>JAVTVX010000027.1:15000-10015000 GCA_033439265.1 Dillenia suffruticosa
GGCTTGAAATTTTGACTTTATCGACATGTCATCTTTATACTACTCGGGGAGAAACGATTGATCATTTTTTCTTCTGATACCCCTTCTCTAGAGAGGTATAGAGATTGATCATAGCAAACTTTGTTCCTACAAACTTTCCTATTTCTTGGTCAATAATTCGAGATACCCTTTTGTCTAGACATCCGCTTCAACGGAATAGGATTTTCAAATGCATCCTCAGCACTTATATCTACAATATTTGGATGAAGAGAAACAAGAAAATGATAAATGAGTCTCGATTATCACCACGAGTCATTACAACTTTTGTTAGTATAATCTTACTATTTGTTGAGACTATAACTTAACTTATTTTTTACATGTCGATGATTCTTTTTATAAAAGTAATAAATTACGGTGAGAAAAAAAAAATATGTCCGGTCTTTATGTGTCAATTACATACATATAAATATTGGACATGAGCATAGGAAAAAAATAGAGGGTATGACATGGTACATGCCATGCTTCAAGCTAAACATGCATAAAATTACTTTTCCAAAAATTATTTCTACATTCTTCTCCTCGCGCCAAACACACCTCAAGCGAGAAAGAATGTCACATTACATGCAGATAAATCATTACGAAGCTTTGAGAAGCAAGGGTATTTTTTACCACAAAAGAAGGAAATGTGCTATGCTGCCAAACAAAATCTACCCTATAGCATTCACCATTATCATACAACATAACTTGAAAAAAGAATACATGTACAGCTCATGAAAAAAAGTTGAAATGCGCAAGAATAGACTGTGCATTGTATTGTTTAGGAATTGGAAACCATTGATGCTAAATCCAACTCCTCATCTGAATCGATCACATCCTCATAGTCATAGTAGGGGCATACCTGCCATGGATGGTGAAATTAAGCATGCAAGCAGTGGTTGATCCAAATATAGCAAGAGAGAATTTTGGTAGAGTAGGAGGAAAAAATTGTAAACTCTCTTATCTCGTAAAACTGAAATTACTTATATCATATTACACATACCATTGGCCTTGGAGTAACTGCCTCAAAACTACAAAAGATGGGAGTGTCAAATATAGGGGGTTCCAGAACAATATATGCACCTTTGTTTTTGTATCTCTCGTCAGTTGCCTGCATGCAGAGAGAGATGTCAAGTATCTGGAAATACCAACATTGTAATGATCTGTGTCACAAAGAACCATGAGGAAGCATAGTTTTCAGCTGATTGTTTTGTGCAATTTGTCAATCAATTAGAGCTCCATTAACGGACACCCACACAGCGTATGTACAACTGACAAAAGGTTCTCGGTCAATAGTAAGTCCCCTATAACCACCAATGAATCAAGTGTGATGCACAACAGCCAAATAACTGCCAGCAGAAAAGGTGCGCAACTAGCAAATCACAAAAACACAGTGAACACCAAGCATGATCGCCCTTGTAAGGTCATGCTAGCTGTGCACTTTTTTACAAGTTTAAAAGATTGCCAAAAAAGTACAACTCAGAATAAGGATATTATCGGCCATTCTCTCATCACATAGGAAACGATGTGATGAGAGAGTGGAAAGGCTTGTTGAAGAGGAAAGCCTTAAAGGCTGCACCTATAAGGAAATTGAATATACACTGAAGATATTTTTATGGCATCAAAAGTCTAATGCCTAGTTTCTTAAACAGGGGCATAGTAATGAGATCAGGGAAGAGATTTAAGGAGAGCAGCTTTATATGATTTTAAAAAGAATAAAACTTTATTAAGAGTTCCTGCTATTCCATACTTGGTTGACATAGATACTCAACCTAGAAGAATTGTTTGTGATAATTAAAAATAAGCGGAATTTATTAAGCAAGTTCACCGACATCAAACCAAATTCAATTCATAATTAATAAAATGGGAAAAATCAACCTCTATGACAGGAGAGGAATGTGCAGCCCGGTAAAGGCCATTTACCAGAAAAAGTATCTTAATCCTTGATTTCTTGTAATACACATAAGCACCCGGGCCATATGGTTTTCTATGGGTTTCTTTATTATTTCACAAACAAAAACAAAACAAAAAACAAAACAATAATAACAATAACAACAACAACAATAAACAAACAAACAAACAAATAAAACTAAGATGCTGCAGGGGATGGAAGAACAATGGTCTTCTTAGATATTCACACAACTAGGAAACCTGTGGCATACATAAAGTAACCTTTCTGTGCTTATTCCTAAAAGGAAAGGGCACTTTGCAAGCAGCACTTTTGATCAACTAGCTTACAAGAGATTATTTGAAGCTGTTCAAAGCAAAAGACATAAACAGATGTGGACAGGTTCTGATGACATTTAGCATTTCCATAGAGAGGCATTAAAGTTGTGTTTGGTTGGGAGGGATGCAAAGATAAGGTGAAATGAAGAGGTGAGAGGAAAGACAAAATTAATTTTTTTTAAAAAATGGAGCTAGGTGAGGTAGGAGCGCTTACTTTCCTTTAATGTGTTTGGTAGGAAGAAGGGAATGCATTCCTTGGGTTGAAGTTAGTAAATACTAAGATGGTGTTTGGTTAAAGGGTATGGGAATCAGGAATGGGATTGAAAGCCATATAAGATGTTTGGGTTAATGAAATGGGAAAAAAGGTTGGGGCATGAAACCCATAAAACAAGGGTTTTGTGAAACCCAAATAAAATAATGGGTCTCGTGAAACCCAAATAAAATGATGGGTTTCGATGGAAACCCATGCCTGAAACCCAAGAGAAATGTCTGGTCACCTTTTTCCCTTCTTCGTCTAAGTCTCCACTCTCTCTCTCTCTCTCTCTCTCTCTCTCTCATTTCATTCAAACCAGTCTTCAATGGCTTCAATTTCTCTCCCATAACCTCCCCCCTTCACTGTCTCTCCTCTCACTTTCTCTTTCTAAACGGGAAGAACAAACTCCACAGAAGACGATGAAGAATGGAATGGAATTGAAGCAGAAGATGGTGGAACTGATCGATGATGGAAGTGGCGAAATCTGGTTTAGTGGTGAAATCGAAGCATAAGATGGTGAAATCTGGTTCGGTGGAACCAACTCTGCAAATGTTCAGCGGTGAAACCTACTTCTGTTGGGAACTGGCGAATTCGAGATGGAAGTGGCCAAAGGTGATGGAACTGATTGATGATGAAGTCTGAAGACCAAAATCTTAGAGCTCACAATTACAGCAAATCATCAAGCAGAAAACTTCAATTCAATGATTTCCCGAATTTCATAGTAAAATTTCAATGGAAGAGCAAAATGACAAAATAATTAAGAATGAAACCCCAAGTTCTAGTCATCCAAGGGAAGAAGAAAATTTAAGAATATTAAAAATATTAAAATATTTTATTTAAAATATCAAGAAAAAAAAACCATTTTGAGGAAACTGTGTAGAAAATGTATGAATATGTTATCAATTACTAAAAAACATTATTAAAAATATTTTGAAATATTTTATTATTCAAATCTATTAATATTTGAAGGAAAAAACTTTGCAGATAATATATTAAAATTTTATTATTAAAAATATTTTTTAAAAAATTAAAATACTAAAATTTAAGAATATTTATATTTAAAAAATCTATGAAAGAAAAAAAAAACATTTTATCAAATATTTTTTATCATAAAAAATCTATTTTTTATCAAATATTTTTTTACCATGAAAGGACTTTAATAATAATAATAATAATAACATTTTAAATCATAAAAGCATTCTTTATCAGGGAACAAAATTAACAATTATATGATCTTCGTTCTGAAGTATATATAAACCAAATATCAACAACGGTAATGATATCCATTTCAGAATATGAATCAAATAAGGGGTATCAAATTTCGATTTCGATTCCGATTCCAATTCCAATTCCTAAGGTTTTTTATTCCGATTCCGATTCGGATTCCCGTGTGCCAACCAAACACCCTCTAACATAGTTCCATTATTTCAAAATATATATTGATGAGGCAAGGATGAAAAAAGTAATTTTGGAAGGAACAAAACGGTTTCATTACTCCTCCAATTTTTCCCTTAAATTTAAGAGAGTGAATCTTCTCTCCCTAAAAATTCAATTTAATTCATATTTTTCTTTCTCTAAGCGAATCGGGCACAATTAATTTTTTTTTCTCTCCAAAACTAAACACATTTATTTTCTCACTCCAAAATTTTTAAATTGTCTCTAAATATTGATTTTGAATTATCTCTCTTTAAAGAACCAAATCCAATTTTCCTCGCTTTAAAATTAAACATATTAATTTTCTTTCTCTAAACGATCAATTAAATTTTCTCTCCAAAAAAAAAAAAACAGAAAACCCAAATTTAGTTTTTCATCTCAAAAACTAAACACTTTAATTTCCTCTCCTTAAATAGTTTAAATTTTTATCTTTCTAAACACGTTATTTTTAAATTTTTTCTCTCTAAAAAACTAAATTTTCCCTCTAAAACTAAACCCATTGGTTTCCTTTATTCAAAAAATCAATTCAATTCATATTTTTCTCTCTAAACACATTGATTATATTTTTCTCCCTAAAAATTCAAATTTTATTTCTCTCTCTCTAAGCTAAAAACATTGATTTTCTCACTCTAAAAATTTAAATTATTTTAGATTATCTCTCGTAGTTTTAAATTTTCTCTTAAAAAAAATCAATTTTTCTCCCTCTAAAATTAAATAATTAGTTCTCTCTCTAAAAATTAATTTACTACATACATTCTGAGTATGAATACATTGTTTCAAGTTTTTTCTTACTAAAAAGAAATTAAATTTAAGTTCTCTCTCTTCACAACTAAACGCATTGATATAGTTTGTTAGTTTTAATTTTAAAAGGAGCAACGCTTTTAAGCCCTTATAAAATGAAATTCTTTTACCACCTATTTGAGAACATCTTACTCTTTCTATAATATACTTGACTTGAATTTTGCATACCAAAAACGGAAAATGTAGGTAAAACTTTTAAAACCCTCTTTTATCCCCTACCAAATGCTCCCTTCGTATAAAAAATGGTGCTCCTTAAATGTTATTGTGTAGGTAAACCAAGCAAAAAAGAAAACAGTATATGGATAACAGAATGTTTATAAAACCAATGGATTAACCAGGTCTAAAATAAATAAACAAATAGAATTTACGGAGTTCATAACTCTATATTGGATATAAATTAATCATATAGAAAAGGACTTGAAAAATAATATTTTGATAAGTCAACATATATTAGCGGTACTGGAAATTGAAGATGATAAATGAGTGTATTAGAGGTACTCCCAACTCAAAGAGGATAAATACAAAGTGGATAAAAGAAAGACTCCAACGGATTCCTGGACACATACTTAATACAGCTGGAGAACCCTTCTTGAAGTTGAACAGAATCACAACACAAGCATATCACTTGGGTCTGTGCATGGCTCATAAAGCTCAGTCTGTCATCAAAGGAGAGTTTTGCAGATGATATGCCTCTAGTTAAGAGTGTGATGATTGCACCTACTTGGTTCCCTTTAATCCAGTTATGCCAGCTTTATGACAAATATGTATACATATATACATGTATATATATAAAGACTGAGGTTGTGACAAACCTTTGAAGCCCAAGCAATCAAACATATGAATTTGCATGAAAACACAGTTTAGCCAAATTGATACCGAAAAGTTCTAATGAAGGTAAATTTCTATTCAATCACAACAGAGAAAATCCAAAAGGTGATTGAAGGACACAAAATGGCATAGACCTTAAATGACAGCAATAGAAGAGAAACAATGAAGAAAATAATGACATTTATCAGTTTCTACTAAACAAAAATTCACACGGTGCCTAAGAAGGGAATTGGTACCTGAAATTGTGGGTAATCTGGAGCACTAAACAGAGTAATGAGCTTTCCTGACTCCACAATATGATCTATAGTGAACCCTTCTCCCATTCCAGCGAGACCAGGGCGTTTCTCCCTAGCATCAGGGCCTTCATGTGATCGAATTATTAACTACAAAAACACGATCAGAAAACATCCCCCAAAGGCATTAGAACTCCCCCAGCAAACTGTGAGATCAATACAAAACTGATAATTAGTTAAAGATCAAACTCAATGACTACAAATCTTCATCCAATACAAATTAGACAAGGTACATCTATAAGGTGAGTTATGTTTTTACAAGCTCAGAGATAGATGCTTGTGTTGAAAATGTATTCTGTTGATTTTATGAACATTAATTAAAAAACCACTCATGTCATAGACATATTTCAGCAGGTAATGCAACTCGAAACCTATAGTCATAGCTGAGAAATATTTTTAAAAGAACATATCTCGTCTAGAGTAGCAAATGCTGGTTAAGAGTACCATTCGTAATTAATCTACCTAATCTTTTGCACCATTTCTCTGTTCCAGCCATTACTGCAAAACATGTTGCAGAAATTATGTTCATCTGGGCATGATGCAAGATACGTTTAAATTTATTTGCTAGATTGAAAGTTGCACCTGAGTCCACTAATAGAGGGCAAGTAGGGACATTTGCATGTGGTGCTTTTGGAGGGATGTATGTCTAGAATTTTTTCATTTTCTTTTATGGTGAAGTAGAAGTAGGACACAGAATTTCTTCAAGCTCTATGGTGTTCCTAATTATTATCCAGAAAGGGCAGTCGCTTGTTTTTCTTGCCTCTTTCTTTTTCTCTCAAGAACACTATCATCATTCTCACTAAGGGGAACCAAGCTCCCCATCAAGGCCCTTTCTGGATAATAAGTAGGAACACCATAGAGCCTCAAGAACTTCTGTGTCCTAAATTTATGATCATACAAGACAATGCTTTTGTTTTTTTAGCATAAGAAACTCATAGTTTTTGGAACATGCCATAGGCCAAAAAGAACTTAAAAGGAAGAGAGATCCCAGACAATTCACTCCAAGACTTGCTCCCTCCATACCCCTTGATGACCCATATGTCAATATCTTCTCCATGGAAATACTCAAATAGGCAAAGACATCCATCAAACACTCCTAGTTGGTAGTTACCAAACTAAGCCAAATGGTTAGGTTTGGTACCTCTCTGAACTGGCACTTCTGAACAGCAATATCAAAGGCAATGATTACATCCATCTCACTATTGGCATCACCTAATTTTCAGGGCATAAACCCCTTCCCATGCAATGCGCCATTAACAAATATTTCTTCTTTAAGCCTACTTATAGTACTGATTGAAAATGGACGAGGCCTGGCACTTTTCCAAATGTTCAGCCTCAAGCTGTAAACCTGGAACTGAATGTCCCAAAGAATTGATCACAATCGAAATGCTGATTGAAATTGAATCCAACTTATAGTCATTGGTCACCGAGTCATACCCCATCCAAATAGCTTCTTGGACCAGGCCCTTCACTTCGAATCCACAGGTTGTGGCACTTCATGACCCATAATGTATTCACTCTCATGCAGTCTTCAACCTCTCCAATGTGTAAACAAGAGAAGACCATTGTAATACGCCCCTATGTTAAAGGTGTTGTCTTGAGTGGATTCCAGAGGAGGGCATGGAGTTTTACTGCAGCCATTGAAATTGAATCCAAGTCATCCACCGAGTATCTCTCTTTTCTGGTCCCTCCACCTCCCAAGCAGAGATTGTCCTTGTCCTTCTTGATGGATTGTTTGGGAGGTGCTTTTGTGAAATAAGGGTGATTGATCATGTAATAGAATGATTTCATAACTGATTGAAAGTGAAGGAGATATTTTACTGGTAGCCTGTTGAGTATTTCCCAGACTACCCTGCTGGAAGTTGAAGGTTGTTACCTATTTCATGAGAAATCATCGATATTGCCACCCCACAAAACCCTAGGAGCAGCCAGTTGAAACCTTTCCTTACCCATCACACTTGTGCTATTTGTTGGACATGGCCAACAAAATATTCCCTGTGAATTCATATCTCCATATCCAGGAAATGCAAAATAATTCACTAACTAAATTACACACGTGGTCTTTGAACTTTACACTAATGAATTTTAATTGCCTCTAATTGACTCCATAAATTTCCAGAAATTGTAAATTTCATTCATTGTGCTGACTGATGGCAGTGCAGAGATGAAACTGCCTACATGGTGCTGAAGTTGACTTAATGAAGTTTAGGATAAAATGGCAAAATATGCCTTGAACTCTGGACTTCAAGACACATGCAAAAGCACCCTAATGATTACCACTTCTGGATTTGGCCCCTAAACTTAAATAAATTCATGAACTATATACTTTCGAACAATGAAATGTTGTCAACTTTCTAGATTCTATGCACAATTAGAGACAGAAAAAAGTATTAAAATACTAAGCAAATGAAATTGGTTCGATGGAAATGAAAACCTCATCTTTTTTTTTAACATTCATTCAAAAAGCTAGGACACAAAAATAAGCAAAAAATCTACTTCAATAGATATAAATATATATATACATATCTATATTTTGGATAAAAAACTTCAATAGATTATTTCATGATCAAAAAGCATTTTTATATCCTCTTCCAAAGATGATCAACATTAGATCCAATAATTCTATTTCAAGTATCTGGGGCTCATGGTAATAAGTAGAAGTTTATGGATGTGTTGGGAAATAGAAATTAAAGTTCAAGGCACTTTCTGACCTTAATATTTAAACTAATAGAATAATTTTAATGTGGAAAAAGAAAAAAGGAAGACTGATCTCCTTGCTTTGCCAAGCTCCTCTATTGAAAGTAAAAGTAAATACAATGAAAGAAAATCTTAAAGCAAATGGATTACCTTTAGCTGGAACTTCTTTAAGAAATCCTCAGTGCAATCAGGACCCCACAATAACCCAATTCCTCTCTCTTTATTAGGAGAGAGGCCAGGGCTCATTGATGGGTCTGACCACAGCACATCACCGGGAATTAAATTTGAACCCTCCCAAGGGGGGTCAAGAACTGATCTCCTTGCCTTGGCCAGCTCCTCCAAAGAACCAAGAGCTAGGGAGTTGCTTTTAGGGTTAAGACTCATCCTCCTGTTCCTCTTTCCTTTGGACCTCTTCTGTGGGACAATGGTTACACTGCGGAAAAGTCCCCCATGAGCTGTATAAACTTGTCCGGCTATGATAGATGCCAAAGGAAGCCCTTCAAAACAGCCTAGACATTTCCGGTAGACATGCTTTCCCTGATCTCCGTATTTTGTCATTACTTCTTTCTCAAAGCCATAAACAGATGTGCAATATTTAGATTCATGGTTCCCCCGAAGAAGATACACCATTTGGGGCATGAACACCTGGGAAGAAAATTCACCGTAAAGCATCATAAATAAAGATAGGTTTTCAACTCAACAAAGCAAAAGCAGGAACCATATACTAGACATGTAGAATAGAAGATATCACTTTGTATGTATCTCATTCAAAAGGCGGCGATTAGCAACATGCAGCTTAAAGAAACAAGAAAATGGCAAAAGGCATTTCCTGCACAAGTTAACAGACACCAAATCTCCAATTTAATAACTTGTGATTGTGGCAAAAACAGGATTCTTTTCTCTTTTTGGTATTGAAATAAGTCTCTTAGGTGGTGAACCAGACATTCTCTGTGTGTCTGTGTTGTTTGACTCACTTGTTATAGGAGGCGCTTGGAATAACAATTGTATGTTACATAGGAAACAGTGATTCATAAAGGTGGTACCTTCCAGGATAAGAGGAGAAGAAAGGTCTCAAGACCCCAGGCACCTCGATCAACATAATCACCATTGAAGACGAAACTACGGTTGTGGGAAGGGAATCCGGCGTCCCTCAAGAGGAATAGCAGATCATGCAACTGGCCATGAAGATCCCCAACAACCACCACACTCGAATCGCTGCAGGGGTTGATATGAACGCAATTGGGCTCTTTGTGAAGGATCTTGGATGCAGAGAGCACGAGCGGATCGAAGACCGAAACCGGAAACATGGTGGCAAATCCCGAGGGGGCAAGGTTCCTGGAACACCAATCGAAGGTGAACATCAGGCCTTCTATCCATTCCACACTCAGCTTTCCGTCCAAAGGCCAGGTAACAGGGGAAGGGCGCGGCGGTGCGCACGGTGGATTGTCAACACTGGAAGAGGAGGACGATGACGTTAATGGTGGCGGTGAAGGATCTGCATCTGCATCCGATTGCATCTCTTCTTCTTCTTTTTTTTTTCCCTTCTCAAATCGAAATCCTCACCCCTCCCCGGCAGTCCTAGGCAAAAACTTGAACAAACTGTTGCAGCCGGAGCAAAATAATAATAATTATATGGGTTAAATAATTTCGTGAACTTTAAATTAAAATAATTAAATACATAAATTTCTAAAAACGTAATAATTAAATCATTTTATCATTAGAGTCAGTGCGGTAATTAAATAATTAGTTGGCATCACATAGCATATGAGCTATGTGATGTGTGAGGTAAAATACTAAGATGACGTAATACGTTAGTATATAGTGAGGCTGCATTAGCAAATTGGTCAAATTTTGCTGCATCAGGAATTCGGTTCTCAGATTCTGCACCAGCAATGCAAATAAACAAAATAATTAATAAATAAATTAAACCTAATGAGATACCAAACCTAAAAATAATTCCTAAATCAATTTCTAGAATAAGGTAGACAAAAGCTAAAAATAGCTAAACCTAAAATCATAAGAAAACACCAATTAATTATAAATTCCAATAAGGACTAGATTAATATTTTTGAAGTTTTTTTAATTATTTTTTGACTGTTCAATTGAAAAGCAAATTGCACAACTAGAGCAATGGGTTGGTTGATGAAAATGAACGGTGGTCTCCCTCTTAATTGACAACGACTACCTTGACGATGAACTTGAACAATGAAGGTGACAGCAAGGGTAAAGGTGCAAGATTGAAGACGTGAAGACTGAATGTGAAGAGGCAAATTCAGTGGCAATGATCGAAAGCGGAGGAGATTGAATCGTTCGAAATTGAAAAAAGTAAAGAACAACGATAATTAAAATCAAAATCTGATAATAGTTGAGTAGATGGTAATGATGGCGAATAAATGAGGGTAGAGACTAAGGTGGTGGAGGGTGAAGTGATGGATGGTGAAATTTAAACCAAGAAGATGTAACGGGTAAAATTTAAACCAAGAAGATATAATAAATGGAAGGGTGATTGTGGATGAAAACGAAGCGAAGTCAAAGACTTGTATTGGATTTAATCGCGCATGTAGAAGCGTGAATTAAATAGATTAGAATTTTCGGGATAAATATCTCTATAGGACAGTGTCCAAAATTCACCGTGTCGCGATATCCCTCGAACGGATCGCACGGTCGGATGGTGATCACGCAATCGAACCATCACTGCAATTCCACGACGCCTCAAGCCTTATGTCCGGTGAATCGCTTGACGATGGGAGATTTTCCTACACGAAATTCTCTATCCCTCTCTCTATTTTCTCTCTCTACAGAATGTTGAAAACCCTAGCCTTCTTCCTCTCATCGTTACTGTTCACGCAGGAAGAATTGCCACATTGCTACTGTCCACTCCAGAAGGAAAGAGTGCTCACATTTATTCAAAAGGTTAATTGAGGAGTTACCACTTAATGGAGTGGTTAATAGGGTGGTTAATGGGATAATGGGAGTTACCCCATTATCCCCAAATTACCCAAATGCCCACCTCAATGGGCATATTCCAACATCTCTCACTTGCACATGAGGGCATTTCACTTCCGTCAATTATAAGATCGTAACTCATACGATTTGTCACATCACCCTACTGGACTTTCAAACAAGATTGGGCGTCATGCGATCGGCGAGTACACCTGCAAGCAAAGACTTCTCGATACACCTGTTAGGATGATCGAATAGTCACCGTTAGTATAAAAATAACTCGCTATACCCTAAACTCAATGCATTTACATCTATCGAGCCACTTTCCTCATCGATACACAGTAGGAACGGGGATCAAAATCAAACTATCGTCTCAAATAATAGCTCCCACTATCCCATGATCGTCTCATCACACGTGGTATAAAACACGTGCCACAATATTATTCTCTCATCTCTCAAAGGACATATGTCAGATTTCTCTAACACTATACAGGTACGGAACTCAGTCTACGGAACTCAGTCTACGCATAAAACTTTACCCAGAAATCTCAAAAATAGTATCTCAGAGACAATATCACAAATCGCAGGTGATATCTAAGATCTCAAACCTGGCTACTTACAGGCAACATGGATGTGGGTATTTTCATATCGGTCATATCGCATTTGATGTCATCCTAAACACATATCAGGGCGACTTATGTTCTAGTAGGGCCACTCTCAAAGTCTCTTACGACTATAATCCGTCTCATCTCCACTCACTCAGAGTCGGAGGTGGTCACTCGTGTGTGAGAGTCGACCACGCCTGCCTGACTCATCTTTTATCACAAGATCACAATATATGACAATAAATAGTGCATGAAATACATATGTGACCCAATGATGCATGCATGTCATATATTTCAATAAATATTTAAAACAGTATATAATGAAAAATGTTAAAATACACTTATCCCAATGATTCCTTATCTCACAAAGGAATCTTTCACAACGGGTTTTCTGAAGAAATCAACTATCATACTGTATGTCAAGGTGTATTTAGCTGTCATAATACAATTTTCGGTAATATCTCTCACAAAATGTTCTTCGGTATCAATGTGTTTGGCTTTACTATAACATTTAGGTTCTCAATTGTTGGCAATGGTGGTCTGATTATCACAATAATCATCACTGACCTCCCACTATTGCCATAACCTCTAAGTTTTTCAGAAAATTTATGAAGCCAACCATTCTCATGAACTGCAATTGAGTATACTACAAACTCAGTTTCTATCGTAAATATAGATATACAGATTCTCTTCTTACTACTCTAAGAAGATAAAACCTAATGTTAGTTTGCGTTTATTCATATCGCTACTCCCAGTCAGTATCTGAATCCCAATGAAAAACGCAAATCACCTCATCCGTAACACATGGAGAGGTCCGCAGTTCAAATGAGATATTTCAGAATCCTTTTTCACTGTTTTACAGTGATCCATTCTAGGATTCTATTAATACCTACTCACCAGATCGACCGCAAAATAAACGTCTGGTCATGCATGCCTCATCGCATACATCAATCTGTATATCGCACATGTACATCTCATCGCATACACTAGAAATGTATTTTGCACTGGAATAAGGGATTTTGCTCATCTCCCTTATTTCTTTATAAATTTTAGAACACGTCAAGATTCAAGTTTTTTTACCTTTAGCGATAAGAGTATTTTTTAGATTGTCATCGCTCTTCTCGAAATACTCAAGAATCTACCTGATATAAAACTCTTATTAAAGAGTTAACACCATTTTCAAGCGATTCTTATGGATCCAAAATCTGAGAATGAACTAAAACCTTATAACCATGTTACAATAGTTATTAGATACTCTCTGTTGTTCCCGGCAAACAGAATGTCACCTACATATGAGAACATGCTCATAAAGGAGTTATCGAGACGTATCAGATAAATGCAATGATCCTACTCGATCATTACAAAATCATAAAATATCACTTTCTCGTGAAATCTCAAGTGCCGCTGTCTGAATGATGGCTTAAGGTCGTATTTTGATTTCTAAAATCAACATACCTTATCGACCTGATCTACTAGAACGAACCCAGAGGGATGCTCTATGTAGATCGCCTCATCTAGACTTCCACTACGGAAAGCGGTCTTTACGTTCTTGTGATTTGACTCTAAATCCATGTTCATGAAAATCACTAAAAGATAAACGGATCGAGATAAATTATACTATAACTCATCGATAGTCCACCCCCTCAGTCTAAGTGTAACCCTTGGTTACTAGACGGGTTATTTACCTCTTCATCAATCCGTTGACTTTTATCTTGACTTTGAAAATCTATTTGTTCCCAATAGTCCTTCCGCCCTTAGGCAAATCAACTAGATCCCAGACCCCGTTGATTCTCATTAACTCCTTCTCTTCATTTATGACCTTCAATAAATGGTCATTTGCATCTTTTACAAAACTCTCGAAAGCCTCCCGGATCATTTTAGATTTCTCATCATCTTCTAGAGTCGCAACGAGGGTCTCACCCTCAATCGAGAAACAACGTTTAAATACGCATTCTCGATGCTCTTAGGAGGAGAGAAAATCTTTATCTCTTGATGGATCGCTCCCACTGAGATCAAGATTCGTAATGGATTCTTGTATCCTGCCGCTAGGCTCCCCGAGCCACTAGACTCATCCATCGCATAAAGGGTAGGGTCCAAATTGATTTCACCTCTTTTAGGGAAATCATTCTCAAGAAATATGATATTACGAGACTCAATCTAGATTATAGTGCCGTCCGTGTTTGCCTAGCAACACGTATTTTCTCGCGAGCTTAACTTACCGTGTGAATGCGAGAAATCGCGGCACAATCCTATAACCTCAAGTAGTTAAGGTCAGGCTGCCTCCCTGTCCAAAACTCAAATGGAGAACTGACTAATAGTCAGTAGTTTCGTAACACTCTTCTCGAAACAGAGCCCCATGTGTAGTTTAGACAAATGTTTGCGTCCCTGCTCAGTTCTAAGAGACTGTACTTTCAAATCTAACTGATTCTTAATCTCGTTTATGAACCTCCTGAAACAGTCTAATACCTCAGACTTATACGAAATCAGATAGATGAACCGAAACACACGTAAGCGTCTATAAGCATCATTTTATACACAACTCCATTTCCGGCTCTCATGCTCATAAGACCACAAGAAAAGGAAGGCACAATGGTCTAACTGCAATGGAGTCCCAGCTCCATTGCATTGCCAAATGGTTTTCTCGTCATTTTGCAATCTAGGCAAAATTCAGATACGGGTAACTCGAATCTGGTCAGCGGGTCTAATAAATCTCTCGCTACTAACTGATTCACCATCGCTTACCCTATGTGTCTAAGTCTACTATCTCATACATTTACATCATCATCTACGTAATTAGATGTAAAGACAATAGTAGAACGATAAGAAACTATTAAAAGGAGCAGCACCCAGTGCATACAATTCATCATTGATTAAAATCAGAACAATTTAGAAAATTGTCGTATTAAAAACAAAGGAATAATTTCACGCATATCCTAATCAATTTTAGATAAAGTACTAAATTGTAGATCCGTCGAATGCCAACAGTATTAAAAACGTCATGGCAAGTGTCGTTCCCTCTGACAACGACAAATGCTCTGTACTTAACATAAATCCTCCAAACTTAAGGATTCACTTGACGGAACTATATTTACGCACTCTTATCTCGAGTTACGTGGTAGATTGCTCCTGATTACAAAGGAGAGAAATCAGCGAGCATTATTGTGAATGAGACAAATCTCAATCCACGTAAAGAAGAAGGATATTAATTTTTGCTCGTCACACTCACGAGCGAAATGACCAAATCTACCTCAAACATAGCAATTTACTTTGGTTTAATCAAATTTCTTCTTCTTGCATTCTTGTACCTCGTTGTCGGTTTTCTCGGATGATTTTTATTACCTAGATCTCGAGTCTCGTTCGCTAGGCTTAACGCCGGGGAAGTCCTTACTTGACTCCTCTGAATAAGCATGACTCGAGTGTGGCCTACTCACCTCTAGGTGCTCCTTATCGAGCTCATATTACGTATTTACGTTAACGAAAGTACGAATACTTTCGTCAAATATGAGATAGGATTTCACGATTTCCCATGAATCAGGTAAAAACTAGATTACATCCGGTACCTAAATTCCATCCGAAATTTGCTTGTCCGTATATTTTAACTTGGTGATCATACTCGACATTTGCTTCATTGTATGATTAGTCATTTTCTTCTGCATCCTCACATTAGGAGCCGAAGAGAGCAACACAATACTCTTATGGGACAAGTCGAACCGACATTTCCATAGGATATAACTCGTAAAATGAAATTAAGTCATTACCACTGATAAGAATTGCCCTAACTTGGCAATTCTTTTCTACCATGCATGATAGATCTTTTTATCTCGTATATCCTGAGACGCGGTGCCCACCCTAGGGCCCATCATCTCGTACCTCAGATTGCCGTTAGATTTTGCCTCTCGAGAATAAACTGAATCTACTGATAAAATCTCGCAGATCACATCATTCAGTTTATTCTCCTTGCAAAAATTTAATACGACAGCTCTCAACGCATTAAGAGAAATATTTGTGACTTGGAGATACTTATTTTTCACATTTTTGTACGCCTTACGAATCATCAAGACCAAAATGACATGAGTACAAACTCCAAAGTGAGCGTATGAGTAAACGGACACCATACACCATAACCCGAAATCGCATCTTACCATTCGGACTTTGATTCGGCACACAAAAACCTACAAAATGTCACATTTATGAATATAAGACCCCCAAAAATTGAAAAAATTCAATTTTAAGCGACCTCACGCCCCGCCAGGGGGCCCACACGCACCGCCGCACGCCGGCGGTGCGCTCCACGTGCCGCCACGCGCCTCCACGCGCCGGCAGCGGCCTGCCCACACGCCAGACGCGCAGCACGTCTTACACGTGCTTGGCGCGGCTCGGCTCACCGCGCCCAGTCGCGGCGCGCGGGTCACTCGCCTTCATGCGCTGAGCCGTGTTGAGCCGGGTCAGACCGGGTCGGTCAACGGGTCAGGGTTGACTCGACCGCTCCGGTCAACGTGTCCCGGGTCAGACCCGGTCGGGTCGGTTGCGGGTCGGTCCGGTCAGGGTCTAACACGACCGCTGCCTATCCCCCGCTTCACGCACCTGTATGGCGCGTGCACTACAAGCGCCTGCTAGACGCGCCTCTCTGGCTCGTGCGTGTCACGCGCCCCGCGGGTCTGGGCCGGTTCTTCTTCGCCCGACGGGTCCTGCAACGAGTTTTTCGACCCGGTTGTCGGAAAACTCGATTCTGGCTGTTTTTTCGTATATTTTTTGACTGGAAAATATTAATGGAGATTCTCCAAATATCCTACATTCAATTTTAGGAGGATTCAAGCCCAAAAATAATGGGACTCAACCACTCTAGTCGCAGCCCTCCGCGGCCTTTCAGAAATCCCAGTTTCTGGCATCCAAAACTCACAATAAAAGACATGAAATTGTAGATCTAGATGCAAGGAACACCGTCATAACTTTTTCATGCATCGATCCGCCCTCTAAAGTTATAGATCTAAGGTTTTCATGTCCGTACGGTAGCAAATTTTGACCGGACTTTTCATGGCCCAAACATACTCCGAAAATTAAATAAAAAATATTTTTGTAATCCCTGGGCCATGGGAATTCCTACGGTGTTCTCGGATTCACGAAATTCATCCGTGATCCGAACTCCAAAATTTTAAAACTTCAAAAATAATTCCGAAAATCATTTAAATTAAATCCAACGACCGCTCTAATACCAATGTTGGATTTAATCGCGCATGCGGAAGCATGAATTAAATAGATCGGAATTTTCGAGATAAATACCTCTATAGGGCAGTGTCCAAAATCCACCGTGTCGCGATGTTCCTCGAACGGATCGCACGGTCGGATGGTGATCACGCAATCAAACCACCACCGCAATTTCATGACGCCTCAAGTCTCATGTCCGATAAATCGCTTGACGATGGGAGATTTTTTTACGTGAAAATCTTCATCCCTCTCTCTATTTTCTCTCTCTAGAGAATGTTGAAAACCCTAGCCTTCTTCCTCTCATCGTTACTGTTCACGCATGAAGAATTGCCACATTGCTGTTGTCCACTCCAGAAGGAAAGAGTGCTCACATTTATTCAAAAAGTTAATTGGGGAGTTACCATTTAATGGAGTGGTTAATAGGGTGGTTAATGGGATAATGAGAGTTACCCCATTATTCCTAAATTACCCAAATGTCCACCTTAATGGACATATTCCAACAACTTGCAAAGGTGAACAAATCAAAGACCGATGGCGATCGAAAAAGCAATCAATGAATCAAGCAATTGAGGCAGTTGAATAGTGAACAAGCCAATGGTGATGAAGAAATTGGAGGACAAAGACTCAAAAGATGAATAAAGGCAGAGGACTCGAAACACAATTGAAAGGAGAACATGGCACTAATTTGAGGATCGAATTATTGATATGACAAAATTTAACCATTTTGACAACTTGTCATATGCTTGCTTTGCCCATTATGTCACAGCACAACATTCTAGCTCATATGCCACATGATACCAATTCAATATTTAATGATCGTGATATTAGTGACGAAATGATTTAATTATTATACTTTTGGAAATTTGTATACTTAATTACTATATTTTAAAATCTAGATGCTTAATTGTTAAATCAAAAAAAAATTCAGGGACAAAAATATATAATAACCCATTGTATTTGAAAACTCCCTCTCTTTAAAGATATATTCAAAATTAAGATCAAAGGTGGATGGCAATATTTTTTGGACAAAGGATTTTTGTAAATCTTCGTACCATCAGATTTATAATCACTGTATCATTATTCATTAGTCAAATATGAAAAAGTTCATACTCCTGTTTGGAATAATCAAAGTAATTTTATTGTTAAAATAACTACATTGACATATTACTCCCTCTTTTCTTCTTTCTCCATTTCTTCTTCTTTTTTTTTTCATGTGAAGTGATTTAGAGCAAAAATTTTTCTTACCCTCTCTCCATCAAGTTCAATCTATTGAAAAGTAAACAAAGAGAGACAAAGATCACTGTCCAATCACAAGATTACAACTAGAAATAAATAGAAATATTTAGAATTCAAAAACATTGTTTTGACCATTTCTAACAAAATTTAAAACATAATTTTAAATTTATTTTTCAACTTAATTTCAACCATCCAAAGAAATTGTAAGATCATATCTCATATAATTTCAATAATTATATAATTAAACAAATTGAGTAAAAAGATAAAACAAAGAAAAAAACAAAGTAAGATAAGGAACCCACAAGTCCCTAATCAATAGCTTTGCGCTCATCAGGTTGCGGCTTAGAGCATCCTGTTGTAACAACTATTAACTAATGGTTAATATTTAATCATAATTAGTAAAAATAATTAATAATTAATTGTTAGATTATTAATAGTTAGGTATAGTGGTTAAGTAATTAGTGAAATTAGTTAGAAATATTAATATAAATATAATTTCAATACATGTAATGCGAAAAAATGATGTTGTAATGAATTCTTCATTTGTCTCTCTTGTATTCTCTCTCTCTAGCTCTCTCCCTCTTTATCTCTCTTTCTCTTTCTTCTCTCCCTAATCTTTTTCTTTTTTTCATATTTTTTCTTAACCCTACTTGGGTTATAACAAATTAGTATTAGAGTATACAATTTTTAGTATAATCAATGGCCGAAAATGATTGATTTGAAAAGTTTAAAAAAGAACAAGAGCTTTTTAAGCAAGAATGGAAGAAAATATCAGAAAAATAAGATAAAATGATGGACCACATCATGACACGCATGTTTGAAATATTTGATATCGATAAAAATATCAAAATTTTGATGGAAAAGAAGCAAAAAAATGAAAAGAAATTGGAAAGCAACAAAACAAATCAAGTGGTAGAAGAAGCAATACCTAAATCTATGGAAAAGTAAGGTATTGAATCACTTTCTAAATCTCTCATTTTATTTGCTTCTTATAAATAAATGTTGAGAATAGAAGAAGGGTATTGCATGTCCAAGAAAGAAGGGTTTTGCTTATCCAAGAAAGAAGGGTCTTGCATGATCAAGAAAGAAGGGTCTTGCTTGTCCAAGAAAGAATGGTCTTGTATGACCAAAAAAGAAGGGTCTTGCATGATCAAGAAAAAAATTATTGACGGTGGGATTTTTGTCAATTCCTCCATAAATTGAATTTTTTGCACTAAAAAGAAATTCAAGAAAAAAGTCTCTCAAATTTCTCATTTTCTATTTTTTTCCACTATTTTTCTTACAACTCAAATCACATTTATTGTTCGTTTCCATCACCTTATTTCTCAACACAAATGTAAGTCTTGATTCAATATTCATGGATTCAAATATCAATTTTTGATCTTTCATCATTGAAGACAAAGATATTTTTAAATGAGAGAAATATTGTAATAACTATTAACCGATGGTTAATAGTTAATCATGATTAATAAAAATAGTTAGTAGTTAATTGTTAGGTTATTAATAGTTAGGTGTAATGGTTAAATAGCTAGTGAAATTAGTTAAAAATATTAGTATAAATAAAATTCTAATACATGTAATGTGAAGAAAAGATATTGTAATGAATTTTCCCTTTGTCTCTCTTGTATTCTCTCTCTAGCTCTCTCCCTCTCTATCTCTCTTTCTCTTTCTTCTCTCCTTAATATCTCTTTTTCTCTCATATTTTTTCTTTACCCTATTTGAATTATAACTCCTCTTTAATGGACGATGGCAGCACTAAAAATCCATAATCCAATTTTGGATTAGAACTCGTCCGTGGCTATTTCCTCTCTATTCCGAAAACGCCAACTAGAATGACGTTTTCACTGAGAAAATGTGGAGGCGAAAAACGTTTCCAAGTGAATTCCTTCGTCTTTTAACGCCAACCGATCGGACAAATAAATCGGAAAAAAAAAGAAGAAAAAGAAAAGAGAAGACGAGAAGTGAATTAGTCTTTCCTATGCCCCAACCCGGTGGCTAACCGCAAATTGAATTGGGGGTGGAGGAAGACGAAGCATCTAGTCTGTCTTATTCGCCGTCGCCGAGGCCGGGGCAGGGGCACGGCAGTGCACTGATTGAGAGTTTAGAGAAAGTGTTGAAGGAAAATGGAAGAATACCCAGAAGAGCTGAGGACTCCACCGGTGAGTCTGGTAGCGGTAGTTGGATGTCCGGAGCTGCACGCCCCCATCTCCACTCATCTCCATTCCGAGCATCCTCCCATCAACACCCTAGCCTTGCCCGATTTATCCTCCAACACCGTTGCCTCTCTGTTGCCTCCATCATCATCATCATCATCTCGATCCGCAGATGATTCCTCCTCCTCCTCTGCCTCCCCCCCAATTGGTGGTATTCTCAAGAGAGATTGGCTCCTTAAGCATCGGACCAGGGTTCCTTCTGTCCTTGCTGCTCTCTTCCCTTCTAATCGCATCTCTGGGGATCCTGCCCAGTGGCTTCAGGTCTCTACCGATCTCGAAAACCTCAAGTAGGATCCTCTCTCTCTCTCTCTCTCTCACACACACACACACACACACACACACACACACACAAGAAGTTTGCACTTGCTCTAATTTCGTACTTGTGTGATATTTGAATACGAGCAGAGCTGCTCTTCGCGGAAGGAACATCAAATTGGTTGTTGTTGTTGTCCATTCAGATTCAACTGGTGAGTTCTGTTGTAACCCTTGAGCCGATCGTGTTAACTGATCCTCTCTTGAAAACCCTAGTATGGTGTCCT
Organism: Dillenia suffruticosa; assembly: GCA_033439265.1. NCBI lineage: Eukaryota > Viridiplantae > Streptophyta > Magnoliopsida > Dilleniales > Dilleniaceae > Dillenia > Dillenia suffruticosa. The sequence goes on from JAVTVX010000027.1 coordinate 36,289, forward strand.
TTTTTTTTGGTTCCCCGACTTCAGACACTTCCACCCTTGGAATTGATTTATCCAAGTGATTGCCTTGCAATTTGCCTATCACTTGCGCATATTTGTAAATACAACGAACTTGCATTTACTTGACTTCTTGAATGCTCTTGTTTCTACCATTTCTACCGTGGAATATCAAAACATTAGTACTTCTGGAATTTCCACATGGATTTTTAACTTTTTCTTACAACTAAATGACTGCCACTATTAATAAGTGTGGTGGGTTTTGACTTTCCTTATACATGGTCTTTGTCTGGGGTTCGCCTCCCAAAATTTTTTTTTAGTTCACTAATGGGGGAGTCCTTTTTTCAACCTGAGACACGAGACTCTCGCCATTGATTTTTGTCAGTTCAGTAATGAGCAGTAGTCTTGTTTTTTAACCCAGGACATGAGAGTATCACTGGAACAACTTTAGACCATTTTTCCCATAGAATCTGATCACATTAAGTGGAGCCCTACTTCTTTCTGGTTTGAATGTATGTGGCTTTCTCATAGTGATCTTTGGAGGGTGGTCAAAGAGACACACCCCCAAGGTTGGGAGTTTTCCAGTTCACAGGGAAGTGTACATGTCTTAAAGAGATTCTAAAACATTGGAACAACGAAACCTTTCGTTATATTGAAGTTAAGAAAAATGCCATTATGCATGAAGTTGATTCTTTAGATGCATTGGATATTGGGAGCGGCTTGTGTGTGGACCTCAATTTGTGTAGAGGGACCCTTGAAATAATCTTGAGGAGATTCTTCTTAAGGAGGAAACTAGTTAGTGCTAGAAAACTTGGATGAAGTGGTTTATAGATGGTGACTGTAGCACTAGGTTCTTCAATTGAATGGTTAGTGGTAGGGGGCAAAGGAATTTTACTAGAAAGCTAGAGGACGAGGTCTCACTAGCTTCTATAGTGAACTCCATACCATGGTTATCAAATTGAGTTTGAATCGTAAATCAGAAACCTCATCTATTGAATCATGAATTGGATCAAATCATGAATCGCAAGATTCAATATTATGTATATATATACCTTTTAAAAAAAATAAAATTATGAAATTAGGTATTCATAATTTATCAAATAATGTTATTCAAATTTTGGGTGAAATTAGTAATTACAAACTAGTAGTAGTTTAATCTAAGTTGTAAGATGCAAAATACTCCAAAATTTAAAAATTTAAGATTCAAGGCATTATAAATGATATTTAATGTCTTAAAAATCATATCATAAACTCCAAAACTAATATTTAATTAATTAAAATACTAAATCTTTAAGTTTTATTAAAATCATTAATCCTTTCCAAAATCAATACTGCGATCTCCATTTTGATCATCATCTTCCAACAAAACAACCCCATTTTCTTTATCATCGTCTTCTTCCTCTTCTTTGTTCTTCCCCATTGCCATCTTAAATCACTTTTATTTCTTCATTTTCAGTCGCTTTTCCTTTTTTTTTTTTATCAACATTCAAGTTTTTTGAACCTATTAAAAAATGTAATGAGAAATTTATGTAAAACAATATTCTTACTTTTATATTTGTCTCAAATGATGGATCCAAAAATTTGAAATTAAGACTCTGTTGTTATTGTAATATTCTATCCTTAATTATATGATTATAAAACTAAATTATTTATATTTTCTCTCTCTCTCTCTCTCTCTCTCTCTCACTCTCTCTTGTTAGGAGCTTCATCATAAGTGAAGCATTAATGGAGATTCATCATGAGTTATCATTTGGAAGACAAAAATCTTCAAATTCAATGATCCACTAATTCTAGGCTTACATATCCGATAAGCAAATAGGATCGTAAGAACCAAATCTATTTCTCTTTGAATCGAATTGAATCATGCGATTCGACAATTCGAATATGAATCGTAAGATTCTCATATATTTTAGTCTTTCAGATTCATTTGCATGAACCAATGATACCAATGGTAAGATTCTAATAACCATGCTCAGTACTAAGGAGAATTGAGGTTGCCCTGTGATTAAACGGCTTAATTTGTGCTAGTTGAGAGCTATAGGCTAACGAGGCCTTTTGAGATGGATAAAATCCATACAATGATTTTTGATTTTGACAGAAAGAAAGCTCTAGTCCCAATGGTTTTACTATCTTTTTAATTTTTTTTTTTTTAGGATTTTTGGGATGTTATTTCTAAGGCACTGTCTAGAGTTTTTATTTTTATTTTATCATTATTATTTTTTTTCACCAATGGGGTGGTGGCTAGAGGCTCGAATTTCACTTTCACAATCGTTATTCGTTAGAGAACTTGTTATTTGAAAGTTAAGGATTTTGGGCCCATTCTATAGGTTGTCTGTAGTCCATGCTGACATGCTTCTATAGACGGCAGATACATTCTTGATATAGCCTTGGTAGTCAATGAGTGATTAATTCTGTCAAAAAGAATGTTAGGGGAGTTTCACGATAAAGTGATGAAGAATAAGAATTTAGGGTTAGAGAGAGAAGGTAGATGAGAGTGTTTGAATTTGATCACTTTTCTCATTATTATTAATGGGGAGCATAAAACTTGGATTTTGGCCTCTTGTGCTTGGGATAAGGAGATCCTATTTCTTTGAGATGAAGGATAGAATGTGAGAGAGAGGTAGTTATGGATGTCTCTTCTGACCTTAAAGTTTGAAAGGATGAAGTTTGTATTTCATATCTTCATGTTATAGATGATACTATTCTCTTTCTTAAATAGGATACAAACGGCTTTGGGATGCAATCACTGTTCTTAACATTTTTGTGAGAGTCTTCATGCTTAGAATATGTATATCTAACATGAGCTTGTTGGTGTCTGTCTAATGAAATTCTAGATGAGTTGATGGCATTGATTAGTTGTAAGAAGTGTGGGTGGCCTCTCACTTACCTAGGGCCCCTTTAGTGTGTACTCAGAGGAGTTTTTCTTTTTGGGATCCAGGTCTTGAATTAGTGTGTTGGATAGTCGGAATGGTGCTTTCCTTTATTTAGGCATGTCTTTTGAGCATTTCCCTTTACTTTCTATCACTTTATGAGATTCTTGTTAAGGTGACCGAGAAGATTGAAAAGTTGATCATAGACTTTTGTTGTTGGGAAGTGGGTTACATTGGAGAGATCTAGTGCGTTGGGATCAAGCGTCAACATCTAAATTTGAAGATGGGTTGGGTTTGGGTAATTTGGTATCTAAAATCATCTCTTTGGTTGGAAATGGCCATGAAGATTCCTCTAAGAGTGCATTCTTTATAGCATAAGGTTATAAAAAAATAAGTATGGTATTCAACAGAATGGGTGTTATACCATGCCTATAGGGCGAGCTTCTCTTTGTAACCATTGGAAATTCATTTATGAAGCATGTCAGATCTTTCTTCCTCTATTATCTTTTAAAATTGGAGGTGGCTTTTGTATTCTGTTTTGGGAGGATTGTTGGAGTAAGGATTCACCTCTTTCCACCCATATCAAAGACTTTTCCTGGGAGACTAATTTGATTTGTCAGAATTTTCATTTCTTAAAAAATCTTAATAATAGGGAAGTTGTAGAGTACACACTAAAGGGGTGGAATTGGAAGCCAAAAGGTTCAGTTGACAACCTCAATGAACTTCTACAAGTGTAGATATCAAGAATTTTGTGTTTCTAGTGTTTTGTTCATCAATGCCTAGTTTCTTGTCCATAGCACAGCAGATAGACCAGCCCGTCAGGTTTGGTTTCATAAAAGGTATTAAGATTTTATCATTCTGTCCCTCAATTTAAATTTAAAACAAAAGGCAACAGAGTTTTAGACAGTCTTATCCAAAATTCTGAGGCTATCATTAGTTAAGTGAATTATCATTCACATTCAGTCCAAACATATTGACCATTTAGCATAATGAAATACAGCACTTGAAAACTCATGCCATGGTCATGAAGCTTAAATCTGACTTCAACCTCAAATCATCTATTTTGTTAAAGGAATTGTCTTCTATAGCTTAATAAGCACAATAGTATCAGCATCATATTGCCATTGTTTTTTTTTTGCTCTACAAATCTTTAGTGCAACCTTTGAAACTTACACTTACAGAATCCTATATGGCTGTTTCTGCATTTAGCCATTTGGTTGCCCTTTTATGTACATCAGTTTGATGCAGATGGGATCAATGAAGATCGTATGGTTGCATTCCGCAAGCGTGCTGAAGTGGAATCCAAACATCTTATTAGTTTTGTCTTGAGTGATGCATCAGAACTAAAACAATCTCTTGAGAGGTAGATTTCTGCAACTATTATTGAATTTCTTTGCAAATTTTGAATACTTTCACTTAAGGAGTTAATTTTTTTCCTTTTAAAATTATTACATGTCTTCCAGGCTTGGGAGCACTTTTGCGGAGCTGGCAAATGCATATTACAGGGATGAAGGACGAAGGATCAAAGCACGTATTGAAAAGAAGAGCTTTAGTTGTATTGAATTGTACATACGCTATTGCTTCAAGGTAGGGACCTCAACTTTTTTTTTTTTTCTTTCTTTCTTTCCTTTCTGGGGTTGCTTTTCCTGGAATACTTGTTTTAAGGCCTTGGGTAACTGGAACATATTCTTGTCAAAGAAACACATCTTTAGTTTGACAAGAAATGTAACACACAAGTCCAAGGAAATGACTTCCAAGAGATAATGGTGGAAGTCAGCTTCCTGTCTACTCACTGCTTGCAAATGGATCTTGTTTGATAGTCTCCGACTAATGTAATACCGGATAACTGATGTTTCTTTAGCAACTGAAAAATGTCTTTTTCCCCTAATGAAAATGCTTTCTAGGGAAATATTTTTCTTGGAAGGACTAACATAACAAATGGGACTTAAAAAAATTTTGATATCCTTTCATCAGTTATGGCACGCTGTACAGCTTATATTCTGAATCCATAGTTTCATGAGTCTACTGCTGAATATAAATTTTTTATGTTGCTGACAAATATTGATTTGCACTTTGTGCGATTCATGGAAATTATTGGACATGCTGTACTTCTAAGAAAAGGTTTTGGGAGAATGCACAATACCTATACTATGGTATGGCTTAACTAATAACGTAATCAATTAATAAATGGCAAAGCCAGGAAAGTCTGGTTCATTTAATAAATAAACATCTAGAGTTTTATCATTTTGACTATACTGATGGTGAGATATATATCTACAATATGTGCATTTTATGTTTGCGCACCTTTTATGTTAACCTAATGAATGCTAGGTTGCTGTATATGCGGAGTTTCGGAGAGACTGGGTCGAAGCATTGAGGTACTATGAAGACGGCAATCATGGCCTCCGAGAGGTACTCATTTCACACTCTTAAGAGATGATGAACCATTCAATGTCAATTAAAATCAAATGCAATATCAAACATGGTTTCTTGTTTTTGAAAGCATTGAATGTTCTTTGAGGAATGATCACACTGACAAAGTTGTCGGGCACAATGACTATGAAACAACTTCAAATTGCTCAACTAATGGTTGCTAATCCAGATTAGTTGACAGAGAAACCTCTTGGAAACACGACCTTTAAGGCCCTTCTTATAAGCCAAATTTATTACCTAGAATTATGAAAATATTAAGATGTATTTAATTTGACTCATATTGAAAGTAATAGTCCAAGGATGCTCTGTAATCCATATTGATTGTTGAATAAGCCCTTTAATTTATCATTTTGTCTCAACATTGGAACTCATAGAATACTTGAGGGGTTCTTGTCCAGTTCATGATGCTTAGCCCCCCCTTTTGGAATCGAATAAATTCTCAGTTTTTAGAGATTCCAATTGAATTCTAGTGTTGTCATGATCTGATGTTTACAAATACTGTTGAGTTCCCTTCTAATTGACCAAATGGCCCATATTAAAACAGATGCTAATTTTCTACCTTTCTTTTAAATAAAAAAAAAAATTCCTAAAATGCATGGTTCTTTATTTTGAATATTAAACTAAGTTAATTCTTATTATTTCTCCCAGTTTTAGGTATTTCAAAGGCTAGAAACAAACTCTCCAGATATTCCAAATGCTGAGATACAATTGAAGTGTGCATTTTACATTGCATTTATAAAATGAAATAATTTTCTAATTGACTGAAATTGAGCTAAGATCATTTTTTCACATGGTTCTTGTTGCAATATGAGATAAAGAATGAACAAAATGTATTTGAAGAAATCAGAATTTCACTGCAATTTTGAGAGAGTTTTTACATACAATACTTGAGTATTTTTCATGATTTACAAGAGAGAGGAGACAACCTATTTATAATTCAAGACCCAAAACTAGTTGTTGGAGACAAGGAAAGAGCTGTTAGACACAAAAAATTAACCGTTAGAGAGAAAGGAATAACTAGCCGTTATAAATTTTGCCCAAAATGCCCTTGCTTGCTTTTTGGACAGATTGTGTCTTCTTTTCTTGGGCTTTTTTATGAGACCCAATAGCCTTTGTTGAACATTCTTGATTGAGTTGATGAGAGGAGTAATTTGTTGGTATGTTAGGTGGGTTGAGGGAAGCTTTCTTTCAATACTCACCCTCAAGTTAAGTGCGTAGATATCGATAGTGCCCAACTTACTCATTATTTCTTGAAAATGAGCTACGGTTCCTCCTTTAGTGAAGATGTCTGCAAGTTGATCTCTTCCATTGATGTATGTTGAAGAGATTATCCGTTTTACTTTTTGGCGTATAAAGTGACAATCTACTTTTATATGCTTTGTGCGTTTATGAAATATTGGATTGGAGGCAATATGAATGATGGATTGATTGTCGCAATGGAGTTTGATTTGTGTTGTGACTTTGAGCCCTATCTCCTCTACTAAGGCTTTTAACTATATTATTTCACTAGTGGCAGCCACCATGGCTCTATATTCGGCTTCCGCGCTTGATCTAGACACAACATATTATTTCTTGCTCTTCTAAGCTGCTAAGTTTCTGCCTACGAACATGCAATATCCTGTGGTCAATCTTCTATCCGTGGAGTCATCCACCCAATCAGTATCGCAATACCCTACAATTTCTGAGCCTCCATTATTATTCATCCAAATTCCTAATCCGGGAGATCCCTTTAGATAGAGCAAAATTCTTTCAGCAGCCCTCCAATGTTGCTTCTTCGGAGTGTAGTGTGCATGTGCTGGCTAACCCTACTCACAGTGCAAGCGATGTCTGATGTAGTGATGGTGAGGTAGATTAGTCTCCCTACAAGTCGTTGATATCTTCCAACGTTCTCATATGGCTCATCATCATCAATTAGTGGTCTAGATGTGGAGATGGGGCTACATGCTGGTTTTGCTCCTAGTTTACCTGTCTTCTGCAACAAATCAAGAGTATACTTTTTTTGAGATAGAACTAGCCCATTATGACAATAAGCTAGTTAAATTCCTAGAAAGTACTTTAGTTTTCTTAAATCTTTGATTTCAAATCTAGATTTCAAAAAATTTCTAACTAAGTTTGGTGTGTGTCATTCCTGGTGATAATAATATCATCTACATAAATAGAGCGAGAGTAATTTTTTCACTATCTTTCTTAACAAAGAGTGATGAATCACTATTGTATTTTGAAAATCCACAACTAAGGAAAGCATGACTTAATTTGGCATACCATGCTCTAGGGGATTGTTTTAATCCGTCGATGGCCTTGTGAAGTTTGCATACTTTTCCTTCATAATTTTGGAGCCCTTGTGGCAGTTGCATATAAACTTCTTCTTTGAGATCTCCTTGTAGGAAGGTATTTGCAATATCCATTTGATTTATGCTCCATCCATGATTTATGGCTAAGGACATTAGCACTTTAATTGTGTTCATCTTTGTTATGGGGGCATAAGTTTCTATGTTACTCAAGAATGCTTGATAACCCAAAGAAACATGTGAGGTAGTGTAATAATCATACATATGATATTTACAGTTGATCCATTGTGATGGTGGAAGTCTCAATCTAGTTGATCTTCGTAAGGGAGGTGAAGAATTAGGAGGCTCTTTGGATTCCTCTGAATTTTGTTCTTCATATTCGGCCTCTTCTATTTGTTGAACTCCTCCTGAATCATTTGATGGATCTTCCTCCGAATGACTTGATTCTTCTTCATTTGTTTGGGTATTTTCATTAGACCCTTGAGTTTCGGTCATAGGAGTTTGATAAGAAGGAACTAAGAATTCCCGTGGTTTTGTTTGAATCTCTTCGTTTTGTGGTTCATGTGCCTCATTTCCTACAAAATAGAACATTTCCTCCACAGATATCACATCCTTTGATGTGTATGTTTTGTTAGTCTTTGGATTGTAATATCTATATCCTTTTTCAAATGAAGCATATCCTAAGAATAGACATTTCCTTCCCTTATGGTCCAACTTATCTCTAAAGTGTTGTGGGATGTGGATATAACATACACATCCAAAAATTCTAAGATGTGAGAGGTTTAGTTTCCTTTTTAAGACTAGTTCTAACAACGGTTTTAACTGCATCATTCCTAAATTTCTTTGGCACATTAGCATGGAACATCATGGATCTAGCTGTTTCTAATATGTGCCGATATTTGCGTTCGGCAACCCCATTTTGTTGGGGTGTATAAACACAAGACTTTTGGTGGACAATGTCATTATCTATCACGAAATTTTCAAATTTGTGACTCATATACTCTCTACCATGATTGGATCTAAGTACTTTTATTTTTGCATCATACAATATGGTCACATATTTAATGTAGCTTTTGAGTGCTTCAAAAGGTTGATTCTTTGTATGTAGAAAGTATATCCAAGTATATCTAGTCTTTAGTCAATAAATGAAATGAAGTATTTGTAGCCTAAGTGATATGCAATAAGGGAGGTCCAGATATCTGAATACACTAATTCAAAAGGAGCATTATATCTAGTTTCTGAGATAGGATATATTGACCTAATTTCTTTTTCAAGATTGCATGCCTCACAATACTTATTTTCAATACTCATATTTGGAAAAAGGTGTTTTAGAGTTTGACTACTAGGGTGACCTAAACGTGCATGCCAAAGAATGCTATCATCATTAGTATGGACAGCAAATGCATGTTGCTCTTGATCTAAAAAATACAAGCCTCCTTTTCTAGATCCTTTTTCAATCAATTTATTTGATTTTAGATCTTGAAAGGAGACGGTAGCTGGATAAAAAATGACTCTACATTCTTGATGCTTAGTAATCTTGCTTATGGACAAAAGATTGGAAGTGAGTTTGGGAACATATAAGGCATTTGTTGTTTTTTCAAAAAGATCAATTTCTCCGATTTTTTTCACTTCCAATTTCTGTCCATTAGCCACCTTAACTGTCACATGATATGGAGGTTTTTAAAATGTTTAACTTTTATTTTATCTCTAATCATGTGACAATCAGTTTCGGAATCTATAAGAAAATATTTTGAATTTAGATGAGTAGAAATGTTTTGATTGTTACCAACTAATGACGATGATTGTTGGTGCCCTTTCAAGTAGCTGTCTACCCTTGTTTGGGGTGCGAAACATTCGGTCATCATAGAGGTATAAGTGACTACACATTGATCTATTGTTTGTGAACCGAAATTGGATGGAACCTTAGGACTATGATGATCTTTTAGAGCCGGCTGCTGCAGGCCTTTTATGCATTCATTCAGCTTGATTTGAAGCTTATCACATTTGGCTTTTATTGAGGATAGTGGATTTACATTGCGTGCATCAGCTTGGTGGCCGAATTTGAGAGAAATGGAAGTATTTTGTTGCAGCTCCATTGTTGTGTTAAAGATATTTTTTCCATTCAACTTCTAGCCTTGATTTTGAGGCATTTCAAATGTCTTTATTTGTTGAATGATGGCCTTCATCTCTTCATAATGTGGAAGTGCTTTTATATTGGAGGTATCTTGATGCAATTTTCTCCATAGCTCTAAGAATTTGAGTGCTCCAAATGGCTCTTTCAAAAGGAGACTTAATTCATTACACAAATTCAACAACTTTTGCATGAGATCCACCCAATTTGGGTGATCTTTGGTGTTGAGAAGATGGAGCGTCACCCGCTCTGATACCATGTTGAAATATGAAATAAAAAATGAACAAAATATACTTGAAGAAATCAGAATTTCATTATAATTTTGAGAGAGTTTTTATATACAATTCTTGGAAGTGTTTTTCATGATTTATAAGAGAGAGGAGACAACCTATTTATAATCCAAAACCCAAAACTAGCTGTTGGAGACAAAGAAAGAGCTGTTTGACACAAAAAACTGGCTGTTAGAGAGAAAGGAATAACTAGCCGTTATAAATTTTGTCCAAAATGCCCTTGCTTGCTTTCTGGACAAATTCTGTCTTCTTTTCTTGAGCTTTGTTTATGAGACCTAATTGCCTTTGTTGAACATTCTTGATTGAGTTGATGAGAGGAGTAATTTATTGGTATGCTAGGTGGGTTGAGTGAAGCTTTCTTTCAATAGTTCTAAACACAGAGTAACAAAATTTTTATTGAGTATGAAATTATATTTATAAATATTTTATCAAAGACATATTTGATGCATGTTTCCTATTAAGTTTTGTGGGTCTGCTATGTTTGAAACTTTTGTGCTGAAAATTTTTTCAATGATATAAAAATATATTTTTGGCTTAATATATATATTGCATGGGAAATCCTTTTTCTTCCTTACACATAGACATGTTTATATAATTTGTTGTCTCACCTCGCCGTAGCATTTTGGCATAGTCTGTACATAAGTCAAAATCTCAAATACCACCGATGGTCAGTTGGTCTAGTGGGATGTGGCGTTAGATCTCTTAATCAAGATCACAAATTCGATTCGCGCCTTGGATATGGAAAAAACTACGTTGAAAGGATAGCCTCCTTAAATAGTCACTGAAAGTCCCGAATTAGACTAGTCGGAATATGATTTCGGATACCAGTTGGTATAGTACCAAAAAAAAAAAAAAGAAAACCTCAAATACCTCCCAGAACGTTTGGCATATTAGCTAATAGTACCTTAAACTTTAGAGTTGCTTTCAATTACCCCCAAAACTTTTTTAATAGCTTTCAATGTGCCTTACAAATGGATGATATTGAGGTTTTGTCCATTTCATTTTTTTTTTCCCACAAGAATCATCTTGATGAGCATTTTCAGGTATTTTAAATTCTCTTGATTTGACTTCCGTTCTGCATGAAAACTGACTCCCCTTAATTTCAGGTGATGACGGCTCCAAATTCTGTTGCCTTGACCCCTTTCTTCCTCTTCCTTCTCTCCAAGAAATGTTAATGAAAATTTTGCCGATGTCTTACAATTTTTGGCGAACCTTTTTGGGTTTTGATTTCTCTCTCTTATGGTGATAATTTTTCACTAGATTCAACTCCATAATCTCCATTTCTTTTCATTCCTTCTTATTTTTTTTATTTTTTTATTTTTTTTTGGTGGCAAGGATTCCATATTTAGTCTTGAAATAAATCCTTCCTTCATAAATTTCTCATTTCCCAACTCTTCATCTTGCAAACTTTCTATCTAGAAGAGTTACTTTTGAAAATTATTCCTCTTGCCAGAGATAGGATGAAGAGAGAGACAAGGGTTCCTGTGAAAGATATATTTGACCTTTAGCTGGATGGAATCCCAACTCTGTATGCTTATGTGGCTGATTGGATTTTCTATTAAAATTTGTAGGGGTAATTGATGGCAGTAAAAGTTAGGGTTTGTCTGAAGTCGACATAACAGGAGGGAGGAGTGTTTGTGGTTTTGGCCTTTGTACATACGGCTCTGTTTCATAGTTCTGCACACAATGTCATCGCTTTCTGAATGCATGATTGTTGCTAGCTTGATGCCAGCTCTGCACACCATGTCATGGCTTTTAGAAAGCAAGATTTGGTGCTAGCTTGGTGCCACTGCTTACATGCTATTGCTTACATGTTTTGTCTGTTGTGAATTTCTTTTCTTTAATCTCAATGAGGACCCTTTCCCTCGTTTGAATATCTTTGTTTTTCAAAAATATAATAAAAAACTTGTAAAAGAAGCTTCTATTAAATTTCAATCTTTCTTTCTTAGCTGAATGCCAAGACCCACTGTTCCTTCTTACCTTGCCAGTGCACCATTACAATTTCAACACAAGGATTAGGACTGTATTGGATTTTCCCATTGTGATTTCTCCAGCTTCGAAATAAACTAATGTTGAAAATTGTATAATTGTGAAAGATGATGATAGGGCTGGACAATTAATAAAATTTTTTGATCAAATTTTTCAAGAAATATAAATTTTTTGATTAGGTTGATCGCTTAAAGCTGCAGCAGATAATTATCAGTCAGGGACTGCTGCTTTATATCTTAAGTTTCAATACTCTTCTGTTGTTCCTTGTATCTATCTCTTGGTGCCTTTGTATTGTTGACCACCTTATTTTTTCCCTCCTTGATATGTACACATGCAGATGATTGGAATGTCTACAAGGTTGCCTGCAGTTCAACGTTTGGTTGAAATAAAATCTGTTGCTGAACAAATCAGTTTCAAGATATCAACATTGTTACTGCATGGTGGAAAGGTCACAGAAGCAGTTACATGGTTCCACAGACACAATGCATGTTACAAAAAGCTTGTAGGAATACCAGAAGTTGATTTTCTTCATTGGGACTGGATGAGCAGGCAATATTTGGTTTTTGCTGAGTTACTTGAGTCTAGCTTTATGGCTAGTCAAAGCACTTTGCCTGCAGTTTCAGGCACTGCTGAAAAACCTTTGAGCGAGTGGGAATTCTTGCCAGCCTTTTATTATCAGGTAGTTAGTCTATTTTAGCTAATTTATATGACTGCGTGCGTTAAGTGTTTGGCGTAGGAATTGCAAAGCAGTTTTTCTTCCTTATGTCACTTATTGTGGACTTTGTGATGGTAAGACAGAAAATTCTGGATTTGTGGCACCTTTTCTGGGTTTTGAGGTATTAGGGAGAGGGAGAGGGATCACCCCCCCCCTTCCGGCGGGTCATGGAATTCCTCTACCCATATGAGACATTGGAGTCTGAGATAGGTGATCGCCATGTTAGCTGTCTGGATTTCTTTGGGATTACCATTCAATTTAGAAGCTTGTGAAAATGATTGTTGATGGAAAAATTGATATTTTGTTTAGGATAGCTTACTCTTGCTAAGAGAATTCTTTGGAAATTACAAATTTATATGATGTTCTTCATTATGTGGCCGAGAGTGCAGCGAATTCTCATTGGAAACCATGCTTGAGAATAATTAGTTTTCTATTTAGAGGGGGTTCTAAAATTGAAAAGTGTTGATTTGCTCCTGGAGGTGGTTTTATGAGAAAGAGGTTGTAAAGATCCATTGGGGACAAAATCAGCCACTGAATTCAAGAAATTTGGGAGGAGTCTTGCACATTGGCTTCTTGGTCAAGTGCCCCCCCCCCCAAAAAAAAAATCAGCTTTAGAAGCATATAGGAAGGATTTTTCTTTTTAATGCTTCAAAGTTGAAATAGGGTTTTCCTATTATTTTTGGTACGATATTTCATGCAATCAATTTCCTCAGAGTTCAGGTTCCTGTTTGGTTTTGGTCATGACTAGATGATTTTATGTTAGTACAGCCATAGCTTGGTCCAAAAAATGTGGTTTTTTGTTAGCATAGGATGAAGGCAATGATTCCATCACGGAGACAAGATTTATTTGGTCCTTGGTAGTGTTTTGAGTGTTTTAGCAAGTTTATTAGTCCTTCAAAATTTAGAAATAAGTTTTTGGAATTCTTAGTCTTTTAGAAGCTTCTATTTTCTTAAATTTTCCTTTCATCTAGAACTTTCTATTTTCTTTTTTAGATTCTAGTTAGCGCCAAGTGCCTTTTTAGAGTTTAAAATCTTAGAAGCTTTCAATTTTAGTTAGTTTTGAGTTCTATCATGTTCCTATATTGATCAAGGCAATTTTCTGAAAGTTCAGGAGTGACATTAGGATCTTCAAACACCTATAAATATTTCTTGTTGATGTAAAACATGAATAGAGTGAATGAATTGATGAATAAAGTTTATTATTTAGTTATATGTGTTGAAGGCATGTCTCATTGCTATCAAATTCTTCTTCTTCTTCTTCTTCTTCTTCTTCTGTCCCCAGTTGTTGATAAAAGCTTTTTATAACTCTGAGCAGTCAGCTGTTTTCTATTTCTAAACAAATTTAGTGCCTTTTCAGTGACGACCCGTTATTCTTCCAATTGTAGGCAATCTACCCTAGTTCTCCTACATCAGTTTGGCATCAAAGCAAAGGCTTCTAGAATTCTTTGTCACCATGGTTACAAGTGCACAACTTTGTTCAGAAATTGATGTCCTTAACAAACTTTTTAAAACCACCTCAGAAGATATGGAGAATAGATTCTCTAACAGAGATTCTACTTTGGAGGGAATACAACAAAGCATGAAAGATTAGTTGCAAAATACACTAGGCCATACAACCATTTGTAGAACCAATTTTGAGCCTCAAAATTTCTTGTTCAAGCAGCCTCAATGTTTCCGCTGCATATTTCACATGTTCCCTACATAATTAGATCTATTGTTGACCATGTCCCACATGGGTATCAACAATTTCAGCAATTTAACTTAAATCCAATAGGCGTTTCTTATGGTGAATTTCAGATTCATCCTCCACTGATGCAACCTTAGTTTCCGGCTCAACAACGTTGATCATATCACTCTGCTGGAGACACAAGGTCTAAATTTTTCAGCAAATGTATGATTTGGAAGTCTCAAATTTTTGTTGTCCATATACCCTGCCTGATTGAGGAGGATTTGCAACAAAATTCTTTCACAAAGCCACATCAAAATAATGTGCCAAAGGAGGATAGATTTCAACTGAGATTACTTAATGTAAGGATGTTGAAAATTTCAGGAATGGATCTAGTTTTTCAGTTTCAAAGTCTATCAATATATTTGACCTCTCTTGTGCACAAGGAAATAAGCATTCTAATTCTAAAGGTGAAATAGATTTTCAAGGTTTCTCTTGTAAAGGTTTTGACCACTTGTTTGCAGAGTGCTCTAATCAAGTGCAAGTGTTGATGCTAAAGGGGGATTCGAAGCATAGAATTTTTTTTTCTTTTTCTTTTTCATGCAAAGGGTGATGCATGGTGTTTCTGAAGCTACACACTCTATATTGGTTCCATGGCACGCCAAGCTTCTTTAAACCAATGATCTTCCAAAGGTGTAGATAAAGAAAGCAGCAATATGTTGTATTTTTGGTTCTGCTCCTAAGTTGATGGGGTCAAGGTTCTTTTTTAGAAGGGGAGAAATAATGCCACAACTATAGGTTGGTCAAAAAATGCTGGTCGTTGGTGGCCTAGGGAAAACGTGAATGGTTCAATTGTGCGGGCCAGATCTTTTTGGTCCTATAATTAGTGTCCTGTGTAATTTTTGGGTCTTTTAACAAGTTAGGTAGTTCTTAAAAGTTAGAAATAAGTTGTTGGAAATTTTTTTCTTTTAGATTTTTCTATATTATTAAATTCTCCCGTTTCATCTAGAACTTTGATTTTCTTCTTCTTTTTTTAATAATTTTAAAAAAATATTTATTTTAGCATTTTTCTTCTCTGGATGAAACCAGAGAGTTTAAGAATATAGAAATATCTAAAAGAATAAAAATCCAACAACTTATTTATAACTTTTAAGACTACCTAACTTGCTAAAATGGTTTTAGAGTTTTATTTTTTGTTTTTTTATTTTTTAACGAGTTCTGATTCCTATTATTTCCATTATTGATTAAGGCAATTTGTAGAACATTTAGGAGGAAAAATTACTATTTCAGGGGTTTAACTGTAGCCAAATAACACTTCAGCCCTTAATGTTCATTTCATGACATTTCATTTTCTCTTCAAGTTGGTCTTACACCATGATGTGCGTCAACTTGGTAATGGTTGTTGCCTAGGTGGCCTCTTTTGAGTGAAGTGGCAAGCGTTTTTGCCACCCTGGGGTATTTGAAGTCATAACATATTCACATCATCCTTTTTCCTTCCCCGTCTTGCCCTCCTCTCACACATGAACAACCCCAAAATGTCCCCTTTCTAATTTGAAGATTCAAACATAGCTCCAATACTTTCCTAGTTGTGATTTTCAATTACATTCAACATAAAATTAGTGTATAAAATTCTTTCCTTAACACTTATTTTTGAATGAATGTTTCACTTTCTTCTCCTGTGAAGTAGAAATTATGATAGGACCATTAACTTCTTATGACTTCACATGGTTTGACATATTTGAGCAGGACCCAAATAATATTTTTCTCAGTCACCATAAGCCCCACGGTCTTCTTTTTCGTCATCAATGAGTTCACTAGCATTGTTGTCCAATCTTTTGTCTCAATCATCCCTCATACAAGAATTTTGATACCTATGCTCAGGAGGGAAGGAGACTATACTCGATGCGATTGAAGCCTCTTCGAGGATTTTGCTTTTGCTTTTGTTTTTGTTTTTGTTTTTGTTGGACTTAGAAGGGAAAATGAAGCATAAGATCTGTGCTGAAAATCCTCCACTTAGATTTGTGTTGTGTTCTGGTTCTGATGTTATAAGTTGTGCGAAGTAGAGGGCCTTACAGAAAGTTCTCCCCCTAATGATGATCTTTGCAGCATTTCTTCTAAAATTTCCATTTAGTTTTAGAGAGATTCAATTCTGATTTTGCAATGTGTCCATCTTAGACCCACTCATTTCCAAGCCTAGGGTTGGAAAATTGTTGATCTTTTTTTTTTGGGGGGGGGGGGGGAGATGATGTGGATGTGTTTTGAAAACTACTCAATGCAAACAAAAACCTTGCCATCGCATTATATAAGAGGCCAACTAGGCACGACCGTTGTTTAGTTGATGGCCATCTCCATGTAGGACCAATTTGGATAGGAAATCAAATATTATTGCCCTTTTTGTTATGATACAAACCTTAAGGGCTAAAGTGTAATTTTGCCTATACTTAAAGAACTTAAAAAGTAATTTTCCTTTCTAGGGGTACCATTAGGTTCTTCTACTGCCAAGAAACATGCCTATTGATCTAAAACCTGAATATGGTGAATGAATTGATAAGTAAAATTTATTATTTAGTTATTTGTGTTGTAGATATGTTTGCGTAGATTTTCTTTTGTTGCTATCTTATTTGTTTTCTGCTCTGTGCACATTTAATTTTGAGTAATTAATTTTTTTCTTCTCGTAAACAAATTCAGCCTCTGTTCAGTCAAACCATTATTCTTCCCATGTTAGGAAATCTCTCCAAGTTGTATCACGTCACTTTGGCTATGATGAAACTCAGTGGTTTGGAATAGGACCATTAGATTGAGGGTCTTCATTTTCCTTGGTGGAGGTGGGGTTGAGGGCATCCATTCTTCTAATCTATTATATAAATTAGGTGAATGTTATCAAGAAAGAGGAATTCTAGGCTAAATAGTTTTTTACTTTTAGCATAAAGAAGTGGAAGAGGTGAAAGTTTCATTCTTTGCTTGGAATTACTTAGTAGAGAAATTTTCTGATCACTTAGTTGAAGAAAGGAAGAACCTTGCTCTGTAGTCTTGTATAAGAATTAGAGGTACCATGGTTTCTCTATTGTGAATGGTGACGACTCTCTCTTGGTCCATGCGTAGAGAGACCTGAGATGCGAATTTTTGGTCATGGATAGTACAGACAGCGGTCAAAGGTGGAGGACCCTTTTAATTAAGTTATTTATATTGTTGCCAACTCCAGAGTCTAGAACATAAGGGATTGTATGCAAATTTGGCCTTATTGCAAATGATTATATACATATATCTTTTCCTTTTCCTTTTCCTTTTCCTTTCTATAATAATTAATTCACTGGACTATTTAGAGTGGATAATAGTCTGCAATCTTGAAACAGTTTGCAGCTCAGTATTTGAATGAGAAAAGATTTTCTCTGGAGCGTGAATTATCCATGATGGAAGCTGCGTGCTTAGATGATAATTCTGAATCTGTGGTTTCTTATGTTTTTGTGGGTCAATATGCCAGACTAGTTGAGCAAGGAGATGAATTTGCCTTGCAGCTGTAAGTCTTGAATTATATTTCATGAAATTCTCCATTTTGTCTATTTATATCACTCTGGATACTTATGGTTTTAGTTTTGTCTATGTAGTCTTACTGATGAAGAGTACATCCACCATGCTTTATTGGAAGGAAAGAGGTTCCAGGATTCCTTTGAAATCATTGCTCTACTTAAAAAGTCATATGAGTCATACACGAACCTTAAAATTCAGAGGATGGCCTCGTATTGTGCTTTCCAGATGGCTAAAGAATACTTTGCTGTAGGTGACCTTAGCAATGCAAAACAGCTGCTTGATTCTGTTGCCAAACTTTACAGACAAGAAGGTTGGGTAAATTTGTTATGGGAGACTCTGGGTTACTTGCGGGAGTGCTCAAGGAAACAGGAAATACCGGAAGATTTTGTTGAGTACTCTCTGGAAATGGCTGCACTTCCTGTGTCATCGGGTTGTGTGACTAAATCTACTTGTAGAGAATGCGGACCTGCTGGTCCTGCAACCTTGTCACGCCGAGAGGTCATACAAAAAGAAGTATTTGAGTTTGTCAATGGAAAATCAGACTTAGCGCCAACTGAGGATGCAAACGGTCCTAGAATTTCTAAAGATCTCCCTCTCTGTATAGAGATTGATCTTGTCAGCCCACTTCGAGTGGCACTTCTTGCTTCCGTTGCATTTCATGAACATATAGTTAAGCCTGATTTACCAACTTTATTGACAGTATCGCTATTATCACAATTACCACAAACAGTTGAGATCGATGAACTAGAGGTTCAATTCAATCAATCTCGGTGTAATTTTATTATCTATAGTGCTCAAAGACATCAATCAGCTGTGGCTTCCAATAGTCTTCCAAAGTCTCGAGTTGAAGTCACTCATGCTCTGGCTCTCTCAGCTAATCGGTGGTTGCGGTTATCATATGACGTCAAGTCTGGTACATCAGCTCCTACAGATGTCATCTATTTCTTTAATATACGTTATTATTGGTTTTAGCTAGTTGGTGTGTCCTTTAAAGGAAAGTGAGTCAGAGCACCCTAATAAATTCTTAGCCCGAGTAATTTTCTGCCCCAAAAGTTTAAACTGAAGGGGAAGATTTTTTATTAATTTATAACTTAATATACCCCCTCGTGTGGGTTTTTAACAGCTTAAACTGGTTCTCATAAGACATAAATGGGAGATGGTATTAATTAAGGAACCTATTAGGATGTGAACTGGGGACCTCCTAACCTTATTGTAAATGAAACTTGTGTGTATATAGTTGGCATAACACCCACTAGTTTAAACTTTTGGGTGAAAAATATTTGTCTAAATTTGTATATTTTGTATTTATGGACTCATGTGGTATGGATGAAATTTTAAGCAAACTAGTATTTGGGCAGAATGGTAGGCAAGAGTAGTTCAGGACATGGAGAAGTATGTTCTTGCCATTCCCATGGTCAAGTGGACTCCTATGGTTATGCCACCTTCTTCCATAGCTGAGTGTTTGACTTCATGGTCAAAAGTAGTCAACTCCCATGATATCCATCCGATGCGATTTGTGGCAAATACTTGCACCTCTCATTAAAGCAATAATTGCTTTTCAGTTCAACGTCTTCTTATCTATTTTCATTTTACTGCCACCTTTGTATGTCCTTCTGTAGTAGTGGTTGCTACCATGTTTGTTGGTCATTGACATTTATCCCTGCAGCATGATGAAATTAATGATGTCAACAATTCCTACCTGGGTTGAATAGTCTCTACAATTTCATTGGATTGATTTCCGGTGCCTTTTCATCCAATTCATCCTTAACTGTAATTTTGGAATATTGCACAATGATTATAATTTTTCTCCTGCCGGTAACAGATCCTCCTTTAGCTTCACTTGTTCATTTCTGAGACTGTTATTCATGCAGGGCAAAGTGGAAAGCTTGAATGCATATCTGTAATTGCAAGGATTGGACCACACTTTACTATCTGTTGCAGGACAGAAAGTCCAGCTTCAATGGATGAATTACCACTTTGGAAGTTTGAAGACCGTGTGGAGACTTTTCCAACAAAGGATCCTGCTCTAACATTCTCTGGTCAGAAGACCATTCAGGTTGAGGAGCCAGATGCAATGGTGGAACTTAGTTTAGGTGCTTCTGGGCCTGCATTAGTTGGAGAAAGCTTCATACTACCTGTTAAGGTAACCTCCATAGGTCATGCTATTTTCTGTGGCGAGTTGAAGATAAATCTAGTAGATGCTAGAGGTGGTGGCCTAGTTAGTCCAAGGGAAATTGAACCTTTTTCGATGGACAATCATCACGTTGAGCTTGTTGGCATTGCCAGACCAGAAGGGGAAGATGAACCCCAAAGAGGTGCTGATAATATCAGGAAAATTCAGCAATCTTTTGGATTAGTGTCTGTTCCATTCATGAACAGTGGTGATTCATGGTCCTGCAATTTAGAAATTAAGTGGCACCGACCTAAATTGGTTATAGTTTACATTTCCCTGGGTTATTCTCCACATTGCAATGAGTCCACCGCTAAAGTACATGTTCATAGGAGTCTGCAGATTGAAGGGAAAAGCGCCATCACTATTAGCCATCACGTAATGCTGCCCTATCGAAGGGACCCACTTTTGCTCTCAAGAATTAAGCCTGTTCCTGATTCTGATCAGTTGATTTCACTACCTCTAAATGAGAAAAGTATACTAATTGTTACCGCTAAGAACTGCACTGAGGTGCCGCTGCAATTACTATCCATTTCAGTTGAAAAGGATGATGATGAGAGTGAAAGATCTTGCTGTGTTCAACATGGATCTGAGGGCCTTATATTTTCTCCCCTTCTTGTTCCAGGGGAAGAGTTCAAGAAGTTTTTTTCAATCATTCCTGAGTTTAACTCCTCAAATCTAAGGATGGGCGTGGTCTGTCTACAATGGAGGAGGTATTTGGAACCTAAAGAGCATTCTGGAACCTTCTCAAAAGGTGTTGGAGTGTTGACAAAGCATAAACTTCCAGATGCAACCGTGGAATTATCACCATTGATTGTCAAGTTGGAGTGTCCTCCTCATGCTTGCATTGGAGATCCTTTTGCCATCTTCATAACAATACAAAATCAAACTCAACTGCTTCAAGAGATCAAATATTCATTGGCAGATTCACAGAGTTTTGTGTTGTCTGGCTCTCACAATGACATTATTTTTCTGCTTCCCAAGTCTGAGCATGCTATCTGTTATAAGCTTGTGCCACTAGTCTCAGGTTTACAGCAACTGCCAAGAGTTACTGTGACATCAGTGAGATATGCTGCTGGGTTTCAGCCCTCAGTTCCTGCATCATCTATTTTTGTATATCCTACCAAGCCTAATATTGAAATGAGTTGGTCCGCAAGAGAAGAGGCCCGAGTCCATTGAGGCTGAGTCAAATCTGTTTGATATTGGAATTTTATTCGTAGGAACAGCCTGCAAGTGACATGTTATGCAATTGCAGGGTTGGTTGTTATCGGTTGCTGCTGCATGAGGTGACTGAAACCACGTATGGATTATGAGACATG
Organism: Dillenia suffruticosa; assembly: GCA_033439265.1. Lineage (NCBI taxonomy): Eukaryota > Viridiplantae > Streptophyta > Magnoliopsida > Dilleniales > Dilleniaceae > Dillenia > Dillenia suffruticosa. The sequence goes on from JAVTVX010000027.1 coordinate 57,682, forward strand.
AGTAATGGTGCTCTGCCTTTTTCCAACAAAGCGCCGGTTCATATCATTCAGAATTTCCTCAATCAGTTTTCGAGTTCTCATAGGGAGAGTTTTCTGGGTTTACACTTTGGTCTGAGATCTGATCTATCTGATTACAGGATGAATTGTGTCTAGCAAAAATAAAAAATAAAAAATACAGGATTATCTGTTACTTCCTACTTGAGTCTGTGTTTCATGTGATAGGACTTTCCTAGTGACACCTTGAGTAGTTAACGTTGATCAACATTTGCAATATCTTCCTCTCTCTGTAATATTCTCTTGCAATGCAAATTTCAAATTCGTTATAAATTGGAGAATAAATCAGAACTTCTATGTACATATTCCAGGAGAATGCCTTAAGTGTAAAACACAGAACTAATTGAAAGTTAATAAAACTGCCCAAATTTAAAAGGGTTAAGTATGCTTTGGGCATACAATTTGATCCCATAAGTGCCATGTGATGGCTAGACGCTTTTTATGTTGGATGCAGGACATCAACTTGTTTATCAATTTTGTGCAATTTAATCACTATGTAAACTTTAAACGTTAGAGTTGGCTGATATGACAATTAATTCTCATACCTGTGTGACGTGACATTAAAGTGAACATAGGGCACATGAACAATTAGACAATAATATAACCATTCTCATCAATGACGTTTCTCTCGTATTCAAGCATTTGGAGGTAAAATGGAGGAGGGAAAGTACTAGCAATAGATGCGATCATAACAGGAAGAGTTGAAATGAGGGGAGTTCACAGGATGATCCTTCCACAGCATAGCCGGGGTACCTACACACTTTTGAACAGTTAGGGGTGTAACTAATATTCATTTGCGATTAATAACAAACTATTTCAAGTTAAGGGATTTGATTAACACAGCGTCGGAGACTAATTTTAAAATTGTTTTTGCAAAATGATTTAAAAATTTAAATTATATACATTAAAGCATTTGTTGAGATAGAAGTTTTTAAATTATTTTCAATTGATTTTGATTCGGATACTTTTATATTATATATATTAAAAACTTTATTGAAATTGTGATTTTAAAACTGTTATTTTTTAGAACTGTTATAAGATAAAAGAAAAAAATAATTTGGTATTAATTATAAAAGATTAATTCTTTAATTTTGAAATTAGGATTTTGCCCGTTGTCGCTACCCGGCCCGCCGCCCGGGGGGGAGGGTTTGAGATTGCCAGGTAAGTGGTTTGGTTGTATTGGCTGCACTTGTATGCAATGTGTTCTCAATCAAATCCCGAGCTCCGCGGAATCAGGTTAGGGACAGCACCACGGGGGTGGCAGTATGTGAGGGGCCCACCTTTCCGCTCAGCCTCAGTCTTATGAGATTGTAACCGTTATTCCGAATATTAGATTCCTCAGTCGGGGACATGTCCAGCTAGATGATGGTTGTGAGGAGAATGGGAGGGTGTGGAGGGTGGAATTGAGCATTCAAACATGGGCTGTACGTTCCGGAACCAACACGTGTCCCGCTAGTAAGTGTGGACACCTTTGGTCTCATTTAATTCTTAATCATCTAAACATGGTGATTCATTGGTAACCTCTTAGCTGCCCTGCCGTCGGAGTTTGGACACAAGGGCAACTTGCCCTTCTCATGTTGCGGGTGTACGTACATACAGACGGTAGATTTGAGTTTCCACTTCTAATTTTTAACGGTTTATATCTGGGGAGCAAAAATCGAATATGTCCTTCGTCAAAAGAGAATCTTATGGTCAAATGACTTATTGATTAATTAATAGATAAATTCAGTGGCATAAAAAATTATTTAATAAATAAATCATAAAATTTATGGTAATTAGGTAATTAACAACTTTTTTTTTGGCTTTTTTTTGTTTTTTTTGGGCCGGGGGCCCGGGGGGGGGGGTTATGTCAAAAGTCACGAGTGGATGACAGGGGACCCATTGGTCCAACCAGGTGTGTGGCTTGGCTTGGCTGGAATGGAATTGTCGATCCCTCCCGTTCATGTGATCAGACACGGACTTACTGTGATCTTTGCTCCTAACCAAAAAGGCCTCGTCATCATAACAAGAAGCGAATCCAGTTTATAGTTGTAGGATCAGCAGCTCAACTTTCGCTGGTTGCAGACAGATCCATGGCGTACATTTCACTTTATTTTTTACGTTTTAATTAGACAACATTATCACAATAACAAAATTTTAAATTTTGGATAGATTTTTGAAAAATCAAAATAAAATAAAATAACATAAAATTAAAGTTTGAAAATAAAAATAGAGAAAATAAAATTAAAAATAAAAATAACAAAAGAAAAGAAGCAAAAATAAACAAACTTAAAATAATAATAATAATAAAGAGAACAATGATTTATGATGATTTAAAACATATCATTATTGTTTCTTCTATACTAGTTTAGTTTTTGATGTTAAAATGTTATATTTGTCATATATCAAGTTTATTTAAAATTTTTAGGTAAATTACTTATTAACTACTCATAACCCCTCTTTTTTTTTCTTTCCTTTTTTAAATGTCTTCTCATGATTTTTTTTCCTGCTTTATTGAAATGCATTTCAATGCGCATGGCTTGCACAATATAATTAAATATAGGAGGGACAACGTGGCAACGGCATCGCACGGATAGTAATTTTTTTGTCAATAAATATTTTTATCTTGAAAACTGAAAGTGAGGCATGAGTAGGCCTATGCCGTCAGAGATTGGATTTTTATTTTGATAATGATGATTTTGTTTTGTTGGATATTCATTCTGGTATTTGGAATATGGAATGTACAAAATAAATTGAGAAATCATTGAACTATAATTTGTACTTAATATCTAGATGTGAGATTGGTGATTAAAAAACCTTTTCCTTTTTTTTTTTTTTTTTGGGTACTATATATTGGATATCATTTGGTATTTAAGATTTCTTTTAGAAGGCGGGCTCCCAATTGCATTGTCCGATTTATTTGGATTCGTACGAGAGTCCAACTGCATTGAATTATTGGAATTTAGGTTGTTTATTTAAAGAGAGGCTGAACTCCTTGAGACAAAATAAATATTAGTGGCAACAATTTTATCACGGACCAAGGCACTTATAGGGCCTGGATTATTTATAACTTGATACTATACTTAATAATAATATTAATCTATTTCTAATAGATAATAAAATATAAATGCTAATTTAACTCTTTTTATATATTTTTCAGTGCTTTGCCCAGTAATAGTTTTCTAATTTTAATCTTACAGACGTGGATCCGTTAATTGTAATTGTGAAAAAAAATTGCGGACAAAGAGAAATGTGAAAGTTCAAAGTGAGTTAGACACAATGGTGCAGTAGCTAAGATCTATGCTCTTTGGGAAAACCATTTTATAATATTTTGTTATAATATGTAAGAACCTATATTCAGTACTAATTTTCTTGTTATAATGTTTATTTTTATTCATTTTATATAAAAATTTTTGCAATTACAATGAATTATAAATGATTCATCCCCTCCATCCCTTCTCTTTATAGTTAAACTCAAGGCTTAATCACCATACCCCAATTAGAGCTAAAATTTCATTTTTAGCCCAAAATTGACAAATAAATAAACCTAAGATATAATTTTCGTGCAAATCCATGCATGATTATACGAATGTTTTGGGATCATGAATCCATATTCCACCTGTAGTTTATTATTTTGGATCCACGTATCGGTAAATGGGGGCTTTCGTGTAAATCCACGTAACACCCAAATTTTCAAGGCAAAATATAATTTTCATTCCTCCACAGACTTTATTATACCATATTTTCTACTATTTTTATATGCAATGATACTTATAAATTTTATAAAAAATTTAATACATATAAATTTATGGTCTGAATAGTTATTAATTATTTTTTTGTTTTATTTACTAAAAGCAGTGATTTTTAAATGCAACGAACACGAAAGCCACCGTTATATAGCCCCTTCCACCGTTATATAGCCCCTGTAAAGGGTAGAAAACCTTCATTATGTAACCTCACTCTCTCACGAAATAAAGAAAAGAATAATCCAAACAGCAGGGCTCGCCGGCTATCATTATTTCATTCATTCGTGCATACAATAAACTCGATGGACAACAAAGAAGAGAGGAAAGGAGTCGAGATAGCGGCACTGAAGAAAAGAAAGAACTTGTAAAAGGAAAAGACAGGCAATTAAAAGAACGAAGGGAAGGAGTGTCAAAATCTTCAATTTTCAAAATTGATTTTGATACAGCTAGTAGGGGGAGTGCTTGCCGGAAGCTCGCATACCGGCCCTTAAATTCGTCCTCCAAATTCCACTTCCACCCTTCAATTGATTCGCGCACCGGTGTCGGGGATAGGGAACAAAATTAGGTTTCATTTCATTTCATAATTTTGTAGACAGAGAGATGGAGGAAGCGGTGGAGGAGATCATGGGACTACTCAGATCCCTGCCGGAGAGACCGGGAATAGAGGAGGTGGAGGCGGCCAAGTCTCTGATCGGGAATGTGGACAAGGAAGAGCAGTCGAGGCTGGAAGCCGTCTGCAGGCAGACCGCCCAAAAGAAGAGGAGCCACCCGGAGATCCCGGAGGAGCTGTTCCTGGTGCTGCAGGAGATGCACAGGAATCTGGAATACTTCCAGAGCAAAGAGCAGAAGAGGGAGGCCCTCAAATTGCTGGCTCTCGAGAACCTCCACTCCCTCTTTGATGATTTAATCCAGCGAGCCTCTAACTGCCTTCCTTCATCTTCATCATCATCATCCTTTTCTTCTGCGTCTGCCTCTGCAACTACATCTTCTCTTTCCCAGTTCAATTCTTCCTCCCAGTTCAATTCCTCCTCATCTTCCTCTGCAGCGACACCAGCGGTTCCTTCCGCTTCTACTTCAACATTCAACTACTCCCTCCACGAGAGCCAGAGCCGGGCGGAGCTTTTCACCAGAGATGACACTTACTTGAAGAAGACTAAACCCAAACCCAAGCCCACCCCCACCTCCTTCTTTAGCGATGCCATTGGATTTGGCACTCCCATTCCCTCTGCTTCACCCCAAATTCTTGATCCTATTCTTAAACCTTTGACTTCCCCTGGTGAGTTCCCATTTCTTCTTCTTCTTCTTCTTCTTCACGCGCACATACATACATATTTATATAACATATACTTTACTTAACAGATTTGCCTTGTATGGATGGGGTGGACTGTAACCTGTTTTGTGTTTTATTTTTTGGAACAATTTTGCATGATCCTGTTCAACCATTAGAATCTACATGATTAAAAGACTTCAATTGGCATAGTATATATTAATTGAATTTGACAAACAAAAATGATGTCTTTTCAGTTGCATTTTGGTTTGTGATCTTCTGCTGTAGGTCAACAAGTTAGTGAGAAGCTCAGTCTCATTAAGTTAGCCAGCTTAATTGAAGTCTCCTTGAAAAAGGGCATTCATGACCTCAATCTCCACAACAAGATATTGGATCAAATTGAGTGGCTTCCTGATTCCATCGGCAAGCTTTCCACTCTTATCTCTCTCGATTTGTCTGAAAATCACATTGTGGCCCTACCTCCCTCTATCGGTGGCCTTTCTTCCTTGCAAAAGTTGGATTTGCATTCCAACAGAATCGCGGAGCTCCCTGAGACCATTGCTGATCTACTTAATCTAGTCTGCCTAGATTTGCGAGGCAACCAGCTAACGAGTTTACCTGCTAACTTTGGTAGACTAGCCCAGCTAAAGGAGCTTGACTTGAGCTCAAACAGTCTCTCTGTGCTTCCTGAGTCCATAGGCTCCCTCACTAGCCTCAAGAGACTCAAAGTGGAGACTAATGACATTGAAGAAATCCCCCATACCATAGGCCGCTGTTCTTCACTCTTGGAGCTTCATGCAGATTATAACAGGCTTAAAGCACTTCCCGAAGCTGTTGGAAAGATCGAATCTCTGGTGATTTTGTGTGTCCGTTACAACAATATCAAACAATTACCTTCCACAATGTCATCTCTCACAAATTTGAGAGAGCTTGATGTCAGTTTCAATGAGCTTGAAGCAGTCCCGGAAAGCTTGTGTTTTGCTACCACAATCACCAAGATGAACATAAGTAACAATTTTGCAGATCTAAAGTATTTACCAAGGTCTATTGGCAACCTTGAGATGCTGGAAGAGTTGGATATTAGCAATAACCAGATACGGGTCCTTCCTGACTCTTTCAGGATGCTTTCACATCTTTGTATTTTATGTGTTGATGGGAACCCTTTGGAAGTGCCACCGCTAGATATAGCTGAGAAGGGTGCCCAGGTAAAATTCTAGAATTACAACATTATCTGTAGGCCGGTTTTTTCTGGCTTATCATGGTTTTTATGGTCTGCAGGTTGTTGTCCAATACATGGCGGATCTTGTTGCCAATAGAGGGCTGAAGTCACAACCAGTTAGGCAGAAAAAAACTTGGATGCAGATGTGCATTTTTTCCAGGTCCAACAAAAGGAAGCGTGATGGTTTGGATTACATGAAGGCTTGATCAAGAACGTAAGCAAAATCTGACTCTAATCTCTCCTCTGGGTGAGATGTCGAATTGTCTTTTTTTTTTTCCTTTCGCCAATGCTATGCTTAGAAGTAGGATATTTCTGTTGATATGGTTAGAGGATATCTATTTACTTTTGATCCTAGTTATGTTCTTTTGATTGGTATCACCGCTCTCCTAGAAAGCAATTAGGGCAACATCTTTGTCTTTGATCAATTATCAAAGGATTCCAGGTCGACAGAAATATGCAAAAAGGAGAAAACAAAATGCAGAAATGACTGGATTAGGGGAATCTGCGGTTTAATTATTTTATCCACTCACATAGTTTTTTGTCATTGATACTGCAGGAAACTAGAGCTGGTCACAAGTTTAGATAAAGTTACACGATCTCTCTTGCCAATCTTCTATGCGTGCAATCTAAAAAAGGTTTCTGGAATCTGCCCCATTGTGATTCCTCTGTTTACTGATTCTATATCTTTCTTCTCTGTTGTTTTTTTCCACCACTTAACCTGTATTTTCTTATTTTCTTTGTGTAAATTAAGATGTACAACAGATTCCAACAGGAAAATAGATGCCATGACAAAACCTGTACACACAGTCCCACATTGTTAATGAAGTACGAGTTTGCCTTTTCCATACTGAATGTTCTATGGCAAGCCACCAAAAAGATTGTGATTGTCGAACTGTATTTGGGGGCTTAAAGTTGAAGCATCCTTCTAGCTGCTTCAGATCCCATCGGTCTTCAATCTAGTTTTGCTAGTAGATACCAGTATGCCGAGCAGCCTGTGATGTGCACTTTCCTTTCTTTACTACTTGCTCGATTATATATGTTCTGGCCTTCTAGGTCGTTATTATCTTCTGCTGTAAATCTAGAGTTTACATGATCATGGAAATTTTATTTCGTACAATAACTAAATAAAAATAAATTAAAATTATGATTAGGACTAAGAAACAATCCCGCTACGCTAATTGCTTGCTTGTACGGGTCATTAACATCTTGGAATTTGGCAGTCTCTCATTCATCCATTTTGTTGAGTGTATATTAGCGGGTCTATTTCCCAACCCAAACACATATATGTTAGAAATTGATTTTTGGGGGAAGAAAATTTTTAAAGAAAAATAAATGGAAAGATTAAAAAAATTTGAAAGTGTGAAAAAAAAAAGATTTGTATAGGAGTAGGACAAATATTTTTAAAAGTGGATTGCGGGATCTAGGGTTTTATTGCAATGGAAGAGTTTTTCATTATGATGTGAGGCGGCAATTTGCTTTTGTATTTTTTTTAATTGGGTGACGGATATATGAAATTTTGTTTTAATTAATTTTATTAAAGATCTTTTAACATATATTTTTTTTTTATTTCTAAAATTTGAAATTAAGTATTAATTAAGTACTCTATTACTATTTTTATTAGATCAACTTTTATAGGTATGATTTGTTTTTGTATGCGTTGCGCATAAGTGGCCTCAAACGGTGAGAGAGGTGAGAGAGCTTATCGTAGCAGAAGAAAAAGTGCTTTGGCACAAATAGGTACGAACATTTTGGTTTATATTTATGATTTGATCTTGAATTTATAGTAAAATTGACTGATTTTTTATGATAAATTTTGATTGATTTCATTAACAGAGACAAGCTGGGTTGATACAAATCAGGGGTTGTATTGTGTTGACCAAGTTTGATCTCACTCTTGTAGTTTGTTTGTTTATTTATTTATTTTTTAAAAATATATCTCAGGTAGAAGAGGGCATTAGATAATACTTTAACGCAATTTCTTTATGCTGTGTGGGTCCCATGAATGATACGGCATCCGGCTAGTTTAAAGTACAGGGAAAACGCTTGCACATGCAAGCACGGTATTGGTGATAGGTTTAGACCCTATGAATGATGGTTATGATGATTCGAACGAGATGATTGGTTTTTTTGGAGGTTTTGATTGATAAGATCTATAAAAATTCATTAGAGAGTGTTATGACGAAAGAGATTTCGATACTCAAGTTAGAAAACGATTTTCAAAAGAGACAAAACAGATTGATAGAAAACTCTGTATGTCTTTATGTGTTTTATATGTGAGTTCTTGGGGCAAAAGAGGGGACTTACCCAGTTGATCGACCAAAGGTAAAACATAGATTACTCGAGCGAGTCTCATATATTTTCAAGATATTAAAACCTTACTTTTCTTATAGAGATGTCTTGAGAGCACGGAGACCACTAGGAGATTTTTTGAGATTTGAAATATTATCGTTTGAAAAAGTACGGATCTCGAAAAATTCTTTTTCTTATAGACCACAGTCAAAAGTTTTCTTTCTTATTAGGAGAGGTTGACTCTGCATTCCAAGGGGAGACGACCATTGCCCTTAACCAAACAAGAGTGTGGAGCACTAAACATGTTTAAAAGCCGAGTAGACGATTATTAAGAGAATGGGTCGTGTCTACTCGTCTAGTAGATAAATCACACATTGACGACACGTTTCAGATGTGTTATGTTCGGTAGACTCTGTACACGAAAGATTCCAAATCTTATGATAATGGACATTTGGACCGTACTCCATCGCGTGGAAATTCAAATCACTGTAATTTTATATGCTTTCAAGTTTATTATTTTACATTCTTATGTTTATGATGAGAATTTGAAAAGAATTGTTCGAGAGGGCGGGCCTCTCGAAAATCAGGTCCCCCCCGTATCTGCTCTCATTTTCTCTCTGTAAACATTGAAATTACTTTTCCAACTGAAGATAAGGGAAATTCATGATTGTAAGTTGTCTTTCTTTTAGAACACTTTTGATTTGAAAGGTCTCAATATGATTGGAGATTCTAATTATCATTAAGGACTTCTCAGATACTTGTAAGGAAGACACGGAAGATTGCAAAGCTGTTTCTCGAGGTTCAGTCAACAATTTTGAGTTTTGTTATTCAGTAAAAGAAAGAAAAAGGAAAACCAATTCCTTGTGTTAATTTTAAGCATAGAAAAACTTCTGTTTGTGTTGGTTGTCCTTTTTGATATTTTTTTCTTTTTCAACTCATGGGGAAGATGTTACAGCTTTATCATTCATCAAGAAGCTGCAAAATGCCAATCTGGAGATGATTTTTCTTTTTCTTTCTCCTGTTTGGAAGTGTAAAACATAGAAATGTATAAATGAGACACCATAGAACACGACTGTAGTTGCACGCTCCCTGATCTCTATTTTGGCTTGGTTTCTTCCGCCATTCGCAAATGCGTTTGATCTTTAGCTTTTATCTTTATCTTGGGAGGCACTCGTGCCACACATTTGCGGTACACTGGTAGGTGCTGTGGGTTTGCTTGTTATTTTATTGAATGCTAAAGCATTTTTTTAAGAGGGAGTGATAAAATTCAAACCTAAAATCTTTAATACATGCAAGGGTAAGTGTTAATGTATTTTATGATCGTTGTTGTTAAAAATTCAACTAGTCTAAGTTACTTTCGCAGTTATATCAGACTGGGCTGGTCTTTTCTTCATATTTGGGTTTAACTCGGTATGGAGACGGAAAAGAAGAATGTTGAGAGATCCGTCCCACAAAGTCGGTTTTACAGCGATCGGTTCAAATTTATTCAGAGTAAAATTTTGGATATTAGGTAGTGCCTTTAGCTAAAGTAAAAAAATAAAAAAAAAAAAAAACAAGGACCCCTCGCACGACCGACTATGGTGTGGTCAAAAGAGGAGGAAAATTTGGTTCCACGAGAAGGCGGTGTCCTATAAATCGAATATTAAATATCAATACCTATATAAGAAGAATAACAAAAGCAACGGAGTTTTGGTGTATGGTGGAATAGGACACAACATTTGAAACAGATGGTCGCGAAGCACATTCTTAGGAGGACCAAAAAAGTGTCTCATCCCGTTCCTGGTTTTGGTATTGGACCTGGTCTTCCGATCTCTCCCAACCTTGCCTTCTGACACGGCAGACTCTTTCTCCTTCTCTCTCTATACCCGCCTGATGAACAAATTGGGTGAGGGAGGTGGTTAACCCCCGATATCTTTTTTTTTTAAAAAATTTTTTTATTTGAAGAATTCCAGCCCAAGAAACAGTTGTTTCCAAAAATATATTTATATCTTTTTTGGAAAGAAAAATTCCCCTTTCCCGGACTGAACCCACTGGATTTTCAAGTCACCCGGGGGTTTATTTGTGGGAAGTGAAAGGCTAAAAAAACTGAAAAAAGAAGGAAAAATGCGGGTTGTCTCGTCTTCCTGATTGATGTTACACTCCATAAGAAATTTTGGGTTGACAGAGAGAGAGAGAGAGAGAGAGAGAGAGACTTTTTCTTTACCATTTCAACAAAAGGGTTAAAAGGTGACTTGGATATAACACACAAAAAAGATGAAGGGGGCGGTGCTAGTCGCCATAATGGCGGCAGTTGGAAACATGTTGCAAGGCTGGGACAATGCAACCATCGCAGGTATAATGGGGCCTTCTGCTTCTTTCTTTATTTAAATATTTTCATAAATCAAATTTCATTTTCCATTATCTTGAAATGCCTTTCATCCATGTTTAGGAGCTGTCATTTACATCAAGAAGGAATTTAAATTAGACACTTCACCTACTATGGAAGGACTTACCGTGGCAATGTCACTTATTGGAGCCACCTTCATCACCACTTTCTCGGGGCCTGTCTCAGATTGGCTTGGAAGGCGTCCCATGATGATAATCTCATCGGTTCTATATTTTGTGGGTGGTCTGGTGATGTTTTGGTCTCCTAGCGTGTATGTTCTCCTCCTGGGAAGGCTGCTGGATGGATTTGGTGTTGGCTTGGCTGTCACTCTTGTTCCTGTTTACATATCTGAGACCGCCCCTTCTGAAATAAGGGGCTTGTTGAACACCCTCCCACAGTTCACAGGTTCTGGTGGAATGTTCTTGTCCTACTGCATGGTTTTTGGAATGTCGTTGATGGAATCGCCAAACTGGAGGCTCATGCTTGGCATCCTTTCTATCCCTTCTCTTGTCTATTTTGTATTGACCATTGCTTTCTTGCCTGAGTCTCCACGGTGGCTCGTTAGCAAAGGGCGTATGTCCGAGGCCAAACAGGTCCTGCAGAGACTGCGTGGCAGAGAAGATGTCTCAGGTTCGTTTGTCTCTTTATTCTCTTCCTCTGTTCTATTATCATCAACTGCTCTTCATTGTTCTATGTTTTGCATGAGTTTGGTTGCCGTTCAAAATGGCTTTTGGCAGATTTTTTTCTTCTCATGAGCAACTCTCTCCCGATGGTCATTCTTCATGGTCCGGCAGATCAGTTTTACAAGCATCTTTTGTATTTTCTTTTCTATCCTGCCATATCAGAAGAAAATGATGTCATTTATAGAAATGAACAGTCAGTCTTCCTAATTTTGATGATCAATGTAAATACAATTAAAACCTTCATTCGAATGACTGAGCAATTTTGAAGTTTGGAGGAGATAAGTACATGTGATAAAGTGATCGATTTATTCATGTTGTCATGATTGCCTTTGTAGACGTCCATTTGAGTCCCCTGATTGCTTTGGGACAATTGAATTCAGCATCCAGATGGTATAACATTTCTCTCTTTCAAAGTACCACCATGTTGAGGTCGTTGCCTTCTTAAAGAATCATCATCAAACAAGGTTTACTTCTGTAATTTTTTCCGACACTAACCAGAAGCTCGCCTATGGATGTGCAGGTGAGTTGGCTTTACTGATCGAAGGTCTTGGTGTTGGGGGAGACACATCAATAGAAGAATACATAATAAGCTCAGAAAATGAGCCTAGTAACAGCCAGGAAGACAAGGATCGGATCATGTTATATGGGCCTCAGGAAGGCCCCTCCTTGGTGGCCCGACCATTGACCGGGCAGAGTACTCTAGGTTCGGTATCCCGCCACGGAAGTACACTTGCCATGGATCCTCTTGTCACCCTCTTTGGCAGTGTCCATGAGCAAGTTCCCGAGACAGGCATTATGCGAAGCATGATATTTCCGACATTTGGCAGCATGTTTATTGATGGGGGTAAAAATGATCAATGGGATCAGGCGAGCCCTGAAATAAATGAGAGTGAGTACCACTCCGACAATGGTGGTTGTGATTCTGAAAAGAATCTTCTGAGCCCTTTGCTTTCTCGGCAAGCCACTGGTACAGAGAAAGGTGTGGGTGTGGGTGTGGCAAGACGTCTCAATAGCCTCACGCAACCAACTGCAACTGAAGCAGTTAGTACCACAGACATCGGTGGTGGATGGCAACTGGCGTGGAAACGATCCGAGGTTAGAGGAGAAGATGTAAAGGGTGGTGGATTTCAAAGGATCTATCTCCACCAAGAAAATATCCCTGGATCTCGCCATGGTTCCCTTGTTTCGCTTTCAGGTGGTGATCTTCATGCGGCAGCTCTAGTCAGCAAGTCAACTCTCTTTGTCAAGGATGATCTACTTCGTCAGAATCCTCTTCAATCAGTCCTCGAGGCGCCACATGAAACTGCTGGAAAAGGGCCGAGCTGGGTTGATCTTTGTGAACCAGGAGTCAAACATGCTTTATTCGTTGGGGTAGCAATTCAAATACTTCAGCAGGTAAGCTCCTAACCATGTCGTTGGAATTTCTGGACTTCTTTTCCCGTTTTTCCTAAAGAATTTATATTATTGTACTTTAGCTCATAATTTTGCCAATATAACTGTTGGTCTCGTGATATGCGCATTTTGCGCGGTGCTACGAGTGGCATGTACCTTAGATAAGTTCAGCATTTATTTGCCAACTGATAAAGGCAGGATTTGTTCCATGTGTCGGGTCTATATTCCATTCCACGGACTCTTTAGATTTTTTTGGTTATTGCAGTTTTCTGGCATAAATGGAGTTCTCTACTACACTCCTCAAATACTTGAGCAGGCAGGCGTGGGAGTTCTTCTTGCAAACATGGGCCTTGGTTCGGACTCTGCTTCTCTCCTAATAAGTGGTGTCACAACCTTGTTGATGCTTCCTTCCATAGGTTTTGCCATGAGGCTGATGGATAGAGCTGGTAGAAGGTAACACTCCTGCTGCTTCATTCCATTTGGGTAAGTCCGCTCCTCAACTACTATTTTTTTTTCCCCTGTTGCAGATGGCTACTTCTGAGCACCTTACCTCTCCTAATAACAACACTGATCGCCTTGATTCTGGGCAACCTCATTCCCATGGGGTCTGTACCCCACGCCATAAGCTCAACCATCAGCGTCGTGGTCTACTTCTGCTGTTTTGTCATGGGGTTTGGGCCAATCCCCAATATCTTGTGCTCGGAGATCTTCCCAACGCGTGTCCGCGGTCTTTGCATTGCCATATGTGCCCTCACATTTTGGATATGCGATATCATAGTCACATATTCGCTCCCCGTCATGCTCAACTCCGTTGGCCTTGCTGGAGTCTTTGGCATCTACGCTGTAGTATGCATCATCGCTTGGGTTTTCGTTTACATCAAAGTTCCTGAAACCAAAGGCATGCCCCTCGAGGTCATCTCTGAGTTCTTCTCCCTTGGTGCAAAGCAGGCTACGAAAACTCAATGAGTGAAAAAAAACAAAAGAATGGAACAGATAATTTGCCGTAGGTGCGCTCTTATGAATTACATGCGGCTTTCATTTCATTTGTAATTTGTCTTTCTTATTTTTCGCCCCCTCAAATGTCATTTCAAAGTATCCTTTCACGTGCCATTACACCCAAATGGTTACATTCTGTATATTTTGAGGTATATTTCATTTCTATTTATCCGGCATAGCATTGGCATGTGATTACAATGAGCCTTTCCTACTCCAAAGACTGTAGGCCACACATCAACATGTCCAACCAACTGAAAGTTTGTGATTGTTGTGTACCATATTTCTAAATTAGCTGTGCCTTTTAGGTATATGTTTACCTCTTTTTCCAGCACCCTCCTGAGTTACCAGAGGAGTGCAGAAATATTGATATAGTAAACTTGATGCAAACATAAGGTCAGTCCCTTATCGCTCTATACAGCAAACTCCAAACTAAACTTGTTCCTTGCATCAACCTTCTTGTCTCCATATTCTTTCAACAACTTTTCATTGAAAACAAAAGGTGTTGCAACTAGTTTGCACCTTTCCATATTGAATTTTCAAAATATCCAAATATATTTGTGCGGGTTTAACAAAAATGTCTGAAGAAATTTGAGAAACTTCAATCCCAGAAAGTATTTCAGGTCTCTTACATTGGTCATCTCAAATTGTTGCTTCAAGTGCGGCATAAACTCATCCTTTTCAAAATTAAAAACTCCAAAGCTTTTGGATGAGACACTATATCAAAGAGAAATGCCTTCTCTGCACTTTGAGCAAGTTTGTCCCTTTTTCAGGGAAGGATATGCATGTGGCAAACAGATCTAAACACCTTAAAGCGCTAGACTGATGGCCTGTCTTCATACTACATCTATACTACATCTCATAAGGAGTTCCTCCTTCAATTGCTATAGTTGGCAACTTGTTTTGGAGATACACAGCAATGTTGATAGTGTCAGCCCAAAACCTTTAAGAAGACACACAGTGGTGCGCCAAGAACTGCTAGCTCATTCTTCATGCCCGCATCTTCACAAAATTTGATGAATTGGGCAGAAGTTTACTCTCGTTCATTGTCTGTCTAGAGTGTTTCAAGAGAGCAAATTCAACAGATATTTTACTCAAAGATTGAAAAGATTTGGTCTTAGAAGACAAGAGATACACCCAGGCCATTCCCCCCGCCCCCCCAAAAAAAAATATCAATTAATGGGAAAAAAATATTTGTTGTTGATGAAGGATGAATCCTCATTGGTCCACAAAGATGACTTTAATTTCTCTTTAGCTCTATTGGCTAGAATAAAGGGAAAAGGAAGTTTATGAATTTTTCGCATTTGGAAACACCCACACGCATCAAGCTCCGGTTTCCTAAGAGGTGAGTTCTTGACTAACTTCTTTAAAGATGACGGTACATGGTCTGCCACAAAATCTGAAAACTATCGAGTCCATTAGTCCTTAATTATAAAGCTTGAGGACTATCGGTTTAATATTCTCTCGATCAAGACACTCTCGGCCACTGGTTAAGGTTCACTATTGATTAGGAAAATAATTAATAAATTTCTCTTAATTATTAATAAAGTTAACAAAGATTGATTAATCAATAATTATTGAATAACTATAATCAATTTATTTATGATTTGTTAAATTTAATAGGTAGATCAATGATCAATCAACTCGAATCAATGTAAATATAATTTCTTAAGTTAAAAAGTTGATTTTCATTGATTTTTTCTCTTTTAATTTTGAGTTATTATTTACTTTTAATCAATTATTTATTTTCTTGAATTAATTGTTAGTTTAGTTAATTTTCAAATCTCCATATTTTTCTTTCCTTAAAAGAAATGAATCCATCATTCCTTGGATGACCCAATTCGCCTTGTACTTGTGTTCTGTGAAATAAGTAAATTTAATTTTTTTTATTGACACCCCACCAAAATTTTGGTGTTGTTGTCGGGAACCCTTTAGTTAGTTCTTTGTCTCTCTCTATTCGCTTTATTAACTCAACCTCTCGATCTCTCAGTCATTCAAACTCTTAGGCCTTCGGATCTCTCGGTTGTTCCCACTCCTTATTGGATATTTTCTGTCAATATGGAAGTAATTCTCATTACACGATAAATCCAACATATGATCATCCAATAAGAAATAAAATTTCTGACAAGTTTAAACCTTTTTTAACTTGATATGAGCCTCCCCTAGTTTCGGGGAAACCTTTCTTAATAAGGAAACAAATTTTTATGACAATTAGAACTTTTCTTAATCGTCATGATTCTAAATCCTTTAAAATTCTTTGACTATAATTTTTATAATTTCATAAGATTTTTAGTGATCTTCCTACAAGGGAACTAGGGTTTCTACACTTATAAACGCACATGAGACTTGTCATGCATGCATGTTATATATACTCAGTACAAACAACCAGTCAGATACGTTTAATAACTCTACACTTATCACAAAGAGCCAACACGGGGTTATTTTATAACCCTATTCAATTTATTTTTTATTCTTTTTTCACTGCTCTTTCTAACTTGAGCGTCAAAACCTTTCCACCAAACTATCCTCTGCTGGTATTTGCAGGTCTCACAATTCACGAAGGCCTAGAAAACTCATCTACACCGGCTCTTCACTCGAGTTAGCGGAGTTGTTATCTGTAGAGCAAAACTCATTTCCATCAAAGGATAATAGATTCAAGGCCTTAAAGTTTGAGTGTCGCAATCTTTGATACCATAACCAACACTTATCTTCTTTACAAATATTGGCATGTTGATTGGTGGTCTTTAAATTCAATGGAAAGCACGTGCGTTCCCTAGAGAATATAAAAACTTCTACATCATGAGGATCATAAATAGTGCAAAAATAATTAAAAATTGTTTTAATAATAACCGCTTTATGCTCAATAAACTTTTACATAGTTCAGGCGTCAAAAAATACATTGCGGAAGAGTTTGTTACAGGTGGATTTGGCTTCACAGATGATGGCTCTACTAACTCGAACTGGGAGGTTGGGCCATCCTCTGATCACAATTAATGAGTCCTACAAAAGAACACCAGAGGGTGCTTTGATGGCGGAGACTCCAATGCTTAACTTAGAGAGCGATTTTCGAAAGTAAAAAATAGATCGAATGAAATTGCTCATGCATTGTGTACGAGTTTAGAGAATATAAGTGTGCGTATCTAGTCGATTGACCCCCTGATATATATATATATAGTTATTGGACATAAGAGATGTGCATCAGCAAGGCATTGAAACCCTAGTTGCTATGTGTAAGTGTCTCAAGATTATAGGGTTACGATGAGAAGATTCTACAAGATCTCAATGATGCTCGATTAGGAAAGTCCAGGCTGTTACGTAGATTTTTCTTTATGCGTTGGGGGTCTCCCTTCCATTTATGGGAAATTCCTTCCATGTCTGTCGAAGAAATGAATATTAACCTTAGTAAGTTGGGGATGATCACTAATCGCCAAGTGAGTATTGCGACCAACTGTCCGTTTGATGATACGTTTAAGTCAATGCACCTTACGGTAAGGGTTTGGAGGGTCTAAAATCTCATGATAGTAACAAACCGAGCGACTAGTTGATCGAGTGAATACCGACCAACTAAACGACTGTGCCACCAAGAGATATTCGTTACGCTGCAAACTGGTTTTGAGCCCAATACAACATGGGCCGCTTCGACCATGCATCATTATTTGCTCCCACTCTTGTTGTGGTTTCGGAGAAGAAACGTTAGGAGTATATTCTAAAGAAGACCCTTTGGATTTGCAAATCAAAACATTAAATGCGGCACATGTCGCTTCGGTTAATGCAAACCATCTCGACATGCTTTTTATTCTGCTCACTTGTCGATTGGCTCCCCATTATTTCCTTCATCTTTTTAGCAATTAAGCTTTTCAGCAATTAAGTTTTTCAGCAATTTAGCTTTCTGCAAAGATCTCCTAAAAGAAATGGCTAAGGGTTCATCATCTGGTTCTTCTTCGGGCATCAGAGATATCAAGAGCACCATATCGTAGAAGGAACTATGCGAGATCCGAAATGTTATGCTGTTAGGTGACAACCTTGAAATCATGTCGGTGATTGATGCCGATAGAGCCAACATGGTCTTGGGGAATCGAGCTCCGATATACAAACAATCAGTGAAATTTGGTCTAATGGTTTCATACACCGGCCCTATTGCTAGGGTCTTGTTACGTTGGAAAATATTCCCCACTTTGCTGATTCCCATTACTTGGCGTTTGATGGTAGCATTTATTTCTCTAATGAGTTTCTGTCGGTTACGCTTCGATTTCGAAGTCTTGGCATCTATGTTCTCATTAAAGAAGTGTGGGAAGGGGGCTCTATTAGAGGTTGGTTCTGTTTGCAGACTCAGCTAGAATCAATTTGGAAGTTTTTCTACAATGAGACCAACGACAAAAACCTAGATGTACAAGTACTTTTTCGTCAAGTTCTTGGAGGAAGGCCTAATGCTGAGGCTTCTGTCACCCGATGCAGACCCGTTTACAGGGTTGAAGCCTTACAAAAATTGTCATAATTTGGGCTTTGTGTAGTCTATATGTGAATATTGTGAGGCTTCACGGAGAAGCGTTTGGATTAACCGTCTCCTAGACAACGAGATATTGTTGCTAGCGAGTGTGTTGCCTAATGAAAGGAGGGGAATCAAGAGGCCCTTGTTACTCGAGAGGATGAAGAAGAAAGATGTGGATTGCTTGCGTTTCCTCGCAGAGGAGGATTTGAAAGAGGTCACTACTACTTGACGGATGAGGGAGAGATCAGTGGGGGCTCCAAAAGAGACCCGGAGCGTGTTGAGGGCTCATTCTCTTGATTCGACCCCGCTTGCCTCAATTAAGGGCTAAGATGCTATTGTGAGAGTTCCCCGAATAGGAGTTCAGTGAGAGCCCAAAGAGAGATCTTCCGCTGCCTTAGGACTTGCTCGGTTAACTACTGACAAGCCAGCAGAGTTAGCAATAGTGAGCTCGATGGTGGGCATTCTGTAAGTGGAATTGGTAGGGGTTCCTCGATAAGGAAGTTGCCATAAGAAGCAGTTGTAGGTGCTATAGCCATGGGAGTGGGAGTAATTAAGGGGACTGATAATATGCAATTTATTGAATTTATTTTTGTTATCATGGTTTGAATTTGAATTGTTTAATACCCTAATGGTTGGTTTTATTGAATTTTATTTTTAGGAGGTTGAATTTGAAGATTTGGAGCACATTGGGCTTATTGAGGCAATTTTGGAGATAATTGGGTCAAGATATCTTATTGGGCTTTGAAGAAGTGGAACTTGAATTCTAATTTCAACATTTTTGTAATATTTTTACTTTTAGTAAAAATATTTTAGTGGAAGAAAAAGTTTTGTAATTTACCTAATTTTAGATCTCCTAGTTGATTTAGAAGTCTACATGGAAGGCAAGAGCACATTCATATATTTTCATTCCAAGAGGACCGGCTGCCCTGGCATATATGTTACACAATAAGTTGCATTCAACACACATATATATATATTCAAAGAGGGCTGCTGGCGGCAGAGAGACACAATACATTCCAAGAGGAGGCGGCTGCATCTTTGGGGAAGAAGGAAAAGTCACATAAGCCAAAGACTTATTTTCTTCACTAGGTTTTTATTTTTTTTTTCTTCTTAGGATCATTTTTTTATTTTTTTGTGTTGATACTTACCACCATGAGTGGATAGTTCATTTATATTCTGATTCAAGGGGGATTTTAATCGATTGTTTTTCATTGTGAGATTATGTTCTTAATTTAATTTCTTGCCCTTTATTCAAGTATTCATTGATTCTTGATTTATTTTTAGGGAAACCTAATATTGGTTAATTTGACAATTTAATTGAATATCAGTTTTCCTATTGTTATCCAGAAATTCAGTGATCCGTAATTGTCATGAATGAATGGTACGAGTAGCGAATAGGTTATTTATGTTTATGGGTTGTTGCCGATATTCATGTTAACCTAGGGAATCGATGGAACAAAATCGAATAATTGTGCGGCTATCCTGGTTATTTGTATTTTGGTTTAACTGTTTTCACAGAATTTAATGCTGTTATTATTTGATATGGAACGCTATCGTGCCCAGTCTATTAATGATAAATTTTGATTGGATGCTGGGTTTGGTCAATTAAATTAGGAAAACACAAGATTTATAACGGCTATCCTAATAGATCTAAGGTTTAATGCTTGAATCGCAAGAATAATATTTTTTTAACCAATGATCAATAAGACAATCGAATATATGAACCCTTGGATCGGAGTTTGGTAAATTGAATTTCTTCTTTAAATTTTAATATTTTTTTGCATATTTGATTTGTTTTTTAATTTTTGCTATTTAATTTTGATTTAGGAATTTATTTTATAAACCCCCATTTTATTTTTACATTAACTAAGAGATTGAATTAACATAATTCTCTTGGGATTCGACCTGGTAACCACTATTGCTACAGTTTGTTGCATTGGGGAAATCAGTATTAATTTGAGGGTTTTGACAACCCGACCAAATTTTGGCGCCGTTGCCGGGGAACTATTTTGATTTCTTAGTTGTGTTATCTTTATTATTTGTTTTGCTGATCTTTTATGACCCATTCTTCTCAAGGAAGTGAATTGGAATATATTCATGAAATTGAGAAAACTGCTCGCCGATTGAGAAAGGAGGCCAGACAGAGGAAATGTAAGTTACGCTGAAAACCAATTTTTAACATCGATTTGACAAATTGTGATAGGTCTATTTTTGAAGAAAAAAAAGAAAAGATGGCCGACCGTGAGAGAACCTTGAAGGAATTGGCTGCACCCAATCTAAATCAACAACCCTTGTGCATCGAATACCCAACTCTTGAGGTAGCATTCGAACTTAAATCTGGTTTGATTCACTTACTGCCTACTTTTTGTGGTCTCCCAGGTGAGAATCCATATAAACATTTAAAAGAATTTCATGTTGTCTGTTCGAGTATGAAACCCCAAGGAGTGACTGAGGAACAGATTAAGTTGAGAGCCTTTCCCTTTTCCCTGAAAGATAAGACAAAGGATTGGTTGTACTACCTACCTCCGGGTTCAATACATACATGGAATGGAATGCAGAGATTATTTTTAGAAAAATTTTTCCCTACATCTAGAGCTGCCAACATTCGAAAGGAGATATGTGGGATCAGACAGATTAGTGGAGAAACATTATATGAATACTTTGAGAGGTTCAAACAACTCTGTGCTAGCTGTCCACATCATCAAATACCGGAACAACTCTTGATTCAATATTTTTATGAAGGACTTCTACCCATGGATAGAAGTATGGTAGATGCGGCCAGCGGAGGAGCCTTGGTAAATAAAACACCTGAAGAAGCCAGACAATTGATCACAAATATGGCAGAAAATTCTCAACAATTTGGGTTGAGAACAGATGGAGTTATGAAACGTGTCAATGAGGTAAGTCATTCTCACCTTGAAAATCAAATTTCTGAATTGACTGTTTTGGTTCGTCAGATGGCTTGGACAAATACATGCAACCAAAGTCTGTGGCATATGCTCGATACCTAGACATCCTACGGATATGTGTACATCCTACGGATATGTGTACATCCTACGGATATGTGTACATCCTACGGATATGTGTCTATCTCTGCAAGAAGATTCTACTCATCAAGCAAATGTCGTAGGAGGATTTCCTGGCCAACCTCAAAGGAAGTACGATCCCTACTCAACTCATTATAATCTCGGTTGGCGAGATCATCCAAATTTGAGTTACGGGAATCAAGGAGGACATACAAGATATCCTCCTCAGCAATTCAATAGGCCATCACATACACTAACACAATCGTCTAATTCAGGTATGTCCTTAGAAGATATTGTAAAAGCTCTCGCGACTAACACTCAATAATTTCAACAGGAAACGAGAGCTAGCATTCAAAACTTGGGAAATTAAATCACTCAGCTAGCCACTTCAGTTAGCAATTTGGAGCGTCAAAATACAGGGAAATTACCTTCACAAACGGTAATAAACTCTGAGGAAAATGCTAGTGCAATGGTATTGAGGAGTGGGAACGAAGTGCAATCAAAACCACCATCACCCAAAAAGAGAAATGAGAAGAAAGATGAAGAGGAAGAAGCCGAAGTTGCCAATGAAAATCCAAACAAGGTAAATTCTAATTCTCTTTTATCTACGAGTTCTAACACAGTTGCACCGCCTTTTCCTAGCAGGTTTGAAAGATCCAAAAAGAAAGACTACGAAAAGGAGGTTTGGGAAACTTTCAAGAAGGTGGAAATAAACATACCTTTGTTAGATGCCATCAAGCAAATTCCCAAATATGCAAAGTTTTTGAAGGAACTGTGCACAAACAAGAGGACAATGAGAGGTAATGAGAAAATAAGGGTGGGGGAGAACGTGTCTGCTGTCATAAAGAGATCCCTACCCGATAAGTGTTCAGATCCAGGTATGTTCACTTTACCCTATGTTATCGGTTTAAGGAAATTTGAACGTGCTATGCTAGATTTAGGAGCATCAATCAATGTCATGCCATATTCTATTTATACTGGTCTAAATCTAGGTCCCCTAAAGGAAACTAAAGTGATTATTCAATTGACTGACCGTTCTGTCGTGTATCCAAAAGGGATCGTTGAAGATGTTTTGGTGCGGGTTAATGAGTTAATTTTTCCAGCAGATTTTTATATCTTAAAAATGGATGACGATACCGTTACAAATTCAGCACCGCTACTATTGGGGAGACCGTTCATGAAAACGGCAAAAACAAAAATAGACGTGGATGATGGTACACTCTCCGTCGAATTTGACTGCGAAATTGTTAAATTCAATATTTTTGAGGCCATGGGATACCCAAATGAGTGTTATTTGATTTGTTCCGCTAATGTCATTGATTCAATTGTGCAGGAAATCTTTGAAGAAGAAAATGACACAAGTTTTGAATTGGATACGCAATTGAACACCAAAGAAGAGATGACCGAAACTTGTGAAATTTCAGAATCAATATTGGAATAACAATCAAGGTTTTTAAATTCGAGCACCACATTTCCTATTTCTCATAAGAAAATGTTACCTTCCGTTTTGCAAGCTCCAACATTAGAATTGAAGACTTTGTCGGATCATCTTAAATATGTATACTTAGGTGACGAAGAGACATTACCCGTTATCATAGCAAGAGAGTTGACGGAAGAACAAGAAAATCGGCTACTCCAAGTTCTAAAAGAGCACAAGACAGCAATTGGTTGGACTTTAGCCGATATAAAGGGTATTAGTCCCTCAATTTGCATGTATCGAATACTTTTAGAAGAGGACACTAAGCCAATGAGAGAATCGCAAAGAAAGATGAATCCAATCATAAAAGAAGTGGTGATGAAGGAGATTCTCAAACTTTTGGATGAAGGCATAATTTATCCAATTTCCGACAGCAAGTGGGTTAGCCCAATTCATGTGGTACCAAAGAAAACAGGAATCACGGTGGTAAGAAATCAAGACAATGAGTTGGTATCTATGCGAGTGCAAAATGGTTGATGAATGGTCATTGATTTTAGAAAGCTCAATTTAGCTACTCGAAAGGACCACTTCCCTCTACCCTTTATTGATCAAATGTTAGAGAGATTAGCCAAAAAATCATTCTTTTGTTTTCTTGATAGTTTTTCAGGCTATTATCAAATCGTGATTGCACAGGAAGATCAAGAAAAGACTACATTCACATGTCCATTTGGAACATTTGCTTATAGAAGGATACCTTTCGGTTTATGTAATGCCCCAGGTACATTCCAAAGATGCATGCTGAGTATTTTTTCTGAATATATTGAAAATTGTATTGAGCTATTTATGGATGATTTCACTGTTTACGGTGACTCGTTTGATAGTTGTTTAGGGTATTTGATCAAAATTTTGAAAAGATGCATGGAAACGAACTTGGTTTTGAACTATGAAAAATGTCATTTCATGGTGAAAGAAGGCATAGTGTTAGGGCATGTGATTTCTCATAGGGGTATTGAGGTAGATAAGGCGAAAGTTGATTTGATCAAGAGTTTACCTTACCCTACAAATGTTAGGGAAATACGTGGTTTTCTTGGACATGCAGGTTTTTATCGCAAGTTTATTCAAGACTTCTCAAAAATTGTCTTGCCATTATCCAAGTTGCTTCAGAAAGATGTACCTTTCGAGTTCGAAGAAAAATGCAAGGAAGCCTTCGACAAGCTCAAAAATCTGTTAACTACTGCACCAATCATTCAACCATCTGATTGGAATTTACCTTTTGAGATTATGTGCGATGCAAACAATTTTGCTGTGGGAGCAGTTCCTGGCCAACGGATTGATAAGAAGAGTCACGTCATTTACTACGCTTCAAAGACATTGAACACTGCTCAATGCAACTACACCACCACCGAAAAAGAGTTCTTGCCATTGTTTTTGTTTTAGATAAATTCAGATCCTATTTACTTGATTCTAAAGTAATTGTGTATTCTGATCATGCAGTTTTGAAATATCTATTGACGAAAAAGGAGTTGAAACCCAGGTTGATACGGTGGATTCTCCTGTTGCAAGAATTTGATTTGAACATCAAGGATCGAAGTGGAGCTGAGAATTTGGTAGCTGATCATCTAACCAGGTTAGTGAATGAAGAAGATCCATTACCTATTTCTGAAAATTTTCCCGATGAGCAGTTATTTCACTTGAAAGGTACTATTCCTTGGTATGCAGATATTGTGAATTATTTGGTTACACACATTTTGCCTAGTGATCTTAGTAAGTCAAGGAATGATAAAATTCGATGTGAGGCAAAATATTATGTGTGGGATGAGCCATATTTGTGAAAATTTTGTTATGACCAAATAATTAGGAGATGTGTCCCAGAGAATGAACATAGATCCATTTTAGCATTTTGTCATAGTTATGTTTGTGGGGGACATTTTGGACCACGGAGAACCGCAAGAAAAGTTTTAGATAGTGGGTTATATTGGGAGACCTTGTTTAAAGATATTTACTTATTTTGTAAAAGCTATGATAGATGTCAGAGAACAGGATCTTTGTCCCATAGAAATGAGATGCCCCAAACTCCCATTATTGTTTGTGAAATATTTGATATATGGGGTATTGATTTTATGGGTCCATTTCCTTCGTTTTGTGGATATGCTTACATTCTTTTGGCTGTTGATTATGTATCAAAATGGGTGGAAGCAAAGGCCACCAGGACTGACGATTTTAAATTTGTTGTAAGTTTTATCAAGACTAACATTTTTAGCAGGTTTGGGATCCCTAGAACCATCATAAGTGATCAAGGGAGCCATTTTTGTAATCGGGCAATCGAAGCATTGATGAAAAAATATGGCGTACATCACCTGATCGCTACGGCATACCACCCTCAGACGAATAGACAAGCCAAAGTTTCCAACCGTGAAGTTAAATCCATTTTAGAAAAGACGGTTAACCCGGGTCGAAAGGATTGGAGTTTACGTTTAGATGATGCACTGTAGGCGTACCGGACAACTTTCAAAACGCCAATAGGGATGTCTCTTTATATGTTAGTTTTTGAAAAATCCTGTTATTTACCGGTGGAAGTTGAGCATGAAGCATATTGGGCAATCAAACGTTGCAATATGAAGATGGATGAAGCCGGTGAGTCAAGAAAACTGCAACTACAAGAACTTGAAGAGTTGAGATTGGAGGCCTATGAGAACTTGAGGATTTATAAAGAGAAAACTAAATTGTTTCACGATGGTATGATCTTAAGGAAACAATTTGAGATTGGGCAAAAAGTGTTTCTATGTAATTCTCAACTCAAACTCATGCCAGGTAAGTTGCGTTCTCGATGGGCTGGTCTATTTGTTGTCACTAATGTATTTTCTCATGGTGAAGTGAAAATCAAAAGTCTTGACACAAACAAGAGTTTCAAAGTGAATGGGCATAGGTTGAAGATATTTCACGATGAGATGGAGATTTCTACAATATTGGACATTGCATTGATGCCTCCAAATTATTCTTCCGGCTGAATCAAACATGAAGACCGTCGAGCATAACGACGTTAAACACTTGCGCTTGTTGGGAGGCAACCCAAAATTTTTTTTTTAGAGTTTGATTTAATTTTTAGTTATTTCATTTTTTTCAATTTTAAATGTTTTCTTAGTGTTATTTATCCATTCTCTTAATTTTTTGCATGTATTCCGCAATTTTCTCAAGCCAAGACACAAATAGAGTGACAATCAACTTTCGGACAGAAGCAGTCTTGGCATTAGGGCGTGATCACACGGTTTCCACAACCCAATAAATTTTTTGAAAAAAATGTGCTAGTTGAGACTGCCCAAACCGAAGGACTCATAGAGGAGACATCGCATTCTCCACAGTGCCCACCATCACCTTAGGGGAGTACTCTCGTTTTTCTTCTTCCTTTTCCTTGTTCTTTTTTATTGTCTAACATCTTTCATTTTTTGAGATTAGTTTTCAATTGTGCTAACTGTGAATTTCTTTAACATTGTGTCTAAAATTCTCATTTTTTGCATACATTGAGAACAATGTAGTATTTAGGTGTGGGGGAGGATTTTCATGCCAATGTCATTTCTTCTATTTTTCTTTGGAACTTCGTACTCTCTGGATTTTGTCGGATAATGATTTTGAGTTAGTATACATTGTTGATTTGAGTTTGAAATGTATGAAAGAGACAAGTGTGATTAGTTATTTTTGGATAAAATTATTTTAAAGTGTCCCATTGATCTTGATGATTGAGTCATTTGAAAATGTGATAGATTTGATACAACATTGCACAATTTTTGTGAGAATTTGAGCCTTAAGAGCATGTCATCAAATTTGCTCTAATCTTTCTTCATAAGTGTGCATCAATCTTAATGTGTTTATTCTAGAACTTGCTTTGCTATACCTTTTGAGACCACATCAATGAGTTCATGCATTAATATGATGTGGACAATTAGGTTTACACACTTTATCTATCTTAAAAGACCTTCCCACACATATTCATCCCCTAGTGAAACCCGTTTGAGCTTATATCCATTTTTTTCTTTAACCTCATTAATTAACACATAACCTTCTTTTTACGCTTTACCTTCTTTTTGGTCCTTATATTAAAGAAACATGTGATTTGAGCATATATTGAGAGGTTATTTGCAAAGGGAATTAGGTACTTCTATTGTGAGATTTATTTTGGGAAGCCGATTATACACTTGGGGTGGATTGTATATGCGCGGTATTTTCATTGATCCTTATTTAGTTCACAAAAAAAAAACGGAAAAATAAAAGAAAAAGAAGAAATTCCCAAAAGTTGAAATTGGGGAATTTGAAGAGAAAATGTGAAAAGTTTGATTGAGAGATGATAATGATCTTGATTGGGATATCTTTCTTTTGGCTTGATTGTATTTCATGATATGGGATATAGGGGATATGTTCTTGACATGTTTCTTTGATATATTTATTACACGATACATTTATCCTTTTACCCTACCTTTACCTAAGCCACGTTACAACCTTTACAAAGACCCCCGGATTTTTGTTTTGAATTCATATAAGTGGTGGTGGAGATTTGATAAATAAGCAAACTTATGGTAATAGCATACTATGCTTTGATTTTGAGAGTTATTGATAAATTTCCTTAAACACTTTGAGTGTATAGAGTGAAATCCTTGTGAGGGTATCGGATCTTGTTGCATTGAATTCTGATGATATTGTTGAGTCTATTGGGATGCTTATATTTTCTTTTTAAAGTTTTAAAACTATGATCACTTGCTCTCTGAATTGTTATTTTTGCTTGAATATTTCGATATGTGCTGCTTTGAAATTATTTGAAGATGAATTGAAGGAGGGGAAGGAGTGAAGAGGAGAATGGTTGTGTGACATTAACCTACTGAATGCTTGAGGACAAGCATTGGTTTAGTGTGGGGGAATTTGATAACATGCAATTTATTGAATTTATTTTTATTATCATGATTTGAATTTGAATTGTTTAATACCCTAATAGTTGGTTTTATTGAATTTTATTTTTAGGAGGTTGAATTTGAAGGTTTGGAGCACATTGGGCTTATTGAGGCAATTTTGGAGATAATTGGGTCAAGACATCTTATTGGGCTTTGAAGAAGTGGAACTTGAATTCTAATCTCAACATTTTAGTAATATTTTTACTTTTAGTAAAAATATTTTAGTGGAAGAAAAAATTTTGTAATTTACCTAATTTTAGATCTCCTAGTTGATTTAGAAGTCTACATGGAAGGAAAGAACACATTCATATATTTTCATTCCAAGAGGACCGGCTGCCCTGGCATATATGTTACACAAGAAGTTGCATTCAACACACACATATATATATATATATATATATTCAAAGAGGGCTGCTGGCGGCAGAGAGACACAATACATTCCAAGAGGAGGCGGCTGCATCTTTGGGGAAGAAGGAAAAGTCACATAAGCCAAAAACTTATTTTCTTCACTAGGTTTTTATTTTTTTTTTCTTCTTAGGATCATTTTTTTATTTTTTTGTGTTGATACTTACCATCATGAGTGGCTAGTTCGTTTATTCTGATTCAAGGGAGATTTTAATTTATTGTTCTTTATTGTGAGGTTATGTTCTTAATTTAATTTCTTGCCCTTTATTCAAGTATTCATTGATTTTTGATTTATTTTTAGGGAAACCTAATATTGGTTAATCTGACAATTTAATTGAATATTAGTTTTCCTATTGCTATCTAGGAATTCAGTGATCCGTAATTGTCATGAATGAATGGTACGAGTAGCGAATAGGTTATTTATGTTTATGGGTTGTTGCCGATATTCATGTTAACCTAGGGAATCGATGGAACAAAATCGAATAATTGTACGGCTATCCTGGTTATTTGTATTTTGGTTTAACTATTTTCACAAAACTTAATGCTGTCATTATTTGATATGGAATGCTATCGTGCCCGATTAAGGATAAGTTTTAAGTTCTGTGAAAACAGTTAAACCAAAATACAAATAACGAGGATAGTCGTTGTAGGTGCTATAGCCATGGGAGTGGAAGTAATTAAGGGGACCAGAGATCATGCTCCCGTAAGTACTAGAGAGGTAGAGGGAGGTTTCTCAGAGGGTTCTGAAGATGTTGGCCCTGAGTTGGCATGGGAGCCTGGCAGGGCCATATACTGCTATTCCATCTTGGACATGGGCAAGCGTCCGATGCTCGAGGAGGTGGTGTCCCCCCATACGATTCCTTTTCGGTCTTTCGATGGGCGTTGGGGTTCAAAGCGAGGGACGGTGATGATCAGTACCGAGGACAATTGTTATTGTTATGTAAATATTGTGGAAGGAAAGCGGATAGTGGATTGGTTAGACTTCTACCGTTCGGATCTGGAGCTGAATAGGCTTTCACTCAAACATGGCGACAAGGGTTTGTTTTCGAGGCCAAAACGGCACTTTTCTTTTCTCGGTGCTCATGTACTTTTCCTTTTTTAGCCCACTGACTCATGTTTATTTGTCCAGACCATAGTCCTGGTTGAGTTTCAAAGGCGAGGGAGGGAGCAAATGCTGAGTCATATGAGGTGTCGGTCTAATCAGACTGTAAGTGATGTCTCTTGGCTAGAGAAGGCCTTTTCGTAGAAGGAAAAAGAACTCAAGGAGGCCAAGTCCTCTGCGACGGCCATGAGTACCTATGCTGAAAAGGTGGAGCAGTTAAAGGGTGAACAGGATGCAGTCCTCCAATGATGTGGGGAGCTCGAGGTGGAGGCCAAGGTATGTGAGACATTTTTTCAGATGTGAGACATTTTTTCAGCCTACAAGGAAGTTGGTTGACATGCATGGCCGATCCCTCCAAGCTACTAAGCAGGAATTGGTTAAACTGAGAGCTGTCGTTGCGAAGGATGCATGCGCTCAATACGAGTTGTCTGAGAGGTTTCAGTGTGCTATGGAGATGGCCTTTGGCCCTGAGGACCCCTACTGTTGAGCCTGAGCATGCTACTGCTCCTGTGGAGTCTAGTGTCCCTTCTATCCCCTAATCGGGGTTTCCACTGTTCCCTTGTGACTTTTCTTTTGTATTTCCCTTTCAAATGTTTGAATGAAGTGCTCATTTGTTCTCATTAGTTTCAAATTCTATGTTAGTCGGATCGCTCTTTAATGAGTAGAGTGTTTCGGGGACTCGTGTCCCTAAAGAGTCCTCCTTTCTTGGTTTAGTTGATAAGAGTAGTCATGAGTGTTTGATAGGCTCTATTCAATAGGTCATGCATATCAAGTAGATTAGGTATTGCATGTTCATCCAGGGATATAGGTCCCCATCCACACGTTTCGTTCGGAAGAACTAGGTGATACTTGCTTGTTCTGGGGGATAGATTCCTAATGATATGACAAGGCGATGTTGACTAGTTCTGGAAGATAGATCTCTAAAGATAAGGCCGGGTGATATTGACCCATTAAGAGAGATAAATCCCTTACAATAAGATAGGACAACGTTGGCAATTTCAAGAGATAGATCCCTAACGATAAGGTAAGTCAACGTTGGCCTGTTCGGGGAGATAGATTCCTAACGATAAGGCAAGGTGACGTTGGCCCGTTTCAAGAGATAGATCCCTAATGATAACGTAGAACATCGTTGGCCCATTTGGGGAGATAGATCCCTAACGATAAGGCATGATGATATTGGTCTATTCAGGAAGATAGATTCTAACAGTAAGGTAGGACGACATTGGTTCGTTCGGGGAGATAAATCCTTAATGATAAGGTATGGTGACATTGGTCCGTTCGGGGAAATCAATCCCTAATGACGAGCTTTGCTCAGTAGGTTGGTTTATCATAAATTACTCATGAAAATAAACAAACATATCGTTAAGGATAACTTGATAACAAACAGATCAAATGTTGAGATTAGATATCAGATGTCACCCACCAAATGGTACTATAGGGACGTCGCATCAAGAGAGAGAGAGGCTTAGAGTTTACTTGGAAGCAGGCACTGAGAGCTTCGGATTGCAAGATATGGTTTCTATACCATCAAGAGTTTTGAATTTGATCTTCATGTGCTTTGTGCTAGGCAGTACTTCCAGGACGTTTAGGCCCAGACGCCCTAGAATTGCATTATAGAGGGAGGGGAGTTTAACCATGTTGAACATGGTCGAAACTATTGTATAGTTGGGTGGAGTTCCGAGGGTCATGGGTAAGGAGATAATGCCTTCAAGATATATCCGTTCGCCTAAGAGACCTTTAATGGGTTCAGTATGTGACTGCAAGTGTCTTGGATAAAAACCATCTGTTGGAAAGTGCTCCAGTATAGGAGGTTGCATCCAGTCCCTTGGTCGACAAAGATTCTCCTAATCTCGTATTGTCCGATCTTGACTGTAATGATGAGGAATCATGTCGATCTGGGTTGACTCTTACTAAATCATCGTCGCTGGGCCTTTTTTTCTTGTGCGGCTTCCTGGCACGGGTGGAAAGACCTTCTTGGATGGGAAGCTGGGTGCTTTGGTCTTTTGAAAGATTGGGGCTATTAAATGCCCTTCCTTGTTTGCTCGGGTACGGTTTCGATTGCACCGACGTAGGGCTTACAGGATAGGAGTCGGGAGGTAATGTCGCCAGGGCTCATATCTGCCCTATACCTAGAGGATCACTCCGTCAGGTCTATTGGGGATGTCTATCGAAAGTGGCTGGTCAACTTGTTCATTCTCTTACTTTGGATTGTGGGAGCTTTGAGGAGGAATGCCCTATCTCTTTACACCGATGAATCTTCATTTCAAACGCTATCTCTTTACACCGATGAATCTTCGTTTCAAACGAGAAACTCAATTTCATCCCTTAGTTTCTTACATTCATCGGTGAGATACCCATAGTCTCGATGAAAGTGGCAATACCAAGTTTTGTCCTTCTTGGGATCATCCTCTGTGGGACGAGAGGGCCACCGGACATAAGGTTTTTTCCGGATTTAAAGGAGTAGCTGGGGGCCTCATTTAAAGGGGTGTAACTGTGAACTTTTGCTATTGCGAAGTCCCTGGTGGGCTCTCTTAGGCGGGGACTATCAGCGTGATCAGTTGCACTCTTTCTAAGCATATCAATTGCATCACCTATCAAATGCCTCAACGTCTTTGGCCACTATATACTTCTTTGCATGAGTATATAACTCTTAGATAGAAGATGAGGGACTTTTAGTGATGGATGTCTTCATCTTATCTCGTGAGTAGCACGGCCAATGCTATCAAATGGTCCAAACCAAAGACTTTCATCATCTCGGCTTTAAACTTCTCAAGAAAGTCGTTCGATGGTTCATCGTTCCTCTATCACAATGAGAGGAGATACATAGATTTTCTCTTAGCCCCTTGCTTATGACAAAGTATGCTTTGAACTGTTGTCACAACTGAGAGAAACTTTTGACACTGAATGGGGAGAGCGAGCTGAACCATATCAGTGCACTGCCCTTCAAGGTTGTTGGGGAGTGTTTGCATATGGCGGCATTTGTCATGTCTCTCAAGACCATTACAGTGATGAAGTGGGCAACTTGGTCATTGGGATCGTTTGTACAGTCGTACCTCTCTAAAGGAGGTAGAAGCACGTCACGAGGCATTGGTTCTGAAGAATCTTAAGATCGAAAGGCGAGAGACTGGCAAGATATTTGATAGGTTCATCTCTCTACAAGTTTGCTTGTTTTAGCTCATTCAACCTGTTTCCTTAGGTCATTAGGGTCATGTCGTGATGTCACTGAGGGTTCTCAGCATTCCCAGGGCTCAAGTCTCCCTGTATGCCGATGGCCCAATTTGCGGGAGGAAGATTGGGCTCCCGGTCGAAAAGTACAACTAAGTTCTTCCAGCTGTTTGCTCATACTTTGTATTCTTGATTCTAGCCTTTCTACCTGGGGCTGAGTGACTCCTTCTGGAGAAATAGGAGCAACAAGTGGTGTGGGGTGGCTATGGTAGCTAGCTAGATATTATAGTTTTGGTGGATTAGCGGCAACAGGATGTTGCATGGTGTTCATTGGAGAGTTAGTGTCCCCTAGTCATTCTTTGGGGAGGCATTCTCGTTTGACAAGGCGAAGCGGTGGCGGGACAGATTTCTTTCTAGTCTGTTCCCACGCATGGCGTTAATCTATTAGAGGTGGGTTTAGCTCTACAGATGATGGCTCTACTAACTCAAATTGGGAGGCCGGCCATCTTCTGATCTCAATCAATGAGTCCTGCAAAAGACCGCTGGAGCGTGTTCTAGTGGGGAAGACTTGACGCTCAAGTTAGAGAGTGATTTTCGAAAGGAAAGAATAGACCGAAAGAAATTACCAGTGCATTGTATGTGAGTTCAGAGAGTATATGTGTACGTACCTGGTCGATTGACCCCCGATGTATATATAGTTACCGAACGTAAAAGATATGCATCAGTGGGGTATTGAAATCCTCGTTTTCATGCGGAAGTATCCCGACATTACGGGGATTGCGATGAGGAGATTTTACAAGATCTGAATGATTTTCAATTAGGAAAGTCTAGGTAGTTATATAGATTTTCCTTCATGCGTTGAAGGTCACCCTTTCATTTATGAGAGATTTCTTCCACGTTTGTTGGAGAAATGAATATTGATGATCATCGATCGCCAAGTGAGTGTTGCAATCAACCGACCGTTTACCGATCAGGACATGATCGGTGCACATAGGGAGAGAGGGAGGGAGAGAGAGAGAGAGAGAGAGAGAGAGAGCCATGTCTACATATTTGGGAGATAGATCTCATATTAACGATATATTTTGGTTGAGATACCCCACAAGCGAGGGGTTCGGAAGGTCTAAAACCTCATGATAGTAACAAACCGAGCGGCTAGCCAATCGGGTGAATACCGACTAACTGAATAACTGGTCCACCAAGAGTCATTTGTTATGCTGCAGACTGGTTTCAAGACCAATACGGTTTGGGCCGCTTTGGCCATACATCATCAAGTTTCATATCTTCTAAGTTTCTGTAAAGCGCCTTTCCATGGCTTAAACTTCTTAATTATTAACCAAGATGATTGTTGATTTGTAGGTGCACAACTTCTGGAAAAGCTTTGGATTATTAGTCTGTGTGGCTTGTTCATGCAATGTTATTGCTCCATCAATCATCATAAAGAGAGAGTTTGCACTTTTTGCACACAATTTGCTTGTTGGGCTTGTGGTTGCTGCTGCCGTGGCTTATTGATTTTGGCGATGTTGTTGCAACTACTTGTTCCGACAAAACTTCTTGGTTTTTGATGCCTTTTCTCTTCTATATGTAGAATGAGGCTTCTTCAAGAAGTCTTGTAACTCTAGTTCAAGAAGTCTTGCTTTTCATTGCCGCATCTTGTGTCAGTTTTTGCTCTATTTCTCACTCACCTTTCGGTTAATCATCCGCCTGTTCTACTGCTGAATCTGCTGAGTATCCATTTCTCAATTGGCATTTAACCAATATAATTGGACAAAATGAATGCATAGCTCCCGAGAACAACTAAAATAAAATAAAAAAACCAAAGCCAAATCATTAAGTCCGATTTTGCACTGGAACCATTGTTGTATGTGGCTTGGGCTAGCCATCCGACATGAAAACATGAATTCATTATAAAGAACAAAGGATTTTCCTCAGAAGATGAAAAACACGTACATACATGATACTGATAATGAAATGCACCGGAACTACCGCTACCATGTGCTTAACGAGCATGTTTACTTCAGATTTCGATAATCCATGACAAAATGGAGAATCAGATACAGCAGATGACCATGTACATAGGTGCCACCTCCTTCGCTGCTACAAGTGCAACCTGTCTACATCATTTTGAAGAAGCAGGCTTAACAAATGAGAAATCATCCTCATTGCCGGTATGCTCCGCGGGTTGTGGTCCACCAGTTTCAGTCTCTGTCTCATCATGATCTACTCTTACGATTAGGCTGGCTGTGGATGCTGTGGGCAATGATGGGTCGGTTTCATAATCAGACAAGTCACGGACCTCATAGGTGAAAGGTCGGGTGGAATGACCAGTGGTCTTGAAACGGTTAAGTATGTGACCAGATGGGTGCCCTGCTGGGTCTGTTGTACTTCCGCCAACCGTGCTTCCTCCCATGGTACTTCCCCCTAGGGTTCGAGTTGGGGACTTTCCATGTTTCTTCTTCACAGCCTGGTGCCACTTCTTCAGGGCCTTGGATGTTTGTTCATCAAAAATGGCCTTCTTCATGTTTGAACCCATCTGCAAATACCCACCCAAGGAACATAAAACCTAACCAGACCACCACTACTTTTCATGGGGAAAAAAATGACAGTGGACTCGTATAATGCATGGGACACTTGAGATTTGACAAGAGAAACTACCAATTGGAAGAGATTCCAAACACCCCTCCCTCCCAAATATAAATTACATTCCCGTGAGTCATGCAAGTCCAGTAAACAGATGACATCATCAGATAAAACTTCACTATATTTGAATCTTATTTTAACATCGGAGAAATTATAGAAGTTTATATTAAATATAATGAACAACAGGATTAATTCTTATTGCAGGATCAAAATTCTATGTTAGAGGTACCTGATTGACAAGGGCATACAGTGGAAGGGTAATGTAGCTGCACAGAAACAGGACCCCCACCCTGCAAGACATCATCAAGCTTTCCTTGATTACGTGTGTGTATATAAATCAAATTAACTCGTTCCATGCTTCAACATAGGTGATGAACCTATATACTCCGCAATGAGACCAACTATATAGATGGGATGACCTTTTTTATAACACTTGCAGAAGCAAAGCTTACCCTAGAATGATTTTTACAATCACCAGCTTGAAATTATTGTGGAAGCATGACTTCAAGCCGAACTCGTACTGCATAGAATATTTGTCGTCAATACCCTCTCTTAGGACAATATTTAGCAGAAATTTTAAGAAGAAAGGAAGGGAAACCAGTCTCTACCCATATCCACAGAAAGTAAGTAAGCTGGAATGCATTCTGCAACAACAAAGAAACAACAAGGACTATTAGATAAGAAAAATAAGAAACTTTTCTTCATGGATAGAGAATTTTTTTATATGATCATTTTAAGGTTATTTTAAATTGTTCACCCACTGTTAGTTTCTTAATAAACTGGATATATATGTTTCAGATCAGGATTCTCATCTTCTTGCCGAAGACAGAAATAGGCACTCAGGATTCTCCATATTGTTTCAACTTTATTGGATGTCCCTCAAGAGACTACAGGCACTCACAATTCTTTATTTATCTACTATGATCATTTCACCAAACATTACCCAGACAAAATATTTGTACCTGATCATCAATCTCCTAACTTTGAACTGAAAAAGCCTAATGGTATTTTCCTTTTTCATATTAAAAATTGTCAGATCTAATTGGTAAGAATGGCTCGGAACCAGATTTTGCACTCCTAATTAGCAGTTCCCCCAACATTGATCTTGGGACTAGTGACTGACAATTATGTATTTCTCATATATGAAGGGTTAATGTTATGACATATACTCTCCTTTCCTCAATGCAAGAGCAATTTCCACTGCATTGGTAATGCAACTCCACCTTACATAAATGTCTGTGTATGTGTATATTGAATTAAGGAAGCTTCTACAAGTATAGCTTAACAAAATCTAGATGCATTTATGGGCAAAAGAGAAGGTAGCATATACCTGAAACAAAGCAAAATGGATAAGATGAAGAACTAACTGAGGTCGGCCAAACCAAAAATATTTGTCCGATCCTTGCACAAGAGGAATCCCTTGAACAACTGCATGTCTTTCGGTGATTTCAAGAGCCATCTTTGTCATTATGGCCTGAAGCTTCGTTCCAACAGCTAAAATTATCTGCAACCAATATATTGCATAGATTATACTCTTGCGTCATAAAAAGATAAGTAGCTGAGGAAAGTATCATCTTACAATTATAGGAATTAAGGATGCCCAAAACAGTGCCTGCCATCCTGACAACAGGAAAATAATATAAACATATAAAGAGCAAATTTTGATCAATGCGCCAAAGTAAAATACATCCCAAGGAGAATGATGGCACTCACCGCTGACATTTAGAAGCAAGAAAATCACAAATGATGCCCATAACACAGGACTGACCAATTTTGGGAGAAAATGATATCAGAAGATCTGTTTAGTAATTGTATTCTGAATGATTTCAAAGGGAAAAAGGAAAGGATAAAAAAAATCTTACCTGACTCCCACGACTACCTTAAAGTCATCCTCCAGTGACCTTTTAATATACTTTTGGAAATTAAATTTACTACCGGGAGCCAAGTGAACCTGCGAAGTGCCTTATTACCCAAAGGGTAAACATGTCTAACAATCAATACTAGAATTCATTGAAGTATAACTCACTGTGATGAATCCATTGCGCAATGTCAAGTAGTCAGCCTTGCTGACAGACCTGAAAAATTGTCTAAGGAAGCAGCCCTGGAAATTTAAAGAATCTTAGCGTCAGATTCATATAAACAAGCTGACCAAGTATTACACTGAAATACAAGTGTGTGCATTTGCATGTTTGTGTGTGTGTGTGTGTGTGTGTGTGTGTGTGTGTGTGTGTGTGTGTGTGTGTGTGTGTGTGTGTGTGTGTGGTGGTTGTGCTGGTCCAGAACTTAATCCCTTGACTGTCTACTCGATTTAAGGCCTTAGTTACCATTACATTGTTATCCATCAGCATCTTTCTAGCAATGGTAACAAACTATGTTTTTGATTTGCCCTTCTGAGATGTGGAAAGGCAAATGGCGGCTAAGCAATATGCTCTGGCCTTCAAACTCAAATTTTTGTATTGCACCAATATGTAAGCTTCCCAGCAGCCAGAAGGACACTGCCGATTAGCAACAAAGAAGACGGAAGATGGTACCACAACTAACAAATCAAAGATATATTCCTTACTACATAAAAAAAGAATGGAATCCTTGTCCAGAAACTGGTGTGTGCTCTCACGAAAGATGTCTCATGAGTCAGCCTGAATCTTGAAGGATCTGCATAAACCAAAAAGGTCTCCAGTTTGGCTCTTAAAAAACCAAGCAAATGCAACATGGGGACAAAAAATTGGAAATTGTGTCTAATTGCAAGGAACTGGATCTTTGAACAAAGAATTTAAAAGAGTTTAATTAAAAAAAAAAAATTTTCCTTTTCTGCACCATGTACCATTGGAGAATTCATAGTCATGCGATTGAGTTTCCTGCTCCCACTCCTTCCAGCTGCGTATCTGTTTATGATAGCTTTGAAGTTTAATACCAAGTGATTTTCCAGAAATACTGCAATTATTATATGAACTTCAAATGCTAAACACGAGATTACAGGCTGAAACCACCACCCCTTTAGAATGAATCAAGCAAAATGATTTTGTTGCCCATTTTAACCAGTACAATATCCAATATTTTCAAATGCAATCTTAGACAGCATTCGGAAAAATTTCAGGTACAACTTTTACAGCATTCGGAAAAATTTCAAACCACTTTTAGCCTTTTCGAGACACTTGCAGCTGCCAAGAATAGAAATGGGGGATAATGACGCCTAAGGACTGAGATATCCAGCTTGCTACAGACACCGTAAGCTAAGTTTGGCCCAGAATCTCATTTTGCAACCTGGGAAAGGTTTAGATTTAGACAGCATCACCACACGACACAATCAGAGAAGTAGCACCATTAATTAGAACAATCCCATGAGCTAAAGCAGGATCATTAGCAGCTCATATTTTTCTTTCACCTCAACTGCTAGCGTAGTTTAGCATACATTGGATGACTGAAAATTCTCCAAGGTGATAATGAGTTAAGTTTCAAATGAAATTTAGAGACATCAGAGAATAAGTGCTAACAACATGTCAATGCAAAATAGTGAATGTTGTCAAGTTTAGCATGAGAAAATCATTAAAATATAAACAGACAAATAAATAAATAAAAGAAGAATGTCAACATAAGCATACAACCTTCAGTCTCCCTAGAAGCATTGTTGCAGCACTGTACACCACATGGAAGACAGCCAAAAAGAATATGAGAATATGTAGTTGGTGCAATCCAGTGGTTGATATTAGTGGTGCGTACCCCTGGTGACAAGAAATAGATTAGCCACAATATGAGAGGAGGAACAGGATAAGCGTTTACTTGATGATCCTAACATAAATGAAATTGGAGTTGGACCGTACAATTTAGGAAACCTAAAGAAAACTAGACAAGACCTCAGGGACAGGACGGACATACCGAATACAGAGCAGATACAGTGCTTCATAGAGGAAAGTGGCTTTCTCATTGAGTGTGAATTTTAAATTTCTTTCTAAATGAAAGCATACAATCAGGTATCACCTCCACAAGTGATGAGATAAGGTTCTTACATAACAATATTGTCTTTGGAGGAGTTATGGATGGGGCGCATGAATCAGGCCACTTGACTCATGTGCTCAGGCTCACTACTGAACAACAATGTAATACATTTCAAACAGGGGGGTGGGTGGAAGTTGGAAGTTTAAAGTTGGGAGAAAGTACGTACGGTCTTGCACGGAGTGCTAGAGGCACTATCAGCAGCTAAAGATCTGCGTTCGCCTTCCGACCATAAAAGTCTGCGATGACCAGAGCTGTCCTTACCATAATATGGGCACGGCAACATAGAGTCCGCAGCCTTAGTGGGAATACAGATTTTCACAATGTAGTTTTGCCCGAAAGTCAGAAGCAGTGAAATGAAACCCAAAATCATCAATTCTGAAATCAACAAGAATAGAACAGACTATAGAAAGGGAATGTCCAAAGTTGAATAATATTAGTAACAGCAATAGAAGAGCTGATTGTGCTTGGGGATTATTATTTTTGTTCAGAGCTCCATTCAGCATAATATCGATATTTAATTTTAATAATTATTAGGACGAAGTGCTGATTCATTACCGGTTTTGACCTTGTCCAGAGCTTCAAACAGAGCTCTCTTGTGCCTTTCCATAAACCACTGAGGCCAAATTTCAATCTCTTATTAGTATAAAATAACAAAACCGCATACCATACACTTGTGCTCGTATTACCAGATGTTTTGTTTCTTTTCATTTTCAAATACGCATCATTATTATTTAAAAAAAAATATATATATAAGATCCTGAAGTAATATGGGGAAAAAACAGAGTACTAAGAAGCAGAAACATGGGATAAGATGAAAAATAAAATAAAAATTGTAATAGAGCAGCAAAAAAAAAAAAAAAAAAAAAAAACCCAAAAAAACAGCAAATCATGACTCTCCCGATTGTCATCTCACGAAAACTAAATTAATGATTATGAGGAAAAAAAAGAAGCAGGAACCAAGAGTCATGGACTGATATTCATATTGTGCTCCCCCCCTCTCCGGGAGATACTTTCTTTTAAAATTGAATGTTTAGAAACCTAAAAAACCGGTAAGGAAAAGGAAGAAGAAGGCTTGTCCGCGGGGGAAATTAGAAAATTTCTCATTCTCAATGAAAAGTAAACTTGAAACGAAGAATTCATTGTTCATTTTGAAATTAAAGATAGAGAGAGAGAGAGAGAGAGAGAGAGAGAGAGAGAGGATTAATTGCAGGGGGGGAGGAGAAAAAAGAGCCAAAATCATTAAAGAAAGGCAATTAATTTTGGTGGTGGGGTGGGGTGGCGTGGGGGTATCAGATATTGATGTGGAAGCCGCTTTGTTAAGAGTAGAAGAAGACATGGAGGAGAGAAAGATATTTGGGAGATACAGCCTAAACAAAGAGGGCGACGAGAGAGAGACACTTACGGTTCCCAGTTTGTGAAGAACTTTTTCAAGGACAATTGAGATGATAATGATGACTGCACAAACTACGGCCACTGCCCACGTCGGTGTCTGATCCAGCTCTCTTGACTGAGCAGCACTCTCGCTTCCTGCCATTCTCTCTTTCTATCTCTCTCTCTCTCTCTCTCCCTCTGTGCTGATCCGGATTAATGTGGTAATTGTAATTTAAAGAAGAAAAAGAGGAGAAATGAGGCGGAGGGTTCTCTCTATCCGTAGCAACACTGAACAAATGGAATACAGGAGAAAAGAAAGAAAAAGGTATGAAGCGTGGGTTCCTGTCTCGGAAAATCTTTTGGAGAAGAGAAGGGCGTGGTGTCTATAGAAAAAGGGAAGTTGTGTGCAAATGATTTGGGAGGCAGAGCAGAGAAGCAGAACAGCAGTAAAATGGAAGTCCACCAGTTCCGATTGAATACGCACGCTCTGCCTTGATCAACCCAACCAAAGTCAACCCAACTCGGGTTGGGCTTTTTTGACAACGGATGGAGTGGAGTTGGTGGGATTGGTGCCCTTATAGATACACATGTGTAATATATTACCCTGTTCTTGCCATCACGCGGCTAAGGACCTTCGCTCAAATAAAGGCGTTCCCAATCCTCAAAGGTCGATGAGAGAGAGTGAGACAGAGATATTAGTGCCTCTGATGACTCCTCCTGCCGGTCCCATCCCGATACCCCAGTTTCGTTGTCTTCTGTTTTTGATCATTTGTCTGGTTGTAACGAATACAAATATGTTACATTTTTTGAAAGAAGTTAAAAATTATAGTACAAATATTAAGTTTTAGAAATAATCATTCTCACCAAAAAGATGAAAATATAACTCATAAATTTCTAAAGAGATCAACGGTCCTATCTTGACAAGAGTATCAGCCTGGTTATTTCCCTCTCTTAAGATAAAAAAACATAATCAGGATTTCCATTCCCAAAAAATATGCATTCACGGAGGAGGAGAATATAATATGTTACTCTAAATTCCAAGATCTCACCTCATCGTTTTACATTTACCATACTACAATACCATCTGCAACTCATCTCGACATTAAT
Source organism: Dillenia suffruticosa (assembly GCA_033439265.1). Taxonomy (NCBI): domain Eukaryota; kingdom Viridiplantae; phylum Streptophyta; class Magnoliopsida; order Dilleniales; family Dilleniaceae; genus Dillenia; species Dillenia suffruticosa. The sequence goes on from JAVTVX010000027.1 coordinate 99,318, forward strand.
GTGATATAAGTCGTCATTCAAGTACCTCCACTCTAGGCATTTCTTTCTCAATTAGCCCCAATGCCTCGTCTTCATATTAGATTTTTCCCCAGGCATATGCCAAAAATCAATTATAGTGTCCACAATCTCACACCTATGCGTGCAACAGTCTCCAATCACGCCATGTCTTGAGACTTGATTTCAAGGGGGAAAAAAACCGAAAAATAAACACTTTTTTTCGGTCAAAACCGTTGAAGAAACATTACAAGCTTTCTATATTGTGTCAACGCAAACAAGTTAATTTCATTGAAGAATAATAATAACTGTCAAAAACAAGGGAGCAAAAGCAACATCTCGATTGGGCACGTAATTTTGGCAAGCATTTATTGAACATTTGTTCATGAAAACCATCAATTTGAGACATTTTTATACCCTCTCAACGTAATTTGATCTATATCTAAATCACGGATCGAATTCAAAATTTTGATTAAAAGATCTAACGTCGCATTCTGACCGTTGATAAACAATTTAACTACAAATTTATTGCAATTTGACACTTCCTTATTAACAGCATGCAAATTGAAATTAATAATACGAAGTAATTTGGTAAGTGTGAGCCAACTTATCAACCGAAGCAAAGAAAATTAATATTCACCATTTTTTTATCCATAAGCTCTTCGAAGTTCCAACGTGTGAGGCATCTAATAAAGTAAATTTCTCAAGGGTGTATGACCCAGAATCAATATCCTTCCTTCGGGTCTTTGATAGAAAAAACATTTTGCCCATTTGGCAAAAGTTGAGATCTAGCTCAAACCAAAGTAAGCTAGATAGTATTAAAAAAATATTACTGTAATAATAATTTTAATTACTTCTATAAAAATATTTAATTTTTATTTGAAGACTTTACCTTCTTTATTAAAAATTACTTGAATTAGAAAATAAATATAATAAATAAATAAATAAATAAAACAAAGACTAATAAAGTAAATGCAGAAAATCTCTTCTCCGCGCGCGCCCCGTGTGTGTGAACGCTCGTCTTGAAAGTAAATGCAGACATTGCTTTAAATACGCGTTTTCATATTTGCCTTGTCTGATCTGAATCTGATGTGCCTCCATTGCAATTTTCATTTCAGTCCCGACATCGTACCTGATTTGAAAACTTTTCTCTGTACAGGTGCCTCTTTCCATTTTTTTTAATATAAAAACTGAATTATTTTATTAATAAATGAGTTTTATATTGATAAAATTACTTAATTTTAATTAAAAATTTAATCTTAACTTTTTAAAATGGATTATAACAAATATATTTATAATGCAACAAATAAAACAAAATATTAGTATATTTGACTAAAGTTCTAATATGTATTCTTAATAGAATTTGATCCCCGTAATTGTTACCTATTTGGACCATATGATGTCACTCTAGTACACTCCTAAACAATGTTATTAAAATTGAACCGAATCGTCGGTTCAACCGGTTCAACCGGTTCAACCGGTTCAACCCTTCTTTTAACACTTTTACGGTTCTGTTGAATAAAAATACCGTTTTACAATTGAACCGGACTGAACCGGCTATTCAACCGCGGTTCAACCGTGAACCAAGGTTGAACTGTCAGTTTTAAAAAATCGCGGTTTAGGGTTAAAACCTAAAAAAATATTTTTTTAAGATTTTTTTTATTTTTTTAAATTTCTATGAGATGTGAAACTATCAATTTTTGATATTATGATTTTAATTTATATTTTATATGACTTTATAATTTAGTTATTTAGTTCTTAATTATCGATATGAGTTTTAAAAATAATTATTGATTATATATATATATTTAATTATTATTAAAAATCAACGATTCGACCATATTGATTTACGGTCTAATCGGTTCAATCATACTTTTGAATTTTACGGATCAATATATGATACGATTCTAATAACATTGTTCCTAAACATAAGATGAGGAGGGGTATGTTGACTTTGTTGACCCCACCGTATGCTTATGCTAGCCGAAAATGGAAATCAAAGATTGGGAAGGTGAGACTGAGAGCGACTTGAGTTCTACTGTGGTTTGTAGTCGGTCAATAAAATCGTTAATTCACTTCAAGTTACCCGTCGTTAGAAAATCATACCGCCGTTTTCTCCGTTACCTCCCGTATCACGAACGTAAAAAGTTTTTGACCACGTAAAAAAAAGCACGTGTCAAACTATAAAGAAAGGAAGAAATAAAAGTAAAAACATAAACCCAAATGTATGTATGGGTCTTCTTTCGAGAAGACAAGGACTCAAAATTCATATAATTCTCTTCATTCCCACCAAAGCGCCCATCAGAACAAACTTAGAACAACAGAGAATTTCTAATGTTCGCTTCAGACTCTCCTTTACCTCCGAACAAAATCTCTTCCCGAAAGAAGGCAAAATCCCCCCCCCCCTCTCAAAATCTGGAATTTAGGATGCTTTAGAGAGGAGAGTCCACAAAAGAACAGTTTAATGATTCAAATCCTCTTTTCTAATCTGATAATCTTAAATTTAAATTTTTATATAATAAAAAAAAGAAATAAGAGAAAAACATACCCACATGAAAGCCCAGTTTGCCCAACAAAAAAAATATAAAACAAGAAAAAAAAACAGAGATACTTGGGTTTGCTCAAGACAGGCCCCGGTGAAGTTTTCGGACATTTCAATTTCTTATCCTTCTGATCCTCTTTCCAAGATTCTTCAAAATCAAAATTTTACACTGCTATTGTTTGACACCAGAAGCTTGAAGAGGTGGGACGTAGCACAAGTGAAAAAAACGGATAACACACTTTTTTTTTTTGTACCATATCTTGAATACCATTCGGTATCTGGATTTTTATCCCGACTAATCTGGACCGATCACTATAGTAACTCATTTCGGAGGGCATGTCTCATAACGAAAAACACTTCATACACATGAGAGTCTGATACTCCTAACGGGAGTCGAATCTCAGTTATATTTAAAAGTATTTAACCTCACATCTAATTGAACCAGATAACACACTAAAATCCTAAGAAATCTACCAAAGAGAAAAAGCAAGAAAAGAAGGAAATTCACATTCAAGGCTAGAAATGAGACTTACTCAAAGGACTTATTATTATTAATTTTTCTCATTTCTCTATATTAAAAGTTAATAATATGAAAACATGACCGATCTTTAACTCTATCATATAAGGACCCTTTGTAACTATTGAAAATTGTAGAGTGAGTTAATGGTAATATTATATTTCTTTCTAAGAGAACATTCTCTTGTACTTCTTAACATTGGATGGATTCTTCACGTAACGAAATAGTCTAGCCCTATATCCTTATATGGATTTCTTTGGTGGTGAGGTAGTTAACATTCCTTTTTCCCTTCATAAATTTTTCAGTGTCAGTTTAGTATCAGAGTTCAGAATCGCAGATTGTTGTTACCATCAAAATATTGAAATCGATGCAGCTCGAGAGCGAAACCTTCGTGATGTTGAGATCAATGAATTAAGAAGGCAAATTCAGCAAGTACAGCAACAACTTCAGGCAATGCAACATAATTCAGAAGTTGAAGAGGTTGATATTGTTGACGATGAATACCTTCTTAAGCGGGATGTGTATGGAGATAAAGATCTAAATCATAGTGAGGACAAATTAAGGTTTATTCGACTTGCTATGTTTGATATTTTTTTGAAGATTTCATCATAAATAAAATCCACGTTTCAACATTTTTTGGGGTGAAGGAATTGTTGCCCATCAACCCTTCCCTCAAGTGCGGTGAGAACCAAGAACAACAAGAATGTCTTGTTCAAGGAAAAGTTTTGACTATTGAAGGTGGAAGTTGCATTAATGTCATTGCTTACTCCTTGGTGGAGGAGTAACAACCAAAAACTGTACCTCATCTTCCTCCGCTAAATCCATTAAAAAAAAGCACCCCGTTAAATATTAGCAATGGATTTTTTTTCGCTGCTAATATTAGCGACAGATCAGTAATGGAAAAAATCCGTTGCTGATATTAGCGACAAAAATAATCGGTCGCTAAAACTGAAAAAAAAAGGAAAAAAAAATCAGTGACCGACTGGCATCCGTCGTTGATTTTTGAGTTATGAAAAAAAAAAATTGCACGCCCACACGACACCCCCTTGCGCAACGGAAAATGTGAGAGCGAGAGCCCGCTAACCACTGCACCAAGCAAGTAATCTAATTATATTTCTTTTTTTTTACTTATTATTTTTATTTCTTATTTTTTAATAATATTAAAATAATATAAAATTATAATTTATTATAAAATAATAAAATAATTTTATTTTTACTTAAAATAAAATAATAAAAAATTTGAAAAAAATTAAAATAATATTATTCTTTGCAAAATAAAATAAAAATAATAAGAATTATTAAATAAAATTAAAAAATAAAAAATAAAAATAAAAAATAAAAAATAAAAAAATCCATTGCTAATCCGTCGCTAATTTTCTGTCAGTAATCCGTCGTTAATAACTGTACATATATATATATATATATATATTTTTTTTTTTTCCCTTCACCAAATCATTAACGGAATATTTCCGTCAGTAAAAATTCCGTCGTTAATCCGTCGCTAATAATTTTATAATTTTTTTAATTATTTTTTAAGGATTTAGTGACAGAAATATTTCCGTCATTAATTCGTTGGTATTGCCCGTCGGAAATCAGTCACTATTACCGACCCGTTACTGATACTGCTTTTTCTGATAGCGACTCTCAATCACTCATTTCTATAATCACTCATTTCTATAGTGGAGACGCCGAAGAAAGGGTGAAGCACATTAAGAAACTTTATGAACATTTTCATGAGAAAATTAACAAGCAAAATGAGAAGTATAAGAAACAAATGGACAAATTTCATAAGGCAGCTGCATTCAAGGAAGGAGATCTCACGTGGATTCATCTTAGAAAGGAGAGGTTTCCTCCTTGACGTTTTGGGAAACTAAATCCTAGAGCTGACGATCTTTTTCAGGTTTTAAGAACATTGGTGAAAATGCTTACAAAATCGAGTTCCCCAAAGATTGTGGAATATCTTTCACATTGAACATCACCGATCTCTCTCCTTACATTAATGATGATGAACACAACTTGAGGACAAGTTTGCTCTCAACTAGGAGAGATTGATGCAGATTCATTATGAAGTACTTAATACATTCTCAGCTATAGTTGGAAGTCATTTGAGCATTTAAATGGGTCCAAATAAGACTTTTTGAAAGGGTTTATGGATGTAGTTTCCAATGAGCCATATTTTAAATAATTTGAAGTCTTCTAGAGGTAGTAATTATTGGATTCATATATTTTCTCTCTTCTTTGTTTTAGGAGTTAATATCGTGGGAATATGATCGGTGCCTAATTCTACTATATAAGGACCTTCTTGTAACCATTGAAAGGCATAGAGTGAGTTAATAGTAATATTGGATTTCTTTTCAAGAGAGTATTCTCTTATACTTTTAATATTGGGTGAATTTCTCACGTAACAAAAGAGTCTAACCCTGTATCCTTAGGTGGATTCTTTTGGTCATGAGCTAGTTAACCATTCCTTTTCCCCTTCATAAATTTTCCGGCATCATTGTTCACTTACAACAATAGCTCCAGAGTACTTTAGTTGCAATTTGGTTAGTTGCAATTAGGTGAACATATTATTTCAGTCAATATTATTTAAGGACTTTCATCTTCTCTTACTATCTCTCCCTATCAAAATCCCAGAACCACAATTTTGCAGCAATATTACTTCAGAAGATTTTTTTGAAACCTTTCATCTCCTGTTTCTCTCTTAAACTCTCTTCACCCATATATTTATTAGAGATCAAGACATTAAAAACAACTCCAGATTCCGGATCAGATACTGAAAAGCAAGGTCATAAGAACTACGAACAGATAGACTACATGTTTCCTGAAGGGAGTCTTACACACACACACACACACACAGAGTTCCTTAAGGCTTAGTAAAAGAAAAGTCGCCATGATGATGTTCACAAGGTTGTGGAGGTCCTTGTCTTTTAGGTTCTTGATCATCACCTGAAGCCAGCGCAGGAGCTTCAATCTCTGATAATTCAGTTTCTGAATGATAATTGTTGGGAGAGCTAAGACCACTTTCCATGTCAAGATTGTCACCACGGTCAGCAAATTTGTATTTGTGGAGCAAATGTAAAGGCGATGAGCCTCGGCTTGGAGTACTCTCTACGCTCATGAATCTGCTCGACGGAAAAACATCATCCCCTGCACCTGCACCTGCTTTTCTCAGCTTCTTCTTCTCTCTCGCTGCCTTCTGCCATTTTTTCAGAGCCTTTGCAGTTTGCTCTTCAAATATAGCCTTCTTCATGTGTGACCCCATCTGACCATAACGTGTTCTTCTTCATCAGTATTTATCAAAAACCAGTTAATAGAACCTAACTTGTTAAAGAAATTATGATGACCAGATTAGCTCACCTGGGTAACTAAGGCATAAAGAGGGAAAGTGATGTAACTGCACATGAATTGAAGAGCCACTCCCAGTAGAACCCTTGCCAATATTATTGCCAACCTTTCGTGGAAGCATGAAGTCAGCCCAAATTCATACTGCACTAGCATAATACAAGTTGTTAGTTCTCGACTTTTATGCATTTTGAATTTAAATTGTTAAAATATGTCCCCAAGTTTTTGGGACTAAATTGGTTGCTTGTAAAATAGGGAGTAGATGGAATTGAATGACTTGACTACAGGAATATTAGTCTTGCCACCTGGAACAACATACTTACCCATATCCAAAGAAAGTATGCCATCTGAAAAGCATTCTGAAAGTTGAGAAAGCAATATGCATTAGCTCAAAGTACATAAATCGCAAAAGGCGCGTGTTACCAAAAATGAAGAAGAGGGTGGTGTTGTTTTTTTTATCCTTTGGTGTGGGGGGGGGGAGGCTTTGTTTACCTGGAACAAAGTGAAATGTATCAAATACAAGATATATTGGGGTCGGTTAAACCAGAAGAACTTGTTACTGGGCTCCACCACTGGGGCTCCTTTGACAACAGTTGTTCGCTCTTGGATCTGCTGAGCCATTTCCATAATTATGACTTGGAGTTTTGTCCCAATTATTAGAAGTATCTGTTTTCCATGCAGTTATTTTTAGACAAACAATATGGTTCTAAGGGGAAAATTGTTGCTTTAGAAATTGCCCAAAAAGGAGACATCTATCTTACCGCAAGGGGTAGGAATGTTATCCAGGAAAGCGTATACCATCCTGCATAGCATAAAATTGGGGAGCATCGTGGTCTCGTTACTTAACAGAATTTAATGGGAAATAAGCATGAAGTTGGCTACAGAGAAACAGATAGTCTTGCCGTAGACATTTGCCAACTGAAATATGATCGCAAAAAGCCACAGAGGTATGCTGAAAAAGAAAACTGATTGTTAGTTATTGCACGGCCTCTCAATTTATGTTTGTGTTGTTGGAGGGGGGGGGGAGAGACCTGATGCCAACAACAATCTTGAAATCATCCTCCATTGATCTCTTAATGTACTTGTGGAAGTCAAACTTGCTACTTGGAGAAAAATGTGCCTGCATTTGTTAGACTAAGTTAGATGATAAGAGGAACAAGGGACACTTTATTTTGGGGGGGGGAGGGGTTTTATAATCCCCAATGGTGATCCAATGAATTGGGTAATATGATCAAAGATAAATGTGATTTCATTTTCTTGAGCACAAATAATATTGACATGCTTACATTAATAAATCCATGTCGCATCGTAAGGTAGTCCACCTTGGATACAGAATTGAAGAACTGTCGAAAGAAAGCCACCTAAACATTCTTGCATTCTGTTAGTATAGTGATAATGCAATAAATGATGTAAGTTGGCTTTAAATCATTTTTCTCAATCCTGTTTTGAACTCAAATTAAGGCCTAGTTGTCTAAACAGGCATGGACGACATGAGGAAAAAACTTGCTTATTTTTCAGTTCCATTATTTCTTCTTGATGACACCTTAGATTTGGCTCAACATAGGCTTCCTGAATTTGGTCCAAAATTAAAGTGGTTTTAAACCAAAATTTGGGCAGTTCGATGTTCCTGCTGCTGAACCAAAACCAAAAGTTTCTATGATTGTTATCTGATTAACCTAATTCTAATGAAAAAGAATACATCTTACAATCCATCTGAGACCTGGTGCTGTTGAGAAGCCACTATGACGTCGAACAAAGGAAGTTTGATGAGTGAATCTAAATCTTAAAGGGTCTACAAACAACGAGAGGAGAAGGAAAAGGGAAAAGAAATTAGGCTCCAAAATTCTTGAAACAAAATGACCAAGTGATTGAAGAACCACTGAGTTTGCATGGGTTACCATTATTAAATTGATACTCCAAAGAAGATGTCTCTTGTTCCCATGCTTTCCATTTCTTCATCTATTGACACAAAAGAAAGCATATATCATTGAATCTATTAAGCATATAAAGTTCTCACCCAACTGTGGTCTGGAAACCAAAAAGGATAAGAGAAGGGGGGCATGTATACCTTGGCTTGTCCGAGAGCCATAGTGACAACACTGTACAGTACATGGAAAACAGCAAGCATAAATATGAAGATGTGTAACTGGTGCAACCCTGACTGAGAAATCATTGGCACTTTGTCCTACCAACCACAAACATAAGCATGGATTTACATATATAAAGATTGCAACAAGTGAAGGACGAAAATGTGTATTTTTGGTGGCCATACAGATTTTGAGCAGTAGTCATCTTCTGCTGCTGCCGCCAGAGTTCTACGGGATAATGTCTGTGCAGCATATGACAACAATTTTCTCTTAGCCTTGCCAGATTTTTCATACACCTTGGCATCATTCTTACATGGGAGCATAACTTCTGCTGCTTTTGTTGAGATGCATATCTTAGACACAGGTTGTGTACCAATGGTCAGGAGCAGAGATATGAAGCCTAGCAGCATTAGCTCTGCGAGTATGTGATACAAAGCAATACAAAAGTCAACAAATTGATTTACAAAGCCAGCAAATTGATTTACAAGATACTTAAGGCAATGTGGACACAGCTACAACAGGAGAAAAGACTGAAAAAATTATAAATAAAAATTTGCAGACAGTCTGTGTATTACTTCAATTGTGATTTTCAAGATGTTGTTCAGATTAAGAAAAGAGAGAGATACCAGATTTGATTTTCTCCAAGGCTTCAGACATGGCCTTCTTCTGGTGCCTTTGGAACCACTGTAAATTTAAGCAGAGGAAATTAGCACGTGCATTAATTTGATCAATTTGCACCCGAACTTTGTAGCAGCTACGCCAATGTAATAAACGCAAAACATGTATTTTTGTGGGCATGTATATTGGTGAATACCCGGAACTCTTTTCAAGTTAGGGACATGGTACCTGTGAAAGGGAATTAATTCCCCTTTCAATAAGAACAGAAATGATCACAAAGACAGCACAAACAAGGGCTACAGCCCATGTTGGTGTCTCCTTTAATGACCTCTCTCCATAACCAGCTGCCATAATAATAAGAAACTATTGTTGCTTGCACAATTCAGGCACTAAGGAGTATTGCTTCTTATTCTGATTCTATTTAACAACCACCTAATGAAAAGGAGATTCTTTGTTGAGAAGACTTCTTTTCCCCCGATATATATATGCATATATAAAACAAAGCCGGCTGATAGAATAAGGATGTAGTCACATAATAAGGTTCAAAAGGTTTTGGTGAACAAGTAAATGGTAGGGACAACAACAAAATACTAACAACAAAGGCAAACATGCCATGAGGCTTTTGGGGGGGGGGGATTGGAGGTTGGGGTACCATTTCAATGGCCATAATTTTTAGTGGGCAGACGATCTCATTACAAAATCAAAGGAGGGGGGTCTGGGAAATGGACTAGTGCACAAGTAGTTTCCAAATACACTATGCCGTAGCTTAAACTATAATAGCAAAAGCACGCAGGGCAGCTTCTTTTTTGGCTTGATTATGGTCAAGGTGGGGCAGGTGGCATATTTTTTATTTGTTGTCTTATTATTTCTAAAGAGGCTGGGTTGGAATTGTGTGTGTTGTGTTTTGGCATCGGGCGAGCTAAATGGGGCCTGCCTCGTAGAACTGGTCTTTGATCGAATCCCAGACAAACTGGTAATATAATTATGATGATTAGTCCCCCGAAACAAAATGAGGGAACTCACGCATGGGAAAGTTTCAACGCGAAAAGACACACGCAAAATGTGACAATTGGAGAGCTACATCATATCAGCATCAACCGCGAGGCCCAAGGGGCTTCAATCCTTCCAACAGGGTTAGCCAGCAGGGTCAGCCTTGCGGAAGCAATTTGTAAATTGCAAAATTGCATTTGTGCAAAGTGATTGCAAGTTCAGAGTCCTCTTATTCCTATCTAGCTTCTTTGACCAGATTGGAAGAAGCTCCTCTATCTGGTATCTTATTTGTAACCAAACAAAGCCTACAGACAGGTAGAGACTTTGCATGCTATCCCCCCAACCTCCCAAAAAGTCTATATTTGAAGCATAATTTAAGAATTCCATTGCATGTTTTCAGTGGCAACAGGAGAGGTGGTGGTCAGTAGTGAGATTTTTGCCTTTAAAAAAGTGCTAATGTTCTTGGAGAGGAAGACCAATGATTTCAAAGGAGATGGTGGTTGCATTTATCATTTATAAGAGAGAGTGTTTTTCACCAAATGTATAGTAATAAGCATGTTGTAAAGCTTTTCATTCTTCCAATTTGAAATCCAAGTCAACAGTCCCCATGTCACAAGTACCCATTCAATTGCAGATGCATATTTTCAATTGCATTTGGACGAGATCAATAGTGGGATTTAATATATGCTTTATACAATATAACCATTCAGATACAAATTGTTCATTGGCATCTTTTTCCACATCTCTAGACGCTGTCAAAAACTTTATTGGGCAAAGATGTAGAGAAGTGAAGAAGACAATGTTTCCCAGAAAAGAAAAAAATAGTATTCCCTCCGTTTTGATTTGCCTTTTTCCATTTGTTTGTTATGCCGTCAACTATACCTGCGTAGCCCTGGTAAGGTAACCCCCATTTCTGTGTCAGCATTGAGGTGAAATTTTATTTATTTATTTATTTATTATTATTATTATAGGCCTGGTCGATGCTGATGTGATCGACCAAGTCTATTCAATAATTTCTCAATACACATAGAATTTATGCTGTGCCCCGTGTCTCAGGTTTTGCATAATCCTACGAGTGGGGAGGCTTATGCATGGTATTCCGTCCCAAAATTGTTTTGTTGGGATATATATACATGTTGGGTTTCCTTGCCTGTTAACTGGTTTACTGCGGGATCAGGAATTCAAGGAGAGATGGAACACTAACGAAACAAGTTGCGGCTTCACCAAACAGTCCATTTGATTTTTCATCATTTGCTTTTTTTTTTTTTTTTTGGTTGTACAGGGATTTAAACCTGGGATCAACTTAGAGGAGAGGTTTATACCGTACGTTTGGGGACTCATCCTTTGCTTTTCTTGCCTCTGAATAACATGAAAACCTCGACTCAAGATGCACCGGATTTGAAGAAACAATTTTGATCATTGGCCCAGTTCTAGTCCTCTGTTTCAATTTTCACTCCTCGAGCCGCGTCGAATGTCCAAAAAAGGATGGGCCTATGTACCAAAAACAAAAAGGAGCCCACAGTCCATTTACTCCTCATTCCGATTCTCCGGTTCTCGGCACAAAAGGCCTCCCATCACATGGCCCATTTTGTTAGAATGAGGAGCCCACAGCTTTGCTCCCTGGGTTGACCACGTCCTAGTATCCGAGATTTTATTCTAATTAATCTGAATCGATCCGCTATCAGGTTCACTTTTGATATCCATATGTTGGTATCCATATGTTTTTTCTCTGGTGCTTCGTCATACCTTTCTCATCCTTTTGGCTAAGATCAAGGAATATCTGTACTTTATCAATTAATACCCGGAACAAGTCCGAAAATTGATTAAAGAGATAAATTACCCTCTTTTATTATTTCTTTACATTTTTTTTTTAAGATTACCCTCTTTAGTAGAAAAAAATCTCTAGCAAGGATAATGTTTAAATCAAGGTAAGACAATTTTGTCTCTAAGATGATAATTTAGTAGTACAAACTCTCTTCTCTAACTCGATGATTCCAGATTCAAATTTTTATATAATAAAAAAAAAACAAGGTTAGTCAATTTTTTATGTTTTTTGGATTCATAAAAAGAAAAGGAAGTCTCCGAGAGAATAGTCTAGTGGTATAAATCACATCTCCCAATCTGGTGATTACAGATTCAAATCTTTATACAACAAAAAAAAAAAAAGAAAAGGAAAAAAAAAAAGAAAAGAAAGAAAGCCCAAATTGTTGGACCATGTTCCTTTGGGCTCAGCCTTTTGGTGGTGGAGGTAGTGGGGGGATTCAATTCAAACAAGTGGATGCTGCCTAATGTCTCCCCAACGAAAATGCAATGCTACAGTGGGAAAGATACAAAGATGGGTGGGGGAAGATGTTCCAGAAATTTCATGATTAAATGAAATAAATAGTGGAGAAGAAACATGAAAAGAAAAGTTGAAATTGAATTCTCTTGTAGCCAGCAAAATGCCAAAAAATAATGCGAGTCATTGAAAATGGTAGGAAAGGGCTAAGAACTAATTTTGTCAATAATATGAGAGATAAAGAAAGATGCTCTGAGAATCCGATTCCAAATTCCAAATCGAAATACAATTGTCGGGTACTACATAATTCACCAATAAAAGCCGTTATTAACCCAAGCAGTTAAGTCAACTCATTCGATTATTAAGATGTACCATTTTGTCAAATACTGAATGATTGGAGGGTGTGGCGTGGTCTGGTGTGGTGTGGGGATAGGATAGGGCGGGGTATGAGAGAGAGAGAGAGAGAGAGAGGAGATAGGACTTGGGAGGCTCCTTCTCGGACGTAATCATCTGAAAGACACAAGTCAAGTACTTGCGAGGGCTCCATCTTGAAGAACGTCGGTCATGTTGTGGTTGTGGGTGTGGGTGTGGGGGCGTGGACGTCGGCGTGGTGGTGGGCGTGGGCGTGGGCGTGGGCGTGGGCTCCAAATTTCTGTCTAGAAACACATGGTTCCGTGTGGCCATCTCGGCAATGTGATATGCACTTTTTAATGTAAAACTATTTGTATTTTTCCCGGATGCATTAAGCGGTCAAAGCTCTTCATCATAATCCACTTTGAAGCAAAAAGGCGACCCAATAGCTGAAGTACCTGTTGCTGTTGGTGCCAGCTGTGCTACCCATGTAATGATACCACAAAATCTGATCTATTCCGGCTTGGCGATTACCTGCCTTTGAAAAAAAAAATCATATTATATAATTGAAAATAGTGAAATTCACACCCTTATCTTACGCAAATGATTTCGGTAATAAATAATTTTGGAGCTGATAACGAAATAGTATCATTTTGGCATTTGGCATCCCAAACTCTTTTTCCAATTTTTGTGGAAATTGGACTTTTCAGCTTGCACTGCATCTCTCATTCTCTCAACGCCGTTCTGTGTTCTGATCTACTGTACTTAAGGGCCTAAACCGTCCCTTTTTCAACCCTTAATCGGCTCGGCCCACAAGAACTCTGTTCGATAAATATGATTAAAATTAAAATTCAACTTTTTTGAAAACCAGCCGCGAACCAGAAGTTAAAAGTCCAAACATCAATGATTGAACCGTGTAAGTGAATTATAAAAATTCAAGGTTGGAATTGTCTTGTTCAACCCTTTAACCCTTCCAAATTGAAACTAACAACTTCTATCTTTCGTAGTCCAGATTTTAAACCCTATAAAATATACATTCTAAAAACTTTTTTTCAGTACTTCTCCACTCCAACAAAGAAAAAGAAAAAATCTCCCTCTACCAGGAAAAAATAAATAAATAGCCTCCAGGTTGACCATTTCAAGGCTCACTAAACCGGCCCTTAACTGCTGGTTCGGCCTTACCTTAAACTATGCAGGTGGTTTAAGGGTAAAGATAATATATTTTGTGGGCAGGTTGAGTCTGCTGGACTTGAAGTGGAAAGTGGCGAGAAGTGGAGAGATCTACAACGAAGTGGAGGTAAGGCAATCGGAGTGTTAATATATATTTTTTTATATATAAATAGTCATGTAACTATGTTTTTCTTTTAAGAATGTATATATATATATAAAGGTACAATAAAATTTGGAGAAAATAAAATTGGAAACGACATCTTTATTTATGACATCTTTATTGATTGAAACAAAATTTTATTATTGTTGAAAAATAATTATGTATTAAATGAGAATTTTTGGAGAGAATAAATTCTCTTTCATTTTTAGATAATTATATTCCATTAGAGAATTACATGAATATATATATATATATATATATATATTCAATACATGACTATATACATGATTAATCATTGAACTAAATATAAAACAAAATATTGAACTAAATATAAAGGTCAATATTCTACCAAACCCCCCGGTCGGAGTGAGAGAAAGCCGAACACTCAGACTGGATCAGAAATCATGGAAAAGTGATGAAGGTAGACCTTTTGTGAATATGTCAACATACTGATAAGTAAATGACACATGAAATACTTTGATTTGTTTCAAAATGTATGTCTATCTTAATGTGTTTAGTGCGTTGATTTTAATTTGATTTTTTTTTTTTTTGTCTCTGATCCCCTAGTATTCGGAATTTCGTTTCGACTAATTTAGGTCGGTTTGATTGTCAGATTTCCTATAGAGGGGAAGGTTTCTAAAGTAGTGTTTTCTGTTCCCACGGAGATTCGAATCCGAGCACTTGGTTAAGGAACGCAGAGTCTTTCCCACTGTACCGACTGACCTAAACAACACTAATATTTCCTCGCTTATTCGCGTCTCTCTCTCTTGATCGATTCTGTAGGGAGCTAATAATTCTCGAAGAAAATGAATTGTTTTTAAGCTTCGAGAGATACGGTTTAATAATGGAAGACAAGATCGAGTTTGTTGCTTAATAAAAGAAATTTAAAGAGGAGTTGTATCTCAAAGTTAAAAATAAGGATAAAAAGCCCAAGGAAACAAAACATGAGAAAATTGATGTAGGACTTGAATTGAAAACTAAAATAGTGATGGAAGATATATTAAAAGATAAAGATAGAAGGAGAAATATAAAGAGAAAGATGATGACACCAAGAAGGAGAAAGAGAAGAAGAAAAGAAAACAACAGTGTCTTAGAAGAGCAAGAAGAGGAAGGGAAAGAGAGCAAGGAAAAAAAAAAAAAGAAAGAGAAAGATGAAGATTAAAGGAAGAGGGAAAACATTCAGAGTGAAGAGAAGGAGGAGAAAAATTATAAGGAGAAAGATAAGGTGAAGGAAAAAGAAGGAGAGAGGTAATCTGAAAGAGAATTAAAGGAAAAATCAAATGAAAAGGAGAAGGAAGAGAAAGAAGAGAAAAAGGAGGAGAAGAAGAAAGATAAAGAGAAGGAAAATGGAGAGGGGAAATCCAAAAGAGAATTGAAAGAAGAATCAAAGAAAAAGGAGAAGGTTTACATCAATTTTTTTAGAGAGTAAATTTCTCAAAACTGACTTATAGAGATGGTGATCAATGATGATGATGACTTGTACTGATAGTACTGAGGACTTCATAACACAAGTATTAGGCTGAGATGTGGTTGAAGAAGAATGTGAGCTGATGATGGTGAAATCAACGGTGGAATTAGAGACAATGATGGCGAAATTGAGAAGAATCGGTGGATGGAATGCAGAGAACTTGAACTCTGAAGGTGATTTGATGGTGCTTCAAAGAAATGGTAGTCAAACCGTTAGCAATTGTTGATGAAAACTAGTGAAATCAAATTGAAGGTTATGGTAGCTGAGATTGGCGATTGACTTTTTTTTTTTCGAAGGTGACTAGAAGTTAAAAATGATGATAGGGAGATGTGGGTTTAGAGTTTTGATAATGAAATCGAACATTTTTTTTTTATGAACAATTGAGATCTGAATGTAGAGAGAGGAGGATCCAATGCATAGGATCCTCGTAAGAGGCAAATGTAGAGTATACAAGAGTTAGAAATATTTCTTGACGGCGGAGGTGCAAAGAAAGTGACAATAGGTTTTCTAACTATACTTTGATACTATATTTTATTGAGAAAATAAATTATGTCCTATATTTAAACAATTACATTCCATTATTATATATAGAAAATTACAAAAGTATACATATATCCGATATATGGTTAGATACAAATCATTGTGTTAAATAGTAAGTTAAATATAAGAGTCCCAATTCTATTATTAAGAAAAGTTATCTTCACTAAAAAGAATTCAAAGGGTGAATTGGTCATGAATTTCGTGACATTGTTTTTTTTTTTTTCTTTTTTTTCTCCTTTCCATTTATTTTTTGGGGGCATCAAATTGTTGCCATTTTAGTTAAATTAATCCAATTCACAGACAGAAAATCTTTTACTGGATGGGTGGATCTAGGCTTTGGGAAATAAAGATAGCTAAAGTAAACGGGCATCTCCCTCTCTCCCCGCCCACTATATTAAGTTAAATATAAGAGTCAATATTAAGAATAATATTAAGTTAAATATAAGACTCAATATTCTATTATTAAGAAAAATTATCTTCATTAAAAAGAATGCATAGGAGGGATCGGTCATGAATTCCATGACATTGTTTTTTTTTTTTTCCCCTTTCCTTTTATTTTTTGGGAAATAAAGTTGTTGAGATTTTGGTTAAATTAATCCAATTTTGAGACAGGAAGGTGGATCGTAGGCTTTGGGAAATAGAGATAGCTAAAGTAAGCGGGCATCTCTCTCTCTCCGCCCACTAAATTCTTAAAATGGCTTAGCCATGTCCTATGTATAGTGTATGGAAATATAAAACCGAAAGGTTCTGCTTTGAATGATCGTACCCCATCTTACTTTCCTAATCAGCATTAATGACCACGTGACATTCATCTAAAGTAAAATTTTTGGACTAACACAACAATTATTATTATTTTTTTTAAAAAGGGTGGAGATTTGTGAGGGTGGAGAATATACTAATTTTGTTGGCTCGTACTCTCTCGCGCATCGTAATCGCTGGCTATATTTATATTGGACGGAGGGTCTTGAGGGGGCTATAAAAATTCTTAACAAAACAAGGCGACTCTCATATCTCGTTTGGATCAAACAAGATAGAAGATAGAGGATCCTTTCTGCACCTGTTCCCTCCTCCGTCTCTTCCGCCGCCTCCACTCCAGGTTCTCTCTCTCTCTCTCTCTCTCCCCTCCCCCAATATTTTCTGTTTTTTAAGAAATTAAATGACCCTTCCCCCGTCTTTATCCTAGAATCTTGTCCTATTTCTGAATTCAAGTGAACAAAAAACCATGAACATTGCGGGTATATTATGAAATCATGAACACGCACATGCCCGCCGTAATATGAATTTGGGTTTTCTTACTTTTATTTTTCTTTTTTCTTTTTTGGTGTTTTTCTTCCATCCCGAGAATCCTTTGATTTTCGCATTGCTCCTGTCGTGGGCACTCGACCCAGTTCTCGTCCTTCAAAATTTCATTTACATTTGTTAACTTCTGGACTCTTTAATTCAAAACCTCCCCCCTCCTGGCCTCCTCCAATGAATGATTCTTAATATAGATATTTTAATCCCCACTTCCATTATATTCCATGGGCGTTAGTTATGTTCCGTCTCTCCCCCCCCCAAAAGAAAAAAGAGGTATCTTTGAAGCCCGCTTTAAAATATGGATAGGATTTCTGAAAAGAAATAAAAAAAGAAAGTCCCCGTGTATGATTCCAGTTGGAGGTAGGATCTGTGGTTATTACAGAGCTCACAGCACAGGGTGTAACCACTGAGGGGTATGGTAAATCATATACTTGTTTTCATTGCTCTGCGGATATTACCGTGAAGGAGAGAGTATATATTAATTGATGTTTGAACAAAGTAATTAAATGGCACCCGGCCCCAACTGACACCTCTTGTATTTTGTTCTCAAACATATGATAAATGATGGTAACATATGACTGTGTATTCTCCCTTTGCCATTTACATTAGTCCCCCCACCCTTCCCCAACCAAATAACAACAAAAGTTCGGTGGCTATAGCAGTGAGATCGATCAACAAACGGTGATGATGTAGATGAATAGGAATATCTTTACCTCTTAACCATGCAGGGATTCGAATCTTGATATGGGTATGAAAAATCCTTTGGTGAGAGGTCCGCCCCTATATAAGTGAGTCCCATAATTGATTGGTTTTAATTAATTGGGGTGAAATTTTGAATATCGATTGATGGCCCAAGAAGTTTCCAAAAAAAATGGTAGTGAGATCCGGCCTTCCCTCACTGGGTCCCGCCTCCCTACGCAGAACTTACACAAGTCAGAAGCCCAGCCCAGTTTGTTGTGCGGTTCCCTCACCTCCCTCGCACTTCCTTTCTTTCTTTCATTCTTTTTTTTTTATTAGACCAATCGCTATCGCTTTTAACAAAACGCATTTAGGGACTTCAAATTATAAATAGGAATTATTCGAGTGGTTTAGGCGTTCACGAAGCGTTTGGTACTTCAGATTATAAACAGGAAAATCCACGCTATGCACCGCTTCTTCTTTCTTTTTCTTTTTTTTTTTTTTTAAATTATTAAATTTTTTTATTGCAATTGGGCGGTGTAGGTGTTGTATGTGTACGGGATAGGATAAAGACAACGATAAAGCGTATCGTGCTTGAGCACTAATCCACTAATTGCAAATTGCAAATTGTAATAGCCAATAATATAATTGATATGAAGATGAATTTTGACTGAAGTATGTATTACTTTTCGGTGTCGTATTAAAATAAAACTGCTCGAGTCAATTTGGAATCGTGTTGCCCCTCGTCTCCCATCTGTGTCCTTTTGCTCATTAATTAAATTTAATGCAACCCCCACATGCCACACGAAAAGTCTACTCTCTGTCTCTCGTGTTCATATGTGCATTTCTGTCGTATCCCCAAAATTTTATTTAAAATTGGTACAAAGATTGCCTTTGAATATCAACCCATTCCTCCACAACCACACGGACTAAATCATAGCACAAAACACATGCCTCCCGTTCACGTTTGTTAGATGGTAAACCCCTCCACTGATCCAACAGTCTTCTTGGAATAGTTTTCAGACCCCACCATCTCAGACATTCCGCCCGTACCCTAAAGTTTTCTTGCATGAGAAAAAAAATGAGAAAAATTAAATAATAATAGTCTCGTCTTCTCTTTGCACGCAGAAACAACCGATACCTTATGGCTCTTCTCGTTAAGTTATTGAAGGTAATAAGAGCCTTCATTCAATTTCCAGAATAATATCAGCACTTTTTGGAGGTACTTTGTATTTGCGTAAGTTTCCAATCAAACCCATTCTTTCCTGGATCAGATCAGAGGTTCATCGAAAGGATTGATGCTTGCTTGACATTTTATGATCCCTTCTTGCTTTTCCATAAATTATGTGGCAGAGTGCATATGTTATGTGGTAGAGAGACAATATTGAATTTCAGTCGGCCCTTTATTATACGGTTTTATTTTACTTTTCTCAAATAGATTTTCTCAATGCTATAACTATTATATTTTAAAAATTCAATTAATGTGTGTGTGTGTGTGTGTGTTTTTTTTTACTAGTTGGTAGGTTGGAGATTAGGACAGAATAAATAATATTAATTACATGAATATTAATAATGTTAAGTTAATTGTTGTGTTGGTAGCAGATTATATTTAGATTAGTGGGTTGATTTACTATTTAACACTATAAATTTCCAAATCATAATTAAATTGACTTGTTCTCGATCAAGACACTATAAAACAAACTTAAACTCACTAAGTTTGTATTAAATTCGAGTCAGGCAGTGAGGTGGTGTCCCAAATTGTCACCAACATCCAATCTTCTATCTTCACATTGAAGTGAATGAACAAGCCCATTTCCTTCGTTGTCGAGTCTTCGAAGTCAAAATCGACTCATTCATTCTTCAACTTCATTTAATAATATAACTAGGATAATATGCATACGCCCCCCCCCCCCAAACCCCCTGCTATAAGACAGTTGAGATCAATTTTAATTCAGATATAATAAATTTTTTAATATATAAAAATTATTAAAAAATAATAATTTAAGCAAAATTAATAAAATAGTTACTTTTTATTTGCAAAATTTATATTTTTAATTAAAAAATAGATATAGCATATTCAAAATGCTATTGTTGAATAAGAAGGAATTAATTTGCAACTCGTTTATGATTAGAACGGTCGATTAGATTTGTGGGTGGGTTAATTTAACACAAACAAATGCGTTTGCGCCTGTGTGCGGGTGGGGTTCTGATGCTTTTAGATTGGCACACCAATAATGCCGTACGGACAATATTCCGCTGCTCCCAGATGTCATTGTTGGTTGGTGGACCCCATCCTTTCTTTGCTCTAGTTGTAGGGTAGGGTTCAATATTCACACACACACACACTCTCTCTCTCTCTCTCTCTCTCTCTCTCTCTCTCTCTCTCTCAATCTTTTTTCTATTAATAATGAGCCCCGACCCCCAAGTAATTATGATGTGTGATGAGATAATTCTACATCAATTTAATTTGCTTATTTCTCTCCTTCGCTATTAATTTTGGTTCCTTTACAAATTACGACATAAAATATGATTAAAAAGCTCCCGTAAAACTAATTTCCTTCTTCCCCCATTGATGCAGGTTTGTCCTTTGTTCTGTGAGTAATCTAGTGGTATATACTTGTACAGGGGGTGAGTATTGGGAGGTGCTAGGTTTGGGGGTAAGTAAGTGCAAAAATAGAAATTTCACAAAACTTTAACTAAGAATTCAGTTTATCTCCTCCTTGATCTAGGAAGAAGGGCCTTCACCACTGGGATTTCCTCTGTTTCTTTTTAGTGCAGAGAGAGAGAGAGAGAGAGAGAGAGAGAGAGAGAGAGAGAATGGGGTTCTGGACATTGTTGGAAGTGGCGTTAATGCCAGTTTTGCAAGTCCTCATTATTGGTTTCGTGGGAGCATTTCTCGCTACTGATTATTGCAATCTTCTTCCCGCCGACGCTCGTCGCTATATGAACAAGGTATTCACATTCCACGACGTGCTTATGCTTTTTTTTTTGGTATGTAGGAAGTTTCGACGTTTACAAGGTGAGGGGACGCTGCCAATTGAGCTAAAGCTCATTGGCTTCCACGACATGCTCTCTCTCTCTGTCTCTCTCTAATTAATTATATAATTGTTTTAATTTGATTAATAATTGGAAATGCCTACTGCAGATTGTCTTCATGGTGTTTACACCATCACTCATTTTTGCGAGTCTTGCAGAAACGGTAACCCTGGAGGATATTATTTCATGGTAATGCAAATGCATTCTGTTTCCCTGATGCCATTTTCCCATGATCTGATTTTTCTCTTTTAATTAATCAAACGATTTGTTTGTGTGCGTAGGTGGTTCATGCCCATAAACATAGGACTAACATTCTTGTTCGGAGGCGTACTAGGATGGATAGTGGTGAAGACACTGAAACCCAAGCCTCATCTAGACGGCCTCATCATTGCCACCTGCTCTTCTGGTAATTAAGTACTAATACGAAGTTTTAACTCTCAGGAGTCTGTTTGGTAGTAAGAAAAGTGCATTGGTGCAAGTGAATTTAGAGCTTTTTTTTTTTTTTTTTTTTTTTAAAGTAGTTTTATATTTAATTTTGAATAAATGAAAAGCAGGGAACTTAGGGAACTTGATGCTGATAATTGTTCCGGCAATATGTAACGAGAAAGGTAGCCCATTTGGGGATCGCAGTGTTTGTGCCACCGTTGGACTATCCTACTCGTCTTTCTCCATGGCTGTACGTAGTGTTCCTCGACATTATCTCACTCTTAACTCCACGATTGTTTTGCTAATTTTGATTGGAATTGGGATTTACATATATATAATATAATATAATAAGGTTCTCTCCCCTCTACTTCTAGCACCCCTTATATATATACATAATTCTTAATGTGGGATTCAGCTTGGAGGCTTCTACATCTGGACTTACACTTATCAGCTGATTCGTCAGTCTTCCATCAAGTACAAAGCACCCGCACTTGAAGTTGAAAAAGAAGAAGCTGATAAATCTCCCAACAAAGACTTGGATGCCAATCCCAGCACTCACCTCCTTGACCACCCTGAAAAGGAAGACCATCTCGCCATACCCATCAGTCTCGTCCAACAAGATGATGACAAAGAAAATTACCAAGCCGTAAGTCCCCTCAGATCAGATTATTATATGCAATAGTAATATTGAAGATGGTAATAGCTGATGGGAGGGGAATGCAGATTGTAAGCAACGCACCCTGGAGTGCCGGCAAGTTGGAGCTGGGAAATGCTGCAGCAGGAAAGGCTCTGTCGTGGGAAAGAATTAAAGAAATGCTTCACCAGATCTTGGAGGAGCTCTTGGCACCTCCAACACTTGCTGCCGTGAGTTTTCCCCCAAAAATTAAATTTAAAAAAGCACTATATAATTTCATTGAAGCTCTGCTCGTCCCTCTCAATGGGGACTATAATCCCTCATCCCTGATTAATGCCAATGTTCATGCTTTTTAATTTTCAGATATTGGGATTCGTTTTTGGGGCCTCCACATGGCTACGAAACCTTTCAATCGGAGATGGAGCTCCCCTGCGTGTGATTCAAGATTCCATCAAACTACTTGGGTATTTATTCATATTTACTTTCCAATTCCACACTCTAATATTGCAATAACAATAATGGTATGCATTCAAACTAAACTAAAAGCTGAGTGTCTCAGATTTTGTCTTGAAACTTTAAACTGTACAATCCAGGGATGGCACCATACCATGTATCACCCTCATCCTAGGTGGTAATCTCACACGAGGTTGGTAAACATTTTAGCCTTCTTTCGTTTCTAATCTTTTCAAATTTCAAATGGAGACAATGAAATGCTTCATCTTCCATAGGAGGCCTTTTTTATTACTAATTTTCAGTTGTTAATGGGAGCAGGATTACAATCAGCCAGAATAAAACCAACGGTAATTGTTGGAGTCCTAATTGTGAGGTACGTGATACAACCAGCGATCGGGATTGGTGTGGTTAAAGCGGCTAGCCATCTAGGCTTTCTCCCATCTGACCCTTTGTTCCACTTCGTCCTCATGGTTCAGTTTACCCTCCCGCCTGCCATGAATATCAGTACTCCAAATTCATCCACAACACCTTATTAAATTTGGACAAATTACAACACTTTACGGCTCAGTTGTATATTCTCTCTGTTGTTTCATGCAGGTACAATAACCGAATTGTTTGACGTGGGTCAGGAGGAGTGCTCCATCCTCTTGCTCTGGACATACCTGGTTGCGGCCCTTGCCCTCACGGTTTGGTCGACCATCTTCTTGTGGACCTTATCCTGACCTCAGACCAGTGTAGCAGCTGCAGCCACTGGAAGAATGAGCCAAGCCAGCAACTTACTTTGTAGATGGCTGTGAAATTTGTCACAAAGGCCACAAAAGTGCTTGTCAGTATTTGTAGTGACAAAAAGGCTTCTTAATTACAATTGTGCTTCCATATTTGTTTGCCGCTCTCCTTCATTAGGATTTAGGATAGAAGACATTGTTAACCACCATAATCATAAAGTTGATTCAAGGATTCAAAGTACCCGGTACTGGTGTAGTGCATGATTACGGACGAATCATCTTTCCTCCTAAATACTAGCATTCTGGCCCCTTAATTGCTAGCCCTCAGGCTCAGCCTGCATACACCTGTCGTTTGAAGGTGTCAATTTATAGGGTACGGCCTCTGCAGAAGAGAAGCATTTCCCAGAATTGAATTTCTATTTCCTTGGTGCATTTCTCTTTCTAAATGCACCACCACCTTGTCAACATTCACTACCAGGGGCATCAGCCCCTTTCCAAAACAACGTTCCAGAGCCAAACCTGCAACTGTAGGGGAAGCAGAATGCGTAATAGATAGTGTTTCACAGAGAGATGCTGGCAAATTACTTATTTATGGCAAGCCGTGAGTGGATAACTTGGCATGAGCAAACGGTGCCTATTTGTAGGTTTGTGGGGGAAGGTAGTGTTCTGCTCCCTTCAATTCTAATATTCCACTACGCACTACAGTAGAGGGCCAACTCTGTAATTATCGCAAGAATGAATTTGACATAAAAAGAAATTTCCAATATGTAGCCCCATAAACAGCAACCATCAATTACATCATTTTATTACTTTGCATAGGACAACTATAACCGCTTCCAGATAACCCCTGCGATTTTCAAACAGTAGAGATAATATTACAATTTACTGCACTAGGGAAAGCTGGAGTTTTGGCCGGTTGGGCTGCAGCTCCACAACCTCCATGTGGATCCTCGCAGTCTCAAGTATGCCATAAGAACAGCTACTATCCATTTTCTTTATTTTCTGCAGCTGCTCATCCGCCAACCATTCTCCACTTTTCTGCTCACTTTTTGACATAAGTGTACTGGCCCTTCAATACCATACCAGCAATTGATAGTATTTCAATTTTCCACACTTGGTAAACACAGTTACAGCACTATGCACCGTCCATTCTCTTTTGCTAGGGAAACTCTCTCACTTTGAAATTAGTTAGTTGCAAGTAGTAGTAAGAGATGGTGCATCAGGGAAAAAATTGTAATCGAAGTACAAAACCATCTACCTGCTTGCGTATATAAATATGTTTCATTTAAATTTAATAATAACACGAAAGAGAAGTTAACAAAAGAACTTTTTTCAGACTTAGGTGGTGACAGGCAATAGCAATTACTTAAAGGATGGTGCTGGTAAAGATAATCATAGCCACAGCTTGGTGCCTATCCATCAAGATGGTTCAGGGAACCGGCAGCACCTAATTTTCCTGTCCTGGCAAAGAGGCTAAATTACCGAAACCAAGTATTTTTTATTACAAGGCCAAACATCCCTTGATCTAAAGAAAATGCTTGGGCAAGAATTGAGACTACAAGCTCAACTAAGAAAGCCTCTGGCCACTATCAAATCATAAAATTAGAAACCATAGATCATAAGTGTTAGGAATTTTAAATTCAAATCCTATGAATGAGATTTAATGCATTCAAAATAAAGTTAATGGGGAAAACATAACCGAAAGGAGATTAAATGTGATAAAGAACGGAAGGAATTTGAATTGAAATGCATTTGGCCGGATTTAGTTATTCTATTCAAATCTCTACACAATTAATTTTATTTTGATTATGAATATTTAATTAAATCCTCATTATGACCAGTAATATTTTAGCGTGACAATTATGGGGTTTTAAATGCTTTTTGATGGTTGAGAGTCTATATAAACCTTTTCCTAGTACATTGAATCCCTAAATCTAATTTCAAATCTTCACACCATCTATCGAAAGAAATTGATGGCTTAGAAGGCTTGTGTATGTTTTTTTTGGTGCTATTGCAATTATCGGAGATCATTGGAATCCGTGTACATTTCAATATCATTTGGTGCTATTACAATTGATGGAGATCGTCAGAATCGAGAATGGTTATGGGTACATTCGATCTTTTTTCTCAAATTATTTTTAATCATTATTGCATTTGATTTGCAATATGCAATCTAACATTTGGTATCAGAACCGTTTTATTCTCTATCTTCAAAATTTCGGTAAATTTCAAAATTTTTTCAAAAATTTGGATTTTTAGATTTTTGCATTAGTGGCCCATGTAACACCGACACCTCAGTATACTCACCATTGTACTTTTCATCATTTTATATATGATTAAGGAAATTTTTCTCCTAAAACCACTCCCGAAAAATTTTCGACCTAAATCGCCAGAAATTAAAAATTTTCAAAATAACCACCGATGATCCAATAATAATGTGGATGACTCTAGAGTACATAAAAATCTCAAATTTGAGTAGATTTCACTTCGTAGAGCTAAACAAAAAATTTTCCAAAAATTTACCAGTGAGACCCCAACCAGTTCGATACATTGTGATGTGGGATGAATTAAATAAGGCCTAATATGAGATTTTGGACTTAATGTGAAATTTTGAAATTTTCTGGATCAAAATATAGTTTTTGTAAGTCAATGGACTCCTTTGCAATTAACAAAAAAAATTTAAAACTATTTGACAAATGCATTATTCTTCCAAAACCGTGACTTACAAGGAAGAAAAGAGAATTGTTGGATGAGGTGGCCGGATGAGTGAGAGAGCAAGAGAGAGAGAGAAGAGAGAAGAAGATTATTTTGGGATTTGAAGAGATTTTTTTTTTTTTTTACTTTTGAGAAAATAACCCAATGGTGGAGATTGAATGGAAGTTGGATAAATTAATGTGAGCTTTGGATTTAGTTAGTGGGGGACAAAGAACACTATTCATTGAGTGATGGGTATGGGCCTCTTTGACAACAAACTAAAAGTGAGGATTGATTTGGATTTGCGTCAAAAGTTGTGAGCTTTTGGATTGTGGTGTTGGGAGATAAGTAATCAATAAGGAGTGGAGTGTAGTGTGAAAAAAGTAAGGATATTGTATGAGAAAGAAGACAAAAAACGTAGGGAGTGCACTTGTGTGACCAAATAAATCAAATAAGCAAACACATAAGCCATTCCTACTCTTCCAAAACTGTGAGAAGCCAAAGAAGTACGAACACTCCATTTTCTTCTCTCAAAAAAAAAAAAAACTATGAACTCTCTCTCTTAGAAGAAGAAGATTTCTTCAAACACCACTCCAATATTTTCATATAGATCATCTTCTCTCAAATTCTAGAACAACATATTCAAAAACTAGAATCAAAGGAGAAGTCTAGCTTAACTGTGAGCTTCAAGTGGAAGAGATCTATGGTTTCTTCAAGTTTTATTCCACATCTTTAAGTAAGAAAGTTCTCTCTTTATCTCTAGTATAACATATGTTGATTTGGAACCAAAAAGGAAAAAGCTAACATGATGAATCTTATGTGATTGGGGCTAGGAGCAAGGAGTAAAAGAGAGATCTTTGGAGGGAAGTCATGATTAAGCTTGAAACCTCACAATCTAAGGTATAAAAAAATTTGTGCACTTACTGAAATTTAAAGAATCATGTGTGAATGCTTCATATGTTGTGTTTTAACATGATTTCATAGCTTAGAGTTAAGAAGAAATCCAATAGAACTTGAGAAAATGTATGCAGGAAAATTTCAGCAGGTGTGGCCTAGGAATTGAGATACCTTCGCGATAGAATTTGATCAAATGTTAAACACAAAAGTTATAGCACTATATCTTATCTTTCCAACGAGATAAGAATCACCTAAATCCGATTTCTATATCAAAAGTTATGGTAGTGTTTCCGAAACTGTGCATGGTGTTCCTCTATTTTTGACCATAAATTTATAGAAATTTTAGTAACCAATTTTGATTCTCTTCTAAACATAATTAAGAAAAACTCCAAATACCAAAAGTTGTAGGTCTCTGTCTCATCTTTAACATATCCAAATTTCGCTTAAATTAGAGTAGTATACTAAAAGTTATAGCACTTTTGCTGAGACAGGACAGAGTAGACTAAGACAAAGTTTCACATTTCTAAAATTCTGTATTTAGAATCTGAGAAAATGCTCAAAATGAAAGTTATAGTATTGTCTCTTATTTTTTATATAGGACCCGAATCAAGCAATTTGGAGTTATATGTTAGAAGATATGAGGAAAATACCGAAACTATGCAGATTGCATTATAAAAATCCGAATCAGACCAAAGATAAATTTTTATAAATTTATACAGTGAGAATCGAAAGATGAGTTGAATAGGAAAAATATAGGTAAATGTCTTAGCTTTATGTATTAATCTGAATCATTAAATTCTGAGTTATATAAAAAATGTTATGGCATTTTCCCCAAGATTGCGCAAGTACAAAAACTGTCACGCCCCAAACCGGGTTCATGAACAGCCGCCCGTTACCCTGGATACCGACTGTATTTTTACAGAAAATCGGGTAAAATCTTCCCATATTTCGGAGGTTTCTCATGTACAATTTGACATGTATATTCAAAATCAACCTGTCAAATAAACAAATGGTCATCCTAGCCTCTCTAAAATCAACAAATCCCACCGCAAACATTTAGGATAACGCAAAACTATAAAATTTCTAGTAGTTCTAGCCACAAACCTCTACTGTCATACCCAATTAGAGTATGAACAGCTGCCACACCGAGCGGTCCTAAATATTTTTTTATAAAATGTACAACAAATTTCCCAAGTTAACATTTTAAATATTTACAAGTGTCTCAATGCAAATAAAATGAGTCTAAATGAGAGTTTTACGAATAAATGTCTATTATTCATACAGTCATCCCATAAATATATATACGGTCAACTACGGACCTCAATATCAAGAGCTCGCAGGGTCGAAATAAAGTAAGAAACTCATCTTTCAAATTTAACTTAGAGCTCACCTTAATAAATACCAAATCTACCGAAACTATCAAAAACTTTTAGAACATTTAACGTCGCTCTATCACAATAATCCTGTCTGAGAAAGGAGAAGAGAGGGGTGAGTATCAAGGAAGATACCCAGTGAGTGACGGGGGTTAATATCAAGCATAAATAGTGTGGGTGAACTATTGGAGTGTCTAATAACATTTTTCGTAAGCAAAAATTCATAATTTGTAATGAAACATAATATGTACCGAAATATAAACTCATTTAATAAATCACACGATATCATACATATATGCATCCGTATCAAACATTTTTTTCAGAAAATCCTGTGGTCCCATCGAAAACACTTCCGTCTCAGGTTAGCCGAAACCCAGAGAAAGCCCACCAAGAGTTTTTCCATTAGGTTTCAAAACATACCCTCTTCCTTGGCGTTGGGTCGTGCCCCACCAGGATGCAACTAGATATAGCCCAACCTACCGTAGAGGGAGACACGTCTATCTCTCTTGCCAAATATAATGCAACCCTCATCCACGTTGCCCCGTCGGGTCGCGCTGTGGGAGGAATGACTATAGCCATTAATCATGCACAAGCACCAATCATTTCGCAAACATCACATAATTAGCAGGCATCCAACCCGCATAGTTTATCAAAACATTTCAAATTCGTGTACCGATACATTTCATCAAATCATTTTAAATCAACATGCCAATGCAATGATAGAGTAGAAAATATTCTAGTTCTCAAATAATGGCACGACATTGATTCATTTCAAACCATGGATGCATAGTCATCGGAAGCATAAATTTATGACACTCCAAATGTCACAAAACAAATTTTGAAATTTAATACCACACGTTGAGTCAATACATATCGAAAGCATATTTTATTAAAAATACGGTAGAAAAACAAGTTCACTATTTTATGCAAGAGAATATGGTCCCACTCACATTTTTAGGGAGGGTGATCACTCGCTATTTTTAAAACAAATCCAATCTGACTTTTCGAATCTCCCAAAAGATTTTCCTAGTCCAATTATCACAATTTAATATCAAATAAAAGTTTAATAAGGGATTTTTCATTTTTCTTTCAAATTTAATACAACTTTAATTTACACAATCTCTTTTTTAGATTCTCGTTTCATCAATCTTGAATCATTTGGCTCACCAATAATCAAATTTATAATATTTCTCATTTTTTCTAATTTTTCTCGAATTTAACATATTTCAGAGTATATATATAGCTTCCGATGTAAATTTTAACCTAAATTTGATAAAATTTATTTCAAATGTTGAAGAGATTGCATTTCTCTTACCTAGGCTTTTCTCGGAGTGTAGACCTTCGTCAGAATATCTTCTCGATCACTCCAAAATCTGCAATACTCCTTATCAGGACAAAATTTATTAGTTAGGTCATAAACACTTAGATTATGATCAAAACCCTAACTTAGTTACCTGCGCAGAGGTTCGTGGGCTCGCGGGTCACCAGGCTTGCGGACTTGCGGGCCGCAGTGGGCTTCGCGGGCCGCAGTGGGCTCGCGGGCTGCATGCGCTGTGGTGCGCTCCCGTTGTGGTACGCTCGCGTGGTCGCGTGCTCGTGCTTGCGCTGTGGCGCGCTAGCGGATGGTCGTGCGCTGTGGCGCCCTCCCGCTGTGGTACGCTCGCGTGGTCGGGCACTCATGCTTACACTGTGGCACGCTAGCGGATGGTCGCGCAAGGAAGGAGGCGCTACAGGCTGGTGCGCTCGTGGGTTGAGGCGCACGCTGGCGAAAGTTCGTGCGTAGTGGCGTGCTCGCGTGAGGAGGATCGCGCTGTGGTGCGCTCGTGCTCGTGCAAGGAAGTTTGCGCTGTGGGGCGCTCGCGTGGGATGGAGGAGCAACGGTGGAGAGAGCAGCGGATTCGGGCTAGGGAGGGTGGCGGGTCGTGGGAAGGGGAAGAGGCGGAGAGAGAGAGAGAGGAAGAGAGAGAGAGAGAGAGAGAGAGAGAGAGATTAGGGCTAAAAACCCTAATCTGATTTGGGTAGGGGGTGCTGCGTTTTGGCTAAAAACGCAGCACTCCTCTGTTGTTTTTTTTTTTACTATTATTATTATTATTATTTATATGTATATATATATATATATATATATATTTCTTTTTATAAATAATTAAATTTGTAAATAAAAAATAAAAAAAATTAGTAAATAGTTGAATATATATATATATATATATATATATTATATTCAATTTACACTAAAATTCGCGAAAGCGGAAAAATTTTAAATATACCAAAAATTCAATTTAAATATCCAAAATAAAAAATCAATATAAATAAATAAAATTTCTCTGCACATATATATATAGACTGAAGAATATTTATTTATATATATTTTTCGAGAATAGTACACTATTATGGACACCGCAATGTCGGTGTTACATTTTCTAACCCCCTAAAAATAAGTTTCGTCTTTGAAACTAAAGGAAGACTGAACAGTAAACAAATGGGGGTACTGTCTCCTCATGGCCTCCTCGGGCTCCTAGGTCTCCTCCTCGACCTGGTCACTCCTCCACAAAACTCTGACCAACGGGACTTCCTTGCTCCGTAGCTTTCTGACCTACCGATTTAGAATAGTCACGGGCTGAATTGGAAGACTAAGGTTCTCTCGTAACTCAACAGGTGGAAGCTCAACTACATGAGAAGGATCGGCGAAGTATTTCTTGAGTACTGAGCTGTGGAAGACGCTGTGAATACGGGATAGTTCATCTGCCAGCTCCAATCTGTATGCCATACTCCCGACCCTCTCAAGAATATGGAAAGACCCAATATATCTGAGCCTCAATTTGCCCCGCTGCTTGAACCGTATAACTCCCTTCCAAGGAGATATCCTTAAGAAAACCATATCTCCAGTGGCAAACTCAAGAGGTCGCCGCTTACGATCGGCATATGCCTTTTGTCTGTCCTGGGTTCACCCAAATGAAAGGAATCGACTACTCGGACACATTTTCTTCGGTATCCAAGAAAGATTCCATCCGCATTATTCTGGCACTTGTTGCATATTTCGACTTAGAATTGCAACATTTGGATGTGAAAACGACTTTTCTTAATAAGGAACTAGAGGAAGAGGTTTACATGTGTCAACCTAAAGGATTCTCCTCCAGCGTTAGTGAGCATTTGGTATGCAATCTCAAGAAATCCATATATGAGTTAAAACAAGGTCCCCCGCTAGTGGTATTTAAAATTTTACAATATAGTCACTTCATTCGATTTTGAAGACAACATTGTGGATCAATGTATATACCTCAAAGTCAGTGGGAGTAGGTTCTGTTTTCTTATCCTTTATGTGGATGATATATTATTTGTCACCAATGATAAGGGGATGTTGTATGAGGTGAAACAGTTCCTCTCTAAGAATTTTGAGATGAAAGATTTATGTGATACATTTTATGTCATCAGCATAAAGATACATCGAAATAGATTTCATAAACTTTTTGAACTATCTCAAGAGATTTACATTAATAAAATTCTTAAGAGATATAGGATGGAGAACTATTCACCAAGTATAGCTCTGATTGTCAAAGAGGATAAGTTCAATTTGGACCAATACCCTAAGACAGATTTGGAAAGAGAACAGATGGTTAACATCCCATATACTTTCGTTGTTGGAAGTCTCATATATGCACAGATTTGTACAAGACCTGATATAGCGCATGCTATGAGGATATTAGGTAGATATCAAAATAATCCGGGTTTGAAACATTAGAAGACTACAAAGAAAGTGTTGAGATATCTACAAGATACCAAGAAACACATGCTTATATATAGAAGAACTAACAATTCGGAAGTGGTCAGGTACTTGGATTCGGACTTTGCCGGCTGTGTTGATTCCCAGAAATCAACGTCGGGTTACATCTTTATGATGGCCGGTGAAGCTGTATCGTGAAGGAGTGCTAAACATATATTGACTATAACCTCTACTATGGAAGCTGAGTTCGTGGCATATTTTGAGGTCACGTCACACGCGGTGTGGTTCAAGAGTTTCATATTCGGGTTTAGGGTTTTAGATTTTATATCTAAGCCATTATGTATATTTTTTGATAATTTAGCTGTTGTATTTTTTGTTAAGAATAATAAGAGTGGTAATTGAAGTAAACATATCGACATAATGTATTTAGCCATTAGAAAAAGAGTCTTGGAAAATAAAGTTGTAATCCAATACATTAGCACTGATTGTATGTTTGTCGATCCCCTTATCTAAAGGCATGCCACCAAGCAGGTTTAGGGATCATATTTTAAATATGGATTTATTGTCTTATTTAAATGAAACTTAGAATTGAATTTTCTCAATAAAATTATGCATATATTGCTGTCTTGAGATAAATTTATCAAGTTTGAATTCCGAATAAACGTAAGGTTTATTTATAAAGTAAATGTCACCATAAAATTAGAAAATGGAATGTATTGTAATACCCTAAAAAATTTCAAATAAAAAAAGTTTTTAAAAGATAAAATATCTTGAGAGTTGAATTTTCAAAAAATTTCCATCCCTAAATAAAATTTTCAAAAAATTTTCTCAATAAAATTATGCATATATTGCTGTCTTGAGATAAATTTATCAAGTTTGAATTCCGAATAAACGTAAGGTTTATTTATAAAGTAAATGTCACCATAAAATTAGAAAATGGAATGTATTGTAATACCCTAAAAAATTTCAAATAAAAAAAGTTTTTAAAAGATAAAATATCTTGAGAGTTGAATTTTCAAAAAATTTCCATCCCTAAATATTATGAATGGAATAAAATTTTCAAAATTTTCAATATTTTCAAATTAGACTCAAATTTCATTGAATTTTTGTGCAAATAATGAGGAGATATTATTGACTTGGCTTCCAGAAAATTTTGCAATAGTTGTCATGATCCCCCTGCCTACATGCTAATAAAAGAGTATTGTTTTCTAATTTTCTATCATTTGCATAATTACTCCAATTTATCTCATTTTTCTTCACTCTCCTTAATAAACATTTTCCATCAATTTTAATAAATCAAGTATCATAAAATATAAATATTACTATAATATTTATTCAAAAATAAACCAAATTCAATCACAAATATTGCATTCATTTAAACCCTATCAAATTTCCCCACACCTAAATGATATTTGTCCTCAAGTATCACTAACTCAAATAAAACTAAAACTAACCAACCTATTTTCCTTTCAAACTCCCAAATCAATATATACCATAAGAGTTAAACTGAAAATATAATCAAAATAGTAACTACTTCATAGCGTTTTGTACTAAAACAACCACCACAAATCCCAACAGTTCTTCGTGAAATCCAAACAGTAACATTCGACAATTCTCTCCAAGGGGTCATTCAAATGCACTCGAAAGTGTGAATAATATATACATCTCTCAAATCAACAACATGAAATGATATTACCATAAGTTTGTAAATATATCAAATGGAATACCGACCCTCGGTATATTCTATTGTATATATATGATTTTCCATGAATTTGATTATAAATTTTATTAAGAAATTTTTCCGATAAAGCGACCCCAGAAAATTTTGCCCCAATTGGCGGCATGGGTAAATATTTTCAGAAATGACCACAAATGGTTCTACGATGATAATAATGAATTTGGGGAGTATAGAAATTATTAAATTGAGCAAATCCAAATTGTAGAGTTTAAATCGGCAAAACCCCAAGAAATTGTCAATAGGTTAACTATGACTCGACAAGGCTCACTGAACTTATTTTTACACTAAATAAATTAAATTAGGTCTAATATAAGATTTTGGGTTTAGTGTGTAATTACGAAATTTTTTGGGGTCAAACTTGAATTTTTGTAAGTTTAGGGACATGTTAGCAATTAACAATAAATTTAGAATTTAATTGACAAGTGTATTCCTCTTATTAAGGGAGTTAATCCAAGAGTGGAGAATCAATTGAAGTCACATGCATAATAAGGACCCTTGGATTGAGTTAGTGGGTGATGACAAGACTTATGCAATCATTTGAGGTGGGAAACAAATCAAGGGTGGGTATTTTGCACGGAGAGGATCAAAGATTTTGAGCCATAGATCTTGGTTAAGTGCAATGTGATAAAACCAAACAAGAGTACCATTTCTTTCCTTACCTTAATCGTGAGAATGCCAAGAGGGGGGCTGCCAAAGAGAGTTCTTCCAATTCCTTGCCAAACCAAGAGTTTATGTGAAAAGATCTTGAAATTTCGGCAAGTGATCTTCAATTTTCCATAGGTAAGGTCTTCTTTTGTATCCTAGAATACTATATTTTTGTTTTGAAGCCAAAGGGAGACTCTTAACTTGGTGTATATAGGGTGATCGAAGACTGTGACTAAATGGAAAGCTTACTTGAGTTTTGGAAGGCAAAGAAATTGAGGTAAAAAGATTCTATTCTGCCTTGCTTTAAATTTTATTTCTGTTCGTGACTTCATCTCTGTTTTAAGGTGTCTTATAGTCAAAATTTCAAAATGCTCTAGTTAAGTAAATTGTAGATCTAAGTCTTATCCTTCCAATGAGGTAAGAACTGCCTTAATCAGATACATGTGTCAAAAGTTATGGCATTTTTCCTGAAACACAATAGAAAGATATCATGTTTCAAACCATAACAACAGTGTGTAAAAATGACCATAATTGAATAAAATGCAAAACATGAAAATTGTAGATCTATATCTTGGGTACAACATGTTACAATTTCATTACGTTTGGATAATTAGAATAAAAGTTATAGCTTTTGCACATAAATTGGAATGCGACTGAAACAAAGTGAGGATTTCTGGGAATCCTGTGATGTGAATTTGAGAAAGTGTATAAAATGAAAGTTATAGGTCATGAAGTTACCTACAACATATCAAAATATTGCTTGAATTGGAATTGTGAGCAAAACGTTATTGCATTTTTACTAAGACAGGTCAGAATGGACATAAAATCTGCTTAGGATAACATAATTTAATGTACTTTTATGTGTTGAAACCTTGTGTTAAAATGGCTATAAAGGGTGCAGAGATGTGTGGTGAGATTTGATATCATGTAGTGGTGTTTGAGGTCTTAGTTGTGCTGAGGATTTTGTTGCAGGGGCACCGTGCGCATGGACATGGTATGCTATGCGTTGCGGGCGCATGGGAGTCGAGCGATGAGCGCAGGGCACTGGGCCATGCCTGACTAGCCCTGGCGCACGGGAGATGAGTTGATTGAGCGCTGTGCGCGATAGCAGTGCGCCGGCATGGACACGGTGTGAGCACGAGGACCGTGCAGTGATTTTCGACCGGACCAAATTTTGAAAATTTTGATATTTTGTTATAAAAACACTTGGAGATAAATTAGAACACACTAGAACTTGGCCTTAGACTAAGAAACTGCTAGGATACAATTTATATTCATTGTTTTCCATATAGTGACATATATATATGTGATCCTTGTAGTGACACATTTTGGTGATTGAGAAAAGGGAACACATTTTCTTATGTGTTGTAATATTTTGGGGAGTAAGCTATCCTCCCCCACATATGAGTGAGATTTTGACGTTTACTATTAATTCAAAACCCGTTTTAAATACTTTTCAATAACATGGTTTGAAATGGTGTGATGATTTGAATTTCATAT
Organism: Dillenia suffruticosa; assembly: GCA_033439265.1. NCBI lineage: Eukaryota > Viridiplantae > Streptophyta > Magnoliopsida > Dilleniales > Dilleniaceae > Dillenia > Dillenia suffruticosa. The sequence continues at coordinate 135,188 of JAVTVX010000027.1, forward strand.
GATTTATGAAATATTCTTTTGTGACCACTGAAGTGTCCCAACTGTTGATTCTATTGATATGCATCCATAGTTTTGATACTTGACGTTGTACCACTTTTCGATATATCCACATGTTTTAATGCTTCCATTGTATTTGGTACATGATTTTGATCTGATATGGTTTTGGATATATGATTGGGTTGGATGCCCTGTGTTAATACTGTGATGACGCTGTGATGATTGTGATATGCTTCCTATGACATTCCATAGCTACGACGGACATTTGGTAGAGGCACCCGTTGTGCCTGGAAACGCCTCTGCAGGAGGTATCCGCCAAATCGTCATATGTATGGACGCGACCGGTTGAACCTCATCGGTGAGGACGTGAGTGCTGCCTCTGTCTAGCACTGGTCGGGGCACCATACATGATTCACAATTGATGTCGATGGTTATTTACGGGTTAGCTGGAGTAGCCTGTGGCCAATGTTGGGATAGAGAGCCTTGTTTTATCACTAGTATTGTGAAAAACCCCCAATGCACCCGTCCTTAACTAAGGTAGGCCCTTGCCAGGGTATTTTTCAGGTCGGCTCTTTATAACTTGATAAATATTGGATGCATATGTTGATTTCGATATGTGTACTATGAAATGATTTATTGAAATGCCATGATTGATTTGCACACTATGGATTTGTTGACCTATTATTTGACACTCCATATTTACACATGACATTAGTAGTATGATGTCAATCCCCTCATTTACTGGGTACCATCCCCCCTTATGGTACTCACCCCTCACATTCCCATTTTACAGGTATAATCTTGGATTTAGAGATTTGTTGAGGCTTGCTTATTTGAGCTGACTTTGGAGACTTACTGGGCTTGGGTATGGTATTACCTGCTCTTCCGCAAATTATTATTTGATGACACTGTTATATATTAGAGATATGTAGTTGACCATCGTATCCAATTATTCTGGGTTAACTATATTATTTTGGATATGTATTCGTGAACTCTCGTGTTGATATATGATCATACATTGAGGTACATTTTGACATTACTATATTTTTATACTTGGGAATTTATATGAATTGCTAGAATTTGGTTTGGATATATTGTTCTTAGCCTTACGATATCTCAATAATGCGGGACATTGTGCTCGTGTATCAAGATGCCGCAACGGTTGCTCACGTACTGGTGTGTCGTCAAACAACCAAAAATAAAATTACCTACTTCACTAAGACGAGTCTAGGGTTAGCAGGGTCGAATCCACAGGGAACGGTAGATTTATCTCTTTCAAGGAAAATGAAAATATGGGGGGTTTGAGAGATGATCTAAATCTAACAAAAATAAATAAATTAACTAAAATAAAACAACTAAATAATACCAATTAAAAGAATGGATATCAATGAGAGAAAACCTAGCCAAAGGAGTTATTTCCATCTTAATGTATTTGATTGATCATTGATACAAAAATTACTCGATATTATGCGAATAAATTGGTTATAGCCGCTAAGTATCACGAAGCGACCAATCTCTCCGTACTTCTTCGGTAATCAAGATACCATCGTTAATTACTTCCCTAATCGAAAGACAACCCAAGAGACCCTCGTTGGATTTAATGTTCCGACAGCATTAAGATCTAGAGAGATCCAATTCTAATCAGTAAATTCCAACCTGAATTTATTTAAATTAGATTACCTAATCTCTTGACATAAATCCTACCGCTTGCGAGGCCATAAAATTATGTCAATTACCACTCCATTAAAAATACACAAATCTTGCTATTTTTAAATGGTTGTAGAGTATTCTAGGGCTATTAAACATAGCGCTCTATTTAACAATCCCAAAACAATCATAAACATTAAGCATAGAGATTAAATAAATACCACAAATATCAAGCCAATAAGATCATTTAGATCTCACAATCATTATTCATCAAGATTTCAATAATCTTTTGACTAGAAAAATAAATTAAAGACAAAGTATAATAAAAAGAAAACTCATAAAAAAGGATTTATTGCTCCTAAGGAATGAAGAAAAGAACAAAGAGTTTCTCCCCCGGCTGAGGTTGTTACTGTAGACGTGAATAGTGCTGCCCCCAAGGGGCTGCCCGGCTGCCTCCTCCAAGGTTCTCTTCCAAAAAATATGGAATACTCCTATATATATAGGAGTAGAAACCCTAAAGAACATAGGATTTTTCCTATTTGTAAAAAGTAAATATTTCTAACTCTAATAATTACTAAATAAAAAGAAAGTAAAAAGTAAAAAGTAAAATTCCTAAAACATAATATCTAACAAATTTACAATTTTAAAAATTTCTTTTCCTAAATATTAGGAATGGAATAAAATTCTTCAATATCTTCAATATTCCAAGTCCACTCCAATTTCCTCTTGAATGTATAATTAGGAAAGAAAGTTTTACTGCAGTAAATCTTCAAAACCTTTTGTTTGCCTCTTGAAATCCACGTGCCCACGTGCTAATGAAAGAGCATTGCTGTCCAATTTTTCATACTTTACAAAATTGCTCCAATTTAGCTCATTTTTCTTCATTTTCCAAAATAAGTCTCCTCCTAAATCAAATGTCACAAAACATAAATATTAGTGTAATATTTATTCAAAAATAATACAAAATCAATCGCAAATATTACACTTATTTAACCCCTATCAAATTCCCCCACACCTAGATGATGCTTGTCCTCAAGTATCTCCAACTAAAATAAAATTAAAACTATCCAACCTATTTTTTTCTTCCAAGCGTCCAAGTTAATAATTACTATAAAAGTCAAACCAAAAACACAATCGAAACAACAAGTATTTCACAGCATTCTGCACTAAAACAACCTCTACATATCCCAACAGTCACTTATGAAATCAAAACAGCAAGATTCGACAATCCTCTCCAAGGGATCACTCTAATGCACTCGAAAGGGTGAAGAATATTTCAACAACATTCAAATCAACACATTGGAATTGACATTACCATATGCTTGTAAATATATCAAATCTCCACCACTTAAAAATTAGAATTTCATGCATCAATCTAAAGGTCTTTCATTTGGTTGTAACGTGGCTAGGGTTGAGGGTAGGATAAAAGGGAATATCAAGGGTTAAAAACGTACCAAAGGCCATATATAACTAACCACACAATTTTTTATAACATTGATCGATCTTTGCCTCAACAAATAACAAACAAAATTGACTTCTTGCTCTTCAAATGAATAGACAATAGCAAACAATCATACAAGAATATCAAATGCTTTCTCAATTTTCTATGACTGAAGTGTAAATGAATTTTCAATCAAAATACAACACTTCTTTTTCACAACCACTTTTTTTTCTTTTTTTTTTCTTTTTTTTTCAGCATTTTCTTTTTTTTTCTTGCTTTTTTTTTTCGAACATATATCATCTTCATGAAAATGTCAACATCAAAATTCCAATCATCATCTTCGTATTGAGGCGAATATAAAACCAAAATCATGCAATTAAATATATATATCTTTGGTACTAGGGTTTGAAACGAAGGCTAAAATCAAAGGTTAGGTGTTGTATTGAGTGGGTTTTAAAGAAGAAAAAGGGTAAAGGCTCAAATTGGGTAACTAAGGGTTTATGAAATCAGGGTATAGATTTTAAGAAAGCCAAAAATGGGTAAAACCTAAGTGTCTTTATCATTTCAATGTATAAAATCCTATATGTGGTCTCGAAATGTATAACAATGCAAGTTCTAGAATGTGCAATCCAAGTGTGATAATCACTCATCAAGAAAAATAATCTCGAGCACAAAGAATGAATTTGCTCGTTTATGGCTCAAAACCTCACTTTTTAAGTAGGGTTTTTGTCAAATCTTATATGTTCATCATTCAAAGAAAACTATTAAAGACATGAGAAGCCATTTCAAACACAAAAGCCATTGATACAAGCCATTTTTCATATATCTCTAGCCAACCAAATAGCATACATCAACAAAGAAAGCTCGGAATTTTTTTTTTTTTGAAGAAAAAAAATTTAAACTAATAAAAAAAATAAATATAGTGTCAAAAACCAAAACAAAGAAAAAAACACCTAACATCCCCCCACACCTAAATCATACATTGTCCTCAATGTATGCTCAAATTAAGAGAGATAAAAAAATGCATAAATAAATCAAACAAAATAAAAGAAAAAAAACAAACAAATAAAAGAGAAATGTGAGAACAATACTCCCCTAGTGTAGAGAGGAGAATGGAGGAACAATTCAAACGAACTCGAGAAAAGAGCTATGACGTGGACACACCTTAATTATTAAGCATTTCGGTCTATTATTGAGGCTTCAAGGTAGAGAGAGAAAGCCTAAAAAAATAAATAAATAAATGCAAGTGTTAAAATAGAAGTGAAATTCGCCTCTATCTCTCTCTCTCTCTCTCTCTCTTTTTTTTTTTTTTTTTTTTCAGAAGTGGGTTGATTTTAGGGCGTGGGCACGCCCTAAATGAAGTGAGATTCTGTCTATCTAATGGTCGAAGGGCCAGACGTGGACGGATCGTAGAGCGTGGTCACGCCCTATCGTGGGAGTACGTCTGTCAGTGGGAGTGATATGGGCAGATGTGGGTAGGAGTTAGGGCGTGGGCACGCCCTATTCTACGACCGCTTCTGAAATTTTTTTTTTTTTTTTTTTATAAACCTAAATCAAGGATCAAGACTAAATCAAATCAACATAAATGAGAATAAATAAACAAAAATAAAAATAAAAATAAACATAAAAAAAGTATTGGGTTGCCTCCCAATAAGCGCCTTTGTTTCATGTCTTTGGCTCGACATGATCTTCTCTTTTCAACCTCGCTCAAACATCGGTCCGGTCCATTTTGACTTTAACTTGCCTGGCATGAATTTCAATCTTGAATTGAAATAAATGACTTTTTGGCCTACCATAAATTGTTTTCGATATGAGAGTTTGTCTTGGAAAAATTTATTCCATTGTGCAAAATTATTTGTAAAATTCTCTTCAATCACAAAATTCAATTTATTTTGCACAAAAGAGTCATGAACAATGAAGTCCATCTCCTTCTCATCATCTTGTTCCTCGGAATATGCCAACCTACCAGGAAAAGGAGAAGAGATAGTTAGTTTCAAATTTGAGTTGTTCAGTTCCTCACTTACCTTCGTGGCCGATTCATTTAATATTGATACTTTGGTTTGTTCGGCCTCTTTATCTCTTTCAGTTGTTGATGAGTTGTCCTGCAGTTTCCCTTCATTCTTGACCACCATAACACTCACATTTTTTTCCAGGTCGATCTCTACTTGAGAGGTTAGCTTCCCATTATTTTTCTCCATTCGACTTATGGTCGTTGCTAGTTGCGACACCTGATTTTCCAAGTTTTGGATGCTGATTCTTGTCTCTAGTTGAAATCGTTGATTTTCCTGTTGTAACCGTTGGGTTTCCTGTTGAAACAATTGAGTGCTGTTAGCCAAACTTTTAACAATTTCTTCTAAAGACGTACCTTGATTTGAAGAGGGTTGCTGAGATTGAAATTGTGGTCGGTATTGTGGTCGTTGTTGGAACTCTTGTGGCCAATTTCCATAACTGAAGTTTGGTTGATCCAACCATCCTTGGTTGTAGGGGTTCGAATATGGATCATCATAAAGAATGGGAAACTTATCGGTTGGATGCCCCATGTTCGAACAAATACCACATGCTTTCACTTGTTGGATTTGTCCTACAACAAATCTTTCGACAATAGAAATTAGGGAATCTATTTTATGTTCAAGAGAAGAACTACTCACCTTATTGACTCTTGTTGGAACATCTTGCCATATTCCAAATTGATGGGGAGTCTCAATATTAGAAAAATCACTGCAAAAAGCATTTTCATTAAAATCAGGAAATAACAACTCCCTTAAAGTCTTTTGACTGGCCATGTCCGAATGTTTAAAATCCTTCTCTTCAATGTCGTTGACAAACTTTCAATAAATTCACTGCAAATATTAGTCCCAAAAATAAAAAGGAAACAAAACTTAAAAGAAATAAATCACTTAACACCGTTCCCCGGCAACGGCGCCAAAATTTGGTGTGTCGTCAAACAACCAAAAATAAAATTACCTACTTCACTAAGACGAGTCTAGGGTGAGCAGGGTCGAATCCACAGGGAACGGTAGATTTATCTCTTTCAAGGAAAATGAAAATATGGGGGGTTTGAGAGATGATCTAAATCTAACAAAAATAAATAAATTAACTAAAATAAAACAACTAAATAATACCAATTAAAAGAATGGATATCAATGAGAGAAAACCTAGCCAAAGGAGTTATTTCCATCTTAATGTATTTGATTGATCATTGATACAAAAATTACTCGATATTATGCGAATAAATTGGTTATAGCCGCTAAGTATCACGAAGCGACCAATCTCTCCGTACTTCTTCGGTAATTAAGATACCATCGTTAATTACTTCCCTAATCGAAAGACAACCCAAGAGACCCTCGTTGGATTTAATGTTCCGACAGCATTAAGATCTAGAGAGACCCAATTCTAATCAGTAAATTCCAATCTGAATTTATTTAAATTAGATTACCTAATCTCTTGACATAAATCCTACCGCTTGCGAGGCCATAAAATTATGTCAATTACCACTCCATTAAAAATACACAAACCTTGCTATTTTTAAATGGTTGTAGAGTATTCTAGGGCTATTAAACATAGCGCTCTATTTAACAATCCCAAAACAATCATAAATACTAAGCATAGAGATTAAATAAATACCACAAATATCAAGCCAATAAGATCATTTAGATCTCACAATCATTATTTATCAAGATTTCAATAATCCTTTGACTAGAAAAATAAATTAAAGACAAAGCATAATAAAAAGAAAACTCATAAAAAAGGATTTATTGCTCCTAAGGAATGAAGAAAAGAACAAAGAGTTTCTCCCCCGGCTGAGGTTGTTACTGTAGACGTGAATAGTGCTGCCCCCAAGGGGCTGCCCGGCTGCCTCCTCCAAGATTCTCTTCCAAAAAGTACGGAATACTCCTATATCTATAGGAGTAGAAACCCTAAAGAACATAGGATTTTTCCTATTTGTAAAAAATAAATATTTCTAACTCTAATAACTACTAAATAAAAAGAAAGTAAAAAGTAAAAAGTAAAATTCCTAAAATATAATATCTAACAAATTTACAATTTTAAAAATTTCTTTTCCTAAATATTAGGAATGGAATAAAATTCTTCAATATCTTCAATATTCCAAGTCCACTCCAATTTCCTCTTGAATGTGTAATTAGGAAAGAAAGTTTTTACTGCAGTAAATCTTCAAAACCTTTTGCTTGCCTCTTGAAATCCACGTGCCCACGTGCTAATGAAAGAGCATTGCTGTCCAATTTTTCATACTTTACAAAATTGCTCCAATTTAGCTCATTTTTCTTCATTTTCCAAAATAAGTCTCCTCCTAAATCAAATGTCACAAAACATAAATATTAGTGTAATATTTATTCAAAAATAATACAAAATCAATCGCAAATATTACACTTATTTAACCCCTATCACGTACTCTGCCCGAAGGTGGGTCGGGGCGTGACATCAAATCTCCACCATTTAAAATTTTGAATTTCATATATCAATCTAAAGGTCTTTCATTTGATTGTAACGGGACTAGAGTTAAGGGTAAGATAAATGTGATATTTGAGAGTTAAAACGTATCATAAGAAATATATAATTAATCCATACAATTTTCATAAGATCAACTAATCTTTACCTCAAATAAATAGCAGACAGAATTGACTTTTTGTTGTTCAAATGAATAGTCAATAACAAACAGTATACAAGAATGTCAACTGATTTTTCTTATTTCCATAATTGAAGTGTAAATAAATGAATTTTCAATTAAAATCGAACACTTTTCTTTCTCATCTTTTTTGTTTTTCTTTTATTTTTCTTTCTTTTTTTGTTTCCTTTTTTTATCATTTTTTTCTCTCTCTTTTTTTTTTCTATTTTTTTTAATGGGATATGAAAATATCAATATTAAGATTCTAATCATTATCTTTCTATTGAGACAAACATAAAAGTAAAGGTAAAACTAAAATGCTTTTGTCATTTCAATATATGAAATTTTTTAATGTGGTCTCGATATGCATAACAAAACAAGTTCTAGCATGTGCATTCCAAGTATGATAATTTTATTGGGTTGTCTCCTAATAAATGTCTTTGTTTAGTGTCTTTGACTCGACATAATCTCCTCGTTTCAATTTCGCTTAAATATCGGTACAATCCATTTAGACTTCAACAAATATCGGTCTAATCCATTTAAACTTCAACAAATATCGGTTCAATTCATTTAGATTTCAACTTACCTGGCATAAACTTCAATTTTGAATTGAAGTGAATGACTTTTTGGCCTACCATGAATTATTTTTGACGTGGGAATTTGTTTTGGAAAAAATTATCCCATTGTGCAAAATTATTTGTCAAATTCTCCTTAAACACAAAATCTAATTCATTTTGCTCAAAATCAGTATATACAATGAAGTCCATCTTCTTCTCATCATTTTACTTCTAAGAATGTGCCAACCGACCAGAAAAAGGAGAAAAAATAGTTAGTTTCTAATTTGAGTTATTTGGTACCTCACTTACCTTTCTAGGTGTAGTATCAAGAGGTATTGTTTTCCTTTCATTTTCTTTCTCTTTTTGTATTTCATTTGATGAAAAATTCTGTACTTCTTTTCAATCTCTGAGTAGTATATCACTTTCATTCTCTCTTGGATTAATTTCCACTTGAGACAACAATTTTTCTTGATTAACTTCAATTTTGTTTATTGTCGTCACCAATTAGAGACAGGACACTTAGCTTGCCGCGTCTTGAAGATACGACGAAATCTGTCACGCCTTCAACACGCGGCACCACATGTCGCGATAGTATATGTCACGGGTGCAACCCGCGACAAATGCACACCTTCCCCACCCCGAAACCCTTTCCTCTTTCCCATTTTTCATTTTGCCTTTTCCCTCCCCTCTTCCTCTTCTCTCCTCTCCCGCGGCCAAACGAAGAACCCTAACCCCCTCCGACGTTGGACTCTCTCATATCACACAATTATATAACCTGGGTTTACTATCCTAGGACGACACTATAAATATTAATAGAGATTTAGATATTAGACGTTATGATAGAAGAAAACAACGACGTTAGTTACATATTATATATTTTGTATCATGTATTATATTAATAATAATTTCATTCATTTATATATGTTTATTTTTCTGATTTTATTTGTTTCGTTTCTCATTTCTATTCTATTTATAAGAAATTAGTTTTTGTTTCGAGATTGTTATTTTTCTTGAACTGTTCAGAGAATGCACTTATTTATTTGGGCCCGTAGATTCGATTCGCAGTATGCTTAGGAAGTCGAATGTTGGAATGGTCGAACACATATATGGATGATACGGACGAGTCACTAAGTCACGAGTTGAATCCATTAGACCAAAGGGTATTTGGAACTCCGATTTTGATTTTACTTAACACATATATCAATGGTATGGTGGGTCATCCGAGTAATATGTTTTGGCCTGCGGATCAATCCGTTGGCCTACGGACTGGGCCTGGGCCTTGTTGCGGGTTGAAGTCGGGACAAGGCTTGATACGTCTTCAACCTGCGATAGCCTTGCTACGTCTTGAAGACGCGATACGACCTATCACGTCTTCAAGACGCGGCCAGACGCGACCCAAGCACAAACGTATATGTGTCTATATGTCTATATCGTAGGTTATGTCGCGGGTTAAACCCATGACACACCAATTTGCGTGTTTAACTCATGATAAATATGGACTATTTGTGAAATTTATTTCTTTCATAGATTATTTTAAAATTTGTTTTTGAATTAATTTAATATATGACTCGAACACTATCGTAGCGGGAAAGGTTAACCGTTTGCCACGTCTTCTGCTTTATTTTGTCCCGTAACGGAGCTTCGAGGAAAAATCCTACAATGTCGAGCACCGGCCTGGCCAAAAGAAAAAAGAAGGAAAAAAAAAAAAAAGAAAAACGGATGTCAGGATTTAGACCAGAGGCCGAGAGAGAAGAACGAGTTAAGGGCCGGTAAGAGGGCGGGAGACAAGAGAAGGCCAGCAAAAACGCCAAACCCCCATACCTAGTAAACAGCAAAAGGACAAGTCAAGGGGAGAAGAGAAGGCGGGAATTGGATAGGATGCTTATATAAATTATTATATTTTGGGTAAACCAGGTGTGCGGCGACGGCTGAGGGAGACGGAAGGGAGAAGACAGGTGAAAGGCGGAGTGGTACGCGACGTGTGCGTTCAGGTATTGGTAATTGCGACCTTGTTCAGCGCAATCGTCACCGTAGTCTTCAACCCACTCGATTCCTCCTCTTCTCCATCCGACTTGGACCACCTTGCTCCTGCTACAGCCTCTAGATCCACATCTACCTCCAGATCCTTCTTATCGCTTGATTCTCCGTGAGTTCTCTCTCTCTCTCTCTCTCTCTCTCTCTCTCTCTCTCTCTCTCTCTCTCTCTCTTTCATTTTCCAAAATCCATGCATGACATATATACTGTCCCTAGGGTTTTTCTTTTTCTTTTGTATTGGGCTTTTTGTTTGAGGATTTCTCATCCTTCCTTATGCTTAAGGCGTCATTTCCATCTTACCCCGCTTAAGTTAAAAACATTGACAGGAAGGGTAGTAGACGTGACAGTGCCCTTGTGGCTGCGCTGGATGGCACCATCTACTTGGAAGATACAAAATCCGGGGAAGTGCTTTGGTCATTTTCGTCTGGGCCTTCTCTTCACTCTTCCTATCAAGCTCCCCTCAATCTAGACTCCCACAAGCCAATGCCTCTGAGACCTACACCATTTACTACGTCGCTTGTGGTGATGACCGGGACTTGTTCGTCTACTCTAGGCGTGACATCAGTAAAGTCGTACGTCTTCTATCTCTCATTTTGATTTTATTTCCTCTCCCTCACAGTCAATTTTTCCTTTTACATGTAGTCCATTTATCCATTAACTTTTGTTTTCATACAACTAGTAGAACACCTAACAAAACCCACATTTTATCGTGCTCCCACTGTTGAGATTGCAGAGAATTCAAGTGACTGCTGAAGATTATGTCAAACAAATGCCTTTTATTTCTGAGGACGGAGGAATTACGCTTGGATCAAAGAAAACTAGTGTTTTGTGGCTGATGCAATCAAAGGGAGGCTCATCAGTTCATACAAGTTGCCTCAGAATAATGAAGCAGACAGGTTTTTATTGAGTAGAGATGATGGTAATTGGGCGCACTTTGGGTATGGGATTGCAAGGCTGATCAGATGCCACTATACATTACCAGGTCAGATCATTTTCTTCAGTCTTTTGCACCAAACTCCAGCCAGATTTTGTGGAATTTGTCTATCGCCGAAATCAGAGCTGCTTTTCTCTGTAAAGATGTTGGCAATAAGCTTGGTGGGGCAGATACGCACATGGGACATGAGCTTATTCTGGGAGGGCAACAATATAATAAGCCATTTCCATGCCAATCAAAGGCCATTGTATTCCCTAATCGTGGTTCTGATATGTTAGAGTCTTCTTACAAGCATAATAGCCTACCAAAATCTCATTATGAAAGTATGGAATTGCCAGCATGTGGTCAAACTACATTGATCTCTTCTCAGCAGAAAACAGTTCCAAATGCATTAGATTCCTCACCTGCTCATGGCAGGGCTCATGATTCTCATCATAGAGCTCTGTCTCCCTCTTTGCCTGGTCCAAGTTCTTGGCTTCCTTTAAAAGCTGATGCTGATAAGCCTATTGAGCTTCATCCCGAGAGAAATGTTGAGGTTGTCCCATCCTTGCCTTTGCATCTCTCAAGATGGGCATTCCTCATGTCCATGATGAAGAAATGCCAGATAATTGGAGGTTTCTGGAATGGTTTACTGCCTGGAAGACTTTTTGGAATTTGTCATCTGTCTTTTACCTTGATCTCCTTACCCTATTGGCTGTGGCTTTTGTCATCTACTTCTTGCTAGTGCCAAGACAGCAACTGAAGTTGAATAAGAGGCCGGTTGATGTGAATCCACTATCTGTATCTTCAAAAAAGAAGAAGGGCCGAAGATCAGGAAACTTCAATAATAGCAGTAAGATGGAAGAGGGAGGGAATTTACCTGAGAATCGTGATAGATTTGAACCAATTACTACTTACCAAAAGCCATGGCTGAACCTTTCCAAATTGTTGGTTGCATCAGCGATGGGTGTAAGATTGGTAAATTAGTTGTATCAAACACTGAAATTGCAAAGGGAAGCAATGGTACTGTGGTCTTTGAGGGAATCAATGAAGGCCATCCTGTTGCCGTGAAACGCCTTGTCGAGCTCCAGCATGATATGGCCTTTAAGGAAATTAAGAACCTCATTGCATCTGATAGGCATCCAAATATTATTCGTTGGTATGGTGTGGAGTATGATTGGGATTTTGTTTATCTTTCATTGGAGTGATGTGACTGTAGCCTGGATGATTTAATCCAGATATGTTTCGATTCCTCTCATAATTTCTTGCTTGCTGAGAACCAGATCAAGAGATCAATGACTGCATACAAAGTTCGACTAGATATAGTGAAGGGCATAATGCAAAATATGGAGTTGTGGAGAGCAAATGGCTGCCTTCGCCCTTGCTATTGAAATTGATGAGGTCAGTTTTCTATATTCCGGTTTTTCTTAACTTGCTATTTATACCTCTTCACCGTAAGCTTGGTGTTCAACCATTGTTACTCTCAACACGAATTATGGACAGTTGATCGAAGTATAACCAATTCGGTAGATGAAAATATTAATTTTGTTTTATACAATGTCATTGCTTTCCTTAGAGAACTTGAGAACTTTCACATTTTGGGAAGTTAATGACCTCTCTTTGAGCTAACTGCATTCCATAGGGTTTCAATTTAATGTCATTATTCTGAGGAAAAGATGGCATCAACGATCTTAATTCATTCCCGTGACATTTGCTGTCATAGAGTCAAAGTTGGGTTGCTTTTCCAACTTAATTTGGTGCCCCAGCTAGAAACTGAAGGAAGAGAATGCAGTCAAAGGAACCAATCGGACTCAAGTAAGAAGGCAGATGGAATCTGTACATAAAACTGTAAGGATAGTCAAAATTAGCATAATATCTTGGGTTTGTGTGCTAATAGATTGCCTTGTATCTTAGCTTGATCTGTACTAGATTGCCTTGACATTTGAACCCAAAGGGTTTCAATTTAATGCCATTATTCTGAAGAAAAGGTGGCATCAACGATCTTAATTCTTTCCTGGGACATATGCTGTCATAGGGTCAAAGTTGGGTTGCTTTTCCAACTTAATTTGGTGCCTCAGCTAGAAACTAAAGAAAGAGAATATAATGCAGTCAAAGGAACCTATCAGACTCAAGTAAGAAGGCAGATGGAATCTGCACATATAACTGAAGGATAGTCAAAATTAGCACATCTTGGGTTTGTGTGCTAATAGATTGCCTTGTATCTTAGCTTGATCTGTACTGGATTGCCTTTGACATTTGAACCCAAGCCACCTCTGTATAGGGTCGTATACCAGTCTCACTTTAAGTTTGTGCTATTTTAAAGAAGGATTAACTTAAAACTAATTCCTTTTTCCTTTGTGTGTAAAGGGAAAAGTGAAAGGTAGGAAATTTTCAATCCCTTCTTTTCTTGTTGCTGTGGTGTTATTCATATTTTAGATGTTAAATTTAAGTACAAAAGTTAATTATTGGACATAACTAAAATAAACAACTGTTGAGTTGAGAGAGAGATTTTGCGACAAACGTGGAGTATTTTATAAAGAGTTAGTGGAGCGAGTGGGTCTATAGAACATTTAATTAAAAGTTAGTGCAGATGAGAGAGAGGGGAGGTGCTAGGGGGAGGGAGAAGTGGGCAAAAGGAAGGTGAACAAGCAACCCAAATGGCATTGCTTCTCATGTGAATACCGCAATCGACCAACTTGGCATAAAGTGGCAAAAGTGCTGAGGAAGTTTGAGTCAGTTTAAAGATTCAAATGCTCAAATGCGACACGTGCCCAAAATTCCTCATAACTGTACCCAACCAGGAATAATTCCCGTTTAGATATATTGTCATGTCTATTTCACAACTTTGTAGCTGGGGTTCACTGGTGTGTGCAACATACTGGATATCTTTTTTCTTCCTTTTTCTTTTTTAAATGCTTGGGTTGTTCCACTCATAGCTCCATGGATCGCCCAATCCTCTTACATTCCAGGTTTGGAATGAGGATCGTATGTGACCCTAAACGCTCAAGGCAGTTGCCTTCAAGGCGGTGCTGATTGAAGGCCTTTTTTTCTTAAAATAATAATAATTTTATGGTGTTTTACTTATTGGCCATCTTTTTTAGTTGGGGTGGGAGTATAAGTGAGAGATAATTATCACAAATTACACACAATGGCACTAGAAAATAAATAAAAATTGTTAGATTGAAGTGTGAGACAAGAACAGCAAATCCCCACTTCCAAAGAAGAGGAGAAGACGAAGCGTGGGAGAAAGAAGACTGTTTGCTGCTGCCTTTCCCCCCCCCCCCCTCAAAGAGCTGTTTTTTGACTGCTTATCATACAAGATAGAGTACAATGGCATAAAAATATCTATATTATTGATCCCACTTAGTGGAATAAAAGTATTATTATTGTGGTCGTATAAAGAAAACAATCATATAGATATGCATGTGATATGAAATAGAGTACAATGGCATGGGGGGATCCATATAGCCGACTCCACTCAGTCAGATATAGGCTCGGTTGCTGTTGTTACTGTTTTCTGGCTGTTACTGAGCCCAACCACAAAAAGGTAATTTTTTAATTAAAACAAGAAAGATCCAATTATTTTTCCCTCTTTTTGTTCCTCTTCTTTTATTCAGTTTTTTCTTCTCTTATTAAGTTTTATGTTGCCAATTTTTTTTCCCTCTTCATGATCAACTCTTTCTTTTTTTTCTTTTTTTTTTGCTCTCCGTCACAACTGTCCTTTTCTTTCTTTCTTTCTTTTTTTTTTTTTGGGTGCACTCTTAGCTTCTTCATTGACGTATGCAAAGTGGTGCAGAAATACCCTAGGGAAGAGGAATGTTTCAAGAAGTATATCAGATGTGTCATTGTCCAATCCCTTTGCCTCTTGGGAAAGGCCTAGAATTGTAGCAACTTACACATCAAAACTAACAACTGTAAACTATTGGTGGTAACATATCATGGATAAGGCTGTATGTAAATGTTGTGTTAATTATATAGAATTTGTTTGTTGATCTCAACTATCGAAGGACAATAGAAAAGAAAGGATATCTTCTCTTTCTGTGGGTATGATTTTCATCTTTACTCTCTTTAAAGGTGTTCTGTATGTCATGTATGACGTGATAGGAGGCTGAAATCCATATGATGATTCACCGCATCACATTTTGCTTTGATGGGTGAGAGTTAGACCAGACCATAGTCTCTGAATTCCCATCCCGTGTCCATTCAAAGTTACCATGTCTGCGCCTATGACCTATTTGTTTATGGAACTCGGGAGCACATGAGGTTTTCATCTCAGGTAGATCATTGATGGCCTGAAGGGCAATTACTCTTCCAAGTGGTACATCCAAAGTTGGTTGCCTTGTCCTAAATGAGAAAGGCATTTTGCAAGGATTTGAATCTGTTCTGCCCTGAAGTCTTTTGGCGCTGTTAGGCTAGGAGCAGGGGCGGGGGTTGAAAAACACTTCCCAGCCAACTTTGAAATTATTGGCTTGCGATGGGACGCTTGCCAGATAGATTGGGAAAACAAAATGAAGACAAGGTGCATTCAAATTCAGGTGCCATTCTCCACAAAAATAATAATAATAATAATTTTCAGGTGCCATTTCTTTGTGGATGTATAAAAATACTATCTTTAGGCTTGTATTTTAGTCAATAAAATACTTGGTAAGAACAAAATGATTTTTTCTTGTAATCTAATGTAACATGAGAAAATTTTTAAGGTGGTATTTTTGGGATTAAATGTTACTGGTTTTAGAGTTGAGGGATTTATAGGTATGGATAAGGGATCATCCCTAATTGTGGTGATTAATTTTGTGTTTACTTCTAAAATATTAAATAAGAAGTAAATGACTAAGTACCCTCAAATTAATATCAGGAAATTTTAAAATTAAAGGTAGTTAATAACAAGATTGGGGGTCCATAGAATGGTAGTCGCCTCCATTATATGGCTTAATGTTGCTTGGTGGAAAAAAGGGTTTGAATGATACTTATTTTCTAATAACTGTAACGTAAACGCCATACCAATTCAGTGTATTCATGAGCCATACTAAAACATGGTCGTGCGGAGAGGAAAGATTTGATGTCCAACACCAGACAGATGGACAAATATAAACTTGTATTGATTTCCAATTATTTATCAACAAGTTTTCATACAAATAAGAGTTTGATCTCCATAGTGCATGTAAATTCATGAATCTCATGCATCCGCGTAGTTATACCAAATTTACAGTCTCACCTGCAAATTTAGGAAAGGCGCTCAATTCCAAAAGAATTACACTTGCAATTAAAAAAAAAATACCGATATTTACATGTAGAATAGGGAAAACCATCATGTATGGATGGTCTGAGGGAACAAATTATGCTCCATTGCCAATACTAAGGCTTTTGTTTGAAGCAAATTGTATGTCTTTGTCTTTCCATTGAGCTGCCATTGGTCGATCCTTCTCCATCCGTGCTTCTATTCGAGATCTCCAATTGCCTTCTCTTGGAACGGCTTTTAACAGTCTCCTCCTCCTCATCAACAAATGTGAGGAATGTGTGAAGACCTGCAGAGCAGGAACTTCCACCAGCAGACACCGATTCCTCGTAATAGTGCTTGCCGAACTGGCGGATTATCATCAGGAAATACATGGCAAGAGCAAGCAAGCAAGCGCACCCACATGCAAGAAAAGGACCCCAGAAGCTCTTAAGCTGGAGGCGGTCAACTTCAAGCTTTGTACTCTGTGAACTGCAGGCACTTCCCATCAACCATTTGTCGTGAATCCTATGGAGTTCTCCATTCTCAGACAGTTTCAAAAGGGCAGTTGACATGTCAACACCTAAAGGAGAGTCCCGTGGAAATGCCTGAAAGAAATGGACTTTAACCTGAGCATATTGAAGTAGGACAAATACTTGCTTAAATTTAGCAGGAACTCAACAGGCAGAAACTAGAGACATGTTCCCAAATGACCCACAAACAAAAAAAAATTTTTAAATAACCCCAACCTAAAAAAATTTCCCCAAATAACCTGAATTTGTCACGTCTCCAAAACGCGACAACCCAAAGTCCAGAGAGAGAGAGAGAGAGAGAGAGAGAGAGAGAGAGAGAGAGAGAGAGAGAGAGAGAGGAGGGAGAGGAGTCCACGGGGGGGAGGGAGAGAGGGGAGGAGAGCGGCGGGGGCGGCGGGGGGAAGGAGAGAGAGGGGAGGACCGTGGCGGGGTGCGGAGGGGGGAGGGAGGGAGAGAGAGAGGGGAGAGGGTTGCGGAGGGGGGGAGGGAGAGAGAGAGGGAGGGCCGCCGGGGGGGGCCGCGGAGGGGGAGGAGAGAGACACAGCGGAGGGGGGAGGGAGAGAGAGAGGGAGGGCCGCGGGGGGGGCGGAGGGGGCGCCCCCCGTGGCCCTCCCTACGCGCCCCCCTCCGTCCCCCCGCTGCCCTCCCTCTCTCTCTCCCTCCCCCCCTCCGCCCCCCACGGCCCTCCGCCCACCCCGCGGCCCTCCCTCTCTCTCTCCCTCTCTCTCTCTCCCTCCCCCCTCCACTGTCTCTCTCCTCCCCCTCCGCCCCCTCCGCCCTCCCCCCCCGGCCCTCCCTCTCTCTCTCCCTCCCCCCCTCCGCGGCCCTCTCCCCTCTCTCTCTCCCTCCCTCCCCCCTCCGCACCCCGCCGCGGTCCTACCCTCTCTCTCCTTCCCCCCGCCGCCCCCCCGCCACGTTCCTCCCTCCCCCACCGCTCTCCTCCCCTCTCTCCCTCCCCCCGCGGACTCCTCTCCCTCCCCCCCCCTCTCTCTCTCTCTCTCTCTCTCTTTGGACTTTGGGTTGTCGCGTTTTGGAGACGCGACACAGTGTGTCGCATCTCCAAAACGCACAGTGTCACGTCTCCAAAACGCGACAAATTCGGATTATTTGAAGAAATTTTTTTGGGTCGGGGTTATTTAAAATTTTTTTTTTTTTTTTGTGGGTCGTTTGGAAACATGTCTCAAGAAACTAAGAAAATGATCAATTAGATAAATGCAAGTGAACTCTTCTTCTAAAAGTAAAAAATTACAACCTGTTGACTCAAGTATTTAAACTTACCACATCCCGGTACAGGGGTGAAGCCAAAAAATATTTTCAGGGTGACCAAAAGTACACTGACTATATCCCAGTGTGCTGATTTCACCAAGAAGACAATATAATGCTTTAATCAAGATCATCTGTTTTCACGTTGCAGGAATAATGAAGCACAAGATGCATGCATACGTGCAACTGAAACTGGAGTGATGACATACACTGTTTCTTCATTCTACCATGAGTCTACTTGAGCCCTTGAACACAATCACTCCAGGAAACATACAACACAAATTTTAGATTTTATGTTGGTTGCATCCACAAGGGTGGCAAATTGGTGTTCCTGTGCAAAAAACAAGATTGATCTGCTTTTGTTTTGATGGTATCAAAATCCTGATTATTTCTTGTTGCTGCAGAATGTTATAAGATTGCACCATGGAGGTTGAAATCATTAGAGATTCATGATTTACCCGGCAAGCTGAAAAAAAGAAAATAGTAACATACAATACTTACAAATCCCCACCCATTTTTCGTGAACTCTCGACCTATTATAGAAAATTCACACCGGCTTGAGAGGAACAGCTCAACATATGCACGCTCGTCAATCACGGCAGCTACACCACCCTTCTTTGGACCATCACTCAGTGCTCTGGCATAATCTTCTGGCGTATTAAGAGGAATGAGTCTGGACTTATGGATGTTGAGTTCTTCACTGAGATAATTCAGAGCAAATGAACCCTGTTGGTAGCCAATGGGTTCATTGCTTGCTATTAAAGTCTCAATCCCCTTGATGGAGGAAGAAAGCTGTTGTACTGTAAGTATTGAGGTTAGACTTGCAGCGTAGCTTGAGTTGATTATAAGGACCACAACAAGCCATATGATCAGCACTAGGCGCCCCAGGGTACTGGCAGTATTTTCTCCTACGAAGGACGGGGAAAAAAAGTAGTAAGGTTGCATATTCAAGTTAGCAGTTGTAGCTAGTAGAAAATGATGCCCACAAATGGTGTCATTTTACTTACTGTGTGCGAAGAACAAGGTTGAAAAGCTAAACCTGCAAAAATGTACAGACATAATAAACCCTTTGGCAGTAAAAACATAAAAAATGCATTTCTTGTACTTACTAGGATTGACAAGTGGACGACACAAAATTTAACGAGATGAAAGACGAACCCAGCAACAAACTTCAAAAAGTTTTTAACCATCAAGCTAGGAAATAGATGTAGCACACATAACATGCAATCACACGGTCATGTCAATATGCTAAAATCATGAAGTATGACAATACATCAATAAAATGGTTTACCTTATGGCGAATTATGTAAATAAGTTTATATTGTGTAATCTGTGAATATAATTTGATAAGACTTTTTCTTCTACTTGGACATATGACGTGTTCAAAGCATATCTGCTCTTTCATGTCCCACATGTTTTGAGGACTCTGACTTAATGGTGCATTATTGCTTCACAGGTGCTTACATAATCAATCATCAAAATTGTTTTTGTGAGTCCAAAATTATTCATGGAAGGAACATTCTGTCCAATGTATAAGTTATTGCATATAGTGCTTTTTCTTCATTAATGTTATAATACATGAAACTACAAGTTTGAGAAAGAGCAATTGCCCGGTAATTAGCATTCTAGAGAGGGAATCTTATGTTATCATAAGAAAATTTATGGAATTTTGTTGACTAACACCTACCACAAAATAGTGACAATTTGCTTTCTAGGAGGGCCTCGAAAGTCGTCATCTTATGTTATCATAAGAAAATTTATGGAATTTTGTTGACTAACACCTACCACAAAATAGTGACAATTTGCTTTCTAGGAGGGCCTCGAAAGTCGTCATTAATCCGGTGCTCCAAGATCCACACAACTGCTCCAACAATGAGGAAAAAGATTCCTGTGACACACCACATCATCAGACTGAATGGCCTCAGAAAAGCCCAAGCACTAGAGTTCTTTTTCCTAACTGGTGCTACGACTACCAAGCCAGATTCAATACATGGCTGTGTAAAATCCACCATTTTTGTCCGGTTAGTGATAATCGCAATGTCACCTATTGCAGCATCATACACCTGTACAAAGAGAAAAATCAGAGATTTTTGACAGAGCAAACAAATTAAGTAAACAGAAGTGCATAGCTGCTAGGAAAATAACTCTCACCCCTGTAGTGATCAACCGCACTAGCTCTGTACAACTTGGATTATTAATTCCATCTCCAAATGGCATCAATTTATATGGGACAGCATAGGGCAAGTAGTTCAACGCAGCAGTGAATACATCAATACAGTATCCTTTGAACATGTCGCTAGTGTTAACATATGTGATGAATTCTCTGTAACTAACTCTATTCGGCACACCAATTCTTAACTGCCGCCCATCATTTGGGAAAACCCACCCACGAGGTTTTAGGGTTGTATCTCCGGGCCATATTACAGGGGACAATTTTTGACTTGAACTGGATCGGTTGGGTGGCTTCCTGTAGAGCATTTCAGGGGACACCACTGATAAACCTGAATAATTAGACCAGTAACCAATTCTCCTACCAGTGCCAATTACATTAATGATTTCGTATGAAGGATGGATGAGGGATCCATCTGGAGTGAACTGGATAGAGCCTGTTACACCAGAAGTGTTGATATGCAAAATATTACCAAGCAACATCTTCCCCCCATTGAAGACACTCATAGCTTCAAGGTTTAGAGTCCTTCCATGCATCCCATTAGATTTTGAATAGTTGGAGAAAGATATATTTCCGCCGTGATTGAAAAATGAATCTAATGCACGAGCAAGAACCCAAACAGAATCGTAGGCGTATAGACCATAAGTACTCAATCCCATATGTCTTCTTTGACTAGTCAAGTTGCTCCACCTAGATGTGAAGTCTCGTTTGAGTTGTGAATCAGGTGTGTGCATACGGAGAGTGATGATCCCTTGCATGATATCCAGCTTCTCTTGAGGGAGAGGAGAATTTGTATCTAGAATTGTAGAGACCCAGTTGGTAGTTATCCACACATATCCACTTCCCATCATCCCAAGATGGTTCGCCACCCAAAGCACTTCAAGACCCCAATTGGCACAGGTGTGGAGAACAAGAATACGAGACTCTGTAACAGCCACCTTAGTCAGCACATTCATGATGTCATTGCGGCTCGCTTTAGGATTCATAGGGGCCTTGAAAGCTATCCTGCACCGTCTCTCTGCAAGCTTGTCTCCTAATGCAGCTATCCCATTTCTCCCATAGTCATCATCAATGAAGACTGCAATTACTTCTCTCCATTCATAGTAGTCAATGATTTCAGCAATGGCAGCCATCTGGAACAGATCACTCTGTGTTGTCCTAACAAAAAAGGGGTATTGAAGCGAGGACAGCATGGGGTCTGTGGCCGCAAAAGACAGTAGAGGAACCTTGAGCTCATTTGCAATGTGAGAAATGACATGAGACATAACTGAGGATTGAGGGCCAATGATGGCCAGGGTTTCGCTCTCCATAAATTGTAAAGCTGTAACCATTAAAAGAAAGCAAGTTTATAGCTCACTTCAAATTTCTTAAGGAATAGCAAAAGCACAGAAAGCCTAAAGGTTCAGCAAGACAAAATACCATTAATGATGCCAAGAAATCCACTGTAATTGGCATCTTGCATTTTCATTTTGAGTTTGGATGCACCAAGTATAGAGGGGTTGGAGTTGACATCATTCACAGCAGCTTCTATAGCAACTTTGGCAATTTTGCCAATTGTGGAATAAAATGTAAAAATGGCCCCTACATTCACCACACTGGGTCTACCGGTAAAGTTTTTAGTAACACCATTTGACAGAATCCCATTGAAGAGAATAATCAACAGGAGATGCCAAACTGGACTCATGCCCAAAATTGTTAGAAGAGACCCAGAGATGAATTTATTCCCGTGCTTTGCACCTGCAATGCAAAACAAGAAAGAGTGACCCAAATTCATGAGTCGCAGGCTAATTCAAAGAGGGAATTTCATCATAATCAATTGGGAACCGACAACAAACAGATACAGCTTGATAATGATATTGATAAATAAGGAAAAAGGAAAACTTTGTAAGCGTCTATTCTAAGAAAGAACTGACAATTTAGTCTTGACAAACAAATTGAAATAGAAAAAAAAATACAAATAAGATAGCTTAGAATAATTCATAAGCTATTTCATGGACAGAAATATTAACAGTAAAGCAGAATCATCAAAATTTTACATTCCAGGCGTACACTGTATGTGTGGTTTACTTTCTTGCTTTTACTGTAATCTTCCCTCTCGATTTTTGGGAAAACATCATCTTGTTAACCTATGCATCACAAGAGAAAAGTAAAAGAGAGAAATCCGAGTTTCAAGAGTTTTAAAGACCAAATATTTTGATAATCCAAGCCATATAGGAGTCTCCAAAACACAAAATCAAGCAGCAAAGAGGAAGAACAAGTACATGTGAGGGGGAAAAGCGAGAAAATAAAAAGTAACCATGGGAGAAGTAACTAGTAAAAGCCATCATAGATGGTGGGGACTCTGAAATGAAATGAATTGAAGGGCTTTTGGTGTGGGTGAGGGGGGGGGAAGTAGATTAGGTAAATCGAGAAATTACATGGAAGGATAAGCGAAGAAATGCCAAAAAGAAAGGGGAGGAATGGATGAAAACGTGGAGATTAAAAGAGAGAGATGGGAGGGTGTTGGAGGGGAGGTGGGTAAAGGTAAAGCAAAGAAGCTTGATCCTTTTATTTATTTAATTTTCACATGTATCTAAATTATTTCGATTCGAATATTATAGATTTTATTTTTAAAAATTGATTCTCTTAATTTTTTTTTTATATTTTTAAAATTCAAAAATATTTAATTATTTAATCTAAAAAATTTGGTAGAAGCTTGATCTTTGTATTTTCAATAATAATGAGTTATAATGAGTAATAATAGCCGGGCTTCGAGTCAGGAAACTACTTACAGCTAGGTGGAGAGGCAGATGCTACTGCCCACTTGTGAACCCAACCCCAACAACCATAATGTCATGTGTGTGCCACCTCTCTCTCTCTCTCTCTCTCTCTCTCTCTCTCTCTCTCTCTATACGTATGAAGCTTTCAGCTTGAGCTTTACCCCTTTTTACATGGGGATTCCCAAATATTAAGTATTGAAAAGTGAGGGTGCCATTCACGAAAATTGCGGAACACAAACACAGCTTTGTTTTCCCACGTCCGCCACCACCAACCATGATAACTTTACTAGTGACTAACGAATAATGATGCTTTAACTCGAGATCGAGATCGAGAGAGAGAGAGAGACAGTGGATGACTCGTTTGGAGAGGAAGAGAAGTAATAAATCCATCCTATGAAACCCGACCCCTAAGCATTAAATGAATATTAATATTAGTGGTGGTGAATGGTAATTGCCTTGCTGCAAGTCTGGGAGGATGGTGGAGATTGGGAATCCTCTGCTTCTCACTCCCACGATTTCAAATGCGCCTCCCGGAAGGCAGCTTTCCGATTTTTTGCTGATGCGGTGCGGAGGGCTCCATTCGACCGGTGGACGACGGAAAGCTGACCTTAGGTGTGGCCCCACTTGAAAACCAGGAGAAGTAGAAAAGGTCCGTGTCTATTCATTTCAATGGTACACAGACAAAATCGCACAACAATGTATTGTCCCCCCCCCCCCCCCCGCCCAAAAAAAAACCGAGAGGGAGTATTTGGAATTTTAATCCCCTTTGGATTGGATCCTCCTCCATTCAAATTTTTTCATCATTAGTATTTAACTTTTAAAAGGGTGAGGAAGGAATGCGTAAATGACAATACAACCATCTTAAGCGGTAAAACTGATTTATTCTTTTCAAAAATAATATACACAAAGGATCCTCATATTTCTCGTATATGATATTTATTCAAATTTTATTAATTTAAAGATAGAATATTAATTTTTTTAAAATAAATCTAAAATTAAAATTTTATGTAATAAAAAATAAAAACGTGAAAAGTTTTACTTTTTAAAATCTTAATTTAACTTGACTAGAATTTATTTAAATTTAATATAATTATAAAATATCCGTAATTTATAAAATAATTAAAAAAAAAAGATTTCTTTCTACTTTTACAAAACTGTATCCCTTTGTTCATTCATTCGGTGCTATGTTAATTAATTTTATTTATAAATTAGTTAAAAAGTTGACGAAACGGGGATGCTACTCCTGAGGTCGATGAAAACAATATAAAGAATATAATATAGATATATTTGCAATGTGTCCATTTATGATTGAATTTTGTTCTATTCATGGACAAATTAAATATGGATGTCTTGTAAAAGTACGCGTTATCGATGTCTGATAATTTTGTTGGTTTAACAATTGACATCTCTTAATTATGATCAAGAATTTGATCTCTCATAAAAATAGAACAATCAATGTTAGAAGACTTATCTCTCAATTGAATCCTATAAACAGTCGATTCAAATTAATCGAAGTGAAATTTTAAATATTGAATCGGTGACCCAACGATCATAAAAATGAAAACAAAGAAGGTACATGGTGGGAGGCTGCTCGGGCTGCTGGGTTGAGATGCTCTCTCTCTCTCTCTCTCAGTATGGGGGGTCCCAACTGGAGTTGCTAATCTCGAATAATGAAGCACGTGTAGTGGAGCACTGACGGTGATGATATGGCTCCTTAAAATAATTGTTCTGAACAGAAATCTGGTACTAATGTATCCGTTGGATTGTTGCCGACGGAAAACCTACAATAATCAATCCAACGGAAAACTTTCGATACTTAAATCAAATAAAATGATAAAAAAAAAAGAAAAGACTAAGAGACCCCGACTTATAATCCTGTGTTATCTCTGTGTGTTGTACATAAAGTTGATCAGTGTATCAGTTAGATCATTATCAATGAAAAAATCTATAAACAACCCCATTGAGATAAACCAGTGGAAAACTCTTTAACTCTAAAGTCAAAAAAAGTGATAAAAAAAGACCGAAGACTCACGGATACAATCTTGTGTTATATATATAGAATTCGTTTACGTGTGTATTGTGTGTAAAGAACTATAAATATGATACTATATGTGATGTATGTATGTAGAGAGATAATAAACGTATTACGTAAATATAATTGAGTATGAAGTCGTATCTACGACGGTGTATAAAAAGAAGTATGAAATTGTATCCATGATAGTATATAATTGGCCATGAAATCATAACTCTCTTTCATTATAGGTTGAATGTGTAATACATAATTGTGGTCCTATCCCCTTAGTGGGCTGCCTTTACCATGCATATGTAGTCTTTCGAGAGGTGTAGAAAATCAAATTTTCATTTTGTATGAGATTTTCTGAAATAGTAAGAATTGTGATAAAAAAATTATAAAAAATTTAGAATCACTAAATTTTAAGGAAGGTTTAAAATTTAAAAAAGGATTTTTTTCTTATTGAGATTATAAGAGAATTAAAATCTTATGAGATTAAAAAGAATTTGAATTTATCAAAAATTTTCTTATTTATTGGATAATTATAAAAGAATTAAGATCTCACAAAAATAAAAAAATATTCACTATTAAATCGAATAATATCAATAATAATATTCACGTTTTGACCGATAGAAATTAAAAATACATCTAGTTACAAATGCAATGGCCGCCGTGCCCACCTGGCCTTGTTCCCTTTCCAATGGCCCTTTTTCTTAACCCTGCATGACTTGATTGATGGCTTATTTTCATTTATGTCATCATCATCTACGGCAGAAAAAACTGGTTTGCATCCCCCCAGATCTCCATCTCAATCTAGAGATTTTTTACTTTTTATTTCTACTAACTTATCAACTAGTTTGCTTCCCAGATTTGTTTATCCGTTTGTTGTTGCTTGGCCGGTGTTCTTTTCTCTCTTTGACCATAGGAATTGGTAGCATGAGCAGCACGTTCATTAAGTAATTTATGCATAACCTTCGCCTCGTGATAATAAAGACTACTCCTTTGTTCAATTGACAATTAATTTAATAAAATAGAATATTAATTTTCTTAATCTAATTTTGAATTCAAAATTAAAAAAAAAATACATATATTGAAAGAATCGTTTCCTAAATAGATCCACTCAAATTGAATTAATCAGATTATCACTTTAAATACCAATGGTAAAAAAAAAAAAAAGACTATTCTAGACACTTTGAATTTTGATATGAAAATATGTGGCAAGGCAATTTTTAATGGCAAAGAAAATAGTACAAATTCGAGTTAGACCGGAGTTTCATAAGTTATTTTTTATAATTATATTAGTTTGATTAGATTTGATAGGAATCAAATTGAAAATTTAAGAGATAAAACTCTCTCAATTGGTAGAGTTTGATGTTATGGTAATATTTTTTAGGTTAAAGGTAAATTATAATAAAAACCATTTTGATTAAGAAAATTTTAGCTTAAATAACAAATGTGCCCCTTATTTCCTCTCCCTCCCCTTTTCTCCCATGGAAAAACGTCATTAATGTTGTTGCCATGGCCACTGCCACAAATGAAACATTGAGAAATTTGGCCAACGTTGCCACCACACATGAGCCTATGCCCAATTTCCAATTACCAACAATCAAACAAAAACAATCGCCCACAAATCAACCAAACCTATCTCTCTCTGCATTCCTAACCATTCAAGAGACAGGGGGAGCTCCACAGGTTTTCACCTCTCACTAAAGGGCAAAGGTTAGGCTTAGGGTTTTGAAATCACTCTCAATTGATGATGGTTCATTGTCCATGCTACCACTCCTTCCTCATGTACATCTTGAAACTCCTCGTCTTCCTTTAAATGTTCCTTGAAATCTCCATCATCCCCTATGCCAACGCTCTCAATCATTAGAACAACTCTCTCTATCTTCTCTCGTCTTCCCCCTTCCTCTATGCTTCCTGATTCATCTGTTCCTCTTCTTTTTACCTCCTATGATTCTTTGGAGTTTCCCTCTTGCATTGACACCGCTCTTGACTTTGTTACTCACGATGTTGTTAATAGCATTTCCCAAGTGTTTGCATCCGGGTTCGATTATAAGTGATACTATATGGTTCAATAACCTATTACAATGAAATCCAGAGGCCACCAAGCCCATTAGACAAGGTCCATAAATGACCAAGTATGTTCTTGGTTGAACGCCCTCTTGGCTAAGCACTCTCGCTTATGTCCCCTCATTCACCTCTCGATTTTATTCTCTAAGCCATTACCAAACAACTTTTTGATGGACAACACTTGTCAAATAAATTTGATCATCTAAGATTTGAAATTTCCCTAATCCCGAGAGTAATCTTCCCTGATAAAGAAAGGAGTTTTCATAATCTCATCAAACAAGATAGGGAATTTTCGTGACAATTTGAACTTCTCTTAATCAATAGAATTCTAAATATGCTAAAAATCTTTGACTATGGTCCCTCTAATTTTAAAAGATCTCTTACATTCTCTTCACAAGAAAACTATAGTTTCTACACCTTATAACAAAGACTTTGCCATGTATGCACATACTATATATATTGGATAGAAGCAGCCTATGAAAGATACGCAACATCCTTAACTCCCACAGAAACTACGCATGGCATATTCTGGCTCTCTTAGTCTTTTATTTCCTCATTGCTCTTTCTAACTTGAGTGTCAGAACTTCCCCATTAGAGTCACCTGCAATGGATTTTTGCAAGTTTCCCGTTCAAAAAAAAATCCAACAATCACATTTTTACTGGGTTTTGGTTTGAGTTAGAAGACCAATTTACCTGTGGAGTCAAATTCGACTTCAACAACGAGAAATTTGGCCAAAGTTCTTATTTTGGGTTGAGGAGAATTAGGGTCAAATGGTGGGTTTTGAGTCAGACAAGATAATACAAATGAAAAGAAATGTTGTTGGTGGGTTCTGAGTCACACGAGAACATTTGCAATGGCCGAAGCAACGACCAAATTTCTCAGTGCTTTTTGAGTCATCTTCGATTGTAAAATGATGGCTGCCAAGGGGATCCAAAAGAATGATCATAAAAAGCAAAATGGTGTTGTCTAGATTTTGGTCTCCTTACAATACCTAGACCATGAAAAACAAAATCAAGATGATGCATGGCCGTTAATCAACACCAAACACCATGTTTGGACTTGTCATTTACGTAATTTGAGGGAGAGTGAGAGAGAGGAGCTTCTAAACATTAATGGTGTTTTTCGATTGCAAAAAAGGGGAGAGGGAGGCTTTTGTTTTTGATTATGTACAGTCAAAATGGCCCAAGCTGCATTGGGCTCAAGATTGGCCCAGAACAACTCTCATGTACCCTTATTGCTTGCTCAGTCAGTAACCACTTGATCAATCAATCATTTGATTTAAAACCCAATTGTCATTATGAGATTTAAGACCATCCGACCTCTAGCCCAAGGGACACATCTACTGAAACTTGTCGTCAACACGGGATTCATCTTCCAAACGGGTAGACACAACCCATATCTATTCGACATTTATGAACCAAGTTTTGATCGGTAGACAATTGCTCAATCACAACACCCCTTTGGTATTCGGTGATCATCATTCAGTCTTATGAGGCAAATAATCACTTCTCCTGAAAATATGGACATGACCTTCCTTAAACAGAAAGGAGACTTTAAATCATGGAAGAAAATCTCTACAATCATCAACACTTTCCTGATCGATAGCATTTAAATTCTTTTTAGAATCCTTTGATTGTAATCCTAGTAATCTTAGGACCTTCCATAGGGAAACTAGGGTTTTATCGCTTCGTACGCATACGTCTGTCTTACCAGGTAATTATATATGCATCGTTAAATCATTCAGTGAGGTATGCAGACTCTTGGCTTATACTTTTGTACTCTCTTGCTTTCGGCATGACTAAAACTTTCTTTATGTTTGTTTTCTCTCTTTCGAAAACCACTCTCTAATTTAAGTATTGGAACCTTCTCCGCTAAAGCACCCTTCGACAGTCTTTTTGCAGGTCTCATTGATCAAGATTAATAGCCAACCAAGTTATCCCGTTCAAGTTAGCAAATATGGAGCCAAACCCATCTCTAATAAATTGGCACTACCCGTAGGAACTGACTAAAAAGAAATCCGTCCTATACAACTTTATCGAGAGAAGATGCCTCCCCGGAGAATGACCAAATTGCTTCCAATGCCGCATCCTTGATGGAAGGCCACATCGCCTCCCCGAAAAACACTACACAGCATGTGACGAACAACCATGCAAGGCCTCTTATCATCACTAATCTACCTGAGGTGCAATCCTTGGCCGGTCACACAAGTCAGCGAACACCTCTTGTCTCCCTTGCAAATTCAACCTTAGGTAAAGAGGTTGGAATCCAAAATATAAAATATGAGCAATCAACTAGAGGAACTTAGTCGTATTCTTCGACTAGGAACCCAGTCCTCTTCTCATGGATTAGGTACGAAAGCTCGAGTCCATAGAGCTCCGAGAACCCTCGATGACATCCTAACACGACCTAAACAATCTAATGAAACAGGTCGAGTCCATAGAGCTCCGAGAACCCTCGATGACATCCTAACACGACCTAAACAATCTAATGAAACAGGTCGAGGAGCTCTTAGCAAACGAGCTAAAGCAAGCAAACGTGAAGAGACATAAACCTACTTCGTATCCCACTGGTCTCTTACCATTTGATCCTGAGATCTCCTCAGAGCCGATGCCTTGCAATGTGCTCCTCCCTCCTTTGGAGAGGTATAATGGTACCACCAATCTCAAAGATCACGTTGCCCACTTCATCACTGTTATGATCTCTCAAGATATATCAAATGCTGTTATGTACAAGCACTTTCCAACAACTCTAAAGGGCAACACACTAACATGATTCAATTCTCTCCACAAGTTTGGCGTCAAGAGTTTCTCTTAATCCCAACAACAGTTCGAGCCATACTTTGTCATCAGTAGAGGGGTCAAGAGAAAGTCTACATCTCTCCTCTCATTATGGCAGAGGGAGGACAAACCGTTGAGAGACTTCCTCGAAAAGTTCAAGGCAAAGATAATGAGGTCTCTGGATTAGACCATTCCATTGTGCTGGCAGCGTTGCTCATGGGACTGCAGCCATGTGGAATGAAGACATCCATCACTGAGAACCCTTCATCCACTATTCAGGAATTCTATGCTCGAGCAGAAAATACATTGCCGCAAAAGATGCTGAAGCCTTCGATGGACGACGCAACTGCCCAGCTCAAAAAGAACACAGCCGATCACCTCGTCAACCTCACTTAAGAAGGCCTGCCAAGGGCCTCCACAACAATGGAGGTTCACTAGTTACACCGCTCTAAACGAGACTCCTAGTCAAGTGCTTCTCCAGATTTGGAACAAGCCCTATGTTAGGTTGTCCCCTCGCCTCGTAGAGAATGATCTTAAGAAAGACAAAACTTAATATTATTGCTTCCACCGGAACTATGACCATCTCATTGATGAATGCAAAAAGCTAAAAAATAAACTTAAGTTTTCATCCGAAGTAGTCGACTCCAAAGATTCATCAATGCAGAAAGAGGGCCTCCCTTAAAACTCAAAGCAACAGAATGAGCGAATCGATTAACTAATCCTAGGGGACAGCTACAATCGACTAGATGGAGTGGTCTTCCAAGTGCAAGGTGTGAATGACCCTTCGCAACCTTACCTCATGGCCCATGTCTTACGAGCATTTCATCGATACAATCCAGTATGAACACAAATGAACAAAGGAGGCACCTAGCAGGCCCGATCTTCGATAAGATAGAGCCATCTGGCTCTCCATCTAAAGAGGTTCTCGCCACCCATGCTGGAGAACTGGCCAAAAGGAAAAGGCCTACGATTGGTTTCAATGACAATGACTTAATGAGAGTCAATCAAGTTCGAAATGATTCCCTTATCATCTCAGTTAAGATCGAGTAATACGAAATCAGAAGAATTTTCATCGACCAAGGGGCCAGATGCAGCCTCCTTTATTAGAATGCCTTTCAGCAGATGTATTTCTCCCCCGTGCACCTACAATCTCACATTGGACCCATTAAAGGGCTCTTAGGCAAATGGATCTACCCTAAAGGTATCATCTCACTAGTTGTGACTCTTGAGGCTCCGCCCGACCATGCAACGACATCAACCACGTTCAACGTGGTTAAACTCCCTTCCCTCTACAATGCTATCTTAGGACAACCTGATTTGAACGTTTTAGAGGTACTACCAAGTATGAAGCATACGAAGGTCAAGTTCGAGACCTTCAATGGTATCATAACGTTGCTCTGTGATCCAAAACGCCAAACATTTCCTCTTTAGTAGATATTACCTCTCTCTCTCTCTCTCTCTCTCTCTCTCTGCGATTGCATTCGTAGTACCCCTTGGGTGGCTTACAGCACTTACCCTTTTCGCTTAATCTATTGATCATTATTTCATTATAACTACGTGTTTCATTTCTCTTAGCAAGCTAACCGTGCTGAGAACGAATCAGTATCGCCGAGTCTTCCCAAACGGACCCTATTGTTAGTGATTTATCTCCCCGAATGAGCTAGTATCGCTCAGACATCCCAAACAAAGTCCATCGTTAGAGATTTATCTCCCTAAACAGGTCAATGTCGCTTAATCCTTCCGAACGGAATCCATCATTAAAAATCTATCTCTTTGAATGAGCCAATGTCACCCAATCGTCCTAGACAGAGTTTATCGTTGGGTCCATCTCCCTATGTGAGACAACACCATGCAGTCTATCCACGAATAAAACTAATCGGACAAAATTTATTATCATTAAGGGATTCATCACTACATGGAATATCTATGATTTGTCCTACTGAATGGCTCATAGAAAAAACCTAGCTATCAGATAAATGCATCATCGATCTGGGAGATGCCCTCGAGTAAAGCTATATTCGTAAAAAGATGATAATGCCCACATGAAGTACACAATAAGATAATAACAAAAGAACATTTCATTAATGCATTCGAAAAGAAGTACAAAAAGGAGAAATTATGAAAAAAAAAAAAAAAAACAAAAAACCCAATTAGGGGACAAGAGGAACATTGGACTCTATAAAGGCAGTGGCAGACTTGGCCTTGGAAGCGGGACCTGCAGTGTCTAGAGGCATGGCACTTGCCAATCCTGCATAGTGAATGATTTCCATAGCACACTGGAGCCTCACAGTAGCCGCAAAAAACCTCGCCTCCTCAAGCCATCTCTCCATCTGTAAAAGAGTCTTCTTCAACTGAGAAACATCATTTACTATCTAATTCGAATGACGCCTCATGTGACTCAATGTCTGCTCCCTCTGTCACTTTTGAAACTCTGCCAGAACCATGGTCTGAGCAAATGAACACCAGTCAGTGGACTAAAATATAAAAAGTGGATGGACGCTAAGAAAAATACCGACATAGTCACAGAAAAACAAGGTCTCGTCACCCTGTTCGAGCAAGAGTTTGTTTAGTTCTAGATCCAAATGATAAAAGTCAAACTAATCGGTTATTTGCTTCCCATTGATCATATCCATATAGCAATGACAATTATCCCCAACATTGATCGTCATCATTCCCTATTCCTTTAAGCCTTGGCGTCCATCAAAAGACTGAACGAGGATAGCTTGAGGAAACACCTCCTCCTCGAGCACCATACGTTTGCCCTTTCCCAAGAGCAATAACAGAACAGCAGAAGATAACCCGACACCCGGTCCCTTCATCAGCTTAGGGCCAGCATCTTTAAAATGTCCTGAGGAAAGTGCCTCTGTCTCCGTTAAAGTCTAAGAAATGTCACTTTCTTCTCCTACTGGAGAACCCTTGTCGGTACCACCAACAGAACACTCGCCTCTGAGCCCACCATCACTAATTTCTGTCGACTCATCGAGAGCCTGTTGATCAAGTTCTCGGGCAACCAGGGACCTCTCCTCCGAACTCTCACCAATCTCCCATTTGGGTGACTTTTCAATTGCACTTACTTCCTCTTGACCAGAGTACTATCGAATCCAGCGAATGATCCCTCGACATACTCTCAATTTCTCCTGGAGCTCCCATCTGACCCTCTCTCATTTATCCAGCAGTATTGATCTCTATCAAGTCCTACTCTGCAAAGGAGCGTAGAAAATCTACGAGCTCCTTCTTCTTTTTCTCAAGCAGCAAAGGCAACTCGACCTTTATTTTCTCCCTGACTAGTAGACTCGCAAGCGACAACATCTCGTCGTCTAGGAGACACTCAACCCAAACGCTCCTCTTCGAGGCCTCACAATATTCACCTATAGATTGGACAAACCCTGAATTACGATAGTCCTGACAAGACTTCAACCCGATGAGCAGGCCATAATCAGGCACCAAAAGCTCTGGCATCAAGCTTTTCTCCAGGAACTCAACAAAGAAATACTTGTGCATCTAGCTCTTGTCAATGGTCTTATTATAGAAGAACTTCCTGTTTGACTCTGGTTGGGTCTGCAAGCAAAACCAACCTCTGGTGGAACCCTTCTTCTCACACTTCTTCAGCGTAAACACAAACGCTAAGACTTCAAAGTTGAAGTGCAAATGACAAAAACTCATCAGAGAAATAACTACAGCTACTAAACGCCAAGCACCGGGAATCAATAGAATGGGAAAAATATTTCAATGCAAAAAAACCCTAGCAATAGGGCCGATGTATGGTAGCTTTAAACCATACTTCACCGATTACTTATACATTAAAACTCAATTCCCTAAGGCCATATTGGCTTCATCAGCGTCAGTCGCTAATATGACGTCAAAGTTGTTACCCAACAGCATGAGGCCTCGGACATCGCACAATTCTTCCTACAATATGGTGCTCCTGACGTCAAAGTGGTAGTGGGAAGCCAATCAACAAAAAGTGTAGAATAAAAAACGTGTTGGAGATGATTCATAGTAACCGAAGCGGCACGTGCCGCATTAAATTTTTTTATTCGCAAGATCTAAAAGGTTCCCACTACGCTGCACTCCCGAAACCTCTTCTCTGAAATGACCACATGAGTAGGGGCAAATGATAATATAGAGTCAAAATGGCCCAAGCCGCATTGGGCTCGAGATTGGCCCAGAACAACTCTCACGTACCCTCATTGCTCACTTAGTTAGCAGTTGCCTGATCAATCAATCATTTAATTTGAAGACCAGTCATCATTATGAGACTTAAAATCCTTCGGACCCCTAACCCAAGGGATACATCTACTGAAGCATGTCATCAACATGGGATTCATCTTCCAAACGGATATGCATAGCCCATGCCTCTTTGACATTCATTAACCAAGTTATGATCGGTAGTTGCTCAGTTACAACATCTCCTCGATGTTCGGTGATTGTCATTCGGCTTTATAAGACAAATATTCACTTTTTCTGAAAATATGGACAAGAGCTTCCGTAAATGAAAAAAAGACTTCAGACCATGGAAGGAAATCTCTACAACCATCAAAACTTTGCTGATTGATAACATTTGAAATATTTTAGAATTATTTTTTCGTAATCCCAATAATCTCATAACCTTTCATGAGAAAACTAGAGTTTTAACGTGCCGCATGCATACGTCTTTTCGACTAGATAATTATATATATATATATATATCGTTAAATCATTTAGTGAGGTACGCAGACTCTTATCTCACACTTTTTTACTCTCTTGCCTTTGGCACGACTAAAACTTTTTTTCTGTCTATTTTCCCTTTTTTGAAAACTGTTTTCTAATTTGAACGTCGGAATCTCCTCCACTGGAGTACCTTCCGACAATCTTTTTACAGATCTCATTAATCGAGATTAATAGACAACTAAGTTATCCCACTCGAGTTAATAGAACCATTATTCGTGGAGTCAAATCCACCGCTAACAGTTTTTGCTATTTGTTTTATTGAAACAAGGGGTAGATTTGTCCTTTGGTTCAAAATCTCCACGACCCGAAGTTAAAAACTTCTTTCCGACTCACGACTCCAAAAATGTAACTTACCAAACTCTCCAGTCCTGTGAAATGCCTTAGAACCTTAATGTACCCGAGCTAAAGGTAATTTATTGTGGGAACAAAATATAAGCTGAGTGGCTCATGTATTAATATTAATATGGGAACAAAATATAAGCTGAGTGGCTCATGTATTAATATTAATATAGCAAAGTAGACTAGCCTCTCCCAACATGAACATGTGCTCCGGGGGTTGGCTTGTGAAAGATTTGAGATGCTGTGGTATTCGATGCAAACAAAGAAGAAACTCGATTGGTATTCCATGAAAGTAAAACATAAACAGATAGCAGATAAACCTCGTTGAATCCAATGCATGGTTGTGTTGTGGGTCGTGAGGCTGGGACCCAAAGCAAATGGTGAAGGAAGACCAACACGAGGCAACGCGATCAACTAGATTAACTGCCCTCGGAGGCTTACCACGTGTCCCGCGACAACTTCTACCGAAAATCCCTCTTACCCCACTCCCCCCGCTCCTCCACCCACCATTATCTCTCTCTCTTTCCCTCTCTGATCCCTCTCCTACACTGCTTTCAAGTTACACCATTTGATATCTGTTTCCTTTTACGGTACGTAAAACGTATGCCTTTTCAACTCCAGATCTTGAGATCTGATCTTCATCCTAATGGGATTAGTGTAATTCACCTTGTATTTGCTTCTTGAGGAAACCCCATTTCTCGTTGCGACAAGGGAAAAAAAGTTTATACTTTTGGCGACACTTCAACGTCTGGGTGGGAGGTTTGAGCTTTGGACAATTTTGCCTTTGTTCTTGTTGGTTGCGCCGTGCAAACGTAAGTTGTTGTCGGCAAAGTTAGGGTCAGGGATAGGGAGGTTGAGAAAATATCCGGAACCCTCCAATCCAAATACATTACTTGTACCTTCCATATCCAGCCAGCTCGATTATCCTTTTTTTTTTACCTCATATTAGTCAAATGGAGGTGGGAGGTTAAAGGTGATTGAGAATTAAATTAGGGGGGCGGGGAATAATGAAATGAGAGTAAGGGGAATGGCCCAGGAACAGATGTGAGGATGCCTCAATACACAACGTTGAATAATAATAATAACAAAAATGATGGTGCTAATAGGTATCCTATTCACAAGGACAATTTGCCTTCTGTTGATGAAGAGGATCATGGTGAGGGGGATGCGGATTCCGACGATTTGAACCAAACCCACTTGAAGATTGGGAAGCCTCCCAGAAATTTCTCCGTCATTCGACATTGCATCAGCTCTGCTCGTTTAGCTGCGATGGCTCAGTTGGTCAGCTACATTCTAACCCCCCCCCCCTCCACCTATGTCCTATTAGCAGTAAATGTATTTTCATCTACACTCCTAGAGTTTGCAAATATGGTGCTTATATAAATAGATATATATAACACATTTATTTATTCGTCTCCATAGTTTAATTTCTCCTAATGTTCAACAATTATGCAATTTAACATCATTGTCTATGGAGGACACCAGTCCAATTTTGCATTCACAAACAAAAAGTTGTATAAAACAAAATTTAGAGAATTATGTATTTCCCAATTACAACTTCTGAGAGAAAACTTCAGAAACTTTGTTTTCAGTAGGAAACAAAAGGAGGAAATTTTATAAACGGTGTATCCCAGCTTTTCTATTCTCTGGCATGATATTGATGTCCTATCAACAGCAAGAGTTTTTTCATGCCACTTTCAGTAGATGACTTTGGAACTCCGTTCTAGTGCTTCCCAAAATCCTCAACTGTAACACGGTTGCTTCCTATTGTGAAGTTTCAGCACAATGCCCCGCCCCCCCGCCCCCCCAAAAAAAAGTGGGAAAGGAAGCCTTCTTTTTCCATATCATTCTCAAGGATCAATCACTTCTGAGCTAATATGGAAATGAAATAATCTGGTTCTTTGTGACTAATTATTTTTATTTTATGCACTTTTTTTTCAGGAAGATGAAGTGGGGATTAGTGGCCACAAAATGCCATCAAATGATAATTCTCAATTTTTGCCAATTTTCCGTTCAGGGAGCTGCTCTGATAAAGGGCCAAAAAGACACATGGAGGACGAGCACATTAGTGTTGATAACCTTATTGAACATTTTGGTGAAGGTGCAAAATTTCCATCTTCTGGAGCATTTTACGGGGCAAGTAATCTATTTTGCTTGTAATACCCTAAACATGTGGAATTAGGTTGGCTTTTTCTTGTTAGTGTAAGTTTCGAAGTGTTAAATATCTTTTTTTTTTATCACTGGTATTTGGGTTTTGTTTGACTAATTCGATTCGAATACTGTGGAGCTCATTTTATGTGTTAGCTCTTTAAAATCTTTTTTCGTTATTCCCATGGACTCAAAGTCTAATCCTCTAGTTAAAGAGATAGCCACTCAACCCAAAAAAATTGGATTCTAGATGCTAAATTTCACTTGTACAAAGCCCATGCCCATTCTGGTTTATCAGGAACTTCCAAGTGTTATTACTCATCTATATGCGAAACTAGATGATTTTTTTTCATATCCTATCCTATGAGAATTTTGCTTGTGATGCTGACTCCAAAAAGTAGGCTGTATCTCTATTGATTGACACTAGGAAGTTTGTTCATCTTGTGCAATTTCCTGTAAGAAGCTTCCATTATTTCTTTCATTATTGTATCATTAAAGGCCTTAGGTTCATTGAGGTCTTGTTATTAATGTGCAGGTGTTTGATGGACATAATGGAACTGATGCGGCATCATTTGCTAAAAAGAACATTCTTAATCTCATAATAGAGGACTCCCATTTCCCGAGGGGCATGAAAAAGGCTGTTAAGAGTGCCTTCATAAAAGCGGATAATGAATTTGCGGAAGCTAATGCTCTGGATAAGTCCTCTGGCACAACTGCTCTAACTGCCGTTATCTTGGGAAGGTGAGAACTTCCGGTAATTCACTGATTTTTTACTTGTATTGCGACCTTTTACAGAATTTTTTTAGTTTGACTCTGCCAATGGCTTACCAGGGGATACTCTGTCTCCATGGGTAAACAAAATGTTAACCTGAAAGAGTTGCCCAGCAAGATCATCCATGGAGCAGAAACATCATTTTACATCACATTTCTGAACATTTTGCTAGATAGTTTTTTTTTTTTACTATACCGACCTGTATTCGGAATCATTATCCGACTAATTCGGTTCGGGACTTACAGTGACCCATTAAAAGGGATTACCCTCCCAACGTAATCTGTTCCATACCTAAATTGCGAGTCAAACTCAAGATTTTGGTTGAACGATCTAATGTTTCACTAGATCAACTGATTGTTGGTATATTTTGCCGGATGGTCTTTTCAAAAGATTGTGAACTGGTATTATTTATCAATTTATTTAATATGTTTGCCTTTGTATTCTGGAGGGAGTTTGATTTTGCCAAACCAAGCCAAGATAACAAAGGGAGCCAAGGGCTGCCTAGTCTCAGCAACATTAGCATTTAAACATGCTTTGTAAGTTAACCAAACTTGAAAATTTTAAAACTCTTAGTTGGCCTATTTGCCTTGGTTTTCAATTGTACTTCAATTCAAGTTTGATTTGGAAGCTAGTGGGCATCAAACAAGTTAACTCCCATGTTGAGTGACTCTTTAATCATCATCCTGAGTCACATACAGTGCTCATTATTTTTGCAGGAGACTGACAATTGCTAACGCTGGTGATTCTAGGGCAGTATTAGGAAAAAGGGGAATAGCAATGGAGTTATCAAGGGACCATAAACCCAATTGCTCCTTGGAGAGGCAGAGGATTGAGAAACTAGGGGGCACAGTGTATGATGGGTATCTGGATGGTCAACTATCGGTGGCACGTGCTCTAGGAGACTGGCACATCAAAGGCCAGAAAGGCACAAAGGGTCCATTAAGCTCCGAACCGGAGGTGCAAGAGGTAATGTTGACAGAGGAAGATGAGTTTCTAATAATGGGGTGTGATGGGCTGTGGGATGTTATGAGCAGCCAGTGTGCAGTGACAATGGTGAGGAAGGAGCTGATGTTGCACAATGACCCTGAGAGATGCTCAAGAGAACTGGTGAAGGAAGCGCTCAAGCGCAACAGCTGTGATAATCTGACAGTGGTGGTGGTGTGTTTCTCATCTGACCCACCCCCAAAGATTGAGATTCCAAGATCCCAAAAGAGGAGAAGCATATCTGCAGAAGGGCTGGACCTTCTCAAATGTGTTTTGGACACTACATAAATTCAAAAATGGAATTTTGGCAGAACACAGGATAGGGACGGGTAGTATTTTCATTTTGCAGAGAGAGAGAGGGGGGGTTTTCTGGTTACCCTGTGCCCCTCCCACTTTCATCGTACATGGATATTTGATTTGGTTTTGTGTATGAGGATTGTTTGTTGGTTGGTTATGTGAGCTTTATAGTTGGATGACAAGTCTTATATCAATGAAGCTGATGGTTTCATTTCATGAGGGCAGTGTGGCATGCCATCTGGGTCTTTAACTGTATGCTTTCATGATTCTAAATCTTTGATAAAAATGCTAATATTATAGGGATCATGAGGGCAGTACATGTTTATGGAATCCATTTGTTGGTCTATCGTCGGCAGCACTAATACCATGGTTATTAAAGTTGAGAAGGATCTTGATTGATTCTTTCGTCCTTTTTCTCCCATTTCCTCTTCTCATTAGCCCCCAAGGCCCAAAAGTTAGAATCTTGAATTTCCCTTAAAAGTAGCAATTTTTGTATAATTTGTCTCTTATTATGTAGAATACAATAATCTGAAATTTTGTCTCTCTTATTGTGTAGAGTACAATAATCTGATTCATGGTGCTTCTTCTTTTGTTCTTATTTTCTTAGTTGATTTCCACTTCGGAAACACTCGATTATCTCTGAAGAGGGCGTTTGTGTGATCTTTTTGATGCGAATGTTATGTTTTGTATCGAAGGGTCGGTCATAATTGTCTTCTTCTGTTCAATTGACTGGTGCTGTCTTGCTATTAGTGGAGAAGAACAATGGTCATAATTGTCTTCTTCTGTTCCATTGATTGGTGTTGTCTTGCTATGGGCGTAGAGGAACAAAACTAACTCCGACAAAACGAGGTTTTAAATCCCCACCACTAAATGCTCTGTCTCTGTCCTCAATTTTGTTAATGAAGCGGGGTGAGCCAGCGGGTACAATGACAGACCCAAGGATGAGATAAAACAAAGCCATCATCTTCTTCATCGCTCCCTACCTTCTGACACAATTTTGTTTTGGCCTTGGCAAAACTTTATGCTCGTTCCTCTCTCTACTCGATGCTTTCGCCATCACCTGCATTCCGTCTTCTCACTTCTCCAGCCAGATCCTCCCTTTCACTCTCATCTTCCTCCTCTATTCCCCTTCCCACCCATCAGCACATTGCCCATCTCATTCTCGACCAGAAGTCCGCGGCCGATGCCCTCCACACCTTCAGGTGGGCCTCCTCCACCTTCCCGAATTTCACACACGACCACTCCACCTACCGAGCTCTGATTCACAAGCTCTGCTCCTTCCGTCGTTTTGACACTGTCGCCCACCTGCTCGACGAAATGCCCACCACTATCGGCTCTCCCCCGGACGAGACCATCTTCCTCACCATTGTCCGCGGCCTCGGACGTGCCAAAATGATCCGGCACGTCATCAGGGTCCCCGAATTAGTGTCCAAGTTCCGACCCAATCACCCTCCCTCCCTCAAGCTCTTCAACTCCATTCTCGATGTTCTCGTCCAGCATGACATCGACATTGCCCGCGAATTTTACAGGAAGAAGATGATGGGTTGCGGTGTTCAGGGAGATGACTACACTTATGGCACTCTAATGAAGGGTCTTTGCTTGACTAACCGAATTGCTGACGCTTTTAAGCTTCTGCAGCTCATGAAATCCCATGGCTTCACACCAAACACCGTCATCTACAACACCCTCATTCATGCTCTCTGCAAGAATAGCAAAGTTGGCCGCGGTAGAAGTTTGATGTGCGAAATGGGGGAGCCCAATGGGGTCACTTTCAACATATTGATATCTGGCTACTGTCAGGAACGCAATTTTGTTCAAGCTCTTGTGCTGCTAGACAATAGCTTTAACCTAGGATATGTTCCTGATATTGTTACCGTGACCAAGGTGGTACAGAGTCTCTGCACTGAAGACCGCATTATGGATGCTGTTGAGATTTTAGAAAGAGTGGAACAGAAAGGAGGTGCTGTCGATGTTTTGGCTTATAACACCCTCATTAAGGGATTCTGTAAATTGGGGAAGACCAAGATAGGTCACCGATTTCTCAAGAAAATGGAGACAAAAGGATGTCTTCCCAATGTGGATACTTACAATGCATTAATCGCTGGTTTTTGTGAGTCTGGGATGTCGGATTCAGCTCTGGACTTGTTTAATGAAATGAAGGCCGTTGGTATCAACTGTAATTTTGTAACATATGATACGATCATCAAAGGATTGTGTTCTGCCGGAAGAGTGGAGGGTGGACTTAAGATTTTGGAACTAATGGAGGAGAGCAAAAGTGGTTCCAGGGGTCACATCAGTCCTTATAATAGTATTATATATGGCCTATATAAGACGAGCCGTTCAGGTGAAGCACTTGTGTTTCTAACTAAGATGGGAAAATTATTTCCAGAAACAGTTGATAGAAGCTTGAGAATAATTGGTTTGTCCAAGGACGGCAGATTGGATGAAGCAAAGGGGATTTATGATATGATGGTTGGGGAGGGACGCAATCCAAGTTCTTTTGTTTATGTCACCTTGATATATGGATTTTGCCAAGACCAACGCACCAAGGAAGCCTTTGAGCTTATGAATGAGATGGTCGGTCATGGTTATTTCCCTGTGGCATCAACGTTTAATGTCATAATTAAAGGGCTATGCAGGCAAGGTAGAATTGGAAGTGCTTGTATGCTCCTGGAGGATATGGTAAGAAGAGGCTGCTTACCTGATATTGAAAGTTATGGTCCTTTAATTGATGCTTGCTGCCAGAAGGGGGATTTTGAGAAGTCTGCAATGCTACTTACCCAAATGGTAGACAGAGGGATCAGTCCCAATTACTTAACTTGGAAATCACTACTCTCTTGTTTATGCCCACAAGCAATGGGGAAGAACTATCTTGCTTGAATGACAAAGTGAGATGGATTATGTTGACATAGATTATCGGTTTAAGTTGCTTAGGTGACAATGATAATGCTCAACTTATTTAGCATCTTGTTCATAAGATGTTTGGTGAGCCAACAGTGAGAAGATAGTTCATCTACTTTTCTACCTGAAAAGGAATAAAATTCCTTCAGTTTTTTATTTTTTGTTTTTTTGTTTTTTTTTTTTATTTTTATTTTTTGGCAGAAGTTTACGTTCCTAAGTTGGTATAAAGAAAATGGCATCTCGGCTGAGGAGGGCGGACGTTGGTTTAATTTTTGCGGAGATGCCCTCAATAAAGTTGTGGGTACTCAGTTGGGAGATGCAAACAGAGATCCAAGTTGTTGCTTTTATCAAGGACTTGAGCATCATGGAAGCTACTGTCATGAAATTTTGGACTGAAAACAAATGTCAGCCTAGAAGTAGTTCGCTGCTGATGAGGGGAAAAGTTAAAGTGAAATTTTGGAGAGCTCCCCTAAAAATTATCCCAACAACTTAGAATACCCTTTAGGGTGCCAATTGATTAAAAAAAAAGTAGTGTCAAAGCGTAACGGTAGCTCTATCGCCCCCACTGTGATCCTGTGACTAGGTGCGGGTCATGAATAAAGGAAGATTGGATGGCCACCTCCTGGTCCTAACCCAAATCCAAGTCCTGTCCTTTTTTATCAGTTGCTTCTAACCCATTTCTGAAAGCTAACTTTTTTGCATCCAAAAGGAAACCCCAGCTCCATCTCCCCTCTTACAATTCAATTCGGAACAAGATGAGTGGTTGATGGATCGTCTGGTTGATGAAATCTATAAAAAACTATTAGAGAGTACTCCATTAGAGAAAGCGCCAACATTCAAGTCAAAAAATAGTTTTCGAGAACAGAAACAGACTGAAAGAGAGAGAGTTTTGTAATGTTTTTGTGTGCTAAGTGTCGAGTTTTGAGAACATACTTGATCGATGACCTTATTATGTATATTTATAGTTTGCGTGTGTGAGTCTCGTATGCATCCCAGATGTTAAAACCCTAATTTTTTAAAAAAAAATATCCCGAGATTACAGGACTTGTGGCGAAAGATTCCCGAGATATTTAAAATTCTATTAGTTAGAAAAATTCTAATTGTCAGGGGATTCATTTTCTTATTGACACTGGTTAAAAATGTTCTTCCTAATTACGGGGGATTGTTTTCACAATTTAGAGAAAAGTAAATATTATCTTAACAAGCTGAATAGCAATATCGAGTACCGAGAGGGTGTTGGAATTGATCAGCCAACTATCAAGAAGGGTCTAGTCGATACTAAGAGAGTGAGCCATGTCTATCCATCGGGGAGATATATCATATATTGACGACATGTTTTGCCTGTTGGGCCATGGGTTCAAATGATCTCAAACCCTATGATAATAGGCCTTTGGTTCATACTCTATCACTTGTCCCCGACTCCTGTTGTCACCCCATAGGAAAGGTTTCAAGAATAGTGTTAAATGAATAAGAATTCGAAAAGATGTTAGTGCGAGGCATTAACTGCGATACGTGCTACTTTAGTTTTCACGAATCATCTCCAATATGCTTTTTAAGATGTGGCGTTTGATTGACTCGCGTACTATCATATTTTCTTGTTGACAGTTTCATCTTTTACGTAGAGAGACAACCTGAGAGTCAGTTTTCATGAAATTTGGATGGGGCATTCAATACAAATCTGAAATGGCTAAAGGTTCATCATCGCTTGTTCAGCGGAGCATTAATGATATTAGGAGTTTCATGACAAAGGATGAACTACATGATGTTCAAAACAATATGTTGCTGGGGGATGATTATGACCTACTATCGGCCACCGATGAGGATAGGGCTAATAGAGCATTGAAAGGTTGCATTCTAATGTATAAGCAGTGTGTTAAGTATGGTTTGAAAGTGTCATATACGGGCCCCATTGATGAGTTTCGTCTCCGTTTAGATTTCAAGATTCTGGCGCTCAAAAGATGTGCCCAAGGTGGTTATACGGAAGGGTGGTTTTATTTTCAAATTAGACCAGAGTTGAATTGGAAATTTTTTTTACAATGAGACTATCGACAAGAGTTAGATATACAATATTTCTTTCTAGAGTTCTTGAATAGGGATTTAATACCCACACTACCGAAGGCCAATGAGAAACTACTTCTTGGATTAAGGACCCCTCAACTTTCTAGCCATTTGCGATTCGTCTGTTCTGTCGGTGGTTTTTGTAATGCCAAGAAGAGACGCATTTAGGTGGAGGT
Organism: Dillenia suffruticosa; assembly: GCA_033439265.1. Lineage (NCBI taxonomy): Eukaryota > Viridiplantae > Streptophyta > Magnoliopsida > Dilleniales > Dilleniaceae > Dillenia > Dillenia suffruticosa. The sequence goes on from JAVTVX010000027.1 coordinate 179,588, forward strand.
CTTTTTAGACGATTAGATGCTATCATTGGCTGGTTTATTGTAGGAGGAGAGGAGAAAAATTAAGAGATCCCTTCTAATAGAGAAAAAAATAAGAATCTCGTGGACGTCATTGCTTCTCCTAAAAAAAAAAGAATCTTACGGAGATCACTATCGATAAAGAGATGAGGTCAAAGTCGAAAAGGGAGGCAATAGAAGCGATGAGCACATCCGATACGGGTGCGACACATCTCGTCTCCAGTGCGAAAGAAAAGAAGAGTTCAACCCTAGAACTTGTCGAGTAAGGACGTGAGAGAGAATGGGAGACAAGGCTCCCCGGGTGCATCAAGGGTTGTCGAGGCCGATGATCACGAATCCGAGGCTAGAGGAGACATGGTGGCTCAAGCAGAGGGGCTGGTAAGTGTTGAGGTGGATAGTGTGAGGATCAAGGAGACAAAAGAGGAGGCTAGGGATGGAGAATGAGAGAATGAGGTTGAGAGTCATATCTGTGAGGACGAAGGAGGGGTGGGGATAGAGGGGCAAGCCCTCAAGGACACTGAAGGTATTCATCTCGGGTCGATGAGGAAGCCTGATGCGAGGCTCTCTTCATACGAACCATAACTTTCAATATCATGTGAGCAGCCTCTTCTTACAGACGGTTCAAATCTATTAGAAGTGGGTTTTACTCAACAGATAGTGACTCTGTTGATTCGAAATAGATGAATGATTGTTGAACCGTCTTATTGATAAAACCTGTAAAAAACTATCGGAAGGTATTCTGATAGGGAAATTTTGATGCTCAAGTTAGAGAATAATTTTCGAGAGTAGAAACAAACTGAGAGAGAGAGAGAGAGAGAGAGCTTTGTAATGTTTTTGTGTGCTAATTGACAAGTTTTGATAACATAATTGATCGATGACCTTATGATATATATATAACCTATGTGTATAAGTTTCATGTGCATATGGAATGTTAAAACAATTGTTTACTTATAAAAGTATCTCAAGATTATAGGACTTATGGTGAAACATGTATGAGAAATTTAGAATTCTATTAGTTAGGAAAATTCAAATTGTCAGAAAATTCATTTTCTTATCTACAGCAGTTAAAGATCTCCTTCTTAATTATGAGAGAGTGTTTCCAAGATTTAGGAAAAAGTTAATATTTATTTTAGCGAATTCAATTATAATACCGAGTATTGAGAAGGTGTTAGAACTTATCAATCAACTACTGAGAATGATCTAGTTAGTAGGTACTGAAAGAGTGAATCGTATCTACCTATTAGGGAAATATATTTCATATTAATAACACGTTTTGATGCATTTTGTTTGTTGGATCACGGGCTCAAAGGCTCAAAGGGTCTCAAACTCTATCACAATGGGTTTTTGAGCCACATTCCATCACATTAATTTTTGCTCCTCAGAAATTTAATCCACAATCATAAAATGGAATTCGAGAAAGAAGCAAGCTCATTTTCGTACGTGCAACCCGTTCCTCCGGTGCCCAGAGAGGACACGCCTCTTCTGGGTCATCATGGTCGAACCCTTTCCTCCCAAACCAAGACTTTTGCCAACGTCTTCATCGCCATCGTAGGCGCAGGAGTCCTGGGCCTCCCTTACATCTTCAAGAAAAATCGGGTGGTTATTCGGCCTGTTGATGCTCTGCTCTGTTGCTGCTCTGACCTACCACTGTATGATGCTTTTGATCTAGACCCGCCGGAGGCTCGAAGCCTTCAACGCTTCACCAAGATCGTTTCTTTCGGCGACCTGGGCTTTGCTGTCTGTGGTCCCATGGGCAGAATTGCGGTTGACTCCATGATTGTTCCCTCCCAACCTCGCTTTTGTGTCACTACCTCATCTGCATAGCCAATACTCTGGCTTATATCTTCTATCACTCCTGGCAAATTTTGGGTATTAACCCTAAGACCTTTTACAGATGGAGTTGCTTTACAATTAGGACTGAATTCTATCCCAACGCTCAACCATTTGGCTCCGCTCAGCATCTTTGCCGATGTGGTTGCTTAGGGGCCATGGGGTTTGTTATGGTTGAAGATGTAATCATCTGCTTGCTGAAATAGAAGACTGCTCTCGAAGCATTTGGGGGTTTCTCCGTTTTCTTCTATGGATTGGGAGTTGCTGTTTGTGCCGGATTGGGATGGTTTTGCCTCTGAAGTCGGAGGCCAAGAACAAGGACAAGTTTGGCAAGGTCTTGGGACTGTCCATGGCTTTCATTTCTATCATGTACGGATCTTTTGGGGCTCTGGGTTACTTCGCTTTCGGCGATGAAACCAAAGACATAATCACCACCAATTTCGGAAAGGGACTGCTGAGCAGCATAGTTCAGGTGGGTCTGTGCGTGAATCTCTTCTTCGCATGACCACTGATGATGAACCCTGTGTACGTGGTGGTGGAGAGAAGGCTTTGAGTCCAGGTACTGCGTGTGGGTGAGGTGGTCGCTGGTGGGGAGCGGCATGTGCTGCGCTCTGGGGTTTCTGCTGCCCGCGCTGTTTCACATGATGGTGTTTAAAGAGGATATGAGGCAGGGAGAATGGGGAAAGATGGAGCCATTGTGGTGGTGGGGTTCGTTTTTGCTGTGTCTGGAACCTGGTCTTCCTTGATGGACATTTTTGCCGTCAAGGCCTAGCTTTTTACCAAAGAGATTATTTTTTGTTATATTCAGTCCAACACCCATGTGTTCATGTTCAACTGTTTGTGGAGGCTTGGGTTGGGGTTGGCTATGATTGTGAATTTGTATTTCTTATTAGGTTAAAGACACCATGTTGTATGATAAATTTACTTGTGCACTTTAAAACAGAGAAAAGAGGGCTTTGGAAATTTTTCCCTAAATTTCAGCCTCTGTTGGCTTTTTCTTCAATTTCGGTTGTGTATTTATGTTTCATCTGATCATTGGTATTGTATTGTATCTACCACATTTACATCATCATTTTTGTTAATTTATTGACCTTTATATTTAATAGGACTGATGTGATCAATCCTCTTCATCCGCTCCAATGTAGAAGTCCGATATCCTAGTCTCAAGAGAAAAACTAGGAATGATTCTCATAAAGATCGAAAGTTGGGAAAATATGAGGTGGGGTCCCAGCACCAGGAGCAAGTTGAGAATTGAGATGGATGGGAGTTGGAGACTTAAATATAAAATAGAGAGGAGTGGATGCGAATGCAAATGCGATTCTTTCTGAGGAAGAGGAAGCAAACACGGTTATCCAGATATCAACATTTCACTTTCCACTCCATGCCTCTGCCTTTCCCTTTCCCCATCTCATGATTGGTTATTGACAAAAGTTTTCGGAAACAGAAAGGTATTATCCTGTGAATCTTACCGACGGGTGCAGCTTTCCTCTGTGGGCCCCTCGCCTCTCCACATCCACACCTTTAAAAAACAGAAAAGATGGGTCAATTAATACATGATCTTTGCGGAGCAACCTCAATACACATATATATACATATGTGGACAGAGATGAAGAGATCAACAATGAGGCATTTTCTCTGCCTCTTTGATAATTATGAATATATACCCTTTTTTTACGGTTTAAAACAAGTATTAGTGTTTATGGGTAATATAATAAATAAATAATTTTACTATTTAATAATAAAAGTAGAAAAAATTTGATTTCGTAACTTAAAAACTGCAGAATTAATTTATCTGGTGATTGTTTGAAAAAATTACCTACATTGTACAGAAAAATGGTAACTTGGAAGGACACAAGGACGTAAAAAGAGTGATGGCAGAACAGAAGCTATCACTAAGAACACAGAAGCTTACAACGCACATTATTGTCAGAACAGAAAGGCTACTATATAAAGAGGGGGAGAGAGAGAGTGGGGGAAATTCGTAAGTAAACCGAATAGGCAAATAACAACAGACTAGGTCGCAAAGAATACATTCACCTCCTTAAAAACACTCGTCAATTAATACATGACCTTTGTAAAGCTATCACAATCAATACACAAACAAACACGAAAAAAATGTAATATTCGTTTTTATATCTATCTGAGCAAAAATCATGTCATGCAAAATTACACGGAGATCCATCTATCATGATGGTAGATCAGGTCTTGACACAAACCGCATAGCACCTTGCCTTAACTAAATGAACTCCAATGGTCGGAACTCCTCTTTGGTGTTTGACTCTCTAACGTCTTGAATGGCCCACTTGATCCAAATGGATCCGCATCATCAAAGGACGGAAATCCATAGTTAAACTCAGAGTCTTTGGTACTGCGAATGGAGTCAAATCTAGTGAGGGTAAAATCCGAGTCTCTAGGACTGCACATGGAGTCAAATCTAGTGAGGGTGAAATCAGAGTCTCTGGTGCTGCGCGGGGAGTCGAATCTGGCAAGAGAATCACGTGGTGGGAAAAGCCCACTGTCATTTGCCCTAAATGAATCAAACCGTGCAAAGTGGTCAAAGGATTGCTCCTCCGGGGCCTCACTGTATGTAGGGGAGTAGCTAAAATTGTACATAGGAGTGCTGGGAACAGAATCAGCAAAATTGAAAGCACTCCTGTTATGGGGAATGGCATCTGCATGCGGAGATCCTGTTCGTATTGGATTTAGACCAAAATCATCGGCACCAAAAAAAGAATGTACACTTTGATGGTCAAAGTCGATTCCCTGCAAGAAATTTAAAACAATGAGAGCTGCATGACAATGCATCCAGTATTCAGTGCTGTAATTTTATTGTGTGGTTAATACAGCAAGGTCAAATTCAAAAGGGAAACCAGTAGTCTCCAGAAATTTAAAAGGCACACGGTCCACCAGAAAGCAAACAACTCAAAAGGTGGCAAGACCTGACCATCAGTTTCATGTGCTAGAGAACAACCATCACATACAAGTTGCTCACACAACATTCACCATGCAAAGAAGGAAGTTGGCAAACTTCATTCCTAGAAGAAAATCCAAAGGAAAGTTTCTTCGAAAAACTCATGCGCCAAAATAGGAAAGCTTACAAAATAGCAACATCAACATGCAGACTATGCCAATCATTATATAATTCATCTAATGAATGGATTCACAGCTAATGTCAGGAGGTACCTTGGAATCACTTTGGTGGTTGAAGCCCCAAACTGAATCTGAATCATAATGAGTGTCAAATGCACCCCACCCAGGTTCATCAAAATTTTTATCCCCAGAAAGCATGGACCCTGCACCAGCTTGATCACTGTGCAGGTATCACGCACATAATGGAAATATATACATCAGTTTCAATTACCAAACCCAAGCACTACAAAGCAAACAAATGCAAACAAATGCAAACAAGCACGTATGGATTTGGAACCTGTGGGGAGGCACCAATGAAGAACAAACTGAAGGAGCAAAATACCTGTGGTCGTCATTAGCGTGAGGTGAGCCCTCTGTACCTTTACTCTTTCTGAACTCGAAGTCCTGATATTCTTTAGATGGGCTCTCCAATGCACCTCCTGCAGGACTGATGGGTGGACTAGTCGCTGGAACATTTTCTTTCTGGGATCTTGCCATTTCATCTACAGAGATTCTCTCAGTGGGACTTGGGGGCTTCTCTGACTTTACATCAGCATTTGGTAATGGTACACTAGCTGAATCCACATCTTCAGAACTTACTTCCTTTTGAATCAGGGAAGATTTTGGTTTTGGAGGGGCTATAACGTTTTGAACTTCAAGAGTAAGCTCCTTCACAGCTGTGAAACCTGAAATAAAGATTTTCATGCCGAGTTAAAATGAGATTTCGCAATTTAAACATATCCATTTTCACATTTCATTCTGGTCAAATGTGTTTGACATATAAAAATGCGTTTCGAATGCTGATCCTGAGCATATAGAATGTAGCAATTATGAGCTGTGGGACAAGATACTTGAATACCAGTCTAGTCCTGCAGGAACTATTATCCTTACCTTCATCTTCAAAATTATCCCAATCTTCATCCCAATCAGCTGCAGCTTCTTGGATACCAGGTTGCCAGCCTTTATAAGACAAGTGAGGGGTAAAAAAGCATATCTGTTAAAAATATTGAAAAATAATATAGACACATAACAATGAAAAGAAAGTATATGTCTTTAATGTGTTGCTGCCCTATCAATCAGATATGGCACATAAGTAGTTCAGAAGCAAATCACAAAATTGTGCAGTGGTGTCTCCATGTGATTTTTTTGATGAATAATTGAGAGTTGAACTCAAGACCTCCCGCTTACTAAATGGGTGCTCTAACCAACTGAGGTATGAAAGCTTGTGCTGGCGTCTCCATGTGAATTACTGGGTGACCTACATGTGGGATTGGTTACAAGCATGGGAATCATTATACTGGGTTGAGAAAAAGTACCCATAGCAGTGACAACTGACGAATCAATACAAAGGTAACTAGAAGAAAAAGGTTTTTGGTTTTTGCTTCTTTGAGGAATATCCACTGTATCAGCAATTCCAGCATCAAGAGTTCCATACATCAAGACTCAGAGTTTGAGCAGGGAGATAAAGGAAGCCCTATAAAGTTTCTAGATCCTAGAAAGTTCTTCAAGATGTGCATAAGTCCTTCAAGTGGGGGTTCCGGGTGGAGAGTGTGATCTTCATAAAGTTTCTATAAGCCATTAGATATTCTTTGTCCATGCAGGTCTCAAATGAGTTTTGCAGCCAGGACGTGTTTCTTGAACTTCCCAACCTTAAATCATACTCCCATCGCCCTTGAAAGCTGTGACCTTCTTAAGATTCCTCTAATCGAGATGCAAAAGATATTACACATGAGCATAAGACATCCACCTGAATATAAGGTTAAAGAAACAAAACCAAAGTTAAAAGTGCCTTCCAGTCTGTTGTGCCTGGCCGAACTCACGAAGACTTCAAGTTGATCTACTACAGATGCGGAGACCAACCTCCTGGGCTGAGGTACCAGGCCAAACCTGCCCCAAAAGCCAAAGAATAGTATGGAGTTGGAGTTCGATCTTCGCACATCTCAACCGTGGATGGGGATTTGTCGCTGGCCTGTTGATGAAAAGGCGAAACCCCAGTGTCAGCCCATAGGAGGGTGACGACCAGGATTATTAAGCAACACAGCCCTATGACACATGAAAGTGTGCGCACTGATCCTAAGGAAGATATTCTAACAACCTGGCAGCAGGGGAAAAAGGGGGTCAAAAAGAGGCCAGGCAAGGGAAGGTAAGGCTACTAACTCATCTTTTATTCTCTCCCCATTGCTTTTTATCTAAAACAGAGGTAATTTGATCTTCAGAGAACTAATGTTGACGGGGTCCAACCGAGTTTTGTGGGTTGTTTCTTTGCAGATTCAAGACTCAGACCCTCTTCTCAACACCTTCATGACATCTGCATTGGACCTACCAGCAACAATTGGCCACTAGGAGGGATCTGATGACAGCACCAATTGTCAGTGTCACAAATTTTCAGAACGACGTTTTAATCTATTTAAGACCAATGGCAAGTAAGGCAAGGTTTACAAAGAACACTAGAGCAACAAAGTAGAAAGATGGGTCTACTACCAGATCACAACCTAGTCAGAGGGTAACCATGCATGTTTTGAAGTTCCGTCAAAATCTAGATGTGCAAACTCACAGATCGAGTCAACTAGAAGAAACAGTAGAACTTTTGGGCAAAAGGCTGAGAATGGAGGAAGCTTGGGCCAAAATAAGGAGCTAGAGGAGAGACCGAGACATGCCAAAAATAGAGAAGTTGATAAATGTGAAAACAGCCAAAGGACGTTCAAGATCGAGGAAGACATGATAGTGGAATAACATGCACCAGAGGGAGAAGGAAAAAATGGTGCCGAGACCAGGGAAATAAAAGGAAATACAAGCAGATAACCACCTTCTGGAAGCTTCTAGGGAAATGCAAACAGTGATGTGGCAGAGGTTTCAAGCAAAACTACAAGGTATCAAGGACCACTGGAGCAAATGGCAGCGAAGCAGGCACATCAACACATTCACCCAAAGTGCAACACCTTTCACAAAGGAGATCATGAATAGCCCAATTCCAAGGAAAAACCATCCAACCCAATTTCAGGTGGAGAAATTGTTGATCGAGAACGTCTCCAAAGAGGTTGAGATGCTAGCTCCGCAAGACGGTGTAAGGCTTATAAGTTCTAGAACTAATAATGCAGATCAACAAACAGGCACACGTAGATAAAACCATGAAGGAAAGGAAGGAAAGGGATCAAATGGGCACTTGAGAAAGGAGGACAAGAGATTGCAAGAAGTGCAACAGAGGCTTGAATGGGACCTTGGGTCTAACCACCAAGATAGAGAAGAGCAGAGTAAGAGCTAGTATATGAAGCAATGCGGGAGACTGAATAAGGGAACGAGACACAAATCTGAGAAGAGAAGACAACCATGGAATAACGTTAATCCACATATAAAAGCAGAATCTTGACTGAGCTTGTATAAAACAGCCCAAAGTGTTAGGAGTAGAAAATTGCAGTGTGCAAAAAATGCTTAGTAGCTCAGGGGGCTCCCTTTCATTATTAGCTCAAAAAGAGCATTACATTAGAATAAAAAGAAGTAAAACTCAATCTCTCTCTAAGAGCAGACTACCCACACTTAACTGAAGCTATTCATCTTTTTTTCCTCCCCCTTCCCGTCTCTCACCCTGTCTATTTATAGCCTAATTCTCATCCCAACTGCTCAAGATTCTTTAACCACAATTTGTTACCCTCTAACACCTTCCAACACCCTCTAACAGTTTTATACTCCTTGCAGTTACTTCCCTAACATTGTCCCCTGCTGAAACTTCAGCCTTATCCTCAAGCCTGTAGCCCGAAAATTAGCCCTTAAAAACTAGCCAAATTGCATTTTTTTTCATTCCTCCCTCCCACCGGACCAGCACCTGTGCTCTCTCTCTCTGACGAATGTCCGGATTTTGTTGGTAATCATCCATAGCAGTGTCTTCGCTCGCGGCTTCGGCATTCGCTAGAACCTCATCCTCGCCCAGAATGATCGCATGCAAGCTCTTGTTGGGACAGTTGTGAAGAGGATGGTAGGGTTGTTTGCATTTGAAACACAACCCTTTGGCCTGTAAATCCATGATCTCATGGTGAGACAATTGGCGTGAGTTGCGGGTTGGGGACGAAGAGGTTTGTAGAGGAGGGAGGGAAGAAGATTGTCGATGCTGGTGAAGGCTGTTGGGGAGGGAAGGTGGATTAAAAGAAATTTGGTTCCGGGTAACGGGCTTCAGGTGGGAATAATTGTCTGATCCTCCAAGGGTTGGGTTAGACCCGCCCTAGTTCTGTGACCCGCTAGAGAAGTGGGCCCTGTCATCTTGACCCGGTAGTACACCTGTTATAAAGAAGCCGTTCTCGTGTTCCACCTCCCGAGCTAACTTTATTGTCTAAAAAAGGGAGAGAGCGCCGTGCGACCGGATCCGCACACAAATCTCGTCCTTGAGGCCGTTTAGGAAGAGCCCTAGAAAGATTGATGGGTTTAAGCCCTTGATGAGTGCGGCACGGGCGATGAACGTGGCACGGCGATGAACGCATCAATATAGGCGTCGACTGTTCCTGACTGCTTCGTGGACGCTAGGGTTTCGACAGGATTTGCTGACAACCCTCCCCCGAAGCGATTGAAAAGTTCGGATGTAAAGTCAGACCAAGAAATCGAAGGATTTTGAGCGAGAAGCCACTAAACCCAATGGAGTGTTGGGCCATCCATGGAGATCATAGCCACCGCAACTTTCAATTCATCAGGGATGTGATTAATGGTGAAGAATTGCTCCGCTCGTGTGACCCAAGTCGCGGGATCGTGACCATCGAAACAAGGCAAATCGATTCGTCACAGCACAAAAGGTAAGTCTTCGTGAGATGGAATTTTTGTTTGTGGATGTTGTTGCTGATGGATTCCCCATAGGGGAATGGACCCGATTTTGAGGGAAGGGCATCCCAATACACCCTATATTGTGGAAGCAGAGGAACTAGCTTCCTGGCGGGCGTCATGTTTTTAGCGCAGCAGTGCTGCCACCAAGTCTTCCAAGGAGTCGAGTCTCTCCAGCCTGGTTCGATGGATTTTCATTTCCTCGACTAGTGTCGAGACAGTCTTCCCCAAATCGGCAATACTTTTCTCGATGGATTCTAGTGTGGTATCCATTCGGGTGTGAGTCACGAAGGTATGGAGGGGTGTCTTTAGGAGAAAGTTGACTGATGAGGGAGAGAAAAGGCAAGAACAGAGAGAAAAGTGGTGAGGAAGAAAGCGGCAGATTGGACCAATTGTTAGGAGTAGAAAATTGAAATGTGCAGAAAATGCTTGGTAGCTCAGGGGCTCCCTTTCATTATTAGCTCAAAAAGAGCATTACAGTAGAATAAAAAGAAGTAAAACTCAGTCTCTCTCTAAGAGCATACTACCCACACTTAGCTGAAACTATTCATCTTTTTTTCCTCCCCCTTCCCGTCTCTCACCCTGTCTATTTATAGCCTAATTCCCATCCCAACTGCTCAAGATTCTCTAACCACAATTTGTTACCCTCTAACATCTTCTAACACCCTCTAACAGTTTTATACTCCTTGCAGTTACTTCCCTAACACAAACCAATGAGGGGCGACTCATGCTATCACGACTGAGCTCAGGTCAAGCTCTTCTCCTTGGGGAGAACCTCCAAGCACCCTTGAAAGGGCAGTTCTCGAGGAAACTGTTAGCACGCAGACATCTTCATTAGGACTTGTATGGGCCTCCAAGGCATAAAAATAAACTTCACCTTCCACTAACTTAACATCGACCCAAAGGCCACCCTCTGATTCAAAGAAAAAAGATGTCAGCCAAAGAGCAAGTTAGCCAAATTTATGGGAAGACAGATTCATCCATCCCTGAGTGGCTGGAAAGTGTCATTTTGGCAAAGAAAGTGAATGGGAAATGGAGGATGTTTTGTGGACTTCATCGGCTTGAACAAAGTTCTGCCAAAAGATTATTATTCATCACCACTGACAAGCTAGTTGATGCAACACAAGAGGTCATAATTTGGCACCTTTTCTTGCTATAACCTAAATCAAATGAAGGAAGAAAACCAGCCAAAGACAGCTTTTAATGGGGTTAACACGACCCATTGTTATTTGAGATGCCCTTCTACTTGGATAACACTAGGGCGACATATAAGAAGACAATGCACAACACGTTTCAAGAAGAGATAGGAAGGATTATAGATGTATATGTTGTCGACATGGTCATAAAATCCAAGACATCCTTCAATGATCCCAAGGACCTCCTAAAAGTTATTTAAGTACTTCAGTCCTATGGAATGAACCTCAACCCTGAGACAAAACACTACTTGTAGAAAGCAAGCCATTCGAGCATAAAGAAGCTTTTGAAATACTTTTGAACAAACGGATGAACCCCGACCCCGAGAGAAAACACTCTTGGAGAGCAAGCCATGTGGTCCTAGTTATACTGGCTCAGGATCTTCAATGGGTCCGAGCCAACATTTGAATTTCCTCTGATAAAGCAATACCCAACACAAAAGTCCCGAACCTCCTATTGAACCATCTTGATTGCGATACTTTGGACTGTGTTAAGCGTTCCCATTCAACGGCGGGAGCCCTCCTTGTTTAGCCCGAGCCCGAGGGTTGTGTGATACTGAACACATGCACATAGGGCCTAACATCAGCACTGATGCTTCTTAAGGCACCTCAGTTGACAAGGATCCAGAGAAATAGAAGTCATGCAATCTGAACGAGGATCATTAATTCCACTCACCACCTGGCCCCTTCATTTTAGGAGTTGAACCCTGATTTTCAGCTTGATGCTAGGACCATCATATAATACCCTTTATTCTCGCCTTCAAAAATCGGGCTGATTTTGATCGATCACTGTCCTCTTTTCAACATTACCAAAAGCAGAGGAAGGTGTGTCCAAGATTCCAACACCATAAAATAACCTTTTCCAATCAAACCACCCTTCACCACATCAATCCATGATTCAGACAGCATCTTAGTACCGCTTAAACTTCCTAGAAACCGTCTTTAATTCATTTTTTCTACATGAGAGATGTGTTTGTGAGACTTACCATCGCCATGAGTTTGTGTCATCTTCCCTCTTCCTTTGGCAACTTTATTCTCACCATGGAAATCCTGGTGAAATCTTTTGGCTTGTTCACTCTGCGCAATCACATGCACAATCACATTGAAATTCTCATTGCGGGCCTTCCATCCTTGGAATTATCACCACTAGGCAGACAAATCTTCCCTTTAATTTTTCCACCATAGCAGCATGTTATCTCCAGGAAGGCTCCACCATAATTGAACCACCTACTTATCCAAGTGATGCAATCATTCCTCTGAAGGCATTTGCATGTAACTGAGAATCTGCACAACTTAAGATCCTTCCTAGTATACATCCAACCACAGGGCACATCTTAGGCCTAAAGAGATCGAGCCAAGACACCGACCCCCGTTGTTCTCCACCAATTGGCAGAAACAAAAGGATTTTCCAGTTAGGAAAACCTCAAAAACCTTTGATTCAACTTTAAACAAATGCATCAGATCACAATCAAAGGCCAAAGCTACCATAGTTCTCCACTATCAAACAAAACAACTGAATAAAATTTAACGAAGACGGTGATTAGAATGCAAGATCCCCATGGCTATTTTATGTTCTCTTTGTTTTCCATAAGATCTATACATTTAGGCAACGACTCTAAACAATTTGAAACAGTTTCCATTAAAACCCAACTAGAAAAAGAAATTAAATGATTCTAAAACTCCAATCAATATCAAACAAAAAGGAACCAATAATTCTGAAATCTCTCAGTCAAAATTAAGAGACATTCCTAATATTGAACTGCATTACAAAGTGTCATGGCTAGAAGACATTACCAAAAGGAAGTTCAACCAGAGAAGTTGGTTTTGCACGTAAACCATACTTCTTGCAACGGTCATTCAGCAATTTCACAAGCTCCTCAAGATCAGATTGAATACCATTAACGAGGTTCTGCTTGAGCCAACAGAAGCAGAAGTCAGTCCCACTCACAGACTCTTCCAGATCAATTAATATTCCAAGTGTACCTCAACATACCCGAAGATCACCATTATCGCTGTCACCCTGTTCCATCTTAACAATTGCCTGATACAAATCCATCTTTTTCTCCTACAAAATTTTAAAAGAAAATAGCAATATAACATCACTTGAAACAAGCCATCAAGCAAGGACTGACTTGCGGAGCTGCATTGTGGAACCAGCTAGTAGACACCAAAGAAATGAAAGAAAACATAACGAATGAATGGGTACCTGAATGTCACGAAATGTGGCCTCTTCAATGGTCAACCTAGAGGCTACATCCCCAGCTTGCTTGTACTTCTCTTCATATTTTTTTGCTAGTGCATCAACCTAAAAAAGAAATTGATTCATTATGACAGCAATTACAATCTTATAATACAAAATGAATGCAGTCTCATACATCTAAAGAAAATACCTTAAGCTTATCAGCAGCTACTCTCTCAGTGACCTCATTAAGTCTAACGTCACATTTGCTTTTGAACACTATCTGGCACCATACATGATGGCAAAAGAGAAACAAGTTAATCATTACAGACTTAATACAAACAACTCAACTCTGCAAGACTATAAAACTCAAGTTTCACATATATGAGTAGGTTAGAACAAGGAAGGAGAAAGAAAAGTATATACAGATATTCCAAAGGAAATAAGGGGGAAAAGAGCAGCAAACTGGCACCGAAGGATAAGCTGAGAACTTCCAGCTGCCCCCTAAGTCTCAAAAGGTAAGCAAATTAAACAATGCGACTGTCATGACAAGTGTTCATAAAGAAAAAAGATTATAGTACTTCTTCCACCCATAGATCATACTGAGAAACACACTTCACTGACCATCCATCCAACAGAGGAACACATCCAAATCACTCTCCCAATCATAGATTCCAGTTCATTTCAGTGTATTAAAGAAGCGATGGTACCTGGTTTACAGTGAAAAGTAAAGTAGGCATTTTTTTATCATGATAGTCGTTACCTGTAAATCTAATTGGCCAGGGTAACGCAACCTTGTATGTAATAACTATAGTACTAAACACTGATTATAATGGCGGATCTAGGTGTACTGTAGGTTTGTGGGGCCAAGGGGCAATTGACTGCACTCAAAATTTTGGGATTAATTTAGGTCTCTATAGGTTCTTACCTTTGCCCCTTGTCATTTTCTTGAATCACCCCCACAAATTAAATACAAAAAGACATTTTGTGCAATTCCATAATTATCAATTTTACACATTTATATCAATAAGTGCAAAGAAATTCTTGAATGGACAAAATATCATTATATGATTGTTTAGGATTTATTTTTGTTTTACATGTAGACAAACATAGGAACGTGTTTAGATGTCATATGTTTCATGTCTTACATGTAGGATTTCCTCCATTGCCTATGTTCAATTGATATATAAACCAAAAAATACCCGATGTCTTCACAGTGCACAACATTATCAGAAGAAAAGGAGCAAGAGGAAAGAACTACTCACCAGCTCCTGCATCTGCGTGCGATAAAATTCAATCTTCTCTTTAGATTCTAAAATCTCCTTTTCCAATTCTTCAACCTTCAATTTCAAAAAAGAAAACATAGCAAAGGAATATGTGAGGGTGGATAAAAATTTTCTTACAAAGGATATTGATGTTGAAATGAAGATAAATTAGGAATCCTATTTGTAAGATTTCAGAAGGACAGTTTTTTCCTGTCTTTGTTCAGTCCTTCCAGCCCATTTAGGGACCCAAATTTGGCCCTAAATGAGCTCTTCCTGTATGCATCTGCTGGGCCCTTTAGAGCCCAGGTTTGCCCCTCTCAAAGGGCCCAAAAGGGGGCCCCAACTGCTCCTTCAAAGAGCCGTTGGAGCTGTACCAACGGCTAGTAAAACTAGCTGCTGGGGACAGCCCCAACTGCAAGAAGAGGAGAGGGCGTGCCCTCTCCTCTGTTTTCCCTCTTTTTCTCTCTCTTTAGCTCTCTTCCCTCTTTCTCTATAAAAAGAGGCTCTAATTGCTCTTTGAAGGTATGAAAAAATGTCTTCAATTCTTGTATATTTCCTTTGAAAGATCAATAAAACTCTTGAAGTTTTCATTCCTTACTCATTGCTTGCTACTTTAAATCTTCAATATGTTATCAGAGAAGGCTTCAATTCCTTCTTCCTCCATCCTTGGCGATCCACCACCACAAATTAGCACTTCCATGTTCACTTCCATTCTTTTGGATTTATCGAATTACAATATTTGGCAAGATACCATCAAGAGTTCTTTAAACTTCTTCAATATTGAAAATCACATATTTGAAGATCCTCTTGATGATGCTGATCCATTATTCAAAGCATGGAAGAAAAGAGATGATCAAGTGGTGGTGCTTCTACAAATATCTCTTGACAAGACCCACAAAGCAATGGTCACTTGCATTCCAAATGCAAAGATCTTGTAGGATCAAATGCATGCTCTATATGGCCAAGAAACAAACACCGGCAGAATTTTTGAGTTGAAAAAGAAGATCTCTAAGATCCAAAAAAGAGGTAAATCCCTATCCGAATATTTTGGGGAATATAGGGATCTATGGAATGAGTTCAATCTTCTAAGGCCTCCTACCTCAAATCTCAAAACTCTTCTTCAAAGAAATGATGAAGATATGACTTTTAGTCTTCTTATGGGTTTTGGAGAAGAATATACTTCAATTCGCCAAGAAATTCTTAGAATGAAGATATTTCCTTCATTCCAAGAAGTTCAATTTATGATTCAAAGGACCGAAACAAGCATGAGGCTAGAAGAATCTAACAAGCTGAAATCCGAAGGCCAAGCCTTCAAATCTGTCCAGGAACAGCATATGGCCAACAAAAGTCAGAATTTCATGAAAAATGATGTGTGCACCAACTGCAAAAAACCTGGCCACAAAAGGGAAAAGTGTTGGTTTCTTTATCCACACTTGAGGCCAAAGAACAATAAAAGGGAGGTAGATTCACCTGCACACGCTCAACAAATCTCTCAAGTGACTGCCCTTGAATCTAAGATGGAGGAAATGCATAAAGAAATGAAAAGGCTCATCGATCAAATGGCTCCACATTCTGGTAATGATCTAAACTCTTCTCATTTTGATAAATGGCTTATTGATTCCGGTTGTGACAATCATATGGTCAAAGATAAAAACAAAATTAAGACACTTATTCCTCTTTCAAACCATAAGATTGTCAAAGTTGTCAATGGTCAAAAATTGAGAGTTGATTACTTAGGTGAAGTTGAACTTCTCGGCAAGAAAACTAAAGCACTATATGTGCCAAAGTTCAACTCCAACCTCATGTCCATTGGCAAAATAACCAAAGAACGAGAATGCAAAGCCACTTTTGATCCTAACCAAGTTATATTTCAGGATCTCAAGTCGAATCTTTTGATTGGCAAGGGGTCTAGAAAGCACAACGTATATTACTTGGATGGAGAAAATCAAGTTTTTGCTGTCCAGAGTCAAGATCCTTCCAAATGGCATGCTCGTTTAGGACATCTGGGTGACTTAACTTTGAAACGCCTATTTCCAAACATAGAGATAGAAGATAGGCATTGCAAAGCTTGTGTTCTTGGAAAACAAACTAGGATGTATTATCCAATTTCAAACACAATATATTAAAATGCTTTTGAGCTAATTCATCCTGATGTGTGGACTTCACCCATAATTTCCCATAATTTCCCATAATGGTTTTAAATACTTTGTGACATTCATTGATCATAAGACTAGATACACTTGGGTATACCTTTTGATGACCAAATCTGAAGTTTTTGAGGCACTCAAGAGTTATTATAGATATGTAACTAAGCAATTCGATGCCAACATCAAAATTCTTAGATCAGATCATGGAGGAGAATACACTAGTCATGCATTTGAGAATTTCTTAGAGAAGAAAGGAATCATCCATTAAAAATCATGTGTATATACTCCACAACAAAATGGAGTTGCCGAAAGAAAAAATAGACACTTACTAGAAACGGCTAGGGCCATGATGTTCCATTCAAATGTCCCTAAGGAATATTGGAGTGAAGCCATAAAAACAGCAACTCACCTTATAAACCTTATGCCCTCAAATATCTTAGGAGGAAAGTCCCCCTTAGAGCTTCTTCTTAATAGGAAACCTAATATTTCTCATTTAAAGGTTTTTGGATGCACTTGCTATGTACATGTACCAACACATTTTCGAAATAAACTAGATGAAAAAGGAAGAAAATATGTATTTTTTTGTTATTCCACATTTGAGAAAGGATATAAATGCTATGATCTTTTGACTAACAAACTATACACATTTAAGAATGTGATATTTGTGGAAAATGAATCTTATTTTGCAGAAATGAAGAATCTAGAACACTCAAGGGAGAAAGGTGACCAAGATCATTGGAATGTAGTACTTCCTACTATCAAAGATCTACCTCAAATAAATGAAGAAGACGAACCAATTCAAAGGGAAGATGATCATCCATCCCAAGAAGAATTGGCCTCTTCTCGTACGGATCATGAAACAGACCAACAAGAAGGGGGAGCCAACTTGGAACACGGGCAAGAAGAACAAAATAATTCTCCTTTTCTTCGAAGATCAACTAGACTTAGACTTCCTCCATCGGAATGGATGAGTCGAAGATACCCAATTTGTGACTATTATACCACCTCGCATGTTTCCTTGAGCCACCAAACCTTCATAAGAAACATAAACCAACATCAAGAGCCTAGAACCTTTGAAGAAGCTAAAAATCATCCTCAATGGGTCCAAGCCATGAAGAATGAGCCAGATGCCTTGACTAAGAATGAGACATGGGAAATATCTCTGCTTCCAAAAGGAAAAAGGACTGTGGGATGCAA
This sequence comes from Dillenia suffruticosa, assembly GCA_033439265.1. Lineage (NCBI taxonomy): Eukaryota > Viridiplantae > Streptophyta > Magnoliopsida > Dilleniales > Dilleniaceae > Dillenia > Dillenia suffruticosa. The sequence goes on from JAVTVX010000027.1 coordinate 197,343, forward strand.
ATGGATCTATAAAATCAAACATAAGAGTGATGGAAGTATTGATAAATACAAGGCAAGATTAGTGGCAAAAGATTTCACTCAAGCATATGGAGTAGATTACAAAGAGACTTATGCACCGGTGGCCAAGATGAACACAATTCGGGTCTTATTGTCTCTTGCAATTAATCACTCTTGGCCAATATTTCAAATGGATGTAGTAAACGCATTCCTCCAAGGGGACCTAGAAGAAGAAGTATATATGGAAATTCCTCCGAGGTTTGCTCATCATAGCAATAAAGTTTGCAAACTAAAGAAAGCAATCTACGGTCTCAAACAATCTCCGAGAGCTTGATACGCAATACTTAGCACTTCTCTTCTTAATCATGATTTTAAGAAATACAATAGTGATACATCTCTTTTTGTTAAAAATCAAAATGAAAAAATCATAGTAGTGTTAGTTTATGTAGATGGCATAATCATAACTGGAAATGATTTAAATTTAATCAATCAAATTAGGAAATTTCTTCATACTAAATTTGACATTAAAGACTTAAGGAAACTAAAGTATTTCTTAGGAATAGAACTTGCCTATTGTCCAAATGGGCTTGTTTTATCACAAAGAAAGTATATGCTAGATCTTTTACAGGAAACAGGGAAGTTAGGTGCTAAACCCGCATATAGTCCCATCAGCTCCTCCTACGGTCTCAAGGATGATGATGAAGAGTATGAGAATGCGCAAAGATATCAAACACTTGTAAGGAGATTGATCTATCTTACCATAACCAGACCAGATATCTCATTCGTCGTAAGTCAAGTAAGCCAACACATGCACAAGCCAAAAAGAAAGCATTGGCGAGCTGCGGAAAGGATTTTCCATTACCTAAAAGGCACTCCAGGCATGAGAATTTGGATGAAGGAAAACGGCAGCTCAGAAATCATGGGTTATTGTGATGCGGATCAGGCAGAGACTCAGAAGATAGGCGATCTACCACAGGGTATTGCATGTTTGTCGGAAGAAATCTAATAGCGTGGAAGAGCAAAAAACATGTAGTTTCAAGGTCAAGTGCTGAGATGGAATATAAAGCTATGGCGACCGCAACAAGCGAGATAGTTTGGTTGAAGGCTCTTATTGAAGAACTTGGATTCTCCGTCCCAACCCCTATTCATCTTCATTGCGATAATCAATCGGCAATTCACATAGCATCAAAACCGGTTTTCCATGAAAGAACAAAACACATCGAAATAGATTGTCGCTTTGTTAGACAAAAGATTGAAGAAAAGCTCATCACTCCTAGCTTTATAAAGAGTGATCATCAAGTTGCTGATATTCTCACCAAGCAGGGAACCGCAAAGCACATCCTCAAAAATATGGACAAGTTAGGTATTATAGATATATACACACCCAACTTGAGGGGGAGTGTTGAAATGAAGATAAATTAGAAATCCTATTTGTAAGATTTCAGAAGGACAGTTTTTTCCTGTCTTTGTTCGGTCCTTCCAGCCCATTTAGGGACCCAAATTTGGCCCTAAATGAGCTCTTCCTGTATGCATCTGCTGGGCCCTTTAGGGCCCAGGTTTGCCCCTCTCAAAGGGGCCCAAAAGGGGGCCCCAACTGCTTCTTCAAAGAGCCGTTGGAGCTGTCCCAACGGCTAGTAAAACTAGCCGTTGGGGACAGCCCAATGGCCAGAAGAGGAGAGGGCAGTGCCCTCTCCTCTCTGTTTTCCCTCTTTTTCTCTCTCTTTAGCTCTCTTCCCTCTTTCTCTATAAAAAGAGGCTCTAATTGCTCTTTGAAGGTATGAAAAAATGTCTTCAATTCTTGTACATTTCCTTTGAAAGATCAATAAAACTCTTGAAGTTTTCATTCCTTACTCATTGCTTGCTACTTTAAATCTTCAATAATTGAGAGTATGAAATAGTGATATCAAGTGAACATCCTAGCAATTGCTCAAATCAAAACAAACTAAACTGAGGGGGGTAAAAAAGAAAACATAAAACATTATTTGGTGAAACCACAAGGGAGAGAATATCATGTCTCGTCTTATTAATCCTTTCAACACTCCAACAAAGCAATAATTTGAGTGTACCATCACGTATCTTTCCTATTTTTGTAGAAAAGTCATAGTCCACAGCTGTAATGAAATCTGCCATTAATCTATGCAGACAACAAAAGTTCCCAATGTTGGTATTTTAATATGATCTAAATAATAAACAAGTTTTTCATGAATCCAGAGAAAAGGATAATGCAAGAATTAAGCAGAGAGTTGACATGCCTTTTTAGCTGCATCAGTTGCCTCTTGAAGCTTAGAGTTCAAAGAATTCTGCTCCTCTTTACTAAGTTGGTCAACAAGTTGCTTCTCCAGCACAGGAATTTTGGACTTCTGCTGGCTGGGCTGTGCAACTTCATCAGGTTGAGGAACGGGCGCTGGCCTAGGTGGCCTCCCAGAAGAAGCTCCTTGTACGGTAGACCTTCCTTGATGTTCTTGAAAACCCATCCAAATGCTCAATAAGCAACAAAAGATGGAAAAAACATATGGAGAAGCTATTGAAAAAGAAAATAACAGATATGACAGAGAACAGAACCAAAGTTTTCCTTCTTTTCTCCTTCTGGATAGGAAGCAAAAGCATGTTATATCAAAACTTAAAACATTTCAGCCAAGCTCCAAAGTACAGTATTTTGACATAATACCTTGCGAAGTTCCCCATACTGCATTTCCAAATCCAGCCCGAGGCTGACCACCTGTAGCCAGTACTGTTTCATCAAATATTATACCACCTGGAAGCACAGAAGGAAGAGGCCTACCCTCCCTGTACCGTTCCATCAAATATAGGGCAATGCAAAACTCCCTCAAGGACAGCATACTGTCATTGTCCTGATCCGACAAGTCCCACACCTGCTTTAAGACCTCTGCTACACAATGGTAGTGTCTTAGACAAAAATGCACAATGCCCAAAGGACATTAAAAATAAAAAAGCAAAATAAAACAGAGAGAGAGAGAGAGAGAGAGAGAGAGGGAGAGAGAGGGAGAGAAAGCAAAACACATGATGCTAATGGTAATAAGATCCATAAACTCGATACAGATATACAATTTTTCAATGGCAAGATTCATCCTCCTCTGTTAACTTACAATCCATGCAAAATATGAAAAGATGGCAGGAAAGTATATCTTTGATCAAGCTCTTACTAGAAGCAGATGAGTTGGTGCAGACAGCCTTTTAGAAGAGAAGACTTTGAAAAGAGGAAAACAAATCTTTTTGAGCATTTATTTGGTTTGATTCTGTCTTCTTTCACACTTTTGCCCAACTCTTTTTTCCAATGGCAAACCACTGAGCTTTACGGACCCCCTAAGACATTCCCAAAGAGAAGTTCCACAGTGATATCACCACTGAAATTTTGATCTAATAATTCAAATGCAAGATGCTAATAATGCCATGATTTCACAGATAGAATCATACTTTTGGGAATTAGTCTCCCTTAGATTATGTTAATGATGGAGGTTATAATAAGGCAACATTATGTCCCGATGATAGTAACTGTGGTTAAAATCCATGCAACATCACAGTGGCAACCATCTACAACTAGCGTTCTTATGATTCTCTACTACAAAGCATCTTTCCTACCAATGATCCATACTCTGCCAAACTTTTTTATAAGATTGTCCCCACAACTACTGGGCAAAAGCACATGTTAAAATGCCAAATTTTCAGGGGGAACAAAAAAAAAAGTAAAGAAGCTTGAACCAAGCCAGATCTTACCTCTTGGTAACTTCCAACTTAAGAAAAGGTTACGTGCCTGTTCACCAGTAATTTTCCCATCTTTGTCAGTATCTACCTCCACAAATACCTTAGTATACTTCTGAACATCAGATTGAGTCATCTTTGGCCATGGGGATGGACTGGAAATGGAATTCCCAGGCCCAATGGTTCCACTTGAAAAGAAGGCAGTACTGGCTTGAGTTGGGATTTGCTGATTCTGCTTCAGCACTGATTGAGTTTGCTGGATCTGACCACTTGAGGATTGTTGGGCATATGTGCCTTGCAAAGAATCCATTGAGCTTGCACCAACTAATGATTTTGTTGAGATGGACGGTGCAGGAACAGTGGTTGAAAGTAGTTTGTTTTGTACAGCAGGTGTTGACCCTGATGTTACTAGGCCAAATCCATCTAAAGGTTTGTTGACCTGACTATTTGGAGCTTGTGAAAATGGTGTCGACAGTGAGCTTCCCATTGTACCAGCAAGCCCATCAGTTGAGATGTTTGCATTTGAAGCAGAAAGTCCCATCATATTTCCTCCTCCAGGCATACCTTGACCAGCAGCATTAAGCTGTGAGCCAGGTGCAGTTGAAAAAGCCATTGCTTGAGGAGTCCTCATAAACTGGTTTTGCTGGGGCAAGAACTGCTGCTGGTTCATGTTTGCATTTGTAAGTACCTGTGGCCCTCTAGGGCCAACGGTATGAGATGCTACTGTAGCAGGACTACCCAGTTGTGGTGGAGCGACAGCAGTAGCATTATGCTGAGGGGCATGTGGTGCTACAAAATTTATCTGGGGAGCAGGAATTTTAGCTGCAGCAGGTCCATAAAGTGCTTTTTTCACTAAATCTGGGGTCAGTTCACGCTTACTCTGAGCCACAGTTACAAGTTTAAGGGCATTATAAAATTCCGCTCGACCAAGGAAACCAATACCATTCGGATCAGCATACCTCCATACCTGCACAGAGAATAAAGAAACAAGAAAAACTTTCATATAGATGCCATAGATGAAGCATTGCCACAAAAAAAAAAAAAAAAAAAAAAAATAGCTTAGTGATAGGAAGAGTATTAAGAAATTAAATAATTATTCCCCCTATCCAATAGCTTAAGCTCTCGACCAACAAATTATTTTTCAATCTAGCAAAGCAGGACGACTTGAGTTTTGAGTACCACCACCTGAACCCATTCAATATCCACATTATCCAATTTTTCTATATGATGCTGGAGCATCCAAGGAATTAGAAACAGGGTGCAAGAGAATCTATAAAAAAAAAAAGAGGTTTTCATTTTCTTTTTTTTTTTTTGGTTATTATTAGTTTCGATTCTTTATTTAGGTTTCTATTTAGGAAGTTTGAATATTTTTGTTTATGATTCTATCTTTTCGGTTAGGAAGTTTTAACTAATTAAAAGACTTTAGTTCAAAATTAGGAGTTGTCCTAAATAGTATAAAAGGGGGACAACAGTAGTCACTTTTATGATATTATTGTTTTCTCTCTTAATGCAAAATTTTATTTGTGTTTTCTTTTAAACCTAATTACTTCCTTTTGCTCCAACCACAATCACCCTATTCTATCCCTCACTGTTGAGATCTAATTGCCTCAAACCCTTTGTTGCGTCAAGTGGCATCACAACCATTCAAAAAATTGTTCCTGCAATTCAGAAAATTTTGGCATGACATCCCATCCTGTGAATACCATGATAAAGGACATCTTGTAATTATCCTCATGTTCAACTAAAATCTCTCGCTTAAATCCTATTATGGTTCAATATCAAGGACTTAGAGAGAGAGACCATAAAAAGAGTTGATCAAATATTCTTGTGCTATTTTGATCCATCGACTAGGTAAAGAAACATGCATTTAGAAGATTTAGTCAAATTTCTGTTTACTAGTTTCAACTTTGGAGTTATAATTTTTTCAAAGGAAAAATTGTTGCCAGTAATATCGATTTGTTTGTTCCTTGCATGAAGTAATTGGAAAAATTTTGGTAAAACACTAAATCTCCTGAACCTCTCTTACCAAATGCATTATTAATTTTTTTTCTTTTTTTTTACCTTATTTAACACCTAGAAATTGCTATGAAGATTAAGACAACCATTTCAAAAGAGTAAAAGATGTTCTCAATATAAAGATTAGGCTCTTGACTATACCCTTCATCCTTGTCACACTTTATTGCAATTCATCAATGTCAGGTTCCCAAAAATAAATATTATGATCAGGAGTTTCGCACTACTCCATCAAACATACTATGAAATGCAATTCAGTATGTCCATGTCATATCAACAAACACTATGGAAAAAGCACACAAAAAATAGATGGAGTTTAAATTCTCTTTCTTCTTTAGATAAGTAATTTCACATTTACTAGCATCATTTACCTTATTTAGTAGTACCATTTACACAGTTTGGGCTAATGCAAGCAAGCACCCAAAACAATCCTTCTCGAATGCTTGTCCCTCATTTTTTAGCGATCTATAGATGTTTCTGATCTTTTTGTTCCTACTTTCTAAACCTTACGATAAACCAGTCACCAATGGCTAAGTAACTCGCTTTAACTCCCAAGAAAAAAGAAAAGTCAAAGAGCATTTTGTCCAGAAAAAAAGCTTAAAAGTCTTGTGTGCTCTCCCAGGACAACCCTTAGCATGTTGTTTATAGTTAGACCCTTTGAGAGAGTTGAAGCCTCCCTTCTGTATAAACTATAAACTGATGTCTAGGATGCATGTGTTCTCAAATTAGCAAAAGATAAAAATAAATAAGTCAAAGCCCAAATTTCCAAGAAATCAGTAGCTATGGATCTCTACTCTATAAAGCTGCTGCTTTAGGAGATTCCATATTTAATCAGAGATCATCTGAAATTTGAGTCCATACACTCAGACAGAAATGCACAATCCTTATCATTTCTGTGAATTTCAACCAAATAGAATTCGCAAGGGGTGTACTAGGTTTAGTTTAAGGTTAGAGGAGTTTTCGTAAGCTTTCTATAATGCTTTTTGGCCCCATTTATATTGTTTTGAACTTGCAAACATGTATATTGGTGTCTGTGCGTGCAAAGGATATCTAAATGGCTTGCTTGGAAGCACCAAGCAAGTACCGCGTGGCCCATGGCTAGCATGAAGTTACGGGTAAGGACACAAACAATAGCAGACCTATGAGAATAGGACAGCATTTCAAGCTCTGAAATAGATCCCCAAAAATCCTAAACCAAACAGTGAATTGGAAAATCGAAATGCAACGGTATCCAATTGAACATACAAGAATAAAGACAAAGGCAAGTAAAGTAGAGAAGAGACCTGAGCGAGAACATGCTTGGGCAAATTGGAACCTTGGAAGAAAGCAACGGCTTCTGCACCACTGATCCTGCCGTCGTTATCCAAGTCGGCTCTTCTGAAATATGCATCGAAGAGATCCACATTCGGCATCCCCTGGTTTTGCCCCGCCATTTTTCGAAATACTCAAAGACAGCGATCAGGATTTCCAAATGGGGGGCGCCACTCGATCCAAGTTCAAGCAATTTATTGGAGAATCGGAGTGTTCGATGTGATTAGAAGAAGGAGAACCATGAAGGGGACCGACATTAGGCTTTCCCCCTTAATTTTATTGAATCCGGAGGATTGATAATACGTGGATTGGATCGGATGAAGTGGGATAAGATGAGAGTGTAATACAGGTCCAAATTCACAAACCCGAATCTGATCTTATTCAATTTGGACTGTGATTCTTTCAATTGGAACACAAACTCACAATTACCGCAGCGCGGCACAGCAATTGATGAAAACCCAATCACAAGAGAATAGAGAGAGAGAGAGAGAGAGAGAGAGAGAGACGGAGAAAGACAGAGAGCGAGAGAGAGAGCAGAATTCAGATACTAGACCTTTCCTCCCAGTTGCGTTCCCAGCAATCTCAAGCATCAGCCCCATAAACATCTGGCCCGGCCTGACGATTCAGAAATTACAAATGATGTAAACGACGTCGTCCACTACCACAATTTTTATACCCTCGATTGTTCCTTTAATTTCATCCAAATGCCATTGAACGCTTATGGGTTTATCACTCGTCCCCTTCCCTGCCATGAGCTCAATGATGTTCACAATCTCATCTCACGGCATAGCGAAGAAGAGGGCTCGTCCTGAATGAAATATAATTTATCAACCAACATTTTATCCATTTTAAAAAGAAGTATAATATAAGAATTAGATTTATCCAATACTTTTTTATCATCTCCCATATAATTATGACTATTTCTCTTGTTTTCTATGCTTAAAAAAATTACTAAGTTCATGCATTATTTACGATTGCAATTAGGATAATTTTAATTCAAGGGTCCAAATGATTCATCCACCCCGTGCCCTATGTTTTAATTACCAAGTTAAAATAAGATGTGTTTTATGTCTAGTGAAATGTATTCCGTTAGTCAAAAATAAATAAATAAAGAAATATGATTCTCAAATTATATTAAACATATAAAATAATATGAATATGAAAAAATAAATGAATATGAGTTTAATATCATATTAAAGAATGAGGATAATATAATAATATGAATTTTAATGATCCATTGTCTTATTAAATTATTAAAATAGATTAGATTTATATAAAAAAACTCATTATCATAAATATAAAAATAATTATTACAAATATAAAAATAAATAAAATTGAATATGTATCAAAATTAAATTAATCATTAATTTAAATTTTATACATAATATATTCTAATACCATTACCACAATTTCTTAATAAATACATGAGAAAAAGGGTGAGGTAGAGAGGTTATTTTATTATTATTGGTTTCCTTTCCTTGTGATCTCCATGCTAATAAATTTTGCATTTTTATTGGCATTGAATGGACCCAAAATTTTTATACAAAAAATAAATGTCAATCATCCACTTGAGTAAATTTAACTAAATATTGAAGAGAGATTTGGTATTTTTGTCCCCAAAAAAAAAAAAAAAACTAATTAAGAAATTAAACAATCATTATTTTTCCAATTATCCATTGCTTCGCCTGCATTGAAGTAGCCATCATCTTAGCAGTTGATCGGACAAAACTGAATTTCTATTTCTTCTCCTCCTCGAAGATTTGCTTATGCCACTGATAAGAGAGAGGCATTTCAGAAAAATGTATATGTATATATATATGAATTTTACACAAAAGAATTTACATTATTATATTTATAAAATTTTTAATAAAAAATATATATAATTTCAATTTAAACCAAATTTAGCTTGTAAAAGATTTAAAAAGTTTAACATGGAACTCCTATATTTTTGTTTTTCGGAAATACATTCAAATAATCAAATTATAGAATATAGAAGCTATATCATGGCCTTCTATTATCTTGGTGGGATATGGATAATAAGTTCGCCTTAATAATAGTAATTATAAATCAAATTAAATATTTTATGGAAGATTTTCTATGGTTATAAGTAACAAAAAAATAAAAATAACAAAAGTGCTCATATCATCACTTTTCTTAAGAAAAAATTAAGTAATTAATATAATTAAATTTAAAATAATAAATAAAAGATTTTAAGTGTCATAAAAAAAATAAATGTTAGAAGCATTTGATTGTATAATTTTAAAGGGAATTGGAACTTGAATCCAAATATATATTAACCACCAAACCTAATGTTGGGTATTAAGAAACACAGGCAACTAATCTAACCACAAGTCAGCAAATTATGAAGTGCCCACACACTCACCCTCCCCCCAACACAAACAACAACAAAATGCGTGTTCATCATCAACACATCTTTTGCATATTAAGCAAGTTTTCCACTTTTGCCATATTACCCATATTTGGGATTAAATAGAAGGATATTCAATGGCTCAGACTCTATAAAAAAAAAAAAAAAAAAAAAATCAAACTCCAAAACTTCTTAGGCTAAAGGAAGCAAAGGGTTTTTGTTTTTAGTGATCTTGAAAGAGAAAGGAAAAGAGGAAGCAAACAGGGCAGTTGGGTTGGGTCTGCCCTGGGTGATCATTTCCTCCAACTACATCTATCTTTGACTTCGTCTCGATCTTAGTCTCAATTTCAATCTTTATTATTTTTAAAAGAACAATATAATGATATAAATTATCCTCCTTTAATATAATAATTTCATATTCAAATCTTTATTAATAATAAAAAAAAAATCTCAATCCCCGTCTCGCTCTCTCTGGGTTGATCTGTCCACCCCACCAAACCCCACACCAGACCGCAGAGGGAGCATTTTCCCCAAAGCGAAAGGCGCCCACGAGCTGCAAGGGCAAAAAGGGCAACTCACTCACGCCCACTAGCTGCTCTCTGCTTTTTTATTTTAAGGTAATTATATTTTGCATTTGGCAATCGGGCGTTGGGTTATACCTTTTCTCTCTTTCCTTAAAAAATAAAAAAGGAAAAAAGAAAAGGACAAAGACTGAAAACACAAAACAGAGAGAGAGAAACTCCGCGGTGGAGAGGTCTTGTCCTACATGCCACAAATATTAACATTTAACAGTCTCCTTCTCAGGTGGAATAGCAAATCAATCCCAAAATCCCATTTTTTCTCACACACACACACTCTCTCTCTCTCTCTCACATCTGCAACAAATCACAAAAGCATCGATCAACAACGAAAGAAGGATCATATTTTGACCCTTGAGAATTCAAAAAATATTAATGACAAATAGGGGAACAAATCAAAAGATTTGAGAAAGAGAGAAAGAAAGAGGAAAGAGAGATGTCGTGTTCGTCGGAGTCGGAGTCGGAGGAAGTGGACGAGGGACCCGATTCCTACAGAAAAGGAGGCTACCATGCAGTGAGGATGGGTGATCCATTCGCCGCCGGCAGATACATCGCCCAGAGGAAGCTTGGTTGGGGTCAGTTCTCCACCGTCTGGCTTTCCTACGATACCCGATCCGCTGTATCTCCCTCTCTCTCTCCCCCTCTGCAATCAAATCTCCTGTCTCATACACTAATTGCTCTGCTTGCAAACCCTTGATTTTCCCTCTTCATATCCATAACTTCGATTTATGACTTAATTTATTTACTTTGATACCTGCGTTATAGAAAAAGGAAGCGCATTAAAAATATAAACAAAACGAGAAAACAATTTGCTTGTGATTTATGAACGTTACTTGTCAAATATCATTTCTCCCAAATTGGCTGAAGGCTGCTTTTTTAGTTTTCTGTCTGTCCATTATTGTCGTCTTTTGTCTGGAAAAAAAAAAAGAAAAGAAAAGAAAAAGAAAATTCATTTGTTTGATCAAATAACGTTGCATCCTTGTTTGATCTAACCACCCCACCCATTCATTAACTGTTGGATATGGAATTTCCCATGCATTTTTCATTTCTGTTGTATGGCTTTGGATTTTCGCACTTGTCTGGGAATCCCATATCCAAAAATGAATGTTCTTTCTTTGTAAGACAACGGAGTTTTTTTACGGGGGACTGGAAATTCATTCTGGCTCCATTCCCGTAAGCCATGAGTTTGTGATGACTTTTCTACGTTTGGATCATATAAACTCCCAGGGAGGAGCTCAGATTTAAGTATGAATATACTCCTACTTACTCATCAAGGTTTTGTTATAATTAATAGCTTACACTTTGATAGAGACGACACATTTATTCCTTGAAAAATCAAGAATCACTTATACCCCTACTTTGCTCTCGATAACCCACTCTCTCACGTTTAATGTTCTAGAGAGAGAGAGAGAGAGGGAGGGAGGGAGGGAGAGAGAGATCTTGGAAAATTTATCCCCCCAATTAGTTAAATACTTTCTTGTTTCTTGGTACTGGTACCATAATATGATAATACTAACTGAATACATATATATGGGTGAAAGTGACTAAGCAGTTGGTCAAAATCCAACAAATTAAGACTTGAATTTGTCCAAATTATCATTTATTAGGGGTTCATACTTCATATATGGAACAAGGACATTGTCAGGCTAGATTTACAAAATCTTCTGCTAGCCCATAAGTTTAAAAATAAAAAAAAAAAAGATCCCCTCCTTTTGTTTTGTATACTACTGTAATTCAGCTAGATCTGCCAACGCTAATGCTAATGTCTCGTGTCCTCTATTTCAATATATCTACATGCATTGGCTCTGTAACTCTCTCTCTCTCTCCCCGTTCATTCTCTTTACTGTATTACTTTTCTAGGTTATCCGACATGTTTTTAGTTCCTCTTTTTTCTCTGCCCAGAATTATGTTGCTCTTAAAATCCAGAAAAGTGCAGCACAATTTGCTCAAGCTGCTGTTCACGAGATTGAACTCCTTTCAGCCATTGCTAATGGTGATCCTTCAAACTCAAAGAGTGTTGTGCGTCTCATTGACCACTTTAAGCACACAGGGCCTAATGGTCAACATCCATGTATGGTCCTTGAATTTCTAGGTGATAGCTTACTTCGGCTGATTAAATCTAACCGATATAGAGGGCTTGATTTGAGTAAAGTTAGAGAGATATGCAAATGCATCCTTACGGCATTGGATTATTTGCATAGAGAACTTGGTATAATCCACACTGACCTTAAGCCTGAAAATGTTTTACTTGTTTCCACCATTAATCCTAATAAAGACCCAGTTAGATCTGGGCTGTCCCCGGTTTTAGAGAGACCTGAGGGTAATCCAAATGGTGCTGTTACTGTTAATATTAATGAAATAAAGCTGAAGAGGAAAGCAAAGAGAGCATTGGCAAAAATAGCAAGCAGAAGAGACTCAATGGGTGGGGTTCCATCTCCAAAACCTGAGAGGCCCCTTGATGGGATTAGCCTGCGATGCAAGATTGTGGATTTTGGGAATGCATGTTGGGCTGATAAACAGTTTGCAGAAGAAATTCAAACGCGACAATATAGAGCTCCTGAAGTTATACTCCAGTCTGGGTACTCTTACTTTGCTGATATGTGGTCATTTGCTTGCATTGCCGTTGAGCTTGCCACCGGTGAAATGCTTTTCACTCCTAAAGGTGGACAGGGTTTTAGCGAAGATGAGGTATGTCAGTCTTACTTTAGCTTTATTTTGTTTTCATTACTAGGTATCACTATAAGGGCAAGCAAAATAACTAGGGTAATGGCTAGACTATGTTTATTGGAAGATATTAAAGTATTAGATATGCTGTAACTATATGGGGCTAAAGAGAATAAGGAAGAGTATCATAATACTTGTGTTAATTGATATTATTTTTCTTCTAATATTGCATTTCATGCAAGGCACGTCTAATATATACTGTAGTGCTTTGATGCAATCTGGGCAATACATGCAATTTTATGAGGCAAAGAATTGGATTTAAATTTTGCAGATATTACTATCTTTTGAAGGAATTAGGATATCGTAACATGATCAACAAATTGCAAAGTTTGGGTCTACTGTACCAAACTGGTCCAAGAGGACAGAAAAAGTTTATTCCATGCGATAAAATGACCATCTGCATGTATACCGGCAATATTGCCAACATGATCTCAAATTGTTGTGACTTTGGCACACCTTCTACAACCACATTTAACTACTTCGTTTATATTAATTGTACCACGTGAACTCATTGCCTTCCATTTCAGGATCATCTTGCCTTAATGATGGAGCTTCTCGGGAAGATGCCTCGGAAGGTAAGGTTATACTTACTCCAAAACCCTTGTTGGAGGTGGAGGGGCTTAAACTAGTCAATTCCCTTGAGACCCCCCCCCGGGAATCTGTTCTTCTACTGATATTGTTTCCTGCTTTGATGACAGATAGCCATTGGGGGTGCTCGGTCTAAAGACTATTTTGACAGACATGGAGATCTGAAAAGGATTAGAAGGCTGAGATTTTGGCCACTCGATCGACTTTTAGTTGAAAAATACAAGTTTTCTGAATCTGATGCACGTGAGTTTTCAGAGTTTCTCTTCCCCCTTTTTGATTTTGCACCGGAGAAGCGACCAACTGCTCAGCAGTGCCTGCAACATCCATGGATGAACCGGGGAAATTCGTCCCAGAAAGAATCTGTTGAGGAAAATCTGGATGTGGAGATGAGCAACCTTCGTATCAAGGTGGCTAAATAAGGAATGGATGAAAAATTTTGATACAGCTGCTTTCTTTGACAGCCGTCCATTCCTTGCAACCTGTATGAATTTGCTAGTTTTCTTTCCCTCTCTCTCTCTCTCTCTCTCTTTCTTTTTGGGGGTTTGATAGAAATTCCAATAGGTGTCAATTTTTTCAATCAAAATGTAAATTAGAGATTATAATTGTGAGGAAATGATATAAGCGAGAAATTTGAAAGAAGACCTGTGAATTTTATGCTGTCCGTTCCCATCCCTTACCCCCTCTTGCCGCACCAGTGATTATGGGAAGGGCCATTATTTTTCAAAGGATGCTTCTGACATACAAAAGTAACTCGATGAAAGCTAGGTGACAGCTGTTGAGCTTAGTGTGGAAGTCATGCCATGTGCGTTGTGTTTGGGGAAAACACCTTTACATGTAATGTATCAGGTCGGGTATTTGGTTTTCTTTTTAAATTAGTAGTTCCATTTTGCCATACCGTTTGTTTCTTGCTTGTCTATGCAGGCCAGGGCATGTCTGGCTTGGCCATGTCCATAAGAGTTATCTCCCTTTCTAAAGTGCAGCAAATGCTATTTTATTATTCAAGTCCGCAAAATCTGGAGATGAGGGAACGCCGGTCTTTGTCCTACTTTAGAAATTAGCTGTGCGACCGCTACAATAAAAATGATGTGATGCGCATACCACACCTAGGTAGAAATAGAAGTAGGATCGTAAATACAAGAATTGTGTCTCCGCCGTCTTTCACATTAGTGTTATTGGTCGATAAAAATCGGATATCGATATATAAAAATAAATAAATAAATAAACAAATATATATACTAGGAGGGTTCTAACAACATAAGATGCGGCCTTAGCCTAAATTTTTTTTTCTTTCTTTTTCTTGTGTGCATTATAATTATTAAAAAAAAATAATAAAGAGTGAAAAAAAAGTAAAAAAGAAAAAGAAGAAACTAAAAAAAAAAATAGTAAAAAAAAAGGGAATAGTGGGAAATGGGTAACAAAGGAACAAAAAAAAAATGAGTGAAAAAAAAAGAATGGTGAAGAATGAAAAAAAATAAAAAAAGAAGAAGAAGAAGAAATCCAAAAAAAGTTTAAAAAAAAAAAAGAGGAAGGATTAAGGGTGAAAATAAAAAGAAGCAAAAAAAAAAAAGCAAAGAAAAAGATAAAAACAAAAGGGTAAATGATGAAAAAAAACCCCAAAAAAAGCAACAGTAGTAAACTGTTTCCATCCAAGGTGACAATTCCTCCCACCTCCCCCTCCCCCTCCCCCTCCCCACTTATTTTTTTTAAAAAAAAAATCTTGAATGGTGGTAGTTGTACATGCGCACAGTTTTTTTATCAGATGATATTTTAGTAAATTAAATAATCAAAAAAGTCCAAAAATAAGGAAATGACTCGAAAAAAACCAAATTGCACCAAAAGGCATCAAAAGGAGGAGGGACTTCCAAAGAGAGTTGTGAAAAAAGTAAAACTCACAAAAAAAAGCAGAGAGAAGAGAAGAGATAAATTAATAAAGAAAAAATGGTGAAGGAAGAAAAAAAAAGAAGTAGAAAAAAAAAAGAATAGTAACCCAAAAAAAAGTGAAAAAAAAGAAAAGTGAAAGCTGGAAAAAAAGAAAAGTAAAATAAAAAAAAAGAATCAGAAGAGACCCAAAAAAAGAAAAAAAAAACGGAAGGTGAAGAGTAGAAAAAAAAAAGAAATAGTAACAAATCAGTAATAGTGGAACTCAAAAGAAAAGAAGTAAAATAATGGTGGAGGGTGAAAAAAAGTAATAAAAAAAAGATGGGTAAATGGTGAAAAAAAAAAGAAAAAAGGGAACAGTAGCAAACTGTTCCCATCCGAGTTAGCAATCCCTTCCACCCTCTCCCCACTTGTTTTTTTATATATGGTTAAGAAATATTAAAATTAAGATTATAGAAGAAACCCAAAAAAAAAAAAAGAGGGAACAATTATCTACCGTTCCCATCCAAGGTGTTACTTCCTCCCCCTCCCCCACTTGTTTTTTATTTTAGAAGAAAAAAGAAAGAAACCCTGAAAAAAGAAAAAAAAAAAAAAAAGGAGGGAACAGTGTGCTACTGTTCCCAACCGACGTTGCACGCCCTCCCACACCGCCTTCCCCACTTGTTTCTTTCTATAATAGTAAGATTATTATTATTATTATTATTAATTAAGAAGATTAAGAAAAATTAATATTAAGATAAAATATATATATAAAGTGAAGGATGGAAGAAAAGAGTAAAAAAGTAAAGAAGAAATAAAAAAAAGAATAGTAACAAACCGAAAACAATGAAAACAAAAAAAAAATGAAAAAAAAAAGCGTGAAGGGTGAAAAAGAAAAAAGAAACAAAAAAAAAAGAAGAAACCCAAAAAAAAGTAAAAAAAAAAAGATGGGAAGGGAGGAGAGTGAAAAAAAAGAAATAAGAAAAGGAAAAAGAAACCCCAAAAAAAGAAATAAAAAAAAAAAGAAAACAGTAGCTAACTGTTCCCATCCAATGTGGCATTCCCTCCTACTCCCCTCTCCCCACGAGTGATGAGTGGGAAAAAAAACAAAAAAGAAAAAGAAGAAAAGAAGTAAAAAAAAATGAACAATAGTAAATCGGTAACATGAAATCCAAAAAAAATGGAGTGAAAAAAAAAATGTGAAAGGTGAAAAAAAAGAAAGAAAAGGTAAATAGGTGAAAAAAAAAAGAAGTAAAAAAATAGAAATAGTAGCAAATCAATAACAGTAAAACTCGAAAAAAAAAGGAGTCAAAAAAAGAAAAGTGAAAAAAAGAAGTAAAAAACAAAGCAAAAAAAAGGTAAATAGATGAAAAAAAAAAGAAGTAAAAAGAAAATAGTAACAAACCGGTAACTGTGGAATCCAAACAAAAAAGAGTGAAAAAAAATGAAAGGTGGGAAAAAAAAAGAAGTAAAAAAAGAAGAAGAAATCCAAAAAAAAGTATAAGAAAATGGGGGAAGGGTGAAAAAAAAAAGTTAAAAAAAAACGAAGAAAAAAAAGAATAAATTGGTGAAAAATAAGAAAAAAGAAAAAAGAAAAAGAAACCCAAGAAAGGGAGAAAAAAAAAAGAGAGAAAACAGTTATACAATCTAACGTGACACATCCTCCCGCAATCTCCCGCAATCCCTCCCCCACACGTTCTTTTCTATAATACTAAGAGATAAGATATATTGTTATTTAGCCGTTGTTTAACTAACACGATCACTTTTGAGGTTATCACGAGAGGCTTTTCAAGTCTTTGTTGGATTATTAATCCAACGTTGGGTTTATATGTTAAAATAATTATGTATTGCATATTGTCAAACCCATTAGATAAACTCATATGAAAGTGATCTGGTAAATTTGAAAAATTCAGTAATTTGAGTTTAACTATCTCAAAGGATATGGAAATAAATAAATGTGTAGATACCAATTGACATTTACTATTTATAATGGGTTAAATAGGGAATGTTTAAGGGTGACTTAAGAATAGCATCAAAGTTACCTAAATTCATGTGAATCATGTAAGATAACTTGAATAAGCTAAATAAGCAAATTTCAATTATGAATGTAGAAATAAAGTCATCTCTACAACTATAAATAAGAGTTATAGTTCCTGGATCAGTGAATTACTCTTCTCTCTTATACTCCCATCATATAGAGAGATTTTGTGAGAATATATTTGACCTGCAAGGCCGTGGCCGGGATTCTGCCCAGACGAAGGTCGGATCAAGTTTGTATTCTATTCAGTTTTCGGTTATGGAGTCAGGTACACTTCCATCCAACTTGAATTTCAATTTTAGTTCTTGAGTTTTGATTCCGATAATTTAACACGATATTTGGCATATTTTTTTTTTGCATCAAGTAATTTTTCCCAACAAGTGGTATCAGAGTCTCTTGTGTTTGAATCATCGGGATTTTTTTTTGTATATTTAAGATTTACTATGATTTTAGTATTTTATGAATTCTTTTTTGATATTTTGGTTTTCGGCAAAAATATATATATACATATATATATATATATATATATATTCAAGTTTTTGTTTTTTTTTGTGGATTTTAATAAAAGAAAATGTTATGAAAATTTTTTATTTAAAGTCGACATCTAGTGTTTCCAAAAAAAAAATTAGGAAAATTTTTTATCAAAATCAACATTCGGTGCTTCAAAAAAAAAGGAATAAATTGTACTCTCGAGATTGCAAGAGCATGGCAAATACTTTTGGCACATATATATATATATTTTAAGGAAGTTAATTTTTCTTTTAAAAAAAGTTACCTTTTTTTTTTCAAGAATCTTTAATATCTATAATTTTCTTAGGCAAATATTTTTTTTAAGGAAGTTGACCTTTTTTTTGGGGTCCTATGCACTTAAAAAAACAATTTAAATAAAACTTTTGTTTTGGGAAATAAAAAAAAAACGAAATCTTCAGATTTTAGTTTCCTTTTTTTTTTAAAGAATGATATCCCAATTTCAGAATAAAACTTTCAGATTCTAATACTATAAAACTTTTCTTTTATTATAAATCCACGTCACATAAGAATTAAGGTATGGGTCATTTTGAGGCCAAATAGAACCGACTTTGGGTGTAAAAAGTTTTGAAACTCATTGAACTCAATTGAACCCATTTTCATCCTTATCATTCTTTACTGTCTCTTTTATATTCAAAACTGGTCATTCTTTTAGTATGCGATGGCATGATATGTCTAGGAAAGTTCTGTCAACTAAACAGGGATAAATCTAAAGTTGGCTGGTTCTTAAGCAGTTTTACAAGAACTCACCACCTACCTGGAAACTTTCCTTGTGTCCTCTGCTACAAAATGGGGATTGGCCAAGTTTTGAATCAGTTGTCGGAAAAAAGTTAAAAACTTTGATTTTATGCCGACAACGAACGTATAGGGATGGAAAAGAAAGATGATGGAAACAGATTTAATAAAATTGAGTTTCCTTTTTTCGGGCCCAATTTAAAGTTTATAAGATTAGGCTTTAAATGGCCAAATTCTTAAGATATTGAGTCCATCAGGATAAAATTGAATCTTTTTTCAATTCCGGATATTATTCAAATATGAGTATGGTTTTGTATATATTTCGAGATACATTAATTGAACCAATATGTCATCAAAGTGATCTCTTTTGTGGATATTAATTTATTTTTGAGATATAAAAAGTTGTGTGTATGCAATTCATGTGGATACCGATCGACCCAAAGGAATGTCCGTATTTGACGAAATTGCATGTGCACATTGTGGTAATAAATGCGTGACAATTTTTCGGTTTTTTTCATGTGATCAATTCATCAGCCCAAAGGAAGATAGTTGATTGACATACTCTTGTTGTCAGTGTTTGATTACTACATTCAGATGCCATTTACAAATTAATTATTTTGTCCAAAGATAAAATATTAATGGAGTTATCGGTATCTTATGATAGGAATTTCTCATATTTGAATTTATTTGCTTTTAAAGTTTCATTTGAGTATATATATTGATCATCGTTCTCTATTTTGACAGTTAACACTATTTCCACCAACATCAATACCCAACTCAACTCTATTCCCATGTTGAATGACTTAAATTTCAAATCATGGCGAGAAAATCTTTTGATTGTGCTCAGGGTTATGGATATGGACTTTGCGTTACGGACCGATTGTCCTCCTCCAGTTACAGATAAGAGTACCTCTGATGACAAGAGGGAGTTTGAAAGGTGGGAGAGGTCGAACCGCATTAGTCTCATGATCATGAAGAAGGCTATCCCAGAAAGTTTTCGGGGCACTATATCTGATACTATTGCTATAGCTAAGGACTTCATTGCTGATATTGAGAAAAGATTTGCCAAGAATGAAAAGTCAAAAATAGGTACGCTTTTGGTAAGTCTTGTGTCAATGAAGTATAAAGGTCAAGGCAATATTAGAGAATACATCATGGAGATGTCTCATATCGCTTCAAAGTTAAGAGCACTCAAGCTTGACCTCTCTGAAGACTTGCTTGTGCATTTGGTTTTAATATCTCTTCCAGGATAGTTTAATTAGTTTAAAGTGAACTATAATTGTCAGAAATAGACTTGGTCTCTTAATGAGCTTATCTCTCACTGTGTCCAAGAAGAGGAAAGGTTGAAGCGAGATCGGATAGAAAGTGCTCACCTAGTCTCGACCAAAGGCAAGAAAAGGAAGCCCGCTAAGGATGCTGTAAGTACGACACCTCAGAAGAAGCAACAAAAGGTACTGAGTGAACTGGAAAAGAAGGGATGCTTCTTTTGTGGTGCTGAGGGACATAAAAAAGAAGGAGTGTATCAATTATCATGCTTGGCGTGCAAAGAAAGGTATGCCTCTGTCTTTAGTTTGTTCTGAGATTAATTTAATTTTAGTACCAGGACACACTTGGTGGTTAGATTCCGCTGCAACCACTCACATCAGTGTGTCCATGCATGGTTGCCTAAATTACCGACTGTCAAATGATGGTGAAAGATACATTTATGTAGGTGACGGCAATAAGCTTCCAGTTGAGGCCATATGAAGGTTTAGATTATTGTTAAGGATCGGATTCTTTTTGGATCTGCATGAAACATTTATTGTACAGTCTTTTAGACGAAATTTGATTTATATTGCTGTATTGGATAAATTTGGTTTTACTTGTTCTTTTAAAAATGAGAAAGTTAGTTTGTTTCTTGATTCAAAATTAGTTGGTTCCGGTTCTTTATTAGGATCCGATAATCTTTATTTACTTGATACTGTGACTTGTTTTAATGAATCTCTGCATACTGGTACTCGAAATGTAAGGCACAAATTAACCAACGAGAATTCCTCCTCGTTGTGGCACAAAAGATGAGGTCATATCTCCAGACAGAGAATAAAGAGAATTGTGTCAGAAGGAATTCTTAATTCCCTTGATTTAACAGACTTTGACGTTTGTGTAAATTGTATAAAGGGAAAACAAACTAATAAAAGGGATTATGAGGCCAAAAGGACTTCAGGCGTCTTAGAATTGATTCATATGAATATCTGTGGACCATTCCTTTCGGTTTTTTGGAATGGTCAATGATTTTTTATCACGTTCATAGACGATTATTCAAGATATGGCTACATTTATCTCTTTACATAAACGTCCCAATCTTTGGATATGTTCAAAATTTATAAAGCTGAAGTTGAAAACCAACTCGGCAAACAAATTAAGAAAGTCAGATCTGATCGTGGTGGAGAATACTACGGCAGAAATGATGGATCAAGTGAACAGCGTTCAGAACCGTTTGCTCACTTCCTAGAGGAATGCGGTATCGTCCCAAAATATACCATGCATGGCTCACCCGCCATGAATGGTGTTGCTGAAAGATGAAACAGGACTCTTCAGGATATGGTAAAAAGCATGATTGCTCATTCTGCCTTACCTGAGTCACTCTGGGGAGAGGCACTGAAGACTGTAGCATACCTTCTCAACAGGGTTCCTACTAAGGTAACTACCAAAACCCCCTACGAACTTTGGACTGGCAGACGTCCTACTGTGAAGCATCTGTGCGTTTGGGGTTGTCCAGCTAAGGCTAGACCTTTTAGGCCCAATGAAAGGAAACTGGATACTAAGACAGTTAGTTGCTATTTTATAGGATACTCTGAAAAATCTAAGGGGTACAAATTTTATGATCCCACAAATAAGATCATTTTTGAGTCGAGAAATGCTTGGTTTTTTGAGAATGTTGAGTTTGCGGGGGAAGATATGGTTAGAGACATTGTCTTTCAAGAGGAATATATTAATATTTTCACAGGTGTTATTGAACTTGACCAGGTTTCTATCCCCAATCCTATTCAAAACACAATAGAGTTAGACAATATTGGAGAACCCTCCAATTCCGAAAAACAAACTCTACCACCTCAAGAACCTATGCTATTAAGAAGATCCACTAGAGAAAGAAGAAATGCAATTCCGGATGATTATGTTGTATTTCTTCATGAACATGATGTTGACATTGGAGTGATGGAAGATGATCCGATCAACTTCCATCAAGCCATTGAATGTTGTAACTCTCAAAAGTGGATCGATACTGTGAATGAGGAGATAAAGTCCATGAAGGACAATGACGTTTGGGATCTTGTCCCATTGCTTGAAAGAGCAAAACCCATTGGTTGTAAATGGAAATTTAAAACCAAAAGGGATTCGAAAGGTAATGTGGAGAGATATAAAGTTCGTCTTGTCGCAAAAGGTTTCACACCGAAAGAAAGCATTGATTATAAAGAGATTTTCTCTCCAGTTTTTTCGAAAGACTCTTTTAGGATTATAATGGCGTTAGTGGCACATTTTGATCTTGAGTTACACCAAATGAATGTAAAGACGGCATTTCTCAATGGTGACATTGATGAAACGATCTATATGTTACAACCAGAAAACTTTGTGTCGTGAGATCCAAAGAATATGGTTTGCAAACTTAAAAAATCTATCTATGGACTCAAGCAAGTATCTCGACAATGGTATTTTAAATTTCATCAAATAATCATCTCCTTTGGTTTTGAGATCAATTTAGTTGATGAATGTATATACCATAAGTTCTGTAGGAGTAAATATATTTTTCTGGTTTTATATGTCGATAACATATTGCTTGCCAGTAACGATAAAGACCTATTATATGAAACTAAGATCTTTCTCACAAAGAAATTTGAGATGAAAGATCTTGGAGAAAGTTCTTTCGTATTGGGCATTCAGATACATCGAGATCGTTCTCAAGGTATTCTGCAATTGTCCCAAAAGGGATATATTGAAAATGGATATATTGAAAAGGTCTTAACGAGATATGACATGCAAAATTGTAAACCTGGTGATACCCCTGTATTTAAAGGAGACAAATTTAGTCTCAAACAGTGTCCCCAAAATGATATTGAGAAACGGGAAATACAGAAGATTCCTTATGCATCAGCAGTAGGAAGTCTGATGTATGCTCAGGTATGTACGTGTCCAGATATTGCGTACATTACAGAAATGTTGGGCAAATACTTAAGTAATTCTGGAATGGACCATTGAAAATCTGTCAAACGAGTCTTGCGGTATCTACAGAGAACGAAGGAATATATGCTCACGTATCAAAGGTCGAAACGGCTTGAGATTACTGGGAATACTAACTCCGACTTTGCGGGATGTCAAGATAGCATGAAGTCTACAACAGGCTATATCTACATGCTAGCGGGAGGAGCCGTTTCTTGGAAGAGTGTTAAACAATCTCTTATAGCATCTTCCACAATGGCGGCAGAATTCATAACGTGTCATGAAGCATCCAACCATGGCATATGGCTGCGAAATTTTGTCACGGGACTGCGGATAGTAGATAGCATTGATAAATCACTCAAATTATTTTGTGACAACAAATCGGCAGTCCTCTATTCCAATAACAACAAGAGTTTGACAAAGTCCAAACACATAGACATCAAGTTCCTGGTTGTTAAAGAAAGAGTACAGAGTGGTCAGATGTCTATAGAACATATAGGAATAAACTCCATGATTGCGGATTCACTTACAAAGGGTTTGCCACCCAAAGTATTCCTTGAGCATGTTGCTCGTATGGGCGTAATGCCACTTGAAGACATACAATTTTAGTGGGAGTTTGTAAATCATAAATGCTCTATTGATATAAATATTGAGTTACTACAGTTAAATTCTGCCGAAATAAAGATTCAGCCTTTTTTATTCACTTTGATTTGGTATGATCTCACTAAAGAGAACCAGTTGGAAATAGACATGTTAAAGATCACATTGCATGACATTTCCATGCTACGCATCCATATCATAATCTATGTCATTTGGTTATATCAATTTACGTGACCATTGAAGGTTGAGTTACGAAATTACAACAAAAGCCGCCTTGATCCTAAGTTGATATGATTAATGGACAGGATTGATTGTAAATATATTTCAGTATTGGCAGAGAAGTTGAACTCATTCAGTTATTTAGCAATTACATAATTATAAAATCTCACATATAGCCCAAGTGAGAGATTGTTGAATTATTAATCCAACGTTGGGCTTATATGTTAATATAATTATGTATTGCATACTGTCAAACCCATAAGATAAGCCCATATGAAAGTGATCTGGTAAATTTAAAAAATTCAGTAATTTGGGTTTAAATATCTCAAAGGATATCGAAATAAATAAATGTGTAGATACCAATGGACATTTACTATTTATGATGGGTTAAATAGGGAATGTTTAAGGGTGACTTAAGAATAGCATGAAAGTTACCTAAATTCATGTGAATCAGGTAAGGTAACTTGAATAAACTAAATAGGCAAATTCCAATTATGAATTTAGAAATAAAATCATCCCTACAACTATAAATAAGGGTTATGGTCCCTGCGTCAGTGAATTACTTTTCTCCCTAATACTCCAATCATATAAAGAGATTTTGTGAGAATACATTTGACCTGGAAGGCCGTGGCCGGGATTCTGTCCAGACGAAGGTCGGATCAAGTTTGTATTATATTCAGTTTCCGGCTATGGAGTTAGGTACACTTCCATCCAACTTGAATTTCAGTTTTAGTTTTTGAGTTTTGATTCCGATGATTTAACACGATATTTAGCATATTTTTTTTGTTTCAAGTAATTTTTCCCAACAGTCTTGCCCCCTTTGTCTTGAGAGAGTGCATTCTATACAGTAATCTTCGTCCCGCAATCCAAACACAAAATAGGAGTAGGACCAACCCCCCAAAAAAAATGATGATCCCTCTATTAGAAGAGAGAAATGGGTTGGACACATCTTTTTAAGCAATCCAATCTTTGTTATAATTACAGACTTCCAAATTGCAAACAAATCCGATTTCTCTCTCCTTTTCTTCCCCCTTTTTTTTTAACTCGAATTTGAAACATTTTACAAAAGAGAAAAGAGAACGGATTCCTCATAGCATAAATAGAAGAGAAAATTTTATATATAACGAAAAACTGTAATTAATAGCATACATACACCTGCCGGATTCAGCTATTCCTTTCTTAGTCATCTAATCCATGCAATGCGTACCAAGTTTTGGCTTTTGCAGTTCTAAGCTCTATCAATAAGGATAAAAAACACAGAGGGAAAGAAAATAAGATGGAAGCAAACTATGGGGAGTGTAGACTACAAGTAGCGGACTGCAGTAGTCAGAGCGCTAATGTACTTCCCATTTTAATGCATACATAGAGTTTGCCACGCTATTCCATCTGGGCGTTTCTCAACCGTAAACAAGCAACACGACTATGCTTTGTCAACATAAATGAATTATAGGCCCTTTGGCATGGCTTGAATCTTATGAATTCAATTTGATTTTACATGGCCCAAAAGCCGATTAATTTGCGACATGAACTCAAGGCCTAATGAATAAAATATACTAAATTTTGCCGAGGCACATCATTTACACGGTATGCGTCCATCTTTCTCGAAGTATGGCGACTAGATCTTTGTGTTACAAAAAAAAAATGACGACTAGATCTTTCTCGATAGCTGCCCGATTGACGAGAAATGAAATTTTTGAATACTCATCGATAAGAAAAGTAGTTCCCTCATCAATTGAAACTTTCTTTGACCGACAAAACTTTAAATCCCTTAAAATTTCGTTTGATACCCATGAATTTCAGGATACCTCTTTAAGGAAGCTAGAATTTTAGTGTCTCGGATGTATACGAGACTCACACAGGTAAGCTATATATATACATATATATTATTAACCAAACCGAGCAAATAAGTCCTCTTTCTCTCAAAACTTACACAAAACACACAAGGCATATAGAGCTTTTTTTTCAGTTTGTTTTCTCTTTTTCTGAAAACCGCTCTTTAACTTGAGTATCAAAGTTTTTCCCATCAAAGCATCCTCCAACGGCTTGTTGCAGGTCCTATCAATCAAGATCAACAAACGACTAGTTATCCCACTTGAGTTAGCAGAGCTATCATATGTGGAGACGAAACCCACATCCAATAAATTAATTAGAGATGGATTCTTAAATAGTTGTGAGACTGATCAAGATAGATGTTCCATTTTTTCCACCATCTTCTAAGGCTAGTTAGGGAATGCAAAGCCCTAATGAGAGGAAGCTTGGCATGTAAGTTAGCCATAACCATAGGGAGGTCAACCGTTGAGCAAATTGGTTTGCCGACTTTGTTCCTCTTTTTTAAAAGAGTCTAACTTTGTTACACTCTGCTATGTACTAGCTTAGTGTTCTTTTGCCAAGGGACCTATTACAGGTGTTAATTCAAATATTTAGACTATTGCTATTTTGAACTTCTATCCATGTAGTTGGGGTTTTTTTTACTAAAATGTTATAATTTTGGTTTAAAATTATTAAAATGACAGTTTTTTTCCCAAATGTACTAATATGACATTTGGAGAACGCGACATTAGTGTCGCGCTTCCAAAACACGACACCATTCCTTTTTTAAAAAAAATGCTTTAAATGTCACAATTTGGGATCGTGACATCAACGGTTTAAAAGCAAAACCCTAAGTTCTTTTCTCGTTCTCTCCTTCGATCACCTCACTTTGTCTCTCTCAAGCAGCAGAATCCTAAAAAAAACCTCATTCTCTCCTTTGGCCACAACACCAATGAAGTGTCAAGAACTTAGATTGCTTTCGTGCGAAATCCACATTTGGTCTCCTTCCATGCAGACAATTATAAATTTATTTTTCAGTTTCTTCGAATCCAGGGTTTAGTAAAGATGTTGATGATCTTTTCATGTGGATCTATAAGAAAGCATGATGATATTAGGGTTAGGATTGTTTGTCTATTCTTCGCCCTTTTTTTCTGTTCATGTGGATAGAATGTGACATAGATGTCACATTCCCAGAGCATGACATCATGGATTTATTTTCTTTTTTACAAAAAATAATTGAAAAACAGTGATATCGCCTCCAAATATGATATCAATACATTTGGAAGGAAAAAAAAACTATATCATTTTAACAATTTTAAGCCAAAATTGAAACATTTTGATAAAAAGCCTTACATAGTTGGCTTTGCCCCCCCGGACCAAAATGGAAAAGCAAACGAGTGTACTTTTAACAAAAGAAAAATGATGAGGGTAAGCTCAAGTTTTTGGGGCCGTTTGGGAGTCGGTGAGTGACTCGGCATATAGTCTCCAAATCTAAAGTCAACATCATATATTTGAACACAATCTAATTATTCAAAATTACGGATCCCTTGAAATTTTGCCGTCTCATGGCATAGTCCGATGTGTAATTGGATGAGAGATCCATTCGTTGAGTGTTGATCCTATCTTCCATCCACATGAAAAGGGGCTCAGCTTTGGTCTTTTGTCATAACCCAACTCTAAAGAGTAGTGTGAGAGAGTAGAGAGATAGAGAGATTTTAATACAATTTCATTTCATTCAATTTTCAATATATGTCTTGATATTACTATTTATACTATATTTACTAACTATTTAATTCCTTCCACAACTACTAACTAATCTATTAATTACTAATTAATTTATTAACTATTAATTAATATTTCTAACTATAATTAACTACTAACCATAGTTGTTGCAATACTTCCCCCTTTGAAGATATTCTTGTCCTCAATGATAGAAAACCAAGAATTGAGATTTTGAATTCATGAATCTTGAACTAAATCTTACATTTGTATTAAAGATAAGGTAATAGATATGAACAATAGATGTGACTGAGTTGGGGAGATTAGTGGGAGAAAAGTGGAGACAAGAGAGTTTGAAGAAACTTTTCTTGAAATTCATTTCAATGAAGGATTTTGTTCGACTATTGCCAGAAATTCAATCTTTTGAGGGGTTGATAAAGACTCACCATTAACAACTTCTTTCTTAGACATCCAAAACTTTTTATCTACCCTTAACTTTTTTTCACTAGGGGTATGTAGAATGAAAGATTTAAAATATATTTCAATACCTTGTTTTTCCATAAATTTTAACATTGTTTCTTTTGACATTTTCCTTTGCTGATATCCGATTTCTTTTCATTTTATTGCTCCTTTTCTGTCAAAGTTTTGATATTCTTATCAATACCAAACATTTTTAATAGAATGTTAAATTTGTCATCAATGTGTGTCATGAGAGTGTCCATCCTTTTATTATGTTTCTCCTATTTTTTTCTTCCATTCTTACCTACGAAACTCTTGTTCTTTTTTTATTTTTCAAACCAATTATATTTTGTTATTGATTATATCAAGAATCATACACTATAATATTAATTTGTCACAATTCAACTCTAAAAAGTGGTAAAAAGATAGGGAGAGAAAAATTGGAAAGAGAAAGATAGAAAGAGGGATAGAAAGAGGGAAAGACTAGAGAGAAGGAGATAGAGAGGAAGAGAGAATACAAATAGAGAGAAAGAAAGATTTTAATACAATTTTAGTCCATTCAATAACCAATACATATTTTGATATTACTACTTATACTATATTTACTAACTATTTAACCACTTTCACTAACTACTAACCAATCTATTAATTACTAACTAATATATTATCTACTAACTAATATTTCTAATTATGATTAATTTTTAACTATAGTTGTTACATCTTTCTTAAAAGTGTCATTCTATGGCCTCTCACAATTTGTATGAACCTTTATACTTTGAGCCCAACGTTCAGGTGCCAATGGACCTAGCAACAAGGAACATGTCATAGTCCTAACCAAGAAGGAAGGATTGTGCCTAAGTCTTCAAGTTTTATAAAGAAATAGGAGACAAAATATATGAAGGGCAGTGTATGCGTGGGTTCTGAGCTGCATTAAACTAATGGAGTAGTTGGTATTTATTAGAAATAGGTTAAGAGAAGGGAGGAAGGAATGAGATTGCTAGAGGAGAGGTGGGAGAGAGAGAGAAGAGATAGAGAGAGAGAGAGAGAGAGAGAGAGAGAGAGAGAGAGAGAGAGAGAGAGAGAGAGAGAGAGAGAGAGAGAAGAAGAAGAAGAAGAAGAAGAAGAAACTGAGAAGGAAGACTTATTCATTTATTTTCATGGCTACTACTAACCAACATACATCTATTTATACATTCCCAAGATTAACTACCCCAACAACTACTGCAGGTAGGATTTAGTTGTATAACTAACTTTTGGAACTAACTGCTCACTAGCCGTTAGTTTCCAAAAGTTAGATGTGGTGACAATTTTCTCTTTTTGAAAAAAAAAATCCTTGTCCTCAATCATTGAAGGTTGGAAATTGAGTTTTGATAAAATCTAAGTTCTCTCATGTTAATTTTTCTAAACTAAGGTTAACCCATTTAATCAACACATGTCACTACTAAAAAACACGCCATCAGTGATGAAAAATTACTGACGGAAAAAATTCATCAGTATTTGTAACAGATTAGCGAGAGAAATTAGCAATGGAAATATTTTTGTTGCTAATCCGTTGCTATAGTGGTCAACAGTAAAAAAAAAAATCTATAAATCTATCAGCGACGGAGTACCGACGGAATTTTTAGTGACAAAATTTTCGTCGTTAATCCGTCGGTATAGTTATGAAGGGTAAAAAAATAAAAAATAAATAAATATAAGTATCAGCGACGGATTAGCGATAGATTACCGATGGAAATTTTAGCGATAGATTTTTTTAAAATTTTTTATTTTATATTTTTTATTTAATAATTCTTTTTTCTTTTCTTTTTATTTTATTCTGTAGAAAAATAATATTATTTTATTTTTTTAAAATTTTGTAATATTTTATTTTAAGTTAAAATTTTATTATTTTATAATAAATTATCATTTTAAATTATTTTTTTATTATTAAAAAAAGTGAGATAAAGATAACAAGTAAAAAAAATAGAACAAGAGAATTCATTGTGGTGTAGTGGTTGTGGTGTTATTAAGATTTTGTTTCTACACAGATTCGAAACTTATTGAAGGCGGCTTAAGGAATTTTAGGCATATTAAAGCAACAGCACACGGGCAGGCAGGCGGGGGCCGGGCGGGCTAGTGCATGGGTAGGGTGCGTGGAGCCGCTTGTATTTGCCTGAGAACTCAAAAATCAGCGATGGATTTTTTTCGTCGTTAATATGAACGACAGATAGTATTCCGTTGCTAATATTTAGGGGGTGGCTTTTAGCGACGGAAAAAATCTTTCGTTGATACCCTTCACCGATCGATTTTTTACTTTAAGCGATAGATTTTTTTATCGCTGATGGCGTGTTTTCTAATAGTATGTGTCACAGACCTATTATTTCTCTATATGGCTTTTCTTTTGAGCACTGCCTCTAGTTCAACTAGAACCTGCTTATCTAAGCCTATTAGTTGTAAATGCGGCATTGCAGAGTTGTTAGGACCCAACTTCTTTTTTAGCAAAGAGACATAGAATACTGAATGTATTTTGGAACCAAGTGGTAGCTATAGTTTGTAGGCAACTTTCCCAATTTTTGCAATTATTTTGAAAGTCTATAAAACTTAGATAATAGTTTCAGTTGCTTGCATATTTCTATTGACTGCTGTCGATAAAGATGTAGTTTTTAGTACACCATGTCTCTAATTTGAAACTTCCTTTCTATTATGTTTTTCTCAACATACAACTTCATTATGTTATGTGCTTTATGTAAATGGTCTCGCAAGATCTGAACCATAGCTCGTTTATTCTTGATGAACTCTCCCGTAATGGGTGTGACTAAATCAGCATATAGACCCATAGGTATTTGTTAGGGTTGGTATCCATACAAGGGCACTTAGACAGCTTAGCAAAGAGTTGATGTTGCTTCAGGGTTTGAAGGACTATTTTAAGTCTTGTGCATGGGTATAAATGTAGGGGTTGTAAACTAAAATATCATCAAAAAAATACCAAAGCAAACTTCCTCAAACAAAGCGGAAATATGCGGTTCATCAGAGATTGAAAAATGGCTGGAGTATTAGTTAATCCAAAAGGTATAACTAGAAACTCAAAATGGCCATGATATGTTTCGAAAGCTATCTTCTCTATATCACAAGGTTTCACCTTAATCTGGTGGTATCCTACTCTAAGGTCTATCTTAGAAAAGACTTTGGAGCCATGAAGTTCATCCAAAATCTCATCTTTGTTGGGAATTGGATATCTATCTTTGATGATTAAGAGATTCATTTGTCTATAATCGACACAAAATTTTCTTGTTCCATCTTTTTTCTGGACTAATAGAACTGGGGAAGCAAAAGGGTTAGTACTGTTGCAATTACTTCAGGTACTTCCAAGCCTTCCTGATCAGGTTTTATTTGTAAGTTCATGCAGTTTTGGAATTGCTGTTGTCTGAACTTCCTTGTGGCCTTCCCCTAACCAATTTAATTAATGGTTGTTTCAATTTTTTTTTCCAAAATAATTTCATTTCCATCACTAAAAACCTTGACCTGCAATCTCTTAAAATCAAAGGTAATTGGACTGTAATTATATATCCAATCTACCCCTATATTACATCTCATCTGCCTAAAATTATTACTCTTAAATTAAAAGAGAAAGTATACCTTTGGAAGGCCCATTTAACATTGCTTACTTTTGCAATGTTGTTAATCTTACTTCCATCTGCAATTTCTGCTTGCAGCATCTCTACTCATTCAGCTAGTAGCTTGAGTTATGTAGCTAACCTTTGGTGGATGAAGCTATTAGAGCTTCCTGTATCTACTATGATAGAGACTACCAGCCCACATAGTGTTCCTTGTAAAGCTATCATGTGCTTGTGCATGGAGTTGGACAATGCGCACAAGGAAACCTTGACAACTCCATCAGCCTCCATTTGTTCTCTGCATCTTTCTCCTATTTCTCCATCAATTGGTTCACCTTCTTCTTTATCTTCTGCAGCTAGTATGAAGTTTAAATGTTTAGGTTTACACCTGTGTCTAGGACTGAATCTTTCCCCACATTTGAAGTACAGATTGTTATCTCTTCTGTATTGTCCTTCTTGAGGTGTTAGTCTTTTCCAATGGTTTTCAAAAGGACCGCTACCATGTAGGTTTTTGTTCACTTTGGTGGTGGAAGGAAGCATGGAACTAAGGCCTCCAGAGTTCTTACCTCTTGCATTTCCTCCTCCAATGTTCTAATGTTTCTGTGTTCCTATCCTTCCCCTTCTAGCTATTTCTAATGACTGCTCATGTAAGCTACCATTTCGAATGCTTGAAAGAGAGATGTGGGCTTCATCATCCTTAATATTGGTTTAATCTCTTCCTTGACCCCACTTATAAAGCTTGAAATGAAGTATGACTAAGAAAGTTGGTGATTTTTATGGAGCATTAGAGACCAAGTCTCTTTAAATTTCTCCTAGTACTCTCCTATAGAAATGTTGTTGCAGCTTAGTAAATTCCTCCACTTCATCTTGTAGTCTTTAATCTCAAATCTCTAACATAATAGACCAGAAAACTCTTCTCGTTCTAAATCTTTTTTAATTTTTTTTAGTTCCTGATACTAAATTTCTACTTTTCCTTTTGGGTATATTTCTATTGTTTCAACTTTTTGATGGTCGGATATCTGGTATACTGCAAAAAACTTATTACATTTCCTTATCTACATGTGTGGATTGACACATGAGAAGAGAGGAAGCTCAACTCTAGATGGGTTTGGCATCATGCTCCGTGGTTGAGGATCTCTTTTATTGGAGTAAGCCAGGGGCAATTTTCCCAATTGAGGGTGATGCTTGCTTTGATGATTCAACTACTAGTGGGAATTCCCGGGGGGCAATTTTCCCAATCCAATCCAGGACAACGCAAACATCAAAGTTGTGATCAATGAATCATTCCCCCTCCTCCCACCCCCCCCCCCCCCAAACCACAAAAAAGAGAACACTGAGATTGTCACCCCTAATTCTGCATCAAAATAGAATTTAACAGTGGAAGTCTAAGCCAGCAGCATTGCATGAACATAATTTGAAGGATGACTTGAATCAGCAACAGCGCAAATGGAATCTTTGAAGTTCCAGAAGAAAGATAGAGGATTTCATAACTTTTTTGTGCAGCGACCAAACATGCTCCATCAAAAAGGCAGCAAAAATTGTAAAATTGAAAGGCCTCCACCTGCTAACTTTTCTAAGAATTTTCCAAACCCCTTGGCCTTAGACTCATTTTGACTTTGAGATTCAAGAAGACCTTACTGACTATCCTCGTATCCATCTTATCACTCAATTTTCTCTTTCCTGCTTGAATAAAGAGAGCCATGATCCTAAAGCATTGCATTTCGCACCCATAAAATGAAGAGATTCTCCACCTGAACACATACAAAGAATTTGATAAATTAACATGCCTTTCAGCTCTTGGCACTTCCATGGTGAGAAAGCTGTTCTGAGTATATATTGATTTGCCAACCAACAAAAGCATTTCAAAGGATAATAGGAAGTAAAAACTGATTTATGCAACAAAATTGATCAAGAATAGCATATCCATAAAAGATAAGGGACTGACTCCGTAAGAACAGGCAAAAAAAGTGTCCAGATTTTACATACAGATATCAAACATAAAAGAACCAATGATATATGAAAGAAGACCACCATTATTCAGCCTCGTGATCACCATTATTACATATCATTTTACAAACAGCATCTTCAAGATCAGCTATTGACTCTGCTTCCTAACACTAGCTCTCACTGAATTGAGCCTGTCACCACCAACAAAATTTTCACACATGGTTAATTAAGTGCAAATATTCTAAAGTCATTAAATGAAATTAGAGAACAGAAAATTAAAACATAATCTCATAATAAACCATCGAACAAGTCACTGCAAAAGTAGCAAAAACGAATAAATTATGGATGATCTGCAGCAACATAAGGTGGGAATCACTTGCTCAAATCTTTACAATATGAATTTATTGTGTAAGGCATCATACCCATCCCCATAAAACTAATATCCCAGACACCATAAATCAGGTTTCTACATAGTTGATAATTAGACCTAACAGTTCCGTCACGCAACAGGAAATGACCAATTTCAAGCCTCCATCTGTGTTTTCCTTTGTCATAATTTCTTTTAGCACTCCCCCCCCCCAACAGGTAGTTTAATCTAGTTACAACCAAGAGTGAACAAAACTGGTATTACTGGCAAAATGAGCAGAAAGAACATGGAGAACCAGCGAAATATTACTCCCATCCCCACATGAGATTGCATAAAGAGCATAATATGTTTCAAGGTTCTGTGCCAGATAGAGGCAGTGCTCTATTGTCTCCGGACATGAAGTGCTTCCAAGTTATAAGACATCTTAGAGTACATCATAGCAAAAAAGAGTTCTATGCAACATCAGGGAATAGCAAAGGACAGTTAAAGCAACAATTTTTTTTTTGGGGGGGGGGGGGGGGGGGGGATGAGCAACAATCCCTACCTCAGCAACCAACTCCTACATTGGTAGCCGCTGATCAAGACAGCATCTGGCAACTACGACTGCATGATTTTATTTTGTTTGATGCAATGCGGTCCCGAGATCTCTTGACATTTCCTTATTGATGTCGGCTCAACAGCCACAACACCATTGCTTGAAGGCTCAGCTGAAGATATATGCACCTTGCTCCTGCTTTGTTTTCCCAATGTTTTGTCAGAAAACATAGAGTTTCTAAATTCATGCTCCTCGTTAGGGTTTGCTCGATCCTTAATGGTGCAAATACTAAGAGGCAACTTCTTTTGTTTGATCCTTCCCTTCTTTCTGCCAATAATGACCATACTATCTACCACATCACCATTTTTCTCCTTTGAATAATCCATTCCGAATTCCTCAGTTTCAGTTTCCGATTGGTCAGATCTATTACAATTAGAAGCCTCCCCATTTTCCCCCATTATAAATGCTTCAGAATCCACCTTGGAATGTGGAGAAGCCCCGTTGCATGGGGAATAAGGATTTCCCTCCAAAACTTCGGCTCGAGCTAAAAATTTAGTTTTTCCAAAGGAGGAGAAGCCTTTAAGCTTCTTATGCCTCTTTGAATCAGACCCTGAACAATTCTTTGAGATTCTAGGAGAACTGTTCATAGCTCTATGCAGTGTCCTGGCTAATTCTTCATCGGTTTTGTTATTCTCAACAGGTCGGTGCTTCATGTACAAGGCATGAACCGGGATGTGCTTCTTCATCTTATTCTTCTTCAGATATCGGTCTCCAGAGGCAGCCTCTGCCTCATCCAGGACCTCTAACGCGTTCTTGGCAGCTGCAATAGCATTGGCCGCAATAGCAGCCTTCTCTTCAGCAGCTGCTTTTGCAGCCTTGGCCGCCTTGACAGCAGCAGCAGCCGCTTTCTTAGAAGCCTCCACGATCTCCTCCGGGGAAAGATTAGGGTTACTCAAATAAGAAGTCAATAGACTGTTAAGACGACCATCGAAATCACTGGGAACAGAAGATAGCAAAGACATCCGAAACGAATCATGGGAAACCTGTTTCTTCAAACCGGCAAGAAGTCGCTTGCGGGGCGGCAAAAGGACATCCGCATCCAAGTGATTAATGTCACAGATGTTATCCTCCATTACTAAAACTGTAAACCTAAACCCTCAAAATGGTAAATCTTGGCCTACATGGATGAATTGAATGTTGCGACTAAAATCACGGGAAAGAAACACCAACAAACAAATCTGAATCCCACCTAAAATTCAACCATGTAAAAACGAAATCAAATATACAGGAAGCCCTAGAAATGAAATTTTTAAAGCAATAGAATTATGAAACCAAAACGGGGAAGATGCATGCATGGAATCCAAAGTAGGGTAGAAACGTTGGAGTTAACCAAGATAGGGGGAATTCTTCCTAGTACATGCGAAGAAAAGGAATTAGGGCTGTTTATAAAGTGGATTCAAGGAAATCCAAATGAATTTCGAAGCGCCATACCCGATGGGGCATGCTTATAATCGTACGACGGAGAGATCAAAGAAAACAAAGATACGAAACGGAATTGACGTAGTTAAGTACCTGTAACCCGACAGAGGCTTTTGCAGAGGAGAGAGAGACGGACAGAAGCCAAGTTGGGAGTTAGGGTTTGGTCTGAGAGAGAGAGAGAGGGAGAGAGAGAGATCGTCGCAGCAATGGGAGTCAGGAAGAGAGAGAAGAGAATTTGAAGATGTGATTATTTATTTTGTATATATAGATAAATAACTTAATTTTTTTTGGGATAAATATGTAAATAAAAGTGTGAGAGGAGAGAGAACTTCGATTGGTTGTGATTGTAGAGAGAAAGAAACCCAACACTTCCCCATCCCAATCTCCCCCCCGCCCCACTACCTCACAGATCCCGTGATCTCATCTCACTTCCTTTTTCCATTTACTGCCCTCACCCTCAACTCGCCAAAACTAAACTGCCCTCCCCACGCTTTAAACCCTTCTTTTTTCCCCCTTTTCTTTGTTTAATTTAAATAATTAGTAATTACTATGACTGTCATTGTCGATATCATCCACCTTTGAGTTTGTGTCTAATTTCTTCAGAGTTTAATTTTGATGATAAAAATTAATTCTAATTTTGTAAAAATTATAAATGAATCGAATAATTTCACCTAATAATAATAACTACTCTTAAATTATAAATCCAAAATTATTTTAGTCGTTTTAAATAATAAAGTTTAGGGAAATTTCATATTCACTTTTTTTCTTTCAATTTCAAACTATTTTGG
Source organism: Dillenia suffruticosa (assembly GCA_033439265.1). Lineage (NCBI taxonomy): Eukaryota > Viridiplantae > Streptophyta > Magnoliopsida > Dilleniales > Dilleniaceae > Dillenia > Dillenia suffruticosa. Next base: position 233,509 of record JAVTVX010000027.1, read on the forward strand.
TTGAACTATTTTTTTTTTTTTTTCCTTTAATACTGCTTGAGGTTTATAAGAATCATTGCATTACATGAGTTTGTTGAGTTCCATTTAATTGAAATTATTTAGAAACCTTTAATTTATCATAAACAGTATGTAAAAAAAAAATACACACACACACACACACACATAAAATATGAGCTTATCTTATATTATATCAAGAAATTGCAAGACTTAAAAGTTATAAGGGATTTTTTTTTTTTTTTTTTTATCACAATAGAAAAAATGAAATAATAGATTTTCTCCTAAAATATAATTTGACTTGCGGACCCATTTGTAATTTTAGGATTTCTTTAAAGTCGAAAGTTATCATTTATTAGACTTACGTATCAAATGCTCAATCCAATTAATTTTGCAGCATCTATCCCTTTTCTTTAAAAGTAGAATCTTATTGTAATATATTTTTCTTTCATTTCACTTATATATGAACACCGTTGATTGACATAATTCATATCTTTGTATACCTACATGACATTTTTATCGAATTTTAGTAAAAAAAAAATAAAAAAAAAAATAGTATGATTTCAAAAAAAGCTATGGTCATTATAAGGTGAGAATTTCAAATTATAGATTAATATCTATTTTTAAATAAATATAAATATTGAGTCGCTACAATCACCATTAGGGGTTCAAAACCAAAACCCATGGGCCTAAATATCTTATCTTCATCTTTGTAATATATATATTTAAAATAATAAGATTGACATCACATACCAGAAGAAAACTACTTAATAAGTTATCTCTCTCTCTCAAATTTGTCTTTTTTATTTTTCTCATCTTTCTAAAAATAATACCTTTTTTTTTTTGACAAAAATGCATCCACAGTATCATTGATGTTTTATAGAATATCTATGTTATGCAAAAATACCATTATTTTATTTATTTGCATTTTCATTTTTTGTTATTTATCTGTTTAAATCTTCTAACTCTATATGAAAAAAGAAAAAAATATCTCCAAGTAAAATTCAGATAACAAATTTGTTAAAACTTATTTTTTATTTTATTTTATGTAATCTTTTATTTTTTATTTTTTTATGTATGACACAATAAACTACATTAATTTATTTATTTTATAAAAAAAAAAAAAAAGGAAGAGAAACGAAAGAGGCAATGTCATCATAGGGGGCGATAGCCCAATTCCCCACTCCAAGCCCTTGATTTGTTCATCGAGCCTCACACCCACTTGCTGAGGTGGGAGATTCTCCGGCTTAGTAGAGACTGGGCTAATGCCTTCCTGTGCAGCACCGAGCCAAATCCTAGGAACATCTCTCGGGTGAAATGGCTCCCTCCTAACCCAGGTATGATCAAGCTCAACTCTGATGATGCGGTGTCTAAGTCCTCCAGGAAAGCTGGTGCTGGTGGCCTTCTTAGGAGAGAAGACGGCAGCTGGCTTAAGGGATACACTATCAACATTGGGAGTGTGGATGTCCTCACAACGGAGCTCTGGGGTCTGAGAGAAAGCCTCAAGCTGGCTAAAGCCTTACGAATTGAGCAACTTCAAGTTGAAGTGGATAACTCTTCCCTTATGAATCTTTTAGCTCTCGAAAAGCACAGAAACCATCCCCTTCTTTTAATTTGCGCGGAATGCAAAGACCTACTATTAGAGTTAGGGGTCAATCATGTCTCGCATGTTTTTAGATTTTTAGAGAATTAAATAGATGTATCGACCTCTTGGCCAAGCTGGGTTTCAGTTCTTCCATTGGAGTCAGAGTCCTGGACCACCCGCCTCAACAGCTGGCTCCCCTGCTACTTGATGATCTGTTTGGCGAAGGCTCCCTTAGGAGCATTGTCCCCAGTCCTAGCCGCGTTAGGCATTGGGGCGTTTGGCATTGGGTGTTGTAGGCTTTGTTGCTTTTGCTTGCTTGATATTTCCTTCCTTTACGTACCTTTTGATGGCTATACCTAACTTTACCCATAAATGCCTTGCAACCTTTTTCTTTTTCTTTTCCAAAAATAATTTTTCTCACGGCTCCCCAAAAAAAGAAACCAAAAAAAACAAAAAATGGAAAACTTTGTCTTTGAAGTGGAGTATAAATAAGGTGCGGGTCTGGGGTTCCTAGCAAGGCCCGGTCAGGTGCATCTCTCTCTCTCTCCCCGATTGAGTTTCTTGTTTCCTTTCCTAATCAAACCCTTATACAGCGATTTTCTGTGTTTCTTGATCCCCACGTTTTCCTTTTTCTTTTATTTTATTTTATGCTCAGTTCTTTGTTATGGGTCTTGCAGGGGTATTGTGAAATGCCCCTCTTCCACCTTCTTTCTCCATTTCTAGCCGAGCAATAATGATTACTCCCAGTTAATCCTTCAATCATTTCGAAATCCATTCTTGTCAAGGCTAACGGTAAGGGTTTTCCCTCCCCCACCACATTTTTTTACTTATTACATTTGCTATTCATGCTCTACTAGTTTTGATTGTCTAGTACATGCTACCTTACCTACAATTAGAATTGCATGTTGTTGTACAATTGCTTTCTGTTTCTCTTTCAGCTTTGCATACAATGCGGAGCATTAAGCCCTTGCCCTAGGCTGTCCAAGTGCTGTACATTCCAGCATTCTTCGTCCTCACTTCTCTAGGATCGTTGAAGATCTCATTTTCAACTGTTTGGATGCTGCAGCTACCAAGGTAATCAGCTTTCTCCCTTGGGTTCGGATACGATTTACTAACTAGTCCTTTGTTTGAAACCATTACTTTGGGGTTCAGGCCCAAAACACCTATGCCTACCCGCTTCAACAGTTTGTACTAACTTGGGTATATCAATCAATGTTTGGCCCTACTTATATTTTGGCAGTCCACATATATATTTTCAGGTGCTTGTCTCGATGGTGGTTGGGACCTGCTATGTCAAAGTTGCTGATAATGGTCAGTCTATGTCTCCTTTTGCATGGGGTTCCAACACTTTAAATATTGAACCTTACTGTAACTTATAGTTATACTTTTGCACGTTCCCAAGATGGATTGGTTTTGTTGGGGGAAAAACATGGTATGCCTTTATCCATTATCATTTACTTCCCAGAACTTATCTTATGCAGTGATCGAGAATTTAACTGAGAGGATCAACCTGTTTTTATGGCCTTTTCATCTGTATGAAGTAAATAGTAGTGGGAAGAGACTGAACTGGTTATAGTTTCCTAGGCATTCCATAAACTCGCACTCACTAGGCAAACAATGTTCTTTTATTAGTTATAGATCCATAAATGTGGGAATTGTTTCAACAGAACAAAACCAAAGACGGAAAGTGCTGTCCTGCCTTGTTCGCCTGCTTAGGCTTTTGTGCATGCCTTTCAATAGTAATGAGGCATTCATAGGGTATTGGTTGCAATATAAACCTGCCCTTGAAGAAGACACCAAGACCATTTCATTTAGCGTTAACCATCCTGCATTCAATCACAAGGTAATACCTTGGAATGCGCCTCACAAGGTTCTGAATTTCTGTGGAGTGGTAGATGTGTCACAATGTTTTATGTTAACAGCAACGTCAAAATCTCAACATTGGACCAGTGTGTTGCAACTAATGAAATCTTTGGTTTCCGTGGACAAGCATTGGGTTCCATTTATGATGTTTCCTTACTAGAAATCCTAACAGAAGTTCATGGGTGGCCAAATGGATATCACAAGGTTATTAAGGCAAGTTTTGCTATTAATCTTTTAACTACAAGAGATCTCTTACTATCCAGGTGCACTATATTTGCAAGTTGTAGTAAACTTCATCAGATCATCAGGGCTGCAAGTCGGTGCATCTAGGAATTGATGACACTAGAAAAAAAAGTTGGCAAACAGGTAAGACATTTTAATAGTGGTTTCAGTTTGTACTATGTCATTTACTCGCATGACACTTGTAGACACTTACATAAAAAGAAACATGCTCAGTATACATTGTCCTATTAAAATTACACAAAGAAACTGCTGTGTCAATATTTGCATCTTTCCTTGCCCCACACATTTTTTTTTTTTTTGTGATTGCTTAGTATGAGCTAGATGAACAAAATGCAAGCATCTAAGTCAATCGCTTTAAGACCTCAGGCATCTCATCTTTATGTTTAAGGAAAAAGAAAAAAAAAAGGAAAATTTTAGCATCTGATCTGGTATATGATATGACGCTGCCTTTTGATGACTAAAAATGCATCGTATCCTCAGTATCTCAGTTTCTTTCTTCCATGCTTTATATGCAAAATGCATTGATATCAAGATCTATACTACTATCAGAGGATTAGCATTAGTTTCTGCACATGCAACTGTATATCAAAAACTAATGCAGACACAATTCATCTTGGCATATGCTTTGGCAATCAGTTAAAGTGAGCATGTGCTATCGAAGGATTTTCGTTGCTTTCTTGAATATGACTCTGCTTCACACATCTTGTGTGAATTTTCTTGAAATTAGCATTTTCCGTTTAGCCGTTGACCATTTACAGATTTACCGGATGCTAAATGTCTTACTGCAAAGGCAGCATATCTGTTCTCTCTTTGGTTTTGATATACTAGAAAAGCACATAATAGTACGCTTTTTTTTTAAATCTTTGAATTTTTCCTCATTTAATTATTGTAAGAGACTTATTTTACAGCCAACCAGTTCAAAGGAAGCACATGCAGTCCAGATCCCATCTTTTAGCAAATTGTTCCTTGTACGATCTTAAAATTTATATATCTCAATTAAGCTGCAAAAAATAGCACATAATGCTGGCATAGTTTTGCTCCAATTGACCCTGGATGCATTATCAAATCTGTAGCCCCAAGAAGGTCTCAGATGCAATCAAGAAATGTGTACCAAGGATTGCCTTTGTTCACTTAATGGTTTCCTACAAACTTATTGATGTTGACAGGTATGTGCTTGCTAAAACTGTATGATGTTGACTGATTCTTTTTACAAGCCTTATTAATTTGAGATATATCATTTCACTTCAGCGAGGATGAGCTGCTGTGCACAAACCTTGCTCTTCTCCCTCTGGCGCTAATGGCAAGTAACTTTGGGAGTGATGTTACCAGTTCATTGCAAGCATTGGAAATTTCTGATGGTGGATTAAAGCTTTCAGGATACATTTCTACTTCTTGCAATTCCTCATCTCTGAAGGTGGGTTGATCCCTTATATTGGAGGAGCAGAAGTGGGTGTATATATTTGCTTGTGCACAAGTGGGTGTTGTTCTTTCTGCTGGGAGTTGAGGGAGTATCTTTTAAGTTATCCTTCACGTGGTAAACTTGGTTGTAACTAGCCTCAAATGGACAAAACTTCACACTCGCCAAAGCGTAATCTTGTTTCGAACTTTGACATTAACTAATGGAAATGGATGAATCATGAATCTAAGCCAAAAGCTGTCCCTTAATGCCTGCAAAGAGTTCCCTGCATTCCTGGTGAACTTTAAGGTGTTTTGGTTTATCTTAGATAAGCCTACATTGGCAACATTTTTATCATTGTTTACTTTCTCAAAACATATTCCATTATCTGTTCGTACCTTGGCCATCTTTCTTTGATAGTCCTCTCTTAAACCCTCCCCAGACCCTACAGTGGCAGGAGCCTTGTGCATGGGCTGCCCCTTTCATCCTTGAGAATGACAGCAGTAATTGCTTTTGGGACTACTAAATACTTATAGAATCTATTGTAACAAGATCAAGAATTTCATTTGGCACTTGTGCATGTATGCAGTAACCGAGGTAGCAATGCAGTCTGCCCATAATTCATCTCCTTGAATTGTTGTAGAGGTACCATGCATACTTGGTGTAAATTTGTCTGATATAGATCTCTTGGAATTTATGGAACAGGTAAATTGAAGGGAATCTTTTTATTTCAAATCAAAATGCATTTTGTTTTGTGTATCTGTGGGTTTATCTTTATTAACCTTCAAGTGTGTGCTCATGTTGGGGCAGTGAATCCTTCGTTGCCCATTCATCCTTTTTTGATTTTTGCTGCTTAATGCTGGCTGACTTGGTGTTTCTTGCAATGTACAAGCTTTCTGACTCAGGTGGATTGTCAGTGATACCACCATCTGTTCATCGAATTCTTAATAACAAGGCTCGCAGAGGTATAATCTTTAGTTTCTTCAAAAGTTTCAGTTTTTTGTTGGAATGGGGGATCCCTTGCTGGTGTATATGTGCAAAAATTCAAAAGCAACTTGGATGGGAAAAGCTTAGTTCAATTTATGTCACGAGATTGCTTGGCCTTCCAACAATCGAAACAACAGTTTTTCAGAGTCTCTGTTTTCTCTTTCAGTGCCGAGTTTCTGTCTAGGAAGAATTGTCTCTTCAGGCTTTTATAAATTTTGCCCAGTCAAGTTCGAGTTTAGGTGCAAAAATGTTCGAATCAAGTTCGTGTTTAGGTGCAATAATGTTTGGGGACAGATTCTTACCTTCAGAATATTCCCTTATATTGGAGGAGCAGAAGCAAACCTCTGTTTCCAAGTGAGTTGAATGATATTTGGCTTTTATTATTATTATTTTTTTTTGCTTAGTTTGGTAGAGTGTGGAGATTGACGGAGATTTTTTTTGGATTTGGGATATATTTTTGTTTAGTGTGCTCGTGGGCGACCCACAACCGTGCCTCTTGTCAACTTGGGGGCATTGCGGAAAGAGATCACTAAGCTTGAACTAGGAAATGGTTGTGGTTCGAATGATTTGTTTCATGGATTACGTCACCACGAAGCCAGTATCGAGTGTTCAGCTCAGTGTCTAGCCATTGCCAAAGGTCAGTATTGATGGATAGCGAAAACAAAAGAGAGGTATGGTTGTAAAATTTTCCACAATTCTATGTAGTCAAGACTCAAGAAAAAATGGTTGGTATGATAAAATCTTATAAATTCTCTTATCTTTGTATATATTGATATATAACCATCACATCAATCAAAATGGAAATATAGATTCGTGTTTGTTTCATTCAACACTACCTTTTGCTCACTACCAATTTTTTCCTTTTTTAGCTCTGAATTTGCCATCAGGTTGCAATAAGGGGTTCTGACAGCCAAATGCATCTAATCACCACCCAAACCAGTTGGTGAAACCGCGGAGTGAATGTCCACTGGAGTACCCCACCAATCAATCAATTAATGAATTCCTTTTTACAAAACAACTGCCCTTTTAGAGAGAGAGAGAGAGAGAGAGAGAGAGAGAGTTTGGTTTCCCACGTGCTGATGGAAATCATCGGATATAATCCAGCAGAACACTCTCACAACCGAGTACTACTTGCAAGCATAGACAGAACAGGTCTGGTCTAGGTACATTTTGCCAAGACTTCCATTCCATGGCCATAACTGAAATTCATGAACAGAAAATCTTTTTAACTCTAGTCTATAAGAATATAGAAAACACCAAAAAGAAGGGGTTCAGCTTTAAACGCCATAAATGTCATATTCATGCAGCCAGTCCCCCCTCCCTTTTTCCTGCAACTCCAAAAACTCCCAGCATCACTCAAAAGGACACAAGCATCCGATGCTGCTACGTCAATTGTTGTCCATGGTATGTTCATCTTAAGCCGTTCATGTATCCTTGCCGTAAAGATTGCAGAGGGTTTCCAGTGGCAACACAGCTTCTGTTTGACATGGAACAGTGCAGACAATATGAGCACATCATCTACTCATGCTGTACCCTTCTGCCTGCTGATATGGATTGAAGCTTCCCGGCACTTCCATCTTTCCTACCAGGTATTCATTTCCTGCAATGACCAATTTCACAGGTGAAGTTTAAACCTAACAGAGCTTATTTCTCCTTAATCTAACTGATAGTAAAGATGATTTATGGCTACTTTGCTTGCTAAGGAAAGCTTTATTATAAAACCATTTAATTTGATAATGCTGGTTCTGCTTGAGATGAGGGGAACTTAAATTCAGCTACAGCTCTATCAGATTCAATGTGTCTGCAAACGGGAAATTTTGAGGCATATGACAAGCAGAATGTTTAAGCAAGGAACCAAAGAAATGGTGAATATCATTGCAGCTTTTAAGCTACGTACTTGGATTTGAGAGGATGTTTTCATAGAAAGATAATGGTTTTATAGTGGAGGCATTGGATGGAATCGTTGGCTCCACTTTGTTGCACTGTGGTTCCAAGGAGTGATGAATCTCTGAGCTTTGAAAGCACATATCTTCGGCTCTTGGAACAACATTTTGTTGGGAAAGGAGATTTCCAGGCTTGGTCTTTTTGTCCTTGGGTGACTCAACCTCGGTCTCCACTTCAGACTCAGCATTGTTGTTTGGGGTGTTAACAACTTGCTTCCTTTTCGATCGAGCACGCCTGTTCTGAAACCAGTTATACACATTTGATTCATTTATTTGGCCATGTTGACTCAATTCACAAGTTATCTCTTTGATCTTCTCCCTGCTTGGGGTCCCATTCCCTTGTTCAAATATACGCTCCAGAATCTGAAGCTGTGTAGCTGTTGGAGTCCATCGTTGTCTTGCAGTAATTTTCTGTCCAGCAGATGTCATTAACGGATCACAATACAAATTTCCAAGCCGGACTCCTGAAAGAGCAACGTAGGATTAAGCAAAAGGAAGGCTATTAAAAAAAAAAAGAATCTCGGTTAAAACTAACCTATACATTAATTCATTCTTCAATTTAATTAATCAAAGGGTCTTTTGTTGTGTTATGATTAAGATAACTCTTGTTAATGCATTTGTATTGAATGTTATTAGAAAAAAGAACCAGTAGACAATATTTTGAATTATTTATTGGTTCTCAAGGAGTTACAACGTATATTTGTAGAATGATGATAAACATGGATACGAAACATGACTAATATGGAAACTAGATATCCCCTAGAATCAAAACATTCTGAACTATTTCCGAAAATACTGAATTTTGATATTCCTTAACATATGCAAATGAGAACGAATAGGAAAAGATAAGGGGAAGATCACATTTTCTTGCAATGTTCATTACCTACCAGTGATAAAAAATTCAAAATGGGAAAAGAAAAGGGCCATATTTTCAATCATTCCCAACTGGGTTAATAATGGACTGGTTCAAAAGATGAAAAGAAGTGGGACAATCTGCGGCATTGGAGTAGTTGGTTCTAACAGAATAATCTTGTAAGCTACAAGACAAAATCCAAAAAGCCACTTCACTTGGGAACACTAATAATGGAGACATGGGAAAAATTGAAAAGAAAGCAACAAAATTTATGGTTCCGTGTTTGCCAGAACCCCTAAAACAGTAAAACCCTAGAAACTCAACCAGAGATGTTTAGTCGGAACAGAATGAAGACCATACCACACACCCACAAACAAATTACACACAATTTTCAAAAAATACTAATTACCCCAAAAGCACCGACTGAAATCATAAAAAGTAACACCAAAACAAGGCAAAAGTAAACTCATTAAATTAAGAGAGAAACGGTTTGATGCGTGCAATCGCCATTGATGCAATTTTTACAAAAGATGAGAGAGAGAGAGAGAGAGAGAGAGAGAGAGAGAGAGAGAGAGAGAGAGTGGACCAGCACCTGCGAGATCTTGTTGAGCAGTGATAGCTTTGTGCATCTCAACAAGTTGTTCACAGATGGTGGCATAAACAGCAATCTGCGTGCGGAGGATTTCCATTTGCTCATCAGTCATGACCTTGACGTACAATACACCTCCTCCTCCTCCTCCTCCTCCTCCTCCATTCACATGCTGTTGTGGTTGATCTTCAGCTTGTAACTGTTGTTGATTTTGCTGCTTCTGATGATGATCCCACTCCTCCATTACCATTTCCTTCTTCCCTCCTTGTTCTCTTTCTCCTCCTCTCACCGCTCCTACATCCGCACCCAAACCCACACCCATATATTAGTAATAATATTCTCTCCCTCTTCTCATATTTCTCTCCCTTTCTCTCTCTCTCGAAAAAGGAAAAAGGAAGTAAACAAAGTCAGTGGTTGGAAGAAGAAGGATAAAAGGAAAGAGAAGTCATTTAAGAACAAAAAAGGGAAAGACAACACAAAACGGTACAGTAGGACCATAAATAGAAGGGAAGGATTGGGCAATGAGACATATTCATTCCCAAAAAAAACAAAAAAAAAAAAAAAAACTAAGACAAATGGATGGGAAGGGATGCGCACTTTAGGGGTCACCTCCCGCACCCCCCCTCCCCCGCCCAAAGCCCAAAAAAAAAAAAAAAAGTGTTCCATGTGCATCTTTTTTCCTTTTTTTTTTTCTTTTCGACCTTTTTTTCCCTCTTTTTAAAGAGAATTATATTTATTTATTTTTCAAATCTCCATAATTACCATAGACAAAATGAGATACAAAATAAATAATTGGTAGTTTTTGAAAAACTCGGGGAAAAGAAGGCCCCTTAATTTAAATAAATGCAAATTTATTTGAGAGATAAAATTATTACAAACAAGTAGGACTGAGATATAAAATGCTAATTTTTCAAAAAGAAAGAAAGGAAAAAAAAAAAAAAAAGAATGGTCCCCCGTCTAAGACTCAAAAAACGCAGTAGAATCCAAAACGTGGAGGACAAGTTGATTGACCCTTTAACAAACAATAAGGGTACACTACAAGAGTCGCAGCAGCCTCCCGGGAGAGTTTCACACACACTACCATCACGTAGGAGTAGGACTGGACTTGGAGAAGAGAGAGAAGCGATGTTCTCTCTCTCTGGGTGCCCTTCTATCGGGGAAGTTGAATTTATATTGCCCAAGTTTTCAATCTAAAAATTTATTGATTAAATAAATTGAGTGAGTTTAAACGAAATAAAATTTTCGAGTGACAGTATGGGACAACTGATACATATCATGTGATTGCTTAATGCAAAATGAAATGAAATGAATTCCAACTTAGTTCATTGCTAAGAGATGCAATCTTTAACTGATATTTATGCAAGAAAAGAGAAAGTGGGTTTTCTTTTTAAATTTCTTCTTTGTATTAAAATGGGGTGTTTGGTGCAAAAGCATGGATAAGATTGAAGATTGGACACATTGGTCCGCCATGCCTTTTCTTTCTATGCACGTTAATTAAAGGATACCTTCAAAAATACTCTCTCTCTCTCTCTCTCTCTCTCTATTCCCTCCTCCTCGTCATATACTTCATCATTTGATCGGGCCCCATAAAGAAAAATCTGAATGGGAGAGAGTCCTTTATCGGATACATAGCAAAAGCAGCTTATGATAAAAGGAGATGGGAGTACATCATTTTTAAGAATGTTTTCTTTTGGTGTAGTTTTTTGTCGAGTTATCGGCTGCTGAAAGGTCATTACACAAAGATTTTCCACCAATACAACCATTTTATAGCCAGCACAGTTGGGAAAACCTGAATTAAGACTCAACTTGTCTAAATTAAAATCTTTTTTTTTTAATTATTGTAATATATTTTGATTAAAGTGAAGATCCCTAATCTCAATTGAATGAATTTCAACTTTGTCAAATGTATCCTTAATATATTTTAACATAGAGTTTAATTTGTGAAAACCTCTCGGTTCTCAAACTTGCAGTAATTTCATAACATTGCTTTTGCGTCTACATAAATTTTTGAATTTCGGCATAGATGCAAACTTAAATGACACTAGCTCAACACCCAAAAAAAAATTAAAAAATTAAAAAATTAACTAATTCAATATTGAATTTCCCTCTTATCTAAACCTACTGCCAGTTGATATGCATATAATTTTTTTCCTCGTCTATCATGCCGTTGTCCAATGAACAGGAAATTTCATATCTTCTTTAAATAATAGTTAAAATAATAAAGATTTTAATGTGGGTATAGGTTTATTAGTTATGTCAAAAGTTATAATTTAATCATATAAGACTAAAAGCATTAATAAAGCTATATTATATATTGAATTGTTTATTCTTTAATGCAACTTGGGTTACTTTAGTTAATGCCTGGACCAGAGGAGAACCCATTTGGGGTCCCACTCCCAACCTAAAGAGAAAGACGTTGCTGGATCCCAAAGGTGAATTTGAGGCCCACCAAGAGTACTAAAGTTGCAAAACCAATCTCCAAGCTATTCAGCTGGAATACCTGTTTTTCCTTTGTCTCCAATGTGTGTGCGCGCTGCAATTTCTGCAGGGCTGGCAGACCTTTATGGGGCGGGGGGGGGGGGAGGGGAGAGGACAGGAATGCTCGTCAAACATCATCATCAATAGAACTAAAGGAATGCACGATTGCAAGTTACAAACGTACAACTCTGCAAATTTTGGCACTGACAACACAAAATTTAGTCCAGACTCCAGAGAGACACATCATACGTATTATTAACACTGCCAAGTCAATAATGACCAATCATTGACTGAATGGGTGAGTAATTAGTTGGAGCTCTACTCTCCCCAAGACACACTAATATTAACTATGTCCGTAGAAATCCTCGAATAAATAAAGACAAAAGAAGGGGGGTTCCATGTGCGTTATCTGTACTTAGCACAAAACAAGGACACGTTAGACGAATAAGTCAATTAATTGGGAATTTGCGCATGTTACATGCATGTGATGCCCTCCATTAAAAAAAAAAAAAAAAACCACAATAAAGAGAAGATGAGATGTCTATCAATCTCTCTTATTGACTAAATGGGTGGATTTATAATGATGATGCTCTTTATGTTGAAATTGGAAAGGAGGTGTTTGGATTTTGGTCCTAGTAAAGATAAAGAAGAATGGTACGATCATGGTGGACAAAATGAATGTTGTTTCTTGACCTAATTATGCCACCCCCCTTGATTGGACCATCTGTTGAACCTCAATATATATATTTTAAACCATTCACACAAGCCGGTGTCTAAGGTTTAGAGAAGGTAATTGCCATTGTCAACATATTTGCATGGCCGACATGCACGTGCTGCCCTCCCATCTCCATTTCCATCTCCCACCGTCAACCGGTCAGGTCAAGAATTGAGGCCACACCCTGCGCCCCACTTCTTGCCCCACATTCCTCCACCTTTCCTTTCCATGTTCCCATTCTCTGCTCACTTCCATTTTCCCTTTTTTTTAATCAGTCCCACATTTTTTCCTCTGGTCTTGATGGATGATATAAAATTTAATTAACCCCTGCGAAATGCCATCATAAATATTCATTCTTAGTCTTTGGCTATTGTACTGGTTCAGAGGTTTAATTGTGTAACTCAAAATGTGGAATTGGATGTATTTGTGTTTCTACGACAAACATCAACAGAAAATGGACCGAGCAATTTATTGTTTAGTATTTTATGTTGAACTAGAGATATTTTTCAATACAAAAGACCACGGTAGTGTCGAGGAGACTCCCAAGTTCCAATTCAACTAAAGTTTAGAAGCAGAAGAACAGCTATCTATATTAAAAACTCAAATTTAAATGTAGTATTATTAAATATTTTATTTTTATGTATTGAATAAAGAGTTTAAATTCCGATACACACCAAGTTCCTTAAAACACACGGTAGGCCGGGAACGGATTTTGGGCCCCAAGTTTTGCCTCATGGCAGAGTAATCACTTTGGACGCCCTTCTACTACTACTACTATAAAAACATCAAACAATTTGGTATACCTAACCTGACCCCCATTAACTCCCTGCCTTTTATCCATCTGTTGTTGAACAATATTAGAGACTATGAACTTCCCGAGCAATTTTTGGCTTTGACAATTTTTATTACACTTTTGTCCTGTTGGGAGGCACCCTTACCTTTGAAGATTATTATAGGACCTGAGAGAAAAGGTATTTCATAAACTTTGTACATTCAAACATGTAGTGACAAATTTCTCAAACACCATATATCAGAAACCAACTATTAGGAAAATCTTTACCTTTATAATTCGTATACACCTACGTTGTTGTTGCCCAAAATTCACCAACCCCAAGATATACATCAAACACTAAACAAACCCAACCCAACCCACTCAACCTCACCAACCCCCCCCCCCCTCCCCACATTGCCATTCAACCCTTGCGGTTCAACTTTCAGCTTCCCTGTGCTGTGAAGAATTTGCAGTCAAGAATGGCCCACAATTGAGTCATTTCATTTTCCAATATCTATACATTCAGCATTACACCTGCATATCATTTACCACACCTTCAATCAAATCTCCCATAATGAGACATCCCATCTCTCTTCCAAGATTGTTGACATCCTCATTTATCAACCCTGACCATGGGAATGATCTCAGATCCTGTGCCACCAAATTGCCTAGTGAATGGTGTGCTTCCACTGTTGGAGGGTATAATTAAACCCTGACCTTCTGCCACACCAAATCCAATAACTTTTTCCCTTTCGGCAGAGAGAATGTGCTCGAACCGATTACCTTTCTCCTTAATTTAGAAATAGGCAAAGTTAAAGCTGGCCCAAGTATTGCAGATAGTGCCTCATTCGGTAAGTCAACTAACAACTTGTGCTCCGCATCCCCTCGGTCATCTTTTTCTTTGTACAATTTTCTGTAAGTTTCTTCCACTTCTTCATAAATACAATTGCTTATTGGCTTTGTAAGTGAGTCCAATCTCGAGAAAGATACATCAGCTGATCCATTGTACAAACCAGATGCAACAAGGAGATCGCGTATGTAAGTTCCAGCTTGGTCCTCCAACTCATCCATCTCAGTCACCTCTATGATTGTTGTGTTCTCTGAAGCATTGAACTCTAGTTGGTTCACTTGCCTTCGCAGCTCTGTACAATCAAGTGAAATAGGATATCATTGACATTAGTGTAAGGAGAAAAATCAGAGGGCAAGAAGTAGCATGGTAAAAACTAAAATACAAAAATCAAATAGAAATGGTTATTAAATCGAGCCTGCCAGAGTTAAAGAATTGTCAAATATAATTATCCAAATCTTGCAGTAACAGGGTGCTGGGTCCAAGGAATAAATGCAAAATTAAAAACAAAAGATTTTCACTTGCCTAACAGCTGTGTTGCTAAAAGATTATTGTGGATATCAGTTTAAAGCTTCCATATAGCATACAATACGATTACACACAAGAGCATAAGCACATGACAGGTTTTCGTTGGGCAACTCCAAAAACTAGCATTGGCATAAGTTTAAGTGCCTAAACATGTGTAGAAACTGCAAAAAGCTCCATGTCTATTATGGAACATGATGGCAAAACCTGTGGCTATGCCAGCAGAAAACAATGTAGCATGCAGCTTGTATGGGTGTGCATAAAGCCACAACTATACTAGTGGTGAAGGCTGCGCCTCAAAATAATTTTTGCATGAAATCAAAGCCGTACACATCTACCACCCTGGCATATACTTTAAAACCTATCATACAATCAATAATGCTTTAAAAGGCAAGGTTTCTTCATACCATTCAGATTGGAGTTGATCTCTCTAAAGACTTGAGGCACACAATAATCTTCCACCATAGTCGTATCTGATGATATTGGGCTGAAATGATCTCCCGGCCTCAGGAGCTCTTCCTGTGCACTGCTGCAAATAGACGCAGGGCTTGGAGGCACTTCTGTAAAGTTTTCCTGAAGCGATATGAAAGAGCATATGATTGATTACACCTTAACAGGATTAAAGAACCAGTCTAGGACACCATTCTATAGATAAGAAATTGTAATTCTTACAGTTCTATCACCAAGATTCATCACAACTGTTAGTCCACTAATCAGGTCTTTTGTGGAATCGAGTTCAATGCATTGTGTTTCATTTGCCACCTGAAGCTTGTGGCGAAACAGCCTCCCTCTAAGAGGGAAGGAGTATCTTAAATTGGTTACCTTTTCTTTAAAATTGAACTTTTCTTTCTTCTTTCTTTTCACATCAACCAGAACACCGTCCACAGATTCATGCTTCCTTCTGATGTGGGCGCCAGTTATGATGTGACGGTCCTCCAAAAGAAGCTTTCCAAATGATGTCCCTGTTACTGGGGCTGACAAGGATCTTATAAGGTTCCTAGGTGATGTTTCTCCATGGAAGATCCCATTGTCCTCAGGCCCATGTCTGAAAGATCCAGTTTGCATTTCAGACTCACCTTTTGTGTAATATAAGTACCTCACATGCTTCCCAATTTCTTGTCGTTTGTTTCTTTCAACATCTAACATTGAAGGCCTTGAACTGCCACCAACAACTGTGGGCGTGTCCAAGTATGTTTCCCTCTTTAAAACATTCTTCAGTCTATCTGACAAGAATCTCCTGGTATCGCTATCAATGTAATCTGGAGAAATAGGTCCATCGAACTGAATCTCACTTCTATAAGACCTTGTTGATTCTGAACGAGGCAAATTCACCCCCAAGTCCCTGCTAACACTTTCTCTGACCCGCTTTGCTATATGCTGTGCTATTTGCTTGGGATCTGATGCTTTCTCATGAAAATGTGTCCCAATACCAGCCCCTCTCACTACTTCGCCCCTTTTAAAAGCTTTTCCTTGTATCTCACGCTTTAGTCTTTCCTTCACCTCCTCAAGAATATCTTCTATGCTCCCTCTGTCTCTTGAAGTTTCTGTATAGTTGACTCCAGAGTCATCAAAATAGGCAACCCTATCATAGCCGGGTTTCAGGATCACTATCCTGGTTGGAGCAGGATATCTACCTAAGTTGCTGTCAGAATTCTGCAGGGAGAATTGATCAAGATCTGCATCTATGGTTTTTCTACCTGGAAGTAAAGCATCCTCGTCAGCAGAAGATGATCCCAGTTTATGTCCACGAGGTTCTAAACTAGCATTTTGAAGTAACCTTACTTTTACCAAGTGATCCTTGGATTCTGAAGATGTCTCCATTTCTCTACTTTGCCTCGAAGTAGCAGAGAGAGTTTTTTTTTCCTTGTTGAGGTCTTCTTGAGCTAGCAACTGGCTGGAAACACTTTCCAGTCCAACAACTTTTGAACATTCTCGAAGCCTAGCAGCTTGGCATGCTTCAAATTCTTTCTTAAATTTCTGCAATTCCTCTTCTTGAGGATGCTTTCAAGGCTTTGATTTTCCATACCTACTGTTTTGACCATCAAGTTCCTTGTCTTTATTATGATCAAATGGGTCGGGCGTCATTACTCTGGACAAATCTGTGTCAAAAGAGATATGGCCAACTGATTGACTTCGAGTTCGTTCTTTCCTTGACACTATGGTTTCTGAGATTCCATTTCTTTTGTCAGTTGATTGAACGATTTGTTTGTCATCTATTGGTATCATATCCACCCCCATCAACCATGCCACAATGCCCCATGCATTATGTCTTGTGTTAGGTGATTTTGCTATCTCCTCATTTATCAATTTCTCCATTGAAGCCTCAGTTGAGTTGCATCTGTTTTTCACCCAGTCCTGTTTCACTTGATAAGAATACTGAAAGTTCAAAGAAAAAATTAAACGAAGTCAATACACAAAGATGCACAAGCATCACACACAGATTGCTAAACAGAAGTCAATTTTCTAAACAAGATTTTACAGTAACTAGAGTTTTCAATAGAGGCTGGCAAAAATAATTAATGGATGGCCAATGTTTTATGCAAAAATAGCAATAGTGTTTGTCTGTCAGGCAAATAACAGGTGAAAGGAAATAATATGGAGCAAACTACAGCACAGATACATGAGTGTGGGCTATAATTAAGCCCTATTCTGTCACAGAGGCAATCAATTACCACCATTAAAACAAGAACAAATTACAAAGAGAAAGAGGAGCATTTCCATAAAACATAGGACTATTCCAAAAGCAGACGGACAATCAGTTACAAGTAACAACTTAGAGCTAAAAGATGGCTCCACAATCAATGAGTGCTTCTCCTATTTCAAATCAATACAAGTCCATATTTTCTTCAAGAACCCTCCTAGACAGACTAGTCTAAGCACCTTCTCATAGAATCACACCAAAGAAACTGATCTCCACATTGATCTAAATAAAGCTTCTGCAGGAGAAAAAATCAACCAATCCGGTACCCCTAGATCTTGCTACAAAGCATGCAGACTCCAAAAATTTGCAAGTTTGTCTTGGTAAAGGTTTTGACCTCTTTGAAGATCTTGGGCGGTTAGACAAAGAAATTTATCATAAGAACCGCAATCATCTGAAGAATTGAATCTACAAGGTTCTTTGTAAACAAGAGAAATTATTAACTAGAGAACAGTATATTAAGAATAATAGGGAAAAAAGAGGGGGGGGGAAATCTTCAAATGTCATAAAGTCACAGGACATGTCAAAGACTTACTGGTATACTGTCTTGTATAGCACAATAGTTCTGCATTGTCACAACTGGCAGCTCTAAACTATTTCAAGGTGTTTCCAGGCCTGCAAGAGTAATTGAATCATAAAATTTTCATTTCTGAGTTCTGAGTTTTAATGAATGAATTGAACTTGAAAAATGACTACTTGAGTAATGTCATAATGTTTTTGGCATGGTTCTACAGTTTACAGTGGCTCTTCAGAATGGAAGATTGCATAAAACAATTGGAAAATGGGCAGCGCAAGGAGCAGCTTCATTTAACAGCCTCATTGATCAAGATAATACCCCAATTACTACAAATGATTTTTCTTCCTTCATCAAAAAGGCCATAGAAACATAGCCAGTAATTCAAATAGGAAAACACCATAGACCCAGATAGTTATTGACGGAAGCAGCCATAAAGAAGGCTTTGACCATGAAACTAGCAAGCTACGTTAAATGTCTGCAAGTTCAATGAAATGCAGATGTTCTGTAGGATCTGAAATAGGACAAATCTAAAGGTTAAACTTTTATGCATGGCCTCTCCAGACCAGTTGCACTACTCTCAGAATGGAAAGTAGTACCGACCACCTCCATGTCTCATAATTTTTCTTGTCATGTTTCCTTGGTTAGAGTCAAAAATTGGAATAAGCCTCCCATGCAGCCAGTGTGCCCACCCAAAAGTTATTGTTTCTTTCGTACTGCATCCAACTCACATCACATTTAAACCAAACTGTTTATTTTTTATCCACAGAAGATGCTGCCAAAATCTTGATATTTTCCCTGCATCCAATGAATGACACAGTCCCATAAAAAAGTCTATATATGAATCAATAAAATATATAAAATAGTCAACTAAATCAAATATTATCAGAACGCTGATCACTAGTATGCATCTTGTGTATAAATAAGCAACAAAGATCCCCCCCGGGGGGGGCCTCAAAACAGGTAAATAAATAAAAGGAGCAAGACAACAAAAGAAGAAAGTTGGAAATGAGAAATCTGACACACAAGGGATCAATAACCAACAGAGGAGTTTGATCACAGGTATTTAAGCAAATAGGTCTAGAAAGTCAGAGAACCATGCAGTCTACCTGTAAGATAGTAGAAAGGATCAGTATCCATAACACATCCCTGGTGCTAAACTATCATAAATCCAATGCAAAAATTTTGCTTCCCATATACCATCAACTCTAAACTTCTACTCTAGAAGTTCTGAATCATTTAATTCATAGAACTCTAGTATCACTTCCATACCTTTGGAGAGTCCACTATATAATTATTTAGAAGCTACATGTAAGTGCATTTAATCAACCGACCACTTCTTAGACCATTAGATGAACGCCCAAAATCTGCTAGGCTATCATAGAGGTCATGCATCAAAAATAAATAAATAAATAAAATAAAATAAATAATAAGAATTAGAGGAATCAGAAAAGGCTTTGGCGTTGGGGCCCTGCTAGACTGGTATGTGGGTGTCATAAGCCAATCTCAAAGCATGTGAGGAAAAAGCTACAAAAGCAACTTTGCAACCAAGAATGTATAGAAATATGGCAGAATGCAGATGTGGGGGCAAATGCAAGATTTACAAAAAATCATGCAAGAAGTTTGCAGACAAAGATTGAAGACAATGAAAAAATATCTTCAGAGATAATTGATCAAATCCCGTTTAACAAACAAAAGCAAACAACCAAAGAAACACATTACCAAAATACCAATATTGAAGCAAAGCATACACCCAAGAGTCCTTTGTACCATGACTTCAAATAATGGGCAGCAAAGGTATAAACGTGACGGCAACAAAGAGGGGTTGATCAAGTCAACCCAGTCACAATTCAAATGGACAAGGAAATTGGATAAAAATATGATTCATTAAATTTAATAAAGCGGGTATATAAATCCGAAATTCATGCTAAATTGACGTAAGAGCCAAATATTCAACAACCATCACTCAATTAATCAACCACCCAAATTCTCCTAACGGGAAAAAAGAAGCAAACCTTTTGATTAAAATTTCAAACTTTAAGTTTAGAAGTTGAAACTGAAATTTTACCTAATCCACAACTCCTCCAAACAAACAGTAGACATGAAAAAAAAAACAAAAAAAAAAAAAAAAAAAAAAGCGGGCGGGATTGAATTCCTTATCCCAAATTTAGCCAAAACATTCCATCACAACCTTAAAAAAAAAATAATAATAATAATAAAATAAAAATAAAAATAAAGGAAGAAGAAGAAGAAATCAAAATCTTTCCGGGATTTTACAAGCAAAATTCACCAAATCAACCGCATAGTCCACAACTTGGAAAGATCTAACAACACCAACAAGCTAAAACTAAATAAGGAAAGGGGAGTTTGAATTCAGAAAGCAACAATGACCAAATAGAAGAAATGGAAATGAAGAAGAGAGAAAGCACCTTGAGAGGAAACAGAGGAGCCTAAATTTCGTCAGAAAAAGAATCAAATCGTAATGAGCAGAGAAGCATGGGACAAAGTTGAACAAAGACAGTTAAAAGACGCGAGAATCGAGAGGAGGATTTTTGAAATGAGTTGGAATTGTAAGTTTGTAACCTTAGAATTATTAATAATGAAGAGATCAATAAAGGGGGGGCTTTAGCTTTTCAGGTTATTAGTAGGGGGGGGAAGCCCCTTGTTTCCTGGCTGGGCAGGGTGTTGTGCAATCATATGACCACTCCACAACGGAGAGAGAGAACAGAAAGCGAACCCTCTCTCTCTCTCTCTCTCTCTCTCTCTCTCTCTCTCAATTTCAACGAGCCTTTTAATTATTCCCTTTGTACCTCCCTCGACAGTAAAATACAGACACAGAATGTGAGATACGGGAGGGCAGTTTCGTCATATTGAGTGCGTCGACGCTTGCTTCTTCAACTGTTTCGAGTGGTGAGCAGTGGACGACCAAGAATGAGAGATTGTAGTATTTTGCAAATGCAAGACAGTTTTTCAGAGGACAAATGCGGAGAAAAGGGCGATAGGAGAAAGAAATAGCGGAGCATTTGTTAAAGAGGCCACGGGAAAGGCCAATGGACAAAGAAGGTGAAGGTGGGTATAGATGAACCAAGAGTCACGCAGGTACTACGTATCCAACAAAAGCATAAACTTGTCATGTGTACTACCAAATCACGTATGATATTAGTTGCGTGGTCAGATACTTTTTTGTTCATTCAAAAACTATACTTGAGTTATATTTATCTAAATTATTTTTATATTATTGTATCTACTCTTACCTTGCGAGAAGGGTTTACTACCATGTCTTGCCCTACATTGTTCCAACAAGGCATCTTTTCGTGTCCAAGGATGTTAATCTGACTATAACTCACACATACGTAACCTACCTAGGACATGGGACGAAGAGAATTGGGGTTTAGAGTTGGGTTTGCTTTGATCCTGGATAGGAACAACTCATGTAGATACATGAAAGAGAGAGATTTTTTTTTTGGGGGGGGGGGGGGGGCTTACAAAAACTTGTCACATTATTTCGGGGTTGTAGAAGTGTGTTAACGAGAATGATGTGAAAAGCGTGTGCCCATGGGCTTTTGAGAACCCTCCTAGATTTGAGGAACAAAGGGAGAGACCATCACAAACACATTGGGTTGGGGCTGTAAAGTAAGGGCGAAGATGGGGACCAATGTTTGTCTAGGCTCCTCCTATGGTTCATAAAGGGCAGACACCTAGTATCCTCGGACCCCAACAAAGTTCGATCTCAATCATATGGTCTTCCACATCGAATACCCTACTCCTCCAATCTATTTACTAATATTTGTTGAGTATGGAAAACTTTTATTTGTAATTCTATTGGTCGAATAAAGTAAACCTATAGCACGGACACGTGATCAAATTTCTTAAGACAAGTTGCAGCTCATTCGCATGGATCTGTGGGCTTTGGTCAAACTGTTGAAATGAGTTTATAGGACACTAGCAAGTACTAAAAGGTTTTTGTGCATTTCTATCCTGCGTAGCTATAGCTGTGCCCGACATATTTTTCGACGACGGACGACCACGACGATAATAATAATAAATTTATCATATGACATTCGGAGTTTAGCTTCCTTTAGAGCTTACTTTTGTCCCACCCTTCGTAACAAAATAATAATAATTATAAATTTAATTCAGTAATTTAAGTAAATAAATAAATACAAATTACTGTACTTATTTTCTCATAGAAATCTGATCTAACTTTTCTCAAACTTTATATTATGAGTGAATGAAGACTTTGAGATGTAAAAAGAAGGGGAATGAGGAGGAATTAGATTTTTTTTCTTTGGTATAATAATCACAATTAAGCTTCTAAGTTCAAAAGATGTGGTGGTGTTGGTAAATGAGTAGTCGAATAATGGCACACACAACAAGACATTGGCATCTTCACCACCAAAGAAAAAAAAAAAGAAAGGCAATCAAGACATTGGCATGGATGAATTGGGCCAGACCAAGACCAAGAAATTTATGAATCTTTTTTTTTATTATTATTGTATAAGAATTCAAATATGAAATTATTAAATTGAGACTTATATCACTAAATTGTTCTCTTATAAACAAATTTAAGAATCTTGCTCAATCATTTTCTACTCTCCCTTTGAGAACAATATGGCCCGATCCAAAATGATAAGCATGTCACATTTCGAGTTAAACTAGCCAAGATTTCGTTTCTTTTTTTTTTTTCCTTTACCATATTTCAATTCAATCAATTTGAATACCTATAAAAATTTTATCAAAGAGAGACTTTTTAGAGTAATCTTTTTTATACCCAAGTTTCGAATCAAAAACTTAATTAAATAATTTGATATCTTATCTCATTAGATTGACTATCCGTAAATGGATTTCATGATTCCCGTCATCCACTCTCTGTTATGCTCAAGTGGGTTTGCAACATTAAAAATTGAAATCATATGAGATATGGTTTCTATTACATTTTAATTACTCTAGACTATGAATGGTAAGGGAAAAAAATCAAAAGGAAAATCTTGAGAGTAATGCTCTCTATTTTTTTTTTTTTTTTTTTTGGCCAAGATTCATTTTCATTTAATTTTAGAGATAAAGAATCTTCACAGTTTTCATGAACTTTTGTAGGTTTGAAACGCCATCTTCCAATTTTGAGTTTTTCTCTTTAAGAAGAAGATCATAGTAAATCAATTATATTAAAGAAAAAGAGTAAATAAAATGCCAAATTATAGTTAGTCCTTGAATTATGATCCAAATTTTAAATTAAGTCATTAGGGTTTTGTCTGCCCTTGAACTTTGGAAATTAGGAAGAAGTAAGTATTTTAAATGAAAAACAATTTATGTGGCCATTGTTTTGTGTACTTCGAAAATATTATTTTTAAATGGAAATTATTTGGATGCAAAATATGCCTACTTGATACTTTTCTCGGCCTTTTGCAAAGATAAAAAAAAAAAAAAAAAAAGCATGCCTAGTTGCCAAAAAAGAAAAATCAAGAATATAAGTAAATAAATTAATCAAGTGAAAAAGTGGTTTGGAGAGTTTCTCTACTCCACAGTTAGTCAACATGGGACCCGGTTCATCAAGGTTGAGCAAAGGTGAAGGAAGATTCCCCCCCCCCCCCCCCCCCCGAGCTCACCCGGCCTGCCTCAGTCACAAGCTCACCATCTTTTATTAACAACAATTGTGATAATTACCAAGATTTTTAAGTCTAATAGTTAGAAATTCAATATTAAAAATTAAAATAAATTTTAGACTATAATTTCAGAAATAGAGATGTATATTTTAGGTAAATAAAAAAGATTTGATTCCGAACCGTAAATGTCAAAAAGAATATTTGAAAAAAGGAAAATGGGAAGTTAGTTAAAAAAGGAGGAGCGCGTGAAGAAAAAATAGAAAAAAAATATATATATATATTGCACCCACCCAACCCAACCCAACCCAACCCAACCGGGTGAGGGTACAGTACAGGAGAAGATGATGATGGCCCACGTGTTGTTTGGCAACTCGTTCAAAACAAGTCACCGTCATGATTAACCTTTGGTTGTGGGGTCCATGCCCGACGTCTCCCTCTAATCTCGTGCCACACACATCTAAGTGAATACTCTACTCGATCATCTGACGGTAGGGACTCACCGGATCATTCCCTGCCTCCGAAATCTTAGAAAGAGAGGGAGAGAGAGAGGGAGGGGGGGTTTTCATTTGTCGGTTCGGGTGAGGTGGACAAGGACATAAAGTCAAGATCGTCAAAAGCACAAGAAAATTAGTAATGTCACCTAACCAGAGTCCACGTGTACGCCTGCTATTATCCGATCAGATCCATATCGCATTGTCTTTATAAAAACGCTCCATTTTTTATTATTCTTACATTTTTCAAAAGAAGAAAGAAACTGTAATCGACCGTTCTCTCTAAGGCAGCAAAGTATTCTGATTTAGTGCCGGCGATTCTCTCAAAGCACAGCCTATTGTTTGGTTCTTCTTCTTCTTCTCGCCATTTCTCGATTTTCGGAGTTACGGACCAGAGTATTGCTTCATGTTCGTGAAAAGGCTCGTCGACAAGGCTACCAGCAAGAAGGTCCATTCTTCATTTACACTTCTCTCCTCTTGTCCTTTCTTGATTAACAGGAACGTGAAGTCTGCTTTCACTCTCTCTCTCTCTCTCTCTCTCTCTCTCTCTCTCTCCAATAGGTTCCACTTTGCACTTCTGATTTTTATCTCCTTTCTCTTTCTGTGTGCGTGGCAAACTGTTTCCTTGTGATTGGGATTGGGATCGGGATTGGGATTGGGTTGGGGGATGCAAAAATGATTATTTCAACTAGGACAATTCTTCACCTTTTCTTCTTCATTTTTTTTAAATTTTTTTCAGAAAAATAAAAATATCAAATTAAATTTGTGGTACAAGGAAAGAATCTTTGATCATTGCTTCTAGAAATTGATAGGGGCAGGACTGATGTTGACCAATGCGCTCTACTAGTTCTGCTTGCAGTTTCTAAGGGTTTATTAGCTCTCATGCCGATAAAGGATCATATGAATAAATAGGCATTCTACTTTTGATTCACCGCATCTCAATCTAAGATTTCTAATGTCACCACTCCAATCTCATTTTATAAACAGAACTGCATCAAAATTATTTTCTGGGAAAATAATTAACCATATCATTTATACAAATTGTTGTTTATGATCCCTTTTTCATCATCAGCATTATATTACAAAAAAAAAAAGAAAATCTTTGCTTTTAATTTGAATTAGTCATCCGCAACGAACAATTTAGGGAGAGAATAATATGCAGCTTTATATAGGAGACAAAAGAGGGCCTATAATTAGGAAAAACCCATAACACTATTGTCTACCCATATTTGGCCATGCAAAGTTGCTGAAATTCCTTTAGAGTATACACCGTAATAGCCCACTGCCATATGCATGATGTGGGCGTCTTAATTAATCTGCTGAAGTGGCTTCCGGACATGATTCTCCATCCCAGTCAATAACATACAAAACCAGAAACTAACCCTTTTTCTTTTGCTTTATGCTTTATCTGTTCAAGCAAGGTTTATCGGCCTAATGTATCATTACATCGCCTGAGCATCACCTAAGTAATTAAATGGGCTCCAACAAGTCCTACATTAGCGAAGATTCTTTCACATTTAGGTGTACATAAGATGATCGCTTTTGTCTAGTAATCAAAAGTTTCAAATAAATACTCTCTCTCGCGCTCTCTCTCTCTCTCTCTCTCAAAATATCTTGTTACCACTTCTTTTGCAGCCTGGAGGAAGTTCAGACAGTCTGAAACCTGAAGATTTGGACCCGCGCTTGGTTTTCCATTATGGGATCCCATCCAGTTCGATGTTGTTGGCCTATGACTCAGTTCAGGAAATTCTTGCGATTTCCACCAAGTAAGTACCATTAGCTATTTGGCTAGTTCTTGTCAACTAGGTCACCAAGTCGGTGTTTCTAGTAATTCTCATAGGCATGGCAAGGACACCAGATGCTTTCCCATAGCTTGCTGCTTGTACATTATCTCTTAATTTTACTGGCTTGACTTTGCTTTGTAAAAAAGATTAAGCTTTTGTAACTTTACAGTTTTTGCCAAGGTCCCCCCCTATGGACATGATCAATCATTTATAAAGGTCTAATTTGAAGTGGCATGTATCTGTATGATGGCATGTGCATGCAACTAGGGGAAAAATTAGTTGGTGGCCAAGTTTCATGGACAGTGAAACAGAAGCATATTAACCTTGCTGTTTGCATGACCATGCACATTGCTTCTAATGAGAACAATGTGAGAAATTTAGGATTATATGATTTACTATCTTTGATATTGGATACGATGGACAAAGGGGATAATGATGCTATATTTTCAGAGATGGAGGTATCAAGTTACTTGGGAAAGATAACTCACAGGTTCTTCTGGAATCTGATGATGCAGCTCCAAGCAAGTTTCTTCAGGTTTTAGTTGACACGTTGAGTCTTCTATTTTTCTATTATGCTTCATTTACATATTTCTTATATTGGCTGTTCTGTCTCGTTTCCTTTTACCACAGTTTTTAGAGAACCAAGGAATTCTTTTAAATGTGACACTGAAAAACAACATTGAGGCAAGTCATTCCTGTAAGCTTATTGCTTTTGCTCCACAACAGTCTCCTTGATTGTAAAGCATATATTGCATTTGCAGTACATATATGGTGATGGAAATTGCACAGAAACTTAATTGTCACATATTTGTTGCTCAGATTTGGGACATAAGCAGGAAGACTTTGTCTCATGTGCACATTTTCAAGGAAGAGATCACCTCCTGCAGTATCCTGCAACATGGTCTTTATATGTGAGTATATTGTACCTTCAAATCAACATAATAACACCTTGACAAATAAAATCAAACAGGCCTCAATGGAATCCAGAACCGCTTAATCTTGTGAAAATGTGTACCCTTTGTGTTAGGATTAGGGAATAACAACAGATTATGTAATGGCAGGTATGTTGGAGATTCCGGGGGTAATGTTTCGGTTTTGAAGCTTAATCAAGGCCAGCTTGATCTTGTGAAAATGAGTTACAGAATACCTGTGTCAGCATCTCATGGTACAATATACTTGCTCACACTTGTTTCTAGACCAAATACTCACGCAGTTGTTTAACCCTGACTGAATCAATTCTAAAATATTGGCAACCCTGTTTGACCATAATGCCACCTCAAGAAAAAAAAAAAATCTGTTAACTAATAATTATGTTTTATTTCAATACATTTTGGGAACATATATTGCCTAAAGTAGCATTTTGTGATTCCAAGGACTTGCAAGATATTCTTTTGATTAGTGTATCGTACTATACTCCTTCACTTATTATATCATTGCATCATTGCCCTCCAGGGAATACAACTGAAGTTGCAGGTGATGCTTCTATTGTGCAGATACTACCACAACCAACGGCTGAGAGTAAGAGGTAGTTACTTTTATTTGGTCTTTTCCACACCGGTTACGCCACATGAGGCTACTCCTGAAATTGCTCTAGCTGCTACACCCTTACATTACAAACTCCTCTCTGAATCTATATCAACTGTTAGTTGTTGCCTTTGCCTATTTCCACATTGCACCTGACAGTGCCTTTGCTGCCCTGACAATAAGAAACTAGAGCATGCTTTTCACCTCCTTGTTATAACTCGTAAGGCAACTTCCCATGCTGAAAGTTAGATTGAAAAGTGTAAGAAACCAGTGCAATAAATTTTATCTAATCATCCGAATGAACTCATTCCATCTAGGAGATTGCTTTTGCTACCAATATTACTATGTGCAAGAGGGGATCTTACATTCAGAAAGAAGCAATCTTCTTCTATGCATGATAAAAACTGATCTCGTCACAGTTGGTTCTGTTGGGAAACTAGCAAGATAATGGTTACTCTGATCTCACACCTGTCAACCATGTTAACTTCTATACTTTTATCCTGAATATGTCAACTAAGTTGGGATTATTTGGGAAATATGCATCATTTTTTATGTACTTATGAGGTCCAAATTAAGGTTAGAAAAAAATGGTTAGCATGAATATTTTCTTGTTTGTGGGACCTATCACCTGAAAAATATTGTTCATGCCTTTTATGAAGACAATTCTTGTTATTTTTACAAATTGCATTGCCAATACATTTTTGTTCTCTCCGTTG
This sequence comes from Dillenia suffruticosa, assembly GCA_033439265.1. Taxonomy (NCBI): domain Eukaryota; kingdom Viridiplantae; phylum Streptophyta; class Magnoliopsida; order Dilleniales; family Dilleniaceae; genus Dillenia; species Dillenia suffruticosa. The sequence goes on from JAVTVX010000027.1 coordinate 261,626, forward strand.
TGTAAATGCTTATTTAACCTGCACTTATTGACAAGCAGAGTTCTTATAGTATTTGGAGATGGGCTGATAACGCTATGGGCAATCCGAGAAAGCCAACCGGTTTTCACTACCGGTGAGAGCTCGTTCCAGTTACCTAGTCAAAGTCTTGAAAGAAAGAAAGTAACTTCAGCATGCTGGGGATGCCCCACTGGGACTAAAGTGGTACTTGGATACAGCAATGGAGAAATCCTAATTTGGCCTGTCCTTCCAGCCCCAAATGCTAGTGCAGAATTAGCAATTGAGAAAGAACCATGTTCTGTGCAAAATGCTCCTATTTGTAAACTCAATCTTGGATATAAGGTGGACAAGGTTCCTATAGCTTTGTTGAAGTGGGCTTATGTGGATGGGAAGGCAAGTCGGCTATATGTAATGGGTGCCTCTGACTTCACATCTGTAAACTTGTTGCAGGTATCTGAGTAGTTGGCTATATGTTTGTCCTTATGTTAAAAAACTCCTTTGGTAAACGGTTGTGTGTGTGGCTTTCATAAGCATCTATCCTAACCCCATTCTTGCTTGAAGATTCCTTTTGTTTCGCACATCACAGTCTGCTCACTTAACTTGACATAACCTTTGCTAATTTAGAGGGACGTCACACTCATTTTAACAAATATAAGTAACTTCCTGGAACATCCTTATATTGGTTCTGCATTCTGGCCATCTGGGTTTTAATTTTATTTTCCTCATAAATATTTATCTGGTATCTTCTAGTGAAAAGTTCTAGTTTAAATTTGGCAGGTGATAATATTGAATGAACAAACAGAATCTCGTACAATTAAGCTGGGACTTCATCTTCCTGAGCGATGCCTTGACATGGAAATTGTTTCAATCACCAATGTTCAAAACAAGCATAAACAAGATCTTCTCCTTGTTGTTGGAAAATCAGGTCACATTTATGTCTATGATGATCATGGTATTGAAAAATACCTATCTCAGTCCCAGTCTAAGTCTTCCCCATCTCTCCCAAAGGAGGTAGTAGTCAAGCTGCCATTTCTTGATTCATGCATTGCTTCAGCAACATTGACCACGGGCAACTCACATTTGTCATCTTTGGTGGATGAGGTAAGTCGTGGACAAGTTCTCATTGGTGGAACTCAATTAACTAAGCTCTTGAGTTATGCCATAATCTTCATTCCCTAAACACTTAGCTTTGTGCTTTGCTGGTCATGCAGGATTACATTCTCCTGGCAAAAAGTGTTCCACCTCTTCTTCCAGCCGAAATCAAGTCAAGAGATGGAACTCACTTGATTTCAATGCATTTCTCAGGGTTTTCAACAATAAGAAACTTGTATATTACGGGGCACAGTGATGGAGCAATTAATTTTTGGGATGCATCATCTCCTTGTTTGCTTCCTATTTTTTCGTTGAAACAGCAGGTAAGAGCTTATTTTACAGTGTATATTGTCATTATATCCATTTACTTGTTGCACGTCAGACGACACTCCATGGCTACTCTCATCTTTGAACTTATCATCAACTTCAGCAAGAGTGAACATGGATCAGGGATATGTGAACAAGCAGGGGCAATGTGCTACTACTTGAAACTTGAGAGAATATTGTTAAAAGGTCTTATGTGATTTTTATGCATGAATGCATATATTTATTTGCAAGTCATTAGCAGGGAAAGGGTAAAAAGCATCCATAAGATGCAACTCTTGATAGCTACCAGTTAGATAAGATAGAAATAGTAGGAAGACCATCTTTGTTGATTTTCACCTGTTTATGTCATCTTTTAACTAAGTTTTTGAATCAATTGCACCATACTATCTTTTAAATTTCATCAGTATTTTCTTGGAGATTGTATGGTGTTTGGTGCTAATATTTCGGTTCTTATGATTTCCAGAGTGAAGATAATTTCTCTTTAAGTGGCATACCAGTAACAGCATTGTATTCTGATATCAACTCGAGGCTTCTTATTTCCGGAGATCAGGATGGGACAGTAAAGCATTCATCTCTTAGAGATTTAAGATATAATATCCTTAGCTGTGTATATGTCAGAGTTGTCTTACTTCTGCCTTTTTTATGTGCAGGTTCGCATCTTTAAATTTAAACCTGAGCCCTTTGCTTCAGATAATGCATTCTTATCTCTACAAGGTAATCTTAAGGTCAACATATTGTAGCCTCTAATTCGATTGTTCCCTGCTAATTTACTATTAGGTAGTAAAACAGAATAGGTTTGTATTCTTATGCTTCTAACTAGTCTAGATAGACCATAAGATTTCATAGCAGGAACCTAGAATGAGTAGACCAAATGATAAACTCCAACTCGGCACAATTTCATTGATTATTTTAAAGTCTGTAACATAATCTTTTATCATTTTTTAACCAATGAAACTGTGCTTTGTTGTTAAAATTATGTGATTCGCTCATAGATGCTTCATATGACAGCAACAAAATTTCCAAAACTAACAACTTATCCAATCCCTTTCTTAATTTAGGATACAACCTTAATTTTAGCTTTCCGAATTTTTTGTGTTTTTAGGAGGTTCAAAGAGGAGAAGCAGTCACATTATCCAAAGCATACAAGTTATAAAGGTTAATGGAGCTGTCCTTTGCATAAACCTGAATCGAAACTCTAGACATCTTGTAGTAGGGACTGATCAAGGATATGTAAGTCCATCCATCCTCAATTTTCAGATTCACTCATTGGAGTTTCTTTCGGCCCAAGGACTTTCAACTTTCTGATATCTGTCTTTTTTTTTCTCCGTACAGGTTTCAGTAATTGACTTAGCAGGCCCCACAGTACTGTATCAAAAACATATTACAAGTGAACTCTCCACTGCTGTTGTCTCAGTTGAGTTCGAAACTTGCACTTTGCATGGTTTTGAGAGAAATGTTCTAATAGTCGCAACCAAGGATTCTTCAGTTTTGGCTGTTGATAGTGACACAGGAGATACACTAACTACAAGCATGGTCCATCCCAAGAAGCGGTCAAGGGCCTTGTTCATGCAGATACTGGGTAATCATACATCTTACCCTTCAGATATTTATAGTTTCCTTATCTTGAAGAGATATTGCCAGTGAGCAAGTAAATTCCATCTGCCTCTTCCTAGAAAGCCAACAGTTTCCTGATATTGCAATAATTTACTTGAGGGAAACTTCTGCTGACATTGTACAGATGGACAGAGTGCATCCAGTAAAGGACCAAGTATGTCAGATGAACCAGACTTGAGCAAGGGCAACTCTAAGCAGCTATTGCTTCTATGTTCCGAGAAAGCTGCCTATGTTTATTCATTAATGCAAGTTATCCAGGTAGTCATTGCTGCTATTTCAGAGGCATCAATAAATTTAGTGATTTAAGTAATAATGTTTGTTCTTTTTCACCTTTTCTTGTCTCAGGGAGTGAAAAAAGTTTACTACAAGAAGAAGTTCCAGTCCTCATCATGTTGCTGGGCATCAATATTCTGTTCTCCCACCGGTCTTGGCCTTGTACTTATTTTCACGAATGGAAGAATTGAAATAAGGTAATGATTTTCCTTTCGATGTCCTGATTAAACAAAACAGGAGGCATATTATAATGGCCCTTAATTTATTTTTCATTTTCTCTTTTCTCCTGCACCATATAATGATGCATGTCTCAATTTATTTAAATTGAAGCATATGCTTAAATTATTTTATCTACATGAGCTGGATGAAGGTTATTGTACATCAAGAATACCCCTGATATCAGTTTATGACAGCCATGATTTGTGTCCTGTGGCAATATCAATCTTGGCATGGAAACTATCTCAATTGGCTATCTTTGTAAAAGAGAACTAGGATACACCTGACCATCGATTCATGTTATCTTTTATTTGTTTAGTTTATACTACATTATTGTGGACCACAAGTATTATTCTAAGCATTTCTTTGTGAAAATCCCAGGTCCCTGCCTGAGTTAACCCTTCTCAAGGAAACTTCAGTAAGAGGTTTCACATTTTCTGCTCCAAAACTGAACTCAACCTCTGAATGTTCAATAAGCTCCTCGCAAAATGGAGACCTTCTCATTGTATGTGTTATTTTATTCAAGATATAGACTTGGTTTTGGAAGCTTAAAATGAGGTGCTAAATTTATTCTGCATGCAGGTGAATGGTGATCAGGAGATCTTTTTTGTCTCGGTTTTGCTTCAAAAGGAAACATTTAGGTATGTGCATGTTCTTGGAAAGGTGTGCATTTTCTGAAATTTATTTTCTTTTAAAAAAATGGAGCAGACACCAGCATTTATAAAAAGATCATTGATTGGAAATAAGCGAGTTTTGATGCATTCTATTCTTCAAGGCTTTCGGATTCTTTTGTTGATATATACAAGAAAGGCCTAGTGGCTCCTCAAGAAGGGTTTAATGCTGGACCTATGATTCCCAAAGAAAAGAAAAAGGTGGGTAGTATGTTTGAGTTGTTTGAACTTTTGCAGACTAGGATATGTTGTAAATAAGGATGTTTTTTTAATAGTTAGTTTGATGCGTTAGGGTTTATTTAGCTCTGTCGTCAAGGAATTTAAGGGCAACAAAGCAATGCATGAGCCTGTACCTCAAACTGAAGATTCAAGAGAAAGTATTGAAGAACTATTGACAATCTTTTCAACAGCTAACTTCCCAGATGATGTTGAAAATAGAGACAGCCTGGACTTGGATGAGGACGATATTGACTTGAATATAGGTATGAAACTTGTGAAGAGAAGATCAAACCTGGAAATGTCATTTTATCTGAGGGATTAAATTGATGCCTACAACAGACATCTAAATGTTACTTGATAATATCCTTTTGCCTGGTCTTTGTATGTATTTAGAGAAAATGAAGCCATGTTCTACTTTCTCTGCATTCCTTCCTGTTTCTCCAACTCACTTTGTATGTACAGATGACATTGACCTTGAGGATTCGAGAGAAAAACCAAAAGGGCACAACATGATACCAAACATAAATAAGGAGAAACTAACAAGACAATTTCAGGCTCTTAAAGGTGAGTAAAAGATTATAGACAACAATATTCATCTGATCATTAATTTACAAAATTTAGCTAAATCTCACTTAGAGGTTTGAAATTTTCATAGATGTCTTCCCTCACTTTGATCTTTTTTCTCATTACAGGTAAATTCAAGCATATTACGGTTAAAACAGAAAAAAGTTCAACAAGAAAGGAAGAGCTCCGGGATGAAAATGCTGGTGCAGTCGATCAAATCAAAAGGAAATATGGATTTCCTTCATCTGGTGTAAGTACCTTATTCCATTTGACAAGTCCGTGGATTGATTTCTTTCCCCGGCACAAGGAATGAGCCTCTACATTGAACATATATACGTTCAGTCTATTCCTGGTTCCATGGATTTTAAATGTGCTTGCTCGGTTGAACCACATTTCTGTTTAGCGATTCAGTTTCTTCTGATGATGCCATGCAGAATCTGTAACTTAGAATCTAGTATAAAATAATATAAATCGTCCATGTTTCAAATTTTACTGCTTGGGGGGGGGGCTGATATACCATATTTCCAAAGAGCACTGGTAATCATATATTTTTTCGAATGCACCCACTTACATGACATAATCTAAACCTTTGTGTTGGTGATGTGTGATAAACATGCCACAAGTTTAAGTCAGATTTCTATTCTCGTACACTATAATTTGCCGGTTCGTGCACTGGATAGATATGTAATTCCAAAAGCACTCATTACCATGTTTTGGTGCAGGAAACAAGTGCCGCTAAAATGGCTCAGAGCAAGCTGGCCGAGAATGTGAGGAAGTTGCAGGTACCACAAAGTGAATGACCCTGTTTTCTTTTTTCTTGGTGGAAGGAAATGAGCTTGAATCTTGAATGGAGTGAAACATGGTGTATGACTGTGCAGGGAATCAGCCTGAAAACTGCAGAAATGCAGGACACAGCTAAATCATTTTCTTCATTAGCAAAGGAGATGCTTCGAACTGCTGAACAGGATAAACGGAACTCATGAAACCCAACCCCTGTGGGAACCCCTTGCTTTTAATGTTATCAAAAAGGAGGCGGAATACTTTTTAATTTTACTTCCAGCCTTTTATTTGTTTGTTTGATTTGTGTGTATACCCATAGGCCAATGAATCAGGAAGCATTGTGGCATGGAACAGGAGTTGTTGCCCACAGACATATAGAGATTGTCATTATTTTGTTGAGACCCAAAAAGATAGCAATTTCATAAATCTTCTTTCTTTTGTAGTTCATATGTTCTGCGGCAAATGGGATATGGTCCAATTTTATCTGGAAATTCCAATTTCTGGGGTGTGTAATTTTCATATCATGGAGACCTCCAAAGAAAAATAGAGTTTCCAAACATCTTGGAAAAGACAAGAACGGGAAAATGTTGAGCTTAGGCACAACCAGATGACGAAGGTAAAGCTTAAGGGTTAATTGAGAGGTAATCACTCACAGATATAAGATTTTAGATACAACGAAGCAAAATATCACTCACTCTCTCTCTCTCTCCAAAAGCCAAGAAGATTACTAAATGTAGAACTCAACCAATACTATTCCAAACATCAAATAACAGCCATTTCCAGCTGTAGTAGCTTTCAGTATATAGCCTGAATATGAGAGTCACTCAAAAGCAGAACGAGAGATGGTGGGAAGAAGCAAGCAGATGACGGGATACCCCAAGATACAAGCCCTACAAGTCAGAAATGAATATATAGTAAATCAATGCATCAGAAAAAATCCGGAAGTCAATAAATAACAAAAAATTTATAGTCTCAAAGTGTGTGCGCGCGCGTGTGTGAGACCATGGCAGATATAGAGAGATTTGCTGTACTAGGAGTAGCACAAAGCAAGATAATTTCCCAATAGATTCAAAAGATAAATATAATACCGGGTGCAATGGATAAAGCAGGCGTTGTAAAAGGTCTGTGCTTGAAAAATTATGATTCATTTCATCTTTTTTTTTGTTTTTTAATTACAATCATTTCCATTCTTTTGCAAAAGGGACTCAGGAAGATCAAAAGTGTTATGCACAGCAAAGGCAGCACATGGCAGAAAGGTGAAAAGGGTCGTGCAACATTATTTATGATTTAAAAGAAAAATAAATACAATTAGATTACCCCCCCAAATAATTCTCACTCGCAAGATTCAATAATTAACGGATCGTAGGAAATCCAGGAGGTGGGAGTAGAGCTGTTGTTTAGCGGCGTCTCTGTTGTTGACGTTCAATGTGAAAATGGTTGCATCCGGTTGATTCCTCAATCTTGCAACTGTGTTGGTGTTGTGTTAGCATAGGACATTGCAAAAACATTCTGTTAAAAGGGGAACCTTATCTAAGAAAGACATGAACCTTGAGGGATATCACGACCAAATTTAGGGATGGGGATTGTAGCCAAGACAGGAACATTGGATTGCAAAACAGTGAGAACAGCAGGGAAGAAGGAGGGACTGAGCAATTCCATCTTGCCGACTTCATCAATGATGAAAATATCAGTGTCTTCTTTAACCTTTAACCCAAAAGAAAGGGTAAAAAAAAAAAAATCAAAAATCAAAAATCAAGAGTCAAATAGCATATGTGGCAAGAAGAGTACCTGCAACTGAGGCAAAGCGAATGATTCAAATGAAGCTACATCTACTTTATACTTGCCTACATTTGGCCATCTACTGGATTCTGGGCTGCCCACCACAAGATACTCAAACTTTAATTCCAATAGAGGAATTTGAGGAGGAGGAGGAGGAGGAGGAGGAGATTTGAGCTAGTACCTGGAACTAGAAGAGGAAGAGGCAAGAGGTCCTGTGCGACCGTCTAGAGTGACCACTTCAAAGCCGATTCTTTCACCTCCTTGCCTGATCTCGCCTTCAGATTTCAATTAATTTCTTAATTAGATTAAAAATGGAGAAGGAGGAGCTTTATAGTTAATAGTATACCTACGGGTGTAGAAACCCTGAACCTTAAGGTTAGGGTTTGAGGTTTTCAGAGACTCCAAAACTCTCATCACCAGTGTTGATTTACCCACTCCCTGCCACACACAAACCCACCCTATAAAGTTAGAAATCATACTTATAAATACAGAGAGAAGAGGGAAACAGCAGCAACTCCATGACTCCAACTTACAGGAGGACCCGTGATCAGGAAGCATTTTCCCATCTCTCTCTCTCTCTCTCTCTCTCTCTATATATGCGGCTTCACCTCCCTTTGTAGAAAAGACGATAATTTTAATTCTTGAATACTATCTCATCTCCCATTCTCTCACCCCAAGATTGTCGAGTGCCCTCAATTTTGATCCATCCCTCGTCTCACCTTCACCGTTTTCCACCACCTAAAATAAATAAATATAGAAGGCAGTAAAGTTTTTGGCTATTTAATCAAAACGATGTCGCCTTGGCCTCTTGCCTGTCATGTCATTATTGACTTTTTCAGGCAAGTCAAATATCGAGAAAATAGATTTTACTCATAAACAAAAAAAAAAAAAAAAAGGATATCGACTAATAAATAAATAAGAGAAAATTTTCTTGTTTGCCTGTCATTGTAGTCTTCAATCCTCTCTCTCTCTCACATCATTAAACACTCTCCGAATCCTAAATTAAGATGCATGTCCCGTCAGTGTAATTGTATTTGGATATATTTGTGTATGTAAAATGGAATAATGGAACCTTACCCCTTCTCCAATTCCAATCCAAACCAAAGGTCCACTCTTAATTCAAGGCAAAGCAAAAAATGGAAGAACCCCAAAACCTAAATAAATAATACTTTGATTTTTTCTTGCAGCTTTGTTATGACTTGGCATTATGAAACTTTTAAACTTTCATATTTATTGGACTGCAGAGTTTGGGAAACCCTCTCTTCTAAAAGTTTTCATCGTCTTCAAACAAGGAGAAGACAAAGTTAAATGAGGTGTTAAGGAGGAATTTTATGTGCGGTAATAACATCTCTCCACTTGGTTTCCTGTTGGCCCATCCTAGGAATCAGCTTCTCTCCAACGAATGGACTTACCCAATTCCCAAACACACCTTACGCCCGCTTCTTGCATCTCACTGCTTTGAATTGTTTCATCGATTACCATAATTCAACATAAGACAACATCACAGATAAAGCAGATATTTTGCTCATAAAACACAAGAAGATCACCCAAACTCGAACAAACGATTAAAACATCGATCACACTGCCCATGCCAACACCCCCAAGCCCTCAGCTTCGCAACATCTCTTCATGAGAATACCGATAACCATCCAATTGTCAATCATTATGCCATTCATGAAAAGATGAAATGTTTAACAAACAAAATCGTGTGACCCCCTGGATTCAGCCTTATTTACCAATTTAGGCAACTCCCCCCCCCCCCGGGAAAAAAAAAAAAACCCAATTCCCATGTTTCATCGATCATAATTCACAGTATGCCAGATGATTTCATACTTTGCACGAAAAATTACACAGACAAGAGCATGATATGTGAACATTAAAAACCTAAAATTGGCCATTGACCATTCAGCATTACTCACTAGGCTGATTTGATTACAAAGGCTAACGCCCTATATTAAAATTTTCAGATCAAAGTTTTCCAGAAACAACAACTTTCTCCTCCCCGTACCATGAAAAGGGCAATTCCTTTTTTCAAATGAGAGAGAAACAAAAACTGTCTAAAATTCCCTGCAGCTAAAAAGAACATGTTCATCAAGTAAAAACCCCTACACAATTTTTTCTCACATCATCAGTAATCCATAAAGCTGCCCTCTTCTTTCAATCTCTTTACTCATCATCATCTTCCTCCTGCGATAAAAATTAAAAACTTAATTCAATAATTAAGGGAAAAGAAAAGATAAAAGCCCAAAAACGAGATGTATAGAATAACAAACAAACCTCTCCACTCTCGTCCTCCTCATCGTTAACCTCAGATCTAGACTTGTCAGAGTCGTCTTCATCAGCTGCTTCTCCGGCCTGTTTTTCCATTATCATAATTTATATTATTTAATTTGAACGCTTTACCATTAATCAAAATTAACATAAAATTTGTGGAGAAACATGAATTAAAAAGCTTCAAATGGAACCTGTTTTCTGTTGTAAGCCTCCATTTGTTTATTGTAATCAGTCTTCCTCTTCTCCGCCTTGGCTACGTACGGTGCTTTTTCCTACATCAATTTCCACAGAATTTTCATCTCATAAATAAAAAAACAAATTCAACAAAAACCTTTTTATCTTTCAAAAAACCAAACCAAGCCAAAACAAAATTTGCGAGAATTTTAATCACGTCAATGATTAATAAATGAATAAACTTACAGCCTCTGACATTGATTTCCATTTATCTCCTCCGGCTTTGCCAACCTAAATCAATTTTCATTTTTAAACAATAATTGGCATTAACAATTGAAAAAAAAGGTGGATCTGAGAGGGATAGAGAAAGAGAGCACTAACAGCGGCAACCGATTTGTTGTTGGGGTGCTTCTCTTTAAATTGCTTCCTAAACTCCTCCCTTTGCAATTTTAATCGGGAAAAAAATTAATAGACAGAAAAATGGCAAGAGAGAAAAAATTGTAAGGAAAAAAGGAAAATAAAAAAGGGAAAGATGACATGCGTACATGAAGACGAAGAAAGCACTGGCAGGTCTCTTGGGCTTGTTAGGATCCTTAGCAGCAGCTTTCTCCTTCTTCGTCGGTTTTTTACTCGCCGCTCCCTTCTTCACCGAAAGCCTTCACCGCAAAACAGAGTCAAGCATCATCAAAATAAAACCAGATGGCAGATCTAAGAAACTATAAATTACTTTTCACAGAGATTGAAAGGAAAACTCACTTGCTGTCTGCTTTTGCCGACTTAGATTTAGCGCCCTTCATCGTGAATTCTGCAGAGAAATCGAGAGAATCGGTGAGAATCAAACAGAAGCGGACGAAAATCGATAGGAATCGGTCGGAGTTAGCGCCGTATGAGGAAGATAACTCACCTCTAGGGTTAGGGTTTTCGAGGAGAGGGGGGAAGGAGAGGATGTGTTTTGATGCGCTTGTGTATATGTGTGTGTGAACGTGCGCGAGCGTGGGATAAGAAGAGGAGAGAGAGAGAGAGAGAGAGAGAGAGAGAGAGAGAGAGTGATATGTGTGGGGGTGGGGGAGGGGGAAGGGCAAAAATTAAAATTGAATTTGCGAAAGAGATCAAGTCCGGGTTTGGGCGGGATTTGAAGATTGTTTTAATCCATGTCAGCAATCCGTGTGCTGTCGCTCTATTGGATCATTGGCCGTCCCTCTAATTCTCAAATCCCAGTTTGTGTTTCCGCTTGTGTTTGTTCACAAGCAGCAGCCCTCTCTATCAAAGTCTTGCGTTACCCCGACAGCAAGGGCGTGGGTCGACGTGGACGTTTTTGTATACATGGAATTTTCGGTGATCATGAAATGACAAGCCTGACCTTTTTAATTGATTAGTCCAATCATGTTGTTCCCTGGATTCATCAACTTATAAGGCGTCAGATCAGATGTGATCACAACCATTAAACTTCAATCAGCCTTACATCTCTTTATATTATATACAAATTTTTAATAGTTTTAAAATAATCCTAATAAAATAAATAACTATTACTTTTGTACCAAAAATTATATTTTTAATAGTTTTAAAATAATCACTCATTACCAACTTCCTATCAATCCACATTTAAATATTTGAGGCTATTTGGGTCAAAAAAAGAAAAATATCCAATGGCATTGATTTATCAAAAATACCATAAAAGAAAACATTTGTGAGGAGAGGATGGAGGTAAACCATTTGATAAAAATAAGAGATATATATGATTATCTCTATTTTATTTTATTTTATTTTATTTTATTTTATTTTATTTATAATATTTTAATTAAAGTAAATGAATGCTTTAGAAATTGTATAATTTTTATGTAAACCCCTACAAATCCCTTTTCTTTCCTATTATTTTCTTTTTTATTTGACACACGTAGCGCATGAACACTCACATCTCATTCTTTCATTCTACTAATAAATAGATCGAGAGAGAAACGGCCGACAAATGATTGTTATATGGCTAGATTTGATTGCATATGATTTCCTTTTATGATAATATGTATTCTAATTTTGAATCGTTTTTCAAATATTACTTAAACACCGCGTCCTAATGTACAAAAAAAATTTCAAGAATAAATATATTAGCTGGTATCCAGGGAAGAAGTTTATGCGATGCTTTGAGAGTAAAATGAGGTTTAGTAGCTTCTTCTAATTGTAAAAGGTCTACCCTATCTTTTGAAACAATTGAACATTTACTCTGGGCAATGCAAGAAGGCCAGAAGGATGTGGGCTTCTTTTGCAGCATACGGGAACAACTTTGTACTCATGGGATGGCTAAAATCTTATTGTCAGTATAGAGAATATGGTCCGTTCATTCCAGTGGTATCATCACCATCATCGTTTTATTTTTATTTTTATTTTTTTTATTTTGGATTAAAGAGGGGCCAAAGGTCCAAAACATCAATCAACTAAAATTATATTGGGCCCATTGCTGAATCGCAATTTGTTTGATTAATTTTCGTTTTATCCTGGAAGGAAACTCTAGAGTCTAGAAAGAAACGACGCCGTTTTTTTGCCGATCAAGGGAACGCAAGATGCGTGATGGTCTCCATGCGGCTTTGCCAGGAGGAAGCATTCTTCTTCCGAAATCACAGAGAGGACGAAGGAAGAACCAAAGATGGATGGAGGAAGAAGTTCAATGGCAGCTCCTGTGATCTTCTTCATTGTCTCCGTTCTTCAGTTAACCACCAGATATCTTCATCACATTAAGAAGGTCCGTCCTTATCCGCTCCCCATCTCTCTCTCATTGAATCTTCTTCATCTACGTGGAAATTTCTCTAAACTGTCAATTAGGGTTCGTCCTTCTTTTTTTAGGACACTTAATATCCAGTTAATTGCGACATCATTCTCTCTTACTGGTTTAGATCAATATCAAACTTCCAATTTATTCATCTCCACGTTGTTTTCCTTTTGATTAAAATGTAGAACGGAGCTATAAGTGCCGAAGAAATTGAGCTGCGGGGAGAAATAAAGAAACTACTGAAAGAGGCAGCATCCCTGTCCCAGTAAGTTTACTCTTTTATTCCTTTTCAATGCAAGACAATATTTCGGATTTTGTTATTTGTACTTTTCCCTTTACAGCATCATACATTTAATATCATCATAATCTGCAAAATTTATTCATTCTCAATACCTAATTTCTCTTGATTTTCATTAAAATCCTCACTCACTCGCGCGGGCTTAAAAGGTCCTTTATCAAACTTTTCTTGTCTATGATATAAGTGTTGACCCAATTGATTACCTTTTACTTGAAGCCACCTCTAAATGCATTTACAAGACAAAAAAGACATTTTCAACAAGACTTGGCCCTCGCTTTCAACGTGGTTATTAAAGATGCGGATCATTCCTAGACTCTGTTGCTTAGTCATCTACCTGTTTTAACTACTTATGCTATGGACGTGGTATTGGGGTATCACCCTTGTTCTTATTTGTGTAGCATAGTTGGGGGTAACCACTCGGAAACTTTTCTAATTTCACGTATAGATCGGCCTTATACCAAAAATTTTTGAGTCTAGTTTCTCCTCCATTATCCTTTTATAAAAATGTTCATTCTTCGTTTGTACGTCTATATTATCCCATTTCGCATGTTCAATTCAGTTTTGTTGAATTCATAGTTCCTTTTATGAGCTCTCACAATTTGGCAGTGGCACAACATAAGCTTTCTTTGTTGTGCCTCAACAGCCACAAGATCAGAATATAAAAAGCAACATTTTTGCCCATTCAAGTAATGCTACCTAAATTTATATGTCCTTGGATCTGACGTTGGAGGGAGATGTTGTTGGTGGGGCCTGTCTATAGTCAAACTTTTATGGTCATCTGATTGCTTATGCTTAAAAATCATTACCATATTTTGCTACATGTTCTTTATAATTTATATTATTAGGTTTTAAGGCTTGAGTAATTGTTTTAAACCAAATATTTGTTTGTATTAATGTCATGCTGTTTATTTGATATTTCCACCCTTCTCCCAATCCCAGGCCATCAACATTTGCACAAGCTGCAAAACTGAGACGGATGGCTGCTGCTAAAGAGAAAAAACTTCTGGAAAGTATGTTAATTTAGTGACTGGACTTACTGCATGAGGAATGGGTAGTCATGATTCATTGTTATTGCCATTGTTTTTCTTCTTTATTCTTCATAGTCTAAATACAATTACCATTACATCATTGCATGAAGTTGTGTTAGCTTTTGTTTCATGCTCTAGCTTTCATGGAGCCAATTGTTATTCATTTTGTTTCATCAACTATGAGGCTTGCAATGATCAACATCAAACTGATATGTGTTGTGCATACATGCTATGTGCATTAGGATAAACACTTCCTCTTTTCTAGTTGGAAAGTGTTGTCAGGATAGCGTTTTCTAGCAAAAAGAAAAATCAATTTTAGTGTCAGATAAGTAGAAACACATTGCTTAAAAAAGAGACTTGGCATGCTTGGAGAAAAATGCAAATGGTAAATGGGGTCTCTCCCCTCCCCTGACTGTTTTACCAACAAACATAACGTTAGCTCATTTTAACCTATCATACTCAAATATAAAAAATTATAAATGAGAATGAGTGCAACTTCGAAATCGTTTGCATTTTGAATTTGAGACTTTTGCAACATATTTTCTTTCTTCTTGTACAATGGCCTTTCACACTGCTGAAAAGGGACAAACTTATTTGCACAACTATAGGGTGTATACCTTGTCCCTGCAGCAACATTGGCAATCTGACCCATATTTTACATCATTTCCTGTCAAGAACAGGGAAAGAAAGCAAAAAATGTTCCAAGGATGTCTTATTACTTGAATTACTTCGCTTGAGTGATTCATCTATATTTTTTAGCCCCTTTGCATGTCTGTGCTTGTCTATGCAGTGGAGAAATTTCATTTTTCTACTTCTGAAATTAAAACAAGAAAATTTGGGAAATTTAACAATATGGGTGAGAAAATGTGGGAAATATGCATACTTCCTGATTCAATGGGGGCCACTATGCTTGAGCTATAGGAACATATGTTTTCTTCTTATGCTTCACAAACATAGTTTAATTTATCTGCTAGCATATCTTTTTGATCATTTTCTTTTTGACCTTTGCTTTTCGGATTTCAATTAAGATAAACAGCTGTTATCACGTCTAGGTCAAGAATTGCACGGCAAGGAAATACAATCTTCTTATGATTCATACATGAAAGTGTTGGTGGTTGTGAAGGTAGTCCCCTGTACAATTCTTGTTTTAAGTGTTACCTTAATATATGACCTGGAAAGGATTCTTATGCTGATTTTTGGTGTAGTGGTTTACATATTTTGTGTTGGTATGCTGGTTTTGGAGGGTTCCTGTTGCTGCTGTATCCAAGCCATTGATGCAACCATTTGGTAAGTCATGATATTTAGGAGATGCATAACGTTAATTATTTTGTTTCAACTAAATCTACACCACCCTGCAATCAGCATCATTAAATTAAATGGACTTCAACTATTCCTTAGATTTGTTACTTTGCTTGATGTTTTTATGGAATATTTTTAACATTGGAAAAGTAAAACACTTGAGTAGTAAAATGGCTGGTTGGTTCTTTATCTTATGATCCCTGGCAAAAGAAAACAACTGTTAATGGTCAATCATTTGAGGAGGAATAATTCCTTAAAATGTCCTAATTTCACCTCAGGTTAAAATTTGCATCCCGTAGTTTCAAACCTTAACACTTTTTAATCATGTCTCTCTCCGTCCCTGCTGTTGAAGTGCTATCTGATACTCATTGTCTAGGGTTTTGAGTGAAATCAAAATGAAATCTAAGGTTCTGATTTCGGACATGCGGGAATTAGTTGCATATTCTGTTTGCAATTTGTAAACTGTCATTGGAGATTTGTGAATGAGGATATAATTTATGGTTCGAATCTAACGGGATCTAATTGACGGTAATGGTGGTGCAGTGAGATAAATCCATTCTTGGCTTGAGTTACGCCTTAGAACCAAACTTAAACTGAGCTTGCAGAAGGACAGCCTCCTGACACTGCCATGTCCCTGATTGGGTTCCTTAAAGTCCAATTCCTGCCCGAGTGTTGAGGCTGATCGTGTGGGATTTGTGTACTTTTGTTTGTTTTTGCTTTAAATGCTTCTTTTCTTTGTTTGTTGTAGTCAATGTCTGTTTTGTTTCTTTTATGATGTATCCTTCAAAAGAGAAGGACAGCCAAAAAAACCGTTCCGTTTACATCAGGGGCATTTTCAGAATTTCTTACAGGAGGGTTAATGTCGGTAACTCAAGGTTGCACACTGTAACCAGATACAAAATTAGGATTGTTCTTTTCTTCTTTAATCCCCTTGAGGAAATTAATGTGGTGCTTAGACTTGTATGGAGTTACATTTGCTTTGGTCTTCCTTGGTCTTGTCCAAAATCAATTCTCTCATCTTATGTGGTTTAAAATGCATCAAAATAGTGCCTATGTTTACTTCCATTATCAAAATCTGGCCCCTTCTTGTTGCTTGTCTAGAAACAACTTCATATGATATAATGGAGAGGCCACTTTTGTTTTAAAATAATTCAATATGGTGTTTCGGTACCTTAAAGAATGACATGGCCTTGAACAGATTTTAAGGTAGCCATAAGCGAATAAAAGAAAATTGCTTTAGAAATGTTGAAGCTGCTTAGGTGGTAGAGAAATTCTTTGCTAAACACTAATATAGGTTTTTCATCTTTTTTCAGGAAGGATATTGTCGTGGAAAGCAGGTGAACCTGACAATGATAATGTTATGGTATAGTTTCCATTTTTAATTTGTTTAATTTCCGTCGTTACATTCTGTGAATTACTTGGAAATTCTCTTTCATAAGTGGCTTATTAAAGGAAAAACCACATTTTTTCTTTGTTTTTTTTTTGGTGGGAGGGGAGGTGTTTCTTGTGCCCAACAATCTTGTGGATAAAGAAACTATGTGCATCTTGCATGTTATCGTTATATCAGCCACAGAAATCTGTGTTTCCACTAGACCTCGCAGGCTCCTTGTGTAGTTTGGGTTTTCCTGTACTCTAATCCAAAACCCAGATTTTAAAAAAGTGGGAAATTTTGCTATTAGGGTGCATTAGCAATTTTTTTTTCTTTTTATACTTTAGGGTATTTTATCTATTAAACTGAAAAAAAAAATGAAATTCTTGGATAATTTCCATTAACCAGGTAGATAATTTGACTTTATTTCTTCACATGCCTATGATAGTTTCATCATTGTATATTGTTATCCACTTGGGCATGCTTTTTCTGCCCAAGGAAAACAAACTATAACTGGTAGCCTAGTATCCTCTTCTCGTATTATGGGAATGGCCTTCTCTGCCCAAAGCCTCCCATATCTGGTGCTATTTTTGATTGATGTTTTGCTCTTGGAGAAAACAATTTCCTACTGGTAAAAGAGATATTTTCCAAGCTAATGTATTAATTATGGAAATGCCTCTTTGGTCCTATTGAAAAATATACCTGTAGGCTATAGGGATCTTTTTTGGAAGGATGCAGATCAAAATGTAAGTCCATTTAACCTTGAAACTCTTGGCTTGTAGTAGAAGCTCCTGGTGGAAATGAGTGCTTACACCAAGGTTCAATTCTTGGTATCAACTAGTACACAAAAAGAAATAGATATTAATTTGTTAACCTGATTTTAGTGATGATTTTAAGGGGCCATGGTGGCACTTGAGAAGACTTAGTAAATGAATGTACATTATGGTGTCACAAATAAAGGGGTTTTTCCCCTACTTTTTTTTGGGGGGGGGGGGAGGTTCCGGGGACTATTGCCTCAAACCTGAATAATGGTTCAAGTGTGTGCTCTGAATGCAGGTTGGCATCATGCCATGGTTAATTATATCCAACAGAGTTAGCAGATATGTTTGCCAGAAGTTCTTCAAATAGAAGATTTGTTGGGGTATTTGTACTTTGTAAAAAGGTGGTTCTAGTTGATTTTTTCATTGTAATTATTCTATGGACGAAGGGTTGCTGAAATTGAGAATGATGCATGCAAACTATATATATATTTTTGGTGGTCATTACAAAAGCGGGAAAATAAAAATTGTGATGATCAGCTGTGTTTATTTTTAAGAATTCCCTATTCTGTTGTGGTGAGCATAAGATTGCCATTTGTAAAATAGGGTAGTGTCTAATTCAACAAATTTGAAATGGAATGAGTGGAAACCCTAGTTCGAAGAAATAAACAAAAAAGTGCTACCCTAGTTTTAGAAGAATGAATGGGGGTTAAATTGCACGCAGTGTTTGATCTACGATATGGATTTTGAAAAAGTCCTTAAGTTCTATTTTTTAACATTTCTAACTCATTAAACTTTGAATTTTGTATGATAAAATTTGCTAAAAAGTGACATTTTTTTTTAATAACTGAGGTGGCTTTGGTTGGGACATTCGCTACATCTGTAACACATGGCTTTCATATTTCTCTGGGCACGTCGTCATGGGGAGGAAAGCGGTTGAAATGGCTCCCATATTCTTGAATCTGAAAACTCCGGATCGGTTTTGGTTTCCTTTCCAGCAAACTAGGGTTTGAACTTTAAAAGCAATTGTCTGAATATCCCGTTAAAAGGGATGATATGCTTTGTCGCATGTGGGAGGGAATACCCAGTTTGCACAAGAGACAAAAAAGGGGCGTAAAATGGGGTTTGCAACTTAGCAATGCTATGCATGGTGGACAATTGCATGAGGAAAATAAATTGAGTAACAATTACATTTTGTGTGTGTGTGTGTGTGTGTGTGATCAAATCATTGGGACTCAATTATTACATAGCAGGTCCTGGCCCGAGGGTACGAGTATATGACGAGGGAGACTAGATGCTCTTGGACGTGGTTTTATCATCCAAACGAAAGCTAGTTGGAAAGTAGTAGTATGGATTAGAATGTAATGTAAATAATTAATTACAACCTGGAATTGTTTTCATCGAAATTATTTCATATTACTTGTAAAAATTATATAAATATAAATATATATATATATATATATATATATATATAGGTTTGAGCCTTAAACCAATTCAAATCATCATTAGTATTTAAAAAAAATCTTGTTTCTTTTCTTATAATAAAAAAAAAACAAACTAATCTAATTGAGAAATTAGAAGTTTCTTTTTTCGTAATAAACCTATTCAACGGAGAAAATCTAACATCTGTAAAATAAGAAGTAAATCCATTAATCTTGGAATTAAATAGCAACGTATCACCAAACACCGCATTTGAGTTGACCCCCCTCCCCAAAAAAAAAAATTATTGAGAATGTTTTTGTCGGGGCGTGGGGTAGGGAGAGGGAGCGGTGCCGCTGCCAAGACCACACGACCGCCGAACCCGCAAGTCTTCCGGGCCCGAGAACAACACGGTGATTCCGTTGAGATCTCCACCCATATCGGCCCGAGAGGGCCGAACTCAGGAAAATATTTATTCTCCCACGCACGGTCTTAGATAAGACCGCTCCCCCCCCCCGCCCCAAAAAAAAAATCATATTCTTTCTTCCTCGTCCAACTTCTATTATTCAAAATTCCTGTGGATCTGCTGCTGCCGTCGGTGGATCACAGATCCTTTAGGTATTGACTTTCCTCTCTTCCCTTTTCTTTTTTCTTTAAACACTCCTTGCTACTTCTATTGTTGCTCGTTCAATTTCGTCTGATTTACCGTGATTTTAAGACTTCGACCTAATTTTGGTGAGAATCCATCGGTTAACCCTAAACTTACTATTGGTTACCTTGGTGAACACTTCTTGTGATAAATTTGCTAACCCATATTTGGTTTTAGGATCCACCAAGATTTGAGGAAGAAAAAGGTGAGAAAAATTAATTTTCTTGTGTGTAATTCATTAGACCCTAAATTCTAGGACAAACTGTGACCATGTGGTGGTTGATGGCTCAAGTGTTTTTTACAAAATGCAATCATGTTTCAGGTTTAGTTACCAAAATCTGAATTATAGGAGAATTGGGGGTGTTGTGATTCTGTGTTGAAAGCGGGGTTGCATATCTTACTAATCATTTGGGAGGATTTTGGCCCATTTAGTAATGCTTCAAAGACAAGTTGTACTGCTTCCGCTGTCTGAAGAAATTGTCCTTAGTTTGCTCTTCTAATCACTGTGCCAATCGCATATGGTTTTCCAGAATTATGTTCTTTTCTGGATAGGGCTTTTATAATCCTCTGTAATTGAAAAACAATGTGAATTTACCGATGGGGCTCGCGTAAGTCCCTTTGAAATTGGGCTGGGACATTGATTCAAATTGAGCAAACGGGAGGATGATTTATTTACTCAAATTTGTTAAGAATCAAATATTGCCAAGAAATGTATAAGTAAATTTTGCCCTCACATACTCATAGTCCTACCTAACTACATAGAAAACTAGAATAAATGCAGGGAGGTGACTACTCTCTCTGTTTTGAGCTTTTTGATCCCTGGATCAGTGTAAACTAACTCCTCTGTTGAGCACAATTCTCTACTTTCTATAATCATCTGGAAGTTTGACTTCATGTGGCAAACTAACGAATGCTAGTACAGGCAATACATTGCATTGCAGCAGTTTAGAGCAAACTGTCCTTCCAATTATGATGGAGAAGGCAGAGTCCCTACAAAAGCTCTACACACGTATGCGTTTTTGGGAATTTCCAGATCAGTATGTTGTTGAACCTACCGATGGCTCAGCTGGTTCTTCTTTATCAATCAGTAAGGCAGATGGTGCAATGAATCTAATTGGTGTGTAACTCTTATTTTTGTCTTGTTTTATATCTACAAATTTGTCTGCTTCTGTTTGTGCTCCTTTCAGTGTACCAGATGTCTTACTAGTTCTTTTGCTATTGTTCTAGATGGAGTTCCACACTGCAGTTCTGTTCGAGTTCCTAAAATCCGGACAATATTTGGTGTAGTTGGGATGCTAAAGCTTGTGGCAGGTACTATAGCGTTGTACGGAACTTGGCATATTCTACATAAGATAATTTAAGCACTTCTGGTCAAGACCTCTAATGTCATTGCTAGCATCCTCAAAGTAGTTTAGGTTGAGAAGACAATTCTTCCAAGTTACTTAACTGTTTAGACATCAGACAGTTGAAGCTGTTTAGAGCTGTGGAGTCCACCAACCTGCTAATGTATTGCTGATATGTGATCTATTTGTTTCTGCTTTAATATCTTGGAACATCGGAGGATGTTTTCAATTTCATGTGATTTAATAATTCTTTTGATACCGAACTGTTCTATCTCATCAATTTTGCTTTAGTCCAATTGTTAGATTCTTGGATGCATTCATTCCCACAAATTTATGAAAATTTTCTTTTGGTTTGTTCTTATGAAATTCTATCTTTACTGCTCCTTTGGTGACTTCGAGGTCACGGGTTCGAGGTGTGGAAATAGCCTCTTTGCAAAAAATGCAAGGGGAAGGCTATGTACATATACGTCCACCCTTCCCTTACCCCCCGTACTAAGCCAGGGGGCACTTTGTGCACCGGGTGAGCCCTTTTCATGAAATTTTATTTTTACTGCTAGATATCTAAAATATCTGCTTGTATTAATGAGGATATCGGATCTGTATTTGATTATGCTATATTGTCAATTTCTTCAGGGTCATATCTTGTGGTGATAGCAGAGCGTGAATGTGTTGGATCTTACTTGGGGCATCCTATCTATAGAGTCTCATCTTTAAAGATTTTTCCCTGTGATCATTCTCTTAATAGTTCCCCTGCAGAACATGTAAACTGTCTTCCAAATTTCACCTTCGCTACGTGTGTGATTGTTTGGTGGTTTTGAACTCTGTCATATTTATAAATTTTGGCAGAAAAAAATGGAGAATGAGTTTTCTGTCCTGCTAAATGCTGCAGAGAGGATGTCCGGTCTACTTTTCTCTTACGACACAAATCTAACACTAAGGTAAAATGCTTGCCCCCAACTTTATTTCTCCCACATTTTTCTTGGGTATTTATGCCTGCTGTTTTGATGCAAATAAACCTGAAAAGAGAGGGCAATCTGCCGGAAACAGGATTAAAAAAGAGTGGGGGTTTCCTCAAACGAGACTTATTAATTGATGCTATAAACTTTGGAGGAAAAGAACGGTGGCAGCAAGGCTGTTTTTT
Source organism: Dillenia suffruticosa (assembly GCA_033439265.1). Taxonomy (NCBI): domain Eukaryota; kingdom Viridiplantae; phylum Streptophyta; class Magnoliopsida; order Dilleniales; family Dilleniaceae; genus Dillenia; species Dillenia suffruticosa. Next base: position 283,671 of record JAVTVX010000027.1, read on the forward strand.
AGTAGATTGATGATAATATCTGTGTTTATTTCTCAAAAGATGCTTAATAATTGCTACTATAAACTTTGGAGGAAAGGAACAGTGGCAGCAAGATTGTTTTTTAGTAGATAGATGATAATATCAGTGTTTTTTAAGGAATGAAAACCAAATGCTTAATCTCCATCGCATAATAGGCTGATTCTTTATTGAGCCATAAGGGGGACTTAGTAAAATGACAGGACTATGTAGCAATTTATGGAAGTAGATTGGTGAAGATACTAAGGTAGGACCTTATGACATTGAAGAACTTGAGCATGTTCTGGTTTATCCCTCCCTTGTAAGAGTTTTAATGGATGGTTGATAAGTTGCTGTCTGTTTCAGTGCTCAGAGGTTGCATGAGTTGGGTGATGAATCAAAGCTGCTACCACTTTGGAGGCAGGTGAGTTTTTTTGTTCTAATTGCTTAACTACATTTCGACAAATGTTGCATTAAGAGTTGATGGCCGGAAAGACCTTCAATTTGAAGCATGGCAACTTTTCTATGTTGGTTGAGAGATCATATTGGATCATATAGATGGGTTTATACTTCTGTGGAACGTAATGTTTCAAATCTTTGCATCCTGATTCTTTCCTTATGAGTTCTTCAACGGCTATTGATGCTTACGTGTATTATCTCACATTGATTATTATTATTATCATTACGATTGTTATTACTATTATGTGCCACAGGCAGATCCTAGGTACATCTGGAACAATTACATGATGGAAGTTCTCATTGATAATAAGGTTAGAGTTAATGCAGCATGATCATGCCAGATTGACTTATTTAGCAATTCTCTACTTTTAAAGCACTTCTGAGCATGTCCTTTTCCTTGTTCATGCAGCTGGATCCCTTCTTAGTCCCTGTTATTCAAGGGAATATCCTTATCTTTCTGTTGATTGTCTGTTGGTGGCTCTGACATTGATAAGTGACCAACAATTTAGTTTAATTAGTCAGTGTAGTATGTGAATTTTGACAGGGATACGTTATGTGCTTTTCCATCAGTTGTTATACCTTAACTGCAAATCAGGTTTTCAAAACTTTCAAGCCGCCATTGAGAAAGATATTGTTGATGTCACTCTGATTGCTCGGAGATGCACACGAAGAATTGGTAATTTGATCTACTTCTTCATGATTTAAGCCACAATTCTTCCAAACCTACAAAAATTGTGTGGGGATAGGAATCTTTTAATAATTTGCAACTAGTCTGTTCTTGAAGTCCAGCATTTGCTTCAGATAGGTTGCAACATCCCCTCCAATTGGTAAACCAAAGAAAATTTATGGGTATTATTTGGATTATAGTTAAAGAGGTCCTAGCCTTTGTTTCATGAAAAGCTCCAATTTTTTCTGTTTCGTGTGGTGGGCAACATCATCTTAGTGCCTTTAGTCCATTACTTTGTTTTGCATATAAAAGAGCTTAATTCTCCTATTCGGTGCTGATACTTATCCACAAATCAGAACTATAAGATGTGTCCATGATACCTGTGCTCTCCTTGCCCAATCATCTCCATATATGAGGAGCCATGCAAAGCAGAATCAAATGTGGATGATGTCCTTTCTCATCACCGTAAAGATAACAGGTTGACGGACTAACCCCCCTCCCCCCAACAAAAAAGAAAAGAAAAGAAAAGAAATATACACTATTAGCCCATAATTCTGTGAAGAAAATCTGACACCTGTTGAATGTTATTGGCTCAATATCCAATTGATTTTTATGGTTTGGGTACTTAGTCTTTTGCTTAATGCTAGAATCTGTTATAATAAGGTCGTATCTTCTCGAAGGTACTCGGATGTGGAGAAGAGGTGCTGATTTGGATGGATATGTTGCAAATTTTGTGGAAAGTGAGCAAATAATACAGATGAATGGTTTCACAGCATCATTTGTGCAGGTAATTAATGTTATATCCATTGTATGTTTGCTGCAATAGAAATGTTCAAAGGGCTCCAATGTTAAGAATATTGTTGTACCTGGCATATCTTAATCTTAAATATGGTTAGTTGTGCTTTGGTATCTGTTCAGGCCTTATTATTTGCTTTGGTATCTTAATCTTGACTGGGAGAATAATAGTACTTGTGTTTTTTGCATTTTTGTTGTGTTGGCATTAAGATTTAAGAGGTTATAATCTTTATCCATTTATGAGGAGGCCATTTTATAATCTTAATCCATTTACAAGGCCCAACCCTTTGGCTCATTGGCGACTCATGTTTAATTGATCGTCAACTTTTTCTCCGACAGTGGGCTATATCTCCCCTTCTCTCTCCTCAGAGAGAGATTTCTTTGTGCCATGATAAAATGCATGTAAGCTAACTGGTTAATGGTACTGGATAAAGACGCTTGCGTAAGTGTTGCAAAGGTTGTTCCTAAGTACATGGTCTACATTTTCCATTGATTTTGTCACGAATAATTCTTGCAATTTGAATTAATATTGTTAATCAAAACAAATAAATCCTCAGCATGGCAACTAGAAGGATGTCTTCTACATGCAAATCAATCAAAAGCCTCTATATTTGGTCTGAATGCGCTAAATATCGCCATCTCTGTTATTGAGGTTTCCAACAATTTCTATTTAAAAGCATCTCATATAGCAACACATTTCCTGTTATTGTCCATCTCCATTAGAAGTCTCTTGACTAGAAAAGCCTCATCCCTGGATGTTGTGGCTCATGTTTCCCTTATTGGTTTTGATTGCTGCAGCTTAGAATTTTCGAGCTTGAAAATGCTTCGAACGCTAAATTTTTGCTAGTGGTTCGTTTTTCTTGATAGGTTCGGGGGTCTATTCCATTGCTGTGGGAGCAAATTGTTGATCTAACATATAAACCTAAATTTGAGCTTGTGAAGTTGGAGGAAGTAGTGAGTGTTATGGTTTTCTTCATCTTCTTCCTTTTTGGTCTTTTGTAAATTTTTCTCTTTTAATCCTCTGATCCTGTAACACATATTTTGTAGCCTCGAGTGGCTGAGCGACACATATTGGACTTAAGAAAAAGATATGGAAGTGTTTTGGCTGTTGATCTTGTTAATAAGGTACACACAATTTTCTCATGTGCTGATATGAGTCCCTGGAGAAGCTCTTTAATTAGAAGTATTATCTTTGCACACAACTATAGTAATTTACATTACCGCTGGAAATTTATGTCATGTTTATGTCATGCTAGTAGCACAATCGATATCGTGCATGTGTTCCAGCCTAAAGCACTTCTAAACATTATGGTTTTAATGGTTGCCTGCTTATATACATTCTGTTTGGTGGGGGTGGGGTTGGAGTGGGGAGTGAGGTTCTACGGTTTAGATCACAGCAGGAGCAGTCTAAAACTTCAGAAACATGGTTCTGAAATTACTTTGGTACACTATTAAGCAAAGTTGAAATACAACTTGGGGTCTTAAAAGGCACTCAGAACATGTTTCTTTGGCTTTGTGAATCAATTTACTGTTATTTCATCAGCTGATTGCCCCTCAAGGGTGTAGACCAAAAGATATTGATTTTTAACGCTTCCATAGCCCCTAGTAATGGAACTATTTATTGAAAGTTGGCATTTTGTTTGCCTCAGCATGGAGGTGAGGGACGCCTGGGTGAAAAATTTGCCGGTGCAATGCAACATATTGTTGGCGACGATGTAAGGTAGTACAATTTTGCTGCCTCTTAGTTTCAATATCAATGTTGTGCTTGTTCTTCTTCCATGTTTACTAATACTTCAATAATTGTAGATATGTGCACTTTGATTTTCATCATATATGTGGACATATTCATTTCGAGCGACTATCTTTGCTTTATGATCAAATCGAGGACTTTCTCAAGAAGAATGGGTATGCTTTTATCTTGAAGAGAGCTAGTTTATGATATTTTTTAACTTATACCTGCAATGATAGATGTTGTAATCTACTTAAATGAATGGCTATTGATGAAATCTGGTGATCCTGCTTAAGTAGGAGGTTGGAAGTTCTTCATAGAGTGCCCCTATCTCAACTTTAGCTTCTTCAGAACAATCTCTAGCAATGGGAAAGATGTTGTATTCTGCTTATTTGCTTGACATTTTCTGTTCTATCATAGCCAGAGATATGGTTTCATGATAACATGGTTTGCGGTTTCTTTTTAATTAGTTTGTGGTATACATTGTTGTTTCTTTCTGACAGGCAGTGACAAAAAAGATGTGTTGATATTGTGGAACACAATTATATTATCATTTTGCATCTTGAAAGTTGCACCATTAGAATAGAAAGTGGCGAGGAATTTTGAAGTTGGCACAGCCTGAAAAGAGAGAGCAGCCTTTCCAGTGGGGTTTCAATTTCTTTCTTCTTTCTATTTTACTAAGCAAATTCTAGAGGTGCAGGGGAGAAGGGGGCTCTAACCTAGTCTAGGTTTGAGGGGAGGGGGATGCTGCCGTTAGGCCAATGGGCCTTTGTTTTTCCATCTGGGAGCCACATTTTGGTATGAATTAGGTGCCATTGATCATTAAGAGAGTTGGGAAGCGCATAAGCACAATCCCTTTTTTTTCCTGCATAAGGACCAAACACTTAGGTATAATGTTGAAATAAACAGATAAAATAAGTCAATCTTTATTCATTTGCTGATTCCATCATTATTTTCAATAATTTCAATTTTTTCAGGATTATTCAACAATTTCTTTTGGTAAGTGGGTGGTGTTAATGCCCCACCATATTTTTGTAAGGTTAATCATCCTAAGCAAGCTTATTGTAAGAAATGTTTCCCTTGAATTTAATATTGTTGCAATGCCCCTAATCTCATCGATTTTGTTCCTTACTCCATTTTTGTTACCCACTGGAAGTGGATGTTGGCATGAATGAACTAGTCTTTTTTGTAGGATCAACTTTTAGAAACATGGAACTTTTAAGGCCTGCAGGGATGACTTGGTATGAGAGGAATTGTAATGGATCAATCTCTCTTTTACCAAACTGACCAAAACAATTTTACACCGTCAAGTGATTGACTTTTATCGTTTCAGATCCTCTGGCGAAACATATGCTGCTCACGGATTACGACTACTCCCCCTAAATATGTTCTAACTTTGCCTTAGAAATCACAGCTAATGTGGTGCTTATTCAACTCATATACTTTCATAGATAATCAAATGCACACCTCAAACTCTGAACCATTTAACCTGGGAATCTATCTACCAACTAAGGGGCTGCATTGAGCAACAATAACAAATTATTCATATGCCTAGGTGGAGCTTGTGATAGTGATGACAAATTTATGGTTGACACTGCTTCAGTAAATATGAATACACCAGCTGGAGAGGACTAGTGCCTTAGAGTTAATCATGGCTTTGAGAGAAAGATCCCTAGCTGCCAATGGTCAAATGGACAACCTTGCTTTTCATGAACACAATTATCTCTATAACAATATCCTTTTTGAGCCCCTGAATTCATTGTGAGAGAGATGGGGGAGGAGTTCTATTTTGGTGTGAGTATTCTAAAATGTTTCATGCTAAAAATGTCATTTTTTTGCATCTGCAATGAATTATTGAAAACCCTTTTTTATGCCACATCATATCCTCATGGTTTAAAAATTCTATATGTCTAAAAGGCAAGTCCTGTTATCAGAGGCAATTTATTCAGGTGGGCTTCTTCCATTTTTGGAGTTAATAAAAGGCGTAAACTTAACAAAATTGAAGAGTTTGGTGTTTGAACCAAAAGAAGAAAGGCTAAGGATAATATTGTATATTGGAGATAATTTCAAGGGCCATGCCCAATTTCAACTATGTTTGTTGCTCTACATTCTTAGAATATGTGGGTTGATTTTATGTTTTTTTTTTTTTTGCTTTATTTTTATTTTTATTTTGAGAAATGCTGCTCTATTTAGTTTTCCCATGTAATTTTACCGAAGTTTTGTTGACTTTGTGTCAAATCAGGTACCTGCTATTGAATGAAAGGGGTGAGAAAGTTGTGGAACAACTTGGAGTTGTAAGAACCAATTGTATTGACTGCTTAGACCGCACAAATGTTTCTCAGGTTTGTTCAACTCAATCAGCTTAGCACTGTTATACCTCATCCAGGTCATTTTACAATGTTGAAAGATGACGAAAAGTGCTCTGGATTTTTTTTTTCTTGAGGCCAGTGTTGTTGGCTTGCAGTTTTTTCTGTCAAATGCTTTTGTTATTTTTTGCCCACGCCTATTCTGTGTTTTTGAGTTTGCAAAACGGAGTGCTTCTGGTGCTTGTGTAATAATCTAAACTTTTCATCTTAATGCCCTAGTAATAGGTTCTATTCTTACATATGATTGCGCATGTGAGTGCCACAGGATAGTTGCGTGAGGGCACTTAACCAGCACCTGGATTTGCCAAAGTGATGCTTTGCCCTTTCTGTTTCTCTTTGTCCTGTGCTCAATAGAAAAGAGTGAAAGGGGATCTTCCAAGGTGTGGATGTGAGTCAACGGACAAGACTGATCAAACATTAGGATTACAATCGTGTTTTTAACTAAAATCTTACCATATTGCTTTGAAGCATTTGACTGGAGGACTTATGAGAATTTATTAAATTTAGATGAAAGTGGGCCCAGTGTTATTTAGTTTCCTGAAGGTGTTTGAATATTTGTCTGCATATCTTGATGCATTTTCTTCGACTAATGTTAGTAATTGTGATTGTGTAAGTCTCTTTCTCACAACTCTCCTTGCCTTGGTCTTCAAAATTGTAACTTAGCCTTTTTTTGATCCTGAGTTTCTGTTTGCAGAGCATGATTGCTAGAAGAATGATGGAAACACAACTTAGAAGGTTGGGTATCTTTGGTCCCGAAGAAACCATTAGTGTTCATCCAAATTTAGACGTACATTTCAAAATATGTGAGTATTTGCAGTTCCAATGTTCAGTGTTGGCTTTAACAGAATGACAGATATGCTAATGAAGCTGCTGATGGTAGAATTAGACAGTCATTTGACCAGAATATGTAGTTTTACTCTCATATGAGTTAGTCCCTAATACGGGATTTTTGGAATTTGTAGTGTGGGCAAACCATGGGGATGACATAAGTATTCAATATTCAGGCACTCCGGCATTGAAAGGAGACTTTGTCAGGTATTTCATGCGGAATTTATCTGAAGTGATTTTTGCAAGTAAATTTGTATGCTTGCACTTTACTTTTTGGAGGCCAGCCTTAAATGTTCACATAGCTAATGTAACCAAGAACAAGTCCCCAATTTTTATAGTTTACCACTTAAAATATAGAAAGCTTGCAAGATGATCAATCCTAATTTTTAAATGGCAATAGGCGTCCAGACCACATTTTAAGGGGATTGTCCAACAGTCTGACCAAGTCATGCGACTTCCCAAGTTCCAACTCTTCCCTAAATTGGTAGCCATGGATATGTTCACATGACAAAGAAGGTTAGCCTGTGATTGATCTTTACTTTTTTATTCATAGGTATGGACAACGCACGGTCCAAGGGATTGTTAAAGATGGATGGAATGCCCTTGCACGCTACTACCTTAATAATTTTTGTGATGGGACAAAGCAGGTCAGTAATTTGTTTATCTGAAATCATCCTTTATTTGCTTTCTACTCTGTTGCATCATGTTTCTGGTTTACAATCAGTATAACTCCATTATTTTCTGTTTCATAATATATATTTGTTTGCCTAAGAATTATTAGCACAGGAAGTTTCAATTCTGAATCCATGCAAGATCCATGCAGCCACTCATCTTTCATATGTTGCATTAGGTTTATGTTGCCATGTGAGCATGGGCTAGCATATGCAGTTTTTATGAATTCATGACTCATAGTTTAGTATCTCTCTTAGGTAGCATGCAGGAGGAGTGGGAGACTTTATTCTGTAACCCCAAATTAAGCTTCGATACTACTAGGGCAAAGGCCTGGATCTTTTGTCTTATAATTACTTGTGTTTCTTGCAGAAGTCCTGATCTTGTGCGTTAGGTCTCCTCTATCCAATTCATTATCCTTTGTGAATGGTTAACCATATTTAAGTGCTTTTTGTATGCCTAGGATATAAGTTTTTGTTGTAATTTTAACCTCTTTATGAAGTTGTCTTTATTTGTTTGCTTAGCAATCTAACACACTGGGGATTGCATTGTCCTTTTTTTTTTTAATGTTTTCTGGGCCATGGACTTGAAGGACGCTATTGATCTCCTGCAAGGGCATTTTATTGTTTCTGTCAGCCGGGATATGAAACCCGCATCGCAGAAAGGAGGTCTTGATGCCATAGCCGTGAGTAAATGACTATCATTTTAACAATTTTAATTGCCATTCCATCTATTAATACTTGGTAAAATTATTTGAGCTTAAACTACCTCCACATATAATGAATAAATATGATGTAGACACATGGTTGTCTAATGAAATGGAGAGATTCTGCAATGACATCTCCTATCGTAAATTTCAAACCAGTTGGTAGAGTTCACCCAATAATAGTCTCTAATTTTTTATCATCCCAAAATTGTATTTTAATTACGGTAACCAGCCGATCTTCATTACAGGGAGCATATTTGTTTGTGCTTCTTACTAGTCTTTGTTGGTGCTTATGCAACCAGATTGGAACATTTTGTACTACAATTTTTGCCGGTGACAACTACCTAATTATGTTTCATATACAAAACTATACGAAATCATACTCAAATCTGTTTCTTCGCCTTACAAGTAGCAAAATTCTTGTTAGTTTTAACGCTTAAATTGCCCCATTAGGCAAACCTAGATGTAAGCTTTTGGTTTTCTTGGTGCTATTATGGTTTCAACTGCCATAAGGCTTCTGAGACATTTCATCTTTTTGGTATGCATAGAGTCAGAAAAATGCTATGGCGATCAGGGTGAGCTTTTTTGATCTCTGCAACCAACCAGCTATACTGAAATGTGGTTTAGAAGAATTATTGAGACTTCATAAATTAAGTGTTTATCTGTTGTTTTTGATGACGTCTGCCTTGTTTATGGACATTTTTATTTTCAAACTAACACTGTTGCTTTGTGCAGTCATTTCCGGTGGCTATGTCCTTGGTCTTGACTGGGTTCTTGTTTACAATGATGTCACTGAGGCAGGGTATGTTGATTTGCTTTTACCATAAGGAGTAGAAATATTGGCAAATAGAGGTTTATGGTTCTGTTTTCTTCCATGGGCAACAATGTATCATGGGAGCCATGCATATTCTGACAATCAATTTTTCTTAATCAGTTTATGTCAATAGTCTACTCGGTCTTCTAGCTCCCAAGGAACTCTATTGCCGATGGTTTAAGCTGGCTTTTTGATCATTGGCCACTATCTTGACAACTTTTTGCTGGGCCTTTTACATGCAATATTTGCACTTGAATGCAAGCAAGATTAAATATCCCAGATGACTGTTAGAAAGGATGCATTCACTAGTTGAACAACTCATAGGAAGGAAAGTTTCAGATGCGTTTGTTGATGAGAAAGCTTTGCATGTGCATGAAGTAATATGTACTTGTGCAACTTTCTCTTTCCCTTTCTTGTGACAAACATTAGCCAGCAATCATTGAAATATATTACAAGATAGCAACAAAATAAACACACCATTAATTACATTGCCTAATACATATAGAGTCAGAGTCAGAGATGGAACTGGTAGAAATGGAAGCCCCTAATAGCGATTATTGAGAGAGGCAATGCCTTTTGGAATAACAGATTTATATATTTATATATTTATATAATCCATTAAAGTTTCTTGAAAATGCAAAGACAAAGGTTCTTGAATACCTGTATAGTATTTTATCTCAAGCATATGCGTCCTGGAGAATGCAGCTCCTGATAACTCTCTTCAGGCAATGTAACACCATAAAATGATTTGCGATTATAACTTGCATACTAGTAATGTCAGATATGAATCTGTGTTCAATTTGGCTACCAAAGTACTAATATTTTTCCTTGATCATAAGGGCAATGATTTACTCTGCTGGGGACTATACCCAATTTCTTGCTTCTTGCTTTCCAAGAAACGGATCTTTACTCCATTTCATACATTTTGTGCAGTTGGTTCTGATATTCGGCATTTGCTCTTTTCAATCTTGTGGGCGGCTCTGAGTTTGGGCATAGCAGCTTTTGTGAAGGCCAATGGTCGGATCTTCTGCAATCGACCTCGTCTAAATAAGCCTCAATGTTGATCTGCTGAATCAGAAGTTGAAATTTTCCTCAGTTGTGAAATATACCTCAATTCTTTTGCCCGACATTTATTCTTTGATTGTATTAATTTGTGTAGTTGTTCATTGGTTATACTTAATATGGAAGCTCTAAAATGATTAATTATTTACCTTTGTTTCTTGTTGGAACTTATACCCAAATTTTTGGTGTTCGTCTCTTCAATTAAGTCGGGGACTCTTAAGTCGTCCTAACTCTGCAGTCGCAGTCTTTTGAACCTGTGAGTATATCCCCAAGAAAGGACAGAAAAGCTTGTGACACACTAGATTTTGATTGTTCTAATTCATGGTCGAGTAAAAAGTGTGGGGGAGGGGATTCTGATCTGAGGAGACCCTATGAGAAATCAGAAATTGAAAAAAAATTATTGAAATAATAATAATAAAAACTTATGGGAACTATGTAAGTAGGCTAAGCTCTTTGGGAGGAAACCCCGTCAATCACATATGGGGGTCGGTAAAAGTGGAATTCATCTTTGTACCCAACGGTTGCGCCCTGCACAAACAAAAAGTGATCAGGAGACTCCATGTCATGAACATCCCCGACTGCTGACATCGAGCCCTTATAGTGCTTAAAATTCAACATTATCCTTGTGCAGTACCAAGTACTGAAGATTGGTTGGCTGCAGGGATTTTCAAGGGCATTCAAGGTGCCAAAAGAAGTCTGTGGTTTGGCCAATGTCAGGTCCTGCAACACCATTCACTATTACGTAGCCAGTTTTATTTATTGTCTGTTGTTGAAAAAGCGCAAAAGCGGAGTGATTTGAGTCCATGGTGGTGGTGGGTGGTTTAGGCTTTGTGATGTGGAAGGAAGAACAAAGGAAGAATGCAGGTCATACACCATTCACTATTATGTAGCCAGTTTTATTTATCGTCTCTTGTTGAAAGAGCGCAAAAGTGGAGTGATTTGAACTAAGGTGGTGGTGGGTGGTTTAGGCTTTGTGATGTGGAAGGAAGAACAAAGGAAGAATGCAGGGCAAATGTTTAACAATGAAGCCTTCATACTTGGTGAAAGTAAGAGCCTCAAAAGGTGCAATATGATGCAAAGAATTAATGGCAATTTATGGGCCTGGAAATGTCATAGTGTGAGCACGTAACCCCTTTCTTCTACAGCCGAACAAGGTGTAAAATGTAACATTTTTCTATGTGAACTTATAGGACTTCTTTTGAAACCCGAATTTACGTTCACACGGATTCCAAAATCATCTGCACTTGCTATGAAGTCAATTCCCTCTTCCTTACGGCTCTAAAGCAAAGAGGTAAGAAAACCTGGCCCCTCAGAGAGTCTAATCGTGACCAGCCGCTTTTGAGTTTGTGGTGTTCATCTGAGCACCCCATACCCAAATTTTGGATACTAGTATCTCTTTTAAGTGCATCGCACTAAAGTTAATCACATTAACTATCATGGTCCCAACGTTCACATACAAACATCCATTTCCTGTCCAACATCAGGGTAGGTACAAATTTCTTCATGGCATTGGCAAAATTTCCTAGATAAAGATCTCTGATGAAATTGCTCTAAAGAATTGGTAATCTTTGACAATTCAATTGAGGAGAAAAAGAACAGGTAAAAAGAGAAACACTACACAATAGTTTATCACACGCTCATTGCTGATGGGTCCAAATCCATCAATTTACTTCACCTTGTGTTCCTGTTTGGGACCATGATGCCTTGGATGAAGTGGAGAACGATGATGAGTAGGCTGTTGACGAGGGAGTTGCATCGAAGAATTAGCAGAGCTATTTTTTGGTTCCGTAGGCTTTTCCTTCATAGCATCTATCCGCTCCAAGGTCTCCACAACTTCACTCATAGAGGGTCGGCTTTTAGGATCTGGTCCTAAACACTTGAGAGTTAGCTGAGCTGCTAGTAATGCTGCTTTAGAAGAATATTGAGCCTCCATTCTTGGATCCATTATGGTTTTTAGCTTTCTTTTCCCAGAGAGAAGAGGCTTTGCCCAATCTACCAGATTATGCTGCCCACTTGGCCGATTTGTATCAAGTGCCCGCAAGCCTGTGAGCATTTCAAGCAGCACAACACCAAAGCCATACACATCGCTCTTTACATATAGATGACCTGGTGGAGAAGGGGCATGGAAAGTTAGCTGACCAGTTCAAAAACTAGACATGGAAGCTGAAAATAGTGCATGCCCAAGACAATGTATTAACATTGACAAACGATAGTCGAAACTGTGAATCCCAACATTAAACAAGACATAGCAATTCAAATCACTACCTGTTGCAACATACTCAGGAGCAGCATAACCATATGTGCCTATGATACGTGTTGTCACATGCGAAAAGCCTCCTGAAGGCCCCAATTTTGCCAAGCCAAAATCTGATATCTTTGCATTGAAGTTCTGAAAGCCAAGCAGTATAGCGACTTAATGAAATCAGTAACGTCTTCTTCTGTTTGTCCAATGCTACCATATAACAATGTGCTTAGGCTTATATTTGAAGAAAATTAATTTTGAAAAGATGAAGATTGGTCATACTGAATGAGCAATGTTTAGTTTGTGTGCCATGTCATTGAAGCATCTGCATCATAGAAGAAAGTTAACTATTTTCTGAAACAAGCCTTCTAAGCTACTTCACAACAATTCAAAGAAAAAGTGACGGGCAAACTTTTTTTTCTTTTTCACTGAATATCATAGCTTCCCAAACAAGACTGTCAGTGAATGTACAGATTTGGCTGTAATGGTCAGTCAAATAATCTCCTATAAGGTAATTGCACATACATAAAATAAATGAAGTAAATTTTTAGGCTCATGATCATATGCTCATGTAACCAGTACTCCTAACCTCCAACAGAGCATAAATGTAGCAGTTACTTAGCACTTCTTTTTCAAGAACAATGCTTTAGGTGGTTGTGAGCATTACAAAAGAGTGCATTAAAGAAAAATGAAATCATCGTCTATTGCTTTTCTACATTGTGCCACCAATTGAAATGTGCAACACAAGTACTCATTCACAATATATGGATCTATAAACTAGCCCCAAGATGTGACATATGGTCAACTAGTATCTCACCGAGTCAAGCAGTATATTTGAGGCCTTGAAGTCTCTATAAATAACTTGCTTCTCTGATGTATGCAAGAAAGCTAGTCCTCGAGCAGCTCCAATGGCTATTTTGAGTCGGACATCCCATGAAAGTGGTTCAACAGCAGAACTCCCTGCAGAATCCAACAACATAGTTAAAGGGAAGTCAAAACATGATCTGGTTTCTTCTTCAGCAACCCACTACAATGTCTTGTTTACTTTTCTTTCCGGAATATCTTACTTCTAAATAGATGGTTCTCCAAACTTCCTTTCTGCATGTATTCATAAACAAGCAGCAGCTCCTTATCCTCCCAGCAGTATCCTAAGAGCTTAACCAGATTGGGATGAGAGAGTCTCCCCAGGAAATTCACCTCTGACTGGATCCACAAACAAATACACTAACATTAGCATCAATATCAGATATCTGACTTAAAAAAACTAACAAATGCTCATAACTTGAAAATTGGAAGCCCCTTCCTGACCTCAAAGAAAAGAAATGTAGATGTGGAACTAGCATGTGTGCAAGAAAATCTCAGTACTAACCATGAAACCATTTCCCTGTCAACTTTACATGTAAAACATAATCACCAGAATCTAGTTACATACGCAGACACATTTTTGTTGTCAGAAAAATGGGACAAAGAACAGATAAGTATCAAGTCAAGAAATGCAGAATGAAAATCCAAATAAACCCCCAAAATTCTAGGAGTGATGCAATCCATACAAAGAACTAAAATATCCCGATATGAATATGTTTAACATGCACCAAACATAAGGCAGTCGGTCCCATTATTATATTCGTAACTATGCACAAAAAATGGACATATTAGCAGATGTATAAGTTGAGGTATATTTTTTTTTTGGGGGGGGGGCTATGAACAGTATATTTTGTAAATTTAATGCAACAACTATATTGACTCCATAGTTGCATGAAGCATTTATTTATTTATTTATTTTTGCATTAAGAATTGCACAGCAATGCAGGCACACAAAATGCAATGCATGTGATTTCAAGAGAAAGCATCACTTTTTGGCCTCTGTCTTTTAATAAAAACCTGTTGGCATATTGTTGTTTTAACTATAAAAGGGAGCACGTTAAGAATATTACCTGCCACTCTTCAAAGCCTTGCATACTTTCAGGATTCAATTTCTTAATAGCAACAATCATTCCTGCTCCAAATTTTGAAGGAGCCAGAGTCTTCTCATCAACCCATCCCTTGAAAACCCTCCCAAATCCTCCCTCACCAAGCAAAGTATCCGACCTGAAGTTTCTGGTTGCACTCTTCAGTTCAGAGAATGTGAAAATCTTCAAATTGGGAACCTCTAATAGCTTCCCGCTTGGAAATTCCTCATCCAAATTCCTACTCGCAGAAAACCGACTGTTGCCGCCACTGCTGCTAGTTGCAGAGAACCCCCTCCCATCACTCAAATTCTTTGACAGACCTGAGTAAATTGGGGATAAAGAATACCAAAATCAGTCAAACAGTTAACAATTTTGAGCATAGGTATAATGGGCAATTCCTAAATTCAGAAAAAAACACGACCCAAAGATTAAATTTTGATAATTATTATTTTGGTACCCAATTCAGTACACACAGAATAGAAAGAAGCGAGTGGCAAAATTGAAAGGGTTTAATACTCAATCTTGACCAAAAAACAAAAAAAAAAGAGACCCAGATAAGAAAAAAAAAAAAAAAAAAAAACCCAAGAAGGAAAATAGAAATAGAAAGAGAGAGACACCTGAGCTAGTAGTTTTGGTAGCAGTGGTAGGGGAGCTAGGGCAAGTTTCTTCAGAGGGAGATGCAACCAAACAATTACCCATCTGCCCAAAAGAAGAACACCTCCTCTGCTTCTAATTCTAGCACTACAAACAGAGAATGATGTGCATATCAAATTTTGGGACTGGGGAAGAGAATTGACGGAGGGAATAAAGGAGGAGAAGAAAGGGGGAAGTTATATGTTGTTGGCAATGGACGGAGTCGTCTTGTTGGTCTTTTCCATTTGTTCTTCTATATTTCACCTTCACCTATGTGACCTTTTTGTCGTCTTTACGGTGTAAAGGTAAAGAAGGTAAGGTAACCTCCTTTGTTACTCGGACTCTATTCTTTCACGTTATGTCCACCACCCCCGGTGCTGTGCTCCGTTTTATAGGGAGCAAAGCATTCATATTCTTTAGCTATTTTATGATGGGCCACAAAGTCAACCTCTTCCCCTTGTTATTAGGCCATCGAAGATTCTCTGTATCTCTGGGAAGCTTCTTCCTAGTTATTAGGCGCATGAAAATATTATTTCCATAAAAAGATTATGCAAATAACATATCACAACATTAAAAGTCATTTTGCCTATCAAAAGGAAATAGTCATTTTGAACCTAATGAATATATATATATACATATATTTTTCTTTTTTAACGCATAGAAAAAAAAAATAACAAGGATTGAGTCTTTCCTTTTCTCAGAAATTAGTCAAACACTTACACCATGAGCAACGTATTGATATTTAAATGATATCTGGTTATCGCTTGCCTTCTTACAGATTGACATAAGATTTTAAGTGGAACCCATTATCCAGCGATATTGAATGAGCCTTGTCATTTTTGCCTAACCTTTCGTGTCATTCAATTAAATTTGTCTCAATTTTTATCTCCATTCAATTTTATTTTATTTTAAGTAAAATTTAAATTTTCATAAAAAGGAGCTCACGTTAACATTATATTAATATTTTTACTTAATTTTAATTGAATCATATCTTAATTTTTCAAAGGGCACTTTTTCTAAAGCAAAGCATGCATGTGTTTCTCGCTCTCAGCCTTCATCCAATATTTACATTTTTTGGGTAAATCCCACTTCAAAGCTTTTAATCAACTCTTTTGTCACACTGCACTGGTCTTTCTCTTGCTTCTACACACCCACACTCCCCCCCTTCTCTCCCTCCCTCTCGTGCCCTATTAAAGTGATTGCCTATGGATATTCGTGGGTACTTACCAATGGTAATGACAGTCCCTACGTTTTGCTACTTTTCCTCTAATTTTATGATAATACTACTTATAACTATTATTTTAATTTATCTCAATTGCAATATTTATCTTAAACATATTTTAATTACCTTAATTAAATTTCAATTAAGTTGAGTTAATCCATCCAAGTGATAAGAGCATTTTCAAAACCTGGAAAGCTAAGATTTGGTTTCTATGTGTTATAGGCATGAAATGAAACGTTATATCAATCTTCAATCACTTGACATTCAGCATCGACATGAGTGGCGGCAAAGGAGCCCTTACGAGGCCAAACTGAAAGGCGGACGTTCCCAATGGTTATTTCCAAGTCAAGATCAATATATGCAAGCTTAAATATATTGGGTGTCACTTTAATTCCAATTTTTTGGTTGTGATGTTACATAAGAAATTGAAAATTAGAAGGTCACTTGGTAACAATAGGACTCCGCCCGAGTAAGGATTGAATCTTAAGGGGTAGACTTTCTTTGTAGTCTGGACTGGATCCACATGCATCTCACTGAACCTACCAGCGTCAAGTATCAAGTCCACCTCAAGTCCCCAGTCATGCATGACCTCCATCCAAGTAATCCTTCATTGACTATTTCTTTTACAATGAAAAGAATTTTTTGTATTTAAAGACAATACACACACACACACACACACACACACACATATATATATAAATTGAAAGAAAAATAAAATTAAAAAACTCTTCCTCAAATTATTATTGAAACCAAGTATAAGAGATATTTTCCTCTTGTTAAGATGTTTATGAATTTAAAACCAGACAAATAGCGTAATCTTCCCTCATAAAAATATTAAATAAATCATAATTACTCTTAAAATTATTAATTTTGCAACCCTTTGCCCACTCTTGCGCATAAAGAATTTTTCAACCCTCATAAAGTTCTCTTGCATTGCATTTTGCAAGGGTTGGACTAGTCAATTCAGGTGAGGTCAGGGATGTCAATGACTGGAAAAACATTACGGAAAGGGACACTTCCATCTCTATCATGTGCTATACCCTATCCGCCTCACCCTCAATTTTTGTATCAAAAGCCAGGAATGAATTATGGGTCCATTGTTTCCAGCGTCCTTTGCGCGTCTATGCAGGGAAAGAGAAGATGGTCGGCAGAGGAGACCTGGAAGAGGAAAACAGCTGTGAAGCTTCTTGGAGTTCTCTTCTTCCACGCAGCGTGTCCGGGTTTCTGATTTGAGGCTGGGAAGACTCTGAAGATAATGACCGATGGGCGCTGAAATGACTGTCAGACGTAACATGTTTGGTTGAATTAAGGCTTGAGGCCCCTGTAGGAAATTTATCACACTTTCTGTGTGGTGCAATCATCATGCACAAACCTGGAAGGGGACAAGGGTTAGGCCTCGTCAAAGATGAGACCAAACTATTAAGGGAGCTACTCGATGCTTTCTGATCATTATATGAGTCGTCTCCCAGCAAGCAGAAGAGAGAATTATTTGTATGCTAAAGTCCGATGGCGCACTAAACTTGCAATGCAAACTGGGGCAGTTCCTATGTTTGACTTAATTACTCCAAAAAGTGATTTGAAGAGCTTTACCCAATTAAAAAAATAAGTCAAATGGGAAGTAAATTCAAGAAAACAACTCAACAAACACCAAGAAAATAAAATAAATAAATAAATCGAAACCGACTCATTGACCTCGTATATGAGTTTCCCACAAGAAAGAGGTCAACTAAGATACCTTGGCAAGTGATTTGAGTGCTGCATGTAATCAACTGAAGGACCTAATCATTTGACCCAGAACAAAGGTGAATAATTAAAAGAAAAAAGTCATAAAAAGAGTAGATCAAAGAGCAGAAAGGGCAAAAGAAAGCTGAGATTTTTTGGTATTATCCTTGACTTCTTTTTCCAGGCAGAGCACAGGCATGACTTTGTAAAATTCTGGTAACACAGCAAAGGATGCATATTAAATTACTCCAGAGCTAGCAAAAGCAATTCTCACTGCAAGATGAAGTATATGCAAGTTGGACTTGATTCTAGGAGTAACGAAAGAAACACTTGAAGAAATACACTATTATCTGATAGGCTACAGTAGGGAAATTTATAAAGAAGGTCATTTATTCACCAACATAAGACAAGATATGCCGATGTCAGGGTGTACATTTTCCACACACAGACAATTTACACCTATTGCATATTTTATCTATTCCTTTGTTTCACTGGCAAAGGCTGAGCTGGCTTGGTTTTGAAGAAATCTGGCTCGATGCCTCCTCTTGAAAACATCTTGCCTGAATCTCTTGGTCTCGTTCTTCAACTCTATGAAGGGTTTCCTCTCAATATTTTCCTTTTCATTCACCAACATTTTCTGTCTCTTCGCTACTGCCATTGCTGCAACTTTGTCCTCTTCTTGTTGCCTCTCAGCCTCTTCCTAAGGCAATTAGCAACAAGAAACCATGAATACGTTACATAAAACCATAAATAAGATGTTTGCTTGCATTCGATCTAAGCATGTTGATGACTTAAATATTGCAATTTTGTTGCCCTCAAAGCTGTGAAGCAGCAGTAGGAGCCAGCTTTTATTGGTACACAGCGGATGAAATCTATAAAAGATGAGGTCCAAGAAGAATAAAGATCAAAGAATCATATGATGCACAAGCCACAAGAAAATTTAGAAAAATGAAGCAATTAGAAACCCAGAAAAGAGAACAAGAAAGACTGGAGGACCTGAAGATCATGTATAAGAGTATCAAGGGATTTGATCTTTCTATGGGGCCAGCGAGGAATTCCAAACTCCCTGCACTTTCTCTTGAGAACTGTGAGTCCAACTTGCAAGTTCTTTGAAGCTTCCACGATTGGCATATCAAAGTACTTGGCAAGATCTTCTAAAGCAAGGTTAGCTACAAGCTCACTTGGTGCTCTCTTCTTCTTCACCAGCTTTCCTGCAATCAACCACCAATTTGCAAACATAGCACTTGTCAGTGACATAAAATCCTAGACCCATTGCAGGGAAATACTCTCTCTACGGTACATGTAAATCTGGAGATCACTGCAGCAAGTCTTGTCTGCCATGAATTTCATACATACCGCAGAGATGCATCCTGAATAAATGGAGCTGATAAGTGGAATTTTTAGTAGTGTTGCACAAATACTTTCATGAATGAAACATCTTAGCACTCCTTAGCATCTAGAAAGTGACATTATGCTTATCTTCATATTTAAGCTGTAGTGACAGATCATCCAAACCACTGCTAATCATAATTTTAAATGAGCTCCTGTCTTTTCCTTTGGGGCATTTATTTATTTATATATCCTCCATATAACATTTTGTTATAGGAAAACCCACCCAAAGAGTTGTCACTGTGGCACATATTTGCAAATAAATGCATGGAGACCATAGAGATAAACCTGATTCGCTTTGATCATTTTGTTCATTCGGAGGTTGTTCAGATGAAGAGACAGGGTAAGGAAGACAATTGAGGTCCTGATCAAATACAGGCAGGGTTCTTTTTGCATGCTGAGTTCCATCTTTGCTCCCTCCACACATTTTCTTAGGTGAAAAGAGCAATAGGCACTTGCATTACTGTTCTGCAACTCCACTGGAACACCATTTTAAATAAGCATTAAGCAGTGCTGAAATGGTAATTGGTGGGGGTGTTTAGAAGGACAAATGAGTGTTGTATGCACTACCATAAAAGGATAATTCTAAATGCACTGTCCAAAATTGAACCAACAATTCAGAGAGCAATCAAACCAAGAAGTAGTTCCATGCACCAGAGTGCTACTTTACTACATTGCGACATGGAACTGCAACTTACAAGCTCAGATTAGTCGAAGAAAAACCCATAAGTTCTACCATGTTATAGCTGGGCTGGATCTCTGCTATGCATCATAAAGTTGTTTAACCCTAACTTGAACCAATTTATTTGTTAACAAAAAATATTTGGATTTTAGGAGTCTAGATGCCGTAACAAGTTTTTTCAGACGCTGCTTAGAACTTTAAGTGATTTGTTCAATCATTAGCTAAAATCCAAACCAACGCAGGAATCTGCCTTGTATTGAAGAACATAAACAATATCTTTAAAGAAAGAAATACAAACAGAACTTGGAGGAACCATACACTTAGCTGTCTAGGTTTTTTCTGCTTTGTAAGGAAATTATTTGGTTATTAATGCTAAGGCCACACAATATAATATTGGGAACAAAATGAGATTAGAGACGGAAACCACCTATGAGATAAAAAGAAAAGAGAAAGGTCACTATTCTAGGTTGTCTGATTCTTGTCCACAAACATGCCATACCCATGGGGTCTGAAACCATTAAAAGGACACCCCATAACTTAATTGGCACTGTTGGAAATAAATAGCATTTGGGTAATATTTCTAAAGGAGTTGCAAATGGATCTACCGATTCATCAATTGATGGTTCAAGAACTGCTAAGCACATATTACAAGAAATACTACTTCGAATGACTACTCGAAAAATATATAAAAGATTATTGGGCCATGTGGGTTCCCCAATGAATATTTATGACCCATTCCTTTAGCCAATTCAGCTCCTACTATAAGATCATTCAAGTCAGGTTTTTTTGTTATTTGGATAGTAACAGATAACAGCCGAGAAGAATGTGCATAAGAGAATTAGTTTGGCAAAGATGAGTCAACTAAAGAATAACCAGGTGAGTCTTCCCCCCTCTTTCAATAAAAGGGTTTTTCAAGCAAGGCTTAATAACTGGAAGAAGGCCTTCAAATTCTCAAGATGACTAGGCAGATGACAAAACTTAGGAGCATTCGTAAGAAGTTTGAACTGAATGGTGGTCATGAATGTCAATTCCTATAGAAAACAAAACTAACATTCGGATTATTATAGTTATCACCACCACAATGATCAAAATTATAGCCACATTGGCTGACGCTAAGATTAAATTTTACTCAATTTTCTCTGAATAATGATGAATCTGTATATTAATAGTCAGAAGCTATGCCTAAATACACGCATTGCCTGCTTGCTCAATGGTGTCAGCTAGGTCATATAATAGGGCTTTTATTGGCCAAATGTATAGCCGCCCAAAGAAAATCAACACAAATTAATAAATTGAACCTCTATTTAACACAAATCAACAGAACCCCAACATATCGAAGAGAATCAACGACGTTGAAAGATCGAAGTTTAGGAAATTGAAGAGGGGTACCTGAGCAATCGAACCGCATGCAGAGGCAGACCCAGAATTCAGAGTTGGGTTTTAATTGAACCAGATCAAATTCTGTACACGATTCTGGGTTTTAATTAAAAAGACTTCTCACCAAGAATAAACGATTATATGTGATTAGCAGACTGGGAAAATCAGGAGCAATCTCTGAAATGTAATCAGATGATTAACTGCCTACATTCGTTGTCCAAAACTTCAAAAAGGCAGAGTTTCGTGGACAGAGAAGAACATTTGGGGTTTTTAAAACAATGGGTTTTATGCTTAAAACCAGCCAATGAGTATCAGGATTTAGTGTGCATCTGTCTAATATGGTATTTCTATTTACTATAGGAAGAATGCTAGAAGGAGAGGGGTGGGGGGAAGGAAAGTAAAAGAAAAAAGAAGAAAAGGAAAGTTCATCTAGCCGGTGTACTAAAGAGTTTAAGATAAAAATCTCCGGTGAATTTTAATTATAGGGTTTAGAAGTAACATAATCCTCATTTTAGTATATACTTCTTTAAAATTATTCTCTAAAATATTAGTCCCCTATTTAAATGAAATATTGTCAAACACAATTCTAAAAATTGAATTTAGTAAAAGAAATACGATACAAAAATTGAATCTCCACTTTTCTAGAAATTATTCATATTTCCAGAATCTTTAAATGCGATTTGTTGAGGGGCAAAACTTGAAACTCTCATAAAAAACTCTTAGCGAAAGAAAAGAAAAGAAATTACTTATCATCCCAAGTTGATCGGGTCTGGATTTTTTATTTTTTATTTTTTTTATTTAATCTATTTTATTTAGAAATGCCTTGTTATCATTATTCATGACAAGTATAATAATAAAAGAAACATGTTTTTATCTCACCTGCAAATGTCATAAGTAGAATTATAGATAAGCAGGAACGGGAAGACTGCAGAAAGATTAAGCTGTTAAGGCAGCCGAGAGAGTTATGCAATGTTTTGGAGCAAAACTCGCTTTAACCAAAAAAAAAAAAAACAAAAAAAAAAAAAGATTACTACAATGCAGTAATATGGAGCTGAATAAAGTTAATAATATTTCCACATTAAAGTGCAAAAATCTTACGCATTTGTTAATAGCAAGTTCAAAATACATGTGTCCCGAATAGAAATTCAGTATCATAATAAAAGCTTCATCTAGGATGGGGGAATAGCTTTGCAAGTTGAGAAACCAACCATCAGCACAGAGTCAGCACCGAAGAAACCTGCTACACCTCTTTACTGCCTTGATCTC
Organism: Dillenia suffruticosa; assembly: GCA_033439265.1. Lineage (NCBI taxonomy): Eukaryota > Viridiplantae > Streptophyta > Magnoliopsida > Dilleniales > Dilleniaceae > Dillenia > Dillenia suffruticosa. The sequence continues at coordinate 306,242 of JAVTVX010000027.1, forward strand.
GATTCTGCTCTTCTAGCTTCGTCTGGTGTTGAAGGAAAGAGCTCCACATAACGCGACCCAATGGTCATCTTGTCCTTGCACATGGCTTTCTTAGCATCCTCTGCAGAATCAAATTCTACAAACGCCTCACCAGTAGCCTTCCCATCAGGGCGGCATGCTATGTGGATCCTATCATCTGCCAGTTCAAACTCCCCAAAGAATTCCACTATTTGAGATTTTTTCACCGAGAAGGGAAGGCCACGCAACTTCAGAATCTCAGTGTATTCCAATTGGTCCTTGTCCAAAAACCTCTTTGATCGAGATGGAGGAGGGCTTCCTTGGAAGTCATTGTCGTAGATTCCTTCATAATTTACCTCAGCAGCTACAGCATTGTAGTAGTCCTGCTTTTTACATCTGAAAACTTCAACATATCTGCGACCCATGTTCTGTCTATCCCTCTGAAGTGCAAAGTCAGCCTGCATGGATCCAGCAAAGACAACAAAAGCTTCTCCTGTAAAGCGCCCATTCTTGTTGACCAATAAGACATCCACTATATCCAGCCCCGCAAAAAATTTGATGATGTCAATATCAGTGCAGTTGAAGGGGAGTCCCCTGAGACGAACAACTGGAAATAATGGTGGCTGGAACCCACTACCATATCCATAGGGCTGGAAGCTACTCGTACTGCTGCTCACTGCGAAGTAGGGATTTGATTCTATCATTCTTTGTCTCTTTGAGCCGACCTCGTACCCGTCCGAATACCCCCCGCTTCCCAACATTGCCCTTCAATTATTCATACCCAAAAAAAAAATCCCCCACTCAACCTGTTAATAAAACCAGACCCAACCCACTTTTTCCTGACACCTAAATTCTTTTTTCTAGTATTTCATCCTCAAAAGATTTTTCACATTTTAACAAGCCCTCCTAAACCAAACACCAGAAAGGGTCCATAAAGCAGTAAGAATATTGCAACAAATGTCAAGCTCGAATTCATGAATGGTCAAAGGCGGACCAATGTAGGGCATCTCTTGGATAAGCAACAGTGTCAGTAAGCCTCCAAGACAAGCCCATGACTTTGAATATGGTCCACAGTCATGTACCATTAGTGAGTCAAGAGGACGAGAGGTATGGGGAAAAGGTCAAGGGTAATATGTACTATAACTCCTTAATGCCACTCCAAAATTAATTTATAAGATGAGGTAACCCATTCTACCAACCAAACATATAACCACACCAGATATAAAATCATTTTGCAAAGTATACGGAATTGAATATGTAAAAATAACCATAACATAGAGCAATAAACATCTATATATATGCCATCAAATCATGAAAAGAGATAAGATTGTTAAATCTACACACAAATTCAAGTGATACCAGAAGCTTGGACCATTTCATGTGGGAAACACACAGCATTCAATTTTAGATTAACCAAAGAAAATATCCAATGTTAAGACTAATGCATTAGGCTGCCTTGCACATTTTCTGATGCATTATCTTACACATCCAAATTTCCTAGCACACAAAACAAGTTAATGTGTATCATAAAACTCCATATAAGTCATTCACAAGATGAAAGGATCACCCGGGGCACCTTGTGACATCAGTACAAATCAATATATGGAAGTCAATAGAAACGTTTTATTATTATTAATTTCCTTTTTACCCCACGTTTGGTGCTATTTCTCTTGCTACTAAATTTGGAATTCCCTCACAAGCAATAAGAAGTCCAGTAAGTGTCCACTAGAAACAACCAACACCAAAATTGGACTTCTACTGCCACTACTACTTACATTTTGGCAACAGGAACTGGTTAGAGTACGTAGTCATATCTAACTTGCACCTGAGAGGATCACATTCGATTTCATGTTCAGAGCTGGGGTGAAGAATAACTTCAGGGCTAATAAGTGTGGGAAGTATTGAAGAATTACATTCTATCCCTACTTGGGGGATTTTCCTCAACCCTTGTGGATTATTTGCTACTAGAAAACTCAGAAGATGGCATTAGGTCAATTGCTCAAACCTTAATCATCATGGGATTATCTCAAGCATCTGGAATTAATTGTGGTACGTTGGGATTATGAGTGGTCCTCTTTCTTGAGCACTATGAACTCAAGACTGGTGGAGGACTAACCATAAATTCCGTTATAAGTGATTCAAGTCCCAGGTTTTGTTTTATGCATATATGTGTGGTTTTTTTTTGGGGGGGGGGGGTTTCCCAAGATATTAACTCCTCACCAATCACAATATTAATCTCCTTTATACAACCCCACAAAGCCAAAGCCCTAGGTTGCACATAAGTTTCTTTAAGGGAACTTTCAAAACATCCAATTGGAGATTTTCACCAGAAACTAGTATATCGGAAGTCTGTACACTTTGGCGAATTGGGAATGGAAAGAAACGCAGTTGCGGATCTGCTGTTGTCTCCCAACGGGAATTTTGACAACATGTAGAAATTTCACCACAAAATTTTCTATAGGGCATGAGACAAGTATCATTTAAGCCCTTAAAAAAAATTCCAAATTCAAGAAAAACAGCAAAATCACAGGACAAAAGAACAAATCTTGAAGCCATCTTGGAAAAATCAAAGAAACTGAGTGGAGCAAGCAGATCTGGAATGAAATCAAAAGGAAAAGACTCGTATAGAGAGAGAGAGAGAGAGAGAGAGAGAGAGAGAGAGAGAGAGAGGTACCTGTTAGTGCTCATCGGAGGCGGATCTTGCTTGTATGCGATGCGATGCGATGCGATGCGATGCGATTTGTTTCGTTAGCGTCGGGAGGGATTCAATCCAAATCTAAAATTTCCAATCGAGCCAGGTTAGGTTTTGGGGGTTTTATAGTCCCCCAAAATTTTGAGGATTTTATTCGGTCGAAATAATATAAAAATAAAATAAATAAATATACATTTTATCTAATTAATTATAAAATTAAGAGAAATCTATTTAGAAACATACGCACATGTATGGTATGATATGGTACGGTATGAATTTCTTATGCAGATTTATATATATATATATATATATATATATATATATATATTTAAATTTATACTTTTTAAAAAAAAAAAAACTAGTCACGGCTTGAATAATTTTAACAAAATAAAAGCAATTAGTTAAAAATGTATTCAATCATATATGGAAAAATAACAAGATGTGAATATTTATATTTAGTAATACCCACCAATGTTTATGTAATTTGATTAAATTAAATCGATTGTTAATTTCAACTCTTTGAAATTAGAGATACACCTTTTAAAACTTGTACGGGTAAATGTCTTTCCTCTTTACCTACATAAATCAAAATCATGCATTCTTAATTTTGGCTAGACTAATTTTTCATTGACCATAGTTTCAAGCAAGGCTAAGGCTGTCCTGTCAATGCCCCCCTTTTATGATTACATTAACCTAGGAACAAGTTCAAGGAGGCTCGCCAACTCCCATTGGTCTACACCGGCCTAGGAATAAAATATGAAAATTTTTAAAATACAAAGCCAAAGCATACTACAATTCGAGATATTCTCTCAGTGGCACCTAAGCAACTCTAAAGATACAGCTTTTATGAGGTATCTGGTTTCAGTTGTTGACCCTTTGTAGATGGACTGTTTTGTGGAGCCGATTTTCCCAGGACGTTAAGAACCTTCATTCTTTGAATCTCTCTCCCTGTCATAAAGCAGGAAGAAAATCGCCAATTCCATCTTTGAAATGAACTCATTCCTTACAATGAAGCAGTAACCAATTACAAAGTCATGCATAAATCACTAGTTGATCTGACAAAATGCTCCTAAAAAATGAAAATAACTAAGAAAATCCAAAGTTAGTAACACCATCAGTATCCCATTAGCCGCACACCATCATGGTATCGCCTTACACAAGTTACATATAGGATGTCTACAAGAAACATGTTCTACAACCATCCCCAAAGCCAAATGCATTAGGCTCCCAAGAAATCATTGTCTAGAAAGAGTGTTGAAAGCAGACAATTGAGTCCTTATGCGAAAAGACTAAGATTAGGTCCCATGACCTCAAGTAAAAATTAAAAAAAAAAAAAAAAATGAATGTGAAAGAAAGAAGAGAAGGATCTTTTAGCTGCATAATCTGAGTGGTTCTCTTTGGCTGGTAATTGAATAAATCCAGCAAAATAGATTTTATGCCAATGAATTGAGATGAAAGTAAGGGTGAAGGTTTCTTTCTCTCAGTATTTTGCAAGCAAATAAATAGGCAGCCACAAAATAAGATGGTCAATCATTAATAAATCCAAGGTGGCAAGCCACGCAAAGCTCTTCTACAATAAATTTCCTTACGAAGGAAATGGAAAGAAAAAAGACAAAATATGCATCACTATGGCAGTGCAAGGATCAAAAGCTAATATCAACACTTTCTTTTACCTTCTTCAAGTAGCAAATGGATGGCTCGTTTCTCCAAATCAACAGCATGCCTACTGCATTCAATGGATGATAATGATCGGAGCACTAGAAGATGCACATAAGCATAGACAAGATTAGTTTCGCCAGAAACTATAATAAACAGCTACAAAGCAAAATAAAACTCACTCTGGATGTAAGCCTCCTGACTTAAGTGATCATAATTTTTCACATATGCCTGTAAATGAATGAATTGCTCTCTCCAATGTGGACCAGACATCCCCTGTGAATTTTCTGAGAATGGAAAAGATTTGAGTCTAGGTGACAGAAGATTCCCCTGCTTCCCGAGAGAAGCTGGAAGAGGAGTCCTAGATGAAGCATATAAAGAAACCAAAGGAGCCTGAGCCATTGCAGCCAAACCGGCAATCTTGGGGTCCTTCACCTGGTTCTGCGGTCTGAACATATCCCCATTGTTGCCGAGCTGTCTCAATTGTGGATAATCAGCACTTTGATCATTTTCGGAACCACTGCCCTTTCCCACTTCTGCCTCAGATTTTCTTCGTACATAAACCAAATGCCCATTCCCAGTATTATTGCAAGCAGATTGGTGGTGAAGAGGACTAACCGGACAATCTGCTCTAGGTCTCTTGGCACCGAGTACAGATTCTGTTTCCTTTGGGAATGGGGAGCCTCCAAAAGGCTTAGGTAGTGGAACCCTATTATCATTCTGCACATCCCGCAGTGCTGTCTTCTTTGCTGTCATAATTGGTTGCTTGTTACACAGAGATTGGCTACTTGTGTTATTACTAGCATTATATTTAGGGTCAACCATTTGATGAACAAAAAAGCACTCAACTCCTCATTTGCTTCCTGAAAATTATTTTATGTAAGAGAGTAAAGTTAAAAGGTTGTGCTCTTTGTAGTCACCGTAGCTATGGAAACCAACAACATGCAGAAGGTAGAAAATAGTGAAATTTACTCCCATTAAGTTTTATAGCATACAGAAGTTAGCTAAACATTACACTTATTCCTGAGTGCATAAATCTAACAATACAACCAGAAAATTCCCAGAGACCGCAAACATGTAACTTTACTTGGATAGAAATCCCTAAAATAATTCTAATCCAATTCTCAGCAGATAGGCGTTAGATATGTCACATGGTAGTAGATATATTTCCTTTTTATCACATAATCTTTCTAAACAACAACAATTCTCCAAAAGTTGTCAGATATAGAGGGATACTTCAAGAGGGATTTTCTCGCTTCTGGTGACAACTAGACTTTAGGAGAGAAACACAAACAGCAAATCACGTTTCCTTTTTCCCTTGCAACAAACCACGGCCTAATTTCACTCCCTTGAGGACCCCCCAAGTTCTAAAATCTACTTCATGATATTTGCTATCCTCAAAAATCAAGTGACCCGAGTGCCAAGGTACTATATCTTGTAGTGGCCAAATCTCACTCAAATAGCTACAAAATTAACAAGATAATAAAATGCAATCATGACTTAATCTTTTGACAATAATGACCAATATGTACTATTTTTTTATAAAAATTCCCACAACACCTAAGAGTGGTTTCTACAATTATTATACAAATGTTTTCATTTTTCTAAAATGCCTGTTAAAGTATTAGAGTTAAAGAAAAATCTCAGCAATAGTGACTTTTGGACCATATACAAAACTAAACCCATTAATGGTGGTAACCTCAGCCACTACCATTGGATTAGTAAACACATTAAGAGTGTGAAATAGTCCAGAAATCATGCGCATCAGGCAAACACAGGGCAAATCTATGTCTTTCCCCAGTGCAATAACCAAAGATTGAACCTTGGGTTTTGCTAAGAAAAAGGTGCATCTCCTTCCCAACTAATCTGGGATTTGGATGATAGATGGTAAAATTTCATAGTTCTATAAATAAGAAGGTTATCATTTTGTTACCATAACTACAATGTAATTCAAGAATTAGCCAAATCACTATATCACATATGTTGGGTTGTATCCATTGCGAGAATGGTCCTAGCTTGCTTGACATGAGCTTGAATGGTCCTTCAACTAGACAACTAACTTAAACAACACAACATAAAGGTTAGCTTGGGGAGTTTGATATGAAGCCTTAGCTACATTGCCTAAATCTCTGTTTTTTTGTCTCTCCTTGTTGGACAACCTACTACAACAACAACAACAAACTGAACTTAGCCAATAATTTGTGATCGGTCATTTGAGAGACAAATTATGATTCAAAAGAAAAATAAATAAATAAATACAAAAATAGAAATAAATACAGAAGAGAATAAAAATAATAATAATAATAAAAGTAAACAAATAAATAAATATATATATCTAAAATATATTAGTTTAATTTGTGCGGATTCTTCTACGCCACTCATTTCTATCCAAGGTCATCTTTTCGTCTAAATTCTTAACTATCATATCTTTACTAATAAGTTGTATCAAAATTTTCAGCGGTCTATCCCTATATTTTACTAAATCTTCATATTTAAGTTCTCGATTCTCCTAACTGGTGCATCCTTAGGTCTTCTTTGTACATGCCCAAATTATCTCAAACGACACTATCGCATTTTACTAAAATTTAATATTACTATTTGAAAAGGTTTGAAAAAACAAATTATGTTACCAAATTATTTTCACAGTCCTGAAAATTATCTCAACTGGAATATCTTCAGCTTTTCATGCTTAATCTTGTCCTTGAGAATTTACATAATCTACCTCCAATTGAATCAAACCAACTATTAACTTAGAAAACTTTTGCCCATATCAATTACTAACTAGTGACCATGAATTCATGAATCAATGAATGCATGAATTCATACATGCACTCATGCTTCAATGAGCATCACATATTCGATAGCCTAGCTCCTCCTGCATCTATCTGTTCCTTTGAATACTTATTATCCAACAATACATTGAGATAACAAAATCGATTCAATAGTCAACCTGCCGATTCAGAAGCATCAGGGATATCTTATCACTTTTGTCTCCTATTTAATGCTCCACAATATCCCTTTAGCACCATAAGATCATATGATAATTCAAGAGAAAATGCTCTATAACTGAGGAACTTGACGTGCCAAACTATAGGGAGCAATCAAGAGAGAAAATTGTAAGTAATTATGTTCTTGGCTTCCTCTCTGAAGCACTTTCTAATTGCCAAATTAAAACCCAGTAAACCTCCTAATAACTGGGACAAGTGTATTACAAGACAAATGGTGTAAGCACAATAAATCTCAAGTGCTTTTTTTTTTTTTTTTAATAATATAAAACTTTAGAAACAGTGAACTTTTAGTGTTGCACTTAAATTATATAAAATATTCAAGATCTAACAGTTCTTTCCTATTGTTAACTGAGATTGATCCGTGCCTAGTTCTGCCAAAGATAAGTATTCTTATCTGAAAAAAAAAATTAATCATAGTAACAACAGCAGTTCCCAGCTATACTTGATATATGTTGCTAAGTACATATGGAATAAGTGAAATTTAAATCTTTTTAATAAAACAAGATAGATGAAGTTAGCAGGAGAATTTCTAGGAATGAAAATGGCGTAGAGATTTTTTTTTTTTTTTTTTTTTTTAGTTAACGCATTGCTCAAAGTTTATCATCCACACAATTTTCCACCGTCCTTCACCGTACAGGAGTTAGAAAAGATTCTAAATTGGAGACCGGAGAGAGGACTATTCAAAATGCACTCGAGTGATATCAGCTATTTCTTGCAAGATGATTGGGAAGCAAAAGGAATAACTGCTCTCTTTTCATTTTAATGCATCGACGTCTTATAAAAAAGAACTGAAAATATACGGAATTAAGGTTCCAAATGGGCCACTAATCCATAATCAGGAGCCCTAAACAGGTAATGCAAAATATTCAGTCGCAGTGTAAATGAAAATTCTAGTAACTAAAGTTTTCCTAAAAGATGCTTCATGGGTATGCAAAACCAACTTCAAATCATCAAATAAACAATGCCTCCTAAACGCTAATTTCTGGAAAATGGGACAGAACCCTTTTGAGAATTCAATCCCCAAATGAAGAAGAAAGTGTTTAGATTTTTACAAGGGATTGAACAAACTGCAAAGGAAACATAATAAAATCCAGGTAATAAAGACGCAAAATACAAAAGGGAAATCCTACTTACCGGAAGAAGACCACTTGTAGGGTTTGCTATTCGGCATATAGAAAACAGCAGAATCCATCTGTTTGCTTGCAGAGGGTTTTTTTTTTTTTTTTTTTAACCGAAACTCTGGTTTGGCTCATAACAGGAGGATTAAAAATGGGGATCACAAGAGATTAAGAATAGGAGTGTTGAGGTAGGGTTTCCCATCTGTTAGAGAAAAGTGGGAGTTCGTGCGAGACAGAGAGAGAGAGAGGTAACAGCAGGGCACGAGAGAGAGAGAGAGAGAGGGAGGGAAGGAGACATGCCACATCACTCGCGTTTCGTTAGTCTTCGCGTTTTGAATTTCATCGACTAAAATAAAATAAAACTATTCCGCTGAGCAATTATCTATATTCCTAATCTAAATTTTATTTATAGTATTTTTTTAATTAAATTTAGTTCAATTTATTTAAACAATCTATGATGAGATATTGTGTCCCATTTTGATTCACATCATTTTACGGACTATATCGATATACAAAAATTCAATCTTTATTTTATTTTATTTTATTTATATTTTAATAATTAAAAAATAATAATAATAATAATAAGAAAAACTTGTGATTAAAAATCTGAAATATGGAAAATTTTGTTTTTATAAGAAAAGTGTAAATTCTTTACAAATGAAAAATAGTATTTATAGTTAATATCTAATTATTCAAAAGCGTGAAATAATTTTTAAATTCTATATTATTAGACCATATGGTAAGTGGGATAGTAAAGTTTAGTTTTACTTCACAGTAGTTTATATAATATTAGAGAAGAGAAGAGAAGCGAGATGTAATTTGCCCTGATTTACAATCTAATTGCAAGCACAAGGGTATTGACTAAACATTCGATTTTGTCCTTATGATGGAAAATGTGTCCCCAACTTCATTTGGAATACCAAGACGTACAAACCACGGAATGGCTATAGCTAAGATTTGATGATGGAGATGTATTGTGGTGGACATTGGTTCTGGTTCTTCTGTAAACATTTGGTTCCTCAACTCAAATATTTTTATCTAACAAGTTGTACACACCAATATTGTGACCACCCCCAAATTCATTTATCATCATATCTCACCGTATGTCATCCTCCCTTTGCCACAATTGCAGAGCCGGTAGAATTACGACCATTGCACAACACTATTATTTTGATTATAAGATGGAAAGAAGCTAAACACGAATTTTGGGACACCCTTTGTTTCGGTTTAACTTAATTCCATCGAATCACTTGCATGCACGCAGGACTTTTCATCTATTCATAATTCAATTATTTTTATTAATAGTAGTAGTAGTAGTGGTAACAACAATGATGCCCATTCTTTGTTCGGCAGGATCAGCCACGAGGGATGCCAAAAGTTGAATCCATAACAATGATAATTTCTTTGAAAAGAGTACACCTTGAGAATATCTCGTCATTGAAAATTTTTACTAACCATAGTGTTTAGGTCCAAGTAAATGCCCGACGTATTCTCACACACTAGAGTTCCTCTGCTACAAACCCAAACTCAAACATTGCGAATAAAGCAAGCTAAGCTCTAACGACGCGAATCCATGGGAAGGAAACAGACGAAACCATCCGCATTTCAAAACTTTATTAGAGGGAGGGGAGGGAGCAAAGTTATATCACATACACCAGACCTATAATTAAATCTGACAAACAATTCATTTTCCCATATCCATAGACTCTATGTACAGGACACCCGTCTCAAGGTATTAGAGAGAGAGAGAGAAAGAGAGAAAGAAGGGGGACACATTTTGCAATTCGATGTCCACCCCAACATGTTTTCAACTCTATGAACATAAAATGTCCTTATTCATACCCAAAAAAGGGGATTTGAACTTGGCTTCGGTCCAACATGACCAATATCATTAATCCATGCACCATATAGTTGTATATGTTTAAGAAAGACTAGTGAATTATTGACCAGGATTCCCCAAAAGCCGCTCCACTGCTGCATGGACATTCCCTGCCGTGGCGGTGAGTGCTCGTATATTCTCCTGAGTGTCAAAGAATCCCATTTCTTGGAGTTGTGACAGTTGTGTGGCATAGAGTTCCTCCGGTGGCACTGAAAGAAATTAAGGTTTTGAAAAGGTTAGTAGAAGGAATTGAAAGGACGGTGTGGTAAAGAAAGATGGACAATAAACACTTCAGTAACCATTAGATCTGTTTGGAACATTTAGACCCCCAGTGCCAAGTCCACCAAACATGTTCATCAGCATGTCCAATCCCACATTGTTAAGTTGGCCAGCTGCAGAAAGCAAATCAAAGTTTGTATTTAGTAACCTTTTCAAAAGAGTTCTCGAGTGTATTTTCCAGGCAGTTGCCTACACTATGGACCAAACACAAGCAGGAAAAGCCAAGCAGAAACAGCCATACAAGACACCACCAGTATTGCAGCATCAAATACAAAAAGAAAAAAAATTACACTTTACGTGCCCACCACCAGCATAAACCTCTTCCCTACCCCTCCCTCCCCCTCCCTCCCCCTCCCCCCTTCTTGTAGAGATCTAATAATGATGCATCAAGCCAATCTTCACAGATTAACCAGAAGGCCAACAATCATTCAAATGCTACCCAATTCCGATAAATGAAACAGACTGCATAGAAATGGACTTACCTGCGGCACCACGAGTCTGACCTTGTTCCCTGCAATAGAGCAACACAGTAAAAAGTAAGGGCCAGAACTAATCACTTGAGCTTTCAACCAAATGAGAAAATATGGTATAGAATACACAGCTAGAATGCAGAATTTTATCCTTTGGGCCTTTAATAGGCTTTACTGTGCCAGCCCAATGTAGGTTTTTGTAAGCTTTACATTAGTTTTTCAGTAGTATTCCCAAATATTTCTAGGTTCACTTCAAGGCTAAGTACCTTCGTGAGAGAATTATAGGGTAAGTAGTAAAGTACATGAACAGGATGTCATAGTCTCATTTTGAAAAGAATGGAATAATTCTGGAGCTTAAAGAGGTCGGAGGTATGATTGCCTTCTCCTCGCATGGGTTAGGGGTTAGAAAGCTAGGATTGCCTTCTCCCTTGTGAGTGAGAACAAAAAATAGTTAGGTGGCTTCCTAAGTTATTGCATTCTAGTGACTCCCAGAAATTCAAGGTGTTATTGCTTTGGATAATCGTTTCTTTGTTGTCCCATTACTCTAAATTATTCCCAACTTTTTATATCACTGATATCCTAGTTTAAATTCCCTACAACAGTGATGTTAAAATACCCTGCAGCAAAATAACAACAACAACAACAACAACAATAATAAATATGTTGTCTTTGGTTGTTTAGTCTGTTAAGAGAGGAAGTTGTACATAGAATGGGGGGAGGGCAAGAAGTTGAAAATCTTTATACTCTTTGGTTTGACTACAAAGACTGATATTGAGGAGTCAAATCTTTGTGATAAATAAAAAAGCAAATAATAAAATCCATTGAGACATCCAAATCACCTATGGTAAACAAACTGAGGTAAAAGTATGCTGCTGACTTACGAGGTTGGTTGTTGCTGACCAAGCTGAGAAAGGAGAGATTGTTGAAAAGCCAACAATTGCTGTAAGACGAGAAAGAAAAAGGTTTCAAAAAGACAAGTTAATGGGAGTGCAAAAGTCAATAAAGCAAAGAACCATATCACTATTGCACTAACTTCCTAAATCAACATGGACAATTGGGTTGCCACAGTTAGTGTCCGGTTCCTTTTTCTTTTTTTTTCAAAGAAAGATGCTAAGATGAAAGAAAAACTCATGGAATTGACTGATAGAAAAGTTCAGAACAACATCACATTTTAAGCACAAAAACATATTCAAAATTCAAATTAACAAAAAAGAGGGCAGTACTCTGAAAACAAAAATATAAAGAAATGAAAAACCAACGGCAACATCATTAGATACCCAAAAATTCTCAGGGAAGCCCACAAATGTAGTGTTTACAGAAACACTAGAAGCACAACTAATGGAACTGAAATTAACCTTAGACACACAAAAAGGTCAAAACCCTCAACCATACACAGCCAAACAAACAAAAACCTCAAAAAAAGCCCCCAAAATCTACTGAACGTTTCTGGCAGAAAAGGGAAAATTGTCTTCTGGAAATGAAGAGAGAGAAACTAGCCTCCTGTAGTTTGAGAAGTGGGTTTGAAGCCCTTTGAAACCAAAATCCAAAAGCTTCAAAAACAATAGAGAGATAAGAGTGAGAGAGAGAGGGGGGGGGGGAGAGCGAGAGAGAGAATTCCATGTCGCACAATCAAACCCCTTAAATTTCTCTGATCAAATGTAAAAACACAAAACAATCAGAAAACTATTGAAATTGAAGCTGGAATTTGCACTTGTAGATGATCAAAGCTGCAATCAATTCCCAAATTAAAATTATCCCCAAGATGAAAGCAACACTAAACAATGGAATGTTTAGAGAGGTGGAGAGAAATCGATGGAGATGATGGGAAGAGAGAGAGAGAGAGAGAGGAGGCTAGGGTTTTGATTCAGAGAGGGAGACAAAGGGGTTTGCAACTAGGGAGAGATAGAGAGAGGATCGGACATGAGTTGAGAGTACGAGAGAGAGAGAAAGGAAGAACACTCTTTGGTCCTACTCTTTACCAAGAGAAAGAAGACAACACGAGGAAAAAAAAAATTTAGATGAACTGCCAGATCAGTTTGGTTCAGTTTGGCTTCTGGACAAATGTGCACTGCAAACAGACCCTTGTTTGTAAGGTTCCGGTCCGGTTTTCGTAATTGGAACTGTGTTAACAGTCTGGTTCCACTTTTGACAGAGCCCCATTTGGTTTGTTTCTGGGCCAAACCAGCCCGGGTGCCGCCCTTAATGCAGAATATGTTCATTATGTTGATTGTAATAGCAAATTTAACATATTTAAAATATTTCATGTCCCTCAACATATTTTGAGCAAATGTACAAGAGAATGATGAACCAGATGCAACCCTGATATAAGTTTCTTTTATGTGGACAAACAGACTGGACAGTCAATGAAAAAATGTCATTTATAATATAAGAAGCGAGTATAAATGTATAATATCCTTCTAAAAAGGACAAAGAGGCCACGGTCCCATTTTCGGAAAGTTGAGGTTAAGTGGGTTCTCATTGCAAAATATCATTGACAGAAATGATAACTCTAGTCCTTTTTTTCTCATAGCAAAATATATTTGATATAAATAATAATTCTAGTCCTTTTTTGGGGGAGAAATTTGATTTCTACTTCCAAAACTCTATATTTCCTATCAAATATTTTTCATTTTAGTATTAAAAGAAAAAAAGTTCTTAAAGTGTTCTTAGAAAGTTTAAACAATCCAAATCATGAATGGATAAAATATTTCAGATGAAAAATGGCACAACTAGAATAAGATAGAGAGGCAGAGGTGAACTGAGATTTCCAAACAGGACCAGAATGTATCGTTGAAAAGCAAAGACATTGATCAGCTATCGCATTATAGATTTCAAAGCTACCATTTTAATTCTTATTTTCATTAGAGGGCTCTGAAATCCATCCACCAAAGTGATAGCATTTTGGTCTCTCTTAAGCTGGTACCTGCATTGTCTCTGGTGATGTCAACTGACGAAGAAATTCTGGGTTCTGCAACATTTCTCTCAATTGAGAATTGGAATCAAGCATGCTGCGCAGCTGAGGATTAAGACCAAGAACCTACCACAGAAAATGCTGTCAGAGAACAGGTAACTTCAAATTTGAGGATGACTTCAATGTTACCATCCAATTGCATAAAAAGTATACCTGGTTCAGATGTTGGGGATCGGATAGAAGACTTTGCATCATTTGGGAGATTGCTGGATTCTGCATCAACTGGTTGAGTGAATTGCTGTCCAGCATTGCACCAAACATGCTGTCCAAATCTGGAAAACTTGGTCCCCCTAAACCACCAGGAATAGACATCCTGGCATCTCCAATAGAATTTGACCTTGTACCAGTATTTGTTTGGTTGACACCAGCAGCTGGTTAGATGTTGAGATGTTATTAGAAAAGAATGCTCTTCAAGTAAAAATAGATACAAATATGATTTTTTTTTGGGGGGGGGGGGCACAGAAAGATCATGTATTAAAGAAGCACACTAAAAAAAAAAAAAAAAAAAAGAAGCTACGAAGTCCATTTTGACTAAAGAATCAATCAGATTAGGTGCCTCCACCACAAAAGGAAAAGGGGACGCATGTTTCTCATTTTCTAGTTTCTATTATTATCATGTCCTACACAGAAACAATTTCTCACAAATGAAATGTGGAGACCATAGAGGCCACATGGGAAACCAATATTTAGTGATCATCTTGGCATAGATAAAAAAGCTATAGTTACATATATCTCCCTCTCAGATTACTTCTCATAAAATGTATTAGTGGATTTAACAGTAAATATTTGAAGTTCTTATTGAAAATGCAGATTCAAAGAAACTTGTGCCTATTGCTATTATGCATCTAAAATAACTTTTTTTTTTTCCAAAAGCTAAATTCGTGGCTTTACTTAAATAAAATCAACAATTTTTCAAGGTCCTCTTCCATAATGATAATGCTCTTAAATTTCATAGATCAAGAACAAACAATCCTCCGGCCTGAATTTTTATTAGAAGTTTTTGTGACCATAATTACACCATTGGATAAGCAATCATTGTGATGAAGAAAAAGTTAAGGGGAGAAAAGGGAGGAAATTCAAACTCAAACCAAAATATCAGTATGCTAGTAACCCTTAAGAAAGAATAAAAGGTCAATACCTGCAGAGCTCCAAGGGTTAGGAAGTGGGTTAGTATTTGGGGCAGGAGAACCAGTAGCTGAATCAGTCGATAGGGTTGATTGTTCTCTGGTTTCAGCAGTACCTTGAGTGCCCAGAAGAGCTGAAAAAGGGTTGGATCCCTCATTTCCAGTATTTCCAGTATTTCCAGCCATTGTTGTTGCATTTAAAAATGGCTCTTGAACAGTTTCATACATCCGCCTGAGCATATTAAAGCCCTCTGGAGAAGATTCAATGTTGCTCATTGCCCTGTCAGTGTTGCGCATCATCTCACGCATGAGTTCAGGGTTTCTTGCAGCTTCTAGAGTTTGACGGAGAATGCCAGGATCATTAAGAACATGTGCCAGTTCAGGGTTTCGATCAATGATTTCACGCATTTGAGGGTTGCTCATTATCAAGTTACGCATTATCTCAGGGTTATTCATTAGGCTCTGAACAACTGGAGTGTTCAAGATTTCTCTCATCATGTTTGGATTCTGTGTTAACTGTTGCTGTACTTGTTCGAACTCAGGAAGTCCAACTCCAAATAATCCACCACTACCCCCAAAAGCATTTGCACCAAGCCCAGTAAATAATGAAGCCCCAAGACCAGAACCTCCCAATGCCCCGGCTTCATTTGAGCCAACACCTCTTGACATATTTGATGTGGTATTAGAACCTCCCGAATTTGGCAAAGCAGGAGGGTTACTAGATGTTGGTGCAAAACCACGAACCAAATGCACAGTATGATCTGCCTCCAAACCTGTCAACACAAGAAAAAGAATAATTGAGATGTACAACAAAAAATACACCGTTCTCCACCAACTTAAAGTTTTGTGAGGCACTGGTTACTTGCATGGTATTAAGGCAAAAGATTATAACATCAAATCCCCTGCTACACCTTGTATCATCAATAAAATTCCGTGTGTTCATGACCCTCTAATAAAATTACTGGCACACATGCACAATTCTTCATCTGTTTAAACAGTTATAGAAATTGATTAATTGACTCAGAGGTGATATTCAAAAATAATTATTCTTAGCGTGGGGCAGTACAATCATACCCCTTGACAACCTCTGTATTAAACAAGCATACTTAACTTCACTTTTTTGTTTATGTACTCTCTTTTTTCTCCAAAATAATTAGGTTAATTTATTCAAGCAAATCAGAAGTTGTTAAACAAAAAGAATTTGATCTACAAGGCAAGGATACTTCAACCAGCATATTGTTAACCTGATAATGATTTTGTAAAGATGTTATATCATGATAAAAATTTTGTAAAGTACCATCATTCTGAAATCATATCCTCATTCCTACCAATTCACGACCTAAATTTCAAAAGCTTTTCCAAATCACTATTAATGCAATTGATATGTTCATACCATGCTCAATAAAAACTTATCTAAATCAGAGATATGCTGAACCAACACTTGCGAAATTATGGAAAAGTTCAAATGTAGCGAGAGTCAAGAATAACAGACTCTTGCAAACAATGGAAAAGACAGAGTAAAGGTGGTAACAAACATCCCTGAGCACAAGATAAGGATGAAAACACAACAGAGATGGAAAAAGGCCAAACAAGGCTTTGATCACGGGATTAGTAGTCCAGCCGCCTATGCCAAAGGACACTACTGAACCACACTAGAAAGGCACCAGCACAGTACATTGTTGCATACAAGGCAAACATTGGGGGGGGTGTGAGATCTTGATAGTTCAACTCCCTCACAATAAATTTAGTATCAACGGTTTCAAGGTATCGAAATTGAAAAATGGTTGCATTAGTTGAAGAACAAATGCAATTAGAGAAAAAACACTACTATGTTTCATTTAGGAAACAAATAAAGGACAAACAAAGTGGTTGATCCTTTATATATCTCAAAAGAAATCAAACAACAACCTCGGATCACAAAATATATATATATATATCAATTTAAATTAGCAATATCTTTGCCTATGAAACAAATTCCTAAAATTCAGTTTTTTCATAAAATAGATCCATGGAAACCCACACTTCAATCATTCAAGAAACAACGAAACAACATCAATTTCGGCAAATAACACGAGAAAATCGAATATACCATAGCTTTTTAGGGATTGATCGTCCTTCAAAATCTGACCCTTGTAAATTAAACGTTGTTGATCGGCAGGAACATCACATTTAGAAGCAAGAACAACCTTAAAAGCACCGACCATAGATTCAAGCCCAATCTGAACCGAAACCTTGGAACCGTTTGAGCATCGAATATTCACGTTCACTCCTGCGCTTTCTCCACCGGTCGCGGCGTCCGAATCGACTTCTCCGGCCACCACATCGTCTCCGCCTCCCATTTTCTTGTTTACAACAATAATCCCCTCAACAAATTCGAAGGGGGTCTTAAACGTAAACGATCAAAAAAGGTAATAAGAATAAAAAATTTATTGATCTTGATCGAATCGATCAAGAGAGATTCAAAACCCTAGCCCGCAAGTAACCACCCCACCTATTAAAAAAAAATAAAAAATAAAAATATAAGGAAAAAAACGAGTGCATTTGTGTTGGATGGCGTACGAGGAGAGAACGAGTACCCCGCAGGTTGTCTTTAATCAAATGTAATACTAATTAAATTCTCAAGTCTTAATAATTTTTTTGAGAAAAAATATAGTTTTTGTTTACAAGGAGAAAAAAAAAAGGAAAAAGGTAATTGTAAGAAAAATGGGGGAATCAAAGGTGCCTACTTGAACGAGGAAAGTATGGAGGATAAATCCGGTGCTTTTGCAGAGCATTAGGGCGGTTGCATTTTTTTTTTACACGTGAGGGATGGTTTAAGAATACTCTTTCATCTAATTTTTTCGTGAAAAATTATAATAATTTTATAAAAATTTAAAATCTAATTAATGCCTTTTTTGTTAACTTTTATTATATTAATACTTAAAAAATAAAAGAAATATAACTATTATATAAGAAAGATATTTTTTTATCATAAATTTTTTAATTCTCATTTGATTTAATCTGGTTAACAGTTTATATGGTAATAATAAAATCTTACCTTTGATGGGTAATTAAGCTCGCATTGCTTGACATATATATTTATTTATAAATTTTTATATTAAATTTTATTTATTATTAGTACATATTAAATATAAAATATAAAATTATATTAGTATAGTGTGATTTTAAATAGTTGTTTTTGTTTAATCATATGAATATTTAAATATGAGATTTTTATGAAGGGACGTGACATGTGATATGATACTAATTGAATTAAAACTTATAGACTTTTTTTTTTTTATGTTTTAACAAATTCAGTAACTCATAGAAAAATTATTTTTTTAATTCGATTTTTATATAATTATATTTTACAAAATAAAAAAAGAACCAGGTCACGCGCAGAAAAACAAAATCTTCGGCGCGTGCTCGAGAGAGCGACACGGAGACCGGTACGGCGGGCATGCCGGTCTACCGATTTCCCTAAAATGCGAATCGTAGGGTGTACCCGCCAGTGCTGCGCAGCGTCACGGCGATGACTCTGTCCTCCTCATCCTCGTTGTCATGACAATATTCAATAGAAGCAATGGTTTCTTCTCCCGCCTCCTCTCCATCTCCATAAATCTTCAGGTCTTACTTTTTCTTTCTGACATTTTCTCAAACACTTTCTAGGCCTTTTATGTATTTTAAAATTTTCGATTCCCTCTACCGAGATTCGAGCGGACGAACATGATGCTATGCAAGCCTACTTCGGTTCGAAAGGGGGTCCTGATTAGTTAGCTCAAAAACGTTGCTTCTGCTCCCTAATTTGTTTCTCTATGTTCACTTTATTTGAAGGTTCTTTTTTTACTATTATTATTATCTTTTAAATGGATTATGATTTGTAGTTCAAGTGGGCATTTCAAAATGGAAGAAAGTGGATTCACGTGAGTTTGGTATCTCCAGGTCCATGATCTCAGAGTCTGCCTGGACCGTCTTCCGAGTTCTTCAGAGTCGCGGTAAATAATTTCTTCTTATCGCACATTTACATAAACACTTTACCGTCAATGTCCTCTTATCTAACACACACATGCTCGGGATTATGATGAACATGTCTAGAAGCAGAGGTTCGATTTTTAATGAAAATGAACCAGTGTTTTTCCTTTTTATCCCATTGCACACCTCGAAATTCCTATTCAGAGAGCTTTTCTATGAAAATTCTTATTCAGTTACATATGGGAGATTAAAATGGTCACCAAAGAAGTTGACTGCGGAGCCGTTCGAGATAGGAAACTTGGGAATTGTGAAACGGAAGACAAGCTTTTTAGTTATACTTTTTACTATTTGTTCAAATGCAGTGCACAAATTCTTTCATCTGAAACATTTATGTGTGTTCTCTTATTAAGCTGTTCATGACAAACGGGGCATCAAGCCTATTTAGCGGGTGGATGTGTGAGAGATCTGCTGCTGAAGAAAGTTCCCAATATAATCACAACAGCGAGTCATTGACTGATTAAGCGGTACTATCAAAAGTTAAATAAATTTCCAGTTTCTATTGTGATGGTTCAAACAGTTATCATGGATGCTCCATCTCTTATTGCAGGTTTGAAAAATACAAGGAATTCCCATATTGTGGGACGGACGGTTTCCTATCTGTTTAGCGACTGTGAAAAGTGCTGTTGTCGAGGTTGGTTGGTGACCTTTGTATGGTATCTCATCACTGTTCTGTGTGCTGACTCTACTCTCTTGCAAATGCTATTCATTGATTTAGTTTTGTACTAAGGTTTGGCTTAAGGTCTCCAGCCAGCTCATGTTGAGGATAAGGAAAAGGTTCTATTCTCCCAAATGCCTGCTGGTTGCAATAAGAAAGATTTTATTCTTTGGAGTAATTGCTGGCAGGGAGATTTCACAGTAATAGGTGAAACACCGTATGGCCCTTTCCCTTGTGTTCTCTTGATGGATTGTGTACTTTACTGGATAACCTTATTCATTCCATGTTTCCATCAATGTTGACGCACACCATCAGATCAAGTTTCTAGCTTCAGTTTCAGTGTCATGATGATTTTCTCCAACTTCAGACGTTTTAACGATTATCATAATTTATTTATTTTTCTGCTGCAGTTTGTTCTTGGATTGGACCCCATGACCATGCTAATGGAATAAAGGACTTAAGCTTCTTAAAGGTGATTGTTCAGTCTTTTGCTTAATAATTAGTGTGTGGCGGTTCAATGCAATGCATTCTAAATTAGGTTAATGGATTTCAGGGCTCCTCTAATGCTTATCTTGAATAATGTTCTCAGCTACAAACACTGATTCTGGCTTAGTTATCATTCCAGGACTGTGGTATGTGTTATCATTTTTGTCTCTTGTCTTTATTTATTTATTTATTTTTTTAATTCTCTAATGGCTTTAAGGAAATCATAGAATATTCCTTTATTTCTAGTGAAATGAACTCTAACTTGCGGCAAGAATTTTATGGAGCTTCAGAATTGCAGCTTGTCTTGGCCTGTCATTCTCCAAGGAGATAGAGATGGCAATATGTGAATTGTTTCATCAATTAAAAGTTTGGACAAGCTACACTCCAGGAGTTATAGTGAGACAACTGCAATGTTTGACATTTTGTTTTGTGTTAACTTTCCTTGAAGTTGTAACTTTCCTTAGAGATGGTAATATATGTTTTTTTTTTTTTTTTTTTTTTGTTGTATACAATGATAATCTGAATCTTAATTTTAATAGTTAGGGTTGGTCATTTAAAAAACAAATATAGGAAATATTCAAAAAGAAGAAGAAGAAGAAGAAGAAGAAGGATATTGGTTTAACTTGTGTGGATTTTTTCACGTCATTCATTTCTATCCAAAACCATTTTCTCATATAAACCCTTAACTCTTATGTTTTTATAAATAATTTGTATCCAAATTTTCAATAGTCCACATCTACGTTTTATTAAATTTCCTATATTTAGGTTCTCGATTCTCCTAAACAGTATGTTTTTGGGTTTTCTTTATAAATACTTAAACCATCTCAGACGATACTCTCGAATCTTATTTACAATTGAATTAACTCATAATTTATTATAAATCTCTTCATTTAATACTATTTCTTCTAGTTTTATCATATGTACGTCTAAATATTTTCTTTTTGTTACGATCATTTTTTGTTCTTGTTATTGTTTAATAATTCAACACTCAATATCATACAATAGTGCAAATCTTACCATGATTCTATAAAACTTTCTCTTCAAATATAATGGTATTGTGTGATCGCAAAAAACTACAAATGTTATTTTCTATTTCATTTAAACCGTTTGAATTTTATGGTTGACATTTTCATTCACATTGTCATTATTTTGAATGATAGAATTAAAATAACTAAAACGTTCACTTTTTGGTACATTTTATCAATATAAACTAATTGTTTTTTTATCATCTTGATAATTGTCGCTAAACCTACATATCATATACTCAGTTTTCGACTTGTTCAATCTAAATTCTCTGAATTTCAGTGTCTCTTTATAATTCTAATTTATCACTAATACTCTTTATAGTTTTATTAACCAACATTATATCATCGACAAAAAATATATACTATGATATTTTATTTTGAATATTTTTTGTAATTTCGTTTATCACTATTGTAAAAAAAATAAAACTTAATGTCGAATTTTTGGAATCCAATGTTAATAGGGAAGTATTGCTTAGACCTCCGCAAATTCTTATATTAATTACATTTTTTTCGTACATATCTCTAATGATATTAATGTATTTTAAGGAGATTTCTTTTTTTATCAGTGTCTATTATAATACGTCTCTAGAAATTTTATCATATATTTTTTCTAGATTGATTAATACCATATATAGATGTCTTTTATATACTCTTTATGTCTCCGTCAAATGTTTTAATAAGTTGATTGTTTCCGTAACTTATTTTCTTGGTATAAATCCAAATTGATTCTGAAATACATTTATCTCGAATCTCAATTTATACTCTATCACTCTCTCTAATAGTTTTATGATATGGGTCATAAGTTTGATTCCTGTATAGTTGGAACAACTTTGTATATCTTTTTTATTTTTATATAGTTGTATAAGTGTGCTTTCTCTCCATGTTTAAGACATTATCTTGATTTGTCAAATTTTGTTAAAAATATCTATTAACATTATTATACCAAATTCACTCAAATATTTTCACATTTCAATAAGAATGTGATCAGATCTTATGAATTTATTATTTTTCATTCTCTTTAAGATATCTTCCACTTCATGGGGATTAATTTTACGTTTAAAATTTTTATTAACCTCTCCTGTAGATATCTCGATATTTCTTATATCTATTATACTTTTAACATTAAAAAGATTACCTAAATAGTCCATCCAACGCTTTTTTATGTTATCATTTCTTACAAATATACTATTGGTTTCATTCTTAATACATCTAACACCATTTAAATATTTTTCCTTTCTCTTTCTTACTTTGGTAATTATGTAAATCTCTTTCTCTATCTTTAGTCTCTATTCTCTTGTATAGTTCGTTATACAGTTTGTTTTTTGATTTGTAAATAATATTTTTCACATCTTTTTTTACATTTTTATATTTTTCATTTGTATCGCTACTATTATGATCTTTGATGCTCCTATAACATTATCGTTTGGTTTGTAGAACAGTTTGTATTTTTTCGTTCCACTATGATGATTCCTTATCTTTTGGGGTCTGACTCTAACATACACTAAGAATTTCCCTATATATATTTAATATTAATAGAAATCTCTTTCCACATTATTTTTGAATTATTTTGAGCAAATCAATTTGCTATTTGTATTAATTTGTCTCTAAAACTTATCATTTTTTCTATTTTTAGATTCCATCACTTAATTCTTGACTCCACAAATCAATGATACTTTTTTGTCTTTTTGGCACATGTATATCTAAAACTAAGAATTTACATTGAGTTATTACACTCTTTCCCAGTATAATCTTACAATTCTTATAAATCATTCTATCACTCTCCCAGTGAGAAAAAAATCTATTTGGTTAATATTGGACTCACTTCTATATGTAACTATGTGTAACTTTTTTTTCTTAAAAAATGTGTTGACGAGTATCAAATCGAATGTTGTGACAAACTTTAAAATGGTATCTCATGTTTCATTCCTATTACCAAATCTAAAGTTTCCACATACGATTTCAAATCATTCATTGCTCTCTCCTACATATTCATTTAGTTCTCTTCTAATAAATAACTTTTCTCTATTAGGTATGAATTGTATAAATTCATTTAAATTTTTCTAAATTGTTTTTTATTAATTGCATTTATATTTATTTGGGTGTATACATTATATTAATTACGTTTTCTCTATCTATTAACTTGACAAGTATAATTGTATCTCTATTCTTTTTTATCTCTATTAACTTCTCTAATAGATTTTTATGCACGATTATTCTTATCTCATTTTTAGTGCTATCCTTACCTGTATAGCAAAACTTATGACCATAAAACTCTACTAATTTGGCATTCTCCTCTGCCTACTTAGTTTCTTGAAAACATATGATATTAATTTTTCGTTCATTCATTGTTTTTCCTATCTCTCATAACTTGCTGGTCAAGAATTCTATATTCTAAGTAGTTAGGCGAATTTTTTCTTGTCAATCTAACTTATTTACCCGCACCTTAGGGTGCTTTGTTAACTTGTCATTATATTTGGAATCCGATATAACGCGTTGTTGATGGGAAACATTTCAAAAGTTTTTCTATATTTGTCTCTCTTTTTTTTATTTGATAAAAAATTTTATTCTGGTTGTCAATTTATCGCAACTTTATTTCTTTATCGGGCTTGGAACCGATCGTTGTGGAGTTTTTCAAATAATAATACTTAAAACGAATTTAAAAAAACAAAAATAAAAATAAAAATAAAAATAAAAGTATAAAATAAAATACAATAAAGTAAGAGTAGGCCGGAAGAAATGTGGTTTGACTACTTAGAAACCATAATCCTTCACTTTTATTCAAGTCCAGGTCAAGACACTGATGGAATTAAACTATTACCTTTCCAATGGAGCTGCTGCACCTTCACTTAATTTAACTATTTGTTTAAATGTAACTTAACAGGATTCTGTAATTAAAGTTATTGGCCTCAGATATTTAAATTTTGTGCATCTGATTGTGGTTCTGTTGCACAAAGACACAGCCTCTCATGTTTCTAACTGAAACTTCTCATCATAAATATTGATTTATTTGTAAGACTCATCATCAGCTTTGAAGCGGAGAACTAGCAGCGCATGTGTATTTTGCTGTTTGTTCTGTCAGGGTTATTAATCAGCCAGTTGTTGCCGCACACCTATGAACGTTGTCAACAAGTGCAAGGGCCTGCTCACCGAGGAAATGGATTTGCAGCGTGGGGCATGTGTTTAGGGAGGCTAACCAGTGTGTGGACTTGTTAGCCTCCAAGGCTCACCAACTCCACATGCAAATTGTGGTGGAACCTGTGGTCTTATATATGTATGCACTCAGTTTGGAACAACTTGGGGAAGGTTTTCCCAAGCCGTATTTACCTCCTACTTGGTGGGCGGGTGAGGCGCCATGTGTGTATGTGTTCTTGCACCAGGTGAGACCCACATGGGCTTCTTGCCTCAGCTGCCAAACAACTGGATTAGAGGGGCCGCAACTTGAGCAAAATTAAACAAGGGATGCAGGATGCTGAATAATGGCATTAGCCACTCCGTATTAGCCCATAAAATCAAATGGTCTCTTAATTGACCAAAATCTCTTAATTATTACTAACCCTACCTAGAAAAGAAATTTAATCATTCACGATTTGTTATTTTTCACATTTAGTAAAAATCAGCTCAAAGTATATATAAACTCCTTAAATTAGAAAAAAGAAATCTTGAGATTGTGTTGAGGGGAGGATTGAGTGGTTTAATCATTCCCAACCTTGCATAATATAAATCATTTACAAACATGATGAGTGTTGAAAATTCAAGAGTCCTCCCCGTGTCTTTTTATGGAGCTTACTACAAAGCACATTAACCATTAAGTCGCTTTTTCTTTTAAATTAGTATGACTTTAGCGGGCAACTTTGTCCGTCGTCTACTTAGCCACCTCAATTCAGCAGGGTCGTGGTTGCATAAGCAAGTCCTCGGGCATCTCATCTTTACATGGGAATACTCAGCTTTGAAGGGGAGCAACCTTTCTGTTTTCTGTGCAGGCTACACTCCCTAGACTTTTGATAGGTCCTCGTGGCAGTAAGGCACCAAGAAACAACGGCGAGAATCGAACCCTGCCAAGAGAACACCGGTGATCGCTTATCCAAAGCCATAAGTGCCAAACCTAGGCCTAGGTTTTTGTTTGGTGCACCCCTTCTTCAGCTCTCTAATATCATTACTTCCTATCACAAACTCTCATCACACTGCCAAACTCATGGTTGAACTAGATCCCCACCGTTTGCCACTTCTTTGCCTTCCGATGACAACTGTGTCTGAATACAGAAAAATGGAAACAAAGAGAGGAGAGGATGCTTTAACCGAGGAAGGAGATATTTTCTATCGTCACACATTAGCAAACGTACTTCGAAGATTGACTACGTATTTTATTAATTATGTAAGTCTTTACTCATGGTGCACTTAAGTCTATTAACTTTTCTAAGCTTTTGGGGAGATACTCTCAAGTTAAAGCTTGGACACAAGTTCGATATTTACTAAATTGCTTTCTTAATTTGATTACATTAAAGTTAAGTGTGCATTTATTACTTAATATAACTTTTTCGGTAATGTAGTAAATATTCGATATAAGATAATATGTACATTGTGCTTTCATTTGAACTGATTCAATGTCTGCTTTGTCCCAAAGCATTTTTGATCGGCGGTGAAAGTAATAGTCTTCTTATGTTATCGCCGCCCCGGACTTATGAGTTTCCCAATCATCTTGGCCATAGCTTAACGAAGAAAACCAACATTGCCCTATTTATTCAAGCACATACTTAAAACTTCTTTTAAATGAAATTGAGCTTGCATTCATTCCAAGCAATGGATGCCATGACACAAAATGATAAAAGTGTAAAGAGTGATGTTATATAGAACAAATTAATCAGAACCAAGTAAAATAAATTTACGTAATAGTTCGTATTAATATATTTTAATAACTTTTTGATTAGATATTTATTTGAAATAGTCGAAACATATTTTGTTTTGATCAAAAATTGGCTAGTAATATTGATTAAGCTGTCACATAAAATTTAGATCGTTCAATTTATAATTTATTGATGTATATAATATTATTCAAGTAGATGAACATCTTCTTCGTTAATCAAGTTAGAAAGGTAAATGCTCATTCATTAATCAATTAAGGATTTACATGTATGAATATGGCTAACATGGAATTTGTCTATCAAAATAAACCCAATATGAGTTGCTTTCATTAGGTTAATGAAATTGAGTGTTTCGATGCATTTAAAGCCAACTCAACTCACTGAAATATTTTCAAATTTTTTCTAAAATTAAAAGACTAAATCCTATCCCGCCACCTAACATACATAAGATGGCAAGGGGGAAGCCTATGCACAAAATTTTTTAAAAATAATAACAATAATTTTCTTTCTGGATTTTGTAAAATACAAACCAAAAATAGTATTATTAGACCAACAGACACAATATCCCGACTAAGCTAAAAAGCAAAATATATGCATCTTGGTTTCTGTACTTTATCACGAAAACCGAAGAATAGGCGGAAGAAACCCGACCCGCCCCGCACAAAATTTCAAAAAAGGTGCACATGACGCACATGCCAGCCAATCATTTTTACCGTTAGAGGAAAGAAAGTTAGGGCAAAAAGGGCAATGATCCAACGGTCACATTTCACTAGCCGTTGGTGTTGGAATAAAAGGGCCCGAATCGAAAAGCATTTTCGGCAGCAGACATTAACCCGATATTTACGTCTCCCTTTGGAGCTACTGCTCTTTTCTCTTGATTTCTAGGGTTTTTTCTTTTGTGGGTCTGTGGAAAAGAAGGTCTTGAGCTCTTTTTCTTCCTTCAATTTCCAGAAAATGGTTGGATCTGATGAGAACAATTCTGCTTTGCTCAGACCCACAAACGTTCCGGGTAATATAGAACACGCCCTTTTCAATTTTCAGCTTAGATCGAACATATTTTGTTTCAAATTTCAGGTTTACGTCCTAGTTCTTCAAATGAGTTTTTTGTTTCCCCAAAAATTATAATTTATTTTGGTTTGAGTCATTCCAGGTAAAATAAGGTATTTTGTTTAGGTTGAAATCCTAGTTCTTCATATGAGTTTTCTTCTATTTTCCCAAAAAAAAAAAATAATTTATTTGGTTTGACCGATGAAGGAGGATCGGAGATGGGTGGTAATGGAAAGGGAGTACAAGAGATCAGACGCAACAGAAGAGCCCTGAGTGTAATTAGTCAAAATCTAGTGGGAGATGCAGCATACCCATGTGTGCTAATTAAGAAAAAAGGCTTGTCTGAGTAATTCCCCATACCCTACAATTCCAGATCTAGGATTATGTAGTCTTCTTTTGATGATTTTCCTAGTGGCTAATCTAATTTTTGCAAATTTCTTTTAGGCAACATGAGATCTGTGACAAGATTCCATCCAATCGACCAGTCACAAGGTTCGAAAATGACCTCAATAATTTCAATTTTCAAAAGAAATCTTTTGTATGTTAATTGTGGCTTTAGTTTGAATTTTCCCTGGTTTAATTTTAGGAGGTTCGCCGCACAAATGGCCGGTGTGCAGCAAACATATGCTCAGGTACCAGATTAGATCTTGGAAACCATCTTGGCTTTTTCAAAGTTTCTGGCCTGGATCTTTATTTAGATCCACAATCATATCTTTATATATTTACGTATTCGCTTGTTCATTTATCTTTACAGGTAACTGTGGTAACAAAGCCATCAATTTCAAAACAAAGTGATTTGGGAGAAAGCACTTTTATCTATGTGGATGAAGAAGAAGACAAGGCGGCAGCCAAGGACTTGCCTGTTCCCATGGCCTTGGAAGACACAGAAGTAGTTCAATATGAATTGGATCAGATGGTGTGTATCTCCGAATTTCACATTTTAGAGTGGATTTTCTGTTTACTAATTAAGGATTTTCTGAACACCCAAAATTCTGCAGGAGGAGGTTGAAATGGAGGATATTTTTGAGGAGCCTGTCATGGACATTGATGGCTGTGACATTAAAAACCCACTTGCTGTTGTTGACTATGTTGGAGATATTTATGCCCACTACAGGAAAATTGAGGTGACCTTACATGGAAAATGAATGCACCGCTTGCTAGCTGTTGACTACGTTATTTATAGTTGTCTTGTTATTTGCAGAGTTTGAGCTGTGTTGCACCGGATTATATGTCACAGCAACAGGACATTAATGAGAGAATGAGGGCTATACTGATTGACTGGCTTATAGAGGTAAAAAAGTGATTTACCTTCCAACCTTATTTTTGATTCAGAAATATAGGATATGTCTCAAACAAGGTTGCATTTAATTATCTCTTATTTTTATTAATTCAAAATTGTAATAGCCTTTTTATTGAATTAACAGGTACATGACAAATTTGACCTCATGAAGGAGACATTGTTTCTCACTGTTAACCTAGTAGATAGATTTTTAGCAAGACAAAATGTGCCAAGAAAGAAACTTCAATTGGTTGGTTTGGTGGCCATGCTTTTGGCATGCAAATATGAGGAAGTCTGTGTGCCCATTATAGGGGATTTGATTCTCATATCAGACAAAGCGTACACAAGGAATGAAGTTATTGATATGGTTAGAATTTCATTTCTACAAATTTATGATCATGAATCTCAATTTTAAGGAAAAATGAAAATGTAATCCTATCTTTCTGTTATTGCCCCGACACAGGAAAGGACAGTGCTCAACACTTTGCAGTTTAACATGTCAGTCGCCACACCATATGTTTTCATAAAAAGGTTCCTTAAGGCTGCTCAGTCTGACAAAAAGGTTAGTCGGCAGGATTTTCTGTCTTCAAATATGAGTTATCACTAGAACAACCAAACACAGCGGAAATTTGTGTGTTACTAGAATAGGATAATTTTGACTTTCTGAAATTACCTCTAACATGATTCTATCTTCAAATCATTACCTTAAAACAGCTAGAGATACTGTCATTATTCATGATCGAGCTGTCTCTGGTTGAGTACGAGATGCTCAAGTTTCCACCATCTCTCCTAGCTGCAGCTGCAATCTATGTTGCTCATTGTACTTTGTACGGGTTCAAGCAATGGAGTCAGACCTGTGAGTGGCATAGCAGCTACTCGGAAGACCAACTTATGTAAGTCTTGTCAGCCGATTCTCTTAGTTCAAATCACCCTTTTCGTTTGAGGTCCTGCACATTCTCAGATACTAATTTATTTGTTGTTTTCCAAATGACAGGGATACCGCGAGATTGATTGTTGGATTTCACCAAAAGGCGGCAACTGGGAAACTAACTGGGGTGCATAGGAAGTACTGCTCACAAAAATTTGGTTATGTATCAAAGATTGAACCGGCACACTTCTTATTAGAAGAATCCCAACAATAATAATAGCTGTACAGCACTAATTTCACCAAATGAGTTATTTATGGGGGATAAGAGGGAGAAGGAAGCGAACAACTCTGCAACCTAGGGTTGCCCCGGGGAAATTAGGCCGCTGAACTTCACTTATCTCTTTGCAGCCACAAGCCTTGTAGCTGTGGTGTTCAATTTTTCATTTTGGAAAATACCTAAACCGTATTTCTTTTTACGCAAAGGGAGATAATAATGAGAAAACACATTGCTTTTTCCTTTTCCTCAAATACTCTTTTTTCTTTGGCTTATTTATCTGCTCGAGTATTGTTTGCTTTCTGATGAATAGATTGCTCTCGTCGGAAACGTAGTTTTGTGGGAGTTGGTGGCTTGGTTGTCTACCTGTAGGAAATAAGACAATAAGGGCGTGTATGCCTCTATATTTGGTGAGAAAAATGCATTGTGGAAACATGAAATAAGAACTTGCCCACACCATGCACTTGGAAGAAAATCAGGAGAAAATTTTGCACAGTGAATGTCGACAACCATGTGGGGAGATTGAAAATTGGAAAAACTCCCATGCTGCTCGGGTGAAATAAGTAGACTTACCCCAGATGCTTTCTCTCTCCTCTTCACTTCTCAATCTTGATCATGTACAATCGCATGCCACAAATCAATCTCTCTCTTCTTGATCTCTTTAATCTCTCATCTTAATCGATTTCCAATCATACATGGATAGGCAAGGATTTGAATGAAAATGTTTGATTGGCAGAAAGACCACCTATTTCTGAATCCCTATGCTGATAAATTTGATCCAATGTATATAGCTAATCAATCTTTCTCTCCCCTCCCCTTCTTCTTCTTCTTCTTCTTCTTCTTCTCTCTCTCTCTCTCTCCCAATGGATTGTTTTTCTCTCTTCTCTTTCCCATCGTTGACAAAGACAGAGAGAACAGAGAAAGGGAGAGGATCACCAAAGAAGAAAGACAGAGAAAAGACAGGAGAAGGATTGAGAAAGAAAGGAAGAGAGAATTGCTGATGATCGATTAGTACTGTAGATCTCAAATGCAGTTGACCCATCGAGAAGAGATGGAGAGTGATCGGGATTGAGACGTCATCCAACAATGCCACACCATCATTATCGATCTGGTGTTGCAGTCGAATAGAAGACAGCCAACTGTCAGAGGGTTGGAGTTCACCTACAAAAAGGAGAGAGTTTCCATATATCGGCATTGGGTTCTCTATTTGGATGGACAACGAAGAATTTCAAGATGTCTGTAGCAGTTGAGTGAGATGGCATAGTGTATATGGTCTCGGAGTTGATTCCCACTTCCCAGATTGAGTAAATAATCATGTCTCATAACTCACTGCTGTACAAATTGAAAAATGAACTTCAATTTTGAGCACACATGGATTCCCACCGTGGTCGACTGTTTTTCATCTCACCCTTCATTATTCTTTTTTTTTTTTTTTTGCGGAATTATGGGATTGGGTCAACACTCAAAGCCCAAGCTGCTCCTTCCTCATAATTTGTGACTCAATATCCCACAAATCATTGCTTTGTTATTCATACCACCACCACTTTCTAACTGTTAACTCAACACCTGCCGGTGGCTACCAATAAGGTTTTATTTGGGTGAAATTCTTTTTTTTATTATTTTATATTGTTTTATTTATAATTTTCTTTAATGATGGAGATCAATCCAATTCTAATATTTAATATAGAGCATAGAGATAGGATAGGAATGGGAATTATATGGAAACTTAACTCCACCCTCCCCCATGGTATTGTATGCGCAGAATGGGAAGTCATAGTTAACCTCTCAAGGATTTCCTTACAAAGGACGGGACAAGGAAGAATGAAGTAAGGAGCTCCCCAAACGACTCCGTTCCACTCTAATTCCTGGGAATTGCTATCTTTGCAGACAAGAACAAATAAATAAACATAGTGGAGTTATGTATCCATATAATGCATAGAATTCTAATTATTGGTTGGGTTGGTTGGTTCAAATAAACTACAACAAAGGAAAAATAAGTAATGAAAATAAATATCTCTTTTTAATGTTAAAAATGACTTTGTATGACACAGGAATTTACATTCAAAGCACCTAAGAAAGGGAGATTTTTTTTTGGTTGGGTGGGGTGGGGGGTGTTTTCAAACTTATGGATCAGAAAGATATCATTTTTTTTTTTGGCATTGTTCAAAGCACTTTCGATTGTTCCACTCGCATTAAGCAACGCCTCAGAAATGCCGCCAGTAGTAGAAGGATTCATTGTTTTGTTTTTGTTAACAGGAATAAGACACTTTAAAAAATAATAATATGAATAAATTAAATTTTATGTAATAATTTAAATTATTAATTAAATTTGTGAATATTTTAATCAATTTAAATAAATATTTAATAAAATATATTAATTAATTAATTAATTAATTTTATCTAAATACAGAACCAACCAAACATTAAAACTATGGACCGAAGTCACAGACTACTCCACCAGGAAACTCAATACATTTCCTAATATTCTTTAACTATCACCGGCCCTACAACCCACTAGCCTTCTCCTATTCCGATTACCAAAGCCAACTTGGTCACCAACTCCAGCCTCCTTTAAACAATAATAATAATAATAAATCATAATTCCATTTTTATGTAAAAATTTCTTGGGTCACAAGGCAAAAACAAGAAAGTACAATAAAATTGTCGTATTGCTAGAATACGACGTCGTTCCATTTGTTGTACGTTCATCCCTACCTATATAAAACCCCGCTAAAACTAGCATAAAATGTCACTCCTCCGAGCCGGCTCCGTTGAATATTCTCTCTCTCTCTCTCTCTCTCTCTCTCTCTCTCAATCTGACACACACATTCACGCGACAATGGCAACGGCGGCTGCTTCATCACAATCATTTCTCAAAAACCCGAACTTTTTGATCCGACCCAAAAACCCCATCCTGACTCAACAAACTGGTCTCTCAATCAATGCATCCGGCCTTAAAAAACCTACCTCAATCACATGCACGGCAACAATCCAAGAAAACCCAACAACGAGCAAGACTCAATCTCAAGATCGGGTATTCAATTTCGCGGCGGGTCCTGCAACTTTATACGAAAGGGTTTTGAAAAAAGCCGAATCAGAGCTTGTCAACTGGCGGGGATCCGGAATGAGTGTGATGGAAATGAGCCACAGAGGTAAGGAATTTCTGTCAATTATCCAAAAAGCAGAGGCGGATCTGAGAACGCTTTTGGATATTCCTTCAAATTATTCAGTTTTGTTCTTGCAAGGTGGTGCTACTACCCAATTTGCGGCGATTCCTTTGAATCTCTGCAAACCAAATGACCCGGTTGACTATTTGGTTACCGGGTCATGGGGTGACAAAGCCTTTAAAGAAGCCCTGAAATTCTGCAAACCCGATGTGATTTGGTCTGGGAAATCTGAGAAATATACAAAAATTCCAAATTTTGATTCTTTAGAGCAAAACCCAGACGCCAGATTTTTGCATATCTGTGCAAATGAAACAATTCATGGGGTTGAGTTTAAGGATTACCCGGATCCTAGGAATAAGGACAAGATCTTGGTTGCTGATATGTCATCAAATTTTTGTTCCAAGCCTGTTGATGTGTCTAAGTTTGGTGTGATCTATGCTGGGGCCCAGAAAAATGTGGGTCCATCTGGGGTTACTATTGTGATTATAAGGAAGGATTTAATTGGCAATGCTCAGGAGATTACTCCTGTGATGCTTGATTATAAGATTCATGATGAGAATAATTCCTTGTACAACACACCACCATGTTTTGGGATTTACATGTGTGGGTTGGTGTTTGAGGATTTGCTTGAGCAAGGTGGGCTGAAGGAGGTTGAGAAGAAGAATATTAAGAAAGCTGATTTGCTTTATAAGGTGATTGATGAAAGCAACGGATTTTATAGGTGTCCTGTTGAGAAGTCTGTGAGGTCACTCATGAATGTACCTTTCACTTTGGAGAAGTCAGAGTTGGAGGCTGAATTTATAAAGGAGGCAGCTAAAGAGAAGATGGTGCAGCTGAAGGGTCATAGATCGGTTGGTGGGATGAGAGCTTCAATCTACAATGCGATGCCTTTGGCTGGTGTTGAGAAATTGGTTGCTTTCATGAAGGACTTCCAGGCAAAGCATGCTTGATTGATCTTTGTTGGCTTAGTTTAAATTGCCTGCAGGTCTTATTATCACTACAAGATGGAGTCTCTAGAAATTTTGTCCTTTTTTTTCCGCACAGTGGTTTATTGTATAATGGGGGTGGCTTGTTTGCAATAACTAAGGTCCTTTGGAGTAGTTTTTTGTATTGGATGAGTTGATATTGAGGGGATTAATGGACCTTCTTCTCTATTGAGTTTGTCGGTAAATTTGGTGGTGACTTTATTTTATGGTACTTGGCTTAAAAATTAATATTGTAATTATATTTGTTTTGAAGCATTTGTATAATAAAGGTAAGGCTATCCTCCAAATCTTGTCCCATGTCCTTTTCGGCCGTATAGATGGATTTGAGATCTTTACCAAATAAAAAGTTTAAGGTATTCGGAAAAGCATAAATTATTTGGCAATTGAGATGCCTTTTCAATTATGTTCCCCCTCACGACCACTTGGTCCCCTATTCAATAGAGCGGCGGCTGCTTAGCAAGCAAGGCCATTAGGCTAGTTAAGTTAATGATAACAAAGGAACTGCTGCCGGTTCCAACAAACAAGAACCCTTGAAACCTTTCAATTCGTTATCTTCCATTAACAACCTGAGAAGATTTGGTCAAGTTTACTCGACCTTCAGCATAGAAAAGATTTCAATAGACAAATCCAGATTGAGCCACGGCACTTCAAAGTATATTACAAAATCATTTTTGCCACAACTAACAACTCGGAAGCGTAGGAAAGCGTAGGAAAGCATAGTCCAACACAAAATGTAGAAAGGCACAAAAAGGTCAACTACGCAACCGCTTATATCATTTTATTGAGCCCAATAGCCTCAAAACTGTTAGCCAAGCTCTCCTTGTATCTGACTGATTTCTTCCTCACTTCTACATATTTGTTACAATGTATGGACAGAACAAGATTTCTCAACTAATGTACAAAAATAATACAAGATTTGACTGACATATCTTCTGGATCAGTATGCAAACCAAGAATACATGTGTGACCCGGTGCAAAGAGTCGCTGCAAATAATTAAAACTTCCATGTCTATGGCTTCCACTGTCATGAAAATGAAAACCCTGAGAAAAGAGAGAGACCAGATCCTGAAGTATCATTTGCTGGGCTTTGAGCGTCCTTCGAATCATGGTAAGCTTGATGACACTTCTGCATCTGCATGTGCAGACAAACCTTTATAGATACACAGTCTTCATATAGGAATTGTTTTTCAAACATGGACCCTTTCATGGTCTGAAACTACTGCCCTCTACATATTCATAAGGCACACAAAACTCACAGTGTGTGAGGAACAAGGGACTGCTATACTTGTTTGAGTCTAAGCGAAAACCCCTTGTCTAGATTGGATAGATTCTTTGTTTCGGGAGATTGAATTCAAATACTAGTGACTCACTAATGACTAAACAAAATAGTTAAGTAAAATGACAACTAACCTCTTCAGGACTGAACTGCAGAAGCATTCCTATCACAGGCAGCAAAGCCTCCACTTCACCTGGTCAGAGAAAGATTATCAGCATTAAGCACACTTTTAACTAAGGACTCTTTCTTATTTCATCATTGCACAAGTCAATTTGCTTCAGTACCTGTCTCAAGAAGCTTTAAAATAACATTTTTCAAGTAAGTCATATCTACACCTTCCCTCTTTTGCAATCTTTCCATGTTACGAAGTTCCTCCAACATTGCTTCCCGCACAGTGTACAACCATTACATTAGATCCAATAAGTACAGGAGACAGCTTTGTATAGTCAGACCCAGTCTATCACTACTGACCGGAAGACCACAAAATCGTGAAGTGAATATGGTAAGTGTACTAGCAGACGTGATTACCAAGTTACTACCAACAAAACAATGAGCATGTACATATGAATTGGCTAAAAAGCTATGATCTTCTCCTTCCATTTTTTTTAATATTAAAAAAAAAAGAAAAAAAAAGGAGAGAAGAAAGAAAATTTGTTGGTTTAATAAAAACCAAAGGTACAAGCAGAGAAACAAAGATGATAGAAATCTCTTGGCAAAGATAGGAGTAACCATGATCGCAAGTGGCTCACCTTACAAGCATTTCAATTTCTAATACTCCGTTCTAATGCGGTGTGTGGTATGTAAGAAAAAAATAATATAATTCTTGTGAACAAAAAAAACTATCATAAGCTTTAGGGATAATTATATACTAAGTCCTAAACTTTTATTAAAAAATTTTTCCTATTAAGTCAATTGGTTACGGTCATGGCTCTATGACAAAATTAGAATGGAAGTTCTGTCAAATATGCCATGCGGGCTATGTGGCACCGACAAGGATGTCATGTGGTAGAAAATGGATCTCTTTCACATCAGTACTTACCCCTCCTTCCTGCCAAACCGTTTTTGTTAGCCGGAAGGAAGCTTCTGACTCTGACCGAAAATTTTTCATGCTCCCAAATTGGGATTTTAAGTACTCATCTGCAAATTGAGTTCAGTAATCATCTGTACAAGATGGGCATGCTTATTGTTAAGAAATGCACCACTATCATTCAATCCATTTTTCCTTACAACATGAGCCTCATTTTCCCTGTTACCCTCCATTTCATGGTTAACATCAGGCAATTTATTAGGTTCAGCTGTATCCTTGGTTCTGCTTTCTACAGATACTGTATCATCCCCTCCCTCTACAGATGGCAACAATTCTAGGTCATCATCCATTTCATGGTTAATATCGGGCAATTTATCAGATTCAAAAGTATCTTGGGTTCTACTTTCTGCAGATACCGTATCATCCCCTCCCTCCACAGACGACAACAATTTTGGGTCACTATCCATTTCATGGTTGGTATCGGGCAATACGTCAGGTTTCACAGTGTCGGGGATTCCATTTTCTTCAGCTACAGTTTCAACCCCTCCCTCTATTTAAGGCATTTTTTTTTCAACTCAAGTTGCCGTGCTTACAGGCAAAAAAACCCCATTACACAGGAAAAATCTCATTAACACCATCCAAGAATCCAACTAGAATCACAAGCATAAATGTTAGATACTCATCCTACGAGCAGCAAATTGACAATGTAGAGAAAACCACTGAATTTGCATCCAAAAAATAAAAAGGTTTCTAGTGGGATCCAAAACCGAATTTGCACGCCCAAAATTTAAGTTGCACCAATCACCGTTGCTTGACCCAAGAACTTCGTTTTTGTTCCATTTCCTTGTACCCAGTCCAGATCAGTGGTGATCATACTCACATACATGGTATTTGGCAAGAGCATGAATAGAATGAGTACGGAAGTATTTCAAAATTGATTTGGCATTTCAAATTTTTATGTTATTTGACTACAAAACAAGAGCCAGGAGTTGAATTGTCACTTTGAAATTGTTCATGGTACATTCAACCACAACTTATAATTGGTCAATAAAACTTGTGGGGGTGTCGTCAAACAGAAAATCAGATCCCATAAAGATAAGTAAGGAGATAGATCCGTGATTCATTCGGCCAGAGAAAACCTCAACAGAACTTCAGATCCCATCACCAACATTAAAACACAAGATTACATGCAATCATCAAAATCAGAAGAAAAGAATCCGAAAGCGGAGAATGACCAACCTCAAATCGGAAAGATCAAGCATTTCCCAAATCCGATCTTGAACCGAAACCCTAATTTCTCAATCAAATTTAAGTGAGAAAGATTGGAATCCAAGTGTGTGTGTGTGTGTGAATTAGAAGGAAGCAAGGAGCTATGCCATGTGTTTCGTGTGAGATCTTTCGTATGCTGGAACAAACTTTAAACTTTAACGGCACCGGTCGCTCACGCTCTCTCATCTAATCTAATCATTTCATGGCCACAATGACTTTCCAAATTTCAATCATTTAGCAAATTCCAAAATATACCCTCCGATAGGCAATGACGTACTTTCCTTTTTCTTGCCGATCAAGTGGCCCGGTACGACATAGATCAGGCCCAAACTTCCATAAATATAACAGTAAAGTATGACATTTTTTTAATCATAATTCTTGAATCACAGAGGGCTTCAAACATATGTCCTTTCATTTCACTTTCATTCCCCCATTTTGGAACTGGGCTGTCCACAGAATATACAAAACCTCAACCGCACAACTGAGTCAAACATGGAAGCATGGGCCAAAAATGTATCTTTACCATGCAATAGCAGGAGCATTACAAAGGAGATTGGAATTCTACTGCAAAATTTACATTCAAATTCCATTTAATATAATCTTTTTGCCCCGGCATTCCGTTGGTGAGGCAAAGGTGTTGGAGTTGTTTGTATCCTATCCGCCTGGGGAATTCCATCAGTTATCGGAGCAAGAAAGCACTTGAAAAGGAGATTGATTCACCGAACTGCATAATTCCCTCTTCTATGATTTGTCTCTGGTATCCAATGAAGACCCTGAGAAAAGGCCAAACTTTGATAAACAAATACAGGACTATGATCTTGACAACAGCAAAATACAATGACTAGCAAAGGAATACATTTCAAAAGAACAACAATGCTGCTGTTACTGCTTGTGTCCCCACTCTTTCCGGGTTTCATTAAGGTTCAGTCAATGATTGCAGTTAACATCATGGACATAGGTCTGCTCAGGCCATTAAATGAGGTCAATTAGATGAGGATATTAAGGTTTTGCCAGGCTACATGGGGCTGGTCGCTGACTGGACTCTATAATGGCCAGGCTGATGAAAGATAGCTTGATTTGGATCCCTCTGGGATCAGCAAGCAACATTCGTCACCTTTGGACAGCAGGTACTTGTAGGAACTCGACCATGTCTGCTCATTAAAGTTCCACACATAGAAATCAAACCTCAATGGATACTCGGCACCAGCTACAAGTACCTTTCCACATATTGTTTTATCCTAAGTAATGCCTCATTTTAACATCTGAAATGCCTCTTCTTCTTACCCTTATGGCAACACAAACAACTACAGTGTGAAACAAGAATTTACTTATACTGATCTGGGAATATTATATGACTCGACTCAGATCACTAAGCCTCTACCCAAACTTAGATAGCTGCCAAAGGAGAAACATAAAGAGTATGAGACAGCAAATGCTAATAACCAACAAAATTGTCTACCGACAGCATACCGGTATATCTTCCTTCCAAAGGATTAACAGCTTCATGTTCAAAAAATTCTTTGGTGGTATCTGCATGCTCATTTGACAAGAATCAAAATCAAAATGTGCCAAAATATAATACAGTGGGTAGGAAAATGGATTGGTGCAAGCCACAAATAAATGATGCTTCAGATCACTCATCATGAACAACCCTTCAACAGACAGGCTACATCTTGTGAAGGCCAAATCCATGCAGGTCTAACTGACCGGGATAAACTAGGATAGGAGTAACACTCTCATTATAACTCGTGCAACAGATCAAGGTGATAACAATGCAACAGTCCCCAAGACCTTGCTGCTGGGAGACATGGTAAGACCAGCTAATATTAGCCGTCAAAGAAGGTAGTTTGCATTCTGAGGGACACTTCCTTTTTGTGGTGGAGATATATACCATATAAACAAAGAAGAGGAAAATTTCAATTAGCAAAATTTTAAGGGATCGGTGGAGGCAAGAAGTGGATTTTAGGCTTCTTACAACTTCAAAAATTCCACCCTCCCAATGGATAGTGTAACTTGCAATATAATTATGTCATCACGTATTTGACAGGCACAGTTGGCATACCGTGTTTCATTGTCAGAGATGGATCTTGTTCATCCATATAACCAATGACCCTCGCAGGTATTCCTGCCACCACACTTCAGAACCAAAAATAGGAATGTCAAACAGCCGCATCAATATGATATCTACTGCATCTAACTGAATAATAGTATACAGAGTAGAAAACATTATTCCTAAATAGTCCAAAAAGATTTATTGCTCTACCTGTGTGGGGGCACATCCTTTATTACAAGGGATCGAGCTGCCACCATAGCACCTTGGCCTATTGTTATGTTTCCGAGTATGGCTGCACTAGCTCCAACCAGTGCACCTTGATCCACTTTCGGGTGACGGTCACCAAGTTGTTTCCCTGTTCCTCCCAACGTCACACCCTGTCAAACATAATTTTGTTAAGCAAAATGCAATTGGTAATCCGTAGTTTTTCTGGTACAGTTTATTATATGATATCATCACAGGACTAAATTATTGATTGCCCATGAAGAGACTTTGCACCAGCACCTTGCTCTGACTTTAAAATTTAATATTGATATCTTGCAAAACTCATACTGTAAAGTCCTTTAACAGGCTAACATCATTTTGGAAAGATATGAGTCCATATAAAGTGGTAGAGTTGGAATTAGAGAACTAGAGCTTTTAATTCCATTATCCCAATTTCCATTACAACAATGGTTAAGACATACCACAGACAGAATGTACTATCGATATGAAATATACAAACTAAAGGTCAGCAGTTCTATTGTGACTTTTATGGTTGATGTTCATGAATTATTTAGCTGATAGTTGAAGAAATATACTACAGTTCGCTATCCAGAGAAATTAGACTTACCTGCATCAAGGAGACCCCATTTCCTACTACAGCAGTTTCCCCAATA
Organism: Dillenia suffruticosa; assembly: GCA_033439265.1. Taxonomy (NCBI): domain Eukaryota; kingdom Viridiplantae; phylum Streptophyta; class Magnoliopsida; order Dilleniales; family Dilleniaceae; genus Dillenia; species Dillenia suffruticosa. Next base: position 346,596 of record JAVTVX010000027.1, read on the forward strand.
ACAACACCAGTTGCATGATCCAGTAGAATCTCTTCTCCAATTCTGGCAGCTGTACAAGTCACCAAACAAATAGAAGCTAAAAATTCATCAGCCATAAACTCATAGATAAGAATGTTTCACCGCTTCAATTAGAGGGACATTATCAATCTGCTTCATCATTATCATTGCTTCACAATTAGGGGTATACATAGCCCACAAAATTAAAAATACCTAACAAGAGATATTCATACCTGGATGTATATCAACCCCGAAAACCTGTGTAAGCAGGAAATGAAAAGGGAATATCAACTTGAAGAAAGGAAAAGTTAAGGAATTACTGGGTACTTGAGAATTGCCATAGCCAAAGATTACCTCACTAATTCGACTTTGCAAGGCCAGAGCCAAGACTTGGCGACCTTGATTCCACAAAGCATGTGCTACTCGATATGACTGTAGAGAATGGTAACCCTGCAAAATGGAAACAAAAAAATAAAATAAAATAAAATTTTGACTACAACATCTAACCTACACTTTCCATCCACGTAACATCAACAACTGTATTTCTCACTAAAGCAACTTCCTCATAGAAAACTTAATATTGACCAAACGTTTTACGTAATCAAATTGCACTAATAACATACGAAAAGATTTGAATTCCACAGAAAGTTAGCTACGCCCTTGGGATGTGCCAAATTCCAATCACCTCAAAGACCACCCTTTTTTCTGTAGTAATATTAAACTGAATACAGCACATATACGCATTGAAAATGTTTGACACTACCTTAAAATACAACAAGGCCGAGCAATACGACAAACACGCAGGATCCCTATCCTTAAATGCCTGCAAGTATAGAAATTCAAACATCGGAAACAACAATTTACCAATCAAATTAAAAATGGGATATGACAATTTTATTAGTTGAAAATGGACTTACCTGAACATCTAAGCGAATTGAACGCTGTATGCCCCTATCTTGTATCATAACACTCAAAAAAATATCCATCAATTGTGTGGCCAAAAGGGTGGGAATTTGAAGTCTGTTAGCAAGAACAAAAGCCAGTGCTCTCTCTAAACAATCATGTGACAATATGCTAGCATACAAGAAGCTACTCAAAATTGGCTCCTTCTCTGCCTGCAAATAGCAACATTGTACCCATTACTCCCGAAACCCTTCTTCAAGAAATTTACCAACATTTCATTCTTTTTAAGATTGACCCAGATCACAAAACTGAGAACTTTAGTTCCCCAAATGAAATTTAAAGAAAAAGAATGGACAGAGTAGAGGTGGGAAGAAAGCAAAACCTCCAACTTGGCTTCTTCCCTAATGGCTACCCAAATGGGGTCAGTTGCAGTGAAATCAGATTCAATAGAATTGGAGTCATCATGGTTAGGAAGTCCCAAAGCGTACATAGGAAAAACCTTCTCAAATTTGTAATCCATTGTTTTCTGCTTCGAAATCTCTAGGCTTTTGCCTCGTTCTTGTCGTTCTTTGTTCTGGGTGTTATGTGGAGCAAGCATTTGAGAAGAAGAAGAAGACCGAATTCTGATGCGCTTAAAAAAGAGACATGCAAAAAAGTTAGGATTGTAAAGAAGAAGAAGAAGAAGAAGAAGAAGAAGGAAAAGTAGAAGGAAAGCATACGAGTGGACCAAATTCTGATGCGCTTAAGAGACATGCAAAAAAGCTAGGGTTGTAAAGAAGAACAAGAAGGAGTAGAGAAGAACAAGAAGGAGGAGGAAAGCAGAGAAGAGAGAAACAGAGGACACAGACTCGTGTGGTGGCCTAGCAGTCTAGTTCAGAGCTCTTTACATATGCCTTATTGTTTCTTCTTAACAACCTCAGTGGTGGTATAACTCCACGTTCAGGTGTTTTGGGTCCTTTCACCTTTTTCTCTCTTGCTTTTGTTTTTTCTCCTGGGATTAATTAATTTAATTTGGTCCCAATAATAGGAGGATTAGATTAAACCATGCTTCATTGACCAAATTATATTTGGCTTCTTTAATTAATCTTTGTGTGCGTAACACAAAGCGCACACAATTCCTCATAAAACACCAGCAATTTGGTGTTGTTCAATTTATTTTATTTATATATATATATATATATATATATTCTTTTTTTATTTAATTAAAAATAAAGAATTTTTTTAAATATAAGTTGTCTTTAAAAGAATTAAAATCACTGTAATCTTTTCTCTCTGGAATAATCATTTATAAGGACGTCAAGTATCGTTGATGCTTTCCTCTGGAAAACATCTTTTTTATCTCACCTTTTCTTAACCGGCTTTTCCCAAAGGCCTGGTACGAGCGTCTCAGAGCCGACCCGGAAGCATGCACTCACGTACATTAATGCTAATTAAGATTAGTTAGGATTAAAAAATATTTAATAATATAATATTATCGATAGAATGTGAAATTATAATTTAATTAATATTATTTTTATTTTTTTTTCTAAAAATCTTATCTTAAAAAAAATAGTGTGAAATTGTACGGTTATAAAAAAAAATATATATATATATATATATATATAATTTAATTAATATTATTTTTATTTTTTTTCTAAAAATCTTATCTTAAAAAAAAATAGTGTGAAATTGTACGGTTATAAAATATATATATATATATATATATTTTTTTTTTTTTTGGCGGGGATACAGACAAATGGGATTGCATGTGGTCATGTAAACGACCAGAGACATTATTGGAAACAAAAGAATTGTACCCTAAGACAAGATCCCATGGCATTGGCATCTGCATTGCAATTATGCAATTGGCTTGAGCTCTCAGAGTCGGTATTGCATTTTTTTAAAAAAAAAAATCGACCGAATTTTAAATAATTTATTTTATATTAAATCTTTAAAGAAAGTTTTTTTGATATAATTTTTTTTTTTAATTTTTAAATTTAAATCTAAATTTTAATTAAAAAATTGAAGTGATTCTTATTAAACGATCTTTCCCATCCACCTTTACAAAGCATCTTGCATTTTTGTTTTAATGTTTTCAACTTTCATTTATAAACATGATTGCATGATTGCATGATTGCACCAGACACCACCATGCAATGCGTTTTATCATTTTCCAACCCAAATCATGTCTTATTCATCCTTTCCATAAAACTGGGGCTATGGTTTAGTTTGGTCTTACCCTTACCGAACACTAGTTCAATTTGGATCACGTCCTTTACAATTGCAAATATAGATTAGAGCACCAGCTTAAGCTACATTCTTCCCCTATTATTCATTTAAATAAATTAAATGATTATTGTTAAATGCGTTAGTTTTAAAGATTTATGATTTATTTTTCGTAAAAATCTAATTTATCATATAATTATATATATTTTGTCTCATTTTTAATCATATATTTTTTGAATTTGAGGCATTTGATCAAGAGGGATAGAATATTATTGACCATTCAACTCAAAGAAATATAATAATTCTTATGCTAAGTTTAGCAGACGTAGAGGTAGGGCCAAGAATTTCACATCCTATACTAGCAACTCACGGTGCGTAATTGGATCTCCCACTGCCCTTTATACTAACCTCAACAAGCTACTCATTCATTTGCATGATCAAGGTTATATACAGAACCCCCCCCCCCCTCTCTCTCCTCTCCTTTCGACAAATTATATTATGAAACCTCAACAACTCTTATGCAAAGTTTACCCGAATTCAAATTGATAATAAATTATAAGATTTATCACTAAAAATAAAAATAAAAACTGAACCGAGGGAAACTTTGATGAAAGAAAAGTTAAACCTTTTACCTTTTTAATAATTATAACTCTAAATATTATTTGTTGTACTTAAAAATTATAGCCGTATATATTTTCAAAGTAGCAAGTTGAGGTGACTCCTTGAGACTTAAAAATATAAAATATAAAAAAAGTGAAGTGACCTTTTTCTTCATATTTAAAGGAAAAATTCTTTTGAAAATAGATATCACGTATTAAAATCCAGAATTTTGTAACATCATAGATTACTTATAACAATTTTTTTAAAAAATAATCTAATGATTATAATTCTTCTCTTTTAATTTGACGATTACGCGTTCAATTCTCGATCTAATCATAAAAAAAATAGAGAGAGTATTTCACAATTTTAATAGATAAGATAATGCTTGTCAAAATATAATAAAATTGAGATATTTTTATCACTAGATATTTATGTAAAAAAAACTTTTAAATATAATTATATCTAAAATCTGTACAAAACCTAATGAGAAAGTTGACACTAAAATTTTAATATAAACATTTATTAATGATAATTTAAATTTTTCATAAAAATATGATTTTTGTTGTTATTTTAATAAAAAAAGAAAAAGATGATGTAAATTAAATTGAGTCATCAAATATTAATTCTTGATATATCAAAAATAATATTAGAAAAGCCAAATAAGTCAAAAAAATTAAATGTATCAATTTATGTTTATCAATATACATTTTTTTTTTTTGTGTCAGTTCATTTCAGGTGTATTTTAAAAGTTGTTTTAATTATTTTGTAAATTATATTAATAAACTTAAAAGAACCGAAATTGGAAACTTCATAATTTTTCAATCTTTATTGTTATTTAAGATTTAACTTATTAATTAGCTCTTTTCTTAAATAAATGATTTGTCGTTTTCGAATGAATCGAGAAAGAAACCAATTTTAACTTGACATTATCCTCAAAAATTCAAAAGTCAAAGGAGACCCGTTCCAAAAATAGAAGGGCTACCGGCTATTCCCATCCCGTGTACATCACATTCCCCCTTCCTCTCGACTTGGCTACATGGGAACGTACTCATCCTCCCGAAAAGTCACACTCACCTTAAAACATTCCAACTTTTTCCCTAATTCAGACCGAGCTTTCCATGGCCAAATCTTCATCGGTCCTAATAAACGCCAAACCCTAACCCGCAAAAAAGGAGAGAGAGAGAGGAAAAAAAAAAGATTGAATCATTGCTCCCAAACACCTCCAAGAAGTCAAATGGCGAGACGAACAATTCCAATCCTCAAAAACCTTCTCCAAAGATCATCGGAGTCGGAATCTCCATCATCAATCCTACGGCCATGTCTAACATCCGAATCCAGAAGATCCGTAACCTACATGCCCCGACCCGGAGATGGCGCCCCACGACCCGTAACCTTAATCCCGGGAGACGGAATCGGGCCTCTGGTGACCGGAGCCATCGAACAGGTGATGGAGGCGATGCATGCGCCGGTCTATTTTGAGAAATACGAGGTTCACGGACACATGAAGAAAGTTCCAGAAGAAGTGCTCGAGTCGATTAGGAAGAACAAGGTTTGTTTGAAAGGAGGTTTGGTGACTCCAGTCGGTGGTGGTGTGAGTTCGTTGAATGTTCAGATGAGGAAGGAGCTTGATCTCTATGCTTCACTTGTCAATTGTTTTAATCTTCCTGGTCTGCCTACGAGGCACGAGAATGTCGATATTGTTGTCATTCGTGAGAACACTGAAGGTGAATATTCGGGTCTCGAACACGAGGTTGTTCCTGGTGTCGTCGAAAGTCTCAAGGTTAGGAATTTTTCTTTTCTTACGTATATTACCTTAAAGTTCGATGTATTTCAATGTTTCTAAGATTAAGATACATTCAAAAAAGCTATTTGCAACAAAGGGAGAGGGAAAATCTTTCTCAAGAAAAAAAAAGGTTCTGAGTTTATGATGATTAATAGCTACACGGGCACCTATAGAAATGACTATGTCCATATATGCAGCATCGACCTATGATAGTATAAAATTTTTATAACATACCTCAGTCAAAGTGCAGATACTCGTAGCTGCTGATGTAGTTATTAAGGTTTGTTATTTGTATGTGAGAAATGTAGCCCAATTAAATGAGGTTTTAAAGTTATTGATTTACATTTGGTTGGAAAAGGAGTTGGAGTTAGATTTAAGGTTTAGTACAAGTGGAATCCTCCTTCAGGACAGACCTGTACTGTCAAGTACAGAACGATTCTAAGCCTTTATTATGGTGTCTGTAATCTAGGCGAATTGATTGTTGTGTTTGGTTTGGTATTAAAATGAAGAGTCTAAACAAGAGAGGCAATCACAGCTAGAATTATCTTTATTTCTGAATTCCTTATTGTGCATTATAGGGAGGGTTTACTTCTACTTGTTCATTCCGGTTAGGGACTACGAGATAAAATTGTTGTCAGAGCATTGTTTTGAACCTAAAATATTAGGTAAAGCATAACAAATTATTTTGCATCTAACCTGAAAATTACATAATTCCTTCAGATATAGAACCTCTATGCCATTTTTGAATTTGATAAAACTTGCATGGAAAAAGAATGAGTGAAGATATGTGGGTTCCTTAGATGTGCATATAAGAGATATGTCTTCTTGGGAAATGCAACATGCCATTGGCAGCTCGCAGCTGTACTAAGTATAACTGTCTTTTCATCCTTTCAATGTCATGAAAGCATCAGATTCTTGTATGATTTTCATTGTCTTACCATTGGTTCCTTCTAGTTTTTAAGTTCCTTAAGTAGGAGCATCCATCTGCTATAGCTCTTAGACTTTAATCACTGGCAATGGAATTTTTATGAGGGTGTATCTCTGTGCTTAGTGGTACTTTATCACTTAACACAGCTCTCGTGCCAAGGATAATTAGCATACAACTTCTGGAAGTTACCATATATAATGAGCATTATCTATCTTTTGCCTTTTCTTGTCTAGCATTATCTATCTTCGCTTCTCCTGTCTTCTGGTCAGTGCATATTTCTCTGTTGTTGAAGATCTTATATCTGTATTTTCTCGTTGTTTTTGTTTCTTGATGTAGCACTTTCACATCTGTTCTTCTTTTTATGTTTTTCTGGTTTATATTATTTCCACAGTTGCATTTTTTTCTATGATTTTGGATTGTTTGGAAGTATATCTTATCTTTCTCCTCTTGCTAGGTGATAACAAAGTTCTGCTCAGAGCGTATTGCAAAGTATGCTTTTGAGTATGCTTATCTAAACAACAGAAAGAAAGTCACAGCAGTGCACAAAGCAAACATTATGAAGCTTGCAGATGGTCTTTTCTTGGAATCTTGTCGAGAGGTTGCAACAAAGTATCCTGGGATCAAGTACAATGAAATTATTGTGGATAATTGCTGCATGCAACTTGTCTCAAAGCCTGAACAATTTGATGTTATGGTATGTTACTCTTTGGTCTAAAGCAGTTATGGTTTGCATATGTGCGTCTTTTTTAGATTTATTTGTCTTTTTTTTTTTTTTTTTTTTGCATTTATGAAATTAAAGAACCACATGGTCATGATTTATGATTTATGATTTATGACTTGCAACCAACTTCTAGGGATGACAATGGGGGTACCGGGGTGGTGGTAGCTTGTGTTTCTTGATGCCCCCTCCTCTCGGGGCTGGGCCTTAACTTTTGTCCGTTCTTTGGGGGCAGAGTGATCTAGGTATACGCTCTGGTATCCACTCTGCCATTCGAACATACACATCCAACTTGTATCTGATCATGCTTTAATTTCTTGTGTAAGATAAGGATAATACCTTTGATTTTGCGTGATAACAATCAAGAGCCCAAGTCCAGACCTTGTTGATAGTATTGCAATATCAATCTCCAAACAAGAAAATAACCATGGCATTTTCTTTCAGCTAGCCAAAACAGTACAAAATATTAAGACATAAGCTAAGAAATCTAGTGGAAATGGTTCTTATTTTCCCATGCATTAGAGCACCATAAGAATTTAGATATGCTCTTTCCCATAAGATATTCCCAATGATAATGAAAGAGGTGGGGAAGGGGGAAGGTGGTTGCTGGTTGCTGGTTGCTGGTTGCTGGTTGCAGGTTGCAGGTTGCAGGTTGCAGGTTGCAGGGTGCAGGGTGCAGGGTTTTGTGACTTAACATAAGAGACTGCTTTTCCAAATAGTAATTAATATGGTGGAAACAGTAAAACAATACTATACTTACGCCAGTATAGGCTTGGGTGATGAACTCCCTATGATCAGAGCACAACGTATTTTTCTTTCATAGATCCAAGACCCCACCAAAACACTGGAGTTGAATTTGGGGTGGTGATCATATTGGTCAGAGTGTTATCCCTTCATACTAACCTTCCTTCTCCCCCCCCCATTCTGGTAGGGGGTGACCAAGTATTCACAGGTATGATGCTAATTTTTCTAGTATGAATTGAGAGGTGTTAGGCATAAATCTTCTGCATTGAGTTAATGTTTTGAATGGTGATGTAGGAGCTTGTATTCAGTAATTAAAAATGTCATTTGTCATGGCTATATCGGCCATGCTGCAAAGAATTTTATACTTTGATGTGTCAGGTTGTGACTGGATGTTTCTTTATGCACAAAATTTCATGATTTAATATCAAATATAAATTGTCCAATGTTTGATTGAAAACTTGGTGATGAATTATTGCATGACCATTTTTTAGTCTTGACAGTGTTATTAGCATTACTATAAAATCATGCGACAATACTGTTATAGGTCATGAAGAAAAATTCTGAACTTGTGTGGTAGTGGCATGTCAACTGTTTTTTGTCCCAATTGAAATGGTCTTACATGCTTTAATGTATTTTGGTTATGCAGGTCACACCCAATCTCTATGGTAATCTTGTTGCAAATACTGCAGCTGGTATTGCTGGCGGCACAGGAGTCATGCCGGGAGGTAAGTCTGAAATTAGGTCCAATATTTTACACTTCCATGCCCTGTACTACTGCTTGCCTGTAATGTAAGATCATAATCTATGAAGTGTCAAGCGCAGTCGCAAGTGAAATGGACATTTATGCACGCCATTTTGTGTTAACACAAATTATGTTGGGCAAAGTCTCAAGTCCATGCAATGCATTCTGTGGCATTGTGCAGATTAAGAATGCTATGAAACAAGACTATCACTGCATTATGTAAACAAAAAATCTATTCCAATAGCCATCTTAGGCGCCCTCTCACGCACACAAAGGCACAAAACAAAAGAAGAAATTATAATATCATGGTTTTTTCCAATCCATTTGAATGACAAAATTTTCAAATGACATGGATATTTCTTTGGTATGCAGGAAATGTTGGGGCAGATCATGCTGTTTTTGAGCAGGGTGCTTCAGCAGGGAACGTGGGTAATGAGAAACAAGTTCAACAGAAGAAGGCAAATCCGGTGGCCTTGCTTCTTTCATCTGCCATGATGCTTAGACATCTCCAATTTCCCTCATTTGCAGACCGGTTGGAGACTGCTGTGAAAAAGGTAATATCAGAAGGCAAATACCGAACTAAAGATCTTGGAGGAGATAGCACCACCCAAGAGGTTGTTGATGCAGTTATAGCAGCCTTAGACTGAGAAGGTTAAGCTAAGAATCGGGTTATCCTTTTAACAATTAATTGGGCACTTGTTATCTGCCCCTTTACAACATTCGCCTCTCACCCCCATTTTCTCTCTTTTTTCTTTCCTTGCATCACTGGGAAATTTGTGGTCGATGATTTTGGTAATAATCTTGCAGAAAAATCATCCAATTTGCCATGTAAAACCTGAGAGAAATTCATAGAAGTTGTCTCTTAAGTGTCCTGCTAAATTTCTTTTTCCACGGATCAATTGTTTGTGTGATTGACATTTGGTAATAAGAGGGAATGTGGGTAGATAAGAGATCTTTGTTGTACAAGTTTCTGAAATGATCGAGATTCCCTAACTAAATCGTCATGGCCTTTTAAAAATATCTATATATATTTATATTGGTAATGACGGATCGAAGAAGTTAAATTTAAATATTTTTGAAGGGCACTAAATTCAGAGTAGATGTGGAATTTTCAAAAAATTTTGCCGTGATTGTTTTTGGGTAAATGATGGCTTTGCGCTTGGGGAAATGACCACATCACTCTCACTGAAAAAGGAAAAAGAAAGAAATGACCAGGTTACTGCTGTCAGAAAACTCTCTTCTCCGATCACCAGTCTCTCCTCTTTACACTCTTACCCCGGTCTCTTCTTTGATCTCTCTCTCTCTCTCTCTCTCCCTCCCTCCCTCCCTCCCTCCCTCCCTGCCTGCCTCCCCACAAGGGTTTTCTCGTTTTGTAGAATTGGTAACGATGAGGCGTCGGTCTTTTTCTGTTTGTTCATCACCACAAAAGAAAAAAAAAAAAAGAAAAAAAAAAAACGATGAGGACTTAGGAGTACCTTCTGCTGTGCTGACAGGTTTGGGAGGTATGCCAATTGGAACCCAATAGTTGCAGACAGAAGCTCCCAGGTGAGGCCCATGTTTCTTTTCTTTAGGAAGGTGCTTTAGTACGGAGGGACAGTTTAGCAAGCTATATAAAAACAGAAAAATGCAGCATCAAGAATTCCTAGTGTCGGGAAATTTAGAGCCTTAGTCATGGAAGAGCATGAGCATGGAGGGTTGGTACGTTGTGCAGAAAATTATGTACCTTTGTCTCCCATCTCATTTTTGGAGAGATCGGGTAAGGTTTTCAAAGACAACATCTCGTCTATGGTACTCACAAGTACACGTGGAGAGAAACTTATGAACGGTGTCTTAGGTTGGCCTCTTCTGTCACTCAGCTGGGAATTACTCGTGGAGATGCGGTGAGACCCACCCCCCCCCCCCCCCCCCCCCAAACAAAAAAAAAAAGTTAGGATTCTAATACTCTTTTTGTCTAGTTTCACTCGTTTTTCTTAACATGATTTGTTGTTTTTGGGTCGTTTACTCATTCATATATTTTTTGGCACAAAATTTTCTGCATTTTGTAGTTTCTTTAGTGGAATAGAGAGTCGTATTGAGCTTACAGGGCACAGATAGAAGAACCAACGACATGTGGAAAAGACGGTAGAGTCTTAGCATCATCTTATTAATCATGTTTAATTGTATATTTATTTTTGTCTACTTCATATTATGGTTTTGGAAGGATGTTTATAATTGTTTTTAATAGTTTATATTATCCATAATGTGAATACAAATGGTGATCAAACTTATGTGAAGCAAGCTACATATGCAATTTCTTTCCATGTACAAAAATTGCCATTAATATTGCCATAATTTTTCAAAGTATCAATTGACTAAAAAGGAACCAAAATTTAATCACGACTAATCTCATGAGATCAATAGATAAAAAATTGAAAAATTATCAACCATATGTGTCCATTAATATTTGCAAAAATCATAAAAAATATCATCATATTAATTACAAGAGATTTTCTATTATCTTAGTCTCTATTGATCTTTGGATTGAAAGTTGAATGATTACCGATTAATTTATCATTTTATTCGGTAAAAAATATTGGTCATTAAGTATCAGTTTAATCGCTAGTAATTTTATAAGTATTAAGAACTATAAGAATAATGGAAAAATCCTTATGTCAATATTCTATAAAACCCTACCATATTGGGACGATGTTTCCAATAGTCTGCACTCTCAGTGAGCATTGCCAGTTTACATAGGAATGGAAGAGACGGAGACAGGGGACACTGGCCCAAGTCCAATGGGAAGACTCCAAACATTCAACTTCTAGAGGTGGGCCTCTAAAAGTACCTCAATATAGAAGTGCTCGCATGCCGCCGCCTTTCTCAAACATGCTAAAGTTGATTACTCTCCAAACAAAAAATATCGTATCAACCAGGGACTTATCCTCAGCGATCGATACTCTCTATTTTCACCCTCTCTCTCTCTTGTCAGTCAGTTCTGTTGAACTTTCCCCGAAACATGCTAAATTGATTACCTGGCCAACTTCACTCCCGATTATTCTACTTCTCCCCCAAAAATCATGAACCATTTTTTCAAAATTCCATTCACTTGGATTATAACCACCAGTGTTTTGCCTCAAGTTCGTACGACTTTCAATCAAAATTTTCGTGGGATTTCACAAATTCGTGGAAATCTAGAACCTAGATCATGGAATTCTATGGAGGGTCTTGTTCGTTGTCCAGCAAATTGTGCTCCTCTGTCTCCTATAACATTTTTGGAGAGATCGGCTAAGGTTTACAGAGACAGAACCTCAGTTGTGTATGGGACTGTCAAGTATACGTGGAGAGAAACTTATGAACGGTGTCTTAGATTAGCCTCTGCTCTGACACAGTTGGGCATTTCTCGTGGGGATGTGGTGAGTTTGCTTGGTTTCATTTAGGATTCTTAATTCTGTTTGGTTTCCTTTTTCTTTTTAAATAGTTTTGATGTTTTGGAAAAAGTTCTCAATGACTTTAGGTATCAACATGCCATTACCTAGAACCTCCCATTTGTCATTTTGGACGCACCCTTATAATCATCCTCATATTGATATAAATTATTCAATTGTTCTAACAATGATACTGTATTTATGCATTTGGTTTTCGTACAATTTCCTACCGCAACTCTCATAAAAAAATAAGTTTTCATAACTAGGATGTAGTGAACCTCGATCAATAAAAAATGATTATGTTTCGCCTACTAGGGATTAGTTTATCACTCAAAATCAATTACACCGTGAATTTAAATAAATTAAGTAAAAGTCTCCCGAATATGCTGAATGAATGAAAAAGTTTTCGAATTATTACTTTTTGAAACATTAATTGATTGAATGTATAGAAAAACTGTGTCGAACTAAAAAGGTTTGACATGGGTGACTGTGGGGATGTGTTCAGAGAATCAATATAAGTAAAGGAAGAAAACTAATGGTTTAAGGTGCCACTCGATATGACATGTTGGTATGTTCAACACAGAAGCTTTTCTCCATGTTTTGGGTTGTTTGCCAAAATTTTATGCATTTAATGATCACTATGAAAATTGTCATTTTAGAATTTTTCTAACATCATTGTGGGTGTTGATCTTAAGCCATCATCCTGTCAGGAAGAACTAAATGTAACAGAAGTTAATTTACTTGGTCAAGGCTCTAAACATTTTGCAATATGAGTAACACAGTGCAACGAATTGTTTGATCAGGTAGCAACACTAGCCCCAAATGTCCCAGCAATGTACGAGCTGCATTTTGGAGTCCCAATGGCTGGAGCACTTATCTGCACGCTAAACACGAGACATGATTCATCCATGATCTCAGTCCTATTAAAGCATTCAGAAGCCAAAATCATATTTGTGGACCACCAATTACTTGAAATCGCTTGGGAAGCTCTTGGTCTTCTTACAAAGAGTAAATCAAAACTACCCATCTTAGTGGTAATCTCTGAATCCGATGGGTTATTCACATCATCATCCACCACTGCCTTTGACAAGGAAGCTTATGAATATGAGAATCTCCTGTCCAAAGGAGATGTCAAGTTTGAGGTAAGAAAGCCAGAGAACGAATTGGATTCAATAAGCATAAACTACACTTCAGGCACAACATCAGAGCCCAAAGGAGTTGTATACAGTCACAGAGGTGCATATCTCAATTCCCTTGCTACAGTTCTTCTTCATGGCATTGGAGCAATGCCTGTGTATTTGTGGACCGTGCCTATGTTTCACTGCAACGGATGGTGTCTTATTTGGGGCAATGCAGCACAAGGAGGCACTAACATATGCCTCAGACGCGTTCGTCCAAAAGCCATATTCGATAGTATTGCCCTTCACAAGGTCACTCATATGGGCGGGGCACCCACTGTCTTGAACATGATCGTGAATTCAAGCACCAGTGACAGAAAACCGCTCCCTTCCAAGGTTGAGGTTATGACAGGTGGTGCTTCGCCACCACCTCAAATTCTTCACAAAATGGAAGAACTAGGTTTCGGTGTGTCTCACTTGTATGGTCTTACAGAAACATATGGTCCTGGGACTATCTGTCAATGGAGACCAGAATGGAATTCTTTGCCACCTGAAGAGAGATACAGACTCAAATCCAGACAAGGGGTTCAACATCTTGGTCTGGAAGAGGTTGATGTGAGAGATCCTGTCACTCTTGAGAGTGTGCCTGATGATGGGAAAACAATGGGTGAGGTTATGTTCAGAGGAAACACTGTGATGAGCGGATACCACAAAAATCTGAGGGCAACAGAGGAAGCTTTCAGAGGTGGGTGGTTTCGAAGTGGAGACCTAGCTGTGAAGCATTCGGATGGCTACTTTGAAGTCAAGGATCGGTCTAAGGACATTGTCATTTCGGGAGGAGAGAATATAAGCACTATTGAGGTTGAAACAGTTCTGTATAGCCATCCGGCAGTGCTTGAGGCTGCAGTAGTTGGCAGACCTGATAATTACTGGGGTCAAGTGCCATGTGCTTTTGTGAAGTTGAAAGAAGGTTTTCAAGCTGATGCAGAAGAAATAATCAAGTTTTGTCGAGATCATTTACCACATTACATGGCACCAAGAACGGTTGTTTTCGAGGACCTGCCAAGAACTTCAACCGGTAAAATACAAAAATTTATACTTAGAGAAAAGGCCAAGGCAATGGGTAGCCTTTTCTAGTACTGGAACACTACAATCCTTGTATATATATTTATATATTTTTTCCCATCCAAAGTGTGATTCTGATCCATTGTTGCTCATCACTTCACAATACAATCAAAAATCCTATCCCTACTAGCTGACGTCACTTGTTAATGTTTGGATCTGATCATGAATTTTACTAAATCAACCCTGCCGATGCCCAATTAGTGTCTGAATCTTTTCATCACTGGCAGGATTAATTAGGCCATTTTCTGTTAACCTCTACTTCTATACCAATCCAAAAGGGCATCGGCAGAATACAATTTAAGATTCACACAATGCTCGGGAGAAGTTTGAGAATGTTCAGCAGGGTAGAAGCTTAAAGCTCAGAGGATGTTCTTCCTTTGCAACATTACGATCACAAAGTATCTGTTACAATAGCAAGGTCATGTTAAGTTCATTCTTAGTCACATAATTGAAGTACGAGAATTGAGTGCATGATTCTGAATATAAAATGGTCATCCTGATTCACACCGTTGGATTTAATCGCATATGCGGAAGCGAAAATAAATAAATCGGAATTTTTCAGACAAATATCTCGACTGGACGGTTTCCAAAAATCAAGCACATTGCGATATCTCTCGAACGGATCGCACGGTCGGATGGTGATTACCGAATCGAACCACCATCGCAATGTCACGACACCTCAAGCCAAATCCGATGACACTTTGACGAAGGAGATTTTTCTACGCGAAAATCCCTCATTTGTATTTTCTCTCTCGAGAGATGTGTTGATCCTAGGCTTTTTCTCAAATTCTTCAAACTCCCAATCTCGAGGAAGGAGAAGAAGAGGCATTCACGTGGGTGCACATGGGGTTAATTAGAAGTTACATAATTGTTAATGGGGTTATTAATCGGATAATGAGAATTACCCTATTATCTCACTATTACCAAAACAAAATTACCCCATCGTGGGCATAAATAACCAACACACAAATTATATGAAGCAAAAATATACATCTGTGACTTGTCCCTGTGCTTAATTCATCATAACTCCAAAATTGCGAAGCTCTGAGTAGATTTACATATGCAGACTCTTGTGCTTGAAATTTGCCGAGATCAAGTCGAGTAATGTAGGGATGATAGATAGAACAGCAATACAAGTAATTCCCAATCTTTACACCAGTTGTGATTGCTGACATTTTAGGATCAAAATAATGAGCAACTGGATTTCCATCCATATCAACAGTCACAACCCCACTATTTTTCTCTGGTTTTGGCATAGTAATGTACTTTACAGCAATCGCCAGAGTCTTACGGATAAAGGGATACCTCCAGGCTTGATTCCAGAAAGTTGTGGTTTCCTGCAAAAAGGACTCAAAAGTCACAAAGACACAAGAAATTGTAACCTAGGATGGTTCAAACAACACAGATATGCAGAATTTCGTTTCTAGTTATAGCTGATGAACAAATACCGTAAACATTGCAATCCAAAAGTGACCTTCTCCATCATATCTAATATTATCCGGAAAGCCTGGCAAATTCTCAACAAATTTCTCCACATATCCCTTTTTATGGCCGCGTAAGTTATATTTGCTGCCCCTTCTCCTACAAAGGGGAAAGGAAAAGAAAAGGCTTTTCATACACAGCGCGAGCGCGAGCACATGTAGATGTGGGTGCATATAACCCTGATGTGACCTATACTAGCTCAGACGACCAAACCAAATTAGAGCCCTTTTTAGTTTTTACCAGGGGCAAAAGAAGAGGAACAGCTGCCCCCGAAAATTCAAAATAAAAAAGAATTATTGTATATTAACTTTAAATATCTGATTTTGTCTCTCATTTTATTATGAAAATTGGATTTTTTTTTTAATAATTAAAGAGGAGGCTAAGTTGGAGATGTAATGCTTACAGGATTGTTTCGCAAAAGACGAAAAAGGTTTGATCGGGTGTGAGCGCAAGTCCATTGGCAAAGAAGAGATCTTGGAGGAGCACTTTGGTCTCTTTGGTTGAAGGGTTGTAACTCAAGACCCTTCCATGGGGCCTACCTTCGAGCATGTCAAAGTGGTGCACAGACAAGTTATGCTTGTAGGTGGCATCTGTAAAATAGATCATGCCATCTTGTCCTACATCTACACCATCTGTTAGTTTGAATTTCAGACCCTCTGCCTCATCTGTCAATAGCTTCAGCTCACCTTCTTCACTTACAAGAAAGAGGCCCTGCCCATGATTAAAACCAGTGTAAAATGCTGTAGACTTCCCCAAATAATAACAAAAGAAAAGGCAGGTCATACATACCTTTGATATATCATTATATACATGAAGAGGGCTTCATAATTTTAATTTTTCTTTTTTTATTGGACTCAAAGAAAGTCCCATTGTCACTTGCATGGAGACAGATGATGTGTCCTTAAAATACACCACAACTATTAGCCGAAGAAGAGAAGGTGGGGAGTAGTTGTCCATGCACTAAATGAGTCAAAAGATCAAATTCATTAAATCTTATGTGACATTATTTTAAAACGGGTATAAATGACTGTACATATTTTAATTCCCATCTCTTTGGGAGGATTTTTGTTTCTGCTTTTTTTTTTTTTTTTAAAGCCTATTTTTCTCATAAAGCTTAATTTGTTTATGAGGGATTCATAAGCATTTTACTTCATGGACGTTCTCAATAGTGATATTCATAAGTTTCTACATATTATTATAAAAATACCTAAAATTATCACTCAAATATTTGATGTTAATATAAAAAGGGTTTCAAGTTATTACTCTATAGTTATCATAAGCATATCCAAAATTATCATTCAAAATTCTAATCGTGTTGATACCTATTGACATCGTGGAATTTAATAAAAAATAATAATTTTATTAAATACATAATTATATATATAATATATATAGACACACACATATAAAAGTAAAACTCATTAAAAATATCAAAGACAAAAAGTGGTCAATAGTCGCCTTGTCGGCATCGGCAACAACGATGCCATTATTTAATCCGAGAGCAACCCCGAGCGGCCGCCCACCGGTGTTTGCCACATCCTCAATAACAGTGTCATTGACGGACTCGGTCACCTTGACCCGCTTAATCCACCTGTCTCCACAACCCGTGTAGAGAACTTGCGACTTTGGGTCGTACGCAAGATCTTCGGGTCCCAACAGGATGCCTGAACCCACTCTTTCGGATCCGTGCAGCATCCGGGGGTTCCTCTTCCGCGCGGAAATCGGTTTAGAAGCGAACTCGTGGACGGGTAGCGGAGCCGGGTCGAAGGGGTCTATCCGATACAAAATTATAGCAGCAGTAATAGGAGCAAGACAGACCCAGATAAGAAAATTGAAGGAGCATCCATTTTTGCCAGTCCTCGTAGCAGTGTCCGTAGATGACATATTTTTGGATCTTTGATGATCCTTGCAATGTAATGTACTGAGAAAAGGAGCACAGGAGGAGTGATGGTAGAGATAGAAGACGAGGAATGAGCAGGAGCAGAACCCCTTTTATCCGCAAACCCCACCGGCCAAAGCGGAAGACGAGGAACAAGAACCGTTGGGCAATGACTGTGTTAGAGAATACATTGTACCATAAAATTAAATGATATTTAATTCACTTATTACATTTTTATATTTCTATATTTATAATAATTTTATATTTATCATAATAAACTTTGTATATATAATAATTTATTAAAATAATTGAACAATAAATTTTATATTATTATATTATTCTCCCTCTTTAATACAATATTATAATTATATTCCTCAATCTTTATTATTTATATTCTTTTTATATTATTTTATATTTTTGTATGGTATAAGAGTTTCTTTTAGAGTTGGAGCTAGACTCGGAGTTTAAACCAGCACAAGGGTTGCAAAAACAACATAAAGAATTTTAGATCATTTGTTTTTAAAATCAATTAATTTTCATTATAACATATTGAATTTGTTGAAAAATGTTAAAAAATATATTATATATTAAAATTTGATACATATTTGATTTTTTATTATTGGAGGTGGGTTTGCCTTCACAAATAACAACTCTGCTAATTCGATCAGGTTGACTTGGCCGTATGGTATCTCGAATGGTGAGAAGTGCAAAACGATTGTCAGAGGGTGCTGTGGCAGGGAGAATCCGACGCTCAAATTAGAGAGCGGTTTTTGATAGAAAAGAAACAGATTGAAGGAAGGTTTTTTTTTTTTTTAATGTGGAAGGCAAGAGAATGCATGAGTGTAAGCATAAGAGTCTGTGTACCTGACTACTTGATTTAATGGGGTATATATGATTATCTAGGAGGAGATAGAGATAGCAGTGTCGTGGGAGGAGGAGAGAGAGAGAGGAGTGCCGCAGCGGAGAGAGATAGAGAGAGCGGAGTGCCGTGGGGGGGAGAGAGAGAGAAGTGTCGCAGTGAGAGGGGGAGAGAAAAATAGAGGAGTGCTGCGGTGGGAGAAAGAGAGGGGAGTGCCAAGGGGGGAGGAGAGTGCCACGGGGGAGGGAGAGAGAGAGAGGAGTGTCATGGGGGGAGTGAGAGAGGAGTGCCGTGGCGGGAGGGAGAGAGAGAGAGGACTGCCGTGGGGAGAGAGAGTGGGGAGTGCCGCAGGGAGAGGAGAGAGAGAGAGTAGTGTTGCAGGGGGAGGAGAGAGAGAGGAGTGCCGCGGGGGAGAGTGAGAGAGGAGTGCCGCGGAGGGGAAGGGAGAGAGGGAGAGAGGGAGAAAGGGAGGGAGAGAGAAGTGGAGCGAGAGAGAGGAGTTGCCGGGTAGAGAGAAAGAGGGAAGAGAGAGAGAGTATGCCGTGGGAGTGAGACAGGAGCATCGGGGGGATTCATCGGGGGATTGTTATATCTTCAAGACGCGATATATCTTATGTTATGGGTTCAACTTGAGACATATTTTGTCGTGTATTTGTCATGTATTGAACCCGTGACATATATGTGATAGAAATGAAAATATTTTTCTTTTAAGATTATTTAAAAAAATTTTAATTTATTTTAAGTTACATCCGTACATGTGTTAAAAAAAAACCCACCCTCTCCTCATATTTGCGAAGGTCACCCAAAACCCAAGTTCTCTCTGCTTCAATGGCTGCACCATTTTGTTTTTCTGTCCTCGGTTCTCTCTCACTCTCTCACTCTCTCACTCTCACTCTCTCTCTCATTTGCAATTGGAAAATAAAACCCAAAGGGTCTTCGGATAGAAACAAAATCTTGGGTGTGCAGTGGGAAGGCAAGTTTGTCGTGGGTTTCAAAATCCAAAGCGTATTCAAATACAAACAAAATAGTTTGGTTGTGAATACAAACAAAACAGTGGGTGTGCAGTGGAAAAGCAAGTTTGTTGTGGATTTCAAAACCGAAAGGGCCTTCGAGTAGAAACAAAATCATGGGTTGGAAAGCGGGTCTGTTGAGAGTTCAAGACAATTTTTTCTTTAAATTTTAGTAAAAGACCTTAAATTTCCAAAAAAAAAAAAAAAAAAAAATGAAGTAGAGATCGAGGATCTCGACTACAAGAAATCAATATTCTCAATCTCGATTTCTCTAGTTTTGAAAAAAAAATATTATTTAAATAATAATTAAAAAAAATTATTTTGGTAAAAAAGCTGAAAAGTTGCATCACATGAGTGGGAGATTATTTTATTTTTTAATCGTATATTAACATTAATTTTTTTTATATCTGAATCTTTCGATATTCAAGATTTTATCCCGATTAATTCAAAATTTATTTAATTGTCGAGTCTCAATTGAGGAAAAAGTCTCCCAACATTATTTTCTTCATATTCAATAGAAGTCAAACTCCTGACCTGATTGAGAGACGAATATACTCTTCATGCCCGTTTCTTTCCATTGATAAGGTTGTCACGCGTTCTGATATGATAATAATTGTTGGAAATGCTTCTGGTCAGGTAATCTCAGCCTCAATTTCTTAGTCAAACAAGAAAATAAGAAATAGAAAATAAAAAATAAAGAAAGAAAGGTGAGGAAGGAAATATTATGATAAATAGTAAAATTATATATCCCAACAAAGTTAGAAAAAAAGGAACAAAATAAAAAAATGGGTAAACTTTTACATGGATTTATATTATAAGATCAAAATGCAGATTTTGTGCCGAGTCTGATTTCATTTGAAACACCAAATCATTGTATATTCTTTTTCAAACTTCACACTCATTCTCCCTCAATTAACAACTTGCAATTAAGCATGGAAGCTGGCCGATCTTGTATGCATAATTCACGTATATATTTCGAAAAATTAAAAATTTATATTAAGAGAACCCGTTACAACATAAAAGACATAAATATTATAATTTTTTTAAAAATAAACATCGTTTAAGAGATTTTAAAAATATTTTAAAAATTTTTAATGACATTTCTAAAACTTTTAATAGTATTGTTATTGAAATATCACTCCATTATTACATGTAACCAGATAAAGGTGAAAAAAAAAAGCCATACAAACATAAATGATTGATTAAGCACTAAGGGTTTTGAGCTTAGCCATTTTACAAGGGAATATAAGCCTGATTGTGTGGAGAGTAGAGAGAGACTCTATCGGGCTTGATATTTGCTCAAATCAAGGCGAGTAATGTGGGGATGACGAGTGGAACCACAATACAAGTAATTCCCAATCTTTATTCCACCTGTGACAGCAGACCATCCTGGATCGTAGTAATGAGCAACTGGATTTCCATCCAAATCAACCACGAACACCCCACCAGTTTTTTCTGCCTTTGGAATAGGAATGTATTTTGCGGCAATTGCAATGGCCTTTCGGAAAGAAGGAGATCTCAATGCTAGATCCCATAGCAATGAGATTTCCTGCCCAAAAGATAAAACAAAATGAAGTTAAAAATGGCAAGATTCTGACAAACCATACAGTTTCTATTATGGAAACAATGTTGAATTGTAAGACGTTACCGAAAACATTCCTATCAAAAAGTGGTTTTCTCCATCATATCTAATGTTGTCTGGCACACCTGGCAAATTATTAACGAACTTCTCTGTTGCTCCTTTCTTGGGGCCTTGTAAGTTATACTTCATGCACCTTTTCCTGCCAAGTGGAAAGAACGGACATTTTTGTATTGAAAAAAGAATGTAACATTCTACGAGCTTATGCATTTTGAGGAGAAATGCTTATGTAACATTTCCATTAAAACGAGACTCTCGATGATAAAAACAAAGGATGGTTTGTTTGGAGAAGAAATGCTTACAAGATTGTTTCGCAGAAGACGAAAAAAGTTTGATCCGGTGCGATTGCAACTCCATTAGCAAAGTAGAGATCCCGGACCAGCACTTTGGTCTCCTTGGTTGAAGGGTCATAGCTCAAGACCCTTCCATGAGGTCTACCTTCCAGGAAGTCGAACCGGTGTATGGACAGGTTGTATTTGTAGGTAGCGTCTGTAAAATAAATCATACCATCTTGTGCTACATCTACACCATCAGCTAGTTTGAACTGTAGACCCTCTGCTTCATCTGTCAACACCTTCACCTCACCCTCTTCACTCACAAGCAATAGACCCTGCTCAATCATATAAAAATCAAAACCAAGTTAAAATGCACTTAATCTCCCCGTGTCAACTCCTCCGGAAAATAACAAAAAATTTATATTGGGGATGAAATACAATATTCAAGTGGATAAGAGGGTAAAAATTATAATTTTTAGAGTAGCAAACAATATTTGACAGGATTTTAATAATATTTTATAAACTTTTAACGATATTTAAATTTGACACTAAAAGATATTTATTAAAATTCCACTAATATATATATGTATAATTTTCTTTTTAAAATTTGCTCTTATACAAGTTATTTATGTATAAAACTAAAAAAAAAATAATTGGTTTCAATATTATATTTAAGATAAATAATTATAAATAGATCTGTACTTATTATAGGAGTGTTCCTCAGGTAGATTTACACGTCAATGACAAGAGCATTTTTGTTGTTGATAGGCCACAACTCACGTGAATTCATTGATTTTGTTACGATCCTCTCTATAAAGGAAAAATGTATAGTAAAAGATAGAAAGAGAGAGAGAAAAAAAAAATAATTAAGAGATACACAGAAAGACTATAGAAAAAGAGAGAGGGAGAATATTTGTCACAATTCTCTTTAGAGAGGGAAAATATAGAAAGAGATAAAGAAAAATACTATATAGAAAGAGAGAGGGAGAATATTTGTAACAATTCTCTTTAGAGAGGGAAAATATATAGAGAGAGATAGAAAGAGAGAGAGAAAGAAAGAGAATTAAGAGATAGAGAGAGAAAAACTATAGGGAAAGAGAGAGGGGAATATAAGAGAGAAAGAGAAATTATATTTACTTTTCATCGAATTCCCTCCCAATACATATCATTACATTCCTATTTATACTATTTTTACTAATTATTTAACCATTTCTATTAACTACCAACTAATGCATTAACTACTAACTAATATTTCTAACTATGATTAATTACTAATCATAATAATTATAATACTTCCTCCTTGAGAACATCCTTGTTCTCAAGAATGGAAAATCAAGAATTGAATTTAAATTTATGAATCTTGAACCATGATTTGTATTTATGTTGAAAGATAAGATGATGAAAACGAACAATCGATATGACTTGAGTTACATGAAGAGTAGTGAGAGAAAAATATAAATAAGAGAACTTGATAGAGACATTTCTTGAATTTTTTTTGTAAATGATTTTTCCCAACGAACAATAGAAATTTAATCTTTGGAGAGTTTGATAAGTATTCATAATCAAGAACTTCTTTCTTAGACAATTGAAATTTTGTTTCATTAATGAGTTTTTCATTATTCATTTGTGATCTTGTTTCCACCTTTAACATTTTTTTATTAGAAGTAGATATAATGGAAAACTCAAAAATTATATCAATAACTTATTCTTCCATGTGTGTTGATATTGTTTCATTTGTTATTTGAGTTATTTTATTGTTTTCTAATTTCTTTTCATTTTCTTGTTCATTTTCCACAAAAATTTTCGTATCCTCATCCATACCAATTTTCAATGATAAAGCATTGATTCGAGAGTCTATATTGCTCAAGATCGACTCCCATTTCTAATTTTGCTCATGCAGACTTTGGCGGAATTTTTCCATTTATTTATTAAATTGAAGGCATTGCTCTCTAGATTCATTTGCCATTTCCTTTAATCTGGCTTCAATTTTCCTGAATAGATCATCAGTTGCCTTCTGTTGAGTGGCTTCTACCATCAATTTTTTCACACGTCCAAGGATTTTAAAGATCTGATACCAATTTGTTTTAATCCTCTCTAGAGAAGAAAAATATATAAAGAGAGATAGAAAGAGAGAGAGGGAATGAAAGAGAATTAAGAGATAGAGAGAGAAAGACTATAGAGAAAGAGAGAGGGATAATACAAGAGAGAAAAAGAAATTATATTTACTTTTTATCAAATTACATATCAATACATGTCATTATATTGCTATTTATATTATTTTTACTAACTATTTAATTATTTCTATTAACTATCAACTAATGTATTAACTATTAATTAATATTTCTAATTATGATTAACTACTAACCATAGTTATTACAGATTTCTTATTTTATAATGGAGCCAAGCACGGCCCTATGTCTCTTCACAAGTTGATGCGCCAGCTAATTGAGGAAGGCCACCAATTAATTGGGTTAAGTGACTAAACATGTCTTTACACTCAATTAAATTTAGAGAACTTTTTTAATATGTAAAGCTGTAAATTAATAAAATTTAATTTCTTTTTATTTTTTATTTTTAATACATCATAATTATTATTTTTATTTTGTAATTTAGTTGAGACAGAATAGGGATAAATTGAACTTTTTCAAATAGAGCCTCTAATTTCTTTCCGTTTATAAAGAAGAGTGTAGTGTGAACCAAGTCATTAACCACTAAATGCTAAAATAATTAGCATATAATAAAAAAAAAGAATGGTAATAATAATTAGTAGAATGGTGCCAGCTCCTCCATTGACAACGAAATCAAGACAAAATTCAGTGTTGATTAACAGAGAATGGTGCTTGCCACCTCCGATGACAGTGAAATTAAGAAAAATTAATAGATCAAAAAATATTATTAGATAAGGTTTTTTTACGAAGAAAAAATATATTTTCTTTTGGCTTGTCTTCATATTAATTTTGGAATCACTAACAATAATTTGAGTTTTAGAGATGATTAATAAACTAAATTAAAGCCAAACATAGTCACCTTGTAGGCATCGGCAACAAGGAGGTCGTTATTAAGTCCAAGAGCAACTCCAAGTGGTCGGCCGCCGGTGTTGACGAAATTCTGGACAACCATGTCATCCACCGATTCGGTCACCTTTACCCGCTTAATCCACCCATCTTCACAACCCGTATATATAGTCTGCGACTTTGGATCAAAAGCAAGGTCTTCGGGTCCCACCAGGAGACCCGACCCGATTCTCTCTGAACCCCGAAGCATGTTGGGATTCTTCTTCGGCGCCGAGACTGGGGTGGAATCGAATTCATGGACGGGTATCGGAACCGGGTCGAATGGGTCAAGATGGTAGAGAATTATAGCCGCTGAAATAGGAGCTAATAAAACCCAGATAAGAAAATTTAAGGACGACCCACTTGTCCGAGTCCTTGCTTCAGTTTGTGATGAGTGGTTTTCCGATGACATGTTTCCTTTTTCCTTATGTGGGACTCAAAAACTACGATAGTTTTGATGTTGTTTTCTGTATATGTGTTTGAGAGAACTGAACTGGAAAGAGGATATTGGAAGGTGAAATGCCGAAGAGGTGAAGACAAAAGGAGATCAGGAGACTTCACCAAGAGAAATAATAATAATAATAATAAATAAAAGCATTGATGATTTATAAAGACAAGTGGCAAGTTCGACTAGTCCAATGATGCCTTTTGGGTTTAGTTTGGTACTTTTTGATTTTCGTTCTTTAGGATTTCAAGGGAAGTATATAAAATTTTGTTAATGAATACCCAGATCTAGGGTTTATAAATTAGTGAATTTTCCAAGATGAATATTTTTGATTTTCTTTAAATAATGGAAACATGATGAAAAATCATAGTATGAGTCAAGATATGAATTAGATTAAGAATGAGGTAGCAGAACTGGCAAAGTGACCTCATGTGGTTATTTTTAGAATAGAAAACTCATATAAAGAAAACAAAAAACAATCAATAAATGGGTCCATTAGAACTATATGGTTTCATTCAAGTCATCGAGTTCTCAATTAGCCAACGACCCTGAGATTATAGTTTCATTCCGCCATTCACAGTCATTAGCTTCTGATAGCATCCATCTGTTTGAATCGAGCATCGGATGATTTGAGCATTATTTATTACCTAATTAATCAATAGAGGATAATTGAAGAAATTAAAGAATTTAATACAATCATAAATATAAGATGGTCTCTTGTATAAATAAATATGACCCTTATATGGACCCAAATCATACCATACAACCCCCTTTCTCTCTCTCTCTCTCTCTTTCAGAATAGTTTCTAAAATAGTTAAATTAACAGACAAAGTCCAAATAAAAGCAAAAAAATTTCGTTAAGAAAAAAGTTTCATAGTGATTTTAGATGAATAAAATAAAGAATAAACATTGGTTTGATCAGATGGTAGAGATTGGGGAAAGAAAGATAGCAATTACAATTCCTAAGGTGGGCATGCTCTGTGTGTGCTGGCCGCACCTCTCCCTAGCGTCTGCCTCAGGCAAAAGAATTTCCATGGAAACCGAAATTTGTTGGTCGAACAGAGATCATGGCCAACAATGTAAGGATAATTCAGGATCATATAAGTGGTGTTCTTTTGAATTTCCATCCAAAGCAATCTTCAAAACCCCCGCTGTCTTCTTCTTTGTTTGGCCTTCTTCCTATGTAATTTTCCATGACTTCCGGCGCCTCTCCATCTCGGATGAAAGAATATCTTAGTGCTAGCTCCCAAGAATATGTCAAATGATCCTTTATATTTTATAATAAGGGATATAAACTTTTGGTTTTCTTCTTAATGATCCCTGATATTCAATTTAAAGCCTAACTTAGTTCACACTAATCTATGATGATGTGCGTGTCACGTCTTGTATATTAAGCCCACAGATTTTTATTAAATCTCCCTTTAGTTCTATGTCTAACAAGCAGGGAGGGAAGAAGAGCCATCGGACACCATTTTCAGCACACACATTTTTCTCTGGAGTTGGACATTTCGTGACATTCAAAACAGGCACTATGGTGGCCTCAATGAAGAAAGAGAAGGAGAGACTAAAACCATTTGGTTGGAATTCTAAGGAACTAAGTTGTTAGCTCAATTTGGTATTAATTTTACAATTTTTTTTTTCTTTTTTGGAATAAAATCTTTCTATTTAGTTTCAAATGAACATTATTAGTTATAGTTTATAACAGTAATTTAAAAATGACATTGAAACGAAATATAAATAAAGTATTTAAAAAATATATATAAAAACCTATTTTATATCAAAATTTAGGGACAATCATTTTTAGGATATTTCTAAGAAAAATAAAATGTCGATATCAATAATTAAATGTTACTAAATTCAGTTTTATAAATAAAATTCTAATTTTGGAAAAAGAAAATATTATGTTAAATTTAACTTTAATTTTTATAGGTTGATACGCATCCACCGTTTGATAGATGACACAACTTTCGGCCCACGTGTCCACCGTCTTTAAACCCAAATAAAAAAGAACTCACATTTTTGGAAAAAGACGGAAAAAAAAAAAAAAAAAAAACACGCCGCCTGCTTAAATTTGAATAGGGCCTCCGATAATTTGGATGACACCCCTTCAAGTCTGTACTAATAACCACAACCACCCAGCAATGGGCCCTCCAATAAATTTCAATTACAAAACATGCTGCCTGCTTCCATCTCTTATATACAATCATTTCTATCTCTTCTCTAAAAGGGTTCTAAATTTAATTGGACTATATTTGACCCTTTAAATGTTGGATTTTAAATTCTAATTTTTACATAGGAGCCATGGCTTTGCTTTTGGTTTGCCTTATCAAACATGGGACAAAAGCTAGTCGTGACACTGTTCTTGCATCTCGACATGGGTTCAGCTTAAAAAAGTCATATTTAATCAGAAATTCAACATCTGGAAAGACAATATTAGAACGAACACAAGAAGCACCTCTTGCCTCCTTTTTTTTTTTATATTATTATTTTCCCAAATAAAGGGATTGAACGTTATAAAGTCATTCGAACAAAAATTGAAAAAAGTTTGAACTCCAAAAACGGGTAAATATGACCAAACTCTCTTAAAAACTCCTATATAAATTTGTGTTCAGTTAAAGTTTAGAAAGTTCAAAGCGAGTAAGGTAAGAATAATGAAGAGAACCCCGGTACAAATAATTTCCAATCTTGAGGCCGCTTGTAACCTTGCCTCCTATCTCTGGATCATAGTAGCGAGCTTGTGGATTTCCCTCCAAATCAACCTTAATAGCCCCTCCATCCTTTTCCATGCTGGGTCTTCTCCCCATGTATTTTACCGTCATTCCTAGTATCTTTCGCATGAATGGATATTTCATTGCTTGCTTCCACGAAAACGTGATAGCCTGCAACAGTATGATCATTTTATTATTATTATTATTATTTTGTGGGTTTTGATCATTTTATTTAATCTATATATATCATTACCGTGCCCATTGTGATCCAATAGTGACCCTCTCCATCGTACCGGATATTATCAGGCCTACCCCGCAAAGTCTCAATAAATATATCATCAGTGAAGCCTTTCCTTTCGCCTTGTACATAATACCTTGAACACCTTCTCCTGCAGAATACAACACCATGTCTGCATTTTGTCGAGGTCTGATCCAGCGAAGGGAGGGAAGAGTCCAATTCTAAATATTTAATTTTCTTAAAATTTATAATCTTGTCTTCCTAAAATATATTTATTATATATCATCCTTTTAGTGTAATTTTTAATTAAAAAAAGAAAAAGAGATTCTTTAATTGATTGGCCCAACAAAAACAAGAAGTTGAGTATGGATAAGAGGATAGGAAGATAAGCATACATCACTGCCTCACCTAGAAGATAACAAAAGTTTGAATTTCACACCCTCTGCTTCATCAGTCAGCACTTTGTGATGACTTGGACGTGAAAAAAACTACGTTGGAAGGGTAGCCCTCTTAACGAGCCATTGTAAGTCCCGAACCAGATTAATATAAATATGAATTCAAATATCGATCAGTATAGTACTACAAAAGAGTCAGCACCTTTGTGGCACCATCTTCACCTATACTTAGGGGGCCCTGTTGTTGAGGATTGAAAGTCCTTGTACTTAGGAGGCCCTGTACAGTGTCCAGACGCATAGGTTGGGCCCAATACAATGTTTTGATGTCAACGTTTGGTACAATTATTTTAAAGAGTAATGGTAGGTGGGCCAGATGAATCCAACGATCAGTTAAATTAATAAATATTTTTAAATTAGTAAGAATACTAAAATCTTTTAAATACCTAAATCTTCACCTATTTAATGTTATTATTGTATTTTAACATCCAACCACTATAAAATTTCAAAGATACATATGTGGAGACCAAATTTTGTTTTTCTTTTTATTATTATTATTTTTTTAATTTAGATCGATATTGATATTTGAAAGTATGATTAATTTTATACATGATTCGATTTAAGAATTAATTTTCTTGATAACTCATTTCGACGGCTAATGAGATAAGTACTAAGAGAGTTGTTCAGAAAAGAGGTAAGCCGGCCAGATGGACAGCCTGATCCATAACAACGTCTACTTCCAGAAAACCCATAAATTCAAACAAGGATATTCACCAGATTCATATGTTTGTGGTCCTTAATTTATGAGTTTAAGACACGCCCGCTACCATTTTGTGGTGAATTTGGCAACACGACATGAGCCCTAAAAAAACTCTTTTCAAATTCAAAAATTATTTAGGTTCTACAAAAAAAATAATAATTTAATATAAAATACTTATTTATCGTAGCTCCTTTGAACGTCATGTCTACTTATTTAGGTGTGCTCTCATTACCTTTTCTGCATCTGCAACGATAAGCACCTTGCTTGCAGTGCTAAGAGCCAGACCAAGAGGACGGCCTCCGGTGTTGACCCAATTTTCTATCACGGTATCAGGGACCGTCTTGTCCACCATGACCCGTTTTATCCACCCGTCACCGCACCCGGTATACAAAATTCGGGCCTCCGAATCATAAGCAAGATCTCCGAATCATAAAGTAATAAATTTATACGGTTGATTCAGGGATCGACGTTTTTTAATTATGATCAGGATTTCGATCTTTCATAAGAACGAAAAAGTCAATATTTGAAGACCTATCTCCTAAAGTGGATCCTGTAAATGATAGACACACATTAATAGGGATAAAACTCTAGATATTGAGTTAGTTGTTAAGTCATGATACAAGGGAAAAAAAAAAAGAGTAATAAATTTATGATATATATATTGTTTTTTTTTTGAGAAAATACACTGATATTCAAAATCGAACATTATCTTCAAAATCGAACTATTTGCCACGTGGCAAAAGTTCCAACCCCGCCTAAACATTCAATGCTTCGTCCTAATAAAGTGATAATATGGAAATTTGTTAAGAAAAATAGATACTTATGTTGTGTGAAATAAAGTAAATGCATTTCATATAAGTATTAATTTTAAAATGATATGGTTACCACAAATTTATGTATATTAAAACTAAATATGGTTTTATGTATTTACACATAATGTTAATATTTAATTAGTAGCAATTTATTTGCTTTCATGTTTCGGAATAACAGTGTTTTACCAAATATTCCAAAATTATTCCCTAAATGAAGTCTTATTACTTTTAATGTGTTATTACATTATTCTAATCAAATGTTTTTACCTAAAAAAATTACCCTCTAATAAAGAGCCTTTTGCATTTGTGCATTCATAGTGAACTTGACAGTTACGACTAATTGAAAATTGTTTGTTACATATTGATTGAATTATTTATTGTTAAAAATTATCAAATTTATGAGAATTGTAATATTCATTATATATTTAATTCGATTTCGTTATTTAGAATATATTAAAAAGAGAGATAAGGTTAAAAATATTTCCTAATAGAGTATAGAAGAAATTTTATTTCGAAATTAGTCATAAATTTTGAAATACCGGTAATAAATTAGCGACGAATTTAGTTATGAATATTTTTTATGACTAATTATTAATGAATTTTCTAACGAATATTTTTTTTTGGTTAATTAGTGATGAATTTGGAGTTTGTAGATAAATTTTATGATAAATATTTTTTTCGTGATTAATTAATGACGAAAAATTTTTATAACTAATTTGTGACGAAATTTGTCACAAAAATTTACGTCTCAAAATTTGACAACTAAATTGCAACGAAATGTTTTTCGTCGCTAAAGTTAGTAACGAATAATAATATCCGTGGTAAAATTTAGTCACGAAATTTCTATTCGTCCCTAATTGGAGAAGAATTTTACAACAAAAAAATTTTCGTTATCAATTAGCTACAAATTTAGTCATAAATAATGTATCTGTTGCTAATTTAACCACGAATACTTTTTCATTGCTAATTTTATTTTAAAATAGCAACGAAAAAAATTTTTATCGTTAAATTCGTTGCAAAATAGCGATGAATTTTTTCCGTCGCTAAAATCCGTCACTAAAGCCTTATTTTTTTTTTTTTTGTAGTGATGACTGATTATATCAATATTTTCCTCCCTGCAATGCTTAAGAGTTTGGCTCTCCACCCACTTATTTTCCTCTGCACCCTCTCCACTACTTGATAACATAAATTCTTATCCACCTTCCCATGAATGGTTGGCACTTCTAAGAAGTTCTCCAAATTTTTAGCAAGTGAAAACTTATTGCAAGCTACTAAAGAAGCCTTGGAGATGTCCAGGAGCTTTTAAGGAAATCCATATTTTGGATTTGATAGGATTGACTTGCAACCCACATTTTTTAGAAAACTCCTTTAGACAGCTCAAAATGCTACTAACATTTAGATGCTTCGTTTCTGCAAATAGAACTAAGTCACCCACAAAGAACAAATGCGAGATGGCAGGATCCCTCCTGGAGACTTTATCTGCGTTCCACACCTTTTTTTTTTTTTTTTTTTTTTTTTTTAACTTTTTCCTTGATCATGTAAAAGAGTCTCCCCATTACCATGAGAAAGAGGTAAGGGGATAGGGGAATTTCCTTGTCTAAATCCTTGACTAGCCTTGAAAGGGGAGGATCTCCCCATTCTATCCACTTGAGACATCAAATATTATCAATTTAACTATGCTTAAATGAACCTTATCTCCAATAAAACCTGGATTAAATACTCTCTACTAACATTGTCATAAGCCTTTTTTGGGTCAATCTTGATAATTATGGAATATCTCAAATGCACTACCTCTTGGAAAACTATTTTGGTGAGAGCCAATCAGCTTTTGAAGTAAGGGTCTAAGTGTAGAAACAAAACACTTGCTCAATAAGTGTTCAAGAGGGTGTTAATCCATGCCCACTACCTCACATGTATCAGAAGTCTTTATTCACGCCTACTGAATGAGCATTTAAGTTCATGCTTTTCAAATCCGTATGCACACTACACTACCCACATTGATACAACAAAATACAAAATAAAAAATTTATATTTAAAAAAAATCAGACTATAATAAGTATTTAATATATATCATAATAGTTATAAGTTGTTTCATAAAATTTAATTTACTAAGAGCTTTTGTCACCGTACGTCAATCTAATTTCAAGCATATAGGGCCAATCAAACTAAAATTTCATCGGCCAACACCCCCCTTCATCTCAGTACCAACCAAAACCACCCAATAGGCCCTCCAGTAAATTTCAATTGGAAAACATGCTGCCTGATTCCATCTTTTATATTTAATCATATCTATCTCTTCTCTAAAAGGGTTCTAATTTAACTTTGACTATACTTGACCCTTTAAATATTGGATTTTAAATACTATGTAAAAATATACATCTTTACATACGAGCCATGGCTTTGATTCGTTGGTTTGCCTTGTCAAACATGGACAAAAGGCAGTCCCGAGACTGTTCTAGCATCTCATCATGGGTTCAGCTTAAATAAAATCATGTTTAATCACAAATTTATGATCTGCTAAAGGGAATGAACGTTATAAAGTCATTCGAACAAAAATTGAAATAAGTTTAACTTCAAAAACGGGTAAATATGAATAAACTCTCTTAAAAGCTCCTATGTAAATTTATGCTCAGTTAAATTTGGAAAGATCAATGCGAGTAAGGTAAGAATAAGGAAGAGAACCCCGGTACAAATAATTCCCAATCTTGAGGCCGCTCGTAACCATGCCTGCTATCTCTGCATCATAGTAGTGAGCTTGTGGATTTCCCTCCAAATCAACCTTCAGAGCCCCTCCATCCTTTTCCATGCTGGGTCTTCTCCCCATGTATTTTACCATCATTCCTAGTATCTTTCGTATGAGTGGATATTTCAGTGCTTGCTTCCACGAAAATGTGATAGCCTGCAACAGTATGATAATTTTTTTATTATTATTATTTTGTAGGTTTTAATCATTTTATTTAATATACATATCATTACCGTGGCCATTGTGATCCAATAGTGACCCTCTCCATCGTACCGGATGTTATCAGGCATACCCGGCAAATTCTCAATAAATATATCAGTGAAGCCTTTCCTTTCGCCTTGTATATAATACCTTGAACACCTTCTCCTGCAAAATACAACACAATATCAACATTTGGTCACAGCCAAACAAAGCCTTATGCTACATATATTTAATACCTCAAATCCCCTTGATGACCAAAGCCCCACCCTTTTCATATACCATTGATGATGGCAGTAGAGAGGATTGCAGTTAAGACCATCGTTTCGTGACAATTGTGTTATGCATTGCAAACTCGGCCAGGTGTGATTTTTATGTAGTTTCATATGCAAAATAATACTATTTATAAGAGGCTATTATTAAATTAAAATAAAAATAAAAAAAAGTTTGAAGTTGAGTGCATATAAGAGGATAGGGAGAGAAGCATACATCACCGTCTCACAGAAGATAACATAAGTTTGGTCTGCGGAGACAGCAACACCATTAGCAAAGTACAGGTCCTGGGCAAGCACATTGGTCTCTTTGGTGGAAGGGTTGTAGCTCATGAATCTTCCATGTGGCTTGCCCTCCAGAATGTCGTATATGAACTCTTCTAGCCTATATTTATAGGATGCATCAGTGAAATATATCATCCCATCTTTTGCCACATCTACACCGTCCGTTAGTTTGAATTTCACACCCTCTGCTTCATCCGTCAACACCTTTGTCGCACCATCTTCACCCACACTTAAGAGGCCCTGCACAGAGTCCAGCCACGTAGGTTGGGTCAATTCAGAGACCTACTCCTTTGATATTTATTTATTTTTATTCTTAAAATTAAAATTTAATATTTTAATTAAAGAAGTGTAATGTTATGTTGTTGGTGTCACCAGATCTACCATATGGTGGTGATCCAATTGTACCAGGAGAGTGTTCAGAAGAGAGGTCAGTGGTTCAGTTGGACAGCCTGATCCGTGACTACGTGTACTTCCAAAAAACTTGTAAATGCAAACAAGGACATTCCTTGAATTCATCTGTTTGTGCTCCCTAATTTATGACTTTAAGAGTCGCCCGCTACCATTTAGTGGTGAATTTGACAAACACGACGTGAGCCCTAACAAAATATATATATATCTTTTTTCAAATTCAAAAATTACTACAATAATGAAAATAAAGGTTTTACAAAAATAAAAGATCATATAAAATACATATTTATTGCTGTCCCTTTGGACGTTACTACGAGGACTTCTTAGGAATGTCGGGATAAGTTATATCCACTGATTATAAATTTTTACCATAATTAAGATTAAAATATTAAGGAGCCTTAAAATATTATAATAACAAAAATTATTGAAGTATGTTTAATCTCCTTAAAAAAAGGGAGTGCTCTCATTACCTTTTCTGCATCTGCAACGATAAGATCCTTGTTTGCAGTGCTAAGAGCCAGACCAAGAGGACGGCCTCCGGTGTTGACCCAACTTTCTATCACGGCACCAGGGACCGGCTCGTCGACCATGACCCGCTTAATCCACCCATCACCGCACCCGGTATACAAAATTCTGGCCTCCGAATCATAAGCAAGATCTTCGGGGCCTAACAAGAGCCCCTCCCCGACCCGTTCCGGTCGTCGTAGCACGTGAGTGTTCTTAAAAGGAACCGGTAAGGATCCGTGGAACAAGCCGTGGTCGGGTAATGGTTTCGGGTCAAAAGGGTCGAGTTGGTAGAGAATGGCTACTAATATGGGGAGTAGAATGGGAGTAAAGAAGATCCACACCACACCCTTCCGATCAGGAGAAGACAACGGAGGTCGGGTCTCTGAATGATTCGATTTGGACATTTTCGGATATATACCGGCAATATGGAGGCTTTGATGAGGGAAGGAAGAGACGGAGAAAGAGATAAAAAACCATTTATATAGAACTCCGAGGGATTGAGTTGGGATTTTCCATTTTTAAAACGTAATTATAAAAATTTCCCATCATTGTAAAATATTTTATTTGAGGTATAGAACTACTACTTACCTGAATTTATAATCAAATTTTGCGTATTGTTTTTAGTTTTTTTTTTTTTTTTTTTTTTATGGTGAAATAAAGAAAATGCATTTTATAAGTATTACTTTTAATGAAGCAAAATTATTCCGTAAATGAAATGTTATTACTTTTAATGTATTATTAATTACCTTATTCAAATGAAGTGTTTTTACCTAAAAAACAAATTCCCCTATAATAAAGAGCAATTTGTAATTGTGCATCAATAGAATCTCCGAAGTTAATTTTTGGTGGGATATTATTACAAATGCTTCGCCCCCCCTTTTCATAATATCCATATAATTTATTTATTAAGAAACTCAACATAATAAAAATAACTTTTTAATATAAATACACAAAATAAATCATAATTATTAGAACTAAAAACTGTTCTATTAAAAAAAAAAAAACTACAGAATATAAATTATCAAATTATATGTATTTTTATTTTTTATTATCATATAATTTTGTGTTTATCATCGTGGTTGAGTGCAACGGAAAGCCACACGAATGGCTATACATACCACATGATTGTTGCGTGGATCGGATGTCTTTTTTGAGTGGATATTCCATTCTAGATTGATCGGATCAACCATCCAAGGGAAGCATACCAACATTTAACGACATTTAAAAATTAAAAATAAAAAAATTATTATTAGATTTATTTCACACGCGTAAAAATATGATAATTTTTTAAAAATTAAAAAAATTAAATTTCAGGTATATTTTCGTAAATAAGTGTAGAAAATTTGAAAATCATAAAGTTTTTTTTTTTTTCCCAAATAATCTCAAAATCAAGATGATAACTACATAAATCGAGTTATCATCACAATATTATCATACCATGACCTAAAACCCCTATGACAAAAAATTATATGAAATTTTCTTTTTGAAATTTGATCGTCACCCTTTTAATTTTTCTCTCTAAGAAAATTGATATGTGAACTCAATTGCTCTAACAAAAGCTCTCACTATACGTATATATTTTTCAGAGAATGAACCTCTTATTTGTTTCTTTCGTTAGGGCATATGCCAACAACTACACCTAAGAACTTGCCTCAATATATTAAGAGATAAACATGGAAGAGGCCTTTAAAGAGACAAGAAATTATAACTGCTCTCCTTAATTCAAATTTTAAACTATTAATATTTGATGTTTTATCATAATGCCGACATGAGCATAACTAACCGATAACTATACAACAACAACAATAAATTGAGTTTTAAATCCAATAATTTAGAGTCAACCATTTGAAAGACAAATTATGATTAAAAAGAAAAATAAAATAAAAATAAATAAATAAATAAATACAAAAATAAAAATAAATACAAAGGAGAAAAAAATAAATAAAAAAATATATATATCCAAAATATATTAGTTTAATTTGTGCGAATTCTTTTACGCCACTCAATTCTATCTAAGATCATATTCTCCTCTAAATCCTTAACTATTATATTTTTACTAACAATTTGCATCCAAGTTTTCAGGGTTTACCCATATATTTTACTAAATTCTCATATTTAAGTTCTCGATTTCTCATATTTAAGTTCTCGGTTCTCCTAATCGATGCATAATTGGGTCTTCTTTATACATGCCCAAACCATTTCAAACGATACTCTCACATCTTATCCACAATTAAATTAACTCCCAACTTATTATGAATTTCCTCATTTCTAATTCTATTTTTTCTAGTTTTGCCACACATCCACCTAAATATCCTCATTTTTACTATGGCCATTCTTTGTTTTTGTTATTATTTAATAACCCAACACTCAATATTATACAATAAAATAGGTCTAAAAGTGGTTCTATAGAATGAATTGGGCCGACAATACTTATATTAGATTAGTCAAAATGTAATTCAAATTATCAATTAGTTATTAAAAAAAAATTGATGATCACAATGCGTTGCGATATCTAATCTTGTCCCACGTTTGAATGAATTGGTCGTGTCCCTCAATGTGGCAAATTAAGATGCGCCGTATGATGGTGCAAAAAGAGCATGTTCTAGTCATCCCGGCCCTCTTTCTGGGCTTTATTTTGGGTTTGCAAACTTCACGAAAAATATACCCTAATCTTCATTTTCTATACAACATTGGTGTCACAAATTGTGATCTATTTTTTGTCGTTTGATGTGTCTACATAGATGATTTTAGGCATGTTACATGCTAACAAAGCATCAATTTTATTCATGTTAAGATAATAAACAGTAGAATTTGAGCTAAAATGTCATATACATAAACGTCTTCATCCTTTGCAAATCAGACAACAATTCATTTGACATTTTTTTGTTGATAATAAAATCACAACCAACACAAAGAGAAACAAATAAACTAAAATCACTCAAGAGTTCATGCAGAGAGTTTTATCAAGAAAGCCAAACCCCGAAAGGAAAGGACAGAAGTGAGAGTCTCTCACAGCCAAAAGCTCGAGTTAAAGAATTTCCTGATCTATATATCTAATCCCATTTCCATTCAGGAAAACTTATTAACACGTCTCTCATTGCACCTTCTAATCTACAGTAGCAAGGCCGTTCATGGCTTTGGCCTTCTCTCTCAGAACAAACTTCTGTACCTTCCCAGTGCAGTTAAGAGGCAAATTTCCAAACACTATTGTCTTTGGCACCATAAAATCTACTAATCGCTGACCACAAAACTCAACAATCTCTTCACTAGTAGCACTACAACCATCCTTCAATTTTACAAAAGCACAAGGTGTCTCACCTAGAGCATCATCTGGTCTTGCAACTACTGCAGCTTCCAAAACCTTTGGATAGCTAAGCAACACTCTCTCCACCTCCAAAGTGCTCACGGCCTCTCCACCCGAAGTTACAAGATCTGTTGCTCTGTCTTTCATCTGTACTCGACCGTCTGAATGCCTAACTCCTATGTCCCCAGTGCGAAACCAGCCACCCTTAAAGGCTTCTTCACTAGCCTTCAAATTTTTAAGGTACCCTGACATAATAGTATTGCCTCTAAACATGACCTCTCCTAATGTTTTCCCATCGTGTGGTACACTTCCCATTGTGTTTTGGTCTTTCACGTCCACTGCTTCTACTAATAAGGTGTCAAATTCTTCACAGTGCCCCTCATAAAGACTGTCCCAAGACTGAACAGTGAGTGGACCGAGAACTTCTGTCATTCCATATCCAACAATTATATTGAACCCCAGCTCCTGAATCTTGTTAACTGCTTCATTCGGTGGCAAGGCACCTGCAACAATCACGTTGACCTTGTGAGGAATGTGGCTTTGGTCATTAGCCGGTGCATTAGCAAGCATGATCAAGATGGCTGGAGGCCCACAAATGTGCGTGACATTGTGAAGCCATATGGCATCAAAGATAATTTTGGCCGAAGTATTTTTTATGCAAATATTGATGCCACCAAGAGCAGCCATGGTCCAAGCAAGACACCACCCATTGCAGCGAAACATGTCAACTGTCCATAGGAAAACAGAAGTTTGTCTGATGTCATAGCGAAGAATCTGCGCTACTGAATTCAGGTAGGCAGCTCTGTGGCTGTACACTGCACCCTTCGGAACTCCAGTTGATCCAGATGTGTAATTTACAGAAATAGGATCACATTCATTAATCGGTCTCAAAATCTCAAAATCAGGCTGCCCCATTGCCATAAGGCCGTTATAGTCGAGCAGCCCATCGGATGTGAAGGAAGGTGTTGCTGCTCTGTTAGAGTTGTCCAGTACCAGGACAAGCTTGGGTGGGGCTGTTTTTGTTTGGGAAAGTATTTCACATGCTTTTAGTGCAGTGTCGATGTATTGATAGTAGACAAACATAAGTTTCGCCTCGAGTTGCTTCAAGATCAATGATAATGCGACAATGTCGAGCCTTGTGTTGAGGGCGGAAAGAACGGCACCTGCCATTGGAACCGCAAAATGCAGCTCATAGAGTGCTGGAACGTTTGGAGCCAACGCTGCAATCTGCTTGTGCAAGACATTATCAAACGGGTATTGAATGAATCCGATGCTATGTACGCTTCGTCAGAATGATCAGATATGATCATATAATACAGTTTTTTAAGTCTCAACCAAACAATTGGCAATATCAAACATGAGTATTGATGAATCCTATACCATGTGATTCATCAAAATGGATCAAATATGATATGACAATGTTTCTCAAGTCTCAATTAAACAATTGATATTTTTGTTATTGACTTTTTACGCGCAACAATGATTAGTCAAGTATTTTCTAGAATTGCGAAACATCTTAACATGACTGCCAATGGCATATACTTAGAACATAAAGTGCGGAATGTTATTTAATTTAGAAACTCTACCAATTGGTCGGTTAATTGCCTAGTCATGGAAAAGGAAATTGCGTGCTGCACGTTGCAACAGTACCGTTTTGAGTTTGATTTCATGCTTTCTAGAGAGGGGCCACTCCGTTGATACGGCGTGTCATTGTCAATTAGATGAGTATGATCATGCGTGATTAGCTCATTAAACAACTGAGGGGAAATTTCTATGAAGTTGTGCAAATGACTTTGAGCAATTTCTTTTAAAGAGACTGGGAATAATGGATCAATAAGATACAAAAAAGAAATTGTACTTCCCTACTTCGATCAATGCATGAGAAGAAAGAGACAAACTTGAGGTTGTTGGGAAGCTTTCCTCGTTGTTTACGTGGTTGACTTTGTAAAGTTCTTTGAAATATTTTCGAAGGACTTAAGTTGTATTACCAAAATAAAATTTCAACAGTATTTGTGTAATTTTAAAGTTGTGTACAAGAGAGATTGATTTTCATAATATTAGATAACTGAATGTTTCTATATGTAAAAAATAAATAAAAAAAATATATTATTATTATTATTAGAATATGTGAAATATTTTGGCAAGAAAATATGTTTAAATTATTTTTCATAGTATTACGTGAATGAAGGTTTACTTCTATTGGGTATGCTTTGAGAAATCCCGACTTTTCTAGTGCCTTTTCTATAGATTCTAAAATTAAAACAATAACAATAACAACAACAACAAATTGAATCTTATGATTCCGAGATTAAAAAAAAAAAAAAAAATTCAACTCCTTTTATGGGATGCCAATATGACCGTGTGATGCTTTTTCTTTATTCTCTACTTCATGTTAGCATCGGAT
This sequence comes from Dillenia suffruticosa, assembly GCA_033439265.1. Classification (NCBI taxonomy): domain Eukaryota; kingdom Viridiplantae; phylum Streptophyta; class Magnoliopsida; order Dilleniales; family Dilleniaceae; genus Dillenia; species Dillenia suffruticosa. Next base: position 386,536 of record JAVTVX010000027.1, read on the forward strand.
TGATCTATATATGCTATGAAATTCTCGTGGCTTCAGTGAAAATCAGAACATAGGATTTCTTTGGCATGTATAAAACACCATGATTGAATGCTGTTGAAGCATATGAATAAAACATTTTTGCCTTCTATCACATCTGCATGCTATGAAGAAGAGAGAAAAACTCACAATATCACCCCGCGAAATCTCCAAGCTGGATAGAGCAGAAGCAAGCTTTATACATCTCTCATGCGTCTCCTTCCATAAGTATCTATCCTCACCATATACAATGGACGTTCTATCTCCATAAAAATGGGCTGCTCTTTCTATGAAGCTAATAGGAGACAAGGGCACGAAGTTTGCCGCGCATTGAATGAGACCCTCCATGGAATTTTCACTTGAGAGCTTGCACACAATTCTTGGGAATGTTAGGCCATCTACAAGAAGACGGCTGAGAGCAAGAGATTTGATGACGACGGAACACAATTATTTGGAAATTTTTAATGCTAATGAATGTGCACCATTTCAGCATATCACTTCGCCATACCATGTAGATATTAACCCCAGAAGGTGGGTGATGATTAGATAAGTCAAATCAAACACTAAGATCGATAGAATTCTAATCATCTATAATATTTAATTTTAGAAAAAAAATATTTACCAAAAAAGTAGAAAAATCTTTGATCTAATCTCATACCATCCACCTTGGCTTGATAGCAGGGTATTGAATCCGAGCATCTACAGTTGTTTAATTTTTCATTGCCTTATAGCTAAATATTCAATTGCCTGTCAGCTCCATCTAGATACCGAATAATATACTCTAGATGTCTTGACTTCAAGGGACGACTCAATTTTATTTATATATATTTTATTTTTGTAGTTGTAGAAGACGTATTCATTTTTAATAAAAAGTCCAATGGTTGGATTCGTGGAATGTTACTTGGCATCCGCAATTCTTGCTTTGCATTCAAACCCCATAATACTTTACAATTAATTTTATAATCCATGCATTATTTGTTTCTTAAATCAAATATTAATTTGATTTGATTTTGAGAATATTTGATTTTCTTTATTTTTATATTTATAATATTATATTTTCATATTCATGACAATATGTTTTTTTTACGTAAACTCAACTTATTATAATAATTCATTAAAATATTAGAATATTAAGATTCAAATTTTTATTATGTTGCTTCCAATCTCAAATAATCATGTTGAAGAAATACAATATACTGCTCTCTCATGTCCTTGATATTTGGTTTCCCCTCGAATTAGTACTTTGGAAATTCGAATCTCCTATATACCTCTGGTATATAACCTCAGAAATGAAAAATAAAATAAACAACTAGGAAAACATATATATAACATAGATCTAATTCTATGAAATAGGTTTGGTGGCTAAAACCTGGTCTAGTGGCCAGTTTCAACCTTGGACCATACATACCGAACATTAAGGTAAGGTTCAACCACCAAAATTGGAACCGTCAAAGGTAAATTTCAAAAAAGAAAAAGGTTTGTTTCATGAAAAACAACGAAATTATCCATTAAACTGATCACAACGGACTCTAAACTGAAAACTAAATAGGATCATTAGACCCATCACCTAAATCAGAAGTGAAACCATTGCTTCATCAAGCACTAACCTAGATCATACAGATTGTTTAGGCCAAGGGTTATAGTTTGCAGGATCCAATTCCGGGTAAGAGCTAAGTCGTACCATTGGCCAAAGCCACCATGAAATGCTCATGGTATCAATGACTAATACCAAATAATAATCGGATAGGATGGCTCTTCTTTTGCTCGTGAAATATAAAAAAAAAACATAGTATATAAATAAAACAAAAGAGTTTAATATTTTTCATTTTTCTCTTTCTCATTCTCTTTCCCTTTTTCTTTTCTCTGTTGGCTAATCTGATGTCTTAATTGGCTATGAATGTTACATGAACTATCATTCCTAATTATGTCTTTTGCAATTGCTTGCCTGTCATTTGCAAAAAAATTAATGATTGTTTTGCCTTATCATAGTTTTTTTCAAGCTCGTGCATTTATACTAAATGCCTAGGTGAACGAACCAGAAGACCTGCTCGAAGGTCTTACCGGTTCAACCTCGGGTAAGGTCAAGGCCCAAGTATAATTCAGCTGCATTATTTTGTATATATTCTCGACTATTAACAAAACAAATCTAATATTTTGATATTCCAAATCTATCACCAGTTTTTTTAATGTAAAAGTACTTAATAAAATTTAATGTCTCATTTATGTTAAATTATTTAAAAAATAAAATTGGCTTTATAATTTGGAGGAGTGTTAAGTTGCAGAATTATTAATAATGTCTTTTTCCAGGAACTTAAATTTTAAGAACAAATAAAAATTACATTAAATATAAGATATTAGTATAAATTGGATTTTGTAATTAATAGTCGTCCATGAAAACATTATTGAATGTAATGAATAAATGAAAGAATGATAATAATAGTGATGATTATGAACATGGCGATAACGATTGAGATAGATATGTTGGTAGGATTAGGTTAATATTTACCTTAAATGCTATTTTCTGAGGACAACGTGGCTAGTGATGTCGTTTTCATGTGGAACGGTTTAGACGAGACCAAGATAAGACGTATCCGATGCGTTAATGTCTTGGTTTCTTGGCAATCACGTGATCGTCCGTCACATTGATGTGTCGGTTGTGCAACTTTTTCAACAACCAAGATAGACGATCCAAACAATCTCTTACATCAATAGATAATCCTCAAAATTGACCCGCAACTATCTTTAAGATCACTTGACTCCAAATCTCTTCCATTCCAACCAATATTGAATCTCATACCGAAAAATGAAGTGTTGGGACTTCTTGTTTTTCACAAATTTAACATTAGCAATATGTTTGTTTAATGTTGTATTGGGTGAACAATGTGGGAAACAAGCAGGAGGAGCTTTATGTGCGAATGGGCTGTGCTGCAGTGAATATGGATATTGTGGTAGCACTGCCGCATATTGCGGAACTAATTGTCAGAGCCAGTGTAGTGGCAGCGGTTCGAGCCCAACACCTACTACGCCTGTTGGTGGTGGTGGTAGTGGTGGAGATCTTGGGTCTATCCTAAGCTCATCGATGTTTGAACAGATGCTTAAACACAGAAATGACGCTGCTTGTCCTGCTAAAGGATTTTACACCTACAATGCTTTCCTCACAGCTGCAAAGTCTTTTAATAAGTTTGGCAATGAGGGGGATTTGGCTACTCGCAAGAGGGAGATTGCAGCTTTCTTTGGTCAAACCTCTCATGAGACCACAGGTCCTCTCTCTCTCTCTCTCTCTCTGTATTGTGTAATTTAGATAGAATATTGTTGACAGGGGCGTTGATTTGTGTGAGAGTGCAGGAGGTGAAGGATGGGCAGGTGCACCAGATGGACCCTATGCGTGGGGATATTGCTTTGTCAGGGAAAAGAATGAAGGCACTTATTGTTCTTCTCCATCTTGGCCATGCCCTGCTGGTAAACAATATTATGGCCGAGGCCCAATCCAACTTACCCAGTATGTCTCTCTTCCTCAATTATGCCTTTGCTGCAAATCCTCAACACAAATTTCGACCACATCTTCACCATATATTTTTTAACTCATTTTTAAATTTAAAATTTTACCTGATCAGTTGCGCATTAATTTTGTGTTTTTTTTGGGGGGGGGGGAAGAAAATTAAGTCACTTTTTTTATGAAATTAGCCGCTAAATTTTAAATTAAATAAATAATTATTCATAAATCCCACTTGTCCTTGTTAAATTCTGAACACAAATTCTGCTTTTTTTTAAAAAATTAAATTCTGATTAATTACCATCCCTATTAACCATGAGATGTTGGGTTTTTGTTGGAACTGTGACTCTTTGAAAGCAATAATTTTTATGAGTCAGAGCCGGGTATTTTACAGTGAAAGAATGGTCACGCCCAACAACTTGTCATCTATCTCCTTTTACCAGAAAGAAAAAGAAAAAAAAAATTGTTGGCAAATCCAATTAAAAGAAAGATGGAGACAATAGGTACGTAACAGGATCATTAATAAGAAGAGTGCATCCAACAAGTGAGCCTTAAATGCAGCACATGGGCTCGTTCTTTCTTCTCAAGGAGGATTTGACTCTGACCATTGACTCTTGACTTTCAGCAACTATCAGTATGGTCAAGCAGGACAAGCCCTCAACTTGGATCTCATAAATAACCCGGATCTAGTGGCAACCGACCCGGTTGTATCATTCAAGACAGCTATTTGGTACTGGATGACCCCACAGGGTAACAAGCCATCGAGCCATGATGTCATCATCGGGCGTTGGACACCTTCCGATGCAGACAGGGCAGCGGGTCGGGTCCCGGGCTATGGAGTAATCACAAACATCATCAATGGTGGGCTAGAATGCGGGCAAGGATCTAACCGAGAAGGGGTAGACCGGATCGGGTTCTATAAGAGATATTGTGACATGTTTGCCATTGGCTATGGCCAAAATCTGGACTGTTACAATCAAAGGCCTTTTGCTTAGGCACATATGTGTAGCATATCATTAACCAATGGTATTGCCTCCACATCTTTTCGGACAATTTTATATATTACTCTTTTCCAGGTAATTTCATTCGAGAATTATTACAATAAAGAAGAATTTAATAGTTACAATAATCTTTTCACTTGTCACTTGTTTGGATTGCAAAATGATCTTATTTTGATTGATGCAAAATTTTTAATGTATACCTCTGGTCGAAATTGATCGAATGAAATTCTTGAAAATATTTGTATTTAAACTATTTTTACTGTCATAATCTTTTATATGCTGGAATGACATATTTTATATATTTCAAATTTATTTACTTACTCCCCATACCCATAAATATATATATATATATATATATATATATATATGCTATTCATTTAATGAATTTATAATTTTTGTCGGACATTGATTTTTTTTTAAATAAAATCTTAAATTCAAATTTTGTATATTGAGAAAATAAATATTAAGAAAGTTTTATCTATTAAGTATTTAATTCGATTTAAATTAAATTTAGTTGGATTTAATATAATCATCAGATAGATATCGATAATTAAAAAAAAAATATACAATGCTTTCAATTCTAAGCCCCCAAGCCTGTAATAATAAGTACAGGTTGCCCCATATGAAGAAGTCCATTGAAAAAATCCTGTAAGCAATAAGTTTGGTCTTTTCATCCACAAGAAATAGTGTTGCTGCTCTAAATATCTTGAAGCCAAGTCTTTGGCAGTGGCAGCCGCACTTAATTTTTTTTTTTTCGGCTTCTCTTTATAAATAAATGAAGTTCTGTGGATCAAAATTTTTTCTCTAGATTTTTTTAATGATTCTAAAAGAAAAACTCTTGAGAAGAGTTTTTCTTTATCTTTTTTATTTTAATATTTTAATTTTTTCGAAACCATATTTTTTTTATTTTATTTATGTTGTCACTTGAATAATGTGAAATTTCAAATATGTTAATATCATAAATGTGTTCATAAATGCTATAATTTGGATGGGTTTAAATATTTTTTTTATAAATTTTATTTATGTTCATAAATTTTAAATATGTTTATAAATATTTTTTTTATAAATTTTATTTATGTTCATAAATTTTAAATATGTTTATAAATATTTTTTATTCCGTTTATATGATTTGGATATTTATAAATATATGACTTATGTTATTTTTGAATTTTTGAATTTTTTATGTTATATAAACATTATTTTATATTTATAAATATTTGATTTTAATAGTTTAGAAAATTAATTAATTTATTTTTATTTTAATTATTAGTATTTCTACCTTTTATATTTTAAATGTAGATTTATTAATTTTAATTAATCGATGGTGAAGAGAAAAAATTATATTTTATGTATGTCTTTTTTGATAATTTTATTAAAAATAGAGTTTATAAAAAATATTTTTTCAAATACGTTATTTATAAAATAGAGTATAGAAATAGCTTTTTTAAGAAAAATGTTATACAACTATTAAATTTATTTTTAAAATAATTAATTTTTACTTCTCAGAGAGAAGATAAAGAGGAAAAAAAAAAACGCTGCTCTTAATATCCAGAAGCCAAGTCTGCCTAGACTGGGCTCTTTCTATGGTCCATGACAAGAAAGAAATTAATTATTCCATAAATGTCGTCCATAGGCAATTCTTTCTTTCTTTTTCTCCCTTTACCAAGTCAATAATACGACACGTTGCCCATCTGAAGAAGCTTATCGAAGAAATCCAGTAAGCAATAAGTTTGGTCTTTTTTTTTTTTTTTATACCATGTCTTGGACACCGCCCGGTCTCTGGGGTTTCGCCCCGACTAATCCGGACCGACCGCTGCAGTGACTCCTATTCGGAGGGCGGGTCTCCCAACGGGAAACGCTCCATACACATGAGGGCCCGATGTTCCCGGTGGGAATCGAATTTCGGTCATGTTTAAGGGAACTCAACCCCACATCCAGTTGAGCCAATCCACGTTGGTTAAGTTTGGTCTTTTTACCCACAAGAAAAATGGGGTTGGGGCACTTGATGTCCGGATGCCAAGTCTTGGCAGTGGCAGCCGCACTAAATATGTGGAAGCCAAGTCTTGGTAGTGGCAGCCCCATACTGCGTGCTTTCTATGGTCCATGACAAGAAAGAAATTAATCATTCCATAAATGTCTCCATAAGCATGTTTAGAGCACTGTTTTTAAAATTGAACCGAACCGACTGATTCAATCAGTTTGATCGAGAATCATTTTATAATTCAGTTTGATTTATACTACCAAACTATATAAAATCAATTTCAGTCAAAATTATTTAAAATTAATCAAAACCGATAAAATTAGTAAATCATTCAAACCGATCTGATCAATTTTTTATTATAGTTGGTATTTTTTATGTATTATTGATATAAATTTTTTTGTAATAGAGATGTATACAAATTATATATATAACGTCATGGTGAAATCATCCAATTTGTAAAATAGTCTAATTAATCCGATTAATAAACCAATAAACTGATAGATTAATCGAATTGATTACTGATTTGGTTTTAAAATTATTGATCCAGGCGAAGGGGAAATCACCCTCTAAAGGTGTTGTATATTTGAAAGTCAAGTAAAAAAAATGAAGTATTTAATTCTTTCAAATTTTTTTGGGTAAAATATAAAAAATTAATAATATTTCCCTCTATTAATTTTATCTTTAAAAAAAATCTAATTATAGAAAATATGAAAGTTAACAAAATTTTTGAAAGCATCAGGACATGTGTGTTGAATGTCACGATAGGCTAATACAAAAAGTTAGTAACATTCATAATTGTGGTAAGCGTCTATATTCTGTCCGTGCTCGCCAGTTATAAGTGATTTACAACATGCTAGGTTTTGTCCTTCGTTTTAAAATATTCATGAGAGGCCCCAGCCTTTCCTTAGACAAGGTTTAATTTGCGAGAAGATATGCTCCTAGGTACGAGAATCCCAAAATCATATTCCCACTAGCCTCATTGTGTCGAATTTGGCTTCATCTCTCTCTCTCTCTCTCTCTCTCTCACTTTTGTATTATTGAAGCCGGCGTGGTAGCAGTGTCATGACTCTGGACCATATCCTTCCCTAGCTTCCTCAAAGTTTGTTTTCCAATATCGGTTTTATGGGCGCATTTTTTGCCCCTTTTAATACGGCATTCGGGTGCTCTGGCAAATTTTGCCACAAAGTCGTGTCACGACTTCCAGTCCGAGGTGCCTAAATTTTCCAACCAAGGCATGACCACTTCACTAGCTTCCATTCCCTCCCACCCACGATTTTCTGCCTAACCTATCTATGACCCCCGCGATTTACTCCACTTCTCCCTTGTGGAATTTGAATGCATTCGTCTATTGTGATGGACCCCCTTAACTTCAATCGTACGAGAAAGAATTTTTTCTTTAAATCTTGTGTTTAAATTTACGTGAACACACCTATTTTTATAATTTTTATGATCCTTATATAATAAAAAATTATCTGATTATATTTTTATAAATATTTAAAAAAATAATAATAATCAACACAAATCCTAAAATTCAATATTCACATTATCAAAATCAAGAAACGAAGTATGGGACATATCTATGATTTAAAGGCAGCAGTCAATAAGCAACGGGGAAAAAGATGGAATTGAAAGGAGGATCACCTTAGCTTGCAACCGAGAAGGCCTCAGGAATCCCTGTAGGTGCCGTGGCATCTCTCTCAATTGTTGAAGAAAGCAAAGGTCACCACGACACTTTTTCTCGAGCCCGTGTGTGACAAATTCATTCCCTTCTATTTTTTTTTTAATTTTTTTATTTGATTAACTAAGATATTTAGAATTTTAATTAATATAATATAACTTTTAAAGTTATCTTATTTTATTTAAAAAAATTGTATTAAATTATTACTTAGTTCTTACTTTAGTCTAGATTTACACATATTGTTGTTAGGTTTTATATTCAGATTTTTTTATTAGAAAACATGTTTTTTCTCTCAATGTATTGGGTTTTTATCTCTTGAAATCAATTCCTTTTTAAAATTTTTAAGATTTTTACTGAATAAATCCCAACCCATATCTCTGTCGGGTGTCAACAACCCGTTGGCAACCTTGTCGTTGGCTAAGATGGCAACCCTTATTTCCCAAATTCTAAAATTCGGAGAAGACCTTTTCAAGACCTCTGGTTATGACGATTAATTTGAAAAAATATTAAAAATGATATGAACTCCATTCATTTATGACTTGCCAAAACCTAATCAATGAATTAAGATCAAGCTGGATTTTGAGCTTATGATGTTAAAAGAACTGTGTTTAAATATCAAACTGCACAATACCGATTCAAAAAAAAAAATCTTTAAGCTCTGCATGTCAATAAGTCAAATTTGAATAATATCCTACTCAATTCGATTAAACTTATTTTTATTTTAAGCAAATTAAACATAAAATATTTAAAATTATTTTAACAATAAAAATATTGTAAATTTCTTTTCAAAATTGAGATGTGAAAGCATATATATTGTGCTCGAGGACTTCACAAATTAAACAGAAATTAATGGGTCTACGGTCATTATTCCACAGCATCCAGAAGCCACCAAATAGATCACATTAAACCCCCACTAATGCACGCAGTCGAAACTTTCAAAGGATATTTTATGGAATCTGCCCATTCCAAAAAAATCTATATATACCACCTTTACTCGCCACAACATCGCCACCACAGCACTACCTTGAGTTAGTATAATTAATTATATCCCCCAAAAGCCCACAAAAAATGAGGATTCTAGCAGTATTAGTGTTAGTGGTACTCACAACTATAGTGGGTACGTTGGCACAAGAGCAATGTGGTAGTCAAGCAGGAGGAAAAGTGTGTCCTGGAGGCCTCTGTTGTAGCAAATATGGCTACTGTGGTAGCACTGCTGACTACTGCACCCAAGGAAATTGCCAGAGCCAATGTGCTGGCAGCAGTTCCCCGACACCGGCGACTCCAACACCAACCCCTAGTGATGGCGGCAGTGTTAGCTCCCTCATTAGCAGAGACTTGTATGAACAAATGTTGAAACATCGGAATGATGGAGCTTGTCAAGGAAAAGGATTTTACACTTATGACGCTTTCATTGCTGCTACTAACTCCTTTCCAGGTTTTGGTACCACTGGTAATGTCGCTACCCGTAAAAGAGAGATTGCTGCCTTCTTCGGTCAAACTTCTCATGAAACCACAGGTCCTAATTCAGTACAATCTAATCCTCGTTATGTTCATAGCACTATATTCTTAAAAATTCCGTAATTATATTGATAGAAATAAAGCACACTATGGTTATCTCTGAATGGTCAACTTAATGACCTTCAGCATGAAACATAAATACGTTTAACATTAATGCTCAAGGTTCTTAGGACTCCGAATTGGTGGGCTGGGATGGTTTAAGAGCGGGTATAAATTGTGAGCAATGATTCAAATGTAATTTTAGTCATTGCATTGTTATTGATTGATTTTCCTAAATGCGTTATGCATAATATGTGTGTGTGTGTGTGTGTGTAGGTGGATGGGCAACTGCACCAGATGGTCCATATGCATGGGGGTATTGCTTTGTTACAGAGCAAGGTAACCCCCCAGATTATTGTGTGGCCAGTCAACAATGGCCCTGTGCCCCTGGAAAGAAGTACTATGGTCGCGGTCCCATTCAAATTTCCTAGTAAGTTGCAATAACCTTACTCTTTTACAATAATGCATCAAATCAACTTTTTCAGCTCCAAGGACGTACCTCTAAACCCGTCTAGTATCCTACAAGCCCACTTATGTATAGGGGTAATAAAAACGTACGGAATGGGCGTCCCCATAAATACACATGGTATGTATGTATGTATGTATGTATGAAGTAATCTCCATCTTTTATCTCTTCGATTCCCACATGTGTTGCACTTGGGTCCACTTGTTAATAGAAAATTATGTCTAAGCGGATAAAAGTGGGTACAGAAGTGCGATTAAGATTTCTCATTATTAATTCCATGCACCATTCATGCATTCCTTGTCAACTGCGTTGGCAACTCTTCAAAGTTCACGCTACCTATTCCATTTAGGTCTTAAAAGTGCACCCACCTTAATATATATAAAAAAAAAATTATATTAAGATTAGTTTCAGCGCACTTGTTTAACATAAAATTAATTTGGATAACAGGTCAAAATAGTCAAATCATATTATCCCCATGAATCATTACATAAAATATAAGAATGGGCATCCACAGATTTAGCATGTTAGGTGTGTTGCACGGGCTGGCTCCTTCAAATAACATTTTCATTTCTACCGAAAAATAAAATAAAATAAAATTACATAAAACATAAAGTAGAAAAGGAGGTTGTAACATAACATAAAGGTAATTATTAGGCGAAGGCCAATATATAATTTTAAATATTTTACGGTTTTGAACAAAATAAAGATCCAAATAGACCTTGACTTATAATTCCTTTATTTTCTTTTATGGCAGCAACTACAACTATGGACCAGCTGGAAAAGCCATAAACTCAGATCTTCTAAATAATCCAGATTTGGTTGCCAGAGATGCCACAATTTCATTCAAGACAGCACTCTGGTTCTGGATGACCCCTCAGTCCCCTAAGCCATCCTGCCATGCCGTCATGACCGGGGGATGGACCCCATCTTCTGCGGACACCGCCGCAGGCAGAGTCCCCGGCTATGGGGTCACCACGAACATCATCAATGGCGGAGTTGAGTGTGGGAAAGGCTCTAACCCACAAGTTCAGGATCGCATTGGGTTCTATAAGAGATATTGTGACTTGCTTGGCGTGGGATATGGCAACAATCTCGATTGCTATAACCAGAAGCCTTTTAATTCTTAGGCTTGATGGCTTTTTGAGGGCGTAGTATATGTACTGTATATTGAATAAGCTGCTGCCAACTAATTGGCTAGCATGGCCTAGCTAAATGCTCCGGTGTCCACGGTAACAAAATTAATGCTAATAAAAATAAATTATCTACAAAAAGTATCCTGGGCACGCTCAATGTAAATCCTACGTCTTCCATAGTCTTGCTTACTGAAGGTTTCATTGATGAAGGACAATCTTCTTCGTTCTAAAGGGTTTACCTGATATATAAAATGTTTCTCGACTTAGTGCGGAATAGGGGAAGGGTGAATATATATGTATGCAGTCTTCCCCTTAGACTGTTTCCATGCTTTGAACCCGTGACTTCGAGGTCACCAAAAGAGCAATTTCACCGTTATGCCAAAATTCGCCTTCTAATCTCCTTCGTTCTACCTCCAAGTAAATCGAGTCTGTTAAATCACCTTTAAATAGCATGAAGAAGTAGGTTCTGTGAACTAAGGAGACTCTGCAGCTATGCCACAATTCTATAATCTCTCCTCGAAGCCTTTGGAATTCTGATTGCCGGTTTTATGGATTGTCTAATTCGACTTCTGTAGGATCTAACCCAACGTCTTTTACACTCCTCGAAACTTCAAGAGGCTTTGCTTCAGTTTTGAGTTCCTGTGACGGTGAGGGATACAGAAATTCATCATATGAACAATTTTAACTAGAGGAAATATTCGAAGCCTAACATGAACAATGGTAGAAAACATCAAGTTGTCATGTAGAGAAAGAAAAATTCACCTGTTCATTCGCAAGTTGCTCCTCAGGGAGCTGAACCTCTTCTATCTGCTTCATTCCTGAATCAAGACTCCTATTCACTGTATGCACGTCATTTGGAGTCTCGACATCTTGTGCTTTTGGTTCATCAATACCTGTCAAATGTGCAGAATTCAGAGAACTACTTCTTGATAACCTTCCGTTTTCATTGTTGTAGTTCAAAGAAGAAAGCTTCCTTGTGAGATTCTCAGGTCTTCCGGGGTATCTTTTGTCAAGCACATTAGCTAGTGTATTTTCATCCTTTTTGGTCTCTGCAAACTGAGGAGGAGACGGGCTATCCGTTACACTATCTTCGTAAGTTTTGCTCTGATCGTGAGTCAACTTCAAGCTTCCATGGTTGGATGTCTCTTCTTCTTCCTGCTCAGGAGTAATTGAAGCTGGAAAAATATAAATTGACTCTGTATCAGCCTTTAATGGCAGTGTCATCTTTCCTGATCTATCTCATCAACATTTTTGACAAAAAGGTAGAAGAGAGTTGCTGTAATTTCTTTTCTTATCTCTTATTAATGATACAAAGTATATTTATATACAAAAGAAATCCTTAAATCAAGGATACTAAAAGAGAATGTAAATATTTGATAGAAGAAATTAAGGCTAGATTAGAGATACAAATATTTGACCAACTAGAGATCCTTAAATTAAGGATACTAAAAGGTTATATAAATATTTGATAGAGAAATTAAGGCTAACTGGAGACCATCATCCAATACACCCCCTCAAGTGGGAGCATGAAGATTTCGAATGCCCAACTTGCCAACAAGAAAATGAAATTGCTGATGACTGAGAGCTTTAGTAAAGAGATCAGCAAGCTGAAGGTGAGAAGGAACATGGGACGTAATGATGGAACCAGATGTAATGCAATCCCGAATAAAATGACAGTCAATTTCAATATGTTTGGTACGCTCATGATAAACAGGATTGGCGGCAATATGAATGGCAGCACGATTGTCACAATGAAGGTGAGCTGGCAAAGATTGAGGGATTTGCAAATCATGAAGTAAGGTACGAAGCCAGATAAGTTCACATGCAGTGGCAGCCATAGAGTGATATTCAGCTTCAGCGGAAGAACGAGAAACAGTGGTTTGTTTCTTGGTTCTCCAGGTAATGGGAGAGTGACCAAGAAAAACAAGATAGCCAGTAATAGAACGCCGTGTAAGAGGACAACCGGTCCAATCAGAGTCACAATATGCATTAAGTCGTAAATCAGATTTGGAGGAAAGAAAAATGCCTTGTCCCGGAGTAGACTTGAGGTAGCGTAAGATGCGAAGAGTAGCTAGCCAATGTCGATGGCGGGGCTGATGCATGAATTGAGACAGAATATGGACTGAATAGCAGAGTTCTGGTCTGGTGATAGTTAAGTATATGAGTCTGCCAACCAAGCGACGATAAGGACCAGGATCATCAAGGAGATCACTATTATCAGTTCCCAAGGTGTGATTTTGCTCCATAGGAAACGTAACTGGTTTGGAACCAATCATGCCAGATTCTTGTAGAATATCCAATGTATATTTCCGTTGGGACAAAACAATGCCATTAGGAGAGCGAGCTACTTCCAAACCAAGAAAGTACTTGAGAACACCAAGGTCTTTGATGTGGAAACAAGCATCCAGGTATGCTTTGAGAGCAGTAGTATGATGAGTGTCATTGCTAGCAATAATAACGTCATCCACATACACAAGTAGAGCCGTGAAGGAGGTGCCCTTATGGTATAAGAAAAGGGATGTGTCTGCTTTAGATTGAGTGAAACCAAAACGAAGAAGTGAAGCAGAGAATTTAGCATACCGTTGACGCGATGCCTGTTTTAAACCATAAAGAGATTTCCGAAGTCGACAGACTCGATTATCACCTGGGGATAAATAACCAGGAGGCGGTGTCATGTAGACTTCCTCAGAAAGATCACCATGCAAAAAGGCGTTGTGAACATCGAGTTGGTACAAGTCCCATTATTTTGCGGCTGCTACCGCTAATAGTGTACGAACCGTCGGAAGTTTGGCTACAGGGGCAAAGGTTTCAGTGTAATCAAGTCCTTCAATTTGTGTATAACCCTTAGCAACTAAACGAGCCTTGTAGCGCTCGATTGTCCCATCAGAATGATACTTGATCTTGTAAACCCATTTCGATCCAATGGCCTTCTTTCTAGCGGGAAGTGGCTCTAAAGTCCATGTACAATTGTGTTCAAGTGCTTGTAATTCCTTATTCATTGCGTCTTGCCAGCGAGTGTCCTTAATGACCTGTTTATAAGATTTTGGCTCATCATCTTGGGTGATGGCCATAAGAAAACGAGTATGTGAAGGATTGAATTTGGAATATGAGAGAAAAGAGGTTAAAGGATAGGACATACCTGAGGAAGCATGGTTGGAAGAGGTGGGAGAAGAACTATAATATCCTGGCAAATCAACATGGAAGTCACGGAAGTGAGATGAGAATTTCCTTGTTCGAGGAGGAAGTGATTGTGGCTGTATTGGTTTGGAATCAGGTGTGAGAGATGGAGAAGAACTATCAATATCTGTGAAAGAATTCAATTCAGGGTTATCGATAGGAGGTGATGGGATTGTTGGTGTAGATGATTCAAAAGATGTAGGTTCAGGGTCAGGAACTGGTAAAGGGACAGGTGTGATTAAAGGAGTATCACGTTCTGGAGAAGGTAAACACGATTGGTGAAAAGGAAAAATATGCTCATAGAAATTCAAATCTAGAGAGGTGAAAATTTTATGAGTGGCTAAATTGTACACCTTATATGCCTTTTGGCCGTGAGGGTATCCAAGGAAAATGCAAGCAGTGGCACGTTCATGGAATTTATCCTTTGATCGAGGAAGGACGGAAGCATAGCAAAGGCACCCAAAAACACGAAGATGAGAATAATTGGGCCTTTTAGAAAATAATATTTCATAAGGATTTCGACCAGATAAAAGAGGTGAGGGCATGTAATTTATTAAATATGTTGATGTTAAAATACACTCACCCCAGAACTTAATAGGCAAATTGGCTTGAAAACGTAAGGCCCTAGCCACCTCAAGTATGTATTGATGTTTACGTTCCACTACTCCATTTTGTTGAGGGGTGGAAACGCAAGAAAACTGAGTCAAAATCCCATTTTGTTGACAAAAGAGTTGAAAATTATGATTTGTAAATTCGGTACCATTATCACTACGAATTTGTTTAACCACCTTTCCAAATTGTCTAGTCACCATGGTCAAGAAGGAAAGCAACCTAAGAAAAACTTCAGATTTGGTTCTAAGCAAATAAACCCAAGTGACTATGGTATAATCATCCACAATGCTTAAGAAGTAATGGGTGCCGGACAAAGATATAGTATGATATGGGTCCCAAACATCACAATGAATTAATTCAAAAGATTCATGAGTTTTAATTAAACTAACTGGAAAAGGAATTCGAGATTGTTTCGCTCGATGACAAGAGTCACAACACTTATGAAAGGACTTAACAGAAAACTGACCTAAATCTGAAATAAAAGATAGTCTATCAAAGGATAAATGCCCAAGGCGTTGATGCCACAAATTGAGTTTAGAATCATGAATGATGCTGGTTGCTGCAATGGGAATTTTGATTGCCCGAAAATAATAGAGCCCATCTCGCAATTCACCCATTCCAATCAGCTTCCTTGTGGCTAGGTCCTGTAAAGCACAAAAGGAAGGAAAAAAATGAGCAACGCAATGCAAGGCTGTGGTTAATTTGCTGATGGATATAAGATTGCACTTAAATGAGGGTATATAAAGATCATTATTTAAAGTAAGAGATGGATTAAGAAAAACATTTCCATAAGATTTTGTTGGAATGCTTGACCCATCTGGAATAGTAATTGGTGAAAAATGAGGTAGAGTGTTGGGGGAATCAATGACACTCGCATGACATGTCATATGGTCAGAAGCACCTGAATCCAAGATCCATTCAATTGTACAGTTGTACAGAGGAGCTGCCTTACCCGCAAAGTTGGCTGTAGGATTGTGAGCCTTTTCAAGATTAAGCATAGAGATGAGTTGAGTATATTGTTCAGCAGTCAGCCCATTAATTGGTATAGTGTTACCTTCAACAGGTTCCATACGCTGTGAGTTATTAGCTGCTTTGGGCTTGGATGATTTCCCTTATCCCACCATTCAGGATATCCGTTGAGCTCAAAACAAGTCTCTTTAGTGTGTCTTGTCTTTTTGCAATATTCACAAAATAATTTGGATGAGTCACGATTGTTTGTAGATTTCCGATTGTTGTGGGTTTTGTTTCCGTTGTTGCTATAAAATGCTGCTCCCTCAATAGAAGGTAATCACGATGCTGTCACTAATTGTTGTCGCTCTTCTAGTGCTACGAGTCCATAAACACGAGACAATGAAGGTAATGGTTCAGTGTTCAAAATTTGAGAGCGTACCGTATTATATTTGTCATTCAGGCCCATTAAAAATTGATGCACTTTTTCTTTCTCCCTTTCTGCAGCAAGAGCCTGTGCAGACCCACAAGTACACATTGGAATTTGCAAGTATGTGCTAAAGCTCATCCCAAATTCCCTTTAATTTTGTGTAATATGCTGAAACAGACATGCCTTGTTGCAAGGTATTCACCATCTCAGTCTTCAACTGATGAATGCGAGGTGCATTCCCTTGAGAAAATCTTTCTTCAAGATCATTCCACATCGCTTGTGCCGTAGCAAAGTATGCTACACTATCATGTAAGGTAGGATGAAGAGAATTAAAGATCCAAGAGATTACCATAGAGTTGCATTTAATCCATGCATGTTCTGCTGTGGAACCAGGTGATGGACATTTGATAGTCCCATCTACAAAGCCAAATTTATTTTTGGCCTGAAGTGCGTTTGTCATGGCACGACGCCATGTGGGGTAATTTTCTTCTTTGAGGAGGCATGTTACTAAGGTTGTGCCTGGATTGTCAAATGCATGAAGAACATAGGGTGATGAAACATCAAAATTGGTTTGAGTTATGTCTAATTGGCTAGTTTTTGACGTACTAGAACCCAAAGGGCTTTCTTCGGTCATGTTGAGAAGATGAAGAAATAATTTAGGATTTCAACTGCTCTGATACCATGACAAAAAGATAGAAGAGAATTGCTGTAATTTCTTTTCTTATCTCTTATTAATAATACAAAGTATATTTATATACAAAAGAAATCCTTAAATCAAGGATACTAAAAGAGAATGTAAATATTTGATAGAAGAAATTAAGGCTAGATTAGAGATATAAATATTTGACCAACTAGAGATCCTTAAATTAAGGATACTAAAAGGTAATATAAATATTTGATAGAGAAAATTAAGGCTAACTAGAGACCATCATCCAATAATTTTCATCATTCTTAAAAGAAAATACTTTTTGATTTTCCACGGGCGACCATGCAGTACAGTCCACAGCTCTGCTTCCGTTCAAGATTTCTATCTCAATGCACTGAACATCCTTGCAAACATCTTCCAAGTTACCAATACTCCATTCGTCAATCTCCACCCAACCCTGACCTGGTTGAGTTCTAACAGATGTAGGACTACCAATTGATATTTGTGGAGATGTACCATCAGCAAGGAAATTGTCCTCAAGGGAATTTGTAGCTCATCAGATTCAATCCTACCGTGTCTTCCAATCCCAGCCTCAGGAGACTGAGGACCTGCTACAGAAGAAAATTCTGAAAATGAACTATCATGCCGGATTTGCAATCTAGGATGGTGATGCTCAAATTCTGCCTAGAATTGATAAAGAGGATACAGATATGCATTAAGAGTGTGAATGGGGCTAATATACGACAGTTCAGTAAATGGAAAGGTCACACATACCAATGTGATTGAAGGCTTATGACCACCTGCCCTTCTGAGCAACTCTTCAACCGGAGACTGAGCAAGGTCTCGTTGTAGGGCTAGCTCCTTTACCTGCTTCTCCAGCTGCATAAACAAAACGATGAAGACAATGGAGAATGCAGCCTCTAATGAAGTAAAACTTTCATAATATGATGCATAAAACTGAGTGTAAGAATTTTGATGCTGCCAAATCTAGTTGTAAATATGTCTTTTTGCCGATATGGGTCTTTCAAGCGCATGTAAGCATATTGTTCAGCTATCGGTGGTATCATTAGCAGGTTTCTCATGGTCACCTGTTCAATGAGATGATCTTTCTCTCTCAGCAACTCAGAACACCAGATGTGACGGACGCCAGGATTTCTCAACTCATTCTCTAATCTGGCTAGTTCTCCTTGCAGATGCTTCACCAGTGCTTTCTCTGACATGACTACATTGACCCGTGCACTGGTAACATGTTCCTTGACTGCTCAACATGGGTTCGTGCACTGCTTAGTGTACAGATGATGGCTGTCTTGGCATTTCCTCCCAGTGATGATTGCAATATGCAAGTCAGCTTTGAATTTCAGAAAGGTACATGTCCATTTCTTCCTTTGCTGCATCAAATTATAGAGATGTTAATCACAGTTAGGACAATCACGCATCTGGGGTTCTGATCACATAATGTAATAAACACTTCAGAAAGAAATAGAGGGGAAAAAAGAAAGGGAAAACCATAATTTTCTCGATTACTTGAGAAAATCAAGGTGAGAATATTAATTTCTACAAACAGAAATTCACATACTAGAATGGGATATGGTTTTGCATCCGAAGGCACAAGACAGCTACTTCATATTGAAATGGATTGGAAATAACTTCTAAAATTCTTAAGAACTGGAGAGTCTAAGGTAAGAGTGACCATATCTATTTTTGTATCCCATCAAGATTTTGGAGGCTGTTCAGCTAAGCCGATAAGGCCTTAAAAGAGGTAGTTCCACCACATTCTTTTTTTTATTATTATTATTCTTTACACGTTAATAAATAACTATTTAGATACATCATGTAATTTTTAGTCATTTTAATGGGTCAATCACAGTAGCGTGTTACTTTCTTTCTTTCTTTCAGGGAATAATGGAGGCTCGTTTTCTGAAAATATCCATTATACTTACAGGTACGATTATTCCCTGAATCTTTTTAACACATCAATTTGGTTTATGAAAGCTCTCTTTTTTGTTCAAATCTTATTGCCCATTCCATGTTTATTTATGCCTTCAAAAGAGGGCTGCAATCTCAAACCCATTTGCCTCTTCTTTTTCTCCGATAGCTGTTGTTGAGCCAAACGTATTTCCTTATATTTGGTGCATACTAGGTATCGTAAATTAATCTTCAATTAATAATTATCACTATAACGTACCAATACGGAAGATGTAGCAACCACCGGAAAACTTTCTTGATAGTGTCGAAATCAATCTCTCGCTTAATCTTCTTTGCTAGTTTCTCTCTCTTACCCTCTTTCTTGCTTTAAACTTTATAATGGTTTCATTTTTTTTTTCAACTCAAATAGGCAAGAAGAGGAAGAGGACCAATTTATGTTGATTAATCTTTAATTCAGTATGTCCATCAAGTAACCAATTTATGTTGATTAATCTTTAATCTTTAATCTTTAATCTTTAACCCTCTTTCTTGCGCTGTACTATGATGATATTGTCACCTCAAGTCGTTGGAGCCAGAACCTCTGGTAAATATGACTGCAGCCTTATTGGATCTAAAATACCAAAGGGGGTTTTGTCAGCACCTTATATTACCTAATCTTCACTGCATTACAGTGGGAGGTTTGGCACAAGATCGATGTGGGAGCCAGGGAGGAGACAATGTGTGTCCTGGAGGATTATGCTGTACCAAGTTTGGTTATTGTAGAAGCACTTCAAATTACTGCTACATTTGTTGCGGGAGTCCATGTCCTAGTATCAGCGATGGCTGTGGTTTTAGCTCTCTAATTAGGAAATCCTTATTTGATCAAATGTTGAAACATTGAAATGATAAGGGTTGCCCCGGAAAAGGCTTTTATACATATGATGCTTTTCTTGATGCTGCCAACTCCTTTCCTAGTTTTGGAACCACTGCTGTGCCTCAAGTTTGCCGCGTTCTCGGCTCAAACTTCTTATGTAACTTCAGGTCCCTTTCGGTCTTTAAATTAGTAGTTATCTTCATTACAACGAGCATCAATATATCCTTCAATAAACTTATTTGGGACTTCTCTATTGGTCATCGTTATGCTTCTTTTTTGTGCTCATGCTAGTGGTAGTCATGTATTTAAGGAAATTGACTTTGAGAAATTATGGGGCTAGCTTAAACTATGGATGCAGGTGGTTGGGCACGGTCCCTATGCTTAGGGTTACTGCTACTTTGAGGCGCAGGACAGCTCAGAGAGTTACCGTGTCAACAGTTCAAAATGGCCATAATTGCCGGGAAAAAGTATTATGGCCGAGGTCCCATTCATATTGCGTAGAAAGTAGCTTATTTTTACCATTTTTCTTGCTTTAGTGAATGTTCAGGGAGAGGTGGAGGGGCTAGGTCTAACAAAATTGCACTCTGAACTACAAAAAACATATATATTTAAGCATGACTGAGATTCGACTCCCGTTGAGAGTATCGGGTCCTCATGTGTATGGAGCGTTCCCCGTTGAAAGACCCGCCCTCCGAAAGGAGTCACTGCAGCGATCTGTTCGGATTAGTCGGGACGAAATCCCTGATATCGGGCGGTGTCCAAGACATGATACCAAAAAAAAAAACATATATATTTTCAAAGCATAGGGAAAGAACAAGGACATGACCGAGGTCCCTGGATTGATTATCCCTTTCTTCTAGCGGCAACTGCAACTATGGTCCAGTAGGCCAAGCCTTTGGCATGGATCTTGTTGGTATTTTATGTCAAAAAGGGGTATTTTGGTAATTTAGGGATAATGGGATAACTCTCATTATCCCATTTACCACCAATTCCTGCAAGTACAGTAGCAATGTGAAAGGAGGCTATGGTTAGTACAAATTCTCTAGAGAGAGGGAAAACAATGAGGGTTTGGGAATTTTTTGCGAAAGAAAATCTTCCTCATTAAAGAATTCACCGGATGTAAGGCTTGAGACGTCGTGATATTGCGATGGTAGTTTGATCACGTGATCACCATCCCGATCGGTACTCCGTTTGAGAGACATCGCGACTCCGTTGGAATTTTTGGAGACCGATCGCATTGAGGTATTTCCCGATAAATTCTAAATTTATTTATTTACGTTTCCGCATGTACGATTGAATCCAAAATTGGTATCAGAGCATTTGTTGAATTTAATTAAAATTTTTTCGGAATTATTTTTGGAGTATAAAAATTTTTTGGGTCCGGATCACGGATGAGTCTCGTGAATCCGAGAATACCGTGGGAATACCTATGGCCCAGGGATTACAAAAATGATTTTTGTTGAATTTTCCGAGCATATTTAGGTCATAAAAAATCCGGTTGAACTTTATGACCGTACGGACTTTAAAACCTTAGATCTATGGCTTTAGAGGGTAGATCAATGCATGAAAATAGTTTATGTGTGTTCCTTATATCCTAATCTACATTTTCATGTATTTTGTTGTGAGTTTCGGATGCCGGAAAAGGGATTTCCAATTGGCTGTGGAGGGCCGCGACTAGGTTGTATAGATCTGACATTTTTGGGTATAAATCCTTCTAAAATCAAGTGTATGATGTATGGAGGATACCCAGTAATTTTTTTCTGGTTGAAAATACAAGAAAAAGTAGCCGGAAATGAGTTTTCCGGCAACCAGGTAGAAAGACCTATTGGGCGAAGAAGACCCGACCCAGACTTGCGGGCGTACGCGGGACAGGCGCATGAAGCGGGTGAGTTCCCCGTTCGGGTCGGACCCTGACTCGGACCAGCCTGCGTATTGACACAAACCAGGTAGGACCCCGACCTGTTGACCAGTTGGTCGGGTCAAACCCTGACCCGTTGAATGATCAGGTTGCCGACCCGGGCGACACAGCTCAGCGCGTGAAGGCGCGTGAGCCGCGCACCGCGACTAGGGGCTCGTGAACCCAGCCACGCCAGGCGCGTGTGTGGCGTGCCGCGCGTCTGGCCCATGCGCCAGGCAGCTGCCAGCACGTAGAGTCGCGTGGCAGCTCGTGGAGGCGTGCCGCCGGTGTATAGCCGTACGTGTGGGCCCCGGCGGCTTGTCTAGTTGCCTAAATTGAATTTTTTCAATTTTTTTAGGATCTCACCTCCATATTTGTGATTTTTTATTGGTTTTTGTGTACCAAATCCAACTCCGAATTGTGAGATGCGATTCCAGGTCATGATGTATGGTGTCCGTTGACTTATACGCTCACTTTGGGGTCTATATTCGAATCAATTTGGACTTGATGATTTGTAGGGTTTACAAAATGTGAAAATAAGAATCACTAAGTCACCAATGTCTCTCTTACTGCATTGAGAACTGTCGTATTAGATTTTTGCAAGAAGAGCAAACCGAATAATGTGATTTGCAAGTTTTCACACTGGTAGATTTGGTTTATAATTAAGAAGTAAAATCTATTTGAGATTTTGAGGCACGAGATGGTGGGCCCCAGGGAGGGAACCATACCTTAGAATAGACGAGATAATAGGGTCTATCATGCGTATAAGAAAAGGATAATCGAGGTAAGGCAATTCTTATAAGAGACATGCACGAAGACTTGATCTCGTTTTACGAGCGATATCTTATGGATATGTCAATTAGGCTTGGTCTATAAGAGGATTGTGTTGCTCTCTTCAGCTCCTAGTGCGAGGATGTAGAAGAAAAGAGTTGATTATACAATAATGCAATATTTGATTCAAATGTCGAGTATGATCACCGCGTTGAGAAATACGAACGAGCCAATTTCATATGGTATTCAGGTACTGGGTGTGGTCCAGTTTTTACTTGATTAATGAGAAACCATAAAAACCTACCTCACACCTGACTAGAGTATTTGTTCTTTCGCTAATGTGAGTAGATATTGTGGGATCGGGGAGGAGCGCCTGAAGGTGAGTATGTCGCATTTGAGTCATACTTATTCAGAGGAGTCGAGTAAGGACTCCCATGGTGACAAGCCAAGAACATAAGTATGTAAAGGAGACTCGAGATCTAGGCAATAAAAACCATTCGAGAAAACTGACAACAAGATACAAAAGCTTAGGAAAAAGGAATTTGATAATACTAATGTGAATTGCTACGTTTAAGGTAGACTTGGTTATTTCGCTCGTGGATGTGACGAGCAAAAATAATATCCTTCTTCTTTATGTGGTTTGAGCTTTGTCTCATTTATGATGATGGATACTGATCAGATCGGTTAGCAGCGAGTGGTTTATTGGATCCGTTGACCAGATTCGAGTTGTCCGTGTGTGATTTTTGTCTAGCTGGCAAAATGACAAGAAAACTATTTGGCAACGCAATGAGAGCTGGGACTCCATTGTAGTTGGTCCACTATGACATTTCTGACCTTATGAGTATGAGAGCAAGAAATGGAGCTGTGTACATTATGATGCTCATAGACGCTTACACGCGTTTCGGTTCATCTAACTGATTTTGCTCAAGTCTGAAGTATCGAAATGCTTTAAGAGATTTATTAGCGAGATTGAGAATCAGTTAAATTTGAGAGTGAAGATTCTTAGAGCTGATCGGGGGTGTGAGTATTCATCTAAACTATACATGGAGCTCTGTTTTGAGAAAAGTATTACGAGATTACTTATTATTTCTTTTATTTCTTAGTAAAACGGAGTAGCCGAAATAAGAAATAAGACTTTGTTAAAAATGGTGAGATCTATGATGATGCAGATCAATATGTCTGTCTCCTATTGGGGAAATGTTTTATTGACTGTAGCCTACGTCCTCAACTGTGTCTTATTAAAGTACGTAGTCAGTACCCCATTTGTGCTCTGGACAAAGAAGTAGTTTGACCTTAGCCACTTGAGGTTATGGGGTTGTGCTGCGATTTTTCGCATTCACATGGCGAGTTATGCCCGCGAGAAAATATGTGTTCTTAGGCAAACATACGGACGGCACTATAATCGAGATTGAGTCTTATAATACCATATTCTTTGAGAATGATTTTTCTAAGAGATGTGAAATCAATTTGGATCTTACCCTCTATAAGATGGATAAGTCTAGTAGCTCGAGGAGCCCAGCTGTGGGACACAAGAATTCACTACGGATTTTGATCTCAGTGGGGGCGATCCATCAAGAGGTAAAGATTTTTCTTTCCTCGTAAGAGTACCAAGGATACGTATTTAAATGTCGCTTCCCGATTAAGGGTGATCCCTTCATTGATACTCTTGAGAATGATGAGAAATCTAAAACAGTTCAAGAGGCTCTCAAGAGTTTTACGAAAGACCGTTTGTTGAAGGCCATAAATGAAGAGAAGGAGTTGATGAGAATTAACAGGTTTGGGACCTAGTTGATTTGTCTGAGGGCAAAAGGACTATTAAGAACAAGTAGGTTCTCAAGATCAAAAGAAATATCAACGGATCGATGAAGAGGTATATAACCCGTCTAGTAACCAAGGGTTACACTTAAACTAAGGGGTGGACTATCGAGGAGTCGTATTCCAATTTATTTTAATCTGTTTATTTTTTTAGCGATTGTCACGAACATGGATCTAGAGTCACACTACATGGATGTAAAGACAGCTTTCCATAATGGAAGTCTAGATGAGACGATCTATATGGAGCATCCCTTTGGATTCATTTTAGTATATTAGGTGGATAAAATCTGTTGATTTTAGAAATCAGCATACGACCTTAAGCTATTATCAAGACAGTGGCACCCGAGATTTCACGAGAATATGATATTTTATGATTTTATAATGATCGATTAGGATCATTGTATCTATCTGATATGTTCCGATGACTCCTTTATGATCATGTTCTCTTATGTGGGTGACTTTCTGTTAGCCGAAAATAACAGAAAGTATCCAATTACCATTGTAACATGGTTATTATTCATAGATGATGTTTTAGTTCATTCTCATAATTTGGATCAAGATGGATCACTTGAGAATGGTGTTGACTATTTAACAAGAATTTTACATTAGGTAGATTATTGAACATTTCGAGATGAACGATAACAATCTAATATATACTCTATCGCTAAAGGTAAAAACCAGATTTTTGACATATGTCCTAAAATTTATAAAGAAATAAGGGAGAGCAGAATCTCTTATTCCAGTGCAATGTACATTCTAGTGTATGCGATGAGGCATACACGTGTAATGTACAGTCTAATGTATGCGATAAAACATACATGACCAGATATTTAGTTTTGCAGTCAGTCTGATGAATATGTATTAATTGAATCCTGGAAGGGATCACTGTAGAACAGTGAAAAAGGATTTTGAGATATCTCATGGGAATTGCGAACCTCTCCATATGTTACGGAGGAGGTGATTTACATTTTTGTTGGGTATTCATATGCTAACTGGGAGTTGCGATGTGAATAAACGTAAACTGATATCAGGTTTTATTTTCTTAGAGCAGTAAGAAGTAAATATGTATGCTCTATCTACTATATATACTGAACTTGTGGTATGCTCGGTAGCAGTTCAAGAAAGCGTTTGGCTCCAGAAATTTTTGAAAGATTTAGGAATTATGGCAGATAGTAGGAGGTCAGTGATGATTATTGTGGTAATCAGACCGCCATTGCCAACAACCAAACCCCTAAGTGTTATTGTAAAACCAAACACATTGATACCGAATATCACTTTATGAGAGACATCACCGAGAAGGGTGTTGTAACAATTAAGTACACTTTTACATATAGTATCGAGGCTGATCCCTTCAGAAAACCCATTGTGAGAAATTCTTTTGTGAGACAAGAAATCATTGGGTTTAGTGTACTTTGATATTTCTCACTATGTACTGTTTTTTATACTTATTGATATATTTGACATGCATACATTATTGGGTTATAAGTTCATTTCATACACTTATTTATTGTCATATATTGTGATATATTATGGTAAAAGATGTGTCAGACAAACATGCTCGACTCTCTCACACGAGTGACCACCTCTGTCTCGGAGTGAGCGGGGATGAGATGGTTTCTAGTTATAAGAGGTTTTGAGAGTGGCTCTATTAAAACATAAGTCGTCCTAATATGTGATTAGGATGAGGTCATGCAATTTGACCGATATGAAAATATCCACATCTATGTTGTCTGTAAGTAGGCAGGTTTGAGATCTCAGATATCACCTGCGATTAGTGATATTGTCTCTGAAATATTTTCTCTGAGATCTCTGGATAAAGTTTTATGTGTAGACTAAATCTCATACTTGCATAGTATTAGAGAAATCTGGCATATGACTTTTGAGAGATAGGAGAATAACACTGATACGTGTTTCACACCACATGTGATGAGACGACCATGGGACAGTGAAAACTATTACTTGAGACGGTAGTATGATAATGATTCTCGTTCCCACTCTATGAGACTCGAAATCCATTGGATGGGATCTTTTATACGCTTATCACTTTCGGCTATTTCTATAAATTTTGATTTAGTATTGTTACTTTAGTCTATTTACTTATAACCTGAAAAATAAATTAAGATCTAAGAGACAGGTTTAGAAAAGCTGCTGAATTGAGACTAATAGATTCGAGTTTGGGAAAAAAAAGTCCAATTGACATTACATCATTGTATTGTATGGTCGACCTATTATATTAATCCATATTTAGATTCAAATATAATAGTGAATATATAATTGAGCAAATAATTGGAGATCACTTTCGATGAAAAAAGTGGCTCGATGGATGTAAATGCATTGAATTTGGGGTACAGCGAGTTATTTTTTAAACTAACGATAACTTCTTGATCATCCTAACAGGTGTATCAAGAAGTCTTTCTATGCAGGTGTACTCGCAGGTCGCACGACGCCCAATCCTGTATGAAAATCTAGTAGGGTGATGTGATAGATTGCATGAATTGCGATCTAGTGACGGACGTGAAATACCCTCATGTGTAAGTGGGAGATGTTGGTATTGTATGTCCAAGAGGGATATTTTGGTAACTTAGGGATAATGAGCTAACTCCCATTATCCCATTTACCAACCATTATTGATCACATTAACTCATAAGGTGTAACTTCCTAATCAAGCCTCTCTCTCTCTCCGTGGCCAAGTGAATGAATGTGAGAGAAAAAGACTTCTTCCTTCCTGCGAGTACAGCAACCATGTGAAAGGAGGCTAGGGTTAGTACACATTCTCTAGAGAGAGAGAGAGAAAACAATGAGGGTTTGAGAATTTTCGGGTAAGAAAATCTCCCTCATCAAAGAATTCATCGGACACGAGGCTTAAGGAGTCGTGATATTGCGATGGTGGTTTGATCACATGATCATCGTCCCGATCGGCACTCCGTTGGAGGGACATGGGACTCCGTTGGAATTTTTGAAGACCGACCGCATTGAGGTATTTCTCAATAAATTCAAAATTTATTTATTTATACTTCCGCATATGCGATTAAATCCAACAGATCTACTGAGCAATCCAGACTTAGTTGCAACTGATCCAACAATTTCTTTCAAGACCACACCTTGGTTGTAGATGACCCCGCAATAACCAAAACCATCCTGCCATAATGCCATTGCAGGAAGTTGGACATCATCAAATTCAAATATGGCAGCAGGCCGACTCCCAGGGCACGGAGTTACCATCAACCTCATTGCTGGTGGTAATATATGTAGAAATGGTACAAATGCATTAGTGGAGGACCGAATTGGTTTTTACAAAAGATACAGTGACATGCTGGGTGTTGACTATGGCAGTAATACTGACTGCTCAAACCAAAAGCCCTTTTGACAAAGTGGGACTGAATCCTATGAGCATGCAAGATCAGGCCGGCTTATATCTAATATGGTTATTACTTGTGAAAAAAGCCTGATTATCCTGATACATTGGTTCTATAGGGAAAGCTCAGCGCAGGCCGCGAGCAGAATAGCAGGGCAAGCTTGGACGAATTTGGGTTGCATAAGTTATCTGACTGTTTGTTTGTTTACCGGGTCAGCCACAGAAGCACTCAGTCACAACGGGTTGGACTGGAAGAAGCCTCTAATGTAATGTGTTGGTGGAAGTATCCAACAGAGGAAGAATTATTTCATGGTTCTGAAATACCAGTACCAATTTTAATCCTACGAGTGAACTCAAATTCATCAGCTTATTTGTTGTACACTGTTGGAAGAGGAGGATTTGACAAAAAAGTTGCAGCAACTCTGAAAAGGTTTCCTGTTATCTGCAGATAATTGGTTTTTTACTAAGGCTTGCTTAAAATCACATGAAGATAAACTCTGGTACCTGGTAAAATTTGCATATGGTGGCACAAAATAGCAACCTATTTCTGACTGACATTACATGTTAGAGATATAAGAGGAAAAAATGCTATCATGCTAGTCTGGGAAGTTCAAGTTGACAAGTCGAGTCCAACTTGATAGGCTGAAAAAAAATTATAAAAAATAATAAAAGAAAAGTAAGTTCATTTAATGTCTAGAAGCCGAGCCTTAGCCTTGGCAGTGGCAGTAGAAGGCCGGTTCTGCTAGTGGTCCATGAGAAGAAAGAAAATTAAATTTTCCATAGAAATGTCGTTCTTAGTTTGCCACAAAGTCATGTCACGACTTCCCGTCCAAGTTTGCTAAATTTTTCCCACCTAGGCGTCACCAATTTACTGGCCTCCATTCCGTCCACCATTTTCGGCCTAATCTATGATCCCCCCAAGTCCCTCCAGTTCTTCTTTATTTTTTGGAAGAATTGATGTATACTCCATAATATGTAAGTCACCTTTTTCTTCTCTTGGTAAAAGAGATGCGGAGGCCGACCAGCTTACCTGTGGGTTGATAACCAAGGTTTTCCTTACTTTTCTTTTCTTTCTTTCTTTCTTTTTTTTTCTTGGGACATCTGATTTAATACATAAAATATAAAACAATGGAATTTACTTACAACTCTATCTTTAATTAACCCCATATATATATATATATATATAAAAGTGTGAAAGACCCCTACTAGCTTAGATTTGTCGTCTTCCGATTGGCAGGAGATGATTTGTCCTTACTGACGTGGACTTGTTATATGTTAATTTTCATCTTTTTTTTTTATTTTTGTGTTTAGGTAGGAGTGGGTTTGAGAATACAAGTTCGTGAAAGAAACTCTCTCTTTTTCTTTCTTTATTACTTTATTATAACAGAGATTATTATTATTACAATAGAGCAGTGAAACACGACGTGTCACATTCTTCGATGGGAGTGGTTAAGAAGGGTGGTGTGTCATGATCTATAGTGTATGGAGGCATTCATGTATGCTCTCTATCTCTCTTTCTCTCTCTCTGTATATAAAAGCGGGGCAAATGGACTCTGTTCTATTGTGTTCTGTCATGGAAGTCATTTTTGTGTTCCGAAGGTTTGTATCCGTCTTTCCCATACATTTGTTTTGCTACTCTTCTGTTTGTAGCTGGTGTTATAGTCGAATCAGGAGAGAAACTTATTCAAATTTATGCCATGTATAAATCATCTTATAGATTTTCCTTTTTTTGGTTTTTCTTGTTTATAGTTTTATTCCATTATATTTGGTCAAATATTTAAATTAAATATTTAAATGTTTTATTCTTATAAAATTTTAATTTAAATAATACTATTTTTAAGTTTACTTAATAATTAAATTATTGAATAATGTAGTTTTAGTTTATTATTTAATATTTTAATATTTTATTTAAATATCAAGAATCAAAATATTAATGTTTAAATATTTAGACAAACACTTTGGTAGACTAAAATGGTTCACTAGCGTCGGATCACTTTGCCACATACTACGTGTTTTTTTTTTTTTTTTTTTTTTGGGCCAATCGGGAGAGATGTAGTATTTGGACTTGTTTGAAAATTATAACTTGAAAATTTTGTACAAATAAAATATTTGGCTTTCTTATTTTTTTTTTCATTCGGATCATTTCTCTTTTTATTTTATTTTTTTGCCTAAATCCTTCATTTTTTTATTTTTTTTATTCCAGTCTTTTTTTTGAGACTCCAGATTTTTTTATTAATATTTTTATAAAAGTCCTTTTTGAAAAATGATATTTAGAGAAAATATTATAATATTATAATACTGACAAAATTATAATAATAAAAATATTAAGTAAAAAATATTTGAAAATATTTTTATATTAAAAATTTTCTGTATTATATAATATTATAAAAATTATAATATGATACTTTTAAATATTTTTTTTAATTATTTTCAAAATTTTTTACTTAATATTTTTATGATTATAATTTCTATAGTATTATAATATTATTACATTTTTACTATACATTATTTATTTCAAATATTTTTGATATTTTTTGTAGAGGCATAAAATTTTTTAATAAAATTACTGTTTATTTTACATATATTTAGTATTTTTCAAAATATTTTTATCGTATTATATAATATTATAATATAATATAATACTTTTAAAAGTTTAATAAAGGGAACATCCCTTTATAGTGATTCAGCTCCTCTATTTATTTTTAATGACTCTAAAATTTTATAGTTTTATTTTTTTAAAAAAAAAACATAAAGAGGTATGATAAATTTTTTAATATAAAAGATATAGTTCATGCGTATAGAAATATAAAGAAAACAACATTTGATGTACTAACAATGAAAAGCATGGTGTATTAAACTATTCCATTTGTATTATATAAATGTTATCAAATAAAAGAATCGTGAATATAAAATTTAAAGGAAAAAAGTGAGACCTCGTTATCAAGAGAAAAGGGGATGTCGACAAGATTGACCATGTCAATGAGTCTATAATCTGATTACTAATTCGCAAATTTGGTGATTGACCATCTCAATGATGGTTTAGGCCTTTTCAGGCATTGAATATGTGAGCCCTCGTATTACACTTCCTTTTGTTGTGAATTCAAACACTAACATATCAAAATCAAGGTGAATAAATATACAGCTTTTTAAATATTACACAAATATTTATATTATACAGTTCTTTTTTTTAATTTTAATTTAATATATTTAATGTTACATAAATATTTGAATATTTAAATTAAATATTTAATTTTTTTATTCTTATAAATTTTAAAGTAAATAATAATATTTATAAGTTTACTTAAATTTAATTATTAAAATAAATTATTAAATAATGTAGTTTTAGTTTATTATTTAATATTTTAATATCTTGTACTACAATTTAATATTTTATTTAAATATCAAATATTTAAATATTTGATATTTCAAATTATTATTTAATATTATATAAATATTTAAATTATTTTATTTTATTTTTTATATTTAAAAAACTTTCGGTCATTCCATACCTAATTTTATTAAAAAATTTTATGGTATGATACTATAAAAATATTTTGAAAAATACTAAATATATGCAAATAATTTTATTAAAAAATTTTACTTGATATTTTTATTATTATAATTTTTACAATATTATAATATTATAATATTGTAATATGATAATTTTTACTATGTTTATACTATAAAAATATTTTAAAAAATACTAAACAAATAATAACGTATGCAAAATAAATGATAATTTTATTATAAAATTTTTTGATTATACAAAAAATATTAAAAATATAATACATGTGTTTATTTGATGAAAAATTTTTTCTTAGTTTTTTTAAGTCATAATTTTTGAAATATTAAAATATTTTTATTTTTTAATTTATTGTTGATTAAATAAATTAATATTTAGTTTGTTTTTACTCAATATTTGTAGTATATTCTCCTGTCGTAACTCAATTGTCTAAAATAATTTTTTTAAAAAATAACAACTGACATAGAATAGAGAGTTTTAAAATTAAATATTCACGTCAACAAATTAAGTCATATGTACGGTCTAAATGGAGTAGTCAACAGGCACGGGTAGATCAAGATGGGCGTAAAAGGAGGCAGAACCCTAAGCTTGCAGACAAGATGAACGCGGTAAGCACGGTGGCGGCATCCAGCAAAGCATCTCTCAATCATTGAAGAAAGCAGAAGGCACCACAATTATCTCTCAATCATTGCAGAAAGCAAGAGGCACCACAATGCCTCTTTCTTGAGCCGCGCAGGACAAATCTAGTTCCCTTCAGACCTTTATTTTTATTTTTGATTTACTTTCTTATTTTATTTGGTAAACTAACATACCTACAATTTTAGTTATAATTGTATTAGAACTTTTAAAATTTCCTTATAAAATGTTGTATCAGATTGTTATTTACTTATTACTCTAGCCTACATCCATAAAAATTCTCTATAGGTTTTGTACTCAATATGTTCAAACTTTTAACTAATAAACATATTATTTTCCCTTCATCGATTGGATTTTTATCTCTGGAAATGAATTCCTCTTTTTAACCTCTTTTAAGATTTAGGACGTGTACTAAACAAATCTCTTGAAATGATCTTGAAATGACTTCTCTCAACTCCATTGAACTTTCATAGGATATTTTAGAAATCCACCATTCCAAAATAATTTGTGTATACCACCTTTAATCACTACAACACGAACCCCCACAACACTACCTTGAGTTAGTATAATTAATTAAATCCCCAGAAGCCCACAAAAAATGAGGTTTATAGCAATACTAGAGTTAGTGCTACTCACAACTATAGTGGGTGCAGCGGCGCAAGATTGTGGTCCTCAAGCAGGAGGAAAAGTGTGTCCTGGAGGTCTCTGTTGTAGCCTATATGGCTATTGCGGTAACACTATAGACTACTGCGCCCAAGGAAATTGCCAGAGCCAATGTGATGGCAGTTCTCCGACGCCGGTAATTAAACGCCCAAGACCAGCGTGTTACTTTCTCTCTCTTTTTCTTACTTTCTTTCTTTCCTTCTTTCAGGAGGCTCGTTTTCTGAAAATATCCGTTATAGTCACAGGTACGATGTTTCCGTCAATTTGGTTTGCGAAAGCTCTCCCTTTTGTCCAAATATTATTGCCCAGTTCATGTTTATTTATAGCTTCAAAAGAGGGCTGTAGTCTCAAGTCCACTTGCCCCTTCTTTTTCTCTGATGGCTTTTGTCGAGTCCAATATTTGATGCACATGAATTAGTTAAAAAGAAGACTTTTTTCATGAAATTAATCATTGGACTATATTAGTTAGAACTTCCTTTTAACATACTAGATATTATAAACCAATCTTAAAAAAATAATGATCACTATGACATCCCTAATGCTAAAGACATAGCAACCGCCGGAAATAGTGTACAAATCCATAGTTAAATAGAAGACTTTTTTTCTCAATAGTGTAAAATCAATCTCTCTCTTGACCTTCTTTGCTAGTTTCTCTCCCCTCTACCCTCTTTCTTGCTTTACACTTTATAATGGTTCAATTTTTTTTTCCGACCTTTAATAGGCAGGACGAGGACCAATTTATATTGATTAATCTTTAATCCAATTGCTAGAGCTTGTGCTGTACTATATAATGTTGTCGTCACCTAGTCATTAGAGCCAGAATCTCCAGTAATTATGTCTGCAACCTTGTTGGCTCTAACATACCAGAAGGGGTTTTGTCAGCACCCTTATGTTACCTAATTTTCGCTGCATTATAGTGGGAGGTTTGGCGCAAGATCGATGTGGGAGCCAAGGAGAAGGAAATGTGTGTCCTGGAGGAATATGCTGTACCAAATTTGGTTATTGTGGAAGCACTTCAAATCACTGCTACAATGGTTGCGGGAGTCTATGTCCTAGTATCAGCGATGGCAGTGGTATTAGCTCTCTAATTAGCAGATCTGTGTTCGAGCAAATGTTGAAACATCGGAATGATATGGGTTGCCCAGGAAGAGGCTTTTATACATATTATGCTTTTCTTGATGCTGCCAACAACTTTCCTAGTTTTGGAACCACTGGTGACACCAATACTCGTAGAAGAGAGATTGCCGCCTTCTTGGCTCAAACTTCTTCTCTAACTTCAGGTCCCTTTCAGAGTCTTTAAATTAGTTGTTATCTTCATTACTACTTGCATCAATATATCCTTCAATAAATTTATTTGGGACTTTTATATTGGTCACCGCAAGGCTTCTTTCTTGTCCTCACATTCAATGCATAGGCATGTATTTAAGGAAAATGACTTGAGAAATTATGGAGCTAACTTAAACTATGGATGTAGGTGGCTCTGGAAGTGTACCAGATGGTCCATATGCTTGGGGTTACTGCTACATTGAGGCACAGAACAGGACAGGGAGTTTCTGTGACAACAATTCAACATGGCCATGTGTTGCTGGGAAAAAGTATTATGGCCGTGGTCCTATTCAGATCGCATAGTAAGTAGCTTCTTTTTACTGTTTTCTTGCTTAAGCGAATGTTCAGGGAAAGGTGGAGGGGCTACTTCTAACAAAATTGCACTATGTACTCCAAATACTGTTCATGTTTGCAAATCAAAGAGAGAGAACAAGGACATGACAAAGGTCCCCAGATTGATTATACCTTTTTTCTAGCAGCAACTACAACTATGGTCCAGCAGGCCAAGCCTTGGGCGTGGATCTACTGAGCAATCCAGACTTAGTTGTAACTGATCCTACAATTTCTTTCAAGACCGCACTTTGGTTCTGGATGACCAATCAATCATCACAACCATCCTGCCATGATGCCATTACAGGAGGTTGGACACCATCAACGGCAGATATGGCAGCAGGCCGACTCCCAGGGTTCGGAGTTACCATCAACCTCCTTGATGGTCGAAATGCATGTGGAAATGGTACAAATGTATTGGAAGAGAACCAAATTGGTTTCTACAAAAGATACTGCGATTGTCACGCCCCGAACCGGGATCGTGAACAGCCGCCCGTTGTCCCTGGATGCCGGCTGTATTTTTACAGAAAATCGGGCAGAACCTCCCCATAAATCGGAGGTTTCCCATGTACAATTTCACCTGTATATGACATTCATCCTGTAAAAATAAATAATTGGCCATCCCGCCCTCTCCAAAATCAACAGATATCCCAGCCAACATCCAGAACAACGCAAGGCTATAAAGTTCATAGCAGTCCTAGCAACAGACCTCTACTGTCATGCCCAACTAGAGCATGAGCAGCCGCCACACGGAGCGGACTTAAATTCTACGCATATATAAAATAAATTCCCAAGTTATTTTTAAATATTTACAAATGCCTCAATGCAATGAAATAATCAACACGAAGGTTTCGCGAATAAAAGTCCATAATTTATACAGTCATCCCAGAAAATTTATATAAATACATTGGTCAATCTAAAACCTCCAATACATAATAATATCACCAATCATCATAGCGGAAGAAATGGAAAATATCCATACCCAAGTCCAGTGATATCTTTTCGGTTCAACACTAATCCTGTGGGAA
The DNA here is from genome assembly GCA_033439265.1 of Dillenia suffruticosa. Lineage (NCBI taxonomy): Eukaryota > Viridiplantae > Streptophyta > Magnoliopsida > Dilleniales > Dilleniaceae > Dillenia > Dillenia suffruticosa. The sequence goes on from JAVTVX010000027.1 coordinate 421,796, forward strand.
AGAAAGTGAGGGGTGAGTATCTATGGGAGGATACTCAGTAAGTGAGGGGATTGACATCATACTATCAATATCTATGGTGAACTTGGAGTATCAAAACATAAGAAAATATCCACAGTGTGCAAACCGATCATGTTATTTCAAAATCACATATAATACGCACACATCAAAAAGTAAGATATGCATCCCAAAATTTTACATCAATGTCATGAAGAACCGGCCAATGAAATATTCCCGGCAATGGTCTACCTCGACCAAGGACGGCGCATTGGGGGTTTTTCCAAATGCAAGTATTAAAGAATGGTTCTCTGCCCCAATGTTGGCCACAGACTACCCCAACTAGCCTGTAAAAAATATAATAGTGTACATATAACTAGTCGGCCGTGTATGGTGCCCCCGCCTGGTGCTAGACGGAGCCGTACTCAACGTCCTCTCCGATGAGGGTCAACCTGGGGCACCCATACACACGACGATCTGGCGGATACCTCCGGCCGAAGCGTATCCGGGCACAAGGGGTGCCTCTACCAGATGTCCTTCGTAGCTACGGATCACAATATCATATCGGCCGGGCACGTGGCCCCATGCATCCCATCACCAGTCGACCGGGCATATAGCCCCATGCATAATATCATAACGTCGGCCGGGCATACAACCCAAAACATAATATCATAAAGTCGGCCGGGCATACAGCCCAAAACATAATATCATAAAGTCGGTCGGGCATACAGCCCAAATGTGTAAATAAATCCATTTAAAACCATGTGCCAATGCAGTGGAAGCATTAAAACATATCAATATGTCGAAAATATGGCACAATATATGTTTATCAAAACTCATGGATGCATATCAATAAAGTCAGCAGTTAAGACACTCCAAAGGTCACAAAACATTTCATCAAATAGCGGAAAGTCATAACAATCATACATTTTGCAGAAACATGTCATTTAAAAGATATTTTTGAAACATGGTGTTCAATCAATAGCGAATGTCAAAGTCCCACTCACAGTTCTACGGGAGGGAAGTCACTCCCTACTGACAAGCCAAATCGGATCTGACCGCTCGAGTCTCCAAAAGATCAACCTAAATCAGATCATCAAATTTCTGTAACATTTTATACTTAACCTTCAATTCATATATAATCATTTCATAATTTGTATTCCACTTACACTCTAAACATATACAAAACCTTTCATCTTAAATTCAATCCTAGATTCGTCCAATTTATCAATTAGAGCCGAAATCTCCTCACCTAGGGTTTTCTCGAAGCGCCGAGTCTCGTCCGAAAGTCGCTTCGGTCACTCCAAAATCTGTAGAGTTTCCTATCAAAACAAGATTTATTTGTTAGATCTAAACACATAGATCCGAAACAAAACCCTAAGTCATTTACCCGCGTGAAGATTCGTGGGCTGTCACGGGCTCGTGGGCCGTCGCGGCTCGTGGGCCACGGGCCGGACTGGGCTCGTGGGCTACAGCTAGCGGGCTCGCTGGTCTGCGTGCTACGGGGTAGCGGGCCGGCGGGCTGGCGGGCCGATGGGCTGAACTGGGCCGCGGGCCGTACTGGACCTGCGGGCTTGGACGGGCTGTCGGGCCTGGTGGGCCCGTGGGCTTGCTGCTGATGGGCCTGCGGCTAATGGGCCTGCAGGCTGGCGAGCCGACAGTGGCTCACGGGCTGGTGCTCGCCCGTGCGCTGGTGCGCTGTGCTGGGGCGTGCTCGTGCGCTGCTCGCGCGCGCTCGTGCGCTGCTCGCGCGCGCTCGTGCGCTGGGCCGCGCTCCCGTGCACACTCGTGCGCTGGGCCGCGCGCCCGTGCACGCTCGTGCGCTGGGCCGCTCGTGCTAGTGCGCTGGGCCGCGCGCGATAGTGTGCTGGGCCTTGTGCGCTCGCGGCCTCGCTCGCACTCGCGGCCTCAGTCCTGCTCGTGGCCTGGGCTCGAGCTGCGGGCTGGGTCCTGCTCGGGGCCTGGCTCGGGGCCTGGCTCGCGCTGTGGGCTGGAGGGCACACTCAGTGGCTCGATAGAGCGAGGAGGCAGCAATCGCGCGCTATGGCACGATCGGGCTCGCGTGGAGGAATCGCACTGTGGAGCGCTCAAGCTCGCGCGATGGTGGCAGGAGGAGGGGGTTGCTGCTGGTGGCGGCGCTCGGCGGAGCTTGCGAAGGAGGTGAGATCGCAAACAATCGCGACTGCAGAAAGGAGAGTGAGCCGCGGGAAGAAAGAAGCAGAAGAAGAAGAAGGAGGAAAAGAAGCAGAAGAAGAAGAAGGAGGAAGAAGGTGGCGGATGGCGGAGACACGCAGCGAGGAAGGCGGCGCCGCGGTGGGAGAAGAGAGACGAAGGGTCGGGGAAGATGAAAGGTCGGGAGAGAGAGAGAGAGAGAGAGAAGGGGGTTAGGGTTTTAACCCTAATCCCCAATTGGGGACGCAGCGTTTTGTCCCAAAACGTTGCGTCTCCAAATTTTTTTTTTTTTTTTTTTTTTTTTTTTTTTTTAGCTTGGTGTTATAGCGACATACTGGGTATTGGCTATGGCAATAATACTGACTGCGCAAAGCAAAAGCCCTTTTGACAGTGGGACTGAATCCTATCAGACATGCAAGATTGGGCAGGCTTATATGTAATATGGTTGTTACTTACGAATAAAGCCCCCATCATCTTGATATATTGGTACTATTGGGAAAGCTCAGGCACAAGCAGCAAGCAGAATAGCAGGATAAGCTCAGACAACTTTGGGTTGCATAAGTTATCTGACTGTTTGTTTGTTTACTCAGTTAGCCACAGTAGCACTCAGTCACAAGGGGTTAGACGGTAAGAAGCCTAAAATGTAATGTGTTGGTTGAACCATCCAACAAAGGAAGAATTATTTCAGAGTTCTGAAATACCAATACCGAACTCAAATTAATTTACTTTGTTTGTTGTACACATTGTTGGAAGAGAAGAGAAAAAAGTTGCAGAACTTTGAAAAGGTTTCCTCTTATCTGCAGATACTTAGTTTACCATTGCCAAGATTTGCTTAAAATCACATGAAAACAAACTCTACCTGATAAAAGTTGCATATGGCCCTGACTCCTCACAAGCAGATTAAGGATAATGGCTCTTTTCTGGTTTTTATGGTGGCACATAATCTTCTTTTTTTTTTTCCTCACTTTGGAGCCAACCGGGAAGCCTTATATCCAACCTTTGTTTTGATTGACATTCCATGTGAGAGATATAAGCAAAAAAAAAGGCTATCCTGCTTGTCTTGTAAGTTCAAGTTACCGTGCCACATTCACTATATCACCAAGTGACAAGTCAAAGCCAATTGCCCAACTTGGTAGGCTGAATCAATATATTGGATTTGAAGCTAAACCTTAACTTCGCAGTTTTTGCCGGTGTTACTATAACTTTTTGACTTGGTCCTAATATCTCTAGGGTGGTTCCCTCTCAAACCTGAAAATAGATATGCCAACTGTATTCTGATACCCAAAAGCCACAAGAGGCTCGAATGCGATCCCAAGTTGTTATTTTCATATAATGAAATGGTGCCACTATGACATTAAAGTGTTTCTGCATTCATCGGGAGATTGGCTTTGTTACAAGTCCCAATTTTTTTAATCACAAGGATCATGGGACCCCTCAAACTCAACTCTGAAAATTCCTACCCATCATTTGCATGTTCTGAAAAATGCCACATGTGGGTGTAAAAGTTCACAACTGGATTTTTTCCTTTGACATAAACAGCGAAACTTCGGCCTTGTTTTCCTTCTTTTTGTTTGGGTCTTTTCTAGAAGTTTTTTTTTTTTGGTACCAGGTCTTTTCTAGAAGTTGAGTATGTTACTTGAAAGGGGAGTCCAAATGTCCATCCATGGGCTTCTTAGTTGGGCCCATGATGGGTCGACAGTCCAGTCCATGTTGGGCTTGGGCAATTGAAGTGTTGTCAAGTACTGTTTCCTCTCAAGCGCAGAAGTGCTTCCACTGTTCTCTTGATAATCTTGTCGAGACAACGGCGTAATGTCTTCTTCTTCTTCATATTCTGTCTTCAAAACAACGTCAACCGATGCCGGAATTGAGTTTTCCGGCGGGTAATTGTATGTCTGTGAGACCTCGTCTTCCGCATGGGAGGCCAATGGTGTCGGATCGGTGGCCTTCAATTCTTCCTCCATTACTGCTCTTTGTTCCAACACCTTCAAAGACGTAGCTTTTCTGTAGATTTTACACAACACTACGTCCTCCTTTGGGAAAACAAAGTAAAAAGAGCATTAGCCGATCAATAATCTTCCTTACAAAAGAGAAAAAAGAAAAAGACAGAAAAATCTAGTCACTACAAAACAAACAATCAAGGGTAAAGACAAAAAAAAAAAAAAAAAAAAAAAAAATTAAGGAAATGAGGTACAACATAAATTTGGAATTGTAATTTTGAGAGTAGAATAATTATATTTCATAGGGGATAAATGGTAATTGAGATTATAATTTTATGTAATTTCTTTTTCTTAAAGTTTGAAGGGGGCGGTACCCCAGCTTCCTCCTTTGGCCCTTTATCATGCCTGACAGTTTTTATACCTTTACAGGTATTGAACAATTTTGTTTGTTATTAGATTATAAAAAAGTCATTCCATAGCACATGAAAACCAAAACCTGCACATGTTGATGACGAGAAAGAGAGAGAGAATTGATCAACAGGTACCTTGGTGGAGCTTTTTGCGTGGGGAAGTCTATACTCGTTCATAACCCAGTCAGTCTTGCACCCATGAGGTGCTCTTCCCCTGTAGAAAACCAAAGTTTTTCTTAGGCCTAAGATTTTCTTGGGGTCCGCCAAACACCTGATTTGGCGATCCGATCCGGTTGCCTTCCAAAACCCTATTTCTGTGGTTCTGTTGGGCCTTCCACCATGTCCATTCTTTCTCTCCCGGGGCACAAAAAAATACCACTCCCTTTCCCCAATCTTTGCCAACCCTGAAATATGGTACAGATGAGCCAAGGTAATTAAGCACTTCTTTGGGCAATTGGACTTATGAGTTTGTCGTGCATATAATTTAATGCTCAGCGAAATAGCAAACAAGTTTATAGAAACAAACCCAAGCAAGGAAGGGCTTTGCCGGATTCACATTTGAATTGGGCTCGGGTTCATATGTTAGATATGAGCTTAAATTCATCCCAACTTACCTTGAGTCAAGTTTGAAAAGTTATATATTTTATTATTGTTTCCGTGGGCCCGCCGGGGGGGGGGGACATTTTTTATATATTACATTTGTACCTCATCATGTGAATTTCTAGTTTGTCCACAAGTTATTTCCTAGTTGCAAACTCGGACATAGGCTTAAACTCCCACCTTAGGCTCGGCTAACTCGACCTCGGCCATGTTGGTTTCTAGGTACAAATGTTTTATAAGAAGGGCCGAAAGAGAGGAAGATGTTACATTTACCTGGCAAGTCCCAAGGATTGTAACGATAAATGTTGAGAAAGCCAATGATGTCAACATGAAGCCTTTTGCCCATCACAATATTCTTCAGGTAAAAATCCAGAAGCTCTTCTTCAGTCGGGTGGAACCGGAAACCCGGTAGCTCTAGCTCTAGTGTTGTTTTGTCCATTTGGGTATCCATGTTTTCCTTCTCCAATACTCCTTATCACTGAAATAGTTTTGTTGAATGAGAAATTGTCTCACACCCACATTTTGTGTCTCTCTCTACTGCTCTCCTAATCATATGTATATATATATATGCTCTTGCCAAGTTGTAGAACTGCGTTGTAGGTGAGAGAGAGGGAGAATGTTGAGTGGGAGTCCTACAACGGTCTCGAAGGAATTGGAAAATTGGAGAGGTCATCCTTGTCAAGTGGTGGGGACATCACGCGGTTCCTGTTTCCAGCCGGACTGACTAAGACTCGACCTTTCTCTTTCTTGACATCTTCTATGCAAAGGCGGTGGAAACTAAATGAATTAAAAATATTAAAAATATTAAATTTTATATAGTAATTTAATTCAACGTATTTAAAAGAAATTGTTGGATTTCAAAAGAAATTAATTAATTCAAAATCAATTAGATTTACAAAATTAGATTTTTTTTTTTTTTTTTTTTTTTTTAGCTTGACTCATTTATTCTATGTTCTGTTCCTCCTCTATTTAGCAAATTTTAAATTGTACTACATAATTTCCATAAAGATTTTGAAACCGGTGCATCCGGTTCTTCAAGTGTGAATTTGCCTACAAATCGATTGAAAAAAAAAACTCAACCCCGTGACCTATTCTCATAAAGTTGGTCATCAAATAATATTAAGTTCATACTTAATATTGTTGCTTTCAAATTTTAATTTATTATAATTATTATTATTATTTCTTCTCTCCCATGTTAGTCTCTCAAACAACTTATCTCAAAACTTGAAATTAATTTTCATTTTGTTGTTGTTGTATTTAGATCCCACTCAGAAAAATTAAGATTACTAATTTGGGTAGAATTAAGTCTAATTTTTAATATAAGATTTATTAATACGATGATAATTTAATTGACTAATGTAGAAAGTATCGGACCGGGTTTTTTTTGTAAAAATTTCAAAAAAAGTGTTTACGTACATATATATATATATATATATATATATCCACCCCCCTCTTTATCTCATATTAAGTCGCGCAGGAAGTATCGGAAATATTCAAGCAAGGAAACAAGCAAACAGGTGTCTTTTGGAATTGGAATTCCAACACCCATTCGGCTATTTCCGCGTACTGTGAGGAAATTAATTGAGAGGCTTCAAAACATTGGACCACTTGTGTGAATTTTAAGTCAATGATTATGATCTCTGCTTTAGCAGAATATTCTTTCAAGTCTTCTCGTCTTTGCTTCCTGGCAGCTCAGCATTCGCTATTTTTCTCTTTCCAGTCCAGGTCCTGATTTCTATTATTCATTTTTAATTAATGTTCCTTAAAAAATTCTTGAAAGGTTTTCAACCATGCCACTCGTGGATTTTCTGAAAAAAAAATAAAATTACATTCAATTGATTGTAATTTTCTATATGATAAATATAATAGAATAAAACTATAATAAATTGAAAATTTTCAAATAAGTCCCTGTTAGCATTGATGTGTGAAGCAAAGAATGAACCTGGGTTACTATGACTACCAAAAATATGTATATAAGATTAATGCTATTAACTACCATTGGAGCAAAAATTTGACCATAAAACTTATTGCTGCAAAACACACCATAATCTGTCCTTGGGAAGACCAAGCAGGAAAATTTCAACTTTGAACTTTCTTTATCTTGGTAATGGGCTACAAAGCATAGGAAGACTTGAGAATGAGCATGGTTTGAGGCGGCCCAAGAAAGGAGGTTTGGTCCATGTTTAGTTTCAACATTTTTATGCTGGCCCGAAAGTCCAAATCTCTCCCTAAGTTTGATGGATTTGGGACTAGAAGCTAAAATCGGCCCAGCTTGTACACAAGTCTGAGATGGTGCAAAGGCCCCCGCAATTGGTCTGGTGAAATGAAAACCCTGCAAAACCCTAACTATTTCATCAAAAGTTGAATCCTTTGACGAAGAAGAAGCAGAAGAAGAAAGATGGGAAAAATCCCACCATCATTACGAGCAGCAGCTACACACCCCATAAACACTTTCCTCAAAAACCCTTCCGCTCTCATCCCCAATGCCTCCGATTCTTTATCTTCTCTCAAACCAACTCCTCCAAAACCCTACCATTTTCCCAAGAAACCCACTAAGAAAAAACCCTCAAAACCCAAATCCCAAGATCAAAACCCTAATCCTGCTCTTATTTTCAAATCCCCAGATATCTCAGACGCCAAAAGCCTCTTCAATTCCCTCATTTCCTCCACCAGGCCACCCTTAGATGTCAAATTCTACAATTCCCTCCTCCAATCGTATTCCTCAATATCAACCCTAAATGACTCGATCTCTCTCCTTCGTTACATGACCAACAAAACCCAGAATTCATTTTCCCCTGATAGGTCCACATATCATGTTTTGCTCTCACAAGCTTGTAAATTGGGCTCTGATGATGACCTCTCAGCTGTTCATCAAGCCCTAAATTTGATGGTCTCTGATGGGTTTCCACCAGACAAGGTTTCGACTGATATTGCCGTTCGCTCTATCTGCTCGGTCGGACGTGTAGATGAGGCAATGGAATTGGTAAAGGAGTTGTCTCTCAAACACTCAATGCCCGATTCCTTTACATACAATTTCCTCATTAGACAATTGTGTAAGACTACAGCTTTATCCACCGTTTACAATTTTATTGATGAATTGAAGAAGTCTTTGAATATAACTCCTGACCTTGTTACATATACTATTCTAATTGACAATGTTTGTAATAGTAAGAATCTTCGTGAGGCTACAAGGTTGTGGGGTTTATTGGTCGAGGCTGGTTTTAAGCCAGATGTTTTTGTTTATAACACAATCATGAAGGGTTATTGTATGTTGAGTCAGGGGAGTATGGTGATTGATGTTTATAACAAAATGAAAGATGATGGCGTGGAACCTGACTTGGTCACTTACAATACCTTAGTTTTCGGGTTGTCTAAGTCTGGTAGAGTTAAGGAGGCTAAGAAGTTTTTGAAGGTTATGACCAAGATGGGTCATTTCCCGGATGCTGTGACATATACATCGTTGATGAATGGGATGTGTAGGGAGGGGGACGCTTTGAAGGCTTTCGGTTTATTAGAGGAGATGGAAGCACAGGGCTGTGTACCCAATTCATGCACCTATAATACCTTGCTTAATGGGCTGTGTAAGTCAAGGTTTTTGGATAAAGGGATTAAATTGTATGAGGTGATGAAAAATGAAAATATGAAGCTTGAGACTGCTACCTATGCCACATTTTTGAGGGCACTGTGCAGGGAAGATAAGATTGCGGAGGCATATGAAATTTTTGATTATGCAGTGGAGAGTAAGAGCCTGACCGATGTTGCTGCTTATGCAACTTTGGAGAGCACCCTGAAGTGGCTAAAGAAGGCTAAAGAAAAGGGTCAGATTGATTAACTGGTAACATCCCATGCCTCTGTACTTTTAGGCTTTTTTTTACACTTCTCCAGTCATTAGCCTCTAATCATGTATGTTGATGAGTGAATTGCTTTCCACTGAGTGTATGTGGTTCTGCTCTCAATAGCGGCAATCATGTAAGCTCTAGCATGTCTTTTCCGCCTTATCAAACACTAGGAGCATGAGATCAACTTTACCATAAGACATAATTCACTGGATAAAATGGCTGCATTACTGCAGTGAGTACTTTGGAAGGACTTAGAGACCTTCAGCAACTTGACTCTGCTTAATGATATCCTAGAAGTGATTTTTTTTTGGTAATCAACTTTTAGAATAATTGTTAATATCACTTTTGGGACTATATGCTTGGCCTTTCAATTACCCACACTGGTGCTCTGTCGTGTCCTTGAGCCAACTTTTATTTTATATGTCAATGAAGTGGGATTTAAGCAACAGTCTTAAAGATCGTGATTTGCCCCTGTCCAGAACAGAGCTGCTAGCAGATGACAATGAGGTTGTTATGAGCTGAAATTGATACGACCATGCTGGGTGGAGAATTTTCTCCTTCCGTTTGCTTTCCCCCACAAAGCAAGCTCAACATATAATACTGAATGTGTAACTTTCGGACCCCAACTCCGCCTCTGCATTGCAAAGAGACTGTTCTGCTCTTGTGACTGTATACTATTTTTATACTAGCCTGGCTAATTGTGTATTATTTTCTTAGTAACTTATAAGAGAGTGAATTAAAATGAATATTTGCGGTTCATGATTCATGTCATGACTTATGGAACTTTTGATAGCAAGCTTCTGCTTTATCATATTTGTCATTAGAACCAAATCGTGCTCATGCTTGCTGAGCCAACTGGAAGACACTGGTCAATGATGCCCGATCAAGGCATGCAACGAACCTATTCAGATGATTACTGCTGATTAAGCAATTTTTGCTGTGAGCTTGGCATGGTTCCATGACCTCGGATTGAGAATTGAGCAGATTTTGCATGATCCTACTTTTATGGAAATGCAATGAGCATCTAATACGTTGTGAGGCTTTCATTAAACAGAAAAATAGCCAACCCTTTGTTCTGCCCATTCCATTGTCTATGTTATGTTGTCCATCCACAATTGATTATCAAATACCTCCTCGTCGACTAGAATCTCAATTGCCAGCTGTTATTTGTTTTCTTTCTATTCTGAACCTACCCAGGTTCATTTCCTTCATCAAGAAACAATTTTCCATTGTCCATACTCTCTCTCTCTCTCTCTCTCTCTCTCTCTCTCTCTCTCTCTCTCTCTCTCTCCGTCCATGATTTACTAGTCCTCCATTTGATTTTGGTGGTCTGGATTTGCTACCTATGTTAATTAATTTAACCTATTGTTTATTCCCACCAAAAAAACCTATTGTTTATCTGTGTATACCCAATTTGGTCTAATCCTCCTATGAGTCAACATTCTTCCATGGTTCTCTAGTAAAGAGACAAGCATGTGTTTGCCAGCCTATGATGTCTTCCTTAAAGTTTTCCTTCAATCATTAACATTTCAAAGTACCTAATTGAATTATCACTAAACTCTAATGATTTGAGTATGTAAAGAGGCATACAGCTCAAATCTTATTGAATTCTAGTCGAGATAAAAATCAAAACCTACTTCACCGTTCATGCAAGGTTAAATTGGATTCGAATTTATAATATGATAAATAATCATAAATTAAACAAAATTTATAACTGTGGTAGAACAACAAGAAATTGAATGGTGTAATATATTCTGAAATTTTAAGATACTCATCTATTCGGGAATGCAAATCATGTGCACCTGATTACATTGTCAGACAACAAGAGGGAGATCAGAACGGACAAGAATGAGGCATGATCTTAGTAATTACTGTGCCTTGTGATCCCAATTCTTTGTTTTAAGGTCATATTCTTGTACTGACTAGAAAAAATACAGCCATTTCTCTGTAATGTTTCTCTCTTGTTCAAATGAAAGCTAACATGGATTCCCGAAGAGATAATATATACTACGTAGTGTCTCCTTGTCTCCCCCTCCCATATTTTACCTACTGTTCCAACTTCCATCTTTTCCTAATCCAAATGCTTTGAATAGATTTAATGTCATACACAATATTTATGTACGGTTACTGCCAAATCACATCGTGTAATGAAAACAGGGCCCTAGATTTTGGCCTCTAAAAGATTTTATCTTGAAAATAACTTGTCTATTCTTCATTGGCTCTGAGGATTAATTAATCAAGGCAAGTATTAGTTGCCATCCATTCTTTGGTATTCGGATTATTATATGAATGAGGTGAATGGTATCGTTGATGATTGAGGAGGCAAGGAGGCACATTGTACCACTACGTTGTACCTATTATTTACTAAATTTGATTCTTTGCTCAAAATTTTATCATCCTACATTGTTGCTTGGCTCATGACCAGATACTTTAAGATAATATTTAGGATTGCGGAGTGTTGGCAGACATTGTAACAAGATTATCCAAGGAGAAGATTGTCCCACATTGGCTTCTCACATGTTTGATTCTTTTGCTTTATATGCTATATACATATATAAGTACTGAACCATCCCCCATTTTCCTTCAAATCTATTCTGCCTCTCTTTGAATTCTTGGATTTCAGAACAAAGTAAAAATAATGGCAAAGTCATCTTTTCTGAATGCAACCGGTTGCCCTTTGAGGTCTATAAGCTTACCATCTAGGTTGCATCCTAATTCTCATAAGATCGAAGCAGAGTTGAACAACGTAAAGGCCTGCGAGAAGTCATTTCTCTCAGTTCCTCTACAAGCTGAGACCATTAAGGATGGGTTAGTTCAGCTTGCCGAGTTATACAACTGCATTGATGACTTCATTAACTCGCCTTCCAACCTGCAAGCTCTTAACCAGCAATGTGAAAAGCTGGTAGATGAGGCTCTTGATGCTTCGGTTGCTTTCTTGGACACATGCGATGCTGCGAGGGACTTGGTGTCTACATTGAAAGAGTACATAGAAGATGTTCAATTGGCCTTGAGAAGAGGTCAATATTCCAGAATTGAGAGCAAAATTAGTGCATATCTTTGCTTCACAAAGAAAATGAAGAAAGATTTCCGCAGATGCCTTAAACCCTTCAAACATATGGAAAGGACAATGCAATCTTCACTGGCCCTCTTAGAGTTTGATGATCATGATATGCTAATGGCGGTCAAAGTGCTTCGAGAAGTAAAAATGATCACCATCTCTTTCTTTCGATCTCTAGTGCTATCCTTGACAGTGCCAGAGAAGAAGGTAATGCTAGGCGGCTGGTTATTGATTTCAAAACTGATACATACAGCTTCATTTCCTCCTGAGAATGACCAAAGGAATAATGCCAATGAAGTTGAGAGTGTACATGATGCTCTTTGTTCACTACTAGAGCAATTTCAAGGCATCAATATTAGTGAAGTTGATACCCAATTAGCTAAGACAAAGTTAGAGGCTCTTGAGATGAGCATTGAAGGGCTCCAAGTTGGATTGGATAGTATGCGAAGATGTTTGGTTCAAAATAGAGTGTTTCTTCTCAAAATCCTCACCAACTAGTTTTTTCATGGGTCACCTTGTATATCTCGAACAATATTGGAGATATTCCACGCTAATTTTGGAGAAAACGGCAGTGTATATATTATATTATGAGAGTAAATCAATTACTTTCCTTAGTTTTTCTTCCTCCTTTTTTCCTTTAATGAAAACTACTTAAAAAATGAGAATAATCAAAATCTAGATATTAGCCATGCATTCAAAGTGCTTTAATATTAAATAACTTAATCTTTATTTATTTTTTACTGTCGGCTTTAAAATTTGAAATTTAGATTTAATATTTGTTGTCATTGTTATCTTAATGCAAAGAGAGGGAGGTGGGAGAGAGAGAGAGAGAGGGTGCAGAGGGAGGGGAGAGAGAGGGAGGGAGGGTGAGAGAGGGATGGTGGGTCCCTCTCTCCCTTATTGAATTTCGGGAGAGAGAGAGAGAAAGAGGGAAGGAGGGAGAGGGAGGGTGAGAGAGAGTGGGTGGGTCCCTCTCTCTCTCTTATTGAATTTTGGGGGGAGAGAGAGAGAGAGAGAGAGAGAGAGAGAGAGAGAGAGAGGGAGGGAGAGAACGAGAGGGTGCAGGGGAGGGAGAACGAGAGGGTGCAGGGGAGGGAGAGAGAGGGAGGGAGGGTGAGAGAGAAAGGGTGGGTCCCTCTCTCTCTTGTTGAATTTTAGGAGAGAGAGAGAGAGAGAGAGAGGGTGCATTGGATTTCAGGAGAGAGAGGGGGAGGGAGGGAGGGAGAGAGAGAGGGTGTCGGGTGGGAGAGAGAGAGGAGGAGGAGGGAGAGAGAGTACATGTCTTTTGAAAATTTGATATTTTATTTTTAGATCCGTTAGATTTTCAAAACTCGATACGACATTTTGAGTTTTAAAAACTCAATATATGGAGTTAAATTTAGTATATTTTTTCTCATTACGTTGAGCCAAACTGTTGAGCGGAATGAACCAGTTTCAAGGTAGAGCTCATCCGTCACATTGAATACCTGAGCATAGACAAACTACGGTTGTTACATGCTTATTGTGTTTTACGCAGGCTATCGGCTGGCAAGGAAACAGAGCCTATGCAATTTAGAGACGGCTCATCAGCTGCTGAAGCAGCCGCTGAATCTGCAAAGAAAGCAATTACTGCTGCACAAGCTGCTGCTTTTCTTGCCAATTGTAATTCTAATCTGGTTTTGCAGACATCTAGCATGGGCTGTGGTTCCAGTGCTTTCTGCTGCCACTCCAGTGCTAAGCCTGGGTTTGAACGCCCATCTGGCTGTGGCACTTTCACCTCCACGGCAAACAATCCTTCTATTAACTTCTTCAACGTGAGTCAGCAGCAACCTGACGCTATAGGAAGGACTCATATCTCACAGAGCTTTGATCAATCTCATTAACTTCTTCAACTTGGTCTTGAGCGTCTAACTTTGACAAGGTGCTCTGAAGATCAGATTTTGTTCCAGAAAGAATCATGAATAGATGGAAATTTGTGCCTGCAAGTAATTCCATGATTGATTTAGTTAATAATAAAACCGAGGGTGTCTCATATTTCATGCCTTGGAAATCTAAATGGTTACTCATGGTGTCTTCCAATTTTCACTTGCTAAATTTGTCCCTTTTGCATGAGAACTCCTCGTCCTCTGTTGGGTAATGTGCAGACTCCGATTCATTTATTTAGAAAATAATAAAAAAAATGTTCAGTTAATACTGAATTCATGAATCATTGAGTTAATGCCACATTCTCCGGTGTTCCATGACTCATTTTACTCCAGTTTCAAGTTTTACATTTCAAATATATATATAAAAAAAAAAAAAAAAAAAAAAACAGAGAGAGAGAGAAGGGATTTGTTTAACATCCTCTATTCTATTGATCCTATAACTATAGCCAGATGATTCTATTTTGATTCTTTTTTCTCTTTTTTCGCTGGTTTGAAGGATGGGTGATCGTGGTCCTAACTGAGCAAGGCTTCCGAAGGATTGTCTGGGAGAAATTGCTAAACGGTTTGATCCTTTGGCTGATTATGTTCATGTCCGTGCCACTTGTGCAACTTGGGCATCATCCCTCTCTAAGAGGCCCAAGCACCCACTTTGCCAGAATCCCTGGTTTGTGTTGCCCTTCAAAGAGGAAAATGATGGTTCCTATGGTCGATTTTACAGCTTTCATGATTCATGACCTCAAAGATTATTACACGGAGTTACGTGAAACTCAAGTCAGGGTGTCTTCTTGAACAAGTTGATGCCTTTGACTATCATGGTACGCGGATGGGCCAAATCACTGCAACAACTTATATGTCTTCTTCGAGTGTCTCACTTAAAGGTACATCAAGAATGGTTCGATGGAAATTGGATTTTTCCAGCAACTGTGCGTAACTCTTAACTCTCTCTCTCTCTCTCTCTCTCTCTCAACATACCATTGATCCCATATTATCAACTTAATAAAAGAGAAAATTATTTTGATGTGTATTTATTATATGATCTTGCCAGGGGAAAAAAGGAAGAAGAAGAAGAAGAAGAAGAAGAAGAAGAAGAAGAAGAAGAAGAAGAAGAAGAAGAAGAAGAAGAAGAAGAAGAAGAAGAAGAAGAAGAAGAAGAAGGAAAGAAAATTAGACAGGTGACTTGTTAAACTTCTTTTCCACGTGCGTATTCTTGATGTTGAAAAATGGGCGGATCACTGTATCACAATCTTACTGCTTTGCTTCATTTTGGACTCATAAATCATGGGCTAGCCCATCTTTTTTCTGAGGGGCGATAGCGATGTTCTAGATAAAAAATTTTTGGCCCAATTTACAACCAATCCATTTCTGACAGAATCTGCAAACAATCCTCTCAGGCTACTTCAATTTTTTGCGTTTTTTTTTTTCCTTTTTTCTATTTTCTTCGCACAAAAAAATAAAATTATAAATTTATAATAGGAGAGGAAAATAAATATATAATCAGAGTTATAAATTTAAAAAGACATAAATTATAATTGTTAAGGGAATAAATTATTATTATAATTTTTTACCTTAAAATCCCAAGATGCACCTCTCTTCGCCCAACAAAAAAAAAAAAAAAACACAGATGATATTCTATTATAAGCAACTGATCAGTAATTTTGCAGACGATCTTTTTAAGGTTACAATAAACTACATAGGTGGCACTTTCTTGAGAAATGCGGATGCTGCAAGGGACTCACTGAGCTGACATATTATTTCATTGGACTATGCAAAGACTTGAGAGTAAAGTTAGTGTCTACCTTTGCTTCAGATACAAGAAGGTTTATTTGCAGAGATGATATCCGGGGGAAATACCAATTAAGAAACACAATACAAGTTACTTCTTAGTAGAAAATCAGAAGAAAATAATTGTGCACCCTACGTTGTAATTGACAGATCAGAAGAAAAATAGAACTCAAAAGCTTTAGTAGAAAATTCATGACACTTCGACTTGTTATTTGGGTAAAAAGTAGACTATATTAGAAAAATAGTTTCTTAAATAAATAATTATCAGTTTTAAATCAAATTAATTAGAATATAATTTTGTATATTAATCGATATAATAAAAGAAAAAATAAAGAAAGAAAATCCATGACACGTGGGCAGCTCATATAATTGTGTACCCCCATGAGTTTCATGATTGCAGATTATTTCTTTCTTGATCCCAGTTAATGTTTTGCAAGTCTTAAAGGAGACAAAACCAAAGATGCCACTTGTGCTCATCCTAAACATATAATTGTTGGGTGACTCATTCTTTGTCTGTATTCAAAGCCATGTTATTTATATTATAGTAACCGACTTTTCCGTGGGTTGAACCTTGGATAAGCATGGTGTTTTGTGGGACAAGCTCTGAAATTGGGTGATGAATCTAGGATATATACTCCATGCCCCATTTCACAACCATATGATTAGTTTGAGAATTAATGTGTACATTTATGTTGGTAGAAGTAGTGACAACATAAGAATTGTCTATAAAAGGCCACTCTGGCTTCACATGCCCTTCGCATTGACTATAGACTCTCTAAGATTCCTCCTGTTCCCTTAACTCTTTTCTCTTTCTTAATCTAGACTATAAATTTAGAGAGCATTACACGTTCACCACCATCTCCAAAACAATGAGCCTCTCAGCAATGAAAAAGGCTACCATGGCTAGTTTCTCTCCAAAGCGGAACACGCGCCTCCATGTTAGATCCATAAGCTTGCCAGCAAGATTGCATCCAAGCACTGTAAGAATTGAGGAAGTCCTCGACAAGCTCAAGTCCTGGGAGGCATCAACAACGTTGTCATATGCAGAGAAAATAATCTCAAACATTCAAGGTCTCGAAGAGTTGTACATTAATATTGAAGAGCTTCTAAATCTACCATTGACCCAACAAGCCATTTCGCGGCATGAACATGATAAATGGGTCAATGAGTTGCTAGATGAATCAATAAGTCAGTTGGATACATGTAGCAAAATAAGGGATGTCATTTTTCTCATGAAAGGTGACGTTGGGAAACTTCAGTCTGTTCTTAGGAGAAGCAAGGTTGGAGGAGATTTGAGCATTGAGAAAAGTGTGGGTGCTTACTTTTCCTCTACGAAGAAAGTAAAGAAGGATCTCACAAAGTGTCTGGCGGAGTTGAAGCAGAGTGAGAACAAGAATTGGAGGGCTTGTCTTTTGGAGTTGGACAATCACTTATTGGCCGTGGTGAGGGTACTTAGAGAGTCAAGTTTTGTCACAATTTCAGTCTTTAAGTCCCTCTTGATTTGGCTATCCATGCCAGCTTCTAACCAAAGGTCTAGCAAATGGTGTTTGGTAGCAAAATTGGCGCACAAAGGTGTTGGGGCATGTGAGGGTACAGAAGACAATGGGAAGGAGTTTGAAGGGTTGGATTTTGCGGTTGCAAATATATTCGGATCGCAAAGTTCAAGCAAAGATCTGAAGCTAGAAATGATTGATTGTGCACAGAAGAGGTTGGAAACCCTAGAGGCTAGATTTCTAGACCTTGAAGATGGAATAGAGAGATTGTTGAGACGCTTAATGAGTGTTAGAGTTTCTTTCTTGAACAAACTTTCCCACTAAAGTGAATTTTGTAATATATTTCATATTGATATATTCGTATGGTAGAGCAATTGTATAGAATTTCACTATATATGAGTGTCTATTTCATATAATGCAATTTTAGTGTTAAACGGTAAATGGAGTATTTTCACTCTATCTATGTATGCAATTTAATTATATGAAAATTTATGGTGTTGTAATTTAAAATAAATGAGAAATTAAGTTATACGGAATCATCTCTTAGTGTTTGGAAATTCATTTTTCATTAAAAATTTTATCCCGATTAATCTAAATTGATTATTGTAGAATCCATTTTATAAGAACAAGTTTTCTAATATTATTTTTTTTATATTTAAAGAGAGTCAAATTCTTAACCTAATTAAGAGATGGAAGTATTCATTTCACCTATACCAACAAATGGATGTACATCTATCGGTGTTTGAGAAATTCAGCAATGGTTGCGTGGCATGCATATGCTTGTGCTGCGTGTTCCACCGTTGGCGCTTCGTCTCTACATCCTCCAACCATGACCTATTATCTGCCTAACTTAATTATTCCCTGTACTAATTACCCTTAAAACTAATCAGACCACAACAGAGCAATTAACCTAGTTGTTAGAGTTAAGAACGAAATAAAAAATTATATCGATAGGTAAAATAGAAATTTATAATTTATAAACTTTAGATCCATAAATTAATTAAAAAAAACCCTTTAATTTTCTACATTAATCTAAATTTTTATTATCTTTTTTTTTGGGTATAATGAATTAATTATTGTAAATTTCATATATATGGAACTCCCAATATTTTCTTGAATTTTGTAAAAAAAAAAAAAAATTGTAAATATAACTTAACTCACTCACTCTATGACAGAGGTTATATTTACTTTTATAAATGAATTTAGAAATAAATACATTCACACCTATTAATATTTAATCTCGTATGGTTTCAACTTTAGTCTTATATATTTGTAATTTCTCTCACTTTATCCCTTTTTACTATTTTACCTAAAATTTCTACTCGTTGGTTTACACCAACAACAAATTCTTTTTCTTCTTTCTTCCCCTTATATCGCGGGCTCTAATCTCTTCCCGATTGTTTTTCTCTACAAATTTTTCTCGTGTTCAAATACATAATAATAAAAAGCATAACATAATAAACTAAATAAAACATAGAGAGAGAGAGAGAGAGAGAGAGAGAGAGAGAGAGAGAGAGAGAGAGAGAGAGAGAGAGAGAGCTTGTGACTCTCACATTTACCATTGAAATATAACATTAACAAAAAAAAATAAAAATAAAAAATTGCATGAAAACACATCACAAAAAGAACGAGAAAAGATAAAAAGTTGCTAATTCCATTAATTTATTTTATTTTACTTAAGAAGAATTTTTTAATTTCTTAATTTCTTCCTCCGACTGACTCCCTAAATTCACACGGATGCGAAGAACTATTAAAAAAAAAAAAAAAAAGGAAATCCCTTCAATTGTCCAACATCCTTTTCACACGTATCTTTTTGGGATAACGGCTATGATAGGCCTTTGTCATTGGCATAAAACGTCGGCGCCGAAATGGGTCCCACACCGTGCTCGGTAGCCAGTAAAATCACACCATCTTTCCAGCTCAGAAGACCGTTACACTCCAATCGAGGATCCTAAACCCCCCTCTCTCCCTCTCTCTCTCTCTCTCTCGATCTCGACCACTATCAGACCCTTCAACTCTCTCTCTCCCTCTCCCTCTCTCATTGTAGAATGAGAGTCGGCATTGTAGCCTTCACAGCTAAGAATCAGTGCAAGCGAGCGATGCAGTTCGGACTTTCTATTTTCAGAAGAGGCTTCAACTCCTCCAAATGGTTTCCACTTATTCCCTACTTTGCCACTGAAAACCCAATTTTATCCATCCTTTTTTCAAAAATTATTCATTGGGCTTGTTCTGAAACAGCAAAACAATGGCGAAGATGGCGACGGCGAGGATCAAGCTTCTTAGGAACAAGAGAGAGGTGGTAGTCAAGCAAATGAGGCGTGACATTGCTTTGCTTCTTCAGTCTGGTCAAGACGCCACTGCTCACATTCGGGTAATCTAACCCTAAATTTCTTATTTCTTCACTTCGCTGTGATGTTTGATCCTTCCCCAAAGGGGGGCTTTCTGTGATTGGGTTTAATTGGGTACTTTTTCTTATCAGATTTAATTTACTGACCAACTTATTTGAACCCTTCATAAACTTAGTGTAGGAGTACTTTATGGTTTATCTGGGGTTGTCATATTGATTCGCTTTTAGGAATCATCTCTACTTGGTTACTGATTTGATGAGTGGTGTAAAGTCACTTATTGTAGAGTTTACTGATCATCTTATTTGCGGCGACCCCCTGAGTTAGCTAATAAATTATTAGAAAACCTAAACCATTTGAAAGGTAATGTCCACCTTCAAGGTGTATGTAAATTTTGGGGAAGCTAACTTTTAAAGTAGGAATCAAGTTCTCTAATTCTAAATATTCAACCCCAGCATTACAAGGGAAGATGGAAAAACTCCACTTGATATTCAACCCCAGCATTACAAGGGAAGATGGAAAAACTCCACTTGGCAACAACATCAACATCAACTTCAACTTAAGCCTTAATTCCAAATTTTGAGGTCAGTAGACAAATGTAGGAGAGAGGAAAAAAAACATAAAATTAAAATTTGAAAATAAAAATAGAGAATATAATACTAAAAAATAAAAAAATAAAAAAGAGAAATAAAAATTAACTACTCATAGAAACTTAAAATAATAAGAGAAATGACTTAGTTGTTTATGATTTTCTTACGTCACTCATTTCTATTTAAAATCATTTTCTCAACTAAACCATTGACACTCATATTTTTACGAATAACTTGTATCCAGATTTTTAACGATCTATTCTAACGTTTCACTGAGTCTCCCACATTAAGATCTCACTCCTCCTAACCGGTGCGTTTTTGGGTTTTCGTTTCACATGTCCAAACCATTTTAGGCGATACACTTGCATTTTAATCATAATTGAATTCATTCACAATTTAGTACGTATTACCATATAGCAAATGCTTCAAATGAAATGGACATGGGTATGGACTTGGTTCAACAGAAAATGTATGCAATGGAATTTGGGATCAACTACATGAAGTTGATAGAAAATTCTTACAAACATTTGGAAATTATGTCATGTTATGGAAAATAGATATCGAGTTGGAACAAATGCAAGAGTTATTGATGTCACATAACATCCAGAAAGAATCCAATAGTGAGATTGGATAGATACCTCAAGTCTGAGAATTGGGGAGGTAAATTTGACAAAAAGGTTGGGAAGTAGCAGGTCCACATATAGGGTTAAGAAGGAGAAAAGAAAGTACAGGCACATCAGTATATCCATCTCAATGAAGATAAAAGGCCATTGCAATGTTGATCACTATCTGCCCATTAGTTGGTGATGACGTTGTCCTGATTGTGGAATTTATTTGTTTCTATGTTAGAGACAATACTGAGGAGGTAAAACTTGCTAGAGATGAGATTAGGTCATGCTCCCTCTCTAAAGTTGAGTGGTAAAATTTGCTTAGGCAGCTATATACGTGCAAATTGGTTGTGTTGTGATGGGATGATCATTAAGGTGATGTGTAGCTAGTAGAAAATCTCATGGTCCCAAAATTAACTATGTTGCTAGGGTTTTTCTACTGAACAAAATACCCAAGTTTCAGGGCCAAAAAAATTATGTGCCAAATTTATGCAAGATTGTTAACTAATAATCTTGATGGGAACATTTTTGTAGGTTGAACATGTTATAAGAGAGCAGAATATTCTGGCTGCAAATGAGATTATTGAGCTCTTCTGTGACCTAATAGTTGCAAGACTTCAAATTATTGCAAAGCAAAGGTGATGGCCGTGTCTCAAGTGTTATATATCTCATGATCATGAATATCTGATTTTCTACACGTCACATCCATCATATACCAGGGAATGCCCGGCAGATCTTAAAGAAGGGATCTGTAGTGTAATATTTGCTGCTCCAAGGTGCTCGGAAATTCCGGAGCTTCTGGCAATAAGGAATGTATTTGAGAAAAAATATGGGAAAGATTTTGTGTGCTGTGCAACTGATCTACGACCAAACTGTGGTGTCAATCGCATGGTAAGTACTGTCTAATAACTTTCAAAGGTTTGAATTCCAAGTGAGAGATCATGACTGAGATTTATGGTATCCTGAATTGTACTTGATGTATAGCTTTTCAATTGTTAACTATTGTACACAAATACTCATCTGATGTTTTAGCTGCACTAATATGCTGATGAGTTTTTCTTCTAGCTGATTGAGAAGCTCTCTGTTAGAACCCCTACTGGTGAAGTCAAGTTGAAAATCATGAAGGAAATAGCCAAGGAGTACCAGATAGACTGGGATACAACAGAATCCGAGAAGGAGCTTCTCAAGCCATCAGAAGATCTTATAGTAAGTATTCACCCATGGTCTTGTTGAGCTGGGATCCTCAATTTTCTGATGCTGTATTCATGCTTTTCAAATTTTTTCCAAGTTATTGACTATGTTATCTCATTGGTCAGGATGGACCACGCACATTTGTTAGTGCTTTGAGCATACCGGTGAAGCCTATGCAGAGCCAAACTCTTGAGCGGAATGAACCAGTTTCAAGGTAGAGCTCATCCGTCACATTGAATACCTGAGCATAGACAAACTACGGTTGTTACATGCTTATTGTGTTTTACGCAGGCTATCGGCTGGCAAGGAAACAGAGCCTATGCAATTTAGAGACAGCTCATCAGCTGCTGAAGCAGCCGCTGAATCTGCAAAGAAAGCAATTACTGCTGCACAAGCTGCTGCTTTTCTTGCTAATTGTAATTCTAATCTGGTTTTGCAGACATCTGGCATGGGCTGTGGTTCCAGTGCTTTCTGCTACCCCTCCAGTGCTAAGCCTGGGTTTGAATGCCCATCTGGCTGTGGCACTTTTACCTCCACGGCAAACAATCCTTCTATTAACTTCTTCAACATCGGTCAGCAGCAACCTGATGCTATAGGAAGGACTCATGTCTTACAGGGCTTTGATCAATCTCATAATCATAATGAAGAATCCGGCTCAACTGGGGCAGAAGGAAGAAAAGTTAACAGAAGGCACAGCTGCAATGCTCCCTCACCACATTCAGATATTAAATTTGACGAATCAGAATGCGAAGAGGAAATTGAGACGGAGGAGCCCTCTTATTATGCTGTTAATCAACCACCTGAGAGGCTTCCGCCAGCAGTGCCTCCATCCAATTCTGATCTTCCATTCAATGGGATTCAAGCAGGAGGTGCAAGTTCACAGAAACAGGATCCTGCGGCTTGTGTTCATCCTAAATTGCCAGATTATGATGCACTTGCTGCTCGTTTCAATGCTCTCAAGTATCGCAAGTCATAAAGGACTTTATAGTTTTAGTTTGACCTATACGATAGATTTTGTTATTAATATACCTACGTGGAATGGATACTAAATGATTTCAGTTTAAACCAGAAATATCATCATCCTTCAATGTTAAAATTACAAAACTAGATATATTTTGTGAACCATATATTTGATTCTGACTTCGTTTTTTGGAAATACTATAACAATGGCCCATCACTTTGGGATGTGTTTCTTGTATGCTGGTTGTGTAGTTTCTTCTTGTGCCATTTTGTTGCTTGGTGATATTGGACTTGTTGATGGAAAAGGGTTCATAACATCAGTAGTCCGTTCAATTTGTGCTCAATTTGCTGTTGCGTGTGTTAACCAGCTGGACCAGAGTAATGGTTTCATTAATGCTAGTCCCTTTCACCCCAAAACAAAGACAGCAAGAGGTAGAAAAGGTAAACCCTAGTAAGTTGCTGGACTAAATAACTACATCTGATCTTCATGGTGCCTTCATCTTGCCATGCTTTCCAAGAAAACCCTGCTTCACTGGAAAATCAACGGCTCTTATCCATTATTTTCAGTCCTTCAGACTATGTCAGCACATGTTCAAATACACCAAAGAAGAATGAGTTTGATCCCGAGTGTGCTAAGCCATTGACATCAATGACATGCGAAAAGCAAACTTGAGTTTGCGCTTGAAGTAAAGTTCTATGCACATAAATTATTCAAGCAACATAAAAGGTAGTTATTAATAATGTCATGTTTGAATTTTTTGTTGCGCCTCACTGCTACTAAAAAGAGAGACAGAAATAGGGAAGTATGAGAGAGGACATTCATCCAAAATGGATGAAAAGTTTGAAATAAGTCACAACCCTCGGGCAGGCTACTAATGCACCAACACCAACAATGGCCACACCTCCGGTGCAATCTTCACCTTCTTTGTCTAGAATCCCACTTCTTCCTGCTGACCAACTCAAAAGACAAGCACAAGCACCCAAAAGCAGTACAGCTAAAAATCCAGGGACCCCAGAACTCTCATCATACCGATATATAGACCCATAAGGACTCTTCACCTCATCAAGCTAGAATGGAATCAAGAAATGGCAATGCTTACCATGCAGCATTCCGCACCTTGTCCTCAGGAATTCAATTTCGAGCTCTCTTATTTCCTGTGGCCTTTACCATTCTTGGCTGGTGAGCACTACCTATGTTTTCTTATTTGTATCTGAATTGCAGGACTTGGGGAATAATAACCTTATTCCTAACATTTATTGGGCAACTTCACTCCTCATGTTTACTGGTCCAGCTTCATGAATCAACTGAAGCTGGGATGCGATATGGTCGATATCTCCAACACTTCAGTTCAACATCTGGTATTATTTTAGGATTTTAACCCCCATTTTATGTTACCTGGTGAGGCTAATCATCCGAGCGGGTGTTATCCTACATATATTATTTCAGGTGACAAGCTTCGGAAATTATTTGTAGTCTTCTCAATTTTGAACCTATCAGAGTGGTACACGTGTCAGGTTCAACATCCAAACTCATTCTACCAGCTCGTCTGTGGGGCTGTGTGCACAATAATTCCATTGACTGGTGGAGTGGTACATGGTGTTTCCCTGTGCAGGTGCTGCTGTCTCATCTGCCTCAGTTGAATTCGACAGCAGGAGTGTCTCTTATTGGGGCCACAACAGCTATATGATATTGCACTTTGATTTGGGGTGATGTTTGTCACCAAGGGTAGAACTGAGCTGATTTTGAATAACACTGTTTGTTATGACTCCACCTCAACACTGCTTTTCTTATGAAGCTGGTTGTCAGACTAGTTTGAACAAGAAAGAGCATCTAATAATTCAAAAGGATCTCATCAGATAAGCAGCCGATGTTAAGGTGATTAAGCAATCAGAAGGGAAACCAAACGATTTTCAAGGTGACACAATTTCTCCTACCTGACAACCATAATAATCTTGGCATGCCAAAAATGCAATATGAAAAAAAGCGTTGGAGGGGTTGAGAAGACGCTGAGAAGTTCTCAATTTCTCTCTGATCATCCTAGATGAGTGATGCCCACTAAATAGTCAGACGTGAAAAGAAAATAGAAATACTTGAAGAACACTTCTCCCTTATATTTAAAAAAATTGGAAACATATATATATCAGTCGGTCTAATTGAAAATGCAACCCCACTACTTCAGAATTGAAAATCTCTCTCGCTCCCTCCCTCCCTCTCTCTCTCTCTCTCTCTCTCTCTCTCTCTCTCACAGATCATCATCATCAATTTTTTCAAAGAAACGGGAATGGTGAAAAGGGGAATTACCTTGGGTTGAATTTGATATTGGAGCGTCAAAAGAGAAGAGAAGCATCCAAATTCTTCTGTACATCGTGGGGTCGTGTAGAAATTTCGGGACGGGTCAGAAATTGCAAAAAATGGAGACGGAAACGGGGGGAGAGTTTTGTACGTAATAACCATAATTAAAAAATAAATAAAACAAGGTAATGAGAAAAAATATATCGAATATATAGTTCCATTCGAGTTTTCAAAATTTGAAATGTCGTATCGATTTTTAAAAATTCAACATAAATTAAAAATAAAATATATCAAATTTTCAAAACACATGTACTTTTTCTCTCTGCCTCCTCCTCCTCCCCTCCCTCCCCCTCTCACTCTCTCCTGAAATTCAATGCACCCTCTCTCTTTCCCAAAATTCAACAAGAGAGAGGGACCCACCCTCTCTCTCACCCTTCCTCCCTCTCTCTCCCTCCCCTGCACCCTCTCGTTCTCTCCCTCCCTCTCTCTTTCTCTCTCTCTCTCTCCCTCCCAAAATTCAATAAGAGAGAGAGGGACACACCCACTCTCTCTCATCCTCCCTCCCCTGCACCCTCTCGTTCCCTCCCTGCCTCCCTCCTCTCTCTCTCCCAAAATTCAATAAGAGAGAGGGACCCACCCTCCCTCTCTCTCTCCCCTCCCTCTGCACCCTCTCTGTCTTCCTCTCTCCTGAAATCCAACTTTGGATTTCGGGAGAGAGAGGGAGAGATGGGGGAGGGAGGGAGGGAGAGAGGGAGAGAGGGGGGTGTAGAGGGAGGGGAGAGGGAGGGAGGGTGCAGACAGAGGGAGGGTGGGTCCCTCTCTCTCTTATTGAATTTCAGGAGAGAGAGAGAGGGGGGAGGGTGCAGAGAGAGGGTGGGTCGGGAGAGAGAGAAAGAGAGAGGGAGGGAGGGAGGGTGCGTTGGATTTCAGGGGAGAGAGAGAGAGAGAGAGAGGGTGCCAGGTGAGTTGACTTCAAAATTTTGAATTTCAAAAATTAGAAACACATATTTTATTTACAAGCATGAGGTCCGGTCCGGTCCGGTCCGGCCCGAAGGCTGTGAGCCTACAACCCGGCCCACATGCTACCGAACCTATTTATCTTGAACTTGAAGAATGGGCTTGGAAATATGAGGGACCCAACCCGGCCCAGATCCTACACACCAAGGGCCACGTGTTGAAGGGATGGGGGTTTGGCCTCCACCTGCTGGTCAGCGGGAGGGGATTCAACTCCCTTCCTTCGGGAACTTGCCATTCTGGGGTACCTTTAACCCCTGAACCCACTTGCCCAATTAGAGTTCAAGTTCACTTTGTCCTAAACTTGGCTGGTGTTCTGTTTTCCCAAAACCTAAATCTAGACTCTCCGTTTTAAGCTTTTCCGATTGTTCTGATGTTCCTGATTTTGATGTTTCGATGACGATGGTAACTCTCTGCCGTCCGATTCGTGAATCATGGCTTCGATTCTCCGATCGATTTTACCGATGCCTTCCTTGCCTCTCCGATCCAGGTAGAAACCATATACCTAATTTTAACTTCCTCCTCCTTAATTTTGACCAGTTCGTAGTTTTAATTTATGGGTTTTTGCCTTTCAGCGCGGAGATCTTCATTGGGTCTGAAAGTGGCTCTGGTGGCTCTTCATCTGGTCTATGTGGGTGTTCTCTTTCTCTTTGATAGAGACTTAGTTGATAAAACAACGAAGGAACCTTGGTATCTTGATCCTCTCTTTTTCGATTACTTTGGTTTTGTCTGTATGTTTTGTTGGGTGATTTAGGAATTTGGGGCTGTTGTTTCTATGGTATAGGTGGAAATTTGTTATGAGTTTAAGTAATGAGGTTCTTGGAGATAAAACCCTAGACCTTATTTGGGAAGATCTGCTTTTGTCTAGTTGATAAAACTTTATAAGTATATATTACTTGTATGACTTGTAGATGGAGTTCGAAGTTTATTGGGCCCGAGCTTAATTTGTAATTTCGAACTTTGAAGGTTGGTTTGAACTTAAGCTTGTTCGAACCTACCTATGTTTTGAACTCCGGGACTTTGAACTCTATGTTGTATTTCAAACTACTCATATACACAAGAGGGAGGAGAGAACAAATGGAACCAAAATAGAACGACTTTGATATGCTTTGAATTGCTTGATTGAAATTGAGCTACTTGGATGGGTATTTATTCTAATGTAGACTTGGTAAATGCTTTAAACATGAAAGTTAGCGAACACAGAAAACAAATACATAGGAAGCATGTTATTCCTGCAGGATCCCAATGAGTTTGCCGCACATGTTCTGCATCATTCGTCATTATCTTTTCCTGTACTGCACTGATTCTAATGAGACTTGATGCATTGGAAACTAGAGATCCAAATCTTTCCAATGACAGATCACTTGTGCGTCTTCACTGAGATTTGACTTCTCTAATTTCGAGCCAAAGTGAGGTGATCTGCATAGTCAATTGGCTGAATCCTGAATTAGGTTTACTTTCCAACATGACTTGGTAGTTTAGGATCCTAAGCATGATTTTAATCTCCTGGTGCTCGACTTATTCCTGCAACTAAAGAAAAGACTAGGTAGGGCAAAAGTACTAAAGAATCATGACTCTATGTTATAAGTTGATGTTGGGTGATTTAGCTTGGATGATGCCACAGCTGAATGGGGAAAAGGGGAAGAAGATCAGTGAATTCTTCACAGTGTTGATGGAACTAAGGTGCAGGACCATGTAGAAATACAATCATGGGATGCGGCATAACAAGGACAACACCCAAGTCAAAGTTGTTGAAAATTTTTACATTATTATAAGTTAAGTGTCATATCATTTTGTCACAGGAACATGTCCAATAGATTTGATATGGACATGCTTCTTTAAATAAATGTCCATGCAACATATATAACCACATTATATGCATCTTTTGAATTTGGAGGTTTTAATGGATGCGGTTTGTGTTATAGTGGCTTGTAGCTACATTAGTCAGCTTATGTTTATTATTTGGGAATATTTTCACGACCCTGTGAGCTTTAAATCCAAAAGGGAGAGGGAAAAAAAATAATAAATACTAGAGTAGAAGATATGTTGAAATCCTTATTTTGACATGGGTGTCCAGGATGCACGTTAGCTAGTTTTTTAATTCATTATTGCCTTGCAATTTGCAAGTCTCTTCTCTCTATTCCCCACTCACTTTTTATAATTACCTGGCCTTGTGCTTTCACAGGTATACCGCTATATATTTAGTGCTATTCGTTGCAACATTGGTTCAGTACATCTTTACAGCTGGTTCTTCTCCCGGGTAATTGTCTTCGAATTTTTTGGATTTTTCATAAACTTGATATTTTGATTAATGAGTTGCTGTTGTAAAGAATCGGATTTCTCTATTCTAATTTGTGTCTTGTGTGATTTTTCTCTCATGTTTCAGTTATGTACTTGATGCAATGAGGGCTACTAAGTTGGCTTCAACCTCCAAGTAAGTATTACTTTTTGAGTTGTTATCTAAACAATAAAGTATTTAATCGAAGCCAATAGTTACTAGCTCAGTGATTGTTGTCTCATTTTTCTAGCTCATTACTTGTATTGTTTTATCTCTAGCAAGGCAATGATATGCCCTGGCCTTATGTTTTTGGTATTTTCTTCTGTTTAACCACAGAACTGTAAAGGCAAAATTAAAAAAGGCATAATTTATTTTCGTCTTGAAATGTTTGTTGATTAGATGCTCATTGTACTTTTAACTTATTTTCTGATGGTTAAGCAAAGACAGCCTGCTGCAAGCAAAAATGGAGGCCTCGTGATTACTTTAGATGGAAGCGAAAGGGGTAGGAATACATCATCTTGGACAAAGCTAGTGATGGACATGTACCCTCCGGGGTCATCTGTTAGGTAATAAAGGGTTCCTGAGCTATCAGATAATAATAAAAAACTTGGTATTGTTGTCTGAACACAAGTAATCTGGGTGCAGATTTTCTTTTATAACTATTTAGGCGCACATTCATCACAAATATAGTTTTTGACTGTGCTTATCACATTTCTTGCTTAGTTATTTTCTTATTGTTTAGGTTGTCAAAGGCCATATTTGTTTAACCTTATCATGTAGATGGACATGTTGAGGGGAAAAAAAAAACAACATTAGTGTTATTTATTTATTTATTTTTGGTAATTAACCCGGTTAGGCACATATTCATGCCATGGTTGAGATCTTAACTGCCATTCTGTCCTGAATTTGAAGTCCTCTAAATTAATCACTTTATCTTACCATATTGGTAAAAAAATTTCGTACTCATCTATTTCTGTCATGTGAAGGCATCTTAAAAATTTTCCATAGTTTTGGAGCAGTATATGTTTTTGACCACATTCTGCCTTTCTCAGGACTTGGACGTGCACCTACTGCAATGTTTTGCAGGTAATAGTCCTAATTTATGTTATGATTTTTATGATGACCCGTGAATTTATGAATTATATGTGTGTGCAATTATAGTGCCTCAACCTGCCATTGTGTTTCGTATTTGTCCAGAGATACTTTATGTAGGATCAGAGTCAAGCCGAGGGATATATCCTTTCACCACTGCCCCGCCCCCACTCCCACCCTATAATAGGAAAACATAAATAAAAATAAATGAAGTTGGTGTCATTTTCTTATACCTCCCCTTTAATGGTGAGCATGCAGCTTCATGTATGCTCAGATAGCCTTTTTTAAATGGGCTAGAAAAGCAAATGTTTGCCTAGTGTACATATATGGTAAGTGCTTAGAGTTTAATAAGATCTAGCCCTGGAAACCTTGGCTTGAGGAATTCATATTTTAACAGCTCTTTCCACCTTGTTTAGATTTTAGGCTACAGCAACCACATATATTGTTTGCCCTGTATTAACCTTCTATCTTTCAGTGAATATAAATTCATTTATCAACTTTTTCTTTTTTTTTAGTATAATATTCTGTTCATTCTATCAAGGAAAGAAAAAAAATCTTGCACACTGTTACCCTGCAGACCTCATGCATTACTTTGATACTGAACTGATTTTCCATGTTAACATGTGCAATGCAGCCACCACGAGCAAAGCATTGCCATGATTGTGATAAATGTGTGCTTCAATTTGATCATCATTGTGTCTGGCTTGGGACATGCATCGGGCAGGGTAATCATTCTCGATTTTGGTGAGTTTGCAATCTTCTCGTTCTGCAGTAGATTTTATATTTAAATGTTGAAGAATCTCATTTTTTGTAGACTTATCATACACCCCAAATGTGAGCTGTTGGAGCACTGGTAGTAAAATCCTGATCAATTATGTGCCATGGGTAGCTTCTGGCAATGATGCTTATACCTTGTATCATGGGACAAATGCTTGTTTTCTTGGTCATCTATAGATTGCACGATTAAATACTCTTATCATCATCATCATCATCATTATAATATTTATAATCATGATGATAATAATAAATCCAGCTGCCAGAAAAAAGAAAACTCCATACTAGTTCCAGATGATTATGTGACTCCATTCCAACTGGTGGACATTTTAAGATTGGGGTTCCATCTGTCTTTAATGCCATTTAAATGCCCATATTTTATATGTTTCTAGCTCAATTTCCAATGACAGTCCTTGTATATTTCCCTGATCAGGATTTACTTTGACAGGTGGTACATTTGTGAGGAGACAGCTCTATGCATTTGGACAGGCATCTTGTACATTACATACCTGACGGCTAACATATCAAGGGCTTGGTAATTAAACTTCTCATTGTCCTTCATCTCATGGAGAGAATGTCAATTTTCGGAATTCCCTGCAGTTACAGTGGAATGCCACCATTGATATCAATGCCTATGGGCAGCATATGTGAGAGAGAGTGAGAGAGAGAGATAGAGAGAGAGATGCTCTATTTTACCACATTGTCTTGATTGATTATCTAAAGGCACCCTTATGCTACTTTACTTGGCAAAGGCTGACATTGGGTTGAACTAATTTTTAGGTGGATCGACGTGATAATGATATTGCTATTGGTTATCTTGTCAATTTCCCTGATTTTCCTGATCTTGCTTCTTCTTTTCCACAGGTAGGTTTTCTCATTTTCTATCTCTTTAAGCATTTTTGTTTACCTTGGATTGCTTTCTAAAACCAAACAAAGTGGTCAGCAACTCAGCGTTATTCACCATTGCTTCATATGTTCCTTATATATGTCTGATATGATGACTAATTTTGTTTTGGTACCATACAAACAATTATGTTCACAAATTATACATTTTCTCTCTCTTTTCTGATACAAAAAGAGGGAAAATAGTTAAAGAATTAAGATTACGCGACTAATTCATAATATTTTCACAAACAAGTGGTTTCTTGTTAATGTATGCTGAAGTGAAACAATGATGATTCATATACTTCCATTTGATTGTGTGCTTGAGAAAGGGACACTATTTCTCTGCCTTCAATGCTTCAGTATCTTTTCTTTCATAAGATGTCAAACCATTTTCTTTAGGTTCAGAGTAATATCCTTCTTTGGACATGGAAACTGAGAGAGGTGGATCTGAAATGGACTTCCAGATTTTGAGTTGGAGTTACATTATTCTTTTTCTTCTTTTCTATTTAACTTTTGAAAACTAGTGATTCAAATAGTCTCATATTGTGGGGGATGCAAATGCTCAGTTTGCTGATTTATTCTATTTGTTTAATGAGCATCACCAAATATGTTCTAAGCGTGAGATCGTGTTGTGACAGCTACCTTATTCTGACAAATCAGACTACCTATGAACTTGTACGAAGGCGGCGCATCCCATATCTAAGGTTATACACTTCTACTAGTTTATCTTGCTTACTGAGTTAAAGATTTGCGTCTCACTTGATCAAGTGTTTACTGCTATCAATGTTACTTCATTGCTTTGTATTTAGTTTTGCGAACACTATCTTGGAAGTCTATAACAATCATGGTTGACCAGACTATAAAGTCATTACTGTTTCTCCCACGCCTAAATGCCTGGGCAAGGTATCAATTATCATGATGATAAGTACTAGAATGGCAGAAGAAACTACGATTGTGATGATTGATCATCAACTTTCATGCCACGTGGTGATGGTTATTGACACTTTCGTTGATCTGCAGAGAGATTCCTGAAAGAGTGTACCCGTTTAGCAAAGGCATTTGCAGAAATTTGTGCAACTTTTGTTGTGCCCGAGGCAGCATCTACGCCATGGAGCCCCTTCCCCCAGCTCAAGAGCTCGAGACAAAGTCAAGACCTTATACGTGCTTAGATGTTTTATCCTGCCGTTGTTGCTGACAAAAAGCTATATTTATTTTTCTTGACCCTTGATGAAAATCACCAAGCCCATTTTGATGCTTGTCCATGTACCCATAGGCGCAAGACATGGCTTTCTGGAGAGGCTTTAGAGCACCACTTTTTTGTCATTGAGTTTACTCCGTAAACAGTTTGCGATTCTCTTCTTCGAGTATGGAACTTCATTTTTTTTCTTTTTTATGCCCCTGCTGGCCCTAAATATTGCCTCGGTACAATGATGTTGGATGGTTTAGTTCTTAAGAGAAGGATTACATTTTTTATGGTACCGTGCTTACAAACACAATTGAAATTATACATTTCATGGGGCAAAACAGCCTTCAAAACCTAAAAAAGAAGAGAAAATTTAAAAAAATAAAAAAGAAAAACACTTACAGAATCTGTAAAATCTCTGAGATATAGAAAAAACGCAAAAAGGATAGACCATGGTGTCTCTGGCGGACACCCGAGTCTCATTACTGCAGGGAACTCGGTAGGTAGACCAAATTGAGTGGATAAATTTGGATCCTATCAATAATCCCTTTGCTTGTTCAGCTTTCAGATATGTCAAATCTAACAAATTCGATTAATGTAAGCTTAAACCTTGAAGATTACGGTTTTTGGTGACAGGACTGGCCGTTACAATCACGACAAACTGCTTGATTGAAGACTTGGCTTCAGGTTCTTCTGCAGCATTGCTATTCAGACATGGGCTTGCGAAAGGTGCAAGCTGAGGCTGATAAATCAGTGGCTCTAAGGAAATATTGAATACCAATAGTTGAATGTACCAGAGGCCGAAAGATTAACATAAAACTGATTTTCACAATAAAGAAGCTTGTTATATATTGAAACGTTAGTCATAAAAGATTTTGAGTCCATGAAAGGAATTTCATTTATAAAGCTAAAAAATTTACCCATTCTGACCTAAACAAGTGGAGGACTTAAGTATCTGTCAAAACTTCATCTCCCACCCGTCTTCCACTTTTTGAGCGGAAAAAGTGACAACTTTCTGCTGGGAATATAAGTTCCGGTCTCTGTGGGTCTTAACACTGAAATTGCAACATGATTTTGAGTGTCATTCATATTGCCATCTGTCACGAGTTTCACCTCAAATGCTCCCCTGTTAAAACCTCTAGCAACCTGATGTGCCGATGCATAGAAATCAGGAAGCTATCAATCATATAAAGACAAATAATCAGCAGATAACTTACTTGCCAAATTTAAAAAAATTTAGGTAACACTTCAACCTTGTCATGGACAAACATGGAAATGAATCTGCCATTTGTAGTTAGTTATTTAATGCAATTAGCAATATGGATTACTAAGTGGGTACTAAAAGCAACGCACTGACAACTGTCTGGACATTAGTCAGAGGTGCTTGCTAACTTTGGGTAACTCAGTTTTTCTCTGTCAAATCCAGGTTGATCAGTGGACCATTCTTGAAACTTGAACCCTAAGCCCCAAACCTCCAGTTATATCTTTGGAAGACCTGATATCGAAGATTTTAACATCACCATCATCATATACTTACATACTGGGAGATGCTGCTTTGCACTATGACTCATCAAAGGAGAGGCTAACAATCTAAAAAAGACCAGCAAACCGATAGGCATCCCCACCAACATCCCACATATTCATCTCCCCGCGCAAGTGGAGAGACTGTCCTAATAGATGACAGACTCAAATGCGAGTATACTTAATTCTAGAGATATCTACTCCTCTTCATTGAGACAAGACGTAGTTGATGTTGGATGACTTAGAGGGATTAGGGCAAAGGTTTAGGTGTAGGGAAATAGGGTTTACTGCAGGAAATTTTAAGGTAATAAAAAGATGCTGCTTTTTTTTTTTTTTTTTTAAGTTTGTGGTTTTCAGAGAATTAAAAAAAAAAAAAGAATTCCAGCAACTTAATTTGAAAGAAAGTAATAGATGAGAACAAAAGAAGATAGGTTAATGAACATCACACCAGTAGATCCTTAGGTGTCCCACCTAGGACAAGAAAGTATAGCACCTTCTAGAGTTTGAGAGAACTCAAAGCATAAATTCAAAGTATTATTTTTCATTATTTATAATAAAGTTACAAGTTTTTAAATAGTGAATTAATCTCAAAAAATAAAAATTACTATCAAGACAAAAATTTAGAAACTCCTAAATAGTCCTAGTAAAGACTCAAACAGTAATTAAATAGAAATAACTTGCTAAATAACTAGATACAAAAAACAGACGTGATACCCTCAATAAGATAATGGACATACCCATATCCCATTTTTGCAAAAAATATACATGGTGTACAAACTTTATTTTTTGTACACCAAATAACTAGATACATCAAAGTTATGGACATACCCATACCCCATTTTTGCAAGTTGTTTTAAAACTGAATCAACAAGATAATTTGCCATTTGGTGTACCTTTAGGAGAATCCACACTTTAAGAGAGCTGCTCAAGATGGCGAGCCTGGTCCTTTTTCCTGAGGTTAAGTAGGTGCACATGTCGCGATCAACCCTCAATATAAATCTTGGCCAGGAATTTGGATTCCCTGCATCAGCTTTTCGGTCCATCATTGCCTGTAAAGAGTTACAAGAATGGATGGTTAGCAAAGGCCACCCTCCAGAGAAGGACTATGGAATAACAAAGATAAACTAGGCCATAACGAGAAAGTGATTTTTCATCCAAGGAGAAGCATTGGAGACATGAGATTGGGAAACTTGCACAAAAAAGATGGTTTTTTATTTCCAATAAGAGTACTGCATCAAATGTGTGTTTATCCATGATGAAATTGAACTCCCCGTTGAGACCCTCTACATTGATTGGCTAGTTACTTTGTTTATCTTTATTTTCTTTTTCTTGCAGTAATTAGTTAAGAGGCAAGAAAGATCAGACCAAACTTCTTTAGGTCTTAGTGCGGAAAATAGACAGCCATCTGAAGTTGACTCCCTAAAAGGTACCAGAAGCTTTAGAACCAAATGAATATCCCTTCTATACTACCAAAGGTTTCGAAGAAATGAGATTTCACAGCTCCTCCTAAGAAATAATTTATTTTGTTCCACTTCCTTAATCAACAGATGCTAGTAAATTAGGTCAACTTGGTCATGATCAAATATCGGAACTAGTTTATAAAAAAAACTAATATGACTGATGAAGTAAATTGCATGGTCGTGGTGATAGTGTTTCTTCAAGTTATTCACAAATTAAACTTCCTTAGCCTATCCTGAATCACACAATATGATAAATGCTCCTTCAGTAACTTGTTTGTAATCTTTAAATTGAAATCCATCAGTTAACCAATTAATTCCTTTCATTTACAAAAATCTACTCACAAGCAACCGGCATATTTCCCGTTCAATTTTTGAAAAGGAGGTCTCTAAAGCTTCAACTCTTCCAGTAGCATGACAGCAACTGCATGGTTCGCTAACCATAAATGTCACACTAGGCCGAACCTGTCCAAATTGTGACTTCAATTTGTCAGATAAGCCAAATGAGAGCCATACTAGGATTATAAAATTATAATAAATAAATAAAGTAAAAAAAAAAAGAAATCATTACAAAAGCAGGCAGCATACCCTCTTTCTTGTTATTTCCATAAGCCCGTGCCTGGACAGTTCAGACACTTTAACAGTTGATCGGTCTCTCTCGACAGCCTTCTTAACTTCTTCATAAACCAATCTCTTATTTGCTGGACGATAAGATAGTGCCAAGAAAAATTCAGGAGAAGCAAGGATGCAATTTAAATAAAAATCCACTGTAAACCAAATCTCAATTTATATATGCATAATAGAGAGATTTAAGTGCTCACCGTCATCCACCATGTCAATGAAATCTACCACAATGATCCCACCAATATCCCGTAGCCTTATCTCCCGAGCAATCTGAAGAGTTTGAGAGGTTACTGGCTAATAATGTGCAATTCATTAACAGATTACTTCTGATTTTGCAAAAGCATTCTAGAGTGCCACACAACAAAATAACTGAAGAAATTTCTAGACGAAAGGAATGTGCTAATTTTCATGTTTATCTTATAAATGACTTGATACACATCTCACTAATTAGTAAAGAGAAAACACCAGTTTTAGTATTTGAAATCTATCAACATAGAAACCCTTAAAATTTAGTATTCTGAATTTTGTGGGAATATTTAGATGGAAAAAATTGGAATGACAAAATTTTTGAAAAAAAATATTATCCGGTAAAAATCCTTTATTATCCACAATATATTGCAACATATTTCTCTCTAAAAAAAAAAAAAAAAAAAAAAAAAAAAAAAATCAATGACTACCCTACATCAGATCTTCTTTTCTCTGTTGCATGTCTCATGTGCACCTTACTCCTAGAGCTAATAACCAAAACCTATTAAACATATTTTTCATTTGTAACAACCAGGACCAAAGTTTCTCCCATATAACACCCAAAAAACTCAAAATCTAGTTTACCATATCTCTCATGCTTCTCTCAAGTGCAACAAAATTACACATTACAATGTATTCATGCTGTGTAAATAGCTGTAGGATTTAACGATACAAGGCAGTGCAAATTTGAATATGATCATTTTAAAATGATTACCAACATGCACTGAATTTCCCTAGTTGTCCACCATACATTTCTCAAGAATCTTTGTATCATTCTAACAGATGCAAATTTCAAATGCTCTATGATTTATATCATTATTACATCCACCAAGTGAGAGGCATTTAACACAATAGGAGTAACTTTAGAACTACATAAGTTGCATTTATAACATGTTAATAATAGAAAATAAAAGTTCATTATGCTAACAAAAAGATACTAGATGACGCACCCTAGTCAAATCGCATCAATTCTTTATTATTTTATTATTTTTGTTTTTTCCAAACTTTGTTATATGGCTGCATGTACATTGTGTTGTCTTCCTATAATACATTGTTGTTTGTGTTTCGTAGACAATAACCATGTCTCCGCCTTAAGCCTTTAAAGCCATCTCCAAGGGAACTTTACATAAAAACTTAAGAAAGAGTTGCATGTTCATTGGTGGCATGATTCTAATGTGCAGGCTTGATTCTAATGTGCAGAGCCAAGAAAGACACTCTTGAGGTATGATTCCAAAAGACAAATCTCATCTCAAATTTCCCATCTCAAAAAGCATATAGTGATGTGCAATGCTTAAAGAACATAACAATCGGTATAAGGAAGGATCATGTTTGGGTTTAGTACAACTTACTTGTTTGGCTGCTGCAAGGTTGACATCAAGAATCGCTCTCTCTTGAGAGTTCCCATGACCAAACATCCCATGCCCTCCATTTACATCTATTGAAACTAAAGCCTCAGTCTGTTCTATCACAAGAGATCCGCCATTAGCCAGGGGGACCCTGTAAAACAAGAGATACAATAAGCATACAAATATTGCTATGTGAAGAAATGAGCAGATAAGTAAAATCGAGTTGGCATATGCCCCCGCCACATAGTATAATGAAAAGATATTAATTGAAAAATGACTAGAAGTTGTCAATAAAGTATTTTATCATTGAATAGAAAAGCAAGTCCCACATTGATGTCAGCAAATATGCTAAACAATAAATTACTTCCTCCATCACACTTGAGTGATAAGAAACACGAATTTTGTTTTGTCAAAGCAAGCATTGGCCAGGACAATAGACACACCACATTTCTTGCAATAGAACAACCTTAGTTTTATGCTGAAGACACCCATTCAAGAGTTATCTCACATCTATAGAAGTGCATAACATGACAAACAGGCTTCACCTCTTACTCAGGATATTATTAATCTCCTCCTCAATGTTAAATTCATCAAAAAGGGGATTCCTTTTATTGTACAACTCAACTCGATCACATAGGTCAGGAGCAATTTCCTGAAGATAGTTGGTAACCTGAAAATGACAAAGCCAAAACTCATTACATAATATTGCATCATTAAGCACTGACAGGACACAATTAAGACAACACAGAACAACCCCCCCACCCAACAAAAACCTCCCTGCACCCATAAATAAAATAAAATAAACCTCTTTTATATGCTGAGATGCGATTAATCAACTGTTCCAAATTACCAATCTTATTTTGACCCAGGTTTGTCCAAATGCACATGAAGAGCCAGGGATGGAAGAAAGGATCTATCTATTTCTAAACCCATTTTGTTTTGTTATGATAAAAAAAGAAAACAAAAACAAAAAGAATAAAATAACCTTGGCCAAATGGCAGCATAGATGGTGCACAATAAGCTTATATCCAACAAGCAGAAGTGTTCTCACTAAAAGGAGGAAAGGAAGTATCAAAATGCACACATGCAGTACGGGCCTATACAAAAACTCCATTAACTGAAGATATCCATAGAAGTGTCGTCATACCTCATGATATGTCCTTGGGGAATCAACCACCATGCTCTTAACCTGAAGTATAAGGGGTAAAGAAATTGTTCTGATTGCTTCATATAGAAATATAGCACTAACCAAACAGAAAATTGAAAAGGAGGATGCTGTAATTAACTTGCCTTCTCATTGAAGTAATCCTGTACTACTGAAAGTGTCTGACCCATTGCTCTGTGCAAAATCACAGGTATGGCTCCTTCCACCCCTTCATCTGCAGCAAGAGCTGCAGATTTCGCATGTTCTATTATATCCTTCCAAGTAGAAAGCAAGCCTTCCAAGTCCTTTTGCAATTCCTCCAATGAGTGACCAGCAGCAACTGTCCTTACAGTCAAACCAAAACCTTGAGGTTGCAAAGTTTTTGCTATGACTCTCAAGCGCGTTCGCTCCACTCCAGTAATTTTTTTTGAAACTCCAATTCTAGAACAACGAGTTATCAGTATCTGCAAGAAACAAAGGAATGTAAAAAATAGAACACTCAAAATTAACATAAACAATACTATATAAATGAATAAAGAGGAAAAAAAAGGAATTATACCCAAAATCTGCTCCTCAAATTTGGATAGGCAGTCAATGTGGGACCCTTTGTACCCAATCCCTCCTTAACAACTTGTACAATTATCTTAGTGCCTTTCTGAACTCGAACCCACACATTTTCATTGGTTTGTACAACCCGGTGCTCCTCTATTTCTTGGTAATGAGACATTTGAGAAGCATAGGCACCTCCATTTTCAACAGGAAGGACATCATCAGAAGGTTCACCCCCTGAATGATGTTCATTCACATTGCATTGGTCTAAGAGGTTATTATAATAAACTCCAGTAGTGCCACAATCAGCTGCACTCCCATTCAGGTTTTCCTTGAGAATATCTGGGCCATCAAAGTCATCCTCAAGTTCATGCTCCTCAAAGTCGTCTGCCATGTCTTGAAATGGATCATCATAAAAATCAACGAGTGAAATATTATCTAAAACTTCAACATTATTCACTGTTTGTTCAGTTTCAAGTGCAGTGGCCACCTGATGCAATCTCAGTGTGCCAGGCAAAGAGCCACATTGTTCTACACTTTTTATCTTACTGCGAAATGGAGGGAATATAAATGGTTCCCTGTTATGTTTGATGTCCATAAAGGAGGCTCTGGAACTCCCAATATTTACAAATGCTCCAGCCATATGCGGAACAAGTTTTGTGATGATCCCTATGTAAACACTGTCACATTGTACATTATTTTTAACTGGTTCGAGTAATAACTCCACCAATTTCCCATCTTCCAGAACAGCAATCCTTTGCATGGTACATATCGAAGAGTTAATCAAGATAACAGTGGAAACGGTGTCTTCTGTAATTGGGTCACTCCCATCTCCAGGCAAAAACTTTTCCTTGACTTGGTCTTCTGGTGCATCAAATGGAGCATGAGTTGTCTCACTGTGAAGAGCCTCATAAACAGACATGCTAAAATCAATCTTATCATTAGAATTTGAAATTAGGACAGAAGGTTGTAGTAGCCAGGGCTCCTCAACAGGCTCGTATATCGGAAAGGAAGTCATTTTGGAATTTGAGTCAGCTGAATAATTGCTTTTAATGCCAGGTTCATGAGAAAAGCTGGGACCATTTAAATGTGATTCAGACCCTAAGGAAACACTTTGAAGATATTTCATAATCTCTTCTTCACCTGTCAAACTAGCAGAGTTGTTCAAGCTTTCAGCAACTTCATGAGAAAGGAAAGATGATTGAAGCAGCCAAGGCTCCTCAAGAGGCTGATCTCTTTCTCTGAAGGTTGTCCACAAGCTAAAGTCCTCATTGACAGGAGAAGTTGCATCCCCATCTTTGGAATATAGTACATCCTTGACTGTGAGATGATATAAAATTGGCTTTGACCCTAAAGAATCATCAGTAAAGCATTACACAATCTCATCTTCATCTGCCGAACCACCAGAAGTAGTAAAGTGTCACAGCAACATAACAAAAGGATCTGATAGGAATTTTGTCAAAGAAAATAGGTACCTCTCGTCAAAAAGGAGATTGAAGGAAGTACAGGAAGGTTCATATCCATCCTTGGCTTTCGTAAATGAGGCCTTCTCATGTGAGAAACCATCCATGAATCTCGCACCAAAATTTT
Source organism: Dillenia suffruticosa (assembly GCA_033439265.1). Classification (NCBI taxonomy): domain Eukaryota; kingdom Viridiplantae; phylum Streptophyta; class Magnoliopsida; order Dilleniales; family Dilleniaceae; genus Dillenia; species Dillenia suffruticosa. The sequence goes on from JAVTVX010000027.1 coordinate 462,675, forward strand.
ACCAACCTGTTGTCCAAGCACAGCTTCAAAGGAAAATTCACATCTGGGTCTCCATGTATGATCAGATGAAGGCCACAAGTTTCCCTTTATGAAATAATCAAACTTAAAATGAGCTCATTAGATATCTAGCAAAGGCGTTACAGATCATTCAGCATAGAAAGCAATATATATTACCCAGTTGATGTAAACTTTCTATAGTATCTATTTCACTTCTGCTTCTGCATGAAATGTGCATACTATTCTTACTGTATGCTGCTATTTCCAAAATAATAATAATAATTATTATTATTATTATTATTAACAATGATAATAATTGATAAAAGAATAAACGAAGGTAGAATTTTTTTCAATTTGTTGACTACTTGACATATCTAAGGCCTTCCAATAAATCAAAGCTGAAGATTGAGACCAATGTTCTTTGCATTTAGTGTTGCATTTGGATGGACTAAATTACCTCCATTGATGTTTTCAACAGGTTGATATGTTCTGAAGGTGAGATTGGAATAGCCACTTTCTGTTTGAGCTACCAATAGCAACAAGAGCCTGAGTCACACATAGAAGCATACCATCTGCTGTATTGGCCCCTGTGGGTGGCAGCAACATGCGTTACAAGAATATGTGTTGAAGAAGCATGACAGAAAAGAATGTGTTGGAAACATCAAGAAATACTAACCTAATTGACGAGGAATACAAATTCAACAAATTAAAGTGCGAGCAATTACTGAGTCAATTGTAGAAGACTTGGTTGGATAAGCATAACATGCACTTTTTGGTGTCTGCAGTGTGTTTGGACAAAATTGCCAAATGGTAGGACTGTGCATAATTCTGATTATATGGGGACCTTATTGCTCAAAGCTATCTACAAAAGGACATGCAGGATACAACACTATATCAACTTCAGTCAGCTCTAAGACCATAGTTGAAAAAAAAAATGAAGGGTAAAGCAATTAAATTTTGATAAAGAAAAAGTAAAAGGAATGGCGAATGCCAAATGCCTAATAACGCCCACCCGCTAAAACTAAAAGGGAATCAACCTAATAACATGTAACAACCTCGGACCCTCACATTAACACACTCATAAGGGATCAGTTTCCAACCATTTTTGGCGCATTTTCGTCTCTCCAACACAAGCACCATGGCTTGAAGCCGCTCAGCACTAGAAGGACTAAAACTGCGACCCCTAGTTGCGCATTACTCAGGTTTTCAGCAAGTAACGGCATATTTGTAATACAAGGGTGCTTTCTGAGTCTTCTCACTCTATTATCAATTAGCGGTAAGCTAAAGCTTTTGCCCACAGTTTCCAATTTTATCTATCATGTCAAAATATAGAAAAGAGTGATTTCGTTTTGCGTGGAATACAAAAGATGTCATGACACATGGAAATACAATTGTAACTAAACTATTAAAGGCGCCGAAGAAAAAAAAAAAACCACCTGGGCTTTTCTCCAAACACCTTGTCTACTCTCTCTCTCCCTCTAAAAAATTAAAAAAGCAAGCCCACTTCGGCATTTCTATATACACCTTGTCTACTCTCTCTCTCTCTCTCTCTCTCTCTCTCTCTCTCTCTCTCTCATAACAGAACAAACAAGATATTGGTATCACCAAAAAAATCCGAAGGAAAGAAGTTATTTTAGGGGCGCTTGAGCTAACATTGACTAACCTGAGAGAAAGAAATGGGCAATTCTCCAAATAGAAGCTAACCATGAAAATCAGAATTAGCACTCTTCTTTTGCTGGCAAACTCCTGGGTTTCTCTCTCTTTTCAACGTAACCCACTCCCACGCAACAGGTACAATCATCCATCCGAAGAATCCTTTTGCGGTGCAGAGTACAAGCAGAGGTTTCTTGCGTTTGGGAAATGATACGGCGTCGCATTATTTAAGGATTTTAAAACGAAACCGTTTTATTCCTACTCGTAGACGTAGCCTCCGTTTCCCCAATCAAAACGACACTTCTTCAAATTCAAAAACTCCATCCATCATCGAGTATTTTGGAATTTCATGCATCTATTTTTGTTACATTTGTGCAGTGTGCATGCATATCACTTTTGGGTATATAATCTTATTTATCTATATTTTATAATAATAATAATAACAATATTATTATTATTATTTAGGGTCAGAAAGGGGGAAAAGCCTAACCTATATCAAAGAGCACACAACCCGAGAAAACCCGCCCACAACATAAACCCAGAAACAAAAGAGCCTAGAAAGCAACAGAGCCAAGATTGAAATCCTCACCCGCTATGCACGAATCCCACACGGGGGAGACCGTCCCAGAACCTCAGATGACAAAGAAGGATCTGCCACTTGGTACATCCTCTATGGGGTACGATCTTATTAATTCACATTAATTATTAGTAAGTTTGTACGGTGGAAAATTAGAATTTGTGTTAACTATTGGATGCTAAGTTATATGTTTTATTTGTTAAATCAAATAAATAAACAGAAAAAGACAAATTGCCCATGCCATGTCTGAGAAATGCAAGTCGAATTCTTTTTCCCCCTTCCACCATATCAGCTGCGTAACAAGCCAATAAAAACATAACATGTGGCGAGATAGATGATGTGGCCGCCAACTCGGCTAACACATTTCCATTTCTATCCATTTAATAACTTCAATCCATTAAGCACTGCTCTGGCAGCTCCTGATTGGTTCATTAGTACACATTACAAGGGTAGTTGAGCAATAAGAAAGAAGTTAAACGAAACAGGAAAACCTGCAAAAGACATGAAAATCAAAAGCATGGTTTGTGATATGGGAGGACCATATGTCCCGTAACCAACGGACATCCACTCAAACAGGTCCGAAACTAAATCCTGGAAAGACCAAGACTATGACCACACACAAGACCACCATTTCTGCGACCTTGTCTTTTCATTTTCTTCACCAAATGAAATCAAGTGAGCAAAGAACACAGAGAAGAAGATACAACAAGAGAAGGGGAGGGGAATGAAGGAGATATGGGAATCCCACCAACTCCAAAATTCCCCCCATTTTCTTTTCCTCCCTTACTCTTTTTTAACCAGTATAGATTAGCATTAGATCCCCATTATTGATTTTGTACATAAAAAGAAAAGATTTTGTACAAAATAGAAAAAGGGGTATACATTGATTTTGCTGTAGGAGTGGTGGTGGTGGTGGTGGTGGTGGAAAGATGGATGCAGCACAGAGAGTTATGTGTGGAGATCCTATTGGGAACCTCGATGTAAATCCAATATTTACATTGGGAATAGAGGTCTCATGCCTTCTTGTTGTCTCCCACATTCTCCAACTCATCCTCAAGCCCCTAGGCCAACCCGGTCCCATCGCTCAGATTCTCGTAAGTACGTCATCTAATCACACCATGTTTTATCTAATTTATTCTCTCTCTCTCTCTCTCTCTCTCTCTCTCCGGGATCGCGGTGAATTATTTACATATTATTTGAAACTAGGGGATTGGAGGAAACATAACCCTTAATTTGCATTTAAGAGATTTTTTTTTTTTTTAATGGAAGTCAGGAGTCCGAGTGTTCGAATGATGTCCAATCTCCGACTCAGGTTTGTAGACAAGGAGTTAGATTTTATGACAATTCCCCCATTTCAGTAGTTTTTTAACATCCAAACAAGAGAAAAGGATGATTTGCCCCTTTTCTTACAACTCTATACAATAGTGAGAAATTCTTCCCTTTCGATAATTTCTTAAACATTCAAACAAAGGAATAGCATGCTTCGCCCCTCCCCTTATATAACTCCCAAACAATAAGTTATGCTACATCAATAGTGAGATTAGAAATAAGTTATGCTACATCAATAGTGAGATTAGACTAACAAAACAAGCATGATTCATGGGGTTCGACTTGTTAGCCAATGCCAATGGGAAAAACATAGAAAAATTCACTATTAAAAAAAACAGAGAGAGAGAGAGAATATAGGTACCATGATAGAGATCACTCTAAATATTAAAAAATCTATATATATCCTTCGAAGGTCACCAAAATCTTACAACAGCACATACAAAACGGAACCGGGTTGGCTTGGGTCCAAACCACTTAAAATGCAGTTTGGGACAATTGAACTTCTGTATGCTGTGAATCAAAAGCTAGCAATAAAATGACAGAGAAGTGAGAACTCAGACCCTTAGTCGTAATACACGTGTAGAGAGTATCCTTTTTTCTTCTTCTTCTTTTCTTTTTAAACTTGTGCAGTTGAATAATGTTGGTGGAAGCAATTTCTGTCACAATCACTACTTATGCCAGTTAGACTTATCACTGCAGGGAGGATTAGTGCTAGGTCGGTCAGGGTTGTCACGTTTCCGATCCATAAAAAGGTATTTCCTGCAGGACGAGCTTGCAGATTACCATGAACTAGTGGCATTGTTAAGTCGGATGATGGTCATGTTTGTAATTGGCCTAGAGACAGACGTGCCCCAAATGGTGCGCATGTTTCGCCCTGCAACTTCCATTGCATTTGGAGGAATCATTTTATGCAGCATCTTTGCCTTAGCTGTCTTCCCATTTGTGTACCAAGAGACCGAATCTCATGGGGACAAATTCACGTTTGCCGTACTTCTTATGCTCAGCTTGTCAAATGCCGCCAGCCCTATGGTGATCCGTTTTGTGACTGAGTTAAAATTTGCAACTGCAGATGTCGGACGACTTGCCATGACTGCTGCCTTGATCAATGACATCTCTTGTCTACTTGTTTTGGGTGTCATCACTGCTTTTACAGAGAATGAGATTGGTAAAAGGATTGGAATGGGGATATCTGCGGCACTGACACTCATTGTACTTATCTTTATAAATAAGTATCTATCTGGTTGGCTGAACCGAAGGAATCGAAATCAAAAGTACCTCAAAAATGCAGAAATTTTCTTTCTTCTATCTCTGATTGCATTCAGTGCATCTGTAGTTGAATTGTATGGTTTTGACAGCTCAGTTGCTTGTTTCCTTCTGGGTCTAATGTTTCCTAGAAGAGGCAAAACAGCTAGGACAATGATGCATAAACTCGCTTCTTCAGTTTCCACTTTTGTGCTTCCCATTTATTTTGGCTACCTTGGATTTAAGGCAGATGTGACTCAAGTCAAGGGCTTTCTTATTATCATGGTTGTGATTATTATGTTGTTGAGTATTGGAGGCAAGATCGGTGGCACTCTTATGGCTTGTCGCCGTCTATTGCTTCCACTTGGAGAAGGGGTTGTCTTTGCCTTCTTACTCTGTATGAAAGGCAATGTCGATCTTCTAATAGTGAGAATTGCACAGACTAGTCAAGTAAGTTCTCTTTATAAGGTTACACTTAGAAACATTCATGTATTATCTCATGAAAAATAACGAATCTTTTTTTATGGCAGCAATGGGGTAGCCCTGCAATTAACACATGGCAAGTAGCAGTAGTCCTTACAACGCTTATAGTAGGCCCAATTGTTGCATTCATTGTTGGCAGAGACAGAAAATGCTTTGGCTACATACCTATGCCTCTAGAATTGCAGGGGACAGAGAGTGAGCTGCGAATTTTAGCATGCGTGCACAGTCCTCGCTATGTCTCACCTATGTTTGGACTGATTGCAGCATCGTGTGGTTCAACAAATGCAACCACTGCCTCGTACCTGTTGCACTTGATTGAGCTACGTGAAAGCCGTGAACCTAAAAAGTTGATGTATCACCAAGAAGAAGATGATCTAAGTGACGATGAGTACTATGCAGGTAATGATGTGGTGGAGATCACTGATGCAGTCGATGTCTTCACCACAGAGACGGGGATTCTAATCCATCCTATGAAAGAAGTAACTACCTTTGGAAGCATGTATGAGGAGGTGTGTAATAGAGCAGAGGATATGCATGCATCAATCATACTCCTTCCTTTTCACAAGCACCAAAGAATTGATGGAAAAATGGAGAGTGCAAAGGAAGGGGTGAGGATCACAAATCAGAAGGTCCTACGCCATGCCCCTTGCTCAGTTGGCATCTTAGTTGAAAGGGGACTTCCAGGGGAATCATCTCTGCCAACAGCTGAAACAATCAGGGACATTGCAGTTCTGTTCTTTGGTGGACCAGATGATCGCGAGGCATTAGCATATGGTATTCATCTTGGCAAACATCCTTTTGTGAACCTCACTATTATTCGTTTTTCGCCAGCATCTTCAAGGGATCCTGATCTGGGATCTGTTATGTCGACTACAATAAATGAAGACATTTTATTGTCAACATCATGTAATGAGACCGAGAGAGAGTTAGACAATGCATTTCTCGCAGACTTTTATAACAGGTAGTCAATTAGCCTATTAAAAATGACTCTTTTAGATTAGTGATTCATCTTTTCTCACTTGAAATTTTGCAACACTTTTTGGCAGGTATGTTACGACAGGTCAAATGGGTTATGTGGAGAAGTTTGCAAATGATGGATCGGAGACAGTAATGGCTTTGAGAGACATCGGAGACATGTACTCATTGTTCATAGTTGGAAAAGGAGGGCGAGGATTTTCTCCGTTAACAACAGGAATGAGTGACTGGGAAGAGTGTCCTGAAATTGGGACAGTTGGAGACATTTTGGCTTCATCGGAGCTTGATGTCACTGGTTCAATTTTGGTCATTCAACAGCACCGCAATATCAAGAAAATGGCTAGTAATAATGACTAAATCTACTATTCTCTCTCAAGATATATACCCAACAAGATACGAAGTTGGATCCTCAATGATGCACGTAAATAGTTGAAAGAGGGAGGCAGTATGCTTTAGTTGAGGTGTAGTTGAAAAGAAGAGGTCTTTCGCTTGAAATTTGTTGATGTTAGGATTCTTCATTTTAGTATAGGTACCAGATCATATTGTTACTAGATTAATGATTTTTTTTTTATGGAAAGCTAACGATTTTAGATGCTCAGATTATGTACCATTCTTCATTCCGGAGTAATTAATCATTTGTTATTTACGTTGAATTCTTGAATGCTTTTTTTGCCAATGTCAGTAGTTTTTACCAAAGAAGTCAGTGGTTGACGCTATTGCATCCTATGTTCTCCTGTCACTTTGGATTTTCCAAAGAATAAGACCAATCATGACTCTACATTCTCCTTGATTTTCATGTTCTTTCCCTTATCTTTTTAGTCCAACAGTGAGGTCTGTTGAGCTGAGTCTTACTTGTGTGCCAAAAGTAGTCTGGTCTGGGAGCGGCAATGCTTACTAAGGATGGAAGAAACCTCCTTTCTGGGTCCACGAGGGACCAACCTTGCAATTAGGTGGTGAAAGTGAGAGCATTACAGACAGGAAAAAGATGAAGCAAGTCGTATTCAATCCTGGGCAGGATAAGGTTTTATGGTTTGCTGCACAAGTTCTAGATCTCCACAAACCAAACAACCATATGAAACAAGTTCCCTTTGCAAACATGAACGGACAGAGTATTTGAATGATGTCAATCACATGAATTAATTGACTAAGTTCAATTTTACGTTCCATTTTTTTGATGCGGATTCTGGTTTTTTATGACTAAGTGAACCATTGCAATTAACTACTTGGGCTGCCGCCTAGGGCCTATGATCAAACTTTTGCTTTCACGTCTGCATGTTATCTTCAAGCCTCATAAATTTGGACAAATAACCTCAAAAGACATTATCGGATTCGGCTTCTAGTATGCCTCTGCTTGCTGATTCCTATAAATTTATGAAGTTCAAGTGAATCTAGAATAATGTTTGCAAAATAGTCAGTAATAAAATTATCATTGCAAAGGTATCAACAAAATTACGATTTTTCTTTGCAACAGATTTAGCCATAGCTCCTCTTCAGCTAAATACTCAGATGAGAAGTGGCTACAGGAGAAGTCTTTAGCCATTTCTCTTACTCGCTCATAACAGTGTTGCAGGTTTCAGGATGCAAATCCTTCTTCAGGGTGCGAATTTTGACAACAGGAGCACTACTCTTAACTTCAAAGAGAAACTGACAGAGGTTCCCATCCTAGACGATTCACAAAAGTTAAATGTTTGCAATGTTGGACAATGATGACTCAATCACGCAACGAAAACAACAATAAACAATTTTTTAGAATCATAAAAGATAAGTTTACGGTATATCTTAATCGGTGATACGAAAAATCTCGGAAACCGCAAACTTTAAACTGGAGCAATTCGTAGTCGGGATGATAGTCACGTAAAACGAACTATTAACACGATACCACAACATTTCAACCCTTAACCCGATGATTTTTGCGTTGATCGGAATAGACCCCCTCGTTGATGATCTCTGATCTCTTCCCTTGTTTTTTTCTTCTTCCCAAAAAAAAAAAAAATTTGTCAACAGGAAAATAAGTTATAACTCCCGTAGGAGTTATTTGGAGAGAAAAAAATGGGGGAGAGTGGGGTAATGGGTAACTACCCATTACCCCTTTATTTTGAAATTTAAATATTAAGTTGCCCCACATGGGCATTAATCAATATCTCCCACTTGCACACGATGGTATTTTATTTCCGTCATAAGATCACAACTCATGCGATCCACCATATCACCCTACAGGATTTTCAACAGGGTTAGACGTCGTATGATTAGCGAGTACACCTGCAAACAAAAACTCCTCAACACACCTGTTAGGATGATCGATTAGTTACCGTTAGTATCATAAGAAAGCTCGCTGTACCCCAGATCCAAGACTAATTACATTTATCGAGCTACTTTCCTTACCGAAAGTAATCCCCAGATATCACTCGACTATGTATCCACTATTATGTTCAAATCCCTACATGGATGAACATAAAAGACCGGTCGGTGAATACAACATAACAATGCAATGTCAATTGGTATTCCTTTTCCCAAACTCGAATCTATCGATCTCAATTCAGCTATTTTCCTAGACCTGTCTCTCAGACCTCAATTTATCTTCCAGGCCATTGGTAAACAGACTAAAGTAGCAAACACTGAATCATGATCTCAAGAGACAGCCGAAAGTAATAAGGGCACAAGAGATCCCACCTAATGGATCTCGAGTGTCACACAGTGGGGTTTGGGGATAAATTTTAAGTTATTGTCTCAAGTAATATAACTCCCACTATCCCAAGTCGTCTTTTCACACGTGGTATGAAATACGTGCCACAGTGTTACTCCCCCATCTCTCAGAAGGGCATATGTAAGATGTCTCTAACACTGTACAGGTATGGGGACGCAGTCTACATATAAGACTTTACCTAAAGATCTCAGAAAGAGTACCTAAGAGACAATATCACAAATTACAGGTGATATCCGAGATCTCAAACCTGGTTACTCACAGGCAACATGGATGTGGGTACTTCCATGTCGGTCATATCGCATATGACCTCATCCTGAACACGTATTAGGGCGACTTATGTTCTAGCAGGGCCACTCTCGAAACCTCTTACAGCTAGAAACCGTCTCATCCCCGCTCACTCAAAGCTGGAGGTAGTCACTCGTGTGAGAGAGTCGATCTCGTCTGCCCGACATATCTATTATCACATCACAGAACATATATATATGATGATTAAAAGTAAGTGTATTAAATGAAAAGTATAATACAAAAGTGACTGAATAATGCACTAAAAAATCAATAAACATCAACGTCATCAATAAGTACAAACTGAGAATGTCAGTAGATATTCAAACCCAATTACTTTCTATACCCTAAAAAGAGTCTCTAGTGATGGGTTTGGTGAAGGGGTCAGCCACCATGCTATGTGTCGAAATGTACTTAACGGTCACTTCACCCTTCTCGATGATGTCTCTAACGTAATGGTATCTGGTGTCGATGTGTTTAGTCCTACTATGAAACTTAGAGTCTCGAGTGTAAGCGATAACGGCCTGATTATCATAATAAATCATTACCCCTTTATTTTAAAATTTAAATATTAATTGCCCCACGTGGGCATTAATCAATAGGCAGAAACAGCTAACTAAATCAACATTTTCCCAACAGAAAAGGGTGGTTCATTTAGGAGATCAGTTCAACAATTTGCAGTAGTCCAACACGATATCTCTCAGCTACTAGGCCGAGGGGCAGGTTACAGTGTTAACAATTAGCTCTTTCTTGTCAGGAGGGAATCAACGATCTCTTTGAATTCTATTTTTCAAACAGAACTTATAGTTTCAGAGAGTTCATGGCAGTCCAGATGAACAAATATCAGTACCATCTGAGGGTTAGATTATAGTCACCTTCCTCAACTAAAATTAATAATGTGAGACAACTTATCAAATATAACTGAATGCAGAATCTATTGGACATGGAGCAGGAAAATTTGGGATTATACACTGCAAATCCCCTCACACCCACCACCCCCAACCCAAAAAAAAATCCCATCCTGGTGGATCGGTTGCTAAAAACTTGAACCCTATGATTTCATAGGTTTTTGAGGACGTCAAAACAGCTTGCTGTGGATTAGGGATGCCAGATTGAGAATCAATTTGTGATCCAACTGCCAAATTATGTGGGCATCGAGACGAGTACTTTTTTCTGGGACCAAGTCCATCCTATACAGGCTGCTTCCCACTTGGCTGCTTTGTTTATATATAGTGGAAGGCTTGAACTCGTTTCGCCAGATGAATTTCAGTCGACTGATGTGGAGCAGCAGGGCCTAATTCAGAGATCTTTAGTCTTCTAGAATGATTGTGTGGTTAGAAATATTGGTTTTGAATCATTATCTTTCTCATTTTGATCATAAACTTTGTATGCTGTGGCTGAAAAATAAGAAACCTTCTCTGGTTCCATTGCAATACATGAATAAACAAGAGAATACAGGAGCATCTGTCTGTCTAGTTTATGTGCCAAAAGGGACAACAGGAAAACAGAATGTCCTAAACAGCTTGCCTTAGACAAAAGGGAGAGGATGTTGTATGAATGCTAAAATCACTTCAAGGAGGAGAGAGGTGAATGGGCTTCCGAAGGACTTTAAGCTCATCCCGTAAAAAAAATGGATTTTTTTTATACACAAAGTGCTTTCTGACTTAGTGCAGGGGTACGGGGAGAGTGGGTGTATGTATATGCAGCCTTCCTCTTGCTTTTTTTGCAAAGTAGCTGTTTCCACATCTCAAACTTCTGATCTCAAGGTTATCAAAGGAACAGCTCTACTATTGAGCCAAGATTCGCCCTTCCCATAAAAAAATGGATATGTAAATAAATAAACATGTTAAGAGTGAACATGGTAGAACAAATGGGAAAAAGATTGCCAAAGTTAGTGATTGGAGCAAGATAGAGATAATTGGCCTCAGCTCAGGTAAACTCTGTTGGAGCATCAGACTGGGCCGTGGTACGGCATCTGACAACCTAATTTTGGCAGCTCTAACCATATATAGAGGGTGGCTTATATGTGCTACAACCATGAAATTCATAAGAAAACATAGAGAGCCTTGTCTTTACATGGATGTCCCAGCCGACCTTTTGGGACTTGACCATTTCTGGATTCTCAGATAGCAACCTAGTTATTTGCAAAGTAAGTCGTTTTACATTGTTAAGGTCAAGTTCTGCTGACAAAAATTTTCATACAGATCCATCTCTGACGGCCTGCTTCCACCCAAAATTACATATGAGATAGGAGAATCTATATTAGTATGCAAGTCAAGTGTTAAAAAGACAATGTGGGATATTTTTGCCTGCCAAAAATACCATCAGAACATAGAGAGCAAGGATTTCCACCGAAAATGCAGGTTAGCTCTTTCCATAGTTGAGTGCATATCATCATAGGATACTCCCCTCTAAGAAAACTCTTCATTCCGGTTGTTTTGATCCGTCATTTTCCAAGTTGGGTTTGGGAAAAATGGCATCATTGCCACCTATTCAGCATATAAATGTGTTGCATTATGAATTAAATTGTGCATGCAACAGTCATGGAAAAGGCAGTAGTAATGCTGTCATCTCTTTCTATTCTGCTCGTAGGCCAATATTTGACACTGCGGTGCATGGCAGAACCAGCCATTTTTGTGTTTGGGGACTCGAGTGCAGATGTCGGTGCTAACAACTACTTGCCTAGCTGTGTCGCAGCAGCTAATTTCATTTTCTATGGGATCGATTATCCACACTATGAATCAACAGGGAGGTTTAGCAATGGCTATAATATAATTGACACGGTATGAGTCTACTTGTAGAACAAGAACTCAACATTAATGTATTTTTACGTAGAATTCTTTACCGTAGGAATGAAACTAACATATCTTCAAATGTTTTTATTGATTTGGGGGGGCTTAGTAAGATTGGTGGGCTATGATAAGAGTCAGCAGCCATTTCTATACTATATCAATGAGGATTACAAGAATTTCAAGAAGAGCATCCTCAAGGATGTGAACTTTTGTATCCGGAGGAGCTGGATTATTGAAACAACTGGACGACGATTTGTAAGTATCTTCTCTCTCTCTCTCCCTCTCTCTCTCTCTCTGTGATGAAATTGGGAAACAGAATTATGTTACATTCAACATTTACATTGCAGACGAAGGTGATTACCATGGACGAGCAGATTCAACAATTTGAAACTGTTTGTGGCAACATCTCAGAGGTGATGGGTGAAAAAGGTGCGGCCAGTTTGGTTTCCCATTCGCTCTTTCTTTTCAGCATTGGAAGCAATGAAAATCCTGGAGTCTTTTTCAGTTAATGACAGTTCTTTCCCAGAGTACATGACCACGGTTATGGATAAGTTTGAGCATCAACTAAAGGTCCAACGCATCCTGCATTACTCTCTCATTGATGATATTACAATCATATCGTAGTACTAAACTTCTGTTTTCTCCACTGCAGGACTTGTGTCAACTTGGACCAAGAAAATTTGCTCTCATGGGTGTTGCGCCACTTGGATGCTGCCCTGTCAAGCGCTTTTTCAGCTGGTCAGGTGGTTGCAATGAGGCCACAAATGCTCACACAAAAATTATCAATATAGAGATTGAAGCCCTCTTGAAAAGATTGGAATCAAGAGTTAAAAAATATGAGATACGTACTTGGAAATTCATATGCCATGTTCAAAGAGATGATGGAAAATCCAGACTAGTATCATAAGAAGACTTGCATTTGCATCTGAGGCCTTTCGTTAAGAGTCTCTAATGAAATTGTCTCAACTTTTACGGGTTTCAAAGAGATTAAATCAGCATGTTGCGGAGGAGGATATTTCAACAGATTCTTCCCATGTTCGCCATTAGCCAAGCTCTGTCAACACTGAGATAAGTACTTGTTTTGGGACAAAGGCTCATCTAAGTGAAGCTATGAACAAGTTGGCAGCTGAGGTATTATTCAACGGGTTGCCACGGTTTGCAGCACCTGTGAATTTCAGTCAGCTGATCCGCGATGTCTGAGATGATTTCTTACAAGTTAACACACTATTGTGAAGCTGCAAACGAGTTGGCCTGTGTATTTATCAATATATTCACTGTATTTTCAAAAGAGTGGGATCTAGATAAGGAGGCATGGGAGTTCCCAAAATGGGGTTGTTTAGATTATTAGCATGTGATGTTGAGGTTCAACATAGGATCCTATTTTCTTTTTGAGGTAGATAGGTTGAACATGAGGTGGAATAAGGTTTACGAAACCCCAGTTTGTGAAACCTAATGCCTGTCATTCCAATGAGTATACAATTTTCTTTCCTGGAGTTAAAAAAAAAAAAAAAAAAAAAAAAAATCCCCTAATTGGGTCTTCGGTATTTAGTTCATTGAGGGAAATGGTCCCTATGGGCTTCAAATCCTGGAAAGTTCGTTCTTATTTCATCTATAGCCATGCTATGCCCCAGGAAGAAAGCCACTGTAGATGAACACAAACAAACTGGAAAATGACCGCAAAGACCATTATTCACATCCATCTCAAAGACCCTGCATGGCCTTCCTATTGTAAGACAATGTTGGTTCAATGACGCTAAAGCAATCCTGCATTTCCCACGTGCTAAGATCAGGTCTCAACCTGCCACTCTTCTAATCTCAACAGGAAGCTCAAAATGCATAATCTCAATCCTCTAGATGGATGTTTCTTGCTAGTTCTGGGAGTTTGTTGAGGCTACAATAGGATCTAAACATGGACAGAAATTGGCCAGTGTCGCAACTGCAATAAACTGAAGGGAATTCATGTTCTTGGCTAAACGTTGATCTTCCCTGAAGGCAAGGAAGAGACACAGCAGACTCATAATTGCCTTGATAGCCTTCCTGTGAGGAATTATGAAATATGGACACCGACAGAATATAACACAGATATAATGATATAAAAGACAAACAAAGGTTTTACACCGGTATTAAAAATATTTGATAACTGTGTCTAATGCAAATACCATACAAATACTATCATTCTTAAAAATGTCATTGCTAAATAAATAAGTTGAATTCGTAGTTTGGGATCAATCCCATTCTAAAAGTGATAATCACCTTTTCAATATACATAAACACACACACACACACACACACACACACACACACACACACACACACACATATATATATATATGTATATATCCCACAAAATCTTCAGCGTCTGGTACAGGCAGTTGATGTCAGAGGCAGAAGTACCTCAATTAAGCTTTACCAAGTTCCGTTTGGCACTTTGGTTTTTCATAACTTACGGCAACTTTTCTTGGACCGAAGCAACCAAACAAACATAATAGTATCAGCAAATTTCTTTGGCAAAATCTCTTGGACACAATTTCGTGTAAAATTTACAAACCCATTACTTTGTTTGAATCCATACCTGTCCTCTTCTTTCAACAAGAAAATTAATAGTGACAGTGTCTTTGTCCCAACATGATTAAAATGAGTAAGATCAGTGAAAACATGAAACAAAGTGAATGATGCTCTCGTTTGAAATGAGGAAATGACAATTGTCGAGCAATCAAGTCTCTAAGCATTACACGTATGCAGAGATGTTAGTATATTCCTTTCGGAATTCTAACAAAGCTGACGAGAGGAAGGAGACCTATGCCCGTTACTACCAAAGGGAATACATTTGGAAGTCTCTAGACTGTTGTTGATGTTTCTCCCGAAGTAGCAAATTGACCATGTAAAGCACGAGATGAAGGGAGGTGAGGGCAGCTGCTGCTATAAATTTTAAGTAAAAGAAAAAATTATGTATATAATTTTAAAATTATAACCTCAATTATCATTTATTTCGTGAAAAATTATAATCAATGCGCCCGAAATTATAACCCTCGATGCATATTGCATTTCACCCTCTACTATAAATTTCTAAGTTCACCCTCTATAATAAATTTCTAACTTCGCCACACTAGAAGTTCCTGACATTATGTTGGTGTACCATGTTTAGATTGTTTAAGATTTAGCTGATTGACTCGGATATGACTATGGCCTTATATGAACATATTTATCACTCAAAAGCATTGAAAATCTGACAAAACATTTTCAGAAAATGCGCATCTGCATTTGAAAGAATAAGCATATGGGAAACTCCAAGATTCACAGTTAATGGATGCCAATCATGCAGTTCTGCGACCATACTTTATTAAAGTCTATTTTGCAAAAGGAATTTATACAGACAGATGAAAGAGATTTTAGAGAGAATTTTGCAAGCTAACCAAGCCATGGACTTCAACTATAAACAAGATCATCTTCATTAGGACATCACCTAACTTTTATCTATGATGTTTTCTTTTTTTTTTTTTTTTTTGTACCATAGTTAGGCCACTAACCCAATATCCGAGATTTCACTCCGACTAATCTGAGTCGACCGTTTGCAGGGCCCAATTGAGGGGCAGGTCTCCGGCGCTAATTTTTCCGTTTCCATGGAGGATCGAACTCCCGACCATAGTTAAGGGGAATCAATTCCCGAACCAACTGAGTCATCAGACGTTGGTTCTACGATGTTTTCTATTGCTTAACACATAGCGCGAAAATCCTTGTTGAAAGAGAGATAATTGTGCTTTTCTAAAATTTTATGCCGCTGATATCAAGGCTTTGCACTTGATAGAAGAAAATTTTTTGATCCTACAGCCTCCGCCATCCAGGTTGGAACAATGACTCGAGATAACTTTATTTCTTGTCCTCCATATACCGTCTTGTCTTTTCTTGTCACACATTGCTTATAAATGGAGAGGGTGAGCCGAGGCTTCTAACATAGACCTAGTCTGCAAAGTGCTTACTAATCAATCAAAACTAAAGAGCTTTAAAGCAAATATCTTAAAGACCACTCATGGCGAAAGTATTGAACCATTTTTTTCTTTTCTTCATATCTATTATTGTTCTGAACTTGTACCAGGTTAAGGCAACCGTGCCAGCAGTTTACATATTCGGAGACTCAACTGCAGACGTTGGCACAAACGACTTCCTAAACGATAGTACAGCCAAAGCCAACTTTCTTTACAATGGAATCGATTATCACTACTCAATACCAACAGGGAGGTTCAGTAATGGCTATAACAGTGCTGATTTAATAGGTATATATCTATGTGTTCACTACACCAACATGTTTACCATTTTGATTTTAGTACTCACCGAAAGCTTGTTCCTTGTTCAGCGAGATTGTGGGGCTTTGGCAAGAGTCCGGATTCATTCTTTTGTCTCCTCAACAATACATCTAGTTTCAAGAGAAACATAATGCGAGGAGCTAACTTCGCTTCTGGAGGCTCTGGAATTATTCACACCACGGGCCTGCAATTTGTAAGCTATTTATTCATTAAGCTCCAATAACCAACAAAACTTCAAGTTTCTAACTGTTGAGAACTTGTTTGATCAACCCAAAAAAGGTTAGGGTCATCTCACTAGGAGAGCAGATACAGCAATTTGCAACCCTCAAGAGTAACTTGTCAACTGTACTACCTCCTGAAAAAGTTGACGATTACCTCTCAAAATCACTATTCCTTGTAAGTGTAGGAAGCAACGATCTCTTTGAATATGCAAATGGCAGTACAGTGCCCAAGGAAGTGTTCATGGCCACACTCTTATCAGAATACCAGAACCATTTACAGGTCTGAAACTATCTGCCGCACTTAGATTAGAACAAACGGATAGGATAACAAGTAATGTATACCTGAAAATTTTTGCAGAATCTATATGCATTGGGAGCGAGGAGATTTGGCATCATAAGTGTTCCTCCGATAGGATGCTGTCCATATATTCGTTATCTCAACAAAACCGGTGCTTGTGCAGATGATTTGAACAATTTGGCTCAAGTTTTCTACACTGCAGTACAAGGCTTGTTGCAGAATATGAGCTCTCAATTGACAGGAATGAAATACTCCCTAGGAAATGCCTATGAAATGACCATGGACATTATCCAAAATCCATTGGCATCTGGTGAGCACTTCCGTTTGCTTTCTCTTTGTTCCCCCGATGTGTTAAAACTTCTCCAATGAGTATGACATTATGATAAGTGCTTTTCCAATGCATTGGCCACAGGTCTTAATGTCGTGGATGCAGCTTGCTGTGGAAATGGAACCCTCAACGCAGAACAACCTTGTACCATATATGCCAACCTTTGTCCCAGCAGGCACGAGTACTTGTTCTGGGACCGATATCATCCAACTCAGGCTGCTTCCAGATTGGCTGCGCTAACTCTCTATGGTGGAGGACCCAAATTCGTCACACCCATGAACTTTAGCCAGTTGGCTCTTGTTGATCTCTAAGACTTTTCCTATTCTAAAATGCATTCAGGAACTGCCGAAATTTGTCTTTCTCATCAACCCACTGAAATGTTAATAAGAGGAGGGCCCTTTATGTAAATCATTCTCATGGTTCGCTAATAATGAATATTTTTTGCGCATAAATCATTCCCATAATTGCAAAACATGTGTCTCGTACAACGAACAAGATGGCATTTTCAATTTATAGGAGAAAAAGTATTCAAAGTGAAAATGAGCATAATATTATTTAGAAGATACATGTTTGAGAAGTGCATTAGCGGATTGATGAGCAAAAAGCTTCTGGCTAAGCTGTACATACGGGTACCCAACCAGTGACAAAAAATGGGCAGGCTTCGAAAATGAACAAATTTCATACCATACTTGATTTTTCTCATCTAGCTCAATCGAAAATCTTTCTTCCCCAGCCTGCAACCAATAAAAATATTGTAAGTGGGTGAGAGAAATAGACACGGAGAGAGAATTGAAGATCCTTCTACCTCAGCCTGCAACCAACTAGAATATGGCAACAGAGAGGAAGAGGGAGAGATATAACTTACCAAAAGGTGACCTTGAAGAGTACCGCTGCCAAAACCAAAAGAAGCTACACCAATTTTGGGATTGTGGTTTTGATTGACGTAGACAACTTGAAGAGGCATCATAACCCAAGGCAAAAATTCCTTAACACAAACGCAGAATTTAGACCCATTTTGAATTGGACTCTTCTCGTCCACAAATGCCCATTTCAGCTGAAAATGCCTACACGAAATTATCAACCAACCAAAGCTCTCAAATTTTTCTGGGGTTTTCGAAATTTTTTATACAATCGAAAGAAAATAATTATAAGCTGAATAATCAACCAACCAAAGCATCAAATTTTCTGAGATTTTCTAATTTTTCATGTACAATCGAACAAAAATCATTATTAGATGAATAATCAACCAACCAAAGTTTTTCAAATTCTTCTTGGGCTTTCTTCAAATTTTCATTGTACAGTTTAAAATAAATCATTATGAGCTGACTAAAAAATTTGAGGAACCTCCAAGATTGAAGGGCGCGTTTGCCCTTTTCGAATGTTTCGAAACCAGAGCCAACCAAAATGCGAGTATGGTTGATGGAAAAACCATCTTTTGAAAGCTCAGTGTCCTGTTTGAGACAAGAAATGGGCTTTGCAGTTGCTCCTCTGTATTTGACGTCGTAATTAAAGTCATTTGATCTGTTGGGTTTAGTCAAAATTCATAAGTCAATAAAGAAATAAATAAATAAACAAAACAGAGCAGAACAGTACAGAACCTCGGTTAAAATCAGAAGCAAACAAAAACAGAGGAGTTACTTGGAAAGGCCACTTTTCTGGTCTTTAGGAGAGGGACGACCCCAGCACAGGAAAACCATCTCTCTCTCTCTCCTCGACGATGATTTCCTTTGCTTTTTTGATGGACGGGGATCGTTTTGATTAGGGTTTGGGGAAAACGAAGAACAGATGAAGACGACGAGGTTAATGGATGCTGCGCGGCGTTTAGTACCATGTGTCTAAAATTGTCGTTTCACGATTTATTTTTATTTTTTCTTTTTTCAAAAAAAGGGTATTCGACAAATTTTTAAGATTTTGCGAAACAAATAAAAATAACTATTTTTAAACCTTTTTTAATATTTTTTATGCACGAAACAAATTTTGTTTGAAACAAAACTTGACTTGTTGTTGAAAAACAAATTTTATCATAGGGTGAATATTAATATTTATGTGAATTTTACATAAAAATCTAAAAATACAATATAAAAATTTGTGCCGTACAGGATCCAGAGGGTAAGCTAAAGTCTAAAACTATAGTATAAAAATTTTTGCTAACTATAAAATGTAAATTAATAAACAAGTAAATAGATATTTTAAAAAAAAAAAAAAAATTACGTCCTCATGGAAATAACAATATGTTTTTGTTGTTTTCAAAACTGAGTCTTCATTTTGTACATGCTAAGATTGCATACACAGGCCTGTCTCACTAGAAGTAACAACTCTACGTCCTCCTATAAATTACGCGAGCTACCACCAGATCTACCCAAAAATAAAAAAAAATTAAAAAAAAATTAAAAAAATTAAAAAAAAAATTAAAAAAAATTAAAAAAAAAAAAAAAAAAAAAAAAAAAAAAAAACACGTCAGAACTTGATGCCCTACGCAAAGGCACGCAGCCTTATGAGACTAGGAAATACATCTCATGGAATACATTGGCTCGGAGGAATCCAGTACGGGTGCACCGTACACCCTCGGATGATCGCTTTCCAATCCATAATCCATCATCGGACGGTACTCCAAATCTTCATCGTGATCCACCACAAATTCTGGAATCTCCACCTCATTCCTCCTCACGTGCTCCCACAGGTAATCCAATCTACTCATGTATTTCAGCTTCCCATACAACCTATTGCAAATTCAAAAAATGCCAAACAAACCCCCATTTTTAATTAACATTAATTTTTTTCAATTAACATTAACAATGGGGCGTGGGATAAGTTTAAATTTACCCGCCGGTGAAGCACAGACGGCCAAACATGGCCAGGAAAAGTCTGGCTTGTAGACCCGGGTGGAGGAAATACACGGTTTCCAGATTGTCTTTAACATTAACGGGAATTGCGTCATAGATTGATCGTAGGGCTGAGATTCCTGGGAAATTTTGACTTCTCTCAACATCGGTGTGAATGTACAACACACAAAACGGTCTGTTCTCCAGCTTTGGGAATACACGTTCCTCCAAATACTTCTTCAGAAAATCACCATCCGAAATCTTAGCTGTTTCAATTGAAAAGATTTAAGCGATCACAAACATCGATACCCATCAAATTTACTAAGAAAAAGATTAACGTAATTACGGTCTAAAAGTTATGACGGAAAATTTTAAATAACCATAAAATTTTCAAAGAGAATCATGTCATGTGATGGTGTCTAAAATTATTATTATTTGGAATTTATGATGGGCATCGATACTTGGAAAAGTTATAGAATATTTCTTAAGAGATTGAGAGAGAGAGAGAGAGAGAGTATTACCAGGGAAGAATTTGCCGATGATGCGAAGGATGGTGCGACCACGTTTGTCACGGCCTTGAACCTTGAACACCTCAAGTTTCTCCATCAATTGCTGTTGTTGATCAAAATGTTATTGGCTTGCAGACAAAGAAATTGAAGAGAGAGAGAGAGAGAGAGAGAGACAGTGGAAGATTGTACCAAGTATGTAGCTTGGAGGAGGAGGGAGTAATATAGAAGAGGACAACGTGATTTAATAGAAGCCAAAAGGAGGAAAAGAGAATATTCGGAGGCATCTTCGATGAATTTTTGGACGGTAGTTAATAGGTCTTACAAATAGGACATCAGAATGCCAACCCGTTTTACTCACTGACCTGACGCGTTTGATTTGAAAAACTCTCTCTCTCTCCCCTGATCTGATCGTGTGGTTGATTAAAAGATCTGCACCGTCCAGTTTTTCAATCTGAAAGATGGAAAGGTGTTGATTTGTTTGTGGGTCATTTTGGACAAATCAAATTAATTTAAATTATAGGAATTGATACTGATATTACGGAATATTCTAAAAGTGGAAGTGAATCATGATGATGCGGCGACTCGGGACTTCATATTTTGAATTTTTTTTTATTTTTAACGAGAATTTGAATTTGAGATCATTATATTAGAAAATGAATTTATATTAATGAGACTGTCTCCTTGAGACCGTATTTTGATTTTGGCAGGGGAGAAGCCCAATATTAATCGTTACGATTGAACTTTTGATACCATACTTAGATATGCTATGATTGTATGGGTGGCGATGATGATGTTAAGGAAAGATCAATCACGCTTCTGTCCGTCTGTCTGCTGTTTTCTAATAATAAGAAGCTACCTATCTAAGTAATTCTAAAATACTATTTTGATAATCATGTGATTTTGAAATAGGACGATAGAGAGAGAGAGAGAGAGAGAGAGAGAGAGAGACAGAGTGTACCTAGTTGGTTAATAACAAAGCCCTGATTATGATTAGACTAAGTCTATACAAGATATTTTTAGTTTTGTTCCTAATAGTTGGTTTTTAACAATCTTCTTGGATCCAAAGCGACTGGACTTACAAATTACTACTTCCACGATGATACTTTCTACTATGGATTTAATTTCACCATATTTATTGAATCCCTAAATTTTTATTTCTTTATTTTTTAATTAAAGAATTAAAAATAATGGGGGCTATGCTATGCCTTCGCTTGATCTTTTGATCGATTGGTGTTATATTGCGTCAAGCAACTTTGTTATTGCCGTTTTAATTGAAGGCTACTCTCTCTCTCCCCATTTATTGTTTTGAGAGTGTTGATACAAACTTCGGCCCGGTGTAGTAAAGGCAAGAGGAGACCCGCATTGTTTTTTAATATAGTGATAATTTTAATTTCTGTAGACAAATGAAATATTTATAAAAATAGAAAAGTAATATTTTTAATTTTTCTAACCAAAAATTGAGGATGAAGATGAAGATCCGTTAACTGCGGACACAGATTTTGGATTCGAAATACTAATAATAGTGGCAATTGATTTGGACTCTAACGTGCAGCAATTGGGCGGGCCTTGTCCAAATCTAGCCCAGTTGCATGGCCCTGGCGTTCCCCACTAAATCTTAAAAATTTTCTAATTTTTTCATGATTTCTAATTTCTTGTTAAAGGATAATTTAATCAACACTGACTACTATTTTTTTACAATTTTTTTTTTTTTTTTTTTTATCTCGTTTTGAACTTTCCTAAAAGATGTCAGAAATGTATCCAAAAGTGTTGGTAAAGTGTCAGATTGGAGATGAAATCTGGTGCCTCTTCTTATCTATTTCTTCAATAAACCAACAAAAATTCAGTTGAAACGCCCTTCCAAACCAATACAGATTCCTCGGCCGCGTGGCACCGACGACTGTCGACGACAAAAACGATTTCTCTCCTATAAAGAGGAGTCCCCCTTCCTCAATCCTCCACCCCCCCTCTCTCATCAAGAATAACGTTGGAAAAAAAGAAAAAAAAAATGTTAGCAGCTACTTCGTTTGTCTCATCTGTTTGTTTCACTCGTTCGTTACTTCCTCTGCTTCGTCGTCCGCATCCATCTTCATCCGTAACGACGAAGTTGCAGTTTCAGCCATGCGGGTTTGGTTCCTCTACTCTTTTTAGAAATTCCCATTCCTGGTATGTTTTTTTTTCAGGGTTTAACCCTTTTTTTTAAGATTTCGAATCAACTTTTTGCTAATAAATCAAATTTCAGTCAAATGGGTGTTTCTGCTAGTACAAAAGGGAACGTAGAATCAGCAGGGGTGCCGACATCGGTGCCGGTTCGGGTAGCTCATGAGCTTCTTCTAGCTGGTCATAAGTACTTAGATGTCAGGTATGACTTTTCTCTTCTTTTGTTTAACAAATTTGTTTTGGTCATATGTAGTACCTAGTGCGTGTACACTTGATAAAGAAAGTGAAATTCTTTTGTAGAACTCCTGAGGAATTCACTGCTGGGCATGTTACTGGTGCAATTAACATTCCTTACATGTTTAGGGTCGGCTCGGGTAATTGCCTCTCTTTATATATCCTTTTGCAGACTAGTACTAGGTGGACCAAATGAATCAAAACGTACGTGTTGGTCCATATCAACTTGTTTAGACCAATTCTTAAATCAAATGTTTGCTTAAATTGGCCAAACATGCAAATAATTTGATTGAATTGATAGCATATGCTAATGTGGATTGTCACTTAGCATTTGGTCCATGATTCATTTAATCCATCTTACGTTATTGTTTTTTTTTTTTTGGCCTCTCCATGAATTATTTTTACTTTTGTTGTTCACGTGGTTGTGGTTTCCAAATGCAGGGATGACTAGAAATCCTAAATTTATAGAGGAGGTTTCATTAAGATTTGGGAAAAATGATGAGATTATTGTGGTAGGTGGATTTGTTTCTTCCTACCTCTGTGAAGAAAATGAGATAATATATTTTTTTTCCTTCTTTTTCCACTTCACAGGGTTGTCAACTTGGGAAAAGATCATTCATGGCTGCAACTGATCTTTTGTCAGCTGTAAGGACTTGGGTTTTTGCTCTAAAGTCAGTTGATAGACTATATGCAAATGTCACGTTCTTTCTCTTTTAAGAACTTTGGATTAGCAAAATGAAGTCTATAACATTAGACATTACTAAGGCAAACCTGAATAACATAGGATCTGGTGAACTTGGAAAATATAGATGCAAACAATTATCATGCCTGATAAAAACAGAAAATTTGTGCAGGGCTTCACGGGTATCACAGACATTGCTGGTGGGTATGCTGCATGGACTCAGACGAGACTTCCCACTGAGCAGTAATGCTGAAGATAATGAGCTTTCAAAACAGCATCTGTAACATAGAGCACTAAAATGGCAGCCATTAGTCAGAAGCTTCCTCACTGATAGAATCCAGTAAATGTTGGAAAACAATGTGGCCTTGTTTCCTGGATCAAATTATAAATGACCAGCATCTAATTTTGTGAATAAAATGCTCATTTTCTCTCACAACAAACTCTCTTATGCTCAAACCAGGATGTATACGGTACAGGGAACATGTGAAATTGATACTTTGTATTACTCGAGCAACTTTGTTGCTGTTATTGCGTATTTTAATGAACCAAGTTCTCACACAATTATTTGCGTATTTTAACTGATTCAAACAAGCAGTTGGTTAGAATTTGGTCAAAATATATTGATGTTCACTGTCATATGATTTGATCTATTTGGTCCATCTAGCATTATTTATTATAATTCCATGTTAATAATATGTGAATGGAATTCCTGGATTTTTTTTTTTTTTTGGGAAATATTCATTTGGAATCTTGGTTGAGTTGGTGGGAAGAAATCTTCAAACTCAAGTAGATGAAAGTGTCATCTTCCCACGTTTCTTTTTCCGACACCTTTAAATAAGAGACAATAAATTATTCACTCTCACACACGAGAACATGGTGCGCACGTCTCCAATCTTTAAGCAACCTGGACCAAACTCCTTGCGACAGGACAACTTTCGAGTCTAAAAAGCTTCAGCAAAGATGGAGATGGGGAGTAGAGAAGAATGGGAACCTCCAGGAATTGGCTTGGCTCCATCAGGAACAAGTTGTTTTTGCAATCTCGTCGTAATAGCAGAACCATCATCATTGTACACTCAGAACCACGACCAAGCACAAATGAGGAAGCAGCATTCATCAATAACAAAGGAGAAACATCCGGTGATTTAACTTCAAGTTCCTCACACCGATCCAGAGATTTCTCAGATGAAGATATTGCAGCCATCAAAATCCAAGCAATCTTCAGAGGTCATCTGGTACTTGACTGCGCCTTTTTACTTGATGAATCTTTCTTGGTACACTTCACAGCTATCAATGGAACTTTGTAATCACAATCTCCTTTTGGCAGGCAAGACGTGCACATCGGGCACTGAGAAGCATTGTCAAGATTCAAGCTGTGGTTCGCGGTGTGCAGGTGAGGAGACAAGCTGAAATTGCATTCCATTGCATGCATGCACTGGTTCGCCTGCAGGTTCGAGTTCGAGCTAGACAGCTCCTTGGCAGGTGTCCTGATTGATCTCCCTCAACACCAACTATGAGCCATCCTATTGTCCATGCGCTTTTACTTACAGTCTTGTTATTCATGTTTCTTTCATGTTAACTTTGTTTTTTCTCGATGACATTAAAATCTTCATTCATCAACATAAATGAAGATCCGGGCACGACCAACTTCTCCATTTCTGTTTCGATTTTATTTTGTTTTGAATTTTGAGAACCAAGGGCTTATCGTGCACAATGCCTGTTCATCTTTTCTCGACTATTTCTGACAATCTTCCTATGAAGAATGTGCACGATGTTAAGAAATTGTTCTTCAGACCATAATTGGTTGATTAAATTGGGATGAAGAGAGCTGGCTGAATTGAGTGTTCGTTAAATTTTCTCTAGGTCCCCCCCACGACACCTCAAACGGTAGATTCTCTTCATTTTCATCATTCTTTTCCTGATTCGATTCCATTTATTTAAATCTCTTTGCATTAAAATAATTGCTATTATTCTGATTATATGAGCCGAATTTTTTCCTGCGGGACCGATAAAAATTTTACTAGTAAGGGTACATTTAGTATTAATACTTATTTTTAATTTTTGATTTATAAATAGTTTCTAATTTTAATCAATTTAAAAATAAATAGATTAAATGTTTAGCGAAACTATGAAATGACAAAAAGGATTTGTGAGTGGTTTTAACTTTTAATTTTTCATTAATGCATTATTTTGATATTTTAAAATTATTTGGGGATATTACAATAAGTACAATCATAATAATAATACGTTAATAAATAAGGGAATATTTTATTTTAAATTGTTTGACTAACTTATAATACAAATAAACACCTTTTTAACTTTTTACTTTAAATTTAAAATATATTTGAGTAACTTATAAATCAAACCTAACTCAAATTTGGGGATATTTGTGAACCCTATTTTTACAAATAAATAGATCAACTTTTCAAAGAAGATAAAAAATAGTGGAGGGACTCCAGCATGGCTATCCCTACCTAGAGAAATTAAAGCCCCCCATCTTGTGATTTGAGCTATAACAACTACGCACTAACCTACACTATCATCATAAGCCACCAAAATTTCAGGAACACACAGAATATTGCTACCATAGTACCCCATGCTACCACGTTAGTAGTTCAGTGTACAACTAGGTAACAGGGGAAAGCTTTTCTGTTCGAATGATGGTAACTCCAGTTAAAACATCTTTGCACCAACCAAAAAATGGGAAAAACATCATAAGTTTCCATCCTAGAACCTTATTTAGAAAATCATCAGCATACATATGCCCACATTATGACATAAGATTGAAATAATCCGCTTAAGAGAAACAAACGAGGGCAAAAAGAATAGGGGAGGAATCCTGCAATGACAAGGTAACAATTTTTTACATGAATATATTATGCAATCAAGAGACAACAGTTAAAAGGCATCGAGAGAACTATAGTTACAGCTTCAAAGAACAAGAAAGAAGCCATTGGAGGGAAAATTTTATGACTGCCAAGGAAAAATTTACTGTACAGAACAATAAGATGTATGGAGATGGCCCATAATCTGGTCAATCATACATTATACTCTTCTGCAAACTCTCAGTAATGATGGACTCTCTTGAATGCAGCAAAGAACCCGCCAGAGCTCTTATCTTTGCCCGTCTCATCATCAGCAACCTGCTTGAACAAGTTACGAGATGATAAGATGATGGAATCATTTGATGGGCCAAACCTTGACCTTGGGTGCTGCCGTACCTCCTTGGAAATATGTTGCAGTATTTCTATAATTTCTGAGAAATTGGGCCTGAAATTTGGATCTTGCTGCCAGCATCTCTCAAGCAGTTGTGAGACTTTCGGATTAGTATGCTTGGGAATTGTTGGGCGTAAACCCTGATGGTGATGTCAAAAAATATGAAACATCATTTACCCCCAATAATTAATGATGCTACTTTCCAAACAATATGGAAGGATCGATACCTTCTGAACAACACCAACAGCTGCTTGTAATGGGGTCAAATATGAGTATGGGATCTGGAAATCCATCGCAGCATAAAAGTGGTTCAGATCAACTTAGAGAAGAATGACAATTGAAAGAGGAAACCAGCAAAGAATTGATCTCAAAGGATGATAGGCTTACCTCTCTCGTCAATAGCTCCCATAATACTATTCCAAAACTGAAAACGTCTGCCTTATGATCATAGGGTCTGTGTTCAATAACCTAAAATGCAAACATTGGTAAGAAAGAGCAAACAAAAGGCACAACCATGGCCTACAGAAGAGGTCCAAATAGGTCTTGCATCAAGACTGCTCCCAGATAAAAAGGTTACACAACAATCAGACGGGCACCTAGGAAGAGAAGGTTCCTATGAACTGCTGCATGCAAAAACTTGTATAATAAAGAGGGAAATAGAAGAGCTATTAAAGGTGCAACACCAGAATTGCAAACTGCAAAAGATCAGATATGATGTTCTCAAGTAACACTTATCTAAAGAATGACCTGAAGTGCATTTTCCCTTTCCCTTCTTTTTAATTGTGGGAAATTGGTTTCAAGAAATTTTAAAACAAGTTTGAATGCATGAGAATAGCAAACCTCGGGAGCCATCCAACGGTAAGTTCCTGTTTCTGCAGTCATAACTCCAGACTGAGACTGCACCCTGGCAACTCCAAAATCACCAACCTTCACCACCTGCAAGGAAACATCTTACACATTGAGCAAATGAATGACAGGAAAAGGAAAGGTTTTGCAAGCCAGAAAAATTGCAAGAGGATGTAACCAGCCTACAGCATTTGAGAATGAAACAATTGGAAGGAAAAAACACCAAGCTTTAAGTTGGAAAAAGCTCTCTCCAAAAGTCATGGAATCCAAAGCTACAACTCCGATAAAAGGCCCTTTTTGGCTTTTTTGGCTTTTTTTGCCTTTTTTGGCTTCCGAGAAAGCAGGTAAAAAGCAATCAAAAGGTAAATAGTATAGAAGAATAACACCCATAAAACAGAGACAACTTTGAGTAAGTAGAAGCATACTTCATTTTCATCCATCAAAAGATTGGCTGTCTTCAAATCTCTGTGAATTATCTTATTTTGATGTAAATAATTCATTCCTTTGGAAATGTCCAAGGCCACTTTGAGAAGAGTAGGAAGCTTGAACATCCCCTTTTGCTTATGCAGAAAGTCGTGCAAACTTCCTCTAGACATAAACTCTGGAAAACAAAAACATAAATGCATATGAAGTCATCAATTTTACGGCTGATAAACATAGTTCAAGATCTACATGGTAAAGATGTAGTTGGTACGGCAAAGAAGAATGTTACTGGGATTAACCTGTTACAATGCACAGGTTGGGAGCTCTTGTACACGCCCCTATTAATTGCACAACATTCTTGTGACGAACTTTCCTGCAGAGACAGATAACAGTTAGAGAGGAAAGAGTTAAACATTTTCCAAGAGAAAAATGCAGAGAGCTGTCCTTTTAGAAGGAGTACCAAGTTGTTAACTTAAATTTGAGGACTGTGCAAAAAACTGAACCTCGACTCTTGCCTACATTTTTCCACAATAATCACAACCCAGAATGATGAACCAACAAGTGAAAGAGAGATTGCTATGACCATGTTTTATGTAATGTTTTGTTGGAAGGGAGAAAAGGAAGGAAGGACAGGTTAGGAGAGAGAAAGAAATGGGGAAGGAAGGAAAGAAACTCATTTTGATTAAAACTACCATTTTTCTCCCAAAATTATTCTTCACCTAAGGATAACTTTGCTTCCCATTCCCTCCAATTTGGCATGAAGGGAAAGAGGAAAGAAGGAAGAAAATGGGCTTTCCTCCCTCCCTCCTTACCAAACTAAGGAAAAGGCTTTTCCTCTCATCAACAACACCCCCCCCCCGGGAAGTCTGGCTTTTCCCTTGTAAAACACAACCTTAATTTTGAGTGGTCAAAGCACATGGCAGTCCATAACACATCAGATAAGGCTCCTGCATATTACAATTAAAAATTTCCCAGAGTCAAAATCAGGTTTGATGAGGCACAATCTCCACAATAAATAAGCAATGACCTTTAGGACCAAAACTACAACAGACGATCTTAACTTTGATAGGGTAAAGAATAATAATTGTGACAAGATTTTTGACCTGGCCCAGAAGACAAAAGCTGGAAAAATA
Organism: Dillenia suffruticosa; assembly: GCA_033439265.1. Taxonomy (NCBI): domain Eukaryota; kingdom Viridiplantae; phylum Streptophyta; class Magnoliopsida; order Dilleniales; family Dilleniaceae; genus Dillenia; species Dillenia suffruticosa. Next base: position 491,876 of record JAVTVX010000027.1, read on the forward strand.
AAAAATAAAAAAAAACAGGAACACATTAAATCTTTCATTGCTAATTAAGAAGTCGGTTTATAAACACCTCATAATGTAGACTTCCTGCGCAAACTCTGACAGCATATCTGCATTAACACGCTCAGGTTTAAGAACTTTGATAGCCACTTCCTGACTGTGGTATGTTCCTCTGTACCTGAATAGATCAATTCATATGATGTACTGAGAACTGGAATCAGATAGTTAATATCACCTAGATAAACAAAACTTAAATTGGAAAACTTACAGATCACCATATGAGCCAGATGCTACTTTATTCTCAAATTTAAGCAGCCTAGCATCAATTTCCCAGACATCTGTTCCATCATTAGGTATCTTTACATAATCACTAAGAGACTCCTTTCCTGGTTGGCTTGGCCCATGGACACCGGCTGGTGAATACTCGTTCGAGGTTGAAGCCTGCTTCAGAAAAGTTAACACAGTAAGATCAGCAGTGTGCATGAATTGACTAGGTAAAACTCACCAGAGGCTGCAACAAGTTAAGAAATTTGCTTGTGCCAAGAACTAAATAGGTTAATCAATGGATTAGAAATATATGAAATTTAAAAGACCAACCTTCTGACAAGAAACAGAAAACATTTTAAGTTGTACATGTAGAAATCAACAAACTCCGGTTTTTCTTTTCATAATTAAATACCTTACGAAGAGGGCGAATCTTGGCGCAACGGTGAAGTTGCTCCTATGGTGACCTCGAGATCACGGGTTCGAGGCGTGGAATAGCCTCTTTGAAAAAAAAAAATACAAGGGGAAGGCTGCGTACATATACGCCCATCCTCCCTTTACCCCCACACTAAGCCAGAAAGCACTTTGTGCACCGGGTAAGCCCTTTTAATTAAATACCTTACGAAATAATGAGTAGGATCCAAAGATTTAATCGTCTAAGCTAGGTTACAAAGAAGTACATGCATGCTGAGCACGAGACACGGATTAGCCAAAAGGATTTGACAACAAACTCTGGTTTTTCTATTCATAATTAAATGCCTTATGAAATAATGAGTAGGAACCAAAGGTTTAATCATCTAAGCTGGGTTACAAAGAAGTACAAGCATGTTGAACACAAGACACGATTAGCCAAAAGGATATAACGAATGCCACTGCAAGTGTCAACAAGTTAACCTCAAAAGCACTAATCTTGACACGTGCAATTGCCAATTAATCTTTTGTCAACTCAACCAAGGTTTGCTGCTAGTAATTCAGATTCATCTATCAGCATTAACCTCTCGAGCAGTTGGCAAGATGCAGACTAAGAACTCTATTTAGAAAAAGCCATTTAAGATGCCTTACTCAGATTTTGGGCATTCTTGAAATGATAAGCAATGGAAAAATTACCCTAGTCCTCAAAATCTCCTGTTCTATTGCCTTCCGAAGCTGCTCAGTTTCCTGCTCCAAGAAAGTAAAAGGATTAGATCTGCCAAAAGACAACAATTGAAGACATTTAAGCTGAGATTCATAGTCCCTATGACACTAGAACAGGAAATTGGCATGAAAGAATAGGATAAGACACTACCTCATATTCCCAACCATCAACCACAAAGACATCTAAGGAGTAGCCATCCACAGTGGAGAAAGCATGGGCTTCTTGAATATTCAGCCCAACCTCCGCAAGTAAGGAAGTCAACTGGCAATACAACATGTGATGCAAAAACACAAAATAAGGAGCAGCAACGTGAAAAAGGAGCAGATTTCTTATTCCAGTGACTTTAGGACATCAGTGAGCAGCAAGATACTACAGGTGGTCCACGTTATCACTTCAGAAAATTGCAGACAAATAAACAACATTGATCCACTGAACTAACACATGAAGCATGCAAAAAGACCTGTCTAAATACCACTTTCCACCACTCTCACCCAAACAGTTACTTGAATACACAAAGATGGTAGTAATGGAACATGGGTAATCTTTCAACCATAAGTGGCTTGATAATTGTGACTCCTTAAGGTCCCTCATAGGAGATTTTCAAATATTTATATTGTTACAATAAATTAAAAGAGAAGTACCTGACTTAGGAGTTTTGGCCTGTCAATTGTGGAGAATGTGATTTCATGCATTGGCCTGCAAAATTGTCAGCAAGGCAATATTAGCCGCATCACATGAAGAGTTAAAAGAGACTTCAGCTACTTCTGTAGGTTTGAGCATGTGCACACATAACTATAAGGCTCCAAACAAAGGAAATTCCACACAAAAGTGAAGACTGGAGGTAGAATAAGGGTTCTTTCTTTCTTTTTTGATAGTGAGAAAAAAGATTGCTGGATTATAATGGTGCTATCTTATGTACTTGAATGTCCTTCCAAGGTAAAAAAATAAAAAAAAGGGTGTAGACTTTGCACAGTGCTATAAAGGGAGAGAATCCTAAAAATTGAAGGAAAGAATGAACAGGATAACGTCATCTCTCGCACTATATATATATATTATAGTGTTGAGACTAGAGTAACAAATGTACCTTAATTTTGGGTGGATGCTGTCCCCATCTTCCATATGAGAATGAGATGTATTGTCTTGAAATGCCAGGAGATCTAGATTTTGTGATGATCCAAAAGTTGGAGGTGGGTGCAACCTGAAGATATGACACAAGGAAGCAGCAAAATGTATTAAGAGCTAATACAATGTCTATGAAACTATAATATCAAAATGAGGTCTTGAAAGAATATTGGTCTTGAAAAAAATATTATAAAATCATACCCCCATCTTCCATGATAATTAGAAGAACTTGCAACTTCATCCTGAAATGATTCTGAAAGAATAGAACCAACTGAATTGCCATATGGGGTGGGATAAATCTACATAAGACGGACAATAAAAAATGATTGAACACAGGTTGCTTGTGTCACAGCTGATGCAAGAAGATAATCGAGTAATAGCTGAATGCCATCCACATATAAGATATATAGAATTGTAAGACCAGAATTCAGAGGCATTAGCAGCCACTTTCCAAGCAAAATTTCATATCCTTTAACTACATTTCTTCAGCCTGCTGCACTTGACCACACAGAAAAAAATATCCTTCAATATAAAGTAATAGATGTTATTCTGGTGCCACTTTTACATTAAGCATTTTAAACTCCAAAAACAATGTGCGCTCACATATTTTTTTATCAGATAATGAATCGTGCACCCATGGTTGAAACAACACAATTACACAATTAGACAAACATGAACTCTGGATATAGATTTGAGGCTCTAAAAAGGTTACCAGAACTTGTCAACCCACCCACCCATCCCCCCCCCCCAAAAAAAAAGAAAGAACTCCACAATTGACTTCACCATGACAAGAATATATGAGCACCCGTTGAAGCTGAATCTAAACCTGGAGAAGGTGGATTCAAAGAAGTAAGGCTGGTACAACAAGGCAGGAATCTGGTCAAAACCTAAGTATAAAATAAACAAATCCAGTGGAATTTACTTTCTATCTTCCTTTCCTGTTCAATAAATCAAGAATTCTGGTAAATACTGCAAAAAAGGTTCAAGTAGAATAATGTTCATGTACATCGTCCTGCACTAGCCGAACATTATGAACACTACCATACAGCTTTGGCTGGCACCTAGCCGCATTTGCACAATCAGGTTACCTCAGAAAATGAGTGTCCGACCATACTGCTCATTTTGATTTCGCCCTAATGAACAACAGGGAGGGAGTAAAGATCTCAAATGCATAGATTTTAGCGCTTTGAATTTATCCCTCGTACCGTATCCACACAATCCCCAACCACCCCCTTGGAAAAATGGCTCCATCAATCTACTATAACAAGCCTAAAACCTAGTCAGCACAAATTTAAAAAGAAAGTGGGAGCAGAAAATTCTCAAATACATCAAATGCATATAGTGACACACAATTCTAACCTAAACTGTGCATAAGAACAAGATTCCAATATCCTAAACAGCAGAACCTTAATTAGAAACTATTGAGTCTTAAAATTGTAAACCTGGACAAGTCGAACTTCAAAAGCGGGGCGATTTGCAGGGTCTTCAGCCAAATTCAATAGCCTCTTATGTGTTAGCACATCTTCTGCCCTCTCTGCATTCACATCCAATGCATATCTACGTAATAAAAAAAAAAATTCGTAGTCAAAACAAAAAGTCAATTAAATGACATAAAATTCACCAAGACCTCATAAATTGCCTCAAGTCACCATTCCAATTCCTCACGTTACAATCAAGAAAAGAAAAGAAAAGTTCAGTTTAGAAAGAGAGAGAGAGAGAGAGAGGAGGTAGGTTTAGGGTTAAAACCTAGGAGGAAGACGATTGAAGTGAACCCACAACTGATCATCAAAACCAGGTAATTTAACCTCGGCGTTGTTAGAATCTTGAAGTCTCCGAAGCACTTCGTTATACACTTCCAGCTTTTGCCTTTGTTGCGTATTATGATTAACCGTTGATTCCACTGTTCTGCTTCCACAACTCTCAATGTCTTCGATCGCCATCAACGAAAACGAACAACAACGATAACAAAAACAAAAAAACCAACAAAAATTCTGATGCTTGTGAAATGACTGCTCACGGAAGAGATTCAGTCGCAGAGAAGAAGAAAATCAATCTCAATATTCCTGAACAGAGCATATTCTCAAAACGAGAGAGAGAGAGAGAGAGAGAGAGAGAGAGAGAGAGAGAGAGAGAGAGTAAGAAGAAGGAAAGGCGAATTAGTTAACCCACGGGAAGAGAAAGAAACAGGGTAGGAAAAGAAAGGGATAAAACGGTACTATGATAGGCGTTAAGTATGTGGGAATGGTGTGGTACATTACAATTACATATATCATATTATACTATATTTATGAAAATGTAAGTGGTAGTGGTAGAGGTACACAAAAGAGTAAGGCATATGTGAAATGACGTGGAAAATACACAAAAGAGTAAGGCATATGTGAAATGACGTGGAAAACACATGAGAAGAACCAACCATCTGTCCCTTTAGGTTTAGTGTTGTCATAGATCCCTGGATTCACAACTCTCTGCCGACTCAAAATCACTAGGATACCTCATTCTGCTCTTCTACTTCCATTTTGACATTAATGAGATCCCATTCCCAAATTACCATATCGTGATCTGAGCTTAACCTATGGGAGGGGGGGGGGGATGACTCGAAGATGTTACTACTTTTTCTTAAAAAAACACAAACCTTTTGGAGGAAGAATTGTGTATATGAATAATGGACCTCTACTAGACCCACATCAACCCTATCCCACAAAAAGAAAAGAAAAGGGTCCCAGTTTGGTTTGCTTTAGAACTTACACATGAACTTATGTACATAAGAATATAATAAATCTTGTTTGAGTTTTGAGTGATTATCGATACTCACATTTAAAAAAAATAATAAAAATAAAATATCATAATTGCAAGTATATAAGTCCCAATTGAGTCGATTAAGGTTGTCAATTTTGTACTGATTAGCTGTTTTTATTAGTAACATATATTTCGAGATAATAAAATTTGGGCATCCTCCTCACCAAAATGATGTTTTCATTCCTTCCGCGTTTGACAACCTTGGCAGACTTATAAAATTACATGAGGATCGATCTGTTTCGGTATTTGGCATTTTCGAGGATAATACACTACCACCCCAAATAATTAAAAAAAAAAAAAACTTATTTAATTGCAAAATAGTCAGCATAGGGTGTTGGTGTTGGGTAGAACAAATCCGAAACAGTGAGGGTCAATGGAGGAAACCTCGTGGAAGAGCGTGAAGTGAGCAAAAAACCCCACCAGGGGCGGGGAGTGAGAGAGAGAGAGTTTGGATAAAGATGAAAATAGCCGGCTAAGGTTCTCTGCATGCGGCATGTTGAAACCGCATCCTACTGGCCGTTAACTGCTGCTTTTCTTCACAAGAAATATTTAAGTCCTTGCCCCACGGAAAAGTCTAGTGGTCCGACATTGACCCAAACATTAAAAAACAAAAAAAAAAAAATTGTATAAAATCACTCCCTTATCCACTGGTTAATGATTGAATTTCATGAGTTTGTTTAAATTAAGATTTTATTATTTTGAGATCTTTTTATTCAATAAAATAAACGAACAAACAAATAAATAGTAGATGGCTGGAGCCTCCATGGCCCAAGGTAGAGAGATGAGATCATTTAGTGACACCCGGCATCTAAACTAATTTTTGGAGGTCATGATATCTTTTAACAAATCTTGGAGGTTATCCAATTGACTTCTCACTAGAATCCCATTAGAATATCTTTTTCTCCTTTTCATCCAATAAGAGAATGAAGGGATGTTTCCATGTCTTTTCCAAAATCTTCCTGCAAATCCATCCAAGTCAAAATCTGAATTTTGAATTCAATTCAAAATGATTTTGAATTGCTCCAAACCTCCAAAATCCTATAGGGGTTTCCCTCTGGTGTACCTCAAAAGCCGTTTTACTTCTCTGTCTGTCGTGTGAAGCACAATATGGGAATTGATGGTTTGGCCCAAATTGGAGAGAGCCCACCTAAGGATTTCAAATGGACGTGACTTCGTATTCAAGTTTCTGCAAACAAACGGCCTATGTTGACAACAAAGTTTACCTACCCAAAAATCCATGGCCGAACTAGCTCTGAAGGGTCACTCCCTCAACCATACGGCCAAGTCTGATCATAACCAGAGGAGCGTCTCCAATTGAGAAAGAGAGTCCCAAAATACTAGGTCAGCCCAAATTGAGGCGACCCTAATGAATGAATAGCTATTATATGTGTGTGTGTACCCATCGGTTCCAATTTAGAAAGGTTATTTATAAAATTTCTCCTATTAGCTTATTTTTTCTGCAAATCAAGTCTAAAGGGTTAAGGGACACCGAGTTAAATTGAGTTTAGTATACTTTTTAGTCCTTTCATTTTTGTCGGGCCTTTGCCCCCTTCCCCCCAAAAAAAGAAAAACACAAACACAAATATATAAAATATGTTTATTTTGATTTATTGAAATATATACACGGAGATGGTATCTTGGAAATGCATAATTATTTTGAAGGGACATCTATCCTATTGTGGAATAGCCCAAGTAGGAAGGTGTCAGAGAGGCCTTTCTGGGAGATAGAGAGAGAGACAGACAGACGGCAGAGAGAGTCGAGTATTAAAGTGATAAACGCATGTTGATGGTGAATTAGTGACCAAGGGGATACTATGGCTTTTGTTACAATCTACGCACAGAGTCATATATAGCGAATAACGCCAAGCAAGAAATGGAAAGCAAGTGTTGGAGTGCAAAAGCTGACCTTTTTGAAACATAAAGACAATCTTGTCGAGGAAATAGAAATTGTCAGACCATGAAAAAGAACTGAGATATTGGCACGGCTCAATCAAAATCAAAACCACAACCCCATTTTTGCTTCTGCTTTTTGAGTGAACCAGGCCAATACCACAATTGCTATCTCAGTTTCAGTTTGTCTTAAAATTCCTTTCTGTGAGAAAAAGAACCGCCATTGAGGCAAATCGAGAGAGAGAGAGCGCGCGAGATACAGGTGGGAATGGGAATCCTGATCTGGGCTTTCGAATTTAAAAGAGCAGAGAGTCTGTAGGAGGGCATTAAAGGCCCCGACTACCAAAGCATCAAAATGGACCAAAGGGCATTTAAGCCCACTATTCTACTCTCTCTGAACCCACTCCAACTTGTCCACATACATTCAATGTTTTCTTTTTTTTTTTTTTTTTTTTATCATACCAACCGGTATTCGGAGTCAAATTCCGACTAATCCGATTTAAAATTTGTTATGACCCATTTAAGAAGATTACTCTCCTAACATATTTTTTTCATATCCAAACCGTAAGTCAAAGTTAAAAATTTGATTAAAAAATCTAACACTATATACTATTAACCCAACCGTCCACATTCAATGTTGATGGCATGTTCAATGCCCTTTTTATTTGTAGCTTAATGAGGCGTCATCGTTTTTGTTATTTTGGGCAAAGTTGTCTTTTTCTTTTTTTCTATTTGATCGATTAATATTTAAATTTTATCGATTAATTCGATTTTAATATTATTATATTTATTAAAAGATTAATTTTTTTAAATTTTATTTTTTTATTTTTATCGTTCAAAATTGAGAAATCTATGATTAAGTGTAATGCCTTAACGTTACACTTTTGGAAATTTGGTGAACCAACTTGAGGTGCTCGATGAAATTTGACGAATAGAGTCATAAAACACCGCTGTCTTTATCAAGATAAATAAAGAAAAAATCATTTATTGTAATTTTGCCATCCTCTTAATTCATGAAGTGATACTTTGGGAAGAAGCTCCTCGTGGATTAGGAAATGCTTTACTAGCAGATAGAATGGGTGGGCATCTTTCTTGTAGGCACTCTAACCCCACTCTTGTACCAAAAATAATAATAATAATAATAATAATAAATAAAAAAATAAAATCCATTCTCTTACTTAAAAGATAAAATTTTCATTTTGAGATTTAAGTTACTAAAGGTTTAAGATTTATTGAGACCTAACCCCTAAAAATAAATTTTATAGTATTCGAATCAGATTAATCAGTTAAATTTGAAAAAAAAAAAAAAAAGTTTGTTGGGACTTGGGACTTGCATAAATGTCCGGCAAGAAAGGTTTATCGATAATTGAAATTTGTGGGATATGCTCTCATCCCAAGACTAGATAAATGTCCCATTTTAATTTATTTTTTAATTATCCGAGAGTATTATTTTCATTATGTAATTTTAAATTCAAATTTTTTAATAAATGAAAAATTAATTTCAAAAAAGTTTGCGTGATAATATATAACTTATTTAATCGTAAATATATAATTATTTTAAATATATTTAAATTTTATTACGAACCGGATATAAGAGAAAAAAATAATACATAGTTTCTTTGTTCTTGATTAAATTCTGCTTTGATCCAAGTAATGAGAATACAAAACGGATCTTAGCTATCTATAGCCACAAAAAATCCGGTTTTCCTCGCAAAAACGGCTGGACTGAGGGTATCATCTATAACCGATCAAAACAGAAACGTGGGATTTGAATCGTCCTCGACTTTTCTTGGTGCAATCAGGACCGTCGGATGGTAGGACCACAATTTATTTTGATCAATTCACAGGGATCATAAATTTAGGGCAGCGTAAAGAGACAAATTTCGTCGGAAAAGCGTATTTCGTCTGCACTACACGTTCATTCACGCATTGTACCGATCTGTGAGTTCTCCTTATTTCGTTTTTATAGGGGGTTTTATTTAATGTTTCGAGGGTTTAATGGGTCAATGCGTTTCGATTTCGAGAGAGAGGGAAGATCGGGATATTAAGAATAATAAAAGAGGGACAACATGGGAGAGCCGAAAAGGTTGTTGGGCCATGGCGAGAGAACAACGTTCGAGATTCTACATTCTCAGGAGATGCGTCGTCATGTTGCTTTGTTGGCATAAGTATGGCAAATATTAATCTCATTCTGTCTCTCTCCCTCTCTCTTGTAAATATATTGGGTTATTTTTATTTGGAGTTTGATGTATTATGCAGACTGATTTGCAATTATATGGACAGAAGATTTGTGTTCTCTTTTTTCTCGTGTTGTGTAATTATTTTGGCTGCAGCTTGGCAATTTCTTGGTTGTGGAAACTTGAATCCTCATTACCGGCTAGGGATGAATCTGGTGATGGTAATTTGGTGTTATCATCACCATTCAAATAACATTAGCAGAAATTTAAACTCAAGTATTTTTGCACCAGACCCAAAATTTAATTTAACTTCCATCTAAAACCCCCCATCCAACCAGGCTTTTATTCCTTGATACTCCCTTTATCTAAACGTGCTAAGATCTACTACTAAGATCTCTGCATCATTTGTTCAACCTTTCCAAGTTCAATTTTAAAGCATAAATAAATGACTAAAGGGGGCAAAACCTTCATATAATGAGAAAATTGCTTGCATATACACACACACACACACACACATATATATATATATATATCAATATCACAGTATACCCCAATATAAGGACAAGGAATCGTGTGTACGTTGATTATTATACATTGTACATCAGAATATACAAGGTTGTGTCGTGTGATTCAATGAGAGACCATGTCTCCTGTACCAGACAGTACATAGTTCTTCTCCCATAAAGGTTAAAGCTGTACGGTGGACATTTTTCCGAATTTTTCAATTTCGTAGCTTACATATTCGTTGTTAGATCTGAGGCTCATTGGCACTGCAATGACCAAGTGACTGTTCCAACCAGACCCTATGTAGGGTGGCCACAAGACGAATAACATGAACTGCACGAGATAAATAGTTTGTTTCTTTACTGTAAAAATCATTCAAAGCATAGTAAAAACCAAAATCAAGCAATTGCCACAAGGCATATATTACCCGACAAAATTATCATCAAAGCTCATCTTCTGTCTTCCAAAGATCAGTCAGTTTATCTCTCCAAATAGCTGCAAGATTCGTAGTAGCTTAGAATGAAACAAATTGAAAACGAAAAGCATAAACTTCATCTGATATACCTGCATCTCTATATCGCTCCTCGTTGACAGCCAATTTCATGTTCCTGACCAGATTAAGTTCCTCAGCAAGTGTATCAGGATCATCCGCAGCACTGTATTAGGTATATCATTCTCAGAGACACACAAAATCAATTAAATCTGTATATGAAATTGCAGAGTTTACTATTGCAACAAAGCCTTTGAGGTCAACTCTGTACCTGTCTAAGGAAACGTCATAACAAGACTTTGTCTCACGTACTCTACCGGTTCCATAACCGATTCTGATAGCATCGGTGAAGACAATTTGTTTACTTACATATATTGGAACCTGCATATGACAATTTTTGCAAGCAATAGTAGTGACTAGAAACAAACAATATTTGTTTGCTCTAAAAATGAAAGTTTACTTCCTTGCAGTTTTGCCCCCCTGTTAGTTTTAAAAGATGATATGTTATACAGGAGTCATCATCCACCGTAATGCATCAAGAGATCACAAAAGACATAGCTAGAACCTGTAATTTTTCGATCTTCAATTTATCTTTATCGACTAAGAGCTACGGATCTGCAGTACTCAGGGAGCTATATGCATATGGATGATGTGGAACTTATTCTAACGGCTATCGAGAGGAGTTCACATGCTCATTTCATTGGTAGAAAAGATAATCTATTTGAACCGGATTCTACCATTTGGACCTGTTTTGTCTTAAAAGATGCATCTACCCAAGTATTTGTGCCTTGGAAATTCATGCCAATATGAAATTTTCTCCCCCGCCAATGTTTATTTTCCTTTTGAAATGCTTACTTTCTACATACTTGCCAGTTTGGAAGTTGCAAATTATCTTGACATGCTGTTTGTGAAAACATATGGAAAAGAATAATTACTCAAAAACCAATGCCTACAACCATAATTTTGTGAAAACTAAAGTCATCATTCTACAATTGACAGTAGGATGCGGTGCAAAGATACTACCTTGCATCTCTCTGCCACATTGATGGCATCCGAAGGACGTACATCCACACTAAAAATATCAGTGTCCCCATGCTGCATATTTTAAGAGATTATATATGTCAATAAACATAAGCTTCATGATGCTAAGGTGCTTCTTTTAAAAGTTTGTTAAAAAGGTGCATCCTTCACTTACCTTACTAAAGTATATTCTGGCAAAGTAAGTACTAGCAACTCTTTGTGTGATCCTAACCATATTTACCTGAACATAAAAAACCAAGCACATAATGAGAACACAAGTGAGTGCAAAAAAAAATCAATAGAATAATTCAATTCCATGGTCAAGGATTCCAATTCTCCTGCATTGTGGTGGCCATGCTAATCTAACAAGTTTTATTTGGCAGCAGATATCCAAGACATAGTAGCAGTTATCTTAGAAATAAAACTTTATCTAAGGACAAAAACCAGACTTACAACAACAGCAACAACAAACTGAGCCTTATTCCCAAAATTTGGGGTTGGCCATTTGAGAGACAAAATTATATAAGATAGAAAAAAGAGAAAAACAAGAATAAAATATATATATATATATATAAATAAATAAAAAGAAAAATAAAATAAAATAAGAGAAAAATAAAATAAAAATAAATATATAAGTCAATAGATAAATATAAGAAATATATTGATTTAATTTGTGCGGATTCTATTACACCATCCATTTCTATCTAAAACCATTTCATCTTCTAAATCCTTAACTTCTATGCCTTTACGGATAACTTATATCCAAGTTTTCAATAATCTATCTCTACGTTTTACTAGATTCCTATATTTAAATTCTCGGTTCTCCTAATTGGTGCATTTTTAGGTTTTCTTTGCACATGTCTGAACCACCTCAAACGACACTCTCACATCTTGTCCACAATTGAACCATCTCCCAACTTGTTACGAATCTCTTCATTTCTAATTTCTTCATTTCTAGTTTTTCAATTATTATTTGATAACCGCAATCACTTTTACATTGTCATCTTTAAATTTCATGTTGGAAAATCAGTGGAAGAAGCAATTAGCATGAAAGACAACTGAAGACATATGCATAAAGTGTGTCAAAAGTAACAAATAAAGTAGCTGCGTACTTCATAACCAAGTTTCCCAACAAGATTGCTAACAAACTGGTACTGGTTTGGGCAATCCTGCAACAAGCAAAATAAATGGATTGACATGATATTACATAGTCAATCAAATTTCTAACTCCAACAAAGATATACTAAATTTACCTCAATTTCATCATCATGTAAGGCATCTATGAGTTTTTCAATAGCAAACTCTCCTGCACATAGTAGGTGTTACTTGTGATGCATGATTATCTGTTCTGAAATTATAATTTTCAATCCTTTTTTTTCTTTTTGAGGGAAAGAAGTAATGCCACATCATTGTGTTAACATACCTACAATGATTGGTAACAACAAATCACCATCAAATGAAATTTTGAGGAAGATTGTGGGACTTTGAAAACGTTGAAGGAAGTCATGCCCCAATGAAGAATCAGTTCTAAGTTCTCTTGGCTGACTGGAGATAGGAAAACCACCAGACTGCCATGTCATATCTTCATGAAAGCCTTGCCTGCGCAATTGGTAATGCCTGACAGTTTCTGCAATAGTTATATTAGCAATTTAAGCACCAGAAGATAAAAATGAAAATGCGCATATGGCATCAAAATAATTCAAACACGCAGCGAAACATAAGGGATGCACTTTTTTCTAATCCTTCTGAGTCTAAATATTCACTATCACTTATCTAATAGAAACCCATTTATCTTCTGCAACTCCAAAAGTGGGATCAAGGAAAGGCACAGAGAACTCATAAGACCAGTAAGGTTAAAACTAAAATACTCAATATACTAATGGTTAAGATTAGCATATGCCTTTCAGTGTCCCAAAGCATCTACTTCTGCATTTGAACACATACATCTCTCTTTTCCATTACAACACATTGATTTTTAAATAAGCATAAAACATAGAAATACCCAAAAACCTCAGACAACCCAATGTTGGGGTCTGGCTTACATTTCAGAGTAATGCTACATAGACCTTGGACCAAATGGACCAAAACTCCTTTGCACCCCTTGACATTACTCTACATTTCAATACCACAATTAGGGGACTGACCTAGAATCAAGAACTCAAATCAAGCAACCAGAAAAATCAAAATCCCTTTTCAATCATCACTAAGATTAACAACTGAAGGACATCAAACGAACAAGTGACCCCCTATCCCACCATAAAACCCTCCAACGAACACTAAATAGAAAGAATAGAAAATTTTAAATTTGAAACAAAACGTGGCAGTTTACGGGGAAATGAGAGAATTGTGAAACGGGAACCTGAAATGAGGACGGAGGCTTCGAGAAATTGATCTTCGCTCTCGTTGTCAAAACTAGATCCGCCGCCATAGCAACCATCATGAGACCGAGAAGCTTTACATGAAATTACGAAGATTGATTTGAGCTTGCGAGAATCTTTGTTTTTCCGAAAAAAACCAAAACCCAATTGAGAGGACGAACAAGTCAGAGAATTGGAGATTGAACGAGGAGAAATCGCATTTACTTGATCAATCACACCCACAAAGCTTGACACCGTGCGGAGACAAAGATGGGTTCCCAGCATGCTGAAGAGAGAGAGAGAGGGGGTGGGGGAGGGAGAGAGAGGGAGGGGGCGTAGGTCGAGGGTGGAACGTAAGACTGGCTGTTTCCTGTTTTTCTCCTTCGCTACTTAGGAAAAGCCGAAGGTTTTTGTAAACAGCTACGTTTGATGAGTGGGTTTTGGATTTTGGATGGAATATACGAGATAATTCCTCTCTCTCGTTTCCTGTCTTGGACTCGATTATCACCCGATATTTAAAATTTGATGTCGATTAATTCAGATTTATCCAATTGAGATCTCGTGTGTTAGGATCTCTCCCGACATAATTCACCTCATACCCAAATACTAAATCAAACTCGTTTAACCTATTCAATGTATCAACGGCGGGTTGGTGGGTAATTCCCCTCTCTCTCTCTCTCTCTCTCTCTCTCTCTCTCTCTCTCTCTCTCTCTCTCTCTCTCTCTTCTCTTTCTTACGTAGACCTGGACATAGACTTATCCGCATGTGCCCTTTTCTACCATGTTATTTGTTTTGCCATTCTCCAAATTTAAAACCATAGACGCATAAAACAAGTTGCCAAATATCCGCGAGCATGATTTTCATGGTCGGTGGCGGCTCTGTTCTCCCTAATTTATTTATTTATTTTCCCCCTCTTAAACATTGTATTATCTTTTTCTATTTATACTAAATACATTTATTAACGGATTCCTATTAATTCAGAAAAGAAAAAATATTATGGTATCTAATTATATTAAAATTACTTACTATAATGCATTTCAGTTATAGAGAGTTTTATAATTTTTAATATATTTTTTAAAATTATTAATAAATTTAATAATGAATCATCGAAAAGGGCAAAATTGACTCAAACCAAACACATTCTCATAAAAATACCCAAAAAGCAAAAGGGTGCACTTTCAATGCCTGCATTTATGCTATTGTGAGATACTTGAAATCAATTGTTTAAAAAAAAGGGGGGGTTTTTTAGTAGATTTATAAAGAAGGCAACACATGAATTGTTTCCTTTTTTTGGGCTCATATAGATTGAACTTAGTGCATAAAATTTGGGAATTTCTAATTATCTTCTATGAATTTTCAATGGGTTGAGATTTTCATAATTCTAAAAAATTATATTAGCCGAAGAATGGCAGGTTTTAACGCGGCGCCCTCATGGGCTTGCTCCCATTTTACTCCGACCACCACCACCACAAATGCTGCCCAAACTCATTCCTTCGCAAGCTCACCCGTAATACCCGCACCCACAATTGCGTGCAACACATACGAGAGACAGTGAGAGCCGGTTGGTTACTCACTGCACTTCAATGACCCACTCCTACAACCTTCCAAAAGAAATAATAAATGATGCCTTCAAAAATTAAAATATGAATTATGTCAAAAAATAAAATAAAAAGAAATAGAGCCACTAAAAAATATATCCACGTGAAAAAAATGTTAAATGCTTTCTGAATATGTAATTTTCACATTTAGAATGTGTAAACTATTGGCTAATTGGTAAATTCAACTGGTTCCTCATCATAACCCATATAAAATAAACTTTACTAGAGGGGAGGTGTGTGGGGTGGGTGGCTTTAATCAACAAATATTTAATTAAAAATGAGGGAAAAGATGTTGATATAGACCCACGTAAAATTTGACATAATTCATTTGGCCCCTTCACCGTTGCTCCTAAAACCTGCTTAAATGGGTGGGGCAGTTTAGGTTTGGTAACTAGAGTTGTTGATGGGAGCGCAGAAAATGGATATTTTTAGGTGAAGCCAAAGAGGAGCTCTAATTTTCTACTCGTTATTGGGGTGCTTAAATCCATGGCTTTTAGTGGACAAACTGTCTTTCAAGTGACCAAAGGCATCATTTGCTTTGGCTAGATTTTTCTGCAGTGGCTGAAAATTTAGAACAGATCGACCTAGAGACTCCTTTGACTGTACAAACATCTTACAGGAATGTGAAGACATTCGAAAAACATGCCCAGATAATTACTGTGGATTTTGAGCAAAACCCATTTGCTGCTGAAAATCTTGTGGGCAAATGCATTGAATTCTTACACCCTGATATGGAAGATGCAAGGAAGGCGTTTGATTCTCTGTGCTAAGAGATGATTTTGTGTGGAATACGATAATTCAAGGTGTTGGATTTAATCGCGCATGCGGAAGCATGAATTAAATAGATCGGAATTTTTGGGATAAATACCTCGATAGGGCAGTCTCCAAAATCCACCGTGTCGCGATGTCCCTCGAACGGATCGCACGGTCGGATGGTGATCACGAGGTTAGTCGAACCACCACCTCAAATCCACGACGCCGCAATCCTCATGTCCGGTGATTCGTTTGACGATGGGAGATTTTCCTACGTGAAAATCTCCATCCCTCTCTCTATTTTTCTCTCTCTTGAGAAGTGTTGTGCAAAACCCTAGCCTCCATCATGGTTTCTTCCCATGGCTGCTGTCCACCCCACAAGGTAGGAGAATGAGAGTTTCCTCTATTATTTTCTCTCCCAGAAGGAAGGTAAGACCAATTCACTTAATTGGTGGGGGGTTACCTAAATATTGGTTAATGGTAATTAAGGATGGGAGTTACCCCATTCCTTAATTACCCAAATGCCCATAATGGGCATCAATAACCAACATCTCCCACTTGCACATTAGGGCATTTCACTTCCGTCATTCACAAGATCGTAACTCATGCGATCTCTCACATCACCCTACTGGACTTTCATACTGGATTGGGCGTCGTGCGACCGGCGAGTACACCTGCAAGCAAAGACTCTCGATACACCTGTTAGGATGATCGAAGAGTCACTGTTAGTATAAAAATAACTCGCTATACCCCAGACTCAATGCATTTACATCCATCGAGCCACTTTCCTCATCGAAAGTGATCCCCAATCAATTTGCTCGACTATGTATTCATTATTATGTTTGAATCCCAACATGGATTAACACAATAGGTCGACCTATGAATACATGACAATGATGTAATGTCTATTGGCCTTCCTTTTCCCAAACTCGAATCTATCGGTCTCAATTCAGCTGCTTTCCTAGACCTGCCCCTTAGACCTCAATTTATCTTCCGGGCCATAGGTAAACAGACTAAAGTAGCAACACTGAACCAAAACTTCTAGAGACAGCCGAAAGTAATAAGGGCATAAGAGATCCCACCCAATGGATCTCAGGTCTCACACAGTGGGAACGGAGATCAAGATCAAACTATCATCTCAAATAATAGCTCCCATTATCCCATGGTCGTCTCATCACACGTGGTATGAAACACGTGCCACAGTGTTATTCCCCCATCTCTCAAAGGGCATATGTCAGATTTCTCTAACACTGTACAGGTACAGGACTCAGTCTACACACAAGACTTTACCCAGAGATCTCAGAGAGAGCAACTCAAAGACAATATCACAAATCGCAGGTGATATCTAAGATCTCAAACTGGCTACTTACAGGCAACATGGATGTGGGTATTTCCATGTCGGTCATATCGCATATGACCTCATCCTGAACACATATCAGGGCGACTTATGTTCTAGTAGGGCTACTCTCAAAGCCTCTTACGACTAGAATCCGTCTCATCTCCGCTCACTCAGAGTCGGAGGTGGTCACTCGTGTGAGAGAGTCGACCATGCCTGCCTGACACATCTTTTAATCACAAGATCACAATATATGACAACCTCGATAGGGCAGTCTCCAAAATCCACCGTGTCGCGATGTCCCTCGAACGGATCGCACGGTCGGATGGTGATCACGAGATTAGTCGAACCACCACCTCAAATCCACGACGCCGCAATCCTCATGACCGGTGATTCGTTTGACGATGGGAGATTTTCCTACGCGAAAATCTCCATCCCTCTCTCTATTTTTCTCTCTCTTGAGAAGTGTTGTGCAAAACCCTAGCCTCCATCATGGTTTCCTCCCATGGCTGCTGTCCACCCCACAAGGTAGGAGAAGGAGAGTTTCCTCTATTATTTTCTCTCCCAGAAGGAAGGTAAGACCAATTCACTTAATTGGTGGGGGTTACCTAAATATTGGTTAATGATAATTAAGGATGGGAGTTACCCCATTCCTTAATTACCCAAATGCCCATAATGGGCATCAATAACCAACACAAGGCCATGCAAACTCCAGGCCTTTTTGTTGAATCTCTAAACATATATGATCAAATGCGGTTAAGTGAGGTTTGTGCTAATATGTACATTCCCTTTTGTGCTAAAGGCCTGTGCTGCTCTGAAGTATGTCTAGAAAGGTCAGCTTGTTCATTGTCATGCTATTAAATGTGGGTTTGGTTTGGATTTGTTTGTCAGGAATGCCCTTGTTGCATTTTATGCCAATTGCTCTGAAATTAAATAACCCAGGAGGGTTTTTGACAAAATTTTGGATAAAGGTGTTGCTAGTTGGAATTTCATGATCTCCAGATATGCTGTCAATGGGCGTGCTGAATGCTGATGGAGCTATCATGCCTTTTCATGTCATGTTAAATGATGAGATAGTGTATGCCCCGAATGACGCAACTTTTGTTAGTGTTCTTCCCGCTTGTTTTCAAGCATCGGCTATCCAAGAAGGTCTGAGGATCCATACTTATATTATAAAGACAGGGATGCAAGTTGATGCTTCTCTCGCGCGGTCTTATATCAATGTATGGAAGTTGTGGTCGTTTGAATGTTGCAAGGGATATATTTGATAGAATCCAGGACAAAACTGTTGCAGTTTGGAATTCAATAATTAGGGCTTATGGGGTGCAAGGTCATGCGGATGAAGTGGTCAAATTGTTCTCACAAATGTTGGAGACTAGTCTCTGCCCTGATAATCACATATTCATATGTATACTTTCTGCATGCAGTCACGCAGGAATGGTTGATAGAGGGTGGGAGATTTTCAGGAAAATGGAAGTTCGTGGAATAAAAAAGAAACAAGCATTATGCTTGCATGGCAGGTCTCTTGGGTCAAGCCGGATTGATTGATGAAGCAATGGAATTAATCAAAAACATGCTTGTGCAACAAGGAAAGGATGTTTACGGCGCCTTGCTTGGTGCTTGCACATGAAAGGTTGCAGAGAAATTGTTTTGTTCTAGACCATGAAAATGCAGGACAGTACATGATCCTGGTAAACAGGTATGAAGATGCAGCACATTGGGATGATGCAGCACGAGTGAACAAAACATTAAGAGAGAGGAATATTAAGAATCCATTGAGGTGGAGTGCAATTGAGGTAGTCTGCCCTTCACACATTTGGGGTGGAAGATGGGCCGACCCATCTTCTGAGCAGAATTTTGACATGCTGGAAAATTTGTAGATAATATGAGACAGAATGAATTGGAATTTGCTTGCCGATGAGTTGATGCGGCTTTGTAATTTTTTTTTTATTGGATAGTGATTTTGTTGTCTCATAGAACTGCATTCGCTTCAAAATTAATATCATTCATTCAAATTTTATTCTTCTTTTTTCCAAAAAGAAGGATAAAAGAAATCGAGAAACAAATTCTTCAAATTTTATCGATGACCTTCAAACAAATTCTTTAAATTTTATTCCATCCAAATGTCTCTTTTTTGATGACTCTACGAGCAAGAACTAATCTGTCAGAATGAACACTATATGCACTATTCTCTTCATTTCTGTACACATTAATGGTACAAAAATACTTGGTGGAATTCAGGTTTTCCAAACCCCACAATCTTTTTCTATTTATCCATAAAAGCCATTCCACAATTATGTTGTTAGAGCATCAGGGAGTGTGTTAGAAGGAGATCCAAGTATCTTGCCCCCAACATCTGGGAAATTTTCTTGTCCAGGGAGGGCGCTCAGCTTTCCATCTGCACCCACCTCTACAGGATACTTAAGAAGGTGCCCTACTAGTGGTGTGGATTCTGGATTAGTGAATATCTTCCAGTTCTCTGCAGCCCGCTGATTTACCTTCTCCACACATTCTAAGCTCTCCGGCTCTTGAAAGCTATTATCAAGGAATCCAAGATGTTCTGCCCACAGGGACATCCGGTATCCATAGATCTGCATGCAGGGGGAGATGACACCAATCAACACATGTAAGTTAGCCAACAGCATTCAAAATGCACTGCTTCAGCACTGATCAAAATTTTGTCTAATATAATATGACAGAGAGCAACTCAATCAAAATTTTCTGTTTTGCGCTTTTTCAGCTGTGGTAACCTCCAAATGCAGAAACCTATACTGTTTGACTTTCATTATCCCCGGTTAACAGCTGAAGAAAGAAGCGATATATCAGAATAAGCATTATAGAGACCTGGCCACGTGGATGTTTCTTCTTCTCAGCCCAAGTATAATGACGCTGATATGCACCCATTGCTATCTCTGTGTCCTTTGTACCAGCCATGGATCTTTGGTTGATATTCGCAGACCCCATGATTACATACTCATCATCCACAATCATTCCCTTCGCATGCACATAAATCATAAACCGCATGAACTTCCAGGAATCTGAGACCTGATGAACATTTCAACAATGAGCAACAGTCTATAACTTCTTCTAACCATAATAAAGTGACTAACACTTCATGTCTCACCAAACCCCACATCAGGAGCAAAACATAGTAGAATAAAGAAAACAAGCAACAAAAATCCAAAATATAATTCAACCAGAAACAGAAGACAAATCTGGAATTCACCAAGTTTTTCACACCTAAAGCAGTAGGACAAGAATAATCACATGCTTTTAAAAGAAAAACTTTTTCTCAAGAGTCATGTAAATATTAGTGGTATTTAAAAGGATCAGATGGCCAGCATGAAACATATTTAAGAACAAGAACATGGCAAGTCGATCACAACAAAAAATGAAATAGAAATTACTGAAGTATTATTAACAGATGGATTTGAATCAGTTGGATCTTCTGTTTTTCTCTCTTCCAGGTTACCAAGGCAATAAAAATTTAAATAGTCACATGGATGTGAGTTTGAGTGCCCCATGGATTTGAGTTCGTCAGCAATAATTTGGTACATCGTTTGCATTGTCTGGGCCTGCAAGAGAAAGATATTAAAGTTAAGGCTGATGCATGAGAACCCAAAAACAATAAAATAAAAAAAGATGTTGTAGAGACTGCCCACTTTTCTTAAAATCCTCGTGATTGGGAAAAAAATAAATAAACCACACACACACACACACACACACAAATCCACATCACCTGCCAAAAAAGAATTTCTTGCACAGCTCCAGAATTGGTATCCCCTTCAGGCCACATAGGTATGACAACATATATGGCAAATCTCTCATTGGCTCTGATTTTGCTAACAATCTTTAAGGCCAATTCCATTGGGATCAGATTATCAGCTCCTGTTTGACAATGAGAGCAACTGATGGTTTAGAAATTAGGCAAGTGGGAATGGACATGAGCATCATCAGCAAGAGGCAAGAAATATGTAGCATGATAAGGGTTGAAGAAGGAAGAAAATGTGCTTCGAGTCATCAGGCTCAGGATCTTAAGTGGATTCACGCCTTCTACTGATTGAAAATGAAGTTAAAGAAGGTAATCTTACCAGCATCTTTGTATGAAGGCCAAGCATATGATGATCCAATAAAATATTGATTTTCAATATAGATGTAATGGTGAGCAGATCTGATTGCTTGGATATAAGCAGTTTGAATACTTTTCTCTATTGCCACATTTTTTGCACGAACAAGGTTCTGCGGTAGGACATTGTGATTTAAAGTCAATGTCAAATGTGCTGCAAAGAGAACGGCCCATTATCACAACCATAATTTTATTCCTTTCATATTTTTTAATAGTTTATTTCATTTTTTGGGCCAGGGGGTGGGGAGTGTGTTTTGTATTCAAACCGTGACATGAGGTACATCATCAGGTTTTGGAAACCCTTTAACTGATCCAGAATCAATTGACCGGAAAATCTGCAAGTGTGGAGAAAGCCGAGTAGAATCATGAGCACAACGATGTTAGCAGAGAAGATTTCGTTAAATGCTGACTTAATTACACAATATCAAACCTGAACATGCCATCTGTTAGGATCATCTTTGTTGGAAACCCATACCCTCTGATCTTCTTCAGGGGGAGAGACAGGAACACCCATTTTAGCAGGCACAGGAGGACTAAGGATCCACGAGATTCTTTCCAACTTTAGCAATGCATCATCATGCCAATGAGACATCCTGCGAGAGAATCTTAGTCCTAACTGTGACCATTTTGTTGCTTTTGCCCATCTCTGCTCAAAGTTCACAAGGACATCGTATGCATCAGGACCATCAATTCAGCAGTGCAAATCATGCCATGGTTGCCTTGGAGCCTTAGTTCCCACCTAACGAAATGAGCAGAACACAAGTAAGCCACTGTTTATCAGAAGCCCTGGAATATGTGAGGAAAATTTCATTTGATTTGGTTTTCTTCTCAACAGGCCAGGGAAAGCTACATTATACATGACCAGGTGATACTAAATGTATGCTGATAACAAATTTTATAACGTTGTAAACTAAGAGGGTCTTGCCAAAGAAATGCCGGCTTGTATACCAACCCTCCTAATTTTCATTTTTGCATGCAAAATCAGGAGGTTCTATAAGTAATTTTCTCCCCAAGAGAAGACCAAATTGGAATCGAACTGTTGAACTGGAAATACTCGCAGGAAAGGTAGGATTATGAAAATCATCCTTAAAGATAGTGTTAAGGTCCTGAAATAAACGATGCTGTGGGGTATAGTAGTGGCCATCACAAAGATCAATTCCACCGATAAATGCAGTTATCTTCCGGTCATTTCCAGATGCTTGAGTATCCACAAGCACACATTTCTGATGGTGTGTATAAAGGGTGCCAACAACCTAAACAAACAAAACATAGAAACTGAATATTTCCGGACAATGCAGTTACTTCTGTCAATGCCTTAACAAATAAAAAGAGAGTGTGCTGTTCAAGTGATAGAAACATGCCTGTTGCTTAATAAAGCTAAGCTTACTGCTAGCATAACGAGGAGCCAGCACACACATGACTGATGAATGCTTGAAAAACTTACGAGTCTCTTCATCATGTGTTTGCATCACTCCTGCCTGCATCCAAGCCACCTCATCAGTAAAGCTATACAATTTACACATGGCTGGATAAGAAGTGCCTCATTTGTCGTTATCCTTTAAGAACCATTACCCACCCCCATTAAATAAATATAGAAGAAAAATTTAGAAATGGTTTTTTCACTGTCAAGGAGGACACATTATCTTTCTTGAAAGCATATTGTTTTAAGGTGGCAAAGGCACCAAAGTGTGATTGAGAATAAGTAAAAGGAGGAACATCATTTACATATGCTAAAATCAAATCAAAATCACAATGTGCAGGTCATAACAAACAAAACAACAATGAGTAACATCCCTATGCTCAATGCAAATACTGAAACATGTGTCAAAACAAAAATACCACCCAACTCCCATTCGCATCCTTAAACACAAGCTATTTCAAAATTAACAATGATAAGCATACCAAAACCCCGTTGAATGAAGCAAAATTCACGAAATCATAAATTAAGTCACTACATCTTAATATGGTAGTGACCCTAAATCCACAAACAAAGTTTAGAATATGTTAGAGATTAGCTTTGACACATTTGGCAGGTCATTGAGAACAGGACAACAATACAAAGTAACATCTATCAAAATAGAAACAAAATCAAATGAATAATGTCAGAGAGACCAAAATGAACCTAATCCTACACGGCAGTTTACTCAGCATCTTTTAAGATGTTTTTGCTTGATTTGAAAGATATTTTGATCGATTCAAAATTACTCAACAACATACTTTAATCCCAACAATTTAAGGTCAGTCATTTGAAAAACAAGCAATGGGATTTTAAAATTAAAATGATAAAATAATAAAACAATAAAATAATAAAATAATAAATAGAAGAGAAAATATGAAAAAAAATTAATAATAATAATAATAAAATGAATAGATAAAAAATACAAAGTTTAATTTGTGCGGATTTTTCTATACCACTCGTTCCTATCCAACGTCATTATCTCGTATAAATCCTTAACTATCATATTTTTACGAATAATTTGCATCCAAATTTTCAGTGGTGCACTTCTTTATTTTACTAAATTTCTTATATTCAAGTTTTCTACTCTTCTAACCAGTGCGTTTTCGAGTTTTCTTTACACATACCCAAATCATCTTAGCCGACACTTTTACATTTTATCCACAATTGAACTAATTCTCAATTTTCTACGAATTTCTTCATTTCTAATTCTATCTTTTCTAATTTTACCACACATTCATCTAACCATTCTCATTTCTACTATCGTCATTTTTTGCTCTCGCTATTGTTTAATAACCCAACACTCAATTTCATATAATAGTACAAGTCTTACTGCGGTTTTATAAAACTTTTCCTTCAAATGTAGTGGTACCGTGCATTCACTAAGAATTTCGGATGTTTTTCTCCATTTCATCCAACTCACTTGAATCTTATAATTCACATTTTCATCTATATTATCATCATTTTGAATGATGGAACAAAGATATCTAAATTGTTCAATTTTTGGTACATATTATTCATCTAATTTAATCGTTTCTTCATCGTTTTGATCATCGTTGTTAAACATACATTTCGTATTCTCAGTTTTTGATCTACTCAATCTAAACCTTTTGGATTCTAATGTATCCCTTCATAACTCTAATTTAGCACCAATACCTTCTCTAGTTTTATCAACCAATATTATATCATCTGCAAAAAATATATACACCATCGTATTTAATCTTGAATGCTTTTTTGTTATTTCGTCTATTACTATTGTAAAAAAGATGAAACTTAATACCAAATTTTGATAGAGTCCAATATTAACGAGAAAACTATCGCTCAATTTAAAATTAGTCAATTTTAAAAATTCTATTTTTTTTTCACTGACATGGACTGCCTTGTATGATTTGGGAGACTAAGTCCATGTTTGGGAGACTTCTTGCTTCTATGATTTTCAAGTCTAAGTCTCCATGCAGAATTACGGGTTTGTCTGAAGAAGATTTCGAATTCTCTTCCATTCAAACAACAAGGGAGAGAGAGAGAGAGAGAGAGAGATGTTTAAAAATTTATGAGTAGTCCATTTGAAGATGTTTAAAAATTTATTTATTTCATTTAAAATATATTTTGTAATGAATTGGTGATAGCATAAATAAAACAGAAATAAAAGGAACAAAGGTATGATTTTTTTTTTGCGCTCTGTGGAGGTCAGACCAGAAATCAAAGGATGGAAAAAGCACGTTTCCTAAGTTTCTTTTATCCTTGGAGACTGCACCAAAGAATTCTTGGGAGGGTCTTTTAGCCTTCTGTCTCTTCTTTCGTGCTCCTTTGTGGCAGCCAACCAATATGGAATACTATAATGTGATTTTTGGTTCTTGTTGGATGGTCGCCAGCGTCCTATCGGTAGGTAGGATCCGGCCTTAATTGACGGAAGTTTGGCGCATGCGTAAAGAAGAAGGCCTGATCGGTGGTAGTGAGGCTGAGGCATCGGCAGGATTTTGAGGAAAGAGCTCTGATGGTCACCGTAACATGTAATAAAAGAGAAAAAAAAGAATAATATAAAATTAGAATTTAAAAACAAAAATAAAAAAATTTAAAATTAAAATAATAAAAATAAATAAATAAAAATATCTATAGAAACTTATAATAATAATTCAATTAGTTCGGATTTTCATACAACATTTGTTCTTATTTAAAATAACCTCCTTAACTAAATTCTTGATATTTATATTTTTATAGATAATTTACATTTAAATTTTCAACTGTGTATTCGATATTTCACTAAATCTCCTATATTTAATATCTCACTCCTCTTAAGTAATGTGTCTTTGAGTTTTCATCGGACATGTCAAGACCACCTTAACCAATAATCTCTCGTTTTATTCATAATTGAATTTACTCTCAATTTAATACATATATATTTCTTAATTTCTCATTTCAATTACGACTATTTTATATTCTTATTACTATTTAATCATTGGTATAATACAATTATATAGATCTTATTATAGTTCTATAGAATTTTCTCTTTAACTATAATGGTATCATATAATTGTAAACAATTTTAAATATATCTCGTCATTTCATATAATTTACTTGAATCCTATAATTCACATAACTATTTATTAATAAAACAATTAATTTTATACCTATCAAATGGATAAAATACCTGAACTCACCGGAAATTTAACCACAACTTTAAACCTTTATTAAATTTAAACATTTTGCTATCATTATAATTG
Source organism: Dillenia suffruticosa (assembly GCA_033439265.1). Classification (NCBI taxonomy): domain Eukaryota; kingdom Viridiplantae; phylum Streptophyta; class Magnoliopsida; order Dilleniales; family Dilleniaceae; genus Dillenia; species Dillenia suffruticosa. The sequence goes on from JAVTVX010000027.1 coordinate 518,118, forward strand.
AAGTCTCACGTCCATGTGATTTTGTAATTATTTATTAAGATAATTAAATACAGTTATTATTAATCAGGTTTAGAGAATAATAATACTGATCATTCTATTTTCCTTTTTGTCAAAAAAAAAAGATTATATTTTTTAACAGAAAATATATATATATATATATATATATATATATATATATATATTTGTACAAATTTTTAAACTAGACTTGAAGGCGTGGCGGAGGAACGGCGGCTCTTCTCTTCCACAAGTTGACTTCCTTCTTTGGTATGATCTCCATTTCTGTAAAATCTTCAATCTTTGCTCCTTCTTCAACCTTTTGCTCTTCACTTTTTCTGTCAACATCAAGATCTTCGAAAGCATCATAATTGGATGGAACAGGAACAACAGCAGCAGCATTAGCATGCGCTTTCCAATCAAAATTAGAAAGTGTCGCGCCAACACTTGACATCTTCTTCATTTTACCCCGAGAAGGTGCTCTGTTTTCCTCTGTTTCCACGCTCCGTTTGGACACCAAAGAATATAAATTTTTCTTTGAATTCTTTGTTTTTGTTTTTTTCTCTTTAGAAGACACTGGAGGCTTCTTAATTTCCTTTGGAGGCAAAGCTTTCGCAATTATGACATTTCTGTTGTTCTGACTCTTCAGTTTCATCAACTTCTTCTTGTTGACTTGGCCTATGCAGGACACTTTTGGGGAACTGGGTTCTTTGGTAACAAAGCTATTGTCATCTTTTGACTTCCTTTGAGCTTCCTTAGGAATTATCAATCCGCCGGAATTTTGCCGGAATCGGAGTCTGGCTTCAGTGGTAGGACTGAGAATTGACACTTGGAAGGGGACTCCAGCTTTTCGGAGAAATTTTAACTTGTTCTTGAGTGCTAAGAGTTTCTCCATTCTTGAATTCTGCAATGCAGGCTATATTTTTGCCCTATTTGCTTTCCTATATACTCAGAATAAGTAGACTTTTGAATAATTGCAGGGACCAAGTTGCTGAATTAGACTAATTCATTCTGTAGACCGGCATTGCAAGTTGACCGTGTCATAAAAAACCTGCAGAGAGAGGGAGAGAGAGAGAGGAGTGGACGAGAAAAGAACCGGTATACAGACGGTTTGAATGAAATTAAAAAAAGTCAGGAAAATACGATGAGAGAGAGAGAGGAGTAGACGAGAAAAGAACCGGTTTACGGACGGCTTGAATGAAATTAAAAAAGTCAGGAAAATGCCGAGTCAATTTACAGAAATTCAGTGATTCTGCAAAAAGGACTCATTCTGCTCAAATGTTTCTTTTACAGAATCAAAAGCAGTCCTCATTTTCGGCTACTTTTGGTGTTTTTAATTGTTTTTTTTTTTTTTTTTTTGGGTTACCAACTCCTGTCGTTTCTCTCTTCCTCAACTTCCTTCTGACCTCATCCCATTACAACTTGAAATGATCCGCTATTATTTCAGGTTAATTTTTCTTGGAAAATACCCAGGTGAAATTGGTGAATCCCTGAACTCGGACCCATGGAAAATATAAAGGGAAAATGCAAATCCGATGGAATAAGGAACATGTTTACCGACTACGCCCACTATTCTTTGCATTGTTTTTCTCAAGAGTTGCAAGTCTTTACCTCCCACATGTATTGAGGAGAAGTTGCAAGTCTTTTAAACTTTTGCCTTCAAATTTGACTTACCATGTAATAGTTGTATGAGAAAACAAGGCTGTCCTTTGTATATCTAAATCACTTAGGAGGATGTGTCAAGTTTGACCCTCCCCCCCCCCCAATGTTATTGTCATGTGTGTATCAATTCTTGACAGTTTCGGTCCGGGGTTAAATTGTCTCACATAATACTTAGATACTTAGTCAAATTCCGTTGGCCCAAAAATTTTAGAAACGACATAAAAATGAGAATTATTTATATTTTTAATGCTACAAAGCAAATTAAGAAATATGTCCAAACACTTCCACATGCAACAGGCACAAAGTTGTCTTCAAAATGCAGTTTCCTCGGCTACAAGCAACCATTTCATTTCACAGAAAGCTAAGCGACCAAAAAAATCCTGTAAAATTTATGAAAATCACATCTAGACTTATTACTTGTAATTTTCAGGCGGGCCTAATATAGACTGGATATTGCAAGCTTGGACTGCTTTGTGCATAAGGCCTTGATGGAACGTCACTCTTGATGATGAAGGATAGTAACTTGGGGATGATGTTGGACTGTAAAATGGAGAGGTGATGCAGGAATATATGAAGGAAATATTGGACGGTAGGATCGTGAGCTTGGGTTATATGATGGAGAGATTGGAGTATAGGAGTGAGAAATTGGACTGCTGTAAGATGATGAGGCCGGGTAATAGGAGGGAGACGCTGGATTATAGGATGGTGAAGTTGGGTTATGAGATGTAGAAGATGGACGTAACTTGGGGATGTTTGGACAGTGACTGTGGAACTGTAACTTGGAGATGTAGGACTATAGGTAAGAGAGGTAGAAGAATCCAGCTTTTGGGATTCGGAGATAGACAGCATTGACACCATCTTCTTCATAGACACACCCATCATACTTAACCATGATATCTTCCATAGCCTTCACTATTCTCCTTTCAATGTACCCGGTCTCAGAAGCCTTCACTGCAGTAACTATGAGTCCGACCCTACCACCCATGGCATGAAAAAAGAATTCTTGTTGGGGTCAATCCTTTGTACATAAGAGTTCTCAAATGCCTCCGACTCTATGGCCCATAATCATCTTTGAAAACATGAGGCAATGCACGATTAGTGAACCCAAAAGATAGATGATTACCCTCTACATTCTGCTATCTACACTATCAATTATCTGTGAGATGTTGATCAAACTTCCTTCGGACCCTGCTGTCACCATTGCCCCTAGGTTGTTATCTCTAATATAATAAGCTCTTCTGCTCTTCGCTTCCAGCATAATCACGGGCTTCATTCATCAACTTAGAGTTATAAAGGCATTTGGAACTTAGAAAACCTATGTTCTTAATTTTTAATACTATTTTTTTTTTTTTTTTGAAAAAACATGAAATTTATGATTGTGAACAAACAATTTTAAATTCAAGTGTTTAAAAAAATATAAGATCGTGTTAATGTAAGACTAATGTAACGGTTCAAAATTGAAAATAATTTCTAAAATTTTTTTCTCAATGCAATAATTAAATTTCCTCCTTTAAGACATTTATTGAAATTAATTAACACTAATCAACATATTAAAATAATCCCTTCTTCTAGAAATTAGAAAGAAAGAAAAAAAGAATCATAAATTTGAAATTACTCAACGACGCGTGGAAACTTCGTACCTAACGGTCATAGATGAAATTTGGAAACACGATAAACAGCAAAACCCCTCTCCTCGTCCTCATCTTTGAAATCATTTCGCCTCTCTCTCTCTCTCTCTCTCTCTCTCTCTTCCTGTGGCAAAATCAAAGCATGGCTATGATCTACGGTTGCCAGGAATGCAGAGCAGACTTCAATCTCAGCCCAAACTATCTCTACCCACCCGATTTCTACTTCGAAGCCGGCAACAAAGGAACCCTCTCCTTCTCATGGATCGACGACTCCAAATTTCGATTCGAAAAGGAAGACAAAATTAGACCCTTTTTCGAAACCTTAAATTACTGGGGTATTCAGAGGAAGCGTACCAAGATCAAGTGCGATTCTTGCGGTTCACTCGTCGGATATGTGTACGATGATGGTCCTCCGATGACTAATAGTCCCGGTCAACTTCACTTTGGGCCTAGTCAAGTCATTCCTCGTGCTCCTAGATATCGATTCAAGACCAAGGCTCTTCAAATTAGTACCCGGAATTCCTAAAAATTCTCTCTTATATTTGTAATTTTAGGGTTTTACGATCTGAGGTTTTGAAATCGATCCTTTTTTTGTATTTATTTTATGTGGTTGTTATAAAGATATACGAATAGAGAATACAATATTCCTCTTTTCTTGTTGCTCTTTCGTTGTTTCTCTGCAAATTGGAAATTTCATCCTTCAATTCTTGCTATCTTGCCACCCAAGTAATTGGATTGTATTGCATTGTTGTTGTTTTTGGGGTCTATGATCCGAGGTTTTTGAAATTGTCTAGTCATCTTTATCTTGTACCCCTTTTTTGGGTTTTTTTATGTGGTTGTTGTAAACATATAGCAATGGAGTATTCGATGCTCCTCTTTTCTTGTTGCTCTTACGTTGTTTCTTAGGAAATTACGAATTTCATCCTTAAATTCCTGTTATCTTGCTCCTAGGTATCAATGCAAGACCAGGGCGCTTCGAATTTGTACTCATAATTTCTTATGCTGTTATCTTGCTCCATCTTTATCTTTTATCCCCTTTTGTGTTTTTTAATGTAGTTGTTATAAAAATACATAAATGAAGAACTATAGAAATACATAAATGAAGAATGCAATCTTCCTCTTTTATTGTTGCTCTTGTTATTTTTGTGCTTTCATAATTCAAATGTTGTTGTCTTGCTGCCCTAAGTAATCGGATTGTATTATTGTCCGGTCTTTGATCTTGTTCCACCCTTGTATGCATTGAATCAACAGCGATTTTAGGTTCTGGAGATAAATCTCATAAGCTGAATACTGGTGTCTGTCAACCGACAGTGAACCATTCCTTATTTTGGGGTGAGAAGAGCACATATATATTGATGGCGCCATAAGACAAAGGATTATTGGCTTTTTATTTGGCTTTTCTGGAGAATATATTCATCCATGATCATCTGCATTTTCTATACTTTGGCCGTGGAAATCTGTGTCCCCACCACCATCCTCTTATCAGTCTTCTTGGGTTATTAGATTTAGATGTATGTTTGATTTATGCTTGTCATCTCAATACTGAATTTTCTAGGTTTACCTTGGAGACTCGGATGTTTAAACCTTGATCCTTTTGTATTGTTGTAATTCATATATATATTTTTTTTGGTGTGTATTGGAGGCTTGGATTTCATATAGAGGGACATGAATATCCATACTGCTGGGAAGGATTAGTAGTAGTTTTATAGATTTGGAGATGGAATTACAAAATCCCGATTGGAGCTTTGCACTTGTTTCTTCTGTAATCTCACGAATCCAAAAATTTGAAACAGTTGCATCAGAATGTGAAACAGATGGAATAGGCAAATTAAGGATAGTGATCCCAGAGCCTCAATTCTTCTTCCATGATCACAAGATACAACAGGGCTAGCGCTAGTCTCCATCGACAGAGACTGGGATTGAAGCAAGAGAATCACAATGTTCTGCACATGGAAACAGAATTAAAGGTCTTCTCCTTGTATATCGGAAGGTTGCAGCTTGCGTCAGAGATGCCCATTTCACCATAATATCTCAACCGACGTAGCTTCAAGACATTGAGCATTGAGATACTTCAACGCTATATTTGGGGTCGCATTTATTCAAAATTAGGTTATGTTGGTTCTGCAAGTATCTTAACCTTCTGTACGGTTCCTATGGAAGTTCAAAGTTAATATCGATAAAAAATTATATTCTTTAAAATTTTAAGTAATTTTGAAATGATCAAAATATATTTTAAATTAAGTGAAGTAATTTTTGTAAAATGAGAGATGAAGTACCACACAAATTTGATCAATTTGATTTTTGACTCATTGGATCACTCTTATTTTTATTCAAACTACTCCCATATGTGTTGTTTGACACAGCTTGATTGGGCTTAGTTTGTTTTTATTGAATAATTATATATGTAATTATTTTGTTAAGATATTTTATTTTGAAAATATTAAGTTTTATAATAGAAGTCCTTTTTATTTAAAATATTTAAATTATTATTATATCATATGTTCAAAATTTTTTATTATATTTCTTTCATAGGGTCATCACTAACTATTAATTTCTCACGCAATGTTTCTATTTTCCTCCCCCTTCATGTTCCACAATTGCAGACCCCGCCACATGCATTGGCCAAACATTCTCATATTTCAAATCTTGCCCTTGGTATTGCCAACCATGACTTGAATACGCATGCCAACGTTCTAAGGGAACAGACTAGTGATATAAATACTCATCTCCCAATCTACTGATTTTCGATTTAAATCTGTGTATAATCGGTAAAAAAAAACGCAAGCCAACCACTCTGGCTGAGACCCTCAAACACCCATTCGAGGGTTGATTGTGTTAATGAAAATAATATTCATTTGTGAAATCTTCTATTAAATCATATAATCTGTAAAAGCAAGCCTAGACAATTGAATTTTGAAAAATATATCTTAATTTCTTAACATTTTAATAAAATTATGGTAATAAATTCATTTTAATAAATAATAATTATAATTTAAATCGAACAATTTATAAAAAATTTTATTATCCATTAAAATATATAATTTGATATAAAATAATATATATACACACACACAATACAATTAGCTACAAAAACAATGGGCAGAAAGCCTCCATTGATTTTATATTACATGGGCTGGAATGGAATTTAGAACTTAAAGTCAACGTTAAGCATGGAAATTTGGAAAAGGATCGTTTTGTCTTTGTCTTTGTCTTGACTTCAAATCTTCCAAAATAAATTTGGAATCACTGGGGGTCTGTGGGCGAGTCTTCAGTTGCACCGCCCGTGGGATACTTCGAGAACACACACACACACATAATCTTAGAATAGCCGATGAACTATATCTCAATTGTTATAGTTTTCCTCTTTTTAAAAATATCTGGAATTTAAATTTTCATATATATCAAAGATAAATCTACGAGTAAACATTTGGAGCAGTGTAACCAAATAAATTTACTATATAATACCTAAATCAACCATAAAAGGCTTTCCATGATTTAATCATAAGAAAATATGATTTATTTATTTATGAAAAACAACAACAGTCGATCCATATTAAGTATTACTTAAAAAAAAAGTCTTTTATTATTATAAAATATCCGATTTAATATAAAATTACCGTCCACCACGCACGTGAATTTATCATTAGAGCACCACTTTAATCCTATTTCTTTTATTCTCAATTAATTATTCCTAAAAAATAATAAAAGGTTTTAAATTAGTATCAAACTAATTTAATTAGGAAAATCAATAAGTTTCAAACACTAATATTTCTTTCTATTTGTGAGCTAAATTTTAGATGTCCCATTTTCCTATCTTTAGACATAATCTTGATCTATTTTAAGTTATTAACATTTTTAAAAATGTATTTACCATGTATAATAAGTATAATATTAAAATTATAATATTTTATATTTTAGTGATTTTAAATTAATTAAAATATCTTTAAATTAAATAAATAATAAATAACAAATATGTTGACCCATCTCCTCCCGTTGGTTCTCGGTTTACTTATAAAGACAGAAGAATTTCAAACCGTCGTTTCCGGCACACAGACATACCCGACGATTACTACACGGACGTCGCCATTAAAAACAGCGGTTTCTATCTGATCTTCTCCATCATTATCATCATCACCATCAATCAAATCGATTCATTTTTTAGGGTTTCTGGAAATTTTCGAAGAAGAAATGCTGAAGAAAGGAAGGCATTCACGTCTTCCGACATCGAGAAAACCTGCATCCTCGACTCTTTTTCTCTCCATTCTCTTAATTTTCTCATTCCTCGCCATTATCCTCCTTGTTTTCGGAGTTCTCTCCAACTCTTCTTCTCCTTCCAAGAACTCTCAATCTTCACGTCGCGTCAATGATCTCGCTTCCATCGTTCACTCTACTACCGATTCTGACATGTAAATGGCCAATAAATCCGGTCTTTGTTTGTTTGAATTTTTGTCATTTAAAATGTAATTTTTAAGCTATTTTGTTGTTGTTGCAGAGACGATGGATTTGCTTTTGATAGAAGCATTGAGAGGTGGACTGAAGTCATCTCTTGGGAGCCTCGAGCTTTCGTTTACCATAATTTCTTGGTTAGTTGCCAAATTGGATAATTAATCACCCTAATGCCTATTTTCCAATGAGTTGAAGGAGGAAAATTTTGGAGAGACTGATGTTGTATAAGAGTGGTCCTAGGTTTTTTAGGAGCTGAATCTCAAGTTCTGAACGGGATTCTTTATGTTCTTGAAAATTCTTATGCAAGATCTGATTTTATGGTAGTGGGTGTCAGCTAGCTAAGCTAAGGAAAGACTCTTATATGGAGAGATACTCGAATCAAATCCTGCTTTCCTTTACCATAATTTCTTGTTTAGTTTTCAAATTTTGCATGCTTAAATCACCCCGCATGCCTATTTTAATATGTTGAATCTAGTTACATTTGACTGTTGATATCCTGAGATTTTAATGTATTGAAAAAGGAAGATTTTTAGAGAAATTGATGTTGTAAAATACTGATTTTAGGTTTTTAGGATCTCAAGTTCTGAGCTGGGTTTTTATTTTCTAAAAAATCTTATGCGAGATCTGATTCTTATGTTAGCGGGTGTCAACTAGCTAAGTTTAGAGATGGGACTGGGCCGGTTTCGGCCAGGAAACCTGCCCGGGCAACAGTATCCCAGAACCGGATCGGCCACTGCAGTAACCGGACCGGTCCGGTTCCTATTTTTGAACCGGCTCGGCCAGGTTCCAATGACCAATTTTTTTTTTATTTTTTGAAAATTTTCACTTTGAAAAACCATCGGACCGACCCAGCATAGCCTGGTTCAGCGGGCCCAGTTCACCGGGCTGGGCCAATTCCAAGCAAAATTTTTTGAACCGGCCCGGCCCGGCCCAACCCAGGGAGACATCAGAACCACGGCCGACCCACAGCCGAACCGGCCCACTGTTCCCGGCCCCGTCCAGGAACCGGCCCAAACCGGACCAGTCCCATCTCTAGCTAAGCTAGTTTTCAAATTTGCCTACTTTATCACCTCGTATGCCTGTCTCGATGTGTTGAATCTAGTTATCATTTGAAAATTGCAATATTGAACCATTAATTATCTGAGATTTTAATGTATGGAAAGAGGAAGATTTTGGAGAAAATGTTGTAAAATACTGGTTCTAGGTTTTTTAGGATCTGAATCTCAAGTTATGAACATGGTTTTTGATCTGCTAGAAAATTATTGTACGAGATCTGAGATTGAATGTTAGTGAGTATGAGCTAGCTAAGCTAAGTAAAGACTCTGATATCGAGAGATCCTCAAATCAAATCCTGCTCCCCCCCACCCCCCAATTATGCAGCCCAATCACCTTCGATCAAGGAAAGAAAAAGATTTTATGTAAGATCTGATTGATGTCTTTTCATCCAGTTTTTTGATTGTCTTACTTGGATTGTTGATGCAGACCAAGGATGAGTGTGAGTACCTAATTGAACTTGCTAAGCCTCATGTAAAGAAGTCAATGGTTGTTGATAATCATACGGGAAAGAGTATGGACAGCAGGTATTGATATATTTCCTCTTTATGCAAATAAAGCATATGTTGAACTTTCGCGATTCATGTGTGTTTGTCCTGTAGGGTACGCACGAGCTCTGGAACTTTCTTAGCTAGAGGACAGGATAAAATTATCAGGGATATTGAGAAAAGGATTGCAGATTTCACCTTTATTCCTGTGGGTAAGTGGATTACAAAACTCAACATATGCCATTTTTAGCCTTTTCACCTCTAGTGTATAATCTTCCCCCATGGCCTCATCGCAAGTCAAAATTGTTCAGCACAATTCATAAACCGGTCATTTCTAGTCATATGCTTGACGGATGGACATAATAAGGACCAGTCTTTGTGTATTGAACTTCATATGTTGGAGTCGGTTCTTATAATACCTTTTTGTGGTGCTTGTATATTTACCCCAAAAAAGTGAGTAGATGGAAATCTTTGTTCAGATTTTATTTCTCGCGTAAAAGCACCTTTGCCCGCAATGGCAACTGCTCTTTACAGAACAATCAAGTATTTGGCTGAAACCCTTTCCAGTTAATTTCTCAGTTCAACACACTGTGACCTGAAAAGTAACCAGCAACAGTTTGTTTTGGTTCAAATAAATGCACTCGTGATGACAGGAAATCAAACTTTCTTTTAATGGTGAAAATAATCATATTGCATACTGTTAATTGACTGAAATTATAATTGCCAGAGCATGGGGAAGGACTCCAAGTTCTCCACTATGAAGTTGGACAAAAATATGAGCCACATTTTGACTACTTCCTAGATGAGTTCAACACTAAGAATGGGGGTCAACGTATGGCTACGCTCCTTATGTACCTGTAAGTGACACAATCTACCATTTATCTTCCATTTAAGTAGACGCATTTTTGGTCCATGTTGGCCTTCTCTTCCTGGGGCCCTCATTTCTTGCTGCCCTAAAGTTTTATTTTATTATTATTATTTTTTTTTCCTATTGTATAGTTCTGATGTTGAAGAAGGTGGGGAGACAGTATTTCCTGCTGCAAAAGGAAACTTCAGTTCTGTTCCATGGTATGATGAGCTATCTGAGTGTGGAAAGAAAGGTCTTTCTATTAAGCCAAAGAGGGGTGATGCATTGCTTTTCTGGAGCATGACACCTGATGCTTCCCTGGATCCTTCTAGTTTGCATGGTTAGTCATAGCCAATCATCTCATGGCTGTAAAGCCCTAAGGTTTTTCAATCATGGGTTCCTATTTAAACTCCAATGCTTACATATATCTCGACTATGTCAATTATTTCGGTTATTCTGGATTTCACCTTTTTCTCTGGATTTATTTGCAGGTGCCTGCCCTGTAATTAAAGGGAACAAGTGGTCATGTGCAAAATGGATGCATGTTCATGAGTATAAAACTTAAATTTTCTGATAGAGGTGATTGTTCGTGCTAACAGCTTTTTATCATGTTCCTTTCCCCGTAAAATATGAAGATACATGTTTATTTCCTTTAATGGATCAGTTATTATCGTAATAGTTGAAAAATAATATTTGATGTGAGTTGCTAACAGCATTTTACTATTTTTCTTTCCCTTGAAAACAATGGAGTGGCGAGTTCATTTTCTGTAATGGGTTTGTCTGCTCTACATTTAGTTGAATCGGAAACTTTTGAATTTATAAGCTTTAAGAATTTTGTTTCTCTAGCACAATAACATTGCATAAAGTTCCGATAAAAAATCCCTAGTGTGTTCCACTGAGAACTGCAGAAGTATTTAGATATATTAAATGATTTGTAAGATGGAACAAGTAGATTCCTTTGTTTCTATCATGTACAATAACTAGTCTTTTATGGCAGGTAGTGATGCCTACATTTATAATTATATGAGACTTTGGTGATGGGCACCAGGTGATCGTCGAGTACTTGAGTTGATTTACTATGTGTAGCTGCGTAGATATTTTAACTTAAAATTTAGAGAACAAGCAGGCCCAGTCTTGTTTGGAATGTGGATTCGGCTCGGGGGAAAATATCTATAGTTCCTTGCTCTATTCTGCATGATTAAATTTAGGACTTAGCCATTGAACACGAATCATATGGTGGATGTTACGATAATGACTTTCTGATCTTCCATCTCAAACTTGTAAATTTCCCTCGTTTCCTACAGAGCCATTCTATTCATGCACTCATTAGGATACCCCATTTTTGTTTTGATGTCCCATTAGGATACTGCCCTAGAATATTGTTACTTTCCCATTCTCTTTTATATGTTCTTGAGAGCAGCTTGTCATGCATCTGTGACTTACAACAAGGGTTCTATTTCATGCAGGTTCTCGATTCAGTTCTGGCGCGGGTTATTTTTTTGCTATGTGTAACAAATGCTCCTGAAGTTTCAGTAGCCACTGCCTGGTATCAAGCTTCATATTGGTGTTATGGGATCCAGATTGCTAGCCCAATTTTGATGCACCAATACTACACCCCTAACTTTTTGTACCTTAAAATATTTCTTTTTCTTGTTCTTTCTTTTTTAATGTAGAGCTTGATTATCTTTTGTTCACAATAATGATGGAAAATATGCAATAAAAATTATTAAAGTAGGAGATACCGGTTGATGAGGAGTGAAATTTCTAAGACTAGAATTTATAACATTCATCTTAAAATGAAATATGGTAGGTATTCAGCTACTCACTATTCTTTCTCTGGCTAACTTTATATGATTTGCCCCAACTTGGTTACTAAAATTAAAGTCAAAATCTAAATAAGGACATTAAATTTTTGCTAGTATTAATTATCCTGTAAAATTTAATTTATTTAACTATAGATTCATGTGGTCTACGATCTGGAACATTAGCTATGACTATGCACTGATAAAATGGAGTGTACCTTCCAAGCACGGAATGCAGATTATGTGGCTTAATGTTCTTGTGTTGTACATTGATTATCTGCCAAACCAGTTCAAAAATTGTTTTAGCCCATGACGATGTGGTCAAGGATGAAATACACCCTCACATTGTCCTCAAGACTAGATCACTTCAGAAAGGGAAATAACATAAATCAGCAAAATGATCTGAATTGTCTGATCAACCTTATCATCTCAACAAAGTGGAGAAGCAATAGTTTGATGAAATGAAACATCATCTTGGTCATTTATTGTTTTCCATGGATCAAGTTTCTAATCACGTACTGCAGAATACCACCATGATTGAAATAAGCCAGCTCAACCTGCACCGAATTTTTCGAAACTTTTAACAAAGGAAAAGCAAGATAGAGCTTTTACTCTTGTCAAAGAAACAGATTTGTTTTGTTTACCTCAGTATCAAATCGAATGGTGCATGTGAAGGACTTTCCATTGTCTGTCATGACGATAATGTCTTGGCCAGGTCTTATCTCGCTTACATTGCTTGGAAGGTCAATGGTGTACCTCTCATGGCCAGTCAGGCCAAGACTCTCAGCATCCTCTCCAGGCTTGAAGCATAGAGGGATTATACCCATGCCAACCAGGTTACTGCGGTGAATACGCTCAAAACTCTTTGCAATAACCGCTTTCACACCCTACAACCAATTGCAACTTTATTATTATCACAGGCTCAATAGTATGGAATACACAATGGCAGCAGAGGAAATTCATGGAATACACAACGGCAGCAGAGGAAATTTAAGTCATTGAAGGTGCATTACCAATAGCATAGGACCCTTCGCTGCCCAATCACGGGAACTTCCACTTCCATACTCAGCTCCCGCTAAGATGATAGTATCATGCCCCTCACTCTTATACCTCTGTGAGATTAAAAAAAAAAAAAAAAAATGATCTCAAGATCAAAGGACCCAGAAACTAAAATCATCTGGAATCAAGTTGTAGTCAACCCAAAAGAATCCCCCTAAGGAATCAGAAACCTCAAAGTTGGTTTGTGTTTCCTTTTTCTTGGTACCATGTTAATATAGTCAAAAGGTTGTACTAAAGAAAGTACCAAGGCAACATCGAAAACAGATAGCTTGTCCCCCGTCGGAATGTGAATTGTCTTGGGTCCAACTTCTCCTTTTAACAACTTGTTCACGAGCCGGATATTAGCAAATGTGCCCCTAGCCATCACTTCGTCATTGCCACGACGACTTCCGTAAGAGTTGAAATCTCTTCTATCAACACCATGTTCCATCAGGAATTTGGCAGCTGGACTGTCTTTGTGAATGCTTCCAGCAGGTGAGATGTGATCTGTTGTAATGCTATCACCAAAGTTGAGCAAGCAGTAAGCATCCTTGACTCCATGTGGGCCTGGAGGGGACATGGTCATGTCCTTAAAATAGGGCGGCTCATGTATGTAAGTTGATGGATCCCAGGAGTAGAGAGAGGTGGAAGGAACAGTTAGTTGATTCCACATTGGGTTTCCTTTGGTTATTGCCTGGTATGTCTCCTTAAACATATCAGGAAGAACACTTGATTCCACAACCTTCAAAAGTGGGAGCAAGGAAAATCAAATTAGTCCTTCAATTTATCAATTGAGACATCAAAATCAACATTAAAGAAAGAAAAAAAAAAACAGCTCACATGTGCAATTTCTTCAGTGGATGGCCAAATGTCCTTAAAAAATATCTTTTTCCCATCCTTCCCTTCCCCGATAGGTTCAGTTTCAAAATCAATGTCAACCTGAAAGGACCTAAAAGTTCAGCCAGGTACTAGAAAGAAAAGTAGGCCATCAGAAGCAGATAAACATCTGAGAGAGCAGCAACATGAACAAATGCACTCACTACCAAGTCACATGAATGCATAATCTATGCAAGGACATTTTTTATGTTTCTTGCTGTTAATATTTTTGCACAGGAATCCAAGATATTACCGTGCCAGCAAGAGCATATGCAACCACAAGGGGAGGAGAGGCAAGATAATTTGCCCTTGTCAAAGGATGTACACGGCCCTCGAAATTCCTATTTCCAGATAAGACAGCTGCAGCCACTATGTCTACATATCGAAATACAAGATTCAGAACTTGTCCAAATCAATATTCTACACAGAAAGAAACCAGACAAGGATCTTTGAAGAAAATTTACCATTTTCTGTGATAGCTGACCCCACTGATTCATCAATGTCTCCTGAATTTCCGATGCATGTGGTGCATCCGTAACCAACAATATGGAATCCTAGCTGATTCAGGTACTTCTGCAAGCCACTGCAAAGGAAATCGATAACTTGTAAATTTCCCTTAGAATCATCTCATATGCACTTCTATGGTTTCCAGCTTGTTAAAGTCTTACCTCTTCTGCAGATACTTTGTCACGACTCCAGAACCAGGAGCAAGACTGGTTTTAATCCAAGGCTTCACCTGAACACAAACTGAAATTGTAAGTTCTGATATCCAAGTTTCAAAATTTATTCAAGAGCTATCACAACTGCCACTGCATGAAAATCTAAATGGTTAAAGATATCAATATGTTTCACCTAAAATTCATGATCCACTAAAGTCTAAAACAGGATTTGCAGGAGCCAGAAATAAAATATATGTCAAGTCAGTAGCTAGAAAGAGTGTAGGAACAGATTATTGCAGCCAAATAGGCATGCTTCAATTTTGTCCAAAAAAAATTGAAGGATCAATTGAGAGCGAGAGGGTAGAAGTTAAAAAGGGACCATAACATCATAGAACACCTATATCCTTCTTACACATGCCTTTTTCTTTATTTGATCAGTAAACTGTTTATATACATGAAATCATGAACATAATTTTGGAGATTATTTGCACGAAACCTGACCTCCAATCCCAAGTCACAAGCTTTCTTTGCAACTAATGCAGCTCCAAGCATAACACTAGGGTTCGAGGTATTTGTGCAACTGGTGATAGCAGCGATGACAACATCACCATGTCTAAGTTGGGCTTTGGTTCCATGGAAATCAAACTGTGCAATCTTATTTTGAGCTTCTTTTGGAATAGCAAATCCCTGTTTCATCGAAAATGAAGTCAAATAGAATTGAGAATGCCAATCATCCAACAAACATAAAAGTGATGATACAGACTAAGCAACCGAGTCAACTAGAATCATGATGAATGGATTGAGGCCATACCAAAGTGAAACAAAGTTAATGCCAAAACTGACAAAAGTTAAGTTTTAGTGGTTATTTTAATACTATGCTAGAAGTAACCAAAATGTGTCCAAGATCAAATAGCCACACCTTGAAACCAACTCTATTATCTAAACAAGAATGCCAATCTTCTTTCATTTCTCTCAAGGGAACTCGATCATGTGGCCTGAAGAAGAACGTTTAAGAGTTACAGTAAAGGAAATAGCAAGCTAACAGAAACCAACTTAAGAACATGGCAGCATAAAGGAAATAGAAGATTAATAACCTTTTTGGGCCTGAGACACAGGGTTCTACATCCTTGAGATTCAACTCTAGATAGGAGGAGTAAACTCTCTGTGTCTGGGGCTGAGTAAAGACAAAATCCCCATCAGCATAATCCGTACAATTGATTTTTCTGACAGAGTTGGCACTAATATGACTTTACCTGACTGTAGTCTACAAACATGTTGTTAGCCCGCAAATAGGCTTCTATCATAGAGACCTGCAAGTTGGTTCATTTAGCCACTCATTGAAATGCACTCCCCCCCCCCCCCGGAAAAAATAATAATAGTAATAATTAAATCCCCAAACAAAAACATCCGCACAAAAATGGGAAAAGGGTCAACTATATACAGTTTCATCACTTCTGCCTGTTAGCTTCAAATACTGCAAAGTGACATGATCCACAGGAAAGAAACCCATGGTCGCACCATACTCAGGAGACATGTTAGCGATAGTGGCACGGTCTGCCAGCGATAGTTCACTCATGCCCTCTCCTGCATATAAACATAAAAGTGAACTTCTCATACAAGACGAGAGGCAGAATAAGCAAGGAAAAAAAGGTGGTAACAATCAGATTTAAAAGATGATAAGCATACCATAGAACTCCACAAACTTGCCCACAACTCCATGTTTCCTTAGCATTTGAGTTACTGTCAAAACCAAATCAGTGGCTGTCACACCATTTCTTAGCTTCCCCACTAACTTGAAACCAACAACACCAGGCAAAACCATGCTCATGGGCTGCAAGCAGAAAAAAAAAAAAAAAAAAAAAAAAAAAAAATTACTCAAAACAAGAGACTCGAGCAGAGTGTAAGCATATGATTCCTTCTTTTTTCCTTGTGTAGGAAGCATATGAATTAACACACCTTTATATATTCTGCTCTAATAAACACAGAAGTAAGTCACAAGTTATATATGTGGTCCCCAAATAAGGAGATTGGCAAAAGGGGGAAAATAGTTATTCTAATGAACCTCTTAGTTACCTGTTCCACAAAGCAAAAATAAATCTTGTATAAATATATCCTACCTGGCCAAGCATTGCAGCTTCAGCTTCTATTCCGCCTACTCCCCAGCCGGCAACACCCAATCCATCAATCATGGTTGTGTGTGAATCTGTCCCAACTACACTATCTGGATACAGCAAGCCCCCTAAGTTAAACACAACTCTACCAAGGTACTCGAGATTCACCTGAAAATCAACAATCCTCATAGAATTAAACCAAATGCAGACACACTAAACCTGCTGATAGCAAAATGAGATACTTATGTTCTAACCAACCCATTTACTTAAATATAATCTTACACAACAAAGCCGTGTATAAAAAATTCTCCCAAATGTTTAATACCTGGTGGACTATCCCTGATCCGGGAGGAACAACAAGCATGTTATCAAATGCACTAGCTCCCCATTTTAAAAAACCAAATCTCTCTTTGTTCCTTCTGAACTCAAGTTCCATATTTGCCTGCACTGCATTTTCTGATCTTGCCACATCAACTTGAACAGAATGATCAATAACAAGATCAACTGGAACCTGCACACACAAAATATTTAGAAACTAAACACCACTACAACTGCAAAAGGATTTCCATAAGAAACATGCAAGTCCTAAATACAACATGAATATTGATAATCTCCATGACTACGACACATTAGTCATAGAAAGCTCCATGGTTGATGTGGCAGACAAGGGGACGGTGATCGTGCATGAAAACATATGCCAGAAGTTTTTTCAAATTTTTGTCATCCACATCAATCATAAAAGGTTCCACTACTAACACAGTAAAGAAGGATTTGAGGTGATGTGAATGAGGAAAGGTACAAAAAATATTTATCTAATACTTGCTTACCACACAGTACGGAAAAGTTGTATGGATAGACGGGAAAAATCAGAAAGTTATATCAGGCCCGCCATTTTTGTAATTTTAGGGGCAGAAAACATTTGAAATATAATTTTTTTTAAAATATTCAGGGGAGCAAGCAATGCTCTAATTATAACACATTTCACAAAAATAAACATCAAACATAAAATTGTCCAAATAATCAAACAAATCAAACCCAACACATTTTTTCATCAATTAGACAAAATTAAGGTCAACGTGGGGGAGAATGTGGCAAACTCACCAAGGGATTGATCTTATTGGAATCGCCCCCAAGCCGATTCATCGCATCACGCATACAAGCAAGATCAACAACAGCTGGAACACCAGTAAAATCCTAAATAGAAAAAATTCAGTCAAACCCTATAACTAAAACGAAATAACATTAAAAAACCCCCCAAAAAACCGAAAAAAAAAAGATTAATACCTGAAGAAGAACACGAGCAGGCTTAAAGGGTATCTCAACTTGCTTAGGAGAAGTGTTTTCCCAATCAATAATCTTCTCCACATCTTTGCTCTTCACTTGAAACTCATCGCAGTTTCTAATCGCCGATTCCAAAAGTATTCTAATCGAAAATGGAAGCCTATCTGTATTCAGCAAAACACAATCATCAATAACAAACACATCAAAGGAGAGTGAAAGAGATAAAGATAGAGAGCGAGAGAAAGAACCGATTCTGGGATCTTCAAGAGCAGGTAAGCTGAAGTATTTGCCGAAGACACCTCCATCAGGCTTCTCTAGTGTCTTTAGAATTTTGTCGAACGGATTCTGAGAAGCTGAAAATGATTGAAAGATCGTTAAATTGGATCTGATAAAGAGACAGAAAAAAGGCGAGAGAGAGAGAGAGAGTACTTATACCCATCGGTGATGATCAGAGTGTGAGCTTGAACACTCTCTGTCGACTTGTTTTTGAAGATCGTATTGGTTAGCGTGTGTGTGCGTGAGAGAGAGAGAGAGAGAGAGAGAGAGAGAGAGAGGGTAAAGGTGAAGAAGAGTAGGAGACGGAGAGAGACGGAGAGGGGTAGTCAGCTGTGGGTATAATGCAGGATTTGTTTTGGTATTTTGTTGTATATTCCCTTCTGATTCTTGGGAGCCCACGCGCCTTCCCGTTTATAGGTATCCTCGACATGGGTCATACGTCAAAACCTCTTCATCGTTCGATCAAAAAGGAAAAGAATAATAATAATTTCCCAAAATATATATATATAAAAACATAAATTTTGACGAATTTTTTATTTATTTGATAAAAATTTTGAATTTAAATCATAATTAAGCCAATTTTTCTCGTATATACGTTTTGAATTATTATTTATAGGAGAAAAGCCGACTATCTAATATTTGATGAAAGTATAGTAAAATATAATTGCTTTCGAGATATTATATATAATTTAAATAAAAAATTTTATCAAAAATAGAGAAATTCTAACTTAAACTAATATCCAAGTATAGACTTTGTTTGTATAATAAATTTAATTAGGTCAAAACTTAAAAATGCCGAAGTTTATACAAAGTGTGTAAATTGAATATTTAACCTAAGCTAACTTTTTTTATTATTATTATTTTTTTTTTTTTTGGGTAGCTCCTCAAGAAAATGTTATGTATGGAGGATGGCACAATTTAAGCAAAGAAGATATTACGTGGAAAAATATATAGAAATTTGAGGTGGTCGGACCATATTTAAATTTTCATGTGAATTGGTGGGTTAATTATGGCTTGTGGTTGGCACGAAATTCATCTCTACCTTTCGATTTTTTTTTATTTATTTTTGGTTAAAAAAAGAAACTATAATTTCCACTTAAGTAAATTTTGAATAACCTAACTACCTTTGTTAAGTTTTTTATTTTTCTTTTTAATGAATAGTCCGATGGATGTGTATTTGATTAGTTTTCTTTAAGGAGCATATTCGAATTTCAAAAAATCAATTTATTCTATTATAATTGTACGTAAAGAATTATTTCGATATAAACTAACGGACATAAATAATACTAATAATAATAAAATATCAATGATTTTAAATATAAATATAGATGAAATACTAAGATTAAAGGAACCAAGCTTGGTGTTCTTCCAATCCATTAACATTCATCTATTCAAATTACTTGAAATTCGTATATCTTATACATGTCTAAAATTGAAAATCTTCATTCTTTGGTGTTCTTAATCATAAATTAAATAAGCTTGTAATAATATAGCTCTAAAAATCTCGAAAAAAGAAAATATTAACGGATTGAATTTTAATTTTAAATTTTGAAATTTTCTTATTTTGGTACAAAAGAAATCACTTTTTATAATTGTGAGAAACAAAAATGGAAAGACAAACCCACCAACCTTTTCTTCTTTTCTTCTGTACAAAAATGGAAATCAAACATTACGCCCATTCCAAATTGATAAATACTCCAAATATAGTTTTGTGTTTTCTTATCTAGTAAAAATTTTAAAAAATTTTGTCAATATTTTTATCTAAGCAATAATTTAAGTAAATTTGTGTAAAATAATATCGGAAAGACCCCATGAATAAAAAATTAAATAATTTAATATAGTAATTTGTTTTAAATATAATCTACCATGAGTTCATCAAAATTTCTTTTGCATCTAGTGTTAGAATTAAAATGATTGTGAGAGTCGGGTTAGTGGGATTTTGGGTATTAAAATTTTTAATCAATTCTTTGATTCAACAGTTAAGAATAAAATAAAATTATATTAGAAAAATCATCTCTAGACAAGATCTTTCTAGACTCTTAAACAAAATTAATCCAAATATATTTCTGGTGAAAGAAAAAAAAAAAAGTATCGACTTATGGTTGTGATTGGCCCATCAGTCGAAAGTCCAGATTCGACTCACATGTCTTCCAACGCCAACTCGACTCACGGGCACACTAACATGTCTTTTCTTCTTTCTTAATATTGGAGGTTACCTTGTGATTTCTCACATGTGCACTTTCTTGACACTGTTTGCACAATTAGACACGAAGAAAAGAAAAGGTTCCCTGCAGGAAAATTATGGGCAAGACAAAAAGATTTAAGTCCTGCCACGTATGGAAGAATGAGGTTAATTTTGTTCTTAGTTAACAAATTGCAAGAATTATACTCTGAGGAGGAATCTTTCTCTCTCTCTCTCTCTCTCTCTCTACATCTCTTACAGGCTCCAGGGAATTCCACTGTGGTTATATTTCGTCACAGCATCCACCATCTTCCATACTCCACAATGGAATACAGAAACCATAGCCATGTCCCTATCTTTCAGGTTACCTACCCAAAAAGAGAACTATACATGCAACAAAACAAATGGAATAAATGAATAAATAAAACCAAGGCTGGAGTTGTCTAGTCTAAAGTCAAAAAAAATGATCATAAACAAGGAAATCTATGTCTGGGAGATTGAGATATTTCTCCACTTCACTCTTCTAGTCCATTGGAGAAGAAAAATTCATAGATATTCTAAAAAATTTAATATGGGTCATTCAATAATTATATTGTTCAAGTTTCTAAGCCACCATTTAAGGATTGATTGCAACATTTCTTTTCTACGATTGATTATATTTTTAACCTTTAAATTATCATTTAATAAAAAAGGATCAAAAATAAAAATAGAAAACAAGGAGCCCCAAGAAAAAGAGTTACTAATTTTTGCTGCTACAAAAAATTTATACGACAATTCGCAGAATTTAATGTAATATGGAGTTGGGTTGTGGTCATTGTCATGGTAGAAAACATTTGGTTAAGCCAATTGAGGAACATAAATGATCTATACCCCACAACAATGGCTTCCAAACATATATCCATGGGATAAGAACGCTGTTAGTTTACGCCAAGTTCCTTACTTCATTAGCAAGACATGGTCTCTTGGACAAGAAACTAAACACATGCTTTTGAAGTCTTATGTTATTCACCATTCGGATGGAGGGGTCAATAAGATGTGTAGGTGAGCCATGGTAACTCTTAGTCCTACCTCTATTACATCCTCAAAATTTCAATTAATTCATGAGAAATATTATTATTATTTTTTTCATTGGAAAGTAACTTTGCAACATTTCTCTTATAAATATTTATTTATTTATTTATTTATTTTTGCTCTAAATTGCTTTTCTTCTTGTTCAACTCACTCTCTATTTTCTTTGTAAATTTTGAGATTATCCCAATTCATAGTTCCAAGATCCGTATCTGTGAATTGAAATGTCCAATTGGCCACAAGTAAGAAGGAAATGCAGATTGCAGAACCAACCCACCACTTAAAAAGGCCCATCTGATCTGACCTAACTATCCTCCAGGAATTCAATTTCATGTTTTAACATAGAACATCAACTGAATTAAAATTTCATAAATAACTATTTATCTAACCTGCATTTTTCTTTTGTTCTATTTCTATTTATATTTTTATTATTATTTTAAGAATTGGGCAGGAAGAAGTATAAACAACGACGCTTTTAGCAATTAACGTAAATAAAACACCAACACCATTCCATGGTTGAAAAAACAAAAACGAGTGATGGAAAAAATAAATCCTGAGATTCGCGAGTTGCTGGGTTCAAATGAGAGAGAGAGGGGTCACGTTTAGTTGTTGAATTCATGGGTAAGGATGCTTCGCTTTCTCTCTCATCTCGTGTGCCGAAAACGATTATTTTAGATAGAGAAATAAGAAACGGTGGGGAGAGAGAGAGAGAGAGGCTTTGAATGCGCGTTGGGTTTTATTGTTTCCTTCCGTACTCTTAAGCGCTAACCATTACGCTCTTCCCTCCCTCCCCCCCGGTTGCTTTATAAGTTCTGCTTTTGCTTTGATTGTCCTCTCAAACAAAACATCTTTTAGCTCAAAACCGGATATTTTAGCCCTTAATTTTTATTGCTTGATTGCTTATTGTCTCTGACCAGAGCAATCAATTATGGAGTGTTATGCATTCCCGTCTCGTGCTGTTTCTTCTTCTTCCTCCTCCTCTTCTTCCTTTTCTCTTTCTTCAATTGGGACTTTGGTTGAAAGGGTTAGAGAAATTTTCAGCTTTGCTGTTTCTGCTCTTCTCGGAAATCTCGTCTCCGCGATCTTCACCTTCTTTTTCGCTCTAGGTGAGATTTTCTGAACTGGGTATGCTTGATGTGAAATTTGATCTGTGGTTGTCTTATTGGATCGGTTAAATTTGTAATCTAGAGTCAATCCTAATTTTAGACATGAATCGGGAATGATTTGGTTTTCCTATGAAAACATACGGCGATCCGAAACTACCATTATCTGCATACAATTTTTTGTTTGGTTATGGATTTTAAGAACGATTGAAGATTGAATATATATATTTTTTTTGGGATCTTAATGATGGGTTTCTCGTGGTATTTGTCTTCTCTGTTTTTGATTGCCCATATAGGATCTTGATTTGCTGATAACAAGAGGCTGAAAAATACCCTCTTAGAATCTCATGTAGTTCCAATCTTCCTAGGCTAAGATCTTGTTTGATTTAGGTCGTAAAGTGCCTGCCATGGTTCTGATTAATGTTAAATCTTCGAATCATTGAAATGAGTGGGCTTTTTTTATGCTGCAGTGGGCACCTTGCTAGGAGCCATGACAGGTGCATTGATAGGCCAAGAAACAGAAAGTGGTTTTATACGTGGTGCTGCGGTAGGCGCCATTTCTGGTGCTGTTTTCTCCATTGAGGTCTTTGAATCTTCTCTTGTTTTGTGGCAATCGGATGAGTCGGGAATTAGGTGTCTCCTTTACTTGGTACGTGAATTGGATGAACATAATTTCCACATCACTATTACTGTATCATCAATCAAATATGTACTCTTAGTAAAGGTTAATGTAGGCATTGGTGTTAGCTAGTTTATAATCTCTAAGAGTAGCACCGAAGACCTAGAAACCTTGGATTGAATCTTGGGTGTAATAGAGTTGGGGTTGGGGATAAAATGCATAAGCTAATGACCAATCCTTTTTGGCTCTGTTGATATAGTTGATTGGAAAGGCACGAATCCAAGCTTTTTGACACAACTGAATAGAGTTGTTCAATGTATAGGGGAATGACCGGTCCTTTTTGGCTCAATTGAACCCAAAAATGATGTAGATGATTGGACCGAGCACAATATCAAACTCTAGACTGTAATGTGTAACAGCAATTGGGTTATGAGGGGGGGGGGAGGAATATAATGGATATGGGAATGACGGGTCCTTGTTGGCTCAATTGAACCGGAAAAATGATGTAGATGATTGGGCTGGCTTGATTTCAAGATTTGATTTTCCTGCAAATTCACATGGGAATTTATGATTTTATATCCTGAACAGATTGATGTCATTGCTAGCCTTTTAAGTGGGAGACTTGTCCGTGAACAGATTGGTCCCGCAATGCTTAGTGCCGTCCAGAGTCAGGTATGTTTGCAAACTATTTGTCTATGTACCTCAGGACTTTCAATTTTAGCTGGCTATGGCTTACAAGATATTGTTTTTGTTCAGATGGGTGCTGTGGAAAGAACCTTTGAAGAGGCCCCAGATATCTTTGATACCGGGGGTGTGAAGGGATTGCCAGGAGATTCAATGGAGAAGATCCCTATTGTAAAAATAACTAGCACCAACAATGTGGATGATTCTGGGGAGAGAGTTTCTTGTTCAGTTTGTCTACAGGTTTGTACTCATTTCAGTGAGCAATTTGATTTATCATGAAGAAACTTGTCTGACCAGTTTATATATATATATTTTATTTCCTTCTTCAGGACTTTCAGCTCGGAGAATCGGTTCGAAGCCTACCTCATTGTCATCACTTGTTTCATCTACCCTGCATTGATACATGGCTTATTCGGCATGCTTCTTGCCCCTTGTGCAGAAGGGACCTGTAATATATTCCTTGTAAAAATTCATTAGAAAAAATAATAATAAAGAAGAGTTATTTTATTATTCATGGCTCTTCGGGTTGCAGTGTGTGTGGTCCGAACACCGAGTTATCCCATCTACCTGTGCAACTTTTTTGTATAGTTCTGAGTATGCCATGTATTGGGACAGTGTAATACCGTGTCGTGTATAAAAATCTGAGTCTTGCTGATTTTTTTCCCTTGTCCTATGTTTTAGTGCAATATGCAATACATTTATGATAGTTTGATTGGAAAAAAAAAAGCCTGGAAGGGTTGATTGTTTTTCTTCTATAAGATCCTTGATGAAAACTATATATATATTTTGATTAACAGAAGAGAGGCGGTGGGCAACCACGCATTGTTATCTCCCCTGGGCATGACTAGAACATGGGAGGGGCTGTTAATGGTTATTACT
The DNA here is from genome assembly GCA_033439265.1 of Dillenia suffruticosa. Classification (NCBI taxonomy): domain Eukaryota; kingdom Viridiplantae; phylum Streptophyta; class Magnoliopsida; order Dilleniales; family Dilleniaceae; genus Dillenia; species Dillenia suffruticosa. Next base: position 542,814 of record JAVTVX010000027.1, read on the forward strand.
TCGATGAAATTCTATATCAGGAAATTAGATAGAACATTCTGGAAACTGCTATGTAGACCTAGCTTATGTGGTAGCCTTTAGCTGGCTTTGAGATCTCTGTAACTGGGTTAATTTGATCTGAGTATCCGTGTCTTTCTCTATAATTCATATATATGCAAGTAGTTGAAATGTGGAAACATAACTTTAGCTTGAAGTTGTTGCACAATTGTCTGCAACTTGCATCTCACCGTCATTCCCAAGAGTCATTTTCCCTTCCAAGTATGAATTGGCAACACAACTTTAATTGCTTTCTAGAAAAATGTCATGTTGGGTCCTCTATTGACTGGATTTACACGCCTTACTTTGACACAACACCCCTCTCAACCCTCCCATCCAACCATTCGTTGATTCAATTCTTTTTCCAATTTCTCTACTTCGTTGTGAATGCAAATCCTATCACATTGTAAGTCATTACTTTGTTCCGATCACAAGGGGTGACTAAAACCAAGCTTCTTCACACAGCACCTTGCTGAATCGACACGAGACACCCAAAAAGTTCAATATGACTTTGCTTCGCTTATTAGTAATCGAAGCAGAACGTCATATCAGCACCTTATTGAACTCGTGCAGATCTTGCATTGGCTAATGGGTGTGACCTGAGGAAAGTCATGCCCCACATTTGATAGGCATAGTTAGTAGAAACCCTAAATTTTTCTCACATATTGCCTTATGACAGGTGATAATCAACAAAAATTATGGTCTTAATTGGAGCCACAAAAGCTCAATAATTAGTGAATAATCAATTAAGCGGCAAGCTAACTACACATTAAATGTCTGGGACAACCAAGGCTCTGGGTGGCTACGTATGCAGAGGACTTAGCGCCATGCTTGTCCAATTTGGAACCTACTACCTAGAATTTCGAGGTTTTGATGTCTACGACTTTGATTTTTATCTTGTATTAGTCCCATCCAATGGCCTCTAGAAAACGTGTTTCTGACCTATGGGATCACCTCCCAAATGAGTATCAAGCTAACGAAAGTCCATATTTTCTTCCGATCCTTTTTTGTGGTGTACCTGCAAACCAATGCATTAAAGTCGGCACAGAACATCTTCAAGTTCATGTTAATAGACCTTATCACATGCCAAAGAACAATGTCAAAAAAAGACACTCAAAGACCAAATGAAATAAGTTTTACGTCATTTTTCTTATTTGTTTCAAAAAATATTATGACTAATTCAAAATTACTCGATATTGAAACATTCTAATTTTCTGATGACATAAACTGTTATATTAAAATTTGATTCATTGTGTTGTTGATTTATTTAGTTTACATAGCATTACCGCACATTATATTACCCGCTTGGCTCGACTAACCTGATCAGAAAGTTGTGAGATTAAGATTCCTCGTCCCTCTGAAAGTCCAGGCTAGCCTGAATATCATGCAAGTAAATGGGGCCACCATCGGATAGGTGGGTTAGTAAGATATGGCGTTAGATTACTTAATCAAGTTTTTTATTTTGACTTATGATTTGGGTAGGGAAAAAACTACATTGGGAAGATAGCTCCCTTAATGGGCTACTATAAGTTCTGAATTGAATTAATTAGAATATAACTCCAGAAACCGATTGGTATAATACAAAAAAAATGTAAATAGGATCGTTGCAGCCTCATGTTGACATGTTGGACCGCTTGGGCACAAAACATAGGCCCAATGTACAGGTCTTATCCAACTAATCCAGGCTTAACTCGATTAATCCGAGTACGATGGAGTTAGCAGTCGGACACTAAATTTTCTTAAATAAAATTTTAAATTCAAATTTTGAAAATTAAAAAATAGGTATTAGAAAAATTAATATTTTAATAGATCTTATGGTATTTGATCGAATTAGTCGGGTTAAACTTAACCGACGGTCGGCCACTTACACCCAAAAAAAAAATCTCAAACCCAATGATTTAAACATTTTAACCCAATTGGCCCAGATTTGATTAGGTCCATCAGCCTAGGCTACTAATCTCCCAAAAAATAGCTGATCGAGCCTACTGGGTGGACCCCAGCCCGTGCTGAAGTCTACCTTGAACCATCACTTTTCCAAGCCTCGGCCGTATCTGCAACTAAAACAATTCTAGGATTGACTTGATGAATCAAAACAGCTGTAATATAGTCAAAACAGATGTAACCATGTTAATATCAGTAAGCTCACTGTCTACAGATGTATATGCAAACAACCTTATATTGGCGGGAATCTTCTTCTGCATGCCGGCAAAAATCCGCAGCAATAATCAACTCAAAACACCAATGAAAGTTGTCACACTTACTTGGGCTACGCTTACCTTGTCGAAATGCTTACATTAAAATTTTCTGGTTACGTGTGTTTGTTTGCAAATCCAAATATTCCGTGATTCAATTTGAATCTTTGTTCACTATATAAATTAAATAAATCATAAATCAAACGAATTAAATTGTATGTGATATTATGTAACAGTTAATAAATCTAATAAATCGTAATCCTTTTCATTTGACTAATATTAGATTATTCAAAATATTTTTTTAAAATTAAAAATATGTTAAGATTAAAGGTCTGTTACTATCTGATTTATTGACTCATTTCATCTCTCTCCAGTATTTTTTATATTTTAAGTGACTATTGATGACTTCAATAATTGGTCCCCAGTGTAACATCAACAACGTTAATTTAAACCCTAATTGTTCATATGTTGTCTCTTTCAACGAAGACCCTTTTCGACTTGGCATATATGCAACAAGTTTGATTAGTCATGTGGGCTTTATTTGCCGTCCTATGAGGGGACTTAGTCATGAATATTATGGATAAAAAGAAAGAAAGAAAGAAAATTGCATGAGCATGAGATGAGGTTTGATTATATAACAAATGCCGGCAATCAATCAGTCTTTTAGTGCACTAACCCCACACCCAATCCTATATTCTTCAGCTCTTACTCCGTCTTCCCACCCAAGTCAAAAAGGAGAGATAAACCATCTAATGGCCTCATAGGATTACATTACGACCGTTTTCTGCACCAAAAATGGCTAATGCATCGCCTTATGCGGCTTCCTCGGAGCATTATCATAGTCAAGAATATTCTCATATAATTGAAGGAGTCATTAATCTAGCCTTCATAGGATTGTTGGGTGCAGTTTCGTATTTTTGTTACAAGAGAAAGCTCACTGCAAATTTCTGTCACCAACGAACATCAAAGCAGAACAATGATTCTTCTCTCGGGGAGAAGATAAGGTTGAGGCAATTTCAGTTTGAAGAATTGAACAAGGCTACTGAAAATTTCAGCGAACAGTGCTATTTGGTTCCGAGGCATTTGGAAATGTCTACAAAGGAACGTTTGAGGAAGAAGGAACACTAGCAATCAAGAGAGCTCATGCTGATTCTTACCAAAGTGTCCGAGAATTTCGAAATGGTAAGCTTTCAGTATGTCTGTATTTTGTTTTGAATTTTCTGAAATTTATCTGTCTTATTTTTTCCAATGTAGAGGTAGAGTTACTCTCAAGAGTAAAGCACAGGAATCTAGTTGGATTGGTTGGATATTGCGAAGAAGATGGTGAGTAGACGATGCATACAACTGGTTTTTTTTTACAAGTTTAAAGAGATTAACTGTGAATTTTCAACAGGAGGAAGAGGTTCAAAGATATTGGTCTATGAATATGTACCAAATGGTTCTCTTCTTGAATACATAGTAGGTAAGTCTTCAACTGTGGAAATTTTCAGTTGAGGAAAAAAAAAAAAAAAAAAAAAGGACTACTCTCCACGAAATCTCCTTGCAGGGAAGAGAGGGAGGACCGTAACTTGGAGACAGAGAGTAAGCATAGCCATTGAAGCAGCTAAAGGTACATTCTTCATATAACATGTCTTTACAAAATGGCAGCATTTAAATACAAAGGAAAATATGCAGGCATTGCTCAATTGCATGAGGGAATCAAGCCAAGCATAATTCACCAAGATTTGAAACCAAGCAACATTCTGATTGGAGATGGTTTTGAGGCAAAAGTTTCAGATTTTGGACTAGTAAGATCAGGTCCGGTTGGGGATCAGTCGCATGTTAGCAGTCAGATTAAAGGGACTCCAGGGTATCTAGACCCTGCATACTGCACAAGCTTTCATTTGACACCATTCACTGATGTTTATAGCTTTGGAGTCATTCTTCTGCAACTTGTCTCTGCTCGTCCTGTGCTAGATTCTACTAGAAGCCAAGCTAATTATCATATCATTGAATGGGTAAGTAATCTTGCATGTGTTCTCTATATTTTAGTGAAACAGGACATTGTTTGAAGAATGGATGATTAATGCAGGCAAGATCTAGCATAGAACGGCAACATAGATGAAATTCTAGACGTGAATCTGTTGTCAGAGCCGTGCAATACGGAGATGATGCTGAAAATGGCAAAACTTGGTCTAAGATGTGTAGTGAAGGCACCTAAGCAGCGCCCCACGATGGCTCAGGTTTGGAAGGAGCTGGAGGAGGCACTTTATGAAAGCAATAACTTCATCAACAAACAGCTTTTGAGGGGTTCTAGAAGATCGATTGGGAATGCATATCATAGATCAATAGATTCTGATAATTCACAGAGTTCTTTGAGCATAGATGGCATTGGACTGCAAAGGTTTCACATTGAAATGGATACCTAAGTTTCCAAAGCACAAGCTTGAGAAGCTTGGAAACTTGTAGTATAATCATAGATATTGAGAAGAGCAATTCGAGAGGGATAACTGAGGAAGAAAGTCGAGAACAGAATCAAGCTTCAGGCGCCATTAATTCTGTTTAAGCAAACAGCTGCTTGTGCAGTCATAGAGACCTTGAGGAGTGCCAAGCGTTCTTTATAGGGATCTTCGTTGTGTCCGTGAATGTGTCATATAACACTATGGCAGGGATGATTTTTCAGAAAAAGGATACGATAGACCTTGTTAGGTTTCGGCCAATGTACAAGAATTCTCATTGCCGAGAGCATGTAGAAAAAATATTAGTCTATTTAATCACGAGAAGATAAATACTTACAAGAACTACCCAAACAAATCCAACTCTACATATTCTCATAGCCTTTGAGAAATAATGGTTCTAAGAGTGAAGAAATTTTCACCAAAATGGTGGGAAGAGAACAAACATTGTCACAGAAAAATTTCTTGGGTGCCTAAAAAGTTCAAATCCCTCTCTCTTAAAATATGTAAGAGATCTGCTTTGGCACACACATCCGCAGAGAGTTTGACTTTGAGAATCCAAAATTGAAACTCAGGATCCTAAAAACCCTCTTTCAGCATCCTCACAATATCTACCATTCTCTATGCAAGGGTTGCAACTCTTTTCATCTGACATCTTTACATTTTCACTATATGTCACAAGGTCACCATACATCTTAGAGGAAGCTTTAGCAAACTCCGCCAAAGACTCAAATATCGAAGAAAATCCTGTCTGGAATCCATTCAATATGATTCTTTGCGTCTCCTGCATGCTGTTGTGGTGCTTTTCCTTCTCACTGTCTAGTCTCTTCCTGAACATATCTAACCGATCCTTCCTCTCTGCCAAGTACTGCAATCGATCTCTGGCATCAATATCTGATCTTTGTCCTGTGAGCTTTGACTCCAAGATTCTTGTCTCTGTCCTTTGCAATGCAAGAATTCTGCGGTCAAGTTCCTTTGCAAATCCGTCAACCTTTCTCTTCTGTTCCTGTTCTTGCCCTTGCTGATGCCACAAAGCTCGGATATCCTTTCCAAAGCATTTTAGGGAATTCGTTACATCTCTATCAGGCAACTTCTCCAAGGAAGACAACCAGTCATGACAGATAACAAGCAATGGTGGCCCATTAGCGCAAAATGGTGGGGCTGAAGACCTTCCTCTCGAGTAGAATTCTACTTCTGGAGCTACAAACTTGGTTAGCCATCTATAGAGAGCATCTATGTATGATTTTTGTGCAGTGACATATTCAACAAAGCATGCACGCCATGTATGAATCTCCGCCTCAAGCTGAAGTGTGGCAAGACGGTGAGAGTCATTACAGAACTTCCCAGAGGTGGGACAGGTAAAGGATCCCACTTCAGCTATTGTGCGGAATTGGGTCTCATGGGATTCCAACATTATCTTCCAATTTCTCATTAAACTGCCCAAGTGGGGAAAATTGTAAGGTCTCAACTAATCAAATAAACATAAATGTATTAGGTAAATGTGAAAGACATTCAAGAGTCAATCCTTGAAGACAATTTCTATCATTTTGGCTCTTACCCATGCAGCAGCTCAACAAGTTGCGGCTGTAACTCTTCATCTCTAAGTTTCTCAATTTTTTTGGAGATTGATTCCGCACTTCGAATGGTGATCAAGATCCTAGCATACAGATCTTTTACCTCTACCCTTGTTTTGTCTGAAAAATGCAGTCCATCCCCCCTGGCATCCAGGTTTCTCAATTTTGAACATTTTTGCTCATAAGTTTTTCTTGTTTTGTCACCGTCCTGAAAATGTGGATAATAGAAGGATGTCAAGTAGACGATGACAAATGACACGGAGACTCAAACTGGAAACAGGCCAACTGCATTAGAAGATTTTAGCTTTGCTCCACTAGAAATAGGTTTCAAATCAGCTCAGCTCAACTGAGCCTTATGACCCAACTCAGAAAGCTACATAATTCCTTTTTTTTTCCTCATTCAACTCTATTCAAGGCCATGTTAGAAGTCTCCTGCCAATGTGGAGGCTAGGGGAGGGTCAGATGTATGTAGCCTCACCTCTCTCCAAGCAGAGAGGTTATAACCCCACACATTAGCACCATGTATTCTATTCCATATTCAATTTCAGAACAATAACAAGGCAACATGCATACAAAGGATATGTAGATTATTAAGGCAGCTCAACAAAGATATGTAAATCACATTTTTACAATCTAGATGTTGATAATACCCGATCTACAGTCTTCTCATATGCTAGCTAAGCTGTCACAGAAGGTTTCCCCAGTTCCAGCTTTGATGCTCATCGAACTGTACGCCAATTCGATCTTTCCATCCAACAGCTCATTTTTTATTTTACCTTACTTTTTCCTGGACCTTTTTGGATCATGGGACTTTTAGTTCAAAATAGTCCCTTTTTTTCACTCACGTTTTGCTAAACTAGACAAAAAGAATAAACTTTCCTCCCAACAACTCACAACCCCACAATGCTAATCACTTTTTGCCATTCACCTCTGGATGGGGCCCCGTTTAGGATGCACTTTCAGCCAATGCAAGAAAAACCCTTCTAACTGATGCATCCATAAGTTAGCATCAGAAATTATCAGATTTGACCAGTTCATCCAATTTAATCCTTACAGCTATCTCTTCTGAACATACCACTTAGAATCTGATAGTAATTCCCCAATTAATCTTGTCAATGTTTACCTTGTAGACATATTTCACTTTCCAACCTGTGACAACCAGCCTCACTTCTAAATTAGGACTACAGTTTTTTTTTCCAATTAATTATGAAATCCTCAATTAAACATCTCTAAGAGAACTTCAATCCCGATGCAATCTTTGAGGGATCACTTAAATCTTCGTGAATGATCAGTCAAATACCACTAACCACTTCAACATGACCAACTTCAAACAATCTAGCCATCACAAGAACAAATAGTTCCTATCATGCACTATCTAATCAGAGCATCCTTTAGCAAAATAAATAAATAAATAACCCAAATGTAGAATGGAGTTAAAGAGATTATAATGCGGGACAAGTCTACCTTAACTTCTTCATAAAGCTTCTTCTCCCAAGCATATAACCGCCCTAGTGTGAGCGAATGACTCCCCGCCTCCATCCCCCCATAATCATCAAATAGATCAGTCTTAGTCTCTGTCCACGTCGAAGAACTTTTGGAGCTGGAAGCAAGAAAGCTCTTACAAGATGAAGACTGATACGATGTGGTCCGATGCCATGTAATTGCAGGGACTCGCTTATTTTGTTCTACATTCAATCATGACAAAATGTGAAACAAGAAGTGGGATACTAGCCAAAGTCGATTTGCTTGCTAAAGCTGAAAAACTAAAAGCATAGATAAATTCAATAAACAACAAAATCCTAAATTGAAACAAACAAATTAGAGATTAAATTATGGTTGTACTACGACTAACCCTTGACTTCTTCAGAACCAGGTTGAAGATTAATTTTTTTGGCCTCTAACATCCTAGAAACATCCAAACCAGAACCATATGCCCTAACAAAGTGGTCCTCAATATCTTTTAATGCATCCAACAATTCTCTCCCATTAGTAGGATTATCAATCATACTAAGTCCCTTGTTGTGTTCCTCTTGCCCTACCATATCTTCACCAACCATTCTCACATCCTCAACCCCACTTCCTTCCTGTTCCTCTGCATCACTATCAGTATTGTTTTCATCATCATCATCAACAGCAGCAGCAGCAAGACTGGCAACCTCTTTTTCTCTCCTCTCTCTCTCCATATCTTCTTCAAGCTCTGGAATACCCTCCTGCTCTCTGATAATCCTAAAATCATCATCTGAGCCATGATCAAACCCATTATTAATCACTTCATTTCTCATCATTCCATCAAAGGGGTTGAAAAAATCCCACCCAAAATCCCTTCTTGGTGATGGCATTGGTGGCAATTCTTCAGAATAAAACTCTTCACACACATTTTCCTCTCTTTCTTCATCGTCGTTGTCATTGTCGTCTTCGTCTTCTTCTCCTTCTTCCTGTTTTTCTTGCTGATTTTCTCTCTCCTCATCTGAAGAGAGAGAAGAAACAGAAGAAGAAACTGAGGACTTAACTTGTTTATGAGCTGTAGACTCAACAGAGGGAATCAAAACAGGGTTTTCAGAAACAGAGGTTCCAGATTCATAGAGCTCAGTAGTAACTGTAGGAACTGGAGGGAAAGTGATGAGAAATGGAGAGGAAGGAGAGGAATGTCTAGCTACAAACAACCTTATAGCAGCTGCTACGGCATAGAGTGAGTGATTGTATCTAGAATGAGCATCTGCAAGTGCTTGTCTTCTCTCTACAGCTGATTTCAAGAGCTTTTTTCTCTCTCCACACAGTGAAACCACATCGTCTTCTTCATCTGACTTTGAAGCAGCACAACCCATTTTTGATTTTTAATCTCTTTCTCTCTCTGTGAAGATTTTGGTTATGGGTTTCTGATAAAAATGGTGGATTTTGCAGCTTTGAGGTTTTAGAACAGAAGAAAATAAATTAATGTGCTTTTCCTTTTCTAAATAAAGTTAGGCTTTTTCCTCTGATAAAACCCTCTATGTCAATTTTGTTTTCTAGTACAGAAAAAACTAAAAGTGGGTTTTTTGGGACTAAAAGTCCAAAAGTTGAGAGGGAGTTATTCCTAAAGCATGTCATTCGTGTTTAATCGATTCGATATTAACAAGGTTAGTGCCTTTCTTAAATACGAAAAATGGGTTTTGCTCAAAAGTCACGAGGGTTTAAGCGGCGCAGGGGGAGAGAGAGAGAGATTGGTAATGGACGAGGGCTTAGGAGAAAAGCAGTGTGTCAGAAGCAAAACAAATGTGATTATTCAATCAAGCCAAACCCGGGAGGGAATTTTATTATTATTGAGTGGAAACTGCAGAGAGAGAGAGAGAGAGAGATTTGTGAATGCGTATCTTTGTTAATGAATGTGTTTTAGAGAATGGGAGCAAAAAGAAATCGTTCATTCTTGTGTTATCCATTGGAGAAGAGGGGGCTTACGTATTCTCACTCCAAAAAACTCAGATCTTTTCCTAGATTTCGCAGACAAAATAACGGGTGACAGGACGGAGATTCCCGGTGGTTATTATAAGGGAAAGACGCAGGAAGGTGGTCAAAGCCTCAAAACTTGTGAAATGTGAAGCTTATTACGAGGGGGGAGAGAGAGAGAGAGAGAGAGAGAGAGGGAGGGAGGGAGGGAGCGTGGGAGGGGTTGTTTTTTTTTGTTTGTTTTGTTGGTATTTGCTGCTTATTAACGTGTGCAACATTTGCGGGTCTTAAGAATCTTTGACGCGCGATATTCATCTGATGAACGCAATAATGAACGATTAGTGTTTTCATTGTCTTATCTAACCAAGTTGCATCGTACTTTAAAAAATATGTCAATCGACTTCCCAACAACATACCGTAATTCCCAAACATATCTTTGTCAATCCTCAATCTTTATTCCTTTAAAAAAATTGTTTTTGTTCATCAACGCAAAGCCTTTATTTTATGGTTCACTCACTAGGGCTGACTCAAAATGATTGAAGGGTAATAATGCTTTGCTTACAAGCTTGGTGGGGTAACCTTCGAATTGTACCTAAATTTATTATTCAATGAATTATGAAAAAAAAAATGTTGGGGTTTGGTTATAATTTCAACTTTTTCCCATTTGTTGTTCCATTGGAAACCCTTTTCTATTCCAACTTTTGAGTTCCATTTCTGGGCAGCACTTTTGCTTTTCCATTTTGCTAAGTTTTGCTTGTGCTGCATTGTTTTCAACATTGATCATTTATAATTATTGTATATTTTTAATAAATTTATTTTATATCTTTAATAAATTATATAGACTAAAGATTAAATTTATTAAAAATCAATTTATTTAGTTCAATGAGAAAATATTTTAATTAATTAAATTGAACAGGTGCAGAGCATGGCAGGATGTGGACAGGGATTATGGACAGGGCCTTTGGGACCCAGAAATGACTGCTGAGCCCGAAACCTAACCAAAAATAAATAAATAAATAAAAAGACTTGTCTTTTTGTTCAACATTGTACAAATAATTTACTGCAATAATTACTCATTTTTCCTCTTAAAAGAAAAGGTAAAAATGAATTACCAATATATAAATTTTTTTTAATAATTGTAAATAAAAAAGATTTTATGAAAGGATATAAGAGCAGAACCAACCGATTAGCTTTTTATTTGCTGGGCCACCACCTTTTTCACAGAACTTCAACCGGCATTGATGGCTTCAACTGGATTGATTACTCTGGTAAATAGACTTGCTTGTTTTGGAAAGAGAAAGGGTAGACCATAATTAGAAGTGATAGATCTTTAGGCATTCTATGAAAGTGAGAGAACACAAAGTTCTTCATAAACTTTGAGGTTTTTTTTTCCCCGTAATTTGACTGTATTAATATTAAATAATTTAATAATTAAAAAAAAAATAAAAGTTAAGTTTTTCATAATATATTATTAGAGTCATATTAAAAATTCAAGTATGTTGTAGTTGAATTTTTGGGAGTTAGTCGAGTTTTTTATTTAAGTTTTGAGACATAAATTAAAATTTTTCTCACAATAAATCTTATAATCATAATTTACTCATGTAGATTAAATACTTTTTTTAATAATTTTGTTCCATGGGAAAAAGCGGGGTGGGAAGAGAGAGAATAGATGTTATGTCGTCCCCGTGAAGAGGAGGTAGGGTTCGAAATTTGTGTCCTAAAAAGAGATGTAAAGGTTTCTCTCTTATTGGTTAGTGTGAAATATGCCCTGACCACATAGCAGTCCTCCCCTGGTCTTCACACCCTTGGAAATCCCTCCAACCTCAGTTATTAATTATTAAAAACGTATCGCCTCCCCTCTTCTCCTCTCTCTCTCTCTCTCTCTCTCTCTCTCTCTCTCTCTCTCTGTGCGATCAAACTATTGCGACAGACGTCAAAAATCCAAACCCAACTTTGACCCCTCCTCCTGATCTGGCTCTAAAATATTTAGGTAAAGCAAAAGATGCAAATGCAAGTTCATAACGCCAACATTCCCATCATTTCATCATTGCACTACCCAGATGATTGCTGCCAACTTGATAAAGTCAAAATCGGAGATTCAATATAATATTTAATCAAGGAAAATTATTTATAAAAATATGTCAAAACGATCGACTTATAAAGCTTATCCTATGACTCATTAGTATCTTAGTTATACTACAATGACAGAGTTGCCTTAAGAATATTAAGCATGGCTTAAGCTGCAAATTCTATAGCAAGAAAAAGTCTTCCTGCTCAAAGCACAAAAAGAGATAATAGCAATGGTGAAGTTATGATCCATACGCTATCACGATTCCTTGGCATCTTAGCAATGCTAGGATGACAGATGACCCTAAGAGTATTAATTATTTTCTTTTGTTACATGAGATTTCAATTAATCTCAGATCACATGTTGGAAAAGAAAGTTGAGATCACTACAATGCCTCTTCTTGAAAACTAAGAGTATTAATTATTGCTCAAACTAGACATATGATAACATGAAAAGAACCTTCTTAAGCCCAAAAAGGACGTTAATAAAACCAGTCACTTTAAAATCATAGATTCTTTCATTTAAATAAAGAAAATCTCTTGCAAAAACGAAGGATAAAAGAAAATCTCATGTAGAACGAAAGAGGACACAATAGCTCTTTAGCATCTTAATAATGCTGCAATGGCACAGCTGCCCTAAGAATATCATATATGGCTCAAATTTTACATTCTATGACAAGAAAAGACCCTCATGCTCAAACTTAAAAAGGGGTGGCAACAAGTCGCCCTCTCCCATGTTCAAAATGACAAGGGAGAAAAAAAAATGCATGCAAAGAATGGGAACACAAGAATATGAACATAAACATAAACTCGTGCATTGTTTCTTTTAATTTACAAAATACAACGGTTGCAATGGGAGGAAGAAAAGTGAAAACCAAGAAAAAAAGGGAAAAAGAATCTGTAGAAAAGATTTTTTGACAAGAAAGAACCTTTTTAAGTTCATTGTCCTCCGAAGCCTCCTTACACCTCCCACTACTCCCATGATTCTTCCTCTCCTTTTTTGCTGCTGAAGAACTAAATATAGTAAGTTCTCCCGGTTAGAAAGAGTTACATTGTACATCAAAGAATTTTATCAGGTCTGCAGTGTCTCTTCTCTTTCATAAATATACTATTGCGCAATGTAAGTAAAACCCATGAAAGTTTCCTCCCCTAAGATTACAACAGACAATGGATCAGCTTCATCAAGTGGTACCAAGTGGCATGGCAGACGGTGCTAGAGTTTTTGCAGTGAGGTTGAGACCACCTCCTCGCACCGACACATTTGGGCCTCTAACTGAGATGGCCCTACAGACAAGATTTGAATCAAGAAATACAACTATAACTGTGATGTCATCGTGGAAATGCCGGCGTACCCCCCGGTCAATCTTCTTCAAGTCTGAGTACCTCATTTCTCTTTTATGGGCTGCTTCCTGCAAAGCAGCTTTGACAAGCCTCCGTGCAATTCCCTGCACATTAGAATGCATGTAAGTGTCAACTTCTCCTAATTTTAGCTTAGGATACCTTATATCAGTATAGAAGGCCAATCCCAATGATTAAAGTCCTTCACACTAGATTGCCTTCATGACTGTGGCATCCATATAATAGATATATATTGTTCATCTTTCAATAGCCCAAATCACATTTGATACTCTAGTGCATGCAAAGCAAGAGAGAAAACAGAAATAGTTGCATGAAAACAAAATTTAAGTAACACAGACTGCGAATGTAAGGACAATGTGTACGTGGAGGGTCAATGGTTTCCACAGAGTATAATCAAGAACATCTATGGGGTCAAACAAGGATTTGTTAATGAATAAAACATAATTGTAAGGACTTTTACTTTCCTTTTCCTTTTTCTTTTGAATTACTTTACATGAATAGAATTTAGCCTTAGATGTTGGGAGACAAAATCATTGAACCAAAAAACAAAAAAAATCAATGAACCTAGTCACTCTGATAAAACTTCCATAGAAAGACAACTCGAGGGCATAGATGCTAGAATTATTAGAAACCAGCTGTAATGCAGAAATAAAGTGACTTACACTGCGAGGGTGATTTTGAACTAAATCAACTGCTTTTTGATTGCTAAGGTGCTCCCATAACCCATCAGAAGCAAATATGAGAAATTGATCGTGTGGCTGGAGTTCATGCACAGAGACTGATGGTTCAGAGCTCAATATTGGTCTTTGGAAAGGTTCACGCACGCGAAATTTAGCATACAAGGGCTCCCTGTTAAATTCAGGTCTTTTAAGGTACACATCACCAATGGACCTAGAGACCTGCAAAAGTCATTGTCCATGAGTAAGATGTGTTAACTTTATCCCCATAATCTTGCAATGCTTCATACATATTCAGAAATTAAACCTCATCTTTACTAGACTCATCAAAGACATTGAAAGTCATTTGGTGCTAGTCAGGAATGTAGTCAGAGATATACAGGCCTAATCATCATCTGAGCATCTCAAGTTTCAAGCTTTCCGACATGCACATTCCATTGGGGGTGCTGTAAGAAGCCAAGAAGAATCACCTTGGGTAAAGAATCAAATTTTTGCTCTAACAAAATCCGTGATAAATCATCTTGAGCAAGGTATTCATCAACTAAAAAAGTTCTTGAATTATAAGTTACATTAGTGTAGATCATCTTCATCGAAGACCATTTCTCATTACTAGGAGATATCATAACTTCAAAAACTCCTGATCCAATCCGAACACAACATTCTTTCTATTGGCCCAAAAACACCATGTCACAAGAAGCTCATTTCAACATCTCAACTGATTGAAAAGCAGTGGCAACTAACAATAAATCTACTCTAAGCCTTAGAATTAGCCTCTATGTTTAAATCAATTTCCTCTAAACCTGCTAGTTAAAGCCCCTAGACTAAAAACATATGTCAAACATAGTTCAAGTTTTATCTAACTACATGTTCTAACAGACTTGAGCATTTTAAAATTTTGGAGTTCATGCTCTTGCAGACCCCTTCTTAAAAATTCAACCCACAAACTTAAGCATTTTCCCAGTATCTAAGTTCTCATTGTGATGTGATTGAAGCACTAGACATTAAGGGAATCTGTACATGGTAGGTCATGTAAGTATCGAATGAAACTACCAAAGAGCTAAATTAATGTAATGATCTAGAAATGGAACTTCACTTCAGTTGATTATTTCAGAAATCTGCTCCAACTAATGCCTGTTTTCTATCCCAAGTGAATAGCAGTGGGGGAAGACAATAAACTTATGCATTCTTGCCCATCAACAACGTAAAATTCTTTTGTATCATGTAGGGAACAATTTGCCAATAAAGATTCAAGAAGTCAATAGTAATGAAAACATTCTAGCAATCCCATTATCGCAACCATAATCTGCTCACTGCTATCATTACCCAAACTTACTTGTATCAGGCCTTTCACACGCCACACATTATGTTTCAAAACTACAATGTGTGAGTCATCAGGATGCAGAGAATGCATCTCTTGTCTAACAGACTCAATGCCAACATTATGTTCTGCTGATAACTGGATGGCAAGAACCTCCCCTGTTGCCCTAACAAGCCGCCCAAGGACAGCACGGGAATCACCAAGATTGGCTACGTAAAGATTCCTGCCACAAATAACACCAACCAAGCAGCATGACCCAACAGCTGCAATCTGGGGTTTCATTGGCCACTGCTTGGTTACAACAGAAAAAAAACCCTCTTCAGTTGCTTGAAATGCGTTCCTAATAACATCTGCAGATATAGTTTGTTGTTCAGATGCAAACCCTGCAAAATGTGGAATCACAATAAGCAATCGACCCAGTTGTCAACATAGCACATTCTTATATCAATCAGTCTCATTTGCTTTGAGAGTCCTTACTCTTGAGGTTTTGAAGAAGATTATCACAGATGTAACGAGACACCTCAGGACCACCATGACCATCATATACTCCTACAAATGTACCATAAGGGCCAGATTCGAGAGTGCTTAAACACCCAGATTCAATCTGGCTTTGATCCTCGAGCAAATTATTGGCCTGAACAACGGCCATTGAGAATTCACCAGTTAGGTGCTGCCCATTGTCTTTGTACCAAAGAAGCCCATCTTGCTTGCCTGCTGCATCCGAACCAGTATGTATGTAACGGTCCCAAGATGGCCAGAAGCAGGCCCTCAAAAAGTTCATTAACCTTGATAACATCCCTCATTTCACCAAACGGGCCACCAATTCCTCAACATCCAAAAATGGATGCCAAGTTAACTCTTTTAACTAAAAATCCCACAATTCTCTTATCTACAATTACAGTCAAAACCATATCAACAAAGTTAATCATCTACTCCAAATTACAAGACTCATAACAACAACAATATCAATTTGAACTAGAAAGTTGCAAGGCAAAACCAGTCAATCGTCATATAATTCACATACAACAAAAGTAAGAACTTGAAAATCATGCTAACTTTAAGATATAAAATACAACATGAGTTGATGAAAAGGTTAACCATTGCAAAGAACAACCACCGAGGCGTAAAACCCAAAGCCCTTGTTTTCAAAGTTCAAATCAGGAAAATTTCTCACAATTTTAGAATGGAAATAAACAAAACCCATGAAGAATTTTAACGTTAGAACCAAATAAAAGTAATAGGAACAACAATAGGTTTGTGGAAAGACAAGAACTATACAATTGTAAAGTTATAGTCACCCGCCAAAAAGTGTTGTTTGTTCTCAGAGCATACATATGATAAATCAAATTTCAAAAAGCAATAAATTACAAGAAATAACGAAACACTACAATAACGAGAGAGAGAGAGAGAGAGAGAGAGAGAGAGAGAGAGAGAGAACAGACCAAGAGCGTGATAGGTGAAGTTAGTTGCGCTAGAGAAGCAGGGGAGACGAAAGCGATGGAGATCCGAAAGAAACAAAGCAATACATGCGGTGATTGGAAAGAAATTAGATCTATAGATCCATCAAATCAAATACAATTTAGGGTTTTGTTTTGTTTCTTCTCTCTCACTTCTCTCTGTTCTCTCTGTACAAAGTTCTAATTTCTATTCTTTTAGGGTTTTTAAGGAGACAGAGAAATTGAAAGATGAATCAAATGAGTTCTCTCAATCAGTGTGATTGAACCAACAATTGAAAACTCACTCTCTCTCTCTCTCTCTCTCTCTCTCTCTCTCAGTCTCATCACAGAAGTCCTATGGAAGAAACGAACAAACGACGGCTGAAATCCAGGAATGCTAATGGGTAAACGTGGGGTCCACCCCCCCAACCCCCCCAAAACATAAAAAATTAGAATCGGAAAGGAGAAGGTTTGATCTTCGAACTTTGCGGACTTTAGACATGGGTCTTTCTTCTGTTTTGTTTTTTATTTGTTTTTTGTTTTTTCGTTTTTTAATAAGTATTTAAAACTAAAATCATAAATTTAAGAAAGAAAATTTGTATCACTAAACTATCTCATTAAGATATGGATCAAATTAATCTCATCCTTTTTCATAAAAACATAAATTAATTAATCATAAAATATTAAAAATTTTAATAACTTAATTATTATTATTACTAACTAAAAATTAAAACTGATCCTACAAGATAAATTTATGGAGAAAAATTTAAAAGAAAATTAAGTAACATATCTTAATATAAATAAGTAACATATCTTGAAATGAATTTTGAAAAGAAATTAGAATTTTAAATTAAATTTATTTCAAAATTGATAAGAGTTTAGATTTTAATTATCAATTTTTTGAAAATAATTATTTTCTTTTTTTTTTTTTAAAAAGTGGCTATTGATAATACCCAAATAAAGTTAACATCTCTTATTAATAAGGTGAAGGAAGTTAATATTTTTGGCCTCTATCAACTTGATTTCGTACTTCATCGACATTTGACGATTGCTTCTAAATTATACTTAGCCGTAGAAAGGAGAGTGGCTTCTAGATTATATGAAAAATTATAAATCAAGTCTTTCTATCTAAAAGTTTAGACAATTAAGGGGAAAACAAAGAATCCTCTGCACATTATACAAATACAGAGGCATCCTTATACACAAACCTCAGAGATGGAAAAGAATTAAGAAAAAAAGAACTAATTTCTTAATATGTAAAAAAGGGGAAAAGAATTAAAGGGTGAAATTAATAAGACTTTTTATTTATTTATTTATAGAGTAATTTTTAATCCCCGGGCCAGCAAGGAACCCAGCTGAGCAACGGTCCAGTCAAGGCCTAATTTCAGAGGGTTGCTCTATTTTTCTGTCCTTGGCCGACCAATAAATGTGGGACTTGACTACCTTTTGGGTGGATTATGACTCCACTCGCCTCATATCAAATCAAATCAAATCTTATGTCTTACGATATTAGTTGAACATTCATTTTCTGGTTTCCACGTGCCATCCTCTCCCGAGTTCTCTTCTTTTACAAGATATGTGAATTGTTATTGTGATAAAATTAAAAATATAATTTTTCTCTCATGACGGCAGCACCTAAGCACCAAGCCATTTCCACGTCCACAAACATGTAAGTTGTATGACGAAATTTCCTCGTACTAGCCCTCTTGTCAACTTATAATGCTTTATTCAAAATATACTAATGATGTAATAGATGAAAATCCTTCTCTCTCTCTCTCTCTCTCTCCTAAGAATTTGAAATAAACAAGTTATTTTAATTGTTCCAATAAAAAAAATGAATTTCAAACTCTGCCGTGGGTGGGGAGGTCAAAAGGTGGGGTTTTGGGTTGGGGGAGGAGAGAGACAAAGGGCTACATCAACGTCAAAATATAATTAAGTTTGTTTGGAAGACCTATCACGAGAGAGAGAGAGAGAGAGGAGGGGGGGGGGTTGTTATAAGTGGGTCCCATGAAGTTGAATGAACAGTTCCGATTAGTCAAAGAATTTCATGTGCCAAAGCGTAGGATTTTGGTGCTTGAGAAAATTCATGTGGCATGTATTCTCCTCGCAACCCAACCCCCATTAAGCCATAGGCCCTGCCTTTGGTCTTTTGCACTTTCCCTATGGCCCTATAATGACCAACTTCTTTTCACAAATACCATTTCATTTCATTTCTCCCCATTCTTGTATTATTTATCCACCCAAAATTAAAAAAGGTTACCAGATATATTTTCAACATTAATGTGAAATTTACATTCAAAAATATTTACAAAGAAAGGGTTCACTAAGCAAAATACAGAAAAAAAAAACACCAAAACTATGCTTTAATTTTCTCACAGAAAAACTATATAACCATATAGTTACATAATTCATATTATTTTATTTTTAGGCTGGACTGCTTAAAACTATTGGCTTTGACCTGTCTAGGCCTTGGAGCGGCCGCTCGAATTTAAATTTAAAATTGGAGAAAACAAATATTGGGCTTCGTTTGGGCCGCGGCCCCTTCCAGAGAGGTCCAGGAAGTAATAGATACAAAGTATGACCATTATCTATCTTTATTTTTTTTTTTTGGTAAAAAAGGAACAACAACAAAAGAAAAAAAAATGCGGAACGCCCTAAACAACAGACTTCTCACAACTTTGAGCTTCCATGTTGATCATCTCCTCCAACTCTACAGGGGGAATGTTCTACTCCTGAACTCCCGGCATCGCCTCTTGACCCATTTTCGCCGGCTTATCCGCACACCAATTGGCATTTCTGTAGACACGCTTGATACCTAAAGCATTTACCTCAAGTCATACCTCGTCTGCATTCAAGCACCAACACCTCTAGGGGATGATTTCTTCCGATTCCCTTGCTCACCATCTTAGATACCATTTCAGAATCAGTTTCTAACTCAATGTTTGTTATGTTTTTCTTCTTAGCTATGCGCAGCCCCTCCCTAACTCCCCACAACTCAGCCATCTCAGGGCTGGTTACGCCAATGTTGATCCAGAATCCGTACAGCCATCTTCCCTTACTGTCTCTGAACAACCCTCCAGCACCAGCTTTCCCGTCTCTGATGCTTACCCCCCCATCAGTGTTCAGTTTGACTACTCCTTCTTGGGGGCAAGACCAACCATCTCTATTGGAACATTTACTCTTTGCTCTCAGACCTGACTTCCTTCCCCATT
Organism: Dillenia suffruticosa; assembly: GCA_033439265.1. Taxonomy (NCBI): domain Eukaryota; kingdom Viridiplantae; phylum Streptophyta; class Magnoliopsida; order Dilleniales; family Dilleniaceae; genus Dillenia; species Dillenia suffruticosa. The sequence continues at coordinate 562,543 of JAVTVX010000027.1, forward strand.
TTTTCGCCATATTTAAGGCCATGTTAACAATTGTTTGGGGATTCATTACCTCTCTCTGATGCACAAGACTACACCGAGCCTTCCATATCATCCAGATAACAGCTGAGAAAACCAAGTCCCCCTCCTCCCGGTCCAGTTTGAATCTTTTGGAAGTCCCATCCTTGAGCCAATCCCCTGCGTCTACTTCCCAAAAGTGCTGCATCTCTTCAATATTTTTGTCCAGCGTGACTGCAGTCTCTTAAGGCGTGCACTACCTTCTCATCCTCCTCTTTGCAGATAGAGCAAGTTCCATCTGTTATTATCCCCTTTTCTTCTTTTCAGCATTGGTCATGGTCTTTTTCAGAGCCGCTAACCACATGAACATCTTAATCCATTCCGGCCTTTTGGTTTTCCAAACCCAACTCCAATCATCCCTTCATGTTGTCTGCCCACTGCTATTCTCCTTTGCATCCAATATGCTGAAGCAACTGAAAACTCCCCATCTGCAGTTCCACCCCAATACATGCTGTCTTCTTTACTTTCCCCTCTAGGAATCATAACTCTAATCTCCTCCACTTTGATTCTTGGCAGGATAGTAACTAACTCCTCCAACTTCCAATTTTTCTCTTCATCAATATATTGGCTCACACTTACGTATCTTTATCACACATGGTGTGGGGGATTAAAGCATGATCTACAAGTCTCTCCTCCCCAACCCATTTATCATACCAAAAACTAATGTTTCTACCATCTTCCATTCTCCATTTCAATCCCTTTTCGATGCACTCCCTGCTATTAAGGATTCCTTTCCACACTGCAGAACAGCCGCTTCTCCTGCACATATTCATCATATTTCTCCCTCTTAAGTACTTATTCTGAAGAATCTCACACCCCAACGCCTTCTCTCCCTTCATAAATCTCCATCCCAGCTTTGCAAGCAAAGCCTTGTTGCACTCTCTTATTTTTCTTTTTCTTTTTCTCCGCTTCCAAGACATATGACCGTTTGCTTCGAGAGAGAGAGAGAGAGAGAGTTCGTGTAAGTTGCATGAAGAATCTGGAATTCCGTTCCACAACAATATTGAGATTTCCTACGGAAGATTTAATCCAGCATCTACTTCTGGATAAGTTTGATTAAACGAAAACAAATGAGAATTTCATGTTTATACATATCAATTCAATGTGATATCTATAACTTTTAATTACCCCAAAAAAAAAATTCAAATATATTTATAAGTAAGACATTTTTTTACAAATTATGAGTCACTAACCAAAAATTTGTATTTGTAAAATTGGTTGTGTAAATTGTAAAAAATTCCTCACTTGAGAGTCCTAATTCGAGAATGGGTAAACTTTCTCCATCAACGGGTAAGAACGTCATAATTTTTTGGTAGTAAGAGAGACAAATAATCTTCCGACACCTTGGCTTTAAGGGCACCTTTCCCTATTAGAAATATTTTCTACTTCCCATGTGATTACGTGCTCCTAATTCTTTGAGGAGACGAAGAAAGAAAGGAAAGCATTGGTGGCAAATCTATATATATATTTTTTATTTTATGAAAGAGATTGAAAATTAATTTTTTTTAAAAAAAAAAGAGATATTACTAATTAAATTAAAACTCATTGATCATAGAATAACTATATAATATTTACATAATGTGGTGTTTGACTATTTGTTAAATATGTCTCTATAAAATAAAAATAATATGTAAAGAAAATCAATACGTTCAGAATTTTCAAATAGATAAATGATTGAAACTTTTAAACTCTAATCATTTCAATCCTACCCGTCTTGGAGCTCTCTCTCTCTCTCTCCCCCTCCCTCCCCCTATCTCTCCCCCACTCACTTCTTGGAGATCTAAAGTTGAGCCATTAAAGATACAACAAAGAGAGACACTTTTGCCAACACCACTTCCAATTGCCAATTAAAACAAACCCTTTTTTTTTTTTTTTGTAAAAAAAAAAGCTAAATTTAGATGTCTAGAAATCTTCTGATTTCTATTCTTTCCTCGAGTTTGACACATGTATGTATGCATGACCTTGAGAAGTCTAACCTAGATTTAGGTAGACTGATCAAGATATAACACAAAAATCTCTCATTTTTATTTTATTTAATTTTGGACCTTATGGCTTGAGGGCCAAGAAAACAAATATCACAAAGATCATCATCTAACAAAGGAAATAACTCTCTCAAAAAAGGGGATCTAATTTCTAAAGGAGATGACTTCTTAATACTAGATAAGCCAAAAATTAATCTAAAACTCCCTCTTAAAATTCTCCTCTAACAATCTTTTTTAAAAAAAAAATCAATAATTATCTTAATATCCTCATATACATATTTCAAATATAAAAGTATGAATTCATTGACTAAAATAAACTAAATTAAGGTTTTCTCAAATGCCCATTTTGAACTTTAATTTACATCTAGTTTTTGTTTTCTTATTTTTTGACTTGCAATAATGATTCTTTTTCTTTTTAATTACATAAAATTTGAACCTGAATCATAGAGTTGGAGAAAAAAGCAATAACCACTAGATTGTTCTCTCGAAAACAGTAGTGATTCATACTAAATATGCATCAGGGTAGTGAACATTGATTAATCTTAAACAGGGGTTAGAATGCAAAAGGATATGTAAGGGACTTCTCATGTAGACCTAAGCTATTCTACTCCAATATCCATATCTCTACTGAAAAACAAAAATGGATACCCCAACAACAATTTTCAGAACTTGGACGTATGCGTCTTGGAAAATGTAAGGAGCTTATTCCTGCCAGCTCATGGGACAAGATTTTTGAGAAAATCTGGGCTTTTAATATTTTCTAGTCAATATATTCATAATAATAAGAAAGATAAGGTTGTCATTGAATAGATGTAACACTCTATTGAGAATATATGGGCCTTAATATTTTCTAAACTAATATATTAGTCAATATATTCATAATATCAAAGATACGGTTGTCATTGAATGCAACATTCCAAGCAACCTTAAGTTAATATATTGAATACACTATTTATGATTTTTTATTTTATTTATTTCTTTATTATTAGAGAGAAATTCAGTGATATAAAGAGATTGATAAAATGAATTTTTCTTTATTATTTATCGACATCTATGTCTATATAAAATGTTTTTTTTATTTATTTTTTAATTACATAAATTTGAAATAAATAAAAAATATGATTTTTATTAAAAAGTTTTAAATACACGCTCAAGAATAATAACAAATCAAAACAGACAAAGGAGTGATAAGAATTGATTGAGATGGGATTGAGTATCGGACCCTCATGTGTATGGAGCGTTTTTGGTTGGGAGATCCGTCATCCGAAAAAAGTCATTGTAACGATCGACCTGGATTAATTATGGTAAATCCCTAGATATTGGGTGATATATAAGATACGGTGAAATATATATATATAAAAGCATTTTTCTAATAATCACCAAAAGGTTTGATTGCCATTACAGTGCTTCATTGAGTGTGAGAGAGAGGGAGAGAGGGCAGGGGGGGAAGTGAAAAAAAAAAAGGAAAATAACATGGGGTCGTTTAAGGAAAATACCTTACTTCCCCGCCGCTTCAATCGTACTTGGGAAACATCCACCGATTTTCCTCCTCTCCGCAATTAGAATCCAACCCCAACTTGCTGGTCTACAAACCCCCCCCCCTCTCTCTCTCTCTCCCTGCCTCTCTCTGTCTCTCTCTCCTTAAACCCTAACCCTAATCCTAATTTCCCCGTACGGATTCAGCTCAGATGAAGAGAAATTTTATGAAAATCCTCAATTGGGTTCTCTAAACCTAATTCTCTCTGTTCGAATGGATCGATTGAATTTCTCGAATCTCACATCGCCAATTAGCGGAATCAATGACTCTTTTCTCTCTCCTCCACCAGAATCCAACGATGAATATGGGGAGATTTCCTGGTACGGAAACATACAATACCTTCTTAATATCTCCTCGATCGGTGCCTTTTTCTGTGTTTTTATTTTCCTCTTCGTCAAGCTACGAAGCGATCATCGGCGAATGCCGGGGCCGAGTGCCCTTACGAGCAAGCTTCTCGCAGTATGGCATGCGACGTTTCGCGAAATCGCAAGGCATTGTGGAGCGGATGCTGCTCAGTTCCTTATAATAGAAGGTGGGAGTTCTGGGATTTTGATTTCAATTGCTGCTTTTGCCCTAGTTTTGATTCTTCCTTTGAATTTGTATGCTGGCAATGTCTTAATGGACGATCAGTTTTCGAAAACTACTATTATTCACATTGAGAAAGGGTCTCCTCTGTTGTGGGTTCATTTCTTGTTTGTTGTTATTGTTGTTTTGTTGGTTCATTTTGGTATTAATGCGATGGAAGAACGATTAAAGATAACTAGGTTTAGGGATGGGTGTGGAAATCCTGGTGACCCAATGGCCAGTTCCGCTGCAATATTTACACTTATGGTTCGGGGGATACCCAAGAGCTTAGCTTCTGATAAGACTGCATTTCAGGAGTACTTTCAGCATAAGTATCCTGGAAGAGTTTATAGGGTTATTGTGCCAATGGATCTGTGCTCATTGGATGATTTAGTTAATGAATTGGTGAAAGTTAGAGATGAGATTTCTTGGCTTGAAGCTCGGAGGGATTCACAATTTTTGTCTGAAGAAATTGATTTTAATGATGTTACTGATGTTTCTTCGGAGGGGTTAATGGGTATGGCTCGCTTAGTGTGGAAAAGGGTGAAGGAGTTGTGGGGTGTGGTTGTTGTGAAGTTGGGCTTTACAGATGAAGATAAATTGAGTAGATTGCAAGAGAGAAGAACCAAATTGGAAAGTGACTTGTTGGCATATAAAGAAGGTCGTGCACCTGGTGCTGGGGCTGCATTTGTGATTTTTAAGGACATTTATGCAGCCAATAAAGCAGTTCAAGATTTCCAGAATGAGAAGAAGAGGAAGATTGGGAAATTCTTCTCTCTCACAGAATTGCAGCTGGAAAGGAACCGATGGAAAGTGGAGCGGGCACCACTTGCAACAGACATATACTGGAATCATTTGGGTTCCTCAAAACTCTCATTGAAACTGCGGAGAGTTTTTGTCAACACATGCTTGCTTTTGATGCTTTTGTTCTGCAGTTCTCCACTTGCAGTCATTAGCGCGGTAAAGAGTGCTGGGAGGATTATTAATGCAGAAGCAATGGATCATGCAAAGACATGGCTGGCTTGGGTGCAGAGCTCAAGCTGGCTCACAAGCCTTGTATTTCAGTTTTTGCCTAATGTTCTGATCTTTGTGAGCATGTATATTGTAATACCATCAGCTCTTTCTTACTTGTCAAAATTTGAAAGGCATCTAACAGTTTCGGGTGAGCAGAGGGCAGCTCTTGTAAAAATGGTTTGCTTCTTTCTGGTTAATCTCATCCTCCTGAGGGGTTTGGTTGAATCATCCCTGGAGGGAGCGATTCTCCGGATGGGTCGCTGTTACTTGGATGGAGAGGACTGCAAAAGGATTGAGCAATACATGAGTGCATCATTTCTCTCTAGATCATGCTTATCCTCTCTTGCGTTTCTGATCACAAGTACTTTCCTGGGAATCTCATATGATCTATTGGCACCAGTACCTTGGATTAAAAGGAAGCTTCAGAAATTTCGGAAGAATGACATGCTTCACCTGGTACCAGAACAAACTGAGGAACATCCCTTGGAAAGTGAGGAAATTGAGAGCCTTAATAGACAGTTGATGCCTGAAGGAGCATATGATCCAGTAGATGGCAGGATCTCAAATGGTCCGGGGATGAACATAATTGATCTACAGGGCCAAGATCTTTCAGACTATCCTATCAGTAGAACCTCGCATGTTCCCAGGCAGACATTTGATTTTGCTCAATATTATGCATTTAATCTGACAATATTTGCCTTGACCATGATATACTCATCATTTGCTCCAATTGTGGTGCCTGTTGGTGCTGTATACTTTGGTTACAGGTATGTGGTTGACAAGTACAACTTCCTATTTGTATACAGAGTCCGGGGTTTCCCTGCTGGGAATGATGGGAAATTGATGGATGCAGTTTTGGGTATTATGCGGTTCTGTGTTGACCTTTTCCTGCTCTCGATGCTCATGTTTTTTTCTGTCCATGGGGATTCTACTAAGCTCGAAGCCATCTTCACCCTTGGAATGTTATTAGTGTATAAGCTCTTGCCAACCTACAATGATAGTTTTCAGCCAGCTCTGTTGGAAGGCATGCAAACTGTTGATAGTGTTATAGAGGGGCCTATCGACTATGAAGTCTTTTCACAACCCAACTTTGACTGGGATACATATCAGATATGATTGAGATTTGCTACTTCCACCCACGAGATGACTCCTTATTATTGTATATTAGTGTTCTCATTTGCTTTGAGAGGGGGGAAAGGACCATGCTGGCTTTCTTGTATAGTTTTTCACCTGTTCTCTTTGTATGCCTTTTTTAGTTTCCTGAACTCAATACAATTGGAATTGGACAATTAACTTATGAAGATCAAAATTATTATTCCATTCTTCTAAAAGAAATGACTGTTGTGTTTGTTTGCCCCTTTTTTGGGAGATTCATTTATTTCCTTGTTACATTGTCAAATCACTTGGTGAAAACCTTAGCTTAAAGTTTCTGGAATCTCTTGCTCCACATTTAACCTACAGCTGAAACGGTTCAGAATTCTGGCCTCAGTGCTGTATTCATGAAATTGTTCGATGAGCAAAATGAAGAGCATAAATATTGTTTCTTCAGCATCAGTACTTTGTGATGGACTGAGATCATTTTCATCCGTGAGCAGAGCATCAAATCCCCAGGTGAGCTCTTCAAAATTCAACCAAGAGCTATGTTTGCTGCCATTGCAGTTAGTGATTCTCTCGTAGGGAATTCTTGAACGGTTATTTATAGGTCAAGAAGAAATTAGTTTGATGAGTGGCTCAAGGAGTGAATGCTGTGCGGTATCTTAAGTTGTGGTACCGAAGGGCCGATTTCCTGTCCCCCAAGTTGTTGCTGAAGTTGTGCATCTGTTTAGTCTTCTTTGAATGCAATTGTTGAAAGGAGACTTCCATTACAAAGCTTAGACAGAATTGCATAAGCAAATCTGGGATGATTGTCATCATCGTGCAGTCTTTTTTTTTTTTTTGAAGGGGGTGGGGTTTCGAGATGACCTTTTGACTTAAAGCTCTTGGTCTTCATCATTGTGCAACTTGGTCTGGTTGCAAAGTTCATGTTACATGAGCATTTGAGCATTTGAAATATGGGGATCTTTATCAATCTCCAGTAATTTCTTCTTATGGAGTTTAGTCTGATTCATAATCTGTTCAGTATAGTTGGTTCCACCATCTCCAATTGTAAGATTGATACAGAGATCAGATCAGAATTCTAAGAATTTGCTTCTAGAATGGGGCAGGGAGTTGGGCATGCTTCTGGGTTTATTGGCATTTAATGAATTCTGCTTCTCACTCCCAGTTTTTTTCTCTTATTTTTTTTCCATTTTAGTTTGTGATAGATTGATCTCATTTGTGCTCAGGTAAGTTTTCATGCATTATACTGCCTCTTACCTCATAAGCAGAAAACTCAGATCCTCCCAACTTTGGTAATAAATTACCGTTTTATAATGCAAGGATTGCTGCTGCTTTTTCGGACTATGTAAAACATTAGGATTTAAATTTGAACTTCTCTAGTTTCACCAATATGGCTTTTATTCGAGTTCTGGGTTTGGTATCCTGTTCTTTTTACAATTTAGAAGAAATCGGGGGAACTTCAGACCCTAAACCTGGTAGGATATCTTAATTTGGATCTTGATAAATCCGTACATCAATAGAGTCTTATCAGCTTTAGCGGTTAATGGTAATTTCCATACTTCTTTGTTATTTCTTCTTTTATTTGTACTGGCTTAGTGGGCTTTATGATATACGATCATGTATATTTCAATCATTCTCGGAGAACATTGCGCGGCCCTCAAAAGTGAACTAATTTACTGGCAAAGGGAACCAAGGGGCTACATGATCTGGAGAATTTGATGAATTCAATATGGGAGGCAAGGAAACACATTGAATCTCCTACTAATATGGTAATGAAGAACTTGTTCCTTTCCGATGCTACTTTGAAAATGCTTATTTTGTTGAATGCTGGCAGGTAGAGAAGTAATTTTGTGTCACTGAATGCTGATGCTGAATCAAATGGTGTAATTATTCAGCTCAAATATGAAAACGACAGGATATGTCAGGGATCAGATGTTTTATTTATTTATTTATTTTTTTTTGCTTGGCGAAAAGGATGGAGAGACTGCTTTCGTTTGATATACTGCACTTTGAAATGTGTGATTTGCACTATGGTTACTGTCCTTAGAGTTTTTCACCATAGCCCAGCTAAAATGCGGGTCCCTCAAAAAAATGCAAGAGTTGATTCTTGAACATGGATGCAGGGCATGATGGGTCAATAACTTAGACGTAGCTGGATGTTGCCACAAGAGAACTGTGATATACTAAGAGATGCTGATTGCCAGCTTAGAAATCACACTTTTAATGAACGTTATGTTTAACCAACATCATGACTATTTTGTACAAATTGTAATAGAATCTTTGAATGCTTTTTGTTCTGCACATAAAACGTGACTCCTTTTCTTGCTTCTAATAATTCCTCTAAACAATTACAGCAGGTGAGCTCGAAATGTGTGCTGGCAAGCATGCCAAACAATTGAATCAGAACCTGATATTGGTCATTTATCATGCTGCTAATGTGAAGGTTCATGCAATCAAACATTGGATTCCACAGGGTTGTTGCTGGTGTTGAAGAGTTTTCATCTTTCCCAACTTTTCAAGAGAGAGACAGAGAGAGAGATGAATGGGGATAAGGAGGATAGGAAATCTAAGGACTATGTCATGGTGATACTTTCTTGGACCTAATGAATTATAGGAAAAATGAGCAACAGAGAAAAGATAGGGAAGCAGACCCAGTTAGTCAAGATGCATCCTACATCCACTCTCAGCCAAGCACATGCCTCTTCTTCACTCAAACTGAGTCTAGAAGATGATACGGCTTCAATTATTGGTAATCTTTAATTCTCTCTCTCTCTCTCTCTCACACAAGCATATTTTTGTGGCTTATCTTTTTAGTTAATTTGTAAGTTTTACTTTTACCATTTGAACCAGAATAAATATATAATTAGTTGAATTCCTCTCACAATAAATAAATAAATTGCTCTGCTTGCGACTTAATCGCTTGGTGAGGAGAAAGAATGCATCGGTGGGCAGTAAATAATCTAGTAAATGCAGGTCCTGAGGCAACAGAACTTCATTTTGGATGCAACAACATACCCATTTGCCCAAAGCCTCGCCGTGCTGGATCTACTGTACCCGACATTTTGCAGCAGCATACATGTGGCAAGCACAGGTTCTCTCTCTCTCTCTCTCTCTCGCCCCCCCCCCGGGATGTTGTTTCCTCTTTCATAGTTCTGATACTAGAGTACTATGTTTTCTTATTGCTTCATTTGATCAGCCAACAAAACACAGATGGAAGAAGCGAAATCCTCAACATGATTGCGGAAAAGGTGATATTTCATACAATATAGCAAATGCTGACATATTCTGCAAGTTGCATATGTTTGACAGTAATTCTTAATTTCTTATAAACAGTCAACTGATGGAAGGGAGACAGTCTGCACCGGCTGTTCACCAGCTTGTTACTCAGGATCCCCTCCAGGAAGAACTGAAAACCCACTGATTCACGACGTGCAATTTGTTCAGCAAATGGAGGTTCTTTCACCATTTACAAGAACAAAACTCTCCGACAAGTTTGGCGGTTTTACCTCTGCCTCTCCAATTTGAGATTTTTCCTCCTAGGATAAACTGGCTTTGTTGAGCCTTTTCTTTCCCCCATTTTTGTAGTGCTTGTTTGTTATGGTATAGATTTTGAGGGTTTTTTTTTTTATTGGGTCTGTATTTATATGTAAATACCTTTGAGTTGAACGGACTCCAGAATGTATATATCCTTTAGCATGAATCCCAAAATTTACTAATGTGTTTAATCAAATTAAGGTTATTTTTGCGATAATTAAGGTTCTCATAAATAATTTGTCAACAAAAAAGAATTTAGCATAGATCGACATTGCTATCTCACATAAACATTACCAGATAAATTTTTATTTATTATTAAATATCTAATTTGAAATATAATTAGGAAATATTAATTAACTCCCCTGGGTAGAAAAAAAGAAAAATTACCAATGAAGCACAACGTAATACCTTAATGTCGGTTAAGGACTAAATTGTACGCGGAACCCCAACGGCCTTCAACTGTCGACTTAATTAGCAGGATCCCACTTTTGGTGTTCCCTGTTTGGACGCACTCGCAACACATCACCCCTCTCTTTCTCTCACTACTTTCGGTCATTAACAGTTCTCTCTCTCTCTCTCTCTCTCTCTATCCCTTCTCTGTACTCGCAGAGAAGAAGAAAAATACCATCTAATCATTGGAACATAAAAACAAAAACTCCTTCACTTCGACAGTTCAAAAGCTTCGAATCCTTCCTAACTTTGTCTCTTTCTCTGTTTCTTCTCCTACCACCTCCATTTTCTGAACCCTAAATTTCTTGGTTAAAAGAAAATTTCCTGAAAGGGGATTTAGGGTTTTAAAACCCCATCTCTAGATGAGGATCTTACAAGAGTTTTGACCCAAAATATGGCTCCTTTATGCAAACCAATCTTCATCTTTATCTTGATCTTGATCTTTATCTGTGCCTTCAATGGCATGCGTAAATGCAATGCGCGTATATACAGCTTCGAAATGCACCACAGATTTTCCGAACCGGTCAAGAAATGGTCAGAGAAAAAAACCGGAAAAGAGTTTAATTGGCCGGTAAAAGGTAGTGCTGAGTACTTTGCAGAGTTAGCAGATGGCGATCGGATCTTCCGAGGTCGAAAAGCTTTAGAAATGGATTCACCTCTCACTTTCTCCGATGGCAATTCAACGCTTCGAATTAGCTCCTTGGGATTGTATGTTTCTTTCCCAAATTAGTTTTCTCGTAATTTGTGGTTATTAATGTCAAAGAAATCTAATTCTGTTGTGTTCTTTTTTGTGGATTTTAATGTAGTTTGCATTATACGACAGTTTGGTTGGGTACTCCGGGGATGAAGTTCTTGGTGGCGCTTGACACCGGAAGTGACCTGTTCTGGGTTCCCTGTGATTGCACCAAATGCGCCCCTACGAAGGGCTCAGCCTATGACTCTGTAATGCCCATTACCATTTTTTTACTGTCTTTTGGTGGATTTTTTTTTCTACTATTATTTTTCTTGAATGAATAAGCCTGATGAACAGTAGATGACCTTTTGGGGGTAAATGTTGTGTATTTTCTGATTTGAGTATCTGCCCCAGTAGTTCAATTCATACTTACTAGTATACTCATCTTTGAATTGCCAAATAATAATAGTAATAATAAATAAAAAATAAAAAATCATTCTTGTTTACTAGATCTCCTAGATTTGTTTTCTTAGTGCACGTGCAAGACTAGAAATTTATGTTGTGCTACGGGTTATAACATGTATATGGGGATATTAATTTCACGGCCACTGGTTATATTGTTAGTGGAAGAAGCGATGTTTGGTGTTATAATTTTTTGAAATTATATACATAATTAAAAAAAAAAAAAAGCTTCAGAGCTGCAGCTGCTCCCTTGCCACACCCTCTTTTAGCCCCTGCCTCGATGTAGTTATAGTGGATGATGTACCATTATAGTGTCATCTTCCAGTTTGTAATATTTAATTCTGTGATCTTGTTCACTAAATTTAATTTCAGACAGGGGGGATGAAAGCATATGGGTAATGCTAAAGTCACGATATTTTGAGAGCATTGCTCTGAATATTTCGAAAATCTTCATCTGCCCACCCTCCCTTTGCCCCTGAGTGTAGGTATACTGGATGATGTATCAATATAGTTCTGTCTTCAAATTTGAAATGTTTTATTTATGATCTTGTTGATTAAATTTAATTTCAAACAGGGAGGGGGGATTCAATGCCTATAGGAGATGGCTGATACCATGATTTTTTGAGAGGCATCAGTTTGAATCTTTTGAAAATGGTCATTAGTTTAACCTTCGCAGCTTCTAGAGCCAATTTTATAGGTTCAGTTGTTTTCAGTGTCTATTTTTGGGAGATTTTGCATCTCATGGAATGACTGGACTATTATATCATTTTTCTGCAGCAGTTTGAGCTTAGCATTTATAACCCTAGAGTGTCGTCAACAAGCAAGAAGGTCACCTGCAACAACAGTTTGTGTGCACATCGTAATAGATGCCTTGGTACGTTTAGCAATTGTCCTTACATGGTGTCATATGTCTCGGCTGAAACTTCAACCTCTGGGATTTTAGTAGAGGATGTTCTTCATCTGACCACAGAAGACAGTTACCGAGAAGAAGTTGAAGCTTCGATAACATTTGGGTGAGCTACAAGTGCGGTGCATCATCACTAGTGAATTGCCGCAAGACATTTATTGTGATATCCGAGTCATGACTAATTTGTGATTAATGCAGCTGTGGACAGGTTCAAACAGGTTCTTTTCTAGATATTGCTGCACCCAATGGCTTATTTGGGCTCGGCATGGAGAAGATATCCGTTCCCAGTATTTTATCCAAGGAAGGTTTTATTGCCGATTCTTTTTCCATGTGCTTTGGACGTGATGGAGTTGGAAGAATTAGCTTTGGAGACAGAGGTAGCCCTGACCAGGAAGAGACACCATTTAATTTTAATGCATTACAGTAAGTGGTAATCCCTCATTTGCTTAACAGATTGCTTGCCTCATCATTTAAACTGCTGTTTTCCTCTCTGATTGAAAGGTTAATTGAATTAACATTATTTCTCATGTCTGATTACATATTGCAGTCCAACCTATAATATCACCATTACTCAAATTCATATTGGTACTAGCCTTATTGATGTGGAATTGACTGCTCTGTTTGATTCTGGGACATCATTTACCTACCTGGTTGATCCGTCTTATACAAGACTTTCAGAGAGTGTAAGAACTTAGATTACCAAAACTTTGTTGCTTCCCGGGTAGATCACTTGTTCATGTATTGAGCAGTGTTTTGTCTGTTGCAGTTCCATTCTCAGATACAGGACACTCGCTGCCCAGCTGATCCAAGGATACCTTTTGAATATTGTTACAATATGAGGTAGGATTAGCAAATTACTAGCTAGCCATGTTCACTCTGTCCCACTAGTACCTCCCTAACCCTCATCATGATGCGCAGCCCTGAAACAAATAGTAGTTTGGTCCCCAGCCTGAGTTTAACCATGAAAGGAGGAAGCCAGTTTGCCGTGTATGACCCAATAATTATCATCTCGACTCAGGTAGGATCTTACTTCTGGCACAGCTCCATGATCTTCAATTTTCTAGTAGTTGATGTTCAACATTCAGATTAGCTCACAGCTCTCACATTTTTGGCCTTAATGATTTGCAGAATGAACTTATATATTGCCTGGCTGTTGTGAAGAGTGGAGAACTGAATATAATTGGACGTAAGTGTTCTGGTTCCGGTAATTGTATGTAATATATACATTTATATGATATATATTTTCCTCAAACATGGCCAGATGCGGGTGGCATGAGTGCATGAATGCATTAGTGCATCAGTCTAATGTTTAACCCCGTGGACAAAACCTGGTCCAAGTTAAAATCAAACTAAGAAATAACGTATCACAGGATAGACAAAACCTTATTAATCCAATAATTTAGTGTTGAGAAAGAGGACCTCCCGTCCGGGTTGCTCGTGTTATGGGTTTTTACTTGTGTGCATGTGCACAGACAGATGAAAACAAATGCAGTCATGTGCGCCAACCTTATAGATGTCACACGCATTTAGTTTACCAATTAGATTGTCATCCAGTTGGCAAAGCCAGGCTTCAACAATATCAATAGTGGGAGGTTAAACTCTGAATTTGCAATTCTTGTTCAAGTAAAGAAAATTTAGAGCCTGTCTATGGAAACTCTCTGAACAAACTGTACCTAAGAGTATGTGATCTTCTTGCAGAAAACTTTATGACTGGATACCGAGTTGTTTTTGACCGAGAAAAGCTTGTCCTAGGCTGGAAGAAGTATGACTGTAAGTGTTATTTCTATACAAAAGACAACAAAAATCATTGCTTCTTTGCGACGGATGGATGAATTAATACCCTTTTATCCTCATCACTCAGGTTATGAAACTGAAGATACAATCAATCTGCATAACAAAAGCACCGTAACTCCAGCCTTCGCTGCTGGACTAGATCATAATTCCACTCAAAGACCAAAAGAGAGCAGAGCGAATTCCCAAGCTTCAACTTTATCATCATTTCAGTACACGCAAACTTATGACCTCAGATACTGTTTCTTAACTCTACTTTTTTTGATATTGTTTTTGTCATTGTAGCCTTTTTTGAAGGGCCATCTGCAGTGCCATAAAGTAGTAAGTTTTAGGTCTCAGCTCCCGTATCATAAGTTTTTCCAAATCCTTGCCTTTAGCCATCTTTCTTCACTCACCCTAGTTGTAGGACTTCATGCTCTCATACTCCAGGGTCGTCTGGCTTATGATATTGATATTGGCTATGGCTATAAACATCATCGTCCCATCTTGTTCCCAATATCTTCCTTCATTGTTGTTTCCATTATTGATGCTCAAGCTATTTTCTTAATGGTCGTTTGGATCCACTTATAGCCTTTCGAAAAGACTTTTTAGACATGAGATAATAATAATAATAATAATAGAAATTAATAGTTTCACATTATTTAATAAAAAAGATTTTATTTGTAAAAGAAAAAAAAATTTAAAAAATGCAAGTGTATCTGAACCACAAGCAAAGGAAAAGAGGGTGTTGTCCTTGAAATTTTAAGAAAAAAATATTTATATAATTTTAATCATTATAATCTTGAAAATTGCTTGTTTTCGGTTATAATCATTTTTTTGTTAAAATTATAATTTTAAATATATATATTATAATTGTCCTTTTGATATAAATTTCTAACTGAGCCCTAAATCTAAACAAATACATCAAGGGCAAGCTCCCCTCCCTTCAAATTTTAGGTATGCTTATGAACGGTATTTTATCAAATGTAGCTAAAAATTCTAGAAATGTCGATAAAAATCTTAAAAATTTCATTAAAGCTTTTTGCAACGTTGTTAATATATTAAAAATTATAACATATTCCCCCTTTTGCCCTTTCCTCTCTATATGTTATATTTTGTCTTCATAATAAGAATTTTTAGTTTCACTCCGATAATATGTAATTATTTTTATTTTCTTCTAAGAAGAAATAATTCAGACATTCGCTCGTTCGTGAATTCATTAGTGAATTCTTTGGTGTCAAACCATTAAGTTTAAAAACATTTTCCATGTTCGTCCTTTGCAAGGGAGACTACAAAACAAGAAACCAAGAGAAAAGACAATACAAGAGAACACCAAATGCATCGACACTCAGTTGGTAAAGGTAGGATAGATACGCTCTTCCTTTAATTAAGTCAGGAGTTTGACTCTCTCTGAATACGAAAAAAATAATGTTGGGAGATCTGTTTCTACAGAGTGGGCCCTACAGCGATCGATTTAAATTAATCGAAATAAAACTCTATATATTGGGTGGTATAAAAAAAAAAAAAAAGAAAAAGAACACCAAATGCAAAATGAGCCCTCCATGTTTGAACCATTGGGAAGAAGGGAAATTTGTGATGAAATGCCCAAAGACAAATGGCCGGCGGCCTAGAGTATATTTTGATCGAATCTCATTTTTTTTTCTTATACGGATTTGAATATAAAATTACTATATTGAGAGAGAGATATTTGTATCACTAAAATGTTCTCTTAGGAACATTTTGATCAAATCTCTCTTACTACAAGCACGTGACTTATAAAAAAAAGAAGAAAAAGAACACCAATTGCGAAATGAGCCCTCCATGTTTGAACCATTGGGAAGAAGGGAAATTTGTGATGAAATGCTCAAAGACAAATGGCCAGCGGCCTAGAGTATATTTTGATCAAATCTCGTATTTTTTTTTCATATACGAATTTGAATATAAAATTAATATATTGAGAGAGAGGTATTTGTATCACTAAAATGTCTTCTTAGGAACATTTTGATCAAATCTCTCTTACTACAAGCATGTGTGCCCACTTGTTTTCACATTCCATCACTTAAGTGTAAATATACTATAATTAATGAGGTCACGAGTTTGATACTCGATCGCTTGCGAAAATTTACCAAATACTATTACAGGGTGAATACCAACATAAACAGATAATAATTATATAAATAGTAAATTTATTTTTTCACTTGAATTCTAATTTTAAATCTCAAATAGGCGTGTATAGCTCTTTTCTCCAAAAGTAAAACAAGCTGACGGTGAGAGTTGAACGAACTTCCCATTGGACAAGTCCAACTGGGAAGTTCAACCCAAGAAAAATTGATGATGAAATGAGAAAAGGGTGGGATTGTCACCCCAGCTGAATTAGGTGAACGAAAAGCCATTCCCCTTGTGAATTTCACTACCATCAAAAGAGAAAATGATGGGATATGTCAAGCCTTCTACTTCTACACTGAACTTGGAGATGAGCTTATTGATTGGAGTCTCTGAGGTGCCCTCTGTTTTTGTATACAGACATGTTGGTTTGGCTAAAGCACCGCAGCATATTCAGCTCAAGGCAATCTAAAAAAAAGGCTTGCACTGCCCCGATCGAATCCGGGTCTGTATCATTTCAGGGTACTATCATACGACTGGACCATTGGTGCTTTATGACCTTGCAAAATTTGAGTAACTTAAAACAAATTTAGTGGAAATCCAAGCAAATAGAAAAAGTGGATCATTTTCTGTTAGTTTAGGGTTTCGATCGTCTAAATGGTTTTGCTTGATTGTTTTCTCTTTTTTTTTTTTAATTGATTTTTCACCCTTATTTGGAATGGATGATTTTATTATTTTGTGCGTGTCCTTTTAGGTTTTCTTGTGGGATTTTTTATATTATGGATTTACCCTCTTTCAAGATAAAGAAAGGGAAAAGCTTGGAGTGAGAAGATGAACTTGAAATCAGACACAAAAAATATGAGAAAGATCACAAATGAGAACCTTTTACAAAGGGAGAAGAAGAAACAAGAAACCAAAAGAAAAGAAGACACAGAGGAACACCCTACTCAAGCACTAATTTCCAGAATTTTACTAAGAATTCTCTAATGGACGTGGAAGTCTTACATTTGGCTTTTTTCTGCACGAAGACAAAAAGGCAGGCAGGCGCCCTAAAAGAATATATTTGGATCACAATTTTCAAAATTTTTCATTTCAATCCCAATTTCAAATCTTAAAATACGCGTCCATATCTGTTTCTTCCAAAAGTAGTAAAACAAGGTGGATGGTGATGGTGAGTGTTGAACCGCCCAGTGGACAAATTCAACCCTGGTTGGCTTTTCTGTCGGCAATCAATTTTGAAAAATAAGAAAGACGTTGAAAATTAAATGTGAAAATTAGTATTCCTCAGTTGCATTTGTTGAGCTAGAAAAGTCCTTGACGCATGGTGATGAGATGACAAAGAAACTAAAGATTAGATTCATAAAATAATTTAGTCAACTTGATTAGGTTGCTTACAAAATTTAACAGTGGAAAAGGACAAGAAGAAGTAAGTTTCCTGTAACAAAATCAATCAGATTATTAAAATTTTACGAAGAATTAATCCACCCAAATGTAGATTGCCGAAAATTTTGAAAATTGTTTATATATGATAAACAATGTACATTTCTTTTTCCCATTCCCAAACACCTGAGGATTTTGCTATCAAAGCCAGGTCTACACGCAAGTGCAACTGAAAGACTCAAGAAAGAGAGGGACAGAAATAGAGACACCATGTCCATGTCAACTGTCAACTGCAAGAATAGAGATGCTAATAGACCCAGAAACAGAGTATTCGACCTTTTTTTTTCTTACACAAATCTAATTTCGTTAAGTCTCATTTTACAAACAACGTAAAAAAATATATATTTACAAACAACACAAAAGTCACCTAGAATCACGCCGCTCTCTCTCTCTCTCTCTCTCTCTCTCTCTCTCTCTCTCTCTCTCTCTCTCTCTCTCTCTCTGTTTTTTTTTGTTTTTACTTAGATTTTGACCAACTAATCCTAATCAAATATTGTGAAACAAACATTTTAGAAGTTAATTTTTTTTAATCATTTTTCATCATTTTCAGAACTCGAACTTAATACCTCTAATTAAAGGATATAATATTTGATCATTCAATCCAAAAAAATTTAGTGTTGCTCTCTCTCTCTCTTTCATTTGAAAAGGAACAGGACACGTAAAGGCGGGGGCTGGCGTGATCAGTGCCAACAATGCCTATTAAGGGAGAAGTTTCTTCTTCATTTAATAGTCGTTCCGGTGAGGACCGGAAAGGCTAAATTCATTTTCAAAGGTCAACCCCGTGTTTCTCTTACTAGTTTTTGAATCTTCCAAACAACCACAAATTCAAATACAATTGTGTCTCATTTCAAATACATTTTTTCTACTACAATTATATTAAATAATCAAGAGAGTTTATATTAAATATGTTTCCATCGAATAATTTTTTTAAATACAATTCTCACAATTAAAAATATTATCCCGTATGAATGATACTAAACATGAGGGGTGCAGTCTATTTTCCTTTTAATTTTTTAATAAAAAATATATATAATTTTAAGTATTATTTATCTATTTATAATGTAAAAATATTAATTTCACTATATAGAGCATAAAATGAATTATTAAAAATATTACAAATCAAATAAAATATAAATTTAAAACAATCAAAAATAGACTGAGGTTTCCAAAAATGGGACGCTCTATATGTCTGTCCAATGGAATGGAATAGGATAGATGGACAACATTTTCCTAAAATAAATCAGTTATGTTTTGTCTGGTCCCGCCCCCACCAGGTCTCTTCTTTACTTGGCACCAAACGGCCTCGTTTTCATCTTCAACACTGTTATCGTCATCTCTCTCTAGAAAGACAGGCAGAGGAGAGAGAGTGAGAGAGAGACGACGGAGAGCAACAACTTTTTCTTACTACCAATACTCCATACATACACTAAGTTTAGAAGTCAATTCTCTCTGCCTCTCTCTCTCTCTCTCTCTCTCTCTCTCTCTCTCTCCAGGTGGGAACGCGTAGAATTAATTTCTTTTCACAAAATCCTCAATTCTTTACTATCTATTCTGATTCGTTTCATTTTTTTTTTTGAGACCTGGGTCTCTCTAATTTTTGATTTGACATCTTTTTTTGACGTTTCTAACTTGGGTATCCTAAGACATGGAATTGAATCCCAATTTTAGAAGCTTTATGTTGATTTTGATGATATGGGGTTGCCAGATTTGTGGTTGTTATGGATTTGGAACATTTGGGTTCCATATTCATCACAGATTCTCTGATTCTGTCAAGGGAATTCTGCCGGTTGATGACTTGCCTGAAAAAGGATCTCTTGATTATTACTCTGCTATGGCCCACCGTGATCGCGTCTTTCATGGCCGTCGATTGGCTTCCACTTCCTCTAATCAGACGGCTCTCACTTTCGCAGATGGAAACATCACTTACCTGATCAGCTCTTTGGGATAGTATACCCCCCTTTCTTTGCTCCTTCTTTCTCTGCTCTACTTGATCGTTTGAATTGCAATATCATTATCCTATTTGGGTGTTTGTTAATTTCTCCGAATTTGAGGTTTATGGTCTCTTTAGTCAAGGTTTTTGGTTTGGTGGGCTCTTCAGCCTTTATCTCCTTTCTTTTTCTAGTGAAGTTGTTTTCAAATAAATATATGTGAATTGGGATGTTGATTAACTTTTTCCAGTTTGGGGCTTATAACTCCATTTTCTGATCTTTGTGTAGAACAGTTTTGGGTTTTGATTGGTGGGTATTTTTTATAAATCAATTTGTGTTTTGATTGTTGGTGTTTAATTTTATGCAAAAACTAACATTTGGGAGGATAATTATTAGAGAAATTTCTGATAGCATATTATAAATTGGAAGCAATGTAAAAGTACGAAAAGTAATATTCTCATAATATTTTCTAACAAAATCAAATATTTTCATAATATTTTCTAATAGTATGATTGGTAAATATTTCAGTTTGCATTATGCAAATGTTACTGTTGGAACGCCGAGTTTATGGTTCCTGGTGGCGCTGGATACAGGCAGTGACCTGTTTTGGTTACCTTGTGACTGCAAATCTTGTGTTACGTTCTTAATTTCCAGCAACGGAAAGGTACATATTGTCGATTCCATTTAATACTTAAGCTGCAACTCTTGTATGATTCTATTGGAGGAAGTGTGTATATAACATTAAGAGAGAATTTTGTAGATAATCATTTGACACTGTGAGAGTACTGGTGTTAATATGATTTATGTTTGTCATTACAAATTCATATGCTAGGATGAGAAATTTGACTTTTATGTTCACGTGTCCATCATTCTGAGCTTTTTTTTTTTTGTTTGCAAACAGCGGTTCGACCTTAACATCTACAGCCCAAATGCATCGTCAACTAGTGTTGAGGTTCCATGTAATAGCACCCTTTGTGGTCAACAGAATAAATGCTCGGCAGCTAACAATACCTGTCCTTACCAAGTTGAGTATCTTTCTAGTGATACTGCATCTTCTGGATACTTGGTGGAGGATGTACTACACTTGATCACTGATGATACTGCTTCAAAAGCTGTAGATGCACAGATTACTTTTGGGTAGGAAGTTCCCCTCCCTCGTTTTGGGGGCTGTTTTTCATTTGAAATACTTTAGCTACAACGGGTCACTTTTATTTTGGATATTCTTCCTTTTGAACTATAGTTTGCTGATTGCTTTTATTCTACATCTGGTGCAGTTGTGGTGAAATTCAGACAGGTTCATTTTTGGATGGTGCAGCACCCAATGGTCTATTTGGGCTTGGAATGACGAATATATCTGTTCCCAGCATTTTAGCTAGTAAAGGCCTTGTTGCAAATTCCTTCTCCCTCTGTTTTGGAGAAGATGGGATTGGCCGAATCAGTTTCGGAGACAAAGGAAGTTCCGATCAGGGAGAAACACCATTTGTTTCAAAGTGAGTTGTTAAATTTTGGTCCACATAATGCCCTTTTTAATTTTAGCACAGATTATCTGTTTGTATGACCATCGATCATCCTGATATCCTTTCTCTTGCAATGTGTTATCAGTCGGACCTATAATGTTAGCATGACTAAAGTAACCGTTGGGAACAACGCCAGCTATGCCAATTTTAGTGCCATTTTTGACTCCGGCACTTCTTTCACATACTTAAACAACCCTGCCTATACAGTTATTGCTGAGAGTGTAAGAACAACTGAAGCTTTTATTGCATTACCCTTTAGAGGCGCTTTTTGGGCATGACTAAACCTCTGTATCTTTTACAGTTTGATTCACAGGCCGGATATAATCGTCATGCATCTGATTCTTCGATTCCCTTTGAGTATTGTTATGACGTAAAGTTAGTATGTCATCTGGGACACTACCTGTCAATTATAATCTTTTTGCTATGGAAAGTGTTGACTCTTGTTTCTTGCACACAGTTTCAGTGAAACTATAGTTTATCCACAAGTGATTCTAACAATGCAAGGTGGAGATCAGTTTAATGTCACAGAACCCACAATACAGGTTGAAACGCAGGTAACTTCTCACTCTTGGTGCCTAGGGATCTGGCATGCTCATTTGAGTTTCTACAATTTTTACTGAACAGTGTTCTCATGATTTACAGACTGCTAATTTGTCTTGTCTGGCTATTGTCAAGAGCGGAGACATCAATATTATTGGGCGTACGTATCTTCTGAAGAAATTCCCTATCATGATGTTTTTCTTATATTGACACATGCCCAAACAGTTTTAATTACCCCCTGGTTGTTGCCTTCACTTTCGCACATTGCTTAGCCTTTTACTTGATGGGTCGAGATGGTGACGTTTGTGTAAAATTCGTAGTTCATCTTCTTCTACACCCCTGACTTGCTCAGGTGAAGGATTTCATGCTTGAAAAGACGAGACAAAGTACAGAACTCATACAGATAATACCTGCATACTACCTAGGATTGCATTATTAACCAAAACTAATTCTCACTGTACTACTTTCCATGGTTGATTTTTGTTTGCATTTTCTGATTATTGAGAAATTTCATATAATGACATGAATTAATGTGTCTTCATTCAGAGAACTTCATGATTGGAAAGCGCATAGTCTTTGACCGTGAGAAGGCGGCTTTGGGTTGGAAGGAATCAAATTGTGAGTGAATTCAACTTTCTTAAATTTGGTGTTAAGTGTCTTTGTGTCGTCATGAGCTTGTCTATCGAAGCTTATAAAGTGCAAGCCGTAACTCTCACCCTTCAGGTTACGATACTGTCGAATATAATACCGTGCCTGTCAGTCCACGAGGCTCTCCTGCTACCGCTGTAGATCCACAAGCCACAGAGAATCCAAATTCGGGAGCATCACCACCTCAGTCAAACCAATCTCCATTCTTGAACCCTTTCTCTTGTGCCCTTACTGTGCTTTTGCTTTCAGTTTTAGCAATTGTTTGATCATTTTTTTTCCTTAGACAGACAGGGCATTTCCCTCCCCTGCATCATATTTAGTGATAGACAGTGTGAGATTAGGTTGGGGGCTTTCCTGGCTTCCAGTTTTTGATATTTCAGCATTTAGTCACCACTATTATCATACAGGTTGTAAATATTTTACCATAGCAGCGTATCCATTTGTATGACAGCATACAGAATTTGAATAAATAGCTCCTTTCTTCCTATAACCAGCCTTGTGGAAAAGCCCTTTTCCTAGCTATGAATCTGTCATAACAGACAAGCCAGAACAGTAAGATGCAGCCAAGAGACTGGCTCTCGAGGTTGAAAGCCAAATGCATTTTCTTGTAACTTCACTCTATGGAATGGCGCTAGCTTAGCAAGAAACAAACCGATAAGAGATTGAGCTTAAACAATGTGGTAAGCAACTTTAGATTGCGGAAAAATTGAAATCTTTTTATATATGGCAAGCAACGTACTTTTTTTTTCTCATTCCAAAACACGTAAGGATTTTGCAATCAAAGCTATGTCTACACGCAAGTGCATGTGAAGACTCAAGAAAGAGAGAAATAGAAATTGAGACACCATGTGAATTGTCAAGCTCAAGAACGGAGATGCAAGTGGACGGGAAACAGAGTATTCAACCTCTTTTTTTTTTGTGGCTCAGACAAATCAAATTACATTAAAATTCTCATTTTACAAACAACATAAAAACATATATTCGAATTAATTTCTAAGCAAATGTACTTTTATAAATAAATTTGAACCATATACTCAAATTTGATTAATTTATCAAATAATTATACAAAAATATATTTATGCTCGGGATTAAACAAGTTAACTTGAATCTCGTTGCTCTCTCTCTCTCATTGCTCTCTCTCTCTCATTTGGAAAGGAGCTGGATACCAATATTTGATAGTTTGGTTGGTTTGGGAACTGACTCCCCTTAACTATAGTCGGGCGTCGGGAGACCTGTCCTCTCAATTGGGCCCTGCAAACGATCGATCAAGATTAGTGAGGCGAAATGCCGAATATTGAGTTTGTTGCCCAGCCATTGTACCAAAAAAAAAAAAAAAAAGGAACCGGACGGGGTGATGGCTTGACAAGCGCAACAAAATGGAATGGAGACGTTTCTTCCTCATTTAAAACTTCCAACGGCTCTATATATTCAAATACAATTATGTGTAATATATAATATATTTTTCTGCTACAATTATATTAAAATAATCAAGAGAGTTTATTAAAAATATCTCCATCGAAGAGTTTATAAAAAATATTTCCATCGAATAAATTTTTAAGTAAAATTCTCACCATTAAAAAATTATCCAACTAACATGAGAGTGCAGGGTATTTTCCTTCTAATTTTTTAAATAAAAATTATATGTAATTTTGAATATTATTTATCTATTTATAATGTAAAAATATTAAGTGAATATTGTATAAATAAGTTTTGAATAAAATTATAATAATAAGTTTAATTTTAAATAATAATCATAATTTAAATCATTTTAATAATATATTATTACTATAATGAAAACCCATTTAGTATATTATCATTAATTTTTAGTTGTAAAATTTGGTATTGTCTTAAAATTTTTTAATGTTTTCTTTAAAAATATTTTATTTAAAAAATATTATAAATAAAATGAAATATAATTTTAAGCCAACCAAAATAGACAGATTTCCAAAAATGGGACGCTCTACATGTCTGTCCAATGGGATGTCATAGAAAAAAAAAAAAAAGGAAAAGAAAACATTTTCCTAAAATAAATCAGTTAAGTTTTCTGGTCCCACCCCCCGCCACGTCTCTTTTTTTGGCACCAAACGGCCTCGCTTTCATCTTCAACGCTGTAATCGTCATCTCTCTCTCTCTCTCTCTCTCTCTCTCTCTAGAAAGAGATATGAGAGAGAAAGAGTGACAGACAGAAGAGAGGGAGAGAGACGGCGGAGAGCGACGACTTTTTCTTACTGCTACTACTACTCCATACATACACTCCGTTTAGAGGTCAATTCATTCTCTCTCTCTCTCTCTCCCCCCGGGTGGGAACGCGTTGAATTAATTTCTTTCCACAAAACCCCCCCATTCTTTACTATAGATTCTGATTCATTTCATTATTTTTGAGACCTGGTCTCTCTTATTTTTTATTTGACATTTTTTTTTATGTTTCTAATTTGGTTATCCCAAGACATGGAATTGAATCTCAATTTTAGAAGTTTTATGTTGATTTTGATGATATGGGGTTGTCAGATTTGTGGTTGTTATGGTTATGGAACATTTGGGTTCGATATTCATCACAGATTCTCTGATTCTGTCAAGGGAATTCTGCCGGTTGATGACTTGCCTGAAAAAGGATCTCTTGATTATTACTCTGTTATGGCTCACCGTGATTGCGTCTTTCATGGCCGTCGATTGGCTTCCACTTCCTCTAATCAGACGGCTCTCACTTTCGCAGATGGAAACATCACTTACCTGATCAGCTCTTTGGGATAGTATACCCCCTTTCTTTCCTCCTCCCTTCTCTATTCTACTTGATCGTTTGAATTGCAATATCATTATCCTACTTGGGTGTTTGTTAATTTCGCCGAATTTGAGGTTTATAGTTTTTTTAGTCAATTTATGGATTTGGTGGGTTCTTCAGTTTTTATCTCCTTTTTCTGGTGAAAGTGTTTTCAAATAAATATATGTGACTTGGTATGTTGATTAACTTTTTCCATTTTGGGGCTTGTAACTCCGTTTTCTGATCTTTGTGTTGAACAGTTTTGGATTTTGATTGGTGGTTATTTTTGATAAATCAATTTGTGTTTTGATTTGTTGGAGTTTAGTTTTATGCAAAAACTAACATTTGGGAGGATTAGTATTAGAGAAATTTCTGATAGCATATTATAAATAGTGAGCATATTATAAATAGGAAGCAATATAAAGAATCAAACTATACATAATAGGTTGGATTTATGTAGAAAAGTCGTTATTACAAAAGTTAATATCCTCGTAATATTTTCTAACAAAATCAAATATTTTCATAATATTTTCTAATAATATGATTGGTAAATATTTCAGTTTGCATTATGCAAATGTTACTGTTGGAACTCCGAGTTTATGGTTCCTGGTGGCGCTGGATACAGGCAGTGACCTGTTTTGGTTACCTTGTGACTGCATATCTTGTGTTACGGCCTTGATTAGAAACAAAGAGGTACCTCCTGCCGATTCCATTTAATATTTAAGCTGCAACTCTTGTTTGATTCTATTAGAAGAAGTGTTTATATAACATCATGAGAGAATTTTGTAGATAATCATTTGTCACTGTGAGAGTACTGATATTAGTTTGATTTATGTTTGTCATTACAAATTCACATGCTCGGATGAGAACTTGATTAGGGAAACTCTTATGGGAAGGCTGAAAGTGGAATTTGACTTTTATGTTCATATGTCCATCATTCTGATGCATTTTTTTGCTTGCAAACAGCGGTTCGACTTGAACATGTACAGCCCAAATGCATCTTCAACTAGTGCTAAGGTTCCCTGTAATAGCACCCTTTGTAGTCATCGGAATACATGCTCGGCGGCTAAGAATATGTGTCCATACCATGTTGAGTATCTTTCTAAGGATACTGCGTCTTCTGGATATCTGGTGGAGGATGTACTACACTTGATCACTGATGATAGTGCTTCAAAAGCTGTTGATACACAGATTACTTTTGGGTAGGAAATCCCCCTCCCTCATTTTGGAGGCTGTTTTTCATTTGAAATACTTTAGCTACAATGGGTCACTTTTGTTTTGGATATTCTTCCTTTTGAACTATAGTTTGCTGATTGCTTTTTGCCGATTGCTTTTATTCTACATCTAGTGCAGTTGTGGTAAAATTCAGACAGGTTCATTTTTGGATGGTGCAGCACCCAATGGTCTATTTGGGCTTGGAATGGCGAATATATCTGTTCCCAGCATTTTAGCTAGTAAAGGCTTTGCTGCAAATTCCTTCTCCCTGTGTTTTGGAGAAGATGGGATTGGCCGAATCAGTTTCGGAGACAAAGGAAGTTCCGATCAGGGAGAAACACCATTTGTTTCAAAGTGAGTTGTTAAATTTTGGTCTCCATAATGCTCTTTTTTAATTTTAGCACAGATTATCTGTTTGTATGACCTTCTATCATCCTGATATCCTTTCTCTTGCAACATGTTATCAGTCAGACCTATAGTGTTAGCATGACTAAAGTTACTGTTGGGAACAACGTCAGCTATGCCAATTTTAGTGCCATTTTTGACTCTGGCACTTCTTTCACATACTTAAACGACCCGGCCTATACGGTTATTGCTGAGAGTGTAAGAACAACTGAAGCTTTTATTGCATTACCCTTGGAGGTGCTTTTTGGGGATGACTAAACCTCTGTATCTTTTACAGTTTGATTCGCAGGCCGGATTTAATCGTCATGCATCTGATTCTTCAATTCCCTTTGATTATTGTTATGACGTAAGGTTAGTATGTCATCTGGGACACTACCTGTCTATTATAATCTTTTTGCTAGGGAAAGTATCGACTCTTGTTTCTTGCACACAGTTTCAGCGAAACTATAGTTTATCCGCAAGTGATTCTAACAATGCATGGTGGAGATCAGTTTAATGTCACAGAACCCACAATACCGGTTGAAACGCAGGTAAAGTCTCACTCTCTGCGCCTAGGGATCTGGCATGCTCATTTGAGTTTCTACAATTTTTACTGAACAGTGTTTTCATGATTTACAGACTGCTAATTTGTCTTGTCTGGCTATTCTTAAGAGCGGAGACGTCAATATTATTGGGCGTATGTATCTTCTGAAGAAATTCCCTATCATGATGTTTTTCTTATATTGACACATGCCCGAACAGTCTGTTAATTACCCTCTGGTTCTTGCCTTCACTTTCGCACATTGCTTAGCCTTTTACTTTATGGGTCGAGATGGTGACGTTTTGTGTAAAATTCGTAGTTCATCTTCTTCTACACCCCTGACTTGCTCAGGTGAAGGATTTCATGCTTGAAAAGACGAGACAAAGTACAGAACTCATACAGATAATACCTGCTTACTACCTAGGATTGCATTATTAACCAAAACTAATTCTCACTGTACTACTTTCCATGGTTGATTTTTGTTTGCATTTGCTGATTATTGAGAAATTTCATATAATGACATGAATTAATGGGTCTTCATTCAGAGAACTTCATGATTGGAAAGCGCATAGTCTTTGACCGTGAGAAGGCGGCTTTGGGTTGGAAGGAATCAAACTGTGAGTGAATTCAACTTTCTAAAATTTGGTGTTTTAAGTGTCTTTGTGTCTTCATGAGCTTGTTTATCGAAGTTTATGAAGTGCAAGCTGTGACTCTTTCCCTTCAGGTTACGATACTGTCGAATATAATACCGTGCCTGTCAGTCTACGAGGCTCTTCTGCAGTATCTCCTGCTACCGCTGTAGATCCACAAGCCACAGAGAATCCAAATTCGGGAGCATCACCACCTCAGTCAAACCGATCTCCATTCTTGAACCCTTTCTCTTGTGCCCTTACTGTGCTTTTGCTTTCAGTTTTAGCAATTGTTTGATCATTTTTTTCCTTATACAGGCGGGGCATTTCCCTCCCCTGCATCATATTTAGTGATAGACACTGTGAGATTCGGTTGGGGGCTTTCGTGGCTTCCTATTTTGATATTTCAGCATTTATTCACCACTATTATCATACAGGTTGCAAATATTTTACCGTGGCAGCGTATCCATTTGTATGACAGGCTTCTTTCTTCCTATAACCAGCCTTGAAAGCCCTTTTCCTAGCTATGAATCTGTCATAACAGACAAGCCAGAACAGTAAGATGCAGCCAAGAAACTAGCTCTTAAGGTTGAAAGCCAAATGCATTTTCTTGTAA
The DNA here is from genome assembly GCA_033439265.1 of Dillenia suffruticosa. NCBI lineage: Eukaryota > Viridiplantae > Streptophyta > Magnoliopsida > Dilleniales > Dilleniaceae > Dillenia > Dillenia suffruticosa. The sequence goes on from JAVTVX010000027.1 coordinate 590,907, forward strand.
CTTCACTCTGTGGAATGCCACTTGCTTAGCAAGAAACAAACCGATAAGAAATTGAGCTTAAACAATGTGGTAAGCAACTTTAGATTGCTGAAAAATTGAAATCTTTTTATATATGGCAATCAATGTTCATTTTTTTTTCTCATTCCAAAACACGTAAGGATTTTGCAATCAAAGCTAAGTCTACACGGAAGTGCAAGACAAGACGCATGAAAGAGAGACAGAGAAATTGAGACACCATGTGAATTGTCAAGTTCAAGAACAGAGACGCAAGTAGACGAGAAACAGAGTATTCAACCTCTTTTTCTTTTTCATTTTTTTTTGGCTTAGACAAATCGAATTACATTAAAATTCTCATTTTACAAACGATATAAAAATTAATTTCTTAGCAAATGTACTTTTATAAATAAATTTGAACCATATACTCAAATTTGATTAATTTATTAAATAATTATACAAAAATACATTCTTCGATTCCCTTTGAGTATTGTTATGACGTAAGGTTAGAATGTCATCAGGGACGCTACCTGTAAATTATAATCTTTTTGCTATGGAAGGGATTGACTCGTGTTTCTTGCGCACAGTTTTAATGAAACTATAGTTTATCCACAAGTGATTCTAACAATGCATTGTTGAGATAAGTTTTAATGTCACAGAACACCCAATACTGGTTCAAACGCAGGTAAAGTCTCCCTTTCAGTGCCTGGGGATCTGGCTATTCTTAAGAGCGGAGACGTCAATATTATTGGGCGTACGTATCTTCTGAAGAAATTCCCTATCATGATGTTTTTCTTATATTGACAAATGCCCGAACAGTCTGTTAATTACCCTCTGGTTCTTGCCTTCACTTTCGCACATAGCTTAGCCTTTTACTTAATGGGTCGAGATGGTGATGTTTTGTGTAAAATTCGTAGTTGATCTTCTTCTACACCCCCTGACTTGCTCGGGTGAAATATTTCATGCTTGAAAAGACGAGAGAAACTACAGAACTCATACCAATAATACTAGCTTACTACCTAGGAATGCATTATTAACCAAAACTAATTCTCACTGTACTACTTTCCATGGTTGATTTTTGTTTGCATTTACTGATTATTGAGAAACCTTGTCTAATGACATGAATTAATGGGTCTCCATTCAGAGAACCTCATGATTGGAAAACGCGTGATCTTTGACCGTGAGAAGAATGCTTTGGGGAAAGAATCAAACAGTAAGTGAATTCAACTTTCTTAAATTTGGTGTTTAAGTGTCTTTGTGTCTGCATGAGCTTGTCTACCAAAGCTTATGAGGTGCAAACTATAACTCTCTCCCTTCAGGTTATGACACTGTCGAATAAAATACCGTGCCTGTCAGTCCACGATGCTCTCCTGCAGTATCTCCAGCTACCGCTGTAAATCCACAAGCTAAAGAAAAGGGAATGAGAATCAAAATTCGGGGGCATCACCACCTCACTCAAACCATTCACCATTCTTGAACCCTTTCTCTCGTGCCCTTACGGTGCTTTTGCTTTCAGTTTTAGCAATTGTTTGATCATTTTTTTTCCTAATACAGACAGGGCATTTCCTTCCCCTGCATCATATCATACGGGTTGTAAATATTTTACCATAGCAGTGTATCCATTTGTATGACAGCATAGAGAATTTGAATAAATAGCTCTTCTCTCTTCCTATAACCAGCCTTGTGAAAAAGCCCTTTTTCTAGCTATGAATCTGTAATAGCACACGAGCCAGAACGGGAAGATGCAGCCAAGAGATTAGCTCTCAAGGTTGAAAGCCAAATGCATTTTCTTGCAACTTCACTCTATGGAATGGCACTAGCTTAGCAAGAAACAAATCGATAAGAAATTGAGCCAACATTCTAATCTAAGGGTTAGAAATACAATTAATCTATATTTTGATGTTAATACCAAGCTAATTTTAATTTAAGAGATTTGATGGGTTACACCAACACTATGGTAGAAACCCCCTTTTTTCTTATACGGAACTTAGAATTGTTTGTCAAGTACAACTGTTTTAAAAGTATCAGGTACGCTAAAACCTCTATAAAAGAGATTTTAAAACTGTTATTCTAAATGGCAATTTTACACACCGCCTCCTATTACCAGTTAAGCTATCATGGTTGGAAATAATTTGCTACTAACCTTAATTCGGAAACAAGTATATTTTTAACCCTAAAACTAAGATTTTGCGGAAGGTATAAGCTATTGTCCATATGGATGCTGCCAGTTTCCAGCATTGTGGTCAATTGGACTACGCAACGAATATATATCAAGTAATTTCCCAAAACTGATTGATAAATCGCAATTACCTCGGTCAGAAACTTGTAAACTTGGAACCTCGAAGTGCGGAGGAAAATTTGAAAGCCTAAATTTCCAAATAAGTTCGAATGCAGAAGTGTACTATACAAACTAGTTTTTTTTTTGTGGGGGGGGGGGGGGGGAGGAAAATAAGATTAAAGGAATCAAGTAAAACTACATACCTGACAAAATTTATGGACAAACTCATTACAGATTTGTTCAAAGCCAGTCGGATAAGTATTATACTTGGTGGATTTCTTTCGGGTTTGCCTCTGTATTTTGTTGGCCTTCTTCTTGACCGATTTGACCATGGTTGAGAGCTCGTGATTTTCTTCCTTTGCTGCCTAATTAACCTGAGACTTCATTTTTCTTTGATGTCCTTGCCTCGGAGGAAGCTTGAACTTGATTGGACTTCATCTCAGTTGAACGTACTAAAGAAGATATTTCGTGCCTTGTTTCCTTTGGCACATCCTATCTCAAGATACCGTCACCATTTGCTTCGGAATCATTAGATTGCAGCTGGGTTGCTCCAGGGGTCTTCTTTTCTCCATTATCCAACGGTATATCATGATCACCCTTTTGCTGCTTCTGTGCCGATTGCCGAACAAAAGTAGCAGCTCTCCTGCATAAGCCAAAGTCAACACTTAAGAAAGAAAAATGATACAGTGGTGTCTCCTCAAAGTACGGACAAAAAATTTACTTCACTAAATGCTGATATAGAGCCAATGTCTCCCGAGGAAACAGTGAATTCATTCCTTTTTAAAAAATAAAAATATAAGAGATTTGAAAATTAACTAAATTAATAAATTAATTTAAAAAATTAATTGATAAAAAAATAAATAATTTAAAATTTAAAAGAGTAAAAATTCAATGAAAAATAAGTTTCTAATCAAAATAGTTATATTCACCTTATTTCGGATTGATATATTATCGATCTATCTAGTAAACTCAACAAATAATAAATAAATTGGTTATAGTTATTTAACAACCGTCAATAACCAATCTCTCTTTATTTCATCGATAATTAAAAAAAATTTGTTAAATATTTTTCTAATCGAAACACAACTCTAGAAAAATTTATAGAATTTAATATTGTAATAGCATTAAAATCTAAAAAAATACCCAATTTTAATTAACAAACACACAAGTATGTTCATTTAAATTAGATTATTTAATTTTATGACATAAATTGGACTACTTGTAAAGTTCTAAATTTATATCATGCACCACTATATTAAAACAAACAAACAATTATAAATTTATCGTTTTAATTAATTATACATTATTTTAGAATTATCAAATATTGGTCACATATTCAATAAATTCTAAAAAATTATAAACACTAGGGTATGAGAATTAAATAAATATCTGTGAAGTGTTGGTTCAATATATTCAATTAAATCTCATAACCATAGAGAATCGAGATTTCAATAACTTTTCAATTAAAAAAGAAAACTAAAAACAAAACATAGAAGAAAAAAAAAGAAAAATAAATAAATTCTATAAAAAATAATATACACGTAACTCTCATTTTTTAGGAGTTTAATATCTCTTCTATAGGAGTGAATCTCCTAATTTAATAAAATATTTTCCTAAATCTTGATAATTATTTAAAAAAAAAATCTAATTAAAAGAAAATTTTTAATTGATTTGAAAAAGAGAAACTTGATTATGAAAACTAAACTTTCTAAAAGATTATTCTTAAATATTAGAGAAAAGCCAATAATGCTGAGAATATTCAATATTTCCAAAATAAAATTCAATTTTCCTTGAAATCGCGTGCAAATAGGGAGGAATAACATTAACTTGTATTTCAGAAAAATTTTGCAATAAATCCCGAAGTCCATACACCTGCACACTTCTGTTCACAAATTCTTTGCATAAATATAACAACAATAAACTACCGGACCTTAATTCTAAATTTTGGAATCAGTCATAGGGACAAATATTAAAAAAAATAAAAATAAAAATAAAAATGTGTTGATTTAGTTTGTACGAATTTTCCTACGCTACTCATTTCTATCGAAAATTATCTTTTCAACTAAATTTTTAACTATCATAACTTTACGGATAATTTATATCTAACTTTTTAATGACTTATCTCTACATTTTACTAAATCTCCTGTATTTAAATTTTCGGTTTTCCTATCTAGTACCTCTTTGGATTTTTATTGCACATGTCCAAACCATCTCAAATGATATTATCTCATTTTATCTACAATTAAACTAACTCTCAACTTATTACATATATCTTCATTTCTAATTCTTTTTTTTTATTTTGTCATACATCTGTCTAAATATTCTCATTTCAATTATAGTCATTTTATACTATTATTGTTGTTTAATGGCCCAACACTTGTCATATAATAGTGTAAATTTTACTACGATTCTATTAAACTTTCCCTTAAAATGCAATAGTATCGTGCGATTACAAAAAATTTCAGATACTTTTCTAAACGATGAAACCAAAATATTTAAAAGTGTTTACTTTTTTGTATGACTTTTCCTTCTAACATAATTATTTCTTCACTGTACTAATGATTATCGCTAAATCTACATTTCATAAACTCAGTTTTTTATCTATTCAATCTAAATTCTTTGTATTTTAGTGTATCTCTCTAAAACTCTAATTTAGCTAATACCCTTTCTAATTTTATCGACTAATACTATATCATTTGCAAACAACATATACCATGGTGTTTTATCTTAAATGTTCTTTAGGATTTCATATATCACAATTACAAAAAGGATAAAATTTAATGTCGAATCTTAATGAAACTCTATGAAACTCAATGTTAATAAGAAAACTATCGATTAGACCCTCACAAGTTGTTATATTAGTTATAACTCATTCATACATGTCTAATAAGATTAATATATTTCAAAAAAGTCTCTTTCTTCAACAATGTCTACCACACTACATCTCTAAAGACCATATTATATGTTTTTCTGGATCAATGAATACCATATATAAATTTTTCTCCTATATTCTAAATATCTCCATCAAATGTCTTAACAAGTAAATTATTTCAGTGATAGATCGTTGTAGTATTAAATCCAAATTGATTTTGAGACACACTTATTTTCAATTTCAATATATACTTTATCACTTTCTTTTATAATTTCATAATGTGACTCATAAATTTAATTTCTCTGTAATTAAAACAATATTGTATGTCTCCTTTATTTTTATATAGCGGTATAAGTATATTTTCTCTCCAATCTCAATTTATATTCTTTCATTCCTTGCATATATGCTCCAAATTAATTCATTTTTCTTTACTTTTCTTCACAAGTCTCTTTCATTAATTCTAAAATATCAAATATCATAAAACGTGACTATTAGTGTAATATTTATTTAAAAATAAAATAAAAATCAACTAAAATTATTATATCAATTCATGTCCTATCATACAGCAAATCAAAGTTCAGATACCAATCGGTTATGTTTCTTAGAATCAGAAGCTACGTATCGACTGATTGTAAGAGACTAAGGATGATTGCAAGTCCTTCCAAAGCAATTGCTGGCTGCTGGGAAAGTCATATATTGAGGTTCATAAACCATGTTAATTGCCAAGAGATCACACAGAAACAAGGGAAAATCACAATTTGGAACTAAAATCACAATTTTGAACTAACCATACGATAAAGTTAGACATGTCAAGTTTGAAGAGAAGATCACTTTTGAATTGTGGATCTGTGGGATCCAAAGCAAAAAGAGGCGATGTGAAAAGTGCTGAAAACTTTGGATCATCAAAGTCAGCAGTAGGTATCTTGTCTTCTTCAGGCTCCTTTTTGTCTTTCGACCCTTGCCCCTTTTAGGCTTCAAATTGTAACCCTTAAGTCTATGATCGGTTCCCTTGTCATCAGCAAGTAATAACTCAAGCTCTGGTCTGCTGGCTTCTGCTTCTCTATCTGTTTCTTGCTGTTGCTCTTCCTTCCTGTCGTTCTTGTCTGAAGCCCCTTTCTTCTTGATTGAAGGTTCTTCAATGAAGAAGTCATCAGGTTGTTCCATTGGTGGTTCTTGATCAGTATCGCTGCTGCCATCGTCAGATGAGTATTTGGATCTATTTTTTCTCGCCAGCTTTTTCTCTTTCCTTTCCCTGAGGTAAGCTTCCCAAATAGTCTCTGCTTTCTTATCCTTCTTCTGTAGAATGTGTTTGCTTATATCCTCCAGACCAGTATTAAAAGTGACTTCCATATCCAGGTCTTCATCCTCTGTCTCTGTCTGAACCATCACCATCACCATCACCAGGTTGAAACAAAGCTTGGTACATATCTTTTCTCCTATGCCTTTTTTCAGGTATCTCTTTTATCTCGTTTTCATTCTCATATGCATTCTCATTCTCATCCTTGTCGGATTCACTCTCGTCAGAAGCCAAAAATTGCTGGAACTCCAACTCATACAACTACCAATAAAAAAAAAAAAAAAAAAGAACCAAAGAAGACTAATTCACTGATAAATTTCTATAATCGTGGACCCAGAAGAATTAATTGCGATTGCCATTTTTTCGATTAATTTGAAATTGAAAATCATTATCGCATTTTTCTTCTCAACAGTGTCAGCAGAAGATTTGCAAGTGTCTATTTTGGATTAAGAAGCAGCAGCAACAAGAACAAAAAGAAGATGTAGCTAACTGTATATGGATACATGAATCTGTTGGGTTCTAAATCGTCAGGGCGAGAAATTTCATTCAGTACCCTTTCAAGAGTATGTCATGTCAACTTAAACCGAGTGGCTTGAAAAGAGCACAATTTGGGATATCTAATTACTCAAAACTTCAACAGTCAATCCACATTTTCATTTAAGTGGAACCCATTCTACTTAAGATATCGTCCGTGATATTTGCGTGGTTTTTCAAATAATTAGAATGTAAAGATTCAAAGAATGCAAGAACAGATAATTCTCATAAACTAGAAATAATAACTCAGGCAAAAGCCAGAATTGCAAAATGTAACATCTGCGCTGCTATTGTAATTGTATATATTGAAATTTCCACAAGGCAAGATCAACCTATACTAGAAAAGTGACTAACCTGACCAGCATTAAATTTCCGCTTTAATGTCTTTGATCGTTGCGGTTCATCTTCATCCCTAGTAAGATAAACTTTGCTGTGTTGCAGTGCCCAGATATGGAAATCCAATCCGACAGTCTTTGGGTGCCTGGGTAAAAACAAATCGTTTTTTTTTTTTAATGTATAAGTCAAAATGAAAATCTTTGGCTATTGCCATTCGGCTATCAGTCATCTTCATCACTATGTGTAAAAATTACCTCTGCTGCAAGATCGCGAGGAGGATGCTTGAACTCCATGTCATCTGGAATAAACCTCAAGTCAAGCACATTAGATGATCTTTCAAATTCAAGTCTATCACACTCTTTATAAAGATGGTCAGCAGTAGCCCTGGAATCACACTCAACCACAGCATAGTAGTACCTAAAGAAAAATAAAAACTTAAAAAAAGGTAAAAGGAAAAAAAAAGCAAATAAACAAAGAAAGAGCCAATGCAGGTCCTCTCAAGTCTTGAAAGTTTTATTATAGTAGAAAGAAATCAAAGATGTTACGTGTTAGAACAAAGTATCTGTCCATGGCCAATAAATTCATAAAATTATTCAATACGACCAAAAGAATTAAAAACACCATTACATACACAAGCGACCTTTCCCCTTCAAAGTTTTTAGCCCCCCAAAAAAGAAAAATGGGGCATCACAAAAGGTCATCTTATATATGTTTGTGAGAGCAATCCGTTCATAAATAAGGAGAAACCAAATCCAAGACAATCACCTTAGCTTGCTTCTCTCATATGCACGTAATTTCTTCTCATCAATCTCATCATTGTCATCATCATCATCATCATTCTTCTCTTCTTCATCATCAAAGAGGCCAACAGGACCATGCGGTTCTTCCTCCATGCGCTTCAGCCCAAACTCAGATGGATAGACAGATACAGACAGAATTTGTCCACCCTTAGGGAGAAAAGAACTCAATAGAACATAAATATCAACAGCCTGCAGAATGCAACAAAATATTCAGCCATTCATGCTCCAATTGAACCAAGAGAACAACAATAACAACAATAAGAATATAGGTATGTCGACATTTGATGCATAAAAAATTCAATCTAAACATATGTTGAATTCGAAAGATGCTCATTGCCGCAAGTGTTAATGACAATGTACATTTTACAATGAAATCAAGTCCTAAACCTTTACTTATGTTGTTACTCACACGGCATAATCTTGTGATGAAATTCAGATTATGTGCTAAGACTACAACCTTATTTTTTATAACATATCAAACACCAAGAGAAAGAATAATGTTCACGACAGAATAATGTTCATGACTACAGTCTTCATGAGAAAGTTTACATCAAACATACCCCACAAACAAAATCAGCAGCCAACATCAAATCACATCAAAGCCATTAATGAATGCATACATCATTTTAGATCAACACCAATGTTCTCAAGGCAATTCTATTAAGTGGGTTGTCTATGACAAGAGTCTAATTTCCATATCCCATGAACAAAATCAGCATCCCATGTCAAGTAGCATTGAAGCCATTAATGAATACACGCAATATTTTAGCTCAACACCAATATTCTCAACACGATTCTATGAAGTGGGTTGGCTATGACACAGTCTAATTCCCAACACCTAGGAGAGAATAATCACCAAATTCACAATCACCATGAACATTGTGAGTTCAAAATCAAGTCACATTTAAGCCATCAATGAACACATTCATCATGTTAGCGCAACGCCAATGTCCTCAAGGCAATACTATGGAGTGGGTTCTCTATGAAAGAGTCTAATTTCCAAAATCCAGCAGAGAATAATCACCAACATTCACAATCACCATGAACAATCATAAGTCCGAGAGCCAAAAAGTATGGAAAAACATACCTTCACTCTAGTCCAACCATATTAACAACTGCAAGCCTCCGTTTTTCCTTCTCAATTTCTGGTATATTCTCCTCCTGCTCAAAACAAAATACACAAGAAGATAATCAATTGATGTTTTTCTGTAAATAAAACGTAGGAAAACCCTAACCCAAGCTTGAACTTTCACCAACTCAAAAGGCTCATCGCCCAATTCCTTTTCAATTTCTTCATCACTACCATCTGTTGACGACTCGGAATCACTCCCCGGATCAGAAGTCCCCGATTCACCAACAGATTCCGAATCAGACGATTCGCTTCCATCGTCTTCATCACTACTGATTTCTCACTTATTCTTCTTCGCAGCTACTGTTTTCTACTCTTCTTCGTCTTCTTCGAGGTGATAGTAATGGCGAAGAATGCTCTCCGAGGTCTATTTTTTGGGTTTACCTCGTTTGTCGAAAGGTACAGAAGAGGAAGCGAAGTTCTTGTCGGAGAAGATGTGACTAAATCGAGAATCTATGGGAACCTTCGTCTTGTGCTTAGAGAACTTCTGGAATCTAGGGTCTGTGTGCACAGAAGAGAATCGAGAGTCGGTGATAACTTTCTTCTTCTTCTTCTTATGGTTTTCATTCACTTGTACTTCTTCTTCTCTCTCTACTTTCGAAGAAGAGTCTTTCTGCTTGTTCTTCTTCGCCGCCATGTTCGCTCTTCGAAGAGCTCAATCCTTCGCCGATGCACAGGCTAGAGAGAGAAAGAGCATTTTTTTTCAACGACATAGATATAAGTGTGATCGACTCCCTTCAACGTAGGATTTCGTCGTCCTCCACTTGGCAAAAGGTGAATCGTTAGTTTACTCGACATGGTTTCAGATGGTTACACTCACCTCCACTATCTATCTGTTACACGGTGCGGAGGCGGAGGTGGAGTGGGTTGCCGTCTCTGTGGTTGGTCGAATGGATTTAATTGGTCGAGTGAGTTTAATTCATCGTGTCTCTATCTTTCTGTTACACACAATTTCAGTGTAGTACAGATTAGTTAAGTTGAGAAAAGTAGTGCGCCTTATCAGATGGTCATGAAAGCCATTCCATGTCTCCCTAATCTATTCTCTAAATTCATTTCTCAGTCCTTTGATGTTTTAAAGACCTTATGATCCGATTCTTAGATCTTATTTGATTCTCTCTCCCCCTCCGCCTTACTCTCATTCCAGATTAGATCGAGCTCCGCACAAGCTTCAAAATGGATCCAATCATGAATGTGTTCTATTCTGATACCCGTCTTCAGTAAGCATCAATTTTCTATCTTCTAAGAGGAGAAGGGATGGGAGCTCATGTGTCGATGCTGGAAACATGTCTCGGCGGTCGTCGGGGAGATGTTCAAAGGTGCTCTCTCTCTCGCGCTCTCCCCGCGTTTTATGTCCGTTTTTCTTTTCATTTTTTATGGGGGTTAAATTAATGTTGGGTCTTTTATTTTAGTTTGTTCCTGTTGCAATGTTTTTGGCATTGGGGTTGCTTTCTATTTTATTTTGTGGATTCTTGTTTTTATTCCGATTTTTGGGGTTAGTTTAGATTTATCATTATGTATAAGTATATACATTATAGTGTTGGGTATAAGGTTTGAGTGGAATATTTGATTGTATTTTTTTCGTTCTATTTTTCAGTTTCTGGGGTTGTTAGTTTTTGCATTGGAAGATTTCTTCAAAGATTTTGTTTTCATGAAATTTTTGGATTTTGGTCGAAACAAATGATATTATTTGATTTTGTAGATTCTGGGATAGTTTCAACTTCTGGGTCGATTTATGTTTTGGGGTTGAAGTTGAAATTGATCGATGTGGATATTATCTGATAATTTGCATTCGGATAATTTGGATGATAGTATGAGTGGGATAATGGTCATTGCCATATTGGTTCGTATATGTTGCGAATTCAGGAGATTCTAGGGTTGTCATAGCAGAGCGGAGAGGGAAGGATCTTGTTGTTGTCTATTTGTCTATAGATCAAACTCCCTTCCGAGAAGATAAGCTTGAGCATGTTAAGCTCTGTGGAGCAAGGGTTTCGACATTAGATTAGATTGAGGGACTTAAGAATCCTGATGTGCAATGTTGGGGCACTGAAGAAGGAGATGATAATGATCCTCCAAGGTTGTGGGTTCAAAATGAGATGTGTCCCGGTACAGCTTTTACCAGGAGTATTGATGATCCCATTGCGGAGTCCTTTGGGTTTGTTGCTACCCCTGAAATTGTTGCTCTGGAGCTTACACGAAACCATCCTTTTTTTTGTGATTGCTAGTGATGGGGTGTTTGAGTTTCTGTCTAGCTAGACCCATTGAAATGGTAAGGTATCTGGTCTTATTTAAATTTGAATTCTTTTGTGCACCCTTTGATGCATGGTACTACTCAATGTTGAACTGTTGTTATTGGTGATACAATTTACCCTCTCATCTACTATTCAGTTCTATGTGGCAACAAAAGAGAAACTCGGGTTTTGTCCTCTTAGTGAAATTGCAACAGTTAAGAGAGAGAGGAAAGAAAAAATCAAAGCAGCAAAGCATGATAAAAGTTGTGGAGAATATTTATAACTGCGCAGGTCTCCTTTAAATAGGTTGTCTAGTGTAAAAATTGTTTGCATGTCTGAGCAACCTTCTGTGATTATTCCAATTGATATTTTTGTTATATTTCTCTAGAATTTGTTAGTTTGGAGCACTTATTCTGGATTTCAGAATAGTTGGTCAATATGCTAACTTAGTGAAGCAATATATGTATATACACATCTCTCTCTCTGCGTATAATGGTATATCTCCTTTGTCATCACTTTTCTGTGTAATCATACCTCCAGGTTGCGAAGTTTCATGATCCTCGTGATTCTTTTGCTACAATCGTTGCTGAATCTTTTCAACTTTGGCTATAGTTTCAAACTCGTACAAATGACATTAATGTGATAGTAGTGCATGTCAATGGGCTAACCGATATAAGACGGCTATTTATCTAAATCTTCTCAGTTTACTGCTATTGCACCTTAGATGATAGTTCCCCTTCATGGCCCGTGGTTGACAGATTTTCGTTTTCTTTGCAGACTGCTGCCATCCAACTAGGAAGTCCTGGTGCTCTTTTGAGGGCACCTGTTCCTAAATTTGTTGAATTGACGTATCAGAATCTCCAATTGTAGGCTGGAACTCTAGGAATAATCGTGCCAGGCATGAATTATCAAAGGCACATGTTCGTGCAATTGAAATTTCTCTAGAGAAAGGCCAACTCTGGGTTCCTCCATCCCCAGCCCACAGAAAGACCTGGGAAGAAATCAGTCTAATTTTTATTTCCACCTTTGCTTGCAATATGAAAATGCTCGGCTGGCTCAACCTAGCCTATACTTGCATGTTAATAATGTTTCATTAGAAAATATCATTTGATGAAAATCAAATATGATACACCAACGGATAGTTGGTCTAGTAGAATGTGGTATTAGGTCTCTTAACCAGATTTCTAAGTTTGACTCACAGTTTGGGTATGAAAAAAACTACGTTGAGAAGGTAGTCCCCTTAAATGTGCCACTATAAATCCCGAATCGAATTAATCGAAACATGATTCTAAATATCGGTTGATATAGTACAAAAAAAAAAATCAAATATGATGCGATCATTTTTTAAACAATGAAAATATCCGAATAATTTGAGTTTTTTGAGGCATTAGAAAATATCCGAAGCATTATGAAAATAACCTAAGCATCATATTTGAGTTTTTTTATGATTTTTTCCTAATGGTGTTAGATGGATGTAGACGGAATGAAACATTGATAGATCAAATTTGATATAAAAATTAATATCAGCATATATTAGTTAATTTTTAATTAAATTATTAGTATATTTTAATAAATTCAAATAAATATTTATCAAAATATGTTTATATAATATTAGGACTAACAATTTAGGCTCGTTTTAATTAAGAACCGAGTCTAGACACCAGTGGGCTCGACCCATTCAAAATCATTTTTTGTGAAATTTAAATTCAATTATTGTGGTATTTGATTATGATTTTGATAATTTTAATATATTCCTCTAAATATAATTTTTAAATTTTTCATAATAGTATGTGATCCTTAATTTAGTATAGTGGTATTTTTTTATATTTTATTTTAGATGATTAATGTACTTTTATTTTTGTGTTTATTATACTATAAAATGGGTTAAAAATATAAAAATAAAATTATGTAACAAAAAAAATAAATTTTATGTTTTCGGCCGAGTCTAGCCCTAAACGATCCCAAGACTCTTTTAATTTTTCCGACCAACTTCGAGTCTTAATTCTTCGAGTTTTCTCCATACAAGCTCATACTCAAACTTGAACTCATAAAATTTTAAATGGAAAGAGTCCAACTTTATAAAACCTGACCCAAAAAACTCGAATGCCACCCTGTATAATATTCATATATTTTTGAGTTTAAATATTAAATTATTACCGAGTTTTCTTTTGGGGAGGCTATATTTCTTTCTTTTTTTTTTTGTTTTCATCCATCAGTATCTAAATTTTCTCCGATTAATTCGATTCGAATATTATAAATTTCATTAAGGAGTTGGTTATCCTAAATCTCATTTCTCTATTCCTATAATTCGTATCCGAGATCTATGGTTAAGAAAAAGTAACGTCCTATTGTTATATCCATGAAAGTTTGATTTCTTTCTATGTATTGAATTTTGTAAGAACTATGAAAATTCTTTCGGTATAAAAATAAACATTGCATTTGCAAATAAATAACATTTTGTGAATACAAAGTAAATCTTAAGAAAAAATTTATATATATATAAATTCAAAAATAACCCAAATACCGTTTCCTTTTAAAATTATAACATAACTGCATGTAATATTTCGTTCCTCCTCCAACACATATGATTGGCTTTGCCTGTGCTTCAGCTCTAACCTAAAATCGGCCATGACTCTTTCCCAAAGCAACCATTTCTAACTTCCATGGAGATTCGAGCTAAGCCCTTTTCTGCCAACTGCTCATAACTAACACTTAAAGAAGTAAACTAAACTATCACACATCTAAAATTGACTATTGCATCATAAAGTCAAAAGATTTTACATTCTAAATGGCACTGGAAAAGGACCACTTTGGATATGAAGTCAAGCTTTGGGCCTCCGACCTTTACCTTTACCAGATAATGTGGATTAGGGTTCTTTCCGCATAACAGAGTTTAAAGCAGAATATAAAAATTTATTCAACCAAGCTTAAACTATGATATATCAATCACCAAATTCTAAATGATAAAGTGATAGATTCTCAATCTCTTCATCATAAAAATTACAAAATAGGTCTGCATTTAAGTATTTATCAATTTTTTATTCAATATACAGTATTATTCTAACAAACGGACAGTTGAATCAATAGAAAAAATATTAAATCTTTTGATTAAAATTTGGGTTTAAATTTTGAAAATAAAAAGAATTACGTTATAAGAGCTCCTACTATAAAGGGTCTAACAGTAATTGAGACGGATTAGTCAAAATATGATTTTGGATACTGATTAATCAAACATAAAAAAAAAATACAGAACTATTCATTTACTAAATAATCTACTCAAAATTCTCCTAATGAACAATATATATATATAAAGGAAATTGGTATGTTAGATGAGTGACTTCACCTACTAGCAACGATTAATATTAATAAGCAGTGAAGGAATCCATTTCCATGCATTGAAGTAGGAGACAGAGTGAGTACCACCAGTTTCTTGTTGGGTGGCCCAACTAAAGTTGGGTGAGGCATGGATGAGATACACTTTTGCCTGTAGTCAAAATTAACATTTAACAAGACAAATCAATGTCACATTGTTAGCATGTCACAACTAGCAAAGTATTTTGAAAGTTCAATGGCACAAACAACTAGATTGATGGATCAAGCTTACCTGCTTCTTCCTCCTCCTCCTCCCATTCTCTGTTTTGGACAACCCGTAGCCTCTGCCCCCCAGCCCCACACCCCAAGGGCTTCCGAAATGTCAAGTTCCAATATTTGATTGGTGGGCTGGTCCCAATAATGAAGCAATCTTTATATGGTTTTGGGGCTCTTTTAGTTCACGTTTTAAAGCTCCATGTGAGTGTCCAATTCACTTGATACATGGACATTGTTTTCCATTTTCCTAAGGTAAAAATGAGAAGACATGGGAAGCCACATCATTTATATATATCACCCGTGGAAAATAATATGCTTTCAGAGTTTTAGTTATAAAGAGTGAGTTAATAATTTTTAGTAAAATAAATAATTTTTGAGATTATAAATTTTAAGATCATATATATATATATATGTTTCTTTTTCTTAAAATTTAGGGGAGTTGTCTGCGGCTGTCTACCCCTCTCTTCAAGCAAAAATAATAATAATAATAATAATAATAATAATAATAATAATAATAATAATAATAAAATATTCAGAAGTTTCAATAATTAAATAGACCTCTATTAAAAATTACAGAACTTAGTTTAAGAAAATAATGATGCAGTTTTATACATGATTAAGAAGTACTTTAACTTTTCTAAATCTTTTTCAATCAAATAATGAATTTTTGGAAAATTATAGAATCCCTGTTGTATAGTATTAGTTTAGTATTAAAAACTTAAACAAGTACTCCGAGACCGAAATTACTACCAGAAAACCTACTATTAAGACTCAAAAGCTTAATACTACCACTGAAAAGGCATGAAGTTACCACAGCCTTTGAGTGATAAATATTAGAGTTCCTAACAATAAAATTAAATCTTCGTAGGTAACTTAAATCTTAGAATGGTAATATTAAACCTTCAAAATGAAAATCAAGGATTATAGCAACCCCAAATCATTATATTCATGTTTCGTGCCCAATTTCAACCTCTTCAGGCACATGGTGAGTTCCAAAATGCCCGGAAGAGGCCAGATGGCACATGACATCTTTTGTCCAATTGTGAGGAAGAGGATGCTTCAACCACACTCAATATAAGCAGACATGAATACCAAATTCAGTACTAAAAGCTTTCTGTTAAAAAACTTTCTGTTAAATCTAAGTGAGTGACTACCCTCCCACCCTCGTCGACATTCCTCTATATAAATAGCCATGCAGTCCTCCTTCAAAATCCAAGCCAAAAGCAAAAGAAAAGGGACAAAAGAAAGCTAAGAGGGTTCTTCACAAAAATGGCAGCCATTGCAGCAATCTTGAGCTTACTTCTCATCTCTTCATTGACTCCATCAAATGCCCTTAGCAACAACTACTACGACAAAACTTGTCCCAACGCAGAGTCTGCCATTACAGATGCTGTCAAGAAGGCTATTGTGAATGACAAAACTGTGCCTGCAGCACTGCTTCGGATGCATTTCCATGACTGTTTCATAAGAGTATGCTTCAAAAATGTGGAACCTTTTTTGTTTCTCAATTTGGTTATACTTGCTTAATACCGATGCCCTAATTTTATTTTTTATTTTTTGAAGGGTTGTGATGGATCAGTGTTGCTAAATTCAGGTAACAACAATAAGGCAGAGAAAGATGGACCACCAAATATTTCTTTGCATGCCTTTTATGTCATTGATAGAGCAAAAAAGGCAGTTGAAGCTATGTGTCCTGGTGTAGTGTCTTGTGCTGATATCCTGGCCTTAGCTGCGAGAGATGCAGTTGCACTGGTAAGAACCATACATATAAACTCCAGATTTTTCTAAAATTCCTTTTAAGTATTAATACTCATTATATTGGTACTGCTTGATGAACCAGAATCAAATTCTGACCATCCAAAATTGATCTTTGGATGGCCTCAATTTAATCCTGGTCCATTCAACAGTCACGCACCCTATTGGTGTCAAACGTTGATGTAAAATGATCCAAAAACTCTTCCATTTTCACTGATAAATGCCAAAAGAATTAACAATATTTGGATTAACTTAACAGTCGGGAGGACCAACGTGGGATGTGCCAAAAGGAAGACTGGATGGAAGAGTTTCAAAGGCGAGTGAAACTATACAGTTGCCCGCTCCTGTTTTCAACCTATCTCAGCTTCAACAGAGCTTCTCACAAAGAGGCTTGTCAATGAAAGACTTGGTGGCTCTCTCAGGTGGTCATACTTTGGGATTTTCCCACTGTTCATCTTTCCAAAACAGAATCCACAACTTCAACCAGACAGTTGATATCGATCCTACACTGAGTCAATCGTTCGCAAAAAGCTTAAGAAGTGTTTGTCCAGCTCACAACAAAGTAAAGAATGCTGGATCCACCATGGATCCTTCTCCAACAGCTTTTGATAACACATATTTCAAGCTAATTCTGCAGGGAAAGAGCTTGTTCTCTTCAGACCAGGCTTTGATTACCTCACCGAGCACCCAAACGCTGGTTACAAAATTTGCAAGCTCCAAAGGAGATTTCTATCAGGCCTTTGTCAAGTCCATGATCAAGATGAGTAGCATTACTGGTGGACAAGAGGTCAGAAAGTCCTGCGGGGTGGTTAACTAAGAACCTCCCCAAGAATCATGTTCTGTTTAGCATAAAATTATGCAAGCTGGTGATCCATGAAATGAATAATCTTTGGATTTAGAATAAGTGAGTCGTCGTATTGCTTTCAAACTGTTTTATCGCAACAAATGCCTAGTAGCATATGAAGAAGCCCAAGTTTTGCATCACCAGGTTGGTCCCTAGTACGAAAGATAAGGCAGCTTTTAAGCACAAAAATAGGCCACAGTGGAAAAGCTCGATCAAACAACCCACATAATTCAAAATTATTTTAACTATATCCAATGATCTTTCGATTTGGTCAAGACTTCCGGTTTATGGCCGCCTCTCAATGGCACCAATCATTGCTTCATTGAGTTTTCTTCAATGATAGGCTCAATGATTTAACAGCTGGCACAGTAATAATCATATGAAAAATCAGTCCTGGGCTTGTTGCCTTCCTCCTAGTTTGATCACAGTCAACGGCATCACAGGTTGGCAAAGATAGAATTGAAGAATGGCTTAAAATGAGCAACAATCAGTCAAGCAATCAATTGGAACAAGTGAAATTATAATTTTTTTTTTTTAACTATTGTAAAAATGCCAACTTGCAATAGTTGGCATGAGCAGCAAGTCTTTCTGGAGCAACAAGAGAAATGAGGGATGTCCTCGGGACAAAAAGTAAGCAGCAACGATTTCTAGTTAACTTTCTGGAACATTTGATTGGTTGGCTTTCTGGTGCTATCTTACATGGTCTGCCGCTTATCAAGTAGCACAATCTCTGCCAACTGAATGTTGCCACTCAGTTTTGATGCCTTGGAGGATGGCATAAATGAAAAGCCATCGAGAAGCTTTGCACACTTTAATCCCCACTTTACCATCAAGAATTCAATGAGATGATGCCCACTGCATTTGAGAAACAAACACTAAAGCCCAGCAAAAGAAGGAAGAAAAGAATGCAAGAAGAATCACTCATCCATGGAATCTATATTGAACAAGAATTATACCTTCGGTTGTGATATGTTGTTATGAAGACTGACCCAGGAGAATTTTCAAGCAGGAAGGTCACAGTGGCAAAGAGATTATCAAAAGCTTTCCAAAAACAAGAAAAAAAATTAACTTCTAGATTAAGGGAAAAAAAGATGAAATACATAAATAATAGTAGCAGCAAAAAATTTACCCTTTGTGTCATACAGGACATCTGCCCCAAGAATAATCCTTGGGTGTAAGGCAAAGATAGGTGCGTCCCACAACCCCCACTTGAGTCCAAGTACCTAGAAGAACAACCAAAGTAAGCTTATCTTATCCTAAGAAAACCTTAACAAATTGTGGTGATAATCACATTAGGCATCTCAAAATGGTTCACAACAAGGCCTAAGTTGAAATAATTGCCAACAAACATCGACAGCCAGTCATTATTGCACCTTAATATGAAGAAATGCAATACTTGAACTGTTAGCACCCATGTAACGAAAAGGAGGGTGATAGTATTACTTTACACTTCGTGCCATTGAGCTCACACACTCTGTTCATGTTGTCTAGGACCTGTAGAACCAAAACACATCAGGAGAAACACGCAAAATATACACTGTGTCTTCATCTAGAGCAACCACATTAGTAGTAGACAGAGAACACGAATATTAAAGGTCCCAACACTTGATAAAGCTAGCACCACAAAACACAAAGAGAAGCTTATGAACTACAAATGATCCGAGTCATTCAAGGAACATGCACCACAAAATCAAGAAACATGCATGTCTTGCCTAATGGGGTTGCTGATTTGAGAGCTCTTTCTAGTTGGAAAAATAAATGAAGAGAAAATTGCACAAGCACAAAGCAATATACAAGGATTGGAACAGATTCATATTTAATCCTGGAAGATGATCCAGGAATCAAAGAAACAAATACAATGAGAAAAGTCGAATCGTCAGGGTGTCAAAATAATTATACATAATGATTGAAGCCAACTTTGCTTGCGATGGTCATTAAGCATTATCGTTCTCTTCTAGTATTGATCCTCAACATAATTCAAGGTTAAATTAACATTGGATTGGGTAGAGAGAGAGAGAGAGAAGATGTGAGGGTTTTGGCTTTGTTGACATTTATATTGAGCTAATACACAAATTAAATGGAAAAGGCAAGACTTTTACTAAACCAACAATGGTCAACGTCTAAATTCAAGACTTTTACCAAATCGAGTTGAAAATCAAGAGGCTCAATCAACACTGGATTAGGAAGAAAATGTGGGTTTGGATATATCGACACCATCATTGAGCGAAGACAAAAATCAAGTGGAAAAAATCAAGAATTTTGCTAAACACCAACAATGATCAGCATAAACACTTTCACTAAATTAAGTTAAAAAATCAAGACGGGTAAATCAAGGATTAAGGAAAATTTTGTGGGTTTGGCTTAATTGACATTTAGATTGAGCTTAAGGCACAAATTAAGTTAGAAGCATCAAGATTTTCACAAAACCTCAACAATGATTAACATTCAACAAATGCATTTAGTATTAGTACCTCTAATCTCTCCGAATCATCGGTTAATGTGACATCCGCACCCACTTTCGCAGCAACCAAACCTGGTAACGAAGTTCCTGCACCGAGCTACAAACTTAAAACCTTAATTTAACTAACCAAATCACTTGAAATTTCATCTACAAAATCTTAAAAAAAAAAGTTGGTACCTCAACTACGTTAACCCCAGAAAAACGCGACCTCTGTTGCCAGACGTACTCGGCAAGGACAACACTACAGGGCCAAACGAACAGCCCATACTCTTCCTTTATGCTCTGGAAATCAGAAATTTAAGATTAATAGTGTTTGACATGTTTTTTTTCTGGGGTTTAATGAAAGGGATTTTTACCTCGATGATTTGAATGGTGAATGAGTTATCGAAACTATGGTTAGAGACTGCGGTCATGGTGCGCTCCTCACCAGCACCAGACGACTCCGACTCTCCTTCTTCTTCCTCGTCGTCGTCTTCGAATTCCATGTCGGTCGTTGATTTCGGCGAGTGCAAACCTTTTTCATGACTAATGCGGGCTATTTTACTGGTCCCATTTACGCTGGGCCTTCACGGGCTCAAACAAAAAGCGCTCAGCCCAAGATCAACTAAAACTCACTCCATTTTAGAAATAAACGGATTATGATACTATGTTAAAAAAAAAAAGAAAATAAAATAGAAAAAACAAAAAAAATAAAAAGAGAAAACTGAAAAAAAAATAACTCATATATTATGTATTATATTATATTGTGTTATGTATCAATAGGTTATATATCCCTTCGGGGACATCCGATCAATAGGTTATATAAAAACTCTAATACATAAAAAGTAAATAGAATCTTTATAATATAAAATTTTAAAAATATCTATATTTCCAAGATTTTTTAATTTGGAAACTTTTAAACCTTATTCAATAAGATTTTTTTAATTTAAAAATGTCAATATTCTTAACATCCCATCAAACTCAAGATGGAAGTAGATAAATGATTTTAAGTTTGTATAGTAAGTTATCATGACACTCGAAAGATGAGTCAAGATCATAGAGAATGTTTATGCCAGAGATTAAAGAATCACAAAAAACAATGCAATAACTTGTAGTAAACCGTACATTAGTAATATCACCAGACCGATCAGTATCAAAATAAACATATAACTGATATTGTAGAGAGTGCGGTATAACAGACTGTGTAAAAAAGAATATAATAACAGAATCCTCAACAGAAAACTTAGAGAAAATAGACAGATAAATCAGAGGAAATAAATAGATTGAGTAGAATATGATATAATAGCAGAATCTTCAATCGTAGAATAAGATAGAGAAAATAAAGCAAACTGAGTAGAAGAGGATGTAAGAGCAGAATTCTTAGCAACAAATTTAGAGAAAAAGCAGATAGAGTGAAAAACCAAGCAGAATAGCAGAATACTCAAATTGAGTATAATATGAGATAACATCAGAATTCTCAATAACAGCAACCTATGAGATAAAGTAGAATAAAGTAAAAGAATTGAAAATTTTTCAATAGCAGAAAAGCAGCAGATCGTAAAATATTATTAAGAACTAACAGAAGAAAGTAGAGGGATTGAAAAATGAAGCAGAATCTTCAATAGTAGAAAAGTAATAGATCATAAGATATTATTAAGAACTAACAGAAAAATGATTTTGGATAATGGAAATAAGTTGAGAAATGTCTAATTTCTATGTAACTAGAAAAAAAAATGTCTAATTGATGAAAAAAGTAGAAAAATATCGGATCGAAATCTAGTACTCTCATATCATGTTAGAAATAAACAAACTCTGATACCATGTTAGAAAAAAGAAAATAAAACAGAAATAACAGAGAGAATAAAGAGAGAAGACTAGAGATGTGTCTGGGCCGGTTTGGGCTCAAAAATCGGCCCAGCCGGCCTGAAAAAAGCCTGGCCCGTGAACCAGATCAGAGTTACAGTAACCCGACCCGACCTGAACCGGGTATTGTAGCGGTCCGGCCCGGTTCAATAGATTTTGAAATTGGGAAACGGCCCGGGCACGGAATCAGCCCGGTTCGACTGTTCCAACGACTCCTTGTCCCTCTTTTTTTTTATTTTTTCCAATTTTACATCTCTTTTTCAGGCCAAACCGGCCCTGCCCAGCCCGGTGTGAACTGGCCCGTCGGTTCCGGTTCAGCGGGTCGGGCCGGTTCAACTAAAAAAAATTTTGGAACCAACCCTGCCCGCAGTTTCGAGAATCGTCCTTAAACCGGCTCGGTTATAAGTATGGAGAAGACTAAGAGAGAATAACTCATATATTATGTATTGTATTATATTATGTTGTGTATCAATAAATTATATAAAAACCCTATTTACAAAGAAAAAATCTTAAACTATAAAAGGTAAATACAATCTTTCCAATATAAAAATTTAAAAATATCAATATTTTCAAAACATTTTAGATTTGGAAACTTACAAACCTTTTTTAACAAGATTTTTTCAATTTAAAAATACCAATATTCTTAAGATGGGCCATTTTAAGTATGTTTTTAAGGTCATCATCATAATTTTTTCTTCCACGCCATCCGACCGTAGGAGAGCTCTTCGGAGATGGTGCGGGTAGATGGGTGGTAGGCTACACCATTAACACAGGCATCACAGACTCTGTAAGAGCCGAACTCTGGGATATTAGAGGGGGTCTGAAATTGGCCATGAAAAACAATTTCACAAAAGTTGTTATGGAGACTTAAACTCCCAAATTCTTAGACTCCATTTGAACAGAGAAGTCACGACCTTTCACCCTATACAGTCCATCATTAAGGAGTGTAAAGGCCCTATGCAGCAAGTTGGAACCCATAAGGTCTGTCGTACATGGGTAGAGAAGGAAACAAATGCATGCATCAACTAGAAAACCTTCGGCATATGCAGAATCCAAGTATGCACGTCTTCCGATTTTCTCTAGATAGCATCAAGGTTCTGATGCAGGAAGACGAGCTTGGTGCAGCCACCGTAAAAGTTAAGAGAGTAGGTCTGATGGTCCGTGTTTTGTGTTGGTGTCTATTATGTCCCCCTAAAACCTAAAAAATAAAAAAAAAATAAAAAAATAAAAAAATTAAACGAGTCTAATTTTCCAACTTCACTCAAATAAAAGGAACACTTCTTATATTTGATTTTTTTTTTAAATTAGATTCTCAATTTAATGTAAGTATTATAACAATTTAAGATTCAGTTTATCATTAATATTTGTAAATTTATTTAGGGTCTCACTTGCTAGAATTTAAGAATCACGCTCTCACATCAGACGGTTCCTCTGGAAAAAACTAAAGAAACGATTTTTTTCTATTATTTTTTTTATTTCTATTTAATATGTTTTTAATATGGAAAAGTAATTATGAGAAAGTTTAAAATAACTGAAAAGAAGAGACCGGCCCACCTTCCAAGCCCACACAAAGAAACAGAAACTTAGGTACGTTTGGTCGTGGAAAATATTTTCTTATTTTTTATTTTTTATTTTTTCATACTTTTTATCTCTAAAAGTAAAGAGTAGAAAATTTAGAAATTATGTTTAAAAAAACATATTTTCCTATCTTTAATTTTCTCTGATAAAGTTGAAAAATTTTTAAAAATATAGATTTTATTTATAATAGAAAACAGTAAAAAAACAACTCCAAGATTGTTTTTTATTTTTTTTTATAAATTGAAAAATCGTATTTTTTAAATTTTATTTTCTAAAAATAAAAAAGTGAAATATTTGAATATAATTTTATTTTCTTAAAAAGTATATTTTCAAAAACGCTATTATTTTTTATAACTAAATACACCCTTATACCCCAAAGGGAGATTTTTCTTTTTTTTTTATTATTATACGAAATTTAAATTTCGAACTATAAGATAAGAGGAGGAGAGTTGAGATAATTAAATTGTTTTCTTAGGGACCCAAAGAAGACTTAGAGCAAGTTTGTAGAGCCTCCCCTGCTTTTAAATTATAAAAAAATATATTAATATTTTATTAAAAATATTATTTTGATAAAAATAAATATAATAAAAATATAAATTTTTGTAAATATAATTTAAGTTTTTTATGAAAATTATAATTATTATTTAATTAACAATAATTTGTATTATAAACCAGTGGCCCACGTGTAACTCAAGTGCACCTAATCTCAGTACCCGTCGCACACATGCAATCATTCCTCCTCTTCTTCTTCTCCTCCTAGTTTTCTAAAGCCTTCTAAAAACTTCATCTGCAAAAATCTTGTGAATTTTTTTTTTGAAGCTTATCTACGCAGTCCATCAATGGCGTTTGCTCACTATTTGCTGGCAGTTCCTGTGGAAACCAACACTTGCAAGGCGTCTCTGGTGACTTCTTCGTCGTCGTCATCATCATCTTCTTCTTCTTTCGCTTCGCTTTTTTCAATTTCCTTCTCTTCTTCTCTCTGTTCCAAAGTTCGTAATAAGCTCTCGATTTTTCCCAAACTCGGAAAACTCGGCCACAAAGGTAATATTAGTATTCTTTCTATTTTTCATTAATTTTTTTCTGGCTTTAGGGTTTCAAATTTAGTTTTCTGTAGTAGTTATGACTTGTAATTTGGGAAAATCCATGATTATGTGTTTGGTAACTGGGAAATTCTTGGCCTTGTTTAGTTGGCTAGCATTTATTGAACTGTGTCTGAGAGCTGTATTTGTGTCTATGTATGTTTATGTGTACTGAATATGAGATATGCCTGTGAATTGTGTGTAACCCATTCACGATATTATTTGAACTAGGTCAACCGCAAAAAATAAATAGGGGTGCTTTGTGTCTCTTGAAGGGGACCTCAGTTTTATCTTCTTTTTTTTTTCAGATTTTTTTTTTGGTGTGGTGGTACTTGATGTGCAGAACCCAGAAGTTGTTTGGATGTTGGAAGAGCCTGGTTGAAAGATTTGTGTACTGAATGTTTGTATGTGTATGTACTGAATGTGTGCTATGCCTGTGAATTGTGTGCAGGGCATTGATGATACTAATTGAGTTAGGCTACCCTTACATAATCAATAAAGGCGCTTTGTTATTCCGGAATCAGTATGCCATGTCACTTTCCTGGATATACCCAATTTTTTTTCCGTTTTGTTTTTGGAATAATTGTACCTAATAAGCAGAACCCTGAAGCTGTTTGAATCTTTGAAGAGCCTGGTGGAGAAGGATTTTTTTGAGAAGGATTTATTTGACATCATTGCGAAGTTTAAGATCCTAATTTGAAAAGTAGAAATTTTTAATGGCATGCTTGCGATCAGACCAAGTTGGAGCATTGGTCCAATTGAGCATTGCTTTGTGTTGAATTTTGGATGTCATGGAGGTTTTCCGAGGCAATTATTCCAGCCGGAAGGTTATGGCTGGTATGGCTAATGTCTACACACTGTTGTTGGTAGACTCAAACCTCAGGCTTGCCTATAGAGAGCTCAGTGTCATAGTAGCTGGAAACCTTAAAATGGGTAAAAAGCTCCTACCCTTTAAGAAGTTTTATCTTGAATATGTGCATCGTTGGCTTGTCTGTGCATGTTTTTCTTGACTTTATGGACGCTACTTGTAGTCCATCTTTATTTTGTTCCATTTTCTACCATTATCTGTTCATGGGTTTCTTCAAGAGATTTTGCTCCTCTCCATAGAACTAGCTTGCTTAATCCGTGCTGATAGCCATAAGGATCAAAGCATAATTTATGCTCAAAGCATTGTTATTTTGAGTTCTCCACTATTATATTTGTGTTATTACTGCAAATTGTTGATGGGGGTCAAGGGACACCTCTTGGCCGTGGTTATTTTCCCATATAGATTTTATGGTTGAAAGAGTCAAGCCATTAGGGTTCGAATACTCAAATAAGCTCAAGTAGGCCAACTGACTATATATCCCACTAGTTTGTGGTCCCCCCCCCCCCCCACATTTTAGTTGCACTACGCTTTTAAATGCATAAATGACAGCATGGTTATCTTGCATTCTTCATTTTGTTAAGGTCATTTGCAAATATTCTGCTATTCTCAGTTATGAAAATGGCGTAATATTTCATGAACAATTTAGTTAAGAAAACTTCAATATGATGGTTGGTCGATAGTTTACTCATTCTCTCTTTGTACATCTTCAGCTAACGGTATGCCACAAGAATCTGAGGTCACTGTGGCTGCAGATGCCTTTACTCACTACAAGCACCTACTGTTGCCAGTAACAGACCGAAATCCATATCTTTCTGAAGGAACAAGACAGGTTCACTTAATCTAAAAAGATGTTTAGTTTTGCCCTTTCTGATAATTTGTAGTGTTGTCCATTGAAATTAACAGCATTATTAACTTATGAGAGATATTTCTTGAACTTGATGTATCCTAAGATGCTGATATTGATTCATTTGCGTGTCAAAAAGATGTAGCAATATGCAGATAGAAAGCTAAGCTCTTTTCCTGACTCTTGGTCCTCCTTTTCCTGACAGGCTGCAGCAACTGTGGCTGATTTGGCAAAGAGATACGGGGCTGACATCACCGTTGTTGGTATGTGATCACCCTTGTTTGATGCCTTTTTTCTGGATGTCACAGTATTTGAAACTAAGCTGTAGAAGAACTTCTCTTTTTACTTTTTGTTACAGACGCTTTTTAGTGCCAGATTTCAAGGGTATAGAACTTTATATTCTTTGCAGTTATTGATGAGAAACAAAAGGAATCATTGCCTGAGCATGAAACCCAATTGTCAAGCATTCGTTGGCATCTGAATGAAGGTTCATTTCTACTTCTCTGGTTTTTATGAATTAAGAAAATTCATTATATCCACCAAGGTTAAGAGAAGGAAAGATCATAATTCCAACTGAAAGTTGTACTTTAAGAATATCCCTTTTTGTGGAGCTTCAATTGCTTATGCGTACGAGTTTCCCAGATGATAAAAGCATGGACCAATAGTTAAAATATGATTATCAAAAGAGCATATGGTATCATAATTTGGTTGTGCATTGATAAAATCATAATTTGGGCAAATCATATTATTGTGCGTATACATAATAGCATTATAATGTAAATAAAACTGCAAATGAGCATGAAGGTTTTCCATCCTCATTCTTAGAGAAATGTCAGCTTTGATTAGCACTGCATGCTTCAATTGAAGTTGATAAAAATGGAAGATGTGGTTAAAAAGAAAAATTTTAGGGTTTGGTGGAACTTCCACAAATTGAAGTCAAAACCAAAAGTGAAGCACTTCCTTCTGTAGAATATTCATTGGGGCTATGAATGACACTACCTGTTCAACTACATTGCTATTAGATTATGTTTACTTCTATTTGATACATAAATATACCTTTCTTCTTATTTATTCAATGACTTGTTCTGACATTACAAAAATCTTGGTAGGCGGATTCCAAGAATTCAAGTTGTTAGAGCGACTTGGAGAAGGGAGCAAACCTACAGCCATCATAGGCGAGGTTGCAGATGAACTGAATCTGGATTTGGTAGTTATAAGCATGGAAGCCATTCATTCCAAGCACGTGGATGCAAACCTACTGGCCGAATTCATTCCTTGCCCTGTCTTACTTCTGCCACTATAAAATTTAGTTGCCCTAGTATTAACTAAACTTTGTCATCAAACTCCTCTTATCTTGAATCATTATGTTCAGTTCGAGTGCCCTTTCTTACTTTTTCTGTGCTTACAACCTATTTATCTGGGGAGCAGATTTAAATGCAAAATTGAGAATTGCTGTCCTGTGAATACCACCTGGAGAAGATCTGTGTGAGTTTTGTCCAATTTAAAAGTATTGTTTTGATCTGAAATCACGACCTTTAGTTCTTGTTGTGCTTGCTGCTTTTTATCAATTCTACTTTGAATGGTACGTGTGTGTTATCGTATTGTGAGCAAGGTCAAATGGATCCATTGCACGTTATTGTTCATGTATGAATCAGTATTTCAACTCCGTGCTTTGGGTTTCAAGTACACAATGTTAGGCTTATGCTCATACACGATCATTTGATGTCACCTTGCCCTCTCACATTGCAACTAGACCTGAACATGGGGGACTTGAGCAAAACCAGCTCTTACTGATTCATACATGAACAATAACGTGTTTTGCTCTCTTTTTTTGCTGCTTGTGTTAAAGGTTAACTCACCTTTGACGGTTCTTGCAGCAATCCTGATGTGAAACAGGATGCTCTCTCTTTTTTTTTTTTCTTCTTTTTTTTCATTTTTTTTTTTCCTTTTGCTTGGTGAAACGGTTTAGCAGGGGAAACGGGTTTTACCCCTTTGCGCGCAAGCGTGAGAAAAAATTTTCCCTCCATGCCTACTATGAAATCTGTTTGAACAATGGTTACTGTTCTTAAAAGGGTGCCTCTTGTCACATCTCCCCGAGATGCTAATAGGTTGTGATACACACCTTGGTAATATTTTTGATTGGAAAGTTTACCCTGGTGAGGCTTTTATGAAATTTGTGTCGAGTATACGTGTATGTGCAAACTAAGTAGCGGGCCATGTAACTCTAGTGCTGGCCTTACTTGTAGTTAAAGACTCTCGAGACGAAGGACAAGTTCTCCTCTGTTCCTTTCATATGGCATTATGTGGAATGTTGTTCATGGCCGTGGCCATTTTTTGCCTCCTTTCTCGAGCTTTTTTACTTAATAAGGTGAAGGGCAACCCATTTTTGTGGGTCACAAAACATCTTTGTTTGACTTTGCTGGAAATAAGGTTTCCCAAGTCTTCGCAACATCAATGCGTCTGTGTGCGTGCGTGTGCGTGTGCGTGTCACCAAGACAATGGACACAGTTTCGCAGGTGAGCCAGACATGGGTTGGCTGCTATTTTTGTCTACCTTTGCAGGATAGCATACTCATCGTGCATGGTGGAACGCAAATTTTCTTATAAAATGACAACTCCTTGCAGATCACTGTCCCTACCCTCCCCCTCCCATCTAGTTCCCTCACAAAAGCTCAGGCTTGCCCACAATGAGGGACACAAGCAAAGCGCCTTCTTTTTACAGCTCAATTTGATAAAATGGTATGCCTCGATGAGCATTACGATGGAAGTGTCAAAAGCTGGTCCATGTTTTCACATATATTTCTTTTTTTTCCCCTAAATTTTAATAAAGTAATTATTATTAATATTATTTTTTCCAAATTGTTATTCTTGTAACACCCCTATCCTGAATCTTTAAGATCATCTATCTATAAACATGAAACGAACGCCCATGGGCGATTGGACGACAAATGTCAAGGAAATGTAGCGTGGGATTAATGGTTAGCCTTTTACTTCTATCTATGGCTTCACATTGCAAGCCTTTCGAATTCTAATAATATTACCTTAGACAAGTTCATGTTGTAATGATATATTTATGAGAAATGCTACTTATTGCGTTCAATAAATTTTTAAAATCATATTTTGTTATTTAAAAATATTCAATAATCGGAAATGACATGAATAACGAAATAAGTAAAATTGGGGAGAGAGAGAGAGAGAGAGAGAGAGAAGAAACCTAAGGTTAATAATCGAGAGCATTTGTTTGTACAATGGAGAATGGTAGAGTCTGACAGGATTAGAATCTGAGAAGTGGCTGAGCGAAGTAATAAATTGAAAAAACAAAAATCTGGATGTTTTGCTGAAACTGGGTATGAAAGCTCGATAAGTCTCCATCAAATCAAACCGCAAAATTAAGAGGAAAGGAGGCTGTCATTCATAGGATGTACTATCTTTGGCTCTCCCCCCCCCCCCCCAAAGAAAAAAGAAAATGAAATCCCACTCCAACTCGTGATCACAATATTGCTAGTGTTGTTTTGATAATAAATTTTTTTTAAAATACTATGATAATATTAAAGAAGATTATCATGTCAGTAGTTCCTCTCATTGTCTTGTTTAACAAAGTTATTCAAATGGTCAAGCTTATATGTTTTACGAAAATTAATACCAAACTGATAATTTTTTCTTTTCACAAACAAAATATATATATAAAAAAAAAAAAGTGTTCCCCAATTAATAGGGGGTGTAATTTTTCATTTTCTTAGGTGGGTTTTGCTTTGGGTGATGGAGGGATAGGCACCCGTACAAGTTATGGTAGACTACCCCAGAAAGCTTTCAAGGGATTTGAGTTTTTGAGCAGTGTTTAAAAAGATTGACAGCTGTCCCGTGAACACTGCACTGTGCATAGTGCATTCTCTGATGCGTCCTCTCTCTCTCTCTCTCTCTCGTCCTTTGGTTTGTCCGGAGCACTTGCTCTAACTTTTACTGCTTTTGTCTTATGCGATTTCATTCCCATGCGAGGCCAAAGTTAACGCTAACTAATCTAATAAATAGGGGTGGGGTAGGTCAAAAAAATTAAAATTTTGTTTTCTTTGAAAGTGTGTATTTACTTTCTCCAAGGAATTGATGGATAGCAAATATGCACAACAAAATAACTCGTGAATAAAAAGATGTAATTATTTTTGGGGATGCGAATTCAAAGTTTCACCTGCAGAATCATACTTGGAAATGTAATTGAGAGAGAGAGAAGAATCTCTGGGGTGGAGTGGTGAGACCAGAGCTGAGCTTGACGTCTGTCCTTCAATTGAGGTTCTCTCTCTCTCTCTCTCTCTCCCTCGGTGTGTCGAATCATGCGTGACCTTTGATCTATAGTAAATACTCCTATATTATCTAAGCCAAGCAGTCGAATCAAAGACTTTCACCTTTTCCTGTTTATTATTGGGCTCTCTCCGGGCGGCGGGTGTCCAACAGCAAAACGAAGACTTGCTATGTGCCCACTTATGCTTTCCCGAGGCAACAAATCTGGTTAACAAAATAGGAAAATTGCTATTTTTATTTTATATTAATGTTAAACCAAAACTAAACTAAAAACTTATATTAAATTAGGTAAACGTATAAAATAAATGGAGGGCAGATTGGTTTATTTTAAAGGAATTTTCAGATATCAAAATAATAAATATGTAATAGTAGGTTATTAAATTCCATTAATCAATTATCTATGACCGTGAGTTTAATAGAAATCAATGTCAGATGACTCAGTTAATTCTGAAATTGATACCCTTTAATCTTTATCGGGAGTTTGATCTTCATGGAAACAGAAAAATCAGTATTAGGAGACTTATCCCTTAATTGGGCCTTGTAAGCGATTGACCCAAATTAATCGGGACAAAACCCTGAATACTGAGTTAGTGATCTAGTTATGGTACCAAAAAAAATTGTCATTGTAGCTGAAATAGTCTGGTTTTTTTTTTTTCTCTTTGATTTTGGAGTTGTGAGATGTAGTAGATGATTGGCCAAAACACCGCATGATTCCCTCCTACAAACTTAGGCTACAAAACATGCCCCGATATGGGAAGGGAAGGGTGGAGAGTCAACCAAGGGGGAATCACGCGGTGGTGTGGTCGAGCTTTCAAATTAGTTTTTTTTTTTATTATATAAGAATTTAAACCCTACATTTTAAGATTGAGAAAGGAATTACAATCATCAAACTATTCCCTTAAGGATTCGAGCTTTCAATTTAATCGCCATTGTTACGTGAGACAAATTTTAAAATTTAATTTCTTTTTTGGGAGAGACACATCGTTGAACCCACCGAAAACAAACAAACAAATAAACAAATAAATGAACGATGGGTTGTACATTTTTGCAAATGCAGAAGGTTTTTACTGGAAGTAATGTTGGTGAGCATGAGCAAACTCTCGTTCCCTGCTTCTCTTGTCCTTGTCATTATCACAAAAACTGGCAAAAAATTTTTAGTAGTCATGTTGGTTGGACCACTGTCTGAAGGTTCTGCAATTGAGATGGTACACATTAACCAGTAAGAATTAAATATACAAAGCTTTTAAAAATAGACCCCGATGCAGTACTCATATATTAACCGATACAAAGATTTCATACAATTAATTTTTTTTTTCTATTTTCCATTATAGCCACAAATTCGGATATGATCCTATTGATTGGGCTACCTTGGCTCGGAGAAATGAGGTCTTGGGCTTGTTCAAACCCATTCAGACCATACCGGGCAGGCCCGGAGTATATTTTCTTTTTCTGATTTCTACCGTTGGTATCTTTTCTGGGATATATAGGGAGGATCAAAATTGAGACCTATATAAGGAAAAAGAAAATGATGATCGTTGAGTTAGAGCTTATTAGCTCTATTATTGATATCTAGAGTCATGTTCGAAGCATTTTAGTTTAAATGTTTATGAAATTCTATTTAAAAGATAATTCTTTCTGTATAATTTATTTTATTTATAAATTTTAAATTTGAGAATAACTTTTATCTCATACCCATTGCCCGTTGATCCGGCCAATTTCCAATTCTACAAGCGTGAACAACCCACTGTTTAAATAATCCCACAATAAGACCAGCTAGGAACCTAATCATATTTATTGTTTTAGGTTATTAAAATGGTTAATGATGGGCTGCAAAAATAAAAAATGAAAACCTCTCTCTCTCACGTTTGCACGGTGTAAGTTGAAATTTAAAGAGGGGAAAAAAAGTGAAAAAGACAAATGAAAATCATTTAGCACTAATAAATATAAACACTCGTAGAAAGGCAAGCCTTCTTGTTCCTCTGGCCCCAACCATACACACCTCACTCTCTCTTCTAATCCTTATAGCTTCCACTGAACACTTCTCTCTCTCTCCCTGAGATGTCCTCAACAGCTTGGGAAGAAAACACTCGTCTTAATAGCCAAAACCATCATAAGGGCTCATCCACATCAACATCCTCAACGTCTTCCTCATCCCCATCACCGTTTTCTCCATCTTCTCTCCTCCAAAACCCGAGAACAAACAAATCCATGGAAGAAGTATGGAAAGACATAAACCTAGCTTCACTTCAAGAAAACCCTACAAGAGATCATCATTATCAAGACATAATCTCTCACATACCCACTTCACAAAGTCACCACAACTCTCAAAATGCGAACTTTAGAGGAATGATTCTTCAAGACTTTTTAGCAAGACCATTTAACATTGACCCACCAACAAGCCTAGTCTCCTCCTCTCCCACCAACTCCTCCACCGTCTACGGTGACTCTCCGGCGACGGTTTTGAGCTTGAATTCTATTGGAGAGTTTCACTTTCTTGAAAACCCTCTTAGAACTCAAAAACCCATTTCAAATGTCACAGGTCTTAGTGGTGGTTTTGAGGCTTTAGCAAATAGCTCTTCTAGGTTGAGTTGTTTTGGGAGGAAGAGATTCTCTGAAAGTGATAGTAATGGAAGTGATAGAAGACAAAAGAGGATGATTAAGAATAGAGAATCTGCTGCTAGATCAAGAGCTAGGAAACAGGAATCTCTCTATCCTTTTTTTTTCTTTTCCTTTATTCCTTGCCGGAAAAAACTATTTATTCTGTGTTCTCTTTTGTGGCAAAGTTCTGTTTCCTTTTGAAAAATTGTCTTTTAATCATATTAATTACAGGCTTACACAAATGAGCTAGAGCTTGAAGTGGCACATTTGATGGAAGAGAATGCGAGGCTCAGAAGAGAGCAACAAGAGGTAAAAAAAATTACCCCCCCCCCAAAGGAAGCGAAGCCATTTATGTTGGTTTTTTAATATCGGAGTAAACAAGAACAGAAAAAACCTAAAAGTTTATCAACCAAAAATGAAAGTGCCAAAACAAAAGGAGGCAGTTTTTAGTATTTCCAAATTTTGAGGTTTTTAGATGGTTTTGTGTTTTAGTTAAATATTGATTTGCTTTTTGGGGGTGTTCTTTTACTGATTCTATGAATGTTTGTTTTGTGTTTTGTATGGACAGTTGTATGTTGCAGCAGCAGCGCAAGTTCCCAAAAAGCCAACTCTCTCTAGGTCATCAACCGCTCCATTTTAAGATGTGGTAGACAAAAGCGCTTCTTTCTCTCAACTTACAATAAACGACGAACTTTCTTTAATTTCTGAGAGAGAGAGAGATTTTGTGTGTGGAAAGATAAAGGAGGCAGAAAAGAGAATTAGGTCCCTTATCTGGGCATTTCCCATCAGCTGGGGTTTCTGGGCTATGCCTCTTCTCTTTCCTAATGTATTGACCATTTTGTATGTTCATAAATCTTTTCTTTTAGTGGTTGGAGAGAGAGTATATAGTATTATCATTAAGTGTTTCATCAGTGCCCCTCATGTCTATTCAATGCTCTCAGCTTGTCTTCAGTCATGTTTTGAACCCAAGTCAAATTTTATTTTCTATAGGCTATAATTTTCCTTTTTATCTTCATGTTTTCCATGATTTGAAAGGGAAGGAGTGGATTTCCACAATTTCTTGGAGTTTTTGATCCAACAATCAAATTCCATTACAAGTGCGGTTTAACCCTCTGATTATTGTGCCCATTGAATTATAAGAAAATAAAATTTTCCTCTGTGCAGGAGTTGGGCGCAAAATTTTAGGCAAATCATTATATAATTCTTTTCTCTTTCCGTGTATTATCTTTAAATTTTTAAAATGAAATATTGGGTTTCATTTGGCTTGGTCGCTTCAGTCCATCCACATCATTATTTAATTATATTATATTTTATCAAAATAAGAAATTTCTGCAAAAAGTAGAAATCTAGAACTGGAAATTAAATTATTCAAAAAATTGAAAATTATCATTATTATTATGTAAATAATTTTTAATTTTATTATAATTTTTTACCAAACGAGACCTTAACTAGATAAAATTAGTGCCACTAGTTGTGTAAAACCTAAATTTTGAGTAAATCAAATTTTCGCCTCATTTCTAGTTGAAGGGGTCGAATCACAGTAACCCAAAATGTAGATTAGGGCGCATATTCAGTATTTAGGTGTATAAATTACCAATAGAATCGAACCAACTTTTTCTTTCTTCACAGATATGAAGCATTGAAGAAAGAGAGAGAGAGAGCTAAGTGTTATTTACTGAATCTCTTATAATCTCACCATGTATGCATCCCTAACAATTAGTTTTAAGAGATATTAGACATAATAATTGTCATTTTTTTGGAAAAAAAATTTACTTTAGTTGATAATGGTATAACTAAATCATGGTCTGCGAAGGGGTTGTAGTTGATTGTTGATGTATATTTTTTTAAAACATCATTTATTATGGAAGAATCGGCAAGAACAGATTTTTTTTTAAATTATTTGTATACAAATTTGAAAGTTATTATTCAAACATATTAATTTTTACAAGATGCTAGATAAATAATTTGTTTAAGATAAATTCCAAATAAAACATAAGTCCGTTGTCGTCCAGCGGTTAGGATATCTGGCTTTCACCCAGGAGACCCGGGTTCGATTCCCGGCAACGGAAACTTGTTTCAAAATTTTTTTTCCTTTTCTTCATCCTTCTTTTCCAAATATTAACATTTTTAACGAAAACTCGTCTCACTTTTTTTTTTTTTTTTCTCTTTTTTTTTCAACCTTTTCCAAGTGTTAAGATTTTTATATACTTATTTTGATCTCTAAACAATGAATCTATTGACTTTGTAGTTAACAATGAACAACCAATTTGGAAATCTCTTTGCCATTCTCGTGGAATAATGCTTAACTTCCAACTTAGAAAATATTGTCATCGTTCTAATTTACCAATTCTTGGAGAAATTATAACTGGGTACTACATAGATTCATATACATACAAGGACTCAAAATCCAGCTACATGGAAGGAAGAGAACCATATAATCATCTCTTCGGTTAACTCTTCTCTCCTCTTGATCTTGTCTTGATCATCCTCTAATGAAAACCTGCAAATGGGGCATGTTTTCTTGCACATGTTAAACCACCTATCTACGCAAGCTCTGTGAAATCCATGCAAGCAAGGAAGTATTCGTCGATCCTCTTCCTCTTCCAACCGCGATAAACAGACACAGCACAGCTCAGATTCAAGAGCCCCATCCATTTTCCCTGCAACATCCAATCCAAGAACAACGATTGATGATGATGCATCCTTGATCCGTTGCCTGCATCGCAGACCCATCATACTATAGATCAAAGAGAAGAGTTTCTTCATCCTAATATGCTTGATCTTGTGTGGGAGGTTGAGCATTTTTTGGTTCTTTTAATAAGAGGTGTGAGGGTTGATAAAGGGTGTGATTTAAGTGAAGGGTGTTTTCGTTGATCAGTTGAATTGCGTGGTTTGGAAGGGTGGTTAAGTTTGGAAGAGACAGATTTTGAGTGTCCAACACAAAGCAGTTGCACCTAAACGAGGTTTACCCTTGACCTTTTATCATGCTTATTATCTAGTATTTTGAGTTATTCTTGGATAAGGTCGAAAACTCACTCACCCAAAAATTTCTGGTGTTCTTTCCGGCAGTTATCTGGGAATGAATCCAATTAGCAAGTAATTTTGTGAACCTTCTAGCTTGAACATCTTAATTCAACATCCCACCAAGGTGGTTGCTCATGTTGATGAAAAATTAAATTTTGTAACTACGAGATTATGGGTTAAATACTCGACAGAACTGTGACTTCTCGACATTTTAGTGAGGCTATCGTAACGGTTTCGTCCAAGAGCTCTAATTATGGTTCAAACGAACACTTCACAACAGAGGAAAGCTTTCATGTTCACGACAAAAAAGGATCTTTGGTCGCCCTGCACTGATTTTAGTAGAAGAGTTATGAAGTTTATATAAAAGATGGTAGTTGTGGCCAAGAAATAGTAGGTATGCCCAGTTGTCCCCCTCAATTATTTATTATTGTAGAAAAGAGAAGGTGGCTAATCAGACTCTTCCCATTAATCTCCATTCTTGAAACTCAGAGAAAAGAAAAGGTTCCATTAAAAGTGAAACAAAAAGGTGATGAAGGCACATAGGCCGATATGTACCATGAAGTGTAATTGCCATCATTCACTAAGAATCTTAAAATCCAATGTATCACATAAAAAGAAAAGGGTATTTTGTCAAATCTACATGCAGGATGCACCTGATCACAAGACCCACATGGCTCAACGACTTGATCTGGGACCTACATAAGTGTTGCCTGTTGTAGCCTATCCAGATTTAATGTCAACACCGGATCAATCAAAGGTTCTAAGCACGAGTAGATGGCCCAGAAAATGTGCTCTCACCTCTCTAATTTCAGGGTAATTTTCTGAAAGAGGGAATACGCCCATCTAGACAATGTTCCTCTGAAAGTTTTGCAGAACTGAAAAGCGAAAAGAATTAGGTGTTAGTGCTTTTGCCCTACTCTTCAGATCCTGGAATGATTGCTGAACACCCCAATCATTATCAAGTTCATACTCTGCCCTAATCGTAAGGTAGATGTCCTCATAGATCATAGCAAAATGCAATGAGAAGAGGTGATCCAATAGATTCCATTTGTGACATAAGAGAAGAGACTGCAAACCAGATTCCCACTCCTCACTTAAAGTTGCTGGAATTGCCGGTGTCAAAGTTTATCTCATTGGTTTCCCACAATTCACCCTCCAAATGTGGACCATACGCCTTAGACAGTAAAGGTTTTCAAGCTTTTGTACCTCCAGGTTCAACTTCAGATTGAGGATTGGTACAAGATCACCAAAACTATGATACAATGGAGCTGAAGCGTTTTCACTTCAAACGACACAACTAATGAGACAATGCCATTCAGAACAACACAAACTAATGAGAAATTGCCATTTGAAGTTTCAGACACAAAACACATGAATCCTCCAATAACCCATAAAAGAGAATAGATGATGGACTTTCATTCAAAGAATTGCAAGTATTACAGTCAGGCTCAGCACAGGTTATTTTTCAAAATTGTTCACATTGAGAACAAGAAAAAACCAGCTTTACATCAAGCAGTATAGCTCATTCCTTGTTTGTGACCAATGAATCAGCAGCATCATCAGGGTTCGATGTCACATCGGTATCAAGTATTTTCCCATCCATGGGTAAAAGGATGGGATCCCATTCCCTATCTGTCAAATATTAGCAAAAAGAAAAACAAAAAATATGTATCAAGATCCATAAACAAAACAAACATGCACTAGGAGTCCTTGGAGATGAATATCTGCTGAAACTATTTAATTGGCCAAACAAAAGTCACAAAGCCTGCTATTCTAGGTAGCAATTATAGCATGAAATTTGCGTGAAGCAATGACTGACTTAACTAAGATTAACCCAATTTATATTACCAGTTCAACTTTAGTAAGATCAGACGAAATTCTCGGCAAAAATCACAAAAATTTTCCATCAGGATTTAACTTTCGAAATTTTGAAGACGTGAAGGAATCAAATATGCATGTTCTGCCAATAATGCAAATGCACTGATGCCATTGATGGTAAAACATGGTTTTGATGATGTGTTGTTTGTGCAGAATTCTCCTATTCATATGTACAGTTGTTGTGGTAAAGTTTTGTTGCTAGGAAAGTGTTTGATGAAATGTCGGAAAGAGATTTTGTGCCATTGAATTCAATCGTTGATGCTGTGTGAAAATTGGTGAAATGGGTGTTGCTCATAATTTATTTGATGATATGGCTGAGAAAAATGTGATTATATGGAATATTATGATTGGTGGGTATTCGAAGGCTAATGAACGGTTTTGGTTTGAGATCAAATGATACTCCAATGGTGAGTGTGATCGCTCTCTGTGGTCGGTTTGCTAGATTGAGAAAAGGGAGATCAGTTCATGGATTTCTTCAAAAGACGTTGTTGAAGTTGAACGTGATATTGCAAACTGCTTTAATTGACATGTACAGCAAGTGCCAACGGGTTGATGTTGCACAAATCATTTTTTATAGGATGTTACCGAAAAATTTATATGGTAAACCAGATGAGGGGCTTTCCTTGTTTGCTCAAATGGTGGATGGAATCAGTCCAACCATAGAAGGATTACACCCTGATGAAATTACTTTCATAGGTGTTTTATGTGTTTGTGCCCGTTTAGGGCTGCTAATGGATGGGAGAAATTACTTCAAACAGATGATTGATGAGTTTGGCATTAAACCTACTTTTGCACACTATTGGTGAGTGGCAAATCTCTTTGCCCGCCATGGGCTAATTCAAGAGGCTCTAGAAATGATAAGAAACTTGCCACAGAATGGGGAAGACCAGTCACCACCGTCCGAATTTTGGGCATGCTTACTAGGTTCATGTCGTTATGAAGGTGATGTATCTTTGGGGGAGCAAATAGCAAAGTCACTGATTGAATCGGAGCTTGACAACTTAATGTGCTATGCATTGCTATTAAATGTTTACGCAGCATGAGGACAGTGGCAAGAAGTTTCCACGGTGAGGGAAATGGTGCAGGAAAGAGGGTTGAAAGAAGGCCATGTTGTAGTCTTGTTGATCTAAATGAAATTGTTCCCAAATTCAGGCTTCAAGAAAAACCGGGAAGGGAGGGTTTAAGCATGGTAATGGACAAAGTGGCACAGAAATTATGCCCGACTTCTGGCTCTTCAAAGTAGCGAAGTCATCACTGGAAAGGCAGAGAGTGAACCTTAGTTTCGTACCATCGCAGATCAGCGGCTATTTGTTGGCAGCAACTCCGAATCTCAGTGTTTTGCTCAGCCTGAAGTCTGGATTTTGAGTTTGGAATGTTTTGATTTATTTATAGGGAATCGAGAGTGTTGGCCTGTGGTCTAATCCTACGAACTCTCGATGACCACCTGGATTTCACAATTTGATCGACACTTCCATAGGCCATGAATTTCAAGGGTAAGAATAATCAAGATGGTAGAAGGATCTTTAAGTAGATGTCAATTAGAAGAGGAAACTCAAAGGAGTGCAGATACCGCCGGATGAACTGCTCCCAAGACAATGCTCGGCGGTGCTGCCTCCCAAAACAATTGATCAGTTACCCCCTTTCAACAATGGAAACTCTTTTTTTTTTATTTGTTCTCCATTCTCTTTTAGGTTGAGAGTGGTTCCTGATGTAATGTACGGGTTCGGAACCAAAGAGTTGTGCAAGTAGCCGGATAAACTCACCCCACTTCATTCTTTCCGCAAGTCTTTTCCCGAGGTTGATTCCTTTTTGTTGTTGTCTCATGGTCCTACAACATTCTTACAAAATTTCGTACAAGGTTTCCTAATCAGGCCGGAGTCTTCTTGATTTAAATTGGAACTCTTCACATATTTCTTACCATGTTCCCTTGGCGACAGCATCGGCGTGTTGGGACAGCTTCATGTAAGAAAATCTATTGATGCATATATGCAAGAAAATCAATCTGACCCAACTTGGTTAATTCATATTACGCCTGTCACTTTATCATCCCAGATAGCACAATTTGGGTTTGATAAATATAAGAGACAAATATTCATTATTAAAAGATTTCAACAATAATTGATTTAACAAAATATTATCATCAAAATACTATATAATTAAAATAAAGAAAATATGCAATCCGCAATGTATAGATCTCCAAAATTAGCTTGGAATTTTATGTTTATATCGTAAAAAAAAAAAGAAATATTTATTTGAAATTATATCGAAAGAAAAAAAAAAAGGAAAACAACCTCAAAATTAATAAAAAATATATAGATATATATTTATAAATAGAAATATAAATGGCGGATAAAAGTATAGGTGGGTTACAAAATTTTGAATTAATGAACTTTTATTTTTATTTATAAAAAATGTAAAGTTTGATTTATATGGCATTAATAATTATATCAATAAAGGACTCACTCGGCGTATAAAGTATTTCTTGTCTTAGTGCGGAGGTAGGAAGGGTAAATATATATATATATATACGCAGTTTTTTTCTTATATTTAAAAAAAAATTATTTTCGTGTTTTGAACTAAATTAATAATTATATCAATACAAAATAAAAATCATGTTATTCTCCTTTTTCTTTTAATGCGGGAGGGGGAATTAAAGGAGAAGTCATATCATAGAATCATTTGAAAAGAAAAGAAACTAATAAATAATATTAGTATCAATATTAATATTTTTTTCAATCATTTGTTTTCAGAATCTTATGAAATATTAATATTTGATTAATATTATTTTTTTTAATCATTTTTCAAGTGTGAGAAGCGAAGGTTCCTCTCTCTCTCTCTCAATCGTTCAACCATGACTTACGTTTCCAGCGACCTCCGGATCCCACGGTTGCTTTCAACCTATTTATTTATTTATTTATTTAAATAAGGTTATAAAATTTTCCCCATTTCACTTATATGCCAAATGAAATGATATAAATTTTTTGGATTTTAATATTAATATTTTATCACCAAAAATTAAAAATTACCGTAAATATAAAGCGATGTAAGTGTTTACTGTGCATGCGTGAACCCAAGGCGTTTACTATTCCATCAACAATTCGTTGGTCTAATAAGAAGAGCACTAATACCTCCATGCCAAGAATTTGGATTCAAATCGTGGTAATGATAAAAATGACGTTGGGCGAGCTCTCTCTCGATTAGAACCGGATAACAACTCGATCGAGATTAATCAAAATAAAATTTCATATATTTAACGATGGACCAAATACATGGGATCAAAAAAAATAAAAATAATAAGGTGTTTATTGCTCCTGACCCAAAAAAACAAAGGTGTTTAGTGTTCATGCGAGAGTTCGCACGGTGTGATCGTCCACTATTTTTTGGCCACACTTTTTTTTTTTTTTTTTTTTTTGTGGGATGTCCCAGCACCGTTCATGCGAGAATTCCAACGTTTCTTAAACGAATGTCCACTATTTTTTGGGTCACACCTTTTGTTTTTTTTTCTCGTTTGCATCCTCTTTTTGTAAGATGTCTCAATTTGATCATTCCATATTTTAAGGATTCCATATTTTTTTATTCAAGTCTTTGTAATTTTTCATTCGGACCCTTTTTTTTGCTTGGATCTTTTATCTTTTTGGGATTGCACTTTGTTTTTTTATTTCTTTTGAGTCCTTGTGCTTTTTTTTGAGATTTGATCTTTTATTTTTATGTGACGGCACTTTTTTTTTTTTTCCATTTAGTTCATTCCATTTTTTTTGACCTATTTTTTTGCGTAAATTCTTCCTTATTTTGGGATATAAGTTTTCTCATTTTGTTTTTTGGCTCCAAAGATATTTTTCCCTTTATTTTTATTTTTAGACCACATTTTTTTCATTCTGGTTCCTACACTTTTTTTAACCTAGTTTTTTTTTTCCCCCTTAAGTTCTTTGTTTTTTGGGGACATAAGTTTTTTTCGCCTGGTCGTCCCTTTTTTTAAACCACGAATTTTTATTTATTTATTTTGTTTAGCTCCTTACTCCTTATAATTTTTAATCTAATTTTTTTACTCTTAAATCCTTCGTTTCTTTTTCAACATAGATTTTTTTCATTTTGTTTTTTTATTCAATTTCTTGCACTTTTTCATTTTAATCATTTTTTTCAACGAGTATTTCATCTTTTTGTGACCACGACCTTTTTTGGACCCCTTTTTTTTTGCTTGTCTTTTCTCTTTATGGGATCACTTTTTTTTTTCATCCAAATCCTTCCATTTTTTTTATTTTATTTTTTTTTCGCTTAAGCCTTTTATTGTTTTAAGACATAGATTTTTCTCATTTTGTTTTTTTGCCCCAAAGAAGAAAGGTTGTCCCTTCATTTTTAGACCGCAAATTTTTTTTATTCAAATCCTTACTCTTTTTAATTTTAAACCCAATCTTTTTCCCTTTCAAGTCCTTTGTTCTTTTGAGACAGATTTTTACTCTTTTATTTTTTTGATCTTACAGAAAATCGTCCATTTATTTTTAGACCATTATGTTTTATTTTTTTCGTTTAGATTCTTACTCTTTTTTTGGAATCCAATTTTTTCCTTAGGTTATTCGTCATTTTTAGAAGTAGGTTTTTCCGCTTTTAGACCTCACTGATCCATTCAGATCATTTTTTTGACCCATTTTCTATTCATCATAGTCTTTTGTCTTTTTTGAACAAACATTTTCTTTTCTTTTCCTTTTTTTTTTTTTTTTTGCCCCATCCTTTATCTTTTAATTATAGGTTTTTATTTTTTTCTGCTCAAATCCTCGTTTTTTTTAAACCCTTCTATTCTTTTGAGTCATTCCTTTGTATTTTTTTAACATAGATTTTTCCTTTTTTTAACTCACGCATGGTCACCCCTTTATTTTTATTACCCTTTTACTCTACTTATTACCCTTTTTTTTTTACCTCATTCATTGGTCTTTTCTGAAATTCCAATAGTTAGGTTCTCTTTTTTTTCATCTTACTAATATATATTATATTTTTTATTGATTTAGATAATAATTTAATTCAAATATTAATTTAATTATAAATCTAACAAATATTTATATAGTAAAAAAACACAATCACGTCTTATGGGCACCCCACATATTTGCACGGGTCAGTAACTAGTCACATTATAAAGCAAGGGCTATACTATTGTTATTTACAAAATGATAATTTTAATTTTCATAGAAAATTTAATTTATACAGTAAAATTGTATTTTTCAAAGAAAATTAGTTTATTAAAAACTCATAAATAAAACAAAGTCAAATTGAGATAAATGGGGGAGCACAAATCATGCTTATATTATCAACATTTATCTAAACAAATGTAAGCGTAATTAGTATATCTCATATCATTTTTTTAAACCAAGGTAAACTATTTAAACACATCCTATGATATATAATATATAATAACAAATAAAAATTAATATTAAAAAAATTAAATAAGTCAAAAATCAAATACAGATTTGTAGGTATATTCTAAAATCTTTTTTTGTTAAACAACTTGTCAAAATACTTTTTAAGTTTATATATAATAAGTCTATTTTAGTTGTCTTTTAAGGTAATAACATAAGGATAGAAGGAAACATTAAACAACTTCAATTCAACATAATTAGTAACTTTAATTGATTAAATTGCCCTTTCATCCATAGTTATTAACCCGCACCGACCCGTCAATCGGACCAGGTTAACCCTCCACCCGCAGAGTATACGAGTCGGTTCATTAGAGCGATCGTTTATACAATAGAACTAAAAAAACTCACGGGTCAATGCGGGTTAACCAGGTAACTGTGTGGACTGTGGGTTTAAAGCTAACTGAGAGAGTGACTAACCGGAAAAGAGAGAGGTTTGAACATCATTCCGACCACAGAGAAAGAAAGAGAGATAGAGATGGAAAGAGATTTTTTGGATTTGCTGCCTGCTTGAGAATCTCCGGCGATGACGATCGTCGTTACGACCTCCGAGGAAGATCTCATTCTTTCCGCCGTTCGTTTCACCTCCAAACTCGCTTGGGCCGATGCCGGTCCAGAGATTGCAGAGGCACAAGTGGGGAACTTATGTGTGGAGGCACAAGAATGTATGGTGATGGGAAGATGGTTGGATTTAGCCTCCCTCGTCCTCACCTTTGCTGATTAGGTTTTCTCTGAAGTGTGTAATAAAAATCTCTTTGCTGATTACGTTTTCTCCAAGTGTGTAATCAAAATCTTGAGTGCATTTTCACACTTATTTGCAATCGTCACAAAGACCGAACGTCCAGATGAAGCGTTGGAGATGGCAATGCTCATATCTCCAAAAGTTACCCCAAAAAACAAAAGAGAAAAAGAGGAAAAGAGTTTTGTGTA
The DNA here is from genome assembly GCA_033439265.1 of Dillenia suffruticosa. Classification (NCBI taxonomy): domain Eukaryota; kingdom Viridiplantae; phylum Streptophyta; class Magnoliopsida; order Dilleniales; family Dilleniaceae; genus Dillenia; species Dillenia suffruticosa. The sequence continues at coordinate 635,358 of JAVTVX010000027.1, forward strand.
TATGCTAATGGCTGTCTTCCACGTGACCTCCTACCCAAATATCTAAATGGATTAATATTTTATATTAAAAAAATATATCTATATATATTTTAAAATTTTAAAATAATTAAAAAATAATCAACTATTAAATCAAAAACATAATCCATGATCCAACGATTTAATCGATTGAATCCTAAATTTCATAACCATGCATTGATCTATCTTTTAAATCCAATTTCAATAATTGCCTTTCTCACTCCATTGCTCTAAACACAAGTAAAGTTGGAAAAGAAATACGCATCAGCACTTACTTTGCTTTAAAATGAAGAGCGAAGGGGAATTAAATATTTTAAAAAAAAATTAAAGTGACATAACCAAGGGAGTGATATTTTCTAATTAAAATACAGAAAGCAAGCGTACACCCATGCACAAAATACCCCCAACTTAATATGAGAATAGAAAGAGGATAAATATATATATACACAATTTTTTTCTTACATTTTTCCAAAGTGATTGTTTCGGACGCCTCTATAAAAATTATTATTATTATAATAAAAAATAAAATTAAGTTTTTGAAACAGGTAAATGAGCTCAAAAGCAAAATAGTTTGCCGCAATAATCATGACATTTTTTTTTTCCAAACACAACAAAAACAAATAAAACAAAAGACCTATAAATGTAAAAAAGAACACAAAGAAGAGGAGAATTGGGCTATTATGCAAGCTCTAAACTTCTTATCCAATAAAACATCAAGGTTCAAAGTTCCATAGTCAAAATAAATACGTCCAAAAATCCTTCCTTCATGCACACAGCAAAGAAGAAAACCAGGCTCCATCCACCCCAGAGCCTTTCAAATGAGAGAGTTCCAACTCTGGATTAACCGATCTAAAAAAGTAGCAAGGTTTAAGCCGCAGCATAAATTCATCCAAACTCCCATTTCAACCAAAAAAAAATGAAGAAATGTGTATATTCTTATGCAACGCCACAAAGAAGCAAGGCGTGTCGCTGTCCGTTTCCAGCGAAATAGAGATACACCAAATGCTGAGCAGGCTATAATGTCAAATAAAAAAGAAACTAAACCATAATAAAACAGCACAATCATTATAGAATAATCACAGGAACACCATTAACAGAAGCAATTTAATGTCATCAAAAGCACAGGTGGTCGGATGTCCAACTGCACAGGATGTTTACAATAACCCCCAATTGAAGCGCCTTCCCTCACTTTTATGTTCAACTTAGGTTCTCCACCCAAGATGTGCGGTTGCACACGTTCCTCATTCAAAGGCCCACTGGTTCTCCCGGCGTACCTCCTCTTCTTCCTCGGGGGTGAAATTAGTCTGTAAGTTGAAAGTATTCCTTATCTCCTCAGGGGTCTTTCCCTTGATCATGTCAGCCACAGTCTGGCATGTTAGGTCCAAGAGGCTCTTGATATACAGAAAATTAGCAGCCTACAATTTAAATTGACCATCATTTCAGCAACCTCAAATATCAGAAAACTGCATTTGGCATCAAGGAGATGCAGTCTAACTCAACCCCAAGACAACAATTTCACAAACCCATATAGGAATCCCATAAAAAGAAATCCAGCAATCTAACCTCACAGTGAATAGAAGGAAAACCTGTTCCCATTCTCATGTAGAAGCTACTCAACAAGAAAACCAAAAAAGACATCATAACTTCTCAAGCTTGCAAAACCTTTTTAATTTCAAATTACTCACGAAACTATTACCATTGAAATTTGAGTATAAAACTTGCCGACAAACATCAAATACACTAGCCGCCGACAAACATCAAATACACAACAAATCATGCCAAATAAGAACCCTACCGTGCCAATGTAAGCAAGGGCAAAGGGTTGGGGTGGGCAGGCACACCCAGAAATTTGAAAAGAAAAAAGTACATAATTCAACAAATTATAACTCTAAATGTTGTTTTCCCCACTAGAAATTATAAACCCCGCCAACTGAAATTTTAACCCCAAATGTATGTTATTTTCTGCCCTGATGTAAGTTTCTGGTTTTTCCCTGAATGTAAGAACATTGAACACAACACTCTGGTTTCAATTTCTAACTCGGAAAGAGCACAGAACCCTATCGTTTCGATTTCTAAATAGGATGTTGCCCCTGAATGTAAGAGCATTCCACAACCCTATGGTTTGAATTTCTAAATAGGGTTCAAAGAATATTCTAAACACGTCAATGTAACAAAATTGAAATACATAAAAAAAAAAAAAAAAAAATTTATGAATAAAACGATTTGAGAAGAACTTTGCAGCCAACCTTTACTACAGTTTTCCGGTCAACAGATTAGTGAATAAGTACAAATTATATACAAATTAAACCATAACATAAACATTGAAAAGGAAGACACAGGCCATACAATTGAACAACGATAACCACAAAATATACATAAAAAGCCCTAATTTGAAACCATCCACACGATAACCACAAAATAAACATTAAAAGCCCTTGAAACCCAAGTCGCAAGACAAACAACACGAAACCCTAAAACGCATCAGAATAAAAATCCGCAAAATAAACAACAAAAAAAAACAAAATCTAAGATAAAGAGAGAGAAACTTACAAGAATGAGATCGAAGAGAGTAGCCTGATCAACCTTAACAAACTCAGCATCCCAAGCCTCGAGATCTTCCTCGGAAGCGCGTTCCTCACTGCTTTTCTCGTTTTTCTCGACATGTTTCTTGCAGTACTCAATAACCTTCGACAAAGTCTTGCTAGTGACGTTCCGAAGAGGAATAACACTATCGGCGCAATCGTCCTCGATCATGTGTTTGATCGTCTGAGACTCCAAAGCCACAGACTCCTCGACCTCGAATTCTTCTCCGTCGGAACTCTTCAGTGTTATCATCTTCTTCGACGACATCTTTTCTCTGCAAAAGGACAAAACAAAACCAAAAATCAGAGATAGAAAAAGTACCGGGGAGAATAGGGCTCTTTTATAGATGAAAAAAAAAATATATATATATATATATATATATATATATATATATATATGGGAAAGAAATTTTGGAAATATTGATATTTGTGTCGTCTCCGGTTTGATATTGTTGTGCTTTGATTCACTAATAAATAAAATAAATAATAGATGAGGTAATCGTCGAGCCTGAGGGAGACTCTGTTCGAATCATCTGATTCATGAGCTGTAATTTACCATTTTTTAAGTAATAATATTAATTAAATTCATTTTACAATTTATAGATATTAATTGATCTTCTTATATTGAGGGGTTATTTTGTTGTTTTTTTAATTTGGATATTTAGCCCACCCTGTTTCTTCATCCCTAAGATAGGAATCTGTATTTCCAAATATATCACGTCTAGATTATCTTTTTTTTTTTCCTTTTTTTTTTCACCTTAACCTAACAATAAATAGTTATCCAGCAATATATTGAGGACAAACACAATATTTGTATTTGTAATTTTTTTCTTAAAATTTTAAGAAAAGTGTATTTTAACAATATTTGTATTGTGAAAATATTTGTATTAGCAATTTTCATGATGATAGATAAAATGTCGTAATATAATTCATTTTTCCTTTCGTGTGAAAGGAGGATGAAAAACATTTGATATACGTTTTAACAAAAAAAAAGAGAATATAAACACTTAGGGTTCTTGAAGATCTAATCTTATACCACATTCACAGTTTTTGGATTGTGAAAATTAAAAATAGATTCGTATATCACTTCTTTTTAGATCGATGCATCAAAAGAATTAGTGATTCAATTATAGTTTTTGAGAAATTTATTTTTAATATTTTAATTTTAAATATAAAATTTCATATTTAATTGTTATAAAATAAGGTTATAAAATTTTCCCCGTTTCACTTATACGCCAAATGAAATGATATATATTTTTTGGATTTTAATATAAATATTTTATGACCGAAATCTAAAAATTACCATAGATATAAAGCAACGAAGGTGTTTACTGTTATGCGAGAATTCAGACGTCTCTGAGTGGTCGTCCACTATTTTTTTGGGCCACACCTTTTTTTTTTTTTGCATTCACTTCCTTTTTTTCTCGGTCTTTCTTTTTTTCTTTTTTTTTTTTTAACATTTGCATCCTTTTTTTTGTGGGATATCCCTGTTTGGTCGTTCCATATATTTGGGATTCCACATTTTTATTTTCATTAAAGTCTTTGCAATTTTTTCATTTTGATCCCTTTTTTTTCGCTTGGATTCTTCTTCTTTTTGGGACCACACTTTGTTTTTTTGTTTCATTTGAGTCCTTGTGCTTTTTTTTTTTGGGCTTTGGTCTTTCGATTTTATGGGATCACACTTTTTTTTTCATTTTAGGTCCTTCCATTTTTTTGACCCCTTTTCCCGCTTAGATTCTTCATTATTTTGGGACATATTTTTTCTCATTATATTTTTTTTGCCTCAAAGAAAGTTATCCATTTATTTTTAGACAGTATTTTTTTTTCATTCAAGTTCTTGCACTTTTTTAACCTAGTTTTTCTTCTTTTTTTTTCCTCTTAAGTTCTTTGTTTTTTGGGGGACATAGGTTTTTCCCTCTTTTTTTAGACCTCACAAATGGGTCTCCTTTTTTTTAGACCACAATTTTTTATTTTTTTCATTTAGTTCCTTACTCTTTTTATTAACCTAACTTTTTTTTTTTCTCTTAAGTTCTTTGTTATTTTCGGATATAGATTTTTTCCATTTTGTTTTTTTATTCAATTTCTCAAATTTTTTCGTTTTAACCCTTTTTTTGCTTGAGTTTTTTATCTTTTTGTGACCACACTTTTTTTGTTTCATTTGAGTCCTTGCGCATTTTTGGACCCATTTTTTTCGCTTTTGGATTTTGTCTTTATGAGACCACATTTATTTTTTTTCATTTAAATCCTTTCACTTTTTTTATCCATTTTTTTTTCCGCTTAAGCCTTTCGTCATTTTGGGATAGATTTTTTTCCACTTTTATTTTGTTGCCCCAAAGAAAGGTTGTCCTTTTATTTTTAGAGCATAATTTTTTTTTTAATTCAAATTATTACTCTTTTTATTTTTTAACCCAATCTTTTTCCCCTCTTAAGTTTTTTATTTTTTTGGAATATAGGTTTTTTCCCTTTTATTTTTTTGGTTTCACGAATGATTGTCTATTTATTTTTAGATCATCGTTTTTTTTTTTTTCGTTTAGGTCTTTGCTCTTTTTTTGGGATCCAATTTTTTTCCTTAGATCATTTGTCTTTTTCAGATGTAGGTTTTTTTTCCTTTTGGGCCCCATTTATCCATTTAGGTCCTTTATTTTTTTACCCATTTTCTTTTCATCTTAGTTTTCATCTTTTTTGGACAAAGATTTGTTTCCTTTTTTTGACCCCACGGATGATATCTCTTTATTTTTAAATTATAATTTTTTATTTTTTTCTGTTCAATTCCTTATTTTTTTTTAACCCATTTTTTCTCTTGAGTTATTCGCTTGTTTTTTTTTTTATAAAGGTTTTTCTCTTTTTTGAGTCCACGAATGGTTGTCTCTTTATTTCTATTACCTTTTTACTCCACTTATTCCCCTTTTTTTACCTCATTCATTAGTCTTTTCTAAAACTCCAGTGGTTAAGCACTCTTTTTTTTCTGTCGTTAACATATGCTATATTTTTTTATTGATTTTGATAATAATTTAGTTCAAATATTAAGTTAATTATAAATTTAATAAATATTTATACAGTGAAAAAATACAATCACATCTTGTGGGTTCCCCGCGCATTCGCGCGGGGCGCTAACTAGTCACATTATAAGGCAAGGGCTATACTATTATTATTGACAAAATGATAATTTTAATTTTCATAGAAAATTTAATTTATACAGTAAAATTGTATTTTTTTAGTTGACTAAAAACTCATAAATAAAATAAAATAAAGTCAAATTAAGATAAATGGGGGAGCACAAATCATGCTTATATTATCAAGATTTATCTAAACAAATGTAAGCTTGATTAGCATGTCTCATATCATTTTTTTAAACCAAGGTAAACTATTTAAACACATCCTATGATATAGAATATATAATAACAAATAAAAATTAATATTAAAAAAATTAAATAAGTCCAAAATCAAATAGAGAGACCAACTTTGTAAGTATATTCTAAAATCTTTTTTTGTTAAAGAACTTGTCAAAATACTTTTTAAGTTTATATATAATAAGTCTATTTTAATTGTCTTTTAAGGTAATAACATAAGGATAGAAGGAAACATTAAACAACTTCAATTCAACATAATTAGTAATTTTAATTAATTTAATTGCCCTTTCATCCGTAGTTATTAACCCGCACCGACCTGTCGATCGGACCGGGTTAATCCTCCACCCGTAGAGTATACGAGTCGGCTCATTAGAGCGATCGTTTATACAACAGACCCAAAAAAACACGCGGGTCAATGCAGGTTAACCAGGAAACTATGTGGACTGCGGGTTTAGAGCTGACTGAGAGAGAGACTAACCGGAAAAGAGAGAGGCTTGAACATCATTCCGACCACGGAGAAAGAAAGAGAGATAGAGATGGAAAGAGATTTTTTGGATTTGCTGCCTGCTTGAGAATCTTCGGCGATGACGATCGTCGTTACGACCTCCAAAGAAGACCTCGTTCTTTCCGCCGTTCGTTTCGCCTCCAAACTCGCTTGGGCCGATGACGGTCCAGAGGTTGCAGAGGCACAAGTGGGGAGCTTACGTGTGGAGGCACAAGAATGTATGGCGATGGGAAGATGGTTGGATTTAGCCTCCCTCGTCCTCACCTTTGCTGATTAGGTTTTCTCTGAAGTGTGTAATAAAAATCTCTTTGCTGATTACGTTTTCTCCAAGTGTGTAATCAAAATCTTGAGTGCATTTTCACACTTATTTGCAATCGTCACAAAGACCGAACGTCCAGATGAAGCGTTGGAGATGGCAATGCTCATATCTCCAAAAGTTACCCCAAAAAACAAAAGAGAAAAAGAGGAAAAGAGTTTTGTGTATATGCTAATGGCTGTCTTCCACGTGACCTCCAACCCAAATATCTAAAGGGTTTAATATTTTATATTAAAAAAATATAACTATATATATTTTAAATTTTAAAATTTTAAAATTTTAAAATTTTAAAATAATTAAAATATAATCAACAATTAAATCAATCATGATCAATCAAAATCAAAATCAATGATCCAACGATTCAATTGATTGAACCCTAGATTTCATAACTATACTTTGATCTATTTTTTAAATCCAATTTCAAAAATTGCCTTTCTCACTCCATTGCTCTAAACAAAAGTAAAGTTGGACAAGAAATACCCATCAGCACTTACCTCTTTTTTAAAATGAAGAGCAAAGGGGAATTAAATATTTAAACGAAATTAAAGTGATATAACCAAGGGAGTGAGATTTTCTAATTAAAATACAGAAAGCAAGTGCTTACCCATGCACAAAATACCCCGACTTAACGTGAGAATAGAAAGAAGATGAATATATGTGTATATAACTTTTTTCTTACGTCTTTACAAAGAGACTATTTTGAGTCTCCCTAAAAATTATTATTATTATAATAGAAAATAAAATTAAGTTTTTGAAACAGGTAAATGAGCTCAAAAGCAAAATAGTTTACCCCAATAATCATGACATTTTTTTTTCCAAAAACAAATAAAACAAAAGACCTATAAACGTAAAAAAGAACACAAAGAAGAGAAGAGAATGGAGCCATTACGCAAGCTCTAAGCTTCTGATCCAATAAAACATCAAGGTTCACAGTTCCATGGTCAAAATAAATTCGTTCAAAAATCCTTCGTTCATGCAGACAGCAAAGAAGAAAACCAGGCTCCACCCACCCCAAAGCCTTTCAAATGAGAGACAGTTCCATCTCTGGATTAACCAATCTAAAAAAGTAGCAAGGTTTAAGCCGCAGCATAAATTCGTCCAAACTCCCATTTCAACCAAAAAAAAAAAAAATGAAGAAATGTGTATATTCTTATGCAACGCCACAAAGAAGACAGCTCAACCAGTTAATTGCCTGAGGGAAAAAAAAGAACATTTATCCTTAATACTCCCATTTGGAAATTAATAGAATGGACACATCAGCTGAATGCCATACAAGAGTACCAAGATCAAGCTTGAGCACCCACAATAGAGACCATAAACAGAACACCACGCCACAACTTTCTATTATTGCATCATGGAACATTCAGACTTGGGTAAGACAAAGGTAAAAGGAAGCACAATCTTACCACATACTGCAAACACAGAGCACTGGACAAGGAGAGTCGCTATCCGTTACCAGCCAAAGAGAGATACACCAAATGCAGAGCAGGCTATAATGTCAAATAAAAAAGAAACTAAACCATAATAGCAACGAACAGCACAATCATTATAGATTAATCACAGGGACACCATTAACAGAACCAATTTAATGTCATCAAAAGCACAGGCGGTCAGATGTCCAACCCTGCACAGGATGTTTACAATAACCCCCTATTGAAGCCCCTTCCCTCACTTTTATGTTCAACTTAGGTTCTTCACCCAAGATGTGCAGTTGCACACGTTCCTCATTCAAAGGCCCACTGGTTCTCCCGGCGGACCTCCTCTTCTTCCTCGGGGTTGAAATCATTCTTGATGTTGAACGTCTTCCTTATCTCCTCAGGGGTCTTTCCCTTGATCATGTCAGCCACAGTCTGGCATGTTAGGTCCAAGAGGCTCTTGATATGCAGATAATTAGCAGCCTACAATTTAAATTGACCATCAATTTCAGCAACCTCAAATAACAGAAAACTGCATTTGGCATCAAGGAGATGCAGTCTAACTCAAACCCAAGACAGCAATTTCACAAACCCATATAGGAATCCCATAAAAAGAAATCCAGCAATCTAACCTCACAGTGAATAGAAGGAAAAACCTGTTCCCATTCTCATGTAGAAGCTACTCAACAAGAAAACCAAAAAAGACATCATAACTTCTCAAGCTTGCAAAACCTTTTTCTTTTCAAATTACTGACGAAACTATTACCGTTGAAATTGAGTATAAAACTTACCGACAAACATCAAATACACTAGCCACCGACAAACATCAAATACACAACAAATCATGCCAAATAAGAACCCTACCGTGCCAATGTAAGCAAGGGCAAAGGGTTGGGGTAGGGGCACACCCAGAAATTTGAAAAGAAAAAAGTACATAATTCCGAAAATTATAACTCTAAATGTTGTTTTCCCCACTAGAAATTATAAACCCCGCCAGCTGAAATTTTAACCCCAAATGTATGTTATTTTCTGCCCTGATGTAAGTGTCTGGTTTTTCCCTGAATGTAAGAACATTGAACACAACACTCTGGTTTCAATTTCTAACTCGGAAAGAGCACAGAACCCTATCGTTTCGATTTCTAAATAGGATGTTGCCCCTGAATGTAAGAGCATTCCGCAACCCTATGGTTTGAATTTCTAAATAGGGTTCAAAGAATATTCTAAACACGTCAATGTAACAAACTTGAAATACATAAAAAAAAAAAGTATGAATAAAACGATTTGAGAAGAACTTTGCAGCCAACCTTTACTACAGTTTTCCGGTCAACAGATTGGTGAAAAAGTACAAATTATATACAAATTAAACCATAACATAAACATTGAAAAGGAAGACACAGGCCGTACATTCGAACAACGATAACCACAAAATATACATAAAAGGCCCTAATTTGAAACCATCCATACGATAACCACAAAATAAACATTAAAAGCCCTTGAAACCCAAGTCGCAAGACAAACAACACGAAACCCTAAAACGCATCAGAATAAAAATCCGCAAAATAAACAACAAAAAAAAAAACAAAATCTCAGATAAAGAGAGAGAAACTTACAAGAATGAGATCGAAGAGAGTCGCCTCATCAACCTTAACAAACTCAGCATCCCAAGCCTTGAGATCTTCCTCAGAAGCGCGTTCCTCACTGCTTTTCTCGTTGTTCTCGACATGTTTCTTGCAGTACTCAATAACCTTCGACAAAATCTTGCTAGTGACGTTCGGAAGAGGAATACCACTATCGGCGCAATCGTCCTCGATCATGTGTTTGATCGTCTGAGACTCCAAAGCCACAGACTCCTCGACCTCGAATGCCTCTCCGTCGGAACTCTTCAGTGTTATCATCTTCTTCGACGACATCTTTTCTCTGCAAAAGGACAAATCAAAACCTAAAATCAGAGATGGAAGAAGTACCGGGGAGAATAGGACTCTTTTATAGATGACAAAAAAAAAAATAATATATATATATATATATATGGGAAAGAAATTTTAGAACTATTGATATTTGGGTCGTCTCCGGTTTGATATCGTGCGGTTCGATTCACTAATAAATAAAATAAATAATACATGAGCGAATGGAATAGATTATGAGGCGAGCCTGAGTGAGACTGCGTTCGATGCATCTGATTCATGAGCTGTAATTTCCATTTATTATGTAATAATATTAATTAAATTCATTTTATAATTTATTACGAATAATTTATGTAAAAAAATTCAAAGATTTCATTTAGTTAATTTTATTTTAGAATTTTTTCTTGTAAAATTGAACGATTTATAGATATTAATTGATCTTTTTATATTGAAGGGTTATTTTGATTTTATTTTATTTTATGAATTTTATAATTAAATAAATTTTTATTTGTTTTTTAATTTGGATATTTAGCCAACCTTGTTCCTTCATCCCCAAGATAAGGAATTTGTATTTCCAAATATATCACGTGTAGATTATCTTTTATTTCCAATTTTTTTCCCTTTTTTTTTCACCTTAACCTAACAATAAATAGTTATCCGGCAATATAATGAGGATAAACACAATATTCGTATTTTTAATTTTTTTTAAAATTTTAAGAAATATGTGTTTTAGCAATAGTTGTATTTATTTATTTATTTTTTATTTTATTAGTATTCAGGTTTTATTCGATTAATCCGGTTCGAGCACTGTAGAGTTCATTTTAGGAGTTGATTCTCTCAAATCTTTTTTTATTATTCTCAGATTTCGAATTTAAGATGTTAAGAAAGTAAAATGTCTGATCACATAAATCAAAAGCATTTGGTCGTAATATTTGTACTTATACACAATCCTATGGAAGCTCTTCCCATTTTTCGAAGAGCGAAAATAGGAGAAATTCAAAATATATTCACCTAGCCATGGAGGTGAAAATTGGAAGATGCCATAACCTACTTTCAGAATTCCAATGGACAAGATGGAAATTATTATTATTATTATTATTGCAATTTCCTTTTCCTTAACAAAAATAAATAACTATATCACATTTTCACCCTTTGTTTTTAATATATAATCTCTTACTATATTTCAACTCCCACTATATTTTAGAAATTTCTCATAACTTTTTGAAAGTAAGAACCATACAAAATGGATTATTGGTAAAAATAAATTTAAGAAAACAATGGTAAGAAAAAGGGTTATAGGTGATTATGAAGTTTTTGGATAATATAATTGTGGTATAATAAATTATTAGTACAATGGGAAAGCAAGAGGGAAAAAGGGATTTAATACACCGATTTTGCTTCTTTACGATCAATTACCGGCAAATATATGTTTAGACAATCAAAGGGTATCGAAAATATCAATAAATTATAATTCAATCGGTATCATTCTCCTTCTCTCGTAAAGATCTTGAGTTCGAATCTCTTTATATTAAAAAAAAAAATTTGTGGTATAGAAAATAATTGGTTACAATGAAAAAATTGATTTAGGTCTATACCATCAATATACCTTTGATTGTTTCTTTAATTAAGTTTGGGACGCAATCGAAGTTATATTGCTACAATGATTTTAGCTTAACTCCCTTATAAATTGTTTCAAATGGAATAAAAACATTAAGTATCACTAGAAAATTGATATGAGTGTATTAAGAACCGCAAAACGTTCTGCCAACTCTATCCGTCTAAACCTCAATTTTCCTTTTACAACTAAATTATTTTTTATTATCTAATTTTAGTTAATTTTTTTTATCATTTATGTTTATTTAAATAGAATTATCATCCTATATCAACAACACTAGAAAGAGAATTGCAGCTCATCCTGGTTTTTCATTTGTCAATTGTTGTTAATTGTATGATTGATGGTGTTGGAAATGGATACAGGATCGCTCGTGTGGATTTAAGTCCAACCAACACTTTTTTTGGAGGAGTTAGTTTTGTGATAAAATATAAAAGTATAATTTAGTTTTGTAATAAAACGTAAAAATATAATTCATTTTTTCTTTCGTGTGTGATAGGCGGATAAAAAATATTTAGATATATATTTTAACAAAAAAAAGAAGGGAACATCAACACTTGAGAGTTCTTAAAAATCTAGATTTTATACCACATTCAAAGTTTTTGAATTGTGAAAATAAAAAACAGATCTTATGTAACTACTCTTTAGATATACGTTTTAACAAAAAGAAGAGAACATCAACACTCAAGAGTTCTTAAAGATCTGGATCTTATACCACATTCAAAGTTCTTGGATTATGAAAACCAAAAATAGATCCTTACGTGATTACTCTTTAAACATGTGCATCAAAAGAGTAACTGATTCAACTCTAGATTTTGAAAATTTTATTTTTGATATTTCAATTTTAAACATGAAATTCCATATTTGATTGTTATAAAATAGTTAGCAGATTGTATTTTCCCAAATGATAACGGTAACAATTTTTATGATGATAGATAAAACGTAAGAATATAATTCCTTTTATCTTTCGTGTGAAAGGAAGATGAAAAACATTTGATATACGATTTAATAAAAAGAAGAGAATACCAACACCTAGCGTTCTTAAAGATTTAATCTTATACCACATTCAAAGTTCTTGGATTGTGAAAATCAAAAACAGATTCATAAGTAACTTCTTTTTAGATCTATGCATAAAAAAGATAAGTGATTCAACTATAGTTTTTGAGAAATTTATTTTTAATATTTTAATTTTAAATATAAAATTTCATGTTTAATTGATATAAAATAATCATAAGGGGTAGCAATTGTTACGATGATACCGGTTTTTTAAATTGCATGGCACCGGTAGTAACTTTCTAGTTGGTGGATTATTCCAGAGTTATATATTCAAACCGGAGTAATTGGGACAAACCACTGCAAGGGATGGTCGTTTGTCTGCATACTTCCAGTTACACAAAGCCTGTAAATGTTGAATTGAATTTAAGAAATGTTTCCACATAAATGTCAAAGAATTTATAAATTTATTGCTAATTGACTATGTTGGAGTGATGTGGTAATATGGTATGGCGAAATCTAATATTAAAAATTTTCTTCTTTTTTATATTTTCAAAACTTCAAAAAATTTACTATAATTTTCAAGACTATAACCTCCAAGGAAGTCTTTGATATGTTAAAAATTTGATATTCTTTTTTATATTTCTAAACATTCCATAATTTAAAATGGAAAAATAATTATGAATAATACTCTATATCACGCAATTAAATTCATGCCAAAAACCCCATCTTCCCTTGTTTTTCAAAACAAAACTACTCTCTCCATAAAAATAAAAAAAAAATAAAAAATAAAAAGTTCTTCCTTTCTTGTTAAAATCAATGAGGTTTTTTCAATAGAAACTCTTTTAATATTTGCATGCCTTCAAAATAAAGCTCCATCTTCTTTTTTTATAATATTCAACCAAATCTGATCTCAAAGGCAGAACTCAGAAGACTACTCAAGCCAGCGACATATTTAATTTAAGTATTTTGGGACACCTAAAATAGCAATCAACGCCAATAACACTATTTCATTCAAAAGTTGGACAATCAGATACAATCAGCTTTATACATGAAAGTGAATCAAGGAGGCCAGTCCTCCAATTTCAGAGCGTAGGGAATAACAATATTTCATCATCACCTCTGTGTGGAATGTATTTAAGGTATTGAATCTTCGAACACTGACCAAACCCTTTCTGGCATCGCTATTTCATCACCCTAGGATTCCATGTATTGAGAGGCAGGTGGGCTTGTCTTTGTCTTCTCAGGGCCTGCAAACAAGTTTTAGATCATCAAGAACAAATTAATGTTGCAGAACATGATGCAGCATTTGGCTTTTCTGTAGTTCTCAGCTTTCATGCAAGAGAAAATGTTGTCAAGAAAATAGACCTAATTATGCAATAAAGAGATAGACATACCGTAGACCCCACGGATTTCCACTTCCCGCCATTCTTGTACGAGGGCACAGCAGCAGCACATCAAGTGTGACAAGAAATCATCAACCAGGCCTCCCTGGCAAAAGGAGTGTCAATATCAGCAAGCCACAGTGAGAAAGCATTCATTCTTGGCAAGCTTAGATGATTCAACAGTGTGAGAGGAGACAAAAAAAAAAAAAAAAAAAAAGGATTGTGCAAGTAGTTACCGTGATGTTCAACATTTTGCGAAGCTTTCTTCTGATGCAGCAGGTATAGCAACAACAGGACAATATCAATGAATATGCCATCAGTTCATTACAGGCTTCTGCTGGTGCTGTTCATTAGAAGTTCTGTTAGTCTGCTATTGAAATATAAAGGCCATAGACAAAGATCGGGACTGCACTGGGTATATAATCACCAATGCATCTATTCATTTTTCAAAATCTATAAGATACCACATTTGACATGAACTCTATAAGAATGAGAAAAGCAGTAACATCCATGCGTTTGAGCGTAGATCACATGTCAGACACCTGCTGTGATGCCAGATGAGATACCGCAAGGAATGTTTAAATGAACTGTACAAGGTTCTGAGCTACTTATCATATTCGAAACAGAAGGGCTGGAGAGGCAAGGAAAAAGAGCCACTCACATATGTGTCGGTTGGATGCCACACTAGCAATCTTAGAAAATGTACCACAAGGGCAGAAACAAGTTTTTATACCTGCAAAATGTGAAGCAGCTCAGAAAATGTGATAAGTTAATTCTATACTGCAGCATGACTACATATTTGGGATTAAGGCTCAGTCTGTCGCAACATGAATACATAGACAGCCAGCAAATTTTGATGAAAGCTCACATTCTATAATTTTCTTGGAAACACAAACATGTTAAAAAAAATAAAATGTATACTACACATGGAAATACAAAAAAATTCTAAAAAGTTTAATGCATGACAACTGGGACGCAGAACAGAAATACCATTATTACAATAATCTCGTATAATATATCACATTGTAGAGTGATTGTATTATGGAACATCAGTACTTCCCAGGAATGAAGCCAGATAACAAAACATACCATGCTCAGTTAAGACAAATAATTGACAAGTTAAGCTTGTCTATTGCCCTAAAACATCAGGCTAGGGACTCAGATACCATGTTTGAACTGACAAATTGGCCAGTAAATTTTTAATCAGGAAATGATGCTGATAGAAACTTATTGAACTCAAGAGTAGATAATCCAAGCGTAGTCTAATATTAATATCAAAATGTCTACTAGCCTAGGAATGGACACATAAAAAATGGCCCCCGAAATGCATTTAAGAACCAAATCTTATATGTTTGCATGTTCAATATAAGGATGCATATAGATAATAGCACACGCACACTCATAACAGAATTCAACTAAGAGTGAAAAATGACATACAGAGACAAGGTTCTGAACAACAGCCAAGTAAATCGGAATGCCATTCTTCATGCAGGTATGAACCTTTATGGGAAAGAAGATCCTTCCCTGATGAGACAGTTGAAGTTGACCTGCACAAGAATGGCCACAAACAATTTCCCTCAATATAGAAAACAATGAAATTTGGCATAACAGCAAAATCATACTACAGTAATTTACCAGCATCTTAAGATCAAAATACAGAGATTGCCTGAACCTAACAAGTAAAATGAGAACAACGTGTGTGCCTATCTTATCTAACGTCAGTTAAACAAACTATCTACCATTAATGTTAATTACATTGCAAAAATATAAAATATTTTCACGTGTGCCCAAATTAGTGAGGGAGCACGCATTTGTCAGCTCTCACAAAATGCAAGCAAAAGAAAAGGTGTTAATCCAGTTCCAGCGACCCAATAGCAGAGGACAACCTTGAAGTGGTGTGAGCTTCACTTTTCTTCTCATAACTTTCTTCATAAGAATATTCTTTCTCACTATTTCCATCTGAATAACTAGGATCCACCTTCTTTGAACTTCTCACAGGTGAGTTCTTCTCAGGAAGAGTGGCAGCAGCTGCAGCTTCTGTGACTTCCAATAAATGCTGAATTACCTCACATTGGTTAACATCTAAATTAGCTTGTGACCGTTGTAACTCTAGCTGAAGCTTCTCATTTTCTTTTTGAAGTGCTCTATTAAAGGGCAAATTCGGATACGAACACGACAAGGTTTTCTTCAGCACAAGAGCATCATTTTCTGATGGATCTTGTTTCAGTATTAAATCTTGCACCCGCCTGTCCTCATCATCCAATGTATATTCACGTTGATCCCTCTCAATAGCTTCTAATCTTTCCTGCCAAAACACAAAGAAGCATAATCATAATAGCAATGACAAATAACACACAGACAAATCCAGATCTCTTTCTAAACATGCATGGATTGCAAGCAAATCATCACAGGATGACAAAATTAGGTAAAAGTGAGAAATTTATGTTACATATATCAGGCATGAAATTGAAGAATTAATACTAGATGGACCAAATCTTACATAACAGTCCATTCGAGCATGTTTTAACGAATTTTAATAAAAATTTCATTCAAAATTAATCAAAATATGCTGATTATTTGATTAATAATGAATCAAAATATGAACTGTCATATAGAACTTGGCCCATTTAGTCCATCTAACATTATTCAGAACAGCAAAACATCATCAAGAAACCAAATGGGAATAGCAAAGACAAGTAAATACCCTGACTCTATTGTTATCCACAAGAGTGATGAGGGGGACAATCTTCAAATACCGATCAATCTCATTCTGAGCTCTCCTGAACTGATACACAATATTCCAACCCATTGCTAGTAAATAGAGATAGCTCCGGTCCTGGCAACTGTTAACCAAAATATAAGACCTCCTTAAGGCGTCCTCAAGCTGCTCCAAAGGCTCTCTAGTTTCAGGATACTTCTTAAGCTCCGTAATTTTCAGTTGCTCTAATAGATTTCCTATCAGCTTCAAATGCAGAGCAAATTGTCTGCAATTCTTTTTGTGCATTCGAGCAGTACTTGCAGCCTGCACTATCAACCCAATAAGCCGCACTGCATCTAGGCCTGTTAGCTGAGCCACATTTCCAATCTCCCCTAAATGATCCCATGGAGATGCCATCTTCACACCTTCAAATAATCAAACCCCTCCAATTTATCTAACACCAAAACCTATTTTTCTCAATCTACAGCCGAAATAGCTCTTTCAAACAATTCATTTCTATTGATAAATTCTCCCCTGAAGCAAGTCCCACTTAAATTCCCCCAAAAATCGAATTAGGTCTGATTTTTTGAAGCCAGCTCAATAGTGAATGGGGCAAAAACAGAGTATTTGATGAACTGCTGATGCTCAAATCAGATCAAAAGCTACCCATTACTAGAAACTCCTCAAAACGGCATTTTATTCAAGATCTTCGTTAAATCAAGCTCAGATATATTCCTATAATTCAACTGCAACAAGGAAAAAAGCAAATATAAAAAATAATAACAATTTTTTAATAAAAAATCAGCAAATGAGTCAACAAATTCTCAAAGATATTCCAATACGTTTCATCCCTCACTTTTCAAGTCAAGAGACAAAAATTAAAAGAACAAAGAGAGAGAGAAGAGAAGAGAAGAGAGATTGTCCAAATGTGAAGAAAAAAATATTATACAAAATCAAATGCAAAGTCAGTGAAATTAACAAACGAAAAAAGCGAAAATTTGACGAGTCACATAATTTATCCAACGAAAAATAGAAATGATTAGAATCACCCCCCATAAAAAAAAAAAAAAAATCATAAAGCGCAGTACACAAACTCAAAAATCTTACATCGGGAAAAAGCTTATGTTACTGTTAGGGTTCGCAATGTCACGTTTCTTTGGGTGTTTTCGGTGTGGTAACTCGTGAAAGGAACGTCAAAGCAAATGCAATTCATAAAAGAGACATTGAATTCTGTGATTTATCAGTCTCTCTCTCTCTCTTTCGACTTCGGTTGGCGCTATTTGTTTGCGATGCTTAGTATTGCATAGAGAGAGAGAGAGAGAGAGAGAGAGAGAGAGAGAGAGAGAGAGGTTTGGCTGAACCTGAAAGTGCAGACTCCATGACAGACGATTTAGAATTTAGTGGATGGAGGTTTGTGAAAGTACGAAATTGTCCTCCGTTGCAAGTGCGATAATATTACAGAAATGCCCCGTATTTCATCACGGGGGGATAAAAAGGAAGAAGAGAAGTCACCCTCTGTAGTAGGACCTTAATTGACAGCTGTATCATGTAAATGTGGATTTGCTGCCCACATGTTTGCATGATTAGTCATTATCATCTGCAAATTAATTTTTCTTTCTTAATTCCTACTGACTTTTTGACAATTATTCGAAATAAGAGATAAAAATTAAAAATCTATATTAATAAATATAACATATATTTAAAATTATAATTCTAGGAAATCAGAAGGGTAAAGTTTATCGACTAATATCTAGAGAGAGATCAAGAACTACAGTACCACGAAAAGATATTAAATGACTTGTAGGTCCATTTTAATTCTAAAATTAATGATTTTTCAAGTTTTATAATATTTGTCGTTTTGATTTGATTAATTGAGCACATCAAATGATATAAAATGATATAAAAGAATTCGTATATTCACATCTTTTAGCAAGTTAAAGATTTAGTCGATACTGTATAATTTTTATTTGATTATAATTTAAATTTAAGAAACTAGTGATTGGCTTGGTTGTTTTACAATTAGCTCAATTGAATTTTTAGTTGCAATATCTTTTTATATTTTATTTTATCACTTTTTCTTTCCCTTTGACATTTAATTTAATTGGTACAAGTAGGGTATAGTCATAAACTTATATTAAATAGTATGATATAATATATATATTTAGAATTATAATTTTCACCGATACTTAATTAGTTTAATAGTTAGATACTGATATCTCTTAAGAGAAAATATGTGTTGGAAGGGATTTGTCCCTTAGAAACCTAAACTAACTCAAATCGGATTTATTCGAAGTAAACGTAATTACTGGATATCGATAATTTATTAAAAAAGAATTATAATTTTAAAATCAGAATTATAGCTTTTTTAGAAAAAAAAAAGATTTGAGGTTTTAATTTTTAATAACTAAAAGCTGTAACAAGACGTTAGAATCAAATGTAAGGATTTCTGAAGTCTCTCTCTCATTTGGTTTTCCTGGCTAAACAAGGTGTAAAATGGTAAAAATTATATAAAAATTAAAATTTAATATATTTATTTAAAAACTATAGTCCCTGTTCTTGGATTATAATTTTAAATATTATTTGTTTCAGTTTCAAAATTAGTTGAAAAGGTAAAGCCAACAAAACAGGCCTTCTTAGTAGGACCAAACTGAACATAGAAGAAGAGAGTGGAGGGGCACTGTGTTTGTGGCCACAACGTTCTTAAATGGCAAGATTGAGATGGTGGTGGTAGTGGTCATATTTTGAGGGAGTTTCATGTCTTCCCTTAAGGAGGTTATGCCATAGTTGGATGCTCTCTTTTAGTGTGATCCACGAAAGTTAGGTGATCTTATAAGTATAGATCAATAAATTATAATTCAATTGATATTATTATTTTCTTTATAAGAGTTTTAAATTTAAACCATTTTCATATTTTATTTTTATGATAACAAATAATTATTTTATTTATTTATTTTTAATTAAAATAAGGGTATCGTCATGGAAGAGAGAGACATTCAAAGGAATTTTTAATATTATGAAATTCGAAAACCTTTAGCATAATTGAATTCAAATATTTTATTAATTATAATATAAATAAAAAGGGTAAAACATTTAATGGCCTCGTGAGGCTGCCCATTTCTGGATATGGAAACGTTGGGTGGTGGTGGGCCGTGTCACTTCTATTTATTCTGATTAGGTAGGTTGAAGTGGAACCCTAGTGCTGTGCTCCTAACATTAGAAATAAATTGCAAATTTATTATGCAATAATATCTATATTTTTAATTTAAAAAAATTAAGATTCTATTTATAAAATCTTATTAAATTCAATTAAAATCATAAATAAATAAAATGGAAATGGAAATTAACTGAGAACAAGGAGGTTCTATTGGCTCTACCTGTTTTCCTAGAAAGCAATTTCCATACCGGAAAAAGTACCTATGTGGTTATATTTGGACATAAAGTGATGTTTTACTTCTCTCAACCATCCGAACAAGCCCTTTTTAAAGTGTTTTTTTTCCCTAAATAATATATATTTTTTTAAATTATACAAATCGATATCCAAAATTATATTTTGATTAATCCAATATGAGACTTGTAGTGACTCATTTAAGAGGGTTACCCTCTCAACATAATATATTTCATATCCAAATCATGAATTCGTGATTTTGATTAAAAAATTTAATATCATATCTATTAGATCAACTAACCGTTAATTTTCTAAATAATACCAAGAGAATACAAATAGAAATAACCTCTTGATACTCTTTATTTTCCCATATTTGAATATATTATCTAATAATCTCCTATTATGACCATATCTAACTCAAAAAAAAAACCTAATTAATTAGATTTTCTTCATTCTAAGGTCCTTTGGATTCTCTCCATGGTCATGGCCATGGGCAAGGCTCAACCTTACAATTTCCCTAATCCCAAAAATGCCCCCTATTGGCCTTGTCCAGTTTACTTATTGCCCTCACCTATAACACATGAAAACTTTTCGATACCAGTGTTTCTCTATTTCAGAAACATTTCCAATTTTCTAAACATTTCTGAAATATTTTAACATATTAAATTAATTAATATTTATATAAAAATCTTAATATTTTTTATAATTACATATTTTTTTATTTTTAATAAATTATTTATTTAATTAATTATAATTTTTGTTCGTTATATTAATTGTCTTATGATTAATAATTATATATTTTTTATTATTTTAGATTTTTATTATAAAATATGATTATTCTATTATTTTTATAAAATAATTAATATTTATATAAAAATCATTATATATTCTTTTTATATTTATGTATTTATCTATATTTTCGTTTCTTGTGTTTTTATAAAGTACTATTTCATTGTATCGTTTCGTATCCGTTTTCATTTCCTTATTTCCGCTTCTATGCAACATAACCCTTACCCCACCTTATGGAGAGAGTGGGGGTGGAGTATGGATAGGGTAGAGAGTGGGAGTATTAATGGTTCGGTTCTTTTTGATTTAGTGACCAAACCGAATAAAACTAAAAATTGAAATTAAAAAAATCTAAACTGAAAACCGAATTTAATTTAATTTTGTTTGGTTCGATTTAAATCGATTTTTTTTTCATTTGCCACTAATCTACAAAAGGCATGTGAGTTTCCTTTTCCCTTGTCCAAAGTAATTTTATGTGCTTCAAGAAAGCCACTAAATGACTCCCGACGAATCCACTTCTACCGGTCAGGTCACCACAATTCTCAATCTTCGCCATCCGATCCCCACTAGCGCCATCCCAACTTTTCCGTGATAGAGTTGTAATTCCTTGAATTGGAATACGTAACCATCTCATGATTGGTGACTGATTCGACGGATGAATATATGCGAGAAATCGGGGAAGAGGCATTGGTGTCGGTTGAAAGATGAGTGAAAGAAGGCTAAGAGATGAAGAAAGTGGAGTCGATGAGGATTATGACAAGAATGAAGAGAAGATGTTGTTCTTTGATGAGATAATTGATGGATGGGGGAGAGATCGAGGATGTTTTAGGGTTTTTGGTGAGTATGGTGGGAAGGCTAGGGTTTGGTTGTGGCTTTCTTTGTCTCTTCTATGATTCGGGTTTGTTTGCTTATAAAATGATTGTATGATTCAAATATCAAAAGATTTGGATAAGGAACATGGAAATAATTCAAAAATTGTTTGTTGTCTTAGTCTAAGCTTTTTCGATGAAAAACAATCATTTTTATTTGGTTTGGTTTAACTAGAACTAAATTAATTTTTTTAATTAAATCAAAATTAAAATAAAAAATTATTATTCAGTTTGATTTCGAACTGAATTTATTTTTTTAAAAATAAAATCAAATTAAAAATTTTTGTTTGGTTCGATTCGAGCCGTCAGTTTAATCCGAGTCACCCGCGGTCCTAGTAGGGAGGGTAAAAAAGGGCAGAAACGTAATTGAATGGTTAACTACATAAACAGGAAGACGCATATTCCATATATAATGATAATCTAATTCAACGTCCATGCTCTCTGGCAACTGACAAGTGGACCTCACCAACCTTTATTTGATTTGATAGATACTGAAGGGCACATGCCCTACCTTTGCCACGTTTTCGCCGTCCGTCACCTCTGTCTCTACATTTTTGACCAAATTACTATCCAACTCCTGAATTTTGGGTTAAATTCCAACTAAATCCCTTAACTTTTGATTTTGTCCCTGAAGGATCAACCCCAAAATCGAATCCAGCCCCTTCTCTGTCGTCGAACCTAGCACCCCAATGATCCCTTAATTGTCATGCGCATTAGTACCAATGGAGATGGCAAGTGGGAATCCAATTGGGTCAGTTCCTTTGATTGGTAAGAAGGGTTCATGGTAGGAACCAATTGGAGTCGAGAGATCATGGTCAAACAATGTCTTGAATGAAACAGTGTAATAATCATAATTCTATTCTTTTGTTTTTATGTCTTGAATGAAACAGTGTAACAATGTCTTGAATGAAACAGTGTAACAATGTCTTAATGTCTTGAATGAAACAGTATAAAATTAAAGATGTGACCCCAAGGAGGAAATTATTAGTGCATTTTTAGAATTATACGTGGAAAAATTTATACCAATCGTTGGATAAAATATTTAAAAATTTGAAAATAAAAAAGCTATATTTTTAAGATTTTGATTCAAATTTTTTTTTGTTTAAAATATATTATGATATTTGTTTAAAAATGTCGACATCTTTATTTTATCGGGTTTCATTTATTTCTACCAGTAAAAATCTTGTATACAATTAATTAAGACTTAATTTATTTTTGTGATTTTAAAAATTTTGTCAAAATTCCTCCCATTCCATAACACAATTACGGTTGGGGGAAATAACGGCAGGTGGAAGGGAAGAGACCAAACAACGAACTTACCGCTGGGGATTCACTCTCTTCTCGGCCACTGTCGAGTGGTTGGAGCTGAAAAATGATGGTAAAAGTGATAGGTGAGCCACCGAAGAACATCTTTATTTGTTTTGCACTTTAGATTCCTCAAAAATGGTCATGTCTTGTGCCTAAGGAGACCCATTAATTAGCTGAAAAATTGTAATAGAGGGGAATAATATTTATATTATGAGTATAGTTTATAATATCAAAAAAAAAAAAAAATTAAGAACAGATTGAGAATCACAAATGAAAACCCATGAGGAGAGATTTAGGGTTTACAAAAAAATGTCAAAATTTTTCAGTTTTGAGATTCAAAAATCCAAAGCAAATTCATATGTTTGTTTAGTAAAAGAAGGCGAAAATTTTTATAATTTTATATATTTGACTTTTTTGGCATAATTTTTTTCTCTCATAATTGACAAGATTTAATGACAACTCATAAAAACATTTTGAAACACTTCCTTCTCCTTCTAATTTCCCTCAGATGTTAGTTCGTAGGGTGTAGGGCTATCTTGTGCACAAGTTGAAGAAAGAAGAAAAAGGAAAATAAATTAAGAATGGGGAATTGCAGTATTGCTGTCTTTACAGATCATTTGGGTACTTTATCATGATTGTGATCCTAAATTAAAACAAAAACCATTATTTTTTTAAGGTAAAAAAAATTAAGAGTTTGGCAAGATTCATAGAAGGTGACAAGAGTTGGTTAAGAAGGCAATTTAAGACGTGACCCGCTCTCTCAAATTGTATGCCTGTCTCCTTCTTTCTTCTTTCTTCTCCTATATTTCAATTTCTAAAAAATTAAGAATAAGAAAGAGAATAATTTAGAGCATCTTAATTGTCTCCATCGGTGCCCAACTTACCCATAAAACGCAACAAAGAGAAAGACAAAATAAGGTAGGGTCCTATTTGTGTAGCTTTCTAATTTTTTTTTTTTGTTTTTGGGATTGGGTCCATCGCTTAGTATTTAAAGTTTTACTCCGATTAATATGGGCTAAGTCACGATTGGGTACTCAAATATAAGAGGTTCTTTTAAAATAGTTTTTTTTATTTCTAAATCTCAAACATGAGTTCTTCGTTAAGGGTACAACACCCTTCCCACGTGTCAACTCCCGTTGCTTGTGTAGCCTTTTAAATATAGTAAATCGGCAGGTACCAGAAAACTACAAACTATTTTGTCTATGCATATTATTTTTTGAATAAATTATCGATATTTGTTAATAATGTTACGTTCAATTATATTCATTTTAAAAAGAATTAAGATTTTAAAAAATAAAACTTTCTCGATCCCTTGAGCCAGATTGCCCTTAAAGATCAAATCCAGTATCGAGACGATTATGATAATTAGGGCAAAACCTTGATAACTAAAAATTTTATAGATGATCAAAATTTGTTTTGATAATTATTTGATGACTAATATTGGTGTAAGTATTAATATTCAGAGAATAATAGAAAATTCTGAAAACTATAAACTATGTTCTTAATTTGAATCACGGGCGAGACGAACGTTCTATTTTTATGTGGCTATATTCTAATCAATTTGTATAAACTGACCATATTCTAATAGAAATCATAAATTTGTTTGAGTATTAATCTTTTTTGTAGGGGTCTCAATGGGATCCACGTGGTTTTCATTAAACTCAAATAGAAAATTGACCAAATGGACTCCACACGTGATGTGGGTCACTTGGAATCTAAGGTATATTTATTGCATACGCACACACACAAAATATATAATATAAAATACTTAATATATATTTACTAAATTCTAATTTAATTTAATTAACCTTATAGTAAAATTGTGATGACAGATTCATTTTAATAATAAATTAATTTATATTTTTTTAGTGAATTATAATTTAATTAATATTATCTCAATTTTCATTAAAATTTTTGAGTTTGAATATCTTCTGTATATAAAAAAATTAATTTATAATGTGAATTAAATCAGTAATAAATAAGATTAGATTTTGTGATTTGAAGAAGTGGAAACTAGAGAACAAAATGGGTGTGTTGGTAGATGAGGTTGGAAAGCCCAAAAGGACAGAAACAAAAGACTTGGGTACTTTATTATTCTTAAAGGTGCAGAAATGTTATGAAACCTCGAAGTCACGCATGGACAAAGTTTAATAAAAAGGTGGAGTTGAAAAATCATATTCGATTCAATTGGGCTCACCGATACATGTTGCGTTTGGAGTTTGAAAATAAAAAAAAAAAAAAAAAAAAAAAAAAATGTCAAACGCTTTCATAAGGTACACACTTATTGTCTCTGGATAATCCGGTGGCCATATTCTCTCTCTCCTACTCCTGGTCTAGAATTTGAATTTTGTTTAAAAAAAAAAACAAAAAAAAAAAAAAAAACAAACAAAGAAAAAAGGTACACACTTATCTTATACTATTATGTGTTAGAAGCGAAGTTGGATCACTTTTGTGAGGATAAAGTGCAGAGCCTTTTTGTGGGGTTGGACAATGACCCACTCCCTTAACATATTCTATGTTTTGATCTTCTTTGGAGTTGCCATCGTAGTTCCTACGGGGTTATGGGGCAGACAGGTTCGGGTCGGTCCATGGGTTTTTCTTCCATTCATACGAGAATCATCGGGTAGTTGCCGGTTGAAACAGTCTTTGCTGATAATAGTATGAGGGGGCTAATTTTTTTTTTTAAATCCCACTAAAAATTATAATTCCCTCGTACAAAATTATAAATATAAATTTATATTGCATTCTGCTCATGATATAAATGGAATAATCCCAACTCCTAAGAAAAGTAAATGTGAACTAGTTTGACCTCATTTGTGAGGGATTAAAATGAGTGGGTTTTTTAGTTCGAGTGGTACCTTCTCCTCTTCCTATATAATATGCTCGACTTTAAGTCTAACAAAAAAAAATACAATGAGAGGGTTTTTGATGGGTCGCCATGGGATAAGCACCAAGAATCGTACTACATCATCTACTAGTCCAACTCTTGAGCGTTCAACTTAGTCAGATTATGCGGGATTTGGACCACAAAAGAACCGGCCAGAGATCATTATCACCATCTTTTTCCCCTGTTCTCTCACTACATTTTTGGCATCACTCTTCGTCAATGGATGACCAAAAACACACCCATGTTGACATCGAGATATGCCAATATTTGCTCGTGCTCTCGTGGTTTGATTTATCATTGCCATGTTGACCACTCTATTGTGCCCCCTGCCGTGTGGTCCTCTTTCTTCAAGATTAGGGTAGCAGTTCCTAAAATTCCACCACGAGTCACAAGAAGCAATATGGGCCTTAGAGGAGGATGGTTTGTTTTTTTCCTTTCGGGGTAGGGGTTCACAGCCAAGCCCAGACCATGCCCAAGATGGCATGGAGCAAGCCTTGGTAACTTAAATCTGCAATATTGGGCCATGTTTAGCCCATAACCCCACCATTGAGTGTTTAATCCTAATCTTGGCCATGTTTAAACTAACACTGGTACTCAAAATCTCACATGGAGTTTAGCCCAGAGCCCCACCTAAGGTTTTAATCGTAATCCGGGCCATGTTTAGCCTAACACTTATTACTCAAAAATCTCATGGGGTGCCCTGCGGGTGGACATGCTCCCTCCGAAGGACCATCGAACAATTGATCAAGTAAAAAAAATATTAAAATTTTTAATTAAAATTAAATTTTAAATATTAAAAATGAAAAGAATTATATGAGGAGTACTTTTCTATAGAGAATCTGACAGTAACTCGTGATAAATTAGTCAAAATATGATTTTAGATACCGATTAAAGTAAAAAAAAATTATTTCCCTTATAGGACCGGAATGAACTTGAACCAGTAACTCTGCTGCTAAGAAAGTATGAACTTTACGGTAATATGCAAAAATGATAGATAGATCGTAGTTTCCTTAACCCTTTCCCTTAAAAAACAGAAAAATAAAATTCTCTAAACAACATAAATGATTGGATAAATATCTTAATCTTAGTTTAGGCACACGTTTCAATTCAAACATAGCCATAGAATGGTTTATTTGGAAAAGTGGTAGATTTTTTATTAAAAAAAAGATTATCGGCATAATTATTGTTTTCATTACTTCACAAAAATTTAATATTTATTTACAAAAATTTATATTTTTAAATAAATATTTTACTTTAATTAACAAACAAGGTGAATAAGACAAAGTAAAATTTCTCAAACAGGAACTTCATAGGATTCCAATTTCCAATTTCATATAATCCGTATCAAAAGAAAAAAAATAAATGTGGCATGAAAAAGTCTAAAGTTAATTTAATATTCACATTTATTTCTTCATAAGAAGCGGCTGAGATGGCTCCTTGTCACACACTTTCGTATCCATTCTCATAAATACCCTTCACACAACTTCATATCTCCACCATTTATAGTCTTACACAAGAAAAATAAAAATTTATTTTACACCAATAATTCTAAAAATAATTTATGTTTGTCCCCAACGATTTCTTAGAAACAATGCAAAATTATAATACCTAAATATCTTTTTTTTTTTTTTAAATTACTGTATCGTTATTATATATATACAGTCTATATTTTTTCCGTATTTGTATTTTATAAATTAAAATAAATGAATATGAGAAATAACGATTTTATTAGTTATTTGAGAATAAATAATAACATTATATGCTATAATTTTTAACCAGTAATGCATAACAATATAAATGTCGTTATAGTTTTATTATGTTACTATATATAATTATATGTATAGCTCGTTGTATTTATATTTTTTCTCGATCTACATTTCATAAATTAAAGTAAAAAAAATCTAATAATTAATGGGGTTGTTTGTTTTTTTTAAGAATAAATAATTGTCATTAAATTTGAGTATTTTAAGACTTTTTTTAATGGATGAGATTATTTAGTAAGTAATTAAAAAACCTTAACCCTTAAGATTTCATAAGACACGGCAGCCTGTTCTCCATAAATTGACATGTAACGCATTCACATAAATATAGTAAACTACATTGAACACAAAAATAACATTTATTTTCAATTTCCCTCCAAACCCAAAATTTTAAAAATTAAATTAAATTTAATTGCTTAATCACAAAATCCAAATCTAATCAAAAAACAGAAAAATCTACTTACCCGCTCTTACGCCGTCAGATCAATCGGAATAACTTAAGCACATTGGATTCCTATTGGCCCACTCTTATTGCATGATGACGGTTAACCAATGACAACTCGCCACGTGTCTTTTTATTTTATTTTTTATTTTCAGCTATCGTTCTATGAAAACTTTGGCGGGAAAACTGAAGGGATTTCAAATAAAGCAAACCCTAGGCGGCCCGGCCCCATTACTCTCTCTCTCTCTCTCTTCCCTCTTGTCCTGCTCTGTCAATTCGTAGGGCTCTCTCTCTCTCCCTCTCCCTCTCTCTCTCTCTCTCTCTCTGCAAAATAGCACTTCTACAAGGTATGTTCGTACATTTCTTTCTCTTTTCTCAACTTGGTATTCGATTTAGGGTTTGAATTACTTATTCGATTCTTGGATTCTTGGTTTTTATCGAGCTTTCGTCGGCTTCTTCGGTGTCTTTGGTCGTTTAAGCTTTGTTCTTGTTCATCTGTTTTGATGATTAGTTGTTCATCAATTTTTTTTTTTTTCAATTCAGTGTTTCCATTTCGCGGTCCTGTGCAGCAGAAACTAGGGTTTTTTTGCCTAAACAATTAGGAATAGTTTTTATTAATCTTATTATTATTATTATCATTATTATTATTTTGAATTCCGTGTTTCGATTTCATTGTTCTATGAAGCAGAAATGGGGTTTCTTTTCTCCTAAAAAAAAATTAGGATTTCTAACTTTTTTGGCTAGTTTATCGTTTTCTAAAATTGGGGTTTCTATTTTTTTTGCTGTCCTGTGTTATTATTTTCGGGGATTAATTATGACTTATATCTGATTGATTCTGTTGTTCTGAATTTTCTCTTTATGTATCAGATTGGGGGAGTGGAAGTTTAGTTTAATTTTGAAATAAAAATTAGAATAATTTCCGTTTTAAAGAATTTGCTAAACTATGGGTAAAGTGTCTGCGAAAGATAGTGATTCAAAGGCCGTGAAGCAGAAAAGGCGACTAAGAAGCTCTAGTAATCGGTATCTAAAACCGGGTGCTCTTGCTCAGCACAGATACAGCAAGTCATCAAATGCAAATGCAAAGTCATGTACTGATCTTGGCAAGAAAAGGGTTGCTCTGTCAAGTGCCAAGAAGTCGAAGAATGATTCTGCGCTTAGAGATTGTGTTACTGATGATAGTCCTTCGATGGTTTCGCCTGTCAAGTTTGCATTTTCTCCAATGAATTTGCTTAGATCAAATGGTAATTTGCTGATGACACCCAAGACGCCACGGTCCGATGATTGTGCATCAGAATCTAGGCTTGAGTCCCTTCCCATGGATCTACTGGTATTGCTTTTAATCTTTGATAATCAATTTGTTAACTCACCAATTATTTGCTGCATCTTCTTATGCCTATTGCTGTATGCTATTTTCGAGATATTTCTAGATTTGTTTGCCCTTGATGTTCTATGTTCTATGGTTTGTGAAAAGACCAACGGATAATATTATGGGGCTTCCTATGGATTTGTGGACTTCATTTTCTGCTGGTTTATAATGCTCACATTTGAAAATGGCAAAGGTTTGCGAAATTAAGTAGGGCCTTGCGAATTGAAGATTAGTTATGAAGTCTTAATGGGCTGAGTTGTTTCCAGTCTTGTGTGGGACATCAATAGTGGAAACTGATGGCTGGTTTTTATTCCTCACTGTCATACAGATGAACTTGGTTCCTTCAATTGCTAGGGAGGAGAAAACAAGGATGCATTGACTTTGAGCTTTGTATATTCCCTTTTGGTTGTTCTAAGAGATAAGGAAAAAAAAAGAACTAATCTGTTTGAGATTTTTCTTAACCATTCTTTACCTATTTGTTTCTTGGATTTCGTTGTTGTTTTAGCAAGTGAGAATTTGTTTTGTGATACGTGTATTACTCATGATGATGTTAAGATTTATATGCAGGGCGGGGTTGATAGCATGAAAACCAGGTTCTCATTATGACTGATCTCGTAAAGGGGAGGGAGTGTCCATAATGTTTTGAGAAAGTTTTTGACCAGAAAAGAAGTCTGCATTGAACAACATTGAGCATTTTCGTAGTTAGAGATGTCAAGCTTGGTCTCTACTTGTATATTTGGTGTCAGCCCATTATTTGAAATTCTCACCAATGAAGAACCTTGGTCAATCAGAACATGCTTACTTATATTACTGTTAAAACAGTTGCTGATTTTGTGCAGTCTGTGGGGCAGCTGGTAGAACTTTTGTGTCAGACATGTACGTATATGTTCAAGTTTTTGAACATAATTCATTTACTAATTCAGAAGGTTGGAATTTGGTGCCTATGTGATTCTGTGGAACCTTAGTGGTATTTTTGAGAATTATGGGCTTGATTTGTGGATATTGTATTTTGTTAATAGGTTTGACAGGCTTTTTCATTCATCCCTTGCCAGCTTTTGTTGTGCTCTGTTTAATCCACCTAGGTGTTCCTCTTTGTGGAACTATGTCCAGGGTGTTAAACCCCTGGGAACTTACAGTTGCTTGTAGACATTATCCATCCTCTAATGTCATATTGATTTCCGGCAAACACTGTTATTATTGCTCTGTTTTTCTTGTTCTCTCTAACTTAGGATCTCTCAATTTTCTACTAGTTATTCACCAATTGGGTGTCATTCTGCATTGCCGTTTTAAATTTTAATAAACCAAATGTTGTCTTTCTATTGCAAGCTTCTTTAACTTAGTTGGATTGGGGGAGGAAGCGATTGGATAAAGTTGTACAAACATGTCAAGACTGCTAAAAAGAAATATAAACTTGCATATTTTGCATAGTTTTAATTTTTGGTTCTCTCCCTCTTTTGAGATGGAACTACTTATTGTATCTCTCTATTTGCTTGAAAGTATATGCATCTGTATTGATTCAGGACAGAGCATAAGCATGGATATGCCTAGAAAATTTGGTTATATTATTCATGTTTTTGAGCTTTTGAGACACCCTTAGTTTCAAAATTTCAGGTGAAAGTACTGTGTCATCTGCATCATGACCAGTTAAGGGCAGTTTTTCATGTTTCTCAGAGGATCAGGAAGGCTGTAAGTCTCCCTTTCACAATCAAAATTGAATCTTAATTTATGTGTACAATATTGCTCATGCTGTTCAATCTATTTGAATCAGGTTTTGCTTGCTCGACAATTTCATTTCAATTATACTACACCTGATCGGTCTCGGCAAGAGATGTTGAGCACAATGACTCCTCTCCCAACAGAGCACTGGCCTTTTCTCAGGTTGGTCTTTTACTCTGAAAGCTTGCCCTAACTTTTAGGTTTCTATACATATTTCTTGCTCAGTTACTTAACTTCTAGAATTTTTCTGTATGGTTTTATATATTGTAGCAAGGGAGATGGGAGAGGCATTATGATTGGAAGCCCACATACCCCCAAAGCTCCCAAGCATGCTCCACGTCCCCCATCTCGCATCAAATTTACTGAGATGCGGCAAGTTGCTGCTGTTCTCTTCCAGGAATCGACATTACCATCAAGATGCATGGTTCCATCTGCTCTATCGAGGCCAATGTGCAAATCCGTGGTGGCTTCTAATCGAGCACTGTTCTATGAAGATGAGTTATGCCAGGCTGTTGCTCAAAATAAACTTCGTTGAGTTGTTTCTGCGGTTTTTGTGGCTTCTTTCTCATCCCCTGGTGTTATTAATGTGCATATTTTGTTTTATAGTGGTCTTCATTAGATTAGAAAGGATGCAATTTTGTAGTTCTGAGCATGGTTAGGTGTCATGGCACTTTAGATGAGCATCTGGAGGTGAAAGATTAGCATGCTGGTTGCGGGAATAACATATCTTGAGCTGAATACCTGTATAGTATATAATCGTTGTTGCTAAGGACAACTGTCTTTTCTATTTTGGAGTATAATATAGTCTGAGCTGGTTTTTTCTGTCTTGAATGTCATATTCTGAAACTTGGTTTGATCAGGATTGTGCCAAAATTTTTAATGATTCACACAATGCTTTGTTATGGACTAATGATCATTTTCCATAGATCGTGGGAATTCTGACAAATTACTTTGTAATGTGGATCAATTATTTGAACATAGTTATTTAGTATTTATGCTGGGAAAATCTCATTTTGCATGAGCTGACACAACGATGTTTGAATCCTTCAAAACCTCAACTGGCATTGTGCCATCTGATTTTGATTGAATGCAAGACTGGAAATCCGCAGGAATCCTAGAAAAATTTGTTGATGTACTTCTTGAGAACTTGGTGGACAAGGATTCTGTAAGCCTCTTCTGTGGGATGGTAACTATCCCAGAACAGGTATTTTCTGTCATTCGTGCAAGTGAAAGGGGTTAATTTGTTGCAGAGTATACTTACTTCTATAACTCCAGTGCCACAACATCCATTATTCACCACTTCAAATCCTGAAAAATATGAAAACCTAGTATTGGTCAAAACAACAAGAACATAAACTATATGTACTAAATGAAACACAAACTTGATAATTACCGTATTTTGCATGATTATGCAATAGTGCCATTAAAAGGCTGTATATATCAAAGACAACAAGCCTTGCTTGTGGGAGCTTTTTGTTAAGTAAATCAACCATTAATGACAGCTTAGAGTTGAAGAGCATAGCTACATGGTTACGTGACTCTGCACAGTCTCTCTTGCTTCCTCCACCAAGTGTTATTTGCGAAGGCACACACCCAATAGGCGGTACATTAATGATTGCAACCCTTCTTGCTCCCAATCCATATAGGTCCTGTTCATTATGTCAATTAGTCAGAGAAAAGAATGAGAGACTAAGATTGTTTTTGAGTAAGAAAACACACCTCCAAAAATTTTGAGGCAAATGTGACCATAAGATCAGTATAGTCATTTATGTCATAATCAAATTTCCTTGCTGGGGTGGCAAAATAAGTATTGGCAATGTCATCACTTCCTATACACACTACGTAGAGACTTTTTGATATGATAGTTGCCTTTTCATCTTCTCCAACTGCATCCGCTATTTTTCTTTTGTACGCTTTGAACAAATTTAACTGATCTGACAGTGATAGTACAGACTGACAAAAAAAAAAAAAAGAATAGGATCAGAGCCAATTGAGAGAGAGAGAGAGAGAGAGAGAGCGCGTAATACGTACTGCTATTTTCGATGTAAGAGGATCATAGCCAGAAGCACCAGAGGCAAAGCTAACCCCAGTACGAAGGTCATCAACTTGTAAGTTTGGATCAAGATATGCTGGCACAAGCTCTTTTATACTTAATTCTTCAGCTGGATTTCAGACATCCGCAAAATAGATTCGAAGACTTAAAAGCATAGCCATGAATGATTGCTACATCAGCAAATATAAAAGAATAGAAATTCCATCTACCAAAAAAGGGTACCCAAAACATGCTAATTTTTTATTTTCTTTTCCTTTCTTTCTTTTTTTTTGGGGGGGGGGGGGCTGCCCTTCTTTCCTACTTTCCTAGAGAAACATCGAACATTGAGCTAACGTTACACCTACTTTATACCCCCGTGGGATTGAAACCAACAGAACCCCTCACTATGGACTTCTATTGCATTCAAAATTAGCAACTAATCTACAATCTAGGGCGTATCTCTTTGGAAAGTTCCAAACAGATATGGTTTACATACCTATCATTGTCTATAATCTCCAATGAGACATTCCAGTATGAAAATGAGAGAGAGAGAGAGAGAGAGAGAGAGAGAGAGAGAGAGAGAGGAGTTATGTTCATACTAATGTGCAACAGTAAGAGTACTGCCAGCACACCTAGCTAATAAATTCTGGGCATCTACAAAGCAGAACCTTCCTGGGTGAAAGCTCATTGCTTATACATACCAAACATGTGAATCAACGGTAGAACTTCGAATTAGTAGCATTACCAATCAAGTCTGAAGGGATTCTTCCATTGCTAAACCTTCCTGTTGCCTTTCCATCAATGAAATCCTTCCCGTACGGTGGAAAATTGCACTTTACCACAGTCAATAGATTGTTGTTATTCCCTGGATCCACGATCGAATCTCCAAACACTATGAGTGCTGGAAAACTCTGGTTCCTGGGCAGAGGAATGATTGCAAATACATTGTGGAAGAAGAAAGAGCAAATGAGGAGACAGAAAATCATGGTGGAAGAGGTTGCTTATACTGAAGTTGCGTGAACGGAGGAAGATATTGATATGAAAATGTTGTATATCTGTATGTGGGTTTATTTTGTGCATGCAAGAATTGCAAATTTTGAGCTATTTATTGGACTCTAAAAGGGCTAGGGAAACGGTTGGATTTCTATTAGTGGTATATGCAAGAATTATGAATTTTGAGCTATTTACTGGACTCTAAAAGGGTCAGGAAAACAGTTGGATGTCTATTAGTGGTTGAATCCATTAAGTTCAATTTTCTTTTTTAAATTTTTGGCCTCCCCTTCCATAAAGTTTTCCCAAGAAGGAGGTTCCACAACAGTCTTCGAAACCCACAAGTTATTTCGTCCCGAGAGAATAACTTGGTGGTTACAATTCTCTCCCCCCAATATGATAATTTCATATTCGAATATCTGTTTAACAAAAAAAAAAAAACTCACAAGTTACTTCAAATGTGAGAATGCAAGGGTTATTAATCTAAAGAAGTGTGAGGGAAAAATTTGATAATCAGTGATTCAAATATTCACCCGAATATTTACACTATTGTCGTATTAACATTTAAGCAACAACTTATCTATGATTTTTGGTATCAGAGTTGAAGGAATTTATGGAATAAGAAAAAGTTGGAACCCGTGTAGCTCAATTACGATCCAATTAAAAGAAAAAAAAATTCTAAAAATGTTGTTAGGAGTTGGATGATTTAAGTCCAATAAATTGATAAATGCAAACTTATTATAATTGGTGATTGGCTGTCCATCAAAGCAGGGAAGAAATCCCCCAACTGCATTCTTTTGAAGAGTGGGTGTCTTCCTATAGATACTTGGCTTGTCCACCGTAGCCCTACAATTTTTGGATTTTACTTACAACGAAGATCATTTGCCTCTTCCAAGCATAACAATTATGGTACATAGAATCAGAATTTGAGATCATATTTTGAACCAAAGAGTGTCCAAATCCCGAATTGAATAATAATCCTGAGATTTGAACAACTGGTTTCCACAAAACTTGACTCATTCTATTTTTGTTTTAGCATAAAACAAATTCGATTTTAAATATTTAGTATCTCCGTGAAAATTTACTGATTTAGCTAGTTGACATGTCTATAACTACAACGATAACAACAACGAAGCAACCTTTACAGCACTAAATGAAAACAACTATATAAATTCTTCTATATTATTATAATTTGTTGCATATTACATGTTATTTTCAATAGCCATGGCCCATAAAGAAATCACAAATTTTGGGTAAAGGGTCTTTTAACAATCCAGCAACCAGAAAGAGAATGCCCTCACACCCAAATTATTTGGAGATCAAAGGCAATAAAATTGAATTGAGATCTTGCGGAAAATGCAGGCTTTAGACTATAATGAAAATGAACGCACGCATGTCCTTTAGTGCCATTGCTTACCATATTTTCTTGTGCAAAAGTGAAGTGGGTAAACATTAATGCCAATATTACATGCACTAAATAAATGGATCTTGAATCGAATAAACCAAATTCAATAATATAATTTATTTTAACAGAAAATTGTGACCTTTTTTTTCAAATTAAGTAATTTTAAATTACTAAAATTAAATAAAAAATTATAAAATATCTTGAGATGGGCTGCTGTATAAAAATTTTACCCATTGAAATTTTAACTTATTTGTTTCTCTTTTGTTTTTACAGGTGAATATTTAGAAATCTTTTATATATGATTTTATGGATGTGAAGTGATACCAATATAGGTGGTAATCATTAAATTTTTATTTATTATATCTTTCTGATATCAGTTGTTGCAGTATAATTGTGGTACTGTGGTGCCAGGTTGGGCATACAATTGGATGAGTCCCCTCAATTTATCAGAGGCTTCGGAGTGTGGGTCACATGTTTGGTCAATTTTTGCTGCCAGGTGCTGCTGGGTAATTAAGTGATTTTTTTTTTTTTTGACTGACCCCAATATTCAGAATTTTATTCTTATTAATTCAAATCGACTCGAATCGACTTGACTATTATATCTTTTATGAAAAAAAATATCTATCTTTCGAACTAGTTTATTCTGTTTTCAAAATAAAACTCAAACACGAACACTTAATCAAGGGACACGGAGTCCTTACGCCGACCTTTGGTTAAGTGAATCTCAGAGTCAATGCCTGAGGGGGAAAGCTCCATTAAAGACAGTTTTTTACCCGTGAATGTTATCCTTGTTTACAGAAATCCAATTTCCTCTTCTTCAACTTCTCTGTCTCTCTCTTTTCCTGGTAAAGAGGAAACAGCAAAACAACAAGAAAGAAAGCAGGCCCAATCCTCTTAGAGACACCTATCTTCTAGGAAGAAGTAAGACCATTTGCATCATCTTGAACAATTTGCAAGATACCGGGATGAGGAGGGTAAAATTCATGCAAGCCAATGGGAGAAGGTGACCCATATTTGCAAGGAAATCAGTCCCTCTATTGTCCTTTCTGCAAGTGTGAGTTACGTCGTTAACTTAAGCATCGACCAATAACTTGGTGCGATCGGAGATGGTGTGGTGGAGGGGATGGGACCGATCAACACCCTTCTTCAACTTCCCTTGATTTCACCAGCAGTCAAGTTTCATGAATGGTGTCTGGGATGCTCACTTGTTTCATGACCTATTTGTCGACTTAAGGGCCAAAAAAATAACAGCTAAGCCAATAAAGTAATCATATGCTGAGCTCCCCAAAAGGCAGTGACTATAAATTAAACTAATATTTCATAAAAATTCTCATAATAGTACATAAGATAGCTAAAAGTACACTTGTTACCTTGAGAAAATACAAGCAAACACACAATCATTGTTGGTCAGATTCTCATTAGGGCCCATAAGCATTCTCCACCCTAAAACCTCGACTTTGTTGATCTAGCATAGCCAACCTTGTAGAAAATATAAACCATCTTGAAGACCCATTTCTTATTTCTCCCAGTGCTACCAACGTTTGTTCCCAACAAAGTGCGAATCAGGGCCAAAGGAGAGGAGATTGGCTTTGGGCTTGCCTTTCTTGCGCAACTCAGGTGGAGAGTGAAGAAGGTCTCCATACCACCGAAAAAATTAGAATTCTAATTTATAAACAGTTTTCATGTGATACAGACCCATTAAAAGATAATAGAGGCATACAAAGATCTTCTCATGCCAAACGAAGATTGACCCTCGAGTAGACAACTATCCCTAGTTTCAGGGAGCAAAAAGAAAATTTAGTGGAATCAAATGTAGAAATTAAGTAGAGTCAAAATGATATGAATTTTTATTTATATTTTTTTATTGGGTCAAATATAAAAATTAAGTGGGATTAAATTTATATATGCTATATATTTAATAAAAATTTTTAAAATTTAAATGGGGTCATTTGATCTCCGTCAATATATTATACATCCGGTCCTTGCCTAATTTGTTTAAAAAATTATATATAATTTTAAAAATTATCAAACTAAAATATATATTATAATTTAATCTTTATATAAAATTTTAACACAGTGCAGACGAGGGCTGATTAAGAATTTTGCAGTCCAAATGTGCTTTGACGTGT
Source organism: Dillenia suffruticosa (assembly GCA_033439265.1). Taxonomy (NCBI): domain Eukaryota; kingdom Viridiplantae; phylum Streptophyta; class Magnoliopsida; order Dilleniales; family Dilleniaceae; genus Dillenia; species Dillenia suffruticosa. The sequence continues at coordinate 673,205 of JAVTVX010000027.1, forward strand.
CCCTAGTCCAGTTCGTGATTAATGGCGACAGAATTATAACAAATTTGACTTCATTAACAACCGTGCAATCACTTGTTTAGGATAAATTTATCACCTTGAAGTGATAAGTTCAAAGAAATTAACATTAATCACTGTTAAACAAGAATTTCAGAAAGCCGATGACTTGTCGACTTACTTTTTGACCACGTGGATTTGGGACATGTGGCGGTATTAGAAACATGCACGTGCAAGTAGATTTGCCGACGGACATTTGCTATATAAAGAAAGGGTGTCTTGGGACCATGCTGAGGTTCAAAACATAGACGGTAATAAATCATCTGTGGGGTAATGGGTATTCTGGATTATTTGTCTGATGCATTCGACTTTTCCTCTCTTCGCAGGGAGAAGAGACTCAAAAGACGCAATCAACTCCAGGTGCATAACCCATTCTCTCTCTCTCTCTCTCTCTCTCTCTCAGAGATGGTTTTCCTTCTAATTTTTTGTCATGTTGAACTATCCATATTCCTGATTCTGAACAGACGGTGGAGATTAAAGTGAAGATAGATTGCGAAGGATGCGAGAGGAGGGTGAGAAAATCGGTGGAAGGAATGAGAGGAGTGACACGTGTGGAAGTAAACCCAAAGCAACACAAGCTAACGGTCGTAGGCTACGTGAACCCAAACAAGGTGTTACATCGTGTGAGATATCGAACTGGGAAGAAGGCTGACTTTTGGCCCTATGTTCCATACGACCTCGTTGATCATCCATACGTCCCGGGTGTTTATGACAAAAAAGCGCCTTCTGGATACGTGCGGAATACTTTGGGAGATCCTCGGATTGATAGCTTGGCACGTGCCGACTCTTTGGAAGTCAAGTATACCACTGCTTTTAGTGATGAAAACCCTAATTCTTGTGTCGTCATGTAAATACTTGTCTAATCAGATTAGTGGGTTTTGATAATTTATTAGGTTTTTCCTTAATGACTTCTGTTAAATTGATAGCTTATAATGTATTTTATTGTAATTTTTCTTTTATAGGTCGAGAATTTTAATGTTTTTTAGGATAGATGTTACGTGTGATTTATTTAATGACCGAATGTATAAATTAGTAGTAATCTTGTTATGTAATAAAAATTATAATAAAGTTTAAATATTTAAAATTTAATAAAAAAAAGTTTGAAGATTTCATATTTTTCTTATAAATTTTTTATAGAATTAATCTAATGATTCATTGTTTGTATCTGTTGTTTGAGAAAATAAGAGTATTTAATATTTAGATTTAATTTTATAAATAGTCGAAAGGGTAACAAAATTTTCAAGAGGTATGACCTGAAAATAAAATTATTATATTTTTAGAGTTTTTATTGGTATTTACACAGGTTAACGAAAATTGTACTCTTGCGAGTTCTTGAGCTTTGTCTGGTGATGATATGTGATTCTGAAGTTTGGGTTTGAATCGAGATTGCACCAAAATCTTTTACAATTCATACAAAGTTTTGTGATCATTGTCCATAGGATATGGGAATTTCAACATATTAAAATCTGCAGCTTTTGCTTGATTTGAGACATTGACGGTTGAATTCTCTAAAACCTCTGTAGTCTTAAAAGAATTTGCCAATGGAGTCCTCAAGAGTTTGGAGGACAAGAAATCTGTAAGCATCTTCTGTGGGATGATGACTGTCCCAGAATAGGTATTTTTTTGTCATTCGAGCGAGTGATGGCGAATTTGTTGCAGAAAATTATAAAGACCTAGAATCAATGGAAGATCTATGTATGTATGCATGAAAGATCAATGCCACAATTACCATATTTTTCGTGATTATTAATTAGTTCTAGCAAAGGGTTGTAGATATCGCTTGTGGGAGCTTTCTGTTAAGCCAATCAACCATGTGAACATAGCTGCATCATTACATATTCTGCACGGTCTAATTTTAATCCCTCCTCCGAGCAGTCTTTGGAAAGGCATGCTCCCACTAGTCGACACATTGAAGACTGCAAACTTTCTTCTTCACAGTTCATATTCTGCAGAGTCTAATTTAATCCCTCCACCAGCTGCATCTGCTAACCTTCCCATGTAATCTTTGAACATATTTAACTGATCTGATAGTGATAGTACATCTGTCCCCCCCCCCCCAAAAAAAATGTATTACAGTTCATGTTACAGTTAATCCTTGCACAATTAACTGCCAATTGAGAGTGAGAGAGAGATCATTTGCCAACTATTTCTGGTGTAAAATTTGCTATATTAAAAAATTTTTAATATCACCATTATTAAGAATCACTAAAATAAAAACTTAAATCACGTTTGATTAAAATTTTTATAACATACCGATAGATAATTGATCTAGTGGGATGTGGTGTTAGATTTTTTAACCAAATTTCTGAATTTAACTCATGGGTTGGGCATGGAAAAAACTATATTGAGAGGGTAACCTCTTAAATTGGTTATTGTAAATCTCGAATCAGATTAATTATAATATAATTTTGTATATCGATTAGTATAATATAAAAAAAAAATTTATAACGTATATACATTTTACTTTTATCTTACTCTTCGCCCTCTCTAACCAAATGCTTGAAAAGAGAAATAAAATATATTCTGTTTTGATACGAATATAATATTAAAGAATTTTCTCGTTATAAATTTTATGTTCGTGTCCCACTGTATATAGTATAAGATAGATATCAATTAGACGATTATAATTTTAGATTTTCTATTTAGTTTAAGTACTTGAAAAATTGCCTGTCCGAGGACGAGGATTAGACTCAGGAGTTCAAGTTTCCAAATCTCACATTCGACCATAACCAATTTTATATCCAACTTTTTTTTTTTTTTTAAACATGATGCATAATAACCACACAAACTTGAAAATTTTGCCTCTCTGCTCTACTTCAAAAGAAATTGTTATGAAAATAAATTAAAATTGAATTACTCTGATTTTTAATAGAAAAGTTATTATGTAAGTTAGCACAAATCTAACCCAACGAGCCACATGCGCTCGGCCAGATGTAACAAGACAATATAAGGCCCCGATGGACAGAAACCTGCCCAACAAAAAAATGGCTACAATTAGAAATCTGCAAAGGAGTGTAACGTGGCTACCACAAGGGAACTTAGTCGGCTAAAACTTTGACAAAGAACAGAAGTGCCAATAGCCAAGCAACTCTTGTTGAATTGACATAGGAGGATGCCGTCGGAGCTCCACAAAGCAAAGCCGACCCAACTGGTATCGATGAGAACCCTTCCTGCACAAATTCGATCCGACCCAAGTAAGCAACCCTATTGAGGAGGTTCTAACCATCACCAATAGTTCGCTTCTTTGACCCTCAACTCGAACTCCAATCTCATCGAATTCATCCAAAACTTACCGGATGATACTAATAATCTAATAACTAAGACTCGATTTTGAATTTTAGTAATGAAAAGAATTACATTAAAAGAAAAAAAGTTTAATCGCAAATCAAATCAAATTAGTTGAAATATAATTTCAAATATTAATCGGTAAAAAAAATTTCAAAACACCGAAAAAATTACTAACAATCTAATTCTAATCATTGTATTCCAAAACTTCATTATCAACAGATTACTACAATAGTTTAATAAGAGAAAGAGAGGGCCAAAAAACAGATGGTCATTATTCTCATGAAAAATAATTATTTTTTTGAGGCCAATATTAATAAATGTACTATAATCTTATTATAATTATAACAACAACAACAATAATTGAAATTTAATACAAATATTTGAAATCGGTTATTAAGAGATAAATTTGAAAAGTATATTTGAAAAAATAAAATAAAATAAAAAAAATATGTAAAAAATGTTGATTGAATTTGTATGGATTTTTTTACACCACCCATTTCTATCCAAAACTATTTTCTCGTCTAAATTCATAACTATCATATTTTTACAAATAACTTATATCTAATTTTTCAAAGGTTTACCTATATGTTTTACTATATTTCTTATATTTAAGTTTTTTATTCTCTTAATCGGTGCATCTTTTGGTATTCTTTACACATGCTCGAACCATCTCAAACGATACTATCGTATCATATCCATAATTAAACTAACTCTTAATTTGTTACGAGTATCTTTATTTTTAATTCTATATTTTCTAATTTTATTATATATCCAACAAATATCCTCATTTTTATTATAGCTATTTTTTATTTTTATTATTATTTAATAATCCAATACTTAAAATCATGTAATAATGTAGGTTTAAATGTATTTTTTTTAGAATTTTTCTTTAAACGCTGTTACTTATTATGATTATAATCATGATCCCAAAATCAATTCTTGTTAAAATTATAAATGCATAATATAAAATTTATTTTTATTATATAAGTCAATCTTTATATTAAAAGATAATAATAAAAAAGTAACCCACAACACAAGCTCCAAAGTCGCCAAAGCCCAAGCACGCAAGGAAATTAGAAACGAATAAAAATTAGGAGGGAACTGGGGGGTGGGGGAGAGAGAGAGAGAGAGAGAGAGAGGAGAGGAAAGTTGCGGTGAGCAGGATCCGTGCTGTCAGCCAAGCAACAGCAGCCACACAGCCCCTTCCTCGTAATAGCACGCCACTTTCAACACGGCAAGGAATCCAACTCAAAACGACGTCGCATATCTAGACTTTCGTAACGTCGTCGTTTTACAAACTCCCGTGCTATATATACCCCCTCCGTGCCTCGCTTGAAACCGGAAGGAAACCTTCGTTGGTTTTAGATCTAGTTTTTGGGTAACCTCTCTCTCTCAAACCCTAGACACAGAGTTACCCCAAATTTCGAATTGGGTCTCTCTTTTTTCGCGCGCTTGAATCAAACCCTGCTCACCGATTTTGATTTTGTGGGATAGGGTTTTTGAGTAAATTGTTGTTATTACGTTTGGAAATTTGTATTATTCGTATTGATCGGTTTTGATTTCAGTGAGTTTATTTGATCAAAGGTTGTTGGTTGATTTTAAGGATGTCTCGATGCTTTCCATACCCTCCACCGGGTTATGAGGTGAAGTGTACACGCGACGAGGCATTGATTGAATCCATTAAGGTTTGTTGAGCATTCAACAAAATAATTTGTGTTCATATGCTCGACTCTGAATCTGATGATTTTGTTGTAACTGAAAATGAATCATTTTTTTAATCAGAAGGGATACGAGGTTCAACGTAGAAAGACACAAAGTTTTAGGTTGTCAAGTTTGTTTTGGCAAGATCTTGTGGTTTAGCGTAGGATTGAAGATTTCTGAGAGGATTTTCTGTGGATGAGATAGAGAGAGAGAGAGAGATCTTGGGTTTTTGGTAAAATTGCGTATGGATGTGAGGCGGTGGAAAGGCTCATTTGGGAATGCATGTGTTCTGTGAATTGCTGCGATTTATTTATTTTTTCCTTGTGGTCTTGGAAACAATTGTTGGCGAAAGTTTTGAATGAATTGAATGTCTAATGCTTTTGCTTCATTTAAGGACACAAAAGGGAGAGAGAGGGGGGGGGGGAGGGGAGAGGGAGAAATCCCTGATTGCAAGCAATATAATTTAGGGCCGGTAAAATTGAAGTGAACAGGGTGAGAATGGTGCCTCGTGATTTTTCTTGCAGTGGGTCTTATCTAGCAATTCTTACTCTTGTGAATTTGGACTAGTTGTTGTGAATCTTTCTTTCCTGGAGGTGTAGGAAACGAATGCTGGCGAAACTTTTGGATACTAGGGATATTCTAATGCTATTGCTTCATGAAATTTCAACTTATGGACACGAGTTATGTGTTATGTGGTGGACTTCTATGCTATGGTTTCTTAAGTAGGATCACTACTATTCTAAGTTGTAGGGGATTGGTTATGTTTCTAAAGTACCACGAAGATGTTGAAAGGAGTTTGTAGAGGAAAACAAAATATATGTATGAGTTAATTGTATTGAGCTAAAAAGAATTCGAGGATTATTCATGTACTTGACCAGAGAACACTATGCATGTTATTTCCTTTTGGGTTTCTGAATTTACTATGTACATTATTTCTTTTTGGATTTTTGAATCTTTGGCTAGTTCGGTCATGATCTGGCAATGATAGCTGATACGTAAGACAATTAAGTTCTTTGATGATTAAGTCCTCAGATGATTATATGTTGTTTAGACGAATAGATGGAAAGTTGGAGGGTGATAAGTACAATTGTAAAAGTTGTTGGAGATATCAAGTTTAGTTAATTTAACATCTTGAGTTTTTGTTTATTATTAATAAGTTCAAGCATGGTGTATGCTTTTCGCAGATGATATAGTGTTGATTGATAAAACTAGATAAAGTATTGGTGCTAAATTAGAGTTATGGAGGGACACACTAAAATCCAGAGGGTTTAGATTGAGTAGATCGAAAATTGAGTATATGAGATGTAGGTTTAGCAACAATGATAAGAACGATAAAAAAACGATTAGGTTAGATAAACAAGATATACCGAAAAGTGAACGATTTAGATATCTTGGTTCTATCATTTAAAATGATGACAATATAGATAGAGATATGAATCATAAGATTCACACGGGTTGGATGAAATAGAGAGACATCCGGAATTCTTTGTGAATGTACGATACCACTACATTTGAAGGGAAAGTTCTATAGAATCACAGTAAAACCTGTATTATTATATGGTACTGAGTGTTGGACTATTAAACAACAACAAGAACAAAAAATGGCGGTAGCAGAAATGAGAATGTTTAGGTGGATGTGTGGTAAAATTAGAAAAGATAAAATTAAAAATAAAGAGATTCGTAGAAAATTAGGAATTATTTCAATTGTGGATAAAATGCAAGAGTGTCTGCTAAGATGGTATGGGCCTGTGCAAAGAAGACCTGAAGACGCATCGGTTAGAAGAGTAGAAAACTTGAATACGGGAGATCTAATAAAACGTAGTGGTCGATTGTTGAAAACTTGGATGCAAGTTATCCATAAAGATATGATAGCTCAGAGTTTAGACGAGAGGATAACGTTGGATAGGAATGAGTGGCGTAGAAGAATTCACACAAATTGAACTTTTTATTTTTTATCTATTCATTTTTTTATTAATTTATTAATTTTTATTTTATTTTATTTTATTTTTTAATTTTAAATTTACATGCTTGTCTCTCAGATAGCTGAACCCAAATTGTTGGGATTAGGCTTATGTTGATGTTGTTGTATTAATAAGTTCAAGCCTGCTTTTTGTAGTATGACAGCTTTGGAGATACAAACCTAGCGGGGGTGTAGACCCAGTATGCTAAACTATTGGAGAAGTAAAGCTTTCTCTTGATTTTGAAATGTGCTTTGTGTTTGCTCATTTAATGTATGGAGTTTGTATTGAAGAATCGGATGAAGTTTTCCAAATAGGACTTGTAGAGAACAGGGAGAATGTAAGGGAGAATGTAAGTGGGATGAACGTAAGTATGTATTAGTTGGATGTAATTTTTGGAGGGGTAAAGCATAAGAAACCAAGTAGAGAGCAACTTATGCCTTGATTAAAAGCAATGAGGTTTTGGCTGGACTTTGGTTTCTGATTTTTTAAGTTTGCGAAGAACGAGCTCTCTTTCTCTTTCTTTGGTAGCCCATTTCAGGAGATGTAAATTGAGGTCAAAATTATTTGTCAAAGGAAGTGTTAGCAAATTGATGCCTCAAAAGGTTTCTCATTTAGTTCGACCTTGCTCATGGTATGGGAGTATATGTTAAGCGGATGTCTCCGTTGTGGATTTTCTTTTTTGCATTTATGGAGCTGCTTGCTAACACATGGTGTGGTTATCTTTAGGTTGTGGTTAAAATTGTTTTGTCAATTGTTGTGATGGGGAGCTTTATGTATGCTGATACATTTGGAGCCCGCTACATTTATGCATATGTATGCACACTCACACACATATATAGAACTTGTAGATTGACATTTGAATATTACCTGTGAATGACACTATTGCGTTGAACTGTTAAATTATGAAATAAACAAAAAGGTCGTCTTGGCAAGGTTTTGGATCACTTAGGCATCTTCGTCTATATTCTGAGTAGGAAATGGTACTAAAAATTAGTGCAGCCAAGCCTTTCGAGTGATATTTATATAGTAATTTGTAATTCGTGAAATTATGGAGGTTTTTGCTGCTGCCTGGAGATTGATATATAACCATTCACCTGAGAAGTAGATCCTTTCATTTTATGGGGGTGATTGTCCTATCCTTGATCTATCTTAGATGGATAGTTCTGGAATTAAAAGTGACTCTGGTAATTTGCAGCTTCAGAAGGAAGCAGAGAAGGCCAAGAAAGAAAGGAGAAAGGAGAGAAAGAAGGAGAAAAGGGAAGAAAAAAAGAGGAGGAGAGATGAAGAAAACAAGAAACACGGCCATGAAAAAGAGCATAAAAATGAGAGGAGCCATGTAGATCACAAGGAAGGAGACCTTCAAAAGAGAAAGGAGAATGAGACAGAACAGTTGGAAAAGAGCAGTCTCACTGAAGAGCATGGTCAGGCTTTTGGGTCTGATAACCTGTGCAATTCTACTGAAAGCACCCTGAACAGTGACAAGAGGCAAAAGCAAAAGCAAAAGCAAAGCTCGCCTGCAGATTGCAAGCCTAACCATGGTATGTTTTTGTTTCTTCCTTAATTGGAAGAGGCTATATTAGCTTGATCCGGTCACTCATGTTGTTCACATTACTGTTATCTATGTGAAGGAAGCATTATTCGGATCCGGTTGCCATTGCAAAGGCACAAAGATCCAAAAGTGCTGCCCAACACAGAGCAGCCGAGCTCTAGCTCTATCTCAGGAAGGACCAATAATTTGGTTCAAGAAATACGTGAATTTCCTAGCAGCAGCACAGAACAGCTGGTTCATCTGCAACAAGAGTGCTTGACCTCCGGTCAAATTGGCCTGGAGCTTGTCTCACCACCTAGCAAAGAGAAGTCACGGACTGGAACATCTCAAACCGATGCTCATTCTCAAATGGTTGAAAGTGCCAGTTCGTCATGTTCTCGCAGCAGAGCTCCTCATCCAATTGAGTTGCAATTCAGGGATTTAATGCAGAAATGGACTGCACATTCATTGCAGAGTGATTGTGCCGATCTGTATGATGAAGGATGGCTGTTTGAGACCAAGCTGGATCATGACGGTAGGGCTAAAAGATTCAAAACCGCTGATGGAACATGTTGCTCGAAGGATACCCTATTGCCATCTGCATCATATTTGCCCGAGGTTGATATCTATGCCCTTCCCTTTACAGTTCCATTCTGAAGTTGTGGTGAAGGGGAAGATGGCTGGGATTTTATCCTTCTTTAACCATAATATCAGTGCTCAAAGTGTGAAGGAGTAGTTGCCAGGACTAGCTGGTTTTTTGTGTTTTGGTGACTCCACCATATGAGGAGCTGATACAGAAGCATTTGAAGAGGTTGACAAGGAATTTTTTATATTTTTTTAAATTTTGGGAGGACATCAGAAATACTAACTTGGGTACCAAGTATGCTGCCATTCCTTACTTCCAAATGTTAGTTACATGGTCATTTTGGTGACAATATGGATGTTCTCATGTGTTGTCTGTTCATGGTCTGCTAATAGCCCTTCCTACCACAGATGTTAGCTATAGCTATACCCGTTCAATATGAACCCGTTGATGTTAGGGCACCCCTGACCCAGGTTAATGCACGGTCCTTCAGTGTTGGATATGTGCTCTGGGTTTGTATAAGAACTAAGAATCTTATGGACTATTTTTTATGTTGCTTTAGTTGTTTTAGCCTATGTTCATCCCAACCCATCATGAATAGCTCAAATTTTATATAACAGTTTATATTAATAAAAAATCAAAATTTTTTAAAATTTAAATAATTTAAATCTTTTAAATCAACATGGTAAGTAAAAAAAATTTTTAAGACTGCTAGAGTTGACTTTCATGCAGGATCTATGTAGTTTTCTTCTCATTTGATTTTTCAAGTATTGTTTATAGCTTCACATTTTGTTATACCGAAAATGAATTGAATTCAATTAAATTGAAATAACTTATTCATTTCATATTAAAATAAATTTTTTATTTTTTGGTTTCAAAATCAAATGATAGAATATAGAATTCATAATCAAAACTGATTTTCTATTTTTAGTATCATTTATCACATAATTATGTATAAAATTTGTAAACATCACATCGCTTGCTTCTTGTTTTAAATTTATTTTCCTTTATTTACCCATTAAAAAGGTATAACAAAATTTGATGAAATTTTTAAAGAGCAAGCCTATTTTTAGTTATCCGTATAGTGACTGATTTGAATCTGAATTATAATATTTTTTAATTCTAAATATATATAATTTTCTTTCAAAATTTAAAATATATATGACATTGATATTTTATTTGTCTTTCATTTTTTCTTCCATAGAGTCATCGATTTTATAAAAGAATATCGAAAGTCTTGAATTCAAAACGTAATATGTTTGAGGACAGAAAGGTATTCAATTTGTTCATTTCGTAGTCTTTGTGTGCTTTTCCTAAATTCTTTTTACAACTTAATTAGATTAATATTGTGAAAATTTGATCCCTGTTTTCTTTGTTTTATTTTGTTTTTTTTTTCTCCGCACTCTTTTTTCTCTCATGTGTTTTACCTTTTCACTTCTAATTTTAGAAAGTCCTAACTTGATTTGCATCACAAACAAGTACTTTCACTTAGGAGTCGAATTTATCGGATTTCACCGTTATTCAAAAAATAAATAAATACCGTTAATTTAAATAACATTACTATTAAAATTTATTGATATGATGATAATTTTAGTCTCTTTATATAATTTTTTAAAAAGTTTGTAATTACAAAATTATTATTTTTTCCAACTCGAAAAGTATTATAAGTAAAAACTATAGGGGTAACTCTTAAATCGAAGAAAATTTAACCAACTTAGTTTTGATTTAAGGTGGTCAAATTATATCAAATATTTCTGACTTGATTTGGTCTTGTAAGAGTGTATCTTCGTGGTTTGGCCTGTGACGATTTGAGAAACTAGAAATAAGAAAAAAGTTATGATTGAAATTTTTACTCTAGAGCTCATATTCTCATTGTAATATTCCAAAGTGAACACATACACTATACAATTTTGAAATTTTTAAAACAAATATTCACAAGTAATAAAGGGTTTTTGATATTTTGACATGTATATGTTGAGAAGAAAAAATTTACGACAAATTAAAACTCTTATGATCACATCCGGACTATATTCATTCAGACAAAGTAAAAATACAAACGATGGATAATATTTAGAGAAGAAAACTTGTTCGCCCCTATACCTATTTTGGAAAGAAAAAGAGATGAATGTATTATGATTTGATTATTTTTTTTTAGTTTTATATTAATTAATATTTAAAAATATATTTTAATTAATTTAATTTAAATATTTATTGAGATCGGTTTATAATACAGCTCTCCTTGTGTAGTCTATAGCAATGATTTGGTCATAGACGATGCACTAATGTTCTTGTGTCCATTAAGTACTTGAGCGCACGTATGACTATAGGGCGCGAACTCTGATGTGGCGCTTGCGCACGCTGCGCTGGGAAAGCAAAACGGGTGCGCACAAACAAAATCGTCGATTTTACGCAGAGAAACCCGAAAGGAAAGAGAGGCCCATAGACAGGCAGTTGAATCAAAAAAACCCAAATCCAAGTCAGAGCACACACCATAGAGAGAGAGAGAGAGAGAGAGAGATGATCCAAGAAGGCGTTGAGGATGAAGAGAAATGGCTCGCTGCCGGAATTGCAGGCCTTCAACAAAACGCCTTCTACATGCATCGTGCTTTGGTGAAAACGCAATTCTGATTTTTCTTTCAAAACCCTAATTTTTTTTCCTCATTTCGGATCTTGAATTTTGTATTTTGTTTTCTTTCTTTCCCTTTCAGGATTCGAACAATCTGAAAGACGCGCTGAAGTATTCTGCTCAGATGCTTTCCGAACTTCGTACCTCGAGGCTCTCTCCTCACAAATACTACGAACTCTGTAACATTTTTCTCTCATCCTTCGATCGGATCTAGGAAATTTGTTTTTTTGAATAAAAATTTGTATATATATAATTCATTTATTTGATTTTTGAATAAAATTTTAATCTCAGATATGCGAGCTTTTGATGAATTGAGGAAGCTAGAGATGTTTTTCAAGGAAGAGACACGTCGTGGTTGTTCAATTGTAGATCTGTATGAGCTTGTGCAGCATGCTGGCAACATCTTGCCTAGATTGTAAGCCTGATTTTCATTTGTTTGATTTTCTAGATTTTTATGACACTTCGAATGTTGGTAAGTTACAATTATATACATAGTATATCTCAAAAAACCAAAAAATTAGTTCTTGACACTGTTAATTTTAAGAGGCATATTGTCAACCCCATCAGCTTCGAAACTGCGTTTGAATCATTATTTGTTTTAATTTGGTAAGAACGTATGTCAATCGATCAGGTGAAGTTTTCCTTGATGCCTGCAATTGACATACGCTGTAACAACTTAGTAACATAGGAAATGGGTTTAAGAAGTTCTGTTGATTTTCTTACATTGTTCTCCAATTGATAGTCTTTCTTCATATATGTTTGTTCTTCCTAACTGCAGCTTTTAAGGTTTGTTTTCTTGTAATTCATGATCTCTGCCTGCACGAGTTCAAAGTTATTACAAAGTACAAATATTACTCTCTTGGTCTTGATTATGCATTATATTTCCCTCTAGGTATCTGCTCTGTACGGTAGGATCTGTGTATATCAAATCAAAGGAGGCTCCTGCTAAGGATGTTCTTAAAGATCTTGTGGAAATGTGCCGTGGTATTCAACACCCTGTTCGTGGTCTATTTTTAAGGAGTTACCTTGCTCAACTCAGTAGGGACAAGTTACCTGATATTGGTTCCGAGTATGAAGGGTAAGCAACTCAGTTATTCTTTTCATGCTGCTTTAAGTTTAGAAATTTGATGTCCTCTGGGGCATCAATGAAGTGGTTTCCCACATCATGCCCATGGTGACACCATGAACACCTGACTGCTAGGCTGTTGAAAGCTGTAACTTTTAATACTGCGACATTCAATAAACCATATAGCATGCATAAGCCAGTAGAGAGTTTATATGCTGATACTGGTGCATCATGTTTTGAGTGGACTGTACAGGTGTTTGTTTTAACAGTGTGTAGGATTTGGCAATGCGTTTTAAGATTTCTTCTATAATTTTTAATTACACTCTATGAAGTTCTTCCCGATTAAAGTCAGGATAGTATCACCATCAAAATTATGTGTTTGCATTATACTAGTCCTTATCAAAGGCACCACTATTATTTTACTTATTCAAGAATTTATTAAGGTAGCAAGTGCATCATCTTTTCTTCTCTCTCTCTCTCTCTCTTTCCTTTTTAAATAATGCATGCAGACTTATTGCTCTCTGTGTGTGTACTTGTTGTCTCCCTACTTTCTACTTGTTTATGTTAAAAGAGTCTCTTATAGACCAAAATGATGCCAAATCTCCCTTGATCTCCTAGAATTTGGTGTGATTTTTTGTTGAGATAGCGCCTGATACATATGACTTCATGACTTCCACAGAGATGCAGACACTGTCATCAATGCAGTAGAGTTTGTCCTCCAAAACTTCACAGAGATGAACAAACTTTGGGTGCGGATGCAACATCAGGTTGGTTGAAAATCTTGAGATATTCATGGACTGTTACCTGCTCTCATGTTCAGACATGCTTGGTACCTCAGTCCTTGCATGTCAAAAAGGTAAAAGTGAATCATGAGGGCATGATTTGTGGTCATGCAGGTCTTATATGCTTGTGAATGATTCATACTCTTTGCTGATCCTGAGTTGAGGCATGCAATCGGGCTTTCTGGTCTGCAGGGACCTCACCGGGATAAGGAGAAACGGGAGAAAGAAAGGAATGAGCTTCGTGATCTTGTAATATCATTACCTGGAACTGGTTAACTCACTTAATTCGCTGGTATATCTTTTGCTGTGCTTATGGTGAAAAGCTGCTTGTCTGTCCCTTGGATTCTTTCATCAGGTTGGGAAGAACCTTCATGTTCTTAGTCAAATAGAGGGTGTTGACCTTGATATGTACAAAGACACCGTGCTCCCCCGAGTCCTCGAGCAGGTGAGAGCTTCATTTTTCACTCGTTTCTCTTTTTGGTTTCAGAAAGTCTGCTCGTGGCCTAAATGTATTTATCTAATTCAATATTCATTCAATGTTTTTGTCAGGTTGTTAACTGTAAAGATGAGCTGGCGCAGTATTATTTGATGGATTGCATAATTCAAGTCTTTCCTGATGAGTACCACTTGCAGACACTTGAGACGTTACTAGGAGCTTGTCCCCAGCTTCAGGTGATGATTTTTACTTTTTGAAGCTTTGTAATATATAACAACAACAACAACAATAATAACGTCTTCCCAATCTAGATGTAGACGTAGCCCTTTTGTCTTGCTTTGAATTATTAGCTTTGTAAGTTTTTAGATCGGCACCCCCTTATTGCCTCTAAAGTTTTTATTCATAAACAAGTAATATATATTTGTTTATATTGTTTGCGTGCAATATGAATTCTTGTGACTTAATCCTCTACTACTCAAGACTATCCCCAATTTACCATGAAAATAATGCACCACCAAAGTTCCAGTATTTTTGCTGTTATGCTTGTCTTCAAAATATGCCATGTGTCTCTCATACACATGAATGTAAGCCTTCGTGGATGTTTGAATGCAAGCATAAAATTAGATACTATGCCCTCAACTTTGAAATGATCTATTGTATTACGGCCCCTATATCTTGACTCCGTATTTCATTTTCAGCTCTTTAATTGACTTCCTATATTTTAAAATCATATCACGAACTGAGATATTTCTTTATCTGAAATCTTTTGGGCTGTTTGGTTCTGGGAACTTTGATTTACAGAGTAGCTAAGCATGACAGTTATTTATATACATTAGAACTTGTAGCTGTAGCAGCTGATGTTATTTTTTACGTTTTAATTCCTTGATATGCATTGATATATCTCAGCCTTCTGTGGACATCAAGACAGTACTATCTGGATTAATGGAGAGGCTATCCAACTATGCCGCTACAAGTACTGAGGTAAGCTAAAAATTTGCTGTTTTGCAGTGTGAGAGTCTCTCTGTTTTTACTCTCTCTCTTTCTTCTTTTTTTTTTTTATGTGTGTCCTCCAGGTTCTACCTGAATTCTTGCAAGTAGAGGCCTTTGCTAAATTCAACAATGCTATAGGAAAGGTGAGGTTCTGTATTCCAAAATCTCATATATGACCAATTAACATGTTGATCACTATAAACAGTGTCTTAGGTATCTCTTGTTTGTATTGTGGCTGCTAAACAACCAGTCTTTCCAAGATATGGCCATTGCTTTGTATTGCCAGATCCCATTTAATGCTTCAATTGATGGATCAATTGTCTATGGAACCTGATTCATTTTATATAATTTCTGCTCTTCCTCATGTCTTTATCACATAAAATGTTTAGCTAAAACCTCAGACTAGTTAGAAAAGATCATAACTTCAGCCTTCTGGTTCCCAATGATTGTTAAGCTATTGATTATTCATCAAATCCTGTTGTGTGCATTAAACCCCCCCCCCCATTCTGATATGCTCATCAATTGGTTTTTACTGTAATAGCTTCTTCTTGTATTCTCTTGCATGGACCTGAACTCTACAGCTTCAATTATTCTAGCTGGTTTTGGTTTTACATAAAATAAAATTAACTTATCTTCTATTGATTTTGTTTTCTTTTGGACCTGAAGAAACTTCTCTTGGCTCTATTATTCCAAAGTTAGGGTCTGCATGCCTCAATTGCCCTTGTTTATTACTTTAGTTGCTGTTATTGGAACATGCTGTGAATTTTAAGGCAAGTTAAACCCAGCAGCTGCTGAAGCTAACCAGCTGGAGTAGGTACAACTGGTAAAACAATGCTCCACCTCCTGTTCAAACATGATGTTCATCCAATGCAACTTTCCTTGCATTAACTGTTGCTTTCATGTGTCTGGAATTCAGATGTCTCTGTCTATCTCACAATGGTCATAATGTCAGGTTGATTTTCCTAGCAATTGAAAAGTTCGATGCCTACATGTGGATGCAGGTTATTGGAGCACAAGTTGACATGCCAATATTTGGAGCCGTTACGTTATATGCATCTCTTCTTACATTTACCCTCCATGTTCACCCTGATCGCCTTGATTATGTGGATCAAGTGTTGGTATGCTTCTTGTGAGATTTCTTTTATAGATGGTTGCACCATGTTCAAATATTAGAACTGGCATTGGGGGCCGCTGGGCTATACTTTGTTGTCCACATTTTTTTGACATTAGTGCAAGAAACTGCTTGAAATTTAGCAAATTATCTTAAAGGACTACCTCGTATATCTTTCTTGCTGCATGTTGGGGCCAAATTTTGGGTAGCCATGTGGAGCACCCTTCACTCAGACTATGTTCAGATTTGGCTAGAGATAGCCAAGACTGAGACTTTAGGGTTTATGTGATTTCTTTTGAGTTGTATGTCATGTGCTGAATGGGGAAAGGAAGATTAGCCAGTTTGAAATAGAAGATAGGTTGTAGGTTTTCTTTGGTAATTGTGTGTAACTTGTACCTATGTCTAAGTTGGAAGAGTATGAATTTTGTTTGGCATATGCTTTTAGTTTATAGCTGAAGATTGTGACTGAAATTGCTTCCATTCTAATACTTTTCAGGGAGCATGTGTTAAGAAACTCTCTGAGAATGGGAAGCTTGAAGACAGCAAAGCAACGAAACAAATTGTTTCACTTTTGAGTGCTCCACTGAACAAATACAATGATGTTGTCATTGCCCTGAAACTTTCCAATTACCCACGAGTCATGGATTACCTTGATGATGCAACACATAAAGTCATGGCTACAATTATAATTCAAAGCATAATGAAGAATAAAACTTGTATATCCACTGCTGACAAGGTATGGTGTTTTTTAGTGTGGTTTACTGTTCAGAATGTGCTTCTGAATGGTATACTTCTATTTATCGCATGCAGGTTGAGGCTTTGTTTGAATTGATCAAAGGATTGATAAAGGACCTGGACGTGACTTCTGAGGAGGTTAATTAACATTAAGCTTACCTTTCTGCTGTTACTTTTACATAATGAGAGACCCTTTTTTTTCTGATTTTTGCTGCATTGAAGATTCTGTTTAGAAAGAATCAGAATGCGGTTGTCATCTTATCTGTGGCAACTTTTTCTCTCTTATTATTTCTTTGAGGAAGTAGAACATTACAGCCTTATTTTATTGTTGTGCTCTGTAATTCTTTTCTAGTCCTTTTTATATTCTAGCTTGATCACACCTTTTTCCTGGTGTACTATAGATTGATGAAGAGGATTTTAAGGAGGAGCAAAACTCTGTTGCACGCCTTATCCAGATGCTTTATAATGATGAACCAGAAGAGATGGTGAAGGTATAAAATTGGTCCATGAATTTCTTATTCTTTGAGTCCTAGTTGTCTTGTGATAAGGTTTTGTGTCGATTCCTTTAATATTTCAGAATGAAGTTAATCTATTGCTTTCAGCTATTTGATTCTGCACAAGTTTAGAGACGAAGGTTCTCTAATTCTGCATCTATAGCTTTAAAAATGGTTTGCCACTGAGCCTCTATGTCTAATCAATTGATCCATATGGTATTTTAGTTGTATACATTTACATTAGTAGGAATAACAGAACTCTGATTTTGTTCACCCCCAAACTAATTTGAGGGGTACTTGGGTTGCTTTTGTAATATTTGCAATGACACCCTTCTCTGCTGTTTACTTTCTACAGTCAAAAGTTTTCCTTTGGCCACAGTTTCTGGCATGGTATTAACCAATAAAATATTCTGAACAGATCATATGTACAGTGAGAAAGCATATCCTAACTGGAGGACCAAAGCGTCTGCCCTTCACAGTTCCTCCTCTTGTTTTTGCATCTCTTAAGGTTTGATTTTATTTCCCAATTATATTCAAATGGTTGTGCAAGATTGTCTTTTATTTCCTGTCAAGCTTGAATATTTATAAAATAAGTTTGCAATTTGTGGGTTTTAGTGAAGCATATATCACAGCAGCTTCCTGAAATTGCTCATTTCATGACTGTCTTGACTGCTAATGAGGAAGCATGAAATATCAAGACTTGGCAGGATTCTAGAGTTCTATTAGTAACTAGACAAAATGTTGCATAATGTTTTTAAAAAATGCTAATGTGAGCTGCTGTCTTCATGAGAGTTGGATATGTTTATGAAGGACCATGAAGTTATTATTGTGCAGTTATTAGTTCTGGTTACAATTCATAAAAAAAAAATGTAATTAGCTCTGGTTACAAGTACACACTGAATGGTCTCCCAGGATCTAATTACTCAAGTATATGCTATTAGTTCCATCTTTTGATAGAAAAAGAAGAATATATTAGATGTATGAAAGAATGTACAAGAACTCCTAAGGATGAAAATTCATCAGAAGTTAAAAAATACAACGCATAGTAGAACAAAAACACTAATACACAATTGCTTTCAAATCCCTTTCCAAGTCTTGTAGGCTATAAATCTTTATAAATCCATGAGGCATGAGCCTATAAAGATGTATAAAATACATTTTTGCTCCATTAAAGAGAAGTTGCAATCATCTGATCATGAAAAATTCTAGCATATTTTGTCCCATTAAAGAGTAGTTGCATTCGTCTGATCATGAAAAATTCTAGCATTCTACTCTCACCTAGTGCACCATAGGATGGTTAAAAGTGTACATTTCCATGACAATCCAACATCTTTCTTCCCTCCTAAACCTCTTAACTTTGTGAGGAACTAATTAGAAATTCTCCTAGGGCACACCTAAACAGTGTCACACACAATAAAGATAGATTTGTGCAAACATTGAGGGAGATAGATTTATAAGGTCTTCTCTTTTGAGGATCATCATTGGTATTAATTTTATTAAACACCATGGGTAAAATAAAAGCCTTAACTTTGGTAGAAACCTTTACTTTCCAAGTATAAACAATTTAAGGGAAAAGAGGAAATATTTCTTGTCAATGCTTATTTCTTTGTATTGTGGTTATCTTTTGTGAAGCTGGTCAGGCAACTGCAAGGAAAGAATGATGATGCTGTCGAGGAAGAAGCACCCACCACACCAAATAAAATTTTTCAGATTTTGAATCAGGTATATGTAAGACGAATTTGAGCTTCATTATTTCCCATAATGCAATTAATTAGTAAAATGTTATTGTAGCCTTGATGTATGTAAACATGGATACAAGTTTTCCGTAAAGATAAAGTGACAAGGGTTTAGTTGAGTAGATGACTTTAAATAGGAATGAGTGACGTATGAGAATCCGAACCGGTTGAATTTATTACTATTATTATTATTAAGTTTCTATGGATAGTTTTTTTTTTTTTTAATTCTTTCTTTTCATTTATTTTCCTCTCTCTTATATTGATCTCAAACGGCTAACTCAAAATTTTGGGATTAAAACTCAGTTTTTTGTTGTTGCTGTAACCTTGATGTGTGTAATCAGATCTACTTGAAGGGGCATTTTCATATATGACAAGGCAGATTGCCTTATGTATAAACTGTATCTTTTAGTTGGATATTCCAAATTTGACCTAGCATGCTACTTAAGCTTTGGGCGAGCCAAATGTTGTCTGCTATTTTAGCTTAAAAAGAAGGGGGGGGGGACCAATAACAAGGATAACAAAGAAAGAGTGAACTTTCTTACCTATATATGCTACTGCTATTTGTCTATTCTTTGATCTTCTGCACTTTATTTGCTGATGATAGTCAATTCCCCTCCCTCTCCTCCAGACAATTGAAGCTCTCTCGGCCGTTCCTGTTCCTGAACTGGCATTACGGTTGTATCTGCAGTGTGCCGAGGTAGATGAAATCTTTTCTCCAAATAAAGGATCAATAATAAGAGCAAGTTTTGTGAGTTAAGTATTATTCTGTTTTGTGATGCAGGCTGCCAATGACTGTGATCTGGAACCTGTTGCTTATGAGTTTTTTACCCAGGCTTATATACTATATGAAGAAGAAATTGCGGTAATTTGCATGCGGACTTTTAGCACCTTTTCATATCTTCTGAGAGATGTGAAGAAATAAGCTTATTGCCTCTCTGTTGCCTGGATATGATACTTGCAGGATTCAAAAGCACAGATTACTGCGCTACATCTGATAATAGGAACTCTCCAGAGAATGCATGTCTTTGGCGTTGAGAACAGGGATACCTTAACGCACAAGGCAACAGGGGTATAAACCGTTGACATTTTATTGAGGATAACACCATTTTAACCTGTTTCTGACAAAACCTTACATGATGGTTCTCCTATTGCCAGTACTCTGCAAAGCTTTTGAAGAAACCTGATCAGTGCAGAGCTGTTTATTCTTGTTCACATCTCTTCTGGAATGATGAGCAAGATAGCATGAAGGATGGTGAAAGGTGCATTTTGATGCCCACACATTTGTGTTTATGGTTGTTCTTTCATGGACGACATTGATAAATTGATAAATAGACTTCAAGCATGAATCAAAAGAAAGACTTTTTTAAGACCTATGATTTGTGGAACTTAAGTACATAGAGTGTCAATCGAGTTCTCAATGCATGAAATTACCGAACTTTCTTAACTCTGGGATAAGCTGCCGTTCTGTTTTGATCCTAGAGGCTAGATGTCCCGTGTTTTTAAACTGGGTCCAGCAGTGATTTAGAACTTTTCCATTTTGGTACTTGGCTTACCATATCGGCGTTGATTTCTGTTCCATTGCCTGGTTTCTTTAAGTTTATCATTCATAGAAAGGCGTTCGTTTGTTCATCATTTCTGAATCTTTATGCAGGGTTATGCTTTGCTTAAAGCGTGCTTTAAGGATAGCGAATGCTGCTCAACAGATGTCCAATGCAACACGAGGTAGCAGTGGATCAGTTGTGCTATTTATTGAAATCCTGAACAAGTAAGTGGCTTCAACCCACTTTCTGTGGGTATCTTCTTTGATTGGGAAATATGGAATGAACAATTCAACTTAGCTTATGGGTCTGTTAAATCAACTACATTTCTTTTGCAAAATCTTATGCTGCTACCTACTTGGAAGCAATATGATTCGTCTGGCTTTGGACTTGCTTTAAAAAAAGTGTGGAAATCTACATGACAAGAGGACCAAATTGTTTTACCCTTTTTTTTTGTTGCAGGTACCTATATTTCTTTGAGAAGGGCAATCCACAGGTGAATGTTGCTGCAGTCGAAAGCTTGATTGAGTTAATTACGACTGAGATTCAAAGTGAGAATAGTCCAGCAGATCCGGTTGCTGATGCTTTCTTTGCCAGCACGCTGAGATACATTCAGTTCCAGAAACAAAAGGGCGGTACGCTGGGTGAGAAATATGAAGCCATTAAGGTCTAGCTCATGCAATGACTGTACTCACCGAGGTACATGTAAAATCAAACAGCAACAGTCACAAGTTTTTGATAGAGGTTTCATAAGGATTTCAGATTGGGCTGTTTTCTCGATGTTGAATCTGATTGCTATTGCGGGATTGTGACTAATGAATGATTTATCTAGGTTAGCATACGGCACTTCCATTGTGCATTTATTACTCCAGTGCCGAATATTACTGTTAAATTAATTGAAGTCTTGGTTCCAAATATAGAATTTGTATTCCGAGACGAACTTGTCCTGCACCTTTTTGACCTTTTTTTTTTGGTTGAAAATATTTGTCCGGTGGCCGAAGGAATAAAGAGAAAAGATGCCATTGCCTTTCTCATGATTAAATTCCTCTTACACCATAGTATTCAAAACATGCTCCAAGGACTCTAAACACACACCACTGCCAACCATCTGACTTCCTTAATCACTTTCTCCCAGTTAAATTCTAAATTGAAGATACCATACTGACCCCTTTTTTGCGGGGTTTTCCTAACCATGGTTCTTATATGTACGCTGATGTTCAAATATGATTTCTTGTGTTTGGGAAAAACTAGAAAAACACAAGAAATCAAATCCATATATATTTTTCAAAACTATCTTCCAGATTTCCAATTCATTTTTTTTGGGTGTATATTGGAACTCGAAACTGAGCCTATTACATGAGGGAGAGGGAAGGTGCCATTTGAGCCAAAGCTTTGTTTTAATGAACTAGTTATCTGAACGTAACTTTGGGCTGGGCTGGAGTCGGGCCTGCAGTGGATTAGCTCAAGCCTGGTTCTAATTCTGATGGGTCTAGAGATTACTTCAAGATCTGGGCCTATGGGCCTCCTGGGCCGGGCCGACAACCTCTGCAGTTAAGTATTGATTGGAGCCATGGATTACTAGAAACGTAGTTTAGATAAATAGGAATGTGCATAGTAATTGGGAAAATTACCGGCCATTTATTCTGAGAAAAACACTCACATTCAGTAGTGCAACTCAATTGTATTGTTTGCGTACAGCGTAGGAGGTTTATCTTATGCATGGCTGAGACAAAAGCATTCATATTTTCGTAGGACTAGTTGAGCTTTTGAGGTTAGTCCTCAACCCATGGCATACTTCTGTGTCCAGCTTCGTGCCATCGATTCATACTTGTCTTTGTCTTGCTTGTACATATGAGCAATCTCTGGAACTAATGGGTCATCTGGATTTGGATCCGTGAGCAGTGAACATATGGAGAGGAGAACCTACACCATTGATTTTTAAATCTCTTTTAAGACATGCATGCGTTACTATAATGAGCCAAACTTAGAAAGAAAACGTAGTACCTTAGTTATAGTGAGCGCAGGGCTCCATTGATCCTTGAGAATGTCTAAGCAGATGTTTCCGTTGCTGTTGATGTTTGGATGGAAAACTTTTGTTCGAAATGCAACCTATGAAAATCAAAATCGGACTTGCCCTTTCAATATTTGTTATATAGAGAGCCATGATGCAGCACAGGCGAAATCAGAAAATTTTTACATCATGGGTAAAAATTCAATTCTAACAACCATATAAATTTCTTTCATGGCGAAGGGATGAGGTACTTTCATAATTTTTTTGAGATAAATAATATTTAAAATTACATTATTTATATTAATTTAAAAAAATTCAAGACGATTGCTGCTTCCTCCCACCTCCATTGGATGTTAGTTGTTTGACGGAAGGGTATGTCTTTTTTTTGCTTACCTTGGGAGGTTTGAAAGGGTAGTCAGGAGGGAAATGAATAGATACTACAAAAATTCCACCAGCGTATGGACTGTCATTTGGACCGATTATGGTTGCTTGCCAATGGTACAAGTCATCAGTGACAGGACCTGAGAGAGAGAGAGAGAGGGGGGGGGGGAATGAGAATTATAGTTACTTGAAACTTTGGTTAGAAAGGGGAGAGAGATACCAGCACTGCAAGAGGTTGGTGGATCTCTCTTCAAATCCTTCAGCTCTTTGAGAATTCTTTTTGATGCCATTACTTGCAGTTTGGTCTTGACTCGCACAAATCGAGATTGTTTGGCAATATCTTTAGATGTCTATTGTGGAGATGTGACCTTGGGCTATTTCCTTTGCCTCAGCTTCAAGTCCTCATTGCGACAACTATAGGGGTATATAAAGAGGCGCATTTCTTATTGGATGAGAGAGAGAGAGAGAGAGAGAGAGAGAGAGAGTATAAACTTGGTTGCATTCTTTTTGGGTCCGTGGCTTGGTTGCATTCTTCTGGCATCTATGCTCTCCCACTACCACTACGAAAGAATCCTCCCTCTCTCTCTTTCTGTCTCTCCCTCCCTCCCCATTCATGCAATGCCACCCTATAGATAAAAAAATCCTCACTGAACCTTTGCCTAAAGAAGCCATTTTAATTGTTTAAATTAGAAAATTTGTTGCTTTATTTTTAGGTTCAAACTTCAAAGATAAATATTCAAGATTTCCAAAAGGGAGATTTTTTTGCAAGGGATGGCAGCATATATTCCTCCCGGCACATTCAAAACTATAATAGCCTCAAAAATGAGAGGCTGAATTGTAAGGAAATGAGAAGACCCTTTTCAGATTTTTAATTTTTTAATATCTTATTTTTTTTAATCAGGAATCGTAAAGCGTTTTTTCAATTCCAACTATCATCGGTCACAATGTTTGCTTGGTGAAAAAGATATATTCGTGCTTAGCACAAACATTTTGAATATGGGTCACGCCACGCTACCCTACCTTTCCCTGCATATCTCACACCATAACCATGTCTCTCCTTTCCCCCAAACCCACCCCACCTAAAGGAAATTTGACTCAACTGGTCAAAAATGGCACTGTCCTTTTCTGTATTTTACAAACTATTTTCCAATGAATTTTCTTCTTGAAATCTAATCCAAATGTCTGCATAAATACCAAGATCTGATGGCGCGAAAGTGCAAGGGCAAATCGAATGGCTAGGTCAGATGACCATGCTTAGAAGCTGACACGGCTCGGAAACCGGCTTGCCTAAGCTGGCCTAATGACCAAGAGGCCGTTTGAGGTTGCTTCGAAAATACTATTTACAAACACTTTGTGCTTATAAACAGTTTTTTAATTTATAAGTCCATTTTAAGTTTTTTTTTTTTTTTTTTTTTTTTTTTTTTTAAATAAGTTATTATCTATTTAAATAAATGTTATTTAAAAGTAATAAACTGTTTGGTAAAATGAATATTTATAAATTATATATAAAAAAAAAATCATAGTAGGCATAAAATGCGATATAGTTATAATTTTTGTTAAATATAAAAGAATGAAAAAATATTTTTATTGGTCAAAATAAATTATTTTAATTGTATTTAAAAGTACCAAAATGAAAAAGTTGGTGAAAGCAATTATTGTTTTTTTGAGTTATAAGCATTTTTTTCGATTTATAAGTATTTTTATAAATTTTAATTATCAAACAATTAAATAACTTATAAGGTTTGACCAATTTATAAGCAACCTCAAACACCGTCTAAATCTGATGGGTTAAAGCTACAAGAGCTTATTGGATGCAGCACGAAGGAAACAAAACCATAATATCCAACAATGTGGAGGCTATCAAGCGAAAGAAAATTAAGAGCCAAGAGAATTTAAAATGTACTTGCACCACTGATTACCAAAATAAAATCTGTCACTGTTGGGGGAATCTACTACTGGTCTGTTAATGCATTAAAAACCAATCAAGACAGGGAAAAAGGTGGCAAACATGCAATGTGATCACAACAATTATCAAAAAAAGCAACAGCAAACCACCCAATGATGCAATTTATGGCATATCCCTGGCACTGACGGTTGAGACATTTTATATATACCAGCGGCTGCTGCTGCCCTTAGGATCTTAAATGGAGAAACAAAAGTGATTTTGTGGAAAAAGAAAGAGTATAGTGGTTGGAATTGTGTGACTTCGAGAGCCTCTCATATCTTGCTTTTGTCTGATCACAAAATGGAGCAGGCCTTTTGCCCCTTTCCCTTCTTTTTCTTCTGCTTCGGGGGTTGAAGAACGACCTTAATAGCCGCATCGAAGACTGCCTTCACATTCTGCAATCATAAGAACAACCTCCATGAAGAGGTTTGCTTTTAACTCTCCAAAACAAGAAGAATGCCATTAATAATGGAATCATTTACCTGCTGTGTTTTTGAACTGCATTCAATGTAAGCAGGTGCTCCAATCAGCTTTCTCAGCTCCTCTCCCTTTTAACATTAATTAAAATAAAGATAATTAGTTCCCTTTCGATTAACTCCATTAAGAAAGAAACCAGAAGGTGGACACCACTCAATAAGGTCCGGACAACAAAATAACTGCAAAAGAGTATGTGAGGCATGCTGTACACACCTGAGCTGTTGAAATGGGTACAGCTCCAGGATGGTCTATAAAGAACTGCTTGTCGTCTCGAAGATCTGACTCAATTCCAATTTAATTTGTAAACTCAACATATACTTTATTTAAAATCAAGGAAACAAAAGAAGAAAAGGCCTGTACAAACAAACATACACCTTACACACAAAAATGTGAAAAAGAGATGCAATATCTCTTGACAAAAAAAGTCCAATAAACCAAAACTTCTACGTCCCAATCATAAAACTGAATTTCAGGATTAGTGTCCCCCCCTTTTTCTCTTGCTGAGTAGATTTTAGTATTGGTAAATTCGAAAGGTTCTTATCATTTAACCTTTGGGACTGGTAAGCAGACAAAATGGAAGATACTATATACTTTGTGGAAGTAATACAACAAATCTCGAAGCAGAAAGAAAGCATGTAAGTAAGCAAATTCAGGTGCTACTGCCAGTTCAAATATTCCCTCACACCAAGCCACAAAATATGGCAATTAAGGCACTTCTAACTCGGTGTTCAATATTTTAGACTGCAGGTCTTTAAAACATGACAAAGAAGTGGGATCACCATTTACAAAAGAAAAAAAGAAAAAAAAATGGTGCATCAAGATCAATAAGAACCATTAGCCCTCTTTGCCAAAAGACAGGAGGTCCCTAAGGCCAGATGTTTGTGACCCTTTATTATCAGATCAAATATAGGAAGCTAAGACCATTGTCAATATAGTTGGGGCGGGAGCAATTTACCACAAATAGAACCTTAGGTTCTACTGTTCAATCAGAAAGGTGCCCCAGGAGATAACTTTTGCTGCCGAGATCGACCAATCTAATCATAGGGTACCACAACCATTTTACACAAAATTAAATCAAAAAATCTAATTATAGAACACTCCAACAGTAAGCTTTAAGGAAATGTCATCAAACGGATCACACACAAAAGGGGTCGAATCCCAACAAGATTTTACCAATTATAGTAATAAGATAAATTCATGTAAGAAGCAGATCTAACCAAGTTTTGTTCCAACAAGCACGATGGGAACACCGGGTGCATAATGCTTCAATTCTGGAATCCACTGGAAAAGAATAAACCGAGAAATAATCTTCAGCATGTAAATTTTTTATTTATTTTTTTAATAAAAAGCATTGTTACATAATAAAAATGACATCAATTCTTAACCTTCTTGGAAACATTTTCATAGCTGGCCTTACTAATGAGAGAGAACGCCAATATAAAAACATCTGCCCCACGATAACTTAATGGTCTTAATCTATTGTAATCCTCCTGACCTGTACGAAAGAACAACAGCCTTCAATTCCCAAATTACAAAAATTTCTAATTGTGAAATTACCAAAAAAAAAAAAGCAATTAAATAATTACCAGCAGTATCCCACAAACCCAGGTTGACAGTGCTCCCATTGACAACCACATTTGCACTGAAATTGTCGAACACAGTGGGAACATAATCCTGTTTTTCCACAGATTATGGATAATATGAGTTATGATTACACAAAATCATAAAAATTTTATTTAAATTCTCTTGTGAGCACTCCATAAAAGGTAACAAAAATATTTTTTAATCAGATTGAAAAATACCTTTTTTTTTATAGAACCCAGATCAAAACATGAAAGATAAGATCCAACACTTTATGCAATTTCAAAAATCAAATAAGAAAACCCCAAAGAAATTCACGGGAAATTCTAAGAACAATCAGCATAATTTCTTCAAATCTTAAAAGGGTTTTCCTAAAAAGAAAAAAAAAAGAACTATGTTTCACAAAACCCATATCAAAATATGCACGATTAGATCCAAACCAGAGAGAGAGAAACAATTATCGATTTTAAAAAGGGTAAACTTCACGGAAAATTGAAGAATTCAAATCCAAAAAATAAAATTCTCTGTTGAATTACAGAGAGAGAGAGAGAGAGAGAGAGAGAGTTTCGATTCCAAAAAGTGTAAATTCAGGGGGTAATGAATAATTCAAAATCCAAAAGATTAGAAATGGCGAAACCCTGGAAACAATGGGAAAGAGGAGAACTGACCGTAGGAAAAGTGTTGCTGGTGTAGGAGATTAGCAAACAAGTTTTGCCAACAGCGCCATCACCAACCGTGACGCACTTAATAAACCTCGAAGCGCTCATTTGAACAAACAATCAACGTCAGATCTTCTCCAGAAGACCTGAGATTTCCTCAATTTTCTTCTTTAATTCCCCTTCTTTCTTCTTCAAATGCTGCCCAACGGAGAGAACCCACAAAACCGCATCCAATGAAACCCTAGCAAAACTGAGAAAACCCTAATTTTGGAGCTCAGACAAAGTGCAATAACAACAACATTTGCAGAGAAAGGTAGAGAGAGACAGAGAGAGAGAAATGATGAAACAAAAACCTAGAAAATGGAGAGAATGAGAGGGAGAAGAGAGAGAAAGATAGTTAGAAAGAGCAAGAGAGAGAGAGAGAGAGAGAGAGAGAGAGAGAGAGAGAGAGAGAGAGAGAGATCCAAAAAAGGAGGGAGAACTGATTATAGAAAGGAAAACGAAGCCGTTGCGGATGAAGCGTTCTCTCTCGCTGGATCTTCCAAACCCTTCGCCAACAAATGCGTTTGTTTCGTTATCCTCTCTGTCTCTCGCTCGTTGGTCTCCCCAAACCCAAACCGCTCCCCCACCATCTCACTCATTTTTTTCCCCCCCATTTTCCCTAACAACTCTAAAATAATAATAATAATAATAATAATAATAATACCAAATTAAAAAATAATAATAACAATATTTTTATGCGTTTGTCTTATACAATTTTACATTAATCATATAAGAATAACAATTATCTAATAACATTAAGCTATGAGACGTACGCGATAGCCAATAGATCTCTTAAAATATTTTTTTAGAAAAAAAAAATATATAACTTCAATAATTATAAATTAAAAACTATTTATTTTTAAAAATATTATAAATTTTCATTTCTTAAAAATAAATTTCTGATTTTTCTATATTTGTTTGGATTATAGGATTGGGATGTTTAGTTTCTTTCGGATTAGCTTTCAGAACTAAAATCATTAAATTTTGATTTACTTTGTAATTTTTCCAAAATTTAAGAAAAAAAAAAAAAAGAAATTGGTATCCCACGTTATAGATGAGATTCAGTGCAGACATGCAACATTGTTTATCTTAATTAAGTTTATATTTTTGAGAGTATGCAAATGAAACCACAACTACAAAATAATTTTCAAATTAAGCAGAAGAATCAACTGTAAATATAATTTATTTCATATCGCATATTTATTTATATGATTATTTTCTTTATACAATTATAATAATTATATTTTTATTTCACTAAATAAAATTAATAATATAAATATTTTTATATCATTATATTTTATTTTGTATCATATTTTTATTTATATTTAGAGATTTTTTATTCAAATTCACTCCGTTAATCCTAAATAATAATTTTTTTTTATTTTTTGTATTTATTGTTTTCACCTCCAAAAAAATTGATGAGATTGAGGTGCCTTTATAAGTTTCACAAAAAATATTAACTTTTAGCTCATTATTATTATTGTTTTATATGTATTTTTTATTTTCTATTTTTGGCTGCCCATATTCACCTCCCTTTACTTTCCCCTTTATCGGATTAAAGAAATTGGGAAATGTAATATGGGGTATGATGGGTTGGTCTCAGTACAGGTCCCAACTAAAATACATACATATAAAATATATAATTGGACGAAAGTAAAAAATTTATGTCAGTCATAAAAATATCAAATATATTTTAAAATTTGATTTTGAAAAATGATAAAAATTACAATTTTCAAACAACAAAAAACATTTTAAGATATAACTTTTAAAATTACATTACAAATATTTTCCTAAAAATTTCAGGGGGAATCAATTAATATTATTTTTTTTTTATATTGTATTTCTCGTTGCAATGTGCTTTGGAATAACTAAAGTGTGTCATCCCCCCCCCCCCTTTTCTCTAACATTGACCCTCCAAATGATAAAGGGTTTAAGGTGGAGAATGTAAGTCAAGTTGGGACTAAGGCCTCGATATGATTCGTTTGGATCAACATAATAGAAATGAAATTTAAAAATGAAATCCCTGAATTATGAAATCTTTGAAACTCAAGTCAAAATATGGATTTATCAAACTCATTTCTAAGATAATTGATTTCAAATCCATTCCTATTGTGAGTGCAAACCAAGCGCCTCTTAACAACCATTCAGTAGCCGCTATCTTAGATTTTAAGCTAAAAAAAGACATTGGAAAGTTCAATCCAGCCAGGAGAAAACCCCCTGAACGCCATTTTCGTTCTTTGTAGCCAGAAAGTGTTGGTGACTGGTTCAACAACTGAATTCATTTCCCCCTAGGTTGACCCTTCAAATTTCAAACACCTATTTCGCTTCCCTCTCCTCTTTCCATATACCCAGGAATAGTAAACAGAGAGAGAGAGAGAGAGAGAGAGAGAGAGAGAGAGAGAGAGAGCGCAAAGGAGGACCAAGACCCTGAGACAAAATGAAAGACCAACACGTCGACACAATCAGCACGATCAAATCTCCGACCTTCGCTCTTATTTCTCATCTTTTTTAATGTGCCCCAAGCTCACTTACATTGACACTACGTTGTTCTTTCATGAAACCTTAATCACTTAGGAAAGCTCAAAGCAAAGCAAACCTTGTACTCTAACAAGAAGCAACAATGTCTTTACAAACCCTCATGTTACTTCTGATTAATGTTCTCCTTCTCTTAGCTTCTCCAACCCTCTCTAAGGATGAGAAAAAAGAAGCCACCGTAACATATGACGGCCGATCGTTGATCATCGATGGCAAAAGAGAGCTTCTCTTTTCTGGCTCTTTTCATTATCCTCGTGCTCCTCCGGAGGTTCTAAAAATTTTTTAAATTATTGACATGAAATTTGTTTTGATTCATATTTTTGTTGATTTTATTTGATGGTTGTTGTTTGTTTTTGTTTTTGTTTTGTCTTGTTTTTTTGTTTTTTTGTTTTTTTTGTTTTATTTTATTTTATTTTAAGATGTGGCAAGGTATTTTAGACAAGGCTAAGGAAGGAGGACTTAATGTTATCCAGACTTACGTTTTTTGGAACATACATGAACCCGTACAGGGTCAGGTAACGTTATAAATGGGCGAAACCCCAAATATATCCAAATCCGTCCATCCATGTCAATATAAAACTTAGCTTAATTGCAAGAGTATTATATTTTTTTAATTAAATTCTTAGGTTAAAAGTTTTGAAAAAGAAAAAAAAAAAATAGACGTTAGAATATCTTATCCTTAATAGGTCCCATAATTAAATCGAATCAGATTCTTTGAAATCAATAAATTAGTTATCGAATATTGACCGGTTGAGAAAAAATAATCAATCGTGTTTATTTGATTAACAGGTAGAGAGTTTTCTTTTGTTATTCCTACTCTTTGATGTGAAAAATTTCATGGCAGTATAATTTTGAAGGAAATTATGATTTGGTGAAATTCATAAAAATGATCGGCGATACTGGGATGTACGCGACTGTGAGACTTGGACCTTTCATCCAAGGCGAATGGAACTATGGGTATACAATAGCTATATTCTACTTAATTCTGAATTTGAAGTCAACAAAATTTGCTAATATGAGACTTTTAGCTTAAGTATTTTCTTTTTATTAATCATTTGGACAGTGGACTTCCAGTTTGGTTGAGAGGCGTTAAAGATATTACATTTCGAACTAACAATGAGCCTTATAAGGTAATTTTGGTTTCTTTAAGGTTTGCTAAACACTGTTTACTTGGTACCTGCAGATAATGTTGTTTGATGTGTTTATTATTTTTTCAGTATCACATGGAAAAATTCGTTAGAATGATCATAGACAAACTGAAGGAGGCAAAGCTATTTGCACCTCAAGGAGGTCCTATTATTTTAGCACAGGTTCGTTCTTCCTTTTCTCCGGCGAGTAATACTAAGCTAGACTGTCACATAAGAATCGATTTATCTGATTCTTGGCTCGTTTAATCTTCTGGTGTTATTCATTTCTTGCTAAAATATAATTTTTTTTTGCTAAATTTTAAATTTCTTTTGGTGGGTTTTGTAGATTGAGAATGAATACAATACTATACAACCCGCATTTGAAGCAGAAGGAACCAAGTATATTCAATGGGCAGGAAATATGGCGGCTGGGCTCAATACTGGTGTGCCATGGATGATGTGCAAGCAAACGGATGCTCCAGATCCTGTGGTTTGTGGACCATTTTTCTTTCTCCTTCCTTTTTTCTCAAATTGTTCTGTAGTTTTATCAATAAAAGGAAAAATTGAAAGATTTAAGGACTGCAGATTAATGCTTGTAATGGAAGGCACTGTGGAGATACATTTGTTGGCCCCAACAAACCATACAAGCCGAGTCTATGGACTGAGAATTGGACTGCTCAGTATGTGTCATTCGACTCACAAATGTTTATTAGTATTAAGGATACTAAGAACATTTCAATCGCCTTATTTTTCTTGTTGGTAACAGGTTTAGGGTATTCGGTGATCCACCATCACAAAGGTCTGCAGAAGATCTTGCTTTCTCTACCGCGCGTTTCTTCTCTAAGAATGGCAGTCTTGCAAACTATTACATGGTAGAGACTTCACTCAATTATAGGAAATACCAAGGCAGTATAGAGTTTTCAACCATTTCTCTGAATATTCATGCCGATCCAATAACGATTAATTCCTTATGTATCATTATATGGTATACATGTTCACGATGAAAGTCAAGTATTTTTCTTTTCCCACCTGCAGTATTTTGGTGGGACAAATTTTGGAAGGACAGCGGCAGCATTCGTTACAACTCGCTACTATGATGAAGCTCCACTGGATGAATATGGTACAAATCTAAACCCTATAAAAATGCAAAAACAAAACTAAAAATTTATATCAGAGGCCTTGAAGTACAAAATACAGTTGAAATTATAACTTCAGAGGTTAAGGGTTAAAATCTCAGGGAGACGGCTGCCCCTTTCATCCCCCTCCCTTCGCCGCGAAGAAATGGATGAAACATTTGCTTTCATATGTCCTATGTTGTTCTCATATGTTTCTGTTTCAGGACTATACAGGGAGCCTAAATGGGGTCATCTGCGCGATCTGCACACTGCGCTTAGGCTAAGCAAGAAAGCACTACTATGGGGAAGTGTTTCTGTCCAACTATTAGGCAAGGGCATCGAGGTAAGAGAATAAAAACCAACGGTCCAACCATACAAAATTTGATATGCTTTAATGGGGATTTTTTCTGATCATTGCAGGCTCGGGTCTATGAAAAGCCAGGAAGTAATGTCTGCGCTGCTTTCTTATGCAACAATCATACTAGAACGGCTGCAACTGTAACTTTTAGAGGTTCTCAATACTATCTGCCACAGCATTCTATTAGCATTCTTCCGGACTGCAAGACTCTTGTATACAACACTCAAACGGTAGCCATTGAAATCAAAATTCCTTGGTCTTTTCCATCACGATCCACTAAAATTCACCCTTGTTGCTTTGATTCATAGTAAAAAAAAAATTCTTTCGTCTTTTCTGTCATGATTCATTGAGACACGGGTTTTTGTCCCCACACAGGTAGTTTCTCAGCATAATGTGCGAACCTATCACAGATCAAAGAAAGCTAACAAGAACTTCCGGTGGGAAATGACCCAGGAAAAAGTTCAAAGTTACAGCGATACTCCGGACAGAAAGAAGAGGCCACAAGAGCTCATAAGCACGACTAAGGATACTTCGGACTACTTGTGGTACACCACTAGGTAAGCAGGGAAAGGAAAATAAAATTTTCTGGAATTTTGCAATTTGCATTCATAATATTTGATTTTTAACAACCTTCTGGTTTAATCTCGTTTGCAGAATTGAATTGGAAAGGGAGGATTTACCCTTCAAAGAAAATACCAAGCCAGTTCTTGAGGTTGCAAACTTGGGCCATGCAATGCATACTTTTGTAAATGGAGAATATGTAGGTAAGTTCCAACAAGTTTCTAAGATCTTAGTCTCCAATGAAACATCAGAAGTCTTTTAATTACATTGAAAAACAAAGGAACCCGAAAAATTCAATTTTTGTTCTTGCCATGGTTGCAGGGACAGGACATGGGAGTAAGATTGAGAAAAGCTTTGTTTATACAAAAGCCATAGACTTGAATATAGGAACTAACAACATAGCTCTTCTAGCCATGACGGTGGGACTTCCGGTAACAATGGCAATACATAACCTTTTTGTCATTTCCTTCACCTTTGCATAGGGACTCATGGTCATAAGTCTTCAATATTTGAAGGATAGTGGAGTCTATCTGGAGCGGAGGATGGCCGGAGTGCATACGGTGTCCCTAAAAGGCCTCATGACCGGAACCCTTGACATTACCCAAAATGGATGGGGTCACAAGGTAATTTACTTGAGTGCTTGGCTGCTTTCTATCTATATAATGCATACAGCTCTGCTTGCTAGTTGGATTAGCTCGATGGCTCTATCTGAACTAGCAGTTTTTGATCCTTCTGAACCTTGGGGAATTTTTGATCCCTTGCTATCCACTAAGGCCTAGAGAACTTACCTGACAATAAATATGGCAGACAGAGACCTAAACGGAAAATTTCAATTCTCATAATGGATGGGTCCTAAGCTAAACAAGTTTGTGTCTGGCACCAATTTGCAGGTAGGCGTCAACGGAGAAAAGCTCCAGATATACACAGAGGAAGGTTCTGAGAGAGTACAGTGGAAACAGTCCAATGGACGAGGACCACCTCTTACATGGTACAAGGTAAATAGAAGAGACTTGTCTCTGACAATGTTAGTAAAAATGAAGCAAAAAAATTGTCCCATGAGTGCATCATTTCCATGTCCTTGTAGACTTACTTTGATCAACCAGAAGGGGAAAATCCTGTTGTCATTGAGCTAAGCAATATGTCCAAAGGCATGGTTTGGGTCAATGGCAAAAGCATTGGACGCTATTGGACATCATTTCTCTCACCTCTTGGGCAACCTTCCCAGAGTGTGTAAGTACTTAGTATCCTTAACTTCACCAAACTGAAGAATTCTTGTACAACTACTTGAGCTGACTGCGTTTTGTATTTAATAGCTACCATATCCCAAGATCATACATGAAGCCTACAGATAATCTTTTGGTTCTGTTTGAAGAAATTGGAGGAAACCCAGAAGGGATCCAGTTTCAAACTGTTACCAGAGATATAATCTGTAGCATCATAACTGAAAACCATCCTCCCCGTGCAAAGTCATGGCAGAGGAAAGATAGTGTCATTCACAGTGTTGATGATATTGGGACAAAGGCTCATCTAGTTTGTCCTAAAGGTAAAGTTATTAGCAAAGTACATTTCGCAAGCTATGGAAATGCCACTGGTGTCTGTGGACAATTTCTTGAAGGGAAATGCAATTCTGATGCCACGAAAATTGTTGAACAGGTCTCTCTCTCTCTCTCTCTCTCTCTCTCTCTCTCTCTCTCTATATATATATATATATATATATATATGAATTCAATTTAGGCCAACAGATCATCTCACTAACTGGTTCTTGGTTTTGATTTGACAGTATTGCATGGGAAAACAAAGCTGTGATATACCATTCCAACAGAAATTGTTTGATAGTGCCAACAATCTATGCCCAGATGTGAAAAAAACACTAGCCATACAGGTGAAATGCGGACATGAAACGGATTAACATCCTGCAGTTATGCTACTAGAGCTTAGCTGAATTGTCTAGCGAGAGTGATTGACCGTTTCTCGGTCTTCTCATGGTCTAGCAGAAGTGACCATTCCTCCTGCGTTAAATTTTCAAGTGCATTCTTAGAGCATCTTTTCTCCTCATTTTTCTTTTCTCTTTCTTCCAATGCAAGAATACCAATTACTCTTTCCTATGTTCAGCATCTCTCTCTCTCTCTCTCTCTCTCTCTCTCTCTCTCTCTCTCAGAAAATAGTGATATTTCACCATATTTAAGTCACTTAAGGAGCTCACACTTCAACTTTATCCCTAAAAAAAAGCCAAAAAAATTAAGATATGTGACCGCCATGATTGAGCTCCTCTCAAGATTGCATCAACTTTTATGATTGTACTGCTTACAGTGGAATCAATGCTAAGAGTTGAAATGAGAAGGCAATAGGATGAAAAGCCAAATATGATTTAATTGGATCTACGAACAGGATCTTGCTTACAATCTGCTTCAGCTCACTGATTTGTAATGCATACATTTTGTCAAATGAGAAACTAATAGAAAACCAATCAATTACACAAAAAGATGATTGGGAATGCCATAAAAATTACGTATCACAATGAAATTGGGTAAAAAAGTAACTGGATGTCTACCTTATGTGAAAATCAGGATTTACAAAAGGCACGAAGTGTCTCATCTAGGGCCTTACTATCATAATCTCCGGTGAATACACAGTTGCCAAGAGGACCTCTTAAAAGAATAAGCCTCAACAAACCATCAGCCACCTTCTTATCAACCTAGCACTCAGAAAGAAAGAAAAAGAAAATCAAAAAAATTATCAGAATTAATATGAATACATTTAAATATTTCCACATAAAATTGGAAAATAAACTTACTGCCATAACAGACTTGAACATTTCAACAGTCATTGTTTCAGGTGGGGCAGTTGGTAGCTTAGCCTGCTCCAAAATGTTGTGAACTCGCCTAACAATAGAATCATCAATCCAACCAAGGCGCCGTGACATGTCAACAGCCATGACCTGAACAACACCATAAAAGTTCCTGTAAAAACAATCTCTAAGGATTGAAGTTTCTTTCTCCCCTTTCCAATTTAATGTAATATCAGGAGTGCAGATTGAAAATAGAATGTACTCTACCATGCCAGCTGCTACAGCTTCTCCATGTAGCCATTGTCCATAGCCAAATCCTGTTTCTATAGCCTGTAAAAAACAAGGAATATATGATAAAAGTGAGAGAGGTACTCATAGCAGAGTTATCTGGTGCCTTTGGAGAAGAGGCAGCCAACCCCCCCCCAAAAAAAAAAGAAAAAAGGCACTCACATGACCAAAGGTGTGACCTAAGTTCAATGTCGCCCTCAGTCCGCTTTCCTTCTCATCTAAGGCTACAACCTCAGCCTTATTTTCACATGAGCGTTTTATAGCATAAGTAAAAGCTTCTGGATCTCTGCAACAATCAAAGCAGCATATAGCAGCGAATGTGATCCCTCACTTCATAATTCAAATACACCACAAAAGGACTCCAAGTCTCACCCAGGTTAGCCACATTATTAACTTAGTAGGATCCACTTAAGACAATAAAATAAGTGGTTTTCATAGAGCATTCTAATTATGAAGGAAAAACTGGCAACACAAAACAATCTCTCAGAAGACAAAAGTTAGTGCCAAGTCCTGATCTTACAAGATTTAGAATTTAATCTCTATTATCCAGACCCCAAAAAAATTAAATGTTATACTTAAATACCACAAAATTTCAAGTGGATCCAAATTAGTCAAGAATTCAAGAAATATCAACAAGAAATTCTTTCAAAAGGCAAAATTGCTCCAGGTTCTGGGCTGACCTACGGGGGTAAAGCATAATCAGTTATTTGACTATTGATAAACCTAAGAATTCACAGCAGAAGTGATGACCTTGTACCTTGCCATTAATGCAGGTATATTCTTCTCCTGCCACTTGAAGAATTCAGCATCCCTAATAAGGCCATACTTTATAACCTCTGCAAGCCCCGACGCTAACTCCCTGTCTGGCAGGGTGTTTAGCGTATCAGTGTCTATAAGGACACATTGAGGCTGGTAAAAGGCACCAATCAGATTCTTCCCCAATGGGTGGTTTATACCAGTTTTTCCCCCAACTGAAGAATCCACCTGTACAAATTTCCATAAAGGGAAAGGAGGATGGCATGGGATCAGGCAGACCAAAGGTGTTTGTCTCAAGTAAACAAAACAATAATGTTAAACACAAATTCGAACCTGTGCCATTACTGTTGTAGGGATCTGAATGAAATTTACACCACGGAGGAAAGAGGCAGCAGCATATCCAGACATGTCACCAATCACACCACCACCAAGAGCTACAAATGTGCAGCGTCTATCTAGCCGTGACTCAATGGCCTTATCAAAGACTTTCATCAGAGTTTCCTATCAAGAAAACTAATATAGTTAGAATCAGCTATGCCAACATTACTGATCTTCTTTAAAAACCTTAAAAATCATACCATGTTCTTATACTTCTCGCCATCTGGTAAGATGACACTTTCAACTGACACATTGGGGTTTCCTCTTGTTAGAGCATCAACAACTTTATCCAAGTACAGGGGTGCAACTGTATTATTTGTAACCACAAGAACTCTCTTTCCATGAACATGCCTATTGAACAACAATTAATAATTGAACATCAAACGGGGAACAGATCAATTCCGTTCACATGATTATCAACAACGTACATCAGTTTAAACCAATCATGATCAGGATAACAGATGTCTAAGTATTAACCCAGATTTCAATTCATTCAAATTACCCAGAAATTCATACCAAAAACATGATTCTGTTGAAAATAGCTCAATCAAATTTCAGGGGCCTGTCCCAAAATAGTTTCAACACAACTCATGATCAGGACCACAGATTCCAAGAATTAACCAAGATTTTAGTTCATGCAAAATACCAGAAATTCCTCCAAAAAAACAGAATTTGGTTGAAGTGAGCTCAATCAAATTTCTGGGTCCCGTACCAAAATATATTTTTTAATCTTTTTCACGATTCTAGACAATTAACCCACAAGTTAACAAATAAAATAATCAATAAATTCGATTGCACAAGGCAGTTTGTAGCGCATGCAAGTTTACCCTTTTTTGTTTTTAGCGCATGTAAACGAGAGAGAGAGAGAGGGGGGTTTATACCTCTGGAGAAGCTCGGGCTGATCAAGAAGTCCGGAGCCAATATAAATAGGGTAGCTTCGGTTGCCCAAATCGACTTCCACAATAGTAGGAACCCTAGAATTGGCTTTACTCGGAGAAGGTTCCATTACCTGAGTTGAACTCGCACATGTCTTAAATCGAGGCCGTTTCACATTCACCAAACACTTATTATTAACCTGATTTAATTCAAGAGAAGAAGAATTCGAAACAAAAGATGAACGGAGAGAGATAGGAGAGCTGTTCTTTAAACGAAGGGAGACGCCAGACAAACCGGAAGATCTAGAAACCGGAGAAGAAGAACAATGGATGGATGATTTAAGAGAGAGACAGAGAGAGGAAGCGTTTGCAGCAGAAGCCATAGATTCAATTCAAATTAGGTGTATAGAGAGACAGAGAGAGAGAGAGAGTTGGCGTTTGATTTGGAGGGTGACGTGTTTTGGTAA
The DNA here is from genome assembly GCA_033439265.1 of Dillenia suffruticosa. Lineage (NCBI taxonomy): Eukaryota > Viridiplantae > Streptophyta > Magnoliopsida > Dilleniales > Dilleniaceae > Dillenia > Dillenia suffruticosa. The sequence goes on from JAVTVX010000027.1 coordinate 712,178, forward strand.
GGAGGGAAGATGAAGAAAGAAAGTGGGTAGGTAAGAGCTGGGTTCAGCGGAGGAGAAAGAGAATTCAGCAGCGGACCAGACCAGAAGGTCCACCTTATTCATTTCTTGGTTGGTACCAACAGACACCCCTCTTCCTCCCACCCCTCGACATATTTATTTGTTTTATTCTATTATTATTTTTTCCCCTTCTCTACAAAAAGGGCCATCCTTGACTTCAACAAAGGACGACCATAATTATAACTAATAATTATTTATTACTTCTTTTATTTTTCTTAATCAGTAAATCATAACTACTAATTATATGTATATATTATTTGTTTTATTATAAATTTTAGTTTTTTTTTTTATATTTTTTTCCTCTTTAATTTAATTTCAAATGAGTACTTATAAGTTTTTGTTTAAATATAAATTTAAATTCGTGGATGATATTATTAGAATATGTAATTTGTGATTTTCATTTTAAAATTTACTATTTTATTATCTTTTCTTTTTTTTTCATCATGTATTGTTTCATTGATAATTTTTTTGTTAAATCTATTATTAGTAAAATTTTTAATGATGAACATTTGTATTAATTACACTTTAATAATTAATTTGTGAATCGGTCCATATTTAGCCGAACTGAATCTTATGGTTTGAGATGATAAGAGCAAAGGTGAAGTTCTGTTGATATTTAACGATATTCACGCCTTTATATAATATTAATTTGAATAAAAATTACTATCTTTGATAATCACAAAATCTCTAATTGATGAATTCAATTGCCATCTATGGAGTTTAAACAAGATATTATCAGTTTCATTGATCATTCGAATACGATATAAATAAATATTTTTGTAAAATTACTAATTTTATAATGAAATGAGATATAAAATTCAAATTTTAAATAAATTAAAACATTAAATTATGTGGGCATTTTAAATTTAAGTTAATTTTATTTGTATTTTTCTACTAAAATAAAAAATTAGTGAAAAAAGAATTTTACAAATAAAGTCATATTTTTAAAGAAATAATTTCAATTCTTATTATGATTAAATTTCTGTCATACTAAAATTTCTATTTATTTTCAAATTTACCTCAATTTTTGCCTTTAAAATAAATTTATTTATAAATTATTGTTCATCACAGACTTATGCTTACCAACCGAGAAGTTATTCCGTGTAGAAGTTATGCAAGAGTCGAGTCACGAGTTCACATGGTTCACTCGCCTGTACCAAAAAAAAAAAAAAAAATGGTTCACTCGCAATTTCTGCCATTTTTTAGGCCTTGAGATTCGTTGGGCTTTGCGATGTCAAGCCCGAAAGTGTAATCCGCATCACCATTTCATGCACCGCCGATGCATATAATCATTCCTTCCTCTTTCCGCTTTCCAGCTACGCTAACCCCTCATCGTCACGACGACCCCCAAAATTCCCCCCCATTTTCGAACCTGAAATCTGATTAAATCTTTTCAATTAGGGTTTGGAAAAACATACTCAGTTCTCGACATTTCTCTGTCTTCAATGTCAATGTGAAACCCTAATTTTCTAGGGCACCGAAGCTTCCAGTAATGGGGATGAGGAACGCCGTTGTTGTTCTATCATCTGACGCAGTAGAGTAAGAGGTCCAGGTCGAAGTTGAGTTCATCTGTTCCTCAAGCAAACTCTAAAGTAGCCAAGAAGAAGAAGAAGGCTTGCCTCTCCTGTTCTGTTCCTCGTTCTCGTTCGAGTCGCGTGGATCGGATTGAACATTTCGGCGATGAGTTTGGTGATGCCCTTAGGGCTTTCAATGGCTCTATTGGATACGTAAAAAGTTAGAGAAAGGAGTTATGGGTTGATAAGTACAAACCCCAATCACCGGAGGAGCTTGCAATTCACAAAAAGAAGGTTGGATTTTATGTAGATTTGTGAGACACAAATTTTGATTGAGGATTTTTGCTGATCTTTGTTGTTCTGGTTATGCAGGTGGAAGAAGCTAAAATGTGGTTTGAGCAAAGATTGAGAACTCCAAAGGTAGTTCCTTTGTTCAAGTACAACTATGACTAGTTTTAAAAGCTGACATGTAGTTGCATAATCTTTGATTCCATATATTAACTGCATTATTTCTTATCTTTATTGTCTTTCTTTTCCTTGCTGCTTTTGTATTTTATTTAATTTACCTGGTTTTTACAGTTTTAGATTTTATCCAGGGATGAAAACATAGATGATGCATGGGCTGTCTTCATATCTCTCAGAGGCCGATTTCCTTCTTGCATCTTCTCATGGGGGCAATAACCAGAAGTTATGAGGCCAAGAGTGTTCTACAATCAACTGCCGCTTCAGTTGCTGTCCGTGGAGTGTTGTTTGAAAGTACCAATCCACTCTCTTCCAGGTTTGTTTTATTCCTGTGGTGTCTTCATGTTGATTATTCTTTCAAAATTGAAGTTTCATAACCAAAATTTGTAGGATGCAGGTGGCATGCTATTTGGCGCCCAAAGATATGGCAGGTTGAGCAGTCATCAGTTTGCAACCATGTAAGGATAAGGAGCTATCTCTTTAGGGAAAAATGTATAATTTATAGTGATTCATGGCAGTGGTTACGGTGGTGCCCAAATAAAATCATGAACTTTTCCCTTTGGTGCTTATGGTAAGGTGCATGGCTAGTTGGTGAACATAAACAATCTTCTGATGTCAGTTCTAAAATTGTGTGAGACTCTCTCAAACGATACTTTGAACAAACAAGTAACCATCTTTGAAAGCCAGATCTCTAAGAAGGATCATGGGGGGTGTAAAGTGGCAAAAGTAGTCTCAAGTTAAAACATACTTTATGAAACATATGTCCTTTGTTATGACTGTCAGATCAGATATGGTCGCCTATCTCCTTTCCATCAATGAGTTGTTGATGGGAAAGGTTTTATCACCGACATCAATTTGTTAATTCAGTGTCATTATCTTGTTTTCTATCCACTTTTCTTTGACCGATCTTTCCATGAAATTCTGTGCTTTGACTTCAAATGCAGTATCAGATGATGAAGCAGATATTCACTGCATACGATGGCCTGGGCTGATCAAATCTATCAGATGTTGCTATAGAGCACAGACACATGCTTGAATGGCTTGGATCTCGACCATGTAGCAGTCAGCTATTGACACAAGGCAATAACACAGAAGGCAACAAACTTGATGGCATGACCTCAGATGGCCAAGAATATGACGCTTCTGAAGATGATATGAAGATAGGTAAGCATAAAAAATTGCTTATACCTTGTTTCTGCCCCATATGTATACATGAACTTGGGGTTAAATAACCACACAGTTTTGTCCACTGAAATTAGGGAGAAGTGCTTTGAGTTCCAACTACCCCCGAATTATAGGGAGATGAGATGCACCTTACCTCTGTCTTCACTCTCCCCCCCCCCCCCCCGCCAAAACAAAATTAAGAGTTTGAAATAGTTGGCATGGTGCCAGTTATTTCTGGGAAGGTGAAATAATCAAATCGTTATCTTAGGAAGGCGAAAAGAAAACTCCAGACATGGTTGCATGATTTTTTTTTTTCCTTTTTTCTTCCAATGTAAATCCTACAAAGAGAAAACCAAAAAAAAAAAAAAAAAAAAATCCTTCAAAGAAAAAAGGGCCAATTCATTTCCGGCCCGCACTAGCCCGTAGGTCCAACATGTTGGTCCATCCCACCAAAAAAAAAAAAACAAAAAACATGTCGGTCCAAGTAGGCCCGCATTTAGACAGACCTACACGGGATAGGCCCAAGTCCGCCGTATGCAGGACGGGCCAGGCTGGTCCATAGGCTTAGCCCTTTTGACCGCAATATTAATACCAAATGAGTAGAGAAAGCAATTTTACATTTATAGACAGTTGGTCTCGTGAGATGTGACACTTACTCTCTTAATCAAGTTTCCAAATTCGAACGATTTGGGTATAAAAAAAATTACGTTGAGAGGGTAGCCTCTTAATGGGCCACTTCAAGTCCCAAACCGAATTAGTTGGAGCATGACTCCGGATATCGGTTGATATAAAATAATTTTACGTCATAAAGTCATATTATAAAAAAATCAAAACTTTTCGAATTTAAATAATTTGGAATTACAAAAAATACCTTTCAAATAAAAAAAAACTAAAAATATATTCAAATAATAATTTGGGGGGGGGCTTTTGATTTATTGGGGTTAAAATTGGAAATAACGGAAAAGTGAAGGGGCAGTTGAGGGAAAGGAGGCAATATCTATAAAACCCCCTAAAAATAGGAAAGGGCCAATAATGCCATGTTTGGGACACATGGAAATTTATTTCCATCCGAAAAAACCTGCAATTTCCAGAAGAAACAGAGCAACGAACGGGTAAGACAAGAAAGCAAATATCGGAAAATTTGGCGTCAATCGTACCCTCCGAAATCAGCGATGCTCGACTGATTGCAACATTCTCCGGCGAGAAGACTGCAACTTGTTCTTTTTTTAGGGTTAATCTCTCTCTCTGTCTTTCTCTGTCTTTCTGATTGTTTGAATCGGGTTTTTTTTCTTTTTTTTTTCTCCTTAGTTGTTTACATTTGAAGTGGGTTTTGGGCGTAGTTGATTTCTTGCCTGAATTTTATCGGAATGAGTGTGCGTGTGTACGTGGCTCTCCAACAAGAATGGGGTCCTATGATTTCAAGAAAAGGGTTAATGTGGGCTAATACTCATTCCGAACCCCCAAAATTTATAATTTATTTTTCCCATCTTTGGTGCTGGATATTTGATTTCATTATGACAACGGAAAATCTTGACATGATTTTTTATTTAGTTCATGTGGGTGGGAGGGGATGTGTACAATGATTACAGACCGATCAATATAAATTGTATTCTTGGTCACGTAAAAATGGTTTACATGTATATTAACTAGTGCTGGATCAGTTGTTAAACGCTGTTTTGGAGCCCTCTTGCTTTCTTCTTTTTCACTAATTGGTACTGTTAAATGTAGATGGCCAGTCGGTCTACCCGTTCTAAGAGAGTTCCAACTCAACCTGAGGAACCGCAATCAAGGGCTAAGTGGACAGCATCTCTGACCAAGATACTTGCAGAGTTGATGGTTGACCAAGTTGGAAAAGGAAATCGGCCCAAGAAATCTGTTGGAACTAAAGCATGGAACTCTATATGTGACAATTTCCACAAGGAAACAGGTCTTAAGTGGGATAAGGAGCAACTGAAGAACCGATTTGCTGCTCTAAAGAAACAATACAACATTGTGAAGTCACTTCTTGAACATAGGGATTTCAGTTATGATGAATCTTCTTGCACCATTATTGCCACCGATGAAGCTTGGTACAGTTATGTTCAGGTATATTTTCTTTTTGAGATTTCTTACTCTGCTTGAATAAAATCCAAAAACCAAGTTTCGGGATCCTTCTCTTTCCCCATTTGAACCCTTATAGCTGTCAAGGAGGTCTCATGATCTCTCACAAACCATTTTGCATAAATGATATTGCTTTATAACATGCCACTCTCTTTATCCCAATTAGTTTACTCTATGTTCCATTCTTCTTGGGTTGTCCTTGAAATCTTGTCCAAATTAATCATCTCACGTTATGTATGTTGACATTTGATAAGTATCTATGCACATATTGGAGACAAAATGCAATTATTGCCTCATAAAACTTTAAAATTTGAATATGTCTTGAGCCAAAAGAGGATGAGAAGCAGTCAATGATGCGCAAACAATGGATGCACCTGGCTTTAGCCAACTTCAAGGAGGTATATCTTTCCTTGTTATGCAGAACTTGATATAGTAATCCTCCTCCCAAAGTTAATAATCACAAGAGCATTATCATGATTCTTGTATCATATTTGATGGAGAATGTGATAATCATCTCAATGGAGTTTGAAGTTCCTCTTGGCTCTTAGTCTAAACTCTAGAGCAGCATATTATTGTTTTATTTCTGATGGGAACCTTATCATGGAATTTTGTAACCAGGATCATCCTGATGCTGATATAATAAGGATTGGTGGTTGCCCAATTTACAAACAACTATGCATAATATTTTCAGAATTGGGAACATATGAAAAGTGCAGCCATGGGGAAGAGACTCCTGAAATTCCTTGTCCTGAACCTGTGGACATTCTTCCCGGGGAATCTGCATCAGGTTCTGAGGAAGTGGCTGACATGGAATACGAGGAGGAAGACCATGCACCAAATCCCACAAATAAAAGTGGTCGTAAGCGAGGGCGGAAGGGAATTGATGATTCAATTGCAGAAGCTATACTGAAGATGGCTGCTGCTTCAAAGTTGAGGACAGCTGCAGTAGAGCAATATATTGCACGATTCTCTATGACTAACTGTATCAAAGCATTGGATGAGATACAAGGTATTGATGAACCGGTTTATTTTGCTGCTCTGGATCTGTTTAACAACCCTAGCGCAAGGGAGATATTCTTATCTCTCAAACATGATAAGCGATTGACTTGGTTGCATGGAAAGTGTGCTGGACCCTCCAGTTCATAGACACATAACTATGGCCATATTTTTGGTCAATCTGGTTGAAATTTTGGATTTAGCTCTTAGAACTTAATGCACTAGCACATGGTGCACTACTTTTACAGTGGAGTGGCCTATGGTCTTTTTGGTAAGCCTGTTTCAAATGGTTAGTTCTATATATCAACAAGCTAATTGCAGTAATTAAATGCGAGGGCTTTCCCATGCAGTGGAGAACAACCCCATGAATGTTATGTAAAAAGGCAGATGAAACAATTATGGAGATGTCTAAGTTATTAATTTCTCCTAGTAATTTTGAGGGTGAACAATTCTTAGCTACAGCATGCATGTAAATCTGATCACACCGAGTCTACATCTGATGTTCCTATTATAAACATGAAAAGAAGTTTTGAGCACCACATTGACAAGCTCTGAAATCCTTTTTTACAACTCATGTACGACCAGCAAACATAAGGGAAGATCAAAAGCACTCGAAAGTTCCTCTAAATGTTGACAGACTTCTGAACTACGGCATCTCTTGACATCTGAGTCACCATATGCATTTCCTTAATTGGAAAAATACTGAACGAGAGGCCCTGCTTTAGATTGGCTTCTGCATTGATGGATCACTAGGAATGGGAGTTCAACCCATTCACCCTTGTAGCTTTCCAGGTTTCAGTCAGATATTCCAAACCAATGGGAAAATCTATGTACAGCAACGAAAAAACTGGACTTCTATTGTTGGAAACCCTCTTCAAGGAAGTATCCTCTTCACATCATGGTCCAGGTCAATGCTTTTAGCTTGGTTGTATACTGACTCAAATGCCTGCATACAGACACTTGAAAATCCTGCCATTGCCTGGAAGACATGCGGTAGACCCATCTGCAGATTGTTCAGTGTCATTGCCCTTGTAACACCTACAGATTTCTCATGCTTGCTTTTCTCTTCCTCTGCCTTTGTTTTAAAAACATCAACCTTTGCACGTTTTTCTGCAACACAATCCCTATTTCTCCCACTTATGGAAGCTTCATGACCTGAAAATGGACCATACTTGCATTCTAGTGCTCTAAGCTCAACAACTCTCTTTTCAAGCTCTTTAAATGCAGATTCAGACCCTTTCTTTTGCCTGTGCTCCTCCGCCTGTTGAACTATGATTGCATGGAGTACCGTAAGTAAGCTCTTGATTCCCTCAGCTGCAACTTTTTCAGGAAGACGATCTACTGCAAGGTGCCACTCTTCACAAAGTGAATATATAGCAGAGTCTTGCCTGGTTTTTGACCGTGAATTCTTGTTGAATTGGAATAGGCTAAGTCGGAGCCAGCCCGTTAGGGACTGGATGTAGTCTCGATGGCTCCTGACTAGGTTGCAGAAGGATGTATGCCACTGTTGAACTTCAAGCTCGAGTTGAAGTGTTGATTGCCTGTGAATTTCAGACGTGGATTCAGATGATGGGATGGTGTTGAGGAATTTTAGTTGCTGAACTATATGTGTTTGGACTTGATGGCACTCATACATGCTTCTCCACATGCACATCAATCTACAAAAAAGTGAAACTAAAATGAGAGTACATACCCTCCTCCGCCCTACAGATACCCCCCCCCCCAAAATTCATTTTCATAATTTCAACGTAAGTATACCAACTAGAAGAGAATAATAGGAACTTAATTGATATGGTGCAATGAAAAGGATACTAAATGCGGGTCTATTATCGAGCAAAACTTACAGGATTGCCAAGTTAAAGCAATAGGGTTCAACAAAAGATTGCTTGCTAGTAAAAAGGGGGAGAAAGGTTTATCGATGGGGAGTTTTTTTTTGGGGGGGGGGAGAGTTTTGAAACAAGTAACTCATTCATCCAATGGACAGGGCAATCATAGATCGCTTCAACAAGAGCAAACATGTACCAGCTTGGTAATAAAAGTAGTCAAAAGCAATTTCCTCCACATCTTCTGAGTACTACAAGGTACAATTTGAAAATGACTATGCAAATGCAATTTAAAATTAATAAGCATGCCTTCCTTACGTTTATTTATTAAAGACTGTGTGTGTGTGTGTGTGTGTGTGTGTGTGTGTGTGTGTGTGTGTGTGTGTGTGTGTGTGAAAGTGAGGGAATGAGAAGTAGTCGTACCCTTTTACAAGCTCTACAAGTTGAGGGTAGAGTTCTGTTTCCCTTAGCTTGATGATTTCAGTGGAGGTCGTCTCAATAGCTTGGGAAGCAACAATCATTCTTGACTCTAATTTTTCAACCTCCTTTTTGGTCGTTTCAGTCTTCACATAGTCTGCCCTCTTCAATTCAAGTTTCCTTAATCTGGCTACCATCTTCTCATGTTCTATCTTCCTTGTCTCAGCATTCTAAGCCCAATTTTCACATAAGAAAACAAAGTTAGACAGAATCCATTTATGTACATAAAGTTAACACTGAATGAAATTGTGGAATCCAAAAGCAAAACAAAGTTAGGATGTGCAATCAAGCGCATAATTTTTTAATTTTTCCATTTTTCTGGTCTTTGTCCGTGTGTATGAGAGAGAGAGAGAGAGAGAGAGAGAGAGAGAGAGAGAGAGAGAGAGAGAGGATATTAGTACCTTCACTTCTTGGTACAATTTCTTCTCCCAAGCATACAATCTCTCAACTGTAGAACAATGTCCACTGCTAGCACCACCCACACAATTCATATCACTCCCAACCATTTCCTCCCCCAATTTACCAAATGTATTCAATTTCAAATTTGAACCCCATGTCCATGATAGTGGACTTAATCCCCTTCCTTGATTACAAGCCTTAGCTGCATTAAAAAGAAATAAATAAATAAAAGCAACACCCATAACTCCAAAAGCCAAAAATAAAAAATAAATACCGTTTAGCACAGATCATGTAGCTAAGATCTATACCATAAATTTGTGATTCTTAGGAAAAATAAAAATTAGACAGAAACCCACATACACAAATCACTTGATGCTCTCTGGTTAGAAAAATTGTAACTTGGGACCTCTAAAATCAAAGAGATTGGACCTCCAGCATCAGCAGCCTTGAGAAGATAATCATCAAGCTCTTTGATAATCTCAACAAGATCTTTACTGTTCCTTAAAACCACCATAGCAAGCTCACTATTAGTAGTGCCAATCTCCTTAGAAAACCCACTAACCACAGAAGGAGGAACAGTGACTGTAACCCCAACAACAGGAGTAGCCTCAGAAGCAACAGTAGTAGCCTCCCATTCTTCTTCAGTCACAGACCTAGATGAAGAAGCCACAAAAGGGTCCCAAAAATCCCAACTTGAAGCCATCGGTGGCGGCGGAGGAGGAGGCGGAGGGCGGGGAGGGTGGGCGGATGATGCCGCTGAGGAAGTCCAGTTGCCTGAACTTGGACTCATTGGTGGTGGCAGAGGGGTTGGTGGTGTTGGCGGCTGTGGTGATGGTGATGGCAAAAGTGGTCTATTTTGGTGTTGAAAATGATGGTGGAGATTTGTTTCTGCATTTGCAAATTGAAGAAGAGCAGAACCTGTTGTTCTTAGTGATCTGAGATACATGATGTGTGCTGCTGAAAAGGCTTGTCTTGCTTCCACAAATTGTTTCATGTATCTTTTTCTTGCTTTGCATCTTGAGACCACCTCTTCTCTTTCCACTCTTGAGTAACAACACCACATTCTCTCTCTATGTGCGTATGTGTGTGGGATTAACAAAGAAGAGAAGCAAATGAGGAAATAGAGAGAGAGAGAAAAATTTTTTTTTTTTTTTTTCTTTGAACTTCTACTTCGCTCGGAGAAGACCCTGTAGATTAGGCTCACACGTGTTGATATCAAAACTGGGTTTTGCGTTTGTCAGAACTTGATTTCGAAAAACCCATTTCAGTTTCTCTCTCTTCCTTCAAAACCCTGTTACGAAACTTGTTTCTCTTGGAGCTGAAGCACTTACCCACCGAGCCCATGGCTTTCTTCTTTACCTTAAATCCCACTATTAACTTCACCTCTTCATCTTCAAATCCTAGCAAATTTTCTTAGTTTCAAGACACCTCACTCTTATCTCTCTCTCTCTCTAGAAAGCGGGTTGGAATACTCGGTGGGCCGGTGGTGGCACAGAGAGGGGTAGCAGCACAGCACCATTTTGAGATGTACACCCAGACAGGAATGTTGGGCAGAGTGCCGAGGATTGTTTATACATATTATCAGGAAAAAAAAAAAAGAAAAAAGGACAAAATGCCTAAAAAAAAAGGAAAAGGACCAAAATGCCTAATCCTTTTACCCTCATTTACTACATACCCACCCCTTCTTTTGAGAAGAAGAAGCAGATTGGTCGTCAGCGGTCAAACATAAGAAAAAGCGTGAGAGGAACTGTGGGACCGGAAAACGGTATTTCAGGTAAGAGCAAATTATATATGCAGCATCCAAATTTTACCTAATTTTAATAAATTAACCTTTATAGTTAAAAATATTAACACGTGATTCCCATAATTTTAAAACGGTAACATATTAATTCTTTTATTACAAATGGTAATAGAATGATCATTAAGTATTGATATTAATTGACGTGACAGTTTATGTGGATATATAAAATATTGATTTGTCATTGTCGGGTCAGCACCAGAAAACATCTCATGTTACCGCCCTACAATATGCTGAAATGGAAATGCCACGTCATCAAGCGGGTTTTTTATTTCCTAATCTTAAATTCAACAATAAATATGGGATTAATCCTAAAATTTGAAATCTGTCGTTGAAAAGATAGATATCGTAAAAAAAAAAAGTATAAAAATATTAGTTTAATATGGTGAAAAAAAAGAGTATAAAAGTATTAGTTTAATTTGTGCAGATTGTTTTAGGTCATTTATTTATATTCAAAATTATTTTCTTAATTAAACTTTTAGTTATCATATATTTCCAAATAATTTGTATTCAAGTTATTAACGATATATTTTTATATTTTACTAAATTTTTTATATTTAAATTCTCAATCCTGTTCACTAGTGTGTTTTTGAATTTTCGCTTCACAAGCCTAAATTCACTCAAACGATATTCTCGCATTTTATTTACAATTGATTTAACTCGCAACTTATTATATATATCTTCGTTTCTAATTTTATTTTTTCTAATTTTGTCACGTATTCACCTAAATATTCTCATTTTTAATATAGTCATGTTCTGTTCTTGTTTTTGTTTTATGACCTAACACTCAATACTATATAATAGTGTATGTCTTACTATAGTTCTATAAAACTTTTCATTTAAATGTGATGGTATCGTACAATAATAAAGAACTCTGAACACTTTTCTCAATTTTATTCAATTCGCTTGAATTTTATGATTTATATTCTATTTATATTATTATCGTTTTGAATGATAGTAAAAAAATCTAAAATAAATAAAAATAATATTAAAATTGAAAGGTAAAAATATTGAAAAACCAAACAAAGCCTTAAAATTAAGAGGGAAATGGAAAAGTTTCGAAGCTAGGGTTGAGATGGATGATGGAGATGGCTGTAGACGGCTTCTCCGGTGATTGCATGGTGGCGGCTACAGACGAAGGAGGACAAATCGAAGAATTGAAGGCGACGACTGGACTTCGAACGGCAGTGATGGAGAAAGCGCTGAAATCAAATAGTCGAAGAAGAAGATGCAAATGAACAGACGGATTGAAGGCAACGGCAAAGACTGAATGGTTGTAGCGATGAAATCAAAGTCATCTGGCGAATTGGCGGCTGTGGTGATCGAACGAATTCCAGCCGATCGACCGGTTTGGGTTTGAATCTGAGACAGAGTTCAATACCCATAATTTCTGCTCTCTCTCTCCAAGGCCAACCGACCGATTTGGGTTCCGATTATGAATCACTCTCCCTGCTTCGCCCTCTTATTGAACTCTGTACCGATTTGGGTTCCCTTTGGCTTTCAGAGAAGAACAGGAATTGAAAAATTAGCGAGAAATCGGAATTAAGTTGATAAATTGGGTTCTTCTTTTTGGCGACAAATTGATTCAACAAGAATCAATAGATTGGCCAAAAAAAATTAGGAAAGTGACGAAGTGATGAGATCGAGACTTGGGTTTCTTGAGTGTAACCCATCTATTGATTTTCGGTGAAGGAAAAACCAAAATTGAATCATCTCTCTCATACTTGATGTTGCTGGTGGTGGAAGTTACGTTTCGATGTCGCCAAAGACAAACGTGGAAGGCAGAGAGAAAGAGAGAAATATGTTAGTGTAGTGTTGGGTTTTGAAACAGTTGGGGAGAGAGAGAATGTTAGAGACAGAGACGATTTGGAATGTTGGAGAACCGAGTGTTCCGGCATGTGCAGGAATGTTGGAATACTTTGGAACGTCAGCAACCTTTTGGTGGCTTTGGGGGAATTGGAGGTAGTAGAGAGGGTTTTGGATTGGGGACGAGAGAGGGTAGGAAAGCATTGCCAGGTATGGTGGTGATGGTGGTGGCAGTGGTGGTTGGGGTGGTGGAGATGGTGGTGGTGGTGGTGGTTGTGGGGAGAGAGGGGTAAGAGGCGGGTTATGCTACAATTAGAAGTGTAGTGTATGAGAGAGAGAGAGAGAGAGAGAGCGAGAGAGGGAGAGAGAGGTGTCAAGACATATGTTACGTGGCCACCGGGGAAAAAAAAAACGTGACAATTCCATGTAATTAAATAGCGTGGCACTGAGTAATATTTTTTTTGATAACTTAATTTGATCACCGTATTTAGAGTTTTATTTTAATTAATTTAAATCAATTATTATAAAGTTTATTTTGAGAACGGATCTTTTAATATTGTTTTTTTTTATTTTTAGAGAGAGTTCAACTCCCGACCTGATTAAGAGATGAAGGTATCCATCCCGTCTACAACAACAAGTGTTGGTATCACGTCAGTAATATGCTGAAGTGGTAATATGAGATATTTTATAGTGCTAACTTGGCAATGACAAGTCATTATTTGTATGCCCACATAAATTTTTACGTCAGTCTATATCAATATTTAACAGTTATTCTATTAATGTCAGTAATAGAAAAATCAATATATTATGATTTTGGAAATTTGAGGAGGATAATGTATCATTTCTAGTTCGAAGGAGTAATTTGTGAAAACGAGGCATCTAGTGACCAACCAAATGTGGAATGTTGTGGATGGAACCGTTATAACAATGGTCCTAAGTTAATGTTTCCTACTTTTGTTGAGTAGTGTTTTTAATTTTGATCGAGGTTGTTCTTAATAGTGCTTAGCATGTTAATGTATGCATGACTTGGTACGTCTCAAAGCATAGTATTGAATATGAGCTTTCGTGAAAATTTGCTGGCAGTGTCTTGTATTAGTTCTGCGGTACAAAATTTACTTGTCACACTTGATTTTATTTCTGAGTTGCTTCTTATTATGCACGTATAAAAACTTGTTTCTGCCCTCTGTGGTACATCTTCAAAGATTGCTAGTGTGGCAACTAATGGACACATGTGAGTGGTTCTTCTTCCTTGTCTCTCCTCCCCTTTTGTGTTTGAATAAGATCTGCATGATCTATTCTAGCACCAGAGCAGGTGTGTACGACATGCGATGTACCCTTACCTAGATGTTGCTGATTTTCTTGTTCTTATTGTAGAGTTTCTGTCGACGTGATATCTCCTAGATTTTGCAAAATGAATAGGTGTATCAGTGGCTATATAGCTGGGTAGCCCAGATCTTCAGCTATAAGCTTTAGCTCAGAGCTGATTATCGGCACTTTTAACTCCACAAAGATTCAAGATAATACCATCGAATTTAAAGTGGAGGTGACCTGACAGAACGGATTTGAGTGTTGACAAAAAGAACGTAGGCTTGGGGCTCTGATACTGTATTAGAAACAAACTAGTTTTATGTTTATATACTATGTTTGAAAGATTGAGTTAATGGATGTGAGATTTTAACATTTTGTCTCCTCTCACATGGATGAATCAACCCTAGAATGTATGCTTTGCGCTTCATCTTTCAACTGTTCATTATGGCCTGATACTGATATTCCTTTGTTAGGGAGGCCTGGTTTGATGATTTCTTGTCACATTTGATGTGCTGCTGATGCGCCTTTGTCCAAGAATGGCGTGAAGTTGAAATCCGTTGGGGTCTATATCTCTCTTTCTTGCGCAAGTAGGTATATTTTCTTGAACATTTTCTCTTGCCTAAAGCTGTAGTGACAATTAGCTCATGTGAACTTGGAAGAAGACCATATAAAAGCCAAATGCTGCATCTTGTTCCATAACAAGAATTTTTTTTCTTCATTGTGTAAAACTTATTTGCAGGCCTGAGAAGAAAAGACAACCCCACCTCCCTCTCAATACATGGAACCGCAGGATAATGAAATACGGATAACAGAAGGGATTTGGTCAGCATATGCCTCTTGTCCTCTTATTTTACCTTCATGTACAAAGCACATTGTAAATCATAGACAGACATTTCGATGAAAGTGTTATTTGCACCATGCATAGGTTGATTGCTATTTTGGGATGACATGTAATGAAGGAAGAGAATTTTTGTATTTTTTGTATTACACGATATTCGAATTTTGAATCACGCGATTAAGAAAAGAGTTGTGATGATTAGACTATCTCAGGAGACAGAAAATTTTTGTATGACAAGATAGTAAATAAACCATACCCAAGGAAATTAGGATAGGAAAAAGAAAAGAAAATTTATTGAATATCATAAAATTTTATTATTCTACGAGCAAAGTAGTTCAAATTAAATTATTGATATTAAATAATATAGGCATGATATACTTTTAAATACAAATTCCTAAGACCAGGGGGAACGAAAAAAAATAAATTGGGGTAGTTGTCCACTGATTTTTTTTTTTTTAATTATGCACATAATTTTAGAACTATTTTTTTGGGATAAACCACTAATATTCAGTATTCACGTTAAATTCAATTAAATTATGTTTGAACCGAGTTAAACTCTTAGATACAAAACTTTTCTTGAATACATTTAAATCTGATTCGAGTTGGATTGGATCCTTAGAGGCAAAACTCTCATTGTGCTTACTTTCTCTATATACAAGATTTTGAACTTGAGATCTTGAATAAGGGATACCAGTATGACAACTAACTAGATTTTGTCCAAAGTTATTGTAATAACCCTAATTTGCTAAGCTGCATAAATGTAAGTGCATATTTTACTTTGAATCACATTCCTAGAGTTCAAATATTGTGGGGGCATAATTTCTGTTTTTATAAATATATAAAAGAAGAAAATAACTTTTATTTAGGAAATAATATTATTATTATCTTATATATATATATATATATATATATATATTCTAATCTTGACAATAGAATTGATTATTTAAAAAATGATTTTAATTAAATAAATTGCCATGTATTTGTTTGTGTGACCTTTTCTTAAGTTTTTAAGTTAATTTGAATTAAAGATTTTAAAATAACTTGAAATAAAGTATTTAAAAAAAAAAAGAAAAAATAGTTTCCCTCCTCATTTTTTAAAATTTTGTAAATTTAATTTATTCAAATGTAGCACTTACGTTCTTATCAAACCATCACCATCCCAAAAAACTGCGCACCCCACCGTTCAAAACTCTTTCTGAAAGAGTATTTGATTAGTTTTTTAAAATTTGTATAATATCTTATAAAATATTTCGGAGTTTATGAAATCATGAAATTTATTTAATAATTTTTAAAATGATGTTTATAAACTCAATAATAGATTTAGAGTTTCCTAACTTTATATACAGAGGCGGAGCCAAGAAAACCCTTCTTGAGGGGATCAGAAAGCAATAATTAATAAAAAAAACTACTTAAAAATATAAAAAATATTAAATAAAGTAAATAATTTATAAAAATTATGCTTTACACTTATTTATTTATCGATTCAAATTCATCTATAATTTATTCTAAATCTAAAGCACTAACAATTTTTTTCAATATAAATAATTAAACTATATGCATGATAATCATCTTCCATACCTTGTCCATTCACTGGTTGCCGTTGAAATTGGAAGAGTCAAAATAAGACGAATTAATTTATCAATTAAACGATAAATTTTTAATTTATTGATTTTCACTGACTTCTTGTTATTTGTTATTCTCTCTAAAAATAGTTGAAATGATTAAAAAACAAGAAAAAATTTAGAGACAAATATGATAGAACAAGAAAAGAACCAAATTTAATGTGACAGATGATATCGGATTTCATCATTTTTCATCTACCACCGATATTTAGTTGATCAAGTGGTTAAACACCGATATCTTTTTAGCAATGTTTCGTATTCAATTCTTTAAAAATTCAATTTGAGTCGAATCAGATTTAGTCGATTCTAACGAATACATATTGTTTATACAAAAAAAAAAAAAAACCATTTTTCATCTGCCCTATGTATGAAAATATTTCGGAGTTATTTAGGCTTAAAAATTTCCCCGATAGCATAAGAAAAAATAGAAGTAGCTTTTCACAAAAAAAAAAAAAGAAATCTACTTATTCGATAAATAAAAATATTTTCCATAGGCTCTATGCTCTGACTAGTTATTTTAATAAATTTATTTATATAATATTATTTAATCTTCTTATGATTTTATAATTATGTAAGATATTTATTTATTAAAAATCTTGACTGATGACAGCACGCGCAGATGCTCACGCAATATTGTGTGCTTCATGGTTAAAAGGGAAAGAAAAAATAATAGAAAGATAATCCTATAGGGAGAAAATTCTTTTTTTTTAGAAGATAAATATTGGAATGCTTTTTGGGCTTTGACTTGTGCCATGTGAAATGATATTAATTAAAATTTTTTAAGACCGACGTTCTTTAATCGTGGTCGGGAGTTTGATTCTCATGGGAACAAAAAAATCAGCGTTGAGAGACTTGTCCCCTTAATTGGGTCATGTAAGCGGTCGACCTAGATTAGTCGGGACGAAACCCCGAATATTGAATCAGTAGTCCAACGATGATAACAAGAAGTTTGTAAAAATAAATAAAATAAAATAACAAACTGCGTCTACAGGCCCAATTAGAACAAAAAATATAGCCCGTCAAGTCCCAAACCGAAGCCCAGTTGGGCCCAAAAGGACCAATTGACTTTCAGACGACCCTTGTACGAGAGAATTATTAATTCCTTGTCACATCCCTCTCCCCCGACCTAAGATCGTTCGAATCCTTGTCCAACAAAAAAAAAAATAATTAATTCCTTGCAATTCCCTCCAAAGTTCAAAGCCTCTCCGGCAATGGCGAATCAATCCTTTCCTTGGTGACGCTCTCAGAAGAAACCTTGTTGATTCGGTAATTCCCAAATCCTTAAATACGTATCCTTTCGTTTTTCAATTCCATGTTTACAGATTTATAGGATTTTAATTTCCTCTACTTGAGATTATGTCTGGTGCTCCAGTTGTTGATGCTGCTTACCTTAAAGAAATCGAGGGGGCTCGCCGAGACCTTCGCGCTCTCATTCATTCCAAACAATGCGCTCCCATCATGCTCCGTCTCGCGTACTCTCTCTCTCTCTCTCTCTCTCTCTAGGCTGCCAATTTAATCCGATGGTATTAAGGTTGCATTTTTTTCTCGTAGGTGGCACGATGCTGGGACTTATGATGCTAAAACCAATACAGGAGGCCCCAATGGTTCGATCAGGAATGAGGAAGAGTATAAGCGTGACGAAAACAAAGGCTTGGAGGACGCGATAAAATTTTGTGGTGAGATTTGGTTTTCCAAAAAAAAACTATGTAAATTTGTGCATTCCTTCGCTGTTATCTTCCTAATAATATTTCTGCTGTGGTTCAATTATCACATTTGTTATGTAGCAACAGCTTTTCTGCGAAAAATATTAGTACAGTTTAGTGGGTGTGGTTGAAAATAAAAATTTCAGGTTGCAACTTCATTTCGCAGCGGGAGTAGTAATACTGGTTGCCCTTTCCACCCCTTATATTAGCAAAAAATTAAAATGCTGTGACTTAGGCTGATAATTCTATCGCAACTAGAATTTTAAACTAAGTTGAATGACTGGCAAACAAAGACTTGAGTTCAAATGATTTTCCAGGCCTATATCATTATCATGAGTTGGTTTTGATAGAGTTGATCAGCATGGCCGTTGCTTTGGCATTAAAGTGTGTTCCGCTTGCTTCCTTCTCCTTTGTCCATAGTGTTCTAGGGCTTGGCTTTGTATTGTACATAATTGACCTGTAAGATATGTATACTATTTTGTCTTCCATAAAGTCATGTGGAGGTGCTGGGCCTAAAGTAAATTTTGGGTCAACTGTTTTTCCTAGCTTTAGTTAGGAATCGGGATTACAGTTCTTGCTAATGTACTTGGCTTCTTTTATGCTTTCAGAAGAAGTGAAGGCTAAACATCCAAAAATCACATATGCTGACCTTTACCAGGTAAGTCAATTCCTCCAACTCCTTTGTATACCCACATTAAATTTTGAGTTTCTCCTGATATTTATCTTATTCAGTCTGTAACGGTAAGTCCATAAAAGTTCTCCAAAGAAGAAATGGACCTTCTCCCTTCTAGGTGTATGCCCTTTGCTTTAGCTTTATGGCAGCCAAACAGGTGGAATAAGCTACCCGTAGTCCTTCAGTGGGCTGAGAGAATAGTGTCTTGTGCCAAAGTCATTAGAATGCAAAGCCCCTGCTTGTGTATGATATTGATTGAACATATCTTACAAGTAGAAGAAAGAATTTCAGCTGGGTGCTCCCCCACATTTATTCCCACTATCTTTCCTTGTATTATTTGGTTCACAGTTGATTGTCACACAAGCGAAGGAGGTCATAGTCATTTGCTTGTTAAGCTTTCAAATCATGATAGAGAAGCAAAATATTCAACTTTTAAACACCATCTGTTTTGTGACTTCTAGCTTGCAGGGGTTGTCGCAGTTGAGGTGACAGGGGGGCCAAAGATCGATTTTGTTCCCGGTCGCAAGGTACATTGACATTCGTGAGGCATATGAAACATATCTTCACACTCCTCTACAGGCTTGACTGGTCATCCTAACTCTTCATCATGATTGTACAATAGAACTTGAGAGTTACTTTGTTGCAAATGGAGTCACCTCGATAATACTTACTGTCTAAACCAGGCAATGAAGCATTTGGATAGTGCCATGTTTTCATGTTGTGGGATCAGTGAGATGCATTAGATTGCAAACACTTATTTTGAGAGAAGAATGGTCCTATTTATATATGTATTTCTTATTTTGAGCACCACACGAATTACAATTCTATGAGATCAAATTTAGGTCCTAACTTTGCCACTTTGATTAGGACGCACCAAACAGAGGACTCCTTCCCGATGCGACAAAAGGTTTGAAATCTCCCAATTGATATTCTTTGCTTTCATTTCCTTCAGGCTGTATGTATGCGCGGGGAGGGGTTGTGACTTTATGTGTCACCGGTTTGTAGGCCTTCCAAGCTTCTTTATGTTACCTCACGAACCATTTGGATTTAGGTTGGTTAGTCACTTTTTGCTAGGAATTAGATTTGTTTATTGACCATCTACATATTGTTGGTTGGAAGTACGAATTAAGGCTCAGTGTCTGCAGACCTGAATGATCTTTTTGGAGATCATAGTTAACACTAAGTTCATTTTGCTCATTATTACACTTTTCAATCCGGTTCATCTTCACTGTCATGAATAAAAATTCTAATAGTAAGGAAAAATACATTGTGGCACATGTGCACGTTCCTGACAAACAAATATAAAAATATACTTATCCCTTTTCTGGTTCATGTGTTCTCACAGGAGCTCAACATTTAAGGGATATTTTTTATCGAATGGGTCTTTCTGACAAGGATATAGTAGCACTCTCTGGGGGACATACATTGGTAAACACTTCCTCAGATCTCTCCGTGTGTAATTCTTTAGTTTCTATGTAGACTGTAATTGGTGCTATTGATGCAGGGAAAAGCACATAATGAGAGATCTGGTTTTGATGGCCAATGGACAAAGGATCCTATGAAGTTTGACAACACATATTTCAAGTAAAAACTCTAGTTACCACCATATCTTCTTTGAGCTACCCATTTGAAAGAAACAGAAAACATGAATTTATGGTACATATGCAATTTGTGTCATGACCTGGTTCTGTAACCAGGGAGCTTCTGAAAGATAAATCAAATGGATTGTTGAAACTTCGCTCGGATAAAGCTCTAACGGAAGATCCTACATTCCAAGGCTATGTAAAGCTTTACGCTGATGTAAGTAAAACAAATATTTAAGGTGCAATTTAATCTAAGGTTCACACAACCTCCATTCATTTCTTGATAAATATCTGGTGCCTTAAGTTGCAAATCAGTTGTGGTATAACTTTATGGAATTGCTGTGGAATCTGATGCAGAGGGAAGGTGCCTTTGAGCAGGAATGTTGACAATTTTTTTTATTTTTTTGGCAGGATGAAGAAGCATTTTTCAAAGATTATGCAGCATCACACAAGAAACTTTCAGAGCTAGGATTTACACCAAGCGTTCTGGCTTCAAAGTTAGCAAGGGTGAACACTACAGCACTGGCCCTGGGCGCAGTTGCAGTTATTGTTGCTGCTGCTGTGGTGTTGCTGAGTTACTTCTATCATTCGCACTGAAGAGTCAACAAATAAAGGCCTTGTAGTAGTATAACTGTACAAATCAAGCTGGAATAAGGATAAACAAAATCTCCATTGTCGTCCCAAATGGATTGCTTTTGGATGGCCATCTCCATCTTGTCCAGGTTTGGGCTATAACTATCTTATATTCCACAGGTTGGGCATCTTGTACACGACCAGGAATGAAGAACACTAAAGGAAGCACGACTATCTCATGGCGCTAGCATGCCTCCGGTTCTCTCGATCCCTTCGCCTTCTTTTAGCAACTGAAGGATGGATGCACGCAACTCACTTAGCTCCGTCACCTTGACTGCGGTAGTGATACTAAATGAGTCGAGAACTAAATAAAGCAATTTTACATCATAAAATCATATTATAAAAACAGATCAAAACTTTTCAAATTTAAATAATTTTTAATTACAAAAAACACTTTTCAATTACAAAAAACACTTTTCAAATAAAAAAACTAAAAATATATTTAGATGAATAGTCACATAAAATTTAATTTATTCTGTATTTTAGTCATTTGTTATTTCAAATAATATATTTTTTTTGGATTCCAAAGGGGATAGTTTAGTGTTCACAGCCTCTTTTTCACTCTATGATCCGGGTTCAAAAATCATGTAACAAAAAAAAATATTATATTTTTTGGGGGTTAAAATTGGAAATAATGGAAAAGTGAAGGAGCAATTGAGGGAAAGGAGGCGAGTTTTGTACGGATTTAATCTAAAAAATAAAAAAAACAAATTTAAATAACCAAAACGGAAAAATATTTCCATTTTAACCCGCATTTATCGGGAGTTGAAAACGCAACACTGTGTCGCGTCTTCAATCCGCGATAAAGTCCCCAGAGAGAGAGGAGTCCATGGGGAGGGAGAGAGAGAGGGGAGGAGCGTGGTGGGGGGCAGAGGGGGGAAGGACAGAGAGGGGAGGAGCGCGGCGGGGTGCGGATGGGGGAGAGAGAGGGGGGAGGGCCGCAGAAGGGGGAGGGAGGGAAAGAGGGGAGGTCGGCGGGGGGTTCGCTGGGGAGGGAGAGAGAGAAAGAGGGAGGGTTGCCGGGGGCGGAGGGGGAAGGAGAGAGAGAGAAAGAGGGGAGGAGTTAGGGGGCGGAGGGGGGAAGGAGAGAGATAGAGGGGAGGAGCGGGGGCTGAGGGGGGAGGGAGAGAGAGACAGAGGAGGAGTGTGGCGGCGCCGTGCTCTTCCCCTCTTTCTCTCTCCCTCCCCCAGCGGACCCCCCGCGGCCCTCCCCTTTCTCTCCCTCCCTCGACCCTCTGCCCCCCGCGGCCCTCCCCTATCTCCCTCCCCCTCTGCACCCCGACGCGCCCCTCCCCTCTCTCTCCTTCCCCCCTCTGTCCTCCGCCGCGCTCCTCCCCTCTTTCTCTCTCTCCCTCCCCCTACAGATCCCCGCCGCCCTCCCCTTTCTCTCCCTCCCTCCCCCCTCCGCGGCCTTCCCCTCTCTCTCTCTCCCTCCCCTCTCCGCACCCCGCCACTCTCCTCCCCTCTCTCTCTCCTTTCCCCCTCCGCCCCTGCCGCCCTCCTCCCCTATCTCTCTCTCCCTCCCCCCCGCCGCGCTCTCTCCCCTCTCTCTCCCTCCCCCGTCACACTCCTCCCCTCTCTCTCCCTTCCCCGCAGACTCCTCTCTCTCTCGGGACTTTGTCGCAACAAATTGTGTTATGTGTTCAATTCTCAAACAGAAATATTTTTTCGTTTGGGTTATTTAAATTTTTTTTTTAATTTTATAGGTTAAATCTATACAAATCTTGAAAAGAGCGCGATATGTACAAAACCCGCAATAATGCCATGTTTGGGACGCTGGAAATTTAGAGAAATGTACCAAAATAACTTATTTAAAAAAAAAATTTTTTAAAAAAACCTAAGGGGGAAATAATTTCCCCAAATGACCCATATTTGTCGCGGGTTGGACCCGCGACCGTATTTGTCGCGGGTTGAACCCGCGACAAAGCCACGTGTTGCATCCCGGGAGGGTATCGCGCGTGTCAGCCTTTCCGCGTGTTCGAAACGCGGAACGCTGAGCGTTCCGCGTCTTGAAAACGCGGAAAGCTCAGCTTTCCGCGTTTTGAAAACGCGGAAAGCCTGCGCATTCCGCGTTTCCCCAACGCGGAAAGCCTGGCCTTCCAGTCAGGCCGCGACACGTGGCACCGCATTCTTCACTCGGCATCCGCATCCTTCACTCGGCTTCACTTCTTCTCCCATTTTGCATTCGAAGTCTCCGCTTTCCTCTCCTCCTCTCCTCCTCTCCTCTCCTCTCCTCTCATCTTCTCTCACGCCTCTCCCCTTCTGCAGACGAAGAACCGAAGGGTGCCGAATTTTTCTGGATCTATCAATTTAGAGGAAAAAAAAGCTGCTGAAATTGCTGAAATTATTGGAGCATTCAAGATTAGACTTTGTCCAAAAATTTCAAAGGTATAAAATTTTTCCTCTCAATTTAAATTATTTTAGATGCATAATTTTATAAGAATGTGTATTTGTGAATGCAATTGATATTTTAAATTCAGTAGATTTGTATGACATTTACTGTTAATTTTTAATTAATGACGTTTTTAATTAGGTTATAGTGAGATTAATTAATTTAATAAATATTAAATATGCAGTTAATATAAATTAATATGAAATAGTAATAGTTATATTAAACTATTAACTATTATAAAAATTATAGTTAAAATTATTTAAAATGACTATAATTATATTAAATGATTTATGATTAAATTAAAAAATTTTAATATAAATGATTATAATAATACTTATAAAATAATACTTATAAATATTAATGTTGATGTTTAAAAAATTTACATTAAAATATTTTAAATTGAACGATTATATTTAAAATTAAAATGTATTAACGTGTAAATGGTACAATATATTAATATTTTTAGTTTAATATAAAAGTATTAGTAAAAATTAAAAATATTTAGTAATTTTTAGTTAATATTTAGTAATTTAAATATATTTTTAGTAATTTAAAAAAAAAAGTATTAGTAAAAATATTTTTAGTTTAATAAATGATTTTAGTTAATATTTAGTAATTTAAATCAAAATATTAAAATTATTAAAATTAGTATTTGTATGAAATTGAAAATTTATTTTTATCATTCCATTATTAAAATTAGTATTATAAATATAAAGTGAGTTTAGAGTTTTAGATTAAATTTAAATTTAATGAAGATTAAAATTTTGTTAGTAGTAAGTTAATATAATAATTTAGTAGTAATTATATTTTTATTGGTATTTTTAAATAAAAAATAGTAATAGTTATATTAAACTAATAATTATTATAAAATTTGTAGTTTAAATTATTTGAAATGACTATATTAATATTAAAATATTATACAATAAATTTAAAAATTTTAATATAAATGCCTATAATAATACTTAGAAAATATTATAAAATATATATTTACAAGTTAAAAATTACAATGAGGTAAATTAAATATTTGAAAATAATTTTAAATATTTTAAAAAATTATAAATTAATACTTTAAAAATACTTTAAAAATATTATAAAATATTATAAATTTTAAAATTTAAAATAAATGACTACATTTAAATATTTTTAAGTGACCATATTGTAATTAATGACTATATTAATCTATATAAAATTTGTAATTTAAATTATTTGTAATGACTTTACTTATATTAAAATATTATAAAATAAAATAAAAAGTTTTAATATAAATGATTATATTAATACTTATAAAATATTATAAAATAAATATTTATAAATTATGAATTAAATTTAGAAATTAAATATTTGAAAATACTTTTTAAATATTTTAAAAGATTATAAATTAATACTTTAAAAATAGTATAAAAGTTTATAAAATTTAAATTTTAAATTTAAATTGTTGAATTTTTTTGTATGTTTGTTTAATATTTATAAAATGTATAATTTATTTTTTTTATATTTATAGAATAATGGCGGATATGGTAAGTCTGTTATGTTATAGCAATGGTGAAATTGTGACGGGAGACGATGGAGTCCGTTATGACCGTGGTCCAACAAAGTTGATTAGGGTACGGAGAAATTGTAATTTTACTGAGTTGCTGAAAATAGTATGCAAGGGTGTTCGAATAAATCTGTTGAGACAACATGTAGAGATTTTTCATCGGTTTCCCGTGTCGTATATGGGAGCTGGTAATGTACGGTTTGAATTGGTTCCGATAAGTGATGAAGACGATGTTTTGAATTTGATGGAATTTGCGATAACTAGGGGAGTGGGTGGGACTATTGAGTTGTACGTAAAATCATATGATGGTAGAGATTCTATAGTACAAGATTGTGATTACATGGAAGATTATCCGCATATCGAATCTCGAGTGGATGTTGCTTTTGCAGACGTAGATAATGATGTTGATGAGGAGGAAATGGCGGAAGAAGAGGCAGAAGAATATAATGAAGATGGAGAGGAAGATGATGAAATTGGCGATGGGAGTGGTGGCGGTGGTGCAAACCAGTTAATGGTCGGGCCTTCGTCAGTGTCTATAAACATTGGTGGTGGTAGGAGATATGGGGGCGGTGGAGTAGAGGAATCCATATCATTCATGACGATCGCACCGGGTGGTGATGGTTATGTGAGATTTGAGGAAGAACACAGATTGACATCTGATAGTTGGAGTTTCAGCGACGAATTGAAAAAGGGTATGAGATTTGATTCGAAAGAGCAGCTTATTCATGCTGTTAAAATGCATCATGTTGAACACCACTATCAATTTCGGGTTGGTAAATCAACCCCTGAACTTTGGACAGCAATTTGTATGCAAAGGGAAGAAGGTTGTAGATGGAGGTTGCGTGCTTGTAAAACACGGTTACTTGGTGCATTTGTGATTACAAAGGTTGAGGGACCCCACACATGTGTGAATGCTGGGTTGACGCAGGATCATAGGCAGTTGGATTCAAATTTGATGGCTAGGCATTTGCTTAATTATGTGAGGGAAGATCCCAGCGTGAAAGTTTCTTTTCTTCGAACTGTTATGACCGAGAGAACGACATATGCAGTTTCTCGTAGAAGGGTTTGGGCAGCAAAGAGAAGAGCTATAGAGATGGTTTACGGGGATTGGGATGAATCTTACAAACAACTACCTCAGTTGTTAAATGCAATAGTGGAAAAAAATCCCGGGACACAGGTAAATTGGAAGTTGGGTCCACCTAATGCCAGAGGGGAACAGGTTTTTGAGGCTTTATTTTGGGCATTCGGTCCGAGTATCTTGGCTTTTAGGAGTTGTAGACCATTGATAAGTATAGATGGGACTCACCTTTATGGGAAATATAATCACAAATTGTTGATTGCATGCAGTATGGATGGAGCGAATCATATTGTCCCGTTGGCATTCGGATTGGTAGATGGAGAGTCACTTGCTTCTTGGTCATGGTTTTTGCGATGTGTGCGAGAGTCAGTTGTTCGAGATAGGGAAGGTCCCATTTGTTTAATTTCAGATCGACATGAAGGGATAAGGGCAACAGTTGTACGTCCAGAGTTCGGGTGGTCACCTCCCAATGCTGTGTGGCGATTTTGTATTCGCCATGTCGCTAGTAACTTCAACACGCACCACAAAAGTCAAGCTTGTAAAAGAGTTGCTACGATTGCCGCGTTGCAACCACAGCGGAGGAAATTTGATTTATATATGGCGAAGATGAAGGAGATTAAAGAAGACGCTCCTGATTATTTTGCAACTATTCCTCTGGAACAATGGACTCTTTCTCATGATGGTGGTATTCGTTTTGGATATATGACCACAAATATTAGTGAAAGTTTTAATGCCGTGTTAAAGGGGGCAAGAAATCTGCCGGTTTCTTCTTTGGTACTTAAAACTTTTTATAATTCCGTTAACTATTTTCAGACTCGTTTGGGAGAGGCGAATGCGGGAATTGGAAGAGGAGAGCGGTACACTAAATATGCGTTCGCCATGTTAGGGAGATGGATGAATACGGCTAACCTTCATACCGTCGTTTCTTTCAGTAGGGAGCATGGGATATTCGAGGTCGAAACTGGGAATAGACAGAC
This sequence comes from Dillenia suffruticosa, assembly GCA_033439265.1. Lineage (NCBI taxonomy): Eukaryota > Viridiplantae > Streptophyta > Magnoliopsida > Dilleniales > Dilleniaceae > Dillenia > Dillenia suffruticosa. The sequence continues at coordinate 739,118 of JAVTVX010000027.1, forward strand.
ACGGTATGGATACAAGGGAGGCAATAAACACATTGTCAATGTACGGGGAGAGCATTGCACATGCGGGAAATGGCAAACTTATAAAATTCCTTGCTCTCATGCAATTGCTGCATTAACACGGACGATGATTGATGTGCATATGATCGTCGGAAAATGGTATACATGGGAACATCAACTTAAGGTTTATGAGCGTAATTTTTTCCCCATTGGAGACCACTCGGCATGGCCTATTGATTCTTACCCTACAATAATTCCCGATATATCCCTGAGACGTCAGAAAGGAAGACCTAAATCATCTCGATATCACAATGAGATGGATCTTCGAGAATCATCGACACGGACATCATGCGGTAGTTGTAGTGCTGAGGGGTCATAATAGGAGGAGATGTCCGAGACGAATGAGGTGCGGACTTTGTGGTCGAGAGGGTCACGATCGAAGACATTGTCCAACAACAAATTAATGAGATTTTCTTGTATTTGTATGATTTTGTAATTATTGTACTTCTTAATGTATACTATATTTTGAAAATTTAAACATGTTGCTGTATTTTCTTTATTATGCAATATATAATATATTTGTGTGAATATCAGATTTTCTTTTTGTGCATTGAAATATGTGGTTATATATTATTAAATTTATTTGTACATTTATATATTTATGCTAATTATTATACTTTTTTAACATTTCAGATGGATCCCGGACCTACTGATCCGAGCCTTCTACGCTTGCAGCAAGGACACCGCTCTACTAGAGTTTGGGAGGGAGATGATACTGATTGGCTTGTCTGCCGTAGACGTGAGGCAGTATTACGACGTTTTGGGCATGACCATATTGACGATAGAGTAGTTCCTCTCCTACAGGCGTCGGGCTTTTTGGGGGTCGCTCGACTTCGTTTTATACAGTTGGATTGGCATCTCATCACGGCTCTAGTGGAGAGATGGAGGCAGGAGACACACACATTTCATATGCGCCACGGTGAGCTTACAGTTACGTTACAAGATGTAGAAGTTATTTTAGGTTTACCTTTAGATGGGATACCCGTTGTCGCTAGGACAACGGGTTTTTCGTGGATTGGGCTGTGTCAGAGATTATTAGGTGTTATCCCTCCTCGCTCGGCTTTTAAGGGTCATTCATTGAGTATGCCATGGTTGTCAGCTTTCATAGGTCACTTGCCCCACGATGCAGATTATGATCATATTTTGCGATGGACACGGGGGTATATATTACTATTGATAGGGGGTGTTTTATTTTCTGATAAGAGTGGTTATTATGTACATTTACAGTATTTATTAGTATTAGAGGATTTAGATTACTCTAGTCGTCGTAGTTGGGGTTCTGCGTGCTTAGCTTACTTGTACAGACAGCTTTGTATAGCATCGCACGCAGATTCGCATGAGATTTGTGGGGCTCTGATTCTTTTACAGATTTGGGCATGGGAGAAATTTCCATGTATTGCTCCTATTAAGCGATCTATATATGTCGAGGGGGATGGCCCATTGGCTTTGCGGTGGAGGACGGAATTTGATGTCACTTCCCTTTCTACACACGTCGTGACAGTGTATAGGGAGGCATTAGATAGATTGACGAGCGATGATATCGTGTGGCAGCCTTACACTGAGGACGTGTTATCTTCCCTCCCCGATTATTGTCATGAGGGTAGGGATATTTGGCTGGCTCGGGTACCGCTTATCTGTTTCTCTATTGTAGCGTGGTACTTTCCAGATCGAGTGATCCGTCAGTATGGAGGAATGCAGGTCATTCCGGATCACTGCGATACTGAGGATCGATTGCACGAGATTAGCTTGCGTGGTTCACAGGAGATAGATTGGTCAGTCGAGCATGCCCGTTACATCGAGATTTGGAATCACCGACGAGATTATGTAGTCCCTATTGACACGTCAGTTGGACCCACTGTCCATAATTCTTACACCGCATGGTACCGCACCATCTCTCGTATATTTATTAGTCGGCATGGCGCTTGTTTGGGATATGTGGTAAGTGTGTAATTTATATTTTTTATTTTTTTAATTTCATTTTTTATTTTTTAACTAACGTGTATCGAGATCTTTATAGCGTGATTCACTACATCAGATTCGAGAAGACTCTGAGGATGTTCATATCCGTGGAATAGCGGATACAGCCATGTCAGCTTTGAATGATGACATGGCATATCTCCTGAGACCTAGACATCCTAGAGGTCGTGCTGAGAGAGGTGAGGAGGAGCATCGACCTCGACGGAGCCGAGCGCGACAACGTCCGAGGGCATCTACTCATGATGCGTCACCATTTCCATCTCAGCATCCAGAGGACGTTGCAGGACCTTCGAATACATTTGAGGACTCCTCTTCTTTCTACACACCAGTGTTTGAGTTCCCTCATTTCTCTACTCCTGACGCCCCACAGAGGGGCATTCGTATAGTTGAGGGACAGACACAGTTTCAGAGAAATGATGCACACACGATGTACCATGTTTCTCCTCCTCGTTTTAGTGACGTAGGACCCTCACAGATCACACAATTACATGATATGGGTTTATCGTCCCAAGACGACACTACATATATCAGGACAGATTTAGATGTTAGACGTTATGATACAAGAAGGCGACGACAACGTTAGTTATATATTATGTACTTTGTATCCTATATTATATTAATAATAATTCGATTCATTTATATATGTTCATTTCTCGGATTTTATTTGTTTCGTTTCTCCTTTTTGTTTTATTTATAAGAAATTAGTTTTTTTTTCAAATTGTATTTTACTTTAACTGTTTAGATAATACACATATATCGATAATATCGTGCGTCCGGCCCATTACACCGTTGGTTAACCGTTGACTCGCAGACGCGTCTGGTGGATATACATTTAATTATTTTAATTTATCAAACCACCATTACGAGTGTTATAAGGGATAACATGCAAAAATATATATATATAGATATATGACAAAATAATAAATTATTATTAGTTGACTTCTCTAAAAATTCTAATATTTATTTTTGTTTGTAATTTTAATTATTTTATATATTTATTTATAATTTAAATAATTTTAATATAACAATGGTTAGCATGTTACAATTATTTTGAAAATCAAAATCAATTCGTTATATATTCATTCTATATTTTAAAACTCTATTGATATTGATTATTTATGCAATATGATATTATTTTTATATTAAATTAATCAAAAATAAAAAATAATATATTAAAATATAATGAATCTTAACATATAATTTTTAGATACTAATACTAATATTTTGTAATGTTACAATTTTTTTCAATTATGAGAATTTTTTGTCACTATTTTCTAATTTTTAAAAATTCTTAGAATTATTTTTTAATTTTGTAATTTTTCATAAAATTATAAAGGCAAACTAGCCTGATTTCTTTTAATTATTATAATACATAATTTTGGATCGTCTAAATTAGATATAATTACAAAAATCGAAATTAAATATAATTATAAAAATCGAATTAAAATAATTAAGGGGTAAAATAATTGGGAGATTAAAACAATTTCGAGGGGGAATGGCGTGCGTTTTTGGGAGGGAATGAGGAATGTGCGTTTTTGGAAGGCATTTCCGCGTTTTGCAAACGCGGAATAGTGTTTGCGCGCATTTCCGCGTCTTGGAGACGCGGAAAGGGGTTTCCGCGTTTCCAAGACGCGGAAACCCCCCAGCTGCCACGTAGCTTTGTCGCGGGTTGAACCCGCGACAAATACGGTCGCGGGTTCAACCCGCGACAAATACGGGTTATTTGGGGAAATATTTTTCCCCTCAGGTTTTTTTAAAAATTTTTTTTAAAAAAAGGGTCCTTTTGGTACATCACTCGGAAATTTATTTCCATCAGAAAAAAACCTGCAATTTCCAGAAGAAACGGAACAACATATGAGTAAGACGAGAAAGCAAACATCGGAAAATTCGGCGTCAATCGTACCATCTGAAATCGGCGATGCTCGACTGATCGCAACATTCTCAGGCGAGAAGACTGCAACTTGTTCTTTTTTAAGGTTATTCTCTCTCTTTCTGATTGTTTGAATCTGCATGCTTGCGATCATTAGGTTTTTTACTTAATTGTTTACATTTGAATTGGGTTTTGTGTGTACGTGCCGAGCAACCAAGAGTCCAACTCCGAGCTCCCTGGTGGTCCAAAGAAAAAAGCTTTCTAGAATGTCAAGAGGCTTAGGAAGCCAAAGGGTCAAGGAAAAAATAAATATAAATAAATGTAATAATCAACAATAAAATAGGGCATTTAGCATACGTAACGAAGGAGAGTTAAATGTCTTCCTTGATGGACGACCAGGATCTATTGTGACCTTTGGTGTACCCTCTCCCCTAGGCTTATAAATAGGCCATCCCTCAAACCCGTAAAATCACTACTTTACCACTCAAACGATCAAGCAAATCAAATTTTAGCTTTTCTCTTTCCTCTATCTTTCTTTTATCTTTTGGAATGAAAGTGTAGCTTTAGTTATATTGCCTTGTTCCCACTGCGCCAACCACCTTGTAGCCAACAGTGTGCTGCTGAAAATGCTTGTCTCGCTTCCGCAAATTGTTTCATGTATCTTTTTCTTGCTTTGCATCTTGAGACTACCTCTTCTCTTTCCACTCTTGAGTAACAACACCCCATTCTCTCTCTATCTGCTTATGCGTGTGGGATTAACAAAGAAGAGAAGCAAATGAGGAAAGAGAGAGAGAACAAAGTTTGTGACTTTTTTTTTTTTAAATTTCCTTTTTAACTTACCTTGTTCAAAAGAAGACCCTGTAGATTTGGCTCACACGTTGATATCAAATCTGGGTTTTGCGTTTGTCAGAACTTGATTTCAAGATCATGGGTCCGGCTCCACGATTTCGACCGTCGGGAGACCCCAACCCCAAGAGGGAGAGTTGATTCGATTCAGATTAATCGGATTAATCGAATGAAACTCTAAATAGCGGGTGATGGATCGAATCACACTAAAAAAAACTTGAATAAAAAAAAAAACCCCATTTCAGTTTCTTTCTTCTAAACCCCCTCACCAAACTTGTTGCTTTTGGAGCTGAAGCACCTTACCACCTAGCCCATATCTTTCTTCTTTACCTTGATCAATAAACTTCACCTCTTCAACTTCAAATCCCAGCAAATTTTCTTAGTTCTCCCTCTAGCAAATTTTCAGTTTCAACCTCATGACTTGTATGTTAAATTTCTAAATGAGAGAGAGAGAGTTTGATTAAATGAATGGTCAGATTTAATTTTGACAATTGGAGGGCCCGGTGGTCACAATTGTCTCGTCTAAACCCATGATCTGAATTTAAATCTCTATGTAAAAACAAAAAAAAGGAAGCTTTTTAACTCTATTATTTCAACACTATAGGTTTTAAGAGAGGAAGAAGAAAAGATTTTAGTTAATCTTATTTATTTTTGGTGGGCATATCACATTTGAACTCATAAGACGCGGACGTTCCGTTCAATGCTCCATTCTCTTCTTCCTTCGTCTTATTGGTGAAGATAATTTTTGTTTCTTTTATATTTTTTTTATACCATATCAACCGGTATCTAAAAATATATTTTGATTAGTTTGATTCGAGTGCTTATCTGTCCCATTTTAGGATCTCCCAATATTACTTTTTTTTTATTTTTAAATTTTAAATCTGAAACTTAAGTTAAACAATTTACTACCTTTACCAATTACGCTAATTGGCTGTTGGTTTTTCTTTCAAATTTTAAACCATAACTTATAAATCCTATAACATAAACTTTCTAAGTTTAGGATTAAATTGGAAAACTTTAAAATTTAGGACTAAATTAAAAATATATAAAAGTTAGGACCAAATTAAAGTTTTAATTTATTTCCTTTAAAAGGTAATAACAAGAAGTTGGTAAAAAAAAAAACACACAAAGAAAATATTTTTTTAGACTTCCATCCTCCTATCCTTGGGATTAGATTTGGTACCATATAGCAGTAATGAAAGGTTATATGCTTTTTCAATGACTAATTTGTTAAATAATATTATTTTACTTTGTATTTTGATAAAAAAAATTAATAATAATGATACAAATTAAATATTTTATGGGAAAATCAAAACTTTTGCACTAATGTAACATATGTATCTTTAGGGTTATATAAAATAGGCTCTTTTGTTTCCGTGGGTTACAACTCCTTTTCCGAATTTCAAATCTCTTGTTTAAAAAAAAAAAAAAAATGGCGCTTTTGCACTAACAAACTGGGTCCACAGGCCCAATTAGCATAAAAATAGCCCGTCAAGTCCCAAACCGAAGCCCATTTGGGCCCAAAAGAATCAAATTACTTTCAGACAACCCTCGTACGAGAGATTAATTAATTCCTTGCAATTCCCTCCAAAGTTCAAAGCGTCTCCAGCAATGGCGAATCAATCCTTTCCTTGGTGACGCTATCAAAAGAAACCTTGTTGATTCGGTAATCCCCAAATCCTTAAATACGTACCCTTTCGTTTTTCAATTCCATGTTTGCAGATTTATAGGATTTTAATTTCCTCAACTTGAGATCATGTCTGGCGCTCCAGTTGTTGATGCAGATTACCTTAAAGAAATCGAGAGGGCTCGCCGAGACCTTCGCGCTCTCATTTATTCCAAACAATGCGCTCCAATCATGCTCCGTGTCGCGTACTATCTCTCTCTCTCTCTAGGCTGCCAATTTAATGTGCTGGTATTGAGGTTGCATTTTTTTTTTCTCGTAGGTGGCATGATGCTGGGACTTATGATGCTAAAACCAAAACAGGAGGCCCCAATGGTTCGATCAGGAATGAGGAAGAGTATAAGCGTGACGAAAACAAAGGCTTGGAAAAGGCGATAGAATTTTGTGGTGAGATTTGGTTTTCCGAAAAAGTATGTAAATTTGTGCATTCCCTTGTTGTTATCTTTCTAATAATATTTCGGGTGTGGTTCAATTATCACATTTGTTATATAGCAACAGCTTTTCTGTGAAAAATATTAGTGTAGTTCTGTGGTGTGGTAGAAAATAAAAATTTCAGGTTAACTTCATTTCGCAGGAGTAGTAATACTGGTTGCCCTCTCCACCCCTTATATTAGCAAAAAATAAAATGCTGTAACTTAGGCTGATAATTCCTGTCGCAACTAGAACTTTAAACTGAGTTGCATGTCTGGCAGACAAAGACTTGAGTTCAAATGATTTTCTAGGCCTATATCATTATCATGGTTTGGTTTTGATAGAGTTGATCAGCATGTCCGTTGCTTTGGCATGAAAGAGTGTCCCGCTTACTTCCTTCTCCTTTGTCCATTGTGTTTTTGGGCTTGGCTTTGTATTGTACATAATTGACCTGTATGATATGTATGCTATTTTGTCTTCCATAAAGTCATGTAAAGTTACTGGGCCTAAAGCAAATCTTGGGCCAACTGTTTTCCTAAGCTTTAGTTAGGAATCAGGATTACAGATCTTGCTAATAAATTTGGCTTCCTTTATGCTTTCAGAAGAAGTGAAGGCTAAACATCCAAAAATCACATATGCTGACCTTTACCAGGTAAGTAAAGTTCCTCCGACTCCTTTGTGTACCTATACTAAATTTTGAGTTTCACCTAATAATTATCTTATTCTGTCTGTAATGGTAAGTCCATAAAAGTCCTCCAAAGAAGAAATGGACCTTCTCCCTTCTAGGTGTATGCCCTTTGCTTTAGCTTTATGGCAGCCAAACAGGTGGAATAAGCTACCTGTAGTCCTTCAATGGGCTGAGAGACTTGTGTGTCAGAATTGACAGCAATTTTTAATGGCTGCGGATGTTAGTGTCTTGTGCCAAGGTCATTAGAATGCAAAGCCCCTGCTTGTGTATGATATTGATTGAAAATATCTTACGAGTAGAAGAAAGAAGTTGAGCTGGGTGCTCCCACACCTTTCTTCCCGGTATCTTTCCTAGTATTATTTAGTTCACTGTTGATTGTCTCACAAGCCAGAGAGGTCATATTCATTTGCTTGTTAAGCTTTAAAATCACGATAGAGAAGCAACATATTCAACTTTTAAACACCATCTGTTTTGTGACTTCTAGCTTGCAGGGGTTGTAGCAGTTGAGGTGACAGGGGGGCCAACGATTGATTTTGTTCCCGGTCGCAAGGTACATTGACATTCGTGAGGCATATAAAACATATCTTCACAGTCCTCTACAAGCTTGACTGGTCATCCTAACTCTTCATCATGATTGTACAATAGAACTTGAGAGTTACTTTCTTTATTGCAAATGGAGTCACCTCGATAATACTTACAGTCTAAACCAGGCAATGAAGCATTTGAATAGTGCCATGCTTTCATGTTGTGGGATCAGTAAGATGCATTAGATTGTAAACACTTATTTTGAGAGAAGAATGGCCCCATTTATATATGTATTTCTTATTTTGAGCACCACAAAAATTACAATTCTATGAGATCAAATTTAGGCCATGACTTTGCTGCTTTGATTAGGACTCCTCGGTGTCACCAAACAAAGGACTCCTTCCCGATGCAACAAAAGGTTTGTAATCAACAATTGATATTCTTTGCGTTCCTTTCGTTTTGGGCTGTGTATGTATATGTGGAGAGGGGGTGTGACTTTGTCTCTCCGGTCTGTAGGCCGTCCATGCTTCTTTATGTTACCCCACAAACCATTTGGAGTTAGGTTTGTTAGTCGCTTTTTGCCAGGAATTAGACTTGCTTATTGACTATCTACATATTGTTGGTTGGAAGGATGAATTAAGGCTCGGTGTCTGCAGACCCAAATGACCCTTTTGGAGATCATAGTTAGCACTAAGTTCATTCTGCTCATTATTACACTTTTAAATCTGGTTCATCTTCACTGTCATGAATAAAAATTCTAATAGTAGGGAAAAGTACATTGTGGCACATGTGCACATTCCTGACAAACATGTATAAAATGTACTTATCCCTTTTCTGGTTCATGTGTTCTCACAGGAGTTCAACATTTAAAGGATATTTTTTACCGAATGGGTCTTTCTGACAAGGATATAGTAGCACTTTCTGGGGGACATACATTGGTAAACACTTCCTCAGATCTGTGTGTGTGTAATTCTTTCGATTCTATGTAGACTCTAATTGGTGCTGCTGATGCAGGGAAAAGCACATAATGAGAGATCCGGTTTTGAGGGCCAATGGACAAAGGATCCTATGAAGTTTGACTACTCATATTACAAGTAAAAAAACTAGTTACCACTTCCATATCTTCTTTGAGCCCAAAAACGTGAATTTATGGTACACATGCACTTTGTGTCATGACGTGGTTCTGTAACCAGGGAGCTTCTGGAAGATAAATCAAATGGACTGTTGAAACTTCCCACAGATAAGGCTCTAACGGAAGATCCTACATTCCTTGGCTATGTAAAGCTTTATGCTGATGTAAGTAGAAAAAAATATTTAAGGTGCAATTTAATCTAAGATTAACACAACCTCCATTTATTTCTAGATAAAATGTCTGGTGCCTTAAGTTGCAAATCAGTTATAGTCATAACTTAATGGAATTACTGTGGAATCTGATGCTGAGGTAAGGTGCCTTCGAGCAGGAATGTTGACAATTTTTTTTGGCAGGATGAAGAAGCATTTTTCAAAGATTATGCAGCATCACACAAGAAACTTTCAGAGCTAGGATTTACACCAAGTGTTCTGCCTTCAAAGTCAGCCGGGGTGAACACTTCAGTACTGGCCCTGGTCGCAGTTGCAGTTATTGTTGCTGCTGCTGTGGTGTTGCTGACTTACTTCTATCATTCGCACTGAAGAGTCAACAAATAAAGGCCTTGTAGTAGTATAACTGTACAAACTAAGCTGGAATAAGGATAAATAAAATCTCTATTGTTGTCCCAAATGAATTGCTTTTGGATGGGCATCTTGTCCAGGTTTGGGCTAAAACTATCTTCTATTCCCCTGGTGCAGAGAGAAAGTTCCATTTGTAATTTGCCATTCATTTCTCAAGTGCCTTATTTTGCATTATTTTGGTCTGGAGCGGGCACTGAGCAATTAACACGGTCTAGGGGTTTACACCATTACAAGGTCCTTGGAATCTTTTTTGACTGGCCGGTTTTTGGTTGAGCTAATTGTCGGATCCATTAAGGGTGAGTTTATTTTATTTTATTTTCTTTTCTTTTCCAAGATTAATTCAAAATTTTAATTAAGAGTTTGGTACTCTTGTCATTGGATCAACATGGAGCTGGTTATAAGTGCCCTAGAAATGTCATGCATGAATTTCGGCAATTGTATTGGGGCTGAAAGGGTGCATTGATGGCTGAGTTGGAACTAAATTCTTTTGAGTTGAGTGGTCGGATACTCTATTCTCTTAATCAGAGGTCTTGAGTTCAATCCCTAGGAATGACGAAAAAGGATTTTGGAAAACAAATCCTTACAATGAATCTCAGAGTATTTGAATCAAATTAATCGAATAAATTTTGAATACCGGCGGTGAAAATAAAAAAGAAAAATGGTTGAGCTAGGCTGGTCCTAGATGTTGGGCTTACAAATCAAGCACAACTTGGGGGGTCATCTGGTATATTGGTCTGGTAGAAGAATTCAAATGACACGTATGCTTTGCGCTTATTTTTGGCCGGATTGAGCAATGTTTTCTAATAAATTTTTTTTATTTTTTTTTTGGTATCATGATTTGGTCACCGCCAAGTATCTTGAGTTTTATTCTGATTAATCTGAATCGATGGGTTTCCCAACATTGTTTTTTTCGTATCCAGAGGGAGTCGAACTCTCGGTCTTATTAAAAGATGAAGATATCCATCTTACCTACACTAACAAGCGTTGATTTTTCTAATAAATTTTTAGGAATCGGTCTATATATTGAACTATATAATTAAAATAAAATTAATCTTGACTTCATAGTTTCGGTTTATGAAATGTAATGCGGCTTAATGTCCTCCATTTCAGGTTCAAAAGTGGCTAGTGGAGGGGGTCTCATGCGTGATGCAGAAGGCAACTGGATCAAAGGCTTCATTTTAAATATAGGTAGAACAGACGCTCTTTCTGCGGAAGTTTGGGCCTTGAGGGAAGGTCTCTGGATGGCTAAGAGCAGCAGAGCAAACCATGTGGAGGTGGAAATTGACAGCCTTACTTTAGCCCAGCTGCTCAAGAAGGACAATGGAACATCTCATCCCCTTCTTCATGCTATCATGGACTGCAGAGATCTTCTAAGTGAGCTGAGAGTTGCTGAGGTGCGGCACATTTATAGGGAAGCCAACAAGTGTGCGGATCATCTTGCCGCTTTGGGGAAACACAGTCAGCGGGGTCTAACCATCCTGGAAGCTCCTCCGAGCTCTCTCTCCTCCTTGCTGTTAGATGATAGGCAGGGAGTAGAGTACCGCCGATTGGTCAGCCGTAGGAATGGGCGTAGCGAGTAGTTTGGGCTAGGAGGCTTTTGGGTTTTCCTTCGGGTCTCCTTTTCTTTAGGTGTTTTTTTTTTTTTTTTTTCCCATCTCTTTCTACCAAAAAAAAAAAATGTCCTCCATTTCGGCCCATTTGAAGCCTCTCTTCTTTTCTTTTCTTTTTTTTTTTTTCCTTCTGCCTCGCACTGTCAAAACTGTCGGCCTGGCCTGTCAGGGGCTGGCCTAAATGGGCCGGGCTGGGGTAAAAATTGCTGGTCCATGACTGTCTGCCCCGGCCTAACAGGTTAAATGGGCTGGCCAGTGTGCTGTCTATTTTTTTTCCCCTCAAAATAAGTTTTTTTTTTTATTATTTTTTTTATTTTCACCACCGGTATTAAGATTTCACTCGATTAATCCAATTCGAGCACTGTGGGGTCCATTTAAGCGATTGGCTCTCCCAAATCCTTTTTCGCTATTCCCGTGATTTGAATTCGAAACCTGTGATTGAAAGAATAGAATAACTGACCACTTAATTGAAAAAAATTAAAAAAAAAATCAACGGAGTTTGGTTCCCTCAAAATAAGAGTTTGAAATAATTGGCATGATTTCTAGGAAGGTGACTAACTGTGTCAAAGCATTGGATGAGATACAAGGTATTGATGGACTGGTTTATTTTGCTGCTCTGGATCTGTTTAACAACGCAAGCGCAGGGGAGATATTCTTATCTCTCAAACATGATAAGCGATTGACCTGGTTGCATGGAAAGTGTGCTGGACCCTCCAGTTCATAGACACATAGCCATTGCCTTATTTTTGGTCATCCACGTTGAAATTTTGAATTTAGCTCTTAGAACTTGAAATGCCCTAGCACATGGTCAGCGCACTACTTTTACAGTGGAGTGGCCTATAGTCTTTTTGGTAAGCCTGTTTCAAATGGATAGTTGTATATGTCAACAAGCTAATTGCAGTAATTAAATGCGAGTGCTGTCCCATGCAGTGGGAGTGGAGAACAACCCCATGAATGTTTTGTAAAAGGGCAGATGAAACAATTATGGAGATATGTCGAAGTTTTTAATTTCTCCTGGTAATCTTGAGGTTGAACAATTCTTAGCTTCAGCATGAATATAGATCTTATCACTCCAACTGACTGTACATCTTATGTTCCTATTATTTCAACCTAAGTCACCTAACTCTCTCTCTCTCTCTCTCTCTCTCTCTCTCTCTCTCTCTCTCTCAAGCAAATTTTCAGTTTCAACCTCATGACTTCGTTATGTTTAGTTCCTAAATGAGAGAGAGAGAGAGAGAGAGAGAGAGAGAGAGTTTGATTAAATGAATGGTAAGATTTAATTTTGCAAAGAAAGCTTTAACTCTATTAGGAAGAGGAGACGATTTTAGGAAATCTTATTTATTTTTGGTGGGCATATCACATTTGAACTCATGGGACGTGGACCTTCCTGTCAATGCTCCATTCTCTTCTCCCTTCATCTTATCGGTGAAGATGATTTTATTTTATTTTTTTATTTTCAAATTTTAAACCATAACATATAAATCCCATAACTTAAACTTTCTAAGTTTAGGATTAAATTAGAAAACTTCAAAATTTAAGGCTTATAACTATATTTTACTAAATCGATTGTTCGTTGGTAAAATAAATATTTATTATAATAGTAAAAAAGGGGACCAGTTGAAAGGCATTTTTGCTGATCTCAATAGTCATTTTTTTAATCGAAAATTTTTTTAAATAGGGAATCAAAGAGGACGCAAAACCGAACCAAATTTTGGTTTAGACTTGGGTCCTCCTAGCCCTAGGATTAGAATTAATAGTTTTAATTTTAATTTATTTTGGTACCAAATTGCGGTAATGAATGGTTATATGCTTTTTCAATAACTAATTTGTAAAATAATATTATTTTACATTGTATTTTGGTAAAAAAATTAATTATAATGATATAAATTAAATATTTTACGGGAAATCAAAATTGTTGCACAAAACTAACATATGTATCTTTAGGATGGCATAAGATAGGGGCTTATCAATAAATAGTTGGTCTAGTGGGATATGATATTAGATTCTTTAACCAAGTTTTCAAATAAGACTCATAGTTTAGATATAAAAAAAACTATATTAGGAGAATAGTTTCTCTTAAATGGGTCACTGTAAATTTCAAATCGGAGTAATTAAAATATAATTTTAGATACTGATCGGTATAATAATAATAAAAAAAAAAGCTCCTTTGAACTAACAAACTGGGTCTACAGGCCCAATAAGCATAAAAATAGAGCCCGTCAAGGCCCAAACCAAAGCCCAGTTGGGCCCAATAGAAGCAAATTTCATTCTGGCCACCCCGGCACGAAAGAATAATTAATTCCCTGCAAGTCCCTCCAAAGTTCAATGCCTCTCTGGCAATGGCGAATCAATCCTTTCCTTGTGGCGCTCTCAGAAGAAACCTAGTTGATTCGGTAATTACCAAATCCTTAAATACCTACCCTTTCGTTTTTCAATTCCATGTTTGCTGATTTATAGGATTTTAATTTCCTCAACTTGAGATTATGTCTGGTGCTCCAGTTGTTGATGCAGATTACCGTAAAGAAATCGAGAGGGCTCGCCGAGACCTTCGCTATCTCATTTCTTCCGAACAATGCGCTTTCCTCATGCTCCGTCTCGCGTACTCTCTCTCTCTGTCTAAGCTGCCAATTTGATGTGATGGTATTAAGGTTGCATTTTTTTCTCGTAGGTGGAATGATGCTGGGACTTATGATGCCAATGCCAAAACAGGAGGCGCCAATGGTTCGATCAGGTTTGAGGAAGTGTATAAGCGTGAAGAAAACGAAGGCTTAGAAAAGGCGATAAATTTTTGTGGTAAGATTTGGTTTTCTGAAAGTATGTAAATTTGTGCATTCCCTTGTTGTTATCTTTCTAATAATATTTCGGGCGTGGTTCAATTATCACATTTGTTATATAGCAACATCTCTTCTGCGAAAAAAGTTAGTATCGTTTAGTGGGTGTGGTTGTAATAAAAATTTCAGGTTGCAATTTCATTTCGCAGGAGGAGTAGTATTACCGGTTGCCCTCTCCACCCCTTATATTAGCAAAAAATTAAAATGCTTTGATTCCTATAGCAACTAGAATTTTAAGCTGAGTTGAACGACTGGCAGACAAAGACTTGAGTTCAAATGATTTTCTAGGCCTATATCATTATCGTGAGTTGGTTTTGATAGAGTTGATCAGCGTGTCCGTTGCTTTGGCATTAAAGAGTGCGCTGCTTTTTCCTTATCCTTTGTCCATAGTGTTGAAGGGCTTGGCTTCGTATTTTACATAGTTGACCTGTATGATATGTATGCTATTTTGTCTTCCATAAAGTCATGTAGAGGTATTGGGCCTGAAGTAAAGCTTGGGTCAACTGTTTTTCCGAGCTTTAGTTAGGAATCAGGATTACAGTTCTTGCTAATATACTTGGTTTCTTTTATGCTTTCAGAAGGAGTGAAGGCTAAACATCCAAAAATCACATATGCTGACCTTTACCAGGTAAGCGCAGTTCCTCCAACTCCTTTGCTAATATTTGTTTTATTCTGACTGTAATGGTAAGTCCATAAAAGTCCTCCAAAGAAGAAATGGACCTTCTCCATTCTAGGTGTATGCCCTTTGCTTTGGCTTTATGGCAGCCAAACAGGTGGAATAAGCTACCTGTAGTCCTTCAATGTGCTAAGAGATTTGTGTGTCAGAATTGACAGCAATTTTTAATGGCTGCCGATGTTAGTGTCTTGTGCGAAAGTCATTAGAATGCAAAGCCCCTGCTTGTGTATGTTATTGATTGAACATATCTTACAAGTAGAAAAAAGAAGTTCAGCTGGGTGCTCGCCTACTTTTCTTCCCAGTATCTTTCCTTGTATTATTTGGTTCACAGTTGATCGTCACACAAGCCAGAGAGGTCATATTCATTTGCTTGTTAAGCTTTAAAATCACGATAGGGAAGCAAAATATTCAACTTTTAAACACCACCTGTTTTGAACTTCTAGCTTGCAGGGGTTGTCGCAGTTGAGGTGACAGGGGGGCCAACGATTGATTTTGTTCCCGGTCGCAAGGTATGTTGACATTCGCGAGGCATATGAAACATATCTTCACACTCCTCTACAGGCTTGAGTGGTCATCCTAACTCTTCATCATGATTGTACAATAGAACTTGAGAGTTACTTTCTTTGTTGCAAATGGAGTCACCTCGAGTCTAAACCAGGCAATGAAGGATTTGAATAGTGCCATGTTTTCATGTTGTGGGATCAGTAAGATGCATTAGATTGTAAACACTTATTTTGAGAGAAGAACATTCCTATTTATATATGTATTTCTTATTTTGAGCACCACAAAAATTACAATTCTATGAGATCAAATTTAAGCCCTGACTTTGCTGCTTTGATTAGGACTCATCGTTATCACCAAAAGAAGGACTCCCTCCCGATGCAGCAAAAGGTTTGTAATCAACAATTGATAATCTTTGTGTTCCTTTCGTTCGGGCTGTGTATGTACATGTAGAGAGGGGGTGTGACTTTGTCTCTCCGGTCTGTAGGCCGTCCATGGTTCTTTATGTTACCCACAAACCATTTGGAGTTAGGTTTGTAAGTCGCTTTTTGCCAGGAATTAGACTTGCTTATTGACTATCTACATATTGTTGGTTGGAAGGATGAATTAAGGGTCGGTGTCTGCAGACCCAAATGACCCTTTTGGAGATCATAGTTAGCACTAAGTTCATTCTGCTCATTATTACACTTTTAAATCTGGTTCATCTTCACTGTCATGAATAAAAATTCTAATAGTAAGGAAAAGTACATTGTGGCACATGTGCACATTCCTGACAAACATGTATAAAGTGTACTTATCCCTTTTCTGGTTCATGTGTTCTCACAGAAGTTCAACAGTTAAAGGCTATTTTTTACCGAATGGGTCTTTCTGACAAGGATATAGTAGCACTCTCTGGGGGACGTACATTGGTAAACACTTCCTCAGATCTCTCTGTGTGTAATTCTTTAGTTTCTATGTAGACTGTAATTGGTTCTACTGATGCAGGGAAAACCAAAGGATCCTATGAAGTTTGACAACACATATTTCAAGTAAAAAATCTAGTTACCACTTCCATATCTTCTTTGATCTACCCATTTGAAAGGAACAGAAAACATGAATTTATGGGACACATGCAATTTATCTCATGACTTTGTTCTGTAACCAGGGAGCTTCTCGAAAATCAATCAAAAGGACAGTTGAAACTTCCCGCAGACAAGGCTCTAATGGAAGATCCTAAATTCCTTGAATATGTAAAGCGTTACGCTGCTGTAAGTGAAAAAATATATATTTAAGGTGCAATTTGATCTAAGGTTCACAAACCTGCATTTATTTCTAGATAAAATGGCTGGTTCACAAACCTGCATATATTTATGGAATTACTGTGGAATCTGATGCAGATGTGAGGTGCCTTTGAGCAGGAATGTTGACATTTTTTTTTTTGGCAGGATGAAGAAGCATTTTTCGGAGATTATGCAGCATCACACAAAAAACTTTCAGAGCTATTTACGCCTTCAAAGTTAGCTGGGGTGAGCACTACAATACTGGCTCAGGGCGCAGTTGCGGTTATTGTTGCTGCTGCTGCTGTGCTTCTGAGTTACTACTATTATTCGCGCCGAAGAGTCAACAAATAAATGCCTTGAATTAGTATAACTGTACAAATTAAGCTGGAATAAGGATAAATAAAATCTCTATTGTCCAATGACAAGAGAAATTGTTATTTCATAATTCAGAAATTCTGAAGGTTACAAGAAAATAAATAAATAAAATATTGTTGCAGCTATTCCGTTATTTTTTGGGCGAGCAAGTCAAAGAATAAAACAACCGTGTGCTTGTTGATGTGTTTTGACCGACACCAAAGGGCCTCAGTGTTCTACAGTCTTGACTGACATAATGCCTATGCTTCAAACCTTGAGCAGCATTGGCTTGAGGAGAACAAGTTCATCTCCAACCTAAATTAGGTGACTAAAGTGTAAATTAGTGAAAGCAACAAAAGCATAAAAAACTTTTGGTTAGGCTCTGGGGCTTAAGGAGTGTGTGATATCTTGGAACACCTTAAGCCTCTTATCGACCTTTCTTTGCAATGGCAGAGTTTCAGAAATCTTTGCATTTTCTGAAACCTTTTCTGTTTTCTTGGTCGAACCAATGACTGCAGCCATAATAGCCTCTTCGAAGTCCTTGTTGTCTGGCAGCAATTCCGCCCACTTGTTCTCCATTTCATCTGTTGAAATCGATTTCCTTCTAGTCTTATGATCTGGGTCCATCTGTGGCTTTCCTAATTCAGATAATACTTCCTTTGGGTTTGACACATTAGCAGACCTTGTCCTCTTGAGACTCTCATGGAACTGATTGTGATTTCCAATTGTTTCCTTTCCAAATTTTGATGAATAAAATGATAGAGCATCAATGTTCAGTGAATTCACATGGGAAAGAGCAGCAGATTTGAGAATCCCAGGAATCACCATCTGATTGGCCATTCTATTGAGATCAACATTTTCATCCCCAAACTCCTCCTGAGGCTGGATTGTGTTTGTTATTGCAGAGGTAATAGGATGAGGTTCTTTACAAGGATGAGGTTGCCATATGGACGAGGAACCAAGGAAAGCATCGAAGAGCCTACTTTGTTCAACCAGATCACCTCCTTTACTCATTATTTTGGACTCAAGGTCTCGGAGCATTTGCTGTGCTCTTTCAAAGGCCTTGAGATGGGAATCAACCCCTCTTGGCCCATCTGCGACCGCAGGCTTCACTCTCCTAAGAGTCTCTTTAGCATCTGCGATTCTTCCTTGTTTCATCAAGCAAATGCCCAAATTGCACATCTTGTTATTGTCAGGCGCAATGAGAAGTGCGTGCCTATATACATCTTCTGCTTCAATGTAGTTGTTCTGCTGCATTAAAGCCCAACCCAAATTGCCCTACAATATCATAAACATAATTAATCATCTTATTATCAATTTCAATTTAGCACTTTGAGACAATTAAGGAAGTCCAAGATAATGTTTTTACCAGTAACCGAGTTGCTTCTTGTTCCACAGAGATCTGGAATTTCTTCCCTTGGGATCTGGCGGTCTTGGTCCGCTTTCCATTGAATGCCATCCCTTGTTGAATCAAGAAAAGCTTGTGCTTTAATAGATTGACTTGATCATCCAATCTTCCACATCTCTGTATGAAACCCTCCAAGAAAAGATAAATTAATTAAAATAAATAAAATTAAAATTAGAAAAATTAAAAAAATTAAAAAAATTAAAAAATTAAAAAAATTAAAAAAAATTAAAAAAACAAAAAAACAAAATTAACAGCAACAAAATTTTGGTGTATTTGTAAGAGCAACAAAGGAGACCTTGTATAGATCCAAAAGGATGTTGTCAAGAGACTCTTGGGCTTGATCCGAACACTGACTTCTCAGTGATTTAATTGCTTCAATGGCTTCTTCGGCCCGATTCTGTTGCTTCATCACAATTGCCATATCTTTCAAAGCACTATCAACCCTATCTCCAGCATTAATGGCAGCCCAGAACAATGGAATTGCCTTCTCCGGATCTTTATCCACCAACTAATAAAAAAAGGCAAGAAACCCATTAAAATTAAGCATAAAAGACACACAAGTCAGATCAAGATCTAAGAAAAGAAACCCAAGAATTGTGAGATCTGGAAATTGCTTGCCTGAACATTTTTGGCTCTGACATAAGGAGTGTCTCCAACTGGGACTTTGTGGGTTATGTGGAAGGATTCGGACCGCGTCCTCGAGACTCCTAGAGGCTTTGCCGGTGAAGAAGGAGCAGATTTTGTTGGTCTAATGCCCGGTGGTGCATTCCGCATGTCCTGCAACATCTTTTAGTCTTTGCAGATCTATTAGACCTTGCGGTGAATGAAAGCACGACTCTCCGTGAAAACAAGAAAAGCAGGGAAAGATCGGAACCTATGGTGTTTTAGAAAGCGAGAGAGAATACGGAGAGTGAAGCAAATCTGGGTTTGGAGAGGCATTGATAAGAGGAAAGTTTGAAATTTTCGACCGTTGTAGGTGACCGTTTAAAATTCTAGCCGTAGTGTCATTTCTTATTTTAACATTTTTAGAAACTGATGGAATATATTTCCACTACTGCCCCTAAATGTTTAGGAAATTTGTTTCGGTGCTTGTTATTTTCGTGTCGGATCATTATTCCCCCCGGAACTCATGAATCATCGCGTCCATAGCCCTTAGCATTTTTTTTTTTTTTTTAAACTAACCAAACGTCTTTTGACCATTTCACATTTTGGGAAAGATTTTTATTTTTTTTCAAAATAAATAAAAAAGAATTCATTAAATTTAAATCAATAACAAATATTACAATAAGGTGAGACGACTATAAATATGCACCCATCTGCCTAGGCTTCTTTTGAATATTTTCTTATTTCTAAATTTACCAAATTTAGCAGTTACCTATTTTTTTATTTTATTTATTTTATATTACCAATTCTATTGCCAAAATTACAAATGAAAATAATAATCCATAGAATCGATTTGTACTGATTAACAACGTTCACCCCTCCTTATTTTTACTTGTAACAAGAATTTCTCATATCCTAAAATCGCCGTTAAATTTTCATAATATAATTGAAAAAATTCTTAACCACTCTTTTAAAGATCAATACGGATTAAATTTTAGGGTATACTTTAGAGATGTATTAAAAAAGAATTGTTATGGTACATCTTCTTGCTCTCGGTGCATGTTTGCCAACATGTGATGAGAGATCATGGACAGGTATCTCCCTTGTCAATACTATAGCAGTTGAGTGGCTAAGAGGAGTCTAAAGATGGTGATCATTTGTTAGTAAACCAATAATTCCAGCAGCAGCAGAGTGAAGATCCTCATATAAAGTGAAGTGATCGATCCTCATTGAAAGTGAAGCGATCAATCGATCAATCAATCAATCGGAGAACTGATGATCACTTAATGGGTTTTGGATTCAAAATAACAGGTCGAATTTTATTGCCGATAAAATTGTTTTGTCTCTATTTTGATCAGAGAAAAAATTTTAAAAATTTTGAGTCCAATTTATGGTTTCATTGGAGGGGTCTGTACGTTAAGGTCCAACCGATGAAGTGGGATGTCCTTATTGTCATACTACACCCAAAAACGAGAAGAAGAAAATAATAATTAAAAATTAATAACAGTACAAGATATGGTGCTCGAATATACCCAAAAAAAAAAAAAAAAAAAAAAAAGAGACATGGTGGTAGGCCGTGGCAGGGTTGTTAACTAATTCAGACCGACCGCTGCAATGACTCCTAAAAAAAAGAGACATATGGTGGTAGACCGTGGCTGGCTGGGTTGTTTTTTTTTTTGTTACCATATTTTGGATATCGCCCGATATTCGGGATTTCGTCCCGACTAATCCCGACCGACAGCTGTAGTGGCTCCTTTTCGGAGAACGGGTTTCCCAATGGGGAATGCTCCATGCACATGAGGGTCCGATACTCCTGATTAGAGTCGAATCTCGGTTATGTTTAAGGGAACTCAATCCTATATCCAGTTGATTCAACCCACGTTGATGTCGACCACGTTGATGCCGGGCTGTTTACGCTTAGAGATAGAAAGGCCCAGTTGAGTTGAGTAGGCCCAATGATTGCCGGGCCTAAATGACCAAAATGCTAAAAATAGCGCTACACGATTGCCAAATAATAATAATAATAATAATTGATATGTGGGTCAGTCCTATAAAAGCACCATCCTAACACTTACTCTGCCACAGACGCACACCACACCAGCAACCAAAGCAAACCAATATTGGTATCGGGCAGAGAGAGAGAGAGAGAGAGAGAATAAATGCATGCATATGCATGGGGAGGTCTCCGTGTTGTGAGAAGGCACACACAAACAAAGGAGCATGGACTAAAGAAGAAGACGAGAGGCTTATTGCCCATATTCAAGCCTACGGCGAAGGCTGCTGGAGATCACTCCCCAAAGCCGCTGGCCTTCTTCGATGTGGCAAGAGTTGTCGTCTCCGGTGGATCAATTATCTTAGACCCGATCTCAAGCGTGGAAATTTCACTAGTGAGGAGGACGATCTGATCATCACCCTTCATAGCCTCCTTGGAAACAAGTCATCTCTCTCTCTCTCTCAAACTTCTTTTTTCGTGCTACCTTGCTCATACCCTTCATTCAATTCTCCTATGCTTAACCCTTTTATTTTCTTGGTTATATATGCATGCAGATGGTCACGCATAGCAAGGAAGTTGCCAGGAAGAACAGATAATGAGATAAAAAACCATTGGAACACCCACATAAGGAGGAAGCTACTGAGTAGAGGAATCGACCCCTCAACACACAGGCCTATCGGTGATTCATTGGCTGAGAAGAAGCCAAAGAGCCCCGCATTAATCTCTTGCGATGCAAACTCTATCGATCAACAGGAACAGAGGAAACTCAAACTTTTTGGTAGTCTTGAGAGCAATAATAGGAAGAAAATATTCCCTTTTCAGGAAATTAACTATAATCCAAAGTTGAATCTTGAACTACAAATAAGTCCTCCCAATATTCAAAATCCACATGATCAGTCACTTGCGGTGTCTGATGATGATTTCTTGGATTTGAAGATTTAATATTTGGCGAGACAATGAAGATATTACTCGTGAGCTTTCTTGCAGAAAATATGTATTATGTTGTACTTGTGGAATTTTTTGCTATTTTCTACCAAATACAGTTCTCTCTCTCTCTCTCTCTCTCTCTTTTGGGGGCGGGGGGGTTTGGATGCACCAATAGCCCTATATACAAGGAGGGAGAATATGGAGTTTCCAACCTCACTCAGATTAGTAGCACTCTGCGGAATGACCAACTTTCAAACAATCTAGACATGTTGGCACTCAAGAGATGGTGAATATTATTCTATTTCTTTCATTATTGTTTTCCTTCACTTTTGGTGTTGTTTGTCTCTAAATTGGGAAGATGCAGATAAGCCATGAGAGGATGAGAGAGAACAAAGGAGTAGGTGACCTTTCTCATCATCATGCAAGACACAAATGGAGAACACTCCATGCATGTATTTATGACTTGCATCATCCATGTTTCTCCCAACCCAACAATAATTGTGTATGCAGACCACACAAATCAATCAATTTAGATTCCCATTACATCATTTAGCCTCAACTTTTGGTACCCTTTTCAATTTTTTGTTCTTCCAACATCTAGAGTAGGTAAGGAAAAACTATTAATTATGTTCACATATGAGAAGGGAAAAGGTTCACCAAATATTTTGGACCCAGCATCAAATAGACCTTTACTGTTCAAATTCAGAAAAAAAAAAATTTGCACGACTCCCGGAGGTCAGGGCAAAATGCAAGAGTGCAGAGGGTGGGTGAAACCAAAGGCAACAACACCCTAAAATCTTGAAAAAGAAAATTAGTATGTATATTTTTAGCGATATTTTTATTTTCAAAATATTATTAAAATTTTCAAAAATACCTTTTAAAATTTATTTATTTTTAAAAAATTATAATTTTCAATTTCTATGTTATTTTTTGTACTAAAAATAAACTTTTGCTTTGAGAGAAGCTATTCCTCCAAAAGTCCAACCTACGAATGATGTATCCAAGAAGTTGAAAAAGAACAAAGAAAGTTTGAGAAAGGGGAGAGTCACTTTTTCTTGTTTCCACCTGCCCGATCCTCTGTTCAAACGGATTTGGTAGACATAATAGAAGCTTCCATCCCACATCAATCTCAATTTGAGAAAGATCAAAGGAAAATCCTATCAAAGATGGTCAAGTAAATACCCATAGAAGTTGCCGCATTATTACCTGTTTGGCCGTCTTGAATTAGATAAATTAAACGATCAAATCTTAAATAATAATTCAAATCAACAAATTTTAATCAATTTTTAAATAATTCAAATTAATCAATACATACTGACATAAACTCTTACAATTAATTTGATTTATTAAATCATTACTCATTTAATTCACATATCATTAATAAAAAGAAATAATCAACGGGATGGAGACATGTATGACTTAAACCGACGCAAGCCTAAACCAAGTGTGTGTACTTGAAAAACAAATCTCTACGGATCCCTGTATTGATTGGGAGGGGAAAAGAAAACAAGGAGGATGCAAATAGTTTAGTTATTTCACCAAAGAGGAAACAAGTAGCTAGAGATGTACAAACATTCAAGAATAAAATACAAGTGCAGAACAATTCATAAACTTCACCGAGTAAAATGCCACAATCCTAACACACACTACTACCGTCTTTAAGCTACAAAGCACGGAAGCTATCTGCTTTATCAAGTCTGGCTGTGCTTGAGCTTGATGACTCACCCATTGCATCGGGAGAAGCTGCAACTTGGGTGGTTGCCCTCTTTAGAGACGTCGGCATACCAGATATTTCCTGAAGTTGCAGAAAACATGATATTACAACATAATTATAGAATGGTCACGGGTGATAGCGAGTCAAATTAGTAAAAAATCACTTCAGGCAGTATGAGACATCCTATGATTGAATCCCACTTGCACTAGGATTGAGGGAGGGGAAGAGCCACCCTGCATTATGCGGCTCAAATGCCTATGGACCGAGAAAGGGAAAATTATAGGATAGTTGGGCCTAATGGATAAACAAGGAATGTCGCAGGCATACTGGGGCAAGGCAGAATAAGAAATTTTCACTGATATCATTGTCCAGTTGGTTAAATACCATCAAGGAGTCACGAGCAAGATCAACGATATAACAAGATAAATGAATCAGTTAAATCAAATACTCTTGAGAGAATGTGGAACAATATCTCAAAGGTCAGTTCAAGAATAAAGGGGAACTAGCTTGAAGTGGAGGCAGAGACCTCTTGGCACAGCCCCGTAAACCAGAAACCAGCAGATTACCTTCATTAAATGCATTCTTAAGTCACATGGTCGAACTTGATTTCCAATGCATGCCATCACAAATCTGGAGTAATTGAACATAACATCAGCAGCAGCTTGCTTTTTCTCCTCAATCTGCCAAATAGTGCCAACTTTTAAGAACTAGAACTAAAGCTTGAAAATATGATGCTAAAGCGGGGAGAACACAGCCAATGCCCACATTGGCTCCATCAAGATTCTACAGAACATAAGCAAAATACTAGAGGTGACTCCAAGTGAATATATATGTACAGTTGGTCGACAAAAGTTTCAACCAAACTCCTCTTCCCACAGCTCACTACTTCAGAGAGAATGAAACCCTTATGGATTCATCACACCACAACCGAACTCCAGAAGCAGCACCATTGGCATAAAAACTATTGTGAGGAAGGTCACATATTCAAAAGATGTTGGCTTGTTCAAGTTTATGATTTTAATGCAAAAACTTTATATAGCATTATAGTGCATGACTTTGGATGATGGAATGGAATATAGTCCAATTGAAAGAAATAAATACAAAAATTTCACCATATTAATTGCAGCTAAATCCAGTGCTTAATGTGTAAGATGAAGACATCTTTTGTTTGTGCCTAAAAGGATCAAGGATATGACCCATGAAATCCAATATGAAACAACCAGAATAACCAAAGAAACTTATAATAATAATAATAAATAAAAAGGAATTTGACACCCCATTATAAAACTTCTATTCAATTATATAAAACAATATCCAGGATACATAGTACTGCTCATTTTAAAAGAAAAAAGAATAGCTAAGCTCCAAATAGCCATAAATGGAATTTGATATCAATAAAGCAGAAACTTTTGGGGGACATCATTATTATCATAACCTTTATCAACTGATATTCCATACAATAAAAAGGTAGTAAATTTCTTAGTTGAAGTAAATGAAAGACTTATAACCTCTTAAACTAACTGTACAACAACAACAACAACAACATCAACCACCATCTGGATCTTAATCCCAAATTTTGGAGTCGGTCATTTGAGAGACAAAAACAGGAGAAATGAAAAAAAAAACATATATATATGTATGTATATATAGTTAAAATTTAAAACAAAAATAGAGAAGAATTAAAAAAAAAAAATCTATAGAAACCTAAATTGACAAGAGATGTGATTTAACTTGTTTGAATTCTCCTACGCCACTTATTATTATCTAAAGCCATCTTCTCAACTAAATCCTTAAATATCATATTTTTATGGATAACCTCTTAAACTAACCGTGCTTCCAAAAATATCCAGCGCTACTGCAAAAACTTGATATAAACATGGATACGGTGGAGAAAACAAGGAAACAACATGGACTTGTTGTAATGAAGCCTCTACAATTTAATGGAATCCACTGCTCTGAGTTAATAAATTAGAAAAACTTTAGCTTCCCAAGCATGCCATTCTTAACCATCGTCGTTAAAATCAGGACTCTAATCAAGGGCAGAATCATTGAATCATGCAAGATTTTGCAAGAAAAACAATTAATCATCATATTTTATTATAACAAAATTGTAAAAGCATTTACATAGGATAGGTATTTTGACAATCCTATGAACAACCATTAATCACTTTGCCGCAGTAGTATAAGCCCTCGCCCTATCACCACCATTGGATCCGGGGTTCAAGCAATCCCCCTTCCCAAAAAGGATTGAGGTAGGATTGTCAATCCTATAAAATCATATAAATTGTTCTAATATTGTTTGTCCAGTAAAAATTATAATTCTGCCCCTGAAATTATAATTAAATGCACCGTATTTCATCCTGATATAAATTTCTGTCATCGTCCTTAGGTGATGCTCAGCTCTAAAAAAACCTAAGCCCTAACGCGATTACTAATTATAGTGAAGCCAAAAATCGATTTCCCCAAAATCATTTGACATGAAATTCTTGACTTGCTTACAAAAGCAAATAACTTTATAAACTTCCTGGAGGAAGAACCTCAGGTAGATCGAAAGCACACTTGTCGAACTAAATCTTAAATCAGATGGTCGAATTTGTCATCAACACCATCCTAAATTATACCACCTTAAAATCTAGGAAAGAACAAACAGATCATAAACCTCATCCCAAGCTCACAAAATCGAGAAGGATTTATCCGAACCAGAGAGAGAGTGAGAGAGAGAGAGAGAGAGAGAATCTGACCTCGTAATCGTCTTTCATTTTGGTGGGAATTTCAGAATTTCTCGGGGGTTCTTCTCCTTCGAGCTCATTCCTACTCGGGTCAGTTTTTGTATCCAACCAACCACTTCCCTGCAAAGTTACGGGTCATTCACAAGTACCACCGAAATGGGCCCATATGTATTGATCAAGCCCATCAGAATTTTTTTTTTTTTTTTTTGGTTACACAGGGATTTGAACGTAGAATCATCAAATTGAGAAAATAAAATTGACCATGAGACTGTCCCTTTGAGAACAAACCCATCAGAATTCAGGCACTCCCAATAAAGTTAGACCCAATCGGCCCACCTAGAAATCCTTTTTTTTTTTACCAGAACTATATTCTGACCGATCTGATTCGAACGTTTACCGAAACTTCATAATAATTCCTAGGGCCAAAGGAATAGAAAACTCTATTTGTTGGAAGGAGAAAAGTGACGGGGACTTTTCAGTAGCTTCAGCTTACTGGATTCAGAAGAAGCATCTCTCGAATCAGGTTCTAAGCAAAAGGGATTGGGGCTAGGTGTGGAGAAGCAAATGCCCGGAAAGAGTTAAAGTTTTTGTGTGGATGGCAGTCTGGGGAAAAGTCTTGACAAATGTAGAGCTGAACAAGAGAGGGATCAGCAGGGAAGTGATCTGTACTATATGCAGAGAGGAAGTGGAATCAGTTGTTCATGCTCTAGGGGACTGCAGACATGCTAGGAGTATATGGAGCAACTTAGTGCAGGGCATAGGCAAGGTGGCTGACTTCTGGAAGGACTGCATATTCGATTGGCTAAGGAATGGTGCTGAACGGAGGTATAAATTAAATTTGGAGGAGGAGGGTAGAACTTTCATGATCACAGTCTGGTATATCTGGAAGGACAGATGCTGTCTGATCCACCAAAGAAAGTCTGTGTCCCCCCGTTCGTTAATCAGTAAAGTGAGGTGCATGGTTGAGGGAGGCATCAGAGCCATCTATGAAACCAATAAGAGGGGTAAGGAAGAGCTTATCAGCAGGAAGAAGCCACCTGACGGGGTAATCAAACTCAATGTTGATGGAGCTGCGAGTTTATAGACTGGGAGAGTAAGTGCAGGTGGTGTTTTCAGAAATTATAGAGGTGACTGGCTTGCGGGTTTCTGACGGAATATAGGCACGGCTCATGGGGACTCGGCGGAGCTCTGGGCTTTGAAGGAGGGCCTGTTGATAGCCGGTAATAGGAGGTTGGAGCCTTTGAATGTCGAGAGTGATTCCATGACAGTCGTCAAGGCAATTAACAAGGGTGTGGGAGACTACCATCCTTGGAGGAATCTGATTATCGACCGCAGAAATCTTATGATCAATCTAGGAGTAGTTGAGATAAAACACATCTTTAGAGAAGCTAATCAATGTGCCGATAAACTGGCGGAGATGGGAAAGAATGCGGATCCAGGTGTTCATGTAAGTACTTCTCCTCCTGTTATTCACTGCTTGCATCGTGATGAGGTAGGCGTGCTCTCTTCTAGGAGGAAGTTTTAGTGTTGCAGGGTTTGCGTTCCTGCTGTTTGTTTTGTTTGTTTCTTACCTTAACCCAAAAAAAAAAAAAAACTTTATTTAAGAGACAACTCTATCATATATTTTTTTTTTATTTTCAAATCGAAAAAATCCTACTTATAGCATTAAAAGGCAAGATAATTTTAAATGGAAACTGAAAACCTTTGTGAACATTAAAACTAGTTAAATTGATATTATATACAACTTAAAATGTTTTAAGGCACCAAGGGGGTTAGTGTCACGCCCGGATTGATACTGTCGTAACCGGTCAAACTTTTATGATAAAAAATAGATTTTAAAAGAACCCAAAACTAGAAATCAGATTGTCTTTTAATGCTATAATTAAGATTTCTCCTCTCCAATTCATGCAATTTGCAAATTTTAAATACAGAATTTCAAAAAAAAAATAATTTTATCTTAGATTTAAAATGTTTTGGGGCCGGTTAGGAAAATTGAGTTTAAAGTCAAGTAAATTCTATTTAATTTTTAGCATAAAATGATGTGATAGCCACTCCAAGGAAACAATGTTCTAAGCATTCTCGGACTAGAAGACCTTTAGTGTTTCACATCATACAACCAAGAATTCAATTGCGCTGCGAACCAGCGAAAGCTATTTTTAACCATTCTGCATGCCAAATGATTTGATAGCCACTCCACCAGGTTCGAATATCCCAGCTTAATAATACAAATGAGAAAGATTCACATCCCAACCAATCATGTCTCCTTGGGAGGGGCCTTCTTTGCAGCTTCAGCTGCTGCTTTCTCCGCCTCGATCTCAGCAACAATGGCATCGATCTCTGCTTCTTCAAGTTGTCGTAGACCATGCTCCTTTGTCATCGCAGCAACTTCTATGTTCTTTCCTCCGCTCTCAACAACCTATCAACAAAAAACAAAAATAGAATAAACAAAGTATACCGATAATGAAAATAAATGACAACAGTCTTGGCTTGAGCTAATTTCTAGCTGCTTAGCCAAAAATATATTTAGGGCTAGATGCTGCATGAGAACTTCAATTGATAATACGAGACAGATGGGATGGGGTGTGTTTGAACCCTAGTTCTCATAGAAGGAAGTATCATCTTACTCTTTAAATCTATCAACTGAATTGAGGATTTTATTTACTAGGAGACACCACAATAGTTCAACAATTAAACAAGTAAGACAAAATGCACAGGGAGTACAATAACCAGCATGGATGACTAACTGTTCAACTGTGCAGACTTCACTTGATTCACACAGTTTGGCTTCATTAGAAGTTTGTATCATTCTCTCTATCCATAATATTCATACAAAGAGAAGTGCAGTATTCTTGTTGATATAACCTACCATAGGGACCTATTGAATCAGCACCGTTGATCTAACAATCACCTCAACACTGTCAAACGTGATACAATATCTCGCCATTTGCACATTTTGGACCACAATTTGGAAAACATGATATGATAAGTCAAAAGGTGCTCAAGGGATATCACACTTTTTGCACATTAAACACCAAGCTACTTCTAGGATCACCTTTCTGCAACAATATCAACAGTCAAAATTTTACGCAATGCCAATATTATTTAAAAAGAAAACCACCACCACCACCAGTGGAACCCCACTCATACACAAACAATTGCATCCCCAGCTTTTCTCATTCATCCCAACCTCGTCTGGTTTCTACATTTGACAGAGCTTGTCCATCCTTCACAGGCTTTGTAACTTTGTAGGGAGCAACATTAACAGATCCTCAACAAGCCATGACTACCAATCCTAGAACAGTCACCAGATCCAATCCCAATCCCCACACTCCACCATATAATCTAAAATAAAGCAACACAACAGAGGAGACTATGGTCCTTAAACAGAAAAACAGATGGAGAGCTTCTTGTTTGAGTTGGTCAAACTTAAGTCATCAATTAACTAAGCAGATAATAGGTTAAATAAGACAGGGTGATGTAAGTACATGACATCATAATATTGTCCATTCATCTAAGACTTAAGATTTTGTGTCTTGAGCATTCTCTACAAAGTAAGGCAGTTGATCGATAATTTTCTTTTTAAATACTATTGTCTACTAAGCCATGACACCATACTACACCTATATGCAATTGCTTAACTTTCCTGAATCTAACTATCGTCTCTAGAGTTGATAATGATACAAACAAGCTGTGACATTGCAAAAAAAGATGTTTAAAAATGTTCTCAGAATATTTAATCAAATTATACACTGACATAAAGAGAACATGAAGAGGAATAACAAAAGGGACAAGAAATAAAGACTACATTGAAAAGGAAGTTTAAATACGGTGGATGAGATCAATAGTACAAAGAGAAGCCAGGGGACTATACCTCAAGGAGTGCACGAATAGCAAGCTTAACAGTTTCCTGCCCTGAGGTTTCTTTGTAGTTTTTTTCTAAATACTCGCGCATTGAATTAGAGTTTCTCCCAGTTGCATTAGCTTTCCAAGCTGAAAATGTACCTGATGGATCAGTTTGATAGAGTGCAGGTACACCAGTGTAAGGATCAAATCCTGCAATCAAAGTTGACAGGCCAAAAGGTCTCACTCCACCACTCTGTGTGTATTTTTGTTGAAGACCTGCAATGTATCTTGTTATATACTCAACAGTTACGGGATCCTCAAGAGTCAACCTGTGGCTTTGACATTCCACACGTGCCCTATTTATGAGAACACGGGCATCTGCTTTGAGGCCAGCACACGCCAATGCGATATGATTATCTAAGTTCACAATTTTCCTAACTGATCTGCAAGACAGCAGCAACAAAATAGTCAACAACTAAACCTTATATTGAATTAGGGATAATGAGAAAGCAAATGAAGCATAGTACGCACACTTATGTATAACTGTTCTAGTATGAAATCATATAGTAATAAAGCATAAACCAATGGACCTTCAATACTGCTGTGATCCTTGCAGTTCGATAGGTGGGTCATTACAGAAATGTTCATATCGTCAAGTGGAACAAATAGAATGTGATTAT
The DNA here is from genome assembly GCA_033439265.1 of Dillenia suffruticosa. NCBI lineage: Eukaryota > Viridiplantae > Streptophyta > Magnoliopsida > Dilleniales > Dilleniaceae > Dillenia > Dillenia suffruticosa. The sequence goes on from JAVTVX010000027.1 coordinate 770,014, forward strand.
TGCTCTGCAGAAAGGCAAACCTAATTCCAGAAATTCTTGATATTGCTCCAATCTGATGCAAAATAGTGAATATTTGCGTAAAATTTATAATAGACAAGTTCAAGGTCACATTTCCATCAAAATATCTCAAACTCGTCGAATTTGAACTCTATTGTTCCATGATCTGCGATTCATTATTATCGATACACGTATTATATTAACCTTGGCCAAGTCAATCTAATAAAACCCTAGAATCGAAATGATCCGTTAACAGATGATTTCCAAGGGAAATAGAATACATAGATCATGAGAAACCCTAACCCTAACCCTAACCCTAACCCTAACCCTAACCCCAACTCTAACTACGATTTCACTCAATCAAGCAGCAAACAAGAAAATGTAAGAGAGAGATAGGGAGAAACCTGGAGTCTTGAAGTTTGACGGTGGACTTCTTCTCGACACCGAGGACGACGGTGTCGGTGCCGCGGACACCGACGGCGGCGTTACCTTTGCGGACGGCTTCGAGAGCATATTCGACTTGGAAGAGATGTCCATCTGGTGAGAACACTGTGATTGCCCGATCGTATCTTGCCATTTCTCTCGAAGCTTCCTCTCTTCCTGAGATATTGATTTCTCTCTCCTCTCGCTCTCTCTTGCAGATCGGAGACTACGAGGAGTCTAATCTTAGGCAACAAGGCAAACAAAAATTATTTCTGGTTTATTGTGACCTATCAAAAGCCGCCACATCATCAATTTCATATATATATATATATATATATATATGTATATATGTATGTATACATCACATTGTCTAGAATACCCGTTAAAAGAAGGGAGTGGGAGCTCTATTTTCCTCCTCCCATGGGATGAACATGAATCCCTTTGTGCTCCTAAGCTAATAGGTCAATTCCACATTTTTTTTATTTTTAATTTAATTTAAAAGAAAATTCTATTTCTAATTCTTTTAATATGTTTTATTACAAAAAATGAAAAAGAATTAATAAAATTTAATTATAGAGTTAAAAATATAAATAATTTTTTGAAACTATTTTTCAAATAATTTTCATGAAAAATATTTGATCGATTACATCAGTGTTATTCAGAACATTCAATTTTTTTTTTTAATTATAAATAGTTTGAATATTCTTCCAAAAATATTAATTAAATTTTTAACATCAATTATTTGTATTAAGTTAGTCGAAGCAATCTATGGTGTTAAGCAGACCTAATTTCCATTTTTGCTAGTGAGCTCAAAAGCTGAAGCCTAACTAGACTTGGATAAACAGCTTGGCAGGTCCGGCTCGTTACTTGGGAAGATTGAGAAGGTTTTCACTTCCAAAAACCTAATTAAGTAATTAATTAAAGTTAAAATTTAACATGTATTTGAAAATTTTCATTTTTTTAATTAAAGATTGAGAAGCAAAGCTCGGACAAAAGGTTTGTTCTTCTGGGATTGGTAGTCTATTTGTCCTGGCCTTCGTTTAAGAGTTCATGTTACTAATATGTCAGAGTTTTTTGGATCATTACATTTTGATCCCAACATGTTTTAAAAAATTTATGTTACTGATAACGATTATTCATAATTTGACCTATTCGGTTCTTGACTCTTTCAGTCGATACAGCATTATTCCTCCTGCGATTCCTACATAAATCAGCCAACCTATTTTTATCTGCAGACTTGATGCTTTTCTCTTTTGCATTAAACTAAGCTAGTACAAGAAATTAACCATTCTGTCACATTTATAAGAACAAACTTTTGTACCGCATATGTTACACTTTGGTTTCTTGTTTATTAAGGCTAAATTTACATCTGAATGCTGCATAAAATCTACAGTTGTTACGTTCTTTCTGTGCAGAATCATGCAGTGCATCCAAGCCATTGAAATTCAAAAAGTTAGGACATTCTCTTGGTTAGTTGAAGTATGGTGGCTACCATCAACTTGGAGTCAATTGGCTTGGTTAGATAAGCATCCATCCCTACTTCCAAGCATTTGGCTTCATCAGAAGACATTGCGTGTGCTGTCAATGCCACAATAGGAATGTGCAAACCTGTCCCTGATTCTGATTTCCTTATTGCTTTTGTTGCTTCATATCCATCCATCTTGGGCATCTATTTTGTCAAAAAAACCGTTAAATTTTGTCATATCTATATAATCGCGAACTAATTAGATGTGTTGGGCTACTATGTTTTCTTACCTGGCAATCCATTAGGATTAGGTCATATGGTGAAGGAGATTTCCTTCTACTGTCATCTGCATTGGGCATGCACTTGAGTGCATCCACTGCCTGCACACCATCTCCGACCGCAACTACTGTTGCCCCCATTTTCTCTAGCATTATGGTCGCGACTCTCTGTAGAACCGGTGTGTCTTCTGCAAGTAGGATTCTTAGTCCCTGAAGAGATTTCTTCTCATTTTCAACCTTACCTGAATGTGAACAATCTTCATCTTTAGCACAACTTGTGGTCAAAAATTGCTCACATTGTTCTTCTTTTTCACATTTGCTCGCTCTTGTTTGTATTTGAGTGAACTCAATCATGCCATCCTTAACTCGTCCATCTGAACAGGGTTTTGTAATCCTTTCTTTGTGCTTTTCTTCGAATTGCAATGCCATGACAGAACTCAAACTTGCAATTTCAGACATGTCAGACTCATCAGAGCTAGCAGCATCAAAGTGAATAGGGTCAATTTCAAGGCATTCATGCAGATTACCATCAGTTACAGTTCTTGGTGTATTTGGACATCTCTTGTGCAATTCATTGTTTCTTTCTTTTATGACAGCCTCCAGAATCTGAACCATTTTGGCCTTATACAATGGTTTATTGATCATCAATTGATGTCCTCTTCCCTGAAGCTCCATTTTGATGGCATTCGAGGTGTCATGATCAAGTATCCATGCAAACTTGACCTTCTCAGAGTACTTGTCAAGAAAATTAAGCTGTTCCTTCCATATTTCCGTGCTCAAGTCAAGCAGTCCTATGTCAACAACTATGACAAAAACCCAATTCTTCATGTCTTTTACATTTGGTTTTGCTTCTAGCACTCCATTTTGTGAAGAGTGAACATCAAAGCCAGGTTTGGACTTTTTAGCATGAAAAAGTTCCTGAAGAATTAATGTCAGCTCATTCCACTCGGATGCTTCCCAAGTGAAGACTCCAATTTTCTGTAGCCATTGAGACATAATTAGTCTTCCCATATGACCATTAAGTGCTAGCAGTACCTGCATCGAATTTTTTGCGTCAATGGCACATGCAGCACTGAAAATGCCCACAGAAAAGAAGGAAAGAGTATTTATTTACAGCTAAGTTATTTTCTGCAAACTCTGTCTGGCAATGCTGTCCTCCACCATCCACTGGTGTACGAAGAAGTAAGTACAATCGCATTAGAGTCCCTGGGCCGTTCTTTGGCACAACCTTGATAGCTCCACCCATCTTGTTTACCTGTAAAAACCATCTTTAACATAAGACATAAAGAACATCCTAAACGAGCAGAAACAGGTTCTAAATTTGCACTGTAGTTTCTTGTATTAAAAGAACAGTCCATGAACCAGACCCATTTGACAGACGAGCAATATCTGGTGAACCTCTCATTTAAGAGATGTGGGGAGACTTTTGTGCCTTGTCAAATTGAGAAATTTTGTTACTTCATTGCTATATTATGCTGGATCAGTTTAGTTACTTACAAATGTCCGTACAATGCAAAGGCCAAGACCGGTGCCTCCATGCCTGAAAATAGCAAAAAGGATCAGAAAAGCTTTCCGGAAACTTAAAAATTTTCTTCTGCTGATAACTATACTTGTATAAACAGCTTACGTTCTGGTTGTTGACGGATCAGCTTGCTCAAAGCTTTCGAAAACAGTCTCCCATTTAATTGGATCAATTCCTAGAAGAAAGGAAAAAATTATTAAAGAAGTCTATTTTATTGCAATTTAATCCAAACTTGATAGCTTAAGATTGCTGCATACCACAGCCAGTATCATCAACTTCAAACCAAAGAGTAACTTTATTCTCCTTGTTACAGGCTCTTTTTACTTGATTTCCATATTGCTTCAACCTTGCTTTAATGGTGGATCGTGAATCCTTCCGTTGAAGGGATTTTTTCTCACCATCATCAGAAGTGATTGAGGTCTCACACCACCCTCGTAGGATAATGTGGCCCGCTGTGATGCACATGAAGCAGTAAGCTCTAGAAACTTGTTTTCCATAAGAAATGAGAGCCAAATTTTGGCTCTTTTCTTGCTACACATGAAAGTTAAAGCTTGCAAAGAAATATGACAAGCAGGGCACTTACATGTTGTGAACTTGATAGAGTTGCTGATTAGATTTGCAAATATTTGAACAACTCTAGCAGAGTCTCCAACAACAAGTTTTGGCATATCATCTGCAAAAAACATAGGCCATTGTTTTTCATGTCTAAAATATCAGAAATGCTCATTCTTTCTCAAGAAGTGGTTAGGTGTGGATTAGCTCAAGCATGTAGCATACCAGAGAGCTCTAAAACAGTCTCCACATTTCGGTTTATGCACTGCACTGTGAACATGTCCACAAGCCCCTCAAGTTCCCTTCCTAATTCGAACTCAGTTTCTTCGAGAACCAGTTTTCCAGATTCAACCTGTACAAATTATTCAAGGTGACAAATAAAGTATGGATCTTTAGGTCTTTGGACTCACTATGGACAGATTTTTGCAATCCTGATAGTAAACTGAAATCATTTTTAAAATTCCAAAAAAGGGTTAAAGTTAATTGATCTTTTTATTCCTACAGTCCATGTTTTAGAAACTAATCTCTGTTACCTTCCCACCCTATTCCTGCAGTACCAAGTTTGTGTTTACCAAGTTCATGTTGTTCTAAGAGCTTTAAGTTTGATACAAATATAAAGGTAATTGAGGCAAGGATGCTTTTACAGATTCATTGTACCACACGTTCCATTAATTCGTTAAAAATCATATGAAGAAATTTGTAGCTGATCATTGTCCTGTACCTTACTAAGGTCCAAAATGTTGTTGAGAAGCCTGAGCAGAGCAGTTGAGCATTTACGAATTTGGGTGATTGTTGCAAATTGTTCATTGGTGAGACCATCATCACAGATAAGAATGTCTAGCAATCCAATCACTGCTGCCATAGGTGTTCGAAGCTCATGACTGCAACAAACTTAGGGAAGATCTTAGTTTCCATAAACATTTTGAAGCATGTAAGTTGCTATTTGAGGTTATGTGTTCCATGAATAGTAAATTTTACACAACTCACCTCATATTTGCCAAAAACTGGCTCTTGTAATTGCTTGATGCCTCTGCTCTTCTTCTTGCATCAAGCTGATTTATGAGCTCTGCTCTTAGTTTCATTTCCTTCGATACCCCATTTGTCAGAATAAATATGCAAATGCAACCAACTACTAATATACAAACTGATGCAGATATCAGTATGACCAATGTCTTGAATGCTCGTTCATCTACTTTCCCCATTATATAGCTCCTAGGCATGATGATAACTCCAAACTGCACAGAACAGTCCGTTACCCTTTTCGATTTTCTTTCAAGTACATAGTCAGATGTCAATGTGTTTGTAACTTACCATGGGAAGTCTCTTCAGATTCAGGAAAAATGAGTCAATGTAATATTGCTTGTGGCCAAGCCTCGCATTCTCTACATGAACCTCGTGACCTGGCGGAAATTTGTTGCTATAAACTCTCTGCAACCACTGAGCTCCCTGCCTTATCACAGGATCCTCAGAATCGACAGCCATCATCAACTTGCGCCCAGAAGTTGTATTCATCAAAAGAGGAGTGTTTGTAGAAGTAGCAAGCAGATAGCCCTCAGGAGAAGTCAAGTATATATGTCCACTATGGAATTCCACAAGCTCTTTCATTAGCTGACTGACGCTATAGAATGCCGTTGTAACCCCCACCACAGCTACTATATTTTCATTTGAAGCATCCCAAATGGGCAACGCTGCTGAAAGCAGCGGTGAATCTGTAAATTTGCTCACTGAGACATGCCATGAAGCAGTCCCATCCGGTACTTGAGAAGGGCCTGCAATGTTTATTAGCTCATCTGGTGGGATTGGCCTTGGTTTTCCTATCCTTTCCCCTGTAATAGGATCCAGAGGCTGGCGATACCAAATTGCAGATAAATTTCCATGTATAGATTCAACGTTCCAATCCCCATGAGATGACATGACATGAGAATCATGAGTACCGCTGATCGAATAGTTTACTAAGTCTGAATAGATGTAGAATGTATTATTACTCCTGTGATCTCTATGAAAAGCTTGGACAAAACCATTCTTGTAGTTTATGGTTATAGCATTCAGAGCTTTACGACTTGCAAATAGTGCCCAAGTTACATCCTTCATTACTTGATAGAGCTGTATAGGATTCAATCAAAAGTTAGAGATGTATAAGATATGAAAGGGTAAATTGAGACAGTGAAAGACACAGAGAGTTAAAAACCTCGACTTCTTGTGCTTGATTGATGGGGTTATCATATTGTCTGATCACGTACTCCGACAGCTTAACCTGTGCTGTTGTGATCTCCACCGTGGCATTCAAAATGTTCCACATTCTTAATATGGGACGCTGCAGAAGCTCAAAGCGAAGATCATATGCCAAGCTATTGATTGATTTTGTAGTATAATCCTTTGTGAAATGCCATGTTAGTATGGTTAGCATCCCTATCAGTATAGCTAGCATGACCTGCACAAAGTCCACTATCTCAGTCTTTAGAGCAGGAAAGTTTATGGAGAAGATCAATAGATTTGGACAAACCATGATGGTAAGGCGAGCTACAAAGACACTGTAGTATGAAGAGAGACAAGTGGCACTGGCATACTGGAATTCTTCTTGTTCAACATCCCCACGAAGGCTTCGTTGGCCACGTGGAGATAGGTTGCTTTTCTTAAAACCGGCAAGACGACGAGTAATTGTTTTGAAGACACATGTTAAGTTTGATCCCATTGGTAAGACTGGAGTTGTTGAAGATTCTGCACTTGCAGATGAGGGTATTCTATCTTCCATTTCTTTCATATATTCTTCTGAAACTCTATAGTGCAAAATGAGCTTGAAGGAGAGTTCAAAATTTTATTGTCTGGCCCCTTTATACTAAGGTCTTGTGAGAGAGAGAGAGAGAGAGTTATTGAGGTTGTTTATCTGGACTGCTTTGTCACAATCCACCTTTTGATGGCACGTTAGAGCTGGCTTGCAAATTTCAAAAGTGGGGAGAGAAGAGAGGTAAGAGTGTTTTTATTCCTTATCCACAAGATCCTTTCCTCACCCACAAACCCCATCTCCCTTCTACAAATTTGCCAATGCGAAATTCGACGGTTGGGTGTGTGGTGAGAATTTCAGCACGACAGTCATTGCAGTAGTGCTAGAGATAGAGAGAGAGAGATTAGTGGTAGAAAGAACGGCAACAGGAGAGTATGGAATGGAAAGAATAGGTGATTGGGGGGGGGGGGAGGGGGAATGGTTGGACATTGGATGATGGCGTATCCCAGCAAATCTTAGTGGATCGACCACCTAGGTGCTATGGTGAAACATGAGTCAAAGAAAAACAAGGAATTATGTTCTTGTTAACTTTGCAATCCTCATTTGTTCCGATTCTCCAAGTGGGGTTTGCATTCTCCTCCTATTTTAGTGGTTGTGATTTTTAGTAGTGGCAAAGGCAATATGAGATGTTTCTGCCTCCTTAGACCACCACTCTGCCGACCCCATGGTTTAGATTCGTAGGTTGGTTTTGCATTTCTAGCAATGAATCTCCAAAGCACTTAAAGTTGTGAATGTGAGTTTATTGCAAAATTTCACTTTTGGTAATGTTGGGTGACTCTGAAGAGGATGGGATGTCTCGTCAACAGAACTTGCACGAATGCCCTCGACATGCGCCAGATGAAAAAGGTCTAAAACTAAAAAAATAAAGATCCACCTTACTCTGTGGTAAGACTACTCAAACTAAGGTTTATATGACAGGTAGACTCGGGAGTTTTTTTCAAATGCTATTTGCTAAGATAATGATTTCGAGTTTCAGTCTGCATATATATATATATATATATATATATATATATATATTATTTGACAATACTATCTTCCTCTTAGAGAAATATTAAATTATATTTTATTTGATTATTTTAAAATCGATAACATAATTAAAAGGAAAATTATAATAAGAGTAAATTGAACTAAAAATGTCCTAAGGGAACAGTTTATCCGGAGATTTTATATTTAAATTTCTGTGTAATAAAAAAATAATAATTGAACTAGAGAGGGTATATGCAATTCCCTAATATTTCAATAGGACAGTTCAGTTTAAGAATAAATAGTTAAATGACTCAAATGATGCATACCACAGCAAGATAAGACCTTTATACCCAAAAGGGATAGCAATGGCGATGGCCTGGTTTCCTTTTCTCTCAACAAAAATATGACAGACCTTGAACTTGCAAATGCTAATATGACTTTCACAGAATGGATCTGTTTTCATCAAGTATATTCATCCAAGTGTCTATCAAGTATATTCATCCAAGTGTCTGTATCCAAATAACAGATAATATTTTACAGCCTTAAATCCAAAACATTATCTCCTAATTAAAAATAGAAGTTGTTGAGGATTCTTTGCTGGAAAAAGAAAAAAAAAAAAAATAGAAATGTTAGGTTACAAGGGAGTCGTGTCCATAATGCTGTCCTTTTACCGTCAAACCACGAAGGTCGAGCAAGACAACTACATTAAATTACTTAGTACTCGATAATGGAGTTAGCATATCAATAGCACGTGGCCGCCGAATAAAATCTCATGTTTAAATCTTATAAAAAAAAGAAAAGAAAAATCGACAAAGTTTTATTCTATAAAAATTAACTTGATTCAAACAGAATTTGATTAAACATGACATGATTACCAAATACCGATAACTTATAAAAAATAAAAATGAAAAACTTGTACCCATAATTTTTCTTATTTGGAGAGAAATTTTTGTCCACTCTATTTTACTAAAAAATAAAAATAAAAAGGGCATATTAATATGGAATATATCAAGTACAATCTTTTAAATATAATACAATACTAATTCTTCATATTTTCATAATTTGATATATTAGTGTGGCATGTCAAGCAGTGTGCCATCTTATATACTCGTGTCCGTGCTTTATTGTTCTTTTGATGTGCTTTGCATCTTGGACCCTTAAAAGGAATGTCTTTGGTTGACACCCAATGTGATGAAGAGTATTTCTTCCTTCGTACTTTTCTTCTCCCTTTTCTCTTGTTTCCTCCGAGAAGGTGCCTTAACCCTCCCTTTTTTAGGGTAAGTTTGGTTGGTGGAAGGGGTGGGGGAGAGGAAGGGAAATGAGATTTACTTCATTTGATGAAAATAAATGTATTTTCTTCATTTTTGTATGGTAAGGATGAAAGAAAAAGAAATGTGTGATACATTTTTTTGTTTAGTTGGAATAAAATAGGAACCAAATATCCCCTTACTTTTATACCTTTGGGATAGAAATGATTTCTTAAGAGGGAGGGAAAGAGATTACATCCCATGTTTCCTTCCCCTCCACATTCCTTCCCACATTCCTTCCGAGTGAAAAATGTCATTTTCCTCCGCTTTTACTTTCCCTCCCATTTTCTTTCCACGTTTCACCCCAACCAAACTAACCCTTAGTCTCGCGCACACACATCACTTATTCCAATCTTTTTCTTACAAGATGATTGAAAGCACTTATTTAACTTCAAACTTAATAGACAATGAGCTCTCTCTCCCTCTCTCTATTGTTGGTTGAGAGATTGTGTTTTACGTTTAAAGGCTACAACTAGGGAGTTGATATCGCGAATCATTTCTGCACCGTCCGCTTCTTTGATTGCCAAACATGGGACTTCTTTTCCACACCCTCAATTGCCTTTTTGATGTTCTAGAAAAGCACTTTGCAGAATACGATGCCAAAGATATAATCGTCACTAAAGCTGCAAGAGCTAGGCCCTCTTAGTAATTTATAAAACCATAATCTCTTCTCCATATATAGATTTCGTCAAATTTCGTCGAAGTTGCAAATAGGGATATTCGACACGATGTCCAAAGGACATGTTTGGCACAGATGTATGCATGGGTATTACTGTGTAGGGGCAAAATTTGTCAATGTTGAAACAAAGAAGAACATACCTTGCGGGCCTCATTTCCACAACTGGGTCAAGACCTTTAAATAATGAAATCTGCAAAATTTAGAATCAGTGCACAGAAAATAAGTCATAACAAAATTATGAGCGAACAATTTACACAAGTTGTTCCTGTGATGATATCCATGACTTGAAACTGTAGTATGTAGGTGTCAATCAAAGTACACAAAATGATCATTCTCTACGGGACATGATTGTATTTTATACTCCAGGATTTTAAAAGACTGTAGCTTAGAAGAGTTAAGAGGAATTTGAGAACAGTTTAACGTTAGTTTATGTGTTATTCTATTTTTTTTTTTAATTTGTTGTTGCTGAGGATTTTTCATATATAATAAGAGACGGTAGGAAGAGGTTCCTTTCCTTCTTTTTTGAACCCAGAGATCAAAGTTAACAAAACAAAAGAGGATTTGATTTGCTATCAAGGGACTGAAAAGGGGCTGGTACCCGTAGCTAGTGGTGTATGTTAAAGGAACAAACACATCAAATCCGTGCTAATGCAAGTTGATGCCCCATGATACACAAAAAGAAAGTATTATGTATGCTAAAGATGAGATTTTTTTCTTACTTAACCTCTATATCGTGTACGCATGGCAATCATAATGACAATGGAGGGTCCACAGCTGAATGAATTCATAAGACTAGTGCCTTCGCAAGAAGCTGATGTGAGTGCGCACCAGGTCTACCTGTGATCCATTGGATAAAGACAGATCTTCTCAGATCTAGAACTGCAATAAAAAAATAACCATGCATAGTCTCAATCTAGTCAAGCTTAAGTTAATGGGTAGGTGGGAATGATACTAACCTCTGGAGTGGGCAATGATGTCTCGATATTTCAGAAAAGGCTCGAAGTTAGGAGACCATATCTTGCTGCAAATCCCACAAGAGAATCATATGATTCTATGCCTAGCTCATAGACAATAAACTGGACGTCAACATCAAGAAGGGTAAACATGAAGATAAAGAAAATAATTGTAGAAAATAGTTGGTCCCAATATTGATCATCTGAGTAGATGAATTGACCGAAGCCCTTTCAATATTGACATACACTAATAGGGTATAAAGATGCTTCTGTAGATCAATAAAACAAATTATAAAAGGAAATGAAAATAAGGAAATAAATTATACAAAAAAGTTGGACTTTGAAGGAGGAAACCCAAATCAGCAATTACTTGGAACGCTTAGATTTCTTTGCAGATTTTGCTGCGGCTTTGAGCCATGATTTGGCTAAGGGTTTAAGTAAGCTCTTTGGGTTGATTCCCTTACGAATCTTGAAAACAGCCAAAGCAGCGCTCATTGCATGGTCTGCAGCATCAAGCCCTTCACTTATTGCCTTAGCTGCTTCTTCTCCATACCTGAAATGAAGTACATCAAAATGAACACAATCCTCCAAATCTCGAACTTTTCTAATTAGGGCAACACAAAGACCCGCTCATCTCTCTCTCTTCAGTGCACAGACACAAGAAAATGAGACATCAATCACATGAACAAAGAACACAAAGAAGAGAAGACATACGTCAAAAAAAAAAAAGATAAATAAATAAAAAGGATAAGTGGAAAATGATGTCTGCGGGACAGTATTACAATTAAGCAACTTCAAAAATTACTTATGGGAGATAAGTCCAGTTGTCACCGTAGATGAAGTAGACATGACATTCCTTCCAGACACTTCAACAGCATCACATATTTTGTCTATTTTAAAAACCATATATTTTGATGTTAGATACGTAAGAGTATTAATAACACAAAGCCATAACTTTGGAAGAAGATGTTTCAATAAAATATCCTGGTAGTAATTTAGCAACAATCAAGTAAATACACAGAAAACAAGAAAACACCATTATTGAAATTATCTTGATCGGCCAACCAATTGAGACACCTCCATGCACCATGTGCTTATCGATTTCTAGTGTATTGAAACATTTACATGATGTATAAGAGTTGTGCTTGATTAATTTATCTAGATCAGTGAAGAAAGAAAGATGAAAGTTCAGTGCTCACAAGCACTCATGTGGAAACTTAGACGGTTCAAGAGATCAAAACCGCAATCAGTGACTTGAACTACATAGCATTGTACCAAGATGGATAACAAGCACACCTCCGCAGCAGATGAATATATCCACCTCTTTATGAACTAAGCATTAAGACTTGCTAAAAATCCCAACTTATTATTTTCTTCTTCCTGCCTGCCTAAATCATAAGCTACTATTGATATGTACCTATTCCAAGCACTCTACCAATTCAAAGAACACACCTGCCGAATGCATCTAAAGCAACTATTGCCAGGCACGACATCATTCCTTATATTAAACAACTATATAAACAATAGTAACGTACTCAATATTCTGCAAAAGTTTCAGAAGGAAATTGAAAAGATGGGGATAAGATAATGAACATACTAAATCCATCCAATGAAGCAAGGACAATTCCCCCAGGCAGGATACCAAAAAACTTCTTTCCCGGTTTTGAATTTGCGGCCGAACTTGTAAAGAATCCAGATACCTTCACAACCCCAGAAAGAATCCCAAATGCTAGTTTCTCTGTCATCTTTGCCATCCTCTTTACCCTACACCAGTCATCGGGATATGTAAATCCTAATGTGCTTGTTCATTTTAACAAATTAGAGTAGGAATAAACAAAAATCACGTACCAATCTTCTTGTTCACAATAAGATAATCTAAGCTCAAGTATCATTAGAAAGTCATTTTCATTACGGATTCATCATCACAGATTTCAGTGTGTTTGGTGATTGATTTATAGATACAAGATATGTTTGGTGATTGATTTATAGATACAAGATACAGGCAAAAATCTAAGTCCTTGTACGATCAACAAACTCTCCAATCAATATTAGACAGTTTAAATCAAATGCATTCAAGTTCATGTCATAAAAGGAAGAAAAAAAAAATACGCACAAAGAGAGTGGAAAGAGACAAATTCAAAAGGATGGCAGAAAGCATGAACATAAGTGAAATGATAGAATTGGAAACCTTTTAATCCTCTTGGGACTAATTTCTGCCATCTGACCTGGGTTAATCTTCTTCTCCAAAACCTCATCCTCCCACTTCAACCTGTCAACAGTAACATCACCGCATCACAAAATCCCCTTAATCAACTGCTCTGAACCCGCTGCAATGACTTTGCAGTCATCCCACTATAATCCTCCACTTTGGGAGCCAATGTAGGCCAGTACGCAGCACACCTCTTCTCCATCTGATGGTGCAGTCTCCTTTGCCAAAGACACATCCAACGCCTCACTCTCTCTCCCCTTCTCTGACACCTTCTGCACTGTAAAACTGCTGTAAATCTCCAAAAGCTTATCCAATTCCACCAACATATTCTGCTGCCCTTTTGAAGCGACAGTCAACCCATAATTCAAGAAATCCTCATAACCTAATTAGGGTTTTTTATCATAATCATCGTCTGAATCTGAGTCGGACTCAAATGCACGGAGAGAGAACAAAGTAAGAAGAATCATCAACTTTAACTACAGCACAATCTTTTGCCAAAGGCCATTGGATCCGATCAGAAACCCTAGCGAGCACAACAACGACATTATCTCCCTGCTTGATCCGTATAATCGTCAGATCACCGCAAGCGAGGGTGACACTCTAATTTTATCGATCAAATTTTAAATTGCCCCTGGTAACTTTAACAGAACCCCTTCGACGGATTCAGGAGAAGCGGAGGGAGTATCAGGGTCAGGAAAGAGATTCTCCACAAAATCTTGGGTGTCAACGGTCGGGTAAAGCGATTGAGAAGACGAAGGGTTGGGATTACGTTAACAGCATGTGGATTTGAATCGTCGATTTTTGAGTGGAGAGAGTTGGGATTAGGGTTTTGAGAAGCCATTTTTTCTCTGAAATTGATTAGGGGATGTCACAATTAGGGCTTTTTGGTATGAGATCAAATTAATTGAAAATTAGAGAGAGAGAGGGGGGGGAGGAGGAGGAGGAGTAGTAGACAAGCGTATTGGGAACTTCCCGCGCAAATACCGGTAAACTGTAATTTCCGGAGTTTCTAAATCTCAGTTTAAAAATAATACCATTATATATATATACAAATATATTCTGAATTTATAATTAATAATTTAGTAATTAATTGTTAATAATACATTTATATTAAACAAAAAAAGAGAATTTAAGTAAGTTGAAGTACTACACATGACTTTCTCTTGTAGATGTGTATAATGTTTCCTTAATTAGTAAAATATGGGTATTTATCTCTCTTTTGGATTTATTTTGATGTTAAAATTTTTTTTGTAAATTTAAAATACAATAAAATCTTGATAAATTAATATTGTTCGGATCATGAGTATTTATTTATTAATAATATATTATTTTGTTGTATAAATTCATAGAATATTATTTTCTTGAAATATTTTTTATTTTTTCAAAAACATTGAAATCTTAATGTGATATTGTTTGGCACAAAAAGCACTCAAAAACAAATCATTTTATATGTTTCTCTCTTTCAATACAATATTAATTTAATGCACTAAAGTTAGAGACAATTTCAGAAGAAAAAAAGTACTAATAGTCGGAGTGATTAAACACTGACCTATATTTAAATAAAGATTCAAATTCAACTTGTGTATGCCAAAAACATGTACCGAGAGAGATCTGCCTCTTAAGATCCAATCTATTTCGAATCGAATTTAATCAGATCTAATATAATTATTAGATACTGATAGTTTATACTAATATATATATGATTTTGAATGTGCATTTTCTCTAAAATATGCTATTTTATAAATTTGGTGAGTTATTAATTTATCACTTTGGTCTCAAATTGAAGCAGGTTAAAAATATTATTTTTTGAGACTATTATTTTGTCAAGATTATATACTATATTTGATTACACATTCCTATGTCTGTTAATGTATATTAATTTGTAATGTGGACATATAATTGAAATAAACTTGACAACATGAAGGTTTTATAACTTCATTGAAGGAAAAAGTTCTACGCTATGAACTCAATGTGCGAATTTGAGCTTTACATCAAGTAAATTTAAAGAAGGGCAATTCAGCTCAAACAATCATCCTATTACATTTTGAAAATGAAAATAAAAAAATTCAAGTATATTATGTTAATAGATAATCTCAAGGCCAAAAAAAATAAAATAAAATACATCCCACCTAAAAATGCAGCAAGAAAGTACGAATTTCCATCGGACCAAGCTCAACAATGAGAGTCATATTGTCGACCGGGCCACCCCTGACAGGAGCCAACTCATCACCATTCTTTCCCTCAACATTCCACAACAATCTTTTCATTTCAGACCTGTCTTGATTTGCGGATAAGCTGGTTTCCTTTATCCCCTTGATCTGAAGTTAAAACAGAATCAAACGTAAGGAAAGTTGACTATGTGGAACCACAACTTCAAACTATGATTGTTATTAGTTTCCTCACTCATGTCATGATTGTTTTTTGGCCCAACATAAGGATACTTGCTTCGGGCAACCTCCTACGCTACTAGCTAGGTCAATCATAGATAAAATAGCAGGCTAACATACCACTTTTCCAGCAAACATCTTCTTCAATTCGACTTCCGCTAAAGTTGAGTAATCTGCATCTTCATTAGCCTATCATTGTAACAGCAGCAAAGGAGCAGATGATTAGATCAGAAATTTTTTCTGACGGTGCAGCTGTGTGTGCATTTATAAGTCTAAGCTGCTTGTTCATGAATTGCATGCAGACTATGTTAATAATCTCCTTTTGTTGTCAAGTTTTAGACTTGATGTTTTCATTTTCTTGATATTCATTGGTAACAGAATTCTACAACCTGCCCAAAAGAAGAGATTGTTTAAGTTGGGTAATCTATGTTTTCTCTCTCTACTTAAGAAAAAACAAATAAGGAAAAATTGATAATCTCTTCGACACAAGCACATACGAGTGCTGGAATAGATTTAGTCAAGCAAATTGTGTACCTCGTATAAATGAGCTAAACGAAGGAGCACACTTCCATCATCCAACTCCTGCAGAAAGACAGAGAGAGAGTGAGCCAATGGCTCAACTTAGGATACAATAATATTGTACATTGACCTGAAGGGTAATCAATGCGACGTTCATGGGGAGATTATAGTTTGCCTCCAGGGTTGTTGCAATTGTTGAGTGAGAAGCTTTCCAATCCTGTGAGTTCTGTGTAATATAAACTTAATTAGAGCAAGGTCCCCCATCTATATTACTCACAATGGCTAAATTTAGACAATACCGCAGTCGTGAAAGCCAAAAGAAGTGGTGAGTACAGTTCTTGTCCTGTTGTTCGCCTCCAGCGCGCCCCAGCCCCTACTTGGTTGATGTTGATGTAATAATTTCCTCTAACCTGGACAATAAAAAATCATATTAGAAGGGAGTATAAAAATAAAAATGATATTTAAGTATCTATTTTATTGTTCGACATTCCCCCTCTCCTAGTTTTATGGTGCCATGTTACTAACCAAAGATGAGGGAGAATCAAGACTATAACATAATTAAATTAGTGTGATTTCAAGGATGTATTCAAGGAGTAAAAGCATGACTAATATGATCTTAAATATCATACCGTGAGTCCTTCACATGTAGAATTAGCACATACAATCTCATCAAGGGCTTCATGTACACCTCTAGAATCATCGAAAAGCATTCGCCTTGTTATGTAAAAAGAACAGACAATCCAAGATATTAGTTTCTAAAAGCAAATTGCAATTCTGAAACAGGAAATTTATCAAGTGGTAGAAAACCTATGAAGCATTAGCTCCAATTCCCCATCATTTATGCTGGCACCTCCTGTGGCACGATCAACCAGAACTGAGAGCTCAGATTTCTTATCCCTGGTATACATTCCAAGAACTAGCTGAAAGGGCAAAATGATGAACTACAAATTAAAAGCATACCAATCATTTCTATATAGGAGAATCGAAGCCTGTGTGTTCATTCAAGAAAAATGCAATCAAACTTTCCAAACAAGAGGTCCTTTTTTAGATGCTGAACACTGAATTATAAACTGACGTTGATATAAAAATATCCCAAGACATGACAATAAAAGCGAAATGAAAATCAAACTGCATTTTAGAGCTTTGTTCCAAATATGAGAGGATTATGTCCCATAAGCATGGAGATCTCATTGGTTTTTCATCAGTTGTACAGGGGGTAATTCTACAAATTTGAGTGCCAGGTTATCTATCACCTGTGTAACTGAATACTCAGGAAACCATTAAACCTCTAAATGAATGCCTCAATCAATTTCCATGGACTGAATTACTATAGTTCGAGGATACTTCCGCAAAGTGGGCACTTGAAAAAAAAGGGCCAGACCTTCAAACATCCTAAAACCTCAGCAAACCCCCAACCCAATTGTGACCCAAGGCTTTGTGAAGTGCTTGACTGATTTCACAGATATTGGCCAACATTATGGCATTTAGCCTCCCTCCCCATTTATGGTGGCATCATATGGTTATAAATTGTACTAGTTAATCAAATATGCTACACTGGTTTGACATAACACCAATTACTGAATCATCAAAAGTTCACATATCATGATTACTTTATTTCAAGGAAAATTTTTAAATAATTCAAAGAAACGAATGGTAACAATTACCGGATAATAGTTCCCAGCTACAGGTTGAGTAACCACAAGGGACCAGTCTTCTCGATAATCTCGGATCTGGAAAGTACCTCTTGAGACTTAAGATTAGCACAGCACCACCATAATCAATGGAGTAAGGTAAGATTTCAGTAATGACAGCAACACCTTAAGAACTCCATAAGGGTCAACAATAATCAAGTCATGAAAAATAAATACTGACAACAAATAAGATATGTTACACTGGTGTGCTGCCCATTATGAAGCATGGGAGACTATGGTCTTGAAGACTTCCAGTATGACCACTATAAACCTGGTTGTAATTTTGCAAGGACTATTATCACATCTTCAAGTTACCAGGATTAATCTACTCCATAGCAATGTGGCAATCTACACCATGGTGTTATAACTATCTGGATTACTAATAAGGGGAGTTTGAACTCAATATAGGTTTAAAGTAGTCCACAAAAAACAAACCACATAAACAGAAAAAATAATTAATTTAAAGAGAAAGTATGATATTGAGTACTTATTATTCATTTCTTTGTTTGGCTCAGGATTGACTAAAATTTATTTTGCATGTTTTTTTCAATGAAAACCACACATGAAGGCATTTTAAGTATTTAACTGAAAGTGAGCTACCACTAGAAAAAGTAATCTAAGTAAGCTTATGTCCCCCCTACTGCATCCCGGGTGACTTATGGTACCACATTTCCATGTTTATACACAGTACCATAGCAGACCATGATCCAGGTATTGTTCTTACAAACTAGGTGCAAACTTGATCTAGGAAACACGAATGGACTTGCAGAATTAGAACATGGTGACTGCTAAACCTTAATCCCTCTTCATTTTTAGCCTTGCCTACCATCTCAGGCCAAATGGAATTGGCATTCACATTATTCTACCTCGAGATGAGTTACCATTACACCCAACACGAGTAATGCAAATTATTTATAATTCATCCAATGCCGCACATCAACAACTAAATACCAGTCAATGAGGCCAAATATTGCTTTGAGCATGGAAAACACAATGCTTAATGTTATGCCCCAACCTCTTAGTGCATGTCAAGTTCTAATAATAATGCATTGATTAGCTCTTCAAGATTCTCATAGTTCCTTCAACCAATTCTAGCCATGAGATACCAAAAAGAGGAAAGATCAAATTGCAAAGAGTATATTCAATCCATGAGCAGTCAAGAATTGTATTAAAGACTTGAAGTTACCCGCTTTAGAAAATCTCTCCCATTAGAATCAGTGTAAAACACCTTATCCGTAACCATGCTGGTTGTCATTCTTGTAATCACTTCTTTTCCAACACCATCTTCAGTAGGGATTGGACCAATCTTCAGTTCAAAAAATTTTTACATACAATCAGGTTGAATTTGAATAGGATTTGAAAGCAGGGAAAAGAACAAACCAGTAATAATTCGAAGCAGAAATTCATTCCATAGGATAAGATAACCAACATAGCATATGAAAGTAGACAAAAGACAAGTTAACTCACAGTATATTCAACTTCTGCATGCTCTTTTTCTTTATAAAGTCGAATTACCTGATTTAAAAAAAAAAAAATGACAAGGGGAAGCAAACTGGCCAAGTCAACACCTACTTGACAATATCAAAAAGAATAACACCAATATGCCCCCAAAATATGAGAAAACTGTTACCAGGAGTCTATTTGTGTGAGTAAATACTTATGTACATATGTATACAAGCACAGAGTCACGCTCAGATGAGATCACACACATTCATATTGGCTAGAAAGTGATATACAAACAACATTACAACCTGATATATCCATGAATTGAACTGTTGATGAACTTCGTTAACTAATGGTCCACGTATGACTTTAAAAGGAACCTACAGCACAAATGGGATGAATAAATAATAAAGGAAAGAAAAAAATAATGGAACTAAATCATGGTCTTACATTAGCTAAGAGAGTTTGATGAGAAAGCCATTGATTTTCAGTGTAAATAAGGCAAGTAACTGTCCAAATTATCCAACCAGACTCTACCAAGTCAATTGTAAGAAAAGGAGGCTTACCAATCTCGACGTAATACTAGGAGGGGAGCCATTAGGCCGGAAAATATATGCTCCAGAAGCCTGCAAAGAAACCATGTATATAAAATGCTAGCAGTTAGCACATTAGCTTGAATCTAGCTATAAATCTTAATCTAAGAGTAGATCAAGTACCTGGGGATCCAAATCACCTGCACTAGAGGCATACCAGAGGTAACTTTGTTGGATTGGCAGGTCAACCTAGCAAAATGTAACATTCAGTTGGAGACCTTTCTGCAACGAAACAGCCCTTAAGAAATGCAGACTGACATGAGAAGTTGACATCACCAACAGATTTGGGCATTTAGAAGTATGGTGGATTTAGAGGTTCTAGAGGCACCAGTATAATTCTTGTATCTAATTTTCTTACCTCAAAAACATTCCGTAGAATTATTCATTGAAATTGAAAACACGAGATATTGCAGCTACTACAAATGTAAAACAATGTACCCCTGTTCTAGAGTTAAACATCCGCATCAGCTGTCCAGTAGTTCCAGAAAAAGACATCTTTAAATATCCTGGTCCAATTTCCACTGTCTCATTTGATGGACTTTCAGTTGCTGACAGATAACTAATTTGGATCCTCCCTGCATGATGTTTCAGAATGCAAATGAGAACATCTAAGGCTTAAAGCTTACTGAGTTAAAAAAAAGGGCCATAGTTCTATTCATTTGTATTTAGTTGCTGACACAGAAATTACACTAGCTCCGAGTGCTTTGGCAGATTTTGCAACACTAAACAGAAACGAGAAATGGAATATAGTATTTGAAAAAAGAAAAGAGGAAAAAAAATGATATCATAGAGAAGTCACCATCAAGAATGAGATAAATCTACAACATCTACCTTTTCCTGGGGCTTTAGAAATGAAATATGTACTCCAACCCAGGGGAGGCAAAGAAACTTGAAACAAAAGCCAAAACTTAGGGACTTCTTTTGGTGAAATTCCCAGGTAAGCCTCAGTATAAAAGTTCCTCAATTTGATTGTAACACTATCCAGTTCGATGTATTGTGCCTCAATAGTGTTGCCCATGGCATCTTCAACAACAAGATTGGCATCATTAACCTGGTAAATATGCCACTTTTGGATCAAATTGAAGAGCAAAAGTTGTACCATGCATAAAACAAAGTGAAAAGCCACGTCCTTTTGGAAAGAAGCATATCTGGATATACATGCATAAGCACAATAAACTTGAGACATATAAGCAGTGTTATAACAAGCTCATAACACCACACTTGTGGCAACTAATGAAAAGCTTTGACAATAGATTCTGTTCATCCAAACAAATCAACAATAGATGCACATGCACAATCAGCTTTAGACACTAAAATGCATTGTGGCAGTTCACTAATTTAGGTCAAGAATCACCAAAAGGCTTAAGAAACCTATTCCTGTGAAATAAACATTGAAAATGGTTCAAAGCACTTATGCATTATATTTGAAAATCCAAGAATGCCATGCAAGATAAATATAAATCATGATGATGGTCAGCTTTGTAATATATATATATATATATATATATATATTTTTTCTTCGTTTTGTTTTACATTTTTTGCAGGACAATTCCTTGTCCTCATTGTACTATTCCCCCTCTTTTCTCTTTCTTTTTACTTGTCCTCATTCTTTCTCAAGATGAGTGTAAATCCAATTTGCCTTCTCTCTCAAGGACATTTTCTTCTACCTCCTAGACCATAAGGCTCTTCTCGAAAATCAAATATCAAACCTTAGGGAAGTTTTGAAGCCATTGTATTCCAACCATTTGTTAGAAATGAGGAAGCCCTCTTTTCACACATTTTCAGTCACATGACTTGCATCTTGACGACTTAATTTTCCACCACCCCTCCCACTTTATCATGTTTGTTTACTCAACATCATCATTTGAGGTCTCCTCCAAAATCTATTGAATCACTATATACATTCCCATCCCCCACCCACACCCCTAAAAAAAAAACAACAACAACAACAACAAAACAACAAAACAACAAAACAACAAAACAAGACAAAACCAAAACCAAAAACAAAAAAAAAGGTAACATACCGGAATCCTGATGACATCAGTACGATTCCATCCTAGAGAATTGTACGCCACAACAATCTGAACAAAATTTTTCAATGTACTGAATAATTATTTTAGCAAATCAATACCAGCAAAAGGTAAGTAATGCACTGCAATGCATACCAAACTCTTCCCATCTTGAATGTTTTCCTCAGTAGGTGGGCAGTAGCTAACATTGATTAACTGGCACTGTTATACAATAGAAATTAAGATAACTACATAAGTAAATATACGACAAATAAAATTAGGAGATGGCAGCTTGATCCTGCACAAAGGCTACAAATTGAGGTTGTGAAAAAATTTATCTCCTCATGCAACTTATATTACTACAGCATTCAGCACAGCCCACATCAACAGGAAGTTCTAAGCAACATATTACCAACTATAAATTAGATGGAAGAAAAGAAAAGCTCTGATTTCACTGTAACTGTCCTTAATAAATTTACCACAATGGTTAGCACAATCCCGATTACTGAAAAGAAACAAGGTCACTATATCCTATTTGATTTAGAAACCCACCATTCTTTAGTAGTTATCAACATAATTTTATATACCTCAAGGCACACTAGTCTATTGATACCACAAAACATATGCATGAGATGTGTATTGTTTCATCTGGTGTCTCACAAGTTTAATAACTTCGCATTATGTGTAGCACACTGTAGCATTTAGTAAACGATAACTTGAAACAAGGAAGAATTGAAAGGAATATAGCAGCATTATTGCACTATAATAATAATAGAAGCACCAGAGAAAAGAATGCAAAAGAAAATGAAAGGATAGTGTAATTGGCAAACCTGTTTAAATGCTGATGTTGGAGCTCGACATGGATTACTTGAATTTGAATTGACTAGGCACCATAAGGCTGAGCTAACAACAGCCTCTGCCTATAAATACATAAATTTACCAAATATTAAAAGACCAGCTCAGCATATCCAATAACAAAGTGCATCAGGAAAAATGACTGAACAATACTTATATCCAAGGCACCAGCACACCTCAGAACTTCCAATGGCAAGGCGCTTTGCATAGTCATCTGTTGTATGTTGCTTAGCAGTGCCACTGACAGCGTCATGATGCTGAGCAATTCCTAAAGCATCTCCCAGACTGAAAGTGTTAGGCCCCAGAGATTTCCTCCCAGTCAAGAATTCAAGCTGGCGAGCTGCCTGTTTGAAAGAGAACAATAATCTCTCAATTACTACCCAATGTGAAACTGTTTAACCCACCCAAAGAAATGGTAGGAAAAAGCTATTTACTCAAGAATCTAAAATCCAGGTTTAGGTTATGTCTTAGCATCAAAGTAGGATTAATATACTCTCAACTAGTATGGTAACATGTCCCCAAGGGGACAGACTAATGGTCACAATCCCCCTCCCCCAACCCTGGGATCCAGGGTTCAAATCGCTATGTAACAAAAAAAAAAAACTAGTATGGTAACATTTAAAGCCCCAAAAACTCATGGACAATGTTATTCCAAACGAGAGGAATAAGCAACTATAGTTTCATACCAAATAAAACCCACTCAAGATACGAACATATCGCTTCAATGCTGGACGACTAGTGAAAAACCCTGTCCAATAAGCATTCGGTCTGTCTGCATACCTGAAGACAGTAATAAGGAGGATGTTCATATGACAGAGCACGAAATTAGTGCATCAGAAAATGCAGCGATACTTAGAAAGTTGTAAATGTTGCTCACGGGAAATAATCATCGGTCTTTAGAGGCCACGATTCATTTGCTGCATATTTTGCATCCGTGTAGATAGAAGGGGTAGAATACAATGCATTTACTCGGCCATCCTGCATAAATTAAAACTGTATTAATACAAAAGAAAAGTGCCAAGCAATTCAACAGAAATAATTAGGTTACATCATGCACATAAATTTCCTGGAAAGCTTCTTATGTCAATTAACCACCAGCGCACACATTGAATTGACTTGCACAATCTCAAGTTCCAGTATGATGTGAATGGAGAAGCTGAAAATCTGCAATTTCAGAAGACTGTAGAGAACCATAAGTTCTTCATAACAAACACAACCTTGTTAACATAGTGAATTAACTTGTCCATTTGCTTGAACCAAGATTCTGCATATTGGTACTCAAAATCTTCACCCATTGTCCACATTATATGGTTCGTCCTGGTCACATTAGCCTGCAGATTGATAAGGGTTAGACTTCTTCTGACACATGCATGCAACTTTACCTTGAAATATAAAAACTAAAGATCCAAAGCCTAGAAGGAACGCAATTTACTTGGAAGAGAGAAGCATTAAGAAAGTCCTTAACTCGTTGCTCAACATTGTAGTCAAAGAGAAAGGGGTTATCCTGCAGGTTTATAATGAGAGTTGGATGCTGTTACCAAACACAACAGAGCATGATCTTTGTAGTTGTTTAAAAAAGGTGATTTTCGGATAACATCTGAACCTGGACAGGTTGAAAATCACGAAACACTTCGAAGCGGAAACCATATGGAGGACTATAATGAACTGGAAAGGTATTTGTGAATATCTGAAGGAAGCACAAAAATGTAAATAGACCAAACATCTGAAAGAAAGTTGTCAACAAAATACAGGACTTTCAGCTTTGAAACCTGTGCAGAGGAACCAAAAGTTTTCGATCCTCGCCAGATGACTTCGAGGGTTTTACCATCCTTGCGCTTTGCTCTATCCTGGTAGTCGATCCTAGCAAAATGTACAGAATCGAAGCCAAGCTACAAGAAAATGCACCAAAACACATACCAAAAATACTTGCATGAGTTACCAGACAATAAGTACATATAATTGCAAAATAAATTCTGACAGGAATGTGCATACCTCTGCTCCAAGTAGATATGCCTGCACTGCAGAGTGTCCAAAAGGATCAATCTGCCACCCAGCACGAGGAACCTTGTTGAATTGGGTTTTTATCGCTTGATGACCTAGGGTTGTTTGGTCAATCATGTCGATGTAATGGGTAGTTGCTTCATCGTGCATACACCAACCACCATTTCTGAGCCAAATATCCCACAAATATTAAGATTCAACCACAATGATGTTACTAAAAATGAAAGAAGCCATGAAATTCAATAAATAAAAAAAAAAAAAATCTGCTTAGGGGCATACACAAATTCCAGTTGACCAGCATCAACAAGTTTCTTCACCACATTCTGAATTTCCGCACTTTGTGTGTTCCACCACCTCTGAAAGAATGCCTATTTCATCAAAACTTCGTCAGCAATGTTCAACAAGCTTCTCTAAGCAAGAGAATAGAATTGAAGAATTATATGGGAACAACTTGTGAGGATCTGCCTAGAAACCTGGTTAATATAGGATACAGAGTACTTGGGTGGATGATAAAGTTGTCTAAGGATGACTTTAGACATGGTAACGAGTGCTGTAGAAACTTCAAACACAGAAAAGGTAATACAATATGTACCATAAACATTTTAAAACTAAATCAAATTCCCATGAAGCATTACCATTTCGGCAAACACGAACTTCCTACTCGGATCTCGAAGCAACGATTGGACAACAGAGTCGAGTACATTCTCAACACAAGCACCCTGCAGCAACACAACACACATTACAAACATAAATCCTACCATCAAACAAAATAATTGAAGAAACATACCCGAATACTGTTGTTTGATCCAACGTAGTACTGATCAACATTCTTCTGCCAACCGAGATCGTCGTGCGAATGAGGAACCAAATGAACATTCAATTTCCCCTCAACAATATTCGATCCAGTCCTGTATTTGATATATTCACCATTGACAATCAGACACACGTAATGAACGAGAATTAAACATAGGATCGCACTGCTATTATTCATGTTTCCACCGACTTAAACCTCAAACCAACCCTAACCTTAACCCCATCCATTTATAAGCCCGATCATGAGCCAAGAAGACGACAAAACTGATTAGGTTTGTTCCCTGATGTGACAATTTGTAAGTAAATATTTATTACAAATGATAAACCTTAGGAGATAAACCTTGTTAAAAAGAAGTATCATTAATTCTGCTCCAAGTAGATATGCCTGCACTGCAGAGTTCCCAAAAGGATCAATCTGCCACCCAGCACGAGGAACCTTGTTGAATTGGGTTTTATCGCTTGATGACCTAGGGTTTTTTGATCAATCATGTCAATGTAATGGGTAGTTGCTTCTTGTCAATTTATGCTTTTCTTTTTTTTTTTATTAATTTTTTAATTTTGAGGTGCGGTTTTTGATCCTCCCTTCCTCCTAAACGGCTGTCTTTACACTCGTTATAAAGATACGGTGGTATAAAAAGGGAGCTTTGTACCGAAATAAATAAATAAAAAATTATAAAATAATCTCGGATGAAAAATAATTTCCTTTATAACCCCCATGTGTTGCGGGTTTAACCCGTGACAGGTTATGTCGCGAGTTGAATCCACAACAAAGCCAGATGTCAGCATCACATGTGTCGCGTCTTCAAAACGCGACACGGCGCTGCGCTCCTCCTCTACGGTACTGCGCTCCTCCCTCTCTCCCTTCCCCTGTCGCTGCGCTCTCCCTCTCTCCCCCCGCGGCACTGCGCTCCTCTCTCCCTCCCCCTGCAGCGCTGCGCTCTTCCTCCCCCTGACGGTGCTGCGCTCTCGCTTTTCTCTCTCCCCCCACGACACTCCTCCCTCTCCCTCCCTCCCCCGCAGCCGCGGAAGCCCTCTCCCTCCCTCCCCCACAGCCATGAGAGCCTCCCTTTCCCTCCCTCCCCCATTGCAGTGAGAGCCATCTCCCTCCCTGCCGCATTGCCATGGGACGATATTTCAGGTTGAACTTACGATATAACCCGTTGCGGGTCCAACCCGCGACATACAAGGGTTAAAAGGGAATTATTTTCTATACAAGATTGTTTTAAATTTTTTTTATTTGGTTTATTTCGATACAAAGTTCGTAAAAGGGCTCTAACACTAATTAGTAACGAAGATTTGATACTCATATATATATATATATATCTTTTTTTACTATTGATATCTGATTTTTACTTTATTAATTCAATTCGAATACTGTAACATCCATTTTAGGAATTGACTCTCTCAAATCTTTTTTCGTCATTCTCAAAACGCAAAATCAAGACCTTTAATTAAGCAATAAAATATCCGATTACTAAATCCAAAAAATTTGATCCCTCCCAAAACAAAGATGCCTTTGAAGATGATTGCTCTCCTAATAGACAGAATTTAAAAACAAAAAAAAAAAGACCAAGAAAACACTACACTATAATTGCTTTAGAATATAGATTAATACAACATTTTCTATTAGGTAATTTATTTTAGGTAGAAAATATATTAATGTAATTACAAATGTATATATAACGGGTTATACTAATTTAAAATGTGATAATATTTTATTTTTTAGAAAATTTTAGAATATTAGAATTTTTATTTTTGTGAAGAAAAATAAGTAAATTAGAAATTTAAATATGTTAATGAATAAAAAAAATCCAAAAGTTACTCTGATCACCCATAATTCGTCTACTTCATTTTTTTTCCTCTCTATTTTTCCTCTCTAAATCTACCCTTTTGAAGTTCTTTAATTTTCTCTTATTTCTTTTTTATTGAATTTATCTTAATTTTCACGCTTTTCTATAATTGTTTGTTAATTTACCATAACTTCTTAAGCTTTGACACATGTAACACAGAAAACTTATACTTCTATATCCCCTCGTCTCTCTTCAATTGACAAAATAAATAAATAAAATGAATATGCTCCGCACCTAATCCCGAAAACAACATCTTCACAACAGTGTTAAGACATGATGAAGACATTCATCGCCATTGATTTACTTTGCATGAATTTATGATAAACCTTAGAGCTCAAAATATTTATTAGAAAATTAAACATAAATTAACCATTCATAAGTTTTACATTTTGGACCAAATGAGCTCATTTGAGCATGGTAGAGCCAGTAATGCTTTCGAGGTACCTTGTAGTTGAATGAACATCTTCACATAAAAAAACATCATACCCCTACAATCTAATTCAGCTGCCTCTGGATTTTAACCATGAATCCAATTACAAATTGCAATAGAATTAAAATTTTAACAAGAAAGTACGAATTTCCATGGGACCAAGCTCCACAATGAGAGTAGAATTCTTGACTGGGCCACCCCTAATCGGGACAGGCTCCCCGCCATGGTTCCCTTCGACTTTCCATGACAATCTTCTCATCATTGACTTGTCTTGATTTGCTGATAAGCTTGTTTCTGTTATCCCCTTTATCTGAGATTTGAAGGATCAAGAAAAATCAAAACTTCAAAACCACAATGACTTGTCTTCTAATGTACACAATCTATGCTGGATATCAAAGAACCTAGCAGTAAAATAGATGCTTGTCATCTTTCTTTTTTGGCTATGCGAATCCTAAAAACCGGCTAATAACTCACTAACAGGATGTTCAGTTACCCACTTCTAGCAGCAGCCTTAGATGCCACTAAGCAGGGTCTCATCATTGGCAAGACAAGCCAGCTAGCAAGGTATTGATAGATGACCACACCATAATGATGTGCACCTGACAACACCTGATAATCCCATTTGGATGAGAACCCTTCCCGCAAACGTTTTGAATTGGGAAAATGTATGTTTCCATTTGAATTAGGTTGCAATTGAATGAACCAATACCAGTTTTAATAGAACTGGGATACAATCAAATCCTGCAGATATAATATTGTATCCCTAAAATAAAACATAACTCTTTATAGAAATAAAATAAGGGGCAACAATCACATCAACAATTAATGTTTTATTCTTCCCTCTCTTGTCTCTATCTCAATTCAGATTGTTCGTGAAATAATTGATTGTTTTTGAGATAACCTCCTTAATGGCAAGTCTCGTCAAACTCACTTTTCCCAACATGCATAATTGTCAAGTAAACCATTAGCTAAATAGATGGTTCTCATTTTCATTTTTGACCATGTGAATCCTAAAAACCAGCCAAACAGTGCCCGTAGGCAGACCAGACAAGGTGCATTTTTAGGTGTATAGTGTGTAAGCAAGCGTACATGTGCTTGCTATTTTAGTTCTTTTTTCTTTTTTGGGGGGGGGGGGGGGGAGGTGGGGCATGTCATTAAATAATAGTCAAGAAAAGAGAATCCAAACAGAAGAACCCCAAAAGCAATAGCAGGCTAACGCACCACTTTTCCAGCAAACATCTTCTTTAGTTCAACTTTAGCTAACGTTGAGTAGTCTGACTCCTCATTAGCCTGACATTGCAACAGCAGCAAAGGAGCACTTAATTAGATCAGAATTTTTGTACGACAGCACAGCAGTGTGTGCATTTTATGTCTAGCTGCTCGTGCATAGATGCAGAGTAAGTTGCCAATCTCCTGTTGTTAAATTGGAGCCATGTTTTCATTTTTTACAGAACAAGTGTGGATAACAAATAACAACACTACATTAGTGATGAAAGAATTCTCAAAATTGCCAAAAGATGAGGTTGTTAAAGTTGGGTAATTTATTTTTTTCTTATTATTATTTTCTTTTAAAAGAACAAACAATCATAATCTCTTGGAAACAAGCACACACGGGAGCTGTAATACATTTGGTTAAGAAAATTCCATACCTCATATAAATGTGCCAGACGAAGCAGCACGCTTCCATCATCCAACTCCTGCAAAAAGAAAGTCAGAGAGAGGGGGGAGAGAGAGTCAAGTGCCCAACCTAACATACAAAAATCGTGTATTTACCTCAAGTGTAATTAATGCAACATTCATAGGTAGATTATAGTTTGCCTCCATGGTAGTTGCCCTTGTTGAATGAGAAGCTTTCCAATACCCAGAGTTCTGTAAGACTAACTCAAATAGATTAGGTAACTCCCATCTATTAATCTCATAGTGGCTAAAAGGCAAACCTCGTGAGTAAAAGCCACAAGAACTGGTGAATAAACTTCTTGTCCTGTTTTTCGCCGCCAGAATGCCCCAGCCCCTACTTCATTGACGCTGATGTAATAATTTCCTCGAACCTGGACAATATATAAGACAGTGAAATCAGGTAAGTGTTAACTCCACGAATGTGAAGCATGCTTAACTAATCAACCAAGTTTATGGTTTGAAATAAATGCTTTTCTACGCATCCTTTTCTTAGTTTATTGTGCTCTCTTAACAGAAGCAAATACAAGGGAATCCCTGGTTTTTGATATAAACCAAGAAAAAAAATGAAAAAGGAACATATATTATATACACAGGAATGAGATATTTTCTTCCAGGTACATGATAAACAGGTATTAAACCACAAAATGTAGTCAAGAAGGGATAATTCAGGTTGCAAAAATAATGTGGATGCACTACAATTTCTGTAAGAAAAAAAATGGTAAATAAAAAATATTAATTAGCAAGGAACAAAAGCAAGAATAATGCAATAAATATCATACCGTGAGTCCTTCACACGTTGAATTTGTACAAACAGTCTCATCAAGGGCTTCACCCAACCCTCTGGAATCAACAAAAACTATGCGCCTTGTTTTTTGGAAAAGAACAGACAGTGGGTCCAATATATCAGTTTCTAAATGGACACATGAACACAAAAGAGTAAAATTATCAAGTGATAGAAAACCTATGAAGCATTAGCTCCAATTCCCCATCATTGATGCTGGCACCTCCTGTGGCACGATCAACCAGAACTGAGAGCTCAGATTTCTTATCCATGGTATACATTCCGAGATTTAGCTGAAAGTGCAAAATGATGAACTTCAAATTAAAAGCATATCAATTATTTATGTATAGGAAAGTCAAAGCCTGGGTGATTACACTTGAGCTTTCCAACCAAGAGGCCTTATTGACATGCTGAACACTGAATTAAGTTCACATCAACAATAACCCAACAGAGACAACGACAAACAGAAGGAAATTAAAATAGCATTAGGAGCTCTAATACCTATAAGTGGATGGATATTTCCAGAAATTGAGTTGCCTCAATTATCTAATACCCATGCGAGAGAAGTTTCCAGTAAGTAACTGAACTTCTATCAGGTGGCCTGATCAATTTCCATGGACAAGAATTACTATATTTTGGGGCTACTAACACAAGGAGGCCAACATGCAACAATTTTACAGACTCAGAAACATCCTAAAACCACTCCAAAGCCCAAATCAATTGTGACCACAGACTTGGTGAAGTGCTTGAGTAGTTTTACTGACTGCAGCCACATCCACGTGGCAAAGTGTTCTTCATACATGGTAATATCATATGGTTAATTGGTTTACTAGTGAATTCAACATAACATACTAGTTTGACAAAACATTACCACAATGGTTGAGCCATCCAAAATTCACATATTATGGTTTATTCATTTAAAACAAAACTTGAAATCTGTAACTAATTCAATGAAACAAATACTAGTGATCACCGGATAATAGTTCCCAGCTACAGGTTGAGTAACCACAAGAGACCAATCTTCTCTATAATCTCGTATCTGCAAAGCACCAGAATTGAAACCAATGACAACCATGGTCAACTGAGTGAGGTGATATTTTAGTAGTGACAGAAGCACTTTCAACTCCATAGAGGTGCATGAAAATTAAAAATCACGAGAATATGACACTGAAGTCATCAAAAAGAAATTTAAAGCCTATGAAAAATTTTTCACTTTAGTTGACAAATGCAATAAGCAGAATAAGACAAAATAGAGGTTAATAGTAGAGAGTAGGGCCTACTAGAGGCTATTCAAACATAGCCCATACAAAGATTTCTTATCTATACAAACAGATATCAGATTGGAGAACATATTATCTTATGTTATGCTCCGATGGAGAACATATTATCTTATGTTATGCTCCGATCTCTTTTTGTAGTGCCATATTAGTGACAAGCATTTCAGGATTCTTATATTCATGACAGTTTAAGTACAGTTCCTTTCACCAATTCTAGTTATGAGATTGCAAAAGGCAGAAACATCCAAATGCATAGAATATAGTCAATCGATAAGCATGTGTTGTGTTACAAATTTGGCCACTAATGAATAATGTTGAGATAGAAAATACCCGCTTTAGAAAATCTCTCCCATTAGAATCTGTGTAGAACACCTTATTCGTAACCATGTTAGCTGACATTCGAGTAATCACCTCTTTCCCAACACCATCTTCTGTCGGGATTGGACCAATCTTCAATTGAAAAATTTTTGGCATACAATCAGTTTGAAATTAAATACAACCGAATGCATTGAAGAGTAATTGTAATTCCAAAGTGGAAATGTATTTCACCAAAATAGCATAACTAAAATAGCTTATATAAAGGAAAAAAAGACATGGTAACTCACAGTATATTCAATTTCTGCGTGCTCTTTTTCCTTGTATAGTCTAGTTACCTGACTTAGGGAAAACAAAAGGAAAAAAAAAAATCATTCATAGCCTACTAAGTATACACTTAGTGGCTCTCAAAAAGAATTACAATGATATTTCACCAAAATATGACAAAACTATGATATAGAGAGAGTGTTTGTGTGTAAATAGTTATTGGCATACATATACATGCTTATGCTCACACTCACACACATATGTTCACATTGACTAAAAAATAAACCACAGACAACATTACAACCTGATAAATCCACGAACTGAACTGTTGATGAACTTCGTCAACTAGAGGACCACGAATGACCTTCAATGGAACCTACAGAAAAAAGGATTATTTAAAAAAAAAATACTAATAAAGACAAAGAATGGATAATGGAATCAACTTGTGGTCTTATATTAGCTAGGATAATGACAAGCATGCCATGACTATACGTGAATATAAGGCTGTGATGAATCATGAATTAAAGGAAGAAATGATGACCAGAATCAACCGTAAATAGCCTAACTGTCAGACCAAGTTCTGCCAAGTGGAATGCATAAAAAGAGCACTTACTGATCTTGATACAACAGTGGGTGGGGATCCATTGGGCCGGAAGACATATGCTCCAGAAGGCTGAAAAGGAGCAGTAAAAATAAGATGCTAGTACTAAGGGCATCATCTAGAATGGAGCTGTAAGCAGGTCCTACTCCAAGCATAAATTACAAACCTGGGGATCTTCTGAATCACCTGCACTCGAGCCATACCAGAGATAACTTTGTTGTATTGGTAGGTCAACCTAGTAAAATGCAACACTTGGTTGTAGATTTTTCGGTAGTTAAACAGCCTTAAAAGATCAACATTAACACAAGATATTGGCAACACCAATTGATCTACCACTTAGTAGTATAGAAATGTAGCACAACAACAACAAACAAACAACAAACTGAGCCTTAATCCCAATATTTGAGAGTATAGTAATGTAGCGATCCTTAGAAATTTTAAACGCAAAATTCGTCCTCATGAAGTAAAGGAGGCCTTAAAGAGAATGAAGAATAATAAAACAATAAGACCTGATTGCATTCCTATCGAGGCATAGAAATATTTGGGTGAATTTGGTATAGTAATATTAATGGATCTTTGCAACAAAATTTGGTAAACCAAGAAAATGATCCAAGCATGGAGGGAGAGCACACTTGTACCACTGTATAAAAACAAAGGAGACATACAACATTGTTCCAACAACAGAAAAATTAAACTTATCAGTCATACTATGAAGTTATGGGAGTGAGTGATATAGATTGAGATTAGAAATAACTGTATCTCAGAAATAATTTGGATTTTTACCGAAACGATCCACCACTGAAACAATTCACTTGTTAAGACATTTAATAGAAACATTTAGAGCACAGAAGAGAGACCTACATATGATATTCATTGACCTAGAGAAAGTATATAATAGGGTTTCTGAAGACGTCTTGTGGTAGGTGCTGATGAAAAAAAAGATCTCCTTGAAATACATTAATCTTATCAGAGATATATATGAGAGACCTATAACCAATGTAAGAACTTGAGGGGGTCTGAGCGATAGCTTCCCTATTAACATTGGACTCCATCAAGGTTCGGTATTAAGTTTTATCCTTTTTGCAATAGTGATAAATGAAATCACAAAGAGCATTCAAGACGAAATACCATGGTGTATGCTTTTTGCAAATGATATAGTGTTGATAAAACTAAAAAGAGCATGAGTGTTAAATTAGAATTATGGAGGGTCACACTATAATCCAGAGGATTTAACTAAGTAGGTCAAAAATTGAGTATATGAGATGTAGCTTTAGTGTCAATCAACAGGATGATGAAGAAATGATAAGATTAGAAGGAAAAGAAATATCAAAAAGCGAATGTTTTAAATATTTTGGTTCCGTCATTCAGAGTGATGACAATATAAATGGAGATATGAATCATAAGATTCAAACGGGTTGGATGAGATGTAGAAAGATATCCGGAGTTCTTTGCGATCGCAAGATACCATTGCATTTAAAGGGAAAGTTCTATAGAATCGCAATAAAACCTACACTATTGTATGATACTGAGTGTTAGACCATTAAACAACAATAAGACTATAAAATGACCATAGCTGAAATAAGAATATTTAGATGGATGTGTAGCAAAATCAGAAAAGATAGAATTAAAAACGAAGAGATACGTAATACGTTGAAAGTTAATTCAATTGTGAACAAAATGTGAAAGTATCATCTAAGGCGTTTTGGCATGCGTAATGAAGACCCAAAAATGCACCGATTAGAAAGACCAAGAACTTAAATATATAAGATTTAGTAAAATGTAGAGGTAGACCATTGAAAACTTGGATGTAAGTTATTTATAAAGACATAATAGTTAATGGTTTAGTTGGAGGAGATGGTTTTAAATAGGAATAAATGGTATAGGAGAATCCGCACAAATTAAATCAATACTTTTTTTTTATTTTATCTTCCCGATATTTGTCTCTCAAACGGTCAATCCAAAAATTTGGAATAAAGACTCAAATTGTTATTGTTGGTGGCAGAATACTGTAAAATGACTGGTTAAGACAGCAAATGAACATGCAATTTCATGGCTATTATACACAAAATGTAAACCACCTACCCCTGTTTTAGAATTAAACATCCGTGTCAGCTGTCCAGTAGTTAAAGAAAATGACATCTTCAGATTTCCTGGTCCAATTTCCACCGTCTCATTGGGTGGAATGTCCATTGCTGAGAGATAACTTCTTTGCCTCTTCCCTGTATCATTCCAGAAAGAAAATATTGAGTAATAAGGTCTATTATACAGTAACAGACAGAATGAGGAATAAGATAATGGTATTTTAGTCCAACGAAAAGATGAAAAACAAAAAATGATAAATGATATGGAGAAGTCAACATAAAAAATGAGATGAATCCATGTATTTACCTTTTCCTACAGTTTTGGAAATAAAATATGTATTCCAGCCCAGAGGAGGCAAAGATACTTGAAACAAAAGCCAAAATTTAGCAACTTCTTTTGGTAATACTCCAATGTACGCCTCTGTATAAAAGTTTCTTAATTTGATTGTAACATTATCCAATTCAATGTATTGTGCCTCAATAGTGTTGCCCAAGGCATCTTCAACAACAAGATTGGCATTGTTAACCTGGAAGTGGACCAAATCGAAGAGCAAAGGTTGGACTTCCATAAAGCACGTTGAAAAAGCCAAATGTTCGGAAAGAAACATATTTGGGGATACAAGCATACACACAATAAACATAAGAGACGAGCATTATTATAATAAGTTCACAACACTACGTCCATCCCAAGTCAAACAAATATTAAAGCTTAAGACAATAATCCAATGGCAATACACAGAAAATGTACAAAGTTTATATCGAAAAAAAAAAGTACAAAGTAAGTTCATGATGCATTATGAATGCAAATCCATGAACAGCATCAAAGAACGGAGTTATTTTGCTTATTCAAATGGACACTTCTACCACATCGTAGGCCACAAGACTCTTCCCAAAAGCGTCATTCACACAGGGAGTTTTGAAGTCATTGTACCCCCAACAATTCGTTGCCCTCTGTACATACATTTTTATCTTTATATCTCACTTCTCAGTATCTAACCACCCCTTATCTATTTCATGTCTGTTCACTCAACTTTATCATCTTAAGCCTACTCAGTTTTGCATAGCTGATTAATAAGATAATAAAATTCAACACATGACCTCCTTATCAATTCTTCTAAATCACTATATTCTCGAACTCACCCCCAACAAAAAAAAAAAGGAAAAAGAAAAGGTAACTCACCGGAATCCTAATGACATCAGAACGATTCCATCCGAGAGAGTTGTATGCCACAATAACCTGTATGAAATCATTTTGATGTGCTCAACTGTTTTTCAGCAAATTCGTATTAGAAGAATGCAATTACATATGAAGCAAAACATACCAAACTCTTCCCATCTGGAATGCTTTCCTCAGCTGGTGGGCAGTAGCTAATATTGATCAATTGGCACTATTATACAATGAAACATAAAACAAATAAGTAAACAGCTACATCAAAATAGGATACTACAGATTTTTTCTTCGAATTGTAGTATGAAATCAACGACGTCATACAATAAGAATGCAATCTTCTCATAATAACCACATTCGTCACATAAAAAATAATGCAATGCAAACTCTCCCATGGAATATGAAATTGCAAAGACAACATGTTAAATTCAAGAAAAATTTCTCTCTTTACGCAACTGGGATCACCACAGAGGCAATTTATCACCTACTGGAACATATACCATAGAAGTTCAAAGAAACAAGTTTCAACGATTAATCAGATGGAGGGGAAGAAAAGCTTTTATCTTATTCAACACTCTTAATCAAGCTATCACAAGGTGTGGAACAATCCCATGACGGAATCGGGGTTTGTTTGAACATCATCTGATGGTGGATCTAGTAATGCTGAAGAGATCTACAACTCTCATTTATGGAATACCTGTTGAAATTTGGAGTGCGGAAGCGTTGGTGGTTGAGGTAGGGTTTTTGTGTTTGAGCAATGGATTGAAGGTTTTGTGTTTTGTTTTGAAGGTTGAAGAACAACAAAGAAGAAGAGGGTATTGATTTGTGAGAATGAACTCAATATATTTCTTTGATGATATATCAAATATAAATGACAATAATTGAGACAATACTCATGTATACATGAAGACAATTTTAGAGACTTAATACTCTATTCTAAGACTAGTAGGAGACAAGCTCCAAGATATCTTACAAGTGAAGATATGAGTCTTATTTATAGGCTAAAAGGTGCTACTAGCCGGTAGACACAAACCCAAAAACTAGCCGTTATAAATGCTGCCCATTCTGCCCCTAGCTGATTGGGCTGCTTTCTTGGGCTTTTCTCCACACTTTTGGGCTGCAAATTCTTACTCCTTTTTAACTAAAATATGGCTCATAATTTTGGCATAATTGCTCTCCCTTTGCTGAACCAAATGCTGCCTCAAAGTGGGCTTGAACATGGCTTGAATTGAGCTGATTCTGAGAACAATTCTGGACAGATTATGGGCCAGCTTTGAGGGCTTGTTTTTAGCTCATTTTGGCCCCTTTTTTCTTCTCCTTTTCTTGGACTTTCGATACACATTTGCTATCTAAGGTTTTGGCGGATTAGGGCAATATACTCGGGAGGCATCCATTCGCATGCCGCCTTGAATGCTTCATCGTCATTTTCAACAATACCAACTGGCAAAGCCAATCATGTTCACTATTTCCAATTTGATCAAAAGACCCACTATCATGTGGATAGCTATCACCAAACTTTTTATCTAGTATATAGATGCTACAAAAGCATATGCAAGAGATGTGTATCAACTACAACCTTATGCAAGCACAACATAATGCTGGCTAAAGATGGATTTGTAACAAGGTATTGTTGAAATGAATACAGCAGAACTTTTTGAACATCATAGAAGTGCCAAAGAAACAACCAGAAAGCATAAAAAAACTTGTTAAAATTTACATTTACCTGTTTAAATGCTAAGGCTGGAGCTTTGCATGGTGTACTTGAATTTGAATCGACTAGGCATGACAAAGCTGAACTAACGACAGCC
Organism: Dillenia suffruticosa; assembly: GCA_033439265.1. NCBI lineage: Eukaryota > Viridiplantae > Streptophyta > Magnoliopsida > Dilleniales > Dilleniaceae > Dillenia > Dillenia suffruticosa. Next base: position 807,713 of record JAVTVX010000027.1, read on the forward strand.
TCTGCCTAGAAATAGTTATTCACCAAATGACAAAGGACAAGTTCAGAAAAAAGAATATTAAACTGCACCACAAAACCACTGTTCAATAACTTTAATATTCAGGAATTGGCGAGCATACCTCAGAACTTCCGATGGATAGACGCTTTGCCCAGTCATTTGTTGTATGTTGCAAAGCAGTACCACTGACCGCATCATGATGCTGAGAAGTTCCTAGGGCATCTCCTAGACTATAAGTATTGGGTCCCTGTGATTTCCTCCCAGCCAAGAATTCAAGCTGGCGGGCAGCCTATTTTGAAAGAGAAAAATGGTCACTCAATAACTAGTATGTGTGAAACTATTAGACTCATGCAAAAGAAATGGTAGGACAAGCCATCATGTTAATATTCTGAAATTAGACTTCAGATTCCCTTTTAGGATCAAAGTAGGATTTATAAAATGCGAAGTGTAAAGTGTCACACTCAAGCCCACAACTAGTCCAAAGAAGAGGAAGAAGAAAGTAGTTCCATACCAAATAAAACCCACTCAGCATACGAACGTATCGCTTGAAGGCGGGGCGACTAGTGAAAAACCCTGTCCAGTAAGCATTTGGCCTGTCTGCATACCTGAAAGCAGTAACAAGGTGCATATTCATACGAAAGAGCAGAAATATAACACATCAAAGAATACAGTTAAATTTTCAAAGGCGCAAGGGATGCTAACGGAAAATAGTCGTCAGTTTTTAGAGGCCACGATTCATTTGCTGCATATTTTGCATCAGTGTACAAAGATGGAGTGGAGTACAATGCATTCACACGACCGTCCTGCATAATCAAAACCATTTAAAAAAAATTACAAGAAAAATTTAGCAATCAAACAAGATGAGAACTGACTAGGTCACATGATGTACTTAACACATGCAAATTGTCAAAAGAAGCAAATGATATTGCTTCCTCTATGCATTAACACATGCAACGTCAACTTCCAATACGTAGCAAATGGAAAACTGAATATCTGAAATAATAGAAAACTGAAAATCTGAAAGTTCAGGAGAGTGGAACACCCTTGGAATTAAAAAAAAAGAAAGGGGAAAACAAACAAACTTGACCTTGTTAACGTAGTGAATTAACTTGTCCATTTGCTTGAACCAAGACTCAGCATATTGGTACTGAAAGTCATCCCCCATTGTCCACATGATATGGTTTGTCCTGGTCATGTTTGCCTGCAGATTAAGAAGAATTAAGCTTTTTTTCTGATGAATGGATGCAACTTTACTTTGAAATATAAAAACAATTCAGCCATTTATAAGCATACATGAAAGAGATTTTACTTGGGACACAGCAGCATCAATAAAGTCATTAACTCGTTGTTCAACATTGTAGTCAAAGAGAAGGAGGTTATCCTGCAGATTTATCAGAAGAGATGTAGATGCTATTATAAAACATAATCAAGAACGAATCTAATGGTTGTTTGGAAAGGTGATTCAAGTTAACATCAGAACCTGAACAGGTTGAATGTTATTGAACACTTCAAAGGTGAAACCAGGTGGAGGACTATAATGAACTGGAAAGGCATTGGTGAAGATCTGAGGACAGCCCAGAAATGTAAGCAGATCAAGCATCTGAAAGAAAGTTATGGGCAAAAAAAAAAAGGACCTTCAGATTAAAACCTGAGCAGAGGAACCAAAAGTTTTCGATCCTTGCCAAATGACTTCAAGGGTCTTATCATCTTTGCGCTTCGCCCTATCCTGGTAATCAATCCTGGCAAAATGTACAGAGTCGAAGCCAAGCTGCAGGAAAATTGCACCAATAGAGAAGCGAGACAGTAAACATTGATGACAAACATGCAAAACTTATTCAGTTGCTGACAGATGCCAATAACATCCAACCCAATTAACAAGGTAACAATGTAGATTCAGAACTCATTAGCAAAAAATGCAGATTGATTCCACTAAACTTATTCAGTAGATGAAAGGTACAATTACAGAGAAAACATTGCAAAATGAATGTGAAAGGAATTGTGCAAACCTCAGCCCCAAGTAGGTAAGCCTGCACGGCAGAGTGTCCAAAAGGATCAATCTGCCATCCAGAACGAGGAACCTTGTTGAATTGAGTTCTTATTGCATGATGCCCTAGAGACGTTTGGTCAATCATGTCAATGTAATGGGCGGTTGCTTCATCATGCATACACCAGCCACCATTTCTGAGCCAAATAGCACTTAAATATTAGTATCGAATAAAGACATTGAAGGTATTAAAGAAGCCATGAAACCTAATAAGTAAATCTAATCAGTGTCATACACGAATTCCAATTGACCAGCATCTACAAGTGACTTCACCACATTTTGAATTTGTACACTTTGTGTTGTCCACCACCTTTGGAAGAATGCCTGTTTCATCAAAATTTCGTCAACAGGCTTCACTAAGAAAGAGATCCATAACAGGGATATCATATACTAAAGAATGATGCATTAGTGAGAAGGGAAAGGAAAGCGGGGACTAAGGAAATAATGGTCAGATATTCTTTTGATCATGTATGCCAAAGACCAAGACATGTGGTATTAAAACAATATGATGTAATTTGGCAAGCAGAATCCAATTTTCTCAGCAAGACAGATTAAAAAAATACAACACCTGCAACCGTTGTACCATATGGCCTCTAAGGGGCAATGCAGAAATATATATGGGGGCAGATTTCAAAATGCTCTTATGGTTAAAGTTTCAGGGGGCAGTTTTAGTGGGAAAAACACACAGAAGCAAATCAGAAAGAAAACAGAAATTCATGGACAAAAAACTAACTACAACAATACAATTACACTAAATCAAGTTCTCATGAAGAATTACCATTTCAGCAAATATAAACTTCCTATTTGGATCACGAAGCAACGAAGACACAACCGAGTCAAGCACATTCTCCACACAAGCACCCTGCAAAACACAACACACATCAATAAAAACAAGATATAGTCCATAGTACCCCACAAAAAACCAATCAGTTCAAACAAAATCACAAGCTTCACAAACAGAAACCTGAATGGAGTTGTTTGATCCAACATAGTACTGATCAACAGTCTTCAACCAACCAACATCGTCGTGCGAATGTGGAACCAAATGAACATTCAATTTCCCATCCACAACCTTAGACCTAGTATTGTACTTCATAAATTCACCACTGACATTTGCACACCCAAAAAGAAGAACAACAATTGAACTCCACAAGATTGCAACATAACAATCAAATCGATTGTTCTTCATGGTTCACTCCACTTAACCAAACCCTAACAAATGCCTTTGAGAGTCGTTGGGAAATTTATAAGCACAGCCGTAAATGAAGACAAACTTGCTTCGGCTTCCGGAAGGACGTTGACGTCGCTCGTTGGCCGGCCAAGGTTTAAAGCTAAGGTAAAATAAGGTTCTTTTGTTTTGTATTTTTCGCATGTAAAAGAGAACAAACTGTTGATTCTCTCCCTCTCTGCCCTAATTGGGTCTTGCAAGGTTAGGGTTTGGCAAATATGTCTTGTGTAAAATTGAAAGGAGATGTGAATTCTAAGGAGATGAGAATCCATGGTAGGACCTCTGCATTGAATTGGGGAGAGAAAATATGTGAAAGACACAGGAGAGAGAGAGTGAGAGTGTCTGTGTGTGTGAAAGACAGGAGAGATGAATTGGAAGGAGAAAATTAGAAAGAGAGAGAGGGAGACGAATAGGAAAGGGGAAGAGGGCATAAGCAATGAAACGGCTATATTGACGCAAGGTGAGAGAAAATTAGAAACTCCAGAAATGTATTTAAAATTATTTTTTAAAAAAATAAAAATAAAAACTATAATTTTTATAGAATAATTAATATTTAAAATTTCAATTCTAAAAATTATAAATAATTTTTTAATTAATTTCAGGAGCAACTACTTCACCCAAATGAGCTCTTATCTTTTAAAATAAAAATGCAACGATCCAATTGGTCTAAATAAAATATAATTTTTTATTTTATATTATATATATATATATATATATATATATATATATATATATATATATATATATATTTTTTTTTTTTTTTTTTTTTTAATTTGGGTTGGGTAGGTTGAGGTGGTGATGTCTTGGATTAAAAAAAAGGGACAAAATGAAATTCCCACACATCCACTTCCTCATATTAATTACCATATTAATTTTAAGTTAAAAGCCGTGGATGAGTCCATCATTTTTTTTTTTAAATAAAATCATAAATATATGTAAAATATTAAATAAATTATAACTAATACATGTAAATTAAATTTTAAAGAAAAATAAATAAAGGGTGAGATTCACAGAGTCAACTTTATAAAAATTTATATCCATTGTAAGATAATTAGATCAAAGAATAGCTATATTACCAAACCAAGTATTCCTCAACCAAAATTCTCATTTGCCATGCTACAGGTAGAAAACTTTGGTTAAATTATAAAATTTTTCATACAAATTGTCTCATCAATGGATTCTCTCTCTGTTTACAAAAATTTATTTTCTATTACGAGTTTATTATTCTCATAATATTAAAAAAAAAAAAAAAAAAAAAAAAAAAAACTGATCTGATAACAATTAAGAGTGTTTGATGAAGCAAACTATACATTTTGGGCATGTCCATAGCATTGATAAAAAATCATAGTATAAGCCATGGGGAAATTTGGGCCCCTCTAAACAATGGAAACTTAAAGCCAAGTAACTTATGCCAACCTCTCTCTCTCTCTCTCTCTCTCTCTCTTTCTCTCCCCCCGATTATCTCAAATTGTTAAGCGGGCAAATACTTCAGGGCATTTCGGAAAGAAATAGTGGACAAATGAATGCGACAGAGGAAGTATATAAAACTTTTAGGGACTTTCTTCTTTAACAACCTGCTTCATGTTGGCTTTCTTTTGTACAGGATCTTGTATGCATCCATCTCGATTGACGACAGGAGCTTATCTCCTAGTCCTCCCAAGCTGTCTCATTTGTCCTATTTCTTGTTTTTGTCAAGCCAAAAAAAAAAAAAAAAAAAAACCTATAATGAACCTGTGAAAACAAACCCCGAAACAAATAGGTTAAATTTGACGGTTGAAAAGTTGTAAAAAATGTGAATATCTCAAAGTATATAGACATAGTCATCTCAAGACAAGGCATGAATCATATGAGAACTTCTTAACTCCACGTCAATTAGAGCTTCTGAAGTTTAACCACCCCATGCTCAATCCCCAAGACAGAAGAGAGTTACATAGAACATGCATGCCAATAGGAAGCACTTCATACTCGAGTGTAGCAAAATCATGGGCTTAGTAGATTCACGTGTTGAAACCTTATGCTCAAGCTAATTGCAAGAGGATGAATCGCTTATCCTCCTGATCTGGTGCCTTGTCTTCTTCCTTTTTCTGCTGACATATAGAAAAATTCCCAAATTATAATGCAAACTTTAAGGAAAAAACATTGTAATCAAATAAGCATGCACCTAATAGACAGTGGAGATGTGGGCGCGTGCGCGTGTGCATGTGTGGGCACAATTGAGCACAAACTAAATGCTTAATGATTCAGCACTCACAAACTAAGAAAAAAGAGATGCTATAAAGAGTCATCAAGTCCAACAATGATGAGATTCATCAGTTTCGGTGTATGATTCTAATGGCATAAGTATTGTTAAAGAAAAGGCCAAGGTAACTTCAAGAACCTAAAAACGAAGACATATACATTGACTTTATTCCACATTGGCCACCAAAATATGTAAAATTCCAGGCACTCACCTCGGATTGATTTTGCATGGATGCAAGCAAATCCTTAACTGAAGGGTCATTAGGGTCAACTCCTGGGAGCCGTGGAAATAATAGAGATGCATGACATTAGAATGCTTATATGTTTAATGTTTCTTCTTAGTGGACTAAAAATGAGAAACAGAGTTACTAAAGTCATACGGATGCAAGGATAGATGACACAAAGGTCTGGTCTGCAAACAATTTGCTCATGTCTGGCTGGTTTGCTGCCTCTTTAGCGCTGTCCTGCACTGACAATTGAAGAGCTGCATGCACCACCAGTGAAGAAAGAAAGAAAAACGATCACCATTCACAGACGATGAGAATATCACTTGGTTTCGTGGAAAGGAAACTTCTTATGCACAAATCTCCCTCCTATTAGTTTGGTATTACTCCTTCCCAATTATGTTTGTTTCAACTATGCAGGCAGCCTACATCAGTATGGATTTTCCCACTCCCAGTATGCATGCTCCTTTCGCTTAGCAATAAAAGGCGTTTAAAGTAAAGACGTCTAGTCTAGAGGAAGCAGTTGTATATTGACTAGTATAACTTAACTTCCTGTCAAAAAGACACTTCTATGTCCATCTAGAACCAACACATTTTAAAGATGTCGACTGTTATTGCACCCTTGGTGGGGGGGGGGAAGCTATTTTGGAATCCATGTCAAATTTAAAAGGACTCCCATATTTAAATTTTTATTTACCTACAATATTCACACACAATAAAAGCTAGTGTAATACTCTGAATAGGGCAAAAACAGGAAAATTCACACCATAAGCATTAACTAGAAAAGTTGCATTCGGAAATGAAATTCAATTTAAGACAATAGGTTAGGCTGTTCGCAGGATCAACTACAATGGACATTAAAGAAACGTAATAGTGGTCGTAGTAATTCCTATTAAAAAATTGACTATGGCAACATATCCATCAAAATGAGAAAGATAACCAAAAGCGACAAAGTCCCACATGAAGCACATTCCCGAATACTGTTGTTTGTACTGGTCAACATTTTTCTGCCAACCGAGATCGTCGTGCTAATGAGGAACCAAATGAACATTCAATTTCCCCTGAACAATATTCGATCCATTCTCGTATTTGATATATTCACCATTGACAATCAGACACACGTAATGAACGAGAATTAAACATAGGATCGCACTGCGATTATTCATGCTTCCACCGACTTAAACCTCAAATCCAAACCTAACGTTAACCCCATCTATTTATAAGCCCGATCACGAGCGAAGAGGACGACAACACTGATTTGGTTTGTTCCCTGATGTGACAATTTGTTCTCCGGTCCAATCATGGAATTAGAGTTAGGGTTTGACAATTTGTTCGCTGGACCCATGTTAGCGTTTGAGAAGAATTGTGGGGTTTCCATTAAAAAGAAATTAATTTCCCTCATATGTACAAATTCTCTCTCTCTCTCTCTCTCTCTCTCTGGGGAATCAAATGGGTGAAGGTGGATATTTAAACTCCGAGTGGGAACAAGAATTAGAAACAAATTAAAACGGATATTTTTAATTAAGAATTGGAAAGAATTGGAATTTTTGAAATTTTATTCTCCTTGATCTAACAAATTATCCTTAACTCTCTCTTTTATTTCAAAACTGCCACTCCATACCCAAAAAAAAAAAAATGTAACAGTTTTGAAATTACAAAAATCTGATGACAATTTTATGAAATCAAATGAGGTTAAATATAATTATCTTTGAATAATAAAATTATAACACACAAGATAAAAAATTTTATAATTTTTCTAGGAAAATAAATAATACTTTTAAAAATTTTAACTATAATTTTTAGATTTTTAACTATATTTTTAAGTTGATACTGAAAATTTTAACGTAATATTAGCTAAGTTATTTTAGACAGAAAATGTATTAACATAATTACGAATTTATATATATATATATAGGGTTATAGTAATTTAAAATGAGTTAATATTTTATTTTTTAGAAAATTTTAGAATATTAAATTTTTGATTTTGTGAGAAAAAATAAAGTAAATTAGAAATTTAAATATGTAAATGAATTTAAAAAACCAAAAAAATAAAAACCCTCCAAAATTACTCTTTGATCACCTTATCTTGAAAGCAACATGTTCACAACAATGTTGAAGCATGATGAAGACATTCATTACCATTGATTTACTTTGCATGAATTAATGATAAACTTTAGAGCTCAAAATATTTATTAGAAAATTAAACATAAATTAACAATTCATAAGTCCACCACAGTGAATGCACCCATCTACAGCTTTGAAACCGTGGCTGGCAGCATTATTTCATTAAAAGAAGAGCTTGTTAGTTTTTACATTCTGGACCACACGAGCTCATTCGAGCATGGTAGAGCCAGAAATACTTTCAGCCTCCCTTGTGGCCGAATGAACATCTTCACATAAAAAACATCATACCCCTACAATCTAATACAGCTGCCCTCTGGATTTTAACCACGAATCCAATTATTGCAATAGAATTAAAATTTTAACAAGAAAGTACGAATTTCCATGGGACCAAGCTCCACAATGAGAGTAGACTTATTGACAGGGCCACCCCTAATTGGGGCAGGCTCACCGCCATGGTTCCCTTCGACTTTCCATGACAATCTTCTCATCATTGACTTGTCTTGATTTGCTGATAAGCTTGTTTCCGTTATCCCCTTTATCTGAGATTTGAAGGATCAAATATCAGGAAAAATCAAATCTTAAAACCACAATGACTTGTCTTTTAATGTTTGTCTAACAACATAAAGATACATTATCTATGCTGGATATCAAATAACCTAGCAGTAAAATAGATGGTTCTCATCTTTCCTTTTTTGGCTATGCGAATCCTAAAATTCGGGTAATAACTTACAAGATGTTCAGTAACCCACTTCTAGCAGCAGCCTTAGATGCCACTAGCAAGGTCCCATCACTGGCCAGACAAGCCAACTAGCAAGTGTTGGGCATTGATAGATGACCACACCATAATGATGTGCACCTAACAATACTTGATAATCCCACTTGGATAAGAACCCTTCTCACAAACGTTTTGAATTGGGAAAATGTATGTTTCTATTTGAATTAGGATGCAATTGAATGAACCAATACCAGTTTAATAGAATTGGGATACAATCAAATCCAACAGATATCATATTGAATTCTAAAATAAAACATAACTCTTTATCACAACAATTGAATAAACTATAAATAGAAATAAGATAAGGGGCAACAATCACATCAACAATTAATGTTTATTCTTCCCTCTCTTGTCTCTATCTAAATTCAGATTGTTCATGAAATAATTGATTGTTTTTGAGATAACCACCTTAATACTCATTTTGCCCAACATACATGATTGTCAAGTAAACCAGTGGCAAAATAGATGGTTCTCATTTTCATTTGACCATGTGAATCCTAAAAACCAGCCAAGCAGTGGCCTTTGGCAGACCAGACAAGGTGCATTTTTAGGTGTATAGTGTGTGAGCATGCGTACATGTGCTTGCTATTTTAGTTCTTTTGGGGGTGGAAGTGGGGCATGTCATTAAATAATAGACAAGAAAAGAGAATCCAAACAGAAGAACCAAAAAGAAATAGCAGGCTAACGCACCACTTTTCCAGAAAACATCTTCTTTAGTTCAACTTTAGCTAATGTCGAGTAGTCTGAATCCTCATTAGCCTGAAATTGTAACAGCAGCAAAGGAGTACATAATTAGATCAGAATTTTTGGATGACAGCACAGCAGTGTGTGCATTTTATGACTAGTTGCTTGCGCATAGATGCAGAGTAAGTTTCCAATCCCCTGTTGTTAAATTGTAGCCATGTTTTCATTTTTCACAGAACAAAGTGTGGATAACAAATAAAAACACTATATTAGAGGCTCCTTTTATAGTTCCAAGTTGAGTTGCACCTTTCACTCTGATTTCTCTCTAGTCTAAGAGAGGGACACTAAAAGAATTCTCAAAATTGCAAAAAGATGAGTTTTTTGAAGTTGGGCAATATATTTTTTATCTTAATTTTTTTTAAAAGGACAAACAAACACAGTGAAAAATTCTCAAAATTGCTAAAAGATGAGTTTGTTATAGTTGGGTAATTTATTTTTTTCTTAATTTTTTTTAAAAGGACAAACAATCATAATCTCTTTGAAACAAGCACACATGGGTGCTGTAATGCATTTGGCGAAGAAAATAGTATACCTCATATAAATGAGCCAGACGAAGGAGCACGCTTCCATCATCCAACTCCTGCAAAAAGAAAGTCAGAGAGAGGGGGAGAGAGAGTCAAATGCCCAATTTAACATACAAAAATCTTGTGCATTCACCTCAAGTGTAATTAATGCAACATTCATAGGTAGATTGTAGTTTGCCTCCATGGTAGTAGCCCTTGTTGAATGAGAAGCTTTCCAATCTCCCGAGTTCTGTAAGATTAACTCAAATAGATTATGTAACTCCCATCGACTAATCTCATAGTGGCTAAATTTAAAGCAAACCTCATGAGTAAAAGCCAAAAGAAGTGGTGAGTAAACTTCTTGTCCTGTTTTTCGCCGCCAGAATGCCCCAGCCCCTACTTCATTGACGCTGATGTAATAATTTCCTCGAACCTGGACAATATATAAGACAGTGATATCAGGTAAGTGTTAACTCCACGACAATGTGAAGGATGCTTAACTAATCCACTAAGCTTATTGTTTGAAATAAATGCTATTCTGGGCATCCTTTTCTTAGTTTATGGTGCCCTCTTAACAAAAGCAAATACAAGGAAATCCCTGGTTTTTTATATAAATCAAGAAAAAAATGAAGTAGGAACATATATTTTGTACACAGGAAAGAGACATTTTCTTCAAGGTACATGAAAAACGGGTATTTAACCACAAAACGTAGTTAAGAAGGGACAATTCAGTTTGCAAAAACAATGTGGATGCACTGCAACTTCTGAAAGAAAAAAAATATGGTAAAAAGATTAATTAGCAAGGAGAAAAGGCAAGCATAATGCAATAAATATCATACCGTGAGTCCTTCACACGTTGAATTTGTACAAACAGTCTCATCAAGGGCTTCACCCACACCTCTAGAATCATCAAAAAGCATGCGTCTTGTTTTTTTGAAAAGAACAGACGGTTAGTCCAATATATCAGTTTCTAAATGGACACACCAACACAAAAAGAGTAAAATTATTAAGTGATAGAAACCTATGAAGCATTAGCTCCAATTCCCCGTCATTTATGCTGGCACCTCCTGTGGCACGATCAACCAGAACTGAGAGCTCAGATTTCTTGTCCATGGTATACATTCCGAGATTTAGCTGAGACGGCAAAATGATGAACTTCAAATTAAAAGCGTATCAGTTATTTATGTATAGGAAAGTCAAAGCCTGGGTGATTACACTTAAGCTTTCCCACCAAGAGGCCTAATTAAGATGCTGAACACTGCATTAATTTCACATCAACAATAACAGATACAATGACAAGCAGGAAGGAAAATAAAATTGCATGAGGAGCTCTGATACCTATAAATTGGATGGGTATTTCCACAAATTGAGGTGCCTCAATTATCTAATACCTATGCGAGAGAAGTTTCCAAGAAGAAGCTGAACTTCTATTGGGTGGCCTGATCAATTTCCATGGAACAAGAATTACTATATTTTGGGGCTACTAACACAGGGAGACCAACATGCAACAATATGACAGACTCGAAACATCCTAAAACCTCTCCAAAGCCCATATCAATTGTGACTTCAGACTTGGTGAAGTGCTTGAGTAGCTTTACTGACAGCCACATCCATATGGCAAAGCGTTCTTCATACATGGTAATATCATATGGTTAATTGGATTACTAGTGAATTCAACATAATATACTAGTTTGACAAAACATTACCACAATGGTTGAGCCATCCAAAGTTCACATATTATAGTTAATTCATTTAAACCAAAACTTGAAATCTGTAACCAATTCAATGAAACAAATACTAATGATTACCGGATAATAGTTCCCAGCTACAGGTTGAGTAACCACAAGAGACCAATCTTCTCTATAATCTCGTATCTGCAAAGCACCACAATGGAAGCCAATGACAACCATGGTCAACTTAGTGAAGTGATATTTTAGTAGTGACAGAAACACTTTGAACTCCTTAAGGGTACACGAAAATTTAAAATATCCAAAAGAAATTGAAAGCCTATGAAAAATTTTTCACTCTAGTTGACAAATGCAATAAGCAGAATAAAGACAAAATAGAGGTTAATTGTGGAGAGTGGGGCCTACTAGAGGCTATTCAAACATAGCCAATACTAAGCTTTCTTATCTATACAAACACATATCAGCTTGGAGAACATAGTATCTTATGCTATGCTCTGACCTCTTTTTGCAGTGCCATATTAGTGACTAGCATTTCAGGATTCTTATATTCATGACACAGTTCATTTCACCAATTCCAGTTATGAGATTGCAAAAGGAAGAAACATCCAAATGCATAAAATATAGTCAATCCATAAGCAAGTCTTGCGTTACAAATTTGGCCAATAATGAACAATATTGAGATAGAAAGTACCCGCTTTAGAAAATCTCTCCCATTAGAATCTGTGTAGAACACCTTATTCGTAACCATGTTAGCTGACATTCGAGTAATCACCTCTTTCCCAACACCATCTTCTGTCGGGATTGGACCAATCTTCAATTGAAAATTTTTTGCATACAATTAGTTTGAAATTAAATACAAGTGAATAAATCGAAGAGCAATTGTAATTCCAAAGTGAAAATGTACTTCACCAAAATAACATTATTAAAATAGCTTACATAAAAGAGAAAAAGACACGGTAACTCACAGTATATTCAACTTCTGCATGCTCTTTTTCCTTGTATAGTCTAGTTACCTGATTTAAGGGGGAGGAATTCAGCCATAGCCAACAAAGTAAACACTTAGTTGATATCAAAAAGAATTACACTAATATGCCACCAAAATACGAGAAAACTATGATATAGAGAGACAGTGTGTGTGTAAATATTTATTGGATGCATATACATGCTTATGCTGACATTCACACATACATACGTTCATATTGACTAAAAATTGAACCACAGACAACATTACAACCTGATAAATCCATGAACTGAACTGTTGATGAACTTCGTCAACTAGAGGACCACGAATGACCTTCAATGGAACCTACAGAGCAAAGGAAAAATAAAATAAAAATAAAACTAATAAAGATAAAGAATGGATAATGGAATCAAATTGTGGTCTCATATTAGCTAGGAGAATGACAAGCATGACATGGCCATACGTGAATATAAGACAGATAAATCATGATTTAAAGGAAGAAATGATGACCAGAATCAACCCCAAGTAGCCTAACTGTCAGACCTAGTTCTGTCAAGTAGAATGCATAAAAAGAGCACTTACTGATCTTGATACAACAGTGGGTGGGGATCCATTGGGCCGGAAGATATACGCTCCAGAAGCCTGAAAAGGAGCAGTAAAAATGAGATGCTAGAACTAAGGGCATCATCTAGGATAGAGCTATAAATGGGTCCTATTCCAAGTATACATTGCGTACCTGGGAATCTTCCGAATCACCTGCACTCGAGCCATACCAGAGATAACTTTGTTGTATTGGTAGGTCAACCTAGTAAAATTCAACACTTGGTTGTATATTTTTCTGTAGCTAAACGGCCTTAAAAGATCAACATAAACACAAGATATTGGCAACACCAACTGATCTACCACTTAGTAGTATAGTCATGTAGCAATCCTAGGAGAACTATTCCTTACCATGATATCATACTGTAAAATGACTGGTTAAAACAACAAATGAACATGCAATTTCATGGCCATAAACACTTACCCCTGTTTTAGAATTAAACATCCGTATCAGCTGTCCAGTAGTTAAAGAAAATGACATCTTCAGATTTCCTGGTCCAATTTCCACCGTCTCATTGGATGGAATGTCCACTACTGAGAGATAACTTCTTTGCTGCTTCCCTGTATCATACCAGAAAGAAATATTGAGAAAGGTAAATTGTACAGTAATAGTCGAAATGAGGAATAAGATGATGATATTTTAGTCCAACCAAAGAATTAAAAAACAAAAAATGATAAACGATATGGAGAAGTTAACATAAAAAAATGAGATGAATCTTTGTATCTACCTTTTCCTGCAGTTTTGGAAATAAAATATGTATTCCATCCCAGAGGAGGCAAAGATACTTCAAACAAAAGCCAAAATCTAGGGACTTCTTTTGGTGATTCTCCCAAGTATGCCGCTGTATAAAAGTTTCTTAATTTGATTGTAACATTATCCAATTCAATGTATTGTGCCTCAATAGTGTTGCCCAAGGCATCTTCAACAACAAGATTGGCATTGTTAACCTGGTAGTGGACCAAATTGAAGAGCAAAAGTTGGACTTCCATAAAGCACATTGAAAAAGCCTAATGTTTTTAAAGAAACATATTTGGGGAAATAAGCATTCACACAATAAACATGAGAGACGAGCATTATTATAATAAGTTCACAACACTACAACTTTCGCAACTAAGTTCGTCCATCCCAAGTCCAAAGAATATTAATGCTTAAGACAATAATCCATTGGACATACACAGAAAATGTACAAAGTATGTCCATGATGCATTATGCATGCAAATCCATAAACAGCATCAAAGATGAGTACAACATAGCATGATAACAAGTTTCCTGTATCTTCCTTTCTCTTTTCTTTCATTTTATTTAAGTTTGTTTCAGGAAGAATTTTGTTCCTCCTCACTGTAAAATGTCCCCCCTCTTTTCTCGATTAATTTTACATCAAATAGACATACATATAATGAACTATGATGGTTCAAAATTATCTGTAATCAACATATAATTGCTTTGTTGCTTTTCCAAGGCTAAAGAGATGAATACTACTTACTTTAGGAAAAATAAATAACCACACCAATGCTTTTAGTCTGTGGGGGTATAACGGGTAAAAAGATTAGATTCTCATACGAAATCAAATCTCATTCTACTCTAGACGCTTTAAATGAGAAAGTCTAACTTACATCAAGACAAAGAAACAAAGTTGATTAAAATAAAGAAGACCATGGATTTTGTCCATTCTTTACTTCAGACATATATGCAAATGCCAAAAAATTATTAGGGTATTTCTGTATTTCTCCATCCCTTCTATCCCAGCTTACTCTATTGCTCAAGGAATTCTGAGGTTCAGTAAATGTGTTAATTTTGTATAGTATTAAGTCAAGATTATTCAGTCATGACAAATTCAGAAAGATAATGAATTGTTACACGTGCTTATTGTTGGATGCGATAACATTTTTGGACAAGCTAAAACAGAACAGAGTTTAAGTAGAGGGACACAAGGAGTATTTTTTCCATTGTTCAGTAGAATATTCAACACTATTGTGTTTGATCTTAAAATGTAAGCATCTTTTTTACACAGTCGGTCCCAAGCCCGGGTAAAGGAGGAGGGTTTCAAACAGCTGACCCCAACATTTGGGATTAAGGCAAAGTTTGTTGTTGTCATTGTTATTGTTTAGTAGAATATTCCCATATCATGCAGCCAACTTTTCATACCACCACACAAAATTTTGATCATATCCTAAAAGACCAACTAAAGCTTAGCCAAAGCTTGTCCATGTTCCAAAGAACAAAGTCATTTTGCTTGATCCAAATGGACACTTTCTACCACATCCTAGGCCATGATACTCTTCTCAAAAGTGTTATTCACATGGAGTTTTGAAGTCATTGTACCCCCCAACAATTGGTTGCCCTCTGTTCATACAATTTGATCATTATATCACACTTCTCAATATTTAACCACCTCTTATCCATTTCATGTCTGTTCACTCAACTTAATCATCTTAAGACTACTCAGTTTTGCAGAGCAGATAAATAAGATAATAAAATTATGGTCAACACATGGCCTCGTTATCAATTCTTCTAAATCACTATACACTCAAACTCCCCCCCCCCCAACAAAAAGAAAAAGAAAAAAGAAAAGTATAACTCACCGGAATCCTGATGACATCAGAACGATTCCATCCTAGAGAATTGTATGCCACAATAACCTGTATGAAATCATTTTGATGTGCTTAACCGTTTTTCTAGCAAATTTGTATTAGTAAAATGTAATTACATACGAAGCAAAACATACCAAACTATTCCCATCCGGAATGCTTTCCTCAGCTGGTGGGCAGTAGCTAATATTGATCAATTGGCACTATTATACAATGAAATATAAAAAAAATAAGTAAACAGCAACATCAAAATAGGATACGACAAATTTTTCCTTCGAACTGTAGTATGAAATCAACGATGTCATACAATAAGAATGCAATTTTCTCATAATATCCACATTCATCACATAAAAAATAAAACAATGCAAAGGCTCCAATGGAACAAGGAATTGCAAAGACAATATGTTAAAATCAAGAAAACATAATCTCTTTATGCAACCAGGATCACCTTAGAGGTAATTTATCACCTACCGGATCATATACCAAGGAAGTTCAAAAAAACAAATTTCAACAATTAATCAGATGGAAGGAAAGAAAAGCTTTTATCTAATTTGACACACTTAATAAAGCTATCACAAGGGGTTGCACAATCCAATGACTGGAAATAGGAACAGGGGTTTGTTTAAACATCATCTGATGGAGGACTTAGTAATGCTAAAGAGACCTACAACTCTCACTTATGGAATACCAACCAGCAAAGCCAATCATGTTCACTGTTTCTAATTTGATCCAAGGACCCGCTATCATGTGGATAGCCATCACCAAACTTTTTGTCTAGTGTATTGATGCCACAAAAGCATATGCAAGAGATGTGTATCAACTCCAACCCTTTACCTTACCAAAGATTCAACAACTTCACATTCCAATCATGTAAGTGCAACATAATACTGCACTAAAGATGGATTTGCAACAAGGTGTAGTTGAAAGGAATACAGCAGAATCTTTTGCAACATCATAGAAGTGCCAAAGAAACAACCAGAAAACATAAAAAAGACTAGATAAAATTGGCATTTACCTGTTTAAATGCTAAAGCTGGACCTTTGCATGGTGTACTTGAATTTGAATCGACTAGGCATGACAAAGCCGAACTAACAACAGCCTCGGACTAGAAATAGTTATTCACCAAATGACAAAGGACTAGTTCAGCAAAAAGAATATTAAACTGCACCACAAAACCACTCTTCAATAACTTTAATCTTCAGGAATTGGCGAACACACCTCAGAACTTCCAATGGCTAGACGCTTTGCCCAGTCATTTGTTGTATGTTGCTTAGCAGTACCACTGACAGCATCATGATGCTGAGCAGTTCCTAGGGCATCTCCCAGACTATAAGTATTAGGTCCCTGTGATTTCCTCCCAGCCAAGAATTCAAGCTGGCGGGCAGCCTATTTTGAAAGAGAAAAATGGTCACGCAATAACTAGTATGTGTGAAACTATTAGACTCATGCAAAAGAGATGGTAGGAAAAGCCATCAAGTCAATGTTCTGAAATTAGACTTCAGATTCCCTTTTAGGATCAAAGTAGGATTTATGAAATGCAGTGCGTAAAGTGTCACACTCAAGCCCACAACTAGTCCAAAGAAGAGGAAGAAGAAAGTAGTGACATACCAAATAAAACCCACTCAGCATACGAATATATTGCTTGAAGGCTGGGCGGCTAGTGAAAAACCCTGTCCAGTAAGCATTTGGGCTGTCTGCATACCTGAAAGCAGTAATAAGTTGCATATTTATATGAAAGTGCAGGAATATAACACATCAAAAAATACACTTAAATTTTCAAAGGTGCAAGGGATGCTCACGGGAAATAGTCATCAGTTTTTAGAGGCCACGATTCATTTGCTGCATATTTTGCATCAGTGTACAAAGATGGAGTGGAGTACAATGCATTCACATGACCATCCTGCATGATCAACCCATTTTAAATAACCCAAAAAAAAAAAAAAAAGATTTGGGAAAAATTTTGCAATCAAACAAGATAAGGACTAGGTCACATGATGTACTTAACACATGCAAATTGTCAAAAGAAATAAATGATATTGCTTCCCCTATGCATTAGCACTTGCAATGTCAACTTCCAATATGGAGCCAATGGAAAACTGAATATCTGAAATAATGGAAAACTGAAAATCTGAAAGTTCAGGAGACTGGAACACCCTTGGAGTAAATAATAATAATAAACCTACTCAACCTTGTTAACATAGTGAATTAACTTGTCCATTTGCTTGAACCAAGACTCAGCATATTGGTACTGAAAGTCATCCCCCATTGTCCACATAATATGGTTTGTCCTGGTCACGTTTGCCTGCAGATTAAGAAGAATTAAGCTTTTTTCTGATGAATGGATGAAACTTTACTTTGAAATATTAAGAAGAATTAACTTGTCCATTGCTCCATTTATAAGCATACATGAAAGAGAGTTTACTTGGGACACAGCAGCATCAATAAAGTCATTAACTCGTTGTTCAACATTGTAGTCAAAGAGAAGAGGGTTATCCTGCAGATTTATCAGAAGAGATGTAGATGCTATTATAAAACATAACCAAGAACGATTCTAATGGTTGTTTGGAAAGGTGATTCTGGTTAACATCAGAACCTGAACAGGTTTCATGTCATCGAACACTTCAAAGTGGAAACCAGGTGGAGGACTATAATGAACCGGAAATGCATTGGTGAAGATCTGAGGACAGCCCAGAAATGTAAGCAGATCAAAGCATCTGAAAGAAAGTTATGAGCCAAAAAAAAAGGACCTTCAGATTCAAACCTGAGCAGAGGAACCAAAAGTTTTCGATCCTTGCCAAATGACTTCAAGGGTCTTATCATCTTTGCGCTTCGCCCTATCCTGGTAATCAATCCTGGCAAAATGTACAGAGTCGAAGCCAAGCTGCAGGAAAATTGCACCAATAGAGAAGCGAGACAGTAAACATTGATGACAAACAGGCAAAACTTATTCATTAGCTGGCAGATGCCGAAAACATCCAACCCAAGTAACAAGGTAACAATGTAGATTGAGAACTCATTAGCAAAAAATGCATATTGATTCCACTAAACCTATTCAGTAGATGAAAGGTACAATTACAATGAAAACATTGCAAAATGAATATGAAAGGAGTTGTGCAAACCTCAGCCCCAAGTAGGTAAGCCTGCACGGCAGAGTGTCCAAAAGGATCAATCTGCCATCCAGAACGTGGAACCTTGTTGAATTGAGTCCTTATTGCATGATGCCCTAGAGTCGTTTGGTCAATCATGTCAATGTAATGGGCGGTTGCTTCATCATGCATACACCAGCCACCATTTCTGAGCCAAATAGCACTTAAATATTAGTATCCAATAAAGACATTGAAGGTATTAAAGAAGCCATGAAACCCAAAATGTAAATCTACTCAGTGTCATACACGAATTCCAATTGACCGGCATCTACAAGTGACTTCACCACATTTTGAATTTGTAAACTTTGTGTTGTCCACCACCTTTGGAAGAATGCCTGTTTCATCAAAATTTCATCAACAAGCTTCGCTAAGAAAGAGATTCATAACAGGGATATCAAATACGAAAAAATGATGCATTTGCAAGAAGGGAAAGGAAAGCAGGGACTAAGGAAATAATGGTCAGATATTCTTTTGATCATGTAAGCCAAAGACCAAGACATGCGCTATTATAACAATATGATGTAATTTGGCAAGCAGAATCCAATTTTTCCAGCAAGACAGAAGAAAAAAAATATAATGCGTGCAACCATATTGTACTATATGGCCCCCAAGGGGCAAAGCAGAAATAGATATGGGGGGGGGGGGGATTTCAAAATGCTCTCTTATGGTTATAGTTTCAGGGGGCAGTTTTAGTGGGAAAAACACACAGAAGCAAATCAAAAGGACAACAGAAATTCACGGACAAAAAACTAACCATAACGATACAATTACACTAAATCAAGTCCTCATGAAGAATTACCATTTCAGCAAATATAAACTTCCTATTCGGATCACGAAGCAACGAAGACACAACCGAGTCAAGCACATTCTCCACACAAGCACCCTGCAAAACATAACACACATCAATAAAAACAAGACATTGTTCATAGTTCCCCACATAAAACCAACCAGTTCAACCAGTTCGAACAAAATCATAAGCTTCGCAAACAGAAACCTGAATGGAGTTGTTTGATCCAACATAGTACTGATCAACAGTCTTCAACCAACCAACATCGTCGTGCGAATGTGGAACCAAATGAACATTCAATTTCCCATCCACAACCTTAGACCTAGTATTGTACTTTATAAATTCACCACTGACATCTGCACACCCAAAAAGAAGAACAACAATTGAACTCCACAAGATTGCAACATAACAATCAAATCGATTGTCCTTCATGATACACCCCACTTAACCGAAACCTAACTAATGCCTTTGAGAGTCGGCGGGAAATTTATAAGGACGGCCATAAATGAAGACAAATTGCTTCGGCTTCTCCAATGACGTTGACGTCGCTCGTTGGCCGGCCAAGGATTAAGGTTACCGTCAAATGAGGTTCTTTTTTTTTTGTATTTTTTACATGTAAAAGAGAACAAACTGTAGATTCTCTCTTTTCCCTGATTAGGTCGCGCATGGTTAGGTGTGGGAAATTTGTCTTGTTGTGTAAAATTGAAAGGTGAGGTGAATTCAAAGGAGATGAGAATCCATGGTAGGTCCCCTGCATTGAGTTGGAGAGAGAGAGAGAGAGAAGGAAGGGGGCGGGGGAGATGAATTGGTATGGGACGGCTATATTGACCGAAGTGGAGAGAGAATTAGAAACTTCTAAAAAAATGTATTTAAATTTAAAATTTCAAAGAGAGTAAAAAAAAAAAATTAGAAACTTCTAAAAATGTATTTAATAGAATAATTAATATTTGAAACTTGAATTCTAAAAATTATACATAATTTTTTTAAATAATTTCAGGGATGACCCTTTCACCCTAATGAGCTCTATCTTTTAAAATAAAAATATAATGATCCTATTAAAATATTATAATTATGTTTTTAGATAAATATGTGTTAATAAAATATTTTTAATAGTAATTTTAAAGAAAAAATTAAATTAATTAGAAATAGTAATAATAGTATTAATAAAGATTAAAATTATTTTTTGAAATGAAGTGAAAAGGAAACTGGTGTAACTGATTAATATTAAAATATTATAATTATATATTTAAATAAACATGTGTATCAAAATTATGATTTTTTGTGATTTATTTTCAATTTTATGAGAATACCAAGCGGCTATTACAACCTCTAAGAGAGGAATGGACGTAGCTATCAACTTAAACTGGTCACCAAAATTTTAAGTTAAAAAGTTTTTGTATAGAGAAGTGAATTTGTGTATTTTTATAATTTTTATGATTCTTATATAATTAAAAAAATAAATTAAAAGCTATGGATGAGTTCATCATTTTTTATTAAATAAATATTAAATAAAATATAATTTATATACATAAATTAAATTTTAAAGAAAAATTAAATTAAGAAAAAATAATACAGTTTCGGGTGAGATTCATACGCTCAAATCTTGTAACAACTATTTGAATACTAGCAGACTAACGGCTAGTTGTCTAACTGCACCTCAACAACTAACTGAAAGTAACTGAATTGTAATCAAATTAGAATTAGTTAGAGATTGTTTTGTTCTTAAATATATATATAAGCTACAAAATCTAGAACAAAGATAGACAATGATAAATGAAATGTGTTCTTTCTCCCTTTCTCTTTCTCTCTGATCTCTCTCTCTCTCTCTCTCTCTAACCCCTCTTTCTCTCTCTGTAATTCTCTCTTTTCCTTCTCTCTCAATCTTTCTTTCAATCTATAACCCTTCACAGTATTTCCTTTATTATCAATCTACCCATTAACATGCATGAACTTGACAGCTCACGTGCTCTTCGCTAGTTTCATGCTCTATTTTTCATGTTTGTCAAGCAAGGCTACTAAGTAAGCTTCTTTCTTCTTTCCTCACTACTGAGTCTGACAAATCTCTTGGACATTTCTTGAAACGAAAGGGCAGAGACAATTGACCTGCATAAAAATTTTTAAAAATGTAATCTTTTAAATGTATTTTTGAAAAATATCCATAAATTTCATTACAAGTTCTTTTAAAAAATATTACTAAAACCCTAGTTCTAGGGGCATTTTAGAAAATGGTAGGAGTTGTTACTCCAAGTCGAAGAAAATATCCTGAAAAATCCTTTAATTGTTAAATCTATTTGTTTTTTTTTTTTTAATTAAAGCATTTGCCCCCTTCTCCCTGCCCCAACATTGTTTACTTCATTGAACAAAAAAAAAATCCAGCTTCCCCTTCAATGTATCAACCTATCATCTCTATTTAAAAATTAGCTTTATAAAAATTTCTATCTATTGTAAAATAATTAGTTCTTGGAATAATTATTACTTAAATAACCAGCAATACTAAAAAAACTGACCAAATTATAATTTATATATATATATATATATATATACAGATAGTTCTATCAATGAACTCTCTCTCTCTACAAAAACTTGTCTACTGTTATGAGTTTAGTATACTCACATCATAGAAGAAGACTGATCAGATAAGGGTTAATGGTTAAGAGTGTTTAATGATGCAAACTATGCATTTGCATGTAGATAGCATTAATAAAAAATCAGAATATAGGCCATGGGGGTATTTGGGCCCCTCAACAATGGAAACTTAAAGCCAAGCAACTTACGCCAACCTCACAATGATGACAATGTGTATCATGAGCCGAACTTATTTAATTTGCAGACCATAGACCAACAATGGAACAAGACCAAATTCTCATTGTTAGGTGTAACATTTCAGTCGTAGGCAAATACTTTAGGACATTTGGAAAGAAATAGTGGACAAATAAGTGTGACAGAGTATGTACAGTGTATCTCATTTGAATATAGAACCTTATCTTCTAGCCCTCTGAAGCTGTCTCATTTCTCCTCTTTCTTGTTTTTGTCTCCCAAAGTAGACAAAGAAAAAAAAAAAAAAAAAAAAAACCTATCATGAACCCATTCGATTGTACTGTTTCTTGTTGTTGGGGAAGGGGGCTGAAATTAAAGAATAACAAAATATAAAACTTTCAGTTGTGAAAACAAACTCTGAAACAAATAGGTTAAATTCGAGGGTTGAAAGTTGTAAAAAAATAGAAAACAAATGTGCTTATGTCAAGTACATTGACATAGTGCAAACTTATCATTCACAATGGAGACCATCCATGGCTCACACATAAATCCCTCTACACTGGTCTCAAGACCAAGGCATGAATCATATGAGAACTTCTTAACTCCATGTCAGTTAGAGCTTCTGAAGTTTAACTGCCACACGCTCAATCCCCAAAGGAGAGAAGAGAGTTACATAGAACAGGCATGCCCGTAGGAAGTACTTCTCAATAGAGTGTAGCGAAATCACAGGCTTAGTAGAATCACGACTTGAACCTTATGCTCAAGCTAAATGCAAGTGAATCAATCACTTACCCTCCTGATCTGGTGCCTTGTCTTCTTCCTTTTTCTGCTGACATATAGAAAAATTCCCAGATTATAATGCAAACTTTAAGAGAAAACATAGTAATCAAATAAGCATGCACCAAATAAGCTCTTTGGCGATATGTGCGCGCGCGTGTGGGAACAATTGGGCACAAACTAAATGCTTGACGGTTCAGTACTCACAAAGTAAGAAAAAAGAGATGCTGAAGAGTCATTAAGTCCAAGAGATTCATCAGTTAATGTCACTTCAAGAAGCTAAAAACAAGACACATATGCATTGACTCTATTCCACATTGGCCACCAAAATATGTACGATTCCACGCACTCACCTCAGCTTGATTTTGCATGGATGCAAGCAAATCCTTAACTGAAGGGTCATTTGGGTCAACTCCTGGGAGCTGTGGAAACAAAAGAGATGCATGACATTAGAATGCTTACATGTTTAATGTGTCTTCTTCATGGACTAAAAAATGAGAAACAGAGTTACTAAAGCCATACAGATGCAAGGATAGATGACACAAACGACTGGTCTGCAAACAATTTGCTCATGTCTGTCTCATCCTTAGTGCTGTCCTGCACTGACAATTGAAGAGCTGCATGCACCACCAGTAAAGAAAGAAAAATGATCACCGTTCAAAGATGATGAGAACATTACTTGGTTTTGTGGAAAGGAAACTTCTTATAAACAAACCTCCCTCATATTAGTTTGGTATTACTCCAATTTGTTGTCCCAATTATGTTTGTTTCAACTATGCAGGCAGCCTACATCAGCATGGATTTTCCCGGTCCCAGTATGCATACTCCATTCGCTTATCAATAAAAGGCACTTAAAGTAAAGACTTCTAGTCTAGAGGAAGCAGTTGTACGCTGACAAGTATAACTTAACTCCTGTCAAAAAGACACTTCTAAGTCCATAGGAAATCAAAAGGTTTGCCATTCTCTGATTTTAAGCATACATTATTTTTTTTATGCATTTCCACATTACCCACCAAAGAATCGATGAAAAATAACAATATCTAGAATGAACCTCCAACACATTTTAGAGATGTCAACTGTTATTGCACCCTGGGAGGGGAAGAAAGCTATTTTGGAATCCATGTCAAATTTAAAAGGATTCTCATATTTAAACTTTTATTTATCTACAAGATTCTCCCAAAAAAAATGATGTACTACCCTAAATAATGCAAAAATAGGAAAATTCACAGCATAAGCATTAAGAAGAAAAGTTGAGTTGGGAAATGAAATTCAATTTAAGACAATAGGTTAGGCCATTCATACGATCAACTACAATGGACACTAAAGAAAATAGTGGTCATAGTAATTCCTATTAAAAAATTGACTATGGTAACATATTGATCATATGAGAAAGATGACCTATCCTACATCAAGCACTTTCACTAAACGCAACATATCAGAAAAATGCTAGCTAAATATGGTCTACAATATGAACATATTGCTTCTTGAAGGTAACAGATCCTAATAACGTCCCATCAATGTTTATTCAACACCTCCCACTATGGAAACTTGTTAGATCGTTCCTTCTAGACTTCAATAGTGCAGTCCACTAGATCCATAAAAAATACTCTTTTGGAGGTGAACACACACACTTAAAAAGTCTCCACCACTTCAATTGGCTATTGTCGTCTTTCATGTGAGCATCACCCAACAGAAGATGATAACTTATCGTATACCATCTGCCAATTGAGTATGAGAAAATGAAGGAAAGAAGCATACCACAAGTAAGAGAGACCATTGGAACCACAACTTCCTTATAAACCCTCATGAAATGCAAAATGAATGATTTTCATTCGAAAGCAAACAGTGAAATCAGCAGAACATAATTTAGAAAACTGTTAAAAAGAGCCACATAGGTGGACACTCTAGATTGGCGCTTTGAACCTCAAAATGCTCGCTAAAGCCACCCTGCCCCAAAATAAGCTCATGGACTAAGGCCAGACAGTATAGTGTGCCATTAGCTTTTCTTCCACATCATTGACAATCACTAGCAATGTACCAGCGGAAAGGAGTAGGTGAGCAAAAGAAAAGTGGCAACAGCCTCTTGGTGGATCCACACTTGAACCAGAAACAGTAATGGATTTCCCAACTGACATTAAAATTCTGGAACTCGATCCCCATTTAGGTGAATTAGTTCGAAGGTTATGACATGTTCAGCAGGTCTTCTCTCTCTTGACCAGTTAGGGCTCAAGAGAAGGTGATTAGCGGACACTAACCTTCAGTATTTTCTCTGAGGTAGCATTCGTAACATAGATGTTTGTGGCAAGATCCAGAGCATGCAGACCAAACATGTTCTATCCTCACCTGATGCTAACAGATTTGTGAACCCGCTCAACCCCATCTCACCCCACCCCTGGCCTAAGGAAAAAGGTGGATACAATTGATTGCTTCCAGATGCTCTTCCACAAAACACTTCTATACAAGTTTCTTTGCTTAAAATTCCAATATGTGACAGGGAGGTCCAAACTAACGGTTATTGATTATTCAACTTGCACCCCATTCTTATACACGTTACTTGTTTTGCTTAAATTCCCATCTTGAATGATCAGTTTACCACTCATTATGTCATTTAAAATTAACAGGGGACGCATTAAACCCGCAGGACCCACAGTCCTGGCATAAAATGCTCTCTGCCTGTCCTGGGGGTTGGACAGATTTGGGAGTATGAAGGATTATTTAGAAATGATCATAACAGCACAGCCTCCAGCATACCCACTCATTGTCATTCTATCCACTATTAACGGATAAATCATCATATAGGGGTTGAACATATGCAAACAACTAAAAAACAGATCAACTACTTATGCAAGCTCACCAAGTGCCAAGTCTTGATCCTCAGCAGCCACCTCAGACATATCCGTGTCCCTCGCACTGATGCTAGAGGCAGGGTCATCCATTGACATTGCAAGAGCCTGCTGTAGCAGGGCATTCTCATCATCCTGTAATACAGACCAATTTCAATTGAGGACTATGGCGTGCAAGCAGTCAATATGAGGCAAGCAACAAGAAATGAGACCAGGTTATAGAGTTGTCAGCATTTTTTCAACAAAAACTACTCCACCCAGAGAAATACTTTCACAAAACAGCTGCCAACATAAAGCTTAAAAAAGTGAGGATACCAAAAACAGCTTGACAGAAGGAAAATCAAGTGAACAGGAACTTCAAACATTTCAACCTCAGATTTAATCAAAGTTATGTCCGATTCAAAAAAATATATATCTTGGAAAAAGATTAATGTGTCTTTTACAGAATTACCACCATCAAAAAACATCACCAGAGCTGATCTCACAATCCTGATTAAACCCTGCTTCTTCCTCTTTTGTTAACAAGAGAAAATGAAGCGAGTAAAAAAAAAAAGTTTCCTTGCATAGAGGTATTCTAGTCCTTCTCTAAATTGCTTACACACAAACCTTGAGTTCAAGACTCCAATTACACTAATAATAATGTTTTTGAGGGAAATGATGCCATCAATAGCTGATAAAAATACATTTCTGTCATTCCAGTAGCTACTATTGACGTATATTTAAAATATTTTTATGAGTTATACTGTTAATTAGTCTATAAATCACAAGAACAACTGAATAATAAACACATCTTTGTTTTTCTATTTGCCAGGCAAAGGGAAGAGGGTGGGATGTTGAACCCCTGAGCTTTCCAGCAGTCAAGTTCTAAAGCCTCTTTGAGATTTGGTCCATATCCAGAGTCTGCAGGCATAACCTATCTGATGAATATAAATCAGAAATACTAAATTGTATCACCGACATATCCTATTGTTCAAAGAATTTGGCATACCACTATTTCTGGTCCTGTATATATTCTTAAGCATGAGACAAAAAAAAAAATGTAATGCTTAACCATATGTGGCAGAGGGGTGGTAATCGATGTCATCTCCCTTAATTTCACCTTTACCAAGGATTGTTCAGGTGAAATTGCAAAAGTATTATGCTATTTCAAGAATATTAAAGCTAAAGTATTTACAAATGTAGAAGCAAGTCAAAAGAGCCAATAAATGTCCGTGCCCTTCATAGGAAAAGGTATCCAATGGAATCACTATGCTAGGTCATAATATGTTTTACTTATAGCAAGTTAAGGTAAGAAAATTAGTCATAGAAATAAACATGCACCAACCGTCAGATCAGTTCTTTTGTCCACTTCAGATGTTGAGGCAGCAATATTTTCTGTCATGGTTGCATCCTGTGAACTAGATTGCTCCCCACCCTTTTCCTGTTTTGAACCTTCCTCCGCGGCCTTTTTAGCAGCTGCTTCCTGCCTTGCCCTCTCTTCTTCCATTGAGACTCTAAGAGCAAGAGCAAGTTCCGGGTCTAGGTTTGGATCTACACCAAAATCAAATCCAGAAACACCACCGGCTGCGGCTGCGGCAGCAGCAGCTGCAAAACCACTTCCGCCTTCCCCATCCCCAGTAAAGATGGGTGTACTTCATTGCGAGAAAGAAAGAATCCCAATGAGCCCTCATGTCAACAAATTGAAATAAATAACAAAAATAGCAAAATAACCTTATAAGCACATCTGAAAGGGCATTTGGACCAGAAGGGACATGAACAATGTGACTGCTGTCATTGCTATTTACAGCACCCAGCATGGCTTCCAGCTTCTCTGGTTTCCCCTCATCTTCTTCACCAAAATCAACAATGTCAAGTGCTACATTATTCTTTTTTAACTTCTTCCCAATCATCTCCAGCACCTTCTTGTCATGTTTGACAGGACTACTCGGAATTCACAAACATAAGATTTGAGGATGCAGAACTCAGAAATGTTTGAATGAAAAAGAATAATGAATCACAATAGGACCAACCTGCCAGCAAACACAATAATCCTTTGCTGTTGCTTTTTGTTCTGCCTGTGTTTAAGCGCCAACTGAGCCACCTGGATACCTGCAGCCAGGTTCATCTCACCCCCTATTTCCAAATCTACACTCACAAAACATCACTTCAACACATAATTTTCACGGGCAAACAAGGTAACAACCAAATATCAGAAAAATTTTTATATAATTTACTAGCACTAATAATATAAGCACATTTTATTGTAGAACAAAGACTGAGTGTAAGATAACAAATTGTGATGCTAATAAGAGCAATATATACCATGTCTACGGTATGATACAGACCTTGAAACATTCTACCACATATAGCAGTACCAGACACAGAATTTCAAAGTCAAGCCCCCAAACAAATCCTCATTAAGAGGGCAGAAAAGAAAAAATAACTTTCTTGCTCTTATGTTCATTTACATGAGCATTTTTAAGGACTATATTGTAGCTTGGCTTGCATCATTAAACAAGCCAAACTTGAAGCTGGTGTAACTGAACTTTACTCCTTTATTAAACTTAACTCAACTAAGCCTTAGAATTCGGAGCTTTATGCCTCTAGTTAGCTCAAACTTGACAAAGGTTAACTTGTAGCTCGGCAGGCATCACTAACTACCCAAGCTTGAGCCTCATGTAACTTGAATTATACTGATTTATTAAACTCGATTAAGCTGTAATCCTATCTTAGTTTGGGTACCCTACGACTCAGTTTGGAGTTTTATACCTCCAGTGAGTAGACTCTCCTATGTATATATCATAACATATTCAAAGGAAACACACCATCCAAAGTAAAACATAAAATAGCAATAATATTCATGAGTTGAAAGACTTTAACTTTCATTCACAAAATTTCATTATTCCATGCAAGACCCAAAAAAAATAGAACAATTGAATAGCAAAAATGAGGCAGCAGACAAACCGTGCATGCAGGCCAAGATCTTTCCAAGATCACTAGTAGGAGTAACCAAAACCCTAACTCCTTTGCCTGCCATCGTCAACACTCCAACAGTATTCTCCGGATTGGACTGTTACACAATAAACCAATTAACTTCTTTTAAAAACCCCAAAATCGAGAAATCAGTAGAAAACCAAATTTGAATTCTGGAAATCTCACTTGGGTTTTGGCTCCGCAAATAAGGTTAACAGCATCGGCTTGGGCTTGGAAGCGGGAGGGATTGTAGTCTCCGTTGCGCATCCACTCCGAATTGTCGATGCAGATCATCGTCGCCTGCCAAAATATAGAAATCATAGGTCGATTAGGAAACCCTAATTTCAGAGAGAGAGAGAGAGAGAGAGACATTATTAAGGTATGAAATGAAGAGAGAGAAAAGATTTTCGGGAATACCTCGAGCACCATTTTTCGCGATCACAGAGACAAAAAGAGAAGAGAGAAGACAGAGGAAAGGAGAGAGAGAGGAACGGAGAACGAAATCTATACTTGCACAAGGAGAAAGTTTTGCTTAATGCTTCGGAGAAGATGGGGGTCAGTCATCTGGTGCGGTCGGGTCTATTGAGTGCCGGACAACTTCAGAAAAGCACGGAAAAGTAATTTCGGCAATGGAATTTTGGTATGCCACCGACTTGACTTCAGATTGAAACGACGTCGTTTATTTTGAGACTTGGGGCAGACCAGCATCTCAAGCACCTTCTAGCTTACGTTTGAAGTCACATGCACAATTGTATGAATTTTTGAGTTTTTAATTTCCTTTTTTTTTCCTCCAAGGGAACGAGGAGACTTTGAGGCTTCGACATTTGTTAAAGATGTAAATCTAACTTATTTAGATAATTATTTAAAATAAAATTATTGATTAGAAATCTCAATTTTTTACCTAATAAATTTATATAGTTATATTTCGAGGCAAAAATATAAAATAAAAAATAAAGTTTTTAAAATTTATCCGAACTAGAACAAATGGTGGTTATCTAGTCTAGAGTCTTTGCTCATTATGTTTCATTTAGTTCTAATAAAAATCATGTAAAATTAGTATTCAAAATCATAATCCTATGAATATAGTGGTCTCAAATTCGAATTTTAAAAATACAAAATAAATGTCGAGAGAATTTATCTTTTAAATTGATTTGATCATTAATTCAAATCGAATTAATCAGAATCAAAAAATTAATTATCAAATATTGATCGATAAAGAAAAAGAATTCAAAAGATCTAAATCCATAAAATAAAAAAGCAATATACAATTAGATTAAAATTTTACTAGATTCAGAGTTTGGCCAAGTAAAGATCCATCGTCTAGGGTTCGTAGAGGGTTCGTAGAACTCGAATCTCATTCCTTCCCTCTTGTTGTCTAACAAGGAGGAAAAGGAAAAACAAAATAGCAAATTTGCACTATAGTTAATGATGGAGGCAATGAATAATATATATCATCCATTACACGGAAATCTATCTAAAATTTCTCCTCCAACAATTTAAGAGGGGACTATACCTTCAAATATCAAGAACTTTAGAAAGATGCGGTGGAAAATAATGGTTATTCGTCCGTCAGTTTACATAGCATCACTCAGCTATAACCAACCAACAGATGGCTCCCATCTACCTTCCTCTGGCTTCTGCTCATATGGTGGGCTCTTGGTTCTGGACGACATGACTAGGATGGTGGATGAAGAGATGGCTGATCTTGTAGGTGTGTAGGGGAGCAGGAGCTTTCGCCATTGTCATCAATTTCAAAGATAGGACCGATCTCAAGTTTCTCAACACCTTCAACCTCAAAGATGGGACCAGAATGAAGTGCGATCTCGAGTTCCCCTTCATCTTCATGTGTTTGATCATGTGCTTGATCCTGTGCCAGAGAGGCAGGCTTGTGTAGGTTTGACGTGTCTTCGAGAATTGAGGAGCTGCCTTCCATGTTGCTCGAGGCAACAGCCTCTTCTCTTTCCATTTCATCTACCATGGAATCCGAAGAGGTGACTGATGCTGCAGTCAGAAGGGTAAATGGAGGATGATTGTGCTTGGCTTTCACTCTTCTAAGCCATACTTGCAATGAATCTCTCACGTTTTCAGATACTAGGGATCTCTTGAACTTTGAACCCATCTATCATCAATCAGACAAGTCTCATCATCATCATCATAAGAAGAAGAAGAACAAGAAGAACAAGAAGAAGCAGCAATAGGATTTTGTCATGCAACCTGTGTGATGATAATATAGAGAGGGAATGTGATAAAGCTACACCAAAACTGAGTGACAACACTGCATTGACAATAAATGCAGGCAGATTAGTCTATTCCTGTACATATAGCTGTTAGTGACAAATTTAAGACCACAGAAGACTTCAAACTTTAAAATATCAAATTAAAAATTGCAAATTAGATACCCAAAAGTCAGTCGAATCACAACAAATTTTCGATTTTCCATAAAACAAATAGGAGCTCTGACTTCCCACTGCAGAAGTTAAATAAGCTGGAAATTAGATGTAGCGTAAGGA
The DNA here is from genome assembly GCA_033439265.1 of Dillenia suffruticosa. Classification (NCBI taxonomy): domain Eukaryota; kingdom Viridiplantae; phylum Streptophyta; class Magnoliopsida; order Dilleniales; family Dilleniaceae; genus Dillenia; species Dillenia suffruticosa. Next base: position 839,200 of record JAVTVX010000027.1, read on the forward strand.
AAGAAGGAATCATGGAAAGCATTGGCTATACTAGGAGGAATTGCCAAACAAAGAAAATAAGAAAAGGCACACCTAGAAATGAGTGTGTCCACGTTGCGTACCATATTAAACAGTTCACATCTATAGACAGAGATTGCAATTAAGGAAAACGTATATAGTATGTTCATGGAAGAGATGGTAAAGGAACTCATGAGAGCACATGCACATGTGGAGATCCATAAAACCCATTAACCCAAGGACAGCACTAGTGTTCCACATAAATTTATATTCTTCTAGAGAAAAGTTGATTCTTATTTCCAGAGAAAGCTTAGATCCATGAATCTCACCAGAGACCAAATGAATGTTGCCATCTCAAATGCATTCTGTAAAGTAAGAATTTAGTGGTAAGAACTCAATTAAAAAGAAAAAGATTGTCATGCATGTTGCATCTACAACACTTACTAGAAATGATATCGTTTGTATTAACCGCAGTAAAAGTCGAGGTCTTCCAAACCAGAAAAGCTCATCCCTCAACTTAAACTGATGATTTCCTGAATATGAACACGAGTCCAAGATTTCAACTGCCAACTTCACCACAATATGGTGCAGCTTTGTACCAATTAGCAGGATCAACTATCACATACACTAAATATCAATGATGTGGAAATATATATATATATAGTCATTGCATGACTGTAAACATTTGGATAAAAGGGGCTAAAATAAATGCAGAAGAAAAACTCACCAAGGCAGGCAGGAAAGAGAGCCAGAAATATATATTTGTTCCTGTGAGTGTCATGCAAGTCATGCTCTAAGACTACCTTCGGTAAATGAGAAAGAGAGAGAGAGAGACAGAGAGAGACAGAATATATAATACTTGAAATCAACAAATCTCAATCAATTCAAACAATGCGCATCAAATATTGTTGCTTTTGCAGTGGCTCTAGACTACATAGACATGCGACCTAAAAATTTTTAAATCAACTGAAATTCTTGTTGATAAGCCTATGTTATTATTTACTAGGCATTATGTGTTTTTATTTCAATGTGGTTTCAAGAAATGGCCAACTATAATATGGCAAATAGAAGTGAAAAACATTTCAAATACAAAATCATTGCATAGGGACTGAAACTGCCAAGAAGAGATCCATACTGAAGACTGCAATAGAATTAAGAATTGTCGAAAAGAGGAGCTTGTTATCACATTATGTCAGTTAACTTTGAAAGAACCAGAAAACTATTCTTTAAAGGCACACTTCTTAGATTCTCAAATGACAAGGTCTCTCGATAGCTAATTAGGGTCCCAAATTGGTTTGAGAAGGTTAATATAGGGGGTGAGAGAGAGAGAGAGAGAGAGAGAGAGATTCAACTTTCTGTCATTATATTCTCAAGAAAATGGCTAGTTAAAGAAGAATTACCATGAAAGTCTAGGAAAATGCAGAAGATAGCATAAATCCAGAGAGGAACACTGCACAAGAAGGCACAGGGTGTTGTCACAAAATCAGACAGGAAAACGCCATTATACATGTTCCAAAATCATTAAACGAATATCAGACAAGTTTGATTTGGCCCATTTGGGATCTTTCAATAATGCAAAGTATGCTTTCGCAAGTCTAATTAACACCATATAACATTTAACTGGTTCTTGCTCTCTTAATGCAAAACAAAAAAAAAAAGAAAGGGGCTTTACACAAGTCACTATTCTACGTACTACATGGAGAAGCAGCTATATCAAGTCAGACTTGTATATTTGAAACTTCTACGCTAATCTATTGATCCCACCAAAAATATTGAAGAACTGTTTAACTAAAATCATATTTAAAACAAAAGATTGTAAGTTTGAATGTGATGATCTTAAGTAGAAAAATATATCAAATCTTTGAAAATAAAATCTACACTCTGATTTGTGAACTATTTCATGAAATCAGGAAAAGGGATATCTGCTGCAGGAATTAATTATAATACGATCTCCAATGTAATTGATAGGAAGGAGAGCATAAAATGTTTAACAGAGATCTCCCATGGACAGCGGAACATTTTGACTTGAACTTATACTATTACTGAAGAAATCGTTTGAAAAAGGTAAAAAAAGGTTCACACAAGTTTCAAAATCTAAAACACATCTACGAGCATCAGACCAGGGTAGGAAAACAAACTACCTTGTGTATTGTGGAACCGAGAAGCACTTATGGTTATTATGCAAAATGAACTAATTCAAAGCATAGTAAGAAACCATGTGCCAGTCTGGTCTATCTCTTGCAACAAAGACATATTACATTTAGGCTAAGTTATACATAGAACACAAAATTTGACATTGCGGTACAAATAAGATGCGGTCATGAAGTAAAGAAAGCTCCAATTCGCCAAGCAGATTTAGAGTGATACCTAATGCCAACTATATCGCGAAATTCATCCTCCATGCTTCTGAGCATGTAGTTATGAAAATCATATGACAAAGGTAGTTCGTGAGTCTGCAACAACACAAAGTGGAAGAATAAAGATTTATGAGCAGTACCAAGACAAAAAAAAAGACACAAAATTTTCAAAATGAATAGCTTTTTCATTCAATTGTCCTCTATAGATAGATTTACAATAACCATCAGAATATGCCAATGCTTGCCTGTTGAAATATTTCAAAGATGGATTCTCTGGAAAGCAAAAGTGTTGTTCAAGGTAAAATCATCCCATAGATAAAATATCCACTTCATGAAGGAAAATTGGTATCTTCAAATAAGTGCACACAGAAAACTCACAGTGATAAAACCAAGGCGCAAAGCCATGTAATCAGCTCTGTTGATAGAAATCCAGAACTGCCGTTTGAAACAAAGCTGCATAGTACATTAATTATGCAAATCACAATCAAAAGCAGAATCCCCCTGCCCCGGGAGGGGCACAGAGAAATGTAAACTGCTCAACATCTCCAAGGACATATTCAATCGTTTTTATTTGATCAGCAACCGAAGAAGACTGGTCTGCTTTCCCAGCTTCAACCCAAAAATACAGAGCAATAACTACAGTAGTATATTCAAAATGTCATAAAATAAAATGCAAGCTAAATCATAACCTTATAGGCTCTTGCAAAATGCATGTTAAGCTATTATATTTTTAAAACTTCTTCAGAAGAATATCAGAAACTATAAATGTGTTCAACCGAAATCAAATTTACAGAATTTATAAAAAAGCTGCTGAATATTTTTGTGAGCTTATCTAGCATTTTCTGATGAAACAAATTTTGTTAAAATGGAGAAGAAATGTCATATAATGGTGGATAATCTATCATTGAACAGGATGAAATAACGAGATAGTCTTTGAAAATGTGGCATTACCAGCCAAACAAAAAGTTTGTGCTGGCTCCATGGATGGGAGGTGTTGTGAGAAACGAATGTCGAGACTCGCCTTAAGCTTTTGGGTGGAGCAACTTTAGGGGAACCTAGAATAGGAATTCCAACCAGAGAAAATAAAATCTACAATCAGCAAAGGAAATTATGCCATAAACCATCTAAAAGAGAACAGAGAATTCACAAGGTCACAAAGATGGCACCTTCTATTCCCTGATCAGCAATTGTTTTTGCTTGGTTCTCCCATGTTCTCCAACTAATAATCTGAAGAAACCAAGAGGAAAGAATCGATGCTAGCTCAAGAGGAATCTCCAATGGCATGTAGGGTAAGCAAAGAAATGCATGTTGGGCAAAGAAGACAACAAGGACAGGATGGAGAAAACTGACCTTCATCATGGCCAGGGCAATAGTGATGAAGCTATATGATACATGAGTAACACCAAGAGAAAATAAGAAACGATGTAGCTGTTCAAGACTTTCATAAGAAGCAAAAGACTCATGACCCTGAAAAATTGTACTGTGTTAAAATACTATGTTTCAAATATTGAGATCATTGAGTGCATTCAGCTTCTATTATCTTATAAACAATAGGGGAGATCCTCTCAAGATTCTAAATTAACATATTTGGCCTAATATTGCTTAGGTGAAAACCAAAATTCCACTGAAAAACCTCATACCCAACGAAAAAATTATGCCTTAATACACCATGAAAAGATTAGGAAACAAATTCACCATAGACACCCAACCCAATGGATTACATACAGAGCCACATTAGTTCAGAATCTCACAATGGCTATCATCAGTAACCTGGAAACAACATCTCATGATGCTTTAACATAAAATGAGTTACACCATCTGTAGGATTATGATCAATATCAAACCATAGCATCAGACGATGGACATAAATAGGGCATCATACTGAAAAACTACCTTGGGGCAAAAATAATCCGACCAGGTATGCTTATGCTCACTGAAATTTGTGCTATTCAGATATTCTGACTTTGAAACAACGACCCGGCTTATGGACATTGTCCCTTGGGCAAAATCTTCAGGCAGACAAGGATAAAATCGATTGCTAAAAAGTGATGATTTGACACAAATTTTTGCAACAAAATAAGTCCAGTGACCCATTAGCAATGACAGAAGCCCAAACAGCATTAACTCTGCATTCAACCCCCCCAAAAAGAAGGCAATTTAGAAAATAAATTAAATAAAGAAATCAAATTTTTATGAACAAATTTCAGAATAAACACCACAAATAAGAAAAACCCATTTTAAGAAATCCATTAAATTACCTTCCTTGACCTTCTCAAATGCTGCGTGGAGTGATTTCCTCTTTGTTTTAGCAAGCCACTATCGGACAACATTTTAAATATCAAGCAAAAATCCAAAAATCGAGATTTTAGAGAGAGAAAGAGAGAGAGTGTGTGTGAGAGACCTTGCCAAAGCGCTTCAAAGAGCCGTGAAAGAAGGAACTAAGGGCAACCATGACAGAAACTACAGTTGCAACAGCCCACGAAGGGGTTTCAGCCAAGGACTTGCCTTCCATTTTCCTCCCAAAAGAAATCAAAATTTCCTCTAATCGCAAAAAGTTCACACGCAGGAAATAAGAGACCGCACATCTGAGAATTAAATACCCATGCAGTATGCCCTTCATACCAGATGGGCATGTCTAATCTCCTTGGGTCCCATGTGGCATCTCTCTCTCTCTTTCTCTCCCCCCCCCCTCTCTCTCTTTGCGAGAAATGAGAGCAGTGCATGTTGTGATTGTGAACCTTTTTTGGGATCTAGAACGTGCTTCTGGCTTTTCAATCTGCCAGCTTTAATCTGAAAACATGTCACGGTGACGATGCTTTGCTATTCGACTTATGGAAAAAGATTAGTAGAGCAGCATGCCTCGCATATGACATGCGCACTTGTACATTTCTTTTTCTTTTATAAATAGGCCAACATTCCTTTATATATATATATATATATATATATATATATATGGAGAGAGAGAGAGAGAGAGAGAGAGAGAGAGAGAGAGAGAGAGAGAGAGAGAGAGACAGGCGTTGGTAATCAAGTGATTGGGTAAATATAATGTGCCATATGAAGTAGTTAAATATCTAGGGCTTCTCAAATTTTATAGTAGTATGGATCGTTTTATAATAATGTTAACATATAATTAATCTAATAGAATATAATATTAAGTTTTTTAATCAAGTTTTTGAGTTCGATTCGTGACTTGAATATAAAAAAAATTATGTTTGGAGGGTATTCCTTTAAATGGGTCTTTATAAATCCCGAATTAAATTAATCAAAATATGATTTCTGATCAGTATAGTAAAAAAAAAAGATAATGCTCACAGTAATACACCTCACACTCCTTAACTCCAAAAAAAAATAATAAAAATGGTGGCTATAAAATAATAATTATGATTTAATAAAAAAATATTTCATAATACTAAAAACGTTTCAGAGTAGAAATACTGATTGCATGCTCAACTCCCTATTACGTGACACATAAAAAATTAGCATTTGATATATCTTAACCTTTTTTCTTTACTTCTGATATTCTTTTTAATTAAAGTGTACATTTTATAAAAAAAATATAAATAAAAATCTTGAGAAATCAATTTTTTTCATAAAATATTATTATTACTACATTAACACTTTTTGTATAGAAGATTTTATTTTATTTAATTTAAATTTAACATCAGCTTTATCAACTAGAGAGAGAAGTTTTAAATTGAATGATACACTTCCTTATTAAATGTATACTTTTTTAATGGATAAATCTAAATTTATGAATGTCTTAATCCCATAATTGAACACTTGTGTCCATTAATTAAAATGTTATATTAAAATTTTGTATATGAAGAAAATAGATACCGAAAAAGTTTTACTCTTTAAAAATCTAATCCGATTTGAATCGGATTTAGTCAAATCAATATAATTATTGAATATCGATAATTTATCTCAAAAATAAGATAAATCTAAATATTATAATTTGTAATTTAATAAACCAGGCCAAAGTTGAATCCTGGGAGGTACCCAATTTATTATTCACCCAAGCAAACAACTTAAACTTTTTTTTTTTAATTGGTAAAGCCTCCCCCAAATTAGGCTCAAGATGCTCCACAAGGTAGATAAAATTTCTACCAATCTTGTAATATTGTTCCTTTTTAAATTCACAAGAAGACTGTTGAGAGTAATGGAATTGCTTTGAAAGAAAATTTTGCATTTAAAACAAACACACATTAGTGTGAAACTGGAGCAAGATTTTCTTACAATTTTGAAATTATAAGTTTTACTAATATAAAATTTTTTATTTCAATCTTCTTTATTTTCATTTTTGGTTACTTTCCTTAGTATCTTTAAGATCGAATCATTTGATTTTTTTAAAATATAATCTTAATCCTTAACTTTTCAAAAAATTCTTTACAGATGGCTATAAATGATTGATTTTTTTTTTTAAAATTTTTCGACCCCGATTCCGTATAAATAAATAAAAAAAATTGAAAAATAAAACCACCTTATTTGCTTATTTGATTCATTCTCAACTGTGATTTTTTTTGGTTCTATGATGCCCTAGTTACATTTGTAGTTTCTGAAAGATAAAATCCAACTATATAATATCAATATCGCAAATACAGATACCGTATACGTTATTAGATAATTTTATTTTAAATTTATCATTCATAATTGATTTGATTTATATACATTGATTTTAAAAAATTGAGAATGCAACTCGCTCTTCTTAAACTCCTCTCACAGATCAGTAAAAAAATATCATTACCCTATCCTCTTTTGATTAGATTAATAATTTCTGAACGATAAAAACCATGTAATATTTATATTGCAAGTACAGATGTTGAATACATCATTAGAAAATTTTTATTTTAAGCTTACCATTTATGGCTGATTTGATTTAGATACGAGTACTGATACAAATTTATGGAGAATGCAGCTCACTCTTCTTAAACTCCTCTCACAGATCTGTAAGAAATTTCCTTACCTTATTCACAGTCTCTTTCCATGCACTCTCGTCCTGGTTCTGATCACAAGTTACAGTTTTAGATAGGAAAACTGACCAACCAAAAAGTAATTAAGTTAAGACGTCAGTGAAACCAAAGAAGAAACATAAGGAGCTAAACAACGTTGTACAGCACAAATGGCAATATCATTAAGGTCTTTCTTGAAACATTATTTAAGAATACAAGGACGATGAAGAAAGAGAATGGTGATTCCTCTCCATTTTTCTCTTATTTAAACGTGGAAAACAAGTTAACCTGTTTTATCTGACGAGCTATCCAATCCTGGTTTCTTCACACTGAACCCATTTTCCACCCAAGCAGCATAACCTCCTCCCATGTTGGTAACATGCTTGTAATCCTATAATATAATTATATTGCTAATCAGAAAAGACTTTTTTGGTGAATTTTCCAACACAGATAGAGAGAGAGAGAGAGAGAAGTTACAGCTTTGAGAAGATCAGCAGAGGCATAAAGGGACCTGACCCCACTTTGGCAGCCCTATTAAAAGGTCATGCGGAGGTATATCTTAGCATGAAAATTGTCCTAAAATTCTCAAACCTTAATGCCAACTGTGAAATATGTTTTAGATTTGGAAAAAAAAAAAAAAGGTACTAAACTTACAATCAAAAGATAATCATCCTTGCTGCATTTAGCAGAAACCAGGTCAAGGAACTCAGGATTCTTCACCCTACCTGAACTCCCATGAAAATAACAAGAAAAAAAATTAATACTTTCAAAATAATAAAAATGAAGTTTGAAATTACCTTCGGTTGTGTTGAACATGTAAGGAATGTTCAATATGGTCTCTACATCTACATGCCCTTTCTTGAACTCTTCTTCTGTCCTGTGAATTCAACTTAAATATCTCAAAAATATATCCAAGATGCAAATCAGAACAAATTTAGGAGGGGCAAAAAAATGGAAAAAGACCAAAAGAAGGGAAAATCAGAGCATACCTAACATCTAGGTACCTGTGACCTGAAGTGATGAGATTTTTAGCTGCATGAACATCAATAGTAACCACTGTTGTTTCTGAGCTACAAATGAGCAAAATATGAAATCCATAAAAGACTAAAATTATACCAGAAAAACCCGAAAAATAAAATGGTTTTTTCAGTGAATAAATGATACGTAGAGATAGTCAACCTTTCTTGAGAAGTCATTGAAGCTAAAATACAGAGAGACGAAGGGCTCTGTTTTGGGATTCTGTGATCTGTTTTGGTGGGCAGTGGAGTCTATTGGTTTTTGATGGAAAGGAGATGAGAGAATGGTAGTTGGGTCTTCTCAGTCCTGCTGATATCTAGTCCGCCTTATGGAAAATTTGTGGGACCCATCTGATGTGGTTGGTCTAGATTAATTGTTAGCATCCACTCTAGGGACAAGTTGCCTTTGCCTGGCGAGGCAAATGCAATTGCGGCACCGATTTCTTGCTTGTCGGTTTCCTTTTCATTTTTCCTTTTTCTGATTAAAAAAAGAAGATAATTATAATTATGAAATTAAATGCCATGCAAACTCATGCAATTTTCAATAATCCGAAAATTGACTTAGCGGGGTTTGGATCGATCTTGAGAATCAGAATCGACATCAAAATCATATTCTCAAATTCGAAATAAACAGAATTATTCTAATTTATCTGTTTAGCTCGGTACACTGAAATAAATACTATTATTATAATTGGTATTTTGTTGGTCTTTTTTTTTCAGAATAGGAGTTAATAATTTTTTAATTTTATTCTTATTTCAATAAACAATAAAAACTATAAATAATTTAAAATAAAATATGAAATTAATTTCACTTAAAATAAATATTATACAAATTTATCAAGTAAACTTTATGTCTTTTCAAAAATAATAAAATAAGAAAGTAACTTAATAATGAAAATTTTATATTTTTTTACTTATTTAGTTTTATATATATAAAGCGTTGAACTCGAAATTTTAAAAAAGGAAATGAGATTTTGCATTTTAATCTATCTTATAAAAATAATCATAATTTCATTTATTAAAATTTGAAATCTAACTTTACAAAAATTTGAATTAATTAATTTTTTTTTTAAAAATTACTGTAAAAATATTGTCCAATCAAGAATTCGAATTTTAAATAGTTTTTTTAAAATGTGAAAAGATAAGAAAATATAAGAATGGAGAATAATGGGTAATTTTAGATAAATGTAAGAGCAAATAATTATTTGGGAATGAAACATGGGTTCCAATAAAACCCACCAATTTATTGGGTTTTGTGGATTCCTAAATTTTTAGGTATAAATACAAAATGTTCGTTTCCATAGTATTAAACCCATCATTATCTTTTCTCCTTCTTTATTCTCATACCCTTTTATCAAACGCCCCCTCTCATTGTCTCAACAAAGATTAATACTATGCAAAATATATAGAACAATTTGTACGCAAAAATATAATCAACAAGAAAAACTATGATTCAAATCAAACAAAAAAAGAACCGAAATATATTAAAATAACTTATATGTAAAATTTAGTCTATTTGATTATTCACCGATTCAGTCTAACAAAATTTTGGACAAGCTTAATTGAAAAGCTCAGGCATATTTACAATGAAAGAAAAGCCAGAAATGAAGCAAGATCACAACAAGATGGAGCGCATAGAAGCACCATAGATAATCGTAGAAGAGAAGAGGGAAGATACATATTCTCAGCGAACACAGACTACAACTTGAGGACAGGAGTACAAGACTGAAAATAAGCATCAGGGCTTCCGAGTCAGGAAACTAATAATGGCCTATGCTCCATTACGTTCTTGTCCGTGCTTATATCGTGCTTGCATGCTAGACCAAATGTTCCATTTGGTCAGCCATGAATCCACACAGCCAGAATGAAATTCTGCAAGAAAGAATCTCCCAGGACCTTTCTTTCGCCTAGATGGCATGCTAAGTATTTCATGTCAAGAGGTGTTTAATTTCTATTTATTGGTGCATGCATATTTATTTTACCATGGCAGGGCAGAACTCTCAGACATTCCCATCTCTGCAATCCTCCAAACATATGGCACAAGTCTCCCTTCCACAATGATCTCTTGAATAAACAGGATTACAAGTGCAGCAAGGAAGAGCTTCCACAATTTTAACATCAATAACAGGATGGCAACGATTTGTCGCTTGCCAATACATCCGGTGGTTCCTCACAACAAGGAAAGTCACAGGGACAGCCACTATTAGGATGAGCAGAACATTCCAGGCAGTTTCCTCATGTGATGGTTTGATGCAGCATTCCCCTTCTTTACCCGGAGCATGCTTCTTTAAGGTTTCACCAGCTACCTTGGAAACAAAAACTGCATGTATGTATTTGCTATCTGACTTTCCAATCATTGCAGCCAATTCAATAGGGTGAATTACAGAGTAGAGCAGTTAAAGGATGGAAAATGCACCATATATGTATAGAAGGACCGCGTATGTGGCATTACCTCAGGAAATGCTTAATCTGAAAATTAACTATGAAAAGAATGAGGCCTGGGACAGTTTCCGTAGGTAATGAAATTAATCTAGAGCAACAGGTTCTCGATAGATAATGACATAAGGTTTCTGACAATTGAATCCTCTGTAGAATTAAATGAATTTCATAATATATGTATCAAAAACATACACTAAGCTAGATCTTATGCCACGCACAAGATAATATACCTCAATTAAGAAACTTTCAAAGAGAAGTCTGACATCTGGACGAAAATTTCAGTACCTATACACTGCTTACATCCCTCCGCTTTAATAGAAACACATCATATAATCATTCTATCCGCAAGAGAATGGGCATCCCCTGGCCTTCTTATTTATCATCACAGGTGTTCACTATTTCTTCACCTTTTTCTACGCAAAGGGGAAAAAAAAAAGATCCTTTCCCTAATTTATCTCGACTCATATATTCTCTAAGTGTCTTTCTGCATTAAATATCAGAAATAAAATCTTGAAATTTCATGCACGGCATTTGTACGTACATTATAGAATTCAATCCTGAAAATTTTCATGATATTCATGGATATTTTTTAAAAATACATTTAAAAAATTTTTATACAAAATTTCAGGGGCAATTGTCCCACGCCCTTTGGTTCCAGGAAATGCTCAAAAATTTTGAATCCGTGACTCTCACCTGACATTGTTTTTTTTTTTTTTTTTTTTTATTTTTTTTTTTTTAAATTTAGTTTCTCTTTAAGATTTAATTTGCTTGTATTAATTAATAATTTATTTAATATTTACATATATTTATGATTTTATTTAAAAAAAAACGATGGACCCATTCACATGATAATTAATATAAGGAAAATTCCATTTTTTTTTATTCAAGACATCACCATGTCAGCCGACCCCCGAACAAAAATAATAATAATAATAATAATAATGTGAAAAGAATGATCCATTTGTCATACCCATCTGGTGTTGGTCAGTTTGCCAAGGTCATATTTGGCAAATCACGGCTTATAATTTGTATTTATATTTTATTTTTAAAAATATTTTCTAAATAAAATAAAATTTTATAAGCGAAAGTTAATTTTTTTTTTTCTAAATAAATAACTCTTTTTGCTCTTCTTTGAAATCAAATGGTGTTGGTTTGTGGATGTTTTTGGATTGACATTGGTTTCACACATCTAATGTTAATTTTGCAGGATTATATTTGCAAATCATAGTTTATATCGATTTATTTTTATTATATTTTTTATTTATAAATTTTTAATTAAAAATATATTTTTTAAAAATATATAAAGTTTTATAATCAAAAGTCAATGTCTAATAAAATCGACTAAAATTTTTATTATATGATTTTTTATAAAAAAAAATGTAGTATATTTTCAAATCCTCCAAATGAAACTCACACTATGATGGATCAAAGTCACTTAAGACAAAAATGTTGTTATTTAGAATACGAATTAGTTAGTTTAATAGTTAAATATTAATATTTTTTAAATAAAATTTTGAATTCGAGTATTGTGTATGATAAAAATAAGTGATTAGAGAGTTTTATAGTCAAATTTGATTCGAATCGAATTTAGTCGGATTGAACAAAATTATCAGATATTGATAGTTAAAAAAAAGGGTGATATTTAGAATAGATTTAGCCAATATTTTTGTGTGCCTATAACCATAGTCTTAACTTATTATTCATGGTATCAAAGAATTGAATCTCGAACAAGAGCTTTTCACCAAAAGAGGCTCTTCACCAGGCGAAGGCCAAGAGTTTCAAGGTTTTAGCACCAAAAAATGGTGATCTTTGTTCGAACTTACATTTTTCCTTTTTTTTGGGGGCGGGGGTGTTTGGTGTTATCTCGAAACCGATTGCTTTGAGTAGGGTAAGAGAAAACGGGTTGTTTCATGGGCTAGGTTGCAGCCACTGTGGCCGGCCAGGTCATGCTGTTCGGCCCGTTGGCCTGTTGGGCTGTTTGGATCAAAGCTACGTTGGATATGTTGACTGGGGTCAAACGAAGCGTTTTTTAACTTCTCATCAAACACACCTCATCCTGAACCAGATTAAGGACGAAGTTATTTCTAGGGCACAACAGGTCTCTGTCCGGCGGACGGCAAGCCCTTTTTCGCCGGTGGACCCTAAACCCCATTTCGATTCGATTATGATTAGTTTGCTTAGTGGGTCTTGCTTCAGAGATTAATTTTGGGGTATTTTTTTAAGAGTTTTTTTTACAGGGATAGTATAATTGGGGTTTATGGAAGAAATCATGAATCTGCCATTGCCGGATGAATTTCTTGATTTTCTGAAGGAGAATGGATTGGACCCTTCAATTTATGCAATGGCTGATTCCATTCCTCGTTATATAAGGTACTTTTTAAGGATTATTTCATAACCTTATTATGTGGGGGTTACTTGAATTCTGTGGTGTTAACGTTGATTGATTAGTACTTGTTACATTTAAGGTCCTTTTTATGGATTATTTGATAACCATGTTATATGGGGTTACTTCAATTTTATGGTGCTAATGTTAATTGATTGGTATTTGTCACATTCTTGGTCTTAAACATTGATTAGCCCATATTTGATGATGGCTTTCTTTCAATGAGGTTAAAGATTGATTTTTTGGTTGGACCCTAGACGAAGTTTATGGCATTAGCATCTAATAAGTTGTTGTTGTTGTTTTTTGTTTTTGTGCGCGTGTGTGTGCGTATGTGTGATTTTTTTTTCTTTCTTTCTTTCTTTTTTAATCTTGCAAGATTTAAACCGGGATATGAAGAGCATGTGGAGGAGGTTGAATCTGAACTAAAGTGTAAACTGTCAAGAGTGGGGTGGCTTCCGCGTTTCTTTGCTCTGTCACCGGATATTCAAATAGCAAACTCAAAGGCTTATGCAGAAGGAAAGGTGCAGTAGAAAAATAAAGTTCACTTGCCTTATCTATATATTGCCACTTGCTCATTATCTTTGTAGTCTTTTATCATAATTATATTTGTGGGTAGATTTGGTCTTTCAGATCTATGGAATTGATGTAGCTTCTGGAGCTGCTGTTTCAGCTTTAAATATAATGTTCGGAGATCATGTACTTGATCTTTGTGCTGCTCCTGGTAATGATAATTTTTTCTATTTTACTTTGATCATGCAGTTGCAAATTTTGATAGCCATTTCTGCTTTAAGTTATTACATTGCATGTAGAGTGGAATGGGGAAAAAGATGACTAGTGTTACAAAAATCTTGATTAGTTTGTGTCATAAGATTTAGGTGGCGTTTGGTTCGCACTCATGAATAGGAATCGGAATCGGAATCGAAAACCTTAAGAATCGAAATCGGAATCGGAATTAGATTCTAATATCAACTGTTTGGTTCAAATTGTGGAATGGTTTTGATTACCATTGTTAATATTTGATTTATATATCTTTCAGAATATGAATTGTATAATTGTTAATTTTGCTATTGATAAAAAATATTTTAAAATTTTATTTTATTTTCTAAAATTAAAACTATAATTATATTTTTAATAAAATTTAAAGAAAATAAAAGTTGTAAAATTTTTGATCCAGAAAAAATTTTATTTATAATTTTTTAGGCTATTTTCGATTTTAAATCTTCTTTTCTTAGGGAAAACAATGAAGAAGAAATTTGTCAATTTTGTCAATTTTTTAGATTATTTTTTAAAAATATTTTAAATTAAATTTATAATCGTCAATTTTGTTCTTGATAAATTTAATTTATAATATTTTTATAATATTTTTTATTTAAAATCTTCTGGATTTTGGAAAGAGAGAGAGAGGCGACCCCTGATTGCTAGAGAGAGAAAGAAAGAGGCAAGTGATCACCATAAAAAGGGAAGAGAGAGAGACGGCAGGTGATGGGGGAGTTTTAGAAATTGAGAGAGAGAGAGAGAGAGAGAGAGAGAGAGAGTTTGCGGTGGAGGAGAGGAGAGAGAGAGGTGGTGGTGGGGTTTAGAGTGCGAGAAAGCATGGCTGCCGGAGATGGAGGGAAGTGAGGGAGCGGGAGGGAAATGAGATAAAAGTGATCATTTTTTTTTTTCCTTTTGGGTTTCATCCGTGGGCTTCACTTGAAACCCATCAATTTACTTGGGTTTCATAAAACCCATACTTTAAGGGTTTCATTCTCATTCTTTCATTCCCATTCCATTAATTCAAATAATTTATATGGGTTTCATTCTGATTCCTAAAACCTATACCCTTTAACCAAACACCCCCTTAGATGAGTTGAGTATTTATTGTTATCTTTTTATAATTTCAGGTGCTAAACTTTGTATGATTTTGGATATTCTGGGTAATTCTGGTTCTGTTACTGGTGTTGATGTTGCAAGACATCGTTTAGCAGCTTGCAGAACCATGCTGCAAAAATATGCCGCAGGTGACAGGTGCCGACTCTTTGTGGCCGATGGGACAACATTTTCCATCATCCCTTCGAGAGGAGTTGATTATGATTTCAATTTAAGTAGGTGATTGGGGACTATCTTCCAGCCATGGTGATGCTTATTTCTTCGCAATTTATTTGTTACATTCTTCGTTTTACGAATCACAATCATTCATTCTGTTGAACAGGTGGTTCACCATTGAAGGAAAGGGTAGATGTTTTCAAGGAATGGACATCAAGGAGACCGTGGAAAGAAAGGAAACAAGCTGCTAAAGCAGCAGTTAAAGGTCAGTCAGTCAAAGGGGTGCAGAACCCAGAACTTATATTCTATGGTCGGCATTCAGGAGTTATTGGCCTTACTAAGGATGAAGTGTATGAAAGTGCATCCGGTGAAAAGATGACTACTGAGGGCTATGACAAGGTAACGTGGCAATCCTTTTTTATTTCCAAAGGAAGTTGAATCCTTTAAACTTCTTGTGTTGAGACAAGATGATTTTATCTTTTCTGAGATTTCTTCTCTTATTTGTTGCAGTAAGTATTTATGAAATTTGTCATCTTAATAGCCTTTTCTTTTCTTTTTCTTTTTTGTGTCATACAAAAATAGAATGTTCGAGTGGTTTTAGTTTTGATATCTAGCAATGAACAGAGTTCATGGGGACCTAATATGTCAATCCTATGGTCCATATACCTATTTCAGGAATTCGCAAGTTTGTCGTTTTCTTATTCTATCAGGGTAAGGAAGTGACCGAATGCTGTGAGGTCTGCAAATGAATGATCAAAAGGATTTGCGTCATGCCTTGTTTAAGAATTGTAACATAATTCTGATCATGTCTGTGATGATGATGAACTATTCAGAAGTTTTTCTCAGTGTTTCACCAGAGCATCTTCAACCTATTTTCTTTGTATAATGCTTTCCATTCTTTATTTATTTTTGTCTTGGGTTAGAGTGCTTGGCGTGCTAGCTCCACTTTGTTTCTTTAGTTCATTTAGGAGCTAATAAGTTGCTATGATCAAATCAGGTTCTGGTGGATGCAGAATGCACTCATGATGGATCAATTAAACACATACAGAAGTTTGAAAATTGGGGCTGGAAAACTCTTCCTCATCGTGTGTTGAATGCAGAGAGAACCGAGAGCTTGACTCTTCTCCAGGTAATAGATCCCCGGGTAAGTAGATTTAGATAATACGTTAAGATGTGATATGAGGGAGAATTGACCAGCCACTTGGCTCTTAAAGGAATGATAGAATTTCTTCAGCATTTCCATATGATATATGCTGACTTATGCATGTACCTGAATTGGTGAGCTTCAAGTCTGTGCGTGTACATGTCTATGTAATTTCTTCTGATTTTCATCTTATCTTTTTTATATTGCAGCTTCAACTTCTAAGTAATGGTTTTAGATTGCTGAAGGTTGGAGGGTCACTTGTCTACAGCACGTGCAGGTTCAATTTCTTTCCATGGGTAATATAGATTTTCCATTCTGTCGTGTGATTTGCTTCTGATCTTTCTCATCTTGTTTTTGTTAAACAGTTTGACTGTGGCTCAAAATGAAGATGTGGTTGAGCAGTTTCTCTCGAATCATGTCTCTGCTGGTAAGGTTCTGAATACTTTCCGAATTCAAATTTACCTAGTGACAAATATAAATCAAATTTATAGGCTGATTATACCTATGAAGAAAATTCTTGGGCTGTTTATATTAGCAATTTCTTATAGTCGTTACATTAGCATGCCAAGAGTAGTGGTTCTGTCAAGTTGTGATGTATGATATAATCAATGATGGTTTATCATGGGATGAATACAGAGATATGTTAATGTTCTTCTTGATCTAGCAGAATTGCAGGAAATTGATGGATCTGGGAGCTGGCCTTGTAGGAGTGGTGGAATACCAAAGAGTTTGCGATTTGATCCCTTGACATCTCAAACCAGTGGACTTTTTATTGCCAAGTTCAAGAAACTAGCATCATAATTAAGGTTTTCTTTTCCATATTCACCTTGCGCTGCATTTGCATGCATCTCTGTAGAATGACAAGTGTTCTTTGCTGTCGAAATACTATGATTTTTACCACCTTCAGCTCCACTGGTAGAATGAGTAAATCATGCCTAATGCATTAGACCATCATCACACGTCCAAAGGATTGTTTTGTTTAGTGATAACGTCCTGCTAAAATCAAATTTGGCACAAGTAAGATCATATACCGGTTTAGCTTCATATTACAGGTTTAAATCAGGCAGCTTTAAACTTCTTAGTTCTCTAAGTTTCTATATCTAGGTGAAGATCTTCGCTAGGTGGGTCCATTTAGGATCTTTGAGAACCACCTTGCAACAGAGTTGGTCGTTTCTCCATTTATGCAACAATATGGCATCCTTTTCATTGATGTATGTCCAAGGAGTGTACAAATCTACATTTTCAATGTTGCTTCCTTTTTTCTCCCCCTGTTTAGGAGGATTGGCCACTCTGGTGCTAAACCACTCATAAACTTTGAAATCCTTAAACAGATTGAGTTGCCCATTTGCTTGGTGTGGGTCACATCATCTTTTCTCGAGTTGTGCATCATCCTGGGGCAGGGCTCATGCTGATCTTCTGTGTACATTTCTTTCTCATCTCTGTCCTCTGAATGCTAAGAGGCGTGCATATCTACGGAATTATTCTTTTCGAGAGAACTTTTTGGAGAAATGCAGTGTCCGAATTCATACTCAAAAACAATGCTCCTGATTTAGCAATAAATCCTCGTGTTTTTTGGACACTACGGGATGCCAAACAAGGCGTGCATCTCAAATAAAGATTGCATTACCTACGTGGCCTCTCATCATCTCCATCAATATGACTACATGGTAATATTTTTTGGACTTTTATGATATGGGTATGTGGCCTTAATTAAGTGATAAGTTCATAAAATTTAGGCTATCTGTGAAATAAATAAATAAACAAATAAAATATTCATTCGAGTGTGGCTATAGAGGAGAGGGCTCGTCAACTTAATTTAGATCTACAATCAAGAATTGGGGATGGGAAAGTATAGAAAGAATGAGCCAAGAAAGCGTAAATAAGGAGGCAATTGCAAGCAAAGGTAAGGTGGTGGCCAAGTGTGCCAAGGGGAAGGACTTGTGCTATTACCAAGATTGACTGCACTGATTCCAGTTCTGCCTCCGTCAAGAGTGGTGGAGGCTATAAGCACTCTTATTTATTTTTTAGTCCCTAATTAGGATTTTGCTTTTTATTTGTTTTTTTTTTTTTTTTGTCTGGACGAGTACCATTAACACTTTTTTTTTTTTTTAATTCTCCTATTTAGTTATCTATTTTTTTTTTCCATTAAATTGATGATGGGTGGTGAGGGAACAGAAAGTGAGGGTTTGAATGTGGAGCAGAAAGAAATAAAAATGGGGGGAACATTCTGCAGTTTTGGAGAAGGATGGAGCTGTGTGATTACAATGTTGGAGGCTACCGTTGCCCAAATCAAATCTTGAGTTGTTCCAGTTTTTTGATCCTCTCTGCGTGTGTTACCATTTTGTGGTTTATCTTATTTTGTAACTATGTTGGAGTTGAATTGATCAATGTGATCACTTTATGTTATGTTAATCATTGTACAATGAGTTTACAAAGTTTCTTGAAACCCTTATCCGTTGGTTACCCCTTGGATATCAAATATGATAACCTGTCTGTTTTTTCTTGTCATACCAACTAAGATAAGAAGAGAATTTGGTGATCTACATTAATCATCACATCTCTTATAGCTAATATATATTATGCCTATTTGTGTCATCCTGTTGATTGATTTCGATCATTTTATAAAATTTTGTTCTGATTTTTAATTTGTTTTCTGTGTTCTTTTTTAATACAAATATATATATATATATATATATATATATATATATATATTTTTTTTTTAGAGTCGAAGGAAATATTAAAACTGCTCAGATTTTTCTTTGTTTGATTTTGTGGTGATTTAATGAATATTTCACAATGATATAAGTATATTATGATTACGTCCGGACAGTATAGCGGTACTGTGAGAGCATGGTGACATCCCTTGCCCTATATGCTTATCGGGGGCTGGGGTGGGGGGCGGGGGGGCGCGCATTTCTCTTTGCCATAAGAACTTCTGGTTCCTACTCAAGTAAGGTCGGCTGCTTTGGGTTTAGTGATTGATTATTTTATTTATTTAATTAGAGATCTTGAGTTTGAGTTTTGAAAATGATAAAAAAGGATTTGAAAGAGTCAATCCCTAAAATAGGTTTTATAGTACTTGAAATCGGATTATTTAGATAAAATTTAGATACTGATGATGAAAATAATAAATAAATAAATAAATAAGAACCTCCGGTTGTGGATAGAAAACATGTGGGATAAAACTCCCTTCTCTGAGAAACTTTTTGAGAGTAGCATTTATTTGAGAGAAAAAAAAA
The DNA here is from genome assembly GCA_033439265.1 of Dillenia suffruticosa. Taxonomy (NCBI): domain Eukaryota; kingdom Viridiplantae; phylum Streptophyta; class Magnoliopsida; order Dilleniales; family Dilleniaceae; genus Dillenia; species Dillenia suffruticosa. The sequence goes on from JAVTVX010000027.1 coordinate 858,749, forward strand.
ATGTTATTCTTCTACCCATTCCCATTTATCACAATCTAGCAAAACCCTATTAGTTGGCCAAGACATGTAATTTCACATTCCAGTGAAGATCGAGGACCAATTGCCTATAATTTAATTTTTCATACCAAAATCAAAGAGAAAAATAGTACAAAAAATCTCTGGAATGTATTCCATGCGGCATCGAAAATTATATTAAAGCGTGAAATGTAATATGTATTAGTAATATAATTTTAAAAAGTAAAAGTAAAATTTTTTTAAAAAAAATAAATAATATTTAGAGTTGTAATTTTCAAAATTATACATACAAATTTAATTTTTTGTAAAATAAATAAATAAAAGATCATTTTTCATTAGTATACATCCTTTCCATCTAATAATTTAGCAAATCATGACATGTGATCGGTTGCCCAAAAAAAAAAAAAAAAAGCGCCATCTAAATCTAATAAAATATTCTCTTTTTTGGACCTCCTTCGAAATGTCAAATTTTCCTATATCTCATGCTTATCATCACCAAAAATCTCCTTACATTTGAATCATACACTTACTATAATTCTTCCCTATGTATCCCACCTGGCACCAATTTTTAAAATTAAAAAATGAAAGAATTTGAAGGACTATATGAAAAAAAAAATCCCATTTTTAATACTGTAACTCTATATTTTTATAAATATCAATAGTTATAAATTTGATATATATTTAATTAAAAAATATTACATACAATCAAATACTGATTCATTCGATTTTTGTAAGTTAATCTATGATAATATATGTAGTGTATATTGTGTGGTCCTTCTGAGTTAATATTTTTGGTGAGAATTCTGAGTTAATATTAGACTATCGTAGCTATAAAATTTTTTTATCTTTCATAATTATTATCACCGAAAAAAAAAAAAAGAAAATCAAAATCTTTCCTAACCAATGATGTCAGCTATTATATATCTTTAGGAAAATGTTTTAATGATCACAATTCGCTTATTTTAAATTTAAAATATTGTGTAAGGAGAGGAGTACGCAATTTGGGAGCTCAGTGGGGGGCCCATTTGCATTGAAGAGTCTGATCCATATAAAAGCCCACTAGGCTCCCACAATTTTAGGAGAGGGAAAAAAAGAAGATGTCGGCTTCCTCCACCACTTCCTCAGACGACATCACCACTCCTCTCGGTAGGCTCTCTCCCTCTCTCTCTCTCTCTCTCTCCCTCCTTGCATCGTAAATTCAAGCGAAACACTATTTTTTTTTTTACAGTCAATTCCTCTGGAGACCCATCAATTCCGACGCCCGCCGGAGAAAATTCTCCGGTGGAGCAAGTGGCGCTAACAGTTCCAATCACCGACGATCGAACTCTACCTGTGATTACGTTCAGAGTATGGATTCTCGGAACCCTAAGTTGCGCTTTTCTCTCATACATCAACCAATTTTTCTGGTACCGCCGGGAACCCTTCTCGATCTCTTCAATCTCAGCCCAAATCGCCGTCGTACCTCTCGGAAATCTCATGGCCTTAACTTTCCCGAAAAGGGTATTCTTCAAAGGCAAGCCTTTCGAATTCACCCTCAATCCTGGTCCGTTTAACGTTAAAGAACATGTTTTAATTACAATTTTCGCGAATTCCGGCGCCGGAAATGTCTACGCGATTCATATAGTCAGCGCCGTGAAGTTGTTTTACAAGAGGAAGATGAGTTTTGTTGTGGCGGCGATTGTGGTTGTAACAACGCAGGTTTTGGGGTTTGGTTGGGCGGGGATTCACCGGCGCTTCTTGGTTGAGCCGGCGGAGATGTGGTGGCCACATAATTTAGTCCAAGTTTCTCTGTTCAGGTACGTGATTTCTTCTCTACCGTTGATTGAGAATCTGGAGAATATCTGAGCCGTCTATTTTGTGATACTGAATCTTTTGTCGACATGTAAAGTAATGCTAATAAAGGAATCACCCAATGTGCAATATGCATTATAGGTTTGAACTGAATATTGTCTCTCTTGCTGACGTCAGATGTCCTTAATCGGTTCAAATGTATCCTCCCTACCTTTCAGACTAAATTCATAAATTTATAATATTACAACAACAACGATGATAATAATAATAATAATTATTATTATTATTTAATTTTTACTAAATAAATCATGAACAAATGAATTAATTTTATGCGACTTTAGTATCAATTTATTTAAATCATTTTTATTAATTATCAATCAGAAGTCAATCGATAATTTGATTAATATCGGTCAAAACATCTTAGGATTGTTATATAAAATTTAATTTATTTGATTTATTTAGTATTTTTATTTTTTAAAGCTAAACTCAAATGATGAGATTTTTAATGTAAAAAGAACTATCAAGAAAATCATATGTTGATAAAAGGGGGAAAAATGTGCACCCTAACCGACCTTTGTCATTTTTTTTTATGTTTTCACTGTTGATATCTGGAGTTATGTTTCGACTAATTTGTTTTGAATATTGTGGGAGTCCTATTTAGGGGATGATTCTTTAGTGTTGTTTTTTTTATCCTCAAATTTTGAATTCGGTTAAAAAATCTAGCACCACATCTCACTTTTTAGTTTTTTTGGTCATTGTGATTTTTAGAAGAGAAAAAAAATTTCACCAAAAAAAAAAAAAGAGAAAAAAAAGAAATGGTCATGGTGGTTGGGCCTTGACCCATTAATCGGACAAGAAGATTTCTATCTGCCTGGGCCCATTATGTATTAGTTCTTGGCCCATTCCACCCAAATTGCTCCTGTGTATCAGTGTTAATTTGAGGCCCATTTCTAGCAAGGCCCATGTATGGTCCTTTTCTTTTGTTTTTTTGGTACCATAGATTGGCCATCACCCAGTATCCGGAGTTTCTCCCCGACTAATCTGGATCGACTGCTGCAGGGTCCACTTTGTGGGGGCGGGTCTCCCAACATTATTTTTTCCGTGGCCAATGAAAGCCGAAATCCCGACCTGATTAAGAAACGAAAATGTTCATCCCACCTATACCAACAAGTGTTGGTGTATGGTCATTTTTTGTTTTTTGGAAAAGTGTGCAAAACCAATTGGCAGTTGGTGCAGTGGGTAGGTCACTGTGTTCTTTAACTAAGATCACAAGTTCGACTCGCGATTTCAGCATGGAGTCGACTACGTTAGGAGATCTCTCCCTCCTAAGGGGGAACTCAGTCAGGTCGACTCAGTTTAGTCGAGGTGAAATTCTAGACACTGGATGGTGGACCGAGTCCAAGGACACCCAAAAATAAAAAATAAAAAATAAAGTGTGCAAAGGGATACAGGGGAATTTCGTCTTCCCTCTATGTTACAAAATATTTAATTTAACTTGAAGAGAGATTCAATGACCATCTACATGGTTCTTGATTAGGTTGTAGCACCTCAAGTGAGGCTGAATTTTTGACCCAGCGATGTGAAATACCAATCTCAGTTGTAGTTTTTGGAATAATATATAGGAATAGTATATAGGATGGTGGGAACATGAAAAAATAGAAATCATCATACTTGGTTTGCAGAAAGGAATACAAGATAAAAAAATTGTCTCCATCTCGGTTATAAAATGAGCTGAATTTTTGTGTCTCCTTTTTAGGGTGACATGGGGATGGGGATGGAGATGGAGATGGAGATGGAGGCAGAAAATTTGATAAAATTATTTTTCCGACTTTGTCATCATACATTTTCAAAATTTTCATCCTGCACCTTTGCTTTTGTATCTCTGTTGTCTTATCTCTAAAGCAAAAGCAACCACATTTCTTCCGTAGGTTACCACCTCAGTGTTTACATTGGTTGTATCTTACATGATCTTGAATTACTATTATTTGTGAACTTATTTGTCAAGTGTACTAATTTAAGATAACCATGGCTATGGGTTATGAGTTTTGTGGCAGCTTAATGTACCATCTTTTGCCATCTTTAACCTTTTCTTTCTTATAATCAAAATTGCAGGGCATTGCATGATAATGAGGGGAGAACAAAGGGTGGATTAACGCGCAATCAGTTTTTTCTATCTGCTTTTGTTTGTAGTTTTGCCTACTATATTTTTCCAGGCTATTTCTTCCCATTGCTCACCTCTTTCTCCTGGATTTGTTGGATATTTCCCACTTCTGTTCTAGCTCATCAACTAGGTTCAGGACTTCACGGTCTTGGAATTGGTGCTCTTGGTTTTGATTGGTCCACAATATGTTCATACCTTGGAAGTCCACTGGCTAGTCCATGGTTTGCAACTGCCAATGTTGCTACTGGATTTGCATTTATAATGTATGTGGTTACTCCAATTGCTTACTGGCTCAACATGTACAAGGCCAAGACTTTTCCCTTGTTTTCTGATGGCCTCTTCACTGCTACTGGACAGAAGTACAACATATCAAAAATAATCGACTCTAATTTTCATATTGACATTGAGGAATATGAGCGCGAAGGCCCTCTTTATATCAGCACCCTCTTTGCTATGACTTATGGTGTCAGCTTTGCCTGTCTCACTGCCGTTGTTGTTCATGTATTCCTCTTCCATGGGAGGTATGGCTTTCTACATAATGGCAAGCATATGAGTCCCACTTAGTGAAGTGATTAATTTGAAATTCTTTCTGCTATTTGTTAGATATATATGGCAGATGAGTAAGTCAGTGTTCCGTGAGAGGAAGATGGATGTGCACACGAGACTTATGAGAAACTACAAACAAGTTCCTGAGTGGTGGTTCTCTTGCATCCTTTTAGTTAACATTGCGGCCACCATATTTGCATGTCAGTACTACAAAGATGAACTCCAATTGCCATGGTGGGGTGTCTTGCTAGCTTGCTGTCTTGCTTTATTTTTCACTCTTCCTATTGGAGTAATCACTGCAACAACAAATCAGGTTAGACGATTCAACTTCATGATGTCTGCTCAAGTTAACCTGATTATTATCACTCACCTGAATTTAACCATTCATCTCACTGGACTATGCATCACCTTATTTAGCTTCAAAAATTGCATTACTCTCATTCCACGGTTTTAAAGGAGGCCAATTGTTTTGCAGAGGGATGGAGGGATTTGCACCTCCAACCTTATGTAGGGAGTGAAACTCATTATCACTTGACCACAAAAGGGCCGGTGTTCTACTTCTCATTGCACAATGTTTACAATATATCAAAATTGCTCTGCATCCGTACTCTAATCTGTAGTTATCATAAAAATAAACTGCTCTAAGATTTTTGCTATCCTGGATGAACAGATGCTAGGTCTGAATGTGATCACGGAGTATATAATTGGGTATCTCTATCCAGGGTACCCTGTTGCTAATATATGCTTTAAGGTGTACGGATACATAAGTATGAAACAAGGCATCCTATTCTTGCAAGACTTCAAGCTTGGCCATTACATGAAGATCCCCCCAAGAGCAATGTTCATGGCACAGGTCAGTTTTCCAGGCTCCTTCTCCAAAGTTTTGTGAAATAAGGGAAAAAATTACAGTAGGCTCAGTTCTTACTGAAGTTCTTCATATTATTTATTTATTTCTCGAAACTCGTATTAGGTAGTGGGCACATTAGTTGCGGCATTTGTGCATCTAGGGATAGCATGGTGGCTGATGTACGCAATTCCAGACATATGTGACAGGGATCTGCTCCCTTCTGATAGTCCATGGACCTGTCCTGGTGATCATGTCTTCTATGATGCCTCTGTCATCTGGGGTTTAATTGGACCTCGTAGAATTTTTGGTGATTTGGGGTACTATTCCACCATTAACTGGTTTTTCTTAGGTGGTGCTATAGCTCCTCTACTAGTCTGGCTTGCCCACCAGGCCTTCCCACGTCACAATTGGATCAGACTCATCACCATGCCGGTGCTCCTTGGAGCGACAATCAACATGCCCCCGGCAACTGCTGTCAACTATACTAGCTGGATCCTTATTGGATTTCTTTCTGGGTATATAGCTTATAATTATTACCGTGATTGGTGGAGTCACCATAACTATGTGCTTTCTGGGGCACTTGATGCTGGACTAGCCTTCAGTGGTGTGTTGTTGTATCTGTGCTTGGGTTTGGAGCATGTTAGCTTCAAGTGGTGGGGAAGTTCCCCCGATGGTTGCCCTCTTGCTTCATGCCCTACAGAACCTGGTATTGTGGTCAAAGGTTGCCCTGTCCTCTGAGAGGAGTTATAGAGCTGCATGGAATTGTTCATCATCATTATTTGTCATATATGATGCATCTTGTACTTTTTTTTGTGATTCATTATGCTATTGTGCTGATTCTTCCAAGTGTTTGATTCTCGCTATACAAATGAATCCCAGTAGTTGACTGGCAAACGTCCTGTTTGTTTTTTATTTTTGGGTAAAGCCTTTTCTGGGAAGGGGGATTACGTAAACCCTAGGTGTAATTGTTATTGGATAAAAGTTTATACCACTCAGTCTGTACGCGGATCAGCATTGCAGCCGCTTGAGGTGTAGACAGGTCAGATAAGCTTATCTCAGATTCAGCCATTCAAAACGATACTCAGGTTCAAAAACCATTTCTAAGTGCGTCTTCAGGCAGGATAAGTCTTAATTCTTTGGATGAGCTTTCAAAGAAAACAAGAAGATGGGCTCCATCGGCTTTCATTCTGGCTGGCACAGCCAATGGGAAAGGCTAAAAGGGTTGGCTAACTGAAAATTCCTCCTCAAGTTTATCCACTTTAGCATGGGTGCATGTCATGAAGTGGGCTCACCTCCTAATTGTTTATTCTCTAGAGCTTTGTTAAACTTGAGTGAGCTTGCTCTTTTGTGGTGACCCACTTAGTTTTGATTTCTCAGAATTTCTGAATATTATAGATTACTAGGTGTTATACGTGGCCGTTCATTGAATTGCCGGTCCTGCTTTATCTGAAAAAAAAAAAAGGAAACAAATTGAAGTCAAAACCATCTTTCCAAACATGTCAAAATCAGTATTAGAATTCCTAGAATACCAGGAACAGACTCTGGCCAACTGCAAAGTACCCGGTTTTTTCCATAAGCAGATTTCCATTGATGAAGGCAGGACAAAAGATATAAGAAAGGATGTTAATCTTTCCAATTAAGCACAAGCTACAAATCTAATTCCAATTTTCCACCGTTATTGGTTTCTTGGACTCTTTATGGTTATGGCTTTTCTCCTATCTCCTACATCTCCTGCTGCAAAATGGCTAGGACTGGTGACCTCGATTTGGGTCCAAGCCATATGTGGCAACAACTACACATTCTCCAACTATTCTGATGCTCTTAAGTCTCTCATGAGTCTCTCTCAGCTGCAGCTGAATAATCTTTCTGTCGCTAAAGATGTTGGCAAGGCATTTGGGCTCTTCTCTGGTATTGCCTCTGATAAACTCTCAACTTCAGTCATACTGATTATCGGATCGCTTGAAGGACTTATTGGTTATGGGGTTCAATGGCTCGTTGTAGGCCAGAGAATTCAACCACTTCCTTACTGGCAGGTAAGAAAATGCTAAAAATCGAAAATACCTATGTTAGTATACTTGATTATCACGTGAAGTAATTCTATAATTTTGGCAGATGTGCATATTTCTGTGCTTGGGAGGAAATAGCACAACGTGGATGAACACTGCAGTTCTAGTGACATGCATGAGAAACTTCCAGAAAAATAGAGGACCCGTCTCTGGTATTCTAAAGGGTTATGTAGGATTGAGCACAGCTATATTCACTGATTTGTCCACAGCTCTCTTCAAAGCTGACCCATCCACATTTCTTCTAATGCTTGCAATTGTCCCTGCCCTGGTATGCCTCACTGCCGTCCTCTTCCTTCATGAGACCCCACCAGAAACCAAACCTGTTGATGAAAAACAAGGAATCCGGTTCTTGAATTTTTTCAATGCTGTTTCTGTAGTTGTAGCGGTTTATCTATTAGTCTTCGATGTTACTGGCAGTCACGGTCATGTCCTCTCTTTGGCATTCGCTATTGGTCTTCTCATCCTACTTGCTTCTCCACTAGTAGTCCCTCTTTACTCCATTCTCCTCCAATCGAAACCGAATTCAGACATTGAAACACAAATTAAAGAACCGCTACTAGTTCAGAAGAGCTCAGCAAAAAAGTCTGAAAAGGTGGAGGATGTTGTTTGTGGGAGCAAATCAAGGCCATTGATTGGGGAAGACCACACTATGTTTGAAGCAATGCAGACTTTTGACTTCTGGGTGTTGTTTTTGGCATTCCTATGTGGGGTTGGGACTGGATTGTGTGTCATGAATAATATGGGTCAGATGGGTCAGGCACTTGGCTTTGCTGACATATCCATCTTCATCTCTCTCACCAGCATCTGGGGATTCTTTGGACGGATTGCTTCCGGTTTGGTATCTGAACAGTTTATCTGGTTAGTCCATTTTCCTTTTCCCAATTCTCATTATTTTGAGTCAAGTAATTCCCGATTCTCGTTGATAGAAATACTGTTAAAATCCTTTAAAATGTTATTTGTTTTTTTTTTTTTGTTTTTTGTTTTTTTTTTTAATTATAACATTTGCGCCCGTTCACTTCCTGCCCCCACGTCTTGTACTTCATCTTTTTTAATATAAATTTCAGGGTTAGCCCCCAATCATAGTCCTTTGACAAAAATCTACTGTCACTAAATGCAGGAAAAATGGAACGCCAAGGCCGGTATGGAATGCAGCCTCTCAAATGCTAATGGCAATAGGGTACATAGTAATGGCTATGGCCTTGCCTGGATCTCTCTACATTGGCTCCATTTTGGTAGGCATTTGCTATGGAGTCCGTCTAGCAGTCTCAGTCCCAATTGCGTCTGAGCTATTTGGTCTCAAATATTATGGCCTTCTTTACAATATTCTCATTCTAAACCTTCCTCTGGGTTCCTTCCTCTTCTCTGGTCTACTCGCCGGTAACTTGTATGATGCTCAGGCTACAATAACCTCTGAAAATGGTGGTGGCAACACTTGCATTGGACCACATTGTTATAGGCTTGTTTTTGTGATCATGGCCCTTGCTTGCATTGTTGGGTTTGGATTGGATGTGTTGTTGGCATTTCGGACAAAGAAGCTCTATAAGAAGATTTATGAAGAGAGGAGATTAAGTACTACAGCAAGGGCTGAAATCTTGAAATAGGATCATGTGACCTTGCTGAAAATTTACCTTAGAGCCTCATATTCTTGTTAGACGTGTGAGATTAGGCTTGTACAAGGGTCAAAATTATGATGTAATTAAACAAAAAGAATTTTTATGCTAAATGAATAATAACCCTTTACTGTCACTGATATGGTAAAGATATATTTACAAATTAGTGTAGTATTTGTATTCGACAATTCAAACATGATGTGATATAAAAACTTCAATTTAAACCAATATAAAAATTTTAGCAACTTTATCAAGTTACTGTGTTTATGTATCGTACCAACGTTTAGTTATCCAATAACCAATATTTTTTAAAATAAGATTTTGAACTTGAGTCTTATATGTTACAAAAACAAGAGAGTTCGAATGGCATCTAGTTGGGATCAATATAATTATCGGATAATAAAGATTTATTCAAAAAAAATTTGGATACCATAAAAAGGAAAAAATAAAATAAAGATAGTGCCGGAGCGACACGGCATTATTTGGTTAAGAAAATAAATAAACAAAAAACTTTAAAAATCATGGTGACCATTCATGTAATATTTTAATTTAATTATATAAAACAATATGTTAAAATGACTATTAAAATAGAATGATAGTATATTGATCGAAGATAATGCGAAACCAATACGATATTAAAAAAATATAAATAAATTAAAAAATTAAATCAACTGAATTTCACAGTAATCATGCCAAAACGACATCGTGTAGTCAAACGACACCGTATTGCTTTGGCCTACCATCCTATTCATGAGGAAGTTGATATTATTAGCACAAGCAGAGTTACAGATGCACGACGGGGGCAGATATGGAGAAGAAGAAACTGAAGGCTTCATCACTGAGATGGGAAATTCTCCGAAACAAATTTCTTCATCAATCTTCTCTCTCTAGTAATCTCTCTCTCTCTCTCTCTCTCCCTACAATTTCCAATCTTCATATTTAATTTCTACCAAATTAAAGGGTTGATTTTGGGTTTCAGATGATCAATCTGAGATGGGTATCAAGAAAATTTCTAGGAAAACAACAGCCGGGTTCAGTTTGATACCTTTTCGTGTTATTGAATCGAATGTCTCGGATACTCGGAGTGACGCTTGTGTCTGCTTCACATTACCCATTGAAAGTTGCCCAAATCTTCTTCTTTTGTAAGTTCGTACATTGTTTTCTACAACATCAGAATCTACAACATCAGCTCTTCTGATAGCTTGATTAAACAGGTTAAAGTTCACTATTTTTTAGCATCCAACGATGTTTAAAAGCTGATCTCGGATTCTTCAAAACCTGTTTGTCTGAATCTTGGAGTTAATTATAAATCCTAGTATTGGTGTTTAATGTTGTAAATATGTGTCTTGCGCGTGTATCAAACCTCAATGTAGTTTTAAACTGTTTCTGAAACGGGGGTGTCTGTGTTGTTTGTGTTAGTTTGGTTAAGAATGCTAAAGTTCATTTTTTTGCAAACAACAATGTTTAGGAGGAAGCTGATCCGAGATTGTTCAAAATCTGTTTCTTCAAATGTTGGAATGAATTATGAATCCTAATATTGGTGGTTAATGGTGTATATTATGTATCTTGCATATGTATTAAGCTTTTATGTGGCTTTATACTGTTTTAGAGAAAAAGGGTTGATTCTGTTGTTCGTGTTCAGTCGTTGACCTGCTTGTGCAAATGATGGTATACCCCTTGCAGCCAAAGAGAGGATAATGATGCGGAACTCACTGATTTTGAGATATGCAATAGATACAACATTGACAACACTGGTCTTGTTTGTAAGTCATTTATTTGTTCCACAAGTAGTTGCTTTCTCCATGCTGTAAAGATTGTTGTTGATAATCCGAGTTCTTTTGTTTACTTAGACATAGGTATGTTCTAGGATGTATCACAAATTGGGTCTGAGATGCTATCATATAAATTGTAAAGTAAAAAATGAATGCAATATAGCCAGTTGGGAAATTGCCATATTCTTGCTGAAATTTAGTAGAACTCATTTTAGGGATATCAGTTCCTATTGTCCTATTACTAATGAGCTAGTGGCACCCACACTTACGCAAATCACAGTATAAAAATTTTAGACATGGCACAGTACAACATTTTGTAACATAATAGTGTAAACTTAATATAATTTTGCTGTGTTACTATGACTTAGACATGCATGCTATGTTTTGTGTGTCTTTGACTCTGTTTCATAGCTAATGAGCTATCATAGGAGAGATTTTGCGGTGATGCATTTGCATGTTGGACAGAGCGCAGAAATCAACTAGAGCTTTGGGACAAGATGGCAACAATTTTTTTTTTTAATGGAATGCCTAAATTACATAAGAAAGTTTTACATCAATAAGAAAGCAATAGAAGGCAAAAGTTCACGACAGTTGAAACTTTCTTGTCATCTTTAAACTTTTAATAGTGTAAACATCAAGTAGGAGTAGGAATTGTTTGATGTCTTCCTCACTAGTGCAGAATGCTGAACCTGTTAAACCTAGATTTATATTGAAGGTTTAAGTCAATCATGTCTCAATTTGGTTTATTTCTCTAGAACTGTGAGTTGGACGACTTGAAGGCATCTCATACCAGTTTCACATGTCTTGCAGGTCGTTGGCCATCAGAGGATGTCCTTGCTTATTATTGCTTGACCCATGCAGACATGTTCAGGTTTTTGAACTTGTATATTGCCTTATCAAGAATTAGATCAGTATTTGTGAGGCTCTCATGGAAATTTATGTCTCTGGAATGCTTTGCTTGTACTTCTTTTGATTGATATATATATTTTTCATGATTACACTTGTAATTATTTCTTTCCAATTCTTTCTCAAATTTTCCAGATCTAAGAGAGTCCTTGAACTTGGATCAGGCTATGGTTTAGCTGGACTAGTGATTGCTGCAGCCGCTGAAGCATCTGAGGTTGTAATTTCTGATGGGAACCCTCAAGTTTTTGATTGTATCCTTTCTTTGTTTCGTGTGCATAATATAGACCACAATCGATGAGGTTGATTTGGAATTATGTTTATGATGGCAACCTAGCATCAATGCAGTGGTGACATAACTTCATATAAAGTGTAAAGTGACTGCCAACACTAAGTGTAGGAATCAAATTAGATGCTTGGGGCCTTTGTGGAATGATAAGAAAGAATGTACGAAAAGAGTTGTTTTCAAATAAATTATTAAATTGGTTCTACCATTTTTTTCAGTTTGAACCATGAAACGGAAAGTGGGCTTTTTAGGTAAAGGACAGGTTTTGGATGTCTTGGGCTGGACTATCTAGTTTGTTTTAGGGCCTACTTTGAGTTTTGCAAGTATGGTGGCCATGAACCTTATTCTAGTTTTCAACCAGCAAATTGATTATTTGTGTTCCTAGTCTATGGTAGTTTATTCAATTTTCATTAATGAAAAAATAATTGTTTGCAAGCTATTCTAGTATGCAATGTCATTTTAGGTTGGAATATATTCAGTTCTTGTAACTCCTAACAGTCAGATGTTAAACTATGTTGCATTGATTGGAATGTCCGTGGCTCAATGAATGTGATGTCTTTTCAGTTCATTTACCATCTGACAAAAGTTTCTCTTGGAATTGATTCTAAGTGAAAATGAAAGTTTACGGTGAAGCTTTGGTAGCTGTAGTGGTATTTATGCGGATTTTAGAAATTATAAAGATTGCAGTCCCTGACATTTTATGGGAAACTTTTTAAGTATAAAGACCGAGCTGTGGTACATGATGCTATATACAGTCTTGCTATCTTTCTTCTCTGTTATAGTGTTTCTTAACATGCAGATATTCAGCGCAGCATCGATGCTAACCTTGGAGCATTTGGTAATACAAAAGTGAAATCTATGGTATTACATTGGGATCAGGAAGACACATCAAGGGTCTGTGGCACATTTGATGTCATCATAGCAAGTGATTGGTATTTCACATTACTCTCAAATATGTTAACCTAATACACTCAATTTTTATTGATTTAATGTATCATTTTGACAGCACTTTCTTCAAGGAATTTCACAAAAGCCTTGTGCAAACTGTCAAGCTCTTGCTAAAACCTGCCTCAACATCTGAAGCCTTATTTTTCAGCCCCCAAAGAGGTGACTCACTGCACAAATTTCTTGAGCATATCAAAGAGAGTGGTTTGAACTACACCATGACAGAGAACTATGACGCCGAAGTTTGGAAGCGCCATCAAGAGCTGCTTGTTGGCAATGACTCCTGGACCAACTATGAGAAAGATCATTGCTATCCTCTGATGGTCAGAGTCACTTTGAACATTTGAAAGCTATATTTTGATAGGCGTCTTTCTTAACATGTTATATGGGTTTTTGGAGTATTTCCTTGTTACTTAGGGTTTGGGGAAGTTGTTGCTATTGGTCATGAACCTAGATAATGGGAATTCCTTTGTATAGCACTAGCTGTCAAATTTAACTCTGTCATACTCAGCTGGTGGGTCTAATTAACACTAGCTGTATTGTTCAGCGCTTTATTCATTCTGTAGGCCCTCATTAAGTTGTGGCTTCACAATTGTAAAGGTGACCCTTGTGGTTAACATGCAATCGAAATCATTGGTTTTCTGCACTTAATATAGGTTATTGTGCACTGCAACTTTTTGATATGCAAGAAGAATCCTTATCTTCATTGTGGCATTGTAGTTGCAAAATCGAAGGCTCTCATGGCCATTTAGGAGTAGATAGAGACCCTCCACCAAACGGGTGATGCACATGACGTCAAAAGGAGGCCATTTGATTCTCTTCGGATCAGGTAAACTAGCTTTTCTCCAGAGAATGGGAGACAAGTTTCCCCAGCTTTCCTTGAGTTTATAGAACCGCTTAGATGTCGACTATTATATATGCTAGTGCATTTCTTCCTCATTGGCCCGTCCATTTGTATATAGATTTATCTTTGTACTGGTTTGCATAAAGCTGTGCGTTAGGATATTACAAGTCCAGATACAAATTCAAGGCATACATATGACAGACGATTTGAATTAGAAAACAACGTATGTTTTGACTTTATTTGCGTCTGGACATTAGTGATTCTTCTTACTATGTTTCATCCATCCTTTCCTTGAAATCTTCTTTGCAACTTGATGTTGTCCAAGAAAGTTTAAGTGCAAAGGCAACCACAAAAAAGATTGGGATGGAGTTCACCCCCTTATCATCATTTGGAAAGTAGATTTGTTTCTTTCATTTTATTGCTTGGTCGGCTCCCCCCCCCCCCTTCCCCCCCAAACAAACAAGTTGATTTCAGAATCTCTTTTCAATTCATTCTGAGAATAGCATCTTAAAAAGTTCTGAATCATAAATTTTTGGCCATTTCAACTTTATTTCATCTCCATGGACAATAACACTTCTTCCCATCCATGCAATGAAATTACTTATTGGAGCAACTGTGAGCTCTCCTTTTTTCTTTTTCACTAAATAAGGGACGATCAACTAACGATTTGAAGATGGACACTGAATTTTTTTAATCAAAAATTTGAATTTAAATTTTAAAAATAAAAAAATAAGTATCAAAAAAATTGATTCTTAATTAACTCCTATAGTCGTTAGAAGTGGATTAGTCAGATTTTTATACCGATGGTCAAATATAAAATAAATAAGGGGCGATCAATATAGCTATTCCCAACTCTCAATCTCCTGATACCATAGCCCATTAATTGGCACAAGGCTTAGTTTTACGATCAGATTCGACTAGTGGGACTCCATTTGTGACTTCCGGGTTGGAAAGTACATGATGCATCTACTTAAGTTAGCGTTAAAGTTCGCATATTATCGCTTGGGAAGAGAGTTCGAGTTAGGATTAGCTCATGTAAATTTTCACATCTATTGCATTCTTGACTGTTTGAGTAGCGTTTTGGTATGTTGAAAAGAAAAATAAATTAATGAGGGGGAGTTATTGGAAGGCAATTGTCAAATGATGGGAATTTAATAGTAGGAGTTTATGGATTGAGGTTGGTGTGAAAATGACAAGAGAGAGAGCAAAAAGGTGAGAGAGAGAGAGAGAGAGAGAGAGAGAGAGAGAGAGAGAGGGAGGGAGAGAAATCATGTCATTAAAGAAGTCATGACAAAGGTAGTTTAAAGAAGAAGATCGAAGTTTCTTATATCTGTCTGACATGGTAAAAGAATAAAAATCTTAAAAAGAATAGATATCTCGGAAGATTAGTCTCACACAGTAACTCCATCCTAACGGCGCAAGCTGTAAATCTAACCTACCAAACAATCAACCCCCAGAGAGAGAGAGAGAGAGAGAGAGGGAGAGAGGGAGAGAGAGAGAGGTGTTTTGGCCTAGTTGATTCATTGATGGTAATCCACCACGACCAACTTCTTGCCTTGGGATCATTTTCCCTTTGCTTCTAATATACAGCTTGTAAAAGCAAAAGAAAAACCATCACAGCTAATAAGCTTCTGATTCCCGCAAAGTGGCCTTACAATGCACCCACCATTCTTCAACCCCATAACAAAAGTTTGTCAGAATTTATAAATTATATTATGATTGACTGATTTATTATAAAAAAATAAAAAAATTATATATATTCAACTAATAAATCAATGGTTTGGAGTGTGTGAAAAGTAGTCATCGTTTCTCTTTTATCATGTTCAGGTAAAAAGAGTAGGATGGCTCCAAATACGCACAAGAGACCCCAGTCTAGTCTTTCTCGAATGATCCTTTCTTTTTATTATCATTTTTTCTGAGCAATGATCCTAGGTCCAAAGCAGTAGAGCCATCAATCTTTTCAAAGAAGAAAATCCGCAATTCCACAAATGAATCAAAGAAGGAACAGACTTCATATATCATCATTCTATGTATACAAAAGCATCAAATATGCAGAATTTGGGAAGTGGGTGTTTTACAATTTTGCATTTTTTTAAAATGCCTTTTCAGCTCTTTCTAACCAATCAACACCCAATTGGCTATTTTCTTGAGTGAGCTAAGATTTAAAAAGAAAAGGGGGAAAAAAAAAGCTAGAAAAACAATGTTGATTTTGGTCATTTCATGATCACACATAGTGGCTCTTTTTCTCTCTTTTTGTGGAACCCAAGAGACATGACTTTGAACCTTTGAGAGACTACCAGTGAGAAAAAGAAAAGATGAGAGTGAAAAGAGTGAGAATAATGAATGCAAATTGACGAAATGAACTTGGCAGAGGTCTAGTGGAGTCTGCTGTAGCCAAATTTGCTAGCCATGACCCGTTTGCCAACATCGCCGCCTCTACTGAACCCGACTCCGACCCGGTTTCTGACCCGAACCCATCTGTCCCCGTTGTCTTTGGTGCTGTTTGCTTTGAAGTCGCACTGCACAAATACAACAATTACATTTTCTTTAATATTAAAATTTTCCCAAAAAAGGGAAAAACATTAAATTTTAGAAAAGAGAAGGGAAAAAAAAAATGGTGTAAAAGTTACCCTGGCGAAGAAGGACAAAATGTAACGGTATAATCAGCGCCCACACACGTAAACGTACTCGTGGCATCATCGTACGCATAACTGTAAGACTTGGGACACGCCGACTTAAACATCTGCGAGTACATCGAAGGTTTACAAGTAGCCGCCGTATTATACGCCCCACTACAACAGTACTCCGGACTTCCAAACGCATCGCATGCGCTTTTACACGCGCCACCGCCCTCCGCCTTCAGCTCCGTAGGGCACCGGAGGTTGAGGTCCGTTAAGCATCCCGTGGTCTCGCACGGACCCGATTCTCCTCTCCCTTCAACAACCATGGGCAAGTTGTAGCCGTCCACGAGGCTGACGTCATAGAAGTCCCGGCCGCTACCCGAGCCGAGTGTGAATTCGGCCAGAGTTGCCGGTGGGTCGGCTCCGGCTCCGTTGCAATCGATTTGACCCGATCCGCAATCGCCGGTTGAGCAGCTTCCCTTGCCTGAACCGTCGAAGTTGCACCCGGTTCTGCCCCAGAACCGACCCGACCACCCGGATGGAGCTTGGAAGGATCTTGAAGTTCCCTTGGGGAGTTCGAACCCGGTCGAGTCCAGTTTTGGACTGCCTGCACTGGACAGAATTCCTGGCCAGACTATGAACTCACACTTGTTCACAAATGTAAATGTAGCACTTGAAATACCTATAGAAAAAATGAAAAAAATCAAATAAAATATGTCAGCTTTCAAAATAAGAAAATTGAGTATGAACAACAGATACGAGAAAGTTTGTCACGTGACTTAAGCGCCTTTACCTTTGCAAAGGGTGAATAGTATTAGGCTCAAAATGGTAGTAGTAGAAGGGTGTGAGGAGAGAGTACCCATGAAGATTTTTGTTGAAATTAAGGAAGATTTTGAGAGAGATTGAGTGAATTGGGGTTAAATATGAAGTGGGGTATAGGTGGGTGTGTTGTAGAGAGTGGGTGTGGTGTCTAATTGTCTTGTGAAGAAAGGAAAATTTATTGGTGAAAGTGGGAGTGGTGGTGGTGCATTGGAGAAGAAGATAAGAGAAATAGAACAATATCCATGACAGGGTTTTTTGCCTTGGTAAATGGCAGCGAGAGAGGAAGAATGCAGAAGTTGTTCGAGTTCAGTATCACCTATAAACTTGAAGGAACAAGACAACCTCTCCCACTCCCCTCCCCCCCCCCCTCTCTCTCTCCCTCTCTTCACTTGTGGGAAAAGGAGCGGATGAAGAGAGGTGAGTGGTGCGTGGAGGAATCTAATCATCTGCTTGAGGCCCGTATTTATAGTAATAAAACCGCCCAGCTTTGGTCGGCAGCTTGTCCTATACTCACCGACTAATCAGCCTCCACATTACTGGCCACAGTGAGAGTCAAATTTCTTTCTCTTGGATTGACGCCCACCACTTTGCCATCATGAAAAAGAAATCCCAAAGTAAAACATTCTCAGACGTGACGCTCTTTCTGAGCAAAATTCGAAAAAAAAAAAAGAGTATCCAAATAAACTTGTGAAATCTTTTTACATCTCCCTTTTTCTTATGAGAAGGGCAGCTACAGAGCCGTTAGGCGAATAATGAAACCAGCAATAAAAATATTCCATTAATTTTAGAGTGATTTATCATCATAATTTTATTAAAATATCTACCTATTACCAAATATTTTGTTTGAATTTTAATTATTAATTTTAAGACTGATTCATCATTACAATTTTATTAAAATAACAGAAACAGCCTTACTTCCACGTCAATTTCTTTTATTTGGAATCGAATTCAAAATTTTATAATTTTGAAGTAAGTAGTGTATCCTCTTGATCATATTAAAATAGTACAATATTTTTATATAGTAATAAACTGCTATGTAAGATTTTACTTTTTTTTTATTTTTACTTTATCATCGATATTAAATAATTCGACTAATTTGTTCGAGCAACTGTATGATCCAATTTAAAAATTAATTCTCTTGTCATCTGTTTCTTTATGTTGAATATTAGAATTTAAGATTTTAGTTAAAAAAAAATTTGATTGCTATGACTAGATCTACATGCTGTTGATAGATTTTACTGTATTTCTCTTGGTATATTGTTTTACTAAATTTTAATCGTCTTCTGATCAACAGTAAGAGATAGCATTCATTAGAAGAAAATAGAGTATTAGTGACAGAAAAATCTATTATTGATAGTAAAAAATTCATTACTAAAGAGTATTAGCGATAGATTTTTTTCGTCACTAAATCCGTCTCTAAAAACCACCCCGTTAGATATTACCGACAGAATACTACCGTCGCTAAATATCAGTGACGGATTAGTGATGTAAAATTTCTGTCGCTAATAATCCGCCGCTGATAGAAAAAAATATATAAAAGTATCAACGATAAATTAGAGACGAAATTTTTCGATCGTTAAAAATTTCGTCGCTGATAATTTGATATCAGCGACGAATATCGACCGTCCATGCCTTCAAGCGTACCCCGCTCTGGCGAACCCCGCCTACCTGTCAACCCGCGCCTATGCACCCGCGCACCTGCCCCGCCCGTGCGCCTTGCATATTTTTTGCGAAAAATGTTTCCACCCAGAATCAAATCTCCGCCTCCAAGGTTGATGATAAGTTGTCCAACCACTATGCCACAATTCGTTTTGTGATATCTTTTTTTTTTATCTAACTCTCACTTTTAAAATAAAAAAAAATTTATCTTACTCTCACAATTTTTTTTTTTATCTCTTTCATGTCTTTTTTTCCTTTCTCTTGGATAAATTTTTTTTATTGAATACTCTCATTGAATTTTTCTAATTGTTTAATTTCGATATTGATTAAATTTACACTAAATAAAAAAATAAAATATTTATTTGATTAATTAAGATAAAATAGCATATTATTTTTTTCATTCATCTATTAAATTAAATAATAAAATAATAAAATAAAATAAATAAAAGAAAAAAGAAAAATAATTATAAAATAATAAAAGAGAAGAAAAAATAAAATAAATAAAAAATTTTAAATTTTAAATAAATTAAAATTAAAAAAGGAACCATCAGCGATGGAAGATTTCCGTCGCTAATAGTTTTTTTTTTTTAATTTTTTTATCTTTGAATATTATTAGTAACAAAAAATTTCCGTCGCTAATATATCGCTGATAGTTTAAAAAAAATTTTTTTTTTTACCTTGATATCTATCAGTAATAAATTAGCGACGAATTTTTTAGCGACGGAAATTTTCCATAACTAATAGTTTTCCTTTTTTATTTTTATTTTTTTTGGTCCACAATCAGTGACGAATTTTTTTCGTCGCTAATCCGTAGCTGATAGTTTTCATTTTTTTAATTTTTATTTTTTTTCTTGATCCACTATCAGCGACAGATTAATGACGTTTTTTTTCATCGTTAAAATATCCGTTGCTGATAGTTTTCTTTTTTTATTTTTATTATTTTTTTAGTTCATTATCTTAATGATAAATCAGATTAGCAATTGATTTTTTTTATTATTAAAATATTTATCATTAATCCGTTATTGATACCTTGTTTTTGTTTTAAGGCGGTGATTTCTCGTGTAAATTTGAGCATGGAGTTCAGAATGCAATGCATAAATTATATGCAGAAAATGGGCGGGTTTCATGGCAATGGCATTGTAGGTGCAGGCATCATGATGAAACGAAGAAAGAATTTACCTGGTAAAAATAATAAAATAGAGGCAACCGTGTCGTGGACAAATCTCATTGACTGACGATGCAACACGCGTCTCAAATCCTATCACCTTCACAGTATTTTGTCCTAAAAACCCAATTAGGCAACCCAACCCAACACCATATGCCTCTTGTCGGCGCTCAAAACGGGGCGCTTAAAAATATATAAATTTTAAAATTATAATATTATTATTACAATTTTTTTGAATTAATTAAAATAAATTGATTTTGGATATAATGGCTCAGGTAAGTTAAAAAAAAAAATTAAGCAAAAAGGCACATGGTCCGGGTCCTAAAGCCCGACCGTTTGTCGGTTTAACGGCGTTACCGAGGAAAACAATAATAAACCGTTACGAGGACGTAATTGAAACGTGAGCCACCGTCACGGATTGACCGGCTACGGCAACTATTCTAATTCTATTTTGTAAACTCTCGGCTCCCCCAATGCCATGAAAGTGCATAACAAGGGTAGTGGGTCTTCGAGCACGTGATTGAAAGACGATGACATGCTTTGCTTTATAAAGCAAGCAGGTCCTGCGGTCTTTTATTTTTTTATTATATTATAATTTAAATCTAGAATTATCAAAGAAAAGAAAGTTTGTATTATTAAGTTTGTATTATTAGACTCTACTTAAAAACACATGTACTACCTCTTTGTTATTTTCTTTTGTGTCGTTGGATTTGCTGGGCATGTGGACATGTTCCTGTGGGCCTAGGCCCATCCTACCATTTGGGCCATCATGTTGACCTCAGCATCGATCTTTTCTTTTATCATATGTATCTGAGGTTATATTTTTAATAATACGATTTGAATATCTATAGGGTTTTATTTAGAGACAATTCTTTCAGTATAATTTTTTTTTAATTTAAAATTTAAAATTTAAAAATTGATTAAAAAATTTAATATTTTATTTTATTAACTCGTCTCTTCACGAGAGAGAGAGAGAGAGAGAGAGAGAGAGAGAGAGAGAGAGAGAGAGAGAGAGAGAGAGAGAGAGAGAGAGAGAGAGTGTGTGTGTGTGTGTGTGTGTGTGTGTGTGTGTGTGTGTGTGTGTGTGTGTGTGTGTGAGGGGCAAGCAGATATATGTGCTTTGGGAAAAGGGTTAGCCATTGGAATGCTCTTGCCATAATAGCATCTTTCCTATAAAAATGTTAACCTTAGAGAGAAACTCCGGTGTATTCTGAATGAATCCAATAAATTAAAAATTAAATGAATGAAATTTTATATGATAGGAAAAAAATCAGAATCTTGTTAATTTGAATAATTAATCAATAAAAATTTCAAATTGTGAAAAAATAAATTATCATATTCAATTTAATTCATATAATCTTTGAATCATTTGTTCTTTCCAGAATTATTTTTATTTATTTTTTCTTTCTTTCTTCCATTGTCCTCTTTTCTCTTAGTTTTGGTTTGTAATTCGTAAGTAAGGTTTGAGTTATTAACGTTTATTGATCTAATAATTGAATACTGATTTTTTTTAAACAAAATCTCAATTTCAATTATTATTTATAACAAAAATAAGTATAAAAAAGTTTTACCTATCAAGAATTTAATTCGATTTGAAACGAATTTAGTTGAACCAACGTAATTGTAAAATAACACTTGTTTAAAAAAAAAAAGAAAGAAAAAAAAGAAAAAGAAGGTTTGAGTTTTAGGAGGCCGAAAGTGACAAAATCTTTTAATGCTTCCAAAACCTTCATGTGTGTTTCCTTTGAGCCTTGTCTACAATCAAGAAACGAAAAGATCATAAACCCAAATAACCCAAGTAAGGCCAACAATCTCACATGGGATGATGTCCGATGTTTTCTTTTTTTTTTTTCCTTTTATGAATCATGCAAAAGTCTCAATCTTCTGTCTTGGAACTTCCCATACGCCAATGCATGTGAATTTGCTTATCTAACTTTTAATGCAGAGAAGGCATATTTTATTCACCCCCCACCCATGTGATCAGGTGTCTTTTCCTTTCAACTTTTGGAGTGGGAACCCTCAAAGTCTTCTATTCAAAGGGCAGGGCTTCCCTTTAAAAGTCCCAATGAGGGAAAGTAATGGGGTATTGTAGAGTTATAAGCTATGTAAGTTTAGAGTTTCGTGAACTTTAGTTTCTAGCTGTTTTTAGATGGCCATGGTAATTGCTCAATCCTTCTCCTATTCTTGTCGGTTCTCTTCCTTTCCCTTGTGTTAGTCCCGTACCAACACAACATCTATCGAGAGAAACAAAATGAGTTAAAAACTAATATATTTTAATTTTTTTCTTAATTTAAAAGATATTTGAATTTATTCAAAATTACTTAAATTTTAAAAATTCTCATTTTTGCTAATATGTATGGTAACGGGTTGATACATTTGGTTCTTGACTCATATGATCCATTTAACATTTCTTAAATTTACCCGTTACTTTAGAATAATGGGTCTTTTGATGATCATCCTTTTTGACCCATCAAGCATTTCCGATTACTACTTGTGATAAGGTATCAATAAGCAAACCATTTACACTTTGTTCCTTTTTCCCCTTTTCTTGCTTGTGTGTTTTGTGTGCGCTTTTGCTCTGTCACCAACATCTTTGTAGCATCAATGTGGGGGGGGGGGGGGGGTGTGTGCGCTTGTGGTGTAAAGTTTCACCAAATGGACAAGTATTTTTGTTCCTTTCTCTATTGTTCTCCCATGCTACTTTCGCTCTCTTCATCAAAGTATTTCGTCACACGCCACTATAAACTATCATCAAAGTAAAATTCTTTCAGAGAAGTCTTGGGAAAATCCATTTTTCCTTGGTGCTTTTTGACGATATGTCCTCTTTTTTTTTTTTTCCTTTTTTATCTTTAAAGGCTTAAAGGCTTGTATTATGTGATTAAATGATCAAAAGGGTGTGTCTCCATAAAGTTGGAATATTATATAAATAACCAAAAAGTGTTGTAGAAAGAGAGTAGAAGAAGAAACTTGAAGCGCAAGACCAAGGAAAATGATTCAAACTTGTAGTGCAAGATTAAGAAAAATGAACGAATTCACAATATGCCTTGTGAAAAGTATATTAAATCTCTTAGTCAATCGAGTTTAAATGTTGATAATGAAAAAAAATTATATTAAGAGAATTTTGCTTATAAAGGGTTTAACTGTAATTCAATACGAATTAATTAGATAGAGTATGATTTTAAATATACGTGAGTATAAAAAAAATATATAGGAAAAATGATCAAGGCCATATAAGAATCTAGACCAATGTAATGGCCCACCCGGTGGGGGGGGGGGGGGCGGGGTTAGAGACATTCGATATTAGAGGCAAATATGAAGGCGGAAAAGTGATGCGAATGGCCTTTGCTCTCCCTTATCAAGATATGGGGCAATGGAAAGTGACATTTTATCTAGTTTCGTAGTCTTTAGATTATTGTTTAGTGATGGTTGAATAATACTAATATTTTATATAAATTAAATTAATTTTGAATTATTTGAATTCCATGGTATCAAAAACTGCTCTCTTGATCTGAAATCTAGAATTATAACCCTCATCCTCCTTTTTAAAATAATTCCCACCTTTATAATAAATATAAATATATATATATATATAAATTATATAAATAGAAATTGATTTTGGTAAAAAAAAAAAAAAGAAAAGAAAATTAAGTGAAGAAATTTCTGTGCTATTTGGAATTTCGGATATAGCCATATTAACTGTTAAGGTACTAAATTTTTATCCGTAAAAGGTTTTTTGGATAATCTTAAATGTAATTAAAAGTTTTAAAAATATTATTAAAATCATACAAAATGGTGTTTGCTTACCTTGTCCTTTGCTCTTCTAAAAATATATATATAAGTTAAAGTTCCAGCTTTTTTAAAGAAAATTTCCTAATTGATTGCCTGCTTAATTAATTAATTAATTATTATTTTTAAAAGTTAAGCATCTCTTTGCGGGTTAAGGCAAGCTTTATTATCCATTTGAGAAGAACTTTACATGACTTTTTGAGGTCCAACATCCTCGTAATTAGTAAGAGACGAAACGATTAATATTAATTATGCAATCTATTGGGATTTTTGAAGATTTTAATATAAAAAAGTCATTCTAGTTTTTAAGCCATAGGAGCCTCGTAGCCACAAAATCAGTATCCCAACATTTCTTTGTTTGAGCCAATCGCTATTACCTAATCTGCAACATCTACGCTACTAAGGTTGTCTTTCTGTGCGCGAAGTAAAAATAAATTGTATTTATTAAAAAAATGTCAACATGGTTATGATACACCAACGCTATCGTACTGATATTTTTTAAATAAAATTTTGAAATCTAATTTTTGTATATAAAGAAAATAGATATTGAGACGGTTTCTCGTCCTTAAATATCAAACTTGATTTTCGGATTCAACGTAATTACCGGATACCGATAATTTATCCCAACAAAAAAAGTTAATGTCATATTAAAAATAGTTGAATATGATGGTAATACCATATTAAATATACAAAGTAATAAAAGAATATGAAAAAAAAGTGACTTTATCAATTGAGTTTTTTTTTTAATTATTTGAAAAATATATATATATATATATATATATATATATCTCATTTTAATTTTTTACCATTGAGAAACACAATAAATGAAAAAAAAAATTCACATTTAGCCGTTTTAATAAAAAAAAAAGTAAATTTAAATAAATGATATATAGAGGAGCCCAAGTTGCCCCTTTAATTCATGATCCATAATTTTGATGCATGTTACCAAGTACAAAATTGATAGGGCACCAAAAAGCATTAGACTATGCATGTGAGGCCTTTGCCAAGGGCTGTTGGTGTGTTCATACGAGTCATTACTTTTGCTAAAATTTGGGGAATTGACATGCCAACCGACCTATTTGGCTTTGGGTGGATGGTCGTGGTCCTGGCCTATGGGCTAAACTCACCGTAATCCTTTTTTTTTTTTTTTTTTTTTTGTATATTATTAATCGGTATAGAATATTATCAGATCTATTTTAAAATATAACTCTTTCGATATAATTTTTTTAATTTTTAAGTTTTAAATTTAAAATTTAATTAAAAATTTTAATATTTTTATCTAATAAATCGATTGTACGATGATCACTTACCATAGTCTAATCCGCATAAAGTCTGAAGTGAACTTAGTGCAACTTTATGTCTTAGCTACTAAGACCGACCACGAACCCTTCGTGAACTTCAATTTTTTGAGACTCAATCATGTTATTTCATAAGAAATTATTGTCTTTTTTCCTTCAAACGACTTGTTGCAGGAACTTGATTGCATTGCTTTATACACCAAACATATACTTCTACAAAGTTGAGAATCAATCCTCTTGTCCCCGTAGTGCATAAATAGGGGATCTCTTCTCGATTACATACCCACGAGGGAACCAGGTACAACGTATCGAATAGACACCACATGACTTTAAAAAAAATGACCCAAGCATTTCCCATTTGCCTTCGATCAATTTTCATGCCAAGGCATGGGATTATAATTGAAATAAACCACTATAATTCTATTAAAATCTTAATGATGAAGCCCCTAATTGAAATAAATATCAATATTTGTTTTTTTTATTTGATCAATTAGTATTCAAAATTATATTTAAACTAATTCAATTCTAATTATTATCGAATGCAAAAAATTTTACCAATATATTTCTTTTCAAAATATTTGTTACCAATCACTTTCCCTCTATTTTTTTATAACTATTTTCTCTCGCCCTGTATTTGAGAAATGGACCTGTGGTCCATGTGGAATGAGGAGACCCGTTTGATCCATTGTCTAGCCCGAGTATGTTTCTTTTTTTTTATTTTTATTTTCGTAACTGATATCCGATAGAACCCATTTTAAGAGTTAACCTTCTCAAATCCTTTTTCGTCATTCCCAAAACTCGAACTCAAAACTTTTGAATAAGGAGATGGAGTGTCTGACTTATCAATCCAAAAGAATTTAGTGCCCAAGCATGTTTCTGTTCCCTTCGTATTCGTAATTGTATCCCTCCCCATCATAATTTGACTATAGTACCAAAATGATCATAAATGTGAGAAACCTTACATTTAATGATTGAATGCATCCAAATTTTGGCTCTATCGATAAAAAGATACAAATTTAAAAATAATTTTTGAAAATTATATTAAACAAATTTTCAAATCACATAATATTTTTGCCCTATTGGCGGTTTCTTTTTTATTTTGGTTGTACAGGGACCCACCCTATTGACGGTTTCAACATATGTTACTAACTTTTACAAATTCACCATCGCATACTTAAAATATTTTCATTAGAATTTCTATAAAACAATAAAAGAAATAAAAAAGAACCCTGTGGAGTTAATGCAAGCTATGATTTAAGCAATTTGGGACACAAAAATGTAAAAAGGAATTATTTAAATTTTACACAAAGAATTTTCTTTGTCCATGCCTACTAATTTACCAAAGACAGTGCAAAATGATGCAAACTTCTTCCTTGAATTCTGTTAGTAAAAAAAAAAAAATTGTCCTCATCAAGAAAATTAGGGAACTAATATTCCAAAATTGTGGAAAATGATCAGCTCCCAAATAAGTCCACCAAGAGCCGCCCAAAAATGCCGGTCACTGCAAGTCGGTGATCGCCCGTGACATGAACCCTTGACCTCTAGCATTGGGTTTGGGCACCTCCGCACAAAAGGGGCAACATTGGCATCCTAATTTTGTATCTTTTTTTTTTTAATATTATAAGATATGCTGTTTATCATAAGTAGGTGACATAATTTTTTCTCAGATACCATATTGATCAAAATAAAAGATTATCGGCCCTAAATTTATTTTAATAATTATCATAAATAACTCAGATGGGTTCAGTAATCTTGACTGATACAAAATTTTGGAGAGAAAAAAATTAGATCAACTAGTTCTTATGAATAGTATTTAATAATATTATTTCAATTGACAAAATTAATAATTAAATATTTGAGTAACGAACCCACCCTTGTCATTTCAGTTATTACTTTTTTAATTTTTAGTTTTATTTTCCCTGTTTTTACAATTCCTTCATGTTCCTCTGTCTGCTTTTATCATCACTGGGAGATTGTAGCCTTCCACGGGGCTTATGTCGTAACAATCAAGGCCATCGGCACTGTTGAGGGTGAATTTTGCCAGGGTGGCAGGGGGGTTGGCACAGTTTCGTGAGCTTACGAGGGTGCCGGTGAGGCAGGTGCCTTTGCTTGTGGCGGAGTCTTGGGTGCAGTAGGTCCGGGTCCACAAGCGGCCCGACCAGGAGGTTGGATAGAGAGTGTTGTGGATGGAACCGGCCCGAGGGAGAAGCCTATGGTGGAGAATTGGCTAGGGTTCGGTGGAGAATTGGCTAGGGTTCGCGTGGGAGAGGATGGCTGGCCATATATTTCTTTTTTCATTTGGGGGAATGTGGATGTGGATGTAGATGTGTAGGAGCCTGGCCATATTGTGTAGGAGCATTGGTTAAGGTGGAAAGTTTAAATAAGAGATTGTGAGGGAGTAAGTAATACGTAACAATCGACTCTGGCGAAAAGGAAAAATGTATAGAGAGAGAAGAGTACAGAGAAAGTGAGAATATTATTAATTGCATTTCATATTTAATTTATTTTTTACATCACATTGATATTGTACTCTCTAACTACCCATTGACTATTTTTTCCTAATCATTTAACAACTCAACCATTAACTTTCTAATTATTAATTTATTAAATACTAAAACTAACTATTAAAACTATCAAAACTACCGATTAATATTTCTAATTATGATTAATTACTAACTATAGTTATTACAACACTTTTTTCTTGAGAACATCCTTATCCTCAGGGGTAGAAAATCAATATTTGAGATTTTGAATCCATAAATTTTGAATCAATATTTACATTTATGTTGATAGATAAAATGATAGACACAAACAACGGATGTGACCTGAGTTGTTGGGAGATTAGTGGGAGGAAAATGGAGATGAGAGAGTTTGAGAGAGATTTTTCTTGAATTTCTTTTTTATGAAGGATTTTGTCCGATAAATATAAAAAATTCAATCTTTAGAAGATTTAACAAAAACTCATCGTCAACAAATTCTTTCTTGGACATCCTAGACTCACTATAAACTTTTCTTCACTAAAAGTAGGTAAAATTAGATATTCAAAAGGTGTTTTAATACCTTGTTCTTCCATGGATTTTAACATTGTAGTTTCTACCATTTGATTTGCTCCACAGATATCCAATTTCTTTTCATTTTCTTGCTCTCTTTCCACCAAAGTTTTGATATATTTATCGATACCAAATATTTTTAATAGAATGTTAAATTTGTTATCAATACATATCATGAGAGCGTCCACTTTTTTATTATGTTCCTCCATTTCCTTCTTCTATTCCTGCTTGCGAATTTTATTTTCGACCATTGATTATGTCAAGAATCATATGCTATAATACTAATTTGTAATAATCTACTCTACTAATGCTGGGAGATCTGTCCCCTCAATTGGACCCTATAAGCGATCGGGACGAAATCCCGAATACTGAGTTGATGGCCTAACCATGATACCAAAAAAAAAATTGTAACAATCTACTCTAGAAAGAGGGAAAAATATATAAAGAGAGAGATAGAAAGAGGAGAGAGAGAGAGCTAGAGAGAGAAAGAGAGAAAGAGAGAGAATTGAGAGACTGGGAGAGAAAGAATAGAGAGAGAAGACTAGAGAGAAACCAAAGAGAAAGTGAGTATTATCAATTTCATTCCAAATTCACTTCATTTCTTACATTATCTATTTATATTGTTTTCTCTAACTATTCACTGACCACTAACTTATTTCCCTGATCATTTAACGTTCAACTACTAATTTCTTAACTACTAATTTATGAAGTATTAAAACTACTACCACTATTCACTAATATTTTTAGCTGTGATTAACTATTATTATGAATGCTTGCAGCCTCGGTTTCCCTCTTCGATTTCATGGGACAACAAGTTCAATCCGACAACCCTATTACTACCTCCCTCTGGTCACCATTTTCGTTTGCATTTTATGCACAACGACAAAACAAGCAATTTGGGCCCAGATTTTGTTTCAAGTCCAGTGTACCAACTACCAAGCTCAAATTTCTTATTCAAAATTCAAATTTATCACAATTTAGGTATTTTTCTCGTTTCAAGAAACACAATTCAGACCTTACCCAAAAAAGTAAAAAAATAGAATTACAAAATCTGTCTGGAAAAAGAGAACTACCAACCCATGTATAAACACACGGACGTCATCACAACCATACATATCCAATGCGACCTTAGGCTTAGAATATCACAAACCTTCACGTAAATCAACACCCCGTACTTCTTTACTCTTCTCTGTTGCCTCTTAACTATAATCCACACACTCCAAAACAGATGAACCAGACAACCGTAGCATAACTTCCACCAACTTCACCATTGTAACGGGGAGATGATCAAATCATAGCAACCCTACCTTCATTATCACCTTTTAATCCCAAATCACAAAAGATGCCACCATGCAACACTATTCATCAGAATTCTACCTCATGGATCACACAAACAGGGCTTTTCAGGCAAAACACAGCAACCAGCAAGACTATCAGCCATCACCAAACACAACCTCACAATATACACAATTGCTCAATGCAAAGAAAAATCTCTAACCAACAATGAAGCAGGATAGGGCAGAGGTTTTCTTGACCTATTCATAAGTAGTGCCAGACACTTACAAGTAGGATAAAGGGCTTAACCCTTGTTTGAGTTGAGGGAAACTAAAACCCAACACACCCGCCCCCCCCCCCCCCCAAACAAAAAAAAAAAAGAAAAGGCCAAAGCCTAAAAGATTTCACCTCTGAAAAAACAAGGTACACTTTCAAGATTCTCCCTTCATTCACCCTTCTTATAAACAAGCAAAGATAGATACATTACTTCATACGAACTCCTCATACCCACCTCCCCACTCGGGAAAGCCAAAACCTAAAAAATTTCACCTCTGAACAAACAAGGTACCCTTTCAAAATTCTCCCTTCATTCACCCTTCTTATTAACAAGCAAAGATAGATACATTACTTCATACGAACTCCTACTACACACCTCCCCACTAGGGAAATTCAAAAGGTAAGGCTCTTCATCCTCAAAACGAGGACATAACTATTTTTAACCAGACCTGCAAGCTCCACTTCACCCCCAAGCAACAGCCAATCCTCCGATTTTTCCTCCAAACTAACAACTCTACTAATGCCATAACTCAAATCAAGACATGTTAAGGCACATAACTTCAAAGAATGTACCATTAAGAACCGACTACCCTCTGCTGATTAGTACTCTACATTAGTACTTAGATAGATTAAACCATCGCCAAAGCATCATCCTCCATGCCAAAAAAGTTTCTAAATCCAATGCACAAGCTACAATAGTGATCAGCATGACCCCTCAGCAAGGATGACACTCGCAAATCGAAAATTTTAAGGATCTATATAAGCATGAGTAATCATCAAGCAAAACCCAGAAAGAGGAATCCAGAAATTCATACTAAGATCAATTAAAAATTGCGAGAACATTGAAGAACAAAAATTGAGAACCCTAAATATAACCAAAGCGCAGCACCAGATTTGTATATTGACACATTTGCGAACAGTAACTTCAAAAGAAAACGAAAAAAGAACGCCAGAAAATTAAAACCGGTTACTCCATGATCATCAAAAAATGTATAAATCCCACAAAAAAAGATCAATCATAAGAGAGTGA
Organism: Dillenia suffruticosa; assembly: GCA_033439265.1. Classification (NCBI taxonomy): domain Eukaryota; kingdom Viridiplantae; phylum Streptophyta; class Magnoliopsida; order Dilleniales; family Dilleniaceae; genus Dillenia; species Dillenia suffruticosa. The sequence continues at coordinate 889,517 of JAVTVX010000027.1, forward strand.
TTTGAGAGTCAAGCAATTACACTCTCTCCAAATCAAGGGTTGTTCTTGTTGTTAGGGCAGTCTCTGGCAAAATGCCCTGGGTTTCCACAAGTATAGCATTCACCACCGCTGTTCGAAAACCTCGCTCCAGCGCCGCCGCTACTCTCCCGGGGACAGTTCTTCGCCATATGACCATAGTCACCACAATTGAAACAACCGCCACCGCCACCGCCACCGCCAACGCTGCCTTGGAGACAGTGCCTCGCCAGATGCCCATGACCACCGCAGTTATAACACGCTCCGCCTCCGCCGCCGCCGCCGCTTCTGCCACCATCCGGACACTCCTTCGCTAAATGGCCCGGCTGTCCACAGTTATAGCAGCCGCCGCCGCCGCCGCCGCCGCCGCCACCGCCACCACCACCACCACCACCACCAAAACCGTTTCTCCCACCACCATTCCTTCCGCTGTAACTGCCATAGCCGCCTCCTCCACCACTGTTCCTTGAGAATCCATAACCGCCGCCGCGGCGAGAACCGCCGTAACTGTCTCTCCGGCTGCTGTTACCTTGCAAGGGAGCACCATTGGGTCCGGTGACGTCAATGGCGCGAACTTTGCCGTCCCTGCCCGTCTCGATCAGATACTCGACGGCGTCGCCTTCGTGGAGGGTACGATAACCGTCAGATTTGATCGAAACTTGATGAACGAACAGATCTTCGCCTTCGTCATCTGGTTGGATGAATCCGAAACCCTTCTGATCGTTGAACCATCTTACCACGCCAGTCGATCTCGTTTCCTGCGCCATCTCTCTCTCTCTCTTTCTCCCTCGCCCTTCGTCTCTTTATGAAACCCTGATTCGTACAGTCTCGTTTGTGTGAATCTGAATTGAGGGATCGAAATGGTAATATATAAAGAGAAAAAAGGACGCCGTAGCAATTCCCCAATTTGTATTAGTTTTTTGATTTCCTATTTCTAATATACTTCTATTTTCCCACTCTTATCAAGTTTCTAATATTTTTCCAACAATTTTTCCTACTTTTTTTTTTCTATTTTTTCTATTAAGACAAGATTATTTCTGTAAAAATAAATAATTATTTCAAAAATAATTTATATTATGGTGGCTTTCTATTATTTATTTTCCAAACATGGCACTAATTATTATTATTTTTATATATTTTACTTTATTCATATGAGTTTGTATGGATTTTACATATTAAATATATCAGGCAAAATATACATAATAGTTTTGAAAAATATTTTTGTTACTATGGGAATATGTGGTATTTTCTGTTATTTTTTTTTCATTTTTAATTTATGATTCCTCCTAGAATTAATGTGACACAAACGTCTGAGCAAAAAATATTAATGACAATATTAATGCATTAATTTCAAACTAGCCAAATCTTAAAACCTTTTCAATTCGATTCAATATTAATATGAACCACAGCTGCATGAAGATTTTGGTGGCATGCTTTTGATCCCCGTGGCTAAATAGACTTGCAGAATGTAGTAAGAGCGAAATGAATAATATTTTTGTAATTTCACCTTTTTTTATTCATCAAGACTCTTGAATAATAATTTTATTCTTTTATTTACCGATAAAATAATCAAATTTCTTAGATATTAAAACATAGCGCGAGGGATCAACCCTAATATTGTTGGATTTAATTCACACACTATGCGCATGTGGAAGCGTAGTAAAAAGATCAGAATTTTGGGTTACCTCAATATGCAGGGTCGATCTCCAAAATCCAATCGAGTCACGAAAATTCTCGAACGGATCGCCCGATCAAATGGTGATCACAAAATCGAACCGCGACCGTTGGTTCACGACACCTCAACTCAAGTTCGGTGAATCTTCTAACGAGTGAAATTTTCCATTACGAAAATTTCCAAACCCCTCCTAGTATTCTCTCTTTAAAGATGTGTGCATCAATCAAAAAACCCGTAGCCGTTTCACTCTCCATAGAAGAAGAAAAGAGAGAGGCCTCTTATAAGCCTTTTACTAGGGTTGATTCAGAGGGAGTTAGGGAAAATAATTAATGAGATAATGAGAGTTATCCCATTATCCCAATTAGTGTTTTTATCTATGGTAAAATGCTCCAACGTGGGCATTTACCAACACCTAATAATGCTTATGGGCTCAAAAACGTGTCCAATCCCAACCATTGACATAGCACCATTTTTCACAATTTGTAGAGATCAATGACTATGCCAATGCCAAACAAGAGAACAAAGGCGTGTTCTAGTATATGGTAAGATCCCTTGATCTGTCTAGTGAAAATCTCAAAGGAGCCATAAGAATCCAAGGATGGAGTGGGGGTGGGGTTATCTATCTACAAACTGCAGATAAAAAATCAGCAAGAAATACTTTGCTTCCACAGAAAAAAGGAAGAGAAGATGTTTGTACAAAAGAGACATCCATTAATAGACTTCTACATTCCACTGCTCTGCCTTCTTCAATTGCCTCTTGTATTCCGACCAATCAATGCCTGAAAACAAAAGGCACACAAAAGACGTAGGATTGAGGATTTCTATGGCATCAACCTTAGGCAATTCAAAGAGATTGCTTATGTTATGTCCCTCTTACCGTCTTTTGCAGCTAGCGAAACCATAATGTCATCGATACCCTTTTCCATTCCCTTCAGACCGCACATATAGACATAGGTGTTGTCCTTCTTCAGCAACTCCCATAGCTCTTCTGCGCATTGAGCCATCCGAGTTTGGATGTACATTTTCTCACCCTTTTCATTAGTTTGCTCTCTGCTCACCGCGAAGTCAACCCTGAATTTTTCAGGGGCTTTCTCCTCCATTTTCTCAAATTCCTGCACAATGCAACACAGTTTGGTGTATCAGTGTCATCAGAGTCATTGAGGGAAAACAGTGCAGAGAATCCTTTTTTGCTTTGGCTTACCTCTTTGTAAAGCAGTGAGCTACTCGTGGGAACACCCAAGAAGAGCCATGCCAAGCCATTGAACTACAAACAATTGCAAACCACTCCTACTTATTTAATGACAAATTGATTTGTAAAATATAAGATAAAGTCAAAGGTACTAAAATCATCGGTTAATCATACCTTGTAGTCATCATGCTTCTCAAAGAACATCTTCCACAAGAATGAGCGAAAAGGAGCAATTCCAGTACCAGTTGCAAGCTACAATCGAACATTTTAGCAGTTTAGAGACACAATACGACACACAAACACAATGACATAAGAGAAGTTATAAAAATTTTACATGATTATAAGTTCGCAAGTGGTGCAACATAGATCAGCACATGTACCCAATCCTATCGTGGCTAGGTATTGTATTACCAAGGAAGGGGAGAGAATCCAATGAATGAACTATACCATTATAATAGTGGCATTAGGGTCTTTGGGCATAAGCATTTCTTTGCCAACAGGTCCAGTGATCTTGACTTCTGAACCAGGCTTCAAATCACCTGACAAGGAAGAGAAATTTGGGAATGAGGAGAAATAAACTAGGCTTTTTCTTGTTCATAACTTTAAAGAGCATCGATCATTTCCCATATGTAAAGATTCCTTACATAAGAAATTTGAGCAAACTCCCTTTACTATTTCCCCATTTTCATTGGTATAGACCAGTCTCTTTACACACAGTGAGACCTGCATGAACAGATTGAATCGTATATAATAATTATTTATATCATATAAGTATTAATATCAATAAGATAGTGTCCGGAATGAAAGCCTTACAGTTTTGGAGTCTCCAAAGTCACCAAGAGCACTGCTAGCAATTGAGTAAAGCCTCAACTTGTGAGGCTTTCCATTCTTGTCAAGACCATCGGGGATGACTCCAATTGATTGCCCTTCTCTATAAGGAACCTCTCCTATACAATTCAACCAACAAACACAGTCTAAATTATTGATAATTGAGAAACAATTGAACAAATTTTTTGACATGACCTTTTATGATCCGAATGTTTCTATATTTACAAATCTTGAATTCTTGTAAACAATTTCATGATTATTATATTATTTGAACGACAAAAGTATTTTTCCAACAAAGAAAATATTACTATTTGGTAACTGGAGAAGCAAGGAGAGAGGAGAGCATAGCGTACCCTCAGTGCTGAAGACCATGTGCCATGTCTCACCAGGAGCATCATCTCCAGTGATCTTAGTGTTGAGAAGACATCTACCGATGTAAGGTGTCTTTGGCTTAAACTTATTAACAATAACACCTTCCTCCATTTTCTTAGATTCCTTCTCAGCCTTAGCAGGAGCCTCAGTTGTGACCTGGGCTCTAATAGACACCATTTTCCCAGATACATTTCTATAGTACAATGGAACCTTAACCCACAAAAACAAAAAACCCCAAATACTCAATAACATCCTCATACTATAAAACAGTAAATAGAAGTTCATTAAATTTAGGATTTTTACCTTCTTTAGGCTGATTCTTTCAGGGGCTGCAATTGAGATTGTTCTGGATGGAAGAGGTGTTGACTTCGAGGATGGGAGAGAGACTGCAGCGCTTACCGCAGCAGCCATTGTTTTGGGTCTCTAGAAAAATTTGAGGACTTCCTAAAATTGAGGGTTTATGAGTTGGGAGTGGATTATCAATTGGGTGGATGAAAATGTAAGGCAAATGCAGTGGCATCGGTTGAGGATAAGCGATGTTGTGTAATGAATGACTCTCCCTCCCGCATGACACCCTCCGCACCCATTAGTCACCGTACCCCAACCAGAAATCTACATAAATTTTGGTTCACAAAAACTAAAAGGCAAATTTACTTTTTCTTGTCAGCATGGACGGATAAAAACCCCATCTAATTAAATTTGCAATTGCACTGTAAATCAACCGAATTAAATTTTCAATGAACATCTATAACATTAATAATATCCATTGAATTAATGATTGTCGATTAATGATTCAATGACTATCGAATTTTATGAAAAATAAAATAGTAGAATGATAAGTGACAATCTAATAATTATTAACCTTGTGAATATCAGTATTCGCTAAATCGAGCATACCCTTGACCAAATAACCGGGCTAATATGAATTGAATTAATGCTTATTTGTCTGTTAATTTTTTTTTTTAAATTATTAAGAGACGATTTCAAGACTATATAATACAAAATAATCATTTACCATCTAATAATTAAATAAATTCAAATTAATATTAAAATTCGATTTTACTCTGCTAAATAAATTACGGGCATTTATATTTCATTACATTTGGACCACTTGGTTTAAGGACGTTTGCTGCCCAGAGCTGATACGACTACGGTGGCTTCTTGGCGAATTAGAGTCCTCAGACCCGAAAGCCTATCCTCTGTCTAAAGCCGACAAATTACATTCTGAAAAGAAAGCTAGCAAAATCAATGGGGCATTTCTTCGAACAGTTAGAGTGCGAGGAAACAGGGGTCCCGTCACACTACCCATTGCAAATGCAGACCTCATACTGTAATTCCCTTCGTTTAATTACTCAGAATTTCCTCTTCTCGTGCATTAGTCATTTGTATAAAATTGCAAAATCTTGTTAACTTTCCCTAGATCGCTTATGTCAATCTTTTGTACTACATCAAATGTTTGTTTTAGTAACAAAATTATATGACTTTTTTGCGTCTTTCTTTTTCTTACCCATTACGTATGTGGTTGTTTGTTTGATGGGAAAGTCATGTTAGGTGCATGCAAAGGTCTGAAAAGTTAATAATCTACTGTCAAACATGGTAAACCATCTAATCCTGAAATGGGTCAAGGTCAAGCTGTTAAAGGTATATAGTTTCAATATCTAAACTAACAATATTGATGCTGATCATGTTTATGGGATGTGCAGTGTGTACGTGTGTATTTGCGTGTGTACGTGTGTCTACCATTATCTTTCTTCAAATGCGGGGACTATGTTACTATTGTCATGATAGGTAGGTAACTTTGTTTTATCATCGGGCAATTACATGTTGGCTTATGGTTCTTTTAATCTCTCTTGAAACACCGGCGGCTTGGCACAAACAATCCTAAGCATTTGTGTTTCTGGGCAGAGCTTATGCCTGTGCAGTTCGAGTTCCCATGATCATTTTAAATAATGTTATGTGAACCAAATGTGTCGAAAAATAAATGAACTGAATCTTGCATGATAGTTCACAGTGATATGTTCCGATCAATTTTTAATCAAATCTTTATTTGAATTGATCATAACATATTCATGATTTTATGAAAAATTGATAAAAATATATTGACGTAAACTGTCATATAAAATTTAGCCGATTCATTCGGTGAATCATTTGATTTATATAGCATTACACTATAATATTTAGGTTGGTCTTATTGTTCCATCCTATGACATACCTGGCCCTACTTATATATTTTAATGCAGCATGGAAGCCAATTTACCTCCTGCCAGGCTATTGTCTACTTGGTTACATATGAATGTTACGTAAGATACATTAATATATGCATATATTAGATTAATCATCATAGTTTTCTTAAAAGATGCTTCTGGAAAATTTGTTATGAATAAACATATTGCGAAATTCCAAAAACTACTCGTGTTTGAGCTTGTTTTAAAAACTTTAGCAATTGAATTGATGAAGGTGATGGTTTGGTCTGCTACACTGACACTGTATTTGTGCTTACCGATTAGTATTTTTCCTCAATTTTTTTTTGCTTTATGTGAGTCAATTATTTATTTTCTCTAATTCGTGAGTGCCAGTAATAAAAAATGCAGTGCCACAAGAGAGAGAGAGAGAGAGAGATCCCTGCCGTCTGGCATCCAATCTATGCTTTGAACGGCATGAGACATGTTTTTTTGTTTCCTATCTGCACCCTACTTGGTCAACATCCCTTGTTATGTTCCCCCTAAACAACTGAGCTCAACCCTGGTTCTTAAGTGATCATGATCTGGATTCTATCAACATATTGTGTTCAGCTTGACACTCTGCATGGAAATGGGGGGTCATTCACTTCATTGAGCATTATGTGACTTCACGGTCGTTCAAGACGTACCTTCAAATTCACCACAGTATGGGTAACATCTTCATTGTGTTTCACTACCAAACCAGTTAGGCATGGGGGCTGTTTGAATAATTGTATGCCTTGTTTTTCTCACACACTGGGATGGATCCAAAATAATTGAGGACCTCAGAATTCAAGTTTAGAGTGCTTGATTTTGGGGGTCAGGATGGGCGGTGGGGTGGGGTGGGGGTAATCCCTAAATTGGCATTAGTTGATTTGAAACAGTCATTATTGGTTGATGTGTGGATTTTGCGTAAGTTTTGGATCAATTCCTCATCTCATGTGCTTGCCTGGTACAAATAGTTGATGAATTACTACGCATTTCTACTACCCATCCAACAAAGATGAAAGCCCGCCTTAGGGATCCCTTGGTGCCGAGTGGAAAGGTCTCATGCTCACAGGATACAAAGTTATTCTAAAGATGACGGCCAAGAGCTCACGACAGGAATGTTTTATCCCATTAACACCTAAGTAGAGTTTGGTTCCAAGCAGAGAACACAAGGGATACGTATGAAACCAAAAACATCATGTGTAGTTTGTAGAGACAGAATCAGAAACTATTTTCATTTTCAGGATAAAAATGAGTTTCTTCTTCTTAGGGAACGCGAGGGATGGATACGGAAAATTTAATAATTTTTTTATAACTTTATCTTCACATTTCTTTTTTTTTTTTTTTTAATGTCGTCTCTACAATCTCGTATGTTAACTATCCTATGGATAAGTACACGCATGTTTCTGCCATCATTAAAAACTGAAGGAAAAGGAAAAACAAAACAAATGGTCATGTGGAGCTGAATCCTTCTCCTATGGTGGTGGCTACGAATTAGCCGAAACTTGAGGTTGACAAAAGGACCCTTAAGTCTCAAGTTCTCATTCTCATCCAAACCCAGATCTCCATTCTCCCAAAAGACACCATATGAAGGACCTTCTCTCATTCATACTGCTAGGACAGCATTGAACATCCATATCCCCCATCTCTTTGTTGTCTGATCCAATAATCTCCAAACCTATCCTCAACCTACCAATATCACAAAATCTGGCTTCTTTTACGAAAATTAAACCCAATTCCAAGCAGAAAACCTTTTGCTTATCTTTGAATAAAGCAGAGAAAGAAGGAAAAATCCATCGAAACATCTAAAAAAGAAAAAACAGAAGAGCTGACAAACCTCACTTTTGGTATTTAATATACCTTGCAACTAGAAATGCCAAATGGGTGTGTCTGAAAGCAAAACAAAGAAGAAAAGTACCAAAAAAAAAAAAGGCAGTAGTATTTCCCATATTCCCTCTAAACAATTACAGGTAACTGCTAGCTGTACATACACTCAAGGAAAAAAAGAAGAAAAATATTTATAATAAATAATTAGTAATAATAAGAGAGATCAGGGAGAATCCCTTTGAACAACAAATAAATTATGACTTAACAGTGAATTTAGTGAAATCCTCTTGATCCTCTAGATTGATAAAGCTCCAGTTTACCTTTTGCCTCTTGTATCAATGTCTCTACCGATTCATCTTGAATCATGGATGCTTGCTTGGATGCCCATTCAAGCACTGTGAGGACCTCAGCCTTTGCAAGCTCCTCACTGTCAGGCCAATGCATTGCAATGTAGCATAGGAGAGTCAATGCAGAAATTTGAACAGCATGTTCTCCAAAATATACAAGCTGGATTAGGTGTTTTGCTCCACCAGCATTTATTATAGCCTTTGAGTGATCCATATGGAGATAGTTGTCTGTGCAGGCAAACTTTGTGAGTGCTATTGAAGCCTCCTCTGATACCTCGCTTTCTCTCTCATCAAGTAACTTGACCAATGGCCCTATCATCCTAGTTTCTGTTGATCTAAACATCCTTGCTAAATTCCCAATGGCCTTAATACAGGGTATGAGGAGTTCTGAATCTGCCTTTTCGATGACCTTAAGTAGTTGATCAACGACCGCCTTGCAAGCAGGGGAATTAGGCTTGAATGCAGACCTTCTCAAGTCAGTATCGTGCTCAGCCACTGCAGTAATCTCCATCAGTGCCATGGCAGAATTGTATTGAACATCCGGAGGCCCTTTCTGTAATAGGACTGCAAAGCACAAAAGAGCTCTCGACTCGGTGATGCTGCGGCAAATTGCTGAGTTTCCCTTGGCTAGCTTCCATAGGGCTCTTGCTGCCATTGCCTTCATTTTTGCTTTTGTCTCCGGGTCTTCTGATTCCCGCGCTTTTATGCTAATCCCGGAGAGGGAAAGATTTTGACGGTGGTGGGGTTGGCTGGTTTGATGTACTGTTTTTACATTACCTTGGCTCTTGGACCTAACATGGTTGGTGGTGTTTGTGACATTGCCAGGCTGTTCTGGTGGCTTGGACAGGGACTTGGCAGCCATTGTACTTGTAACCGCATTGTGCAACTGAATTAGGGGTTGATATCTCGATGGATGAGGAATTTGTTTATAGTTCTGGTCCTCTTCATTGGTGTCGGCAATGTTGCTATTGTCGGCGTTTGAATTGGCGGTGGTCGCCATTACAACGGCGTGGATTGATGTGGCTTTGTTGGTGGCAATGGCATATTTGCTATGCTCTTGAATGGTTTCAAAAGCGAGATGACTGACCAGAAGTCTGATAATATTGTTCTGAGCAAAAAGATCTTGGCATTTGGTGTAATTCCCCGCGAGCTCAGACACAGCCCAAGCCACCATAGCCTGTGCCTTCATTTGACCTTCTTTGAGGACTTTCGCAAACACTGAGCAAACATTAGCTTGCACCATGTGTTCGACACTTTCCGGGTCTTTCGCAAGAAGACCAATTGCCTTAGCTGCATTCTCCTGACCCTCCATTTGACCTTCCTTGATCAATTTCAACAAGGGCCCAATCCCACCTTCCTCTATGATCAACTTCCCGTATCTATCATTGTCCTGAGCTAGAGAAACAAGCGATGCTGCAGCATCTGCTCGATCCTCCAGAGAACCAGTATAGAGAATTGCGATCTGTTCCCAGATCACGCACAAGATAGGCTCATTAGCAGCTATAGGAGGCAGGCCAAGGTACTCATCATCGCGCTCGGAGGCCGGTGTAGAGACCTGAAGAAGCCATGAGACATCACCAATGGAATTCCCCAGCTGGGAGGACATTTTGCGGAAGGCAGCAGCAGGGATAATGGTGAAGACACGCTTGATGAGGCTGTGAGCACGACACTTGAGGACCAGAGACAGAGCCTTCTCGAGCACTTGCTCGGTGTCATCGATGATTCGGCGTGTGGGGCGCTCGTAGAGGTCAGAACTGGCGCGTGCCGCTTGGCGGAGGAGAGTGGCTAGTTTCTCTGTCTTGGATTTGAGTTCTTGACATTCTTGTCTGAAATTTGGACTTGCTTCATCAGCTGCCTTCACCACTTGATCTGCTAATTGGATTGGCTTTGCTAAGATCAGCTTAACTATGTCTGCCATAACAAACACCCAATACTCAAATCCTCCCCTTTGTTGTTGTCTGGATCAAAGATCAAACGAATAAACTCATGAGAGGGGGGGGGGGAAGCTAAATGGGGTTGGTTGAGAAATTAGCTGGCAAGGAAGAGAGTTGTGGGAACGTGGGAGGGGTGATGTGGGGGGAGGATTTGAAGTTGTAAAAATGGAGAATTGTTATGTGGGAAAAGTTGAGAGAGAGAGAGATGGGTTTTGGTTTGGTCTTACTGTTGTCCAGGTCTTTGCTTTCTGTTTTACAAGGTCAAACGCGTTTAGTCTTTAGTTGGATGCCTTCTTTCTTTTATAGTATTTTTTTTTTCAGCTTCACTGCCTTACCAACCTTACTGGGTTCCCACAGTTACTGCCATCAGACCCCAATTACCCACATGCGTTTTTCAATGTTCTTTTTCTGTATTTGGAGAACTACGGTTAAAGAAGCAGTAGAGTAACCGATGTTGTGTACAGAGAGATAGGCTGTCATGTGCAACCCACCAATTCCACTGAGGTGGGTCCTCATCCCTTCAATAGACATGACCCCATGGCTGATTACACCCGTAACCAAATCAAAATCCCTAATTATTTCACAATTCAAAATTAAATCAAAATCATAAATATTTTAATTCTTAACAAAGAAATTAAACTAAAATAAATTACACAGATTTTCGTGTTCATAACCATACAAAGTTTTTATTAAATTTATCTTTGAGCAACGTTGAATGTGATTTTTTTTTTTTTTTGAGAACTTAATCACTCATTCGTCAGTAACATATTATATATTTCAACAAATATAATAATATTTATTTTTTGAATACGTGGGATGGTTACTATCGAGTTATAGAACAATTATCATATTAACTAAGTAATTATGTAGCTATAATCCAAAATAAGCAAATACAAACCTAATCAGTTGCTATCAAAGTATTCAAAGGATGTTTGAGTTCTTATTTTTCTTATTATTATTATTTTTAAAAAAAAAAAAAGAAAGCACCAAGAACTTTAACATCTTAATAATTATCAGAAAACAATGGATGGAGCATTTCATGGTTAGAATTTGTCTGGACTAGGAGACTTATGAGGTCAAATTATGTATACTTATATATATATATATATATATATGATTTAGATTCCTATACTTATATAGTTTTATAAATATATATATATATATATATATATGTATACCAATGATTAGTTAGTCTAGTGGAATATGATATTAGATTTCTTAATCAAAATCTCTAGTTTGACTCAAGACTTGAACATGGAACAGACTATATAATTTCAGACCGGATTAATTGAAATATGATTATAGATATCGATTGATATAATACAAAAAATATATAATTTAGATTCCAACATATTGCTTAATTTTGAGACATTAATTTTTTCGGCTAATTACGTTTTTACTTTTTTATATGATTTAGATTTGGTTCCGTTTGGCACGGTTCGCAGATTTTCTCTCTTCATTCTCTCTCTCTCTCTCTCTCTCTCTCTCTCTCTCTCTCTCTCTCTCTCTCTCTCTCGTCTTTATTTTTGCTCCAAAAAGGTTTCCCTCTTTTGATTTTGATTGTGAGGCTCCCATGGCTATCATTTGTATAAATATTAATTATTTTATCAAAATAATAAAATAATTATATTTTATATTAAAAAATATAAAATAATTAAATATATAATTATTACTCATATAAAAAATAAAAATTATAAATAAATAAATAATTTATTAAATATTTAAAAGTATAAATATAAAAAAATATAAAGATTTTGATGTAAATATTAATTAATTTAAAATATTTCAAAAACAAAGAAAGTCGATATTACTAAATTCTCGTGTCTCAAATATGGTATATTCCATCTAACCCTGTAAGCAGGAATGCTCTCTCTCCCTCTCTCTAAACCATATATATATAATGGAAAAATCAAGACTTAGACTCTTCCAATGCAGACCATTGACATTCCTTTAGGGTGGACCTGGTTTAAGTCATACATCTTAATTTCGAAGGTAGCAATTGTGAGTTTCATGTAATGAAAGGGCTTCTTTGGGGGAGGTGGATAGCCATGGAATTGTCGTGCTTAAATAGAGTGAGAGAGATTCTTTGTTTTTCCCTTTCATGATGATTAGGTTAGAGAGAGAGAGAGAGAGAGAGAGAGTTCTTGGTTATTCTGATGACCAGGCACACCTCCTTTGCAAGGACTCGGGAGTAGGAATGGTGTTGGTCAAAAGGATCATTCTGAAATTTTGTTTGAACTTATACCTTTTAGCAGAGGAGAAATTTTATTGCTTTAACAACCCTATTCCAATCAGTAATTTTCAAGAAATAAAATATTAAATTAATTAATAATTTAATTAAAATTATAGAAAATTCTCTCAATTCAATGGATATGGACATTGGTTAACAGGGCCGTGAATTTTCAAAGCTTGATTCTTTGACCAAGCTGCAACACTCCAACACTCCACTTGCCATAGGGCAGACCTCAACCATCCCTTTCTTGGATTATTACCGCACTCAAGACAAAGAATGAGGCTGAGCGGCTGACACCTTTCCCACTTTGCCATTCTCATCTTACCGGTGATGTTTTTCCATCCAAATAGTTTGACATATTGGATAATTCGATTTAAATATTTATAAAAATTCTATTTAAAAAATGACTCTCCCAATATAATTTTTTTCATTTTCATATTTCAAAATATAACATATCATTCCACTAAACTAACTATTAGTCGGCGACATCCCTCTCTCTCTCTCTCTCTTTGCCCCTTTTTTGGGGGCATTGGAGTCAAGTAGGTAAATTAAAAAAAAAAAATAGAATTTGTTCAAAAGTTGATAGAAATGTGCAGCATACTTTCCACATGAGAAGTGATTTGCATCTTGATTAATAGGACTTGAGTTTTTGAACTTCTTGTAGCCGTAGAGTGAGGAAAAGAATCCAATGGCCAATTTAAATCCTATTATGAGGGTTTGATAGTGCATGGTTGTATTTTTCCGAGAGTCCATTTTATGGAGATCAAAGGAGAGACCGAGCTGCTATGGCTGATCAGAGGGTAAAAGAGTAATACGGTAATACTGTATAAATCAAATAAGTTATATATTAAATAAAATAAATTCTACATAATGGTCGATATTAATAAAAATAAAATAAAAATTTTCAAATTTGAATAATGATAAACTGTTAATTTTTTAACTTACGCAAAAAAATTTTAAAAATATAATGAGAGGAACCATCATTTAAAATTCACTTATTAGTTTTTGACCCATGATTTTGTCCAAATCTATTTTTTTATTATTTATAACCAACCAGTATATGAAACTATATTTTAATATATTATTTTGATTCGATTGTTTATTAGATCCAATTTAATTAGAGCTCTATTAATTTTTATATTCTCAAATTTTAAATTTGAGATTTGATTGACTCATCTAATACTCTTATCAAAATGCCCCTAATATAGTGCGGGAATGGAAAAAGATGGACATAAATGTATATAGCTTTCTCGTTGTATTTTTATAAAGAGATTTTTTATATCTCGAATTACCTCAAAATTATCAAAAGAGTAATTTCTCCGTCAAATTTTACCCTCTCTAACACGTTTATTTATTAAACCGAATTTTCATCGCTCCAAATCTCTCTGTCTCTCATATTTAGGAGAGCTCGTTGAATTTCATTGTCTCACTCTACAAGTAACTGAATCAACATGGTAATGATATTAAAGCAAGGACAACATGTGTTTCATAGGTTCACAGGACAAGGATTTTCCTTTCCTTTTTATGGAAAAATCAAGGACTGAATTTGGTCCATCCAATCCAATGCCGACAAAAATATGAAAATTTTGGTCAAGTCATTATGCATTCTTTGAAATATCATAAAGCAACTGAAATGAATTTTTTGGGGGCCATCCTTATTTTCATAGGGCAGTGAGAGCTTTTCTACAGACAATGTTGGGGATCACTGGAGTTAACATGACCTGAATGATCTTTCCAGGTAGTTTCCCTCTTCACAAAATCGAGACAACAAAAAAACAAAAAAGAATGAATTTTTATATAAAATATAATATTTACATTTGTCACAAATATAAAAAATAAATAATTCCATTTTCTAATTTATTAATTTGTCAAAACATATGTTAAAATTCAATATCACTTATTGTCCAATGATGAAAATGTAATCTCACTTATTTTCCAACATTTTTATATATATAAGACTAAGTTTTTAAACGTGACAATAATGCCCTGGGTCTTATTTATTTATTTATTTTAGTCGCATATTTCTCGTGGTCAATGTGTAATAGAAGAAAATACATAGGCTAAATTGGTAAAATTTTTATATAATTCATTTTTTTTTCAAATAAAGGGTTACTACCCCATTAAAACTCTCTCTCATCCCCAATGGGACATTCTAGTGGTACGAATCCCTCCCTCAATCTAATGATTTCACGATCAAATATTTGTATAACTAGGTGTCGGTAGATAAACACATAACAATAGACCCAAAGAAATCAAAACCAACCCCCTTTCTTCAGGAAAAAGGGTTTCAAAATTTTTTAAAATGGCCTTAAACCTTGGCCATTAAAATAATTTTTCCTATGAATATTGATGCCCATCACTGATATTACTGAATTTATTTTAAAACTTCAGTATTATATTTAAAATAATTGATTTTAAATCACAAAACAAATAGTTATCCTATGTATTTATTGGATGCTATGATTGTAAGGATAGTCTCGGAGGTAAGGGGCTGGGGTTGCAGGGAACAGCTGCTCTCTCTGAAATTTTAAGAAAAAAGGATTAATAAGCATAGGTTTCTGTCTTTTGTAGCAGTTATCTATTCACGGTACCAAACGTTGTTCAGGACCCTCCTTGATCTGAATGTATGGTGACTGAATCCATAAAGGGATTGCAACCAAAAAAGGACAAAGGTCCAAGGGTCTGCATGTTCCTTTATGAATGAGCATCCAAGAGCAAAAAATCACGTGAACAATGAAGAATCATTGTCCATTTAAGCTCTATGATAAGAAATTCCTTTTACAACGAAGAACAAAAATGCCCGGATTGAGGGCCTGGAGAATTCGTACGGTCTGCATGTATGCCCATGCATGGGCTCTTTTTACGATTTTCTGGCACCATAAATGACCGGGACTACTCTACACACCGGGGCCAGCATTCACCTGTAAAATTGGTACCATCTCGTACCATAGATATGTAAAATCCAAAAATGTTATGCCAAGAGACGGGACAAGATATCTCGATCTAATAAGATGAGTTATTAGATTTCTTAATAAAGCATTATATATAAAACTTAAAAATAAAAAAAAAATTACGTTTAAAAAGTTTCTCATAAATTGAGTCTAACAGCATAACTTCGAATAGTGATCAGGTTATATCAAAAAAAAGGAGAGAGACAGTTACGTTTTCGGGTGCTTTTGGTGGCATCTAAGTAATGGTAAAGATTTTGGGAAGTAGTGAAAGAAGATTCATTTGCTGGTGTTTGGTGCATGCAAAAGTAGAAATTTATATGGCCGCCAAATATATGTGTGTGTTTATGATAGTAGAGGAGAGGTGAATTAAAATTAAAGTTATATTTATGATTTTTTTTTAAAGTTTATATACTAAATAGTAATACACAACATTAATTTTTTAGAAAATAAAAACTTTTCTAATTAGTTCAGATTCATTGTTGAAGGGTAGATCCAAACTCCGCCTCAATTGCTACTGCACAGAATCACAGCTTGGGTATTAATTTTCCCATTACTATGAGCCAATCCCATCGACAGGGCCCAATGACTTTGAAATAGCTTCACTACGAGGTGAGGCTCTAGAAAAAAATTTTCAAAGCAAAAATTCTAATTTTTGGGTTAAGAACAAAATCGAACTATATTTTGAATTAGTTTCTGAACTAATTTGGGTGGGTGGATATTTAACTGTTAAGATTAGTATTAGTTTCTATAATTATTTTGTTTAAAATAGTTCGACAATTTGATTTGGCACTAATTTTACAGAAAAATATTTAAAAATAATTTTAAAAAATAAATTATTTTTATTTATAACTCCATGATTAGAATTTTGTGTTAAATATAATTTTCTCATATCGAAGATGAAAAGAATATTTCCAGTGTGTTTTTTCTATTTGGGAAACCATTGTAGATTAATGATGGAAGTAAGTACGAAGGGAGCTTGGAATGGGAAATAATTAAGCTATAACTATGAAGATTGAAAGCCCAGTGTCAGATACCAAAAAGAGAGGGTTCCTAAATCCTAAATCATTCTTTTTAAACCAAAAATGCAAGTTGAAACAGAGAAAAAAAAACAGTGAGAAGAAGAATCTCATCATTTCTATTATGGAAATCGACAACAAAGGGGAAAAAAACAAATGGGAAAAGCACCCTGCCAAAAGAATCAAACAGATATAGGAAAACAAAAGCGAACCAAAGAATCAAACAGATATTTTCCATTCCATGGACCAATCCACGATTGTTTTTTTTTAATTATAATAATTATAAAATTATATTTTAATTAATTTGATTTGAGTTTTATCGAATTAATTTAAAAAAAAAAAAAAACTTTCATAATATTATTTTTTTATGATTTTTAAATTTTAAAAAATTTAACAATTTTACTGCTTAACTACGTCCTTTCGTGCAAAATGTATTATTTGCCTTTTCTCCTGCCATCCCGTGTTGCCTTTTCTCCTGCCATCCCATGTTGCTTCCCACTTGGTTACCGTGGCCCGGGGGCGCGCGGGGGGGTGGGAAATCTTACATGGGCATGGGAGGAGTGGGTCCCAAAAGTACCATTCCAGGGTATTTCTCAGAAGCTTACCTGCGTGGAAAATGGGACACAAAATTCATCATCGGATGAAATGACATGCAAAAGAGAGAGAGAGAGAGACAGTCACACTCCCCTTGGACATAAAAATTAAATTTCTTTACTAGTACAACCTAAGCGTATTCAAAAGAGGGTATGAGTCATGGGCGGAGGTCTTCTCTCCACGTTTTACTCATTTCACAAAATTATTTTAAAATAATTTTTAAAGCTATGTAGAAAAAATAGTTTTCTTTTTTTTTTTCAAAATATAACCCTTAATTAAAAAAACCCCAAAATAATGATATTTAACATCATCAAAAAAGGTAAAAGGCCACAAATAATTAAAAAGTAAATACACATACACTGCATAACTATGAAGAAAATATTTATGTTGAATGAATTCTATTTTAAATTAATTCGAAATATAATTTCGAATATATCAAATGAAAAGAAAAAGGGAAAGATAAAAGGAAAAACAAGGGCACGTGGTGGTCGGACATGACATTGATTGGCCTTCATTCCTTCATTCACGGACAGCCCCTTGCGGTGATCGTAGATCATCGTAGGCCACGTGGTCGTACGTAAAAGTTATAGATAGCTTATCAGCCTTTTCTTTGTACTGTACATGAGTCAACTGGATTTTATTGGATATGCCTCTTCTTTTAAATTTAATATCAAAACCTACACCAACGACCACAATTCGAGATTTAATTTCACAACTAAAATCGATTATTTAAAAAATAAATATAAAGATAATAAAAAAATATATAGAATATATTAATTTAATTTGTATGAATTTTTCTATATCACTCGTTCTATCGAAAATTATCTTCTCGTCTAAATTCTTAACTATCGTAAATTTACGGATAATTTACATCCAAATTTTCAACGCTCTATCTCTATACTTTACTAGATTTCTTAATTAGTGTGTTTTTGGATTTTCTTTACACATGTTCAATCCACCTCAAATGATACTCTCGCATCTTATCTATAATTGAAATAAATTTCAATTTGTTACGAATTTCTTTATTTATAATTTTATTTCTTTTACTCTTACCACATATTCACCTAAATATTCTCATTTCTATTATAATCACTCTTTGTTCTTATTATTTAATACTCAAATATTAAGTACCATACAATAATACATGTTTTACAGTGATTTTATAAAACTTTTCCTTCAAATATAGTGATATCGTGCGACCGTAAAAAACTCCGGATGTCGTTTTGCATCTCATCAAACCCGTTTGAATCATATATTTTACATCCCTATTTATATTGTCATCATTTTGAATGATAAAATCAAAATATTTAAATCGTTCACTTTTTAGCATTTCTTATCTATCTAACCTAATTGTTTTTTTATCATTTTGATAACTATCGCTAAATTTACATATCATATATTCAGTTTTTGATCAGTTTAATTTAAACCATCTGCATTCAAGTGTGATCCTCCATAATTTTAATTTAGCATTAACATCGTCTCTACTTTTATCATCAACACTATATCATTTACAAAAAGTATATACCATGATATTTCATTTTAGATATTTTTTATAATTTTGTCTATCACTATTACAAAGATAATGAAATTTAATACCGAATCTTGACGAAGCCCTGGAAAAGTTATCGCTGGTTATAATTCTCTCATACATATCTCTAATAAGATTGATATATTTCAAAGAAATTTCTTTTTTTATTAGCACTCACCATAATACATTTGTAGGAAGCTTATCATATACTTTTTCTAAATCGATAAACACTATATGTAGGACTCTCTTCTGTGATTTATATATCTCTATCAAATGTCTTAATAAGCAAATTGTTTCTGTGGTAGATGTTTCTGATATAAATCCAAATTGATTTTAAAACATATTTATCTCTAATTTCAATCTATACTCTATCACTATTTTTCGTAATTTCATGGTATGATTCATAAGTTTAATTTTTCTATAGTTGGAACAATCATGTATATCTTTTTTATTATTATATAGTGATACAATTATACTCTTCCTTCATATTTAGAGTATTGTCTTGATTTGCCAAATATTTTTTAAAATATCCGTTAACATTATTATACTAAATTCACGTAAACATTTCCATACTTTTATAAGAATTTCCACACTTTTATAGGAATGTCATCAGATGAATTTTACGCTTAAAATCTCTATTAATCTCTTTTACATGTATCTCGATATATTTTATATTTATTGTACTTTTAACATTAAAGAGATTATAAAAATAAAAGCTTATTAATATAAAATTAATATTAAAATTTTTACTCTTTATTTGTAAAATTTTATAATAAAACTTATGTAATATGATTAAAAAATATTATAAGTCAATAAAATAAATAAAAATCAAATGAATAGAAATTTTGGCCACGGATAACGTATGATTGCAAAAATCATAGCTATATATATATAATTCCTCCATTATATTTGAGCAATGGTCACTTAGGTTGAAGTTAATATAACTAGCTAGTCATGAGTTTCCTTTGTTCCCTTTTTTGGGAGTATTTTATAAAAGATTTGTTTTTTTATTTATTTTAAATGATAAATTAGAGTCATTTTTCAAATTTGGGCCCAGAAATTACAAAAGGTTAGTTATCAAAAGCAAGGCAAGCCAATTAGTTAAAGTTCAATCGGCACCGTCTCCTTTCTCCTTGTAAATATCTCGAATTTGAATCTTTTTATATACTAAAAAAAAATTTAAGTCCCCAAGGAGATAGTTTATTGGTACAAATCCTCTTTCTCAAATTTAGTGATTACATGTTCAAATTCTTATATAACAAAAAAAAAAAATTAAAAGCAGCACAAACTCAAGCCCAGCCCAACATTCTGCCAGTTCAACATTGGGCCCCAACCATCTAAGCCCATTTGAACCCGTTTATTTTCTGAGCACAAGCAAGTGTTCCAGTCCAGGCCCATGTGTTGCGCTTGCTCCGGTTGGAAAGCTGAATCGGGCTCCAGTCGTGTATGGCTTCCATGTCAAGGGTCCATCACAACAACTCGGCACTTCAGTGTTATTTTATTTAATTTGGAAAATATTTTAACAAATTGTCCGGTTACCGGCACGATCAAAGTGTTTTTTAAGTATTTGTATAATAACAATAATTATCGAGCTCCTTTAAGTTGAGTAGTCCGACACTTTACCCCCTTAACTAGAGATCTCGACTTCAAATTCTAGGAATGACGAAAAAGAACTTGGGAGAACCAACCTCGAGAATGGACCCCACAGTGTTCTAACCGAATTAATCAGACAAAACCCATATACCGATAATGAAAACAAAAAATAATAATAATAACCATAATTAAAAAATAAATTATTATTTTTTCGATAACATTAATAGTTCTAAAAGAACTGCAAACTGCTAATTATCAAACTTAACTATTTTAAGAGTACTTTTATAAATATATTATAATATAATATTTTGTAAATATATTAAAACTACTTAGGTATATGAGTCAAAATATTATACCTTTATTTTGCTTGATAACATTTTAAAAAATAGTTGATCGTCGAAAGCACCATAAAATTTGTTTGATAAGAGATTTCATCAGGACTCAACGATTTTCACAAAATAATTCATAATAGAAACCAATTTTTTGTCCTACAAATATAATAGATTTGGATTATGAGATCGGCTCAAATAATCATCCAAATGACTCGAAATATAAATTAAAAAAAAAAAAAAAAAACATTGTCTTTTCCCTAGTACCAAGGTTTATATAAGAATGTTTTTGTGTAGAACTCTAATGTCGATTTCAGTTGAATGCCTAAACTGTGGCGGCTTTCTGGTGTACCTAACGGTTTTTTCTTCATTGAGAAATGAATATTTGTCTCGATCTAATTGAGACCAAAAGTCTAAACATGTTATGTTGAATCCGACCAAAAAAATAAAAAAAAAAAGGATGAAAGCTCAACCGCTCCCATGATCACTTTTATTTTTTATGTTTGTATTGTATTAAGGGTTCATTCGGTATATAAAATGTTTCCTGATTTAATTCGGGAGTAGAAGAAGGATGGACATATATGTATATAATTTTTTTTTTTACATTTTTGTAAAAAGGGTGTTTTCATTCCTTGAACTCATGATTTAAAGGTCACCAAAAGAACAATTCAACAATTGCGTGAATATTTATCTCTGTCGAAATATTTATGCTTTCGCATTTGATTAATTCATGAAAATTACCCATAAATTATTTTTTTATTTGATCACTAATATCATATTTATTCGATTAATCCATTTTGAGTATTGTAGAACACAATTTAAAAGTAAACTCTTTCGATATTTATTTTTTATTTTTAAATTTTAAACTTAAGATTTTAGTTAAATAAATTTATAATTTTACTATTAAACTCATGGGACATTGATTTATTTATAAATTGGTTGTCATAGAAAAAAATTAATTAAAAAAGTAAGATTTGAACTTTGAAGCGAAAAATTGGATAACATCAACGATATCTTTATTTTAATGGAGTATAGTCCCACCCACCATTCTCATTTTGGTGTGCCAAGATGAACAATCATGCAGATTCGATGACATGGGAAGCTCATGAATCTCGTTCTCGACATTGACATCCATGAAAATAACACCACCCCACTCCTCACTCCACAAGGATAACGATTCCAATTTCTGGGTCCCGCCAAAAATTGTTTAAGTCCTCTCTCTCTCTCTCTCTCTCTGTGTCTCGTTGTCTTCCCTTGGCCTCCACTCCGTCTATTTTGATTTCTTACAATCGTTATGTGGGAGCACATGGCATGCATAATGTAATCATCTTCCAACTCTTAATGGTTGGCTTAAAGCTTTTGTCTCCCACCTTATCCTCTATCTCCAACTCCAACATCATAATCTTATACTCGTCCAACTTCAAACAATCATTCTCCATCAAGTACATTTTTTCTTTCTTGAATTAGACATTCCCAATGGTTCTTCAATAATGCAATTTTTCCTTTTGACTTTTTTTTGGCCCGGGGGAGGGGAGAGAACATGCTTTGGAGTCCCATCCTCTCAAGATTATCACAAATAAATAAATAAATAAATAATCTTGTGGGGGCTAAATAATTTTTTTTAATTTATAATTAAAATGAAAAAAAATAGAAGCAAAAAATAATTTATTTACCTATATTTTACCTATAAAAATCATGTGCAGAGGATTTTAAAAAAATTCTAACACAATGGTTTCTTAAAACCTCAGAACTAATATCATCGGTTTATTAATAATATGATTCAAATAAAATATTTCATTATAAATAAAGATTTTCTTTTTTTTTTTTAAATAATACTTGAAAGATACAATTGATACCGATGGTGACTGCTCTCTTTAAGGGGAAAAGAGAAAGTCACTTGGTTGGATAAGTCACGAAGAAGAACAGATCAAAGACCAATTCATCAAGTTCTCCGCACCCCATCTTCTTCCTCAAAGAAAAAAAAAAAAAAAAGATCAACATCAATTATATTTCATTGTTGATAACTTGAGAGATAAGAAGTTGACATTATTGATGGCAACAACTGGGGAAGGACCACCGCCATCACTGCCGTCACCTCCACCGCACCCTGACTGCGACCTCGGTGGCGGGCCGACTAGCTAACAAAATATAAAAAAGGGGGTCATCAATTGACCCCGTCACGCCTAAAATAACTTGTACCAATTGCATAATTAAATATCCTCTGTTGTTAAGCCCTGTGATCCTCGTTGAGCCCAATATATGAAGGACAACAAAAGACCAAGCTCAAACAAAGGATTAGGAGCTCATTATCGTCCTCAAATTATTTTGTGGTTAAAATTAATCACAAAGCACCAAAGTTTACTTGGCACACATCGTACCGGTTCAAGTCATTCCAATTGAAAAAAGGAAAAAGGAAAAGAAAGAACTTAAATTGCTCTATGAAAAGGGATTTTGTACGGTATCACCCGTCTTTCATTCGGTATTCTTTTTTTTCATTTTCTTTTTTTGTTCGATCTGAATCAATTAATATTCGAAATTATATTCTGATTAATTCGATCTGAATTGTTATCAAATATTTCTTTAAAAAAAATTCTTTCAACATAGTTATTTCTATATTCTTTTATCACGAATGTATATCAATTATACTTTCTATACCCTTTTATTTTTATTTTTTATTAAATTCATAAATTGAATAAATAAATAAGGAAATAAATATATAAATAAATTGTCTTAGCCAACAAGAGGAGTGACGTTCGGGGGTGGACCAAGTTCTTCCGCATGGCATATAGGCAATGGAAGCATAGGCCAGGCACATGGCCTTCTCTCTTTCGGATAATTGAGATTGATGGATGGGATGTTTTAAAGTTTGAATATTATTGGCCTTTATTTTTTTTTTGTACAAGCAAGCGTAGCCAAACTGATTGAATTAAAAAATAGAGAATGAAAAAGGAAAGCTCTACCGAGCTGTCACGAGGGATGAATATCATTGGCCTCTGTCACGAGGGATGAATATTAATGGCCTCTGACAAATCAGTGTATCCTCCTCGCATTTGAGTTCAAAGGGCCAAGCCAAAAACTACTCAATGATTAAGCCTTTTTTCTTTATCCACTTGCATATGAATTATCCGTTAGATATGATAAAATATATTTTTTAAACTGCAGCTTGCCCCTTCATGTGCTATGAAAACCTCTATAAGCACCCGAATGTCTACCATGCCTATGACCTATCCTTTATACCATGACTTCCTACATTTGGTGTCACAAATTTAAAAACCATAATGCTAAATGATCATTTAAATTTAATTAGTCAAACAATAATATTAAATGAATCAAATAAATAAGATTAATAAATAGCAATAATTCACACGTTCTTCTTCCCTAAAATCAATAAGAGTCTTCGATAGTTTATATTAATATATATCGACTCATTGACATTGACCTGTAAACCGATCCACTTCGGTTTGTTTTAATTGTTTTTATTTGATTTCAAAAATATTTTGACTAATTTACGATATCATGTGAAAAAAAGCAAATTTGGACATATTTTTAAAATTATTTTGTTGGACTGAAAAGATATTTTTATTAATTTATTATTAAAGATTTTAAGTATTTATCTATAAAGGATTTGGAATTTGATTTTGATTCATGTGGACTCTTGTGATATTAAAAAAAAATCACAAAAATGAACAAATTAACATAAATATCTTAATCTATGAAAGGCATCAACAAAAGAGTAAATAATATGCTCATGTCTAGTTAAATTTTTAAGTAATTTAAAATATAAAAAGAAAATTGGTATTGATCTCAAGAACAATATATATATATATATATATATATGTGTGTGTGTGTGTGTGTGTGTGTGTGTGTGTGTATACACAAATTCTACTTTCTAAAAGCTAAATAAAATAAAATATTTAGAGAGAAGCAAAAAAAGTTACCATGGATGATTGTTCGTTTTCGCCGTCACAAATTCGGCTTCTTAATTCCGATTCCTATTAGGGCGAGTTAGTTCTTCCTTCAAATTTACACTTCTTCTTCGATTCCTCAAAATTTTTGAGAATTTCGAATTCCAAACCCTGATTCTTTCACTACCAACACTGGTCAGTCTCCCAATTCCGGCTAGTATAACCGCTGCCAACTCCAGACGAAATTCCTCTAAACCTTGAGTAATAAGAACGAATTCGTCTGAATAGCTTCCGATCGTAATCGGCTCGTTTCTCGGGATCAGATAGAGTCGAATACGCCGCGTGGATTTTCATGAACTCGTCGGCGGAGGAATCTTTCAAATCGTTGCTGGCGACGTCGGGATGGAATACTCTGGCGAGTTTGCGATAAGCGGCCTTGATTTCTTGAATTGATGCGCCGATCGGTAAGCCGAGGACCTCGTAGAGAGAGATAGTGTTGCAGCAGGAAGAGGAGCAGAGACGGGAGGAAGAGAAAGGCCTTGTTTTGTCCGCCGATTCACAGCCTGCTCCGGCGACGCAGAAAATCGGAGAACAGAATTTCACAGAGGAGGAAGCGAGAGAGGGCGATTTGACGGTTATTGTGCGGCGGAGGAACGGCGGAGATGGACGGAGAAATTGTGTAGAATTGCAAATTGCGACCATTGTCCGATCAGGTACGTTTAGGTTTCGATGTCTCTTCTGCTTTGCTTCTGTTTAGAGAGAGAGATTGAGAGGGAGAGGTGCGTGGAGCTTTTATAGGGGGGAGGTTGAGAGAGAGGGAGAGTGAGACAGAGAGATTGCTATTTAGTCCCAAGCGAACAGCGTAATAGTCACGACACCTTCTCCCAACTCCCTGGGTCAAGTACAGTAAAAAAAAAAAAAAGTTACTGTGGGCTCCATAAGATTTCTAGATTTGAACAGGACCAAACTCTATTGAATCCGGTTAAGATCATGAAAGTGGATTTGGTTTAACTTTGTAATCGGATCCCTGAATCACAGATTCAGTTTTAATTTTTTAAGTTTCTAAAATTGGAAACCAAAAATGAGAATAAGATAGTGATAAAAATCTTAAAAAACCATAGAATTTCATATAGAAATTGTAAAAAAATAGAATGAAACATGAATCAAATCAAAATCCACATTGTCTAGTCATACAATTGGAATTAGACCAAAATCAATGGTTTTGATCCAAAACCATAACTAGTTTCAATTACGATTCTTCTATTTTTTTTTTTTTTTTTTTTTTTTTGCCAAATCGAAAGTTTCCTATTCTAATTCAATTTAGAGATATGGAACGAGTCTAGGCTAGAAAAGATTAGTGGTCATTGATGCTTTAATTTGAGAGTTCCATATACATGCACGTGTATTACGAGTGAGATAGTGTATTAAGAGTGATATAACACTTGTACTAAGATGTTTTGAAAACAATGGGAGTGTTTAGACCAATGATGAGTCATTAATGCGATTATTAAAAATTGCACAATATTAATGTTTCAATTTGAGAGTTATATACAAAGGCACGCATATTACGGTTAAAACGACACTTGTATATGGAGTCACACAGTTGTATATATATAAATTGATTCAGTAAATCGTTGTTCGTGTCAAAATCATAAAATCTACATGGTTATGGATAACCACAGTTTATACCAGAGAAAACCCTCTTAATCATGAAAAATGTTATATTAAATTAAATCATAAAATCTAAAAGGGATGAAATATTGAAAGAGAGAAAATAATTTCCAAAAGATAAAAGAAAATGATATAGAAGAAGAAATAAGGAAATTATCGATTCAATTCAAGTTCGTGCCAAAACTTCTTAACTCCAAATCAAGGGCAACTGCACCGCTGCCTCTCCTTTAAGAATAGTAAAGATAAAAGTGCAACACGAGGGTTTAAAGGTCAACCTAAGCCCTTTGCCCAATATGCATACCCACTTTAAGAAAAATTGAGCATCACGGTCTGAATCTAGGAATAGGATGTTATGTGACCCACGTAGGGTACCAATTGAAACTTGAAATCAAGGACAAAATAAAAATGAAAAATTGGATCACCCCGTCTTTTTTCTGTAAAATCATTGATTTTTAGACAATAATTTTGTTCTAATTAAATTGGATAAGGGTTTTTTTTTTTGTTTTTTGGGGGGGGGGGGGGATTTCGGTGCATCGACCCTTGTCGTGGCCCATTGGATAAGGGTTTAGTTGAGTTAAATGTACAGATTTATTAGTTTTAAATTGGGATTACAACCGCAAGACGAAGGAGCCTATGTGCAGCATTTAAAGTTTTGGTCACTAAAATATAAATTTCTTAAGGGCATAAGGGAAGACGATGAAATTTTTATGTAATTTTTAAAAGTTTAGGAGCATCCCCTCCACAAAATCCACCATTTTTTTGGTACCATATCTTTGATATCGCCTGATATCTAAGGTTTTGTCCCGACTAATCCAAACCAACCGTTACAGTGGCTTCTTTCAGAGGGCAAGTCTCCCAACGGAGAACTCTCCATACACATGAGGGCCTGATACTTCCAACAGGAGTCGAATCTCGGTCATATTCAAGAGTAGTTAACTTCACATCCAATTGAACCAACTCATGTTGCTCCACAAAATCCACCCTCGATAACATATGGAGTGACCTTTTTTTTGTAATTGTAACAGTGATTTTCTTTTATTTAGCCCCTTTTTTTATGTATATATTATATATTTGTAATTTATCTAGCCATATAATTTGCTTGTATACATTTTTAAAATTTATTTAACAAAAAATATTTTTATCACTATAATTATTTTATAATTTTAATTGTATTAATATGATTTTAATCAGATTTGACCAAGTTTGCATTTCTTTTGAGTGTGTCTGGGATTGTCTCAGGCCGTGAGAGAAAGTGATAAAAGTGGAATACAAAACAAAATAAAGAATAAAAAATTAAAAAAAAATAAATAAGAAGAGTTCTTTGGCAGTTCTTGGGTGGTGAGGAGAAAGGAATTCAGAAAAAAAAGTGAGGAAAGAATTAAAAAGAAAAAGAAAAGAAAAAGGAAAGTGAATCCAGAAGAAGGTGAGAAAAAGAAAGGAAAATTTAGGTTTGTAAATAAAAATAGAAAAAAATTTCTTTTTTTTATAAATTATCGAATTATTGGATTTATATAATATGATTCTTTTTAAAATCGTAACGACGTCGTGTCACCAAAAAGTGCATCAAAGTGTACGTAGTGCGGGCCATGCCCAGGATGGCAAATGCATTGGGACTAAAGTGGAAAACTCGAGATGAGGATTGACCAATACTTTCCGGCCTCCAAAGTTTTGAAAAATCTGAAAATACTTTGGAAAATTATTTTCATAGATATTCTCTGATTAATGAATTATATCGGTCATGCCATGGCGAATGGGAAGGGAGAGTCTTACATATTAATTTATTTATTTATTAATTTTTTTGGAAGTGGGCTTTTTGAATTATGTGATAGGAGCTGAGCCCACAAATTAAAAATTAATTATCTTTATTACTGAGGGCTTCATTATTTTGCACCCTGCAGTTTGTGTTTCATATCTTTAGGACAGTTTGGCAGTGGCCTGTTGTGAGCCATTTATTCATTTGGACAGTGGAGGATTTTTATTCTTATTTATTACTTTTTTATTTTGTCTTTCATGAATCTGAAATCATATCTAAAGCGACCGCAGATTTTGGAAAAATCTATGTTCCTATCCTTAGATAAGATAAACTGATAATAGGTTGTAGAGGAACCAAGATTCCTTGCTATACACCATAATCAACGGTCCTTTTATCAACGAACAGTTAATTTAATGAAATATGACGTTAAATCCCTTAACTAAGTTTTTGAATTCGACTCGTTGTTTGGGTATGAAAAAAAACTATATTGGGAGAGTAGTCTCCCTTAAATAGGACACTACAATCCTCAAACCGGATTAGTCAAAATATAATTCTGAATACTGATTGATATAATATAAAAAAAAATCAACAACCCTTCTTATTTTTATAATTTTTATGAATATCAATGGTTATCATATTCATATTCATACGATCATCATTTCATATAAATTAGATTTTCTTCTTTGGACGGTATGAGTAAGCAATTTGAAGGAGAAAGAGATAGTTGAACATTGATGGCAGACAATAGGTTCTTAGTCGTTTTCCACGCTGCATGCAGGTCTTGCTATGGATCCAACTTTTCCTTCCATTTCGTCATTTGACAAAGACTTGTTTGCTTTTCACGTTGCTCCAATTGGTGTATACTGCAAAATATATTTGAAACTATCAAGTCCTCTTTTTCTTTTTCTTAGGTTACTAATGCTAACTTTAGCCTTAAAATGGACACAAAGGTGCTCAAGTCGGCCATGATTAAACCTTTTTGAAAGAATGTAATCTCATTGATAAGGCAAAATTATCGGTGCCCTAATACACGCAATACATCTCGCTTTTTTAAAGACATCTGAATAGTCAAGAACTCTTATTCAAATATTTTCTTAAAATCTTATTTTTGAGTTTTCATAGGTACATATATTTTTATAATTTTCATAATTCTTATATATATATATATATATATATATATATATATATTAAAAGAAAAAAATAGATGTGATGCGCCTCTCGCAACTGGTGCTCAGTTCTCGTTATTATTTTACATACAGAATAACTTGATGAGTTTTGTGCGTGGGATGACGGGGAAATTTAAGATTGAATGGTTGTTTAGTATCCTTTTCAAAGGGACCAATTCGTTCATATATGGGCATCATCTCATGACAAGAGCAATTTATAAAATAAGATTGTTTGCTAATGACTTGGCATTGGATGAAAACTTGATACTCATTCTCCAGTTGACAAGACTATGTGGCCCAAGAATTTTGCATCCTTGAATCACAAAAAACAGGAGATATTCCTATTGGCCCACGAGACTTTGCGATCAAAATATAAAATAATATAAATATAAAAGATAGATAAATATGATTATGGTGTCATATTATATATGAAGAGCAATATAATAATATTAAACCTAATATTCAATTGTTTCATGAAATTATTTTAATACATTAAATTTATATAAAAAAACTTATTGTCATATTTATAAAAATAGTTATTATAAATATAGAAATATAAAAATCAAAAAAATCAAAATATATTTTAAAATCAAATTAGTAATTGATTTGATTTTGATATATGATATATTTTTTGATAATTTGAGGTGTTGAAAACTTATGTTCAATGTGTACACTTAGATTCTCAAAACGCATGGATGCCTTTTTTGTGTTTTTATTTTCTAAGAAATATAATGATCAAATTAGAAGTTAAGATTCAATTAAACATGGGTTTTGTCAATAAATATAATTGATTAGGCTAAACATAGTTTAGATTGGGATATTCAAGTTCACCTTATCTCAAGCATCAAAGCCAAGATCCTCTTATTCTTTGCTGTCGTCTCCATTTCTGAAACTCTTGTTTTATCTCTCAGATAGGACTAAAAACTGTCTTGCTCCCCCCACCTGTGATTGAATGGTACAAACTCTCGTGGCCATGGCCTATGATCCTAAAGTCTGGAATTCGAGGTTGGCCCCTCCGGCCAGAGGGCTATACC
Source organism: Dillenia suffruticosa (assembly GCA_033439265.1). Lineage (NCBI taxonomy): Eukaryota > Viridiplantae > Streptophyta > Magnoliopsida > Dilleniales > Dilleniaceae > Dillenia > Dillenia suffruticosa. The sequence goes on from JAVTVX010000027.1 coordinate 919,684, forward strand.
CTCGTTGTAAGAACAAAAAGGGATTGCCCTTTGGTTGGCTACACCCAATAATTGGTTATTATATCTTGCTGCAGTAAGTACATAACTGGGTACTTGGGTTCTAAAACTTGATGTCCTACGCATGGCGCACCTCTTTTCTTTTGGGTACTATTGGACCTATAGAATTATGTCATTTACATGGAGGTGGGTTAATAGCCCCAACGGAACACTATAAGGCCGGTGGTAAAGAGTTTTATATCAGAGTCCAAATCTTCATCCTCGTCAATGAAAGTTTGGTCAGAGAATGAGCTATTATATTGCAAAATTTAGAAGCAAAGTACCATTCCCATTGTCCAAGTGAATGCCTGATGTCACACCTAAATGGAAAAGAGAGAGAGAGAGAGAGAGAGAGAGATGGAAGAAAGCAATGAAATGATAGTCAAGAAGATAAAATCATTTTCCTCTCTGGATGATTCTAGATTTAAGGGGCATATCTTGTACTTTGAGAAAATAAAAAATGGTGAAGTCATGCAATTGCGTAGTCTTCATAATATGGAGACCCAAAATAGTGTGCCATGAGAGGAAAAAATATGCAGGAACAACCCTTTTGTTAATTTCTTATTATGCCCTTAGTATATATATTATTTTTTTTTTCAGGTTAAATATATACTTTTATTCTTCACATGACTAATATTTATTAATTAACATATATTTTAATCTCAGTTGACAGTTCTAATTGTATCAAAATGTTTTTATTATTTTGTTAACGAGAACTCGGAACTTATTCAAAATCTTTACTTCCTAATAATTTTTATATAACATAAAATAAATCTATTATTTGGTTTTAAAAATTAAAAACTTTATATAAATTTCCGGCTTTGCATGCAATTTATATAGTAAAAATTGAATTTTCTATTTTGGTCTGTTTGTCACGATATTTTTAAAAATTTTATGCTAACATGTAAATTTATAACATGTAAATTTACTATAATTCTCTTTCTTTACCTATCGATGATGTCAAATGGTCAATCTCAAAATTTGTGATTAAGATTTTAACGTAATAGTTAAAATTGAAAAAAAAATTAGAGAAATTAGAATTTCAAATGGCGTAATTGATTCTCGTTTAGGAACAAAAAATAAATTAAACAAAATTGTTGTTTACTTGTTAAGACTGAAGAAACCGATTACCGGTTCGACCAGTGAAATCAAAAATAATACCGGTCGGACCATGATACCAAAGGACGGTCCGTTTACAGCCGCGGAGCAATTCCTCCTCTGGTTGGGCTCCACGTGGCGATATCAATCACGAGGTCCCTACAAATCGGACACCTAGAATACTGCATCAACCACGCATCCACACACTCCTTATGGTACACGTGCTTACACCGAGGCATAACCCTCAAAATCTCGCCGCATACAAACTCCGCCAAACATATTGCACAGCAACAATCCTCCCCCGCCGCCAAGCCATCATCTCCTTCGCACACGGTGACCAGAATCTTCTCCGGTTCATCATTTAAGGTGGTTGTTGTTGTCGTCGTTGTTGTTCTGTTCTCGGCCGAGTCCGAGGAGTCTGAACCCCTACGTCGGGGAAGCATGTAGCATAGTGCCAGGAGGAGAATTACTGATAGAGCAGCCGTGATGAAAATTGCTAGGATTTTGTCCAACAGTTCTATTGACTGTGACACTTGTAGCCCATCTGGGCATTCTTTCAATCTTCTGTCGATAAATGCATCTGCAAACTTCCTCGTCTCCATCTGCCCTGGAAGGGGTCTTAGAGAGAGACAGAGGGACAGAGAGAGGTGAAAAGAGTTTAACTTGGGGCAATGGAGAGAATAAGGTGATAGTTTAAATGTATGGACTGTTTCTTAGGAATATCTCGTGAACAAATTCTGTTGGTAAAAAATGCCGCTTTTACCTCACAAGTTAAATATTTAAATTTAAATTTAAAACAAAAAAGATAAATTAACCTTATTATCTCCGTTCTTTCAAAACTCTCTCTATTTTTTTTTATCTCCTAGATTTGGTCCACCACTGAGTATTCAGAATTTTACTTTGATTAATCTCGACTGAACTGTTGTTTGGTCCCAATCGAGAGAGAGATCTACCAACATTGTTTTTTTTCACTATCAAGACTCAAACTCCAATTCTTGATATGAGATACTAATGTTCTTCCCATTAGACCAACAAAACGTTGATAAACTCTTTCTATTAACCTACGTAATTTAACTATCATCGTGTGGGTTCATGAATATTAATACAAAGAAAAGGAACATATAATCTTAGAGAGAAAAGCGCACATCACCTAAGTTAGATTATCGAGAGTTTAGGAAAATTCTAAATAAGGAATTTTTATGTTATATATATAACTGAATTTTGGATTGTAGTATTGTGACAATGCGATAATAATTTGTTTAACATAATTATCATCTCGACTGTGAGATTATTGAGAAAGATATCGTAATTTTTAGATTTGTTGCGTCTATTCACTGACATATACACGGAAACTTAATCTTTTAATTATTCTAAAAAATTACCACATTTTCATTTTGTGACAATTAAATCTAACATTTGTTCAATGTTGGGGAACATTTTTTTTCTTAATATAGTTTTCATTGCTCTTAATATGGAGAAAATAAAACTTAAATTTGTAAATTTTATAGTAAGTAAAAATTTTAATTATTTAATAATAAAAAAAGGAGTTGGTGAATGATTTTATGTCAAACCAGGACAGGACACGTGTCCAGAGATGAGGCACGGGCGAGCATGCAGGCGCGCCTTTCGTGCTTGCCAACCGGATGAAGGGAATTCATTTGCTTGGCTTTCAAACAGAGTATCTCTGTAAAATAATAAATTACTTCAAATTCCTCGATTCCAAATTTGGAAAAAACTTTTGCAAATTTAACTCCTAATATTAAATCGAGAAAACTATAAAAAATATAATGCCAATGACCGATCCCCTTCCCTTATAATAGATTCAGATTCGATTCTCACTATAAATAAAAAAAAAATGTTATGTCCAGTGATTTCAAAATTATCCAAAAACTTATCTGATTTTCTTTTTCTAACGTCACGCTCTAGTCAGTAATTTTTTTATGATAGTTTATATCATGTCACAGAAATAAAAAAGTAAAAAATTCACACGCATTATTATAAGTAGCCGTCATGATATATGAAAATTTTTCTGCATAATAATTTTTATTTTCGAAACATTGAAGTGTTAAATTGGAAACTATTTATATACATACATACACAACAAAATTTTAATTTAATTTTTTTGTAAGTTCTAATTCCCATCTGTATTTATTGCTCCTTCAATTTAATTTGATTTATACTAGACAATTGTTAAATTTATTGCTAGTAAATCACGTTTGAGTAAAAAAAAGGGGGGGGGGGGACAACTAAATCTCATATGGAAATTATAAGTATTGTAAAAAATAAATCCACAATACTATGTATTGTCAAAAATTCCTTAAAGTTGGAGAACTTGCTCACTATAAGTTAAATACCAAGAAAGCAATTATAAGTGTTTCCTAATAACTACAATCTAGCAACAAGAAATTCTACTCCTGGAAAAGTCACTCTAATTTATCGCAATAACCTGGGCTTGTCTACGAATTCGAGTTTGTAAGATTATTGTATCACTTGGTTAATAAATTATTGTAGGTGGGCCTCATTTGGGTCGAACCCAACAAAATAAGGGCGAGACCGAACTTGGCCCATGAAACCCACTTACTATTTGGGTCAACTTGGATGGCTGGGCTGGGCTGGGCTCGGCCTACAAAATCTCATGACATTTGTGGAAGCTATTGGTTCAAGTGGGCCTGTGGGCTAGTACCGGGCCACGGTCCAAGTTCTTATCACGACGATATCACTCATGATTCCTCATCCTCACCTCGTGGGTTGAGAATTTGCGGCGGAAATGAAAAGTTGAAGCAGGAGACAGACATGGGGACTGTTGCTCTCTTCTTCTAATGGGCACATGTTAATGTTCTGTGCTTTAATCCTCCTTTTCAGAGCAGAAGAGAACTAGGGTTGACATAAGGACTTTTGCGAGGAAAGAATCGGTTAAGAAATCAAGAAAGCATGAGCGAATCGGAAAGATAATCTTGAGATATTCCCAGAAAAAAAAAATGCTCGAGTTGAGGTTAATCTTACTGCTGGTAATATCAAAACACAATAAAAACGGCGGATCTCATAGAATAGAAGATGAAAGGTGTGCATGCCGTAAGTAACAAACATATGCCACATTTATTTATTTATTTATTTTTGTGTAAGTGAATACTTACTATAAATCAGTATTCGAGTTTAAACCGATTAATCCGACCGGTTCGGTATCTTAAGAGAATACTTGTCTTTCCATTATCGAGATTCGAACTCGAGACCTTAGTCGCTCAAAACTTAATTTGGAACTCTCTCTCTCTCTCTCTCTCTCTCTCTCTCTCTCTCTCTCTCTCTGTAGTTTTCTTATAATTCAAGCACAGTGTCAACATGGTGCAATGCTTTCCAACGAAACAAATGGCGCCGCTATTATGACAAAACGTGGCTTTTATCTTATTTTTCTCTTTTAGATCACATTTATTCACATTATGAAAGGATAGACAAACCCATAAACAAAATAATTCTTTGCTTGGCTTGTCCATATTCTAAATTCTAAATGGAGTGTAATCCATCTCTCATTTTCAAGAATTTTCAAGTGAAATGCATCAGTTAGGTTGCTTGCATGTCATGCAAACATATTAACAAGCAAAATAAAACATATATTTTAAGATCTAATTTCAAAATAAGATTACTTTTGTTAGTATCATACAACAATTTCCCTTTTATCCTTCAACAATAGTGGCAGTACAAGATGCCCCGGACTTCCCTTTATAGAGAGGAAGATATCCTCCCCTCCTTTGTCTTTTGGTACAATATAGGTTCTCATATCCTGTTTTTGAATGAAGCAGGAATCTGGAGCCCATATAAATGAGGGTTAGCATATTCTAACGTTTGTCTTAAGATATAAGTAGAACCAACATTCGCGTGGGAGAACCTTACATTCAACTGTCATTTGCTTTATCCGGATATCTTGTCATTTTCAATCTGTAGATGGAACTGCAAATCAACTCTCAGTTCAGATCAGCAACCTTTAAAAAAAAAAATAGAAATTACATTAATTTTGAGAAATGATCGCATTTGAAACTGAATTACTATCACTACTTCATGCTAATCGAGCATAGCAAATGACAGAATTAATACCACTACATCACTCTCAAAGACTCATAGGACAAATACCGTCAACAGCAAAGATGAGAACAATATTCAAGGATCAAACTTTTTTACCTCAAGCCTGAGAAACAAGGGATTGTGGAAGAACTTTGTATGGGTTCAGTATGCCCTTTGGGTCTAGCAACTTCTTGATGGAGGCCATTAGCTGCACCTGTCAATCACAGTACGATGTTCAATATGAGAGAAGTGACAATAAAGCTTTCAGTTTATTCAAAAGTAGGTCACATCATAATGTAGTTTTAAGAGAAAGCTACTGCCATGGCTCAAGCTTCATCTAGATTTCTAGGATCAAGTCTATTGCAATTTTTAAAATGAAGGTAAAAAGCACCCTAATCTTCACCCATCAAAATGGGCAAGACAAAGAAAGTTATGACCAAACTATGGTCTTGTCTATCAGCAACAGTTTTATGCACTAAAACGCTAGAGCAGAGCTCTCTGCTTCAGCTATTTGGACAGCCTGCTGAAAATTGTGAGGAGAAACCAGCCACTCTCTCAACCCTAATTATCTAAATTTACATCTGATGATTGCAAGACATGTCCCAAGTAAGCTTTTATTTTGCCAGATAAGATTCTATCATCAGCCCCTTTCATGCATATTCAAGAGTGGACATATGTTTGTCATGCATATTAAAATAATTACTCTTTTACTCTCTAGGTTGCCAAGGAGTAGAAGTGTCCCCAAGCATACATACTATGGCCATTCTTAAAGAAAATATAAACTTTTCCTTAAATGAACCTTTTCTACAAAAGAGTAATTAAAGTAGTGTGAATAATTTATCACACTTGCATTAAACCGCAGAGCTATAACAGCAGGGTAAGATGAGATGCAAACCATCATTCGCAAAACTCAATAGTACCATCACAATATGAACTGAACTACTGTAACATTAAAACATTTGAAGAACCAAGTCAACCTCTAGAACTACGGGTTTTAGAACCCAAAACAACACTTACAGTTGCAGGTGGCTTGCTGAAGTGGATCTTATCAGCTTTCATAAGTCCCAATCCATGCTCAGCACTAATACTCCCACGATGTTTGGATGTCCATTCATAAACAAATGGTTCAATTTGGCTTAATATCTGCATCGTTAACATCTAAAAGTCAGGAGTTAACAAAATCTGAAACGTTTAATACCCTCCTTGGACAAGGTACAAACAGGGAAAGTACGTTGTCATCATATTGGGAGGCAGAAATATTCAGATGCAAGTTGGCATCCCCAAGATGACCATATCCCACTACTTTGGCAGAATCACCTGGAACCTCAAATACAAATTGAGAAGAGAATAAATTTCTGATATAAACAGATAAGGCAGAGAACATAGAATGCAGATAGCACCATAAACATGTTGCACAAAAAGTCATCTCAAGTTCAAGATGAAAACTGTCGATTTTATTAGAAATATATATCTAGGAACTAGGTTGAAATGCCATGCAAAGAAGTATCGATGGATCTCTTATAGATATGCAGTCTGGTCCACATCTCCTCCACATGATCATCCAGGTAACAAAATTTATCGGAAGGAATATATACCTAGTCTCGTCCGCATATCCTCTACAAGATCATACATCTTTTCAATGGGTAATGACAAATCATACTTGTAGACAGCCCCAGCCTTCATCAATGCCTCTGAGACACCCTGAAATTATGAAGAGACCTCAGAGAAGGGCAGAGGCCATATAACAACTAATTCAACATGATTTGCTGTGAGTTATTTATTCTAGCACCACTTTCTGGCAAGGGCACTTATGTGCCCACTGCTGACAATACATGTGCATCATAAGGTGTTTACATCTTCTCTGCATCCGCCTCTATGGCATCAGAGGCATATAGTGCAGAAGACAATATCTGACCACTTATGAAGATAAAAAAACAAAAAGGGTTAACAGGCCTATCAAGAAAAAGGTGGGCTCTTGTTGACAAGTTTACATAGGACCAGCAATAGATCTTTTACACAATATTCAAACAAGCAAAATGAATGCACTAACACTTAGTATAGAAAAACTAACATGAGGACATTATCAGAGATCACTGCAACAAAAAACCTTTACTCGTGAGAATTATTGTGCATAACAAAAGCCATGCCCATGGGGACAATGGACCTCAACTGAAGGTATTGCTACAAACAGAAGATAATGAAGGGTTTAGAGAAAGAAAGTAAAGGTACTACAACCCATGAAAGCTGCAGGATACCAAGAATTCTACAATGTTGGATTTGTCATTCACAAGGAAGCTGCGAAGCATGAATATAAGGCCTGAATGCCACACAACAAGAACTTAGCAATATGGCAACTTCACAAAATAGAATAATATGATATTGGAGAAATGTTTTTGTGTGTGTGTGCACGTGCACATAATAACAAACTTGATATTCCAATTTACATTTCAAGAGTTACAAATAGGAAATTCACAAGATATATAAAGCGATTACAAAGAAGATTTGCCTTTAATTCAATTCTTAAAAGATTGGTGCCTATCAAATCACATGACTATTCAAAATTTAGATCAATAACAACTGTATGAGGTATGGCTCAAATAATCAACAAATATTTAAGAAGCATCTACTATATGAATATATAAATTAGAGATTATAATTAGAGGATCCAGCAAGGATTGTCCATGTTTCATGGGAATGGAACTTTTCCTTTTCTAGATCCAAAGTAATAATAGTTTGCAAAATTTATAGTCAAAACAAAGCCATAAATAGAGATGTAGAAGTGCTCACGACAACAGTTTGCAAAAGTCCTCATATTAGATGAATTTCCAAGACTATAATAACCCAATTGTGAGGAAAAATAGGAGTTTTGAATGTCAAAACCAGTGAGGAAAAGGGATATGGAAACCTCTCGTATGCGCCAAAATGAAGTGGCTTGGTTAATGTCTTGTGCAAGAACACCATCAGAGATCAACCCATGCTCCATTGATCGAAGTAAGAAGGCCTCGAGCTTCTCACTGTAAACATCATGATATAATCCAAACATTGGAAATATATGAAGATGATGCCAGCTAAATGATACAGATCGGCTTTCAGTATTGATATTCACAAACTACCCACATCAATAAAAATAAAAGAATTGCGATATATACATCGAAGACATTTTCTTTTATAACTTTTATAAAAATATCCATGTGTATGCTTCAAACAAAAAAAAAAATATCATTGATGAAGAGGGATGAATTTACACAAAAGAAAATAAGAAATCCTCCCTAAAAAAGATTAAATTATCACACCATTAAAGAAGAGGGCAACCACTGAAGAAGAAGAGCTGTCCAATCCCTCTTCACATCCTTTGATGTATAAGTTTTGAAGGCCTTTATTGCAAAGACCATAAATAAGTAAAAAATTAAAATTAAAAAATAAAAAATAAATAAAAAATAAAAAAAACAAAACAAAAAAAAAAAACCTTGCTGCCTAAGACAGAACAAAGCATTGGGCTATTCTTGAAAATCATGGCAATCATCTCCATCCTATGGACCAAATTGGACATTTTGGCACACTATTTCACAATAACTTAGCTTCCTTACCGCACCCAAATCCTCTAAACTAGCAACCATGGTAAAGAATGTGGATAAAAACTAAATGTAGAAACGTTGCAAGAAGTACCTATCTGAGGATTCATCACTTCCAGTTGTCTCTATCAGAACATAGAAATTGTGAATTGAAGGAGGCAAAGGATTTCGAGCTCCTTCTAAATGCTTAAGAACCTATCACAGGGAATAAACATTATTTAGCATATTCTCACTGATATGCAACTTTTAATCACCATGGTAGGGAGTCATAGATATGTACAAAGATTATCGTCCTTGTTAATAGACTGTATCTTTCAATATTAAGTTCCTTCTATTGACTACCCAAGACAACATTTAAAATAAACTGAATCTCAGATGAAGTGACTCTTCATAGTGATTGAGGGGGTTGAGTCTCCTCTCCTCTCCTCTATAGATTTTAGATTTTGTTTTATTCTATTTACACAATTTCTCAACTAGGATAACAAAGTTTTACACGAAAACATAACATTTAATGAGTGTGAAATGGTCATTATACTGATAAATTTTGGCATTAAATGTCTTCCGGTACTACTATATCCAAACAAGGCCCTAACCAAAAGAATTCCTCCTCACCAAAAGACCTGATCAATAGATTTAGTCCATATCATTACGAACTTAAGAAATTAGCACAGCATGAAAAAAAGAAATAGTTATGTGTGTATTCTGTGAATCATAAGCCTCTTTCAGCCATCAAGTCAACTGAGCTTGGATATTGATGTTGTTCAAATTAGGTCACAGTAAATCTGGGAAGTTCATGACTAAACTATATCTGGAACCACAAACAGATGAACTGAGCATTAATTGTAAAGTGGACTCACCAAATCCATTGCCTCGTAATCCAAAAATTCAAATGCTGACAGAATCTCCCCAAGTTTTCTCTTAGCTTCTAAAAGAAGTTTCTGACAGAAGGGATAGCAAGTATAAGTTTCAAACATGAATAAATGAAGGAGAAGGCAATTTCTCTGCAGACACATGGTCAACATCCATCCACTCATTGGTTAGAAGTCAAGACTAAAATCGCAGGAACATAAAGGTGTGAAGAATAGCTTGATGTTTTAATCCAATCAAAATATTCAGCCACCCTAGCAGTGAACAAGAGAAAGCATCCAATAATTCAAAAGGATCTCATTTGATAAGCATATGGTGTTAAGGTGATTAATCAATCATGCAAACCATTTTAAAGGTGACAGAATTTCACCCACCTGACAACTACAATAATCTTGACATGCCAAAAATGCAATATGAACTGAAGGCAACTTTGGCGGGGTGAGTATGGAAACCTTTGTTACAATTCCCAAGGATCCCTCACTTCCTGCAGAAAAAGAAGAATTGAGATGAAAATGAGTTTGATTTGCAGAACACATGCAATCCAGTGATGAACTCCAATTGTTTACCTATAAATAGCTGCTTCAAATCATATCCTGTATTGTCTTTACGTAGAGTCCCAAGCATGTCAAGAATGGTGCCATCAGCTAAGACAGCTTCAAGTCCTAAAAAGATTGTATGTATCAACATAAAGAATAGTTCAGCTTACAAACAACTCTTCATTAATCTGAACATCTGTGAGACTAAATTACCATGAGGGAAAAAATATAAGCACTCTTTGTATCTCCAATAACAATACAATGCATTTTTTTACAACTAAAAACACTGTGAAACACCCGAGGACCACTGGACGAGCACTCAGTGGTATTGTGGATGTGTTTGAACAACCCAGTTCCTTTTTTTTTTCCTGTCTTAAAAGATATAAGAACTAAAGAAAAAGCAGAGAGAGGAAGCAACTCTTTTTTAGTAACCGAGTTTGAAGGCGTAATGTTTTTCCATTCCTTAACTGTCATTTCCTTAAATTTCAAATTACTTCATAATCAAAGAATATTCTTACGCTTGTAGAACTTATGACAGAGAACCAATCTTTTTCTTCAGGTTGAGATAATTCATTCAATTTATTATGGGTGGCAAGAAGACTTCACTACATCAGCAATTATAAGAAACCACTCAAACAAGACTTCTGTTACATAAGGACAAACAGCATTTGAATGCAAATACTAATTTTACTACATGAAACAGAGAGTTCGATTTGGGGGGGTCCACCCAGTAGGGAAAAAAATGGTGGCGAGCAAAGAAATGCTTTACCAAGTATATTCCCATGAAGTGACCCATAACGAACCAAGCGCAAACCGCCTGCATTGGTTGAAACATTTCCGCCAATTTGGCAACTTCCTTTTGCACCCAAATCAAGTGGCATAACAAATCTATAACAGAAGTATAACACGTCAAAATTTCAGAAAAAATGATTGCGTTAAAATTAGATAAATTTTATGACGCTGGAAAAGCCACATTTTAAATGCCTATCAGAAATATATGTGCATCATAACACATATCGAACTTACTTTAAGATTGATAACACTATTAAGCATTCTATAGACACAATTTAACAACTGTGGCTTTATCCAACTATGGCTTTATGCCTCTCTATATAATGATAAACAATGTGATGATTGAAGAATTAACCATTGGTAAACAAAAAGATAAAATTGATTAACATTATCAAAACAGAATTGACCATTGCACTCCACAATGTCAAGCATTTCCACAAAACATACTTCAAAAAGCCAGCTTCTCTAAAGGAGGAGAATAAAAGGATGTTGCAATTGGAAAGCACATACTATTCCACCTAATGACAACATTTCTAAATATAACCTTCATACTATGTGTACTAAGAAAAACAATTACCCCTTGTTATCAAGGTAATTTTCCAGGTTTTCCAATATGCATCCCGCCTCACATACCAGGATACCACTGACCTATATAGAAGAAATAAATATGTGAGTCAATCACTTTAAAACAAGAACATGGTTTTTAAAGCAGATTTCCAATTCTAATGTTGGAGAAAATTAGATTAGGGCTTATTGTCTGTTCATTTCTGCCTGGTTTACAAGAAAAATGTTTTAGCTGATTGCAATGTCCATTTCTTCTTGCCCATGTTGCATCATAGGGCCAGCCAAAGTTATACAAGAATTATTACACCTAAATTACAAACATGAAGCATGCATACCACAAGTCTACCCACTAAATGCATCTCATTTTCATTAAAGCCTTCAACTACAACAACATTCAGATGAAGACAGAGGATAATTTGTACCTTGTCGAGAGATATGATGCTGTTCATCAAGCCGACATTGATAATCACCTGCAAATTTCATTTTAAAAGCATCGAAGTTGAATAAACTGCAAAAAGAAGAAAGCAACATAAGAGATTACCAGATTTAGAACTATGTTTGTTTAACATAGAAGAATTGAAAAAAATTCTGTCTCCAAAATATCAGTATGGATCTTATGGTGGAAATTCATCCCCTTGAAGTAAGCAAGACCCATATCGCATATAAGATTGTACAAAATACTTTTGATCTAGAGTCTAGACTAAATCACACTCACTACTTTAGATATGTTGAAAGATCCAGTTATCCCTACCTAAGACCCACCATTGTAAGCTAAGTAAATACAATCAACATGTTTCTGGCTCCATGTTATGCTAACAATATATATCATAAGACGAAAACAAGGACCATGCCTGGGGTGAAGAAGCAATAGCATATCAGAGAAACAATAGAAAAATCACTCCCAAAGTAAAGTGGGAGAAAAATAATTACCGACGTGGTACTCAAAAGCTTATATGGATTCATGAGGAGAGAGACCTATATTACCTCATCAAAAACAGGAACACTTCCACCTACAAGGCCAGTATTACCACCTTGTGGAACAACTGCTAGACATCTAGAATTGCAGTACTTAAGAATTTCAGAGACCTGAAACAGCAAGATAATTTTTAATGAAAGAGAAAAAATCTTGGGTTTTTATAGTACCCTACATGTAAACAGTATCTTCATCAAACAATACAAAATTTCAAGTGAAACTAGGGTTGGAGGACTGTATCAGCAGAGAAGGAAACAAATTAATGAGTACAAGAGATCAAAAAAAAAAAACAAAAACAAAAACAAAAACAAAAACAAAACAAAACAAAGAAAAGCAAAAAAAAAAGGGTAGAGAAGAAAACAAATTAAGCCAGGCATTTGATGGAAAGAGAGATGCAAACCTCCTCAGTGTTCCTAGGTAGGAGCAGAAGCTTGCTTGACCCCTTGTATTTGTGCATCCAATCTACATTTGCTGCGGACAGCCTATCTTCATCTTGGATAACATTTTTTTCTCCTAATATATTTCTGAAGTAGTTGATATCAGAGGAATCAAGTGTTGAAAATGAATCATTCCTCTGAATTACTGAAGCCAAAGAACTAAAAGATCTGATGTATTTGGTACTGATTTTTCCGGGGCATGCTACTCTTGAGTCCTTAAGATTATCCCCTAAGGAACACTGGTATCTCCGGAGATTGTGCAATTGGGTTCCAGGATTTGGTTTTAAACGTTGGCAAATTTTAGGAAAGCTACTAGTAAAACCTGCAAAATTGGAAGGTCATAAAATATGAACAGAAAAATCAATTTCGCATTATATTATACAAATTATGAAACTCAACTCAAGTAAGCCTGGGGCTAGTCAGAATTCCACCATTAGGGCCCTGAAATTAGGACTTTGAATAGCTCACTTAAAAGGCACATTGCCACGAAACTAACAATCATCAATTCAGTAATTATGCTGGAAGGCACCTGAACTTTTCAAATAATATCACAGATTTCAATCAAGAAATGGAAAGTGACGATATAGATGCAGAAGATCAATACCAAAACCAGAAAGTGGGGTTTGATTTTCCAGATTAGGGTTTAATCAAACAATCAAAAGGATTTTTGGGAAGAGAGTTTTCAGCCGATTTCCCATTTTTGATCATTGAGCAAGAACTTTTAAAAATTAGGGGTTGATCGGCACTGAGAAAAGGTCATGGAGGTTTTGATCAAACAATCAAAAGGATTTTCCCATGATTAAAAATTAGGGTTTGATCGGCACTGAAAAAGGGTCATGGAGTTTTTGATCAAACAACCAAAAGGATTTTCCTATTTTAATCAAGAATTGAAGAAACATTACAGGTTTTGATCAAACAACTGAAAAGAGGCACAGAAGTTCCCGAAATTAAGGTTCAATCGACTCTGAAAGAGAATTAAATAATTCAAAAAAAAAAAAAGAATTCACTACATCGCAGATTCTGATCGAAAATTGAAAAGAGAAGTGAAGAAGAGTACCTGAACCGAAAATTGAATCTTGGAAATTAGGGTTTGATCGGCACTGAAAGAGGATCATGGAGGAGGACTTGAGGAGACGCCGAGAAGTTCTCCATTTCTCCATGATCATCCTGAATTTTGTGGAGCGAAGAAAAATGAAGAGTGATGCCTTCTTTATCGGAACCGGCCTAAAAATAAAAAATAAAAAATTTTAAATAAAACAGGTCGCAAAACCCTAAACATTGCACGTCGATATGTACAGTACAACAGGTCGCATAAAATACGAACACTACGCAACGTTGAATGAACCCTATCATATCAAGTTTTTAAAAGTTTCGATATATATATATAAATATATATATAATGCGAAGATTTAACTTGAGATAGTTATAAATAATATCATATCGAGTCTTTAAAATTTGATACGATACCATTTTATATATAATATATATCGAGTCTTGAAAATCTGATAGGTCGTGATACATTTAAAATTAGTTTATTACAAGAATTTTTTTTTTTTCCGACCACGTCCGCGCATTCTCGCCTTCTTTATATAACCGCGCGAGCAAGAAAAACAGAAATGCTTGGCCAACGGTAAGCTTTTGACCGGAAAATAGAAATATTCGAGGAAAAAAAAAAAGAAATACCTAAAAATATAACTTAAATTTTCATTTTCTAAATTTAATAATTCTTTTAATTTTTTCTTTTAAAAAATAAATTTAATAAATATTTATTTTCTTTTATCTTGTGTTACCTTATTACCCCGACTTTGAAAAGATGATATTTTTGCAAGACCTATATTTTTTCAAACTGATTCTAACTACAGAGTATTAATATTTTTGTTTTTTAAAAATAAATATATTAATTTTAAAAAAAATCAACTTAATCTATATTTTCTTACTCCAAACTTTTTTTTAAAAAAAAAATTTCATGTTACAAAAACCAAAATTAGTTTTCTCTGTCTACCATTAAACACATTAATTTTTATCACTAAAAAAATAATTTAAATTTTCTCTATTAATTTTTTCTAAATTATTTAAAATTTTTCTCTAAATTTAATAAATTTTCAAATTTCTCTCTCTAAAGAATAATTTAATAAATATTTTCTTTATAAATATATTTATTTTAAAATTTTATTTGGGGAGATAGGATATTTTGAAATTCCCAAAAGGCCACCTAGTCCATATTTCTATTCCGTTCCGCGCTGGGCCTCGAATTTACGAAAAAGCCCGATCAAATTTATCTTTTCCAACTCATTTGCTCTCAGAACGGACAGAACAGAGGAATCCCAATCTCAATAAACCAGAAAATATTCTAACATACTTGTAGGTTACTCAAATTCGAAGGTGCTTTCCTCATCATCCCGGGTCGTGCTCTCCACGCGTCTTCCATTTCTCTCTCTCTCTCTCTCTCTGAAACCCTAAATTGTGGGAATTGGGAATTTTGAACGAATTGGGTTTTCGGAGTGTGTGTGATGGACCAATGGAAATTAAGCGCCGAACAATTCCCTAGACCTGTTGCCGCGAATCAAGATTTGGTCGTCCCGATTCCTAACACTTCTCCCCTTCAATCCTCCAATCGATCCCAAAACTCACATTCTGCTTCCAGGTACAATTTCTCTTATATGTTTGGGTTTAGCAGTTGTTGATGTTTGTTGCATAGCGGAAACTGAACTTTTTAATTAAAATTACGAAATACCCATTATGATTTTTGTGGGTCTATCTCAAGAATTTGGTGAAACAAGGTTTACAAAGGTGTCCTTTGTTAATAGTATTCATGGGATAAGCTCTTTTAATGGACTTTGAATTTGTGCTCGAGTGAAAGTTTTGTGGGAATGGCCTAGGGTTGGTTTTGCATATGTGCTCTGCTAGTGTATTGATTGTGTAGCAAAGTGGATAGACGTTTTTCAAATTAGGAAATACCATTACGAATGTCAAGAATTTAGGGAACAAGGTTTAAGAAGGCGTCTTATGTTAATAAGGTTAAGCCATTTTAATGGACATTGAATTTGTGCTCCAGTGGAGTCCCAGTACCAAGGAAAATGACGTTTTATGGAAATGGCCTAGGGTTTTGGTATCACAAATCTTTATTCTCTACCTATAAGTCCAGTCAAACTATCACATTTATTTTGAGGTGAAACAATAAACCTTTTCTTTCTTTGTGTCCCTAATGTTGCGTGAAGGATTCCCAAATTGGACAGTCTTGATGCTATACTAATTTAACTAAAAAAAAATTATAATGTTAAGTTCTTCAAATTAACAAGTTTCTTGGCCCAGCGAAGTCTTTTCTTGAGTCCCGCCTTTCATCTCTCCCCTCCCTCGGAATCTGGGTTATAGGTAACAGTGACATTATACGTTCCTTGATTGCCATTCTCTTTTCTCTTGGAAACTCCTCCTCGACAGAGATTCTGTTTCTTTCCTTGTCTTAAGTTCGTAAGCCAGCAATTATGTGATCTCATAGGCATGCAAAATATTTTGTAGGAAAAATGCAGGAAGAAGATAACTAGTATGTTGTTTATAACGTCTGGCTCTTATTTTTAGCCATTGGGCCTTGGAAATGATAAAGAAGAAGGGCAAAATGCTTAGCAACTTGGTTTAGGATATGAAAGGTCAAATGCAAGTGACAGGCATAAACATGACATGGCAATTTTTCAGAATTGAGGCTTCAGAACGCACCTTAATTTATATGACTGATAAGCATTTTAGGTTTATGGATGTGGAAAGGCTGGGATAGAAAAGACAATAACAAACTAGGTTCCTAA
The DNA here is from genome assembly GCA_033439265.1 of Dillenia suffruticosa. NCBI lineage: Eukaryota > Viridiplantae > Streptophyta > Magnoliopsida > Dilleniales > Dilleniaceae > Dillenia > Dillenia suffruticosa. The sequence goes on from JAVTVX010000027.1 coordinate 936,409, forward strand.
AGAAGCCAAAGTGAGGGGTATTTGATAAGCTGTTGGGACACAAATTTTTACCTGTTTGCAGAGCCGCCTTTTGAAATTATAACTTTAAAAAGTAGAGAGAATCATTTTCTTTCTTTCCCTCTCTTATGAAGTCAAGTGGAGCTGTTGACTTTGTTTACTATTTGGTTTTTGCCTTTTCTAAATTTCTTATTACTCTCAGGGGACTCCCATCTTTCAAGGCAGGTTTTAGATATAAAGAATAAACTTCTGTCTTTAGTTTACTCACTTCCTTCCCCATATGTAAACTTCTTAAGCATTTGGCTTTTGTTAGGTCTTGAGTGGCTCTTATAACATTCTTGTTACATGGACTATCTGACAGACAAAGACCTGAAGTGGAAGTCAATGATCCAATTGCTGCAAGAAAAGTCCAGAAGGCTGACCGTGAAAAGTTGAGAAGAGATCGGTTGAATGAACAATTTCTTGAGCTGGGAAATGCTCTAGGTAAAGCCCCCCAAAAAAAAGGAAAAAAGAAAAAAGGAGGAAGATTACTTTTTCTCTTTTCTCCACTGTATCTATTTTCTTTTTGCCCTATCTACATGTCCTGTCTGTCTTATTTGTTGCTTCCTTTAAAATATGTTGGCTTTCTTTTCTTCCCTTTTTGTTGGGGGGAGGGGGGTTTACTTGGTTTAGTTCATTATAAACTTTGGTATCTAGAATGTTACGAGTGTGAATAAAGCAATATCTTAGGCCAAGTAGGACTTACAAAATAAACTAGCCGAGTGAATACTTCATTCTAAGGTTAAATCTGAATCATAGATGTTTTATTTTTATTTGTATTTTTATTTATTTTTCTAGCCAAGTATGGAAGAGCATTGGTGTTTCCTTTCTTCCAATTAGAAGAGCAACTCCTTTTTGTCACATTCATAGAAATATGCACCCGTTTAAGCCTGCATGATTTTTTTCAAATGCTTCTTATGGTGGTTAGTCATAATAAGTTGTAGGATTGCATGTGGCTTTTCTAGCTTTCAAAAGATTCTTTCTTTGTTTTTTTTTTTTTCCTTTGTTTTTCTGTATTTAAGAAAAGACAGATATTTCATTTAAGAAGACATCTGAGAAAGAACTAAAAGCAATCAATTCAGAGAGCTTTCCGATTTCTAGGAAGCACCTTAAAAGATGACAAGTAAATGCTTCCATAAGCCCTGGGAGGTGCAAAAAAATAAAATAAAATAAAATAAAAAGTAAAAAGGAAATTCTATTCCGCAAAAGATTAAGTGGAAGGTATTGGTACTTGATGATCCAAAATTTTCTCTTTAACCAGCTACTCCATAACCATTTCCATCTAATAGTTCCGAATAACTTTTTATCCTTATGGAGATCAAAACTTCTTTGAAATCAATAAAGTAAAGCTCCTTGAGTTTACATAGTATCACATGTGGCTCCTCCAATGATTTCAAAATTCTGTGCCATAATGACCTTGCAATCAAACAAAATAAGAAAAGATCAAGTAGTTGTCCCCTTGTTTGGACAAGAAATGATGTGAAAACTAACAACATAGCCTCGTTAAGTTGCTTCACTGTGAAGCAAGTTGCTAGTTTCAACTCTAGAAAGCAAAAGCTAGCCTGAAGTCTGTATTCTGTCATCCTTTTTGTTCTTTTTCTTTTTTTGGTCGTAATGATAATTACCAAGAAGTTTGCAGTTTGATTGCACTTGGGTGATTATGATTCAACTGTTATTTTGTGAGACTGCTTGTACTTGCCTATAAACAGCATTTTGATTATGATGCATGTCAGTATCTTGATCAAAATAATTTATGCTACAATTTTTTCTTTTCTTTGGATTTTTGTAGAGGATGTCTCATCCTTCCTTGTGATATATGTATATTCCTCTAAATTTGTAATATAACTTCTTTTTCTATGATATATATGGACATGGGGAAAATAACCACAAATCCTTAATATTTGAATCCAATTTCACAAACGTTCTTAAAGTATGTAAAGGTAACAAATCTTTCTGTATGTCATGATTTAGTAACAAATTCATTGTAAGTCTCCTCCTGTGACTTCGCCATTATTTGCATGTGGCAAGAGACATCTAATGGATAAAGGTTCAGAACATCATGGGCATGTATGAGCCTAAAACAGTTAAGTGCACAGTTGGTGGTAAAGACCACCCACCCCCTTTTTCATATTTATCTCCTTTTTTTAATACGATGTTTTAAGTTGGTAGGGGGAGGGTTAGTCAGTTGCTTTGGAACCCATGACCATGTGGCATCATGCATTGGGCAGTAAAAAACACCATTTTTATTCATTTATTTTATTTTATTTTTACCATAGTAGAAGATGATAGATGGTTATTTGAGCAACCGCTCATCATTATTTCTCCCTTTTTGAGGGCTTACCTTCGGGCAAGTGATATGGGTTGACCCCCTCTCTTTCTTTTTAATCTTCTCTTATTTATTTATTTTTTCCTCTCTCTCTTTTCTAATCATGATCGATTTGAAAATTCTCATAAAGTTAAAGTACATGTTATATCTATAACATATTTTATTATCAAGTATGAAGTGCAATTAACATTGTTTTGATACTCAAATCTAAAATTGTAATTGTTCTGTAAGTAAACAGCTGCTAGAGACAAGTTTAAATACTAGAAAAAGACTCTAAGGATGGATTTGTTACTAAATCATTACATGCAGGATTATTTTATTACCTTTACAAACATTAAGGGCTTGTAGTGTAACTTTCCGATATAATCTTTTTTACTGCTGCCTGCTTCCCATACAAGTATGCTTGTTTTCCCATACACAACCATGTGTTTCATGATTCATTTTTAAGATTCTTGGGATTGTATATTCAACCTTGTTTTCTAAATATGAGGTTTCCTTTTAGTTTTTCTCCTCATAGATTCATATTGTTGCTCATTGCTTGCCTAGAAAACAAAAGATTAGCATTATCTTGTTATATTGTGCTTATCTCGGTCATTAACGGGATTGGCTTTTAGAAATTTGATTATGGATAATTGTTACGACCAAATTACAGATCCTGAAAGGCCTAAGAATGACAAGGGAACCATCCTGACTGATACAATCCAAATGATTAAAGAATTGACTGCAGAAGTTAATAGATTGAAAGCTGAGTATGCAGCACTCTCTGAGGAATCAAGAGAAGTAAGGCTTTCTTCTTCCTTTTTGGGTTAATCTAATATCAAAGACTACTAGCAAGTGACTAAGCAAGTATATATGTTTCTGAACAGCTTACACAAGAGAAAAATGAACTTCGTGAAGAGAAGGCATCACTCAAGTCGGAAATTGAGAATCTTAATGTTCAGTATCAGCAAAGAATAAGGGTTATGTATCCATGGGCAGCAATGGATCCTTCAGTTGTCATGGGGCCCCCTCATTATTCCTATCCAGTTCCTGTAGCTGTTCCTCCTGCCCCAATTCCAGTGCACCCATCTCTGCAGCCCTTCCCATTCTTCAGAAATCAGAACCCCAATGCGATTCCTAATCCTTGCTCAACATTTATGCCATATCCAGCTACCGCTACTCACATGGTAGAACAGCCAAGTACCCATCTCGCATCCACTTCTCATGTGTCAAACAAACAAGATTCAAGAAGCAAGTCATTGGATCATCAAAGTGCTTGCAATGCTGAAAGAAGTGACGATAATGACGTGGGAACGGAGCTGGAACTGAAGACCCCTGGATCTGCATCTAATGAGGTAAGTCTAGGATGATTTAAGGAAGATACACTTGCTGTAATGTTGAACTATGTCAAGAGCAGAAAAAAATGCTAGGCTGTTTTCTTGCAGAGATCATCAGGAGAGAAGAAGGGAAAGCTATCACAGAGCGAGGAAATTAGTGCTGAGAATGGAAGTTGTTCAAGCAGGTACTCTTCTTCTGATGGTCTCCAGGATAGCTCCTCCGTCAGCATAGGCAACACCCGAAGGTCTGATAGATGAGAAACTATGATGATTGATGTAGTCATCCTAGTGCTAACTCCCAGTTTGTTTGCCCATCGCAGTCGCTCTTCTGGCTTAAGCAGCTGTAATTGGTTTAGTTCTACTTCTAAGTATCCCCGATTATGTATCCTAGTCTCGATATTTTTAAGGATGGGCATGAGCTGACATTTATTCTCATATTTTTCTGTAAAAATTTTATGTCCAGGGCAGGAAATTTCCTAACCTGGGCTAGTGATGTGAGCAGTGGATAACTGCATGGATCTTCTTAAAATTTTCCTACAAGTTCTAACTTGTTATTCATTTGTGTTACTGGTTTTTCTTTTCCAGAAATGAAATGATTAGAATTTCATCCTCATATAGAATTTGTTGGCTTTTTTGGATAAATGAGCAACTCTGTTTGCAAGCCTCCAACGAAATTAAAGGAAATATCACAAATCCTATGAGTAAAATACATTACCAATAGAAAACAACAAATTAACAAAGAGATGATTGGTTTAGTGAAAAAAGAAATTTTTTAATATTATATTAGTCAGTATCTGGAATCATATTTTGACTAATTTAGTTTGACATTTACACTGATCTATTTAGGAGACTATTCTCCCAATGTAGTATGTTCCATACCCAAATTACGAGTCAAACTCGAGATCTTGATTAAGAAAAATAGCGTCATATCCTATTAAACCAACTAACCGTTGGTTAGTGGAAAAAAATATTAAATCATTTAATTAAGATTCAAATTCGAATATTGAGAATAAAAAGAACTACATTAGGAGAACTTCCCGCTAAAGAGACTTGGATAACAACTCGAGTTAAATTAGTCAGAAATTCCAAATATCAGTTAGTTAAGTAAAATATATACATAACAACAAACTATTAGTACCCTTAATAGGATTCGGTTGTCAAATAGTCATAGACCTGTGCACGGACCAAAAGGTCAGTCGGTGCAGTAAGAAGAATTTTGCGTCCCTTAACCAAGCGCTCGAGCTCGAGTCTCATTGGAAAAGAAAAGGACTATTTTGAAAGAGCTCCCTCTCTATAGGAGGCTTGATAGTCAGGTCGACCCGAATTAGTCGGAGTGAAATTCCGGACATCGGGGGTCCGGGACAAAAAAAAATAGACCTATGCACGGAATAAGAGCCTAGCTCACATTACGCTAGGCCCAATTACATTGACAAGCTTGGGCCCAATCTTTGGGTCACACTGTGCCCAAAGTGATATGGTTGGCACTCACCCTTGGCCCCAGCCCAAGGAATGCTCACCATAACCTTTCATGTGCGCATATACCAAACAAAGTGGGCAAAATCATGTCAAATGAATCCCATCTATGAATAATCTGATAGACGCAGCAAGTGCCTCAAATAAGGGATTTATATATTTTATTTATGGTCACACGTTACACTAATGAAGGGACCAAATAAAGAAAAAAGCAAGTGCCCCAGAGAAGAATGTACACTAGCTAATCATTTCACCTGAGCCACTTCTTGCATAAAGCCACACTGAACTCCAAGACCAAACATGTCTCGGACTAATGTCTTCACAAGGCCGTGCATTCGCATATAGATACTTGTGTTTTTGGGGGGGGGGGTCTCATCAATGAGTAGGGAGCAAACAAGCTCGCCAATCAAAATAATCATTCGTGGAATATCCTGAGAAAGGAATTCTTCCTCCCTCGCCTTCTCGCCGCATTTATCATTCCCCGAGAAAACAGCTGCGACCTAGATTTTTCTACTAATTTTATGAGCAGTTGGGCTGGGCACATTTCGTGAACCAAAACTTGCAGTTCTAAGTAGTCGTCTGAACTCTGAGAGACTTATCTTCCCATCTTTATCAATGTCTGCCTCCTCCAGAAGTGGATCTATTGAGCCTCTCACGCCCGTGTGCTGCACCAATAGATGATGGAGCATTAGTTCAAGGCTTTAACATCCGAAGCACTTGCTTGGATTACAAAAAGCTACAGAAGAAAGAATAAAAGAAGCAGAGGAGGAAGACATAGGAAGCACATGACATGGCCAGAATGAGAAGGTTTGTGAATTTCTGGGCTCACATGGAGATGCTTTGAAACTCAATAAGTCAATAATGACCATAAGCTAATGCTCACATGGACATGGAGATGCTTTCAAGCAAGGGCGGTTCGTAGTATCAAGAAGTGGATATATTACCCATAAAATTTTATCTAACAAATTTAAGGATCATAAAACATGGCTTCCGTCATATTTGAAACAACAATATGCTCAACATTAGTACTCTTCAATGAAAGAAATTTACTTTTCATTTCATATGGATGAAACCAAAAATAACAATAATATGTAAGCAAAATTGATGAGACAACAATCCCTGAAATACAGGAAACAAAACCAGTCAAGGGTCTGAATATTTCAACCTATTAGTGTAGTCAAAACAGAATGCTAATTTTAAAATCTAAATGATGATGATGATGATGACAATTACAAAGACCGAGACTCCAAAAGAAAAGAGCTTACTAAAAAAAATAAGAATAAGAAAATGTGAAAATTAGAGTGCATGATGTGATGTGGAGGCTTAAAAGGGAGAATCAGAAGTTAAATGAAGTGCAGAAGAGAAGTATCTTGGCTTTTTCAAACTTGGCGTAGACAACTGAATCATGGCTGTGTTCCGCAGACAAGATCAGAGAATCAGGAAATATGGTCACATGTACTCTCATATGCCAGTAGATACTGCAAACATCAACCACCACCTTCATTCAAAACCCTACTTACATGCCTGGACCTCTCTTCAATGTACATTTATCTCCATCTAGAAACTTAACAGTTCATGCGAGCTAAAATTTCAATATTACAACTTGATTTAGTGGGACAAGCTGATTAAGCTTTTGTGCATTGGTTCAGTGAGAATGATGTTATCCTCAATATATAAAATACGGAGGCTAGTTGATATATTCTATCCATAAACAGAAATACACGGACATTTTTTTTAACAAAACTAAAAACAGTAAAATTTACCATTCTAAGTTCTTCGGGAGTTATATAACCATCTCTATCCACGTCGAATTTCTCAAAGGCAGCCTGTGAACGCTGGTGCCACTTGTCTGAATCATGTTCCTCCAATTGATGCACATGTAATGTGGCTGCCACAAATTCGGTGAAATCCACAAGCCCATCTGTGTTAATGTCAATCTTCCTCGAGAAAACAGACAAATCTAATTAGGATCCCAAGTAATTTAATGAGAAGAGCACTTCATGGCTCAAACTGGAAGTGCATAAATGCAGATACTAGGCTCAAACAGTACACCTTAAGTGTATATTTTAAGTTTGCCATTTCTGATTATTTTTGTCCAAGGGTTTTCTCCTATGCATAAAGTCAGTTATTGAGATTATGAAGGTTTCAAAACCCTGAATTGCACATGCTTGACCTTTGAGATAACATCTGTAATAATTTGCTTTGGCTTAAAGATTTTCTTCGCTTCCCACTCCGACATCTCCTTTTTCTCTCACCATTCATCGTTTTCACTCATCTCTTTGTTTCCATTTTGTTGTATTACTTGCTGTTCTGCTTTAATCTACTGATCTGTCTAAAATTCATTGGTCTCTTTGTTTTCATTCATTGTTGTCAGGCTTGTGCAGCAAAAGCAGTGAACAAGATCAAAAAGCCTTTTCTCCTCTCTAACAATAGGATTTTTAGGATTTAATACAACAGGAGTTCTGTTATGCGGTAACACATGAATGAAAGTCCAAGAGGTGTTCATAACTCTCTTCGGAGGTTATCCAATGCTTACCGCTTGAAGAATCTCAACCACACGCGAATCTTTCAGTTTCCATGGAAGATCTTTAGCAAGAGCCTGCATATATTAGCCATTTTTGTTAATAAGCAAAAACATGTTGACTTCTACCTTTCAAAATAAAATGTAAGGGGCAGTTTACCTGTCTCATTTCTTCAAGACTAATAGAACCATTCTTGTCCACATCAATAGCATCAAACTGATCCCTAAGACCTGAAATCTCTCCTTCATCAAGTGTGCTAGCTAAAGCCTATAAAAGACAATTTTTAAAAGAAAATCGTAGTTAGAAGAAATTCTATAGAAATGGACATCCATTTTTTCCCCAGCGGAAGAAAGAAGGTGCTGAAATTACCCGCAAAGCAAGTTGCTTCAACCTACTATACTTCACAAACTGTCGCATGTTGTTTAGAACAGAAATGTCCAGTGGAATCTCTAAGGCATTTCCGCCTTCTTTTACCCATGGGTGTGCTGCAAAGTTTGGACAATTAGGAGACAACCAAATACCGTTAAAAATGTCGATGATAAGATGGTTCAAGGATAGATTATGTAATGCCAATAATTCTAGGAAATGAACTTTTTCCAAGCAAATTTCTGAGTGAATGTCATACACTCATAGAATGACATTAGCATTCTAGTTTTCTGTAAAGGGGCATGATACTGGGGTATACAATCTTAGTGTCCACAGACAGTTAGGATCTACCATGATGCTCCCTTCACTTAATGACGTGATAGAAGCTAAGGAAATCCATTCTAGATAACAGAATCATAGCCAATCTTAATAAAAAAAAAAAAAGTCATGTTTCAGAGTTATACATAATGCCTGAGCAGCAGTAAGTCTTGCACGTGGATCCTTCACTAGCAACTTAGTCACAAAATCTTTAGCGCTAGGACTTATGGTTGGCCATGGTTTTCGGCGAAAATCAGGCTTATTCCGCAAAACCTGTGGGTAAGAAGTCACACAAACATGTTAGGAAAAACTATAAATCCAGTAGAGGATAATGACCACACACAAACAATCCAAAGCGAATCAACACTGTGCAATGCAATAAAAACTAGGAATCTTGAGCCCACACTATCATCGACATGCAATTCCAATTAAGAATCTAAAGGAGGCAGTTTCTGATTTGATGCACCAGCAGCATGCCAAGGTCAATAAAAGTTGACAAATCTTGGCATAATTTGACAATACTGAAACTTACTGCATCAACCTTTTAATATCATAACTAAATTGGATTGAGATGAAACATACCATACATAGAGATTAAAGGGTACATATTTTTTCAATATAAAATTGTGCATAGATGACATAGGTTCTCATAGATTGATTACAGTAGTGAATCAAATTGAGATTTGCTTGTATTTGTTCTTGAACTAATGTCCAAGCCAGTAAAATTAAATGGGATCACCAATTTTATAAGTAATCTGCTTATGATAAAGCATTATTATGCACAATTCAATCTAGCATTACATTAGAAGACACAATTTGACAGCCCAGTATAGTCTTTGGGGAGCAACCATGCAAAAATATAATATATATATATATATATATATATATATATATAAATATAAATTCAATATTTAGGGCTGTCAAAACGTAACATGTAATGCTAGTAATCCATAAATTAAACAAAACAGTAGGAAATTATGAGAAGCGCAAAAGGGACTAAAAGGCCACTACTGTAGAGCTACATCCAATGCCTAGGTGCAGACAACACAAGTAGCCAACAAGCAAGAAACTTGTAGGGCTTGGACCAGGCAAATGCAAGCTGTATATGGAGGGTCTAATCAATCAAAAATGAAATTTCTACTGCATTTAGGGGGCTTGGAGGAGATCAACCCAAAAAGGAAAAAATCCACCATTAGAAAAGAAAGACATTGGAGATTATTGGTCGACATCCATCATTGATTATAAAGGAAAAATGTACACCGATGGGAAATTTAAAACAAGGCAACTCCTACCATGGCACCAAAAAAAGAAAGGAATGCAAGTTCAAAGTGAAGAATAAAATGACTTACCTCCTTGAAGATTCCATCCTCAGTTTTATCCCAAAATGGCCGCCTTCCACAGAGCAAAATGTAGGTGATCACACCAATACTCCAAACATCTGATTCAGGACCTGACTTGCGTTTCAATACCTCAGGAGCTACATAGTAGGCACTGCCTACAATATCCTGAAACTTTTTCCCTGGTATCAGCCACAGTTCATACATATCAGGCTTTTAGACTTCCCTATGGGAATGCAGATATGACTGAGGAAGTTACTTCCCATAATTGTGGATTCATAAGATAGAAAGCAAAGGCAAAAATATTTTTTCTCACCTGGTTTTATAAAGTCTGATAAACCAAAATCTGTGGCCTTCAGTGGGGAGTCCTCTTTGGCTGATTTGAACAAGAAATTCTACAAGCAACAAATAGATGTAAGCGAGGGGAACATCTGACAGACAACCATACACAAGGGAAAATTAAAAAAGCCACAGTTTATATCATGTGAAGTGAAGTTCAAAATACCTCTGGCTTCATGTCACGGTGTACAAGACCATGTAAATGACACTCAGCTGCAACTTTGAGCATTTGCCTTACAACAATTGCTGCGTCTTTCTCAGTATACCGGCTATCCTTTCTGATAAAATGGTAACAAAATAAAAGCATAAGTGTAATTTGACCTGAGCTTAGGTTGTAGCAAACACAGACAATCATTATATACTCTCACTAAAAATGCGATTTATGCACATCCAAAAACAGATGATTAAGCAAGGAATGAGAAACTTACTTGGCCAAAATTCGATCCAACAATTCCCCACCCTCACACAATCTATCAAGACAAGAAAAGTCAAAATCAAAACATTTAGATGCCGGAAATTAAGAAAACTAACTCAGAATAAGAGGAATGACTAGAGCATCATGATGGGGGAATAAAGGGTTTATGTAAAATATAAAGATGAAAGAGACCAAAACCAGCAAGCAACTTGAAACTGGAATATTGTACAACAGTAACACCAAGAACCAGCAAGCAAATTGAAACTGGAATATTGTACAACAGTAACACCAAGAAGACTTACTCCATGACTATATACACGTATGACTCATCTTCAAATGCATTGTAGAACTGAACGACATTCTCATGGCCGGTGAGCTCCTGCAGTATCTTGACCTCTCGTTTCACATCGTCAACTGCAATTGGAAGAATCATCTGGGGAACCAAAAAAAGACAAACCAAAAAATTTTGATCATATTCTAACTGACAGTAAAAGGCTACCTGACAATCATAAGCATGCCACTTCTTCCTCTGTATTCCAAAATATACAAGTATTACTCTATAAACTTAAAAATTGATTGGATGCAACATTACTCGAGGGAAGCAAATACCAAAAACACCAGAATAGTCCTTTTCACATCGGTCTTACTAAAGGTTGGGACTTGGGATACTCAGAAAGCTGACTAAGGAATTTTGATTTTCCGAGAGTATAGTACAAGAACACCTCCAGAGATGAATGGTTTGCTTTGTCTCACCAATGTCCATGTTTCAAATTTTGTATGAAGATGCAAAGATGGTTTATGTCAGAGATATCTAGAATAAGAACACAAATGCAGAACTAAATCTTAACCATCAGACTAAGCTCAATCAAGAAAACATATAAAGAATCATAGACTAATGAACTGTTCAGAGACTCTTTTCACATCTTGCTGTTGGAGGGGTGCCATATCAACTCTCACCGGTCTATCGTATTCAATTCAAACCAGCAACCCCGCCTCAGTAGAAGCAGAATAAACTATAAGTTCAGGGCTTCTAACAGTGCAATATTTGGCATGTAATGCAGATTTCCTCTTCTTCTTCTTCTTCTTCTTCTTCTTCTTCTCCCTCTCTCTCTCTGGGTCTCTCTCTCTGTTCTGAGATTCTCATCAAAGTCAAGACTCACGGGTATAAAACCCTTATTCGATATGGTGAATAAAATTTCAAGAATTGCCATGTCCCTTTCTTGTAAGAAATCGAAACCTTGAAACCCCCCCACCCCCACAAAGGAACAAAGAGCTCTGATCAAATCCCGTGGGAGTGATATCAAACTGCCAAATAAGCAATATAGTTTCCAAAATTATGTGGAAGATGAACGTATATTCTTCACAAATATCTAAGCATTTATCATGATTATCATGACCCGAAATGAGAATCTGCAGAAAAGAGCATGACCCACTTACACTTTAGATCCCAACCAAAATTAGAACCCTATAGACCAAACAAGTTATCCCAAAAGGAAAGAACTTTCGACAAAGAAAATCACCAAATTAAGCATCAACGCACAAAAAGAAATAAAACCCATGTTTCAATCCCTCAAAAACCCGGAAAATTTCCATACATAAAAAAGAAAAAAAATTTTCCCATAATACTCAGATCATAAATTGACCAAAAAAGTACCTTATTTTTCTCAATTCTCTTGACAGCAACACGATCTCCATTGGCTTTATCAGTTGCAACATAGGTATACCCAAATTGACCATGACCCAACAATTTCCCAAGCGTGTATCTCTTATTGAAATCCTTACAATAACCAAAATCCGTTCTTTTCCCCCATGGGATTATCCCTCCCTGTCTCCTAGAGTTCCCTTTCGGCTTCAGCTGTGGTTGTTGTTGATGACTTGTCTTGTTCTTCGTACTGTCATAAGTTTTTTGTTCTGGTCGTTGATTTGCATTCGTTGTTGTTGCTTTTCCGGTGCTCTTGTCTTTGCGATGATGATTTCCGGTGGTTGTCGCGGTGGTGCTATTGCTATTTGAGCCACTTACTACCCTGGTCGTTGAAAGACAAGTGCCCATTATTAGAGAAAAAAGGTTAAAAGCTTTTGTCTCCTCTGATCATGAGAAACGAGAAAATTTACTATAAATAGTTGGCAATGAAAGAGAGAGATAGAGAGAGAAACAGAGGAGAGAGAAAAATTAGGAAAGTATGGAGTAGATAGGAGGAAGAAGGAAAGAAAGTGGGGCGATGGTGGTGGTGGTGGTGACGGTCAAAAGAAACATTTGAGAGAGAGAGAGAGAGAGAGAGAGAGAGAGAGAGAGGCAGGGGGGTAGGGGGAGGGAAGAGAACGCTGCAGAAGCTCCCCCGCGTTTTCATTATTTTGGACGCAATGGTTTTCTCTTCTTTTAATTAACAAAAGGAAAATTAATTAGTTTAATTAGGTTTTAATTTCTGATTATTGTTTCAACTTTTGTTGTATTTTATTAAATAATTATTATTTTTTTCCAATTTTTCCTTTTTTAGGTTTTAATTTTGTTTTTTTCGTTTTTCTTTTTGGTTTTTTTACCTCCCTCGTTCTTATACTTGAGAAGAAAACTTCTGCGGCACGTGCACTGCACCGCCCCTATTTGGCATCTGATTTTCCTTTGTCAAAAAAAGGAAAAAAAACTATATTGATAATTAATTCAAAAATTTTTTAACATTAATATTTCCTTTTTTAAATATTCTCAAAACACTTTAATATATTAAATTAATTAATATTTACACAAAATTCATTATATTTTATATTTAATCATTTTAGATTTTTATTATAAAATATGAATATTTTATTATTTTGATAAAATAATTAATATTTATATAAATATTTTTATATTTTTCATACCTACACGTTTGTTTCATTTCTATTTTCTATATTTTTATAAAATATCATTTTTCATTATCATTTCATATTAGTTTCTATTTCCCCATTTTTGTATGTAATTAGGACTAATCAAAATAGTCTTTTTTTTGTCACAATTATTGTAAAAATCAAACTCAAAATGTCAAATAATAATAATAATAATAATGTGATTCCTCATTAATTGTGAAATTAGTAATGAAATTATTTATGCGATAAATACATCTGTTTGAAAATTTAATATTAAATTCAGTTAAAATTATTTTTAAAAGAATTATTGATTAATGATTTGTAATCTTTAAAAAAAAATCAGATATATTATTATGATTAAATTGAGGTTTCTCAACTGGGCCTCGGCCTTAAGTGGCTCAATGATACTTTGGTCATCCTTTTTACGTAATATTTTTATTTCGAGGGTGTGCCAATTAGTCATAGATAAGGTTATAAATTAATGAGGGGCAGGTATGTGGGACAGGGTATATTTGTTTGACGAGTACAAGGCGGACCATTTGACACAAGGGGACTGTGATGTGGATATACTGCGAAGCTGACTAGAGGAGAACATTTCATTCCAATGGGTATGATTGATGGGTTTTTTTTTTTTTTTAACGATATCTCAAATTATATTTTAATTAATTTGATTTAAATATTTATAAAAATTCTATTTAAAAAAATAATTTACTTAATATATATATTTATATATATTTTTTTAAAATTTCAACTTAAGATTTGATTAATATATTTAATATTTTATTTTACTAAATTGATAAACCATTTCAATTTTTTCTCTCAATAGATGACTTTCCTTGCGCTTGCAAAATTGGCTAATCTTAATCAACAGATCATACTAAGGACCCCTACAAAATTAGGATTACTTCAATTAAGATTAGATATAAATATAACTCTTAAATATAAAATTTTGTCAATATTATTGAGAAATTTAACATTTGATGGATGGAGGTTAGGGTTAGAACCCTCTTGAGAGACTCTAACCTCTACCATAAGTATTTGGTTGCCGTTGTGTGTTGTTCGTGTAGTTTTTTTTTCTCTCTCGCATAGGGCGTAAATCTTTATGTCCGACTTATTTAGAAACTAATTTTAAAAAACTTAATTCAAAACTTTTAAGAAAAAAATAATGGTGTTGATTGAGTTGTAACTCCTTACATTTAAGAATCAAGTATACCGAATGCTTTTGATGTATTAAAATCTGAGTCTTAAATCGAATGATTCCAAGAATTTGGAATATTGGACAAGAAAGAATTTTATGTGTCGTGAACGAAAATATTATTTTATCTATAAAGCCATTTTGTGTATGGTTTCTTGATCCTATAGCTTAGTATGAGCTGGTATTCCTTAAAAGTTTAGGGTGCAACTTTTGAGTAATTTAAAAATATGGGGTGGGACTAAGTTCTTGTCCATAGACTACTATGCCTTTTGTTTGATACATGAACCTTTAGTCATGGAAAATTTTTGTTCCCTAAAGAAATTCCAAAAACATTTATTTTTGTTACATGCCTTCGTGTTCGATTTACCTTATGAGAAATTATGTATTTTTAATTTAAAAATGTCTAAAATTAGATTATTGTGTCTGATTTGTACAAGTAAGGGGCGTTTGATTTACACTTGAAAATCAGAATTATATTTAAACTTAAAGATTTTAAGAATAAATTTGAATTTCTTAGGTGCATTAATCATACTTTTGTGGATCCAAGCATTTCTCACATTAAATCATCATGACAACAACAATTTGATTTTTTTTATCCAACACTATATATTTGTACCTCAACTTGATAAATTTTAAAATCAACGGCCAAATAAATCAAAATTTATGTAGAAATTTATATCGATATATTTTTAAAAAATTTTAATCAAATGATCGATATCAAAAATCAATTAAAATATTTTATTAGAAGCTATCACCTAAAATTTAATTCATTTTATCTTTGATTCGCTTGATCTTAATAGTGTTACTCATATGAGATTAGATATAAATGTACGTATATGATCTTGTTAGAAAAGTCACATTTTCTTTTAAAATCTTTTATATAAATATAGAGAGTAAAAATAATAATAATAATAAATCCTTCTTCTTTTTTTCGTTTAACAGAAGAATGATAAATTTAAAATTATATAATAAAAGTAATCCGATTTCATATCATCAATAAAAAATCAGAATCATTACTATAATATAAATCCATTCTAATAAAGAAAATTAATGCCCATCATCAGCTCCATTAAAAAAACTATATACTTATATATATATATATATATATATACCATCGGTCGGTATCCGGATTACTTCGATTAATCTGACCAAGCATTATGGGGCCTGTTATGAGGTTGATACTCTCAATTTCTGTCTTTTTATTTCTAAAATTTAAATTATGAGGATCTAGTGTCCTATTATTACATATACATAAGATTGGTATACTTATCATTATATATTTGCGTTTTTATTTTATATCTTCCGGTATCCGATGCTTAGTCCCATATATATTTGTTCATGCAATAAGATGCACCGGATGTATCAGCAAAACTAATTGCCAACGATGGTGTTTGGTATAAGTGTATTCAATTTCAGCCCTTGCCATGGGGTGCAATTTGTTCCATGTCCGTGACAGCCAGACTTGACCCACAGCCAGTCAGTCTCCAGCAACAAGTTAACTTCGATTTAGGGACAGAAAAATTCAATGCACGAGTTGAAAAAAAGATGAGAAAAAATGGGGCTTAGGCTAGGGTTTTGTTTAGTCAACAAGTTGACCCGGTCTCTTTAGACCAGGCTTAGGTTGATGTGACAATTTCTACTCTATTACCTGCTTCTTCTTCCAAAACCCTAATCCATTTCCCCCAAATATCGCATATTCTTTTTAGGAAATTTTCCAACCATTGGATATACCGAATAGGTTGGTACCAAAACCTAAATGGTCAAGACTAAAATTTTAATAAATTCATAGATTTGAAATATATAATTTTTTTTATTTGACTATTTACTTTTTAAAATCTGATGCATATTTTGTGTTTTACAAGTATTATGTATAATTATTATCGATTAATGATTATCTTAGATCGGTGGTTTAGTTCAATTTGGTTTAGGGCTTTCTAATTATTTTTTTATTTTAGTTAAAAATATTTATATAAAATAAGTTAAAATAGATATATATATCAGGGGAGTTAGATTTTCTACACCAAAGCTAAACTTTCAAAAATGGGGATGTCATTGGTTTTTTTATATAAGAAAATGGGAATTGCATCGGTGTTGTTCTTTTATTTTTATTTTTTTCAATAAGAGCCATGTAGATCAATAGAATCAGTAATCATTCTTATACAACTATTAAATAAATTAAAATTATTATAAAATTATAATTATCAAATATAATAATTATAAAATTATATCATATGCTAATATATGAGTTTTAATCTAAACCGCCGTTATAAAAAAAAAAGTATGACTTTGGCTAAAATGGAAGGGTTATGGGGTTGAATTCAAATTTAATATTTCTCATTGTATTACTTGAAAAAAAATATATAGGAAAAAATGCCATAAATAAAATAAATAAGGAAATTCGAGGGAAAGGGTGTCTGATAAATGGAAACACTGAGAATGGGTAATGTGTAATAGAAAAAATGAGTTGACTTGACCAATGAATCCAATTCCATCTGAGCAATTATTTGGTTTATAAATTTCAACATGTAATAAATTAAATTAAATTATTTTTATTTTTTATTTATTTTATTTATAATATTTTCAACTTAATAAAAATATTTTATAAAAAAATATATAAATTTTTATGATTACAAATCAAAGATTTCATTCCAAAAAAATTAAAATTATTATATCAATATTTTTTGTAATAAAAACTCCATTAATGTCGGTTTAGCCTAACCTTACCATCTCAAAGGAGCTCTTAACTATTCATATATACCGGATCGAGTCATGATTTTCAATTTAATTATTATTAATATACATCGTTTAAATAAAATCCGTCATTTAAATTTTAATAATTATTTTTAAGAAATTTAAAACTTGTGAGATAATTTCATAGGTTTACTTGGTAAATACCCTAATTTTTTCCTTTTATTTTTTTTTCATTTTTCCTTTTTTTGGGCTTACATAAGATTTTCGGGCTTTTTTTTATATCTTGTTTTAATATTTCTTGTTTCTTCTTATGGTCCCTCGTTTTCACCGATGATCAAACCAAAGAGACAAGAAATGAACATATCTAGTACGTAACTAAGATTCGAGATCTTCTCGCATTGTTTTACATTACATTTTTAAAATTAAAAAAAAAAAAAGAAATTTCCCTCCGATGTTCATTTAAAATAATGAATAAATTCATAAGTATTTGATTAGTAATATTGTAGACACCAACTCCTAGCATAATATACTATTTCTTGACATTTTATATTATAAATTTTTTAAATAAAACTATAAAATATTTTATCCGATTTGATTTTCTAATATGAAAAAACAAAATTTGAAACCATCCAACAAAAATTATTCATATTGAGTTAAGGGGGGAAAAAAAACCATTTGGTTAAGAAGATTAGGAATAAAAAATCAGATTGAAATTTAGGTGATTTATTTGAATTAATAGAACGGTAATAAAATTTAAGAATGAAAACTCTAAATTATACAATTTCTGAAATTCAAGTCCGTATATAAATTTTTAAAATTTTTTAATCTTATTGCTAATTTCGATTTTCAAGCGTGGACCACCCTTGATTATATTTAAGTTTGGAGCCATAATTGCTTGAGGTGAGCAAAAAAATTCGAGTATCCAAATATCTGAGGTATTCGATTTGAATCTGATATGAAACGGATCGGATCAATTCGGATAGTAATTTTTCCAAATACGGATATGGATCGGTATATTCAATATTTGCGAATATTCAATCTAATCCAAAAGGTAAGGGTAAATAAGTCATTACAATAAATTATGATCGATCAGTTGTAAAAACCAGCCAACTGAGTAGCTTTAACAAGTTGCTCGGTCGATCAGCTACAAAGACTAGCTACCGAACAGCTTTAACAAGCCACCCGGTTGACCGATACAAGTACCAGCTGACTGAGCAGCAATGCAAAGAAGTATGCGACGAATCAAGCGAGGAATCAATTGGCTGCCCACCTAATCAGCGCTGGCTACCCACCTAGTCAGCTGGCTGTTGAATTATTCAGACGACTGCCCATTTCTCTCATTCGAGTGAATGGTCAATTAATCGACCTTTTTTTAATGTGTTGTTATATCTTTCAGATGAAATGTATTATATTGTATGTTTTAATATTGTTTTAATTTAGTTAGATAATTAAATTTTAATTATTAGATTGAGTTTAATTTTGATAAAAAATGGTATTTAAGTTTGTTTTTTCATATGCGGATACATATTTTTGGATATTTGATCCATCAAATACTATTTTATATGAATAAAGATTCGGATCGTAAAATTTAATACACGGATCAAATAATGGATATTCCTATCGAACACCCGGCCCGTGTTCACCCCTGTTAATTGCTCTACCGCGTTGTACCTTACCCAATGCTGGAAACAGAGTATATCTGTTTCCACACGTGGGTGCACCAAAAACTCATTTTTCACGATGGAAAAATGAATATCAACTGCTTTCATTTTAGGATTGTGAGACACTCTTATCTAATTCTAAAAGTTGCAAACTTTTCCAAATTCAAACAATAAAGAATCAAAACGGGAGAAGATGCTTTTTCAACTCTCCCTACCCTTTTTTTGGCAAATTTGAACACTTTAGGCTCCATTATCATTTGCCCTAGTAAGCTAAGTTCAAGTATATGCATTTAGAAAAATAAGTTTGTTGGATTTCATTTCACACTGATGAAACAAATCAAAGTGATCTTCTTTACCTCACACTAATAGGAAGGTTCCCCCCCCCCCCCCCCAAGGGGGCCATAGCCCGACAAGGTAAGCAAAATTAGGGGCGTTGATTTTAGTGTTTAGGACTGATTGGAAGCCTGTCCGTACATAATCTTGTACTCACACTGAGTTGAGACCTTTACATTCTTGATAAATAGACTCAGATCGTAGTTGTTCTATATTTTTCCAATACGAAAAATTCTAAATACATTTTATAATGACTAAAATGTTGAATATCCATTTTACCACTCTTCCATTCGATACGATATTAATGGGGTTGTTGGAGGGCCAATTCCAAATAAAAACCTAATTAAAAGAATCGTGTTAATGCTCTGATTATAATTTGATTTTACAATTGAAATTATCAAACCATTAATTTAGTTTTGACCAATAATTTTTTTAATTGAAAATCAAAATTATTAAATAATTATAAAAACTATAAAAATCCTGAAGAAACAATAAAAAAAATAATAATAAAAAAAATTTACGCATAGAAACAAAAATTTAATTAAAATCAAAACCATCATCGAGTTTCTCACTCCAACCAAACAAAACAGATTCCGGTGACAACAGGACACTCATGACTCACACACCACGAGTCCGGTGAAGGTAATCTCTAAATCCCAACATGCAAAATGGTAACTTTCCCTCTGTTTTTCTGCGGGGGTGGTTAAGTGATTCGTTTTTGGGAACACAGTGCAGCAGGGGAACACATGTCGCCCGAATTATTAAATTTTCATAAAGTTTGGATAAATGTGAACGCGATGGGGTCACTTGTCAACTTTATAACATAAAAAATAATAATAAATTAAGTGAAAACGTGTAAGAAAGTACTAATGTGGATCAATGATACCCGCTCCTTGGGAAATGTTCTGGGGACCAATAATAACGTAACATGTGAATATCATTCCAATTTGAACACTATTATCACGGGGCAGCGGAGGCCCACGCAAGGAGCACCGATTATTTTTTGTCCCACCGACTGCTGTTACATTAAATAATTTATTTATTTTGATTAATTCGATTTAAATTAATTATTGAATTTATTAGAAAATAAATTCTCTCGATATCTGTTTTTTTTTTACTCTCAAGATTCAAATCAAAAAATTTAATTAAATAAACTAATGCTATTAGCACTTAATTAATAAGATGTTGATATGAAGTTCTTTTAGATTCAGTAATCGAATATTCTACTTCCTTAATTAGAAATTTTAAATTTGAATTTTGAAAATGAGAAAAAATGATTTGAGAAAACTAACCCCTAAAGTGGGTTTTATAATAGTCGAACCGAATTAATCAGATAAATTTTGAATAATGATAATAAAAAAAAATAAGACGTTGATCAAGAAATACCAATTAATGCCTGTTAGATGAGCATGAGACGATCTTATGGAATAATATAGAATTTTGAATTCTTATTTTGTATATTATGTTTATTTATGGGGAATTAGGTGGTATGAAATTTATGTTGATCGTGAGCTCAGAAATGAAGCTTCACCCTTTGCAAAAGAAGGCATGGGTGATGTGATGAGACTTTTGATTTGGGAAGGCCCGACACTCTTTTGCCTTTTGTCGAGGTCTTTCAGCGGCGATCAGATTAGGGTGGGTCTAAATATTTTGGACATGGCATCTTTGAACGCCGGCAACTTTTCATGCTTTTCACATTTTTTAATTAATTTCTTTTCTTTCAGTAACCAAAACTTCTTTTCTTTTTTGGTCTCTTCCAAAAGGGCTTACACATTGCTTGGTAGTCCATTCTAACTTGGCTATATATCTTTCTCTCCCATCCTTTTCTTTCATTTACCTCTTAAAATAAATACCCTTTTCAAATTTGAACTTTTAAAATAAATACCCATTTTATAAAATTTAGTTTGATCAATAATTTTGTCAAAACCTATATAAAGTTTTATATTGTATTGAAAGAGGAGATTTGCTTTAAAAGACATATGCTCCCGAACCCCTTCAATTGCATGTATCAAATGCGAAAATGAAATATTATCCGATTTGAGAGATTAGAAAAACTAATTTAAAAAACTGACTATACCAATCATATTAAAGTAAATCATTATTAACCCCTCATACTTGGTATTGCTAGATCTATTAAATTTGTTTTGGTAGTCAATAAGAATCGAAAACTAGGATGAGATAATAATTAATAATAATAATAATCTATATTATAATAAATAAGAACCACTTATCATAAAATAAAAAAGAAATTCTCTATTCGCATGAACTTAACACCCTTGGCTAGTAAAGCATGTGTAAAGCCTTCTTTTTTTTTTCCCCCCAAAAAAGTGATTAGTATAATTATAATTTTGATATTTTTTATTAGAATTATAAATTTTTATATGGGTATCTAACCTTTCTTTTAATGGGCAAGTTAGGGAAACAAATTAAGCCTTGCGCCCGTGACTTTAATCACATAATGATTAAAACTTTCATCGTGTGTTATTATTATTTTTTTGTTTGGGGGGGGGGGGGTGTTCACGAGATGCTAAAGGAAATTATATATTTGCTAGCAACTTTTTAAGGATCCCATCGACCCATGGGGCTTTAGGGCTGGTAAGTTTTGAGCAATATCACTCTGCATGTATTATAATAAATAAAAAGAAGTTAATAAGTTATAGTTCAACTGATATTATTTCTCCTTCATTTTGTAAAGTTCTGGAGTTTAAATCTCCCTATTTATTAAAATAAATAAATAAATAAATTGGGATCAGTCAGTAGAAATAATAAAAATTTTTAAAAATTTTGAAAAAGTGTTTAAATTGTAATGATATCATGATCGGGAGATATATAAGGAGAGAATATAAGTAAAAAAATAAAATAAAATTGAGCAATATTATTTTCCACCTAAGTATAATTTAGAATATAACATAATTGTGCATTAGTGTTTCAAGACTTCACAAAATGAAAATTATAGAGTTAAAAAAATTTTAAAAAAAATATCTTAATTTAGGATCAGTCTCAAATTATTTGTAGTTCAGGGGATTAATCTGATTACGCTATCATCACATAAGATAGTCAAACTCTATTGATTAGAAATAGTTTAGAAGAGACACAAATATAGCATATACATGGCATTCACACGACTGGCCAAGCTCTATCGATTGAAAATGGTTTGAAACATAGGACTCGGTTCAAGAAGTTCTAGGAGCTTAAACAAAATCTAGGGGTGGCTATTAAATTTCACCAGATGGGCTGCAAATAACATGTAGGCAATAATAGATTTATTTGAATCTATTAATAAACTCAGTATTAAGAGAACTGGTACACCCACAACTTCATTCGACAAGAGTTACTAATTTATGTTGTTCCCAAGTACTCATCAAACAACACTGATGATGCATCAGATGGAAAACCAAGACTCCCCGCAAAACAAAGGCTATAGCATGATAATAAGCCAACTTGCATACAAAAAAATAAGGAGTAATGTCACTGGTTAAGTCTTCTAAACAAGAATTTCCTCAATAGGTTTGGCCTCCAACTTAGCCTTCTCCAAATCCTCCACCTGCTTCTCCTTAGCCAACTTCTTAAGCCTGGCAAGCTCAAGATCCTTGCTCATCTTCCTCCTATACATCTCGGCGAACGTGATTGGCTCATCGAGTACCGGTTTCTCTCCCTCCCTGATTGACAATGGGTAGACAACGGCTTCTGGGGCTGGATTTTGGAATGTGGCAATTGACAATCTGCTGAAGTTGGAGTTCACCACAGCTTGATGGTCTGCATTCTTGAACCTCCCGTTGCTCAGAAACTGCCCACCCAACAAAAAATTTGGTCAGCATTCAATTTTCTAATCAATGATCAACCATGGTTCCTGTTCGGTTCAAACTAAGAATCTCCTATTTTAACACTATTCTTGCTCCAAAAGCTCAAACTTATAGACTTACGTGGCCATGATCACCAAGGTTGACAACAAAAGCACCCTCAACAGGCTGAACAGTGATCCAAGTCTTGCCACCATCATTGGTCGCCTGCAAACCCCCGACTTGATCCTGAAGCAAAAGGGTAATAGTGCCTGGGTCTGTGTGCCTCTTGAGGCCCAAAGTGAGGTCGGGCTGGGGGCATTTTGGGTAATAGTTGACAACAACCTTTTGGTCCATGTCAACGCAGGCCTTAGTTAGGGCCTCCTTCTCAAGGCCCATTGCCTCAGAGAGGACCTCAAGCAGCTTGCACGCCAGGCCCATTAGCTTCTCCCCGTATTCCTCAGTCACAGCTATCCACCCTTCCGGCTTGTCTGGCCATCTTGAGTAGTCACGAGTTCTTAGTGGGTATGAGAAGTACGTCACTATCTCACGCCAATCTTGTACTGCTTCTCCCTAATTAATCAAAAAAATAATAATAAATTTAGCACTGAAAGATTATATTTATGACTTAATCGAGATGCTCGATATAGGGCTTTCTTCGAAAAATAGTAATTTTCCCTATTCACTATTGTTTGCAGATTTTTTTTTTAAAATGAATTAATTGAAATTGACCAATTCTCCCAAAAGTTTCCAATAATAATTTGACTTCAAATGTTTGTTTTATGATTTCTTTTTTTTTTTTTTGTGGCTTAGGGCTCATGATGGAACCTAATATTTGATGATGGGTAGATCAAATTGTCCTTAAAAATGATCCATTTCGTGAAAATTCAAGTCTTTCTAGAAGTGCGTTTTCTTTTCTTTAAAAAAAAGAAAAACATTGTACCTGAAGATGACTGGAGACGATGAAACCCCCTTTTTTGCCACCGGACATGTCAAACCTTAATTTCTCTTCCGGAGGAAGCGCAAAGAACTCACGGGCAAGACGAGTCATTTCAGAAATGAGTTTTGAATCAACCCCATGATCAACAACCTGAAAAATTCCCCAATTCTCACAAGCTTCAACGATCTTCTTACATATCTCTGTTCTTCTGCCATCGATTTCGTCGATTCCATCGAGGGAAATCACAGGAATTTCGTTGCTGAACTCGTTGTATGGAACCTTAGGACGCTCGTCCTCGTCACGAACGAAGCTTGCTTGAAGGATTTTTTCCTCTGCTAATGCTGTTAGTGTTGAAGGAGCCATAAGTGCTCTGTTTTCTTTTCTCTATGCCCTGTTTTAGGTTGCTCTGTTCAAATGGAAGAATGATTCTTTTTCCTTGGATGGGTTATGTTGGGGGTAGCATGCTTTATAGTGAGGTGATGTAGCGTAGGGGAGTTGAATGCGCGGCAGTTCCACCTACATCTCCTACGTGGCAAACTACCCACCTCGCTCTCTCTTGTGGAAATTATGAAGCGTAGATAGGGACATCATGTGCAGAGCTACATTTTTTGTTTTTTTTTTTTATCATTTTTGGACTTTAGAACCCTTTTCATGAGCCCATACAAAACCTACAATTTTTAATTATAAAAAATATTTGATAGTTTTAAGATAACATGTTATCATGTACCTTGAATTACTGAGATTTTATCATATGTTAAAAAGGTTTCCATTCAATTGTTCATCAAAATTTAAATTTCCCTTTCCTCTAAAAAAATTTATCCAAATATTTTATATACTTACTTAAATTTGACCCATAGTTTATTTCTCTTGATCAATTCCGCCATGATCGATCCCAATTTCAGATAAAGAAAGAAGATTACGTTAAATAGTTAATATAAAAATAAATCAAAAATTTATGAGAATGCATCAACACATATTAATTAAATTTGGACCACATCATTAGTATATTTTGATTAATACAAATAAATATTTTGGATTAAAAATTATAATAATATCAGATAAATCAAATAAATCAGAAATTAAATCTTATATGACAATATATATCAACACGTATCGATTGAATCTTAATTAAATAAATCAATATATTTTTATCGATTCAAATGAGTATTTAACTAAAAATTTATCAAAAAATAGTGATACATGCAAATTTTGGTGATCGATCCAGTATTAAATTCAACATTATGTAAAATTTTATTCATGTCATGTATCTAATATCAGTCAGAGACAATCAAGAAAACCGTGGGCTTAGAAGAGAAGTATTTCCATTAAATTATCAAAATTCTGTGAGCAGAGAGATTGAAGCAACGAATATTGATGACAGAAGAGTGGGATACTTCAAACTTGGTGCCCACGATTAGGACAGCCAAAGTCATGGCACATGATTTTTCACCTACTTAAGGACTGCAGCTGCCTACCTAACCCCATCTGCAATTTTTGGTTGTTTAATGTATATTTCTTAGTTATCCTTTTTAGTATAAAATAAAGACTTAGATTGTCTTATTTGGGACTTACCCTTCTCCTCGTCAAGGCCTTGCTTTTACTAAAGTTTGACTTGCCTCAATCTGGACCCTTTTTCAATAGGACTATTTCCACGGAAAGAGATGTACAGTAAATAAATTAAATAACTATTAGGAATTGTTTTGTAGAGACATTCCCGTCATAAAAAAACTCTTATTCAAGTGTTTAGTAAAATCTCGTATTCAAATCTATGAGAATGCATATATTTTCATTATTTCTATATATAAAAAAAAAGGAAAAAAATCACCATTGGGAATTAAATATGTTCTAATTTAGTTTAATTTTGTCTTTATTAATATTTTTCAATTAAAATAACAAGTATTTGAAAAGAAAACTAAAGTTTCATAGAAATCGTATTTCTAAATAAAAAATTATAATTATTATCGTATTTACAATTTTATCTGAATTTAATATTAATTTTTTTGAACAGATTAAAACTGCTTTCAAATATTAACCCTTATAGTTTTTTTTTTCTCAAAAGAAAGGAAAAAAATTACTTAAATTTAAATTTGAGAGTAGTCGAATATCTTACAAAACAAGTCCTAATAATAATAATCTTAGAGTTCATATACTAGGAAAGTCAAAACATCAGCAAGCGGACGTGCATAAAGCAACCTAAATATCTACATATATATATATATATATATATATATTTATACAAAGAAATACAAAGCATCGAATCAAAAAATGAAAGAGGAAAATAAAAAGACTGTGTCGCTTAGGGTCGTCCCTGAGGGACTGAAGCAACCCAATATTGAGGCGATGGTTGGGAAGCAAAATGCGAGGTGATAGCTGAAGGAGAACATTATCTTGGGAGGTAAGACTTTATTATTTTGGTCGATGCATTATTTGTTTGGGTTATCTTACTCATGAGATGTGACGTGTGACCATAAATAAAATATATACATCCCTTCTTTGGGGGTTTTTGCTGCGTGTATCAGATTTGTCATGAATGGTTCTTCAAAAACAATAAAATTTTTTATTTTCAATCTTTCACTTTTCAGTTCGATCCCATTTTATTATATCTTATTATAAAAAAAAAAAAATTCCTCATAAATGGATTCATTTGAGATGATTTTGCCCTGGGACTATTTTGCATCGTACAAATTATCCAAGGAATGTGGACATTTTATAAAAGAAGTGCACGTTAGATTATTTAACTAAAATTTTGAATTCAACTTGTAATTTAAATATGAAACAAATTATATTGGGAGAGTAATCTCTTAAATGGGTCACTATGACTTTCGAACTAAATTAATCAAAATATAATTCTGAATACCGATTGATATAATAAAAAAACAAAGAGATCTTTCAAAAGTGGGTCTGACAATGGATCTGTCTAAATTAATCGAGTCGAAATCTCAGATATTATGACCAAGCTAAAGATCAAAAAAAAAAAAGAGATGGTCCAAAGTCCACGGTGGGCTTTAATTCTTTTTTTTACCGTTATATAATCACTAAACTGTCCCCTTGACGACGACGGGCTTTACTTTCTTCCTCAAGCATTTCCAAACTCGAAAAAAAGCCCAAGAAACCCGTGGATGTGGGTTTACAACAAATGGAAGGATTTTGACAATTGAACTAATGGGGATACATTAAGAAAGTAAAGGAAAGATAATACCAAGAATCAAGTGGTAGACCATTAAAGTAAATGAGAACACCGAAGGAGAAATAATACATTAAGGAGTGCTGCCAATGCTCCTTGATGCTTCTTGAGAGGCGAAGAAAGTGTGGGCTCGGGCCAAGCGGGTTCACGGCAGGCTTTCTTGGGTCACAATGAAAATATATAATTTCAAATTTATATGGTGATCTCTCTCTCTCTCTCTTCGAATCACAGAGAGAGAGAGAGAGAGAGGAAAAGACTTTTTGATCTGGGGACGAAAAAAAAATTAATTTCAAATTTATATATTTGGCTTAAAGTCGAGTTTATATTTATTATCAAAAATTTCAAAATGTTTAAGTTAGATGAAAAATAACAAATTAATAATGAAAATATTGAACCTAGAAATTTCTTGGGAGGCGATCCCAGGTAAGTGTTGGGTTGGGCCGAGTGGGTTTCTGACCGGCTTTTTTGAGTCGAAATAAAAATTTATGATTTTAAAATTATAAATTTGGTCTGAAAATTGAGTTTATATTCATTATCCAAAATTTTAAAATATTTTAATTAGATATTCAAAAACAGAATATCGAACCAAGAAACTTCTTGAGAGGTGAACCAAGGTACCACCTGTGTGGGCTTGAGTCAGAGAGGGTTCGTGGCTGTATTTGTTGGGTCGAAAAAAAAATATATAAATGACAAAATTATAAATTAACTTGAAAACTAAGTTTATATTCATTAACCAAAATTTCAAAATGTTTAAATTAAATGAAAAATAAAAAATTTCATAAATAAGAAAATAGTGACGATCTTCTAAAGATAGAAATACAATATAGTCTACTCAATTTATGATATTATATATATATATATATATATATATTTTAAATTATCAGTATTCGATAATCATATTGAATACGATTAAATCTAATTCAAATCAGGTTGAGTTTTAAAAAAAATACTCTTCCCGTCTATTTTTTTTGTATAGGAGATTTAAACCCGAAATCTTATTTAAAAGATAACAGTACCCACCTGCTTAATCAGTTAGGTATCGCTATGATCTTGTAGCTATAATAAGTCTATCTTCCTAATAATTGCATGGTGTCAATTTTAGTAGGTTTGAAATTGAAATATCTTAATCCCCAATATAATGTAGTAAATTTTAATCAATTGTTATGCCAAAAAAAAGGGTTATTTTATTAAAATGAGTCACAACTAATCAGAGCTAAACATATTTATTTTAATAATTAAAAAAAATCAATTTTAGTAACTTAATTCACCAAGGTAGGTAGAAACCATTTAAAGAATATTGGTTCAATGTTTTTTGTTTGTTTCTTCATCTTATGAATAATTAAAAAAAAAAAAGATTAGGAAACAAAATATTTATTTTTAGTTGATTTAAATAATTATTAAAACCTTTTCCTACAGCAAAGATTCTGAATTTGAATTTTGCGAATTTGGATTTTGCTCTTTTACATAGCCAAGTAAAAAAAAAAAAAGGATTTATTTATTTATTTTTATTTTTTTAATAGTGGCCTAAAATAAATCCTCTTATGAAGCAAATTAAAAAAAAAAAGGATATTAATTTTTCCCCTTTTTATAATGATATCTTATGTTGGGCTAAAATAATTTTCATCTAATTGGACAATTAATGTGGGCTATATCTAAACTTTGCCTAATATAGATCAATCATATAAATGTTAATTAATTATTCAAATAAACAAAAAATTTCCCATAATAAAGGGATGAATTCTGGTTTTGTCCCCTTCCCATTGCCAAGTAAAGAATTCAAAAAAAAAAAAAAAAAGATTCAAAATTTCAATTTTCCCTGATTTTTCATAATTATATCTTAAATTGGCCTAAATAATTTCTAATTTTCAACTAATTGCACATTTAATGACTTAAAACCCCCTATCTATCTATAATAAGAATTTTGATTACGAGTTTTATTACCTTCCCTCCACCGATCAAAACGAGCAAAACCTATTTTTTCTCCTAAATTTTAAAATTTATATCTTACGATAATAAGTTTAAAAAATTCTAATTTTTAACTATTTGCACATCTGATGGGTTATATCTAAACTTTGATGACAATGAAATCATTCGATATATTTATATCAAATAATATTTATGCCAAAGGGGAAAAAAAAAACAGAACAAGATCAAATATTTACCATTTTCCCTAACTTTTCTTTAGTCTCTATTTTAACTTATAGAGGCCTTAAATAAATCTATAATTTTGAAGTAATCTCACATTTAATGGATGGGGTTATATCTAAACTTTCCCTAATATTAATTTAATCATGATATATATTTTAAATGTTAATTAATTATTATTAATTAGCATCTTTAGGAGGTCCATTGAATCATTTATTGCACCTTTTTTAGCCGACGTGGCACACTGAATTGATATTTCAAATCTCTATTACAACGGCTAGTTTTTCTTTTTAGATGGGCTCAACTTGGACACGCTCTAACGGTCATATTTTCTCCCAAATCCCCGTTTCCAAGTTCTTTATAAACCCCCCATCTCTCTCTACCAACACCTACTGCTCTCTCTCAAAGTTGGATTCTTCGCCGGTCGGAGTTCTTAATTTTCCGGCAACAACAACTCTTCTCCTGTGAAGTTTCTGTTTGATTCTTTTAAGATTTTCAACGTTTTCAATGGAGACTCCATCATCTACAAGAAGAGTCACAAGAACTCAAACCTTAGCTGATTTGAACAAGAACAATAACAACATACCCATTTCAAGTAAGGGGCTTCTTCCATTTTCTTTTCGTTTGATTTCATGTTTTTGAGGTTTGAAACCTAGCAAACAAAGAAAGATTTTTTGGGTTACAAAACAATCAAAGATCTTTTACTCTAAGAAGGCCTTTGGATTGGATTTAGGGGGTCTGATTGAAAATTTTTCTTCTGCTTTTATTTGCTGCAGAGAAATCTGAAGAATCTGCAAAGAGTGCATCAAAATCAAGGCAGAGAACAGGAAAACAACAAGCTTTGATCGATATAACCAATGATTCCCCAATTGTGGGTCTTGCAACAGGAAGCTTGGAAACCCCATCATCAATGGCGAAACTCCGGCTAACACCCGGTTCCGGTGAGGCGCTGTTGAGGGGTCAAGTGAAGGCTCTACTGCAAAAAGTTGAAGAAGAGGCAGAGCTCTCTAAACTCTCGCTTGAGAGCCGTCAATTTCTCCCCAAAATTCAAGGGCTCGCTAATTCCCCAATTGGGATTCTTGCTCCAACTCCTGCAAACACACCCCACATCTTGAATCTCTCTGCTGATTCAAATTCCAATGGGAATTTTCCTGTTCAAATTGATGTAAAACCCACTCCAATCCAAGAACAACTAGTCAAGATTTCTGAGGTTAGTTCTTCAATCTTTCTCAATTTGATTGATTTTGTTATAGCAGAATTCAATTTATATTTGGGAATTTTTATTGTTTGATTTAAGATATGATTGTTTTGGGAAATTTGATTGATTTCTGACGTTTGTTCTTCATTCTATGCCATTTTGAATGATTTTGTTATACCAGAATATAATCCAATTTTGGGAATTTTATTTGGGTTTCGTTTTTCGTTTGACTTAGGTGCAATTAAGGTTTCAATTTGAATTGTCAATTTAATTTGCAGTTGGTGGGAGATTCATTGTTTTTGTTTTTTGGTTTATGTGTAATTAATGATGTTCTCATTTAATGTTTTGTGCAGGTGGTGGTGAGTGATATCCCTGACGTGAAGAAGAATGATTCTTGGATAACAAGGTCTCTGCTGTTGGATTTCTCTGAGAAATCAGATTCCTCTGATTCGTCAGATTGTTCATCTGTAGTTACAGATGTTGTAGACAAATTATCATCACCTGCAGATGATGATGATGCTTCTATATGGTCTATTCAGGTCAATGCAAGCACTAAAGATGATGAAGACATCGAAGAGATGGGAGAAGAAGATGAAGAAGAAGAAGAAGAAGAAGATTATGGCGATGAAGATGATGAAGGAGGATTGGTTGATGAACTGTGTGAAGGAATGAATAAGATGAATGTGAATGAGAAGCCGATGATGCCGAAATTCATGGGAATACACAAAAGATTTGTTTACAACAACGAGGATGAGCTTGTTGGGGAAGAGGTAGTAGTGGGTGAAGAAGAACAGAGTAAGGAAACAGAGGAATCTGTTTTGCATTTGAAGGGATTGCCTACACCAAAGGGAAAGCATCTTCGCTTTCAAGAGGAAGATGAAGAAGAAGAAGAAGAAGAAGATTAATTTGAGATTTGCAGTTTAATCTCTGTTTTTGTTTTAAGCTCTGAGGTGCTTTCTCAGTGTCCTGAGAAATTTGCTTTGCTTTGTTTTCTTTTTTTTTTTTTTTTTTTGATGTTGTTTATTTTTCGGTCTGTTTTTCTGTCGAACATTGATGGGTAATGCTACAACCACAAACCAAGTGGTTGATTCTTCTACAGATGAATGATAAATATTTTTTTAATCATAGTTTTGCTCAAATTATATTATTATTATTCAATATTGTTTCTTATTATCATTGTTGGAGCAGAGAAACGTGTGTTTGTAAAATTCTTAATCACAATTGAGATTTTGAGAACTAAGATAAAATGGGCGACAACCCCTTCTCCCCTTTCTAAAAGGGAGAAGCAAAAGAGAAAGGAAATAAAAAATATGGACAAAGTACGAAAATTGTAATAATAAATAAAAATATCATATATTTGAGAAAATATTATATTAAGATTTCTTTTTATGTAAAAATGTATATAAAATACCCCCGTTTTGTAAATTTGACACACAAGGGAATAAAAAATTCATCTTTTTCTCCCTCTCTATTTTCTTGCCGATGAAAAATAAGTTTTCTTTGATATGAATTTTCTATAACTTTTATTTATTACTTTCATATAGAGATTTTATTGAATATTATGATTTTTTCAAAATATGCTCTATGATTATAATTAAGTCTAATTTTCTATATAAAAAAAAAACTATTATAATTTTATTGTGTTCATTGTTTTCTTGGTATAATAATCTTATTATCGATTAAATATATAGACAAAAAACCAGATTTTGCGGGTTATAGGTTCAAAGGTCTTTTAGAAGACATAAATTTGGTGTAATAATACCATGTATTTAATTAATAAGTTTTTATTAAAAATATATTTATTTATTCACTTGTTATAGTTGATAATATTGTACATTGCGAAATTCGAATATGTGACTCTTAATATTATAGAAAATAATTATTTATTATGCGTGTTAGATCTTGAAATGAATCTAAATGCAATGGATAGACACTATTAAAATAATTTAAATAAATAATAATGATAGAAAAGTATAACCATTTAAAGATAATTGTTCTTATGATCAACTACATTTGAGCATACAAAATCTTAATTTTATAGAGAAAATATTTTTAGAAAAAATATGTTAGAAAATTCTTCACTTTTCATATATCAAATTTGCTTCTATAGTAATGTTGGAAAAAGGGATTCAATAATATTCTAAATTGATGTCCCATTGTGGTTGAATAAAATATTATTGATGAAAAATCATAAAACTCGATCCAGTGATCTTAGTCCATTTTCTAAAGCAAATGTGATTAAATATTGTTATGAATATGAAAAATATCATAATTGTAATGATTGTCATGATTATGCAAATTTAGTAAACCACCAGAAGTGGTCATGTACTTATACAACCGTATTTCTTAAGATGCACTAGATGATAAGTCTCCATTAGAGACAATTAGAAATAGCAAAACAAACCTTATACATTTTAAAACATTTAAGTGCGTTTGCTATATAAAAAGAGAGCGGTGCATATTTTTAATATATGACCCTAGAAAAGATGGATATATTTGCTATAATCCTAAAACTAACATGGTATACATGTCAAAGGATATGAAATTTGTCAAAAATAAGTATTATTTTGCAAAATTATGTGATAAAACACCACTGAATCTATCTATGGAAGCTCCAATTAAGGAGTAAGGGGGAGAACAAGAATGCCATGTGCATGTAGCATGTCACGTCCAAGTCATTGAGGGGAAGCCAAAAGACAAGGCCAAAAAAGGAAGAAAAAGATAAGAAAAAAAAAAGGCAAAGGAAGCTCAACCATCCGACTCTACTTTTGCAAGTCATGACTCCATAGAATTCCACTCGTCAGACTTGAGGGGGAGTGTTGAAAGTGGCGATAAAATATTCAACAAAGCATATGAATGGATGCTTTTCGAGTACATTGCCCTAATTCGTCAAACCTTACGTAACAAATGCACATCAAAAGTTCAAGGAAAGGAAGAAAGGAAGGGCCCAAAATGAAGCTATCAAGACTCAAGAAACTGTCCAAAAATGGGCAGAATGTAGAAGCAATTAGAAGCTCAAAAAGAGGCCTTAAATGGGTTGGTCAATGAGGGTTTTTTAGTCCACATAAAGAAACATCAAAACACATTAAAAGGGCTCAAGAAAATCTCATTCACGACCCAAGAAGAAACCCAAACAATGCATGGACAGAATGGGTAGAATTTATAACGTCTCGTGTTTGTGTCTACCAATTAGTTTTTGTCTTTATCAGCCAGTTGGATATAGATGGTTGGATAAAAAAATAAATAAATAAATGGTGTTGGGAACCACAACTTACAACATTCCAACTTAAACATTTGCCCCGTTGGACTTAGGGCATAAGCTAAGCAACCAGCCCGACACACATGCCCATAAACCCATTTTTAGACAAGGTCTGCCTCAAAAACCAGAGTCCAGAGGTACTTTGGTTTATACAAAGCCCACATGAATACGAGAAAGCCCAAACGATTTAGCGTACCAACTGTTTACCCATCAGTAAGAAATCTCTATTATTCTCCCGAGGAAATTGTAAACCTTTTTGAACAATAATATTACTAATATTATTTTCTTTAATACGGGAAAAAATTAAAATAAAAGTCTATTGAAGGTTTTAAATACTAACACCTTTTTATTTCTTCAACAACATTGCCGACTTTTATTCCAATTTTGCTTGACCAAATGCACGGGATTTAGAGGGGGAGGGTCGTTGGGACTGTAAAGTGGTGTTTGCTTTATGGAAAATATCAAAATCTCTCTCTCTCTCTTTTTTTATTTCTTCAACAACATTGCCTACTTATTCCAATTTTCAACAATTTTCTTTTTTTTTTTTTTTTTTTTTGTGTTTGATCGTTACTATTCGAAATCATACTCTGATTAATTCGTTTTAAACTACGGTTGGACTCAAATTAGGAGAAATTCTCGCAGCATATGTTTGTTTATTTTTCATAACTCGAATCCGAGATTATGATTAAGCGATTCTAATGTTTTTTTTCATTAGACAAACTGTCCGTTAGTTAAGATATCATGATTATGCTATAGCATCTCCATAATGTTTTACTACACGTATTTCATAGGTCTTTTTTTTCTTTGATCAAATTATATAGGAATGATAATAGACTAATTGTTAGATTGCGAATTTTAACTATTTAAGTTTTTTTTTTTTAAAGAATTTTAATAATAAAATTTTAAATATTTAACTGATAATTAAAATTCAGAACTACCCAGCGTCCCCCACAATCTTTGCTCTACTATCATTTTCAATTCTGTTATAGGACTCTCTCTCTCTCTCTCTCTCTCTCTCTCTGAAATATAACTTGATAATTAAGGGCAACAACCAGCATCAGCGTCAAAAAACAGAATTCCAGTGAAGTGGACGCGAAGAAAACCAAAGGCCTCCATGATAATTTCGCACCAAGTGAAATCAACTCCTCCACAGCCACCACATACCACCTACCTTGCACAAATTGCTCACCTTCGAGACACATATCTCTTCCTATGACATATTTAAGTTATTATCATGTCTGTCCCTCCAGCATTCAATGCACTAATCAAAATCTCTCTCTCTCTAAGTTTTGGACAAGACAAGAATAGCATGGAGAGAGAAGAGGGTGTGGTGGTGATGGGAAGGGTAGAAATTGACTCAAGGGCGCCATTTAAGTCCGTCAAAGAGGCTGTGATGTTGTTTGGAGAAAGAGTTCTTGCTAGTGAAATCTATGCTAACAAGCTCAAAGAGGTTCATCTCTTTCTCTCTTTCTCTCTCATGGCCCTCTAATTATTAATGAAACAAAAATGTAATTTGTATTGGATTTTGTTTAGTCGATTGAATTAGTAAATTAATAATTTATTTTTGCATGATAATACTGGTTTGATGCTATATAAAGCATCATAAATAAATAAAGTTGTGGGCAAAACATACTATTTTTTAAACAAAAATTATTTAAAAAATTTTCTCTTTTCTAATACAAATTAACTAACGAGTCATTCAATCTGTCAAAAACTCGTTATGATAAATTTAAACATAATAAATAGTATTTCTAATTTTTAGTTGTTATGTTTTTAAATTATAATATAAGCGAGAATTTAATAATTACCGACATATTTTTCTATAGAAAATAAATAAATATAAACATGTGACATGTATGCTAGATACATAATTCAATTGAAAGTGGACAAGGGTTCAAGAAGTTTGGAGCAATGAAAGCAGAGCTAGAAGAAGCAAAACAAAGTCTTCAAAAAGCAGAAGAAGAAGGTGAAGCTATGGCAAATTGCATCAAAACCCTTAAAGAAGAGCTTGAACAAACCAAAAGAGAACTCCACCAATTAAAAGCCAAGGAGCCTAAAAACCAACCCATCAATCCTGATGTTGAAGACTTCAAGTTCATGGAAAATGCAAGAGAAATTGTGGTCAATGAACATACAGAGGAATTTGGATTTCAGAGGAAGAAGTATGTGAAATTTGCAAGCCCTCCTTCACTGGCTCAAGTCATTGTGAGCAAGGATTTGGATGAAGGGCAAGAAATTCCTGCAGCGACTAAAAAGAAGATAAAGAAGGCGGCAGTGGTTTCTGTGATTGGTGCAATGTTCTTGAAGAAAAAAGGAAGGCAAGAAAATGAGCCACCAAGAGAATGATATGCAACGTTTTCCAATTATGGAGGTCCTATAACAGACTCTCATCACTTCAAATGTGTGGCCACCAACCAGGCAAACCCATTCATTTCAGAGAGTGAAGGAAGCCCGCCGAGACAGTCAACTTTCCTTAGTCATATACTAATGATCATTTGTCAACAAGGTTCTTGTTTTTGTTTACTATTTTTTTTTTTTTGCAATGTTCATTAAATTTGTTTCTAGGTTATATCTGGGGATATTTTTTTTTCTTATAAAAAGTATCAAGAAGCGTTACTATCCTCCTTAGGCATTACTATACGGTGTATCATGGTATATTTTGTTGTCAAATTTGAATTTGTTTTATCATAAAGTTTCATATATATATTTTTTTACTTAGCCACCGATATTTAAAAATTTGACTAATTTAGTTTGAGAAATTGTGAAACTTAATTTATAAATTTATTCTTACAACGTGTGTTTTTTTATATTTAATACTTGAAATCGAGGTTTTGATTAAATAAGTGTAATTTCTTACTATTGATAAAAGTTTTAATTACTTTAGACCTTCACCCGATATTTTGTTTGATGTATTTCATCAAATAATCTGTTAGGTTTGGAGGGAAAAAAAAATCACAACAGGCTAATTCAGCGCGGGACCAAAGCAAGGACTGGCCCTATTTTAATCATACCAAACTCGGCTCGGGCCTTCGCGGCCCAAAACCTGCCCAGACAATGAGCTCCATCGTCCTAGGAACTGCAATTGTAACTAAGCCAGAATTATGAAGAAACAACCAATCCCAAGATCAGAACCAACTTGCGGTCCTTCTGTTTTTTCCCTGTTCTAGATTTTAACTCAAATCTCTCAACGTCACCGTCGAAGATCTCAGTCTGGTCGAAGAGGACGGAGACCATCTTAATCTTCTTCAATTGATTTCCTTGCATTCAAGCGTCGAAGGACCCTAAATTCTTGAAGGAGACGGTACATTTTGAGGGGTGGGGATTTGGTTTTGAAACCGGACCGTAGAAACCTGAACCAGGGGAGAACCGTTTCGAACCCAGACCATAGCTGGCAGGCCTTCGCGGTTCCAGGACGGTTCGCGCAACTAGACGCTTCGTTTTTGTGTGTTGCCAGGGTTTTGGGCCTGGACCTGTAATCATGTATAATTGGATTGCAGAGAGTCCAGTCCAAAAAGAAAGCGCTTTGTAATTTTCAGATAATTTTAGTTTTGTATCCAAACGAAACCTCTTTTGTCGTTTCTGCTACTAAATTGAAGGCGAAGACACCACGCGTCTAATTCTTATTGGCTATCATAGTCAACGAAATTGCAATCCCCATTTTTAAGGCACAAAATATAGCAAACAGACAGACCAACAGCAAATCGGATTAAGTGCAGTGCATGGGTCAGACTCACCCTCACGAGCCATAACTTAGTGTTCAACGGCTCCTCTCACACGTAACCCTTATTTTAGTCTCTCATTTTTTTTTTTATTTATCAGTATCCAAAATCATTTTCTGATCGATCCGATTTGAATATTTATGAACCCTTATTTAGAAAAATAATTTTTTCAGTAGAATTTTTTTATTATTAAATTTAAAATTTAAAATTTAATTGAAACATGTAACGTCTCTTTCTATTGGACGGATTGCCGATCAGTCTCTCTTCCCCTTGCCATAATAGCATGACAATAAGGGCTTAATTTTTTCATGGTCGGTTGAATTGAATAGAGAGTGGCGAAGACCCATGAACTATGAGAGGATGTCATTAAAAAAAGATACAGCCCATGCACATGAAACCATGTGAAAACTCCCACCACTCAAGACAAAAAACTCTTTACCAGCATTAGTAAGCACCAATCCTCTCAACCATACGTTCATAGCAACTAGCTAGGTTTGCATTTGCATCCTATTATGAAGGCTTCAAATTGCTAAATACCTATTGCCGGTTGAGTTTTGATGAAGTGATCAATCAATCAATCAGAAAAAAAAAATCAATTCTATTAAAATAAAGATGGTGCAATTTCATTTTGGTCTTCGTTGAAAATTTGTTGGATTTTGAAAGAGTCAAGCATGATTTATAAATTATTGCACATATCAGATTTAAAATATTTAAAAGAAATAAAAAAATTACAGAAATTTCTATTGTTATGAATCCAGCCAGGCCAAGTTATGGCACTCACATATGTAGTCCAAGCAAATATATATTTATGTTTTGAGTCATAGATTCTCTCTCCATGCAATAGAAACAAAACCCTTTTCTCCTCCTAAAGGTCATCAACAAAAGCGCACACAAAAACAGGATACATGGAGAAACCAAAAGGAAGAAGAAGAAACACAATGAAGAGCCATCTATGCATTCCAAGGCTAGTTAGAAGCAGCACCTGCACTCCATCCAACAAGTTGTCCTTGCTCGAGCGGTTTCGCCAGGCTGTTTTCCGGTTGATCATGTGGTCCGCCCTCTCTAAGGCCACCCACCAAAGCAACCCCACTAAATCTCCATCAAAGGATGTCAAGTGCAGGTCTTGTTATGCACCTGATCCTCACCACAATGAAGCTGTGGCTGATTGCATCGAGTTCATCAAGAAATCGGCTTCATCGGACGATGGTCGTGATTCTACCTCTAGTAGCTCCACTGATGCCACTCCTCATCATGAGATGGTGATACCTGTGCCTGTAATGTGAATCTTGTTCATTAAACTTACTCTATCTCTCTCTCTCTCTCTCTGATTTCTTGGTTTGATGGGGTGTTTTTAATTTTTCTCCTCCTTTTTTTGGGGGGGTCAAGATGTGAGATGTAAAATTGCATAGTGATCACATGTATTGAAGTTATAGATTTTTTTTTTGGGGTTTAATTCCTTTTCTTGGTGATCATTTTCAAGAGTCGAATCAATCATATTGCCAAATCAATCATTTTGGCGATTACAATTTTTTTTTTTTTTAAATTTTAATGAGAGAAAAGGAATCAAGCCTAGCTCATTTGGATTAGTCTAAATTAAGTTTACTCAATATTAAGTTGATCTTTCAATATAAGAATTAAATTTAAAGAATTATAGAAATTCTTTTCGTGGTTTTTTTTTTCTTGGTGATCATTTTAAAGGATCGAGTGATCGTATTTCAAATTTCATAATTTTAACTATTATTATTGTTTTTTCTGGGGTTTGCAAAAAAATTAAAAAAGAATTGAACTCTTAACCTAAACTCGTTTGGAAAATCCAAAATTAGGTTTAATTGAAATTAGATAGAGTTTTCAGCATAAAAGTTCATTAATATAATGATTTTAGTCCTTTTTATAAAAAAAATAATTTTATGACTTTATTTGAAAAATATTATAAATAAACCAATAAAACAAAAATAAATACAAATTAAGCTTATCTTAAGTGAGCCCTAATCTTCATGGTCTTTGTATTACTTGCTATTATTATTAATTTTTTTTTCCTTTTTAATCAACAAGGGGGGAAGACTTTCAAACAAAGAAATATTTTAGTAAGAGTACTTTGTGGCAGCACTTGCTAGAAATCATAAAAGGCACATTGGCGGAATCTTTGAACACATGCTACGAAGCTAATTCTCTTGAACATAATGGGCATCTAATGATGATTATGGAGATTAGATGAGTTGTGTTTGTTCCCATATGTGCTTAGTTTTAATCCTTCAATGATTAATACTCCATGATTAGTCAAGCCTAGCAACCTACTCACTGAACCCATTTACTAATCTTAATTATACCCGGTTTCATTTTTTATTTTAATCGCTCCAAAATATTTTTGTAGTGTAATTTCATCTTCGAGTGATAAAAAAAACTCTCAAATTTAAGTTTTGTATATAAAGAAAATAAGTGTAAAAAGAAATTTATTCTAAGGGTACTATAATATCCGAACTCGACCCAAATGTCACAATATCCCTATTTGCGACTAAATCTTTGTTATCTTTTTATAAATAACCTATTATATATAAATAGTTACTTTATATAAAAATAAATTAATTATTTTAAAAGAAAATAAGGCTATACATGTCTCAACAAAGAAAAGGCAAAGAGAAAAAGTAGTTTCAGCTTGCCATAGGCCAGGCTAAAGCGTCTATTCAGCTTCAGGTTCCGCAAATTGCTTGTTAATGGGTTGTTCGGGGCTTTCATGAAAAAAATAATAAGAAATAAAAAAGACACCGACCAAAACGCGTCGGCCTCCTTTTTTTAAAGTAAAACGCCGCGTTTTATTTCCGCTCAGCCATCATGCTCTTCCCCCACTCCCCAAGAAAAAAAAATTAGAAATATTCCCCGGGTTGTTGTGATTTGCTTTCTCCAAAGTTTCGCGATAGCAGAGAAAAAATGGCGGGTAAGTGAGAAGCCTTGAAGTTCGACTCCTTCGATTTTGATGTTGTCGATCTGATGGGGTTAGGTAATTCTGCAGGTGGACAATCAGAGAGAGAAGAAAAGGTTTCTTTAGAACTCAATGAAGAAATTCTTCAAAGCATGGAAGTCGGCATGGCTTTCCGAGACTACGTACTCTCTCTCTCTCTCTCTCTCTCTCCGAATTCCTTGAGATTCTGAATTGCGTCTGAAACCCTAACAATTCTAGGGCTTTTAAGCAGTGCTTATTTTTTTTTTTTTTTTGAAAATTTTCAACTGAAACCCCAATGATTCTTGAGACACTCTATTAGCGTTTCTTGATATTCTGAATAGCGTCTGCAACCCTAACAAATTTAGGGCTTTTAATTCACTGCCTTAATTTCTGAGAATAGTCAATTGAAGTCTGATAGAGTATTTTGCTATAGTTTGCTCAGAAATTTTAGGGCTTTTTCATCGAAATAAGTATGTGGGAATGATCGAAATCACACTGTGGATGTCGAATTTTTGAATTTGTGTTGGCTGCATCTTTTTGCTTCCTTTTGAAAATGGGTTTCTGGTTTCTTGTTCTTTCCCTTGACTTCTTTTTCTTTTGGTATTTAGTTGAAGCTGTGCTTAATCTATCACAATTTAAATAATTCCAGGGAGACCTAATGGATCGAATCCTACATGGAATTTCATCTCAACCTCTTTAATTTTTTTTTTCCTTGGTTTGGAAGGTATTTCAGCAAATTCACAATTACTCAACTTTGAAACGTATTGATTTTTTTGCTAATATGGACTGCCATATAGGATTTGGTCCATATAGCATTACTCCACAATCTATGGGAAGTATTTTGGGAGGCCGCTAGAGAATATTCTCCGGGGTTTATATTTGAAGACGAAAACATGTTCAAATCATATACCATGATATTTGCTGTCTAGCTGAAAATTGGGTAAAAGTGCTTATTCTCTATTAGCATGATCATTTAGCTCTTGTGATAGTTTATCATTGATTTCTGTGTTCTGTGGGGGTTTTCTTCACTGTACTCTTGTTGATATGTTGGACTGTTGTTTTCAGAGTGGTAGAATAACTTCAATGGATTTCCATAAGCAATCAAATTATCTGGTGACTGCCAGTGATGACGAATCGATTCGTTTATATGATATCGCCAGTGCAACGTATGCTTCTTCTTTTTTTTTTCCCTTCGAATAGGTGCTGATTGTTCTTCTTTGTCAAATTACAAAAAACATCATCATTTTGGTTGTTTCTTTGCCAGATGTTTGAAGACAATCAATAGTAAAAAGTATGGAGTGGAACTGGTTTGCTTTACCTCTCATCCTACAACAGTTATATACTCCTCAAAAAATGGCTGGGATGGTAAGTTGTATGGCAGTTCTTGCATAGCTACAGTTTGTTAGAGCCTTATAGTTGTATGATATTTTGTTTCAGAATCTCTGCGGCTTCTCTCATTGCATGATAATAAGTACTTGCGATATTTTAAAGGTCACCATGACAGGTACATGCTTGGACTCTCCTGACGCATTGGTTGTAACTAAGCTATTGGAATTTTGACAATAACATTTTCCTGTCAATTTTTACACTAGGGTGGTTTCTCTTAGCTTGTGCTTGTGGAATGAGTGTTTCATTTCTGGCTCTCTTGATAGAACTGTTCTATTATGGGATCAAAGAGCTGAGAAATGTCAGGTGTGCAATTTTGGCATTATGCTGCTTTTTTTGTATAATTTTTTATTTTCCTTTTTTTTTCCCTCAAATGGATCTGTGGACTTATTATCTTCCCCATTTTAGGGCCTTATACGAGTACAAGGCAGACCTGCTACAGCTTATGATGATCAGGGGTTGGTGTTTGCTGTCGCATTTGGAGGAAATATAAGAATGTTTGATGCTCGCAAGTATGAGAGGGTAAGATTCCAGTTGTACATAAATATTGCTAAACAATTAACAGTATCCTTGTATAAAGGTGGTCAATGGTCATAAGCATGAAAATTTCATAGTCCTCTGAATTCTTGTAGTGCAAGTGACAGTTTGCAGGCATTAACTTGTGAATATTTGTTGCTTGAAGGGTCCATTTGAGATCTTTGCCACCGGAGGAGATATGTCCGATTCAAATGTTGTTAAGTTCAGCAATGATGGAAGACTAATGCTTCTAACGACTATGGATGGACATATTCATGTCCTTGATTCCTTCCGTGGCACACTGGTATGCTGCTTTCTTAACCTTAATTGCCATTTCATCTGCTTTTAGTTTGTATCTGGCTAGTTGCCTGCTCGTTGCCACAAATAACAACAAAAATTGGTTTTTTTTTTTATTTATTTAACTTTAAGATTATAATGATGAAATTAAGACGTAATCTGTTCAGAAACCCGTGGAACATCAATGTCATATTCACAATCATATTTTTCAGTTTTTATTGGATAAGAAACAAACTTTAACTACAATAAAATTGTTAGCATAAGAATAAATTAGTGAAATATGTTAAAGTGGAGTCTAGATAACCTATAGAGACAAGGAAAAGAGCTAGAAAGGGGCAAGGCCCCAATACACGGATCCTCCCAAAAAAACACACGGTAACCATCCCTAACATGGACACCAAGGAGAAAAAGGGTTATATGATTTCCAAAGATTGTAATGTGAATTATCACAACATTGGCATCCCATCCATTTTGACAGGGACCGTTCTTGCTCTTTATAACCTTATGCCATAGGGAATTGGGTTTTTAGGGGAATCTCCATAGCCATTTGCTTGCTATAGAGATGTTTTTGGAAAGACATTATGGTGACCCAACCCACCATTGGGTTTTAGTTTAAACATTTGACCCCAACTTACCAAGAACTGCTTTTTGACCCACCCACTGGTTGACAAAAGAAAGTCTTTCATCAACTTTTCAATTTTATTGTTATATTGAGTAATTGTTTCTCCTAAAAAGTGATACCTAATTCCAATAGTTAGATTGACTTTTAACTTTGCCAACGCACCCTAACTTTAAACAATTTGAAACCAGTCTCTTCACACCACACGTCAATCGCCAATGTCAGGATCGATTTTATATAATGTGTGCTTGCGTGCGTGCGTGCATGTGTGTAATAATGACTCTGAATTGTTGAATGGCTTGGGTTAATATCCTGTTTGATATGTTTCTTCTCTCCTTTAGGATAATGATCGTTCTCCTCATATTCCTCACACTAGGGTTTTGATTGTTGATTCTTTTGGGGGTTCTTTTGTTCAAATATCTAACTAGTTTTTCTCAAAGTCCTTATTTTCAATTAAGTAATTTTATTTTTAAGGCAAAAGTTCTTAGCAATGTTAAACTTTTATTTTGTTTATACTATTTGATAAAATTAATACCAATAATTTTCTTATAAAAAATGTGTTGAGAATAAGCATAACAAGAACTACAAATCATCCTCAAATGGTCCAGAATTTCAGGCCATCTCCAGGCCCAGAAAAGTGGACTGCACAGCCCCAGAAGAGGGCCTGATTGGGCAGCCTGAAGCTGCCCAATCAGAGCCCAAAGAAAGGCCCCCAGGGGCCCATGGAAGGAGGGCTGAAGCCTCCCCAACGGCTAGTAAAACTAGCTGTTGGGAGCCCTCCAACGGCCAGAAGAGATGGCCATTGGAGGGCCATCTCTCTTCCTCCGTAAAGTCCCTCTTCTTCCTCTATAAAAAGCCTAGGATGTTGTCTTTGTAACTCATGATCAAAGCTTCAAAATATGTATGTCTCTTGCTCTTCCAATTCAATAAAAATCTGAGATTATTTTTCAGCATCATTTGCATTCTTTTTTTCACTTTTCAACAAAATGAGACCTTGTAAAGTTATCTCCGGAATGTTTTTGTCCTTTGTTGTACTAACTTTGAAACTTGAGATCATTTATTTTTATATTGCTCTATTACAAAGGAGACAGACTTGAAATCTGTTGGGCTTTGCCTGCGTAGGTTTGAACCCGTTGTTGATGCTGCAACTTTTTGGTCTCTCAAACGGCCAACTCTAAAATTTGAGATTAATGCTTAATTTGTTGTTGTTGTTATTGTCTATTATGAAGGAGATGTGGAACTATCTTTTTCTACCAAAGAGACTGTCTGATTTATTCCT
This sequence comes from Dillenia suffruticosa, assembly GCA_033439265.1. Classification (NCBI taxonomy): domain Eukaryota; kingdom Viridiplantae; phylum Streptophyta; class Magnoliopsida; order Dilleniales; family Dilleniaceae; genus Dillenia; species Dillenia suffruticosa. Next base: position 980,834 of record JAVTVX010000027.1, read on the forward strand.
TAAAAATATTGGAGGTTTTGGAGGGAAAAAAGATACATGGTTACTGTGGAAATGCAGGCTTTAGCCATCCCATGCTGTACTTGGAGAGAGCAAAATGCTTGAATTTTCTGTAATCAAACTCTTGAATCTTCTTTCTTATGGGGGAAAAAAATAGTCTTCTATACTTTTTTATAGGGTCACATCTTGGAAATTTATGATGATTATCATGTGGAAGATTTGAAGAGGAATTCAACAGCAATTGTGATTTGTCAGTGTTGGTTTAACACTGTATTGTTCTTTATTACTTCCTGGGATTTCTTATTCTTGGAAGCTTTTGTACATTCTTTTTTCGTCTTATATATTCTTCTTATTCTATTGGAAAAAAAAAACCCTGTTTGATATGTTATGATGTTTGCTGTGGCTCTAGTTATCGACATACAACGTCAAGCCAGTTTCAAGAGAGTCCACTTTGGAGGCATCTTTCAGCCCTGAGGGAATGTTTGTCGTATCAGGTGAATATAAATTTGCACCAGTATTTTGGGTTATATATTCTAGGTTCTGATATGGTTATATTCTTATGGAAAATTGGGAATGTTATTTGGTTGCACTTGGGATGTCTTTAGGTCATGTATAAAGTATTTCCTTCCTCAAGTTTGTCCTCGCAGCTGGTACACCATTGATGATAATGTGGTGTTCACAATTTCACTTTTAGTTCACATGTATATGCATGTAATTGAGAGCACATTCACGAAGCTGGTGGGTACTGGGCCACTCCATGGCATGTCTTTGGGCCATAAATTGTTCCAAAGAATGGAAATTGCATACTAGATTTGCTCTTTAGGACCAAGGCAAGATGTTTTGACACCCTAAAAAAGGGAGGATACACATACACATACACACGTTTATATATAGGGAAGAAAAGGAGATATATACACTGTTCATGGATGATACTTGTTGCATCAATTGCTGGTCAATTGTACTTACTGGTGTTTTCCCTCCTTAGGTTCAGGCGATGGTAGTGTTTATGCTTGGAGTGTTCGAAGTGGCAAAGAAGTACGACACATAACATTCCTATCCCCATTCTCTTGCTTTCTCAGTATTATTTTCGTTCTAACTTGTTTATCCAATAGATCGTCTTTTCATTTTATCTTTTATCTGCTTCCTTTTCTTCTTCATGTTGTATAAACACTTTCTTTGCAGGAAAATTTTGAATTTGTGGAATATATGATTGCCTATAGTGCATATTTATTTTCTAGCCCAACAAATTATTTCGTTATTGAAGACATATAGGACAAGCCTATAAATGAATATTCTAAAGCCATTTGAATATTCGTTTTTCATATTTCCAAGCCACCGTGGTTTGGTCTAGCAAAGTGCTGCTTAGGCAGAAATTTAATCTTATATTTTGCATGTAATTTCACTTTGCTGCCTCATTTCTATGTCTCTTTGTTGCTGATGTTGCTATTTTATGTCTCATAAGTCTTCCTATACTGTTTTGTCTGGTCAGGTTGCAAGTTGGTTGAGTACTGAAAGTGATCCTCCAGTCATAAAATGGGCCCCAGGAAATCTAATGTTTGTAACTGGGTCCTCTGAACTTTCATTTTGGATTCCTGACTTATCAAAGTTGCCTGCTTATGTTGGAAGAAAATAAAATACATGTTTACAAGCTCTCCAAAAATTATATGTTCAGACATTAAGTGGTTCAAGTTTTTATGTGCTCCATGATATGGGAAGGGCTAAGGGAGTGGTTTTCTCTTCATTTCATTCATCTGTTCCAGTATTCTGCCTTTTGGGGTAAGAAAGAATGCCAAGAATGACATCACCTTGTATCTTATGGTAATTCTTCCCACATTGATGAGTTCCTTCTGCAAATTTTTCTACTGCTTCATCGTGGTTGATTGAAGTTCTCTAATTTAAGAATATCTGTTCCTTTTAGACAACATACAAACATGTATATATTATTGTGGCATTAGGATTAGAGAAGTATACCAAGAACTTTCTTGAAATATGTGTAACTAATGAAGGTATGGAGGTAGCGTTCTTTGTTGGACTTGTTCATGCATGTGCTAGTAGAAAAGACTTGATTGGATCCCAATACTTTGGTCTACCAAAGAATTCATTCTGATTGTTATTAGTCTGTATATTAGTTTGATCAACTTTCAACAGTGAATTGAAGACCCTAATGCTGTTCTTTTCCTTGTTTAATTGGCAGGATTCCTGTTAACAAGAGACCTTCAGTTTTCTTGTGATTAAGTCTTGTAAATTCAAAGGTGCTCATTTTCAATTATTGAAAAGAAATATATGCTGCATTATCTGTTTTTCGGTAGTTTTTGTCTGTTATGTTGCAGTGTGCACCAAATCAGCTAGTTCATGTAGGACACTGAATGGCAGCCTTATCTGTACTATCACTCTGGATTTTACATAAAAGCCAGGGCTACATTTTGAAATAGCTTTGGGATAAATTTCTTGGAGATGCAGTGTTTAAAGATGATATTTTTTGTTGCTGTCTTATCTTTAATGCACTAAAAATCATAATTTTTTGTGGTCCTCTGTAATTGTGAACATGATTGATTGATGTAAATATCTTCCAAATTGAAATCCTTCAACAACATTTAAATTTTGGCGAGTAAAATCAACATATATATAATTTATTTCTTGCATTTTGAACTGGTCCTGTCCATAGTGTCTATAGCTTCAGTTTTTACTACAGAAGTTTCTCTTTGGTAGTGCTTCAAACCATATTTCATGTCTTATAAACAGGCGTTGTCATGATCTGTGGTTTTGTGGACTTCCTGAAATTATGAGATGTCACTTTCAATCATGCTGTGCTGTGTTGATAGATACGGTTGCCAACTTTTACATTTTCTTGCATAGCTATACAAGGTAAAAAATTCTAGCTGCTTAATAATTGCCTGTTGAAAACTCTTAGGAGCGTTTATGGTAGTTGACTAGGTAAGACTATCCTTTGAGGGTGACATTGATGCGATCTACTGACTGCAGTTTAGTGAACATATACTACTGTTTTTTCCCAACCTGGTCAAGGTCAAGAGTTGATGAGCCTACATTTAAGATTGTTGATTTTTTTTTTTAATATTTATCCCATCCCTCACCGCATCCAATAACTTGTATAAATTTACAGGGTATCTGCACAATTCCTATTGATGTGGTTTCTGATTGAACAGTTATCAGTGCCAGAGCCAGGTGGATGTCAGTATTACTAGGGGTAAATTTAGGAGATCCACTCATCCATGGTCAATTATTACATAGCACAGAGCCAAAATTTCTAGACTGACAACAATTTTGCGTCCCTGTGATTAGAAGAATCAACAGTACAGCTTACAACAGAGAGTAGGGCAATAATCTTAACCTCTGGACCTAAACCTTCTCACTAAAGTATGTTGCCTCTATGTGAGATGAATATATTTTATCAGTGGCACTGCTTGAAATATGATTGATGTGATTCATCATCTTGACCGAGTTAACCACCCAAAAATGAAACTTTAGAACCATTACTCAAGGGTTCGGTAGATCACAACAAAGCAGGGAAGAACAGCTCTAGGATTGAATACGAATAATTCTTCGAGATTCGAATAGACTCCAGGATTTGATGCGACTGAATCATAAGCACCAACGTGGTCGCTCCCTTCCTCTGTTGGACCCTCATTAGTCATACTCTTCACTCTTCCTGCTATCACACGGCACACCAACATTGCTCTCCTCCCTTCCTTATGTCCCAAGCAGTCATGGGCTCTTCCACTGCTGGCACATGTATGCACTCCCTTCAACTCCTGCGAATTTCCTTGGAATCCATTCCTGATGATGGTGCAGACTTCACAGCCAGGAAAGGAGCTGCACAGGCTTGATGAACATGAACCAAGTTCGCAGCTTATGGTTGTGCAGTGAAATCTAAGTAGCTCATTGCCATCAGCAGCACACCTAGGATTTTTCTTAGTATTATTGTTTGCACGTGATCTGATTGCTTCGCGACATTCCTCAAATTGTTGGATCCTATACCGAGTATTGTGGACTTTTAGTATCCGTTCAATCTTGCAGATTGGGTTGTCTTGCCTGAGCCAGCTTGATTTGAAGATTATTTCCACTATGTTTCGTCCTGAATCTTCAGGTCCCAGCTCTAACACTGTTATAATTGGCAGAATGTTGGGATATAACTGATGGTAAATATTCTGCTCAACTGTGGTGAAAATGTAGAATTTTCTTTTAAAGGTGTAAATTCTGTTCTTAATTAGAGTTACAATGTACAACTTCCATAGAGTTATGTTAGTGGCACATGCTTTCCTGCAATAGTAAATTGTGTGCATAACCAGGAATTACAGTGTATAATTCCCTTTGAAGCATGCAACTAGCACATGCCAATGACTATATATACCTGTATATATATTATTATAAAAATCAGATTGCATTATCTGAGTAATTTGACAAACCCTTACATGCATTTTCTCTAGGGTAAAAAATTTAGGATCACCATTTGACTGTTCAGTGAATATTTTCATCCTCGTGCACTAGTCCCTGGTATTTTTTATTTCTTCTGGATGTGGATAAGCTTTGAGAATATTGATGATATAAACATGGTTCTGGATTATTCGAACTGATATCAGGTTGGATTGGACTTTTTTTGGGTTGGTGTAATTAGTGGAGAAGATATATAGTGGTGGTTTGAAGGAAATTAGCTAAATCTTACTTCTGAATGGTATCTTGAGAGGCAAATGTTGATTAAAGAAAAAAAAAATTGGAAACATGAATTAAGAGTAATCTGCAGCTTTTCATCATCTCTGTTTAGTGATTCCATCTGTGGAGGAAGCCATCATGTTGGTGACAGACTATAATGCTTCCTATGTGCCAAACTGGGCTATAGAACCTAAAAGTTAAATGGAGGTCTCATTTCCATGCTAGCAAGTGTGGTTGCAGTGGCAAAATTATAAAGCATACAAAATAATTCCGGCTCCAGGATCTTCCCCAACCAAAATCCCTCTTCTAAGAGAAGCAGGCTTATTATTGTTGACAATAGGAATATGGAAAAGGAATCATGCAAAAATTGAGCTTTAGGAGAGAAATTATACCAGCATGCTTTGCAGTTTGGTGTATTTCTAAGCTTTCAGCTTTCGCGAACACTTCACCACACTCTAAACATGTATAGATGGCTGTTCTTGCGGTAGGGTATCTATTTTTTTTAATTTCAACTGTTAATTCTCCTTCCATTCATTCAAACCTTCCCAGAAATACATCACACTCTTAAAGAGAAAAAGAGCTTAGGGTCAGAGCCTACCTGCTTGGATCAATGACCATATGACACTCATAACATCCAGATAGCTTCCTTAATTGCATCCTTCTTGAAGCTGACATTGCTTCATTAGAATTGGATTTGGTGAATGGGATTGTTGATCGAGTTGACGACTTGGTTGTTCCTCTCCGACTGAGTGGTTGAGTTTCTGTACTTTGAGTACTACTCTCTGATGAATAGTCTGTTCGTCGAACCACTTTGGTCCTCTTATTTGATATGTCTTTGAAACTACAGAGAGATGAACAAGAAGACTTTAACTTGGAGTAGGAAGCAATATTCTTTGTGGGATCATACACTTGTGGCCTTCCAATATATTGACAGCTTAGGATGTTCTTGATTTTGTCCCATGAAGATTGCTGCTCTTGCAGCACCCTCTTCCGTCTAGGGACATACTGTCTCGAAGCTGAGGTTCCCGGTGAGATACTTGATGGTGCCATGTGAGAGAGAGAGAGAGAGAGAGTAGATGGTTCTAAGGGAAGCGAGGTGTGAATGAGTTCTTTATGAGGAGATGGAGAGAGAAATCTATGTGGGTGGTGTGTCTTTGTCTTCTGTGTTTGTTTAATGCTTAAATTGAGACTTCTGAATTTAATGTGATTATGAAACAGTTTTCGCTGGTATGACTTTTGTCACCACATGAATTCCTCAGTTTGTGTCGACTCTTCTTTGTAAAAACCCGGTCAGGCCTTAATACCCAAAGCAACATATTTTTCTCCTCTTTCATTATACCATTCAGATGAGCATCTTTCTAAATTTGTGTTAGGGGCATCATAGGTATAGGTCAGGACAACCACTGTTGGGACACGTACGGCAGTTTTCCTTGTCTTTTATTTAGGATTTTGGCAACTTATGCTTTCATGTACTGGATTTCTTGGATGTGTAACATAGTGGTCCATATCTAAAGCCCTACCAACTAAATTCCTAGCAACTGTAAATTGCTCGCTCTTTTACTCTGGAAGACTGTAGATTCTTGGACCTATGGACCTTTATCCTCCCATGCACGGATTTTCCAAAGAAGGTTAGTTTCTACTGTCATAATCGCTTTTTTTTTTGCTGGATGAACTTTAGAAGCTTACAAGATAATTATATAGCGCATAATTTTCTCTTACTATATGCTGCATATGATAAATTTCAATTTATTTCAACGCACCGATTTAGAGTAGGGCAATATGGGTATTTCTTACTTGCCAGGGTTGGAAGTAGTCTTGCATATGGTTTAAACCTACCCTTTAATTAGACCCTTCTTATCTGTTCACGCCCTCAAAACCTTAAACTCTTGGTCTTGAATTGTTTGTTTAGTTTAGTTTAAGGTATTTTTTTTTTTCGTTTGGTATTCGATATTATATTTCGACTAATCATGTTGGACTCTCTTTAGGGAGAGCTTTTCAAACATAGTTCTTTAGATATTCAAAATTCAAATTTGAATCATTTTTTTTTACTATACTAATCGATATTCGGAGTTATGTTCCAATTAATTCGGTTCGGGACATGTAGTGATCCATTTAAGAGAGTTACCCTCTCAACATAGTTTTTTTCATATTCAAGCCACGAGTTGAACCTAAGACCATGGTTAAGGGATCTAGCAAGTTGAATCTGAATTTTAATTAAAAGATTTAATATATTTTTAAATAAGGTGGTTGAGGGTTATTCAATCGGTGATTGAGGGTTATTCAATTAAATGTTAGTTCAAATGGGTGTGAACCAGGCTGAACTTTTTTTAAATAAGGAAAAAAAAAATGCATTGAATTGCCTAAAATGCCCCTCAAACTTCCAGTTTACCCCTAGCTTCAGAGGCATTTCTGTCATTTTCCATCAAAACTAGTTGTTACTATTTTTTCAGGGAATTTTCAACGGTTGAAACCGTAAAGGAACTGGCCCATTGACCATGCCGGTGGTCAGGTCTGGTTGTAAGTATGTCATTGATGTAGAAAGCTGATGAATTACTCTGAAAAAAAGTTGGACATGACTGTGGCTTGTTAACTACTTGATAATTATCAGAGCATATATTATGGTTGGAAATTTGGTATTACTACTTGATAATTAGTGTGGAGTCCGTGACTGACGAGGATGATGATGATTGAACAGTGCGTTTTTCTTTTTCTATTTGTCCTCAATCAGAAATGCCCATCCTGGTTGTGCATGTTTTGTTGCCTCTGGTCTTTTCCTGACCCACTTGCGATTTAAATTTCACCACAGGGCTAGGCTATCTCGGTGACGTCGGAAGCGTGATTAGAGTGCAACAAAGACCTGGCTTGATAAGGAATACCGGTAGAGAGGGATTTTCTTTATATGTGACCTCTAGATGTGAGTATTGCTTTTGATCTAATTCAGCTATGACAATATTAAGTAATGGGGATTATTATTCTGTTACAAAAAAAAAAAATGGGGATTATTATTCAAAGCCAGAGGATTTCCATCGGCCAACATTTCACGTTCATTGAAAGAGACTTTGTATTTTTTTTTTTTTTTTGGTGAAGAAAGAGACTTGTATTGGTGTTTGAAGAAGACAATGTTGAGGGTTGACCCTCATTATGTGGGCCAGGTCCATTTAGGCTGTCTAATGTTAAAAAGGACATGTGCCCACTTAATTTTATTTCTAAATTGGGGCCTGGACTGGATTTGACTTTCATGCTCCTTTAAGGTAAGCCCTTTCAAGGCAGGCCTTAGCCCAAGAATACCTAAGCCCACTAGTTTTTTTTTTTTTTTTTTCCACCATGAATATCTGGAGTTATACTCTGACTAATCTAGTTTTAACATCTATAAGAACCCTGTTTAGAAGGCGGCTCTCCTAATGTGATATTTTTCATTCACAAGTTTTAAATTTAAAACTTGTTTAAGAAATCTAGTACCATATCTTACCAGACTGCCTGTCTGTTGGTTAAGCCCACCGGTTCTAAACTAGTTGATTCTGCCCTTTTCAGTCAGACGTGCTTCTATATATATATATATATATATATCTATATATGTATGTATGTATGTATATATATATATATATATATGTATGTATGTATATAATTTGATAGTCCTTGGCCTTATGTTGTGACTTGTGAGTTAAGAACCATACTTCTTTTTTTTTTTTATTATTATTAGCAAAAGAAAAAAAAATTTCTAAAAGGTGAGGTCATCTCTTTGAATAGGTTGTTAACAAAATACTACCGAGCATGATGGTCTTTCTCTTATCTGTTTATTGCAGGTTTCTTAGTAGAAAGACTTTTAGAGTTGTTGTATTTATTACAGTTTCTATTAGTAGTAAGATTATCAAAGCATAAATAAGCCCTGAAATGAAACACACTACAAAACTATACTTGCTTCGCTCTCTCTCTCTCTCTCTCTCTCTCTCTCTCTCTCTCTCTCTCTCTATATATATATATATATACATATACATATATAGAAATAGAAAGCCAACAGCCCTTGCCCTTTCACAAGATTTAGACAAATACCTGTAAACACAAGAGAGGGGGGGGGGGGGGCAAAGCGTGATGCACATGACGCCTCATTTTTTCTAGTAAGAGACGTTGCGTACTAGAAACCTCAAAAAGCTTTGCAAGATATCCTTGGATCTACATCTGTATCTTTGTGTATCTTTGTTGTAAAGCCACTAGGAAAATTAATAAGCATTGTCTATGATGCACTTCTTCTCTCTCTCTCTCTCTCTCTCTCTCTCTCTCTCTCTCTCTCTCTCTGTTTTCACTATCAATGCACGCCCTAAAATGACATTAGGGTCATACCAAGGCCATAAAGTGTGAATAAATGTCAAACCAAATAAAGAAATGCATCCATCCAAAATCTTGTTGATCGGGACGCTTTTTCAATTGCTAAGCTTTTTTCTAAGAGACTCTGCCTTGCAGGCGTCACTCCTCCCCTCCCCCACTAATCTAGACCGTCCATTTGAATCTAGATCACGTCACTGGACCCCATGTCACCATCACACTTGATGGCTTATTCTCCACCCTTGGATGCGATCAAATGATCTTGATCTTGATCTTGTAATAGCCGTGAGAATTTGGGTTACCATTCCGATTCGAAACTTTATAAATATAAAATATTAGTCTCGAGTATAAAACACTGTTCGGAGAATCTTAACTTTTATCTACTTTTCTTAACTTACCCTTGTTTATTTTGTTTTACTATAATACTTTTTAATTATCATAAAAACATAAATTTTTAAAAATAAAAACTAAAATTTGGTTATTATTTTATTTATAATTTAATGCAAAAGACGATTTAATTTTATTCAAATTTAACCCCAACTTAACAAATAAATTCATTTAGATAGCCTTTGATTTGGGATATAAGGCAGACAAGACAAGATGATAGTGGACATGACAAGAATTTTAAAAATATATGAGAGCAAAATCCATAAAATTTTTCATTAAATTTTCATCTTCTTCCTCTGTTTCCCATATTTCCTCAAAAAGAAATATAGAAATTTAGCTCATTTTTACCTCCATTCTAAAATTTAAATCAGATTATATATTTGTAATCTAGTGCTTGTGAAGCTGAAAAGACATTATCTCTCTTGGCCTAGGGTTATAATAGACTCATCCTTCACTAGTCGTGAGACCCACTTGGCCGCAACCTCCTCTCTTCTTCTTCTTCTTCTTCTTCTTCTTCTTCTTCTTCTTCTTCTTCTTCTTCTTCTTCTTCTTCTTCTTCTTCTTCTTCTTCAAATTCAGTTCAAAATATAATTTTTTTCATACTCAATCAAAAACTTGATTAAGAGATTTAACACTATATCTCACTAGACCAACTGTCCGTTGATTCTTATTCTTCTTGGTATTAATTCCCCTCAATAAATCGATATTCAAAATTATATTTCGATTAGTTTAATTTAAATTATACTTAGATCTTTTATAATAAGAGTTATTTTAATATAAATTTTTTTATTTTTAAAACTAAAAATTAAATATTAATTAAAAATTTTAATATCTTTTCGTTTCTTTCGTATTAATTGTTCGGGTAATTAAAGGTGTTATTTTACCGATGAAAAAAAAGAAAAAGAAAAAAATTGAAAGGACAGGAAGGTAATTTGGTGTGATACGGGTGCTTTTGAAGGTTCAAACTTCAAAATATACGCTTTTGCTCTCCCTTGTCTATCATAAGGGTCAGGGAAATGCTTTTGTTTTTCTATTTTTTCTCAATTTCTCAATTTCTTCTTTTATGTTGGGGGAACTGTAAGTCACTTTTTTTCTTCCATATCATTGGCAAATCTTTCAACATTTTCGTCTTATCGAAGCAGATCCCCTTTTACTGGTATCTTTGTCGTCAAAATAATAATAATAATAATAAATAAACAAACAAATAAATAAATAATTGACATTTATTATTAGGAATTTTTTTAAAATTTGAGATGACCCATTTTTACACTCCAATTAGCATTTTTCATTTTTCATTTAGTTATCTTTTCAAATTTTATATTTTTATATAGTAATCCGATCGATTAGAATAGATAATTTTATTTAATAGTATTGTTTAAATCATAAAAAAAATCGAATTAAACATCAAAAGGCTTTCTTTTATTAGTAATTTTCTTAAAATTTGAGATAACCCATTTTGCACTCTAATTGGCCAATTTTTTGTCATATATTATTTTATACAATCACATCATATTTTTACACAATGATCTGATCAATTAGAATGTTCCATTTTGTTTATTATTATTCTCTTGCAAATACTCTCCGTGGGTTGATTTTGTTTTTTTTTTAAATTATAGTATTAAGTAAATATATTGATTTTAATTAAATTCGTTTTGAGTCCATTAAGTTGGAGAAGCAAAACTCTCCTTCAAATTCGAGAGATTCGGTTAATCAAGGGTTGGTCATTATGGTTGCTTGATGATGCACCTCTAGGAGGCGTAGCCTATGAGTTCCATTTCTTATCTTGAAGACATAAAGGCAGTTTTCCTACACAAGCCCATCTAAAAAGAGGGAGAGAAAGAGGGGGATACAAAATCTGTCGATTTCCTTTACTGAATTCTGATTATGCTTTAAAAATTAAGTTGGCTCTCTAGCTATGGATTGGACTAGCTTACACAATGGATTAGAAGCCACTCTAAGTCTATCATGTTGAAAACTGACTAAACTGGACTATGTCCAAACTTGATTTTGATGTGCCCATGCCATTGTGCACCATTTCTTTCAAGTTCTCTCCCTCTCTCTCTCTCTCTCTCTCTCTCTCTCTCTCTCAACTATACTTTTTGTCTTAATCTAATACTAATTTATAACGTATAAAGTCACCTACCCTTTGAGCATAATGCGTATTAGTAGGAGTTGTCTACTCATATGAGATTCAAGACTGACTAGCGTTTCGAGCGAACTTTTTGTTCCTCAGTCACTGCCTTCTTATCTTCGAAATACATGCAAATAATGCGAAAAATATACAAACACTAAGAAAAAGTTTTATATTAGATCATCATTCCTAGAACATTCTACTAATGACAAACAAAGTTAAGATTAGAAGTCCATCACAAGTTACAAAGCATTTTTCAAGTACCATGGACAGAACCTCACATAACAAACCGGGCTAGAAGACACATAAGCACTTCATAACATCAAAATGAGATTAACCATGATGGAATGAGAATAGCATAACATGATTATCAGATAGGATTTGATTAATCCGAAGACCTTCCGATGTAGGAGTTGAGTGTAAGTTCAAGTGATGCTCTAGAAGAACTTCCGGTGGTGTACTCATCAGATTGATACCAGCCAGAATGGTAGTGATGACCATATTCATGATGCTTAATGTTGCAAAAACCATTGATGTGATCATCACCATGCATGGGGAATAGTGGGAGAGTTTCAAGCTCTGGTGCTCTTTCTTCATCTTCTTCTTCATCATCTTCATCTTCTACATCTTCGTCTACTTCATTTTCTCCTTCAACGGATAATTTTCTCTTGTCGTAAAGATTATTGCATGATGAAGTGTGGGGATCAACACTTGTCCACCCAAAGTTGTGGCTTGTAGAACAATCCTGGAATACAAGATATATATGATTTCGTGGGACAAAGGTTTTTTGGCAAAATAGAAGATGGGTCTGCACACACTTTTCTTCCTCTTTTTCGGATAATAATTTAGTAAAAAGGCCATTTTGTTGCATAGAAGTTAGATTCAAAAGGGGGTTACTATGTGGTATAACAATATCTGCTGCTTTTCTTGTCACTCCTTTTCTATACAACAAAGAAGTAATGAATCTACTTTTTCCTAACATGTGCCAATATATAAATCCCTCTTTTTGTGTTTTTGTATATTATTAGGTAATTAGTACTTACTTTGAAGCTTTTCTCCATAGTCATTGATCCATATCCAAGGGCACCAACCATCTGCCCTAAACCAACAACCCCTGTTGAAGTACATGGAGAAGAAATTCCTGCAAAAGAAAACATCAAAAAGTTCCCTTTTGAGAGAAGAGAGAGAAACCCCAGAAAGAAATTCTCAAAAAAATCTTACATAGATCCATCAAAAGTACTAACCAGAGGTGATAGTACCAGGGGGGTACTTGTTGTGAAATGATTCTTGAGCACTTGTTTTCCAAACAACACAAGACGGTGGTAGTGGTGGTGTTTGATGCATGTGATGATCAGGATTGAGATTAGGACTAGGATTAGGATTAGGAGTGTGAATGAATCTCTTCTTTTGCCTCTCACGAGCTTTGTGGTTCTGAAACCAATAAAAGACATTCTTGCCCTCGATTTTGCCATACTGTCTCAACCTAGCAGAGATCCTCTGAATTTGTTCAGCACTTGGAGACCTAATCCCACTGTTGTAGTATAAATCTTTTAGTATTCTTATTTGGTCAGATGTTGGTGTCCACCTTGTATTGCTTTGCCTACATAAACTACTACTTAAACTAGCAGTGTTTGCTTTCCCACTCCCTCCACTCATCATCTGATCTTCATTTTGATGCTGTTGTTGAGTTTCCATTTTAACAGAGTGAAAAAAGAAGAAGAAAACAAAGGGAAGAATAAAATCGAATTCACCCACTTGAGAGAGAGAGAGAGAGAGATGAGGGGATCTGTTTGAGATGTTATATTTAGAGAGAAGAGAAGAAGAGGGGAGGGTCACATGGGAGAGGATATCAATGACATCTGAGAGAGAAGGACTGAAGTTGACAGAGATAAGAGGTTCATAAAAAAAAGGTAGGGACAAACGAGGGTATAGAAAGGAAGGTTTTCAGAGGAATTGCTTGGATCAAAAGGAATGACAAAATGCATATGTAAAGAGGCTTGAATGAGAGGGAGGGAGAGGGGGAGAGGGAGGGGGAGAGAGAGAGAGAGAGAGAGAGAGAGAGAGAGAGAGAGAGAGAGAGAGAGCATGCACAGGCATAATATAATGATGAAGATGACATAAGATGGATGTTGAGAGGACAAAGGAGGGTTTTTATTTTCTCTTCTTATTCTCCTTTCTTCTTCTAGAATGAATGAATGAATGAATGCAATGAGAACGATGCTTTCATGATTTTTTTTGTATATTTTTATGACTGTTCACATTTAGTATAAATTAATTTTACTAAATAGGAGCTAGGAGACTAATGCACAGACTATATGAAATATTCGTTTTTGTACTTGCCTAAGAATATAAAAGCACGACGGAGAGAGAGAGAGAGAGAAAGTACTGTGCCATCAACATAGAAGTGTTCCTTCTCCTTCTGTGGGTCTCCCTATTGAAATAACCTTCTTCTATTTTCCTATTCATAGGCTGCAATGGAAGCATGCAGAAGATTTTCCAGTTGTGATCATTAAGATTTAAAAAAATTTGTGAAATTACCCATCATTTTGTTACAATCCATGAGGAGGGATTGATTGATCACCACAAAGTTGCAAGCATTTAATTTGGTTTTCTATGTTTTCTCCTTAGGGAATCCTTTTTCTCAGTACTAAATAGCTCGAGAAGCTTGGTCCTAAAAAAGCAAGACATTTTTCTTTGTCATTAAATTTGAAGTGTTAAAAAGTTATCCATTAGCAATTTTTTTTCTCCAAAAAATCCTAAAATAGACCCATATGTTCTCCATTATTCATAAAGTCAGGCTTGGCTATTTTTGAATTTTCTTCCATATTACAGAGTCATAGGTTTTTGAAACGATTTCCTCCTACCCACTGTGATACTATCCGGTCAAAACTTGATTCGATCTTGGTCAAACTAAGCTTGAGATCGAGCTCGAGCCCAATTGTGTCGAGCTTGAAGTCTATATTTTTTTTAAATAATTTTTATATATGAAATTACGTTTATAGGTATATTTTTTTTAAATATATTATCTAAAATCGATTAATTAAGTGACACTATTCGATTACACTTCGACCTCGAACTCGAGCCCACCTATCCAACACTCAAGTTGAGGTTAGATATTGATATTATCCGATTCGACCTGAGTATCATGATATCCCTACTTCTACCTAATATAGTTTTTCAAGAATTGTTTTTTTTTTAAATAGAAAAGAAGTAAAGGAAAAATCATAGCTAATGAGGTGCCAACAAAATGTTTATTTTATTTCGTGTTTTATTATTGTTATTTGCAGTGGCAAAGCTGCCAGCAATATAATCTAAAGTTTTGCAAAATCCGAGGCTAAGAAACTTTGGAAAATAGAAATATTCAAGTTCTCCTTGAATTCAACCTGTAACAGTCTCATTCCTCTTTTCTCATACAAATTTCTGACTCGTGCAGTCTTCTCTCACTCACTCTCTCTCTCTATCAACTTTTTGGATTGTGTTATTTGTTTGATTTTGACACTACCATCATGAGATTTCCTTTCCTTATCATGCATTTACATTGCCTCTCTCTCTCTCTCTCTCTCTCTCTGGGACAGATGGTGGTGGGATTTAAAAATGAATAAATTTTGCTCAATGCAATAGTCACTAGTCTTTCAGTTTCTTTCTGTTGATGAAGTTAAATAAAGTTAAAGTGAGACTTTGATTAGGCTGAGTGCAAAGGGTCTATGTGTCCCTCCCCTCCCTATCTATCTCTTATCTAAAATCCTGAGGGGGCTGAGTTGCTTACCTCATTAGAGAGACTCCCTAGACCCGTTCAGCCGCAGCGGTACACACCCTTTCCTTCGGGTAATCATCCTTTTCATGTTTTATTTCCCTTCCATATCTCTCAAGATATCATTCCATATCTCTCTCTCTCTCCTTCTCTCTCTCTTCTCTTGCTTGCTAGTCTTCTATCGGGTCTTTTTACTTTTTTTATTTCTCTCTCATTAACTCTTAGAAAAAGACTAGCCAGCCCAAAAAGAGCAAGACTTAGCTTCAGGGTTTTCCCTCTCTGTTTTGATAAAAATTTGTTTCTCCATAGGTGACGTTTAATGTGAGGAGATCAAAGTTGCTTAAAATAGATCACTTCTCATGTATTATTTTTATGCAAAATACTCAAAACTTCAACTTCAATTTATGCGGTGCATGCTGTTGTGGGGTATCTTTATTTTCCTTTCAGTCTAGGTACTAGGGATTTAGTGTCATTTAGGGTGGACCCCCAGCTCATGATTCGGTGCAATCGGGGCCTTTTAGGTTGTACATCTGAACAAGGTTTTGGACCACAATCCGGTTCTCTCTTAGTTTTATAAACCCTTATTCCTTTATTGATATTTAAAATTATAATTTAATTCATTCGACTCAAATTATTATCAGATCTTTTATAAAAATAAATCTTTTTCGATATTATTATCTTCATTTTCAATATTAAGATTTGGGTGACTTACTCCTGTTAAACGCTCATGTTGACCGTCTGAAATTCTGAGCTTAGCTAATCTCATATTAATTGAATTCTATTTTATTTTATTTTACAAACACTACTTTGTACATTAAATAAAAATTTTTAGTAAAAAAATGTAAAATTTTGCAAACATAAATCAATTTTTATTATAAAATGTATTTAAATTGTGATTATATTGAAATATTTGTTTACATTAAAATTTCAAAAATCTAACATCTATTATCAATTGAATTTGATCTAAACTTTTTCGAATAGAGATAATTAAATATCCATATCATCAGAAAATATAATTTGCATTTAAATTTCGATATGGTAATTGCCTTTTTCTTCTATTTTTTTGTGTAGCTTTACATTAGTGTAAAAAATAATACGTGTAATGAAAATTGGAAGTGTCATAAAATTTTTTTTGGAGTCTTTGGAGTTGATCCACCACTCAGTATCTGAAACTTTACCTTAACTAATACAGATCAAGCTGTCTGAGATCCCTCTTTGAGGATAAAGCTCTTCCAACATACTCTGCTCTAGTTGAAGGGCTCGAATTCAAGATCATTCATTAAAAAGTCTAACGACCTATCAACCATATCGACTAACCATGGAAGGGTGCCACAATGGGGCATATTAATACAGAACAAGAGGTTGGACCGCAACAATGGTGCTGACATGCTTCTTATATTCTACCACGAGAAGAGAGGGGGAGAGAGAGAGAGAGAGAGAGAGAGAATAATTGCTATTTTCCCATCCTCAACCCACCCACAAGATATTTTATGATCAAGTTGTCCAAATACACCAGGACTACCAGTATTGACCTGTAAAATCAAATTCTACTAATACCAGAATTGAGAGATTTATAAGTTTGAAAAAAAAAAAAAAAAGGAACACCTCTGCTTTACTCAAACCACCATATCACCATGAAAAGGAAATATAATAAAACACGATACTACCATGAACACTCATTAGCCATGAGAGGTAGCATTTGGGCCAAGGCCATCAGCTTTCAAAGAAAAAACTGCACTGGCCGCAGAAATATATGAGTATAAAATCTTTTCTCATATTGTATTATTAAAGCCAGAAATAGAAAAAATATGAAAGGCATACAATCTTGCATCTCTGGTATAATTCAAAATTTCGGATTTAATCAAACAAATTCACCATAAGACAAGAAGTGGCATACATGTACCAAAATTATGGACAATGAATAACTCAGTTCCTTTGTAGAGTAAAGATCACGAGGAACATATAAAATAATGATAAAAAGCTCTTGAATAGACTACTAGAAAATCGACTTCGACTTGAGAGTTTTCATCCCTTCCCACAGATAATTTGAGGCATCCGTAAACCACGTGGTACAAACCATTAGCCTATGCGAACGCCATTGCAAGCATTCATCCACCAATCAAGTCCATGATTCAGATTGTTCTTACTGCACTGCTCAATCATTCAAACTCACTCTAACCCTCCGTCTATTAGCTGGTCCCCTTTCTATCCGCAGACCAGGCTCTGACCTAAAACCAACTTTCTCAGCAGAATTCCTTGAAGCTGCTGAACCCTCTCGGAGTGGCCTAAGTGCTCGTTTGCTTACACGGCGCTGGGTTTTTGGAGAATTCAACTTCTTTGACTTGTACTGATCATAGGCCAAGGGTTCAAGCCCTTGTAAATCAGGCTCCGGAGCATAATCAACAGGTCGTTTGGCTTCCTCCATTCTTCTAAATGTAATTGAAATCCTGAATGTATAAAGGAAGATTAGTTCACCTTTTACAATACAGCAATTTCTCCCAGCAAATTAAAGCACCTAGCACAATGTTTGACAACATTTACCTTTTAGTTGGAACTGCAGGAGCACAATGCTTAGCCACATCAGCTCCATTCTCATTTAAGACAAGAACAGACCTAGAGAAAGTTATAAGTTATTTAATAGGTGTTTTCTATATACTAAAGAAAACTACAAATTTATGCATTTATTCATCCACATACATAAGGCCTAAAGCAGGGAAAAAAAACCCTTACCCAACAGGCAATGGAATTGCAGCAGGTCCTGAAAACTACCCATCACTGACAGGCTTCAAGTTTGTTCCGAAGACTATATTACATTCACTGAGGAATGAGACCGTGCAGAAAGGACGGACACAATCATGATTGTCAATATGAGGTGGTATACAATCTCCCTCTTCACATATGTTGACTACACAACTATCGGGTACACATGCGGGAGGAGGAACATGCCATCTAACTAGCCTCCTGATAATCACCTTGAAAAGATGTGGAATAGGATCAACATTTTCATTCTTCAGGATACCAGGTTGGTTACCATGTTTATCCTGTCAAGGAATATTAAAATCATGGGCTTCAATTTTCTCATAAGTATATTGTTTTTCACAGTTCTCAAAGATATCACAAAACTATCAAAATTGGCACATCTCTACTTCAGCATGACTCAAGAATAAAATCAGTGGAACGAATTAAGAGAGCTGTACCGTTGCATAGATATAGCAGCAACCAAATTGAATTGTCACATGACCTTTTCCTCTCTTCCCCTTTGGAGGTGCACTATATGTACGTTCTGGAAGGAAAAACCAAACAAATTACCCAAATCATAAAATTCAAAAAATAAATTGTTCAAAAATTACATGATAGAATGTATAAATACAATGATAAGCAGTCAATTTAAAACAATTCCAGGTGTCATTAAACCATGGTTCAAAAATTACACAATATAATATATAAATACAATGATCCACAACATTCTTAAGAATACCACTTATCAGGTTAGACCTAAAACAGTTAACATGATGGAAGGATATTCAATTAATATTTAATTGCCTCATTTTTATGAGAACTTTTGTGGTGCCCTGCACCTTAAGCAATGGATTTCTTGCACATCAAGGGCTCCTTTATACTCTAATCAGATTGTTAGGGTTCACCTGGTGCACAAAGTGCTCCCCGACTTAGTACAGGGTAGGGAGAGAGTGGGCATATATGTACGTAGTCTTCCCCTTGCATTTTTGTAGAGAGACTGTTTCCACGCCTCGAACCCATGACCTCAAGGTCACCAAAGGAGTACTCTAATCAGATTGTTGCCTTGTTTAAATGCTGGTACCACACTGTGGTCACCTCAGACCATAAGATCATACATATGGTCAGGGTAACCAGAACTTTGAAACAAAGTGACATCTGAGAGCTAATTAAGGGGGCACTTGTTTACCTGAATATCTTTTTTGGTTGTGCAAAGAACTATTCACATATTAAGAAATGAAACTGCACAAGGAGCACTTTCATATAAAGATTATCATGATTGCACTGGGGAAAATTCATATCATATTTCTAAGTATGGATTTCAGTTGCTAAATATGTATCAAAGTATTGTCTATTTCTAATTAGATTGACAAGCACAAATGCAATTGCATATCACACACATATTTGACCATTCCAATGAAATGTGGAATGACAATAGGAGAATAGAGAAAGAAGCAGGGGAAGAAGAGAGAGATTAAAACAGAAATGAGAGAGAAAGATAGGGAGAGGAACACTTCAAAAGTTGGCAGGCACAATCAACACTCTTGTGCACATGTAAGATGGCACAAAAGAAAGATAGGGAGAGGAACACTCCAAAAGTTGGCAGGCACAATCAACACTCTTGTGTACATGTAAGATGGCACAAAAACAAGTCACTTGGATGAATATGTCTAAACTATCAGATTGAGGTCTGTACTCCATTTCTCAGACTTCAATTGTAATGAAAGTGTTGCTCACAAGCCCATGTGAAGTTAACAGACATAAAAACTCTTATAACATGAAAAGAGGTAAGGCAAACACAAATAAGCATGCCAAACAAACATATATCAAGGAACATTAGAATCAAATGATATACCTCTCAGTTCGCCTTTTGTTCCCATCTCCTGGAGAGCATAAACATAATCAACAATCCGCTTCTGCTCTGCAGAACTGAAAATGTTTGTGTGCAATTCAAGCCCCTCCAGAATGTTAACAATCCTTCCATCAACTCTCTCCAGACAAACAAAATTCTTCTTCCTCCTCACATTCATAAAACGAATATACTCCCTCTGTTCTCTTGGCAATTCTACCTTTGGCTTGATGCTTGCTCCAACTCCCTGCCCACCCTTTTGCAATGGAGTCTGCCCATCAACCAACAACCGGTTGTTTGATTTGTTCACTTCCTCCTCTTCTTCCTGGTCTTGCTCTAGCTCATCTTCCTTTGCCATGTCAGCCCATGACATTCGAACACTTGGAGAGTCAACCAATTGTGAATCAGGTGGTACATCACGCACAGTAGTCTGTTCATACCACCCATTGTAACCATCTTTCCAGCTATCTTTCCAACTACCGATTGAATTGGTGTCTGCTCCATCATCTTTCCAACTTCCACCTGTTCTCACCGGATTGTGATGGTCCTATATCGACCTCAATTGCTACAAAATCACAGCAAAATAACCATTCCAGTAAGAACAGAAGTTAAAGGGAATCACCATCACTTAAAAAAGAAAAGAAAAGAACAGAAAAGAAAAACCCAACCGCCTCCCCAAAGGGAACATTGACTTCAGTAAGAAGATAAGAACAAACATCAATGTCATAATTAAACAAAGAAAAAATCTAATAAGTCCTAAAATTAACATTAACATCATTGACAAACCCTAATAAGAATCAGCAATAATGGTCCTATTACAACGGCAAAATCTATTCCAGTAAGAACATATGTTAAGAAGGAATCACCGCAACCCTAAACTTAACATAAATATCGTAAAAAACTCCAATCTTAAACAGAAATGGCCAAAAATCGTAACAATCACCCCCTAGAGAAAAGATCATTGACTTCAATAAGAACATAAGAACAAACATGTAAACCATGATTAAATTAAGAACCAATCAAATAAATCCTGAAGTTGATATTAACGTAATTGACAAACCCTAATAAGAAATCAGCAAACAGGGAAAATCATAAATTCTTCTTTTCAGAGAAAGAAAAAAAAAATCTTCTAAAAGCTTGACTTCATCAACAAGACATATCTAAAACCCAAAAAGAAAACCTTAAAAATCATTAAAAAAAAAAAACTTATCCGAATCAGAAAATCCCAGAAATAAGTCATAGATTATTATTCAAATAAAAAACAATAGAAAATCTCTAAATACACAAATAAATTCTACGAACCCTAAACAAATAACAAAATAAGAAACCATAGAATGAGGGGAAAGAGAGAGAGAGTACCAGGATCGAGAGATCGAATAGAATTGGAGAGATTACAAGTGCAGCTAGTGCAGAGACCTCTGGAGAGAAAAGGGAACCAAGTGGAGAGAGACTCCGACGCGATTTGGAGCTCTGAATCACTGTACTTGTGAAGAAACGGGTCTTCTTCTCTTCTGGATCGTAGATCGTTCATCGCTGTTTGAAGAATCGAAACTTAGTAGAGAGAGAGAGAGAGAGACAGAGACAGAGACAGAGAGAGTGTGTTGTGCGGTTGTGCTCTCGGTTACATCGGGTGTGGCATAGATGGGATTTAGGAACTTAGGAGGGGTGAGTTTTGGGAAGGCGAAAGGTTTTTTTTTTTTCGGTTCGTGGCGGTTTTGGAATTTTTGAATTGCGAACTTAATCCGGATCTGCGAGTTTCTAAATTTTTTTGGGGGGGGGGGGGGGGGGGTAAAGACGGAATTCTAGAATTAAAATTTTAGACTACAAACATGTCAAAATTAGAAACTATCTTAAATTTTTAGAAAATTTTTGAAAATCTTATTGTTGGCTCCAGATAAAATTACCATTTTGTCTTCACGGTTCTCTTGTCTCCTCTCTTTCGCTCTAACTTCTTAACTCAGCTCTGAATTAATC
The DNA here is from genome assembly GCA_033439265.1 of Dillenia suffruticosa. Taxonomy (NCBI): domain Eukaryota; kingdom Viridiplantae; phylum Streptophyta; class Magnoliopsida; order Dilleniales; family Dilleniaceae; genus Dillenia; species Dillenia suffruticosa. Next base: position 1,002,647 of record JAVTVX010000027.1, read on the forward strand.
GATTAATCAATCAATAAATTAATCATTTATTACTTTTTTCTTTTTATCTATTGATCCAATCATATATTTATTTTCATTCTTAATTTTTATTTTCTAGTTTTTAACTATTGTTTATTGTTTATCTCTCTTGATGCCAAACACTATTTCTATTCTTCTTCGTTTCTCTGTTATCGAAAATTAGTTTAGTAAAATATGAGATTAAATTATTTAACTAAGATTATGAGTTTTATTCGTGTTTTAGGTATGAAAAAAATTACGTTGAAATAATAGTCTCCTTAGATGGGTTACTATAAATTCTGGACCAAATTTATCAGAATCTATTCTAAATACTAAATATAGTACTAAAAAAAAATCTTCTTACGAAATAAAATGATATAATTGAACTCAATTCAAACTTTCAAACTAAAATGTCTTTTTTTTCAAACTCTCGTCGACTCAAATATTATTTATTTGTTATATAAAAATCATAAAAATTAAAAAATATTTATATTTATGGAAATTTGAATACTAACTTTTAAAAAATAACATTTGAATAAAAATTGTTTAAAAGTTGAAATGGAGCTAACTCAAATATTGTATCCTTTTCTCTCCCTCGCTCTTTATTTTTTTTGATACCATATTTTGGACATTGCCTGATATCTGAGGTTTTACCTGATTAATTCAAATTGGGAAACGTTCTATACACATGAGGATCCGATACTTCCAACGAGAGTCGAATCTCGATCATATTTGAAGAAACTCAATTCCATATCCAATTAAATCAAAACATGTTGATTCCCGACACTTTATTTATTTTTTTATTGGTGGATGTTCCCCCGCTCTTTATGTGGCCAAGAATAAATGCCATGCTCTTTGCTCTCGTTTCTTCCACCAAGATGGAATATGCGACATGCGGGCTTTAATAATATATTTATCTCAAACCACCCAAACCGTTTTTGGGCATTTGTTTGTTTCATTTATTTAATATTAGGATTATTATAATTTACAGTTTAATTGTTTGTAATGATTACAAAGAAAATAAGAAGAAAATGGCTCAACTTCCCCTTAATTTTCAGCTTTGAAATAAAAATATGCTATTTTAGATTAATTTAAATATGTATTTCATTTTAGATCATTTGTATAATATTTATTTAATTAGTTAAAGTTGTAAAGAAGGAAAGTCACATGTTTCCGGGGAACTGCGTGCTACATTGGTGTGTCATGGGATGGACCAGGACTTTTCACAGACCCACAGCTTCGTTATTGTCAATTACCTACCTAAGGCGAAGGGCCTACCTAAAAGTGAAATTCCAAAAGTAGGGCAGGGCCCAAAGGATTATTTATCAATGGCTTTATATCAAATATGGTCAAAAACTATGGTAGTTTTTTTATGGGTATGGTTTGCCAATGACTTAATTACGATCTAATTGAGCAATAATCTCAAAAAGGCCATAAATCTGAGTAAGAGATGAGAAACTGTACCAAAAAATGAATAAATAAATAGAAGAGATAAGAAACACAACCCCATCCACGCGACCAAGGCAGGGCTAATGCATTTCCTCATCATAAAGCCCTTCATTACAGCTCACTTCCGGCGTCTCAAAGCCACTCCCATCAGAAAGCAACAGGTGGTGGCAGCAACGGTGACAAAGAAGGCAATACTCAACCACCACCACCACCGACCATTACCCCACCGGACACAGTGAATACTTGGTTTCGAAGAGGGTCAAGAAGGATGAGAGAGCAGCAAGAGTTGGAAGGTGGGAGTAAGAGTACAAGCAGCAAAGGCAACAACCCCTGCTCTGCCCCGATAGCATGACCATTGGTGAGAAGGTTGTGAACTCTTATGTGGGAGAAAAAGGGTTGCTTTTTTGGCTGAACAAGTTTGCCTATGCCTCTATTTTCATTGTGATTGGAGGTTGGATACTTTTCAGATTTGTTGGCCCTTCTCTTCTACCAGCTTGATACTCCTCTCTCTCCTACCTCCATGTCCAAGTATTCTACTATATTTCACTTTGAAATATTTACACATAACACCAAAGTAGCAGTGAAGAAGGTGACCACATCTTGGGGAGAGGATGGAACACCTTTGAATTATCAACTTCAATTTGGCTTGTACACTCCTGAGTGACACTATGCCATAAATAATTCCGGTAAAATTATCCCTCTTTCTTCTCAACTTAGAATTCCCAGATCCCTGCAGCATTTACCATGAGAGAGCAATAGAGAGTCAATGTTCTGGGATTCAATATTCTTCACCATGACAGAATAGACAAGAGCCTGTAAAATCAAACAAACTTATGAAAATATGCGAACCCACATATAGTTTTTGGTAACATGGCTATTAACAAAAACCAACTCAAGAAAATCATCAGAAACCAAGCTCACAACCCTAAGCCATACTCCCTTGTACACCGGAATGTAGTATACATCAAGATGTGGTTTTTAGGATACAACTTGCACTCTCAAATGAAGATCTAATCAAGGAATGAAAAAAGAGCCCATAAAATATCCTGAACAGAATCTCAAGAATTACCAGTAAAACCTACAACAAATCCCAATATACCCATGAAAATTTTTGAACTACGCAACATTGACTGGCTGAGCAAGAGCGTCTCTTTGGGTTTTACACCTGCAGAAGCCGATTTTATGACATCATTATTGCAAAGATAACCACAGGTCGACATCTGTTTTTATTACAAAGATCAGGAAAATAAATAAATAAATAAACAGGGTTAATTGTGCACAAACCTATTGCATTGCTCCCTAGATGCAAAATTGTGGTTGTTGCAATTTGTGCACATCCAATCTCCATTACGCCATTGCTTGGCACTGCTTGGCAAAAGGGTAAAAGGTATGACAAATATTAGTCACAAAAGCTATCATTTAACTATCAAGCTGCAGTACATACCGTACTCAAATCACTAACCGGACTCATTTTCAGTACTAACCCATGCATTCTGATTATTATATTTCCCACCCGTGTGGTTATATCATATTGTATACACCCCCCCCCAAATAATTAAAATTGCATAATGTGAATGGTGATGCTTGATTTTCAACTGATAAGGTTATTACCAAGTAAATGGTAGGATGATAGTATTATAATATACCTCCACAGATCCCTCTGATCGAGGGGTGGCGACAAGGAGATAAAAAATGACTATAGTCAAGCTTATCAGTGGACAAGATGACATGACTGTGAGAGCCCAATTATAAGTTCAATGTTTGCAAAACAAGATGGCATAATGTGCACCTTACCCTTTCCCAACGAGAGTTGGTGGCGTTGACACCTGTGGCAACTGCATGATCATTTGCAAATTTGGTGCTATAGCAGAGCTTCCAGATGGATATGAGGCACAAATCCCAACCTTCTGATCACCACCATATTCTGCTGTTGGCTCTAAAGCGACAAGCGACTGCTGCGGTCCATTTGACTTTTTGTTTGGAAATGTAGAGTTACTATAACAATCATGTTAATCACATAATCAATCAAAGAATACCATTACTTACATATCCTGCATTTAGTCTCTTGTTATCCCACTCATGAAGCAAGTCATCTGATGCCAACCGCTTGGTCCCAAGAGCTAAACAACAGAGATTATGTGAGAGAGAGAGAGCAAGGACAGACCATCAGAGACCACAAGAATGAACTAATTCTAGCTCCAACCAACTGAATAAAAATATATCCCAAGGAAGTGGGTTCAAGATATTAAAGCAACTTGGCCAAGGTAGAGGATGAAGCCAAACTTGAGCTTACAAGTAAAATTACACTTGCTATGCTTTCATACTGTCCATGTTAGGACTACCATCAATCACAGAGGATGTCTACGAATTCACATAATGAGGTAAGACAACAGTAAATTTCAGAAGAAAGGAATAATGGGTGTACCTGGTGGTATAGAAGCATTACATCTTTTGCACTGCAAAGATAACAACAAATCACGGAAATTATAAGTCTTGTGACACATCTTGTGGACCATGGTTAAACTGATGTTATATTCATGGCACATCATTATACCTGTGCACGAGAGGAATAATTGTGGAAACCACAGTTGCAAATCCAGTCACCATTTCGCCATCCTTTTGGAACCATGAGAATCTGGCTTGCAGGATTTCCATGTGAAAGCCCAGGATTACTGTTTTCAATCAAAGGCCATGTGGGAGCTGACTGAACTCCATATTTATCAGTCCCTCCTACAGACCAGTTAGAGCTCAAAGGAAGAAAAGGCTGCTGTATAGCAGTGTTGCCTATTAGTCCAACATTCATCTTCTGTTCGGGTCCTCCCAGTGCCCTGACAAAATAATGTGCATAAGATGGCAGAGAAAACCCTGTCATTGCAATTGCTGGTATTGCTGCCAGTTCCTTTGGTTGCCCGCACTTTTTGCACTTTTCTCGTGATGCATAATTGTTGTTAGTGCAACCTATTGTCCATTGCCATAGAAACCCAACCCAAAATGCAGCCATGTAGAGGAAAAGGAAGCCAGCCATGTAAACACACACCAACCAGCACAACCCAGAAGAAAATACACACACAGAACAAAACACAACACACTCAACGTATACATATAGTAAGTTCTGTATTTCAATAAAAAAAATGGTACGTCCCATATATGAATTTGGAAAGATGACAATAGTATATAAGCCAAAAAATTGACAGTAAACGTTTTGTAATCAAACACAAATATCCTCCACATAGACCAGTAACTATGATGAAGACCCAAAAGGAGAGGTCCCATTAATGACTACTGTAGAAGGGTGCTGCAGGCCAAAACTATTTACTAAACAACAATTATTAAGATGATGCAATTAACAAGAGGGTAGCCTCCTCTTATACCCCTTAAAATAGGAACTAGGTCCATACAGCCATGCAATTAATATGGGGGGATCCTTGGTCCATACAGCTATGCCAAAGTTCTCACTATGTCTAGAACAACTCGAGTAGAGTTCAGACCCACGAAACATAGACATAGACATCGGACATAGCACAGACAGAGTAAGATCACCGAGTAACAAAAGCTTTGCATTATTATAAATTACAAAATGTCATATCACATTGTGTCACACTCAATTCCGAAAGTGTCCTTGAAACATAGGTCTAATTAGTATACCCACTGGGTGCCATCCTTACAACCCAAGGGCAAGGTAGGTACAGCTACATCATTCGCAAAACCACAAAAAGGGGAAAATGCAATCAGCTAAGCTTGTTGAGGAACCCCTGTCTCCCTCAAAAAATCTGACATTTCTTTGAGGTCCAAACTAAACATGATAGTGCTATGGTCTAACCACGGTACACGCGGTTTATGAAAACCAGCTGCATTCCCTTTTGCATATTTTCATGATACACTCATTTCTGAAAGTCTCCATGCAACATAGATTTAAGAAAGTATACCCACTATGTGCCAAGGTAGCTATAACAACATCATTTGGAAAATCATGGAACGGGGGTTTTATGAAATGAACTAAGCTTGTCGGGAACACCGGTTTCCCTCAAAAAGTCATCACCCTAGCCCGACGTCCAAACGAAACATAAGAGAGCTACAGTCTAACCATGGTACACAATCATTTAGCTGCATACCCTTTAGCATAGTGTCATAATATTCTGTTTGGGAGACACAATTCCACGCCATTAACCTAGTTAACAATCGACAATTTCACTACACGAATATCTCAACACTAGATCCTTAAAACTCAAAAAAAAAAAAAAAAAGGAAAGAAAGGATCTCCCCAAATTAAGGTTTAAATTTAGACAAATGGGAAGAGAAAGCACACGTAATTGATTGGTCGGTCCGAGCATGAATTACAAGGAACCCTAACCATAGCAGATCAAGTGAAGAGAGACGAAGAAAGAGAGTACCAGTGCAGATCCAATCACCAATACGAGAAAGCCATTTAGAATCGGAAGGGGTTTTAGTATCAACAAGAAGACGAGGTTGTTTGCATCTATTACAGAATGATCGAAACGCGTAGTTTCTGTTCCCACATCCACTGCACTCCCAGTCTCCTTCTCTTCCTTCTCCCATCTCTCTCTCTCTCTCTGAGCTCGATTTAGCACAGAGAGTAAAAGTAAAGATTTAGAACACAGTCATGGAGTCCACCACCGAAGGGTGAGAGAGAGAGAGTGGACAAATAGTTAACAAGTGGTGGGGGCCGCGGGGGTGGGAGAGGGCTTCGAGGCGGATGCGCCTATACGGAAGGAATTCCCTCTTTTTTTTTTCCTTGGGAAAGGCCCTCTTAAGAAGGAAAATTATTCGAAAATCAAATAAAAAATAAAAATTATCCAAATCTCAAACCCAAGAATTGTAAAATAAAAATTTATATTACTCAAATTCAATAAGATTAAGGCTTTAAAATAAAATTTTAAAGTTTAATAAATTTATAATTTAAAATAAAAAATTCAATAATTTTTTATTAAATTTATATACTACCTAAAAAATCTATTAATTTTTTATACTTTTGTGAGAAAAGTTTCTTACTTTTCACAATTAATTTTTTTAAAAAAATATTTTCAATATTAATAACTACGGTAAAATAGATAAATTTTTTAAATGATATACAGTGTTAGAATAATTAAATTATTCTAATATTCATCACTTTTCATATTAAAAATTTCACTCGATCTCAATTTATCTGAATTGGATCTCAACTTTCTTGCACGGTGTGCCATGTAATTCATGATATTATACAGATTTTGTATGCAATGGAATAATTTTTTTTATTAAGAAATTTGTGAATTTAAAACTATATAATACAAGATATTTCCCTTTTTCGATCACTAGATAAATTATAACAATTACAACTCTCGACTTATTTTATTTTATTTCTATTTTATACCCTTTTACTTTTAATTAAAAAAAATAAATTTTTTCTTTTTATTTTCCTCAAAAAGTAATTTTCAATAGTCAATAATGCTCTCGCAATCAATCAAGTGAGAAATTTATCTATAATCACAGCACTTTTTAAATGTTGAATTAATTATTTCTTTTAATATTTTTTAAATAGAGAATTCATATTACCATTATTGAGATATTATATAGCTAATCGGTCAATATAATCAGTGATATTTAATTTATCTCGACTTATTTTAATTCAATTTTTGATTTCAATCAATATAATTAAACGCATTCATAGGTTATTTTCTTTTACCGTTAGCATTGACAATTGTAAACATCTTGTGATAGGGTAATACCATTTAAGATAGGTTATGGGATTAAATTTTAATTTAATCTTAATTTGTTATTATTAATATTTTATTTGAAATTATTCATCAATTGGACGTGGCATGCTTATGATTGGCAATGCCATGAGGCTTTAAGACCCCCCAACTTGATTTCCTATGTTTGTTTAAGGACGAAAGGAAAAGTAAATTTAATAGATAATATTATAATTAAATTAATTAAAATATAATTTTAATATCGATGGATTCTGTTTGATAAACAACAATCGTATTTTAATTTTTTAATATTTTACGTAAAGGAATAATGAAGTGAAGACAAGGATTTGAATCTACCAAGAATGGCAAATATTCCCTCACTTCCAAACAATCAATCCCCCCTGCATGTTGCCAAACTTAAGAAAAAGGATGGGATTTTGGATCAAAGCTAAAAACAAGAGCCGGACATTCTGGTTTTAAGTTTTAACCTGTCTTCCCTTCGTGGACATAGTCATGCACGCACGACCTTGTACCCATGCATCAAAGGGTATCATTTTTGCGGCTAAATCATCACCCTCCACTTCACCCCACCACCTCCAATCCAATGGCTAACAAATGTTTCCTTCTCCCCAACACCCCCATTTTCTCCTCCTTGTCTTTTGGCTGATCGAAATATGACAAGGAAAATTCCATTTTAAGAATTTTCACTAAAAAATTTTAAGTTTAAATCCATATGTTGTACGGTGACACATTTTTTATGATAAAATTCACTTGTGAAAATATTCAAAAAAATGTTTTAAAATTATAAAACGTTTATGTTTTACTAATTTTTTTTTATATATAAAAGAGATTTAAATTTAAAAATTTTTTAAAATATAAAAGAATGATTTTAATTGAACTATAATTTATCGACGATATTCATTAATATTTTAATAGATTTATATTGATATCGACTTATTCATAAAATAGTAATTAAAATTTTTAAATAATAAAATTATCTGTTAAATATATTTAGCGATTGAGGTTAAACTAATTAAATGACAAAGGGTGATTTTTTTGGTTTTTTTTTTTTAAGGTAATAGGTATTGTAGGAATTGGATGCTATGGATGGAAAAGAGAAATAAAAAAGAATTAAGGGGAGAAAAAAGAGGGGGATGGTGACCTTCCGGCTAGGTGCTGTCACCGTCACGTTAGTGGTTGTCCTAAACTTTCCGTTAAAAATAAAATTGAGGGGAATCTTTTGAGCATTGGCTTCCCGCCAACACTTGGTTTCGTCCGGTCTTTTAACTGTCTTTCCAGAATCAGACTAGCGAGTCGCGAGTCACGAGTCACGAAACGTCGAGAAGTTTTCCCACTTTTTGTCTTCACCATCCTTGTCTGCTCCCACAAATCAAAACCCTAAAATAAAAAATTTTGCAGAGAATTCGAGCAAATTTGGAGTCTTGCGCAGAGTCCCCCTAATGACAAACGTCGCTTTCAGTTGATTTGACGGGGTTTGGACGGAGACTTGGTGTTGATCAAACGTGAATTTATATCTCTCTGTACGTTCAAGAAATGGATTTGAATTTGTGATCTGGAGAGGAGAAAAGAATGGAATTGAAATCGGAAAAGGGGTTTGAGTCGGAATCGGAATCGAAATCCAAGGGTTTGGGTTGGTTAGTCGCTGTGATAATTATTTCAAGTCTTGTTGTTGTGGCGGCTGTGTTAACTCTATGGGAAACAAATGGGCGTTCCAAAAATCATCCCTTTGTTCGTAATCATCCTTCTGCTGTTAATCAGAAGTACTCTGAAGCTCTAGCCATTGCTATCCAATTCTTCGATGTCCAAAAATGTAGTCTCTCTCTTTCTCTCTCTCTTTATAGACTCAATGATAAAATTTTAGAATGAAAGCTTTGGTAGGTATTAGATTGGTTACCGAAAGGTGATTTGGGTCTAAAAGATGGGAAGCTCTCTCTCTCTAGTCTCAATCATATAATTTTGGAATGAAAGCTTTAATAAGTAATAGATTGGTTACCGAAAAAATTTACTATGAAACCTTTTGAATGTGATATGCGAATCATTTAGGTATATTTTCTGAGGTAGAATTTCGTAAGAAAAGAAATGTTATAAGGTTTTTGGTGTTGGTTGCAGCTGGGAAGTTGATGGATGATAAGATTGGTTGGAGAGGCGATTCAGGTTTAGAAGATGGGAGGGAAGCAAGCTTGGATTTATCAAAAGGAATGTATGATGCTGGGGATCTTATCAAGTTTGGATTTCCTATGGCATTTACTGCAACCGTGCTGTCATGGGCAATTCTTGAATATGGTGATCAGATGGAGGCAGTTAATCAGCTGAGACCAGCTCAAGACTCGCTCAAGTGGATCACTGATTATCTCATCAATGCTCATCCTGCTGCAAATGTGCTTTATGTGCAGGTGGTTGCTTCTCATCCCTATCCTTTTTGGTTTCTCCCAACAGGTAACATTTTATTGTCTGAAAATTTTATGTGCATTCTTTCTTTAGGTAGGTGATCCTGAATTGGACCACAGATGTTGGCAAAGACCTGAAGTCATGACCGAGAAAAGGCCTCTGACCCAAGTGAACACATCTTATCCTGGATCTGAGGTTGCAGCAGAGACTGCAGCAGCTATGGCATCAGCTTCTTTGGTTTTCAAGAAAACTGATTCTGCATATTCTAGTTTGCTCCTTAGACATGCCCAGGAACTATTCATGTTTGCTGATACATATAGAGGTTCTTATAGTATCAGCATCCCCAAAGTGCAGGAGTTCTATAACTCTACTGGATATGAGGATGAGCTGTTGTGGGCAGCTACTTGGTTATATCATGCTACTCGAGATCAGTCATACCTCAATTATGTCACTACACAAAATGGAAATACATATGCTTATTGGGGAATTCCAACTTGGTTTAGTTGGGATGACAAGCATGCCGCAACACAGGTATCTGGGGGGAGTAAATATTATTTGCATTATTCTAGTTGTTGTCATATTCAGTTAACGTTGCCTGGTGCATGCTCTTCAAAGGTCTGATCTTATTGATGCCATTGATTTTGTCTCCGAGCAGGTTCTTTTATCCAGGGTAGATTTCTTTGGTGCACATGGGATCCCAACTAAAGAGAATCTTTCACTCCAAATGTACAGGAGGAGTGCTGAGACCGTCATGTGTGGGCTTATACCCAGTTCACCAACAGCTACAACCAACAGAACAGACAGTAATTCTCCTTTTCGCATTCTGGACATCAAGCCATGTTCCATGTGATGCTCTTTTGTTTTCCTAAAAACATGTGAAATTTATCATTTTGCAAAATGATGATTATATGGCCCACACTGATTTTCATTGAAAATTCTAATTAACTTATTCTTGTATAAACTGTTAATCACTTCTCAACATTTTCCCTTCTGTACCAACAATAGATTTTACACGTGTCTGTTCAGAGTCATAGTTGCTTGGTCCAAATTATTTTGCATCTAACTCCTAACACCAAGACAAGCAAAAATGGAATTAATTCTTCTTAGTAAATTTTCAATTTTTCCATATTTATGTTTGAATTTTGGAAGTCTGTTTTCTTCCATGAGCCCGATATTCTTTTTTAAGCAGGTGGATTGATATGGGTGAACAAATGGAATCCTTTGCAGAGCGCAGTGGCTTCTGCATTACTAGCTGTTATTTATAGTGACTACATGCTCTCCTCTAGGACAGAAAAACTCTACTGCCATGGTGTATTATACAAGCCTGCAGACCTTCGTAAGTTTGCCATTTCACAGGTACTTAGCTTCCCGATCATTTATTAAATTGCTTTGCATCTTACTTTTTTTGCTTCTTTGCATATTTCCTTGTTCTAACTTCAAAATAACTACAGGCAGATTATGTGTTGGGTAACAACCCGATGGGAATGAGTTATCTTGTTGGATATGGGGGCAACTATCCTCAATTTGTACACCATAGGGGAGCTTCAATACCTGTTGATGCCAAAACCGGCTGCCAAGATGGTTTCAAATGGCTGAAATCACTTGATCCCAATCCAAATGTCGCAGTTGGAGCACTTGTGGGCGGACCATTCCTCAATGAGACCTATTTTGATTCAAGGAACAACTCGCAGCAAGGGGAACCAACCACTTACAACAGCGCTTTAATGGTCAGCCTCCTCTCAGGCTTGGTTGCCACTTCCTCTGTGGTCCAGTCATTCACCTGAGACATCCCTCTTGTATAGTTCAACCCACTTTGTTGTACATTAATTTTTCTTGTCTAGTCTAGCCATTCCAATTGCACCATTATTGGCTAAGAGCTCCTGTCACTGTACCAGTGGGCCGAGTTAAGTTTGTAGCCTTTTGCTTGATGAGTTTAACCAATCCAATGATACCCAGTCTTATAGTTCAGTGATCATTATAATCTGTTCTGATTTTGATAACATGTTATCCAATTATTATAGCCTTCATAATAGAAAGTGGCAAGCTCTTTACAATTTTCCCATGTTTGTGAATATATGAGTCCTATATTGGCACCAGTTTTCATTGACTAGACCTTGCATTTCTAAAGAGGATCCTTTGTTTATGCTTGGAGAAGATGTTGGAATGGTTATTTTTTGGCAGTTGTACCAAGATGATGAAGTGGATCTTTTATGGATATTGACTAAACAAAACCTTATTTGCTTGTTTAAACTTCTATAGATTGTATGCAGGAAAAAAAATAGGCCTTCTATGGCTTGAATGTACTCTCTTGCTAAATGCGAAATTCATCAATGGAACATCATTTATGGTTGACGAGTTGAGGTCTTTTTTTCTTTGTTCCCCTCCCCACCCGGGGGCACAGTAAGCTAATGATTATCAAGTTCCATTCCATCCACTCTTGCAGTGTAGTCCGGTAAGATGGGATTGATATTTAAATTTCATAAATTATTAATTTTATTGAATTTTTTAGGCGAGTATAGATGCAAAGATTTTCACCTAGTAAAAAATATTTGATCCGAATATTATCTCTTAGACAAGTTATCAATATATTTTTATAAAAATATTAAAAAGTTACAAATCGTTCCATTACTTTTATAAACAATTTTCACTTATCAGATTCACATCTCGGATTTTGAGATTATAAAATATGTATCAAATGCATTTAGACAATATCTTAATGGTTATTAAATTAATTAAATATTGTGAGATTCGGTTTTAAATTTTTTATAAAGACATCGATGAATATTACAACAATAACAAATTGACGCTTAAACTTAATAATTTGGGATTGGTCAGTTGAAAGATAAATTTAAAAATGAATAAGAGAAGAAAAATAAATAAATAAATAAATAAAAGAATAATTAATTAATTAATTAAATATAAAACAAGAAAAGAAAAATAAATAAATAAATAATAGATAAATATATATATCCAAAATATATTAGTTTAATTTGTGCGGATTTTTCTATACCACTCATTCTTATCTAAAATTATCTTTTCATCTAAACTTTTAACTATTATATCTTTACGAATAATTTGTATCCAAATTTTTAGTTTTTTACCCATATTTTTTTATTAATTCTCTTATATTTAAGTTCTCGGTTCTCTTAATTGGTACGTTATTGGATTTTCTTTGCTTATTTCAGATAGTACTTTTTCATTTTATCCACAATTGAACTAATTTCTAACTTGTTACAATTCTTTTCGTTTCTAGTTCTATCCATTCTAATTTTACCACATATTTATTTAAATATCAATGAATATTAATTTAAATAAATTATTTTTTGGTATTACAGTTCACTTTTTATAAAAATTACTACATTGATCCTTTCTTTGATTTTGGCACACTTTTGGTTGATAAAAGATAAAGAAATGGGAAAAATGGGAAAAAGAGAATAAAACGAGACAAGAGGTACCAAAAGAGAAGAGAAAAAGGTTGAGCTATCGGCTTTACAAATTTGGGATAATACGGGGATTAGATATGTAAAATGGAGAAATTGAAAAGGAAGAAAACAAGGCACCACCCACCCTGTTGGCTGTTCTGGTTTATTTCTTCTCTCTTTTCTTTTTGAGAAAAGGAGGTTAAGATTTGGGGAAGGGAGAGAGAGAGAGGGAGAGAGAGTCTGGTCTTACATTAGATCACAACGCGTGTTTTTGACGAAGACGATGGCCTAATCAAACACCATCATCGTCTCTTCCAAGTCAAATAAACCCCCTCCCCCCAATTGGGTTCGTTTACTAGGTAAGGTCTCACCCATTTGTTCGATTCGCAAAGGTCACATAAAAAGAAACCCTAGTATATACTTCTTTTCATTTTCCTGAATTTATTGATCTTACTTTTTCCTGGCTCTTTTTTTTTTTATTATTCTTTTATGCCCGATTATGTTCCTGGTGGTTGATCAATTTCATTTCTTTTAGGGTTTGTATTGAGAAGATCATAAAGAACTTGAACATTTTTTCATGGGTTGGGTTGGAAAATTTTAGGGTTTTTATGGGTGTTCTTTAAGTTTTTAACATGTGTTGTTGCTATTGTTGTTCTTGTCAAGAATGTTTATGTTGCTCATAGGTTGAACTTTGGTTGGGAGTTTTTTTGTGGGGGCTTGTTCGATTTTTGAAGTTGCGTTTTTTATTTTGCTGCTGTTTTGGGTGTGCGGTGTGCAATTGTACACAAACCTCCATACATCTGCTTGTGCTATGTTCCCTGATGTTGTTTGGAGGTTATCTTTGAGCTTGTATTTATAATCATAATTAGAATTTCATATTACTTCTTCTGTTGATCTTGTTGGCACAAATCAGACTTGCTTGAAGAGGTTGCCTATTGTGATTTGAGGGTGATTTTAAATGCGGAATGAGGTTCTCTATGTTCTTTGGACCCAATGAATTATGCTACATCTAAATAAGTTATCTGTTACTAATGTTTATTGGGGAGAAATTGGGGTTATATTATTCATAACTTCGTAGCTTAATTTGTACCAAACCTTGAGTTAAAGGCTGAGATGAGATTCTATGCTGTTAAGAATAATGGTTTTCTTGGTGTTAGGAATTTGAGATGGCTTCATTTTGAGGCTCTAATGCATATTGGAGCAAGGTGCTTCACAATGCTTGCCTTTTTTGAGTGTGAGGTAGAAAAGGGAGAGTGATGCACATGTTTGGATTTTGGTTGTGAGTTTCATCTTCTTTGTATGTAGCAGACTGAGTTTTACATCTCATTTCCAAGAAACACTGAGAGGAAATGGCAGCAGAGGACGATGTTGGCTTGTCAACCTTGAGGTCTCAGCTAAGTGAGACACACATATCATGGAGGCAAGAGATGGAAAGGCGGCAATCTCAAGTTGACATGTTGCAAGCGAGACTTATGGAGGTTAAGGCTAGTATAGAAGGGTCCGAGGAAGTGGCAAAGAAAGAGTTAGATGTTCTTTGGCGCAGAGTCAAAACTACTGCAACCTTGATGACATACTTGAAGTCTAAAGCGAGAATCATGGCTGTTCCTCACCTAGCTCATACTTCATGTGGCATCAAACAATTAGATGGGGTAGGGCTTGTTGACAAAAGGGGGCTACCTTTGTCCCGTTGGTCTAAGAGTGTTGATCTTTCTTCCTTTGACAGTCCTGATGAGGAAATGTGGATCAGTATTTGTGATAAACAAGGCTTCTTTGACGAACAAGATGGAGCCTACATTGGTGAAATACTCAATGGCGTGCAAATGGTTTCAGATGTAATGGAAACTCTTGTTAAGAGGGTCATAATGGCAGAGTCTGAAACTGCTGCAGAAAAAGAGAAAGTAACGATAGGACAAGAAGAAATAAAAAAGAAGGCCCACCAAATTGAGAATTTGTCTGTAAAATTGGAGGAGATGGAAAGGTTTGCGCTGGGTACAAATAGTGTGTTGAATGAGATGCGGCAGAGAGTTGAGGATTTGGTGGAAGAAACATCTAGACAGAGGCAACGGGCTGCAGAAAATGAACAGGAGCTTTGTCGTGTGAAGCGGGATTTTGAATCTCTGAAATCCTATGTTAGCAGTCTCATTAGTGTGAGAGAAACTCTTCTTTCGTCAGAGAAGCAATTCCAGACTATTGAGAGGCTTTTTGAAAGGTCAATATCTTTCTTTTCTTCTTGTTTAACAATCAAGGTTGGTGTTAATACTTTTCTAGGATATGATAGTGCTTATGCATTTTATGGTTATTTATCAAATAGATTGTCTTGCATTTGCTCACAGTGGCTATTTTGTAATTTCTTTAGTTGCTTGTCTTACCATTTTAAGTACACTTTCAGTAATTTTCTTAAAACAGATATATCAACTGCAATGTTCTTGTTTATTAAATGTTATCCTTTTACAGTTTTGGTCTTTTGAGTGAGATTCATTTAGATAGAACTAGTAGCAACAAAGTAGTCTTTGTCATAGCATATGGCTTTTCTTCTTTGGCCTTATCTCTTCACCAATTCTTCGTCTTTCTTGGATCTTCTTGTTGCCTTTCTCATATTGTCCTCTATGTTAAGCAGTTTGGTTTGCTACTCATTATGTAGATGTGTTCCTTTGTCATTCCATTGCATCTTGTGAAACAGATTTCTTACTGATTAGTCATGAATATTTAAATACGTCCTTGCAAAATATGATCTCTCAAACTGGATAGTTGAGAACTATGATTGCGTTTAGAGCTATGATCGTGTTGATTGCGTTTTTCCTTACTTATCCTTCTTCTCTAATGCTCTTGCTCTCTCTCTCTTTTTCCTTTTAATAATCTCTTTGTTGGCCTTTTCCTGTATCAGAGTCTCCCTCTCTCGCACTGAATTTCTGTTTCTTGTGGATCCCCTCTTTGTACAAAATTTATTCATTTTAGCTCTGTACGAATTTACAATGGAAGGACTCCTTTTTATTGTAAGATAGCTGAAGGAAAAGTTGGTCCTAAATTCAGAGAGTTTGCTTCTCCACCGAAATGAAGACGTTCAAGAGCAAATATTTAAACAGAAGAAGGGGAATGTAAAAGTATGTGCGTATGGCACACAAAATCTGATTTTGGTAAAACTTAGTCTGAATCATGGTTTGGATTCAACGGTTGAACTGGTGCCTTGTGGTTCTGGAAAGCTGGTTTCCCATTTAGTGATTGTTAATTCAAATTCCTATTTTGCTTCGCTTTTCTGTGTCACAACTGTTTTCTAGTTAAGTGGATGTCAGAGAGAAGCACTTTCAAGTATGTTTCACTTCACCAAGCCCTATTCAAGCACGTTATTGAACTCATGTTAGATATGTTCTGTTCCATCTACTGGATTCCTCTTCTTTACGAGCATACTTCACCTTGTCTGACGTCACAGTATGGTGCTTAAAGAATGATTAATTAGACAATGACTGTTTCCTGGTCTCTATGGTAGGAAGATACTTATTTTCATTAAATCTTTATAAATTATTTTTCTTTGAATGATAAGAGAGACTAGAGGTGCCTCACTGCAATATTGTGTGCGGTGCATGTAAACTTTGAAATCCTTATTGCACTGCTGTGGCCTTCTGCTGCTGACATGTACAAACTATCAACCTGTGTCCAGCATCCCTCCTGTAAAAGTCTGTTATCCTGCTCATTCTTTTTTGAAAAAAAAAAGACATTGTTTTTTACCTACAGCAATTGGAATGAATAACAAACGTGTTATTCAGAAATATTTATCTTGGTAGAATTACTTCTTGGTTCTGCAAATTCTTGATTGTGGGATTTGTACAGATTCTCATTTGTCTAATTTTGTTGAGAAGCAGGCTAGTAGCAAGGACAACCCTGCTGGAGGGAGAAAAGATGCAAAAGGAAGCTGAGGTCCAGAAACTCATGGAAGAGAATGTAAGGTTGAGTGCTCTTCTCGACAAGAAAGAGGCTCAGCTCTTGGCCATGAACGAGCAATGCAAGGTAATGGCCTTGAGTGGATCAAATAAGTAGTTGGCTCCCTGCGGGTTTGCTTCATAAATTGGTCTACCTCAAGCCTCCTGGCTGACCCATGTGAAATAGTCTTGAGGATGGGTCACAGATTTTTTTTTTTTATTTAAATTTATTTTTCTTAGGTGTAACATTAGAAGAGAGGCTGCAAAACTTCTTATTTAGTGAACATTGTTGTGTTTCAATGTTGGTTGGCATGAAGGAAAGCCCTAACATGCAAATTGCAGTCCCGTGTTTCCAAACAAGTTCTTGTTGAACTGGGGAAAATGTGTTAATGCCCCTCTTGCTGTGTAAGCGACGTGGTGCATCTTTGTTCATTGTACTATTGTCATTATTTTTCAAGCAGCTTTGATTATTTGCCGCACCGGTTTCATTTCCATTGATGCGGGTTGGTTTCTTTCCTCTTTTAGACCATTGGGTTCTGAAAATTTTCAGGTTTAATGCAGTTCTCAGGTTCCTGCTATGGTTTATCCAATGTTGGAATTCATCTACACTATGGGTGAGGTCCTTGTACCTTCTTATCTAGGCTGAAACTCTCTTGGTCTGTCTAAAGGGAATATTGTCAGATGAGGTTATCCTTGATTTTGTAAACATGACCCTTTCTTTTCCTTGAATGGTCTTTGAACAAACCGAGCCGAAGGGTTGATCCTTTTTTTTTTTTTTTTTAATTTGAGGCAACAAATGAGTCACTAAATGGGCAAAATTCATTGTGGCAACTTCGCCTCATCATTATAATTTTTTTTTGGCTTGATTAAAGGTATCTAATTTATTGTTAATATAAATTGTCATGTAAATTTTGAAAAATTAATCTTTAATGAATTTGATTCATAAAGGTGCTATTTATTATTGTTTATTTAAAATTTGATAAATTAGAATAATTAATCTGTTATTTAATCATTTCAATTTTTCTGATATTATTTTTAATCTGTGTCTATTAGTTAAATTAATTGGCATTTGTAATTTTTTTTTTTCCAAAAATGTTGAGACCATGTTTGGACTTGTGTAACAAGCTTTTTGAACATTTTTCATATTATTGCCAAAGTCATTTTTTTAAAAAAGTGGTTTTGGCTGATGGTGATGATATCGCAGACCTCCGATCACATAGAACGACACCGTTTTTACGGACTAACGAAACGCGCCAAATTAAGTTGCCATTTTCACGTGTGAGTGACACGTATTTAATGTGCGGACCATCTGCACTAAACTGAAACCGTAATCCCAATCTTCGAAAAAAAAATTTAAAAAAAAAAAACCGAATTTGTGAAATGCCCATTAATCATCATCTCCAAGAATCAGAGAGCATCAATATGGTAAGTCCTTCACAGAACAATGACCATAAGGTACTTATAATTCTATTCCTGTCTTTCATTTTGTACTGGGATACTATGTTTAAGGTTTCTTTCTTTGATTTTTTTTTTTTTTTTTTTTTTGATGTAGAATTCGAGTAAGAAATTGAAGGATGTTGAAATTTACGTTCCAATAGCATATGGGACAGTCTCATTCTGGCTTGGGAAAAGGGCAACCGAGTTAGTTCGTTCAATCTTGATAAAATTTTTGTTTTAAGATACTATGTCGAACAATTTTTAAAATTATGCTGTTAAGATTTTCATTAAACCAGGACTAATTCACATAAATGGACTGTGTATTTGCCGGGCGACAAATGAGGATCTGGGTGTGGTGATAAAGCGTGTTGTGTTTCAATTGCATTCCAATTTCGCGAACCCAGTGGTTGATTCCCCGCCTGTCGAGTTATCAGAATCCGGTTGGGGTGAATTTGAAATTGGCATCACCCTTTATTTTCAGTGATATTTGTGACTAGAAGTTGGATTTGTAAGTTGTTTGTTTCCTTTTGCTGATTCCTACCTAGTCTTACGAGCAAGACATGCACTACTAGCATTTGCCTATGGTACTGGGAATTATGGATTAAAAGTATATATGATCCCCATTTTGGGTTCACTTCTAAACATGACAATATTGTACTGGGAATTAAATGCTTTGGGACGTGCTTTATTGCAATCTAACAGCGGATCATGTCCTTGCCCTTTGAACTGTCTTCCAGCTGTATTCATTGCATTGTCGACTCCATAAACTATGGTTGAACCATATAACAGGACAGGTCTTACTATTTGCAGGTTTCATAATCTCAAATTGTATTCTGAAGATGATTCTGGCCCCCTTTATCACCCAAAAGACCAGTTGTTGTGGAGTCCTACAATGAGATTGTTTTCTATGAGCCTTCTGAGAGTTTCTTTTCACGTGTTATCCATCGTCCAGCAGTTGTTGTGCCTCATTTCTCTGATAATGTTATCTTGCCTCCTCTAGGTGAATTTTCTTGCTTTTGTGGATGGATACTGATACTGCCTTGCATTACTTTTAGGACTTGACCTTGCTGCTCAGTTATGCAGTGGCACTTGATGATGGATGAAAGTAGAAGAGGTGATACAAAAGATCATCAGCTACACCCATGTTTCATGACTTTCTCAGAGGCAGATGAACTATAGAAACTTGCAGCAGCTCGTCAACAGGTTAGAACAGGCCTTATTGCAATGCTGCAATTACATGGAAACTGCAAAGCATTTAGAACTCTTGTTCCAGGAAAATTAGATTTGAACGATGCATATATATTTTGGCCAATTATATGGTTCGTTTAATCTCATGCTTCAAGTAGCTATTGCAGTTCACTGTATGATTAGGAGGACAAGAATTTTCTTGATCATAACTCATGAGGGAAAATAAATATTCAAAGCCTTTTAGGAGACTGATATGAGTTGTAGCTGAAAATGAATTGATTGAAGCATCCAAAAGGCCGTATAGGATTTTCAATTTCCATCCATGAATCCATAGCAGGCTATCTTGAAAAGGGGATGCAGCAGTTCAAAATGTTTCTGAGATAATAATGTATAATGATGTAATCTTTGGCAAAAGGAAAAGGTTGAATCAATGTTACTGTTTATTTTTGTAGTCTGGCTTCTTCTAAGAACATCAATAGAGATGCTGATTCTCTCTCTGATACGAAGCTTTGAACTATCATCAATTCTTTGATGAAATTCATGGATTTGATATTTATGGTCGCTTTCCTGTAATAATATAGATGTTTAGCTCAAAGCTTCATCAAGAGGCTTTCAATTGTTCTTGGATCTTTCTTGGAAAAGATTTTCCAAATTGATATCCGCATTATGATAGGTCCAAATTCATATTTTGAAGCTGAAAAGGCAGATTAGCACAATTAATGGACAACGCCTACAGTTGCAAGCTGCCCCTGGCTATTGAATTTACTTTGTGATGGTGGGAATATTTTCTGGAGTTACATTGCTTGTTTGGAATGTGAAAGACTTTAGATGCAGCAATAGAAAGTGGCTTGTGGATTGTCTCAGTTCTTAGGACATTGATCCATCTTTAAATGTACATATTTTTTACCTATTGACCTTATTCTAACAATGAAAACAACTCAACCTACTCTGAATTCCACAAGTAAGAGGCTTTTTACCCTCTCCTATTAGGGTCTCCCTCCTGTCTTCTTCAAGATAATTACCGGAAATTTAAGTTATCTTATCTGATTCACTTGCATACTTGAATTATGTGAGGGGAGCAAGGTAAGTTGTGGTAACTTTATGGGATTTTTATGATGAGTCTATCCTTATGGCTTTCTTTGTAGATTTAATTTTCCAGGTATGGTTATCTCTCATATCTTAGTGCATGATATACAGGCTCTTAAGGTGATCTCAATTGAAATATGAGTTTGACAATCTCCAACGCCTCTTTCACCTAGCCCCCTTGATAGGCAATTTGATACATTTTATAGGCCTTTTAGATCTTGTATGTATGATGATGTGCCATAGCCGAGCTTGTTTATAAGCAAATTCAAAAGAATATCTTC
Organism: Dillenia suffruticosa; assembly: GCA_033439265.1. Taxonomy (NCBI): domain Eukaryota; kingdom Viridiplantae; phylum Streptophyta; class Magnoliopsida; order Dilleniales; family Dilleniaceae; genus Dillenia; species Dillenia suffruticosa. The sequence continues at coordinate 1,023,517 of JAVTVX010000027.1, forward strand.
CACTGGCTACTGAGGAAAGACTTTTAACAGATTGTAAACCTGATTATATGGAAGTCCTTGTCTGAACTTGTTGGAAAAACTTAAAATGCCATCCTTTTCCTCCTGGTAGCAGGATGCATACATGCACACCACAACAATGACAAAAAATAGGAATTGCCGTTCGAGTTCCTCCCCTAGGACTTTGATTACATTACAGAAGCCATTTGGTAGCCATTTGTTTTGAACAGTACCAACTATAGTGCTGTTTGTTCGAATTTTTTACTACCCTTCTTTTTTTGGCAGATGCATTTCACATGGATTCACATGGATGTGATATGTTCCTGACATTCCTTCTCTGAGATTTGATTGAGGTAGATGTGCTGGTCTTCACGCAGACAAACTATCTCATTCCTCACCAACTGTTCTGGTAAGGTCTAGTACCTGAACACTTATTCAAAATAATATGCCCAGAACCACATAATGATGTGCTGATTTAAAAGATGCCCTGCAAGACTGTCTCACCTTTTTGCCTTTGTAATTTGTGTTTATTAAGGATAGATAGTGACTTGAGTATTATGTGCTTGTCAAAAGTCACTGTCAATGGCATCCATAAGAATATGCCGCTTCTTGAGTAATGATGTTTGGTGTCATATTGCGAAAGAGATAGGCCATCAACCTAGAACTTCTTATCTTCCCCCTCTTTTTTTGTTCACAGAACATGAGGAACTGACTCTGCATGTTGAATTAAGATTAATAAAAGTTTTGCAGGTTAGCTGGTGTTGCATAAGAAGAGACCCCAATATTGGTAATATTTTTTTGCCATGAATGACAATGTTTTCATACTTTTTTATCAATCACATGGCTTTGTGGTGTAATTTTTTTTTTCCTTTTTTTTTAATGAGAACTACAACAAATGGGAAACAAAAGAGACAGAAAAGCCAATGATAGAAGTTAGAAGAGGCAATGTGAACCTTAGAACGTGGGAACTAGCTTTTTTTTGTCAATGGAGCCAGGTTATAGGTACTTGGTGGTGCTCATTATTTGAAGGACCTTTGTCTGTGTACCTCTGGACTGTTTGGTTGTGTTGGTTTTTAGGCTTTGTCAGGGCCACATCGGGAGCCCATTAAGGTGGAGACATCTATCTTAATCAGTAACAAACACCTAAGACTCAATTTTTGGTAAAAGTAGTAATAGAAGTGGAGAAACCTTCTTGCCGGATTCCTTGGTTTGATCACTCCTAGTAATTAATTCTTGACTTGTTTGTTTGTTTGTTTGTTTTCCTTACCAAGACCTTTCTAACATTTCTGGGAACATGGTGGTGGTGAGGCTCTAATTTTCATACACATGGATATTAAAGGCATTTTCCCTGCCAAACCGTACTCAGGGCTAGTCATTTGAAGAAGATATTATCAAAGTTATCAGAAGATTGTGTTACATGTAACAGAATTAAGGTATCTCTCTTAGTGTTACCAGAAAGTCAGTGAAACGAATTACCTAGTGACACCGTTTCTAAATACCCCAAAGCAGAATGGTCCAGATACACTAGGAAAAGAATTTCTTCCATTCCAAGGATAAACAAAATAGAACTGATGGAAGAACCTTGACTAGACGATTCTATTTTATATCACTGGGATCCTGACCCTAATAAATTTAAGATAGAGACAAAAAAACTAGATTCTGTAGAGCATGCCACGACAAGCTCAGACTTATGGCAATAAAAAAAAGGTCATCTGTCCTCTCATGTAGCTACAGCTCTAATGACTTAAGTTCATTGATGGCACGAGCTAGGGCGTTTTACTAAAGTACAACTATATTAGGCTGTAATTTTCTCCATTAAAGATCAAAGTGAAGATTAAGTGTGAAGATCGAGGAGATGAGGTTGAAAATTGCATTGAACTTAACTTTGAGTGGCCTGAAAACTTTCAACATATTCTGCCAAATGAATTGGACAGGTTTGTTAGGAAAGGTCTGGTTGTGAACTAGATTGACGGGGGTTTAAGCCTGGCAGAGGCAGCTTCTGGGTGGGGTACTAGTATTATGGCCTCCAGTGCAATTAGGTACAGAATTTCTGACCTAGCAAAAACAAAAGAAGAAACGGAAAAGATACTATTTAGGTACAAACTTTGGGCAGGTACGGTTATTGGACGGTAGCAAGAAAAGTGGCATTGCTGCACTTCTTGAAGCCATCTTCAAAGACTACATTCCCATTTTACAACATTATGTTCCATATGTTGATGTTATTGAATTGTGCCTGACCTATATGGCTGCACGATGAATATGGTTGTGCATAATTTCTTATTTGCTGGCTCCTCGGATGGAATCTAAAACGTGTTTAGGTTGCGATTTGTCGATCTAGGATATCCTCTTCTACAAATCTAGTTTTGATTGCATTCACCATGTGGAGAATATCACCCCCCCCCCCAACAAAAAAAAATAAGAACGTAGTAGTTGATTATTGACCTTTTGATTGGATCCAAACTTGAGATATGCAGTACTAGGGTAATCCAAGAGACATGTAGAAGCTTTGGTGCAAAAACTAGAGGTACCAAACAGAAGAGACTCGTGCAAAAGTTTGAAAAGGCATTGCTAAAACAAGCCAACACAATCGGTAAAGTAAATCACACAATTTAAGTGGTTTAACTAAGTAGTCTATGTTCTAGGGTGGAGAGAGAAACAAATTCATTATATTGAAAAAGAGGTTCAAAGAAGAGAATAAAAGAACGGCTATTCAAAACCCTTGATACACCCAAAACTCAAAAGTGTCAAAACTAAAAGTCTAGAGGGTTAAAATACACACACACACACACACACACACACACACACACAACAGGTGCTGCATAGAATTGTGAAACGGGTCAAATCTGTACCACATTGGCAGGCTTGTCTTCTCACACCCCCTTACATAATTCGTAGCACCATAATGAGATTTATGTGGGTTACGTTGTTTAGGCTCAAATCACCTTCTTAATCTCAGGGCATCCACGACTTTAAGATACATTGCACAGGTAAAGTCTATCAATTAGTGTCCTAGGAAACAGATAGAGGAGATTTATGGGCATGTCTCTTATATAGCTTTAATATTTACTAGTTGTGAAAAAAAAATGCAAATATGATTGGAGAGGTGTCCCCACGTGAAAGATGATGGGAGGGATATGAGACAGTAGGTTTGATGCAAAGCTTATAGTTTTATGTGCTTTTTAATGTACTTCAGTTGGAGCACAGGTGGGTATGGTGTTTATCCTCTACTCGTCGGAGGCTGACAAGAAGCCCCGTGGGAAGAAAGTTATAGGGAAGGGAATAAGAACTTATCTATACAGACAACATGCTGAGGACCTTGAATTCCATAGTCAAGCCAAGACAAAATATTAGAGAACTTGAAATTTCGTGCCAAACGGGGAGAGAGAGGGGGGTCCACCTTGCCTTAAGGAGAAGCAACAGGGTAGGGTAAGGCCCAATGGGATCGAACTCTTCATGCCCTTTTCCGTTCACAACTCCAAAAACACCATTTGTCTGTAGTTTGCCCCACACTTCACATGACCCTGTTCCTTCTCTGTTTCTTTCTCTCTCTCTCTCTCTCTCTCTCTCTCTTTCTCATATTTACTCTCTCTCTCTCTCTCTCTCTCCCCCCTATTAATATCCCTATAAGTACTCCCCTAGGTCCTCACTCCTCCCCCACCACCTTCACAAGTCTCTCTTCCTCCATCTCTACTTAGTAGCTAAAAAGAGTCTTAAACCAAAACGCTTATCAAGCAAATGGCTCTTGGAAAATCTAGCAAGTCTTCTCAGACAGCAACACTCAGGCATATTATCAAAAGGTGCTCAAGCTTCGGCAAGAGAAATGGGTATGATGTATACGGCCTTCCCCTAGACGTACCAAAAGGTCACTTTGTTGTCTATGTTGGAGAAAACAGAACTAGATATATTGTGCCAATTTCGTTGTTGGCCAACCCAGAATTCCAAAGCCTACTTCAACAAGCTGAAGAGGAGTTCGGATTTAAACATGACATGGGTCTCATAATCCCCTGTGATGAGGTTGTTTTTCGCTCTCTAACATCTATGATGAGATGATACCATGTTTGAAGAGGATGGGAAAATGGGCTGCTGGTCTATGTTGTCGGCATATAACAGCATATTATGACAGTACATGCGAAAGAGTTTGCACCATTTCAAGACTTGCTCAGCAGCTCTGAGTAGTAAACACTATGATAATGAAAGACAAAAATTGTTCTGACAGAAACTGTTTTTAGTAATTCTTTTTTGAGGATTATTTGTTTGATGATCATCCCCAGTGGTGTGGGTTTTGACCCTTATGCACCCTTGGAGCATATTGTGAGCAATAAAGGATATGTAGTTTCACCCTCCATATTTACTCTCTCTCTCTCTCTCTCTCTCTCTCTGTCTGTACTGTGGTTTGATTAACCTGTGTTTATATTTTTTTCTCTCCGTTTGCATAAAAGCGGTGACTTTTATATTGGTTTCAAATAACCGATTCTAAAATTTGAGATTAAAACTCAATTTATTGTTATTACAATATATGAGAAAGTGCTTAGATTATAGTTGATTAATATTAATCAGATAGGATAAGATTTAATAGTTATTAACTTTAGAAAGTTAAAACATGAGGCATGGCTATATGAGGAGGGAAAAAAATAGGAAATGTGAAATAGGGATTGACATAATTTACTAATTAATAAGAATGTGAGAGAATGAACATTTAGTGGCTATTAAGTTTTGAAATTCATAGACCTAATTTATTATGAATAAATATACGAATTATATAAATCTTAAATTTAATATTATTAAATTATTAATAAATAGGTCAATATTTGACGCCGGATGAATTCTTTGAGCAAAGCATATCCTGCAACATCCTTGAAGTCCTATATCTTAGCCTGCTCCCTCAAGGGTCTTGAACACATGAAGATTTTTAGGTCTTTTACCTGATATTTTAAACGGTTTAGATCTTCACATTGTATTTGAGAGACTAAAGGGTCATTCTATAGAAAGACTTAACACCCCCCACCCCCTCCCCCCCCCCCCCCCCCCGGGGAAAAAACATAATAAGAGAATACCCTTTTCCTCATACCCCCCCCCCCAACCCCTCATCACCATGTTGTAGGGAAGAGACCATTTCAATTGGCTGGAGTAACACCCACAAAAATTAAAAATATTAACTTATTTAGAAGGGTCAAAATTGGTGGTCTCAGATTGTTTAGCTCTTATTCTATAAGCATGGTAGGTATTTATGGACTTTCAAATAAATGGAGTCAGAGAGCTTAGAATGGGTTCAATAATTTAAAGGATATATTACAAGGTAGTTAGCTACATGAGTCCATAAAAAAAAAAAAAAAAAAAAATCTCAATTATAAAACGATCAAATTGTAGAATTTTATGAAATAATAGCTCTTAGACTGAATTCAAACCTATGATAAGATGGGTTTCTAATTGTTTGGAATTTGGATACATTTGCTAACTCAGCTTATAATTTTGTACTTCTTGTGCACATGAACGTGGGACCAAATGTCCTCCAAATGGGGTCCTTTCGATGTCCTAAGTCCATAACCTAAGTCCCCGATCAAAAGAATAGGTTTATTTCACTTGAAAACCTCAACCAATTTGAATGGTTCAAATTGCTTTGGCTTGTATTGTTGGAGGATCATAAGACTAAAGCATACAGCTAAAGCTGAGATAGTTCAAACTAGCTGTGGCCTTGCGTGTCATTTTCTTTCCTCCCCTACCTTTAAAGTTAAGGTATCATGGTAATGATGGAGATTTGTCCATCAATGCTCTTTTGTCTTCAGGTTATTTTCACATGACCCTATTAGTCATGGGCACTTTCATTTCCCTATCTTCATTGATTTTGATTCGTTAAGGCTCAGTGACAACAACCATAAGTATGCCCCCCCCCAAAAAAGTCCTAGCCTTATGCACAGGAGTCCACCACAATAATTTACTGTTCTAGTGCAGGAAAATTGTAATTTTGAATCGGTTATGAAAAGTTAGAAATTTATGTTGGAGAAAAAAAGATAATTTGTGAAGGAGGCTGGGGATAGAGGAGGCCATGGATTTAAATTTTGCAGAAAATAAATAATATTTGAGGTTATAATTTTAAAAATTATTAGGAGAGAGATTGAAGATTTAGTATCCTTAAAAAGTATTTTTTTTTATCAATATATATATTGAATTATATTATTATATAAAAAGATGTACGATAATGATTTTGGAATTACAGAAGATGAATAATATTTTTTTTTCTAATAGTATTTTCTTTGCTACCAAAATTTAATTAGCTTGGCCAAATGAACTTCTTAATTAAGGTTTTGGTGATCACTCAACTTTTAATGATTCGTACTGTGCTAACACAGTTGTTCATGCTCAATTTCAAGCCTGCCACAGTCTATATATATTTCCTCATTTGATTGCATCCAATGCACATGGGAACAGGAAACATATTGAACACTGAATGTCTCAATTGCAATCTTAGGCCTAAATTTGTTCCTTAGACATTGATTAGAAAATTTTCAGATTTGTATAGGCCCAACCAAAGATCTTGCCTCCAAAATGATGATGAAGAATCCCAACATTGCTGACAATGAAATGATTTCTGGTTTATGATGTTGCATGCATCTCTTCAACGTTCTTTGTTATTAGTCTCTTTCAGAGATTTTCTTCCTATCTTTTTCTCTCTCTTTTTTTTGTTTTTACCTATTAATATTCGGAATTTATACGATTAATCTGATTTAAAATTTATAAAATTTATTTTAGCATTGGCTATCCCAAATCTTTTTTCTTCATTCCCAAAAGTCGAACTCAAAACCTCTGTTTAAAGGGTATAGTGTTTGACCATTCAACCCAAAAGAATTTGATCCATCTCTCTCCACCGGTATCCACATCTATACTCCGACTAATTCGATACAATTGTTTACAGAAACTCTATTTAATGGATGACTTATCCAATATAATTTTTTTTATTTTTAAGTTTCGAATTCAAAACTTAGTTAAGAAACTTAACAATCTATTCTACTAACTTGTCCGTTAATCTCTCTTTCTCTCTCTAAATAACAAAATTGGTATATATTACGAATCTATTAATTATTAAATAGTACAAAATAAGAAATTTTTTAAAAAAATTGTAATAATAAGAAAATTGTCTCATTAAATTTTATTTTTTGGGTTATTGATTTTTTTATTTATTTTTGGATTTTAAGGAGTTGGGTTTGGTTAAATGGACCAAAAAAAGGACAAGTTGGGCTGGGAAGTGGGTTGGGTTGGGTTGGGTGAGCTAGACAGACATGTTGGTTTCATATTCATTGAGGGTCTACATATATCTGATGCTCTTACCATTTCAAGGCTTTCTTTCCCACACAAACCTAAACAAAAGCATAGATCGAAAACTCCAAAATTTGCCAATTCCCATAAAGAAAAATATCAAAGTTGTTCCCCAGTACTCAACTAATTGAAGAGTACCAATCCTAACAATGAGTTACAAATCAAATAGATTAAATTTATCATCGCAGGTCATATCAGTATATAAAAAACAATGTTAAAATATATTACCATGGTCTCTTTTTGGTATTTTCCAGAATTAGCTATAAGGGAAGGGAAGCTAGACACCCAAAAAATAGTTGCCTTTCTACCATTTAGTATTCTTTTCTTTCCTGTTACTTGTTCCCGTGAAAATTTGTAATCTGCAATTGAATCTGAAATGGGTAACTATCAGGACAGCTCAAACTACTCATGTAGGATGTTGATCGTTGGAAATTCTGAAAATCACTGAACAAGGGAAAAAAGATATTTAGTGGAAGTTTCTAAATATCTCCTCAATATATGACTCCTCACAATCCCATTGGGTCACAACTTTCCTTGGCTCTTTGTAAGATTTTCCATTCAAACCATGCTGTTTGACATGTTCCTAACCAAAAAGAAATGGGGAGAGAGAGAGAGAGAAAGAGAGAGAGAGAGAGAGTTTGCAAGCAATGCTGAAACCATAATCGAATCTAAACATAATTCATTTTTCCTTACGGGATTATTGTCCACATCGAATAATATATATATAAACCAAATAAATCAAATTTTATGTAATAAATCTGCAAAAAATTAAAATCTTTCAAATTTGAATAATTTTGAATCGAAAATCAAAAAGTTTAGGAGGATTATTGATAAGATTCGGTCCATTTAATTATCAACCTATTTGGACTTTCTAGTCTTATTAATCTTTTTTCTCCAAAGAAAAAAGGACTTCTAATGAGAAAACCCAAGAGTTTCATTTCAAGCAATGGGGCTCCAGAGGAGCCTCAAGTTGCTTATTAGCATATTTACAGCACAAAAGTTGCAGGCTAGCAAATTTCAGCAATGTAACTCCAAAAATGAATGACAAATCTTAATGTCCACTTTTGCTTTTGGAAGAAAAAAAGCGGCTAAAACTTCGTGGATGTTTCTCAGGAACCATCACCAAGGATGTTGAAGAGGAATTGTACTTGGGAGGCTTCTGATTTTGCTGATATGAGTTTCCAGGAGATCGAAGTAGCATATTAGCATCAACATGAGTTGGACTTGATGCAGAATTGGAAATATGCAATGGGGAGTCCTCGTATAGACCTTCGACATCAGGCGATGACATATAGTGCACATCTGTTCGATCATACTCATGAGAGCGCCTTGTGCCTATAGAATTTGTGCTGGTACGAGGTTTGTCTTCCATTAAACTGTCACTGGATTCGAGTGTCTTGTTAATATGAGCAGTGCCCATGATGTCTTTTTGAGGTTGCAATGCTTTCAACTGCCTGCCCAGAAGATAAATAGTCTCCTGACACTCTGCAAGCTTTTCTGCAGCAGCAGCTATTTCTCTCTCCTGCCCACAAAACGATTTCGGGTCAACAAAACCAAATTCTAGATTTCAAAGCCTCAACTTAGAATCAGAATAATCAGATACATGCAATAAGATACATCCAAAAGGCAAATCTAAAGCAAGTTGGTCCAATCAGGGGTGAAGGAAGGGGAGGCAATCCCCCCCCCCCTTCTTTTTCAAATAACATATCCTATAGGTTGTTTTCCCTACTAAAAATCATAATCTCTGCCCCAGTCTTGCTGCATGTCATATTTTGCCCCCTCCTCCCCATCCCCAATATATATTTTTGGCTTCATCACCGGGTCCAGTTGTAGGGATTGTCCTAATAACTACCATGGAAAGGATAGTCTCAGTTGGTGAATCATTTTGGCCTTACAAAGGGAACAATCACACAGGAACTCAATGGACCAATCACTCTCATTTTATAAAACATTAACAATGAGAAGCACACCATCTCGACCTTCCAGAAAAATGAGTTCTTGAGTGTTCAGTACCTGTTTGAGCTTGACATCAGAATCTGCTGGAGGAGATAACGAACATGTTGAGTAGCTGCTCTGATTCCTAATAATAGCAAAAGGATGCACATGAGGGGGAAAACTACTCATTGGCCAAAAAACATGTGTTAGTAAAGACCAACACTGCAAGCCGCTACATTAGTAACCCAATCAAACAAATCTTTACAGGAATTTAGAGTTTCAAAATACCCAAATATATTTATTTCATAATCATAAAAGGAGTGATGACAAACCTCTGAAGTTTCTCTTCTAGATCTTTGCATTTGGCCAAAGCATCCTGATGGTTTTGCTTTTCTCCTCTAAGTTCATTATCTAGGTTCTCCGTTTTCACCCTTAGATGATTTACCTCAGCTTCTAGTTCCAGAGCATGAGTTTCCAATGACCTGTAAGATTCAGCCATGCACTTCAATTGAGTCTCAGCCAAGCTATATGACTTTTGAGATAAGGCCAATTGCGATTTAAGTTCTGCAATGTTTTGTTCCATCTCTTGCGACTGCAGCTTCGTGTTGTCAAGATCCGTAGCCAAGTTATCTTTCAACAATTTTAGCTGTTCCAACTCTGCACACGAGCATTTGCATGGTGTGATGTCCAATCCAACACCAGGACTCCTACTTCCTTCATGAGGAACATCAGGATCAGATGAGGAATCAGGAAATCTGAGTCTTGGCAAATTGTCTTGAATGACTCGATTTTCTAACAAAGTGACCTTGTCTATGCAATCAGGACTTGCACCTCCTTCATGACTCTTGTAACCCACTACACTGAAGTGTAGTTGACTGGCCTCAGCCAACACGAAAGAAAGTTCAAGCACAATCTCATCCAAACTCATGTTGTTTGATGAAAATTTATCAACAGATGCAGAGAAGTCCTCTAATTTTTTACTGAACAAACCTCCAACAGCAGAATTGTCCTGAACTTCCACAGCTTCTCTTGCCAGAGAGGACACAAATTGACTAATCTGAGAAATAGCGGCGACCAAATCCTGGTTTATCAAATGACTATCATCAATTTCTGGCTTATCATCTTGAGCTGAAGAACGCTTGCTTTCTCCTGTTTCCCCTACCTCTTGAGAAGAAGCCTGTTGATTGAAGAATATGCTCATGCAGTCTTGAGGCCAAGAATCTTGTATCTCCCGCATGGCTAGACTCATATCCTCCAAGACCTTCCTTAAGTCAATATCTTTATCTTGAGGCTCAAAGATCATGAGAATTCTTGATCGGAGTTTCATTAAGGGCAATTCATCCATACCCAGTTTTCTTTCTGCAGTTGATACTTCAGCACCGGCAGAAACTGAAGCGCCTAACTCAGAACTTACATCAGCATTACTTGAACATGCTAATCTCTCCATCTCTAGGAAATCATCCATCAAGTTCAAGTGATTAGCATTTTCGATGCATTTATGCCGTATCAAATGGGAATTTCCAGCAGTTGACATCTTTGACCAAGACCCAGAAGAACTCCCACTCGCCTCTATCCCATCCTCGGACATTGAAGTTAAGCTTGATGGTTTGCACATGTAATGGGCAGGAGAACCAAGTTCTGCAGAGCCTCTCTGCTGTTTGATGGCTTGCATTTCGACTTCTAGGTTTGTGACGCAGTCAAGTGTTTTAGCACACAAGTCCTTAGAAGCCTGCAGTTCATTATCACGTGCTGCCAGAGCTTCTCTCAGTATCTTCGATTCTTCTTCCATTTCCAACAAGCGCGTAGTAAGGAAGTCTGCCTCTTTTTGATACTGTAACAAGGTATCAATGGACATTTCTGGTGAAGAAGACACGTGGAAGTTAGGATTTCTAGCTGAAGCCTTTTTAGGTCGGGATTCACAAAATTCTCGACCTAAATTCTCAACCTCCTGCTTCATTTGAGCCATTGCAGCGGGTCCAGGCAACCTTTTACGGACAAGGCCACGCAGTCTTTGGCACTCAGCCTCCAGCTTTGCAATTTTCTTGACATCCTCAGAGTGCTGCTTGTTTGCAACCTCTGCAGATCGGAGACTCATATTCTTCTCTTCATTTCGAATATCAAGCTCTTTGGCAACTATTTGCAGCTCAAACTTCAGAGAGTGTATTTCTTTCTTGCATGACTGAATGTGTCCTTTTAGAACTTCAAACTCAGACTCAGCCTGAGATTTCTCGTCATTAAGCTTCATCAACATTTCTGTACGCTCTTGCAGTGACCTCGAAAGTGCTTCATTTTCAGCTGCAGACCTAATAAGTTCTTGATCTAAGCAGATGATTTTTGACTCGAGCTCAAGCTTGATTCGGTCCCACTGCTTCGTTCTGGTAAGAATGGTCTCCTGCAACGTGTGCTCGCTCTCCTCTCTCACGTTTCTCACCTGCTTCACGCACTCTTTGAGCGCTCCATCCAAATGGGATGCCCTATTCTCAGCAGCAAGCTTTAACGTGGTTGTCGATTCCAGTTGATTTTTCAATGCCAAAGCTTCTGCATCAGCCTTTTCCCATCCTAAAACAAACAATAAATTCTTAAAAGAAATACAAGAATACTAAAACAAACCACCTTTAGAATGTAGGCATTCAAAGAGTGTCCAGAAAAACTCCAGACAATCAACATCATAATACCAGAAACAGCTTCTTCAGCTACTTTGGCATGCTGTTTTACTAAATCCTCCTTTGCATCAATCTCCAAATGCGCTGCAGACAGCTTTTCATTCAGATCTCTGACTTGATCCTCAAAATTCTTCAATTGATCTTCCAATCTACTAACTTGATTCTCCAACCCGGACAAATGTGTGTATGAATCCATAGATATCTGAACATAATTAACCTTTTTGTACTTTTCCTGACCATCAAAATTGAAAATTATCCATAGGCAGATATACAAGGAACAAACATCGGTATCTTAGAATATGTCAAAGATAAAAACTTCAGCATGTATGATTTTTGATTTTATTGATCAGACCTGCTCTCCAAGAGATTTTGATGAAGCCAAAGAAGCACCAGCACCTTCAACTGCAGCCACATTTGTGTCAACCACAGTCTTATCAGATGACTTTTTCTTCCACAGCCAACCTCGACGATCCATCTTAGGTTAAGGTAAGATATTATAGCCTGCAAGCATCAAACAGCACATGTGACATGTTGGTGTGTTATGCAATTGTTGAAACTCAGGCATACCAAAGACACTGGAATCAGCTTGAACTCATAGAATTCACATCCCATTCTAAGTCAATATTGGCAAAGGAATTTCTGGAATCTCACTAGATACTTTGAGTCTTTTGTACTAGGTTCCATTCATGAACCTTAGAAACCCAGAACAAAATTTACATTTGTAAAAGAAGTACAGAAATTCAACATGATTATATAGAAAATGTTTCAAAAATGTGATAACCAAAAGTAAAAATTCAATGGCATATATATAAAGGGTTATTTGTTATCCATAGGCATCACTGCACATTGGGATGATTGTCAGGACAAATCCTCACCGTCCGAAATTAAATTTTGGATGGCTAAGATTTGTCGGACTATCTGTCACCTTCCTTGAAAAAATTAAAATTAATTGACTGATACAATTATTCTAAAAGGGTGGAAAAAATGGTTTCCTGTTACATTAGACTATATGCGTATCAATCATTGAACGTTTGAAAACAAAACTGATCCAAAATTACAAATTTGCCCTTTTATTTTTTTTAATAAAAGATCAAAACTAAAATCGAAAAACAGAAACTGGGATTCTTCATTTGCTCTTTTAATTTGCCCTTTTATTTTATTTTTAATAAAAGATCAAAACTAAAATCGAAAAACAGAAACTGGGATTCTTCATTTGCTCTTTTCCTGTGACGCATTTAAACGGCAATCTCAATCTAGTAGGCTACAGATAAAAGCCAGAGAGAGAGAGAGAGAGAATGGGCATGAATATGATTGCACTTCAAATTCCGATTAGACATTGTTATTGATCATCAAAACTTAAACATCTTTTTTCAATAATCACCCAAAATCAAGAGCAAATTAATCATCAAAACCAGTCCTACAAGATACCCGGTCCTAAATGGAAAAAATTCAAAAAGCCCACGATTCAAACTCATATATATATACGCACATATTTCACAGAGATGTACATACCCATATATATATATATATATATATATATAGAGAGAGAGAGAGAGAGAGAGAGAGAGAGAGAGAGAGAGTACAAATCCAGAGTTCATATATTCATCAGACTAGGATTAGAAACAATCGAAAAAAAGAAAAAAAGACAACCCAGAGTACTCACCAGAGGAAATGAGATCTGAACAAGGAAACGAATTGGAACTTGTTTTTCCAAAATCCTCAAATGAAGATTTTTAGCAACTTGTGTAACAGTGAGAGAGAGAGAGAGAGAACCTCAAATATTGTGTTTTCTTTTTGGAGTTGGGTGGGTGCGCGTCAAATTTAAAAAGGCACAGCAACATCATCTAACGACACATATCATGAGCAATTAAGATTTTCATTAATTATAAAGAATTTCCTTAAAATTTTTTAATTACACGTGATGTTACTATTATACCCTCAAGAAACCATTTAACTACGAGACAGGACTGGGTCACTGCCAGCTGCTATTATGAGCTGTATTATCTCGTAAATATATATTTTTAAAATGCGGGGTGAGACACCCACATGATATGACTTTCGACCACCACCACTTGATGGGTCGTTTTCCTTCCTAATTGTCTGATCATGACCGTTCATTTTATGGAATTTTCATGATAAGCTAATCATGAAATTATATTGTTTTACAAATAATATTCGAAGATTCAAATAAACTAAATTCCGAGTTCATCAACATTATTCGATCAATTGAATATTTACTTAAATTCATTAAAATATATTATAATTTTAATTAAAAATTATTTATTATTTTTAATATAAACCAAATCACATGGACTGAGTTAGACCCTAAGGATAAATCTCATCCAGAATTCATTTTTTTATACATAAAATTTAAATTTAAAATTCTATTTAAGGAAAATTAGTATTTAATCACAAGATTAATTAGGTATTAATTTAAAAATTAATTATGATCTTATTTTAGATAAGATGAGCCGAGCATGGTCCATGGGTTCTTTGTTTTTTTTTTTTTTTTCCCTTTTTGTTTTGGGCTTTTGCTTTTTGTCCTCAATTGTTGCCTATAATTATTCCAAGAGCAAATGATCTTCAAGTTGAAGACCCCATTATTCAAATAATTTAAGTTTGTTTTCTTTACAAATATTCAGGATGGGGGAGGGGGTGACGGAGGAAGATCTGCATGAGGATCTTTTGCATTGCTAGTTCCGGGCAACTTGTTAATGCTTAACCACCATGACCTGTCTTTTTTGAGAAAATTAAAGGAAAATAAGAAAATTAGTCCAAAAATGGGTTATATGCATACATAATTTTAAAGAAAAGGTTAATATCAAGTGCCCGTCTGACAAATACTTTTCTTCTTCTTAAGAGAAAACACAAATTAATAGTTTTAAAATAAAATTAAAAGTTGTTTGATAATTTTATTTTTAAAAATAAACTGAATTTATAGATTTTGAAAAAAATTAAAAATTAAAAGTTAAAAAGGAAGATAGTATATGAGAGTAAATAAATTTATGATATGAATATATTTAAAATTTTATATTTTTCAAGTAAAGATATAAATAGAAGAAAAAGAAATGTATTTCCTAAAAAGTTAGAGTATAAAAAATAATGAGAAACAAAAGCTCTTCCTAAGAGTTTTTTTTTTCTCAAAACTACTTTTTAAATTTTTATTTATAAAAAAAATTATTTTTTAAGAAAAAGAAAAACTGTTTGGTACGATTTCTCCTTAGAGGAGAAAAAAACCTGAAAAAAAGTCATACCAAACAGATACTAAGTATTATGATAAAAGTTCAATAATTAAAAATAATGCAGGCAAGTGGGAAAGCAAGGGCGGGGATTTACCGTTAAAATTTTAAAGAAAAAATTAATATGTATAAATTTTTTTAAAAATAATTTTTTTACTAAATATCACTAAAAATTTTAAAAATATCACTAAAATTTTGTAAAATATTATTTTTTATGAATTCATATCCCTGATATAAATTTTTGAGGTTTTGACATTAATCGTGATAGCATTTTCATTTTAACTTATTGTTACTAAAGTTTACCTTTCTTATTAAAATTAATTTTTTTTTATTAAGGAAAATTGGAAATTGAATAACAAATGAAATTCAAAAAAATCAGCTATACAATTTCTCGAACAGTTCAAACGATAAATTCTCTTTATTTTTATTCTTTTTTTTTATTTGATTTTCTTATAAAAATAAATAAATAAATAAATAAATGTCAGCTATGCAAAGCTTTCATATTCAAAGAACTCATCAATCGGCTTCATCGACTTCCGCGAAACAAGAACCGGAAAATCAGCAAACAAGCGTATGCGAAGATACCATGTTTCATGTTGTCATATGAAATGAAAAAAAAAGTTATTTTTTTCCCCTTTTCCGGAAACAAAAGTCTGCACCGGCTCCACTTGAGATAAAGATTTGCGCGCCTCTTGGGCCCCGGCAGAGCGTCTCCTCCTCTGTTTGACCACGAGCCTTTGTAAATTTTTTTTCATTTCTATTATTATAGATACCTAAAATCTTGATTAATCTAATTCAAAAACTTCAAAAATCTTATTTAGAATATGATTATTTCAATATAATTTTTTTTATTTTTAAATTTTAAAATTAAAATTTAATTAAAAAAATTAATATCTCATTATGTTAATTTAAATGTACACCAATAACCCTTTTAAAACTTAAAAAACAAAGGAGTTATTAGCATAAGTGGCTCCATTTTTTGTTCCATTCGACGCCCTTTTTTCGGTCTCATGAGAGGGGATTGGAATGCCCTTTTCCATTTTTTCCCCTGACATCACACCCCAACGTTGTCATGCATGAAAAGTCAGCACAAAGTTATAATTTTTCGTTAAAGGGGTGCATGTGATGATTTTTTTAAAATAAAAAATATTTTTGAAATTTTTAATCATATTTATCAAAATATCTATCAATTTTTTTAAAAAAAAAAAATTCATTATATAGTTATATCTACTCTTCTTTTCAACTCGACTCCAGACTTATCTCAAATGTTAAAATGAGTTCTATAAGTGATTTTTTTTTCTTTTTTTCTTTGAATGAGGTTTCTTTGTCGAGACTTGTTTGAAAATTTGAAGAATTGTAAAAATTTTCATTGTTTAGACATAAATTATGTAATGTGAGAATTTCTTTTTTTTTTTCCATAGTGGGAGTCGAATCCGATCCTATTATAAGGAAGAAAGAGATTGGTGTCAGTTGAATTGAAACTCATTAACGTAATATGAGAATTTCATAGACATGCAAAAAATGCTATTTCTAAAAAATATGAATTGATTTAAGAACTACTTGACTTGGAATTTTTGAAGTGAATGCTTTAAATATTAATAATTCAAATATTAAACAGTACAAAATTTAACAAGCTACCCCATCATCTAAATTAAAATAAACAGAGTGCAGTCACATGTTGAATTTTTCCTTCGGCGGCACATGTTTTTGTTCCTGTTTACATTGCATTCCCTCCAAAATCCCTAACTCCAAACAAAACAATGAACCGACCCCACCTCCAATCCAATGTTCTTTTCTCTCTCATTCCATCTGTTCAAACAATCCCCATGTTTGATCACATTCATAATCTAGGTCGGTCGTCATTAGTAAAAGAAATGTGGTATTCACATTTTTGCAATTAATAATCAGAAATTCAACTTTTAATTTTTTTAGTTTTATGGCAATGAATTTATTAGATATACACAATAAATCAATAAATTGTAAAAAAATAATAATGTGTATTTAAATGACCTTTCAGTAAATATGATTAAAAATTTTATTTGAAATAGTGACCTTTCAGTAACTTCAATTTTTAAGATTTTTTTTTTTTTTTTGTTTTTATAAAATTGGTAAGTGGATTAATGTAGAAGTTGCTAATAAGTTGTACAAAGAGTCCCTCAGGGATACCGTAGTGATAAAAGTTTTTTATTTTGAGGATTTCAAATTTAAATTTTTATAAAATAAAAAAATTGTTGAGAGAAAAAGAGGTTACTCGCAACAAAAGATGCCGTATAACAGCATGTGACAACATTCTCATATTCCCAACATGCTGGTCGAAACAATAATGTCTTTTTATTACCATAACCTAAGATTTGTCGGGGGCATTTATATGAAAAGGGTAGGTAGGATTTCATTAGAAAACACGACTCTTTTAACATTTTAGTTCATGGTACATGACACATTTTATAGCTAATTAATTTTTATTTTTTTAATAAAAAATCGATTCTTATAATGAGAGATAACTTTATTTTGGGTACAATTGCTAAATAATTCAGAATTATCATCCAAAACTCGAACTCGTTTCTTTTAACGAAAAAATAACCGTAGCAATTGTTAGATTATCTTTGTATTTAAAAATATAAAAAAAAAAAATTATCCATGCAAAATAGGAATTATCATCGGAAAATGACTCAAAAGGAAAACCAACTGATAATCAGTCTAATATGATGTGATAAAATATCTTTTAATTAATTCTCAAATTTAAAATTTGAGAATTAAAAAGATTACGTCGGAAGAGTTATTCTCTAAATAAGGTTCTGTAAATACTCGAATCGGATCAGTCGTAATATAATTATAAATACCTTGACGAGAAAAAAAAAACGATTCAAAAGAAAAATTGTTGCCAATTTGATGAATTGTCATGATATGTTCATTTGGCAAAGCATCACATCCTATGGTTGTTTTGATCCATGAAAACCTATCGTAAGGATTTTAACATTCGACCCATATTCCACATGAATTAGGTTGAAACATTATTGAATGCCCCATGTTGCCTTCCTTAATGCCATAATTTGCCTTTTATAATTGCACCATCTAATGAAGACCTTGTTTGGATGGAATGACGCTACTCTAGAGATTTTAGAATTTTAAATTATTTGTTTTATTTTATTCTTAACAATAATATCTATTTTTGAAAACTTTTAAATTTATTGGTAAATGAGTAAAAACATGTTTATTGTATTAATTAATTTTGGTCTTAAAGGTAGCAGAAGGGATTGAATCCAAATCAAGCCCATATGCATCGGATCCATTTAGAAAAATTAATACGAGGTTTTTAATATAAAAGTTATTAATACAATGACAATTTCAATTCCTTTTATAAAAGAAATTATCAAACTATTTTTTAGATTCAGTGGTCGGATACTTCACCCCCTTAACCAGAAATCATGACGAAAAAAGATTTAGGAGAGCCAATCTCTAAAATGACCCTACAGTGTTTAAACCAGATTAGTTGGATAAAACCTCAAATATCAGGAGTGAAAATAAAAAAATAAAAAAATAATTAATTTTTTGTTTATAAAATTTTAAATTTTTTGAATTAAAATTATTTTATTTTAGCTAAAAATATTAAAAGGAATTAAATTAAATTAAATTAAATTAGATTATATCGTAAAATGTCAATCTTGTCCATTCTTCTTTTATTAGTTTTTATTCAAAAATTGATGTATTATACGAACGGCCGAAGCATAGCATCGAGAATGCTAGGTTTCCGCAAGATAGGATCTCTCAGAATATATCAGTCAATCACTTTATTAATGAGAATGGGCAGTGGAAGATTGAAGAGCTAAGAGCTATGGTGAGTGAGGACAAGGTTAAGGAAATATGAGGGATTTTGCTTCCAAGAAGTGGTGCAAGCAAAGACCTTCTAGGCTGAGAGGGAACAAAGGAGGGCCTTTTTTCTGTTTCTAGTGCTTATAGGATGCTTCAGGAGAGGGACCTCCTTCATGAGCAGCAAAGTAAAGATTGTAAGTGGATTTGGAAAGCTAAATATCCTGAGAAAATCAAATTTTTTATATGGCTAGCCATCAGTGAGAAAATCATGACAAATGTAGAGAGGAAAATGAGGAGGTTCTTAGAAGATGATACCTGTGAGATATGCAAAGTGAATGCAGAATCGGTTCTTCATGTTCTAAGGGACTGCAAGGAGGCTAAAGAAGTTTGGTATCTGATCTGTCTGGACATAAACAAAGTAAATGAATTCTGGGTTGGGAATGCTGCAGAATGAATTAAAAATGATGGGCAAAGAGGTTTCAATTTACAGAGCTTTCAAGAGAGCGAAATTTTCGCTACTGCTATCTGGTGCATATGGAAGCGAAAATGCAATTGGGTTATGAATGGGGAATCAACTCCCACGAGGAGTATAGTGAGCTTGGTTATCAAAATGATCATGTTGTGGCGAGAGGCCCAAAAAGCTGATCATCTTCAAAAGCAGACTACTATATT
The DNA here is from genome assembly GCA_033439265.1 of Dillenia suffruticosa. NCBI lineage: Eukaryota > Viridiplantae > Streptophyta > Magnoliopsida > Dilleniales > Dilleniaceae > Dillenia > Dillenia suffruticosa. The sequence continues at coordinate 1,043,144 of JAVTVX010000027.1, forward strand.
GAAGATCAAATGGAATCCTCCAAGGAGAGGGAAGATCAAGTTGAACTCTGATGGGGCGGTGGAGACAGCTTTTGGGATCGCCAGTGGGGGTTGCATATTCCGAAATAAGGAAAGCAATTGGGTGGCTGGCTTCACTTTGAACATAGGTAGAACGGATGCTTTTTCTACAGAGATCTAGGCATTAAGAGAAGGGTTGTGGTTAGCTAAGAGCAAAGGCTAGGCAGAGCTTGAGGTAGAGGTGGACTGCTTGGCTTTAACGCAATTGCTGCAGAAAGATATCAATCCATCTCACCCTCTATTCCATGCTATTGTAGACTGCAATCAGCTTATGAGAGAGTTGAGGATAGCTGAAGTGAAGCACGTCTATAGGGAGGCGAATAGGTGCGCAAATCATCTCGCGGGTCTGGGGAAAGATCATCGTCAGGGTCTGTCCTTGCTTGAGACTCCGCCGACATCCATGCTTGGGTTATTAAGGAAAGACGGGTTAGGGGTGCAGTCTTGTAGAGTCTGTAATAGAAAACCTGATTATGTTGTGTAGTCGGGCTGGGCTGGCCTTTGGGCGTGGCCTCTAGTTGTGCTTTGTTTGTGTTGTTTTTCCTCTATCCCACAAAAAAAAAAAAGAAGCATAGGCCCATTAGCCCTTATAACAAATCCATTGCACCAGCCTGAAAATGGTATTAGAAGGACGCTCAAACCCAACTATTTCTTGGTTTTTTTTGTCTCTAACTTGGCCACCGCTCAATATCCCAATATCCCAATATCTGAGATTTTGTCATGACTAATCTGGACTGATCTGCTGTCAGGCCCGCTTTCGGATGAATCTCTCAACGTGGTTCTTTCTGTTCCCATGTCGAATCGAACCCGGACATTTTTTTTTGGATCCCCTAAACTTCGTCTACCGCCTAGTATCCGAAATTTTATACTAACTAATCTCGGTCGAGCTGCTGTCGGGTTCCAATCGAGAAGAAACTCTCCCAATGTCATTTTTGACACTATCAAAACTCAAACCCCGATTTTTGGTGTGGGATGTTAGTGTCATTTCCACTACACCAACGAAGCGTTGGTGTCGAACTCAGATATAGTTAAAGAGTCTCAACGTCCTTCTCACTTAATCAACCAAATGTTGGTACCTGTTTGAGAGAGCCTAATTTGACTTGGCTTTTACTATTGCCTTTTTTTTTAATCGTCATCTTAATAAATTTTAAAATATATTACAAGAATAATATTTTCAAAATTATTATTTTTTATATAAAACTTTATAAAATCTTATGTATAAAAATTATGAGTTTCATCGATAGATAACTGGTATAGTGGATAAAAATACTAAATTTTTTAACTAAATCTCGAATTTAAAATTTAAAAATGAAAAAAATTACGTTAAAGGAATTTTCTCAGCCCGACAATGTTAAAATCATATTAGTTAAAATACAGTTTTCAGATATCAGTTGATTATAAAAAAAATTATAAATTTCGCTTAGATTGCATTGTTTTATAGTTATTTAAATAATATTAAATAGACCAAATTAGTTAATGCACGAAAGGGAAGGAAATAAAAATAAAATAAAAAAATCATGTTCGATTAGATGAAGAAAAGGGAGAGAATATAATTAAAAAGTACACAAATTTACAATTTTATCAAGATTTTTATTGAACTTTTAAAATAGATGGTATAAAAATAAATTTAATATTCATAATTTTAAAAATAAATCTCTCCCCTCCAAAATGCATTGGTTTGATGGGATTGAGAAATTAGGTTTTAAAACCTTCCCTTTCCCCCTTCAAGTAATTGTTTTGCCAAATATAAGTGGACTCTTTAAAAACTCTCAATTTTCCTTTTTTTTTTTCTACCAAAACTTTCTACCCAAACGAATCAGAACCTTTTATGTTAATATGTTTTAAATTTTTTTTCTTGATTTAAAAAATATTTTAATAAATTTAAAATTATTCAAATTGAATTACCTTATTTCTTTTTTCGGTAGAGACATCTACATTGAAATGGGTTTATTTAATTTTTTACTTATTTGATTTATCCAACAATATCCAAAAATAACTTTTGTCGACATTTTATTGCTCTCGGCGCTTTGGCCCAGTTATCCAAGTAAAAAGATGAGTTAAAATATTATTCTTATTATATTGAAAAGGGGAATATTTCAGTTTGGAATTTTCATTCTATTAGTAAATAAAATTGGATATTATTATTTATAAAAAATTACGTATAAAATTATTAATTAAAATTTAAATTCGTGGTTTCTTTGACCAAGCCTAAACCCGGGTTATTGAACACGTGAGTGGACCAGATACGGTCTAGCCAGTCTAGCACGTGGAATCCAATTTCTGAAATGTCCGAACCGGTAAGCTAACCGACGTCTCTCTCTCTCTCTCCCCCTTCTCTCTACCAAAAAATGAAAATGTTCAACACGAAGGCTTTTCTGCTTGGTTTTTCAATCGTTGCACTTGCAAGCACAGACATTGCACTGGGTATAAGATTTCCCGACCGGATCTCCGTGCCGAATTTGGATCCGTCAAGCCACCCTCTCAAGACTGCGGTTTTCGCTCTCGGTAGCTTCTGGAGATCCGAAGCCGCGTTCGGTTGCATCCGCGGTGTTGTGCGGACAACCGCCGGTTATTCCGGCGGGTCCAAATCCAATCCCGAGTATCGCAGTCCCGGCGATCATGCCGAGTCCGTACAGGTCTCTCTCTTTCTCTCTCTAGGTCTGACATTTCAATCTTGCACTGCTGTTTTGGTTAATTTGATGGGTTGTATTGATTAGGGTTTTGAAAATGGCTGATTGATTGAGAAAGTTAAACCGATATGCTCTAATGATTCTGATTTAAGATTATCAAAACTTATGCACGATTAAATCCAGGGATGTGTTCATGTTATGAAATAAAATCGAATTTAAGATTATCTAGTTCTCTCAATACTATATGTTTTATGAAGTTAGCGGACCAAGTTATGAGAAGAGACCCCTTTAAGTTGCATTTTGATGTTATCTTGGTTCGAGACTTCGTTCCTACATATCTGTAAAGGCTTTTAAGTTTAGGGTTAGCGAATAGGGCCCCAGACCAAGGATACCCCCAAACTTTTAAGTACAAGACGATCACAAGTAAAATTGGAATAGGGCATGGATCGTACTTCTGAGACCAAAACTCTGTTTAGTCACAGCATTGCCTCATTGTATATGATCATGACCCTCAGTTTTCCGGATTCAACCACTCGAAGGATCTAACTTCCTCCCCATCCCCTCTCTCTGAAAGATTTCATAACAAAAGCAGACTATTTGTAAGGTTTTGATAGTTCTTTGTTGTTTTCAAACTTCTGTTCTCGTAAAAGGTTGTCTCATTCTTGGTTGTGTATAGCTTCCTCTTATGCTTCATTCTTCATTTTCTGTTTAAAATGAAGAAAGCTAACGTAAGCCAAGCAATTTATTTCTTTTAAGGATAAATTTTCATCGAAACATGTGTGTTCTATTAGTGTGATACTCTTGGATTAGTATTAATCCAGGCTTTAGGATAAACTTGAGGCATTTTTATACTTGGGAATAACCATAGTTATCAGGGGCATTTAGTAGAATTTCAGTAAAGCGGGAATTGCCAAGCCAGATGAATATTTTACAAACTTAGAATATGAAGGATCGTTCTCTTGTGCTTGGTGCATGTGGTGACCGATAAATTAATTGCTATAATAAGCAAACTTCTTGGTTCCCTGTTGCTTTGCCATCTGAACTTGACGTAGTTTGGGTGTTTGTTCCTGTCATGAAATACTAGAGCATGCTTTGATATTCTATGCCATCTTTAAGTAACTTTGTGTTCTAGCAGTATGAAGGATAATTGTTTATAAAACAGACATCATAAATTCTCACATTAGTGCACAAGACTTTGTATGAGCTTCAATTAATTGTGTTATGTTTGGTTAGTTATAATGACTGAGCCAATGCCTGTCCTATGGATCAATTGCCGTTATGCCATCAAGCCAAATGCATTCTCTGATATCCTTGGTCTTGCAGCAGTTGATGCTGTTAGACTAATTGTCTTAATCATCAAAAAAGGCGGATGTTTGTCATTGCAGAAGATTTTGTTCTTCCTTACGTTTGTTTTGTTGACATTGGGGAGGATTCTTTCTCATCATTGTGGCTTTGTTTAACTTGTGTGTCATACAGATTGAATATGACCCTAGGTTGATTAATTATAGGCAACTTTTAGAGGTGTTCTGGTCTGGTCATGACTCGAGGCAAGTTTTTGGTCAAGGTCCTGATGTAGGCCCCCAGTACAGGTAGGATTCATGAAAAACGTAATTTATTTATTTTTTCAGTGCCCAATATTAAAACAATATCCTGTTTGTTTGTAAGCAGGTCTATAATATTCACAAATGGAACTGAGGAATCCAGATTGGCTGTTGTCAGTAAAGAAAAAGAACAAACCAAATCAAAGAGTGGCATTGTGACAACACAAATTCAGTCACTTGGAACATTTTATCCAGCTGAGCCTGAACATCAGGTTTGCTAATAAATATTTCAAATTTTGATTGATTACTTGCTTTAAAATCTCTGAACTTGGTAAGTAGATGTTTATGCTTGGTTACATATATTGAAAGTGACAAATATGAGGCTTCTGTATAGACTTGGATTCTTGTCTTTTGTATAAGCACAATTGACTCTTCCTTAGTTCCCTGCCAGTTGCTTGGGCTGCTGAAAGACATCACATTTCAAGAAACAGGATAGATCAATTTTTTAGCTGGTTGGATTAGTCCCTGTGATGGCCAGAATTTCTAGCTAGAGGTTTTAGGTAAAATCAAAATGATTTACTTTAGCTGATGGTCCACCATACTTTTGTTCATCTAATGAACATATATGGATATAAAAGATGCATATATAGGAGTACCAATGCATGAGGCTAAAACACAAAGATTTTGAAACCCATGGGATATTCGTTCCTTCCCCATGCAGCCCAAAAGAGCTGCTCCATTTGCTAGCCATTGGCATAGCTGTAAATTGGGCAGCAGCATGTTTTCTTAGAGATGGCCTTATCTGCCTCAGAACACAAGGAGCCACATTGTAAACTAAAAGGTACTCTACTTGAAAGAAAAAAAGAAGAGGATTAGAAACAAGGGAGGGCTCTTTCATTTTGTTGGAGCATTAACTTTTCTGTTCAAACACTTTCCCAAGTCTCAGCTGTTATTTCTGTTGTTTCCTAGCTGATGTACTACAGCATTCTATGTGCAGAAATTTGAGCTTAAGCGGAACCCTTTCCTCCTCCAGTTGATTGGAAACTTGCCAGAGGAAGAGCTTGAGAGATCAAGTCTTGCAGCAAGATTGAATGGATATGCAGCAGAGCTTTGCCCTCCGAGGATTCAAAGGCAGATTGATGCAAAGATCAATGACATAATCAAGAAAGGTTGGCCAATTTTGAGGGAAGTTTAGATTGGAGATTGGGAAATCAGATCATGATGCCTGCACCCACAAACCACTTCCATGAGTGTAATCACAGATGTGCTGGTTCAGGCCTCTGTTTGGAGTCGACACAGTGGGGGAAGATGCAGTAGCTGTCCTGTTTGTTCATCCATTTTTTGTTGACAGTCTGCCTCCGCTGCAACTGTACTGGGTAGACAATTTGTTTGTACAATCAGGCTGATACCAAATTGTATTTGCTAGGTAGGTTTGATAATTTTTAAACTACCTCTTACATTGTTGCATTTACAATTTATGTCTTGCCGTGAGAAAGTAGGCTCCTGGCCAGTTGTTTACTTGGCATGTTTCCTAGAAATTCTGAGAATATGAGGCTGAGGATGTTCATTGGCTTGCTGGTTATGATCAACCATACAATATTACATGTGTTCCTTTGTTTCGGAGGTATGATGACATTTAAGTGCCTATTTAGAATTTAATTTGGAGAAGAATGAGTTTTAAGTAATGTTTGATTTTCCTCGGTGTGTGGTTATCTGGAATTTGATTCAGGGAAAATATATATATATATAGAGAGAGAGAGAGAGAGAGAGAGAGAGAGAGAGATTGAAAACATCTTTTATTTTGTCAAAGAAGTTGTGTCGAGTCCTTTTTAATTAATAATATACTAATCTTGTTTATTCGAATGTATAAGATTTGATTTTAATTCGACTTTGATTTAAAATCGAAATCTTGAACATGTACCTTCAAGTACCTTTGGCTTTTCTTTGTTGTTATTGAATTGAAATTTACTTCACTAACGTATAGAATTTAATTTGGTTAAAACACATTTCAATTTCATTTGCGCTATCATTGAAAAAATATTTTAAATGAAAAAATTGCAGTTACAATTCCCCTCTAAGAGATGATTTGAATATAATAACAATAAATTGAATTTTAATTTTAAATTTTGAAGGATTGATCATTTAAAAGAAAAATATGAGAAATATAAGAATATATATATATATATATATATTGTATATATAGTTATAAAAAAAGATAAAAAAGTGATTTAATTCGTTCGAATTTTCCTATATCATTCATTATTTTCTAAAACCATTTTTTCAATTAAATTCTTAACTATTATATTTTTACGAATAAATTGCATTCAAATTTTCAATAATTTACCCTTACATTTTACTATATTTCTTATAGTTAATTTCTCAGTCTTTCTAACTGATACGTTTTTGAATTTTCATTGCATTTATCCAAATTATCTTATACAATACTCTTATTTCTTATCCACAATTAATATTTTTTCCAACTTATTATGTATTTTTTCATTAATAATAATATATTTTCTAATTTTACCACATATTCAGATAAATATTTTCATTTCAGTTACATTTATTTTATATTCTTATTGTTGTTTAATAGTTTAATATTCAATTTTATACAATAGTATAAATTTTATTACGATTTTATAAAACTTTTCATTCAAATGCAACGGTATCGTGCAATCGTAAAAAATTTCTGATATCTTTTTCTATTTCATCCAATCCGTTTGAATGTTATAATTCATATTTTCATTTATATTATTATCGTTTTGAATAATGAAATCAAAATATCGAAAATATTCACTTTTTGATATATCATTTCCTTTTAACTTAATAATTTTTTTATTCTTATGATAATTGTCATTAAATATATATTTTATATACTCAGTTTTTGAACGATTCAATTTAAATTCTATGAATTCTAGTGTACTCCTCCATAATTCAAATTTAGCATTAATACCCTTCTCGTTTTATCGACTAACATTATATTATCTGTGAAAAGTATATATTATGGTATTTCATTTTAAATATTTTTTTGTAATTTCATATATTATTATTATATAAAAAAAATGACACTTAATGTCGAATTTTGATGAAATCTAATATATATTGGAAAACTATTATTTAAATCTCCATAAGTTTTTATATTAGTAACAATTCATTCATACATTTTTTTAATAATATCAATGTATCTCAACAAGATCTCCTATTTTATCGAAGCTCACCATAATACCATATATAAGTCTCTTTTCTGTATTCTAAATATTTTCATTAAATATTTTAACAATAAATTATTTTGGTGGTGGATTGTCATGATATAAATTCAAATTGATTTTGAAATATATTTATATTTAATTTCAATCTATATTCCATCATTTTCACCCATGAGAGGTGATTTGAATAATCTATAAAATATAATTGTTGGAAAAATTTCGATATAAGTTTAAAATTTTAATTTTGAGGTTCTATTTTCTCAAAACTTTATTGCCTCCCAAATTTCTACCCATTTTCAAAATTTTTTAATTATTTTTATTTTATTATATTCTACTTTTATATACTAATGTATTTATAATCACAAAATTTTTTTAATCAAAATTGTTTCTTTTTAACATAAAAATGAGTAAAATTATTATTATATTAATAATTTTTATTGAAAGCTCTTTAATTTTCATCGAGTTTAAAATTCAAGATTTGATTTTTATTGTATATGGTAGTGCGAAATAAATCACAAAATTTTTTAAATTTGCACTAATGTAATAATAAGTGTTAATATATAGATAGTTGGCTTCTTTTATATGGTAATTATTTTGATTAATAATTTTTTTTTCCTCAAAGTATAATATGGGGGATTTAAACTATATTTATTTCTTTTAAGGGCAGAACCGTCACTGCGGTCCCACGGCAACCCGCCAAGATGATTATAGCAAATGATGGTTTACATGCACCATGATTATGAATAATCATTTTTGCTGCAACAATTAGAAGGTGGGGAATGAGGTGTCATCTTATGATTGGGTAGTTCAAGAGATCTCTCTTGCCTTTCCATGACTAAGCCCGCAGACGATTCTCCCTCCCCTCCATCTAGAAAACTCTGCATTTGTGGAGGCGGAGGGAAGGCGAAGGCGAAGAAGAAGACGGACCTCTCTCTCTCTCTCTCTCTCTCTCTCTCTCTCTCTCTGTCTTTACACGAAGATAGAGACGGACAAGAAGAAGAAGAAGTTATCGATCTCATCAGCAGATCGAGTGATCGACAAGAACAAGAAGAAGACGAAAATGTTGTCGTCTGACAAAGTTCGGGCATCGCACATATTGATCAAGCATCAAGGTTCGAGAAGGAAGGCTTCTTGGAAGGATCCAGATGGTCGTGTCATTAGCGCCACCACTCGCGACAGTGCCGTCTCTCAGCTCAAGTCTCTTCGCGATGACATCGTCAACGGTAAAGCCAAGTTCGATGACATCGCCTCTCGTTTCTCCGATTGCAGCTCCGCTAAACGCGGTGGCGATCTCGGTAACACTCTCTCTCTCTCTCTCAAGGTTTGTCGTTATTGTCTTGATTTTGGATCTGTATCGGATTGAAGAGAGTTGGCATTAGGGTTTTGGAGATATCGGGGAAATACGTTTTCTCCTAGGGTTTGGTTTTTTGATTGGGTTTAGTTGATTAACTGTGAGGTTTTAGCAAATCCATACCGTCTCTCTCTATCTGCGGTTTGGCTGCTGATGCGTTGGGTTTGAAGACTGTAGAGCTAGGGTTAGGGTTCTGTGGTTATCTTGGTGTGTTAGCTGACTTCCTGGGTGTTTCTTGTACTTTGAGACTCTGGATTTTAAGTGGGGTTGCATCTGGTTGTTGCCTATATCTATTTTAATGTTCATTTTGATTTTAAAGCCTTTTAATTACTAAAAAGGGGAGGGAAATTCTAGGATCTGAGTATTGATTTGATTTATTCTTAGTTAGGGTTTCTTGGGTATTTGTTTGGTTTTAAATTATCTTGTTTATTCGGGCTGTTTATGCGTTTGAATTGAAGAGAGTTGCCATTAGGGTTTTGGCGATTTTGGGGAAATACGTTTTCTCCTTGGGCTTGGTTGTTTGATTAGGTTTTAGTTACTATTCTGTGACGTTTTGGCAAATCTATACTCCTCTCTATCTGTGTGGAGTTTGGTTGTTTTGGTTGTTGATACATTGGATTCGAAGACTGTAGAGCTAGGGTTTGGGTTTGATTGTTTGATTCGTGTTCTTCAGTCATCTTGGTGTATTACTGTCTTCTTGGGGTGTTTTTAGCACTTTTGAGAGTGAATTTCCAATAGAACTGATAATTTTGATTTTGAAGCCTTTGATTGCAAGAAAAGAGAGGAAAACTCTTGGATATGATTATTGTTTTGACCGATCTTAAATTACATGGGTAAAGAATTCAGTGTATGCACAAGCCAATGAAATTCGTTTGTTGATACTTGTTGATTTGCAAGTATTGAGTCACTTGGAGTGGCAGTGTCAAGTGACTGAAGTTTACTGCAATAGCAGCACGTGGAGTTAGGTTCATGTGAAATAAGAGCATAACATGCCTAAGCTTTGTCCAAGTACAGTGCTATTTGTACTATGGTTAACCTTTTTAGAGAGTGACAACATTGTGTTGCTCTCTATTACAATGCTGTGTGGGCTTCAAACACCAGTATCTTTGTATTTGAAATTGCATTGTGTAGTTAAAGCATGAAATAACTACTTCCATATATGTGACAACCGTGATTGATATAGTCTAACGGAGCATGTCTGGGAAAGTGATTGTGTTGAAGGAAAGTTGGTTTAATAATATGCCTATGCACTATGACTTATATCCCTGACAATTATCATTTGCTGTAACCAGTGTTTTCCACCCCATTTTTTTGAGGCATTACCATGGTTCCTTATGGAACCTCAGGCTAAGCGTATCATAAATATTTAAGCTTCATGCTTTCAAGATGTTGCATAAGGATGCAAATTGACTCGTCCCCGCCAGCATACTCCCTGATCAAGGCAAGTATACAACGTGCTCAATGGAGATTATTGTCCCTTATGCTTTGGGGGCGGGGTGTAGATGAGTTTAGTAACCCTGCCCAAGTTATACATATTCATCCTGCTTCCCCTATTTTGAAATGCAGCAATGTTAATTTTGTTGACTTCTTTGCTGCGTGACTCTCTCTCTCACTTGTGTATCCATTTTGAGTAATATTAACCAGATCTCGTCTGATTCACCCATCTCCAGTCTTCCTCACTTCTCTCTGCGTGTGTATGTGTAAGCTACTGCTATACTGCATTTTACTTCACTATTGCTTTGCTTTTCCTCCATCTTCTCCATTGTCATTTTTATGGGTTATTTGTTATTATATTTTTGTTTTTGATTTGTTTGTTGATGAATTTGTTATTGATATATGTATATACTTTTACAAGATAGGCTTCCTTTCACTCTGGCTTCCTTTTAAAATTGTGTGAAGTATAATATTCAAGGGGCAGGGATCCTTGAATATTTCTCATATTCTCCTCCTGACAAGGAAGGGTGAATACCTGCCAGGTCCCTCCAACGTGGGGGAGGACCCATTCTTGGCCCCATCCCCAGCCCATTGCTATAACCCATCTTTTGTTATGAATCCTCTCCAATTTCTGCTTTAGCTCTATATTGATTTTTTTTTTCATTTCCTAATTTTGATCACCCCTCTCTCACACATTTTCTACTTTGTCCTTGTGTGTCTGCTTGAAATTTTAGCAGAATTTTATGTTAAGTTATTCTAGTAGGAAGCATCAAATGATATTATGCTTTTGTTGGAAAATGGAGTACTTTGTATCAATAATGAGGCTTACTGGAAATAACAGTATGTCAGGAAATCTTTTGATGATAATAATATTTATACATAATAAGTTACCTTTTGTGAATTTACAATGCACATAATTGTTTGTCTTAGTTGAGTCAAGGAACTTGATTTGGTGTGATTGAAGTATCTTGGTAATGGGCAACATGTCTCAGTCAGGTGCTATCTTAGTTGGATGGTGATTTGATGTGACGCTACCATCACAATTGCTTCATCTGGTTTTAGGCCATGCTTGTATGCGGTGGTATGGGAGATGGTTGATTTGGACTTGGTCGATAGAAACCAAGTTGATCTTGGACGATCATATGCAGTTTGCAAGTTAAATCATATTAGACCACTTTTATTAGTTGATGGTGATAAAAAATGGATTGATCACTCACTCTCTCTCTCTCTCTCTCTCTCTCTCTCACCATATTTAAATATCTAATGTTGGTACAGCAGCACTCAACTTTATCCAACCACAAGTTGACTTCCAAGATGACTTGGTTTGTAGTGACCATGCCAAATGCCAGCATGAATTGCAGCGTGAAAGAGATGATAGGATTGCATATGATGTCCTGGCGTTGTGGTAGTTATGACATGAGTTCTTATGGAGTTTCACAAGATGACTCATAGTCCCTGGTCAACATATTTTTGTCTAGTTTGCTGTGGTAGTCAACTATGTGATTGGCCAAATTTCAGTGGTGGGTGACAGCGTAGGTTCAGTTATTTGTAGCTAGTAAGAGGCTTTACTCTATTAGATGAGTTAATGCTTTTTCAAGTGAATTATCTTTATTTTTTGCTGTATACAATCATGTATCTTCGAACTATGTTGCAACTAGAGTAAAATCTCTATCAGTTCATAAATAAATCCCAAACAAGTAAATGGCATCACCTGGTGATGCTGTCTTGTGCTTTAGAACTTCAAGGTATATCCCAGTGTAGATAACAAGACAGAACATTTGATGGATAGAGATACAATAATAGATGTTCTAATAATATTGTATCCACAAACTCAGTCCAGCTTTGCCAAAATTCCATCAATTGTTCCCTTGGAAGATCATCATGCCAACTCTATCAAATAGATAGATATAATTGTCAACTACTTTTGCAGAGATCCCTTGCAAAAAGGCGAGTTGGCTCACAGAGAAACTCTTAGTTTTCAGAAAGTTACTTTCACGTGAAGTTGAACACGCCTCAGCATCCGAATAAGATGTCATCTTTAACAATCTTAGCAGGCATGTAAAGACTTACTTTAGGATATAAGTATGAAAGGAAAAATGAAGATTGTTAGTAAGCCTGTGCGATATTGTTATTACTGACTTTTCTTTTCTTTTCTTTTCTTTGTCAAGAGCGTGCACTTTGATGAACTGTTATGCATGGAACAGTAAGTATGAAGGGTCAAAGAACAATGTGTTATTGCTTGCTGAAGTTTGGACGGCCATATTGCTCTTTCGACTAGGCTTTGAGCAGTCATACCAGCATGGGTGGTTCGAATCCCTGCTTCCCCCCAAGAAAAAAATAAAGGATATTTTCTGTAGAAAATGTGCTCTTTCACTCTCTCTTTCTTTGCATGTGTATTGGCATGCATGCAACGAAGGGTTAGAGTTCACCTAATTTTAGCAGGGCAGAAGTGATTTCAGCAGGACAAATGTTTCTTTTTACCTGCTGGTCATCTCTTTGAGGATGCTAGGCTACGTGAGTTATATGTAATTTGTGTTGCTGACATGCTGTTGTACCTGTAGCTGTTCATGGTATTGGTTGCTGTGTTATCTTTCCATAATTCCCTTTTTGCTGACTGCTCTAACTGATATTTGTGACAAAATCTGGATTCTTTTCTATCCAAAAAAATAATCTGGATTTCTTGTTGATGCAACCACTTGAGTATGTTGGAAGTGATAGGCTAATCAAAGAAGAAAAGGGGGGGGGGGGTTCATTCTACCAGGATGACAAGATGGTGAATAATTTTTAATGAACAAAGCATTATTTTGTGAGATTGGGATCTTCACTGCTTATTTGTCAATAATGTTGTTTGTCTGAATTCTTATGTGATTTCATGTCATAGCTATTGTTGGGTTTTGAGACATGTTTGGAGCAAAACATGACTGTGCCCTGCTGACGTGCTTGAGTCATTATTTGGCTCTTTACTATGTGCTTATATGTTTGGGCACCCTTTTTTCAGTACAATCTCTTGCTTACAAAATTTTGTTCTGCGTTGCTTTATGTTTGCATGCCCTACCATAGAAAATTTTCCTGCTTATTCACATGAGCACAGCCCCTTTGGGCAAGTAGGAAATTTAGGCAGAGGATCACCAATCAAATACATCCTAACCTCTACTTATCTGAAGTTAATCCGTTTGTGGATATTCTTGCAGGTTCATTTGGCCGTGGCCAGATGCAGAAGCCATTTGAAGAAGCCACCTATGCCCTGAAAATCGGTGAGATTAGCGACATTGTTGATACTGACAGTGGAGTGCACATCATCATGAGAACTGGCTGATACATGAACTGCCAAATATTGGAACATTATTTGGGGACACTTGCCCATCAAGTAGTCCTCTGGTCTGGGAACTGGATGTCATGTTTCTACGGTGGACCTTTCGGTCGAAACTTTTGATTGTTTTCGTAAATGTGATCCTTCGTGGGACTTTCGATTGGAAAATTACGGTGAAATACCGCCCTATTGATCTGTGTGTTTGCTTCTTGTAGAATTACCGTTGGTTAGACGGTATTTTCTTTAAGTTGGGCCCATTACAAGCCTGAACTTATAAAAGTTAAAGTGGCATTAGTGGCCTGAACAAAAGAAATTGCCATGCTCATTAATGTAGACCTCCTGATTGGGCCAAATTACTTGGGCCTACATCACACGGAGTGGACTGCAAATGGCCCTAAGCTGCTTCATTGGGCCTAATACAGGCCGTCAATTGTAAAATATGGAGCCCCTCCTACCTAAATGTATGCATTAAGTGCCTTGGTATAGGATTGGATGGTTTGTCTAGTGGTACCAAGGGTAAGTCCGCGTAGTGGGAAGGATTTGGACCAACATATGTTGGCGTAGGTGGGAAGTACACTTTCATACCTTAACTAGGTCGTGACTCCTATTGGATACAGAAAAAATATTGTTGGGAGAGGATCTCTTTAATTGAGATTTGATAAACTCCTCGGTCGGAATTAGTCAGGGTTAAACTCTGGATATCAGATGGTCAAGTTACCAAAAAAAAAAAAAATACAATGGACTTGGAATCAAAATTTTCTTCCTTTTTGGTTACACAGGGATTCGAACCCTGAATCTTAGGATTGGGAAAGGGAGATTGTGATCATAAAACCGTCCGACCAAAATTTTCTTTTCCATAAAAGTTAGTATGGGTCCCAAAAATTTTGAACGTGGGCATCTCAAATTGTATGGAATTGGGGAAGCTCCGGTTATTTCTTAACCTATAACCAAATTAAACGATTTAAACTTCACCAATAATAATAATGACTGAAACAATTAAATGATATATTAATAAATAACAAAATTTTCTCAATACCAAAATAATAATAATAATAATAATAAAGGTTTTGAATTTTGCTTGCTAATGAATAAAATTGTATGGCCTAAACCAACAAAATATTCAGTCACAATTTTAAAAGAGTAAAATAACAGCTAATCAGCTGTTGATTGTCGCCTGTATTACATGAAATTGGCTTGACAATTGTTCATTTCCAAGGAAAAAAAAGCATTGGGTCCTAAATGTCAAAATTGCAGATGAACCTTCTAATGTAGCCACTTATGTCCTCCGAGTACTTCCCTCCTAGGTCTCATTCTTTTACCACACGGAGCATCAATGTTAGCACCATTCTGCCGCTGAAAGTTCAGGATATGCTGGTTAGGGCAATAAAACCCATTTGGACAACCCTGTGGACCATTAACGAAGGCACAAGGCTTTCCAGTCTTGGCCACCAAATGTCTAGGTCCAGGGCTATCAGGTTGACAGGGAGCACGTCGAACAAATTCATGGTGTGTTCCTCCATGCTGCCTAACAAGGTTTCTCAGGTAATTGGCATCCTTTACAGAAGGTGCTTCCAAAGCAGGGAATGAGCGCATTGGAGCAGTATCTGGTGGAGGCACCCTGTTAGCTACAGGAAGTTTCCCCTTCATCAGCCTTGGTGACAAAACCAAACCAGGTGGTGGGCTAGTCAAGGAAGGTATCAGAGATGCTTGCGTTGACCTTGGTGATGGGGCAGTTTCACCACTGCAAGATGACCTTGACAGCAACCCTGTATGTTGTCGTGAGCAAGACAAGGGAACCAAAGTAGTTGCTGGCTTCATACTAGGCGTTTCTTCAACTCCAACTTTGGGAAATGGCCTTGGTGATGGAACAGTATAAGGTTCAGGGCTCAAGAAGGGAAACAAAGTACGCATACGCTTTTGCGCATTTCCTGCATCAGCAGATGGCCTCGTTGACACACCCGTGCATGATTCTGAGGTAGCAGAAAGAGGGAAAGGATTAACTAAACCCAGATGAGAATTTTGTTCAGTTTCACTGTTGGCAGATGGCTGGATAGACACAACCTTGGAGCACTCAGAGGTGGGTGAGGGATGTGGAGCAGTAACCAGCTTTGGACCAGATACAGGTAGAGTTCCAGCATTTATAGATGGAGCTGGTGATGAAACCATAACTGACATTGGTGTAGTAAGGGGATCAGGGGCTGGCTGTGGACTGCTTGCTAGTATTGTTCCTTCGAAGGTGGATGATTTCAGTGCCAAACCCTTGTGAGATTCTGTACTGGATGAGGAACTGGATCCACTTTTGCGAGGTCCACCTAATTCTTCTGACAACTTCTCATGCATTTTTGGGTTCCTAAGGATTTCAACTAGCATGTTAATGTCAACGAAGCTTCCCTTTTCTTTGATTTCTGAAAATGTAGTCAAGGCAATGGCAGCAGCAGCCCCAACATCAACATCAAATCCAGCATCAAGCAGCATTTCCTCTAGAGCTGCTGGACTTTTGAGTTGGGGAACAGTGGGCAACTCGGACGCCATCAAATCCGGGGGAATCACTATGTTCTGTGAGCTTATAGGAGCAGTTGGAACAGCCTGGGCCGACAATGAACCAACTATCTC
Organism: Dillenia suffruticosa; assembly: GCA_033439265.1. Taxonomy (NCBI): domain Eukaryota; kingdom Viridiplantae; phylum Streptophyta; class Magnoliopsida; order Dilleniales; family Dilleniaceae; genus Dillenia; species Dillenia suffruticosa. The sequence continues at coordinate 1,059,283 of JAVTVX010000027.1, forward strand.
TTCTTCAATGGGAGTGATGGGGATAAACCGAGTGCCATGATCATCATAATGGGATTCCTCAAGGTCCCGAGAAACAAAGGGGCTACACATAAGTATTTAGTTATTGTTTGCTAAACCTTACATGGAAGAGAAGGGTACATAAACACAAACTACATTATATGCAAAAATATACCTTGGAGGGATGGCCGAATGTTGCTGGTATAGTGCTTCAGGCACCCCCATTTCCCTCTGCTTCTGAACCTTGGCCTCTTCGCCTTCTTCACCAGCGGCTACACGCCAGTTGGAATCTAAGATAAACTGTTGAAGATGAAGGCAAGAAAGATCAAAACTCAGTTCAAAAGGAACTTTCTAAAGCATGAAAACTTTTTCACCATTGGGACTACAACTTGAGATTCATAACACCAGGATTGGTCATAAAGTCCTATTGACGTACTTTGGGAGGGCACTTCCACTTAATCCGAGGGATTAAGGGAAGTTCTTTCTTCAAATATTTCACATTGTTACTGCCTTTGTGTGCAGGAGGATAGACGGTAAGCTCTATACAATTTGAATCTTTACATGACCCTTTTCCTTTAAGACAATCTTGAGCTTTATATGCAACTTGTGCAGGGATTTCCTCCGAAGAAAACAGCCTAACCTGTTAAGAAGCAGGGATTAATCAGTAGTAACTAATTATTATGAGATTTGAGGAAGACAAGTGAATACCAACGAAGGGAAAAAAATGGTTGCAGGAATACAATTATACAATGAATTAAGGTAAAAATGTGGCTGGAAATGCAAGCAAATATAACATATGAGATCATGTTTGTTCAAAGCGAAATTTCAAGCACAGGTGTAATGTAAGTAGACACCATTCCAGTCGTAATCTTTGTTCATCAACAGAATGTAGACAACATTCACAAAATTTAAAATGCATTCAACTGACGATATTAAAATCTTCTGGGAGCTAATCCTGTCCCACGTACAAATTTTTTGCATATATGTGGAGGGAAATAGCAAGAACATACAGAAATTAACCTTGGAAAAAAGGAGGCAATTCCAGTGTAGGCAGACATGGTAACTACTTCAGATCATAGTACTACATCATAATTGTCGATCTACAAATTAAGGAAAACATCACAAAATATATAAGGCAGTCGTATTAGCAAAACAAAATCCGGCGAAAAGCTAAACATGCCCAAGTAACAAGATCCGTGCATATGAATTGAAGGGTGACACGATATGCCATACAGAAATTGATAAACATTTCTTTCAAGGTCCCATAATTACCAGATCAGTTCACTTCTTTAACATATGAAGTAAGTTTTCGTCCTTTGAATTTTTTTTTTCCAGACAGAAAGGAAGGTCCATTTTAATTCACAAATTTATATGTTCATCAAAAGTTGCATATCCAAGTCTCAGTCCTCAGTATATAACCCTCTTCCTGACATCCACAAGGATTACACTCGGCTTCGGTAACACAATAACTGGAACAGTCTTCAACCCCTGCAGTCTGACCATAGGCAGTAGACCGTAAGATCAACTTAGTTGCCATCAGTGGATCTTATTATTACTTTTAACTAGGTAGTCATCTATTATTGCTTACATCTTTGGATACGCATTTATGTTTACTCATTGATTGCCATAATATCCAGAACCGTAACTTGTTTTATGTTAAGCAAACTTTATTTACCCAAAAAATTAATAATCTTCCATATGCAACAGCCTTCTGTGAAAGGTAAGCATATAACATCTTTCTTATTGTGGCCCCAATGAAGACAGGTTATAGTTTTGCCCATCTATTCAAGATGAATTTTCTAATGGAAAGAGAGAACAATTACATAAAAGGCTTCAATCTAGAAGTATAGGAACTACCATAAGGAAGAAAGGAATCCCATTAACAAAGCTGAATGAGGCATTAATCTGTCTAGAATATTGCATCACTCTATCCACAAGAACCTGGAAACAACAAATATCTATCATGCTATTTGCCTCCTTTTTGTTGCCAAATTCCTTGAAATGAAATGCCACATAATTAATATTTGGCCGGAGATACAAACCACAGCTCACCCAGAAATCCATGAAAGTTATTTCCCTAGTTCCCAAGCAATAGACAGTGAAAAGAATGACCTGTGGAGAGACAAAGGACTTGTAACACCCTCTTTAGGACCACAAGGACAGCCATTACAATGACAAAAGTACTTAACTTATTCCATAACAACACAATCTCAAGAAAATTACTCCCTAATAAAACAATCTCAAGAAATAACAAGATAGCTATTTTCCAAATGGATTCAGAATGCAAATCTTTATAGAAACAAGCTGTCATACTCGTGTTTATCTATAGACCACTCTTTAAGTTGTTATTACCAAATTCACAATTAGATTCCTCCAAAAACAATATCATGTCTTAATATCTACCTCAAGCTTTCCACTCACAGTAAATCCCCAATCTAAAAACAAATTGCTCAATCACCTTTCAGTTGGAATCCGTCCTGCAACCCAGCCCTAAGTTGCTGAGCAACTCTATACTCCAATTTCGCGCAAACAGAGGGAAAAAAAGGAAAGAAAGAAAGAAAGAAAGAAAATCAAGCCATATTTGTGATGAAAATCAATGGCAACAGTTTTATCAAGACCATCAGTTAATACAGTGGAAGAAGAAGAAGAGATAAACCAGAATGGCAAACCGAGAAATAGGCAAAATCAAGGAAACAGAAAAGCCTAGCAAGGCACGAAGTAGACTTTGATTGAAAAACGCGGGCATTACCTGACAAAGAGTAGAACCAGGAGCCCACGAAACTCTGTTCAATCGCTTCATGTTAAATGTCAGATCGTAAACGAAACACTCGATCTAAATCATCTCAACTCCAAATTATCAGAAAGTGCTTTGCATGCAAGAAAACCCTAGGTTCTCAACAATGGCGATCGATTTCTAATGCGGAACCCTAACTTCTTGATGTTCCCCATAATTTCACCAACGATTACAGAGTGGACAGTGGAGAGAGAACGAGAGGGAGTACCTAGAGAGAGAGAATCATCATCATCACTGAGAGTCCTTTATAGAGAGAGAGAGAGAGAGAGAATGGGTATTTAGTAATAGGGATTGGAACGGTCGAGGAGAATTATGGACATCGCTTTTCCGCTTGATTCTCTACCTGGCAGGCTCTAATGAGAGAGAGAGAGAGAGAGAGAGGGTGGGGGGACGCGGGCACGATCCTTTCTGGCTCCAAGTGCTCTTGTTGTCTCTACGTGGGTTATGAGAAGGCCACGTCAGGTTTTTTTTTTTTTTTTTTTTTTTTTAATAAAAAAAACCAGAAATGGGCTGCGACGTCCGGGGATTAGAATGTTGCGATCAATCGCATGCATCAAAACCCTAAAATTGGTTACTATTACTGAAAAAATTACTTTAAAATCGCACCGCTTTTTTCATACGTTTTACTTCAATTAATAAAAGTAGTTTAATAATTGAAAAAATATATTAAATATAAAAGTAGTTTAAATGTAAATTTGATTAAATCAAAAATATAAAATCATGAAATCGTAAATGTCATTAAATTTTTAATAATGAAATTACAGAGAAAATGATGAAATTAAAAATTAGTAATTTTATTTTAAAAATTATTTTAATCAAATAAAATTATTCAAAATTTAAAAATACTGATAATTTTTATATGTACCGTTATCTAGTCCATACAGTATTAATTAAAAGATGTACAATGGTTTGGTAATCTATTGGGTTTGTATTAGTTTGGTATGTAGAGCGAGGAGAATGTTATTTTTGTAATTTTAAATAACCTATGATTAACATTAGTTTACTTAAATTAATCAAGTTTTGAGATTCCATAAATGAAAATTAATGATTCTAGAAATTAGTTTCTAAAAGAAGTTATATTCTGAATATCATGTTTCAAATAACGATAAATCTCATTCAGAGACGAATATAACTTGTGAAGTTCAGGGGAATTGATAGACCTAATCGGGCAAGAGTATCGACACAAGAATCTCTCCCTTAGAATAAAAAAAAATATGGTAAATTACCCTCCGATATATTAACGGTTGGCATTATCGAAGGATGCCAACAAAGAGCCATGATGGTAAGAAAAAAACTTAATTATGGATTTTGAGAAAACGGTCATCATATCCTTCTTGGGTAGCACCATAAAAAAGGAGGGCATGATAGTATTTTAATTTCATGAATATCATAATTATTAATTACCTATTGGATTTATTTACAAATAATAATCTATGACTTTTTTTATTATTCATATAATTTGTATATCGATTTTTTCAAATTTAATTGACTTTTATTATATCATATTAAATTTAGAGTAATATTAACTTTGATTTTAATATATAATATTTTCTAATACCTTGAAATACTTTACTTCCTCTCAATTTGATCTCGGCTCAAAGATTTCATGTCCTTTTTTTTTTGGTTTGAAACTCATTCGATTCAAGTTTATATTAGGAGATGATTTAATTTAAGTTTGAAAATTAGGAATTGATTTTTTTTTTATTTTAGTTCGGTGAATCAATAAAATTTCTTTTTTAATAGACTATAATAAATTAAGATGGAGAACAATTTCGCTTAAATTTTATTAAATTCATGTACTAATTTTTGAATTTTTAGCATAGTAAAATATTTAATGATATTTTAAAAAAAGAAGTAATAATTTTTAAGAAAAAAAATAATATTTTAAAGAATTTTATTAATATTTTTTAAATTTTTATGAGTATTTATTAAAAGACCCATTTTTAAGTTTGCTAATATTTCAATTTTAGGAAATAAATAATATTTTAAAGAAATTTCCTTCATTTTTTCTATCTCCTCCGCTCTGTGATTCGTCCCCCTCTTCCTCTCCCCCTCATTAAATTCCACGACTCAACGTTCAGATTCAAACAAAACCCACACCCCATTTTCTCTCAATTCCTCATCGATGGCTTCCGAGACTCCCAGATCTGAATCCTCCGTCAACGGCGAGGACAGATCACAACGCAAAATCGCTCTGATCACAGGCATTACGGGCCAAGATGGATCTTACCTTACCGAATTCCTCCTCAGCAAAGGCTATGAAGTCCACGGCCTAATCCGACGGTCCTCAAATTTCAACACCCAACGAATCAATCACATCTACATCGACCCGCATAACATCCACAAGGCCCGAATGAAGCTCCACTATGCTGACCTCACCGACGCTTCATCACTCCGGCGGTGGCTGGACATCATCAATCCCGACGAGATCTACAACCTTGCCGCCCAATCCCATGTGGCGGTCTCCTTTGAGATTCCCGACTACACCGCCGACGTGGTGGCCGCCGGCGCTCTCCGTCTTCTCGAAGCTCTCCGATCTCATATTGCCGCCACAGGTCGGGTTCATGTCAAGTATTATCAAGCCGGGTCATCCGAGATGTTCGGATCCACTTCACCTCCGCAGTCGGAAACGTCGCCGTTTCATCCTCGTTCGCCCTACGCCGTCTCGAAATGCGCAGCTCATTGGTATACGGTTAACTACAGGGAGGCGTACGGGATTTTTGCCTGCAACGGGATTCTGTTCAATCACGAGTCGCCACGTAGAGGTGAGAATTTCGTGACCCGGAAGATTACTCGGGCTGTGGGTCGGATCAAGATCGGGTTGCAGAGTAAACTGTTCTTGGGCAACTTGCAGGTAATGTTTTAATCTCACGTAACCTTAATTTATTTATGTTTTGGATATTACGAATGTTTTTCCCATATTGTTTAGATTATTATAGAGATATTTAAAATATTTAAAAAGAAATCTAGTTACTAAAGCTTATAATTCCCAAATTATAAACAATATTAAAGTTATAATTTTTAAAATTATATATAATAATTTTTAAAATTATATATAATAATTTTTAAAATTATATATAATAATTTTTAAAATTATATATAATAATTTTTTCTTAAAATTTCCATAGAAGATGCCCTCGCCTCATCTCCCTTCACCCCACTTACACCATATAATGGCAGAGGACACTCATGTAGTGTTATTCTGTATTAAATCCCATGAAACCCAATGAAATTTATAGTAATTTTCATTGTGACAAAATTATCCCTTATATTATTTATCTTTTCAATTAAAAACATACATAAATTTAAAATAATTTTCAAGTGACATAAGCCAAAGCTAGGACCATATTTGAGCTACTTTTGTGACTTTTATTTGAAACTATGGTTTTACAGGCGTCGCGTGACTGGGGTTTTGCTGGGGACTATGTGGAGGCAATGTGGATGATGCTACAACAAGAGAAACCAGATGATTATGTTGTAGCAACAGAGGAATCACACACAGTTGAGGAGTTCTTGCAAGTGGCATTTGGGTATGTTGGGTTAAACTGGAAGGATCATGTGGTGATTGACAAGAGGTATTTTAGGCCAGCAGAGGTGGACAATTTGAAGGGGGATTCAAGCAAGGCAAGAGCTGTTTTGGGTTGGAAACCCCGAGTAGGGTTTGAGCAATTGGTGAGGATGATGGTTGATGAAGACATTGAGCTTGCGAAGAGAGAGAAAGTTCTTGTTGATGCTGGTTATATGGATGCTCAGCAACAGCCTTGAATGAATTTTTGGTTACATAGATCTGAAATTTGGACAAATTAAGGTTATAGCAATTGATTTAGGCTTGGGTGGATTATTTGATGTTTTCCCCTTTTTTAGAAGTGTGCCTTTTTTGTTTAAGTTTACTATAAGTTAATTTCATTTTATTCTAGCAAGGGTCTGTAAGGACCCCATTGTTATACCAGCCTTGCCATTTGCTTTTTTGCTTGTACTTTTGATTACTTAAACATGTGGTTTTTCAAAATATTGCATACAAAATCTCATAGGATTTGGGGATTGGAATGCCAAGGTTTGAACTTTGTCCCTGTCCAAGGCAATATTTGAGACCAAGAGCATTCTGTTCTAGTAATCTTTGTTCCTTTTGTTTTTCTTTTATTATGACGGTGAAAATTACAGTAAATTTATTTAAGACATGTAAGCTCACAAATTCCGTATTCTGAGTATATATATCAGATAATTTTGTGTCTCATCTAGCATAATTATTGAAATTTACCCTACAACCAAAAAAAAAAAAAAAAAAAAATTTATTGAAATTTGAAACTTTGAACTTGGAGTGGTGTATCTGCTACCAGTTAAATACGTTGAACATAGATTTTGATGCTAGTCCTTTTATTCAAGGTTGTTGGATAACCAAACTATTTAAAAAGAGTTCAATTTGACCTAGCTTAGCTATTTAGCTAAATAGCTATATTAGTTTGGATTAGAATTCAACTTCATTAACGTTGATACTGGCCTAAGCTTTAAGATTTATTTAACTAGTTCAACAGACCACAAAATTGTTGACTCCTCCTTGCATATGAGATAGAGCCTAACCTGGCCTGTACCAACAAAAAAAAAAAAAATAGAGCTTCACCTGGCTTGTTTAGGAAACTAATGGAGATCGAATCTCTTCCCGAGTATTGTGTCGGCAGCTCGATCTTTCTAACAATGAACTCATAGGTCACATATTTTGTGTACTTTGACCTTTCATTGTGCTTCTTATATCAGATACATTTTATGGTTGTGGGGTGTTCTCCATGTTTCATTTACTGCCATTTTCATATCTCCTTTCTGCCATTGAAAAAGAGAACCTTGTAGGTGGTAGTTGGGTGCCCCAGCTCATATGAACCATTTGGGTTTGTTTGTGGGGGATAAGTTAGTCTTATGGGACATGACATGAGCTTGCCTCTCATTTAGGAACAGAACCTCAAAAAATACAATATCTCAATCCGTGTAAATAGGGCAAGAGTAAAAAATTTATACCAAGGAGAGAAAAAATACAATATACACACACAACAAAAATTTGACATTTTAAAGACTTTTAGCAATACTTTCCAAAATTTATAATTTTTTCCTAAAGATTTCAAGACATCGGTTGCCCTCCTGGTTACAAAACTGACTAAGAAAGTCTAAAATCAATTAGAAATGTGTTCTAACAATGAGCTGAGAGGATATTGCCTAATCCTCCATTAAAATGATGTTTGGATTGTGGGGATATAAACAGAAGATTTGATTACCATTTATAAATCAATCAACCTAGATTTCTGTACTTGAGGTACTCTCTGAATCTCTGGGCAAGGAAGACCAGCTACTGGAGGTTTTGGAGTTGGAAATGGCTACTGCAAATGGCTTGACGGATGATTTAAGTGACTCTGGACCATCGGCAGCAATTCTTTTGCATAATGCACCACAGTTGCTGATCACCTCTGTCAACGGTCCTTTAAGCTCCCCAAGCTCAACTTGCAATGAGTGAACTGCAAGCGTTTTTGCACCTTTTGTAAAGAATGCTACAAAATATATTTACCACAATCTTTCAAAGAGAGGATTTCCCCTCCTTCACAAGTAAATATCCGATGCGTTTCGTACAAGTCAATTGAAGGATGACTATCCAATGTACACAAATCAAACCTTTTATAAACAAATGGATTGATAGAAACTAAAAGTTTTCATCGACATGCATTCGAGAATTCTAACTATGCTTTATTCTTGTGGCTTTATCTTAAAAAAATAAAAAATAAAATAAATAAAGTAACCTTCTGCAAGATGATGCGCAGCTGTCCTCATTGCTGAAGCGGAGTGATTAAAGCATTGAAGAAGTTTAACTGCTAGAGCATCCACAACTTCTATAATGCTTTCAATCTCTTCCTGGAAAATATTTTACGCGCCAAAATCTGAGAGACGCACTACAGATAGGAAAGCCAAGGACACAAGGATGAAATTCACAAGAAAAAATCAGATATATAAGAATTTTATTGGCAAATTTCTTTAAGTAGTGTGTCTGGAGGCAGCAACCCTCGAACTAGTGTAAGGTCAGATATATAAGAATTTGATTGGCAAATTTCTTTAAGTAGTTTGTCTAGAGGCAGCAACTCTCCAACTAGCCTAAGGTAGTTAAGGAATGTGAGTGCCTGATACAAGATGCCTGTTTGACAAATGTCACCCACAAGCTGCTTTGATATCATTTCTCAGAGGAAAAACCAGGAAATTGTGCATATAACAAGCAACCCAGAACATGTTAAATCCTTTTTGCACTAGAGGAACCTACACCCGCAGGAGCAAACCTGTTTCTCACAAATCTTCATAGCTTTGCCCTCCTGCCATTCATGATATATTGAGAAGAATTCCATTACCACCTTTGGAGTTATAGTACCTGTTTTTACCACAAGGAAAACTAGTTAATGAGGGATGCTTAAATTTAAAGCATATTCTCCACAAAATATGTACACACATGCAGCTTCATTGCTTGTTTACAACTACATTGCTTCCAAAAGCAATATGATTCCTTGCATACAGCAATACAAAAAACTGAGGTGTTTGACCCCCCCCCCCCAAAAAAAAAAGGGGCTGGACAGATAGTAATAGGACCATGCAACAGAATTCAACTTAAAGGAAGCAGAACCTGCAAAATTCTGACAGAGGGAGGAAGCCATGGACAAGCAACCATGGATTTAGATATGTTCAATAGATGTAGTTTGTCGCACCATCTCAATAGTCAAAAAAAGGATTATGACAGAAGTTGAATCTAAAGGAACTTGTTTGCTTGTTTATAATATGTACACTCTTTTCAAATGCATTTTTCTTCTGTGCTCAGCGATAAGAAACTATGGTGTTTGAGCCTAGACAGAGAGACAGCCATAAAGAAGCAGAGCATGCATATATGTGACAACAATAGGAGCAAGGAGCGACCATATGTAGTAACCAAGGTAGGTTCAATAGTTTGTCATGCTAATGTAAAAATAAATAAATAAATAAATAAATAAACCCCAGTACAAAGCAATTTTTATAAATCTTCATTCAACCATCATGGTAGTCTGTTGAATGTAGGAGCGCGGAACAAGCAGCCATATGTAGTACACAGAAACCCCCAGTTGCCACCATTGGCATGCTCGACAAAGTACAGAGCTTTGTCTATCACAAATGTAACTCTGAGGATGCTTATCTGGCTTTGATTCACTCTCCTGGTTGTTATTCAAACTTCAACATACCATGCGCTGTTATGTCAGATGATATTTCAGCTCTACCACTCTTCCGTAGATGTTTATAAACCAAGAACTTTGACATTTCCTTTTCCTTCTTTTCTTGTTGGGGTCAATACAAATATATTCTACTATGACTAAAATGTGAACTGCAGTATTGACAGACAACCATTTTGGCCCTAAATAACTAGCAAGTAGAATTGTGTCTTTTTGCTCAATCAACAAAAGAGAAAACTTGCTCTCTTTTGCATTCAATTATAAGAAGAAATGATTGCATAACTCAATTAATGATCTAATAACTCTTCCTGTAATATGTCTTGCCTTGATGACTGATGATTTATGGTTGAACCTTTAATACAAGTTCAACAAGTACTAGAGTTAGACCTTTACCGCTACTTTCAGTGAGCCGGGAATCCTGTTGTAAAAAGTGCAAATGTTGGCCGTAACATCCCAACCCAACTATAAGGATGCAGATGCATCTTGCCATGATAATCAAAATACTGTAAGTTTGAAGAAATGGATTCTCAGAGACCATATAATGTTTTCCCAGGGCTCCTAAATATGATTATAATCTAAGTAACAACTTCTACTTTTTCTCTTCTTTTGAGAATAGGTTGAAGACCACTATTTGATAACTAACTAACTTTCAGAGAAACCAACAATTTATATGAGGGGTTGAAATATAACATGTAATGGGGTCATAATTTTAGCAGGCAGAATTATAACTCTAGTGGAGCAAACAACATTTGAGGTCATAACTTTTTAAATTACAATTTCAGGGGGCAGGGAGGGGGGGGCGGGGGCGGCTCCCCCCTTCCATTACCACTGTTCACCCCTGCCTCCCACTCTGCAATGTCACGGGCAATTCTGTCAGGTGTTTATTGGTTCCCACTTCTATTTGATGAATTACATTTGAGAAACATTCATCCTGCAACTTTCATTTCTCTCTCCAAACATTTCATTGAATTGCAGTTTAAATACCATCAATCCAACGCTTTGCCGTCCACTTCTTTTCAACATGGGATTTTCCACTTAACTTAAAACATGAATTCCAAGAATTGCGCCATGAAACTCAAATGATGTTCCCCTAAATAGCAGGTCTACTGCATAATCATCCGTTCTTCTCTTTTAAACAGTGGAATACTATAAGCAAACAATTGAACTACAAACAACTTGATGAGAGAGAGAAAGAGAGAGAGAGAGAGAGAGAGAGAGAGGACCTGGAGCAGAGGAATTGGAGGATTTCTCGACAAGAATGTCACTCAAACTGCTCTCTGAAGTAGGAGGCGATGTCAGAATTGGGGTGGCCTGCCATCAAAATTTCAAAACAACGAGAAGTGATAAGACCCAGAACCTAGTTTTTGCGAAATTAAGGATTAAAGAACTGACGATTTTGAGGGATTTGAGCTTCTCCAAGATGGGGTCTACGCCTTCCGATCTCTCCGACACAGTTTTATTCCCTCCAACTTTCCCCTTCGCGAATTAATAAAACGTTAATTAGAACAACAAACTGATTATGAAATCGAACAAATTACATTAAAAAAGATTAAAAAAAAAAACCTGAAGAACTGACTTGTGAGGTTGAAAGACTAGACTCTGCAGAACCCATTTCAGATTTTCTGTGATTTTCTCCGCGCTTGATTTTGCTTGGAAAAAAATGGCCATGGGCATGGGGGTTAGATGGACTCGCCTGAATGCAGTCGACACTTCGACGGTGACCAGTCACCAGTGGGGCGCATTGGCTTACCGCAATTAGGGGTGCACACCAAGGCCCGTGGCCCAGCCTAACCCAGGCGGACTAGGGCGAGGATTGGCTAGACATGCGTACCATTTGATATTCTAGAATTATCATCGTGAATTACAAGCAATGTGCTGTGAGTATAACGACACCAACGTCGTCAAATTCTTTTAATTAATATTTCGAGGAAAACCAACATTGTTCATAGTGGGTTAAATCCGATGAAAAAGACTCACTTACATAAAAAAAAAAAAATCTTAAATTATATATTATTTATCGTAAATCTTTTTTATTAAAAAAATTTAATATATTATCATATTGATAATTTTGTTTATAAAACTTTCTTGGAGTTATTGCTCGTTTGCATTGCTTGTTTATTTTCAAATGAATGAATGATGACTCTTCAAATGATACTTTGTTTTGGTATCAGTGTTGATCGCATTTCAGTAACCTTTTATTAGTATCAAAATCTATAATTCAAAAATATGGTTGATAGCATTTTAGAAACTTCTATTTTACGGGTTAATTTCCTTTTTCTTTGACTTCTAAAAATATCACCTCAACAGGTGGATGACGCGTGCGTTTCAGCACCCTATATATAATTCTCAATCCCTTTATTAAATTATTGGATCCCTCTCTCTCTCTCTCTCTCTCTCCACCCTCCCGATTGAATTTAGGGTTCCGCTCTCTTCAAATCACGAACCCATCTCCCCGGGATTACGATCAATCGATCAAAGAACAGAAGGGTTTCAGCAATGAGAACTCGAAACGCCGAAACCACACCCAAGTCGGGAAACGCAAAGAAGACAACACCACAATCAAGAAAATCTGCCGTAAAAAATTCTCCAAATCCAAACCCTCCCCAACCTGCAGTCTCCGAATCCACAACACCCACCGCGACTTCAACTCCGACTCAGGCGCCAACTCCGATTCCGACTCTGAGAGCCGCCGAAACGAAGCGGGTAGCGACGACAAAGGCGAAGCAAGTTGCGAAACCAGAACAGAAAACCACCGCTCCAGTTACTCCTTCCTTCGCCGCCGAATCCAAACCCCAAATCCAAGGTACAAATTTCTTTAACTTTTGGGTTTATTTGAACTCTTCTTTAGCAAAATTCATTTGGTTTCTATTGCTTTTGATTTTTTTTTCTTTTTTTTTTGAATTGGGTAACCAGGACAATATTCCACTGCTTCGGTTACTCCTTCCTCCGCTGCCAATTCGAAAACCCTAAAGAAAGGTACAATTTTTTTTTTCACTCTTTAGGTTTATGTGAACTTTCTTTGGTGAAATTCATATGGGTTTTATTGATTTGGATGTTTCTTGAATTTGGTTGTTTATGGTTTCTTTTGATTAATAAAAAAAAAGTCGATGAAAAGATGATAAAATCCAGCATTGCATAATTCTAGTGGTGCGGTATGTGCAGTGAAAGTGTCACGCGTTGAATTCTGATAATTCACTCATTCACTTTTTCGGACTCAATATCATTGCCATGAACTGATACTATTAAAGGGTAAAAGAGAGGTTGATAGAAGTAACAAAATATGGTTCGGCTTATTTGTATCTCAGTAAGAAGCACATGATGAAGTTTTTTAATTTTATTGCACCAATATAATTGTGCCATATTGTCATTTTGGTCAAGGGTGCATTACTTTTAGGACTTATATGTGGATTGGGGGAGTTTCTCATGTATTGTGGTTTACTGTGTCCTTTGATTTGACAGTGGAAGAAAGCAATGAAGTGAATGCATTGCCCAGTGCTACACCAGCAGCAACAACGCCAAAGACTGGTTCTGCTGTGAAAGCAGTGGCTTCAAAAACAGGGTCTGGTGTGAAAGTCGTAAAGAAAATTGTTAAAGTTAAGACTCCTGCTTCAAAGGCTAATTCTGCTAAGACTCCAAAGTCTGGGGAAGCTGGGAAGTCGAAGGTTGTGAAGCGTGAAAAGAGTGAGGCAGAGCTTACAAAGGATGAGGAATCTGTGAAGAAGGAAGAACCAGTTGCTGACAGTGTTGGGCAGTCTGCGGTGGAGGAGCAAAGGCCGATTTCCATCATAGAAGAGCCTCCTGCTGTGAGTGTAGAAGAGCAGCAGAAGCAGGAAGAAGTTGTTCTTTCAAAGGTTGATGTAGTGATGGAGGAATCTAAGGTGGTAAATGTAGTGGAGCGAGGGTCAATAGTTGAACTCAAAGAAGAGCCCAAGCCCAAGCCCGAGCCCGAGCCTGTTAATTTGGAAAATGATTCAAAAGGGGAAGGTGAGAAAATCATAGAGACTGAGGACTATAACGTGGGAATGGACCTTGATGGTATTGAAGAAGATCCCAAAGAAGATGTTGTGGGGGACAATGCAATGATTGTGGCAGCAGAGCCTGCCAAAGAAACTGAGGCATTAGAAGAAGAACGCATGGAAATAACAACTGCTGCAAATGAGAGGAAGATCAAGAAAGAGCTTGAGATATTCGTCGGTGGGTTGGATCGTGATTCCACAGAGGAAGATGTGAGGAAAGTTTTTGAGCATGTTGGTGAGGTTGTTGAAGTTAGATTGAACAAGAATGCTTCAACTAATAAGAACAAGGGCTATGCATTTGTGAGATTTGCCACAAAGGAGCAAGCAAGCCGGGCTTTGTCTGAAATGAAAAACCCAGTTGTAGGGCTCTTGTAACGGTAATTTTGTTTCTCTATTTTCAGGGGTTCTCTCTTAATAGTCTAAGATTTGCGCCTATTTTTGGCTTGCAGATACGTGGAAAGCGATGTGGTACTTCGCCTAATGAGGATAATGACACGGTATTCTTGGGAAATATTTGCAACACATGGACAAAGGAAGCTGTGAGGATCTTTCTTCTTTTTATTGGTTGAAATTTGCTTCTTGGGTATTCATTAACTGCTGATTTGTTTATCTTGCAGATTAAACAGAAAATCAAGGATTATGGTGTTGAAGGTGTTGAGAACATTACCCTTGTTGCGGATCCGCAACATGAAGGGTTGAGCCGTGGTTTTGCATTTGTTGAGTTCTCTTGTCATGCTGAGGCCATGCTAGCGTACAAAAGGCTTCAGCAACCAGATGCTATTTTTGGTCATGCTGAAAGAACTGCCAAAGTAGCTTTTGCTGAACCTTTGCGTGAGCCAGATCCAGAAGTGATGGCCCAAGTTAAATCAGTTTTTGTAGATGGACTTCCGCCTCACTGGGATGAGGATCATGTTAGGGAGCAGTTTAAAGTTTACGGGGAGATTGAGCGTATCATGCTAGCTAGGAACATGTCCACTGCAAAGAGAAAGGACTTTGGATTTGTTGACTTTAATACACATGAAGCTGCTATTGCCTGCATTGATGGCATTAACAAGACTGAATTGGTTGATGGCAATTCAAAGGTATGATACTGGCAGTTGAATGACGGTAACATTCTTTTTTGTTGATATGCATTCTAAATGTTGTGAGTACTCGTTCCCACATATCCACATATGCATTCTTAAAGTTTGATAGAAAGTGAGGATAAAAACCTTCAGCACAAGGCCCTCTTCTGGTTAAGGCTTGGTTAGTCACTTCCAATGCATATCTCCTCTTGAGTAGATTTGATCACACAGTTCAGTTTTCTTACCTGCACATTTGCATGGAAGATGGCAATTTATAACATAAGTTCATGTTGTGGTATAACTGAGTCTGTTCTTTGTCGTCCACCATCAGATTAAAGTGAAAGCAAGGCTTTCAAATCCGTTGCCTAAGACGCAAGCTGTTAAGGGTGGCATGTGTGGTGGATATCGAATTGGACATGGAAGTGGAGGAAATTTTCCGAGAACTGGTACCATTGCTTCAAAGAGTTTCAGCTTCATTGATTTCTCTGCAATGCTCTCATTTAACAAATGTTGTTGTTGCTAACAGGCCGAGGGTTTGCACTTGGTGGAGCTTTTGGCCGGGGCAATCTCCAACGTGGACGTGGCTTCCATCAACGTGGTGGCGGACATGCTGGCAGAATGGGTTTCTTCAATGAATATGACCATGATGGTGTGCATGCAGACTTCCATGGAAGGAGAATGACGGGGCAAGGTGGTTAAATCAACTCAATGAATTACATTTTGTTTTCATGAATTGCCCTTATAGCTTGCTTTCTTGTATAGTGGAGCATGCATATCTGGATGTGCGCACATGTGTAAGTTCTGGTATTTTTACTGATTTAAGAAGTGCTTTATCTTTATCCAAAAGCAGGAGGAAGAGGTGCTTTCAGGGGTGCCCACCAGGCATTTGGTGGAGGTGCTGGTCCATCAAGACTTTATATGGATGAACTCTATCCTGATGCTATGGATAGAGGCCCTGGAGGGCATTTTCCGCCCAGGAGGCAACCATTTTCCCCAGAAGCAGACTTGAGCAGACCTTTTGTTGGAGGGCACTTTGATGATTACCATCCCTATGATGCAAGTTCACATGGGACTAAAAGGCCATTCTATATGACTGTAGGTTTCCTTCTTTTGAGAGAACAACTAATTTTTCTAAAGGATTTTCGAGCAATGGTTGCTTACATTTGTTGATATTTTCCTTCTGGACTCTAGGAGCAGGATCCGGGTTATATGGAGCCTGATAGGGTTAGGCCTCGCATGGATTACTCTGATCCGGCATTACCTTTTCGAGGATCTCGCTATCTAGGTGAGTTATTTTTATTCTTGCATGTTTGATGACTTATCCGTGTGCCATTTCTTCTAATATGTACATCTGTACAGATACCTTTGGAGCTGGCACTGGTAGTGATATGTACTCGCGTGATTATTATAATTCTCAGGTAAGTAGTAAATGCCTCCTTTTATATTTATACTTAATACAATTCCATAATTTACAACTTTTGGCTTTGGCTTCGGCTTCATATCCCAGTATGGTGGAAATGACTATCCTTTTTATGGTGGTGATCGACCGTATGGAGGTGGCTACTACTACTGAAGTTTTTGACCATGGTAATGCCTGTTGATGATTTTGAATCTCTCTCTCTCTCTCTCTCTCTCTCTCTCGCACACATGCACACATGAACACATGAGCGCACTCACACATACCTGCGTGGACGCATGCTCATGCACATTGTTGTTGGTACTATTTTTTTTCTACTGAGTGTGCAACAATTTTCACTTGACTAGGGTGGCTTGGACATGTGAACAGACTGCTTCAGTAATGGACAAGATGGTTTGATGCTTGGAGGGAATGAATATTTATTGCTTCATTTTTGCTTTGCTCAGTCATCGTTCCTCTTCTTCTCCACCTCTACCTCTCCTTCCTTTTCCTTTGTTATCCTTTTGATAATATATGTTAGAGCATTCCATATTCAATGCCCCTTTAGGTTGTCTGACATGAAAAGGGTTGGACTAGGAACCTAAATACCCTTGTAAGATGGAGATGGAATTAGATTCTGGCTCTATTTGCCCAAGGTTTGAACTGCTAGAGGACATTAGATTTTGGGTTTTTGCATAAGTTACTGGTGTACTATTTTTGTGTTCATTCAAATGATAATACTGGATTGTATATGTGTAGATGGCATTTTTTGAATATGAAGGAAATGAATTGGGTTATTGTTTATTTTCTAGGGTTTAAGACCAAGGCTATTGTATTGTTGATAGTGGCACAGAAGTTGAATAGCTCGATTTCAATCTTGCTGGATCAAGGATTTTGTGGAGACTTCCCTTGATACTGTTTGTGGAGCACACTTTTAGGTTATAGCTTGAAAGTATGCCCCATGAGAGTTATATCGTTTGAAGTTGTTTTCATTCAGTTCATGGTTTTACCTTGCCCACCATGGGCATTTTGGTGGTTATTGGTGGGGGCATTTGATATTTTCCTTTTCATCCTTGTAGCCATTTGGCTTTGTATTTGAGCTTTTTTGTCTTTATTCAGGGTCTGCCATCCTTTTTATGTGCTTTTCGAGGATCATGAGTGATAACTTGGTGCTTAGAACATACTGATTACTGATGTCGTCTTTTGTAAGGGGATAAGTTGGTGTCTTCATTATGGTTTAGCATTTTCAAGATCTCTGAAATCGGTGATATGGAAAGACAAGTAGACGTTATAGGTTGAATTGGTTACAAGGGCCAGTTGCATCATCAACAGCGATTGCAAGAAAACTGTATGTGTTACAGAGAATCAATCTTGCTCCACACATGGATTAGAGGTGGTGCTGGGTAGTTGTTGAATCTAGTTTAAAATAAAAATTATCCCAAAATCCTTTAAGCCCTTATGGCTGAATCAATCACATCTTAGTCTGTTTTCTAGCAGTGTTATTTTAGTAGCGGTTGCTGTTTTGTAGCTGTGATATGTATGAAGAATGGGAGAATTAGGACACTATCATGCACCAACCTCGGATGTCGCTTGCATCTTGATGAAGAGCGGTGACTGGACTTATATGGGTGCTATCTACTGTTCTATTTATCAAGATATGCTTTGATGGAGGTAATGAGGATTATTTTCAGCTGTAACAATGAGATGAACTGCTTGCAAAAAGACAAGAATAGTGGTTCCTACAAATTCTTGTAATGCATTTTAATCCTTGAATGATTGGACGACACTTCTATGAATGGTTATTTTGCCTTGTGCTCTTAGGAGAACAGCACATCATTGGCCATGAGTGGCAGCTGTAGTCAGCCCTCCATATCCTCCCCGAAACAGGTCTCTCGCTAGGCATAAGAAAAATCCTCTTTTATTTATTTATTTTTTAGTTTTTCACCAAGTGTGTTATTCTGTATGCTTGTGATAATGAGGTTTATTTTACTCCTCTTGTTAGACCATTGAGTTAAAGGTTTCATCTATTGGACTAGCCTTGAATGATTTGGACGAGATGGTTGACTTGATTTTGCTTGTCTAAGAGACTCGTCTTCCACCACTTTATGCTTGAAACTGTATTTTGGTCTTGTTTTATCCTTCAATTATAATTTGGTGTCGGCCAGCTAAGGTGACTGAATCATTTATTCAGTATCATGTTTTGATTATGTGGATGAAAGGTTTTGGGAATTTAGGCAGATGAAATCTTGCAGATAAAGGATGTCTCCATATGTTTCTTATGTATGTTAAAGAATTGTAAGCAGTTGGTTATGCTCAACCTTGAGGAACATTATGGATTTTCAGACTCAAGAGTCGGCAATTTCTAGTCATTACTGATATTGTTTTTCTCAAAGGCAAAGGAAGCCTGTGACGCTGAAAATTTTGTAATACTGACTCTGCACTAGACGATAGAGATTTTGATTACAAGGTATCTTTTGATTTATGTGATGTATCTTGCAATTGATAACCGGTGAGAGACTAACTATACATGCGCAATTGATGATTTCCAGGCACCTAGTTGTGTGGCAAAAGGTGAGAATTTATTTTATTGTTGCCACTCCATTATGTTCCTTATGTGGGTTAAAAGGTATTGGTTGGCCAGCTGTGAGGTTCATAGTGGGACATAGACTGGATGCAACTTGTTTCCCTTGTCTAGTTTTGATTCCATAACTCTGTAATGTCAACTTTGCTCCTTCAAGGTGCATTGTGATATACGTATCTTTGTTGTAGTTGTAAGATGCTTTAAATATTTATAAGCTGTGGACTTCCAGACTGTGGTTATTGATGATGGTCACTTGAGGGTCAGAAATGATAATGGACTTTTGATGTTGGAGATGAGGCAAAATGTTGGGAGCGATAATTTATTGTTCATCGTCACTGTTTAGGCAAAGTGTTTGTTTTTCCTCATGATCCAAGTTGTTGGTTCTTTACTGCGCGCCCTCAAAGGATTTCATGTGTGTTGCAAGGGGAAACCTTTTTCTATCTGATCAAACCCCTTAAAATTTCTAATTTGATCTCCCTTTCTTGCCTCCTCTCCCCCTAAAAAAACCCTTTGTTTGTGCTGATTCATGATGTGATTCTGGGAGTGTAAGGTTCTTATTTATAACCTAATATTCTTTATGGAGAGATTCTGTTTTGGAGTCTTTAGGTTGTCATATAGTGTGTGTTGTAAAATATTGGGCATTAACCTAGTAAAGGCCTCTCATTTTTAGTCATTTACTTTATTGCAACGGTTGTGTTGATCCAAGCTGAGCATCACACAGGGACATTGTCCTTGAGCTTCGTTTGGAATTTCATTTCTGCTCACCTTGTTTGATATCATAGAGCACCCATAAGCTAATTGCATTGACTTGATTGCATGCTGGTGAGTGGGGCCATTTGTAAGGTGTATGATCTTAACATAAATTTTTCTTCATTTTATTGCAAAAGTTTGGTACCAAGTTGCAGTTTAATGTTGTAATTTATTTTTGTAAGTGGCATTGAGGACTATGTTGTCTCTCAAACCTTGGGAAATATGTGGCCATTGTTCCTGCCTGTAATATATTTCTTGTGGATCTCATTTCTATGCAATGGAGATGATGGATGGCTCAACTTGAAGCATTGACCTTCACATGAAATTAGCATTAATAGAATTTATGAAGTATAGACTTTTTGTAATGCTAGTAAATGTTGCTGGAGCCAAAAATTTTTCAATTTTATAGTATTTTTTTAGATATAGATAATAATATTAATTTAAGTGAATATTCCTTTTTTTTTTTATTTGGCTAGTTTATTTATCCTCAAAGTTTAAGCACAATATAGTACTTATAGTGTTTATTTATTTATCTTTCAAAAATGTATATGTTTTATTTATGTTTTTAATTAAAAACTCCATGTGCCCATCTAAATTCCTCTTTTATTTTTGGCCATCTCCTTACCTGAGCTCATTATAGCTAATTGATTGATTCTGTTGGACACTCTCATCTCTTTTTCTTCTCCTTTTGATTTATTCTCTGATCTTGATTGAGTAAATATATTACATAAAAAAATAACATTGTAATTAATTAATTATTTATAACATATAAAGATATATTTAATAGAGTGAGATTTTTATTTTTCGAAAATTAATCAAAATTTTGTACTATGAACTTTACATTGGACTGCAGAATGAAACAAGAAAAGGGACAATTTTGTTTCATGTGAAAATGTTTTTCCCATTTTACTTGGGCTGACGTGGAAGGTCTAAACAAAATGATATTTGTCACCAAATTGAGAAGAAAATCAGATAAAAATTCTTCCAAGTATGGCATTATGTGTTTGGAAAGTTAATATCAATTTAATCATAGTAATTTAGTATTATTTTTTCAATAAGTCAATTTACCCGAAAAAATGAAAATTATTTGTGAAGCTCTACAAAAATTGTTACCTCACTTGAAAAATTTTTAGCCCAACAAGTTTCATATTCTCTCTCTCATGCACACGTGTTGGGGCTTTTATGATGATTGCATGAGTAAAGAATTCATCCTGCAGTCATGTGGTAGAAGTCTGTGCGATTGAATTCTGTTATCGTGCAGAACCAATCTTTTTCAATGGTGTATTGACTGGTAGCATAGCTAGTCCGTTTGCTTTATAGGATCTCATCCAAACCTACCGTGCCAAGCTTCATTACATGGCAAAACACCTCATGCTGCAAATGAACAGAGAGCGGGAGAGCATTCGGAGAGTCAACTTTTTAACAGGTTTTATGATGTTTGGATCAGATTACTTGGGTAACTCGGATACCGGTAAGGTAAACCCTTTGCATGTACGTTTCTTTTTGCTCTCTCTATTTACTTATTAAACATGATAAGGGGCAGGGACATCTTATCAAAAGAAAGGCTTGACTTCTTCCGGTCATCCATCATGCACCTTGATGGAAATT
Organism: Dillenia suffruticosa; assembly: GCA_033439265.1. Classification (NCBI taxonomy): domain Eukaryota; kingdom Viridiplantae; phylum Streptophyta; class Magnoliopsida; order Dilleniales; family Dilleniaceae; genus Dillenia; species Dillenia suffruticosa. Next base: position 1,080,706 of record JAVTVX010000027.1, read on the forward strand.
ACAAGGCATCTGAATACCAAGAACTTGGTAAATGGTGCGGTATGAGAAGATTTTATAGGAGAGGAGTTGCCAATGTTCAGTAAACTACTAACATGCCTTTGCCCTGAAATGAGCGCAAATCTTTGCAACCTGCACCCACTAGGTACCATTTTTTCATCCATGCACTCCATTTATGCCAGTCCTGGCAGGACAGGGCACTGCGTATAAACCCCATCTCAAATTTCAACCAAATTATTGCCGATGATGACAAAAATGATGAAAACACGATAAAGGCATATTCCCATTGTCCCGTCTTGGCTGAACACAGTTACGCGTATCATTCTCAAAGAAAAGAGCTCAATGCAACATCGGTAAATCTAGAAAGTTATATTAATGGGTGTAGGAGAAAAGATTATACTTTCTGAAAATAAACGGTATTTTAAGAGCTTTGTACAACATTTATTTTTGAGAACAAACAACATTTTAAAAATTTTTTATGATATTTTTAGGACTTTGGTAGCATTTATTAAGAAATCCGGCGGGGGAGGAGGATCCCCTCCCTTCGCCCTTGCATGCAACCACCGGGTCGGAAACCGATGCCTAAAGTGATTAGTCTTACCAGTGAACCAAAATAAATAAATAAATAGATAAATAAATTAGAGAAGCAAAATTTAGCCAACCCCAGAAAGGGAAGCCACTACAATTTAAGCTGCAACTATTGAAATCGTAGTGTAAGTTCTAAGAATTTAAGAGCTTCCAATGAATAGAAAAAGTACAAATTTAAGACAACAGTCACTTTCATGGACCATCACGGTCTATTTTCCTAATCCCATTCTATTTTAGATAGGTTACCGGCTACTTGATGGTAATGTATCGATTACTCCCATGCTTGGCCCAGTGGTCCTTGAGGTCAAGCGGGACAGACAAGTCATGGTCCTCTCCAGCAAGCCGATGGATCAATTTAGAGAAAACACTGCCACTCATCTTCCGACCGCCAACCCTCTGATGACGCTTATTGTCCATTTGGGGCAGTGGATGCATTGACAGAGTAGTCGTGCAACAAGCTGACTGCCACCCTCCATTACCCCACTTGTAGCATTGCTGTGGCACTCCGGTGCAGGAGCAATAGGGTGCGGGTATTGTTGACTCATCGAAATCAACTGGCTTTGAACTTGAATCAGAGAATACAATCCGTTTGTTTAAATCCTCATTCTCAACACCTTCATCTTCCCCATGCTTCCCGCCATTCGACACAGAGACAATAACTTGTTTGTTCAGGTCTTCTGCTCCTTTAACTTTCATTGAGGATTTTGACTTCTTAGTAGAAATTTCTTCGTTGCCCATTCTTAGCCTTACCTTGGCTTTGGCAGGTCCAGAGTCAACTGCAGACATTGGAAAAGAATCACTAAAAGGAACTTCCCTCGGAATGTAAGGAGCATCATCCAAGTGGGTTTGATGATGCATCTGCTGCTGCCGCCGCTGCTGTATCTGCTGCTGCCACTGCTGCCGCTGCTGCTGCTGCTGCTGCTGCTGCTGCTGCTGCTGCTGCTGCTGCTGCTGCTGCATCTTCTGCTGCTGCTGCTCCTGCAGCTGCTGATGGTGTTGCACATGCTTAGCACGATGTGGTTGTCTGCTTCCAGGCAGGCCAGCATTCATACCAGTGTCCATTGAAATTTTACGCAAGGTAGCAAAGGCTTCATCTCTCTCCCTTATGGCAGCATTTCGTTCAGCAATTGCTGCATCGCGTTCTAGAAATGCCATGTCTCGCTCAGCCAATGCTGTCTTTCTGTTGGCAAGAGCCAAATTTCGTTCCTTGATTGCAGCATCCCTCTCGGACACAATAGCCATGTACTGCTTCATTGTGAAGTGATTGTATTCCTTAATGCACAAAATATGTCAACCTCATTAATGAAACCTGAGTTAAAACACTTGGTAGAAATCTTTTTCTCGAGTGTGTATCTGGGGGGGGGGTGTATGTGTCAGTGTGTGGGGGAGGGGGTAAGTTTAGTTTAATAGAAACAAAGTCTTTGTAGCACGAATCTGATCATCTTCCAATTATTCAGAAATAATTTAATTGACACACTAAGACACTCCAAATAAGTGATGGCAGCATACCATTGGCAGCTAACTGTCTGAATCTGCTAGCAGTTGAATCTCATGTGAAGTGGGGAACAAAACACCAAGAGATCAGGATTTAAGCCCAAAGTAATTATTTCTGCTACAGAAAACAAGGGTGAGAGAGAGAGAGCAGAAAAATGAAAATGAATGAGAGATCTGGACATTGTCTTACATTTGTAAGAATAACTAAAAAACAGATCCAAGCGGGTGCCAATGTCATGAAATCAGCATCTTTTCCTGTAGTAGACAAATGGTAAACTAACTGGTGACAGGAAAAGAAAATGACTGAAAGAAATCAACTTGTGCTCCTACTTGAAATAAAGCAAACCATGACAAGCTTCTCCCACAACAAGAAAGCATGGGAAACGCCAAAGAATGCTCAAATAGCATCTTCTAGCCATTCTCTTACTTGGTCAACGCACTCCCAATCTCAATGCTCAGGTCAAAGTTGGCTCCTGCTTGAGCATTAGTCATTCTGTTATGAAAAAAGAAAGATCCGATCCCCCTAAGTTTATGCCAAAGAACCTATGATTTCTTGTCCCCATGTTGTCTCCTCCATCCAGATGAAGTACACCAACTCTTTTCTAATTCTGATCCATTTGAGTTTGTCTTCCTCATACGACCCTTCCTATGCTGATCAATCATTCTGATATTCTTCAAGTAATCAATTTTGGGAAAGTGCAATTTTACCCCCTAATCTTTGGACAGAAGACAAATGAGTCACTGAACATTTTTTTGGGGTTAAAGTCATGTGACAATAAAAAAATAAATAATTAATTTTTTGATTAATTTTAATTAGAGATTTACTTGTAATTAATTAAAATACCTCCGTCAAACACTGTTAAATGCAACAGTTAAAATAAATTAAGAAAATACTAAAAGAATTATTTGTTTCATTTTTTTTTTTGAAAAACCAATAATAAAGGGTGCTAGCTATTATGGCTACATAGGACAAAGCTAAGAATATCTTTCTTCGAGCTTCCTAGATTAGTTTCGAAATTTGCATATTAGAAATTTGTTGAGAATAAGGAGGATAATGAGGGTACAGAAAGTGACACGAATGCTCAACCTATAATCAAATGTGCTCATTTGATGGGAGAAGTTATACAAGCAAATCCCTAAATTGAGCAAAAGGAGTGCTTTGGAAGAATCCATTGGAGGAATTGAAAAAGATCATGTTTCGACGGTTGCACAGTGGTGACGTGAAGGCTGATGGAACTGCATATTCAAGGCAGTGCAGATGGTGACAGGATTGAAAATCAATGCAAGAAAGCTGAGAAGAAGAATGATGAATAGATTCATGGAAGATCTTGAATCATTTAGTGATGTGGAAAGAGAAGTGCTTGATTCGGCGATTAGGCATCTATATCCACCGGATCTGAACTCTAAATTATACAAAGAGTCTGGATTCTGCTTTTGGAGAAATTGAATCTAGGTTATGTGGGTTTTGATAAATTGGGTTCATTTTGTGATGACATGGAGAGAAATTTTGGGCTTTTAAGGAAACTGTTCTGATTTGATGAACGAGTTCTGAATGTGTAGAAACTGAAATAAAAGTTTGTTGGTTTTAGCGTTTCAGTAAAGGTTGGAAGAAGAATGATTAGAGAGAGAGAGAGAGAGGAGATGAGATTGTTTTGGAAAACAAACAGTATCTTTTATTTGTCTTAATTATTTTATTTTATTATTACTTCATCATTTAACAGTAGAACTTATTAGAACAGGGACGGAAGGGCCAGAATTGTAGCTTTTCGGAGTCGAGGAGAGGTTTTTGTGTTAAGTGAAGGAAAGGAAAAAAAAAAAAAAAAAAGGAAGCTGAGGGACCCATTTGTATTCCAAAATTCAGGGGGCAAAATTGCACTTCCATCAACTTTTGACACCTCAAGGTGACCAATGTCCAGTATTTCATTTATTCACACTCTTTTAGAAGTTAGAGCTTTTCATGACCACATAACTGGCATGGACCTTAACCTCAAAATTGTGCCACCGAACTTTCACCAACTCTAAACTGGAAGGGAGTTGAATCTCTCCTCATTCCCTTGCATCTACAAGAAATGACTGGTCTTGGAAGAGGCTGCTGGTTTGGCATTAGAAATTGTTTGCTCCTATGAATATAAGTAAGCTATCCTACTTTGATAGAATACATCTAAAATCCTTTTCTCTGTAGTCTTAAATCCTCAGGACCATAAACCTCCCTGGAAAAATTTAATATCCACCATCACAAGTTCCTTCGATTGTCCCAAACCAAAACTCAACTAAATGCACCACCTCTTTGCCTCCAAGGGTACAGAAACTTCCCAAACTGCTAACTAACAATGAAACTCAACATCCTTGAATCACCACCACACATTGCTTTCACCTTCCTTTTGTATCTTTATTTTCAAATGTTACTGGCCACATCAATCTATTCAACTTTCCTTTCCAGTTTTTTCCTTTTCCCTCATGGCCTTGTTAATGACTTCAAGATATGTTTCAATCAAAATTAAACTAATTTTGTCTCTTTGATATACCAAAGACAGCCTTGTGCAGCTTCCAAACTCATGTGAAGGTCTTAGAGGCTATTTACCTCCTCCACGCAACCCATGTCCTCATTCCTCTTGTTCCCTCAAAGAATTACTGTAACACCCTTTCAATACCCAAAGGTTTAGGTTCTACCAGTATGTTCAGCACTAAGAATTTACTACACATCCTCTGACAAATTGTCAATAGATAAGACACTGGCTTCCAGGCAAAAGTTGGCCTCCACACCATTTTTTCTTGCTACCTCAGTTTTGTCTCACTAGAAGTCAAAAGTTTCTGTCAAAAGTATTTTTGTCTAGGTAGTTTACGATATAACAATTTTTAGGCTCTTCAGTCAGTAGGAGGAGAGAGATTATGCTTTAAAACAGATCTCTAAATTATGTCAATGATGGTTAAATGATTCCTTAACCAACACTCCTGTTTTTTCATTTCACAACAAGGACCGGATGATTATTCCCACCTTGGTAGCTTACGTGCTTACCTCCTTTCCTGGTCGGATACAGTTTTCTTTCAATTTCTCCCCTTGTGGTTGTTTCCTGAATTCCATCTGTACAAGGAATCTAACACAACCCGTACACACACATTGGATCACCCTTTCCTTACATGTCCACTATACTGTATGATTCAAAAATAAAAGGAAATTGATAATGCTGCTTAATTTGACAACTATGAGTTCTGTCAACTGTGTTCTGTTAAAACCTAACAGTACAAGATATGTCCCACATCCAACAGAAGTATTCTTATGTACTTTATGATATAACAATTTTTAGACTTTCCAGCTAGGAAGCCAGAGATTATGCTCTAAAAAGACGATCCCTAAATTATGTCAGTGTTAATTCAAAGATTCTTTATTGTTCCCTGAGACAACAGAGGCCAGCAGCTTTATTGTTTTACAAGGGATGATTGTCCGTACTCCCAGTAGCTTATGTCCTTTCATCCTTTCCAGGTTGGATTCAGTTTTCCTTCAATTTCTGTTTCCTAAATACCATCCCAACAAGGAACCCACTCACCTACACACACCTAGAATCACGCTTTCCTTACTTGTCTTGTCCATGATAATACGTGATTTAAAATAAAAGGAAATTGATAATGTTGCCTAATTTAACAACCATGAGTTCTTGTAACACCATAATTGACTTTTGCATACTGTCATTTCTCTTTACTAATGCACTTAAAAAGTCTTGCCAAGATCATATCAATTTAGTGAATGCTTTCTCATTCCATCCACAATTGGCTATCTTGACATTGCCCTCGTAAGCTTTGAATCTACTCTTTACTTGTTAAAGCATCCATGCACCCTGCAATTCTAGTCTACCAACACCCCTTTTTACATATGGTATTCTTCAATTGCCTAATAAACTTTTGTAAAGCACTATTGCATTATAGCCAATCCAGTTCGAAGTCTACCGTTAAGTACCATTGCTGAACATTCTAATTAAAGGTGCAATTCGTCTCAATATAAAGAATTATAAACAAAAGCCAATTAAACTGTATACTTATGCTAACATTTTAATGTAACTTACCTATCTGAATTCTACCGTTGCATACCGCTGCTGAACATTCTAATTAAAGGTGCAATTAGTCTCAATATAAAGAATTAAAAACAAAAGCCACTTAAACTGTATACTTATGCTAACATTTTAATGTAACTTCCCCATCTTAATTCTACCTTTACATATCGTTGCTGAACATTCTAATTAAAGGTGCAATTAGTCTCAATATAAAGAATTATAAACAAAAGACACCATAACATATCGTTATGTACCTTTAGTGTATACTAATGCTGACATTTGAATGTAACTTCCCTATCTATATGCATCAATTACATATTCATACACTTTCCTGTCTATCACAGAAACATTTCTCTTTTGGCCCAAAGCCACCGATGCCATTTTTTGACCCGCAATAAATTTGTCAGCAATCTAGAATGTTTGAAATTCATCACCTGATGCATCACAGCTATTCCCATAAACATGAAATTAATCATTCAGTTCTTTAAGATGACAAAGAAAGAACTGGGAACTGAAAAGAACTAGCCAAAAGCATCAGCTACTCCTAAATTTTGTCGAACAACCATTCGCAGTTATTTTATACTTCAACACTCCCTCAACCAATCACATGGAATTTTTAAATGGGGTAAAAAGAGATCTAACATAACTGAAATTCAGAACCTCCTGCTCTGACAACCTCCCCCTCCAAGCTTATATTTTCCAGAAAATTCAAGTCAAGCTAGGGTTAAATGAAGCAATGGTGAAACATATTGGACATCAAACTTAGAAAACAACCCTAGACTAGAAGCAAGATTGGAATCACTCATCAGTTCAGACAAAACCACAATAGAAAACTTGAATTTGCATAAGCAAAGAACAAAGAAAAAAATCAAAAGACTGCTACGCTATAGAGTTCATCTATCACAAACAAAAAAAAAAAGAACAAAAGACATCGAAGGAGCTCTGCAAGTGACGAAGTTTTTACCTAGAAGGCTGATTCAGAAGACATTGACGCACCTCCGCAGTGTTCCGGTCTCTCTCTCCTCTTTCTCTCTCTATACTCTCTCTCTCTCTCTCTCTCTCTCTACTCTCTCTCTATCTCTCTCTAGCGTCTCTGTTCCGTGTCTTTGAACTTCATCGGGCGTCAACAGAAATGGAATTTTGGCGAAAAAAGGGAAAATTGAAGTCGTATGCATTGAATGAGAGCGGCGGGTAATTGATCGGCGGAATCCGACGTCGTTTCGGAACTTGCTTGGCCATTAGCACCCCCGGTTTTTAATTAATTCAATTTGGAAAAGCCGCCCGGGCCGGTTTCCGGTTTCTTATCCATTACCATGTTTAAGGGTTGGGACCAGACCCTAATTGAAGTAATGCAATATTAACCAAACTGCAACTATTTACTTAAATAGGCATTTTAATTCAGTTTATTTAATAGGAATAGTAGAAGATATATCCCCTTTTTTAGAAATAAAATAATTTTAATTAGTGAATATCTCTAAATAAAGTATCAAGAATGAACTAAGGAATTTGCATTTCAAATCTTAGCAATTCATTTGCAAATCTACTTAAAAAATAAATTTAAAATCTAATTTTAATATTAACAATCAAAATTTTTTTATTTCCATCAAGATGAATAAATTAATAAATAAAAATAAGCTAACAACAAAAATAAAATAATTTTAATTATTGAACATTTCCGAATAAAATATCAATAATAAAAAAATTTGAATCTCATTCTCATTCTCAATAATCTAAATATTTCATCCACAAACCTCTTTAAAAAAATAAATAAATTAATATTTAAATTCTAATACATGCGGTAGAAAACTTATAAACTATATGTTCCTTGCGTGTATAACTTTTATAACGTTGTGTGCATATATATATATATATTTTTTTTTTGAATTTTTATCATTAATTAATTCGATTTGAGTATTGTGACATTTATTTTAGGAGTTGATTCTCTTAAATCTTTTTTCTTTACTCCCAGGACTCGAATTCAAAATTTTTGATTAATGAGATAAAATACCTAACCACTTAAATCAAATAAATTATATTTCAATAAACATTCAAAGAGTAGTAGGTGAAATATTATATTATAATTTTTGCCCCTCCAATAGCGCCGTACGTATTAAAAGGATAATAATAATAAAAAAAAAATAAAAATTTAAATAAAAGATAACTTACGAAAAAATAGAGATAACACGATTCTATTCTGGGACAAAAATAACCGGAGACAGAAACAAAATAAAATTGGCACAACAATGTTTTATTTAGATGATTATTTAATTATACCAATTAAAATAAATTAATTAATAACAACAAAATAGTAATAATAATCAATTTCTTTTTTGATTAAATTTTGCATTCAAATTATAAATTTTTTCCCTCATTTACACCACATTATAATCTGTGCTTTCTGGCCTTCAAAATGGCTCAATTGTCATTGATTTTCATGGATCAAATCAGCCACAATTTTCTCACAAATCTCTCAAGAAAACACACCCTTCATGAACCCTAATAACACGCAATTAAAATCAAATTTCAATTTAAAAAACGCATAGGAATTGGAACGGACTTGGCAATCCCATGTCATGCCGTAAAAGGAAATCAAGTTGACGGCTAGATTTGCACCCACGTGTATAGTCTAGATTATTCCACACAAAAGCTATCGATCCTCGTAACCTTAAACTGACCAATTAGAATTCACAATTTCTCCGAAACCCGAAGAATTTCCGGAGTATAAATACCCAAGAGCACCATTGTTCTTCGCTCATACGCTTACATTTGTTAGATTCCGGCTGGTCTGTAATTGCTGATGTCATCCACCGTCGAAGCTGAAACTCCGGCCGCCGTCGAGCAGCCTCCAATGGAGGCTCCTGCTGCGGAGCAAACGCTAGCAGCGGGTAAAACTAAGGTTGTGAAAGAGAAGAAGCCTAAGGAGAAGAAAGAGAAGAAACCTAGAGCTCCAAAAACTGCTTCTCATCCTCCTTACTTTCAGGTAGTTTTCCAATTCATGTGTTATTTTCAGTTAATTTAGTTTAACAAGACAAACCCAAGTATGATTTTCAGTACTATCGAAATTTTTTTTAAAAGTTTTGAATGATTATGGTTTATTTTAATGATCACCATCGAAAATTTGAATTTCAGATGATCAAAGAGGCTCTATTGGCTTTGAATGACAAATCTGGTTCAAGTCCATATGCGATAGCGAAGTACATGGAAGAGAAGCACAAGGCAGTTCTCCCTGATAATTTCAGGAAAATGCTGACTCTTCAATTGAAGAACTCTGCAGCAAAAGGCAAATTGATTAAAATCAAAGCCTCGTATAAGCTCTCGGATCCAAATCCTAAGGTTTCCCAGACTAAGAAAGAGAGAACCGTGACGAAGACTAAGAAAGAGAAAAGGACCGAGATGACGGCGAAGAAGCCGAGAAGGTCTACGAGGAACGTTACGGCGAAGAAGACGAGGAAGGCGGCGGCGGCGAAGCCGAAACAACCTAAGTCGATCAAATCGCCGGCTGCTAAGAAAGCGAAGAAGGCTACCGCTTAAGGTTGTGTTTGTGGGTGTTAATGAGAATAAAGGGTTTTTTGTTCCATCCGATGTATGTATGTGTGTATGCGTGGGTGTGTGTGTGTGTGTGCGTGTATGTAAGACTAACCCTGTTTTTTTAGATGGATGATGAAACTTGATGGACTTGGCGAGTGGTGTTTTTGTAATATGGAAAGTTTAAGTTAATCTAATGAAGTTTTAGTTGGATTTTGTGATGCAATTTTCAATAATGATGAGAGATCAAATGGGATGGTGTCGGTTTGTTTTATTATATTTTAGAATTTAATTTAATTAATTAAAAATTTATTTTAATCAACTTAAAATTATAAATATAATTTATTTATTTGGATGGATTTAAAATTATTATTATTCTGTTATGAAATAATAGAAGTTTTTTTAATATTTATGTTAAAATTTTATATTTATTATGAATGTAAGGTAGATAAAATTTTTCAAATTTATTGGTGTTATCTAGTTAAGTTTATAAAAAATTTTAAAAATTAAATAGTATTAATGTCAAAAATTTTAAAGGTAAAAGAAGAATTACTCGTTACGGATAAATTCAGAAGTTTTTGGAGTGATAATGTGATGGAGTGGTTTAAAAATGGGGCGAGAAAGAATTATAAACCGGGTATTAAGGAGGAAGAGCTAACTTTTATGATTGTTGTTTGGGAAATATGGAAGTTTAGATGCTGCACCCTATATCAGCATAAGTTGGAACCGGCAACCTCAATGGGTTATAACAGGATGATCAGCTTGGGGAAGGTTCACGAAGAGTAGTTGAGGAAGAAGGAAAGCAAAACAGAAGAAGATAAGGTCAGTTGGAAACGTCTAGATGAGGGGGTTCTCAAGCTAAATGTGGATAGTGCTGCCGGTCTAGTGAGAGGCCATGCCAGCGTAGGGGGGATCTTCAGGAATAGTATTGACGAACGGGTTTATGGTTTGTGGCTTAATGCTAGCAAGGGAGATATGGCGAAACTTTGGGGTTTGAGGGAGGGGCTTCCAATCGTCAAGAAAAAGAATATCAGGCCTCTGGTCATTGAAAGTGATTCCGTATCTTTGGTTAGTTTAGTAAACAAGGGTGTGGGTCTGCATGGAAGATTGCAAAGCCTTAATGCTTGAGTTAGGCGTAAGGGAAATCAAACATATTTACAGGGAAGCCAACAGATGTGCCAACAAGCTAGCCAAGATGGGTTTGAATTTGTTTAGACAAGGACTCAATGTTAACAATCAGGAAATTGACACCCCTCTAGTTGATCTGAAGCGCTGATGGCTCTTGATGCAGTTGGTTTTTCTTGGTCCAGGATAAAGAAAGGGCCGTAGTACCCTGCCTCTCTATGAGGGGCTTGTTTGTTCTGGTTCTTTATTTGTGTTTTTAGTTGTCCGTCATCCATAGCCAAAAAAAAAAAAAAAATTACGAGTGAGTGTGTTCAATTTGATTTATTTTAAGGCCTAGTTTTGTCTCTAGTCGATCGACTCAATGCCGGGGTGGGCCAACAATGGGTTGGGCCTACATGACTGAGTAAGGGATTGGCCCATTACAAAATTTTATTTATTTATTTTTTTGTACTACACCAATCAGTATATCTGGAGTTATATTTTGATTAATTCGATTCGGGACTTACAGTGACTCATTTAGGATGTTACCTTTCCAATGTAATTTGCACCATATCCAAATCACAAATTGAACTCGAAATCTTAATTAAGTGATTTAACGTCATATTCCATTAGAATAACTGACCATTGGTAAATTTTATTTACTTTAAAACGTAAGGAAAATTACCCACAGATAGTTGGTCGAGTGGATAGATCATTTAGTCCCTTAATCAAGGTCACGAGTTTGATATGCGATTTGGGTATGAAACAACTATGTTGGAGAGACCCCTATTCTCAGAAAAGAGATCTCAGACTGGTCGGTTCGGATTAATCGGAGTGAAATCTCAGATAGCGAGCGGTCGGGAAGTGTCCCGTTGATAAAAAAAAAATGTAAGAAAAATTATTGTGTGATAATTAGGACAAGCAAAATTCAAGCACTCGGCCCACAATGAAAAACTTGGGCTTGGGATATCTAAAGGCCGACTATACGATTTTTTTTTTTTTTGGCACAAGATGAGAGAAGAGGAAAAACAAAAGAAAGACAAAAAGCAGAAACGATGATGGGCTTCTCATTAGAATTATCTCCCGCCTCTGGGCCTTTTCCCTGCTCAGCCTGAATTAACTGACCTAGCCCTTTCTTCCTTACTAGGTTATTATCTCTTCCTCCCACGTCGTGCATCCCTTCCTCGTGCATCCCTCCTACCTTCTCATCATTGACAGCTTGAGGTTGAGATTTTCTCGTAAGCTTCAACTCCCACTCTTGTCTCTCTTTTCTTTTCTTACCGCTCAATCTGCCTCTTTTCTTGTCTCCCCTATCAGTCTTAGCTGGTCAGAAATACTGTACCTCACCTCTTGATCTTCGGTTTCAAGTCCCAAAGTTTCGTTGACTTTTGTTAAACTCAAAAACTTATTCTACTAAAGCTCTCCCTTCATCCCCTTGTCTCTAGGGTTTCCCGATCTAGGTGATCTTTGTCTCTTCTAGACAATCATCCACGGTTCTAAACCAATAGATGTTGATTCTCATTCCCCAAGTTAACCCGATCGTTCTTTAAAGTTGGGTTGGAAGAGGGTTTCGCTTGATTCTTGTACCGATCGCTGTTATGCCCTACTAATTTGCACTCAAAGCAGATTGTATATATAATCCCTTGTACTCAACACTTTGAATTTTTCTTTTGATTTTGATTCTATGCACAAGGGCTTTTTTTAGGTCTCCTTCAACGCATATCCTTGCATATTTATCTCTTAATGCGTGGGCAGTGTTTATATCCACTTTAATTGGTTTTCCAATGGTTTTCCAGATTTTAAACAAAATGTCCTCATTGAAAAACTCAATTGGTAACTGGGGTAACCTTACCCAGACAGTTGTTGATTTGATTTTGGTAGTTTCAGGGGAAAACCAAGGTTTTCATTTACTCACCGTTAAACAATGATCATGAATTAACCATGGTCCTTCCGTGAGCACATGGAGGTAGTCTTGCCTTGAAGAGAATTTTGTTGGATAGTATCCTTCCTCCAAATCTAGATATTCCATGTTTTCCTCCAACCTCCACATCATTGTGACTTTATCTAGCATCATTTGGTAACCAATTTGTTTCCTAAACAACTTAACGATCAGGGATTGTCTCCATGGCTTCCATAATGTCTTAAGTTTTTCATCTGTTACCATTACCTGAGGAATTTTCTTCATTTGTTCTATCGCTTCCTCCTCCGCTTCCTCCTCTATCATATCCTCCAGCTCTGACTCTGCCTCCTCCATGTGCATCTTTTCTCCTTTACTAGAGCTCTCTCTACCCAACAACATCTCTTTAGAGGATAGTATTGGCCTTTTTCTCATTTTGAAAATCTCTTGAATTTGCTTGTGTAAGTGATCTTCCTCTTCCTGGGTTAGCAACTTGTTTGTATACTCTTTCTCTATCATTAGCAACCTCTCCCCCCCTCCTTCCTAGGCCAACTATAAGAATAGCACTTCTAACCAAACTTTCAAGGATGTGGTAGTAAGTTACTATATTTTTTTAACTATAAGTTTCAAGTTCAAGTCATGAGATTTGAAAAATGAGATTTGAAAAAGTCGACTCCTTAATAAGTCCCATAATATTTGGATCGGATTAGTCGGATAAAATTTAGATATTAGTCGGTCTAAAAAAAAGGAATAGCACTTTTATATGTATTAAAGGAGTAAAAAAATGATTTGAATTCTACCGCAGTCAATGTTAAAAAATAATTAATTTGTTTTTTCAAATTTGAATAATTTTAAATTAATTAAAAATTTATTAAAATAAGGTAAATGAATAATTATATAAATTTTGATTTAATTCGTCTTACTAATAATTTTTTTTTTATTTTTATTAATTGATATCTGGATTTTATTCGATTAATTCGATTTGAAGTTAATGAGACTCATTCAGAGATTGAGTCTCCTAAATCTTATTTCTCCATTCTCATTGCTTGAACCCTAGTTCAATAGTTAAAGGAATGCAGTGTCTTATCACTACAAATTTGTCTCTCTAGCATTCTATTGGGCCCCTAACATTCTATTGGGCTCCTAACAGGAAAGCGGAGGAATCACTTTGGATGGCTTGACACTTCAAGCTACAGGACGGTGATCTCCCTCTCTTTATTTTTATATATAGATTACTGGTATCCGATAACTAAATTAGATCTGACTAAATCTGATTCAATTCAAATTAAATTTTTAAATGACAAAACTATCTAATTTTTTTTTTTTTTATATATAGAACTTAAATTTGAAATCTTATTTAAGTGCTATTATTTTTTTTTTGTTAGAATTTAAGTGCTATTAATGTCCAACCATTAGACCAACCACACATTAATTCCCATGCTTTTATTGTTTGTCAGGATCTCGTCCACGGGCCATGGCCTCCACCTTCACCACCATCAGTGATGCCACAAGTTCTTCACCATTTTTGTCTTAATTTCCTAAAAGAAACTCTTTTTTTTTTCTTAATTTCCTAAAGAAACTCTTTTCTAAATGTTGAAAAGGTTAAAAAAAAAAATTATAATGAGTTGGGCCTAAAATACATGGCCCGCGGAGTGGGCCGCCCCGGGCTAGTTAGTAATCTTACCGTGTTAGCTGGCCCGGCCCATGTCCACTGCCAACCGATGTCCCTATTGAAATTGAGCCCAAGTTACCTTCATCTTCTTCTCGGTTTGAAATGGCGCGAACTAAGCAAACCGCTCGGAAATCCACCGATGGTAAAGTTCCAAGAAAGCAACTCGCAACTAAGGTCCCATCCCCCCCCCTCTCTCTCTCTCCTTCAATCTCTTATGGTTTAACATGTGATTTGATTGTCGAATTAGGGTTTCGTTTTCTGGGATTTGCCCTGTTCTTTTTATTGATTGAAGGCTGCAAGTAATTCGGCGCCTACCACAGGTGGGGTCAAGAAGCTCATCAATATCGTCCTGGAACTGTTGCTCTTCGGTACTCTCTCTCACATCTGAAACCCCATTTATTTGAAGCTATTTAATGGAATCATAATTTTGTGTTTATGATATTCTCACAGTGAAATTGGAAAGTATCAGGAAAGCACCGAGCTTTTGATTCGTAAATTGCCCTTCCAGCGTCTTGTTCGTGAGATTGCAGAGACTTTAAGGTTATTTTCCTGTGCCCAATGTTTAATAATTATTTCATACCTTTAAGGTTCCAAATCCACGGGATGTTTGCATCATTGATATGATGATTTTAGGTGTTTTTTAATTGGGAAAGTTATCTTTGTATCATTTAAAACCCTTTTATCATTCTATATGGAAACATTGGGGGTAAATGCCTTTTGTTGTGAATGGAACTTCCAAAATGTACATTAATTTTGATATGGATATTATAAGTTTGGAAAATTCTTTAGTTGAAATTTATTTTGGTAAACTATATGTTTGGCACTGGTGGAACTAGAGGGACAAAATATAACATATATTTGGGATTATAATTTTAGAGAGGGCGTAGGTTTTATTTTAGGGTGAAAAGAACCTTTTGTTTATAATTTTTGTAATTATATATATACATATATTTTTTAAAAAAATTTGGGGTGGGGGTGAGCTGTGGTGTTAGGTGGCTTCTTGATACAAAACGTGATGTGAAGGCTATTGTTGAATGACAACGTAGGCATTTCCTTCGGGTGGCTTATGTTACATTGATATGTTTATGGTGCTGTGCAGAAGGATTTGAGGTTCCAGGGCCATGCAGTTCTTGCGCTTCAGGAGGCAGCGGAGGCGTATCTTGTTGGGTTGTTTGAGGATACCAATTTGTGTGCCATCCATGCCAAGAGGGTGACAATTATGCCTAAGGACATTCAGCTTGGTTGGCGTATCCATGGTGAAGGGGCCTAAATCTTGTATGCACTTGCTTTATCGTTGTTGTTTGAGCTACAAATTTCATGTTCTTTTGAAGAAAAATGGCATGATAATTTGCCTTTTCTGTTGCATTGTGAAAATCATGACAATGGTGATTCTTTCTACTTCTTTTTTGTGGCAAGACTGTGATAAAGCTTGTATGGAATCTTCATTTATTCCTCTGTGAGTATCTAGATTTCTTGCTGCAGTTATGTTTGTCATGTTGTTTAATTGATAAAAAGTTGAACCTTTGGCTGTTGAACATATAAACTTGAAACCCAGTTGCATGCAAATGATTCTTTAACTGAAAAATTTTGAGCTGGTTCTGGCATGTGTGAGAACTAATCGTTGCAAGCTGAGATGGGTTGATTGTTTTTGGATCTGTCTTGCCATTACTCTGTTCCCATTTGTCCAGACATGTGACTTAATCTTAGTTGGCAAATGCTATCAAATTCAACATGTGTTCTGGGATTACCGTGTGCAACAAATCTGCATGTGAACTTCATAAATTCTGATCCAAGAACAATAGATCTTATTCACGGCTTTATCAGGAAGGAAATTAATTCTTTTCCTTTTTAAAATGATTCTCTGTCTGCAAGGAATTTTTATTGAAGGTGCAAGATTTAGCCTGGTTTTGGTGCATTTATTTGACACCAGTGTTATCTGATTACAGTCATTTATATGATGCCATATATTTGAACATGGTGCACATTCCTTTGAAGTCCAAAAAGAGAGCTGATCTTAATTGAACTCTTCCTTATTTATGAGCAGCAGATAGAAACAATTTTTGTGTAGGTCTTGTAAACTGTGTTTGTGAGAACACCAAGAAGCAAGGGGAAGTGGCAGTTGGCTTATGAATGATAGAGGGCCTGATCCAATGAGATCTGGACAATGGTTTAACTATACATAAGCAGCTACGCTTCTGTCATGATAGGCGGTATTTGTGGCCACTTAACTGCTTCTGAAGTCTTCTCTGGTGTGATTGTCTATGTGTATATGAATAATTGCCTAGTTGAATTGCTGAAAGTCTGTTTGTTTGGTCATGTCTTAAGTTTGTGGCATTTGAACTAGGTCAATCTCTTTTAAAATTTGTCTTGATGAGTCCTGTGGAGCCTCTTGCTTCTTTTTTCTTTTCATTGCCTTGAAAATGTTGTTATCTTCATCTGCATATTCTCTCATTATTATAGTATGTCAAAATGCAAATTTTCATTCATAAACAAGGTTATTGGCTAGACATGTATGACCTCCGAAGTCACATGGTAATGGATTCAGAAACAGATATTTGGATGCATATAAGCTATCCGTCTTTGACCGTAAAAATAAAGTTGTCTCCTGTTGAACTAAATCTGCAACATATGAAAGCATTCAGAAGCAAGTTTGCAGCCATGGTGGGCCTCTGTTGTTTCTGTTCTGTTCAATGAACTTCTTTTGATTTTGTCGAGCAATTGGCTGCACTTGTTAACTGAGGATTTTTCCATCTTTTATGGATCGTATCGAGCTGTCTTGGCTGGAGTACTTGATGATTTTATGACAAAAGTTGATCAACAGTTGGTGCAAGGACATGATATGTAAATCATCTGCCTGGTGCTTATTTGTCTGGAGTATTTGCTTACAAAATCGTAAACATCATTTGTCTATTTTATTTTCCACATAACAGTTTAGGGTTATGCTGTGAACTCATCAATTTGCATCCCTTCTATTGTTTCTCTCTCATCAGAGCTATGTGGTACCTAAGCTTGTTAGTTTATTGGAGAAAATCACTTGCTAAATGGCATGACTTTGCATTTATTTCTTTTTGTTCTGGAGGACCACCATTGCACTGGCATTTTATGAGTCATTATCTTCTCTTTGACAATAATAGAAAAACAGCAAAAATGCCATAGTGCTATTAGGACTCAGGTTTTGTGTAGATCATATTCAACAGGGTTGCAGAATTCCGTGGTGAAAACAGATTGATATGAAATATCCCTTGTGCTTTGTTGAATCAAGTAGGTGATTCTCTCTCTCTCTCTCTCTCTCTCTCTCTCTCTCTCTCTCTCTCTCTCTCTCTCTCTCTCTCTCTCTCTCTCTCTCTCTCTCGTGCATTTTACCTTATCCTTTGCATATGCATGACACTATAAAAAAACACGATATCAGGGACATATTTAGCGACGGAAATCTTAGAAAAATTCGTCGCTAAATATTTTAGTGACGGATTTAGCGACGACATTTTTTCGTCTCTAATACGACGTCGCAAAAGTTTAACGACGGAAAAATGATATTCGTCGCCAAATTAGCGACGAAAAATACTTCATCCCAAGATTTCGTGGCTAAATTAGAGACGGATTTTGTGATGGAGTATAATTGCCTCGCTAACGTTAGCGACAGACAACTGAGTCCGTCGCTAAACTCTGCGACGGACGGGGTTATCCGTCGCTGAATTTAGCGACGGATATCCGTCGCAGAGTTTAGCGACGAACAGTTATATCCGTCGCTGAATTTAGCGACAGATAGATATATCCGTCACTAAATTTTACGACGGATATCCGTATCCATCGCAAAACTCAGCGACGAATGCCTTGATCCGTCGTAAAAGTGAGATTCTTGTAAAAAACATGAGTCAATATCTCATACCACAGAAAACACCAACCGAAATCCCAAAGGAGGTTCTTAATGTCTCTATTAAAGGAAGATCAAATGGTCTCTGTTAAACGAACCGTACCTCTACATGATAAATGGCTAATGGCTTATTAATTTTTTTTGTATACGTTCTTCCCCCCAAAAAAAATGCACACGGGAAAATAGTCACCACCTAGATAAATATTGAAGAGGTAAAAGGAAGATCGGATAATCTTATATTCAACTAACTGTATTTAACAATGAAAGGAACAAGTGATTTCCTTAAATAAAAAATGACATAGTTCAAATGCGAAGTAAAACTCCATACAAGAGTTCTCATGTTTGTTTTAAAGATAATTTGCGATGGAAGTTTGCCTATGAAATAAAAAAGAGAAAAAAATTCTCCAAGTCTAAACCTTGTAACCATCCGCTACCTTGAAAATTTGATCCACATACTTTAGATCGCAAACCTAGCATAATTATGGAAAAATAAAAAGAATCTATATTCTTTTGCCTGGACAAATCTAACCAAAGATCGAGAGTTTTGTTGTAATTGAAAAAAAATTGCTTCTTAGAGATTGATTATATATTATTTATTGTTGAAAATTATTTATTTTGTGAGAATTGTAATATTCACTATATATTAAACTCCATTTTGTTAGTCAAAAAGAGAGATATGGTTCAAAATAATTCGTAATAGAGTACAGAAGAAATTTAGCTATGAAATTAGCCATTAATTTTGAAATACATGTCATGATTTTGTGATGAATTTAGTTACAAAAATTTATTTGTGGTTATTTAGTGACGATTTTAGCTATGAAAATGGAAGTGAGTTTGTTATTAGCCACGAAGGTAGCGACCAATAACTTTTGTGGCTAATTACCAATGAAATTTCCGACGAACATTTTTTTCGTGGTAAAATTTAGCCACAAAATTTCTATTTCTGGCTAAATGGTGACGAATTTTGCCACAAAAAAGTTTTCGTGGCCAATTACCGACGAATTTAGTCACAAATGTTTTATTCGTCTCTAATTTAGCGACGAATAATTTCTGTTGCAAATTTCGTTGGAAAAGGGCGACGAAAAAAATTCCGTCGCTAATGTCGTCGCAAATTAGCGATGAAACTATTTAATCGCTAAAATCCATCGCTAATCCCGTGTTATTTTGTAGCGTGAGAATTCAGAAAAGAAAAGATGGGTTTTCGTTGCATTTGTTGCGTGCTATCAATGGGAAAGATTGTTCTCCCAATAAGGGCATTTGCTTTAGTCAACCATCCCTTTTGGCTCATCTTTTAGTTTTTACACACCTTGTTATCTTCAATGAATATTTTGCTCTCCACACAACATTTTGTGTAAAAGTGATTATGGTGGGTACTTTGATTTGGTTGAGGTGAGGGTGCAAAATTCCGACCAATTCTGAGATTGCATGTGGAACAGTTTACTCCTTTTTTTATTGGGCAATCAAGTGTTAACAACAATCACAACGACAGATATTCTTTCAGCACTAGCGACCATTCAGGATTGTTTATCCCCACACTCATTTCATGGGAATGTGATTTGTCGGGCTCAGAGCCAGTCCCGCCTCCCTCCCCCTGCTAGTTCAGACATATCCTCTGCATGGGGTTTGGTGGGGTCCTAACTTACTTGGTTCAAATGAGAGAGAGAGAGAGAGAGTCTTTGCAGAGTGACCCATTTCAGTCGATTAAATATCTGGAACAGATCTCAGAGTGTGAATCCAACCTTCAGCAAGGTTGAAGTATTTCCAGTGTGTATAAGATCTCTTTATTCTTGTTGGAATGATAAGGTGTTCTGTACAAAAATGTGCTCTTGGGAGGAATTAAAAAGACTTGGAAATTGATGTTGCCAAACTAAAATTAGCATCTAGAAAGTGACATGTGAAGTAGCTTGCGTAAGGTTGGAGAGTTGTCTCACAAGTTTGTATAACTTGAAAATCTCAGCTTTTGCTATTCAAATTATACAAGTAAACATGACTTCAGAGATAAAGTTAGAAATTTATATTTATGATAAAATATAATAATATATTTAATATTATTATTTAGGGAAACAATACTATAAATTTTAAGGAAACAATTTATATTATATAACTTTTCCTTAAAATTTTCTGCCGTAGCTCCCAATCTCCTTCCTTGGCCTCTTTTGAATCTCTTCTTTTATAATTATTGTGGTCATGGGGGGGAACTGATAAGAGCATGTTTGCCTTTTGAACAAATAAAACTTCCATTATTTCAAAAAGGGGGAGAGGGTAACTTTTTGACCTCTATTATCAAAACATACTTTAGTTCTGGGTATAATGTTGCGTTGGGAATTGCCCAATGGAAGGGCCAACTCTGAACCAATCGGTTTAAATACCCCAAGTGGCATTTAGAGAACATATTCACAAACTGAAAGTGTTTTTGTTCTTTTTGGACTGCGGGAGTCTGTCCAATCAGAGCTTGCAGTGTGTGCAAATTAAATTTGCCAAAATATGTCTTTGGAGTACGAACAAGCAAAGGTCTGATTAAGAAAATCCCGGCTATGATTGATCAAGGGTTCCGCTTAGTGAGGTGCCACTGAGGAAAGGGAAAAGTGTGAAAATTTCGAACTGATCTATTTTGAGAGAGAGAGAGAGAGAGAGAGAGAGAGAGAGAGAGAGAGAGAGAGAGAGAGAGAGAGAGAGAGAGACAAGCATGCTAACAGGTGCCACGACTTGTAACGCATGCTAGACAAGCTAAGGGCCCCACCATACAACACCCTCCCCATATGCTTCTCATGTACTACCCATGCTTAATCAATTATCATGTTACCTGAATAGTTATATAGTTGTTGTATGGTGTAGTATGGTTTTAGTTTTGTTCCTAAAGGTCTTGCATTCTTCCACTCTCGGGGATGGTATAGCATGACAGTAAAATGATTTCGGAAAATGGGATGATTTGAACAAGAGCTGATTTTATACTCATCTGAATAATGGTGTCCTCTCTGCATTGTCAAGCGCAAAAAGCATGATTTTTCATCATATATTCAAGCGATTTATAGAGAGAGAGAGAGAGAGAGAGAGAGAGAGATTCAAGCGTCAATCCTTCAGCAAAAATTTGGATGGTTAGGTTGGTATAAGTTTAATCAAGCGGTCTAAATGCATTGAATACGCATAGGGTCTACAATGATGGAGGCGTCATTGATCCTTCTTGACACCCTTTCATAAGTGAAAAATGAAAAACAGAGAAAAAGAAGGGGTATGCATAGGAGGAGGAGGAGGAGGAGGAGGGATCATGCCAGTTGAGTTGAGTTATAGGCCATTAGTATATATGAAACCTTATTATCAAATCCGTAGGAGGGGCACGAGTTACACCTGAAAATTTCATCTTATTTATTTTCTTTTTTTAAGGTTTCTTATTAATTTAGGTTGTTCTATAATCTCATGGGTATGGGTAATTATAAAGATCATAATGCGATTGTTTATCTATTGGGTAGGGCACCTACTTAAATTTTACCATAAAGATATTAGATTGCAATTGTTTAATTTAGGTCAAGACCCAAAGATTATTCGTCAGTAATTCAAAATTAAAATACTATTTTTTATGATCAAAATAGATAGTTAAAAGAAAAATCATTGATATATTATATAATCTTAAATTGTAAAATAAATACATAGTAAAGCTTCGTAAATGAAGCCAATGTACTAATTTGTATAGTGTGAGAAATAATGCCTCAAAATGAAAACATAAAAACCAAAACGATTTGAAGAGAATCAGAAGACTTTGTTGGAATTTTTTTTTTTTTAAAGAAAGTGAAAAAAATGAATATGCTTTATTGGTGCATCATGCATGCATGTATTAGCATAAATGATGTCAAAATTCATTATTTATTATTATTGCTAAACGAATGTTTCTTCTTTCTATTCATAGAA
The DNA here is from genome assembly GCA_033439265.1 of Dillenia suffruticosa. Lineage (NCBI taxonomy): Eukaryota > Viridiplantae > Streptophyta > Magnoliopsida > Dilleniales > Dilleniaceae > Dillenia > Dillenia suffruticosa. The sequence goes on from JAVTVX010000027.1 coordinate 1,102,803, forward strand.
AATAACAATTCTTACTCTCGACACTCTTTTACTTAGCAAAATAATAAAATAAAGAATAATTATTTTTTCCCAATTTAAAACTTATGTAAAATATAAATTATTATGTATATATCTATACTTTTTTTAAAAAAAAAAATTAGATTTCCATGCTCCTTTAGCTGTGTGAATGACTGCTGACGTCAAAAGACATGAGAGTGAGAGAGAGAGAGAGAGAGAGAGAGAGAGAGAGAGAGAGAGAGAGAGAGAGAGAGACCCACGTCAATATTTTCTTTTTTACAGAATATCATGTCCCCCATAGATCCACAAAATACCCAAGTACTAAAACATTTAACTTTATATAGTAACACCAATTTAAAACCCTCTTGAGATATAAATATATATATTTTTCTCCTTTTTCCCTTATTTCTCAAATACGCATATTCCAATATCACAGTCGTAGTTGTTACTCAAGAACCCATTCAACTTGTTCTCTTCATCTCTACTACCACTTTGAAGCAATAGCAAGGCCATATCCGGATTATGATGACCCGACCCAAAGCTTGCAACTCCATGATTATCATTTTCAATGTACCTATCTTCTTGGCTCAACTGAGAAGCAACGAACTTGTCTAGTGCCCTCCAACCAGTCACTTTCTCAGCATTGCTATTGTTGTTGTTATTGTTGTTGCACCCTTTTATCAGTTGATCTTCATCTTCATTATTTTCGGACATGAGAGATATTGAAGAGCTAGGCCTCTTTATCAATGGAAGTGAAGGGCTTTCTAGTTGGGGAAGCTGTACAAATTGATCGGATCGCATGAAGCTGTTCAAGCTGTCAGATTCAAGCTCTTGCTTGCACATGTAACTTTGGCCTAAATAGGTTTGTGATTGTCTTGCTATGTAGTCGAAAGGATCCGCTATTGAGCTTATACCACTAGGCTCATCGCAGAAGTAACTCGAATCCCACCCTTCAATGCTCTTTGCTAGGCCATTTGTTCGCTTCTTGAATGCTCGACACACCACCCATCCTTCTTCCTGCAAAATTCTTCCCCATTTTAGACAAGGATCATCACGGAAATCGCGCTCTCCTAAAGTCTCTTAGAAGCTTAACTATTTTCTAATTCAAACAACAAAAATCATAAAAGGTTCTACAGAACAAATTTTATAGTAATCGACACACCAGAGAAAAATGTAAGAAAAGAAAATCCTTACATGGGTTATAGCAAAAGATTGAACACCAAATTCATTAGGAGGAAGGGTTGTGGCTTTTCTTTTTTGAGGTGTGGATATGTTTCTTTTGCTTTCAATAGTTTTCTTTCTGTTTGGTAAAGAGAGGTAGCTAAGTGTTGATGGGTCAAAGTGACTAAAACATAGAAGAGAAATGGAATTCGTCTTTTGACAAAATGAACAAAGTGATAAGCTGAGAATACCAAAAGAGGAATATGAAGAAAGTGATTTACATGCTTGTAAAGTGATTGTTTTTTTTCGAACATTATTTTCTTTTTGACTTAGACATCGGTGGAAATCATCTCCTTTGCCAAAGCCTACCAAAGTCAGTGATTACTCATAGGTACCTCTCAATTATGAAAAAGCAAACTGTGTGACTGTGACTTTGTTTTTTTCCATACACAGAGACAATGCATCATGAAAAAAAATAAGAAGGAAGAATTCAGAAAACTAAATTTTCTCAGAAAAATTAAAGTTGAGATTTATGAACAAAGTGGAAGTCTATCCTTGAATAATAAGGAGAGAGAGAGAGAGGCAGCACCCGCGACTTAGCTTATTCCCCAACACTGAAAAGGTTGCCTCCAGGGTGGAGAGAGAGAGATTTCAAACTCTTTAAAAACTTGGAGAAGAGAGACCGATTAAAGGCTTTCAAGAACAGATAATGCGACAAAAATAAAAAGGGAAGGAATAAAAGAGTTGAACAACCAGTTATCAAAACTTGCCTGAGGAGGTCCATTTTCTTCAGATTCGAGCCTATACTCATGCATGATCCACTCTGTCTTTTGGCCATTAGGAGCCCTCCCTTTGTAGAACACCAAAGTCTTTCTCATTCCAATTAGCTTTGTCTTATCATACACAGCTTTGTCTCTTCCCGTCGCCTTCCAAAACCCTGCCATTGTTGCTCTATTCGTTCTTGTACCCGTCGGATACTTCTTGTCTTTGTGGCTAAAAAAGTACCACTCATTTTGCTCTTCGTATCCTATCCTGCATCTCTCTGTATGCATTACCCACATGAAAATTCATTACTTACATTGTACAATGAACAAGAAGCATTTCTCTTTTTGATAGAAAAATGGTGATCGCCATACACATGCATGCGGTTCTCATCTTTTCTTTTTTCTTGCTTTAGCTAGCAAACTAATTCATGCATGTTGACAATATAATTTAGAAAGATCCCTCAAATTTAAGGTTTAAACAAAACCTAATTTAGGGATCACAGCTTAATGATTCGTGGTAAAGATTGATCCAAATCCAAATGTAGACTTTGCTAACTTTCGCGTTTTCTATTAACCATAGAAGAAACCCCATCAAGAGAGACATCAAAGTTGAGGATATGTGTGTGTACCTTGAAGATCCCATGGTTCAATTCTATATAGATCAATATCTCTTATTACATCAAGATCAATCTTCTGTGATGCAACCTTCTTCTTCAAATAATACCCTACTAGCTCCTCATCTGTCGGATGAAATCGAAATCCTGGAGGAACGCATGATTCCATTGTCTCCATCATGAGCACCACCTAAATAGTATAACTCCTGCAAAAAATTTAACCAAGAAAAAAAGACAACCACCATAAACCCTTTTAGATTATCATCTACAAATCATGACTATATATATATAGAAAAAGAAGGAGAAGAAGAGAGGCCCCATAACTAGAAGCAAGAGATAAAAAGGAAAAAAAAAATTAAAATAAAAAAGATCATGAAAACAACTCAACAAATCAAAAGGTGACAAGTGTATTTCGATCATGAAAATAACCCTTGCCCATAGGAAGGAAATGAAGTGCGTGGTTATAGACAAAACCAAATTTTAGTAGGGCTAATGATTTTTTTTTTCTTGAGAGATGAAAAGGAAAAGAAAACTGAATGATGATAAATTTGGTTGTTGTTTTGATAAACACCAAGGGATGAAGGGGGGGGGGGGGAGAGAGAGAGAGAGAGCTTAGCCCTCACTGTTTGTGCGGGTGTGAAGAAACGGACAAGTAGAGGTTTGTGTTAATGATGTTGTCTTGTGTAGGTGAATGGTCGAAATGATGCATCAAGAACAACTTGGCTTTTGTTTCCATATAATAAAATAATTCATATTTTTATAACATAAACATTGTAATATAAAGAAAATTTTTTTAAAATACAATTTATATACTTAAAACTTTGGCATTATATATGTAAAACATATAACAATAAAACCACTACAATCGTAAATATATCTATTATATTTCTGGTTCAAAACTAACTCAAAAGCAAAATTTTAGAAATTTAAATGAAAAATTGGCATTAAATTTTTGAAAACCTAATTGAAGATTGAACAATCAAATTGGTCTACGTTGATTAAAGAGAAGAATAAGGTAAATTAAAAAGATACAAAAGTTTTCCAATGTTTGTTTACAAAAATGAAGAGTTGGAGGTGATGACGCAAGTAGGGATATTTAGGCACGCGTTTCTTGAAAGAGAAAAGGTGGGGGGAGGAGAGAGAGAGAGAGGGAGTAGGAAAACAACTTTTATTGGATCAAAGGCCTGCTAGCATAAAGCACTTTGGGGGTTGGAAAGATCAGTTCCATTTCTTGCTGGTCTTATGTCTCAACTCTCAATGCATTTGATAGGAATCTGACCCTCTTGTCTCTTTGTCTAGAATTTTGATGGCATCATCTGACCCTCTCTTTTTTTCTCATTACACCCTTTTAGATAAATTGTTCATATATTCTTTGGCCAAGTTCATGTCATATCCTGAACTGTGGGTTGAGAGAGAGAGAGGGGAGAGAGAGAAAGAGAGAGAGAGAGAGAGAGAGAGAGAGAGAGAGAATTTCCATAAGTGAAGTTAGATGAAAAATGGGTGTATTGCAATATAGATGAAAATGTGAAAAAATCTAAGGGAAGAGTGTGAATATAGATGTAGAGTTTAAGTTGATTGACTATAAGCTATACATTAAATGCAGAAAATGAACATTCCAACTGTCTCTGGGGCTTCTACTTGATCTTTTATCCTACCAGAATTGTCTTATATAAAAGAACACAACAAACAAAAATCAAATTGGTGAAACCGAGAGAGAGAGAGAGAGAGAGAGAGAGACCGTTACGAAAATGGAAGAGAAACAATATAACAAAGGATGAAGATGTAGACTTTGCATGCATTGCATTCATGAATATGGCAAAAGGCTTACCTGCTGAGAGAGAGTGGGTTTTACTTGGTGAGTTCGGTGTGTGTATTTACTCAGTTCATGACAAAAGAAATGAAGAAGAAGAAGACAAATAGGGACATAAGAGATCAGACGAAGATGAGATGGAAAAAAAAATGAAGCCGAGAAGATGAAAGATTGGTAAGAGTATATAAAATGTGAGAGAGTTGAGGACCGCCCTAAATGTGCGCATGGGTTTGATGGTTGTCCCCAGTGGTTGACTTGACGTCCCTCACCAGCTTCCTGCACAAACCACACCTTTTTCATATTTTCTTAAATATAAATATTAATTATTATCTGAAATTATACTTTTGTTCTTCTCCTTTCTATCATCTCGAGCAATAAAGGATGAAATCTAATTACTTACGGGTCAAGCCCCGACCCGGGGACAATGACCAGGCCTATTTGTGAATGAAATACTAAACAATCCCTTATATTTATAAAATTCAAAATTCATATTTCGTCCAATTAACTTTTTAAAATTTTTTTAATTATATAAAAATCATAAAATTATAAAAATATATGTGTTCACGAAATTTCAAATATTCTATTTCCATGAAAACACTTAAATAAGAGTTTATGCAAAATATACTAATTTTCTTAATTCTTACATGCGAACCTCCGGTTACCCGGTGAATTTCAATGACTTTCGGGCTTGGCGTGTATTGGACCCATGGTCCCGTCCGGCAAATCTTTATGGAGATGTGATCAAAATATCGGGCGAATTTGACGAGAAAACGGCATGGGTTTTTTGTACAGGACACTGACAATTCTTCCACGGTGTCTGTCTGACACGTAATCCTGCCGCCAAATAACCCTCCGTCTCCCCCCGCCTTTTTCGTACCTAACTTGCGGCTCAGCAGCATATACGGCGTGGCTTATTCTTCGGCTTCTGAGCTCACAACCAAGTTTTACCGATTAGTCCTCTCCTCAAAAGTTCACAGTTCCGTAGGAGTATTTAGGTCATTTCAAGTTCATTTTCGGCAACGAAATGATGTGGAGACATGTATTTGGGAGAAGGGACGGTAGAAAAGATGAGAAAACGTAGTTTTGAGGATAACAGTGACGTGGCAAGCAATGGTTGGTCCAGACACTCAGTACTTTACGTAGAAGATAAACAAAGGGGAGACCCCAAATATCCTGTAGGTTCTAAGCCATTTCATTGGATGGACCATTGTGGGTCCTAAACTCTGGACCCCACTGCCAAGTTTTGAAAATGTCCCCGTAATGATAAATTGATAATAAAGTCGGTTGTTTTAACGAGTAAAATATTAAATTTAAAAATTATAAATAAAAAAATTATATTAAGAGATATTTCTTTTAAATTGATTTTAATAATATTTAAATTAAATTAATTAAAATATAATTTTAGATATCGATCAATTATATTAAAAAAATCGATAATGTAATAACAAATTGAAATTAATATCTTTATACACTTGGTTTATTATTAATTTTTTTTTCATTTTTACCCCTAGTGCAACCTACCATGACAGTGGTAGTGTAAAAATACTTTATAAAAATTTTTATCATTAATGCAATAATTAAAAATCATATAATAAAATACTGAACAAGCATTTACCACCTATGTCTCAGTTATTGTTAATTATTTTCGTATTATTAAGTGCATTAGCAGGCATTCATCGATGGATTTTCATAATTTTTCAATTTTTTATATTATAGTCCTCCATTGGTTTCTTATCTTTATTTCTAGAAGAGTCAAGAACCGGTTATCCTATTATTTTTTATATAGGTAATATAATTTTAAAAAATAAAATAAAATTTAGTATTTATCTTTAAATTATATAATTTTTATTTTTTTAAAATATAATTTTGCATGGGATTATATTTTGCATAGAGGGAGACGATAAGCGTATTAGTAGAAATATGGGAAAGGTAGGAGGGCGGAAGTGGAAATAGAGGAAACGGAAAGGAGCCAAGCTAATTGGGAAGTGGACGGCTAAAGAGGGATATGGACGGGGAAGTCCACGTAGGAGGGTGTGGTCGGCCGTGCGTCTCCAATCATGCGCGGACCGCATCATTAAACTCATTAGAGCCCCACCACTGGACCCACCTCCACCCCACTCTCTCTCTCTCTCTCTCTCTCTCTCTTCACGTAACAGGGGCGGTGACCCTAAACCCTGAAGGACTGTCGTGTCTTTCTCTCTCTAGCCTCGTAAAAATAGGTACCATGAACCACAAAAAGAAACATTATTTAAACCTCGTAAAAATAGAACTATCTATCAAAAATTATTTTAACCTTTGATTTGCATCCTAGTTGAACGTGATTTTTTTTTTTTTTGATCGGTTCAAATATTATATTAAAACATTTATAGTATTCATTTTCAACTTCTTACGTAAAAATATACCAAGGGTAAAACTATTTTTTTTTATAAAAAGAAAATCGGGTACCATTATTTTTGCCAGACAGTGGGGTTTTTTTTCCCCTCATTCAGCATTTTTTTTTTACTTTATTGTTTGACTGTATGTATTTATTTTAAAAAATTTGTAATTATTAAAATAAATATATATTTGTCTCATATATTGGTAGGAGTATAAGTCAAAATTTCTATAAATTTCTCTTTTCATCATAAATTATCTATAAGTCGGTTCATGTTTAAAACCTTTATCACGAGCTTTTTCATTTTTTCCATTTTAATTAAATTTATTGTTATCGTTATTAACTTTTATTTTGCTCGCAGCTTGATATATATATTTAAAAAAAAAAACAAGAAGAAAAATGTGGGAGGAAACCTAGCGTAACCAGAAAAAAGGGGGATATCCATGGGGGTCCTATTTCGATCTTTAGCCCCCCTGACAAAGACTTCACTCCAAACTCTCTCTCTCTCTCTCTCTCTCTCTCTCTCTCTCTCTCTCTATCTCACATGAAAAACACCTTGACCCCTTCAAAATTTTAATGTTAGTTAGGGATTTTTAATTTTATGGTTGATGGTGGTTGGTGATGATAAATCAACCCAAATTGCTCTATATGATATTGCATCAATGGTTTTAACCAAACTCTTCAACCTTACTCCTCTCCACCTCCACTCTTTACTCCCCAAATATCATCTCTTTTTTATTCTTATGTGTGAATCACAAGCTTCTTCCTAGGGACATCAACCATCATTGCATCTCCTCCCTTCTAGCCAGTAACTCTCACACATGTTTCAATTTTTTCAAAAAAAAAAAAAAAGAATATATATATATATATAACGAAATAGGAATCAAAAGTGTGTCACACACTTTTCTACACCCTCACCTTGTTTTTTTATTTTTTTATTTTTTTTAACTTTTTGGGATTTAAGGGTAGAAATATAAAATTTCGAATTAAATTGGTTAATTTGAGTTCATGAAAGGAAGTCTCTAGGGGGAGGGAAGTGGGGAGTGAAAGAATGAGAGAGAGGATGGATGGGCCATTGATTGAGAAAGAATGAGGGAGGGAGGGAGGGAAATAGATGGCATGATGATATTAACAGGTGAGCCAAGAGACGGGGGTCATCCTGGCAATACACACAGAAAGGAGAATAATAAAGAAGGGATGGGTCATGGCACTTGTATCCAAAATGGAATGGCTCGGACACTGCCTCGTGTTATCAATGGCTCTTTTAGGCTTCAGTGGAGGGTCCGGTCCAGTCCCAATTCACTCAAAACTATGTATCTATTTGATAACGCGTATGAAATTGACGAGTTGGATCTCTCTCTCTCTCTCTCTCTGTGTCAATCCATTGTTGCTTTGCTTGTGTAGCACAGACATGCCCTCTTTTGCATCTAGATGCTATTTTTTTGCTTTGCTAAAAGGGGGTTTTGTGTGAGTGTGTGTGTGTGTGATCAATGTATTATGCTGCATTAATACCTTTTCATTACTTTCCCTCTCTCCCTTTTCTTCCCAAATCTTCTGCCAATGAGCTTTGTGAGAGTGTCTAAAATATCTGATTAGGCTTGTCATGTAAACATCATAACATAATGATGTGTGATGTTCAATTCTTTCACCATCATTTGCTTCATATCATATGGGAAACAAGATTACTGAGTCTTGTTTCAAATAGTAATTCACTCAACTTTAAACTTCTCACTTGCATTATGGTCACAATCCAATTTTCACCCTCTTGGTGGACAACCAAAGGGCAGTGCGTGGGGGGTCTTACCCTAAATAACCATCCAAAGGGTTTCAAAATCCCTTAGTCATAGAGATAAGGGTTCATGCAGGGCATTTATCTTGATAAATAAATCTTTTTTTTTTTTTAAATAAAGTTCACCTCACAATTTTTTTCTAGGAGAGTAAGCATGCAATCAAGATTTCTACCCTAAATAGGATTTGAATAATTTCAGAACCCTTTAGTTGTAAAGATGTATGGTGTCATACACTGAGATGAAGAAAAATAAATTAAACAGTGTGACTTTTAAATTGATAAATAAACTTAAAATTTAAGATATACTTCACATCAATAATTTTCTTTTGGAGCAATTCAAAGCAAGTTTCTTATGTATGTGTGCATATTAAGGATTTTTATTTATTTATTTATTTGCATACCCATGTGAACATATATTATTAGAAAGAAACTGGATTTCTATTTTAAAAATTAACTATTAAGATTAAAATTTTTCATATTTATTAATCAAAAATTAATTGAGTTCATATATTTCATAACACATTTAGAAAATTAAATCAGTCGACGTAGATTTAAGATAAATGAAGATATGCAATGCCATGTGATGGGCTTAATTCTCAAAAGAGCCCCCAGTGCAAATGCAATAGATGATTTAAACCTTTTTTGAGATCTCCACACGCCCCTAATTGAAAACTCATCCTTGATGAACAAAGAAAAACAAATTGCTTTCTATCAATCTTGTTTGAATATATTTGGGTCCCCACATGCTGTATGGTTTCTGAGGCAAAACATTCATAAACTTGGGACTCGATAATGGATCCTTTTAGGGGTAATGTCGGCACAGAGAGGAAAAAATTTTTTTTTAAAAAAAATAGAAAATTGATGAAATCATACGTGATTAATCATCTCCAATTCATTATAACAATCCCCAATAAGTGTAATCAATGAGAAAATTTCAAATTCTGCTTTTTTTGGGGCTTAGGAAAATAATTACATCTTAAATGGCATTAAGTTTAACATAAACAATGATTAAAAAGAGACAAAAATCATGTGATATCTTTTTATCCCAAACCTAATGAAAATGTTTTAAGTGTTAAGCATTGCCTTACTCCTAATCAACTAAGTGGGTGTTGTTGGTTAAGTCATAAATTGCCTTTCACAATTAGGCCAATGTACTTTCTTTATCTGGGCTACTATTCAAGATCAAAAAAGAAAGATATATATATATGTACGTATGTATGTATGTATTTTAGTCTAAAAAATGTTGGAGTGACACAATATGACAGGGTTCTCTCGCTTGGCATAACATATTTATCACTCTTTTTTTTTTTGTATAAAAAAATACAATCAAACGAAATCGAATTAAGAAAAGATTGATAGAAGTGAAAAAACTCTATCGCTTGATCTGTCTTTAAGGGACATATTTATCACTCTATCCCTTGGAGCATAGCGATCACGGATCATCTAAGTATTGGGCTCGAAGAGATGGAGATCTTGCTCTTGTCCTTAAATTCTAATTAATCTAATTTGAGAAATTATGAGATCGAATTTAAGGATTAACTCTTTTATCATTTATTTTTTCACTGTCAAAACTCAAACTTGAAAATTGATCAAGAAAGTCTAATGACCTGTTTTTAGACTCACAGACCGTTGATTTTCACTCAGAGGCCGTTGATCTTTCTATTATAAACTTATATTCTTTTGAAGATCATGGTTTAATTTAAACCATGATGGAGGTGAATTCAGCAGTTTTAAAATTAATATTAAGATTTGATTCATTTAATCTGATTGATTTAGCCTCTCAGTAAATATTCAAGTGAGTGCTCTCAACTTTGCTTTGGCCTGAGATATGATCCAAGTTTCTAGTAGTGCACAGAGAAACTTCATTTATTGGACTACATTGATACCCTTTACATTGTATAAGTGCTTGGAATATAAGCCATGGGTCGAAAGAATGATCACCTTCCTCCCAAGCCTATTTCCTTTCCCTTTCATAATTTCCTTTAAACAATGGTCTCCCACATCTTTTAATAACTGCCAAAAATAAAAACTCCATCATTGAGTAAACCCACTTGTGTGAATTACTTTTGAACACTTGTCTTTTCCTTTTTGATCATTCATTTATGGGCATTTGAATCAGCATCTAAAAGTAATATATTTTTTAATAAATTTTGATTTTAAAATTTGAGAATAGAAAATATTATATTGAGAGAATTTTTTTCTAAATTAGACTCAAAACGTTCGAACCAAATTAGTTAAAATATGATTTTAAATACTAATTGATTCAAAAAAAGAAAAAACTGAAGTTTATCAAGGTGGGTATACTTGATCAACGTACAATTGAACTAATGGATAAATATATTATATTTTTCTTAATCAAATTTTGAATTCGAAACTTAGAAATGAAAAACATTACATTCGGAGAGGTCCCCTAAATTAGGCATGACAGTAATCGAATCGAATTAATTAAAATATAATTTTAAATATCGATTGATTTAGCAAAATATAAAAATAACAAAAGAATAGAAAAATGTGGGTATACTTTTTCAACCCATCAAGATCCATATAATCAATCTATTTCATATTTAAAATTTGATAATAGAAAAAATTATATTCGTAAAGTTAGCTCTTAAATAGAGTTTCGTTAACATTCGAATCAAATTAATTAGAATATAATTTTAAATATCGAAAACGAAAATAAAAAATAATAGTAATAATCAACCCACACGTAAATATTAAGGGTATAACATATGGCACACAAAAGTTGGGACGAGAAGATTAAAACTTTTAATAATCAAATAATATTTTAAAATACTTTTAAAATTTTTAATTCACGCACTATTTTAGAATGATCATCACAGCTATGGGCCCCTGTGCAATGGGGTGGGCTGTTGCTTAATAGGCAAAGCTCTAAGATGGTCCATCCAGCCCATCTAACAAATCTTCAAGCTATCTACATGTTGGACCTTGATAGGTTGAAAAAGTATACCCACCTTCTTTATCTTTTTTTTTTTTTTTCATCTTTTGCTAAACCAATCGTCTGAAACTTTATTTTGATTAATCCCATTAAATATTGTGATACCCAATTTAGAGAATCTCTCCCAATATAATTTTTTCTATTCTCAAGTTTTGAATCCAAAATTAATGGTCAGTATTCAGGTTATATAAATTAATCCGGCTCGAGTATTGTGGGATTGACTCTTACAAATCTTTTTTTCTTTATTTCTAAAATTCAAACTCAAAATCTATAATTAAAATGGTAAAAAACTCGAACACTCAATAAAATAAAGTTTGCTTGGCTTTTGTCCCTTCTTAGTTCAAATGGTCCTCATAGGTTTTCTGTCGGATATCCCTCTACATGTTAGAAGGGCATCAATGGTCCGGATTAATTGTCAAAAAGAATTTAGGACCACCATGGAATTATATTTTGTTAATATAGTTTCCTCCATGCTTTATGGATCGCCGACAAATGCAATTATTGAAAGGAGATTTGTGGAAAAAACAGAGAGAGAGAGAGATTCACGATTGGAGTACGTGGTTGGATTTGGATGATAGGTTAGGTAAAGGAGGTATTCAAACGTGTACGTGAATTATTTTGGTTGAGCAAATAGAGGCAGGCAGATTCGTTTCGAGATCTTTTCTGACTACTTTATCAAAATCAAAAGATTAATGTGATAACAGCTTCGCATAATCCAACGGAATAGGACTTAAATTTTATATTGAGAATAAAAAAAAATTTAATCTCTAATCATGGGATTGGGAGAAACCACTAATCTATTTTTTTGAGGACAGAATAGAAAAAATTATACTAAAAAATATATCTTTTAAATAGATTTTTCGTAAATATTTGAATCGCATTAATCGAAATATATTTTTCGACATGGATACGAAACAAAAAAAATAAAAACTCCACTTTTTAGGCTTAACCCCAAAAGCCCAAGTTCATTAATCCAAATGCATCCCATGAAGCCGAAAGTAGGCCCAATGCCCAAGTTCTCACCTCAGGCCCATGTTCATGCGGCCCGTTCCTACAGCTCCAAAACACGCTCGCGCGCGCGCGAGAGAGAGAGAGAGAGAGAGAGAGGGACGGGTTTCTACCTCTCATTTACGAAATTTCTCTCATTCTCTCTCCTCTCTCTCCACGCAAACCCCAACCGGTGTCGGAGATCAAATTCAAGTATGTCATCATCGTTCAGCGGCGATGAAACTGCGCCCTTCTTCGGCTTCCTTGGTGCCGCCGCCGCCCTCGTCTTCTCCTGTAACCAATCTATCTCTCTCTCTCCCCCCCACTATTTTCTCCAAATTCTGATTTGGGTTTTATTCAATTTTTCCTAATTCAGGCATGGGAGCAGCATATGGAACCGCGAAAAGCGGAGTAGGAGTGGCATCAATGGGAGTGATGAGGCCAGAGCTGGTGATGAAATCGATCGTGCCAGTTGTTATGGCGGGAGTTTTGGGTATTTATGGACTCATCATTGCTGTGATCATCAGTACTGGTATTAATCCTAAGGCCAAATCCTATTACCTTTTTGATGGTTATGCTCATCTGTCCTCCGGTCTTGCTTGTGGTCTCGCTGGTCTCTCCGCCGGCATGGCCATCGGCATCGTCGGCGATGCCGGTGTTAGGTAATTTATCATTGATTCCTATTTCTTACCTTTTTTTTGTTCTTATTATGTTTGATTGATGGCGTTTTTTGTTGGAACTGTGTTATTTAACGTTGGATTTTTAGGTTTTTTTTTTTTTTGTTCTTGTTGTATTGTTTTGGAGCTATTTATGTCTCTTTATTATTTTCATTTCGTTTATGTCTGATTAATTGTGCTTGTTATTTGAATTGTGCTATTCCGAGTTGGGTATGTTTTGGCCTTATTTTTCTTGTTATATTGTTTTGAAGCTATTTAACTTTTTAGTTAATTTCTATGGGTTGGGTGCTTTGTCGAGTACCAAATACTTTGTATTGCATTGAAACTTCTAAAAATGAGTGTTAAAGTCACACCCATCTTTGAACACGATATAATGTGATAATTTAAGATAATGTAAAATTTTTATAATGTTATTTATCTTTTTAGTTAATTTGTATTGGCTGGGTGCTGTGTCCAGTATATTTCGCACAAACACTTCTAAAAATGAGTATCTCAATGCTGAACACGCCTTTTTGAATAAGAAATAATGCAATGACTTACAATTCTGTAAAACTTTTACAATGTTATATATCTTTTTAGGTGATGTGTATTAGTTGGATGCTCTACCTGGTATTCCTTTTACAGACACTTTTAAAGATAAGTGCATTAATGTTAGACACATCTTTTGAACAGAGCTATGATAACTAACGATAGTGTAAATTTTTTCTCATGTTTTTGTGTCCATCTCATGTTCGTATCCATGCTTCATAGAATATGCCTATACGTCTGTTGTATAAAACTACACATGCCAAAAGCTTAAGCTTATCGATAGTGGAATGTTGATGTTAATATGGGCAATTCATTAAGTTTTTCGTAACTGATGTGGATCATGAAGTATATAACATTTTTATATGTGCATATGTGAGTCACTCTGCCATTCCATTCGGTTAATGTGTGATTTGTTGCTAACATGTGCTTAGACACATGTTGTGCATGGGATCAAGAGCACTATTGTACTTTGGGACTAATGTTGATGAAGGAAACGTGGTTCTAAATAAATTTTGATATTGTAGAGTAATTAGTGGGCCAGCATAGTAATTAGTACCATTATCTTGACATATTTGTTCATTTGTGCCTCTGCTTAGAATTTTCTCTTGCAAAATCTTGCACTTCCATATACTTTTTTATGGGTGTTTGCAGCACGACAATTTTGCTTTGCAGAGGAAAAATACATGTCATTCATGTCATTTAACTCTATTAATTTTGGAGGAATTGTTCCTTTCATTTATTGGTCATCTCTGGATGCGAGGGCTGGATCATGGTTCTGCCAGCAATATTCTTGGCAGTAATATGCTGGGCCAAGGTTCTCTAGAAAGGATGTTCTACATCTTGAATCCATAGTGGATCTCTTGACATAAAATCTTTTTGTGTTCTATAACACTTGATTGTCATGTAAAACTTAATGGTATCTGCTTTACCTTAACATGCCTACTATAGATTAACTTAGACTCAGTTTTCTGAGGAGTTGGCCTTGGTTGCTGTTAATTTTGACCTCTGTATGCATATTGAATTTAACATTTGCAAATTTGATTTTCTTGAAAACAAAAGTAGATGTGCTTTTCAATTGATATGAACAAGAAACAATGCTGTCAAACTTACATTGCGGGGTTGGAAATCATGGATGTGTCTCTAGTTTTTGGGTTTCTTTTTTTTTTTTTTTTAAATTCAAGTCCACTCTTGGTGCTGCAGAGTGAGTAAGTTGTTGCATTGCCTGATCGAATGAGATTTGATTTGTAAGGTGAATTGGTGATGGTGCAATCTTGTTGACTGATCTTTTAAACAATCACCAGACACTGATGTCAAGGTTACATTAAATAATGCATCTGGATTCAACTTCTCTTTCATGTTTCTGTCAGATCCTGTTCTTGAATGTAGATGTGGATGGATAAGTGTGCTAAGTATAATGAACTATGAAATCATTGGTAGTGTTCTTGATTCTAGCAATTGATGGGTTTTTTGGGGGCTATTTTATATGGATGTCTGCCTTGGATTTGTAGTCTTTACTTATATTTTCAATAAAAAGTTATCAAAGGATGACTTTTCATTTGGCTTTTGATGTTGTAACATACATTCCAGTGTTTGTTGACACAAAAGAATATGCCTTCTAATTCTATGTATTTACTGCAGAGCCAATGCGCAGCAGCCAAAGCTTTTCGTTGGAATGATTCTTATTCTTATCTTTGCTGAGGCATTGGCTTTGTATGGCCTTATTGTCGGCATCATCCTTTCTTCTCGAGCTGGTCAATCCAGAGCAGATTAAAAAAGAGGATATTGACCCTTGCTCAGCAAATGCATGATCTCGCAGGTTAGTGTTGCTTTGTTTCGGCAAGCGCAGATATTTTTTTGGTCATTCCTACATGGATGTCATTCATCAGTCAGGAAAAACTGTGGGTTTTATCAGTTATACCTGGGTGTTTTATAAAAGACGCTTGCTTTATTCTGTTGCGTGTATATTTCATTCATATTGTAAAGCTTGTTTTGGAACTACCTGTTGAATGTGTCATCTGACTTCACTTGTTCTCTGTTTGTAAAGTATTCTTATGACTTAAGGGTATTGCATTAATCCAATTCTCATTATTTCATATCACTTTGCTAAATTTCTATTAGTAGCATGTATCACTTGAAGAGTATTTTTGGGAATGAACTGGAGGCACTAGGACTAGAATGTTTTGGCATTTAGAGTTCCTCCTGTGTATCTATTGACATATAAGACACACTCCTAAACAGGTGAAATTGCTTGATGAGAAATTGGAATGTGAATCATCCTATCTATGACTTACCTTGTTTCTTTTGTAAAATGCTAGCTTTTAGGTTTGAAACTGCTGGAATCTTTTTGTTTCTGTTTCTTTGTTATGGCATTATCTATAAACATGTATATTTTTGTCTATGATGTCCCGGTGGTCGGTGGTTTAGGTAGACTTGGAATTATTTTTTAATCCTTGGTTCAAATTCAGGATCAAGTTCCCTTTTGCCCTAAGCATCTTTGCTTAGCCATATACATGGACATTATTTTATTATGAAGTACAAGTAGGTTTTTTTAGTAGTATCCTCTGTCTCTGTCTCTGTCTCTGTCTATCTCTAGACTATAACAATCTTATTTTATTTGTGATGGTGATTGCTCTTTAATTGTAGGTGCTTATTATTAAAAAGATTTTATTCCACTAGAACACTAAAAAAGGCAACTCTCATTCTTCTTTAGCAGGAATCTCCACGCCAGACTTGGTGCTGCTCTGAAACCCTCGGTACAAGGGTCATGCCCTTGTTTATGATGGGAACAACATACTTTAGTGTATTAGAAAATTGAGGTTAGGGTCAGATATGGTTAAATGTGCTTTTTAATATTAAAAGTCATTAATATAAAAATATTTTAAATCCTGCAAAACCCTATATTTCTTATCAAAAATTTTGAGAAATTTTACAAATAGGGTGAAACAGAACAAAGTAAAGGTTTGTCGCACACCATTAAGGTCTAGGTGTCTTCAAAGATGAAACCCAAGCAGGAGCCTGTATGATCAATATCTCAGGAGTGTTGGGTTCTATTTTTCAAAAGTGACTATGGACTATTTTATATTATTTTATTTCTACAATTTATCACTAAATCAAAAAATATATTGTACAATGCTGTTTATAAGTTTCCGGTCAATGGCCATCAATTATTTACCTTTCTATCTTATAAAAAATGGTGATGATTGAATTTCTTCTTTAGAAAGAAAATTAAATGCATAAGACATTTTGATGATTTCTGGAGCTCTGCGGCTGAGATAGTTGCCCTAGCTATAGTATCTAGACAAAGTGGCCTAGGACAGCTCTCTGCATTTATTATTATTTTTTTTCCAGTTTTGGATTAGATTAGGGTTTTTTTTTAAGGACTCAATCTTTGAAATATGTGTCAAAATCTAGATCTAGAACCATATATCATCCCATGTAGGCAAGGAAATCAACTTCAACTAAGAAGGAAAAAGAAAGTGGATTTCTGGGATGAGATATATCATTTTTGAAAACAACATCACCCCTGAGAAACCATCAAAAATAGGTTCACTTTCCCGAATTACTTCTTTGAATACTGCTTGCATAATCTTACATGGTGTTTCATATCCAGGAAAATTAAAAATTTTTAAATTTGGGTAATTTTAAGTTTATCAGAATACCCCTTTCAAATCATTTTGATCCTTTGTGAATTATTATTTGGTTGTTCAGTGGTGGGTTTTATAATTTAGGTGGGGGCAAGAGTAACGTGGACGATCTCATGGTCTATACATTTACAAAACAAAGTGGTGAATTATTGAGCCAAATCTAGTACTGCTACGACTGCTACTTCCAACGCTCGAATTTTGAACCTTAAAATAGAATAATGTTGAATTATGTTTGGTGTTTGGTTAACGGTCATTTTTCGAATTTTGTCATTTCAATTGGGTTCAATTATGTGATTTTGTTTTTCTGCCAAAGTTTAAGGGCAGAGACCCTTGCCTTTTTTGTTTGTGGGAAGGCGCACTTGGCTCGAGTAGCCCCAAAAACAAGCCTCGTTTATGGGTAGAAGACACCCACTTGCCACTACCCACCCACCTCATTTCAAACCAAGAATTAAATTCTCACACCTTGTACCATGCAATACGTACCCTACCCACTATATATTAATATATATACATGATTTCAATGGACTGAGCAAAAACTGACCCCATTGATTATTTGTCCTCACACCTCGTGACCCACAACAAAAACTATGCCTATTCATGCAAAACTTCTCTCTGGAGTAATAATGAGTCTCTTGTCCAAGCTAGACCACTTGTAGCAACCTTGGCAAAAGGGCACTCTTCTCTCTTACTTGATCAGCTATCGGAATCAATTTTTTTATTTTTTAAATTTAAATTTAATATCTTATTAAAAAAAAGTTTAATGTACTACCGTTAAATTTATAGGTCGTCGGTCTCTCTGTTCTTTACTTCATGACCCGGTTGATCCGGTAGGACCCGAACAAAATTTTGGATCCAGTCTTTATGGCCGTTTGACAGAGTTTTTTTTTTAGTTTTTCTTCTCTTTACAAGTAGAATCCTAACAAACAGATTGTCTTCTACTTAAAAATAGTTTTTTTTATGAATAAAAATTTTAAAAATAATTTTTAAGAAAAAGTTCTTAAGAGAAGTTTGTTTTTTCTTCTTATTTTTTTCAAATATACCCATATCATAAGTTTATTTATCTTAATGTCCTGACTCTTTCTCTTTAATTTTAATTTTTAATTTTAAAAGTACGAAGTCAAATTGTTTTTAAAAATAAAAATATTAAATAACTTTTAATTTTATTTTAAAAATTATTAATTTTTGCTTTTTGGTACAAAGAGAAGAAAACCGAAAATTAAAAAAAATAAAAAATAAAAAACACCGCCAAAATGCACTTCTTCCGTTTTTACTCTCCGTAACGTTTGCTCCGGAAAATTAAGAAAGGCAGCAGAGACCCCACGTGGCAGCCAAAGAAATGGTACTTGAGACTCGAACTCGCCATCGAAAACGACGGATATTTTAATATAAATAAAAAATCCCTTTCTCTCTCTCTCCACACCTTTTGCTATTAACGGCTACATTTTCCCACTGACTCTGACTTCTGTGCCACGTGAGCTTAAACTTGGCGGGTATTAAGCTTTTCTGTGTACCCCACGGAGCCTTGTTTGGACTTTGTTCATTGTTTTTTTTTTTTTTTTTTCCTTTTTCTTTTTTAACACGACATTTGAATCTCGTAGAAAAAATTATTACCGTTAGAATATTCTTGGGACACTTTGTTCACCGTCTCACTGGTCAAAAACAAAGAGAAGTGTTAAATTTTTGCTCACTGCGTGCTTCTTCTCGTCAACATCTCCGGCAGGCGAAAAAGAGAAGAGAGAGAGAGAGAGAGAGAGAAGTGAGCACAAGAGTTAATTCCAAGAAAAAGAAAAAAAAATTACACTGCCAATGCTAAAAAAGAAATAAGGTTCATAATTCTACTACTGGACTGTTACAATTTTGATTTTAACATAAAAAATGTTAGGAATTGTTTGTAACAGTTGGGGGGGAAGAGAGAGAAGTGGTGAAGCTAAGCTGGGGAATGTTGGGAGGTGGGATCAGCTGAGGAGGGAATATCAGGACCCACGCGACAACCTTCAAGCATGAAAATAATGTCAGCCATTGATGGTCGATCAAGTGGATCAGGTGCAGTGCAGAGCAGACCCACTTTGATTCCCAGCAAGAACTCTTCCCATTCGGATGATTCCGGATCAAGCTCGAGCAAACCCGGTTCGAGCAATTCAGTAATTTGCCCTCTCTGCAGTTGTTTCTTCACCCACTTGACAATGTCCTCATCTTGTGTGAACATTACTGGTCTTTTGCCTGTTAGCAACTCTAGTAGTACTATCCCAAAGCTGTAGACATCTGATTCCTTTGTGACCTCTCCAGTTAATGCTGCTTCGGGTGCTACATACCCTAGTGATCCAACTGCTGTGGCTGAGGTTGAGGTCTCGGATGAGGTGGCCATGGTTAGCTTTTCTAATCCGAAATCGGATAAATGTGCTTCAAAGTCTGCATCAAAGAGCACATTTTGGGGCTTCACATCTCCATGCACCATCGCTACAGAGTGCAGAAATGCAAGACCTCGAGCAATGCCAAGCGCAATTAGGTGTCGCATTGGCCAATTTAGTACATGACCATCTTGGTGCGATGCTTCTTGGAGGAGAGTTGTGAGGTTTCCATTAGGCATGTAGTCATAAACTAGTAGTCTTAAGTCTGGTGGACCTGCATAGTAGCCTCGGAGAACTGTTAGGTTTCTGTGCTTCACTTTGCCTAGTGCTTCTGCTTCCTTTCTGAACATGTTTTCATCAATTGATCCATCTGGGAGTCTCCGAACTGAGAGTACCATTCCGTCATTGTACGAGGCCTTGAAAACAACTCCATGCCGTGTTCTAATCAGCACGTTTTCCTCATCAAATTGCCTTGTGGCTTCCACCGTCTCTGCCACTGTGATTTTATTGTTGAACATTACAAGTTTGGGGCCGCCATTTTCGCTGCTGCGACGACCACCACTAGCTCCTGAGCTTGCCCTAGCCGGGCTTTTCTTCTTCTCCCCAGAAACCCCTTCTTTCAGCCTCTTCCTCCACTTCAAAAGGCTGTATACGTAGCAGCAACAGATGACTACCAAGAGCATAGCTCCGCCAGCAATCACAAAAATCAACAAAATAAGCTTCTTCCTGTTCCTCTCTTCAGTTTCACATTTCTTCCCCAGTGGCTCTCCACACAAGTTCTGATTCATGGCATACAAAGAAGGATTATCAAACCTAGACCCCAATCCATGTGGGATTTCTCCTTCGAGATCATTGCTCGAAACATTGAAGTAAGTCAGGCCAGAGAGGAGTGAGAGGTTTGCGGGAATCATCCCACTCAAATTGTTTGAAGACAAATCCAACATAGTTAGATTTGACAGTTTTGATAAAGAGTCAGGTATAGGACCCAAAAGATGATTACTTTCTAACAACAATGAAATTAAGGAAGAACAATTGGAAATCTGCTCTGGGATTTCACCAGATAAATTGTTCCTACCAAGATCAAGCACACTCAAGTGCGAAAGGTGGGAGACATCGCTAGGTATTTGTCCTGTTAAAGAATTTGAACTAAGCTCAAGCACTCTAAGATCTGAACAATTACCAATCTCTGAAGGAATAAAACCAGAGATGTTATTTTGGGACAATGATAGAACATTCAATGATCTAAGAAACCCAAAAGTTTTAGGAATCTGACCCGAAAAACCATTCACAGATAGATTCAAATAATGCAGACTCAACAAACTACTAAACCCTTCAAGAACATCACCAGACAACATGTTCTCCTGCAATGCAATGACCTGCAAATTGGGCAAACCCAAAATCTCCATGGGCAACTCACCAGAAAAATTCTGTCTGCTCAAATCAAGAGCAGTCAGCTTAAACAAATTCCCCACATTTGCCGGAATCTCCCCCGAAAATTCATTGCGACTCATATTCAGCACAACTAGCTGCCTCAAATTCCCCAAATTCTTGGGCAACTGCCCAGAAAACTTATTCCCACTCAAATTCAATGTTGTCAAATTACTCAATCCCATGACTTCATCAGGTAAGCTCCCACTCAAATCATTCTCTCTCAAGATCAGCGTTTCGAGCATCGATAAATTACCGAAACTCGCAGGAATTGAACCAGAGAACATATTCCCTGCGAGAGATAAGTACTTCAACCCACTCAAATCACCTAAAAACTCGGGGATTTCACCGGAGAGCCAATTCCCTTCAACATCAAGTACACTTAGAGCTCTACATTGTGTGATCTCAACTGGGATTTCTCCAGACAGTGAATTATTAGCCATTTTCAACTCCTCCAACTTCAACAAATTTTTAATATCACTAGGGACTGAACCAGAGAAAAAATTCCCAGAAACATCAAGCTTTGTAATTGTAGGGATATTTGAAAGCCAAGAAGGGAATTCACCTTTTATCTGATTGTTTTGAAGATCCAACTCCTGCAAAGAGCTATGAAACCCCAATTGCTGAGGTAAGACAATGCTGGTGAAGGCATTGAATCCAAGCAGCACGATTTTGAGCGAAGGTGTAAAATCTGAAACGTTGGTGAATATTGAAGAAGGAATTGAACCTGAGAGATTGTTATTTGAAAGCGCAATCACTTGAAGCTTTTGAAGAGCTGCAATGGCGGAAGGCACAATTCCGCTCAATGCATTATCCGCCGCGCTCAGGTGCACCAAAGACGAACAATTTCCGATCGCCGACGGCAAAGTTCCTTCTAGAAAGTTCGAGTCGAGCCACAAGTACTGGAGCTGCTGAAGTTCACCAAGACTCGCCGGAATGGTGCCGGAGAACTGATTGTAAGACAGATTGATAAGCTGAATCCGAGCCAAAGTCGATAAATTCTTAGGTATTTCGCCGGAAAATGAGTTCGACGAAAGATCAAGGTACCGGAGATTCTTCGGGAGATTACTCGGAACTTCGCCGGAAAGAAGATTTTGCGCTAGGTTGAGAACTTGAAGACCGGTGAGATTTCCGATATCCGGCGGAATGTCGCCGGAAAAGTAATTGTACTGCAAAAAAACCGACCGGAGAGAAGTGCATTTGGAGAGAGAAAACGGAATGGTGCCGTTAAAGGAGTTAGAACGGAGGCTTAAACGGCGGAGATATCGAAGGTTATCGATTGAGTCAGTGAGCCGACCACCGAGCTGAAGCCTCGGAAGCCGAATCTCGGTGACCCTACCATCAATGCAACCCACGCCGCGCCAGTCACACGGAGCCAATGGAGTTGATGAGTTCCAGCCGTCGAGCGCGCCGAGTGGGTCATGGACGTTGAGCTTGAAGGAGATTAGAGTTTCGAGCTCGGATTTGGCGCATGATAAGAAGGGTATGCATAGCACCAGAAAGAAGAAGGTGAGAAGGGGGAAGGCCATTGATGGAAGTCTGGAAGGGAAGAGAGAAGGCAGAGTAAAGAGTTGTAGTTGGGTGTGTTTTGAGGTTGAGGTCAAGGGTTAAGGGAGTGCGCACAAGGAGCGTATGATAGCAGGAGAGAGGAGGAAGAGGTGGTGCTGGTGGTGGCAGAGGAGAAGGACGAGAGAGGCGTCGCCATTTGTTGCACCATTGTCCAGTTGCTGCACATTTCCCGGAAGGACACACCCCTCTGACTCTCCCCTCTGACTCTCTCTCTCTCTCTCTCTCTCTCTCTATCTTTCTCTCTCCAAGAAAAACACTTGCGAGAAAACGCTTTTTGGTTCATTTTGGGGGTTTGGTGGGCTAAGGTGAAAGAGGGTCCACTTTTTAATTTTATCCGCTTATGGTTTGAATCATTGTGCCCTGTGGTCTCTCTGGCTGTTTCCCCCTTTTCACTTCCCCACAAGTACGCTTGTTTTTACTTGGGTAATTTCCACGGAATGCTCCTCAAAGAGGGAAATTTAATCACATTCGTCGATATCCGGGATTCGAGATATATGTTTAAAATTATATTTTAATTAATTTAATTTAAATATTTATAAAATTTTTATTAAAAAATAATTCTCTCGATATAAAACCTAATATCTTATCTCACGTCCATTAATCCTCTCTTTCATTGTTAATCAACTAATATTCAAAATAATATTCTGATTAATTTAATACGAATTATTATCCAATCCTCTTTAAGGAGAAAATTCACTAAATATAATTCTTTTCATTATCAAATTCAAATCTAAATTTTAATTAAGAAATCAGCATTCTTCTGATTGCACCAATTATCCATCGATTCGCTCTCTTTGTTAGAAAATTATTTTATTATGGTATATAAATATGATATCCTACTGTACTATCATTAAGATGATTTTATGTAACACAAGATTTCCTTTTTGTATTATTATTTTGAAAAATCCAAAAAACAAAAATAGAAATATCAACATATGAGTCCTAATTGATTTTTTAACTTTGTATTGAACGTTTACCAAATTTATCATAAATTTATAAATCAGCTTTTCATACCTCTAAAATGTCTTAGTGTGATTTTAATATATTTTGGTCAACCTAATTTAGGGAGAGGTGTGGTTTTCCATTGGTTTATCTCGAGCAAAACAACAAGTCTTTTGGGGGTCCTTTCACTCTAAATTAGATTTTTAAAATTTGTTGTTCATAATTTGACAAAAATTAATGGCATATTTAATTTTTTATATATATTTTAATAGTGTTTGATGTAATGTAGCAAAGACTTTTCTTTTATCTTTTCCCATCAAAAGGTTAGGGAAAAAAAAAAAAAATTACTGCAAGAAAAGGGAGGCAGGTAAATTCTCTAAACACGCCAGTTGGTCACCATCTAAACACTACTTTTGGCACTGCCATTCTTTTTAACCTTTCCCTGCAGGTTGGTCAAATGACAGGCGGGAAAGACAGAAGAAAAATTGAAGGCAAAATGGGTACATAATCACAGGTGATTTTGAATATTTTAAAAGTAAGGTGTTTTTTCTTTTTATTTTTTACTTTTTAAAATTTTTAAATATCATGCACAGGAGTTAATCCACGCTCAATTTAATAAATAAATATATTATATATTTTTAATCAAATTTTAAATTTAAAACTTAAGAATTAAAAAAATTATATTTTTTAAATATGTATAGGGTAAGGTGAAAGCTTTTGGGCCCACTTCTTTGGGAGGGGGGGGGGGTCCAAGGCAGGTGATCAATCATCTGCCCTTTTTGGTGATGGAAAAAAATTGCATCCTCCCGCGTCTTGATACTCAATTTGGTGGATTTTTGAACCCTGTTGGCCATGGGGTGAAATGTGGAAAAGAAAAGTCCAAAATTAATAAGGGATTTGATTTTATATAAATTTATTCAGATACCTCTCTCTCTCTCTCTCTCTCTCTCTCTCTCTCTCTCTCTCTCTCTCTCATTATTAAGTGTGCAGAGTTCATGAATATTGAGAAAGTCACGAACAATCCCATTACATAACTCTTGCAATATCTTGCAAATTTCTCATAAAATATTATTATGTATCAGAATTGCACTTAATAATTTGTTCAATCATAAGGAGAATGGTAGTTTGCTGATGTGATGAAAAAATTTATGAGTATTATTTATTTTTTGGGTGTGTGTGGGGGGGGGGGGGGGAGGGGGGCGGGGGGGAGGGTCCTCAATGAGCATGATAAGACATAAAAATGTTCTTCGAAGTGCCAAACTTACTCTCAATGGAGCCACCAATAAGCTCTGTCTGAATCATCATGTCATGGCTTTAAATATTTGCTGGAAAGCCAAGCAATTTGTGTTAGCCCTACGATGCATGCATTGATGTCACTTGCACCAGACAGGTTATTGTTTCATATGTACACTCTGGTAGAACCCAATTTAATGTCTTACCATAAACCATAATGTCCTGATCCTGAGTAGAATGCTATCCTTTTTCTACCCTTTTCCAGAGAGCCGCTGGTGGACCAACCAACAATTAATTTAATTAATGGATAAGAATACTATGTGCTTTAATTAAAATTTTAAATCCAAAACTTAAAAATAAAAAATATTATATTAGAAAAACTTTCTAAATCGATCCGAACAATATTCGAATTAGATTAATCAAATTACAACTTTAAAACTGTCGTAGGACAGTGACAATTGCTATCCTCTCTCTTTTTCTTATAACAATCAGTATTTAAAATGATATTTCAACTAATCCGAATTGAATATTATTGGTTCCAATTTTAAGAGCGAACTCTCTCTGACAATTTTCAAATTTTGAATCCGAGATTTGATTAAACGACCTAATTTTTTTATCCACTACTCTGACAGTCCGTTGATAACTACTTTCTTGCCATGCCCCAATACATTCCCCAAATATTTTCTTTCTTGGTATAAATTTTTAGATTTACATTGACAAGGAATGCTAGTTATTTGTTATTATTTTCTTATTAATTTTGAATAATTATATAGCTATACTCTTCGTTTATAAACTCAATTTAGTCCATGTTGTTTCATGGAATAATAGAAAAAGTACTTGCAATGCTTGAAGGAGATGTAGCAAAGGAACTATCTATGCCAATAGCTCCTTTAGAACAAACTTGGGGTTGCAGTCACAGCCCCTTTGTCTTTACAAGCATGCTAACAATCCAAGGAGTGATCTCTAATGATGGTCAACCATATGGCCTTTGGGGGTGGCTGCATTAGAAGTTACTTGCATTTTATGTCTTTTGGCTTTGAATTTTTCTCATCCAAATGTCCTCTTTGATTAGGACACCTGGCCAAACCTTGACCCTACCATAGACAAGAACTTCTTGTCAACCAACCATTTTTTGTCATCATCTTTTCTTACAAAATAGTTGTACTAGTTTTGAGGATTTATTATAAAAATCTTAATTTATTATAAAATATTTAATTTGAAATAAAAATATTTTCATATGATGGTGTTTATAGTAAAGAAAATATTATTATTCTATTAGAAATTATAATCTCCGATTTCAAATATATATTATATTATATAGTAAATAAGATCTGGAATTGCGAGGCATGCAACCCTCACTCGGTAGGGCAAGCATATGGTTGATTTGATTCCTTTGCACTTTTCTAATTATTGTTTGATGAATGACTTGTTAATGTGGTAGTAAGTAGTCATATATAGTCCCAACACATGGTAGAGATAGTGAAAGATTTGATTTCCAACCAGAGTTGATCCAACCACATACACACAAAAGAGAAGATTACAACTTCTTGTGAGGTCCCAATATGAGAAGGAGTTCCAATAATTCCCTTAAAAATGGTGTTCAATGCTACTGTTTCAACATCATCCTTCTGATGCCTTCGTTGAACATTTGATATGTAGTATTGTCACGTGATAGAGACCAACAAATAGAAAATAAATTTCAGACAATCAGTGGAAGATAGTGAATCATAGAGAGAGAGAGAGAGAGAGAGAGAGAGAGAGAGAAAGAGAGAGAGAGAGAGAGAGGTGAATCATCTTTCCTCTCTCGATGGAGAGAGATATATTAACGGATAATCAATCTGATAAAATGAGATATTAAATTTTTTAATTAAATTTTAAGTTTAAAATTTAAGAATAGAAAAGATAACCCTAAAAAAATCACCCCTTAATAGGCCATCACAGTTGCTCGAGACTCCAAATAATAGTATGAAAAACAAGAAAAGAAAGAAAGAGAGAGCAATTTGAATTTAAAGCCCAGCAAAGTTGGTAGAATCCCTAATAGACACCTAAATCCGTTGATAACTACTCTTCTGTCTATGCCCTTGCACATTCCCCCAATACTATCTGTCTTAGTATGAGTTTTTAGGTTTACATTAGGAATGCCAGTGATTTGTTATTATTTTCTGATTAATTTTGCATAATTACATAGCTTTACCCTTCTATTATACACTCAATTCAGTCCATGTTGTTTCAAGGAATAATAGAAAAAGTACTTGCAATGATTGAAGTAGATGTAGCAAAGGAACTATTTATGCCAATAGCTCCTTTTGAACAAAATTAGGGTTGCAGTTATAGATCACTTTCTTTGTCTTTACAAGCATGCTAACAATCCAAGGAGTGATCTCTAATGATGGTCAACCATATGGGCTATGGGAGTGGCTGCATTAAAAGGTACTTGCAGTTTAGGTCTTTTGGCTTTGATTTTTTCTCATACAAATGTCCTTTTTGATTAGGACACATGGCAATACCCTAACCTTACCATAAACAAAAACTTCTTGTCAACCGACCATATTTTTTCCATCATCTTTTCTTACAAAATAGTTGTATTAGTTTTGAGGATTTATTATAAAAATCTTAATTAATTATAAAATATTTAATTTGAAATAAAAATATTGTCATATGATACTGTTTATAGTAAATAAATTAGAAATTGTAATCTTGTTTCTGACTTCAAATACATATTGTATTATTCTATAAATCAGTATTTTAAAACTACATCAGTTTGATCGGGAACCACTCTATAGTCTGGTTTAATTTTTATTATTAAATCAGATAAAATCAAATTCAGTTAAAATTGTTTAAAACCAATCCAAATTGGTAAAACTGGACTGATTCGATCAATTTTTTTGTAGATAGGATTTTTCATTCGTTGTAGATATAACAAGTTCATTTTTTTAAAAAAAATATATATAAACTTTATTTTATTTTAAAATATATAATATACAAATTATATATGATATCATACTAAGAACATTCGGTTTGTAAAACGATCCAATCGGTCCGAAGTTGTGTAACATTGGACCGACAAAAGGAGCAAATGGTGTAATTTGATCCCGATCCGTGATATTTGGAGGGCTTAAACATGTTTCCTCCCTTCCACCTTGTCAACTTTGCTGGGCTATAGATCCAAATCTCTCTCCCTCTCTCTCCCCACCACCGGAGTCTCGAGTATCTACGGGATCTATTTAAAGATAAATTTTTTTAGTATAGTTTTTGACATTTACAAATTTTAAAATCGAGACTTAATTAAAAAATTTAATATTCTATTTCACCCAATAAATTAGTCGGTCTCTGTCTCCTTCGGGAGAGGAAAGATGATTCACCTCTCTCTCTCTCTCTCTCTCTCTCTCTTTCTAGGTGATTCACTATCTTCCACCGATTGTCTGAAATGTGACAATCCTACGTATCAATGTTCATTGAAGGCATTACTAGGATGATGTTGAAACAGCAGCATTGAACACCATTTTTAAGGGAATTATTGGAACTCTGAATACTACTTCTCGTACTGGGACCTCGCAAGCAGTTGTAATCTTCTCTTTTGTGTGTATGTGGTTGGATCAACTCTGGATGGAAATCAAATCTTTCAATATCTCTACCATGTGTTGGGACTATATATGACTACTTACTACCACATTAACAAGTCATTCATCAAACAATAATTAGAAAAGTGCAAAGGAATCAAATCAACCATATGCTTGCCCTACCGAGTGAGGGGTGCATGCCTCGCAAATCCAGATCTTATTTATTATATAATCTAATATATATTTGAAATCGGAGATTATAATTTCTAATAGAATAATAATAGTTTCTTTACTATAAACACTATCATATGAAAATATTTTTATTTCAAATTAAATATTTTATAATAAATTAAGATTTTTATAATAAATCCTCAAAACTAGTACAACTATTTTGTAAGAAAAGATGATGACAAAAAATGGTTGGTTGACAAGAAGTTTTTGTCTATGGTAGGGTCAAGGTTTGGCCAGGTGTCCTAATCAAAGAGGACATTCGGATGAGAAAAATTCAAAGCCAAAAGACATAAAATGCAAGTAACTTCTAATGCAGCCACCCCCATAGGCCATATGGTTGACCATCATTAGAGATCACTCCTTGGATTGTTAGCATGCTTGTAAAGACAAAGGGGCTGTGACTGCAACCCCAATTTTGTTCTAAAGGAGCTATTGGCATAGATAGTTCCTTTGCTACATCTCCTTCAAGCATTGCAAGTACTTTTTCTATTATTCCATGAAACAACATGGACTAAATTGAGTTTATAATAGAAGAGTAAAGCTATATAATTATTCAAAATTAATAGTTCCTTTGCTACATCTCCTTCAACCCGCTTATCCGCAAGTTGCTCCTCCCGGAGCTGAACCTCGTCCACCTGCTTCATTCCTGAACCAAGAATCTGACTTTCTGTATCCACGTCATTTGGAGCCTCAACATCTTGCGCTTTTGGCTCATCAATACCTGTCAACTGTGCAGAATTCTGAGAACTACCTCTGGATAATCTTCCACTTTCATTGTTGTAGTTCAAAGAAGAAAGCTTCCTTGGGAGATTCTCAGGTTTTCCGGGGAAACTTTTGTCAACCACATTAACTGGTGTATTTCATCCTTTTCGGTCTCTGCAATCCAAGGTGGGGACCGGCTATATGTTAGACTATGTTCGTAAGTTTTGCTCTGATTGTGAGCAACTTCAAGCTTCCATGACTGGATGTCCCTTCTGCCCGCTCAGGAGTAATTGAAAGCTGGAAAAATGTGAATTGACTCTGTATCAGCCTTTAATGAGGCATTGTCATCTTTTCCTGATCAGTCTCATCAACATTTTCATCGTTCTTCAAAGAAAAAACTTCTTGATTTTCCATAGGCGACAATGCAGTAGAGTCCACAGCTCTTCTTCCGTTCAACATTTCTATCTCAGTGCACTGAACATCCTTGCAAATATCTTCCAAGTTATCAATACTCCGATCGTCTATCCCCCCCCCCACAAAAACCCTGACCTGGTTCAGTTCCAACAAGTGTAGGGCTACCAATTGATATTTGAGATGTGCCATCAGAAAGGAAATTGTCATCAGAGTCGGGAATTTACGGTTCATCAGATACGGTCCTACCGCGACTTCCATGAGACCAAGATCTTTAGAGTACCATTCCCAGCCTCAGGAGATCGAGGACGTGCTAATCAGAGTTGGGACAATCACGCATCTGGAGTTCTGATCACATAATGTAATAAGCACTAAAGAAAGAAATAGAGGGGAGAAAAGAAGGGGAAAACCATAATTTTCTCAATTACCAGAGAAAATCCAGGTGAGAATATTAATTTCTATAAACAGAAATTCATGTACTAGAACCGCATATGGTTTTGCATCAGAAGGCACAAGACAGCTACTTTGTGTTGAAATGGATTGGAAACAACTTTTAAAATTCTTAGGACCTATAGAGTGACCATATCTATTTTTGTATCTGATCAAGATTTATAAGGTTGTTCCCCTAACCTCATTAAGGGCTTTAAAAGAAGTAGTTCCATCACAACTTAAAAAAAAAAATCCCTTTACAGGTTAATAAATAACTATTTAGATATATAAGGTACTGAGACTTTTTTTCTTAGTGGCTATCACCCATCATCTGATTATAATGCCATACATAAGCTGAATCGCAAAAACAAACTGGAAAAAGACCCATACCACGGTAGCAGTAAGGGAGCTTCAACTTTCTGCACTGAACTCACGAGCACAAATTTCGATTGTCTGCAGAATTTCAGAAGTCAAAAAACTTGGAAATTTAATCACATAGATGCCACAATAAAACTCTAGGAACTGAGATCTTTACCAGCCTGATAATCTGATGAGATCTCGAACTTGTTTCATCCAATGAGGGCTCACCTATCTGCCTTCGAGCTGAAAAAAAATGGAAAAACACATTAAAGTAAGATATTTGGTCCTGAATTTTCCATTAAATGCACACTGTACTTCAGAAAGTCCTTACCTTCACAAGGAGCTCGGACAGAAGGTTCTGATCTCTCAAAGTTTCTTCCGTGAGTTTCTCAACAATAGTTCCCCTCTTTTAAATTCGCCATTAGTATCATGAAAAAGAAGAACATAGAGAGACTTTTTTTTTTCTCATTAGTCGTGGAGATCAATAAACCATGTCCGTCAAAGATCGCAGAAGTCAAGCACTCTAGAGAACCCAAAAAAGAAAACAGAAAAAAGAAAGAAAAACTGTTCTTTCCCACAGTGAAGAAACAAGAGTCGTGATTGCTAAAATATCTGTATTTCTCTCCGGCCACTTAGAGCAAATCACTAATCAGCTGTTTCGAATTTAAAAAACAAAAGAAGAAAATCTAAACAAAAATCAAAGAAGAAAAGTAAATCGAATCAATTCGGCTTTCGAGTTCATCGATTCCCCATCCGTTTCGTTCGATTATCTCCTTCACTTCGAAACTCACTGCCAATTCGCCAGTCGACTTCGATTTCATCGCCACCACCGTTCAGTCTTCGCCGCCGCCTTCAATCCATCTGTTCAGCTGCATCTTCTTCTTCTTCGACTGTTTGATCTCAGCGCTTTCTCCCTCACTTCTTCGCCTTCAAATCTTCCATTTTCCAACTTCGTCTGCCGTCAATTCGTTCGCCATCTGACCTCTCCGTTCAATCGCCTCAGTCGCCGCCACCTCGCATTCGCCGGAGAAGCCCTCTACAGCCATCTCCATCACCCGTTTCCACCCTAGCTACCCACACCCCGTTTGCGCTACTCTTTCTTTTTCCCTTTTTACTCGAGGCTTTGTTTGATTTTTCTTATTTTTGTTTCAGTTTTATCATTGACGGTCCAATTTTTGTATTATTTTATTTTTAAATTTTAAATTTTATATTCGAGAAATAAAATAAAAAATTCAAAAATATTAATTTAGGGCTCTTATGGGTTAATAATTTTTGTTTTTATCCTTCTTATTCTGGGAATCGATTTAAGATTTATTTTTAGAGTTACATATTTTTTTAGATTTAATTTATTCATTATTTGATTTGTTAATTTGCTTTTTAATAGGTTTTACGATTAAAAATTAATTAAATCACTTTAGATAAATAGAATAAAGCAGATATTAATTGAAAAATTAATTAATTTTTCTGATATATTTAAAATTACAATCTTAAATAAAACAAGGATTTCATAGTTGAGAGACAGAGAGAGATTCATGACAATGGTCATAAAACTACGACCCAGATATGAATGCACAGTTGGAGAAAGCTCCGAGAAGAATGCAGCAAGTAGATATGTATATGTGAATGTGGTTCTGTACAACGATGTTACAGACATACAATACAACATTCCTAGACCTCGGCCAAAGGTTACAAGACATTTTCTACAACCAAAATTACCTCCAGAATCCAAAGAATAAGAAGAGAATACAAGAGAAAACGACCACAAGAAGATCTTGTAGAGACAAAAAGGAAATCATGCGAGTGAAAATGTTATCCATGTCAATCTCCACACGCACCAAAAAAAAAGAAAAAAATTACACTATCGACATCACATTGCGCTTCCATCGATTGGATTTCCCACTTATCCGAGTAGGTGTGAAGTTCAGTCCAAACAATTCCTTGGTAGCGCCTGCTGTCTCTACAAATCCAATCAACTTTGCAACAAGTTCGGCGCTTGCAGTAATGTGATTCAAGTCATTGGTGTCCGTCCACAAGCGATGGGCCAGCTGCAGTCTCCTGTGCTTCGAGTTCAACTTGATTCCCCATTTCTCGTAGAGGCTCTTCCTCTCCTCTTCACTGAGCTTCTTGGTCATTTGCTTGCTCAACGTCTCCCTCTCTCGGCGAAGAGCCCTCATGCTATATGTGTCAGAGAAACGTTGTTAAGATTTCTGTGGTTAAACCTTGTCAACAGCATTGAAGGGGGAATGTAAGTAATATACCTTGAGGAAAGGGTGAGAATGCGGCCGTCTTCCATAGTCTGCTTACCGTGAGTGAAAGTGCCATTGATGAAGGACAACCTCCTTCGTTCTACCTCCATGTAAATCGAGTCTGTTGAATCACCTTTAAATAGCATGAAGAAGTAGGTTCTGTGAGTCAAGGACACATTGCAGCCATGCCACAATTCTATAATCTCTCCTCGAAGCCTTTGGAATTCTGATTGCCAGTCTGACACATTGTCTAACTCAACTTCTATAGGATCCAACCCAACATCTTTTACACTCCTCGAAGCTTCAAGAGGTTTTGCTTCGGTTTTGGGTTCCTGTGATGGTAAGAAATACAGATATTCATTCTATGAACAATTTTAACTAGAGGAAATATTCGAAGCCTAACATGAACAATGGTACAAAATATCAAGTTTTCATGTAGACAGAGAAAAATTCACCTGCTCATTCGCAAGTTGCTCCTCAGGGAGCTGAACCTCGTCTATCTGCTTCATTTGAAGTCTCCTACTTTCCGTATCCACGTCCTCAACATCTTGTGCTTTTGGCTCATCAATACCTGTCAAATGTGCAGAATTCTGAAAGCTACTTCTCAATAATCTTCCATTTTCATTGTTGTAGTTCAAAGAAGAAAGCTTCCTTGGGAGATTCTCAGGTCTTCCGGGGAAACTTTTGTCAACCACATTAACTGGTGTATTTTCATCCTTTTCGGTCTCCACAAACCAAGGTGGAGATGGGCTTTCCATCACATTATCTTTGTAAGTTTTGCTCTGATTGTGAGTCAACTTCAAGCTTCCATGGCTGGATGTCTCTTCGGCCTGCTCAGGAGCAATTGAAGCTGGAAAAATGTAAATTGACTGTGTATCAGACTTTAATGGCAGTGTCATCTTTTCCTGATCTGTCTCATCAACATTTTCGTCATTCTTCAAAGCAAAAACTTCTTGATTTTCCATAGGCAACAATGCAGTAGAGTCCGTAGCTCTGCTTCTGTTCAAGTTTTCTATCTCAATGCACTGAACATCCTTGCAAATATCTTCCAAGTCATCGATACTCCGTCCGTCAATCTCCCCCCAACCCTGACCTGGTTCAGTTCCAAGTGTAGGACTACCAACTGATATTTGTGGAGATGCACCATCAGTAAGGAAATTGTCATCAGAGTCGGGAATTTGTAGCTCATCAGATTCAGTCCTGTGTCTTCCATGAAACCGAGATCTGTAGAGAGTATCAATCCCAGCCTCAGGAGACTGAGGACCTGCTAAAGCAGAAAAATCTGAAAATGAACTATCATGCCGGATTCGCAATCTAGGATAGTGATGCTCAAATTCTGCCTGGAATTGATAAAGAGGATACAGATATGCATTAAGAGTGTGAATGGGGCTAATATAGGACAGTTCAGTTAGTGGAAGGGTTACACGTACCGACATGATTGAAGACTTATCACTACCTGCCCCTCTCAGCAACTCTTCAACCTGAGACTGAGCAAGGTCTCGTTGTAGGGCTAGCTCCTTTACCTGCTGCTCCAGCTGCATAACAAAAAGATGAAGACAATGAAGAATGTAACCTCTAATGAAGTAAAACTTTTAATGATATAACTTGTATTAGAAAGTCTAGCATCGCCAAGCATAGATTCATCAGCTCTATCAATTTTAAAGACAAGCATTAAAAGTGGAATCTGAAAAATCCAATGATATAAAGTGCCAAATGAAGCACAAAACTAAGAGTAAGAATTTTGATGCTGCCAAATTTAATTGGAAATACATCTTCATGCCAATATGGGTATTTGAAGTGCACGTAAACATATTGTTCAGCTATTAGAGGTATCATTAGCAGGTTTCTCATGGTTACCTGTTCAATCAGATGATCTTTCTCTCTCAGCAACTCAGAAACACCAGATGTGACAGACGCCGACCCTGGATTTCTCAACTCATTCTCTAATCTGGCTAGTTCTCTTTGCAGATGCTTCACCAGTGCTTTATCCGACATAACTACATTGACCCGTGCACTGGTAGACACTTCTTTCGCACAACTTGCAAACAAGAGTGTGTTCCTTGACTGTTCAATATGGCTTCGTGCAGGGCTCAGTGTACAGATGATGGCAGTCTTGGCATTTCCTCCCAATGAGGATTGCAATATGCGAGTCAGCTTTGAATCTCTGAAAGGTACATGTCCATTTCTTCCTTTGCTGCATCAAATCATAGAAATGTTAATCAGAGTTGGGACAATCACACATCTGGAGTTCTGATCACATAATGTAACAAGCACTAAAGAAAGAAAGAGGGGAAAAAAGAAAGGGACAATCACACATCTGGAGTTCTGATCACATAATGTAATAAGCACTAATGAAAGAAAAAGAGGGGAAAAAAAAGCCATAATTTTCTCGGTTAATGGAGAAAATCAAGGTAAGAATATTAATTTCTATAAACAGAAATTCATGTACTAGAATGGGATATGGTTTTGCATCAGAAGGCACAAAACAGCTACTTCATATTGAATTGGATTGGAAATAACTTTTAAAATTCTTAAGAACTAGAGAGTCTAAGGTAAGAGTGAACGTATCTATTTTTGTACCCAATCAAGATTTCGAAGGTTGTTTAGCTAAGCTCATAAGCACTTTAAAAGAAGTAGTTCCACTGCAACTTCTTATTCTTAACCCTTTACATGTTAATAAATAACTATTTAGATACATCATATCATTTTTAGTCATTTTAACACTAAAAAGGGTTAAAAGAACTCATTGTTACAAAATACAACAATAATTTATAGGTTCACAGAATATCTTATAAACTATTTAATCTTATTTTATTCAAATACTTTAGCAACTTATTTTGAAGATAAGACTTAGGGGCTTATACGTTAATATAAACTTAGCCAGCCCACTCGATATAAGTAAAAACTTGGTATTTAACAAATAAAGTCCATCTAATGTCAACGCTCGTGCCTATGATATGCAAGTCATATCTATTGGGTTCCCGATCAGGATTTTACTAAGATAACATAAACCATTAAATTATTTTAGGCCGAAAGAGTAGATTATGACTTGCAGTGGGCAAGCAAAGAAAAAGGTAACCTTAGCTTTCTGATGACAGTTCCCAAGGTTAGCAAACTTCGATTTATATGGCAACCTTCTTTCAGCCTTGTGCCTGCGGATAATGCCTGTGATGCACGCTCACTTCCTGCCAGATCAACAAAGTTCTGCATACGAACAACAGAGATGGGGAAAAGAAGAAATAAGATACTGAGACTTTTTTTTTCTTAGTTTCTATCACCCATCATCTAATTATAACGTGACACATAAGCTGAGTCGCAAAAACAAACTGGAAAGAGACCCATACCACAGTAGCCGTAAGGGAGCTCGAACTTTCTGCACTTCTGAACTCATAAGCACAACTTTCAATTGTCTGCAGAATTTCAAAAGTTAAAAAACTAAGAAATTTAATCAAATAGATGTCACAATAAAAACTCTAGGAACTGAGATCTTTACCAGCCTGATGATCTGATGAGATCTAGAACTTGTTTCATTCAATGAGGTCTCACCTATCTGCCTTTGAGCTGAAAAAAATGGAAAAACACACATATTTGGTCCTGAATTTTCCACTAAATGCATTCTGTACATCAGAAAGTCCTTACCTTCACAAATCGAAAGGATCTCAGACAGATGGTTCCAATCTCTCAAAGTTTCCTCCGTGAGTTTCTCAACAATAGTTCCCCTCTGTTAAATTAGCCATTAGTATCATGAAAAAGAAGAACACAGAGACTTTTGTTTTTTTCCTTATTTGGATTAAGAACAGACTTCACCTCTGGATCATCAAGGAGTCTAAGTGGAGTGTTATCTATGCTAAGGAGGTCTCTCACGGACTCATTGTAGATTTCCATTGCAGAGAACTTCAAAATAAAATCTCTATCCGTGTGCTACATTCGAAAAAAGTAGTATCTTAGCAATATGATGAAAATCTCCACAGTAATAAAAGGAAATACATCAGATAACTATATCATTACCCTCTGAATGTGATCAAATATATCTGCCATGGCGTACTCCGTAATCCCAGTCATGGTATACGTCTTCCCACTGCTTGTTTGTCCATATGCAAAAATACTCGCTGGAGAGCATTGCCAGTCAAGTTGTCAATGGAGCACAAGTGAAATACAAAGCACAAGCCGAAAAGAAAGATAATTGAATAGGGAAGTTTTATACTCACAGTTAATGCCACCGACAACTGAAAGTGCAACTTCCTTGGCTCCTTCTTCATATACTTTCCTTGTAGAGCAATCACTCTTAAATACTCTATCTGGAACCAAAAGAATAAAGCAAGGTTAAAAATTTTACATACAAGTCATGAGGTAATGCCATCAGTAAGGCTGGAATCATTCTGATCAAAATCTCTAATATTAATAATCTAAAACGACTGCAGACAATCTAAGAGCGATACTTAAGAAACTGATGGTATGCCAAACTCTAGAGAACTTCAAAAGTCTGAAACATCGGCAAATGGGAGCCCTAAAAGTCCAAAAACCGAAGTAAAGGAACAAAGGCCCTTGTCATGTTCAAAATAAAGTCCAATTCATGGTATAGGCTGCATTATTTGCAAAAAGATCAGGATTTTCCGCCTCTTTGATGATTGCTTCCAATATTTTTCATATATATATACACAATTGATCTCAAATATTGCACATTAATCAAATATACATGCTCACGCTGATAGAATGGTAATAAAACCAGGAATAAAGTACCAGGAAAGGATTATAGTAGAAAATAACAAAATTATTCAGAACCCCCAGAGACCAGTTTTTCCAGATTGAGATAGAAATTAGGCACTTACAGACTACATCAACACATGACTTCTGCTTCTACCCAATAAACTTATATCAGCAAATCGACCCCCCAAAAAAGTATTTAAAAAAAATTCTAGATCTTAAAAGAGAATGGGGCAAAACATACCAAATGTAAAAGCAGCAGGATACGTGGATCGCTCCGAAAGGTTATTCCTACATATAATAGTGTGGTCATCGATGCATTCCCAATCAGACACTTCATTCCTTATAATCTCCTTCTCATTCAACGGCCGCAACCTTATAGAAACAAGGATCTTCTCCTCATTGCCACTCAATTCTTTCACCATTTCCTCCCCTCCAATCGAGCCCATCTCTTATTTTCTTCTACTTCTCTTCCCAACCATAAAAGAATCCTAAATTCTCCAAACAAAAGGGTTTCCAAATCTCTTCCTTTTTCCCTACAACAATGAAGTCATGCACAAAATAATAATAATAATAATATATATATATATAACCATTTGGTTCATCCAAAACATAATGACCTTAAAAAACTTAGCTGAGAAATCCAAAATTCTTACAAAATCAAATCATGGGCACCGGAAAAAGTTTCAAGCTAACAATTTTTTTTTTTTTTCTTTTTGGCAGCTACTAATGTTTGTTTTTCTGAATCTTAATGTAGGAAATTGACAGTTGGCTTGTCAACAATATATACAAGCTGTGAAGAAAACTGAAAACTGAAAACTGATGTATGTGTTAATTGAATTTGGTTATAAATGGACGGCTGAAAATTGGACTTTTTCTGAAAATGGTCCCATGTTACAGTCTGTCAATCAATTCAGTTCATCTTCCCACTTTTTCGTCATAGTTTTAAGATAAATCAAACAAAAATCAACTTGAGTAAACAACAAAAGACTGAAATTTGGAGATTCTTTTTACCATTCAATTCATGAATTTGCCTGAATACCTCGTCCAAATTGTACTCGAATCCTTGTTTCTACGCAAATCTTCAAATATGAAACCTGCATTTCAAGCGAAGACAAAACAATAAACAAAAAAAGACATGGATTTTTCCGAATTTAAGTTAAACTTGAGCAATGTTCAGATCTGAGAAATTGAAACCTCGTTTTAAGGAAAAAAAATAGAATTCCAATACCCTTTGGAAGAAGAAAGAGAAAAATGAATGGTGGCTTTTTTTTTTTTTTTCAAAATATTGAATGTGATAAAATTTGAGATTAAGATTATTTGGAGAACAACAAGGAAAAAAAACCAGTTCGCATTTGTCAACGAAAAGGTTTTTCTTTCTTTCTTTTTTTTTTATTTCTTTTTCAATTGGAGTGGGAAAAGAATCAACGTTGTTTGAATTTAAAGAAAAAAAAGTCTCACCTTCGAATTCAATGTCTCCAACATCAGAAACCAAGTCAGAGAAATTAATATAATTCTAATAATAAAGTTAAAAAAAATGTTGAATTTTTTAAGGAACGAATGATCTACAGAGTGAGAGATCGGGAGAAAACTCTCTCTCTCTCTCTCTCTCTCTCTCTCTCTCTCTCTCTCTCTCTATTTTCTGTTTTCTCTCACTTTATTTCAAGGACCCGGCTTTTAAGGTGCTGAAAAATCTGGGTGGAATTGATGCATGGGGGAGAAAGAAGAACAGTTGTCACAGCGTCGGCTGAATTTTGGGGTTTGAAAAATATACGACCGCGCCAATCCATGGTTATGTCTGTGCCCATTTTGAGATAAATTCTCCGACATTAATTTTCGTGAGGCCACATTGTCCCATGCGTACTTAGTAATAATTGTTCTTGGTGGTAAAAAAAAATTATTTAAATATTTTAAAAATATATATATATTTTTGTAATTTTTATAACTCTTATAAAAATTTACCTCTTTTCTAATTAAAAAATAATTATTCAAAACCGCACATCATTATAAAAATTTTTAGTTCACGTCTGATCATCCGAAAAAAATCTTAATTCTAAGATTAAATTTTTAATTTATTTATTTTTATTTAACTTTTCAACTAAATATAGTTAAAAATTAATATTTCAGCATCATTTTAAAATTATTTCCGAGCAATAGAGTATTAATCTTTCACATAACCCTAATGTGAATTGCAAAATTCCTTAATCAAAAATAGATTAAAAATGAGATTATTTATATCTATTTTTCTTTTATTTTTCATAATGTTTTATTGCTTGTAATAATTGAGTGTATAATTATAAAAGTAATATTTTTTATTTTTATAATTCTTAAATTATTATTTCTTATTTATTATAAAATTGAACCCGTTGTACTAGAATTTTCAATTTTAAAAATTGTTAGGCAAAGTAAATGGTTATTTAATTTATTATTATACAAATTATTTTGTTTGTCACTTTTTTTACTAATTTTTCAATATTTAGTTTTAAAAATAATAGTAATTACATAAAAATAATAGTCTAATTACTATTTACTTTTCCAACAGCATCATTACCATTTTATTTATTTTTTAATACATGTGCAACGGTAATATTTCAAGTTTAAAAACCTTTCCCGGGCAGTACTCAAAACCTTTTCTAGGTGTTCCTTCTTTTTACCCTTTACCAAGTTCAAATCAAGGAATTCAAATTTGACAAATTACTCAAATAATGTAACTCCAATTCATAAAAATATAAAGAAATAATAATGCAAATTCATATGGTGAAATTTATAGAAAATACAGAATTACGTCGAAGGAGAGGAAAAGGAAGACGAAGGCAGAAAACAGTTGCCCCCTATAATTTAAAAAAAAAAAAAGAAAAAACAAAATTATTTTTTATTCCTTAAATTTTATAATTTTCATTTGGGTTAAAATTAATAATGCATATATTTACATAATATTTCAATTTTTGATATGGGTCACTCTGCGCAAATATAATAAGTGGGAAGTGTGGGGTGACCTTCCCAAGGGCTTTTGCTTTTGGGGAGAGAGAGGATGACAAAAATGAACAAGACGGAGGGGTTGTGGGGACAGGTTTGACCAAAGATTAATGTCCCAAAATTATGACTTTTAAAAATTATACACCCCATGTGGATGAAAGGCTTATAATTTGTTCTTTGATTAGTGGGTCCGTTCCATGCACTTGTATAAAGCTGGGGAGTAAAGAAATCTAATAAAGAACGATATACACTATACATGCATGTGGCTACAACCAGTTAAGATATCATGAAATGAATATTTAGAGAGAGAGAGAGAGAGAGATAGAGAGAGAGAGAGATGTCAGTATAGTAAGTAAAAGTATTATATATTTTAATCAAATTTTAAAATTAAAACTTAAAAATAAAAAAATTACATTGCGAGAGTTATTTATTAAAATAAGATTGATAAAAGTTCGACTCGAATTAATCGAAATATTATTTTAAATATCGATTAGTATAATTGATAATACATAAATTATTATTTTTATTGTTAATATTATGGTTTGAATTTGGATTGTTTAATATCTTAATGGTTGATTTTATTGAATTTTATTTTTAGAAGATTGAAATTGAAGATTTGAAGTAAATTGGGTTTAATGAGATAATTTTGGAATTAATTGGGTCAAGACATCTTATTTAACTTTGAAGAAGTGGAACTTGAATTCTAATTTCAACAATAATATAGAAAAAAAAAAAAAGGAGAGAGACTGCGGAAAAGAAATCGTTTAAAGTATGAGAGGTTCTCCCACCGTCCCATGCGGTTCTTTTGTTTTTTCCTTGTCATATTTCATGTGCATACTTTTTTTGGGTGATGACTTTACTATATGAAATGATGCAAGCAAGCAAGGGGGGAAGAAGAAAAATCTAAGATTATCAAGGAAGCCACTTTATGCACTACCCTAATTCATGGATTAGTTTCTAGGTAGAATGTTTTTGTTTTAGCATATACCGTCTTGAATTAACACAATCCTTCAAAAAGTTCATCTTGTTGACAACTCTTTTCATTAGGGGGAAGAGAGAGAGAGAGAGAGTTAAAATAATATTCAAATCAAATTAATAAAAATATAATTTTAAACGTGAGGTCGAAAAAAAAAAATATTGTGGGTAACAAAATTGGTCCCCTCTTGACAAGAAAGAAAAAGTCCACGCCCAACTTTTTCCTTTTTTGTTTGGGGGGTGGGGGGGTGTTTCATAAGTAAGGGGCCTCCTCGAAGGGCCATGGCCTACGACATTACTGGATAGCAGACACGCGATGGTGGTGCGTACAAAGTGTGTTGTCCTACCCCAAATAAGGATTCTGGGCACAGAGGTCCACATATTAATGCCCAATTGAAAGTATATATTCAACCAACTTTCAAAATGATTATTTTTTCTGCCTTGGCCCCACTGATAAAGTTTTCTCATCAATGACTTTCGTTTTTTTTTTTTTTTTGAAAAATTACGAAAATTTTCAAAAAAAGAAATTTGGTTTTCATGAAAATATTTTATTGTCCAAATAAAGTTCAAATACAATCACGTTTTATTAATATATATAATTTTTTATATAAACTTTATTTTTATTTTAAGTATGTCTGGAAAATAGTTTTTTCTCTATAAAATTTAAGGTGGGGGGTAGATATTGGGGTAGAATAAAGGAAAAGGGAAAGCTAAAGAAAATAATAAATAATATAAAATGTGGAACCCCCCTCCCTTTTCTCTCTATCTCAAAAAAATAAAAGATAGAAAAAAAAATTATTAAACAAAAATTAGAAAAATATGAAAATTCTCCTAATTCAACAACACAGGCGAAGGAAAAGAATAATTTCTAGGGAATGAATTTTATCCCAAATTATTACCCTTTTACCAAGCACGTCCTAATAAATAATCTAAAAATAAAAGTTTCTAAATATCTTTTACTTTATAGGATTTGTTTTGGTTTTTCAATTAATTAAAAAAATAATTCTATAGACAAAAAATTTACGCAACCAATCCCAAAAAAGCAAGAAATCTTATAAAGAAAATCAAAATTTATGCTAGTCACCATATGAATTTTCTTTTTTTTTTTTCACCATGGGTATCCGATTTTTACCTGATTAATCCGTTTAGAGCATTATAGGGCCCATTTTTAAAAGTTAATTTTTCCAAATCCTTTTTCGTCATTCTCAAATCTCAAATTCGAGA
This sequence comes from Dillenia suffruticosa, assembly GCA_033439265.1. NCBI lineage: Eukaryota > Viridiplantae > Streptophyta > Magnoliopsida > Dilleniales > Dilleniaceae > Dillenia > Dillenia suffruticosa. The sequence continues at coordinate 1,145,442 of JAVTVX010000027.1, forward strand.
ACTCTGATTAAAAAATAAAGTGTTTTTTATCACTCAATCTAAAAGAATTTAGTATCATATGAATTTTCTATCGGTACTTCAGAGTGATCGAGTGATGATTAATACAAATTCTGAACATTCAAAATTTTTAATCAAAAAATTTTAAATATCAAAATTTATTCTAGTCACCATCGGACACCATATAATAAATATATTGATATCCTAAGAACATTTGTGAATTAGGTAATGGTAATGGGGAATTTGGTACGTTTAATGTAATCTATGGTCAAATGAATTACATCGTTAGCACATGATTAATGCCTAAGAAAGCAACCCGGCCAGTAAGCATCAGCCATGTGTTGGTGGATTAGGTGAAGCTATGCTTATGCAAGCTTAACGGGGACCTGCACTGCATTACGAGAGGCAGACAAGTAAAAGGTTTGTTATTTTATATTAAATACTCTGGATTCTGCTACCTATGCTAAATCAATCTTAATTATTATTATATTACCTAATCTAGTAGGAAATGAATTATGTAATATGATTGCTAAACGACATTTCTTCCCAGAGATCGGTCTTTTCTGCAAAATCTCTGTCTCATTTTCATGGCGCCACTCAATTTGGAAGTTGGGGTGCAAATTTAAATTAAGTTTTGACACCAAAATTTAGACAACTAATTGTTGATTAATTAAAAAATGGCTAAAATTTGGTGCCAGCCTTCACATTTTCTTTTTGGTATTAGATCATAATATCCAAAAATCTTACTAATTTATTTTGAATAGCTGTGCAACCCAATTTAGGGATAAACTTTCAAAGTTAAATACTTTTATTAGTTAAATCAATTTAGACCTACCTACAGAAAGTTGGTATAGTGGGAAAGATAATAGGATCCCTTAACCATAATTTTGGATTCGAGTCATAGAAATAAAGAAAACTATATTAAGAGAACTCTCCTCTAATTTGAGCTCAACCTTAACTCAAATCAGATTATTCAGAATATGTTCTAAATACCGGTGGTTCAGCTAAAAAAAATAATAATAAGTTTAGACCTACCCAGGGTTAAGTCTTTGATTGAATCCAAATGATTTCAATATTTTTTTATGGGGTTTACTTTTAAATTAAACTTTGTTATTTATAACAAAAAATATGAAATTTATTTATAATACAGTAAAATTATGAATTTTTCAAATCATAAAAAGGTAAAATTCATAAAAAAAAATTCAATAAGATTTTGTAGGGCCTGGTTTATGCGGTTCCTCGATTATTTCATATGTTCGATAAACTTATAAACCCTTTTTCTTCTGCTCAATAAAAAAAAATAGCATAGAATTATGTCTGAAATTTGAGTTGAGTGACAAGATTCTTTTATTCAAATTCTCTTGAAAAAAAAATGTCTTAATGTCTCTGGTTAATTTACGTCGGATTAATTAGAATTAATAAATTAATTATACGTTAAAAAAAAAAGCATCCCAAGTTGGGCCAAGATCGTGTGAGGATTGTGTGGATTTGAAAGGCCCAATGACTCACCCATATCAATCTGGCCTAATTGGAATGGAAAAACATTTGGCCCATAACGGGGCCAATTATATATGTATTTATTTTACCGCCTTTATCTGAATTTTATACGATTAATCTAGTTCAAACACTTTGAAATCCATTTTAAGAGTTGATTCTCTCAAATTTTTTTTTATCATTTCCAAAACTTATACTCAAGATCTCTGATTAAAAAAATAGAGTGTCTGACCACTCAATATAAACAAGTTTAGTTATAACATTTATTTTATATACAACACCCTTACCCCTTTTGTTATTTTATATACAGCACCACACTGTATTTTGTAATTTATTCTAACATACCAATTTTTTTTTCTTTTTTACAATTTTTACCACATTTGTCCCGATCATGTTGACTCACATATTATTTTACATTGATTCATAGTTTTGTGATTATTAATATAAGAAGATTATAGAAAACTTTTAATTAGCCCTTTTCACAAACGTACTGTTTAGCAACATGAGCCATTGAGATAGGGGTAGAGTAGAGAATTCAAACGTGGCAAGATATTAGCTTATAGTCTAGTAGAATTCAAACAAGCCATTGAAACAAGTTATGTACTTAGCAAAAATATATAAATAATAATAATAAAAAAACCTTGTCACTTCATAGGGAATATCTCGGAAGGTTGAAAATTGCAAATCGTCCTATACTTTGAGGGGATCATGTACCCGTTGAAAATTTGGTAACTCAAGTTTCATTGCACCATATGCACATTTTTAAGGGAGTAGATGTGGAATTTTCGGACGTGAGAAGGTAGATTTTTTAACTAAATTTTTAATTCAAAATTTAGTAATGAAAAAAATTATGTCGAAAGATCTGTCCCCTTAAATAAGATTTTCATAGATATTCAAATTATATTAATCGTGCGAATCAAAAAAAAATATATGAAATTTATGCGGAAAAATTAGAGTAAGGGGGACATTGGAGCATGTTACTAGGCTTAGTTATAAAGGAAACCGGCAGAAGTTCTAATTCTATTTTTAAATTATTTTAAAGAAAGTTCACAATTAGAAATTTTAAAAAGTGAGAAATTTAATTTTAGAATAAAGATTACTCTATAAAATAATATGGTCTTGTTTTAAACTGAAATGGGAACGGCCGCTTGTGATTCCGTAGCCATGTTTAAAGCTTAATTTTGATAATAAGCTATTATCAATTAGATTTTTACTGTCTAAACTTCATGCTAATGGCAACATTTCGCTAATCTAATCTTTTTGGGTAGGATATTCCCCTTCCACCTCACTGTACTTTTTGCAAGCATAACTCTAACCTAGAAAATTACCTCGTACCGTTTGATTCCTCTTATGTATGATGATAACCATGTAACCTTATGTCTGACTAAAATGAAATTCTATGTAGAAGGAAACTTCCTCTCACAAGGGCAAGAGGCCAATGCACATACTGTTCATAAACATACGACATAGACCATAGAACAAAAGCTTTCTTCTTCTTCTTCTTTATAAAAAGGTTCCATTGCCAATTAATGTAAATCACACACGCGAGAGAAAGGTAAGGAAAACAAAAACAATCAAGAAACAGAAATCTGAGGGAAGTGAGAGGAGTGAGAGAGAGAGAATTATGATAATGGAGATTGAGGAGATGAGCAGCTGCACTGATCCATTGCCTCTGCTCTCCTTAAATCATGTTTCTATTTTGGTCAGATCAGTTTGGGAGTCTGTTCGCTTTTATGAAGATGTTTTGGGATTTTGTCTTGTCAAACGTCCCTCTTCTTTCACCTTTCATGGAGCTTGGTTAGCTTCTCTCTCTCTCTCTCTCTCTATGGAATTTGCCACCAATTGTTATAAGAAGCTTATGATATATTTGACCCACGATTCATATTTTCACTAGGTTGTACAATTATGGGATTGGGATACACTTGCTCGAAAATGAATCAATTGATCCATGCGAGATTGTCGAGGCCCGACCCATTAATCCTAAGGACAACCACATCTCCTTCCAAGTAAGAAAGTCTGAAACTTTTTTTCCATCGCAATGCTCGGTACAATTGACTATCTGCATCAAGAGCGTGAAATAAGATAAAAAGTTATTTAATGAAATTTTAATTCTAGTTGTACATTATATTTCATCTCACCAGCATAAATTTTTTATTTTACCCGATATTCTATCCTGAAACACAGTGCACTGATGTCGGAATTGTGAAGAAGAGGCTAGAAGAACTGGGGATGAGATACGTGACCGCAGTTGTGGAGGACGAAGGCAACAAGGTTGATCAAGTGTTCTTCCATGACCCAGATGGGTACATGATTGAGATATGCAACTGCGAGAACATACCGATGATTCCAATCTCTTCCTGTGCATTCAAGCCAAGAGGAACAACCTTCAAGAAGGGTGCACCTAGTGCATATAAATGCGGATTCATGGAGAAGCATATGATGGATAATTTGAGCATGGAGATGATGAACTTCTCCTTTTAAAATTTTCAAATATATGTGACTATTATTTTCCTTTTTTTTTTTAAATATATATATGTCGAGTTTGTATGTGTGTGCTGAAGTCGAGGGAGGGTCGTGCCCAAAGTGTTTTCTTTTTTTTTTTTTTTTTTTTTTCTCTTCCTTCAAAATTGTGTTTGGTGTCAAGAATATATATTCGTTGTTAAGAGTTCGTAATGCTTGAACAAAATGCATATCAATTCCAATTCCAAGTCAAGTATGCAAGAATTTGGCGAGTAAATTTGATTTTCAACCCAAGGTATCTCTCTCTCTCTCTCTCTCTCTCTCTCTCTCTCTCTCTCTAACTTGACCAAGCAATATCTTGAACATACTCCAACTTTTCCGACTTGACTTTCGGTCTGATCTTATATAGGAAAATCTCTATCAATATAATTCTTTTTATTCCTAAAATTTAAATCATAATCTTAATTAAAAAATCTTACATATTTTTTACTAAATTAATTATCTGTTGGTCTCTCTCAATAAAAGTAAGACCCAAATTTTCTTTCATACACATGTTAGAATATTTTAAATGGTGATTAAGATGGACAACCATTGTTAACCCTTTTCTTACTTTATATCATTCTTTCTCAATTCGGGTGTCTTGAGACTAATCGATTGCTTCAAATGCCGACTTCTTCATTTAGGAAGAACATAAACTTGGAATTGGGGATGAACATGGCGGAATTTCATTCAAAATTACTTTGTTAGTAGCTCCACTATAATAATATGTTAATAATTCTATTAACATTAGACCACTCAAGTTTAATTTCTCTACAAGAAATATTAGATTATTATATATTAATAATTATTTTACTAAAAAAATATAGTAATATTTGAAAAGTCTCAATTTTTTGACTCATCTTGATTTATTTTTTCTTTTCTTTTATTTATAATACTTTTAATTAGATAAAAATATTTTAATAGAAAATATAAAAAAGCATATATGAAGGATTTAAATTATGATTATATAGATAATTTTTATTAAAATACTCATCTAATTTCAATTAAAATGAATCTTAAATTCTCTAAACAGGGTTAATGTATTATTATAAATGAGGGTTTTTTTTTATATTAACTCTACTGAATAATGTCTTAATCAGTAATTAATCACCATGGAAACGAAACCCATGTCTAACTCAAACCAATCGCACGACCACCACCAAACCAAGAATTAAAGGCTTGTGTCCGCGGGCAAAGGGAAGGGTCCATCTGATGATTTTTTTTTAATAAGGAAATTAAATATATATTTTAAAAAATTATAATTTCAAATATTATTGTCGACCAAAAATTATAACTTTTATATTTAAAATTATAACTTTTTAAATATATATTGTATTGCTGATTGGATGCAAGTTTCTATTTTCTTTGGCCATGCTTTGGAATCATCCAAAAGAATGAGAAAAGTCTAAAGTTTAATTTAAAGATTTGCCTTCTTAAGGACGGCTAGGCTTTGACAGAAAAGAAATTCCAAAAAAGATGGGGTCCGCACCCACAGCCCTGGATCTTCAACTGGTGGGCAACGGAGAAGCATTTGGTGAGCGCCCACAAAAGGCTTTGAAAGTTCGAAGGTTGTGTGGCTATGGAGGCCTTTCAACAAGTGAACAAAAAACCAAAGTGGACACTTGTTTGATTTCCCCCGCTCTTCCTTAATCTTTGCCAACACTTTTCCTAGAATCTCCTCATTCCCCCTTCGGGTCCCTCAACCTCATTCCTCCCTCCACTCCAGTCAATCCCTCCTTTTCTTATTCTCTCTCTCTCTCTCCATTATCATATCAAAAATCAAAAACAAGACATCACTACCCACCACAGACAACAAGATGCAACAACATAAACATATGACTGTCACCCACAATCAGATAATATGGTGTATACTATTTTTCTTTGGAACAATATTGTTTGTGTTTTACTTGTGGGGTTTTGTTTTTTTGAGATAAATTTGTTGTAAATCTTTTTTCTCTCTTTCTTTTTTAATTTTTTTTTTTTTGAGTGTTGTGATTTGGTGACATGAAAGTGAGTGAAAATTATGCGAACGATTTGTGACGTTTGTGAGAGCGCAGCCGCTATTCTTTTCTGTGCTGCAGACGAGGCTGCTCTCTGTCGTGCCTGCGACGAAAAGGTGTGTCTGTGCATGCCTCTTGTTGTATGCAGAATTTCTTTGTTTGTTTGTTTTTCATTTTTTATGTGGGTATTGTTAATGAATCATGATCACTTTAATTCAGATTGAAATGGAAAGTGCTCCCTGCAAGATCATTTTATTCTGGTTTCCCCTTATGTCCACTGGTTCAGAGATGGAGATTTTAAAGTTTGGTAGTGCATTTTTTTTCCTTTTCTTTTTCTTTTTTCCAACCACATAGTAGGGTTAGCCCCGGGTCCATCCATTAACCTTCCCAAACATTCTATAGGTTAGGCGAGATTTGGACTTCAGTCTCCTCTATCACCGAAGAGACTTCACAAGTTGAACTAATCAATACGTGCCCAGTTGCGCAATGATGAATTTTCTAAATTACTGCTAGATATCTGCCTTTTATTTTATTTGAGCCGTGCCTGGGAATTTTTTTTTTCCTTCTTTTGGGGGTCAAGGGGAAATGTGTAAAACAGGTACACACATTTATGACAAATGTCTCCTCTCACCCTGTGACATATCAAGTCGAGCTGTTTTTAGAACTGCAAGCTTTCAATTTCCCAAATTGTTTCAAATTTCACCCGGAGTTCTTGAATTGATTTTCATATTTGAGTTATACCCTTTCAAAATATTTGTGTCTTCATGCAATCTGATGCCATGATTTTTTCTTGGCGGATGATTATGGACCAGACCCTAAACTTGAAACTTTTGATTTACTTTCTGAAAACTGCTGGACATGGTCTTCCATGTCTAATCATTTAACATATTTGCTAATGAATTTGTGGACATCAGCCATATTTCTTAATACAGAATTTGCGGCCTTGTCTAGTGATATAATGTAATGCATGAAAAAGAAAATGTTGGGGACGCTCCATTGCACGCAACAAGGCCACAGAAGTTGCCTGAAAGGAAGTTACCCTAGACTCTGGATCCATTGTATCAAAATTTTGTCTTAGTACTCTATAATTTCAAGTTCATCAGTGCATGTGACGGATTTGGTCAGTCCCGTACGCCCTGTCTTCTTATGGCGCAAGTTGTGAACAACTTAAAAATGCTGCATCCCCCTTTTCTTTTTGCTTTTCCTCTTTCTCAAATCTGTAAGTTTTCTTTCGAAAGTTTTATCTTTGGACTGGTCTGAAAACCAGTATGTGAAATGCTAAGGCTGTTCTTTGTTGTCTACACAGAACAGTTGGAAACTTCATCTAAGCTAGTGTTTCTGAACAATGTCTGAATTGGATACAGGTTCATACGTGTAACAAGCTAGCAAGTCGGCATATAAGGGTTGTGCTTGCTGACCCCAGCGATGTGTCTCGCTGTGACATATGTGAAAATACACCGGGTATAAGCATCTTCTTTTCCCTTGTACCAATTTTTTCCCTTTTGATTGAAACGTCAAGATTCATTTGAAATTGAATAATGCTATATAGAATAAATGAATTAAGGATCAAATGGACCAAATCCTACGTGGCACTTCATATCAGAAAAAATTAGAATCTTTCATATTACGGTGAACTGTCTGGTAGAATTTGATTCACTTGGTCTTTGAGTCGTAGTCCTGCTTGCATTAATCTTTGAAATATATTTGCAAAGGTATACCCTTTTTCTTATTGTAAAGCGGTTAAAACTCACAACATCCCCTTGGAAATGTGCGTGTAGCTTTCTTTTACTGTGAGATAGATGGAACTTCCCTTTGTTTGCAATGTGATATGATTGTGCATGTCGGTGGAAAAAGGAGTCACAGAAGGTACCTCCTATTGAGACAGAGAGTCGAGGTTCGTGTAATCTCTTTTGGAGAGCATTGGCTCTGGTTTTATAACTATACCATAGGACATCTTACTGAAATTTCTCGGGTTCAGTTTCCAGGAGATAAACCTGGCAACCCTGAGGAGGCAACCTTACAATACATGGATCCATCTGAGAATAGGAAGGGCAAATATCAGCTGCCTAAAGTGCTGATGAGGGAGAACCTACAAAATCACAGGATCCCTTCTGGTCCATCATCAGATGGGAATGATGATGGACACAAAAAAATGGATGTCAAAATGATTGATTTGAACGTTCAGCCTTAGCGGATACATGAGCAAGCTTCGAACAATCAGGTAACTATGGTTATTCCATGGATTGAAAGATTGAATTATGCTGAACCATAGACAAACTTTATGCTGACTAGTGAATTGATGATCTTTCAAGTTTGGATCTATACCTATTTTCACCACAAGTAATATTCCCAGAGACACATCACATAAGATATACAATGTGACATCTGAGAAGTAGTTCATGATTCTACTGAACATTTTGATTTTGGCAATTGAAGTTGTACAAAAATATTATGAACAAGAAATAATATGTCCCATGAATTTGTCATTCGAGGTGTCTTTCTCTCTTCTGAGCTCTTTGAATCCTAGGCTTTCATTGCAAAAGGAGCTTTCTTTTTCTTTGCAGCAGTAAACCTTAATCAGGAAGAATAGTTTATGAGGAACCTTTCAGTTCAATGCTTGAAAGACTGCAAACTTCGCCCTCTACTACTCTCTCTCTCTCTCTGGGTGATCAAGTTCATGTTATGACCCCCTTCGATTTATGGATGTAGAAGCAGTTGGTATTTCAGATTGCAAAGCAAGAGCTTGCACTGTACTGTATTTAAGATGTTGAAGGATGCATAAGTAGCAAGCAAAGTTTAGAATTTTTGGGAGGGATTCAACATATATATTAGGACTTTTATTCATGTGAATTATAAGTTTCTATCCTTTTTAATGAAACTCTGTTGCAGCCGTTTTGAGCAAAATAATCAATTATTTTATACTTTGTGAGAGCATAAAGAACCTCTGGCTCTATGCCCTCTTGAGGGAAGACTGGGTTTTCTATGAGAAGAGGTAATTTACAGCCGGTTGATTGTTTAAATAAATAAAAAAATAAAAAAAAAGGCAGTGGGCGGGCTTGGGTTGGGCCTTATTAGGGCCTAAGGACATGATGTAGGGGCTCGGGCCAACCTAGCCTGGCCTATTTTAACCCGGCCTTCGAATACTTGGGGGGGTTTGGGTTCTTAATAGGAAGATGTAAATGATATTAAAAATAGAAAGATGTAAATCTGAAATTCATTTAACAATAAACTTGGGCTTAATTGGGTCAAGTTCAATAAGAAGAGTAAACAGTATAGCGATCACAACCCCCTTTCTTAATTCATGATTCAGAATTCAAATATAATATAATCAAAAAATAAAATAAAATAAAATAACAAGAGTAAGAAGATAACAAGCAAAGTGTTGGTGCAAACCGCGATGGACAGTTGGTCTAATAAGGGTGTTAGATCTCTTAATAAAATTTTGATTTTGAAACTTAGAAGTGAAAAAAACTAAGTTTAGAGAGTTGTTCCCTAAGTTAAACCCGACAATACTCGATTCAAATTTGACGAAACTTGATTTTGAACGGTGGTTGGTCTAAAAAGAAATAAAAAGTATAGGAGCAAGCCCCGTCAAGTGAAAAGGCCCAACGTGGATTTATAGTAGTAGGAGTCGGGGCTGGCTTTTAGGAGCGGTCTCAAGGCGAAGAATTTCAAAGTCATGCCCTGATGATCTCCATGGAAGGGACATGATCGATTCATAGGCCTCCAACTAAGATGTGTACTTTTCCTCTCTTGACATTGTCCAAGCTACTCTTGGTACATTTAGATTAGTTACAGATAGCTTTAGTAGACATAGCCCTTGACAAACATCCCTGCTTTGTACCCTTCCAAGTCTCCCTCGCCAGAGTACTTCCCAAGCTGAGCAAGAGAGTTAGCCTTGTCTCTGATGAGCAGATCTTCCTGAGCCTCCTTCACATTCTCTGGTCTTCCTCCCCACTTCTTCAAGCAAGAGTTCTGAAGTGCTCATGCATATGAGAAAGAAAAGTGCCACGGGTTGGGACCTTGGTTCATTGCATTCAAGTTCAGGGTTGCCTCAACTTCAGATTGTCCACCAGACAAGAACTGCTCAACCAAAAACAGGAACGATTAGCTCAGGGGGTCTATATTAAATTTTGAGACTGTATAAATAAAATTCTGTATATGTTAAAAAATTTTGTCTAGTGTTAATACTCCATGACAATTGTTGTCCATCGGTAAACTAATATGTTTCTAATATTTTCATTTTCATTTATGCATAAAGAGTTCCAAAGAACGGTTATAGATACTTGCCATGATTCCTGGATAGGCTGGTGGGATTCTTCTTTTGAGGAGTTTTAGGGTGTAGTCAGCGACTTGCTGTGGGGTAGCCTTGTCTTTGCACTCGGCTCCAGGACTTACCATGCTAGGCTTGAGGAGGATGCCTTCAAACATGACATTGTTCTCAGCGAGGTAGAAGAAGACCTCAGCCCAGACCTTTTGGGCAACTTCAAAGCGAGCGAGACCCCAGGCTGCTCATAGCGAGCGAGACCCCAGGCTGCTTCCTTGACAGCAAGTGCAGAAGGTCCATTGGGAATGCTCACAACAGTCCGCCTTTTATGTACAAAAACAAAACAACAAAAGAAAAGTCACATAGAAATCTCTGCTGCAATCAAAGTTGTCTCAAAATTTTTGTTACTAGAGAGAGTGGCAAAAGGTATCATTTGGCAAAACGAGCTCCCTGTTGATCGTGAGCTGCAGAGCAGGAGGCGAAAGACCATCAAGACCTTGGCACCATGATTCATCATTTGAACCAGCCAAAGGAACCAAACCCTGCAAATTTTCTCACCAATTTAATCCTCAACTTACTCAAAGCTCTACATTTGCTAACTTTGAATCATTTCATGACCCCCTCAAAAGAAGATTTCAAAAAAATAATATTACAATTTAGAGATATTTTAGCAAAGATTGCACAAGTTTTAGAAATGTTGCTAAATATCTGGTAATACCACAAAAAGTTCTAAAAATACCGCTAAAATCCTTTAAAATGTGATTTATTCTCTAAAAATTATAATCTCAGTCCCTCTTACCCTTTCATGCATATTCCACTTCGCCTTTCTAATTTAAATTTCCGCATTCAACCATGTTTATGTACCTGTCAACTTTGATGCCAGGAACGATGTTTTGATCAACAAGAACATCAGCCATCTTCCTGCCATCAACAGTAGATTGGGTAGAGTCTCCTCAAAGAGGATTGCGCCAGAGATGTGGTTGCCGAGGCCTGGTGCTGAAACTAGCAGTGTCCTGTATGCCTGGCGGTTGGCCTCTGTGTTCTCTAGCCCAGTTGAGGCTAGACGTTTCCCACATGTTGCATTTGACTCATCCATGGCCAAAATTCCACACGCCCGGGAGATACAATTGTTTTCTGCTTTCAAGTCACCAAAATTCTCAATATCAGAAAAGTGATCATCCAGTAATTATTAAAGTTGTAATAAATGAGACTTGACAGATCCATCAATCTAAAATGATCCATTACTCCAAATCTTCAACTTCATAAGAATTGATATATTTTAATATTTATTATTTTGTAATAATTCAATTGTTTTTTTTAAAGGGTCAAAATGGTTATTAGTTCTATCCGCCAGGGTTTTACCATCAAACTACTTTTCTTTTCTTTTTTTTTTCTCTTTTTTTATTGTGTTTTCTTGCTTGGTTTATTGAATGGCAGTAACAATTGGAATACACTTGCCATTTATAATTGCTACAAAGCATGTAGCAAAAGGGCACATACCGCAGTCGTGATGAGCTCATCAGCGTATGAGCCATCACGGATGGTGAGCCCAGAGGGTGCAACAGGGTTGCAGCGGGCTACTGAGACCGGGGGCTAGCGAAGGGTCTCAACCTTCACCCACTCAGATTTGCCTAGAACAGTAGACGTTTTGAGGAGAGATGCAGATGCCATTTGAGTATAAATTTTAGTTCTGCGCAAAACTCGCTTGGGGAAGCTCTTTTGCTCTCTCCCTCTCTCTCTTTCTCCTTGGCTCAGGAGCAGCTTGAGTCACTGTACTTATAGTTCCGGTCTTCACTCGCGAGAGATCTCATTTGAGGCTGTAATGCATTGACCAATAAGGCATTGCTGTGTGGGATGATAAATTGCTGATTTGTCAAGTTGCAGAAAGTGGCTTAAAGGTCTCTCTAAACCATTAATAGTTGGTTGGTGTTCCTCTGAAAATTGTAAAGCCAGGAAAAAAAAAAGGGTTGAGATATTTGTTTCTATTTCATCTCAATTTCGTATTAAAAACTAAATAATTATCATCGTAAAGATGCAGATGATATGACATGTATTTTACCCAACTCGGACTGTAATTTATCTCGGCCGGTTTGTGCCCAATTTACAATTATCTCTTCATGGTTATATTAGGTTTGATGCCCATTTTAAACCTTGTCATAATCGTTCTAGATTCTTTGTTCTAGGTCTTAAACCCCTTTCCAGAACCAAAAAAACACAATTATTATATATATAATTTTTGAAAAATATACGTAGACTTATTATTATTTTTTTATTATTAATATTTAGAATCAAATTCTGAGTAATTCAATTCAAACGTTTAGATAATGACTCTCCGAATATAATATTTTTTATTTCTAAGTTTTAAATTCGAAATTTAATTAAATAATCTAACACCATATTCTACTAAACGGATAACTCATCGTTGTAAAGTGTCCATGACTTTTAATCCAGTGGTTTCCATTTTCATTGTTTAGGCGTTTGATATTGCAAACAAGTGGAACTGGGATCTAACCAAATTGTCACAATCTAGGAATAGTTAGTCTTGTAATAGGTCCAAAGCGGGGAATTGGCCAACATTGCATTCGCCGGTCACGACCACACCATCATTATGTTAGCTGTATCGGCCATGGCCCCATCGCTCAAAAGATCTAGCAAATTGTGGTTGAAAAGGGTTTGGTAGGTCGCGCACGTCCACAGAATCCGGTTCAAAAGAACCCGAGAGGTGAGGGTTTGATGGACAGGGTTCAACAACAAACCTTAGGGTTGCAGCAATGAGATAACCCCATGTCTTTAGAACCACCAAAGTGCTCGAGAGACTAAGCTAAGGTAGTCACTTCAGCTTGAGAGCATAATAATGATAGCTTCTACCCAAAAAAAATAATAATGATAGCTTAGCTAGTTTCCAATACGCTTCGGCCCCAAGCAAGTTTAACCAATCCGACAGTACCTGGTGTGAAGGTTCAGCTATTACTTAACGATAATCCAACCTTTGTAACCAGTTCTGATATCAGTTTTTCCCTATCACCCAAGGGGAACTTAGGTGTGGGTCTTAGGTGTGACAACGTTCCATTTTCTCCATCGATGATAAGTGAAACTCAGGGAATTCAAGGGATTTGCCCCCTTAAACCAATCTCTTCGTGCTCATCACAACCACACACCATGATGTAGTTCTTTTTTTTTTCTTTTTTTCTGGTTTTCACTACCGTAACTAATCCAGTTCAAGAATTGTAAGGATCATTTTAGGAATTGACTCTCATTTTTGTCATTCTCAAGGGTTCAAACTCGAAACCTCCGGTTAAGGGGATAAAATATCCAACTACTCAACCCAAAAGACATTGGTACAACATGATGTAGTTTGTTTCGCTACTACGTCCCAGGGGTGGATTGTGGAGTTTAGAGAAGAATCGCAAAAGACACCAGACATGAAAAAACGAAAATGCAAAGGCTGACCAGTTTCCAAATTTCTTCCCTTACATGTCATCTCGCCTTGAACAATCACCACTCTTCTATGGCTACATAAATCTTTCCCCTCTCTGAACTCGGAATCATCTCACAGAATTTCACAGCAATCAGATGAATGGCGTACCTGTGTATTGTAAGGTTGAAAAGTCACAGCCCACTGATGGTTATTGCTGACTAACAAAACGTTGGGAATTTCAAGGGTAACAGAATCATTTCAGATATGTTGACGAAACCCAGAGTAGAATATAGGTTATCAATGATGTCGAAACTTCCAAACTCCTTGGTCCTTTAAGTATGGGTATGGGTGGGATCACAGACACCATCAAAAAGGTTCCCAACAGCCAAGATAGAATAAATGCTCCAGCCCTATAAAAGAATAATGCAACGAGGATCTAAGAATTACATAGCTAGGCAAAAATTGGATAATAAGAACTCGATAGCTGTACACATACCCATAAAGTAAAGCTCGGATCTTGCTCTTCAGCCTGTCATGTGTGAAGTACATTGTAGCAATTAGAGAAATAGCTACCTGAAGGGTTGGGCCTTCTTCAGTAGGAAAGAGAACAGTAAGGACTCCAAGGACAACAAAGGCAATGCTGGTTTTTATGATGAAGTTTGTTGAAGGCGTTTGGAACCTACTGATGACAGCCTGCACAACACGAGACTGAGTCACTTCCCTAACCTTTTTCTTGATGTTGATTTTTGGATTCTTCCTCTCATGAAACTTCTGCATAATTATTTTGTCATGGGCTGATTCAATGGCATCGAGACTGGGCTTGTGTCCTGCATATCTCTGTACCAAGAAGTTCCTTGCAGCTTGGATTTCATCTTCAGATGCCTCCCTGCTGATTCCAAGTCGTTTATAAGGATCCCGGACATTGATTCTAGGAAAAATTGCTGCACAGACATGATGCTAAGTTTTGAGCTTATTTGAGAAGCTTATTGAGCAGAATAACAGAACAATCATGAAAGTACAATCAATCATATATGTCAACTAAATAATAATTTTTTTGACAATAAAGAGTTGTGTCAAGAATTCAGATCTCAAACATTAAGATGGATGTCCTACAGTCGGAGCATGCATGTTAGCAAAACACTAAACCAAGGCATTCTAGTGACAAGCAAAGATATGCAGTCGCTCACATGCATGTATACGTGCATAATTTGTATGTTCAACAGAGGAGGACATAACATTCATTATTATTGTTCCCAAAGTATTAAATCTGTAATTATTTGAAATTTTGACAGTCCAGGAAAGATATGGATAGCTCTTTAACATGGATTCCATAAGGAAATATAAACAGCATAATGTTAAGGCACCAGAAATCTGTTTCAAGAACCACAAGTAATGCCAAGGAAAACTTTTCAGATATTATGGCCTCAACAAATAGCAGGCAACTTAGGCGATCATGCAACAAAAGCCCAAATCCATGTTGATCACCAGTTATTTGGCCAATATCAAGCAAATCTCACCCAATATCCCATTTGAGTCACCCTTAAATGTAGAAAGCAACCAACTCAAATTGTTATGCCATCGGATCCCTTAAAGTAAATCTTTAAACCAAGAAAGACCAACTTAATATTTCCATTTATAAATTCCTATGTTATCACTTGTCAAACAGAAAGGCAGATGGTGAAGAATGCACCTAACTTCCTTCCTTCACAGAGGTTCCACATATAAAAATGAACGATCAATTTCTTCCCAAGCATTAACTCTCTCTACAAATCCATATTTTCTAGTTCACACATATTAGCAAAAAATAAAGAATAAACTATAAGCTGTTGGTCATGACTTCCGGTCAAAAAAGTTAAGAAGCAGCACAACAGCTGTGCATACCACTTGGGTCATTTGTCATATCACCATATGAAGCATCCATTGCACTCTTGATCACATAATTTCGCAATTTGTTACACCTTTGTGCGGAACAAGCCCAGTATTTTCTGCAACCAATTGCAATAGGCAAAAGGATCACCATAAGAGATGTAAAGCCAAGTAATAAGTAATGCATCACTAAAGAAGATCAGTACCTTTCTAGATGAACTACCTTCACCTTATCTCTGAGCTTTCTACCATTGAAAAACGATGAAAATTGCCAACATAGTGCTTTTGAGCTTTGTGAAGATGCAAGAATACAGTAACATGAGGGACAACCCGTCAATCCAGATACAGCCATCTTTTGCTATCCAAGCAGCTTTAAATTCTCTTGTGCTCTCACTTTCATATGCCAGTGAATTTTAGAGACTGCAAGAGAGAAATAAATCTAACCACCACCATGCTAGGTCCATAAATGACTCTCTTTTGCGCTTTTTTTGGGGGGGGGGGAGTGTGGGAAGGAAGGATAAGCACGGTGCACAAATGGAACTACCCCTAACAAGATAGCACATATTGCATAACCATCAACATGAATATTTCACGAGAGATCAAAGCTATACAAAAAACGGACATGCACTCACAAGTTTTCCAAGAAAACATCCAAGACTCCATCTCTAGTCTTCCGGTTTGCATGGCACTTATTTGATCACAATTAAATAGACTATATAGCTCAGTTACCGGTAAGGTGACGCTGTCTAATCTGACTCATTCCCTCAAAACAACAAATGTGTCATCACGGTAAAGAAGAAAATAGGAAAATAGACAAACAGGCTGTACATGAGAACCAACACATTTATCACGAGAGAAGCACATGAGAGGTATACGAAAAATAAATGTGTGCCAATAAATCTGTAAAGCAGCAACAAAAACCACTAACATGGCATACAGCTAAGGAACAATTTGAACAAACAAGTATAAGGCACAAAATTCCAATCCTATGAGCACCCCATCTTGGGTAGCTTCTTACGACCTTTCATATCTTAGAGGAAGTGAGCACAAAATAACCTATTCAGACATCAATTGAAAACATTATTTTGCCAATGAACATGCCTAAATTCCCAGTCTTAGACGAACATGACAAAGTATAATTCAAAGGATTACAAGATTGGGGCTTCATCGAAACTTCAACCCCCAATTCCCCAGATTAAAAATGCTACATAGAATTCATTTTTCACAAGTATAATCTCTCCACATGGTTAAAAGAAACTAGTGGGTAAAGACCCAGAAGAGCAAAACCTATTTTATGTCCAAAATATAACTTCTTTTACTCAGTCATACATAGGACGTGCTTCAACGATGTTTGCATTTTTTTTTTTTCATCACAATAAGACTTGCAAAATATGATACACAAAAGTTGTTGGAAGAGTACAACTACCGCTTCAATTAAACATTAACCAAAAATGAGGGGGGGGAGACCGACCTGATAAGAAGGAAGACAAAAGGTAGGTTTTTTTTACTGATCCAGTTCAAGGATCAGCTAATTTCAATGTAAGAAACGAAAAGTGTGTGTGTTTTAGCAGTGGGTGTCGAACTTCGGCGACAATGATGCGCGAGAGAGAGAGGAAGAAGGGAAACGAGCGAGTGTTCGGGTTGGGGGAGGAACTTCAAATGTTAAATGATAAGAGAAGAAAAGTGGAAATGGCACCGCAAGATCCGTTGTAGTCTAGTCGGTTAGGATATTCGGCTCTCACCCGAAAGACCCGGGTTCGATTCCCGGCAACGGAATGTCTTTTGCTCTCCTTCTCCGCTTTTTTTTTTTTTTTTTCCTTTCTTTCTTTCCGCTTTATTTTTGAGGTATTTTTTTGTGTATTTTACTGGCAAAATGGGAGAGAGAACTGTAGCCCAAACTTCCACAAAATCAAGTTTTCATGCTTTTGAAGAACTTCAACTTTCAAATTTATAATTTTGTACATTCGATTCCTCAAAACCTTAAATCGTCTGATGTTTAACTATTTAATCCTATAAAATTTTGAATTCATTAACTTTTTCAGATTTGTCAAACTTTTGAACTATCGATATTTAACACTATTATCTCTAATTAGGACTTAAATTAGATTAGAAATGTTCAAAGGGATGCG
The DNA here is from genome assembly GCA_033439265.1 of Dillenia suffruticosa. Taxonomy (NCBI): domain Eukaryota; kingdom Viridiplantae; phylum Streptophyta; class Magnoliopsida; order Dilleniales; family Dilleniaceae; genus Dillenia; species Dillenia suffruticosa. Next base: position 1,163,112 of record JAVTVX010000027.1, read on the forward strand.
AAGTGGATATTTGTATATGACTTTTCGAATTTTAAATGGTTTATATCCTTTATTATCAAAATGGGGCATGCAACGAAAAATAAAAGTTCTCAAAATGGGACAAGCAACTAAAAGTAAAAGTTCAAGTTTCATTGTCAGAAATCAAACTTAGAAGCCTTTGGTGAGAGTCGAATACTCTAATCAACTAGATTATAAAAGATTTACGGGTAGATTAAAAATGATTTATAACGTCTATTTTACTTTCTTCAAAAGACTTAATAAGCCTTTTAGCAATTCTCTTGTATCAATATTCACAAGATATATAATTTAGTTAGACACGAACCAAAGTGGATAATGGGATTAGGCTAAACTGAAATATGATATTACGTTCATAAGAGAATAGTCTAATGATCATAATTTTTATTTCTCAATTTGATAATTTCATATTCGAATATCTGTATAATCAATATATATATATATATATATATATATATATATATATATATATATATGACATCGCTAAACTGAAATATGATATTACGTTCATAAGAGAATAGTCTAATGATCATAATTTTTATTTCTCAATTTGATAATTTCATATTCGAATATCTGTATAATCAATATATATATATATATATATATATATATATATATATATATATGACATCACCCTCGAGAGGCTTGCGGTCAATCAGGCCCATTCCATGCCACCATTGCCCTTACTTATGGTGAGGTAGAATTTTGAATCCGTAAGGCAATATCCCTCAATCACGAATTTGAGGCACACCCCAAGTCATGCCTCCCAACTTTTTGTCATCATCCACCATACCCTCTTCCCAAAACATACCATTTCGCTTTCTTCTTTCCATCAACCCCACATTTACCAACTTAGTGCCAGTGAAGGAAAGCGAAAAAAACCAAGCATCGAGACCATAATTTAGGGTTTCTCGTCTTGTCATCGTTGGATTCTTTTATACTTCTTCACACGCAATCCTTACTAAGGAATGAAAACATCCAATTGGACAATGCTCTCCATCCTTTTTAAAAGGAAGTATCGCACGTTTATGCATTCAATGGCAGTTGAAATAAATTTTAATTGCTATTATAAAAAAAATTAAATAATTTTGAATGGTCAGGATTTATCATGACCATAATTCAATAATCTCTGGTATTATCGGTGTTCATACCCACATAAATAATAAAATTAACCTGATAAAAAAACAAGGCAGTGACTTTATTTTATTTTTTTTGATATATTATCTATCGATATTTAAAATTATAATCTGATTAATTCGATTCAAATATTATCAAATTCATTTTAAAAAATAACTCTTTTAATATAATTTTTTTTTTTAATTTTTAAGTTTAAGATATAAAATTTAAAAAAGAAAATTTAGCATTATTATTTTATCCATCAAATCGATTATGGGCTCATAAGGCCTCGTGAGTAGGTGACCGTGACTCCAGTTTACAGATAAACCAAGATGAAGGGGACCCAGATGTGACCTCTTCATCCTCATTACGATGTGACCCTAATTTTCTCATTTTCTAAAGTAATTGTTTCAAGAAAATTTAACACCAATCATGATTGAAAACAAGGGAATAGGGGGTATCTATTCATGTGATTTAGGGGTAGTATAGGAAGAGAAAATTATTATAGTTTTTTGTATCAAAAACTTTAATTTATAGTTCTACTTACACCTATTTTATTTTATTTATAATAATTTTTTAAAATTTTTAATTTTTAATTTTTTCGAACACTTCAATTTCAACTTCAATAGACCCGATAATATATATACACAGTGAGATATAAATTACTTATATCCAATAATCATATTAAAACCAATTAAATTTGATTTGACTTAACTTGAACATTTAAAGATCAAAACTCTCATCGTATTTATTTTCTCCGTATATAAAATTTTAACTCGAAAACTTATTTATTAAAAATTGATATTTAATTACTAAATTAACTAAATATTAATTCAATAATATATGTGTGTGTGTGTGACATGATGGTATGGTACCCTAATAATCTACTTTTTGTTGTTTTCTGCGGTTCAATTGTAAAAGTGGCCCTGCAAGCTGCCAGTGCCACTTCCACAGATGGACTTCACGGGGGTACTCAAGCCATCTAGATTTGCGATTGTGAGATTGCGTTGTTGACCTTGCAGACAACAAGAAATCCAAAATTACTTCAAACAAAAACGATATCATTGAATAAAAGGGTGTGATTTTACAAGAGTGACCCTGGTTTTTATTTTCAAAATTTGAATAATTTTAAATTAGATAAAATATTTTTCAAAATAAAAAAATAAAAAATGTTGAGGTGGGTCGTTACGTAAGTCGGTCTATTTGATTTTTGTAACATTATTTTAAATTTATTTACAATAATTACTTTTGATAAAATTTTTTGAACTCCAAATAATAACCCATAAAAAAAAGACTGTCATATAAATTATAATCATTAAATGAATCATAAATCATATGATATTGTCTCTCTTTCCTTAACGTCCGTTTGGTCCACCCATGCAAAATAATTAATTTGAGGAAAAGATTTTGAAAGGTTTTATAGGAACACTTTAAACTCAATTTTTCAATTCTATTATTAAATCGGTGGATTTTTGAAAGATAAGAATTTTCTTTTAAAATTATAAATATTAAGTTTATTTTATATCGTTTATTTTTAAAATATAATAAAAAACAAAAAGGTGAAACAATAAATTTATATATTTTTTTATTATATTCTCTTATTTTCCATCGTCTAATCATACGTGATTTCTTATTTTATTTTCCTTTTTTATTTCATATTTTATTATCAAACGTGTTTTTTAATTTTATGTCGCTTTTCTTCCCTTTGCTTCTCTTTCCCATCTTTTCCCTTCCTTTTTTTACCATCTTTTCCCATTAGCTTACCAAACACACGGTAAAGATTTCGGGTCCCAACCAATGTATGTAACAAAAAAAAAATTATATTTAATACTTCGTAACTCATGAAAAATGGTTAAAATCCCATCCCCAACGGCAAATTTCCTGCGCCGGGAAGAAGGATAGGACATGAGAAAAATTTGTATTACAGATACTTTCCTCACGAGTCACAACTCCCTGGCAGTCAGCAGACTCAAACAGAAAGAAGAAGACACATATGCCAGTAAGATCACCAAAGTCTAAGGGCACGAGAAATAGAGGTAAGGAGGATACAGCCAGACCCTCCAAGATTCCCCCCCCCCCTCTCAAACCTCTCATTTCATTCAACTTTAACATTGGAGACTTGAATTTTTCAGAATGTTGGTACCAAACTTGGTCGTTTTGGTTACATTGTTCAGTATTGCAAGTAGTTCTTTATCGGTGCCAAATGAATCAAATGGATTAGTGGTGACTGAAGAAGCCTACATGAGTTGGGTAAAACACATGGGTTCTCTCAGGCATTCTCTCTTCCAAAAAGCACAGAACAAGCTCAAGCCTTGCAGGACTATCAAAGTCAACAAAAACCCAAAATTTGGTGACTTTGTCACTATACAAAAGGCTATTGACTCACTCCCTCTCATGAATCCTTGCAGAGTTCTTATCTTCATTAGTGCAGGAACTTACAGGTACCCCAGTTGTTCAAAATTGCCTCTTTTTGTCCATACTTCATTCATTTCTTTTCACTCTCTCTCTCTCTCTCTCTCTCTCTCTCTAGGGAGAAGGTGGAAATTCCAGCGACCAAGGCATTCATAAGCATGAAAGGAGAAGGAGCAGATAAGACCACAATAGAGTGGAGTGACACTGCAGAAAAAAAGGGGCAGAGTGGACAACCATTAGGGACCTTTGGTTCTGCAACTTTTGCGGTTAACTCTCCTTATTTCATTGCAAAGAACATCACCTTCAAGGTCTGTCATCACATTCTTCAGCTTAAACAACCAATCTTTAATTCACTAAGTTATTACAAAAATTTCCCAAATTCTCTGTTCCATCTTAACCGGTAGAGGTAGAATTTATGGGAAATTCTATGGTACAAAATATGTCATCAATGTACTGAACTATGCTTCCAGTATCAAATATGCAGTCATGCCATGAATGCCTCTTTCAGTCAGCAATTGTCTCAAAATCGTGGGTTGGAAGAGCACGCTTATAAGTATTGTTTTCTCCTAGTTAGCCTGAAAGGCGATTTGATTGTACTTATGATTGTAATTATCAAGGAAAAAACATGTGTATGAATATAAAAAGAAGTAATAAAATTTAAAGATGTTTTGGTTGGTGACAGAACAAAGCACCATTGCCACCATCAGGGGCGCTAGGGAAGCAAGCAGTGGCCCTGAGAATTTCAGCAGATACAGCAGTTTTTATTGACTGCAAGTTTATAGGAGCACAAGACACACTATATGATCATATGGGGAGGCATTATTTCAAGAACTGCTACATTGAGGGTTCTGTGGACTTCATTTTTGGGAATGGGCTTTCGCTTTATGATGGTTGCCATTTGCGTGCTATTACCAATGGTTATGGGGCCTTGACTGCACAGAAGAGGGACAGTTTGCTTGAGGAGACTGGATTTTCCTTTGTGAATTGTAAGGTTACAGGTTCAGGTGCTCTATATCTAGGGAGGGCTTGGGGCACTTTCTCTAGGGTTGTCTTTGCTTATACTTACATGGACAAGATTATCTCTCCTAGAGGATGGTATGACTGGGGAGACAAGAACAGGGAAATGTATGTACTCTCTCTCTCTCTCTCTCTCTCTCTCTCTCTCTCTCTCTCTCTCAAATGGATCATGGGTTTTGCAGGACTGTGTTTTATGGGCAATACAAGTGCACAGGACCAGGGGCAAGCTCTGGAAGCCGAGTTTCATGGTCGAGGGAGCTCACTCAGCAGGAGGCAGAACCATTCATCTCAGTTGGATTTATTGATGGTCATGAATGGCTTCCCAACATGTTATGATATTGTGCATGCTTACCACACAGCAGCTTAGAGATCCGAAGTGCGATGTAAAATCTCACCCTGTAAATCAGATTGCTGCAATGTATTTTCCCTGAATCTCTCTTTAGTATTTTCTTCTACTTGCAAGAACACAATCGAAAAATGTACACATTAAAGAACCGCATAGGGCACCAACTTTACATTAAGCTGAAGTTACAAAGCATAATCAAATCATATCCGGCAAATTAAAATGCTATTGGCTCTAAGAATTTACTATACATACATCATCTGTACATTTTCATTTTCTCTTTTTCCATCTTGAACCGAAGGAAGATGCGGAGTGGTATATGCAGCATTGAGACCAATTAACTATACAAATACATCATTGTGCCACCTACAACGGCAATATAGTCCAGATCAAAAGATTGGTGATGGTAAGAAATAGTTCATTCAGAGCATGAATTCGATATATGCAGAATGAGAGAAAATGGACTTGCACTTTTTTATGAGTTTTATGAGAGCAAAGGACCAAATACTCATGGGAATTGTGATTGAGTGGTATTAATATCATCATCATGTGCTGAATTATGGGCCAGCAGATTTTACACAACAAAATTGCACTAAGCCAAGCTAAAGAGAAAGAAGTGAGATAGCAACTTACAGTATCAGGATGATGTCATGACTGGAAGAGGGTAACAGTTGCAATATAGCCATTCCTCATCACCTGTTCGTGTTGGTAGGATCAGTATTAAAAATGACTTAATAGCATAGCTGGATAATGGCATTAGGTAGTATCGGGTGTAAAATACAGAAGGATAAGAACATAAGATGAATAACGTAATTATCATAATGACTCACTTCAAACGCAACATTCTGATAACCATATACAAATGTAGATCCAAAAGGATTGCTGGTAGATCCTTGTGTTTGAATAGCAGCTCGGCCACAATCCCCAAGAATCTCCTACAATTGTGACAGTTTTTGACCAAATATCAAAAACTCTGCAAAAGCAGCTGGTTTATTCTAAAAAACTGGAAAGGTAGAAAGCTGAACTAGAATTCAAACTCAGTAAACAATCAGAAATTCATAAAAGTTGCCTGACAGATATATTTTAACAATTTGTGCACACAGGCGTGCATCTCTGATCATATTCAGAGCACTCTAGAAGAAGACTTCAACTAAAAATAAATAAATAAACTGGAAACCAAGATGAATAATAGAAGGAAGCTTTTATCAATACCAGATCCAAGGAAACAAAACAACCTAATCAAAATGTAATATATATACCTTCACTTGCTCCCATTTTGTGCTAGGTGTAATGGTCTGCTTAGCTGCATTTGTGTCTGGAAATGAATCCCCAACTGTAAGCAGAAGAGATATTATAATCTAGTTTTAATGGTGTTAAACTCAAAGCCCTCAAGCATGAAAAACCACTTACAATCAGAACCATAGATTACAAAATTGCACTTTATATAGGAGTTGAAATCAGCATGCCCAGGATAATTAGTATGCAAGACAAACTTCTTGATTTTATGTGTCTGCAAAAACAAAATTAGCAATCAGATTCCCTTCCAAATATCAAATTTGGCATGATAAAAATCATAAGACGTGCAGAAAAGGTGCACCTGTCCATCAAATAATATGTCCAGACCCCGTGTGAAATAATTGTAGAAGTAATCGCCACAAAGAGTAGTTCGCGGACGAGGATCCGATGCAGAGTGAATTACCATCTGGTCCACCTGTACAGCCAAAAGAAAAGATCAATCCCACAATTGTCATAAGACCTTCCATCCAATAATAGCTTGGTAACATTGGTTTCTCTTAACAATAAGATTGAAGGAAATACACAGTAGGAAAATCGTAACCGTGGCTCATATAATCTGCAGTGCACCCCAGAACCATGAATTTTTTACATCCTTCGATAAGACCATTTTATGATCAAAGCTGGTCTTTCAAGAGAAAGATTCATGTGATTGGTTACTTATCAGAGTGAGAAAAGTTGTCAGTAAAATCAAGCAATCAAGACACCCACTAACAGTGTCATCTCTTAACCTATTGAGCTAAACATGCAATTACAAAATAGAAAGTGTGGGTAGGAACACTGTGACCAAGAACCACTAGTGGTGTCATCTCTTAACCGATTGATCCAAAGAGGACCATTGGAGAACAAAGTTCACCACATATGGTTTACCTACGACCTGTGATAACTCATGGCAGATTGAAATTTATTTACTCATGTTGGCTACTTCCAAATTTTTATTTCTTTTGGTCAGGGGGAGGGTTTAGTTTTACTGTAAGAAGTTGATGAGCAATAAGATTTCAGGGATATACCTACTCAAGATAAAAAAACAAAGAATGTCCCGGGCAACTAAGCCAATAGCAAAAAATAACTGCAAGTTTCAAAATGAAATAATACAATAAATTTAGAAGCACCTGCTTTTGATGAATTCCACAAGGACGACCCAGTTCAGTCCATACATCCTGCATAACAAAAAAGTAAAAGGACCAACAATTTTGACACGATTGTCGATACCTTAAAGACAGATAAAATTGTACTTGTCAAAAGTAGCACTTAACAAGCAGGTTGAATGATAACCAGTATCTTACATTATGCACCTCACTTCATATTAGCAATAACAACCACCAATTATGCACGTATTGCCTTGCATCTCCATGCAATTATGCTAGAGATTGCATGTGTCTGCACGCACGTTGGCTACATTACAAATTATTGCATCTCCATCAACAACCCCTATATTCATCTTCTTGCCAATGTTACCTCAACTAATTTTCAGAGGCACCTCCCCACCAAGTTCCACTTATAAACTAAACTAGGAAGCACCAGAAGATAGTAGCAGCTACATGAACAACTATAATATGCCGATGATAGGCAGTGTGTAGATGACCAATTACATCAAATTCAACCAGGTGAGAAATGCATATGAGACATAACTGGTAAGGCATATGAGCTAAATTAATCAGGAAAGCCACCCCTAGTTCAAGTTCATTAAAGAGACAACATATATGCAAAAACAAGAGCTCAAAGGAAAGAAGGGCATTCATGACATAAACATTAAAACTAACCTGTGGTGATGCACCAAAAGGGATATGCTGACCACCAACCGCAAACCATAACTCTTCCCCAAGCTGGATTTGCATTGCACGAAGGGAGGAAAAAAAAAAGATTTCAGAGTACAAAAATATCCTTCATTGCAGAATTGGTCAATTCCATATTCTCTATAGATTCCAGGGAGCTATCAACTCAGTGAAGAACCAAAGAATCCAATTAGGACCATGCTTAAGGCATAATACGAACATACAAGAAGAAATGATATAACAGAGTTCGAAGTGACGTTGGCTAACCTTCACATGAACCTCCTCCATGTAGAGGCTGCCCAAAGGCAGTGGCGGAGCAGAAGCTTTGTCCATGAAGGAGCCCACACCAACTTTTTTATCCATGGAGCTATCGAATATAGAAACACGGCACGTGACTGGAGTAGTGCCATCTGGAAATTCCAAGGGCAGTTCCGCTGATGTGGTGGAAAAGAGGAGAGGCATAAATAAGTAATTTACAGATGAAACGCATAAGTGGAAGCTCAGGTATCTATAGAATGTGTAAAGACGAGTGATGAATACCTTCTCCATCATGAAAGCAGTCAGCGTACTGGGTGGGAATTGGAAAAGCAAAAGATAGACCCTGAAAAAGTTAAAGTCAGACATCAATAGGAATTCTCACAAAGAATGACCTGGAACGACATGGTAAGCAACAGGCTGCTTTGAACATACTGGGTAGAACAAAGTGTAAACACCTCTATCCTTGTCATAAGTTCCTGGAAATGTTGGCCCAAATAGTTTATATACAGCCACAAAAGTGGCTAGAGTGGATGGTCCCCTGAAAGCGTATATGAGAGTTCAGTCATAACATTTGATTCCAGAAAAAGATATAAGTGATACTCCTGTGCCATACCCAATAAGCGAAGTAGCATAGCGCATCTGGAGCCGTTTGATATCAAAAATTTCGACAAGGCGTAGCCTCTGAAAAAGAGCTCCAAGTTAGATGACCAAAAACAATACAAACCAAGAATCTGTGAATCTGATATACGAAGGCAGCACACCCAGTTCTATTATAGATAGAAGAAAGTGAAATTGGGGGCATTTTTCTAGTGAAAGATGAGATGCACATTGAGCATCTAGTATGCCTTTAAACTAAATATCGCTGAATTGTAGACAACCAGATCCAAGTCAAATACCCCTGAAGTGAGAGAACATGGTGATCAAATTACACCAACAATAACAACACTACGACATTAATGCATGCAGGGGCAAAGTGGCGGGGCAAGGGAGTTGGGGGTATGGGGTTGGCAGCTCCCAATTTTAAGGAAAAAAAATTATACATAAAACTTTAAAACTTTTTAACCCCCAAGATTGTTTGCCCCCTAAATATTACAATCGTTGTCCTCCATGAGATTATAACCTCAAATGCATGTTGTACTCCTCCAACCCCCCCCCCAACATATCAATTCCTGGCTTCGCACCTCTATGCATGTGACGAAAATGATTCACTTCCAAAGTGTTGCAACTGATATTCATTAAAATTTTCCATGGGGTTGAACCAATCCAAGATTATTAAGGTCCTTGTTTTCCAAAGATTACTCCTCATTGCCAAGCATTTTACAAAGGTGTTTTTATAGGTTCATGATAACTATAGGCAGAAGAGATGAATTTGCCCCCAGTTCTCTGTTCTGTCTATTCGTATTTCACACTAATTTACATTAATGACCGCAGTGGTATCCTCTTTATCTTCAAGTAGTGAAACAGGGAGTTGCAAAAGAAATGGTTCAACTTTAGTTCTCATTCAAGTGGAATGGGAAATAAGGGCACGCCTCCCCCAATAAAAGAAGATTATGAAATTTGAAATATAGGAAAGGTATACCTGCGACCAAGGGTCAAAACGAAGATGAAATCCATGATCAGGGAAGCTAATTACGATATCCAATTTTAGAGGATCCTGCATACATGGAATGATGGGGTGTCATTCCAATTTGTGAAATTCATGATCAAGGAAGCTAATAACAATAGCTAAAACTTGTTTTTGGTCACACCAAGACGTAATTACCCAGCATATGAAGAGAAAATGGTCATAATCTAATTGCTACAAACTTCCTCCTTTACATCAAAGTGAAGAATAAACTATGGGCATTGACTAAAACAGAATATCATAGCAGAGTAGCAACCATCAAACAAACAATGCGAATTAAACTTGAGCATGATTTTGTTAGTCCGAACCTCGTCAAGGTACTTCACATGAACAACATCATAAATGTTTGGCTGCTGCTCTATTTGTGCAAACGCTTCGCATATAGGCATCCCTAAAAAAATCATCAACAACTCAACATACCACAAAGTCACTAGAAACACCTAAATGTCAGAAACATAGACCATAAACCAAATTTCCATCAATGTATTTCCAGTAATTGATTCTCAAAGTTCCAAATTTGCAACATGATTGGATCATTTGAGACAACAAGAAATTCAATTTTGACCAAATCAGGGTAGGAAGCTTCCAATGGTGAATCAAATGCATGCTCAGAAATTGACGAGAGGAATGGGAGACTTTTCAATTACCGAGAGAGAAAGGGCCGATTCCAAGCCCGGGACGAAGGTCGAGGACGATCGCGCCCATAGCTGTTCCTTCACACCTTCGTCTAGCTCTCTGCTGCAACATCCTCTTCGTCGTCCTTGATTGCTTGCTCTCTCTCTCTCTCTCGATCAAAATTCACAATACAGCCAACAGGGGTTGTTTGCTTCAATAAACGCCCCGTTACTAATTTTCATGCCTCTTTCGCACGCAATCGCACGCGTGGGGATTAATCCATGCTGGGGCTGGTAGCTCCGGGCCGGGCCGTGATTTTGATTAACCTGTGTCTAGTTCTGGACTTGGGCTGTATGAGTCCAAAGCTTGGCCTTCAAACGCTTGACCCCTTTTTTTGGGGTCTACACGGGACACTTTCCCGACTATTCGTTGTCTAAGGTTTGGTCCCTATTAATTTGAATTATCTCATCTATGATCTTTCTTTAGAGGATAGGAGTCTCTCCAATATAAACTACTCTATGTTCAAGTCACAAGTCAAATTCAAGTCCTCAGTTAAGGGGCCAAGCAACCTATTCATTTAACCGATTGTTCGTGGATAACGCTAGCCTTGTTTTATTGTCGGCATTGTGATAAAACATTTTCAATGAATGGAGGGAGCAGTCAAACCATTGTCCCATGCTATGATCTTAGAAAACTTACTTTTTTTTTTTTATTGTAGGAAATTTGAATCCCACATCACGTAATTGAAAAATGGAGAGATGAGTACTAGACTATCCACCTGGAGACCAGAAAACTCACTTCTTAATGCAACAAATATAAATAACACACTTGTCTACTCCCCGTGAATCAACTTTTTTTTAACAAAAAAAAAAAAAAAATTGAAGGGATAATGACCTGAGTATTTGAAGGGTTTTTCAATTTGAAGGAGGCAAAGGTTCTCCATGAGCTTAAAAAATATGAGATTTTAAACCTATATATCTGTGGAAATCAACTGGTTGTTAGAATAAGAGTGCCCTTGGTTGAAGTGAATCGAAATTTGATTAAAATTCATATAATTTATTTGAATTAATAAAATAAAAATAGCACGATTTTCTGCTTTCCTCATGAATCAACAATTTTTTTTTTTTAATTTGAAGGGGTAGAGACCTTAGTATTAGAAGGGTTTTGAGTTTGAAGGAGAAAGGGGTTCTGCATATGAGATTAAAAAAATATAAGATTTTGAACCCATATTTATGTGGAAATCAACTGGTTGGCGAAATAAGAGTGCCTTAAATGAATCGAAATTAAATTAAAATTTACATGATTTGTTTAAATTAATAGAATAATAATAGGGTTTGAGAATGAAACCTCATATCATGGGATTTCTGAAATCTATACTTAGCTTTCTAAAACTCATTTCTAAAATTTTTGATTCAAATCTAATTTCAATTCTCGAGTACAAATCAAATACCCCTAAATTGATACTAATTGCAACCTCCACTTCTCACGTAAGAAATTTAGATTTTTATAAAAAATCAAAATTTATATTATTTTATTTAATACTCATGGATATTAACAAAATCGTACTTTAAATTTTACTGTTGTATTTTTATATTCTTATTAGATATAATGTGTTTTTAATTAGATAAACTTTTATGATAAAATAATTCTACCGGTCACACAAAAAGTATAGCAAGCTCTTGTCATGCCCTCGTCCATCCACGAAAAGGGCAAATATAAATATATATATATATATCTACCGGTCAAGATTCAGCCTAACTCGCACACACACATATATTTATATGTGTATATATATGTGTATACATGTATATATATTTATACATAAGCATATATTTTACCCAACGGAATAAATTTAAATTTTAAATATTCAGAAAAAAGGGTTTTAAGACGTCGGAAAAAATTTATAAATCGAAATTCTTATTTAGAATTTTTTTTTTAATTTGGGGGGAAAAATGGCATGTGTTTGTATTTTGGTGTTGGTATTAGATTGACATGTTTGATTTAAAAATGTACTAAATTGACCAAGAATCGGATTCTTTAACTTTTAGTTTTTTTTTTTTTTAAATTATCGATATTGAGTAATCGTATTAGATTCAATTAAATTCGTTTTAAATCAAGTTAAAATTTTCAAAACAAACTCTTTTAATGTTTTCATCGTACGTATAATTTGAAATTATGTTGATTTAACTTTGAGTTGTCCCCATTAGGAGTCAGTGACTTTGAGTTCATCCAATTTGGAATGAGTTTTTCTTTTTTTCTTTTTTCCTTTAATTGTGCTTGCATGGATTTTGGAAATTTCTTTTGTCTTTGCTTGAAATTTTTTTTAAAAAAATGAAATTTAAACTTTTAATACTTGATTTCAAGTTCTTAATGAATTCATTAGGTCAAAACCCTTTAATCTAGTGTGAATGGGGATGAAAATAAGTTGAAAATTTTTTATTTTGATTTAAAAAAATTCAAAATATTGATTTTTGAGTGATTTGTTTAATTTATTTATAAAAATTAATTACAAGTTATGTATTTAAATATTTAATTTTGATTTATTTAGTAAATGAAATTGAAATATAATATAATATAATTTTTTATTTAATTTTTTATATTAAAAATGGAGCTCTAATAGCTTTGGAAGATTAAGAAATTCGATTGGAAAATGCAGAGGAAGTGGAAAATTACCGGTCGCTACGTTGGTGGTCTTTTGCATGTGCCATTCCAATAGGGAAAAGTGGAGTTTCACTTTTGCTTTGACGTCGACAGATTGCCACGTGGAGGTGGATTAACTTATTATAATCAGCCGATTAGCGTGAGTAAACCGAATTTTGACACGTAAGCTGGTCCCTCTATCTAACACATGTAACATGCGGCCCGGTGTTTGTCAAAATCCATGCCTAGTCACTAGAGATAGTCAACACGGTTCAAGGACCCGGTGGTTTTGTTCCTCGAACATGTTGTCAAATTAAAAATTTATATTAAAAAATAATGGTAAATATTTTAAATTTTTATCAATAAATAATATTTTTTAAAATTTTTGAGACGGTTACCTCCGCAACTCTCTTTACCGGCACAGCCAAGAGAAGAGCGCGTATTCTCTGAAGTTTTGAATGAAAAACTCTTTATACATACATACATACATATATATATATATATATATATTATCCATAAAGAAAAAATTTTTAAATGTTTCTCAAAACTTAATAATCTCTTTCCCTCTTCTTCTACCAACTTAGATCCTCTTAGACATTGAATTGAAATGTCATGAGACATTTCCACCAAAAAAAAAGAAATGTCATGAGACACCAACACAGAGCGATTTCTCGTTTAATTTAGTTTTACGGATATTAAATAATTATATTGGATTCGATTAAATTCAGTCTGAGTTATATTTAACTATAATAGAACAAAATTCTTTAAATGTCCATTTTCTTCGTACACAAAATTTGAATCAAAAACTTGAATTAAGAGATATTAATGTTCCACAATTGAACCAATTACACATCGATAAACTAGTATTAATTATGACAAGAATAGAACATAATCACCATAATATTATTATGGACTAAAATGATTTTTTTTAACAGGAAGTATATATGTTTAAAGTTAATTAAACAGAATCATTAAAACTGGAATTGATTGATTAAAAACAAAAGAGTTAGCTGACTGGTCATTGTCAAATTACGCCTGTTTATCTAATTGACCAACTATTTCCACTTTACCACCTTGCATGGCTGTTAAGCCTTAGATGCACAAAGTTGCAATGGCTCATAGTCACATGGCCTTGTATGGGCCCTTACGAATGCGCATAGACAAGCCATGGCTCATGGTCACCCAACATTTACTAACATCAACAACAAGCATAATTCAATCTTAGAATTATACCTCATACTACAAACAATATATATATATACTCTCATAATTACACCGATAAAAATGTCTCAATTAGTGATGAGATTCGAGTTTCCTAAACCAGGCTTAACAAAGTATGGTATTCGCGTGTTTAAAATACTATAGACTTGAGTCCAAACCCAACTCAAGAAAGCTTGAAAAATCCAAGGTCAAGCTTGGCATGAAAAATTAGAAAGATCTCGTACCTGTATTGGGTCAGATTCAAATCCAAATCATAAATTTTATTTTTTATATTTTTAACTTATTTTATAATATAATAAATATAAAATAAAAATATATTAATTATCTAAATAAAATATAAAACAAATATTATCAAACCAAATTAAAAATTATATAATGAATATTAATAATAACAATGTCATAAAATATCAATAGTAATATATTAAAATTATCATAGTAATCATCAAATATCACAATATTTATTTTAAATAGATTGCGTTTGGGCTCTGCCTGAAATTAAAACAAGTTTAAATAATGGGTCAAAGATCTGCCCAAGCGGGCCCAGCCCAATTGCCAGTCGTTGTACCAATAGAAACATGACACGATATTACCTTCTTTGTTTTTTTTTTTTAGATAAGCACAATCCTTTAAGGAAACTCAAATTTTTTTTTTTTTTGTGGGGAAGGAATATTTAAGCTTTATTAGTAAAAATTTTAATTAAAAGGGCAAGATTAGAGGGATATGGGTCAACGATGAATTGTCTACTATCATAGATTTGGAGGGTGGATTAATAGAATGATCGATTGGTTTAGTGAGATATGATATTAGATCTCTTAATCAAGATCATGGATTCGACGTGTGAATTGGACATGAAACAAATTACGTTGAAAGGGTAATCTTCTTAAATAAGTCACTGTAAGTTTCAGATTATATTAGTTATACTATAATTTAAGATACCGATTGATATAGTAAAAAAAAAAGATTTAGAGGGGGTTTTGTATATAAAGTAACCTTTTATTTCGAGTAATACATGAAAAAAAAAATGGCACAAAGATATAGATTTGCTTGCTCCATTGAAGATGTACTCCCCAATTTTCATTTATTTAAAATGGGGAAAGAAATTCTGCTTCATTTTAATCTCCATCCTCCTAAAATCTTTGAAACCCTAATCATGCTCTAATGATTCCCTTACAAGATTTGATCCAAAAATTGAGAATTTCATCCAAATTAGTCCACAAGTGGGTCAAGACAAATATTATCTCCTTTATATTAAAATTTTAATAAACTTTAAAACTTTTAATACAAAAATAAATGTCAAGACTCTTTGAGAGTCGAATTCAGTTCGAACTGAATTTAGTTTGATTATATAATTATCGGATATAAATAATTTATAAGAAAACTTTTCGATGCACATCTGGTTTGTATATCTTTTTAATTTTTTAAATTAATTTTTCTATGCCAAATACAAAATATACATGCAACATTATTTATTTTTTTATATTTCTTTAAAAATAATTACTGACTCTTAATTTCGTATTTCTTTTAGTATTATTATGATCAACATCTCACGTCATAAATAAAAATAAAAATAAAAAGGAAAATGAATGTATTTAGGGAGAATATTTTTCATACTTTCATCATTTGAAAGTAATTTTACGAGTAATTTGCGTAAATTTGATTCGAATCCGAGGCGTCCGAGCTCAGTGGTTTCCTCAGGGTTGAGACCAGCAACAAAGAAGGTCCAGAATCATTTGATCATGATTTTGTAGAGAGAGAGAGAGAGAGAGAGAGGGGGGGGGGGGTCAAACCAAAAATGGTTTGAGTGGGGCCATGATTCCAATAACACCCATGTGGTGCCGTCACCTGGTCTAGGTGTCCGCATATTTGGCGAGGAAGAAAAGGTAGGAGGGGCGGGGGGGGGGGGCGGAACCACGAAGTCGCCTCTCCGTTCAGTATTCCCAAAGGTAAAAATTAAAAATAAAAAAAAAGGAAAAAATTGAAAAGCGTAGTGGACTCATCAACACACCACTCGCCGGACGCGACTCTCTCCCTCCGTTTTAATTTTTCAGGTGACGTCCCTCTCTTTCTCTCTCTACTTCTGTCCCCCACCTCTCTCTCTCTTCCGGTCAAAAATAACTCTACGTAAGACTCACGTCTCCATTCTCGATGATGGTGCTCCAGAAGTAAACAATAGCTCTACCCACAAAATCTAGGGTTCCTGATTTTTGAATTTGAACTGTGAGAGAGCGAGAGAAAGAGAGAGAGGGAGAGAGAGAGATCAGCTCTGGAGGTTTTTTGGACATGAAAGCGAATTCAGTAGTAGATGGAGGAGTCAAAGAAATGAGCGATTCTCAGCTTGTTCCAACACCTCCATCTCCACCTCCAGCTTCTAACGGTGATGGTGGAGGAGTTCAACCGTCCTTGATGGTGCCGGCGATGGTGACGGGGGAGATGGAATCGAATTCAGTTGTAGATGATGGAGTCAAAGAAATGAGCGATTCTCAGCTCGTTCCAACACCTCCACCTCCACCTCCACCTCCACCACCTGCTTCGAACGGTGATGGTGGAGGAGTTCAACCGTCCTTGAAGGTGCCGGCGATGGTGACGGAGGAGATGAGCGGGGTGAAGAGGAAAAGAGGACGGCCGCCGAGGAATATGGCGGGGAATTCAGTGACGGTGGTGAAGAGGAAGAGAGAGGAGGAAGCGGAAGAGGATGTCTGTTTCATTTGCTTTGATGGAGGAGATTTGGTGCTCTGTGACCGCAAGTGAGTTAGGGTTTTGTGAATTTTTGAAGTGATTTTTTGCTTTCTAGTGTTTTGTTGGTGTTTATAGATGTTTGATTTTGGGTTGTTTTTGTTTATATACAGGGGATGTCCAAAGGCTTATCATCCACCTTGCATTAAGCGCGATGAGTCCTTCTTTCGGTCCAAGGCGAAATGGAATTGTGGTATGCTTTCGCTTTTGGAAAATCCCCATATCGTATTGCATTTGTGTGATTATGTTCTTTATGTTAATTCTCGAGGTTAATGTTTTGAAAATTTGATATAAAAGATATGGGTTCTGATTTGGCTAGTGATCGATAGGAGATATAGCATTGAATTCACTTTAGATTGTATTATGATGCATTTGGATGGATCAAATGATGCTTCTCTTATCCCTTTTACTTTAACCGTATATGTGCACTCAAATTGACTGTGCGGAAGTTATGTTGCACATTTCTTGTCGATGCTGTACACATCGTTGGATACATAATTTTATTAAAGGAAAATGAGTTGAATGTGCGGAGCCTATGTGGTGCCGAGGTTTCTATAAATGAGCCATGTCCATATAATACACGTCTTTAACCACAACACAACAAGATCCTGTTACATATGGTAGTATAAAATTTTGTATAACTTTGTCATGCCATCATACCTATGCTTTGCCATTTTTCTTGTGTCAATCTCCATGTTTCATGGTGCAGAGCAGATATGCTGAATCATTATTTAGAGTTTCTTGCTGAAATGGTCATTTAGCATGCATTGTCATTCAACAACGAGAATGCCACATGCATGAAACATTTTAGGGTCTAGGAAAGAAGCCTGTTGAATTGAAATTTGGAGTTGCTTTTGGCCAATTGTCATTAAGAAAAGCCAAATCTTGAGCACTATCTACAAATGAAATTCCAACCTTTTGGTATTTTATGAGTCATCTCTCAAATGGCGGATCCCAAATTATTGGGATTGAGGCTCGGTTTGTTGTTGTTGTTGGTATTTTATGAGTCCTTGTTCTGGGAATAGAGATGTTGTGCATACTTTGGTACTTCTGCTTTGTGCAACATCATTAGAAACTAGGAATGGCAATGAGGTGGGTTTGGGCCAGGGTCATGTGGCACCACCAAAGAATAATCCCACACATTCTGGCCCCTGGCCAGATTAAGAATGATTGTTCATCCGATCCCCGCCCCTACAGGAGCTCACAGCAGGGATTGAGACCACGATGCTTGACAAAAATATGAGAGAGATAGAGAGAGGTCTAAGCAAATCTAGGGAGCATTGTGAGAGTCCTCATATTCGAGAAATTTGCAACTTTAGATTAGAGAATTCATAATGATGATTTGAAGAAGGAGAACAGGAGAGGTCAAAGGAAAGATCTTATGAGGGAAAAGCAAGTAGTGGCATGGAAGGAGACTCACCCATGAGGAAGGTTGATGGCTTCCCCATGGGGGGGAGGTGGGCTTTGGCTTTTTAAATCCTTTCCTTAGATAAAGTTTGTAAGGAAGTAAGATTTCTATTTTTTGCCTTAACTGTGCAAATATATGAATTTAATAATGGAAAGTCGAATTTAAGGATTCATATATATGTATTTCAAATAAGTAACGTGATGGTTAATGCCAAATTGTACAATATCTGATTATGTTTTTTAGTAGGACTATCGAAGAAAGGATTACCTTATACCTATGGGATTAGCTGCTGATTTTGTTTTGGTGGGATTAGCTGCTGGTACTCCTCTACTTGAAAATATGGTGTATTTTCATCTTTTGTACCTCCCCCTCTGAATTCCACTTTTGATGAATGGAGAGTTGAGGGAGATTCTTCCAGCTTGACCTGGATAGGGATCTAACAGACATCGGAGGAGTGAGTCCTTGTACGTGGCAAACTTAGGGGTTGATTAACGGCTAAGGGCGAAAGGCTAAGCAAGATCAGACATTACTGGTTTTCCATGAAACCTATTGCAATAGAGTGTATAATGTTGATGGCTTGTCGTAATAATTTCCTCTTCTTTACTGGTGTTTCTTCAACAAGTGTTGCTGCTTCGAGGGGTTGTAAATAGTGGTAAAAATGTTAGTTCCAATGCAAGAGCTAATACAGATGATAGCGACTTAGCCATAAGTATAAGCTTGAATGGTCTTGTTGTAACTCAAAAGTCAGACTTTCATGGGTTTCCATGCTTGCTTTCCTAGACAGGTTTTGCAGTTGCATCGTTCATAAAGTCCTTCCTTGTGGAGTGAATTCCTGTTAAAGCAGGATAATGAGCTTTCCCAAACCCAACATGAGTTTCATTTCTAAATGCGAAGTCCCTGCTAAATTGTAAACGGGTGCCTACATCCATCCCATTAGGATGACGGGGCAGAGCAGGTTGTGACTGAGTATGGTCAAAATTGCCATCACTATTAAATACCTCAATATTTTAACAAAACAAGGGGAAAAAGCACTCTAGAAAAGGATGTAATTCTGATCAAGATTTTGGATTACTTGTTAGTTCAACCTTCTGAACTGGGTAATAGAAAAAGTATGTACACAATGTATTTTCCTTCTTGAAACCATAATGTCTATTCCGAAATAACCCAAGAAATTAGACATATGGACTTAGATGGTCTATAAAGTCATTATAATTTTATCATATATAACTCATTCTCTAAAGAGATGGATTGTTAAGATCTCCTTGTCTGCAAAAGATAGTTATCATTGATGTATGTAGAAGTCAACATGCTGTTGGGCAAGAGACTTGTAAAATATCTCTAGGATAATGCCTCTGATGATGGTAATAGGGGATATGTTAAGTGATGTATATTAAATTTTCTGTATATAAGAGAAATAATGACTGTTGAAAAATGAACCGTTTGGAGCCACAAATCCACAAAACGGAGAGAGGTCTTTCAACATCAACTCCGTCAAAAACTCTTATATTCCTCCCCTTCCACAGTGTTCAAGATTAGGGCAATTAATCCACTGATCATCCTCTTCTTCATTGTATAACATACAAAACCAGAGCATTTGATTTGGAGGTGAAAATTTGTCAAAATCTGTGTTAACTTTTTGGTTTTAGATTCTTGGATGGGCAGTTTTCTTGTTTGTCTTTGAACAAGAATCCCTAGTGCAGTGTGACATGAGTCAGCAATCGTATTTAGTGATGGTTTCATTGTGTACTTCCCAACTCTAGTTCTACTCAAAACAGAAATGGCTGCTTTTATCAATGGCTACTCTTACTCATAAATGGAGCACTTGAGCTCATAAGGGGCTGAGAAGGATTTTGTAGTCAAAACTTCAAAACTTATACAGACAGTTTTACCATCCCAACAGCATTTTAAATTCTTACTCTTGGCAAGTATAGTTGATCTTTTTCGGCTGGTATAGGGGCTTAGTCATCAGAGATGCTATCTAGTTAGAATTTGTCTTTTTTAGATGCATATTTTTATGGTGTTATTAATCCATGTGTTTCTGTTATTTATTCGATGAACTAAAACTATTGTTTCCATGTAATTCTTGTGAGCTCTATAAATTATTTTCCCCACATCTTTTTCAAGGCCATAGCATCAGTTTAGCTAAACCCTATATCATTGAGAGTCGTGACCTCTTTTAAAGTTCTCTCTGTCATCATCCTGTTTCTACACTCATCCTCCTTGGCATTTTCATACGCCAACTCTATAGAATATCATGTTTTTGGAATATATATATGTATTTAAATATGGTATATTAGCAGTCTTATGGAAAAAATTTGTTTTGTCATTAGCTATCTGTTATGCAACTTATCTGAGGCTGTTGTTGGTAAAATGCAATTTCAGGTTGGCATATCTGTAGCGTTTGTCAGAAGGCTTCTCATTACATGTGCTACACATGCACATATTCCCTGTGTAGGGGATGCATTAAAGGAGCAGAAATATATTGTGTAAGAGGAGACAAAGGCTTTTGTACAACATGTATGAGAACAATCAAGCTGATTGAAAAGATTGAGCCAGATAACAATGAAATGGTATGCTAATTTCTCTCTTAATCGCTTCTCATATTCAGTTGGCTTTCCTGGCTTTTGAGGTTTTGTCGTTAAACTGAGCTCTAGATTATTATGGTCCTTTGCTCTGGAATGCTGTTTCTTTATTTCCGGCTCCTACCTCATTTGGCTGCCTTTGATAGCAGTTGGATCTTTGGATCAACGCAATCTTTCTAACTGTACTTCTGTGGCAGTAAAGATTATCATTTTTTTTTCTTGGGGGGTTATAGATGCAAAATTTGATGAAAACAGTAAGCGTTTTCTAACTTCGTTAGAGCCTGAAAGCTAGGTGAATCATTTAATACCAATTAACAATATTGGGACGTGAGAAGAGCACTTGTTCAAATTGCTAAGTTGGGAAAGAAACATGGGACTTTAATTGTTGAGTCCGTGATGGCTTTTTGTTGATAACATTGCTTAATACCAATTAAGAACATTGGGACACATGAAAGGCACTTGTTTAAGTTGCTAAGTTGGGAAAGAAACGCAGGACTTTAATCATGGATTCTACGATGGCTTTGCATTGGTAACATTGCTTAATATTAATTGAGAATATAGATATTGATGAAATATATTAATTGAGAATATTGGGACACATGAAAAGCACTTGTTTATGTTGCTAAGTTGGGAAGGAAACTTGGGACTTTTATTATGGATTCTATAATGGCGTAACATTGTTTAATACCAATTAAGAATGTTGTGACATGTGAAAAGCACTTGTTTAGATTGCTATTTGGGAAAGAAACTTGGGACTTAAGTCATGGATGGTATGATGTTTTTATGTTGGTAACATGGCTTAATAACCATTAAGAATATTGGGACACATGAAAAGCACTTGTTTATGTTGCTAAGCTGGGAAAGAAAACCTGGGACATTGATTATTGATTTTGTGATGGCTTTAAGTTGGTAGCATTCATGAAATTGCCTTCTTAGTTCTTTTGTCTATTGCTTATTCACCAATATTTTTCTTTTTGGGTCCCCAAAGTTGTGTTATAAATGAGGTTGTTCAACCAAGTTGGAAAACCAACTTAGCTGACTGAACCGAGCTACCCTAACCGAAAACCACCAGTTTTCCCACCAATTTGGGTCAGCCGCATTTTAAATCTTGATTAACCATTTTTTCAGTCGGTTGGCTTGGTTTGGCTTCGAAAACCCAAATACTGACTGAGCCAACAGAATTTTTCATGCTTAATGACCTGTGGCAGACGGCGTCGTTTTGGAGGGGGATGTAAAAGGCAAACTTTTCTTTTTATACTCTCGAAACCCTTCTTGTCATTCTGCTGCCACCATCTCATTTCTCTCTTCCTCTCTTTCTTTCTTTCTCACTGATACAATCAATTTCTCTCACTTAGACTCAATCTTTGTGATCGATTTCAGATCCAATCTTAGAAATCAAAAATCAGAATCTCTTTCATGCTGATCTCATAAATTGATTTGATTTGTTTGTGGATCTGATCGAGTTGATCCTTTGCTGCCAGAATTAGATATCCATCTCTCTCTCACTTGTCAATTGATCTGTTAGAAGACAATAACTCTTGCTCTCCGTCGATCTGTTTTCTTTCTCTCTGTTGATCTCTCTCTCTCTCTCTCTCTCCCCCCCCCTCTCCCCTATTTCAAGTACTTCAAAATGAAGTTCCTCTTCTGGCCAGAAACACTAGTCAAAGGAAGGATGAGCTAGATAAATTGCTGGTGAACATGCTACAGGTAGGCAAAAATATTTCCTTCCTTGATGCACTCTATCTCTTCTTTCTTATCTCACCTCTCTCATCTCTCTCATCTCTCTCTCTCTCATCTCTCTCTCTCTCTTTCTCTTGCCATGACCCATCTCAATTGAAAGTAACTAACCTCAGCTGACTGAATCGACTGAACGGATTTTACACCGTTTTTAAGTACTTTTTGGTTGGGGCAGTTAATAGAAATAGTCAACCTATATTCTCAGTTTGGTCAAAAAAGGCTGAAATTAACCGACCCGACCAAACGGAGTACACCGCTATTAAATTGTCATTCCAGACAGGCCTTTCAAAGACCAAGTCGGTCTGAGTTTGTGAATTTGTTGATTTGCTGTTTTTGTTCAAATGTTGCCCTTGGTTCTGGTCAGAATCTGAACACTTGGTGAACCTTAAAATGGTTCAGTGTGAGATGTGAAATGTAATGCAGTGCATGTCAAAGACAATGCTATAAGACACAGGCTTCTGTGGTTGCTGGCTTGAATAATAGCCTCCGTTTGAGCGGTGTCTATTGTGCTTATCGTATCTCTTCTAGATCACCTACCAATAGGATCATTAAGTCCAAGTACTGAAATCTATTTCAGCCTTTCTTCTTCTTGATTAGCAATCTATTCTCTGATTCCTCTGTTTGCATTTGCATAATGTTTTACCTTAAAAAACACGTTGCCTACTTATTCACATTGGCAGATTAAGCTCATCCTCAAGTGATATGTACTCATCATATCTTGATTATCATGCATGCATACAAGATCTTTCATGCTTTTTATTCAAGCTGCATTAGTTTCAAACTGGAGTCATGTATTTATTTGTTTGATTTGATTTCATCTTTCTGTGGAATGGAGTTTCAACTAATAATTGGTCACTTTTACCTGCTTTATGGGTAAACATGGAAATAGATTGTTTCCTATGTATCTCATGGAACAGACATTTAGAACTATTTTCATTGAGGATGTTACTGGGTTCTTTTTGGCCATCTAAATTGTCTTGGAGTGGATAAGTTGCAGTGTCTTTCATCGTCTCCTATCATCCTTGGTTCTTCTATGTTTTGATTGTTTATTTTCTCTTCTGGAACTTTTTACTTGGATCCTATATTTGCGTTTCTGAATGTGCTGCCGCCGCCGCCGCTGCTGCTGCTGCAACTTCTTTGCCTGTGACTTGTTTTTAATATAACCTATCACCTCATGATACGAGATTTCTAGATGCTTTTCTTCATGGGTTTGGTGCTTAACAGAAGATGTAATTCATCTCTCTCTCTCTCTCTCTCTCTCTCTCTCTCTCTCTCTCTTTCTTATAAATTGTAGATGATGCTTTGTTATTCTATAGTCCTTAATGTATGGAATTTGTAGGTTCAAGTCGATTTTGATGACAAAGGTAGCTGGGAGTATCTCTTTAAAGTTTATTGGATTTACCTTAAGGAAAAGCTATCTTTATCAGTAAATGAGCTCATTCAAGCCAAGAATCCCTGGAGGGGAGCGGGAAATGTGGTTTGTAATGGTGAACCCTCTGATAAATTGAATGATGCTAATGGTGGCAACAATCATAGTTTCGACAGCTCACTTAATCACATGGAAACAACTATCTCAAAAAGAAGAAAGCCCAGGAAACAGCAAAAGCTCCCTGAGAAAGTCATGTTCTTTGGTACAGACAAGTGTCTAAGTGGGGAGCGGCAACTTTTGCCTGGTGAGAGTGAATGGGCAACAAAAGAGCTTCTGGAGTTTGTTGCCCATATGAAAAATGGTGAGACATCTATTCTCTCTCAATTTGATGTCCAGGCCCTTTTGCTAGATTATATAAAGAGAAATAACCTCCGTGATCCTCGCCGGAAGAGTCAAATCATATGTGATACAAGGCTCACAAAGCTGTTTGGAAAACCCCGTGTGGGTCATTTTGAAATGCTAAAGCTTCTTGAATACCATTTTCTTGTGAAAGAGGAGTCTCAGGCAAATAATATTATCCAGGGCGGAGTTGGTAATTCTGTAGCTTTTCAGTTTGAGACTGATGGTAAAAGTGATAATTTACTGATGGTGGGGAAGAATGGGAGACGTAAAACACGTAAGAAGGACGATGAAGCGCGAATACAAATTAATCCAGACGAATATGCAGCAATTGATGTTCACAACATCAACTTGATTTACTTGCGGCGCAATTTGATGGAGAATTTAATTGATGATTCTGAGAAGCTCCCAGAAAAGGTTGTTGGTTCAATTGTCCGGATACGAGTTACCTGTGCTGATCAAAACCAAGATGTGTATAGGCTTGTCCAAGTTGTAGGTATATAATCTTTTGTTGCCAGTACTTTTCTTTTACTTAACCGTCTGCTTCATTCATATTTTATGAACTTTTTAATTGGCTGATGAAATTTGCAGGCACTAAAAAGACAGCCACACCTTACAAAACTGGCAATAAGACAACTGATTTCATGCTTGAAATATTAAATTTAGACAAGACGGAGGTCATAACTATTGATGCAATTTCAAATCAAGAGTTCTCTGAGGTGATAAGTCTTCTTAATTTCTATTGAGAGTTGTTTTGTCTACCTAATTTTTGATTTTTTAACTACCTATTTTATTGGATGAGTGGAAAAAAACGAGTCATGTTCAGATATATACCCAAAAAAAATAAAAATTTTTAAAATAACCCCCAACGGAAATTAATTCCGTTTCTAACCCTTATATGTCGTTGGTTCAACCCGCGACATTCTGTGTCGCGTCTTGAACCCATGACATGGGTTCCCCTGCCGCACACGGCTCTCTCCCTCCCTCCCCCGCGCGGCTCTCTCTCTCTCCCTCCCCCGCCCGCGGCTCTCTCACTCACTCTATCTCCTCCGCCGCCACCCGTGGCGCTCCTTTCTCCCTCCCTCCCCCGCCCCTGCAACTGTCCTCCCTCCCCCCCGCGGCAGTCCTCCCTTCCTCCCCCCCGTAGCTCTCTTTCTCTCTCCCCCCGTGGCTCTCTCTCTCTCCCCCCGGGGTTGTCCTCCCTCCCTCTCTCCCCCCCGCGGTAGTCCTCCCTCCCTCTCTCCCCCCGTGGCTCTCTCTCTCTCTCTCTCTCTCTCTCTCTCTCCCCCTCGGTAGTCCTCCCCCTCCGCGGATCGCAGTTGTCCCTCCCTCCCTCTCTCCCCCCCGCGGCACTCGTCTCTCTCTCTCCCCCCACGGCACTCCTCCCCCTCCGCGGCGGAGTGACGCGGGAGCGAGAGGAGCGCCGCGGGCGAGGGATGTCGCATCTTGGAGACGCGAAACCCTGTGTCGCGTCTTGGAGACACGACTTGCTCTACCCTCTGCCATGGCGACACGACACTATGTCGCAGATTCTACCTACGATAAATGGGGGTCACTTCCGGAATTATTTTGGCTCAAAGGTTGTTTAAATTTTTTTTTGGTTAAATCGGTACATGTCTCGAAAAAAACTGCTATTTATTTGTCCTCTTATTTTAAAAGAAGTTATTTTTCCCTTTTTTTCCTACATTGAGTATGGTTAAATCACAGTTGGAATGGCCCCATATTGGTCCTCTGCTTTGGTGGACAGAAAATGTTGTGGAGGCATTTGGACAAACTATTCTGTGTTCTTCAACATTCTTGGATAATACAGTAAATTCAAATTCTTAAAAGGGTCTGTCTGTACGCGTGCATGGCTTTTACTTTGTATGAAGATTACTTGGCATGTTAAATTAATGGTTTATGCTGTTTTATGCTTGTGTCCCAATTTCAGATGTTGCCTGACCAGGAATCCATGTGAAATATATTAAGTAGTTTGTGTTTTGTCTCCTTACATGTTTTCAATTGTTAATTGTATTTGCAGGAAGAATGCCGACGGCTATGCCAGAGTATCAAATGTGGGCTCATCAATAGGCTCACCGTGGTATTTGGCATTATTATCCATTTGACTTTTTTTTTAATCATTTTTACGACCCTTTTCTTAAACCATGCATCTTTGGTTGCAGGGTAAGATTCTAGAGAAAGCAAGGGCGCTGCAATCCGTGAAAATTTATGATGTATGTAATTTTTCGCTTGCCAACTCTAAATATGACACTTTTTTACTTTGGGAGGATATGAGTTATTTATTCTGCTGCTTTGTTGACAACATTTTGTGCACAGTGGCTGGAAGCAGAGAAGTTGCGGTTAAATCATCTTCGTGATCGGGCGAGTGAAAAGGGGCGTAGAAAGGAATATCCTTTTTGTCTATGAGTGTTTGTCATTTTCTTAATAACTTTCATGTTAATTGTGATCATTTACTTGTCAAAGAACATGGTGTGGTGACTTGGTTTTCTTTGTATGATGTTCAAGACCCTTTTGTCAGTCACAAGAATCCCAAATTATATATTGTTCACTGGATCCTTTTTTTTTTTAATGAGAACATTAGAGGTCATGTGTCATTGTTACACAAATACTAAGAGTCATGGTATAAGCTTTCTAGCCCTTCTCTTTACCTCTAGCAGTGCTGCAGCATTTTTAACTGGACGTTGACCATTTCAATGAACGTTTACCTCACCTGCACACATCCATATTCAGACAATCATGCAATATAATGCACATAAAGTTTTATCATCCGATTATCTGTTGTCAATAATGTGCTTTGTGTCAACATCTAAGTGTATAGCCTAATTTCTATCAGAAGAAATATTAATAATTGTATTAACAAGATGAAGAAATCTGTTGCTTAATTAGAGGAATGGTACTGGTTAATGATTTCCTTGACCATTTTTACGCTCAGAGAATGCATTGAGAAACTGCAGCTTTTAGATACTCCTCAAGAACAGCAGCGCAGGCTTAATGAAATTCCAGAAGTCCATGCTGATCCAAAAATGAATCCAAGTTATGAGTCTGAGGAAGAGGTTGAAAAATTAGGTTCTACAAGAAAAGGTTACTGTTTTTCTCTATAGTTCTAATTTTTGCTCCTGTCAATAATATGAATTTGAAATCAAGTACTTAGCTTATATTGCATTTGGAACTGCAGAGCTTGTGGGACAGAAAATTCCTGGATTTGGTAGGAAGGTCGGAGATTTGGTTTCTTCACAGTCAACAGGAGGTGGACAGAAAATTTTGGCAGGAAGTCGAGTTCAGGGATCTCTATTTCACACCGGAAATGATGCAACTGCTGGTAGAACTAATGGAAATTTGAACCAGTACCCTTGGACTGAGCATAGAGATGCACGTGTATCAAATTTAATGGAGACACCAAAGAATCCTGTTGATACCCCTGACTCACGTAATTGTATTAGGTATGATCAAGCAGCAGTAACATCAGGATCATTTTCAGCGGAAGCATCTGAAAGTTTGAGGGCATCTACTTCTATAGGGATTGCAACATCAACCACTGAATGTGAGACGGAAAAATTGTGGCACTATGAGGACCCTAGTGGAAAAATTCAAGGACCATTTTCTATGGTGCAGCTCAGAAAATGGAGTGAAAATGGGTTTTTCCCCCCAGATCTAAGGATATGGAAAATTACTGAGAAGCAAGATAATGCTATGCTTTTGACTGATGCAATGCTTCAGCAGTTTTATAAATTGCCCCCAATACTAAAGAACCATTTACAAGTTCAGGAGATTGATGTTGCTTCTAACATGAAGGAATCCAGTTGGCTCGGAGGATGGGATGGAAGTAATAACAAAAATTGGGTTGCAAGTAAAGAAAAGAGTGCTGATTGCAACATAAAGTGCGGTGAAGCAATTGAGAGTTCTGGGAACAACAAAATCATGAAACTTGAAGAATCTCAATCCTCTAGTTTGACGAGACCTGCAGATACTGATTCCAAGGACAGACAGACTGTAGGACCTTCACAAGGTTGGGACTCTTTGGGTAGTATCAGTAATTCATCTGGTCAGCGCCCAGTTGATAACTTACGGCCTTCACTAATGTCTGGGAATGAAAGTGCGGTGCCTCAACAAAATGAAGGTCAATTGGCTGAAAGTGGCAATACCGGTGAGAACCATGGAAATGGAAACGCACTTGCAAGTACTGAGGGTCCTTTGGGCCTACCTACAGGAGAAAATGGGGCAACCATGGCTCTGGCGGAAAATGTGTCTTCTCAAGGCCATGATTCCAGCTCCAGTCTGGTCTCTGTAACTGTGTCATCGGATACACCAGAGAAGAATAGTGAGATTGATTTTCCTGATCTATGTAGTCCCACACCAAGGCCTGTGAGTGAAGATTGTACAGATCAAGCTACTGAGAACAAGGGGACTCTGCCTTCTCAAATTCCTGGTCAGAGTTCAAGTGCCGGTTGGAGCGGTGCCTCACCAACATCTCATCTTGCATCTGATACATCTGATTGGCAAGCAGTTCTTGAAGAACCAGATGACTCTAACTTCTTGGGGGTTGGGGAGGAGTCTGTTTCGAACTTGCTGAAAAGTTTAGCCGATGCAATAGATGCTCTGGACTCCCCTTTGAGCTATGACTTGCCAGAAACTTCAAAACCTGACTGCTTCAGTTCCATGGAAGGTACAAGTCCAACACCTCCTGTATCAGGAAAGAGTGATGTTTTGAGCTCCACGGGTGATTTGCAAATACCATCCCAGACGGTTGTGACAGATGAAGCTCGTGGGGTTTCACCAGTTGAAATTAATGATCCACAAAAGTGGTCTGGGGTGCATTCTTCTACGAGTCCCGAAGAGGATGGTGAAGTAAGGCCAAATATTGTGGTCAATCACTGGGAAGGAGATAAAAATGTTCAGCCCCAGATGCCTTCCAGCTCCGGTTTGGACATCACTTGGAGTGCTCCTTTTGATGCAAAGGACACTGGATGGTGTTCAGCTCCACCAAATGCAAATCTGGGTTGGGAAGCCCCCGCTCCAGACAATCTACATATAAGTTTACCTTCTAACTTTGCTTCAACAGGTAATGCAAATGCAAACCGGGCTGCATCAGCTAGGAGTTCAAATACATGGCAACATCAGCCAAAACACATAGGCGATAGGTATCCAAGTCAACCACATCGAGATCGTGCATTTCAGAGTGGAAGTTCTAGTTTTGGTAGGGATAGGCCTTCATGGAACAGGCAGTCATCGTTTAATGGCCGAGGAGGAAATTTTTCCAGACCACCTCCAAAGGGGCAGCGGGTATGTAAATTTCACGAGAATGGGCATTGCAGGAAGGGGGCATCCTGTGATTATTTGCACCCATGAATTCTGTCCGCAACACACATTTTTTGTATTGATACTCCTAACTTGTAAAATGCTAAATATTGTAAGGCATTCATTGTACTAAAAATTGCTCAGAAAGGGGATGTTGTAAGGCCAAGGCACATTTGTTGTTCAATGTATCCCCCTCCTACGGTGTCATGTCAGGACAATGAGTTCTAAATTTATACAAGGTGGGTATTGTCATCTGTCTCTTATTTTAGTATTTTCAATTGGGGCGGTCTTCCTTACTAGGGGTGCAATGTTGGACAGAAAAGTTAATATTCAATCCTAAGCTTCAGAGTAGGCCCAGAAGACCCAGATATTGGAACTTGTAAGGGCTCGGTTGGGTTGGGCTGGGCCATAATAGGTCCATGCCAAAACTCTTGAGCCCAAAGATAGTCCATGCTGGGTTTTGGGTGGATTGGGCTTACATTCTGTAGATAAAACTTACAACAACCTTAATCGTTGGTTAACTGCAAAGGACATTAGTACTCCACACCAAAAATTAGAGTTCGAATCTTGATAGTGGTAAAAATGACGTTGGGAGAGCTCCCTCCCGATTAGTACCCGACAGCAACTCGGTCGAGATTAGTCAGAGTATAATTCTAGATATTTGACGGTGGACCAAGTCCAGGGACGAGAAAAAAAAAAACCTTAACTCAAATTTTGGATTAGTTGTTTGAGGGATAAATACAGAAAATTAAATTAAAAAAAGGAGAAAAAAAGAAAAGAAAAGGACAAAAGGTTTATAGACACTTAAAATAACAAATAATGTGATTTAATTTGTTTGGATTCTTCTACATTATTTATTCCTATTTAAAACCATCCACTCAATTAAATTCTTAAATATCATATATTTACGGATAGTTTGCATCCAAAATTTTAATGGGCTACTCCTATATTTCACTAAATCTATTATATTTAAATTCTCAATTCTCTTAATTGGTGTATTTTTGTATTTTCGTTACATATGTCCAAACCATTTCGGACTGTACTCTCACATCTTATCCATAATTGAACTCACTCTTAACTTAGTATGTATCTTTTTATTTTTTTATCTTATTTTTTCTACTTTTATTACAAATCTACATAAATATCTTTATTTTAGTTACAACTATTTTATACTTTTATTGTTATTTAATGACTCAGTACTTAGTGCTATACAATAGTGTAGATCTTAATATGATTTTGTAAAACTTTTCCTTCAAATACAATGGTATTGTGCAATCACAAAGAATTTTATATGTCCTCTATTTCATCAAATTTGTTTAAATTTTATAATTCACATTTTCATCTATATTGTCACTATTTTGAATGATAGAATAAATATGTGTAAAACTTTCATTTTTTAGCACGTCATTTTCTTTTAATTTAATCATTTTTTCCATCATTTTTTAGATTGTCGCTAAACATATATTTCATATATTCACTTTTTGATTAGCTCAGTCTAAATCCTTTATATTCTAGTATAACACTCCATGACTTTAACTTAACACTAATATATTCTCTTATTTCATCTTCCAATACTATATTATCTGTAAAAAAAATATATATTATGGTATTTTATTTTGAATACATTTTATGATTTTATCTATCACTATTATACAAAAAAATGAGATTTAATATTGAATATTGGTGAACTCCAATATTAATTCTTTAAATTAGCTTAAATTCTTTGTTCTAAATTCTTTTCATTACAAAAAAAAATTATTGAATTATTTAAATTTATTTTCTCAAATTTACCCTTTTTTAATTCCAACGTAGTGGCCAAGGCTCTAATTCTAATAAAGGCTTTAATTCTAACAAGCTTCTTTCAACTAGAGTTTAAGAACAAATCAATAAATCTATTTTAAAAATTATCCTACTAAAAATTATGCACATAATTTTTAAATTTATAGTTTAAAATATAATTTATCCTACTAAAAATTATAATTGTATTATTAAAATTGTATATTTTTGAATATAAATTTTCGATTTTACCAAAACTTATTTTATTTGAGTGTGGTGCGGTGGGAACTATTAACTATACATACATTTATGGTATGATTGATGTAAATTTTTTATTATATATATATATATATATATTTTTAAATTTTAATTAATAGCGTAATTCAATGTTTTAAAATCAGAAACTCTTGTTTTGCTAGACCCATTTTTGAGACGGGAGATTCCCCATTCAGTAAGAAGGGTAATTAAGTAATTAAACGAATCGGGGATGGTATTTAAAGGGCTGACTCGGCGGAGAAGAAATGCAAAATATCGCGTGGGGAGAGACAGAGGGGTAAAACCCTGGTAAGGCCCGGTTGCGGTAGCCGGAGAAATCGGTCGACGGGGGTGAGTTCTCGACTTCTTCTAATCTTTGGCGAAGTCAAGTATCTCTGTTCTACCTTCTTAGGTACTTTTTCCTCTCCAACTTCAATTTAATGTGATTTTAGGTCACTTGTTCTTGTTAGGATTAATGAGTTGCTTCAATTAATCCTTCACACAGAATAGACCGTTTCTGTGAATGCATGGAATAGGGTAATGTTTTTCGACAGTAGAAGTGAGATTAGAATCCACCATCTCTCTCTCTGCCTCTCTCTCTCTCTCTCTCTCTCTCTCTCTCTCTCTCTCTTCACGGTTTCATGTCTCTAGAAAGAAACCCTAAACCCGTTTGTGGTATTGGTGTTGTTTGTGGTGAACTATTGATGATTCACTTAAAAGGATCAAACCCTCTCTATTGTCCAAATGCTAGTATTGGGGGGGAGAGAGAGAGAGTGGTTCGTTTGTGTTTTTCTTTTCCCCCAGAGACTGAAACATGTCAAAAACAGAAGGGTATTTCATTCCTTGAGTTGGTTTTGTTTGCAGAGAGAGAGAGAGAGAGAGAGAGAGAGAGGTTTATGCGTGGTAATTTTTTCAGGCAGAAACTGAAACATGACAAAACAGAAGGGTGTTTCATTCCTTGAGTTTGGTTGGGTTGGTTTGGAGAGAGAGAGGCTTGTTTGTGTAACTTTCTCCTGCAGAGGCTGAAGCATGACAAAACAAGAAGGGGATTTTATTCCTTTTTTCCCGTAGTTTATATGCTAAATGTTTTGGGAGAAATTTTGGTTTTGAAGAATATCTTGGTATGTTTTATCAGGTTAGCAGACCTGCAAATTTTGCTGAAACATGGATATTGATTCCGAGAAAAGCAATTCAAGTTCCAAGACGCCACCTGCTGAAGGCACATCAATGCAAATGGATTCTGAGGAGCCGTCGGACA
Organism: Dillenia suffruticosa; assembly: GCA_033439265.1. Lineage (NCBI taxonomy): Eukaryota > Viridiplantae > Streptophyta > Magnoliopsida > Dilleniales > Dilleniaceae > Dillenia > Dillenia suffruticosa. The sequence goes on from JAVTVX010000027.1 coordinate 1,196,253, forward strand.
TGAATGTACGAAACTTACACCTATGTAGCTTTAATATTTGTATTTATTCCTGTTTGATTTTGCTCATGGGTTTGTTGTTATCTTATCTTATCTTAAAGGCTGGAGAAAACGAAGAGCTTGCTGAGTCAATTAATAAATTAAATCTCGATGCATCATCATCAATTCCCTTCAAGAGGAAACCAGTTGTTATTATTGTGGTTGGCATGGCAGGTACTTTATTTAGGGTTTTGGTTATATGTTTGTAAAGATGTAACATATAGATGCACCTTATTATTTTGCATGGTATTAGAGTGACTGTAAAATCTGCGAGCCCCTTAAACACATTTAATATTCCACATGTTTAGGGCCGTCGTTTTTAAGCCATCATTAATGCAGGATAAACACGTTTCTATCTATATGCTTGAGCTTTTGTAGCAATTGATAGTTTCATAATATGCATATATCTGCTTCTTTGTGGACCTAAGACTTGGAATTCTTGTTTGCTGCACTTGATTAGGGAGTGGAAAGACAACATTTATGCATAGATTGGTCTACCACACACAAGCATCAAATATTCGGGGTTATGTGATTAATTTGGATCCTGCTGTTATGACCCTGCCATTTGGTGCCAATATTGATATCAGAGATACTGTTCGATACAAGGAAGTGATGAAGAATTTCAATCTTGGTCCAAATGGTGGAATTATGACATCTCTTAACTTGTTTGCAACAAAATTCGATGAGGTAAAATGCCCCTCTCCCCAAAAAAAAAAAATGTTTTCATTCCTTTCCTGGTCCTGCACCATTTCCTTTTTTTTTTTTTTTTTCCTGATGAGGCATGGAAAAAGATGCTCTGCGAAGAGTCTATTAGTGTTGTGGTTAATGCTGGATATATTGCACAGTGAGAGTTAATTCTTCAGGTTGAGTTGGCTTTTCCAAACTTTACTAATACTAGAGCATTGCAAAGCTTGATTGCTCTACCTTTTAAAAATCTTGTTTTTGGGTTAGAACTGCCATAGATATTGTGCATGTGTGTATTCACTCGTCTGCCCCTACGTTGTTGGTATAACCGTGATCTTTCTGACGTCTTGTTTCAGGTTGTTTCAGTTGTTGAGAAAAGAGCAGATCAGCTTGATTATGTTCTTGTTGATACGCCTGGTCAGATTGAGATATTCACTTGGTCTGCTTCTGGAGCAATAATTACAGAAGCCTTTGCTGCAACTTTTCCTACAGTCATAGCCTATGTAGTTGATACACCTCGCTCAGCGAGCCCAGCTACTTTCATGAGCAATATGCTTTATGCCTGCAGCATCCTTTATAAGACACGATTACCTTTGGTCTTGGTGTTTAATAAGGTTGATGTTGCTCAGCATCAGTTTGCCTTGGAGGTATAGTCTATGCCTACTTTAGCTGATAAAAAATTCTATATGTTTCTTGCATGATAATTTGGGTTGCAGTTTCTTTTGCCTGAATATGTTTTGCAATGTTATTTCACTATTCATTTTGCTTAACCATGCTCTGTCGGTGAAATGTGAGAATTTTCTTCCTTCTGTATACATAAACTAAATGACTTAAGCTTCTCAAAATTCTTAAGTTGTTGAAGTGGATATGCTATTGGACTGATTTCCTTTTGTCATATAGGTTGAATTTGTTTTGATACTTTATCGCCAATTCACGCATCTCTATAGGTGCGAATGCGGTTTGTCAACAAAAGCTGGTGTCATTCACAAGTTATGGCACCCTATACCTATAGGAATTCATGGTGCTGGATATCTTAAATTAATGAAATATGGTTGCCAAAATTATTATAGGAGCACATTAAGTGTAATTTTAATCTTAACATCTTTGTCCTTTTTTTTTTTGGTAAAGAAAAAATAATAATTAATGATGGCTAAGTGGGGCAAGGGCACTGTGTGTGTGTTTGTGCGTGCACAGGCATGCACGTGCATGAAGCACAAGCCGTGAATGTGCTTAACTTTTATGCAGTGCATGTGACAATCCACGAAGTGTTTATACATGCCTCCAGAATTCTGCTTCATAATCCTAGGACTTATTCTAGAGCAGCTTAGTTACTGTATCTGAAACATCAAGCGATGGACTTGGCAGCAGGTTGAGGCCATTGACTTTTGTTCCATGCTTAAGTAGAAAAACTTTCAATCATCAATGAACTTGCTCAATTACCTAAACTTTTGAACTTTCAGTTTTAGCATAGTAGAATTCTGATCCTTGGTTTTCCATGGAGCATCTTTTGAAATAATTTGTACAATATTTTGACAGCAACAGATGAAAAGAAAAAGTATGTTATAGAAGTTATTTTGTCACTCTGATGAAGGCATCGCACAAATATTTCTTACCTTTTCTGTTTCTGAGAAGTAATGATTTTAAATTTGGATAAAGTTTTTTATATATGGATCTCTTACAGGTGAAGTAGGAATGTTGTAAAAATGAGAAAACTCATTAGCTGCCTGGCAATTTATGGATGTTGAGAAGTGGTATATATATTTATCATGGTTTTAATAGTTTGTGCCTTGATATTCCTATCTATGCAGTGGATGGAAGATTTTGAGGCGTTTCTAGCAGCATCGGAATCAGATACTTCATACATGTCAACACTTAATCGGAGCTTGTCACTTGTGCTAGAGGAGTTCTATAAAAATCTCCGGTCTGTAGGCGTATCTGCCATTTCTGGTGCCGGAATGGATGCATTCTTCAAGGCTGTCGAAACGAGTGCAGAGGAGTACATGGAAACCTATAAGTATGTCCGCAACACTGCATATCTTTTCTACATTTATTTTGCAGTGTTGAGACTTGATCTTAAGATGCATTTTCATGCCTTATCAAACTCTTGCAGTAACTAATGTAAAAGTCAATAATATATATACTAATCTTATTAGTGCTTTTGCTTTTAGGGCTGATATGGATAAAAGACGAGCAGAGAAGCAGCGATTGGAGGACGAGCGTAGACGGGAGAACATGGAAAAACTAAGGAAGGACATGGAAAAATCTGATGGGGAGCCCATAATTCTGAAAACTGGACTGAAAGACGACAAAGCTGGCAAAAAATCCATGTTGGGCAAGGAAGAGGATGAGGAAGAGGAAGATGAGGAGGAAGACGAGGATTACAACCTATTTACAGAAGAAGAGGAAGACGATGCAATTGATGAGGATGAAGATGAAGAGGTTGCTAGATTCGATTTTTGACTCTAATTTTCTCTTTCTAGAAAAATAGTGTGTACATGCATCTTCAAGGAGTCTTGGAGTGACCTGTCGTGGACCAGACAGTAACGGTTTATGTCTGAAACATGTGTCGTGGGTTGTCTGATCTAACTTTTTGTGATCAACCTGTGACTGTAAAGTAAAATTTTATATGCCATTGCAGTGATTTTCATGCATTGTCCTTGAGCAGAATTTAGCTATCACTTATATGCCTGGACTACTGTTATAGCGAAGCTCCTATTTTCTTGTATTTTCTTGTAGTAGAGGCTTCCTATCATTAGAAAATGGTACCCCCAACTATAGGGTGCAATATAGTAGGTCCAATACTCAAAACTATTTTTCTCATCGGTATTCAAAACATTCAAATTTATAATTTTGGACGCATGTTCATTATTTCCTTATCCTAATGTGAGCCTCCATGGGCAAGCATAATTAAATAAAAGTCTCGAGGAAGGGGAAAGACTTGGCCGGTTCGAACCGGGTTTTGACTATGACCGTTGCTTTGCTAACGCAACCCGTGTATGCAAATTTTGAACCAGTCAGATATAAACTCTAGAAAGCAGGAGAACCCTCTCTAGGAATTTCCACGAAGTCTTCTCTTCATTCATTTGATTCTTGATTTCCAAGAAAAGTCCCACAAATGGACAAAACATAATACCCAAAACCCATTTCACAAATTCCCTCCGCCATAGGAAGTTTCTCCTGTTCCTGTCTGTCTCGGTTCATCGCTCGGTTTCGCATTTCCAAATTTCTAGGGTTCCGTGATACACCCTGATTTCTAGGGTTTCTTGCCGATGGCGGTGCCGTTGTTGACGCCGACGCAGAAATATGCTGCCGGAGCATTGTTTACTCTGGCACTTCATCAGGCACAGATCCATCAATCTCGGCCGTTGGGGTGTGATGCTGATGATGAAGATCGGATTAATCAGCGCATCAGTAGCAGCGGCAGTAGTAGTAGCCAAAGCAGTGATTCGGTTTGCGATGATCCTCAGCTTTGGGTTCATGAAAGTTTTGGTCTTCTTAGACCTATTTTCAGGTCTCTCTCTCTCTCTCTCTCTCTCTCTCCACCATCATTAATTTAGGTTAACTAATTAGGAATTGGGTTCTGTTGATGACTTATGTGTATCTGATCCTTTTTCTATTTTTGAACAAAGTTTCTGAATGAACAGCAGCATATCTTGAAGGTTATGATTAAATTAGACCAACGATCAGTGTAGCTTGAGCTTGATTCAGTAAGAAATTATCATAGCGAACTTGACTTTTGTGATGAAGGACCGAGCTTAAACAACCTACTACTTAGCTCGTTGACATTCATTTCTTGATATAGTAGATTGGTTCGTCTTTCCTTTGGGATGAGGTTGTGTTTTATTCATCTCTCTAGGCCCATGCCTCAAGCGTTTTATAAAGATTCTAATTTAGAGGAGCTGAAGAAAGATCGGAGGTCTGTCCTTTACAAGTCTAGTTATTCTTCTCTCACTTCTGAAGATTTCTCATCCTCAGAGTTTTGTATCTTCGTTATTGTGTCTAATATAATTCTTTTGTTTTTCTGTCCAAAAAATTTCTTCATATGGTAAAAAAAAATCATATTGAAGTGTTGCTAGTTCTGAAGGAGGGATGAATAATTGTAGTAATCCACTTTATGTTTCTTTTTTCAATTAATGCTAGTTAAAATAAAAAGAATTTTATATTTTTTTATGGGAAATGCAGAATAAAAAAAGACTCGGATTTAATCCCACATAGATGATTAAAGATCAATTTAGCCAAATTAGTTCTATATCATGAATAAACAATATTTGTGTGACCGAATGAATTTATTGTTGAGAATTAGAAGTAAAAAAGGGCGTACCCAGTGCCGAAGCTCCCACATTGTGGGGGCTGGGGAAGGGAATACCTAGGCGGCCTTCCCCTATGTTGAGAATTAGAAGTATAACATAAAATGTTATTGCAAATGGCTTTGGAAAATTTTGGCCAAGCTGGGAAAGTTGTGACATAAAAGGGCATTTCAATGCTGAGTTCACTTGCTTTGGTAAGGAAATTCTTGTTTCTTGTTCATTATGTGTATTGAAAGACGTTTGCATGAGAATGTTTTTTCTTTAACATCTATTCCGAAATCTGTCAGGATTTTAGAGATAGACTCTAAAGCATGGACTGGACTTGAGGAAACTGCTGGATCTTCTATGGTCAAGCTTCATGTTGGAGCGGTATGTTTTTCTATTTAATCAGCTCTTTTGTAGCTCATATATCAACAAATGTATATTGATTTATGTGCATGTGCACCTGCAACACAAAAAACAACAAGTTTTTTGAGAAGAATATGAACTAATAAAGAATCAGTTGTTTAATTTCTGGATTTAATATACCTTGCTTGGGTCATTTGTGAACTAAGGGCTTTTATTTTTGGCATTTTTCTACGACAAGTGGTTACTAATGTTGTTTCAATGTTCTTGTCCCCTTTGCTTCTATGCATTATTTTGTGTTTTTTCTGATCAATGGTGACATCATTTTATCTCAGTTCTTAAGATTGGTTGCAGAAGATGAGGAAGATTCTTCTTCAGACAAGAGGGATCAGGAACTTGCTTTGTCAAAAGCTGTTGATTCTATGGCTTTGAGCATGGAATCAAGTTCCGTGCCTTCTGAGTCTAAGAGGGAGAAGCATCGGGAGTATGAGCAAGAGCGCCGTGAAAAATGTTCCATTACAGAGAGGCAACCAGATTCTGAAGCAGCAGATACGCACTATAAAGCTTTAGAGGAGAACAACTGCAGCTCATCTACTACAGTTGATGGCGTAGAGGCGGCTGATGGATCTTCTAGCTGTAAATTTGATGAGACACCTGTGGAAGAGGAGGCAATGCTTTCATATCAAAGGAAATTGTGTGTCCTATATGAGCTTCTTTCAGCTTGTCTTACTGATGTGCCTGACGATAAGAAAATCCTTGTTCGACGAAGAAAGGGCTATGATGCTAGACATCGTGTGGCTCTGCGCTTGCTGGCAACCTGGCTTGACATCAAGTGGATAAAAATGGTTTGTTGGCCATGTTATTCAATTTTTATAGTTTCCTGTTATAGTGCATGTGGGAAAGAATGTTTGCATGTTTCACATCCCATTCTTTCTTATTTGGGAAACTTGTTAGTGAGAAGTATGACAGATGCATGCACCCACATCACATGCACACCATGCTTTTCCATTATGTATGTTCTTAAAATTAAATTTCTAATGAGGATAGTTATTAACTCCACAAAATTTAATTTCTTTTTGGAGGGCTTCAAAAATAGAGATGTCCATTAGATAATATAAGAAAGTATTATTAATTAAGGGTTTTTAACAGCATGTTAATTAGTTTTATGTTTCATGGTTTTTTATCAGCAAAATCAAAGATAAAAACTTTACTCAACAAAAGCACAAGACAACTTATACCATACAAATTAAACCCAATAACCCTCAAATTGAAGAGAAGATTGCTGCCTAGAGTAGGTGTGAGTCAAGTGATACCAAACACAGAGTGAGATGTTCACTATTTGACTAGTTAGCTTATATTGAGAATTTTATTTTCTTTTAGATAATCAAGAACCTTTTAAATGGTGTGCTGAGATCTGATTTTGGCTGTGACATTCAATTTCAATGATTTGGCAGCTTTATTTATCATGTTGTGCAGGAAGCAATGGAGACAATGGTTGCTTGCTCGGCTATGGCTTTAGCAAAACAAGAGGAAGCAAAGGAAGAAGAAAGCCAAACTCCAAAAAGTAAATGGGCTAAGTGGAAACGTGGAGGTATAATTGGTGCTGCAGCACTTACTGGCGGAACTTTACTGGCAATTACTGGTGGTATGGTCTTAAAGTATTGTCTAGAAATTTGGTATAGTAGAATACTTGCTGTAGGAAAAATTTGAGTGGGATTGTATTTTAGCTTATATATTTAGTTTGTATTTTATTATTTATTTTGAACAGGTTTAGCTGCCCCAGCAATAGCTGCAGGGTTTGGAGCTTTAGCTCCTACATTAGGTACGCTTATCCCTGTGATTGGAGCAAGTGGTTTTGCTGCTGCTGCAAGCGCTGCAGGAAGTGTTGCTGGTTCTGTTGCTATTGCTGCGTCTTTTGGAGGTATTTACTTAATTAGCATTCTATGCTAGAATCCTAAATTAAATCTTTAAGGAATGAAAAAGATCACATTTCTCAAAGGAAAAAGCTCACGTATCGGAGTGGAATTTCTAAAGAATTGTAATGAGTGATGATGATGGAAAAATTAAACGCACCTATTCATTATACTTGTAGAATTAGAATTTGAAGGCAGTTTTGTTCAAGACCTTCGGCTCCCTTTCCTAGACCTGTTAAGAAGGTGGACTGTGAATGTGTAATCAAGTACACATCAAATGTACAGCTTATACTTTGTACATAAGTTTCATGGTTCATTCTTAGTGGATGCAAAGATGGAGGAGAGCAAACGTTTGACTTAGATCTAATGTATTCTGGAATGGCTTCATAAGCAAAGGATTTTTCACCACTCTTTCTCTCCTACGTGAATAGGAATAAAAGATGGGTTATACAATACAATTTCTCTATCTTTCCGTCCAATTTGAAATTGACTCATAAAGGAGGTTTCAAGTAAATCTGTGTAGGGTTAGGAAGATGCATTTGTTTAAGGATTAAAAAGGTTCATGAATTATATAAAGTCGAATAATTGCAAACTCCATATTGTCTTTCCTAACATTTCTTTTCACCCAGCTGCTGGGGCTGGACTGTCAGGTAGTAAAATGGCTAGAAGAATTGGAGACGTGGATGAGTTTGAGTTTAAATCCATTGGAGAAAACCATAATCAAGGCGTGAGTTTCTATTCTTTTAGTTTCTGCATACAAATTCCATTATCCAACTGGGACATCAGCAACATAAATCACATTCTCCTTTCTTTTTTTTTTTTCCCTTATCTTTTTGCAGTAAAACAGGATATCAGAACCCTTTTGTGTTTGATATGTATATTTGTTTTACTTTCCCTTCTCAGCGGTTGGCAGTCGGGATAATGGTTTCGGGATTTGTTTTCGAGGAGGAAGATTTTGTCATGCCTTGGGAAGGAGAAGCTGATAACTTGGAAAAGTACTAACAGTTTGTTCCATATTCACTTGTCCTAAGAGTCTGACAGTTAATTATTTTCTTATATGTCCTGCTGGACAGACTATTATTCTGGTGGCACTCTTTTTCCCATCATGTTTTCTTCTTGATTTTCTCCCTTTTATTCCTTTTACTTGGCTTCTGAAGTATTATTTTTAGTTGGTGAGATCTGTTCATATGATTTACCATATAATGAATTCTCAGGTATGCACTGCAATGGGAGTCCAAGAATTTGATTGCAGTTAGCACTGCAATTCAAGATTGGCTTACTTCAAGTTATTAGTTTGGACCTCATATCTTCTGATTAATACCACATAGTTGACATAGTAAAGCAATGGCTAAGCATGTTCTAATTGCTTCAGGAGTTGCATTGGAGCTGATGAAGCAAGGTGCCATGATGACTGTGTTAAGCACGTTGTTAACTGCATTGGCCTGGCCAGCAGCATTACTTTCAGCTACTGATTTTATAGACAGCAAATGGACTATTGCTGTTGACAGGTGTGCTCTACAACTTGATTGCTACAGTAAAATGTCACATGTTTTTGCAATCACTTTTATGTCTGGGACAATGCAGGCTACATTTCTCACCTTAGGGCCTTCTGGTCTGAAGCTTGTATTTAGGTTTATTCCTTTTGTAATGATAAAATTCAATATAGAACTAACGATTTTTAATTGTGAAATGTAGTCCTGAGTTATCTAGAAGTTTCTTTATCAATTCCTTTTTTTTTGTGGTTCTATATGCAAGATCTTCTGGTCATAGTTCATATGGAGAAAAATCTAGTAATATCTAACATTTAGTAGTTCATGACATAAGCATGCGTGCATGTATGAATTTTCTTCATTTCTCCATTCTAAAGTAAGTGTTTGGACTCTGGATCCTTGAGCTAATCCTTTGTAAGCTTCTTCATTTCTTGATCTTTGGTTAATTTGTGCTGTTTAGATCAGACAAGGCAGGGAAGTTGCTAGCTGAAGTGCTAATGAAAGGTTTGCAGGGGAATAGGTATATCTCTCGTATTTTTCAACTACTTAGTTCATACCTGTAATATGATCTTTTAAATACCTGGGTTTAGCAGAATTTTTTTACCGGCATTCTTTGCCTTTTATTTTTCATTTAGGCCTGTTACACTTGTGGGTTATTCACTTGGAGCACGAGTTATTTTCAAGTGCCTCCAGCTTTTGTCTGAATCTGAAAATAATGGTACCAATATCCATTTAAATAGCCATTAATCTGTTTGGAGTTATTCATTTGTTTGTTAGGACTATTCTTATGATCCACTCTTTTCTGGGTCATGGCAGCTGGACTTGTTGAAAGAGTTGTTCTTCTTGGAGCACCCATTTGTTTTAAGGATGAGAACTGGGAGGCAGCTAGGAGGGTAATTTGGAATTTATATTCCCTTTGCTGTCTATACCTTCGTAGTCTTTGCTGTATGCTTCTTTCTGTGACTGGTTTGAGATTGTGGTTTTGCAGATGGTTGCTGGTAGATTTGTTAATGCCTATTCTACGAGTGACTGGACACTTGGACTAGCCTTCCGTGCAAAGTATGTTCTCTAAGACAATGTACTGAGTTATATCAAACAGTAATATAATATACAAAGGTTTCTTTAGTATAATAAACCCAAAAGTCACCCCATGTGCATGCATATATAAGGAGTGATCAACTACCTGGCTTAATTCACTAGGACACAACCACCTCTACAGTAAGCCCACTGTTTGCCCTACTGGCCCCTTAACCTGCACGGATGGTCAAGTAAATCGATGTTGCCTTTTACTATTTTTGCAATATGTTATGTTATTTTCATGAACAAGTGACCAGTCTCTGTAGAGCCATTTCCAGGCCAAATGAGCTACCCAGTTATATTCAATCAAGCCCTTGTGTTTACATAAAAGAGCAACATTTAAATCTCAATTCGTGATTGATTACCTAACCAGTGCATGGGATTGACTGATATCCATCTGATGACCTGTGAACAGTTTGCTTACTCAAGGATTAGCTGGAATTCAACCGGTTGATGTTCCTGGGATCGAAAATGTGAGCTTTAAGCATGTCATGTACTTTCATGTTTCGTGTTTCTAATTTGTTTGAATTAATAACATTTTGATTGGTTCCTCAGATTAATGTAACAGAGTTCATTGAAGGCCACTCTTCTTATCTGTGGGCCACGCAACAGATCTTGGATATGCTTGAACTTGATACCTACTACCCTGTATTCAAGAGCCCTCCATCTCGGTCTCAAGAGGCTCCTGGTCCCAAGTGAGATTCACTTGTTTCTGATTTCTCAAGATTTGAAGTCCCTTTGCAACCATCCACGACACACGTTATGCTTCAAGAATGAAACATTTAAGTCAGCTTGGAGCTCTATGGCCCTTATTAGTTCATTTCCATTCTTTGTCTGTACATAAAAGTGAGAAAACATTTATAATTTGGTCCAGTGATCTCTTCATTCCATGAAATGAAGTGAGATGTCAATAGACCTTTTTTTTTTTTATTGGGTGGGGATAGACTTTATGATTCTCTACTGCACACGGGGAACTCTAATAAAAAATGAACAATTTGAACTCTTTCTTGTGCTTTTTAAGGTCTGAATGTTCATAAATAGAATAAAAAAGCATATATTTCCGAAAAAGTTGGAGTATTAAAAAAAATGAGTCATGAGCTTTTTCTTAAAAATTATTTTTTAAAATTTTCTTTATAAGAAAAACTCATTTTTTTTAAGAGCTTATAAATAAAATTGTTTGGTCGGGTTTTTTCTTTTAAGGAGAAGTGAAGCAAAAAAAAAGTCCTACCAAATGGCTTCTAAGATTTCTTCTTTCAAGTTGGGGAAAAAATTAAAATAAAATGCAGTCCGTAGCTTGGGCAACATTTTGGGCGGGCTTGGCTAGGCTTGGGATTGGGTGGGGTTGGGACCAAAGAAAATTTTTTGGCCCAGCCCAATCTATCTGCCTTTCAGGACGATTTGTAATGACTCTTTTTAGAGGGCCATTAATGAAGGCCCAGCTGGACTACTATTCACGGTAGGGTCTCGGCAAGCCTAGATCTTGCACGTCCCTACCAAGGAAGCTGGTCAGCCAAGGGAGGCTCTTGGAGGAGGAGGGTTAGGCTCGGCCCATGACTGTGGGTCTTGGCCGTGACAATCCACATCGAGAAGGCTAGAATCCCACATAGGGATAGAAACTGTGATGGTTCATTTTAAACTGACCCCAAAGGCAGAAGGGTATATCCTTTTAGATTTATAATTTAAGAATAAAAAAAATTATATTAACAGAATTTTTTTAAATTGAGTTGGATAATATTTATATCATATTAATTGAAATATTAATATCCGTTGATTTTTTCACCCAAAAAAAAATTCGGTTGATTATTAAAAAAAAAAAAAACCTTTATCATTATCCTTGTTCTGGGGGTTTGAAACGGACCCGTAGACCGGGGACTGGACCAGTTCAGAGCCGGACGGGCCTATGGGCAAGACCCTGGTCAAGCATCTGTCAACTGTCAAGTCAGATCACACGGCAAGGAAGAGCCAATTGCGTGAGTCCGCTTGTTAAGGCAACGGTAGGGAGGCAAAACCGTTCATCACGTCTTCTTATAAAATATAAATTCAAAATTCCCGATTCCGGAGGACCCGACGACGAAACTCTCTCTCTCTCTCTCTCTCTCTCTTTCATTGCAGAAGCGGATCGCAGCCATCACCGACTTTATCCTCTCTGTCTCTCTGAAACCAACTAGGGTTTTGAATTTGTTCGAGAAAATTTTCAGATTTCATTGCCCCCAATTTTGAATGGCGGTTTTTGCTGCTTGCAAGAGGGTAGGGCTATTCAGCACGAATTCGACCACTGGATTTCACCGAATTCGAGGATTTACTGCATCGGATTCGATTATTTCAGGCTCTTCTGCGATTAGGTTTTCATCGTCGCTCGTTAAATCAAATGGAAAGCGTCTGTTCCTCGTCGACACATTAGCTCTCGTAAAATCAACAAATTTCCTCCTGATTTTTGTCTTATGTTGAACCGATTTTTGTGGGAAATGTCTGAAATTGTTTGTTTGATTTTGATTAGGTTAGGAGATTGGAAGCGCAAGGAGTGCCTTCTCAACAAGCGGAGGCGATTACTGCTGCGATTACCGAAGTGTTGAATGATAGCTTGGGTAACGTCTCCCAGTCTTTTGTTTCCAAGGCTGAGATGCAGAAAGTAAGTCTTACAATGCCCTTTTTTTTGATTAATTGTATTTGTTTTACTTATGTTCTGATTTTATGCTTACGTTGATCAGAGTGAAATGGTTCAAGAATCAAATCTATCAAAATTCAAGTCTGAGTTGCAAAGCTCTCAGGTACGAAGCTAGTTATGCATTTTGATTTTTCTGTACGCTTTTTGATTATGTGTTTTATCTTCATTTTGCGTTGTCAAGGATGTGAAGTCCCACGAGAACTAACTCTACCTTTAGGGTGTGTTACATAAATCCGGAAACTCTCCACCTTAGCTAGGCATGAGTCTATTCCCTCGGGTCCCACCTTTTCCCATCAGGATTATGCGGAGTGTATGCCTTCAAGCAATGTTGAGCTTCTTGATCTAAGAAACGCTAGGATGCAAAATTTAGTTTCTATTTTTGTTGGGGACATTGAGAATTTTCTTTTTGTGTATTACAGGTAACAACTCAAAAAATTCATTCAAGTTTTGTCTTTCCTATATGAATGGTCATTGGTTTTTGCCTCATCCTCTTGGTTGCAGCATTTTGAGCAGAAATTTGTTGCATTGAAAGAGAGGAACAAGGATGGACGGTGGATCTTATCATTTTTTTTCAATAATTGTATCTTTCTATATTGATATTTTCACCATAGAGCCAACATGTTGGTTGGACGCAAATAAATTGCATCCTCTGTCCAGAAGGCAAATGTGTTTTCAGGTTAAAATACAATACTTAGATGTTGCACTTGTAATGTCGGATGGGAAGAAAGAAAGTTCTATGTTGGCTTAGAAAGCTATGGAATTATGTAGTATAGTTTCATTATCAAGTTGCCTAGTCTTCCAAGTTTATGGTGGAGGCATGGCTTTTGGCTCCCAAGAGTTTTAGAATTGATTCTTTAAAATTTACAATTGGGCTTTTTTTTTTTGTGGGGGTGGGGGGTTCACTACTAATACTTTTGTTTTGGGCTTCTAGGAGACAAATTAGGTACTTCACTCGATAGAGGTGGCACAATAGAGGTCTTAGTGCCATGCATATATAACACATGCCCTTTGAGATGGTCAGGCTTCTGGGATACAAATATGGTACTTCTAGTAGGCAAATATTTCACAATAGAGAAATACTTCCATTTTGGGCTTCTAGGAGACAAATATGGTATCAATATGCCGTAGGACAAATCTCGGCATTGAGTGCACTGGCACAATAGAGGTCTTAGTACCATAACTATATTTCACCTGCCGTTGGAGATGGTTGGCTTCAGTAATTGATTATATGGTTCTTTGTGAGTCTCCTGAGACCAATATCTTCAGCAGCTGGGATCTGTTTATTTTTCTTGCTTGTAACAAGTCTTAATTGAGGTTCTTTCAATCTTCTCAGGCACACTTGCACACTCATGCACCCTCTTTTTGACTCTTTCATCTTCCATATACTAGGCTTCTCTGAGACCTCTTCATTTCCTGGATTATGAGTTTTTGATGTGCCATATCTAGAAAGAATACAAAGAGTATCAAGTTTTTTCTTTTGTCTTTTCTCAACTCTGTTTTCACATGAGCTCTAGGTATTTTTGTTGCAGTTTGGTTCGGCATTTATTGAGGATTAGGATAAAAATGTGAAACAAAGTTTCCAGATGCCATACTTAAATGCTCTCAAAGTTTCTTTGAAAGACATAATTGTAGGTTAGTCTTGTGTTAAAATGGTGCCTCAAAGTTATCTCAGAAGGTCTTAGTTGTGCTGTCAATTCATACTCCCTCTTCTGGTCTTTGGCAACCCAGATTATCTAGCTCTTTAGCAATGAGATTACCAAGAAGAATGCAGTTCATGAGGCAGTGCTTTTAGATAGGTGAAGTTTTTGCTAATTTTAATATGAAATATCTTCTTCCAGGCAGGCTCAATAGAAGTTGTCTGCAAACCTGATGTTATATGCCATCTATGTACATGGACAGCTTGGTTTCATCTTTCCAGTATACTTAAACTATTGGAAGATTAAGGCATCGTGCATATGAAATCTGAGACTGGAGGACTTCAAATGTTATGTTATTCAAAGATTTGGGTTCTGGTCATGCTATCGGTTGTTTCAGAAGTTTAGATAGAGCTACATTATCAGAAACTCTCTTTGGCTCCTTTCCCTCCACACTGGAGACTGTTGTTGGGCTCATGGGAGCCTTCAAACATGGTTACTCTTATTGCTTTTTGAATGTCTGGGGCCATGCCATTTTTTACTCTCATAATGCACCAGGCAACTATAGTTTTTCTTGAATAATTTGTCAAAATAACTTCTCCAATGTTCCTCTTTTTCAGTTTAAAACTTCTCCATTGTTCTTCACTGTGTTTGTATACAGCCTTACAGTTGTGCTCTTGTTTTGTTTTTATGCTTGCAAAATGCAGAATTCACATAAATTTTGTTCATTATGAGTGATGATATTATCCTGTAGGGACACCATGTTTCTTCGTTGCAGCGTGAAACTGAAAGGCTTAAGAGTGATATAGAGAAGATGCGCAGTGAACTAAGGTTATGTCTTACTTCCAAGAAAACATTTCATTCCTGCTTTCCTTTACCTATTTACTGAATATTGTGACAATTGTTAAATAGCAAATACCTTTTTTTTTTTTTTTTTTGGATTCAGGTATGAAATTGATAAAGTTACTGCTGGACAGCGGTTGGATTTAAACCTTGAAAGGGGGTAAGTGAAAGCAGTCTCTTCAACTGTTTGTAGCCTAAGCTTGGTATTGCTTTGCTCATAGAGGTGCTGGTATTATTTTTACTAATTTCATATCTGCAGGCGAATCCGGGATGAGCTAGCAAATCAAAATGCCGAGACTACCAATCTTACTAATAAACTTGATCGAGTGAGTGTGCACAGTGTGCTCTCTCTCTCTCTCTCTCTCTCTCTCTCTCTCTCTCTCTCTCTCTCTCTCTCTCTCTCTCTCTCTCTCTCTCTCTCTCTCTCTCGGCTTCTGAGGGCATCTTTTGTCTCAGGAAATTCATACGCTAAGGGCACAAGTGGAGGCAGGAAAGTACGATGTGATCAAATACTGCATAGGAACTCTTGTTTCAATTTCTGCTGTTGGTCTTGCTGTGCTTCGCATCTTGATGTAAGCCAGTGTTCTCGGCAATGATATACAAGCATGTGCTCTTCACATGCAACTAAATACAGAATCACAAAAACCCCAAAGAGAATCAACAAAAACCAATGAGTTCCACATTTTTAGGAGCCACTGGTTGTTCTGGGTGATAAAGAATTTCTCCTTCTCAACTTGCAGCATTCTCTCACATTGTTTTAGTACTTATTTTCTCCCCCTTGTTTAGAATTATCATATTGTTTGTTATATGATGCTGTATACTAATTTTCCAGATGCCCCCCCCTTTTCTTGCCTTTATGCATTTGTTATCCATGAGAAATAGGAAATCTTTTGTAATTTTGATGTTTGAATATTTGCTTTGATCAATTCTTCAATATTTTATGGGCTTGGTCACGAATCGATGTGAAAAAAGGGTTAGTGGCGTACGATTGCTAAATTGAATTTCAGAATGATAAGGCATTAGGCTTTCTTTTCGTAATAATCTAAGCATTAGGCTTCCTTTTCGTAATAATCTAAGTTCAAGATCTCCTACTAACTCGCTGTAAACCAAAGCATATCTTTAGCTAGAGTCTATAACTTTGATGTTTGAAAATGTGTTTTGATCAATTTTCCTTAGGCCTTAATGCCGAATTAAATGGTAGAATGATAAAATGCTCGATTTTCTTCTTGTAACAGTCTAAGTTCAAGCCATTCTACTAACTCGCTATAAGCTGAAGTAAATCCTTATCTGGAGTTTATACCTGTTATTTGCTTATGGATGAAAACACCCATCTGTAAGGAATGCTGCTTTTGCTCATCAATCTAAACTCCAAGGTACAAGAGTAAACAAGGGTACAGGCATTTATTTGCGGAGATCAAGATTAGGTTACTACTATTTGTATAGAATTTGATCCATTTGTGGAAAGCGAGTTACTGCTACCTGAGAAGCCAAAAATTCTAACCCCAATAAAGCGAGGAGGAGATTGATAATTTGTTAAGGAATTGATGGATCGACATGAATCGGAGAGGTAAAAAACCAACACCATAGCCTCTGGTCCTTCCTAGCTCACTTCGATTAAGGTTCTTTTGTCCACACTACAAAATCTGAAAGCAATGACAAAGGCTTCATGTCGCCTTCACCGAAAAGAAATCCCTCTCCCACCTAACCTACCTCCCTCTCCCCCCCTCCCTCACATACATGCATCTTGTGGATGCGAACTCGAACAACTCGACACAAGTTGACAACCAGAGGCTCATTCCACCTCAATCGCAAACTCCCCATCCCCATCTCTCTTTCTCTCTTCCCCTTGGGGTAGAGAGCGGGTATGAATGTCGAAATGAATGATTCATTACATCAGTATCAATTAGACTCTGGGGCGGTAATGACACAATATACCCACTTTCATTAACTTGTGGTTGAATTGGACCCCCCCCCCCTCGGCAATTTACACTTTTATTTATTATTTTTATTTTTTATGATGGAAACCTGGTCCAACTCTAGATCATGAATTACATCGTCCAATGCTACCTTTTCTTCTTGATTGTGATTATGGTACACACGTATGAAACTCAACCCGCCCCCCCCCCCCCTTCTCCCTTCCTACAACTTAATAGACAATTACCACATTTCACTTATTCTTCATAAAAAATTAACAATTTAAGAAATTTATATTTCTTGCAATTAAAGGAAAAAATGAGTATTTATAATTTTGGTTTATTTTGAGAGTGACGAAATTTAAAAGAAATACACCAAAGTTGTGAAAATTACAATACAAATCTCCACATTTAAATCCAAACAAAACATTGAGTTTTTCTTCACTCTTTTTCATCACTTTCCCACTGAATTCAAAAAAAGAAAAAGGGAAAAAAATTCCCATCCTTGCAATTTGATCGCCGAAGTATTCATATTTGGCATAAACCGAACCACTTAGCCGGATCAGTAAATTGGGCAGAGGAGTCTCGGGCTAGGCACAGCAACGAGCTGGATTTTTCTCGGGGCGGTTAGTCCGAACACGTCATCCATGTCGAGCTCGCTCGGCTTCATGCCATCTGGCAATTCCCAAGTGAAACAGTGGAGGAGATGAGCCACGGTCAAGTCGAGCGCGTAAAGGCCCAATTGCATACCGGGGCAGGACCTCCGACCCGACCCGAATGGAATAAACTCAAAATTACTCCCTTTGAAATCTGGTGCACCTTCTTTGAGAAACCTTGAAGGATTGAAACTTTCAGGGTCTTCCCAAGAGCCCTTATGTCTCCCTATGGCCCAAGCATTAATGATGACCCTTGATCTCGCCGGAATTGAGTAGCCACCTACCTCGGCGTCCTCTGCCGTCTCGTGGAGGAGGAGAGGAATTGGTGGATGAAGTCTCAATGTCTCTTTGATTACACATTTTAAGTATGTTAGCTTCTCAAAGTCACTCTCCTCAACCCTTCTGTTTAGACCCACCACATCGGCTAGCTCTTGTTGGGCCCTTTTCATCTCTTCTGGGTTTCTCATTAGCTCCGCCATCACCCATTCTATTGCTGATGCCACTGTTTCAGTCCCACCAAACATCACATCCTGCGAAACCAAATAATCTTTTCCATCACTCTTGCATCACAAGACTTGAAATTCGCGACATAACAGATCGACACGAAAAATAGATAAATTCAAAATTGAAAAATCAAAAACAAAATAGAGTTCTTCTTTTAGGACTTAGTTAATTTTTTGAATAAATTCTTGTTATTATTAATTATCAAATTGTGACTAAAAATACTGTAACTGGCAAACTCAGTCACATAAATTGTTTAGTAGAAAACAAAATAATCAAAAACATTTTCTTTCTTGAAAACCTTACATGTCATGAAAAAATTATCACCAGCAACCCAACTATTTAAAAATATGTTCGCTATTTTTAAATTAGCTGAGTGATGGGCGGAGATAACCATGATTGAACTTACCATGATGATGGCCTTGATGTTCTCTCTAGTAAGTTTGATAGCATTCTGCAGATCCTCACTCTCATTCACCTTAGCTTCCTCGCTGTAAAAAGCAAGCAACTCATCAACCATGTCCGTATCATCGGACTGATGATCCTTAGAGTTCCTCTTTTTCTTCTCCAGATGCTCATCAATGATATGATCAATGAATCCGTCGAGCGATTTACGAGCTTTCTCTAACCTCGTCGTCAATCCTTGTGGATCAATCCATCCTAAAAATGGTATGAAATCCGCAATATTAAATGCACCGAAAAGTCTTGAAAATTCTTGTAAAATTCCTATGAACTCATCTTGTCCTTCATGGGAATTCGACCCGAAAGCAGCCCGATAAATAATATTCCTCGTAAGCCCAAAAACAAGCTCTCCAACATTAACCGCCGAGCCGAGGTGGTTGGCAACTGTTCTAACTGTAGAATCAACCTCGTCCCGCACGGACTCCCATGACTCGGCTCTTTTGCGGCTGAAAAGCTTCATGACACATAGCTTTCTCATTTGGCGCCAGAAGGGTCCGTAGTGAGCGAAAGCCATGTCTGCTCTGTCGTAGGTTAAGTAACTTATGGCAATTGTCGCAGGTCGATTTGAGAAGATGTTGTCTTGGATTTGTAAGACTTGTTTGGCGGCTTCAGGATCTGAAACCTCTATCATGTGAACAAACCCCATTTTTAAGCGGAGGAGTCCGCCGTACTGCTCCGCCAGCTTGGCTAGTCCCCGGTGAGTTAGCTGATCCATCATGTTCATGTTGCCTATTAATGGATACCCTTTTGGCCCCGGAGGATATGGAAGCCTCCGGCGAAGTTTTGAGAACATTCCCACTAGGAATAAGAATGGGATTATGAAGAGTATTGTGACCGGTAAAGGTCGTATAGCTTCTTGGATCGGAATGATAAAGGCTTGTTGTAGAGAACCCATTCTCTCTCTCTCTCTCTCTCTCTCTCTCTCTCTCTCTCTCTCTCTCTCTCTCTCTCTCTCTCTTCTTAGATGGGGTGTTCTTTCGAGAGAATGGAAAGCACAGGTTAAAAGTCTGTTTGTGCTACTTTTTGGAGGGCGAGGGAGGGGACTTATATACAAAAACTAAGAGTGAAAGTTGAGGCGGGATATTTTTTTTTTTTATTTGTTGTTTTTTTTTTCACCTACTTTTTTGTCTTCTAGATTTCGTGATCAAGATGACTGTTAAACATGTTTATATTTTCGATTATTCTATTGTGGGTTACGATTTGGTGGATGAGATGTTATAGTTAAACAGTTAAATGATCTTGATTATCGTTTTAGTATATTATATGGCCAAGCTCGATGCCCTTATGGCTCGGGTTCACTAACTTCAATTCAGATGGATATGAAACCATGGTAAACATTAAAAAAAAATAATAATAATTGTAGAGAGTTGATCCAAATTGTGTTGGGGGTCTTGTTTATTTCTAGATCTAGATCTTGCCCCTTTTGATTCAAAGGAATAAGATTTTAATTTTTTTTTAAAAAAGTAATATGATATTTTTTGTTAATTATTATATAAACAAAAGTAAAACTTTCTTATAAAAGAAATATATATACTAGAATCCATGATAATTTAATATGTAAAAATACAGAAAGATTAAGATTACATTGGGGAAATATGTGATTGTGCGAGGAGGGCCATTTGTGAGATGTCTTTGTCACATATAGACTTATAGGTGCATGCGTACTCATAAAAATACAATTAATTTTATTTTTCTATTTTTGCTTTCACATGGCATTATACATGTTAAGTATGTAAATATATGTATTTATATATGAAATAGTATAATAGAGTTTGATAAAAATATATATATATATATAAATTTTTTTATATAAAAAATGATATAACACTCAATTGATGTTGTAAATTTTAAAAATTAAAATAATAAAATAATGAATAATAACCCCTTGACGACACATTCCACCCAATTAATTAATTCGTATATATACTTCTCTTGAATTTTCATTTTACTTTCTAATATCTTCATTTTTCATTTCATTTTCTAACCTCTTTATTTTTTCTTTTCCTTTATAATATAATCTTTTACTATTCTCTCTTCTTTTTTTTTTTAATTTTATAATAAAAATAATTATCTAATATTTATTGTATTAGTATTAATCGTATCTGCCCGTTTGGGCATACTTTACTAATTTAAGAGTCGGGTACATGCTTAAACCAGGGGGTAGGACTAGTGAAGAAATATGAATATAACTACGGTTAGATGAAAAAAGAAATAGCCAAGACAATATTTATTATATTTGCATGGAGAGAAATAAGAGGAGGATTGGTGAACGATATCCTCCGTTGTATGTCTTTGCGGCTTTTATTATTGTAGTATTATACTCCATTCATATTTAAGAGTTTATACGAGAAGATAATTTTGGATAAAAATGAGTGTGGTAAAAAAATTCATACAAATTAAACTATCATATTTTATATTATATAATATTATTTCATTTTTATTTTTGTTTATATTTATTTATTTATTATTATTATTGTTCTTAATTCATTTATCTTTGTATATTTATTTATTTTACTTATCTTCATATTTATTTCTCAAATAACCGACTTTAAATTATTGGGATTAAAGTTTGTTGTAGTATTATACTTCGTTTAGGGGTAGTACTTAAATCATTTTGTATGGATCATATATAGTGGTATGTTGATTTATTGAATATTTCAGGATTTATCTCAATACCTGAGTATTCATATTCTTTTATATAAAAAAATAGCCAAGACATAATTTAATAATTCCAATATCAATCTGTAAGAACACAAATGAAAAGGTGTTAGGTAATAGTGAAATGAAGTGGCACCCAGTTGTAGATTAATTAACTAAACTTTGGGGACCTTTTTAACCTCAGCAAGAAATGAATAAAACCACCACGACAATGATAATTACGTTAAATCAAATTAAATCATATTCAGATAGGATCGGATCAAGGACAAATCTATCCCAATACCTAACTTGAGTCTAAAAACTTAATTAAGAGATACCGGTATTCAATTATGAGACTAACTAGACGTTGATATCATTAAACTTTGTGTTTTGAACAAAAGCTGTTTAAATTATTATGGGTCTAGCAATCTAAACTTTAACTTGATTTTTTTCCATGATTAAAAAACATCATTTTTCCATCCTCCAAAACATCTTTTATGTGGTGTAAAGATATATGTCTGAGTGTGTGTCTTTGTGTAAGTGATCTTCAAAGTCAAGGGAGGGCTGGATAGGGGGCAATTGCCCTGAAATCTGTAAAAATAATTATGTATATACTTTCAAACATAAAACTCTATTTCAAGACATAATATTGAAAATGCAAATTGAATGAACAATATTCAATAAGAGACCTTAGATCGAATCAGTATATATATCAATATATATTATAGATAAACCAAAATATATATTTTATTTCACCTCTAGTATAAATTTCTTATTCACCCATAATTATCATAACCTTTTTCTCAAATACAAAGAGACAAAAATATTTCAATAACTAGTATCATATGTTAGATAGCTACTACCAAATTCCTTTGAGTTGAATAATCAGACATTTTATTTTCTTAACTAAAAATTTCAAGTTTGAGTTCTGAGAATAATAAAAAAGGGTTTGGAAGAACTAATCCTTAAAATGAGTCTCATAGTATTTAAACCGAATTAGTCAAATAAAACCCGAATACCGGTGGTGAAAAAAAAAAACCAAATAATCTTATAAAAAATCAACTCATGGCATCTTTTTGGTGCTTCCCCAAAACATGCGACATTTTAAACTGGAGTTTCTGTGTATATATAATATAAATTTTAAATTTTGCTCCGATTATTATAATTGTTTTTTATTTTTTAATAATCATTCGGTATCCAAAACCATATTTAAATTAATCCATTTTGAGTACTGTCTTGTCCAAAGTAGGGGTATAATTTTTTCAATATAATTTTTTATTTCCAAATTTTGATTCTGAAATTTGATTAAAAAATCTAACATTATTTGTCAACTGTCTATTGGTATAAGTGTTCATATGGGCGGGAGGGATACAATATGAAAAGCAACCCTAAAAAGAGCGATCATATTATAATTAGTTTGAGTTATTTTAATTCGAATAAATATAAATAAATTATTTAGTAGGAGGTGTAGGTGAAAAAATTATGATAAATGAATAAAAATCTTTAAACATGGAATGATTTGCAAGTTGCCAACCAAGCCAACCCCATTCCCAACATGCCAAAGTTGTACCTTTGTAGGCCATCACCACTTTGATTTCTGATAAAAAAGGAGATATTGAAGGCAACCTTCGTGCATGCTTGCGTTGATGGATGTCCATACGACATACTCAATTAGGTCTTTGAGGTCTGCATGTTCCTCACGTTGCAGAAATCAGTTTCATGACGTTTTTTTCCCACTTGGGAAGCATGTAGGTTAAACATCCTGAAAAGAAGAATGCTTTTCTTTTATTTTTTTCTATATTTTTCATAACTTGAAATTATGGAAAATTTGTTTTCTTACTTCGAGAATTCATAAATGCTTCAAAATATCTGCACCAAAAAAATAAAAAATAAAAAAGTAATATAAAAAATATCTAACGAGTTAAAAATTAAATAGATTAAATTTTACATGGTAGTTCATATTAGCATGTTGTAAAATTTTTTACTTGATTTTAAAAATATTTTAATTAACTCAAAATTATTTAAAAATTAAAAAAAAAATTTGTTTTTTATAAACTGTTGTATAAAATTTAATCTATTTAATTCATATAATATTAATAAATGGATAATTTTCTTAATATCTTAATTGATATTGTTTATGAATGCAACGTATCGAGATGAAAAAAAAAAAATCAATCTCTTATCCACTCACAATGAATATTTAAGGAGGATGAAGCTCCAAGCAAGTTTCTTTGATCAATGGTGAAAGATTTTGACGCCACACCTTAATATTGGCGTTTGGGTCATTTTCATGGCTAGACATTATAACCATTGACGTCTTGATCTCACCTTTTTGATTTCAAATATCAAATCTCAATCATTCTCTCTCTCTCATTTTCACGGGGTTTATGAAATTTATGCTTATTTTAATAATTAATCCCGACATTATGATTAACACCTAGAGTAGAATTAAGGTAAGAGGAGGGGGTGGGTAAAGCATTGCGCATTCCATTATCATCTTATCGTCATTAATAAAAACATTTTTACTAATTAAGCATTAATTAAGCAAGTCTCTATAGTCATCTTTAAAAGAAGGAAAAAAAAAAAGAAAGAAAGAAAAGCTTGGGCTTTGGGTTCACATCTTCAATAGTTCCTTTATAAGTACTTTCAAATAATGCCTTCATAATAAAAGCATGATTAGGTAAACAAAAATTTTATCATCCTAAACGCAACGCCAAAGGCATTAATTTAATCAAATCTCTCTCTCTCTCTCTCTCTCTCTCTCTCTCTCTCTCTCTCTCTCTCTGTCTCAATCTTTTATTTTATTTGTATCTTTATCACTTTAACTTATGAATGTAATGGTGGTGATGTTACATCACATTAATGTATATCTTGTCTTGAGGAATCAAAATATCTTTTAAATTAAATAAAAAAATTCAAACAAAATTTGATTTATCAAAATTTTTTTAATTTTTTTTAATCTCTAGGCTTAGTAATTGCATATTCGGGAAAAGCCATTTGGCATTTGGCATTTGGCATTTGGCATCTACATTGTGAATTACCATGATTGACACATACTTTCCTTAATTAGAAAGCAAAAATCAATGTTGAGAATTTTGGATCTTCTTCATTCATTACAATTTAAAGGTTTTTTCATTGGACAAATTTGAGGAAGTTGTTTGGCGTCGGGCGGACAAAAATTTTTGTTATAATCATGAAATGAATTACAAGCAAAGAAAAATGAGAAGATATAATTAGTGATATGCCGCCCACATGAAAGCAAGAGAGATTAGTTGCGAGCCGGCAATGGTAAAACATCTCTAATTTACTCTTTTCCTTTACTCGAAAAGAACATGAGTTAGGTAGCTAATAGTAATAATGAATAATTTTGATCAGAACATCTCCAACTTCATTATTATAGATAAAAATATTAAATTTTTTAATTAAATTTTAAATTCAAAATTTAAAATAAAATAAAAATATATATTAGAAAAATTTTTCCTAAATTGAATCCAACAATTCTCGAATCAAATTAATCGAAATATGATTTTAGAGATTATATTCTTTTAAAAAAAATAATAATAAAAAAAAAGAGAACACTGATACTTAACTTTTCCCTAAGACCAACGAAAGGAGGTGAGTCAGAAGTTCATGGGTCACTCTCTTTAGTTGTATATTAGTAAATTTATTATTATTAGATATGCATACTAATTTATAGATTATATATATATTTGATAACAGAGAGATGGATCAAAACCCCAATTGAGAAATATGTATTGGACATAAGAATTCAGAGTTATTCAAATACTATCTCATTCAACCTCTATATTTCAAATAAAAATTTTTCGACTACAAAACTAAAATAAAAAATCTAAATATAAATGATGAGAGACATGCAGTCTTTTAAAGATTTTGTAACTCAGAAAATCGTCCAAATTATAACAAGAATAGACGAGTTAAAAGTTCATCCAATATTATTTTTAGTAGTTTATTAATAAATTTATTTTTTAATATGTAAAATAAATAAGAATTTAATATTTTTTTTGGTGAAAAATTAAAATCGAAACATGAATTATAAATTGGACTTATTCCACGGGCCAAATGGAAAAAGTCTAGGTTGGGACTTCTCAGACGACAGCGTTTTTGGTTAACCTCGTGTGCAGACACCAGGGCGGTTTGATCAAATCAAAGAAAGACTGGCCTAGAAAGTAGGTTTGCTAAATTTATTTTGGAGGTGCATAATAAATATTTTTTTAAGGTAGAATATATTACTAAATATTTAAGTTTTAAATAAAATTAGCTTAAATTATAAATAGGGTATTCTGAAATAATAATTTTTGAGTCGTAAACTATTTACTTTCTTTATTGTTTATTGTGCGTGACATTTTCATCTCCAGGCGCTTAATTTTTTTTAAAAAAATTATCTTAAATTATCAAAGGAGTATTTCAAATAATTATTATTATTTTGGTGAAAAGAAAGAGAAAAAAGAAAATTGCTTGATGACTATTGAATAATAGAATTGGGATATAGTTAAAAATAATTAAAAAAATTTAAATGAAGAGAAAGTTCAAAATTTTTGCATAAATTGAAGAACAGTACCAACTAGGATCAAGATTTATAAAAAGAGACATTTAACTTTTATTATTATTTAATAAATAATTTTTGTCTCTTTAATTACGCATTTGTAGTCAAAAATCTAACATATCAATTGTGATAATAGGCAATTAGATGATGGTAAATAATTAAATAATTTTTCAACTAAAGAAAAAAATTGATAAGTTAATAAAAAATAAAAAGAAATAAGTGAGAGAGAGGGGGGCTGGGCTGGTTTAGATGGGTGAGGCCTCAAGGGTGGGGGGGGGAATATTTTTTATGTCAAAAAATAATAAATTTGTCTGTCTTTAGTTTCCAACTTCAAACTTTAAAAAAAAAAAAAAAAATTTGAGATTTTTCACGACTTTTATTTATTTAAGGTTCGTATAATAATTTAATGACCGTGAGAGAGATGTTAAAGAAAAGTTGAAATTAGGTTTGGGTTAAAAAATAGAAAAATTTTGTTTGATAAAATTTAAGTTAGATTCGACCAAAATTTTTTCGAGTTTTTAATATAATAGTAATTTTTTTATATATAAAAAATTGATTTTACTTAGAAATTTTATGCTTTTTATACCAAAAATATTTTAAGTAAAAATATTAGAAATAAATTAAAAAAGAAAAAAGAAAAACAGAAGTGCTCGATGAACAATGTAAAAGGCTATGCCGAAGATTTTGACCAAAATGGTGTATGGGCAAATCCCATCATAATGAAATGGCTTCACTAGAATGTCAAAAGTAGGTGGGGTGATCCATATTTCCTTTTTTGGGTTCTATTGAATATTGAATTTGGCCTTAGTGGTTGTTGGGATGAAGAAAATTTTTGGATTTTGCAGAAGCAATTTAAATATGCAGAACTGCCCAATTTGCCTTATCACATTGGGTCGACCTTTGTTTATGAAATGGCGTTGATCTCAATTTCCTAGCTCACAACGTTGGAAGATGTCCTTCATGGGATGTGAATCTAAGACAAAAATGTTGACTTTTTTGCTTTTAGGGGTTGGAAAATTAAAAGATAAAAAAGTTGTACCAACAATCATGAAATATCTTAGATGGGTATTGAGCTAAGACCTATGTCCGGCAATTGACTTGAAATCTTCTTCTTCTTCGATCAAACATTTTTTTTATTCAATGGACCAACTCAACTTTGAAACAATCATGAAGTCTGTACTTTGCCCCTGTTGTCACAATATGCAATACCTTTTCCCCTTCTATTTCATAAAATATTTTTATATCGATCAGTATTAAAATTTATATTTTAATTAATTTAATATAAATTATAATTATATTTTTATTAAAAAGAATTATCCTAATATAATTATTATATTAGTGTAAGGGCCTTTTTTTTTTTTTACTATTGGAGGATTTTTTTTACTATTTTTGAGGTACTTATACCTTTAGGGTCTATTACCGTCGGATAAATATTCAACGGTTATGATGATCGCATTTTTAGATTAAAATGATGAAGTGATCGAAAACCCAATGATGACAATGCTATGATGCAATAATGATAAACACTATAAGTATTAATGTCTATAGAATTGTAAAAAGTTCCTAATGTAAGAGCCCTTTTCACATATTTTTTTAAAAAAATTATTTTACTAATATATGAATACCGATACCAAAAAAAAAAAAAAAGAAGTGATATTAGGATAACAAATGTCCAAAAGCCACTTTCCAACCAAACTATTTAAAAATCTCTATAAACCTTTTAAACATTAAAATTTTATACGATTAAAATTTATTCCGGCCATTGAACAATTATTTACCGTGTTTATAGAACATTCACAAACAATACAAGATCTTTTATTCGAGTTTTTTGAATGATAAATATAAACGTGAATTAATAGAGTTTTATAATTTAAGAGTTTAATCTGATTCGAATTAAATTTAATTGATTCCAATATGATTATCGAATATTAATAATTTATATTAAAAAGCGTGGTCATAAGAATAATAAAAATTTACTTATATAAAAAAGGAAATAATATTGTGTATGTCCCTCAAGGACAATTCATATGGTAGAGTTTCTCTACTTCTATTCGATCTCTTTTAGTTGTACTGTCTTGTACAAAAAAAAAAAAACGAAAACCTTGTTGGTTAATAACCATGTCCTAAGCGAAGTTCTTTTATGATTTTATTCTTACAAGTATGCCTTAAAAGAAGTTTTCATAGAACCTTCTATGGGATAAAATAAGTAAACATTTGTAGATTTGGCACTGCCGCCTAAGGAAGTTCGAAAGGCATTAGAAAGAATTTTGTCCATTTTTGTCAAGTGAATGGTGTTGCTGAGTCACCTCAAGCATCAGAATGAGAGACCCTTAATAAAGTTTTAATTTGGTTGCAGTGCGAAAATGAAAGTTAATTTTTCATTTTTCTTGATTCTAGAAAATCAAAATTTTCCAAATTTATTTCGACCCAATTCAATTTTTTTTTTCCTGCTAAATAAAAATTGTGGTGTCCCCTCTTGTCATCGCCATGGAGTTTTTAAATTACCGAACATCTTATTGAAATTTGAATCGTAACTCTTACTTTTCATGTAAATTTATCACTACAATCTCACCTAATATATTGAAATAATCATTCATGTTTTTTTATAATTCAAATTTTACATGATTCTCGTAAAAGATTTTGATTATTTAAATTCAAACAGTTAAAACACCGACAGAATATTTAAACATCAAGCAAAAGCATGACACGTTATCTTGTACGAATGATTATGTCACAATCATTGGAGCATTAGCACAAACATTCCTTAAAAACTAAGTGATCGTTAGCTGTCATCGAATTAAAAGTTGGTCATAATTATAAAAGTTTGAAGCATAGTTAATGTGGAGTTCATGAAGAATTAAATCCTTTTCTTATAAGTTTGGATGTAGTGATCCTTTGGATTACTGCCCACCCACCAAACTATGAATGGTCCATATCTCCATTCCAAAGCAAGCATTTGAGTGTAGAATGATTTGGGCAAATTTATCGAAGTCCAAATTAACTAATATCTCTATCTACCATCATGTTTCTCTATCATGGGAATGCACCAGTTGAACATGCTATCGATAGCAATATCTATATATGGAGGAGAGAGAGAGAGAGAGAGAGAGAGAGAGAGAGAGAGAGAGAGAGAGAGAGAGAGAGAGAGAGAGAGAGAGAGAGAGAGGGGTGGTTAGGCTGGGGCATACATTTGGGCCAATGAAAGCAAATATAACAACAAGAAACAAGTAGCCATCTCAACTTTGAAACTTATTTATGCCTACTTTCAAGAATTTGAAATTAGTGTAGGTTTTATTAAATATAATTTTATAATATAAAAAATTAGTAATATAATGATAATTTAAAATTTTCGTATGAAAAGTTCACTTATCTTACAGAAATCATATATTTCTTAATAATTTTTTTTTAAATACTACACCAAAAATAAATTAAATTAAATATTACACTAAAAAATTGCAAATATTGTTTCGAATGGTAGATCATTGCCTTTGGTCATCTCCATTCTTATCTCAACCAAAAATGGGACCCCTAACAGAAAAGGCAGCAAATCCTAATGTGTTGTCATAATTTTTTGTTAGGTCACGAGGAGGACTCTCCTAATGTTAGGGTCCTTTGCAAGAACCTTCACTTTGACTATGGTTGGTGAACAACACAATGCAGTGATTGTTCTGTAGTGTCAAGAGGGAACAAGTTCCTCTAACAAACCTGTCTGCAGAGTACTGTAGTAGCGAGAAAAGAAAGGAGAAGAAGAAGGGGAAGGAAGAGGGAAGAGAAAGGAAAAGAGAGATAGAGAGAACAGAAAGAGATAGAGAGAGAATTGAGGAGGAAACTGTGGCTATACTTCTGAAGTTCTGTCATTTCTTCTCTTCACTTATGGTTTTATACATTCTGAGTCTTCCTTCAATAAAGTCATCAGACTTTCTTCAACAACCTACAGCTAACTGGAGTTTACGGTTGAGCTAACTAACTAATTAGCTTTGTCTTTATTCACTTTTACTAACTACCTCTGTAACAAATCTTAACAGACCTTAAGTTGTTACTTCCATAGTCGTTGCCTGCACTTCTTGTAGCTTGTGACCATCTTGCACTTTTTGAAGCTATGACAATTTTCCCTCCCTTTAAGGAAACCTTGTCCTCAAGGTTGAAAGTTTGGGAACTGTACTCGAATGAAATTCATGTCTTCCCATGTTGACTCCTCTGGACTGAGATTTATCCATCTTATCAGCCATTGAATTACTGGTATTTTGTCTCTGAATATTACCCTTCATTTGAGTATTGCTTCTGGTTCCACCAATATTTGTTTATCCACTCCCACTAGAGGTAAGGCGGACATAGTGTGGTGTGCAGGTCCTAGCTTCTTCTTAAGAAGTGAAACATGGAAAACTGGATGGATCTTGGATTCTGAAGGAAACTGTAATCGATAAGCCACCTTACCCACTCAAGCTATTACTGGAAAGGAACCATATTACTTAGAAGATAGTTTCAATTGCTTCCTTACTTTCACTGAATGATGCCTATATGGTTGTAGTTTAAGATAGACTAGATCTCCTACTTCAAACTCCCTCTCAGTTCTGTTATGATCAGCTTGCACCTTCATTCTATTTTGTACTTTACTTAAATGCTCACGCAACACTTGAATCATGGCTTGCCCGTTCTGAATAAAAGAAGTAGTTGCTGGCGTAGTTGTTTCCAAATAAGGATCAACGGGTATTGATCTAGGTTTGTAACTATAGAGAGCTTCAAAAGGAGACATTTTAATGCTTGAATGAAAGCTAGAATTATACCACCATTCAACCAAGCTGAGCCAGTTGTACCAGAGTGATGGTCTGTCAGAAGTCATACACCTTAGACAGCCTTCCAAATATTGGTTGAGTCTTTCACTTTGCCCATCAGTCTGTGGATGGTAAGCACTACTCATGTTGAGCTGGGTCCCCACCAATCTAAACAGCTCTTACCAAAACAGACTGGTGAATATCCTATCTCTGTCTGTAACAATAGAGTTTGGTAGTCCATGCAACCTATAAACTGAAACCATGAACAACTGAGCCACCTCTTGTGCAGAATAGGGATGCTTAAGAGCAAAAAAATGACTGAATTGGTCAATCTATCAATGACCACTAGTATGGTGTCATAGCTTTGTGATTCTGGAAGTCCCTCCACAAAATCCATGTTGATTTGGGTCTATGCTTGAGACGTGATAGGAAGAGGTTGTAGAAGGTCTGGATAGGGGATGTTTTCATGCTTATTTTTCTGACAGACTTCACATTCTCTGACAAACTTTATTACAAACTCTTTCATGTTAGGCCAATAAAAAACAGCCTTAATCCTTTGTAAGGTTCCTCTCTGCCCTAAATGCCCCCCACTACAGAGCTATGTAATTGCTGGATTACCTAAGTTCTGAAGTTATCTCCATTGTCTAAGTATATTCTGGACTTGTATCTAATAATCCCATCTTGTAACTGATAGTTTCCTGCTGTCTCAGGCTGTAAGAGCAGCTGAGCTAAGATTGCTTGGCATTCCTCATCTCCTCTATAACTTTGAACAACTTCACCCATCCACTGAGGGTGAACCAAGGTTATTGCCATTAACATATCTCCTTGCTGTTCGTCTGCAGACATTTCTCTCCTAGATAAGGCATCTGCCACTTTGTTTTCCATTCCTTTCTTGTACTAAATCTCATAATCCAGCCCCAACAGCTTGGTTAACCACTTGTATTGTAGTGTATTAATTAGTCTTTGCTCCAGAAGATATTTTAAACTCTGATGGTCTGTCCTTATTATGAAATGGTAGACCACCAAGTAGTGCTTCTACTTTTTTACTGCCATTACCACCGCCATGAGTTCTTTTTCGTAAATGGACAATGCTTGACTCTTTTGTCCCAAAGCTTTGCTTAAAAATGCAATGGGTTGTCTTCCTTGCATCAAAACAGCCCCCCATCCTTTTGCATATGCATCTGTTTCTATGACAAATGGCTCTGAGAAATCAGGTAGCCGCATCACAGGGACTGTGCTGACTGCTACTTTGAGTTGTTCGAATGCTCGACTGCTTCTTCGTTCCAAACAAATCCTTCTTTTCTAAGCAAGTCATTAAGAGGCTTAATAATTATTCCATAATTTTTAATGAATTTCCTGTAATAACCAGTGAAACCAAGAAAACTTCTCAGTACTGTAACATCTGCTGGTTCAGACCACTTCATAATACATTCCACCTTTTGAGGATCCATGTTAACTCCTTCCTCAGATATGATGTGCCCCAAGTACTCTACTTGTGACTGAGCAAACATACACTTTGAAAGTTTGGCATATAGCTAGTGCTTCCTCAGAAGTAACAAAACAGATTTAAGGTTCTGCAGATGAGTTGCCAGGTCTGAGCTGTATGTCAGGATGTCATAAAAAAAAACAAAAACAAATTTTCTGATATAAGGTTGAAATATGTGGTTCATTAGTGATTGAAATGTAGATAAAGCATTTGTAAGGTCAAATGGCATGAGTAAGAACTCAAAGTATCCATGGTGTGTTGGAAATGTTGTTTTCTCCACATCCTTTGGTCTGACTCTAATTTGGTGGTAGCCTGATCATAAATCAATTTTAGAAAAGAGTCTGGATCCATGAAGTTCATCTAGCAATTCTTCAATGTTAGGGATGAGATACCTGTCCTTCACCATAAACTTGTTGAGCTGTCTATAATCAACACAAAATCTCTATGAATTGTCCTTCTTTTTCACCAAGAGCACAGGGGATACGAAGGGGCTGTTGTTGTGTTTGATTATGCCACTGCTTAACATTTCCTGAACTTGTTTTTTAATTTCGTTCTTCTGTGAATGCGGGTATCTGTACGAGTGGAGCTTGAAAGGTTGAGTTTCAGGCTTTAGGAGGATGGCATGATCCCGTGACCTTTTTGGAGGTAATGAGTTTGGGACTGCAAACACATCCTAAAATTGTTTCAGAATTTCGGCTACCACTTGTAGTATATGTTGTTGTTGTGCCTTATCCTTGAAAGTAGCTGTAACACAGCATTGCAATTGTTGTTCCTTGAATTTCTTTGTCGTTTTACCTCTGATCAACTTCATTCGATGATTCTCCACCATGCCCCCACAAAATCATTTCTTCCTCCTCACTAGCCAGTTTAACTTGTAACAGCTTGAAATCAAAAGTAATAAGGTTGTAGTTAAACATCCAATCAACCCCCAAAATAACATCCCAACTTCCTAGTTGTATGACTCTTAAATCAAAAGAAAAACTATAGCCTTGCACACTCCATTTGACTCCTTTCACGTGATGGGAACTGCTTACTTTACTTCCATCCGCCAGTACAACATGCAGTGGTTCTCTTTTTTCTTGTTTCATTTTTAGCTCTACTGCTAATTGGTGATTTAAGTAGCTATTTGTGCTGCCCGTATCCACTAATATGGATATCACTAGTCCTTGTAAAATTCCTTGCAAAGCTATTGTTTTTCTTTTGAAGGAACTGGATAAAGTACATAAAGAAATATCATAAGTGTCACCTGATAGTTCTTCACAGATTGCTTCCGTCTCTGCTTCTGGATTGTCTCCTTCTTCTGCTGCTATTATCAGGTTTAAGCTTCTAAGTTTGCATTGATGTCCAGATACAAACTTTTCTCCACACCTATAGTAGAGATTATTGGTCATTCTGTGATGCATTTCTTGAGCTGTTATTTTAGTGCTCTTGTCTTCTGATAATGCTGCTTGACTCCCTTCTTTACTTCTAGTCAGGCTATTCTTATGGACCATACTATTACTAGTCCAATTTTTATATCCCATCTTAGCTTCACTGAACTCTGCACTTCTGTTCCAATTCACTCTTTTTTGTTTCACCAGCTCCAAGGACTGTTCTTGAAGAGTTGCTATTTCGAAGGCTTGAAGTAAAGAATCTGGTTTGAGCATTCGTAACATGGGCTTAATTTCTTCTTTCAAACCACTTATAAAGCTTGATATGAAATAGGCTTCTGTCAGAGCAGGGTTCTTCTAGACCATGACATACCACAACTCTTCAAAATTTTCTTGATACTCTACTAAAGGACCTATTTGCTGCAGTTTATTGAATTCTTCTACTTCATCTCTAACCCATTTCCCTTCAAACCTGCAACAAAGTAGCTTAGCAAATTCATCCCAAGTAATCTCTTTCTTAGTTCTCTTCAACCCTTGAAACCATATTTCGACTTTCCCATCTAAATACATCTCCACTGTCTCCATCCACATTTGCATGGGTATGTGATATACCACAAAAAATTTGTTACACTTTCTCAACCATGATTGAGGATTATCTCTTGCAAACATGGGTAGTTCAATTCTGCGGTGGTTGGGCCATGCTACTTTCTGACTATCTTCTTTCTTGGAAGGTACTAACCCAAATTCACTTTTACTTCTCCTATCGTTAGGAGTAGGCAAAATTGGAGTTTTTAACAATCTTTCCGTTTCAAGATTCCCCTCTCTGCCATTTTTCATTGACAAGACATTAATTCGAGAGTCCATATTACTCCAAATTGACTCCCACTTCTGATTTTGCTCATGCATACTTTGACGGAATTCATCCATTTGTTTATTGACTTGAAGGTGTTGCTCTCTGACTTCAGTTGTCATTTCCTGCAACTTGGTTTCAATTTTCCTGAGCAGACCATCAGTCGCCTTCTGTCAAGTGCCTTCTGCCATCAATTCCCTTGCACGTCCGAGAATTGTATGCTCTGATACCATTGCAAGAACCTTCACTTCGACTATGGTTGGTGAACAATACAATGAGGTGATTGTTCTGCAGTGTCAAGAGGGGAACAAGTTCCTCTAACGAACTTGTTTGCAGAGTGCTGCAGTAGAGAGAAAAGAAATGAGAAGAAGCAGGGAAAGGAAGAGGGAAGAGAAAGGAAAAGAGAGATAGAGAGAGAATTGAGGAGGAAACTGTGGCTATACTTCTGAAGTTCTATCATTTCTTCTCTTCACTTATGGTTATATATATTCTGAGTCTTCTTTCAGTAAAGTTATTACACTTTCTTCAACAACCTAGAGTTAACTGGAGCTTACGGTTGAGCTAACTAACTAATTAGTTTTGTCTTTATTCACTCTTACTAACTACCTCTGTAACAAATCTTAACAGACCTTAAGTTGTTACTTCCATAGTCGTTGCCTGCACTTCTTGTAGCTTGTGACTATCTTGCACTTCTTGAAGCTGTGACACCTAATCACAAGGATTGTTCCCCTTTTTATGGGATTTTTTAAAGAAAATATCTAGCATGGTCACGTGAATAACTCACAACATTGTCCGGCTTCGAGATGAAAGGCTAAAATAATTTTAGCCAAATTTAAATCTCATTTCTGTATTTAAAAAATTTTAAAGCTAAAAAATCGAGTCTCATTTAATCTCATCTTGATGATATAATTATGAGCATGAATTAATCTCTAAACTAGAGGGAACAGAGGATAAATGTCTCGAAAAATTTTAAAAATTTCAAATATTATTTATTTTTATAAAATTTATAATTTTGAGTTTTTAAATTATAATTCTAGTATATTTTATATTTGACTTTTAATATAAGTTTTTAATATTATTTGTTTATATTTTATATTAAAAATAATAAAACTAAAATTGAAGCCGTATTGTTTTTTGAGTATCCAAAAAGTTGATTTGATATCTTTGAATGTCTTTATTTTTTAATTTGAAACTTAAAAATAGAAAAAATTAAATTGAGAGAATTCTTTTAAATTAAATATAATAATATTTAAATTAAATTAATTAAAACATAATTTTAAATGTTAAAATATTATATTAAAAAAAAGATATATTCAGGTGTCGTTGGATTAGGTGGAGCGGATGCAACTCATTAAAGCCACAGGGTAATTACGTGCACAACTCTTTGATAGAGAAATATGAGTTTAATTAAATAATTTTTTAAAGGGGATAACGTGTCTTATTAATAATTGTGTGCTTACGTGGGCATCCCCCTGGGGGCCACTCCAAAAAAATTATTTACGAGGAAATAGGTTCAACACGTGTACGGTTGCTTTTCGACGAAGCTTCTTGTTGACCCATATCCGTCTTCAGGAACACAACTTTCACAAGGGGCATGAGCGTACCACGACTTGACACGTATACACTTTTGGGGGAAAAAATTAGCTTGAGATATTTTAAATTAATTAAATGAGGAGGAACAATCGTGGGCTTGGGCCCAGACGCTCTATTTTTTTAAAATAATTCATATATATATAATTTTAAAAATTATAAATTTGCGTTATTAAAAAATGTATTACTTTTTAATATATATATATATATATATATATATATATTTTTTTTTTTTTTGATTTTTCTCCTAGAGCTCAGCATTTATTCCTATTTGGTTGACTAGCACCTCTATGACACAATGATGTCCGTCGATTTTTTTCTTTTTTTTTAAAAAAAAAAAGAGAGAGAGAAGAAAATTGAATATGAAATGGGAAAAAATCGAATACCATAGCCAAAACCAAAGTATAAAATTAAATAGAATCATTTTTTTTTCTGTTACTTTATCCCGGAAAAAAAGCATTTAATATGAACATAAATAATATATTATTGACCGTTAAATCAATTTGATCTTAATTAATATATTATTTATCGTTAAATCAATCTAATTTTAATTTAGTGCTTTGTTTTGAAGAATCGAGAATCGGGTCGGTGAAAATCGGCTAGAATTTTTAATATAAAAATTATTAATATATGATGACATATGTCTTTTTTAATCACAAATTTTTATAATTTTTTTGTCAAAAGATTATTTAGTTAAAAATTATTATAAAATAAAATAATACAAAAATAAGGTAAGACTTTGTTATTCCGGCCATTTTCTTAAAAGAAAAGGGTTTTTTTTTCCGGAGAAGTAGGATTGAAGATGTGGATTAGAAATGGGAGCATAATTTTATTAAACTTGTTTGGGGGATAAATGGATTGAGTGAAAACAATCTCTCAATCCAGGAAAGCTTCTTGGTTTCTTTACGCTTTATCCTTTTTATTTATTTATTTTAGAGTACGAGACATTCCAATTGAACCTTATGGATCGTGTGAGGACTTTGTGAATCAAATATATATATATATATTGATATATAAGGAAAAATTCTACCAAACACGTGTTGACATATGTGGTAAGGGCATCTTCATCTCTTAATAAAGTTGGGAGCATGATTCTCCCTGAATATAGAAAAAATAATATTGAGAGACCTCCCCCTCAAATGAGACCGGACAATCAGGTCGGTTCGGATTAATCAGGGTGAAATCTTGGATATCAGGCGTTGGCCTAATTATAGGAGCAGAGAAAAAAAAAAGAAAAAGAAAAACTCGAACTCGGGAGATTGGGAAGAAAATGGTAACAATTGACTATACTTGTTGGCGTAAGTGACAACAATACCTTCGTCACTTAATATTGAGAGATATCCCCCTCAAATGAGACTCGACAGTCAGGTCGGTCCGAATTAGTCGGAACGAAATCTCGGATACTATGTGAGGGCCTAAGGATAAAAAAAAAAAAACAATTTGACTACAATTCATTGGCTATGTATCATAAACATATATATAAATCTATTTCTTTTGTGCTTTCTAAGGCACTAAAAGCAACCAATAGAAGTTAGAAGAAACACTGTTTGAGCATTGCTTGACCACATCCAACACTCAATGAAAATATAGAAAAATCATATGATTTTAATTTGATCTCTCGTCTTTTCCTATTCGAGTACTCCATTGTTTTTCCTTTGTCTTGTACATTGCTTGGATGGAATGCATTTTGGCCCCCCTTTCTAGTCTATCACACACAAAGAAAATGAATGTCTGTCTCCATTGTACAAACTAATCATATGATACTAAGAAAAGGCAATGATAAGTACTCAAATCCAAATCCTTAGATTCTAATTCTTTCAATTTCAAATTACAAAATGACGCTTTCGTTATTAACTTTTTTTATAATTTACCTGTAAATTGGTATGCATAAGCTAACAAAAAGAAAAGAATTTGAGAAAACTATTTATTCTATTTGGGTCAGATTTAGCATAAACCCTAGACAAACGAGATGTAAATGAGGGGACTCATCCGCCATTTCTGGGGTTTTAAGTACCTTTGAGTCAAGAAAAGGAAGATATTGGAGATATTAACAAGTTTGGATTTAAGTAAAAAAGGCCCCAACACCATGAAAAGCAATGTGTTGCTTCTGCAGATTAGCACTCTCAATATGGAAGAAGACATTGATCACGTAGATTGAGTACTTGAACTCTGATAAGCTAGCTGCTGCAAATACATTTGGAAACTATAAGTGAGGCAACTGGCAAGCTCCCGACCCAACATTGAGTGCTTGAAGTAATTAATCCTCCTATTTTAGAATATTAAATTCTCGAATGCCAAACGTTAATAATCATTGATTATATTAATATCAACGCCGCCCGCCGCCCTTTATAATCTTATCAACATCTACTCATGCTTATGCCATCCAATGAAAGGTCATAATCATCCGACACTTGCAACTACCAACTATTCCGAGAAACCACGCCAGATATATACACTTGACTAAATATTTAATTAGAAAAAGGGCTGTAGCGTAGGGGATAACCTTGTTTTTGGTAAACGCTAGCGGCTCAATCACAAAAAGCCAAACAGATGGATCAACCGACGATTAATTTAATAGGTTACGTTGTTAAATTTTTTAAATAAATATCAAATTTAAAATTTTAAAAATAAAAAAAACCTATACTTGAAGAATCGTCCCCTGAATAGGATTCATGTTAATGTTGAAATCAGATAATTAAAATATAATTTTGAATATCGATAATTAAAAAAAAAATAAATAAAAATCAAACCCAATTAGAAAATAAACTATTGAACGCAACCGTTCCTAATTAGAGTTAGAGGCTAACCCATGAGCATGGCGGTCAGCCTCTAAACGTATGCACCTCCTTGAATGAGGTCTTTGAAGTGGAAGATACATCTGAGGTATTAGAGGTTGCTGGTCAGCTTAATGGAGAATAACTTTTGTTACTGAGAAGAGGATAGTTTAGTAAATAGCTACGGCTTTCCAATAGAAAGCCTATGTTAGATCCTGATAATTATTTTATTTTTAATGTAATTAACTGAAAATTTTTTTCTCTCTAATCGTCTTTTCTGACCATTTTGAACTTGTCTTCCACTTGGCTTATCTTACTGCGTTGCATGGTCATAGTGACTTCACTCCCATGAATGTCACATCTGTCAAGCTTGCTTCAGGCTGATATCTAACTTTTCTAGCCTTACATTCTAGAAAAAAATAAATAAATAATTCTCTCATCGTATCCTAATTAATTCATCATAAATATTTATAAAATTTTATTTAAAAAATAACTTTTTCAATAAAATTTTTTATTTTACATTTTAAATTTAGATTTAATTAAAAATTTTAATATTTTATTTTGTTAAATTAACTATTTGTATCTCTGTATCTCTCTAACACGAAAGAACGAGGAACTTTATAGCACCGTGGGTGTGTGGGAACCCAGTTCATTTAAGACATTTCCTCTATTTTTGACTTTTGAGACCCGCCAAGGAAATCACTATCTATGGTGGGTTTTCTAGGGCTTAATTAATATTAAATATGGGTCATTATCACTTTTAAACAACAAAGGATCAACTCAACTCCTCATTTAAAATCTTTTCTAGGCAAAACAATGAAATGAAAATTATTATTTGATATACTCAAATGCTCGTGATATTAATTAATCAACTACATATTTTATTTAAATTTATTTTTTAAAAAAAAAAATCCTTCAAGAATTGTTGAGCATCGCCATGAAAATAGATCGGGGTCACAAAAATAATTTTTTCCCAGAGCCATTTTTTTCTCATATGAATTAGCTAGCTTTTACATAATGGGGTTAGCTAGTAAAGCAATGAAAAATTAAAATAAATAAACAATAAAAACCTACTTTTTCTTTCATGCAAGTGTTTGGTGAGGGAAAATTAAACAATAATAAATAATAAATGTGTGGCGTAGGGGCAGGAGCATGAGCACCTAAAGTAGCCATACGTGGCTGATCAACCGACGTTGGTCGGCACAATTGGTCAAGGGACTTATGTTCTGCCCTTATATTTGGGTTTAAGAAAAATCAAATTTAATCGATTTATTTACACGAAATGACTTTTATAACTATCGATTCAGGTTTAATCAAAATAAAAATTTTATATACTAAATAATAACTAAGTCAAGAAAACAAAAATACATGACACGAGCACCTAAAGTAGCAGTACATGCAGGCCATCGCTTGAAGTACAATTAGTATCTGTATCTAAAGCAATTATTATCAGTATCTAAAGCTTTCTTATTTTCCTGGTGGGAAAAAGGATGTCAAATCTAAGGATTGATGGTTCAGATCAAGTACCAAAAATTGGAGAAGGGAGAGACCCCAACTTTTTTTCAAGTAGGAGGAAAATGGCAGAAATCAATTTTAGGCACAAAAAATAAAAGAAAAAAATATATATAATTAAAATTTATACGGGCAAAGTCAGGAATTAATCCTAAAAAAATATAATATAATATACATCTCCGATAGGGCGGCAATTGCTTTTGAGTATTTCTTTTGCCACGGCAAAAAATTTTAAGAGTAATATTATTTATATTAAAATATATTTATATTTGTAAGTAAAATAAAAAAAATATATCTTATATAAGTTTGCTTTGGATAAAATATGAAACATTTATAAGATCATTTTTTTAATAATTTTTATGGATATTAATATAAATGAGTTTATCGTAAGTTTGAGTATTACTATCTTATGTAAAATAGAATTATTAAATGAAGATTTAATGCTAATAAATTTTATAAATATTAATATTTGCAAAAATTAGAGAACTAAAATGATCAACTTTTTGCACTGTTATTTTTGGTGGGTCTACATGAATTTTCTCTCTCCCCCCATGAAGTCTACCTTGAATTGATTGAAATTCAGTCCTTTTTTCAATTTTCCAACATGAATTAGCTCTCTCTCTCTCTCTCTCTCTCTCTCTTTTTGTGTCATGAAGTCTACCTTGAATTGATAAATTCAACCCTTTGTTTTATTTTCCTTGAACTAACGTGCGAGACTTGGAATTTGTTTCTTAGTCCTCTGGTCAATTTCCTTGACCGTTTCAACTCTGAGATCCCAATCTTTTATTATTGTTCGTGTGCACGCACTGCATGTATTTCGAATCCTGGTCAACAAGGC
This sequence comes from Dillenia suffruticosa, assembly GCA_033439265.1. Lineage (NCBI taxonomy): Eukaryota > Viridiplantae > Streptophyta > Magnoliopsida > Dilleniales > Dilleniaceae > Dillenia > Dillenia suffruticosa. Next base: position 1,237,172 of record JAVTVX010000027.1, read on the forward strand.
CATTGTCCCCGTCACCTTGACCTTTAAGCATAAATACACACACACACACACGCACACACACTGATATATATATAGAAGATCTGTACCAAAAAAATATATATTTATAGAAGATGATCCGGGCCTGTTTCTAGCTGGTCTGCATTTCTCGGGCTCTGCCCTGCAAAAACATCAAGCCCATGACATGATTGGATGGCCCCTCAAAGCCCATGATGGAAGTAATTTGAGAAAAATAATAAGTGAAATTAGATTTAATAATAATTTAAATATTTTTATAGAAAAATATCATTACTGAAATAAATCAAAATAGAGGTATGTGATGACTAATGAAGAGAGAAGATGGTGTATATGGAAGAGAAGATGTAAACAAGTCATGAATGGAGAAGTAACTCCCATTGGGATCACAGTGAGACTGGCTACCAGAATCAACATGATGTGGCAAGAGGCGCAAAGAACTGATCAGCTCCAGAAGCGGACCGCCATTTTTTTTTTGGTTGGACACAGATTTGAATCTAGGATCACCAGGTCGAGGGAGGGGGATTTGTACTACTAGGTTATCCCCTTGGGACAAGGACCGCCATTTTGAATATTAAATGGAATCCTCCGGAGAGAGGAAAGCTCAAGCTAAATATAGATGGGGCTGTGGAGGTAGCTTCTGGGATTGCCGGTGGAAGTGGCATCGTTCGAAATGAGAAAGGCAACTGGGTAACAGGCTTCACTCTGAATATAGGCAGAGCAGACACCATTTCTGTTGAGATTTGGGCTTTGAGAGAAGGCCTGTGAATAGTTAAGAGCAAAGGTTCTGCAGAGGTTGAGGTAGAAGTGGACTGTCTCGCTCTAACTCAGCTGCTAAAGAAAGAGATCAGTCCCACTCATCCTTTCTTTCATGCTATAATGGACTACAAACAGCTAATGAGAGATTTGAGGATCCCTGAAGTGAAGCATATCTATAGGGAAGCGAACAAGTGCGTGGATCTCCTCGTCGGACTGGGGAAAGATAGTCCCCAAGGCCTGTCCCTACTAGAGGTTCCCCCGAGATCCCTCCATCCTTTGTTGTGGAATGATAGAACAGGTGTGGAATCAAGCAGAGTCATCAGAGGTAGGCCTGAGTTTTTAGTGTAGTCGGACTGGGCTGGCCTTTGGATTGTGTTTGTTGGGGTTTGTTGTTTTGTTCCTCCTCTTTCACCCAAAAAAAATGAGAAGAACTCTCGGGGGAAATAAGAATTCTGGACCTCTGTCTGCATTTCTTGGGCGTCTTCCCTACAAAAACATTAGGCCCACGACAAGAATGTCTGGCCCCTCCAAGCCCATGATGGAAGTGAAGTAAGAAGGAAATGACAAATTTTGGAAATTTTAAACAAACGGATAGTTGATTTAGTATGATAAAATATTACATTTCTTAATTAATTTTTGGATTCAAAACCTGAGAATAGAAAAGATTATACTGGGAGAGTCGTCCCCTAAGTAGGGTCCCACAGAAGCTCGAACTAGATTAGTCGAAATATAATTCCGGATATCAATGGTAAGAAATAAAAAAAAAAAAGGAATTTAGAGTGTATTCTATAAAAAAAATATTTTGTATTAATTAAAAAATATTATAAGTAAAATAATGTAAAATAACAGTATTATTAATGTGTATATATATTATATTAAAAGAGTTTGAAATTTTGTCAAGAAATAAAATAAAATTACATGATTGCTCATCGTGAATAACACACACATGCTTTAAACTTCGCTCTTCGAGCATGTAATTATTCAGAAGATGAACTAAGCATAACATTTCCAAATATATTAGTCGTAACCTATTACAAAATAAGGTTATTTCAATGTTAATTTTTTAAAATTTAAAAAAATATATGGTACTTTGTATTCATAATTTGCTTTAATAATTATAATGATAATACTCTCCCTCAAGACTAGCCACTAATTAATTACTAACATATTGTATAATTCTTTTCTTTAAAAAAAAATGCCGATAAAGTGTATATGCAAAAACGCGTATTTTTAGAATTTCAGATGTCTGGAGAATGAAATACAATATATATTTTATGTTATCCATCTGTAATGCACTCAAAGTTGAAGTCGAAGGCACAAGGAAAGGAAAGGTCATGTAGCATATAGCCGGAGGCTGCGGCCACCGCCGCCACCGCCACCACCTACTCTTTAGTGCTAGTTAGTTGTCCCAACCCACGCCCATGCGTATGATTCAAATTCCTACATATTGTAACTGATCTTCAAGGCTATATCTTATATCACGTGGTTGGGACTTGCCTCATTAGTGCACTTCTTGATTCGTCGAGCAAAAGCCATTCCTCAACCTCTCCCCACCCTCCCCCCCCCCCCACGTGCACATTTAATGGTGCTATAGCCTCTCTCTCTCTCTCTCTACTGGGATATTGCTTGCTTATGCACTTTTTGTAGAATGAACAATTCGTGGAAGCCAAACCTATCAGAATTCATTATGACGTTAAACCTCACCCCACCCTCCCCCCCCCCCCCCCCGCCCCACCCTTACCATGCACATTTAGTGCTATAGCCTCTCTCTCTCTCTCTCTCTCTACTGGGATATTGCTTGCAGAAGCCAAATCTATCAGAATTCATAATGACGTTAAACCTCACCCCACCCGACCCCCCTTACCATGCACATTTAATGGTGCTATGGCCTCTCTCTCTCTCTCTCTCTCTCTCTACTGGGATATTGCTTGCATATACACTTTTTGTAGAATGAACAATTCGTGGAAGCCAAATCTATCAGAATTCATAATGACTTTACTCTGATTCTTTGCCTTTCCAATCTAACTGGACAGCACAACTACAAGTGGTTTAACCCTTTGACATGATAGTTCATTTTTCCTGGTACCCACATTTATTCTACACCACTCATTCATGCTATTCATCAGTTGTTTTCCATTCAAATCTTAACTTACCAAATAATATATGTAACAGTCATTTGAGTGGGTCTAGGATGGATGTGTGCCCATAAATGATGCTTAAAAAATTACCAGAAGAATAATGTCGAGATTTTCTATTATATACCCATCAGGTATTAATATTTATAGAATTTAGACCATCATTTAATGACTACCCATTAACTTAATTTTAATAGGCAACTTGCGTAGTGCCCCATTAAATCGGAGAGACTTGCGGTGAACAGGAGTCTTAAGTGCATGAATTTGACCCATCAAAACAACAGGCGTGCTTTTCTCATTGGAACGCAAGTACAAAGTGGGGACAAATTTTAGACTCAAGGCAAAGCAATAAACTAATTCTCTCTCGTTCTGCTGCGCCACTTTTTGCAGCCTTTGGCGGATTTGTCCTAGTTGTGGGGTGCTCTCCCAGTGTCTGTTATAGTGTCTAGCTGTCAGAGCCCACTAGAATTATGTGCCAAAAAGTACATACTATAAATTTGTGTATTCTACTCTTGCTAACATAAGGGAGTCAGAGAAAATGGGAATCAGGAATTGGGAATTTGGGATTTTGTTGTTCATTGCCTTGGTGTTGAGACCTTGTCTAGTTGATGGGATCAACATTGTTTCTCAATCTCATGTTGTGCATGCCAATGTACAAAATAGTACTAGTACTCTTCCTAAGTTTCCTCTGCATGTAGTCAAACATGTGCATGAAATAAACAAGACAACATCAAGCAAGGGAATTGAGGCCAACAGTGTTACCAATGCGCATAACATTAGTGGAGGAGAAGGACTAGGAGGTGGTGGTGGAGGTGGGGGTGGGGGTGGGGGTGGTGGAGGAAGTGGTGGTGATAAAAAAGGAAAAAGGAAAGCACATAAAAAAAGAGGACATCGAAGAGGATGTGGTGGTGACAGTTGTGGTGGTAGTGGTGGTGGTGGCGGTGGAGGAGGGGGAGAAGGGGGAGGAGGAGGTGGTGGTGGTGGTGGCAGTGGCGGTGGAGGTGGAGGAGGGGGAGGAGGTCATGGCGGAGGTTATGGATGGGGAGGTGGCAGTGGTGGTGGTGGTGGTGGTGGTGGTGGTGGTGGAGGTGGTGGGGCAGGTGGAAGAGGAGGTGGGGGTGGTGGAAGCGGTGGAGGTTGGGGTTGGGGAGGTGGTGGTGGCGGTGGGTGCTGGGGATGGGGCTGTAGAGATGGAAAAGGACATCCTCCTTCTATTAAGTCCACGGAGCAACACGCATAAATTGATGCTATCAATGCCACCCTCCCTTCAACATTGAGGAGTGTTGTATGAGCCTACAATTGCACCATGGATATTGAGGTAGATCAAACTCAAATCTTAATAACATTCTTTTGCTCACGAGTGGAGTGTATGTCAACCAAAATTTTAAATTGACGTTGTTTTAAATTTCTCCTTTGCATGGAGAGTCGAATAAAAATATTCTCTAAGCAATCATTATTAACTCGATTACTATTGTTTCTTATGAAAATTTTTCATCTAACTTTAAAATTTACTAAGATTAAAAAAAAAACCTTAAACTTTCATATCACCATTGTTAGAGTAAACTGAACTCATATGAGACCTCAGTTTAAATCATAGAGAACGGAAATCAAAACTAACTTATAAACCATATTTCTCTTTAGAAAAATTATAAAGCTCCACCTTAGAGATCTTTGGTATGTTATATAATTTAACCCAAATTTTTTCCAAGACAATAAACTTGGGAACTCCATGGACATTGGGGTTAGCACTAATGAGCAGTTGACTTAGTAGGTAAGAATATTTTATTTCTTAACCAACTTTTATATTCGAAACTTAGAAATAGAAAAAACTATATTGGGAGAGTTATCACTAAAGGGTGGACTTGATTGATCAAATTAAATTGATTAGAATATGACTTCAAACGCAATTGGTAATATACAAAAAAAAAGGGGGTGGACTTGATTGGGCTTCCTCACAAGTTGTGTTAACCCAATTTGTCTTCTTTTATGGGCCTAATCCAAAACTTTCCTTAATGGGCCATGAACTAGCCTTGTTAGAATATAAAAATGATCGTCAACAACAATTGTACTCAAGAATTTAACGTTGGTCAGAGGGATCAGACAGTTGACCAATTTGGTGCCACTTATAATGGAACAGTTAAGTACCAAATGAAAAAAAATACACTGATAGGTAGACAGAAGCTACTTATAGATCGAATCTGGCTCTGGACCCACAAAATAAATTAAAAATAAAGTACCCACTAAATTGGAAAAAGAAAAAAACATAAAATAAAAGTTGAACATTGGCTTTGGAGGCTCAAGATGCACTAACAAGGGGCTCGGTGTAATGCCAAAGCTCATTGGTCACACACAATAGTTAATGGGGGCGAAAAATCGACAAAAAGGTAGAAATTTATACCCCTAACTCTCAAAAGAGGTATTGGATAAGAGAAAACGGAGGATGCCACGATCGCCACTAGGCACGGAACAGTACTACATAGAGAGAGAGAGAGAGAGAGAGATGGGGTCATGGCATTGTGCATTTTCCAAGTGGAATGCATGAGAGAGAGCTTCATTCACACGCCTAATCTAGTGATGGAGCCGGCATGAAGTTTGACCTAAAAGAAGTTTTGGAGAATTTTAAAACCTCGTTGCCAATCAAAATCACTGTGGTCTCCATCATCATCGTATGCAAAAACTTTGTGGTATTCCTTAAATAACAATGTTGCAAGGACTGTCAATGATTTCGACTAGCTTTTCACTTTTTTATTTTTTTCAAATTATGCACTGCCCCCGTAAGGTCCCATTTAGAACTCAAAAACCCAACAATTATCTTGCCAAAGAATTGAACGTTGGGCCTGTGATTTAAGATCCCGAACAAGAATGACTTTGCTTTGGTTGGATGCATATCACCTCAATCATTAAAACAAAGTTGAAACCATTTTTTTTAACCCGATTTAAAAATATGATTAATCCGGTTCAATTACTTATGGGATTTAGTTTAAGAGTTATCTGTTTTTTTATTTTCAAAAATTAAATTTGAGATTTTGATTAAAATAATTTAGTAATGTGTCAATTGATTCATAGATTATTGGTATTGAACCTAAATTTAAAACTTTTATATGGGCATAAGTAAGGGATGGGCACATTCCTCCTTTAATTAGGTTGGAAGTTCGACTCCCTCTGAATACGAAAAAAATAATGTTAGGAAACTCGTCTTTAAAAATGGGTCCTGCAGCGGTCGATTCAAATTAATCAGGACGAAACTCTATATACTGGGTGGTGCTCAAGTCAAGAAATAAAAAAAAAAAAGGGAGCATGGGAAAGTTGCCCACAAAACTAATAAAAAAATTATGTGTAAACAATATATAACTCTCACCCGTAAAAGGAATTAATTACATGTAATTTGAAAAATTAATAAAAATCCTTTACCAAAAAATCACCGATACTTCTCCACTTGCATTAACATATTCGAAAGTAAGATTTTTTTTTTTTTTGGGGAGTTTAGCACAATGACCATAATTAGTCCTTCATTTGCAAGATAGAAACTTCCAAAGGGAACCAGAAATACCTGACAAATGCTACGCATGCAGTCTCTACACAAGGGGACAATCCATCCCAATTAAACTTTTTTTTTGGGGTTGCCTTATTTTTGGGTGTATGGTGGGGGTAGACTTGTGGGAATTGGGTGGGATATTGCCATCACGAGACCTCAACACTTTACAATTATGACTCAAGGTAGGGGGTAACTTTGGAATTTCACTCCTACATTTGGGAATTCTTTAGGTTTTAGGTCTACCGGTTGTTGCTTTTAGGCTTGTACCCTTTTGAGATTGGCCTAGCACGTGACATGTCCATGACTTCCACTTGCTTTACATCATCCCATTGGATTTCTCAAGTAAAAATATTATATAATTATAATAATTTTTTTACATAGTTAAACCGCATTACTATCTTAAATTTTCCTCTGTTATATCATATTTAATTTGAATCATAATTATTATAATTAAAATAAATTTATCGAAATAATTTCGAGAAGATGTAAGTAAGGTATCAAATTTTGATGCAAAACTAGGGTTAAAATGTTCAAATATTTCCTTTTTACTATTGGGTGTCCTCATGTTAAGGAATTCTACTTTTGTTTTATAGGTTCTCTATCACCTGGGATTTTGATGATTGATTTGGTTTGGTTTGGTTATTGTTTTAATCAATATTAATATGAGACTTAGGTATTCATTTTGCTTTGGATTTAAGGAAGATTCTAGTGATCTTATATAATAGAAAGTTCTATTCTAATCTAATCATTAAAAGGGGTTCATGACCTACACGACACTTACTAAAGGAACAAGTCATTTTCCTTTCATTTTTATTGACTTATTTGCTTTGGTCTGTTTAATTTAAATCTTAGTTACAACCAATTTCATGGCAATAGATAGAATAAGAGTAAAAATAGACCCTTAGTTTGGAATCTTTAGTGATCGGATACCGATACTTTTAAATAAAATTTCATATTTGAATATTGTGTATGAAAAAAACAGATTTACCCCTTAAAAACTAAATCTAACTCGAATCAAATTTAATTAGTTTCAACATGATTATCGTGGTTTATAAAAAATAAAAAAATTAATAATATTTGAAAATTAAATGAGTTAAATACCAGCAAGAAAATATCAATGATTTGAAATTTTAATGAATTTAAAAGCATTTAAATTTGAAAATATTAATTTTTATATGAACAAAATTTGATCTATTTAATTCCTAATTTATTAAATTCAACAAAATCCCTCAATCTTAGCAAAAATCATGGTAATGAGATTATAATAATAATATTCAAATGTGTCAATCACGCATTTGATTCAATTTATAAAATGTCGTGGGGTTGTGACTTCCAACTTGGGCCCTTCGGTCTCCATTGTGAGTCGGACACCTGAATCATTCCTACCCATTTTTTTTTTTTTTTACCATGCATTCGACATCATCCGGTATTCAGGGTTTTGCCTTAACTAATTTGGACCAATCTCTACAGTGACTCCTTTTTGAAATATGAGTCTCCCAACGAAGAACACTCCATATACATGAGAGCCCGATACTCCCGACGGGAGTCGAATCTCCATCATACTTAAAGAAATTTAATTCCACATCCAATTAAACCAACCCACGTTGATATTCCTACTCACTTTAAAAAACATCAAAGACTAGGTAAGTTTTTTTCTTTTTTTTTTTTTATTTTCACTGCAGAAATTCTGATTTTATCTAATTAATCCGATTCGAGTATTGTAGTATTCATTTTAAGGATTCGTTCTGTCAAATCATTTTTTATTATTTTCAGATATCAAACTCAAAATTTCTAATTAAGATAATAAAATAATCTTAATCACGCAATCCAAAAGAATTCGATCCAGCGTGTCTATACATGCATGACATGTTGGAACAAATTTGTGCCCACCCAAAGGTCACTATTTTCTTTTACTAGCCCAAGGATGAGCAATTAAATGATATATTGGTGATTCTTTTTCTTTTTTATTTTCTTTGGTCTTTTTCCTTTTTATTTTTTGATGGAATTTTCATATGAAATATAATATATCTGACATATGTATGACAATGTATTTCTGGATATTCAACCGATTCAAAATTATTCAAATTTAAAATGAGTTATAATATATAGTTTAAATCCCGATTCATTTAATCCATGCATCGTTCCTTCTAATTTTAAATTGGGGAACCAACCCCATTCTTAATCTACATTGAACACAAACGTAGTGTGTTATTGAGTAATTAAGGAACAGTGCAACAAAACTAAGTCTTTTGTTGAATGAAATTTGAAATTTGAAATTTGAAAGTTTAGAGAGAGAGAGAGAGAGAGAGAGAGAGAGAGAGAGAGAGAGAGAGAGAGAGAGAGAGAGAGAGAGAGAGACCCCATTGAAGTGTATTGTGATGGAGACATGCATGGGATTTTCATTATGTTAAGATTTTTGGACAATGAAATTTGAAATTGGTGAGCTCTTTCCAGGCGGTAACCAAAGGGCTATAAATAGGAATCTGATTTGCCCTGCCACGCATTATTAAGTTCGCAAACCCCTTTTGGTATCCGTCTAATTTTAAAACTTCTCAATCTCTCTCTTTCTCTCTCTCTCTACTAAAAAGGGCCTCTGATTTCTCGTTTCGATTTCATCATCCATCACACGAGCCCCCAGTTTTTGAAATTATTCAAAACAGAACGTCAAAGAAAAGCTAAAACATAAACAAAAACAAAAGATAAACGATTCTCTTTTCATCATCGTACACAAAACTCGTGAACGCATACATATGATTGTGTCCTCTCTCTCTCTCTCTCTCTCTCTCTCTCTCTCTCTCTCTCATCTCCGCCGTCCAATGCACATGGGAGTCACACTAAAACGCCTAACTCAAGAACCCCATCGACGGTCATGATTATTGTAGGTTTTTTTTTCTTGCTTATTCTACAAGTTCCCAAATTAAATATTAAATTATAAACATTTAAATCATACAAAATCCTCGTATGATTCTAGTTCACAACTTTTAGCTTTCCAACAGTTCCACAAAATGGTTGGACGGCTTCAAAACTCATTCCAATCAAACCACAACACCTCTCTCTCTCTCTCTCTCTCTCTCACATCAAAGGCAAAATTAAAGGAAATTTGAAAATAATAGTAATATAAGAAAGAAGAGAAAAAAGGGTACATAAAAGGTTTCCTCATCCATTACATGCCTAAAAAACCTGCCCATACTAACCAACCTCACCTACCATGAAAAATGTACACTCGAACCGGACTTATCAACTAATTTTAAACCCCCCTAACTATTCTCGAACCGGGTTCAATAATCCGGTTTACTGTTTCGAATTTTTTTATCTCTACCACCAGTGTGTAACAATATTCTAATAAAAAAAAGTAGAAACTGACTGACCTAAAAGAGCGGTTCAAAACTTGGGACGACCGGAGTCAAACCGGGTTCAATTCCGGCTAGTTCTTTCTTCTTCCTCATCTCCAAAACTTTGCGATGGTTGTTCGAGTGAAGTTCACTTGAAAATGTCGGGCTACAAGCGGGTCGGTATTCGGGTAGGAGTCTACCGGACTTGAACCGAACCCCACAGGCATTGCAAAGAGTTTTGGCACCCAATGGGCCAGCTCTCCACTGAGGTGTCCTCTGAACACCACAGTGGCTGCACCTTCTCTGCTGAGTCGGGTGGTTCGAACCCCCACCCGGACAGGAAACTTCAGTAACCGACTTTTTCTTCTTCTGTTTCTTCAAAATCTGCGGTTTTGGTTCAACCGGAAAAAGCGGTTCCATGTTAGGACACGTGTTAGTGAAAATGAGCCAAGGGGAAGTCGTGGGAGAGGACGAGGAAGATGTTGATGACGTAGAAGACGACTCGTTTACAGACGTTGGCCCGAGAGACCAAACCCTACCACCGCTTCGAGTTCTTTTGCTCCTTGCTCTTGTCTGAACAGGAGTTGTCAAACTTGCCTTTTCCGGTTCCGGTTCCGGTTCGACAAGTTCTTTCTCCCCTACTTTCTTCTCTACTGTTTCTTTTCCCGTTGCATAACCAACCGAAAACTCCGAGTCCTCAACGAAACGTGACAACCATTCTAGACTTGCCAAATCTTCCGCCTGAAAGTAAAACTATGAAACATTTATAGAGAGAGAAAGAGAGAGAAATAGATATTTGGGGGTTTTGTGTTTACCGGAACGGGGAGTTCACTGGAAGGAAGAGAGTCGAAATCATGTTTGAGGGTAGAGAGAGTGTGTGTGGTGGAGTTGGTGAGAGAAGACTTAATAATGGTGTTCTCTTCAATTTCCTCATCCTCTTCTTTATTTACGAGAAACCCGTTTTCAGTTTCTTCATGAGAGAAGTCAAGAAGGTCATCCACAGAAAAATCATCAGCACCAACACTTAGTGTGTCCTCCAAAATCACCTGCGGTTTCAAAAACCCCATTTCTGGTCTCAAACAACTCTTCATCGCCGTTGCTTCTAGACATTCCATTTCTTCTTTCGCCTGCAAAACACAAACCCCACCAAAAATCTCTTCAAAATATTCACAGCAAAGACGACTTAAAAAAAATAAACAAAAAAAAATCCATTTTCCGAAAAGCCCCAAAAGACCATTTTTCCTAGAAATTTTTTCTCTTTATATATATATAAAGGAATACAAACCAAACCTGTAAAACCCCAAAAAATTCAGACACCCAAAAGGAATGAGAAAAACTGATGTACCCGAGAGGAAGGAGGAGAGGATAAGAGAGGAAGAGAGGTTGGAAGAGAAGGATGAGAGGGGTTTGAGGGCAAGGGTTGAAAGGGATGATAAAGGGGTTGTCAGTTCGGTAAAGCATTAAACGAGGGGCTTTCTTTTGCCTCTCTTTCTCTCTCTCTCCCTCTGTCTCTCTCTTGTATATGTGTATATGTGCGTATTGTAAATGTGAATTTGCTTCTGTCCGTATTGGGTTTCAATTTCAATCCTTTCCCTCAAAGGAGAAATGAGAACAAAGAAAAAGGCCCGTTCCTCTCTTCCCATCCTTCTGTTTCAGGGGGTTTTATCTTTTTATTTATTACTTATATTTTTTTTCAAATTACGTTTCACACAGTACATTTTTTTTAACTGCACTCCCTATGAATTTGCCAAAAAAATATTAAATTAAATTAATATATAATTACCATTTTACCCTTCTCTCTCTCTCTCTTTCCCCTTCTTTTGGTGATGCAGTGAAAGTTGTTGATGAATGAGTAGACTCTCCTGATCCCTGTGGCCTCGTAGAGAAGCCCAGGTCGGACCGCATCTACTGACCCCCAGCGTGCACACACAACAATAAATAAATAAATATGAATTATTTTTAATTTTAAAAAAAAAGTAAATTAGGAAAAAGGGTTTTCGAAATCTTTTGGACCTTTTTTTGAGGGGATACCTTTTGATTTTTGAATTTTTGAATTTTTTTGGGAAAGTGAGATTAAAGTTTGGATTCTTTTTTGTTATCTGTACTGCAACTTTCCGCCCCCACCAAAGTCCAAATTTCGTGATTACCTACGAAACCGCCCCTTTCTGTATTTATGTTCCTATTTTTTCAATTTTTTCTTTTTTTTTCTTTGTTATGTTTTTACTGACTTCTGGATATTTTTACTAGGATCATAATTATTCATGTACAAGCATTGCATGACATGATCAGTAGTGAGAAATTAGCGGGGCCATGGCAGACCTCACCGTGGAAAACATCCCCTTTTAATGTTCTCATTTATCGATTAAATATTTACAAAAACTCAAAAATAATTTTTTTAATATAATCTTTTTTACTTAAAATAAAATCGAAGTATACGAACAAAACCTGCCTGATAATCTCTCTCTTCTCTCTCTATCAATAGTTTTAACCCTTGGCATGGGTTTCTTAATCAGAGCGATTATTTGTGCCCGGGGGGAGGGGGGACTTGAAGACATTCAAATTCGGAGGAGGGATTGATTAAACGTCCCGTGGTGTACAAAAGCCACGGGACAAAAAGCATGCGGACCCGGAGCGGGACGCTTTGGGACCAGCTTTTGTCGTGAATCTCCACGGCGAATGAAATGATTCCTCTCCATCTGAATATATTTGAAATTTTCATCTTTACTTAAGGGCAATTTTGGAATGTGAAGCTCCGAATTTTAAAAACTGATATCATTGAGCATAATATTATATTTAAAAAAAAAAAAAAAAAACAAAACAAAAGTTTAGAAAATCAAGTTTTCCCCGAAAATGTGCTCTAAGAGCCCACTTTGGTGGATTTATAAGTCTATTGGTATGATTTATTAAAATCACGAGTTTCTCAAAACGTGAAAAATTAATTCATAGCTCGTCTATTAAATATTTTTTTTTCATAGAGAAGAAAATATCTGTATAGATATGTTTACTAGACTAAGGCCCAAAGGTAGTCTTGCAATCCATGAGCTATAATTTTCGTCTTATCGCTTGTTAAAACCTTATATTTATTAAAACAATATTTTAAAGGCATAACCATTTATCCTCTCATTAAAAAAAAAAAGGGTATCGTGCGTCAAAAATCTGAACTCAGTTTAAATTATTTTATTTTATATATAATATTTTGAATTAAGATAAAAAATTTTGGTATAAAATATTAGTTTTTTTCTTTCTTTTTTATATTGATAATTTTATCTAAATTCAACATAGTCTTATTTATTGTTTCAAATTTTTTCTAATTCTAATTCAATTATACCAAAATTATAGAATTAATGCATTTATTATAAAAAAAAAAACCTAATATCATATGCTTCCATAGCATAGTGGTAGTGCATTCGCTTCGTAAGCGAAAGGTCGTGAGTTCAATCCTCGCTGGGAGCTTCTTGTTGGTAGAGCATCAATTTTATAAACTAAATTAGGGTACATTTTCTACTTTGTTTTGAAAAGATCACGAGTTCGATCCTCGCTAGGAGCTTCATGTGTTCAATGGTAGAGCATCAGTCTTATAAATTGAATTAGGGTACATTTTCTACTTTGTTCTGAAGACGGGAATATCTTAGTTGGGAGAGCATTTGATTGAAGAACTATAATTTTGATCCAAAAAGTTATCGATTAAAAGAAATGAAATCTGAAAAATAGGAAATCATTGAAAATTGTAAAAAGAAAGTTTAGTTGAGAAAATATTTTAAATGAAAATAAGTTAGGTAAGAAAATTTAAATTAATTAAATTATTATTTTTTAAAATTTTTATGAATAATTTGTTTTTAATTTTACTTTTAAATTTAAATTTTATATTATTTTATTTTTCTTTTCTGTTTTTCCTTCTACGTTGGCCTGGCCATCCTAAAATTTGGTTGTTAAAAGGAGAAACAAACAATTTAAAAAAAAAAAAAAAACGGAGAATTGAGAATTAGAAATGACAGATTCCGAGGGGTAAAACTTCTGACAGCCGGTTGCCAAATCAATTTCAGCCGTCTTGTCAGTTCCATTGATGTGTTCTTTTCCTATTGGCTGATTTTCGCCCTCTTCATTTTTATTTTATTTTATTTTCCAAAACCTTTTAAAATTTGAACAAATTCTCAAACAAAGACAAAATCTTAGGGCGCCTAAGGTCACGCTCCTTCCACCAATTTGAATTTTTTTTTTAATGGATACTTCTCATCAATCATCTATCAATATTAAAATTTAACCGATTATTCCATATAAATATTATAAAATTTATTAAAAAATTAACTCTTTTAATATTTATCTTTTTTAATTTAAATTTAAAATTTTAATTAAAAAATTTAATACGTAATTATTATATTCACGTATTATTGATCATTGTTACAATTAACTACAGCAATAAAAGCAAAAATATTTTTAATTTTGTTTAGTTTACACAACAACAGAGAAATAGAAATGAATATAAAAAAAATGTTAGAATGGTGTATAAATATAAAAATAAAAAGATTTTTTTATAAATATTAATTAATTTTATATATTAAATTATTTTTAAAATAAAAATGTTTTAAAAATGAAAAACAATTATTGTTGAGAAATTCATCTGCCTCATGTTGGAAATCACAAACCAAAAATGAAAGCACACAGCGGAGAGAAAAAACAGTAAGGAATCTCTGAAAATTGCCTTGCAATCCAAAAATGTCGACTTCTGATACAAACAACGTAAATATTCTTTTACCGGTCAAAGTTTCCTTTCCCAGGTTTGCAAGATTTTTCTTTTCTTTTTTTTTTTTTTTTTTGGAAAGATTTGAATTTCAAATTACGGAGAAAAAGACGTAACCATTAAACTGTTTGATTGGAAACTGAGATTTGCAAAATTTACATAAACATATGGTAAGACAGATTAAACATGAACATAATTTTTAAACACATCTATTAAAATAAATAAGTAAATATATTAAAGTGAATAGATTTGATTAAAACTTAAGCCATTCAGCTAATTAAACAAATATAAACATAATTTTGGTGGAACAGATTATACATGAATATAATTTTTGAACTCGAATATTAAATTAAATGAGTATATAAAATTTTATATCATTCGTATAGGTAGACTGGATTAAAATGAGATTAACCTCGACTCAGTTTATTTAAAAAAGAAAATTTGTAGATTTTTATTCCTCATTTCATTAGTAAGCTTTCTCCTTGTTTTATTAGAAAAGGGACTAAGAAAAAAAAGGAAGATAATACTAAGAACAAGGAATTATCAACATATTGACACTTACATGGGTTGAACATAGGTTTAGTAAATGTTTCATAATTCGCTCTATTTAAGAATTGGATACTATAAAAGTAAAATGTTTGGTAAGATCGAGCAATGCTGATCTTCAAAGCCAAAAAAATTAGGGTTAGATATAGTATGAGATGAAAGGTATAAACTTTGTTTTAATGTTGATCCACCTTTTTTTTGCCATTAATATTTAAAATGGAAATAGCCTGGCCACCTATTTATATGATTTGAGCAACAAAGAATTCATAATTGGGTCAATAAATTATAACTCAACTGATATTATTTTCTTTCTCTTAAGATCTTAAGTTTAAGCCACTTCTATATATTAAAAAAATTCATAATTGATTTTATTTTGCATGACGGTTGAAAATTATGTAAAATCGAAACCTTAAATATTTTTATTACACCAAAATCTTTTAGAAATTCAGGAATTACTCTAATATAAATGGATAGAGGCCTCAAAAAGATGCTATTTATCATCATTTTCCTATAAAAGTTGGGAACTTTGTTCCCAATTCTAATGTCCTAGGCAAGTCAAATCTCATGATTTTTCTGGTTGCGTATTATTCTAAGAGACAATTTAATGATCATAATCCTCTCTTAAAAGACAGTTTAATGATTATAATCCTCTCTTATCAACCTTATGATTAAGAATTCAAATAACCAAAAAAAAAAAAAAATGCCTTGGGTTGGAATTTATAATTTCTGATATCTACAGATCAAAACCTTAAATTGACCCCCCAAAACTCTCTCTCTCTCTCTCTCTAAAGTGTTTGAATAATTGGACCTGACAATGCATAAATCCCATTGATCTCCAGCCCACATGAATAGTGCCAAATTTGGGAAATGCCAAAGAACTTTACCTTTTGTCAGTTTCTCATTTGACGGACAGCTCTTGTTTTATCAATGGATGGTTCATTGTAATGGCGAAACATTTTCAATGTTTTTCTCTCTTATTTTCTTCATATTTAATCATACTTACCCCTATTTAATCTATACGTAACATTAATTTTAAGAAATATCATTTGTTTTTTAATGACGAAAATCTCAACTGCTGCCATCACCATCTGCACAGATAGACTTATCGACTCTGCGTATTAATTCATAAACCATGTGCAATAGACAAGCACAGAGGAATTTAGATTTTTAAGGTAAAACAAGACTAATAATTCTTATCTTTGTTCTATGTAAGAGACATTTATGGTTCTTTTTCTTGAAAGTTTCACCCCAAAAGTAGACCCATATAAAAGAAATGACTGAATATTGCTCTGAACATTTGTTCACACAATTTAAACCTAGGTTTACATTCTTCACTTATTGACAAACTTGTGAACTTCACATGGAATATTTCTACACAAAGAATATTACCAAAGACGATGATGAAACAAGATATGGCATCCCATGACATCTTCGAGAAAGATGAATCAGGTTTTATTTCATCCATCCCTTGAAATCTTTTTATGGAAGGTTTCAACCTAGGTTACTATAAAGGGCTATTCCATGCATTTCACTACTCTATATATATTTTGGCAAGTGGGGATTGGGGAAGATTCGCATATAAGAACCTAAAATAAAGTGACTAATTCTTAAAAGATATTGCAGCCAATAATTGGTTAATAGATAAAAGTGTTAGATTTTTTAAGTTTTTGGTTTGAAACTTGACAATGAAAAAGATTATGTTAAGAAAGATATCTCTTAAAATGATAATAGTCAAACAAAATTAATCAGAATATGACTTTAGACACCGGTTGGTAATATAAAAAAAGAAATGTGAATAAAAAAAAGAAAATAAAATTATCCTCGAGATTAGTCCAAGCCCAGGCCCAGGCCCAGGCCCAGACTTATAAGTGCCAGAACCTGAAGTTGGAGGGAGAAGCGAGAAGAGCATGCAGGAGAACTGTGGAGGTTTTGGTGCGATTCAGAGAGTCACATGTTATTCACGCGGAGTGGAGGGAAGTCCCTCACAGCACAGGGTCTCATCTTCTCTTGAAAAATTCTGATTCACTTTTGGAAGAGAGAAGGGAGAGAGACTGCTAATTTCTTGGACCAATAATAATGTAAGGGCCCCGATTCCTTTTTTTTTGTGGTGAAGGTTTGAGTCTTCATAACTCATCTGAAAAAAATAAAGAAAATAGTGTTATTATTAAAATTAAAATTATTATTGTTATTATTATTTTACTTACAAGAAAATTACGGTCACATAAAAATAAATAAAAAAGCCAAAGACAAGCAAGACGGGCATCTTCAAAAATTACGCCCAAGATTGAACGAGAAGGTTATCCCAAGAAATCCACGGCGATCTTGCAAGAGGACATGACCTAGAAGCCACCTCCTCGAGCAAAAGGATCTACCGGAAAACTCCATTTCTTTTACATGTTTATATCAACATCTTGAAAACAGAGTTGGCTATGATAATATGTCAAAAAAAAAACTTTATTTTTATTATAAAAAAATTCGGTGAAAATTTTTATATAAGACAGCCTAGTGGTCATATCCTCTCCCCTAATTCCGTAATTCAGGATTCAAATCTCGTTGAAAAAAAAAATCAGTATTTCATGGTTTAGATATTGAGCTGCATAATACAAAACTTAGATAACTGGGTGCGATTCCATCAACGAGGATGATGTGGTGTGTCTTTGGTTTCTTTGCTTTTTACTAGTGAAGAAGAATATGGGTGCAGCAGGCCATGCCTGTGACGCCACGCATTTTTGACTTTTAAGTACCCCAAACGCTACTTTCAGTGTCCAGTCCGCCAGCTTTTGAGTACGACCTGACTCTACTCCATTAATGGTTTTAACGGTTATTTGATTCATAGAGTGGCAGCATATTAGTTTGCTTTGTTCAGGTATCTGATGCACCATAATCAGACTCAACTACTTCTCTCTCTCTCTCTCTCTCATGTTCTTGGAGGGATCGGGAAAGAATAATTCATTTGTTGAGAGAAAGGGAGAAGTCTGCATGTTCTGCTCAACAAAAACTAGTTATGAGACAAAAGCTGTTAATGTCATCCGTCATGCATGGCATAATTGGACCTTATAAGAAACAACACCCCGGGGTGGGGGGGAACCCCTCCAATTTCCATCCCCTTAGAAAGGCTTCGAGTGCCTTCTCTAATTTTAATCCTTGAACCCAATGACCACTAGCTTTGAACGATCATTTGATTAATTCCTTTATATCGGTGCTTGCAATCCATAGACATGGGAAGCCCTTGAATCAGATAATCAGGGGTGGGCTGTTTTGAATTCTTACATTTTTTTATTTACAGTTGAGTAATGCTATCATTATTGAAATGAACTCAATTCGACATTTAAATCATAAAGGATGGTACCTATTAAACCTAACACAAGAATACCGGTGGAAGTTTTTTTTACATGGAATCAGACTTCATGAATAGACTTCAAGTTCCATAATCCAGAGAAGAAGAACAATTAATGTGTTTGCGGAAACGTATATAGACATTGATGAACTAGTAAAAGCAACCACAAATAGAGGTGCTAAGAGTGCTTGCAAGGAGGGAGTGGAGAGCCACACAAACCAGGATTGTCCATGAAGGCAGACACAGGAATTACAGCCTTGTGAGGAGGAATGCTTCCACTTAGTTGATTTCCGGACACATTGAACTCCTGCAGCTCTGACAAATTCAGCACATTCTTCGGGATTTTGCCGCTCAAATTGTTCTGTGAAAGAACAATTGTACTCAACTCCCTAGCATTTCCAAGCTCTGCTGGGATGTTCCTAACAAGTCCATCTCCTGCTAGCTTCAAGACCTTCAATCCTGTCAATTTTCCCAGTGATTTTGGTATTGAGCCACCAAAAGGATTGTGTGATAGATCCAAAGATACAATAGAAGCCATGGCAGTTGTGTCTCCAATGTCCTCATCTATAGGACCAGTAAAATTATTGGAAGAAAGATCAATAGAGTTGAAATAGCCTAGTGGGTCTTGCACATTTTTTCGGAAAACTGTTTTTAGGTGCCCTGTGAACTTGTTGGAGTGAAGATCAATGTCCATCAGAAGCGACAGGTTCTTGAACTCAGCTGGTATTGCTGAGTGAAATCCGTTGTTTGACAAGTTGAGGAATGAAAGGCCCGTCATATGTCCTATCCAATGAGGTAATTTCCCTGATAACCTGTTGCTGGATAAATCAAGAATTGATACTGATGATGAAGCTAACCAGCTTGGAAGCTGTCCTTCTATTCCAGTTCCTGCTAACATGAACCTAAAAAGATCCAAATTTGCAAAGACTTCAGGGATTCTGACTAGTTTCAAAGGGTTGTAAGACAAGTCCAAAGACTGCAAATTCTTCAATTTAGCTATCTGAGGAGGAATTGGGCCCGAGAGCTTGTTTCTAGACAAGTCTAGTGTCTGAAGGCTCCCCAGGTTGCCAAAACTGGAAGGTATTTTGCCCACAAAATAGTTGTTTGCGAAAAATATATCAGTGAGACTACTTAGGTGTCCTAAGGTTGCAGGCAGTTTTCCTGTAAGCTTGTTATTTTCCAAGATTAGTCTTTGTAAGTTTGGGAGCTTCCCAATTGATGGAGGTAAACTACCTGTCAGCTTGTTCTCAGATAACCTACAGAATTGCAGGGAAACAAGTCCTGAAATCGAAGAAGGAATGCTTCCGGTAATCTGATTTTGGTGAAGATAGAGAAGTACTAATCCTGAAAGTCCACCAAATGACTCAGGAATGCTTCCAGTTATTCGATTCTCAGACAAATCCAAGTAGTTCAGATTTTTGAGCCTGCCAATGGATGGAGGAATACTACCAGACAGATTGTTTCCATGAAAATCGAGCTTAACCAATGATACCAACTTGCCAACAGTTGATGGAATTGAGCCTGATAGCTGATTTCCCGAGAGACCCAGCTCAGAAAGTGAGGTCAGAGAGCCAAAGACAGAAGCAGGAATAACACCAGAGACATAATTGTCACTAAGATAGAGCTTTTTGAGCCTTGTTAGATATTGAAATGATGTGGGAATTGAACCAGTGAGCTTGTTTGTATCCAAAAAGAGAAAAGTGAGGCGAGTCAACTTGCCAAATTCAGGTGGAATTGGACCTTTAAGATCTTTAAGATTGCTAAGGTCTAGTAGTCTAAGAAATGTGAGGTTTCCAAGAGAAGGAGATAAAGTACCAGATATTGAAGTGTCCATAATAAAGTCATTGCCAGTCATAAGGCCTGACCTTGAGACATTCACAACACGACCCCATGAGTCGCAGGTTACACCCTCCCAGGATCTGCAGCAGTCTGAGGAAGATGTCCATGTCCCAAACAAATTTGATGTGTCAGAAGTAATTTTGTGCTTGAAACCAAGTAATGCTTTTTTGTCAATTGCATTACAAGCTTTAGACTTGGGAGTCCAAACAGTTATCATGAAGAGAAGGAAAAAAATGAGTGGGGTTGTATTCCTCTGAATGCGAATCTCCATGGAGGTCTCAATTTAGAAAATAAGGCTAAACAGCGTTCAGATGTGCAGACTGCAGAGCAATAAAGTCTATGAACCGTTAAAGAGTCATTTGTAGAGATAGCCGTTGAGGAAACCTGTAGATAGATCCATACGCAATCACTGAGAATTAGGGATTTGTATAATATTTGTCAGTGGCTATTGACTCAGACTATTATTAAGCAGATAAGTTGGTGAAAAAAATGTAAATTATGCAAGTTGGAGTGCTCGTGAATTCTGGTGGGTCAAGGTGAGCTGGAAACACTTGATCGCATGGGTCCCCCAAAGAAGAAAGCCACAGCATTCAAACAAGTCAATGATAAAAGATCAAATTTTACGAGACATTTCACTTAAATTTTTCTATATTTCGAAAATAGTTTATTTTTTTTAATCCAAACTCAATATCGATAAAATAAAAATAAAAAATTTCCCCATAGAAATGATATTTGAAAAGTGGGCTTCCATGATCGGTAAAGATTAAAACTACTGTTTTGATTTTTTTTGTAAGTAATATAATATGGATCGGATGAATCGGGAAATTAATTAATTAAATTCTACATGATATATACAATTTGAGTTTAAAATAAAACTTTTCAAATGGGGCTATCACTTAAAATTTAGTCTATGCTCATTGATTTATTTTGTTTCTTTAACACAATTTCGAATATTTTCCTTTAATTGAAAAATATTTTATCTAATTTAAAATAACTCAAATTTAAAACTTTATACATTTTTCTTCACCCATTTAATTCTTTACTTTGTAACATTATTCAAAATTTTTGTTAATTTCCTAGACCCATGTGGATCGTTAATTGATTATACAAAGAGTATTGTTGGTTGGAAAAAAAAAAAAAAGTGAATAATACAATTGACAAAATATTGTCTCTAGAAAATTGTGCTAAAAATTGTCTAACACACTTCTCAACAATTATCCCAATTTTGCCAAATAAAGGGGCATGGCCTATGCAAGGCTGGAGACTCGAGTGGGATTTTAAAAAAAACGTGAAATCATGATGACTATGATGATGCCTGTGGAGGCGGGGATGGGAGGTTGGGAAAAGTCTAAGAAGATTTGCACTTGGACTATGCCGGGAATTTGGGAATTTGTAAGCATCAGAGCGTTGAATTTCCAAATGAAAGCTCGGAAATTATGGAAAATTTTTTTAATAAATTATCAAAATCCGATAATATCATTAAATTTAATTAAATTTAAATTAATTTTTTAAGAAATAAAATTCTCTTTATATCTATTTTTATTATATATAAATTTTGAATTCAAAATTTTATTTAAAAAATATCAATATCAAATTATTAGATCAACTAAATATACGTGAAAATTAAGGAATCGAATTACTAGACGTTAGATGGTTATTAAAATCTGCATTCAAGTCGAGCAATCCCAAAATTTAGGAGACGTTAATGTCACTAATCAAAAGGAAAGAAAGAAAAAGCCATCGAGAGTTGTGAAGGTTGACTTGACAGCTAAGTGCATAATCTAAAACCAATTCCATGCAATTAACTAAAGAAAAACAACCGATATTGCTATCTTTTCTGAATCTAACTACGAAAATCTTATTCTGCTATAGAATATCATGGGGACATGAACAACGAGTACTGATATCCTCTATGAATCTAACTACCAAAATCTTTTCCTCCTATAATTGTTACTTTTAGGGTAGTGCTATCACTGTAATTCCACAGAAACATCAAAAAAATTGCGGTATGTTCTTGGTAATCAGAATCCTTAATCGCTTTTTATTTTTAATAAGAAAGAGAAAAATGATTTTGGTTTATCCAACAAATTTTAAATTTTCCTTTTAATGGTAAACTAAAGAAAGAGATGGCAAGAAGCTATTCTTGAGTAAGATCAGATGGTTACTTGTTGTTTATTGCCAAGTTAGCTATAAATGACGCAAACTTAAGACTACACCGACAACAATAAAAGAGATAAATCCTAAGATGAGATTGAATCTCATTATTTAAAGAATTTTCAATTGTCACTAACGGGATATGACCAGAATAATCCTGACTATTTAAAATTTGTTTGGACGAGACTGCCGGCCATCTAAAGCAAGACAGAGACGTCCAAGGGGCACTCCATTGATCACAACCCTTCCCTCGTGTTCAAATCCGTTTGTTACACGAACGCTTATTGTCGTAACCGGGATGGGTACCTTCGTCCCTTAATCAAGTTGGGAGTTCGATTCTCCCAGAATACGAAAAAAACAATGTTAGAAGAACCGTCCCAAAATAGATTATGTAGCAGTCGATCCAGATTAATTAGAGTAAAACTCCAAATACTGAACTGTGACCTGGGCCAAGGTATCAATAAAAAATCCGTGTGTTACCAAAAATAAAAAATAAAGCAAGACAGACGGGAGAAGCTGATGAGGATAAGTACCTGTGGATTCTTTCTAAAAGGGCCCACGGGTCATTGCCAGTCAGACATGGGCCCCCATCAAAGCAGAACAAAAATCCAATCAAACGGGCCTTACCTAAATGGGGCCCAGATTGGTAGACACTCCAGTACCTGGAGCCCTCTAAATTGATTCGCAGACACAAAGCACGGGTAGTACAGGCTCTCACGGGCTTGCGTGCACAAGCATCATAAAAGGCATGCGATTTTTTTTTTTTTTTTTGATAAAGTCGAGATTAATAGAAATCTACATCAAACAAGCCAAAAGAAGCAGACATTAATTAAAAAAAAAAAAATCATACATTGATTGTGTTATTAACACTTACGAGCTTTACTACACTGACAAACCTTATCTAAAGCACAAATTTACAAAACCTCACAAAAGAACAGAAAAAAAAAAACAGAAAAACAAACAAAACAGAGAGAGAGAGGGAGAAGAAATAAACATTCGCACAATTCAAGGAATGGCAGGAGCAAAGCTCTTACACTCCATTAACGATTTTTGGCCACCTCCTTGACAGAAAAAGAAAATCCCCGGACACCTATAGAGGCAATTGTCCACCAGATTCACATTAACCGACCCGGGTTTCAAACCCATTAGAGGACCCGGAATTGGACCCATCAAGTAGTTCCCACCCAACAACAGCCTCTCAAACGGTGAAATACCCGACCCGGGAACCACAGCCTTCAAAGCATACTGGTTCGGAATCTTACCCGAAAACTGGTTATTCTCCATTGACAAGGCTGACAATTTTGGCAACAAAGCCATAAATGCCGGCAAAAGTCCCTGAATCTGGTTGTGACTCAAATCAACGGCTATTAACTCACTCTCAAAACCCATGTTGGCCGGCACTTGTAGGGATGAGAATTGATTGAAAGAGAGTGTCAATTGTTGCAAAGAAGGATGTGAGAATAGAGAAGCTGGGATTGACCCACTAAGCTTGTTGTGACTGAGATCCAAAACTTGCAAGTATCCAAAATTAGAAACCCCCTCATAAGGGACATGACCTTCAAGACTATTGTTCCTCATTGAAATCTCAACCAAAGACCAAGGTAATGTCTTCACCGGCACTTCACCTGAGATGTAATTGTCACTCACATCCAAGTAATACAAATTCCTAACATAACCCAGATTGGGAAATTCACCATAGAGCTTGTTTCCTTGCATTTCAAGTCTTTTTAAGCTAGTTAAGCCATTGAAGCTCTCTGGAATCCGATCCTCAAACTCATTGTGGTCTAAGTAGAGCTCCTCAAGGTTATATAGACACCCGATTGAGCTAGGAATTTGACCCGAGAATGAGTTTCCGGAAAGACCGAGTCTGCGAAGACGAGTGAGGTTAGAGAGAGAGTCGGGGACAGAATTGGAAAGAAAATTGTTGGAGACATCAAAGGTTTCTAAATAAGGAAGGTTCCAAGAGGAGGAGGAAGAGAGTGAACCGGAGTAACCGGCTTGGTCAAGAGTGATTTCGGTGACCCGGCTAGAACCAGATAAAACGACATCGCATCGGAGACCACAAGTGAATTTCTCGGTGTAAGCGTTGTCACATGGGTCGACTGAGAAGTCCCAGGAGCTGAGACATGAACCGGGAGTAATGGAGCTTGGCGAGAGACTGTTCTTTAAGTCTTCTAGGACTTGTATGTCTTCCCAATAGGTTTTTGAGTGAGTGAGAGTTAAGAGGTTTATGGTTGTGATTAGAAGAAGCAGAGAAGACGTAAGAGAAAAATAAAGATTACCCATTTGCTTGTTTTGTGGGAACAGCGAATGCAATCAGTTCTGGTTTATTTAGTGAGAGAGACAGAGACAGATGATTGAAGAGATGGAGAGGAAGGACGGGGAATTAATCTGGGTCCTTGGATTTTGGTGGAGGAGGAAATCAATGGCATTCTCACCTTTGGACAAGAATGTTAAGAAATTATAAAGTGGAGAGAGAGAGAGAAAGAGAGATGATTGAAGAGATGGAGAGGAAGGAGCAGGAATTAATCTGGGTCGTTGGATTTGGAGGTGGAAATCAATGGTATTCCTATGTTTGGGCTAGAATGGTAAGAATTGGGAAGTGGGGGGAGAGCGATAGAGAGAGACGCAGAAATGGAGATGAAAGACGGGGAGTGAATCTAAGCCGTTGGATTTTGACAGAGGATGTAATCAATTTAAGTACTTTGTTTGGGCGAAGAACGGCAAAAAATGGCAAATGGGTCAGAGAAAATCTGTACATCAATGTGGTCTCACGAGGCAATTCGTCAGACCCCCCTTCGTCAGACCCCCCTTCCGTATTTAAATTTGTAATCTTGCATGAAAGCTGAAGAGAGAGAGAGAGAGAGAGAGAGATGTTTAGCGGATGACGTTGAGATGACGAGCTGTGGGTATCGGCGTAATTGTGGAGGTTGGTTGCGGGTTTCTATTAAAAATCGCATTCGGAACAATAATGTGTTCGACCCACTCTTCAATGCCTAGCTACAAAAATAGATCCAAATCCTAAAACAGGCCTACATGAGATAGAATCACTGACTTTGCTGTTACTACGATCTTAGTCTACGTTTAGTAGGACCCTTTTTCTTTTTTTTTTTTTTTTTTTTTCTTTTTTTAGTTTCTCTCCTACTAAACAAAACACTACCAAATATTAATTTTTAAAAAACTTAAAATAAGAGTTTTTTTTATGAAGAAAAAAAGAAAAAAAAAAACAAAAGCTCCGCTTTTAAAAACGCATAAGTATTTTAGGAAATATATATTTTTTATCCCATTTACATAGTCATTTAAAAAAATATAATATTTTAAATATATTCATATAATAAATTCATTTACCTTCGTATTATTTATTTCTAACTTTTGATTTTTAATTATTAATTATTAATTATTAATTTTATTTTAAAAATTATAAAACCAATTTAATTTTAAAAATAAAATTATCAAATAATTTTTAATTTTATTTAAAAAATTATTAATTTTTACTTGTAAATTTAAAAAAAAAAAGAAAAAAAAACCTACCAAACCATACTAAACCTTTTCATCAGCTGAATTATGTACAACGATTAATGATTAATTCTCTAACAAACTTTGAATTTTCATCAAAACCTTCGCTGTTTTTTGAACATTCCAAAATTAGTTCCTCTGTTTGGTCACCAGACTCATAATTGTGTAAGAATTTTCTCATGTTCGTTGTGCTTATCCTTTTTAGCAACGCCTTGTTGCTTAAACGACACTCTTTCTATTACGGTGCGCATTAGTATATTTTAATAAAATTTTAATTAAATATTTATTTAATTCGATTAAAATATATTAATAATTGATAAATTTTTATTCATTTTGTTCGATATGTTATCACATAGTAACGTTTTAGAGAATTTTTGTTTAATTAGTCGGTGCGAGCATAATTGAAGAATTTATTTTTTTTAATATAACCGATCGATATTCAAAATCATATTTTGATTAATTTTATCCGAGTATTGTTAGATCTGGATTAAAAAAAGAGAATTTCTGATATAGTTTTTTCTATTTTTAAATTTTAAATTTAAAATTTGATTAAAAGAATACTGTGCCCATTCGCCACACAAAACTTGCGATTTAGTGTATGTGGAGATAGCTATAAAGGCAATGAGCGAGGAGATGCTTGGGAAGAAAGAGTGATTAGAGGAAAAAAAAAAAAAAAATGAAACTCGAGCAATGAAAATTGCTCTACGTCATTTATAATATAATACGAACTAAATAAGAAAATATTAAATAAATCAAATTTTATATCGATTTGTATGATAATTATTAGACTAATTTAGAATTGATCAAAATATATTCATAATTTGATTAAAAAATAATTAAAATATTCCGATCAAATTAATCTTTCTTGTCCTAAAAATTTTGTGAGAAGGAACTTATCTGATACTTAGTACCTTAGTTATTAAAGCTGACTTGCACATTGAGCTGTATATCTTGAAATTTATTGCTCAACCGGCTGAACAACAGATTTTTTTTATTATTTTAAAATATAAAATTATATATTTTTTATTATTTTAAAATGTAAAAAGCAGTGAGTAGTGAGTAATATGGGTTGAGGGTTAACCCACTATGGACCTGTGAATTGATACAGATTGACTAAATAAATGACCTAATTTATGAACCGACCCGTGGAATGAATAGATCCAAGGTCAACCCACTCCGATTGATGGGTCGGTCCGAATTTAATAACTATCCGGTCCGACCGAGTTTAATAACCATGCTTAGTCCAACTCGAGAACAGAGAACATGAAAAAGGCGGGTAAAACTAAGAGAAGGGTTGACCCAAAAGGAGGCACTGCATAAGGGTTTTGTCAACTATATTTGCTTGAACTCTAAGAGCTCAACAAATTTGAAGTATCCACTGAATTTGGCCATGAGGGTGGATTGGGTCAAAAAGTGATTTGTAAGTTCTTTCGAATTCACCCAAATCCTAAGCAAGCAAAAGTTCCTCTGCTTACTTTAGGGATGAAACACAAATATTGAGTCGGTGACAATGTCTTGATTTCATTTAAACTCAAATTCTTGATTTCAGGTGACAACGTCAAATGTGAGAAGATTAGCAATTTTTAAAATTCTGCAGTCTCACATGCATATGATAAATGAATTATTTCTGGGTTAGTATGCAACTCGACACGATTCTTTCATGCTTTAACACGATTGACTTTGATACAAACATAAGCCCTAATCAACTAATTTTGCATTAGATTTGAGTTGAGTATTGCGAGTCACGGGGAGAACCAATGAAAAGGAGAGAGAAAAAGTAAGTTTAATCTAAACTACCTCTGTAACATGTCAGTTTTGACTGTACGGATGAGATTTTGTCAGAGGTGAAGGTAATAAGATTGAGGTGAGGTACAAGGTAATTATCTTGGACTAGGAGAATTGTGTGGTTGATCTGGGGTCAGGACACTGCAATGTTAGGAGACAATGCCATGAAATGGGACCAGCAAATGGGCAATGGGACCATAACGTAGTGGATGACACCCAACTGCTCGACAACCTTTTGGATTACAAATTACAACCCGATTGGATTTTAAGAGTGGCTGCTTTTATGGCACTTGGATTAGCTGCCACATTTCATCTGCCAAAGTTCGTATTTTCTAGTGAGAGAGAGAGAGAGAGAGGGTTGTGTTTTTCACTGTGATCAAATGGTGGAAATTGAGGAATCAGCAACAGTTGTCGAACAGAAAGAAGAATGCAAGAGAGAGAAGGCAAATCCCACCCAAAAAAAAAAAAAAAAACAGAGAGAGATGGCAAATGGAAGTGGACAACAAAGAAATTAAAGCCCATATTTGCGCAACGAAAGAGAAATCTTGGAGTTTTTTTTTTATCCATATCGCTGTTTAAATTTTATCTAATTAATTTAGATCAAACACTAAATACCATAAAACCTATTTAAAATATGATTTTTTTAAATTTTTTTTCATCGTTCACACGAAGACCTCTCGTTATCTTTTCATTCGTCTGGCATTTGAAGTGCCGCGCTATGCTTTTTATTTCTCGTTTAAACCCAACCCCCCAGTTGAGCTTTTTTGGGAATTGTAAGACCTTGATTTAGTGACAAAAAACAACCTTTTCAACATATATATGGGGTAAAACTCAAAAAAGGGGCCGAGAAAAAGCATTAGTATTATTTTTTTAAAAAATTATTTAAATTTGAATTAATCATGTTATCCATGGCAGAACATCAACTTGCGGACGTAGGAAAATACTAATGCTTTTGTGGGTAGGATTGAAAAGTGGATCTTTAAGAAGACATGATGACTTCTTCATATTCTCTTCGAATGCTTGTTTGGGAGGAGAAAAGGTCAACAAAAAAAAATAATAATAATAAGAAAAAAATAAGAAAACTTGGGCTTGACTGGTACAACAGGTTCTTTTAGACCAATATTCAGCTGCAGATTTTTGAGTCTTTCAAGTATTGTGCTATACCGAGCCCTCAACAGACATTTTCCTAAATCTCGACTTATTAACAATCTTTTTACTAACAATAACTATGATTAAAACCAAAAATTTTATGAGATAAAATTTAATAATGTACAAAAAAGTATAACAATTCTGGAGGACTTTGGACACCCATTTTTTTCAAATGTTATTGTGCAGTTCTCGCGACTGCTGTACGCCCTTTCAAAACAAAACGAGAGAGAGAGAGAGGCTTTTCTAGATCGAAAGCATCACAAGATTATTTCATCCACAATCACTACCTAAAACAAGTAATATCTACCATTGTAATGTTTGGAAACAGAAGGATGTTCATACTTTCATGGGCAAAATCATGTAAAAAACCGCATGCTAGTTTATAATGATGTGAGTAAAGGGTAAGAAAGCTGAGAAAGGCACCTTATGATGATATTTGTGCTCATGAACATCCTTCAAGCGACCATTCAAAGATAGTCTTCTTTCCTTGATTCTTTTTGGGCAATGTCGGCTAGATACTGGCGCACGGGTTGTAACCTAAAATGTTTGCAATTGAGATCCTAACTCGAGGATGAAGACAACACGGGTGTTAGCCTAAACCCCCACATCAACCAACTTAGAAATCCTCTAACATGGTATATACATTTCAATATAGGAAAATTTATTTTCTAACATAGCATCAGAGCCATCAAGTAGCAATTTTTTCCCTCGGAACCAGTTGATTCTCCATTTGATTTCTAACACCATCAAGTGGCAAATTAGAACTCACTTCTTGTTCAGCTCCTAATTGACTTGAAATCTGCTTCTCAAAGCATATGATTTCCAACTTCAAGATCATCCTCTAATTCTGAATTTCCAAACACCTCTCTACCAATTCGATTCAACCACTTCCCCTTGGATTTCTGTTATTTATATCATAGGGGTCTCTGGGAACATTCTCTACTTTTCTTTTATTAGAAGATTTCAAACTTGACAGATTGCGCATAAAGGGTGTCCCAATCATAGAACCAAAAGCTTCATCTGATACATCTATTATGCCATAGAAGAATACACCATTTACCCATTATAAATAATACATCTACTATGCCAGCACCTCAGTTGTCCCATAAAATTTTAAGGCTTACCGTTGGTTTATAAAAATAAATAAATAAATAATAGTGCAAATACACTCTTGTGTCACTCATAGTGTATAATCCTCTTTCTTGTTCTTTATATTCATTAACCATTCTGGGTATGTACCATTAAGCTCAAATCTAACATAATAACCCATAAATCAGGCACATTAAACAACCATACCAAAGAGCAAGAGAGAAGTTAACAACAACAAAAGGAATCATTTAAGGATAATTAGGCAAGTCATGGGAGACAAAGTCCCAGGAGCCATATAATTAATCTGTTGAACATTTTGTAATACAGTCATCAAACACAGGATTAAGGTAAAGATTTGAAAACAAGGTTCATATTTAGTTATCCATGGCCATTAGGCATATTTTATAAATTTGGCGAGGAATTATAATAACCTCTAGCTGATACTACTTCAAGACAGGCGCAGATCCTGAATTCCAAATCCTGCCTGGTGAACATTTTCATGGTGGAGATGATAAGAACAGTTATTCCCAGGACCATTCGCAAAGGCAACTGCAGATTCATAGTCCTCCCCGTTGTCCACCAACCCATACGGATCCTCCATTTTTGCTTCCTAATGTTTCCATAACAACCATGTATTAGGCCTAT
Source organism: Dillenia suffruticosa (assembly GCA_033439265.1). Lineage (NCBI taxonomy): Eukaryota > Viridiplantae > Streptophyta > Magnoliopsida > Dilleniales > Dilleniaceae > Dillenia > Dillenia suffruticosa. The sequence continues at coordinate 1,267,743 of JAVTVX010000027.1, forward strand.
GTAAATTAATACAAGCCAAGACAGGTTAGGATTGTTTGAACATGTTTAAAAAAAAGCATTTGTTTTAGAATTCGAGACAAAGGCACAAAAGGCTGAGACAACACTCAAAGGGCCTATAAGAGATTTTAAAAATATGCGAGAGCAAAGTTGAAAAAAATTATTAATTTTCTATGTCTGTCTCCATGATCGTATCTTCAAAAATGAAGAAAATTTGTGATTTTGTCTCTATTTTTACAAACTAAACATGATAACTTCCTTCTCGTATCGATTTCTCTTTCATCTTGTATACCATTTCAAATACTACCTATATGCTCCCATTCAAAAAAAAAGTTGAATGTGCACCAGAACTCGAACTAGGTTGCATATAAGACAAGAAAGTAGCTGAGAGATTAGATTTTGTATGAGTGCTTACAAGGTGAAACAAAAGATTTGCATGCACCTGCTCCAAGCTCTTCACCTGAAAATTATGGAAGAACAAAGAAGATTTTCAAATGGGGAAAGCAATAATCAAAAGAGCTAGAAGAGTGGACTCTAAATGAGAGTTCTCAAACCTTTTTCTTGAGCGTATTTGTCTGAGTTTTGATCACATGTAACTGTTAAAAGCAGGGCATGAAGAAAGTTAGCAAAAAGATATGAAAACCAATCTTATACTTAAGCAAATGGAGAATTTTAAGCAAAACTATCTCCAAAAACAACAACAAAAACAATGCTATTGCTCGAAACAAATTTGAGTGATTATTTTTTTTAACAATTTTTTCTATGGAACTTTTAATAATTTCAATTCATGTAGGAGCGAAGATAAGCAAGACGACATATAAGGGGACTACATCTGTGTCTATTTTTTGGTCTGGCTTGGCGTGACGAGACCTTTTTAATCATACAAGTCGGATAAAAACTTAATTATATTACATACGTTACATATAATAATTATATTATATATTTACATATAATACATAATATATACTTATAAAACATTACCTTCGCATATAGTTATATATTTATGTTATTATAAGTCTGGCTATTTAAAACAAAGTTTAGCCCAAACTATTTTCACCCCCAAATTCTATATATATATTATATGAGCATTTGTTGTGATAAAATATATTTTCATGGTTATATATTAAAAATAAAGAAAAATGTAGCACATATTTTAGCATTAGAAAAGCAAGATTTTTCTCCTCTTTCTTGTCCAAAACACAAAAATGATTTCCAATTTATTGATTTTGATGATAAATAATTTTATATATATATGCACTTATTTTAGAGAGTCCAAGAGGAAAAAGCTCCATGTCACACTTCTCTAATTATTTTATTAAAATAATTAATTATTTTAATAATTAATTATCCCCTTTTTAATAAGCAAAAAAGGCCTTCCAATTCCAATCCAACATCAAACAAATGTATAGTTTTTTTTCTTTAAAAAAAAAAACGAATTTAATCTTGGGCTTCCTAGGCTTAAATCCTTTACATGACTTAAACCAGTAAAGAAATAGTATAATAGGATGAGAAAATATAGAACCCCTAAAATAGCTGGACAATACAAAGAGAAAAGAAGAATAAGAAAATATATAAAATTCAGAAAAAAGAAAAGAAAAAATAGAAAACAAACCCTGCGGACACGAATTTTTTCCTTTGCTTCAATCATATTTTGCTGAAGGCTTTTCAGTTCACCAATGCTCAGATCATCCAAATCCTCACCCATCCTGTGTCTGTCAAGATTCATTATCACTATTAAGTTAGAACAGCCCTCTATGGTTTTGATTTATTTATATATAATATCTTTGTTGGTATTAAAAAAAATCGTTTTTGAGCCAAATAATATTGCTGTTTTAAATTAATTACCTGATGTCTTTCCGCAGTTTGTCGTTAATCTTTTTGAGTTTCTTCAAGTTCTCTTGCATTTTCTTCTCACCCAACACAAAAGTAAATTAATATTTAAACCCAAAAAAACCCTCAAAGTGGAGAGAGAGAGAGGGAGAGAGAGAGAGAGAGAGAGAGAGAGAGAGAGATTAAACCTCATAGTGGGAGTGCCAGAGATCAATTCCCATAGCCCTCTGATACATATCATAGACCTTCTTCGTCCTGAAAATCACATCAAAATCAAACCAAAAAACATAAATAACAAAAAAAAACCAGAATAAGGGTACGAGGTTTAAGGTTTTATTCATATGCATACGTGGTATTAGGACTTGTGTACTCATGCAACTTTTGGTTATTGGAGATCATGATGAGAGAAATCGTGGCATCACAAAGAACAGTGAGTTCCTGAGCCTTCTTGAAAATGCCATTTCTTCTCTTACTGTAAGTCACTTGTCTGTTCGTCGGATTCTCGATTTTTCTTATTTCAATTTTTCCGCGACCCATTTTTTTCTCTCTCTGTCTCTCTGTCTCTTCCCTCTCTCTATTCTCTATCTTTTTGTTGCTTCAAGTTCTAGGGTTGTAGAAGAAGAAGAATAAGGGAATAGAGGGAAATGATAAATCGGGCAAGGAAAAGGAAAAGTGGGATTGTAGGATAGCTAGAAAGGACAGCCAAAATGGTGAAAGTCATTTGCGTTTGCACAGTTGATGGCGCTGAGAGAGGGAGAGTGCTTTTAATTTTCTCAGGGTAACGTGTGATGTTGGATGGCCTTTGCTTTGACCTTGACAGGACATTTATACTTCATTAGCAATGCTAACTCTCTATCCATCTAGGATATGAGTGTGGCTGAGTTTAGATGAGTTTGGAAAGATTCTATCAAAAGGATAAAGTTAAATCGAATTCAGCTATTATCCCCAATACCTATTTCTTAATTACAGGTTTTGGATTCTTATTTCGATTAATGAATATGTTTTGCAATACTACTTATAAATAATCAAATCATAGAAGGTATCCTATTCCTCTTGACATCTCGGCGAGACTAACTCAATGAGGATAATTAGTTCGGTGGATGACACCGAGTTTGAATTTATGTATAAAAAATAGATATTAAAAAATTTTTATCCTTTAAAAATTTAATATAATTTAAATCAAATTTAATTAAATTTAAAATAATTATCGAATATCCATAATTTACAAAAAAATTACTTAATCAACTATCTTTGATTAAAAAATGTTAAAATTTTCCCTAATATACATTCGGCGCAAACTTGTTCAAAATTAAATTATTTTTAGAGCATTTTATCATAAACAATTATACCATCAAAATGAGAAAATATGGTATTTGTTTATTTCACTGCCTCTATTTAAAAAAGGTGTGTATGGCATTAATGAAAGGGCAGGTGCTTTTCCCTCTTTTAAGAGTTGCCTAGCCAAACGGTTTGCTGGCCTGTACGTACGGTCGGGTCCCGGCAAAGGACCTCCATTCACTATTTGAGGCCCACTGCCCCCAAATTTTCAATGCCAATAAAACAAGGTCACCCCTTCACATTGGCTCGGCTTCCCATTTAATGAAGTAAGAGAATATATGAATTCTCACTTACCACTCCCTAATTTATTTATTTATTTATTTTTGTGTCTTTGATCAACAAAGAAAATAAAAACATCCACTATTGTTATAATTCTTGAATATCATAATAACAGCCTTTATTTATTATAAAATTTATAATTTAATTACAATTTTTTCCACATGCGGGTCGATGACCGAAATTTGAAATATTGCTCTCGCACAATTATATAATGAGCTACAAAATAGAGATAATTATATCTCAGAGCGAAAATAAGTGGAGTTGAATCGAATATCTTCTCTGTAAAATTTTGTTTGACTCATTTTTTAGTGAGTTATTTTTGTGTTTTGATTCAATTTATACATTGTATTTATGATTAACTCGAATTGATTTATGAATTCATATCCATTAATTTGATTCAAATGGCCGGAAAGTCCATTGTTATTATTTTTTAATTCTTGTTTAGTTGTTAGTCACGAATTAGAAAGTACATGTGGCCTCATAATGTGATAATTTCTAATTTTGATAGACCAAACAACCATTCATTAAAACCCACACCCATTTTGCTTCATCGAATCAACCGTATGATCGCACGCCACATGCAGCAAACCAAATGGGTGTTTGCTGTCTACGTCTTTCCTTCCATTTTTAGCTTTTTGACAAATCTCAAATTTTATGTTAATCAATTAATGCCAAAATTGACTTAAAATCATTATCCATTATGTCCTTGAATTTCACTGGCTTATTTAGAAAAACCCTATCGAACTCAATTTATTTTTATTTTATTTATAATATTTTTATCTAATTCATTTTCCCAAAAATTCTTGAATCTTGAACAAAAAATAAACCTTGTTCCAATCCCAAATTTAATTATAATTTCTTTTGATCCATTTCTTTAATTCCGCCACCATTATGTCACTTTGTGGTGTGGGCCTTGCAGTCGAAAAAGCTAGGCAACTACCAGGAAGTGTGTAGATTTGTAGAGTCTATGATGGGTTGTGGAGAGAGAGAGAGAGAGAGAGGATCCAGCGATACGCAGTACGAGAAGAGCAGCTTTACATTGGGGATAATGACAAATGAGATATAATGATGTCAGAGAAGCTTCACCTTGGATTGATAACGAAAGACTTGTGATAGAACTTGAAGACGCGAACGCTACAACGTCGATCCATATTAGTAGATTTTGGGTTTCTTTCACATATTTTTAATTAATTACAGTGGAGTTAGTGTCCATTATCAACTTGAGATGATCCATATTAATGAAGAAACGACTCCCTAGTCCCTACCAGATTGAATCCAAGTTCCCCACCGAACTCCTCCAACTGGGGTTTCCGGAAACACAGTGCTTTCCTGTTTGCGGGACCTATTCTACCATATGCATTCATCGGCCAAGCTTTGACTATTATTTTAGGTCCTCAAGGGTCTCCTAACCGGGTCCGGTGTCTTTATTTTTTATGCTTTACGACCGTAAGGAATAGGACGAGCCATTCATTTCTGGGCTCAGGGTCAAGAAGATCAAATAGTAGCAATAACGATAACATAAAACTTAATTTTAATATTTAAAATTGATCATTTAAAAAATAAATATAAAGATGATTTAAAAATAAATAAAATAATAAAAATAATATATATATATATATATATATAATATGATAATTTAATTTAATTTATATAAATTCTTTTACGTCACCCCTTTATATCCCTAATTTTCTCATCTAACTTCTTAACTATCATATTTTTAAAGATAACTTGTATCTAAATTTTCAGTGGTGTATTTTTATATTTTACTATATTTTATATATTTAAGTTCTTAATTCTCCTAACTGATACATTTTTTAATCTTCTTTGTACATACTCAAACTATCTCAAATGATATTCTGGTACCTTATCCACAATTGAATTAATTTTCAACTTATTACGAATCTTTTTATTTTTAATTTTATCTCTTCTAATTTTACCACACATCTATATAATATTTTTATTTCCGTTATAATTATTTTTTTAAAAATAATATTTTTAACAAATTCTAAATGTATCATTACTAAATTACTGCAATCAATATACATATTAATCGAGAGTTAATCAAATGGATAACATATTTTAATTAAAATTTGAATTTGAATTTTAAAAATAAAAAGAATTATGAAAGAATTATTTTGAAAAGAGGTTTAACTGCTTGTATCGAATTAGTTAAGACAGTTGTAGATTGCATGTGTGCGGGCAGAGGAGAATTAAGGCGCGGTCCCTAGATTGAATGAGGTAGCTGCGAACTCTAAATGCAGACAGTTGTGGATGTTGGAAAAAAAAATATGGGAATCCTGCACCTTGAATTTCACGAGAAGTCTTGCGTGTGCACTTATATTTTATCCAGCACACTATCATGTTGATAAGGAGAGAAGCTTACTTTGCACAATTCTACTTGAAAAAATAACTCTCTCCTCCCCCCCCCCCCCGAGAACAACGTGGGAACTATGATGGATTTGGATCAAAGTTTAGTAGAGTTGAGACAGACTTTCAGAAGCCGAAGAACCAGAAGCCTAGAATGGAGGAAATCGCAACTACAAGCAATTTTGCAGCTTCTACGAGACAAAGAAGACAAGATTTTCAAAGCCCTTCATCAAGATCTTGGAAAGCATCCTATTGAAGTCTATCGCGATGAAGTATTTTTTTTTTCTCTTAATTTATTTTAGTTTTAACTTAATTTCCATATTTAATGACTATTTTTTATGGTTAAGATTAGAGCTCTTTCACGTATACATATGTAGCTTTATATCTTTTGCAAATCATAATCTAACTTGCTTCTATATTTGCACTTCTAAGATTGGAGTCGTGGAGAAATCAATCAACCATGCTCTGAGCTGCTTAGAGAAATGGATGGCCCCAAAGAAGGTCAGTTCCTCCACTCCTTTCTTATTTATTTATTTTTTATACCAATCCATGCTTTCTTCTTATGCCAAGTTTGGGAAACCTCATCTGACCCAATATTTTTCAATTAAAATAAAAAAATATAGAGTTTTGTAAATAAAAGTCAATTCTTTATGTTGAAAAATTTTCCAAATCTTGGATAGACCAACAAGCAACTACGTAAAGAAAGAAAGAAAGAAAGAAAGAAAGAAAGAAAGAAAGAAAGAAAGAAAGAAAGAAAGAAGAATAAACCACTCTGAACGTAAGTTGTTGGTAGGTTGTCTTCTCAGACCAACCAAATCTCCAAGCTACCAACCACCTCTATGTAATGGTACAACTTTCTTGTTGATGCTTTAATGGCATATTACATACCTCTCCAAAATTTCATATATATATATATATATATATATATATGATGGGATTGACTTTGCTCCATTCAATCATGGTCTGGTTATGGTTTAAGTCCTGAGTAATGACCAACCATTGGTGCCAAATCAATAACCAATTGACTGGACCAAATGCTTAAGTTGAGCAAAAAGGCTCAAATTAACAACATCATTTTGTATTTTGGGTGACAATGTTATCATTTGTATAACTGGTTGAGACTTTTGGGCAGACTCGATTGCCATTGGTATTCTTCCCAGCATCAGCACAAGTGTTGCCAGAGCCACTAGGCCTTGTACTCATATTTGTCTCTTGGAACTTTCCTTTCTGTGAGTCCTCTGACCCCCTTAATTTACACATTTCTTTATGCCCATGACGTGTTTTTTCTTTTTTATGGAAATTAAAAAGAAACAATGTTATTCGTCACGAGGAAAATTATCCTAACTAGTTTTTCCGACTTAAGGGACAAACTGTTATTAATCAAAATTTTGGTACACTTGGGGGTAAAATCAATAATTATGAAGCAAAAAATTAAGTAATATTTTCAAACCATCTCAATTAAGAGGGTCGTAGAGCCACATGGGATGCTTGATTAGGAATAATTTAGAAGTGATATGACAATGATGTGACAGTTGAAATTACCCAAAAATGAGAAGTAATTAATTTTTAACCCAAAAAATAGGAATTTCCCCCTCTTGGGTGAGTAATTGCGTTTTCTTGATTGAATGCTTTAAGAGCAAAATTGACCTATGTTTTGTGCAGCATTGGCAATGGACCCATTGATTGGAGCAATATCTGCAGGAAACGTAGTTGTTCTAAAACCATCAGAGCATGCTCCAGCAACTTCTTCATTACTTTCTGAGACCATCCCTCTTTTCTTAGACTCCAAAGCCATCAGAGTCATTGATGGTGGTGCCGAGGTCTGTGAACAACTACTGCAGAAAAAATGGGACAAAATATTCTTCACTGGTATGCTACCACTCTCCTTTCTTACTTGCCTAAACTTGAGCATGAGCTAATTTGCAACCTTTGATGGGATTTTGACTCACAACACCTCATATGAATCAAGACCTCAATATTTCCTTCATAATTCTCACATGATATAAGAGTCAGAGTCCAATGTCGCACCATACGCTACCTGCTTCGGTCAGACATCTGTGGAGGGAATGTTGTCGTATCATATAACTTTACCTATTAACAAATAAACTTTTAAAATTAGTTTCAAATTCTCTCGCGATTATAACCATAATTTTTGTAGGGAGTCAACGGGTAGGACGGCTAATCATGTCTGCAGCAGCAAACCATTTGACTCCTGTTACATTAGAGTTGGGCGGTAAATGCCCTGTGATCCTTGATACACTCTCCAACCTTTCTGAGATCAAGGTCTGTCCTCCTCCTTTTTTGTTCTGAAAGAAATTTCCACCAAGAGAGAGAGAGAGAGAGAGAGAGAGAGAGAGAGAGAGAGAGGGTGTTTGTGCGTGCACATGAAGCTAATCAGTCTGTTCCTTTCTAATGTCTTGATATAAAGCTCGCTGTGAAAAGAATAGTAGGTGGGAAATGGGGGACATGCAATGGACAGGCATGTATAGCGGTTGATTATGTGCTTGTGGAAGATAGATTTGTAACTGTCCTGGTAATTTTTACCATTCTGATATCTTGACCGTCACCTGTTTCTACTACTCTATTTTAGTGTGTTTTATTTGTTCCATTTTCCTTTCTCTAGATTAATTCATTGCAGAGAACAATTGAAAAGTTCTATGGCAAAACACTGGATGAGTATCAAAACCTATCGAGAATTGTCAACAAGCATCACTTCAATAGATTGCGCAGCCTTCTTGATGACCCCCTTGTTGCAGCCTCCATAGTCTATGGTGGTTCATGGGACGAGGAAAAATTGTAACCTATATATTGTCCTTTTCTCCAAATCCTCTTTTGAGTGATTGATCTAAAACCATCCCTTAAGTTCATTACTTGTGTACAGGATGATTCGGCCAACAATCTTACTAAATCCTCCACTCAATTCTGAGCTCATGACTGAAGAAATCTTTGGACCGCTGCTACCAATAATCACAGTAAGGAACCATCTCTCAAACTTATTTTGATCTTATAAAGTTTTCAATACCATGATTGCTAAAAGTACATGTTGTGGTGGATCTATGCAGGTGAACAAGATTGAGGAGAGCATAGACTTCATAAACTCAAAGCCTAAACCTCTAGTCATTTATGCCTTAACCAAAAATGAAGCATTCAAGAAACGAATTCTGTCAGAAACATCTTCTGGGACCGTGACATTTAACGATATCCTGATACAGGTATACCATTATTTCTTAAACATTGCTGGATGTGGTGCATCCTGATTGGTCAGATCATTACATTAAAAGACTTGTAAATAATAATAATAATAATAATCTTGCTTATTATGATGCACCAAAGTCTTAATAATACCTGTTCAAAATGATAAAATTTGAAAATTTTCGATTTTGCAGTTTTTATGCGATGCACTACCTTTTGGAGGGGTTGGTCCAAGTGGCTTTGGAAGGTACCATGGGAAGTACTCTTTTGACACTTTCAGCCATGAAAAAGCGGTGCTGCAGAGAAGCTACTGGTTTGAACTGGAGGCAAGGTATCCTCCATGGAATGACTTCAAGTTAAAGTTCATAAGATTGGCTTATAAATTTGACTACTTTGGTCTTGTTCTACTGATGCTGGGATTAAAGAAATAGCCTCCTCCGCACAATGTCCCCTTCAAATCATAATAAGAAAATGTCAATCAAGTGACAAGAAAATTGTAGCAAGACTAATGTTGTCACTCAATCGCTCATTTTAATGACAATAAAAGACCATGTTCTTGGAAAATAATTATTTAATGACACCTTGCTTGGAATGACCTCTTATTCTTCAAGTACTTTTTGGACACGCTATCGTAATAAGATAATTGAAAAGGTGAATGTTACTTTTTTTCCTCAAAAATCTGGCCAACGGCCCAACCGAATTGATATTTCAAGGGGAATAGCCAAGAAATTGTAATTTGTAATTCTGAAAAATCCATAATCCATTAGCATGTTACTGAGAAAATTCCAATCATTTAGCTCTCGCCTGTCTTTAGTCTTTAGTTGCCGCCAGGCAACACCACCAACAGCCTCACCCCCCCTCTCTCTCTCTCTCTCTCTCTCTCTCTCTATTCAAATTTGAGACTTTAAGGGAAATTTGAGATCTCTGAAAGAAGTTGACGTCTAAGAATGGATTGATACTAGTTGAATTATAGTTGATAGGCTCTCTCTCTCTTATCCTTATTGGCTTGCCATCTCTCTCTCTCTCTCCCCCATGTATCCGATTCTTTTTTCATTGCACTCCTTTGGGTTTTCACCTCTGAATCAGATTTAATTGTTTAGTTCATCTTAACCATTGTTTGTACGGTCTAAGTTTAGCCTCCAAACTAGACCACTGATCAGAGATGGGTCCGGGTTTGACCGCACTCGTTCAGGGCCAATTGGCCCGTGGCCCGGACTACATCCAAAAGTCAATTTTATTATTTTTTTAGTAGGGGAAAAATAAGGGAGAGAGTTGTTCCCGGAATTCCAAATCCCCATGGTAGTGCAAGTGGGGGTCAAATTGGCCAATATGAATTATCTTCCTCGACGAATCAGATTTTCAGACAACCCTCCGTTTCCTCATCTTCATCAAAACCCCCAAAACCTTAAACAACACAAACAGAGTCGTCGAAATGACAACGTTATTCGATTTCGATTGGTCATGAGAGATCTGTCCTCTCTTCGATTCACCAACTCAATCTTTACCGCGACCCCACAACAACTCTTTCTCTCTCTTCCTAATCTCCGACTCCGTGCCCCCCCGTCCGCCGCGGCGATGTCTGGCTTGGCACCCACGAAGATCTCTCAATCCAATAAGGAAGAGGAACCCAAAGGATCGCCGGAGAAATTGCCTCCGCCATCACCGGAGAAGCCTCTGCCCGGAGATTGTTGCGGCAGCGGGTGCGTCCGATGCGTCTGGGATATTTATTACGAGGAGCTCGATGCTTACAACAATTATTACAAATGCAAGAGCAAGAAATCTGAATCCGAATCCAAGTCCTCTTCATAAACCTCAATTGACTCGTTGACTTGTTCGATTCAGTGATCGGTTCTATCGTTCTTCGAGATTTTATTTTTATTTTTCATTTTTTTTGGAATTGTACCTATTATTGATGATTGGTTGGTATTACGATGAATCCAAAACAGTTTGATTATTCATGGCTTAGATTTTTGGAATATTAAGGTCTTCTTGATACGATGCCTGAGGGTTGGAACATCAATGCCGGCATTTCCTATAATAATTTCGGATTAGTGATTAATAATAACAATTCAATCATCATTAATTATTTTATTTTTTATCTAACAATAATTACCAATCTCATTGTATTAATAATGAAACGTGAGAGGAATCTATTACTAAAATTTTTATAATTTCTCCCAAGATACAAACCACCTCAGCAGGTAAAAACGAAGCGTTTTGAATTAGAAAACAAATGCTCACATAAACGACGCGCGCCCACCGGGCCAATCTGGATCGCAGAGAGAGAGAGATGAAGGGACATGTCCGTCGATTGTCTCCGACAAACCTTACTCTTTTTCCGGTGATGGGTATGATTTTGTTAGTGATAGCAACTAGGGAATCAGTAGCTTATTCGGCATCACCATCGGCGTTCGTTCATAATGTCATTTACTCCAACAAGATCGCCGTCTTTTCCAAAACCTACTGTTCGTACGTCTCTCTCTTTCATTCCAATCCATATTTCGATTTGACATAATTTAGGATTTCGGACCAATAACTTATCTGAATTAGTGTTTCACGGTATAATTCAAATTGGGCATTTGTAGAAACACCTAAATTAGGGTTTGACATCGTCTCTGTATAATTGCAATCAAACTTTGGTGCTTTTCTATGGAATCTACACCGAAATTAGGGTTTGACATCGTTTTGGTATAATTGCAACCAAGTACCTTGGTGGGTATTCTATGAAATTTATTTACTTGGTGCAGTGAAAGCAACCATCAAGAAAACAAATTTGGAACAAATAGCTTTTGCCCTAGCATTAACCTACTAAAGTAAGTTGAGGTTTGAGAATGCCGAGATGCATTTTGATACCAACTTATGGTCTATTTTTCTGTTTTAGGAGACAGAATTGGGTAAGAATCCCTTTCATTGACGTAGCAAGAAAAGAGGACTCATTCTCAAGTTTGTTAGCAGGATATGTTACACCAAGTTATTGAACTTACAATGTTCTCTATTTTCATGTTGAGATGACTATGATTATGATTTATTTCACCTAAATACTGTCTGCTTATTTCATAATCAGGATATTGTTTTTCTGTTATCAAGAGTTGAGTAATTAATCTCTCTCTCTCTCTCTCTCACGCACACACAGGATTAACAATTTTCGTGATTTGTGTTTTTTGATTGATTGTATCTAGATATTCTTTGCGTGCCAAGCAAATATTCAATGAACTAGGTGAACAACCCTTTGTGGTTGAGCTTGACCTTCGAGGTACTAACTGTTTTACACACAAGCTTGATGATCGCAATTCAATCTAAATGATCCTCTTCCAACAGATGATGGATCTCAAATTCAGGATGTTCTTTTGGATATGGTGGGTCGTCGCACTGTGCCACAAGTATTTGTGAATGGAAAGCATATCGGTGGTTCCGATGGTTAGCATGTGTCTGTTATATTTCCATGTCTTCTCTCCTTGAAACGATCTAGTCCTCTTTAATGCCTATTATACAAGGGGGCATGAACATACCTGAATTGGTCAGTGATAGGACTGGGAATCACCAACCATGTTTGGAGGTAAGCTTTAAAGATGATGGCGTTTGAACTCTTAAATGCTAGAGTTATCTCTATGGCTTCATAAGATTACACATTGTATCTCGACTTTGCCTCATTATGGGGAAATTCTAATGCAAAAAGAAAGTTCGTTTGCTCCCATGTTTTTGGCATGAAATTTCTAAATATAAATTTTGAGAATGATTGGAGGCATCTCAATACGTGTTGCTTGCGTTCAATTTCAATCTTTGGATTTCCATGTTTTGAGTGGCTTTTTTCCCAGCACTTGTTGAAATGGCTTTTTTTTTTTGGTGGGGGGGGGGGGGGGGCGGGAAGGGGGAGGGGGTAGTAGCTGGTGACACCAACATGCTTGGGTAAAGAAAAATGTTAACACTGCTGATGGTTGGGATGGAATTGAGTATATTCTTACTCTCCCTTGATATCCTACATCTTAGCAAGTGTAGCTTGACTTCTATATATCTGGATCTGCCTATTGCATTTCTCTAGCACATTTAAATGGCATTTTGTACCAGAATTCTCTATAACCAACTTAACATGTACACCATCTATCCCAAGTCTCTTCTGGGACACTTAAACTTTTGCAGGCAAATTATGTCTTTGTTGAATTACCGGATGCCCAAATTTCAAACTTGACAGAGGTGGTTGTTTGTTGTGCTCAATTCTTGTTGTGTAGTTGCTGTCTGTGTATTTTATCCATCAATCAGTGGTTAATAATTTAGTGGGTGGAATTCCTCAAATTGTAGATATCCTTCACTTAAGGAGGTGCTGATGGTCTTCTGCATTATCAGTTTCACAGTTTTTCACATCCAAGAAATTGTATCAGATGATTGTTGAGGCATGAGTTTACTTAACCCAATGCTCATGCAGAAGAAGTTTAATTCCATGTTAATTGGTTGTAGTGAGTTGGTTGATCACATTGGCAAGTGCTGGAGCAAGCTATCAGGATATTGACAGGTGATCAAAGGAAGTGAGAAACTTTTACAGTAGCAGATGTAAGGTAAAGTGTTGTCAATGACAACTACGATGATGGTCACAGTAATGATGAGTGGAGAATGTCTAACCAAATAACACTAATGGAACTAGAATGAAAACTATAAGAGAGAAAAAAATAGAAGACGACCGGATGTTAATGTAAGGAAATTAAATGCTATCCAGAGAAGGGACAATGTAAAGAAATTTAGAGATCTAAAGTTTGATAAAATTCAAAATTTGAGATGAAATATGAGTCAATTTTCATTGTCGACCATCTGGGACTAGAATTGCTTAAATAAATACTAAATGGCAAAGAATTTATTTATTTATTTTTTGTCCTAGGGTTAACAAATTTTGTAGGCATCAGCTTGCAGAAAACTCTGTCATGGAATTCAAAATTAGTAACAGTTTTTGCAATTATGAGGGGGAAAAAAAGTTATATACTCTGATAATCTGCTTTTATTAATTACACTTTATTCTTTGGGTATATGAAGTGAATTCATGAACACTTGTTACCCCCCATGCATCATCATAATCATGAAAGATCCAGAACAGCTGAATTTTAAAATCTTTGAATATCTATACTGGAAAAACCAAAAACAGTAACCACCTCTGGAATTGACAATAAAAATGTGAAAACCTACGATCTGAAGTTCAAAATTTGCAGGAAGCTAAAACTCATTTCACTTCATTTCACAATTGTATACTACAAACAGTTCACAACAATGGATCCATCAAGGGCGCCTAGTTCAGAAAATTTTGCCATCTTCCAAGTGTTGCAGTATCGTGCTTAGGACAAATGAAAACTTCCTATAATTCTGCAAAAAGGATTGCATAATTCTACAAAATGGATTGCAGATAGTTCATCTCTGCCAAATAGATATGGGATATGTTATGCTTCACTTTTCTTCTTCATCATCAAGAAGAAGCTGCATATGACTCTGGCCGCCAATCAGATTTCTGTGCACTAACCATCCCTTCTTGGTCTTTGGAGAAGGTCAAATGAACCTCCCAGTGCAGAGACTTTAAAATGTTCTCAACTTCACCAATTGATTTGGACTCATCACGTACAATCAGTTTACCTCCTGGTCTAACTATCCTATCAATCTCTGCCATTACAGGTGCGATTTTGCATCTGTGAAAGCCAAAGTACATGTAGGGATGAAATGGAGAAGGGTGAAAAGGAAACAAAAGGAAGAATTTTGAATTGTCACTTACCTCTTCCCCAGTCTTGAGAATAGATGATCAGCATGCAAGAGATCATAGGTTCGTGGGTAGGTACTGAATGACTCACACCAATCATGGTATATTCCGAATAGTCCACGCTCATAGATAATAGGAAGTGTATCTGGAGAGTCTGTATTCACCACATTCATGACCCAGATTTTTAAATCTTTCAATGCTGCTGCAAATCTGTTTACATAATGCTTGAGTTAGTAACCTTGTTTAATACATTTGTATATATGTTAAAACTACAGATACTTGTTCATTTGAAATGCAAAAACATTGCGCTAATCACCAAAAAAAAAGACGGAAAAAAGTTTAGGTTTTAGTAGTACTGATCATAGTTGCAGAAATTACCCTCCGTAAACAGCTCTCATGTCCATTACATTTCTTACATTATCCCAGCTGATACCCAGTCCACTTAGATAAGACTTGTTCACTACTTTTTTCCAATGCTCATAATCAATTGCAAAATCAGTTGGAGCTGGTTTCCCATAGATTCCCATCTGGGAGCTGTTTAACCAGTATGGTGGTGTTTGAATGCGGTGAGGCCAACTTTCTGGCCATCTGGTTCCTCTCTCGCTTTGAGCAGTGGGGATACGGTGCATGCATGATTGCAGAGGCACATACCTGAACATTCAGAGACGCTGAATGATATTGCCAATCTTGTAAAGTGCCTCAATAGTATTATTAATATTAATCACATAGGAATTTATTATTCTTAAGCTGTTATTAGTCAATAAGTTTCTTTTTTTTTCCCCTTTAACGGTTTGATATTTGTTGTTGGAGAAAGCTCTAAATTAGAAATACGAATTTTTGCAATCTTCATCAGGTTCAAATTTATAAAAGGTATTTCACAGAAGCTGTCCAAGAGTGCTGCCTTAAACATATAGGAAACAGAAAACATACCATGCAGCATCTGGATCATCATCACTCTTACACATTGGAGGATTCTTATTGTTTCTTTGGTCGTAGCAATCGTTGGAGGTAGGTTTGCGGTAAATTGCAGCTCCAATTGAGTTTAGTTGGTCTTTCTTTATGGTCACGAGCTCCCAACACATTGATTCAGTTAGGGCAGACATCTCTAGACAAGACAAAGCTCATTTAGTCAGTAAATCTGGGAATGTGAAAGTAAGCTATTTTGTTTGTAGAAAGAAATGGTAATCCAACTACCTTTCCAAATTTGCACATCTTCTTCAAGCGTCTGATACACAGGCGTTGCTGACCATACAAAGTAGCCCCCTGGTCTGAGTACACGGTTAAGTTCTAGAAGTAGCCTACCACCTTCAATTAGGTACTAATCATATTAGCTTACAGATCAGAAGGAGACAACACAGGGATGTGAAACTTAGAGAGCATGAACCCAGAAATCTAGTGATCCAGGTTAGATGATAATAGAACTCAACTTATGAAGAGGGGGGGGGGGGGAAGAAGAGAGGGATGAGAAGTGAAATAAAAATGAGGGGAGTAGAGTTGGGACCTTCAATATGCCACGGGACTCTACAACGCGCACAGTGAACAAGATCAAATACCCGGCTTGGAAAGGGTAGTCTTTGAGAACCCATCACAGCTGATATTGCTGGTATTCCTCTCTCTAGTGCAAACTGAACTTGAGCCTCATGTTCATCTTTTGGTGCAAACGACATAGCTAGAACATCCCTCTCAAATAAGTAGCCCCCAAAACTTGCGACCCCACACCCTACATCTAATATCGCCCTTGTATGCTTTCCCAACGCAATATTTGGCACTGCCTGCATCCATTTAATATTGCATTTTTCTCTTATTTGTTAGTTATTGAATAATTGAAATCATATATTTTCTTTGTTACTGACAAGATTCTGATCTTTTGCTGCTCAAATGTGCCATGAAGTAGCAGTGGAAGAAGAAGGAGAAGGTGATTGAATTTAGTTGCATCTGATTGTGATTCTTTCGTACCTCTTGAATAAAATCAATGTAATGTAGTGCTCCATGGATGAACTGGGTTCCACCGCCAGGAAATGTTAGAAACTCTCCTGTTACCTTCACCCAATTTTGGTGGCCCTTCACTGTAGCCAGCTTTGTATGTGGGACATTGTGATACCATATCTGCCATTTCAAAAGAGATTATTATGCAAAAGACTTGTTTTCAGTTGATACAGGATGGAAGAATGATAAGCTGTCCATTAGTTTTGACAATTAGTTGACATTTTTTGCATATCTTACATAGTTTGATTCTGAATTTATATCAAGTTAGTGAAACCGTGTGAAATTTACTGCTTATCTAAGGAAATGTGAATGAATTTGCAATTGTATGTGCCTTTTATACCTTGTCTCTGCTTGTAGGCCACGCTATGGGTCTCTTATACCCCTCCGGGGTTGCAACTAAGCAGGTAGGACCCTCTTCAGGGCAATGCCTTTCGCGGTGTTCAAAGTGTTTCCTGCTGTGCAATTGACTTATTGCTTTCTCATTGTCCAAACATGGTATGTAATCTGGACCAGCTGTGACATTGCAGAGCTGCCATGTGTAACCATAGATGCTTTCCTTGCCATCTGATCCATCCTGGCGTCTCTCCTTCTGATTCTCAGACTGATCTGCTTGAGTTGACCATGCCTTCTTGGACTCTTTTGACTCTTTTGGGATTCCGGAGAATAATTCAGCGGAGTTGGATTCGGTATTGCGTTCTTGTTTTTTCATTGATATATCACTGGGGCTATTCTGGTTGAGATTAGACTCACCCAAGTTTGACCCTCCTTGATTGCTTTCGTTCTGGTTTTTGTTGGTTTCTGTTGTTTGTTTTGATGCTTGATCAAATGTTTCAGCTTCAGATTGTTGGGTGCTCTCAATTACTTCGTTCTCTTGCTCTAATTGCTGTTCCTCTTGTTTTAATGTTTCATCATTATTATCCTCTGTTGTCTCTTGCTTCTTTTGATCTTCTTGTTTTTGGTTCTGTCCTTGCAGTCTTTGATGTTGGTCCACATCTGATACCTGATTCTTGTTTTCAATTGTATTTGCAGGTGTCCTTTCACTTTGTGAGCCTGCACTTATAGTTTTCCCCTGAATTTTATCAGGAGTATCTTCACTATTTCGTATGCCTACTTCATCTCTTACTTGTAATGCTTCTTCATTTGCACTTTCCTTCTGATTCTGATAAATGTTCGTTTCCTCAATATGTTGAGTTTGAGTCATGGAACTCTCGTCAGTTACCTGAGTCCCATGTTCATTTTGCTTCTCTTCCTCCTCGGCTGATTCATTTCCTTTGGAACCATGTGGGTCATCATTTGCATTATCAGTACTGCTGTGGCTGTCAATCGCTTCACCTGCACTTGCTTGATTCTGACTATGCAGTGCTTCCACTGCACTCTTCTTTTCTTCTTGACTCTTGTCATCATCATCATTGTTCTTGTCATCATCATTAGGTTTATGCATGGACATTTCTGCCTTACCCTGTGATGCTTCAGCTGCAATTGCTTCTTTCTGACTCTGCAATGCTTCCACTGCTCTTTTCTGTTCTTCTTGACTTTTAGCTTCATCATCATCGTTGTTCTTATCATCTTCATGAGGTTTATTCTCCGACATTTCTTCGATGACTGCGTCGTTGGATACATCACCAGGGTTGTCCTCGAAGAATTGATCATCTTTCTTATTGATGGCAATGGTTGTAGGTTTGATGACTTCCTGATGGTCTGAAGCGGTGTTGATGGCAGCACGAGATGTGTTTTGCGGTGTGATGACCGAGTTTGAGTTTAGCATCCATACCCCAACAACACATAATGCTACAAAGACAATGGTTGTGATTGTTGATGTGAATGATGAGGAGGATGACCTCTTGTTGCTACGGGGCTTGCCTATAGCCATTGAGGGATATGACTGAATAGATGATAGTTGAGCGAAGGAAAAGAAAAAACTTGTCTTAGGAGATGAAATTTTGAGAGAGAGAAAGAGGCGGTGCTAGACTTTGGACACTTCAACCATGAAGATCCAAGAGAGTAGGAGCAGGGGTAGTTTGTCGAAGACAAGTTCCACATTCTGTTGGACATAAACTAACTAGCAAATAGGTAGGAAGACCCTCCGCTCCCCCCCCCCCCCGGCCCAAAAAAAGGAAATAAAAATGTTATTCGGGGTAAATTACATGCCAGGTGAACATTGGCAACCAGTCATTTTTAAATAATGATCACATATCGAATGGTTATTATTTTTAAATTCTTTTTTTTTTTTTTAATAATCCGAGTTGCTCCAATCAAATTTAGGTCTGATTTTGTATAAACTATAGTTTGTTTGAAAAAATTTTTAATAAAGTTTTTGGTTTTCACTGCTAAAATTGAGCCAATAAATCAAACTCCCAAGCTTTAAGTTCCAAGATTGATTCTCTCTCTCTCTCTCTCTCTCTCTCTCTCTCATAACCGGAATGATAGCCCAAGGGCGAGTGACCCGAATAATGTTATAGTTGACACTCTCAGCGTAGCAGGCCCATAAGCGGAATGATTCATAAATTGAAGTTTCAAAATATGACATTGGGACCGGACCCGTCGTCATAGTTTTGCTCTCGGCTCTCCTTTTGGATCATGAACCGTCGGTTCAGACCCGTGAATAGATCTATTTTGGATCAACCACATAAGTCATGGCGAGGTACTTTAGTCGATACATTTTTTGAGTTGTCTTTATTAAATAAATTTTTTCAGTATTTATATAATACATAAATTTATGAAGCTTTTCATAAACACAACGTAGGATGACTATGAATCCTTATTGTCATAGTGTCTAGGGTACCAGAAATAGGGACACATGATTTAATCTTTTGATTCCATGCCTCAGAATCTCGTTGGTGGTTGAGCACTTCTCTATGTAGATTGTCCCTGTGGCTCAACAAAGATTTTAAAAAATTGAGGTGCATAATTAAACCATAGAGAGAGAGTCTAATGATAGACATTTAGTCCGGTGACAAAGATATTAAATCTTTTAATCAAGACTTAATTTTAAATTTTGAATAAAAAAATATTACGTTTGGAAAGTTTTTCTAAAAAACATTCGACAATAATTCAAATCAGTTTAATCAAAATATAATTTTGGATACCTATTGATCAAAGTAAGAAAGAGAATTCCTCTTTTAATCCACTCCCCCATCCCACCGATACCAAATTCAAATCTTAATGTATTAAAAAAAAAAAAACAAAACAAAACAAACTTACCCTTTGTTGACACTAAATTCTACATGTTTTCACACGATTTGATTCCCTGCCCAACCCAGTCCAGGGCTTGGGCTTCCACGATACCTTGGGCCCTAGGGTTTTAAAGTTAACCCACGAAGCAATTTTTTTTTTTTTTTTTTTTGGGATTAAAACCCACAAAGCAATTTACTTTGCTACAAAGTTATCTTCTTTTCCTTTAAGAACCTTTTGATTCTAAAACTCTCTCCCTCTCTTCTTTACCACAAGAGTATTATGAAATTTCATTAAAAGAAACAGAAAATATACTGTGGGTAAGCTATATGCTCGTACACTGAAAAAGTAAGTTGCAGTATATAGCTATAGAATTCTCGATCAAACCTAACTTAACTAGAGCATTAGTGCAGCTTTAGTCTCGAAACATGTGCATCATTTGACACTTCTCCAAAATTTGCATCAATGAATTCCATCTCTCTCTCTCTCTCTCTCTCTCTCTCTCTATCATAGGCGCAATGAAACATGATGAAGCGAAGGGCTTAGGCTGCTAAAAGAGGGAGAAGTAGGCACATGGTTTGTAAATCTAGTGAGCTTCCTAAGGTAAAGACAGAGAGACAGATAACCACTATGTGACCCAAATAAATAAGCTCATTACAAACCTAATGCTCTACTTTATTAATGCAAATGTTCCAATCTAAATTTATGCTGCTCAGCTACGATATGTGGTATGTCCCCCACATGCGTATCAGCTGAGACTTTTCCATCATTTCTAGAAAGGGCAGACATGTTTGTCTAGCAAGAATTATTTTCGACTTTTTTTTTTTTGGAGGAAAAATGACCTTTTTAAAGAAATTATTTTCTCTTAAAAAACTTTTTCAATATATGGATAAAAATCCAGAAAACGAAAATATTATGTTTTATTCAGTCGAGACACGATAATCACCATCACTGATAGTAATTAGCTCATAGACGTGAATTATGAGACCCACATAAAATTTTTCTGAAATTTATAATTAAAAATATTTTTTACTTTAATCCAAAGATAAAAGCCAAACATTTATTTAAGGAAATTATAACATGTATTTAGATTTAAAATTTCAGAAGAAAGAACAACAATAGTAATTTTTGGGATGATAAATAATACTTTTGGGACAGTTGCTCTTGCCTCCTCATTTCACCCAATTCACCAAAATATTTATTTTTTGATCACTAAAAAAAATACCTAGAAAATGAGAAAATATATATATTTTCAAAATCCATAAAACAAGTTTATTCTAAATGCCAACGGAGAGAGAGCTTAACCCTTGTTTTAGATTTTAAGAATTTACGGTGAATTCTGATAAATATATGTATTTTTATAATTTTTATATAATATAAAAAATAAATAAGAGAAAAATATGAAGTAGTCGGCTGTTAACTTTTTCAGAAATCAGACTTCTAGAGGGAACTATTCAGGTTAAAAGATGTGACCGCACAATGGTCACAAGTAGTTACTATTATTAGTCACAATCACCACACAGAAAGGTGGTGCGATGCTGCCGTTTTGGCAAATTATGGAACAGTTTCACACGGCTGAGCCTGAGGCCTTTTGTACCCTATAAAGTATTATTAATGAGAAGGAGACCAAAAAATAAATGTAATTTCTTTATTATTTTCTTTGATTTCATCACAGATATCTAAATTTTATTATATTAATCAAATTCGAATACTATAGAAATTATTTTAGAGATTGACTCTTCTAAATTCTTTTTTATCATTCTCAGAACTCGAAATCTAGATTTCTGATTAATGAAATAGAGTGTTCGATTACTCGATTCAAAAAAGTCGGGATGATCAGCAGACCATCTTTGAGACATTACTCTTGCAAGATATATTTTTTGTAATTGAGTAGAATTTCTTTAATCAAGCAAGAGATAAGAAGGTTTTGTTTTTATCGATTTTCAAATTTAGAATCTGGTGACTATGAAGTTAATGTTTTGTTTACTTGATTAATCGTCGGCTGGATGGTCAAATAATATAATGTTTGCTAGCTGAAAATTTTTCCTATAATTTTTTATTTTTTGAAGTGTGAATGTATAAAATCGAGTCTATTACATAATGTTCACTTTTTAAAATCATTTGGAATTTATGTATAGATGAATTTGAAAATTTTATTTTAAGTCCTACTCTTTGGTTCATTGAAACTTGGGAAGTACGGGGGGGGGGGGGGGAGGGTCTTCTTCTTATGTGAGAGAGAGGGGGGGATTGATTGAAATTGTACGTTTAAGTTGTTAAAGCTGAGGCAGACCTTGACTGTGCTTACAAATGAAGGCAGATAGGATTTGGTATGATCTCAAAAGGAAAAACAAGAACTTTGGTATAATGAGAACTCTTCGTGGGTCATGTTTCTCCAAGTGCACCTAATGATATCATACATTCCACAGGTCAATTTTAGTATCATTAACATACCATTTACTCTATATTCCCTTGTTCCATCAAATATAAACTTTTTTACTTTCTTGATTTTATGGCAACCAATGCCCGATTTAAATAATAATAATAATAATAACCCCAGATATTATTATCTTTTATTTGTTTAAACTTTAATTAGAACAGAATAATGGACTTCAAAAAGTCATTTTTCTTTGAAAAGATTTGTCTTGATTTCCTTTAAAGACATAAAACCAAAAGATTATAGTAAGTCAATTAGCTTAAATCTGGATTAGTGCATGGAAGCAATGGGTTGACAAAACTATAGCCAAATCCAAATAAACAAAGCATACGAAATCAAGTTATGGCCGATCAAAATGGCTTTTTCTCTATAGTGGCAATGGGGACCAATGCATCTTACCCAAAAAAAAAAAAAAAAAATGGGGACCAATGCATATATTGTTTATATGTCAGTGAGTGCGCCTAAGAAAAATGAGATGTGTAGGTTTGACAGTAGTTTTAGTAAGTTAGGGTATTAAATTTTTAATCAAATTTCGAGTTTAAAATTTGAGAATAAAGAACATTACGCTAGAAGAGCCCTCCCTAAATAGCCCCCCTTTAGATACTCGAATCGGATTAATAAAAACCTGCTATGTTATAAATACCAAATATCAAATGAGAGGAAAGGAACATCACTTTCTCCCTCCCAAATGAACCCCGCCGTGGGAAGACTTCTATCACCTCGTTCATCGAACAAGGCTATTACGAGGTCGAGGTTGGTTCCCCCCCCCTCTCTCTCTCTCTCTCTCTTCTTTGCACAATGTTTGGAAAGCGACTTTGTCTCTCTCAAATATTTTGGCCAACAAGCTCCCGCTGCCACTCATTCATCAAACAAATTTCGGTAGAGAGAGAGAGAGAGGTTACTATTTTCCTAACGATCATTTGCTAGGGTGGTCCATAAGAGAAATGCCTAATTCAACATTCACATCATCCCTACCCCAATCGAAATTTGAATTGGTTTCATAAATTTCTAATTTTAAAAAAGTGCCAACTCACTCACAGCATGCTTGCTTAAAACTACTAACGAAGGGCCTGGCCTCCTTTAAATTCCAAATTGTTACATTTTGGTCCTTGTTATATTTAAATAAAAAGTTATTATTCAGAAATTTTACTCTCAAATAGAGAGAACATATGATTAAATATCTTATGAATATTTTTATTTCTAAATGCAAAAATTTATCTATATCCAAAATAATGATTGAAACATTGTCTCCTCCCTTCTTCTTCATCGTCGTAGTCGTCGTCGTCGTAGTCGTCGTCGTCATCGTCGTCGTCGTCGTCGTCCCTTCAAGGTTCAACCAGTCCTGTTCATTTTTCCACCTTCAAATACTATATCGGTGGTGAATTAGAGGGAGAGGCGGTCCTTGCAGCCGGTACGAATATTTTGAAATTGAATTACTCTATTAAAGTTTACTGTGCTACTATATTTTAAAATTATACATATACAGTTTTTAAGAAAAAGATTCCACATCAACTAAAGGCAAAGTGAATCATAATCCAATAGTAACAATCAAATCATATTAGATTAAAGCCGCATTATGTTGTCAAAACCACAGCTAGGGATTTTTATATATATATAATATATGGGGTAGGATAGGGGGAGGGGGCCATCCTTCTACGTATTAAGACCGCAGTTGCTTCCATTCAGGAAGGTAAAAATTAATCCATAATATAAAAGAAGTGCAGACCCACCTCTCCCCCTTTTGCTCTTCATTTATTTGGACACGCGACTTTATGTTGTGTCGACACAAGTGCAGACCCACAGTGGCACTAGCAAAACTGAATGAGCTACGTACAAGCCTATCGAACCCAAACATGTCCGAAAAAAGTGTGAGCTCAACGGAATGGGTTTAGATTTTGAAATGACTCTAATACTGTATTTAATAAGAATTTGATTTAAAATTCATTATTAATGCAGGGAATTCTCAAATTTATATATTATAAATTCATTATTTTGAAATGACTCTAAAGGCTTAATACGTCATTGCCTAATCCGAAAAATAACCTTGGACAAATAAGTATTACTGTTGGTCATATATTAGAAACCCTAACAAGTGTGTTGACAAACTGTGATATTTGGGAAAATCAATATTTATTAGGTTAAAATCAGTTTTGATTAATACTTAATTCTATTTTTTCTAATCCAACTCTTAATAGTAGGTGGTCGAGTATCAAATACAAATTTGCAATATCCAATCCTACACAATATAAACTCGTTCATAAACATAGTGATTCAAAAAAAGGGGGAGATGTACCGAAGTCTTGGTCCGATAACTCAATACCAATACCATTTAAGTAAAGTTTTGAATTCAAATTTTATATATAAAAAAATAGATATCGAGAGAATTTTACCCATTAAGAATATTCGAATCAAATTTAGTCAGATATTATATAATTATCGGATACTCATGGTTTATAAAAAATTATAAAAAAAAGGAGCCATGTTATTTTTATTTCATTTTTTTAAGGTCTCTTGTTAGCAAAAGATTTATTAAAAAATACAAAATTCAAAATAGGAAAAACAAAATTCTCCCACCTTGCAATGGTTAAATGATTGGTCTAAAACAAAAAATCAAATCCAAACTTCTTTTCAAAAGTAAAAAATAAAATAAAATAAAATGAAATGAAGGAAGAGAGCTTGCTAAGGGAGAAAGGGACAAAAGAAGGTCCAAAAAGGGACCCACGGTGAAAGGATTCTATCAATGGGCCCAACCCAACCCGAACCCAACAAAGCAGCACAAGCAGAAAACCACACGAGTGCGGGATGAGAGTTTCTGATGGGAACTGTGGATGAGAGTTTAGTTTACCACTACTGCTCAGAAGTCATGCTTAGCCTCATCAGTTTCACTTGGGATATCATCTCGTTGGTCTTTACCCATTTAGAAAGAGAGAGAAGGGATGTCGATGTCTGTTCTCACCGAGACTTTAAAGAGGGGAGAGGGTAGAGAGTTAAAGGGTAGATAGAGAAATAGAATATTTTCTTTCAATCGGAATGTTACACTTGGTGTGGTGGTGTAGATTCTGGTGCTGTTAGGGAGGCAACAAAATCTTTTGCACACATTTTTGACTTCACCATGCCACATGCCCCTCCTCTTCCCCCATCTCATTTATATCTGACAACATCTTCTTTCTCTCTCTCTCTCTCTCTCTCTCTCTCTCTCTCTCTCTCTAAATCAACCCCAAAATACACTGAATTTTCTTTAATTTTTCGGATTATTATTGTTATTATTTCAAATATTTAATTTATAAAATATACTTCATGTTTTACAAATAATCTAGCACTACCAAAGGAAAATTTTTATAAAAAGCTGTGAAATCTTTTGGTTATAATTTCGATAGTTCTTATTTTTATTTTTATTTTTTATTTATTTTTTAAAAGAAGTGCTTAAAATAAGAATAATGTCATTCATAAATTCTGAGCCTTGTGATTGAGACCACCGGAAAGAGAGAAAGTGAGGAATTACTAAAAATGGGAGAAACGGTAACATTTTGAAATTTGTAAAAAAATAAAATAAAATTTTCAAAAGAAATGAAATGATTCCATTCAATCAATCCTTGCTGGTGACCCAAGTGGAAACAAAGAAGAGTTAGTTAACATTGGGATTTGTGGATTCAAAAAAAATTATAAAAAATAAAATTTCATGAGGGTCCCCCTACGCCTACGGTTCACTTCAAAAAAAAAAAACCAAATTTATTAAAAAAATAATTATTAATAAATAATAAAAAGACACTCATGGGTAGTGTAGCACAGGCACAATAACCCCCCTGCCCTCTCTCTCTCTCTCTGTACAAAAAAGAGTGAAAGAGGGAAGACAGAGGCAGGGACAGAAGAGGGTAGTCAACTCAGGAACAAACACAGGGCTCGAGAATGACAGACACACTCGTACGCAATTAATGGGAATGGGACTCCCACATACACATATACGTACATACATCTCTCTCTCTCTCTCTCTATACCCTACAAACCGCCCGGGCTTTTCTACGTTGCATAGAAAAGAAAAGATTTAAATTTCCCTTTTTAACCTTTGGGAGGAGAGGAGTATCCACATTCGAATCCCACCGGGCGATTTCTTACTCTCGTATTAATCAAAAGCATTCGTCATGAATAAATAAATTATATTATATTTATAATTTTTATATCACATTTAATTTTAACCGAATCTAATATTAAGTTTTTAAAAATATTAAAACTGAATTAATCCAATTGATTAGATGAAAATCTATGAACTAGTCTAAACAAAATAGAAAAATTTTAAAAAAATGTAAAATAATTTGGGGTTGATTAAAAATGCAGATGTTGAAGAAAGCTTTGATTATTATATTTCTATTTTTGTAAAAGATAAAAATGAGAAACATAAGCATAACATTAAATCTAATATGACAGAATTTAATTAATTATCAAAAAAAGATAATAACAGGATAAGTAAAGTTATGCATTCAATATGTATTGATGGCCAATAGAGGACTACTCTTATGGCGCAAAATTATTGTAAGACTTGTGGTGGCAGAGCATTTTACCGTAGAATTATGTGATGTCTGAGAGGGATTCTCTCTTTAGGTCCATACCAACCTTTTCCCTCGTTGTTCTTGAGATTGATTATGCCAAGCTTGTGGAATCTCTGTCATCCACACGAGCCCCCTTTCATCCCCGATTTCACATTATCCATGAATGCTAAAATCTTATTTGCCAAATCTTAACTACTCAGATTTAGTTTGTTCATCGAGAGCAAAAATAGTTGTACAGATATTCTGGTTAAACTAGAATTGTCGATACCTTCAGGGCTCCATGAGTTACTTTCTTCTCTCAGTGAGATGTATTATTGCTTATTATAAAGTGATATCAATAATATGATTTCTTTTAAAAATTAACGTATTATTCATCGTCTTATAAAAAAAATAA
Source organism: Dillenia suffruticosa (assembly GCA_033439265.1). Classification (NCBI taxonomy): domain Eukaryota; kingdom Viridiplantae; phylum Streptophyta; class Magnoliopsida; order Dilleniales; family Dilleniaceae; genus Dillenia; species Dillenia suffruticosa. Next base: position 1,295,003 of record JAVTVX010000027.1, read on the forward strand.
TTATTATCAGAAGAATAAATATTTAAAAAATTAAGACATTATTTTATAATTAACTCTAATCAATATCTATTAAATCAATCACATGAACTCTCATTGGTAACATGAATCATGAAGGATAAATATTTCTTAATGTTGTACATCCCCCACATGAATTAACTCACATTCATAGAAAACCAATATAAGTATAATATATATTTAGGTTGAGAAAATTAAGGTAAGAAAGATGGTATGCATATTTTTTTAAATTTTTTTAATTTTTTAATTTTTTTTTCAATTTAATTAATTGATTCGAATAGAAAAAAAAATTATACTTTTAATACTTTCTTTAGAAAGTTTAATCAAACCTAGTTGACTCCAGATGGAAAAGACAATGTATGTGGATTATTGTTGTTTGGTATGAAGAAGAGAAGAGACCAGAAAAGCAAAGGGATGGGTTGGGGCTGTTTGTTTGGTATGAAGCGAAACCCTTGTTTCTGCAAGCGAATGTTATGCCAGTGACAAGAAAGCGAAGCAGATGAGTCTGACTGACCAAAAATAACAATGAATTTTATTAGAAAAACTGTACGGCTTAGAGAGAGAGAGAGAGAGAGAGAGAGCATTCTGTCATTTTTGCAGCATCATGCCGGGATTTCAGGCCGGCGGGATCAGCGGCCCATTTAATTCATCTCTGTCGCACACTACACATTTTGGTACCAGTAAAATGAATTTAAAGATTATCTGATAATTTTTGTTTTTTTTACTTTTTTACTAAATATGTAAAATATAATTATTGCTTATAAAAAAACACTGCATAAATCCGAATACCTTTGAAAAAACATCAATTCCCCTGCTTTGAATAAAATAAAAAAATGAGTTTAATAATTTGAGATAAACTAAATTATGGAGTTCAATGTAAATGAAATCTTATACTCTGAACCAAAAAAATTAAATTTGAAATTTAATTAAATTCTTATATATAGAATAATAAAAATAAAATGGGAAATTCATTTTAAATATTTCTATTTACTTAATTACCCTTAAATTTCCTCTTTTTAGGAGTAATTAAGATAAAATTGTTATTTAAAAGTAAAATTAGGTTGACCCATTAACTAGAATTTATCTATAAAATTTACTATTTTTTTAGCTAATTAGAAATGTATTGATTGTGCGGTATTGAACATGAACTCTACACTTCTTTTTTTTTTTTTTTTTATCTTAGTTTGTCCATCACCCAATATCTAAAATTTTGTCCCGACTAATTTAAATTGACAGCTGTAGGGCCCATCAGGGAGAGTTGAGTTCCCAACCTGATTAAAACGACGAAAATACTCATCCTATTTATACCAACAAATATTGATACTCTACACTTCTTTTTCACATTTCTAATGATAAATTTTAATTCTAAGAAAACGTAGAATTCATTTGGATTCGTTTAATAAATATTTAGGTAGAACATTTGAAGCAAGGAAATTAGATCAACCTCCTCTTGTGATTAAATATTAAAATTTTTTAATCAAAATCTCAAATTTAAATTTTAAAAATAAAAAAATAGATTTTAATCTAGTAATTGAATACTTAAATTTCTTAACCAACTTAAAAATAGAAAAACAGGTTTGAGAGAGTTAATTCTCAAAATTATTTTTTATAGTTGTTCGAATCGAATTAATTTAATTTTTTAATACAGTAGTCGATTAAAAAAAAAAAAAAGGTCACGAGAAGACGTTGATGGGCCTTTCGACTGTAGAGAGTCAACTCCTGAGGGTTTTTGGGTAGGGGGAGTGTACCTCATTTAATGGAACCAAGAGAAAAAAATATGGTCCCCAAACTCACATTGTATTTTTCAACTATTCTATTTTTGGCTCTTGCAATGTATTTTTCATAAGATTTCTTTTGATTTTTAATTTTTGTAAAAAAAGTTCTACGATTCTTGTTAATACTGTGGGAAGAAGCCTTAGAATTGTAATTGGCATTAATTTTATCAATTATTTTTTTTAATTAAAAAGATTAAAAAAATTAGATAGCTAGGATTTATCTTCATCACCATTTCGTGAGTATTGATACGCAAAAAATAATAAATAAACTATTTATTCAATATTTACCCGAAATCCCTATTTATAGTTTATTTTGAAAATTTCCCTAAAATTATAAATAGCACTAATTTTATCGATCAGAATTTTATATTTAAAACAATTAAAAAGAAAAAAAATCAAATATTTAAGATTTATTTTGACTAATTTTCCTTGAATATTGATATACGAAAAAATAATATAATAATTTTTTTATTGAACTATTCATTTTCCTCTCTGAAAAATCTGCTTTCATAGAAATGGATAAATTCAGAAAGGAAATATGCGTGCATATTACATAAATTCTAACCTTATTCTGGGTGCCCTAATTTAATGACTTAATAAAAAGGAGATAATTCAAAGACACACGAGAACTATGTCTTTTAAAACTATATTATAAAACTCTTTCTAGTTGAAAATGTCAAAAATAAAAAATAAAAAATAAAAATAATTTTAATCATATAAAACTAGTTATTATAATTTTTATTTTAACTTCATCATAGTTGGTCTCAAATTTAAATAAAGGAGGAACGGTGTGTTATAGAGTCAGTCAGTCGACATAAAATTAAGATAAAAATTTATATATAAATTATTTATAATATTATTGTTGGAGTAATAAATTTGATTTACTTGATATTTGACTTTATATTACATAATATTATTCAAGTTAATGTTAATATACACAAATTAATTCAATTATAATCTTTTTTTTTAGTTGGCTCATTATATTTCAAAATGGATTTTATTAAAATCAAGAATAAAATTTGTAAAAAAAAAAAAGAAAGAAAAATACCCACCCCTTGTTTTTGTGGTGCATCAGCTAATTTGAATGAACAAAACATTTAAAAATATCTTATTACCACAATAACTACAAATTTAATCGGATTTGAAAAAAGAAAAAAAAAAAAAAAAGAAAATCAGTAATAAAGGAGGATGAAAAAAAAAAGCCGGGTTTCCCGGTGTGAGAGGGAAAAACAAAGCAGAATGATTAACACGCGGTAAAATAATAGCCGTTGGATGAGCATTTCAATGGTTGCCATCCATTTGATCTCCTGGATACGAAGAACTGCGAACGCGGGGAGAGAGAGAAACAGAGAGAGAAGCGAAAGAAAGTTTTGGTTTTCTTAGTGGGTTTTATGGGATTCTTCCAAACTTCTAGAAAAGACACAAGAATACACCGGTTCACTGAGTTTTCTTGAAACCTCAATCCGATCACAAGCCCGAGAGCTGACCTAAAGAAGCCCACAAGAGAGAGACAAAAGAAGAAAAAAAAAAGGTATGAGAGAGAGATAAAGAATCGCATTTCAATTGTGGGTGTTGTGTTGTTGCAGGGTTCAGAGTGAGAGAGAGAGAAAGAGAGTAAGAGATAGAAAGCAATGGCGGCGTTGCAGAGCTGGTGTAAATTCGGTGTCTTCATTTAAATGCTTTCCAAACATTGGAATGGAATTTAAAAACAAATTCTCGATTCTCGCTTCCCCCGATCCCTTCCAATCCTACGTGTCCCAATTTTATTTATTTTTTAAAACTGCTCCAAAAATGAGCAAAATTCAGGTTAATTAGCTTCTAAATTCCCTTTTCCAAAAAAAAAAAGAAAATTAAATTAAAAAAATTATACCCACATAGAGAGAGAGAGAGAGAGAGAGAGAGAGTAGAGAGAGAAAGGGGAGGGGGCCAAATCTGCTATGGATTTAATCTTGAAATTCAGAAAATACTTCTACAAAGTTCTCTTGGTAGAAAAATGTCTGGTTTTTTCTCACTAGGTAGTGGCAGCGGTGGTGGTGGTGGTGGCGGCGGCAGTAGGGGTAGGGTTACAATTACAAGCACAAATCCAGCACAAGCACATCAACCCCAGCAATCTCAAGTGAGTGGACTCTCGCCGGAGGCTTGGCTTTGGTACAGAAACGAGGCCGAGATCTCGTTATGGCACCACCACCAGCAACAACAACTTCAGCAGCAAGAATATTTCCAACGACTCACAACTAGCAGCTCATCATCTCATCAAGAACCTGCGCCGGCAACAGCATATGCCGCCACCAACGTCCCAGATGAAGCCACCGCATCAAGATCAACGGCAATAATGATGCGAGGTGGAGGAGGAGGAGGAGGAAGCAGTAGTGGTGGTGGAATTAGTTGTCAAGATTGTGGAAATCAGGCAAAAAAGGATTGCAGTTATATGAGGTGCAGAACTTGTTGTAAGAGCCGAGGGTTTGATTGTGCAACTCACTTGAAAAGCACGTGGGTTCCTGCTTCCAAACGACGCGAAAGGCAGCACAAATTACTAGCTCTTCATCAACAACAGCAGCAGCAGCAGCAACAACAGTTGCAGCTCCAAATTTCTCACCCTAAAAGACAGAGAGAAATTAACCCCTCCACCACCAGTCCAGGTACTTACTCTCAACTACCCCATCACACCCAACTGATGATTTGATCTATCAGTCACCGCAGACACGACATATGATAAAAAGAGACAAGAGAGAGAGAGAGAGCAATATCAATTGCGTGTCTGAAATCGACTTCCGTTCAGCTTTTTCTTCAAAACTCTTTTCTCTTTTACTGTTTTCTAGTAACCCTGACGATTATATTAGATTGACAGACTGATAGAGAGAGAGAGACAGACAGAAAGACAGACAGAGTCGAAAGAGAGATGGGTGTCATCTATTTTTCTTTTTACATGTATCTATGTGTATTCCAGTAAACACCCATAAATTATTTTATCTTTCTTTCTGTGGGTTAGGTTTAGCTGTGGCAGATTTTCCACCGCAAGTGAATCAACCGGCGGTTTTCCGATGCGTAAGAGTGAGTTCCATGGATGATGATGCGGAGGAATATGCATATCAGACGGCTGTGAGCATAAAAGGGCATATTTTCAAAGGAATTTTATACGATCAAGGCTTGGCCGAGCCGCATTACGTGCTTGGTGATGAGAGCTCATCCGGTGGCGGCGGCGACGGTGCTGGTAGTAGTGCTGGTGGTGGTGGTGGCGGTGGTGGTGGTGGTGTTGCAACAGCAGCAGGCTCATCATCTTCGGCCGCGACATTTATTGATCCTTCTTCTTCTGCATACACTGCAGCTCCTCTTAGTGCTTTCATGGCCGGTACGCAGTTTTTCCCTCCTCCCAGATCTTAAATTTTTGCCAACATCAATTGTATCCTTAAATTCTTCCTTACCAAGAACGTTGTCATTGTTGATGATTATTAGCCCATGAAGATTGAGAGAGATACAGAGAGAGAGAGAGAGAATATCTAATAGTTGCGTAAATTAGGAGATCGCTGGTGAGAGAAAAAAAAGAGCGAGGAAATGCTGGAAGGATTTTTTCTCTCTTTTTTTTTGGGTAACAGATTTCGATGCACTTGTTGATTATTATTATTCTTCTTCTTCTTCTTCTTCTTCCTCCTTGATTTCAAAGCTTGCTTGTTCCGTACAACATGGGCATGTTGGTAGGTTTTGTGTAATGTGTATATTGTATGTGGGTGTCTACTTGTATGTTTTGATTTTTGTGTCTAGCTCTATTTGATTATTCTTTAAGGATATGAATCAATATCGTTTCTGTGTTTTTCTCATATATTATTATTTTGCACCGTCATTTTTTAAAATAATTGAATATTGTATTTTAATACAACATAAAAGTGTAAAATTTTTATAATTTTCTTCCTAAATATATAATCTTTTGTGAACCACTGTATTCATGCGTGCTTGCAATAGATATTTAATTATATTTTTTTTGGATTCAAAGGAGAAGAAAATTTGGTTTGTTTAATGGCTTGGATTATGATCTATATGTATTCCGAAACTCCTTTTTGGTTTCTGTGGGGGAAGCCCACTCATGAAATATGAGGCATAAGTTCAAACAGCTCCAGAAGATAGAATGCCTCGCCTCTTTTTTTTTTTTTTTTTTCTTCTTTTGATAATTTGTGCTAGATTGTCTTTGTGTATGTGTGTATGTGTGTATGTGTGTAATTATATATATAATATGCTAACAGTATTTTGCATCAATATGTGAAAGAGACATGCATAGATGTGACTTATCCTTCCATTATTCATTGGAGAGCAGAAAATGTTATTTTGTCACCCATTTTTGGTTGATGAACCCTGCATGAAATGTTATATAAAAGAGGGATTCAATTATTAATTTTTCACACTTTTGGTGTTCCTTTTATGGACTTGTTATTACTGTGATTCTAAATATATTACTTATAGAAGAAACCATAATGTTGACATTTTCTGATGTTTAAAATACCAATGATGTATAGCAATACATGCATTAATGTAATATTTTATCATTTTTTTAATAAGAGAGATTCGGACTCGAAATCTTTAAAGGAAAGAAGATGATATGAGTTGAGATATCACCTATTGGCATATTAGTTGACAAGCATTTTTCTCATCATAATTTTAATTTTCTTGAAACAGTAGGGAAATTGATATTTGAATTTTTTTTTGGGACAACTTTTATGATTTGACATCATAAAAGATAAATCTTAAAACATTTTCCCTTTTTTGTCATGAAATTTTCCTGATCTTTTCATTTGGTCACCATTAAACAATGTAGATAAAAGCTATGTTTACAGATTTCAATTTTTGTTGGTGCCTAGAAAGCATCCGCTCCTTGTCCAGAAATGAGAGACAGTCTAATAATTTTTTACTTCTTATGAAATATCGTATATTGCATCTGCATGTGCTTGTTGCATAGGGAAGTTGGGTGCCTACAATTATATTATTTCGTAAAATGAAAATGTTTTTTTTTTTTTGGGGGGGGGTATATAAGCATCTTCGACTTTCCTTCCTAGGTATATAGTTTAATGTTGGAATGGTTAAGGTTTTCTTTATTACGTATTACGATTATATGCCCACACAGCTTCATTGGGCAACCATGACCTATTTTGTCTGACAGCTTCTGTTAAACATGGCCTTTTATGGAAGACACTAGATAAGGTTAAAAATTATATATATATATATATATATATATATATACATATAAAGCCAAGGTCATTGATAATTTCATATGTCAAGCAAGCATCAGCGTATTATGATAATCTTTTTTTTTGGGGGGTGGGGGTTCACTGGTAACAAGATCTGTCATAACCTTCACCATTTGTGAGGTTAAGAAACCCCCCGGGTCATTGATTTTCTTAAACAAGATCTGTCATGGGTAGAATTCATAGAGTACACATTTGGTAAATTCTTGCCGGTCCACTGCCATCTTAGAGCAGAAATAGACATTTTTGAACTGTTTTGTGCCTTTTCTTTTAGATGCACTTAGATGGCTGACACTGTGATGCTAAAGAAGACAGATCGACATGGGTATGCACATTTTAATTTCGTATTGCATCTTGATTATTCACATTTTCTGAAAAACATATAATCCTAATTTGGCGGTCTCAGTATTAATCCTACGTTGTACCTTAAAATGCTCCATAGAGAAAACTAGATAATAGAACACTAAAACATGTAAAAGCCTCCTAGTACAGATGAAAACACAATTCCTGTTAGTACTATAACTCTGTGTGTGAGATGATGAGCATGTTGTGATGCAAACTTGTATAATCCTTTGCTAATGTTATTTAATTTGAACTTATGAACATTTGGGTTTTCATTCTTGTGGATTGGTTAGCAATTTGAGATATTCATTTATGTTTTCATTGTCATTCTCGTCTAATTTGTTCCCACTGACGAAGGGATTTGTTGATCTTTCTGAACTTTTTTCGCTGTGTGTGGTTTTGTGGGGGGGGGGGGGGGGTGAGATTTTTGTGCTTTAATGCTATGCTTTGCAGGTTTAAATCCTCTTAGTTCTTTCTTCTATTGATAAATTTTGGAACTCTTTCCAAACATTCTGAAACAAATGCTCAAAATTTTTTGTCTAGACCTGTGATGTGCTTCACCAACCCCAGATGCATTTAGCTGATTTAGTTTGTATGGTGCTACTCTTCATGAATGACATCAGTCTTGAGCAGATAAAAATTGGATAAAATCCAACTCCATAATTTTGCATGCAAAATTTTAATTATGTTAAAAATGGAAATAATCCTTATCATGAGATCACTTAGAAAATATTCTTGGTTTTTCTGGTTTGCCCAGCTGCGTCAGTGTAATGTGAGAGTTCAAATTCTCTTGACAGAAAATATTTTTGAAGTAATGCTGACATGACCGATCAGATCTTCACTATTGAAAACTATATTTAAGTAATCCAAAAATGATGAGTTAATTAAGTTTTTAATTCCAAAACTAGGTTTTTGCCAAAATTTCTTCCTGTCTTGAATTGAAACACCAGTCATGGAATATTTTATAACAGATGTGAATCCTAGATAACAGTATTTTATAAAGAGTTTATCCTACTTCGAGGTGTTTTACATAGTCTTCCATTCATATGATGAAGCAGGCGAATTCTAGATATAATGTCTAAGATCCATGTCAACACTCCAACTTTGTAAAAATTAAAGGATAGGATTCCATGGCATCATTTTTATGTATTAACTGTCTTCATTTGTCAGAGCAAGAGAGAGACAATTTAAGCAAAAGGTTCTCTCTTTATCATTAAATATACTCACAAAATCCTAATATGGTCTTTCTCTCTCTCTCTCTCTTATGAAAACCCTAATCTAGAGGTTCCTTTTGTATAAACCCTAAAAATGCCTACACTAGAGACCTGAGCCTTTACAGGCTCATTTTATAGGTATTTTCATAAGAAAAATGTTCCTGGCTATGTGATCCATACTAATTACAAAAGGCAATAATGAGAGTGGTGTAGAAATTATTCACCTCAATCATTAGTCCAAAGTGCCCCAACACCAACATCTGCACCTTCTCAGTAACAGCAACCGCCACCCGCTCCAAGGCACTCCTCATGTTTCATGGTAAACAGCTGCATTTCAGAGGATATGACTGTTGTCAACCCCTTATGTTTGCTCATTGTTCTCAGATATGAAAAGCATGACCTGTTTTTGGAGAGAGAGAGAGAGAGAGAGAGAGAGAGAGAAGAGAAGAGAGAGAAGGCATATTCAAGTAGTCTAGGGAGAGAGTGGTGTTATGCTTAGGAAGTAGGGAGAGAGAGTAAAAGATAGGGATGGTGTTATGTCTGTTAGGTTTGAGGTTTGAGGCCACACTGTGTATAGGAATCTAAAGCAACAGCAAGCACTATGTGATCGGTCAAGGATGTAGGCGTCAATTTTTTTGCCTCACATGTCTCTCTTCAATTAGTGGTCCCTTTGCTCCCTTCCCCTCTCACCAATGCCCTGACTAGAGGCCCTCTTTGGTGCAAATTCTATCTTCTTTTTGGAAGAAAATTTTTCTTTCTTAATTCTTTTTCCATAATTTGCAGCCCCCCCTCCCTCTCCAGTTTTATTCATCGGTATCACTACACCCTAGAATACTATGGTTAAGGTGTACATGCGTAATGGCTCATAGATCACGTGCACACAGATACGACATTAGATGTTTGTTACTCATGCGAGAGGTTACTTGTGATGATGTTTGAGTTGTTATCATTCTGCCATATCTATTTGACTAATAAGGAAAAGGTATACTACATGTACATGTAGTGTATAAGGGGATACTTGTTCTACCATGTTATCTGAGAAATATATAATAGTGATCCCAATAACATACTTAGAAAATTAAAAAAATATATATATTAATAAATGAACTGGAAGCATACTAAGTGTCTGTTTGGTAGGGTTTTTTTTAATTTCTCTTCTCCTTATAAGAAGAAATCCTGTCAAATGGAAATTTTTAAAAGTTCTTAAAAAAAAAAGCTTTTTTTTTTTATGAAAGAAAATTTTAAAAAGTAGCTTTTAAGAAAAAGCTCTTGAGATGAGCTTTTTTTTCTCTTTTTTAATATTTCAGTTTTTTTGAAAATTTATATTTTTTATTCTATTTATATTCTCACATAATTGTTTTTATTCTATTAATATCTTCATTTAAATGATATAAAATTATAAATATATCTATTAATTTTTAACTTTTAATTTTACTTTAAAAGTAAAAAAATAAAAAAGAAATTAATCAAGCACTAACTTATTCAATTCAACTAACAAAAATTTTCTAAAAATTCTGAGTTCAAATTTGGCCCGCTTGTCTTTATTTAGGGGGAAAAAATATAACCGAGGTATAATATTAAATACTTGAGGTGATCGAGGAAACAATTGTCAAGTGGATAAATATTAAATACTTGAGAAATTTTAAAATAGACTTCAAGATGTGAGTAGAACAGCGGGGCTCACTCAAAATATAGCACCAAACAAACGAGTCAAGTCATTCTGGAACAATTCAAAGGGTAGAATTTTTATTTTTATCTTTTTTTTTATTCGATTTAATTTGATTATATCTTTTTATAAAAAAAAAATGACACCAAACAAACAAGAGGTTACATCTAGAATTCTTTACGATCGATACTATTACATTTAAAGAGAAAGTTTTATAGAATCATAATTAGACCTACATTATTATATGAAAAAACTAGAAGAGATAAAATTAAAAATAAAAAAAATTTGTAACAAATTGAGAGTTAGTTTAATTATAGATAAAATGTGAGAGTATCGTTTGAGGTGTTTCGAAATGTGTAAAGAAGACTCAAAAATAGACAGGTTCAGAGAATCGATAAGTTAAATATAGGAGATTTAATAAAATATAAAGGTAAATCATTGAAAACTTGAATGTAAATTATCCGTAAAAATATAGAAGTTTAAAAGTTTAGAAAAGAAAATGGTTTTGAATAAAAATAGATGACGTGAAAAACTCCGTACAAATTAAATCAATCTATTTTAGATATTTATTTATTGATTTATTAATTTATTAATTTTTTATATTTCTATTTTTATTTTTATATATTTTTTTTATATTTTTTTTAAAATTTATCTAATAGATGATGGATTCTAAATATTAAGATCAAGGCTTCTGTCGTTGTTGTTGTACACCAAACAAACAACACAAAATAGCTGCACGGAAAAGACAGAGATTGACGAACTAAAAGCCAAACAGGAGAGCTAGTTACAAAATAATAATAATAACGAAAAAGATAAAAATATTCTTTGCATCTTATTATTAAATAATATTTTGAGGTAAGTTAACGATCTTTGTCGATGATTATCAAAGATCAAAATAAGGAATCTTCTCTCCTAAATTAATTTCTTAAACTGTCGAACTCAAATTTTAAAATTAAAATTTAATTTTTTATTATTATTAGATATATAATGTTTTGCGAGTTGTGCTCTAGCTATTAGGAATTAGCATCCGCAGGTTGGACAAAGGCACTTGCGTTAATCTACCATTATTTGCATGCTGTAGGGACCGGTAATGGCATGTCTTTATGTTTTTTTTTTTTTAAATTATAGATTTTTAAAAGATTTTACCCTCTGAAAATCCTCAAAAGAATCACGAAAAAGTTTCTATTTTTTAATAATTAAAATCTCAACTGCTAAGTAGATTTGTTTTGGACATATTAAGCTGTGTTTATTAGGGAAGTTGACAAGATAAATGCATGACAACATTGTAAAGCATATCAAATGTTTGTGTGTGTGTGTGTGTGTGTGTGTGTGTTTTAAAGATATATAAACTATGTGGCTTTCTTGTATATGAAAAAATATAAAAAATAAACCTTCCCATTGAAAATATCAAAATATATTTTGGGGAGTGGAGTAAGATGGGTCACAGCTTTTTTTGAATGTGGTTATTATTTTATCATTATTGCATGCATTGACATGGTTCTGTAAAAGAGACCGAGATAAAGGCTAACACGAGAAGAAGTGAACAATTCTTTTTAATGCCTCTCTCCCTCTCTCTTGCTCGGGCCCCTACCTACAATAAGAATAAAGCCAGAAGAAATAAAATTGAAATAATCACCTTAGCATGAAAGGACATTCCCCTTTTTCTTTTCTCTAGAGGAGCAGGAATTGCCCCACACTACATGATCAAAGTGTCCAGTGGACCGACGCCAGTGAATGAACAATCGTTTGTCTTAAAGGTCTCAGATTCAAGTCGTATGAAGAAAATAAGTATTGGAAGAGTTTTATCCTATAAAAATTCAATTCAAGTCGAATTAAATTTAGTCAGATTTAATGTGGTTGTCAAATACTAATAGTTTTATTTATTAAAAAAAGAAAAAAAGACCGGTGGTGGAAGGGTATTCCGTTTTCACCTTCTCAAGCCTTCCCGACCTGGGAAAAAGAGATGGGATCGAGCATAGGTCCCAGTGGTCCATCAAGCACGATATAGCATCTGGAAGTTTACGGTCCCCTCTAGCCTATTAGAGTGAGGAAATGGGGCGTTTGGTGGACAAATACCTCAAGGCCCAGAGAGAGGAGACAACATCTGATTGGGGCAGGTCTTGGTGGGACATTCTTTACGGTGTCAAGTTAGTCCGCCTAAACAGCTGAGATAATTTTTTTTTCTTTTTGTTACACGAGATTTGAACATCGATTGGAAAAGAAAATTATAACCATTAAACTAGAGCATAACAAAGATAATAACATTGCAAAAGCAAACTAGGCAAAATCGTAACATCCTCCTCTAGGTTCAACGACAAGATTTTAATTCTTTTAATTAAGATCTGAGATTAAAATCCACTCTTAAATCGGATAACTTGTGCACAGATAGTCAAGTACCAGGAAAAAAAGGGGGGCCAAAACCATGTTGGCCGGTTGAGAATACTACCCTACTCTATTATATGATTCAATCACCTTTATATATATATATATATATATATATATATAATTAACGAAACCCTGAGCAGGAAATATAAGACTATGCCAATCAAAATCAGGGTTAGATTTGGGCAAAACTCAGAACAACAAAAAATCAGAGACTGGATTTGGGCAAAACTTAGAACAACAAAAACAAGGAGGCTAAAAGAAATGACATTCAAGAATAACTATGAACATTTTTCTATTACATTACAATTCAAAATCTTCCGAAAGCCGCATCAAATGCTACTTAATATGGTAAAGCAAGAAACTACAAATAAAATCTATTTTGTGCAAGATATTACAGGTGGACTTATGGTAAAAGGGCAATTAGCTTGAAGGGTCAAGACCTCCTTGCTGATAAAGCTTAGTTCTTGATCTAACGCTTGATCTCTACTAAATGAACTTTCCATTACCTTTTTACCTCACTGCGGAAGATCACACTCCACTACTGTCGGCTGAACCCGGGATATAGAATGAAAGTTCCACACATATGTTGACCAAAAACTATGATAAGCCATCTACCATCACCGATAACCTCCTGCGGCACGTGGTTTTCCTCCCCTTGTGTTCAAATGTTGGGAGATAAATATGATTGCCATCACCACAATGAGAATACCAACCAGCGTGCTGAAAAAGAGAGCACCGGGTTGCCGGGTCTGAACAAAGCCATATATCCCATTAGAAGTCACCAGAATCAGGTCATTGAGACCATCACCAGAGAAATCCTCGCAGATTAATGCATGGGTGGGAGGTGCAGGAAGATCTACTGTTGCTAATCTGCTACCTCCGGGTGATAAGATCACGGCCTCTTGATCTCCAGCAGCAAGGATCATCTCCTGATTATCATGGACACGCAACGTAATTGCCTTGAGTGTAGGCACAACCATACCCACTTCCATCATCCCTGTTAGTGATGGAAGGTTTGACCATGTAGCACCAGTCAGCAGTTGCCATTGCCAAAGAGCATCATGGCCATGCAACCCGGGAGAGTATGATGTCACCTGAAAGAAATATCAAATTTGAGAATGCTCAACTCTTTCAGCAAAATTAAACAATACTAGGGCATGCATTTTTGGCACAAAGTAACATGGATAACTAAAACTATCCGAGTAGGATAATCTTAAATGTGTTTATTGAACTATATACCTCACCGCGATTAGTAAGGAAAATAATGTCACCATGGCTGCCCTTGCGATGCCTATGACCATCATTTCTTGGAATGAGAATGGGTGTTGCAACCTCAAGTGAACCTATATCAGGAGTTCGGCCAAAGCTCCTAAACTCTCCATGCTGGAATAAGTTAAAATGGGAATGGTGACATATGGAAGCATTAAAAAGTTGATCTCGAACCGGTACACCTGAGGTTGCGACAGCCCAGCAAGGTAGGAGCATTTCCATGGATCCACTTACAACAGTTTGCTCAGCACCATTTCCACCAACAACCTACATTTAAAGAAGAAGGTAACTTTCAAAAGGACCATGTAGTATGCTGAAATCCCAATTTCGCCAATATTATTCTGGCTTTGTAGAACCTCGATGCAATTTTACATTGAAACTGGTCAAGTATAATTCTGATTTTAATAACCTTGGGAAGAAGGTGGGGGCATTTTTTTTTTTTTAAATCTATTAATTTTCCTTATTGACACTTCAACTTGGTGAGAACATATCTCTTATATTGGAATAAGCCAGCAATATATACACATTTTACACAATGAGCAAAGACCAAATGTAATGCATTTCCACCAACTGCTACAGAAACAGTAGCTTGCTATCTTTAAGCTAAATGGAAAGCTCATCAAATAATACAGAAAAGGCCAATAGATTCCTGAGTTATGAATGGGTCCTACCTAGTAGAATTTAGCTTGGATCTCATCACTAATTCAAGGGCAAATTATTGTTGTCATTTTATATGAAAAGAATATTTCAAAAAGAAACACAAAATGATTTAAAAAAAAGGGATGACAAAACCATCCTCCAGAGCCTTCCGATCCTTGTCAATCACTATTGAGGAGCAAAGCATATGCATCATGTACAATACAGTGACACAGCATGCTTTCAAGGGCAGCTGCAAGAATCTCTTGAAATGGCAACTGGACACGCATCCCTACAGCAAAGGTTAAAAGCCAGTATTTTTTTCCCCTACAATGTAAAATTTGATGGAAGTGCTGATGGAGGGTAAAATTAATAGAGAAGATATACTGGGGAAAATTATAGCACCTGCACATGATCAAGCACTCCATCTCCATTGATATCAGCATGGAGACCTCCTTCTTGAAGATGAAGCTAGATTAAAAAAAACAAAGGAAGTTCAAGTCAGACAATGAATCTCCTCTTGATGTATTAACAGTAACAATGCAAGAACTGCCCAAAAACAATCTAAATAAACACAAGCACTTGTGGATCCTATAGCATAATTAACAGGTAGAAAACAATAAAACTAGACAGATTACTTAGAACAAGCATATAAGTGTATGACAAGAAGACATAAAGATAGATACGTATTCAGAATTACTAGTTATCTATGTGCTTTGCACATAATAAGAAACTTGATTTCTTTTTTAGGTATTATATTTGAGATCTTAAAAATGTTAAGATATGTGTAAAATTTTGAAGAGAATTCTATAAGTTTTCTTTTTTCTTTTTCTTTTTTAAGATTATAGATTCGTCCTATGGAAAAAATATTTAAGAGAATTTAAAAAAAAATCAGCAAATTCTTGAGAATTATACTAAATTCAAATGTTTTAAATGGATCTTTAGGCACCAATGTGGAAATGCTGAAATGCTGATATCAAAGTGCTGTAAAAGAGAAAATTAGCTCGAAACAGCATTGTCACATATAGCATTCTGTATTTGGTAAAAGGGGTGCACAGAGCAGATCAAAAATACCATTGAGCAGAATCCTTCTAATCAAGAAAACTTTCATAAGGACAATTGAAATTAATGTTTTACAATCAACCAGAATTAGAAGATAGTAAACTGATGTCAGCTAAACCATGAGATGATGAAAATCTAAGAGCAAAAAACTCTCTGTCGAAATGTCAGCCTCTCTTTTGACAAAGCCATTTTTTGGTCTATTAAAAATTTGGATTGTTTTCACCGCCTACAGCTACATCCCTGGATCTCTTTGCTGAATATCTAGATTGATAATGCTGGATTCTCAAATAGATGGCACATGAAATTGGAGAAGTTCTCTGGCTGAGAAATTCAGGATTTTAACAACCAGAATGGATTTTCATGACAGTGGCGGTTCTCAAGACCCCAATGATCTTCTTAATCAAATGTTCTAAAGTTAAACTGGCCAGCTATAATATCCCACGTGGCCACTCTATAAACCGTAAGACAAGCATTTTTTGCTTTCTAATAAATCTTTCTCAGAATTAGCAGGATAAATTCACTTACAGTCTACCTTACAAATAGTGCGGCCAGATGCCAAATGAATTGCTTCAATCCCTTCCTTCTGATGTGCCACAACTACATTTGGAACCCACCAAAGTTGCGTGTGATTTGTTATGGTAGGAATGTACGGCATTGGCTGCATCAACAGAGTAAAAAGATATCAACAGGGGTCATCTGAGCATAAGTTGTCCAATAGTACTCCGCGTTCACACACATTTAGAAAATAGCATAAATTATGAAACATAAATAAACATTTAAAATGAAAGTTGCATTCCTTTTTGAAAACAATTACCAGACTGATGAGGTACAGGTCCTAATTTTCAAAAAGCTGCAATCCATGCTAGTAGCATTCTTATAGTTATTGCGATATTGATGCCATCCAAAAAAAATTTAACACATACATTCTGCCCTTTAAGGTAAATATAGGCAGGAAGGCTTACCTTCTTAGATTTGGCTGACTTAGCAATATTTGCAGCTTTGTCAATCAAGTTTGAAATTTTTTTTGAGGTGTCCTTTCCTGGTGGATTGTTTTCCTCCGGCTTATGGAATGGATAATTAGTAGTTTTCCCAGGAATTTTCTTCAAAGCTTTCCTTTTGTGTCGCCTAAAGTGCGCAAGCTTAAACCTAGTATCCTCCCTCCTATCCTGATTGAAAATTTTGGAATTATAAGCATTACTAACCTCTTGATAAGCAGGGAAGAAATCACCTAATATTTGGGAATGCAAAAGTACTTACCCAGTGATGAGGCATAACTCCTAGGATAGATTCTCTGAACTCCCTGCACTCAAACTAGAATTTACACAGTTCGATGAGTTCATCTTTGGGAATTACATAAAAATAGTTAAATTTGACCAAACACAATCCCACTGAGATTCATTAAATTATGAATGGAGAAGGGCCACTTGATAAGGAGTAAAACTTGTACAAAAAGTCCAGCTAAAAGCATTTTTGTTATCTGTAAAACCAAGTCCAGCAAACCGAATGCTAGATAATAGATATGCATATGGGAAACCAGTGGTACAATCAAGGTGTTTACTAATGAAGACAATCAGATTCATGAAATCTATTGTCACACCACTCAGATAAAGGAAAGGGATTGGTGGATTAATTTACTGATTAGGAATATCACACACAACAAAGAAGAAAAATATAAGACAAACATCGTTCAGCTTACCTCCCCAGGATGACGAGTGTTCAGAGCATGCACATCCAGCTTGTAGTTATGCTGTGGTATCAACTGTGATGCCTCTGAGGAGAGTGTTTGAATGTTCTAAATTACAAGAATGAAGTCAATAGGAGTAAAAGGCATAGCAAATCAAAGAAGATTTGACTTTAACACCAACATATTGAAGCACATGCAAAATCTGCATAAGGCTTTCATAAAGGCAGTAATACTAACAGCCATAACTCAACATTTAAGCATGAAAATAACATCATGCAAACACCCTAAAGTTAAATCTTCCAGAAATTAGGAGAATTAGTTTCAAACTGTAAAAACTTGGAAGCAAGCACTGCATAAAACAGAGTACCGATACATATTACTGGAGTGGTGTCATTTGCTTAATCCTAGCAACATTTTTGTTAAAGATGTCTAAAATTCAACATTGTATATTACAAGGAACCTCATTCTTAACCAAAAGGAGCACTACTGCTGCCTTCAAGCATGACAGCGGGACCGCTAATCTAAATGTTGAAAGATTAGAAAAAGGTTTTTTTTTTTTTTCCTTTAAAAAATGAAGAGTCTTTAATCTAAATTTTAAAGTCTTCTATATTAAAATGTACAATGCAACTCACCAAAAAATAAAAAAAAAAAGCAGTTGCGAATAACATGAATATTTTCCTCAGCATGAAAGCTTGAGATACCAAAGAAATCCCAGGTCAAATAATAAATAATTTGAATGGTTTACCTCTTTTTTTCTGTCCCATCGAAGAAGACCACTTCGACCAGCAAATGCATAAAATGCAAAATGACGCAAGTCAACATTTCCAGAGGTCTCAGAAGCCTAGTCAAACAACAGAAATATAAAATCAGGTCTCCACTGAAAAAGAAATAAAAAATCGCATAAGCATGGTATTCCTGATATTATACAGTTTCACACCCCACAACCAAACGAATACAAAGCAACCATGCAATGAGAATTAGTTATATGTAGTCAAGCCAAGGGAAAGGTATGAGTTTCTTTCGTTCGTAACTGATGGCAAATTTCACTTTCACAAGACAAGTAAGATTGCCAACAAAAACCTATTGGCAAAAAACTGAGATTGAACTACCATTTCCTCCCTTTCACATTTACACATCCAGTGATCCAAATGCAAGATGTTCTCTACAGGACAGGAGGCATTAAAACTCATAGATTCAACTCCAAACACAGTATCACTACGAAGATTCAAATGTCTCCCGAAAGAAAAAAGATTAACGAACTCACTAGGTATAAATAATAAAATTTTCCTACAGATAAAATGAGGAAAGGAAGTGTACGAGAAAAGAAGAGCATCTGGGCAGAACTTATTTACAGACACTAGTCAGATCATCTAGGACAACTATTCATGCATGCAACAGCTCTGCAGACTCATGATACCTTAGACATAACCTGTTTGAGATAAAGAAGAAAATTGTTCACGTAAAACACTAAGAGACAAAAACAAGAGCATCAGAAGAGCTATCCAGCATGCACAGGCCAGAACCACCTTCATACCTCCTTTTCACCAGCACTTCTTCTATGGGCCTCAGCATTTTTCGCTGCCATTCCTATTTCTTCAAAAGGATCAAGGGATATCTGCAACAATAAAATTAATCATGTGTCACACAACAAATGAATAGAAAGCATGCTCCCAGACATCAACAGATATCCAAGGAAATTGATGGTACTTCAGTAACTGTATGCAGACACCATTAGCCGTAAAAGATTCTCCTTTTAATTTGACAAAGGTTAAAATGAGTGAGTTCTCAAGACTCCAAGAAAATTAATGAAATCATCCTACTAACCCATTCTGTTCCAACAGCAAACAAGAAAAAGCAATCAAAGTAATTCATATTTTTTAACTATAGCAGATCCGAAAAAGGAAGGGATGATACATGTGGCTGCATTTCCATCCTTCCTCCAACAATTACTAATCCAGTATCTCCATGCTTCAAGGTATAATTGCTTATAGAAATTGCCACCTCCCTATGGTGTGCATTATGTGGAAAGTCATCCTGCCAAAATGCACAAAAGTAAGAAACAAGAACAAGTTAGGTATATATTGCAATGACAAATGACTAACTCTAGAGAGATTACAAGACTGCAATTGATCTGCATACTGGAAATCTTAGAACTGAACCCCACATAGATTCACTTGACAAACCTGTAGATTTGTCTCCCAAAGCTTCTTGAGGTTGTGATCAAAACACATGACAGACCAGTCAGATGTCACAACAACAATAACCTGCTTCTGTGGTTGTCCCTGTTTATAAGTGCGATCAACAACTCCAGTGGCCATGGCTACAGCACGTCTCCCAGATGATACCCGAACTTTGTCGGGCAACAATGTTACTTGTGAAATCATACGTGCTTCACTGAATCCTTCATCCACGCGTCTGTTGTGAGGCTCCAGAATCTGTGCTAGAAACTCAAAAAAAATGAGTCATGCCCAATAAAAGTTCCCCTTGTGGTATTTTGTTGGAAGGTGAAATATAATTCTTTGAATGAATAATGGAAATTCAAATTGAAGCGGGAAAACAATCCCAAATGATGATGAGCCAAATTTCTGAAAGAATGTGTTTCTCTTCAGCAGAAAAGAAATCAAAAGAACTTTTCTTTCAAAGCGGATACAAGAGGCAATGAGATTGGAAGCAAAGCTCAGGTAAGAGTCAGTGAACAACAACATTAGCACTTTTTTACAAGTATCAAAAAATAGAAGAAAGCTAAAGAGAATTATGCCATCAAGAGTTGTATAACTTAGTAGCATCATCAGTTTTCTTCCCGTATTGACATCCTTCTTTAGTTGCAACTAAATTCTTAATTTAGTGAAAATGGCCTTGTGATCCTTTCATGTCACTGCTTGTCCATCTATCAAGCATACATTTTTTATAAAGCTCCAATTAGAGTCTTAAACACATAAAAAAATAAAAAATGAATACCCAGCTACCTCATGAGTCACCAGGAGGGGTGAGGACAGGCAGCTACCCCCTTGAAATTTTAAGGAAAAAAAATTAATATGTATAATTTCAAATTTTATAATCCCAATGTCGTATGTTCTCCTAAAAATTAAAACCCCTGCCACCACTACCGCAGCCCTTGCATGTTGTATTTCACCCCCTTACCCTAAACATAAATTTTTGGCTTCACCCCTGATAACCAATATTGTCACAGTGAAGCCCTCAGAAAATTCTAGACCAAACAGCACCATTAATAGTGCCCCTTGATTTTCAGATATTCACGAGCTAAATTCAAAAGGCATACGCATACCGTGCCTCTTAAACTTGATATGAGGGTTCTTAATCTGTTCAAGTAACAATCTTTTTTTTTTTTTCCTTTAGTTAAACTAGCTAATCAAAACAATGTGATACTTCATTCAGTATTTGGTTTGACACCTTTTGCAATGTGAAGTGCCATACACCATCCTCAAGTAACATTATCTGGATAAAAAAAAAAAATCAATGACAGAAACAATAAATCCCAACATGACATGACATTATTACTCCAAATGACATTGGCGACCCCCATAACCCCTCGAAGTATAAACAGCAATGTATGTTGTACTTCGCCCCAACAAAAATTTCTAGCCGCACTTGACATAAATTTCTGGTTTCGCCCATGGCATTACCGTTACTTCCTTCTCAATACCTAAATTCTTACAATGCTAAGGCGAACATAAGTGATAACGAAAATGAGTACAGCCTGTTCAGGATCACATAATCAAGATTCAACAAATAGAGAGAGAGGACCTGAATTTTGGCATCGTGAGTAGCGACGAGAATTTCTTTCCTACCATCACCATTCAAATCAGCAACAACAGGAGGGTGAAGACGTTCTGCTTCATACTTGATCGGATATTCATCGGATAAATGAAACCACGCTTCCTTGAACGAGAAATCACCTTCATGCTGTACAACAAACAAAAACACAAATCAGCCTACGAATTGCAATTCTAGGGTTTTAGGAAACTACTGTGGTTTGAGTTTTGAAAAGCGATCAGCTTAAAGCTTACAAACCTGGAGAGAGAAGAAGATCGCGAAAGATGAGAGCATCAAAATTGCCAAGTCTCGCTTCCTCATCTCTCTCTCTCTCTCTCTCTCTCTCTCTCAGTGTACTGTGATCGATCGAATTAATCGCCGGCCAGATGAGTCAGTGCGGAGTCGTCATCGAGTTCAATTTAAGCCGGGGCGTGGTTCTAAAATTCTTAACCTCTAAACGACATCGTTTCAAATTTCTGACAAGGCGTTGCGTTTAGTATGATTTCCTAAGTCGGTGCGTTTTGACCGAAGCATCGATCAAACTCTCTGCCACGCTAAACGGGTCGTTCTCCAAAGCTTAAGAAAATTAATTTTGAAATAAAAAATATAATTACCTTTTAATTAACTTATATTGAATTATTTTAATCCAAAAAAAAAAAATTGATGGGTCATATCAACAGCACATTAAAGGCAATGAATTTTCTTTTTTATTTTAATGTTGTGGGTAAATAACTGTTTTAACATAATTTTTATTTCAGACTAAAATTTTAAAATTATTTTATAATTTTTAAGACTTCCAAAACAAAAATTATATAATTTGTAAAATCGTTTTCAATAGCTTTAAGCACTAGATGTAGAATCCAAACTCCAAGTTTAACCATCCACCTTAGACTCTGTTCTATTTATAAGCCAAAAATATTTCAATTCCAATATTCACTAAGAAAAGAAGAAAACCATATTCCATTACAAAACGGCGCACACTAATATACAAAGACCAGAGAGAAAGACTAAAGATGACATAAATGTGTTGGGGGTTAATATTCTCCCATACTTCCACTCTTGTTTCACCCCTTTTTCCCTCTTTTCAGCCTTAAGAAATCCAGCACATTTCCTCCAGATCTTCGACCTGCTTCAGGGCAAAACAACTTCAATCATCCACCCATAGAGTATCTATAATACTCGATATTGGAAGTCTCAAAGTAACTAAAGAGTGTCACGATTCATTGAGATTCAGTCTATTGTTGTTCAAATTCATTAAAAAAAGAAATAATAAAAAAATCACGGCTATGAAGCACGGCAGCACTTACTGTTTCTCTCAACAAAGCCTCCCTCTGCACGTGTTCCTCGCACATGTGGGATGAACACATGGAGCTACATTCAACATCTTTGCCCCTGGAGCTACCTTCACTGGTAACTTTCCAGAAAGGCTGAAACAATGTAAATGAACAGGCCAAATTAGTAACGTTGATTTCTAGTTAACTACCAATGTCTGTTAAAACTATAAATGTCAAAAAAGCCATTTTTAAATTCCCCTCAATTTGATGTTCCAGCTGAATTGAAAGGAGAAAAGATCGATATTATGATTAAGCAAAGTTTAAAGCCTTAACAAAATAAAGCTGGCTTACTATTGATCTGTTTGAAGACTCGAGAAGCATATATATATATATATATATATATATATATATATATATATATAACAACGGCAGTCTCAAGTTCAAACCCTATGAATGAAGCAAAAGGATTTAGGAGAACTAATTTTTAAAATAAATCATATAATATTTGAATCAAATTAATCGGGTACTATATCTATACTCAAAAAAATTAGCACACTATATAGTAATGCCCGGTCCCTATTTCCTAAGCCCATCCTGGCAGGCCAGGCCAGCCCACGTTGACAGCTCCAATTACAGGAATTAGAATCACGATGTTATGGTTTCCACGTTTTTATGGTAAGTTTGGTTCTGCGAAGGAAGGGAGAAGAGAATGGGAAGATTTATTTACTAAGTAAATATATTTTTTTCTATTTTATTTGGTAAGAGTGGAAGGAAAGAAAATAAATATTATTTTCTCTTATTTGATTAGAGTGAAAAGTGATAGAGAAAAGGGAAAGAAATAAATATTATTCTTCCTAAGTTATATAAAAGCGAAAAAAAAAAAAAAATTTGTTTACAAATTTTTATTACACATCCGATCCATTCACAAGTGGAAGGAAATTTTTATGACACGGAGGGGTGCTATTTTACCCCTTTTTTACTTTCATCCCTATTTTCACTTTGACCAAACAAAAATAATTTTCTATTTTATTCCACATTTACTTCCCTTTCTCTTTTCCTCTTATTTTACATCCCAATCAAACTTACCGCCAGGGTCATAGTAAATAAACCGGATTTATATATATATATATATATATATATAATGTTATATAATTATATACTATATTTTATTATATTTTAATACTCAAACAGCTTGAACACGTTTCGATCATTGAACCATATATCAGTGCCTTAACCGGTTCAATGACCAATCCAATTTTCTAAACATCGGGAGTAACTAAAACCAAAATAAATAAATAAATAAACAAACAAACAAACAGAGAGAGAGAGAGAGAGAGAGAGAGAGAATCCACAGAATCAAGCAAGAAACTAATGAAACGACCGAAATGAAAACACTAGTGACCGTTCTTACAGAACCTGAGCATGCTGGGGCGGGGGGGGGGGGATGCCCTTGATGTTCATGCCTATATCCAGAGGGTAAAAGAAAAAAGGTGAGAAACTAAACTCTCCTCCATGCCGACAAATCATTCTCCACCAGCCCAACCAGCACAAAGGAGTTCTTCAAAATTGTATACATAAGCTCTAGACAACTGCATTATCAATCTTCTACCACTCCCTCTACCACAAACAGAACAAAACAACACTAGGTAGCCCCACAACACCTGGCATCTACCACAAGAAAAAAGAAAATAGGACGACGACGACGGTGATGATCCCACAACTTCCTAATTCCAAGTTCCCTCAAAAACTCCTATATGACGAGGTTCAATTCCAATACACATACACCTGATCCTTTTTAAAAGTACTTATGCCAAAACAGCATCGACGAAGTTGTGGCAACGAGTGATAAATGCTCCTGCAAACTTTCCAACTTTCCAACAGTACTTCAAATCAATGAACCCTAGTGCCCTTCCACCAAAAAGTATTTGAGAAAACCAGTCATCGTTAAGATATTCTCCATGTATTAAAAAAAAAATCCATTATTTGAACATTAAAATCATAATAATTTATACATACAATTGAAAAAAAAATGTTAAGCACTTATGTGAGAATACCCCGCATGCCATTTTCCATCAATTTTTTAAATAAAACAAAATTAAAATTTTCAAATTAACTTTTCATTCGAAAATTGGCTTTTTCACTTTGCTATCTCTATCAAGGTATAGAGTTCACCTAAATTGATGTGGTCGGTTTGCATGCGATTATTATTTTCTTATTTGCACAAAATTTTCAAGAAGGGTTTGGTTTATTTCACTTTGAGTGTTGCAAGTGCAAATCTTTTATGTAAAAGGCAATTTCTATGACCCCAAGGAAAAAAAGAAGTGAAATATGATCGGTCCATTCACATTTTATCTTAAGATTATTATGACTCTATTGATATACATTCGGTTTACTAAGTAATAGTATTAAATTTTTTAATTAAATTTAAAATTTAAAAATAAAAAATATCTAATAATTTTCTTTAAATTAGATATAGTAATATTAATATCAATTTAATCAAAATATGAATAAACCATAATATAATTATAAAAAAGGAAAGAAAAAGGCTATTGTTTGTGACCTTCGTTGAAGGCTTCATTTCATCCGTACTTTTTCAAACATCCCCATTATTTTTCACTTTTCATATATATATTTTTTTTAACTATTCTCCTCTTTAATTTTGAATCATAGTCAAATTGCTTTCTCGATTCATGGGTGATTAAATTTTCGAATTCATGTACGTATAGATATAATATAAAATTGTGTATGTGATTTTTTAAAATAGATTTAAATTTTAACGATTAGTCTTCTTATTTAGTAATTATATGGAAAATTAATTTTAAAAATTTGTATAAATACCAAGATATTTGATAGGCCATAAAGAAGGAAAGTGGAGCAATTAACTGCATGAGAAATTCCCACGCAAAAAGCGCCCATCAACCTTGGACGGAACCAGATCACTTCATCGGACCGTCAAATCCGAGGTCTCATGTAAAACTTACCATGAGCGCGCCCGTGTTTAGATTCTCAAAATTAACCTCAATACAAACAGCTGTCACTGAACGATTAGGCTGATCTCATCCTGCATACTTCACGAATCATGGGAATAATTCGAAGTGGCAAACTCGTAATTAAATTCAACCCTTATACCCATTTTAGTACACATATACCTCATCACCTCGGTTATATGAAGAGAGCGAGATATGTGGATTTCTTCGTGGTGTCATCACCTCGGAAGTATCAAAAAATCTGGAGAGAGAGAGAGAGAGACGGAGATGGCGGCAGAGAGTGGACAAGTAATCAGTTGCCACACCGTTGATGTCTGGAATGAACATTTCAGGAAGCACATCGAAGATCCCAACAAACTGGTGCTTGCAATCCTCGATTTTTTTTTTTACTTATAACGTCTGGTTTATATTATGAACGTTTGATTATGTTCTGGATCGGCCTTAAACACGATTAAAACTATGATTCCTCAAATGGGTGTGTTTTGATTGCTTTTAATTTTGTCCAATTTGGTTTCAATTTCCTATTAGAAGAAAAAATGAAAGAGGGTTTTACTCTGTAGCGTGATTGTGACATTTTCTGAAGTGTCTGACTTTTGTTTTTGGTTATAGTTTAAGATTAATGTACGACGTTTGGTGCTTACTTGAAAAACGTTGTTTGTTTGAGTAAAAGATTGGACTGTTTGATGGGTATGTTTTCATTCGCGCGAGTAAGTGATTTATCAAATTTTACTGGGATTTGGTAATGTAGTTCAGGTTATGGAGTAAGGGATCAAGGGTCACTCGGTTTCATTTCCAGTGTCTATGTATTTTTTTTTTGGTCCATTTAAGTGTCATTTTAAAAAATCAAGAAAGCTTTTTTTTCAACTTTACTCTTATTTTCGCAGAATTATAGCATATGATAGATTTTACTTTTAAGGGATAATTAGTTAATTAATATTAATTTTGTCTAAAATTATAGTTATTTAATTATTTTCTTAATTCTTATTACACTTTGGAAGTTGGACAGAGATAGGATGTCGTGATGTTGGTTTTTCAGGACATGAAAATTGTTTCGAGGTCTTAATCATAGGTTTTGGCGCCTTGTGTCTTTCCTTTTGTATGTTCACACTCTATTCATAGAGTTAGACGTGCCGAGACCACGGCCATAGGAATAATGGGGGCTCATCCCTTGCTCTAATAGTGAGGATTTGAGCCCTTACACCTCGCCTTCCTCTTATAAAGATCATTGCTCTCGTAAAATACAAGGGGGAGGATGTGTTGAGGTTTCAGAACGAGCAATTATGTCCTCAAGAGAAGCGTGGTGGTCGTAATCATCTCCTCAACTCTGAGATTTAGGGTTCGAATCCTTATATAACAAAAAAAAAGAAAAAAAGAAAAAAAGAATGAGCAATTATTTCTTTCATCTAAGGTGATTAATACGGAAGCATCTTCTGACGAGCATAGACTAATTGGTGACCGATGCTTATAATGACCGAAAATGATATTTCGTAGAAAATGACGACGGTTTTCAACAACTGGGGACAACATTTGCATGGATAGGCAAAGTTTGTCATATTCTGTCTTAGAATAGAATAGAGTAGGCGTTAAACCTAATAAAAAATAATCCTTCCTTAAGAGAGAGAGAGAGGGTGTTTTATGTGTATTTTCTTCTTGATTTTGACCATGTGCATTAAGGAAAATAATGTAGAACTTAATTTGTAATTTGAAGTATCTCTTTGCCAAGGTCTTTATTCACTGCCCATTACTTAGCTGGTTTTGATTGACAAGAGTTTGTTCTTTACAACCTTGTAACATCTAATTTTATCTTAAGAAAACTTTTGTAGAAAACTTTTGTATGCTAACATCAGCATAAAACCAATCTTGTAAAGCTGGACATTTCTACCTTTGGGGAATAGTGATCATGGATACTTTGCTGTGAAATTGCAGGTTGTCGTTGATTTTACTGCTTCCTGGTGTGGTCCATGCCGATTCATTGGACCCTTTTTTGTGGATCTGGCTAAGAAATTCACTGATGTCACATTCATTAAGGTGGACGTCGATGAGCTGAAGGTATTAAACATGTTCATAAAAGTTTAAACACTGCTTGTGATGAATTCGTTTATATGATTAGTGAATTCTAGGTTAACTGGCTGTCAAAAAATCATTGTTGCAGACGGTTGCTGAAGAGTGGCATGTGGAGGCCATGCCGACCTTTTTGTTCCTTAAGCAAGGGAAGCAGGTGGAGAAGGTGGTCGGAGCTAAGAAAGAGGAGTTGCAGAAGTCCATTGAGAAGTATGCCTCTGCCGTTTAAGAAAAGATTTACTTTTAAGTTCTCAAGGAGGAGAGGCTATGGACCTCATATGCTGTAATCACTTGAACCTCTTTATATAAAACTACCTCATGTTTTCAGTTTCCCTAATCTTAGTCATACGTTGTAAAAACATATGATTTAGTTCTATGCTTGTTCTGGGGTTTATGATTTTTCGACATTTTGCAATACATGTTTCTGTGGTGTGTATGAATGTATACATAACCTAAGTAGCATATTCTTTATGTTGGCATGGAACGGGGTAGTCCCCATCATGATAAAGTAGGTTATTAGGATCATGTTTTTACTGGGTAATTGATTCAAAGAAAAGGGGGTCAAAAGTGGGGATTTTTTTCTTTTGATTCCTATCACAGATTATGAATCATGTTCAGACTAATACAGGTTTTCGGAGATCCTATTTAGGAGATGACTCTTCTAACTTATTCTTTTTCATTTTCAAATTTCGAATTTGAAACTTAATTAAGATACTTGGTATCTAATCTTATTAAGTTGATTATCTGTTAATAAAGTGACAATTTTAAGCCCAAGGGATAGAGCACAAAGATTATAAAAGAAAGAATAATGTTATTTTCTTTACATCGACAGAGAGCCTCCCCTTGTGTTGCCCAGTGCTTCTGCTTGGATTGGATAAATTTGCAAGAAATGTGTATCACATTTCTGTGAAAATGGACTCAGTTTGTCTGCTTGAGAATAGGAAACTGTCAGCCATAGGACCTTAGTAAACCAAGGATATGAAACTTTTTTCTTTTATTCAAATTTGAAAATTTCTAATTTTTTGCTCATGGAGGATTTTCAAATGGGTTTTTTTCATTTGATTTATGACTCATTTAGTTCATATAGCATTACTCGTGAACCAAGTGTGTTAGCATACCATTATCAGAGGGTTTATGGTTTATGCCTGGTCTTGTAATGCTTACAAGAAACCCAGAACCTAGAAATGTTTTGAGAGCCGGATTCACCCTTGGTTTTGGCATTTCGAGTAGGATCAATTTGCCTTTACCTTACTCATTGTCATATGTGGGGTTGTGGCTTGGAGGTGATATGCTGCTAGGGGTTGACCCTGGCTTAGGTCTGATACTTGGAAAATAGTGAAGAGAGAGGTTTAGGCATCATTAGTCTGTGAGATGTGAAATTAACACCATCCATAGTCAACACATGCAGAAAAAATGGCTCTGATTTACGCACGTTATAATTGGTAGACAAGCATTGAACCGAATCAAGCATCAAACAGAGTGGCCCTTTATCATTTCAAGTAAAGGGTTTATGCATGTGTAGCTGAGCTCAACCTCGAGCTCTCTTTTGACATTAAGAGCTTGAGCAACTTAAGTTTTAGTTCTGAAGATCATTTGATTTGAGTCCAGCAAGAGAGTAGATTAGAAACAAAAGGCTGTTAAGTGACCAGTAAGAATCATTGGACAGAAAACATGACTTCTTAATTTCACCAGAAACCGCACAATGAAACAACATTTATGATACCAGGATCCACTCCTAGGACATCAAACGTGGGGGAGGATTAGTTTTCCCTCCGTAGTACAACACATGAAATCACACAGATTTCTGCAAACAACTTCAACCCTTAAAAAACAATAAAAAGGAATTCATTTCCCTGTACCCTTTTTCTGGTTAAAAGGCTGGGTACCAGAAATCGAAATCCAACGTTGGGGTCCTCAATGCAGAACCCTGGAAAATGAAAAACAGAAAATCTAGAAACTATCTTCCTAAGAATCACTAAATGTACAGAAGCCGACCTGCCTTTGGCACCAAACAAACACCTAAATAAATATAACATTACACCAATCTAACTAGAATACCTTTTACCTGTACTTTTTCTTTTATTCTTCTCAGTTGCTTCTCTTGCTTGCAATGTATAGTAAGTAATTAGATGCATTATATGCTGCACTATGCCATTAACCTCGTAAAGGAGAACACACGGCCTCAACTGATAATCGTTTCAACACATTAGGGCAAGGGTCTTGCCCAAAGTTACCGTTTGATATGGTCACAGAGCACCTCCTTTGTCCTATACATTTCTGTATAAGGAGCAAAGATAAAACATGTTAGAATGGTCATTTTAATCACAGGGCCTAGGTGGAAGGATCTTCAATTAGTACCTTTTCGAAGAGAGCATATGAGGATGGGGCATGGCAAGTTCCTTGCTGATAACTCCCACAAGTCCCTGAAGGCGTTCCAAAACTTGCGAATTTGATTGAAGAAATAACTTGGTCATGAGCACAACGTAGGTGAACCTTGGGCCTACGGAACTCTTCTGGTTTCCCATAGCTCTCGATATGCCAATTCTTGATCATTGGGTGATATTCAGTGACTTCAGCACAAATACCAGACACGGATTTCTTCACAAGTGAAATTCTTGAAGGATCTCCTCCAAGTTCCTCAAAAATTACAAGCAAATTCTGACCTTGCTGTAACCAAGAGCGGGGTACATGGTACCTGAAGACCAAACTCATTTTAGGCTATTATGAGAAGCACAGACTCATTAAGACCCCCAAAATGCACAAAACAGAATCCTAGTTACCATCTCTGGGTTGGTTGACCGCATCCAAGTTGACATTTTGGCGGCCTAAATGTCCCCGTGTAACCGCACCCATTACAATTGCCAGAAGCATATGCTGTCCAGTATCTTCCGATACTTTGCCCGTTGATCCATACTTGACCTTTCCCCATACTTCTCATGTCCAAAGCCAGCGGCTCATCTCCATCAGGAGCATAAAAATAAGCCTGCAAAAGTTCAATTCACGCTTCTCAATCTACAATCCAGAGGCTCATAACCTTAGTGAGCCAATCTAAGAATTGCTGGTCTTATACCTTGTGCCATGTCAGTGGCTGCTGCGTCTGCACAGCTAAGGAACCCTGCATCCATTCAACTGAAGATATACTATTGGGAGAAACAAGATTCATTGCCTCTCCTTTAAGACCAACCTGTAAAAGGAGAAAATTGTGAGACAACGGCTCCTTTGTAGCATAATGCATGCAGTAAATATTGGAGAGCTAGGGGTTTTGAACCTGGTAGGTCCACTTCTGCCAGGATAGATCCCATTTTCCTTGGTCAAGTCCTTGTAATGCAACTGGACCTAGGATTCCTGTGTTCCAGGTCTCAAAATGTCCTCCGATGTTCTTCAACAGCAAACAAAATCAGATATATCATTCACACCGAACAAAGACGAAATCAATACTAGAGAGATTTTACACAGTAATATGCACTAAACCACTGAAAGCTTATCATAAATTGGATGTATCAGTAAAAAAGATGGCAAAAAACTAACTGGCAAGCCAACAGCCACACTCAACAATGCAATCCTGTTTGTTCCGGCACGTAGGTTGGCCTTTCCGGTATATGTGAATCTTCTGTTCTCCCTAGTTCCAAAGGCAGATCCTGCAACAAATTTTGGATGGATTTCAATTATTTCTGCAACTAAAATAGATAGGAGGAAGAAAATAATTCGTAATCAATGTACCAGAGAGCTCGCCATTGATAAAGGCATGAACAGCATGGCCTGTAGATTCAACTACAAGAGTTGGTAGTTGACCATTCCGCAAGAAGGATTCGGACGAACTAATATCAACACTGTCAAATGAATAACAGACACAATCAAAAATGAAAATGTTATGTTTATTAAGATGTTTACCAGAGAACCTAGCAGCACATCTTTAAGAATGTGAAATCTAACCTAGTTATGTACCACAGGTAATCACTGGTATCTCTTGTTACATTTATCTGCTCTAGTAGACCTTGAGCAGTGAATGTTGAGCTGTCATCTAAAGCAGTAAGATCTTCATTGTAAGACTCCCATGAAAACATCGCCGCGTTGCTTGGCAACATTTCCATCTTTGATGTTTGAACTCCAACCTTTGCTGTGTTGAAGACGACATTTCTGCAATCAGGAAGAATGCTGATAGACCAAGGAGGTAAGTTATAGTGCATGTTATTGAACAGCACTCTGTAGGCAGACTTTGCATCGTAGTTTGAGAGAAAAGCTGCACATTCTCCAGATTCGGCAGAATAAACGTGGGCCTGAAATGCAAAGCTAGAGTCCGGAAATAACCCTATGCAGCTCAACATCCAGATAAGGGCATGGAAATAGAGAGAGCCAAACCTGTTGAAAGGACCCTAATGAAGTAACAATAGGGTCAGCTGAGACTAAAGCTCCCTCGCATAGCTTAATAGCCTTGTGAAGCTCCTTCAGATGACCATATTTTGGTTGCCTGACTAAACCTATCAACCAAAGCTTAGAAGAAGTTAACTACAAACCTATTGAGCACAGACATGAATAAGAGCTAAAGGGCAAAACAAGATAACAGTCATGGTGGCATGATGAAATTATAAAAATTAAGAACTATTAAAAGTTATAAATTATTGGTGTCTTAAGAACCATGTTCACCACAAACATGACACGACATAGTCAGCTCTAGAAGTGTGGTGCTACATAGCTACAAGGTCATCTCCAAGCACATGGCAAATTAAGTCTGTCAAACACTTAGCATTGCAGGCAAGAAAGTCTGAGTTTCACCACTGGCCCTATGACCATGCCAGATCTGAAGGGGCCAAGTGCTTGGTTCCCATTCACATGACGCAATGAACCACTTTTTGGATTTCGACATTTACAAAAAGATTTGATATTTCAATTAACCATAAAATTTTGAATTCTTACCATATTCATCGATTGGAGCATCATAGTCATAGCTAGTAGTGATGAAGGGTCCTCCAGCAGAACGACCAAAATTGGTCCCTCCATGATACTGTTTCAAAGGCCATAACAAGTAGGTCAATATACCAATGGCACAACCAAAAACAAACATATCATAACACCAATGGAGGATGGGCACAGAAACAAAGGTCAAGACTCAGACGTAGCAAGCATGGACAAGAAAGAGACGCTCATTTGTGGAAGAATTGGTAGCGTAACATAAGACTTACCATATAGTAATTTACAAATGATCCTCCTTTCTGAATGAACTTAGCTACAGCAAATGCCAGATCCTGAACCGGCCTCTGGTGAATTGGGCCACCAAACTCCGTAAACCTTCCACATTTTGAGAAACAAACAAACATAAAATGAGCAAATTCAGATCAAGTTCCCAAATGCAGACAAACTAGCGAAAAAAAATCATGTCCATACGTACCAACCACTCCAAGCTTCAGTCCAAATGGTGGGTTTGTAGGGCTTGTTAGGAGAGAAATTGTCACAATAGAAACCATTGCATGTGTTTATCTGTCACCGGCATGTACCAAGAAACACTTAACAATAGTTTGACCATGTATGTTTGTACACATGTCTCAGTGTGAACAAAAACAATAACATGATAGAAAAAACTAAGTGGCATTGCTCACCACTGGATCTGGGGCATCTTCTTCCTTGCACATCACCCATGGGACACCAGTCCCCAATCCGACCGCCATATTTGCGGCCCAGGTCATGTATTGATGGCCAGCATAACCTAATGTCTTGCCTTGTGGCCCGTACTCATTCTCAATCTGTAACATTTTTCATGATATTTTAAACATTAAATACTATCCATTAAAAATTAAGGTGACATAAACAAAGATTCATTATACCTGAGAAAGGATTATAGGACCACCCTGGGACTGGAACAAATTTTCACTCTTCATTAAACTAACAATCTTTTCTGTAAATCCTTGCATTGCCCTCTGCAGTAGATTAGGCAGTCATTCAGAAATTCTTATAATTATTTATTTGGAATTTCTATTTATCATGATTTGGATCAAATTGCAAACAGAAATAAGTAATTTAGTAAACCTTGAAAGGCTCATTGTCTGTTCTGAAGCTGATTCCAGGAACATACTTAAGCCAAACAGGAAATCCCCTGCACCATAAATGATACAGGATCCAATTAACTAACCAGGTGGGGGGGGGGGAGAGAGAGAGAGAGAGAGAGAAGGTGGGGTTGGGAGGAAAACTAGTTTGAGATCTGTAAAATTTCTGAGACAGGCAAAAAATTAAGACATTACCCAAAATTCCATTCAGCACAAACATAAGGTCCAATGCGGAGATGAGCATAAAGCCCAACTTTCTGTACAGTCTTTAAGAATCTGACCAAATCATACCTTCCTTCAAAATTATACTGCACACCCCCCAACCACCACACCACCGACACCGTCAAACAAGTAAAATCAAACATGAATTTAAGGGAAAATTTGAGAAAAAAGCTACAAAACAAAGAGAATTTAAGTACAGGCATACATTGCCAGGAGAAGGCTCATGTACATTCCAAAAAACATAGGTGTCAATAACATCAAGACCTCCATCTTTAGCCTTCATTATCAGATCTTCCCACATCTACACACATTTTTAACAGTAAAATAAACAAATACCCAGAAATCAAAATCATGTTTTTGACAAAACCCAGATGAGGAAAAATGGAAACGGGATGATTTGGCTTGCTTACTTCAGGGGTGCTTCTTGGGTAGTGAATAGAGCCAGAGATGAGGATTCTCCTTTGCCCATTAATTGTAACAGCTTTTCTATCATAACTCACACTACACTGGATCTGTTGCACATACATGTACAAGCATAGCAATGAAAGCAGCAGCAGCTTGGAAACGGAGCTAGTTTCCATGCTTCACATCAATCAACCCAGAACACAACACAACACTCTCTCTCTTCTTCAAAAAATCTGTAGAATGAGAGAGAGAAGAGAGAGAAGAGCTTCGGGGTGAAATTTTGAGTATGGCGCGAGTTAGTGTTGGATGGCAGGAGCGTCCATACTACTTTGGACTACAACACACACCGGTGAAGTCTGAACACAGCCAGCGAATATAATGTTTAGTTTATATATATAGACGAATAATTTATTTAAATGTGTCTAGAGAGTCATCTCTGCGTGACACTGAGCTCAAAATTTAGGAAAATTAAAAAATGAGAGAGAGAGAGAGAGAGAGAGAGAGAGAGAGAGAGAGAGAGAGAGAGAGAGAGAGGAAAGAGGAAATTAATAGTAAACTCTAGTCCAGCTCCAGACAAGCAGAAAAGGAAAAGAGAAAAGTTCAAATAGTAAAATCTGATATACTTTGATAAGCTTTGAGAATGTGATTTTAGTGACAGAGGGCATTTAGCACGCGTTTATAGAATCTAATGACAGCCATTCTCGCGGGTCTTTTTCTTTTTCTTGGTTAAACTTTGGTCCGGTGGCGGGTAAAATCTTTAATTCTAGTTTAAAATTTTAATTAATTTTCTATTAAAATAAATTTTAAATTATTTTTTATCCAAAGATTTTTTCCATTTAGTATTATTTTAAAACTATTTTCTAATCAAAGGAATTTAATTATTTCATATGATTCTAATATGACATATGATTGAATGTTTAATAATTTAATTCATATTATTTATTGTATACTTTTTTCTTCAATTTTTTATATGACCATGTGGGGGTAGGACAGGTAAAATTTTGACGTGTGGGTAGGGGGCAAATTTCTGCCCTACAAGGGGTATGAAGCAAAATGCAAATAATATTACCGATCACCGATAGACAGTTAATCTAATGAAAAGAGTATTAAATTTTTTAATTAAAATTCGATTTTAAATCTTAAAAATAAAAAGAATTCTTATTTAAAAGAGTTTGATCAGATCTAAAATTAATTAATTAAAATATAATTTTAAATATCGATAAGCGAAAAAATATTCCATACCAACAAAAAAATTGGATCAGCCCACACACAGGCCGGCAGCCCAATTGCCATGATATCATTGTATCAACCACATAATTTAGGTTTTCTTTTCAATTCTAGCAGCATTACTCAGTTTTATGCTTCGCATGCCCCAGATTTACGGACTCTTTTTCGAACCTTATGGTGAAAGACGTCCTTGGGAATTTTGACCAGTCAACTACAAATTCCGTTCATGGGTAATAAAGTAATTTTACGTGTAGGTTAGTGTCTGATGCAATAAATGGTCTCATCTCGTCATTCATCTTCTTCTTCTCCTTTTAGGTTTTGGACTTTCCATGTGTAAACCATTAATCGTTCCTATGTCCCATGCATACTACTTTACCACCTTTTACATCCATTCACACCATCTCTCTCTCTCTCTCTCTCTCTCTCTCTCTCTCTCTCTCTCTCTCTCTCTCTCTCTCTCTCTACACGCATAGTGGTCATCAAAAGCTAAGAACGATTGGTTTATGTGATCTGGTTTTTGCCACTTGTATGTATGAAACTTGGATTTCTGTTCCTTTGAACGTCTTGTTCCTACATAAACAAACCAACACACACTGCTCCTCTTCAATGATTTCAAGGATAGAATTAATATTTAATCAGAGACCTTTTTTAGGTACCCAATGTCACTTTACTCCCGAATGTTTTCAATGTACACTTGTTTATAATTTTAAAAAGCACTTTATATGAATTTGAATTGATGAATTAATAAATAATGGACAAGGAGGGCAACCACAAATTTGTTAATAAATATTTTTTAATATTATTTTTTTCACTCTTGATATTAAAGATCAAAAATAATAATAAAAATATGACCATCGATTGCATCTAAAAATTTTGATATATAATATTTTTTCGATATTTTCAAAACACATGATATCTTCTCATAGTTTTAAACTGTATCCAGGATATAGGTGGTTTACTGCTTAGTGAAATTTTATAGTTTCATTTGTTTTCTAAATATTATAATTTTTGTCTTGCATGTAATATTTTATCTTTTAATATAATTTTTTTTTTTTGGACTCTTTTTGATTTAACCAAGGGATATAAGGAGGCATGTAAACCTACAAGAATGTGAGTTTTTCCTCCTCGACTACATATGTATTTTGGGTGCAGCGGCGAGGTAATTATGGGTACGATTGGATGGTGGTTGTGGTCTTTTTTTTTTGGGGGGGGGGGGGAGGGGGGTTTACTTTTGTTTTTAACATTTTGAGAAAAATTCTCCTAGAAAAATTCTCCTAATGTAATTTTGTTAATTTTTAAATTTTAAATTTGAATTCTTGATCAAGCAATTTAGTATTCTTTTTATTAGGTCAACCGTGGGTTTGGTAAGGCAATTGTGCGTAATGAGTGTTGGTTGTGGTGTTTGGTGGGTTTGCCCTCTTTTCTTTTTTGGGTTTGTAATCGGTTTTTATTCGATTAATTCGATTTGAGTATTATGAGATCCATTTTTAAGGATGAACTCTCTCAAATCTTTTTTTATCATTTTCAGAATTCAAACTCGAAATTTTTAATTAAAAAAATATAATATTTGATTAATTAACCTAAAAAAGTTTGGTGTTTACACTTATTTTTAACGCTTCTTTGATTTTGCCTTTGTTTCGTGTCTTTTAGCCTTCAACGGCGGGAACGGCGGAGAAAAGGGAATTTTAGGTACAAAACCAAGGTCGTGGGGTCCTAACTTTACCACTCCTCCAGCCCTACATCTGACCATTTGGCCTTCCACTGAGGATACGCAAACATCGGATTTCCGTAACGATGTTTCCACGAAGAATCTCACTCATCAAAACCAACACAAAAATTAAAGAATATGAACTATTTAAGTCAACCAACGATATCAAAAAATGCATGTTAAGTTATACAGAGTATTTTATGATTTTATAATATTTTAATAAAATTATAATTATAGACTAATTGAAACAACAATAGTTCAAACCATTCATATAATATTGCTGATCGGACAAAATAATAACATTGATCGATTCTAAATTCATTTTTTTTTAAAAAAAAAATGGTTGGTGTCCATGAAGATGTTCCAAAATTGTAAGACACTCGCACTGTCACCAGCTAGGCGAGTCTTCCACATCAAATGAAATGAAATCGATTCATGTCAAATCCGTGATTGGTGCATAGGGTTCACATTTACATACCACCTCTGAATGAATGGTGGGGTCCTTAGCTTATAAGGGCATAATTCTATGGTCCCAAATATGGATAAACAAATTTAATAAATTCATCCACCCGCATGATCTCCTGCATCTACCATTTCTATAGTTATTCATCTTCTTTGTATTGCATGCAATGGGTCCTAGCACATGCACAATAATAATACTTATGTCTTTCCTAAGCAATTGGGCGTGATTAAAAAAGAAGTATTTGTATTATTTTTCACAATTATTTAGTTGATAGTGTGATAAAAAAAAATAATATCGGTTATTTTATCATTTTAAATTATAGCATAAATTTATTAAGAATTTCATAAACATTGCAACTGATTTAATTCAGATAAAGAAATATTAATTTTTATCTTCGGTTTTTATATTGTCGAGCATAGGTTCTCTATAAACCATTAACAATAACAATCATATCCATAAAATATTTTACCTTCTTATTAAATGAGATCGGTTATCGATTTTCTTTAGATAAAAAGAAATGGAAAATACAACGATTTGATTTAAACATTATTGCTTGATATTTTTCTTGGTATATTTTGGGAGGGGTTTGCATGAAAACATATTGGATTTTTCCACCGTATATGGATTGCCAAAGAAAGCGATGGGTAGCTTGTTTGTTTGGCAATTGAATGTACAACTTTTGTGATCTTTAATCTACACCGTTCATGTTCCCATCCAAAAGCAAAATGCCCACGCCTCATTGAACTTATTGGGTCGGTCCCTTATACCCAAAAAAAAAAAAAAATTGGTTTGATTTGAAGGTTTGATTTGATTAATGTTTATCTTGATCATGTCCTACATTTCCCATGAATTATTATTTTAATACATAAAATTAAGTTTTTTAATATAATATAAAAATAACTCTAAAATTTAATCTTATTTGATCAAGTTCAAAGATGCTCTTACGAGGCAATCCGTGGTACTATCCCACGTTTTTTTTTTTTTTTTTTTTACAAATAAGCGCAAGAGACACTAGTTTTTTTAAAAAATTATATTCCGAAAGAAACAATAAAAATTATTAATAAATTAAATTCATAAAGATTGATTTTTAATTATTAAATTTTATATTTTTATATTAAAAATAAAATAAAATAAAAATAAATCCCTTTCGATATGTTAAAAGACAGGGAAATGTTTCGTGATGTTCCATATCATGGAAGATTAAAAGGGACAAAAGGGCTTGTCAAGGAACGTTACTTACGTTTGACACGTGTCATAAGATCCTGTGACTGATCAAGGAAGATATATGGTCGCACGTGATAGAAAGCGCTAATGGTTGATGTGGGGCCCAAGATGTTGAGGTGCAAAATTAGCGTCGGTGCACGTGCCATGCATGATTACTCTTTGATGCCGTTAACTTGCCGTTTTTGTGTCCTGGGTCCAATCACCTTGGGATCCAACGTCCGTTAACGTCGGTGGAGGCATCACGGTTAAATTTTACTTTTCACTTTTACCCTTGTACCATTGACCGGCCAAAATATTCCATTTACGAGGGAGGAAAATGTTTTTAACGCCGTTAAGTGGAGGGATCTTTGTTGGATTCTTTTGATGGTAATGAGAGGGCCACGCGGTGGGCTTTATAGTTTTTCTTCTAAGTCATGATTAATACGTAAACCAGTTTCTAGATGCACATGAGAGTTGCTTTTTTGTTGGTTCGAATGACTATTAAATATAAATTTATTTTAGTTTTCTCCGTTTAACACTGGACACCTCATGTTTTTATTTTGTATGATTATGGGGTTATCAACGTTTAAATTCTTTTTACCGTTACGAAGTCTTATTAACACTGTTGTTCCACTCCGACAACCTTAAACAAAGTTTTGATTTTTTATGTGTAAAAAAAACATGCACAGAAAGAAAATTATTTTTTAAATCCAATTTAATACAAATCAAATTTAATCACAATCAAAATAATTAAAAAAAAAATTTATTAAAAAAATCTTTTTTCATATTCTCACTTTTAAAGTTACTAGTTTTAATCGTTATCTATTTGATTCGGTAACTCTCTAATTTAAATTTTATATTAAAAGAAATAGAAGTTGGGAGAGTTCTACACCTTAAGAGTCCATCCCGACTTGAAGTGAATTTAATCGAGATCGATATAATTATCATATATCGATAATTTATCTCAAAAAATAGAGTTCCTAGTTTTAATTTTTTTTAAATACAATAATAAAAATAATATATATTCTCTAGCCTTTTCAATTAAAACAAAAGTTTATAGATATTTATTAGGAACACAAAATATTTTCTTGAAAAAAGAAATATTATTATCATAACTTGCATATATCATCAAAATGATATTTCACAATCTTATCACTCAATTTAGTGAAGGTGTACTGCAAGCAAAATTTTCTTCCCTCTTTTTATGTACAACTTTCTATAAGGGTAATAATAATAACTTGCGGATCAATCTTTCAACCCTTCAATGAGAAACTGCAGTAATCATGTCCTGTCTGCTTCCGCATCGCATGTTCGAGGTACTCAAATTATCAAAAATGGACTCAAAGCTGGTCCTACGATGGCTACTTTCGTGGAACAAAAGGAGTAAAAAATAAATAAATAAATAAATAAAATTGCTAGTAATAAATAGCACTAATGCAATTTTTAGACTGCTCGATCGGTTGAGATGTCGGCAAAGATATGATTATTTTAATACAGATTGTCTTGATGAATTGAAATTAAGTTAGATTTTCAATAAATAAATTAAAATTTTTAAAATTTTAATTTTTATTTATAAAACCTGATCTATTATAAGAATTATAACTTATTATAAATAAAATCATGTTCCCAAATAGCAAGCAAATCACCAATTAAGATCTTATTAAGTTGGCACCAACCCCAACTAACAATCCCTTGAAAGAAGGAAGTTGATTTATTAATGTCAGGCACGCCCTCCCTACAAAGCAATTGCTTCACTCACAAGGGTGTTTTTTTTTATTGATATATGTAAATCCAGATTAAATCTATTTTAAATTATGTTGAATTTTTAAAAAACAAACTCTCTCGATATCTATTTTTTTGTATATAAAATTCAAATATAAAATTTAAAAAGTATCAATGGACAGTTACCGGGTCAATTAAGTATCGGTGCGTGAGGTTTTTCGATTCCCCAACCCTTTTAGTTCAAATGGGAGGAATTATTTCACACCTCTAGCTCCTTGATCAGTGATGAGTTCTCTTGTTCTTTAAATATATATATATATATAAATTAAAAAAGAAAAAAGATTGGATTCCTTACCTTTTCTTTTCCCTTTGTTGGTTTTCCAACCTGTCTATCATGGAGAACCACATTACCTAACTAGCGGTTTTTACAGTTAAACCTATAGTTGTGTCAAATGTAGTGTTGGGGCACTAGGCCAAAAAAGTGTTGTGTTGCTTGTGCTTTCTCATGCACATGATTGTGTTGGAAGCACATCAGATTCCGACAGTAATGAGAATTACATGTTATAAAATTGTTCTCAGATTTTCAATGAAGCGAATGTAATCATTCTATGACGAATGATTGTGCTGAAATTTAGTAAACAAAACGGTTAGCAAAATTTAATTACGACAATTTTGAGTCATCCAAAACGTGATCGGGATGAATAAAAATTAATTATTCTTTCGTCTTTTATTAAAATCACTTAAGAATTATTATGATTTTCATCTTATTATATTAAAAGAGTCGTTCTATATATAATACCTTATAAACATCTAAATTGAGTCGGAGCATTTTTTTCAAGGTTATAAAAGAAAGGGAAGTATGACTTAATCAAACTTAAAACCTTGAGTGTGACGGAGTGAAAAAAGTACAGAGACACAAAAGCCAGCTAATGCCTAAATCAATGCCACATGATGCACACCCAATCATCTTATTAAAAGGTTTTTCATCTTTCCAATGTGCCGTTCCCAAGGAACGGTACAGTGACCAGAACCTTTCTTCCCTAACCCGTTGTCGGATTCCAATGTGCCCACCGGTTTGTTTCTTACGCTTATGCCTAACCCAGTTTGCACCCTTTCGTAGTCTTTTCCGGAGGAAGAGACCGACGAAGGCTCTTCCGGTCGTAATGGTTGTCTGGGACTATTTTAGTATTTTACTTTGAATTTGCTTCGTTGACCTGGTATGAATACTGCCATATGAAACGTCTCCAAGAGAACCGTATAATATTCGTAATCCCTTTCCATAATTTCAATCTTATATAATAAAAAAAATTATGGTAGTGGAAGAAGGAAACATTATTCATCGCCAAATCATGACCCTTTTGCTTTGTGCAAGTAGCTAAAACACCAGGTTAGTAACTCTAGTTTAATTAGTGGGGAGAACTACTTTCTATTCTTTTTATTTGACTATCGTCATCTTAAAATTTGATTAATTTGATTCTAACAGACGTGAAATGAATCCCTATACTTGTTTTTTCATTCATAAGATTTTAACTCAAGATCTTATTTAAAGAAATTTTATGTTCCATCACTAAAACCAAAGATCGGTGGTAGAACTTACTCTCCGTTGTACACTTCTATACCTACGAGCTTGATCAAAAATAAAGATATTATGAATACTTTGCTTGTTACACATCCAAGCATTCTGCGCCCTCGAATGATAGCATGATAGCTGCGGCTACAAGATTTTCAGCATATGGTACCATTCTCATTAGTTACTCTACCGGCAAATAAGTTTTAACTCAAGTGACACCGATCCCTATCCTATCAGTCTCACTGTCAATCAGATCTATTGAGAAGTCAATTATAGCATGCTCTGGCCCATTGAACCAAAACCAAGAATAAGTTTTTATTTTTTTTGGTGAGAAAACCAAGAATAAGTTAACCTGGCCCACATTGTAAAATAGGACAAGGCCCAAACTCCACTTTAGTAAAATTTTAGCTGACCCACATTGGTTTTCCAATCTACATTATTTTTTTTTAATTAAATAAACCATAAGTATTCGATAATTATACTGAATTCGAATAAATTTGGTTCAAATCATATTAAATTCTTAAGAGATAAAATTTTTCTTATAAATTTGAGATCTTATTCAAAGACAATCGGTGGTGGCACCGGACCAAGTTAGTCCGATCTAAATTAGGGCAAACGTTGAGTTGAGTTTGTTAGGTCTGGCCCATTAAACAATCCCTTTACTGCCACAAGCCCCAGTTTTCGCGGTTTCTTTACAGCAAAATAAATAATATAGAAGTTGCATTAGC
Organism: Dillenia suffruticosa; assembly: GCA_033439265.1. Classification (NCBI taxonomy): domain Eukaryota; kingdom Viridiplantae; phylum Streptophyta; class Magnoliopsida; order Dilleniales; family Dilleniaceae; genus Dillenia; species Dillenia suffruticosa. The sequence goes on from JAVTVX010000027.1 coordinate 1,337,664, forward strand.
CTTTGGAAGGGCCAATCTATCAAGTATTAGAAATTTTGTATGAATTTAAAAATTTTTTACATTTATTTTAGTAATTTCTATTTTGTTTATTTTTTGCTTCGTCCATTAATTTAATTCAGAATAAGGATTTTAGTTAAATTCCCAACCGAATCAGCGGAGGTGACTCATTTGAAATTCAAGATTTCGAACGGTCAATTTCCTCTCAAACCTCAGAAAGGCCAGATTGGGTCCAATAACAACAGCGATGGAGATGAAGACGAAGACGAGAATTGGACGAAGAACGATGAGAAGAGAGAAGGGCATGTCCCAATCCAATTACACAAAGCAGAGGCCAACACATTCTCACAAACCCTCGAGTTCTTGATACAATTGTTCGAAAATTCGAGATAAAACCGACGGATACAGTTCTTGAAATCGGACCCGGAACCGGAAATCTTACTATGAGGCTTCTTGAAGTTGCTAAGAAGGTAGTTGCTGTTGAGATTGATGGAAGAATGGTGGAGATTCTAAATTATCGTGTCGCAGAGCGAGGATATGAAGGGAAACTAAGGGTAGGAAAAGTTGTGCCTCATCTGTTCGATGGAAGTTCTGAAAGAGAATTTTGAGGTTCCATTGTGAATTAAATTATGAGCAATGGTATTGAATTTAGGACAATGGTTTTTTATTAATGCTGTATAGATAATAGATTCCATCATAGGGTTTTCAACAACTAATGAAACAAGACCAATGTTGGATTTTGTTGTTTAAGTCATTGGAATTTTTTGGTCGTTTTATTTTTTTCCATTTTTTTTTAAACCGCCTTGTGCTGGTCTTTATATCATTACTTCGTTTACGATGGTCTTTTGATGGCTAATTTAAAATGGGTTTTATAGGTTATAAGTAATGATGCATTGAAGACAGAGTTTCCTCCTTTTGATCTTATGGTGGCAAACATTCCATATGGAATATCTTCGCCTCTTGTAGCGAAAATTGTTTTTAGGGCAAACCCATTTCGGGGTGCCACTCTTCTTCTTCTTCAGGAGGAGTTTGCGCGGCGATTACTGGCAAAACCTGGTGACTCAGAGTTTAACCGTTTGGCTGTGAATGTGAAACTTGTGGCTGATGTCGAGTTTGTTATGGAAGTAAGCAAGAGGGACTTTATCCCTTGTCCTAAGGTTGACTCCTCTGTTGTTAAAATTCGATCAGAGTCTGATATTCCAAAGGTGGATCTCGGAAAGTGGTAGGCTTCTACAAGAACTTGTTTTATTAAGGAGAATAAGACACTTGGTGCGACATTTAAGCAGAAGATGAAGGTAATGGTGCTACTGGCAACATCCCAAAGGACTAGTACAAATAAAGAAACCATTGTCAATGACTATGCCAACCACTTCAGTGATGATGAAGATGGCTTTATTGAAGTGGTGAGTGATGAAGGGGACTATTCATATACAAGAGAGGAGCCAAGCATGTTGAAGAAGAAAATCATTTCTATCCTACATTCTGGTGATTTTAGTGACAAAAGACGTTCGAAGCCATCTATTGAGGAGTGATTACATTTACTGTCACTATTCAATCAAGCTGGTATATGTTTCCATGATGGAACAAAATCCAAGTCCATTTCTGCACCTTTCAGCCCATAGAGGACTTTGCAATGATTCTGCCAGGTGTACCAAATTGATAACCCCGAAGGATGATATAGCAAGCCATAATTGAAGTTGAGAATCCTTCAAGCTCTAAGATAGGTGGTCTCTTAGTATAGCTCAAGTTTCTTCTTCATTATCTCCCATGTTTGGCACCTCCAACTTGCTGATATGGGAGTTTGATGCGGTAGGGTGGAGGTCAACATTAAGCAAAACACAGTTTATTGCCTATGGGGATTGTCCCTATGTTAGGAAACTTGGGCAACTTCCTAGGATCTATGTGCACTAGGAAAGGCCCCATGACATGGCATGATTTTTAGTATTATGTTAATTTAGCATTACCTTCTTCCATGGGCCCTCACACTTTATGCAACCACTAAAGCAAGTTTATCATGAATTGCTGCTTTTGTGAATTCACAGGTTTTGAGCATTTTTCTAGTCAATTCATTCCATTGTGATATTTTTGGATTGTATGCTTGGTTAACTATGCAGGAAGTGAGCTGATTATTCCAAACAGCCCCAAGAGGGGAGTGTTGAATGGAGAAATGAGAAGCGAAGACATCAATGAAGGGCATCTATTTAGTATCTCTGTATCTCTGTTTGAGTTTAACATTTGACTGGTGACCCCATTCTTTCAAGAACAGTTTAGAATGTTACTACCTATATTAAGAACATTATTAATGCATTGGTTGTCTGAGGAGGCCAAAATGCAAGACACGTAGTTGTGGTGGCATGCCAATATGCTAACTTGGGGATGGGAAGGAGTAGAATCATGGGCATGAATGACAAGAAGATTAGATTTTCCATCTTCTCTAACACCAACCCCCCCCCCCCTCTTCCCAAAAAAAAAAAGAATCCCTGCCAAGATGGGGCGATCATCCTAATGCGCCGCCAACCCACCCATTTATGCAGGCGTTAACTCATACATGTCACCAGGGGATTGAATAGGTGTAGAGAGTCTAAGTGCCCCTTGCTGAATGTCTGCACGTGGTAGGTCAAAGTCGGTGGGAGTGAGGAGGCTGGGCTGGGCTAGATATTTATCATTTTATCCAAGTTTGGGTAATGGCTCTGGAAAAAAAATAATGATCCAGCCGATCCAAACTATCTTTAGGGCATATCATAGAGTTGAAGACTATGATCTGTGCATAGAAAATTTTAACAGCTAGACATAAAGCAAGGATTTTGTATCATATCATGTTCTCTGTTTTAAATTTCGCAACCGGATTTCACTTATATGAAGCACTCATTGAAAAAAACAGCTACTGACCATCCACAGAGTCCAAAGAAAATTACCGAAAAGCTCAGTTGCCAGGGGCAAATCGCAAAGATAATTGCTCTGGTGGCAAGGGAGAGAGCAGGGGACCATGGGTTTGCACAGATGGGGCAGCTAGGAGAGAACAATTCTGTAATATAATTATATTACACTGTCAGCCAATGTAAGCCTATTCTTCCCCCCACCCCCCCCCCCACTCCACAGATACAGGCTGAATTCTTTAAATTTTGGGATTTCAGATACGTTGTTTCCTTCTTGGAGGCTGGCTGGCTAATTCTGCCTCGACTCTGCTTGCAATTTCTCTTTGAGGCGTTGGAAGAATGTAGTTAAGCAGGCTGGTTTGAAAAAAAAAATGCCAATCCGCAAATAATATAACTATGTGTGTGTGCGTGCGTGCGTGCGTGTGTGTGTCTGCAGCAACCTGCAGATTGCATAGCCAATTTTTTGCTTCCAACGATGTTTAAGACCGGAAAATGGACAATGGAGGGGGAGAGGGATTATTATTTGCCGAAAAAAATCCTTGATTTAAATTTTAAATGAATTAAACTTTATATAGTAATCCACCATAATGTACTTCTAATATTTTTCTTGATTTAAAAGATATTTTAACTAATTCTAAATCACTCAATTTTAAAAAAAAATTTGAACTTTGATTGACAGAGAATTTGGTCCATTTAATTCACAATTAATCTGATCCATGCTACATTATTCTGATCATATCCGTCAGTGTCCCAATTGCATGTTGTACCACTGGCTTCCCACGAGGAAATGTATGTAAAGCTACCTCTATAAAAGATCCTGACAATAACTCCAATCGCATAACTCCTGATATTGATTGATCAAGTAAAAAAAAAAAACAAGAGGCTAATGGTGGAGCAGCAGCAAACAAGACTAATAGTACCAAGACCAGCAGCCAGGACCATTTCCTTCAAGTACACAACCACCATGCTGGTTTTTTCTCAAATCAAAACAACACATTCAATAAATAGGGACCATGGATGATGAAAGCTGGGTCCACCATATCCACCTGCAAAAGACTTTTACATAGGGAAGCCAAATCCTTCCTTTCCTCTCTGAACAAAACCAGACAACGACTTCAGAACTAACATTTACAAGCCTTAAAACATAGGCTTATATGTAATTTTCAACTAGATGGAGATACTGGTGTGACCGTGATCGGTAACTTCCTCTTCATCTGCGCTGTTGGAAAGTAGACGATCTCATCTTCCATAGCCACCCATCTGCACCAAAATCACAATCATTGAATTCAAATTGCTTATCACATTAAACAAGTGAAGCTGAAGCTTAATTTCAAAGTCGTTTATGACATAAGTCGAGTTAAACACGTTTTTATATAAATTAAGTCAATTACTCGAATTTAGTTCGAGCACAGATCGAAAAGAACTGTCTCGAGACTAACTTATTGGATATTAAACTCGATTTAGCTTGCTTTCTCTCCCTAGGTACAATATGCTTATGTTAAGGTAAGAGGGGCTACCGGTAAGTGGTGACAAGATGGTGGAGGAAAATTGCAATCTGAAGCCTTGCAAGTTCATGACCAGGACACAGTCTCTGGCCACCACCAAAAGGTGTAAAAAGAGTATTGACTAAAGCATCCTTTCCCTGCACAAACGAAAATTTGAAGTTACACAATTTTCTTCATAAAATTATAATAGAACAACCTTGGCATATATATATTTTTTTAAATATAGGTTTTTTTTTTCTTAAATATAGGTTAAGTAAAAATTTACCTCCCATCTCCAGGGATCAAAATGGTAAGGATTGTCATAAGTCTCTTCATCCATGTTAGGAGCTAGAAAGGCTGCTACCACACACCAATCCTTTGGTATAAAATACCCTGCAAATATTTCCAAAATCTTAAATTGGTGAAAAAAAATAAATTAGATAAATATTTTTTTAAAAAAAAAAGAGAGAGAAAAAATAGACAGACCTTTTATCTCAACACCTTGAAGAGCTCTCCTCCATACTGAGATAATGATATTGGCCATTCGTAGTGTCTCATTTATAACCTTGTGAAATATTTTTAATAATATTAAGTTAATGAAAAAAAGGGAAAAAAATCTTAACTAAACTAAAGAAATAATATGAACAAGAAAATAAAGATCAGCCATCTAAATTCACTTTTTGGGTAAAAGGTAAGGACACATAGTCCATCCAAGTGTACTCATCCCCGGATTGAGCCTTCTGTCTCTTCAATTCCATGTTCTCTTCCTACAAAAAATTGAAAATAATTAGCAAAAAATAAATAAATATCCTGTAAAATTCAAGTAACAACCTTCTTATTAACCCCTCCCCCCCCCCCAAAAAAAGATAAAACCATATTGTTATAAATCACTGGCACGAACCGACTTAGACTCTTAACGACAACACTCTCTCGACGTCTGTTTTTACTATACACAATATTCGAATTCAAGACTTTATTTAAAAATTATCAGTATTCAACCACTGAACCGGAGAGCTTTTCATTTGGATTTGGGCACACTTAAACTCATGTTTCACACTCGAAATTGAATTTGGATACGTTAAAAAATTTAAAATGACCCGTAAAAAGAGATAAAATAAAAAAATTAAATAAATGAAATATCATAATATATATTTATAATTATAAGTCAGATATTTATTTTTTTGAAAGGAAAAAAAAAAAAGGAAAGAAGGGTATGAGGTGAAAGGAGAGGTTGCTAAGAAAAGCCAGAAACGGAGTGGGGCAAACATGACATGACAGTGGAACAAAACGGGTGGTCCACTTCTGTTACGCCGACACACCCTATGTTACGCCCGTCGTGTAGAGGAAAAGTCAAAATTATTCAGATTGGCCCCGCCGCACGAGTGTTTGCGGAAGGAAAGACCCCAACCGTCAGATCAGCGGTACTAGACTATGGATCTTGAGCGTGTATACATACATATGCATAAATATTTTAATAATCCAACAAAATATTTACACTTATGAGATTACAAACATTACACTGCTTTTTAATAATTATCATTTTTAGTTAAACAAAAATATTATAAAAATCAATAATTAAATAACTTTCAATTTCATAAATATCGATACATAAAGAGATAATAGAAAATCCATGGGTACTTAAAAATATATATTTTACTATTGTGACAATAGTATTACTTAAAGTAGCTATTTATGAAAACTAAAATTTATTTTTAAAATTGGTGACAGCGTGAATAATAGTTACATTTATTACTACATAATATTTTAATAAAATTTCTATAAAAATTTTTGAAAAGAAATTAGTCTTTCTAATGGTAATGTAATTAGCTACAAACCTTTTCTATCACAAGATTCACACAATTTTAGGTTTGCATAAATGATGGATCAAAACACTATTGTAATCGGAACGCTCTCCGGTGAGACCATTTCATGGGTATTGATATCAATAAAAATTATTATAATTCCATCGTAGTCGATGATTATTATTTCTCACGTAACAAAATATAGTAAAATAAATGATAACTATTCAAAACACAATAGTGAACAACTACCCAGCTATTCTCACGATGGACAGTTGATTTAGTAGGAAGGACACTAGTTTCCTTAATCAAAAATCGGGTTCGAGAAAAGATCTATATTGAAAGAGCTCTTTATATAGAGAGTCCGATAATAGTTCAAATCGGATTAGTTGAAATATAATTCTGAATACCAGTTGATCGGGTAAAAATAAAAGGAAAAAAACTTAACACTTGACCTATCAAATGACATAAACACATAAATATCAAATATCTATAATTACTTGAACCATGATCAAGAGGTTCAAGCGTTCAACAATGTCTACCCTAGTGCAAGAGTTAGCATCCGAGCTTTGCTAATAAGAAGCATTCACTGATAAAACAAAGGCATATATCAAATAATAAATTAAAAGAAAAATACCAACCACAAGTCGGTATAGAGCCACGGGGCTGTCACCGAGGAATTTGACAGACAGTGTCAAAGCGGCTGTCACGGTCTCTCCTGGAATCATCATCTCCACGATGTTGTGGCTAATGAAATCGGACGGTAAATGTTGAGCCTCCTTTCTGATTTCTGGGTCCCGCAACAACACGTCAACAGCGTCCCTCACGGCTCCCTTTCCCACCGGTTTGTCCAGTTCGGGTCTTCGCTCTTCTAAGATTCTATTTATCAACTTCATCAATTTCTCTTTGGCCTATTTCAAAATAAAACAGTACATACCCTTCAAGTTAATACTCAAAATTAAGAAATATCACATTTTTCATAAAGAGAGAAATATTTCAAAAATAAATATATTATGTTCATTCATATTTCACATATCAAGGATGAATTTATAAAAAACATTTGAGTTTTAATTTCAATATACGGGATTATAATTTTTAGTAAGAATACGACTATAAAATTAAATAAATAATTTTTTTTTCCAAAAATTCACCGGGTCGCATTCCGTTGCCTACCCTCCCCTAGCCCTACTCACATGTCATCAAGATTATCAAACGGGGCATAATACAATGCCACTTAATCAACAAGAGTATAATATATGTTATAACTTTGATGTGTTCTGAGTTTATATTGTGTGAAATTTTGATATACTGCGCTAAAATTATAAAATATAATATTAATTTGTTTTTCGATTCATGACAAGAGAAAGTGTCGGATATTTACCTTCAATGCTCTATATAGTTTAGAACCGGGAAAAATTATAGGAATAGACATCAATCCTTTCATGAGCACTTCAAACTCTCCTCTCACCAAGTTGTAGTCCTCACCGGGGCCAATGCTAAGTAACACCTTGGCCAACACTTGGAAAGCCATCTGAAAATTTGCACAAATTTTAGATCAAAGTCGACAATAATACGATAGTGGCTTTCTTTTCATAAAAGATTCTTAATTTTATGTAAAATTTAATTCAGAGTTCTAAGTGACAGATAATTAGTAAAAATCATTATATAAGATGACAATCACTACATATTAACGATATCTCTATATGATTCAACCCATCAAAATACCATACAACAATGCCATTCTTATTATTAAATTGCTAAATGTTGAGTTAGAAAGACACCTCTTTGGCTTCATCTTGGACATAAACCAGTGGCTTGTCTTTCCAAGTGGCCATGAAGAGCTTGGCATTGTTTTCAAACAGGCGCGTGATTTGAGCTTTTAATGATGGAGACCTCATGAAGGAGCTAATAGCTGTATGCACTCTCTTATGCAGATTACCATTCATTAGGAACATGGACGACTCCCCCAACACCTCAAGCACTGACCTGGGATAATAAGGCAAGAAAGCACCTTTTTGATTCTGCAATATCACTTTGTTTAGCTCTGGATCTGTTGACACTATAACCGGTCTTCCCAACAAGTGTGATTTGAACACTTTCCCATACCTACAAGGATAGTGACCCTAGTAAGTTCGAGAAATAAAAATACAATTTATAAAATAATTTCTATAATTAAGCAAAGGACATCTCTTAAACAGTTCAACGACTCGAGTGAAACTGATTCTGGCACTGCCAGCTAATAGGAAAATACAGGGATACTCCTTATATTGATTATATGCTTCTTTTTCGATATATTATCGATCGTTATTTGGATTCATATTTTGATTAATTTGATTCGAATATTATCAGACTCATTTAATTTTTCATTTCTAAGATTCGAACTCGAAATTTGATTAAAAGACTTAATATCCTTACCTATTAAATTGACCATCGGTTCGTGATTATATGCTTCTTTTAGAACTCTATCTGTAACCCATGAGAGGCTTGGAAAAAATTGAAGATGTATACGAACTAGACATCCAAAATGAGAAATTTTTTATTGATTATTGTATTTTTTGCTAAATGTAAAAAATTATAGAACCTACATTTTGTTGACAAAGATAGGACAAGTGATACACTGACAAGTAAGGTGGTGGGGGGATCATTCATTGGGAGGTTGAAATATATGAGAAGAATATAACGTCTGTCATTCTTTTTACTGTTTTACCGACTGCACAAGCAAAGGGCGGTCCAGAGCCAATGATCTCTCTCTCTGCGCTCTGCAGGGCATGTCTTTTCCTTTCTTTACTACTTCACCATTTCCCTTTTTTCTTTCTAAATTTTAAGCATTTAAAGGAAATTCTTTAATAGCCCAATGTTTCGAAGCTTTTGAAAAGAAAGGGAGATTTCTTATGTTGCTCTCGACCTACATCTGTGACAAAAAAAGAACTCACCCCAAGTGCTCTGGTGTTTAGTGTGAAGGGAGAGGGTGAATATATATATATACATGTAATTTTTTTTTTATATTTTTATAAAATAATATTTTTACATTTTGAATTTGTGACTTTGAGTCATCAAAAGAGCAACTCGATCATCGTTGTATCAAGACCCACCCTCTAGCCTACACATGTGATACCCAAAAAGAAAAAAAAAAATCCAAAGACACTATATGTCTACGACTAATACTACCCGTTTTAATCCAGCAAAACTCATAAAACTTTTGGGGTGATATCGAAACATTTTAAAATTTAATTCTACTTATATAATAATTAAGATATTTATTAAAAAACACGTGGAAATAATTATACTTAACATCAAAAGAGTACAGATCAATTCCTAAATTTAGAGTTGAAAAATACTTAATTCACATTTTGGGATCGATGGAAGACTAAGCATAACTGTGAATGCCATCTAATAATTTATTTTATTTCATTTTTAGATGCACAACAAAGTTTACGATACAATATAGATGAATGAGTCATAACTCAATTGACACCGTTCTCTTTCTTTCCGGTGTCTTCCCAACTGTCGGGTTCAAACCTCTCCAATTTAACCAAAAAAAATGATTTCAAAGAACATGTATGAAAAAATATGCTCGTTCAACGTGTCAGATCAAATCCTTTTGATCAGAAATAATTTTTCAGTAATCTGAAATGAGTTTAATTTCAATTTTAATACCAAAACTTCTATGGAAACGATGTTATAAAAAAAAATTATATTAAAAAAAAAATCCAATACACACCTTTTTTGCAAGTTGCAACACCACCCACCTTTGTTAATTCGTGATCTTTATTGAGTGAACAACATCAAAATGGGAGCAGAATGCAGAAACCCAATCAAAGAAACAAAGTGCTATGGTATTAAAAAGAAGGGACGAGATTTCAAATGAAACAATCAACCATGATCATTGCCATCAAATTTATTTGGCAAGCCCTTAAACTAATTAGAATTTCATGTATCAAATTAAAGAGAATGATTTAGAATAATAATTTAGAAGTGTAATCTGTGAAGATATTAGGTGAATTAGTAGAAAAATATACAAAAAATGTTGTAATCTTGTAGATTTATTGACCCTTTTTCCCTAGAAATCAAACATGTTACTGACATGTATAAGTACTTGTTTGTAACAATGTTATACTAGGTATCAACATTTACTTCTATGCATAATCATTTGTATTCACTTATATAAGACTATGGTCTTAATGAAAAAAGAAAGAAGCAAATTTTCAAGAACAGATTAAGAAAAGAAAACTAAATAGAAAAACCAAAAAGGATTGTCCAAGGCATGTTGTTTGAAGCAAGATCTTTTAGCCTCTGCGTTAAAAGCATAATTGGCTAATCTAATTTCCCAACATATGCAAACAATAGTAAGTACCCATATGCAAACAAGAAGATCGTTTTTGTGCGCGTGTTTGAGAGAGAGAGAGAGAGAGAGAGAAAGAGCGCCTTACGAAGACTTGCGCTTCTCAAAAAAGGACACAGGTCGAGAGCTGGAAAGAGAACTAATGAAGTGGAGAGTTTCTCCTATAAAAGGCCATCCTAAGCTTCCTCTTGGAACACCTCTCTTCTCTTCTCTCTCATTCTGCTTCTCCTCATACCACCACCATCCAAAACCGATGCTCATCAAAACCCATAACCCGACAACCCAACCCATGCCCACAAAACTCTCCCTCCCTCCCTCTCTCTCTCTCTCTCTCTCTCTCTCTCTGTAAAAAAAACCGTCAACAAAAAAGGCTTCCTTTTTAACTTGTCCTTCTGCCTATGCAAGAGCAACTAGATATGGAGAGATGAAGATTCTAGCTTGGTTCTTTCCCAACCACCGAGTTAACTTTTTTCACTTCTCTCCTCCGGTTTTTCTCCAAGTTATATACTTGAGAGAGAGAGAGAGAGAGAGAGAGAGAGAGAGGATTTTGCAGGAGCACAGAAATTTCTTTTTGTCCTCAGGGGGAAATATCTTTTATTAGAGAGATTCGGGAGATCCGGAGCCTCAATTTCCTAATAAATGAGCCAGCCCAAATCTGGTGCAGCTAACACCTCCTTGATTTCATTTTGTCTTCTCTCTCACCACTTCATTGTTCTTTTAAATTTTACTAAATCATTTTTGGAAAATTTTCAAATATTCATTTATATATATATTTTTTTAAAACGGTTATCATTTTATTATTTTTATATTATAATAATGATAATTATTAAATAATAATTTAATAAATAATAACTTCCTAAATATTAATATTTATAGAATTATATAGATGTTGATATATATATATATATACATACATATTTGAATAATATGTATTAGTCACAAAAAATTAGAACCATATACACATAACTTCTTTCCTGAAGTTCTAAGCTACCTACCTTTCTCAGGAGCTGTCATAAATGAATTTAAGATATTTATTTAAACTTTAATGAATAATTTTCAAACTTGTATTCTCAATTATTTATGAAAAGATAAAATTTATTTTATTGGTATTTTTTAAAAATAAAATTTTAAGTTCAAATGTTATATATGAAGAAAACAGTTACCGGGAATCCTTTATTTTGTAATAGTCTAACTTAATTTAAATTAAATTTAATCAGAGCGGATTAACGGATAGAAGTGATTTATTTTAAAAAAAAAAAAGATAAGCTTGTAATATATATAAAATAGGATGTATAAAATCTTATTTTGGGTTTATATATTTACATTTTTTGTCACATCTGATATAAAAAATGATGGGTACACTGGATGTTGATAAGAATGGTGTCGTTTGATAAGATTTAAATATGGGTTTTGATTCATGTAATCAGACCCTAATTTTGCTGGTGTAATATACTGTTTTTTGTTTTTTATTTTTTATTTTTACTTATTTTTAGTTTATTAAATTCGTAAAATTATTTTTTAAAAAAGATTAAAGTGCGAGTAAAAATTAGTTTTATGAACATTATAATTAAAAATATTTATATTGAAAGCTTCATCTAATTCTAGTTTCCGAGTTTAGTAAATGGATGTTAAGCTGTAATATTTGCTTGATCCATAAAAACTAGGTAGACCTCTCTCTCTCTCTCTCTCCCTCCCTCCCTCCCTCCCTCTCTCTCTCTCTCTCTCTCTCCCCCACCCTCTCTCTCTCTCTCTCTCTGGGAATGTAATTTTTGCTTGATGCATAAAAACTAGCTAGACCCCTCTGCCTCTGTCTCTCTCTTTCTGGGGTCCCATTCCAATTCCAATTCAAGTCCCAGAAGGCCCAACGAAATATTTGGGCATCCACAAACCGAATGACACGAGAACAAAACTTTGATGTTTCAACTCAAAAGCTGAAATAGTCATATGTCCTTTCACTTGACTTTATTTTTCACATACCACAAACCTAAACCCTACTCTTCGTCCTGTCTTTGTCACTTCATTGGTTCTTCCCCCCCTCCACTCACCCTCTCTCTCTCTCTCTCTCTCTCTCTCTCTCTCTCTCACTAAGGTTTATTGAAGCTTTTTTTTTTCTTTTTGATGGATAAATTTATCTAAGCTTTAATATATATTTTTTTAATGTTTCAGAGGGGACCAGACCAATGTTACAATTATTAAAACTTTGTTTTGATCCTAGACATTTCGAACCTATGCATGCATGACATCACAAAAATATATGTTAATTACCTTTTAAAATGTTTATCTTATTTCACCCCTAACATTATGAATATGTTAATTTTGGTCGATATTTCTTACTTTTATTAACAAAAAAATAAATAAATATGAATACCATAAATACTAAACTTTTACGTAATCTCAATTTTGAGGATAAAATATATAATATAATCGTTGAGTTAATGAAAATATAATATATATCCGTAGATATGATTTTTCAATAATTGATTATTCAAATTACATTATTCTTTATCTCTACCACCAACGACGAAGGGACAAAGAAGGCACACATATAAATAATTTTAAAAATTATAACCTTAAAATTATTTTCCTCCAATTATTATAATTCATCCCCTTTTCAAAATTTATAATTTTAAATAGATTTTGCACTTTTCCCCTTGTTTTTTGCAATTTCTGCTTGCCCTTATTTCCTTCTCTTCGTAACCATGGCTAGTTTATTTATTTATTTTTTTATATAAATTATCAGTATCCAATAATTATATAAAATCCAGTTCAACTCAAGTCGATACTTTAAAGGGTAAAATTCTTTCGACATCTATTTTTCTTATAAATAAAACTCTAAATTAAAATTTTGATTAAACGATATTAATATCCATCAACTAAATTAACTACACTGCAATACCATGACTAGTTTTAATTGCACAAAGATGTTGGTAAGTCTTATTAACATTTTATTAATGATATGAAAATTGATTTTTTTCATTTTTTTATTTTCATAAAACTAAAAAATTTATATGAAATAAAAAACTAAGCTGTGAAATCGAATAAGAATAAAATCTCCATTTCCCTATCCAAAGGTATTATTTGCTAATCTGTCAGATTAGCAAATAATATATGCCCATGAACCAAAGTGACCTTTTTCTCAATATATTATAAATAAGCAATCTCTACAAAATGATTATTGTGTCCAATTCTGCAAAAATCAGTCCAAGTCCTTTCCCTGCAGACAGCTTTTGTTATTGCTATTTATATTAAAAATATATACACTTAACCTTTTTCATAATATAATATTTTTTTTCCTTTTCTTTTTCTAATGGTGGCGCATCAAGGCAATTTGTGGCATATATGGTAACGTAGTGATGGCCAGCTTGAAGTTCATCCCGAGTAAAAGACATGTACAATCATTTCCTTCATCATTTCTTCCACTCAGAAAATGGTGAAAATTACCCACACTAAATAATCTTTTCTCACGACCTCCATTTTTCCAAATATCACAGTTTGACCACTCGATCATTCTTCACACCATTGCTTGCATAACTAATTTATTTAGATGAACATTCCAGCACAAGTTCTGCCGGAATGCTTTATAGAAAAATCCAACCCGGCAGAAAAATGCCATATGGCCAAACAAACAGAGATTATCATGGGGAACTTTCATATAAGGTAAAGAAACATAATGGAACTAGCGTCAAGTTCTGCCTGCACAAGCAACAGCTTGATCTTCTACATTGTTATAAAACAAGCTTAACTTAGTTATAGCAAGTGCTTCTCCAAAAAGTGATGCTCTAGTCGATTTAATTATACGAACTTCAATGTAATCACCAACCCTGGGCTTCCGCTTCTCGCCATTGTCCTCGTCAAAGGATGGAATCAGTGAAATAGGAAATGAAACCCTGTGACCCCTATCTGTCTTCCCTATGAGCTCTGTATCTGGAGCTCTTCTATTCGGTCCCTCAACCAACACGAGTTGGATGGTGCCAACCTGGGAATCATAACACCGGCCTGTGCTCTCATGGAAAGCTTCAATAAGTTCAGTCAATCTCCTCTGCTTTACAGGTTCAGGAACGTCATCCTCATAATTTCTATTTGCATGAGTTTTCTCCCTCATACTATATGCAAACATATAGGCCATGTCATAACCCACGACTTTTATTAGGCTAAGTGTGTCTTCATGTTCCTCCTCTGTTTCTCCACAGAAGCCTGCAAGAAAAGAATAGAAAATAATGCCATGAGATTAACTTGGATAACTATAGTGAAAAAAAATGTCATAGTATCTGGCATGTTAGCTACTTTAGGTAGCATCTCTTGGCAATGTCCAAACCATCATAACAAAAAGGCCCCATAAGGATAAATATTTGATTGCACAAAGTTTAAAGTATTTATATTAAGAACTACCCCTTCTCACTAAAGCAGTGTCTACTGATAGATTATGCAATATTTCTATAGCAACATACTTGAGAAGCAGCCTTTCAAAAACCAACAAAAAGTTTGACAGATAAGGTTTAGTTTTCTGCGGGGACAAAAGATACACTTGCAAAAGCAAAATTCAAATGGACAATGAAGTTTATTGGAGGACTTCCATTACATGGTATCTTCCTAAGACTTGGAAATCTCTCAATCAGAGCTTTGGAGTTTTGGACTGCTTTCAGTTTCACTTTAATGATGATTACTTCAAGGAACAAGAACACTTTGCCTCATAAAATCATTCTACCATAAATTTGTGCATGCATCTGTGATCAAACAAAATATATAACAAAGTTACATGCATAAAGGAGGTTTAGAGAAAAGTGAAAGCACAGTTAGTGTTTCTCCAGGTTCACAGAGGAGTCCCCACCAACACATAGCCCATCTTAGTCCCGTCAACTTAGTAAGAGGGCTTTAGTGAGAGCGGGAATGATCCTAACTTCAAATAAAGAGAATACAATATGGTTGGGGTCACCCCAATGATACCCTGATATCTCTTAGTGTTGGTTCATCAGAATTTCAAATGAGCATCCACTTTCCACACATGGGTTGCCTCAAAGTTGCCACTATCTCAATAAATCAATTAAGATTCTAAATTCTTCATCCCATAGAGGCTGGCATTGTGACACTAGATTGGATCAAATGATTTTGTTATTGTTTAGTATTGATCATTGTGTTTCACAAGAGTGTAAGGATGTGACAAGAGCCCAGAACAGTTTGGGAAATTTTTCCACTGGATTCTTGTGAGCAGTTTTTATTCCAAAATGGGCAAGACAGATGTTTAACTTCCAACTCCTAAGGCTTTAATTCCCTCAAGACCAGTCTTCCATAAAAATGAAGTCACAGGCACCCATAGGTAAGTGCCCTTATTGTGGCATGTTGACAAAGTTACAGCTAAGAAAATAATCCATATAGCACAGGTTATTATTCCACCTTTAATTAGGCAGGAAAAAGATATACAGTAGAAATTCTTACCACAGATGAAATCACTGCTTATCCCCATATCTGGGATAATCAATCTTATTTTTTGCACAAGTTCTAGGTAAGCTTCTCTGGTATATCCCCGACGCATTCGCTCAAGTACTGTACTGCTGCCCGTCTGTGCTGGAAGATGAATATAATTGCAGATGTTAGGTCTATCTCGCATCAGATACACTAAATCATCTGGGAAATCTTTGGGATGAGGAGATGTAAATCTGAATCGCATCTCAGGGAACTCTAAGGATAGGCGATCTAACAGATCAGAAAAGCGCAAACCCATATTCTTCACCTTGCACATGCTCGAAAATCCTTCACTATATTTCCAATTTGATCCCGGTTCAACTTCACCGTCAGCTCCAGAAGCATCATTATAACTATTCACATTCTGACCAAGAAGAGTGACCTCCTTCACACCTTCCTTGCTTAGCTCAGCCACCTCTTTTACTATCGACTCCACGGGGCGCGATCGCTCCCTTCCTCTCGTGAAAGGAACAATGCAAAATGAACACATGTTATTGCAACCCCTCATTATAGAGACAAAAGCTGTACAAGAATTTTTGGATATTCGAACTGGAGTGATATCAGCGTAAGTTTCTTCCAATGAGAGAAGAGTGTTGATCCCCTTTTGGCCATATTCAACCTCTTCTAGTAACTGAGGCAAGTCCCGGTAAGCGTCAGGCCCACAGACAACATCAACCATCTTATCTGCATCTAATATCTTATCCTTCAATCTCTCCGCCATGCATCCTAAAACTACAACTTTTGGAGGATGTGCAGATTGAGACCTTCCAATAGCAACATTGCTCTTCCAGTGCCTCTTAAGAAACCAAAAATAGTTGAGCCTCTGCCACACCTTTTGCTCTGCATTGTCCCTAATTGCACAAGTGTTTATAAAAATAATCTCTGCCCTCTCTGGAGCCTCAACAACTTCACTATAACCAGCTTTCTTCATAATGGATAAGACAATCTCCATGTCATTTATATTCATCTGGCATCCATATGTCTCATGATATATACGACCCTTTGGCAGAATTTTAGATGCTAATGCAGGTCTACACACGCAAAATAACAGAAGGCGTGAATTTCAATTTGCAATGTACTTGCAATCTAATTGAACATATCAAACAGACCAGAATCCAAACACAATAATCGTATAAGGACAAAGAAAATGCCAAGGCCAGCGAGCAATTTACAATGTATATATTCTCAAATGCGAATGTATACGTCCTTTCAATTACTTACAATGTCAAAATGTGATGAGTATTAAACTTTTATAACCGCATTATGCAGCGTGCCTGTGCTTCTTGGGTTACATGAACACGTTTTGTGTCTTAAGAATAAGCTACTATTGTGGCATCAATCTTCAGAATAAACCAGTAAAACATATTCAGGTCATGAACATATTTAAATTTCCACAATTTCTCCAAAAGCATTCGCTTTTTAATAAAAACAGATCCCAGAAAAAGCATGCACATGCTTTTGTACAGAATTATTCGAGTTGTAGAATTGATATCGAGGATTATCACTTCGCTAATAATCATAATGCCCGAATACTAAGAAGGCTTCGAAAAGGTCAGAAAAAACATGCACGTGTTGTTGCAGAGGGCATTCAAGTCATACAATTGAGATTGATAATCATCAGATTGCTAGTAATCACAATGACCCAATACTAAGAAGACTAAAAAAGGAGACCCCGAACAACACATTGACCCAGTTGTACAGAATTAACGGGTTCACATGCTCAAATCAATTGCCCAATTAGGATGGGAAAACAAAAGCGAACTTACTCGGACTGGGTTTGAGTTTCGGATGCAGAGAGACTAGCACCTTGAGCAATGAACTGGTGGAAACTTGGAATATCGGAAGGAAGGCGAGATGTTTGAGAAAAGCTCCTAGACAATTTGGGAGAAAATTTGGTCTTTCTCTGAGGCCCGAATGAGTCATTACAGCAACTGATTGAGGAAAAGTGTGGCTTTGAGGAGCGAAATCTAAGTGTGAAGGAGCGACTACGTTGAATTCTGATGAGAACAGCGTAGTGGGGATGGTGTAGGATTGAAGTCAGTGACGAGACAGAGGACGCCATATGAGAGAGAGAAGGGTTTGTGGACTGTGCTGGCGATTTGGTATTAAACGATTTCGATATACCGGACCGGGTTATCTTCGGGTCATTCCCAACAGAGAGCAATAGCCGCGCCACGTGCTTCGCAGGAAGCGGTAGGAAAGCATTGCACCATATACCGTGCAGGCATTCAAAGAAACCTACAAATTTGCGAGGAGAGAAATTGAGAGTGAGAGAGAGAGAGGGTAATAAAATGAAAGTAATGTCATTTTACATCAGTGCAGGTACCCGGTGGTGAACCTCAAACCGGGTTGAAAATATTTATAAGACACTTGTTAAACCAACAAACATGAACTAATATTTTTCAAAATTACAATCTTATTTATATTTTTATTTCTTAATTTTAAATATTATAAAATATTTTCTTATTTATTTAAAGTATGTGATGATAATATAATATTTTATTTTTATTATGCTGTGAGTTTTTTAAAAAATATTTATATAAAATTTAATCAAATGAATAAGTTTTAAAAAAGATAGGTATGATAAAATTGTAATTAAGTGGGTGCAAAATAGATATAAATTATAAAAACTAATTGAATTTTAAAAATTCAAAAGGGTGTGATTGCTCACCCCTGGTCCCTTCTTGGGTTTGCTTCTGTAGGTACCGTTACCTAGTTGGTTCAATCATTAAATATTAATTTTTTTTAAATAAATTTTTAAATTTGAGTTTTATGTACGTAGAAAACAAAACGGATATCACGAGAGTTTAAACTTTTAAGAGTCTAATTCAATTATAATTGAATTTAATTAGATATAACGTGATTTTCAGATATCGATAATTTATTTTTACAAAAAATACAAGTAACGAAATGAAATGGTTGTTAACAGTGGTAAAAATAGTTTTTATGAACCTGTATATTTTTTCTTTTTTGTATCATGGTTAGGTCACTAATCCAATATTTGGGATTTTGTTCCGATTAATTTGAATCGATCACTTGTAGGGTCCAATTGAGGAGACAGATCTCCTAGTGTTAATTTTTTTGTTCTCATAAAAGATCAAACTCTTAATCATAATTAAGGAATATTAACTTTTGAATTTACTGAACCAATAAACATTAGTACAAGAACGTAAACTATGGTTGCTGAGATAAAAGCGTCCGACTATTATTGCTTCACGGTGCCTCCCTTGTATACTATTTCACCAACTACCCTGCCTCTTCCTCTTCTTCTTCTTCTTCGAAGTTTTATTGTCTCAAAAATTAATAATATTAATCATAAAACATATTAATAATTGACTTAATAATAAAATATTTAATTTTTATTAAAAAAGTTGAATTTAAGATAAATGTCGATTCCACATATAATAATACCTATATTGATCAAATGATAATATTGTTTTCTTCTAACCTCATATGAGATTTAAAATATAATTAAATTATAGTCAACCTTTAAAATAATTTCTAACGGAGTAAAATATTGTATGAATTAAATAAATTAAAAACTAAATAAATTGAATCCTATATTACATTTTAAATTAATAAAAATTAAAAATTATTATATATAAATTAAATTATTTTTAAATTAAATAAAATAATTTTAAAATATATTGACAAAGATTATTATATTATAAATCCATTTAGTAATTTTCTTTCTCTCTCGTTGTTCTTTCCAACCCAAAAGGTACAAATAGGAAAGAGATTTCTTTAGCAAAAATTGAAAATTGAAATGCCAGAATCAGAAGATGCTTTGGGCGAATAATAATTTCACATTTTTTAAAAAATAGAAACAAAGAAAAATAGAAACTAATAATAAAAATAAATAAATCAAAAGAAAAAGAAAAAGAAGTTACATATAAAAAGACCAAATGGCGTTGAAACCGAAGGAAACATGCAGCGTATTCTCATTTTCATTGCTTGCAATTCACGCTAATCTCTGAACGATGACCAGTTCCTCTGCTGCGTCTCGCAAGGTCTCTCTCTCCTCTCTCCCTCTCTCCCTCTATCTCTCTTTCTCTCTCTCTCTCTCTCTTCATTTTTTTTTTTTAATTTTGCTAATGTTGATTTTTTGGGAATCTGTAATCGTTTAGTCTTTCTGGTTGATTTGATTACGAAATCACAGGCTTTGAGCAAGATTGCTTGCAATCGACTTCAGAAGGAGCTAGTAGAGTGGCAGGTCAATCCACCTAGTGGATTCAAACAAAAAGTCACCGACAATCTTCAAAGGTTTCTTTTTTTTCTAGGGTTTTCATTTCTTCACTCAATGGTTATGACATTTAGGGTTTTCATCTTCACTTGTGATTGATTTGATCGGCGTGTTTACATATGTGTTCATGTTGGTGGTTCTTTTATCGATACCGTGTTATTGTCAAGTGTACGATGATTACGATTATGATTGATTATGGATCCATGTTGTCGTGTTTTCAGTTTCGGGTCTCAGAAATGTTTCTTTTTATCTGATTTAGTACATGTCACATTGATGATTATAATTTTGGCTTTTTATGTGTGGAAAAAAAAAGATGGGTGATTGAAGTGAATGGAGCACCAGGAACCCTTTATGCAAATGAATCATATCAGCTTCAGGTTGATTTTCCGGAGCATTACCCTATGGAAGCGCCTCAGGTTGATTATTCAGTTTAATAGATTTTCATTCGGTATTTCATATGTATGTGTTTTTGTTTATAATATAGATGTTGAATTTTGGTGAAACAGGTTATCTTTCTGAATCCGGCTCCTTTGCATCCCCATATTTATAGCAACGGACATATTTGTTTAGGTAAAGTACAATATTTCCTTTTTCATGAACTTTGTTGTCTCTTCTTTAAGAAATTTATTGTTCAGCATTTAATTATTAGGGTTGATTACATTTATTAGTTTGACTGTGTTTAGCGTGGGTTGCTTTTGTTGTTGTGATATCATTTGTTATCTTTGACTGCACATAAGTTAGTGATTTTTATGCTAATCTGTCTTCTGAATCTTTGTTCAACCTAGCAACCGAAGGGTATTCTTCCATATGAGGTTATTTTACCAAATATGGGAAATAAAAAACCGATGCTCGGAATCCTCGACAATAACACCAACGAGTATGGTCCTTGTTTTTGGTTGCAAACCCTCTCTCGTAATAATTTTTTCTTATGCTCCTGATTGACTTAAATTAGGCTCTGAAGGTGTGAAAGAATAAGCTGTTGGAAGAACGAGTTTGGCATCTTTATGTGAGCTGATTGAATTTCTGTTCATGTAGATTTTAGTTCTATTTATACACAGCAGGCTGAATTTTTTGAAAACTTCATGGACACTAAAAGGAAATGCTATCCGTTCTCTGTAGTTACTGGACTTAAGTGCATGCTGAGAATGTGATAAGCCGAGATCATATAATTGCAGTCTTAAATGCTGGTTAATAAGAATCATTTACATATTAAGCATATATTCACTGGTTGTCTTCCAAATTAAGTTGGGGTTAAGCCACGGGTTGTCTTAAAGGTGGCATCTGTTTTGTTACATACGGCATGCATGGCTTTCATCTTCCATTCTATGAGGGTCACCCTTTTTATTGTGTTTTGATATTACCAGCAGTAAAATTAACGTCGATTCAGCTTCTCCTCATTCATTGAACTTTGAAACTTACAAAACTATAACAATATTTGTCATAAGCAATGTCACAAAACTATTCATCTAAGACAATTTGTCAATTATGGTTCTTTACTTGTTCAATATTGTCATGAGTGGTTATGGTTTGTAAGGAGTTCCAAAACAAATATCTGCTTTGTTTTGTATCTGTCAATCCAGTCAGTCTGAGTGGAATGTAGAAAGTTTTCATTTTGGTTCTCCAAATTGAGGTCGAGGATGTTTACAATGAACTTGATTGTGTTATTGATGAGGGGTAGCCTTTGGTTTCCAGGCCTTGAGGATTATGCACCATCGAGATCTTAAGTCTTCTTTCCCCATTTAATCTTGTTGTGATTGTTCTTATGATAATCTTAGTGGGAGGGGAGTGATTATTATAAATAGTTATCACAGAAAGAGAGTTAGCAACTATGTAACCTTCCCTTTATCCATTATAAGGTTGCATGAGTGCTTTGGAGGTTTCTACTATCTTGAGTAGGTCTTAGATAGGTGATTCCGTTGTTGTTTGAGTAGAAGGAAGTCCTTACGGGAAAAAGGAAGAATAGCTAAATTGTGGAGGCCAATCCTTGTATTCCTGTTAGGACTTGGCTCCTTGACTGTATAGTCCCATTGTTTGAAGCTCTATGTGGAACTGGGGGGATCTTTAAAAAGGTAGAACTTCTCCAGAATCTTATGGATCAGGTGCCTTTAATTATTGGGATTTTTTCTGAATCAAAACCCCCCCTGGTGGTTGGATGTGGGGGCTCTTCCAAGTGATTCTTATGCTCTTCATTTTCATTCTTTGCATCACTC
Source organism: Dillenia suffruticosa (assembly GCA_033439265.1). NCBI lineage: Eukaryota > Viridiplantae > Streptophyta > Magnoliopsida > Dilleniales > Dilleniaceae > Dillenia > Dillenia suffruticosa. The sequence goes on from JAVTVX010000027.1 coordinate 1,360,075, forward strand.
TGGTGGAATAATCTTCCTTTCTTATAAAGTTTCTAAATGTTTGATAAAAAAATATTGTTTAAGAGTTGGCTTAGATGAGGTTGCTCTCACTTATTTGTACCTTTTTGAATCCATCATCCTTTCATATTATGGTAGCCTATAATGTGATCTTTATTGTTTAAGAGTTCCGGGTCTAACTAAGAGTAGTTTAGTTTCATTAAGTCCAGAACTAATCATGATTGATTGTGTAATGATTACCTTTATACTAAGTTTTAGATATCAGATCATCCTATTATTTTACAACCTACTCAGGATTTTTTTATGTGGTTGCTACACTCGGACATTTTCCTTGACTTTTTTTGGGTTTTTCTTTTGGGGGGGGGAGCTGGAGGTGAATTTGTCTTATATTCTTCTTGGTCACTCCTGTGGTTTTGGAGATCGAAGGACTTCCTTTATGTGAATTGTGGTCACATTTTGTAGCTAAGATGAATTAGAATGTTACCTCCATAACAAGTAGCTGGGTTGCAAGAAAAGGGTAGATGAGACTCCTTGTAAGTTTGCCATGTGGGTTAACCTTTTTTTCTTTCCTTTTACCAAATTCAAAACTGGTGATGATTCTTTTAAGGGATACACAAATACACTGTTCTAAATCTTTTGTCATTTTTTCCGATGTAATTGCAAATGAAAAAATATTTTGCCTGCCAAGTCCCTAACTTCCAAAAAATGTAACGATTTTAGTTCTATAAAAATTAACTTTCATTCACCATGTAGGCACCTATGTGGCGCTGACAGGGATGCCATGTGAATGAAATATTATTACAACAACAACAATAACAACCTAAGCCTTAATCCTAAATTTTGGGGTCGGCCGTGAATGAAATATTATTAAATATAAAAAAATATTGAAACATTTTTTCCCAAAAAAAAAAAAGTAGATCCAAGGGTATAAGAGAGAACACGTTACAGTTCTGTTCAGAATTGCTTATGGAGTTCTACATCCTCTGGAGGCATTGGATGGGGTTCTTCTGAATAATGCCCAAAATGATAGGGAAACAAAGAAATTCTCAAAATCATGAGAGAAAGACCAGCCTTAAATTTAATGAGAACTTTGAACAATCAGGTGAGTCTAGAAAGAAAATGTTGGGGGACCGTAACAAAGACCGACTCAAGTTCAATTATACAAAAACAAGCTCAGGTGTGATAAAGTAGATTGGGTAATAAAATGGGCTCTGGTACTAGGGGGAGGCCTTTAGATTGCTGGACTGAAAGGCAGTACAATTTGTATTTGTACCAATTGCTCAGGGAAGGAGCCTTGTCATGGAACCAGCGGGGTAGACGGATGTAGCACGCGAATGGGAAGGGAGTTGGTGATGGGGATCTAAGGAGGACGGTGGTTGGGAGTCTAGCTACAGTGGCTGTGGGTTTGTGGCAGTGGCATTTGGAGATGATGAGGATAATGCCATTATGGTTGCGGTTGGCAAGACTAAATATTATTTTACACAGAATTTTTTAAGTAATTCTTCCTTTTGGGAGAAATTTTTGTAGAAGAGTTTTTTTTTTTTTTTTAATTAATATATCTTCTTTTTATGTTTTCAAATTTTAGAATTTTCTACCCATGTGGCACCTTGTCAATGCCTTGTAAGTGCTTACATGTGAATTTGAAGGTTAATTTTCTTGTGGAACTAGAATGGCAACTTTTGTTGCACGTTTAAAAGTTTTTTTGTAGAACAGAAAAGAGACCAAAGTTTTAGGACTGGCTATTCAAGTATCACTTGTTTTTGACCAAGATGTTTGAAGACAATTTCTTCTCTAATGCATTCTCTTGTCTATACCTATATTGAGCCTTTTATTTGTCTCCCTAACTCCACTCCTTTGAGTTCTAATGGATCTTAGAATCTTGATATTTTCTGGCATTTACTTGTAAATTGCTACATAATGATGTCAGGGTTCGGATTCTTTGGAGATATACTTGTTTGGAAATTAAAGTTTGTCTGATGTGAGAGTGATGCATAACCAGATGAATGGAGACAATTCTTGCAAATTGGGAGGGCTAACAATGTGCTAAGCTCTAGTTCTTATGCTATGCCTTTCTCCATCATAGGCAGCTTTTGTAAGATAATAATAACATAAGGATCCACTATGGTAGTTCATCATCTAATCTTTAGTGTGGCCATTGTTTAATCTCTCTCTCTTAAAAATTTGCTCTTAAGAGAAGTCTTATCCTCTTGTTTTCTTCCATCTGGTGACGCTTCTCTTTTCCTTGAAAAGAAAAAGGAGAGGAAAAAAAAATTCATGTTGTTATTGGTTGTATTTAGAACTTATATATGGGAGATCTAATAAAACAGTGAGATAAACCGTTGAAAATTTGGATACAAGTTATTTATAAAGACATGAAATTTAAGGGTTTAGAAGAAAAAAATGGTCTTGGATAAGAATTGATAGCGTAAAAGAATCCTCACAAATTAAACTAATATATTTTAGATATTTATCTATTGATTTATTTATTTACTTTTTTATTTATTTTATTTTATTTTATTTTATTTATCTATTATATGTATATATATATATATTTTTTCTTCTTCAAATTTGTCTCTCAAATGGCCGACCCTAAATATTGGGATTAAGGTTCAGATTGTTGTTGTTTTTGTTATTGGTTGTATTTAAGAACCTTTATCTGCATATTGCTGAGCGCGCGTGTGTTTTTTCTTTTTCTTTTTCTTTTCTTTTTGGGGGGGGGGGTGTAAGTGTGCAAAGATGTTTTAAGCTGGAAGTGTATGGCTCTACATTTTGTGATAATGTGAAATTCCACTTTTGTGGATTGCTTAAATTGTTAACCTATGCAGTTTGTGATAGGGGTCTACATATTTACACTGCAGTCATTCTTTCTCTCTTTATGAAGTCTTGAACGCAAGGTATAAAGAAGAGTTAGGCATCCAACACATGATATATACAAATGAAATTAAGTAGAATGTGTGGTGAGCTTTGAACATATGATCATGTTGTATTGGATGTCCATGGCCATTCCTTGCATATACCCATGACCAAATTTTGCATCTTCGTTTTAAATCCCACAATTTTCTCATTCAATTGATAACTGTGCATCCAAAGAGAAGTTTAACGCAAGTTCCTCTCCTAGTGGGTGGTAAATATTTTATGAGATTCTTGTCCCTGGCACCGCCTTATGTAGAAATGTGACTGGAAGGCTTTAAACTGCAGAGCTGTTTATTACTTTGCATCTAGGAATTTAACATGGATTATATCAATGTTCGCCAATCTCCTCCTTTTGTTGTTGTGTACACAGTTTGCAGTTTCTTTCCAGCTTTTCAGGTTATATTCACTCTATTTGACTGATGTTGAATGATGAATCGTGTATCATTTTGCTATGCAGATATTTTGTATGATTCATGGTCCCCGGCCATGACTGTAAGCTCAATCTGTATCAGTATTCTGTCTATGCTTTCAAGCTCTACTGTTAAGGTTTGATTTTCCACCCTATTAGATTTTCTTAATCTTTATCTATGTAATGAGTCATTTTGTTCTTAAGTTCCCCAATATAATGACATCGCAAGCAAAGAATGCTGTGGTGCCAGTTTCATTATTCCTTTTTGTTGCAATTTGATGTCATACTCAACAGGTAATCTTGTTGCTGCAATTTGCTCATCAGCATCCCCATGGCTGTTTCTAAATTCTTGTTTCCAGGTTTTAAAAAAAAAAAAAAAAATTATAGTTTAAGATTGTCTCTTAGAGACTTATTTTGCATGCAGCAACGCCCTGAGGATAATGATCGCTATGTAAAGAACTGCAGAAATGGCAGATCTCCGAAGGAGACGAGGTGGTGGTTCCATGATGATAAAGTCTAAATCAGCAGGGTAATTTTTTATCTTGCATTTTCAAACAAAAAAATAGTTAGATAACTTTCCTTTTTTCAAAGAGAAGCAGCAGAAAGTGAGAAAACAAGAGGCAACTGCTCAATTCCTCTGTATATTTGCAAACCCCTAATCAGTTGTAAAGAAACAAGAACAACTGTGTTTGTTGCAATGTGGGTAAGAACAATCTTGGGTCTTTCCAGCCATTCCCTGTATTTGGCTAATGCCATATTGTCAACTCTGAAATATTTCAGTCCTTTCTCGTTCAGTCGATTAATATGTGTTTAATTATAGTCCTCATTGGAGTGTTTTAGTAATTTAGATTTGCTACTGCAAGTCAATGAGGCCGCTTTGTTCCTTTGTTCTTGGGTGAGTATCAGCTAGGCCTAACCCCCCGTTGTAGGCTTGGGCTCACATTTTGGGCTTGAAGTCCAATGTTGGCCCAATACACCTGGGCTCGACGCTTAGGAATTTGTTCATAGGCTTGGATCGCCCCTTTCTTGGTTGGGCTAGTGTGTTAGACCACAATTATTGGTCTAGGTTGGGCCCAAGCCCAATATTCTCACCCCTCGGCTCAGGCCGAGCCCAATTTTTCTCACCTCAAACTGGTTCTCCCCCATTTCTGTTTTTTTTTTCTTTGTTTTTCTATTATTTGGGGGATTAAACCACACTAGTAGTGGCTCTCCCCGAAACCATTTCCACGCTAACCTTATGTAACAACTACTAATTATAGAATTAGTAATTTATCATAGTATAGTAGTAATAAAAGTTAATAGTTAATTGTAATCGTTAGATTAATTAGTAGTTAATAGATTGGTTAGTAAAAATAGTATAAATAGTAATTTCAAGATGTGTAATAGACATGAAATGGAATAGAATTGTATTAGAATTCTTCATTCTCCCTCTTTGTATTCTCTCCCCTATCTTTTTATCATTCTTTAAAGTTGGATTGTAACACCTTGGTACAAGCAAAATTTCATCCCACATCTCTTTATGTTTGTTTTGTTTGGGCTTCTTTTCTTACCCAAAAAAAGGGAGAGAAATCTAGGCTACTAGAGAGAGAGAGAGAGAGAGAGAGAGAGCGCGCTTTTTGAGAACTCCATATTCTCTTCATGTTATGTATGATATCTAGGCTACTAGAGGGAGAGAGAGGGGGAGAGCGCTTTTTGAGAACTCCATGTTCTCTTTATGTTATGTATGATATTAGGGGTGTTTACCGTCTAACCTATGTGATTTCAAATAATAATTTTGGCACCCTTTGTCTGATAGGCAAACAAAATATTTTGTTTAGAACCTTTGTTGCACTTCTTACCGCACGTCAATCATCTGACATCCACTCCTATATGCTTAAAAATACATGAAATGATCGGCATTTCAAAGTATCTTCTATTCTGCTTGCAATGAGATCACCTAGATATACCCCTGAGCTTTGTTTAGCATCGATGAAGGTCGTACCTCCGCTTCAGGGAGGCAGGTTAAAAGGATTCAAAGCCAAGGAAAACTTGTAGAGGGATTGTGGTAGGCTAATCTCTAGCAACTGGCATTGTGAGGTTATCCATGTGTTTTCCAGGCAAGCCAGTGTGCAGACCAGTTGGCAGTCTACATGCGTCAATTTGAACCCAATTGTACCATTATGCAGTCTCCTCCGCTGCCACTGATGGAAGGTTGGGGGACGGGCTAGGTCTTATCTTCCCAAATTGTGCTTAAGCTTAGTCTTCTAGCTTCTCTCGCTTCCCCCCCCTTTTTTTCCTTACGAGCTTCTGTGTTTCTGCTAGTTTGCCTTTTCGGGCCCTACCCTACTTTACCTGACCAAAAAATATAAATAAATAAAGATTCAATATAGACAAAAACCAAATATCCTCTTCGGCACGGAGAAAGAATAGTCAAATCAAAACTTAATACCTCTTCCTAAAGCACCAGTTTTTCTATGTAAACATTATAGGCTATAAACGCACCTGCAACAAAGTACCAGTAGTTACGTTGAAACGAACGACGCCGCTCCTAGAGGAAACCAAACAAGAATGGAATTATTCCCCGTCCTTCACTATTTTAGGGCTGCTGCTTCAGTTTTGGGAGAGATTAGGCACCACACAACCCAGCTTTTTGGTGGGGTTGGGGGGGAGGCGGAGTCAGGAGTTCTGGAAAACGTTACCTCGGTCGAACCCTCCAAAGTCAAGAGTTCCCTGATATTGACCTTTGACTTAAGATATCACACATTCTAAGCTCAGCTCACCAACTCCCAATCAAACTCCCACCCCCCAAATTAGACTCCATTGTTTTCTTCTCCCCCTGAATACAATAGAAAGCACAAGGCAAAAGAATTTCAGATAGGTAAGTACAACATGGAATTCATGTTTCAGCAACAGCAAAGAATCAAAACAAATGGTATATGGATGAATATAGCCGAAGAAGGGACAGGACCGCTTGTTTTGCTTCTTCATGGCTTCCCTGAACTCTGGTTCTCATGGCGTCATCAGATCAAGTATTTGGCTAACGATGGTTACCATGTGGTGGCACCTGACCTCAGGGGCTATGGCGATTCTGACTCTCCCATTTCCCCTTCATCCTACACCATCTTTCATCTTGTTGGTGACATAATTGGCATCATCGACCATTTTGGTGAACAACAGGTCCCCTCTCTCTTTCTCTCTCTCCAATCATCATTTCTTCAGAAAATTTTCTTCTTATACTGTTTTATCTTGCAAAGGCCTTTGTTGTAGGACATGACTGGGGAGCAGTAATCGGTTGGTATATGAGCCTCTTTAGGCCTGATAGAGTCAGGGGACTTATCAGCCTCTCAGTTCCTTTTGCACCCAGATCACCAAAAATCGGAACTGTTGCATCCATGAGACAAATGTTTGGAGATGGCTACTACTGCTGTCAGTTCCAGGTTCTCTCTCTCTCTCTCTCTCACTCTCTCTCTCTCAATAGACACTGTTAGGTTCTTACTTGCGCTTTTTCAAATTGTGTCCTCAGGAGCCAGGGAGAGCAGAGAAGGCATTTGCAAGATATGACTACTTGACAGTTATGAAAAAGTTCTTGTTGATTAACAAGACAGATAACCTGGTAGCTCCACCCGGTATGGAGATTATAGATTACCTGGAGACACCATCTTGGCTGCCACCATGGATAACTGAAGCAGAACTCCAGTTCTATGCTGACAAGTTCCAGGAAACCGGCTTCACTGGCCCTCTCAATTATTACCGCGCTATGGACCTGTAAGTTGTGAACATCTTAGAAAAAAAACTTTAATAGCAGTGACACAGAGGTTCAGATAAAGAGATAAGAACTTAATTGTAATGGAAATTAAGGCTCAGATATTCTAGCTGAATCTCTGGACTAATACTACCTGTTTACTTAGCAATTTTTGCTGCATGTTAATGATGACATTAATAATAGGAATTGGGAGCTTCTTGCACCATGGCAAGGATCAAAAGTGACTGTCAGAACAAAGTTGATCATTGGAGATAAAGATATTGGCTTCGAAGAATGTGGTACAAGGGAGTATATTGAGGGAGGAATGTTCCATAGTTTGGTGCCCAACCTGGATGTTGTTGTACTTGATGGGCATCATTTTATCCAGCAAGAGAAAGCTCATGAAGTTTCAGCGGAAATCCTCTCTTTCTTGAGTTCATTTTCTGAAGTTTAAGAGTATCTAAGTTTACATCCTTGAGCTTCTATTCTTCCGCTTGTCCTGTGATCTTGACTACTCAAAACTTCTGAACATGCTTCTGCATACAAATGTTTGTGTAACAAAGAAAATGTTTGTGGATGCTAAAAATTGTCCTCGGAGATCTAGCTTCTTACATCATGTGGTTTACTATGCAGTTAATTTGGCCTGAATCTGGTCATTATTCAATTACAGTTTGTCTATCCAAACTGAGAGCCATTCTATTAGAAAAAATCAAAAGGATGTTTTAACAATAAAATCCTTTTCCGAATTATCTTATTGCCCCAAAAGAACTCTTGAGCAGCAGCAACGGAAATTCTCATGCTTATGGCAACACTGATTTATGAATTTGGAACTTATCAATCATAAAGGGGCAGGGGTAACAATCCAACAATAAACAGTAGCTAAATTAGACAGCCACCAGTTCTTAACCGAAAGAAAGAACCATAAAAAAAAAAACAACATGGCAAGGATCACTGTGACATTAGTCGGGACATCTTAAGAGAGGGAAAAAAAAAAGTCGGCTAAAAATGCAGCCAATTGGTTAGACAAGATGCCACCCTTTAATAGCAGCACACTGCATCGTGTAAAAAAAAAAATCGATGGAGACCTATAATCAAATGATTCGGAGTAACAATATACAACGATTGGCGATGGAACCAAACCATTTTACGAAAGATGTTATGTCATATTTGTGAGCACAAACAGGAAGGTCATTTCCTAAATGCATGGTAGTCAGAATCCTTATTCCACCTGACAGCATCAATGATCAGTAAGGCTAATTGCATCTTCCAAATTTATACTCTGTCCCACAATCAGGATACATTTGGCGTGCCAAAAGTGATGGCAGACTTGCATCTTTTGCGATCATAACAACTCCAAAAACCTTATAAGACCAAACTGAATGGGAAACTACTTATTTTTTTACCAATTTAGGCCAGTTGGATGTGGTTGCTTCTTTTGTGAATATGTAACATTAAAAAAAAAAATGTTAAAGAGTTGCAATGCCAGAGTTCTAATTGACAGGCTGCTTATGATGCAGTTATTCAGACTCAGCAAAACAAACTGGGCAAGAGAATCATTAAGAAAATAGTTAATATAATAAAGTAGTATGCTAAGAAAGCATGAGTACCATACGTCACAGTTAGTCAATCTCAGCTCCATTAGCAGATCTATTGAAGAGCTTCAAATGCCTCGGGAGAAGTTTTTGAGTAGCTATGCGTAAAAATCTTCTGGCTTGAGAATAGAACTTCATTCCCAGCAGAACTGATTTTCTACAGAGTGGGAACAGAAAACAATCCTGAAATCCAAAAATAGCTACAAAGGGAGCATATTGAGTGAAGTACATTATCGATGCATCCCAGGTGACAACTAAGATGGAGAAAACTAAATAAGAAATAATTAGAACACCAACACATTCACTTGCCACAATGATTATGACCAACCCAAACATTCATTGACCAGCAGGCAAAGTGGAATTACACTGAGCTAACAATTTATGAATCATAAAAAAAATCCCACTGCCTTCACTTTGTGGGACTCAGCCCCATGATGATGCTCCTCTGGAATGTTTTTCAGTATCCAATCAAATTGAGTATGATAGAGACATCAAAAATTCGATCAAGACTGCTGGACTTCCAAGCAAGGGAAGAACACACAACCCAGGCTTGGGCTCTCATTTATTAACAAGATATTACTGCCAAACCAACTCCTTATGCTGCAGTTGTTGGCATATAACCTCCAAATCTGGAACTTACAACCAACTATAGCACCAGGTATGACACTACAAAAGGCACTGCAGTATTTGTTGCCAAAAAATTATATATCGGAAGATATGATGATTGTGCTTTACATCTTTATTCTATGCTCTCCACTTCTACTCTCATGGGTAATTTAGTAAACTGTTGACGTCCAGAGAAGCCGGAACCAAGAAAAAGGAAAAATGCAAAAAAAAAAAAATGCTTTAATCCTCCCGTCTTGAAAGTTTTAGCATCTTCAGGACATTCTCATACACAACAAACGTTATGGAAGAAGCAGGAACATTTTTCAGAAGGTTTGCTGTAATACCCTTGTAAAATCCCCGGATCCCCTCAAACCTGCACATTCCAAAGAAACTCTATTCAATGTGAGAGGAATATTTTTAGACAATTATGCCTGTCAATAGTGACAAAAACATATTTTGCATTTCAGAATATTCAGCAACAGCTTTCCAATATGAAAGGCATTTATGACTAAAATTGGATTGCACAAGAGAAAAATGTCAATCTGTTTAGAGCAGTTCGCCCAGTCCTTCCCCAGGCTTAGGCCTTTCAGTTCATTGCCAGGAAGCCAAGCCATGGGAGAGGAGCAAAGTTCCCTAAACCTCAAGGCACATTAATGATGACAAAACTAGCTTAGAAAAGGCCTTCATCTCTTTACTCGATTCTCTTGGCGTAGTGGCCCATAACTTGTACTAAGGAAGCAAAACCAAGTTCTCTCCAATTTCAGACACATTTTTTTCACCATGTAATTTCAGTCCACAATATGATAATAACTACTGATTAATTTTGCTTAGCAAACAACTTTATTTTTACCGTGCAGCTTCTTTTACGACATGCCAGCTGTCCACATATCTAGGAGTTCCATCAATACTAGGTCGTTGCTGCAATTGATAAAAAGCATTATCAATATATCACTTAACAAGGCTAAATGAAAAGGTTACCAATGAAACAACCCACATCATCAGCAGGTCATATCACATGAGTATATCTACAGCTTTAACTAAAGTGTACCTGTAATCGTGTACGAATGACCTGAAAGTTTGTGGTGACAAAGTACATTAGAAGCAGTATCGAGCTAAGAGATTGTAACCACTAAGAAATGGAAAAAGACTCTTACTTGGAATGGATAAGTCAGAAGGATTGCAGCAACCTTAGATGATGCTCCCAGCACCGCGAAATCAAAAGAAGTCTGCAAGGGATATAATAACTTCAGATTATCCATATTTGGTTTTAATTAGAAGCTGATCAACCCTTGACAAAGGCCCATATTTGCTCTCACTGTAATCATTTCAAAAGGAAGCGGTTTATGAAGTGTTTGGCCCTTCTCTAAGAAAGTCTACATGCATCGAGACTTCGATAAATCCAGTAAGATAATCACTCCCATTGTCTTATAAAGGGCACATTTGTTGCTTAGATCTTTCCTCTGATCATCTTTTCCCCAACTCCCTCAGCATAACTCATCCTGTTTTCCCATTCATATACCCATCCAGTTGAGAGTTATGCTTAGCAGTGTGAGCATAGCATAGGTCAATGTCAATGCATAGCAGAAAAGGACAAAAGATGAAACAAACCATTAAGATGCCAAAAAAGCAATCCCCATATTCCAAATAAACACTGGTTTCAGAAACTCACTAAAAGTTTGTCAGAAGGTTTGGAGTCCAACTCAGTTCCTTTAGACTTAAAACCAATGATAGCCTTACGAAGTTCCTCATATGCTGTAAATTGAATAGCCCCATGAGAAACCTGCTGCACCGACCATGTACCATGAAGTTAGAAACTATAAAACATATCAGGCTGAAGCATTTTAAGCACATGGAAAAGTCAAAAGCTAAAGCACAATACCTTGCTTCATAACTTGGGTCATATACTTAATCACAACAATTTTCTTCTGAGCTTATAAGAGTTTTGAGTGATACAAATGAATTTACTTTTAGCGACTACAATCATGATAATGGGATGATATCATTGAACCTAAAAAGGAAGAAAAAGAAGAATAAGATCATACCAACACTAGTGCAGGTCCAATCCCTTTATAAAGTGTCCTCCATCCTTCCTCTTTCAGTATAGTTCTCAAAGCATCTGAAATTTAGACACAGATCATAAATCGCGAACTACAAGTGAACAATCAAGAAAACTGCTTATACTTAAATTCATAGCAAGATGCAAGCAAAAACCAAGGCGGTAAGAATTGCTTGTATAACATTTCATTTGTTACACACCAAGTAAATGGCAACAAATATCTTTCAAGAAAAAATTTCTATCTAAAAATGTCAAAAATACAAGAATTTTCTTTTCAAGAAAATATGGTGTGATGCTTCCTTATTTAAGGACATTTCTGTAGTTGACTAAGGAGCTGATAACTTAATAGCTATACCATATCCATTTAAAAGATTTATAATTTGATTTTGCAGATCAGTGAAACAGAAGACCAATTCATTCAAATCTATGAACCAAGACAAAGTGTAAATGGCAATCAAATAAAAATCAGCTTGTATGATATGGAACACAACTTTTATGAGCTCTTATCGACAGCCTAGTTCTTGAATGGTAGATTCATTAAGGAAGGGAAAAGCCTTATGCCATGAGCAAAGAAAAATTTGACAATTAAGCAAAGGAAAATTGTTGGAGTGGGATAAATGATTAGTCCAATTTTAAATCTACATGGCAAAAGAGTATCAATCCCCTGGAACCAAAAACAAAAGACAAATAGCCATGGAAATAGGATCATCATTGTCTAAAGCAAAAGTAGACATGACTCACTAGGATTAAAGGATATCCCAGAGAGCACATTACATGCAAGTTTAACATAAGATGTGAAGCAGACCATAAAGCCCAGTATATGGTCGAGTTTGATGCAATGGAGTCTGAAGCTGCAGTCTTGTTTTTATAAGCCAAATGGGATTTGTGCATAGGCAAACCTGGAGAAAAAAATAAAAGAAACAAGTTAAGAAATCAAAAGGATAGAGAAAAGAAGTACCCAACTCATCCCTGCAACATGGCCAAGAACGTATGGCCCCAGGAATTGGACTAAGCAACGTAACCAGGTTAGTATAAAATAAGATAAATCTTTTATCAAATGATCAAATTGAATCCCAAAAAACCTTCCCATGAATGTTCTTAACACATGCTGCTTTATACTTCTGTTTGTGTATACTAATAGCATAGAACATCTATAATAAATGGTTGGCAACAATAAATGAGCCTCAATTGTCCCAGACTACTGCTCCCCAACCTCTTCCCATCATTACCTCCATCCCGTGGTCAAGATTCATGCAAATCTCACTACGTCAATTTGCACATACTCCTCCTTTCAAATGATATTCTTATGGGTAAAATGTAGCAAATAGCATGCAGTCAGTTGAAAAACCAAGTAGAGAGATGATAGAGGCTTCTCTCATAAGACTTACACCAATTTCCAGTGAACTAGTAAAATCTGTAAAATAAAATATGATCGAAATTTGTAAGAAAAATTGTATTTAGTATTTGTTAAATACGTGCAGATACAGCTATCTATATATCTAACATCCTCCTTCATTGTTGTTCTATTTGGGACAACACAAGTCGCTCTATATTAAAATTGACATTCCCTATAAAGTCTATCATCTATTATTCAATATATTGAATGGCAAACTGAAATAATTTTAGTTTCCTAATAATCCTCTTCTCGATAGGAATCTATATATTAGAATACTATATATAAGAACATAAGATACCCAATTAAGATATGTGTGAAATAACCTGTTCTAAGGTTTGCATATACTCATATATGTTGTTATATTTCAAGACTTCAGTTGAGATCAAATAGGTGAATTTACTGACCAGAGCACCTGCTTCTGCAGCAGAAGCAAGATGAAGACCGGGGCTCAGTTGTTGATCCTTGTTTTTCGAGTATCTTTGCTTTGCTCGGCCATAGCTTCAAGACCCAAAAAAAAAAAAAAAAAAAAACACTGGATCATTCAACCAATATAGGTAACAAAGAAATTAAGAATCAACGCAAGGAAAAAATAAGAATAAAACCATAACTGTAGACTACTTTGTTACCTATTGTTCAAGATCCCTGAAAGCTTCATGTTGGCAAAACCTAGAACATCGACACTACCGAAATACTAAGATTATGGGTTCCAATACGCTACCAATGCAACAGTTGGACTACGATCGTGTACATATAGGAACACCAATATGGATACTACATAGGGAATTGATCGTGCATAAACTGTTAGTCGGAACTTACAAGAAGAAATATAAGCTCCAAGAGACAGTTGAGCCGATAACAGCTGGACCAAAACCAGCATAAACCCCTCTCAAACCCTAAATGGAACAATTTGAATGCAAATGGCAGATTAGGGCAAAAAAAGGAACTAATTAGAAAGCTTATGGAAGAAAAAAGAAGACGAACCTCGGAACGAGCAATGGTGAGGAGGGCATGAATCGTGTTTCTGTAGCTGGGGAGACTCGAGAGTCGGCCGTCATCAGCTGATCAGAGGAAACAGCATCACTTTCACGTCTATCTTAAAATCATAGGTTGAGAGAGAAAGACAAAGAGACAGAAGGGCCGACCTTGAAAACGAGTGCGGACGACGTCGAGAGGATGCATGCAAGCGACGGTGGCGAAGCCAGCGACGGCGCCGGCGGTGGCGTTTTCCCACTGCCAGGGACCCGTCGACTGGGACATGTTTGGGTGCACGATTTGTGTTTGAAAAAAGACCGCGCTAAAGAAAGTGAGGAGCAACTACGCTACATCTGCCATCCTCAATATAATATAAGCCCGACCAGCCCTAACTTAAAAGGTAAAGTGTTCAAATTCAAGTTACTTCCGCCGCGTTGCGTTGAAAATTGGAGTTAGAAAGCTAGATTAGGCTCGAGATGATTACCGTTTCAAACAGGGATGATCATTCTTTTTTTTTTTTTCTTTTTTTTTGGATAATTTATTAGGGATTTGATTTAGTTTCGAATAAAATTGAATTTTAATTTGATTTATTTAAATGATAATCAATTTTAATAATTTTTATTTTGATTAAAATTAATCAAATTAATTAAAATATTATATATTTTTAGATAATTTTTATTTATATAAATATCATTATAATATTATAATTAAAATTCAAAAAAGAAAAAAATTTAAAAAAGAGAGTGCATAATTAATGAACCCATCTTTTGATTTGATTTTTCTTTCTCGAATATGATTATTTTAAAAGAGAAAAAATTTAAAAAGAAGAATGCAAAAATAATGAAAAATTTTTAATTTTTACCTTTTGATTTGATTTTTATATTAATAATATGCTTATTTTAAAAGAGAAGAAATCTAACAAGTAAATTATATAATTAACGAAAAATTTTTAATTTTAATCTTTTGATCTACCATTTCTATTTCTAATATAACTGGTTTAAAAGAGAAAAAAATATAAAAAAATAGTACAAAAATAATGAAAAATTTTCAATTTCGACGTTTGATTTGAAAATTTTATTTTATTTTAAAATTTATTTTATTGAAAATTAATGTAATGTTAGCTGCTTTTTTTTGTTTTATTAACTATTAATAAAATAGTAGATTGAGTTTAAAAGTTTTATATTTTATTATTTTGTTTTAAATTTACAAAATTACATTTAGTGAATTAAAATTATAAATAAATTTTGAATTTTAAAATTATATTTTATAGTTACAAACTCATATAAATAATATATTATAAAATATTTCAATAATTTGATTAATTTAGATAAACGAACCGAATTAACCAGCTAATTCAGTTAAATAACTGGTCGGTTTTTAATTTATTCGTCTAGATTATGATTATAAAAATTATATAATCAAATTAAATCGATTTTTCTAATTTTAATCATTTCAATTACGCTTTAACTAAATGCTCATCCCTAGTCTCGATTTTAGACATTCTTTTTTTATTAGACCATCGGTATCAGGAATTATATTTTAACTAATGCAGTTCGAGTTTCTATTTAGGAAACGACTTTCCAAATATAATTTTTTTCATTCATAAATTTCAAATTCAAGATTTGGTTAAGTAACTTAATATTTCATTTTATTATATCAACTGTCCGTTAAACTCATTTCAACATAATAAAATCAAATAATGTTCTATTTGATAAAAACAATCATAAATAAATAAAAATGAAATAAAATTACGAAATATTTTTACAACCTCGTGGCAATTATTGATCTCCTTTCGATGTGGCACCAAAAGACCACAACCTCGTGGCAATTTTCACAAATAGTGTGGCAACCCCTCAATTGACTTGACATCGGTTGTACTAAGGGCGGAGGATGAGCCCTCTTTCTTGGTCGAGGCAGCATCTCTCATTCCCTCCGATGTTGTTTCTTGCTTGGTGCAGTTTCTGTCGGGCCCTCCAAAGGGCTGTCTCAGCTTGGCCTTGTGCGGTAGGCTTAGCAAGCAAGGCTCCAAGTTTCGGTAGATTCTACGTATGGAGCCCAGTATCCTAAACCATGCGTGGTGGTCCTGTAAAAGGCCTACCAAGGGTTGCTTCTGTTGTATTGAAGTAAGTGATTTATTAAGCTCAATGATGATAACAAACCCGATTACTAAATTTATGGAGTTTAAGGGTGTATCATTTTTAGAACCATGACATACAGTGGAGAGCACACTTAATCACCTCCATTCACAAGTCTGATAACATGAAAACTTTCCACAGGACAGACTTTCACTGAGGCAATAGCAAATACAAAACCCAAAAAAGCAGTTAAACCATATCCTTCCATACGTTTAGTCGCAGGCATATCCTGTCTTTTCCTCATTCATGTAGCATTCAGAGGTTCATGATCACTACATGATTTTGTATCGCGTAAATTTATCAAGATTCCAAGATAAATAGGAAAGCAACGGAGGCTTAGACTAAGAAAATCTGACTATCATCTAATTTTCTGTCATAAGTAGATTGCACAAGTCCAAAGAATTATGAGAGGAAAAAAAAAGGTACATCAAACTACACCGCTCGCCACCGGGGGTTTCATCATTATACATCATTTGTCACCTATTTTCATTTTAACACTTCTGATTTCGTTTTGTCCTTTTCGGGATTCTGAAACCAAAGAAAGAAAAGAAACAAGTCAAGAGGTTGAGAATTCAAATATGTTGAAGGAAAAAATATGGGAGGCACTTGCATGTTAGTGGCGGCGTTTGCCTGTCACAAATCATTGAGAATCAAAAAGGATTTCTGTAGGAAACTTCAAGGGAGAATTGCACAATCTTGAACATTTTCATCCAGAACGAAATCACAATTAGAAGTCATTGCGAGTCTGTGACCCATCTCTCTGCTATTTTATGTAATTTCCCTATTACGAATTGGAGCACAAAATAGTATGGGGACAGGGAAACACCTTGAAAGATACCAAAGCAGATAGATAATGCTTACTAACTCCTCCGAAAGATGTCTTCCAATACAATTTATTTGACTAACCCAAATTTTTTGATTCCATAGAAATATCAACCGCCTCCATTTTAATCTAAACAATGACAGTAGATTGAATGCCCCTTGGTCATATGTTATGGCTAGATGATTGACATGAAACCAAACCAAAAGGCATTCTGATTCAAAACAAAGCATCCTTTTGGTTACAATTGTATCAAAAAAAAATAATGATAATAATAATAAGGTCCAGCCCCAAGCCATAAAAGATCTAAAACACCAACCATGTTCATCAAGCTGCTTACTTTGGGAGTCCCATCCAATAACCACAGAGAACTGAAAATGTGATGGAATCCAAATTCAAGGTACCCTTACTAAGTAAGTAAAAGGACATTAGAAGGTTCACAGGCAAACACATTCTGCAGTGAGATATAAGAAGCACAGTCTGGGCTGTAGCTCTTTTGACACACGAAAAATGGAGACATGCTAAGTAATAATCAACCCTCAAATACCAGGATAGGGGAAAAAAAAAAGATCAATCATTGGTACAGCAAACAGAAGTAAGAAGTATGAACCCATATGGCCCTAAAATCACAGTCAATTCCAAACTCTCAAAGCATGATCATTTATAAGTTACCCACATGGAGATCTACAAACTCAACTCAACTAAACCTTTATCCCAACCTAGTTGGTGTCGGCTATATGATACTTTGGCTCTATAGGAGGGCCATGTCACTCGTTTTATCAGCACTTGCCATATCCTGTTCTATAATGGAGGTATATAGTATCAAAATAAAGCATTATCTACTATGTGCTATCTCACATCATTTCAAGTCACGTCAGGGGCGAAAGGAAGGAGGGCAGGGGGAAGCTCCCCCCTAGCGAAATTTTAAGAAAAAAAGATATAAACTCTAGATGTGCCCGCCTAGAAATTGTCACCCTGCCCATCAAATCATAATCCCAATACATGTTTCCTTCTCTTATATAAGTTTCCTGCTTCGCCCCGAGTCACATTATAGACTTAGTAAATTATCAAGCATAACCCATTATATTCTATATTAGATTACATCATTTTCCACACAAATCATAATCTAGCAATATCATCGCAACGAAAATAAATCAAATTTTGTTACCTCATTCCATAGTCACTTTAGCTCCAACCTCCTTCATCTTCTCAATAATCTTCTCAGCCTCTTCTTTGGTCACTCCTTTCTTCAACAAAGTGGGTGCTTTCTCCACCAAATCCTTAGCTTCCTTCAATCCCAAATCCGTAAAAGTCCTCACTTCCTTAATAATCTTAATCTTTGCTGCTGCATCAAACCCTTCTAGCTTCAAATCAAATGCCGTCTTCTCTGCTTTCTTCTCTTCCCCCTTCACAGCTGCACCTCCTCCTTTCATAGACCCCTTCACACCGAATCCCATCCCCGGCATCATGACTGCCATAACTGGCATTTCAGTTATATCCAACTTCTTTCGCAGAACTTCCGTTAAATCGGAAACTTCGAGCAATGTAAGGCCTGAGATTTCATCGACCAGTGCTGTGACATTTTCAGATCCGATGAATTTTGGCGGCGATTGTGGTGATGGTGATTCTGATGAGGCTGTTGTGCAGTGATTTAAGAAATTGAAATTAGGGTTTGCGAATTTGTTAAGTTTAGGGTTTTGGAGGACGAATCTGAGATTGCGTGAGGAGAGGATTTTCGTGTAACTCATTGTTGAAAAAAAATGTTGATTTCCGAGTTCAGCTTTGAATACGTTGCAATTTGAGACTCATGAACTCCATAGTTGATTTGAACAGAGAAAACGAGGGAGTTAGGTTTCGAAGTGAGCGTCAAGCAAGCCATAAACCCTGCGAGTTTCGTCAATTTGGGCCTGAAAATTACTGTTATTGGGCCTAGGCTTATTGAAAATTTAGCCCAGGTTTAAGAGTATTTTTTGTAATTTTTTTTTTGTTCCTGAGTTGGTCCATTATCGAATATCTAAAGTTTTGTTCGGACTAATCTCGACCGAATTGTTATCAGATCTCAATTAGGAGGGTGCTCTCCCAACGTTATTTTTGTCACTACCAAAACTCAAATCCCGATTCTTGATATAAGATATTAATACTTTTCTTATTAGACCAACAAAATGTTGATGGTATTTTTTGTTTTTCCTTTTTTTTTTTCCTGGAGTTTTAAGTTTTTTGGTTTATTTTATTTTATTTTTAAACCAAATGAAAAGGGTGAAGAGATGCATTAATATCTGCTCAAGAAAAGGGTCACATGACACGTGGGAGGGGATGGAGATGCAATTTAGACACCTTTTTATTATAAGAAAACGGTTTAGTGGTCATAATTTTGATCTAGTGATGTTAAGTTTAAATTTCAATATAACAAAAAAAATTAGAAATCTTTTTAAAACCCGTGTAACAGTTTAAAGATAATACATATATTTTTTTTTATAAATTATCAATATACGATAATAATATTATAATATATTAAATTTAGTTTAAGCTAGTTTGAGTTTTTAAAGAATAAATTTTTCTCGATAATTATTTTTTATATACATAAAATTTAAATATAAAATTTTATTTAAGAAATATATTCGATTACCGAATCGGTTCAATGTTTTTAGAGTATAAGTAAATTAACAAAGACTAAAATAAATACAAAATTGAAAAGGGAATTTTACAACTCATAAAAATGACAAAAGGGTTCTAGGGAACTAAATGGATCAGCAGAAAGGGCAAGAAATTAGCCTCTTTCAAATCTTTCAAAAGTGCAAAAACGATGCGGTAAAAATAGGTATGCACAGGCGTGATCTACCTTATTTAACCATTTTTTTTTATGATTTTTTCTTTAAATACTTGTGAGACATAAAAACATTGAAAAATATCCCACTCATAGTAGTCAAGTTCTAATTGACAATGAGTTTCTATATTTTCTCAAATCAAGAAAAATAAATTCTAGAAAACCCAATTTATTATATTTCACAAAAAAAACATTTATTATATTTTTTTAACTCCAAATGAATAACAACAGATAAAAAAAAAAGAATTGTGCCTTATCAAACAACGCAATAAAATAAATTAAAAATTAAATAAATTGAAAATTTAAAAAGTTGTTAGAAAATATGTTTTAAAGTTATTTACCTGATAGTATTTATTTAAATTTAAGGAAAATTTATTTTTTATAGTGTAAATTATTATATGTTTGAGGTTTATTTGTTAATATCTTGATACAATAGTGGAGTTGTTTTTTTGATAATCTCGAGATTATATATTCGAGATTTGAAAAGGGTTTTCTTGTAAAAATCGTTTTCTTGTAAAAATCGTAAGAAAAGGGTTGCGTATATAAATATCTATCTATCCCTTATTTCGCATTAAGTTGGGAGCATATTTTGCGGATAAGATGGCTTTATATTTTTCGGTGTAAATTATTATACAAAATATGATAAATTTAATCGGGTTCATTGCATCACTATTAATAAGGGGATGATGGAGGGGGTAGATTGTTCGATTTGTTCCCCCTCAACTCGCCAATTTGCCACGTGCATTCAACGTGGCAACCATCAATGAAGCTAAAAAGGTTTCGTGGGTTAGGCTCAGAGAGAGAAACCGCAAATGGGCCCAGTTGTGGCCCAACAAACCGTTTCTTCGGTTCTTCGACTTCCACCCACAACCATTTCCAACCGTCGTGTCTGAAATGACTCTCTGTTTCTCTTTCTCTCTCTCTTATGATTGTCCTTGGTTAATTTTGACAATATTTGTCATCCCATGGTATTCACACCATTCCAGAAAGAGGGTTGGATAATTATCGATTCTCTCTCTCTCTCTCTCTCTCTCTCTCTCTCTCTCTCCTCTTAGATAGAAAGTGAAGAAGATGATGAAAAAAAGAGCAAAAAATAAAGAAGTCAACATTGAATAGAAAAAGAGAACTACTTTTGGAGCTAGAAATGAAGATGGGAATGAGTAGAGAGAGAAAAACAGAAAAGGGAAAGGCAGAGACGACATGAGCGGAGGGGTGGTGATGGACACATAGAAGGGACAAGTTAACATCCTACCAAGTTTTATGGGCAGGCCAGGGTCAAATCCACAGAAAACCTCTACTCTGGTGGACCGGGAACTTTCCATTCTTCTGAGGTTACCATTTTCGTCTCTTAAATTTTGTTACTTTTTTCTCTTGGTTTTTTCAGACTGATGTTTGGACTTTTATATACTTGAAAAGTTTTAGGCTGATGGGTTGTTTTTTCTTGTTCAGACATGTTTTATATTTGTTTTTTAAACTGATTTTTTACTTTTTTACAATTTATCTTTTATTTATTTATTTCGTATGTTGGTTGTTTGGCGACTAATATTTGGGGTTTTTCATAGACTCGGAGGGCTTGTTGTTTCCCTTGTTTGAAATTGAACATGTTGTTGTTGCTGTTGTTTTTTTTTTTTTTTTTTTCAACACATTTTCTGTTCCCCTCTAGATGTTTATTTTTTGGGTTTTAATGTAATGGCTATGTGGATTCAGGCATTTGGATTCTCCTGTTAGCTTGTGGGATCTTTAGACATTTGTAGAGAGATATGTTGAAGGGTTTACCTGTTTTAATTTGGTTTTATTCATGGTTGAACTTGGAATGGCCATCCGTCTGCCAAATGTCTGCAGAATATAGGAATGAAAAAGCATGAGTTGCTGCAGTTTTGGTTCATGGGGATCTCATTTTTTTTTTGGGGGGGTTCTTTTTGTAGTTAAGTTCGCCTTTTTCTGCACCCCAAATTTTGAGAGAAAAAATTTGTATATGATATACCCCCAAATGTTGTGGGATTTTCTATAATCCCCAAGCCTATTGGTACCCTTCTTTCCCATCTTTAGCCTTTGGATTGACATCTAATAACTATAATTTCTCATCGGATGATGTCGTGTAATGATCGGTTGCAAACCCCATACCCATAGATTGTAGAATTCCACAAATGTTGCTTTGTTCTCGGAAAGTTTATATGGCTACCTCTTGAAATCCATGTTATGTTTCATCCTGATATAAACTTTGGCTTCGCCCCTGGCCTACACTACATTTTTCTATTGCTTGTGCGGGTGTTTTCAATGTCAGCTCCAATTTTGAGCTCGAGGAATGTAACTGGACGCAACACCGTGACAAGCATATCTCATGCTACTGCCTCCTTGATTCCAGCAAAAGAGATTGAAGAAGAGGAAAATAGCAAAGACCACTCTAGTGCAAGCTCAGATTGATCCTCCCGCTGCTGTAAGTGCCAAAAGATTTTCTTATGCAATTCTTATGAGTTCTTATTTCACTGATCTATAAGTATCCTAAATGAGGTCCTCACGGATGGTTTACCATCAGGTTGGTATGGACAGCCACAGTCCTTAGAGAAAACCAGAAGCTGCAACGGATAATTTTGCACTGCATCTGATGCCACCAGGTGATGGCGCGACAACATCAAATGATGCTAATTTTTTGGACCACGACTTGGTTAATGTTGTAAGATATAGGGTGCCAGAAGAAAGGGTTGACCTTCTGAAAGCTGTTCTTTCAAGGCATGGAGATGTTGCTGCTTGCTGCAATGCTGTTCGTAGTGTGTAACTTTGGTCAGTGCTTCTGGTTGTGATCTGTGACATTATTCAGCAGCTTAAGAAAGCTCATTTCTTGGAGATTTCTCAAGGTGATGTTGCCTCTATGGTAGTTGTCTACCGTTATCTCGATGCTTTGGGAATTCAAGTTGGCTGGCTTATGAAGAGGTTGGAAGAAATATTGGAAGCATTTCGGATCATGGAGATATATACCTGGCCATGGAAAAGAGACAATACTGCAATGCGCAAGTTGTCAAGCGGAAAGAGAAAATGATCCAACATAAGCAGCAAATTATTGGGGAGAAGGAAAATGTACTGAAGGACCACAGGAATGAGCTTTCTGCACAAATACTTGAACTTGCTGAAGCCAAAAGGGCCGCAGGAGACTTTCAGAATGAGATCAATGCTAACAAATTCAAGCTTGAAGTTTTCCTCAAAATCAATGGTGGACGGGATCCCATGACACACCCCCCCTCTCTCTCTCCATTCCTACATTTGAGCCTAAAGTTTAAAAAAGTCTTAAAACTTGTTGGGAGAAATTGTGGATTATGTCATGATTAACTAGACTATCTATCAAAAATCACATGTATTTTATAAAAAAATCACACTAGACCATCTATCGATCTCCATGGGTGGTGGCTGATAAATGATGGGATGACGGGTGGTGGGTATCAGTAGACACAAAACGACGGTCAACCCACTAGACAATCGGTGAAATGTTAGCAACCAAATTAAAAACTTTCACAAGTAATACTAAATGGATCGAGTTTTGCAAGAAAAGATTAAAATATTTTAAATTTAAAATTAATTAAAATGTTTTTAAAGTAATTTTAAAACATAAATCAGGTGGGTGTCACAGATATATTTGGTTTATGACTTATGGGGCTAGGGGCATTTGTAATTTTGACCAGGAGATACAAGAAATTCATACTTGTGGCCTGTGACCTGGGGCGTCTTGTCCTCGACTGGGCTCAGGGAAAAGGCCCAACAAATCAGAGTCCTGTCCTCCAACCGCCTTTTTTGGGCCCCACAACCAAAATCAATGGCGGAAACTGAAAAGTTTTGCTTCTCTCTCTCTCTCTCTCATAATGCATTATATCGATGAGATTTCTCCAGGTCTAATGACCGAGACCAGTCAAACATCTGAGACACTTTGATTTTTGTTTTTTTACTTTTTGGAAACACAGAATCAAAAAATTTAATATTTAAACTTTCTTTGCCCGTTTCGGTGGGTTTTTAACGTCGTGGGTTCTGCTTTTGCTTTCTGTGCTACCCATATGTGGCAACGTGATATTGTCCTATTCAATAAAGAGGCAAAATTTCATCCTCTGCAACAAAAAACCAGAGCCTGCAACAGCAGAGGCGGTGGGTTTTTTGTGTGCCTTTTTCCTTGCTCCAAACATGTGATTTTTCCATCTGGTTTGTTTTTGTTGGGCGAGAGAAGAAGAAGAAGAAGAAGAAGAAGAAGAACCATATTTGTTTTAAGCATTTTGAAAATGAGGACTAGATCAAGAAGAAGAAAGGAAGAGAAAACAAGGCCGGAATAAGAGGGTAGCAGAAAAAAACTTTAGCGATGATGGCTACATACCAAAAGAAGAAGAAGAAGAAGAAGAAGAAGAAGAGCACTCTAGTGATGATGACTACGTACCAAAGGGAAATCAGTAGCCTATGATGTTGAACGTCAAGGTCAATGCCAGACCCACAAAAAATCCCACTCCAACTCACGTGTACTCCGTTCCTTCCATTCTTCTTAGGTAATGTTTTCTCTCTTAAACTCCGTTGCTTTTTTCTTGGTGTTTGTAAGACTTGTGTTTGGGTTTTTATCTGTTTGCAGAATCTTAGGTTAAGGGGTTAATGGTTTGCTGTTTTACAGACTTTGTTGTTTGTTTGTGACCAAAAAATTATATTTTCACAGATTTGATGAGTTTTAGGTTATTGGGTGGTTGTTTATCTTGTTTGAACATGTTTTTACCGGTGTTTTCCCTTTTCTTTTCGGTTGGTCGTTTGGGACTTTTATTTGGGTTTCCATAGACTTGATGAGTTTTAAGCTAATGTGTTGGCTCTCTTATTTGGATTTTTTTTTTTTTTTTTTTTTTTTTTAGTTTTTTAATTTGGTGGGGAAAGGGGTCGCTTCCCTTAGTCATTGTAGCTCATATTTCTCTTTCCAAGAAAGAGAAACAAGCCGTTAGCTTAAAACTCATCAAATCTATGGATTTTCACAGATTTGAGGAGTTTTAAGTTATTGAGTAGTTGTTTCTCTTCCTTAAACAAGTTTTTGTTGTTGTTTCCCTGATTTTATCTTTTGGTTGACCGGGACAAATAGTTGGGTTTTCATAGATTTGATGAGTTTTAATCTAAAGGATTGCTTCTCTTGTTCGGACTTTTTTTTTGGGGGGCGGGGGGGCGGGGGGGGCGGGGCGGGGGTGGGATGATAGAATTTGACTAAGATTACTAAGAATACATTGATTTGTACATTTAAATGATTTAAGCTGCTATTTATGTCCTCTACATCGCTGGCTGACTTTTAACTAATCTTAACTACTAAGTAATTACTGTTAATACTAACTAAGCACAATGGCCAAAGCATAATGAAGACTGTTTACAGTCTTGGTAACAGAGTTTTGTGGTTACACTCATTAATTTTGCCAACTATTTAATCTGTTATTTTCCTTGGGTGTTAGCAGGGTGTTATGGATGGCTACTGCTCCTCAAGAGAACCAGAAGATCTGACCCATAATTTTGCTCGACGTACTACCTCAAAAACTGGAAAGTCGATAGCAGGTGATGCCATGGCAGCATCAAACATCGAAGGGGAAGAGAAAAGTACAAATTTCTCTTCTGGTGCCCAACTTTTGAGTGTTAACCTCTCTGAGATGGCTAATTTAATGGATGATGACTCCTTAATTTGGGGAAATGGTGGATATCTTTCTTCCAGTAGTGCTCCGGTCACTGTCGAAGGGTACAGGGTGCAGGAAGAAATTGTTCCCCTTCTCGGAGTTATTCTTTTCAAACATGGAAATATTGCTGCCCACTGCACTGCTCAGAGTGTCAATTTCTATCAAACTGCTTAGTTCTAATTTGTGACATTATCAAGCTACTACAGGCAACTCAATTTCTGCTACTTTACTTTGGTTGAGGCTGGCGCAATGCTATCCATTGCTGATGATCTTGAGAATTTGGACATTGAAGTTGTCTGGCTTAGGAAAAGACCGGATGAAGTCCTGGGTGCATTGCTGGCGGTGAAGAACTTTTGCACCTTGAAAGAGGCAAAGATCAAATGTGTCCAAACCATCAGGGAGAAATAGAAAATGGCCAAGAGATGAAAAGTTATCGAGGGTCTTAAAGAAAAACACTCTGCGATAAATGATGAACTTGTTGCAGCTAAATGTCAAGCTGATAACATAGATCAAAACATCAGCAGGGCCAAATCCCAGGTCAGAGTTCACATTGAAGGCTCAATGGTTGATGGCCTCATTTGATGCATCTCCTCACCTTTCATACACTATTGTGCAATGCTCTCTTTATTCTCCTTTTTTTGTTTGTATTCTCTGTTGAGTATATTTTGGGTCATGCAAGGTTTTGCAAACTACAACGAATTTCTCCTAAACTTAGTTTTCCATATGCAATTTCTATCCTGTTCCCTATACTAACAGCATGGTGCATGCTGAGGAAATATATGTTATTACTTCATTACTTCATGTGATTTGCTTCGCCCTTGCATTGTTTGAAAATTGCAAATGAGACAGATCCGAACTTCAGAATTAAATCTCTCTCATGATTTCAACCAGGAAATATCTGATTTGGGAGACCTTGGTGACATGCAGATTTGTTTTCACAGAGGTAAGCGATATTAGAAAAAGTGATTTTTAATAGCTTAATGCAGTACAATATGCAACCGGTTGACATCAAACAATAACTTTAAGTTTTAGTTGATTCATAAGACACCAAGCGGCAACATGCTCAGACGTGGGGGTTCTTGAGAATGTAAGGAGGCACAGGTACACACATGAGAAATACCATTGGTCAATAATGATACGATCTCTTAATAGGTGTTGATCTTTCTGCAGTTTTTCCTTATCTCTCCTCTGGTACCAGTCAATGGAGAAATATTTCCCATCTTAATCATAGACTTGGCAAACTGCTGGAAGAAAAGCTCATTGTTCCCTGCATATTGCTTCACTAGTTCCATTGATTGTGTATTCTGTGTTAAGAGAATTTGATCTGAACTCAACAAGCCCTTATAAGCTAGTAGGTCCTTGAAGTAGAAGTTGTCAAACTTTGTGGGGCTGACGAAGTCCAAGAAAAAGAGGTTTTGGTCTCCACCGGATCTTGGGCAGCCAGTGCGCAGCTCTGCGGCATATGACTGCTCCAATGTCAAATCTGGTAGCCCATGTCCTGTCTGGTTGTAGAGCCTTTGCCTGAAGCTAGCGCATCTTGAATTTCCTATTGTGTGGCTCCCTGGATGGCAATTAACAAAATTAGAAACTTGAGAAAAAGCAACATACACTAAACGCAAGAGGAGTTCTTTTAAATTTTTACCTGATAATGCAACAAGATCAACAA
The DNA here is from genome assembly GCA_033439265.1 of Dillenia suffruticosa. Taxonomy (NCBI): domain Eukaryota; kingdom Viridiplantae; phylum Streptophyta; class Magnoliopsida; order Dilleniales; family Dilleniaceae; genus Dillenia; species Dillenia suffruticosa. Next base: position 1,386,842 of record JAVTVX010000027.1, read on the forward strand.
TGTCGAGCCCTTGAAGCTTGAACCTGGTGAGAATTGTCTGGAATGTACTGTTTGGTGCAGGAATATTGTTATTTGAGCCGCTCAAGCTTGCTCCTCTAGAGTCCCTTCTTCCCAAGGGGACTTCCCAGGTTGGTCCTCCAGTCTGTATAAACCAAAAAAACATTACGAATTGTGACTAAATTAAGTTGTCATGGCATATATAATCAATACGAGGCTTACCAGGACAGTAGAATCCCTTGCAGCTAGAGCCAATATATCAGCACATGAGACTGTAGCTGGACACTCCTTCTCTAGTGCAGACTTTATCTCATCCAGGACTTCGAATCCTCGAGCCGAATTTCTATTGGGAAGAGACATCTTCTCACTGATTATGCTTCCAGAGCTGTCTAGAAGCAGTGAAGCATCACAACCCTACAATACGAACAAAATGTTATTCATTACATAATGCATGTTCTTTGCTATATTATAGTTAAATCTGACGAGGTTAATATGACAAAATGTGCAGTAACATGAAGTTTTAAAGACATGAAGAGTTAAAACCTTGACAAAGCAGTCATGAAAATGCAGCCGAAGCAATGAAGCAGCCATGCGGGGTTCACCAGCAACAGCCTTGGCTACCACAGACTTGACAATTTCTTGAGCTTTTGGGCAAGAGTGGTCATAAAATTGAGGGTAGAGGTAGCCTCCATAAGTCTTCAGAGAGAGGCAGAGTGGAGCTAAGGCAAGCAGAAAGAGAATTATGAGAAAGCTCATTGCCTTGGCCATTTTTTTTTCCTTTTCAGTACAAAGAAGCTTGTAGGGGAAAGGAAACCTTTGTAGTATGAAAAGTAGCTATTAGTGCTTGTTATGATGAAAGCTAAATGCATGCGTATTTATACCGAATGAGTGGCATGAAGACAGTGGAGTTGGTAGCTTTGCAGCTGCATACTACTACTCCATGGAAAGGAGTTAGTACAAGAAGGGAACTATTTCACAATAAAGCTTTTTCTCCCTATAGCTTTTGTTGTATTTCACCTGCTACAAATTTTGTTGACAGGATCGACTTGATTAGGTTCTACGCTGTCCTAAAGTTGAGTCTTAGTGTATGACATAGTTCCATGCTTCCATGCAGTACAAATCAATTTGAAGATTGCTGTCCTAAAGTTGAGTCTTAGTGTATGACATAGTTCCATGCAGTACAACTCAATTTGAAGATTGGTCAATGTCTCCCACAACCAAAACTTTTGTAGCAATTTGAAAGATTACTATAGAGAGAGACAGGTCTTTTTAAATAAATATTTTTACAGAATCTTTGGATGAGAATGGGAGCAGAAGCAACCACTCAATTGAAAAATCTGGACTTCGTCAGGACCATTGACCCTATCCTTCTCGTTTTTAATTTTTAGTTTATTTCTATTATGGATTCCTTTTTGGTGTGAGACCTTTTAGGTCATGAAGATCTCCTTGTCCAAAGTTTTAGTGCTTTCTTTTTTTTGGCCATCTCTGTGTGTGTGTTTGTGTGTGTAACTGTCTAGTTATTTAGAGTAATATGCCACTTGTCTTTTGTTTAATGAGATGCTAATCTAAAGGAAAGACGCATGAATATAAGGTTAATATGGTTGACCCAATCAATATTTCAAGCATGGACAGGGTAGGGGAACTACTCTTTTAAGTTATTTTACACTACGTTCACATCTTACTTGGGTAGAGACAGAAATTCGCCGTATGGTAATACAAAAACTATCACAGTTTTGAAGAGAGAGAGAGAGAGAGAGAGAGAGAGAAGCTATTATTGCATAAAGCTTAAGAAAATAACTGTACACAAGAGAGAGACCGATAAATACATTTAACTACAAAGTCTGTATAGGACAAAAGAATGGAAAATGACTTTAAATTCTGTTGCCTGCTACCATTTGTTTAGTTTTGGCTTGTAATTGTGAAAAGGAGAGTCTGTATGGTTACACAAAAAGGTAAGGCTCAATACATTGAGATTGCAAGCAAGTTCAAAAAGCACCATAATTTCTTCCTGACGTTCTTTGCACACCTTGAGCTCTTTGAGTTCCTTGAGCAAGAATATGTTGCTGTGGCCAAGAAGTTTGATTGACAAAAGCACTATTACCATCCACTTGTGTATAGCCACGCCCACCATCACCACTCACCTGTTAATGTTTTGGCAATAGTCATAAGTGTTTTAAGCAAGTTCACAATATATGATGAGAGTTCAAACTCTCAATATCTAATGCAAGAATTAAGCATGATCAACTAGTCAAAACCATTTGAAACAGTAAACTTCAACTTACAGTTTCCAGACTGGCAGCTAAAAATGAATAGCCTGGCAATGCCTCAATCCCGCGCTGCAAATTTGAGGAATCTCGATAAATTGTAATAAGTAGGAACCTAAAGTTGCAGACACACTTCAAAGCTGGAAAAGTCGAAAGATTGTACCTGGTGTTGCACTCGAGTCTTGTAAATGACTCCTCCACAACAGAAGAGAGTTGATAAGACAAGCGATCTGCACAATCCCAGTTTATCCAACCATAAACATGACAAGAACCAGCAAAAGGGTGCATTTTTTAAGTTGAAGAGTGTGGATCAAGCAGAACATGTTATATCTCGACTGAGATTGAAAGCTAATCATTTACTATACATACATGAAAGAGAGAACTCCGAAAGTAGCCCATCCTCTTGTAGAGACTCCATCATCATCTTGCTGATATTCTGCAGAATTTCAATAAAACTGGAACATAGTCTAACAGAGGAGTTATCCAGAAATGGCAGAGCACATCTTACTATTTTAGAGTTAGTAAAGCCTCTTGGATAGTATTCCCAAAAAATAGTTCCATTGTCTCTTGTAAACATGTTTGAAGGATAGAAATAGATGCAACGTAATGAACTATCTAGTCAAATTAGCACATGCAGGAGGGGGTGGGGGAGAGCGCAATGCCAGTAATGGAAATATGATCGACAAGCTTACCACACATCTTTGTAAGATAGAATTGAGCAGGATGATAACCATCAATTGGAATAGTAATATTAACTCCGTAAGAAGCATCATGGGCCTTCTCACCTGAAAGAATATAAATTATCATTCAAGAGATCACTTACATTTCACATGTTATTGAGTAATGTGTAGTAACCATACATCTCCACTCCAAAATCAGGACAGTAGGTTCCAATGTTGTAGGTGGTCTACCAGTTGCTCCTGAGCCTGACAAGAACACTTGTAGACCATTTGCTGGAACAATCTAGGAAAGATATGGATTTTATCATTCAAAGGTTCCCAACCACAGAAAAGCAACAAGAGACATGGAAAGATCACCTACCTCAACTATAGGTTTTTTCACCAAGCCAGAAAGTGAAGCAACTGAAGTCATGTAAAGAGCTACATGAGTCTGTTCAGTTCTGAAGCTGCTCAATGGAAGACACCAGATTATAGAGAAAATATAACACCGTGATATGTCATTTCAATCAGTGATGTAAGCAACAGTAATCATCATCTTCCATTGGACTAAGCTTTTACAGTTACTGGTAGCCCAATAAAAAAAAATGTCAATAAATAAATCTTGTAATATAACAGGCAAAGAACTAATAGAAAAACTTCACAATAACATAAGCTAGAAGACCAACCGATCCAAGATGCAAATAGCATCAAAACTAAGAAATTTTCTGTCCAATAAGCAATTGAATTATCATGATTACTGTCTTCAACAGGACAAGTGCAGACAGACAAAAGAAGCAGACAATAGAAACAGAAACTCCAGTAGGTAACGTGTTTATTGCTATGTATGTCATGATGAAACAATGACCACAATGAACTTAAGGACTCAGATAGAACAACTCATTACTCAGGTTAATACCTAAATTCATGGTGAGCAACTTGGAAGCCAGGCTGAGTCATGCCATTGTAGACCTACAAATTCATAGTGGGCAAAACAGTATGTTAGATTTCCACAATAACAATAACTTGATCACTTGGCCTAAACTTTTGGCCTAGTGCTCAAATAATAGAGATTAAACCTTCTGTGGACTGAGCTTCAATCTGGCCCACCTCCCCTCCCCCCCCCCAAAAAAAAAAGAAAAAACGAAGCATATGGGGAAAATGTATATGGCTTACAACTTCCCATGAACGCGGATGGAAACCCACAGTAAAGCCTTCAAACACCCGTGGTCCTTGTTTCTCACACGATATGGCCAAGTCGACAACAATTCTGGATACAAAAATCAGAGATAGATACCAAATATACATTGGTCGGTTTATTATTCATCAAGAAAGGAATGAGACAAGCAGGTGTCACACATTTTGAAAATGAATTAATAAGACACTATTAACTTCAATCTTGACCCCCTCTTGCTTTCAGTGTATTGCAATACAACTGTTTCAGGTCCCAGTCAACAAAATTGTCAGTTTCACTTTCATCCCATATTAATTCATCTTCTAGGTCAACGAAATATTAAAATATAACCTATTGGCACAGTCAGTTGAAACTCTAGGAGGACAGTTCTACGTATGAACAAAATCATACCCCAAAAAAATAATAAAATAAAATAAAAAGATGCAAAACATGATGAGAAAAAGTACAAGATGAAGATAAGAATTTGACCTGCATGTGGACTCATAGGAGATATTGCATATGCACCCAACTTCACCTGAAATATTGGAAACAAGATATTGGAAATGAAATTTCTCATTTAAAAAAAGAAGATGAAACCTTCTGGCACATTGTATATGCAGCCCTGCTCACCTGAGCAGTGAAAAAACACGAATTAAATAAAATTTTGAAAATTTAAGTTTTCTGTAATACATTGGACCATGAACTTTTGTATAGACAGGACCGAGGTCTTCACATCATCTCCAGTATTTTTATAGCACCGACATATGCACATACTATAGTAAAAAGAAGCAGGCTCTGGGTAGGACAGGGATTCAATATCTTGAGCAAAGTGTATGCATCATATATAACTCAGAGCTCCCAGAACAAATTGTTGACTAAAAGCTTATTATATATTTCAAAATGCAGTTGACCTCAATCATAATGATCTTAAATTGAGGAGTACAAATTAATGCAGAACATCTACAGAATATAGTATGACCGACATCAAATTCGTCCTGTTAAATTTCGAAGCAACAATATGCTGTCAGAAATAGAAGGCTTACGAACCTCTACAGCGTCCATTGGAACAAGCTCCACAAATTACATTTACCTGTAATGACATGAAAACCTAATCATAACATGTATACAACAAGGGAAGATTGATGATCGATAAGGCAGATTAAATAAGAAAACAACTCCATATTTTAGCATTTACCATAATGCTTCAAAAAATATACTGGTAACAGTAGCACATACTAACCAACCTGAGCTGTGCGACCCATTTTGTCATAACTATGCTCACATTGCCTTAAGTCACCATAGTAATATCCCTAAACACAGAAAATTTCACTTTATTAATGAAGTCAATCAAAGTACACAATTACTAGTAATTCACATATATATTTGTGCTTGACAACTTAACAAGAAAAATGAGGGGTCATCTCTTACTTGAGTGAAATCGATATGCCCTGAGCCAGTAACAAAATCTTTGACATGTTCAAATCTGCCAAAATTAATATAGCCCTGCAAACATAATTATGCTATTCTTAGTAACCGAACACAAGAAATGATGAAAAAAAAATTATAGGACCTCTAAAACAATAAAGCATGTACTCCATCAGCTTATTTACTAGCTGCAAACAGGACCCTATATAGTTTACAAGTTATGGTATTGGCCAAATAGGAGTCAATAGTTAAGGAGAGGCAAGGAAATAATATTGCACGTCACAAGAAAGCAGGATCATAAATGGTAAGAAAACTGGCTTTAAATGCCCAATTCCCCAATAGTAATTAAACACCAAATATAACTTTTCCTATGGATTTCTACAATCAGAAGTTGTAATTTCAAAAAGAAAAACAACAAAGTCATGTTAGAGATGGATCGCAGATTGTGGAACTCATGCAAAATTTCACCCTCTTTTTAGAAAGTGATTCAAAACTGTAAACTTAATCAGAATCACGGTTATATTTCCTCTCCAGAGTCACAATATAGAAGGAAGAAAACTTTGAAGTGATATGGACAATTCAGGGACTGAGGTCCCCTGTGTGTATGAGAGAAATATTGGTTGAAAACGAATGAGAGTGTCAATATTTCAAGCAATGCAACTATAATTGGTTCCAATGTGGGAGGCAAAAGTAAATGTTATTTCCCATAAACAATGGAAAGACAAGTGCCTTGTTATGGTAAAGCCCATTGAAGCTAAAGGATTCTACTGCCTAGAGTTTTTGTCATCACAAATGTTTGATCAAGTACTTTTATATGAATAGCATGATCATCCGAAGTTCACCTGAAACAGTATTGTTTCAAGCTAGAACAAGACTAAGTTTGCGCTTCAATAATTTGATGTCTGTTTACTGAATAATCAACCCCTAAGAATGACTAGTCTTTGGGAAATATTTTCAATTATGCTAACAGGAACATTCAGCATTCCACTATCCAGATTTTCTTCCTTCAAACAAGAAAAAGAAGAAAATGATAAGAGTGATATACCATTTGTGATCTAATCTCAACATCCTTACAAAATCGAACAACCAGGTCAGAATTCTGCATAAGAAAAAGCAACATAATCAGCCTATAGAGTAAGTTGAGGCAAAATACAAAGAAAGAGAAATGTATGTCTTCGAATCCAAAAAACCATCACGAGCTGTGAAGAATGTTGTCAACCTTTCCGTCATAGTTCTCGTACTCAAATTTATGTCCCATCCAACTGGTCTAGCTAAAAGCTTAAGAGGAAACAATCCAAGTCTCAAAGATTAGTTTGTTAACATCTCTCATTCTCAAGTAAAAATATTTTTCAAAAAAAAAAACCCATCAGTCGCTAAATATCCCTTACATTTAGCTTCACAAAATGCATAGATTTTAAAGATAGGATACAAAGTCAAAAATATGACTCGAGTTATCAAAAGCATAGCAAGTGGAACTTGGAACCGCAACTGAGGCAGATCCATACGCCTGAAATGAAACAGCTGGAAGTAAAGGGAAAAAAAAAGGAATTAGAAACTTTACCAAGTCCTTATCTTTTTCATACTACATGCACACAATTTGCAGAAGGTAGTCTAGCGTAATAGTTATTATATTGAATAGCACCATATTATTATTACTATGAAAAGAACATTTTATTTATACATGAATTCCTGGGCAAAGCCCCCCGCCCCCCCCCCCCCCCCAAAACAAAAAAAAAGGATATGGGGGTAATCAATGAAACTCCATAAAATGGCACCAGTGGTAGTGATTCGCGCCATAAATAAATGGCGTCATGAAAGACAAATTCCTCGGTACTCTAAATTATATGGGATATGTCGTTGGATCACCCAATTTCAGCCTCGTAGAAAGCTAGTTGAAATTGTAGTAAAAAACGAATCTACTGACATGCTCACCCGTAACAATTGTCACAAACAAGTGATACAGTGACCGCATATCCAATGTATTCTCTGCTTTGCATTTCAGCAAATGCGGAATCATGTCCTGCCAACAAAAAATCATCAGCATAACATTATGAAATAAATAGTTCAATTTACCGTATGAAATTGGATGATCTAAAATCAGCATATACCCAAAATTTTTGGGGTTCGCTCAAATATCATTTTTAGTTGTTCAGGAACGTGGATTTGAAACTATGCCCAGTAGTCACTAATAGCATTGTGTGCAATAACAAATACCCAATTAAGAAAAAAGATAAATCTTTTATACCCAAATTTAACCTAATTCAATCCTCGTACATCCTCGTAGGCAATCTAGAGTTGAATCAACATTTCACAATGAGAAAATGCAAATAATTGACAACAAAATCAACCCAGAATAATTACAACGTTGTTTTTCGTTTTGCATGAGTTTAGATCTAGCAGGAATGGAGGTAGGAGTGACATCAAAGAGAGACCCTTTCTAATTTACCTGGGAAAAATGAGATTGCCGATGCCAAGGAAATGGAATTTTGTATGATTTTGTGTGAGTTTTTCCGGGTCTCGCCCTCGTGGTCTTCGCTCTTGAGCTCTTGATTTTCTAAATGACAACAGACGCCGTCACTCTATCCACCTGGCTGCCGTGTTATTATTATTATTATTATTATTACTATAATTACACTTTATTCTTTGTCCGGGCAAAAAAAAATAAAAAACAAAATTAAGAGAGAGAGAGAGAGAGAGAGAGAGAGAGAGAGACTAATGGCTTTGATGGGCCTTCTTCAAAACAGTGGAGTTTGGGCCTTGAGAAATGGATGAGAGTGGAATCAAATTGCTCAGACATTCAAAATTCAAGTGACGTTAAATTTGATTTGGTTTAATATGTCTTTTAACGTATTTTTATTATAGGTGATTGCTGATAGAGTTAGAGAATTAACACGCCACAAAGGTTTGAAAGTGCAGCAGCTTATCACGCGAGAGAAGGCATGGGATATTGATAGACTTGCTAACTTGCCCCGGGAAATATTGTGGAGGAGAATAGAACCATGTTAATTCCTCAAGTGGGACTATATTCGCCGGACGGGTAACTCCTCAGGTGAGTTTTATGTTAGTTCGGCCTACGTATTCATTCTGACAGGAAGAGACATCTACTTCCTCCTCCCTTGACCATTGGAAATGGATTTGAAAATTAAAGTGTTAGGAATATATTAAATTCATGATTTGGCTTTTAACTCATAATAGTTTTATCACAAATAGCACCAGTTTCAACATTATGTTCTCTGTAAGGAGCACACAAAAACCGCCGGTCATCTATTTCGCGATTGCTCTATAGTTCGCCAAGTATGGATCCGGATTTTAAAATCCTCGTTCCTGAATAGGTTAGTATTTGCACAACTCCCAAATAAAGTGTGGCTCAACTGTAAATCCCATGCTATGCACTTGGGTAAACCTTGGTTCATGCTATTCTTGTATACCATTTGGATTATTTGGAAGGAATACTGTAAAGTAGTTTTTGAGGGTAATGTTTTCTCCTCCCCCCCCCCCTCCCCCGAAGGCATGGTGAGGTTGGCTCATAATTATTCCCAAGAAGGATGGTTTGCTTTTGCCATAAAAAAAAAAAAAAATCCGTACACTCCCATCGAGTAGGTAGATGGATCTCATAGTCCTCCTTCTGGACATTTTAAGTTAAACATAGATGGGTTTGTTCAATGAAATACGAGGCTTGCAAGTTGTGGAGGGTTTGTTAGAGATTAGTATGGATTATGGATTCGAGACTTTATAAAGAATTTGGGGATTTTTGATCCTTTTACAACGGAAATTGAAGGGAGTTCGAGAGAATTTACTTCTTCTCATCCCAGTTAGGCTCTTGTCGGTAGTCATCGAGCTAAACTCTTTGGAGCTGGTTTCGGTTTTTTCAAAATGAGTATCCCACATCACTTTGCCTATTACATGATTCAAGAGTGCTAGCTCTTAATGGGAAAAGCTATGGTTCAGTTAGTTCTATTCGTTCCACGAGAGGGTAATAACAATGTGGATATTCTTGCGCGGAACAGTCTTGGTTCTTGCGGGAATAAATGAGTTATGGTCCCCTCCTAACAAGGTTTATCGTGCTCTTCTCTATGATATTTGGGGGTTAGACAAATTATTGATAGACAAATTCGTGTGTCAATGCTGAACAAGCGTGCCACTACCAAAGCCCTTCTTGACCTTTGTTTTTTTTTTAATAGATCTCCGATAATTATTTTGAATTTGAAGAAATCTGATTTGAGTAATATTAAACTCTTAAAAAACAAAATTCTCTTGATATCTGTTTTCTTTATATACTAAATTTAAATATAAAATTTTATTCGATGGATATCAATGTCTAATCAATGAACCGACTATGCGTCTTTTCCTTATTTACCTCCTCATCAAAGAGAAACATTTTATTGGACTTAGACAATATAGGTCCCGACAGGCTTAAGGTAATTTGAGGATACTAGGCAAATAACTATAGTGTATATTTTATTTAATTATTACCTTAGCCACTTGAAAACATACGTATCTTTGCTGAGTTAATGCACAAGAGTGTTTACGCTGTGCCTAAAAGTTTAAAAGAAAAGGCACAATTGCAAAAATTATTTTAAAATCATTTGTACATTATTTAATGAAGTTTTGCTAATTAGAAAAAAAATTGTATTTTTTGGTAGTATGGGAATATTATTGTAAATTTGACTAATGTAATATATAATTCATTGGATTACTTAATCTGTATGGGAAAAAAAAAAGTAAAGGGGACAAATAAAATAGGGCAAAGGGAGTACAATTTTCGTAATATTCTACAATCATAGGGGATAATACGTCCTGAGCTTATCAGCACCGGGAGCCTCTTAAAACGTTCACGCTCAGCAGGGGCTTTGGTGTATTTATTAGCCATTTGACATGATGACTGATATGCAGTGGCGCATAGGATGACCAAGTAGGCAGACAAGGATTGAACCCACAAGCTAACAAGCTCCGTATTAAGCAAAGCTAGATCGCTTGTCTTCATTGCCAGATCAGTTACACTATGGTTCCTTTTATCTGCAAATATCCAATAGGTTGCATATACAGACAAGGAGTACTTCCACCTTATTAAGCAAGCAGAAGAAACCGTACAACTACTATCATAACAATTTGATTAGAAGTTCTTAAGAGCATCCAAGATATCCATAACCAGAGAAATATTACAAAAGGTAAAGTTTCCATGGTGGGGTCTATGGCTGCCGAGGATCGGTTTTTAACTTTGGTTGCTTGATTGTGTTGGTGGGTTTTGTGAACCAAGTTGTGTACAAAAATTGCTTCTGAGCTCCCACATGGTTGCAAATCAGTCTCAGCTTCTGCCTTTCCCTCATCCATCGCATCACTATCTTCATGTGCCTTTTACTTGTCAAACCTCTCAGACCAACTTCCTAGAATCAGCCCAAGCAAATTAGCAAGAAAAAGTAAACCCAGAGAGAGAGAGAGAGAGAGAGAGAGAGAGAGAGAGAACCTGTACGCGTTCCCAGGTTTCTGCAATAGTGAGAGGCCCATGTTCCTTGACAATGTCAAAGATAACCCGGGTTATTGTCTGTGTTTGCTCGGGTGGAGTTTGGAGTTCTATGGGTTTCATCTTGGGCTTTGAATGCTTCGAAAAAAGCCTAATAGCAGTTGCAAACATGGCGATCGTTATGTCCTTAACTTCTCTTACATTTCCACCTGTTTAACAAAAATTGCCTTCGTTGGTGAAATCCATTTTCTCCTCGGACTTTTAGCGAACACAGAGCACGCGTGCCGAGCACACACAGCAAACACTCACACAACACATAATTTGGAGAACAAGTAGGCATAAGAACCAATGCGCAACAGAAAACTTACGTTAGATCAAGCTCCGAATTCCGCGTTTTAGAATGATATCAATGATGTAGATATTGCAAAAATTGCGTCTCAGCTTCTCTTCGTGGTCATGTAATTTAAGCTATATAAGAGAGAGAGAGAGAGAGAGAGAGAGAGAGAGAGTGTAGCTCTTAGCTTAGTCGATTACAGCAAAACCCTTTCATTTGCAACCGGCCGCAATAGGGGTGACCACTCCAAAGTGGTAAAAGGTTAATCAGCAAACTTTTTCATGGGTTTTTGATAATCAAATATTTATGTATTCATCTTAGTAAATTGGTTTGTTTAATGTTAATATGGTACAATCAAAATAGTGGGAAGGAGGCTGAACTTCATTCGACTTCTGCGACATGCCAAAGCATAGGTTGGCTCATTCACTCGACCCACTTCTTTTTAACGAATTTGCCTATAAAATTTAACGAGACATACTGAAATTGAGCTTAACTCGACACAAATTCAAATTGGGTTTAACTCGGCACTCCAGTTTTAAAATCTTAAATTCGAGTTTTTGATTAAAAGAATAAAATATTTTATCACTAAATCCATGAATTATCGATAAATGATGAGTACTTGTTGAATGATAATCAAATGGTTATAAACCGGGTACCGAGAATCCTAGAATTCCTCCTCACACAAAATGCTCAATGTTGGGCGAAGCCGAGCTATCACGCAAGTTGAGCCAGCTTTAACCCCCTTAGCGCACAAGTCAAATCGTCCCATTTGGCCACGAAAGGGAAAAATCGTCTGCGACATCTTTTCTGTCCTTTCAGAAATATGGCCGATTTGGCCATAATCATTAGCATTGTCTAAGGTGAATCTTGAATAACTGATGTAAGATCAACAAAAGTTCAAATAGTCTGGGTCTTGGAAGATTTGTGCTCTTCCACTTCCATGATTTTAATGTCATCAAAGAGTAGTTAATATAACAATGAAATTCACAGATCATATAATAATCTGTCATGCTCCCAGTTGAATCAATTAATGGAACAAACTCTATAATCATTGCCAATGCCATCCTAATCCATAATCTTCAAAAATTTGCACCTGTATTCATCTGATTATAACCTTTCCATTCTGGATTTCACTCAACTTGGTCTACGCTTCACGTAAACACAAGCAAAGACAAGCGGAGGATGAGAATCTACCATGCCTTGTGGTTGAGCGGTAATGATAAATCCCCCGGAGTTTAAGTCAGGGGTTTAATCCATTTCACCCTCCCGGCGTAAGGCTCTCCGAGAAACTCAAAGACAAGATGATTAACTAAACTTGTGAGTTGAAGCCATCTCCAACTGCCAAGGCAGTCAGAACTAACATGCCCAAATGGGAATTCTAAAGTAATGTCTGCACAGAAAGGTTTAAACACCAAACATAGCGTTTTCAGCATTGGAGACAGACCATGGCAGGCTTCTGTGTAGTGTTTTTACAAGTCAAACAAGTACACAAGCTAAATGAAGAAGTTCCAATTTAGTCAAGAAAATCATGTCCACACTGAAATAAGAACTCAAGAAGTCTCGGGAGAAGATTGAGTCACCCCAAACTTCACCAATAGCTTACTCAGGGCCTCAGGGGCGCATACCTGATACTTAACTTTTCCAGAAGGCAACAGGAAGATCTCGGCCAGTTCAAGCTTATCTGAAGTGAGACTTGTACTGTCCATAGTCTTACTAAGAATCTTCAATGCAAGCTGAACAGCCTCCTCCCTCGTGATATCATCCTTGTAATCCTGCTTAAGCATTGACTGAGCAGCCTGATTGTTTGCTCCAATAGCTGCGGCCTTCCAACCACCATAGTTTCCACTTGGGTCACTCATGTAAAGCTGGAATCCAAAATTCTTATCCCACCCTGCAAAAAGGAAAGAAACACCAAAAGGACGGAGCCCACCAAACTGCGTGTAGCCTTGCTTTGTGTCACAAAGGGACTGTACTAGCTGCTCAACAGGCATCGGTTCTTGGTAAGCATAAGTATAGCGCTGGGCTTGTACTCTTGCTGTGTTGATAAGGATGTTAGCATCAGACATGATTCCAGCCACAGCACATGCAACATGATCATCAATCTTGTACATCTTCTCAGCAGATGTTGATGTCTGAAGGAGCTTGGATGTCACCTTCTTTTCACCAACTAAGACAACCCCATCCTTTGACAAAACACCAATTGCACTTCCAGCATTTCCAATTGCTTCCATGGCATATTCAACTTGGTAGAGCCGACCTTCAGGGGAGAAGATCGTGGTACGGCTGTCATACCTACGGGACATCTCGTATATTACTGCACAAGTAGACAATACAAATTGCAGCATAAAAAAGAACAACAACTTGAAAACTATTATATCAGAAAGACAGAATGGATACGAGATAGATGTGTGAAATAAGCAAAATTGAGCAATTGGGCAACAAAGAATATCTCCAATCAGGCAGCCATATTAGAAGCCACAATAGGCAGTTGCTGATAAGTTTTGACTAGCAGAATTACATTCCTCATCTTTTGCAGCCTCTTCCTTTTATGGTGATCTTGAGCAAAACTAAACTCATATGCTTTCTTCTAAGTAAATCCCTTTCTGTGAAATTTTCTGTAGCAAAGGCTTTCTTTAAATTACAGAAGGGGAAACATATGATGGGCATATCATGAAAATTGTCGGAATTCGAATGGAAAAGCTATAGCCTGGATGAATAAAAACGTGGAATTTCCTTCATAACAAAAGCGCATGGGTGTTGACTTGTGCTCAAGAAAGAACCAAAAAGCAAATAAAAGCGTGCAAACTAAGTGATATATGACAAGTTCTTCATCGAATGCAAGATAGCAACACATAATTAATTCAAGTAGTTCAGTCAATGCAATATACAAGAAATAAAGCTTCAAATTCTCCTTCTAGCCAGAAGGATCCAAAATTTTGCCCTGTTGGTAGCCAAGGCACGCCCCTTGACCCCAGGCACGTTAAGAACTCATTGTTGAGAAGCCAAGTTCCAATTTGAATTTTCTTTTTTCAAGAACTTCGATTAGAATAAAAACAATTTAATTGCTAAGAACCTGATCTAATGCACATCAAACTACCAGAACATGCAAGAGGCACTAGGTAAAAGAACCCGTCAGGTCTATCCCTTTATAAATGAAGAGGAAAATATAATATTTGGGTTACTACATCACACTTCAGCAGCCCTTGAACATCAATAGAGGCCTAACTACTCTGGTTCATACATTTCGTCGAACGCTATCAAACAACAAAAGAATGCCCATTACCAATTTGTTCACAAAATTACAACAAACATTACCCTTTTCCTATTCTACTAGTGCGAAAATATGGAATGACACAGCTCAGTTGCTTACCATGATCACCTACTTTAAGGTGTGAATGAACCCTAAATTTTCACAAAAGCCCTAACTCTCATCATCATCAATCCATCATCATCACCACCATGTTTCCGTTAATTCTCGAAACCCTCGATAGCCGCTATTTTAGTTAGTACTTCAAAGCAAATAGCCAGTAATCGGATCATGCTTATGAAGATCTTACATCAAAACAAGAACGAAGCTAAAAATTTGTAGACTGAGTCCAAATCACGCTAGATCTTCACAGAGAGTAATAGTATGAAAGTGTAGAGAGAGAGAGAGAGGGGTTACCTGTTGCTATACTAGAGAGAGAGAGATGCAGACTTCTTGAAGAAGAGCAAGGGTAAATTAATGTTTGATCTGTTAAAGAGTTCGGAAGAAAATGATGGAAGACCATCTAGGCCATTGGTGTTTCTTGACGAGGAGGGAAACCTGAGAATGTCCATTTTAGTCTTTTCAGGTAAAGCACGCCCTAGTCCTGGTCCTATTCCCCAGCGTGAGAGTAACAAATTTATTTTCGGCAGAATATAAAATGTATTTCGAGTAAAATTATTATTGTCTACTTTTATAAAAATTATTCTTTTTTCGCATAATTAAACTAAGAAAATTAATTTTTATTTTTTTTTATTTTGTAAATAAAAAATAGAAAAAAGAAAATCATACCAAAAATAAAAACGTAAAAATCTTTTCATCTCCCATAATATCTTATTAATTTTTTGGTTTTTCCATCTTTTTACCATGCCCCAAGTAATATTTACTCTTACCTTGGGGTGAATGTTACCTACATTAAATTCACTAACTTTTAGGGAAAAAGTTTATTTGCAAATACATTTAAAAGTGGTGAGAATTTTTCAGAAATTAGTAATCTGTTTCTGCGGGTGATAATTTTTTCCATTTGTTTAGGTAATTTTTATAATTAAAATAAAATTAAGGAGTAGTAATTAATTATCAATTTTAAAAGATGTTTCCTTTTTTCAAAATAAAAATAATTTTTGGGGCTTGAAGGTGCAAAACTGAAAATACATACTTAATATCGAGAACGGTTTGTGAAAAAAAGATGACAGAGGGTGGGGGTAAAAGGTAATGCCAATTCTTACTACTCTCTCTGCGCTTGAAAATCTAAAATCTTAAAGAACAAATTAGATTATAAAATTATTTTTTAATACCAATTAAGTTTTTTTTTTATAAATTATAAACTATCGATCTTCGATAATTATATTAAACTTAACAAAATTTAATTTAAATCGAATTGAATCGTAAAACACAAAACTATCCCTACGGTCGTCTTAAATAACAAAATTATAAACTCTACAATATTCTCCTGAAAATTCTTGAATTGAAAATTGAAGATCCAAAGAAGAAAGTAATTTGTTCTTCAGTTGAACAAACTTACATTTTATAAGCAACCATATCGCACATCCTGCCAATCCATTTAAACTACAAACCTACTTATTAAAACTCTTTTCCTATACTCTAATGCTTAGAGAGAGAAAGGAAAAGAACAAAACTCCACCCCTTTTTTTTGGTACCATGATTTGGCCACCACCAACTATCTAGAGTTTCGCTCGAATTAATCTGGATTGACCGCTGCAGAACCCATTTTATAGAGACGGGTCTCCAAACATTATTTTTTCTGTATCCAAGAGGAGTCGAACTCCCGATCTGGTTAAGGGACAAAAGTGTCCATCCCACCTACACAAAAAAAAATGTCTGTCAAAACTCCAGCTTTTCATTAACTTCAATTTCAAGTCAACGGTCATGCTCATTAGGGTATAGGGAATGCCTCACAGGTTTTTCCCATATCCCCGAGAGACTGCATCTTCAGAATATGTGTCCCATATCTGCAAAGATTAACGAAAACGATTGTCACTTCCACAGGAAGCAAGAGATGCATGCTAAAGCAGAGATGGACAACAAAAAATTATCCCAACTCACCCTCAATTTCCCCTTGGATCCCCCTACTGCCAGCAAAAAGGGCTTGTCTTCAGAGAAGGAAACAGAAAATAAAGCGCCCTAGAAACATTTTAAAGAAATAGTAATGAGTCAAGTAAAATTAAGCAAAGATGCCACAAGAATCCAGAAAGTATGAAGTATAAGCTTCTGGAACATGTATTTTGTGGACAATCTATCAAAGTAAAGAACCGCTTACAGCTCTAAGTTCCTTGGTAGCAACACATGATGGTTGGTTATTTGACACGTCCCAGAGCTTAACCTGCAAGAAGAAACAAAAATTATTTAGAAATCATCCATGGTTGGCTTCTGGCACAGATAAGCATATATCAAAATCAGTTTTTCCTTTCACAGTCGCTTTAATTGGGAACTCTTTGAAATTCACCTTTTGGTCTTCCTTGACACCCATGTTGAAACTTTTGATGCACTAAAATTAGTTCTCATCAAATAGTTATCAGTCTCTGGTGTTGGATTAACTACATTGTTGAGAAGAGTTGGGTTAGAAGATCCCACTAGTGATCTCACTTCTTACATCAGCCACCTTCTCCATGCAGTGCTTGGTGTGGGTTCCAACTTCCCCCTCCCCATGTCATTCAAATGCAGTGCTGGCATGGATAAGTTTCTCTTGGTAAATTGGTTTTTAATAAATGTTTAGAATGAATTTAACTTTGAAATCTAAACTTATATGTTACATATGCTATTTAATGGGTCTGAAGTACCTCAGAAATCTAAACAAAATTATTTAGAAATTAGAGGAGTTAGAGCAGCTAATTCTTAGGTACACCAAACTAATTCAAGATAAGTTTTTTCCCTGATTTTGCTTAAAAATATTTTCTTTAAAAAGGAAAAAGAAAACTAAAATATTAAACGTAGGTTGAAGCACAAACCACAAATGAGTGCTCCATATGTGGATCCCATGCCAAGCTTTCAACATCTGCAGCAACCGACCACTTAAAACCATCATGCGAAGGTATCCTCGCATCCTTCTGCAACAAGGAACAACCATATTCTCCCATAAAAAACATGCAAAGATATTTAATTGCAGATTCCTGGGGTCTATGGTCTTTTCAGGAAAAGGACACCCACACACACGTGCCCGCACACAAAACTTACGAGAGAAAAAACATTCAGAATAAGAAACTTCAAATAATTGTAAGAAACTTATCCTCGTAATTACCATAACAACAGAATGGTCAAAAGACCCACTAATGAGAATTTGAGGTGCAAAATCATTCCATGCAACGGCTTGAACCTGGTACAACATCAAAAGGAGGATGATCAGGATACTTTTATTGAACCATCTCCCTCGGAACTCTTCCAGCAAAAGAAAAAGTTGAAATCATTATTTTTTCTTCCATTACTTAAATGATATGATACAATCTTATCAGGTCCTCAATTCATATCATATACCCCTCTCTCATAAACACGCACTCAAACTAATGGTAGCACAGTGCTTTCGCAAATCTAAGAAGCTCGTCTGGAGATAAATAAAAGCCAAAATAACAAATGAGAATGCATGAGAGGTTTGTCACCTCAAATGGGATACCCCATTTGAGTTAATTTTAACATCAACCCAAAACTCAGTGAAGAGCCAATTTGTGGGTCATAATCACAATACATAAAGATCATAGGAGCACAATTAGCTGAACTAAGCCTTGGAGCCTCCATTCCATCCAAAGATCAAGTTGACAGATCATTTTACCCGTAGGACACAAGGAACAGGGATCATATACTAATTGCCTTGTTATTAATGTATCTCAAATGTGAAAGCAATGCCAAGATAGATCTCTAACCTTGTCTGTGTGGTGCTCCATTGTATCATTACATTTTCCAGTAGCCAAATCCCAAATCTTGACCTGACATGTCTGCAGTTGCACTGGCAAGTAGGTTTCTGTACTTGGGGTATATAGGAGAAAGATAAATAAGTCCATGACATGCACAATGACATTACACTAGGATTAAGAAAATTAGCTCTATGGGAAACCTGAATTGCTTGTTCCACGCTAGATTAAGAACTGAATCTCTGTGACTGTCTTTTTTGTACTTGACCGACTTCTGCTCCAGATGAAAGTCACATCATTTATGGTATCAATGGAGATTACAATGGCATCAACTTCAGCTCCAAACACAAAATATAAAACCCTAAAATTCCAGTGGCTAATAAGTTGATGACAAATGAAATATAGATATCTGCAAGAGTTAGTACTCAACCAGCTTTGGAACAACACTTCCATATTCATATTACCAATATTCCACGTCTAGGGACTGGATCCACCAATTAACTATGCTCAAACCACAGAGTTCTATTTGTCACCAAATAAGCGGCAGATTCAGATAACATGATCCATGCAGAAAGCAATTTCAAAACATACGCACCAGTCAAGTAGCAGGTGGTGCAAATTAGCACTCATGCAGAACCAAGAAAGAGCTTAGCACATTACCTTCTTCCCTTTCTTCTTCTTCTCTGCTACACCACCTAGCACCAAGCATGGTTCTACCTCGTCAATCTGAGAAACACATAAGATGTCATGCCAGGGCTGTTTTTCCAACTTGATCAAATAACAGTTGGTTAACATACAATGTCAAGGTCCCATATTTCGATGGCAGGTTCCATTGAACCCACAGCAATGAAGTTTCCTGCGAAAACCACCGATGCAGTAAAGGAGAGTCATTAAAGGGACAGAAAGCAGTGTATGAGAAAGGAACATAACAGCACAACACAAACATCAGAAAATGTAGAAAAATACTATTTAAGGCCTCGTATCAAAATACCATTTGAGGCCTCATAATCTCTAGTCAATGTTGTAAAGAATTTTAGGAGAAAAAAAGTAATGTTGACCTCCAGATTGCAAATTATAAAATAAAATTGGACATGCATTCGACAAGTTCCATAGATAGGAGAGGTCCATAAAATGCCCCATGACACATCTCCTAATAAAAAATCAAATTAATGAATAAAATAAAAGAGCCAATGACTGAAAAAAAAAAACAAAATCGTAGAGGATCATGCAAAAGAACACATAAGAAGAAACAAACTTTGTTTTAAATCTGCATATGGTACCTTTTTCTCCATCTTTAAGAGGACAATCAAACCATGCTGTACTAAGGGGAAATGCTGATAGGACAATATCATGGTGGTTATACAAGTTCAGAGTACCATCTTTTGTATCCTCAATTATATTAACCTGTTTGTACGCATCAGTGTCAGGGAAGGAAGAGTGTTCACTAGAAAAATACATGCCTCCAGCAGACTTAGGAATTCCTCACTACGCGTGCAAATTACTACAGAATCTGTTGGTTTTATGGTGATGTCCTCCTCCTCTTCAGAGTCAATACCCTATCATAATCGTAAGTACAATAAACTTGTGAGCATAAAGAATGTATGGAGTCAACCATGAACAAAGATGGACTAACATTTTTATCCATTAGATAAGGATCCATGTCATTGCTTGGGTAATATGTATCTGAGTTACAGATCACAATGCCTACGATCAACCGGGAAGATATAAGTATCAGCATAACAAAGGCTACATCTTTTGGAACCAATAAGAGATAATTATGACTTAAAACATAAACATTGAGCATGGGTCTAGATTTGAATAATCTAAAGTACTAAGGATAAAAAAAAGGATAACCTGCTAAGTCAACAAGCTAACCCACACGAAGAAGGTGGTGCATATGCTGAAAAACTTACCATTATCTTCCTTATCATAATCGTCCATGTTGAGCTCCTTCATAGCATCATCTATATCCTGGGAATAGGTTGCTGGCTCCACATTCTCAGAATTCTTGCCAAGAGCAGCTGCAACAGCTAATGCCTGAGCAGCCTCACCGGACTGCTTAGCAGCATCAACATCTATGTCTGAGTCATCATCCTCGCTCTCACTCCCCTCCCTGCAGCCACAGCCACAGCCAAAGAACAATATAAAATAGAACATATCCCTCGTCTCCCTTCCCAAAACAAAGGGATCAAAAAAGGCAAAGAGTTTATTATACATGCACTAATGGAATGAATCCTATGCATTTGGCTCTGTTCCATAAGAATCATTGTTCCAAAGATATTCTATTTGTAACACCAAAAAACCTCTTTATGAACAGTTTCGAAGAGCCATACTAAGAACTCTAAATGCATATTTTCTAATTTGGACCTTAAGTTCACATATCGTTGAACCTCGAATATTATAGTCAATGAATAACAATATTCTGTCCAGTGAATCTTAAATAACTCATATCATGAAAATGAAGTCATATCGCAAACATCAAGCAATAAGTACATCTTCTCAATGATATTGAAAGGGAAAACATTTCCGGAAATCAAACTTAATTTTTGATAAGCAAAACGAATGATGGCCGAATGGGATTGTTAAAGAGAATTCAGAAATGTTGTCCCCAAAGGGACAGCCTAGTAATCACAACTCTTCTCCCCCAGCCTGGTAATCTCAGATTCAAATCCAGTGTAACCCAAAAAAGAATTCAGAAATGTTTACATTCTGTCGAAAGCTCCCCCCTTTACAATCTCCTCAACATCTTCCAAAGTGCTATTCTTTACAACCTCTTCAAGTTCTTCACGTGTTGGCGGATCAGCCACATCTGGGAGAGATTTTGCCCCTCCCTTAGGGACCCAACATATATTTGTTATCATTCTGCACATATAAAATAAACAACAAAAATAAAAATTGACTCATTGGTTTTGGGGAAGTGTACCCATGATGATGTGATTTAAGGCAAGGCTTCTATCAATGTCATTGACAAGATTTAACTTTTCAACTGTAATAAAATTGTACATGAATATTTATACCTAGGACATATAAAATAAGAAAAATATAAATCATCAAAATAACTAAAACAGTCATTTAGACTTGAGCACACCAGAATTTCTAGTTCTTATAAGCTTCTTATTACCCTAATTTTACCAGGGGTAATTTTAGCAAATCCACGTTAGATTTACGCTGCTTTTACCAAGCATACTTTAGCATATCAACATTTGATTTACTCTGCTGGGGGGAGGGGCTAAATCAGAAATCTATATGGGGCCAAAGTACAATATGAATTTGGGGTTATAATTTTTAGGGGACAAACAACATTCTGGATTCTAATTTTTGAAATTATATTATATATCCTTAAGATTTCAGGGGCTGCCCCCGCCCCCGGCCCCTGTCCGCTAGGGGGAAAAAAAGATAAACTTATTTATGAAAAATCCAGCAACTGCTAGATGTCTGCAACATTCAAATTGTTCATCTACTAATATACAGGGAGACTACAACTGCCCAAAAAAATGCAAAATCCTACACATAATAGTCTTGTTCAGTTAAAAATTCTATAAAAAGCATGATAAATGAAAATTTCCGTTCTGATTATTCATTGAGGCACATCAACTTTTTTCTTTTCAAGGGAGAGATAACAAACATGTATAGAGCTGAAAATTGGAGCAATAATAATATGAAGCAGAAAAAAATGATTTAGAAATTAGTTGTAAATTTCAAAATTACTATGATAGGAGATAAGAGACTTGTAAATTCCAAAGAAAACGAAGAGAGAAGATTAGCTGCAATTCCACGAGAGAGAGAGAGAGAGTCAATAGAGAGTGGCCACCGCTGGAAGAGAGAGTGTGTGCGTGTCTACCCCCACGGTTTCTCACTGCTGTGAGCGGTGGCGACTGGCGGGAGAGGGGGTGGTGTTGGGACGAGAGGAGCGGGTATCGATAGGGTTTTGGCTTTCCTAGGCCCATTTCTCTCAACGGTTCGTTTAATGGGCTGGTTCTGGGGTTTTGCTGGACCGGAAGCTTTCCGGGCCCTTGAATATGTTTTTGAAACGGTGCTTTTTGAGGAGTAAAAATCTTTTTGGAGTGGACACCTCCAATCCAATCTCTCTCTTTTTTTTTTTTTTTTTTTTTTTTTTTTACAAAAGCCCATGGCATTGTTGGTGGACTTGGGCCTAAAAAAGCCCATCTCTGTCTACACTTTATTTTTTTATTTGATATATTAACATTCGGTCGATATATTTTGACTAATCCGATTTAAATATTGTTGAGACTATTTTAAAAAGTCAGCTCTCTTAATATAATCATTTTTACTTCTAAGCTTCGAAACTGAGATTTGTTTAAAAAATCTAATACCTTTACCCCTCCGAGCAGTTTTTTAGAGCATCTCACAGGGTTTCTGCACTTTTCTCACACTATTCTGCAACATATCTTTTTCTTTGCTTCTGTTCCAAGGGGGGAGACAAAAAAGGAAATGGTAGATGAGGTTCGCCAAATCGATGAGCTCGGAAACCCGGTCCACCAAACAGGTCATGGCCAGCAGGAGCGGCAGCGGATGTAGAGCCGTGGCATTCTCCTCCGCTCAAATTGCTCCAGCTTTAGCTCCCTAAATCTCACATTTTTACTTTTCAACCTTTCTAATTTTATTAGATATGCTAACCCATCTTAGAAAGGGGGGAAAAGAGACTGTTTCGATTTATGGCAGGACTACCTATGATCTCTATTGTTAGTTTCTCTCTCCTTTGTTTTTTGTTTTTTATTTTTTTTTAATCGTTCAACATGATATAAATATATACATTGTGTCTGCGGGCATGCGCAAGAGTATGTTATTTGTGATTGGAAAACAGTATAAGTCATCATGGTTTTTTTTTTTCTTTAAAATAATATTACGAGGAAGATGTGTAGAGAAAGGAGGGGCTGAGAGAAGAGAAAGGAGAAGCTGCCAGGAGAAGATGTAACTCCCACAGTTTTAATCTTCAACCATTTGTACATTCTCCCTCTATTCCGTTTGAATTGTCTATTAAAGTTGGTGAATAAGAAAATGATTGAATAATCATGATTTATAGGTCCCTCCATCAATCCTAACCAAAACATATGGTCTCATTTTAAAAGCTTCCATAAACCTCTAATCTATCATAATTCCTATTCAGTGATATTCAAAACAACCCAAGCTCCAGCAAACCTGTTGGCGGTGCTGCCACTGATGCATGGATCGGTGTGAACAGCTCTGTAAGCCTCCATCCCTTATATTTAGCCTGCTCTTTTGTTTCTTTTCTATCATTGGACCATTTGTTGAACCATGTTTTGCAGGCTGGCCGGCTCCAAGTCATGGTCTCTGGCGAGTTGAAGGTAGATGTCAGTGAAATTGTGCTGCCAAGTAAAGTGCACCCACCGGAGATCGAGGACAAGCACAAAGCGTATACCATTCAAGCGGGCACATGGCAAGGGAAGGGCAGCGTCATGAGATCATTGAAGCAGAGCAGCAGTAATAGCCATGTTGAACTTCATTATCAGCTTTACTAGGAGGGACTTTTCATGGGCTTCATTTGCTTCCAAATAAAAAGCACCTGTCCTGGCTTGATGGGCACTAGTCTTCTATGCTGTATGTCTTATCTGCAAAATGGATTTGGCAGTGGATTTATATAAGTCATGCAAGACCTATTCCTGTATACATATCTCGTACATCTCAACTCTATCTGTGTCTCCATCTAACAGGGTGCAATCTTAAATTCATTTGTAAACTTCAATTCTATACAGGAGTAAAAGCAATCAAGTATCCAAGAACATATTAGCAGTCTTCGTTACTGCAGTAGTTCAATTGCGTCTATAAATAGATCAAGAATGCCAAAAATTTGACAAGTTATCTGAAATCATTTGGACAAATGTGAAGTGCTTCGTAGCAAGAACAAACAGATTCAATTGTAAGAAAAATTGGGCTTGCTCTCCAGTACAATGATTTCTTATCAAGAATGCAATTAGCGTTCCACAACTGGTTCACTTATCATTTCGTGCTCCTTGGACGCGGGGCTCAAAAGATGGCTTGAAGCTCCAACAAAAACAAACAGGCCGTAGTATCCTCAGATAGACCAGAGGGCAAGACGGTTCTCTAATTGCAATCATCATGGGCCTGCCTTCACCCTCCTGGTATTTTTGAAACTAATAACACTGTATGTGAATTTGTTTTACTAAATCAGAGATTTTCAAGTTACAAGTGAACCCTGATTTTCCTGATGCATTCCTTAAACTAGTGCCTTTGTCTTTGCATTCATCTACCACAATAATGTTGTTCCTATTATTACTATTAGTGTGCTCCGACAATGTTCTTCAACATTCAAAACTCACTCGAATCAAACTTAATGGCCTATTCATGAATTCTGAATCTTGTTTGTATCAATACCCCAAAAATAAGAAAAACTCTATATCCCGCAGGTTGTTTAGTAAAAGTGCTTGGATTCTCATCCTTGACTTTTGCTTTACTTGCAGGATAGTGCACTACAACCCCAGCAAGAACTTAATCCAAGTCCTTAGCACCATGTGTAACAATCTTTACCATCTATCACATCGAGCTGCTGTATCTGGTCTGTCACTCCACTTTTCTTGGAGGCCAAAATCATTAGGACTTACTCATGCGCCAAAAGAATTAGCCAGTGAAATTTTGGAAATGCAGTTCTGCTACATGTTTCAGGTGGCTTCCTGGAAAGATGTGCATGGGAAAAACCTACCTCATACTCATAACCACATCACCCAACAACACAGCTACATCTGCTTTATGCTCCCAACAACTGAAAATTCCAGCTTCAATCACCAGAAATTGCCACAGGAGCATTTTCCATCCCGAAAATGATGGAACCTCAAGTTGTCCCTGACGATAATTTCCCTCCCAGTGATCTCAGAAGCGCCACACATGACAACATGGCAATCTTCACATATTCTGAGGTTTTTCACAATCCTTATCACGGAACCAGCATATGAACTAATCAGTCCGAAAGCTAATGCCAGCTTCTCACTATGAGCCATTAGTAATTGCTTCTTCTGATCATCACTGATGTTGTAAGGCACCGAGCTAAGGTTTGGCTGATACCCCTGAAGTTTCAGCCTCGCCAAAAGATCCTCCAATGCCTTCTTTATCTCAAGAGACTTTGGATGGTTCATATCACCTGCGAAGAATTCATGAATTACTCCTTTTTGTCCTTCCACCATGCTACAAGCAGGATTCTTTTTGAAACCTTTCTTCCTCATTAACATTCTCACCCTTGAAACATCATCCCACATTCCTGCCGATGCATATATATTTGAAAGCAGGATGTAATTTCCAATACCGTTAGGTTCAAGCTCAAATAAGTTTTTAGCTGCAATCTCAGCAATTTTAGGATTCACATGGATGCGGGAAGCACCAAGAAGTGCACCCCATACACCCCCATGAGGTTTCATTGGCATTTTCTTTATGAGCTCATGAGCTTCTTCCAAGTGTCCTGATCGACCAAGGAGATCCACCATGCAAGCATAATGGTCGGCAGATGGAGTAACACCATAACATTCCTCCATGGTATTAAACAAGCGTTTACCTTCTTCTACCATCCCTGCATGACTACATGCTGTAAATACCCCTATAAAAGTAACCCAATTCGGTTTTGTCCCAATCCTGACCATTTCATGAAACAAATCCATTGCTGCATTAGCATGACCGTGCATTGCAAACCCCACAATCATCGAACTATATGAGAAGACATTCTTCTCAGTCATCCCTCTAAAAACCATACACGCATCCTCCAGCTTTCCACATTTCGAGTACATGTCAATAAATGCAGATCCCACAACAACATTCTTAGTAGGATCAAACCCCGATTTATCGGCAATGTCCCTCACCCACTCAGCATACTTAGCAGCACCCAGTTGCGCACAAGCAGAAACAACCCCAACTAGAGTAACCTCATCCACCCCAACCCCTGAATTCAACATCCTCTCAAAAACTTCCAACGCCTCCTTCGGCTTAGCATTCTGAGCATACCCAGTAACCATCGCAGTCCAAGCAACCATATCCTTCATCGGCAACCCATCAAACAACTCACCAGCAGCAACCATATCGCTGCTCTTTGCATACGCAACGATCAACGAAGTCCACGAAATCACATCTCTGTCACGCATTTCGTCAAACACTTTACGCCCACTTTCCAAAACCCCACATCTCACATACAAATCAATCAAAGTATTCCCAACATACATATCCAAACCAAACCCACCAACCAGAATTATTTGCCCATGAATTTGCATACCCAAATAAACATTCAATTCACTAACACAACCCTTAAGCAACGCAGTAAAAGTAAAAGACACAGGACCAATGTTCTCTCTCCTCATCAAACCATACAAAAATACAGCTTCCTTAAACGGTCCGTTAATAGCATAACCTCGAATAAGTGCAGTATAGATAAATGGGTTCGGGTTTTCAACTTGATTGAATAGAGTTCTAGGGTATGTGTCCATCGGGAGTCCAAATTTAGTGAGGGTTCTGAGAAGTTTTGTAAGAACATAGCAACACTGGTCAAGCCCTCTACGAATGATGCGTGCGTGGACTTGTTTGGTTTGAGTGACAGAATGGCAGTCATTGAGCAGGGAGACAAGGTTTGATTCTAAGACCTTACGTTGTTGGAGTAAAGAAAAAGGTACGAAATTTGGGTTGACTCCGTTACCGCAGAACTTCCGACTAACCAAATTTTGAACAGACATTCGAATCAAACCGTGTTGTGTATGCGTTGGGTTTGGAGGTTAAATTTAAGAGGGTCGATCTTGATTGGAGTTTTCTGGTCAATGCCCGTAACCGTGGATGTGGATTGTGTGCGGGACGGGACAGGTCATGTGGCATGGACGCAGGAAGTGAATTTACATATCACCGCCTCAGAACATAAATTCGTAAAGTGATTTCACTTTTGTATGGTTGACTAGAAATTATAATTGGGGCTCGTAATTTTGAAGATACAAGAAAAAGCAACTCTAAAATAAATTCAGAATAATATTAAATGGATTAAATGGGCTTAATGTAATCTATCGATCAATATCGACATATTTTGATAAATCTATATCTATATTTTTTGATAAATTTTAAGTTAATAAAAAATATCGATAACTTAACTAAAAGGTTTTTAATTTTTTTATTAATTTGATGTAAAATTTATTATAATTATAATAGAAAAATTCATATGCAAATAACGTAAATGTTTACAAATACGTAACTCCCAAACTTTTGATTTTATCAAACTTAAATTTTGTAAATCAACTTTGCCGGACGACAACTCCCCTCTCTTTTTGCAATTGTATTTTTTAGAAGGTGTCAAGAAAAGAATTTCCTTATTCTTTGTTTTTTTTTTGGGGGGCCCGGGGGGGGGGGGGTGATAACGGGATGTGGTTTGCAAAAGGAGATTTTGTCTTATATTTGTCTCGCGAAGCAGGGGATGGTGTCTCCTTAGAAAATTAGTAACAAGAAAAACAGACGTTAGGTAGTTAGGTTTGAGGGGAATGAAATGTTCAGATTTGTGCGGAGTGCCGTGCATATCGGCAAACCCTTTCTCTCTTTCTCTGTCTCTGAGATAGAAGCCATGGCAAGCGACTCCGTCAAATACAATAAAATAGGCACTGCAACAATTAACTCTTCTCTCTCTCTCTCTCTCTCTTAGAATTATTTGGGTGGATTTTAATTCCGGATATAGTTCAGTCGTCCCTAGCTGTCATCTCTCCACGTTTTAAGGAAGAAATCGAGAGAATGAGAGAGAGAGCGGGAGGCGGAGAGCATTATTCGGTGTTTTATATCTCTTCTCCTTTTCCCATTTCTTTTCCACTTTGCAGAGGTACTCCCAAACCCAATTTTGCTTTCCGTATTGATTTCTTGTTCATATTTCCAGTTAATTCTCAAAACCCTTTTCTAGTTTCTTAATCAAACTTTTTGGGGTTTTAGATTTTGTGAGTTTTGAAATCGATTACCTGAACATACCCATAATTTATTTCAAGATAATTTTGAAGACCCTTTAAAAAAAAATCTGTATTTCTCAACTCAACTTTTTTGGGGCGTTTGAATTTTGCAAAAATTTTGAAATTTACATTCCAACAGTTGATTTCAAGATATTTTTGAAAACCCATTTGTATTATTTGATTACTATGTATTTGGCAATTCAATTTGTTTCCTTTTAAGGTTTTCTGATTTTTATGAGTTACCTAATGTACTTCCAAAATGATTTCTTGAACATACCCGGAACTTATTTCAAATCAATTTTGAAACGCATTTTCTTTTTTCGGATTTTCTGCACCCTTTTCTTATAAAGGTGATTGATTTTGTGAAATTTTGAAAACTTTCGCAGGCAATCGGCAGGGGCCTTTGTTCTGGCATTTTGTGTTATGAGTGCTTGACTCCTGCCCCATTACAGTGTCCCCGAATTTCAGCTCCCCAAAAAGCGATTCCCAAAAAGCGATTTGTGTGTGTGTCATCATGTCTGGACCTGGTAATTCTCTCTTTCTCTCTCACTTTTTTCATTGTACTTTCTTGGAATTCATTCTCAATAATGTAAATCTGGTAATATTCACGTTAGATGTGTCATATGTTTTTTTCTCGTCATAATCTCCTAAATTTGTCTACCAAATGTTCGACGATAGAGATCTTTGTTGGTGATGTCAAATAATTGTATGTATCTTAATTCTGACATCTTTATTCAGCAGTTGAGAAATTTGATGTTGAGATTTCTGAGGATGAGAGGAAGACCCGTATTGGTTCCTTGAAGAAGGTGGCCATTAGCGCCTCCTCCAAGTTCAGAAATTCATTGACCAAAAGGGGTAGGAGAAGCAGCAAAGTCATGTCAGTTGATACACTCGACCTTATTGAGGATGTCCATGATGCCGAGGAGGTTCAGGCTGTTGATGCTTTCCGTCAGGCACTTATTTTGGAAGAACTGCTTCCCTCAAGACACGATGATTACCATATGATGCTCAGGTCCTCTCCCTTGTTTTAGATTGAATGTAGTGCAACTTGTAGAACAATGTACTTGTAATGACCTAGGTGCTATATTTTGATGGCACAGATTTTTGAAGGCTAGAAAATTTGATATTGAGAAAACAAAACAGATGTGGTCTGATATGCTTCAATGGAGGAAGGAATTTGGTGCTGACACTATCATGGAGGTACCTCACAGGAGAGCTTGGAGGTTGACAAGGTAGACAATGTATCTGTCAAATGAGTCTCATTTTTATGCATTTTGTGCTTGCTGTAGGACTTTGAATTCACCGAAATCAATGAGGTGATGGAATACTATCCCCATGGACATCACGGAGTAGACAAGGAGGGCCACCCTGTGTACATTGAGAGACTTGGGAAAGTCGATGCTACTAAGATGATGCAGGTGACTAACATGGACCGCTATGTTAAGTACCATGTCAAGGAATTCGAAAGGACCTTTGCTGTTAAGTTCCCAGCTTGTTCTATCGCTGCCAAGAGACACATTGACCAAAGCACAACCATCTTGGATGTGCAAGGAGTGGTAAGTGAGATTGATAGCCCCTCTTATCTGTGAATATGCCTTTTCTCTAGTAAGTAGACAGATGATAAAATACACCATTTAGTACATTTATCAAATTCACAATTCCATTACAGGGTCTTAAAAATTTCAGCAAAGCTGCTAGGGATCTCCTTCAACGCATCCAGAAGATTGATGGTGACTATTATCCTGAGGTCTTCCATCTTCCCTCTCTTTTTCCTCCAAGTTTCTTGCTCTATTTGTTGTGGACTGCACTTGACTGGTAGTAGTCTAATTACCGCTCCCTTGTTACAGACCTTGAACCGTATGTTCATCATCAATGCTGGCTCTGGATTTAGGATGTTGTGGAATTCTGTAAAGGGTTTCCTCGACCCAAAGACTGCTGCCAAGATCAATGTAAGATGGCCTTTTCTTCACGGTTTTAATACCCTTATAGGTTGTTCATACACACAAGCATGTAAGCATAAGCATCTTTAAAGTAATGGATCTGGGGAGTGTTATGTTTGGTGTTGTTCCCCCAGGTTCTCGGCAACAAGTACCAGAGCAAGTTGCTTGAAGTCATCGATGCCAGGTGTGTCTCTTACTGACAGTTGTCTCTATTTAACTTCATCTTTTCGCATAAATGTCCTTGAGCTTCTTTGAGCTGTTACTTATCATCTTCTCGGCTTTGTAAAAGTGAGTTGCCAGAATTCCTCGGGGGCTCTTGCACTTGTGCTGACCAAGGAGGTTGCATGCGTTCTGACAAGGGACCATGGAAGGATGCTGAAATCTTGAAGGTTTGTTGCATCAGTTTGTCTTTGTTTAAATCTATCTAAGCGTCTATCATTACCAATCACATTGTTTTCTTATTGTTATCATGAACTGCAGAGGGTTCAAAACGGTGATGCCAGATGTACAAAGAAATGTGAGGCTCATGTTGAGGAGAAGACCATTGCAGAGGATGAGACCGTCTACCCAAAGGTGTTACTTAAATTTGATTTCTCTGCCAATTTCCTCATCAATTTTTGCTATTGTTAAATCTTTTCCTTCCACTGATGAATTGCTTGGCTGATTGCATGCTTGACTTTCATAGGCACAAGAATCTGCAGTCTCAGAAGATGAGAAACCTCGCTGCCCAAGCCTTTCTAGGGAATACATTAAGCATCCCTCACTCTCTCCCATTCGTGAGGAAGTAAGTCATAGAAAACTGTCCAAAAGTGTTCTTGTTATACCTTTTCTCTATATGCTCGTGACATTTGAAGTTATATACATAATCTAACACTACATTTTTGTGGTGAAAGCAGTTTCTTATTAGCCAAAAGAGCCACAAATCTTTTGACTACGAGGAATTCATCCCAATGGTTGATAAATCCGTGGATGCAACTTGGCAAAAGGTTGCACAAGGAAATCATTTTGCCCTCTCAAAAGGTACACATTTTCCGTAATTCTTTGCCCTGGACCCTTCTTGACAATGCTTGTTCAAATAATCAATTCTAGATACTGGATATTTAGCTGAATCAGGATGTCTGATTTTGGACTTTAGAAGCCTAATGGTTGTGGAATAATAGCTAATGCCATCAAAATACGATAATTGAAGACCTTTCTGTCATCACCTGTTGGAACCCGCTATTGAGCCAAAAGTAATCCAATTCAGTGCCTGCATAGATTAATTTCTTTAACTCGTGGGATCATCCAGCTGATGTAAATATTTTTAAAAGCCCACTTCAGATCAAAGATTTCTGATAAAATTTGTTTACCATGAACAGCTGACTGCTTTGCCATTGCTGATGCTTGCAAGAATACTGATGGATTTAGCAGTCAGATCCTCTCTGGTTTGATGGCTTTTGTGATGGGTATTGTCACCATGATCAGAGTGACACGCAACATGCCCAGGAAGCTCACCGATGCTACTCTTTATTCAAATCCCTCTTACTGTGTGGATACAATGATGAAGGGTAATCATCAGCTACCCGCACCTTCAATCTCTGCTGCTGAATACTTGACAATGATGAAACGTATGGCTGAATTGGAGGAGAAGGTCAGCATTTTGAGCATGAAGCCTTCCTTTTCAGCTGAGAAGGAAGAAATGCTGAATGCTGCCATTAATAAAGTTGACTCTTTGGAGCAAGAGCTCATGTCAACCAAAAAGGTACCAATTCATACTTTCACTTCAGGTCCTGAAAAAAAGTTCCTGAAACTATTTTACTTTCCTTCTAAAACCTTTTTTTTTTCTTTTTTCAGGCTTTGGAGGACTCTCTTGCCAGACAGGAGGAACTTGTCGCCTACCTTGACAAGAAGAAGAAGAAGAAGAAGTTGGTAAGTAACTAGACCCTTTTATGTTCTTCAACTAGTTCAATTCATCTGGATTGAGGTTCTTATAATTTTTTCCCTTTTTTTCGGTCCATCCTAATGTGCAGTTCGCCTGGTAAATGGAAGATAGCTAGATGTGACGCGCTCCATCTACATGCGTAATACATGGTAGCGCTTCGCTTTGTCTGCATCTCTGACTCAATGTACAATGTACAAAAAATGTTAAAAACAAAAAAAAAAAAAAAACCCTCAATCCAAGGTTTTGGTTTGGCATAGAATTGGCCAATTCTTCCAATGATTCGCATATTATTATTATTATTATTTGGATGTCAATTGTCTAAGTAAAAGACTTATATTCTCTGTTGTGGACAATTTTATTCTATCATAATATGTGAGAAAAATGGGGATGAAGATTATATAAAATCTTATCCCAAGTAGAACACAGAGAGAGAGAGAGAGAGAGAGAGAGAGAGAGAGAGAGAGAGTTGCAAGGAGAAAAAAGTGCTAAGATCATTTCTGTGACAAAATATCATCAAGCAGGGTCCATTGAGGCTCCACCACTGTGCTCTGAGAAAACTCTCGGAACGACAGGTGGCAACAAGTGGCTGTGGTTTGGTGGTAAGAATGCCACGTTGTGGCCCTAAAGACCTAGGCTCGACAGCAGCCACATTTTTTTTCTTCAGTTTTCTCTCTTTTTACGAAGGCATTCAACAAGTTTGGAACCAAAAGTTCATACCAACCGATGAAACTTTTCAAATTTTAAATTACACAAATTAAAAATTTTTTTGATTTAACTATTTAGTTAAATCTAAAACCCTCACAAAATCTAAATTTTAAATTAAATCTCTTTTTAATTTAAATTTTTAATCCAAATATTTACTTAGTTTTTAAATTTTAATTTTTTTTTTTCAAAATTGGGCCCATTGAAACTTTTTAAATTTTAAATTACACAATTTTTAATTATTTAATTAAATATAAAACCCTCACACAATCTAAATTTTAAATGAAATCTCTTTTTTAATGAATTTGACTCATTTAACAAAATAGCATAGTGGTTTCAGTTGGATTAAGTCTCTATCCCCAAGGATATTATATGAAACTATCATAATAAATTTTATCATTTAAATGATAAATTACCATAATGCAGACTTTTAAAATTATCATCCCAACTTTCAAACTTTTTTAAGAAAGAAAAAAAGGCATTTTCTAATTTTTAATAAAATATTTACGTAAAATTTTTTCTTCATTTGACATAATAACTACAAATTTAGTCTTAATCTTAAATTTTGGGATCGATTAAAATTTCTTATTTTGGTCTCATGGTATATTGATAAAATTTTTATATTAACTATTAACTTACTACAACTCTCCTCTTTTATCTAGATTTGGAATCGACTGCGTTAAAAGAATTACATTTTGATTTAAAATAGTGAAATTCTTCCGCCGGATATATAGCATATTTTTAATTTAGAAAATAATAGTGGGTGTTATTTAGAAATAAGCTAAATGTAAAACCCGATAGAACCAAAAATAAAAAATTGAGCCCAATGAAGCTTTTCAAATTTTAAGTTTCTGGCTTTTTTTTTTTTTTTTTTTTATCTTTCTCTCCTTTTCTTCCTTTTTTTTTTTTTTTTTCTGTTTCTTCATTTGGGGCAAGTTCAATGCAAAGCACGATGCAATTAAAACACCAAGCCAAGATTAAAATAAAAAAAAAGGATATAATGGAAACAAAAATTAAGTAGGTTGATAGGGCTCTTTTCCTGTGATTTTATTTTTTATTTTTTATCTATTGTTCGAGTTTATATAAGTAAGTATGCGATATAAAATAAAATATAATGGTATAAAAGAATTCATATAATCAATCCATTTAATGAGATAAAAATTTAATTATTGTTATTGTTGTATATTATTTTGTTCACGTGGATGTTATGCACAAAAAGAACTTTATGCACGTGCCATGGCCAATCCAGTAGTTCATGCACCGGAGCAGGGCAAGTTGATCAGTCTGAGCCGAGCAAAGTTAACATAGATGATCCATGCACGTCCTGTGGCCGATCCGATAGTTCGGGCACTGTAGTAGGGCAAGTCCGAGTCCGAGTCCGAGTCATCAAAGCAACAAATCAAACCTGTTTGCAGGCTTAGATTTCCAAAAGCTCAAAGGTCAGCTCTTTTTTGAATGTGAAGTTATTTCTAAATGAGAGTCGTTAGAATTTAAGTATGGTTATGCAAATATATTATATCAGATATACAACTATTAAATTATATCTATTTGTATACTCTAAGATCAACTCTATAAGCACTGATGCACGTTAGCATGAGACCCTTATAGAACTTGATTTACTTTATTTATATATTTATTCTATTTTGAATGAGTTATTTTTTTATTTGAATTAATTAGATATATAAATTGAGTTAAATCAGATTATAATAAGTTATCTTACAGGTAATTTGATTTATTTAACTCTATCCTCAAACAGAAAAAAAAAACTCTCTGTATCATAAATAATATAAAAAGTAAAATTATTTATTTATCAAATTCAATGATTATTAATTTATGAGTATCAATATTAGACTAAATAATCATTTATTTATTGGTATTAATAATATATATATATATTATTATTAAAAAAAGAGTGTTATTTGAATTTAAGATCTCATTTAAAAAAAAGGGGTATTCATAATATGCAGGTAATATTAGATACAAGAGCTTTGGCCGGGTGGTTATCAATGAGTATTAATATAGTCGAACGGTAGAATGACTCCGGCGAGGAAACCAAGGGTAATGAAGCAAAGGGAAAATGAAGGGCGGCGGCTTTAATTTTGATGGTTCCACGTGGGGGCGCCGTTTGCTTGAAGTCGGAAACTGGAGTCCTACTTATAATATTGACACAAGGAAAGGGAAGAGTGTTTCTTTGAAATGCTCACGAGGCCGATTGATTCAAGCTAAAGCAATGTCCGAATCTTGTCAAAAGCATATTTCTCTTCTCTCCTCTTCTCCCCCGCATTCTTTGCATGCCCTTGTGAGTTGGGCCAAGCCAACTGGGTGCCTGGCTTCCAAGCCGGCTTACCTGCCCCTTTCAAATTAGGATCACGGCCTCTAATTTCTACAACTGTGACGAGCTAGAAGCAAAACAAGGCATGTGGTCAAATTGAATCACTCGGTATGTTCACGAGACTATGGTAATAAGTTCGTCATAATAATCACCTAATAGTAATTCAATGGATCACCGATAAATGGTTGAATTAATAGAAATAATATTAGATCTTTTAATCAAAATTTAAATTTTATATTGAGAGCGATTTTTTAAAGAATCCGATAGTTAACTCAAGAACGAAATAATTTAATTATAATTTCAAATATTGATTATCAAAAAAATATATATATAATTCAATAAATCTCCTACTCGTAATATATATACACCCACTTGGTAGGAATTTTAATTGATACGGTAATTAGAACAAATAAAAGCAGAAAAGGATATTCTTTATTTGAGTCGTTGGAAGAAAAATTCAACTGTTCTGTAGAATATGCCTTCCAATCCTAAATTATCAGAAATATCATTTTATTAATCGAGGCACATGCATTTTTAAATAAACATGACGAGTTCGACCCACGCTCAATGGACTAGTTCTGACATTGCTCCCAATTTTTTGTGAGTTTCGGGATACGTATTCAGTTTTTTTTACTCCTCTCAATGAAAATCTCACCGTTTTTATTTCTATTTTTTATTTAATTCACACGTACTCAATTTACAAGTATTAAAAAAAAATTAATTTCTTAATAGATTACATGGTATTTAATTAAATTAATAAAATAAAATCTAAATATTAATGATGATAAATAGTATATTTTTAAAAAAAATCTTGACCGGAGTTTGCACCCAAACATTAGAATTTTTTTCAATTCGTTATATCAATTATCTTAATTAATTACAAAATCTCATTTTTAAAAAGAATAGTAATAAATTTGTGAATTTGGATAAAAATAAAATATGAAATTCGCTAAATTTTGTTTACAAATAATTATAATAATGCCTTTTTAGATGTATATATTCAATGTGATCGAGATATTGTAGATTTAGATTTGGGCACGCAATTATAGAAATAAACCCCCCCAAAAAAAAGGCCCCCCAATCAGCCGGGTCGACCCGAATTGGTCCCCTTTTAAAAGCAGAATTTCAGAGACAAATTTAGAAAGTGAAAGCAAAATAGGAGGATCCGTACCAAATCAGGACATGGGGTTGTCGAATAAGCCGAGCGGCCGAATCAAGAAGAGTTGGTGAGCCGAAGAAAAGGGAATTTTAATAATCTTCTTGTTTCTATTTTATTGTGCATGCATGATGGAGCAGGTGATATTCCCAAACTGAATCAACCAAAAATTGAAAACCCACGTTCCCGTAGCTGTCCTTCCTTCACTGAATTCTTTCTCTCTCCGTCTCTCTTGATTGCGACTAGATAACAAATCTATCCAATTCGATGGGAGAGACTCAAAAGAACTCTGCTCATTCCCTAGTTGTCTTCACGACTTCTCCCTTTTGTTGTTAATTATTCGAGCGATGCTTTGGGAGTTGGGGTTTCTAAAACCCTGACTACCGGAAAATCCCTGAATTTTCGAATTATTGATGCATTTTGGGTGAAATTAGTTGGAAACTTAGCTGCAATTTTGTGGATTTTGCGCCGTGAGTTTGAGAATCCGAAGAACAACAATCGAAAAGTCGAACGATCGATCGGGAGTAAGAATTTATTCTCATACTTTTCTTTTCTTTTTTTCAGGTTTTATTTTAAGATTTCTTTGTTTTATTTTTAAGATTTCTCAATACTCATTCAAAAGCTTACCGTGCCAATGAAACAATGCTACATAGGATTATTATTTGAACTTTTGCGATCCAAATGGTAGTAATTAGTTCTATATCAATTTGTGCTGTCATTGTTGGCCTTGAGTACTATAAAGTACGTTAAAGAGTATTATACAACTGGTACTAGATTCAGAACCAATGGATTGATCGTTATGTTGTGAAATTGTAGCCAATGGCAACGGCAACGTTGTTACAGCCGCCAGATGGGGCAGCAGAAGGGAAAGATTACTACAAGGTGTGGCATATGGTTTTCGAAGTGGACTCCAAGTATGCGCTGATTAAGCCAATTGGGAGAGGAGCATACGGGGTGGTGTCTTCGGCTGTGAATAAGGAAACCCATGAGAAAGTTGCAATAAAGAGGATTCATAATGTGTTTGAAAACTCCACTGATGCCCTGAGGACTCTGAGGGAGTTGAAGCTTCTTCGTCAGATTAAGCACTGTAATGTGATTTCCTTGAAGGATATAATGGTGCCGACACATAGGACAAGTTTTAAGGATATTTATTTGGTTTATGAGTTGATGGAGACCGATCTTCATGACATTATCAAATCTCCACAGCCACTAACCAACGATCACTGCAAGTATTTCATCTTCCAGGTAAAATTGATTGTCTTGCTGATGATGGAAATTTTGTAATTTTGTTTGTCGTAGATTTTTGTTAATATAAATACATATAAATATTTACACATATTTTTATGTGTTAAGGATATTCAGCATGTTGAATTAATTAGTTTTCTTTTGATCGGATTGTTAATTTCAAGATTGAACAATGAGGATATTTACCATAATATACTAATTATGCTCATAAAGGCCGGATTGTATTGCTTTTCTCATCTGAAAATCATATAGGTTGTATTGTAATGATGGTTTTAGTGAAGGTAACTCTTTGGTGGCTCTTTCATGTAAGGGGTAAAGGTCCTTTAGGGCACTGCCCATTTTCAAAGCATGCAGTGTGATTTCATAGACCAACTAGGTAACTAGGACAGTGCGGCTATTCAATCAGCTTAGAGGCTTAATTTATGTTAATAGAAGATCTTATCGAACATTCCTTCGGAATTTCTGCTTTACTCTAATATTGGATTTGTGGTGCAATAGCATGAGCAGATTTTGGCTGGGTCTTAAATAATATTTAACATAATTATTCTTGGATTAGTTCCATTTGATGAAACCGTGTTTGGGTTGCAATAAAGAGCAAACCACATCCAAGATATTGATCTTTGTAAGCTGAGGAATTTCAGCCCCCAAGTCTAATTGATGATTTGTTCTTCTGGTTGTTATTTCCTTTCTAGTTGTATTTTGTACCGCCCAACCCCAAGTATTGACGGAGGAATTGACCTTTTCATTGGTCTTTTGTAAGAAACAACCTCCAAATTGCAATGGCCTCTTCAGTTGTCTACACTGATTCTCTTTTCCTGTTTCTTATGGTTTTGATTTTCTTTTTTGATGTTTTGTTGTCTTTATAGTTATGTTCCCTTGGCGCTGATGAAGGGTTCTTCTTCACGTAGAAGATTTTGTATTTGTTGTCTCTCCTTTATGTTTGCTTACTCCTTTCCCCATCTTTTTTCATCAGCAGTTTGGCATGGTCAAGAGGCAGAAGATAAGGTATATAGATATATTTGAGAGTGAAATTTTACATCTTTGAAATAAACTAGATATATTTCCCCAATATAGATCTACAGCTTGTTTTCCTTTCTGTTCAAGAGAAACAGTAGTTGTATGTTGAGGAGTTGGATTTGCTTCCTTATGAAACTAATAAGGCAAGGCATTATGTATATTGATTTTCTTTTTCCTTTTTGATGCATCGCATGCCGCTTTGCCTCCTGTGGCAATTTTCTAAAGCTGTGCGCCCGTTTACAAATTAACTGCACAATTGGAGTTCTCAATTGAACACAAGAAGCTGTAAGGATCATAAATGTCCTGCATGTCAGCAGATTATTGGGAAAAACTTTGGATTGGTTTGTCCCTCTGGTAAAATGGTGAAAATTGGAATTTTGTCACTCAAGTTTCACTTTGTTGGGCAAAAATACAGAAATTTCAATTTTCAACATGTGAACTTGCAAAAGTAGCGCTTAAGTTGGGCAGACTGTTTGGTTCTCGGTGTGCTGTAGATAGATTTCGTACCCTGGTTCCATTCAGTTATAAAAAAAAATTGCTGCCATAGTTGTGGAGGAATATTTTTTTGGAGACTTCATTAATGACATGCCACTTAAGAGTTGAAGCTATGTTGTTTATATTTGGAGCATGAAATGGAGAAATGGATAAAATCATCATAACCTGCACATTCAATGATATAATGAATATAGCTGCAAATGTATGTTGAGCTAAGTTTCTGGGTGTTTATGCTTAACTCATTTAGCTTAAGTTTCAGTTCGAACTTCAACTCTTCTAAAGAATGAACAATCTCCTGCTTTGGTTATTAAACTGTGTGTAGAACTTTGTTTGTCAGTTAATGTAATAATTAAACCCCCATGTATGAGTTTCTCACTCCTTTGCCAACTAAACAAACCCTCATGGGGGTCAAATTAGTCAATCTTTGTAGTCGGCCAAAATATTTGATAGAATCAGCTCTTGCATTGACATACTAAGATTGAGATTGGCTTCACTTATTAGGGGGGTCCATAATTGTTTGCAAGGTCATTCCAAGTGTCTGGGTTCCTTGAGAATCTTCGTTTGTGGCCTATATTGCACCAATCGCATCTAAAAATTAACCTTGCCCGTTTCATGTCTTTGTCAGATGCATATGTGGACATGACACAATAGACACTATGCAGCTCACAATAGTACATAATAGCTATCACATTGTCATACCATCTCTTCCGTTTCTTGTTGTTTCCCTGGTCCCCTGTCCATCACGTCCGTGCATCATAGTTTATGACAATCACCACTTTTGTTATGCTTGAGTCATAGTTATGAGATATTCTCTCTTATTTTTGTTAGAAATTTGAAATGCTGCATTTCAATTCAGTGGTCATGCTGGATTTAATCTTTTCATCCACACGAGTAGTTCATTGGCATTGATCAACTTATTGGCCTGTTGAAATAAGTGATTCATCCTCTCAAACATATCATAGATTAGGCCACCAAACCAAGTTAATGTCTTTTTTTTCTCATCTATGAGCTTTGAAACTATAGGTCAATCCAATTTTTGGATCACTCATGTGAAGGTTAATTTGACTTATTTCCCACGCGTATCTTGGGGCTTCTGGGTATGCCATCTTGCATTCAGATGAGCTAGATGCTTCTGCTACATGGAATGCCCTTAGAAATTTTCGATCTTATATTATCGGTGCTTGCTGTATGTGAGATGTTCTCCAGCTCTCATACCTTTGGAGAACTTCCACAAAATATTAGAAGGGCTTCGATCAAAAATGTTCATTTTGTAATTTTCCAACTGTCTATTAAGAGTAATTGTAGCATCTGACTCTGTGAAGAAGTGTTGTTGACATCCTTCCTAACGAAGGTGTCATTCCATGCACACCAAATGCTTCTTTATTAGTTCTGGTCCCTACAATGAATCAGTAAATTATATAGCCAGGACTCCATATGCTTTCTGTTTTATTATCATTACTATTACTACTACAAAGTATTACCATTATTGTTATTGTTGCTGTTTTTGTTATATATTATTGTGATCTTGGTCATTTTTGGTAGCCAAAGAGCTTTTAAATATTGGCTTTGTATGTTTCATGTTAAGCAATCCATGTGTCCTCTTTACGAGTCGGTCTCTTCTCCTTACAACTTTTCTTAAGTCTCTTCTCCTTACAAGCTCTCATGCTTTTCTTAAGTCGTCACTAACTCATCTTTCTCAATCAGTTGCTTTGTGGTCTCAGATATCTTCATTCAGCAAACATCCTTCACAGAGACCTGAAGCCTGCGAACCTCCTTGTTAACAAGAACTGTGAATTAAGGATTTGTGATTTTGGATTGGCCAGGACTTGGAAGGGAAATGGTCAGTTTATGACAGAGTATGTTGTGACTCGCTGGTATCGTGCACCTGAGCTCCTTCTCTGCTGTGACCATTATGGAACCTCCATTGACGTCTGGTCAGTAGGATGCATCTTTGCGGAGCTGCTAGGTCGGAAACCCATCTTCCCTGGAACAGAGTGCCTCAATCAGCTTAAACTTATTATTGATGTTCTTGGCACTCAGCATGAATGTGATCTAGAGTTCATTGATAAGCCAAAAGCCAAGAAATTTTTAAAAACAATGCCCTATACCTATGGTACTTGCCTATCGCTTCTTTATCCTCAGGCGGACTCTTTGGCTATAGACTTGTTGCAAAAGATGCTTGTATTTGATCCGACTAAGAGAATAACAGTTACAGAAGCACTGCAACACCCGTATTTGGCTGATTTGTTTGACCCAAGGTGCAATCCCCCAGCCCAGATGTGGATCAATCTTGACATAGATGAGAATATGGGAGTAACAATGATTAGGGAGATGATGTGGAAAGAAATTGTTGATTACCATCCTGAAGCTGCTTCTATGCTTAGGTAATTGCGAGGGAGGATTTAGGTGTCTAAGAATCTGGTTTTATTTTTTCTAGTTGGAAGCACACATTAAATGATTTTACAATTATGTCTTGTGGTGGTTTCAGGTTTTAACTCTTTTTCCAATTTTAAACTTTAAGATTCTATTTTACTTAAGAGGTCTGTGGTTAAGCTGTTTTATGTGGTTAGACAACCTTTTGACTGAACATTATTCTTTTCGGTAATTATAATGTGATGATGAATTATATGTTGGATTTAGTGTTCTTATCATATGGGTATGCATGCATTATGACTGTCCTGTAGGCTTAAGATACACTCATCTTGCTATCCAAGTTCAGCTCCTAAGAATGTGGAATGCTTACTTCAATCCTTCAATTCGTCAGTTGCTTGTATTGAACAGGTGTTACCTTTCAAGGACTTAGAGGTGTAATCGAAAACGTGTCTTTTTGAGGGCATTTTCTGGTACGAAGCACATTGAAGAGGATTCACCATGTAGGGAACCAGAGACTTCTGCCCCGCCAGAATGATTAGAAGAGCGGCTATGCTGAGGAGATGCAAGAAAAGTTTCTTTAATGGCTTAATTTGTGCCATTGAAGAATATTGCATTTTCACTGGGTGGACTTGGTAATGGAGAACTGTTGAGCATGGGTTACTTGCCGGGACATGTCATTGATGTGAATTATATTAAGTATGATTTGGCATAGGCTTGAATATCTGAACCAAGAGAAGATGCAAGTCCTTTTTTTTTTTTTTTTTTTTTGGTGACTCGGTCAAAACCAGGTGGAGTGTCATTGACAGATTGACCTGAAGAAAGCTTCAGGAATTATCATTGCTGTGCACGGTATCTTCTGTAAGAATGCTTCATCGGTTTCGGTTTGCACCACTATAGTAACACTCCCAACCAGGATCTTACTTAGGACCGCAAGGCAAGCCTTGTTTGCATATAGAAACCGGAGATTTGATTCATTCTGAATTAAAAGAATCCGGAATGAGAAAGGGATTTTTGTTTCTATTCCATTATATTTCATTCTGATTAGTGATATTTAAGAATTCCCTTTAATATCTCAATGCAAGTCCTGGATAATCCTCTAAAAACCAAAATTTTCGTATCATGA
Source organism: Dillenia suffruticosa (assembly GCA_033439265.1). Taxonomy (NCBI): domain Eukaryota; kingdom Viridiplantae; phylum Streptophyta; class Magnoliopsida; order Dilleniales; family Dilleniaceae; genus Dillenia; species Dillenia suffruticosa. Next base: position 1,429,502 of record JAVTVX010000027.1, read on the forward strand.
TCCTTTTTTGCTTCTACTCTTATGGCTAATAAATTCCAAGAGGATGAATTTATAATTTTTTTTTTGTCTTGATCAATCGGTATTTGGTTTATCCGACTAATTCGGTTCATGTATTATAAGACTTAATTTAAGAGTTATTTTTCTTGATGCTTAATTTTTTATTTTTAAAATTTAAAATCGAGACATTGATTAAAAGAATTCAATCCCGAAGATCCCGACAACCATCAAAGGTGCACGTGGTTATGAGGATGCTCGGCTTTTTTCCTTTTTAATTTGTTAGAGAATCTTAAGCATTTCGTTTTATCCTTTGCAGAAACGAATGTAGTTCATGGAAACTTGTTTTCTTTAGGAGAAAGAAACTTCTATGGTTTATGGTAGGTTTTTAGCATCCAAAGAGGGGTTCTCAAACTCCGAAGGGGTGCAATCGTTTGTCGTTTACATCTTTCTCTTCACCTCTCCATTGTAAGGAAAAATACTAAGAAATTATCCAAATATTGTCGAAAAACCAGAAGAAAAAATAAAATAGAATTATTTGAGGATTTCTCATTTTGAAATCTTTGTATGTATATATTTTTTTTTAAAATATAGTATACCATTTTTTTCTATATAAAGAAAATGAACGCATCGGTCCACCAACCCATATTTTAGTAAAAACGTCGTATTCGTTGAATGGATTAGCATTGTGTGTTTATTACCTTACTAGCTGCGTCATTGTCCCAAGCGCAAAGATTTGCATTGGGTGTAATATGCTTTGGCAGAGAAGATTGGAGAAAAAGATTAATTGAAATAATGAAGCATTAATGACGATTTATGCTCAGTGGCTGGTGACTTAATCAAGTGGAGGGAGTCTAGCTACATACTGGAAAATCACTTTTCTTAATCTTGATTGGCTCAAACTACAGTAAAGCAAAAAAATCATCGTTCATAGGCTACATATTGTTGGCTCTGCTTACCTGATTCTCATTATGTTAGAGTTGCTTTCGTAGATCTTCGTCCTGAAATTTGGTACGGGTAGAGTCGTGGAAACGGTGAAGCCAAGATAGTTGTAAGTAAACTTGATACAAATTTCATACCTTGAAATCTTGAATTTGAATTTGATTTTCAGAAATTGTTAGTAAAAGTATTTGAAAATGTTGGGTTTTGAAACATTTTACTTAGATATATAGCGATATAGAAAAAATGATACTTTATAAAAATACAATAAACGAAAATGTGAGTAAACCTATATATATAATATGAATTTTTATATAAATATTAATTATTTTATAGAAATAATAAAATAGTCATATTTTATAATAAAAATCTAAAGTAATCAAATATGTAATTATTAATAATAAGACAAATGATATAAAAATAAAAATTATAATTAAATAAATAATTAATTAATCAAATATGGAAAAGTGTGTAATATAAAAAATATAAGAATTTTTATATAAATATTAATTAATTTAACATATTGAAACATTTAGAAATATGAATTAAGAAGTTTTCGTGTACATGGCATTTTACTATTTTTTGGCATTTTGGTGGGAATTGTGGTTATGAATTTACTTAAAATATAATAGTTATAGCTTAAGGCAGAAGATTTTATATTGAATTTAGTCTCTTGTGGTGATATCCAGATAGGGTTGGCAATGCTGGTTGCCTCACCACCGCAGCACCCTCAATGCAAAAGGAAAAGAAAAAAAAATCTAGAAATGTGAATGAAAAGCTAAAGGGGTCTTTTGTGGAGGAATTACTCATTGATCAAAAGAGTATAGCATCTGAAAAGAAGCATATATGCTTGGGATTAGTGGTGGAATTCAACCAATGTGCTGCTTCTTCCGGTGCCTCTGATCCCAACTTAGAAGAATAACAAGGGGTCAGAATAAAGGTTAAGGAAAAGAAAAGATGGAAGTGGCCTGTTTTTATTATTAGAAAGAATTTTTCTCAACTAGCTTGAACTTTAATTGATTCCTTTATATAAAAAATTCCTATCTTCAATGTTATTTCTTAATAAGATACGATGAAAACCTGAATCATATGATACAGTAATAAATTTTTTTTAATATATAGGAGAGAATAGAATTCAAGATTTTTAAAGTGAAAGGAATAACTATCAGTTAAGTTAGAGTTCATTTAAATTTTTATTTAAATACTATGGTGCTTTACTATTTAATTATTATGATTAAACTTAGGCATTTAACATGTTGTCGACAAGTTTAACTTTAATATGCTCATATTACCAAAGAGATTAATGAGATGATACATAATTGGTACTTGTGATTTTATTATTTATTTATTTATTTATTTTTTATTTTTTAGCTTGTCGGAGCCTCTGTCTCGGAGTTGGTCACGAGCACATGCTCCTGTACAGTTGATCTGCATGACCTATTGATGAAGGCAAGCAGCCATTCATTAAAAATGCCCACGTCTGGTTAATTTTGTGGCTGGGGGTGGCAAATGGAGGAGAGCCCATAATTTGTTTTTCTAATAGCCACAGCTAATAGAGCTTTTGAAGTAGTGTCATGCATCGAATAGAATATCTAGCCAACCCCTTGTGTGAGGGAGAAAAATTATTGTACCATTATTGTCATTTAATTATCACCGCACGTCTAAACTGAAATATAATACTAAATTAAATGATCAAATATTTTATTCTTTTAACAAAAAATCTCGATTTTGAATCATAAAAATAACAAAAAAGTATTTGAGAAAACCAATTATAAAAATAAGTCTCACAGTACTCAAACTAGATTAATCGAATAAAATCTAGATACCGATAATAAAAATAAAAAAAAATAATAAAAAGTATGTCTAGACTCATATTGTAATTTTAAAGAATAAATAATATTATAAAATATTTTAATAATAATTTTTTATATTTTTAATGATATTTATAAAATTTGCAATGATATTTGATAAAATGTTACTAAAATTATACTTAATAAATATTTTTCCCAACCTTTCCACTGGCTTCATCCCGTGTCCAAGTAGATATGATAAACACTTAAAAACGCTAAGGTCTCTAGTTCGAAAATACATTTATGTCCTCTCAGCATCTGTGCGTGTTTCACATTTCCAAGAAATAAATATTTAAAAAAATGGCAGGGTTGTATGCATTACCATACGACCAAGTTTATTGAATTATTTCCGGTCATCCCTCGTTTCATGTGCCTAGGACTCTTACGGAGGAAATTACTTCTCATGTTCTGAATTTTACTACGAATTCACAAATTTATTTTAAACTTTAAAATACAACAATTCAGAAGTTCAATTTTTAAATTCGTAACACTTTGATCTTTCCGTTAATAACGGTGTTAAGTTGGCCGATAAATATTAATTTGAATTGACGTGACAGATGATATAAACGGATATTTTCTCAAATGGCTTCCAACGATGTGGTTCCAGGTTAGCACCCTCACACTGTCACATCAGCAAGCAACATGCTGACATGTAACCAATTTGCTGACATGACACTGTCACGTCAGAAAAAATTCCCAAATCGGTTGGAAAAAAAGTCAATCCTCCCTCTCTCTCTCTCTCTCTCTCGGTGGAGGAAAAAAAAAAAAAAACTCCTCTCTCTCTCCCCTCATTGGGTTTTAAAAAAAAATCTTTCCCAAATGAGTTGAGAAAAAAAAAAATCCTCTCTCCTCCAGAAAATGCCTCAAAAATCATGGGTGTTCTTCTCATCCAAGACTATCATGTGAAAGAGATGATTCGCTTTGGCTTTTGGCCCTGAAACCCTCCTTCAATCTCTCATCCTCAAAGCGAAAACCCACTTAGGCCTTCCGTCAAACAATTGGTCTGGAACATGTACTCTCAACGATGGCTTCGCTTTGAAATAGTAATTACTAAATTTATAAGATAATACATTTTTCAAAAAAAAAAAAAACATACATAAGTATCACTTCAAATATAAATTAATAATGTCCTTATATATCAAAAATACACATACACAGATATAATATACATATTTGTATCATACCTAGCTGTTGAAGTGCGCGCTGCTGTCTTAGCTGGTTGTCGACAAACCTCAGTCTCGAAGACCCTTCACCTTTCCCTCCTTCCAACTCCTCTCCCAAATTCACACTCGCCACTTTAATTTGCGCGGAAATGGCATCCTTCAAGCACCGGAACTGCTTCATCAATACGAAGTAAAGTTCACCGTAGTCTCTCTCTCTCTCTCTATTCGAAGCTTGCTTGAAGTTGGAGTGCATAAAAAGGAAGAGCAAAACAAAAACGAAATAACACCAACTGCAAGCCACGATAGAATAGAATAGAATTCAGTACCCTCACCATTTCTAGGATTGTCCCATCCCCAACAAACACATGCCTCCGGACAAATGTCCCTGTTTGTGGCTTCTCAGCTTCATAAAAGGACTTAAACTTCAGAATCTTCAATCAATTTTAGTTGCCATTGCAGTAAATTTCGATCATTAATTCACCTCAAGACGACGGTGTCTTCCGGCAACAGTGGGTGGGTTGGACGATGGTTTCATCGCCATCCACACCTCTCACTCTCTCTCTCTCCACTGCTCTAAATTTCATTGATCTGAGTGAGGTGATGACGGATCTGAGGTCCGATTCGAGCGATTCCTCTGGCAACCTTCCGTCGAATCTCCGCCTATGGCAGTCCGACACGAATCGTCTTCCCACAACGACCGATCGTCTTCCTCCGCCATGGTGATTCGAACAGCCTCTGAGACATGACCTTTCGGTTCCATGACCTTTCGACGGTGAGGCTACGACCGATCGTCTTCCTCCGAGATTTTTTTCCAGTGAGAGAGAGGAGAGGAGAGAAAAAGGGCGAGAGAGAGAGACTGTGTTATTTTTATTAAGCAAGAATTTAAAAGTTCTATATTTTAATTTTTGGGATGACGTGGCAATTGCCACATCAGCACATCGGAGAGTCTGGTGCTGATGTGTCAGCCGGGACGTTGGCTATTACTATTACACCGGAAGTCAGATGAAAAAGTATCCGTCCATATCATCTTTCACGTCGATTCAAGTTAACAACTAACTTGGCAATAGTTAATAACGGAAGAGTTAAAGGTGTTATGAATTTTGAAATTTAGGTACTCAATTGTTGTGTTTTGAAATTTAGAGACTAATTTGTAAATTCACGTAAAGTTGAGTACCTTCGTTTTTTTCAGTTTTAATGTTCCTTAGTGAATTCCTTAGTGTATTCACTACAAACATTATTTACCCTGAATCTCATGTTGTAATGTTCCTTCGTTTTTTTCAGTTTTATATGCTTTCCAATTAAATATCCCATGGCACTCACCCTGGAATGGATTATTTTATGTCCAATGGTTTAGCTTTTTCTTCTATAAAATTCAACCCTCGATAACCTCAAAAACCCCTTCTCTTCTCTTCTCTTCTCTTCTCCTCTCCTCTTCTTACTTGGGAGCTTCCTTTTGCTGTTCTTTTTGTTTATACCGAAGTTCTGAAATTCTGTTCTTGATCTGTCCTTCCTACTTTTCTCTGGAACTTCCTTGTTTCGATCTCTTTTCCTCCCTCGTCTGAATATATTTTGATGATCTGTGTATGGTTATTGATGTTTGAGATCCATGTCTCCAGCACTCAGTGAAATCCTCCTTTCTGGGTTTATGATCGAGTCGACCCTTAGACGCAGGACCCATTTAGTTCAATCTTTTTCTGTTGTCTTCCTCTATTGGTTCTATGTTTTCTCATGAACTTCTTTCTTTCTCTGATTTGAAATACTAAGTATGTTTATGATCTTTCAAATAATTTGAATTTCCCCCTTTTTCGATCTGGGTCCTGTTAGTGAATATTAGAGTTCGATTTAGCTTGTAGTGAATTTCCTGTTTTTTCCTGGGTAAATAATGTTTTCTCCTAGTGAAACATCTTCAGGTTCAAGCCAGCTACAAAAATCAAGCTCCGAGGAAGATCTGCAACATATTATGGACCAAAAGAAGAGGAAAAGGATGCTGTCCAATCGAGAATCAGCAAGAAGGTCTAGGATCCGCAAACAGAAGCAACTAGATGATCTGACGGCAGAGGTAGGCCGCCTCAGAAATGAAAACAACCAGATCCTTACAACTATGAACATGACCACTCAGCTCTACTTGAATGCTGAGGCTGAGAATTCAATTCTCAGAGCTCAGATGACCGAGCTGAACCACAGACTAAACTCTCTTAATGAAATCATAAACTGCGTGAAAGCCACCAATGATCTCTTTGAAACCGAGGATCCTCAGATCAACGATGAGAGCTTCATGAATCCATGGACTTCAATCTATCCGAATCAGCCTATCATGGCTTCTGCAGACATGTTCACGTATTGATCTAAGGTCGAAATGTCCTAGGCTTGTATTTGGGTGTCTAGATTCTCAATCTGGCAAGAAAGAACCAAGTCTGTCCATATCAGCTTTGTCTTTGCCTTGTAGGGTCCTAAGACAATGGTTTTATTGTGAATGATAATAGGGTTGTAAATTAGGATCTTTGGTTTGTACTGCAGTATGAATGTACCTGAAGTCATGAGTTTCTGGTTGATTGTAGCTTTCATATTTTCTGATGTATGAGAAACTCAAGACTAATACTTCTCTACAGACTTCAAGCATGATCATAATTAAAATAAGGTGTTCACTACATCATCATTTGTTCGATTTCGACTATTATTGTTGCATATGTCTTTAGTCTTGGAAGTTTTTGAGCCTAGAATTTCTGCGGACCTAGGTTTGCTTTGCTTGTTCTCAATCTCCCAAATATTTTACACGTATAATCTAGTTTAGTTGTTAAAAATTTCTTGAACTTGTAATTCCGAATTCATAAATATAGAAAGGGGGATTCAATTATTCTTGGATAAGAATAAATATAGTTTAGTAACAGATGTTTATGCTGTTAGACTATGTTTATGCTGTAAGACTAATATTTGATAGAAAGTGTTTTCAAATTTTGCATTAAAAAACTTATTTTTTTCGCTATATCAAAACGGTTTCCATCTCTTTGGTCTTGAACTGGTGCCCTTCGGCAGCCAAATTAGTAGATGGGGGTGACTTTTCATTCGTCTTTGTCATGGAAGTTGCCTCTTCAAACTTCAGTCCTATATAAAATTCCGATTGGCGTCCAAGTCAAAACAGGTGTTTTCTTGAAACCTCAATGAACTTCTCAATCAAAAGTTGCATTTTTATGTGATATATTAGTTGATACCTGAGAATATCCAACTTTAGATGATGGACTTGGGACTGGTGATTGAAATTCTAATGTCTCCCCCCCTCCCCCCTCCCCTCTCTCTCTCTCTCTCTCATTCATTAGGTAAGCAACTTTGACCAAACTTTTTTAATTGAATGATCGAATACTTTACCTTTTAACCAGAAATTTTGAGTTTGATTCCTTAGAATGACATAAAAAGATTTGAAAGAGTCAATTTCTAAAATGGATCTCAGAGTACTCGAATTAGATTAATTTGGTAAAATACGAATATCAGTGGTGAAAAAAAAAGATAAAGAAAGCCTTTGGCACAAAAAAAGAAAAAAAAGGCAAAAAAATTATATACATGACAGAAGAATAATAATTCTAAAAATAAAATTTATTTTTATAAAAGTTACTCTCATAAAATTTACCCATATTATAAAAGAAATGTTTTATTTATATCAGATCATCGAATTTGTGATATTATTTGTGCCCAGAAAAAGTAAATTAATGAAAAGTTTGATACAAAGCAAAATAAATGAATCATAAATCTTTATTTTTTTCTCGGAAAAAAAAAAAAACTTACATCTTATTTCACGGTACCATCAAGTGATACCCACAAAAATGATAACCGTTGAATAGTAATAATAATAAATTTTAATTATTCAAAATATACTAAAATTTTAAATAATTAAAATTTATCGTAATCATTAATCTACAATTATAATTTCCATAAATGTGAATATAGAAAAATAGCTAACCTAAGATTCTTTATATAGAGCAAGACGAGACCACTTGTTCCCGGGTCATATTTTTCTCTTCATCTATAAACATGTCTCAATCAAGCATGAATAAAGAAGGGTTGGAAGTATAATTTAAGTGTGAACAACCAATGATGAGTAAGAATTTACATCAAGGATATGACATAACCTTTAAAATCACCCTCAAGGTCAAGGGTGGGTGTCCCAGCATGTCTAGGAACACGTTGTCAGGTGCCGGGTCAAGCGCAATAGATCAAATTCACAATATCAAAGAAAAACTAAAAAAAAAATAATAATAAACTTAATAATATAAGCTTTATAAAGATTTTTTTTATTGATAGGTCGATATTCAAATTATCTAACTAATTTGATTTAAATACTGTAGAGTCTAATTTAGGAAATAATATTTAAAGTATTTAATTTTTATTTTCAATATTTAAATTTAAAATTTTGATTAATAGATTTTAATATTTTATTATTTTAAGTATTGTTACGTAAGTTTTATAAAGATTTGTGATTTGTTGATTGACCCGTATTATTTTTTTGGACACGTGGGTTGGCATAAAGTACACAACACCCTTTACCTAAAGGAAGTCCCCCCCCCCCCCCCCAAAAAAAAGAGTCACATTGTTTTGTTTTTTTCCTCCATTTTAGAGAATTGGGGTTCCTTTACCAAGTTGCCCACCTCAACACAAAAGCCTTTAGACAATTTTTGGCACTGGCATCCCACTAAATTGTGGTGAGTGAAAAAAGAGTGTGAAGAAAACAAAGACCCATTCAAGAGATGGCGCAAAAAGGTGTGCTGAGGTCACTTACCATGTCCTTTAAGCACTTCTTGTTGATTGCATCCCTCGGAGGGAAAAGAGTTGGGCAGACCCCCGTTTTCTTTTTCATGAATGAAAAGGTAGGTGAAAGAAAACCAATATAGTACCTCAAAATGCCCTTTTGTTTTGAGCCGTTCATCTGAAATACTAATAAAATTTTTTAAAAATATTAATTATTTTTTAAAAAAAATTAAAATTCCTATTCCCCCACCTGCTCATACTCCATGCATGCCGCTGTCACCCGCCAGACCATTAGATGGCTAGAAACAGCATCTGCCTTTTTTTTTTGGGGTACCTTGGACTTGGAGGGATGATGAAAGCATGTGGCCAACTAATTCAAGGACAACATCTCACATGAATTTCAGGAAAAAAGAAAAAAAAGGCAATTAGCTTCTTAATTAGGTTTAGTGGAGGATTAGTGGTTTTCGAATGTGCTTCACCGAAGGTAGTTGTGCTTGTGACGTGAGCAGAGATTGAAGTTTTTGTTGCCATTGGACATTTGATCGCCAATGACCTTTGACCAAGAGTCTTAGTTTTCCCCCTTTTTTTTATTCTCTTTCCAATAATTAAATCAAGACCGGAGCATGCTTGGTTGGTACATGTGCCCCCACAAGAGCAATACACTAAGAAACAACCACCAACTCAACTCTCCGTGAAAATGATTGGGGTATGTCACATTACATTTCCACTTTTCCTTTTTTAAGGGGAAAGTAAATTTAATCACATCAAGGAGTTTAGAAAATTTAACAAAACTTAGGTAAGAAAATTACATAAATACTATCTTTTATGGCCGTCTTGAATATTAAATTAACATTGATACATATAATATAATGTCATATATTTCTAAAAATTATATTAAATATTTCATGCTATTTTTCACTCCTTACCCATCTTTTTAGACTAATTTGTGTAGTAATACTAGTTGAGATTAGCTCAAATAATGATTCAAAATTATTTTTTTAAATAAATTATTAGTATCTGATAATCATATTAATCGACTAAATCTAATTTGAACTATATTAGGTTTTTAAGAGTTTTTTTATAAAAAATTTGAATTTAAAATTTTATTTAAAAAAAATGAGTACTAAACCACTAATCAACTTGAAAAGTCATTCAAATTCATTCATAAAAAAAGCAGAATTAAGACAATTTTCATATATTTATATGAGAGAGAGTGAGTGAGAGAGATTTCTTTGTTTTTTTTTTGGCACTGAGAGTGAGAGAGATTTCTTGTCGCATGGTACATGAGAAAACATATTTTCATTCATTAAGGGGCAATTTTGATATCTCGCGAAGGACAACGAAGTTGTCACAAAAGCACAAAGGGATGGTGCAGCTATCCCAAAGGAAAGAGACATAAATTTTGATTTTTTTTTTTAATGTTTATAACTTTTAATATCAATTTTTCTTTTCAATTGTTGATGGGCCTATGGGTAATTCTGACCCAATTACCGGTTGAGGACCCATTTATATTGGGCTTACCGAAGTAGAGGCCCATAAATACTTTTTTTTCTTAGAAGCCCATCAATACTTTAGGCTCTGAAACCAATTGCCCCCGAAAATCTTACAAAACGTAAATCCAGGGACATTTTGGTAAAATAGGTAGAAAACTGACTTAAGCGCCCAATGATAATTCAAGAAAGTGAAGGAGAGGGAGAGGGAGAGGGAGAGGGAGAGAGAGAGAGAGAGAAGGGGGGGGGGGAGAAAAATAGTAACCGTCAAGAATGTCAAGAGAGCCGTGCGACTCCGAAAACCCTAGAAAATGGCGATTCACATGGGAAGCACAATCTCACATCGCTTCCCTCAAGTTATTCCTCTTCAATCCTCACATCAAACCTATCAATCACTGCAAGAACCTCAAAGTTGATTTGAATCTCTCGCAATCTCATCTCCGCGTTCGTTGGTTCGAAGAAGACGCCAATGAAGTCTCGATTAGAGTTCCGATTCCTAGGGTTTTGATTGATGATTCTTCATTGAGCTTCAGAGCCATGGAAGATCACATCCAGGTAAAACTCGTTCTTCTTCTTCCTGTCGATCATCCGATTATTTCAAGCTTCGATTCTGTATTCGATTTTCCTGAAGGATCGAATTGGGGTGAGAGTAAGGACTCGGATTTGTCGATGCCGCTAGAAATGGATTATGGTGAGTTCATGTTTTGTACCGCGAATTCTTTTTTTTTTTTTTAGCTCTCTGTGTTAGGGTTAGGGTTTCAAGAATATGGAGCTAATTTGTGTTTTCTGTTGGATTGTCATGAGTAATCTGATGATTGTCATTTCTCGGTGTTCAGTTCGCAAGAGATTGTTTACTTAATTGTTAATCAGCTTTTGAATTATTTCAGTAGAAGAAATCTCACTTTCTTCTGTTTTTCTGCTTCAACTTTTTTCTCCTACTTCTTCTACTATGTCTCATCTCTTCAGATTTGAAGAATTTATCTTCCCAGGGAACTGTCTGTTTTTACTGCAGGAATTGCTCTGTCAAGTTGACCAAGACTCTTAGGTAAGACTTACCTTCTCCGTGCTTTTGTCCTTATAATTTCTTTCCCTTTTGTGCTTTGCGCTTGAATTTGATAAGTCACTGGCTGTTTGCATGTTTCTTGCCCTGCGACTGCCTTTTTTTTGGAGGGGGGGATTGGGGAAGAACATCTTTTGGGGCCACTATTTCTGAATTTTCAGGAAGAACGCTGTTATTTTGATTTTATTGGCCTTTTTGCTACAGTGGTCATATTTTAGGTTATGAGAGTGCCATTTGCATCTTAGCCTATGTAAAACTGTAGCTTAAAAAGGTTCCTTTGTCATTTTTCTTTGCAAGAACAGGGGAATGTGGATGCTTGTTGCTCTTGGTCATGATGTTTATTGCATTTCTTTCATACTCTTGTTGATGTGGAGTTTCGCTGGCCAAAAAGTATGTAGTGTGAGCCACATGTTAGACACAACACTAGCCCGACCCTTGCTAAACCCATGGTTAGTCCTTGTGAATTGGATACTTTGCATGGAAATTCTTTTTGTGATACTTGTACTAGTTTGGGCAATTATTAATGCAAGTGTCTCTTATTGAAAAACAAAGAGTGAGATTTCCTTTTTCAGGAAATTTAGTTAGGTTGCTGATTTGCTTTTATTTTTTATTTTTTAAAAAAGAGGAAATTTAAATTTTCATTTCTTGTTTGGGGAATGCTGGATGGTGAGGATTGAACCTTTGGCATAAACTGGCCTTATTCATAAAACTCTACACTTGTACCTAATTTCTCTGTAAAAATGTTAATCTTACCTAATTTCTCTGGAGAAATGTTAACCTTAAGATAGGATGCTCTTTTCACAGAAAAGGTTTATGGTACTATGGAAGTTACTAAAGCCTTCTTTGTCAGATAACCAAAAAAAAAAAAAGCATCTTTTGTGAACTGTGGATGAGAAGCCATCAGAGCCCTTTTAACGTTGTTGAAGACACTTGTTATTGCAAGGCTTGTTCTCAATACTTGCATCGTATGATGTTCTTCTTGGAGGTTGGGGAACTCTTTTTGTTGATCTCTGCTGTCTGAGAATTTGTTGTACCATTTGAGACGGTGCTTTTATTATTTTTATTTTTTTACTTTTCATTGTCCACCTAGTTCATGTTGTTTAGGTCTTCACTTTGATTATATGCAGAGGTTTTATTGAGATGCCATCTGTCAACTGGCGAGAGGTAGCTGACAACTGGTTTGGTGCTTGCTGTTGTTCTTTTGGAGGTATAAGTGAGAAGTTGGTTGCAAACTTTGCAAATGCCTATACATGCCCACAGGGTGTGTGTCTATTGAACACCACTTGTGTTATCATCTCAAAGGATGACATCTTGGGATGTCAACTTTCTGGAGAGAAAGCAAAAGATAAATGTGAACCTGGGTCAGGTCTGGCAGGTTATAATACTTTGACAGAAGCTATTCAAGTGCTTGGAATTCATAATGAAGGACAGGGGTTAAAAGATCAAAACGAAGTAATTAACGCCCCAGAAGAGAACTTAAACTTTGCGTGTTTTGAGAAGCATGAAATTGCCACTAACAAAAATTATAAAAATTTCCACAAGGAAATCAATGGAAATGATTTATCATGCACCTTTCGGCTTTTGAATCTCTCTGAAGAAGTTGCTGGGGCATCTGGTTGTTGCAATCCTGTGAACATTTGTTTGTCAGATGATGACCATGAACAAAGCATTCATGATGGATCTGCTAAGGCACATGTAGCAACAAGTTTAGTTGGAATCCCATTAAAACAAAAGGACCTTGTCAATGGCTTTCTTGGAAATATCTTCATGGCTAGATCCTCTAATCTCTCAAAAGATATTGAGTGGGTTGAATTGAGGTGTCCTCAGTGTTCCTCTCCTATTGGTGCCTATCCCTGCGACAATGAGTATATTCCCTTAGATGGTGGTGTTCGATTATTAAAATGTTATGTCTCCACTAGTTTGCCTGTATGTGAAACCCAGGATATTTTCAGGTAAGAACTTCATACGAGTTTATCCACTTTGTTATATAGAGTTATATTTGATGATCTATGATTTCCTTCTATTATCATAAGTTTATCTGACTTTGTTTGATATATTGATGTGTTGTACGTGTCATTAGAACCACATACTAGTTATTTAGACTTATGATGCATTTTGCTGTTCTTTAATTGTGAACCATTGAATCTTTTCAAGTTTGATCTTCAATATAATTTGACATGCTAACTTGTTTTATTAATCTTACAGGAAGTATACTTTGGATAGGATGTTCTCAAATCAACTAGTAGAAAATGCCAAAGATGAATTATCATACCGGACTCTTGTTAGGGATCTGAGCAGCAGAGTTCCAATGCTGCAAATAGTCCTCCTGAATCCCTATAGCTGGTGTTGTACTGGCTTCTGCGATTGCATTAGGGATATTGGTGAACCAGATCTGAAGATGGATCTTCATCCTTTCATGAAGGTTTTGTTTTCAGACTGCAGAGATGATCCAGAAAGTGAACTAAGGTGACAATCATTGTTCTGGCTCTTTTGATTCTTATTTTTCTTATTTGTCAACTGGTCTGTGCTCTTTCTCTGGGGAATATTGAATGTTTTTTAAGTTGTAACAGTAAGTTGCTGGTCTACAGTTTTGGAAAAGTCACATTTATTAGTAACTTACCATTTTGTTTAACTTATGTAATGTTGGTTATTGAGGCTGCCAGTTTTCAAATGAAAGCTTTGCATGTTTTGTCTGTCACAGGTAGGGCCTGTGCTTAGCTGGTACTTTTTTTTGCCTTAGATTCCTATGTTCTGTTTCACTCTATGACAAACATTGAGTACACATATGAAAATAAGATACAAATTGTTTTTCATTTAAAAAAAAAAAATTGTTTGTGTTTTTTGGATTCTTCTTTTTCTTATTCGCTGTATAAGAGATTAATAGAGATTTTAAATATAAGATTCATCCCCATAAAGTGAGGGAGGCTTTAAAAAGAATGAAAAATAATAAAACCATAGAATCTAATGGCATTCCCATAGAAGTGTGGAAATGTTTTGGTGAATTTCGTATAAAAATATTAACGGATATTTCAACAAAATTTGATAAACTAAGAGAATGCCCTAAATATATGGAGGAAGAGTGTTATTGTATTGCTATATAAGAATAAAAGAGACATACAAGATTGCTCAAATTATAGAGGAATTAAACTTATGAGTTATACCATGAAACTATAGGAGAGAGTGATAGAGTATAGATTGAGATCGGAAATAAATGTATTTCAAAATCAATTTGGATTTATGTTAGGAAGATCCATCACGAAAGCAATCCGCTTGTTAAGATATTTGATGGATACATATAGAACACAGAAGAGACCAACATATGGTATTCATTGATCTAGAAAAAGCATATGATAGGGTTCTTTGAAACTTACTGTGCTGAGTGCTGATGAAGAAAATGATCTCCTTGAAATATATTAATCTCATTAGAGATATATGATGGAGCTGTAACCGATGTAAGAACTTGTGGGGGTTTGAGCGATGGCTTCCCCATTAACAGTGGGTTCCATTAAGCTTCGACATTAAGTCCCCTCCTCTTTGCAATAGTGATAGACGAAATCACAAAAAGTATCCAAGATGGAATATCATGGTGTATATTTTTTACAGATGATATAGTATTAGCTGATGAAATTAGGGAGAGTATTATTACTAAATTAGAGTTATTGAGAGTCACTGAAATCCAGAGATTTTAGATTAAGTAGATCGAAAACAAAATATATGAGATCTAGGTTTAGCGACAGTTATCGAAATGATGAAGAAATGATTAGGTTAGATGGACAAAATATACTCAAAAGTGAACGATTTAGATATTTAGGTTATATTATTTAAAATGGTGGCAATATAGATGGTGATGTGAATCATAGGATTCAAGCGAATCGGATGAAATAGAGAAGGGTATCCGGAGTTCTTTGCGATTACATGATACCATTGCATTGGAAGGGAAAGTTTTGTAGAATCGTGGTTAGACCTACACTATTGTATGGTATTGAGTGTTAGGTTATTAAACAACAATAAGAACAAAAAATCGTTGTAGGAGAAATGTGAATGTTTAAGTGGATGTGTAGTAAAACTAAATGAGATAGAATTAGAAATGAAGAGATTCATAATAAGCTGAGAGTTAGTTCAATTGTGGATAAGATGTGAGAGTGTCGTTTGAGGTGGTGTGCAAAGAAGATCTAAAGATGCACTGGTTAGGAGAATCAAGAACTTAAATATAGAAAATTTAGTAAAACGTAGAGATAAACCACTAAGAATTTATATGCAAGTTATCCGTAAAGACGTGATAATTAAGAGTTTAGACGAGAAGATAGTTTTGAATAGAAATGAATGGTGTAGAAGAATCCATACAAATTAAACCAACATATTTTAGATATTTTTTTTTTCCTATCTTTTTTAAATTTGTCTCTCAAATGGCCGATTCCAAATATTGGGATTAAGACTTGTTGTTTTCTTTTTCTTATTCGCCAATTGGTTTGTGCTCTTTCTCGGGAATATTGAATGTTTTAAGTCATAACTGAAAGTCATTGATCAACAATTTTGGAAAATTCACATTTATTATTATTATTTTTTGGTACATAGAAAGGTTTAAACTTGAGACCTTTAAAGGGGAGGGGGGATGGTGCCAATTGAGCTATAACTCAACGGAGGAAAATTCACATTTATTAGTAACTTGCCATTTTGTTCAACCAACGTAATATTAGTTATTGAGGCTGTGGAGCTTTGCATGTTGAGGAGTTCTCAAATATTGAGTACACACATGAAAACAAGACACAATTTGTTTTTCATTTAAAAAAAAATTGTGCGCTTTAGAAGAAGCTCCTAAGACTACTAGTAAATCCTATTTTTTGGTCGAATTAAGTGACAGAATCGACCTAGCTCTTCGTAGTTGAGGAGTATGCATTATGAGATATAGCAGGCTTTTGGGAGAAAACAACCATTATTTAAGTGTAAGTTAATCTTAATCATATTAGGAAGGTTGTGGCAGTCAGTCATTGTAGAGTAATGATTTGCACATCCATCGTGATGCATGTGTCCTTGGACACTTTCCAAATTAGTACAAAACATGCAGAATTTACTGCAGTTGAAACTCTGGGAAATCCCAAAAGAAATGAGGCCTTAAACGCAATTAAATTTATCCTGCCTGAAAATGGAAATAGTGAAGAATTTAGGGGAAGATGTCTCATACCTCTAAATTTGATTTGCACAAAAGCTGTTTTACTTGATGAACAACATAATTGTAGTTCCTTAGGAACTTCGTTTTGGTTCACCTACAAGAATATATATAGTTGTAAGGTTGATCAATAGTATGGCTGCTGCAACTGGCGGATCATTCTATTAGTTGGTTCTTTACTGCTTTATATGTTTTTGCTGGGTGTCTTTGAGCCTAGCCGGTATTTCCCTTTTGTTATGGTGTTTGACCTATTTATGGTGATCAACAAGTGAATTGTACGCAGGGTGGAGGATTGGGTGACAAAGAATAAAGCTGAAGAAATTTTCATGTTAAAGCATCAGATAGAAGAGCTGATTGAATTCTTGAAGTCCGCAAAGAATATGCTTCCACCATCTTATAGTTTCCTCCAGGGAATGTCTTTGTCAGCCCTGCAGAGGTAGCTTAAAGACATTGGCCCTCCAAGTTTAACTTGTTTTGATGCAGAGACCTGTATTCTGGTGACACATTCTGTCAATTTCTTCAATCTATACGGTATTGCTGATTCCTAATGTACCTACACTTTTCTTGCAAATATATCCAGAATTTTCTTTTGTCCGGAATCTACCATATATTCCAGAATTTTCTTTTGTCCGGAATCTAACATACATTGCAGCATTACAGGAACTTAGCTATTGGGTCTGTATTAAAGTGCTGGAGGCTGCAGAAATTTTCAATGGATATGCATCGTCAAGGCTGTCCATATCAAATTCCCTACCCAGAATTTGGTAAGTCTAGGGTTGCTTTCACTGAACTCATTTCATGTTTTCATGTTCCATGACCTGCGTACATTGTCAATGATACTGGAGCCAAACACCTCCCCCCTGGTCCACATCCCCAGTGCACGTGGTGGTGATTAAGTTCTATTAAAATAAACTGACATGTATGGCCTCGCATTGTGCTGACAAGTGTGAACTTGAGCAATTGGAAGAGTCAATGTGACATTGCTCTGTGGCAAACTTCATCTTGGTTGGGGTAACTTTGGGACCCGTTCCCCAGATCAAATGCAATTAGTCATATTTTAATAGGAATTTTTTCTTGCCCTCACATTGCCTCGTTCAATTTGAATTTTCCCGAGTGCCCCATTTCCTTGGTTTCCAGGTTGAGGTCTACTTTTGACACTAGGTAAGATTGAAGCAATGAGAAGGATTAACATGATTGATCGATATGATCATAACCCAAACATTGACTTGTGACAGTGCTGCAATGCTTAACAGGAAATTTATGACACAAAAATGATACCATTTTAAGCTGGTGACATCATGAATTATGGACCAATGATTGGTCTATTCAGGTGGACTCTTGCTGATGCGTCCCGAGAGAAATTAGTGTATGATGAAACTATGTAGTACTTTCAAATTTTCTACCTTGATTGGGTGAGCATAGCGGCAATCTATTGGAAAGTGCAACAAGATCGGACTAGAAGAGCACAAGAGCATCACTTTCACAGATTTAATGAGCAATCATTCCTGGTAAACTGGATATCCGGTAATACTGTCAAATGTAATGTTTATTTGTGGAAATTGTTGTCAGTGTGTTGCTTCAATTGGGTGCTCTGTACTAGTGGATGAAAACTAGATGACACGGTCGGTATTTCGGCCCAGTTGTCATAGGCTTGGGAACTATATTGTAAGCGGGCTAAGGCAAAGCTATGGGGTAATGGGCCAAATGTTAAGCTGTTAGGTAATTCATCGAGCCCTAATCTCTCTCACGACAATCTGTCATGTACTGGTGGTACGGCATTTGGCTGAGGACTCAATGTTGGATATCAGCCTGATAATGGCTAACTAGGGTAGAACAGGGACTTCTGGTGCAAATTGATTGAAACCGGGCCAGTAAATAGCTCTTTGCTTATAAAATGCCATATTGTTGCTTGACAGCACCAAGGGTCTTAATGTGGTCCAATGATATGGTAAGCCCTGCCCAATTTTGTCCTAGAAATCTACATGGGGCCTTGCTTCTAAAATGCCCAATAAGAACATGGTCTAGATAGCTGTGAGAGACGATCTCCATCTTGCTCAGCAGGCCCACAACACCCCGACGTGGGTTTGAACGGGCGAGATCAAAATAAAAGGCCCTTGCTCAGCTGGCGCACAGACTAAACCTACACTGAGTTGGTGCTAATACGGGCCAGAACTGACCAACAGGCCCATTACAACTAAAACAGACCAATGAGGCCGAAGATAATGAATATAGGCCCATGTCATGTTAGGAAGGCCTAGACTAATCAGCCCATCATTGGGTCCATGAGCCTACGTATCCCCAAACGTTAAACAGGCGACCTCTGATACCGCTGTGGCGCTAGATAGAAGCATGGACCGATATAATATTTAAAAAGCCCAACCAGAACGGTCCGCATGGGCCTTCCGGCCGAAAATATCCCAGAAGTGCCTAGGCCAAATATCCCAATATGGGCTTAAAGATTCATAATCAAGGCTTGAAATGAACGTACTGCCAAATTGGGCCTATTTTGGGCCCAAAAAAGTAACAAAGACCCAGAAGAGCCTAATCTGGCCCCAACAGGATGAGAACATGGTAGTAAGAAAACGACAAAGGCAAAGCAGGGCCGGAGTTTAATCTCAATTAGAGACGGATTTCAACAATCGTAGGCCCAAACCTACTACTGCGATGAACAAGCTCCCCCGAAATGAACCAGTCATGTCCACCCAAAAAAAAGAGAGATGACCCAGTCATGAATGGACGGGCACCAAAATTAAACATATCATGTCCATCTCCAGAAGGCCTCTCTCTAGGCCTGATGGTTGGCAGCCATTGCGAACATAACTACGCCGGCACAAGTATTACAATATATGTTGAGCACCCCAAGCCCACTCATTTACTGGGCCCAATCCAGCCCAGCCATAAGACAACTACATTAAAAAATTACAACAATCCTACGGCAACTTGGACAAAATTCCAATGGAAAGCTTGCGGCTCGTTTTCATCTCAATCAGAATCAGAATCTGCATATGCAGAGGATCTAACAGTCCTGCGTCCAGCTTCTTCATAGTCATCATCCTCATCTTCCTTGTCTTTCTTCTCACTAATTATGCCTGTTGAAGGATAGCTCAGGGACTCCATGGGCACACATCCATTATGCAAATGCAAAACAATAGGGGAAAAGGCTCAGCCTTCTTTATTAATAATGATTAAACAACTTTGCGGTGAAATCATCTTTTCCACCAACATCTTGAAACCCAACCATCCTATCAAGAGCAATGCCATTCCTGAAATAAGGAAATGCAGTAATTGGATCTTGGACGATAACCATACCTTTTGAGTCCAGAACGTACATAAATTGCCAGAGAGATATTCATGTTAAATAGTTTTGTTTCTTGTGCCATATATATATATTCTTGTAAACTTATTTTTAGTGTAGAAAAGCTGTCAAAATTAATACTATCTGCATTCTGCCACTCCCTCAATAGCCAATGACAGGAGCAGTCATTGAAATATAGTACAAACGCATGAAAGAATGACAAAAAGCAACAGGGGGAACCTAACCTGAGTATTATCACACAAGGCAAAGTCTTGATTGCGAGTTTGGTCACAAAGAATGGTGCATTCTGCATTTCATGTTTAGTCATAATTAGTCAGGCAGCATCTCATTATATATCTTTCGCAGCATGTTAGAAAGTATTTACACCAATATAACATGATTATCAGACCTCTGCATCCAACTTGATGAATTTTGTATCAATGTGCCTCGGTGCAAGGCTCTTCAAATGCTTATCCATTATCCTGGAAACACTCAAAACGATAACATAACAATTCCTTGCATGAAAAGCCGGGAAAAAATAAAAAAAAAAACAAAAAACAAAAAGCCTAGGACGCTTAGACATTGAGAAGACCCTAAGAAACTGCAAAAGTCAAAACCAAAAGTAAATAGATACTAAGCCAAATGCAGTTAATTGTACATAAGAATTGTCATCAGCAAGGAACCCACAAGAAGGTTAGCCTGTATCCCATGTTCAGAGGATCCAAAGGTTCAATCTTAATCATACCAATTGCAAATCATAAATATTCATGGCATGCTGAGAAAAAAATAGAAACCGTACTTAAAGCTCAATTAATTTTGTTCAACCATTTTATAGCATCCTAAAACTTTCTGTAATAAATTGAATCAGAACAAACATTAGTGATGGAATGTCTAGCACAGCTTTGATGGATGCAATTTATGACATGCACCATAAGCCTTGGTCAAGAAATTACCTCTCCCAAACAGAGTTTTGGGGGAAGTGGGCTAAGGTGGCAAGATTCCTAATGCTGTCATGGAGGGAATGAGGAAGCACGTAGAAACTAACACACGACTTCTTGGCTTCAAGGAGACCTGTGATGAGATCAAAGATTTAGCTAGAAGACTGCACTGTTGCTGAGTGATAGAGCTCTTTGGCTTGATTTAGTTTTAGTGAAAGGATGAGATCTTTTATTTGTTGGTAGAAGTGAGGATGTCGACAAGGCAGCACCTGATTTCACATTTGGTATGATCCCCAGATAGTTTGCCTCCAAATTCAGCTGTGTTTTCTTGCCAATGTTGTCAATCAGATCCTCTAAGCCAACACTGGAAATTGTTTGATTGTGACACTAGTCAAAGTATCCTGGCTTTGTACTTGCCTTCCCATAAGATTGGGATTTCTATCTAAAACTAGGTTTAGACTTTAAGTCGAGTCCTCTATATGTCCAGCTTATTCAACTGGGGCTGGAAGTCTGCTGTCTCTTCTCAGACCATGCATACTAAAAAATGAAAGCCATACTCATTGGGGTGTGACTCACTAAAAAGCGTTCAACAAATAACCTTAAACAGGAACACTTTAAGAACGCTGCTAAGACAGATAACAACATTTCACATAGCTAGTCTGCTTGTGGTATGGTTTAATACCTTTGTTAGTTTTAGATACCTATTATAGTTTCTTGTTCAACAGTAAATCATAATAGCAGCAAAACTCAAATTTAATGTATTAATAGTGACATTTGAACTGAAACTATTATGCTCAAAGGATAATGTCATTGTCGGCACAATGACCTTGTCCGATTAGTCAAACCTACACTAATATTACAGATCAGGATTCTCAGCTCTTATCCTTGCAACTACAATTAGTCAAAATTTTAATGACCTGGTGGGTCCAATGTGGAGTACCTGATATTCATGTTTATACAGGCTAAGCTAAAAATCAAGAATCCCTATGCGGTTTCTAGAGTGTTTTGGGGGGGGGGGGGAGAGAGAGAGAGATCAAGAGAGATCAAAGTTACTTGCATCTGTAGAACTCCCGATGGTAAAAGTGACAGATCACCTTTTCACTCCCTGTGACTTCACCACGGAAGTCTCCCTCAGTTATCTCCCTGTATTCTCCATGCCCTTGCCTCTTTAGTTCTTGTCTTTTCTCAGCTTCTTTCTAATTGAAATAAAATTTGTGTGTAAATATTTCATCATATCCAGAATGCTTATTTCTAATCAGGCATTAAAATGCTTTGTGAGTCATTCTGAAGATTGAATTCAACCTTGAGAGCTGCAATTCTATCAGCATGCAGCTTTTCCAGCTCTGGATCCTAAAATCACCCCACAACAGTAAACCCATCTTTCTGGATACTAGAAGAGGAATTAACTGCTGTAAAATGAAAGACGGATGTCCGACTTACATCCATCAATTCATCAAGATCAACCTCCTGGTTGGCTCTGGTTGATGGTTGTGCTTTCTCTTGAGCCAGCAACTCCTGCAAACCAGTATTAATATGCATTACAGACAAATCTATGGAGAAAAAAAAGATGAGCTACTTGTGCAGATATAACATTACATGCATATTATCAAACAGAGGGAACAACATAGTGCAAGTATATCAGACCATCTTGTATCCTAGTTGACACAAGCCTTAGATCCTTGATCTAAAAGCAGAATAGAGCACATTATGATAGGAAGCTATGCCATTGTGTCTTTGACTAAGACAATCTGCAATAACCTACCCCTTCTTTTGTTTGCTGCTTTCAATCCCTTCTTGTTTCTACTTAAGCAGGTTCTGACCTACAAGTAAAATGCAATAACAGAAAATTACAAGTAACAAAATGTTGTCTCATAATGTGTCTAAGAACCATGTATGACACAGACACCACACGCATGTCTAGGAATGTCAGCGCAACATTGAATGTGATGAGATCATCAAGATTGCAAGGAATTCACGAGATCCAACTCAAGTCCCAGTTGGGCCGGTGACAAGGGCCCGAGTTAAAAGATTCAAAGAAGCACTGAATAACTTAATTCAGGGGGCTTTACAACAAGAAATTGGAGCCCAAATAAATAAAGAACCAAAAGGGGCCTTAATTATGCTTATACAAGCCCAGTTGGAAGAATAGAAGGCCCAAAACTACCCAAAACCAAGGGAGGACGAAAATGAAGAAAATAGCAGCAAGACTTGGTCAAAGTAGTTTGATTTATTTAGTTTCCTAATTCTTATTTTTTGTAACTTTTAGTTTCCTAATTCTTTATTGTTTAGAGAGTTACTAAATTTTTAGTTGCCAATTATGTTTTACCTTTAGGCTATAAATAGGTCATTATACATTGTGTAAGACAACACTTTTGAGAGAATTAATAAAATTGTGAGGATTCTTCACACAAGTCTTGTTCTTTTGAGAACTTTGAACTTATTCAAGATACGAGTCTTGTTTAGTTCTTTGACTTATCAATCTAGGTTTCGAACCATCTAGATTGTGGCGTCATTTATTCCATCTTTATACCAAGGTTCTTGATCTAGTGAGAAACGGGTCTAAGGTCATATACCTTAGGTTCTTCCTCCTTTAGGGCAAGGGTTGAGGTCTTTAATTCCACTGGTTCAAATAATTCGTTGGGAAGATTTTTGGGCTAAATTAACTTGTTCGTGGGTTCTAGGGTTTTTATACCCAACGGGTTCACATCAGTTGGTATCAGAGCCAATCCAGGTTTTTTTTTTCCTTCGAATTATTCTTATTTAATTTTTTTTTCTTCTTTTTGTGTCTGAAAAAAAAAAACTCTTCATTCGTTGATTTATTTCTTATTTTGGGTGTACTTATTCTTTATTTTGTGCTGTC
The DNA here is from genome assembly GCA_033439265.1 of Dillenia suffruticosa. NCBI lineage: Eukaryota > Viridiplantae > Streptophyta > Magnoliopsida > Dilleniales > Dilleniaceae > Dillenia > Dillenia suffruticosa. The sequence continues at coordinate 1,452,995 of JAVTVX010000027.1, forward strand.
ATATTCCCAAAAAAAAAAGAAGAGAAGGGCAAAAAAAAAAAAAAAGACCCACAACAAAAAAAAGGGGCCGTGAAAAAAAAAAAAAAAAGGCCAAAAAAAAAAAAGGGGAGAAAAAAAAAAAAAAAAGACCCACAAAAAAGAAAAAAGAAAAAAAAAAGGGCAGTTTTCAAATTTTGCAAAATTGATAATTCTCCATCTTGTGATTTGGCAGTGTTATTACCTTTTGGTTGGATTTGAAATATTTCATTATTTGTACACTTACTCAAATTCAAACTTTCCATATTTGTTTTCCTTTTATGGACTATTTCTTTATTTGTTCACCTTCCTTATTTATCTCATTCCTTGACTGTTTCCTTTCTAATTTAGCAATTTCTTTTTAAATTTACTACTTTTCTTATTCCTTATTTTTCTCTTTCCTTCTTACTTTTCTTGTTATCCTTTCTTCTATATAAGTCATTGAATTTCACAGGGCAATTATTTTTGAGTTGAGTTCTCGAGTTCAATAAAGAACTTGACTAAGTGAAGTAGAGTGGTAAAAGGCAAGAGAGTATTCATTAAAAATAAAAGCCAAATACATAGAGTGAAACGCGAGTGGATTTGAGTGAATCATTATTTTTGAGTGAAATACGTGAGGGAGTGTGGTGAGTTTCTTTCCTATTTTATTCTAACATTGTCTTGCAGATTCCAATCATGACTCAAAATCAAAAAGATAACATAAGTGAGGAGGTTCAACCTCAAGTTGGGTCGAATCTCCAACTACAAGCCTTTATGGGGGAGATGAGACGGATGATGAAGAAAGAGTTAGATGTTATATATGAAAGGTTGGATAAGGTGGAAGAAGGGTCGCAAAGGGGACAACCATCAATAGTGCCAACCCCCTCCAGGAGGAATAGGTTTCATCAAAGAGAAACTGAAGTTGTGGATGAGTTTGAAGGGGATGGGTTAGAAGAGGAGTTTGATAGGTTGTCAGTGGGTAGTCATAGGAGACTTGGTCGAAATAGAGAAGTTAATAATCGCGTAGACAACAATTTAGGTAGTATCAAGATGAAAATTCCATCGTTTCAAGGTAAAAGTGATCCCGAAACATATCTTGAGTGGGAAAAGAAGATTGAGTTAGTTTTTGATTGTCACAGCTATTCTGAATTAAAGAAGGTTAAACTTGCTGTTATTGAGTTTACTGATTATGCAATTGTATGGTGGGATCAGTTGTGCATCAATAGACGACGGAATGGGGATCGACCCATTGAAACTTGGGGTGAGATGAAGAGGGTGATGAGACGACGATTTGTGCCGAGTCATTACTATAGGGATTTATATCTCAAGTTGCAGAGTCTCCACCAAGGTAATCGAAGTGTAGATGAGTATTACAAAGAGATGGAGATGACTATGATTCGAGCTAATTTGGAAGAAGATAGAGAGGCGACGATGGCTAGATTTTTGAATGGTTTAAATCGAGAGATTGCCAACACGATCGAGCTTCACCATTATGTGGAGTTAGAGGATTTGGTACATATGGCAATCAAGGTTGAAAGGCAGCTCAAAAGAGGTAACACACGACCAAAACCAACACCACAGATTCCGAATGCAACATCTTGGAGAATGAGCTATCCGAAGAAAGAAGAAAATTCAGCCATCTCCAGAGTTAAGCCTGAACATAAACCAGCTATCTCCACCACGACTTCTCAAAGTAAGTCAAACCCTACTTTAACTCGATCTAGTGAGATTAAATGCTTCAGGTGTCAGGGAAGAGGACATATAGCTAGCCAATGTCCAAACAAGCGAGTTATGGTGATTCGGGAAAATGGTGCAATCGAGTCTGAAGATGAAGGTGACATTGATTGTTTGCCTCCATTGGAAGACGTCCCCATCGGAGCTGAGGAGTATGGGGCTGAACATGGTGAGATGTTAACGCTAGTAACATGTCGAGCCTTAAGCTTACAAGCCAGAGGAGATGAAGAAGAAGTACAACGGGAGAATATCTTTCACACTCGTTGCCATGTGAAAGACAAGGTATGCATTTTGATCATTGACGGTGGTAGTTTTACTAATGTTGCGAGTAAGACTTTAGTGGAAAAGCTCAATTTGTCAACCACTAAACATTCTCAACCATACAAACTACAATGGTTGAATGATAGTGGAGAAATGAGGGTTACAAAACAAGTTGTTGTACCATTCCGGATTGGGAAATATGAAGATGAGGTGTTATGTGATGTGGTGCCAATGCAGGCTGGGCATATTTTGTTAGGAAGGCCTTGGCAATTTGATCGACATGTGCAACATGACGGCTTCACCAACAAATATTCATTCATGTTCAACCAACGAAAAATCACTTTAATTCCAATGACACCAAAGCAAGTCTATGAAGACCGAGTGAGGTTGCAAAAATTGAGTGAGCAACAGAAACAAAAAGATCAAAATGGGTTGAGAGAAGAAAAAAAAGAGAGAAAAGAAGAGAGAAAGGCCGAATTTGATGAGAAAGAGAAAAGAGAGGAAAGTTCAGCCGATGAGGTAAAATCCGAGAGAAAACAAAAGAATTTCTATGCCAAAACAAGTGAGGTTAAACGAGCGATGCTCTCAAGACGGCCACTGATTGTACTTATGTACAAGGAACTCCTTTTAAACACTGACCAACTTAACCCTTCTTTGCCGAGTGTTATTGTGTCTCTTTTGCAGGAATTTGAAGATGTGTTTCCTGAAGAGCTACCCCAAGGTTTGCCACCTATCCGAGGGATTGAACATCAAATTGATTTCATACCCGGTGCATCAATTCCAAATCGCCCAGCATATAGAAGCAATCCAGAAGAGGCGAAGGAGCTTCAAAGACAAGTCGAAGAGTTGATGGAAAAGGGGCATGTGAGAGAAAGTATGAGTCCATGTGCAGTTCCAGTGATTTTGGTACCTAAGAAAGATGGAACATGGAGGATGCGTGTTGACTGCCGAGCCATTAACAACATAACGGTAAGATATCGACACCCTATTCCTCGTTTAGATGACATGTTAGATGAGTTGCATGGTGCTTGTGTGTTTTCTAAAATTGATCTTAAGAGTGGATATCATCAAATACGAATGAAAGAAGGAGATGAATGGAAAACAGCTTTTAAAACTAAATATGGGTTGTATGAGTGGTTAGTTATGCCTTTTGGATTAACCAATGCTCCTAGTACATTCATGCGCTTAATGAATCATGTTTTGCGTGCTTTTATTGGTAAATTCGTTGTTGTTTATTTTGATGATATTTTGATATATAGCAAAAGTTTGCATGATCATGTCTCACATTTGCATTCGGTTTTGGATGTACTTAGAAAAGAAAATTTATATGCTAACCTCAAAAAGTGTACCTTCTGCACCGACAAGCTTGTTTTTCTGGGTTTTGTTGTGAGTGCTAAAGGCATCGAGGTAGATGAAGAAAAGATCAAAGCCATCCAAGAATGGCCAACCCCCTCCAATATAGGTAATGTTAGAAGTTTTCATGGTCTTGCTAGTTTTTACAGGAGGTTCGTGAAAGATTTTAGCACTATCGCTGCACCGCTTACACAAGTCATCAAGAAAAATGTTGCATTTCAATGGAGTGAAGAGCAAGAGAAGGCGTTTCAACTTATTAAACATAAGCTTACTCATGCACCTTTACTTGCTTTACCAAACTTTTCTAAAACATTTGAAATTGAATGTGATGCTTCTGGTGTAGGTATAGGCGTTGTTCTTATGCAGGATGAAAGACCACTTGCATACTTTAGCGAGAAGTTAAGCGGGGCTGCACTTAACTATCCTACCTATGACAAAGAATTGTACGCCTTGGTTCGAGCTTTGGAGACATGGCAACACTATTTGTGGCCGAAAGAATTTGTGATTCGTACGGATCATGAATCCTTGAAACATTTGAAAAGTCAACATAAGCTGAATAAGAGACATGCTCGATGGATGGAATTCATCGAAACTTTCCCTTATGTCATTCGATATAAACAAGGTAAGGAGAATGTAGTTGCGGATGCACTTTCACGCAGGTATGCCTTAATCTCCACTCTTGATGCTAAATTTCTTGGTTTTGAGCATATTAAAGAACTTTATCATGATGACCATGATTTTGGAGAAATTTATAGTGCATGTGAAAAGTTTGCTGAGGGCAAATTCTATAGGCATGAGAACTTTTTGTTTAGGGAAAATAAGTTGTGCATGCCAAATTGTTCATTGAGAGAGTTGTTAGTTCGAGAATCTCATAGCGGAGGGTTAATGGGACATTTTGGAGTTGCTAAAACCTTGGCAATTTTACAAGAGCACTTTTATTGGCCACACATGAAACGAGACATTGAGAGATTTTGTGGTAGATGTATTACCTGTAGGCAAGCTAAATCTAAGGTTCAACCTAATGGTCTTTACACACCCCTACCTATTCCTAGTTCACCTTGGATTGACATTTCAATGGATTTTGTATTGGGTTTACCTAAGAATAAATATGGACGAGATTCGATCTTTGTAGTTGTAGATCGATTTTCTAAGATGGCTCATTTTATTCCTTGTCATAAATCTGACAATGCTTCTCATATTGCGGAATTATTCTTTAAGGAAATTGTGAGATTACATGGGATGCCTAGAACAATCGTTTCAGATCGGGATACTAAGTTCCTGAGTTACTTTTGGAAGACATTATGGGGAAAGTTAGGAACGAAACTTTTATTTTCAACAACTTGTCATCCTCAAACTGATGGTCAAACAGAAGTAGTCAACAGAACTTTATCCACTTTGTTGAGAGCTGTCATTGGTAAAAATATTAAAACTTGGGAAGAATGTTTGCCACATGTTGAGTTTGCATATAATCGTGTTGTTCACTCTACTACTAAATTCTCACCGTTTGAAATTGTTTATGGTTTTAATCCTTTAACTCCTTTGGATTTCTTACCTTTACCTATTTCTGAGCAAGTGAATTTAGATGGTAAAAAAAAAGCAGAATTTGTGAAGCAACTTCACGAGAAAGTACGATTCAATATCGAGAGAAGGACCGAACAATACATCAAGCAAGCTAACAAGGGACGTCACAAGTTGATTTTTGAACCCGGTGATTGGGTTTGGTTACACATGCGGAAGGAAAGATTTCCGGCACAGAGACGTTCTAAGTTGTTGCCCCGAGGAGATGGTCCTTTTCAAGTGCTAGAACGGATCAACGACAATGCTTACAGACTTGATTTACCAGGTGAGTATCATGTTAGTGCTACTTTCAATATTACTGACTTGAGTCCTTTTGATGTAGGTGACGATTTGAGGACAAATCCTTCTCAAGAGGAGGGGAATGATGAGATCATCAAGATTGCAAGGAATTCACGAGATCCAACTCAAGTCCCAGTTGGGCCGGTGACAAGGGCCCGAGTTAAAAGATTCAAAGAAGCACTGAATAACTTAATTCAGGGGGCTTTACAACAAGAAATTGGAGCCCAAATAAATAAAGAACCAAAAGGGGCCTTAATTATGCTTATACAAGCCCAGTTGGAAGAATAGAAGGCCCAAAACTACCCAAAACCAAGGGAGGACGAAAATGAAGAAAATAGCAGCAAGACTTGGTCAAAGTAGTTTGATTTATTTAGTTTCCTAATTCTTTATTGTTTAGAGAGTTACTAAATTTTTAGTTGCCAATTATGTTTTACCTTTAGGCTATAAATAGGTCATTATACATTGTGTAAGACAACACTTTTGAGAGAATTAATAAAATTGTGAGGATTCTTCACACAAGTCTTGTTCTTTTGAGAACTTTGAACTTATTCAAGATATGAGTCTTGTTTAGTTCTTTGACTTATCAATCTAGGTTTCGAACCATCTAGATTGTGGCGTCATTTATTCCATCTTTATACCAAGGTTCTTGATCTAGTGAGAAACGGGTCTAAGGTCATATACCTTAGGTTCTTCCTCCTTTAGGGCAAGGGTTGAGGTCTTTAATTCCACTGGTTCAAATAATTCGTTGGGAAGATTTTTGGGCTAAATTAACTTGTTCGTGGGTTCTAGGGTTTTTATACCCAACGGGTTCACATCAGAATGGGAGCAGCCTTGTCCACAATGGAACCATCCATTTCCATTCCACCTCTTCATGGTGGAGACCTGTCATAGACAATCAGCATCTGATAAAGGTGAAGACACTCAAGACTAGAGGAAAAGTTTCCTAGAGAGCTCAAGCCACAAGTATTCAGAATGGTAAAGCTAGTTGAAGAAAATAACTATAGATAATGCTTCTATCAAGTGGCATTGGATCAACAATACTACATGCTGCAGTTTTCTTGCCTTATAACAAAAATAAAACTTGAGGATAAGTCTTTTTCAACCAAGAAATTTGGAACAAATACAGGATCTAGTTACATTCAAATTGTTGTCTATGTAAATATGATTTAGCGAGATTTGATTTTTATTAATTTTCTAGCAAATTGCATTATGATTCCTGCCTTAGATAAAGCTTATCTTGCCTACATATAACACCCTTAGGCCTTCTATTGTAGCCTTTCCTGAAAAATTAAACTTAACTCAATTTTTTCTTTTATTCTCTCCTACTTTTGGTGGATAAGTATATGAAAAGGTCTGCTAATAAAGCAGTAATTTAATCATAATAGTATTACAATCTGATTTCAAAACCTTGCAACAATCAGAATGACAATTTTTATTTTGCATGTATGTGTACCAGGAGGGAAAATTTATGGGCATTGGAAAAAGATAATATGACTGCTCAATGGTTAGGATGATCAACAACTTAGCAATAAAAATTTGTAAGGGCCATACAAGCAACCATAGCTCCCCACAGTGTGTCAACAAATTTATTTTTCACTCACAAACAATCATACCATGTTCTCCCACATTGCAAGGAATAATACTTCACAAATTGCACTTTAGGTTGACAATGACAATGCACATAAGCAGCTTGCAACCATATCTTATGCCCACATAACATGCCATCATATGAAAATCCCAAAACCATAATATTGCTAATTTATTGAAAGAGAAGCTAAAGACAAACAACTTTGAACTTATACGTCCATGATTAACATTTTTGTTAACCAAATTTGTGGAATTTTACCAAATTTCTTGTGCAAGATATTACCTCGGCGATGAACAACAAAGTTACAAAAGAGTGAATTCTAAAACACAAACATTATATGAATTAAATTATGCTCATTACCAAATAGTGGATTGAACTAGAAGAAGAACAAATGATAACAGAGAACACAACAACAGCACTAAAACATTTTCACAAACATCTTAACTGCATGGCCAACTCATAAGAAGAGAACAACCCGACAAGGACATCACTAGACACAAAACATAACACAATATAAGCCAATGAATCTACAAAAAATTTCACATGACTAGATGCAGCACAATGTGATGTAGAAATTAAACTATAAGACCCAGGAGAACCCTCAAAACAAGAAGATCAAATTGAGAGCTCTAAAATCCTAGATATCAAACCAGCCAATGGTCGCATGCTTCAAAAATTCTTCATGAACTAACACGAGATCACTGTGTGTCAGGAAGGAGACATTCTTATTACAAACCTCCCCCCCCCCCCCCCCCGGCCCAAAAAAAAAATCCTCTCCCCAAATCTCAATTCCAGAATAAGCCACATTCTTTTTCTGTGATAATGGAGGTCCAGGGGCTTAGTTGGGGATAAGGGGGAAGGGGAAATGAAGGAATATGGGAAGCCCCACTGGCAAGAATTAAACCCTGAATCTTTAATTCTAAGCCAAGGGCAACTGCACCAAACCCTCTTTCTAAAATCATGAACAAGCCACATGACACAGGATCATACATCATGTCTCCACTGCAGCATATTTGATAACAGAAAACCCAGCCCATCCCTTCCCAATCAAGTAGGTTCACATTCTTCGAATTAAATATCCAAGGCAACCCTAACCCAACCCCGCTAGCAATTACGATCACACTCTTCAAACCAAATATCCAAAGAAACCGTAGCCCATCACTTCTCAGCGACCTAATCCATTCCAATGCAGCAATTAGGTTTGCATTTATTCAATACGACCGAACAGTAAAACGTCGCTTCTCAGCAATTAGGATTTTATGTTTCAAAGTCTACTATCTAAACAAATCTTAATCCATCCCTCAGAAAGTAGCCTTATTTCACTAAAGTTACGCCAATCATCGGACAAAGGAAAAAAAAAAAATGGAAACGTAAAACGTAAACACAAGCGATCTAAAATAACAGGAATAATAATCAAACATATTGTCGAAGGCACAAACCTTTTGATAATCACGAGTAGCTGCCGCCATTACATTACCAAATGCCAAAGTAGAAATAGTCGATTTGACCGAATTCGGATCCATTTCTCTGATATCATTCGAGAAAATAAAAAATTCGTAAGATCACAATACAACAACACCTATCTGAACATGCAAGGATTAAATGACGTTAAAGTTAGCAAACCCTAGAAAAAAAAAAGAAGGTAAAACGAAACAGATCGAGAATATTGTGAAATCTGAACTCCAAAAGAAGAAATTGACGCACCTAATTTGAAAGTGTTGGAGAGCGAGACTGATGAGATGTAATGTGGTGAATCACAGGTAATCTAAAGATGAGATCAATGGAGATCAAGATCGAGATGGAGAGAGAGAGAGAGTTAAGAGTAGAAAATAGAAATCAAGAAGTTCTAGATACGGTGCGGTTCTTGAAATTTTTTTTTTTTCCGTAAAAGAAAAGGGGGGAAAAATGAGGGAGAGAGAGAGAGAGAGAGAGCATCGGTCGGCTCGTCTCCGTGATTTCAATATTAAAAATAATAATAAGAAATAGCTGATAAAAATTAGAAACTTAATTAATTCCTATTATATTTTTATATTAAAATTATTTTAAATTGAATAGCCACGTCATAAATTTTATTTTAAGAAAGTGTGAATATATATATTGTTACATATTGTTTGAAAGTTTTGAGGAGGGGGAGGAGACAAAATTCCCACTTCTTGACCGGATAATAAAATTTAATTAATAGAGGCAAAGAGAAAATAAATAAATATCTTAGTATAAAGAATTAGATAGAATAAAAAATTACTCAAAACTAAAACTATAAAATTACAAGGAGATGTGTTATATTCTCTTTATTCCCTAAAGCAATAGTTTAGCATCGATGCTCGTAACATCTGATACATAAAAACTTTTTTATACAAATACATATTTTTTTGTTTATGATATATTTCTTAGTTTTAACGCGTTTTAACATATTAAATTAATTAATATTTATATAAGAGTTATTATATTTTTTATACTACATATTTTTTTATATTTAATAAATTATTTTATATTTAATTATATTTTTTATTTTTTATAATTAATAATTATACATTTGATTATTTTAAATTATTATTATTATTATAAAAGATTATTATTCTATTATTTTCATAAAATAAATTACATTTCTTCTCCCTTTTACTTCGTGCAACCTAAGGAATTTCTCTGGATGAGGAAAAGGGGTTAGAATCCAAAGCAAAAGAAAAAACTAAATTGAACAAAGACCTTCAATCTCTAAATCTATCTTTTAAAAATAATTTTGTGGAATCCACTTTCAAGACACCAAAGGAAAATTGAAAGGCAGTAAAACCAAAAGGCTCAAAAGAAGAAAAGCATTCTAGTAGTCATCGATGGCTACAAACGCCTAGCTTTACATCCAACATTACCATGGCTCATGACTCAATTGTTTCTTTTCCTTGGTCACTACCAGCAACTTTAAGTTCACTGCCATTCCCATTCTCTACCCCATTTTCGGCCTTCTTCTTGTCTTGGAGTAACTTGATTACACCTCCTAATGCAACATTCGCATCTTCACTTCTCATCAGCTCCTCTGCAACCTCTGCAGGAGTGACCTTAACATCCACCAACAATTTTTCGATCTCACCGAAGTGCGGATGATGTCCATCGATGCCAAGATAATTGTTAGCCAAAATCTTGAAAGGCTCAAAAGTACAGTACGACATATGAATGTGCATGTCCATTCGACCTGGTCTCAACAATGCAGGGTCTATCCGATCTTTATGATTTGTTGTAAAAACTATGATTCGCTCGTCTCCAAAACTTGACCACAAGCCATCTATGAAATTTAGCAAACCAGAAAGTGTAAACTGCAATAATAAAAGAGCAATTAGCTTAGTCCGTCAAGTAAAATAAATAAATAAAATTATGGCTATCAGATTTAAGAAAGCATTACTGATACTAACCTTAGTATCTGGATTAGAATCATTATTCTCACGATCTTGAGCTGCTCTAGAGCAATCTATGTCCTCAATCACGAGTATAGATCGATTTGATGTGTCCACCAAGAGTCGCCGTAATTGTGAGTCACTGTAAACACTATTCAACTCCAAATCAAAAATGTCAAATTTGAGGTAATTAGCCATGGCAGCAATCAAACTTGATTTCCCAGTCCCAGGAGGACCGTACAACAAATACCCACGTTTCCATGCCCTTCCAACTCTCTTATAAAAATCTTTTCTTGTAAGAAATCTATCCAGATCTTCTATTATCAATTTCTTAAGATCCGAATCCATAGCCAATGTCTCAAACGTGGAAGGATGATCGAGGGCCGTCGATCCCCAATAATCTCTTCCATCCTCATAGCTTGAAATGTCAAGTGAATATAATTTCACAGCCCTTTTATTTTGTTTTATGGACTTGGACATGTCCACAACGTGAGACAAGTATGTGTTTAGTACCTCTTCTCTGAATTTCTTAGGAAACGTGAGCTCATAATACCGCTTCTCATTGTGCGAATCCGAATCCTTAGTGCTGACAAATTTCCATTTGAGCTGAACTTTGTCGAATGTATCGATGATTTCCTGACCGGCTTCAATCTCGACCCTCAACGTATTTTCCTTTGGCACTTTGCCGACCCTTAAACGTTCTATTGATGGGGCGATTTTGGTGGGTAAGTATGTTTCGGCCGCCTCGTAGATTTGGTTTCGAGTCATACCGCAGTCCTGATCAATGATCAGCGTACAATCCGAAGAGGGCCGAGAGAAAATGTAATTGAAAAGGGAAGCAACATAGGATTGGAATTCATGGGGTATGATTTCATTGAATATGGATTTGATTAGCATAATGGTGGCTGTTACTGAAGCATAGGCTGAGAAGAGTTTTGCTGTTGAAGGCATTTCGAGAAGAGAATACAAGGTCGACATTTTTGAGGTTTGTGAAAATTTAGGAGAATCAGAAGGGTTTTTTTGGGTTTGGGAAATTTGAGGTTTTTCGTGGGTGGGGTTGGGGTTTGGCTTATCCCCAGGACCTGAGATTTTCTAAGCCAGCAGTAGTTGCCCTTTTATAACATCATCTGCTTGGGCGCTAAGCGTTTTAATTACTCATGAAGAAAAGAATGAAGAGACATGTGAATTTCTTTATTTTTAGAAATTTGCTCAAAAGGAGAGGCGTAAACGTGGGGATAACATCCTAACCTTAGTGTTTAAGAAAAACAAAAGTTGGATACCTTTGTGGTCAAGTGCAATGGAGATATGATATCATGGTACATTATATATCCAAAGTGGCAATCATTTTATTTTAGTTATAAAAAAATTTTAAATAGTCAAGATTCGATTCTAGCCTATTCATCGGATATGCCCCTTTAGTAGTAGATAACCCAATTTTTTCTTGGGCTTCAAGTATCAATGTCACATTCTTTCGCACTTGGTCCGCTTTGCGAAGGTTGAAGTTAATTTAACGAGGGCAGATATGAATTTAATTAAAATTATTAAATTAATAATGATTTAAAAAAAAAAAACTTTTACTTACAAAACTCTAAATTTTTTATCACGAAAATCACTTCAATTAAAAAATTATATAAAATAAAATAAAATAGAAATAAAATGAGACAATTCACTTCAAGTGATGAGGTCTCTGGACTGCGATCCTAACATGTATGCTAAGTATTCAAGAACATCAGTTTTTTTCATCATAATCTAATTTTCTCACATTTAATTTTATCTATAAAATCTAATCATAAAATTATTATTATTTGGACATGTATTTGATGATACATGACCCAAGTGATGTGGGGCCAAAGGCAGCCAGGTCCAGAGTGACAATAAACCCTCTCGGTGTTTACCGATCACTCCTCTCTCGACAAGCTAACTTCTTGTCACCTCAACTGATCGATCCCCAATTCTCCTTAGTGCTCAGTGTCAACTGTTCAATTCGCTAAAAAAAATATTCACTTCCCTAAAAAGAAAAGAAAAATCATATGTAAATAAAAATGAGATTTACAAATGTGCTCAATAAGGAAGAGAATCTTCTTGACGATATGAACTTTCTAAATAGATAGTATTTTGTAATCTTTGAGAGTTTTATGATCAGATTCTCTGAAATCTCAAGATAAGTTTTATCACCCCATATATATAGGCTCTCACAAATGAAAATATATGAATTTTGATATGTCTACAACCCAGTTAAGTCCACTTGACCTACACAGGCATGTAAGTATATAGAGCTTCTCGCTTTCTTGGGCTGGGCTATCAATTTGTTTCCTTTCATTCAGAATTGCTCTCTAAATTGAGCATCGAAACCTTCCCTGCTGGAGGGGGTCTTTTCATAGGTCTTATCGATCAAGATAGCTAGATGACCAAATAATTCCGTTCAAGTTAATAGAGTCATCATTTATGGAGTCAGACCCACCTCCAACTGTATCGATAAATAATTAGAGTCGAGCAATAGCTCATAAATCATTATGTATATTGCATGCAATTAGTGTTTTAATTTAAGATATAATGAATTATCAAAAATTAAAATTTGAATTTTGAGTGATTAAAAAAAGTGCATTTTCACTATGTAAACTGTACGCGCGGTGTAAGATACTTTTTCTAAATTTCTGCAATTTTTAGAAACTTTTATTTAAATTGCATTGATTTATTTAATTATTTTGCATTTTTCATGAATTTTACCATAAATGCTATCGCTTGTCTCCTTCCCCACACCCAATAGCCAATTTCTTTCTTTTATTTTTATTTTTGCACCCAAATAAATTGATAAATACAATGTTTTCCTGCCCATGAGGAACAAAAGTAACCATTTTGGTAAGAAAATGGCAGCTCTTTAAATCAAAGAAGGGCATTTTATGCCGCACCAATTTAATAAAGGCTTAATTTGATTGAATGGATATATTTGGCAAATTGGACGTTGCAAGTCACTTTTTTTTATTATATAAAAGTTATAAAAATCATAAAAATATATGTATTTATAAAAATTAAAATACTAAATTTAAAAAATATAATTAAATAAAAGTTTTTCATTATTCAAATATTCCTACAAAGATACGATGGAAGTCACTCGTCACTTTCAAGCAAACGGATCCATTTACTGCAAAGCTTTATGGTGTTTGAGAGGATCTTAGACTTATGTCTCGGGTCAATCTCTCCCCGATAATCCTTGAGATTGACTCTTCTGAGCCGGTTGAAGTCCTGACAAACGCGGTATCTTAAGAGTGATATAGGGGAATGGCCTTCTAAGTTAGTTTTCCCTTCCTTTGTTCTACCAGAAAAAGGGGGGAGAAAGAAAGAAAAATAGAACAAAAGAAAAGGCGGTCCCCATTCCTTTCGATTTCCTTTTTTTTTTTTTTTTTTGTAGTGAAACTTGAACTCGAGTTTATTATAAGGGGAGAGAGATTGGTGTCACTTAAATTGAAACTCATTGGCTCGATTTCCATTTTTGTGTCCACTATGCATGTTCAGAACTTATATACTACACATTATATTTTTTTTTTCACTTGACTATTGATATCAAAATCTAATTCAAATATTGTGAAATCTAATTTAAAAATAAACTCTTTTTTCTATTCTCAAAACGTGGAGCGGCCCCTACCACTAAATAATATTAAATAGGAAAGCATCATGGGTGATAAATTTAAAAAAAAAAAAGACGAGATGGCTCAAGATTATTTGTCAATCAAATGATTTATGCAAAATTAATGTAAAAAATTTTGTCTAATATTATTTTTTTTGCATATATGACGTCAAAGTAGCTAAGGCCGAAAATTTCATAATTTTCATTCTATGCATAATATGTTAAAAAATTCATAGAAAAGAAAATATAATATTAGCGTAATCAAATAATTAAAAACTAAATGGATTTAATTTTACGTAACAATTTTTATAAAAATATTTTAGAATGTTAAAAAATGCATTGACGATGTTATTCCAATCAAATTTAATTAAAACGTCTTTTAAATTTATTAATAAAGCAAATATTACAAAATTTTTCATTTTAAATATATTAAAATAATTCATGAGAAACAGAAACTAATACTAAAAATACCAAATAAGTAAAAATTAAATAAATTAAAATTATGTAATTTTAAAAATATTTTGACCATTTAAATCCGATCGAATTTAATCAAAAATTTTTAAATGTTGTAATATATACTTTTAACAGAAGATTCAAACATTTGCATGTGATCTCTCTCGAGAGAGAAGCCATTGCTTCTTCTTCTTTGCCACCATCGAAAAGCTAAGATTGGCTAAGATTCTAAACTTAAATGGCAAGAAATACGATATGGATTTGTGATGAAATATCGGCCGTCAGATCTGTGAGAATTGACTTGGTACGGCAAGGTAATGGGGGGTGACGCAAGAGTGTCGGAAAGTGGACTAGCAACAATTGGAAGATTTTTCCACTTCTCACCGACACATTGGGTCAGTTCAGTCATCACACCACTTGCTAGGCTTCCATGCACTGAACCACTTGGAATGCAATTTGGATTGTACCCATTTTTTGAAGGGACGCTTTCTACCCCGCAAGGTCCAAAAATCTCATCATAGTCCTATTATAAAGGGTTTTCCTAATTTTTCTCTCTCTGGTTGTTTTTTTTTTTAATAATTTAAATACTCTATTTTCATGGAGCCAAAGGTTGGGCCAAGTTCTAAACAAGATCTATTTTGGCTGAATTTTTTTTAATTTAATTTATTTTTTATTTAAAAAGATTCAAAATTTAAAAATAAAAAATTTTAAAATTTAAAATTTAAAAATAAAAAATTCAGTCTACGCTTATTTGGTTTAGGGGGATTGCATTGCAAATCTCCATTGCAGCCCTCTTGAAACTACCAGGAATCCAACTCAATTCACCTCACGACGCTTACACCATGCAAAGTCTCTACCAAGGTGGTTGTTCTCATTTATACAAAATTAAATTTGCAATATATTTTTTTGAAAAGGCTCCTCTTTACAACCATTTTTGTGTTTTTCTCACCATGCTGCAAAAATCGTGTTAACTGGGTCAATTTTAAAATAATTAATTTAAAGTAAAATACAATATCACTGAATATCTATTTATATTTCCAAATAAAAAACCCATATTAAAAAAGAAAATAAAATATGGATTTATAATTATTCTTTGAGAGTGCAAGAGTTATGATTTCTAGTGGGAGAAATCAATAGTTTAAGTTGCAATTATTAAAAATACATACATGTATATAATATTTGTTACATTTTCTCAATATTTTTGGGCTCGTACATACTCAATAGTCAATAGGCCTTTTTGCGTGATCAAGTCTAAAAGCACCATTAGATGTTCACACAACAAAATGGACAAAACATATCTAAACAAAAATGACATAAGAAAGGCAATAGACACGGAGGACACACACGATTGAAAATTACATATTAAACCTCGAAACTTTACACATAAATTAGTTTTTAAATTTCAAAACACAACGATTGAGAATCTAAATTTCAAAATTCATAACTTGTTAGTCTTCTATTAATAATGACGCCAATCTCACTGTTAAATGTTGATGGGGATCTATGTGATTGATGACGTGGTAGGCAAATTCTGAGTTGGCTTCCATCCCAGTAAGAATTACAAACGTGTCACTTGGTACGTCAGCAACATGCACACAAAAGCATTGCCACGTCAGCCACGTCAGCAACATGCTAACATAGTAGTGCCACATCACCCCCAAATTAAAAGAGAAATAAATTAAAAAAAAAGAGAAAAAAACAAAAAATGAAAAGCTTGTACAAAACCGAGGCCGAGAGGAAGAAAAAAGGAAAACAAAATAAAATTCTCTTTCTCTTTTCCCCCCCTTTTCCTGATTTCTGTCTCTCTCACCTCTTCATCGATCAATAGCAATGGAAGAGTAAAAGCAAAAACCAGTGATAACCCAACCTTAGAACAGAAGAACCAAACTCGAACCAAGTGAGGTTTGTGAGATTTGCCGATGGGTCTCATGGCACCTTAGAAACCGATGGCGATTGTGGATGAAAGGATGCAGAGAAATCGAAGGCCGCGATGGAATCTAATTCATTAAAACTACCAAGGCGGTGCGATGGCAAACTCAGAGAAGTCAAAGGAGATTTTAGCAATCGAAGGTTTAAGGCTGTAGTGGAGATGGTGATTTCAAAGGCCAAGGTGGAGATGGCTTTACTTAAAGACTTCAACGTCTTCGTTTTCTTTTTTTATATATATTGTGAAATAGAGGGAGAGAGATTTCTAGATAGGTTTTTTGTTTCTTCCTTTGAGTAATTTTTGTTCACCATTGATACAAGTTTGTAACCCCAATTTGGGGAAATTTTTGTTCATCATCAACCGATTTGCAAAATCAATAATTAATTTTTGAAATTTTCAGAATTTCTTCCCTTTATCAGATAATAACAAAGCCTATGGAGATAGGGCATGATCTCTTCTCACATTTTCCGTTATAATCTATGGTTTTTTGAAGAAAGGTTCAAAATTGGGTTGAAGAATGGTTTTTTTATATTTGATATAGTAATTTTTGTGGTTTAATTGAAGTAATAAAAAAAAATTTTAGAAAGATTGATAAGGAGAGAAATGGAGGAGGGGCTTGTACATACTCATCAAATTATAATTTGGGAGATTCACAACCCCATCAAGAGCAACTCCAACATCGTCGATTCGCATTAGCTCCTCCGCAACCTGTGCAGGGGTCACGTTTACATTCTCCATCAATTCCTCAATTTCCTTGTGAGAATTTGGGAGTTGAGAGATGCCCAGATAATTTTTTGCTAATATCTTCAATGAATCAATATTGCAATAACTCGTGAAAATGCATCAAAACTTTTTTATACTAATATTTTTTTTGTTTATGAAATATTTCTCATTTTAAAAATATTTTAACATATTAAATTAATTAATATTTATATAAAAATTATTATATTTTTTTATATTTAATAAATCATTTTTATTTAATTATAATTTATATTTTTTATTAATTTTATGATTAATAATTAAATATGTAATCATTTTAAATTATAATTATTATAAAAGATTATTATTCTATTATATTCATAAAATAAATAACATTTCTGCTACCTTTTTCTTCGTGCAACCCAAGGAATTTCTCTGGATGAGTAAAAGGGGTTAGAATCCAAAGCAAAATTAAAAACTAAATTGAACAACCTTCAATCGCTAAATCTATCTTTTAAAAATAATTTTGTGGAATCCACTTTGAAAACACCAAAAGGAAAATTGAAAGCCAGTTAAACCAAAGGCTCAAAAGAAGAAAAGCATCCTAGTAGTCATCGATGGCTACAAACGCCTAGCTTTACATCCAACATTACCATGGCTCATGACTCAATTGTTTCTTTTCCTTGGTCACTACCTACAACTTTAAGTTCACTCCCATTCCCATTCTCTACCCCATTTTCGGCCTTCTTCTTCTTGTCTTGGAGTAACTTGATTACACCTCCTAATGCAACATTCGCATCTTCACTTCTCATCAGCTCCTCTGCAACCTCTGCAGGAGTGACCTTAACATCCACCAACAATTTTTCGATCTCACCGAAGTGCGGATGATGTCCATCGATGCCAAGATAATTGTTAGCCAAAATCTTGAAAGGCTCAAAAGTACAGTACGACATATGAATGTGCATGTCCATTCGACCTGGTCTCAACAATGCAGGGTCTATCCGATCTTTATGATTTGTTGTAAAAACTATGATTCGCTCGTCTCCAAAACTTGACCACAAGCCATCTATGAAATTTAGCAAACCAGAAAGTGTAAACTGCAATAATAAAAGAGCAATTAGCTTAGTCCGTCAAGTAAAATAAATAAATAAAATTATGGCTATCAGATTTAAGAAAGCATTACTGATACTAACCTTAGAATCTGGATTAGAATCATTATTCTCACGATCTTGAGCTGCTCTAGAGCAATCTATGTCCTCAATCACGAGTATAGATCGATTTGATGTGTCCGCCAAGAGTCGCCGTAATCGTGAGTCACTGTAAACACTATTCAACTCCAAATCAAAAATGTCAAATTTGAGGTAATTAGCCATGGCAGCAATCAAACTTGATTTCCCAGTCCCAGGAGGACCGTACAACAAATACCCACGTTTCCATGCCCTTCCAACTCTCTTATAAAAATCTTTTCTTGTAAGAAATCTATCCAGATCTTCTTTTATCAATTTCTTAAGATCCGAATCCATAGCCAATGTCTCAAACGTGGAAGGATGATCGAGGGCCGTCGATCCCCAATAATCTCTTCCATCCTCATAGCTTGAAACGTCAAGTGAATATAATTTCACAGCCCTTTTATTTTGTTTTATGGACTTGGACATGTCCACAACGTGAGACAAGTATGTGTTTAGTACCTCTTCTCTGAATTTCTTAGGAAACGTGAGCTCATAATGACGCTTCTCATTGTGCGAATCCGAATCCTCAGTGCAGACAAATTTCCATTTGAGCTGAACTTTGTCGAATGTATCGATGATTTCCTGACCGGCTTCAATCTCGACCCTCAACGTATTTTCCTTTGGCACTTTGCCGACCCTTAAACGTTCTATTGATGGGGCGATTTTGGTGGGTAAGTATGTTTCGGCCGCCTCGTAGATTTGGTTTCGAGTCATACCGCAGTCCTGATCAATGATCAGCGTACAATCCGAAGAGGGCCGAGAGAAAATGTAATTGAAAAGGGAAGCAACATAGGATTGGAATTCATGGGGTATGATTTCATTGAATATGGATTTGATTAGGATAATGGTGGCTGTTACTGAAGCATAGGCTGAGAAGAGTTTTGCTGTTGAAGGCATTTCGAGAAGAGAATACAAGGTCGACATTTTTGAGGTTTGTGAAAATTTAGGAGAATCAGAAGGGTTTTTTTGGGTTTGGGAAATTTGAGGTTTTTCGTGGGTGGGGTTGGGGTTTGGCTTATCCCCAGGACCTGAGATTTTCTAAGCCAGCAGTAGTTGCCCTTTTATAACATCATCTGCTTGGGCGCTAAGCGTTTTAATTACTCATGAAGAAAAGAATGAAGAGACATGTGAATTTCTTTATTTTTAGAAATTTGCTCAAAAGGAGAGGCGTAAACGTGGGGATAACATCCTAACCTTAGTGTTTAAGAAAAACAAAAGTTGGATACCTTTGTGGTCAAGTGCAATGGAGATATGATATCATGGTACATTATATATCCAAAGTGGCAATCATTTTATTTTAGTTATAAAAAAATTTTAAATAGTCAAGATTCGATTCTAGCCTATTCATCGCATATGCCCCTTTAGTAGTAGATAACCCAATTTTTTCTTGGGCTTCAAGTATCAATGTCACATTCTTTCGCACTTTGGTCCGCTTTGCGAAGGTTGAAGTTAATTTAACGAGGGCAGATATGAATGTAATTAAAATTATTAAATTAATAATGTTTTTTTTTTTTAAAAAAATAACTTTAACTTACAAAACTCTAAATTTTTTATCAAGAAAATCACTTCAATTAAAAAATTATATAAAATAGAAACAGAAATAGAAATAAATTGAGACAATTCACATCAGGTGATGAGGTATCTGAACTGCCATCCTAACTTGTATGCTAAGTATTCAAGAACATCATTTTTTTTCTTCATAATCTAATTTTCCCACATTTAATTTTATCTATAAAATCTAATTATAAAATTATTATTATTTGGACATGTATCCGATGGTACGTGACCCGAGTGATGTGCAGGCCAGACCAAAGACAACCAGGCCCATGAGTGACAGTAAACTCTCTCGATGTTTACCAATCACTCCTCTCTCTATAAACTAACTTCACAACAGCTCAATTGGTCGATCTCCAATTCTCCTCGATATTCGATGTCAATTGCTCAATTCACTAAAAGATATTCATTTCCTTAAAAAAACGGAAAGAATCATACATAAATAGAAAGGAGAACTATAAATGTGCTCAATAAAGAAAAGAACTTCTGTGACGATCTTAACTTCTTAAACAGATAATATTTCATAATCTTTGAGGGTCTTATGATCTAATTCCCCAAAATTTTGAGACATTTTAATAAGAAAATTAGAGTTTTACCATATCGCATACATACGGTTCTCACAAACGAAAAATATATAAAATTCAATACGCTTACGATCCAGATAAGTTCTCTTGACCTACACTGAGCCTCTCACTCTCTTGGGCTATCAGTTTGTTTTCTTTCCTTCAAAAATTGTTATTTAATTTGAATATCGAAACCTCCCCATCGGAGGGTGTCAAATTATAGATCTCATCGATCGAGACAACCAAATGACCAAACAATCATGTTCGAGTTTGCAAAGCTAGCATATATGGAATCAAACCCATCTCCAATAATATCGATATATAATTAGAGTCAAGCAATAGCTTATAAATCATTATGTATATTGCATGCAATCAGCGTTTTGATTTAAGACATCATGATTTATCCAAAATTAAAATTTGAATTTTGTGTGATTTAAAAAAAAAAAAAAGTGCATTTTCACTATGTAAACTACACGCGTGGTGTAAGATTCTTTTTCACAATTTCTGTGATTTTTAGAAACTTTTATTTAAATTGCTTTGATTTATTTAATTACTTCTTACTTTTCATGAATTTTACCATAAATGCTGTCTCTTCCTTCATTCCCCCCACCCAAAAGCCAATTTCTTTCTTTTATTTTGGCACCCAAATAAATAGATAAATACAATGTTCTCCTGCTCATGAGGAACAAAAGTAATCATTTTGGTAAGAAAATGGCAGCTCTCCAAATCAAAGGAGAGCATTTTGTGCTGCACCAATTTAATAAAGGCTTAATTTGATTGAATGGATATATTTGGCAAATTTGACGGTGGAAGTCACTTTTTTAATTATTATTATATAGAGATAGTAAAAATTATAAAAATATGTATTTAAAAAAATTTAAATATTAGATTTTGAAAAAAATATTTGAATGAGAATATTTTATTATTTAGATGTCCATACAAAGACATGATTAAAGTCACTCTTGTCGCTTTCAAGCAAAATATATATTAATGCTCACCATAATAAATGGATATACTTGACGTTCGCCAAAAATGCTCATCTCAAACCCTATTGATAAATGTAACCAGACATGCCCCAAATAACTGAACCTGATTGGAAATTTGAACAATGGTAGGGATGTATGTATGCCATATAAATCCTGAAAAATAACTGAACCATGTCCCTGTTTATGGTTAATTTAGGGGTGACGGATCAGTAAAGTTTTGTGGTGTCTGAGAGGGTCTTAAACGTTTGTCTTGGGTTAATCTCTCCCCGACAAGAGTGATACAGGGGAGTAGCTTTCTTCAGAAACTAATTTTCCCTTCCGCCCGCCGGGGGTCGGGGGGGGGGGGCGGGATAGGAAGGAGGAAAAATAAGACAAAAGAAAGGCAGTCCCCATTCCCTTCAATTTCCATTTTTGTGTCCACAGTGCATGTTCAAAACTTATATGCTGAACATTAGATTTTTTTTCCCCTTGAAAGACCGGTATAAAAATAATAATAATAATAATAAAGAAAGTAAAGTACTAACCCAGGAATAAGATGGCTCAAGATTATTTGTCAATCAAATGATTTATGTAAAATTAATTTAAAAAAATTTGTCCAATATTATTTATTTTGTATATATAACGTCAAAGTAGCTAAGGTTTATCTACACAAAATCCTAATATTTCATAATTTTCATTTTATGCATAATATGTTAAAAAATTCATAGAAACGAAAATATAATATTAGCGGAATCAAAGAATTAAAAACTAAATGAATTTAATTTTACGTAACAGTTCTTATAAAAATATTTTAGAATTTTAAAAAATGTGATACTATTCTAATCAAATTTAATTAAAACATCTTTTAAATTTATTAATAAAGCAAATATTATAAAATTTTTCATTTTAAATATATTAAAATAATTCTTGAGAAACATAAACTAATACTAAAAATACCAAATAAGTAAAAATTAAATAAATTAAAATTATGTAATTTTTAAAATATTTTGACTATTTAAATCCGATCGAATTTAATCAAAAGTTTTTAAATGTTGTAATATATACTTTTTTGCAGAAGATTCAAACATTGATCTCTCGATAGAGAGAAGCCATTGCTTCTTCTTCTTTGCCACCAAGCTAAGATTTTTGCAAGAAATACGATGTGGATATGTGATGAAAGATCGGCCGTTGGATCTGTAAGAATTGACGTGGTACGGCAAGGTAAAGGGGGGTGACGCAAGAGAGTCAGAAAGTGGACAAACAATTATTCAATTATTGGAAGATTTTTCTACTTGTCACCGAGACATTGGGTCAGTTCAGTCATCACATCCGCTTGCTAGGCTTCCATGCACTTCCTTCGACGGAGCCACTTGGAATGCAATATGGATAATACCCATTTTTTTAAGGGACACTTTCGACCCCTCAAGGTCCAAAAATCTTATCATAGGATAATGCTATGCTAGTCCTATCAAAGGGTTTTCCTAATTTTTCTCTCTCTGGTTTTTTTTAATAATTTAAATACTCTATTTTCATGGAGCCAAAGGTTGGGCCAAGTTCTAAACAAGATCTATTTTGGTTGAAATTTTTTTGAATTGAATTTAATTTTTATTTAAAAGAAATCACAATTTAAAATTTAAAATTTAAAAATAAAAAATTCAGTCTACAAGGCTTCTTTGGTTTAGGAGTACTGCATTGCAAATCTCTATTGCAGCGCTCTTTGAACTACTTGGAATCCAACTCAATTCACCTTACGACGCTTACACCATGCAAAGTCTCTCTACCAAGGTTCTTGTTCTCATTTATACAAAATTAAATTTGCAATATATATATATATATATATATCGAAAAGGCTCCTCTTTACAAACATTTTTGTGTTTTTCTCACCACGCTACAAAAAGGTCAATTTTAAAATAATTAATGTAAAGTACAATACAATATCACAGAATATCAATTTATATTTCCAAATAAAAAAACTCATATTAAAAGAGAAAATAAAATATGAATTTATAATTATACTTTGAGAATGCAAGAGTTATGATTTCTAATGGGAGAAATCAATAGTTTAAGTTGCAATTATTAAAAATACATACATATATATATAATATTTATTACATTTTCTTAATATTTTAGGGCTTGTACATACTCAATAGGCACTTTTTGAGGGATCAAGTCTAAAAGCACCATTAGATGTTCATACAACAAAATGGACAAAACATATCTAAACAAAAATGACATACTCAATAGGCAATAGACACAGAGGACACACACAACAAATCACAAGACATTAAGGTACATCAAAATGTCCCTTCTTCCATTTTTGGAAGACATTGACACTCTTCCTTGACAAACAAAGTTCGTCTTAGCGCCTAGAATTGCATCTCCTCCTCTTGCTTTTAGGCCTTTTTGTTTGAACATCAGTAGAACACTCACCATCATTGCCACCATCTTCTTCCATTCGTTTCCTCTTGAGGAGATTAAGAACCCCATCAAGAGCAACTCCAACATCGTCGCTTCGCATTAGCTCCTCCGCAACCTGTGCAGGCGTCACGCTTACATTCTCCATCAATTCGGCAATTTCCTTGTGAGAATTTGGGAGTTGAGAGATGCCCAGATAATTTTTTGCTAATATCTTCAATGAACCAAGATTGCAATAACTCATGTGAATATGCATGTCCATGCGACCGGGTCGGAGCAGAGCCGGGTCCAGCTTTTCTTTGTGATTGGTGGTGACGATTATGATCCTTTCATCTCCACAACCTGACCATAGTCCGTCTATGAAATTGAGTAGCCCTGAAAGGGTCATCTGCACCCAAAAAAAAAAAAAAAAAAACAACAAAAGGAATATCAAAATTGTAGCATTTAATCTAATAAAGAAAGTAGTATATAATAAATTATATCAGTGATAAATTATAATATATATTTGAAATTATAATTTTAAGGATAACCCTGTCGGCTTCGTTCGCCTGTTGTCGATTGGGGTCGAATGAGGACACACTTTATGTCTTTGTACCCCATGTGAGGCTGAGTCAGATTAGAAGTTGTGTTGAACATGCTTCATGACAAAGCATCTTCGTCGCTTGTTGTATGGACTTGGTTTCTTAATTAGGGAGACCCATAAAAATGTTACTTAAAGTAACTTTGGTTTTTGCCTAGAAAGTAGTAAGTCAACATCGATGCATTAAACTACATTAGACCTTTTTATTTTTATGATAAAATAATTAATTGTTATGTATTCAATTAGTGTTGACGCAAAATCAGAATCATTCGGTCTTGATAAATAATATATTAAAAAGGAAAAAAAAAAAGGGAGGAATGACTATAATTTTTTTTTTCTCCTCGAGTTGGTTCTTCATTGAGTATCCGGATCTTTACTCAAACTAATTTCGATTGAGCTGCTATCGAGTCCAATGGGAAGGAAGCTCTCCCAACGTCGTTTTTGTCACTTCCAAAACTCAAATCCCAATTCTTAATGTGAGGTGTCAAAACCCTTTTCACTATATTAAGCATCGGTATAAATAGTTATTAATTATTTAATAAAAATAATAATTGTGCAAAAGAAGGAACTAACTGACCTGAGCATCAACCTTAGTTACCCCGTCCTCAGGATTTCTCCGATTGGGTATCTCGATAGTGCAATCAATATCTTCAATGACAAGTATGGACTTGTTGGTGGTGGCCAACAAAATCCTCCTCAAATCCGAATCATTAATCAATTTCCCAAGTTGCAAATCGTAAATATCGTACTTCAGATGGTTAGCAATTGCAGCGATCAAACTTGATTTTCCAGTCCCAGGAGGACCGTACAGCAAATACCCACGTTTCCAAGCCCTCCCAACGCTCTTGTAAAACTCTTTCCTCTTCACAAAAGAATCCAAATCATCCATAATCATCTTCTTCAATTCTGGGTCCAAGGCCAATGTTTCAAACGTCGTTGGGTGTTGAAATTTAATGAATTCCCAAATTCCTCCTCCACCTAGACAAAAATTGCCTAGTGTTTTCAACTTCACCACTCTCCCCTCTTCTTTCATTTCCTTAAACTTTTCCAAAATGGAATGCAGGTAACAGTCCATCACCATTTCTCTGTGCTTTTTATTGAAACTTAGTTCGAATTGTCTATTTTCGGATTTCGATGAGGGATTCCTAGGATTTGGGTTCTCTTTCTCAGTACATGCAAATCGCCATTTGAGCTCAACCCCATCAAAGAAATCAACAATTTCCTCACCCTTCTGGAATTGGATTGTGAATTTGTTCTCTTTTGGGGCTTTGCTGATTTTGAGGCAATTTGTTTTGGAGTTGATTTTTGTGGAGAGGAAAGCCTCGGTGGCTTCATAAATCTCATTGATAAGAAATCCAACTTTTTCTTCAATGATTAAGGTCATTTGAGAGGACTTTGGGGTGAAAAAAGGCTTAATGACAGAGTACAGATATGTGCGAACTGGGGGTGGGACTACCTCGTTTAGGATACTCCGGACTAGCATCATGGATGCAGATATTGAGGCATAGGTCGAGAACAACGATGATGTTGAAGGCATAGACATGGTTGTGAGGGAAAACATTTTTCTCTCTCGAGGGTTTTTTACTTGCCTCTAATGGGGTTTGAGGGAGGAGTAAGGACAGGGGACTGAGGACTGGGGACTGAGGACTGAGGACTGAGAGATGGGTTCCAAGAATATTTATGATGAGATGGATGAAAATTTGCCTATTTTAAACTAAAACGAGGCCCTGATTGATCACGCAACGCAACATCAAGCGTCACAATGGATCACATGACGTGGACACGGAAGAAAAACGTATATATTGACATTTTGGTTTGTCATTCTCTGGAGGAAAGTCATGTCAGCTTGAATCATTGCTTTTTATACAGTGCGCCAGATATTATGAGAGAATAATTTCGTCTTAAGAAAAAGGTGGGAGGGTAGTAGTAGAATAACGGAGAGTATGATACATTTTATGGTATAAATTCTTATATTTTAATCTGATAACTCTGTATTTAAATTTTTATGTAACTAAAAAAAATAATAAAGAGTACATGATTTTAAAATTATATAATAATGATAATTTTATCATCAATAAATAAAATAAAATTATTATTAAAATTTAAATTTACTCAAGAAATACATTAATTACCAATGCCCGGCTTGTGTGTGGAGGCTAAAAAATTGTTTGAATTTGAAAAATTGTTTGAATTTGAAAAATTGATTGAAATTTGTTGGTATTATTAATTTGACCGTTTACAGAACAATCTATAATGCACATAAAAGCCTCAATATTAATATTTTTAAAATATTATCCTCATCAGGTAATGAATTTCTTATTCTATATTTATCTATTTTATTAATTATTAAGACTCGTTATTTATAAAGAGTGCCCAATCAACCATTATCTTTCAATTATATTTGAATGGTTGTTGAGTCCTTAAATTAAAATATTCTTGAATTATATGCATTTCTAAATTAAATATAACCATTAAGTTTGCACGGGCGTTTGATTTGTATTTGGAAATCGGAATTGGATTCAGAATACAGTTTCATATAACCTCTTTTTTTTGTTTTTCATAAATCTCTTATTTTGAAATTTCATTTTTAGATTTTTATTCTTATTCTATTAATTCAAACAATTTATATGATTTTAAATCCAATTCTTGAAATATTAATACTAAACATATTAAATTGGAATATATTAACTTAAATCATATTTTATATTTATTTTTGAGATATATATTTTTATTTTAAACCTATGAACACACTTATCTACAATACATGAGTGGTTAAAGACTAGTCCACTTAAAATCAAGAGAGAAAAAAAAATAGTCTATTTTGGTTCGAGAATATTTTGCTTTGTGAATAAGGTCAGACGTGTGACCTTACAGGAATACAAAAATGGTAAGAATTCTTGTTTAATTAATTTTTTAAAATCGAGATCTAACTTCGAATTTTACGATTCAATTTTTAAAATTTGTTTTTAATTAATTCATGTTACTGTTATAAGATAATTTTTTAAAATCGAGATTTAATTTTTGAATCTTATGATCCAATCAAAGAGAAAGAAAAAATAGCGATATGAATATTGAACAATATATTACATGATAATATGTGGTATATATAAAAGCTTTTTAATATTTCAAATTATATTTAAGATCTATATATTACATGATAAATGAAGATATGAATATGAAACAATTAATGTGGCCTAAAAACCAGCCCAAGTGCAGGTTAAAAAGGTTGGTAAAACGCATGGTTTCTTTTTTCCATGAATCATCACCCCACCATACCGAGACTTTGAAGAAAAAACCATTATAATTGGGACCCTTTTCACTTTTTTGAAATCTCTGTCCACGGACCATATCCCCCGCACCCCTGACTCAGCTTCTAATCGGTTCATAGTGTTCAGCACCAAGGACTAAATCCAAAACGCATGATAGAAGACCAAATCCTGTGTGGACAAGTGGATGGTTTTCGACCTAGAGAGAGAGAGGGGGGGGGGCAAGGGGGCGGCTAAGGAACTTTTGCTTAATTTGATTGGGTAGAGCTTTTGGGTACAAAATTGATATCAATTTAATATCAAAAGCCTTGTTCTTTGTCATTTTGAACTACCTCTTGAGGTCATTTCTTAGGCAATGGCTAATGACACAAAATCTTGACACTTATGTCCACTCAGAGGTCATCCTCATCTGAATGGTGTCAAGCTCATGAAAGGACATGCCAGCCCAAAATTCACGTCGGCAGAAGAAGCATAGTATGCTAATAATATTCTTGAAAAAAATGAATGTACGTCATCCTAGTTTCGGCTGATGACCTCATCTCAGATTTAAATTTTCTTAAATAATATTTAAGGCATTCATATTGAATTATTATTAGATCAAACATCTAATTTTTTTTGTTTAAAATTTTGATTCAAAATCTTAATTAAAAAAAATTTAATATGAGTCATTCAATTCACAAAATGATATCAACGGATAGTTGATTTAGTAAAATATGACGTCAAGTCCGTTAATCAAATTTTTGAGTTCGACTCGCGATTTGGGTATGAAAAAAATTATGTTAGGAGAATAGCTCGTATTGTAAGTTTTAAATCGAATTAATCAGAATATGTTTTAAATACTGATTGATATAACGTAAAAAAATAAATCAGATGTTATCTTAATTCACATGTCAGTGAATACTCGAAACTAATTATTAAAAATTTAGGGAATTGTTTGTAACTAAATGAATTTCGTTAAAATATATAGAATTCATTCCTGAATCGAATTTTTATTACTAAAAAAAGGGTAAAATCAAATAATAGAATTAAAAATATAAATATTCTCGTTTTGGGATTAACCAAGGGGTTTAGCTGCATACAAGCGGTCAACAATAAGGTGTTACTGATGTGGACAGTTAAACACATTTAACAGAAAAAAAAAATTAAGAATTAACTTTAAAATGAGAATTATTTATCTTTTTAACATATAAATAGAATTTTGCCAAACATGTGGAGTTTATTTTATTCCATAAAAAATATGGATTTACAAATTGACCAAAAAAAAAAAAAACAAAACAAGAAGAAGAAATTTACAAATGAAATTAACGAGTGTTTGTGGGTTTATGTAAATTTACTTTTCAATTACTACATTATTTTAATTCAATTAACTCTTAAGAGAGGAAAAGCCCTCAGATGGAAGACTTCCTTTACAAATAAGTTATAAGATTTCGCTTACAAAAAAATTATACAATTCTGTGGGTTAAAGATTTTCCTTGAATAAAAAAAGAGTATGCAAACTGTTGGGATTAGGCTACATTCATTTTCTGTTTTCTTTTTAAAAAAATTAATTTTAGAGTGACCTTATGAGGGATCATTTGCATCCAAAAACTGAGGCCTAATTTTATTCAGATCGGCTCTCTAAACAAAATTAGACTGTCAAGTCCGCAATGTGGTGCCACGAGACATCACGATGGTTTTTTTTTTTTTTTTTTTTTGTATAATGATTTGAATCTATGATCATCAGGTTAGGGATGGACATTTATACTATTAGACTATTCCTTTAAGGAGTTATGATGGTTTCTATGGTTTTTTTGGTACTGTATATGATGGGTTATTGAGTTGTGAACTTGAATGTGCTAAGGTATTACTCCCAGAATTATTAACTGGGCATGCCATAGTCTGGGTGGGCTTTTCAAGGGCCTAAGTTCTTGAATCCTGGAATTTAGACCCATAATTTTTATTTATTTATTGGTACTTGATCACAGGTATCTAAAAATCCAATCAACCTAGTTTGATCAGTTATAAGAGCCAATTTAGAGAAAAGCAATACCTATTTTTTATTTTCAAAACTCAAACTCTATATCTTTTGTTAACGAAATTTAGTATTTTACTATTAGATCAATAGGTTTGATCATATTCATAATTATATAATTATGTTCCTAAGTAATTTGGCTCTAAGCAAAGGACAAAATAATACCTCCCAGATAAACCATCCACCAGTGTGGTGTAGGATTATTGGACACTTGTAATGGCCTGATCCAGTATCTGTGAACCGACCCGACCAAGCTAAATTGGTTGATAAAGGGGTTAGTGTGCATTGCTGTGACTCTTCCATTGCAATTCAAAAAATCTCTAGGTTCATATATCTTAAAGGGTTGGCATAGGAACCATTA
Source organism: Dillenia suffruticosa (assembly GCA_033439265.1). Classification (NCBI taxonomy): domain Eukaryota; kingdom Viridiplantae; phylum Streptophyta; class Magnoliopsida; order Dilleniales; family Dilleniaceae; genus Dillenia; species Dillenia suffruticosa. The sequence continues at coordinate 1,482,813 of JAVTVX010000027.1, forward strand.
CCATGTTCTGGAGGACAATGCTAAGATCTACATTTCCATTTAGCCACACATGAAGTCCTTTCATACTTTCGTAATTTCATTACTTTAAAAAGGAAAAAACTACATAGCAAAGGAAAAATCTTGGGGCATCCCATGGTCATACATGTGCTTCATCATCAAAATGCTAATTAAGATTAATTATATTGCATACGAAGGATAAGTTTTTACTGGAAGCCATTAGTTAAACGTGTCATTAGCCTTATCTTCTTCTTCTAGGCTGCAAGTGAAACATGATTCCCATTTGGTACCACGCTCTCTTTCTCACCCTTAACCTTCTCCTCTTTTTTACTTTCTTGTTCTATGTCTATTTTCTTGGCATTGTCTTGTGCCTTTTTAGCCTTGGCTTCCTCTTCTTCTTGTGCTCTTTTAACCTTTGCTTCTTCATTTTCCTTCAATTTCAGATTGAGAAACTCGATCAATCTCTTTAGTGCAACCTCAGGCATCTCTTCCTTCAATAATTGTTCAGCTACCTCTGCTGGGGTCACCTCTGCAGTTGGAATCAACCCTTCAATCTCTTCAAACAACGCGTGCTCTTTGATCCCAAGATAGTTGGAAGCCAGGAGCCTGAACCCGCACGGCGTGCAATAAGACAAGTGAATGTGCATGTCCATGCGACCCGGTCTCAACAATGCAGGGTCTAGCTTGTCCTTGAAGTTTGTTGTGAATATTATGACTCGCTCGTCACCACAACTTGACCACAGTCCATCAGTGAAGTTAAGCAGGCCTGAAAGTGTCACGCTTGGCTCCCTCTGCACATGACATTCAAGTGAGGTTTAGTTTCATCTATAAGCATTTGCGATGGATGGTCAATTTTGTTGACCATTTCTGCCTAAATAATGATGAACAAATCTAGTGATGTTATTTAGTGTCTCAAGCAGTGGGTACTGCACTAAAGACAAAAAGGGAAGAAATCGAAAATATCATGTGAGAGAGAGAGAGAGAGAGAGAGTAATATGGGTCCGTTGATGAATTCAATCTCTGTCACTGCCACCGGACTCTGATTTTAAAGTCTTGGTTTTAAAATTTAAGACAAAAAATTCTTTAAATTAAATTTAACTAAAATTAAATTAATCAAAACATAAATTTAAATTTAAATTTAAATATAGATCGTTATACCAAAAAATTCAATCTTAACATCAAACAAATCACAGTAACACTGTATCCACAGAAAATGAAAAAAAAACTAAAAAACTAAAAAAAAAGTGCGAGAGAGGGCCGGGGGGGGGGGGGGGGAGAGAGAGGACTAACCTGATTTCCTGTTGAGGGCTCTGGATCATCAGATTCACTGGACCGATTCTTCAACTCAATGGTACAATCAATATCCTCGACAACCAAAATAGACTTATTCGCCGTGGCAACTAACAATCTCCGCAACTCCGAATTACGCCTCAAACTCGTCAACTCCAAATCATATATATCAAAATGCAAATAATTCGCCATTGCAGCGACCAAACTCGATTTCCCAGTACCAGGTGGTCCATACAACAAATACCCTCTTTTCCAAGCTTTCCCAATCTTCCTATAATACTCTCTCCTCTTCACAAATCTATCGAGATCATCAAGAATCGTCTTCTTCAACTCAGCTTCCATGGCAAGCGTGTCAAAGGTTGCAGGATGATCCAGATTTATGGGAGTCCACAAATTGTTGATACTTCCGTATATGTGTTCGTGATTAACGGTGTGAATTTTGATGTTTTTCTTCTCTTGTTTCATCAATTTCGCTTCCTTTACTATGTGGGGCAAGTAAAGATCCAAGGCTAATTGTTTATGTTTCTTGTGGAAACTTAGTTCGAAACATCGTACCTCGGATCTGAGAGTGGTGTTCATGTCTCTCGGATTGTAAAAATTCTTGGACTCGATTTGTCTGCAAATCATAACCCATCTGAATTTAACGTTGTTAAAAGTGTCTAAGACTTCTTCGTTGCTATCCATGGTGATTGTCGTGTTTGATTCCTTTTCGGGTTGGCTGATTTTGAGTCTTTGTGTGGAGGGAGAGGGGGAGAGTTTGGAACCTAAGTAGATTTCAGCGGACTCGTAGAGTTGGTTGTTGACGAGACCATCGAATTCGTCGATGACCATTGTGAGTTGGTTGGAGAATTTGCTGAAGAAACCTCGGATTTGGAGAAAGAAGTAGTCTCTGAACTCGTGAGGGAGGAGTTCTTGTGTGAATGATCGTATTACCATTGCTGTTGCTGCTAGTGATGCTACTGTTGTGAAGATTGCTTTTGACGACATGAATTTGGATTCCGACGTTGGCTCCATCGGAAGCTCTGGTTTTTAAAGAGAGAGAGACTTGGAATTTTAAGGAATGAAGTGGAACAACCTATGTAGAGGCAGAAGCAACATGATTTTGGTTTTACAGAGAGAGAGAGAGAGAGAGAGAGAGAGAGAGAGAGAGAGGGGTGAGGTTGAGTTGACGGACAAAGCGAAGGTGAGGTCGTTCTGTTGAACTTAACCTGAAGCTTCAGGTTCCGGGAAGTCGTGAAATTACGGTAACGCCCGTTCGCACCGTCTTTTCTGGGAAAAGCTGCCGAGAGAGAGGGAGAGAGAGAGAGGTGAGGTTGAGTTGACGGACCGAGCGAAGGTGAGGTCTTTCAGTCGAACTTAACCTGAAGTTTCAATTCAGGTTCCGGGAAGTCGTGACATTACGGTAACGCCCGTTCGCACCGTCTTTTCTCGGGAAAGCTGCCGCTATATTTCACGTGTCACCGTATTAAATTAATTAATATTTATATAATAATTTTTATAATTATATATATTTTTATATATAAAAATTATTTATTTAATTTTTACCTTATTTATTTTATGATAAAAAATTATATATTTAATCATTTTAGATTTTTATTATAAGAAATAACTATTCTATTATTGTTATAAAATAATTAATATTTATATAAAAGATTTTATATTTATACATTTGTCTATATTTTATTTTCTATATTTTTACAAAATTTTATTTCTAAGTATTATTTTATATTGGTTTCTGTTTTTGTGCGATCTAGAGTGCCAATGAGATAGACTCCAATGAATTTGAGTATAGGAAGAGCCAAGATTGGACAAAAAAGGGCGAGAAAAAAGTTTAAAAAATATTAATAGCGTAAAAAATTATTAAATTTTTTATTTTTATTTTCATCTTTATATACATGAAAAAGGAGATATAAAATTTTAACTGATTTTTTATACATATTTTTATATTTTATATATCATTTTAAACACTGGTTAAGGAAAGCAATATCAAAGTGGGAAGGGGCATCGTGAGACCTTCAACCAGATGAGTGTATTTGACTCGAAGTTTTCTTTTTTTTTTTTTTTTTTTTTTCAAATAACATGTATTTTTGATAGTATTCTAGAGTTTTAACAGGTTTAGACATAAGCTACTGAAATTTTAGTATTTTACAAGCTCTTACGGGTCAAAATAGTACTAATATTTCCAAAAGACTATAGTGTTTGAGAAAGGGAGAAAAAGGAGAGAGAATTCCAGAGTGTGATGCCAAGTATAGAAACAATAACCAAATCAAATGCACGATTCCCAATCTGAGTGCTCCCTTTGACCTCGTCTCTCTTGAAACTTCAACGCTTGGAACAAAATTTCTCAGCGTTAACGTTTATCTATTTTTTAAAAATATTTTTTAAAAGTATTTCAATATGTTATCATATGAAATTTTTATTATTTTTTATATTTAATAAATTATTTATTATTTAATTATAATTTTTATCTATTTATTTATTTATAAAGTAATACCAATATTTTTAATATAAATATAAAAATTAAAAAATTAAATTATTATTATATTAATAATTTTTGTACTAAAAGCAAGAGTTGAGGGAGTTCTCTTCTCGTAAAAAGCTTGAATGGACCAGGCGAAAACTTTATTAAAATTTATTGAAAATTTCTCTTAAATTTTCTTTTAATTTTTTATAAAAAATTTTATTTTAATTGAAAAGTATTATGAATAGAGTAAAATAAATTTATTGGCCGTGACCAACACTTTTTTAGAAGACCACCTTTAAACCAAGAAGGAAGAGAAAGGAAGAAAAAGACGAGAAAGGCCTTCAAAATCAATTTTAATAAGAAGAATATTTGACTTTTTAATTAATATTTAAGTTTAAATTTTAAAGAATTCTCTCCTAAAAAAAGTTTGGCAACAATTTAAATTAAATTAATCAAAATATAATTATGAATATCATGTTTATAAGGGGATATTCTAGTAATCACAATTTTTTTCTAAATTTAATGATTTTAAATTCAATTTTTGATATAAAAAAAAATTAAGATATCGTTTGATCTGGTATAAGAAAGGAGAAGACTTGAAAAGTCGTTGTAGGCTTTAATTGAAAGAGGTCACACCGGAAAATATTTCACAAGAAAGAAAAAAAATCAAAGTTTCCATTTTTCAAAGTGAGTCGAAGAAAATGAAGCTATGGTTGTCGGATTCTCTACTTCCTGGAAGCCATGCTTTTAGGACTAGTCGACGTGAATTATTATCATTTCTCCACCGACCGGGCCTTTTACGGTGTCATTTGATTTAGAGCACAAGATGGAAAGATCAAGACAGGAGAAGACAGACGTGACGAAAATTTCAAAAAAGGAAAAAGACTAAAAAGATTTCACTAAATTTTCCTTCTGTCTCTATTCCCGTATTCTTAAAAAAATACATCCATTTGATCCATTTTTGTTCTACAGATAGAAACTCCTTTTTATTTTTGTCTGTCTTTGCTAACCAAACATGATATTTGTAGGGCCAAGTATCTTCCTAAGAATCTAAGGCCCACGCTCTGTATATTTACCAACCATTGTGTACACTTCTTTTTTAACACGAAATTTGATCTGAGATCATGAGAGAGAGGTTGTAACAACCGGATTGCTCCCATTATGTACACTTTTCAATCATTCAGTTATCCACCTTCAGGGAACATTGTTGGGGCAGAAAATAAGTCCCAATGTTCAACTGTTGGGATAGCTCAATTGGGAGAGCGTTAGATCAAAGATTTGAAGGTCGCGTATTCGATCTACTCTGACCTCTATCTATTATTCGTAAAAAAAAAAAATAATTATGTACTTTTTCGATGTAATATGAAGAAAATCAAACAGTGCTTTCCAATTAAATTCTTCCATGGCAGGCATTAAGATCACTGATCAACACCTCAAGAAGATTATATTTGCAGTCCACATTAGTAACACCGATAGCCCTAGACACGGGTTTAGCTAAGTGAACTTAGATCACGTCAAGGATCTAGCAATGTAGATCTAGTAGTCCACTGCTTGTTTTAGAGTCCGTTTTCAATATTACCTGAAACTATGGAGGTTTTTTTTTTTTTTTTTTTTTGTGTGCAAACAATAAATGAAAAGATATATATATTTTGAAAATGAGATGTAATAAGAAAGGGCAATATATGTTGGCATTTTGTTACACAATTGCATTCATAAAATATAAATATTCATTTTACAATAAAGAAAGTGAAATATAGAAATATTAAATAGGAATTTATGTTTCTAACATACATTAAACAAAAAAATATTAAAGAAATAAAGAAAAGAGTTTGAACTTAGAGTAAAAATGAAAACAAAAAAATAATTGGGAGCAAAACCGGGAATAATTTAAGAGGAGCAAATAGGAAAAGTTAGAGTAGTGGTAAAGAAAGAGATTGGGAAGAGTGTGTGAGAAAATATGTCAAGTCCCTCCCTATTCATAGATTTTTGAAATATTTTGTTTTCAAAAAGATCTCATAAAATTAGTAGTTCTTTAGGGGGTGGGATGGTAATGGCATTTTAGTCCTTTAAATTTAAAAAATATTGTAATACAATTAATTTTGTATTTTCCTTAAAATAATAATATTGTAGTCTTATAGGTTAAACTATGGAATCCCTTCAATGGTTCTGCTTGAAATGTAATTTTTCATTGAATTAAATTAATGGGAACATTAAAGTATGGATAGATTTTGGCTTTGAGATTATTGTCCTTTGCATATTGCTATTTGCTTTGTTTGCAATCCAGTTGATGTCCTTTATTCAACGATTAGCTTGTTTTTTTTTTGCATAAATCTTATATGGGAGGTGCTTGCTTTATTCGTATTGAACAGTAGTCTGTCAAGTTAAGTGTTTGAATATAATTTGCATATGGAAAAGGTTGCAAGGCTGCCTGTTGTTTGTTTTAGGACTTTCCAAGTCCCGCCGATGTATTGTGCATCTCCCATAGAAGCAAGTACCTTGATGTTGATATACATTATTCTATTATACACGATACCATGGACGCTTTTGATTATATCTTAAAGACGATTTTTTTTTTTCTTTTGTTATACAAAATTTGAAATTTATATCATGAGATCAGAGAAAGAAATTATAACACCGGACTGTTCCCTTCGACAGGAAATATCTTAAAGACTATGGGATGTCAGAGAATGGAGCAAGGCACGACTGGGTCGTCCCCGTGAACCAAGTAGACAACAGCCATTTGCTGGCAAATTGGGCAGGTTTCTGGGTTGTGAATTTCGGGCTTTGGATCCGGCTTCTTCTGTTCGGGCTTCTTTTGGGCCTCTTGCTTTTGGGGAGCAGGCGGAGGCCCAACACTCACTACCTTCACAAATTTGCCGGCTTTCCTCGTACGCTCTATGATGTCATATGGGTCTGCATCTCCGGTCACTGCCAGAGTTCCTTTGTCGGCATCAACTTCAATTTTATCGATGCCTACGATCAAGCAAACACACAAGTCAAAATTTTATTCCATAGAGGTGAAGTACAACATTCACATAGCTTAGAGTGGCATGGCCAGAACATGTCATAATTGTTAGAAAATAGACAAAAACACTTAATTTCTTTGATCGAATTTTCAGATTTTAGTTTAAAAAATAAAAAAAAATAAATATCGAAAGAGTTTATTCTTTAATAATACAACAGTTAACTCAAACCTAATTAATTGAAATCAATAAATTGATTATCGAATATCAATCAAGAAGTATCAAAAAAATTACTAGAAAACAAGTCAAATGATTGAATATTTTTAAAATATTTAAGGTAAGAAGTGATCAAGGTTGAGAACAAACAAACTTTGAAAGAGTGATCAAATTTGTGAAGCATGATTTTATGAAAATGGAAATCATTGAGCATCCGGATTGAATCTACACCAAAGAAGAAAAATAATTTGTTTTGCATGTAAATTAAAAAGTGAAATTTGAACTGATAATTGCATGTACATGTAAATGTACCTCTTAATTGGGAGATAGACTTTAGGAACTTCTTCTTACACTTGAGGCATGAAATATCAACCTTCAAGACAGTTCTCTGAACCATTCGGAAGAACTACTAGATCTTTCCCTCCCTCCCTCCCTCCCTCCCTCTCTCTCTCTCTCTCTCTCTCTCTCTCTCTCTCTCGCTCTCTCTCTCTCACTCTCTCCAAATTATATCACTTGGTCTGGTGCCTTATGATAAGTCTTGTGTGCAATACTTATTCTATTATTGCCTTATGTTATGACATGTGAGGAAAGTATTAAAATAAAAAATATATTTCTTTCATAATCTTGAAACAGTAAAACCAAGAATAATTTTAAATACTCATAATGATAGAATTGAAGAGTATGACACCAAATATGGAAACAATAATCAAATCAAGTACACGATTCTCAAGCTGCGTGCTAGCTTTGATCTCGTCTCTGTTGAAAACTTCGATGTAAATTTGGGACAAAACTTCTCTGCATTAACATTTATCTTTTTTTTTTAAAATATTTCAACATATTATTATATAAAACTTTTATTATTTTTATATTTATATATTTTTTACATTTAATAAATTATTTATTTATTTAATTATAATTATAATTTTTATTGTATTTTTTTATAATTAATAATTACATATTGATCATTATAGATTTTTAGTATAAAATATAATTATTCTATTATTTATATAAAATAATTATTATTTATAGAAAAATTCATATATTTTTTATATCTATGTATTTATTTATGTTTTCATTTTTTTAATTTTACAAAATTTCATTTCCCCTTCATTATTCCATTTTTACTTCTGTACAACCTAGAGTTTGGGTACCACCTCTAGGATAGGCAATTGGGTTGGATTGGCCCGAACCCGGCCCGTTTTGAATGACCGAGCTCGCACTATATTTTGGCCGGATTAAGCTCGGGGCCATTATTTAAGTCTGTTTTAAATACGGACCAAGATTGAGCACCGATTGGCTCGGCCGTATAGAAATGCAACTTGATTAGGCTTACGAGTTGAAATTAGATCACTAACAAGAAGCAAAACTTGCCCAATTTGCACAATCACAAGATCAACCGTAAGGGAAATCACAAAGAAAAATCCAAAATAAATCAAAAAATCAACAATGCACATGCTATATCTGATTTTTTGGGTCCAAAAAATCAACTATAATTTTTAATTAATTCAAACTCAGAGTTTGGCTTGAAACGAGTCTAAGGTCCTTTTAATTTTTTGAGTGAAGATCGAGTCTTATTTTTCAAGCTTTCTCGAGTCGGATTTAGATTCAGATTCATAAAAATTTTAAACCAGAAGAGTCCAAGCTTTTTAAAGCTAGGCTCGAAAATCTCAATTGCCTGCCCTAACTACCTTCTTTCTTGAACCCTCTCATCATTTTGGTTTCTTATCAAATTTTCTGTTTTGATAATTATAAGTAAATATTAATTAAAAAATAATAATGAAAATGAAATGGAACTATTTTGAGTCACGTGAGGGTGGAGGTGACCGTACGAGAATGCTGCGTTGGGTGGTGGCCCAGTCATCCCAGAAAAAGTTGAGAGAAACAATGAATCCAGTCAAAACAGCACACGGGTTAGGTGAACGTGAAGAATTAGTCGTCCTTACGAACATAAATAATGGCTTATACCGAACTTCAATTATTTTATTTTATCTTTTTATCTATTTATTTATTTATAAAGTAATATAAATATTTTTAATATAAATATAAAAAATTAAAAAAATTAAATTATGATTATATTAATAATTTTTGTACTAAAAGCAAGAGTTGAGGTTTTTATCTATTTATTTATTTATAAAGTAATACAAATATTTTTAATATAAATATAAAAAATTAAAAAAATTAAATTATTATTATATTAATAATTTTTGTACTAAAAGCAAGAGTTGAGGGAGTTCTCTTCTCTGGACCAGGCGAAAACTTTATTAAAATTTATTGAAAATTTCTTTTAATTTTTTATAAAAATTTTATTTTAATTGAAAAGTATCATGAATAAAGTAATAAATTTATTGGCCGTGACCAACACATTTTAGAAAACCACAATTAAACTAAGAAGGAACAGAAAGAAAGAAAGAGACGAGAGAGGGCACCAAAAAAAACAAAAGAAAGAGATGAGAGAGACCTTCAAAACCGGTTCTAATAAAACGAATATTAACTTTTTTATCTAAAATTTGAGTTTAAATTTTAGGAATAAAAAAAATAATATTCCAAGAATTCTTGACTAAAAAATGAATCCGAAATCTAATTTATCAAAATATAATTTTGAATATCGTGTTTCTAAAAGAATAATTTAATAATCACAATTTCTCCCTACACTAAATAATTTTAAATTCAAATTTTGATATAATAAAATAAATTTTAGATATTATTTGATCCACTATAAAAAAGGAGAGGACTTCAAAAGTCGTTTATGACTTTGATTAAAAGTGGTCACACCGGAAAATATTTCACATGAAAGAAAGATCAAGACACGAAAAGAAAAATCAAAAGTTGTTTATGATTTGAATTAAAAGTCGGGTTCTCTACTTCCTGGAAGCCATGCTTTCGGGACCAGTCGAAGTCTATTATTGTTATTTCTCCACCTACCGGGCCCTTACGGTGAGACCACAGGATGGGCCAATGACCTCAGCTCACTTTTTCATGAAATATATTCGAGTTCGTGTTTCTATATATATATATATAGAAAAAAAAAAAAAATCAAGACATGAAAAGACAGACGTGACAAAAATTTTTAAAAAGTACAAAGATTAAAAAGAATTCATTAAATTTTTCTTTTATCTCTATTCCCGTATTCTTTGAAAAGTACCCATGCTCTGTGTGTTGGTACCAGGAATCGAACCTTAGCCGGTTGATAACCACAACCACTACCAACCATTATGTGAAATTTTGTATCATGTACACTTTTCAATCATTCAGTTATCACCTTAGGAGAAACATTGTTGGGGCAGAAAATAAGTCCCAATGTCCAATGTGTGACAGAAGTTCCAGTGTTGGGGACAACACTTATGTATTTTTTCGATGTAATATGAAGAATATCAAACAGTGCTTTCCAATAAAATTCTTCCATGGCAGGCATTAAGATCATTGATCAACACCTCAAGAAGATTATTTTTGCAGTCCACATTAGTAACATCGATAGCCCTAGACACGGGGTTTTGCTAAGCAAACTTAGATCACGTCAAGGATCTAGCAATGTAGATCTAGTAGTCCACTGCTTGTTTTAGAGTCTGCTATCAATATTACCTGAAACTATGGAGTTTCTTTTTTTTTTTTTTTTGTGCCAACAATAAATGAAAAGATATATATATATATATATATATATATATTTATTTATTTATTTATTTTTGTGCCAACAATAAATGAAAAGATGTATATATATATATATTTTTGTGCCAACAATAATTTTATATTTTGATTATAATAGAATTCTAGCACGTTTATACATTAATTTGGCAAGAGGGACTTATTGTTTTGATGATTTAGGTCCACATACATTATTTTATTATACACGACGATACCATGGGCGCTTTGATTATATCTTAAAGATTATTTTTTTTTGTTATATGAAATTTGAAATTCGAATTACGGCAGAAGGGAGCTTAGGATGTCTTAAAGACTATTTTAGAATGGAGCAAGGCACGACTGGGTCTTCCCCGTGGGCCAAGTAGACAACAGCCATTTGCCGGCAAATTGGGCAGGTTTCTGGGTTGTGAATTTCGGTCTTTGGATCCTGCTTCTTCTGCTCGGGCTTCTTTTGGGCCCCTTGCTTTTGGGGAGCAGGCTGAGGCCCAATACTCACTACCTCCACAAATTTGCCGGCTTTCCTCGTACCCTTTATGATGTCATATGGGCCTGCATCTCCGGTCACCGTCAAGGTTCCTTTGGCGGCATCGACTTCAATTTTATAAAAAATTTTTATGAAAGTTGAGAACAAACAAACTTGGAAAGAGCGATCAAATTTGTGAAGCATGATTTTATGAAAATGGAAATCATTGAGCATCCCAATTGAATCTATACCAAAGAAGAAACATAATTTGTTTTACATGTAAATTAAAAAGTGAAATTTGAACTGATAATTGCATGTACATGTACATGCACTTCTTAATTGGGAGATAGAATTTAGGAACTTCTTCTTGCACTTGAGGCATGAAACATCAACCTTCAAGACAGTTCTCTGAATCATTCGGAAGAACTAGCTAGATCTTTCCCTCTCTCTCTCTCTCCCCCCCAAAAAAAAATTATCACTTGGCCTAGTGCCTTATGATAAGTCTTGTGTGCAATAGTTATTCTATCAGTGCCTTATGTTATAACAAGTGAGGAAAGTATTAAAATAAAAAATAATAAACATATATTTCTTTCACAATCTTGAAACAATAAAAAAACTATAATTTATGCAAATAAAGCATTGACCGATTTTGTAATGACTTGAATGTTTAGAAACACCACCAATAATGCTTTAGGAAATATCAAAATTCCCTGGAAAATCACAGGCTTCCCATATTCTATTAGATAAATTGAGAGAGAGAGAGAGAGAGAGAGAGAGAGAGAGATTTACATTGAAAATTACCTGGGGTGATCCCTTTGTTGTTTTGTGTTGCCTCTTCGAATAATAGACAAAACATCGTTTTACCTAAATCCGGGGCAGCACCAATTGGAGCGTAGAATAATAGACAATAATCTTAAAAAGAATAGGACTGGTGTTGGACAAATTAGAAGAGTGTCACAATCCGAGTCCAGAGAGAGACAGGTGACAAAAAGACGGAGAGAAATTGGGAAGAGAGAGAGATAGGGAAACAAAGAACAAAGAGAAAGTGACAAAGAGGAGAGAGAATACAAAGACGGAAAGAAGAATTTCAATACTATTCTATTCCGTTTTATATTCATTATATGCTTTGAGATTAGTATCTATATTATTTCTATTAATTTTTACTAATCAATTTGTTAATAACTACTAACAAATCTATTAATTATTAATTAATTTAATAATCATAATTAATCACTTAATTATTACTAATTATGATTAACTAGTAATCCTATAACCGGCTTACAAAGAGCAACATTTTTAAAAGAGCTAGATACCTCCTGCCTTGGACCCATTAAGTGCGCCGGTCCAGTTCCACCTGCTTCGTCTCGCTATCAACTAAAAGGACTTAAAACTTTGATTACCGTTTGATTTAGGAAATTTGAATGCTCTGCAGATTTTAAATACTCAATCACCATTTAGAATTTAACGAAGTATTTGAATTTTTTTTCTTTTAACTCAAGCTTATTTAATCATAAAATTTAACTATAAAAGTGATGCCGATTAATTATTTCAAATTTGAGTAATTCTAAATAAAAAAAATCACGTATTTTTTTTAATACGTAAGATAAACTACCCTCAAAATTCAATCCAATATTTGCATATTTTTTGTGAACTCAAAGTAGTGCATGACTCGCAAGTGAAATATGAGGATAGAGCTCTTAACTAAGATTCTGATTTTGATTCGTGAATATGGTATAAGCAGACTACATAAGGAGGATAATCCCTTAAATGAACCATTATCAATCCCAAATCGGATTAATAAGAATATAATTTTGGATACTGATTAATATAGTACCAAAAAAAAGTAAGGACAATGGTTGGCTATTGATAACACTTAAACAAATTTTTTAAATTTAATTCTTGTATACGATAAAAATAAATATTTGAAAAGTTTTGTACTCAACTTGGTTCAAATAGTTTTGTTATTTAATAACTTAACCCATCTCAAATCGAATTTATTTAAGCCCAACATGGTTTTTAATCTTTTTTTAAAAACCCAATTCAATTTTAACTGAATTTTGTCAAAATTATATATATCGATAGTTTATTTAAAAAAATAGCCGCAAAAAGTTAATAATAATATAAAAAGGAACTTAAGCACAATAATGCCTACAACTTTCACTTCATTGATGTTGGGTTTTTTTTTTTAAGGAATTTTAGACAAAATTAAAATTTTTTATTAAAGTGATATAATATGTAAAAGAGTTGGTAGAATAAAAGAGGGCATATTCTAATTTTAATTTTTAAAGAGTAAATAATATTTAAAAAAATTTTAATGATATGTATAATACGTTTTAGCTGTATTTATTAAAAAAATATATATATTATTTTAAAAAATTAATATTTAATATTTATAACGGTATGAGAAACGTTTTGAAGTATTATATTATATTTAATAAATTTATTATTGTACAGTGAAAAATGATATACAGAATTTATTAATTACTAAAAAAAGTTCTGATTATATCTTTTTGTTTCATATGTATACATGATTATTTTTTTAGGCTAAATTTTACCAGAGGCTACGAGAATGAAACGAGGGGGGGGGGGTTCCAGAGAAGGAGCAGTTTTTCGGAAATGGATTACAAGATGAGAGCAGGAGATAGAAGAGACATGGATGGTTATCCATAACTCGCACCAACTCCAAAACGAGCGACAGAGAGTTCTAACTGATAATCATGAAAAAAAAAAATGCAAATGGCATCTTAGTCGTACATCACACATACCAACTCCAAATAACAAGTTCTCTCACACACACACACTCCTTTTCACCTATACTAATTCGTTCTACCATTATTTTCATCAGAAAAAGATTATGAGCAAGGCAACACTATTGCTACAAGAGATATTGAGGATCTAAGAAAGAAAGACAACCGCTGTTCAGAGGGCATTTCTGTCTGTCTCCCAAAACGAGCTTTTTTTTTTTTCTATTTTTCCTTTTACGAATTTGTTCCGGCCGTGAATTCCAGTTGCTTGGCCTGAAGCCTTTCAAATAAAATGGTTAAACTGCAAACTATCGATTCTTGATTAGTTTCAACTGTAATAACCGATCTATTATAATGGTTGGGGTAGTTAAACAATGAATCATGAACTTGTATAAAAGAACAGTGTTGAGAAACGCTTGATCACATCTCTCTAACTTCTCTCCCTCTCTCTCTACTGTTCTGCTTCTCTCTCCCTCTCTGAATTCTCTCTGCTCCCCATAGCTTCTTCTTCTCTCTCTATCTTTCAATATCTATCTCTCTATTTCTCTCTTTCGCTCTCTGTCCTCTCCTCACGAGTCGACTGACCAAGCTTTTTGGTCGACTGATCAGCTTTCCGGTCGACTACAACCTCCATCAGTCAGACTGCCAAGCTTCCAGTCGACAACCCACGCCATTCTCTTTGTAGAGTCCCTAATAAAAGAATTCAGTCATGTGTATAGTTTGATCAAAATGTGAAAATATTTCTTAAAAGAAGTTTATTTTTTCATAGTGGATACGTCATGCAAGTGTGGGGACAGTTACCCCAACAAAATTTAGAAAAATACCACTAAATCTCATTTCTCTCACTGCCATTTTCTTACAACAAAAACAAAAGGTTGTGTTTGACGAATTGAACCTACAAGATCAAGGAGGGACTCAGCTAGCACATCCCAATCGTAGGAACAATGTGAAGTCTCTTTGGAATTGCTTGGCATAAGCTTCAAACACATTTTTGGGCTGGTCTTTGCCATGTATATATTCCCTATGATTCCTCGATTGAGGGGTAAGATTGTGTAAATCTTTGCTTTGTTTAGAGTTGTTTTGAATTAGATTGAATTGTTTTCTGATGTGTGAGTTGGTTTCTTGCAGAATGAAGTCCATGGGTGCATGCTGTTCTTTGCGGTGTTATACTGGATCAATCTGAACTTGTACTTCCTTGTTCGAAGCAGTGCTATCCTAGTTTTGATTCAATTGGTTTCTTGCAGAATTTGATTCTTGCTCCCAAGAAGCATATTGTGTGGAGTAGTTAAATGGACACTCACATATTGCCGGAATATGTGATAAGTTTCAGGACTCCCCTATGTTCGGAGGGTAAGGTAAACTGTATCTTTGGATTGTCTCTTGTTTATATATTATAGAATTAGTACTTTTAGTTGTGTTTGAATGATGATCAACTCACTTGATCTGCCTTTATGCTTATACAGGATGTCTTGGGGTTCAAGAGCCCTTGAGAAAACCAACTTCACCTTTGATGCCATTTCTGACATTGCTTTCTGTACTTATGAATTTCTTGCCGCCTGCTAAAATCAATAGTCTGGCCAAGTGTCATAGTGAACATGGAGCAAGCTGTAGTTTTGCTTCATTGTGCATTGACGGAACTGGGGTTCAATTATTTATTTATTTTTTTTCCTTAGTATCTTACTAATATGCACTTCTGTGTCTTATTAAACTGTCAAGTATGGAAGGTACTCATTATATCAATTCCTAATGTGTATCATCAATTCCTGTGAGACGCTGACATAGTTTAGATGTTCCAGCAATTTACATGGCCTTAAAGTTTTTCCAGGTGCCAGTGCCTATAACCGTCTTTTGGTTTGGTTTTTCCAGTTGCGAATATGCATATTCTGCTCCTTACTTGATGTACCATCAAGCTGGAAGAGGAAGAGAGGGTTTGAAGAAAGCTGGTGAAAAATAGTCTGTGTTCTATGGCACTTGGGTACAGCCAACTCGCTCCAATTCTCTTTTTCCAAGAGACCCAGTCACTGCCATCATGGTTATCATTTTACACATTATTATTGTCTTTTGTTTTCTTATTTGTATTTGTATTTGTATTTAGTCAAGAAAATTTCCAAGACAATATTGCCTCCATTTGTTCTAACCGGAAGCCTTGACCTGCCCCTGTTTCATAGTCACCAATTTAGTCGGCTGAAAATTTTCACATTCATCTGCATAGCCGCATTCACTATGTAGTTTTGTGCAGCTTTGTTAGACTTTCCAGAATCTTTCTTGTAGCTGTTTTCGTCAAAGTCTATTTGGGGTTTCTGATTGTTGCCTTACTACCATGCAGAGCATTGAGCACTGTGAAATGCTCTCTGACATCTCTAACTTGCTTTTTGTTTAATTTTCTTTGGTGACTTATACATTTTTTTGGATTTTGCAGATTATGGCATAAAGTTGATAAGCATGTACAAGGAGACAAGAGGGCATTGCAAAACCTCACAAGGTAAGTCTCCTGGTTTATATCTACCTAGACAAACTAGGTGTTAGTTTGTTTTGTTTTTGTGATTGCACGATGAATTTAGATCTAGGTCATGGGGATAGCTCTCAAGACACCCACAAAAGGTATGAAAACATTAACTCATGAAAATAGAAAGATATTTGTTTTCCACTCCATTGTCCATATAATTTTGTTTTATTAATCTGCTGCATTGGTACTTTCCCAGAACTGCCACTCCTGGTTTGAAAGAGGCTTTGAATTCTTTTAATTCCCTTTGCATCTGGGTTTCCTCCTATGCACAAACATATTTTCACCAAACTCCATGAGCAAGTATGTTACTATCTTCTTCACTAAACTTCCTTTTCAATTATTGTGCCTATCGAATGTGATCGATGAGTATGGCTTTCTCTAGACAGTTACATCTTTTACTGATGTATACTTGTTCACATGTCTTGTGTGTCTCCATTGATCGTCCGCATGTTTGTAGTCACATCTTTACCCAACGTTTGATTGTCCACATATTTTGAAAGGCACCAAAAGTTCAACAACAACAACAAACTAAGCTTTAATTCCAATATTTTGGGTCGGTCATTTAAGAGACAAATTTGAAAAAGATAAAGCAAAGACAAGTGAAATAAAGAAATAAATAATATATATATATATATAAATGAAATAAAATAAAATAAAATAGAACTAAAAAGGAAAAGAAAAATAAAAATAAAAATAAATGAATAAATCAATAGATAAATATTTAAAATATATTGGTTTAATTTATACGAATTTTTTTATGACATCAAAGGCACCAAAAGTTCACTTAAAAAAAGGGAAAGATGCAATTACATAAAATTCCAAATAATATTCTACTTCCTTGTCATGGAAATGACTATATTGAGGTGCTTGGTCTTCTCCACGGACAAATATTGATCCACATGCTCTGAAAACTTGTCGAATAAAGATTCCATCACGTTGCTTCCAAATTGACTGGCCAGCATGGGCTCAAGTGCAGCTCTTACACAATTTGCTACATTTCTCCCACTAGTTGTTCCCTTTTCAACCACCAGATGTTTATTTTCATGGTTATCATCAAAGTCAAGGGGATCCCAGGTGACCTCAACGGTTTCCAATTTATCAACTTTAAAAGACCCTTCATCTTCAACGATTTCCTTCACTTCTCCACTATAGGGACCATAATAAGGCATGTTGAATGATTCCACATAGTCCTTTTGTATAAGGCCCTGTATTATGAATAAATAATTAACAGAATGAAAATTTTAAGTTTAAAAGTGAGCCAATGATAAATTGCTTTTTAACCTAAACTTTTAAGGCATGTTGAGTATTTAATTAAGTCTTTTACCTGTGCCGCTAGATCAAAGAGAGATTGAGCTAGAAGTTGCCAATAGACGTAACAATCTTTGCTAGAGGGTTGAGATGAGCTTCTGCCTAAAAACGTCAAAACCATACGACCTCCAGGAACCACTTCCTCTGCTCGTGATTGTAGGAAGGAAGAGAAATCGTCCCAAAATTGCTTCTTATAAGTTTGAAACACTTCATTAGAAACTATCCCTGACATGTATATGGCGTCCTTGTTGTTTTTAAGCCCTTGTGGAGCCTAACAAGAAGGAAATGAGATTAGGAAAACCTGATGAATATGATATTTGGTAGCCAACATGATGAAGATCTCACCTGAGAGAGCCAATGAAGGGAAGAGGAGGAATGAACGAAGTCCAGGCTTCTACTAGGAAACACCCTTCCATAGAAAGACCCTGGTGCACCTGTTACAAAACAATGACAGAGCATGTCCCTTTTCTTGAGCTGGTTATAGAAAGCTGGGAGAGATTTGAAAACAGTGTTGAAATCATTCTGTGGAAGATCATTTAGGAAGACTTGGAATTCAGGTAATTCGCTGTTCGTAGCTTGGCATAGTCCACGAACAGTGCTGATAATATTGGAGATTGCCAAAAGAGTGTTGGGTCCCGATGAGCAGCCCATGTCTGCTACTCTTAGACAAGTAAAGCCACCACTTGTGCTGTAAAGATCCTTAATAGTCTCTTGTAGCAATGGTGTTGCCTTGCTCATAATCTTTTTCTGATGAAAATAACGTTAGAATGAGTTTGTATGAGTGAAAAGGAGTGTGTGTGTTTTTGTGTGTGTTTGTGAGAGAGAGAACCTGAAGGGCGGAGTTATTGGCATAGCTATTTTCTCCATTCCCTGCATTTACAGGAAGAAGCTTGTTCACAACCATTATTTTCCTGTCTTTCATGCCATGCAGCCCAGAAACTAGTCCTATAAATAGGTTCATTAGAAGCTTAAATTTCATGACTAAGATGCCATTTGCATTTTTTTTATGATTATTTTAGTTAGATCTCTCACCAGATTTGAAGTTGGTATGTCTGATATATGACTAAGACACCATTTGCGTTTTTTTTTTCGTGATTATTTTAGTTAGATCTCTCACCAGATTATTTGCGTTTCTTATCCATAACCATTATTTTAGTTATGGATAAGTAAGATGTCACTTGCATTTTTTTTTCTTTTCTTTTCATGATTATTTTAGTTAGAGCTCTGTGTACTAGTGTACCCGTTTTTAATGTTATTTGAACCGAAATCACATCCAATAATCCTTAGGACAAATCGATAAAACATTTCTCATTCTTTATTCAAATAAAGAAAGGTAAAACAAACAATCAGCGTATGAAAGGGCCAGTTTCAACTGGAATCACGTTTTATCGAAAATGTGATATTTTAATGATTCAATTTAAGAATTCATGAACTGTGAAAACACTTCATGAATTTTAAAAGTTTAACGTGCCTCGTTTGAACAACCAACCAGTCAAAATTTACCTGCTTTTTTCTATATTTTTTAAAATAAAATAAAAAAACATTTTTTTTTTTTTTTTGGAATCGAATCCATCGTTTCTTATGGGCAAAATTGCACACGTTGTGCTGACCATGGGCATCCCCATGGGGTTATCGTTTGTGCTGTTTTTGTCGGTTTTTGGTCATTGTTCAGTTCATTCACATACATCTGTAATATTTTTCAAAATTGCACCCAGCATATTAGCTTGGTGCATTTGGAGTTCAAATGTGACGAGTGTTTGTGGTAGATGCTTCGGCTGTGAACCAGTTTGTACTGTCAATTGGTCGATTTCTACCTTTAATCGTCATGACCAAGGAAAAGGATGAGATGAAGCAAAACGAGAACAGTACTTGAAGCAACCGTTTTGAATTTGAACATAACTGAATTCAATAATCTTTAACTTGAACCATAGGTTTAGATTAATGAGACTAATGTTAGTTAGATGTATAATGCGGCTTTATATAAATTTTGTGTATTTGGTGAGAGGCTCTTATCCAGTGTGCCCACGTGTGCTGAGTGAAATCTGTACCTCCTTCCCTTTCATTGACGTGATTCTGCAAACTGGGTTGCTGAGGGAGTGAAACCTTGATGATGGGCTATGATCAGTATAAACAGTTTTGGAAGGGCAGTTTCCACATTCTGAGAAATGGAAGCTGAGGGTGCGAAATCCACGGAGGTAACCATGATTGGCTTACTGTCTGCATGTGCTTATCTTGGTTTCCCATGGGTGCTAAGGCATGGCAGCATTGATATGGCGACTGATGTTTTTCATAACCTCCCTGTGAAGAACCTCTTTTGTTGGAATGCCATGATTGTAGGGCATGGATGGTTATGGTAAAGAAGCTTTAGATGTTTTTCCCCTGATTGAAAAGGAGAGAATAAATCCAAATGGAGTAGTCTTTGTTGGAATCCTGTCACGTCGTCATTCGGGATTGGTACCTACCGGTAGAATCAACTTCCCTTAAACGCTTAGTAAGTATGGGGTGGAACCATTATGGATGCATGACTAACCTTCTGGGAAAGTCAGGTTTTTGAAGGAGGCACTAGAGCTCATAAGGTCCATACCCATAAAGCCTAATTCTGTGCTATGAGGAAGCTTGCTCCAAGCACGTTCGATTCGTAAGGATCCAAATCTCAGTGAACAATTTGTACATCTTCGAAAACCGCCCGCCTCCAAAAATATTTTAAACATTTCTTTTTTTTTTTAGTACGAGGTATTTTAAACATTTTTTTTATTTGTTATACAAGGATTTGAATCTAGAATCACCGAATTAAGGAGGGAATTTGTACCACTGGACTGTCCCATCAGCGGCATTCTTTTTTTTTTTTTATTAGTGAACATGACTTTGCATTATTTTTCTCCGGGCTCAACCCCATATACTGTTGGGCTGGGCTACAATGGATGTCAAGTGAACCTGGCTCAACCTGACCTACACTCAAATTTTAGGATAATATATTATATCATTAATTTAATTTTCCTATTGTATTATGCTTATTAAGTGTAAAAAGAATATGCTATTGGTGTTTATATTGATCAAAAGATTCTTCATAATCTTTCTTATATAGAAAGTATAACAAAATGATTATTAGCTTTCCACATTTGCTGCTTGTAACAATTATGGAACAATTTGAAACTCAATTTATGTTAAGAATATGACTTTTCTGATGTATATGTAAGTGCAAACATGTAAGTTCGATTCACCTGCAAACATGTAAGTTCGAAATGGTAGAGAATTGGGAAGTCATAAATTAAAAGATTTAGGTTGGTGTATGATCCACTCTTTGTAAGTTTATACTTACAAAAATTGAATATTAACAAAACTATCAACTAGTTACAGACAAAAAAAACAATAAAATTTATCATTAGTCTTTCAAAAACAGGTCAAAACCATGAAACCCCAAAAGAAACGGTGCTTTTCAATACGTGTTACGTGATGAAATGAACTTTTGTCGAAGAAAACAAAAAAAACAAAAAACAAAACAAAACGAGCCCGAGAAAGAGAGAGACCATAAAGCCTCAAAGGAAAAGAAAAAGTACTAAACAAAGGGAGCTAAAGTGTTGGTGGTTATGGTGGGTTAATCAGTTAACTCTCCCTCGAATTTATAGAGAAAGGAAATATCTATTATGTTCATAGATCACGCCCTCTCACACTTCATCAATTTAGTCATATGAATCACTGTATGACTATCGATGATGATTAAAATAATAAAATGATTGGTAGCCATTATCTAATAATTACCCATTCTATTGATGTTAATAAAAAAAATCATAAATTATCTGAATGCCTATTTAACAATATTTTATGTAAATTTCTACATCATATATTAAATGGAAAACATGTTATGTTACGTGCACCTGAACATGTCCAGTCCACTATTTAAAAAAAATAAAAAAAGATGAAAGAAAGAGAAGCAAGCATCTAGTGGTCGGCTATTCAACATAAGCAGGGACAACGTGCCGGAATGTTCTTCAGAGCCGATCGGCTTTGGTCAAATAATATTGTCTTATTAAGCTATGTGAATATATGATTTTAAAATCATACATGATCAAAATAATGTATATATTTACTATAAACATGAAAATCTCAAATCTCATAAAATCATAAAATTGTATTAACCGTTAGATTTTAAAATACATTCAAATAGTTTTTTCCCTTCTTATATATTTTTTATTAAAAGAAAATCAAAAATTAAAATCATATATTCAAAAGAATACAAAATTATTAAAATCTTGAAAATATAAAAAAGATAAACAATGTCACTTTCTTTTTACATCGAAATTTGCCAAACATTCAATTAAAGATATGCCTATGATTTGATCAAAGGTTATGGTTTTTCTGTAAATTGAAATATTTGTCCACTTTAAGAGTGAGTTAAGGTCTTAAATATCATCTCTCTTCCATTTTTTTTTTTTTCTCTCTCTCTTCCACATTTTCAGAATTATACTCTACACCAACGGTTATTGGTCTAATAAGATAAGATGTAACATTAGCTTCCTTAACTAATATCCTTAGTTTAACTCACGACTTAGGTATGAAACAAATTACGTTGGAAGGATAATCCCCCTAAATGCGCTACTGCAAGTCCCGAACAAGATTAGTCGGAATACAAATCCGGATATCAGTTGAGATAACACCAAAAAAAAAAAAAAAAGAATTATACTCTACTAGATTTCTAGTATGATAGGAGATGTAAGCTGGGGTGCAATGCAAACAAAAATCCGGTTGCATTTTTTGTTAATTCCTCAAACATGTGCGTGTGGGAAGCAAAATGGGGAAAAAAATTGCAATTCTACTATCATTTTTGGAGCGCAAGCAAACTAGAGACATCTAATAGTAATAATAATAATAATAATCAAACTCATACTATGAGATTGCATTTCCATAACAAATGAAGACAAACCAAGACAGCCTCACAAATATACTCATGCTTAATGTATGAATTACATGTCATTGCCCCCATTGACATCGAGAGCCTTTGAAAAAGTTGTGCTCAGATTCAAGTAAGATCATGTGGATACAACGATAAGTTTTGTTCCTTTACTAAAAAAGATTAACATCTATTTTCAAGGCTATTTTCTTATCCCAAAAAAAAAAAAAAACTTTTACTTTAATTGAAATATTAGAATATACAATAAGTTGAAACAACTTAACATTTCCCAAAGAATTCCCAATTCTCTCGTTTAGTCTTGGTAGTGCAAATTTTGTCATCAAAAGCAATCAATTAATTTATATTTAATAAATTAAAATCTAAATCAGATTATACATTTCATATTTAATGAAAATATGAACTATAAATTCGGACTCTTTACGTCAATTCTTTATCTAGTCTGATTACCAAATATTACATTGCACGACGCTAAGGCACACGACATTTTTTCATGTGGCACGTATCAGCTTGAAGTTTTAATTTGTCTTATCTGTCATGGTATTTAGTAGATATAATAAAATTTTATATTTATGTAGCTCCTAAGTTCTTGGGTTGTCTCCAATTGCATGGGTTTAGATAAATAAGAGCAGATGCAAGACTTATAAGAAAAAGTTTATTGAATTGGATTTACAAATTAATATGCTATCAATAGACATTCAGTTTATGACGTGGTTCTCCCATGTAAAAATTCTGCTACTTTTTGTTGAATTTGATCATGGTTTTGTCTCTTCTATGCTCAAAAGTTAGCAGTGAGAGAAAGATGCATATAGGTTAAAAAATAAATTATGGTCAAAGAAATTTTGGGAATAATAAATATTAGAAGGTGGATGTAAGTTAATAATTTGAACCCCACCAAAAAAATAAAATAAAAATAGATATTATACGAGCTACTTACTTGTAACTTAATTTCTTCTTGTTCTTTATGCTTTGCGGGATTTGTCCACAAGAGTTGTTATTGAGCTTTCGTCAAAACAAAAGGGTAGGGTTAAAGCAGGCATAGAAAATATCTAAGATAGTAAATATGACCGGATTAAAATCAGCTTCATCGGTTGCCTCTGATTTGAGTTATGGAACTTACAACAGCTTTAGATTGGGCAGATTTCCAAGAAAATCTGGAATTTGACCATCAAGACTGTTGTTTCCAAGAACTCTAAAACAGGATGGGAAAACAAAATCTGGTCAGAGGGCTGCGGAGAAAAGCAGATAAGATAGTGATGGCAGATTAACAACAGACGTAGTTTCCAGGGCTCGCATTTGCTTCAAATCTGGCAGAAGACCATCCAGACCACACCCTGAGAGTTTTCTGCAGAAAAAATGGTGTATTTCTAACAAGGGCTTTGAAATAGGTCTCACATTTCTGTAGTTGAAAATACATACATTGCTGTTACTCTTGGAGGGTGAACACTCTTGCAAGTCAGCCATTGCCAAATAGTAACACTGGGGAGACAAGGTTCTCCACTCCATCCCTTATCTGCACAAAGCTGCTTGTAAAGACATCCATCCACTGCCAAGCAAATTAATAGCTTTCATCACTATGGCATAAAGCATGTGATAAAGATTGTGAAAGGGAGGCTCAAATCCATCCTGTGATGTTCCTGTTGTAACAAGTGAATCACTAGTTGTATACACTTCAATAGCACTGATAGTTGGAGGCAATGTCAGTCTTCTGTTGGCCATAGCTTTGAAGTCAAGGTCCCTTCTGATTGTGAATTTGCCCGATCCCCTGAGCATGTCCTATACTCTGGATTCAGGGTTAATATTATCTCACCATTCACATAGAATCAAACTGCCTAGTTTCATTAATCTCTAGCTCAGCAACTTCTGTAAAGCCTACGATAACAGCTCAGCAACTTATGGGAACAAAGGCTGGTGCAGATTTTACTGAAAAAGGGCTTTAAAGGACATCAGATTCAGACAATGACCTGGATTTGTATGTTTGGGGTCTGTGTGACTTCCCATACATGTAAACAAGGATCAGATATTGGAAGTGTGCATTCCTATCAACCTTTTCAACTGGCACTAGCAATTCTGTTCTTTATGCTTCCCCAATCCACCAGAGTCCTCTGAACCATTAATAGAGCCACCGAGAACATTACATGCACCAAGTCAGACAAAGACTAGACGACAATGAAACCTCTTATAAACAATGTCATAGCAATACAATACATGCAAAATTTTTCAGCAGTACTATACAGAAAAAAGCTGATAACACAGGAACAAGACAATGGCACAAACAAAATGCTAGATAAGCTATTCTTATCATATGCATAATTATCAATGTTGGGCAACAAATAGAAAAATGAGGTAAATCATAATTTCAAAATCCATTTCCAAGTAGTTAAGAAATCAAGATTCGCTAGTTAATGTGAATCCAGTTTTAAGAAAATGAAAAGGAAAAAAAAAAGATGTATATCTATCTTAATATGCAAGAAAAATTTACACAAGGCATTGCTAGATGGATGATCCTCATGAAAGACATCAGTACCAACCCCCCCTCCCCAAAAAAACAAACAAACAGACAAACCAACCCATGACCTGCCAAAGTGACAAAGGCAGAGACATTTCTATGCTAGTTCAGACATCTTTGCAGGTACTTCATGAATGATATTATGTACGTCTGAGCACTCAAGTACATAACACACTGCTTACAACTTTATTTTACCTTTGTCCTAGTTTCACCTTACGACAACAGATTGAGGTTTCCGTCATCTCAATTAAGGGATCTGCTACAGCTACATTGTTGGGCTAGCTTCACTAAAAGCGGTTTACATTCCCAGAGCAACTCTTAAAGAGCAAAACCCCTGCACCAAAACCCTTGCACACGTCATCTCTTCCCTGGGCCCACACTCTAAAGCAAATCAAATCAACAGATTGGGTCATGAGATTGGACTCACCTTAACGGGACAGAAGTGAAAAAGTTCTTATTCAAGAACCTTAAGTGTCACCAGCAGTGAAGTATCTTTAGGCAATCAAATCACCTCTCCTAAGATTCAGAGGAAAAGCTTTAGGATGTTGATAAAATCCCTAGCATGTATATTCTAATCATGGATAGAGAAAATGACCTGATCTGTACGAGTAAACCACTACATCCCCACTCCATTCCGGCCGAGCAACTGAAGCAATACAATCAACATTGGAAGCACGAACAGCACTGGTTAAAGTGCCAGGAGATGCATCCTGGATGGGAGTCTTCTTCTGAACCTTACACCAAGCAGCACCTTGGCAGTCGAAAACACCTACTACTCCCAAACATTTATTAGCATTCCATATTTTAAGCAAGCTGCACCAATGAACAGCCAACAGTTAGTCGTCTATGGAGTTCTTCACAGGATAAAACAACAATGACAGCAGCATAGTAAACCAGCAAACCTTGTTCCATCGCTTGCTGCATCAGCAAAATAAGCAATCACATGTGGGCCTGTAGGTAGTCGGGCTTGTAGAACTGATCCATCTGGCAACACCAGCTTCTTCAGAAGTTCAAAGTTGTGGTTCCCTGGCTTATCACTGTTCACATGAAAAATGGACACCCGTTAGTGCTCGTTGTCGGACTGAGTACAAGACTTCGAACCTAGGTATCCAAAATAATTGATCCATACCTAAAACAGATTGGACATCCACCGATTGAGCTGCAGCATACTATTCAGCAGGCCCAGCAAAGTAAAGTTCTCTCCATTAATGCCGTTTCTTTAAGAACTTAAAAGACACCTAATGTTCCCTTACAGTTCTCATATATTTTCAAGACCCAAACCACAAGATCAAATTTTAACAAAATGATTGCTAAACTTGAGACCAATTTACACATTTGTTCCTAATTTTGAATTAAAACATATATCACAAAAACTAAAATGGCACAATTAATTCAGATTTACTCACATGAAACATGTTCCAGCAGGTTGCCTAAATTCTCTGAGGAAAAGTGTGTTGTAGGCAACAAATGAAATATGAATGGTGTGGGAAGCAGCATCTCATGGGTACAAGTCATCTGAAGCTCTCACCGCATGGGACTATAAAGCATATCCATTTTATAACGCATACAAGCAATGCAACCATTGTCCGAGAAGTTTCTTGCGATGGATGCTTCAAGGGCCTGATGGTAATTACGTGAAAGAGAAACTCTGCCGCCATGTATAGCACCAAGTGTCTCTATAATATTCTGCACATCGACTTTCACTCCATCTACTCCACATGTTGCATGAAGCTCATTGTAAAAGTTGAAGACCTTGTTTGGGTGAACTGATAGGCTGTCCATGACAATGTCCGATTAATTTCCTACACCAGGGGATTGTACTGGGCATGCCAATGCCTGTATAGTGTTCCATACCAGCAGCCGCTGGCTTCACTTGACCCATTAACTAGCCAGAGCATGCCATACATACACATTCGTGTTCAAAATTCGTTAGAAATGTTGAGTTAGAACTTCAAAATGGAAAATCTTTACTTCTTCATTCCCCATATACATTATCGGAGGCTAAGCTAACCAAATTCACGTCATCCAAAGACAAAACCTATTATTCACTCGCTCATGGAACGTTGAAGAGCACAGTAGCATTTTAAATCACAGTATAGGTCATTTATAAAAATATGCTTTGGTGGGTAAATGTTCTTAAAAGGAACCTCTGGCCGCAGAAATAGGTCAATATTTCCTAATCTTAACAAACTCTTACGTCTTCAAGCATGAAGCTAATTGAAAGGATAGATGAGAACAATAAAGATGTCCATTTAAGCATTCTATGGGAAATTACGCTAAAACCAAAGACTTGAAGAAATCCAAAAGGAATAAATGATCTCATGTTCTAATTTCACCAAGTCATATGAGCATTAAATTACAATATTTATGAATTTGGATCCCCAATAGACTAGCTCAACTGTTGAATCAAAATCTAAGCTTGAGAAAATCACTCATGAATCTCCTATTATGTCAAACAGTGTGATGATATAGCTCTATCAACAGGGGAGGGAAACGGTGTAGCAGAAAAATAGTGTTGGACCACTTACTTGACATGGTGTCATTGCTTGGCGTCATCCACAACAAGCTTCAAGCCCAGTGTCTAGTCATCCTTTTGGTCGTTCTTTTGGGATTTTGCATTCTCCTTCATTTGTGTCATTCTGCTTGCAAACCTGTAAGGAAATAAATTCATTTAATAACAAATAAATGGTTTAACTATGACAAAATAGTGACGAAAATTTTGAATTATATAAACATGTCTATTTCTACGAAGTCATTTTCTCCTTTTACAGGTTAAGCAAGGGTTTGAGACATAATCTGTGACAGGAAGGATATGTAAAATGTCATAGTGGCTCCTGCTTGCACAACGCACTTGGCATCCTTGCCTTCACTCCCAATCTGCTGCCAGCCATCGTCTATGATTAGGAAGCATGGAGGAGTTCTTCCCTCAGATAAACTGCAGTGATAACAAAGCAAGGCATTTAGAACACCTTCACAAAGTCATATAATACGAAACCTGATTCAAAGCAATTACGTCCATAATTATGAACCAAATATTGAATTACCTTCTAGGGCCCTCATCTACACCCTCAGCGGAGACATCAGGGTAAAAGGCATCCCATGTGCACCAGCCAAATCAAGGAAAAGGGAAACAATTTAAGATACATAACTTTTGACTTACAAATATGTAAGCAATTTCTGAACAAAAACCACACGAAGGTTCTTACCTTTTTCTTCTCATGGTGAAGGAATATTTGCATGTGTTTCTCCACTGCCCTGTTTCATCATCCATTAAAAATCATACTTCATCATGAATCATTCTAAGGAATATGTTGATGCAGCTGAGCAAAAAGAAAAGATTTTAAGATGGGCTACATGACAGCCTTGCTGATTTCTTCAAATGGTTTTGTCTTAGCATGCATGAGAACCAGGTAAAGGCCTTGGTTGGTTTCATCGGCTTTATTGCCTGCGAAATCAAATCACACACCTGGAAAAAAAAAGGTTGTTCAGTTCTTTCAAACTCGATCCACGCTAATTTTCTTCACCAAAATCCTAATAACCTCATTAAATTTGACACATTTGAATAACATGATGAACTGATTGGTGTCTCCGACTTGGTGGCGTGTGCATAACCAACAGCCCCATCCCATAGTTTCAGGCAGCTAATGTCTCCTTTTCTTTGAGACAAGAAATGGCACTAGAATTTCTGGAATGATGAAACAGGCTTTCATGTTAGCCTACTGCAGATGCATAGGTACAAATTTTTCGAATTTTCAATGAAAAGTCTAAGGCCAACATTGAAATCCAAGTTCAAGATCAATTTGAGAAAAATCCCACAAAATCTGTCAAGCCCAAGTCCAAAGCCAATTTAAGAGAGCAATACATGTCCAACACACAGAAGAAGAAAATGAGTATCGAGATGCTTTAAATGAGAGAAAAGAAACGCCGTTGTTTGGAAATAAAGTAGAGAGCTAGAGTTGTCTTGCAAAGGAGAAACAGTCACAGCAGACATGAAGAAAGAAGAGTTATCTTGCAAGTGACTGAAAAGGAAAAGGAAAAAAATTTGAAGGTGAAATGGAAACAAGAAGATTAAGCCATTGAATTGAAGAAGAAAGGTTTTGTGGGCCAAGGGATGGAAATTCTATAAAAGGGAAGGAGAACATTCAAAAAAAAAAAAAACCCAAAAAGAGAAAGAAAAAGAAAAAAGATAGGACAAGAGGGGATTTATGGCAGGTGATAGCAGGTGGGGAAAACTTCCTCGTTGTCCTTAATTTCTTCTATCGCCGTTGCAGTCACTATTTCAATTCCTTTCACTCTCTTTTCATTTTCTAGTTGCCTTCACTTGATTTCGTTGCCATCAATTCCATGCCTTTGTGTTTAAGGTATCATCACAGTAAATTCCGAGTCCAGCCACTGCTGATTTTTGTTTGGGTCTCTAGTTGCTTTTTGATGTTTACCCTAATCCAAGACATCATCACCGGAGCTCAATCTTTCCACCACCACTTCTTTCTGCCTCTGTTGTTGTCGTGTGGTTAGAATTTATAGACTATTTAACTTTTCAGTTATTTATTTATTTATTTGTTTTGTTTTATAGGCCATTTTATTTTACCTAATTGTTTGCTTTTCAGGACAAATAGCAAGACCTACATTTTGTTAAATGAATTGAATTTTTCGAATTTCACTTAACAGTTTACTTTAAAATTATTGTTATTGCTATTCAAATTTTTTATTATTTTATTTTGTTTACTCACCAAGCTCTCTAAGCTATATTCTTCCTGTTCACTCCTTTATTCCTATTCACGTGTAGTGCACACATGAAAAAAAAAAGATTTGAAAACAAAAGGCAAAGTAGCAATCTCAAAATGATGATAGAAGGAGATATAAGATGAAAACTCAAGAAAAAGCACATTGTTTCGTGACAGTTATATATTTTGAATTTTAAAGAGGTGGAGAGGAGTATGCCTTAAGAAAGTGTACAAAGATTTGATGACGATGAGACGTAAGAAAGATATTTAGATCAACCTACTATTAAACTCAAAGGGTTTGGAGAGGAGAGAGAGAGAAAGTTGGAGGGGTGGAGAACAAAAAAGGGAGACAATTAAGAGATTCTCATACAAAAACATTCGAGAAATTGAAAAGTTTTATAGTTTTAGTTTTCTATTAGTTCTCCTACTTTATTTAGCTTTCTATTTAGAGAGTTTCTCAATTTTTTTCCTATTTTATCTAACTATGTAGGAAATTTTAAATAATTAGAAAATTTTTAGTTTAAAATTTAGGTTTATCCTAACTAGGACATTAGTAATAGTTTCTTAATAATACTATTAATTTTTCTCTCTCAATAAAAAATATTATTTGATTTTCCTTAAACCTTGCTGTCGTTCCGACAACAATCACCCCTTGCTAACCATAATTTTTAAGTTCTAAATGGCCTAAAACCCTTCCCCGATGTTAAATTCATTGTAGTTTTGAATATTCAAAGATAAATGTGGTATTAATAAAACTAATTGCTACATTTGTTTTCCATAGTCGACTCAATAATTTTCTAACGTAAAGTAAACCTAATATCTTAAGAAGATTGTACTAACATTTGAAGTCCAAACTAGCAAAGTTGCAATGCATAAACATTCAAAAAAGTATAAAAAAGTTAGGACTAAAATACACCAGCCATGAACTATATGGACTATATTTTATAAAATACATCACAAACACAATCTATATTTATCTAAAAACTGAAATATAATTATTTTGTACTAGTAGCTAATGTTCACGAAAGAAAAACATCAAAAACATGGTTTATCTTTTATATAACTAGACAATAAAAAATTTAAAACCCAATGACAAGAAATCACCTACTTGAAATAATAAAAAAAGGCAAACAGAAGAGTTGCAATGGTAGTACCAAACTTTGTGTAAATTTTATTTTACATTTTTTAATTATATTTTTCCATATAAATTTTGGTAGTATATTTTCAGAATATTTTACTTCAAAACTTTCAATTTCTCAGCCTACACAAATTTAATCGACGAATTCATTAGATCCAAGTGGTAAATTTGAAAAATGGAGAAAATTTTTGAAAATTGTCTAATAATCACAAGGGCAAACTCGGGAACAAGGGAAAAATGACCGGTATATTAGAAAAATAGACAACAATAACAATCTGAGCATTAATCCCAAATTTTCAGATCGGTTGACATTAGAAAAATAAAAATAAAACTAAAATCACATATGTAATAAGTTCTATTCTTAATGAACTCAGTTTTATGCTCGAAATGGAAAAAAAGGATGAGAAAATTAGAAATATAGAGAATAAAAATGTGTTAAGAAAAAGAGTCACACAGGAGATAAACTCAAGAAAATGGTCGGTGCAAGAGAAGTTGAGAAAATAGAGAAAAAAATTATTTATGCTTAGAGTGATTTTGTGAGAGTCTCATAATTAGGCACCAAGGTGAGTGGAGAACATAAGTTGCAAACAAGTCGAGAAAGCCGCAGATCATAAATGAGTATAAAGTAAGTAGCCATACTCGGCTCGTTTAGCAGAAGATTGATCCGAACTGAACTCGAGGCTACCTACATAGAGTAGGCCAAACCCAAGCCATTTAAAGATAAAGCTATGGGAAGAGTTGCAACCCACATTTAACTAAACTCAACTCGTTTAGCTAAGTGACCCAAGCAGAACTTACAAAGCAGACACATTTTTATATCGTAGGGTGAACCCAGGCCGTACACTTTTCTGATAAATATCTCTTGGGTGAACCCCTCACAAAGAGCTCACATTTGTTTGCCACTCTAGAGGAATATCAACACTTGGTTGTCAAAATTTGAGATATTCTATTATTTCACATCAAATAGTTCAGAAAAGACAAAAGATTTTTGGGGGAAAAAAAACACGAAGAAACAAAAACAAAAACAAAATAGCAAAAAGCGATGAGAAAATTAGAAATGTAGAGAATAAAAACGTGATGAGAAAAAAAGTCACATGGGAGCAAAAATCAAGAAAATGGTTGGTGCAAGAGAAGTTAAGAAAATGGAGAAAAAAAATTATTCATGCTTAGAGTGATTTGGCAAGAATGTCTCATACTTAGGCACCAAGGTGAGTGGAGAACACAAGTTACAAACAAGTCGAGAAAGTCACAAGTCATAAATGAGTATAAAGTAAGTAGCCCTACTCAGCTCGTTTAGCAGAAGATTGATCCGAACCGAACTCGAGGCTACCAACATAATGTAGGTCGAACCCAAGCCATTTAAAAATAAAGCTATGGGAAGAGTTGCAACCAACATTGAACTAAGCTCAGCTCATTTAGCTAATTGACCCGAGCAGAACTTGGGTGAACCCGTCACAAAGAGCTCACATTTGTTTGCCACTCTAAGGGACTATCCACACTTAGTTGCCAAAATATGAGATATTCTAATATTTCACATAAAAATAGCTTGGAAAACACATGATATTTTTGAAAAAAAACCCAAAAACAAAACTTAAAAACAAAAACAAAAACAAAAACAAAAACAACAACAAAAACAAAAACAAAAACAAAAACAAAAACAAAAACAAAAACAAAAACAAAAACAAAAACAAAAAAAAAACAAAACAAAGCAACGAAAAGGAATGAAAAAATTCGAAATGTAGAGAATAAAAATGCGTTGAAAAAAAGTCGCAAGGGAGCTAAGCTCAAGAAAATGGTTGGTGCAAGGCGAGTAAAGAAAACAGAGAAAAAAATTATTTATCCTTAAGAGTGATTTTGCGAGAATGTCTCATAATTAGGCACCAACATGAGTAGAGAACATAAGTTGCAAACAAATCGAAAAGCCGTAGGTCATAAATGAGTATAAAGTAAGTAGCCATACTCAATCCATTTAGCAAAAGATTGATCTGAACTGAACTTGAGGCTACCTACATGATGTAGGCCGAACCCAAGCCATTAAAAAATAAAGATATGGGAAGAGTTGCAACCCGCATTGAACTAAGCTCAGCTCGTTTAGCTAATTGGTCCGAGCAAAACTTAGGTGAACCCCCCACAGAGAGTTCACATTTGTTTGCCACTCTAAAGGAATATTCACACCTTATTGCCAAAATATGAGTTATTATAGCATTTCACATAAAAATAGTTTCAAAAAGACAGAAGATATTTTTAGGGGGAAACAAAACAAAACAAAAACCAAAACCAAAATCAAAATCAAACCAAACCAAACCAAATAAAACAAAAGAGCGAAAAGGGATGAGAAAAGTTGAAATGTAAAGAATAAAAATGTATTGAGAAAAAAAGCCACACGGGGGCTAAACTCAAGAAAATGGTTAGTGTAAGATGAATTAGGAAAATGGAGAAAAAATTATTTATGCTTAGAGTGATTTTGCAAGAATGTCTCATAATTAGGCACCAAAGTGAGTGGAGAACATAAGTTGCAAACAAGTCGCGAAAGCCGCAGGTCATAAATGAGTATAAAGTAAGTAGCCATACTCAATTCATTTAGCAGAAGATTGATCTGAACTGAACTCGAGACTACCTACATGATGTAGGCCGAACCCAAGCCATTTAAAAATAAAGCTATGGGAAGAGTTGCAACCCGCATTGAACTAAGCTCAGCTCGTTTACTTAATTGGTCCGAGCAAAACTTAGGTGAACCCCCCACAGAGAGTTCACATTTGTTTGCCACTCTAAAGGAATATTCACACCTTATTGCCAAAATATGAGATATTCTAGCATTTCACATAAAAATAGTTTCAGAAAGACAGAAGATTTTTTTAGGGGGAAACAAAACAAAACAAAAACCAAAACCAAAATCAAAATCAAACCAAACCAAATAAAACAAAAGAGCGAAAAGGGATGAGAAAAGTTGAAATGTAAAGAATAAAAATGTATTGAGAAAAAAAGTCACACGGGAGCTAAACTCAAGAAAATGGTTGGAGTAAGATGAATTAGGAAAATGGAGAAAAAATTATTTATGCTTAGAGTGATTTTGCAAGAATATCTCATAATTAGGCACCAAAGTGAGTGGAGAACATAAGTTGCAAACAAGTCGCGAAAGCCGCAGGTCATAAATGAGTATAAAGTAAGTAGCCATACTCAATTCATTTAGCAGAAGATTGATCTGAACTGAACTCGAGGCTACCTACATGATGTAGGCCAAACCCAAGCCATTTAAAAATAAAGCTATGGGAAGAGTTGCAACCCGCATTGAACTAAGCTCAGCTCGTTTAGCTAATTGGTCCGAGCAAAACTTAGGAGAACCCCCCACAGAGAGTTCACATTTGTTTGCCACTCTAAAGGAATATTCACACCTTATTGCCAAAATATGAGATATTATAGCATTTCACATAAAAATAGTTTCAAAAAGACAGAAGATTTTTTTAGGGGGAAACAAAACAAAACAAAAACCAAAACCAAAATCAAAATCAAACCAAACCAAACCAAATAAAACAAAAGAGCGAAAAGGGATGAGAAAAGTTGAAATGTAAAGAATAAAAATGTATTGAGAAAAAAAGTCACACGGGAGCTAAACTCAAGAAAATGGTCGGTGAAAGATGAATTAGGAAAATGGAGAAAAAATTATTTATGCTTGAGTGATTTTGCAAGAATGTCTCATAATTAGGCACCAAAGTGAGTGGAGAACATAAGTTGTAAACAAGTCGCGAAAGCCGCAGGTCATAAATGAGTATAAAGTAAGTAGCCATACTCAATTCATTTAGCAGAAGATTGATCTGAACTGAACTCGAGGCTACCTACATGATGTAGGCCGAACCCAAGCCATTTAAAAATAAAGCTATGGGAAGAGTTGCAACCCGCATTGAACTAAGCTCAGCTCGTTTAGCTAATTGGTCCGAGCAAAACTTAGGTGAACCCCCCACAGAGAGTTCACATTTGTTTGCCACTCTAAAGGAATATTCACACCTTATTGCCAAAATATGAGATATTCTAGCATTTCACATAAAAATAGATTCAAAAAGACAGAAGATTTTTTTAGGGAGAAACAAAACAAAACAAAAACCAAAACCAAAATCAAAATCAAACCAAGCCAAACCAAATAAAACAAAAGAGGGAAAAGGGATGAGAAAAGTTGAAATGTAAAGAATAAAAATGTATTGAGAAAAAAAGCCACACGGGAGCTAAACTCAAGAAAATGGTTGGTGTAAGATGAATTAGGAAAATGGAGAAAAAATTATTTATGCTTAGAGTGATTTTGCAAGAATATCTCATAATTAGGCACCAAAGTGAGCGGAGAACATAAGTTGCAAACAAGTCGCGAAAGCTGCAGGTCATAAATGAGTATAAAGTAAGTAGCCATACTCAATTCATTTAGCAGAAGATTGATCTGAACTGAACTCGAGGCTACCTACATGATGTAGGCCGAACCCAAGCCATTTAAAAATAAAGCTATGGGAAGAGTTGCAACCCGCATTGAACTAAGCTCAGCTCGTTTAGCAAATTAGTCCGAGCAAAACTTAGGTGAACCCCCCACAGAGAGTTCACATTTGTTTGCCACTCTAAAGGAATATTCACACCTTATTGCCAAAATATGAGATATTCTAGCATTTCACATAAAAATAGTTTCAAAAAGATAGAAGATTTTTTTAGGGGGAAACAAAACAAAACAAAAACCAAAACCAAAATCAAAATCAAACCAAACCAAACCAAATAAAACAAAAGAGCGAAAAGGGATGAGAAAAGTTGAAATGTAAAGAATAAAAATGTATTGAGAAAAAAAGTCACACGGGAGCTAAACTCAAGAAAATGGTTGGTGTAAGATGAATTAGGAAAATTGAGAAAAAATTATTTATGCTTAGAGTGATTTTGCAAGAATGTCTCATAATTAGGCACCAAAGTGAGCGGAGAACATAAGTTGCAAACAAGTCGCGAAAGCCGCAGGTCATAAATGAGTATAAAGTAAGTAACCATACTCAATTCATTTAGCAGAAGATTGATCTGAACTGAACTCGAGGCTACCTACATGATGTAGGCCGAACCCAAGCCATTTAAAAATAAAGCTATGGGAAGAGTTGCAACCCGCGTTGAACTAAGCTCAGCTCGTTTAGCTAATTGGTCCGAGCAAAACTTAGGAGAACCCCCCACAGAGAGTTCACATTTGTTTGCCACTCTAAAGGAATATTCACACCTTATTGCCAAAATATGAGATATTCTAGCATTTCACATAAAAATAGTTTCAAAAAGACAGAAGATTTTTTTAGGGGGAAACAAAACAAAACAAAAACAAAAACCAAAATCAAAATCAAACCAAACCAAACCAAATAAAACAAAAGAGCGAAAAGGGATGAGAAAAGTTGAAATGTAAAGATTAAAAATGTATTGAGAAAAAAAGTGACACGGGAGCTAAACTCAAGAAAATGGTTGGTGTAAGATGAATTAGGAAAATGGAGAAAAAATTATTTATGCTTAGAGTGATTTTGCAAGAATGTCTCATAATTAGGCACCAAAGTGAGCGGAGAACATAAGTTGCAAACAAGTCGCGAAAGCCGCAGGTCATAAATGAGTATAAAGTAAGTAACCATACTCAATTCATTTAGCAGAAGATTGATCTGAACTGAACTCGAGGCTACCTACATGATGTAGGCCGAACCCAAGCCATTTAAAAATAATGCTATGGGAAGAGTTGCAACCCGCGTTGAACTAAGCTCAGCTCGTTTAGCTAATTGGTCCGAGCAAAACTTAGGTGAACCCCCCACAGAGAGTTCACATTTGTTTGCCACTCTAAAGGAATATTCACACCTTATTGCCAAAATATGAGATATTCTAGCATTTCACATAAAAATAGATTCAAAAAGACAGAAGATTTTTTTAGGGGGAAACAAAACAAAACAAAAACCAAAACCAAAAACAAAATCAAACCAAACCAAACCAAATAAAACAAAAGAGCGAAAAGGGATGAGAAAAGTTGAAATGTAAAGAATAAAAATGTATTGAGAAAAAAAGCCACACGGGAGCTAAACTCAAGAAAATGGTTGGTGTAAGATGAATTAGGAAAATGGAGAAAAAATTATTTATGCTTAGAGTGATTTTGCAAGAATGTCTCATAATTAGGCACCAAAGTGAGTGGATAACATAAGTTGCAAACAAGTCGCGAAAGCCGCAGGTCATAAATGAGTATAAAGTAAGTAGCCATACTCAATTCATTTAGCAGAAGATTGATCTGAACTGAACTCGAGGCTACCTACATGATGTAGGTTGAACCCAAGCCATTTAAAAATAAAGCTATGGGAAGAGTTGCAACCCGCATTGAACTAAGCTCAGCTCGTTTAGCTAATTGGTCCGAGCAAAACTTAGGTGAACCCCCCACAGAGAGTTTACATTTGCTTGCCACTCTAAAGGAATATTCACACCTTATTGCCAAAATATGAGATATTCTAGCATTTCACATAAAAATAGTTTCAAAAAGACAGAAGATTTTTTTAGGGGGAAACAAAACAAAACAAAAACCGAAACCAAAATCAAAATCAAACCAAACCAAACCAAATAAAACAAAAGAGCGAAAAGGGATGAGAAAAGTTGAAATGTAAAGAATAAAAATGTATTGAGAAAAAAAGTGACACGGGAGCTAAACTCAAGAAAATGGTTGGTGTAAGATGAATTAGGAAAATGGAGAAAAAATTATTTATGCTTAGAGTGATTTTGCAAGAATGTCTCATAATTAGGCACCAAAGTGAGCGGAGAACATAAGTTGCAAACAAGTCGCGAAAGCCGCAGGTCATAAATGAGTATAAAGTAAGTAACCATACTCAATTCATTTAGCAGAAGATTGATCTGAACTGAACTCGAGGCTACCTACATGATGTAGGCCGAACCCAAGCCATTTAAAAATAATGCTATGGGAAGAGTTGCAACCCGCGTTGAACTAAGCTCAGCTCGTTTAGCTAATTGGTCCGAGCAAAACTTAGGTGAACCCCCCACAGAGAGTTCACATTTGTTTGCCACTCTAAAGGAATATTCACACCTTATTGCCAAAATATGAGATATTCTAGCATTTCACATAAAAATAGATTCAAAAAGACAGAAGATTTTTTTAGGGGGAAACAAAACAAAACAAAAACCAAAACCAAAAACAAAATCAAACCAAACCAAACCAAATAAAACAAAAGAGCGAAAAGGGATGAGAAAAGTTGAAATGTAAAGAATAAAAATGTATTGAGAAAAAAAGCCACACGGGAGCTAAACTCAAGAAAATGGTTGGTGTAAGATGAATTAGGAAAATGGAGAAAAAATTATTTATGCTTAGAGTGATTTTGCAAGAATGTCTCATAATTAGGCACCAAAGTGAGTGGAGAACATAAGTTGCAAACAAGTCGCGAAAGCCGCAGGTCATAAATGAGTATA
The DNA here is from genome assembly GCA_033439265.1 of Dillenia suffruticosa. Taxonomy (NCBI): domain Eukaryota; kingdom Viridiplantae; phylum Streptophyta; class Magnoliopsida; order Dilleniales; family Dilleniaceae; genus Dillenia; species Dillenia suffruticosa. Next base: position 1,521,117 of record JAVTVX010000027.1, read on the forward strand.
AAGTAAGTAGCCATACTCAATTCATTTAGCAGAAGATTGATCTGAACTGAACTCGAGGCTACCTACATGATGTAGGCTGAACCCAAGCCATTTAAAAATAAAGCTATGGGAAGAGTTGCAACCCGCATTGAACTAAGCTCAGCTCGTTTAGCTAATTGGTCCGAGCAAAACTTAGGTGAACCCCCCACAGAGAGTTTACATTTGTTTGCCACTCTAAAGGAATATTCACACCTTATTGCCAAAATATGAGATATTCTAGCATTTCACATAAAAATAGTTTCAAAAAGACAGAAGATTTTTTTAGGGGGAAACAAAACAAAACAAAAACCAAAACCAAAAACAAAATCAAACCAAACCGAACCAAATAAAACAAAAGAGCGAAAAGGGATGAGAAAAGTTGAAATGTAAAGAATAAAAACGTATTGAGAAAAAAAGTCACACGGGAGCTTAACTTAAGAAATGGTTGGTGTAAGATGAATTAGGAAAATGAAGAAAAAATTATTTATGCTTAGAGTGATTTTGTAAGAATGTCTCATAATTAGGCACCAAAGTAAGTGGAGACCATAAGTTGCAAACAAGTCGCGAAAGCCGCAGGTCATAAATGAGTATAAAGTAAGTAGCCAAACTCAGCTCGTTTAGCAAAAAATTGATCCGAACCAAGCTCGACGCAACCTACATAATGTAGGCCCAACCCAAGCCATTTAAAAATAAAGCTATGGGAAGAGTTGCAACCTATATTGAACTAAGCTCAGCTCGTTTAGCTAATTGACCCGAGTAGAACTTAGGTGAACCCCTCACAAGGAGCTCATATTTGTTTGCCACTCCAGGGGGATATCCACACTTTGTTGCCAAAATATAAGATATTCTAACATTTCAAATAAAAATAGTTTGAAAATGATAGAAGATTATTAGGGAGGAAAAACAAAAACAAAAACAAAAACAAAAACAAAAACAAAAACAAAAACAACCAAACCAAACCAAACCAAACAAAACAAAACAAAACAAAATAATGAAAAGGGATGAGTAAATTGGAAATGTGAAGAATAAAAATGTGTTGAGAAAAAGAGTCGCATGAGAGCTAAACGCAAGAAAATCATTGCTGCAAGAGTTAAGAAAACGTATAAAAAAATTATTTATGCTTAGAGTAATCTTACAAAAATGTCTCATAATTAAGCACAAGGGTGAATGGAGTACATAAGTAGCAAACAAGTCAAGAAAGCCATAGGCCATAAATGTGTATAAAGTAAGTAGCCATACCCGGCTCATTTAGCAGAAAATTGATCCGATCCGAACTCGAGGCTACATACATAATGTAGCCTGAACCCAAGCCCTTTAAAAATAAAGCCATGGGAAGAGTTGCAACCCGCATTGAACAAAGCTTAGCTCGTTTAGCTAATTGACTTGAGCACAACATACATAGCAAACACTCGTTTATATCATATGGTGAACCTAGGCCGTACACTTTTCTAAAAAATATCTCTCAAGTGAACCCCTCACAAAGAGCTCACATATGTTTGCCACTCTAGGAGAATATCAACACATTGTTGCCAAAATATGAGATATTCTCACATTTTACATAAAAATAGTTTGAAAAAGACAAAGACTTTTGCCAAAAAAAAAAAAACACGAGAGAACAAAAGGCAAAGTCGCAAAAGGGTTGAAAAGTGCCAAAATGATGATAGGAGATAAAAGATGAAAACTCAAGAAAAAACATATTGTTTCATGACGGTTATATATTTTGAATACGATTTCAAAGAGGTGGAGAGGAGCATGCCTTAAGAAAATGCCTAAAAATTTGATGACAATGAGAGGTAAGAAAGATACTTAGAACAAACTACTGTTAAACTCAAGGGGGTTGGAGAGAAAATAAAAAGAAAGAGATGGAGAACAAAAAAGAGAGAATTAATTGTACAGTAACATTCAAGAAATTGAAAATTTTCAAATTTTAGTTTTCTATTAGTTCCCCTTCTTTATTTAGATTTCTATTTAGTGAGTTTATCTTTTTTTTTTCCTATTCTATCTAACTATTTAGGAATTTCAAATAATTAGAAAGCTTTTATTTTAGAATTAATGTTTATCCTAACAAAGACAATAGTAGTATTTTTCTAATATTATTATTCATTTTCTCTCTCAATAAAAGATATTTTTTCTTTTTAACTGAGTTGTCGTTCCAACTACAATCACCCTTTATAACCCACCATATTCTAACACTAATTGTTAAATTCTAATTGGCCTAAACCCTACCCTTACATTAAATTCATTATAATTTTGAATATTCAAAAATAGATGTGGCATGAATAAAGCTAATAGCTACATTGGTTTTCCACAATTGCCTCAATAATTTCCTAACAAAAGTGAGCCAAATATCTTAAGAAGATTGTACGGACATGTGAAGTCCTAACCAAAATGCAGGAAAGCATAAACATTCGAAAAAAATATAGAAAAGTTAGGGCTAAGATGCACAAGCCGAGAACATACGGACTATATTTTATGAAATACATAACATAAAAAGTGAAATATAATTATCTTACACTTGCAGCAATTGTTCACAAAAGAAAAACATCATAAACATGGTTTATTTTTTATGTAACTGGACAATAAAAAATTTAAAACCCAAAAAATGAAATAATAAAAAAAGGCAAGCAAAAGAGTTGCAAAGATAGTACCAATCTTTATCTGCATGTTCTAATACAGGACTTGTGTCCTGATGCTGTACTGGGCAACTGGTCCACGAATCTTCACTGCAAGCAAATGGTATGGTTGGGAGTAGTTGACTAAGAAGATTTAAAAAAGATTAAAAAAAAAAAGAAAAAACTAATTCGGAAGTATTAATACTAGAATTGAGCATCAGACACAGAACGGAAACCAGTAATAATTTCATGGACTTTGTTTTGGGATCAAAGTCTAAGGGTTCATTACAGAAAAATAACTTCATTTCTTTTTTATATATAACAGAACAGAATTAACTCTCTCTAATTCTCTCTTCCCCGCATTCACTCTCTAAAGCAATGCTAGTCATTTCTCTAAACCTAAATTCTTTGCTCCAATCAATTCATACGTATTTCAGGATTTCCAAATGATTTCAATACAATTTTTTGCTGCCTATTGAAGCGTTAATTAAAATATAAGTTCCCAACTTCTTGATTTAGACAAACCCTGCTAAGAAGCAAGGGGTTAATTCCTCCCTTGCTCTCTCTCTCTCTCTCTCTCTCCAAACCATAAATTGGATCAAGAGACGGGACTCACCTTAATGGGACAAGTGGAAAAGTTCATATTCAAGAACCTTAAGTGTCAACGGCAGTGATGCATCTGTAGACAGTCAAATCACCTCTTCTGGGATCTGAGGTAAGGCTTTAGGAGGTTTATAAAATCCCTAGCATGTATATTCTAATCATGAAGAGAGAAAATGACCTGATCTGTGCAAGTAAACCACTACATCCCCACTCCATTCTGGCCCAGCAACATGAGCAATACAATCAAGATCAGAAGCACGAACAGAACCAGTTAAAGTGCCAGGAGATGCATCCTGGATTCGATTCTTCTTCTGAACCTCACACCAAGCAGCACCTTGGCAGTTGAAAACACCTACTACTCCCAAACATTTATTAGCATTCCATATTTTAAGCAAGCTGCAGCAATGAATAGCCAACAGTTAGTTGTCTATGGAGTTCTTCACAGGCTAAAACAACAAAGAAAGCAACATGTTAAACTAGCAAACCTTGTTCCATCACTTGCTGCATTTGAAAATAAGCAATCACGTGTGGGCCTGCCAGGTAGTCGGGCTCGTAGAACTGATCCATCTGGCAACACCAGCTTCTTCAGAAACTCTGCCACCATGTCTAGCACCAAGTGTCTCTATAATATTCTGCACATCGACTTTCACTCCGTCTACTCCACGTGATGCCAGATACGCATGAAGCTCATTGTAAAAGTTGAAGACTTTCTTTGGGTGAACTAGACCAAGAACATGAACCCCAATAGGCTGTCCATGAAAATGTCTGGTTGGTTTCCCATCACGCGAGGAAATTGTACTGGGTATGCCAATGCAGTGTCATAGTAATACATACCGGCAGCTGCTGACATCACTCGCCCCAGCAACCAGCGAGAGAATACCATACATACACACTCCTCTTCAAAATTCATTAGAAATGTAGAGTTAGAACTTCAAAATGGAAAATCATTACTTCTTCACTCCCCATATACATTATATGAGGCTAAGCTTGCCAAATCCACGTCACGTAAAAGACACAACCTATTCTTCACTCGGTGTGTGCATAACCAACAACTCCACCCCACAGTGTCAGGCAGTTAATGCCTCCTTTTCTTTGAGACCGGTGGGGATGGGATTACATTAATTGAAGACATGGCACTAGAACTTGTGGAATGATGAAGCAGGCTTTCATGTTAGCCTATCGTAGAAGATTTGATGACCATGATCTACTACTCACCGCTCTCAAAGCAAATCTCCAACTTGTTTTTGTCATTTCCCTTGAGGACAGCACAGAACTGGCCTTCAAGTAGAGGAAGGAACACGGTATAGGTGGGAGGGGCATCACCTTGTTCAGTTCCTTCAGTGCTGTCCTTGCTCTTGACAAGCAGGAATTGGGTCTTCAGGGGAACATCTCTACCACATGTGCCATTCTTTGAGTCATCCACCATAGTTTGAATCGGAACAGACACATGAATTGAAGACCACATAGAAGAATAACCATGTTAAGATTAATGATACTGAATAAAAGGCCTCATAGACTTCAGTCCATGTTAAAACTTATTTAATCACATTAACGTATTCTCTTTTCCATCTCTAAAAGCCAATTAGCATAGTCCTCCCAATCAATCTCATGTTCATCAAGTTCAACAAATTCACAATCCATTTGATACACAAATAACACAAATCTTCCGATTACTAATCTTATGCATCATTGCACATTTTTCACTACCATATGTAAGAAATTTATTTTTCAATCAAGAACATTACATATGCTAATATTTAAAAAAGAATATATATATATATATATATATATATATATTCAAAAGGCATAAGATATAGAATATGATAAAAGGAATCTAATAGGGAAATTGTGTTCTTGCTCAAGAGCGCCCATGGGGAAGACATGGAGGCTTTTGCTATCCAATAAAGAAGCACCGATGAGCACCAGCAAAAGCACCACAACAGACCCAGGAGTCAGGACAATATTGTCAGGCACTTCTTTGAGTATGGTCTTCCCATGAACCACAAGGTTTACATCGTTGATTGAGATCTTTGGAGTCACCGCCATTTCCCTAGTACTCTACAAAATATAGAAACATTACAACTGTACCAATGAATCAAACTCCATAAAATAGAGCAGAAGGGTCTTGCTAGTTCAATCAAAAAGCTACCAAATTGAACTATCTATGCTCTTCATGCATCTTATTTCTAATTTTCAATTAAATTCTATAAATTTAAAAGTGGGCTTCATTTCTCTATAACCATAATTTTTCACTTTTTTTAAGGATATGATCTAAATGTTGGAAGAAGAAATTTTCTAGAGTGACTAGAAAATCAAATCATCACACAAATTAATTTGTCCCTCTAAAAAAGGGGGACAGAAACCGACGGAACAATCAAACAAATTCCAAATCACAATATAACCTTGATGCCCCCAATAATTAAAGGGGGAAAGAGAGAGCGCAGTATTGATGAAAAGTACGTAGTAGAATAGCAAAAACGAAAAAATGATTAAAAAGGGTATAAAGGTCTTAAAATCCAAGTTCATGGCAAAAATGATGTCCATCTGATGAAGAATATCATGATTGGTTCTGCAAAAAAAAGACTGATGAATCCATTAAATGAATTTTAATTTCATAACCACAATTAATACTCTCTCCCTCCCTCCCTCCCTCTCTCCCGGATGATCATCAAAAAAGTCATTGAGATAATTATGATTTCCAATTCAAGATTCCGACCAAACAATTCTTTTGTCAGGCAAAAGCAAGTAAGTGAGAATCTTCCTATTCTTTTAAACACTATAACAATTCCCTGATATAAATGTGCTATGATGATGTCCTATAATCTGTCTTGAAGAGTTGTTTAGTAAATATGAATTAGATGAATTCGGGAGCGATCTATTGTCCTTTTGATGTTCTCACTATTCTGTTTTTCTAAATCTTGCATTGCAGAGACAGAGAGAACAGAACCAGTAATTTCATGGACTTTGTTTTGGGATCAAAATTTGGAAGAAAGAAGATCACATCAAGATTCAGAAACCGTAAAATCATACCTCCAGAATCAATCGCTTGATGACCCATAGACTTCGTAGAATTGCCTAGTCGACGACTCACAAAAACCCAAAAAAAAAAAAAAATTGAAGGAAAAAGAATGAAAATAAAAAGAAACCCTACCGAGAAAAAAATTTAGGATTTCGTTCAAGAACATCAAGAAACATAATCACAGACCGCCAGTTCCTAACCCTAACCCTCCTTTCCGATCGCGATCTTGCAAGCCTCTGAAAGAGAGGAAGAGAGAGGGAAGGAGGGCTTCACGACTTTGAGAATCAGAGCGTCTGGGTTCTTGAAAAAACCAGAGAGAGAAGTGAGAGAAAGGAGATTGCTGCTGATGGACGCTGGGTTTAAAGTATTAATTGCAGGTGGCGTGGCTTGTAACTAACGCGTTTTTGATTTAACTCATATTTTAACATAAAAAAATTATTAATATTAATAATTTTTTAAATTAATTATTATTTTAATATAAATTTTAAAGGTGTTAGATTTTGCCAAAATATTTTATCCAAAATATTATTAATATAATAACTTTTAAATTAATTTTTATTTATAAAATTTTGTAATATATTATATTATTAAAATATTATAAATAAAATAATTAATTTAAAATTTGTCGAGTGAAGTTGAAATTTAAATAGATTTAATTATATATAAAATTTAAATTTTATTTTTCTTTGGTTCTTTTTAAAGTGTTTAAATTTAACTTATCAAATAAATAGTTGAATTAAATATTATATTTTTAATTTTATTCAAATAGATTTATTGGTTTGAGATAATTTAAAGATAGAGACATTCATATGTTGAGGAAAATTATAAATATTTTTACTTAATTAAAAATGAACAACAGGTATAAATTTAATAATCGGAGTTATGAATACATGAATTAATTACAATCATCTTTTCTAGATAAAAAAAATAACCATCAATCATTTTTAAACAGTTAAGAGTTTGAATCTTATAAAACCTTTTTTCCTTTTTATTTAGCAGAACAAAAAGATATATAAAAGATAAAATTATGCGTTAATTTAGTTTAGGCGTTAATTTAGTAACCGAATAACTTCAGTTTTTGTATACTTATAAATTTATTTCAAATTATAAAATCATATAGATTCGATTAAAAATTTGTTTATATGTCCCCTCGTGTAGTCCCCACCAACCAGAACAAAGGACTAAAGTAAGACTCGGAAATAGGAGAGTTTATTGGAAAGATTATTTAGAGAGCAAATTTATCATGTTTGATAGCAATCTATGGTCTATATCTTGAAACACTTTTTTTTATCAAATTTTAAAATTCCAAAATTGTATTAAAATCACAAATCAGAAGTGCACAAGTGTATTTTCTTAATTTGTATGATTTTTACTTAAAATCACCCACAGTTTTGTTGTTATTAGAAACGTTTAACCCCTTCTATTATAAAAGTCATGACAATTGTTTATATAACTCAATAATAGAATCTCATATATTTGCCCTGGCCAATTAAACTAAACCATGAATAGACAGTATGACTTTAAAATTAATTGGGAATATATATCTTTACAAAAAATAAATAAATAACAATAATTAAATTAAATAGTGAAAAATATGGATGCTTTAAAAACGAAGTATTACTTTATCGAACATTCCACACGAAAGGGAGAGAGAATGAGGGGGGCTTGATTGTGACCCCAACCCAAGAACACGGGCCAATGAGACCACAATGAATGAATCCAAAAATGTATGAGTTTCTTCATGTTTATAAACCCGTGAATAATACTCAAAATATTTGGACCCGCGACACCACGTGATAGCACCCAATTGAGTGAAGGTCACGTGTCACATCTTCAAGACATAACAGTAGGCTCCCCCCGCCTCCCGCGGTGCTCCTCTCTCCCTCCCTCCCCCACTGACACTCGTCCCTCCCTCCCTCTCCCGCCCGCGGCTCTCTCTCTCTCCCTCCCTTCCCCCGTCGGCACTCCTCCCTCCCTCCCTCCCCCGCCCACCGCCATCACTCGTCCCCCTCCCTCCCTCCCCCGCCCGCGGCTCTCTCTCTCCCTCCCTCCCCCAACGGCTCTCTCTCTCCCCCCGCCACCCACGACTGTCTCTCTCCCCCTCGCCCCACGGCTCTCTCTTCGTCCCTCCCCCGCCCGCTCTTCGTCCCTCCCCTACCCGCAACTGTCTCTCTCTCCCTCCCCCGCGGCTCTCTCTCCCTCTCTCCCCCGCCCTCCCCCGCCCACAATTATCTCTCTCTCTCCCTATCCCACGGCTATCTCTCTCTCTCCCTCCCCTCCCCCGCTCGCAACTCTCTCTGTCTGCCCCGCTGCGGCACTCCTCTCTCTCTTCCCCCCGCGGCACTCCTCCCTCTCCCTCCCTCCCCCATAGCTACGGAAGCCTCCCTTTCCCTCCCTCCCCTACTGTCGTCCACCGCCGCAAGAGCCCTCTCCCTCCCTCTCGCGGTGCTGCGGGCGATGTCGCATCTTCAAGACGCGATATAAGAGGGTCACAAACGAAAAATTTTTCTCTTGAAGGTTGTTTTAAATATTTTTTTTTTAAGATTATATTCGTACATGCCTCTTACTCTTCCGATCAAAAAAAAAATAAGGGTTACTCTCTAAGGGATGGTCCGTACTGTTCGTGATGGGCCCAGATTTTCAGTCCCTTTTAGATGCAGGGACTAGACGAGACAGGCCCAAGTCACTCGCAGTCGGGGCAGGGACGGGATGGGTCCATTCGTCACGGACTAAAGGAGAAAAAAAAAAAGACATGAAAGGGTTCGCATGTGGACCATGGAGAATCATATCTCTCTCTTTCTACTTTTTTATTTATCTCTGTATCCAAACGATGGGAGCTTTACGATGTTTAAACAGAATAACAACAGTAGTTCCTTACTACCATCTGCGGTAGGAAGAATTTTCATAATCCGCCTCGCTTTCGGTGAAAAGAATAACAAGGATAGTTGTCCATTGCCATCATTTTCGAGAAATAATTCTCATGATCAGCCTAACAACGGTAGTTCCTTACTACCATGTTTTACAGAGAAGAATTTTCATCACCCGGCTTGTCTCGCTTAAGGATGGTTGTCCATTGCCATTTTTTTCAAGAAAAATTCTATTTCTTATGATCAGCCTAGCACCTCTCTTAATGTTGGTTCAGCAGATGCATCCATGAGGTACCTGCTGTGGATGACTCTTGGATTGGAGGTGTAAAATTTTGATTCTTTAGACTATTGTTCCAAAGATGAACTATGACCAATTGAGGAATATTTAGCTATGTTAGGTGGGTATGGTATTGGGAGAGTTTTAGGGTGTTATGTTAGATGTATGTTGATTTAATTTTTTTTTTTTTTTTAATTTTAAACTATGACCAATGCTAACAAGTTTTAGGCTGGCTCCAACATTCTGGTCCTTCCTACCATATTAAACTCTGCTAACCATCACCAATCTTCCAATTTAATAACGTTCTTGCCTTCAATAGTTTTAACCTCTTAATTTCTTGTTTTCAACGATTAATATTCGTACGAAGCAATAACATTGTATTTTGAAGTAGCGGAAGCAAAATTACTAGCACGGTGTGGTGAAACGTGGAGGCTTTCTTTGGCAACAGAAAGAGAATTTACCAGAGCGCCGTTCGGCGTCTCCACCGAGCAGACCAACCTCCATAAGCTCTCCATCTTCTTCTGACCATTCGTCGCTTCTGCAGTCGCGGCTTCAAGAGGTTTTCCATTCTTTCAGGCTTTTCTTTATCCACTAGAAATGCAAAATTATTTTCTAAACTCTGGATTTGGGTTCCTCTCTCTCTCTCTCTCTCTCTCTCTCTGGGTTTCTCTGTGCATCTATGTGTTATCTTAGGGAACATGTTTGGTTTTCAAGATAGAATCGAACGTTTTCCAGCGACTTTTGGACGAGTTTCACCTCTCTCATTTGCGGACAAAACATTTTATTGAAAAGATGCATGGAGGTTTTTTTTTTTTAATAAAAAAAGAAGAAAAATTAAGTTTTGAACGCCTTCTAAAATAATGGAAATTAACGGATGAATCTTATTTTTTATCTTATAAAAATTTAAAATCTCAAATATAGTATTTTAAGGTTTAGAAATTTATTTATCATTTAACCTACCGTTAGAAAATTAACAAATAATTTACGCATTCAATATAAGAGAGTTAAATAGAGAAAAAGAGAGACAGCAAACGAGAAAGAGCGATCAGGAGAGACTTAGAAGCCTATTGGCACTCTTGTTCCCATTTGTTGCCTTTCTTGGATTAGGGTAACTTATCATCATTAAAAGAGGATGAAGTTCCAGTGCCACGAGTATCTTAAAGCAGAAAACAACAAGGCATCATCGTTGCAACTTGCAAAGCGCTTAAATTCATTTAATTTTTTTTGTTGATCAATTGTTATTTAAAATTATATTCTAATTAATTCTATTCTAATTAATATCGAATCTTTATAAAAGAGTTTTTTTTTATTGTATAAAAATTTGAATTTAAAATCATTAGGTTAGGAGAGGGGAATTATACTACTAGGCTATCCCCTTAAGGACATAAAGGAGTTCTTCTAACATACTTTCTTTCATTATTAAGTTTTGAACTCACTCGTGAAGTAACACTCATCAAGTAAAAGGAGGAAGCGCAATATTATTTGCATACTTAAGTGATAATTATATAAAATAAAAAGATAAATTTAGATATTATCTGCTAACATGGGGTGCATGGGGTACAAAGATTTGATCACGTGTCTCTCGGAGGCTGTGGTAAAATCAATTATTAAGGCCCACCTTATCGTATCCTGATCAGAAGACCCTTCTTACTTATTACAGAGGACATCTTTAAAATAGGTCCTTCGAAGTTGATACTCAACATGGACGCAGAAAAAGGCTTTCGCATGACAGGAGGAGCCGGCGACACTAGCTATGCCAAAAATTCATCAATGCAGGTCTCTCTCTCTCTCTCTCTCTCTCACTCTCTCACTCTCTCACTCTCTCACTCTCTCACTCTCTCACATCAGGTAGCTCATCATGTACTGTTAATTGAAGGAGGCCTCAGATATGGGGAAGCATATCAGACTGGAGACAATTCAACAACTTTACATTTCAACAACTCCAACAAGTTTAAGAATAGCTGATCTGGGTTGTTCCTCAGGAACCAACACGCTCTCATTCATCAAAGACATCATAGAAATTGTGGAAGCAACAAGTCAAACAATTTCTCGTCCTGTACCACAATTTCTGATCTGCCTAAATGATCTGCCCACAAATGACTTCAATTCAATCTTTAAGCAGTTGCCAGATTTTTACGAGGAGCTTAACAAGGGAAAAAGTGAAGGGTGTTCTTCCATGTATATAGCTGCATTTCCCGGATCTTTCTACGGAAGGCTTTTCCCCAACAATATTTTGCACTTTGCTCACTCCTCCTTTGCTTTGCATTGGCTCTCTAAGGTGAATTTCTTCTCTTCCCTACCTTCCTCCGAACAATTTTTTTTTTTTGTTTCACAATGAGACTCGAATCCAGCTCTACTACAAGAGGAGGGGATTGGTGCCACTTGAGCCGAAACTCATCGGCACCTTCCTCTGACAATTGTTGCAGCTAGCTGGCCCTTTCTTATCCTTTTCTAAAGGAAAGCAAAAGGCTAACTTTATTTTTTTTGATACAAAGCAAAAGGCTAATTGACGTAGATAAAGTTCGTCAGGCTGTGTGTACCAGCATTGGGCCAAGCTCGGACTTTAGGCCTTTCCTTTAGAAATCTGGCCCGGTTCGTAAATTGATAAAAAACCAAAACTTGAGTCGGTCCGGTCTGGTGCTAGGCTCGGGCTCGGGCTCGGGCTCGGGCTCGGGCTCGGGCTCGGGCCTGATTCCTAGGTCCTACCTCCGGGTCGGGTCGGAGCCCAAAAACCACAAACCTGGGTTCGGACCGAGCTCCAGTTAATACCTCCTACAATGGTGAGTTGAACTTGATCTGATGCGTCCATGCTCAAAGTGTTATGGTGAGTTGAACTTGATCTGATGCGTCCATGCTCAAAGTGTTATGGTAGATAGCGAGCCTTTTCTTAAAACAAATACCGATAAACATCTCCCTTCATTTTTGATTTATTATAAATTAATTACTTTACCCTTTTATTTTTTTTTTAAATTTCAAAAACAATACTTGAGGGGTATTTTCTTTTTGGTTTTCCATAAAAATTTTTACATGGCTTCAACACCAAAATTACACTTCCAACTATAAAGAAATTTATGATATGTGCAGGTTACTCAGGAAATTTATCATGCACATGGGAAATCGATAAACAAAGGCAGCATCAATATATCAGAAAAGAGCCCTCCACAAGTGTGCCAAGCATACTTAAAGCAATTTCAGGAGGACTGGTCTCTGTTCCTCCGATCTCGATCTCAAGAGCTGATCACCGGAGGACGAATGATGCTAATATTTCTAGGAAGAGAAGGACCAAATCATGTTGATAGAGGCAACACGTTCTATTGGGAACTTTTGGCTCGCGCCTTTGCTGTTTTGGTTTCTCAGGTATTTGATTATTTTAAACAAATATGCTATTTATTGTAATTTGTTAATATAATTTTTTTCTGTGGCCATGACCATTTACTATTTTTTCTTCCTTGTTAGTTAAACTAAGATTTTGAATATTTCATTTTAGAAAAAGAATAAATTGGATTACATAATGATTGGCAGGGACAAGTTGAGGAGGAAAAGCTCGATTCATACGACATTCATTTTTATGCAGCTTCAAGAGATGAAATTGAGGATGGGATAAAGAAAGAAGGGTCATTTGAAATGGAGCAGTTTGAGATGATTGAATTTGAGGATGATTTATCTGAACAAGGTCCGACCACTGGGGAGAAAGTTGCAGCTGATACCAGAGCTATTCAAGAGTCCATGATCAGTCACCACTTTGGAGAGCAAATCCTAGACAATTTGTTTGATACTTTTGCAAAAATTGTGGATGAAGAAGTAGCCAAAGCAAAGATTAAAATCGTCACCTTTTTTGTGGCTTTTGTGAAACTATAATAAGATTCAGTAAGACTTTGTTGTACGCATGAATTTGAGCACAGAAGCAATATAACAAGAATCCTGATTCTTTTTCATAAGCACAAACGTTTGCAAATGAAGTTAATACCTTAAATTTAGCCACTAGGGGCAACATGTGCCGAGCTGTTATGGTTCAGACTTTAGCCACTGAAAGTTTTAAATTTCAGGATTTTAATGAAGTTCTAATAGACTCTCTAGAATTCTGCCATTAGAGATTTCAAATGGTTTGTGTTGGTACAAACACATGGACGCTATCAACGAACAGTCAGTTTAGTGAGTAAAAATATTAGATCTCTTAAATAAGTTTTGTTTTTGAAACTTAGAAATAGAAAAAACTATATTGGGAGAGTTTTTTTTAAATTAAATATGATAATACTCGAATCGAATTAATCTGATACTGACTGGTTCTTAAAAAAAAAAAGAGGAGCATATGGACGCTGAGTCATGGTAGGCATGACCAACGGGGATTATCTCAATTAGATGTGCGATTAAGTTCCTTAAACACGACTGAGATTTGACCCACGCTGGGAGTATCAGACCCTCATGTGTATAAAGTGTTTCTCGTTGGGAGACCCGCCTCCGAAAATGAGCTACTACAGCGGTCGGTTTGCATTAATCGGAACGAAATCTCTGATATTGGACGGTGTTCAAGATATGGTACCAAAAAAAATGGTAGGCATGCCTTGAAGTATGGGGGCCCTTACAAGCTTTGAGCTTACAAGTTCAGAATTGTGCAAGCCCAAGCAGGACAAGCATGAGCCTCAGACGAGCACATAATGTCACACAAAAACAATTATTTTTAAACTTCCAAGGAAAGCCAGGCTGCTCCATCCTCTGAAGAGGCATCTTAAAGACAAGAGACTGCATAAGGAAAGGTATTAGATGGAGAATTGGTGATGGGAACAACATTGACTTCTGGAGACATCTTTGGGTCGGTCCCCGGCCTTTGGTGGAGTGCCTTCAGGACAGGGACCATTCTATCACAATGATGCAGAAAGTGGGAGACTTTATCACTGCGGATGGCAGCTGGAAAGAAGAAGATCTCAGCCTCCTGCTCCCTAGGGATAAGGTTGAAGAAATTAAAGGCATTATGGTGCCTAGAAGACCTGGTGTCTTGGATTCTGTTGTTTGGAAAGGCACAAGCGATGGTATCTTCTCGGTCTCCTTCGCTTACAATATTTTGACAGTTGCTCAGAGCCCTCAGGAGCTCGGCCAGAAGGAGCACAGTTGGAAATGGATATGGAAGTCTAATTGCACTGAAAGAATCAAGATGTTCCTCTGGCTGGCTCGCCATGAGAAGCTGATGACCAATGTGGAGAGATGCAAGCACAAGTTCTGCGAAGTAGCCACCTGCCAGCTGTGTGACACAGAAAATGAAACTGTTATCCACGCCTTGAGAGACTGCAGTAGGGCGAAGAAGACTTGGGAGGTGGTTTTGCCTTACATGAGGGACAATGCAGTCTTCTGGAGTAGCAATCTTCACAAATGGCTCTATTTGGGCGCTATCCAGATGGGGAATCAAAATGCCTTGAGTTCCATCTTCATCCACACTGCGTGGTGGATTTGGAAGAGTAGATGTTTAGAAAATTTTCAAAACAGGACCATGCTCCCTCAGGAGTTGGCCCACCTCGCCATCTACATGTCTACGGAAGTTTCTAGCCTCTACAAAGTCCCCATTGCTGAAAGGATGTTCGACAGGAGGAAAATCAAATGGAGACGTCTGAAAGAAGGATTCCTCAAGCTCAACACTGACGCTGCAGTTTCCCTCACCTCTGGAAGGGCCAGCGCAGGCAGTATTATCAGAAACCATGAAGGGGACTGGATTGCAGGCTTTGCTGTGAACATTGGCAGGTCTGGGGTGCTTTCAGCCGAGCTTTGGGGTCTTAGAGAGGGGCTTTGCATGGCGAGGAGGAAAGGGTTCACTCACTTGGAGGTTGAATCAGATTTTGCTGTGCTGGTTAATCTCCTCGTCAATCAGCCGATCCTCGATCATCCCTTGTACCTTATTGTTCAAGATTGTCTCGATCTCTTGAAGTCTATGCATGTCGAAGCTTTCAACCGCGTTCTCAGAGAAGCTAATGTCTGCGCGGGCCACCTAGCCCAGCTAGCCCAGCCCAGCGGCAAGCCATTGGCTACACTGAGTTGCAGGACCCTCCCCCATCTCACCCCTACCTGTTAGTTGTGTGCCTCTGTTTTTCTGTGCGCTTCCTTCTTTCCCCGGTACCAAAAAAAAAACAATTATTTTTTAATTGATATTATATTTTAAATATTTTAATTTTTTATATATTATATTTATTTTATATTTCTTTAAACTGAGTAATTATCTTTTCATTTATGAGTTTTAAATACAAATAATGTTAATCTTTTCATTTATTGTTCGGACAGAAATGCCCCCTTCCCCCAAAGAACTTGTGAGTAAACGGCCGGTTTCCAGGGAGAAAAAATAACCGAGCCGAGTTCAAAACACTTTCTAAAAGTCGATTTTAGAAATGCCCCTCCCAAAAAACTTATTAGTGACGGCCAGTTTCAAGGGCAAAAAAAGAAATGCGCCCTCCCAAAAAACTTGTTTGTAACGGCTAGCTTCAAGGGTAACAAAATGAAAAGCAGTTGGAATTTTATTTTCTGCTATACGTGATTTCAAAACACTAAAAATCGATTTTAGGAAGTTTCTAAAAATCCCCAAATCAGTTCTCTCTCCTCTTTATAAACTCCTCGCCCTTTTCACTCTCCGATTCAGAGTCACTTCTCTCCTACTCAAATTTTAATCTTTATATATCTTTTTGATGTTCCAAACCCGAGATTTCAAATTTTTGTTGCTGATTCTCTCTCTTCTTTTCTGGGTTTTAGGTTCTGATTATTTTAATCTTTTTTGTGTAAACAGGGTTCTTGAGTGATTAGATTTCAATGTTCGTAGATTTCATCTGTGGGTTTTTAATTTCTTCCTGATTTTTCTTTGTTTTCTTGATTTTCTATCAAGAAAATCTGTTCAAACATCCCTTTTCAAATTCCGATCTTTACTTTCTTTGTTGTACCTTTTTTTTGGGTATAGTCGGTGGGTTTATATTAGTTTCTTGATTTTTTTTTTTTTAATACGAGCACCCAGAAACGTATGTCATCAGTCGTTGGTTCCAAGAATTCATCAAGAATTCAATATTTTGAAGAAAGAATGGGCGATAGCCATTTCGTAAATTCGATTTCCAATTCAGTTCCTAATCAAGAACAAGCGGTTTCCGATCATGGAAGCCATGTGAGTGGGTCAATTTTGATGACAGTCAAACGTTTGATGATGGGTTTGTAAGACTACAGGTGGACGAGAGGCTTTTTGATATAGTCAAGCGTTGGTTCTTTCGGGCTTAGGACAGTTTAGATGACAGACTTCTGATGTGGGTATTCATCTGTGAGTATTCATCGGATATGTATTTCAGGTTTTATAGGGCAGGCTAGGTTGCAGTCTTTGCAGATATAGGCACAAGCAATGCAGAAGAAACGAGGGGGCAATGAAAATCTGAAGCATGCACGCTTTTCATTCCCCAAGGGTTTGATTTATGATATGATTTCTCATGGTTTTAGTCAGTGTAGATATGTCAAAGGCAATCTGGTGTATGGCTGTGAGAACACTTCATGAATTTTAAAAGTTTATGATAATAGTCCAATAACGCGCCTCGATCGAACAACCAACCAGTCAAAATTTACCCGCTTTTTTCTATAATTTTTTAAATTAAAAAAAAAAACATTTTTTCTTTTGTAATCGAATCAATCGTTTCTTATGGGTAAACGTGCCGAGATTAGGCAATCCGTGTTTGGGTTTGCCGCGAGGAGAAGTGAAGAGAGAGAAAAGACTCTCTCTCTCTCTCTCTCTCTCTCTCTCTCTCTCTATGGGATATCGATTCTGCAGACAAGAAAAATTAAAGTTCACGTGTAGTAAGAAAATAACAAAACTGAATGAATTATATTTAGACTCAAAAAATTATAATTAAAACATAGTACTATTAAGAGAAAAAAAATAATAACCCAAATTAGAGTTCACATGTTTTTTAAGAATGAATTGAACTGAAGTGGGCCATATAGAATTTTATAAGCAAAAGGAATAAATTTAAAATTTTAAAAAATAATTAAAAAACATTAAAAAAAAAAAAGAAAAAATGCAAAAGAGTGCCAGTGACGAGACTCCAACCCGGAGGCACGACAAAACAAAGCCACATATTAAAAAGAGGGGTACGCAAAAATCAGCACATTGTTGTGAAAGCAACGTGCAAAAATTGCGCTTCTGGCATCCCTTCTATCTATTTGTCAGTGTTAGTAATTATATGTCAAATTTTTGGGGAAAAAAATAGTATTTATTATAAAAGAAAAACAAATATAGTCATTTTTATAAATTATATGACTAAAAAAAATATTACTTTTGATTTGCACAGACCAGGAAACAACAACGTATTTGGGCCAAAAGGGGAGTTTGGTCTGTACTCTGCGGTATGGATTTCCCTCAACTTGGTTGTTGAAAAGCGTACTTCTAGCCATGTGTATGTGCCTTGAATCCGCGCATTTTGTCGACACCGCTACTACGGATACCTTCACTACTGGAGTTAATAACAAATTTATGAACTCAAAAAATAATAATAATATATCTATAATAGTCCAATAACGCGCCTCGATCGACCGAACAACCAACCGGTCAAAAATTTACCTGATTTTTTCTATAATTGTTTCTCATGGGTGAACGTGCCGACCAAAGGCATCCCTATTTGGGTTTGGCTAGAGAAGAGGTGAAGAGAGAGAAAAGACACACACACACAACACACACACACACACTCTCTCTCTCTCTCTCTCTCTCCAATTCACCGGGTAAACCGGTGGTATCTTTGTACGGGCCTTTTGTTTTTTTTTTTTTTTTGGTTGGTTGGTTGAGTGAGGAACGAAGCATATCCCAAACTTTATACGATTACCCATAAATACAACTTAGGGATTCGTAAATGTAAGTAAAATCAATTATTTTATTTAATTCACTCTAAGCAATTCACTCTGAACAAATGATAATTGATCAAAATATTTTTGAATATGGAAATCCTATACCATTGATCTTTTCGGAATTATCAATTTTCCACATCTGTAATTTTTTTTTTTAAATTACACCCAACATATTAACTTGGTGCATTTGGAGTTCAAATTTAATGAGATTTTTGTCTTTCAAACTAAAAACCTTTGAATATGTGTTTGTGGTACAATTAGAAATTAACGAATAATTTACGCATTCAATTTAA
Source organism: Dillenia suffruticosa (assembly GCA_033439265.1). NCBI lineage: Eukaryota > Viridiplantae > Streptophyta > Magnoliopsida > Dilleniales > Dilleniaceae > Dillenia > Dillenia suffruticosa. The sequence continues at coordinate 1,539,650 of JAVTVX010000027.1, forward strand.
GAGACTTAGAGAGAGAGAGAGACAGAGAGAGAGAGAGAGAGATAGGGAGAGACTTAAAGAGAGAAATTAACAAATTAAATATGAGATTTTGGGGTTTTGTAGATAAAGAAAAATCTAGAATTTGAAAGTGATATGACTAAAAAATAAAATTGACGATTCAAGTAAAATGATTTTTTTTTTCTTTCATCTTAAATTTGAGTATATTTTATTACTATATAAACTTTATGTTGAGATTGAAAAATAAAGTTTATGATTTTAGACTTAAAGTATATATACTATTAAAATTTGAGAAAATATTAAAAGGAAATTATTTCCTTAGGCTAGTGATATAATTTAATGAAATTAGATAATTGATTTGTATATTTGAAAAAATTAGAGTTTGGGTTATGAGAAAAATATTGATTTTTTTTAATATTAGTTTGTAATTAAATGATAAATGTATGTATATTGTTTTAGGTTTAAGACAATTAGAATCTAAAGGGGAGAAAATCATAGATTTGGACTTAGATTGAGAGTGATTATCCTCTCAATAGCTGAGTGGATACATGATTATAAATTTGAATAAGAAAATGTTTTACTTAATTTTGTAAATATTTTTAAAATTGATTTGTAAATTAATTTGTGATTGTGAATTATCCTAAAAGAGAGTTTAGAATAAAAATGTATCCAAGTATTTTATTGAAATAATGTGTCATATTTATTAATTCATATTAAATGTATTGATATTAAATTTATGATTTGAGAAACGTTTAAACGATTATAGCACATTTTAATATATACTATGAGATTTATAAAATGATATATGGCTATAGTCATTCCCCCCATAGTGTGGCCCGACGGGGTTACGTGATTAAGGGCATTTGCCTTAAAAAATAACCGCGTTCAAGAGATATCTCTAAGATCGTTATTATTATTTTTCGAACTATATGGATAGCACCCCGATAGAGGTTCGAGTCGACGCTAAGGTTTGGGGTATTTGTGAGTTAAAAAAGTATAAAACATTTTATGGTTCCGTCCTTGGTCGTAGTAAACCATTGTCAGGAGTTATGATTTTGACAACCCTATGATTTTAAAAAAGTTATGGATATGATTGGATATATTTAATTTGTTCATCGTCAATATTGAATTTTATTTAAAAAATTTTATGTTTGATGATGAATTCTGAATTTTTATGGATACGGTAATATGATTTTAAGATAATTGTTTGATATAACCACAATCATTTTTCATCTCTCATTTACTTTCATAACATGTTATTCACTCATTGAGTATTTTTGTATACTCATTTATCTTATTTTAATTTTCTACAGGGGAAATTTACACCAATGTATTGTCCGTATTAGTATCTCGAGACAAGATCATCTTGAATGACTTATTGCGGGTATTAGTTTTGCCCCGGTTTCTTTTTGTCTTTTTTTTTTTTGAAGATTTTAGTTGGCCCTTCGAGGCATTTTTGTATAAATTCTTTTGAAAACTCATTTAACATTCATATTTTTATTTTTTTTTTAATTAAAATTGCATAATTTATGCTTGAAAATTTTCACTTTTCTTTCTTGAAATTTATTTGAGAATTGTTTTTTTATGGCATTTAATATGGATCTCATGTGTAGGGATTTATTTTATATTCTGTATATTTGATTGGAATGGTTGGACTAATCTTATATATGTATTTGGATTTGAATGGTTAGGCTGGACTTATATATGCATGTTTTGATTGGACTAGGTTTGTTCTTTTATTGTGTGATTAATATATATCGACTTGTTTAGAAATATTATATTATTTTAAAAAATAGATAGATATTAATAAATGTTTTGCGATAATTTTGTGTATGAATTTAGCTCACATGTATTCTAAGATAACGTGCTGATTGTCATGTAATTGATCGAGTGTCAGGCAAAAACTAATGGCAAAATCAATTATTAAGGCCCACCTTATTGTATCCTGATCGGAAGACCCTTCTTATTATAGTGGACATCTCTAAAATAGGTCCTTCGAAGTTGATACTCAACATGGACGCAGAAAAAGGCTTTCGCATGACAGGAGGAGCCGGCGACACTAGCTATGCCAAAAATTCATCGATGCAGGTCTCCCTCTCCCTCCCTCCCTCTCTCTCTCTCTCTCTCTCTCTCTCTCTCTCTGATCAGCTAGCTCATTATGTACTATTAATTACAGAAGGAAGCCTCAGATATGGGGAAGCATATCAGACTGGAGACAATTCAACAACTTTACATCTCAACAACTCCAACAAGTTTAAGAATAGCCGATCTGGGTTGTTCCTCAGGACCCAACACGCTCTCATTCATCAAAGACATCATAGAAATTGTGGAAGCAACAAGTCAAACAATTTCTCGTCCTGTACCACAATTTCTGATCTGCCTAAATGATCTGCCCACAAATGACTTCAATTCAATCTTTAAGCAGTTGCCAGATTTTTACGAGGAGCTTAACAAGGGAAAAAGCGAAGGGTGTTCTTCCGTGTATATAGCTGCATTTCCCGGATCTTTCCACGGGAGGCTTTTCCCCAACAATTTTTTGCACTTTGCTCACTCCTCCTTTGCTTTGCATTGGCTCTCTAAGGTGAATTTCTTCTCTTCCCTACCTTCCTTTGAACAATTAAAGCTAGTCGGATGACCCGTCTGGGCATTGGGAGGGGCTCGGGCTCCGGGTTCTCTTTTAAAATGGTCTCACTTGAAAATTGTAAAACAAAAGAAAAAAAACCACAAACCTTGGTGAGGCCCATCCGGTGCTGGGTTCCGACCCAGCTCCAGTTAATACCTCCTATAATGGTGACTTGAACTTGATCTGATGCATCCATGCTCAAGAGTTATGGTAGATAGCGAGCCTTTTCTTAAAACAAATACCCATAAACATCTCCATTCATTTTTGATTTATTATAAATTAATTACTTAACCCTTTTATTTTTTTAAATTTCAAAAACAATACTCGAGGGGTATTTTCTTTTTTGTTTTCCATAAAAATTTTTACATGGCTTCAACACCAAAATTACACTTCCAACTATAAAGAAATTTATGATATGTGCAGGTTCCTCAGGAAATATATGATGCACATGGGAAATCGATAAACAAAGGCAGCATCAATATATCAGAAAAGAGCCCTCCACAAGTGTGCCAGGCATACTTAAAGCAATTTCAGGAGGACTGGTCTCTGTTCCTCCGATCTCGATCTCAAGAGCTGATCACCGGAGGACGAATGATGCTAATATTTCTAGGAAGAGAAGGACCAAATCATGTGGATAAAGGCACCACATTCTGTTGGGAACTTTTGGCTCGCGCCTTTGCTGTTTTGGTTTCTCAGGTGTTTGATTATTTTAAACAAATATAGCATTTACTGTAATTTATGAATATAATTTTTTTCCGTGGCCATGACCATTTACTATTTTTTCTTCCTTCTTAGTTAAACTAAGATTTTGAATATTTCATTTGAGAAAAAGATTAAACTGGATTACATAATGATTGGCAGGGACAAGTTGAGGAGGAAAAGCTCGATTCATATGACATTCATTTTTATGCAGCTTCAAGAGGTGAAATTGAAGATGGGATAAAGAAAGAAGGATCATTTGAAATGGAGCGGTTTGAGATGATTGAATTTGTGGATGATTTATCTGAACAAGGTCCGACCCTTGGGGAGAAAGTTGCAGCTGGAATCAGAGCTATTCAAGAGTCCATGATCAGTCACCACTTTGGAGAGCAAATCCTAGACAATTTATTTGACACTTTTGCAAAAATTGTTAATGAAGAAGTAGCCAAAGAAAAGATTAAAATCTTTATCTTTTTTGTGGCTCTTGTGAAACTATGATAAGATTGAGTAGGACTTGTTGTACGCATGAATTTGAGCACAGAAGCAATATAACAAGAATCCTGATTCTTTTTCATAAGCACAAACGTTTGCAATGATGCTCAAGTTTTGATTAGTTGAGCTTGACAATGGCTTAATTTAGGAAGTAGCATATGGTGGCTGTATTGGTCTTTCCCTAAATGGTAGAAGAATAATAGACCCTTCTAGCAAAGTGGTTCCGGGAAATTAATATTGCATAATAAAGAAAAAAAGTATTTATTATTTTTGTTGTGTGACTTAAAAACCATCATTTCAAAATTTATACACTTGCAGTGCATGCATTCATCTCCCTTCCTCCCTCCCTCCCTCCCCCCTCCCTCTCTCTCTCTCTCTCTCAGCATGCTGTTTATATTCACTTTTTAAATATCACATTTTCTGTATTGTCTGCATTTGACAGAGAATCAGTACAGCTAGCGGTTCAAAATAACCGCCTAATTCCTTATTCAAAAAAAAAAAAATTTTTGGAATCGAATCAATCGTTTCTTATGGGTTAACGGGCCGACCAAAGGCATCCGTGTTTGGGTTTGGCCCGAGGAGAAGTGAAGAGAGAGAAAAGACTCTCTCTCTCTTTCTCTCTCTTGGCCATCGATTCTGCAGACAAAAAAATTAAAGTTCACATGTGTGGTAAGTAAATAACAAAACTGAATGAATTAAAATTAGACTCAAGTGGGTTAAGAATGAATTGAACTGAAGTGGGCCATATAGAATTTTATAAGCAAAAGGAATAAATTTAAATTTTTTAAAAATAATTAAAAAACATTAAAAAAAAAAAGAAAAAATGCAGAAGAATGCTAGTGACAAGACTCGAACCCGAAGACACGACAAAACAAAGCCACAAATAAAAAACAGGGGTACGCAAAAATCAGCGCATTGTTGTGGAAGCAACATGCAAATATGGCTAACTAAAACTAACCTAAAAATGTGACGGTTTCCAAACTTTATACGATTACCCATAAATACAACTTAGAGATTCGTAAATGAAAGTAAAATCAATGATTTTACTTAATTCACTCTAAGTTATTCACTCTGAACATATATATATATATATATTTTTTTATTCACTCTAAGTTATTCACTCTGAACATATATATAATTTTCCACATCTGTAAATATTTTTTAAAATTACACCCAACATATTAGCTTGATGCATTTGGAGTTCAAATTTAATGAGATTTTTGTCTTTCAAACTCAAAACCGGTGACTATGTGTTTGTGGTAGATTAGTCCACAATGCCGGTGTTCTGGTGTGAACCGGTTTGTATTGTCAATGAGTTCATCCTCCCATTGAACCCATTTAAAAAAAAAAAAAAAAGATGCATGGAGGGTTTAGAGAAGGAAGAGGGAAAAAAAGATTAATTTACGCATTCAATATAAAAGACTTAAAGAGAGAGAAAGAGGGATCGGGAGAGACGTTGAAGCCTATTGGCAGTCTTGTTCCCATTAGTTGCCTTTACTTGGATTAGGGTAACTTTTATCCCGATTTCAGGAGCAAATGTTACTCCTTGGGGGGGAAAATTGTTTATTAATTATCATTAAAACAGGATGAAGTTCCGAGTATCTTAAAGCAGGAAAACGTAAGCCCAAGAAAACGAACAAGGCATCGTCGTTGCCTATCGATGGAAAAAATTTCTTTGTGTTTTAAGAACAACTTGTTGTTCCTTTTCCATTATTTATTTACCATAAAGAAATATTTCATAATTTGGTACATATCACCAGGGTAATTTATTTGTTTATGTTGTGACTAATAACCACACGGACCTCTCCCACCTTGTCCTCTCGATTACCCACAAATTCTACAACAATCATTGGTATTTTATTTAACTTTTTATCAAACCCGGCCACCCATCAAGTAAAAGGAGGAAGTGCAATATTATTTGCGGAGACTTTAATGATAATTATGTAAAAAAGATAAATTTTAAATATTACCTGCTAACATGGGATGCATGAGGTACAAGGATTTGATGACGTATCTCTCGGAGGTTATGACATGTCATATGCTACGTCCCAGCATGAAAGCTGATATTGAAATGAACTATTACGGCGGCCCGCCTTGTCGCATCCTTATCCGAAGACCCTTCTTACCTATACAGGACATCTCTAAAATGGGTCCTTCAAAGTTGGTACTCAACATGGACGCAGAAAAGGGCTTTCGCATGACAGGAGGATCCGGCGACACTAGCTATGCCAAAAATACATCATTGCAGGTCTCTCTCTCTATCTCTCTCTCAATCCGTCGCTTGGTACTTGTGTTGTTTATGGTGGTGCCTTTGTTCCTGGTTTGAATCGCGTTGGAGACATTTTTTTAGGAATTAAGTGGGAGGGTCGAATGAAACCTTTTTTATTTTTAACATTCTTAGTGACAGATTTTTTTTTATCACTAATATTGACGGATAAAATCTGTCGTTGATATTTTGCAGGTCACTATCAACGACGAATTTTTTCCTAAAAGTTGATTTTCTGGTAGTGTTTCAATACTTTGTTATATTTTTTATTTTTATGTAATTTATCTTTTTATGTCTGTAATATTGTAATATTATAATACTGTAATACTGTTAAATGCATTTGGTTTTTTATAAAATTATTTTGTTTATGAATATTATTATTAGAATAATTTAATATATTTGCGTTAAGTGAAGATTTTTATGATAATTTTTAAAAATTGGTGATATTATTTCTCTCTTCACCCTTTGCCTATTAAAAAAAAACCGCTAATGGAATGTGAAAACACGAGCGCCAGTGCGGGTGAGAGAAAATTGTGATCCAAACATATGCTTTAGGTAGGGTTGACCGTGGTTCAGTTCGGAATAGAACCTAAGGCTTAAAAACCGAATTAGAATAATCTTTTCGGTTTCGGTTCAAAAACCAAAATCGAAATTGGAGATATATGATTTAGTTTCGGTTCCTAACTTTTAAAAATCGAAACAAAACCGAAATCGGAATCAAATCTTTTTTTTGTTGAAATCAAAATTAAAATTTTGAAAATAAGTAAATTTTATTTTTGAATAAATACTAAACTTATTTAAAATTAAAATTTTTATTATTGTATCACAATTATAACAATAAACATACACAAATATCAAAATCATTTAAAATTTAAAATTTTCATATATTCAAATGGTAAGTGTACTACGAGGGCTTTGATTCCTTAGACCCCCAAAAGATACGTAGGCAACTTAATTTATATAAATTAAATTCAAGCCATGTTCTTTTTTTTTAATTGTAAAATCAAACAATTAAATATGACATATTGTGATTATAAAAATGATAATATATGTATTCTTTTTTTTTTTGTGATGTGAATTTGTTGTTCAAATATATTTCGATAAAAATATTTTTACGATAAATATTTGATTTAAAAAGTTATATAAAATAAATAAATCGATTTAAGTCAAATCCCCACATATAAACTTTGAATTTAAATATAATTTAAATAAAAGACAATTTAAGTTAAAATAAATCGATCAAGTTTAGAAATTGAAAAGCAAAATAGTTAAGTCAACCTAATAAAAGAATGAAAAATTTAAAATTAAATAATTTAAATTTTGATTTCAAACGATTTGAACCGAAACTAAACTGTAAGGAATCGAAACTATCAAGCGGTTTAATTTTGATTTTAGTGTATGATAAACCAGAATTAAAACCGATGGTTCGGGATCGTGGTCACCCCTAACTTTAGGGCGCCTGCCAGCCTTTTGTCTTTGTGCATGTCATTGGATTCGGATTTATTGAGAAAGAAGTCAATGCAAGACTCCCGCATCCATTAGACAATTCTTAGGACCAACGTTGGTTGGCTCAGTGGAAGATGGTATTAATACCTCTTCAAGCATAAGAATAGAAAAAATCAACATTGGAAGATCCATCTCCCAAATTGGGGCTTAATCGCGAATCAATGTAAATTAGTCAAAACAAAATCTTAAATACCGGACAGTAACTCTAAGCTGGGATACAAAAAAAAAGACTATTCTTAATAAATTTTTTTTTGATTTCATTGAGATTTGAATTCAGGATCACCGGGTTGTAGGATGGGGATATAGATTGTAACCACTAAATTGTCTTCTTATGTATTCTTTTCTCTTGGTTTCTTGTCCGTTATGCTCCTCCCTCTGTGAAGGTTCTCATTTGTGATCTCTCTCATATTTTTTGTGTCTAATTTCAAGTTGATCCTCTCACTCCAGGCCTTTCTTTTCTTCATCGTAAAAGAGGGTGAAGCCATAATATAAAAAGCCCATAAGAAGACCTAAAGGACACACACAAAATAATAAAATCATCCATTCCAAATAAGCATTGTATAGATAATTTTTTTATTATCTCCAATGGTTCAAATATGGAGGGCTCATTTCGCATTTGGTGGCTCAATGTGGCGTTCTCTTGTATTGTCTTTTCTCTTAGTTTCTTGTTTCAAAGTCTCCCTAGCAAAGGACAAACATGGAAAACGACTTTAAACTTAATGGTTTAACACCAAATAATTCACTAACGAATGAACAAACGAACAAAACTCTGATTTATTTATTCTTAGAAGAAATTAAAAATAATTACATATTATCAGAGTGAAACTAAAATTTTTATTATGAAGATAAAATGTAACGTATTGAGAGGAAAGGACAAAAGGGGCAATATGTTATAATTTTTAATATATAAACAATGTTGCAAAAAACTTTAATGAATTTTTAAAGATTTTTATAAATATTTCTTGATTTTTAGCCACATTTGATAAAGGGAAGATATCGGGAACAAGATGGGATAATTTTTTTTTTTTTTTTGGTACAGAACAAGATGGGATAATGATGTTTATAGCCATATCCAGCATCAAAATCATAAGCTAGACGACCCTAGAGTATGAGAGCATAAAGTCCTACAACTAGGGTGAAGAAAGATGGCTAAAGGCAAGTATTTGGAAAAACTTATGATACAGGGGTTAAGACCTAAAACTTACTACCATATGGCACTGCAGATGGCGCTTCAGAAAAGGCTACAATGACAAAAACAATATAAAAAAAAGTGGTACTAAGAAACAGTATCTGAGGTCATAAGTTTGCATGTACCGACATGATGATACAGTTGAAGCTTGGGAATTCGCTCTGCTCTCTTTTGGTCTTTGAGTGGAATTATGATCTAGTCCAGCAGCGAACGCAGGAGTTACGGTGCGTTTGTTATGCAGATTGATTGTATCTTCAGTTTCATAACCAAGTGGGTCTGTTCTTAGTGTCATTTTTTTTTTACCTATTACGAAGAGTCATACTTTTATTAATCTAGTTCGCGTGTATGCGGGATCTTTATTTAGGAGATGGTTCTCTTATTATAGTTTTTTTCATTCTCAAGTTTTAAACCTAAGATTATATTAAAAATTTTAATATTTTATTCTATTAAATTGATTGTTGGTTGTTATATTCTTAATGTCATGACTCGCAAATTTTTCATCATTTCATCGCATGGAAGGGAAGAAGACGGCAATGGGATGACGGCATCAATTATCAAATTAACTCTATACATATATTTTTATAAAAAAATATATAATTTTGTAAGTAAAAATAATTATTATATTAATAAATTTTTTATATAAAAAAATCTTGTCAAAAATATTTAATTAGAGCCATAATCAAGACCCACTTGAAGCCATCAAGCAGATGGGCATGTATTATTAATCTATTTAAGCAAAATTGAATTGGGGTCCGCCCATTCAGAGGAAAATAAAACAGAATTTGTTCCGTTGCTTTTCTGGGCCTTGTTGGATAGTGCAACCCGATGTTCAGTAGCTTCCCTTGGGCTTCCTTCGTCCTCAAGTTGGGCCTCCAAGTTGCCGGTTCAAAAACCTCCACAAGCTTTGCCCAAACATGTTTGGGTTTGGAGTTTGTTCACTTTCTCGTTTAAACTAAATTCCAGTTGCACCCTGGATTGAATTCTTTCTCGAAGAGGGAGGCAGGAATCCAAGCATTGTTATCCATTAGTGAAGGACTCCTCCTCCTCCTCCTCTCTCTCTCTCTCTCTCTCTCTCTCTCTCTCTCTCTCTCTCTCTCTCTCTCTCTTCTCCATGTATGTTTTTTTGGTATGTAAACTATAGTCAAACAGAACCAACAGATAGTCGATGATGGGTGCTAGATCCGTTCAGCTCCAACAGATAGTCGATGATGGCTCCGAATACCGTGGTTGCCAAAAAAAAAAAAAAAAAGACTATAGTCAAACAGTCATGGTAATGCTAAGATGAAGTGTCACGCTCGCAGGAGAATTATGGTACAAAGTAAGGGAGTTTATGATCAAGCCTAATTTCGCTGGAATATTTGTCGCTTATAAGTCTTTCCATACACATGCATCACTCAATTTTCCAAAGCTCGCATCAATTACCAGTAATCACTAATAACAACCAAGAATAACTAAAGATTAAAGTGAAAGCCTCTCTCTCTCTCTCTCTCTCTCTCTCTCTCTTCTCTCTCTCTACTCTTTTAACATACAAAAAATATAAAAGAAAAATAATAAATAAATTGCTAGATCATTACAGAAGAATGGGGTGTCAGATTCTAGTGAGAACTATTAACATTGAGAAACTAGGTGAAAAGATCATATGACATAAGACTGTCCAAGTTGTAAAACAGGTTTATAGACCTAGAAAAGTCCGTACCAAAAAGTAATTAAAGATAATTGTTAGAATAACATCATCTCCATAGCAATTCACCCTACGGTCATTTGTCGCCCTATCTTCTATTTAGTATAGTTGGCAGATTCTGAGGGCCTTGATTACCTCATTTTACCTAATTCTTAACCTTAAAGACAACCAAGAATTTTTGTTGTCAAATGATGATTAATGTTTGATATTCATCAGCACATAAACGATTGCCATGTGCCCTTTTGACTAAAAAATGCTCGAGTTTTGATTGGGTGAGCTTGACAATGGCTTAAGTCTTCATTCACTAAAAAACACTTATCTCTACAGAAATTAAGAAGCGTGTGGATCTTAAACTTGGATTAGGAAGGTTACTTAATATGTCAATGAAATAGTAGGTCAACGATGAGCAACACACATTTTCCCAATATATGTATTTTAATTAATAATGGTTAATATCCAAACTTATTTATACTTGCCCATAAATAATATGTGACTTAACAAAATTTCTCATAGAAAAATATAGTTATATACTGATTCGAAGCTTTGTCTCAAATGCTCTCTCTCTCTCTCTCTCTCTCTCTCTCTCTCTGGTATACAATCAATGGAAGATATAAATTTCAATTCGTATGACAATAATTAGACAAGATAGCAGAATTTATCGTAGTGTCACATCAACTTTAGTTTCAGGGTTGATGAGTAATAAAATGGTCATGATAAATATCAAATCTCATGACTTTGAGGACAAGTTATTCTTATCAAATACATTTTTTTTTTACCTTTTTTTTTAATGTTTTGCTATTAAAGTTCATGAAAATATTAAACATAAATTTTTCATAATATATAATATTTTTTAAATAAAATACATGGTCCTACTCATTGGAGATAGACAATAAACATAGAAGTCCTACATTATTTCATAGGAAAAAGGGTCGAGGATATCAATTGTGGCAATTCTTGGACCTCAGATTTTGAAGCAAAGGACAAGCAATGCCAACTCAATCCCAGTAAAAGGGCAACAAATTCAAGTGGATCACAAATTCTTCAAAACCACTTCATAACCGGATAAAATGGTATGCAAATTATTTTTTTATACTTATCACCGGTATATAGAATTATATTTTAAATAATTCAATTTAATTATCTATAAAACCTCTATTTAGAGAATGACTCTCTTAATATAATTCTTTTTATTTTTAATTATAAATTTTTCTATTTTTAAGTTATTTTTAAATGTCAAATATCAAATTTAGTTAAAAAATGTAAGACACTCGCTAAACTCATTATCCTTTGATATGCAAATTATATTATTTTTTTTCCACATCATGACACCCTGGACTCATAATCACTTTACTACACTTGATCTTAGCCAGAAGGCCGAGAAAGGTATGACTCATAATCACTTTTGGGAAGCTACTCCATGTGGTTCCTTATCAATCACAAGTCGAGACTTCCAATCTGTGCTAGTGTTGTCAAAACAAAACAACAGTGGAATGTCTTTACAAACAAACAACATACAAATACTGCCTCATGGTTCCTTGGCTTCTTCGTTTTCCCCTATGATTCGTACCAGCTCACGTGTAAGAGTGAGCTCAGACAAGCACGCGTTATATCGCAGATTTTAAATTGTGATAGGATATTCTATCATTTTAATAAAAAATTTTGAGTTCGAATATTGAAAATAATAAATAAAATTTTAAAAATTCTAACTTCTAAAATGAGACTCATAGTAAAAATTTTAAAAAAAATTAGTATCAAAGATTTCTTACCTGATAACTGGATTTTTTTATCCGAGTAGTAATAATTTGAAACTCTGCATTCCCTCCCTCTTTGGTAGTAATAAGCACAACCCGTCAATGAAATTTAACTCAACTAAAACCATTTTCTCTTTTCTTTGTAATAGTTTTAAGTTTGAATCTTCCTATATAAAAATAATAATAATAATAATAATAACGACAGGGCACAACCCTCCCAATAAAAAAAAGCATAATTTGTTTTTAGAAATTAGATGCTTAATGATAATTTTTCAATGATATATCTGGAAAGCTATTTATGTTTTCGATGATATATATATATATATATATATATATGCTTAGTAATAATTTTTTAGTATTAAATCAAGTGTTAATTATTGAACTGCTCCTTAGTCCCGAATAGTATTATTTACTGAAGAATCAGATGCCTACCTTGCATATTATTGTCCATCGTTTTTACTTTTAATATTCCATTATGGATAATGGGGAAATTAGGTTAATGTAATCTTAGTAGCTAAAGAGGGGAGGATGATTAGGCATTGATGACTTAAGGGAATCAATGCTCTTATCTCTCAATCAGACTGCTTAGGTCACTTAGATTTTCTTCTTTTGTTAGGCAAGGCAGCTACAAAATCCAAACCCATAGATTTGTATTGTCGAATTTAGTATAATCTAACGCTATTAGTATCGCTGATACATGTTTCTTTTTGTCATTAGGTACCCCAAAAAGATCAAATTCCATTTCATTCTCTGCAATTGGTTTCTTTTTAACTTTGTTTCCAACTTCTTTGAATCTCTTGTTGAAGAGAATAATTTTCCCTAACATTAGTTAAAATATTTACTTAATAAAAAGAAAAGTTGGGTATCATCCATGTCATTGAGAATAAAATAAACATGTATTGTCTATAATATCATTATCCTTTGAAAAATATCATTTCAATAAAAATACCGAATAACTGAAATGATAAAATTTAATATAAAGTAATTATACAGAATAAAAATATTCTTAATTTATCGATAAAATTGAGATGCATCGTGTTTTATTCTCTTGATTTTTGAATTTTTAAGACTAAATCCGATCTAATCGATAAATTTGAGACATATTGATGCAATTATTCTTTACTAAGATGCTTAGCAACCTTCCATAGAACAGATACCTTTCTTCTTGGATTGGTACCTCAGACCATGGGGAATTAGTTGTTGCTTACTCACCAATGGTACTATTCTTCTTTCATTCTATTTTCTCAACCACTTATTCTTCTTTTTAAGATAAGTGCGTTGTTCTATACCCCATGAGGGGCCTAAAACTTGATGATATATTTATCAAACATTTTGAAATGGGATTCCTTTCATGTTGAGTTTGCAACTTTGTATCCAAACCTTTTCTCTTAACTTCAAATGTCAAACAATGATATATTGATCAAGCATTTTGAAACGGGATTCCTTTTTTATTTTTTTTTTGGTTTAAACGATGGGTATTCAAAGTTTACCTAATTAATTCGGTTCGAGTATTGTAGAATCTATTTTTAGGGATTGACTCTCCCAAATCCTTTTTCATCACTCCCAAATCTCGAATTCGAGACTTTTGATTAAGGGGGTAAAATGTTCTTGACCATTTAACTCAAAGAAGTTTGTTCAACGGAATTCCTTTCATGTTGAGTTTACAACTTTGTGCTGAATTTATTGAATTAATTATTTTTTTGACTTTCGATATTAAATGGGTACCTAAGGAGACATTATTCATCTTCTTTTTGCTAAAATTATACTAAATTTTCTCATTAGCTAGAGTGAGTTGTTAATAATGGGTTAAATTTTTCTTTTTCTCGCTCTGTAATGAATCAATTCCCTTTTTTTTTCATTTTAATTTTTGTCTTACAAGAAGGGCAAATCTTTTGGGGGAGAGGGCGGAATGCTTGAACGTAGTATCTCATAATCACAAATTAAAACTTGTAGCAATAAACTAAAAAGGGTCAGAAAGATCGATAAATTCTTAGATTAAAAAAAATAATTAAGACCAATTTAACTTGGGAAAAACAATTAGTCCAATACTAAGCAAAAGTGAGTTATACATTTCAACGAAGAAAGGATACATCACGCTTTCAAAAACCTTGCACTGGTTGAATAAGAAGTAATCAAAAATAGGGTTCCTTAGTTTAGGAGATACCACACATCCGATGGATAAGAAGGGGCACGACATAAGGAGTCTAAAATGTGAAAAGCTTTTTTTTTTTTTTTTAGTTTCAATCGTTGGTATTCAAAATCATATCAGATTAATTTGTTTCGAATATCTATAGAGATCTTATTTAAGAGACGATTTTTTATATAATTTTTAAATTTTTAAATTTTAAATTCAAAACTTAATTAAAAAATCTAATATCAACTTTTCAAAAATGAAAAAGCATCTTTACAAAAGCAACCATATGTTGGCATCCTCCCACCCCCAACCATCTTTACAAAAGCAACCATATGTTGGCATCCTCCCTCCCCCAACCCAACATTTTTCTCAATGGGATACTTGCGTTTCTATACCATTTACCTCCCAATAACCAAAGGGAAAATAAAGGGAAAGGAAAGGAGACAAGTGTTTGACAATTTAGGGACAAAAAAAGTACAATAAGTTTTAATTTAGTTGGACATCTCCTTTTTGGCATCCGATGGGATATAAACTAAAATATCTTTTAGCACTTCTTATCAATCATCGTGGAAATAATCATGACTTGTCAATAGAATCAAAATTTTAAAAAGGAAAGATACCATTTACCCTTGAATTTGATTTGCAATAGAACTATGTTATGTCATATATGACTCTCGGAAGTAGACAAAAATTATAATTTTTAGAAAATAAATAATAAAATAAAAGATTTAAATAGCATTTTAAAATATTTAACGATGTTTTAAAGATTTTTAGTGATATTTCCTCAGCTATAATTAAAAATATAAATAAAAAGTTTTTGTTTTTAAAAATTTCCGGCACCTTTTGGCTTACCACTCATTCTGACAGAAATCCAAAACCATATGAACCTAATAAAGAGTATTAGTCTATTAAAAGTTAAATAAAAGAGAAGGGTATGTGTACCCCTCTTTGCCCAAGAATCTAATTACTCAAAAATTGAAAAGTAAAAGTAGTCTTTTTGGGCTCCCTCGAGAGATTTCAGGGATGGTGAAAGTTCAAAAGGTATAGAAGCAAAATTATTACCTAATAATTTATGATCAGTGCTTAATATGCTCTGGGCAGTCACCCTTGGTGTGGGGGCAGGACATAAGACTAGGCATGAAATATTTATATGTGTGTAATCATATTTTTTTTTTGGCTCTGGACGTGGTCCATCACCCTGATATTCAAAATATTAACTTAACTAATTTAGATCGATCAGATTGAGATCCCTTTTAAAGAATAGAAATCTCCTAATATAATCAACTTCATATTAAATTACGAATCAAATTCATGATTTTAGTTAGAAAATATAATTCATGATTTTAATTAAGAAATACGTTAACTTATTTGGTATACCAACAAATCGTTGGTCGTGGTGTAATCATTTCAAGAACGACCTATTTATGAGTTTCTTATCAAGAGAGCTTGGTCCTCGTCTGGTAGAGTGATAGATATTAAAGGAAACTCCAATGGCAACAAAAAGAAATGTATAACTATGAAAATAATAGTTTAACAACTTTGGATGGGGTATTATGATATGGCCACGAGAGCTTGGTCTACGTTTCGTCTGGTAGAGTGCTGGCCGTTAGATGAAACTCAAATGGCAACAAAAAGAGACATATAACTATGAAATGATAGGCTAACAACGTTGGATGGGGTATTATGATAATTGCATCCACGAAAACTTATTCACAATGGCAATTTTTGGTTTTTGAAACATTTCTGATTTTTAAAATGTTTCAACACATTAAATTAATTAATATTTATTTTAAATTTTTTATATTTAATTATAATTATAATTTTTATACTATTTTTTATAATTAATAATTATATATTTGATTATTTAGAGATTATTATAAAATATTGTCATTCTATTATTTCCATAAAATAATTATTTTTTGTATAAAACTTTTATATTTTTTATATTTACATATTTTCTTACATTTATATTTCTTTTAAATTTACAAAATGTTCTTTTTCATTATCATTTCGTATCCGTTTCTATTTTCATGCAATCTAGATGAGAAAAAAGCTACTTGCCTAGAATTCTCCCTTTTTCCTTACAAATTCTAAAATTTTCTTTTAATTTATTTTTATTTTATTATATTTTACTTGTATCAATTTTATCATAATTTTTTTAAAATAAATAATATTTTATAAGTAGAAATCTAATTTTTTATGAGAAATAAAACTATTATAATCTCCATAACTTTTTTATGAAAATTTTCTTTTTTAATTTTAACTAAATATAATCTAACTTTCTTGAACAAACCCTTATTACCAAAAAAAAAACCCCTTAATTTAATATTATATTTCAAATATCATAGTGTAAGCATTGCTCAGGAGGCAGAAGCCCTACCTTTATTAAGATCTCCGATTCAAATTATGCTATAGTAGATTAATGAACCAAGCAATAAGGTACGGGAAATAACTCACGAGTTTTTTTTTTCGTGTCACTTTGAGATTTGAACTTGGATAATAGTATCGGGAAAAGAAGTTATGATTACTAGATTATCGACAATAATTCACAAATATTATAGATTTTTTTAAAATATAATTAATTAATATAAATAAATATTTTTTATATAATAATTTGATAATTTTGTGATTACCAAACCTTTTCAACGGCACCAATGGATGACACCGGTGAGAAGTAAAGGCCCCATCTTTTAGTTGGTTCTTCGACTCAAGTCATGACACCCAAGATTAATGGAGACAATGAGGGTCTTGAAGTCTGAATCATTATGGGGGTGATTGACTGATCTCTCTCTCTCTCCCTCTCTCGATCAATTTGTTAGGTTCTACGTGTACCTTGTAATTGTAAACAATGGGAACCACAGAACAGAGTAAGAAGTCTCAATCACAAGTCAGACCACATCCAATACCTACAATGAAACCCTAAATAAAGTTTTTTGCACAATAATAGAAGTGAATGCAAAACCAAATATCCATCCAAGCATATCAAGAATCGCCAAGATTAATGTTTGGAGGAGAAGGAAATTGTTGTGGAGCCATCTTCTTTCCATGTTTTTGGATCAACCATTGTTGGCAAAAGCATATTCAAGCCAATGCATCATATCTATCAATCACCCAAGACACTTGGAACAAGTTGTCTCCTCTCATCTTAACATTATTATCAACAAATAAGAAAAGTCGTCAAAATTATCCTAAGAATTACCATATCACCAACAATCCAGAGATCAACCAATTAGCTGACTCTCTCTCTCTCTCTCTCTCTGTGCAGTTCGGTTAAAATCAGGATTACTAATTCACCTGTCAATTGCTGCCCAAAAAAAAAAAAAGCTTAAAAACTGTACACAGCATGGATGGAAAAGCACTAATTACTAACCAAACACAGGTACGGAGACTTTTTTTTTTCTTTTCTCTATTTTCCAAATTAACGGAGAACAATCGCCATTGATTCCTCTTTGTGAAACTGAATCTGCTTCGCTATGAACGCTTCAATCGTTCTCCGGAACTCTTCGCTACTCAAACCGTCCTCGTAATACAACTCATCGTGTCCGACGCTCTTTGTTTTCCGGCGCATCTCCGTCTCCGAGCGCCGTAGCTTTGTACCGGTTTCTTCCGATTTTTCTCGTTTCAGTTTCTCCGATTGACTCCTCACAAAAACCTTCGAATCAGAATCTGTGTCTGAAACCGAAAGCGGAACCGGGACCGAATGCGAATCTTTCACTTCGTAGATGATCTGCTTATCCTGAAACACAATCATCTCCGATTCAGATCCATTTTGCGGCGAAATCTCGAGACCGAAATTGAGGAGATTTTGAGTGTGACAGATGAAATCGTTGTAGAGTTCGGTTTCCGCATCATTGGAAGAGGCGAATTGGCCGGATTTGAGAAGGAGAGTGACAATGATCGAATTTCCGAGGAGGAAAACGAAGATCGGACTAAGGAAGAGAGAGAGAAGTTGCCGGAGATAGTCGCTGGAGATTTTGAGAATAAACGGAAGGTGAGATGAAATGGAGGAGAAGAAGATGAGAGCAAGACAGACTTCAACAAAGCAAAACAGTTTCTTAAGTAACTGAAATCGACGGTATTTCGCCATCGCGTTTGCTTTTTCGAGTTTTAGATCGTCGGTGAAGCAGTTATTCATAGTTAGTGGGGCGAGCGAGAGAGAGAGAGAGGGGGGGTTGAGGAATTGAATTTTGAACTTACCATTTGGGAACCATCCGCGCCTTTTATAGACTTGTGCGGTGCAGGCAGATCAAAAGAGAAAACGGGAACGCTTTCCCAATTCCTACTTTATTTCTTTTGTTTATTCACTTTTTTATCTCATCACTTTTTTTTTCTTTCTAAAGAAATAATGTTTTGCTGGTTATCTTATTTCTACATAAATTACTTGAAAATATTGTTAACCACGGTAAAACTTTGAAGTAGTCCTTCCCCCCCTTTTTTTATCTCGGTAAAAAGGCCTGCTCCCCTTTGAGGTTTGGGTGAATTTACGTAAAAGTACCGACACGATGACAGTTGATTGATTAACTATTAATCATTAAATTATAATTAATATAAACATTTATTATTAAAAAATTTTACAAATGGTTAATTTAAAAAAAATTATTGTCATAATATTATATGATTATGACGAAGAAAAGATGGTATGGATATGAAATTCAAAATAAAAAGCACGCATATCTAATAATATGAAATTTATGTATCCATTGAAATGTTTATCAAATTCTTTCGGATTGAATGATCAAATATTTTATACTCTTAATCAGAAATCTTAAGATTGAATTTTGAGAATAACAAAAAAGAATTTGAGAGAAATCATATTGGTTTGGTAAAACCCAGACACTAACGATAAAAACTTAAAAAAAATAAAATATAGGCATGTTTTCAGATTTGAGCCATGACAAGTTATATAGTAATATAATCACTAAATTGTAAGCAAGTTGGGTCTAATTAGACAAATTTATGCATAGTGCTTATACACGAAATCATTTTGTAAATGTTAAAAAGTTACCGTATTATTATCGTTAAAAAATATATTATCTATTAAAATCAAATAAATAATAATATATTTTCTAATAACTATCATTATTTTCATGTATTTTTAGTCTTACCTCGTAGTTATGAAATTGAGGTCCTCGTACACTTAGCAACCACCTTGGGGTGGGGATGGGCGCGGGAAAAGGTGATTTAGGTAACTGTTTACGCTGGTTGGATTGGTCCATTATTAGGAGCTTTTACCATGAAATATTTTATTTTATTTCTTTTCTAAAATTTACTAATTAAAAGAATATTTTTTTTAATTTGAAAATTTTTTTTCTGAAATATTTTGATTTTTAAAGAAATAATTTCTCAGAATTGATATACAATTTGTGTTTTGACAGGTGTTATGTAATTTAGTACAATTTCATTTGTAAAAGAATTTTTAAAAATAATTTAATAACAACTTATATTTGTAAAAAAAAATCAAAAGAATTTTCAACCACTATTTCACAAGTATTGCCTTATTGAAACAATCAAAATGACTCAAAACTCTTGCCAAGCATATTAACAATTATGTATAAAATTATCAGACTCTTAGTAATCCAATAGTTGTATACTGTTATTTCTTACATAAAATTTTGAATTTAAATTTTATGTATAAAAAAATATATTAGAAGAGTTTTGTTTTTTAAACGTTCAACTCAACTTGAATATAATTTAATCGGATTTGACATGATTATTAGATATCGATAATTTATTTTAAAAATTTATGTATAAATTCGTAGTAAAAAGATTTAATTTAAATATTTTCCATTCTTTTATCACAAGTGAGGTCCCATGATGCCCACAAGAATTACTATTCATAGTAAATTCTCGACCAACAAAAGAAGGTATAGATATTTAATTCACATAGTAACAGTTTCATATTGAATTTATACCCCTTAAGTAAATCTTTAAAAAAAAAATGGAAGAGGAAGATTTCAATAGACCAGCCAGAAATGCATACTCAATTTAAAATTAGTAAACAGAATTCTATATATATCTATAAAATCGATTATAAAATTCTGATTTTTTCTCAATTATATTTTTATTACAGAATCAAGACGAGAGAAATCGTTTGTTACCTGAACCGTAGTAATGATTTGTACAGGAGTGGATCAAGGTATGCAACCCAGCAGTGATTCTATCTCTGTTCATTTTGTTGGAAGAAAGGAAGAATATCAAAAAATCGATTTTTCTTTTAATTATTGAATCTCTCTTTTTGATCGAACAATGTGTAACATTACAAATATAAATTTTTATAATTTAAATCGATTTTGATTTTTGTGTGTGCCCTCCCCCAATCCCAATTCCCAAGTCCCTTCCTTTGGACTTGTAATATCACGAGTACGCATTTTTTCTAAAGGGGGGGCCCGCCTCTAGGGGAAGTAGGAGGCATTGCCATGTCATTTCCTTTTCATGTTTGAACTGAAAATTTCCATTTAATAGATTCTACCGCAGTGCAGTTGCCTTCTGGTCTTGGCTGGTAGCTGAGCAGCAGGTTTACCCCCCCGCCCACACCCCCCCCCCCCCGCCCAAAAAATAAAAACCCCACCACGGCCTTCATAGGTCCATTCAATGTCGACTGTCAAATGAAACTTGGACCATAGTTTCGGCCGAAAGAGCCACCTGTGGCCCGGTATTAAACTCAACAATTAGGATTTGGCAATGATCATTTTAAACCATGTCCTATGTAATCATGCAGACGTCACTTCATTTGGTAACCAAAATCCAAAAACTTTATATTTAAGTGCAATAAATTCACAAAAATTCTAATTTTAATGTTAAAAGTATAAATAAAATTTATTTTAATATTATTCCTAAACTATTTTTAATGAAGGGAATTTGATTGATTACATTAACAATAGGTTTAACGTCAATTTCAAATTATTTCTGACATGACAGGTGAAAACCCATCAACTAAAAATAATTTAAATCTAACCTAAAATAGATTATTTATATTTTTAACTCCGTAATAATAATTAAAGATTTTCTCACGATAATTTAGATTTTTATCTAAAAATCGTCGGTAGCTTGGATTGAAAAATTAGGTTAAGTGTATGAGTCCTCCTTGCGAAGCTCTCTCTTCGATTATGGTTTTTATAAAAATTAATTATTAGTCAGAGATGAACTTATCACCGAAAACCTTATCAAAATATCAACGATTAGTTAGAATAGTGGGATGTGATATTAAATCCCTTAACTAAAATCACGGATTCGACTCGCGATTTGAATATAAAATATATTACGTTGGGAGAGTAGCCTCCTTAAATGGGTCATTGTAAGTTTCAAACCGAATTAATCAGAATATAATTTCAGATATCGACCGGTATAGTATTAAAAAAAAAAAAAAACCCTACCAAAATTCTGATATTCCAAGGAGAAAATGATTTGGACCCCTTTAAGGTTGGGTCTTAAATTGTCATAATCTCAAGCAAGATTCAAAATTCACCAAAAGCATCTCTTGCCGCTATGTCCAACTGGGGCAAAACAAGTTGATTTAAATATTCATCTCCCAATTTCAAACAAGAAAAATATCGATGGGGTCCTTTTTCCCATATTTTCTGCATTACCTTTGTGCTTTTCTTCACATTCTTTTTTATCCCCCAATACCCAAGACCTCCATAATTTACATTATCCGAGACCAAAGAATAGAAATTAAAAAAGAAAAAAAAGAAAAACTAATAATGGTGGTGCAGTTTTTCTGCCTTTAGGAATCTGCATTCACACACATAGTTTCTGTGGTTTTAGCAAATCTCCATAATATCTTTTGTGATTTTGTAAGACTCTTTTGGTTGAAAGCAAAAGCTTTTCTTTCTCTAATGTCTTTAATGTTACTTTCTTGCCTGTAAAGAACCCCAAGAATATATATAAAGGCTGTTAAATCTCATGCTTAATATTTCTTTCCTCCCTCTCTCTCTCTCTCTCTCTCTCTCTCTCTCTCTCTCTCTCTCTCTCATGAATCCTTAGTGTTATTTGGTCTAAACGCGCTATCATTAAAGATGGCATTCCACGGTTCACGTAGTCGATGAATAAAAATATTAAAATTTTTAATTAAATTTCAATTTTCAAACTTGAGAATTAAAAAAAAATTTATATTGAGAGAGTTTCTCTTTAAATTAAATCTAAAAAAGTTAGAACTGAATTAGTAATAGTATGATTCTATTGATCGATAAATTAAAAAAAGATGAAGAAAAAAGAAGATAAATTAAAAAAAGATGAAGAAAAAAGAAGAAAGGTCCTCGAACCATGTTTTTCGCATATTCCACCCTCGTAGTGATCCACGTTGCTCCAAATTAAGCAACATCGATTTTGTGCTTGTGTTGCCCACCTCAATATGATTCGAATATTTTCTATTGGAATCAACATTAGCTTATGCTTCTTTTTACTTTAATTATCAGCTTTACGACTCTTAAAATTTTCTCTCACAAAAATTATTTTTTTCTTTTTATGCAGTTGAATTAGCAAACGTTTTTACTTTCAATAAATTTTGTCGTATTAATTTTTACCAATTTTCTCTTCTTTTAAAGAAAAGAAAGAAATGAAAGAGAGGATCATCCAAAAGAGAGAGAAAATATGAATATTTCATGTTTTATATTATATTATATTATATATATTTGTATAATATATATTTATATAATATTCACACATAATAAAATGACGACGGATAAAATTATAAATTGTATTATTATTACTCAATCAAAATTGAAATTAGACTATCAATGATAGGACCACCTGATAAATTCCCTTCCAACTCATCCTCAGCAACCCGTAGCTGTAAGATCACTGGTGTGATTAGAACACTACAATCAGAGCACTACACCGACGCTTCATTAGTCTAGTGAGAAAGATACTAACACTCTATACTAAAATCGGAATTTGAGTCTTGATAGTGACAAAAATGATGTTGGGAGAGTTTCCTCTTGATTGGGACCCAACAGTAGCTCGGTCGAGATTAGTCGAGACAAAGTTTTGGATACTCGACTATGGATCAAGTCTGAGAGACAAAAAAAAAAAAAAAAAATCAAAGGACTACAAAGTTTGCATGGAATGGGCTCGAAGTCATTTATGGACTTGGCATTAGGACTTTTGCGGTCCATAAAGTTGTCGTGGATAGGACATATCGTGCTTTTAAAGGCCTGCATAGAGGTTGACTACAGCCCTTCTCAGGCCCAAACTTGAGGGTATATATATATATTTTTTTGGTACTGATATATATTTGGTACATAGGGAGGGTTCTAACTAAAACCTTTAAAAAAGAATGGAGATAATACCAATTCATCCAATCTTAGCTTGTTGATATCTGAGTTATCTGATTAATCCGATTTGATTACTGTGAAACTCAATTTAAAAGGCTGTCTCTCCTAAATTTGCAAGATCTCGAATTCGATATTTTGATTAAACGAGTTTAATACTAACGTCATTCATATCTTTTTTAGTAAATAGAAGCGAAGCTCAAACTTAAGACATCCATATTAGCTCTTAGAAGAAGTAATGAGAAATTAAATTTTGTTTGTTTTATGGGAAAATTCTCTTCATGAGTTTATGCTTTTCTTTCTACAAAGAGAAAATTATTTTTTTAAAATATCAAATTAAAAAGGAACTACATAGTTCATTAAAAATTTTATATAAAAGAAAAAAGTACCATGCGAATTTAAAAGTATAATTTTGAGAGAATGGGAAGAATGATTTTTAAAACTATATATATAATTTTATTTTTATTTTTAAGGTTTAAGGAACAACTATTCCAATCGCCCACCCTCTTCCTTTGCTGCCCCAACTCCGCCTTTCCTCAACCTTTGCCCTAAGGGTATAATTCAATTTGGAGTCTGCTTACTTTTGTCTTCTTGGTATCTGCAATAGTTTCTCCCCAATTTTTATTAAAATATATTAAATATTAAAATCAAATCAATTATTGATTTATTTTTAAAAATATTTAATTTTTTTATATTTTTATATTTATAATATTATATTTTCATATTTATAACAATAAATTTTCTATATAAATTATAGCCATTTATTGAAATAATGAAGTATTATGTTTTATATTATTATTATTATTATTGTTTTCATATTCATTTATATCTTTTAATTTTTTTATCAAAGTTATATTTATATATTTTTAATATAATAACATAATCATATTCATATATTTTGTATCATGGTATGAGACTTCTAATATAGTCTTCATTGAGCCATATTCATTTCTCATTAATATTCATATTTTCTCTAATGTATTAGAGATATATTCAAATTTCTTTTAAATGTCTTGATTCGGGTCGAAACATTTCAGCAACCCACAAACTTCACAATCCAAACCCATCTTTCTTCAAATCCAAATTCTCCAAAACCCATATCTTTTCTTAGAATTCAAATCTCAAACTCAGTTTCTCATGTTGAAAGCTATAATCATATAAATAAATATGCGATATGACATAAAACGTCTGATCGGATGAAATTAAGAAAAATTTATCCCTGTTGTTACAAACATATAATTCATGTGAGATAAAAAAATAGATTGAGCCGAGTTTTTCCTTTCATGAAACACTCAAAATTACATATTATATATGAAATTAATATTATATAAAATATAAATTTAAATAAAAACAAAACAAAAATTCTACTTTTTCATTAATATACGACCAGGGGTGGGCAATTTGGATACATCAACCTTGTTCAAGTCAACATTGACCCGCCGTTTTTTATTTTATTTCTTTTCTTTTTTTGAATGAAAGGCAAAAAAATGACATTGTAGAGAAATTTTATTAACCACCTCTCCAATTTAATATGATTATATTTTATATGATAATTTAGTTATATCAGTGTATTTTAATTAAATTATAAATATATTTTAATCAATTTAATCTTAAATGACAGTATCTATTTTTAATTAATTTAAATAAATATTTTTAATTAAAATATAGTAATTATTTGATAAAAATTGTTGACACATGTTAAAGAATATGATAATTTGATAATATTCAATTAAAAATTGATAAAAGAGAAATGGTAGATAGAGGGCACAAATAATTAATTTATTAAAGTAAATTTTAAGTGACAGTATATACTAGTAAATATATTTTTAATTAATTTAAATAAATATTCAATTAAAAATTCATTAAGGTAATTTAATTAAGAATTTAGTCATAAATGTTGCCAATGTAAAAATTCAACATATATATTATTGATTCATTTAAAAATATCCACGTGACGCGGGGGGTTGAAAACCCGAATTTGGTACGTGTGATCCTCGTTTTTGAAGGGAAAAACCTAGAATTGTTTTTTTTCTTTGTCGTTAACTTTCACGATTTCTGAACCAAATGAACAGCACAATGAACTGCCAAAAGAATGGCATTGGCAGCATTCTTAAAACCCTCTCTTTCCAAATCGGCAGCACTCAAATTAGAAAATGTCTGCCTTTTCCATCACTCACCAACCCAAGATCAACTTGTTCATTTGCGGACCAAATTACGTCAAACCCATCAGTTCAACCTCAAAATTAGTTGTCTTAGGTGGGTTTAATTTAAATTCGAAGAAATTGGTTTCAGAGAAAAGGGGGGTCAGGAATAATTGGAAGAAAATGACTGAATTGGTTCGAGTTTCAGCTTCTAGAAGTAGTAGTGGGAGTGGTAGCGGAGAGGAAAGTGTTGGGGTTCTTGAAGAAGAAGCGGTTCTTCTTGATGGGTCATCGTCTCAAATTGGGTTGGGTTTTAGTTGTGCAAGATTTGAATCCACTCTTAATCGACTGGTGACTCCTCTCTCTCTCTCGGATGAACTTCTGTCTATGTTAATCTCAAAGATTCAGTCTTTTGTCTGATGATCGATGATTAATGAAATTGTTCGTCCTATTGTTGTCTGATTATTCAGAATTATTTTCTTTTCATATATGCTAGATTGATTAAATTGCTCGTTAATTATTGCGTGCTCAACATGTTTGTTCTTTTGACATGACCGGAGCGTGAAAATTGCTATTGTAGTAATCCGATATTGAAATACTTGTATTCTTGAACTTCATGACAGCTGATTGAACCTAGGTATTCTTAGGAGGGTAGAAGTTTTATGTACCGTGTTTGGGAATGCAATAGCATAGTAAAATCTTGAATGGAGAGATGCGATTTCTACGGCTAGGAGGTGCTTATAATGCTGGTTCCTTTGGTTGCAGAGCAAATGGATTGTAGCTGCACTTTTTGGTGCTGTAGTTCTTTGTAGGCATGATGCTGAAGCCTTATGGGCTGCTATGGGTTGTGTTGCGAATACTGGGCTCTCAATTATTCTAAAAAGGATGCTAAATCAAGAGCGCCCTTCTCCTACCAGAAGATCCGACCCTGGGATGCCATCTTCACATGCTCAATCCATCTTCTTTATCATCATGTTTAGCATTCTTTCAGGTACATTCTATTTTCTATACTCCCATTGCTTCAAGAACGTATTGAGGAAGAGCAGTCACATATTTAGTGTTCTTTTGTGCATTTTGCCATGTGAAGTTCTTGTTGTTTTCTTGGGGCTTGCGTGAAAATGTTTGAATAAAGTTGTAGCAGGCATTGTAGTGGAATAACTGATTAGGAGTGCTGGCAATACTACATATATCTTTAGTTCCTCTAAAAAGAGCTTGATAGAATGATGCAAGTTTGTTTCGACTTTGTACGGATACTTACTGTCTGCATCAAGAATTTGAGTTCCCTGGGATTCCCATTCGACATATTTTGACTTGGGCTGTCACTCAAGGTGCAGAAAAAGGTTTAGCCTCTAGCCTTCCATGGAGAAGGTTGCCGGTGCCCTCTTCTGTTACCTAAGATATCGGATTATTGTTGTTTTGATGGCTCATGTTGATTCATGCTTTTGCATTGCCATTAAATGTTTTGTCACTGCTATCTTGTGGTTTGGTTGCCTCTGTTTTTCCTTTATGAATTTTCTAATATGATTTCCTTCATCCATGGGAATACAAGGAAACACCGATACACTTGCTGTTATTGTCATTCTTTTGTTTTAGCTTGTGCAGTTGCTTTTCTACTCTAGGCATTCTAATTCTGTTTCACTGTATGCTTTTTGCAGTTGTGGAATGGTTAGGGGTCAATGACATCTCATTGATCATCAGTACACTAACCCTCATATTTGGTTCATATCTTGTAAGTATCATGATAATAATGATCACTAAATATACTAATTGAGCGCAATAATGCATTTGCTCACATCCAGCTCAAAAGTTATAGTGGTGTATGCATCTTATATATTTGTGGAACATTTAGACTGAGTGTGTTGCACCCTAGCTCTCAAGTTTGAAACTCATGCAAGACTTACTGTTTTGGTTGAGTTGCTCTTTGGGATGAGCTGTGAGTTAGCTCTTAAAAGGTGTAGCTTGTCCCTTGTCTAGGAGCCAACAAATATAAGGTTACGTTCGGTACACATGGAAACAATAAAGGGCGTAATTTGAAAATTACCACTATTATTGCAAAATTTTACATCATGCTCCATAATTTTGCGTCAAAGAAAATACACTCTAAAGGGGGTAAATAAGTTATCCAAGGTCAAGGTGGGGAAAGTTATTTCCCCCTTGATGCAAATATATGGAGCATATTAGCCTGAATTTTTCATGTAAAACACAATTGTTTTCTTTAGCTAGTCTTTCTATCCGTTTCCACATTTTAGAAACATAACGTAAGAGTTTAAACTGAAAACCAAAAAAAAAAATTGATTTTACACATCTAATTTCTATGGTTTTTGGTTTTAGTCATGGCTAAGGGTTTCACAGCAACTGCATACAGTCAACCAAGTGCTTGTTGGTGCAGCCGTTGGATCCATTTTCTCCATCTTATGGTTTTGGTCATGGTTTGCATTTGTGTTGGAAGCTTTTATTTCCTATTTGTGGATTCGTGTTCTTGTCGTTCTGGGTGCTTTTGGATTTTGCTTGGGCTTTGTGATTCATGTGATCCGGCATTGGTTGAAGGATGATAGGTGAACTTTGTAGTGCATATTTGAAATTATGAGAGAGGATGCAATTCATTTCTCAAATTGTTAGTCTATGTCTGTCGAAGTTATAGTGAGACTGATTGCATTTTAGAATAGATAAACCTCCATCAACATATTTGGACTCTGCAGCATGTTTTGTCAATAGATTCAAAGCATTGAAGGCATGGTAGGAAATGACCGAAGGCGTGCCATAGTCAAGGTTTTATGGACCCTGAAATAGGAAGAAAATATATGCAGCAGAAAAGAAGATAAATGACTTCTGCAACAACTGTCTTAATGGCTCGATTTTTAACATCAGTTGCAGAAATGATGCATGAGCCTGTGGTGGTCTTGGATTGATGGCCTTTTTATTTATTTATTTATTTATTCTGAAACTTTGAAGAATTTTTAGGCTAGGAGCATTTCTAAAAACATTGTGTAGCAAAAAAAAAGGCTTGAATTGTAATTTTTGCTCGATGAGCTTTCCTAATGTCATTGCAGCCATTAGTAAATTGATTTCAGCATAATTGCCTCATGCTCGAGCAAAATGCAGCATTTTACTAACCCTTGGGCTTGCAACAAGTCATAAAATCAAGAGAGATACTACAGTATACTTCCATGAATAAAATGTTGAGTGCTGATCAGAGAATTCAAGCAAATGCCCTGAAAAAAGAAAAGAAAAGAAAAGAAAAGAAAAAACATATTGGGTGAAAGAACCGTCCCATTTGTAGAACCCTACTGATAGAGTTTGAGTTCCCTCTCTCTTTTATGTATCTCATATTTAATTTATTTTACTTATAATATTTCTCAACCAAGACCAAAAAAAATTATATAAAATTTATGCTTCTTAAAAAAAAAATTTCTTGATAAATAAAGATAAAATGATTATTAAACTAGTAAATTTTAGCACCGGGCATCGTAATTCATAAAAAATACAGATGAGCATAAATTACAACAGCAGACCTGTAACTCTCTTTGCAAACTTAAATTTTAGTGAAGAATCCCATCCTTCCACACACATAAAACACAAACAAATAAAACCCTAAAAGGGCAGAACCTCTTCCATTCTTAGACTCATCCTTGCTATCTTCAACAGGACGTAGCAACTCTTCATTGAGACATTGGCATGCACATACTCAGGTGAAATGTGCTGCTCGCTATGAGACTATTGCTTGGTGCTTTGAGCATATCTGCAGAATCATCTGAAAGACAAGCGGCAGATGGTTTATGCAAATGGACAGTATTTCTGGCTGGATTGATGTATTCACATTTTCCTTTCTCCTATTCATGCCAAACAATAGTTATAGTTATTGAGAGAGAAATAAAGGCCAACACCCACGAGTTCAATAGCTCCAAGCGGAGTTCAATTGGTTGATGCGTAACTGGAAAATGAATGAGCTGTTTCATGCACCTAGCAAATTACATGGTTGGCCGAAGAAAATTTCTGGAAGTCCTCTCTTGCATCCATTGATTTACTACCAATATTGTTAGCAAGGGCTCCATTTGAAGTGAAAAGGATTGTCTCTCAACTCCTCCAGATCATATGGCAGATTCTGTTCTCTTCATTTGTCAAAGAAAGTTTGTTTGAGTGGGAGTCTCAACCTTCCATGAAGTCTCGGAAATGGAGATGCTTGAAGACTAATGACCAAGATGATTGCTTGTTTTCTTCCAAAGTTCAAAGAGAGAGAGATCAAGATGTTAATGGAGGAATATATAGATTAATTGCTCTTGATTAGGTAGTGACCATCTTCAAAGGATCCAATTTTTGAACCATTCACTTCTCAGAACTTTACTGCCCTGCAACCTTATTTTGGTGTTGGTCTTGATTGAGGAGGACTCTGCCATGTCCAGAACAACACCAGGCATGACATAATCAAGATCATCAGAACATAAAAAATCACTTCCCAAAATTTGTTGCCAATGCTTGAAATCGAGAGAAAAAACAACCTCCCACATGCCTGAAACCTCTGCTGAAGCTGGCACTCAACTAGGTTTCAAGTTGTAACATCATATAGCAAAGAAACCATCTCCGAGGAATTATCGGCAATATCTGTCCTCGCAGTCAATGAATCCAGCATGAAATATATATCTTCTCCCTGTGGATGGGATCGATCACCAGCTACGAATGCAGACGGGTGATCCTTTACCTTAATCCAAGACCATCCAGGCTCCTTTATTATACCTTCTGATTTCATAAACTTTCTTATGTCTGCTGCCTCCTGCCATCTCCCTCTTGTGGCATAAATGTTAGCCAACGTGATGCAGGTGCCAGCACAATTTGGATCCACTTCCAGAATCTTCGCTGCTGCACGCTTTCCACGCTCAACATCACCACGAGCTGAACAAGCTCTTAAAAGACTTGACCAAACAACATCATCGCAATCAAATGGCATGGTGTTGATCATGACCTCTGCATCGTGTAACCTTCCAACTCGGCATAGAAGATCAATCATGCAGCCATAGTGTTCTTTTGAAGGACTAATGTAGTAGTCCTTGCTCATGGAGTTGAAGTAGTGGAAACCAAGATCTACAAGCCCAGCATGGCTACACGCACTGAGAACACCAATATAGGTCACATTGTCTGGTCTCAACCCAACCTTGGGGATCATCTCGAATAAGTTAATGGCTTCTTGGCTCAACCCATGTTCAGCATAGCCATTGATCATGGCTGTCCAAGTTACAATGTTGTCATCTCCAGCTGAACTGAATACATGTTCAGCTGCTTTTATGCTCCCACATTTGGAATACATGTTGATTAAAGAACTTTGAATTATATCCATATTTTCTAAACCAAGGGAGAGAACATGACCATGAATTTGCCTCCCCTGCTCGAGAATAGCCAAATTTCCACACACACTAAGCACACTAGCGAGTGCATATTCATTAGGTTTTGGTCCTTCCTTTCTCATTAATGAAAGAAGCTCAAATGCTTTGCCACCATCGCCTCCTTGAGAGTAACCAGCAATTATGGTACTCCAAGAAATAATGTCCCTTATAACCATTGCATCAAAAACTGCAGCAGCAGAATCTAACTGCCCACATTTTGAATACATGGTCATTATAGAATTTGCAACGGACAAAGATTCCATAAGTCCTACTTGTAAAACAGAGGCATGTAGTTGTTCACCAAATTGAATCCTTGCAAGACCTGCGCAACCAGAAATAACAGCTGCAAAAGTGTATTCATTTGGACTAACATCTGATTCTAACATACGAAGGAAAGCTTGGACTGCAAGCTCCTCTTGACCCATCTGGGCAAATGTTGTGATAATCGTTGTCCATGAAACAACATCCTGGATGGTCATTCGATCAAACAAGCGCATGCCATAGTCTAATTTTCCACACTTGTTGTACATAGTGGCAAGAGTGTTAGCCACATAAGAGTTCGAATTAAAGCCTCTTTTCAGTGTTTGGGTATGAATCTCCTTGCCATATTTCATAGCACCCAAATCAGCACAAGCCTTCAATGCAATAGCAAACGTGTACGAATCACAATTAACCGTAGACCTCCACATTTGCGAGAAATGAGCCAACGCCTCCTTGTTGTAACCTGCACGAACAAGACCTGTAATAATGGCAGTCCAAGAAACCACATTTCTAATGAACATTTCATCAAAGACTTTACAACCCAGCATTAGTTTTCCAGTTTTCATGTACATGTCCAGCAAGGCACTCCCTACAAAGACAGAGTTCACTAAACCCGATTTCACCGCATAGCCATGAAGCAATTCCCCGTTTTTTGCTTCCATGCTCAGCCCACAGGCCTTAAAAGCAAGACTGAGACTGAAAGGGTCAATTCTGACAGAGGGGTCAAGCCACATATCAGAAAACAACAATAACGCTTCAGACGAATCCATGGCAGTGATATAACCAGATATCATGGTAGTCCACGAAACCTCATCTTTCTGAGGCATTTTATCAAACAACTGACGAGCATCGCTCAAACAACCACCCTTGATATAATTTTTGAGCTGAGAATTACATTGGAAGATCTCTACTTGGGTTGGAGAATAATGGGTATTGAAAGTTATCTGATTTTCAGTCCTCTTGGAAGCCCAAAGTTCACTAGGTTCAGTGCATGCTATGGTTGCAGCTGCAAATAATCTTCTCGCTTGGGGCCTAATTGCAAGACTCATGCTTCTTAGGAAAAAAGGGTAATTTACAAATGAGACCCCATTCTAGAATCAAAAGTTATTCCAGCAACGCAGAAACAAGGATGATTTTCAAATTTTGAGGAAGTCGGAGCCATTCATAACAAAACATCGTACTGCCCTAATTTGGTAGGGCATGAGAAGGGATATAAAATAAAATTCTTCAAGATGGCACCACGAAACGTAGTGGCTTCCCAGCGGAAGCGTGCCCACAGAACCCAAGATTGAAACTTAGCTGTGACACACTTCCTCGCCCAAACCGTTTTGGTTCGGGCACTTTTGGCAGATTTGAGAGAAAATTGCATTCTTTCAAGTTACAATTGTTTTAACTCCTAATATAATGAGATTTTATTAAAATTTTATTTGATACACCAATTATTAAATATTTTATTTGAAATATGATTTATTTATATTATTCGTAAAGTTTTTATATTTAATAATGAATTTGTTTAGATTATGAAATCATAAAATTAATCCTTAAAAGTACTACAATTAAATTTTGTCCAATATTTATCTAACTAATCAATAGTGAAATGATTTAAAAGAGAAATCATACATTAACATGACTCAAAAAGTTTCCATGTTTAGCAATGGAGTTGTTTTAATTTTTTTGGTTGTGAATTCATTAACTCCAAAACTTAATTTAACCGAACAAATTTTGCATAGAAAATATTAAAATTATATTTTGTTCAGAATTATCTATGAGATCGGATAAAAAAAAATGACTAGAGATATAAGAAGTTGAAGAACAAATAACTGTGATAAAATCCATAGTCCAAACTTTAATTCCCAGAATACCCTGTTTGGGAAAACACCCCTATCACTAGGATTAGTCCATACCCGCTAGAACCAACTAAAAAAATCCAGAGGTCATATCTTTGTCTATGGTGAGTATGTAGACAATGGCCACAAACGACCTCAAGCAACAAAAAGGGCTTTCCATGTTACTGGTAAATGTAATATGGGACATAGAATTGATGACTCTATAACATGTTTATAATCAGAAGACTGACAACAATTTAGGTATAGATCGGGAAAAACTCGTGGCACCCATATAACTCCTACTTTACCACCCTCCTGGATGAAGAAACACCAAACAACCACTATCAAATTAGCCAAGTACTCTCAAATTCTCAAACATTAAGCCTTGTTTCCAATGTTTTTGCCTCTATTCCCAGCCAACCATCGAGTCCTTGGCCTACGCTCTCTTCTCTGAGGTAAAGCTTGTAAGATTGTTGAGCAATTATGCTTGCAGTTGTGTTGAGCAATTATGCTTGCAGTTGAAGGGTTCTCGCTCAAGACAATGACATAGCCATCACGGATAGAGTCCATACCTTCAGTCAAAAGTTGCCAAAACAGGGCTTCTGCAGCCACACCTCCTGTTCTAGCCGATGAATATATGTTGTCATAGACAGTATTGAATAACACATCTCTCTGATACGTACTGATGCCTGTGTTAGATTTGCCAAATTCTGCAACAAGAAGTGGCTTTTGAAGAACGTTTTGGGCATCCTGGATGCATGCACTAAGCTTATTGTTCATGAATGAGAGTTGAGACTGATCATCTAAGGATGACAACCTGGTCATTCAACAACATTGTACATAAGTATCAAAATAGGAAAGCATTAGTTAAAATCACATGTAAAAGACAAGCATTGTGTTATGTTACCATTTGATCTGGATATGAGTGACTGTAGCAAAATCAATGCCAGGAATTCAGTTGTTGGCTATGAATTCTGTTCCTATATTAAAGCCAGGATTCAGACTCATCCTTTGAGGTGATGAACCTCCATAAAATCCTTCTAAGCTGGCTTCTAGCAAGTGATTTCTGTAAATTAACATAAGAGGCCATCTCTGCTATCCAACCCTATTGCACAAGCATTATTGGACACAAATCAGCTCAATATTCCATTGAAACCGACAAAAGATATGTTATTCATCATGCTGAAGCGATGGGCAAAATAGCTAAATTATTGCATACAATATATACAATGAAAGATTTGACTAATTTGTCCACTCACGACTTGGGCACAGCATAGATTACGTTGGGAGACCCCCATCCTCCAAAGGGAGACCTCCAGATGGGTCAAGACGAATTAGTCGGGGCGAAGTCCCGGATACCGGTCAGTCAAGGATGTGTTCCGTGTAGATCAAACAAAAAAAATGAAAGAATTTGACCAATTAGAGTGCACCGTGTGTCCAACCACAATGAAAGCATTTTCATTAACATTGTACTGAGGGAAAGAGTGAAAGTTAGACCCATTGAGGCTTGTAGGCCTGAAGATATATATATATATATATATTTTTTTGTTATTGGCCAATCGGTATTTGAGTTTCATCCGACTAATTCGAATCTAGTACTGTGGGGCCCATTAAGGGGTTGGCTCTCCTAAATCCTTTTTCTCCTTTCTCAGGGCTCAAACTCGAGACCTCTGGTTAAGAGAGTAGAGTGTCCTATCACTCAACCTAAAAAGTTTGGTATGGCCTGAAGATATGAGAAAGAAGATGGGCATAACTATGGGCTCAAAATTCATAAATGCCTGTGTGGAAAGACTTCATAATGGCCATCAAACAAGCTCTATTACACAGTTGAGGACATTTTGAAGGCATAGTCTTAAATTTTGTGAGACTAACTTACAATTCAAAGCCTCAAACTTGTAGTAAAAGGTTTTATTAATTATTTTATACTTTTTCTCCTCACGTGTTAAGTAATGCATTCAATCACATTAAATTTTTAAATAACTATTTTAAATTTTATAAATTACCATCAAATCCAATCTAAAAACTTAATCTTGTGTTGTAGTGTTATTAATGATTTTAAATTTAAGGTGGAGAAGATTGTTTGACCTGAATAGTCCTCCCAGAAGGATCTGATATGCATCTTGGCTCATTCATGAGCTCCCAAGCCATTATGGTTGGGTCATCCTTGTAGTGGATTCCAGTAAATTCATTATACCTGGTAAGAACAGTCTTCATACAAAAAAACAAACAAATAACAACTGATACCATACTATAATACCCTGTCTAGAGAAGGAGGGAAAAAAAAAAGGCATGAAAATCAAGTTAAAGAAATAAAACATAATTTACCTTTATATGATTGTTGTAGTAACCTTTAACAACAGGGTTTCTGAAGAAATCATCGTCAGAGAACAAATACTGCCCTTGACTCCTAGCCCAGTCCACATACTGCTTTTTCCCACCAAAGCTTTCATAGTTGTTCACCAAGCTTAGTATAAGCTTATTCCATAGTTTCTTGCCTTAGAAATAAAAAAATCCAACCCCTTTTTCATAAATTTGAAAAGACAAAAAGAAAAACATTAGATACAACGCTACAAGCAACAATGCAAGAGAACATGAAAGACCACTTAAGCTCCTGAAGCATTTCATGGAAAAATTGTCATGACAAAAAGCATTTTTCCATAAAAGATTGAAGATTGAAAATTGAGAGAGAGAAAGGGACCTGAGAAGTTTGCTCATTGTAGTTGCCAGGAGAGCATTGCAAAGATCTATAACCTGCATCACTGAAAGCCCAAGTTCTAGCTACATTAAGACCATGGCTTGAAGCTTCTTGAAAAACAGATGAGACCTTGCTTTTCTGAGATGGGTCTGAAGCAAAATACATTAACCAATAAGCATAGAAACCATTTGCATAGTAAGGCATACCATTCATCACGAAATGCACTCCTCTTGTTCTTATGAACCCATCTCCTCCTTCAACTTTTGGTTGTACCCAAAGCACTAGAAGGAGAAATGCAAATGCCAAATACTTCGTCTCTCTCTCTCTCCCCACTTCTCTATAGAAGTTTAGGACTGAGAAGGGGGAAGGAGGAGGACATTGATGGTTTTTACCGTTTTGTCCTTTATACTGGAAAGTGAAGTTGGTGTAAGCACTGTCACGGGTAAGAAAGTGACAAAAAGTGGTTCAATTTTTTGTAAAATTGCAAATCCCAGGCAAAAACTATTTCACCTTCCTGCAAATCTCACAATGAATTTGGACATTTGGCTCATACCCATTGTTTTAAACCAACCTAAGTAAGCTTCCTGTTTCATTACTCTTGGTTTAGTATCATTAAAAATGAAAAATGTGATGAAAATTCTTGGTTTCATATCATTGAACAACCCAATTTCTTTAATATCACTAAATGGGAAGGTCTAAATTTCGTTTTACTTTTTGATCCGTCTTTGATTTCTTAAGCAAACCAGGAATATTTTAATTAAGGGCAAATTTTATAAATTTAAGTTAAAGGAGCAAACATTCATTTTAAGTAAAAATTTTAATATAATTCTTAGAAAGTTAAATAATATTTGGGTAAGGAGAGTGGTTTTTATTAAAATATAAAGGAATTAATAACACATTCTTCCATTATTTTAAGTTTTTTATAAAGAATAATAGTTATACAAATATAAGAGTTCTCCTCCCTTACTCTAATTAATCTACTTCAGCATTTAGATCCAACTAATTTGATCCTCTGAATTGCCTTGGAATAAATATTTAGAGAGAGTGAAATTTATATTCCTGGACCTACTTGAGAACAGACTAGAAATTGAAAAGGCTCAATCATAATGTCCACACAGAGATGGATATAAGGCCAATGGCTTCCCCTAAAAAAACCAAGAACATTTATGATCTCATTCAGAAACAAGCACCTAACAAAGAAGTGACCCTTCAACAATAGCCACAGGGACTTAAAACAGGACAGGAACCAAACCATAGTTTACTGGGATTTTTACATGAGGCTGTAGTTCTAATCAGCTACTTGTAAGGAACCGGTAAGGAGGAGGAATGGTGGTAACTAAACTAATTGTGGGTTTAGATATCTAGATGCTTTGTGTGTTGATAGGATCTCAACAAAACACGCTGCTTACTTTATGCACCGATGGTTCTTGTCCAAAAAGAAGCTGATCAATAGATTCTTCAAAACACAAAACTTTGAATCGTATATGACATCGGATAATAATATGTTCAAGTTTTAAAGCTACAAGCAAAAGACAGTTGATGATCATTGCTATACTACTCAACTGAACATGTAACTTGAATTCTGCACCAGCACTGAGGGTCTACTTCAATAAAAGGAAGCTAATCAATTATTGCTCAAACCCAAAACACTATACTTATAAAAGACATGAAACACGGGAAATAACAAAACGCAAACTTGATATTCTGGGCCAGAACATATACCAAGAATTCTATGACTGGTGGTTTGAGGTTTATCGGTAACAATAGAAAGCTTTTGGCCAATCATTTGATGAGAAAGCTCTTCCCCACATTGGGCTTGCCAGAACTGCCACATACCCTGCAACAACAGGATAACATCAACCCAGTGGTTTCATCATCGTCGATTCGTAGTAGTAATGAGTTCTCATCTGGGTTTCTGAGTCAAAGGCGAAACTTTCATCTTCTTCATCCAAAACAGGTCCTCCAGAAGTCCAATTTCTTTTGGCGCGAAGAAGGGTGCTTCTGCAGAAGCAATAGCAGAAGAAGAGCTTCAGAGGAGGAGAAAATGCCTGTCTGCTTGACTGAAAAGGCCATAATTCAGAACAAGTCTCTCTCTTGGTAGAGTTGCTGATACTTGTAGTAATCCCAACTCCATTGTTTCCGCCTTCCAGCTCTCACTCCCCAAAAGACATCCGTTTCCATTCCCATTTTCCCTCTCGATTCGAGACAAAACGGCGTCGTTTCTCCGACTAAAGTTCAATCTTGTAAACCAAAATCTAAATGTATGGGCTCCCCTCAAAATATTTTAAATTTTTTTATTTGACTTAAAAAAATATTTAAATCAATTTAAAATTACTAAAATTATAAAATTATAAAATTTTTATTTTTATTAAACTAAACTTTTATATATAAAATTTAGTTCAACTAGACTGAGATTTAATAAAAATTAATCAATCAACCTATAAATAAATAAAATTATTTTTATTTTTGATAAAATATCTTAACACGCTATTTTGATAAAATGGTATTAGTTTATAATTTAATCAATAAATTTTTTAATACACATTTAAAATTATAATTTAAAATACATATTTACTTAATAAATCAGTAATAATTATAATTAAAATTTGACATTTTGTGATACCAACGGTAAGCACAAGGAGACAAATTTATTAAGTATGACACTTTTTCACGGGCCGGTTCCAACCTCAAACATTCAGGCAAATTAGTCCCCTTGTGCTTCTGGGTGCAAAATCATCCATCACCTCTCTCTCTCTCTCTCTCAACATTTCCATAAATCAGCTCCACCTTCACCTTTGCCTCTCCACCTCCAACCTCAAAAAATAACAAAGGAAATTGCCATCTCCAACCCCCATCACAACCTGATTAAACAAAAGTGCTCTCCAGCCAGTAGTAGTAGTCAACCTCTGAATGCAGTGGAATGAGGTGCTAGCATTGCAACATGAGCAGAATATAACAAAAAGAAAGCAAATCTCATTAAGCAACCATAGAGGTTGAGTACTCAAGGAGGAGCCTCTTCCAAGGCATAAATTTTTCCGCAATGGGAAAGGAAACAAGACTTGAGCCTGTACAAAGGCAGTTGTGCAAGAGAGTCCGGCAATCCTCTCTGGGTAACCATATGAGAAAAGGAACAAAAAATTGAACCCAAAGAAGTAGAGAAGAAAAATTGAAGCGGGAACAGGAATGTAAAGATGGACAAAATTACATGAATTGATCAAAATAATCAATTTATCAACTGTCTCACTAAGCCACTCACAGATCAGAACTTAAAACCTGTTATTATCTTTGCAGAACTGTACATCTGCATATGTTAGAAAAATGCAACTGCAAGTGTGATATTGTTATTCACAAGATCATATGATTTACATTTTAATTCTCACATCCATCTTTGTCGTGGCATTATCATGTAATTTTTCATCATTAGTTCATCATTTTCCATCTTGCCCACAATCATAAGTCTCAAGACCATCAGCAGATATTGATCCTCTTGAACTTGGGAGATAGGACCAGACCAAGGCCGCAGTGCCAAGAGTAACGGCGGTAGCAACCGAGCCCCAAACCCACCTCTGCCTTCTTTCCTTTTCTTGTCTTTGACACCTTGCCAACTCTGAAGCAATCCAATTGTTACAAAAGTTAAGAGAGGCAAGCATGACATATGGAACTCAGCAGAGAAATCAAACAGGAATAATCGATCTCCATCATCCGTATACCTTTTGAAGAAGATTCCTCATTTATTTGTAATCAAAGCCCTAGTTACACATCTATCCTTAATAAGAAATAGCAAAGCGAAAAAAAAAAAGATGTGTGTGTGTACATATATATACTCAATACAGATATATACACAAGCACCTCTGTATCCTAATCTGTTTGCAAAAACATGTCACATGCTTCTATCTCAGTTCGCATTCTGTGAATGCATATGATTGGTTACATGGAAGAGATTAAAACTCACCGCATTTTCTCATAAAGATCCAAAAACCATGACATCAATCAATGATCTTGATAAACTAACAAAAGACATGAAATACAACAATCTTACCCATTGCTTCTTGGTTCCTCTGAGACATCTCACGATTCACCGCCTCGTAATAGTGAAGTCGGTCCCACAAGCGAGCAATCTCAAAGTTTTTTGCCTCGATCAAAGCCCCCATCTCCATCTCAACCTCAGCCTTGGCCAAGCCCCTCCCTATAGAATTTGACACAAACCTAGCAATATCAACCTGCTGGCATAGCTCCTCCACAGGATCAGAGTCCGCTTGTTCTTCACCTGAACTAAATATTGCATCAGCTGGCAGTGTCAACCCCACATGAGCTAATTGCTCCCTAATCCTCTGCCACTCCCTGCTCATAATGCTCAAGGATTCTTCTGCTTGCTTCCTCTTTTCTATCTCCAACAGTAAACTCAACCTAATTTCACGCAATTCTCCTTCAACATCACGAACAGGAGGTGGCTGTCGTCCACTATCAGTTGACAGTTCTACAAGACCACAACAACAACAAAAAACTGGGTCTTAATCCCAATATTTGAGATCGGCCATTTGAACGACAAATTTAAAAAGTATAGAAGAAAGGTAAATAAAATAAAAAATATATATATGTAAAATAAAAAAATAAAATACAAAGAAAAAGGAAAGTAAATAAATAAATCAATAGATAAAGATCTACAATATATTGGTTTAATTTGTGCGGATTCTTCTACGCCATCCATTCCAATACAAGACAATTTTCTTTTCTAAATTCTTAATTTCTATATCTTTACGAATAACTTGTATCCAAATTTTCAACGATTTACTTTTACGTTTTATTAGATCTCCTATATTTAAGTTCTCAGTTCTCCTAACCGTTGCATCTTTAGGCCTTCTTTGCACGTGTCCGAACCATCTCAAACAATACTCTCGCATTTTATCCACAATTAAACTAACTCCCAACTTGTTACGAATTTTTTCGTTTCTAATTCTATTTTTTCTAATTTTTTCACACATCTATCTAAATATTCTCATTTCTGTTACAACT
This sequence comes from Dillenia suffruticosa, assembly GCA_033439265.1. Classification (NCBI taxonomy): domain Eukaryota; kingdom Viridiplantae; phylum Streptophyta; class Magnoliopsida; order Dilleniales; family Dilleniaceae; genus Dillenia; species Dillenia suffruticosa. The sequence continues at coordinate 1,580,568 of JAVTVX010000027.1, forward strand.
ATCTTTTACTCATGTTGTTGTTTAATGGTTGAGCACTTAGTACCATATAATAGTGTAAGTCTAATAGAGATTCTATAAAATTTTCCTTTCAAATGTAATGGTATCGTGTAATCGTAAAGAATTCCGGATGTCTTTCTCCATTTCATTCTACACACTTAAATCCTATGGTTCACGTCTCCATCTATATTACCATTGTTTTGAATGATGGAACCCAAATATGTAAATCGTTCACTTTTGATACATTTTGTTCATCTAACCTAATCGTTTCTTCATTATTCCTATGACTTTCAGTAACCCTACATCTCATATATTCGATTTTCGACCTATTCAATCTAAACCCTCTAAATTTCAGTGTAAATCTCCATAGCTCTAGTTTAACACTAACATTCTCCCTAATTTCATCAACTAGCACTATATCATTTGCGAAAAGTATACACCATCAGATTTCATCTTGAATATTTTTTGTTATTTCGTCTATTATTATTGCAAATAGGAGGGGATTTAATATCAAATCTTGATGGAACTCAATATTAATGGGAAAACTATCGCTCAGACCCCTAAAGTTCTTACACTGGTTACAGCTCTCTCATACATATTTCTAATTAGATTGATATATTTCAAGGATATCCCTTTTTTTATCAGCATCCACCATAATAAGTCTCTAGGGAGCCTATCATATGCTTTTTCTAGATCATTGAATATCATATGTAGGTCTCTTTTCTGTACTCTATATGTCTCTATCAAATGTCTTAACAGGTGGATTGCATCCATGATGGATTTTCTTAACATAAATCCAAATTGATTTTGAGATACACTTATCTCCGATCTCAATTTATACTCTATCACTCTCTCTCATAGTTTCATGGTATGACTCATAAGTTTAATTATATAAATCAGCACAGTTCTACAAGACCAAATTATATAAATCAGCTAAGAGCATGACAACATCAAATGAACCACCTTTTATAGCATAACAAACAAATCTTAACACTGAATAACTAACAAAGCTAATGCATTCCAACCAGAAACAAGAATTTACATGCTTACTTACATAAATCAAAAGTTTAGGATTGCATGCCAATAATAATAAGCCAACTCATTATCTAAATGACACAAAACCACAAGCTTCTGTCAAGAAGGGATGAGTACTTGGCGATTCTATGCTCATGGCTCTATGAAAATGATTAACCCGGATGCAAAGGGCATTTGGGTGCTCTCTACACCCCCCCCAACTCTCCTCCACAAATGTGACACTTTGTCTTATCCTGTTTGTAGGGTGCAACACGAGGATTCCCCAGGAAGTCACCCATTCTAGTATTACTCTCTCCCAAGCTTAACTGCAGAGTTTTGATAGGATCCGGTGCATTAATGATTGCACCCATCAGTGACATTTTTTTCTTTCTTTTTTTTTTTTAATAGACACATAAGGCTTTTCAAAAATTTCCTCATGAATGAGCATACAGCAGTCACTATACTGTTAACATTTTGGCCTTGAATGCCATTCTTCCTTCTAATAGAGGCAACTCTACCATGTCCAAACCAGAATTTACATACATAAGTACATAAAATCAAAAGTTTAGGATTGGAGGCCAATAATTATAATCCAATTCATAATCTAAATAACGCATTACCTCAGGCTTCCATCAAAAGGCGATGAGTAGTCACTAATTCTATGCCAATAGCTCTATGAAATTGATTAGGCACAAATTCAAAGGGATGTTTGGGTGCCCTCTAGCCCCCTCCACTCTCATCCACAAGCGTGCCATTTTTCTGATTCTACTTGTACCTTTCTCATCTACAACAAAAGTTTTTTACATAGAAACATAGGGCTTTTCAAAATTTCGTCATAAAATAACAGAAAGCGGTAATTATACTAGCATAAAGTGGCCAGTTTTCATTCTAGGAGAGGCAATTCTAATCCATACACCCTAAAAGAAGCACAATTTCACTCATCAAAACAGGATAGCGATATGTAAGACAAGGCAAGTAATGAACTAGACGACATAACAGAAAAAAACCGATAGGCTAAGGATATACCTTCCCAGGCATCAAAGTACTCTCCTACTGGCGTGGTGAGCCTAAAAGACCTTTCTGCTGCACCAAATTCATCCCCTTCGGTGGTGCTTGCACAGCTCAGAGAATCCTGGGGATCAAAGAAATCATCACCATCATCTCTCCCCAAATTCATCGCGACACTGTCCATAAACCCACTTTCCTCTACGAATCCCTTATCAAATCCATTGCTAGCAACTTCTTCCTCATCCTCATTCTCGTTTCCCAAATCACCATCAACCCCGACGACCTTAACATCATCAACAACATCGTCATCAAGTAAACCATTTACATGTTTTTCCTCAAATGACCTCGAAACCGGAACGGGAATCCCAATATTCCCACCTGAATCACCCATCTCTTTATGCCCATTTTCCTCTTCTTTCTCCCTTTGCTGAGATGGCAGGTGACAAAAACTCTTCGACAACCTCGGCCCACGCCGCTTATGATTAACAATGTAAGGCGATGGAGGGAACGAGGACGGAGAATCCAATATCGGAGAATCCGGCAAAGGAGTCGCCTTGGGTGTCGCGTACAACGCCGGAGTAATCTTTGCCCATTGGAATTTCTTGTCGTTCAAAGCCGGAGAACTATTCCTCTTCTCCAGCTTCGAATTTTGATTCACAGAATTCCCAGATTTGTGATTATGGTTGTTATTCAACGACACCGATGATTTCGAGGGTCCTGGTTCCAATAATCTATCCAAAGCTGCTGCCGAAAACGTTGGCATAGTTCTACAAAAATTAAAATAAAAAACGAAACCACATCAATTTAAAGCTAAACGAATCCTAGAAATCGACCCAATTAGGAAATAATTGAAAAAAATAATTGAATTATGCGGAAGGTACCTTGGAGAGGAAGAAAAGAGTGAATTAGGAAGAACCCCAGGAAAGAGAGAGTGAGCGGAGGGAGAGATCAGACATGAAACGACGTCGTTCGAATCGAAGAAGCGGGTGTTTTACCAGAAGACAAAAAGAAATGGAAGAAGAGCAGCGGGCGGGCTTCGTAGGTTTTGGGTTTCAAAGAGTCGTAGGTTCGTGGTCGGGTTCTTCTCCCCGAGTTTCGGAATGGACGAAACCTGAAAGGTTTTATCTTCTCTCACAGGTTGACAGACACCCACCTCAGACCTCTCTCTCTCTCTCTCTCTCTCTCACCGCCTTTGCGTTCGCATCTTCCCCCACCGCAAAATTTGAATCTTAAAATTTCTAAAATATTCTAATTGTTCGTCAGAAAGGCACGCACTCGGTTTGCTTTAAATATCTTAAGACGGGCTTCGAAACGACGACGTTTTTATAATTTCTTGCAAGAAAAGATATGAGGGGAGAGGGAGAGGGAGAGGGAGAGGGAGAGAGAGAGAGTCGTCGAAGTTTCGCCTTTGAGGTACCGGTGTGGGTGGTGAGTTCACAGATCGATGACGTGGCAAAGCGTGAGTGCGTGCGTAAGGATCACGCTTTGTCTGTTTCTGACAATTAATGATTTTTTAATGAAAAAAGGAAAATTGAATTTGGGTGTGATATGGGTGAAGAAGTGAATACGAATGGCATGACCTGTTCTAAATCAATACGTGTGCTTTTTCCATTCTGCGATTATAAAGATTGCACGGCAAGTTCAAGTATTTTTCTTTTTCCTATAATTATTGCTTCAACTCGTCTACTTTTAATTTCATTTTTAATTTTTCTTATAATATATAGATAGATTTTTTTTTTATATCGAAACTCAAACCGAATCTATTATATCGGAAAGAAAAAAAATATCAATCGAATTAAAATTCATTAATATATACAGATAGATAATTGTGAAATTGAATATGTAGACATGAAATTTGGAGGCGGTCCTGACGGGGAGGGTTGGGTTGATGTAGATCATGACTCAAACCCAAAAGCATTGGAGCATCTACCTTTGTTCTACGCATTATTATTACAAAAATTCCATTTCTTCCCGAACTGAAATCCTCTCTTCTCAGGTTTTCAATTGGGTCGATCGGAAAATGCAAATTTTCTTTTGTGATATCAAAATTTTGTTTTTCAATAAAATATTTCCCCTGCATAAATAAATTTTACAATATCAATGCCAAGTTGAATCAGTGATTAGACACACATACCCTTTAAATAAGATTTCAAACGTAACGAGAGTTTTTTCGTGTAAGAATTTAATCCAACTTGAAATAAATTTAGTTAAATTTAATATGATTATTTGATAATAATGATTTATTCAAAAAAAAAAGAGTAAGTTCTAGAATTGCATTCCAAAAGAGTTTTAACTAAAGTAGCACAAATCCTTATATCCCTTATAATATACTCAAATTCAAGTCTCACTAAGGAAAGAAAAAAAAAAAAAAGGCCTTATTGAGATTTTCATGGGCTATCTAGACCCTGGGCAACGGCCCAAGGGTCAAATCAAAAATAAAAGCTGGACTTTGTAATTATTATTGAATAAAATATAAATAATCAAAAATAAATTACAGGCCTATTTGAATCCTTGTCCCATTTACCACCCTCTTTCATATACTCCATGTACCTTGAAAATTCAGGCTTGGATGTTGCCTTCTTCTTCTTGGAGAAATTAAGGACAAACATGGGATGACTCTTTTGGGCCTTCTTTTCAGGCTTAACCATTGGAATGCTTATGGCTTTTAAACTAACCACTCCTTTGAGCTTTTTAGACAATTTTAAGATGCCCATTTGGACAACTTTAGTACCAACCTTCTTTGCTTTGTCTCCATGACCATTGGTGGATGAATTGCGCAACTTTTCATATACAAGACGATCTCTCTGCTTTTTCCAGGCTCCAAACATGGCTTCAAAGAAAATGGGTGAGATGAAGAAAGAGTGACAGTTGGTCCATTGTTGTTTAAGAAGTGGTACATATATAGACCTGGCATTTTCACGTCACCATTGATTTTCCTAAACTTGAATATTTCAATAGACTTGAATATGCATCTATTGGTCATACCTGTTAAGGCATATTAAACCAGACACTACACTCTTTTAATCAAAATTTTAAATTCAAATCTTGACGATTGCCCTTAATTGGATCCACAATATTCAAATCAAATTAATCGAATAATCCAAATACCAATAGTCAAATACCAAAAAATAAATTAAAGTAGATTAAAAGAAATCTTTTGGTGAAAACATACTTATTTTCTCATAATTTTTTATTTTAAAAAACGAGCGATCCACCGAGCATTTTAATAAGATTAGAAACTAACTCTCAAAGTAATTATTATAGTTTAAACCGAATATTTTATAAAAGTAAAAATCTCATAACAATAATTATAGAAAATTGAAATATTTGTAGTCATGCCTTGTTTTTTTGTCTCTGGACTTGATTCGTTGTCGAATATTCAGAATTTTATTCCGACTAATTTTGATCAATCTGTTGCCGGATCCCAATCGGGAGTAAACTCTCCCAATGTCATTTTGTCACTACCAAGACTCGAACCATGGATCTTAATATGAGATGTTAATACCTTTCATATTACACCAACGAAATATTTGTTTGTAGCCATTCTTTACTCTTTCAAAAAAAAAAAAAAAAAAAAAAAAAAAAAAAAAAAAACAGACTGAATCCAAATTCAACGGCCAACAACACCGTCTGACCTACTGGGATACAACTAGATAACAAAGGTGGATCATTGGCTGATTTAAACCTTTTTCTAGTACCTTAATCAGCAGGATAGGAAGTCTAATTCTTCATTTCCACGATTTGGAAACTCCAACCACTTTACGGCAACTAGTACCATTTTTTTTTTTTTTTTTTTACTTCAATCTGAATTTACCAAATCAAACCTCAAGGAGGGGCAAAGATCCATGTTTCCTATTGGTTTGGGCTCCACCTACTCTGATACTAAACCTAAACCCTTTTAGGTGATCTCTAGAAGGCGCACCATGGTTTGAATCCTTCAAGACACGTGTTTATGTAGTTCACACACCAACTCCCAGGTACGATAAGAGCTTTGATGGCATGGGGTCATTCACTGAAACACTAATGCAGTAACCATTGTGACGAATGAATGAAATGCCCAAGAAATACTTGTTAGAATCTTTATATTGCGTTACCGTTAAAAATAACTATTTTGATATCTTATCTTTCATTTCACTATTTTCATACAACAAAATTTTTTATAGGATAAAATTCATTATATAAAAAATAATTGTGATGGCAAATTTATCTATTTCCTAATGTGATCACGTCTTTATATACAAATTTTTTATTTAATTGTGACTACTGTGACTAAACCATAATGAATTTTAAAAATTATATTGATCACAATATTAATCAATTTTACCAATTAAACTACCTAATACATTTTGTACCTTTCCTTATGTACAAAATATTTTAAAAATTAATTTTATACACAATATTTTAATATAAAGTTCTAATATGAAATAATTGAAACTTTATTAGACCTTTAAAAATATATCGTAGGGACTTGATTGAAAAATGAATAACCTCTTTAAAGATCATTTAATACGAAGTATAAATGATTTTCCAAAAATGAAAAATTGACCACATGGTCATTCATTGAGTAAATGAATATTTAAAATATTACAATTTTTTAAATAGGACAACTTCATTCAAAAAATCAAGATTTTTAATCACTAATTCAAAATCCGAAAATCATAATTTTTAAAAATATCTTGAAATTCATCAGAATTTTGAAGGTAGAGGACAAAATATTCTGATACCAAATGTTAGAATCTTTATATTGCAAACCAAATGCAATAGTAAAAAAAACAAATAATTCAAGAAATAGGATCAAATGTACATCCGACCATTCTCGATTCCGACGATTCTCGACAATTGTAATAGCACAAAGTGATTTTGGAGCGTGCACCGATTCCAACAATCTCCGTCAATTGTGATAATACCAAAATAACATGTACAAATCTTCTAGGCTCTCAATTTCTCTCTAGTGTGGAGACTTGAAATTGGACTTAGGGACCCAATACACTAGAAAGGGATTTATATAAGCTCTCAACCATCAAAGAGCTTTTAAAACCTCATAATTGTCACCCTAAAATATTGTTGGTTATAATGAGCATTTAATCAAATATTCATAACCGAAAATAAGATTAATTGTGTGGAGGTTTAAATGAGACACCTAAATATGGCCAAATGCATCCCGATTCAAATCCCTTCTATTCTTCATCACATTTAATTATTTTTCGGTTATATTTTCCCCATTAATTGCGATTTGAATTCAAAAATTAAATTCCTAACAATACTATGCCCTCCCTTTCCTCCTAATGGAGAGAGAGAGAGAGAGATAGAGGTCTATTCTTTTCAACTGATTGTCTTGGAGCTCACATTTTAAATGAACAAAAAGCTGGCGAGATATACAGCTGGAGGGTAGAATGTCATAAAATGTGCTACCGATGCTGATGTATGAGAACCAGCCTACCGTTCTTCGGAGTTGAATTTGTTCCAAGCTTCCTGAGAATCAGAATACAAATTTCACGACAAAACTCAAAAACAGGATTAAAATTTATTTTAACAAAAAAAAAATCTGGGATTTCATCAATCACCCTAAACATACACACTATAGTCGGAAAAGAGAGTAACAAGCAAGTAGCAGAGACAAGTGCAGGTAAAAAAGAAGGGTTTTTTTGTCATGCATGGAGTTTGATGGCACCTAAAAGACACCAAAACTTAGATTAAGTCATCTAAAGTCTGCAAAATGTAAGCTACAGAACACTAAATACAAAGAGAATGAAGACAGACGGTAGAGACACACCTTTAGAAGGTCAAAAACCTTTTCGCAGATGTACTTCTGTTGAATGCTTGCACCCCGCTGTTGTAATTTATCAGGATGGACACAGAGAGTGGCCTTTCGATAAGCTTTCTTCACAGCAGCCGAAGTGATAACCTCTGTTAACGGAATTGACTGCCACCCACACTCAGGTCCAAGAATCTACATAAAAATGAAAAACAACTCGGTGTGAAGGAAAGTAGTAACTGAAAGAAAGATTAGGCAAATCATTTATGTGATTATTCATTTAGTGGACAAGGAGAAGCCATGATTAATCATTCATGTGGCAAAAATCCCAAACTGGAAATATATGAGCAACATAAGTAACTACTGCAAGAATTTAACAGCCACACTCATGGTGTTGAAACGAACAGACATTGCAGTGTTTAAGTGGATTGTGTCATCATAACAACTGTCAACAGAGGCTATTATCAATGCACCACAAAGATACTCATTCCTAGCGCAGAATATGCATTTGCAAAACCGTGACAACTCTAAAGAATGCTAATAGAGTAACATATGTTTGACAATACAGAAAGAACATGTTACAAGTTTATATTTGAAGAGGTACAAAGATATAGCTCATACATATTGCAATGTTGAAAGCAATGCCCTTAAGTTCCCCTCTTTCCCACTTGACCACCTCTTAACATCAGCATCAAGAGTTTCTGCCAATCTCTGCAAACAATCAAATCATTACATTCAGCCAAGAAAAGTAAAGCTTGTTCAATGTTGTGGAAATGTCTATGCTGATAAGTAACACTCACATTTCTCTCTGCTTGCTCCCTTTGTGCAAGAAGATCACGCATATTCTTTTCAGCAAGAGCCTTTGCCTGGAAAATAAACACCCCCCCCAAAAAAAGATGGTAAAGAAAGAAACAGCACTTGAGTCCATTTTACAAAAAAAAAAAAATAAATAAATAAATAAAAGAATTAAGGATTAAGGGGGAAAAAAAACAACAACAACAACCAAGAAAAAAAAATTCCTACAGCATTTCTCAACAAATAGCATACCGCACGTTCAACTGTTCGCTGGTGCCTCTCCAATCGAGCTTTACACCTCTGAGCAGACTCACCCTCCACTCCTTCAAATTTCTCAGTGTTGTTGGAAGCTACAGAAAAAGTATGATCGAAATACAAAGTGAAAAGGATACTTCAAATTATAAGATAATGCAGATAACAAAATCCATTCCATCTATAGAAAATCATTTTTTTTGCTGCCTCTGAAATTACAAACCTCCATTGATGGAAGTGTATGGATATCTGGAACCACCAAAAGACGTACTTCGGAATTGTAGGTCAGGCAAATCCTGCAATTTAACATCAAATAAATTTGTACGAAAGAATGCAAATTCAAGAATAGATTGTGAAGCTTTTATACTCACAGAAGAGGAGGAATATCTCATGCCATTGTCTCTAGTAGAAGCAGAAAACTTATCAGAAACAGATCTTTCGACATGTTCCCTTGCTTCAGAGACAGCTCGCTCAGCCATCGTTTTCTCAAAAGCACGCTCTCGAGCCTCTGCAGTTGCTCTCTCTACTGCAATTTGTTCTGCTCTCATCCTTGACTCTGCAGAAGCTTTCTCAGAAAGTGATTTCTCCCTAGCCTCTGTACATGCCTTCTCCAATCTTTCTCGTGCCTCTGTCATTGCTCTTTGTCGAGCTTCAGCAGTTGCTCTCTCCACAGCAGCCCTCTCTCGGGCTTCAGCAAATGTCCTCTCACGAGCTTCAATGCTTGCTCTGTCAACTGCCATTCTGTCCTTCTCTCTTTCCTTTTCCCTTTCTCTTTCTTCTTCTAGTTTCTGTAACCGCTCTTTCTCTAGCTTTTGATCTCGGTTAACCTTCTCCTCTTTTTCACCCTTCTTATCTTCTTTAGCATGCATCCGACCGTTGACAATGCCAACACCCCTGGACATTTTCTTATTCAAAACCAATGATTCTGTAGCATCTTCTGTTATGACTTCATTCTCTCCAAGTCCCATATTATCTACAACCACATGAGACACTCTGGAGCTGCCAACAGCCCGCCCACTCACCACTTCAACTGCATCTATTGCATTTTCAGTATCTCCTGACTCCACGTTTTGATCCTTTTCTTTACAGGCCTGCTTAGTTGTTTCCAGCTTTCCAATCTTGTCTTCATGTTTGCACCATACTATAGTCGCCTGTACATTTTTATTCCCGTCCAAGTTGCTTGCCTTATCAGATAAATTGAGACATTCTCCCTCCATGGCTATATCAATTTCTTGTGCCCCATTTAGTTTCTTTCCATGATTATCCCTCTCAGCATGGTTTGATTCCCTCTGTTCAAACTTCTCAGACATTTCTGACTCGCTAACATCTTTTAATCTTCTCTTGCTTTCTTCAAGTTCAAAAGTCTGCTTTAGTCTCTTCTCATTCTCTTCTCTCTCATGCGCTTCAATTATTTTCTTCTCACTTTCCCTTCTTTCATTAGCCTCCCTTTGTTTCCTCGCATTTTGTTCTTCCTTAATTGCCTTTTTTTGTCTCTCCTCATTTTCTTTATTTTCACGGGCCTCTCTCAATCTCTTCTCATTCTCTGCTCTTTCCTGAGCCTCTTTTATTCTCTTTTCATTTTCTTCCCTTTCACGGGCCTCGTTCAGTCTCTTCTCATTTTCTTCCCTTTTGCAAGCCTCCTTTAATCTCCTCTCATTTTCTTCCCTTTCACAAGCCTCTCTCACTCGCCTCTCATTTTCTTCCCTTTCACGGGCCTCTCTCAATCTCTTCTCAGTTTCTTCCCTTTCATGAGCCTCTCTCAGTCTCCTCTCATTTTCTTCCCGTTCGCGAGCCTCTTTTAGTCTCCTCTCATTTTCCTGCCTTTCATAGGCCTCTCTCAATCTCTTCTCAGTTTCTTCCTTTTCCCGAGCTTCCCTCAGTCTCCTCTCAATTTCTTCTCTTTCACGAGCCTGTTTTACTCTGCTCTCATTTTCTTCTCTTTCACAAGCCTCTTTTTGTCTCCTTTTATTTTCTTCCCTTTCATAAGCCTCCTTTAATCTCCTCTTATTTTCTTCCCTCGTGCGAGACTCTCTCAGTCTCCTCTCATTTTCTTCCCTTTCAAGAGCCTCCTCTAATCTCCTCTCACTCTGTCCCTTCTCACGAGCCTCCTTTAATCTCCTTTCCTTTCCTTCCCTTTCGTGAGTCTCTTTCATTCTCTTCATAGTTTCTTCCTCTTCACAAGCCTCTTTTAGCCTCTTCTCATTATCCTCCATTTCACAAGCCTCCTTTAGGATCCTCTCTTTTTCTTCCCCTCGACAAGCTTCATTTTGTCTCCTTGCATTTTCTTCCTTTTTGAAAGCGTCTTCTAGCCTCTTCGCATTTTCTTCCTGCTCATAAGCTTCCTCTCTCCTTTTCTCATGGTCAGCTTCCTTCACTGCCTCTTTAAATCTTCTATCTTCTTCTTGCACAAATGTTTCTTCTAGACTGTTTGCAGCTTCTTTGCTTCCATGAATCTCTTTAGATCTTCTCCCCTTGAATCTGCTTCCATAAGCCTCTTGTATGCGTTGTTCATCCTCCTTGAACTCCACAGCCTCCAATGTTGAAGTAGTACCCTTCTCTTGAACATTTACAAGGTCCCCTTGTGGTCCACTTTTGTAAGCCTTAGCTGATTTCTTATTGGCCATTGCAATCTCTTCTAGCACTCTCACATTTTGTGTATTTTTAGCCTGTTCCCAAATCTGGTCAATCCCTTTTACCTTCTGCCCATCATCTTCAAGCCAGCCTGGAACCTGCTGAGCCTTTGACCTTCCATTGCGTTTTTGCCACTCAAAAGCCCTTTTAGTAGCTTCTGGCAGTTTCTTATTTCTGTCATGGAAATGAGCCTCTGTAGCTGCTTCCATAGGTACGTTACTTTCCCTTTCAAGCTCAAACATTTCCCTGGCTGAAACTTTTTTCTGAGTCTCTGCCTGCTCATGGGACTTTGAATTTTGCACAAAGATCCTCTCACTAGTTTCATGCTCCAGCACCTTTTTGGATTTATCCATCTTGACAAGTTCAAAGTATTGAGTGGCTTCTTTCCATTCACCAGCTGCGTTGGCTTCAAAGGACTCCTGAAAAGACCAATGTCGCCTATGGTGCTTTCTCTCTGCGTTTTTTCTGGTCACTCCTTGAACTTTTGCCTCTTCCATGGAATCCAAACTTCTTTCTTCAGCAAAAACTTCAGATCCATTTTCTCCTCTCTCTGTCATACCTTGCTTGAGAACCTCTTTCCTGATGCAGGATCCATTAGCAAGCCCACTTGCCTTGCCATCCTTATCTTTATCCCCATCCTTTGAGAGCAGCTTCGAACGACTCTGACATCCTCCCTTTTTTCTCTCCATTAGTTCTTTGGCACTTTTTAGTTTTGCTTGAGCTTTCTCCATTGCATCTTTCATTGCAGCAGCAGATGCTGCGGCAGATGAACTGGCATCAATCTCCACATCAAGAAAAGGTGGCGAAATCTCTCTTGCAGTCCCTTCAAAAGCATAGCCCCCCTCTTTGACAGCTAGAACAGGTGGTGGTCTCCTAGGTGGTGGCAACTGTGAGGGTCGTGTTTTAAGGCTAATTTCTGATATCGTGACAAACATCTGCCCAGGATGAGCTCCACCATCAGCACATGTATTTTGAGGTTTAAGATCACCGCTGGAAGTTTCTGAACCAGCACTACTCTTCCCAGAGTTTGAAACAGTTTTCTGGACTTCTTTTCTTCCCATCTTCTCCTTACCCAATTCTTTGCCAATATTGGTATCATCAGTGACCACTAAGGCCGGATTCATAACTTCTGCATCTCTGGAAGCAGCAGTTCCATAAACTATATAACTAAACCCTGGAACAGCATGTACTTGAGCAACATGTTTTGTCCCATTTGGAATATCTTTGTTACTAATTTGAGAGGTTTGATGATATGATATATTGAACTGCTTTGTGCCTTCAAATTGCTGCTGATTTTTAACATCTGACAGGCAAGGGTTTGTTTCAGAAGTAATACAAGGATCTGACTCTTCTGACAATGATTCAGTTTCTGCAGGAGTCCTGTTAAACAAAAATTTTGAAATTTAGGCCTCATCCAGATTTTTTCTTGTTGTTCTATTCGAAGATATCAGCAATAAGTTGAACACAAAATACAGAGTCTGCACATGCATGATAGGAAAACGTTCATCTGTCACTGCATCAAGTATGCTACTTGCAATTAGCTGGTTAAAGTCTTGCAGAGAAAAGTTTAGTGTAGCTTACTACCTGACAGACAAATGCAGTGACCAAGAATTCCAACATGAGATTTGGACTTAAGTTTGCTCCACAGTTTGGATGAGTTAAGCAAGATCCTCGTCCAAAGTTCCAAAGGGCAATGGAAAATGATTAGGTTTAAAGAGAGAAAATAATCAGCAAATAAACCAACATTTTGATCTCTTTTCTTGGTCATCTGGCACTGACCAACGAGAAAAACCAACTGACATTGACTGTGGAGCCTCATATTTGACTAAACTGCTAATCATATTCAGACTTTGGCAGTGATCATTCCAATATATAATAAACCAAGGGACAATTTCATTACTCATATTGTTCCCTGTAATTTGCACTAAATATTGAGTACCAATTAACCATTGCCTGCTTTCAGTACATATTTTCAACAATGCACATATAACAACAACAAACTGAGCCTTAATTTTAAATTTTCAGGGTTTTTTTTTTTCAACAATGCCCATGATGATAGAAATTTTTTTCTAGGCTTTCTTGTTTAAAGTATGGCAACCAGTGGACATTTGAACTCCAAGCAAAACGTATGTACACCTAACCATGAACACAGGACAAGAAGAAAAATCTAAAAGCATAGAAGAAACTTTTGTCCCAGGCTTCTGAGGATAGCAGTTTATGCCCTTCACCAGAATCACATGACAGAAGGCCCATGAGGAACATGGATACAATAAGCTGAACTCCAGTAGGGCAAGGTTTGAGATGAAAGAATTAAGATAACGTGTGCTTGAACTCTAACTATTAAATATATTACTTTTGTATAGAATTTCAGGAATGTACTCATGAAAATGTTTAGAAACCCCAAGCATTACAACCACCTTTAACTTGATATCCTACCTAACATGTTAATTATGAATGACAACAAATTTGGATAAATAGCAATTTCCATCTACCAGTCTCACAATAAGGTACTGGCTATAAGATAACAAGTCTATCATGCAAAGACTCTTAAGATGGCAGATAACTAGTTTTGGTCTCCCGTATCTTCTCTTATCTCAATTGAAGACATTATCTGCATAAAATGCATACATAAAATTTGTGGACTTCATATCCAAGGAGATATCCAAAAATAAAAACTTCACCATTGGACTATTTCTGTTCCAAAACCTTAAACACGTGAAAAAATGTCTCAATCCTACACGAAGAATCAACAATACAACTTGTCTTCACTTGATATTTAGAAAAATCATCAACCACAAGAATGGTACCACCCTCAGTCAAAAGGACTCGCTTCCCAACATTACCCTAAGCAACCCTCCACCACAGCTTCTACTCTCCTTTTTATTCTTCCAAGTTCAAACCAGGAACGTTTAAAGACATGCTTCATAAAAGCTATAGATTTGTCAACTCTAATATGAAAGACGAACGAGGACAAAAGACATGATATGACACTAAAAAGAAAATTACAAAAGCTTTAAACTATGATGAGTTAAAAAAAACTCTAGTATGGTGTCGTGTCTGAAAGCCGTATCTGTATCAGACACTATAGGGACACGGCCAATTTTAGAAATATCAGTGCTAGCATCTAACAAAGCGAAGTTGAAAGTTGCAACATTATCCCCTCTCATTTCTCCACCTCCAAAAAATTTTCATCTGCTACCAACCCAGCCAAGCTAAAACCCTTCTTGAAACCGAAATCCCATGATTAAAAATTAGAATTTCTTCTGCAATAAGCAGGCTGTCTTAAACCTTCAACAAAACCCAAAATTTACGCACCGAATGGATTGTGTTGACCATTGTAAGCACAAGCATTCAACCCACTCATTTTGTCTACCAAAACATGGTCATGTTTCGTCTCCAATACGCCAGGCCTAGCTAGAACTTTACCAGAATCCAAACTTAACCCCACTCTTTGTTTAAAGATAAATGATCCAAAAAAAAAAGTTCTTGACCAACAACTAAACCCCCGTAAACCCAACTTCAGAGTCTATCTTGCTACCAAAAGGAAAAATAAAATAACATTCTCTACTCCTATAAAATCCACAAAAGATGACCTCTCAATTAAATCATGCTAAAGAGAATGGATGATGACTCCCTTCTGCAACCCCCCCAGGAAAAAAAAAACGAAATAAATAACAAACCATTCAACCTCATTAACCCAAATTTAGTGCCTCTATTGACATTAAAAAAATAAAATAAAATTGAAGGGAACCAAAAAAAAAAAAAAAAAAACTGAACTCTTAACTCCAAAAAATATTAAAAAAAGAAGAAAAAAATTCAACATTATAGTCCCATAAAATCCTCAAAGAACGAATTCTCAAGTTAAAAAGAAAAATAAAAATAATAATAAATTGAAAGGGGAAAAACAAAATTGCAGCATTGTAGTCCCATAAAACCCTCAAAGTAATGATCTCTCAAGTTAAAAAAAAAAAAATAATAATAATAATAATAATAATAATAATAAAAATAATAATAAGACTTCCTTCTATAGCAAAACAAACATGCTACAGACACACCAAAACTATTCATAAAAGAAAAAACAAACATTTACCTTAAAATAATCAAAAAATAAAGAACGTAAAAGCTGAGAAGAGCATACCAGGCTTCGTCTGACGACTCTCGTTCTCCCTTTGATCTTGAAAACAACTCTTGATAAGGAACTGCGAAGTCGAAGGCATCATCAAAACCTCCAAAGACATCGGAGTAATTAAAGTGAGAGGTCAGAACATCGAAGGAGAAATTGTCGTTAGTTGTCGACGACGGAAGATCCAACACCGGAATCGAGGAAGCTTTTGAAGAACTAAAATTACTAAAAATCTCGGTGTAGTCTTCGAGTCGAGGAGTGAAATTTGGAATTCCGAACTTCGTAGGACCTCCGAAAACGTCGTCGTATAATGTTCTTGAAAACCCATTGTTTCCGTTGCAGTGTTTCGTCTTCTGATTTCTGGAGATAGAAGTATGTGAGAGGTTTTCCATTTTCCCCTCTCTCTCTAGAGTTTGTGTTCTGGGGTTTTTGTCTATTCTCTGTATCCTCTCCCTCTCTCTCTCTCTTTTTCTTTGGTTTGCTTTTGTTTTCCTGCAGACAGAGCAGGGCCAGAGGGAGAGAAGACGGGGAGAGAAAAACGGAAACTCGGGAAATATTTTGTGAAATGACGAAAGAGGACATGCAAAAAAGTCTATTTTTTTTAATGTTTTCGAAAATTTAAAAAACAGACCTCGATTTGATTTGATTGGTTCAACATAAATAAAATATCCACGTAAGACCTCTACATAACATATTTCTAATTTTATTTTTTATTTAAAATAAATAAATTAAATTTGGAATTTTTTATTTGAGTAAGATAAATTTTGTTTTTTATTTTATTTTTTACAAATAATACAAAATACATTAAATATTTAAGATTGAATTTAAAACGCGATATAAAAAAAATATATCGGTTAGGGAAAGGGAGAGAAATGACGGGTGCAGCCGGTGGTCGGTGACCGGGCCTCAGGGGCTGGGGTCAGGTGGCCCGAGAAAGGGGTGGACCCTGAATTTGGGGTCTGAAAGCTGACGTGGACGGGCAGTGGATGACGTGTGTGAAGGGACCGTTTGGGGCGATGGGAAGAGCATGGTCCTTCTCTGGTTCCCAGGATGTCTTTATCGGTTCTCGCTTTCTTGTGTGTGTCCCATGTGGCCATGCGCTTGTTTGAGTTTGCTCCTTTTACTACATTTGTCTTTTTTCTTTCCTGACATATTGAAATGCTCGTAGTCTTAATAATAAACTAATCATTTTATGGATACTTATTATCTTTTTTTAATATATTTATTCTAATTAATTCAATTTAAATATTATAAAATTTAAGTATTTTTTTAATTCTCAAATTCGAGATTTAATTAAAAAATCAAACACTCTTACTTATTAATTCAACTGTCCGTTGATATAAATATTAATGAATTTATAAAACTATGAATAAAAATACATTTAAAATATTCGAGTGATTAAAGATTTTACAACTCTTAGTTTGTCGGTAAAACTATAAAAATAAATTCATTTGAAGTACAATAATTATTAATTAAAATTAAAAACTTTAATATCATATAGTAATACTAATGATTTATTTAAAAAAAAACTTAAAATGGGATAATGATACTGATTGTCTTACAACCCTCTATGTTTTGAAGAATATATCAAACAAAATTAAAATTCACTTGAAAAATATGAAATTATTAATTGGAATTGAATTTATTTTCTATTTATTGAATATTGAATCAATAGTTTAGGTAGAAATGAATTGATTAGCACTCATCCTCGTTGGGTTGAGAACATGAGGTGTCGGAAAATTCAATTGGATAGTCACTATTATGTCCTAAATTATTAGATGGGAATTAAGTTGTCTATTGATTATCAATCTGCTTTCTCCGATCACCCTAATGTGTGCCATATCCCATTGCTTGGGTCAATACTAGATGTCCCCTCATTAGTTATTTTATTATTAAAATGAGGAAATCAAAAATTTATATAGCAAGTGTTATAATTTTAAAAGAGACGAAGTTTATAATTTTTAAATTTTAAATATAATATTAAAAAAAAAGTTAGAGAGCAGCTTCACGCTTGGCCCTTGTTAATAATTTATTTATTTTTTGATACTATACCAATCGATATCTAAAATAATATTTTGACTAATCCAGTCTAAGACTTGCTGTAACCCATTTAAGAAAACTACTATCCCAACATAATCTATTTCATACCCAAAGTCGCAAGTCAAATTCGTGAACTTAGTTAAGGAACCTAATACGTTCCACTAACACTGACCATTGGTCCTTGTTAATAATTTATGTTGATTGAATAATATTTTTTAGATAAATTACTGATATCTGATAATTATAATAAATCTGATTAAATTCATTTTAAATCAAATTAAATTCTTAATAGGTAAATCTTTTCCGTGCCTATAAATGGTTCGTTAATGTTCTTAATTAGTTTTAAAAGAATTATATTAAAAAAACCATTCTACAATATTCATTGAGTAGTTCATAATCTTGATTAATACTTTAGAACTTAGACTTTTAGCGTAGCAAATATATATATTTATACGCAAAGGCACATTTTCAATAGAAGAAGGACAAGAATAGAAGTTTTAATGAAGATAAGAGAGAGGGAGAGAGGGAGAGAGGGAGAGAGAGAGAGAGAGTCGTGCAGGGAGAAAAACAGAGTTAAATAAAAAAATATATATTTCTTTGTTTTTATTTTTCATGTGAATAGAAAAACATATTGAATAATATTAAAAAGAATGGACCGAAAATATATTTAAAAAAAAAAAAGAAGGGACTGGCCTCGGTAAGGGGTGGCCCACCCTCTGATTTAGAGGCACAAACAGGAGACTGATACAATACAAAACACAAGAAGACACTTGCAAAATTCGTCCGAAATTTTAAGGCAAACCCCTTAAAAGCAAAGGCATCATCAGAGAGATGGACAGCTCCAGCAAATTCGATGGACATGTGACCAACCATTCTCAGCTGCTCTACTCTCTCTCTCTCTCTCCCTCTCTCCTTCTCTCAATTTTTTATCGAATTTAGAAAAATGTTTTAGTTATATGCTAACATTCCCTACCATTCATTAATAAATGAATACAGAAGCTTTGTGGGGTTAATGCATTAACGTTTGAAAAAGCCAGATCCAAGCGTATACATGTCATCATACTCAAATTGGTATGAACTTATCAAGCTTTAGGGTTTACGTAATAAATGCACATGATTTCCCCTTTGGCAAGATGAATTTGAGGCCTAACAAGAATTCAATTTTGTTTTAAAGAAAAATTCTTCGACTATTTGAAATCTTTAAAAATTTATCTTAAAACAATTCGTTACTTTATATGATATCAAATAATATCCCATGAAAAAGAAGAGAACGTAGGACTTAAGAGTATCGAAAAACAAAATATTTGTTCATATTAAAAGGTTTCCGTTCAAAAATCTTCCTTTTCTTGTACACCCTTAGATCATAAACAGATCGAGGGTGTCAAGGGCGGCTAACATCGATAATCCTTCTACTTATTATCATAAAAGTTATCATTCAATCTGAAAAAATTCCATTTAAACTATGTAACTGTTCTTTTAATAAATCAGAATCAACAATATCATCTATAACTCAAACATTCTGAACATATTTTTATAAGATTTTTTTTATTATTTGAACTCGAATCCAAAATTTTAAGTCACACAAATGTATCTTATTCATTTTGACAATTCAAGAATAATTTAGGGTCCAGGGTTTAACGTATATATTAGAAATTGGATTGTCCTTTGCTGCCTAGGATATACTCTACAGACTCAAAACATGGTATACTCGAGAAAGACTTAGAAAAGAATGTGTGGACGTAGTAACAACTTGCAAAATATTTTAGGGATTAGAAATGAAAAGTTTCATAGGTGCCTCTGATTAATATTTAGTAGCCAAGAATGCAAACAAGGTAGATAGCACATGTTTGTATGGTAACATGAATAGATTTGCATGGGCTACGTGCAATGAATGATTATTGATAGGGAGCTGTAAAGGAGAAGCCTAACTGTCCCTTACCAAAGGTGGTATGGATATGGCCTTCCTTCTTTGAAAGTGGGGTATATTGGTATGTGTGTTGATTTTTTTTCTTTCTCTTTCCCACATATTTTTAGTTCCAAAGATGGAACAACCTCGAAGATTTTGTAAATGTTATTGGGTTTTTTTATATAAATTATTGAATTTTTATATCTGATAAAATTTTTGGGTATTTATTTTTATTATATATAAAATTAAAATTTAAAATTTTATTTGTAAAATATCAATATTGTATTAGGCTGCATACGAAGCGTGTATTGCAATAATAGTACAATAGGTATAATACCATATAATTAAGGAAAGAACAATAATTAGGTTAAGAGTGGCAGACGAAACCGTCTGACTTTGCATTTTCTGTATGCCCAGGTGCTCTGCACCATGATGCCTTTCAGTTTGGGTGAATGCGTGCATGATTGCAGGTCATTTAGTGTTTAAGAGTGGCCCAAAACCATAACGTGTAAAAACGACGTCAGACGTTTACACATAGATCTATGTGCCTGGTGCAAGGGTCAGTTGGTCTGACCAGTAAGGTCGTCAGACCCATCTCAAATTCAACTGGCGACGTGGAAATAAAACAGATTCAACCCTTCAAATGGGGACCTCGGATAAATCTAGATTAATTAAGATAAAATCTTATATATCGAACGATCAAGAAAATATGCTGTGTGAACCCAAAAACGAGATCATGTTTATGTGATTTCAAGCTTCTAAGTTTAAATTTAATTAATTAATATATTTATAAAAAAGGGGAAAAAATTCAAGTTACTGTGAACTTTATAATTATAAAATAATTTAGTATGACTGAGGATGAATTTGAATAGACATGACAATGCAAATGATCTTTGCTATCCCATGTGTTTATAAATTACTTAGGTATATGCACGTATTATATAACATAGTATATGTGTGTTTTATGTTAATATTTACAATATATGTATTAAAGTCTCTCATGCAGTAAGACAACAATATCATGCGCAAAAATCAAGGTTGTCGATGCTCGAATGTTCGATTTTGATGAACATTTAAAGCAATCTTATTTAAGTTGCTTTGGCTCTTGTCCTTCGGTGGCCAAATCCGATCCAAACAACTAAGCTCATATATAGATATATATATTTTTACGTTTAGTCGATTAGTATTAAAAATTATATTTCGATTAATTCGATTTGAATTACAACCAAACCCTTTATAGAGATAGTTCTCCTGATATAATATTTTTCATTTCTAAGATTTTAATTTGAATTTTGATTAAGAGATCTACTGTCATTTTTATTAAACTAACTATCTGCGTCGATGCGTATATATATAATTTCTTTTGATTCATTTAAATGCAGAATGGCTTTCAAATGGTTTTTGGCTCCCTCCTAGCTTGACAATCTTTTTTGTGATGTCCACCAACTCACCAATGAAATCAAGCCCTCCATTGCCAAGGCTTTTTCCTTTGTTGTTTTAGATGGAAACCTATGTCATTTTGCTTTGCTAGTAAAGAAAGAAGATTCAATCTTCTAAACAGATGTGCTCAAGAAGCTCTTCTTCTTTTTTTTTCTTTTTTTTTTCTTACATAAAAAGTAAATAATTTTAATTAATATATATTTATGTGACGAACTTTTTTCAAAGGTTGGTCGTCGTATACCAAAAGCCAATACCCATTCAAAAAGAGAGGACACTCTACGGCCCCATTGTGCTGGCCACTTCGTGTTAACCGCGTCCAGCAAGGCTCCCAACCTCATCATTCTCCATACATGAATTATTTTCGTCACATCTCTCTCTCTCTCTCTCTCTCTATTTTTTTCTTCTAATGTCAAAGTCATCCCCCCCTTATATTATAGGGCATCTGTTTGTAATAACCCATATGAAAACATTTATGAGCAGCTTAATCATCCCACATCCATGTACCCAATGGGCAATAGCCCCACTTATTCCACATCACTTTAAAAAAAAAAAAAAAAAAAAGAATGAAGTTTTGGCACGTCGAGGTGATTAAAATAAGAGAACCCTTTTTTCTTTTTCTGGGTCTGGATTAATCTATTGCCCTAAAATGTTTATTATATTGTATTTTGTGTTGACATGCTCGAGGGCACTCGATGCAACAAGAACTTTCTGACATGCAGCCAACTATGCAATTTTAAAGATGATGGTATATGGAACAACATCATCCAATCAGAACAAACAAGTACTTATAGAAATATATGCCATAAATCTTTATAATTTTGAGATATTAAATTTACATCTAATTATTTAAAATTTTATGCGAGAGAGGGTACTCTTAGAATTTAAAAATATTACAATTATTTAGTACTTAAAAAGATTATAAGAAGGCATATTTTTTAATAAATTATCGATCGATAATTATATTAAATCTAATTAAATCTGATTCGAGTCGAATTAATCGTTTAAAAACAAAACTTTTTCAACATCTGTTTTTATCATAAATAAAATTTAAATTCAAAATTTAATTAAAATACTAGTATTTAACTATTGTATAAACAGAATATTGCTTAGATTTCTTAAATATAACTTTCAATGACAGTATTCAAAT
Source organism: Dillenia suffruticosa (assembly GCA_033439265.1). Lineage (NCBI taxonomy): Eukaryota > Viridiplantae > Streptophyta > Magnoliopsida > Dilleniales > Dilleniaceae > Dillenia > Dillenia suffruticosa. Next base: position 1,602,676 of record JAVTVX010000027.1, read on the forward strand.
AGAGGAAATGTTATGTACTTATTTTTTAAAAATTTCTTTCTTTAAAAAAGTGAAAATTTAATTTGGGTATTTGACTTGTATATATATATATATATAAAGTTATAAAAAATATTAATGTCATTTCCACACTACTGAATAAAAACATAATATGCTAACGAGTTTCGATTTAAATAACACTAATCCTCTTTCCTCCTTCCTCTTATAATATGTTTGTTTTCGAGTTTCACTATAAAGTAAATAAAAAAATAAATAAAAACATAATATAGAAATACTGAGAAGAAACTTTGGGACCCTCAAATCAAAGGTGGATGAGTTGGACCCTCAAATTTTAAGAGATTTCTAACGATGGAATAGAGCGACCAATTTGACTTTTTTGCCCGCGGAAAACGCCGGGCATTCGCCGCTATAATTGAATATTTTAAAAGAACAGCATTTATCAAGTCTCTATCCAATTAGACAACGCCACGCAAGCAATTTCAAAAATCACAATTACATCCTTAAACTAGTCGACAAAAAATTAAGAATTTTGTTAGCGCTTGTCAACAAATTCCAGTAATAACATAATATCATATATTATTGCTTGTTAACAAAAATAAAAAAATTTAATAAGAAATTGGCGAGATGTGAAAAATAAGGGTATTTTTCTAAAAAAAATGAAATTATATTCAAATACTTCGATTTTTAATTTTTTTAAAAAATAAAAATTAGAAATTATGGTTTTTTAATTATCCTTTTTTATTATAAATAAATTCGTATTTTTAAAATTTTTTACTCTTTTTTTTAGAGATAAAAAATATGAAAAAAATTATAAATAAAAAATTAAAGAATTTTTTTTACAACTAAATGTATTCTAAACTTCCCGTTTGGACTTAAAATAAAGTCGGTTATTATTCTGTTGAATTGTGCATTCCAAACGCTACCTTAGTCCTCTGGAGGAGGACAAAGAGGTGGATACAATGCCACCGCATCGTGATTCATGACAAGATGTTTACAATAAAATGTTGGCAACTAACTTTAACTACCATTCTAAAGGACCTTTCGCTAAGGTGGCGTGGAAGAGCAATTTCTGTTAACGTGTGTTCCAAATGGATTACAGGCAAGTTGATGGAAGATCAAACTATTCTACCCTTTAACCTGTTTAGTTTCGTCATCTGCGAGAGCCTTATTTTGGGTGGCTCTCGTAATATATTATTTTATTTTTAAGTTTCGATTAAAAAATCTGATTAAGAGAGTTAATATCATATTTTGTAAAATCGATTACTGGTTGACTATCCTTAACTTTTTAAAGTTAGTTCAATCAAGTGATGTAAACATGTGCTAGCACTAGCACTCTTAGAATATTCTCGTATGGTCTAGTGATACAAACCCCCTACACCAACTTGGTAATCACATATCCATATTCTTGTAAAATATATATATATATCCTCCATGGGATGAGATTAGACTTGAGCATGAGCTGAGCAACCAGGCTTAGACGACAATTTTGGGTCCAATCCCAAAATTTGGCGCCCGCCCTAGGAGGCATGGTTATTTTCTAGAGATGGCAGATGGGTTTGAGTTTATACTTATGGCAAGATTGTTGATCTCCTTCCCATTGACGTCTTATTTTTCTTATTTGTATAAGATATTTCGGTATCAGAACATTTTGACATTCTGTTATGAGATTCTAAACATGCAGAAAACATATATATAATTCAAAATACATGAATTGCAATTCAAATTTAAAAATCATTTAACAAAATGGATCTCTCTATTTTCACTATCAAAATAGATCTCCATCCAAGTCAAAATAGACAAAAATCGTCTCTAATTTTGTCTTTCTTTTATTAAATATAGCAGTCGATGTCTGGTTGAGAAATCTGAGATGACCTGAGATCTTGAGCAAGATAAAATTTATTCTATTGTGTTCCTTTCTTGCAATGTACCAAACAAACCAGCCATTTGGGGTGAAACAGAACATAAATGATAACCTTGGATTGCAATAAGTAGTCAAGTTTAACCTGAAAATTTTATTATTTTGTAATTGGGCCCGACCCCAATGGTTGAGCTTGCGTCATGATAAGAGACCATCAGCCTAGACCGAGGTGCATATTTTGGGATGACCCCCTTTTTTCGGTACAGAGGGTTGACCCCTTTTTGGGGCATAGCCCGTGTCAACTCTGGGTAGAAAATCTATTTTGTTTGGGCTATCCCATTTGCAGGCTCATTTCTAAGGACCAACCCCCTTAACTTCAAAGTTCCTATTTAGTAAGCTTCCATAGAATGCTGTCCAACTGCAGAGAGATTTCAATTTAATTGACAACCAGATTGGCAGTCATGCTTGAACCTTGTTACATATAGAAAGTAAAATGGCATCTCAATCACTGACCAATTCGGAGAATCCCATTCAAGCATTGCTACCAGGAAAATCACAATCCAACTCTGCTACATTTTCTACGACCAGGGGGAAACATTGCCTAGTATTCCCCGGTAGCTCAAGTGCCAAGCGCTTGTCCAAGTCTTGATAACAAACTCATCTAACCCTAGAAAAGTTTCGACTTTGGCTACTCTTGTGTTCTTTCCTTTCGACTTGGAAGCACATTTGAGACCGATCACATACCAGATGCAGCCAAAAGGTGGAGAAAATTTTCAAATTACTAAAATTTAAACCTTTAAGAAAGGTGCCATAACCGTGTTCTTTATTTCATGCCAAACACATTTGAGGAATTCAGGCTCTAATAGAACATTTTAGGAGCTTATTGTATTCAATCTGATCCAATGGGCACTTAATTTGTCAAAAAAAGGATAAAACAGTTTGAATTGACCAAGGGAAATGAACAGGGTGACCACAAGAAAGAAAGGCACCCCATGCTGTGATTTAGCTGTTCGGTCAAGCCTCAAAGATTATTGGAAAGAAGAGAAGCTGCTCTTCATAAATCCAACCATTAACAACAAGAATCCGTCAACACCAAACCTCAATAGAAAACACCTACCTAGAAAGTGTTTCACTTCATGCAGCTTTTGGTGCTTTATCTGGTAGTATATTATCAGGAAGGATAAGTTGTGGAGGCGTTTCACGAACAACACCCAGCATTGAGTCGTACTCTTCATCCCGACGTGCATACTTCTTTCGAAGCACCTTCTCAAACTCGATCTCATCAAAGCTCTTTGCATTTTCAGCAGCATGAACTTGTGCTAGGTTGGAATAATTTGTTGCGGACTGGGAGATGAAGGTTATTTCTTCTTCAGTAAGCTTCCTTAAAAACCTAGCTGGGTTACCACCCCATACCTGCAATTTGACAAGTAATACCATCATCAGTTCCATTTCAGGCATTGATTTGCAGACCTACAACTACAAAAAGCAGCACAAGGGACAGCAGAATCAAACCCTGATGATCGGATAGCTTGGATGACTTCTCCATTATATATATATATATATAAATATATTACCAATAAGAAATACATCAGTGGAGAGGATAATAACTAGCTGTCTCAGAATAGCATAAAGAGCAAGGACAATGGACACATTCTGCAGTGTCGTGGTCCAATGTCCAGCAAATCAAAAACAAACTTGATAATTCCAAATGAGAGAGGAACATTAAAACATTTGAAAGTAATACACGCACATACTAGTGATGGTCCAAACATGAAATCTAACATTACTGACATTATGATAATTCCATGCCACCAAAACCTTGCTACACTAATTCTGAACAACTTCCACATCATGCAAGAGATCAACTTTTTCAAGGGATTGTTGCTTTGATAGGGCAAAACATTTCTCAGTGCAAGTATTTCAAAGCACTAAATTTCATCTTAATGTTCAAAGGCCAAATAACAATAAGTCTCTTGTCTTTTGCTGGGCACGATAAGCAATAAGAAGATTAACTGTCACATACCTCCCCATATGGAATCCTTGTATCCTGCCTTACAATGGCTCCAGCAGCAACCATGGCATTCTTCTCAACAAAAACCCCATCAAGAAGGATTGCACCCATGCCAACAAATGCCTCATCCTCAATTGTACAACCATGTAAAACGGCACTATGACCTGTACGATTTAGATTGGAATACAGGTAGAAAGCCCCTTTAGTAAAATTCACATCAGCAGAAGATTGAATTGCAGAACTCAAAAATATGTACTCACCCACTGTAACATTGTTTCCAATTATTGTTGGTAGAACCTTCCCACTCAGATTGGACTTTGCTACATGAACCAGGGAATTGTCTTGTATATTTGTTCCTGATCCAATACTGATGCTGTTCACATCACCTGCTCAAAAAGAACCACCTTTAGGCACAAAGAGATAACAGGAAAAAAGCAAGCTCCAATACAAAATACAAAAAAAAAAAGGAGTAGCACCAGCAAAATTAAATTAGCAAAGGAATAAAAGCAAGATATGGATCTTATCCAATTGAAAAGAAATACAGATTAACAAACAAATTCCTCACTTGCAGATCAAGATATATATACATATTCTTTTTGTTGGGTGGGGGGGGGGAAGCACAATTTATTATCTCATGCCTTCAACCCTTGGAAATGGCCATTTAAGTCAAGAGGACAAAGGTCAAACAGGTAGATGATTGGCAGACATTTAAGTTGGTGACCTGTTATTTAAAAGTATGTGATTTATATATCATTCCAATAGTCATAAGCATCTGTAGAACAAAATTACATTAAAGAAACTCTATTATTGTACACTTGGATATAAGCATCCATAACAGGAGCCTCAGGAAGGTGGATTTGGGGCATGATTGGGATTAAGCTCCGCTAGATAATGGAACAAACCTCTCAAAACGCATCCATACCAAATGGAAGAACCACACCCTACTTGAACATCTCCAATTACTGATGCACTTGGGGCCACGAAAGCATCCTTGGCAACAATGGGTGCTTTGTCAAATACATTCATGAGAGTCCGATGTCTTGAAACTGTGATCCACAAGATAAAGCATAAGCAAAAGAATTCATGGCAAACAGTCAAGAATGCATGATAAGTTATGTCAACAAGGCTAGAGAATCCAACAAAAATGAAAAGCCATTTGATTAAGAAATGACAAGTAACCACCGAGAAAGAAAGATGCTTTACATAATATTTCAGACACAGAACTCTATAAACATGTCATCAAGCCTTGGAACTTGGTGTAGTCACCTTGCTGAACTAATTGCCAAGCAACAATCACCTAGTCATATTAAAAATTATTCTTTTGGCGTGATATTTGTCATACCAAAGATACAAAAACATGCAAGGCAGCAACATGAACCACCTCCAAAGAGAACCTTTTCTTGAAAAACTAGATTGTCAAACAATTATAAATGCAGAATGAAATAGAGCAATGCAGTAAATGACATGCAGGACACCAACAAATTCAGGGGTATAAAGGCATCAGAGATCAGATCCCCTAACTGTTAAGCAGAAACCACAAGGAAATTCGTCTCAGGACTTATCCAGTTTCATTAATCTGCTATATGCAGTTATTTAGAAAAACTCAAGCGTGAAGTGTATGTTTACGAAGTCCTTTATTTTTTTGGCCATGAGATTAAACACTAACAAAAAAAGCAGTACAAGAGATTTAGAGCTGTCTAAAGTACTAGACATCACAAGAAAAGATTTGATGGCTATCATGCCATTAGTAGGCTCCAAGCCATACCAATGAATCACTGCAGTGAGGATTGACCTATAAGATAAAATCGGGAATTTTCAACAGTCACAAAGGCACATGGGAATAATATACAATGACTTTATTGATGCACATAGGAAAAGCTTTGTTCACAACATACTTCCATCATATTCTGACCGAATTTCTTGGAATTTTGCTGAATCTAGTAACCATTGTGTGGTGACCTATTCTATGCTTTGTAGAAGGGGCAAAGGCCAAAGCTATTAGTTTATATATCAGGGGAACAAAAACTAATATGCATTTGGGTTTACAACTTCAGAGAGGGTAAAATCCATAACATTTAATGGGGCAAACAACATTAAGATTATGATTCTTGAAATTATACACAAATTTTTTCTTAAAATTTCACCCGGGGCATGCCCCCTCCCTTTGCCCCTGCTTCATAATAACATATTGCCAGCATAAAGAGGATTACCACATCCTACTTTTTCTCGTACCATCATTCCATCCACACCCCCGTCCTACATTTCTCTCTGTCTCCTAAAGTTTCCAGGTAAAAGCTATATCATAAATTGTCTTAAAATTTTTTGAATAATAAACATAAAATTTTGTTCTTAAAATTTCAGGGGGAGAGCTGCCACTGCACTCCCTCCCGTCGCCCTTGCATCGTAGTAAAACGTTGCACGCGTTATGAGGATTACCGTATCCTACTTTTGTCATACCATCGTTACATCCACACCCACATTCCACAGTTTCCAGCTAAAAGCTATACCATTATCTACCCAGTTAGCGTTGCTTACATTTACCAATCAGATAGAAAATGAAAATTCAAATAACATTTTTTCCATGCCCAAATAGTTAGACAAGTCCCCAAAATTTTCATTCCAACCAACCCACCAATCTAAATCAAGCACGGCATTTAACTATAAACGTATTACATTCAATCAAATAGACGCAAAATCAATTAGCGACCTAGAAATTCCAGAGGCAACCCTAATTGTTGGGGGAAATGAATCCTATTAAAGCAAACATCAATTGGGGGAATCTAGGGGTTTGAACAGCAGAAAGAGAATTGAGAAGATCTATAGAGAGGGGGGAAGTGAGCGTACGTTGTTCTTGGAAGTAGTAGTTGCCTTGAAGACGAGAGCCGAGACGATCGATTGCTTGTCCAGTTTCGCGAATCCAAAACCCTACTGTGTAAATCGCTTTTCCCAATGTTCCCATTTTCTCTATCTTCTGATTGATCTTCCACCTTGGGAGTGTGGCGAGAGTAAGACTTCAGCTGTGGAAGCTAAGAGGGGGAGGAGAGAGAGAGGAGGCGGAAAATGCTATTGCGTGGTGAGAGTATCGTTCTGCTCTACAAAATGGTTGCGGGTAGTAAAACGACGACGTTTCTAGAAATTTGAAAACCGGGCCAATTTACCCACCCGGCTCAATCAGTCAAACAGGCCCATCTTTCATGGTTTTAATTTTAATTTTTTTTTGTACCGATGGTTTTAATTGTTTTCAAAACGATTATTTTTTTTTCCCTAATCCCGATATTTGGAGTTTTATTTCTATTAATTCAAGTTAACCTGATTCTCGGGTCTCTTATAAAAGAGAATGTCTTTTAAAATAGTCTTTTTCATTCTTAAAAATATTCAAACCCGATCTCTGGAAGCAAAATTCTTCCCGGACCGCCTTTGGTCAAATCAACTATATTAATATATCCTATTTATGGTAGAGGTGACTCGGAGCTGGTTATGGCAGTTTTATGTAAGAAAAATCCGAAATTTTGAATCGTAGCTGTTATTTTTTCAATTCAAAACTATACACTTCACAAATGAGGCAATTTTTTTTTTTCTTGATAACTAATTTTATTATTTCTGAGTATTCTTATTTGAGTTAACTCTTTTTTTTCTTTTTAATTACAACAGAGTGGGTAGACTAGTTTCTAAAATAAGTTAACTATCGGATTCATTAAGAGTCGAATTTTTTCGACACTTATTTTTTTTATTTTTAAAATTTGAATACAAAATTTTAGTTAAAGGAAACCAATACCTTTATAACTAGACCAACGAGACATTGGTTCAAATGGGGCAAGTTGATGATTTGATCATTAACCCATAATTAATAAAAATATTTATTATAAAAAATATCATCAATAATTAATGCAAAAAAATTATATAATAAAAATAAAAATATAAAGTTTGAAATGAAGTTCACAAACCCTAAATACCAATAAAATAATTTAAATTCATGAAGCAACAAAACTTGTGAATACTCATTTCAAAGTATATCTAAAAGAAAAAAAAAATTATAAGGCCAAAAATCTATAATAAATAAATAATAAATATACATATAACTATAACTTATAAATTAAGAAAAATAAAATAAATAATATATATGAGGGATAAATGGGATTGAGACCACCACCAACCTCTATAGACAAATTATAAAATTTTAAATTATATATAATAGCGTAGCTTAGTCAACCGTAACGTGTGTACAGAGACATCGATTTGAACCTTATTTTGATTTGCAGTTTTAAACCATAGGCTTGATACGGAACATCTACCAATTGTTTTGACACAATCTCACAATCCTATTGGATGTCTTCTAAGGATAATCTAATGGTACAAATCTTTTTTTTTTCAATCTGATAATCGTAAATTTAAATTTTTATATAACAAAAAAAAATTCTATTAGGTCGAGTCTCAATAAAATTGGTTTAATATGATTTTTAAAAAAATAATTTAGTGACCACAAATTTTCCCAATCCCATTTCCCACCGTGGACTTAAACATGGGGCTTGGACGCCTGCGTGGATCACTTCTATCACTAGCATAGGACCCGGTGAAAATAGACCTAAAAAAAATTTACCTTTTATCCCTTTTTTTTTTTTTTTTTTCATTTCACTCTCTACTTTTTTTCTTTTTAAGAAAATTTTTCGAACAACAAAAAATTAATTTAATAAAAAATCACTAAATACCTTAAATAAAACTTGAGTTCGAATCTTGACGATAAAAAAAAGTATATTAAAAAAATTCTCCCGAAAAAGGGTTTTTAGTAATTCAAACAAGATTAATCATAACATAATTTCAAATACTGATCGGTCAAGTAAAAAAAAAAGAAAGAAAAGCTTTTCAACAACTTTGAGCTCACCGATCTTCTTTTTTTTTGGGTCTCCTAAACTTGATCCATCACCGAGTATCCAGAGTTTTACTCTGACTAATTTTGACCTGAGCCGTTATTTGATCATAATTGGGAGAGAGCTCACCGATCCGATTAGTCCTCACTAAGATCATTCAACATTACCATTTTTGACCGGACGAAGTAAGGCCTGAGATGAGGGTAACGTGGCTCATCTACTGCTTAGCTTCTACGTGTTTTTCTTTCTTTGCTCGGCAGTAATACTTTAATCATAGCCTTAATTGATGCAACTACAAGAATTTTTAAGTCAAAAAGCAGGAAACTAACCATCTTGGTGGCAAGCTGTGTGAAGCATTAGTGCTTCTGAATCTACAAAGATGAGGACTCTAGTTTTCCACTAAAAATCACTACATTTGGACCCGAGCGAGGAGCAATAAAGACCATCATTGTTTGAAAATACTAAGGATATCAGGGGCATAGTTTCAAGCATTAGTACTTGTCGAATATTACTAACCATAAGTTGGCATTACAAGTCGTATGATATGAGAATTTGGGGCAACCAGCCTGTAACTCCCCAAACATATGTAGATGCCAGACCACAACAAATTTGCACACTGGCCCATAGCTAGGTCACTGCCTCAAGCTTTCGACGATGTAGGAAGCATACAGATCCCTGAAACAGGAAACATCAATGTTAAGAAAAGAAATGCGATTAATTACTTGCAGCCAAAAGGGTCTCTATGCTCATGAGCTCAACGAGGGATAACAAGGGCCAAACTGAAAGTGATATTCTGTAACTTACATTGAATACTTAATGGCTTCGATAGCAGCATCAGCAGGGAGAAACTCGTTGACAGCAACTTCTTTGTTCTCATTCTTTTTGTCTTAATTCAAAGTAAGTTAAGGCCACACTGTTAGGAGCAAAAGATTTACAACTAAAATTCTCTCTTGAAGGGTATTATTCTGCCAGTAAAATCTCCGTTGAGTCTCATGTTGTTCGGATCATGCTACTAATCCTGTCTGGGACAATTTATGTTTTTTGATACCACTATTCCATGAGTGACTAGATGTCGGGTCCTCTAAACAAGAAGTGAATTAAATAATGGCAGGTCAGGATACAGTCTTCAAAAAATCGACGAATCTCAGCAAGACGGTGAGGAGGGATCTCCTTGATGTCCGTGTAATGGCGGAACTCAGGATCATCAGCACAGACAGCAATTATTTTGTCATCCTTCTCACCCTGCAACAAATTCCAGTCATTTCAGATGCCATCGTGCATCTAAACTGCTAAGGATTCAAAAAGCATGCGAAGATCAGAAATGTGGAAACCCCCAAGGGCCTGGAATGGGAGAAAATGCTATATTTGACAGTAATACTAGTCTCCATTGTGCCGCCAGACACCTCCAGCCCCCCAAAAAAAGGCCAATGCATATAATCTTGCTCCTTCACGTTCATGGCATTGACCAGATGTGGACGCATTTGATGCGACAGCCAGAAATAAATAATATGCGAAAATTTTTTGGCAGGTAAAACATGATAAGCACATATGTACATATGTACATATGTGTTGCGAGATTGTTATCCAGGATTTTGGTGATTAATCACCTACAAGAGGAGATGCCAGACCATCGATACTCAATCCATATACGATTGCCAATTTCCCATCAGCAAAGTGATATATACGTATAAAACAAACGCAGGCGCATGCATTAGGATCTGCTCTTGAATGCACATGTAAGGTAATAATACAACTTATGAAGCACAAGGAAAACATGTGAAGCAAAGAACCTGGTCAATCATAGGCATCAGTCCAATTGCACGAGCACGAAGAAAAGTACCGGGTAGCACAGGCTCCTATAAAACAAGGATACCAAAATTAGGTGAACTTATGAGCAGTATTCCAAATCATTTCCTAAACACAAATGGCATGAACCTGCATCAATATCAAAACATCCATGGGGTCACTGTCTTCGCAAATGGTCCGAGGAATAAAACCATAGTTGTGTGGGTAAACAACAGATGAATAAAGAACTCGATCAACCTACAACAAACTATTTCATTAGGAAGTAGCTTAAAAGTGGAAAATGGGAAAAAGGAATGACTTACCCAATCGGTAGGGCATCTTAAGAGCTAAAACAGTTACTTAAATCCCAAAAAACAAAAGATGAAGAGGAACCATACTTTAATAAGACCACTTATCTTGTCAAGTTCATACTTGACCTTGCTTCCCTTCCCAATTTCAACCACCTGAGATATGAAAGTTGCATCATCTGTTAGAGTAACATAGCGCTTGAGGCCAGGGCAACAATGTGAGGATTATAGGTTTTTTCCAAAGGGTATCAAGTGAGATATGGAGAGGATAACTTACACAGTTGAAAACCGATGGAGCACCGGGTCCTGCATGTGCCAAGGATCAAGCAAGCAAACCAACATTAGTTCAAGCAAATTAAAACCATGATTGCATAAGCTACATAAGCCTCATATTGTCCTCAATTTTAAACAGAATACTAGTTATGGGGATTTTGCTAAAGTATAAAGTCAGAATGAGCTCTACCAATTTCAAGGTCATGCCATGGATGTGCAGCAACAGATCTTCGTGACATGGATGAAAGGATTCTTTCATTGAGAACTACAGGAGCAGGAGCAGGAGCAGGAGCCGGAGCCGGGAAAGAGGTGTTTTTCCCACTCCCTTCTCCGTTGTTGGCCGCCATATCCGGTCAAATTAGCTACAAGGAAAACATAAACCATATAAGCAAACATGTGAAAGCATGAAACAAACTGTGGATTCAATCATGTAAACATAAAAAATTAAGCAATTCTTTGGTACATTGGGAATTTCATTGGAGGAATCTTTCAAGAAAAAAAAACTAAAGAACATCCATGGAGCCAACCAAGCACTGAGGAAACCGCAATCGGGTTCATACCAATTGGGTTCATACCAAAGAATCCAAATGATGGAAAGTGAGACGTAAAATAGTTCACCTATTCAAACCCATCTAATAAAACAAGATAATGACCCTACCAGATCTTGATTGCAGGACTTGAAAAAGGAGAGAACTCCCCAGATTAGACTAGAAAACATGCTGTCAAGCAAAACAACAAAGAAAACAAGAAAAACAGGCCAAAATTGCATTCGAGGACAAATTGAACAAGGCAACAAAATGATCGAGAAGCTGCGCACTAATCCAATTACCAGCCTAACGCGACCGAAACTTGCCGTGCTTTGTGTGTGAGAGAAAGCAAGAGAGAATGAATGTGCGTTTTAAAGTTTGTGTGTATGTGAGAGAGAGAGAGAGAGAATATTCGAATAATAGAATATTAGGAAAGTAATCAGTAACAGTACGACTAACTTGAAACCGAGGAAATAAATACTTACGCAAAATGAAAAACATAGAAATGATACTGAAATCAGCCTTACTGATTTTAACAACTAACAAATGTTCATGAAATCCAAAAATGAAAGAATCCGCGACAAGAAATAAGACGAAAATCAAGAACACTCTGACTAGGAATTCACAAACAGTGAACTGGGTATTGATCAAAAGCAAGTTATGACGATAACTCAGAAAGGAAATAAAGAAATAAAGGCCAACTAGCGTAGAAATTAAGCCACTAACAAATGGGTATCCATAAAATCGTTCAATGAATTGAAGGAGGGTATGAAAACGGGGAGATAGATAAGATGAACTTACACGGAAACCGCAAGAGAAGAGAGAGAGAGAGAGAGAGAGAGAGAGAGAGAAAGAGTAAAGGTGAGCTTCGAATGGCGTTATGCGATCCTTTGGCTTGTGGGATTTCCTTTTATATGAAAGTGCGCCTGTGCCAAGGACAGGCCAGGTGGCGAAGAAGATGGTGGCATCTTCACCTCCTTGGGCATCGTTTCAACTGCCGGTCTCCGGGAAATATGGTCCGTCAGATGAGGGAATCAGACGGATTTGATGATGGAGCATGTGTCAGGGGCTTAAATTGTTGCCTAGATAAAATAAGCTAGCAGATAATGGAAAGGGTGCAGTGTCACCATTGCTGACTGCCCAATGAAATTGAGTCTGTGCCCTTTTCCTCGCGCGTAAAGCCTTACAGCCCCTTCTCAAGGCATCCTCTCGCTTATTTGCCCTATGATGTCCTATCGCAACGCAATATTTTAATTGTGAGATTTTTTATTCAATAATTATATGAAATTGTCTGATATTATAAAATTTTAAAGCATTATTATTTTTTATTTATAATTATAACGAGATGATTTAATATATTTTTTAATAAAATGAGTATAATTTTATAAATAAAATTAAATCCTTTTATAAACAAATTTTATTATTATACTTAATCTCAGCTAAAATACTTTTAATTTTTTTTAAATAGGTCTCGATATTATATTGTGATTTTTGACCCGCGTTGGTCTAAGTTTTTAGTCTATGATTAAAATATACTTATAGTAATAACATATCACTAAACAATGTATTGTTGTTACACTATAAATTACAGAAATAGTCGTTCGACACTTAATTTGAATTTTAATTCTATTAAAAAGGAACTAAATTTAGCATTATAAATAAAAAATATAATTCTTCATCACTTGTTATAAAAGGTTACTTTTAAGTGTCCATAAACTCCCGGATAAAATCCTAATTATATGATTAAATATTCAAATAATTGTTATTTTTGGATCAATTAAAAATATTTTCTATTTTAAAACTTGAGCAATCACATTACGTGAGATTTTTAAAATAATTTATAATAACACGACGCTAAGATAACCGATCAAAGCTCTAGAATTAGAAATAGTATCTGATCAAAATAAAATTTATTTAAGTTTTCAACTCAAAAATTAGGATTTCGAAGGAAATATGCATTCTTACCGACCAAGAGTATTTATGCTTTTTTTCCCTTTTCATTTTAAATATAGTGACATGGTTTAATTTGAATATCTAAGCTAGTATTAGGTTATATTAATCTTTTCACTCTCTTTTCCTTAAAAAAAATTATTTTTAATAGTAATTTACACTTGACAAAAATGAGCAAAATTAAGATTTTTGTGTACAAAACCTTTTATATCATTCTATTTTTTCTTGACTTCCACTAACATTAAAAATTAATATTATATACATATAATAAATTAAGTAACAAACTTATTATATTTTATATAATAGCATATATTAGTGAAAAATTAAAAATTTTAAACTTGAATATTTTTAAATTAATTAAAATATTTTTCAAAATTAAGTAAAAAGTTTTAAAATATATTTTGACAAATAATTAACATTAAAAAAAAATGGAAGAGAATGGAGGAATGGAAAAAAGTGGAGGAAAGGCGCAAAACAGTCGACGGTCAGAGCCCTGTCCCTTCGAAAGCACTCCGAAGTCCGAAGAAAAGCATTTCCTTGACCACGGAGTTATTCTTTTCCCTCTCCCCTCTCTCTCTCTCTCTGTACACTATCGCCTGCAACTGCAACTGAAAACCAAGAAAAAACCTTGCAATCGAGTGTGCTCTCTCCTGATTCCTCTCGTTTCTTGAATTGCAACCCTAGTAAGCATTTTCCACACCATCTTCATCGTCTTCTCCGCCTTTTCTTCTTAATCAGGTACCTCTCTTCCCACCTCATAAACCCTGTCTGAGACTTTAGCTTCACGGATCAAAGTTATTGAAGCCCTAATGTTCTTTCTTTGCTTCTTTTAACTATCACCAGTGTTAATTTTACAGTTGAGGGTTTTTAAGAATCGAGACCCATGTAATTTCTTTTGCCGTTCACACCTCATTAACCCTAATTTATATTTTAGCTTTACGAGTCTAAGTTGTTGAAGCCCTGGTGTTCTTTGTCTGCTTCTTTTAACTACCACCACTGTTAATTTTACGAATTTAGGCATTCCATTTTTCTTCTTCATCTCTCGATTTTCCAAAAGGAGTAAGTGAAACTTGAGTTTCACTGCCCCAGTCTAAAAGTTAGCATTTTAAGACGATTAATTGAGACCCATGCAATTTCTTTTGCCGCTTTCTCATTTGCGAATAGGGTTTTATTCGGGTGTGTTTCGAAAATCATAATAAGTAGGGCTTACTTGTGTGATGTGATGTCTCTGCAGAAAGAAGTCCTAACATTCATGGATGGAATGTGTAGTGATGGTGGGCCGGCAACGGTGCCACCATTAGCGCAATGGAGAAATGATTTTGCTAGGGTTTTTCAGTACTATTTGGACCGTTCTACGCCTCATACTGTTGAGAGGTGGCTTGGAACTTTGGTTGCTGCTGCAATTTACATTTTGAGGGTTTATTATGTTCAAGGGTTTTACATTGTCTCTTATGGCTTGGGAATATATGTGTTGAATCTTTTGATTGGGTTCATGTCTCCGAAGGTTGATCCGGAACTTGAAGCTTTGGATGGGGCTTCTTTGCCTACCAGAGGGTCTGATGAGTTTCGGCCTTTTGTCCGGCGCCTTCCTGAATTCAAGTTCTGGTACTTGTTCTATCTTTGCATAATTTCTTGAATGAGACCACGATCTGGTTTCGTTGTCTGATTGCTTCTTGTGCAATAGTTTTATTTCTCTATTAGATCATGTTATCATAGAAGTTATGAAACATAATTTGTTAGCAAGAATCTGAGGCTCTTGAAGAACTTAGTCAACTTGAAGATACTAAGCAGAGCTTGTGTCTATATAAGGTAGTTTATGGTAGCAGCCAGTTTTTTGCATGCTCCATCTACTGGTGTGAACCCTTAACCTTTGACCCTGTGACACATTAGGCACTCAGTTCTTTCTTTTGCAATGTTTTGTAAATTAATTCACCAGGGGTTCGTACTTGGTAGTGGAAGCAGATCTATCTGGGTCTACCTTCTAGGACAAACCAGAAATATATGTCTGGTCAAGTTCTATGAGTAACATGACTGGGTTTTGGCTCATAGGAGATTGTAACATTTTGGTTTTCCATGTTACGTGCACTGTGCAATCCTCATGATCAACTTCAAAGTCCTTTGCTAAACTGTTTGGGGCATATCTGTATGACTAGCTATATAAGCACACATCTTACTAATCACGGATTTTTTTTTGTCAATTATTAAGTCTTCTTTGTACGTTTTAAGGAAAGAAAT
Source organism: Dillenia suffruticosa (assembly GCA_033439265.1). Lineage (NCBI taxonomy): Eukaryota > Viridiplantae > Streptophyta > Magnoliopsida > Dilleniales > Dilleniaceae > Dillenia > Dillenia suffruticosa. The sequence continues at coordinate 1,618,485 of JAVTVX010000027.1, forward strand.
TAGAAGGAAATTAGCTTGTCTTCCTTTGCCACATTATTTTTCTCTTTCATTTCTCCACTTCTACTTAATTCATCCAGTCCAGATTGAAGAGAGGATCACAAAATGATACATCGCCTGTGTACTCAATTAAGCTCCCCATATACATCATCATTAATGGAGTAGGTCTTCTATCATGTGACTTTCAACACTTCTATGCTCCGATTTCATTAACCTAGAAGCATACTCACTCTGTTGCCATGTGATAGATGATCTTGGGCTTTGAGCCATGCAGAATTTCTTTACATCTTCTAATTTGGAGAAGTTTTTGAAGAGTAAATGTTCACTCATCCATGTCCACCTTCTAGCAACAGTATTTCTGCCATATGCTTTGTAGAAGTTTTCTGCAAAATGATGAATATGAGAAGCCGTCTTATTTGTTTCTTGCCCATCTTATCATTTTCTAGATATGTGTATTAGGATTCTATTTGTATTTGTAGGGAGTGATGGGGAGCTGACTGTTGTTGTTAATGTTCAATTGTTTCAGGTATTCCACAACAAAGGCATTCATCGTGGCATTTATTATGACCTTCATCTCTCTCTTTGATGTACCTGTTTTCTGGCCCATATTGTTATGCTATTGGATTGTTCTATTTGTACTCACAATGAAGCGTCAAATTATGCACATGATCAAATACAAATATCTCCCCTTCAGTTTTGGGAAGCAGGTAATGTCGATTCCATAATTTGGCTTGCTAGTTATCCTACAGTGTTGTAGGCACAGTTGCAGATATTGCATTTCTAATTATGTCGATCATCACGTCGTTCCGTCCAGTCTCAGATTGCGTTTTTAGTTTTTGTATGTTAGAAAACCAAAATTAATCTCTTTCTAATTTTGACAGAAGTACACAAGGAGCGGGCCATCTGCGAGGACTAGTGGCCTGCGCAGAGACTGATGTCATGGAACAATTGAACATTGTAGCCATGGGGAGCACAACTTGTACTTAGCTGTTGAATAGCTTTTTTATTTTTTATTTCTTCTTTTGAGATCACTAGGAACTTGTAGTTCACACTGTAGAAGGATCTAAAAGCTCAGAAATATATAGTTGTGATTATCTTTCCTAGAGCTACTTGTATAAATCATTTGGGGTTAGCAGGAGCTTGGATGTGCATATACCTTGGTGAACATTCCTAATTTCTTGCAATATCAGACAACCACCTTTTTTTGCAGCTCCAACGTTCAATTTTTTGTTTAGCATAAATTTTGAAAAAGAGAAGTCCAATGATTGAGACCCCAAAATCATGCAAAGTTAGAAGTTCCTCTCTCTATAGATGGTTTACAATTCACGGTCTTTGTGCATATTTCTTTTTCAAGACCTAAAAATTCTTGCTATCTGGTTTTTACTCGAGAAGATTTAGGAGGATCCGATTTTTTTCTCAGTGGTTGATCCTTGGCCTCGTTTCGAGGCTCTCGTTTTCGAGGAACTCAATGACGTAATGCTCTTAGGCCCCTTGGAGAGGAAGACTTTCATTACCAACATCTGAAATATCAATTTAAAGATTATGTATATTTATTTTCAGACACTAAGAAATGTTCCTTTTTCTAAATCAAATAGCAACAGTGGCAACAAGATCTCGAGAAATATTCCACTTACCCTAAGAAAGAAAAATCATGAAAACTGACGATTGCGGAAACTCTTCCTCTGAATGCTCTTGAACTTGGCAACAAATTCTGCATCAGGGCATTAAACATTAGGAAACTTTTTTGCTTCTCTGAATCCAGCAACTATGTAAAAGAACCAATATCAAACCCTTCGATTGTCAAATATTATTTACCTTCTAACTTGAGTAAAGCACTGGTTCCATTCGGGAGTCGCTTATCCTGTGAAGATCAAACAAGGAATTACTTGTACCAAAAAAAAAAAATCAAACAAGGAATTAGCATCTTATGTTGGTAAAAAATAATGAACAGAAGACGGCACAAACGCTGCCTTACATAATAAGCGTGCCAGTAATAAAGTTCCCTTTTGAAAGCAACATCAATACCCTTGAGAAACTGTTCCACAAGCTTCTGCATTATCAGAAAATTGAATTTTTGCTTCCGTCACCTGAAGAATCAATCTGGTTCACAAAATCCAGTAGCAGCTTTTGAATCTTTCCCCTTACAGAAAACAATCTAATAATAGCCATCAATCAAGAAACTTGTTTAGTGAGTGATTGAATAATCATATAAAAGAAAATCAGAAGAGGCAGATCATGCTGACTTCTTTTGTGAAGGATCTGCTAGAATCTCAGCAGCAAGTTCCACTTTCCATCCCAGAGGTATTGGGGTTGCTGCATTTCATTATCAAGAAGCTATTTAGCCGAAAAACATATTAAAATGCAGAAAATATCTCCTTTATGCTTTAAGGTATTTACTTGTGCGCTTTGCAGACCTCAAGTGCCATGATTGCTTTCCGCAGATTCTGTTTTGATTTTGTTGCAATCTTAGCAGCAAAGCTCATTGATAACTTTAAGTCTTCTTTTCCGGCTACTTGCAGAAGAACCTCCATGATCTGTAATAGTTCTCACAATCTAGTATAATCCAACATACTCATTGTATATTATGTCACAGATCGAGATTTATGAATGTACTTACTTCATGTGTCAATGGAGCATCAACTTTTATAACCTTGCTGCGTGTTTTAACATATTCAAGGATGGTGGCATCATCTTCACAGCACAGGACAAGCTTACATGAATCTGAGTAACAGTCCGTGATCCATTTTATCAAATGTTGGATGTTTTCTTCCGCACTGTCAACCTCATAAAGGACTATAACTGCTGTCAACATGGGAAAAAAACTATGTTAAAAGTTCACGGTTTGGGTGCTGATAGATTATCTGCATATTAAGTGTATCCTTGCAGATTTTTCCACCTTTATAGTCTGGCTTGAAATTTGCAGTACTGACTTCTGGAGTAACTGCATAGTTGCTGCTAATTTCCTTGACCAATGCCATTAAAGCATATCGGGCATTTGGTTCTGAATTCACATTGAGCTCCACCTGATGAACGCTGAAGGCTAGAGGTACGACTACTTGCATTGGTCTCTGATCCTGTCAGTTAATTGGGATAAAATTTAATGATTGTTCAAATCAGTCATTTTTAGTACTAAAGTGAAAGTATACCTGCGCATGAAAGTATCTTAATTGGTGAGATATCTGCCAAAGAAGAAAAAGAGAAGAACGATGGGATTAGGAGTGTTCAAGGGAGAAAGTTTTCAAGATTTAGCATATTATGATCACTTACATTCCAGGCTGCATGGCCAAAAATTTCACACAGAAGAGCCATTGTTAGAGATTTCTTTCCAGAACCAGAATGTCCTTGAACAAAATATGTGGACATATATCATGTGAAACCTACAAATGCAACATAGGAGATAAAGAAAGATGATTAATAATAAAAAGATGCTTAAAAAAGAGTTTTCATGTTTGGAGAAACTTACTAGCTGCTTGAGAAGTTGAGCTTCTCGTTTGTGGCAAGTGAAATTAATCAAATTAGTAGGCCTGTACTTGTCTGCCCAGAATTGTCTCAGATGTTCAACAACAAAAGCCTTCTCAATATATGAAGCTTCATCAAATTCTTCACGTTCAGGCGATCTCGATTTCCTGCAAGAACCTTTTCTTATACATGAAAACCACGTGGTTTTTCTTTGGCTCTTCTGTCCGTTGGCTGTGAATCTTCTTAAACTCTGGCTCATGCTTCCACTGACATCACTAAATTTCCTACTCATTGTGCTACTCTTTGCAGTGCTTTGCCTACTCAGAGCAGAGCTTGGAGTCGCGTTTGAACGTAACATAGCAGCAGTTGGAGTTGTTGAGTTCCTTGCAGGATTTTGAGAAAAGCTTGCATTCGATTGGCTCTGCAGTTGAGAAGGTGAATCTCCATTAACATCAACTTCGGGCAGGGATGGTTTGAGTCTGCTTTCGATGTTTTCATTCTTGGGAAACACATTGTTTTGCATTGCCAAAACATTGTAGTAGCGGGAGAGGAGAAATATATATTACCAGGTGAAATAGACTCCGTGCTCTCAAAATTTGGAGGAAAATATGCAGGAACTCTTTGTGGTTGGAGTACGAAGTTTTAGCCGATTGACGGCCAAAAGAGTTTCCTTCTTTGTTTGTCTTACGATGTTAGCCGGCAAAATTTGTTTCCAATCTTCCTCGTCTCACCAACAATAATATCGGCCACGGAGAGATTGCAAAAACTAAGAAAGTTATCTAGGTTGCTTGCTTGCACTTACCGATCCAAATTAGATTTAAAATAAGATTTTGAAATAAATTTCAAATACTCATATATTTACTTGAATTTTAAAAATTCATAATTTAATATTTTTATTTTTATACTCGTAATCATTTCATTAATTCAAACAAATTATTTATTTTCGATCTAAATTTTTATTTCAATTCATTTTAATAAAACACGTTTAATATTTAACAGATTCAAATTTTAATAATTATATAAAAAGAATAATTCTTTTGTATAGCAATATAATCTTATTAAAAAATTTTCAAATTCAATTTGTAAGATAATAATTATTTGAATGGACTTATATATATAACGAAGTTAATAAAGATGCTGAGAAAAATTTACGTAGAAATTAGTAACTTAGTCATCTCAGTACTGGCAAGGTTTCATTTTTCTTTCTTTTTTCTTAATATATATATTTATATACATGTACATATATATATATATATATATATATATATATATATATATATTTTTAACAATCAGAGTCCTCCCAAACCTTTTTTTTTCGTTCCTATTATTAGATTATCGTCCGGTATCTGAAATTTTATTCTAACTAATCTGGATTGATTTGACTATCAGACCTTATTTGAGGGAGATTTTTTAATATTATTTTTTCTATGATCAAGAAGAATCAAACTCCTAATCTGATTAAGAGACAAAAATATCATTTCTACCCCTACGTCAATTGTCGGCGAGTCCTCTCAAACCATGTTATCTCGTTTATTGTCGCCGGAATTTATTTGACGGTAATATTAAACACTAGTGCGGTTAATAAGACAAATAAATATCTTATCTGGCGATGTTTCCACGTGTCCAAAATGGAGACACGCATCGTATCGTATTCCTTCTCCCCAGCGTCTACCTCCTCAGCCTTCGGACCCTATAAATTCCGTTTCAAAGGGGAATTCCTCTCTTTCTTTCTCTCTCACGCCATGGAAGCTCCAGCGAAAAAAATCCTCACTTCTTCCACTCTCTCCCTCTCTCTCACTCACCACCTTTCCATATCCCTTCTCGCTCACCATTCCTATTCTATCTCTTCAATCTCTTTCCCCAGATCCCAATCTCCACGTCTCGCTCTCCGCCTCTCTTACTCGTCTCCACAAATCCCCGAGTTCAACCCACTAGGGTTTCTCGCTCCCCCTTCTCATTCCTACCATACCAACGCCTTCATCTCGAACCCTAATCACAACCCAAAGCCATTTTCCTGGAATTATGCTTCGACTCAGATCAACGGAAGAGATTTTAGGGTTTTGAAAAAGAGGGATCCGATTTATACTGTGTTTTTGCTGGGTTGGCTTGATGCCGAAGAGAGACACTTGAGGAGATATGTTGAATTGTATACTGAAAGAGGGGTTGATGCAGTGACTTTCGTTGTGAGATTGAGGTCGTTGATTGGGTATGATTTGGGTAAAAGAGTGGAATCGAAGGTTTTCGAGGTGACGCAAGAGATTGTTAAATGGTTTTTGGAGTCTGAGAATGATGGAAGAGAGAGATTCTTGTTGTTTCACACGTTTAGTAACACTGGTTGGCTTGTGTAGGTTGTTTATTTCTGGTATTTGTTTTGTTCTCTTACATTGTAGCTCACCTGTTTGTCAGTTTGCTCATTTGAATGTGATGAAACACTGGATATCATTGAAGGTCTAACTTATGTTGTTTACTTTTTTTGGGTTGGCAGATATGGATTAATCCTTCAACATTTGCAGGATAGAAAAGACATCTTGGAGAAGATTAAAGGGTGTGTTGTTGATTCGGGAGGAGACCCGGAAATCAATCCTCAGGTATATTTTGATCATTTTATGTTTTCTATGACTTTTGGAAAATTTGAGGACTATTAGGTAGTGCTTGCATCACTGTCGTTTTGTTGATTCGGGTGTATTGTTGATGAAAGGGTGTCTTGTTCATTCGGGAGGAGACCCGGAAATCAATTCTCAGGTATATTGGGATATGTCCTGCTTTCTATGACATTTAGAAAATTTGAGGACTATCGGTTAGTCCTTGCTTTACTGTCGAATTGAATATCTGTCTTGATGCGAACAATTCTTTCTAATTTGTTGGTGATGATTTATCTCCGCTATTTTTTGTTACTGGGTTCATTTAAAAGATTATGTATAAACTTTAAAAATTATGTTCACCACCCAAAATTTGTAATACTAGACGCTAATATGGTTCCCCCTCCCCCCCACACCCAATTACTAAATTTTTGGAAAAAAAAATTCAAATTATATTTATCTCCTAAAATTTTTCATTTACAAAATAATTGAATACAACCAAACACCCCTTTTTTCCCATGAACGCCAAACTTTTTATTTTTTTTCTATGGCTTCTCTCTTGTGTCCTCCACTATCTCTCTCCCACCCGCCTACCCTCACCCATCTAAATCCTCTCTATTCTCCAACCAAGATCTGTACTTTCTTTCTAATTGGGCTGAAACTATCTTCCCATTTGATTGATTTCCCATTGCCCTCCATAAAAAAGGTGTGGGCTGCTGGGTTTGCTGCTGCATTTCTGAAGAAGCGCAGCTCATCGACCGCTTCAACTGAGACCAACGAAGTAGACAACTCAATTAGCAAAGGGAATGTGAGCTTGCAGCAGAAGAATCCTCCAATTATTGAAATCCTGCTACTAGCAGTATTAGAGAAGCTCTTCTCTGTTCTTCTTAACCTGCCTGATGTGAACTTGTTAGTAACCATGTTGCACCCTAACTTTGTTATTTACTTGCTTCCTGTTTCCGCTTTGATTATGCTGGAATGACTATGAATTTGTGTCGACCACAAAACATCAACTGTTCATCACAATATTTGGTTTTGGCTGTTCTTTTACCTTGTTTCCAGGAGGTTGAGAAACATTATCCGCATGCTTTCTGTGAACCAGCCTCATTACCAGCTCTATCTATATAGTACAGCAGATAGAGTGATTCCATTCCAGTCTCTAGAGAAGTTCATGGAGGACCAGAGAAGGTTGGGTAAAAATGTATGGTCCCATAATTTTGGGTCATCTCCTCATGTAGATCATTACAGGACCTTTCCAGACGTATATACACAACAGCTTCATAAGTTCTTGGAGGAGTGTTTGTCAACTGTGAATCAGATATAAAGCCTGGCCTGCAATGCAAATGAGTCTTCCATAAGATTGTGGTTCATCTTGAATAGGCTTTCCATTCAAGTTCTACTGAAGCTTCGGCATTACCTGCGGGGGACCAGTGATTCTTCATCTCCATGTGTGTCACCGTATAATTTTTCATTCACTTACTGCAGACATGTTTGCTGCTGAAGGAGCCGCGGCAGTACACAATTATAAGATTTTGTCTTCCCGACTACAGAGTTGGAAGGCCTTCACCATTGGGAGGAACTTTTCTCTCATCCCGCCCTTCCTCCTGTTGTCCTTGTTGTCAATGTGGCGGCCAGTCCGAGGGGATTATATAGAGACTGCTCTTGGTGCGCACAAGCTCTCTTGCTTCCACCCCCCAAGTTTCAAGCTGCAAAAGCCGAAGCCTATTATTTGATAGGCTGGTTACATTTTTCTTTTTTCTTTCTTTTTAATTCATTGGATGAATCTTTAATTTTGGCATACGATTACCTTTTTTTTTTTAACATAAACTACCAAATAATTAATTTACTATTAAATTAACTTATCATATTAAAAAATTGTTAAATATAAATCCGTCAAATATGCTTGCTTGTACACACCAATTCACTTGTATTTCTATCATCATTCCACTGCTTAGGATTTGTTCCTTTTTATTTTATTTTAATTTTTTGAATTGAAACCAGTAAAGGTATCAAGCTTTCTTAAGCACCATCCTTAGATATTTTTACCTATTATTTAATATTTAAAAGGGTGTATGTGTGTAAATAAAGAAAAGGGTGTATGTGTGTAAATAAAGAAAAGGGTAAAAACTAGTGAGTTGTCTTGAGTATAACCTTACTTATTGAATAATTAATTTAATCGATGACTATCGTTTAAAAGGCAATTTCATGGCTAAGGTGCCATTGGGTTGCCAAGGTCTCCAGGATTCAGGTATTAGTCATTTAGTCTCGTTTGATCACATTTATGATTCATAATTTTTAGCAGGAGTAGTAGCATCTGGATGGTAAGTTTTAATGACTCCAACGGCGGTCGAACTCGCCTATTATTCAAGTTTCCGAAGTTGTGGACTAATGTGGTTATGAAATCTCATGCAAACAAGCTACGATGGAACTAGTCTTATTCTCTGGGTTTTTTTTTTTTTTTTTTTTTTTTTTTTTTTTTTCATGGTTGACAGGGAAGTTCGAATTTGAAAATTTTATAAAGAGAAAGAAAACGATATCGATTGAATTATAGTTTATTGACAGTTTTATACTCTCTTGTACTACTAAATAATTATAATACCAAATAATTACCAAAAAGAAAAAGTAGAATATAAAATGATCACGTGCTAATTAACCTTCTTCCAACGAGAACAAATTGACGTGCACACAATTTGAGAGAGATAGAGAGAGAGATGCCACGACTTGCTGTGAGGATCGACTCAATCATCAGAAGAAATGTTTGATTGTAGGAAGAAATTTATGTCTTGCGCATGTAAAAGAGAACAAGTCGTAGATTTTCTCTATCTCTGCTCTAATTTAGTCTTGTAACGTTAAGATTTGAAAAAAAAAATTCATCAAATAAAACTGAATAGTTAAAAAAATATTTAAAATGTTAAATCAAATAACTTATCGAAAAATAGAAAGAACGGATATAAGAAAAAAGAAAAAAGTAGAGTAACGATTGTTAATAGAAAATATCACAGGCATTGCTCGAATTACCGGATCAAACCTGACCCAAAACCAAAGAAAGGAAGACGAAAGAGAGATTAAGAAAGAGATATAAATTCATCTCATTGTAACCAAAATATATATACACACACATAAGAGACTTAGAAAGTTGGAATTGGAAGCGGTGATGCCGCTTGCTGGCAGTCAAATTTCTTCAACGTGAAGTAAAAGTAATTTTCATGTGAGGATAATTTTTATTTTGAGTACTTTCGTAATTTGATAAATTTTTAATTTCAAACTTGACAACGTTGAGTTCCTCAATGGAATATTCTTTCAGGTTCATTTGTTTCCAAAAAATCATATCCCATTTAAACCCTGTCTCTCTATTTGGTTGAGCCGGCCGGTTCAAGTTTGAGGTTTATCGTTGTTTGTTAGCTCTGAAAAACCAAACACCTACTCTACTAAATTTCAACGCGCGTTGGAATCTCAACCTCGGGTTCTTTCCAAAGTACGAAAAACCCAATTCGCATTCGCAATCTTAGAGAAAAACCCATAAAAAAAAAAATTAGGTTTCAACTTCTGGGAGCGGATCTGTTGATGGCAATTTTGGACGAGTCGGTTAATTCGAAGATTTCTCCTCCGAATTCATATGGAGCGGTCGTTCTTGGTGGTACCTTCGACAGATTGCACGATGGCCACCGTCGCTTTCTTCAGGTTCTCTCTCTCTCTCTCTCTCTCTCCAATTTGTGAAACATTTGACGATTGTTTGGATTTAGGCAGCAGCCGATTTGGCGAAAGAGCGGATTGTGATAGGAGTTTGTGACGGTCCCATGTTGACTAAAAAACAGGTATTTTCATATTTTGGCCTTTTTTTTTGTTTCTTATATATAATTATATGCTCAATTGGGAATATTTGTTGATTAAATCCAAAAAAAAATAAATAAATTTTTTACTTAATTAGGCAATCTTTATTCTCACTCATTATTTTAGGGGGTGTTTTTTTTTTGGGGGGGGGTTTATTTCCTTTTGCCTCGTTTACTCTATAATGCTCCTATTTTCCTATATACCATCCAAATGAGACACCAAGAAAAGGCAGAGAATCTCGATTCATGAGGCGGGTTGGTGCTAATCTCACTGACTTAATTTGAGAGAGAGAGAGCGAGAGAGAGCCATTTTTTATCAAGTTTGGATTCGTCAAATGTTTGGAATTTATTTGTTACTTATAAAATCTCTATTTGGTTGGCCTATCTTAGTAACAAATGCTCAATGTTCTCGAACTGTTACCAAATGCTACTGCTAATGGGTGCTAGAAATTTTTGTCAGGACCAGATATAATATGCATTTGGGGTTGTAATTTCGTGGGTGGGAGGTGGGTGTTATGAGAAAAATTGGGTGAGTTATTTGAGAAAAAAATGCATTTGGGTGAGTTGTTTGATAGTTATGGTTGGGTGACCTGCGGTGATTTTTTCCCTAATATTCTTTACCTTTCGGTGCTGTAAAGTAGGTGTCTGACTGATTATATTCACTTTTGCAGTATGCTGACCTGATAGAGCCCATTGAGAAGAGAATGGGCAATGTTCAAGATTATTTTAAGGTAGTGTTTTTGTGTCATAGGTTATACTTTGTTTTAGATGACGAATCTGATGGGTTCATAGATGACTAATCTGATGGGTTCATTTGTTGACCACTTATTATCTTGTAATTGAAGTGAAAATTGCTGAATGAGCAGTTATCATGTCCTGATGCTCACGTGCTCTTCCAATCTTGCATTGCATGTCCTATAAAAGCGTTTTTATTTTTTGATTTCTTAGTTAGGCCTATGTAAAAAATGGACCTTTCCTCTGCCTATGTTGGTGGTAATAATTTTTAATTTTAATTCCCACTTGTAGTCAATCAAGCCAGTGCTGGAAGTGCAAGTTGAACCTATTGTTGATCCATATGGTCCTTCAATCATTGATGAGAATTTGGAGGCCATTGTCGTTAGGTTTGTCTATTGGAAAACAATTTTTGCTTCTTCCTGTCTTGTTGTTTGAGGTTGAGTTATAGATTCCTTGATTTCTCTGGCAGTAAGGAGACCTTGCCCGGGGGATTGTCAGTGAACAGGAAGAGGGCTGAGAGAGGCTTCTCACAGTTAAAGGTACAAGGTCCTAATTTCAATGTCTGATCTGTATATACATCTACATTTCATCCACAATGGAAGGTTTAAATTCTCTGTACTTGTTCAAAGTAATGAAGTTAAAAGGCTGGCCTTAATAAGGAATTCTTTGCAGATTGAAGTTGTAGATCTTGTCCCTGAAGGATCTACCGGAAGCAAGCTAAGCTCAACAACATTGAGAAAGCTTGAGGCTGAAAAGGCTAAGGAGCAACAGTTGGCGTAAATGAGCTTTTGCGAGTCTGATGTTCTTCCTCATAGAAATAATAGAAAGCAATATATCAAAACTGTAACACTCCCACATCAGAACCACTTCATTTTTGTAGTGACTTGTGAGTAAATTATGAAATTAGTGCCCATTTTTTCTGTTGTTGGGTTCACTGCTTCATTTTTAAATTCAGAAGTGCATGTATAAGGGAGATCTAGGACCTCAGTTTGCTTCGAACATTACGAGCCAAAACAAACAATGCCATGTGCTGTTTACTTTGGCACTACCTGGTTTCAGGTCATATGCTAGTGGATTCTGCTGTTGCTCAAGTGCTAGATGTTATTTGTATTGCCCTTGTAGTATCCTCTCCCATGATCCTCTTCTTCCCTCGAGTCTGTGGGTGTCTGTGTTGCTTAAATGAACTTCGCAAATCCTCCCTCAGATCTTCCTGATTTTTAGGAATATTAAGCAAACCCAAGAATGAGATAGCAATGGTAGCCAACTCTCCTCCAAGATAGGGGGTACTCATTCTTTGTATTACTTTCAGGGCATTAAATTATGGACTTATAGATAGGCAAATCATGAGCAATCAATGAGCTTCCTCAATCCTTGAACCTCCTGATGAAATAGCAATCTCACAAGTGATATAGGGAGGTTTTGATCCCATGCGTTGGGTTTACTTGGTATGTTTTCATTCGGTGCATTTTTGTGGGTTTTTACTATTGCTCATGTCTGTGCAGCTAACCAATACAAACTTAAAGAATGATAGATGAGATTATATATCTTTAAAAGAAAAGGAGGAAATTTGATTAAATCTACAATTTTGAGAAAATAATGCAAATGGCAAATGATGGAAAAGACAACAAAACGAAAAATAATATTTTCTAAAGAAAAAGAAAAAAATCCAATTAAACTAGAAAGCACAACAAAATCAAATTTCAGAAAAATCTAGAAAATAGTGATTCTGACAAAATAATGTAACAAGAGGAAGGAGAGATTTGTAATTGTTGAAAACGTTGGGTTTTTTTTTTTTTTGTCATAGTAACATCTTATTTAAATGATATTATTTTTGTTTTAAGCTTTGTTAAAAATAAAATCTTTGAAAAAAAAAGAAAAAAAAATCCATTAGAGCTGCAACTATGACAAAACCTGATTTTTGAGAAACGTTAGGGAGATGAGGAAATGACAAAAATGGCAAACTTTAGAAAAATATTGTAGCATTTTTTAAATTATTTTTTTAATTGCTTGAAAATGATGTCGTTTTTGTGGGCGGATGGAGAACGGAAACCCATTTTGGCGGAAGTCGGTTAAACGGCTGGTCCTGGCAAGAATGCCCAACTTTCGAACTTTTCAAAAGAAAGAAACGTTGAGAAAACTGAACAATCGCCATTCTTCAAATCCTCTTCATATAATTTCCTCTCGTCATCTTCCTCCATTCCACACGCACAAAGACACACAGAGAGAGAGAGAGAGAGAGAGAGAGAGAGAGATGGGTTTACAAAGCAATCTCCAAGGTAAAATTCTGAACCCAGTTTGCAGTTTTTCTGTTGCTCTCCTATCTTCGATAGTTTCTTGAAATTTCTTTAAGTAATTATGCAAGAAATTAATGAAAACCAATATTTTGTACATGAACTCTTGACAGGTTCCTCTGATTTTCCTTCGTTCCGTGACATTAGTTTCATTTCCTTTTTGTTCCAGTTGTTTTTCCCTTTTTCTTTTCTAGAGTTGAATTGAAGACGAAACTCACACATCCTCAGAAATTAATCTCTAATTTCCAAATTCAAGATGTTATTATCATCTGGGTATTTCTTAAAATTCATTTACATTCAACATTATGTTTCTCCAATTAACCGCAAAAACACATCTTATCTTGTTTTTCCCCCTTATTTTCTCAGAATCCTTTCGGCAACTGGTCTATCAAATTTGGTTCCAAAGATGAATGATCTCATGACTAAATCATTCCTAAATTATGTTGAACTAAAGAAGCAAGCCCAGAAATATCTGAAAGTCGAACAACAAGACATTGAGATCGGGAGATTGAACAAGCCCGGAGATGAAGAGAATATCTCTCTCTTCTTCCAAGAAGTCAAGGCAATCAAATCTGAAATGGAAGGAATCATGAATCTGCTTCTTGATCTTCAAAACCTCAATGAAGAGACCAAGTTCACGCACAGCCTAAAGTCCTTCGTGGCTTGAGAGATCGAATGGAATCCAACAGTCTCCATTCTTCGCAAAGCCAATATCATCAAAGCAAGACTAGAAGTCCTCGACAGATCAAACTTGGAAAATCGCAGAATCTTATTTCAATACAGAGAAGGAAGCGTGGCTGATAGGACTCGAATTTCAGTCACTAATGGATTGAGAGTCAAACTTAGAGAAATGATGAGTAATTACCATTTACTGAAAGAGAGAATTCTGTCAGATCACGAAGAAGATTTGAAGAGGTGCTTTATGGCAACAGGCAATGAACCTACAGAGGAAGTAAAGTTGAAAATGGTTTCTGGGTCATTGAGAGTTCAAATATTTGCAGAAAAAAAGGACCTGGATTCGGAGACTAATGCGAGGTATGAAGCTGTGATGGATATTCTGGAGTTTGACTAGGCTTCATCAATTGTTTCTCGAGGTTATGGTTGACACCCAAGGCGAAGAGTTAGAGGAGATTGAGCTTAATGTTGAGGATGCAAGTATGGGTATAAGCGGAGGAACCAACAGTCTTTATTATGCGAATCAGATGAAAAAAAGGAGGCAAGAAATGGGTGTTCTGGGTTTTGATTGTTGTGACCATTATTCTCCTAGTTTGCATTATTTCCGTATTGGCTTCTTCTTGAGGAGAGAGAATAATCATGCGGAATGCAGAAAAAGGGGAGGTTTTATACAAGCTTAGGTTAGTTTGTTCCGCAATTCTTTTGCAGTAAAACTTCTGTGCTGAGTTTTGAGTCCTGTTAATGTCCATAACCTATTTTCCCGTGTAATTTTTCTCTCATTTTAACATAAATTGAATTATTGGCATTTTTAAGCCACTTTGTTGTTTTTGTTGTTGATGGTGTGTGAATTTAAATAATATCTCAGGATTGTCTTGAGATTTTTTCCTTGATTTCTAAGAATGTGGGGACCAGTTCAATTCCTGTCAAATTCTTGTACAACAAAACCTTATCTAAAAATCATGGGCATGACTACATTGTTCACCAGATGAAATTCTATTTCTTTTAGCCTTTTCAAAGACCTTAATGGTGCCAACGTTGGTTACCCCAATAAATCAGTTTCTGCTCGAATCAAAAGTCGTGCAAACCCTAACACTGCTAGAAAAATGTTCAAACATGGAAGAGTTAAAGCAAATCCATTCACAGATGTTCAAGACAGGCCTTGTCCACGACATCATCCTGGCAAGCAGGCTACTAGCTTTCTGCTGTTCACCAGATTGCTGCAGTTTAGACTATGCAAGGAAGGTGTTCGATAGAATTCAAGACCCCAACACTTTCATTTGGAACACAATGATACGAGGATTCTCAAACAGTAAATACCCAGAAGAAGCACTGATTCTCTACCATCAAATGCTATGCTGTTCAGTTCCACACAATGCTTACACTTTCCCTTTCCTGCTCAAAGCATGTTCTAGTTTGTCAGCCTTGGAAGAGACCCAGCAAATCCATACCCATGTCATAAAAAGAGGTTTTGCTTCAGACATTTACTCTGCAAACTCGCTTCTTCATGTTTATGCAACATGTGGCTGCATGAAATTTGCTCATCTGCTCTATGATCAGCTATCCACACCCGACATTGTTTCTGGGAATTCGATGATTGATGGGTACTCGGAATGTGGAGAGATGGATCTTGCCTATGAAATTTTCAAACAAATGCCTGCAAAGAATGTCATTTCATGGACAACAATGATTTCAGGCTATGTTGGTGCTGGCATGTACATGGAGGCCTTGAATCTATTCAATGAAATGCAGACTGTTGGCATTAAACCCGATAATGTGGTTTTATCGAGTGTACTTTCAGCATGTGCAAATCTTAGAGCGCTTGATCAAGGAAGATGGATTCATGCTTATATCAACAACTGCGGACTCCAAATAGATCAAATTCTGGGATGTGCACTTATAGATATGTATGCTAAGTGTGGCGATGTGACGGAAGCGGTTGAAGTTTTTGAGAAATTGAAGAAAGGAGTTCCTGTTTGGACACCAATGATTGTGGGGTTGGCGATTCACGGACGTGCAAGAGAAGCGCTTGATCTATTTGTGAAAATGCAGGAGGAAGGAATAAAACCTAATCCAATAACTTTCACCGGTATTTTAACTGCTTGTAGCTATGGAGGATTGGTAAATGAAGGAAAAAACTTGTTCCAGAGCATGCAAAGAGATTATGGCTTGAAACCGAGAATAGAACATTATGGTTGTATGGTTGACCTTCTTGGCCGTGCAGGGTTCCTGCAGGAAGCTAAAGAGCTAATTGAGAAAATGCCTATGAAACCCAATGCTGCAACATGGGGAGCCTTGCTTCATGCATGTCAGATTCACAGAAATCTAGAATTAGGCAAACAGATAGGGAAGATCCTAATTGAAATGGATCCGGGACAAGGTAGCCGTTACATTCAATTGTCAAGTGTATATGCCAGAGGAGGTGAATGGGATCAGGCAGCTGAAATAAGAAAGGAAATGAGATCCCTGAGAGTTTCAAAGCTTCCAGGTTGTAGTGCACTTTACTTGAATGGGAATGTTCATGAATTTATAACTGGAGATTGGAATCATCCACAGATGGAAGTGATTTATCATACATGGGAGCGAATTGCAGAGACTCTGAAACAAGAAGGTTACGAACCTGCAGTAGGAGAATTGCTACTTGATCTTCAGGATGAGGAGAAAGAAATGGCAATTAACCAGCACAGTGAGAAGCTTGCTATTACATTTGGGCTTATCACCACTGAACCAGGAATGACACTTCGGATCATTAACAATCTACGAGTGTGTCAGGATTGTCATACAGCCACAAAGCTAATTTCAAAGGTCTATGCTAGGAAAATTGTCCTACGGGATAGGAATAGGTTCCACCACTTTGAAAATGGCAAGTGTAGCTGTGAAGATTATTGGTAAATGAACACAATGGTACAGTATAAATGCAAAACATGGATGGATCAAATTGAAAAGAAATAGATAATAAAGTTTGGTCTTGTAAATTTGCATGTATGTTATTGCTGGGAGACTTCCAAAAATCTGGCTTATTGGGAAAAACTATCCACAACAAAATTTTCAAGAGAAATGCAGTCTGGTTCTACAAATACAAAAGGCAGTATCCCAGCTACACTTCAGCTGATGCTAAGATGCTGCAGTGCTGTCCAAGATTGGGCAGGTTCCAACTGTACTTTTCCAATCTGAAGCAGGGTGGAAAAAGAAGAACAAAAAACAAATAAGTGATCAGATGCCAACATCTCTAAAGCATCTTATTAAGGAGATAATGGAAAATATTTTTTATATTTATTTTCATTTTTTAAAAGGAAAAAAAGTACCAAGTTATTAATTTCATTACAGAGCCTAATTTATGGTGCCAAACAGATGACAAACGCAAAGATGCAGTGGTTGGCTAGACATGTAAGCGATGAGTACTATATGAATTGATTACTTGATTACTTAGGAAGAAATGTATGTAGCACTAAAGTAAACCTATTTTCAGGATTATATTCAATAAGAATCAAGGCGCTGTGCTAATACCTTAGCATTTTCTACGCAAACGAAATCCCTGTAGCATGCTTCCATTTGCGTGTATGGGTTCCATAATACTGTATCCAGCCAACTGAATGAGCAGGAAAAGAAGCAAACATCAAATGCCAAGATTTGATAAACACACATACAGAGGATTGGATGAGTTATCCAAGAAATTTACTTTGCATTACTAATAGATATAATATCACCCAATCCATTATCGAGTTGAATTTCAGGTGGAGCATCCAGGTATATACAATCAACAAATCCAGGAAAAGTGATCATGTCCCTGAGGAAACAAATATTACAATTAGTAAATGGACTACAGAACAATAAGTCAAGATAAGGAACTATCTTCAAGAGGGTATTTCTGTTGTCGAACTATGAATTGGTGCCTCCTCTTACCCTAGACAGAATTCTAAGGTAACATTTCTCAGAACATACTTACACACCTGTCCTCCTTGCCTTCCAGGGGATTCTTTGGATCTGGGTCTTTGTTTAGGGTTTTGCAACCTTTCAAACCTTTCACTGATGTCCCAGTTATAGAAGCCTGCATAATAGAACGGTTGCAATTACAACAACAACAACCCGAGCCTTAATCCCAATAATATTGGGTCGGCCTTTTGAGAGACAAGCATGGGGATTTAAAAAAATAAATAATAATAATAATAAATAAATAAATAAATAAATAAAAATAAAAATACATATATAAATATATGATACGTAATAATAAAATGAATAGATAAAAAATAAATAAATATGATAATTTAATTTATCCAAATTCTTCTACGCCACTCATTCCTATCCAGCGTCATCCTCTCATCTAAATTCTTAACTAATAATAATAATAATAATAAAATGAATAGATAAAAAATAAATAAATATGATAATTTAATTTGTGCGAATTCTTCAACGCCACTCATTCCTATCCAGCGTCATCCTCTCGTCTAAATCCTTAACTATCATGTTTTTACGGATAACTTGCATCCAAGTTTTCAGCATCTCAATATTTTACTAAATCTCTTATATTCAAGTTTTCTACTTTTTTAACCGGTGCGTTTTCGGATCTTCTTTCCACATGCCCAAACCATCTTAGCCGACACTCTAGCATTTTATCCACGATTGAACTAATTCTCAATTTGTTACGAATCTCTTCATTTCTGATTCTATCTCTTCTAGTTTTACCACACATCTACTTAAGCATTCTCATTTCAACTACCGCCATTTTTTGTTCTTGTTGTTTTTTAATTGTCCAACACTCAGTATCATATAATAGTGCAGGTCTTACTGCAGTTCTATAAAACATTCCCTTCAAATGTAGTGGCATCGTGCATTCACAAAGAACCCCGGATGCTTTTCTCCATTTCATCCAACCCGCTTAAATCCTATGATTCACATCTCCACAAAGAACGGTTGCAATTAAAAAAAAAATCTTAGTATACTTATAATCTGCCTGATCAAACCACAAACGCAGTTCTTTTCAGTTGATATTAGTTTTCCCCCTTAAGTCTGAATATCAAAAGTAACTTATTTAGGTCCCTTGTGCAGAAGGTTGCTACTTACTCGGAAGTACGTATGCAGGGCAGTGCTAAATGAAAATGGCTTCTGGTCTGTGTTGGTAATGACCAGCTCAGTCGAAAGGCTCCTGGGTTTTAGAATGACCTGTAATGGAGCATGAAAAGCTGTAAGACTCAGTAATTGCAAATGGGCACATAAAGTTATCAGCTGACATCAATTGATCATTGCTTCACTATAATAATGTATATCTAACCTTGTAGAGAGCCTGAAAGCTGTAATCCCACATTGATCGACTGTAAGCTTCATCCTTTAATTCTAGAGTTAGTACAGGATTTCCTTCCACCTTTTCAGAATCAATGATTGACCAATTCATGTTTCTCGCAAATCCATGCTGTAAACCATAGAACACCAAATAGGAGAAAACTTCATTCAGACCAGCAAAGAAGTAGGGCTGACATTGAAAAAGCTTCAAAGGATAGATGTATGAATAGAATGATGCTTCACATAGATCCAATCCATACAAAGATTCTCACATCCTAAAATGTAATGTTTGTACAGAACACATGGAAATAGATTCCAGTATTGTATTAAAATTAACTAATCACTAATGAACATATCAAAAGATGTCTAGATTAGAAGTGTAAATTGGATGTACAAGTTGCATTTTTGGTATGAATAATACAAATAGATTCAAAGAACAACATAGGACCATACCTGCTGAATTGGGCCAGGTCCAAACTGTGGGAAGCAATGTGGAATGCCACCACTATCCCAATAAAGAAACAGTCAGTGCACAGGGAAATTCAAGATAATTACTTAGGCTAAGGGAAAATCCTAGTTCTCGAGTTAAATTAGCATCACATTCGCATGACTGATGGTACAAAACAAAGAAAAGTAATAGTTCGTTCAGCTAGAGTATCTGCAGAAAATAACCTTATAGGTTTCTTCCCATCAAATACAGCATCTGGCCGAACAAAAAGGAGGTCCTTTCCACCTGCAGTTTTCCAGGAAGTGATGCAACCCCCAAATAAATATATCTCAGCCTCACTGCATTTAACAAATAAGATCAATTAGTGTTAATTAGCGTGAAAAATTCCATTACGCAGAGACACACGAACAACAAGAATTTCGAAGCAAGAACATGCAAAGATATGAGTGGATTTGCGTAAAGAATCTTAAATCCTTTTTTTTTTTGGAGGGGGGGGTGCATAGATTATGGAAAAGACATTCAAAGAACCTTAAACCCCAATTAGGCTCATGGTCAATCTCTCTACAACCTAGGATTCCACAAAACCACAATGGCAAGTCTCTACAAATCACTGGCAAGAATCTCTACTTGTCAATACTTTAAACATTAACACTTCCTAGCCTAAATTACACATAGGGTACTTTTATTCGCCATGTTCTCAGTTGCAGTTTGTAAAATCAATCAAGGCATTAATTTGCATCACATTAAATTCAGAATCAGAACCCGACTTTTAAGAGAGAGAGAGGGGATACATACCTACCAGAATCAGACTTGAGGACAACCTTTGGCAAATTACCTAAGCCATCTGTAACTTCAACTTCCAAAGGTGTTGCCCCTTTGCTCATACTTGCAGAAGCCACAATTCTACAGCAGCTAAATTATATGTACAACGTTTGAAACCGTCAATTACCCACACCACAAAACATTTTTTTAATTCAAAACCAAGAAAATTTACAATCAATTCCATTTGGGTCAGTTTACTACCCCCAGAATTTCATCAATTCAATCAAAACCCATTATCAGATCCATAATCGAAACCTAAATTATCGACCAAAGATGGAGGAGTAATCTCACCGGTTGACTCGGAGAAAGTTAGATGAAGAAGGTAAAGTTCGAGGTTGAAGCGACACGATCGATGACACCGACGACATTTTCAGACTAGAATACGATTTTTCTCGACGGCCATGTTTATATAGGGAAATCAGCTCACCACAAAGCCACAAATGTGTGCGCTCGTTTGTTTTCTAAGTGGACCTATGGATCCAGCAAGTAAAAAATCACCCTACATATCCTAAAAAAATTCGGATATTCTGTCAACATTGTGACAGAGGATACTCCGGTCGACCCCTAATATGTTACTACTCAAATATATACTTTATATATATAAATATACGCATCCACATATACGAAGTAAGCAGAAATAACAGAGAAGGAGAAAGAAAAAGAAAAAAAAAAACTATGGAAATAGGTCAAAAATACACCAAGACGCAGCCAAATATTATGGGTATATGTAAAACCATGAGAAGGGTTATCCACACGATCTCTGATGAGACAATACACCGCATCTGATTGACATTCTAGGGTTTTTTTTTCTTTTTTTTTTTGTTTTACCCAAGACGTGATTGAATAGCAAAATCTCTTAAACTTTATTTATACAGTTGTATTTTATTTATTTAGATCCCGAAAATGTATAATTTAATACTAATAAACAGTTAATTAAGTGAGATAAAATATTATATTTTTTAATTTAATTTTAAAATTTAAAATTTAAAAATAAAAAAAAAATTACGTTAAGGTCTTAGTAGAATTATATTAAAATTAAATTAATTATAATATAATTTTAAATATAAGTGTAAGGACCAAAAAAGAAACGGACGACCCAAATTTAGGCGGGCTTGGGTAAATTTTCCAGGCCAGGAGAATGCGCTAATGCCCTTTCTTTGCCCGGCGCGTCCCGTTAAGTGTTGGCCTCTTGCCATACGCTAGAAAATGAAGACATGAAGGGGTAGGGAGGGTTAACCCCCCAAAAAAAAATTAAAAAAAAAATTAAAAAAAAAAATTGAAGGGGTAGGGAGGGAGAGGGCTAAATCAGTTCGAAAGAGCGAGACAATGAATTCAAGCAAATGGGTAGATTTTATTACATTTGAACTTCAAAGCAAGTCCAAACAAATCTTGTGTTCATTTTTTTTTTCTCAATTTCAGTCCTCGACAAAGTTCCTGCAATAGTGTTTTACAATTTTACAGGAAGCATAAATAAAAATGTCACACCAAACTCCACCTTATAAACAAACAATACCCTTTTGCTAACATGGTGGAAGATCTTTAGGTGGTGGGAGTATGGAAAGATCATTCCCAGGTCCATTTTCCACAACAAATGCAGTCTTCAATCCCCACCCGGTGTGAAGCTCCAAATGACAATGCAAAAACCATACACCTGCCACAGAAATTCATGTAATTTGACAAGATCATTTAAAGGTTCCCTAAAACATTTGAATTTGAAAGGGTATTAGACATTCATTTTGGACGCCAAGCCCGGCTCAGCTTTAGGGTTGGGCCACACCCACTTGTCCAAGTCTGTCCAATTAGTTAGATCAAGTCGGGCCAATCTGGGCGGAGTTCTTAATCCATTCTCAAATCTTGTTTCTGTTTTTAAGAATTTTGGAAATATGTGCTTAAATGCAACTCACCTGGGTTATCAGCTCTGAAGCGGATAGCAGTCCAGCCACCGGTAGGAACACCAACGGTGTTTCTTTCTGGGGGATCAACTAGGTTATACTTTGCAGGGTCTTTAGCAGGATCAAAATTTCCAACACCGGTCCCAACAACGAAAAAGTTGTATCCATGGAGGTGGAAGGGGTGGGACTCAACCGTTAAGAGATTGGTATCTTGCAACACCAACTCAATGGTGGAATTGAACGCAATCTTACTAAGTCTCGTCCCAACAGAAGTCCGCAAATTTGCTGTGAGAGGGGCACCAGTGTAATTGAAAGGAGTTGGAGGTTTGTCAGGGAAGTCTGTTTTGAACACTTCGGAAATGTTGAAGTAATGAGCTTGAAGCAGCCCAACTTGAGGCATAACGAATGAGATGTTGTTCAAGGAAGCTGTTAGTCTTGTTCCGTTGATGCATGTAGGACAAGCATTCATGCCCAAACCAATTGTGTAGAGGAGATTTCGGTCCACTTTTAAGGGAACGTTTGCAGGGTATTGAGGAGAGTTTAGGCTTCTTAACCTCTTGTTGTAGCTTAAAGCAAATTCAGTGTCATTTGGGAAAGGCAATTGAGGAAGAGTTGGCATGACAGAGTTTGGAATGCCTTTGTATTGAAGAATTGCTGTTGCAGTCTTGTTGTCTATGGAAAGTGGAACATCCATGAAAGGCCTCGCAGCCATAAAGTATCTACCCGGGACACTGTTGGCTTGAACTAAGACATTTGTAGTCTGTCCCGGCCCAATTAGTAGAGATTGAATGCTAAAGGGCTTTGTGTAGACTGCATCGATTTCTACCACTGTCATGTTATGACCAGCTATGCCAAAGAAGAGCTCATCGTTGAGGGCAGCATTGATGATTCTCAAAAGATAAGTCTTCCCTTGTTCAACCTCCATGGCATAAGTATCTATAATAGGTGAAGTTATAGTCAGGACTCTGCATTCAACCATATCAAAGTCTGCAGTTAATGTTTATCTTACATTTCTCGGAACATGGGAAGAGAGGCCCTGGTTTGCCATTGATTGTGTGTGCATCAGACAAGTTAGGTGGCACTCCCATCTCGTTTCCTTGCTTCTCAACTTCTTCAACATCATTATTCCACCACTCTCCTACACCACCATAACCACAAAAAAAATGTTTTAGCAATGCCCAAAAAATCACTCTCAAATTATTATTGATCATTTACCAAGGATAATGTTGAATTCTTGATTAGGTTGTGGGAAAGGAAATGGAGTTAGTTGTGGAGGCAAAACAACAATAGCGCCATGGACGGTTGACCGTAGCCATAAAATATGAGCATGCCACCACAAAGTTCCTCTTTGTCCTGTAATGTTGAAGTTGTAAGTGTAGCTATTTCCAGTCTTGATTGGACATTGCGTAATATAAGCTGGTCCATCAGCCCATCCATTTCTATATTGCTTCAAGCCATGCCTGCATCAATTAACAGCAACCAACTAATACATTGAACTGATTTTTGAAGATTTTAGTGTTATAAGGTTGTCAGGTTTTTTTGTTTAGTACCAATGAATGGACATGTTGTACTGTGCATAATTTGTGACGTTGACAATAACGCTGTCTCCTTCTCTAGCATAAATAGTTGGTCCTGGATACATTCCATTGACTGTCACAATAGGCTTGGCATGGCACAATCTGCTCACATTCTTCACCTTGATCTGATAACAGCATTGCATTTCAGGGAAAATCTTTGTCAAGTTAAACAAAGAGCAAGTATTGAAATACTATGCAGTTGGGAAAGAAATTGTATGAAAACTCACATCAAATTGATACTTCTTCACAGCAGCCTCTGCAGGAAAAGAAAAGAACCAAAAACACCCAATTAAGAGAGAGAAAAACATGAGAATAGAACCAACCCGGCTAGCCATTTTTCTAGTGAAATGCTTAGGGTTGATCCTTCTTGTTTTTTTGGGATGAGATGTGAATGAAGGTGGTGAAGAACTATATATATGGATACACAGAATTAAAGGGTGTTGCTATCAGTTTGTTAGAGTTAAGGGGGTGTAACAAATTAGGTAGAAGACGGTGAAATTCTCTATGCTGTGAAAGCTTGTAAGCAAAATACTGATAAAGACTTAATATATAGGTTGAGAAAACCAACACGAAGAAGATTTTAGAAATGTGTAGTTCAGACTTCGGAGTGCAATTTTTTTTCCCTTTTTCATTTTCTTTTTTGTGCAGAAATTTTGGGCATGAGAGCTACTCAAGACCAACCTATCCTGGGATCCATATTCAACTTTACCGTTAAGGAAAAGGATAGGCATTTTTAACTTACCATGTTTGTGGCAAATTGTCAATGGAAAGTTCCCTTCCAAACGGTGTGAAGATTTTTACTGCAGCAAAAAGTTATTACAATCATATTGTCTAGTTTTCATCTTCTTTATTTACTGCTAAATTTGCATGCTTTTATCAGGTGATTATGATAATGTAATGATTAATTGCTAGTTTTCATGCTTCCCTCAATTTTTCTTTTGTGAACGATCTTCTCTCATACTCCTAATCTTCACTTTTTGGCTTATAAATTCATGGGAATGAATCATAATTTCAAATTTCATTGTGTTTCGTGGGTAAATAGAGTTTACATAGAGATATAAATTCCACTAAATGGAATAAGAATATCTCTAGATATCAATGAAAGAATAAGACTGACCTTACAGAATTTGATGGCCTGCATTAATTCAGTGAATTTACATTCTTCTTTTTAACCCGTGAATTAAGGGGCTAAACCATGTAAATACATCAACTTATGACTTTCAAAGTATATCGCTTGGATCAGTAGCATCTTAGTAGGAATGTTATGGAAGGATTTGCGTAATAGACAGCAATTATAGTTTAAAGCAACGTAGGTTGAGAGAGAGAGAGAGAGGACCATGTTGTGTACTTCCATGAAAGGTCTCTATCTTGGATGGCAAACTGCGTTATCCTGCCTGTTTGCAGATGCCGACCTTGGATCACAAATGTAAGTAATAATAGTTATACAGAATTACTCAACAGGAGAGGTTACTTCTAAGCATATGCTACAGGCATTTCTAGCAATTATTTTATGGTTGCTTTTGCTTATATGTATATCATGTGACACTTATTTGTTTGGTGTATACCCTCTAAATTAGGGAAATGGTAGGTGTGAACCGGCTTATATTTTAATCTATTATTGGTATGGTAACAAATACACTACACGTCTCACATGTTCAAAAGTTTTAAAAATGTCACCATACTCTTAATATGCCATAAAATCCTTTATAATACTATTTGTTCTCTAAAATTCTAACTCCCTTCCTACCCCATATATATTGTATTTTACCTCTCCTAATAAAAATTTATGGTTTTAACCATGGGTCCAAAATATATATATATATACACATATATATACATATAAACAGATAAATATAAATACGTAATATTCAAAAAATAATATTTTTGATTAATATATCGTGAATATGATTTGAATCTAAATTCTTATTGTTGGTGGCTCTCAAGTGACTACTTTGTTATTTTCTTCCAATCTTTTGTTTTTTAATACATTAGGAGAAACGAGAAAGAAATTCGAGATTTTTAAAAACAAAAAAGAAAATGATATAAGTTGAAAAAAATCTTTCTGGTTTCAAACTTTTTGTTTGGTACAAAAGTTCACAGACTATAAAATGGGTCACCAAAGGGTTCTTCAATTGGCAAGTGTCATTTGTGGGAAGGAAAGAGAGAAAAAATGTGTTTTGAAATGTGATGGCATGGGCAATGTCCGGCGATGTTAAAATTAACCCAAAACTCAAAATCACATCTGCAAAAACATCACAATATCCAAACACAGCCCTCTTCCTCACCCTTCATTCACAGGATCCAAACACAGCCCTCTTGTTTGCATATAAAATATAAGTGGGCATGCGCATGTTTGGTGCAACGTATGCATATCAGAATTTAAATATATAAAACATAACAACTGCATGGGGTCCTCACATTGGCTTTAGTCATCTAACATAAACCAATGACATGTAACGGGCAGACGTTGGATAATTTTAATTAAAATTTGGAAAATAAAAAGATAAGTATCAAAATAGTTAATCCCTTAATAAAATTTATAATGTTTTACTGAATTAGTCGAATTAAATCTGGATATCAATCAATAGTAAGTATTTATAATAAAAAGAGGTAATATAAGGAAACCGTAAAAAAAAAAATGAGCTGGCCTTTTTTTTAGTATCATGATTAGGTTACCAACTCAGTATCTAAGATTTTGTCCCGATTAATTTGGGTCGACTGTTTGTATGCCCCAATTGAGGGGTAGATCTCCCAATACTGATTTTTTCGTTCTTATGGGGGATTGAACTCCCGACCATAATTAAGGAATGTCAGTTTTTGAATCAACTGAGTCATTCGAGTTGATAAAATTAGCTGGCTTTCAATTCAAGAGAGATCAGAGTTTCATGAAAGAAAATTGGATGCAGAAAAGATGGCTGCAAAACCTTATCAATGTCGAAAATACCAACCAAATTTGCACACAAAAAGCCTGTACCTCGGCAATCAGCTTCCAGACCATAATGTCCTTAAAATAATGAGACAAGGAGTATCCATGAAGTGAAGAGGCTATGCGCTCCACAAAATTCCAATTCTCATGTGGGCTTTTATCAAAATTATTATTATTATTATTATTTTGTTTAATCATTGATATTTAAATTTTATCCGATTAATTCAGTTTGAATATTATAAAATCTATTTTAGGAGTTAACTCTTTCAAATCTCTTTTTGTTATTTTTAATAATCAAATTTGATACTTTTGATTAAAAAAATAAAATATCTAATCATTCGACCTAAAAAAAAATTGGTAAAATTATGGTCTTGCTTTTGACATTGCAGCTAAAAATGCCTTTAGGGACCTAAATGATTTGTTTTCAGTTTGGCCTTTCTCCATCCAGGTGATCAGGGTTTGTCAAACTCTTTCAAATATTCCATCTAGCTAAATATAGATATTTTAAGAGAGAAGATTATTCAATTTAATTAAAAATTATTACATCTTGGTTTAATAGAAAATATGAAAAACACTATCTTATTTCATAAAATAATTCCAACACTATAAAAAATGAAATGTTATTTGACATGGAAAAACAATTATAGAGCATTAAAAATAATGTCATATGAATCGAATGAATTATTAATCAAAATTTTTATATCGGTTTATATAAAAATAAAATAGAATTTTTCAAAATCAAATAATTTTGAATCGAAAAAATATTTTTAAAATCAAGTTAAAAGAAAATTATACGACTTGATGAAATGGATGGATTACTTTCTAAAAATTATTTGTATGTGACTTATTTGATTTCTCTAAAAATTATTTAAGTATTAACATGGCTTCAAAGGCATACAACCATGTAAAATAAAAATTTCCATTCAACTGACTGCTACGGTTGCATCCATGAATGTGAGCAACTTGTTCGCCACACTCTGGTTCACAAGAAGGTACTTTTAATTCCCCGTGAGGGTAATACTTGTGCTTATGTCCGAACCGTCATTTTCTCCTTGATTTCATGAATTTTTCTCTCATCCTCGTGAGGTGTATCGCCTCTTGGTGCGTAATATTCGGGATATGGTTTCATTTAGAGACTAATTTGTCTCCACTCCTATTGTCACGACAAAAGGGAAAAAAAAAAAAAAAAATCCACCCCAAATGAATCATTGCCTCATGAAACATAAAAAGTGATTCATCACTCAACCATTTGACTTATAATAATCAAATAAAATGTGGAGTAACTCCTGATTATAATCAGAAAAGTTAACATAAATCGATTCAAATCAGATTTAATTAGATTTAAAATAATTATCGAATATTAGTGTTATATCATAACAATAGTTGTGGAAGCTATGTATACAATAATAATAATAATAATAATTAGGAGACTTTATTTCGTTAACAAAGCCCCAAACAAGAATTGAAACATTATTTAATTTATTTGTAGTAGTCCAAATTACAGCGTAGCATCATCACATGTAAATATCAAAAGAAAAAAGAAAAGACAAAAACCAAAAAACTAATGGGGGGGGGGTTCGAGAGATTATAAAAAGATGTTCTTTATTTCAAGCCAAATAAATCTTTGGGCACATAGCTTATGGCTTTATACAATTTGTTTCATGGCTGTCTTTCTTAATTTTGTTTTTTTTCTTTTTATGTCATACTCTATTAATTTAGTTCATAACTTACAATAATCCATTAAGGAGATTACCCTCTCAATATAAATGTAGCATCAAATTGTACTAAACTAACTGTTCATTGGTCTGTTTTAATTTTATTAAAAACATCATTAATTACCCAAATAAAAAAAATAATTCTCAAAGCAACAAATAATAAAAAAAGAAGGAATGAATATTCCTTGAAAGTGAGGCATGTTGTCACCTAAACCACCTAACAAAAACTTTGAAATTGAAGTATGCTAATCAAGGTTAGGTAAGGATTTCCTGCCGACCACAGCCAGCACCGCTTCCACAGAGTATATATTAAAGGATTAATTGTGGATTAATTAATAATTCCTATTCCCACCACATCAAGCATTTTAATAATAATAATAATAATAATAATAATAATAATAAAAAGATGAATAATTAAGAGCCAATTGTGCAACTCACGTGGAGCTTGTGTTTTCCGTATCAACGATAAATATTAACATAATTAATCTTTTCCTTTAAATAATTATTTTTTAAAAAATCATATTAAAAATGGAAACATGAGAAGAAACAGAGATTTATAATTTTTATGAAAATAAATAACACTATAAAAAAATTTAATAGTTTTCCAAAAATCAGAGATAAGTTTCTCTCCCCCTTTTTTGAGACAACTCTTAGCTATGCAAAAGTAAATCTATGCTCATATTTAATTAATTCGGTTATTGAATATTAATACTTTTTAAATAAAGTTTCATATTTAATTTTATTTATGAAAAATTCAAATATCATGAGAGTTTTATCTCTAAAGAGTTTAACTCAATTCGATTTGAATTTATTACGATTAATTATGGGGTATTAATGATTTATTAAAAAAAAACAAAAATGGATCCATCTGGCTTCAACAAGTTTGGTCGAGCTTGTGAGTCCAAGATATGTGGCTTTCTCAGACTTCACATTCCCAGTTTCGACCAGTTTCAGTCATCCACATAATATGCCCTTAGCTTACAACTGTACTTCGTTTTAATGTGAAAAAGAATACATAGCGATGTGCTGGTATATTAGTGTGTGTATATATATATATATATATATATATATATATGATTTTGGTCGATTCATGTAATTTTGATTCCATTCTTGGCACAAGTTGAAGCATACAATATCTCAATAAATTATTATAATAATATTTTCATATCATATTTTAAATTAAATTATCAAATTTATTTAAAAATTAAAAATTAAATCTTCAATTAAAATTTTCTTTTAACAACACAGGCGATAATATCGGTAATTTATGGTAAATATCAGAATTAAGATATATATATATATATATATATATTAAATAAATTAACTAAAGACAGCAAATTTAATAGAATATAAGTATATTGATTAGTAAATATTAATTAACTTTTTTCAGTTATTGAAATCTTTTTGATAATCCTAAATTAGTCAAATTTAACGTTGAAATTTCCCGTCAAGGCCCATCGCCCGTCCTGTTCCTCCACGTGCGCACATCGAGAAACCGGTTCACAATAAGAGGGACCAATTCCTCGAATTTTAAATAAATAATCATTTGCAGAATTTAGTAATAAAAAGAGATCCATCGGTCTGTTAAAAAGGTTAGAGAGGGAGGGAGAGAGAGAAAGAGAAAGAGAAAGAGAGAGAGTTGAACGCCGATCGAAAGTCACCGTTGTTCTTCTTTTCCGGCCACCTTTCTCGCGACGGAGACATGGAGGAGCAGATACGATTCCTATCATAAACTTCGGAAAAAACAACACATTTTCCTCGTACTTTCATTTTTCAAGTCTTCTTCTTAACTTGGGTCTTTCCTCCCTTTGCGTGATGTGATCTCCGGCGAATCTCGTCTTGCATTCTCATCCTCAGCCGAATCTTTTGTTTCCAGGTTAGTTTTCTTTCTTTTTTTAGCAGAACTCTCGTGTTTCTAACTCTTGCTTAATTAAAGGCTTCCTTTTTTTTCTTTTTTTTTTCCCCCCGAGGAAACAGAAACAGATAACATCCTAGGAAATAATTCCGTAAAACTGGAAACCCTTTTTCTCTGAATTGACGTGTCTGTCGAACAATCTCCACAGTTTGTACGTAATTGTTGTATAGGGAATAAATCTGATACTGGATCCGTTATGGGAAGAGAAGACATATTCCTAAACAACATTCTCAGACCTGAAAAAGGTTTTCAGGAATTTTAATAATAATGATAATTCATGGTTGTTCTTCAGCTGAATCTTGTTGGGTAAAGATTGAAATTTCGATCTAAAATGTCTTTTGAGAGAGAGTAAGAGCGAGGTAGGGAAATTTTAAATGGGGTTTATTATTTATTAGTTTATTTATTTATTTTTAAATTTTCAGCTGAAATTATTGGGAGGATGGAAATATTGATTAAGAGCATAGGTGATAGAGACGGGGAAATGGAAACTAGGGCTTAGAAATTTTTGATCTGAAATGTGATTTGAGGGCATTGTGAGAGAGAGACGTGGGGGGAATTATAAATGGTGTTTTTTTTTTCCAACTGAAATTATTGGGGAAGCATGGAGATGTTGGTCTAAAAATGTTGATGAAGAGCATAGTTGATAGAGATTGGGGAAATGGAAAGTGGGATGTGGGATTATATATGGGTGTTGTGATTAATTTTTATTAATTTTAGTTTTATTTTTCAGCCGAATATTGTTGAGGAAAGGATTGAACTGTTGGTCTGAAAATGTCGATTAAGAGCATTGTGAGAGAGCTTAAGGTAATAAAAGATGGAATTGGGAGTATGTCTAGGCGTGGGGTTGACTGGAAGCATTGGCGTAATCGAACAAGGTCCTTTGTGGCACCAGATCAAGAAATGAATGGATTTGTTCAGCAAAGTCGGTGGGCGAATTTGCCACCTGACTTGCTTTTGGATATAATTAGGAGTGTTGAAGAGAGCGAGACTTCATGGCCTGCAAGAGCAGTTGTTGTTTTCTGTGCTTCGGTTTGTAAGTCATGGAGGGAGATCACAAAGGAGATTGTGAAAACCCCTGAACAATGTGGTCGACTTACCTTCCCCATTTCTTTGAAGCAGGTACATTGTGCTTTACTTTCTTCGTTCATTTTCTAATTCTGGTTTGCATTTATGACTGGTTACATTGATTATGCTTTTTTTATTGGTCCTGTGATAGCCGGGGCCTCGTGAGGCTCCAATCCAATGCTTCATTAGAAGGGATAGAGCAACTTCTACATATTTCCTTTACTTTGGTCTGAGCCCAAGTAAGTCATGTTCATTTATTCTCAGTTTGTTTTTCATTTTGTATTTTACTTTTCCGGCGTTTGCATGAGATCTTTGTTGCACCGACTTTTAAAAATGACCATGTCCATATGTTGTCTGTTTCTAACACGATTCTTACTCACAACATGATACGACACTTTATAATGTCTATCATTTTGGTTTTGACATGGATTTTACGACATGTTGTAATGTATAATAATATAAATTTTTTATACGTTTTTTCAATCACCCTGTCTGCGTTTATCATTTCTGTATTCCGGGTTCATAGCTTGAGATTAGGATTTTTCAATAAATTCCAAAAAGTTGGAAAGCTTTGAAAATTTTCCTTTTATTTTTGTTGCCTTAACAGGCTACATGTGGAATTGGGATGGTGCTCTTGTTTTTGTCATTTTCATCCTCAAGTAGAAGTAGAAGCCAGCTTATTTAAAAGTAGGAAGAAACTATATGCTATAAAACTGATGATGTTTTCTAATTGACAGGTGAGGACGAGAAGGATAAATTGTTGTTGGCAGCTAGAAAGATAAGAAGAGCAACAAGCACGGACTTTGTAATATCTCTGGTGGGAGATGATTTTTCCCGAGCCATCAATACATATGTTGGAAAATTGAGGCAAGTTTTGGCTACCGGATAAACTACTTATTTTGGTTGAAACCATAATATATATATATATTTTGCATCTAGAACAATGTTTTGACAAACTTTTTGCCAGGTCTAATTTTTTGGGGACCAAATTCACCATATATGACAGCCAACCTCCATGTGAAGCGGCAGTCCAGCCAATCAATCGGAGTAGTCGAAGATTCCATTCTAAGCAGGTATCTCCAAGAGTGCCTGCTTGCAATTACAGCATAGCAACCATCTCCTATGAGCTTAATGTCCTCTGCACCAGAGGGCCAAGGAGGATGCATTGCACCATGCATTCTATACCAATATCTTCTATTGAAGAAAGGGGCAATGCCCCAACGCCAACATTGTTCTCACGCCCTTCTGATGAGCAGTTTTCACCCATACCCTTACTCAGTTCAAAAGGAAAGGAACCAATCAAGGACTTGAGCACTTCAAGCCTTCTTGAGCCAACAGTAGCAGCTGAGGAAACAGGACAACCACTAGTTTTGAAAAACAAGGCCCCGAGATGGCATGAGCAGCTGCAGTGCTGGTGCCTAAATTTTAAAGGGCGTGTTACAGTGGCATCTGTGAAGAATTTCCAGCTTGTAGCAGCCGTTGAACCTTCTCATAACATTTCAGCTGCAGAGCAAGAGAAGGTAATATTGCAGTTTGGAAAGATTGGAAAGGACATCTTTACTATGGACTATCGGTACCCTCTCTCTGCATTCCAAGCCTTTGCCATTTGCTTGAGCAGTTTCGACACAAAGCCAGCCTGTGAATGACATCCATGGGTGGGGATCTAAATTATGCTCATGGTTATTTTATCTTGGCTGCTTCCAATTCTAAGTATGAATATTCTTGTGGAAGTCTGTCCTACTGGGCCTTCATGGTCACTAATGATCTTTTGTGGGCAGTGAGTTGGGTAGTGATCTGTTAGCACTTGACATCACAAAATTGTAACCTATGTAGTCAGTCAATTGAAGTTTCCAGAGCCTTTAATGTGTTTTATCTTTCCAGTCTACATTGTGTTGATGATGAAGCAGCACTTTGGGGTAACACTAGGGCAATGCGTCCAAGCAAGACATGCTTGTCTAGTATCAGTTGGATCTGGTTTCGATCACATGGTAAAACCTTAATGTTATTTACTAATCCTGTTTTTGGTCAACAGTCCGATGAAGACGTCTGGAGAGGTGCTGGAATGCTACCTCCATGCTGTCATAGCTAATCTCAGAAATGATGAGGTCATATTCGAATGTGGTGGTAGCAGTTCAAGCTCACTCCTCCGGAGAAAGGAACAAGTTCTGCTACCCCCTCTCCCTCCACAGTCTGTAGATTTGGTGGTAAGGCTGGTTTAAGTTAGTGGATTGGGTAAGAAACATGGTATCCTCACCGCTGCAGGACTTGGGACTCTGATCTTCATCCTCCTAGCCAAGCACACCAATGCCCATGAAATGACCAGAGAATCCTTGGTGTAGTTTTGGGACCACCGGGAACATCTGTCTTTTTCCACTCTCTCTCTCTCTCTGTTGGTAATCGTCTTTTGCTATACATGTCCTATCAACAACCCCAGAACTAGTGGATTTAATTGCCACTGCAGATGCCCATAGACATTATATTTAGGCCTGAATTGAGTCACGGAAAAAAATGCTTTAGCACAATCCTCAAACTTACCTAGGTCCCTGGCTGAAACCGAGACCAAAACCTGCCTTGCTAACAATAATTGAGATTCATCTGAGAGTGAGTGAGAGAGAAGCCCTCCCCAAGGCTGAAGCAGATAGACAGCAGGCATGGCTGATCAACTTGTGTTTTCAACACCCCACTTTCAAACCATAGCAGATGAACCAGGACCCCAACCCTTAGCACCTTTTTAAGGACATTTTACATTTTTGCATAGATGAAGACAGGAAAGGATTAGGCCTCATCAACATCGTACTACATATGCCTGCCAGAACCATCGGACCACACAAGTGAGGCAGACGCAATTGTGACTATAACCTTAATAAAAATTAACCATGTCAAGCAGGGGAGTAAACTAAGCACAATGGCAGGTCATGCTCTTTAGGATCTTTCCTTACAGGATCTCAGAATATCCATCCAAAATATGCAAACAAGTAACTTGTTCCACCAAAAATGCCCATATTTCGTATTAACTTGTGTCTCAATTGTAAGACATTGTTTCACAAGCAACAATTCTCATCATACACTTAAAAATAAGAAGGGAAAGGAAGGAGAGGGGGTTGGGTTGCATTTGCTCCTCTTATGATTTTGTTTCATCTCATAGTAGAATACATGATGAACTCATGAGAGGTGAACTGGAACGGCTGGTGAGGAATAGGGTTCCTGTCAACAAGCAAACAAAGATTGGATAAGCTTTAAGAACTATTTCATCAATAAGAAAGAAGCAAAGAGCAATAAAGAGAATGTACACACGGTTGAGGCCCATAGACTTTAATCTGGCGCACATGGGTATCCCTCCCATTAAGGTGATTTGAAAGCACCACTATTTGCAAAAAGAAGGTGTTCACAAATGTTTCCCTGAAGAAGAGATGGATAAGGAACTGACAGAGCGTATAAGTAGCTTAAAGTGGAAAACATGCACTTAGAAAAAAAAAACAGCCGACACATGAAACATCTTTCAATGATTGCACACAAGTTTTGCTACAAAGTCCCTATTCAAGACCTAAGCACATTGAGGAACATATCAAATAATTCTCTGTGGGTTCATCATATATTAAAATTTCCTAGAAGTTTATGCCTTAATGATATAGGAATAAAGATGCAAATAAATCCAGCAACTAATAAACATATATTAAAATTTCCTAGGAACTTAATGCCTTAATGATATAGGAATAAAGATGCGAATAAATCAAGCAACTTATAAACTTATGACATGACTATTACAGCTAAGCTTGGCTAATTTATATAATCAAACAAGCCAAACCTGAACAAAATTTTCATGCTCATTTATATAGGAGTATTGGCTCAACTCCTAATGAGCCAAGCCTGACCACCCCTCCAATATGGCTCAACTCAGCTCATTTTTACCAGAGCATATACAAGTTTAGATGGAGGTTATATCCCTTACTAATGAACCCCACTTCAGGACATGAAACTATAGATGTGACAATAATATTTTTAATCATTTTAATATGCTGTGTTAGTCGTGATTTAGATTAATCAAGGAAGAAACAAATATCTGGAACTAAAAGAAATCTCAAAATGCAGGAATATGGATGGCCTGCATTCACTTTTCATTTCATTAATAAGACGCACAATTGCCACAACCCCTATCAAAATGACAAAAATTAGGATTTTCAATTAGCCTTTGTGATAATATTAAGCACCTGATAAAATAAAAAGATCAATTAAGACTTAAAGCTTTTTAAGTAGACGTCTCACCGACGATCATTTCCCGATAAAGATACGTGAACCCAGCCAGATGGCTTCACCAGTTCCACAGTTTTTATCTCCTAGAAGAATGTTTGCATAATCAGACCCAGCTTGAGAGGATTATCAATATTTAATATAGAAACTGCAAATGAAAACCAAACAATCTCTTATCTAGATTAATATGACATGATAACCTAGAAAGCAAACTAAGATTAGGCTAAAAAATGAGTTACCTTTAGGTTGTGGAAACCATCACCAGCACGAATTGAGATCTTACTAGGAGTATAGCTCTCATCAAGCTTGAAATCAACATACAGGACAACAAGCTGAAGCCACAAAAAAAAAAAAAAATGCAAATTAAATAAGCAAAAGGGCGTAGGGACAGATTTGGACAAATTCTTGAAAAGAGAAAGAACAGTATCAGAAGTCTCGTACTTGCAGTTTTACTTTTTTCTGGAATTGAATATTTACAAGATGTGGTTGGGCGCCATCAGATCTGAAGCAATGATACGATATAGTTAAGATTAAAAATTTAACCACAAACTTGGAATGGGGATGGATAGGAACAGAAAATTAACTGCCAATAGGTTTCAAGGTTGTCATCACGGAGGGATTGAACACCATTTCCCGGCTTGCAAGAACTAACACTCCACGCAGCCTTCTTAGCCATTTCTCTGAGATCATCAGGTATCACCAACTGCTGATTGCTTCCAGTCAACTTTCCTTCATCCCCTCCTTCTGACTCAGTTGCCATCCAGCTTGGAAAGACCCTCTCCTTATAGTGAAAGTAAATCTTTTAGGAAATTATCGACTTCTTTCATCATATGACTTCCGACAAAAAATTATAAATAACAGCAGCAGCGATCTGCACATGATAAGAAACACAAATTATAGGAAAGACTCTCTCCTGATGTGCACATGATTACATCCAGCATAAACCCTTAAAAGAGAACCGGACAACTTGAGAATGAACAAAAACACTTAACAAATTATTGCCATTATCCCGCTAAATTTCAATCATAAAAACAGATAAATTAATAGAAAAAATAAATTTGAGTCAAATTAATTAAGAGGGGCGAAGAGAAGTTTCTGTTTAGTTTAGAGTTCTGTGAGAGACATATCAGCGAACAGGTTGTGCGCAAGAAACCTGAAGGTCGGATTCGTTTTCTAGGTTTCTCGTTCTATAATGTACGAGATAATTATGGAAAACAGGTAGTAGAAACATCTCAATAGATCAGAGCATAAATGAATGGACAAAAATAGTAAAATCAGGTAAGGGAAGAGACTGAAGTGATCATCAGTAAGTCGCATGGTTTCGTGTTTGACGCAACTTTTATGTAGGAGAGAGAAACCAAAACTAGGAAAATGGAAAAAGCCTTCGATGAACTGAAGAGAGAGAGAGAGATGAAGAGGTTGGTGAAGATTTCAACCTAGTAAACTCAATTTGAATTTGATCAAAGGCGGACGATTCAATTTGAATTTGAGAAAAAAATGGGAAAAGAGGAGAGAGATGAAGAAGGCGGACGGATTCAACAATTTGAATTTGAGGAAAAAATAAAGGAAGAAAAGGAAGAAAATCACTGGGAGAAGAGGCTCGAACCTTCGACCAACAACACGCCCTAACCAACCGAGCTACTCCGGCTTGCGCCGATAAATCCTCAAGTTTTATGTTCTTCAAACAATTCTTAAAATTTTCAAAACTATCCGAATTTTGGAGTTTTTCAAAAACATTTTCAGTTTTGAAGGGTTGACCCGCCGTGGGTTACATTATTATTTTTGTTTAATGTCACTAAAAATTGTCGTCTTTGATGATTTTTTGCGACATAATGCATTTGATTATACTGAAGTTGTGGGTCCAATTTGTCAAAACACTCGGTGAAGGTGGCATCTATTGCAAACAATATGGAGATATCACTTACAACTTAATGAGTAGGAACTCCTTGTGGGCCAATCAAAGTTAAAAAAAAAAATCATAATAACAAATAAATAAATAAATAAATAAATAAATAAATTGTGTTAGAATTTTGTAAAGACAGAACTTTAAAGTTTCCTCTGGTTAATTGGGATTGTGGGCTTGAAAGATGCCTTCCACAACAAGTGTTTTAGTACTAGCATTGTCATTTTGGATCATAGTTTTTGGGTTTTTTTTTTTTTTTTTTTTTTGAAGTGTCGTAATATGTAATACTTATATAATTGATCAAAATTTTAAAATAGAAAATACTTTTAGAATTCTAAAATTTATTTTTTTAACACCAAAATTAAGTTTTTTTTCCCTTTCAAACTAACATTATGATTTTAATAAATTTTAAATTTAAAACAAAATAAATCATATATAGATCAGATAAAATTAAATTGACTTAATTTTATGTGATAGTTTATATCAATATATTTTCATTAATTTTAAATTAAATATTTATTTAAATAATAAAACATGATCCATTTGAATCTGCATTCAACTCAGATTAGTATTTGGAACAATCTCTTTTCATTTACAAAGCTTTGATTTTGAAACTAGCAATATTCTCCCAAGTGTCAACACAACTATATTCCATTGATGAGTTGCACAAGTTGGGAGACACCATTGCTCATTCTGATTGACTAACATCTTGGTGCTTCCAAATGACCAAAGTCAGAAAACACAATTCTGTACATGTTTATTTGATATTGCTCTTCCCAAGGCAAGGATACAATGGTGATACAATTGAAACAATTGAACTTAAATTATCAATAATATCTAGCACTACCATACAATTCCAAGGTCAAAATCTGGAAACTATTCAAGCAGCTCAACTTCCTCATCTGAAATTGCAAATCATTCACTCACTAACTGCACTACCTTTTCTATGACCCGGGTATCTTCTAAATCAACATACAAACCCTTGAGCTAAGAAAAAGAGCTATGAAATCCTACCCTGCACATTCGATGAAGTTCACCAACGTGCTATCTAAACCTCATTTCTTTTTTGAGAATGGTAGAAGTTCCTTTCCGAAAAATCCAGATGGCTTTGAAGATGGCTTCTTATCATCTGGGGACTTGCACAGGTCCTTCAATATAACGGGTGCAGGTGAAAGTGTGACTTATAAATCCTTAAAGTCTACATTGCACTAGAGTCGGAAGGGATAACATTAAGACCTTCTTCCTTTACCGACAGTACTGGACACGAGCATAAAGCAAGGACAGCCAACGCTTGCTCCTAGACCTCTTGACTATCATCATCAAGTAGTTCTGCATTGAAAGCAACACATCCTCTGGTTTCATCTATAGAAACCCTAGCCTCTTCAATACCACACAAATTCTTTAAAACATAAACAAAGTATGCCACTAGACGGTAATCAACCAACATAAGGAACCAATTTTGGATGCAATCGAAAGCAAAAATTGTTGGACAGATCTCACTGTTTAAGGACGTACTGCCAAGTACTTTAACTGCCGGTTTCTAAAACTTTATGGTCTGAGTGTCAATGATCTTGAGAATGGAGGTAAGAGCACCCCACGCAGCAATGTTAGGTCTGCAATACCAGTGGCTAGACAGGAGCTCCATCATGCCAAGAGCTTCTTCCATTAGCTCTGAATCAACAAAGGATGACAACAAAGAAAAGGCACCATCACCTAAGAATGAAATCCCACTCCTTCATAACAGCACAATAATTTGGTGTCAGCAATAAATTTGGATCAAATTTGAAAACAAAATATCAAAATGTATGAAGGGAATGAACGGCCATCATGCATGATTCCACGGAAACAAAAGCACTGCATATAAATTTCAGCACCAGACTAAGTGTATGCAGTGATTATTTCTTCCTTTCATTAGTATTATTCAAATTAGATTCCCCCATAAATAAGGAAGAGAATGATAAAAAATAATTGATGCGCCTATGTTTATCGAAGAAAATTGATGCAACTTGAAAGGATGTGCTGTGAAATACCAACATACCTGCTTTTGCACAAACATGCCAACAGCAACTGCACTCCAGTCTTCTGAGCCTTTAAATCATGCAGGCCAGGGTGGCAGGCATCCCTCAAAAATTGTAGTAGCGGCTCAACAAAGTTTTCCAATGACGTGGATTGACAAGCTTCATCATTATTTTGCAAATGGTTCATCACATCCTCAACTGCCTTGCACTGGGAGTCCCATGGAAGTGCATAAAGTTCAGATAACCTGGCCGGTCTCAGCTATGTCTAAGACTCATGCCTGTTTGAACCATCTGTAGTCTTCACTGGGATCAAACCTGAGCTTTCCATGGTCTTAAGCTGCAATGAATCAGAACTACAACTTGTATCTAACGACCCGAGTGACACACTACTGACATCTAAATGAAGGCATATATCATTCAGAGAACTGCCCAAACTAGAGATTGAAGTTGAAGAATTTTCCCATAGTTCAAGTGGTGCTGGTTTTATAGATGGATAAGACAAGGCTACACCGTGATCTCTACACCACTTTGATATTAGATCCTTGATAGCAGTGTTCGGAATCAAAATCTGATGTGCAAGCTTAATCTTGGTTTTTGGACATGTGTCATGACCTTCATCAAGCCACTTCTGTATCCGCATTCTCTCAAATGTTTGCCCAGAGGCAATCACAACAGGGTCATACATCAGCTTTGTAGATATGGGGCATACAAATTCTTCAGGAGGCACTGGTTTTCTCAATGTGTCAGTCTTTTCTTCATCCTGTACAAATCTAGAACAGGTTTTGTCTTCAGATTGATCATATGCAGAAATGTAAGAGTTTCCAAATACAACAGAGTTCTCATGGCCATTTTCTGTTTGCCCAGCCGGAACCTCATATTTCTTCAGCAGGTACAGCAGGTAACACAGGATCCTCTTCTTTTTCTGATTGTTGTTGGCTTTATCAATCTGTTTCTTAATAGATCTTTTCTCAGTCATCAGAGCTTTTGAGGATGTAATCTGAAGCCTCACCGCAGCAAACTGGAGGGACTCAATTACAGAACTCTTAACTGGATCAGATGCAGATGCATCCTGGAGCAATGAACGTAAGACTTTCCCAGCCTCCTCTTCAGATGGTTCCAAGCTAAATGTTGCACTCCGAAGATCATTAATAATACCAGAGATCTGCCATAGATTTCGTTGAATTAGGCTAAAAAGTAAGGGCTAAATTAAAAGAACAAGGAAAGCTTGTGCAACTGTAGGCATGAGCTACACAGTTGACCTATCAAAGACTGAAGAGTATAGATGGTCCAAAAATCACGCCAAAAGCAACATGAGCATAAAGATAGTTCCATTGTCAATTATGTTTCACATATCAAAAGCTTACAACTGGAACAAGAATAAATACACAAAAGGATGAGAAAGGCATAATTGACGGACCTCTACAGCCAATGACACTGACACCATAGATTGGATTTGGCTCAAACTCCGCTCCAGTGATGCTCTTAATCTTTCACATCTCAACAAAATTTCATCCCCATATATCGCCTGATATATATGGTCATTATTGTTAGATGGTGAGTAAAAAAAATACTCAGCACAAAGCAAGAGGAGATAAAATGAATTTATAGGTAACTTCTGAAAGCAAAGTCTGTATGATAGAGTGGTTTTCAAATTTCTATCAAAGATATTGCAGACCAAGAGATATGGTACAGGTATCGCTGGCCCATACTCAGGCCTCCACCCTGTGGACAGAATGCTGACATCCACTTTACCCATCAATCTTTTTTGGGTTAAGCTCAGCAAC
This sequence comes from Dillenia suffruticosa, assembly GCA_033439265.1. Taxonomy (NCBI): domain Eukaryota; kingdom Viridiplantae; phylum Streptophyta; class Magnoliopsida; order Dilleniales; family Dilleniaceae; genus Dillenia; species Dillenia suffruticosa. The sequence continues at coordinate 1,659,638 of JAVTVX010000027.1, forward strand.
AATATTTGATTACACTAGTTACTATGTGACAAGGTTTACATTGAACAGAAACTGTAATTCATAATTCACTAAAGTAATACCTACCAAATAAAGTTTACTAGATTCACAGCATCGCTGAAGAAGTGACTTGGCATTGTCAAGTGCTAGGTTTAATGAGCACAGCACTTCAATCCCTGAGCGGCATCGAGGTTGAGCAGCTTCAATTTCAGGGAAGACAGTGGAAATTCTTTCAACCAATTTCATAAGTTCTAAGCACATCAATCGATGCAGCTGCAATCATAAATCAGAATATCTTACATTCTGGCTATGCAAATGTGGAAAAGATAAAAAAATGAAAGATGACTTCGCTGGTAGGAACTGTAGGATCAGGATCTACCCCCCCCCCCAAAAAAAAATCCCCATCGCATTGAGAGAAATGGATGCATTCCCATGCTTAGAGACATGACAAAAACCTAACTCAGTGATCAAATCACCAAGACCACTTTGGACACCCTCAACAACAGATATGGAGAAACTTTCCCTTACAATTTCTAGGCACCACTATGATACAATTATTTTTTCTATTTTCAGACTCAAGCTTAGTTTTGTTGGGAAGGGAAAGAAGAAAAGTGTAAAAATAAGCGAAGGCAGAAACACACTCAGAACCGCCAATTTCCAGTCTATTCTCTCCAAAGCTATCGAAACAAAGTAAGCGCTGAAGCTTGCACGAATACCCTATTCTACAGTATACTGCACAAGAAATTTAATTCGCAGAGCCACATGCATGTCAATGGGCACAATCAAGCCAACAAAAATTCAGAGGAAATGAATGTAATCCTATACCAAATTTTCAAGCAACACTACTAGTACTTCCATAAACACAACAAGAAATAAATCAACATAAGAATCTCTTCCTATACTGATGGTTAAGTCATTGTCTCATCCTCTCATTAAAAAGTTTAAAGCTATACCGCTGCCCACATTCGGATACTATTCTCTTCGGCTTTGATGAAGATAACTAAAACATATTGCGTCAGTGAAACTACAGATCCTATAGCAAAAGTAACAGAGATGTAAAAATCTTTGTCACATGCGTACCTTAATAGCAGAAGGATATGGCAGGGCTTCTGCAAGTTCAGAGGCATCAGGCCCCATCCAAAAGAGAGGTATCCAGGTCTGTAAAGTCAAGACAAAGTCTTTATTATGGATACATCACAAAGTCAATTAAAAATGTTCTTAAAAAGGTTATCTGGTCAACAATTTGTAGTTCTTGAATCATTTCAAGCCATTCAATATTATTTCAGTGGGACAAAATATTGAATTCCACAGAAGAGCAAATTGTTCCGAAACACACAAGAATAAACTTGCTCACACAAGTATCACGGATCAAAGCAACTCGTAAAGAGCACACAAGGACACCTCACAAGAAAAAGAAGAATCAAATAACCATTCAAATTCCCACGGCATGCTGCAAATATAAAAGAGAGCTCTGCCATCAAATATGGGGTAATAATCAAAAGCAAAACAACTGGGAACAGCTCAACCTGATAGGCATACTTGCCCAATTCCAGTATGGGAAAAGCTTTTATATAAGAAATTGAAGGGTGCAAACTTAGAGATGAAGTAGAAAGCTCTCTACCCAACAGTGCAGACAGGCAAGCAATGAAAGAATTCTTCTCTAATGGTTAATCACCAACTGAAGACAACCTCAACCGCACCCCTCAACAGCAGCTCTTCAAAAATAAGGCCAAACTTGAACCTAGGACGATCAAAGTTTGGAAAGCGCACCCACAATTTCTGAAAAAGTAGCAAAGTTGGACAAGGAACCTCTTAACCCACAAAAAATATCAGACCAACTTGCAACAAGCTTCACTTAGATCAATGACTCAAACTTCAGAACTACTGGGAAAGTACAAACTTCAAATCCTGTAGATAACCAGAGAACTCTTTTTGCTTATTTTATTTGCCAAACAAACAAAATCCGGACAATAGAAGACGGCCCTAACAGCCAACAACCTTTTGCAAGCCTTGAGCTCACAAAATTGTCTCTTTTTCTCCTCTTTGTAGAAGATTATCCAGAGAAAAGCATATTCAAAAGGTTTGTTGGTGGAAATTGAAGTCGAAGATAAAGAGAGAGAAGTGAGTTTTAGACTGATATGATGAATATATATATTTGTGCAACTTTACTAGCATAGGTTCTAGGAGTCATCGATGCCGAGGAGATTAAACGAGTAAGCGTGTTTGTTAGTGCAACTTCGAAAAAATGAGTTTGACGTTTGAATTTTAAAGGGGAAAAAAAAAAGACAAGACATCGCAGTCTCTATCGAATGCCTGAAGCATCATGCTAGTGCTTGTGCTCAAAACAAAGTCGAAGGAAAATAGAAATTCTCCTATTTCTCATCCAATCACCATTTTATTTTACTCGGACTTAAAAAGATCATTCCTTAAATAGCACTACTAATCGGTGAGAGTAAAATTACACTTAGAATTTTTTGATTTCAAGTAAAAAATTATTGATATTATTCTAATTTTTCTTTTAAAAATAATTAACAAAACTGATGATATATGGCTCAAAAGCCAATTACCATAAAACTAGAGTTCATGACAGGTAGTTTGCACAAATGAGATGCGGCCCTTTCCCTCGGTACTCACTGACCATACCATCTTCAATAGCTAACTGATCGGTCGCGATATCTTTTCAGTGCATGGTATTCAGTCTATCCAGAGTAATATTTAACTTCCTTAAAATGACGAACATGATATTTTTTAGTCAATAATAAGGAGATTCTAAATTTTAATCGATAAGAAAAGAAATCTTTCGATAAGCAAAACTTTCTTAATGATCCTACATCTCATGGGAACCTTTCTTTGTAAATATTTTTATATGAAAACTAGGGTTTCAACATTTTGAATGTATATGAGACTCACACAAGAGGACCGTGTATAGAAGTCATTGCCAAGCGGTCAGATACACTTTTTGGACTTACACATGACTCGATTTTTTTTTTTGGTCCCTGATTCTCGGTATCCGAAATTTCGTTTCAACTAATCCGAGTCAACCTAACTATCGGGTTTTCTATAGATGGAGAGATCTCCCAAAATAGTCTTTTTCGTTTTAAAGGAGACTCGAACCTGGACACTTAATTAAGAGACATAGAGTATTTTCTATTATGCCGACTGACCTTTGATACTTACACATAACACACAATAATATAACAGAGCTCTCTCTTTTAGTCTGTTTTTCTTTTTAAAAATTGCTTGTTGACTTGAACGTCGAAATCTCCTCCACAAGACCACCCTCCAACGGTTCTTTACAGGTCTCATTGATCAAGATCGATAAATAGTTAGACAACCTGTTCGAGTTAGCAGAGCTGTTATATGTGAAACCATATCCACTTTCAACAAAAACGTTAAGAAAAGAATAATAAACTATATCTCAAAATTCAGTACTTTGTTAACAATAATTTTTATTAAAAAAATAAAATGAACAATATAAAATAAAATATCTTTTATTTTGCATCTTGTAAATTCATTAAAAACAAAGGATAATTTATAAATTATGGAAATTAGATTCATTTGCTTTTTAGAGCATTTTTAAATAAATTTTTGAAAATTAACCGGAATTATTTATTAACTAGTTAAAAATCAAAATTAAATTAAAATTGAAATATATATTTTATAAATAATAATATATTTGTTTAGTTATAAAGTCCATACACAATGTAAAAGAGTATATATATATATATATTAAAAAAAAAAAAAAAAATCTACTGATTTTACCCCACATATAACTTTTTACTATAGATAAACCTTTTTAAGTGATTTTTGCCTTGAATATGAGAGTACCAGCTCATCAACAGACAAAAAAGGTAAAAAAAAAAAAGGATTGGGCACTCTTTTGAAATAATATCTTTTTATTATTAATAAGTTATCCACACAAAAAATGTTACCAGGTGTTTATTGATTAAAAAAGAACCCTATAAGTATATTTTGAATAAAAACAATTTATTTCTATATTATGTGTTTAAGAAATGTTAAAAATTTATAATATTATTAAAAATGATCTATTAAAGGAACTATAATTCTTAATAATTGTTCCAAGTACCGTCAGAAGAAAAATATTGATCATGCCCACACAAGAGAGAGAAAAACAAATAGACATCAACATGACATCGCTCCTCTCTCTCTCTCCCAATTTTTTTGGCAATAAAAAAGCAACCGGAAGAAGAGACTTCCACAGAAAAGAAAAAGAGAAAATGAAGTGACTTGGTGGGGTCTCATTTTAAAGCCATTCATATTAAAAATATTCTTTATCCCCTTTTATAATTGTTGAATTTGGATTAGTCAAATTTTTTAATTCTCATGTTCAAATATCGGAGAAAAATTACTGATTCTACCCACACGATGGAGAAAAACAAATTGGGATCAACATCATAATGCTCCTTCCTCTTTCTTAAATTTTTTTGGCAGTAAAAAGGAACCGGAAGAAAGGCCTTCCACAAGAAGAAAAACAGGAGAAAATGAAGTGACTTGGTGGTGGGGACTCAATTTGAAGCCATCCCCCTTAAAGTTATTCTTTAACCCCTCCCCGTGCCCAAAAAAACAAGCGTACCCTTCACCTCACCTCCGGTGCAACGCGGCATCGTGCTGCGGTCCAATTCTTCACTATATTTATTTATTTTTTTATACTATATTTATTTAAAATTATATTCTAATTAATTTGATACGAAACTTAAAATGATTTATTTAGAGAGACTATCATCCCAACATAATCTACTCAATATCTAAATCGCGAATCAAATTTCAAAACTTAATTAAGTGATTTAACGTTATATCCTATTAAACTAATTATTTATTTATTTTGATATAACTGATTTTTCATTTTATCGTTATATCATGAAACTTTATTAAACCCTCCACACTCTATTTTTATGTCAAAGTTTTTTTATTTTTTATTCTTTTTAAATAGTTTTCACTTTTGAAACACATAAAATATAGACCCCGTTGATTTCACTCACCGTATTAAAGTAAACTACTTAACTAAAAGAAATAACATAATAGAACTTCCTTTCCTTGGTTTCACTCACCCTTTGGTTTTTTTTTTTTGTTTTTTTTTATATTTTTTAAACTCAAATAGATACTGAAATGGCGACACGAAGCCCATGGGTGTTCAATCATCTCATCTATATTCATATATCCTGTAGATTTTTTAATCATCCTTTGATGGATTTTCATTCCAAAAATATCACAATCATAATTCTCATGTATTAAAATTAAATCGCCAACCCTTTTTGATATATTGATCCAAAAATTATCACATATAAAACAGTATTTAATTTTTAAAATTTAAATACTTTAAACGTGGTAAGATCTTTCAAATGATAACACAAATATCTCACTTTTCTAAACCCTCAAATCTATACATGAATGATATTTTTCTTTAACCAACCCTCTCTTAAGTTAGTTTTCTCTCACCATTTTCATAAAACATAATTATGTTCGAAATTCAAAAACCAAGGGGAGTTGAGAGTTAGTTTTGCAAGAAAACTACTCCCTTCCTCTCTATCTCTCTTATCACTTTTGAATTTAAAAAATAAATTGCGTCGGGTCAACCCCTACCGGGCAGCCGGAACCCATTTTCCAATATATCGATGCCTACGAGAAACTATTCTATTCTATCTGAAGGAAAATGGGTATATTGGAAAATGTAATGGGGTTTCCGTATCATTTGAAGATCTATTAACTGCTTCCATTTCTTCACTTTGAAAGCTCCAATGAGAGAGCTAACAAAAGGTAAACCAAGATTAGACCAGGAAAATCAAGGAATGCAACAGGAATGTCAAAAATTCATAGCAATCCCTTTGTCCCTCCTATTAAATCAACTAAACAGTCAAGAAAAACATAATTATTATGAGGCAACTCTAGGAAAACATTCAAAACAAAACATCGAAGTTTCCCACGACTCACAGACCACAAAAGGAAATTAAAAAAAAAAAAAAAGTTCAAGTGATTCAACCTCAGAGTGATCAATTAATTGAAGTAGCAACACCCTAACAAGGGAGAGTGATGGGTTTAAACTTTATTAGGTTATGAGTAGCATGATGTTCTAGTCTACTACATTGCTGTTTGTATGTTTGGACCAATGAGAAATCATTCAATCAAAGCAAAACTCAGTGCAAATAATAGAAAGCAGGTCTATGAAAGAAACTTTAAGGTACTCACAGAATGTCCTCTCTCCCATCAAGTCATACATTGGAAGATGTATCAAACTGCAAAGACATTAACCAAAGTATAATCCAAGATTAGACCAAGAAATCAAGAAACCTAAATTTTGAAAGATTTAATTGACACTAAAGTATAAGAGCTCAAACCCCGGTCTGTTCTGTCGGGCTTCAACCTATTTCCATGAGGTAAAGGTGGAGTTAGCCATCAATGAAACATGGAATCAAGCCCTTATATATTGAATCATCGACTCAAATTGAATCTTGCAAAATCCACGATTGCTCCTCGTGAAACAATGTCCTTAAGATTGAATCTGTCTAGAAGTTCAAGAGGCGATCGCGAATTTAAACAAACAAACAAAAAAGGAAAATTGAAATAAACAATCGAACTTGGCAGTTCATCAACTCTCAAAATCAATCTCACCGCTAATCAAAAAAAGCAAACAAAAAAAAAAACAAGAGTAGTGACAGGGTGTTGAAGCTTCACCTTATGAAATTCCGTCGTCTTCTTCGTGTCGCCATGGGCTTCGAAATTTTGCTAATCACAGAAAAGAGAGAGAGAGATAGAGAGAGGTGAAGTGTAAGTCGGATACGAAATCTGCTTTTAAAAAGGAGTGACGGTGAGGGATTTGTTGCGATAGTTCATTTCAAAATTTAGAACGAAGGTATAGGTAAGGGCAGGCGGGAAATTAAGTTTCTAATTTTCCCTCTTTCAATTTCTCTCTCCTCCCCAAAATATATTTTAAAATTTCTTTTTTTTTTTCATTTCCAAAATAATGAGGTGACACTGCCTTCTTTAAAGTAATCATAAGTACTATATAATAATATTTTATAAATAAAAATAGAAATTAAAACTTTTTATAAATAATATTTATTGTCAGGGTAAAAAAGACAATAAAAACGATTAATATTTAAAATTTTATAATAAAATTAATTATTTTTAAATGTTATTTATATCCTAAAATTTATAATTTTAGACCTATTATATTTTATATTTTGTCCCTCAATATTATTTTCTAATTTTGCATTATTTGATATATATATATAAATAAAAATACAGTGAAAATTAATACAAAAATCATTAAATTTGTTTGCCTGCCAATTCAGCTCAGAACAAACCGAGTCCAGACCATGGCCTTCCGGCCCTAAATTGGACCGAAACTAGTAAAATTCTGGTTGGGGCTTCGTTCTCAGCTATATTACAAGGAAACGGAAATGGAAAATGAATACAAAACGATAGGAAAAAATGACATTTCATAAGGATATATAAAACGAAAACGTGGATGAATGCATAAATATAAAAAATATAAAAATTTTTATATAAATATTAATTATTTTATAAAAATAATAGAATAATAATATTTTATAATAAAAATATAAAATTATAAATATCTCATTATTAATTATAAGATAAATAATATAAAAAATTATAATTATAATTACATAAATAAATAATTTATTAAATATGAAAAAATTTGTCAATATAAAAAATATAAAAATTTTTATATAAATATTAATTAATTTAATATATTAAAATATTTTAAAAACGTTTCGAAATGAAAAATATTAATATCGAGAAGTTTTTTTACGGTCTCGGTATCTTTGAACCGAAATGAAATGGAATCGTTGGTTTGAACCGGAAGGCCCAACAAGGGCGGGCTTAGTGTATATCACATAAGGAGGCCCATATTTATTTTTTCCCAATCCACCACTACCACTACGAAGTCCAATAACCGTGAGCCTTCTCTGCAGGCCATCTTCTCTGTTCCACCAAAATGTCGGCTTAAACCCTAAAAAAGGACCCAATCTCTGATTCTTGGGCAAGACGTTAAACCCCAATGTCTTCAATCCGCAGCACCTTTTCTTTCACCTCCCCAACCTCATTTTCTTGATACACCCTGAGATCACAACTTGGAATTCCGGCAATGCCGTCTCTCAAAATGGTCTCGCGCGCAGCCATGGCTGCCGGAGTGGCTGCTCTCGCCGCCTCACCCAACCACGTCGTCTATGCCGACTCTCCTTTCCGCTTCCCCCTCTTCTCCTCTACTTCGTCTCAGCCGTCCGATTCTTCTCAATCCGATGATCAGCCGTCGAACGATGAGTCGAGTAGTAGAGGCGGTTTTGATCCTGAGAGTCTAGAACGAGGGGCTAAAGCTCTGAGGCAGATCAACAGCTCTCCTCATGCGAAACAGGTTTTGTCGGATTTACCTCTTTTTTATTATTTATTTGGTTTGATGGTTGGAGATGTTTAGTTTGAAAGTGTTTAGTGTTGGTGTTTCTGTGTTTTTTTGTTTTATTTTTTAGGTTTTTGATGTGATGAGAAAGCAGGAACAAACGCGTTTAACAGAGGTAGCGGCAGAGAAAGCACATCACGAAGCACTTCAGGCCCAAATGGATATTGTAAGTAATGGGACTGGTTTATGATTTCCGTGATTAGGTTAAATAGGTACCGATAGGGCGAAGCCTAAAACTTATATATGGAGAGGTGAAGTACAACTCGTATTTGGCGGGTTAATTTAAGGGAGCACAAAGGGTTATAATTTTTTTTTTGGTGTGTGTGTGTGTGTGTGTGTGTGTGTGTGTGTGTGTGTAATTAGCTTGTTTTCTAGTATTTTCCAACTGGGATCTAACTATGTCTATGTGATTTGTGCGTGAAAATCAATTAAAAATACAACTTTTGGCTAAAATGAACCAAGGAAAATGAAACATGGACCCAAAGAAATTGATGAACAAATGACGGATGGTCAAAACTATTATCTAAAATCTGCTTTTTGGAATGACGGTCTTACGCCATTTGATCATTTCGGTCTTGTATTGAAGATAGTTGAGGAAGAGCATTAGCTAAGAACCATTAGCTGCCTGAAGTATTCTCAAATCGTGTTCGTAATATGTAAGTACATTGGTTAAAAGCTCCACTGGTGCGTGATAAATGTTGTGTAGTGTAGATATGGGTTCTTATGTATGTTATTTCATTGATATTTGTCTGATTACAGTTATGTGCATTTTTAGGAGAAGCAGCGGAAACTGGTTGAAGAACAAATGAACTTAGTACAACAACAAGCACAAGCTAAGGCACAAATGTTGCGCTATGAAGATGAGTTGGCTCGAAAAAGGCTGCAGGTGCAGGGATTAACCTTCACTTTTTACTGCTAAATTATGTCCCTACGTTTGAGATGATGTCTTTCATTGGTAGGAAACAGCCTTTGTCAAGCATCTTAAGTCATTTGTTGAATGTGTATCTGTGAAACTCGTTTTGAATGACATTATAGTATATTTAAGTATGCAAAAAAAAAAAAAAGAATAAAATCTGAACCTCCTATCCAAAATTTACATGTAACACAGCTGATATTGTTATGATTATGTTAATCATCCTCGTTTATTAATAGTACAGTAGATTCATCTGAATTATGTGATTAAACTTTGTTTTATTTCTCCCTTTGTTTTCTTCCAGACAGATCATGAATCTCATAGGCGCCATAATGCTGAATTAGTTAAGATGCAAGAGGAGTCCTCCTTAAGAAAAGAACAAGCAAGAAGAGCCACTGAAGAGCAGATTCAAGCTCAACAACGCCAGACTGAAAAAGAAAGAGCAGAAATAGAGCGAGAAACCATAAGAGTGAAGGCCATGGCTGAGGCTGAAGGTCGAGCCCATGAAGCAAAACTGACTGAAGACCACAACAGGAGAATGCTTGTGGAACGGATCAATGGTGAAAAAGAGAAGTGGCTTGCAGCAATTAATACAACTTTTAGTCACATAGAAGGTTAGCATTTGAGAAAACCATCAAGCTGATATATATCTTGTGAAAGATGCAGAATCTATTGAAGATCTTGATTTTATTTAGCATGTATCTTATTCTATGAAAAGCATGTGTGCTGCGACTTCATTTGATCTACTATGGTTGGGGTAAATTGCATCCTGAAATTAATGATATCATCGAAGGCATCTTTTTCTTGTTCCATGCTATTCTTGTTTCACATGTTTATGTTGCTTTCCTTACATTCAAGATTTGGTCCTTTTTAGCATGTGATATTATTGCTTTTCAGAAATATACTATTGGACTGCATTAGTGCTGTTTAGCTCACAACGTTGTATTCTGAGGTGGTTGTTGTTAAACCCGATCTCTAGGTGGCTTCAGGACATTATTGACAGATAGGAATAAGTTGTTGATGGCTGTTGGTGGAGCTACTGCCCTTGCTGCAGGTGTCTATACAACAAGGTCTGCTCTCATGTTTTAATTGAAGACGCTGAATTACTTGAGCAATTTTTAAAATTTTGCATGACATATTAGTATGAGGTGGTTATGGAGGGATATTTTACCTTACATATCCTTTATTACCTATTTTTTCACTCATTATCTCTGAAGTTTATCTGGGTCTGGAGTTCTGTTGTATTGATATTTTCAGGTTGAACTCACTATGGAGCTGTTAAGCTGCAATGACCATATGTTGATCCTGGCCTATACTCATCAAAGTCTTGTTCGTGTATTTCTATCAACTAATGATGATAATTTCATGTTGCATTTATCTTATATTTGTGACAATTCCTTCAGTTTGGACGCCAGAATTCAGAGGTCTCTTTTGATAAAACCCATGTATTTGTCTCACTATGGTTTACAAGTTTTTTGGAAGTTGATTTGTGTACCACCATTGCCTCTAATGTCTGCATTCGTAGCAGCGTAGGCACCTACATGGCACCTTGGCATCTACCACCTTCAATGTCCTTCCAGTATTCTTTATATTGTTTATCATTGCTGCCATGGATTTTGTTGTGACTTAAGACTGTATCAGTCCATGCAACTGCCTGTTTCAATGCTTACACAATTCTTTCCCCCTTCAGTATTTAAACTCTGAATATTGCATATAAGTGTTCCATTTGGTTGGCCAACAATGCCTGAGTAGTAATTTGATATATTATGCGTTTCAGTTTGTGAAATTATTAATTGGCCTTTTGTATGTTATTGATTAACAGAGAAGGCGCCAGAGTTACATGGGGTTATATCAACAGGATACTGGGACAACCATCACTGATTCGGGAGTCCTCCATGGCAAAGTTTCCGTGGTCAGGTGTTGTGTCTCGGGGCATGGGTAAGGTGGCCAGTTTTAGTTCAGCAGCGGGTGGAGCTGGAACTGCAGAAGGCAAGTCGGCTCTTGGAAATATTGTACTTCACCCTTCATTGCAGAAAAGAATGGAGCATCTTGCAAGAGCTACAGCAAACACCAAAACTCATCAGGCACCCTTTCGTAACATGCTTTTCTATGGACCTCCAGGGACCGGTAAAACCATGGTTGCAAGGGAGATTGCTCGAAAATCAGTATGTTGTCATATTATAATGCCACAATCTTTTACAGTGTGCAGATTCAATTTTGTCTTCTAACCCACATGCCATCATCAATAATTTGTTGATCGTTCCACATATTTGGCACAACTACTCTCATAGCAGGATACAATTGTTTCATCTAAGGAGTGACCAGGATTTGTAAGACTTGATCACATCATCTCGTTTCTTGCCATCTCATGTCAACATAAACTATCTTACAGGGTCTGGACTATGCCATGATGACTGGAGGAGATGTTGCACCCTTGGGTGCACAGGCTGTCACCAAAATCCATCAGATATTTGATTGGGCTAAAAAATCTAAGAAAGGTCTACTTCTCTTCATTGATGAGGCAGATGCATTTCTATGCGAGTAAGTATCCTCTGCCTCAAATTTCAAGTAACTGACACTATTTCTGAGCTTGTCATACACGCAAATCGCATTTTCTTTATGTTCTTAATGTCAGTGGTGGATCCAATGCAGGCGTAACAGCATCCACATGAGTGAAGCACAACGAAGTGCTCTGAACGCATTGCTTTTCCGAACTGGCGACCAGTCTCGAGACATAGTCCTTGTCCTTGCAACCAATAGACCAGGAGATCTTGACAGTGCCATTACGGACCGCATTGATGAAGTAATTGAGTTCCCTCTTCCAGGGAAGGATGAGCGTTTCAAACTGTTGAAGCTTTATTTAACCAAGTACCTCTTGAATGATAATAATGGTGATAACAAATCAAGTTTGGGTTCATTATTCAAGGAAAGCCCACAGAAGATAACAGTAAAGGACGTTTCTGATGAAGTGCTTCAAGAGGCTGCTATGAAAACAGAAGGGTTCTCAGGCCGTGAAATAGCAAAACTCATGGCCAGTGTACAGGCAGCTGTTTACGGACGTCCAGATTGTGTGTTGGATGCGCAGTTGTTTAAGGAGATTGTAGACTACAAGGTAGCAGAACATCACCAGCGGATAAAATTGGCAGCTGAAGGTGGTCAACCTCAGCCTGCTTAGCATTATCCCACAAATAGGAAGTGAAAATTTTGCTACAATTTTTCCGAGATTCAGGAATTCACTTATGATTTCCGTTGGTTTGCTCATTTGATAGAGGTTGTCTACGAAGATATACTGGAAATATCAGGAAACCAGGAGGGATGCAAGCAACGGAAGATGTATTCTAATGGAGTAAATGGTTGTACCACATCACCCTCAAGATATAGGAAGAACTTACATGTTAAGATTAAACTTAATTCATTTTATGCTGACCTTTTTTCCCCCCGGCAAATTTGACATTATTCTTTTGTCTAATAATAAATTTTATTGAATTTATACAATAATTCACAGAGCGTGCTTTCTCTTCTGATATAGACGAGAACATTGATGCAGGGTTGAAGGAGCGTAGTGGCATGATGGCTTTGAATTGAATTGATTTTTCTAAAAGGTTTGTGTGTGTGTGTTTTTAAGTTTTATTTATGATTTTTGTGGAGCGGTCATAATTTGTGTTGAAAACAATGATAAATCAGAGGAGTCAGGAGTGAGCCCTGAGGTCAACTCAAAAGATAGAGTCTCTTTATTTTTATCCTTTATTTTTCTATTTGAATCGTTGCCACTATGATTTTGGGAGGAAGGATTTGACCTTAGTAAAACAAAGGTCATTCAAAAACGAGCACACGCAAGTCTGTCTCATAGGATACGTGGCAAAATGGGGAGGAGAAGATGTTCAACACGGTCCGGACTGACGTACACGTGCCACTATTTTCCATGACAAAGTTTGTCCCTCCTCTCCTTGCTTTAACCACGTCGTCAGTTTCTCCCTACAACATTTGGTGTAGAGAGAGAGAGAGAGAGAGAGAGAGAGAGAGAGAGAGAGAGAGAGAGAGAGATGGAGATGAGGAAGGTGGTGTTGTTGGTGTTATGCATATGGGCAGTGATGGCGGTGGAGATGTGCGGATGTCAGGGACAAAATGCGGAAAACACAGAGGAAGTGATGGACAAAGTGAAGGACGCCATTGATGACTCCAAAGCCAAACTCGACTCCTGGGGCGATTGGGCCCTTGAAAAGTTTGCCGAGTAAATCTCTCTCTCTCTCTCTCTCTCTCTCTCTCTCTCTCTCTCTCTATGTTAAGGCCAACGTGAATTTGTCAGAAAAATTTTATACGCACTGTGTTTATTCTTTGAATTGATTCTCCTTCCTATTGTTTCGTGCTAAATAGGCTAACATCAATCAAATTTATGAACATATAATCAATTTAATGAAAAGAAAAAAGAGTATGTTGTATACACTAAATAAATAATTAAATTTTATACGATGATTTATATTAAAAAAATATCAAAATAACAAATGTTATACTAAATTTTTTTTTTGACTTATTTATTTTTTTAATATTATTCGAGAAATACCATTCCGGTGAAGAAAATGAGAGTGCTAAACTGCACTTTGATGAGGAAAATAGTATTTTTGGTGAACAAAAAATCAGATATTAAGTCTTACTTTTCTTAGGTCTTACGTGTCTCATTGTTATTGGCGGTGGCAAAATGCAATGTTTGAATGTGCTATAATGCAGAAATTATCAAAAAAAAAAAAAAAGATTGTCATATTTGATCATTAGAAAGTTAAAATCACTTTTGTCAAGGGGAAAAAAATTTGTTTTTACATTATTTATAGTAATTGCAAAATATCCTGTGAATGTTGATACCTTTGAAATGAATAAATTCTGATAATTCAGATTTTCTCGATAGCAAAATTTTGAATGGCTTGATTTGTCTCGAACATTTTTCTTTCTGGGAATGGTAGAAAATTCCTGTTTCAGAACATTAGTTTATGAATATTTTAATTTGGAATTTGCAAGTTCATTTTAAATTCTGTTAAAGATGTATGGAAGATAATGTGGGTACCTTAAGATGCATAAGGTAACCTATGTATACCCTTTTTTTTCTTTATTATTATTATTATTATTTTTTTTTTTTTTTTTTTTTTTTGCCTTCAAGTTTCAGTGGATTTGGATTTAAGCAAGATCAAGACACTATAAAGGAAACGATGCGCACCGTGGTGATGATGCAGAGGATGGAGCATCAAAAGCAACACACACTATCAACTCCGCGGCAGTGAGAGGATCCAAATGGGCTTCTGAAAAGGCCGGTGAGACCAAAGAATCTGTCTCCAAGAAGGCAGGCTATGCTAGGGATTCCACTGCAGAGAAAAAGGATCAGGCAAAGCATATAGCATCTGGTAAGGATGGAGATTCAAAAGAGGCTTATGATAAGGCTAAGGATAGTGCAACGGGGAAAGCAAAGGCGAGTTATGAGGCTGCAAAAGAGAAGGCTTCGCAGGCTGCAGGTGATGTTGGAGCTGGGATGAGAAAGAAAGCTACTGAGCTATGAAGACACATGACTAGAATGATATGGCCTTTGTGAGTCATTTTCTTATTGCGCTTTACCTTTTATGTTGTTTCTATTTGTGGTATTTTTTAGATTGTAGAAGCTCTGTTGAAGCCCTTTTCTTTTGTTTATCTCAAGTCTACCTGTGGTTGGTGCATGTTTCCCATCAATGCAATCATAAATCATTTTGCAAGTGCAATTCCAAGAGACTTGATGTGCTTACCTTTTCTAGGATTTTTTTCTCCCGTTCCATGAGTGTTACCATCCACGAAGTCGGTGACCATTGGATAGATCAGGATTAAATTCTGGACATTCAAAATTTAAAAAAAAATGAAAATTCTGAATGGTTTCTTCTCATCCGAGTCACTAATCTCGTCTGTATCACAGGATCATATAATAACCTACCTTTTTGTATGGGAAAAAAAGCACTGCATGTGGGACTTACGGACCGGGCCTGGTTGGCTAAAGATTTTTGGGCCTAGTTGTTCTCTTGCAAAGACCCGGGAAAAAACGCACAAGGACTTGGTAGCAAGCTTGTTAGAAGTGTGGGTTTAGACATTTGTGGGGATTTTTTTTGGGGGGGGGGGGGGGGGGTTGGAATATAAGTAGGGATCAATGAAGAGGAAGATGAGAGGGTTGAAGTGTCACTGGTGGTGGTACGCTAGTGGTTGACAAGGCTAAAATCTTATCTCAAATCTTCGAATCCTTTTTATCTTTTCCATTTATCTTTTCTTTTTGCTTGGTAAAAAAGATGACAAGATTTGAATTGTGGATCTTTTGATCTTTTAAGCCTTACTATTGAAATCAAAATCCTTTAATCAGATTCTAAACTATTTGCGTTTGTTCACATACATGAAAAGTTGTGTGTCATTAGGTTGTGGGGGGCATAAAGTTCATATTCTTCTATTCCTCTTGTTTACAACGTTATTTCCTGAAGAGGGAAATAATCAACATAGAAAGTTAAAATCCTAGGAAATCCTTCAGCTCCTTGTGAAGAAGAAGTACATGGGGATGAATCAAGCAGGATCAGATACTACCCCATTGGTGTCACCGGCTGCATTCATCCGTGTAATCCTCACCTGTCAATCATCCCTCATAAACAAACCTTGGACCATAACACATTACGGAAGGAGAAATCTATATGTATCTTGACCCTACAACATATATTCTTTTAAGGAGCTTCTCTCTCAGCATCCAAGTTTTCATACCCTTGTTTCTTCAGGGTGGCAAGCCCATAATTGTTCAAACTAGGTCAAAAACCCTAAGGATTATATCCCTTGCGCATGAAAGCCTTTTCTTTTTCCCATAGAAGTGAACTAAAATAGTTGACTATAACATAGTATTTGAGTCTAACAAGTCCATTTTCTATGTTTGAAGTAACAAAATTTTTGTCTTTGTATGATTTAACAGATGCTACACACATGCATGTTGATTGTTGAGATAGGTACAGTGTCATACTTACGCTCATATTTAAAAGTATCGTTGTTTGTCTCAGCACTCTGGCTAGAGGCCATTAAAAGCCATAAAATGACTTCTGAATTTAGTAGGGTACTGAAAACAGTACATTGCGTTGCAGACATTTCATTTCAGACAAACTTGCAGCAACTAAGCATAATATTCTATGTAGAAGGCTAAGCTAAGGCTTGTTGTGGAAAAATTGACTTCCCTAGTTGTTTGTCCCTCTACACCAGGCATGTGCCAAAACAGTAACAAAGCAGACCTAAGTATCCCCAAAATAGATTAGAATAGCATCACATTTGTTAAGTGTCTACCCAAGTTGCCCCCAAAAAAAAAAAAAAATTGCCCTAGCCATACATATATTTCTGGAAAAATAATAAAAATGAGAACGTGGGTCCTATGCAGATTGGCCACACTTGTCTGAAAATTCTCAGTTTCTGACTATCAAGGGCCACATTGAATTCATGCAGTTGAATTGAAGACCCCCCTCTCTCCTCCCCCCCCCCCCCCCCAAGAAAAAATACGTAAAATTGTGATGCAAAAAATATCAGAGAGAGAGAGAGAGAGAACAAGGAAAATCAAAACTAAACGAACTCTATTTTATCTTATTTATCCCTAGCATAAATCTACAAATACCTAACCAGATTTATCTACTACATTCATAATATGGTAATATTCCTAAGAGAGAGGGGAGGGGAAGAAGATAATAAATATGATTTGTCTTACAATAGTCTTTTTTTCATGGCTTGTTTGTTATTGTGCATCCAAACTTTAAAAACCTGTCTCTTGACACCAACTTGGGAACAAAATTGTTGAACCTCATCATCATCTTGCTTCTGCATCTTCCATCCCAATTTCTCAGCAAATTCATGCATTTTATCCTTCTGTTCCTGACTGAATTTGGTACGAAATCGCTTCTTGGATGGCATCCGAAATTCAAATTGCTCTCTACCTTGCATAATTTCAGCATTTGATTGATACATATCATTGTTTAGATCTTCACTCGAAGAATACTCAGCCGGAGCACCACCACTACCACCACCGCCACCTCCAAAAGCAACCATCATAGGAGCTCTTTGAGGACTTTTAGTGGTAGTAGACATAAAGTAAGCGAGTCTATGTTCTTGAGGTGGTTGTGCAGGAGGTGGTGGAAGCAATGAAGGATATTGAGGCTGATGATGATGATGATGAGACACTACTCTATTCCTTTGATTACTGTTGTTGTTGTTGTTGCAATAAACATAACAATTGTTAGCAACAGTTCTGGGTTGTTGTTGGGACAATAATCCATTGTTGTTGTTATTCTTGATCTCCTTTCGATGAAAATTCCGATGACAATCACAAGCTGCACATTTTAAGGCTTCTGGGGTTCCTTCTTCACCGCCAGGCATGAACTCTCCACACCCATCAAGCACATGTCCTCCTATTCTTGCCGCATGATTCCTCAAACATTCCTTGAAGTTAACCAAGGACGCACTAGCAATAGTACAAGTACTAGGATTGCTAGCTGAGGTTGATGCAATAGCAAGAGCTGTTGTTGCTGGATGATGATGATGATCTGGATCTGGGTTTCTTTGATCTCCTGATCTTGCATCCTGTTTGGGGAATTCTTGAAGATGATCATGATGATGATCTAGGGTTTGATTGAAGATGGTTGAGGTGACTTTTGTATGATCCGTTGATGATTTTTTCTCTCCTGAAGGAGAAGAGATCTTGGAAGATGGGGATTCTTGGATTGGTAAGTTGTAAGCTAGAGAGTTTGCATCCTTGTCTTGGTTTTCCATATTTTAAGAAGAACAAATATACCCAAAAATCCAAACAGACAAAAGCAGCCTTCTCTTCTCTTAATAATCTATTCCCACCTCATCATTTTCCGTCAAAGCCCCTTCTCTCTCTCTCTCTCCCCACCAAAACCCTAATTTATTCCATCTCTTAATTTTGACAATCAAAATCTAATCAAAGGGAATAATCAAATCAAACTTTGTGATTTTGACATTTTGGGTGCTAAACCCACCACCCCAAATCACTAGTTTTCAACTCTCTTTCTCTATCATACCCAAGACGTAAGCAAACAATTGAGCAGTAGATAGAGAGAGAGAGAGAGAGAGAGAGAGAGAGAGAAATAACACAGAAATTACAATAAGATACTTAAAGGGAAATGTTGAATACTAAAATGGGTCCTACAAAGAACTAATCAAAATTTAAAACTTCATTAATCAAACTGTGGAGATCATCTGGAACATAAAATGCAAATGATGAAACCCAAAAGCAATTAATGGTGTGGGGAAGCAGAGGGTTTGATTAAGAGAGACAAATCTTAAAAGAAGTTGCTAAGCAATATTTAAGAAAAAAAAACGATGCTGAGAAAGGAGAAAAATAGCGCAGTACCATGAAAGAGAGAGAGAGAGAGATAGAGCGTGCGTGTGTGTATGTTTCCTAAGAAGCAATCAAAGGACATAAAAAAAATCGAAGAGGAAACAGCTGGTTTTGCTTGTAGAGGTAGGCGGGTGGTACTCTAGAGAAGGGAGTGTCAAAGTGAATGAGTGGTGTGTTTAGTGATGACAGTGAAAGAATACTATGCTCAAACAGCCGACAGCCTCATGTTCTTCCTCCCCACAGCCTGCACACTGGTCCAGCTTCTCATTATTGCCTGTGCCTCCCCCCTCCTCTCTCTCTCTCTCTCTCTCTCTTCCCCCTCAAAACCCTAAACAATTTCTGTTAGTGAGAGAGAGAGGAAGAGTGATGTGTGATAAGATGTTGCTTTCGTGCTTGGAATCTTCCTGCAAAACGCTCGACTCCCATCATCTTTTAGTACCATTGAGAGAGCCATAGTTTGGTAAGGAAAAAGCCATTTTAATGAAGGCTGTGATACAAAGGTTGTACATATTTTTGAATAAAAGAGCTGTTAATTTTTTATTTATATTGAAGACATTTTTTTGTTATTTATGTTGCGATGTTTTTAAGCAAAAAAAAAAAAAAATCCCTTTTTTGAATAAAAAAGAATTTTGCCTTTAGATTTTGAATGAATGTTATTGTTACATAAATATTAAAAAAATTATTAAATTAAGATTGATTTATGAATTTATAAATGGGTTGAGGTGAAGCGAAGATAGGAGACAAGAGTATACTTACATGCATGCATATATATAATTTTTTAAGAATATTTAATTTTCATTATCAAAATTAAATTTTAAATGAAATTTGTATTTTTGACTTTAAAATTTTGTGTGCATATGATAAAAGAATTAAAATTTCTTGAATTTTATAAATGGAGAAAATAGGTACTAAAAGAAATTTGTCCCTTAAGGATCTAACTCGACTCAAATCGAATTTAATTAAACTAAACGTGATTATCAAATATTGATAGTTTATTTCAAAAAAAAAGTATATATAAGAAAAGTAAAAATAAGTAAAAAAAAATACAACAATAACAACAACAACAAACTGATCTTTAATCTCAATAATTTAGAATCGACCGTTTTGAGAGACAAATTTGTAAAAAAAATACATAATATTTTTGCTAGTTGTCTTATGAATATTAGACAAAATTCCCATAATATTTTTAAATTATAAAGAAACATAAATTTGTTAATTAAGTGATGAAAATGTGAGGAGAACTTTATTATTGTAAATTTACTTATCTACATACATAACAAATGATTAATGAGTACATTTGATTTATTTAGAAATTATCATAATTTTATTTAGCTTATCTCTAATTTATTATGTTTATATTTTAATATTTTTCAGTAAATTCATTAATAAAAAGATAATTTTATAAGAGCTAAAAATATGTTTGTATTAATAATTGTCTCAAACTAAAAACTTTTGCTAAAATAATCATAATCTTCCCTATACGAGTCGAGTCCGCGGGCTTGTGTAAGAAAAGTAAAATAAAGTGAAAATGTTTGGTCCACCGTATAGCACTTGTCCTGTTAGTGTGAATGTCAGATTCTTTCCCTATGGTGGTCTGATCTCTCTCTCTTTCTCTCTCTACTATTATGTGCCTGCTGCAAAATCCTGCAATCACCCCCACTCTCTTTGCCAAAGCTAATGCTCTTTATCTTTTGCAATTATTTAACTCTCTCTCTCTCTCTCTCTCTGATTTGTCTTGTGTTCTGGTGTGGTTTTCCCCCTTGGCGGTGGCGTCAGCCAATCACATAGCATTTTGTATTTGGGTACTGTACACTTTGACTCTTTTTTCGCATAAATACAGACTTTAGTTTTAATTCGGATGAGGGTCAACTACCTTCCTATAATTTGACTTCACAACATGGACCAATCGAATTGTTTCCTCTTTTTTCTCTAAAAAAATTTGTTTCCCTAAGCATTTGATTTTTTTTCTATTTTCTCCTGTTTTCATGATTGTGGGCATAATTATAAGAGTTTTGGGACATTAAGATTTCAGGGTTTAAATTAATTAATAGAAATAATTTATAAAAATATGTAAAAAATTTTAAATTATTCGACGATTTACGATTTTTTCATATTTCAGTGAATTACGACGATGAAATAGTGAAAGAATAATAGTTATGATTAAAATTAAATATTCTAATTCAAAAGAGAGAGAAAAATATAGAAAAGATTGGGTTTTTCGAGATGAGAAAAGAAATCACAGAAATAATATAAGAAATTTTAGTTCAATTCTTTAAAAAAATAGGCACTTCTCATTATAAATTTTTATTTTATCTAATAAATATTAAAATAAATTTAAATAAAATAAAATATCAAATACTTTGAAACTAGTAGAGCTACTAATGTGCCCAAGGGATAATACATGAGAGAAGGTTGCTGTTAGAATAAATTCAATTTTTCTCAAATTTCTAATTTTTTTATTTTTATTTTTTATAGTACCCTTTTTTTATTAAAAATAAAAAATTTAATAAGAAACACAAAGTTTTATAAATAAAAGATTGAAATTAGAATTATCTCGATAAATATTTACATTAAAGACACAAGTTAATCTCAGTAACCATAATTATAATTTTGCACGATTATATATTATGATTATAACCGGTAACAACTGCCATTAAAATACTATTTTTATTAAAATAAAAAAAATTAATGATTTTAATTTAAAATACAAGCCACTATATAAGTTTTTTCTTATATTTTAACATAAGGAAAAATATTCAAAGCATTTTCTTGGGTGACTAAAATCTTCTCTTGGCCGTGAAATATGATGGATTTTTTTTGAAATTGATAGATTTTTTCGGTTTTGAATTCAATTTCTATTTCTTATGTATCTGGATCTCATTGCTGATGTTTTTGATTCGTCAAGATATTTCTCACAATTTATTTTTTCAAGTTTAGTTGTTATTTGATTTTTAGTATTTTCTAGTAAATTTGTATACCGTTAAAAACACTATTAAAATGAAATGAAATAATTGAAAACTAAGTACCCGTTTGACAGAGTTTTTTTTTTTAATTTTTCTTCTCCTTACAAGGAGAATATTTGCCAACTATGATTTTTTTTAAAACTCTTAAAAAAACGAGCTTTTTTTTCATGAAAAAAAAATTAAAAAGTAACTTTTAAGTAAAAGCTCCTGGGAGGAGCTTTTACTTTTCCTTTTTTTTTAATACTCTAGCTTTTCCGGAATTTTATATATATTTTTTTTCATTTATATCGTCACATAATTATTTTTATTCCATTAATATTCTCATTTAAATGATACAAATTTTTAAATATACCCATTAATTTTTAATTTTTAAGTTTACTTCAAAAGTAAAAAAATAAAAAAAAAATTAACTATTTTATTTCAAAGGTAAAACAACCAAACAACTTTTAACTTTTTTTTAAAAATAATTAATTTTTACTTCTCCTTACAAGAAGAAGATAAGTCGAAAAAAAACCCTACAATACAAGCACTAAACCTTCTTTCTTGATCCAGTAGTTAAGAATAAAACAAAAGCTTCATTATTGTTTTATGCCCGTAAAGTTAAATTTGGAAGATGACATTGTACTATAAAATTGTCATTTATATGTACCTTACAAAATTAAGTCACAAAACCATAATTATAATCACCATTATTCTCGAGTAATCCATTGAAAAATATATTTATCAGAGGTATGCATGAGTGTGAAATTGACTAGGAATCCTAATTAAATCATATCTAAGAAAAATTTTTCTACCAGAAATGAAGAGAAATCATGACTTGTGTCATGGTTTAGGAATCTATGAAGTTTCCCAAGTCCAACCAGTACTCTCTTACCCATAAAAATTTATGATTACTACTAATAATATAATTGCAAAAAGATTATTAAATGGCTCCATTTTATAAGGAAAAACAATTCCATTCCTAAGTAACACTTTTCTACCGACGTTTACTTGGTTCAGAGGCTGATACTGTTATTCTTTAAATAAAATCTTAAGTTTAAGTTTTCTATATGAAAAAACATATACTGTGATAATTTTAATTTTTTAAATTTAATCCGACTTAAATCAAATTTAGTCACATTCAAAGAGATTATTGGATATGAATAATTAAGATTTATTAATAAGATAATTATTTTATATATTTTATGATTTTTTTGAAGCACTTTAAGTTTTCTTTTAAAATATTATAATAACTGAGAAATATTACGCGATTGTTGGAAAGAGATTAGGGGGGAGAGAGAGAGAGAGATTGCAGCAAACATACCCTAATTCAGTAAGTCCTTTGGAAAATTATTTTGGTAAGTAAAATGTAATTGTCGAGCAATTTTACCTTAGAACTCCTTGATAAGTGAGAGACCACCGAACTCAGGTTGACGCAACACCTATTTTATAACCACACGATTATAAATTTCTCTGATTACAAAAAAAAATAAAAAATAAAAAAGTAAAATCATTTGTAAGTTATAAAAATGACATGTTTACAGTATTTTAGTATTTTGGCAAGAATTATGGTGGTAATATAATTAAAAATAATAATTTTAAATTAAATTGATTATTTCCATGCAAACAAGGGTCATTGTGATAATACTCGAATGGAGGGATAATGGTGATGGCCGGATTATAATTTTGAGAGAGAGAGAGAGAGAGAGAGAGAGAGAGAGAGAGAGAGAGAGAGAGCTTGGGCATTAAGAGTGTAAATTTGACAAAGATCAATGAAGCAAATATTAATTAAATGCCAACTACTCGAGACTTCGGCAGATGAAGAAGGGCAGTGTCCTTGTGAAGGACAGCTTTGTTTTCCATATAGCAATTAATTGGTCTTGTACTAGTAGTTCCAAACATTAGTGGCATAAACGAGGTAATGATCATATTTCCTGAT
The DNA here is from genome assembly GCA_033439265.1 of Dillenia suffruticosa. Taxonomy (NCBI): domain Eukaryota; kingdom Viridiplantae; phylum Streptophyta; class Magnoliopsida; order Dilleniales; family Dilleniaceae; genus Dillenia; species Dillenia suffruticosa. Next base: position 1,683,239 of record JAVTVX010000027.1, read on the forward strand.
TAGCATACGTTTCACGTCCCACCCAAACCCTAAGATTTTATCAAACCATATAATTTTCTTCCCCCATAGATTTTGAGAACACAAAGTTCTTCCAATAAAATAAATCCATGTGAATGTCTTTGTACATTAATTAATTTTAGGTAAATATTTATGAGTATTAGTTTAGGTTAAAAAAATTAAGACTATTATTAAATTCTAGTTTAATTAATCAAATATTTCACTTATTCCGATTAATCTGAGTTAATTCTAACTGAACTCAATTTAAGTAAGAGAGTAAATTTTAACAGCCGTGATCGAGCTTTGGAGGGTGATTAATGGAAAATGGGTGCAAAGGGTGACTGAATACCGATTTGAATTATAATTATTTAATCTTTTACGGGTTAATATTTTTAACATAGAAATATAAATTTCATTTATAAAAAAATTGGGTACATTAAAGTGGGCAATTCTAAATCCACCACTCTAATTTAATGGTGAAAAGGGGAAATCTAAATTGTAGTGTCAATTAGGAAAATTTTAATTTATTTTATATATAAAAAATTTTTAAAATTTTATAGTCCCCATGAGCTACCTAAAATGATTAAAGAATAATTATTTAATATGATCTTCTTTTTGTTTTGTTGATGGAACAAGTTCCAAATCACAAGTTCCAAATCTATCTATGGTGAATGATTAAACTAATCAGACCGGATATACTTGTTTATTAGATTTAACTAAGTAAAAAGTAATTCGCATGCTTTGGACACGTGGCAGAAACCCATTCAAGTTTAACCTGTCTTTCTCTCCTTTTTGTTTTTTTTTTGTTTTTTTTAATTTTTATTAATGCATCCTTTCATTTCTTTGAAATTCGAGCAATGACTTTTTGAAGACATGTCCACAAATGGGCCCCCAAGTCAGGAATCTCTGTGCTTCACATTCTCTCTCTCTCTCTCTCTCTCTCTCTCTCTCTCTCTCTGTGTGCCTATCTTCTCTTTCCAATTCAATATATATATGTACATGCATGTTAATTCTAATTTCAAAAAATAGTTTTATAAAAATTTTAGAGGGTGACAGTAGGGTCACAGTTGAACTTTTAAAATTATATAATGAATTTTATTAAAAAAAAATTAGTGGTAGTTGGCTTGCGCTTTGACTTTGCTCCCACGTATGGTATAATCAAAAAATTAAAATAAATTAAAAGAAGAAGAAAAAATAAATTTGAGAAAAAATATGAAAAAAAAACATGATAATTTTCTTAAGAATAGGATTAAGGAATGTGACAAATGTTTTTCATCCGGCATGCGTTTAGGAATATGATTAAGGAATGATGGACCACAAATAACGTGGTATTTGTTTTAATCATGAAAATTTTGTTTTATTTCTCTTGGAACCAAGTCAAGTGTTGATTTCATATATGACTAAACATGCGGGCTACATTTTATTTCATGATTGGATGAATTTAATTGAGTAAAAAATGACACAATCTTATAATTTAAAATTTTTCTAATTTTTAATTGTTTTTTTTTTGTTTTTACTATTGGTATCCAAATTTTATCCGACTAATACAATTCGAATATTATAGAATCTATTTTTAGGAATTGATATTTTTTATTTTTATTTTTTTGTTATTTTTAGAATTTAAATTCAAGATGGATGATTTGAATTTTGATTTTTAAAATCGGAGGAGTGGATTGTGATCGGTAAATTCTTCGCTCAGAGATAGACGTTCACTGTGTCTCCACGCAGTTGGGGGGTTAAGGGGAGAGGAGGAAATGTCGGCAGCGGCATGGCGCGGACCATGCGCCATCAAAGGGCACCCGTGAAACGAATCTGGACAGACGCGCATTTAGAAAGTGTAAAACTTGGAGAGAGAGAGAGAGAGGGAGAGAGTGCATGTGTGGACTCTGGCGGGTCACATCACCTAGCGTGCACCCTTAGATACAATTGGGATTTTGTGGGGGTCACACTTTGCAAAATTAGATTTCATCCTCCCTAAAAAAACATAGGCTTAATCATTTCATTTGAAGTTTATTTTGTTGGGTTGGGTCCCAATTTCACACCAATATGGAGTCACCTTGTACGGTGAGACGCAAAACCTTAGGATAAGTTTAGTTAGCAGAAAAGAGAGGGGGAGGGAAGGGGAAGGACGAGATTTTCTGTAAACGGTAGAAGTAAATATATTTTTTTTTTATTTTGTTTGATATAGAAATAGAAAAAATGAGTATTATTTTGTCTTATTTGGCCGGATTGAAAAGTGAAAGGAAAGTGAGAAGGAAATGTGTATTATTCTCCCTGATCCAAGGGGGGAAGGAGAGAAGAAAAGCGAGAAGATGAAAAAAAAGATGGGAATTGAGAGAGAAATATTATTTATTGTATTTTATATTATATTTATTAAATTATCTTTTTTTTTATATTTCTTTTTGTTGTTATATTTTCTCTTTAAATTCATTATATTCCGATGAATTTTGATGGAACACGCGAAGAATTTCAACGCATTTTATGTTTGTATTAAAATATTTGCTTAATTCGGGCATTTTGTTTAATAAAAGTGAGAAAAAATTATACCCGTAATTATTTTATTTAAATTTTATTATAATCATTCTCACATTTATGCAAAATATATCTTAAATCGTAATAGTAGCACAATAAATAATTTTAATTTTTAATCATTATAATTCCACCCCCACAAAATATTTAATATTATAATAATTCCTCATTAAGACACGTCTTTATATCTTCTTTTATTTCTTTGTCTAATCTTATAATTCACCAATATAATTATTCAACTTATTAAAAATGCATTTATTGAAGCAAAAGATTTTTAAATATTTTATTAATGGTCCTACTACGCTCTTCGTTGACCTGAGGATTGACTTTTTTGTTCGATTGCTAGCTTAGATTCATGTTCTCTTGTCTTTATTCCCTCCTCATTTATGTAACCATTTTAAGAAAAATACCATGTACTCGGATTAAAATAATTTCGGATAATACATGGTGTTTTGCGATTTTATTTTTTTTAATTTCAACGGCAACAAACAAACTGATTATTAATTTTAAATTTAGGAATCGACCGTCATGATATTGACAAAAGTTTTATGCTAACCATCAATTTATTGCAACTCTCCTCGTGTACTAGAATTTGGAATTTACATTGTTTTTTTTTTTTTTGAAAAAAACAATGTTAATTTTTTTTTTAATTTCATCTATATAATAAACTTTTTTTTTTAAAATTTTTTCTTTTGATCTATGTATTACGTCTTTTTCTCGTAATCTTGACTTTGATTACGTTCGGTTGGACAAGTCTCCTCATCGTTCGAAAATTTTATATTTCAGGATATAATTGAAATATCGACAATGTGTTCTTTTTGGGATAATTTTGTCCCATTTGTTCCAAATGAGAAAAATTATGGTTAGAGTTGTTAAATGACAAAGAATAAGAGCTCTAGCTATTGTATTTATTATGCCTTTTTAAAGGTATAATGGGTTTTGGCATTAGGCGTTGAAATTAGGAAGAAAGAATATGCCCACATTTTGCTGAAGGGACATGGTCATGGAAAAAGGAAATGCTGAGTAGCTTCTAATCTAAGCTCTGGGTTGGGGGGGTGGGGGGACAAGAGTATCAGGGGCTAATTTGAAGGTGCCCTAATGTTAGGGCAGTTGATAAAGGTGCACTTGCTAATTCAAGATTGGCTAAATTCATGGGAGCTTATTGAGTCACCACTCCAATTTATGAAAGCAACGGAAGCACACTTGTAGCTTTTTCAGTAGTGCCCATCACAAAATATTAAGAGTATAGATTTAAAAATAATAAATAATTATTTATTTTTTAGTTTAATCTTAAAATCAAAGTATGAAATTTTATAATTATTTTATATTATATTTATATGATAAATTTTAGTAAAACTAATCAACTGACAATTGGGGGGTGGGATAAGGTTCAAGCCACTTTCATGTCTATGCCTCACTTGTCCCATGATGGTTCATAACCTTATCTCCCATGGCCTTTCCCTTTTCCCTTAAAATAAATTTTCATTTCGAACATTTGAAATATTTGAGAAACGGGTCTCCTTCAAATCTTAGGTTTGAGCTACGTTCTTTCTCAAGCATGCTTGCAAATCCCTCTCAAAGATTTGATCACGAGGGGTTTTTTCTCATTTTAAGATTTGACCCTTTAATCAAGCTTGGTATTGTTTTGGATCGTTTGGGTCAGGATATGGCACAATTTCATCACACCATCATAAAAATCAATGAAGAATTTCCCTTTGAGATAGACTCCACAAGTTGGAACGTGGCACTAACCAGTTGCAGACATGACAACCAGAGAGAGGCTCTTTGTCCGTGACCTTAGGTGATGCAACCTGTCTCATGAGTCCTTCCTGTTGTGGACATAACACCTCTTGCAAGAAGCTATGCCTTGATCAGACGTGAATCAACTGGAGCGAAAATGCAACCATAAAACTTATACTCACGAAATGGGAATGGTGGATATACCCATAATTCTGATAATTCTGAGCTTCATGTTACTCCGAGGACACATGTCAAGAGCGAGGCGCGAGGACAACAAATGGATAATCTGGGGCACATAGCCTGGTAAGACACAACCCAAGATTAAAATTTTGAATTTGGGTCAAGCCTAGATTACCCTCCCCCTCATAAGCAAGTTCAATACAAGAGGGAAGAGCCCACGACAGAACCTCTCGGCCATGTAAACCAAAAGGATACAAACTAGAAGCAGCAATTAAAATTATAAAACATCCGCAGCCCCCGCGGGGGGGGGGGGGGGCGGGGGGCGGCGAGCTGATATCAACAAACAAAGGCCATGTGCCCAGACAAGAAATCAATCACTTGATCGTGATGTAAAAGCAGTCCACTTCCAGCCAAGAGAGCAATGGTGAAGCAGAAAGGATCAGAAAATCTGCTTACAACTTTTGTACGTCAACAACAATAACAAATTGAATCTTAATCCCAAATTTTGAGATCAATCGTTTGAGAGATCAATATAAAAAAAAAATTACAACTTTTGTAAGCTGAACAATAAAATTTGAGGAACACTCTATAATCTGTGATATGCGAAAACATGTTCACTATCTCCTAAAAGAATTGCTAGAGCACTTAATGAATATCTTCATTCTCAAAATTCCAGCAGCAAGACCTCTGATAAGCCATTTTCTGACTATTCACGGTTATCTCACAAGCACGATCATGGTCCCCTGATGTCTGTCCTGAGAAAAAAAAAGAATAAATGCAACAAGGACATAAGATTTTCCTCAATAAAGAAAGTTATCGATATATATATATATAAAGATCACATTGCACACTAACTAATAAAAGCATTAAGTATTTCCATGTTGATATCGATAAAAAGACAAAAAAAAAAGACCTAATGTTATTACCACACCAATACAAGCAAGAAAAAGAGAATTATTTCTCTTGGCTCATAAAAGTGTCACTAATTGTTCAAATCAACTATGGTTCTGGCGTAATTTTGAATATGCGGGATAATTAAAAACCACAACAATGGAATAATCTAACCTCCAAACATGTACTTGCCAATTAAGGCTTTAAGAGGACACAACTACTTAGACCCTGTTAACCAGGGAAACATAAAAGCAAAATTAATGGGTCACAGCAATCTAATAGTCAATGAAGATGGATATAAGTATTTATGCATAAAATGACTCCGGTGCCCTATGAATACTTGAGTGCAAAAATGACTTCTTTGATTTGATCTTTCATGAGAAAGAGTTTAATGACCTTCCCTTGCCTTCAAAATTCAATATTCTACCCCAATCCACATATAAGCACAATTTGATCACCCATAAAGGCACTGTGAGTGAAAAATCCAGACTCTAAATTTGATGGCTACAACCAACATTTGGGTCCTCATGGCACCTATGACACGGATAAATAACTGTTGAGCAAGCCTCAAGCTTTCCGCACAATGCCTAAGTCTTTATTATGACAATTCAATATAATGTCATTTTTCCTCTCCACCTTCTAACTGGGTTAACCATGCCACAGTCCAAGTCCACAAACTCCCCAAACCTATTAATCTCTACCACCTAACACAAAATTTAAAATCACCACCCCGCCCATGCTCCAAAGTAAGCAAAGTTACAGTCACCTTGCTGTTGTGAAGAAACCATATTAGCACAGGACAAAGCAGGTGCGAATCTAGTAAAACAAATTAAATGTAAGTTCAGCTACGGAAAGGCACCACTTTACAAAATATAAAGATCTTGGGTGCACAAATGAGGCAATCTTCAACCCAAAATAGAAGACCAGATAACTCCTATGTGGCAAGAGAAACCGTCAGGTTGCAGAAAATCATCTATACCTTGAAAGCTACAGTTCAAAGTACTTCTTAACCAATAATTACACATAACTAATTTGACCTGTATTTATGTTTAAAAACCATAGACTTATTTCAAATTCTTTGTTGCAAGGTGTAAAGAATTTAACAGATTGTTCATAGTACGTGATTTTTCTCGATGGAAGATAGTTTAACAGATTGTTCTACTCCGAAAAAGCTTCCATCGATCACAATTGCTCCCATTATATAAAATGAGGCTTCAACTTTTCGATTTTCCTCAACAAATTTTATTTCCCAAAAACCAAGTAGTACAAAACAAGCTCAAGATTGTCGAAACCATAAAATGAATGGACAAATTCTGAACCACAAAACAAAACAGTTATGACTAAGCCTAACAGTAAAAACATAATCAAAAGTAAACAAAAATTGGAGATTTACCCGAGACCCGCAAAATCATAAAAAAAAAAAAAATGGCGGTGCTGCTGCTACTCTTGCAGTTCCTGCACAAATTCTAATTCCTGTCCCAGTTGCTGCAATTCCTGTTCTTGCACTTGTTTCTGCACCTGTTCGTGCAGACAATCGTCTGCACCAAGAGCTGGAATCTCAGCGACAACGCCAGCATCTTGGGACTCGGCAAGCTTCCACAGGTAACAACAAGCCACGGATCTATAAGGTTTCCATTTTGCACACAGTCTCTCCATCTGACAAGGCCTAGGTAATGCAGGAAGATCATAAAGGTACTGCACACACTTCCTCACACCCATGTCATGAATTGGCAAAATATCAGGCCTATGTAAGGAGAAAATCATGAAGGTGTGAACTAACAATGGCCCAATTCCATTGACCATTTTTAACATAGTATTCAATGAATTATCATCCATTGCAAGAATTTTATCATCAGACAAAATCCCTCTTTTATATTTGTTGGCCAAGTCCTTAAGGTATTCGGCCTTCTTCTTACTAACCCCAATTTTCCTAAGTTTCTCGCTCCCCAAACCTAAAACAACGTCGGGAAAAACCCTAGATTCTTCGCCTCCACACAGAGAAACAAAGCGATCGTACGTTTGAATACCTCTTTCGTATGATAATTGTTGGAAGAGGAGGGATTTTGATAGGGCTACAAATGGGAATGCGAATTTCTCGAATTTTGGGGGTTCAAAAGTGTCGATCAATTTAGCTAAAGCAGGATCAGAGTTGTGAAGATGTTGAAGGGCACGTTCGAGTTCACCCTCGAAAGACAGTGGACGAATGATTACAGAGGGTGAAGAGTCTCCTTTTCTCTTAGATTTGGCATTGGATGGGCTTTCAGAGGATCCAGGGCCTGACCTTTTACGGGTTCTCCGTGGACGAGGTGGCGGGGTTTGGGAATTCTCGTCAGCGACAGCGGCGGACATGGTGTCTTGGATTTCCTCGGACTGGTCCTTGGGACGGAACGCTTTGTCAATTTCCCGTTGTTAAGGTTTCCTTTTCAAAATATGAATTTATGAAGGCATACTTGAACAAGCGGTCCCCACTTTACTTATCCAAATAAATCTAAAATTAAATAAATTGAATATTATTTAATAATTAAAAAAAAAACTTAATCAAACAGAAATTTCTCTATAAATTAATGAAGGCCAAGTAGTCATTAAATGCAAACGAAATGAAAAGGTTTTTTAATTTTTTAAATTACATATTAAAATATAATTACTAATTTTGTATATAAATAAAAAAAGAAACTTAAAAGTACATATGAACGATGTGAATATCTCACCCGGATTAGATTCATCCCAATTTGGGTTCAATGATTTTTCATAGTCTTAATTAGATGCAAGATACTTATCTAGCAAAGTTAGATTATCAGGAAGACTCTTTTACATGTGTCTCCTTGTTCCTCCTTTTGATTTCCTCTTTCTAATTCTTTCTATTAATCACAAGTTTGCATTATTTATCTCTTTGAGTGTATTTCTTTGATGTCAAATGATTAGATTTTTTTTTGGATGCCGGATGTTAAGCTCTCCTTATGTCGAATTTTAGATTTCCTGATGTCAAACGTTGTGTTTTTCATATGTCGATCGTTAGATTTTTCTCATTATTCAGAAAGTATTTACTTAATTATACAAAATACGATAAGGTATTAAAATTTATATATATATATATATATATATATATATATTTTTTTTTTTTTCTTTCTATAAGAGCGAGTCACATAAATATATGTTCATGAAAATTTCCACCTGATCTCAACAGTGGAACAAAACCATGGCGATGGATTCACCTATTAGATACTAGTGGTTTAACACCAATGTAAATGGATTGTGCAGGGGAGATGGGCTGTGCAGACACAACCCAACGTTAGAATTCTTAAATTTGGGACATCCTTGGTGTTTTTTTGGTAGAGGGCATCCTAGGTCTCAACCTTCCCTTGTAAGCAAGTTAAATACAAGAGATTAATGAATAGTCATATCAGTAAAATTATTTTAAATTTCTTAATTAAATTTTAAATTTAAAATTTAGAAATAAAAGAAATTATGCTGAAAAAATAGTCCTTTAAATAAAATTTTTATAAATTTTTAAATTAAATTAATTAAAATATAATTTTAGATATTACAAATAAAAAAATAAAAAAAAAAACACACACAAGAGTGAAGAGCCCATGACAGAGCCCAAGCCAAATCAGCAAACAAATCATCCTCTTGGGCATGTGAACCAATGGACGCCAGAGCAGACAAAGCTTGCCCACAGAAAAGCAATTGAGGTCCAGCAAGGAGCGCAATTGCCGAGCAAAATTGTAAGCAGATTGTTATGAAACTCACGCGGAATCTCAAAAAAATCATAAAATATTACTTAATTTTAATAGACTCTCTCACCTAACAGATCGATTTTTTATATTGAGTTCTCTTATTGAATTTAAGTTCATCACTTAGATCCGTGACAAATTGGTATCAGAAACTCTGATCTAATATAAAAAAGGATTACATGAAAGAGGACTATCTAAAAAAAGTTATCTGATGTTAGAGTGAGAGCCTTCTAAAAAGGAAAAAGGGTTACCCGCCAGAGTGAGAGCCGTCTGCCTTCTCAAGAAGAGGGTAATGTTATGAATCTTATATCAAATCCCAAAAAAATCATAAAAGATTACTTAAGTCTAATAAGATCTATCACTCAACAAGTCGATTTTTTGGATTGATTTCTCTTATCGGATTTAAATCCATTACTTCGATCCACAGCAGGCTATGACTTGTGATAGGCCAAAACAGGCTTCGATGAATTCTTTTTTTTTTTTTGTTACAGCTCATCTTTTTTTTTTTTTTTTTGATACAGACTTCGGTGAATTCTTTAAATCTCACAAATGCGAACCATATATTACTAATTAAATAAATAATTTCTCACAAAATCTCACCTACATAAAAATGATCTTAATTAAATGAAATGTCAGCTATACTAGGTCCAACCCACATTTTTGTAAGTTTGATGGTTTTTTTTTTTTGAGGCAACAAAGTGAGAATCTATGGGTTTATTGATAGTTCTTTCTTTTTATTTTTCCATATATAAGTATGAATATTTTTGAAATATTAAAATATGAATAAGGGTATCTTTTTTTTCCTTTTAATTTAGATTGGACTAATTTAATAATAAAGCCATAAAAGTTTTAAAAAATAAAGAAAAAAAGGAGTGAAATTTATTGGTAATTTCTTAAATCTTTCAAACTCCAAGCATTGAACCTGCAAAAATAATTTTAAATAAATAAAAGTCAAGTAGACTAGGTTCAAGCTCAACACTCTTGTGTAGTAGACACCAATCGTGTCACCGAACTCCATTTGATTGAGTGGTTAAAGATATTTTATTCTTTAATCAGAGATTTCAAATCCAAGCTCTATAAATAATAAAAAAAGATTTGACAAATCTAATCTTTAAAAATTTGATTGGTCAAACTTTATCCAATTAAATCAAAATATCTTACCAATTTTAACAATTATGTAATGATAGGTTTGACATACAGATACAATCAAATATTTTGTACTAATTTCTTTCTCACTGTGAAATCAACTCGATTATCAAATTATAAATAATAAATTTACAATTTTACTAACTAAATTATGTAAAATACAATTTTTTTAAGTTTAGACTAATCTTATCGGTCAATAAGGATGCCTATGGTTGAAATTAAAAAAGAAAATTTATAATTAGATAATTTAAAAATGTTTTTAAAATTTTTTATTTTAAATATATATTATATTTTAATTTTGGTATAAATTTCTTATTTTGACACGATACCTGGTATACGTGGACAACGAATGGGAGCGTATATAAACCGAGAAAAGCGGGAGGGAAAAAGACCCGCGCAGGACCCAATTAAAACTCGCCTCGCCCAATCCTCACGGAAACGGACACCACCTCCACCCCCACACAAGCTACCTGGCAGTCATAAGTCAGAGACAGTTACTCCTTTCCCTAATTAGTATCGTGCGCTCTTTCTCCATTATGATTCCTCTTCGTGCCTCTCCTTTCCTTCTCTTTAACGCATACCATCGAACACCTTTTCGACGAACTGTTCCTTTCCTCCCAAACCCAGAAATTCTTCACAGAGAAGGATTGGCGAAGAAGAAGAAGAGAGCGAAAGGATGAGTTTCGGAGACGACACTGACGTTGGGAGGGATCTCAAGAAACCGCTTCTTCATACCGGAAGTTGGTATAGAATGGGAATGGGATCGAGGCAGTCGAGCATTATGGGATCTGCCACTCAGATGCTTCGTGATGGCTCTGTTTCTGTCCTTTGTTGCGTTCTTATCGTTGCTTTAGGTCCTATCCAGTTTGGTTTCACCGTAATCTCTCTCTCTCTCTCTCTCTCTCTCTCAAGGCCCAGCTTTTAATCAATTGAATTTCACAAAAATTATGGAATTTAATTGCAATTCCAAGTTTTTGTTGCTTAAAATCCCATAGAGAATGTGAGGTTCAATTCAAACTCTATTAGAGAGTGTGATTTTGTAAATCGTTAAAAACTATGAACTCTCTCTCTCTCAGGACCCTGTTTTGCATCAACCGAATTTTACAAAGATTCTAGAACTTTAATTGCAATTCCAATTTTTGTTGCTTAAAATCTCATAGAAAGAGTGTGGGGCTCAATTCGAACTCCATTAGAGAGTGTGTTTTTGAAAATCGTTAAAAACCATGAACCCTATCTCGCTCTCTCTCTGTGCCCGGCTTTGAATCAAATGAATTTCACTAAAATTCCAAAAATTAATTGCAATTCCAATTTTGTTGTTTAAAATCCCAAAGAGAATGTCAAATCCAATATTTGTAAATCTTTAAAAACTATGAAATCTACGGCAGTTTATGGGTCCTTGATAATTAGTAATAATTAGCAAAATAACAAACGTTTGACTGAAATTCACATGTTCCAAGTGAGAAATTCAATTAAATCTCGTATATTAGTCTTCTAATTCTCAGTAGAAGATTCATTTAAAAACGGAGTCATTCAATTCAGATTGACTAAATTGTATTTCCAGTGTGGCTATTCTTCACCTACGCAATCCCAAATCGTTAGAGACCTTGGGCTTACAGTTTCCGAGGTATGGATTTTAATTTCTGAATTTTGTTTGCTTTTATGAGGTTCGGAGGTTGATCAGACGTGTGTGATGTACTGTTTTGGTCATTTGATTTGCTTGTTTGTTTGTTCTCGGTACAGTTTTCGTTATTTGGTTCATTGTCCAATGTGGGTGCAATGATTGGGGCTATAACAAGCGGTCAGATTGCAGAGTACATTGGACAAAAAGGGGTATGATTGGAAACAATTAATTTGTCTATTTGTGGATTCTTGTTTGCATTTTTGTGCAGATAACTGAAAAAAAAAAATAAAGTACGTGTGTTTTGAATTTTAATTTGCTTTTCTCATGTTGTTCGCAGTCACTGATGATTGCTGCAATTCCTAATATTATAGGATGGCTTTCCATATCCTTTGCTAATGTGAGTAATGTATATGATAAATGATGACTTGGTATATATTCAGTGTATAGCTGTTGGTCAACTTCTTAAATTATGCTAGTTTTTGCTTATTCTGTGCAGGATTCCTCTTTTTTATTCATGGGAAGGTTGTTGGAAGGATTTGGTGTTGGCGTTATATCTTACACAGTACTGTTTTAAATTTTTAGTCGAAACCTTTTGAGTATATTATAAGTTCTTGTTTCCCAATTATACAGAACCCAAAAATTGAAAAAGAAGATGAAGAAGGCATGATGTTGTTTTTGTTTGTGGACATAGGTGCCTGTGTACATAGCTGAGATTGCACCTCAGAACAAGAGAGGAAGCCTAGGGTCAGTGAATCAGGTTAGTGTTTTTTTTGGCCTCTCTTTCCTGCTAAAGCAACTAGAGGTTTTATATTTCATGGTATTAATTCATATAAGATTTTCTAATCAACAGCTTTCTGTTACAATTGGCATTATGCTGGCTTACTTGTTGGGACTTTTTGTCAACTGGAGAACACTTGCAGTACAAGGTAAGATTTGGGGGAAAAAAATCAATTTTTATTTTAAATATTTTTCGAGGCTCTAAAAGCTTTGTTTTAGTAGGTTTTCTTATCTAGAGTGTTTATACTTCTATCTGTGGATTGAGTTGGGATTAAAGCATGCTTGAGTTGAGAACACTTCTTTCAAAGCCAACGTTTTGGTTCGAAGCAAGAATAGTTGTATTTTAAATTGAATTATTAACTGCTCGATATCAGTGGGATACTTCTGGAAGGCCTATCCTGTAAATTAAGATCCACTCTATTGCTACTAATATTGTTAAATGACATTGTATTCAATGTGCCATCTCTCTGGTACTTACATCTATCCTGTTCCTTGGTGTTCTCTTATGAATTTTATCTTGAATCTCATCTTTGACGTAGCTTCTTCAAAGAATTAATGCCATGCATTGTAGCTTTTAATTTATCAAATACTTACATGAACTTCCTATTTTTGAGTCTGATGCACACTGAGGAGGACTTTGTCTTGGACATGCTGCTGAGCTAATTTTAATGTGTGTTCCATGTCAGTGCTATAAATAACAAGCATCTAGATATCATCTGCAGGGAGCTTGCCATGTGCAGTATTAATGCCTGGTCTCTTTTTCATTCCGGAATCTCCCCGGTGGCTGGTAAGATTGACAAACTTAATTTGGTTATAAGATTTCTTATATTTAACTTTTTCATTCTGTTGTTTTTAGGCGAAAATGGGACTGATGGAGGACTTTGAAACCTCCTTGCAAGTTCTAAGGGGGTTTGATGCTGACATTTCTGCTGAAGTCAATGACATCAAGGTTTTGCCGCAAATTTCTATAATTTTTATGTTGCATTTCCCTGATGAGTTTTTAATTTCCCCAGATTAGGCTCAAGAGATCGTAAATTACAAAGAAATGAATTACCCATAACTATTTGTAAAATGATATAGATCATCAATTTTTTTAAGATTCCACTCTCTACAGCACTCGGTGGCCCCAACATGCAGAAGAGCTACAATTCGATTTGCAGACCTTAAGCGAAGAAGATATTGGTTTCCTTTGATGGTATAATTGCTTTTCTATAATTTTTAATTCATAGGTACACAGAGTCTGTTATGCATGCATGTAGTTTTATGTAATTTAATATGCAATTACAGATACTTCTGTGATAATTGTTTGAAGATGAGGTGATTTGTAAAATACTTGTTTTAATTCTATATGGCTTTAACTAATTATCTTCTCCAGGTAGGGATTGGGTTGCTTGTTCTCCAGCAACTTAGTGGAATTAATTCTGTTATGTTCTATTCGAGTAACATCTTTGAGAAGGCAGGTTAGTCCAGCTTCTTCCTTTATTGGTTTTCGCCGATTTCCTCTTTGATTCCCAAATATTCTATGTGTGTGTGTGTTTTTTTTTAATGAAACAGATCTTGTTTGAATGATGATAACATTAATGTCCATTTTTTCAGTATTAGGTTAGGTAGGTTTTCAACAATTCTTTCTAATACCATAGATTTAGCTGTTAACCCTCTTCTTAAGCTCAGTTATTTCATTATGGCTTAAGCTAGACATCCCTGGGGTGCTAAACTAAAATGGTTCTTTAGCCAATATATGAGTTAAATAAATGATTGTAAAATTAAACGAAATCAGGAAAAATTTGTTGATTGTAAACCTCATATATCACATAGAGGAAAGGATGGGACTGGTGGAAGTCACATGCTTCTTATGCAAGTGAAAAGTTATTGCAGTTAACAATTGTCATAAACTTGAACAGGAGTTTCATCGAGCAATATTGCAACTTTCAGCCTTGGAATACTTCAGGTAAAATACTAATCATTTTGTGTAGCATTGTGCTTTATCATTAAAAGATAGCATCAACTATGACGCAGTCATATATATAGGTTGTTGCGACGGGCATAGCCACATGGTTGGTGGACAGAGCTGGCCGGAGGCTCCTTCTTATGGTGAGTTCGAGCATTGCATTATGATTTCTGCTGCTTTTCTTTACCTGAGTTTGAAATGAAAGCTTTTAACCAAGTATAAAATATGATATTATTGTTCACAGGTATCATCAGTTGGAATGTTTCTTAGTCTTCTACTTGTTACAATTGCTTTCTATTTGGGGGTGAGTTCAATTTCTGTATTTTCTGGATTTTTTGTTGAGCTTGTGGGCATAATTTTGTTGGTTGTTTTATATGTAATTTGAATCAAGTGCATAATTCATCATCAGTATGAAAATCTTCTTATGTCTCCTCATCTATTGTTGATACCAGCACATCTTCTCGGCAGACTCTTTTCTCTATAGCATGTTGGGAACAGTGTCATTGGTTGGAATTGTGGTATGTGGAAAAATTGCCTTTTGGTGGTTCTTGATGCCCTTCGTGTTCACCATCATGGACTGTGTTTAATTAATTGCTTATGCTAGGCCTTTGCAGTGACATTCTCTCTTGGTGTTGGTGCAATTCCCTGGATTATAATGTCCGAGGTATGCAATTTTCATTTTTACCAGGAGAAACAGAGAATGAAGTATGGTGAAGTTATGAGGTCATGGTGTTGGGTTGACACCGGCACTGAAAAAGAAATAATAAAATAAAATAAAATAATTGTGGAGGGTGAGGGGAAGTGGAGGTTCATGTTGTACTCTGTGGGCTGCTCTGGCCTGAGATGCTTCGCTCCAAACTCGGAGCAGAGAGATACTTTATGGCTTAGATTCTTTCTGAATCACATATAGCTTCCAAAAGATCTTTTATGGTATCAGGGTTTGTATCTTCACATCCTCTGATCTTTTATGTCCTTTTATGTTGCACAGATACTTCCGGTGAATATTAAGAGTCTTGCTGGCAGCATAGCAACATTGGCAAACTGGATGACATCGTGGGTGGTTACAATGACTACAAATTTACTTCTTAGCTGGAGTGATTGGGGTGAGTGGGACTCTCTCTCTCTCTCTCTCTCTGCATGCCTGTATGGACATGCACGTGCTTATGCAAGCATCGCTTGCCCATGTGCATGGTTTGTTAGTCTAACTATTGGGTCTCTATCTTGCAACAGGAACCTTTGGTTTATACACTTTAATGGCTGCTTTTACTGTTGCATTTGTCAATCTTTGGGTTCCTGAAACCAAGGGAAGAAGTCTGGAAGAAATTCAGTCATCCTTCAGATGATTTTGTGCTTTCAAGTGTTTGTCTTTCAATCATGGTTCCAACAAATGCCATTTGTCAGTCTCTATTGGGATTGTTTGCCGCAACATTGTGCAGGTTTATAAAGTGTTGTGTCTACATGGCAGTTGTCTTTTGTTGTTCTGACGAGGAAAAAAAATGAAGTAATCAAAGAAAGTAATACAATTGACTTAGCACAATCTTGCCTTGCATCAGAGAGCAATAGTTTATTATAAAAGGTAAATAAATGTCAAAGCTTTTTCTTTCTCTTAATTTTTTTTTCTTGGCTAGTGTTTGAAACACCATAGATAATCTGAATGAATCATAACATTTGCACCCAAGTTCTCATCATTTTGCACTTCCATCCTCGTACAGGGAGGCCAGACATTGCTTGAGACACCTGTTATAAACACAAGGTCGCTCAAGGTGAACCAGGTGACCTGCCTTCTTTATGCCTTGAATTGTTGTATTGCTTCCTAATTGCCTGTGTATTTAAAAAAAAAAAGCTTATAAGCCTATGGGGAGTCAATATGAGAACCTGATTCTTTTGAACTAGTTGGTGGGTATGTATCTCAATTCTCATGGATTTTCTAACATCTTGTGCGTGATGCCCACATGAATAGCAGCCAGGTCTTGACCATCTAAAACTTTACTATTAAAAAATTTTGAAGGATCAGCATTTGTCTTAGTCACGATCTCACAGTTCGCATCTCTGCAGTATCAATACCTAAGGGATGGCAGAATAACCCTATAAATCGTATTATTTATTTATTTTGAATGATCATACTAAGCCATCCCAGATGAAATCCCTGGTCGATTCATGGTCTTGTTTGTGTTATTCATGATTCAGAGGAAGTGAACATACTCTTTCATGTTTTGGGCAAGCTCAAGCTTGAAAATCTGATCATTCTCCCCCCATAACAAATGTATTTTCTGAAAACAAAACAAAAAAAAAAAAAAAAGGAAACGTGATACAATGACATCATCTCGGTGAAAGGTTTTAGATTAAATAGTGAAGAGATTAGATTACCTGTGGGAATCTGGGGATAGAAATATCCTTGTTGCTGATGACTAAAGCTTCTAGCAGTTCACTTCTCTCCTTTCTGTTGGTGAACATCACCTGTCATACATCATATGCTTGTTCCCGGTTAGTTTACAACTTTATATTCCTAGTAACACTGTAATGGTGGGTTACCTTCTGTTCAGGTTTTGGTGTGACCCTTATTCATCTTTACATAAAAGAGAAATTTTAAATTATTTTATTTATTTATTTATTTGGGGGTGGAAGTGAACATCATAATCGTTCACAGTTTCATCAGAATCCTCTTAATTTTCGTCCAGCCTGATTCTCTGGAATTTCAGGTACCTCTTGAATTCTTTATGAAAACTCCAGTGGTCCTAAATTAGCATCATATAATTTTTAATGAATTAAATAATTTTTAAAATTATATATAAATTGATTAGGTACAGTTAGTTGAGCCCTAAGGGCAATTATTTGTGGGTCAGTGGACTGTTCAACTATTTAGAAATTTCAATTGTTTAAAATTTAAATCCATTACTGGTTGGGGTTAGGAATTCATGGGATTCCTTATAATATCAGTCAGGGACAGTAAATGTGCAATCTGCAACGCTGTCAATCGCCTTCAATAGCCTCGTCGTGAGGTGTTCGGGAAGAACCTCATCGGCCTTGTCGGTAAGACTCTTACATTTTTTTCATTCAAATTTAAAATTTAAAATTTAAAAATAAAAAAATTACATTAATTTTTTTTTCTTTAAATTAATTTTGATAACATTTTGATCAAAATAATCATAATATAATTTTAAATATCGATTAATCTAGTATAAAAGGAAAAAAAAAATCCAATTATCCCAGGCACCGTCTCCATTGCTCCTATTGCTTCCGAATATTGTTCTTAACAATAAGGGCAACTCGAGGACAATTCGAGTTTTATTCGAAAAACCCTGGTTCGAATTTGACTCAGTACTAAACGAGGTGAGTTTAGGCATTAAACTATCGGACTCGTACTGATTACAATGTATAAATCAAACGAATTATGTTTTTATTATTTCTTTTTACCCCTTCATATAACCATATGTGCTAATGGTAGGGACCTGTGAAAATGGCAATTTGCAGGAATATGATATATGATTAACAAGAGTATTTATGTATTAAATCCAATCAACAAATCACATAGAATTTAGTTTTATGTTGAATACTATGGAATCTCTAATCAACAGACAGTTGATCTAGTAGGATAAAATATTAGATTCCCTTAAATTTCAGGTTTGAAACTTAGAAATGAAAAAAATTATACAGGAAGAGTAGTTTCTTAAATAGTTTCTCATTTTTAGAATTTTGACTTGGGCTTTTTCCTTATCTCGGATACAAGAAAAACTGAACTTAATCACTTATCCGTTTTACAACATATGCACTTAATTTAGCTAAATCTGATCCGAGTTGGATTTTTAAAAAATAAAACTTTTTTAATATCTATTTTCTTTATTCACAATATTTGAATTCAAGATCTTATTTTAAGGGATTGTTTAGTCACTGAATTAATTACGCATCAATATTATAATGCTATTTTATTGATGGTAATAATAATCTATAGAAATGATAACCGTTAAAAAATGATCAGGAATAATAAAATTTTGAAGGGCGAGGATTTGTCTCACAACTATCATTCCTTGTAGGTATCAAGATCGCAGACGTTAAAAAATTCCCCCAACCTTTGATTTAATGAAACCGACGAGGTTTCAACTTCAGGGAATAAAAGAATTTATTTTTCAGAAAATAAGAATCCTACTAGTAAAAGTAAGAGATAATACCTCAAGGTAGTCTTTGTGAAGGCAATCAGGAAACCAGAGCTTCTTATAAGTAGCAACTCTAAGCAGAGTCTTCAACCCCTTAACCGAATTAGGCAACAAAAGCTCAGAAGATGAAGAGAAACCAAGCCTCTGCAAATTGGTCTCACTGATTGAATCAGTCATGTTCAAGATCGAACCAGAAATAACCAAACCTTGAACCAGATCAGGATACAACTCAGCCAACTTAAAAGCCACCATCCCACCATAGCTAAAGCCAACCACACTGCACCTCTCTATTCCAAGCTTCTTCAAGCCGGTGGCCAAACACTCGGCTTGAAAGACCGGTGATCGGTTTGTGCTGTCGCTCATGGATTCGCCAAAGAAGAGTAGGTCAGGAATGTAGACCGAGTACTTTTTGGTTAAGGCACCAACTTGGAATTGCCATGTGACTATGCCCTCAGCTGCAAAGCCATGAATAAGGACTAGTGTTGGCTTGATTGGTTTGGTTTTCTTTTTCTTTTTGTCTTTGTTGTTTTGATCTTGAGGAGTTTGGTTTTTGGGCTTTTTGAGAGTTTCACTTGGTACCCAGAAATTCATGACTGTGCCTGCCTCGATTTCGACCTTGTGTGCCTCGACTCCTGCCATTTTCATTAGGCCTCTCATGAGTGGCTTTTGAGCTGCTACTAAATTCACCATTCTCTCTCCTCTTCTTCTTCTTCTTCTTCTTCTTCTTCTTCTTCTTATTAGAATTGGTAGATGAGCTTGGAAGTAAGGAGAGAGGAGAAGGATTTAAGCTAGGCTAAAGAAGGCATGGTTGGTGTTGGGTTGTTATCTGTTGCAGACAATTAATTGCTGGCACTGCATAAGTTATTTTACATAAGGTTAGCTTGCTTAGATATTATACAGTTGTCCTATTAAATTATGCTGGAAAGAGAGAGAGAGAGAGAGGGTTTGAATTTGAGACACGAAATCTTTTTTCTTGTGGGTTTTGATTTGTCTGAGCTGAGCTGCAATAGTTTTTGATCAACTACACTGCCTACTCTCACTCTCTCTCTACCTCAATTTAGCTTTGCTAAGACTACTCCTTTCAGTGGACTTTTTCTAGTTTGGCAATCGTATGAACAAACCACGTATATTGGAATGTCATAATTTTTTTTTTTTTATTACACTAGAATTCGAATTCTGGATCGGGGAGGAGGATTGTGACCACCAAACTGTTCTCTTGATGACAATTTCATATTTTTCTGGATCAACTGTCCTTCGATAGGCCTTGTCATTCTACGAAACTACCCCACTTCACGGGCAATTTTCAACCTCGGCCCAAGGTTGAGCTACGTCCCCGCGTGTTCCTTTTCTTGCCCAGGGCCCTCTTGACTAAGATCTTATGAAGGGGTGTTAGTCAAAAACTATTACCAATAGAATCAAAGCAACGTTAATTCTGCAGTGCGGAAGGAAGATTGATTGCCAACCCACCGATAATAAAGAAATAATTACATAAATATATGATGTTATGCACCTCCAATCCACTCTAATGTGGGATTGGAGGAATGGCCACCTACTACCCCTACTTTATGGTTGCCTTGCCTTACCAACTTGCATTTGTTTGAGCTTGATTATTACTTCTTTGGAGTATAAAAATTAGGTCATGCATGCATAGGCTTCAAGTTTATAAGGATTAAATAATTTACGATTCATGCTTTAACCAATAGACAGTTAGCTTATTGGGTAAGAATATTAGGCTCCTTAATAAAATTTTGAATTTAAAACTTGGAATAAAAAAGATTAAATTGAGAGAACTCTCCCTATATTAGACCTGACAACGCTTGAATCGGATTAATTTAAATATGATTTTGAATATTGAACGGTATAAAAAAAAAAATCACGCTTTGAGTAACAATCTAATATTTTAGAGTGAATGAAAACTCTTGTTTCGCAATAAACTTAAAATCAGACATATGGATGCAGCGTGATGTTCATGAATGAAAATGGAAAACAGTATCATGCAACTGTGTCAAGTAGGTTTTCTTGATCAGATCAGGGGGTGGGGTTAACTATTCCTAATTGTACAATTATTGGGCGCTCTCTCTCTCTCTCTTTCTTCTTTTTTTTGGGGCGGGGGGGGGGGTGGAGGGCTTTTATTGTTCAGTTTCTTCCACAAGTAGCTGTTTAATTTGAGCACATGCAATGTTAGGTATATGGTATATATGGAGATTTATGTTTTCTGCCAACTGATGGAGGGGCTTCTTGTGTATCGATCTCGTATATCTTTTAGTTGAAACTTTGAATTCAGAAATTAAATGCAATTTGGGATTCAACAGATCATCCCAACCTCAAATTTGGTCACTCACAGTTCAGCTACAGGATCTCTACCATAAAATAAAAAGCTCTATTGAAACCCTTTATGCGCTGCGGCTGCCCCTATTTGTTTTGCCATTGCTAGAAGAAACAAGATTTAACAAATCTTGCCTTTCGATTTGATCAATGACCCGAAAAAGAATTGCTCTTGCAATATCATCATGAGCAAGCGCCAACGTATAATTACTCTGACTTAAAAAAAAAATACATATGTAATTAATATCAATCTACGAGATGTTATATTTTTCCTAAAAATTATAATTTTCATCTTTTTTAAAATTTTTTCTCTTTAATATATATTTTTCGTTCTGACTATTTCTTACTATGAAAATGAGTATGTTTGGAAAATTGGTTCTACTCTATTGAGTGGATTGGATTAGGCATTAAACCATTCAAATGAAGCTTGCTTTTCGTTTCATCTCACTATCTATCCCTTGAATTAATTGCATTTTTCTAAAGTCAAATATATGGTTGAGAACAGATTGTGGGACAACAATTAGTATGATAGCTCTCCTTTCTCACAATTAATTTTCAGACTCTCACTGACTCCTCCTTGGGTTGTACTACCAAATCACTGGTTTGTTCTACATTAGGTGACTTTTCTTTGTTAGCCCCGACTTGGTCCGTTTGCAAACTTTAAATCACATATATTAATTCTGACTAAATTTGATTTAAGTTAGATTGGATACTCGAGAAACAAAATTTACTTAATATCTTTATATATAAAAATTGAATATTCAAAAAAGATAAAATAAAATAAAACTCGAATATCAAACCTAAATATGTTGATCTAATTATCATGAACTTTGTCTAAATGGAATCATGTCCATCCTTAACCTGAGCCAAGGTTGAAATCGACAGTTTACGGACGAATGATGTGAACCGTACAAATGGTTCAAATTGAAGGTTATGGTTCGGGGCCCTAAACCGTCCGTAAGATTTTGGTTCAGGGCTCGGTGGCTGGGTCTGGGCCTTACTAATGCTACCACTCACATATTTTAAATATTTGGGCCTAGACGGGCCGGGCTCAATCAGGCCTCTTGAAACTTGCGCAGTTTGCGATCCGGGCTTTCTTAGCCTTAATTTTCTTCGAATCAAAATCAGAGATTTTCCCTCCTTTACGGTTTTCACTCTCCCTGTGCCCCCCCCCCCAAAAAAAAAATGGTCGAATTGATCAGTTGCGTTGCATTTTGGGTTTTTATGGATGCGAATGACTATTAAGAGCTTCTTCTGATCAGTTTAAGGCAAAATCTCTTTCATCCATCCCTTATGAACAAATTCAGATTCATAGCTTTAGTTATCAATTCTTTTGCCAAATATTTTCTCGTAGAGGCCTTCAAGCCCGCCAGTTGGGCACCGAATGGGGAAGGGCACCGGTACATCATTAATATGCACAGTTTCTAGTTTCGAATTTGCACTCTTTTTTGTTTGCGATTGTAGTGCAAATCAGTTATTTCTTTGAAATTAGGGTTTCTGTGTCCTGAACTTAACTTTCATGATCTTGAATTAGTATTTCCTCCTTAAATTAGGATAATGTTCAGTTTTCTGTTTTGTAATTTACTCGACTCTGATATGCAATTGTAGCGTAGATCAGTATTTCTTGGAAATTGAGTTGCAATAGTAGGGACATTGTCCATTTTCATACCTTTTAAATTGGAAATCCTGCACCTTATGATAAGTGCTTGAATTTTGCTCTGGGCAATAATATTCTTGACGATCCAAACTGGCAATGGACCATTCCTAGATTGATGCGATAAGCATAGACTTCGTAAAGCCTTTCAGCACATCTTTCATGATTAAACTCGTCAAATACTTGTTTGCTTCATGTTTGATGTGAATCACGAAGTATAGTTTTCGAGTATAGTTTGAGTCCATACTTGATGGCCTCTGAACTTGTTCTTCAAACCGGGCATAGCCAGTGAGCTTAAAATTTAACAATCAATATTCAGTTTACTTGAGCTTCTTTATCCTTGGAGTACCATGTTTCACTTAATCTCACACTCAAGAGAAAGATCTTTTTAATGTTTCCCTAGAAGTTCTTTCCTCCAGGTCCATATTTTAATATCCTACAAAATTTTGCATTATAATTTCCTAAAATTGCTGATATATGGAATGTTGGATATGTTGTTATTAAGAGGGCCATAGGATAGGCTCACCAACCAGTATCAGGCCATTACAGTCCATCTTGCATGACCGAAGATTTCTGCTTTGTCATTTTATTTGGAAAATGAGCAAACAACAGATTTGCTGCTTGCTGTCTTACATGTACAGATTGGGCATCTGACCTTCCTGAACATCTCACAAGTCATATCAAAGACAAAATGTTTTCTGATGAATTGTTTCCAGAAGACCTTTGTTATATCTTGTTTTTCTCTTTAGCTTTTTTCATACTTTCTGCTATCCTACATTCTAATGTTGTCATTATTTTGTTCTTCCTCTTCTACTGTATGTAACAAGGTCTACTAATAGGGAACTAATTAAATGCACGGCCGTCTATGTCAAAACTGTCCCATTTAATAACTTCTCATGGTTTAACCTTTCTTGCATGCTACATATTTACTGTAGGATCAAAACTATGTGAGTTTAAGTTCTAAGGTTGCATATGGTATTGTTTCCTCTGTAGGAATCAAGAGGTGAAAAATATGATGGATGGAAGTAGATTGTGTTTGAGAAGTTGAGATTATAGTTTAGCTTGAGTTTGTGAGCTTTGAGTGTCTTAAAGTCATTTTCCTGATCTTTTTACCTGGTGGAGAGACCATGGAGCAGAACGGGTTCAACAACCCTTATCCTTCAAAAGGCACATGGTTAATCTGGCAGTATGCATTACCTACGCAGGTTTGTTTTGGCTTTTCAAAATGTTTTCTTGTGATGTCTTATCTTCCGTGCAATGGGTTCTGATTCAGAATGCTATGATTTCCCTTAATAAGATGTTTGCATGATTCAGCATGTAGGAAAAGCACAATCACTGTGGAGCTGATTTAAATTTGATTTCCCTTTTAGCATGACTTAATCAAACATTTTGTTGCAGAACTGATGCACTAGCATTTATAAAACATCAACTCATTACTTGAAGAATCGAGTGAATACATATCTCCTCGTATGATGTGCAAATGCAAGTTTCACATTTCCTACTTGCTAAATTGTGCTGCTCTTATTTTTGAAACAACTCCTGCGATCTGCACACAGTTGATTGCAAATCCAATTATCAGTAAACAAAACTAGCTATATTGCAACTGCAGTCTGGTTTGTTGGTTAAGAAGAAATGGTGAAAGTGAGAACATGCCTTGGTTTAATTAGTCAAAATTGCATAGGCCCAAACCACAAGGTTGTGTCTAGGCCTCTCATGTGGCGTTTTTGTCCCTTTATGGGCCTGGTATTTGGACCTGAGTCTTTCAGTTTGATTTTTGCTCCCTACCCTATCTCTATCATAGGCCTATTCCTGGGTTGCCTGGAGGTGGGGGCCAGATTCTTTTGCGCACCAATCATCCAATGTCTAACTATGGTTAAAATATTGTTTCAGGCTTATGAAGAGGGCTATTGCCCTCTGGTGTGCTGTTGAAGAAATCTTGAGAGAACAATCAAGCCAACAGGTAAGTACAGTTAGTATCTAGGGAATGCTTTTCCTTAATACCAAAATAACTTTGGAAAGGTACAGGGAGATGCAGATTTGGCAGTTGGCACTGCCCCGTTGGTGTTGGCTGCATAAAAAGTGTGCCAACACCAACAGGATGACACTACATCCTGTCTTTGATTCTCCTTTCAGTAGGGCCTGGCCTAAAGATTATAGTTATTGTAGTACTATTCTAGGGTGTATTGATGCCCACCGGTGGCCCTAGGATGAGCCCAGATCAAATTATATCTAATTTTTGAGAAGTTTTGGATAATCATGTTTTGATTTTAAATTAGCGAATGATCACCAATCGGACAAGTTAGAAAAATCATGATACTTCACCATAGCCCTTTTTTCCCCCACTTCACCATGTCTTGTACTTCAAGCCGTGAAGAGGCTCATAAATCATAATTACCAAGAAAGTGTCTGGACTGAAAACAGTCCAGTGGCATAATGTGCAAGACCATCTCATTCAATGAAGATTGAGGATCCATAAGCGGATATGGACCCTCGGCAATGGTCTGCTAACTATGGCTGTCCTGGACAATTAATTTCAAACGGGTTAAGTAAGACCCGCCTTAGATTGGACCAATACCATGTGGTTCGGACTCATACGAGTGTAAAAAGGATTCTCAAAGCACATGGAACTGACGATTTGTAGCAAAAAGGGATGGATGAGAAAGACCATGACAAACATTTGTTTAACCCCAGAAGAGGAAGATCATCTTCACAGAAGTAACAAAAAGATAAAAGCAAATGCCAGTGAAACACGGTTGGATAATAGCCCTAAGTTGTCATTTAAGGAAATGTTGATGGGAACCGACCGATTGAGAGAAGATGTTATAGTCCGTGATAAAGAAATGGGCTCGGAACCAGAAGATATGGAGGAGGAAGAAATGGAAGGAGAAGATTCAGAACAAACACGAGGAATCCCAATGATCAATGTGACGAACGAAGACCTCAAATCTCTATGGCGGCCATGGAAACACTCCCTGATCATCAAGTTGTTAGGCAAACAAACTGGGTACCAATTGATGCTTAAGAAAGTCATGAATCTGTGGAGAGTAGAGGGAATCTTGGAGCTTTTGGACCTGGGTGGGATACTTCCTAGCAAAATTCTCCTCTAAGCAAGATTATACTTACGTACTGACAGAAGGACCGTGGCTAATCCACGATCACTATCTAACAGTGCGCGTGGAAACCGTGGTTCTCACCGGAATCAGACAATAAAAACCACAGCCGTCTGGGTAAGGCTTCCCTATCTTCCAATCGAATTCTTCAACAAGGAGATTTTGTTCGAAATTGGGAAAGCCATCGGTAAACCTATTAAGGTAGACATGAACGCTGCCCACACTCCTAGAGGTAAATACGCCAGAATATGCATCGAAATAGATCTTGAAAAGGCTTTGGTTCCAAATGCAAAAATCAGGAAAAGAATTCAGAAAATAGTACTAAGACCTCCATACAATTTGTTTTGTGCGTGGGAAAGTAGGGCACAGCAGTGACCAGTGCATAAATCACTCGCAACCCTCCTCCAACCCAACTACAAACGACAACCATTCTCACCCGAATGTGAAACCACCAGCCACTGGAAACTTAAGAGAGGGATGAAGGATTAGGCCCCTGGATGATTGTTCAGAGAAGACAGAGAGTTTCCAAACCCGGAAACCCTAGGAGTAAGGAATCAAAAGAGGACCCTCAGCAAAACAAAATTTTGAGCTTATCGAAAGTCAACGACACGTTGGAAGTTGAGTCTGAAGCTCTGATCCGGGAGCTTGACGGCTCTGATCTGGGAGCTTGACGGCTCTGATCTTTCGAGACAGAGCAAAGACGCAAGAAAGGAAGCAGATCAGAAGAGAGAGAAAACCAAAATCCAGATAGATGAAAGAACGAGGAAAAAGCAACAGAGGAGAGCCCCAAAAGCTGTGACAGTCACGCATCCCCAAGTTGACAATGCCGATTTCCCAGAGGCGGAGCGTGCGAAGAGGGTTTTATTAAAGGCAGACGGGAGCAGGCTTTTATTATGTTCAGAAGAGGCGGAGAAGCCAAGCTGGGCTATGCATGGCCTTGGCCCAAGATATGTAGAGCAGGCTAAGACAAGGCCCACTGGGCACCAAAGTTCAACCCATGGGTACAGATCAAAGCCCATCGCTCATCAGATGGAAAGACCAGGCACTTCTGGAATGAGCCAATCAGAAGCCCACAGGAAAGAGTTAAATCAATAACATGACCCTGGTGATGCTCTCGACCCAGTCATGGCGGTTGATCACAAAGCCCAGTTTTCAAATGAAACCGCTCTGTTGGAGTGGTGCCCTTGCAATGACAGCTCCCATGCACACATGACCTCAATGGAGTGCGAGGAAATGAATGTAGAGACTGAAAGCGAAGCGGGCAGGAACGAAGAAGGAATGGAAATAGAGCTATGTTGAGCTCTCTTCTCCCATCTCTTTTCTTGTTTTAAATGTCTTATAAAGCAATTGTCTGGAATTGCAGAGGCATTGGTAATGGTAAGTTCCGTAGATCCTGCAGAGAAATGGTTAAAAGTTACAGGCCTGATATTCTCTGCCTGGTAGAGACTCGCTATGGCAACAAATCCCACTCCAAATTTCTTGTCCAAATGTGGTTTTGACAGAGAATTCATGGTCCCTTCATCAGGCTACAGAGGGGGTATTTGGCTCAACTGGAACTCCAACTTAGTGAACCTTACAGTTATAAACCATTCAGAGCAATGGGTGCACGCCAAGGTGGGGGATGGGTTCTCTAACTGGCTTATTACCTTTGCCTATGTGCAGCCTTATCCAAATTCCAAAGATAGATTCTGGGCGGAGATGATAAACCTAGCTAATAACATCGACAGCCCATGTTTCGTCATGGGGATTTCAATGACATCGGAGGCTTAGAAGACACCTCAAACTCTCAGAAGAAGATTTGGAGGAGGTGCTAGAGGTTCAGAGACGCCTGGGAGAAATGTAACTTGATAGATTCAGATGCGATTGGAGCTAAATACACATGGATCAGGAAGCATGGAGATAGAGTAATCCTTCAAGAAAAGCTAGACAGGGTTCTTAGTAACCACCAAGCCAGGCTAAAATTCCCTGAGTTGAAGGTGTTCAATCTCCCCAGATTACATGGAGACCACTGCCCAGTTATGTTAAACACCTGCATGATTGTTCCTCCTAGAAGTATGCAGAAGGCCTTCAGATATGAGGCGGCATGGCTGACGCATCCTAACTTCTCCGAGGTTTTTGTTAAGGCGTGGAATGAGAACGAAGGCCCTCTCTTACAGAAGATCAACAGCATGGTTGAAGATTTGAAAACCTAGAACAGGATGGTCTTTGGCAACATTTTCAGGTGGAAACGTGAGATTGAAAATAGGCTTCGAGGAATTCAGAAATCCAGACACTATGATAGTTCTAACTTCCTGCAAAATTTGGAGAAGTCCCTGCAGGAAGAGTACTCCAATGTTCTGATTCAAGAGGAGATTTTCTGGTTGTAAAAGTCCAGAGTCGACTGGTTGAAGAATGGAGATAAAAACACCAAATTCTTTCATGCTTCCACCAAAATTCCGAGACAAGCTAATAGAATCTCTGCTCTCAAGATTGAATGTAACTGGTGCTTTGACCAAGATAAGCTCAAAGAGCATGCTAGGAGTTTCTTCTCAGACCTGTACTCCAATAAACAGGTTGACACCCCTAGCGGTAGATTTAATAGATGGATTCTTCGGATTAGAGAGGAGGATCATGGTGATTTAGTTAAGGAAGCTAATGAATCTGAAGTCCGGTCTGCCGTGTTCTCCATGAAAGGTCTCAAAGCGCTAGGTCCTAATGGGGTGCAGCCGATCTTCTTCCAAAGGCATCGGGAGGTGGTTAAGAAGTCCATCTGCAATTTCATCAATAACACTCTCAGAGATGGTTTCTTTCATCCTCTGCATGCTAGAGCTCTCATGGTGCTTATCCCTAAGCTTAGCAGCCCTGTTACCATGAGCGACTTTAGGCCGATAAGCCTGTTCAACACCTCCTACAAAATCCTATCTAAGATCCTGGTTCAGAGGCTCAGACCTCACCTCCAAAGGATCATAGGTCCCCACCAAAGTAGTTTCCTCCGAGCGAAGCACCAAGGACAATGTTGCAGTGTTGCAAGAGACCATTCACTCCATAAGCAAATCCAACAGTAAAAAGTTCAACATGGTGCTCAAGGTGGATCTCCACAAAGCTTTTGATACCGTGAGTTAGAGTTACCTTGGTAGAGTCCTTCTCGATGCTAGTGTGCCCTGCTCTCTCGTCAGTTCTTCATCCTTGTCATGGAAAGGCTTGCTTATATGATTCAAGAGAAAGTGAGGAAAGGTAGATGGAATCCAGTGAAAATCTCTAACCGAGACCCCAAGATTTCCCATCTTTTCTTTGCAGATGACTTGATTCTTCTAGCAGAAGCTGAGCACCTAAATCTCAGTGCTGTCATGGACTGCCTAAAGGAATTCTCTCTTGAAAGTGGGTTGCAGGTCAATACATCCAAGTCTAGGTTTCGGATCTCCCCTAAAGCTCCTTGGTCCTTGAAGAGTTCGCTCTCTGCATGTGTAAATTTCCTTTATCCGAAACTTTAGGAGCTTATCTTGGTATTCCTATAATTCACAATAGAGTAGGGAAAACGTTCTATCAGCATATTCTCAAGAAAGTCCAAAGGAAGCTCAGCATCTGGAAAGTAAATTTGTTGAGCGCAGCAAGCAGGAAAACCCTTATTCAATCAGTGACCTCTTCGATCCCGGTGTACACCATGCAAGCTGCTTGGTTATCGAGGGATCTCTGCAGCAAGTTAGACAGCCTGAACTGGAGGTTCTTGTGGGGTAATGTTGAAGTTGAGAAGAAAACTCACTTGGTGAGTTAGAGCAAAGTGTGTTGGCGCAAGCAAGATGGAGGGCTGGGCTTAAGAAAGACGAGGGAGACTAACGTTGCTTTGCTTGCTAAATTGGGATGGAAGATAGTGCAAGGGGACAAGGCTCTCTGGTGTGAAACCATGAGAGAAAAGTATTTAAAAGGCAAAAGGCTTATGGATGTGCAGAACAAGGCCTGTGCTTCCAGCCTTTGGAGAGGGATCCTAAAAGTTAGAAAGTGCATCAAGAAACGAATGAAGTGGAGGATTGGCGACGGCAAGATAAACTTCTGGACCGATCTATGGGTTGGTGCCAAGCC
Source organism: Dillenia suffruticosa (assembly GCA_033439265.1). Taxonomy (NCBI): domain Eukaryota; kingdom Viridiplantae; phylum Streptophyta; class Magnoliopsida; order Dilleniales; family Dilleniaceae; genus Dillenia; species Dillenia suffruticosa. The sequence continues at coordinate 1,713,098 of JAVTVX010000027.1, forward strand.
TTTGGTGGAATGTGCTATTGATGGGGTTTACTCGAGAAACATGGACCAAAAAGTCAGCCTCTTCATCTCAGCCGAAGGAGCCTGGAAGGAGGAGGAGCTCAGTCTCCTGCTTCCTAGAGATAAAGTAGAAGAAATCAAAGAAATTATGGTGCCAAGAAGAGCTGACTCTAAGGACTCTGTGTTTTGGAAGGAATCCAGCGATGGCTCCTTTTCTATGGCTGTTGCCTATAAGTTAATGACTGATGTTCAGAACTCTCAACAGCATAGTCAGGGAGAGGAGGGTTGGAGTTGGATTTTGAAGGTTAAGTGCTCAGAAAGAGTCAAATTTTTTCTTTGGTTAGCCAGACCCGAGAAGCTCATGACAAATGTAGAAAGATGCAAACGCAAGTTCTCTGATAATGCCTCCTACCCCATTTGCTTGCTTGGAGATGAATCAGTCCTCCATGTGCTAAGGGACTTCACTAAGGCAAGGCTCACTTGGGAGATCGTGCTGACTTTTGGAATTCTAGGCTGAGCAAGTGGCTTTTCTTGGGTGCAAACCGAAAGGAAGCTAAGGGCCAACATCATACTAACTCTCTCTTCATTCATACAGCATGGTCTCTTTGGAAGGGAAGATGCTTATAGGTTTTTCAAAAGGTCAGCAAGTCTCCGTAGGAATTGGCTCTCTATGCCGCCAATATGTCCAGAGAAGTTGCGAGGTCTTGGAGGCCCGGTGCAGGAGGAAGGGATGCAGTGAAGAGAATTAAATGGGATCCTCCTCACGTGGGTTCCTTAAAGCTAAATACTGACGGTGCAGTTGCTCATCCCTTTGGGAAAGCTAGCGCAGGGGGCATCATCAGAAACAGCAATGGAGAATGGGTCAAGGGCTTCACTATCAACATTGGAAGGTCTGAAGTCCTCCTCACTGAGCTCTGGGCTCTAAGGGAAGGCCTTCTTCTTGCTAAACGGAGGGGCTTCAATCATCTGGAGGTGGAATTAGACTCTGCAGTGTTGGTAGGCCTTCTCCTAAATCAAACGAACCATCATCACCCTCTCTCCATTATTCTCCAAGATTGCAAAGTGCTGCTAAGCTCTCTAATGTGAAAATCCTCATGCATGTCCTCAGAGAATCAAATGTGTGTGCTGATCACTTGGCTCAGCTAGGCCAACGAAGTGCTAACGGTTTGATTGTGTTGCGTGACCCTCCTTCGTCTCTGTGTCGCCTCATTTGGGAAGATTGCATGGGATTGGAGAGGTCCAGGGGCAGAAGCACTTCCTGGTGCTTGGTTCTCTCTGTTCTGGTGTTTTTGTGCTTCTCCCCCGGTACCAAAAAAAAAAAGAGCACATGGAGCTAACAGAGGACGAGCCGAACTGTGAGCAATGAGCAGTCCAGAGGCTGGCCCATCCTAATTGAACGGTCAAATGTCTCACCAGAATTAAATGCATTGGGATCTCCAGCATTATCGTCACCTAGCATATATGTTATTCCCGAGCACAGTAGTCTCACAGTTACAGTCAGTGGTTAAACAACTAGTACTATTTCAAGGATATTAATTTAATATGTTAGTCCTATTTGACCACAGAGAGAGAGAGGGGGGGGGGGGAGGGAGGGGGAGAGAGAGAGAAACACAGAGGTGGAACTTCTATGTAACAGTAGTATGAAAAAAAACAAATAAGGTCGCACTTTAAGTTGTAATTGTTCAAAATCATCTGATAGACAGGAAAGGGAATTACCATAAAGAATTATATACTGAAGAAGAGACCCAAAGAAAAAGTTAAAGAAACTAAAGAAAAGTAAAGTCCAACAAACACCATAAGTTCTTCATAGGATTACCCCGTTTTTACTCCTCCCATCTTCTATGTGGAAGATGGATAAAAGGACAAAGAAAAAGAAAAAGAAAACGACATTAAAAAAAGAAATGAATTTTTTATGACCCCATAAACCATCAACATCTTTCCTTATCATATCATCATCGTCAACATCTTCATCCATCACAATCAATGGTCATCATCGTCCTTTTTTATCTGGTAAAGTCATGGACAAGGCTTGGCCTATCAGTGACATTTAAACGCCATGAGAGGAATGAAATTCCATTTTCTTGGTTACGATCATCATCATCCATGAACCTAAATTCATTACCATAGCATGGTATTTTCTGAGAAGTCTGTGAGTTGTGAACCCTCGAATTGTTCTGGCCAGCAGACATCATGTTTTGATGGTCCATCACTCCTGCTGTTGCATTATTGTTTGCTGTAGTTGTTGCCGCGGCGGCCGACGCTCTTCTCTCTTCTTTCTTAAAACGAATCCCACAAGCATTGCACAATGACTACAATCAACATACAACATTAAATGTCATGATAGCATGAGAGAGAGAGAGAGAGAAAGAGAGACAGAGAGAGAGAGAGAGTAAAACCTTTGGGCCTCTAGGACCATTGCGCCAGAGGGGTGTAGAAGTGGTGTCACAATTAGCGCACCTGCGTGCAAGAAGAGAGTCATTGACGGAGTTGTTGGTGGTAATGCCACTGCTGGTGTTGCCCGAGCGTGTTGTCTTGTGAAATGCGTGTGTAGTTGATGTTGGGTTTTGTTGTTTAGCTTGAAAGATATCCCAACAGAAGCTAGACATGTAGGAACCAGGACGACGACGTTTCTGTTCTTCCTCACTTGTCAAACGAGTGGATGGGGTTCCCAAGGAGAGAGTGCAGTCAACTGATGAGGACGTAAAAGGAGACATCTCTGTTGAATATTCATCAACAGCAGAAGCAGTGTGATGATTGTTTGGTATTGAAAAGAACATGGAGAAAGATGAACAACTTGTTTGACTGTGAAACACACCACATGAACATGGTCCAACCATATTCCCTTGTGAACCACTGCTGCAACGATGATGCATCCTCTCTCTCACGAGAATATAGGGAGAGAATTCAGACTAGGAGGGAGATGGAGAAGGAACGAAAATGCTGATGAGATGTGGGTTTATAGTGGAGAGAGTTTATGGAGGACAAGTACTATAAGGCAAACAGTGCTACTATATAATGCTTGAGCGAGAACTTAGAGGGGGAGAGAGAGAGAGAGAGAGAGAGTGAGTGAGTGAGAGAGTTTGAATGTTCAAGCAAGGGTAGAGAGATGTGGGTTGTTGTCTGATAGCTTTTATAAGCTAATAAAATGGCGAAATAACAGTCGGCAACTGCAGTCCTAGGTTTGTCGTGTAATAAGGAAATGGAGAACAAAAAACGTACGCATAATGGCAAGGAGTGACGAGTGATAGCTGTATTTAGAGGGTGGTGTGTGGCAGAGAGAGGAAGAAAGGGGGGACCCAAAATATTATGCCAGTTTTTAGAGTCAGTGACGGTATGGTTTGGGTAATGGAGAGCTTTGAGTTGAGTTTGGTCTTCTTTGATTTGATGACCATGTGGATTCCTTTCGATATCTGTAGTACCCCTCTTGTTATCGCCTTAACAGTATTAATAGTAGTAATAGCAGTGGTAGTTTTTCCCTGCGAGCTCAATTTATATACGCCAGAGGAGAGAGAGGAAAGAAAGAGTGAGAGAGAGAGAGAGAGAGAGCGAGAGGAGAGATGGGGTTGGTCATTGGGTAGTCAAAAGAACCCACGTGACTAGCGGGAACAGTCTTCCATGGATCTGCCTTCTCCGATCACGAGGCAACAATAGTCCTCCTCAGTCCAGTCCTCAGACCGAATACCCACATCAAAAAACTCTGTCCGTATCCTCTGTGTGTGTGTGTGTGTCTCTCTCTCTCTCTGCCAGCCTCCCAACGAAGATGGAATGCCGACTCTCGCTTCACTTCTCTCTCCAATCGCGTCTCTCACACTCTCGCACCATTTGATGGTAAGAAAAACCATAACAAAGTCACGTGTACGTCCGATAAAAGTATCGAGGCAGCTAACTTAACGTCGTATTCACGAAGGCCGGGTCAGTTTTTTCTGCATGATTTCCTGCGATTAGTGTAGATAAATGTCGTTAATAATTATAATTTAATTAATATTATCTCTTTTTTTTTTAAGTCTCAAATTCAATTTTTTTAGATTAATGATAGATTAAATAACATATAGAACACTTGGAAACATAATGTATTAAAATAAACTTGGTAATGAAAAATCTTATTAATTTTCTTCCTGAGCAAATTCATGAATTTTTCCAACATTATGAGTAAGATACTATTGTGAGTCACGTGAATAGGGGTGTAATCGAGTCGATTCCAAGTATTCTTATTCTCTAACTCAAACTCGAATTTTTTTTATCCTACTCGAATTCGAATTCGAATTCGATAAATAATAAGTAATAGAACTCGAATTTGATTCGATTGTATAATGAAATTGTTCGAATTCGACTTGAAAACTCGATTATTATATAATATATTAATATATTTTTTTATTTTTTTATTTTATAATCATATATAAATATATATAATATATATTAATATATGTTATCGAATTATTCGATAAATTTTCGAATATAAAATTTTATTATTTGAATTAAACTCGATTGTATAATGAACTCGATTGAAACTCAATTTAAGTTCGATCAAAATCAAGTCGAGTTGAGCCATTGATCAAGCGACTTACAAGCAATTCGAATTCAACTCAATTCGTAATAGCCCTGCACGTGAATTATGAGATTTTTGTGTGAATTTAAAATAAAATTAAAAATTTATATAATGATAAAATACAATATATTTAGAGGGTTTATAAGGTGATAAATAATATTTAAATTATAATAATTTAAAAAAATAGTGGGGCAGCTACCCTTCTCTCTTTATTCCCATATTACTCAAATCAATTTTTTGACATCAAAATTTTACTTGGGCTCTTTAGAAAAGAGGGACTGTATCCTTTGTTAGATGGAGCAAACTTATATTGGTTTTGCTTTTATAATTGATTTATTTTAAGTAAATTTTTCATTTCCTCTTTGATCCCTATAATCAGCTCTTTGTTCACTCTTATTTAGCAAACTTAATAGGGGAATTTTAAAATTGTCACAAATAGCAAAATTTTTATTTACTAATTTAATTAATATATGTATTTTTATATAAATCATAAATATTCAGTAATTATATTAAATTTGACTCAATTTTGGTTTTTCAGGGAATAAATCTCTCTTGATATCTGTTTTTTTTATACACAAAATTTTAATTTAAAATTTTGTTTAAATGGAATCAATGATCAGTCATTGGGTATAGATGTATATATGTTTAATGAACAATGTCTGAGACTAAATATATTTAGTATTTTTGCAAATTTTTAAGGAAAGGCGCGTGGAAGTATTAGGTTAAGTTGAGAGTGAAGAATGGTGGGTGTGGTTGTAAGTGTTTTTTCAAGTGAAGTTTTGAAGAGAACAAAGACCACAAGAATCTCTTGTCACTCTACTCTACACCCCATCGGTAGTTGTAGAGATCGTCCAATCCATCGCATCTAAAATCAATTATATGCCCTCATCAACACCCGGTTTCAATCAGTGCCGTACCGTGGAATCACGTGAACCCTTCTCTCACAAACACACCATTGCACAAAAATTTCAAATATCCTCTCACAGACCCCCACCCCCAGTCATGATAATTGCCTCAACTTCCCCAAATCTCAATCTCATCACAACCTATTATGTCCTCACCGCAGTTATCTCTTAAGATTTTTGGTATCATGAAGAGAGAGAAACAATAGTGAGAGAGAGAGAGAGAGAGAGATGGGGAAAAAAGGTAAAGGAAAAAAAGGTATCCCAAATGTGATACCCTGCAATCATCAAAGCAACATCTATTCCAAGTCGATGTTTTGGAGGAAGATCTTTGAGTCAAAGATAGTGGTAGTAAAACTTAGAAAAAGAAAAGCAAAGAAACAAAAAACCATAACAAAATTTGGGAAAAAATAGTAATATGTGACCCCACCCCATCATCGACCCTCCAAGCCCAAACAAACAAACTCCTCTGGAATATCGATCGATTCGATCAAAAGATTCAAAAAACAAGAAAAAAAAAACATATATATACACAGAGAGAGAGAGAGAGAGAGAGAGAGAGAATCAGATCGTCTAGAGATTGGTGTTGGTGTACATTGTTCGACATACGGGACGACCACCGCTTTGCAAAAGATGCTCTCTATGTGCTTTGTGAACTACAAAATATAAATATTAAGGGGCTACGTAATACCCAAGACAATTGACTCTCTCTCTCTCTCTCTCTCTCTCTCTCTCTCTCTCTCTCTCTCTCTCTCTCTCTCTCTCTTTGCATTTACACATGCACCTGGTTCTTATTCTTCTGCACAAACTTTTGGTGTGGGTATCACACCATTCAATCTACCTTCGTACAAGTAACCATTTTTCTTAATTACTCATCGCGAATTTTCTTTATCATTCACTTTGTTCGTCTAATTTTCTTTTTTTTTTCTTTGAATGTTTATTTCATCAATTTTCAATAAAATCTAAGTAATTAGATAATATCCCGTATGAAAATTCAATGATTACATGTTTGACTCAATTTTTGTAAGTGGTTGATATTTTTTAAATAAGATTTTAAATTCAAATTTTATATATAAAAGAAATAAATATCTAAAAAGTTTTAATTTTTAAAATTTAATTCATTTTAAAATAAATTTAATCAAATTTAATATGATTATCAAAAAATTATTCATAATATTTATCACTCTTTTTCGCTCTTAGCTCGAGAGAAATTTGTTACCATATTGATAATGCAGCTCAATTTATACTAATAATATTTTGTGGGACATAAACTTATAATAATCCATTATTGTGATAAATAATAAATTTATTTCATGTTAGTACATTCGACTAATCGAAGATTAGAGTGTGTTTGCATTGTTCAATCCTCTCTCCCCCCCCTCTCCCTCTCTCTCCCTCTCCCCCCACCCCCCAATAAAATCTTTATGTAATTTTCTTTATACCCTTTAATGGAACTCTGGGATTTGCTTAAACAGCTATTAAAAATCAACGAATAAAATTCTTCACCCTCTCTCTCTCTCCCCCCGCTGTATTATGTTACGTGCTCATTAATCATGCTGTTACTTGGCTCGTTGGATTTCGTGGGACCCGCCGTTTTGGACCTCTTTTCCGAGGCAAAGGCACAGAGATCTCGATCTCGTGTGTATTTTTTGACCTAATCCTAGTGCCACGTGGGCATCGTGGAGTGATTAAACTTTGCATGCATGCACGCATGCGAATTGTGCTAAACAAGCTCGAGGCATTTATTATGATAAACTAATCAAATTCAATTAAGAAAGGCCCTCTCGTTTGAACACACCACATCCAAAACACAACATTCCTCAAAAGCAACAATTTACAACTGGAAATGAATCTCATCTCTCTCTCTCTCTCTCTCTCTCTCTCTCTCTCTCTCTCTCTCTCTCTCTCTCTCCCCCAAAAAGGGGTTAGGCATTGATCTAGTGATGTCATTGTTCACAGGATCTTCTTTGCCGGGTTTATGGTTAAAGTTAATATTCCTCTCTTGGGTTGCAAATAGGAAAAAGAGAAAGCAAAACCCAAAAAAAAAATAAAAATTATAACAAAACAAAATCAAAATACAAAATCAAAAACAAAGTAAAAAACGCAATAGACCAACGTTTGAAAAAGTGCAATGTTTGTGCAGAAGAAAAAGAAAAAACACCTAAATCTATGAGCCGCCCTATGAATGTGATAGATAAGTTGCTGTCAATATCATGAACAGAGCTATGGAATTTGGAACATTTAATTGAAACCCCCAATTGTCTCCCACAAAGCAAATCCTCCGTACTAGGTAGCTAAAGACCCAGGTAGACACGTAGCCAAGAGGGCACTGCCCTTGTAGGGTTTTCAAACATGTTCAAAGTATCAGTCTACGTTATACTTTTGTCGACAAAGATTCTTTGCTGGGAGCAAGGGAAGGTTTCAGTGTGCTGTCACACTTGCAGTTTGCTTTTGTTAGTTTTTCAATTTCATCATTATTGGGGTACGTGGGATTGGTTTGGTTTGAGGAACATGTTCTGTGTTTGATTTGAATGTTCCACTTTTTCCATTTTTTCTTTTATAAATGGTTCAAATGCAATTTGTAAAACCCCAAAATCAAAAGTTTAGCAACTTAATTGGGCAGCCTTTACAAGCCAAGCATCGACTTAATATTGTTTAGAACTTACATTTAAGTAATAAGATTTTATATAATTTTATTAATTTTGAATCGATTAAAAATACTCTTAAATTAAATAAAAAATTAAAATATATTGAGATGAATAATCTCATAAGGGTCAATTTATTTAATTTTTAATTCATCCGATCTCTCTCATTTTTCTCGATTAAATTGTGGACTTAGGCGCTTGCACGACACGCTATCAAGTTGTTCCATGCAATTGAAGCATAGCTTTTCCAGATATTACATTTGTCTACACATAACATACGATTGTAGAAGAAAATAAACTGAGGAACTGGAAATGATCAAATTGAATGAGAGAAGACAAGCAAAAGTGAGAAGCAATTTAAAGTCTAATAAGAGACCTAGAAATCTACCTTTTTTTCATTTTCAATTACAAGGGAGGCCTATGAACTTGGGGTGACGCGCATCTGTCATGTCTTTGGAGAAGCCAACATCGGTGCTGATTTGTTAGCTAAGCTTGGAAGCACAGCTTCTCGTTGGAGAAAGATAGATTGGGTTCGGGCTCCATTAGGGGCAGCGCGCCTAAGTCCCTCCTTGCTAGGAGGGCTGCTCTGTAGTTTTCTTTTGTTTTATGTTGCTTTTTTTCTTTTCAAATTCATCACAAAAAAAAAAAAGAAATTAATGGATATAGAAGGTTTTACCGATTAATCTGAATTCTGAATTTTTTGATTTCAGATCGAGAATAAGTATCTTATTCATTAAATTAAATTCAAAATTTCTTGGTTTCAAATTGAGAGCGCAATTTCGATATCATAGTTTTTGGGAATGATATTTTAGTAAACCTTTAATAACTGAGTTTTTTTAAAATGGCTACATGGAGGCAGTAGCATCGTGACCCAAGTTTTATGGGTTCAGACTGGATGCTACCATATCACATAATTAATTATTAAGGAGCAAGTGTCAACTATTTTGAAAAAATACAATTAAACACATTTTTACTAAGGAAGTGAAAGTATTCCATTTGGTTATAGTTACTATATATTCTCTTCATATCATCTACATCTAAGAATCTCAGGATTTCTTGTTTTATCATCTTTCTTATATTCAATTTTTTTTAATACTTGATCATCGATATTCAAAAATTTGACTAATTCGATTCGAATAAAAGTAAATTTAATTTAATAATTGATTCCTTTAACACTTTTTTTTTTTTTACCTAAGATTTGAATTTAAGATTTTGATTAGAAAAGTTTCAAAAATTTACAAGATATTGATTTTCTTTTTTTACATTGATAATCAATCATAAAATACATTTTTTGTCTTACTTTAATATTCAATGCTTTGCTTTGCTGGTTTTTAAGTATGATAATAATTTTATTCTTAGTTTATTCACTATTTAGTAAAGGAGTAAGTTTATTATGGTTGCATTAATTACAAAGAAACACATGAAACCTGACATTTTGAGTTAATCAAGGTTGGTACTTGATATCCAAGAGCATCTGTAAGTTGGATTTACCCCTTCGCCGGTAAGGATCCATGGCCCCAAATGGTGGTCCGGCCACCCTGAAAATTTTTGAGTGTTGAGAGCTGCATCTGTAGGACATGTGGTGGGCGTGGGGCATCGATACTAATTTGTTGGCATAAATGGTCGTCCACATCTTGTCTTTTTTAATCTTTTTTTTTAATATCACAAAAATCGATCAATTTAATAAATAATAATAATAGATCTATAAATCAAATATCATATTCAAAATTTAGAAATATAAAATATTATATTAAAAGAGCTCCCCCTTAAATTGGGTTTGATAATACTAGAACCGAATTAATCAAAATATAATTCTTAGTTGATTCTAAAAATAAATAAATAAATAATATCATAATGTGTCCCGGCCATTCAACCCTATTATAAACCATGTTCCAATCCTGGACCCTGGTACAATTTCATAGAATTTAATGCCATATACTAGTTATAGTTTGCGTGGCATTTGATCAGATATTAAATGCAACGAAGTTATAGGCTTTCCAAATGCACAATCAATCGAGAATATAACTGAATCCTAATTTAAAAGATTTCTTTCCTGAATTTGAATTGAGTTTTAATTAATTCAAAAATATTTAAATTCGTAATATCGTATTTTTGCTAATATCAACTATAATATACAATTTAATTTCATAGCTTAATGTCTTACATGTGTTTTACTTTCTAGAGTTGGATAAGCCAATACAAAAGCTGCAATTATTTCGATTAGGAAAAATCTTTAAAATGTTATTAAAAATTTTTTAATTTAAATTGATATTAGATTTTAATTCTAGTTTTACAATTTAATAGTATGCTAATTTGGTGTGCTTTTTTTTTTCTTTGTTATTGTGCATTTTTTTATAGACTTATCGATTTTTTTTATATTATACCGATCGGTATTTGAAATCATATTCCGATTAATCCGGTTCAAAACTTATAATGACCCATTTAAAGAGATTACCCTCCCAATATAGTTTACTCTATATTCAAATTGTAAATCGAATTCAGGATTTTAATTAAGAAATCTAACATCATATTTTATTTTACCGGGTCAACTCACTGTTAGTATATAATTATTGATTATTGATTTGTGCTCATGAAATTGTAGTTAGGGTAAATGATTAACTGGCTAGCGATCCCATCAAAACGTGTGATTCTCGAATTACTGTATTCTTAATGAATTTATCTGTGCATATTTAAAAGATACTGAACGAGGAAAAAAAATAATAGTAGGAAGCGTTATTAATGTTATTGGAAAAAAATATATATTAAACCAAATTAAAATAATTAAAAAAAGCAAAATTCAATTCCAAATTTGTTTCCAAGAGATAGCGTAGTGATCATAATCTCTTTCTTGAAACCGATGATTCTGTATTGAAATTTTGATGTTAAAAAATAATTCCAAATTTGGGATTTTGGAGAGCCCAATTTAAATCCCTCTTCCCCAGGCCCAAATCGATATTTTGGGCCACTGCCCGAAAATGTTTTGGGCTCTAGACACTTCTCTATCTCTCCTCGCCTTCAAAACCCTAAACCCTTACCTCATAAACCTTCGAATCCCTGTACCAAAAAAAAATAATAATAAACCTTCGAATCCCTAAAATTTGACAATCAGAGAGAGGTTCCTTCTACCAGATTCTTCCGGAGAAAATGGAACCGGATGCTCATATGGCCCCTTTGGAGTTAAAGGTGAGAGAGTTATTGAAGGAGGTCCAGCTCGACTATTCACCTTCACTTACTAAGTTCGTCGATGAAACCATTTCTGCCATTAAGGAATCTATCAACAAAATTCCTGAAGGCTTGAAGGTCTCTCTCTCTTTCTCTAACCCTAATTTTTGAGAATTTTCAGCTTCTTTTTTTTTTCCGTCGAACCTAATGTTGATTTTGACTTTTGATTGAAATTAAAGGTTAATGCTGATGTTGCACCGGGTTTTGTTCGAGATATTGGCGCCGATAAAGTCGATTTCACGTTCAAGAAGCCAGTTTCGATTCAAATTGGGGGAAGCTATGCTATACAGTGCGTTGCAAAGCCTAATGTGAATGTTGATATTTTGGTTCAAATGCCTAAGGTATGTCAACGGTTTCAGTTCATCATACGTTGAATGGTTTTAAGATAAAATATAATGTTCCAGTGATGTTCCCCAGTTTTGGTACTTTTTGGGGAAATTAGAAATCAAATTAAGGAACTCAAAGAATAAGCTACAAGGTTTGGATGAGTTTAATTTTGATTTGTGCGATAAGCTATAGCTATTCAAAACTCATACACATCAAATGCTTAAAAAAGCAACAGAAATATAAGTTGGCTTTCCATTGTTGTTTTACCCAACCACTGTTGCCAAAGGCACTAGGCACTCGCCTAAGTAAAGCAGGGTGCATGTCACTTAAAAAGAGTTATTTCAAAGAATTATTATGAGTGATGTGGCGAGGAAGTCCAACTCAGGAGCTCCTTGGATATGGTTATTAAAGCCACCTTCTCATTTTTTTTATGCATGCTATATTTTTTTGTCATATTAATGATATCTGACAAATTTTTTGCCATGACAGGAGTGCTTTCATGAGAAAGACTATTTGAACTATCGTTATCATGCCAAAAGATTCCTTTATCTCTGCATAATAAAAAAGTATTTGAAACTTTCTTCTGCAATTAATAAAGTTGAGTGGTCTGCCTTTGAAAATGAGGCCCGAAAGCCTGTGTTGATTGTCTGTCCAGGTAAATAATTTTATAGAATTGTATCTTTTGTTCTTTTCTTGAACTTCTCTGAATAATTACTCCTGCTGTCATTTTAAGTTCTGTAAAATATTTTTAACTCTCCATCTCTCTCTGTATTGTAGCTAGAACACTTCCTGAAGTTCCTGGTTTTTTTGCACGAATAATTCCAGTTGCAACATCCCTTTTTAACCTTTCCAAGTTGAACTTGAAGCGCAACAATATCAGTGCTTTAAAGCAGAATGGTCTGTTATTCTTATTCAAGCATGTACTTCTTATTGATTTATATGAAGGTATTTCAAGCCTTATTAACCCTTATGCATTTTAGGTGGAAATATCCCTGAGGCTACTCCAAAGTACAACAATAGTATTTTGGAAGATGTATTTGTTGTCAATAATGTAGAGTATGTCAAGCGAACTTTCGTTGATTGGAAGGAATTAAGAGAGGCACTAATATTACTGAAGGTATAATCCAGATTCACTTTTTTCTTTTTAATTATTAACCCTTTTCCTTTGCATTAGCTTTATGAAGAGAGATTGGATGTGAGTTGTTGTAATGCTGGTGCAGGTTTGGGCTCGACAAAGATGCTCAATATACTCTTATGATTGCTTAAATGGGTTTTTACTCTCTATCATTTTGTTGTACCTTGCAACGGAATATGGTCAAAATCGCATTAAATCCCCAATGACCACAATGCAAATATTTCGTGTCACGTTGGACTTCATTGGTATGTTGTTATTACTTTGAATTTTTCCTTGCTTATGGCTTGGTTTGCATTTTCAAATTGCGAAAAAACTAAAAAGTGTAGGTTTTTTCACAACTTGTGCCTGTGGAAAGATATTAAGAGCAACTAAGTTTAAAGTTCTGTGCATGATAATTTCATTTGAAGATCTTGAGGCCTTAGAATGACCTCAAGTTGAGCCCCATTTGGATTGAGATGAAGTAGGCAAATTCGAGGTCAAGTTGTAGAAACTAATTAGTGATGGGAGGGCTCTTTGGCAAGACATGACATTTCTTAGAGATCCATATGTAAGTGTTTGCTTCATTCTGAATTCACCTTTTCCACTTGGGAGATAGTGTGAGGGCAAATTCTACTTGAGGGGAAAGATTTAGGCCAGTTTGAATTTAATCTATTACTTTCTTTTATGTGCCATTGGGTGTGAAGAAGTTTTGAGACATAGTTAAGTAGTGTTTTTTCTTAGTGCTGGTAGTATCAACTGGTGATGACTAATGAGCTTGAGACGTGTTGTTAACTTAGGGTGTATATAGACAGGATAGATATTATTTTCTGATTTCTGTGACTGGTTTTATGGCTGAAACACAACAGGAGGAAAAGTTCTTTGTTTGATAATATTGATCGCTCTTTATGACTCTTATACAAATATGTTATGAAATGACAATGTTTTTTATTGCTCTGGTAAATTCAAACATTTGTGCATAATTTTGGGAAGCACCTTCATGTTATCCTTTTGCTTTCCCAAGCACTAAAACTTTTGAACTTTTATTAGTGATTGCTGTTTCTTATTGTTTGCAGCCAATTCTAAGATATGGGATACTGGGTTGTACTTTCAGCGTGTTGGAGGAAACGACATTTCAAAAGAGGTTTGCTTCTCTTAGATACCGAGCAGTTGCCTTGGTGGTCCCTTCCATTTCTTCCATCTCTGTGACATCCTGAAAGAAACCATCTTTGTGTCATCCTTTTCCTTTATATATTTTTCAGCCAGGAAATTTTGTCCAATATGCCTTTGTTGATTCAAATATTTCATATTTGCAAAGAGTGTCTCATGTTCCAATACAATTAGACTTGGATTTTTTTTTTTTTTTTTTTGCTAACATCCAGGCTAATAGTCTCGGTGCATGGTTGACTTTTGAGATGAAAAGTAGATTAATTTTTTCTTTGGATTTGCTATTTATATAAGAGAGATTTGAAAGGATATTCGAATGCTTAAGACTAAAATGAGTTGTATTTTAGAGGTAGGTTTCAGTTGTCCTTTCCTGGTGAGTCTCTTCCTTCCAAGGGCTAATAGTCCCTAAACTGTTCTGGTGAAACAAACAGTAAGGCTGTGTTTTGCATGGAAGTCTCACTTTCACAAGTGAAATCCTCCATCAAAATGAGGCCTATTTAACTTGTCTAAGTACAAGCTAACTTGATTAGGTTATCCATCTTCAAGTTAGAGATATGTGCTTCACATTGTTTTGCTGCTAAAATGTGCACCCTGATTGATTGTATTCAGATAGGAAGGACAATAAATTTCATTCAAACGACTGTATCATGTTAGATTGGTATTTGACAGTTATCTTGCTCTTCATTTTTGGAAATTTAGCTCACCTTTTGTTCATCGCACATGATTATGTTGCAGGAAAAGAAGCAACATCTTGTGGAATTCAGGGAAGCATTTCCGGTTGTTATTTGTGGTCCATTCCCTCACTTCAATTTGGCATTTCGGATGTCCAGGAGTGCTTTTCCAGAGGTACTCTTGTGTGGGTAATAGGTGTTAAGATGATCTCTATGAGAACGCTGCTCCCCCCCCCCCCAACCAAACCAAAAAAAAAAGAAAAATGAAACCCACATTTTCACTCTTCTGAAGCTCATTTTAATCATGTGTATGTACTTTGTTTCAATGGTTCAGCTTCGGGACGAGGCTTCTTTGACTCTAAATTGCATGACTAAATATAGAGATGGTGGATTTGAGAAGATTTTTATGCTCAGGGTTGATTTTGCTGCTAAGTATGATCACTGCATCAGGTACACCAATACATGTATGATTTATTGCTTGAAGTCTAAATTGTCAAAATGATGCCATTAAAGGAGAACATTAAGCTGACTATTTGCAAATATTTAAGGTTCAGAGCTCCTTTTGGTGCATAAAAAATCTGTTTGGTCTATACTTCTGTGCACATTTTCCAGTTGGAAAATGGTTGATTTATTTCAAGTCAGGAAAAAGCACATCAGTTTCTTTCACAAACTAGTGATATAACCTGTCACAGGTGTTATGAGTTGTAATAAGCATATGTGGTCCATTTTTCTGTTTTTTTTACTCTGTGCAGATTGGTAGCTGTATAATTATTATGTATTCTCTGGTATGAATGGTGAAATTTGCTTATTGCTAGTCTCATCATATGCTCAAGAAACTGTTTGTACTAGGTTGAAGTTGAAGGGACTTGGTGAGGTTTGTGCACCAGGATATTGCTTGGATGAGGAATGTTGGAGATCATATGAGCAGAAAGTGCACTCACTGTTACATCAAGGATTGAGTGATCGAGTAAAGTCTATCCGTGTTTTCTGGCCAAACGCTTCGTCTGAACACTGTATGGAAGATGTATGGACCAAAGAGTTGATTAAAGTAGTAATATCTTTATAATTTGCTGTATCTTATTTTGGATTTGTCTAATCATTTTATGAATTTAGGGCTTCACAATGCTTGACAGAGAGGTATTGCTTGTGGGGATATCATTGAGCTCTTTAGAGAATGCTCATCGAGTTGTTGATATTGGTCCAAATGCAGATAACAAAGAGGAGGTTCATGTTTCCTTGTTGTAGACAAGCTTCTATTACTTTATATTTTTTCATTTATTAATACCAGTCACAAATTGCAACAGGCTCTGAAGTTCAGAAAGTTTTGGGGGGAGAAGGCAGAGCTTCGGAGATTTAAAGATGGCAAAATTGCGGAAAGCACAGGTGAGTCATTTGACAATACTTACTATTGGCAAGTGGCAACCATATGAACTTTTTCTGAGACTGGTTACTAATCAGCTTAACATTAATGCATTTTTTAACCCAAAATGACAGTCTGGGAGTGCAAGCAATGGGAGAGACATCTCATTATTAAGAGAATTTCAGAATATGTTCTCCTGCGGCATCTTTCAATACCAAGAGAAAACATGATGCATGTTGTTGATCAACTGGATTTCTCTTTGCTTCTTGGTGCTGCGGGTAATAATTTTATGGACAGTACTGTTGCTAATTTTTTCTAATAACTTTATGTGTATTTTTGTACCCTTATTTATTGGTAAAAGATAGAAAAATGTTGTCTTGACTATCCAGATCCTATGTCATTTTCCACAAGTTTACTTGGTGCATTTGAAGTTTTATCAAAACGTTTGCGTTCACTAAATGGCATTCCCTTAAAGATCTCCAGTGTACAGCCTTTGGATTCAGGTATATTTTTTTTTCTTCTCTCTCCAACCAAGGGAGATCATATTCTGTTTTCACCAAATTAGTCTTACTGCTGTATTCTTATCATGTTGGGTCCCATGTCTATGGCTGTGCTTCATAGATTGAATGCATTCTATTTCATTTCTTTTCTGCTTATTGTAGTGGGTGTTTCTATCTTAACTGAATGTCCTTTAGAATGTTTTTGGTTGTGTAATGGCTGTATGAACCATATTAAGCGTATTGTCTCCAAATTGATCGTTCTAGTTTTTCATCTTGTGTAACTTCTTTTGATAGTTAAGATGAACAGCTTTCAGGTTTACATCTGTCTTCCCTCCTGAACCACATCCCCTTGCTTATGAAAATGGTGCAACTCCAAAGCTGCAGAAGCTTCTTTCAACTTGTATTCCACCATTGGAAGTCATGATTCAGGTGCATATATGGTATCTGGAAGTCATATTGTGTCACTGGTTAAACTGAAGTGTTTCTGAACATTTGTTTGTCTTTACCTAGTTGGAAGGTTCAGGAAACTGGCCATTGGATGCTGTGGCACTTGAGAAGACTAAATCTGCTTTTCTCTTGACAATCGGAGAAAGGTGCACTAGATAGTCCAGCATAGTGTTGGTATAGTCGTAGTTTGAGTATTTGGACTACTATATTTAATCATATCATTTATCTGTTGATACGACAGTCTCCAGAGCAGTTGGGGAATGACTTGTTCTGCTTCTGAGGATAATGTGGTTGTTTTCTTGTCTGGTTATGCATTTCATCTTAGAATTTTGCATGAAAGAGGCCTGAGCTTGTTGAAAAAGCAGGGTAAAAGCACTTCACATTCTATTATTATGTCAAGTTCCTGGTTCTTTTAGATGTCAGTGCTTGAACTGACTGGATGCAGTTTGACATATAGTTGGAAACAATCCATTGAAGTGGGTTCCTTCCCCAGACAAGAAGCTTTTCATCAGTAGTCAACATTCTAGCATGATCAATGGATTACAGGGTCGCTATCCTATATATGGGCCAATTGTGCGGTGAGAAACTTTCTTGATCATTACTAACATTTGAATGTGCAGACCTACCTCTATAATTTTTTTTTCCCGTTTTGAAGGCTTGCGAAACGGTGGGTTGCTTCACATCTTTTCTCAGCCTCTCTCGTCGGAGAAGCAATCGAGCTGTTGGTTGCCCATCTCTTTCTGAATCCATTACCTTTTGGTGTTCCTAGCTCACGGATTACTGGTTTTTTAAGGTTAATTTCTCCATCCCTTCTGTGTGACATCTTACATTTTTTTAGAAGCAATAGTTTCTTTGTATGTTTCCAAAGGTTTGTTAGGCTGTTGAACCAAATGTGACCTTTTACTCACACTGAGAAACTTAATGCATCAATTTATGTATTAGTTGTTATGAAACAGTTGAAACTTGAGAAGCTAAGGACTGCTGGGAATGCCACTTGTTTGTTCTATAAAATCCCATCTATCCTTTTTGCTTAGTGATGGTTTATGATGTTTCATAGCACACTTAGAAGTGGATTATGTGGAAATATCCTTCTTCACCTTGTATGTCTGATTAGGCTTAGCTTTCATTATGGTGTCTACTTATTAAGCAAAGCTATGAACTGTGTAACTGTATCTTAGGTTTTGGCATATTGTTAAATCTAGATATTGGGAATTATATGTGTCGCGAGAAATTTTTTTTGGGTGCATGTCTGTATATATATATCTCCTAAATGTTGGGTGGATATGGAACTTAATGGTCTCGATGTGCTTATGTTTCCATTTTTGTGCCTATCAAAACTTGCTTTGCAGATTTTTGCGGTTGTTGTCAGAGTATGACTGGACTTTTTCTGCTTTAATTGTGGACTTAAATGAGGACTTGTCTCCACATGATGAAATGGAGATCAATGTAAGGGCAAACAGTTTGTTTGAGTGTATTATGATAATTATTTTTTACTGGAGTCACTGTGCTTCCAACATCAGACTCAACCGAACTAATTAGAGACATGAACAGGAAAAGTTTGATTTAAGCAGAAAATCTTATGAGGAAAACCCTGGGAATGTATGCCCAGCAATGTTTTTGGCTACAAATTATGACAAGGCATCTGAGGCTTGGACCATGGATTCACCAAACCCAATGGTATGTAGTTCTTAGTTATACATTATTCTCCGCCACTTAATGAGTTTGTTGCAGCCATTGCCATATTATAAATATGCAACATTTGTTCATGCCAAACTCATGATTGAAAAGTCAAGACTCAAAGGCAAGTAGAGAAAAGACCTTAGCAAACTTGGTATCCATGCTTGCTTGCACTTAAGTGATGACAAATCTGCAACTTCTAACATGTTATTTTGTTTCCTTATACCCAATATGTTAAGCTAAATGATTTGTCTCGATCTCATTCTGATAAGTTCAAGTTGTTGTGCAAAAGGAGCTTAAAAGGTTGGTAGCATATGCTAGAAGCAGTGCAAATTTGTTAACCAAACTGATACTGGAGGATGAGATTGGCGCTTACAGATGGGAGGTCTGATGCTTTCCTTGAGTTTGCTATACCTGCTTTTCATTTCCTTGGTGTCACTAAGCAATCCAACTTTTGCATTCCAGTGCCTTTTCCGAACCCCTTTGAGTAATTTTGATGCTGTGGTTCTTCTCCACAAGGACAAATTGCCTTACCCCCAGCGGCTACTCTTTGCTTCAGAGCTAAACCAAGGTACCATAACATTTTTGGACTGTACTAGCCACTTCTTGCAGTTCTCTTCTCTCTTATGCTTTCACTGTTTATTTATTTTTACCCTGTCTGCTTCTTGGAACTATTAAAATTGCAACAACTCTATTTTGTCAGGGAGACAGGTGGCCCGAGGAAAAGCTAGCAAGATCTTCCATCCCCTCATATCTCCGAAAGGCATAAGCGATAGTTTGGAGAATCTCCGGAGCAAATTGTTGGTGGACTTTGATCCATTGAGGTGCTTTGTGGATGATATTGAGGCAAGTGTTACAAAATTCTTATTTTAACGTCAAGTTATTGAAGAATGCACCAGCTTTACTGAGTCATGCGGTTTTGTAGAAAGAGTTCCCCAACAAGTTCAGAGTGTGGTACGACCATCTAGGAGGTGACTCTATAGGCTTGACATGGGCAGCTCCTTGCTCCAAGGTAGAACTTTTATAATATGATCTATAACAGTCTTGATACAAGTAAATGAACTCCTCACAGGGACAGCCTAGTGGGTGCAACTCACAACCCCCTCCCCCAATCCCATAATCCAAGATTCAAATCTCATGTAACAAAAGAAAAAAAAAAAAGGAACTCCTCACATATAAACCTAATTTCTGCAGAAGCGAAGTAGAGAGGAGTCAACTGATGGCATTGAAGATCCGGTTGATATTCTAAAATCAGTTGGTGCGGTTGGGAAAGGAATTGTAAGGAGTGTTCATTTTGTGAAATCCCCAAGGATCCAAAAGTAACACATCAAGCACGAAATGACTCCCTTGGGAAATTACATCAAGGAGACATGTGCGTAAGGTTTCTGCCTAAAACCTCACTCTGTGTGCAGCAGGTGGCTGTTTTCTTGCCCAGGGTTGCCCTAAACCGAGAGGGGCACCATTGAGGAGCGTCAAGAGGTTATCTTTCATATAGTAAATGGCTTCTGCAAAGATGGGAAGAAGTTGAACTTTTGAGGGGTTATGTTTATTGTTTATTAAGGGAAACAATGAGTTAGAGACTAACGGCATATTAATCAAAGAGACCTGAAAATTTTGGAGAGGTTTCCCTTACCCGTCTGGATTGGAATTGTAGGACTGAACAAATGTTATAATAGAAACTATCAGAACAAGAATTTAAGAGCTATATATAACCACCGTTTATCCTTCATTCCACATTCCACATTCCACATTCCACAAACATCACTCTATGGTTTAAGCTACTTTAAATTTTGAATATTGTAAATGACTGAAAGGACCTAATATTATATAGTAGTCCTTGCTAACACATTTTCATACTTTTTTGTTGGTTAATTTCGAAGGTTTTTCTGAACAATTTTCCAAACTTTTGAGTGCAAAAAATTCTAAGGCGAGATCAATGCCTCACATCATCGTCAGTCTTTAATACCTAAATGACATCCTAAGAGAACAAAAAAAAAAAAAAAGAAAAAAAAAAGTTGAGAAAGCTTTTAGGTAACTTACATAATGTAGCTAAAATTTTTGGTTTACTTGGTACTGTATTTGTTCATATTCTTAAGTTAACTCTTAAGGTTGAATTTTAAGAAACATTTATTTTTAATATTTTATAATTTTTTATTTTTTCTAATAAAATAAACCAAGTATTTTATATCAAAGTTCAAAATTTTTTATTACCATATCTCCAAATTCTCGTCCTAAAATAAGATAATAATAATCGATAATTTTATTTTTTTGAGTTTAAATCATAAATATTTAATAATTATATTAAATTCAATTCAAGCATCAGTATAAATATATTGGATCAATTATGTATTAATTAGATAACTTAAACTTTAATGCTCCTACGATCTCTCTTTCTTCCACGTTTTCTAGGGACACAAGAGGCGAATGAAGTGAACCAAAGGACTATATGAAATTTTTTTAAAAAATGTATATTATATGTTTAATTTTAAATATTATTTTATCAAATAAAATTATAATCACTGTCTCTTAAAATTATAAACCAAATATATATTTTAATTTAAGGAGTCATATATGCAATTATACCTAAAAAAAATTTTAACATGACTCGCGGGATAAAGAAATTCATAACCCATATTTCTCGTGTGTTGAACCTGCGACATGACTAACGGCACTGCGGGAGGGAGAGAGAGAGGGCTGCGACATGACTAACGGCACTGCGGGAGGGAGAGAGAGGGCTCCCATGGCGGTGGGCGATAGTGGGGGAGGGAGGGAAAGGGAGGCTCCCGCGGCTGTGGGGAAGGGAGGGGGAGGGAGGAGTGTCGCGGGGGGAGAGAGAGGGAGGAGTGCCGCGGGGAGAGGGAGGGAGAGAGAGAGAGGAGTGCCGCGGCGGGGGAGAGAGAGAGAGCCGCAGGGGAGGGACAGAGAGAGCCGAGGGCAGGGGAGGGAGGGAGGGAGGAGCTCCGCGGGCGGCAGGGGGAGGGAGAGAGACCCTCGGGGGGCGGGGGGAGCTGTGTCGCTTTTCGAAGACGTGACATGTGGCTCTAGCCCAATTGGGTGCTGTCACGTGGTGTCGCGGTTCCAACTCAAGATAAAATGGCGTTGTTTTCAGAATTTTTTCGGTATTGAGGTTATTTTTAAATTTTTTTTTTTTTTTTAGTTTTAATTTGGAACATGTCTGGAGAAAGAAGAGATTAGAGGGTTTGGTAGGGGGTTAATTTTGAGAAATTAGTGCAATTGGCACATTTCAAATACTTTTTCTCGGACTCGCAGCTCCTCGAGTTTCTAATTTTCCAGAAATTCAATTTGGGATGGTTCGGTTTCTCTTAAATTGTCGGATTTCCCGATCAAAATCTGGCATTCTCTAGTTCGCAGATGGGACTACTCAGCATTATTCGCAAGATCAAGAGAAGAGAAAGGAATGCGAATCCTCATGGTGTATGCTCTCTCTCTCCCCTGATTTGGATTGCTATTTTGAATGATCCATTAAAACAGGGGCCTTGATAATTCTGGGAAGACAACGATAGTACTAAAGATCAATGGAGAGGACACCAGCGTCATCAGTTCCACACTAGGTTTCAACATCAAGACTATCACTTATAATAAGTTAGTAATCTTATTTATCTTTTTCCCATTTATGTTTCTCCTATTGCTTATCAACTGTGCGCTAAAATGCTCTTTGCCTTTCTTTCTTTTTATTTTTGACTATGTTTGAAAGTTAGAACCAAATTCGTTGCTATAGAATTTTGTTCATTATGATTGTTAGTTAAAAAAGGTAATCTCTTTCTTACAACCCCAAAGCCTTGGTTTTATGATTAACAAATCCTCATTTTTTATAAATGGGTTTGGAGAAATGCTATTATTCATCACAAGGAAATTCCTCCTGAAATTTTGTATGCACGGGGTGGCAGACTGAAGTTGGACGATTTTTTTCTACACAAGTTATCGTGATTTAATATCATGACTTTGTTCTGATGGTTGGAAGACACATAAGCTCATGAAAATTTTTATGAACATTTGTTTCATGAAAACAAAAGTTTATTTGGTGGTTCTCAAACAACCAAAATTAAAATTAGGATTCAGCTTCAAAAATTTTTCTTGAATTGATTTAATTCCAAGTAACAACAAGAACAAAAAATGGCCTTAACAGAAATGAGGATGTTTAGATAGATGTATGGCAAAACTAGAAGAGATAAAATTAAAAATAAAGACATTCGTAACAAACTGAGAGTTAGTTTAATTGTGGATAAGATGCGAGAGTGTCGTCTGAGGTGGTTTGGGCGCGTGCAAAGAAGACCCAAAGAAGCACCATGTAGGATAATTAAGAACTTAAATATAAAAGATCCAATAAAATATAAAAGTAAATTGTTAAAAATTTGGATGCAAGTTATACGTAAAGACATGATAGTGAAATATTTAGACTAAAAGATGACTTTGGATAAAAATGTAGAAGAATCCGCACAAATAAAACTAGCATATTTTAGCTATTCATTTATATATTTATCTATTTATTTATTTTTGTTTTATTTTTATTTTTATTTTTTTACTATTTTATTTTAATTTATTTTACTATTTATTTATTTATTTATTTATTTTTATGTATTTATTTATTTTTTAATCACTTCCAAATTTGTCTCTCAAATAATCGACCCCTAATCGTTGGGATAAAGTCGCAGTTTGTTATTGTTGTTGTTGTTGATTTATTTCCAAGTAGGAAGGAGCTTGGAAATTACTGAATATGGGACTGAAGAATTGCATTCAATTGTCAAAAGGGAAGATTTGATTGAGGCATTCGTGCTCTCAAACTAGATGACTGATACTAGTTAGTGGTTAATGATTTGAAGTAGCAACCTTTTCTTGAGATTGGTCAAGCATTTCTTTGATTTGGGTGTGGAGAGGGACAATATTTTCTGCTTAATATTTGATTTTTGTGTGCTAATGGCAGGTATACCCTCAACATTTGGGATCTTGGTGGCCAAAGAACAATAAGATCTTATTGGAGAAACTACTTTGAACAAACTGATGGGTTGGTGTGGGTTGTTGACAGTTCAGATCTTAGGAGGTTGGATGATTGCAAGATGGAACTAGATAATCTTTTGAAGGAAGAGGTACACTTTAAGCTATTGTTTTCTATTATCTAGCTCTATTTTCAGTGACTTATGATAATACTATTCATATTCCATATTTATACTCCTAACTCATACCTCTGGTTGTCTCTCAATTTGTAACTAGCTACATTAAATGTAATATTGGGGCCTGCTGCCGTAGTTCTTGTGCACATAAAGTGCTTGATTGATTGCATGTATTTATAGCATCACTCTGATTCTTTCCTTTGGTGGTTTTCTAAACTTAAGTTTCCAAATATTTCTACATTTTGCTTTCTTCCTTTCATTTTTTTCCCTATATTTTTGGTTTTTCTGTGGAGTGAAATTGTCTATTTTGATTAAGAAAAATTCCTTCCCATTCTCTTGCTTGGTTATGTTTGTCATTGTGTTAACCCCTTCTGATGATATGTGTAATCTAAAAGCTTCTTGAATGAGTTAGTTGTTGGGATTTTGCCACTTCAAGTCACCATTGTTCCTTTTGTTTTGGATTTTTAAAGAGGTTATCAGGAGCATCCTTACTGATACTGGCGAATAAGCAGGACATACAAGGTGCTCTTACACCTGCTGAAATAGCCAGGGTAATGGTGTTGGGTGATAAAATACTTCTATGTCAGTCAAATGTATTATGTGGAAAAGATATGAGATAAGTTTGGAACTTGGACTCGGATTTGTCTTTTTGGACCCCCTAGTGATCTGAACTCCCCTAACTATCTACAGATGTTCCCTGGATTTTGGGTGGAATTCATATTGTTGCCTTGTCTCTGGTTTTCTTAATGTTCCATTCATACACTGTCATATTCTGCAATTGTTGTTGAAGTAGTATAAAAAGTCTGTTTCCTAGAATATGGTAGTCCTGAGCGTCCAAGTGTGAGGCCTTGAAAGACCTTCATTCTCACCATTGGGATCGGACTGAGATTCTACTTATTGTTTTCAATGTGCTTTGCTAGAGAAATCTTTATGGCTCATGTGAGGGACATTTTATTCTTGATAACCTATATGACTCCAGACTGATGTATCTCCTTATTGTTCACATGTTGTCCTCTCTGACGAACTTGCATTGATAGTACATAAAAAATGTTGAGTGGTTTGGTAATGATCCACGTCTTCTTGGGATGGAACAATGGAATGATATGTTACTCATCAATTAGTGAGACTTAATAAAGTGATAAGGCTCTGGCTAGTTCTTTTCTGTCGATGCTTCTGAAGAATGAAAGAGTTGCTATTGATTGTCAAAGTGGCTGGGCACAACGAAGCAACTGTGCTTGTCAAGCTTGGGTGACTTGAGTGCATGCAATGTCTTTCTATGTGGTTGAGTTGCTTTGTGATGTTTTTGCAGGTCCTTAATTTGGATGCTATGGATAAAACTCGACACTGGAAAATTGTAGGTTGTAGTGCATATACTGGGGAAGGGCTCCTTGAAGGATTTGATTGGCTGGTGCAAGATATTGCCTCTAGAATTTATGTTCTTGACTAGCTTGTGTCATTTAAGACTGGATAGAACCAGAAAATCTGGAGCCTCGCGTATGACTTGTTTGATGACGCTACATGTTTGAGCACATCCTCTTGTTAATTTTTACATTAGTTAGCGTGTTGTATCCGGTTGGTGCTTATTAGCTGTTGAGACATTGAACAATCAAAATTTTTTTTGTATACTCCGTATGACCAAACCTTGATGTTTGGTGATGTTTTTGATGAGAGGCAGTTGATTTGTAAAAGTGATGTACCATAATGGATTATTTGATGGCTAATTCATAAGTGAATACTGTTATAAGAGAGATAGATATTTGGCACTAGCAAAGCACAATGGAGGGAAGTATTAAACCAGGAATGATAGAGCAGCAGCAACAACACTTAATATGCATCTTATGAAAGCAAAATTTAGAGGTCTGGGAGACAGTAAGTTTGCTAGTCACCAGAGGAAAAAAAAAAAAAAAAAAAAAAACAACCTTTCGAATGTTTAATAAGCCAAGGCATGTTGAGCATAGAAGGTGAATCAGCCATCAAAAGAAGCAAAACATGCTACAATCAAAATCAAGCATATCCATCATTTGGACTTCTTTCCTTGTTTCTTCTTGATTACTTCATCGATATACATTATACCCTTGCCTTTGTAAACTTCTGGCGGCTTACAACTACGAACAGCAGCTGCAAACTGGTGCACCCTTTGTTTGTCAATTCCAGTGCAGCACACAATATTGGGTTTGAAGCAGAATACTCGGACAGCTGGAGGAACAGTCAATTCAACTTCATGGCTATAACCCAATTTGAGAAACAAGAGTCGACCTTCAGCTTCGGCTCTGGCTTTGAACCCAACACCCACAATTTTTAAAAATCGGAAAATTTTAGCTTCCATTGGAGTTGCAAAATCTGGTACCACCAATACAAAAGACTGTCATACTGGAGAATATATATACTACAAGGTATAATTTAACGTGTCATCTCGCAGGTACCACTTCTTATTGCGTTGCTCTCCTAAAGTCTAGTAGGAAAATAGCTGACTCCTCATTAGCAGATTTACATTGAAAGGGCCTGATTTAATAGGACACAGGACCATGTGCATATGGATAAACTTCTCATAATTAATCAAGAAGTGCCTCTGCATTCAGAAGATGCTTCTGATTGTTAATACATGCGCCCTAGAATCATGGTTTGGAAAGGTAAAGAACATACAAGATATGGGGATGGAAGTTAAAACAAGAATTGGTTGTCAAGGCAAAATTGTGGTATTGAATTGACCAAAATGAGCATACAACTTCAACCCTATGACATTATTGAAATTCAAGCACTGCTTTTTGCAAGAATGCTACAAAAGAAATGAGAACTGCTTGAAAAATGGCCTTTACTTTCCCTCCATTCATCTAGAGCATTTGAAACCCCTTTATCCACCAAATAATGAAATGGATTTGTGAAATGAATTTGCTAATAGAATGTTTCTCAACATTATCACCTATAGTTCATAGAGTGAAGCACTATCTTTGACCACCACAAGAAGCGCAAACCAAACATACTTTAAGCTCAGACACAACCCAAGCTCAGTACAACAATTAATATCGTTTTACCTCTCAACTTCTCATTTCGATTTAAGCAATGGTCATGAACTCAAGCTAAGGTTCCAATCATAACAAAAAACACCAAATTTCAAGAGATTTAATTATCTCATACTAGCATTGTTATCGAACAATATATCACATCTGGTTCACCTCCACTTTTTCTCTTCTGTCCAGAATTTGTTCTACCAATTATTCCTACTTTTAACATCTTGTAATCCAACAGAAGAAACGGAAATCCAGTTAACGTAAATGTGGGGAAAAAAAAGGTAAGTCACTCCAAGGGGAGAACCAAGTGTGGGTACAAGCACGTTAAGGCAAAGATAAGGTAGTCAAGTGGAATTAGCAAGATAATAGGTAAACAGAGAAGCATAAATAATAAGTATCACGACCAAAAATAAATAAAATAAAAAAAAAACAACAAAAACTTTAACATCAGAGAGACAAACTTAAATGCAAGTATAATTAGAAAAGGCCAAACATAGATTACATTAGCTACTACGCGAAAAAAAAATGCAGATTTAGGTATTTTCACATATTTCCGCTGAAGACTCTACTGGTCTACTTAAAACTTAGCAAACTAAACACACAATGCCCCCCCCCTTTCATATAGACAATTTATCGAGCATATGACAGGCACTATAGTCAAACGTTCTCAGAAACGAAAAAATACGAATTCGGGGTTCTGGGTTTTTACCCTAAGCTTTGATTCTTCGATTCCCAATAATGAAATCATTCAACAGAATACTAGAAATGAGAGAAGAATAACTGACCAGCTAAAAAAAGACAATCAATTTAACGAGAGAGATTAAGACATAGAGAGATTGAGTAAGAGACAAGGAATAGAACCTGCTTTCTTTACACTAGCGAAGTGGAAGTGATATCTCCTGCTTCCGGTTGCGTTCAAATGAGAGGGGGAGAGAGAGGCCCGAAGAAAGACCGAAGTGAGAACTAGAAAGCTTTGCCCACTTTTAGGTGAGCTTAACGACGTCGTTTAACTATATCATATTAACTTTCTA
Source organism: Dillenia suffruticosa (assembly GCA_033439265.1). Taxonomy (NCBI): domain Eukaryota; kingdom Viridiplantae; phylum Streptophyta; class Magnoliopsida; order Dilleniales; family Dilleniaceae; genus Dillenia; species Dillenia suffruticosa. The sequence continues at coordinate 1,740,838 of JAVTVX010000027.1, forward strand.
ATTTTCTTTTACACTAAATACGGAAATTAGAAAAAAAATTTCAATCGAAAAAAAAAAATCATTCCATTGGAATGCATAAATATCAGCCTTTATTTTTTATTATTTTTTCTAATGGGTAATGGTGTCATTTTGCATTCCTGTGTGAATTGGAATAATTTGCAAATAAAATGATTGGTTATTCATTCTTTTTTCTTATAATTCAAATTAAAAAAAAAAATCAATTAGAAAATATTGTCATCAATAATTTTCAACTAATTCACATATTCTTTATTACAAAAAAAAAAGAAGTCGTAATAACAATGTAAAAATCAACGTGGCTGGTATCTAAGAAATAAAGATGAGCCAAAATCCTTCGAGTAATTGGTCCAATAGTTATCACTGATAACTTTTAAATAAAATTTTAGATTCTAAATTTTGTATACAATAAAAATAAATACATAAAAGTTTTACTCTTTAAGAAATAACTCAACTCGAATCATATGTAATCAGAACCAATATGATTATCAGATATCGATAGTTTATTTTAAAAAAAAAAATAAAAAAAAAAAAAAAAACACCTTCGAGTATAGCTCGAGCAATATCATCACCGAAGCCGCATAGAAAATAAAATAATAATAATAATAGTGGACCGAATTAGTAATAGTATTTTCGTTCTTGTTTCTGTCCTACCACCCTCTGAACAAAAAAAGGGGACTCTTCTATTGTCTAACTTGTAAAGATCTCCGAAGTAAATTGTGAATAGCGAAAAAGCTAGAGTGCCAATTCAACCAATGCCCACAACATACAATAGTCCAAATGAATTTGGATACCTAATTGAACAAGCTAGAGTGCCTCTTGTATGAGTTTCTCCGTAAGTGTTTTAGAAAGCCCCATGATGCTATCACTGTCCCCTACCTGCATTTCAATGCAACATTTAGCTTACAGCCGGAGAGAGAGAGAGAGAGAGAGAGAGAGAGAGAGAGAGAGAGAGAGAGAGAGAGACCACAGTATGAACAAAAGGCAATGTCAATGGATGTTCTAGCATCAATGCGCCAGAGACATTAAGCACAATTCCCTCTTCAATCTGCGCAGAGAATTGACCATCAAACCCACAAAAAAAAAGTAGAAATATATCATAGTTTCTACCATTTTCGTGACTATATGATAAATTTTAGATGGTTGGATTTGTAATAAAATGTTACCAGGTCGTCAATGACTTCATTAGGTATATCATGGAAATATACCTGCATAATTGCAAAACACAATGACATTGTTGTGATTATATGGAGCCTGTGATCTGTCTCGAGGCCCCTGAGGTTTAATTGTCTGAAAAAAAAAAAGTTACCTCAGCCCTGTCCCATTCTCCTCGCTGGACTCCTGTTCTAAGATTGGTCACAAGAACAGATCCTATGACTACTGTCTGACCACCCGAATAGTCTGCAAGGCACAAAGCTTTAAGTTTGGGCTCACAATCAAAGTATACACCAATGGGAAACAAATTTCAGAATTGCAAACCTTTGATGAATTGACGTGCTTCTTCCTCATTAGATGGTTTTTCTCTGATCACCCCTTCATGCACCGCCACCTCAAAAATCAATTAGATGATGCAGTAGCATAGTAAGATATAACGAGGGGCAAACAGGGTGAAGGAGGCAGCAACTGCCCCCTAAAATTTTTAGGGAAAAGGTTTAGGGATTTAATTTTAAAGATTATAATTTTAAATATTTTTTTTTTACATCCCTAAGAATTATAATTCTTGATCCTCTGAAATTATAAAACAAAATGTATATTGTACTTCAATGCTTTCTCGCTTCACCCCAAGATGTAACCTTAAGGCATGATATCTCTTTTTCCTAATCAAGTCAACTACCAAAATTAACTTTTAGTTTATGTTTTTATCATTACATTTAGATGGACAATATTATAACAACGACGATGACAAGGACAACAACAACAATAATAATAAAGATTCAATTGCTGCAGTGCCTATATTCTTTTGTGCTAAACAAACATCACCGATTTTGGACAAGATATAGAAGACGACGAAGGAGAAAGAAACCATACTGTGTCTGCTGTTATCAAAAGGGTTGAGCAACTATCAACGTCCTGATAACCTTCAGTTTGTAATCTTGATATAATGGCATCTGCCTAAAATTCCACCAAAACATATTAAGAGCAGACCAAAATTTCCTACCAAAAACAGTAAGACGCATAGAATCGGCTTCATGCCCGGCCATGATTGAATTTATGAGGCTGGTATAGGATTCTTTTTTCTCGTTTTTACACTGAGACTAGAAGTTTGAAATAAACAACACATGGTTGTTGGTTGTGTTATCAAGAACATGTTTAGCTAAAAATGAGAGGTAATACAAAAGAGTAAGTGATGAATTTCAGCTAGTAGAGTAAAAGGCAAAGCATGCATTTGATGAATATAAGCCTATGAGGACCATTTTCAAGCATGTTATACACATTAATAACTAGACCAACTCCTTTGGCCAGTATAACACCTTTTCACCATCTCCACCCCTATTCCGCCGCCCGGGGGGAGGGGGGGAATAGCAACAACACACTGCGAGTAGCAATCAATAAGGGTCTCCGATAAGATGCTTGTTTGAATCATAATTACTCTAATTCAGGTGAGAATATTATTACAACTCCATTAAGATGTCAAACAGTCACCCTTCTCTAACTATGGGACTTCAAATTTTCCAATGAGTGTGCAAAAATGACATGTAACTAGCAGTGCAATATATTTTGAATATATGTACATACCTTAGCCTTGGCTAGAGCCATCACTAGTTCTTCAGGTTTTTCCTTTCTAATATTTTTCTCATCAATATCTGCAGTCTTTGTTGTCGTGAACTTAAATCAATTACCAAATTTCAAGGAATAAAAAGATTACAAATTAAACATACCATGATGGTGAATTCATATCCCATCTCTGCTAAAATCTTTCGGCGTGCCATTGAAGATGACCCTAATATTATCTACCATGTAAAATCCACAGAAATAAGCCACAAATAGAGAGAGAGAGAGTTTTAATTCTGCAATATGGCACAACAGTTCGGGAAAACATAGAATCATTTTTAAGTTCATTGAAGAATGCCGACAGAGTGGAAGCAATACCTTAAATGGGGTATTCTTCTTTACAGCCATTTCTCTCTCTTGTTGCTCTTTCCTGCCCGCTTTTCCCAATAAAAGGGAATGAATGGTCAGCTTAATGGCCTTTTTTATCCAGTACCACTCGACCATGGGACCACACTTTCGTCCATTGGCTTTCAAATATAAAATTTATTTTAAAAACAATACCAGAATAAATTTATATTGAACTGCGTTTAAGGCATGTTTGGAAACAATTTTTTTTCCCAATAAACTATCCCTTCCTTTAAAATTTCGAATTCGAGTTTCTTCCAAAACTTTCTTTTACCATGCATATCACAACCTAATGTCCATCAAATCCAAACTATCTATCCGTTATCAAAACGTATCTCATACCAAGAGAGGGTTCAGACCAGAAGGTAATCGTTTCTTGTTGATAAGACCTGTACTTTTCCATGAAATCAGCACTGATTTTCCTCTCTCAGCAAAGCTCCATACCTACAATGTAATCGCGTGATAGCAAGTCCTATATCTAAAATAATCAGCCAATAAGGATGTCACTCCATGCCCACTTGGACAAGTGAGGTTAAAGACTTCTGGGAATCAGATTGAAGCATAAGATCCGAATGCCCCCATCCCAAGCCTACAGAAGACCAAATCATATGGCCATAAGCTCCGTGCTCATGTTAATGGCGATACCCGGAAAGGAGAAACCTCCTCTCCAAATGCCCATAGATTGTCTCAGATGAACCCTCATGTCTCATCTACGAAGGGGTGTTTGAGGCATCTCAAGAAGTGGTTCTAAGAAACGTCATCTCGCACGTTTCCTGCATAGAAGGAGCATCAAGATCATTAATTACATGTTAGCTCTTTAACTCGTGCATCATCAAATCAATTCGATTTGATGGAAAAGGTGAATTTCAGGAAAATTTAAATTTCAACAAATAATAATTTTATTTTTTGAAAAATTATTTTTTTCAGAATATAATTATTATTGGAATTAAAAGAACACAACTTTTTAGACTGGGAAAAATATTATGTCTATCATTTGAATCTAAAGACACAACATTCGAAAAACTGTGACCGATAAAAAACTAATTTTGAAAAGTTGTGATCGGAGAAAAAAAATGTTAAATGAACTATAGCCCAATATTTGAATCTAAGTTGTCTCAAAAATAGGGTATTGTGACGATTTGTTGTGTTTTTTTTTTTTTTTATCTATTCAGAATTTTACCCCAACTAATCTAGATTAACCGCTTTCAGAGATCAATTGAGAGATAGATCTCCCAACATTGATTTTTCATTCTCATAGGAGATTAAACTCCTAATTATGATTAAGGGGTATCAGTCTTCGAACCAACTGAACCATCAGACATCGATTTTGTTTTGCCTTTTGAATGAATAGATCTTCTCCTGTTATATTCTTTCTTTTCCTATGAATACAACTCTCCTATCATTTCAGTTTTCACATCATAACAAGATAACATTCATAAAAATTTATTTTTATTTTGGATAAAATTAAAATTTTACTGTTTTAAATTTCTATTTTAATTCGTATATTTTAAAAAAATTTATCATTAATCCCACCTACATTATAATAAAAATATAATTTCTTTAAAAACAGCGATGTTTTTGCATGATAAGCTTATTCACATTTTGCACTTTCGGATTCATGTTCCCAATCGCCTAATCCCGCGACAAGCCGCCACAAACATCTGACCATACGCCTTGCAAGAGCTGATTTTGTTCTAGTAGATGAAGTACGAAAATATAATCTCTGCTCGGGAAAAAAATATCCCAAATCCTCGAGTTTTGGGCATTATTGTAGAACATGATCAACAGACTCAGGAGCGATAACAGCTATTGGTTAAGTCATCATTTGTTTGGCCTTAAGAGTAGCCACCCCACAAGAGATCTGAGTCCATATTGTGCTTCCTGTTAGAGAATAGGGTTTGGATCCACCCATCAGCGTAGGCCTAAGACCCAAAAGTTATTTATTTGAAATTTGAACAGAGAGAATAAAATGAGAGGGGAGTTGTTTTTTGAAAACTTCCCTCAACTCTCTCTCCCTAAACTCCCTCTCCTTTTGTCAATGTAACAACTACCCATTTTTCATATACGTGAATTTGAAATGAGAAGGGAAGACACAACATTCTTTTTTGAGTACGAGAAAAGTGAGAATTAAAGTATCGGGAAAAAAGAATGAAGTGAGGTTTTCTTTTGTTTTTTTTTTTCTTTTAAATATTATTCATTCTATCAAAGGATATTTGAATTGTGAATTAAAAAGATGATCTGATTTATATAATATTTTCTAAATCTAGAATATTCAATTATCGAAAGAGATAGGTGATTCGAATCCAACTTGGATTCTGAAATTTTTACAAGGAAAAAAAAAATATTTGTTAATTTTTTTAAAAATCTACACTTCCAACCAATTCCCTAAGAGAGCCATGTTTCGTTCTCTATCTTGACGAACACTCAGACCACCCTCCTTTTTGCATCTTGTCACCTTCCAACTCACTAAATGAAGTCCCTTTCTATTCTGTTTGTTACAGCAAATGAATGTTCTTATAGATTGATCGAATTTATCACAAATAGACTGAGGCAGTCCCACTCTGACATTTTTGTAACTTGTCTTTATTTTATTTCATTTGTAATATTTTTTATATAAATAAAGAATTTTTTATTCAAAGCATATAATTTTATAAGTAAAAGGTCAAGTTTTGTTCTAAAATATATTAAAATTATTATTATATTAATAAATTTTGTAATTAAAAAATCTACTAAATTTCAAATCAATTTCCTTGGAAATAAATACATCACGATTTCTTTCTCCTATTTCTCCCTCCCGAGTAGGTCTCATCACCGGCTTGGAGAGAGGGTCGGCCCAATAACGGGCCTTACCGGGCCTCATTTTTTTAGGTCTTACCCATTAGCCCATCGCAAGCCCGGCCCATTAGGCCCGGCAAATAATGACTTAACTAACATATTCTCTTTCGTTAGGTTATGGTTTTACTTGACAAGGAAACGCCGCAAAGTCTCTGAAACCTACAAATGGAAATACTCAACGAACAAGACCAAGAATATGGGAAGGAAGAAGAAGAACAGGAGAGGAATGGAGCAGATACTGATCCGGTCGATGACAGTGCAGGAAACGAACAAATACTGAAACACCACATCCGTTCGATAGATTCAACGATTAAAATCAGACAGCTGAGATCAGAAGGCCTCTCTTTCCAGCTCTGGCCAGCAGCAACGACTCTGGTCAATCTCCTAGACAATCACCGCTCCGATCCAACCAAAAGCCCTCTCTCCAAAATCCTAACGAACTCACGGCGGCTCCGAATTCTCGAGCTCGGCGCCGGAACCGGCTTCGTCGGAATAGCCGCCGGAGCTATTCTCTCGGCCGACGTCACCGTCACCGACCTGCCTCACGTGCTCGAGAACCTCCGATTCAACGCGGCCCTAAACTCGGACCTGGTAGAGAAATTTGGCGGGAAAGTGGACGTGGCCGCGCTGAGATGGGGAGAAGTTGAGGATATGGAGGCGATTAGGAGGAGAGGGGAGTATGATGTGATTGTGGGGTCGGATGTAGTGTATCACGACCACCTGTACGAGCCATTGATGGAGACGTTGAGATTCTTGATGGTTGGAAAGGGAGAGAATAGAGAGGAGAGGGAGAGAGGGTTCGTGATGGGGCATTTGAAGAGGTGGAAGAAAGAGGCGGGGTTCTTCAAGAGAGCGAAGAAGGTGTTCGAGATTGAGGTGTTATATGAAGACGAAGCTAGGGATGGAGCTAGGGTCGGGGTGCTTGTTTATCGTTTCTCTCCCAAGTCTTCAAAATCTCATGCTCCATTTTGATTCCTCTCTCTCTCTCTCTCTCCCTCGCTCTCTCTCTTCTTGTCAAGCCAGTTTTAGACACCGTGTTATTACCTTGAATGGCCTTGAATGTTCCCTGTTTTCCCACTTTTTTTTTTTTTTTTTTTTTTTTTTAAATACAAGAGAGAAAGTGGAGACACCGTGTTATTACCGTGTTATTTTCGACTCCGTCACTAATTTCACTATTGGAATCGATTAATTTGATAGTTGAAATTTTGCTCATCTATTATGAGCTTTGCTTTTAATCACTAAAAAGTAAAGACAGCAAAATAAAAAATCATCGGGGGTAAATGCAGAACCAATTAAAACTTACGAGACTCGTCCGTCCGGAGGAATAACGGGTCAACTACTCTATTCAGTGCGAGGGCAAAGGAAAGGTGTCCGTACATATACGGACACCAAAACTATAATAATAATTTTTCAATATTCAAGATCACCTAAACTAATAAAAATTTTCATGAAAAAAAAATAATAATAAAACCGCATTTCACATTTTATTGCAAAATGATTCAGCTTTATCCATACCAGATGGATAGACACCAACCCAGAAACAATTCTCCTTCTCAAGGCTTACTTCATGATCCCACATAATTTGACAACAATTTTTATTACATTCCATACATGCTATTAACAGGTAAAGCACATCTCCTAGGGGGGAAAAGCCAAAAATCAAAATCACCCCAAAAAACAAAATAGAAAATACATGCCACACATCCATACACAACCCTTAAAAACCAAAATTTATAGATCCCACACTCCACTCTGTATTGGAAAAAAGAAATGAATAAATAACATCCCACCTACCATATTTTTGCGGTAGATCATGAATGTAACCTGCCTCCAAACTTCGTCCCTTTTCGGATCAATCAGCAATGCAACCCCCACAAGCTAGGGTGCCAATAACAACTTCCTCAGCCGGAAGATCAACTAATACTAACAGTAATATTTCATCTCTTCCTCAGTGACGAGCCTTTAGCCACAGCCTTCATATTTTGTGAGTCTCTAAAACAAACAAAATGCACCAATGTCTTCCCATTTGGGTAGATAGCAAAAACACTAGTCCCTATTTTCTTGTGGCAAAGGGAACACATACTATCGCTGTTGATCTTCACCACTGTTTTTCTATGGTTATAGAGTTCGTCTTTCACCTGTTTTAAAGGGGCAGAGATGTTTAGGCACACATAATAGTGAAAATTATAAGCTGCAAAAATTATGAGAACAACATTTGCATTATAAACATGAAAGTAAGGTTGACAGGTTGATAAACTGCGGGCTGATACCATGACAAATAGCACACAAGTCTTCCAGAAAAGAAATATGGACTTAAATATTGACATAGTTAAGCTAACTTAAGGTGTAGACGTCAATGAGTTCTACCACAAAACTGAGGGTATTATATGGACTCATGCATGTTAATTTCAACATGAGAATTTGTTAATAAGATGGGGGGGGGGGGAGAAATTGGAAATGATAGGAACATGGATGGAAAGAAAAAGGGAGAGAAGCCTCCTCACCCCCGCCCCCAACTTCCTCACAATTTTGGAGTGGAGTTCAGGTGGAAACTCATCCTATCATTTCCTCCTTTTTTCAGAAACCTCCTCTCTCTCTCTCTCTCTTCCAAAAATAATATTTTCCTTTCCTCTGTCTTTCTTCTTAAGGGTGAAGAGAAAGTGGAAAAGGTGCGGTTCAATCATTTCCAGCATCATCAGTGATCGAGCAGACAAATCCTAATGGTGATTTAGTATCTATATCTCCACTCAACATAATATAGAGTTTGATCTAGAATTGTATGCATACCTGCAGGTTCTCACTGTGTCTCAGACTCTTAATCACTGACAAGTTCCGATAAGCTTCACTAGATTTTCTGAGAAGGGGTCCAAGAAATGGAAGCAAGTTCTGCACATCAGAATTACACTGAGACCATGAACCAACAACCAAAATTTTGAAGCTAAAACAGTAGTTCTCAAAGGTTTATATGTAAAAACATCAAGATTGAAAAAAGAAAATATTTATGATGCTAGCTACGCTAATGCCTTCTCAGAGAATTTCTTGTTGTGACATTAAAGTCAGTAGAACAATTTGTGCCTCATCAATGGGTTCAAAGATCGACTCCACTTCATAATCCATGCTTGTACTACTGAAATGGGTTGGGAAAAAAGTACTGGGGGGACATGGCGTCTTAATTCAGCTCTAGGCTAAGGAATACAGTATGGGATATTGCAATATGGAGTTCTCTATCAGCATATTTAATACCTGAAGCTTGGTTTCTCTAGGTAAGAGTTTGAGGGCCTGTGCTCCATTGATTCTGTCCCACCTTCGGCTTAATAAGTCAAGGACTTCATCAAGCATAATATTTGAACCACCTTCCTCACTTGTTTCCTCGGCATCACTCCTTCCACTGTCTGTGCTACTTGGATTTATCTTCATGTCCTCTGCACCCTCTATTGCCGCAACTTTTTTGGTTAAGCGACCTCTGGCTTTGCCCCAACCTGCTGAACCAACCTTTGGAGTGACAGCATTTTGGGAAGACACTATATTGCTGATCCGCTTTTCAAAATCCTTTGTTGTCTTCCGGGGATTCAGGTATATTTGTAGAAGGGTGAGATAAATATTGCCATTAGATCTAACAGAAGGTTGCAGCGTTTCATACACCCGATCGCAGTAACTTAGTGCCAGTTCAGGAACATGAAGCTACAAAAGCCAACAGAAGAAAATTACACAAAAGTGAAAAAATTTAACACAGATAACTCTGGAAGACACATGACATACAATCCATGGATATACAACAGAAATCTATTCTGTTTCTCGCATTTTGACCATAATGCATTGCGAATTTTTTTTTTTTTTTTTAAAAAAGGTAGTGTGATATAATAAGCAGATAAGAACAACTGGCAGTGACAACTGCAGGTTGAGTACCTTGGAAATGACAACCTCATCAGACTAAACTGGTTCTCCAAACAGGTTGGAAACCAAAATTAACCATAAATCTTTTTAAGAAAGTGTATTCAACTGAAAAGTTTATGTGAAGTCCTTAAATAAACTCTTAATGTCAAACTGACCCAATAAAGAGAGATTAAGAGAGAAGAACATGATTATGACATGAGATACTCTGGTGAACCATCCAAAACATATTATCTTTAATGCAAAGGGCATGGGTCATGTCCTCTTTCTCTGAGATAAGAGGGGAAATAACTGGAATGCCTTAGTTCAGGATAAATAATCCAATTAGTGGTTTCAATGCGAAAGGGGATTTGTCTCATTTCATGTTATCTTGCAAATGCCATTTTGCTTTATAACAACCATTCATCACGTCAAAAAGAAAGAATAACAGGTTATAGAAACAAATACCTTCTGAACATAAAGAGATAAAGCAAGCTCATGTTGGTTCATCTTTCCCAACAGAATTGCTCTCTCTTCATACAAAGCATTTGAGGGAAGACGCTTCAGTAAAGCTTCAGGATTGTATCCTGAAATACTCTCCAGCGCTGACAACAATTTTTTCCTTGTGGGTGAATAAGTTTTCTCATCCCATTTCCTCTGAGCACTTAATTCTGAATGCCACTCAAGAACTTCTGAGATGTAGATTTGCACCTGGCGTAACAAGGATAACAGTGAATGACTAGATATGAAATACTATCAAGGCTTCAACTAGGCAGCATAAATGTGCTAGAGCAACATGGTTTAGATTTACCGCAATGTGGACTTTTATTAGGTGAAAATTGTTACTCAAATAACTTCTGAGAGAGAAGTTCCCATTACCATTTCATTTTGCAGATTGCCAGATATCCCGTTTTCATTCATTGAAAGCATATGTTCTAGATACATGGCCTGCATGCTCGGAGCATGCTGCTTAAGATAAGAGTTCACCAAGTCCGCTTGAATATTTCCTGAGAGGAAAAGCTCAATGGTTTGATCTGGACAGCTTTCAAGAACAAGCATTGAGAACTCTAGAACGAGCATAGGGTCTGTTCCACATAGAGGCTGCATCAGAAAATTAATCATATCATGTAAATTTGAGTTAGATTGGTTCCACATCAGGACTGGAAAAATTGTAGTAAGGATTGAAACATAAAACAGGAGAAAGAAAAAGGGGATTAAAAAGAAAAAGAAAAAAAGATAGCTCAGTTTGGAAGACAAAGGTTCATGTGATCCAAAATTCACATACAGATGAACACATTGAATAAAGATGTAGCTGTGTGCAATTAACAGAAATGGTACAAAAGTTATGAGATAAACAATAGGATGACTAACCTGGAGATACTCAATAATCATCTCTGGCCTAAATTTTTGGGTAATCTCAATCCGTGGCTGATCAGATTTTGACTCTTCAACTAATTGATGAAGAAGTTTCAGGGCTTCACGGTGCATTCCATTGCACCTGTAAAGTTCCAAAAGGGCTGCATAATGATTTGCTTTCTGCAAAAACTCCTCACAGATTTTGACATCACAATAGTTTAGACCTTTCAATAATTCTAAGGCAGCTGAAGATTGTCCTGTAAGCAGCAGTGCTTGGAGCAGGGCTGTGTCTAGTACAGCTGCCATCTCCCTGGCACCTGAACTGATAGCAATGTTGCCTCGGCCCTGCAGGACCAAGAAGAAAGGAGTGAGAACCATGAACAAATAGCTCAAAGATCAAAACAAAATATTCATCCACAAAAGATCTGCAAATAATATTCTATGCTTAACAGGCGTGAAAGAGGGGGGTTGTCTTCATAGTTCTCCGAAGATGTATGCTATTAACTAATGTCATATTAAGGTGATCCACAGCACAATAGAACTTAATCAGTTCTTCTTAAACAGGTACCACCCACATAATATTATCATATTGCATGTCAGTACAAAAGGAAATGAAATATTAGAATATAGTTTCTACCATTTTTGAGGACTCCATGAGCAGATACAATCAGCAGTTTACCTTATTTGATTTCTTAGACCGACTGGAATCATAAGATACATAATTATTGTCAACAGCACCTAGAACCACTTCTTCTGTTCTTTCAGCAGTTGCCTTTTCAATTATAGTGTATCTCTTCTTCTGCAAAAACTTGATAAGAGCCATTAGAGTATTGTGGCTCAATTTCTTAGACTCAAGTGCTGCATTCTCCTCTGATTCTGCTTGTTGAGAAGGAGATGAAGATTCCATATCATCAGACACACCAGATGAACCTCTTGAGAGGTAGGGAGCATCCCATCCAATGTCCGTTAGTGTTTCCGGATCAGTAACAACAACAGATTTGGGGAGCACAATTGATGGATACATTGAAAGCACATAAGTTATATCAACCTGAGATGCGAAGAAATGTTCCATAGCCTCCTCATAGTTTCCATTGTCAAACAAATAATGTGCAAATCTGTGAAGGGAAAATAACCGGTCAACCATAATTAGAATTTGTGGTAGGGGTTGGGGAGGGAGATTTAATGTTAGCCTATACAGCCATCCGGCATCCCTCAAACACAAGTCATAAAATATTTGAATTTGGAATGATCTAAATTGCAGAATTCCCTCACAGGCAACTAAAGTCCTCAATTTCACACTAAGGAATATAAATAGTCGTCAGATAATCTACTTTACTGCTGCAAGAGAGAATTTGTGTGATGTGTATTTAATAAAAAATATTTCCAGAGAAATGTGCACAAAACATGCTATATAATGCTATACTAACTTGATTTTCAAATTCAAGAGGGCAATTATCACCTAATATGAATCGAGGCCTCCCTTGCAGCTCGCAGATTTGAATCTTCTGGTGGAAGCAACTTACATAACGCCAAAGCTTCTTCGAAATTTCCAGATGCTGTTAGTTGAACAATCTGCATTTCACTCATAGTTTGTTATTGCCACTATGGTAGCATATGCCAGGAATTGAAGATGTGAAGTCCTTAATTTCTACTATATGAACGCAGACTGTGTTGCATATAATGCCAAGACCAAGATGAGGATGGAAAATAAAAAAATAGAAGTCAGGAAAAAAGCAGTCAGACACTTATGCCATTCAGTTCATTTCATACGCTTGAAACGTAAATGGTCAAGGGAGAAGCAGATATACAAACCTATGACTCCAAGGAAAAAGGTTAATGATATAAACCCACGACATCTAGTTCATATTGAAAAAATCTTATAAAATGGCAGTGCAGCTGAAGAGTATGTAAACATAAAACACAACAAAAGAATCAAACATGTTGGTATGAGGTACAGTAGCTATTCCAGCAGAAAATCCAAATCATATAATATAATAGATAAATAGAGGGATTGAATGTCAGCTGACATGCATATTGCACCCAACAGTGCCTTGTCTGACACAATTTAAATGCTGGAATTACAAGGAGTGAGAAAGTACCTGTGCACCAAGAGGAACAGGAAAGAGTCCATAAACAGAGTTGTCCAATGCAACGACAATGGCGTTGTTGCTTTGGTGTAGGTGTCGACCATTACGAAGAACGACTGTCTGCATTAACGGATAGGGAACTCGGAAAGACCGTATCTGCAACACTCAAATAGTAAATATTGCAATTCTCAAATAGTAAATATTGCAATAAAGACAGAATTTCTTGTACAACTAGCAACTAACAAAAAGTATTTTGGCTTCCGATAGGTCAGGCTACCTCAACATATCTAGGTAAGAGAGCTATCACATGTGGTTTGTGGATAATAACAGCTTGAGGAGCCTCAGACCAACAAATTCGTCCTTCTTGAAGTAGCTTGCCATTTTGATCCACAAAAACACCAATGTTGTCCTACAAAACAGCAGATCAACTACTAAAAAAAACTACCATGCATGTTTTCTAAATGCAGATGGCCAGAAATGCCCAATATGGCAATTCTGACTGCAGATTGTAAGATGAATACACTAAATAGATAAAGTTGAAAAACCATTCAGAAAAAATTACCTTCCCAAGAAGTAGCTCCCCAGATGGAAGAGAGACCACTAAGGGCGGAGCAATTCTTCCAGAAGGAAATACCTCAGACAATGCACCATTTGAAGCATTGAGTATCATGTATTCCCTCCGAATCCCTAAGCATATATTTTCACCACACCAAGCCATTGATTTCACTGTATCAGGGACGCCAAATTCTTTCACCTCCACAAATCCTCGCCCTCCTACAAAATCCACCATAATTAACAAAAAAGCAGAATGATGCTTACTAACAATATCACCGGCCCCAACTCAAACCAACTAATTTGCATCCCAAAAGACTAGGATCAACTGTGCCCACTCATTTCTTCCCCCATTCAACTCTGTCTAAGGCTGCAAGGATGCTCAAGCAAGTTCGTGCACATACATAAAGGCACAAATACATATATCTACATGTATTTTAGCACAAGACGAACAGATTATATTTTTCCAGTGGCGAAGCCATAAATTTGTATGCATTTTGGGTTATAATTTCAGGGCCAAGGTTACAATTTTTAGTGTGGCAAATAACATTAGGGTAATAATTTTTGAAATTATATATATAAATTTAAAAATAAAGAAAAAATGGGGGGTGGGGAGGAGCTCCCCAATTCCATTCAGCTCCAATGTCGTAATCAAGCACATTCAGTCAAGTTCATTTACAATAAGCACATGGCAACTCGTATTAGCATATCCATAGCCCCACATGATAAACCTAAATTTTTTTAATTTTTTTTTCAAAGAATCACAGTAAATGATCAGGCACAAATTTCACTATGACAACTTGAATTGCATTTTCCGAACAAAGAAACGGAGCAAATGAATCCCAATCAGAAACCCTAAAAATCCCAAAACCCGAATTTCAACAAATTTTGAGGTGAATTACCATCATGTCTGAAAATACAGACCCTCTTTTGCCTCGCAAAGCACAAAAACCCTTTCCGATCATCCCAAGAATAGACATTAGCCCCTTTAGCTTTCGTAATTACCGCAATCGTCTCCAAATTCGGAAGCCGATGAAACGCAATCGACTCCGACAGAGAAAGCAGAAGGTCTCTGGAACCCGAAACCTCCATCGAAACTAGCGGCTTCTTTGAGAACCCACTGACATTTTTTTCCAAAACGTACGGCTCTTTCTTCAATTCTATGGTTTGGTGATGGAAATCGGAGGAGGTGGTCGGAGATCCGTCGGATCCGGCGGAGGATTCCGGGCCGTAGATCTTGAGAGATCCATCGGAGCAGGCGAGGAGGAGTTTTGAGCCATAAGATTCGATGACTTCGATTTTTGTAGGGCAGTCATTGAGGAGAGAAAAGGAATCGTAGGCACTGTGTACCATTTTCTTTCAGCTTCTTTCTTCGCTGAAACTCTCTGTTATTGGGAGTCCATTGCCCTTGGTTTTTGGGGACGGGGGAGAGATATGGTATTTGTGAAGTTTTGAGGGGTCAAGATGAAAATAAAGTTAAAGCGACATCGTTTTTGTCGGGATTGACATTATTATTGTACCGAACACTGTCGTTTGCGCCTGTTTATTTTCGCGGGAATAATATCGCAATGGTAAAGCACGTGAAAAATTAAAGTTTGCATGATAATTTACAACCATATATTCAAAATAAATTTTTATTAAATTAATATTATATTTTAATTAATTTAAACAATTTTTAATCAAAAATAATTGACAAATATTTAGATAAATTATTACATAAAATTGAATATATTAGATAAAAATAGTATTATTCTTATCAAAAAGTATTGCAATACATAGTTCGTCTTTTTTTTTTTTCCACATTTTAGCCAAGGCATCTAAATTTAATAAAACCAAACAATAAGAGGAATAATATGAGAAAGGAAATTGAGTTAAAAATTAAATAAATTAAATTTCACGTGAGAATTTATTTTTTGTTGCAAATGGAATCGGGAAAAAATTAACTTGTAAATGAAGGTATTAATCAATGGGTCTAGCTTGGCAAGCATATCGGTATAGCTATTTTCCTCTTGTAGTAAAATGGTTTTAAAAATTACCCATTTTAAAAAAATTTTGGTTTTTTATGATATAGACGATAACATATGATTTTATTATTTGGTTATTAAATCTTTTGTTCCATGTAATATTGTCATGATATAAGCAAAATTGATTTTTGGAGAAAATGTATAAATGTCGTTGTTACATAAAATTGTAACAATATGTCTTGAGTAATAATTGAATCGCAATGGCATCCACAGGGTTAATCGACGATAAAGGAAACTCTTTTATTTGATAGTCAAACTTTATATATACCGTTAAATATGTAATTATCAAAAAAATAAGTATTGTATTAATCGGTATTTATAAGTTAAAAATTATATAATATAGTCCATTGTTGCGAATCCAATGTTTCATGAAGAAAAACTTTTTCTCATCTTAGGATGACTAGAAAATATCTTTTCGATTGGACAAGCCCTCTAAGCTTTGGTCCTAAAATCGGCATGACTTTAGGCCTCGCTTCTTAATTTAATTTATAAGAAAATATTGATAGAGTCTTTTTATTTTTATCTTTTATTTTTTAATTTAATTTCTTTTGATTATATTTTCTTATTAAAAAAAAAAGATTAACTTGATGTTATAAATTTATCAATATTAAAGCATATTATATATTTTAGACCATAATATCAAAACGTTAGAATTATAATTTTTAACGGAAAAAAATATATTTTTGATTGTGATTTAAAAAATCACACGTGTGTGTGTGCGCGCTGTAATTTTGAAAAACGCTTCACGGTTTAACTCAAAGGAGGAAAAGAAAAAATTGAAAATGACGAACTCCTAAATCATCTTTAAAACAAATATAAACAAGTAGAAGAAGAAATGGTCCCGGCGGGGCTCGAACCCGCGACCTTCGGCTCATAAGACCAACGCTCTAACCAACTGAGCTACGGGACCGTGGCTGTGCCCCAAAAATTAAAATCATCAGGATGATAAAATACATTGCACCTCGGCATTGTAGTGTTGTAAGGAGGGGAAAAAATGGATTTGGGAAGTATGAAACCTCCTAGTCTGAGTCCTTGTCCTGGGACGGTCACGACACAAGAAGCAACAATCTCGGATATAGAAAAACGGATTAAGGAAGAAGAAGGATGACTTTAGGATTGATCAATGCCAATCCAGTAGTTCATGCCAAGAAGGAACGAATCGCCAGATCCGAGGATGTTCACCCTGCTGATGACGCTGTCGATCCTCTCGAGATCTATGATATCCTTCTCTCTCTATGCTTGACTGCTCTTTTGTTTGTTCTTCTTAACTTAATTGAACAAATTATGTAAGAGACATAAGAGATCCAGAGCATCCTTACTCTCTAGAACAGCTCAGTGTTCTCTCCGAGGAATCTATCACTGTTGACGAGAAGCTTGGTCGAATTCTGTCAGTATTTCCCCATTACCCCATTTCCACTTTTTTTTTTTTTTGGATACAGCTGTTTTTACCTAATTTTTAAGCTTGATTTAGATTATCAATTTTTTTTTAGGAATTTCATTTTTGGGGAAAATTACTATTACCCATTACCCCAATTCCAATTCTTCTTCTTCTTCTTTTCTTTTTTTTTTGAATGTTTGATACAGCTTTTTTACTTAATTCTGAAGCTTGAATTAGATAATCAAATCTGTTTTAATGTTATCCGAAATTTCATTTTTTTTGGGAACATTAGTACTGACCATTACCCCAATTCCATTTTTCTTAATTTATGTTTGATACAGCTGTTTTTGCTTAACTCTTAAGCTCAAGTTAGATGACAAAATTTGTTTGAAGGCTATCCTAATTTCCATTTTCTGGGAATGTTGGTACTATACGTTACACAATTCTACTTTTTTTGGGAATTTTCTATACAGTTGTTTATAATTAATTCTGTACTGTAGCTTGAAATAGATAATCAAGTTTGTTTTAAGGTTATCCTAATTTTCCTTTTTTTTTTTTGGGGGGGGGGGGTTATGTATGTTTATGCCAATAACCTAGTTTACTTATCTACATCATTGGGATATGAACATGTAGGATAACTTTCACACCAACAATCCAACATTGCAATATGGCGACAGTGATTGGACTTTGCTTGAGGGTTAAGCTCGAGGATTGTTTCCCTCCTCATTTCTAGGTCTTTATATATATATATATATATTCATGAAGTTTCCTCCCTTTATTCCTAGGGTCAAACACTCACATTCGATGACCTTTCTTTATCGCACAAACAGACGAGATGAACCCTTGAGTTTGATGCTCATTGAATTGAACATAAAAGTGCAAAATTTTCTTATTGCTAGCTTGCTAGAGATATGAGGTTAAAGATTGGTGTCAACTAGTTCAGTTGGTAAACACCCTTGAGGTAGTATCAACAATTAATGGAATCATATCCCATTGGTCGAAGGGCCGAGATTTGCATTGCTTGGCTCAATCACTACTGAACCAAAAGAAAAAGGATGTGAGGTCTTACTTTTGAACTTGTGGGTTAAAGACCTATTGTGGTGAATACAACTTGGGGGTCACCCATTCATGTTGGGCAGCTGCAATAGGCATTGTGATGAAAAAAAAAACGGTAGTTAAAGATGATGTTATAGTAATTGCCTTCTCTTATGTTGAAGGACTGTAGTCCAAAAGCATCAAGAATTAAACAAGAAGTACATTTGAAAGAAGAATGTTGCTATCTCAAGGATGACCCTAGGGACATACTTTATCAACTACTTGGTCGCAGGGTTATTTTGGAAGAATTGAGCATCTGTAACCATTCTTTTTATGCTGACTGAGTTTGATAAGTTTCTCTGGTAGAATGCTACGAGCATCGTCTGATTTCCCCTTCACGTTGTGCCCTGTGTATAGTACTCATAGATTATATTTACAGGTGGACATCAAAGTGTCACCAGGATCTCATGCAAATGAAGAATCAGGTAATTGGAAACTTGAGCCATCTTTCTTTTCTATTCATGTTGTTTCCCTCTCACCACCAACCATTTGGTCTAGTGTTGGTGTGTAACGAACAACGCAACAAGTAGGTTATGTGTAGCTGCTGTCTCCTGGGGCACTGACCTTTGAGCAAACTGAAATGATATCCCCATTTCCCCTCTTCTGACATGTTGTATACTTCATTACATGTGTTGAGTGTGAGATGCTTTCGCAAATAATGTTGCTAAGTCTTGGTGTTCAATGTATGCCCTGAGGATATATGGAGTTCTAGGGCTCAATTATGTTGGACTTCCGTGTGACTTTTAGCCATAAACCTAGAAGCATTTCATATTACCCTGTCATATTTGTTCCAATCATCATGTTGAAATGGCACGGAGGATTGAATAGCAATATCCGCTTTAGTCCAATTTGCTGGTAGCTATATATCCTTTTTCTTTGGCGCCTTAACAACATCAAGGGAATGGCATTAACTAGAGTTGGTTTATATTCTTTGTAGTGAATAAGCAGCTGAATAACAAAGAAAGAGTTGCTGCCGCTCTGGAGAATCCTAACCTTCGCCAACTCGTTGATGAGTGCATCTACTCCAATGAGCTTTGATAAAGTAAAACCTGCTCTGTTACAACTCCTGTACGGCAAAATTTCAGGAGTTGTCCTATGAAAATGGATTTTGTTGTACTATGATTTTGGATACAAGAAACCGCCAAGTTAATATATGAAGATTACCTCCTGTTATCTTTATTGTATTGATGCTCAGTGCCTGTTCTATTACCTTAAGCTTCATTTTTATGGGTTTTTTGATACTGTACATCTCTTTCTCTCTCTCTCTCTCTTTTTTGGTGCATATCGGGGATTGAACCGGATCCTATTACATGGGGAGGTGCCATTTGATCCAAAGCTCATCGTCTACGTCTCTCTCTCTCTCATATGAAGCACTAGATTGATCCTATAATGTACGAAAACTTAACGTTTCTCTATTTCGAAAATGTCTTTCGTTTTTGAAGCATAACATATTAAATTAATTTATATTTATATTAAAGTTTTTATATTTTTTATAATTATATATTTTTTTATATTTAATAAATTATTCATTTATTAATTTATAATTATTAATTTTTATATTAATTATCTTATAATTAATAATTATATATTTGATCATTTTAAATGTTTGATGTAAAATATAATTATTTTATTATTTTCAAAAAATAATTAATATTTATGTAAAAATTCTTATATTTTTTTATATTTACACATTTGTTCACGTTTCGATTTCCCGTACTCTTATAAAGTACCATTTTATAGTATCATTTCATATCCGTTTCTATTTTTATGCAACATAGGATTGATTCTCCCATTGTTAGTGGTGGGGGATGTATTTAATACGTTGGTTGAGGTGGCAATTGTAGAAATAATTGTATTCGTGCTGTCTCTGTGGCAAGTACTTTTATATTTTTGTTGTATCACAGTGTTCATGTCGATGCAGACTTCTTGAGCAGCATAAGGGTGAAACATTTCTCTAAGTAGAACCACTAGAATTATATCTGCGGTTTGGATTACAAGTTCTCAGACATATCGGATACATGGGTAGAGAAGAGAAACAAAAATTCTAATGTATCTCAGTAAGCACAACAGGCACATTTATTTATACAAAAGGCCTGCTGTTAAACATGGATTTTTGGAATTCGAAGTTTCTATTTAGCTGGCTGGTGGAGCAAGAGCAATTGGCTCAGGAACCTTTTCAGGTCCTGAATAGCCATTGTTCAAGTGGCAAGGCTTATATTCGAATCCCCAGTAGCTTGCAGTTTTCACTTCTTCTTGCAGCATCATTCCAGAGAACTCCTCATGGTCATATTTCAAGGTCGCTTTTCCTCCGAACTCACTTGGAAGATTCTCAACATCAAAGTAGGAACTCATGAGCTCCACGCTCTCTTTGTTGTTTGGATAAACAAACTTGACTTTCTCAAAGGTTTTTGGATCCAGGAAATACTTCACAACCTGCGGGACAATTTGCTCCACATGAGAGAGAGAGAGAGAGAGAGAGAGATGTGCATAGCAATGTAATAGGTGTGCTAATAGGCTGGCTAATCCTGATATGTTACGACATGATTTTATTTTGTTTGATAACCCTCCTGCGACTGTGACAGGTCTGTTGTCTTATGACGCAATGGATATAGCTTACCTAGATTTGTATGCATTCCATTTTCTACACACACACACAGGTGCAAATTGAGGAATCCTGACCTTCCAAAATGCCTCAAATATTCGTGGGGGATTGTAAAGAAAAGCCAGGGCAAGCCTCTCAGGATAATGGTTCTGTAAAATGTGAACAATCTCTCTTGAAGTTTTGATGGAAATGTTGGTGGTTATTGTCCACCCAGTAAAATCTATCAGCCAGGACATTTGTTCTTGACCCTCTGAAAGGTTAAGGATTGCATTCTCCAGAAGGTATACGAGATGGCGAATATTATCTTCTCCTACTGCTGTATTCTGCATTCCAGGCCTCATGATAAGAACAGTCCTTCCCAATCTGTCACGGAAACCCGCCCTTGACGCTTTGCCTGTCTCTCCTTCATGTGCTACTTCATGCTGATTAAAATACAGGTTTGTGAAGTGTCAATAGGGCAATTCATGGGTTCCATATGAAGTCCACATGGGAATCTTCTACCTTAACAGTCAGTTTTTGAGGTAGAAATCCAAGTCCTCTAATAAAGAATCAGTCCTCACTTACCCATCGGATTTCTTCAGGTTTGTAGGTTGACCTCCATTGGAGGGTATCTTCCAACATCTTCTTCGCCTTCTCCACATTCCAGTTCCGTGCTACAAGGTATCTCCTAAGGCAAGCATCAGTGCAGAACCGCAAGCTGCGTCCAGAGAGTGGTCCAAGAGCATCCTTTAGTTCCCTAACCTGCGGGATACGCTGATAAGAAACCTCATGGAAATAGAAATTTTTAAAAAGAGCGTCCTTTAGTTCCCTAACCTGCAGGATACTCTGATAAGATACCTCATGAATATAGAAATTTTTAAGTTAAAAAAAAAAAAGAAAAGAAAAAAAAAATGCACCCTGTGCTAGCCTTCTTTCTACCTTGGCATCTTGGTGCATATCATCATCTTGATGATCCTGAGTTTGCCTTCTCCAGAGCAACATGATAGGAATCAACAGAGATCAACCTATGGTCAACACAATGTTATAGAAATCCCAGAAAAATGGGTCACTTTCTTATCACTGAACGAATAATTTCCACCATCCATAGTTTAGGATGATTGGGGAAGAAAGATTAAAATGCTCCATCAACAATTTGCAAGATGCCGCCATATGAAAATGATTTACACTAGTTTGGACCATTTCAATGTTCTATCTTGAGAAAAATCAAAGACTGAGCCCTAACAAGTCTCAATCAACTCAAGGAGCTTGAAAAAATTTTCCCATGAAATCTGTCGAATCATAAAGACATGGTATAATCTGAAAACATCATTCTCCCCCTACCCTGATACCATGGCTAAATCCCGAAATATTCCGACCCTACCTAAAAAGCTTTTATTCATTGAACGAGTTGACACTAAGCATGGCCAGTTTTTTTTTTTTAATTAGGCTAGTAGTTTAACGATTTGTTGGCTCACAAAGAACCATTGTACAGGATTGGAGTTAAGCATTGGGAATTATCAACCTGATTGGTCGCATTTCATAAAAAATCATGTTTAGTACATGCCGAAATCATGTTTATTAATTTATTCTTCTTATGAAGACTGGAAGATCTGATACAACACATGAAGCCATTGTAGAGAAAACCAAAAGGGTAGAAAAAATTCTCACTTTTTCAGATGGACTTCTTTTTGGCTGTTAATGAGGAAAGACAGATTCCTCAACACTCAATTGCATTCACATGGTTGTAAAATAACATCTTCATAAACCCCAAGAAAAAATTCATGTGACCTAGTCCAAACTTGTGTTCCCTGCCAACTTTGTTGTCCTAATCAGGAAAAAAGTCAGCCCTAGAAGAAAGTCTAAATATTCCTGCTTGAAGATGATTAGAAAATGGGCACAACATGAATGCTCATGGAAATTCAAAACTTCTAGGAACACCCATTTTCCACATGATTGTTCAAATCAAATTTGAAGTGATTTTTTAATAAAAATTAATCTTCTACAAGAAAAACCCTAAACGGCTCCAGGAGCATCCAAATTGAGGTTTCATATTTATGATCAGTATCAGCAAAGAAGCCGGCAAATACTATATACCACCTAAAACCTAAACCTGCAGTCCGGGCTTGGTAGGTGAGAAAGCACAACAAAGTCAAAATTCCAAAGTCATACTTCTATTTTCAGACAACGATTTTGACTTAATGGTAGATTAAGTAAATTAATGTGAATTTCTTAAACCTTGTGAATGATCCAAAAGTCACAAAACCCATTTCTTCTTATTCTCAGACATTGATGATAAACTAAACAAGGATGCAAAATTTCAGGTCGTGCGATTTTTGAGTTGATTACCAAAATTCATACAACATGGTCAGTTTCATATGGTAAAAAATATAGATATGATCAAGTGTATGCGAGTCTGGTTGCAAATTCTTCAGATCACATGAAAAATCCATCAAAGAGGAAAAAAAAAAGAAAAGAAAAGAAAAGAATGTTGTACTATCCATTTTCATGAAGAAACATCACGACCGGGAAGCCAAAACTAAGAAGATTGAAGACCCAGTAACGCACAAATAAATGAGAAGTATTATAGTGAACAGATAAAAAGATAGTGAACAGATATAAAGATGTACCTTGGAAAAGCGGAAAAGCGAGAGAGAGAGAGAGAGGGGGGGGGGGAGAACTCTTCCCTTTCTATAACTCTGGGACTTGGTAGGTGAGAGAAACGTTTTCGGTGCTTTTTTTGTTCACACCGACGGCAATGTTATTTAGTTACTCATTCCACAAAAAAATAAGGGGGCAAGAGAGAGAGAGAGAGAGTGAGACCGTCAGAGCTGATGGTCGTTTCTTTCAGCATTTATAGCAGTGAGAGGGAGAGAGAAAGGATTATACAACTGATAGTACAGTTTTGGTAAGGGACAGAATCGTTCTCACCCACAATATTTAAAAAGACAGAATAGGTAAAGGTGGTTTGGCTTTGAATAGTGGAAAAGAGCTTACTGCATGAGTTGTATTTGTTATAAAACATTTAATTTAAATTATAATTGTCTGAAAAACCAGCTAAATATATCACAAAACTATAAGGAAGACATCAAAAACTCCTAAATCTATTCACAAAGCCTTTGATTTATATACTTTTATCACAAATAAGTTAAAAAAAAAAATTATAAATTTGTGAACATAAAATTCTACTTACCTCTGCAGTCCCACAATTATTATATTTTAACCTTATTTAATCCTTTTCACTTTGTGGTGTTTCCCACTTTTGCCGACATTTGTCGCATTCAATTTGTCGATTTTCTCGTACCCATCACCTAGTCACCTCCCCAGAGTTTTAATAGTCTCTTAGACTGTGAAATTTCACATTTTGTAGGAGGGCTTACCCATTTTATATTGTATTAATATAATATATAGTTTATATTTTATTAATTATAGGTATATATTTTTGGGTAATTATAAATAATTTGACCAATCATAACAAATGAAGTTATTAGGAATATGATGGCACTCTTAAGTCTTAATCCTAAAATGATTGTAATGAAAACTAGAAATCTATAAGCAATTGGGATGCTTGTTTCTTCCCTTGTTAATTTAGGCATATATTTAAACCGGCATTTAAAAAAATTATATAAATTATATATAAAAAAAATTAAATGTTTCTTTGTTTTTTCCTGTAATAACAATAATCAGACCTTTATACCATTAAATACAGTTAGCATTGTTGTTGTTGATCCATGTTGATTGACTAATTAACACAATCTTTTTGGTTTGAGACCGGTCATGGCAGATTTTTTTCTCTCAATTTCTAAAAATATTAAAAAAGATAATGGATAAAAATGATTTTCACAAAATTGTCAAAAGTGAGAGTTTTCTTATTGCAATCAAATAAGGAAAAAAAATAATTTTTATCACTCAAATTGTCAGCAATTTAACACAATTGTTGACTTTATGAAAAAATAAAAATAAAATAAAAAAGAACATTCTTCCGGAACATTGTTGATTTTGTTGTCACAATTTTCACACATTTCTACATAATGCAATGCTCCTAAAGTGGAAGATGGAGTCCCCACCATGTTTTTTTTTTAAATATTATGTATGTATTATTAAAAACTTTAAAAATATTATTAAAATTTATAAATTTATCATTATAACTTTTTATAATACTATTTATTGTATACTATTATTTTTATTACGATCACTACAACTATTCGAATTAGTATTACTACTATTAACATTATCTCTAGTAATAATACTGTTGGTATTATTAATAAAACATTTATTATTATGAATTTAAAATTATTAAAATTTAAAATATTTTAAATTCATAGCGATATAATTTCACTATAGAACCTATTACTTTATTATTATAGATATATATATATATATATATATATATATATCATTTTATTACCTATTTATTTATTATTTTATGTATTCATTTACTATTACTATCTTTTCACATAATTCGTTTATTTTATATATCATTATCTTAAGAACTCCGCCATAACCGGTTTCAAGCCCGGACAAAAGATTAGGGTTGTGGTAAGTCAACAACCAGCGTAAAATCTTTTGTCAAATGAAAAATGAGAGACAAATATATAAATACTTTTGGGGTGTTTCCCCCTTAGCGACGCGTTACATCAAATTCCAGATGTAACGACAAGTTAATAAGGGATCGTAAGGTGCGGGTAAATAAATTAGTTCATGAAGATAGGATTCATTTAGACATTTGAAATATAGGATCTTTGACCAATAAGTTTGGAGAGATTGGAGAAATAATGAATAGACGAAAAATTCATATTATGTGCTTTCAAGAAACTAAGTGGGTCGGGCAAAGGCAAGAGTAATAAAGCCTTATAGTTATAAACTTTGATACATGAGAAGGGATATGAATAAGAATGGGGTAGAAATAATTGTATATAAGGATTTGTTAGATAATGTGATAAAGATAAGAAGGAAAGGAAATAAAATTATGTTTGTCAAGTTAGTAAATGGAGAAAATAATTAATATAGTTAGTGTGTATGCACACCAAATAGATATCAATACAATTAGTAAAAAATAATTTTGGGAGAATTTAAATAAATTTATACAAACGATACATAGTGGAGAAATGTTATTTATTGGAAGAGATTTAAATGGATATGTAGGAGAGAGGAACGAAAAATTTGAAATTGTACATAAAAATTTTGGACTCGGTAGTAGGAACGAGGCAGAAGATACCATTCTAAAATTTGCCACAGTATTCGATCTAGTAGTTATAAACATCATTTTTAAAAAAAGAGAATCGTACTTAGTTATATATAAAAGTTGGTCTAATGTTAGTCAAATAGATTTCTTTTTCACTAGAAAATATGATAAAATGACCTGTAAGAATTATAAAGTTATACCATGAGAAAGTGTGGCAACTCATCATAAACCCTTAGTTTTAGATATACAGGTGTCTAAAAGGTGAAAGAAGTACCTTCCATTTATAGAGTCAAGAATTAAGTGGTGGAATATAAAAAGAGAAAAATGTGACGACTTTTAAAGATAAATTAATTTAAGTGGCAAATTGTCTACTAATAATAATTCGAAAACAATGTGGAAACAAATATCTACTAATATTATAAATATAGGTAAGGAAGTTCTTGGTGTATCCAAAAGACAGGTCCAATAGACAAAGAATCATAGTGATGGAACGAAAAAATTCAAATGGTTATCCGTACCAAAAGAGAGTGTTATAAGAATCTTAAGATAATAGTAGTAGTGATGCATATGATAAATATAAAAATATATAAAAAAAAAAAGTGAAAAAGATTATTCAAGAGTGAACGAGTAAAATGTACAATGAACTATACAAGAGATTGGAAACTAAAGATGAAGAGAAAAATCTACACAATTGTCAAGTTAAAGGAAAGAAAATGTAAAGATCTAAATGATATTAGGTGTATTAAAAGTAAAACTAATAATATACTTGTAAAGAATGAGAACATAAGAAAATGTTGGCATGAGTATTTTGACGATCTCTTTAATGTTAAGAGTAAAAAAAATATAGGAAATATCGAGATACCTGTAAAAGAAATTAATAGAGATTTTAAACGTAATATTGGCCCCTCATGAAATGAAGAATGCTCTAAAAAGAATGAAAAATAATAAAGTTATAGGAGCTGATGGCATCTCTATAAAAGTGTGAAAATGTTTGAGTGAATTTTGTATAAAAGTATTAACAGATATTTTCAATAAAATTTGACAAATTACGAGAATGCCCTAAATATGAAGCAATAGTGTAATTGCACCGTTATATAAGAATAAATAAGACATTCAAAATTATTCTAATTATAGAGAAATTAAACTTATAAATCATACCATGAATCTATGGGAGAGAGTAATAGAGTATAAATTAAGATCAAAAATAAATATAATTAAAAATTAATTTAGATTTATGTCAGGAAAATCTACTATTGAACCAATCCACTTACTAAGATATTTAATAGAAACATATAGAGAATAGAAAAGAAACCTACATATGGTATTCATAAATTTAGAAAAAACATATGACATGGTTCCTAGAAACTTATTGTGGTGGGTGCTGATAAAAAAATGGATATTCTTGAAATATATTAATCTCATTAAAGATATATATGAAGAAGCAGTAACCGGTGTAAGAACTTGCGGGGATTTGGGTGATTGTTTCTCTATTAACATTTGACTCCATCAACATTCAACATTAAATCTCCTACTCTTTGCAATAGTGATAGACGAAATCACAAAAAATATTCAAGATCAAATATCATGGTATATACTTTTCGCAAATGATATAATGTTAATTAATGAAATTAAGGAGAATATTAGTACTAAATTAAAGTTATGGAGATTCATATTGGAATTTAAAGGGTTTAAATTGAGTAAATCAAAAACTGAATATATGAGATGTAGTGACAAAATGTACTCAAAAATGAACGATTTAGATATTTAAATTCTATTATTCAAATTGATGGCAATATAGATGAAAATGTGAATTATAGAATCCATACAGATTGGATGAAATGGAGAAAAATATTTGAAATTCTTTGCAATCACACGATACATTTGCATTTGAAAGAAAAGTTCTATAGGTTCGAGATTAGATCCGCATTATTGTATGGTATTGAATGTTGGGTTATTAAACAACGACAAGAACAAAAGGTGATTGTAGTAGAAATGAGAATATTTATGTGGATGTGTGGAAAAACTAAAAGAGATAGAGTTAGAAATGAAAAGATTCGTAACAAATTGGAAATTAATTCAATTGTTGATAAGATGCGAGAGTGTCGTCTGAAGTGGTTCGGGTATGTGCAAAGAAGACCCAAAGATATATCGATTAGGAGAACCGAGAACTTAAAAATACGAGAAACAATAAAATGTAAAAGTAGACCGTTGAAAACTTGAATACAAGTTATCCATAAAAATATGGAATTTAAAGATTTAGAAAAGAAAATTGTCTTAAATAAAAATGAATGAGGTAAAAAAATACGTACAATTTAAATCAATATATTTTAAATATCTATCTATTGATCTATTTATTTATTTTCTTTTTTGTTTTCTTTTTTTATTTTTTTTCTTCTTTCTATTTTTTTTAAATTTGTCTCTCAAATAATCGATTTCAAATATTATTATTAAAATATAATTTGTTGTTGTGTACTATTTATCGTAAAAAATTACAACCCTCATAAAATAAATTTCTAACTTAGCGTTGAATGCCCTGCTATGAAACTTTATGTACTTAGATTGTAGAATCTATAGATAATTTTATAATTAATTGGCATACATACTTTTCTTTTATTATTTTCCCCCGATATTTATAACAATTAATGGATATATAAATATTTAATATATATTTTTAAAAATTTAAACTCAAATATTATTTTTTCAAGTGTCTGACTTATAATTCAAAATATCTTAGATATAGTGATAAGAGTAAACGGGGTTGGGTAAAGCGTACAGATCAGCGATCAAATCTCCGTTGAAAAAAGGAAAAAAAAAAAAAGGGTAAAAGTAAAGGGGTTGGTATGGTGACAAGTGTGGGACGTTTGAATTGTGACCGTATCCTATAAATAAATAAATAAATAAATAAATAAATATTATATGGTTGGCCTCCTATTTTGAACATGAAGAGTAGATGATGTTATTTCTCTATCATAAAGATTTGGCCTCGATCGTACGGCAGAAACAGGGGCAAGAGAAGCTTAGGGCTTACCTCATTTGATGTTCATGTCAACCTCAAAGAAATCGTCCCCATTTCTCCATGAACCCCCCAAGTTGAAAACTCTGATCTTCCAGACAAACATGAGGTCTTAAGTTTTTATTCTTGTACAACGGAAACGCCAGATAAGAATTTTAATAAAAAAAAATTTTGAAAAACAAAAATAAGTAATAACACCAATTCAAAAATCTTTTTTTTTTCGAGTTTTATAAAATTTTTTAAAATAATAGATATTGTTTTAAATTTTTTTAATCTTAATTTACCTTGATCTAATTATTTTTAATTAAATCAAATATTTTATTATATATTAATAAAAAATCTGACTAATTTGATTTAATTAGTTATGAACCACAATTTAAGAGTCGACACTCTAAAAATCTTTTTTTCTATTTTCAATACTCAAATTTAAAATTTTAATTAATATTCTCTTGCGCCCGATCACTAAATAAGCATTAGGTAATTAAATTTTAATTTTAATTCTTCATCAAATATGCCAAAACCCAAATCAACATTACTATCAAACCAAATAATTGGGGATAGCTCTTTCCCTCCTCCTGTGAATCTCGTGATTTTAAATTTAAATTAATATAATCATTTTCTTTTCATTTTTGTCCATTTGTGTGATTCGACACAATATAATTATCAAAAGAAATTAATATAATATAATCAATTTTATAAATTTTTATTTATTTCTAAAAGAAAGAGCGCAGATCTAGAAGGTCCTAAATGAATTGGCTATGCCTTTGCTCTTTGAAAGCTCAATCTCGTGTATTACCCTTCCACTTTGCGAGATCTCTGAATCAGTCTTAAAAGGGCCGGAAGCATCCCAAGTCTCCGTTATGTTCCTACAAAACTCTATTATCGGTTACTGTTTTTTTTTATTTCAATTGATATCCGAAATCATATTTTAAAAAATTTAATTTAAATGTTTGTCGGATCTATTTTAAAAGACATTAGACTAACTATCTATTGATAAACTATTATTAATATTAACTTTTAACGATATCATTTAATAAAAGTATTAACATTTTTATTTTTATCGGTATTCTTTTAAATCAACATGGACTTCATTTGTCTCTAAAGGAATAATCTAGTGGTCATAATTTCCCTCCCCGATCTGAAAATTCCAAATTCGAATATCTGTACAACAAAAAAAAACCTTGGACTTCATTTTATCGGTCACATTTTATAAATATCGGTATTCATAAAATTTGTGATTGACGAATTTTTATACAATAATCATCCATCATTTTATCCTTTTATTTTTTGGAGAAACCATGACGATCACACATGTGGATATCAACACGTAGCAATTTTAGAAAGGTCCTATTCCATGGGTAACCATTGAGAAGCAAAAGAAAGAAAGGTCGGCCATTGGAAACCATTGAGAAAGGAGGATAGGATGGGCCGTGGGAAAGGAAAAGGGAAAGGGAAAGAACACGGGTGCTTCATCTTTCCACGTCCTAATCAAACGGTTCAAATTAAATTAATTTTGAAAGCCTTGAAAATGACGGAAAAGGATTCGTGGAAGACAATCAAAGACCGGAGAATTAAAATAAGATAAACTGGATTTCAACTGTCTCATATGTGATCAAAAGATTATATAAATTATAAATCAATCAAGATCAGATCCGTAGACTTTGAAATTTATTTAAATGCAATCGACCGCATCTACATCAACCAAAATCTTTATTTTCACAAAAAAAAAAAAAAAAACAACTTTATGTCAAATGTCACCTTTAATCAAAAAACAGTTTGGTTCAAGTGACGTCTTCATTTTTCTCGTATAATAGACTCGAATTCAAATCTCAATATATAAAAAAAAATAGTTATTTCTCACCTTAATAATACAACTAAATAGGTCTATAATAAATCATGAAAAAGTTGTTATAGCCAATATTGTAGATAATTACGTTGGATCCGATTAAATTCGTTTCGAATTATGTTGAAATCCTTAAGGGCAAAATTTTTTTGAAATATATTTTTTTCTTATATAAATATTTAAATATAAAATTTTATTTAAAGAGTATGAATACAAGAATATTGATCGGTAAAGTAAATTTCTTAGACTTTGGCCAATAAAGCTTTCCTTCAAAGGAGGCCGGTCCACCCCATGATCTAATTCAAATAATTTTAACCAAAGGCAATTACGAAAATATAGTATTGTAAGATAACTTTTAATTTGAATGATATGACGTCATTAATTATATATATATTTTTTGGAGTGGAAAAATAAAGAAGATAATTGAAATGAAACAGAGAAAGTAATATTATTTTTGCTTCAAGCACTCTCATCGTATGTATATCATATTTCATCTTTCTGAATTCAAAATTCTTTAAACACCATAATATTCAACTAATTTTGTAATGTTTTGGGCCTCAGCACAGAAATTTCTTATATTTTTTGTTTATATATTTTTTCATATTTAATGAATTATTTTTTTAATTATAAATTTTTAATTTTATGCTATTTATCTTATAATAAATAATTATGTATTTTATCATTCTATTATTTTTATAAAATAATTAATATTTATATAAGAATTTTTATATTTTTACAATTATGAATTTCTTTATATTTTTATATTTTTATATTCTTACAAAAGATTGTTTTGGGTGTCAGTTTCGTTAATCTGAAACGCATATCATGGCCGCTCATAGCTTTTTCAAATTTCATTTCCAACAAACCTTGGGCCATTGTTATCCAATCACAAGTGGCCACGCGGTACACAAAGAAGGATACACGACACATGCCCATGAAGAGTGGAGAGCAAGAAGACGCCACCGATACCAAAAGTCAAACATTCTCGGCGCCCCCTCACCAAACACGAAACACGTAGAGCCGACAACTAATCCCAAATTGACAAGAATACCCTAAACAGTTCCTAATAATACTCTCACCGCAAAGAGAGAACTAGAATTTGAGAGGACATAAAATGCAAAGTAGAAGCGGAAGTTTCAGAGGAGTCCGTTTCGGAGGAGTGGAAAGAGCTTCGTCTTTAAGGTTGTGGAGATCGAACAGTTCGACTCTGTTGCTCGATTCGATATCGTTAGAATGCGTGCGAATTTCGAGCTACGAGAGACTTTCGGAGTCCATGAGGTTTGCCGACCACGAGGACAAGGGTTTTAACCTCGGATCTCCGAATAAGAAGAGGAGGAATAAAGCTAAGGAGTTGTTGAGTAGGGTTTTTCGTGGTGGTGGTGAGGTTAAAGTTGCTAAACAACCGACGTCCAAGGTGGAGGAGAAGAAGAAGGAGAAGGAGAAGAAGGTGAGACCCTCGTGGTTGCCAGATCCTCACCGTCGATGGCCCCTTCAGGGGTGGTGAATTATTGTTTTCATGGAATTCGTTTCATTATTTGGTCATTGGTTTTCCTAGTTCGTCGTCATCGATAGCAATTGTTGTTTTTTATTTTTTATTTTTTCGCGAAAACTTTAAAGGTATGTAATCTGTAATCCACTCATAACATAAAACTAAGTATCAAGAGAAAAATTTGAAAACCCGGCTTTGGAAAGGACTGTGGTTAGAATTTTTTTTTTTTTTTTTTTGAGTTTGAGACTTTTAAGAGGAATGGGAGACGATATTAATTCAACTATAAATCATTGATCACCCTAGCAATCTCTTTGAATGATTATTCAGATCTTACACAACCTAATCACTTAAAAGGATTACCACCCTAGCGGTCATGACCCGACAGCAAATACCCTTCTTCCATATTTTAACCCATTTTGCATACGGATTAACCCATAAAATAAGGGTTGGACCTCCCTTTGAATTGCGGGTTAGTCCTCCAAATCTTCCATTAAGCTCAACAACTCGGAATTTGACTTTAGGGGCTTCTTGTTCCATCTCGTTACATATGGTAATAGGCACGTTTAGTATATAATAATTATAACTTTTATTAATTTATTTTCATGAGAGATGGATTCCTAATACTAGCACTCATAGTATACAATAATAATAATTAAACCTTTATTTTACTAAGTGAAATCTATTGTATAAATTCTTTTATATCATTATATTCTATTTTATATTGCTCTGTCTGTACAAATATAAAAAAAAAAAAGACAGTAAAGAGACAATGGAAATTTACAAAGTTTGTTTCAATTTAAATAAAATTGTCCTTATTTTATTTTATTTTTTCTTCTAACTAACTAAAATAAAAAACTTTTAGATATTTAAAAATTTCGCACGTCAAAATTTGTATATATTCAACTTCTTTTGATTATGATGCAATTTTTTTTAAATGATACAATTATTTACTTTTTGAAAAACTAATAAAAAATCAACAATTAAGAAAGTCAAGTTCAAGACCACCCAATACCATTGTTATCGTCAACGAATCTTCTTAAAAATTTAAGGACGGTTTATTCACAAATTATTTTCTATGCATGTTTTTCAAAAAAAAAATATTGTAAATCGTAGAAATTTCATTTAAATAAGTTTTTTTCCCCAAAAAATAAGGGACTTAATTTTTTAATAATTTTCAACTATAAATGACTTATTAAAAACAATTTAAAATTATTCTGCGTGTTTTCTAGTTTAATTCTCTAAACAACTGAACATATAATTTTTAATTTTCATAGACTAAAATAATTTTTAATTCTTCAATACAAAACAAAAAATAATAAATAAATAATAAATAATAATGTTTGTAACCGAAGAACCCCTTTACTACTACCAAACAAATAACTCTTAAATTTAGATTCAAGTAAGCCCCCAAACGAACAAAGTATATAACATAAATTTGGCTCTTTCATCCGCATTCCTCCCCCCCCCCCCCCCCAAAAAAAATTGTATTTATTCATAAAAGGAAAGTAGAGATCCGGGTGGATTCGAACCACCATCCTCTCAAGCCGACTTGCAGCGGCCTAAGCGCTCTACCCTTTTGAGCTTACAGATCTTGATTCATGACACCGGTTCCCAACACACTAGTGATGATTTATTACAAAAGATATATCACAAAAGATTATATAACGCCTTGTTGGTCCGACCCCTCACCCTAGTTCTCAAATTCGAGGACCGAAGAGCTTCACCCGAAACCGATTAATCAGAACCCATCAAGACCTTTGAACCCCAAATAAAAATTTTTTAAAAAAATTACAAGATACCATCTTAATAAAGAATGTACTTACCTAATACATAGGTATCCAAAAAATTGTCACATCTCACGCAGCATATTGTATGATTTCGGCTCTTTTAATTTTTATTCATTGGATAACGGTTTCCATGGCAGAGATAATTAACATTTTTCCTGACATCGTACGCACACCCCCTAGTGGATAAAGTTTGGGGAGATGCCAGTTATGAAATTAAAATATGAATAAATCCATCTTTTTTAAACTGCTCGGCTAATTAAAAATATTACAGCAAAAAAATAGTATTTGCTGATGTAAGACGTTATCAAAATTAATTATTTTCCTCGAAATTTAAAATTTCGGAGAAGGATAAAAAAGGAATTCAATTTTGCTAGCATTCATCAAGAGAAACCACAAATTTTAACATTTAATTTATCCTACTTTTAATCCCGAAAATAAAACTCCAACAAAAATTTATAAGCACCCGCAACGATAACCACAAAATCACCCCTAACTACCTATATACTGTTTTTCCTTTTTTTTTTTTAAAAAAAAAAAAGCTCAATATTTAAATATAGTGAATATCCAATATTCACTAGGAAAATGATTTGGGTCAGAAAATATATTGCAGGCCCCCCACCGAACAAATCCCAAAATAAAACACAGGAAAACCAACTACATTAGTCAATTTAGAATTTTCAATAATCAACAAATAAACAAGAAACATTAAAAAAAAAAAAACCACACTTCATCCTCTGAAGGGGGCACATTAAACAAGGGACATAAGACTAGTTAAAAATAATTATGAAACCCGAGCAGTAGAGAAGAAAATAGATAAGGCAAATATTAATAACATACAAAACCCGTAATAAATTTTTTGATAAAATTGAACCAAGATAAGGGCCACCAAACAAAGCAAACCCGAGCCTCAACACAGAAACCAGCATCCATTACCCTTCCAGCCGGCAACCACCCTCACCACTCATAAGACCTGTAGGAGATCGATCGAAAAGAAAAACAATGGCAAGAAAAATAAAAGAAATTACAATTTTTTACCAAATAACTCAGAGAGAACCATCCTGCATATCATTAAAAAAAAAATCTTAGCAACAAAGACACAGTATTAAATAAGACACTAAGGATGTAATTCAATTATGATAATGCCTCACATTAACTTGGAAAATCATCAATAAAGACAGTATTGGGACTTGATAGAAACGCTAAAAAAGGGTAATCAAAATTTCACCAGGAGACGTAAGAACAGAACTGGAATCAGAATAACTAAGACTCCAATGTTGAATTCCAAATACGAACACTTAACTGTGGAGCAGTCCTCCAGGGTTGCGATTTATTTATCATGGAAAAGAGAGGATGGAGAGATATACCACCACTAAAATTGAGATTCAGAAAACGTTCCAAGCAGATACTAGAAGAAACGCATGCCAACTCCAACAAGGCCACTAGCAGGCTTTTCAATATACTCAGGTGAGGTTGAATCCCAGAAAGAATAATCATGAAAGTTATAAATGAATCAGGCAATTGAAAACTCTATAATCATCTGAACAGTATTATTTAGGCGGACAGGAACTGCAACCAGCTGCAAACAGCACCAGAAGTAATCAATCAAAGAGACGAGCACAAACTGAAAGTCTCAGAGCGCATACATGCAACAACTTCTTCACCAGGAAAGTAAGACGAGATCTGCTACAAGGGTCTTCAGGACAGCACCAAAAAAATCCACGAGCACAAGCTGCAACAAAGTCCACGAGCTCAGCAACATTGTAATAAGAGGCAACAAGTTTCTTCAAAGCAAAGAAAGACGATCTCTACAAGGGTCTCGAGGACAGCACCTACAGGAGCAAAGAAATTCACAAGAGACAAATTCCTTCCCAGCTTAGGGTCTACAGAGGAGCACCAACACGACCACTGAAATCCACTGCACCCACCATTCCACGGAAGGTCCACGAGCAAAAGAGGCAACCCATCAAACCAGGAATGAGGACGGGCCAGAAGTGCGTTTAAAACCGGTAACCCCTCATAAGCAAGCATGCAACGAACAGCCATCCCTCCCCAGACATTGAACAATACATACACACGACGAAAATACACAACTTCGACAGAAAGTTATTGCAGTACAGAGTAACCTATAATGACACGATCCAAAATGCTTCTAGAACAAGCTAGGGTACACCTTCCTAGCATATACATGCAAAACATGCCTACGAATGTCCCATATAAAAGGAAAAATATAATTCACTTCTTACTCTACCAGATCACAAGAAAAATCAAAAGCAATAGAAACGAAAAGGGCAAAATAGAAATCTGTTGAAACGAGTGGGGAGGGAAAGATGGAACATTAGGCGCTACGTGTTCGGCAATTAAGATGTGCGACAATTAAGTATATAAATTGTGTAGCAGCTTCAAAAATTGGGTCACTGTGCACAGATCCGAGTAGTATAAAAAATTTGTTAAAGCGTATCCTTGATGGTTACGAGCGTCAATATGATTAATTTGTTTAATATGATAATGGGCAGCTTGATACAGCAATATGTCTTCTTACTTGAGGGCAACAATTAAACTGCACATTTTAGTACACAAAATAGAATCCATTTTTTTCAGTTAGACATTAGGGCTGTGGTACCAGTGGTTTCTTACTCTCATGACTGGTGAGGATTTAAAAAGCCATATTCCCCTTTGCCCTATATGTAATCAAGCATAATCCATTGAATTAAAATTATACCATCGTAACGAAAGCTTTTGAATGCAAGGTAAAATTTGAGAGACCAATAAACATCATCAATTTTAAGAAACGATATCCGAATTGAAGTTAAAGTTAATTTTACGAACATCCATGTTTGGTTATATAAAATTCTAGGGAACAAAAATTTTTAAAATTATTGCTATAAGATGAGCATAACCATCATTCCAAAAACTTATTATCGAGTGCTATGGTTCAATTAACAAAAGCAAAGATCAAATTTGAAATATTTTACAGTTAGAAAATTCCCTTTCTGATGTTGGCAGATTTGTTAAGATGATAGATAAAACATAACTACATATGCTTGGAGAATTAAAGGCGAATTGAATTTTAGAGCATATACAGTGTGTACCTTATCGCAGTAAGTCCATATAAGCCGCTTGACAGTTTTGTTGGAGAGCCTTTGTTCAGATGCGGTTGCAGAGTCATCGACTGGAAAAGGGGGGGAGAGAGGGAGAGAGAGAGAGAGAGAGAGAGAGAGCGAGAGAGAGAGAGAGAGAGAGCGAGAGAGAGAGAGAGAGCGAGAGAGAAAAGGAAGAGGACAGCACACACCGGAGGGGGAGAACCCGGGCAAAACCCCGTGCGATCTCCCCCACAAAACCAAAAAATTCGACTCTTTTTATTATTTTTTTGTGACCTGCCATGCAAGCGCA
Source organism: Dillenia suffruticosa (assembly GCA_033439265.1). NCBI lineage: Eukaryota > Viridiplantae > Streptophyta > Magnoliopsida > Dilleniales > Dilleniaceae > Dillenia > Dillenia suffruticosa. Next base: position 1,778,452 of record JAVTVX010000027.1, read on the forward strand.
CCCGTCATGGCAAAGGCCTGAGAGAGATGACAAAGATCATCCAAGTCTCGATCCAATACTTATCAGGATCAAGCCTCGATGTCTTTTACATCATAACCATACCGTCTTTTTTCCTCCTTTCCTCTTCCTTCCAATCGATACAGATCACAAACTGCATCAAATTCATCTCCCAAACCACAAAAATATCCAAGAATCGTAGACTCCAAGCAGAATAATCAGACCAGCAGTTGAAATCGCATGAATCAAAGAACAGCACTCCAGTCGCATCACAAAAGCATCTGCAATAAGATTCATAAAAAGAATCGAATAAAATGTAAAGAGAGTCAACAAAGCAATAGATCTAGCCGAAACACAGTCAAGACTCCTAGATCTGATAACAGAACCACACGTACCATAAGGATAGAAGGCCAAAAACGACTTTATGGCGAGAATCCGATTTTCAAAATGATCTGATCGATCGATCGAAACCATCTCCTAGACTTCCAATCTGAAAACCGATTCTTAGAAATGAGAAAAGAACGAGACGAACAATCATCCAGAAAGTACAAAACGACCGGAAGGATATCAAGATCCATCACGGACGACGAGAGAGAGAGAGAGAGAGAGAGAGAGCCAACGGATCTCGTTTGAGCGGCGTAGAGAATCGAAGAGGGAAACCCTAGACTTTATAGAAAGAACGAAAGCTGTGGACGGTTGAGATTGAGAGTACGTGAAATAGACGGAAGGTTAGGATGAAGTCCACGATGATGAGCTGGACTAGGATAGGGTTCCTTCGTCTAAACATTAAGGCGGTTAGCATCTGATGGCTGATATTTCCAACAAAGAATCGAGGGTGGACCATGGGGGTGGTGTGACACGTGTCAAGGCGTTGTTCTTAAGCTAGGCTGGCTGGATTATCTGAGACCTTTTTTCGTTGTCCCCTGGTGGGCATATTCCACGAGTCGTCGATTTTCTCGTTCTAAATTCTCGCTTACCGAATTCGAATTCGAATTCGAATTCGAATTTGAATTCGAATTTGAATTTGCATTTGAATTTGAATTTAATTTAAATTTGATTTGAATTTCAACTCAAATAAGTTAGGCCGCATGATGAGAAACCGATGTCCTTAACACAATCTAGAAGAAAATAATTTAAAAATCATTAGAAATAAATAAAATATAAAGTTATGAAGTAATTAAAACGGGGCAATTCTTTTATTTTATTATTTTTTGTTAAAAATAAATATCTCGATATTTTAATAATTTGTAAATAATGAGTTGGATAATTATATGTTAAATTAACTCAGTTTCTAGCATAGTATAGATATTATTAATTTGGTTGTATTCCCATTCTTGTCTCATATTTTTATTATTATTTTCTTAAAATAAATTTCTTAATATTTTAATAATTTATATTATAAATGATGAGTTGGGTAATGATATGTTACATCAACTCTGTTCCTAACGTAGTATAGATATTATTAATCAGGTCGTATTCACATCCTTCTCTCATATTTTGCCTCACGAAGCCAAGTCACTACTAAAAGGTCATGAGTATATTTTATTTTAAAATTATAATTTAATAAAATATTTAACTCGGCCCTTTAAAAATATTTCAAATTTTAAAATTTATTTTTAAATATTTGATATTGAAATTATATTATGTAATTTAAATTTAATAAATCATGGAATTTTAAATTAAAATTTATATTTATTGGTAGAATATTTTAATTTATATATATTTTATATATTGATGATCAAAGTAACATATCAAAATATTTTATTACCAAAATATATCATTTTAATAAGAAATATGATGTTAATAAAAAATCTAAAGAGACATAATCGACCACCTTGAATTCTTGAATAAGAAAAAAGAAAACATATAACAGCAATATTGTTCGGAGGCATGAGAGGAAAACGAAAACAACCTCCTAAGATTTGCCTGAATTGGATATGAAGTTGAATTTTTTAAAATATGATCGAGTTTTAATTTTCGTTAAAAATATCGACTTATTATATGTATAAAACATTTCCTGTTAGAATATTCGTCTTCTGAAAGAAATCATTAAAACGATTGATCCAAATTAATCTGAACGAAATTTTAGATATCGGACAATATCTAAAATATGATAACAAAAAAATAAAGAACAGAGAGACCAACCGAGCAACACTTCTATACACATTTTCATCTTCCACAATACATAACAGGATTGGTAGATCAGAGCAATTCACTCATTCCACGTTTTCTGAAATCGTCCTTTTCTACTTCTCTTTCGCTTCACTCCCTTGACTCTTGTCATATTCCCTTCCCCCCAACCCCCCCCCCCTCCCCAAAAAAAAAAATAGGAAAAACGTATTAGCAAAACATGACAAAACAAGGAAATTAACCTCAATACCTTAATTAAAGGATACAAAACTAGGAAATTGCCCTCAATACCATAATTAAGGCTTACCTTATCTTTTCTTCAGGGAAAAAACAAAAGGTTCTTTAATTTTTCTCAAAAAATTTGCTGTTGAATGTACCGATTTTAGCCTGGAAATACAGGACAAGTTAACCAATCAAACTTCGGGGTTAATCTGAGATTCAATTGACCGACACGTGGGCTCAGAGAATTGGGAGCTGGGTTGGTTTTCGGGCGTATGTCTTGCGTTGCAGCACTTTCGTGGCATTTCGGACGGTTTTTGGGCCGAGTTGGTTCATCCACCATGGCGGAGATTCATTCGAGCTTGGCTTATAGACACCAAGTATGGTAAGTGACTCCTAGTTGGCCCAATTTTCCTTTGGGCTACTATTTGTTTGGGCCAACCCGGTTCAGTTGAAAAAAGTTGATATGGATGGGGAAATAGGGGATTTTTTTTTTAAGTATATAACAAGGTTTGAACTCGAAATTTTTAATAGAAAGACAAAATGATTCTAATAGAGATATAACTCATCGACAAAACAAAACATTATAGTTTTAAGATTATGAATGAAGAATAGCAATGAGGGGTCCAACAATTAAAGGGGAGAAAATATAACAAATGATGTCCTTCGGGATGTGTGTGTGGAGAGAGATGTATAAATATATATTAGTGACATGTATCAATAAACAGTCGATTTAATAGATAAAAGTATTAGATCCCTTAATCAAGTATTAGATTTAAAACTTAGAAATAGAAAAAAATATATTGAAAGAGTTTTCTCTAAATTGAATCTGATAACATTTAAACTAAATTAATAAAAATATGATTTTAAAAAATGATACGTCTTACCAAATATATATATATATATATATATATATATATATATGAGTGCCTTTGAATGGCTAGCTTTATGGATTCACATACCTAATTGTGTTTATTTAATTGTTCGTGCTTTGAACTTTTGATATTTTTATACAATGCAAAACTAAATTTATATATCAAACACAAAATCCAATATGAACAAACGCAATATTTTTTAAAAGATCATTAATATTTAAATTATAATTTTTAAAATCACATGCACAATTTAATAGAGAGATAAATGACAAGGGAGTCGCCTGCCTCTTAGGTAAAGCATTGATATCGGCTGTCGAATTTATTTATAATTTGTAAATATAAAATTTGAGTAAATTTCTATAAATTATCAAGTTTTATTTAGGTTTATTAATTTCATTTAAATATTTAATTAGTTTTAGATTAGTCAAGGGGAGCAATTTGATAGGAGAGGTATTTCTCTTTACTACATTATCTCAACTAATCAACATAATTCGTTTTATTTGAACAATTCTTAATTGATCTAATAATTAGATATCGATGACTTTTAATAAAATCTCCGATTTAAGTTTTGTATTTGGAGAAAATAGACGTTAAAAAAATTGTCTCAGAATTTAATCGATCTTAAAATGATTACACGATAATGATAGTTTATATAAAAATAATAATTTACACTATTTGGGACAATTCATGTCAATGTCTAAGAAAAGTTAAGTAGATTTTTTAATGATTAGACTATTTTTAATCAACTAAATAAAAAAAATAAATAAAGTTTTACTTAAAATCTAATCTAATGTGTTTTAATTAATTTGTAGTCTTATTCAAGTTGAAAAAATATTAATATAAGGTGTTATATAAATTTTAGTATTTTATTTATTTAATTCATATAAAATTGTCTTTTTTATTTAAAAATTATTGATATCTAAATAATATAAATTTTGTACAGAAAAAATTACTTCCATTTTAAAAACTCTGATGCGCTTTTTTTTTTTGTTTAAAAAGTTGTGATTAATTTAATTTTTACAAAACAGAGATTAATAATTTAATTATTGAGTTTTCTTTTTTATTGGTACAAGAATTTAAATATAGAATGATCGTTGTATTGAGAAAGAGGCTTGTAGGGGCATTTGTGTCATCCTAAATTGAGGGGAGCAATCTGGTGTTTTTCGAGGGTACGGAAAGTGCCATACCTCGAAGCAAAAAATGAGATGACATGTTACTATAAATGACAACATTGCAGCCACTGGCCAAATGATGGTGGGACCACCCGACCGTTTACCGCAACACTATGACGTCATTGCATACCCAATCCTAGTTAAAGGCAAAACACAATTATTCAACCCCCCCCCCCCTTTACAAGCTTGAAATTTTGGCTCCTCCGCTCCATCCTGAATTTCCATTTTAAAAAACAAGGATGGGTCTTACTTCCTTTTTATCTCAATTAAAATTTTGAATAAATTATTTATCTAATAATTAATTCTTTAAACCAATATTATCATAACCGTACCGTGTATTGATCCGTAAAATTCAAAAATATGGTTGAATCAATTGGACCGTGGATCAATATGGTCAAACCGCTAATTTTTTAATAATAATTAAATATATATATATAATCAATAATTATTTTTAAAACTCATATTGATAATTAAGAATTAAATAACTAAATTATAAAGTCATATAAAATATAAATTAAAATCATAATATCAAAATTTGATAGTCTCACGTCTCATAGAAATTAAAAAAAATAAAAAAATCTTAAAAGAAATATTTTTTTAGGTTTTAACCCTAAACTGCGATTTTTTAAAACCGACGGTTCAATCTCGGTTCAGGGTTGAACCGCCGGTTCAGTCCGATTCAATTGTAAAACGATATTTTTATTCAACCGAACCGCAAAATTATTAAAAGAAGAGTTGAACCGGTTAAACCGGTTGAACCGGTTGAACCGACGGTTCGGTCCAGTTTTAATAACATTGCTTTAAACTTCAAAACATAATGATCCAACAATTTAGTAAATTTATAAATTTAGTAATTTATTTAAATTTTAAAAAATATATAAAATTTAATTACTCACTACATTGACTATTAAATACTGAATTAGAACGATACAATATCACTTGTTGATTTTGTATTCGCACTTACCATATCAACACATTAGACGGTCGATGATGTTATATAGTTGAAATGCTAACGTGACACATTATGTTAGCCTTGGTTGACTTTCAAAAATCCCTCTCATTTTTTTTATTTTTAACTCTGAATTTTGTTCAATTAATTCAATTTAAATACTATAAAATCTATTTTAAAAATTAATTCTTTCAAACAATTTTTCAACATCTTCCATGCTCGTAAAAATCCCTCTCTCTCTCCTTTTTCAGTTGCTCTGTAACAGCTCTCTTCTCTCTCTCTTCTTTTTCCAAGGAATTGAAAGTGTTTGGGGGATCAAAAACATGAATTGAAGTTTTAATCAAGATTAAGAAGAAGAATAATATTGAGTCACATATTAGATCGGAAAAGTTGGGTTTATTAGCAACATAAGATTGATGATAGAAGGCTAAGTCGTTGTTATGGAGAAGACGAAGATAGTTTAGGAAGAAGAAAGAAGGAAGAATAAACACAAAAACCCAAAAATGTCATTAAACACTTACTTTAGCGGTATTTCCTTTTTTTTTTTTTAGTGGTATTCTAGGTTTTTTATTTCAAGATTTGCCGCCGAGAGTTTTCTGTCCGCTGACAATTGAAGAAGGTGAACCTCAACTCAGTTTAACGTGTCATTTTTGAAACTTGGCACTCAGAATTTGGTCTATTTTTGCAACGTGTCATCGTCTTCTACGAAGAATTGAGCGTGATAGAAGACGACGAAGGAAATCAAGGGTCGGGGACAAACAGTTAGTGAAGTCGAATCAACCGAGGCTTTGGTGATTTAGATGTTGAGGATGATGATTCGAAGCGGCGGTGGGTTGTGTAGAATTGTGCTTTGAGTTGTGTTTTTCAAATTTTTCGTCTTTTAAATCGCTATCTCCGCTTTTAATTCATTTGCGATCCTTGATTTCAATTCATCCGCATCTCCACCTTCAAAGTTCGTTCATCGCTGCCTTGGATCGCCATTGGTTCCATTGTTGACGTCTGATCATCTATTATCTTCTTCGGTCGCCGCTAGGAGTGTCGCCTTCGTCAATCACCATCATCAAGATGAGGAGATGAAGGGACTACACCATCCCCCAACGTCTCCGAATACAGCCAAAGTGTTGGATTTTTAGGATTCTCATGCAGCGGAAGCATACAATAATTTTCGAAAAATAAGATAGATCGGGTTTAGGGTACCTCAATACGTAGGATCTTCAAAGTCAATCATACGGCACGTCCCTTGATCCAATTTCGCGGTCGGGATGGTGATCACGAGGTTAGTCGAATCACCACCACAGCGTTACAACGCCTCAATCCTCATGTCCGGTGAATCGCTTGACGATGGGAGATTTTCCTACGCGAAAATCTCCATTCTCTCTCTATTTTCTCTCTCTAGAGCATTGTGCAGAACCCTAGCCACCTTTATGGTTGCCCATGGCTACCGTCCTCTCTATTTTCTCCACGCGCCGGCGGTGCTCTTTTACGCGCTGCCACGCGCCTCCACGCGCTGGCAGCAGTCTGGCTCACGCGCCAGACGCGCGGCGCGGCTCAGACGCGCAGCCATGCGCCTGGCGCGGCTCGGCTCACGCGCGCCCAGTCGTGGCGCGCGGCTCACGCGCTGAGCCGTGTTGAGCGGGTCGGTCAACGGGTCAGGGTTGACCCGATGACCCCCGGTCAACGGTCCGAGTCCGACCCGGTCAGGTCGGTTGCGGGTCGGTCTCAGGTCAGGGCCCGACCTGATCGCTGACCCTACCTGTTCACGCGCCTGTGTGGCGCGTGTACTACACGCGCCAGCCAGAAGCGCCTTCTAGCGCGTGTGTGTCACGCGCCCGCGGGTTTGGGTCGATCTTCTTCGCCCGACGGGTCTTGCAACGGGTTTTTCGACCCGTTTTCTGGAAAACTCGATTTCGGCTATTTTTTCTTGCATTTTTCGACTAGAAAAAATTTGTGGGCATCCTCCAAACATCCTACACTCGATTTTAGGAGGATTCAAGTCTAAAAATGGTGGGACTCAACCACCCCAGTCGCGGCCCTCTGCGGCCATTCGGAAATCCCAGTTTCCGGCACCCAAATCACACAATAAAATATATAAAACCGTAGATCTAGATGCAAGGAACTCATTTATATCATTTTCATGCATCGATCCGCCCTCTAAAGCCACAGATCTAAGGGTTTTATGTCCGTAGGGTCGCAAACTTCGACCAGACTTTTCATGACCCATCCATACTCCGAAAATTAAACAAAAAATATATTTGTAATCCTTGGGCCATGGGTATTCTTACGTTGTTCTCGGATTCACGAAATTCATCTGTGATCCGGACCCCAAAATTTTAAACCCCAAAAAATAATTCTGAAAATTATTTAATTAAATCCAACCCGCTCTGATACCAATGTTAGATTTTTAGGATTCTCATGCAGCGGAAGCATACAATAATTTTCGGAAAATAAGATATATCGGGTTTAGGGTAGCTCAATACGTAGGATCTTCAAAGTCAATCATACGGCACGTCCCTTGATCCGATTTCGCTGTCGGGATGGTGATCACGAGGTTAGTCGAATCACCACCACAGCGTCACAACGCCTCAACCCTCATGTCCGATGAATCGCTTGACGATGGAAGATTTTCCTACGCGAAAATCTCCATCCCTTTTTCTATTTTCTCTCTCTAGAGCATTGTGCAGAACCCTAGCCACCTTCATGGTTGCCCATGGCTGCCGTCCTCTCTCAAAGAAAGAGAGATACCTTCTATATTGTTGCCTTCTCTCAGAAGGAAGGAAAGACCTCTTTTCTTTATTGGTGGGGGGTTACCAAATTATGGTTAATGGTAATTAAGGATGGGAGTTACCCCATTCCTTAATTACCCAAATGCCAATAATGGGCATAAATAACCAACACAAAGTAATTGGTTTAAGCAATCACTATCCATTTTCCGTTGGTTGCAACTCTTTCGAAAAGCAAAAATTACAAACTTTTTTAATTTTATGGTTGGTTTAATTTGTAAGACCATTAATTATATATATATATATTTTTAAGTAATTTTTTTATATTATACTGATCGGTATCCGAAATAATATTTTCTAATTAATTTAGTTTGGGATTTGTAATAGTCTATTTAGGGGATTACCCTTCTAACGTAATTTGTTTCATACTTAAATCGTCTATCAAATTTCGAATTTTTATTAAAAGATCAAATATTATATTCTATTAGACCAATTGATTTTTTTTTTAAAGTAATTTTATACAAACAAAGTTTAGACCCATTTTCAAGATATAATTTTCAATACTCTTTTTCACAAAATAAAGTTTTTTATTACACATTATTAGGCATTTGGGTGTTTTCCGGTTCTTTCTACTCTCTCTCTCTCTCTCTCTCTCTATATATATATTTGTTTATTTGTGATATTTCTGAAATAGAATAAATACTTTACAAAATAATATATTTTTTTATAATAAAAATTGTTTTTATATTAAATTTTACAAGCGAAATTGGGAGTAAAATGTAGGTTATACGATAACTAGGTTTTCTGACAGTCTATGGGCCGGCAAATCACATGGTGACGTACACGTGGTACAAGCAATTACGTTGTCCGTGATTTAGGCTACCAAAATCCTGATCCTGCGGACGAACCTCTGCAATTTGCAGAATCACTCAATCCCATCCCCTGTTTTCTTCAAAAAGGACAGACTCTGAGGCTAACATTATTTATTTACCTGAAAAATCACCTGGATAGATGGTTGGATCTACCAAACTCCTGCCTTTTTTGCACAGTCAAGGTAAATCTTTCTAATTTTCACCTTTAGGGTTTTGCTATTTTTGCATTTTTTCCATTTTGGGTCTGCTATCTCTGGCCCACCCACAGGTTCTTAATTTTTGCCCATGATCGTATTATGTAAATTTAATTCGAAGTTATCCTATGATTCATACTCGGAAAATAACAATAAAATCATCATTTCCTTTAATATGAACTATTCTAATAGATATTATCATAATTACATAGAAATAGTTTATGCCTTCCCAATTGAGCATCTCACATACGATTGCTTCTGTGAGACTTAGGTGGCTAAGGGAGTGCAGGATATTGTATACCTTCACAGAGGCTAATAGGAGTGGGGACTGCACAAAAAATCTTGGGGCTAAGTGAGATATGTGCTGAGAATCAAATCTTCTGTTTGAAACTTTGAAATAAAAAATATTAGATTTAGAGAGTTACCATTTAAAATATATCCGATAATATTCAAATTGAATTAGTGAAAATATGATTTTAAATATTGATTGATAATTGTTGAATTATTAATCAAATATTGGATTTATATATAAAATAATTATATAATAGATATTGTCATTTAAAGTAACCTCTTATGAAAGTGATCCGCTTAGTTTAAAAATTTTATATTTTGGATTTAAGTATATAAACATAAATAAATATGTAAATATCAATAGATATTTACTATTTATGATGAGTTAAATAGAAAATATTAAAAAATAATTTAAGAACAGTTGGTATAAGCTAAATATACAGATTTAGAAAGTAAAAGTCACGGATTATGATATTATGATTTTCAGGTCAATATATCACTTTACTTTCTGATACCTTTATCACAAAGAGAGTTTTGTGAGAATATATTAGATCTTAAAGGTCAGACCCAGGATTTTGTCCAAACCAAAATGTCATTCAATTTAGTTTTTCAATTATGAAATTAATTATTTTTTTATTCGATTTAGATTTTAATTTTAATTTTAATCTCAATTTCAATTTTAAAAGTTTATTAATTTTGATAATTTAGTCGACATATTTTACTTTTTTTTTTTTCAACAATTAAAAAAAATCTTGGAGCAAAGCTCAATGTGAGCTGATCTAATGGGACTTGGGAGTGATGGAGTCAACATCTCATGCCATGCTGCTCATCTTCAATTGCTTCAAAATAATATTATCAATTCAGTTCCCGCTTCCTCTGTCTCAATCATGTCTATTAATTGTCCAGGCGATTCATTTCAATTTATTATTTGATTGATGACATTTCACGTACTAGAGAACAAAATAAAAAATGCAATTTGCCCACAAGTCATTCTCTCATTAAAAATTAAAGAAAATGATGGCTCATCACAACTCAGAAAGGCATAGAAGAGAACCAATTCCTCATATATATAAAAACATTTATATATTTATTTAAATATTCGGTATTTAAATACTAATTTAATTTAAATTAATATAAAAAATTCTCTTAAAATAATTTTTTTTAATTTTTAAAATTTAAATGTTAAATTTTAATTAAAAAATTTAACATTTAGTTTGTCATTCATCCGTTCCTTAAGATATTGAAGTTGAGTGCATTCTTTCTTTGCTAATCATCATCTCTTTGAATCCAAAAGAAGATGGTCTTTGTTCCCGATACTCCAACTCAATTATTAGCATTTATAATTTATAAGATTTTTCATACCTACACATATAATTATTTACTGAATAAAAAAAATATGCCAACCAAAAAATGTTGTTTAGCTACTAGAATCATAGTTTGAATCAAAAATTACATAAAACAGTTTCAACCCCCCCCCCCCGTTTTTTTTACACTTGAACGCTTTTCCTCCCAGGTTTCAAACAAAAACCTAAAATAAAGACAACAACATTAAAATGAAACCTCCTAGATAAGAGGAAAAGGAAGTGCTGATATAAACTTTCCACAAAAAAACTTGAAAACTTCAATAATGGAGGTTTCATTTCAGCTGCCCCGAAAGTTAAAATACGAGTACCCAAGTGAGAGACAACCACAACGGTCAAATTCAAAGACTCCCAACCTGCAGAACATTTTCTCTTTCCACACCAGAGGAAAAATAGACCATGTGGAAGACAAATTTAGTTTCCCAAAATACCCTTCAGCAAGCAATCATCACCTCCAAGAGGAAACAGTGAGCAATTCAACGTTTTTCCAAGCAAGTGAGAGAAACCCAGGTTTGGATTCAATCAGAGTATACAAATCACTATAATTGTAGTTCCAGAGGAGTATTTTGGCTTGACTCATTGCATAATGGCTTAGATTAACCGGTTCAAACCCGGTTTTTTCCATCAAAATCTTCCACTGCTCTTTATCCTCCATTCGATCCCTCTTTCTTCCGGGTTCGTCCGGTCCGACCGAACCGGCTATTCTCCGGCCAAGTAACAATCTCTCCACCCGAAGTCTTTCAACCGAGTCAACCGACATGTTCGGTTCGAGTGACTCAAAAACCGCCGAGTAGTGCTTGAGAGCATTCTTGAACCTCTGAAGAAAGCCAGCCTGGTTCAACGAAACCTCGTACTCCCCGAGCGTGACGATTGCCGGTTTCAACGACTTTGCTAACCGCAAAGCAGTTTCAACTGGCTGCGAACTTTCATCAAGCAAGTTGTACAGCTGAAGCATGAAATTTACAGCCAGGACTTCATCCGACCCGACCCGGAAACTTGAATCAGTGAGCTCCTCGATTGGGCTCATAATTGGGTCGAACTCGAATTTCAGATCTAGAAGCTTCGCGAAGTCTCGGAGACGATTACCAGTGGCGAGCAAAGAATTCGTCGGGTTGGGGCCTAGAGCCGGAGCGGGTATGCCAGAGATCCGAATGAGATCGGGTTTCCCGGTGGACCGGGTTGCGAGAGCCTGCAGAAGAGCAGCCCATTGAACACCTTGGACGATCCCGAAATCGACGATATGGATTTTCTTGCATCTTTCGGTGGCTTCCAGGATGGCTTGGTTGGCAGTTAAGTGAGCGAATTTGGAATATGGACACGCGTCGTTAAAGGCTTTGTAGGAGAGCGTGAAGTCTTCGCCGGATGATTTTTCGAAGGATGTTGTCGGGTTAGGGTTTGGGTTTGGTTGACACGATTGTTGGGAGAAGTGCTCGTATAAAGCCTCTGTGAAGTAAAACCCGACCCGTTCTATTGCATTTCCGTGTTGAGAAACTGATTCCCGAACACGAATTAGGGACTTCACGGCTATATCCGGGTCGGATTCTGCAACCCGAGCACAGTCTACTAGAGCTTTTAGTAGTGGTTGTGAGAACTCGTTTTCCGTCGAAACGATGTCGTTCTGATTCTGGTTCGGCTTCTGCTGCTGCTGCTGCTTTACCGGCTGAGTAGAAAGATTTTGTGGAGGACTTGATGTTTGTGTCTCCTTCGCCGCCGTCGACGGTGGAAGAGGCGGTGGAACCCACGGCGGGGCTGGGGTGCAAATAGACGTTGGGTTTGAGATGAGAACTCGGTTGAGATCCGAAGTTGGAACAAACGGATCGGCGTTGTAGAGGTTAAAATCGGGATTGTTCTGCCACGCGTCGCATCCAGATTGAAGATTGGAGCTCTCAGTCGAATCTCCACCGCCCATTAAGCTATCCACCCAGTCATCGGAGTCAAACTCGGGAAACCTAAACCCTGGAGAATGAGAATCCAAGTGGGGAAACTGAAACCCAGGTTCACCGGCATCTGAAGTTCCGGCGAAAGGGTCCGAAAATCCCGGCCCGGAAAGCCCAAAGCCCATCGGAGGAGGACTGCTAGAAATCTGTTGATGTGTTGATGAAACCCACGGACTTAAGGAAAACCCATTAAGGCCCAAAAGCTGCTGTTGATGTTGTTGATTTTGCTGTTGCTGATGTTGTTGCTCTTGTTGCTGCTTTTGTTTGATGACTTGCTGAGCAATTGCCATTAGATTTCCACTGTCCGCACACATATATGCCATCCTCCGGCTCAAAAACTGCTCTCACATTACAATCTACAACAGCTCTACAAGTATGGAAAGTATAGAGAGAGGGAGAGAGAAGTGGGTTTAAAGGAGTAAGCTTTGAGAGAGCTTGGGTAGCCTCAGAACACTACAAGCCGATTAAAGTCACTCAAAAATCAAATGTGGGTCCTACCATGCTACTAGGGAAAAAACATTATAATAATAGCACCATAGAAAATGGCGAAATGGGCTATTCATCTACTCATATTTGACATGATTTCTTAGGTGTTTTACACGTATTTGACAATAATTTTTCTATACATTTTTTTTTATTTTTCTGAAATAATATAATTTATCATAATGGGACCCTTATTTTTCCAGAATTAGACATGACATACTATTTTTCTTTTAAGGCAAACATGGCTCAACTCTGATTGTCAGAGGTCAATCGAAGGAAAATGATATCTAGCCTATCAAAATATGTATTTTTTTTTTTATCTAATAAGACTCTCTCTCTCTCTTAATTTTATTGTTGGGTTATATTCAATTCATTTTCTACTTTATTTCTATTTTTAAATTTCAAGAAAATGAAAAAAAAATCTTTTCTTTTTGTTTTTTATCTGATAAAAAATCACTTTTGTGTTGATAGTTTTTTTCCCCCGAATTTCCATCAATTATAATGGATTTATAATTTTTCTACCTTTTAAAAAATAAGTAAAAATTATTGTTGTCCAACAATTTTTATTTTGCTAAGCAACTTTAAAGAAATGGGCTTAAAGAGAAATTCAGTTTTTTTTTTTAATTAAAAACTTATAGGATAAAGATTTTATGTATTTGACAAACTCTTACGTTAATAACATAATCTTATATATACATATATATTCACATGAACCTAAAAGTTATAAACTAAATATTAGGTAATAATTTGAATTAAAATTTAAATTTAGATAATTTTAAATTTTTTTAATAATATAATGAAATAAGTAATTAAGTAAAATTGAGTCTATTTAATTTTTAATTTATTTAGTTTATTTTAAAAATATTTAAACGAGGTGTGCCGAATTAATCTACTTCTAAAAAAAATGCCAAGCAAATGAGCTGAACCGCAAAAGCAAATACTGCCAGTGTAGTAAGTACAGTGCTGTCTATCTCTCTCTCAAATGCGCGGCAAGAATGACTTGGCGACCATACGGTGGTGGGGTACAGGAGATGACACCACAAACGCGCATCTCAGTCAAATCTACGTGTACTGGGACTGCCCCTTGCTGTTCCGGAAAAGCCTGCTTCTCCTCCACGTCATTCACCTCCTTTCCATTTTACGGCGTGACCATCTCCACGTCCCTCTTACGTCATCATCCCTATTTGCTTTTTGCTTTCCTAATACAAATCTTCACCGTCCGTTTCTCGATCATCGAGCTCGAACCTCCGGACACTGTTGTTACTCAGTTTCCTCAACGCTCCAAACCTCAAAAAAAAAAATAATAATAATAATAATTACGTGTTAATTAATTATATTTTTCAAACCTTGGCCGGTTTGGTCCGCCCGATTCGAACCCAACCTTTAATCTCTCTCTTTATTTATTTATTCATTTATTTTTATATAAACATCACATAAATCATAAAAAATTAAATACTAAATTAAAAAAAAAAACTACCAAACAAAAACTCGTTTATCACTCGGTGTCTATAAAGACTCTCTCTCAATTTAATTTCACATGTACTGAGGTTTAATTGGTCATGCTGTACTTTAAATTTTGTTATATTATAAAATTTATTTAATTTTAACAGAATCAAAGGCATGGTATGAATATATAGGGACGAAAGCTTTTGTAATTAAATGACGAGAGGTTGGGGGCATTGAACCATCTTATCTCTTCCCCCAACGTTTGCTCCGGCAAGAAAGAATTTTTACGGATAGGAAATTTTACCTTTTCAGTCAAAAAAGTAATCAAAAGGCGAAAAAAGGTGTAATAAAGAAATTGTGAGGATAAAAAATGGAATGGAGGGTCTATCTCTATCCTCTAATAAATATGTCATATGTGTGAAGTGGTGGGTTTTACCAATCACGGGCCGTTCTTTTTGGACGGTCCGATGGGCCATGGTGGGTCCTACCAAATGTGGAAAAGGAGTACAACGTGGGACCTACCTAGGGCATTCTGGACCATCAAGAGTGCAACAGTCCATGAAAAGGCAATGGATATTTCGGCCGGTACCACGATGGCCAGGTGACTCGAGTTGGGGATCTCATCTCAAACCCTACCTTTTTCTGGAATGGGAGGAAGTTGAAAATTCAAATTTAAAAAAAATATAAGATATTCATTTTATTAAGGTTATAAATATTAACATTTATAAGATTTTTGACGATTATTAAATTCATCAAAAACATAATAACGCTTGATTAGAAAATTTTTATATAAAAATAGATATCCTGAATTATAATATTAGGATTTAGATTAAATTATAAAAGCGATTACTTTCTAAGTGCTCCCAACATATGTTCAAAACTTTTAGCGGACGTTTGATGGGAATTAAAATTGGATTTAAAATCAAAAATTTTAAAAATAGATTTCAAAAAACCATGTGATAAATTATAATCCGTTTTTAAATCCAAATATTTTTAAATCTATTTTTGATTTCACATGGTTTTCTAAAATCTATTTTTAAAATATTTGAATTTATAATCCGTTCTCATTCTATTAATTCAAATAAATTATATGATTTTTAATTCAATTCTTGATTTTGATTTGTTTAAATCAAAAGTATGATTGATGAAGATTTTATTTTTTTTATTCGATAATTATGTTAAATTTAATTAAATTCAATTCGGGTTAAATTTTTAAAAATTAAAATTCTTTCATTGTTACGAAAAAAAAAAAAATTATGCTCTACATATTTTCCTTTGTATACTAAATTGTGATTTCTTCATTCTTTATGCTATAGATAATAAAATATTTTAATATTTCATTATAGGGTTTTAATTATAGAGAAAAAATTTAAAAATTATCTCAGTAAAGGTGAAATATAATCCATAAGAAGCAATTAGAACAGATATTATAATTTTTTGTAAATAAATAACATTATAAACGGTCACGATTACAAGAGTAATTTTTTTTCTTAGAATTACATAATAGCCCTAATCTTGCAAATTATAAACAGTCTAATTTAAACTATAATTCTCGTTTTTAAGTTGAATATTTTTTTTCACCGTCGATATCCAGATTTTATCCGATTAATTCAGTTCGAGAATTATGAGATCTATTTATGAGTTGGTTCTCTCAAATTCTTTTTTACCATTATCAAGATTCAAACTCGAGAGTTCTGATTAAGAGATAGAATGTCCGATCACTCAATTCAAAAGAGTTAGATGTTAAATTAAGTTAATTATTACAATATGACTAAAATGTAATAAAAGGTCAAGTGTCTCAAAATATTTATTTTCAAAGTTTATTACAAATTGTTTAAAACTTACTTTTATCGGTAGTCTTTGTAGCCTTTTAGTAATCTTTTTATCGCTGGTTGTCACTATTACTAGGGTTTTTTTTTTCCCTACCTTTTCTTTTTCTTGATTTATCTTAATCATTCTTTCTTTCGGGATTAGCTAGGCTTCAATCAAAGCAAGTGCAGTCAAGAGAAGCAAAGCAATTACCATTCAAAAAGTTCTTCCTTTTTGTGGGGGGGGGGGGGGGGATTCAAACATTAAGAAAAGTGAGTTTTGCCTAATTTAATGATATTGGTAATTTCTTTTTCCTTCTTTTGTCTGGCCATCTATAGACACAAATAATTGCTTTGTTAATTTTTACAAAAGTTACCGCCAAATCTTTAGTGTTATATTAAAATTGATTATAATTTTAAATTTTAAAATTTACAAAAAATTTTAAAATAATTCTTTTTAATTAATAAAATAATATTTTTGTTGTATTTAAATGGATATTTTAAGCACATTTCACAAAATTTTTTCACAATAATTGAGTAATTGGACATGGGTATATCTTTTGGAACCAAAAAAAAAGGAAAAAAGTCTCATCTAGATATATTTTTTTATGGTTTTATTCAATTTTCTTTTCCAAGTTATAGGGATGAAGGGAGGTGGAGGGCAAAAGGGCAACCATCCCTTCAAATTTGAAGAATAAAATTAATTGTATATTATATGATTTTCAATATAATAAATTCAAATCTTATTTATCCACCGAATAATTATAACACATGTCCTTTAAAATTCTAATTTCAAATGTATATCGTATTTTATTTATTCTGATATAATTTATAATTTTTCTCTTATAAATATCAAAATTCATAATAAGAAAAATAATTACACGTCTCCTTCATGATTGATTGGATGAACTTTGAAAATACACATTAAGCCCATCGAAAGCAACTTCATAATTCAAATCACAATCATATTGATTTTTTTGGGGGTTAAGTCAATTCCTCTTTTTTTAACTTTTCTTTTTCAGCCATCCACATCCAAAATTGATAGCATATGCACAGGTCTCATCAATATTTGTATTTATTTGAAAACGGTGACTGTTTTTTTTTATTATTTTTTTTATAATCAGTATTTAAAATTATATTTTGATTAATTTATTTCGATTTACGATGGATTAGATTCTCTATAAGAAAAGTTCTCTTAATATAATTATTTTCATTCTTAAGATTTGAATTCAAATATTAATTAAGGGGTCTAGTATACTTTTCATCGACTTAAGTGTTTGTCTTTTTTTTTTTTTAATTATTTTCTTATTAAATTATCCATGCTATCACATTGTGGTCACCGTTGATTTGTACATATTGAGATGGGGACTTGTCAGTTTCGACCGCTGCTTTTCTTTTTCAATTCTTCTTAACCCTTAAGCATCTTAATTTATGCATCAATTCAGATAATTATCCATTAATTGAGTTTAGGTATTGGGTCAGGTGATGCCAATGACTGGCTTCAAATTAATTAATCAACTTTTGTTGTTTAGGATAGGATATTAGATTCAGTCACCTGCAATATGGCTGGATCACAGGTTTGGTTTGGAGTGTGATACTTTTGTCTACCCAATAAGATTCATTTGCCACCGAAAGACAATTGGTTTAGCAAAAAAAAAAACTTAAAATTTTTAATCAAAATTCAAATTCAAATATTAAAAATAGAAATAATTATATCGTGAAAGCTTTCCAAAAGAGGGTCAGACAACAATTCGGATCGGATTAATTAAGATTTTGGGTATAAAAAAAATAAATATTATGAAATTTTTATTTTTTAATGGTACAACTTAATAAGTTACTAGTTATATGGAGAAGCAACCTTCAAATGAAAAACAAAAGGTGGGATACCAGTTACTCACATGAAGCATAATTGATTTTTTTTTATTTTTTTAGAAAGAGGGCAAAATACTCACTAGTAAGTAAATATATTAAAAATAGGCTTGAACTGTGCACAGGTATAAACAGATAAAAAACTTTAAAAAATAAAACAAAATTATCGATTTTTTTTCTTAATTATGTATTCTTTAATATATATATATATTTTTATAATTTGAAAGGATTCGTTGTCCGTCTCTCTTTTTGGCCCCTACTTTTTTTTATAATAATAATAATAATAATAAATAATTGTTATTTGTCAGTCAAATTTGAAATGGAGTGGTGCGTCAAGATCAACAGAGTCGTTGAGTGGATCTGCCGAGTACAAGAATAGAAGAAAACAAAGTATTGAAACTTGAAACAATAGTTACTTTTTTGAACGCTTTTGTCTGGACATCACTGAGAGAGAGAGAGAGAGACGTTAGAAGTGGGAGACACTGTACCTTTGACGAAAACAAATGAGGAAGTAGTAACCTATTAGTCGCAACCACAATAATCGATAGGTTTGACACAAACCCAACCCACTTGAGGTTTGTAGTGTGGTCGCTTTATTTTAAGATGATTGGAACATAAATGAGAGAGAATGAGGGAGCGGATGCAAAGAAGTAATAGAATAAAATATTAGATCTTTTTATTAAAACTCGAATTCGAAACATAAAAATAACAAAAAAATAAGATTGAGAGAATCATCTCTTAGATAGGATCTCATAAACACTCAAATTAATTAATTAAAATATGGTTCGATGGTTAAAAAAATAAAAATAAATAAATAAAAGAGGTAAAGGGAACATGGTTGGCCCATGAGCTTGGTGTTCTCAATAATTTGGAGGACCAAAATGCACGACCATTCCGGGCCTTTTTTATTTATAGGCTCTCAAGAAGGTCAAATTTCGATTCTTTTTATGTATGCTATTATATGTTTATGTGACCACTTGGGGACGGGGGTTTGGTTTTCATCAAATGGGGTGAACCTAGACCATTTTGGTGACCCAGTTCATTTTCTAATCTTTTATTTTTATGAATCATACGACAAAATATGGAGGTGGGTCCTTTGTCTTTGTCTAATCATGGATAATACGATGAGCCATTGTCGAGAATAAAGATAAAAGACTTCTAAAAATCTGACTTGAGGTGCATGCTTTTTAAGCTACAAATGTGCGAGACAAGAAAATCATAAGTATTAGAAGTTTAACAGGAGTCACTAACACGGATTAACTCAAATGAATATGGGATCAAATACCCTTAAGTATAACCGAGGTTCGACTCTCGTTGGGAGTATGTGATCTTCATGCGCACAGAGCATTCCCCATTGGAAGACCCACCCTCTGAAAAAAGTCACTGCAGCGATCGATCCAAATTAGTCGAGATAAAACCTCAGATTTCAAGCAGTATCCAAGACATGATACCAAGAGAAAAAAAATTTAACAGGAGTCCACCTTGACATTTTCATCAATAATTAGCAAACCCCTGAAAATGGGGCCATATTAACCGAGAATAGGAAGGCATTAACCGAGTAAGAAAACGATCTGATGACAATGAAAGGGCAGCCAGCACATGCATCATACTTTGGGGCCACACTGACTATTTTAAAACAAATACATCATGGGGTGGGGGGGGGGAAGAGACAAAATTCAGTGCCTTCCCAAGTCATTATTCACTACTAACAACTAGGGTTCTTCCAGTTTACACAGCTAAATGCCCTTCAAAGAGCAAGCAGAGGCAACGAATTCCAGTAAGGTTGATGCATATAAATACAGGCCCAACTTATAAAGGGCAGAAAAAAAAATGTACGACTCATGGTCTAGAGACCTTCGGTTGACTCAAGATGAACGGTTTCTATGTTGATTTAGTTCTTGGTCTCTCTGATGCAGTAGCAACCATTACTGCCATGCTTGAAGGAACTTATTAAAAATACTAGACAGAGAACAAAATCATCGGTGGCACAACAACTTTCTTGAATGAGTGAATAAATTATTAATATACACGTGCTTTAGGTGGGAAAGTCTCGATTTCATCATCCAGAGTATTCATGTGAACTGGTCTATAATCGAGCCGAACGTTCTCATTCTCCCAGTAACTGTAGAACGAAAATAAAAATCATTAGTTCACCAGGACCATCATGCCACAGTTGAGCAGTGTTTCAAACTTTTGCATTTTTAGCTTACCCTAATGTGTGTTTCATCCAATTCCCATCATCTCTAGTCTGCAAGAACCAGAAAAACTTCATGTTTTAAGATAAACGCATAACATCAAATGAGAGTCAATTTAATCAACTTAAACAAAACTATATTTGCGTGGGAGCTACTTAAGAGAAAAAAATGCGAACCGGAAAATCTTCACGGGCATGTGCTCCTCTACTTTCTTTCCTGGCCTCAGCAGAGTGCATGGTGATACAAGCATTAATAAGAAGATTTTCCAACTCTATGGTCTCTATCAAGTCAGAGTTCCTGCAACAGATATCACATATAAATTGGATACTAAGCGAATTCCAAGAAAATATTCATTGCCAGCTCTAAGCGGGTAAAAGAATACCATATCAAACTTCGATCCTTTATCTGAACATCGTGAAAGCTTTCCCATGCTTTATCAATTAACTGACAACCTGAAAAAAGGAGGTTCACAGAAAACAGTTAAAGCAAACGAAAAGGTCACATTATTGATGCAGATTGAATACCTTCTTCTAGTGTTTCTTGTGTGCGGAAGACGGCAGCATTGCTTTGCATTATACGTTGCATATTCAACCTGATCTTTGAAGTTGGAAGTGAACCGTTTGAATACCTAAGTTTGTTCAGCCATTCAATAGTCTTCTGCCCAGCATCTTTTTCTAGGGGATTTTGCTTTTTCCCTGCATATTAGCGCAAAAAGCAAACTTGTTTATGATGCACTCATCAACAATTTTCATTTCATTTCATTTTATTTATTATTACTACTTTGGGCTCAATGATACACTCGTCAACAATGAAATAAATCTTTTGCGATCTGATGTAAGAACTTGCCAGGTTTATAAAGTTCTGCAACCCTATTTGCACATGCTCGACCAAAAACAACAATGTCAAGAAGAGAATTTGCACCGAGCCGATTAGCACCATGAACTGATGCACAACCTGTCTCCCCAGCAGCCATCAGTCCAGGAACTACAGCATCTGGATCATTTCCTTTAATGGTAACTACCTGCAAATTAAAGAGCAAATTAGAACTGGCCAACTTCCCCACCATTGACACTAACAAAATTGACTAACTCCTACCTCTCCATGGTGATTTGTGGGAATTCCTCCCATATTGTAGTGAACGGTAGGTAAAACAGGGATGGGCTCCTTTGTTACATCAACACCAGCAAAAATTGCAGCTGTTTCTGAGATCCCAGGAAGTCTTTCCTTGAGAACCTCTGGTGGCAAGTGATTCAAGTGCAGATAGATATGATCCTTCAGAGGTCCTACAGATAATAAAATCATAATTAGTGAAAATAACGAAACAACCAAAAGCTGACGTACATGATAGTAGGTACACAAAATGTATAATATCCTGACATACATGTTCCCCCGTCACAGTAAAAGATCCTCACAAATGAAGATTACAAGATCAATATTTATTCACGTGTTAACCTTTATCAACCACGTGGATCATCAACACCACTACTGACTAGTAACCTACCAATTCTTTTCTATTAACACTTGAAAAATGAAGTTTGCAATGTAGGTGATTGATAGTAGGTCCATACCTACACCTCGACCTTCTCGAATCTCCAAAGTCATAGATCTTGAAACAACATCTCTTGATGCAAGATCCTTGGCTGTAGGGGCGTACCGTTCCATGAACCTTTCACCTTCACTATTACGCAAAATACCACCTTCACCACGAGATCCTACAAACAAATACCACATCTAGAACATGATCATCCCGAATGAAAATACTACTCTCTGAGCTAGAAAGCAAGATTTTTCACACCAATAAAGTACCAACCTTCGGTTATAAGGCACCCAGCACCATATATACCTGTTGGATGGAACTGCACAAACTCAAGATCCTGCACAAAGGACAAAGGAAAGATCAAAGATCAATAAAGTTATGTCAAGCAGTCTTGATTCAGTTACTTGTAACAAACCTGAAGTGGAAGCCCAGCACGTGCAACCATAGCATTGCCATCTCCGGTGCACGTGTGAGCTGAAGTTGCAGAGAAATAAGCCCTTCCATAGCCCTGGTAAAAGGAAAAAAAAAAAAATTAGAAAATAGAAATATGGTTTGCCTATTCAAAAGCCAAAAACTTG
Organism: Dillenia suffruticosa; assembly: GCA_033439265.1. Lineage (NCBI taxonomy): Eukaryota > Viridiplantae > Streptophyta > Magnoliopsida > Dilleniales > Dilleniaceae > Dillenia > Dillenia suffruticosa. The sequence goes on from JAVTVX010000027.1 coordinate 1,801,085, forward strand.
ATTTGAGGAATGATACCCCTGTGGCTAAAATTGTTGAATTAGCTTGGAAGCGATGCAATGTCCCATCCTCCATGTTCAATGCAATGACACCTTGGCAGGTACCTGAATTCCAACATTATATGATTAATGCATTTATGATGTGTCTGTGTAAGCACATCTCCCTTGCAAAAGCCCATGGTAAAATAGATGGGTCAACATGCTAATTTTGCAGTAAAAGGCATTGAAGCAGTGGCAGTCCCAGAAATTTTTTTTTCAAGGGAGACCAAAGTTTAGATCTTTTCTTAAGCATATAATACAAAAGAAAATTTTAAAATTTGGAGGGCGGAATACCTTATTTTCCTTTACCTTTAAAAATCATTTACATCCTCTTCAATAAAAGCTAAAATTTAAAATTTTAGGAGGGGGTCATGGCACCCCTTTGCCCCCTGCCTGGCCATGGTGCTTGATACTAAGATATTGCATTATAACACAGGCCTTTCTCTTGGTTTTAAAAGGATATCAAAACTACTCCTTCACCTTTAACATGCTGAAATACTCTGTTTAAGCATGACATATTTGTTTGTCAAGGTTTTACATTGGCTGTCAACCTAACACAATCCTCCTTAATTTGGTTTCGGATTGATTGTGATATAAGAAATAGCAACAGGTACTGGATATATATTATAAATTAGACAAGGAAACAGACAATTGAGTGCTATAGAACGAGTAACGCCGCTAAACTAACCTTTGCTATCCATTATAAGATCCAGGGCAAAATATTCAACAAAAAATTGTGTATTATGTTTCATAGCCTGGCCGTACAGTGTATGGAGTAGAGCATGCCCAGTTCGATCAGCAGCACATGCACAACGGTATGCTTGTCCACCTGTAAGAAGAGATGGTAAGGAGGCCAAATCCAGACATTAAACTCATAATTTATAACTGGCAACAAACTGAATTTTGCATCATTGTACCTTTTCCAAAGTCCAGGCTTTGACCACCAAAGGCACGTTGGTATATCTTACCATCTTCAGTCCGTGAAAATGGTAGCCCATAGTTTTCAAGTTCTATTACTGCTTTGGGTGCTTCCCTACACATATACTGTATTGCATCCTGATCACCTTTTTAATGGAAAACAAATATATTGTCACTCACCAGATAATAACCCCTGAAAATATCACACAGTGATCACCTAATATAAACGAGAAATAATGGTTATAATACTACAGTTGCTTGCCACCTAGCCATTTTTCATCCAGATATGAAACCAAATGGACAAAAACTGAAGGAAATACTACAAGTTGATGAAACAATTGAACCGCGTGCTCATAATTCTGATAACCTCCACAGAAGAAAATAAACTACTAAGAACATGGCATCCAAAGCCCAATATTTTGTACAACTTCAGGCACATCCTTTCTAATGATATTGTAATTGCTTAATGTCAAAAGGAAGCTCAAGTTGCAAGCATAAAGTATCGCAGTACCTAACCAGTCACTTCCCTTGACAGTATCATACATGTGCCACCTCCAGTCGTCTTCTGTCATATTACCTAATGCAGCATTTATGCCACCCTGTAACAGGAAAGCACCAATTAATACCAGAATCAATGACACCATTTAAATAACATGAAGCTGGATCAAGAATAACTGTCTGAAAAGCAAAACTTGAGGGCGGTGGACCCAACATATGCAAAAAACACAACAAACAAACAAGAGAACAAAAAAGTTGGGTTCAAGCCTTTGATTGACATGCACATGGCCTCAGGTGTTAAAATGTCCCAAATTTGACAACCAGATGGCATGAATCATCACTGATAAAGATATGAAGTCATAGATTGCCTCCATGGCTACAAAAACATGTAGCACCCATATAATGGATTTCATTATGTAATCACATCCTTGGCCAACATAACATGTACAATCAGATTAATCCAAGCTAAACTCCATGAATTGCAAGTATCATTGAGCAGCAAAGATAAACAAAAGATAGGCTTGGAACAGCTTATGATAAACTGCAGTTCAAGAAAGATGATGAATTCCTTAATAGTAAATTTTATAAGGAATGATAACATGAAACAAATAAATCTTCCATCAATGTAGAGGTTTATAAATGACAACCCATACAGTGAAATTTGATTGCGCCCAAGCACTATAAGATGATTCTAGAGAAATTATGAGAAAGCAAATTTTAGAAAAATATGTAGAGACCATGCATACTTTTCATAACACATGATCATGTCTGATATCTATAACCAAACTATGAAGATCCCTCTAGTTTGCAGTTTTCAGAACGTGCCAAATTTGTTCTAGTTGAACACAATATGATTAATCTACAAATAGAAGCATGGACATTTTTAATTTCTAGCAATTTTTTTGAAATGCCTATATCAAATACTTGCATGATTGTATACATAGATAGAATGACATAGACAAAGATAAGAGACATAAACAAGTATCTTATTTTTTATATCAACTCTCTTTCTACAGAATGTTTATTGGTTGAGGAACGTTTCTTTAACTCAAATTTTATAAGCAAATGAACAAAGGGTTTCTATGGAAAAATTTACTTTATATGATTTCAATTGTTTCTTTGCAACTGCATCAACCAAGACACCCTCTATGCCAAAGCAAAGCTACATGATTCCAACCACTCAAGGCCCTTGAAATGAATTCTTGAACCCAAAATTCAATTAATAATCATCTCATACTACATCAGGCGTGCAAAAGCTTATAGGTCCAAATGTCAGATTTAACCTAATCCTTCTACTCATATCGTGTGTTAGGTTTATTTGTTCCCATCAAACACATGCCAGACAAGAAATTATTTTACCCCGAAAAATAAAAAACACCATGAGATCTTCATCTTTCTTTGTGAACCTTTGTGCAGAATATAAAATAAAAGGTTCAAAAATATATTTTTATAATCCTCAAGTGGAGGTTAGCAAATCACTAGCATGTACGTATGGTGGTTCACATAGAGAAACCATAAACACTAACAAACACGATAGCTCTACAATGCAATTTAGGAGGTGAAGAATGCACAAGAAATTGGTGCTTTGTTTTTCCTTGTTTCCTTTGATTTTCTAACCAGACCCTGGTTAAAACACTATGGGCATGTTGAGTAAAGGGAGGATTGAATTGAAGAGGAGTGTGTGTGTGTGTGTGTGTGTGTGTGTGTGTGTGTGTGTTTTTAATTAACAGTGTATGTATGCCCCATGTTTGTCACCAAAGGGGGGTGGACATAATGTCCTCAAAAGTTTCCTTAGCGAAGCATTGGGTAACTTATTACCTCCTTTGAGGACATAGCATTCCCTTTTAACGCAACAAACGCCCATGCATAATTCTAATTCTTTATGGGAAAATGCTACACTCCATGATCCGTATCAATACGCGGCACAGAGGTGATTATGCAAGACAAAAATGTGTTGAAAAGATCTATTTAGTGCCTGCTTGCTACATTAATCATGAAAAGCTCCATAACTAATACATATCATGATGAATAGCAGTGCCCTTCATTAAAAATTTTCTCCTCTATCCCTTCGCCTTGTACCATATCTGCCCTAGGGGTTGACACAATGATAAAGCAAATTTGCTGGAAGTTGGATTTCAATTAAGCGTTTATTAATGCAATGCGCAATTAATATGATAATATAAATGAAAGCATAAATAAAATCAGATTACCTGGGCAGCAACAGTGTGCGAACGGGTAGGGAAGAGCTTTGTGATACAAGCAGTGTTGAACCCATGCTCAGACAGCCCTATAGCTGCTCTGAGCCCAGCACCGCCTGCACCTACCACAACTGCATCATAAGTGTGGTCTACTACCGTGTAACCACCCTCAGTTGTCTATCAAAAAAAGAATATAAAATAAGTTATATCAGCCACAATTAATCTCTTGAGCAAAATACCCCCTCCCCCCCCCCCCCAAAAAAAATTGAATCCGACTAACAACAAAAAAGCCAATGATCAAGATTAAAAGGATAGAATCCAAAATGGTATTGTTTTATGTTGTTGAGAATTTTTGTTAATTCTTAGCATTACTCAAAACCCTAATGGAATAATACCGATAAAATAGGAAAATTCAATTGAGTCAGATGATCAAATTATTTTATGTGGCATCATTTCAATTGAGTTAGATGATCAACATAGTATTGTTTTATTGGTCGTTGAGAATTCTTGTTAATTCTTGGCGCTACTCAAAACCCTAATTAAATAATAAGGCAACCGAAAAAGGAAAATTCAATTGAGTCAGGTAACCAAAATTAGAGGCGGCATCATTTCATTGGTAATTGAAAAACACACCACGAATTAGCCTCGACTCGAAAACCTAGACATGTTGATTATAAATCTATAAGAACCAAAAATGGGAATTAATCAAGACGAAAACCATACATATCATCGGACAACTAAAATCTAGGACGAGGGAACTTATATATTACATGCTCTGATGCATCAGATTTGGAAAAAAAATTAAATTAGAAACAGAAATACGCATATCTATCGAAGTGATAAACACGGATCCAGAAATGAATTTAGACAATGAGAGAGAGAGATCGTACCAAGGAGCATAATCTCCGCAGCAAAGTCGACGAAGGAAGACGAAGATTTTTGGTTACGCACCGCCACATCTCTCTCTCTCTCTCTCTCTCTCTCTCTCTCTCTCTCTCTACTGTGTGTAAGCTCTAGAGCTGGAGCCGAGGAGAGAGAGAAAGAGGAGTAAATGCAAAAGGGCGGAGAGAGAATTAGAAAGTGAGAGAACGAGAAGTGGGGTTTTTTATTGGCCGATGGCTGCTGATGGAGGCTGATGCTGATGCCGATGCATATGACTCGGCTTATTTTAAAAATTCTTATATTTTTTATTTGTATATTTTTCATATTCAATAAATTATTTACTTATTTAATTATAAAATTTTTAAAATTTTTAAAATTTTTAAGTTATTTTTTATTATTAATAATTACATATTTAATAATAAAATATAGTTATTCTATTATTTTTATAAACTAATTAATATTTATATTAAAAATCTTATATTTTCATTGTTATGGTCATGTACAATCAGCTCCAAATGAGAGAGAAAGAGCATTTATGGGCATTCTTGTATTAATGGCTGGTGTTCGACCATAAGACACGAATTTTTAGTTTGTTTAGAAAAGTTGAAATTATTCTTAACTGGGATTAAATTAAATTTTTAAATAAAATATTATTTTATAATGAGAATTTTAATTTAAAAAATATGTAAATATATATATATATATATAATAGTCTATTTGGCTAAAATCAGAGATTTGATGGTGAGAAGAGGCAACGCGTGGCCACGCGCGTTGCCACGCCTCTATTCCACATCAAAATTAAATGAGTGATCTTCCTGGAGCTTGGCATGTGATCGCTGTATCATGCATTTTCATGAGAGAGAGAGAGAAAGAGAGAGAGCTACCCTCTTTCGATACCGGTTTTAATTGCTTCCCTTTCAAAACTTGTCATATAGATTTTTATGTTTCAGACATCAAAATTCTTAACCAACCGATAAAAGTCATGAATAAGTGTTCAAGTGTTGTGTTTATTAATAAGATCTTTTAACCATTTTTATGAAAGATTAAATTATGTAGCAAATGAAGGAACAATGGACCTATTAGAATGGGGTGTTAGTTATCTCAATCAAATTTTGAATTCAAAATTTGAGAATAGAAAAATTTACATTAAGAGAGCCACTCTTAAATAGAATCTCACAAATACTCGAATCGGATTAGTTGAAATATGATTTCCGATTTTGGTGTTAAGTACAATATATATATATATAGTAATGCATAATTGGTACAGTAATTGAATACTGGTTTTTTTGTAAGCAACGTTTTGAATTCGAATCTCATATATATAGAAGATGAATATTGAGAGAGATTTGTCCCTTAAAGGGTCCGACTACACTCAAATCGAAATTAAAATGATTATCGAATACAACTGGTTTATAAAAAATAGATCATAAAAATCATAATATACAAAATTTCCATCGACTTCGTTGCAAAATAGATCATACAAATCATGAGCATGTGTTGAGAGACCGTAGGAAGGCTTCAGAGACTTGGAGTTTGGTGTGGCCCATGGTGGAAGAAGATGTTAGCTCCTGATTCTGGTCTTACTCAAACCCCTTCAAATGGATGAAGGCAGGAACCAGTGGTAAGGTTAGAACCACTACCATCTTCACTAGTACCATCTGGTCTATCTAGAAGGGGAGATGTAAGCAAATCTTCCAAAAAGTCAGTCCTTCTCTGAAAGAGCTAGCGGCTATAACATCGGGAATGGCTAAGGAAGCTGATCTGCTATGGAGAAAGAATGAGGAAAGCAAGCTGGAAGGCAGTTTGGAGGTGAAATGGCTGGTGCCTCCCTCAAGGAAGATGAAGTTAAACATTGATGGGGCAGTCTCCAAAGTGTCTCAGCAAGCGAGCGTAGGAGGAATTTTCTAGGACAACGATGAGAATTGGATAGCAGGGTTTACGGTCAAGGCAAAGCCCAAGTGCTCATAATTGAGTTGTGGGGCCTTAGGGAAGGCTTGCTGATGGCCAAAAGAAGAGGTTTCAAGCAGTTAGAGATTGAAACAGACTCGGCAGCTTTGAGTCAATTGATGACGCACCCTCCTCATGTAGATCATCCCTTCTATGTTGACTGTTTAGCTCTCTTGGGCCAGAGTAGTGGCTGGGGAAGAACGGAGTTTTGCAACCCGCCTGAGGCTTTATAAGCTCATCCAAGAAGATAAGCTAGGAGTAGTAGAGAAAATTAGAATCAGGAATTCCATGAGGAATAGTAGGGTGATTCGCTTGTCGGCAGGAAGAAGGATGCAGTAGGCTCTTTCTTGCGTTCTTGGTTGGTTTTGTCTGTGTGTTGTTTTCCTTGTCTAGCACCAAAAAATAAAAAATAAAAATTAAACATCTGTGCACTAAAATACGAATGTGGGCCAGATAGGCCCAACTGAAACCCATTACCTTCTTATAAGGACGTCCTTGTTTTGTCCGACACTGGCCAACGAAATCCCAACTAAAGCCCCAAATGAATGAGGTTCAAACAACGTAAATAACAATCCAATCTCTATGTTTCAGGCCCTATCTTTGTCTCTACTATTCGGCCCATTGTTTGGAAAAGCCCATTATATTGTGAATTCTGCTCTTGGCTTGGAGAGATTGGAGAATTGGGCTTTGTTTTATTGTTAATTTGAAATTAGCCACTTAAAAATTCAATATTTGGTGTGGTTTTAGTTTTCTTCTCAAAATTGCATACATATTTGTACAAGAAACCATCAAGTATTGAATTTTACCTTATTTTTCTTATAAAATTGAAAATTTTAAGAAAACATAGTAATATTTCCAATAAAATTATGTACCTGTAATCACATGTAAGCCTTTTATAAAAGTTCTAAATAAAAAACGTGTCTCCCCCTTACATGAATGGTATAAATCAACTCAACTTCTGATGTTAAAAGAATCGATAATTATTTCACTTTATATTTGGGAGGAGATATAAAAGTTCCAAAGCTCTATGGGATCTATTAACGGACAGTCGGTATAATGGAATAAAATATTAGACATCCCCTGTAGACATTCAAATCGATTTAGTCCAAACATTATTAAAATACCCTAAAAAAATAAAAAGCTCCATGGGACCTTAACGGCTTGTTTGGAAAAATTGAGGTAAAAATGCTCAAGTCAAAAGAAAACTTTTAGCGCATGATTTTAGTTATTTTCATAGAGAAAAATCAATTTTGGTTACAATATGTGAGATTTTTTGACAAGGAATTTGTTAATTTAATTTTGAATCGGATATAAATGAAATAAAATATAAATAAATTAGTTGAGATTTTCTAAAGAGGTTGAAACATATTTTAGACCTATATTATAAAATTAAAATGATGAAGTGCCAGGCGAGTAGGGATGACAGATAGGTAATAGGTAGGAGTTGCAGGAGAAGCAGCTTTCAAAGGGTTTCTCTGCTGCAGATTCAAAAAGCTCAGGAGATCCAGCAAAAAAGAAATCATTGACCACCTTGCACGGCAGATTGGATTCAAACCTTGACCCTGCCAAAAACCGACATTTGCAAAAACCCCATCTCTCTCTCTCTCGCTCCAAAAAGTGGTTCTCATAAATGCCTACAACGTGCAGGTCTTCAGACCACAGAGCAAGAGACCAGGTTGCGCACACAAACAGTAACCAGAGAGCCCATAAAATCGTTGAGAAACAACCTAACAATTGCAAAAATCGCTTTGGAAAGCGAAATCGAACCTAACAAAGAACAGAGGGGTCAACCCCCCCCAACCCCAATCCAACCTATCCGACCATCCCAACCCATGTGGGACTCTGTGCCCTTCTTAGATTTCACTACTCCCCACTCATCATTTTCTCTCCTCTCAAGGTGCATTTAATTTCCATTTCTTCTTTTTTTTTTTTGGGCGGGGGTGGGGGTTTGCTATATAGTTGTACATCCACTTTTTTGAATTTTAAATTTTATAAAACAGTTTTAATTTCAAAAATTCAAATTTGTGCAAAGAGGATTTTATTAATTATTTTATATGATTTTTATAAAAACATGCTCCGTTTATGACGCTGACTATCAATTAACATGGCCATGGTAGCCATAACAAATAGCTTCTTTTTTTGGTTTTCATATGTTGTATCCACGTTATACCGATTAATTCAACTCAAATATTATGAGATTGTTATAGGGTTCTCTCTTTCCAAATCTATTTATCTATTTTCATTATTCAAACTCAAAATTTATGATTAAAAAAATATAACGTCTGATAATTGTATTTATGAAAGTTTAATAATCATAACAAATAGCATTGCACGTCCAATTGAGTGTTTGAAACAACATGAGTAATTGCCTTTTCCCTTCCAAAGTTATTCGTCATGCCATTTATCATTAAGCATTACCAGACATGACAATGGAGTGGGAAAAAAGGTGGAGAAAGTGGGTAATTTGAAATTTGATGTTTGCCTCCAAATATGGAGCCTCCAACAGACAATCTTTAATGGGGTTCTTAATTTAATGGATGATTACATGTTTGGGTTTTGGCAATAACTTGTATTATTTTACCTTTCATGGTTGAGCCACATTGACAATTAATCAAAAGGAAGCAATTGATCACCTCTCTCTCTCTCTCTCTCTCTCTCTCTCTAACCAATAATTAGTGAATTTCTCTCTTTCATAAACAACTATTGACAAAAAGTAAGCATGGAGAGCAGAGAAAGTGAGGAGGGTAATTAAGTTGTGGTTTTTGTCTCCAAAAGGGGGAGTCATTAGGAGACAACAATCAAATCCTCTTCGATGGATGCTACCTTTGTTACAAAATTGTTTTTGGCAAAACCATTAGGAGTTTGATTGCTCACAAGGCAAAAGGTGGAAGAGTATAATAGCATAGTGCCTAGTTAAGAGTCAAAAGAAGGCCAATCATCACATACTGTGACCAATAAGTGAAGTTGACAGAGTTAAAGATGAGAAAGTAAAAAAAAAAACAAATGGTGTAAAGCTAAGGTAGGAAGAATGCCCCAGTTGGAGGAGGAATTAAAATTATGAGAGAGAGAGAGAGAGAGAGAGAGATCCACATCGTCTGGTGGAAAGAGTGAATTAAGTGTTTAGTGGACCCTCAACTTGTTGCAAAGGAGATAAATTAATGTGCGAAAATTGTTTCAAAATATTTAACAAGTGGGTAAAGATAATACACAACAAAACACCCTTGATTTCTTTCTTTCCAAATTCAGTCATAGCTCTCTCTCTCTCTCTCTCTCTCTCTTCCCCTGCCCTGTCCAGTCTCCTTTTTGGTTAATATGGAAGGGGAGGGGTGGTGTAGTCTCTTAAACACTTGCCATACCAATGGTCAGAATTCAAAGTCCCACTGGTGTTCATAACCCGACGAATAAGAGATTAAAGTTCTGATTGTAGCTTGGATGACATTCACTCGCATGTGAGAGAGAGAGAGAGAGAGACCCATTGCTGCAACTAGAGACTGGTCCAACAGAATTCGCTCTTAGCCTATGTCTTGCTCCCTTATATTTCCAATCAATTCTTCCATTTGGGGGGCCAATATGCCTCACCATAAAGTTTTAAGGGGTTAGAGTGGAAATTTCTGAAGAACAAAACTAAAATTATGGCATTAATATGGATGATTTTTGTAATTTTTAGAAGTCTCAGGGGCAAGAGCCCCCTTAAGTCCCCATGGCCTGCATTAAATCCTTCCCTACAACGACCTCCCTATTTCAAATATCTACTATTTATTTGAGTCACTTTGAAATTTTTTTAGGAGCATATACAATAAAATTTTACTAGATTTCACTTATATTAAAAAAAATTAAGTAAACATATAAAAAAAATATATGCAAAAATAATTTTTCAATTAAATATTTATTTTAAAAAATTAACACGATTTCGATAGAAATTTTTTGCTTAGAATTTGATTAGGTTTCAATTTAAAAAAATGTGCCATGTTATATTTTGAAGCATTGTATAATGTTGTATCAACTAAGAAGATCGGTACCCAAAGTTTTTATTAAATTGAAGTTTTCAGCGGAGAATTTGTGATTTCAAATTTAGGGCATATAATAAAAAAAAAAAGAAAGATTAACATGGAGAGAGAGAGAGAGAGAGAGAGAGAGAGAGAGAGAGAGAATCAATTATATTTTTGAGCCCCAATCCGGAAGGCACAGAATTTACAAGAACCCCCAAGGGACCTAGAGGTGTCCTTTGGAGGGGGGTGGGGAAGGGGGAAATGTGGTCCTAATTTACTTTATTGTACTTGACATCTTAGCTCATGTGAGCTTCTAAAATAAAAAGGAGGATAGGGAACTTACACAACTAGGCCGTGAACTTACACAACTAGGCCGTTGAAAAAATCCAAAAGCAAACTCATTTTTCTCACCCAAATACAAATGAGCCCTTTTGTTTTCAACTTGCCGTGAGAGGCCCTCTCCCATGTTATGAGCCAAATTCAAGTGGTGTCTATTGTCCCAAAACAGATTGTGGTGTTGAAGACTCTTATCGGCAGGCCATTAGGGAAATCCACAAAGGGGAAAGCAAGAGGGGCATCTTGATCAGCCAATTCCCAATGGAAGTTGAGGACCAAATGGTGGATGAATATTGCCATCTCTAGCTTTGCTAATTCGGATCCGGAGCAGAGCCGTGGTCCTCCCCCAAATGGCATAAAATTCAAATTTGTGGTTGTGCTCGAACCAGTTGAAGAAGAGGATGCTCGTGTGCTCCCATTCTGTAATAACAATATCATCGATATATGCTACTAAATACATGAGAGGCTTTAGGATTGATTCTTTCAATAATTGATGTGCATATGAGGTTAGTTTGAGAAAACAATCACCTTTCGAGAAAACAAGAAAGATTACTACATTTTATTTTACGGTTCAAATTATTGAAGAAGACAATAAAACAAGACAATTTAATTGAGAAAATATATAGACTTTACCTTATTTCCTTCATATTATGATTCACAAGCCTTTTTCCCCATTAGGGTGTCAAAACACCGAGAATGATTCTACTTTCACCGATAAATCATGTGCACGCGCATACATAATGGAGGATTAGAGTAACACTAGGTACAGAGGACTAATTCCACCGGGTGGTTGTCCGAGTGGATGGATTATCTCCGGGAGTTCTTATCTAATAAATAGAAATTATTTGTGAAGATACACCTAAAACATTCGAATTACAAAAGGATTTGTGGCCATTTGATATATTGATGGGCACTATGACAAGGGATTCGCTCAAAAGACAATAATTATGATTCAAATTGGAAGTATTTTATAATAAATTGTTAAGGTATCCGACAAAAGATATACCAAAATTCATCGTTCTTGTTGCCCTTTCCTTGAGGAGAAAAAGAAACAAGACTAATCCCCACCAAACGAGAAAAAGTTCTAATAGTCTAAGATGGACTTCAACCTAAAATGACTTATTTAAGTTTGATCACGAAGGGCCATTCGGCTTTTGAGGAGATCAAGAGGGGGCCAAAGGAGAATCAAAGAAGGAATAATAGTGGTCACTAGTAGAGGCAATTTCTTTTTTTTTTTTTTTGGGGTGGTGGGGATGGGGAAGAGGGATTTCAATATCATGTTTGTATTTTTCTTTATTGTTTTTCCAACTAAATAATGTGTATGAAGTTGAAGTTTCCTCCCCCTTCACTTGTTGTGATATGTGTACATGTGTGTATCTCTCACTCCTATTTTATGGAACTTTCTTTCGGATGAGCTTGCCAACTGACCATCAAAATGCATCCACGCACGTGCATGTGAAGCGTTGACCCCACATCTCACATGTGCTTGGATCATCTGGAACGCCCCCACTCCTCTCCCCCACACACACAAACAAGTGCGCGTGAGAGAGAGAGAGAGAGGGACAGAGAGATGGAGATGAAGATGAAGAGAGACATATTTTGATCACCATGGAGGTTGAGGTGGGGGCATAAGTCCGTACAGTAGCAACATCCGGCCACTGATCATGACAGTTCATGCTGTGGGGCCCCATCAAATTTTGGTAGGATTAAGTTTTAAACTTCGATAATCTTTGATTTGTTTTTCTTTTTTTTTTTTTTTTGATACAAAGTCGGTGTGAATTGATTCATAACTTATCGACGTCTTTGACTTTTATGATGTATTATAATTATTTGTATTATTTGAATCTAATTAAAATGATTAAATTTAAGACAATATAATTCGAGATAAACTAAAGTTATCCTACTTCTAGAAAATGAAAAACAACAAACAACGAAATGTCCCCAATAATTGCTTAAGGACACAAATGCTAGTCTTTTACTTTTGACTTTTCATCCTTTTTTGTGTGACAATATGAGAGAAGTACATCCATTTAATTCATTTAATATGTCCCAGCTACTAGGCAAAATGAAGATACCCACAAAAAATTTGCTCATGAATAAGAACATAGTTCAAGAGTTAACATGGTCTATGTTATATGTATATATATATATATATATATATATATATGTATGTATGTATGTATGTATATAAAGATGAAATGATGAAATGAATATCATGCTTGCAAAAGGGTAGGCTGACCTGCCATCTCCAAGGATTGAAGTGTTGAGGTTGGTCAAAAAGTGAAGGATCCAAATGCACGGCTGAAATCACCGGAAGCACTTTCCATCCACATGGAATGTCAAAACCTTTTATGCCCACAAATCCAATTCCAAAAAAAGAAAGAAAGAAAAAAACCCAACAAAAAGTGGGTCAGATTCCGGCAAACTTCCGGCAAAAGATACCATTTTTTTTTGGGATAAAACTTTTTCATACGGTAAAGTTTAATTTGGTATGTAATTAGTTTAGAAAAAGAAGAAGAACAAAGTTCTCCAACCTTTGTACTTAACATCTTTGAGAGCTTTTCTATGAAGAAATCTCACCACATTTCCTAGCCTTAGCGTCTCAAGTATAACCTTCACATACACAAAAGGGATGAAAACTTTAGGAAAATTACATAATCATAACATATCTTGTAGAAAAATGTGGATTGAAAATTAATGAGAGAGAGAGAGAGAGAGAGAATACACAGTGAGTGAATTCCATTTTCTTGTAGTCGTCCCAATTCAATTCCACCTCTCCAAGTTGCTTCTTGGCTGTAACAATTTCAATGTGTTCTTCCTGAAAATTTTCACCCAAAAAAGTATTTTTTTTAAATAAAAGGAGGGCTAAGACAGATATATTTCCAAATTAAAAAAAGAAAGAACTTTAGATGATATAATAATTCTGAGACTTTTTTAATTAAAAAAAGCTTTAAAATATGCTTACTCTCAACTTTTGGACAGCACTTGGACAGCCTTGCAAGAAGTAAATAGCTAATGCTATTGCAACAGAGGAAGTCTCATGGCCCGCAAACAGCAAACTCAGAATCAAATCCAGAATTTGCTCTTTGGACAGATTTGAATGCTTCAATGCCCAATTCAGTAAATCCTCTTCCTCTGAATTTTCACCCTTCATCCTCTCCTCCATTTTTCCCTCTATAAATTTCAATATTGTTGATCGAGACTAAAAAGAAAACACTATATATTAATTTTAATATATATTTTTGATGTATATAATATTGAAGTTTTAATTTTAGAATATACCTTTAAGGCTTTTCTATATGCAGTTCCAGGAAAATTCAATGGAGCAGAAACCACACCCTTCATAAAAGTAATATACTCTTTCTTTAGCTGTTCTGTCTCTGGCTTTCCAGGGTCTAAACTCATGATATGCTTCGCCATGAAATTGAAAGTGAACTGAAAAAAAAAATAATAATAATAAAATAAGATATACCCACTTAATATATTAATATATAAAGTTTTTAATGTGTAACAAAATCAAAAAGAAACAATAAAAATGTTACCTTTTTTGCTTCGTCCTGGGCAGAGAAAGGGAAATTCTGCTTCCAAGATCCTAGAACAAGAAGAGTGTGGCTTTCAACCTCTTTTAACAGATGGGTTCTGAGCCTGGCATTGCTGAGGAAATTTAAGGATATGAGTCTCATGTCCCTGTGCATGTCTCCAACTAGGACTAACATAGACCATTTTCCTAAAATTCCTCCTATGCTTCTTGGGTAACTGCATTCGAATAATTTTCCTTCGTTTTGAAGTATATATCTGTTGAGTCCTGCATCTGCTGACACTATTGCTGGCTCTCCAAATAAATTGGACTTGTAAATTTTTCCATACCTGCAAAAAATTGAGGGAAATGAAAATTGAAATTTCAAAAGTTTTGTGGGTTTTTGAAGAAACTGAGAAATGGGTTTTTGTGGGTATTTGGTGTTTTCTTTTTCTTTTTTACCTTGATATGTGTTGTTCCATGTATCGACCAATTGAGATAGCAGAGTAAGGTCTTAGGTAAGCTATGGTTTCACCAATGAAAGGCAAACCCATGTTGCCCGGAGGGAGATTAAGGTTGTATTGTTTTCTTCTCATTAGAGTGAAGAACAGAAGAAGTGGTAAAATTGATGAAAGAAGAAAGAGAAGAAACTCTGACTCAGACATGGGAGAGATTTGGAAGACTCTCTCTCTCTCTCTCTCTCCCCTCCCCCCCTTTTGTTGGCTTCTTGTCCTTTGCTTAGTTGTTGTTGTAAACAAAAATATAAAATCAGATAACCACTTTTCTCATCCGATGAAAGGAAACTTCCAATTTTTTTGTTGTGGGTCGGAGCTTTAACTATAAAACTATGGAAGTCATTTTAAGCAGTTGGATTCAAGGAAACCAAAAGAAAGATAATAAAGATAACAACTTAGGAACCAATAACCTCTTTTATAGGCTTCTTTCTTGTCGTTTTCTTCCTCCTCCAAAATGGGCTTTCATTGAATCGGGCATGGAACCTCGAGGATTTTGGTAGATCCAAAGTTGAATGTTTGGATATATCAAAAACTAACGCGAGAAGCACCGATACATACGACAAATATGTTGTTAAAATTTTCGTGACTTTTTATGTTGCTAAAATATTTAAAATTTTCAAATTGAAATATGTTTTAAATTAAACAAAAAATTTAATTCTATTAAAATGATATTAGATTCGATATGAATCTGATTTTGTAAGAAGACACGGATTGATATTTGATTTAAAACTAATTTAGTAGATCTTTTTTTTTTTGACAAAAAAAGAGGAGAGGATTAGTTTTTAAAAGAAGCAATATTCCGAATATCACAACTCAAAAAATGATACATCTCACTCAAAAGAGAGAATGACTCATAAAATCCAAGAGAGATCGACGATCCTAGTTTAACAAAGACATCAACACAACCATTCCTCTCTTTAGAAATAAAAAGTACCTAACCAATCATGATTTGTTGAATAAGCTGCTAGAATTATCAGATAATACGAGATAGAAGAAAGTCGTCTCAAATTAGAGAGAGCCAAAACAAACACGATAGAGTCGATCTCAAGGACAATCAAGAAGAGCTTAGCATTCATTAAGAAATTTGGTCTATTTAGTCTTTAAGAAATTTGGTTTTTCTAATATTATTCCATTGATGACTACATGCTTTTTTTTTTCTTGTTAAAAGTTTTCCTCAATTTGATTATATTTAGTGAAATTTTGAAGAGCTGATTCGTGAATTAAAAAATAAAATTAAAATCGATAAAATTGGAAAACATTTTCATAAATTCTCATATATTTGTATTCTACGAATTTTTCCTAATATTTGTCATTTGCTTGTTATATATCTTAGAAAATATACCGACAAGTTACTTTCTTTTTTATCAGATCTTATTAAAACTTAACTTACCATTTTGATTAAATGTCATCAACCGAATAAAAAAAAAATTATTAAATCTCTCACTCTCCCTCTCTCAAACTTTGGGATAGGACACTCCCAGGATATAAATGAATTTGTAGCCTTTCATATAGGATAAGTTCAAAATTATTCAAACAATTTTAATGAAAACGCCTCGTTTTCTCTTCAAATTCTTAACAATTGCCGACAGTTTTGTCAAAATTGGGTAAAGATCGGGAAAGAAGATTTTGCTAGAATTAAATATTAAAATTAATGCTTTTACTAATAAAATATTATATTTTTCCGAGATATTTATTCTAATAAATCGATAATGAGATAAAATTATATATAAAAAAAAACCCCACTACTGTCCAAACTTTCTCACTTTAGCTTAAGAGCCGCCATCTTTGAGCTCCAAACTCAGCTTTAGGATCGCCATGCAATTGAAAGGCCTTCAAATGCACACGTAAATAACGACTTTAGAATAAGTAATTGAAGATAATATGACTGGATCAACCATTTGTGGGTCGATTTGATATTATATTTTTTAATTAATTTTTAAATTTAATTATTAAAAATAAAAAAAAATATTAAAAGAGTCGGTTCATGAACAATGTTTATCAATTGAATTAATTAATTAATATTAAGAGAAACGATCAATTGAAAATTGTATTCTTGCTTGACTTTAAATTAGTGAATCGGAATGTGTACATAAATAATTATAAAAATAATAAAATAACATCTTTTTATAATTATAACTTTAATTACTACAAATAATATAACATGAGTAAAAACAAAAGCAAAAAATAAAAAAGGTAAAAGCAAGACAAGGTGCCATTTGTTTTTTCCAAGGGAATATGATAGATAAGAGTCGAATATTTGAAAATAATAAGATATAAAGATTCATTATGCATTAGCTTATTTTTTAATTTTAAAATTTTGAAAAATAGAACTCAAACACTAAATTAAATAGAGAAAAATAATCGATCTCAGTTTAATTCAGTTCGACAAAATATCTATTTTTACTTGTTTATACAATTTTTTAAAATTAAATTTGATATTTTTTATATATACGATCTCCTAAAATTTTTCAATTTTTGGTCCAAGGGGTTTAGTATGTTACATTATTTAGAACATTAACTAATGAATGGCTTAATAGCATAGATCTATGTTATGTCGATTGGTTTTTTTTTCCCAATTGATCATCTTTCATTTCTTGTATGTTAATTTCAATCTTCATCTCTCACTTTTTGTCTCTTAGTCCATCTTTATTAGTAATTATCACTCTATTTATCTTTTTTTTTTTTATATGAACGAGGATAAAAAAGAAAAGAAAAGAGTTGAGAGAGAACACAGAACAAAGAATATAGTGGGGGAGATAGATTAAGAAAGAGAAAAGGATTGAAGATCATAAAAGAGAAAACAATCTCCATCGTGATAAGAGAGATCATGTTAGAGCTTAGAAACAAATTCTTAATTTTCACTTCATTCGGAAGTTTGGAAATTTTGCTTTTCTGAGGTTCCTGTTTTTGCCGTTTCCTCAAAAAGATTACTCCCGATTACATTCACGTTGGCCCTAAAATCCAAGAGAGGGGGGTGGGGGGGGGGCGGGGTGTTACCGTTGGGTTCTCGTTTCGAGAAAACACGAATTTGTCACAGAACATTTAATTATTCACACACACACACACACGAGTGACCCAAACAGATTCCTTTGGACAATGCTAAGTGCAAGGAAAAAGGTACGAAAGGAAACCTTGTCCTTAAAGACGATAGAGATTTGGTTTTTTAATAATGTTATTTTGGAAGTTTTAATAAAAACCAAAATTCGAATTTGTTGGGAGGTGCAAAAACTTTAGGATAATTAAAACAATGCCTGAAAAATATTATGTTATCAGACCTGCGCAATACGAAGTGCGTGACCAAATGGGAATATATTGGGGTGATGAGATAAGCCAAGCCTACCCCCTAAACCTAGAATTATCATCTAGGAGAACTAAACTGGATCACACATTTTCATTCTTTTAATGTGGAAATAAAGATTATTTTAGTTGAAAATACCCCAACTTAGATCAATTGGGTTTGGGTTGGTTCTATATTTCAATTTTGAGATTCGACTTACCTTGGATTGGCTTTAGAAAGTAACAAAGTTAAATCAAATGGTTGCCATTCAATCCTTTAGTTTTTGTAAATTTATAATTATTTGCATGATCCATAATATTTTCGGAAACGGTTGTTGTTTGGATAATTTTTTATTATTATTTGAAAAAAAAGGGTAAAAAATAAAAAAAGTTTAATTTTTCAAGAGTAATTGTCCTCGTCTCTCTCGATCTAAATCAATTATTATTTGAATTATCTTATTAATTTTGTTTGAATATTATAAAATTTAATTTAAAGATTAATTTTTTTAATATTTATTTTTTTATTTGAAAGATCCGAATTTTATATTTTAATTAAAAAATTTTAACACTCTGTTTATTAGAATCACGTGATCTTGATATTTTCGTCTCCTCTTGTATTGGGCTTTGCCCATCTTAAAAAAAAAAAAAAAAAGAAAGAAAAAATCATATATTTTTGTACTGAACATAAAATTCCCAATGATTACATTGGACGTGGCTTGGGTAGTCTGGTTTCTTAACTCTTGCGTTAACCAACACGATTAAGAAAAAAATAAAAATGCAATGGAAAAAATTTGGGGTTTGAAATTGGTGGAAGGGACTTTCAATAAAATAAGGTTTCATCTTTTCTATTATCGACAAGTTTTATTGAGAATTGGTTTCTCGAAACAAGAAAGGGATAGAGAGAGAGAGAGAAAGAGAGTGAATAGAGAGAGAATCTAAATTTGGTTGTGTTTTTGTCATATTTGTTCAACTAAGCTTGAGTTAAAAAAATCACGCCATGGATCTTTTTTCTTCACCAAAACCGGACCCCTTCTTCAGTTTTGACTTTCTTGTTTCTGAAAGTACTACGAGCAAATTTGTGTTCGATCCTTTTTTATAAAAATAAAAAATAAAATAAAATTCATCAAATTTTAAGAATCTTAAATTTGAATTTTTTTTAATCTACTTAAAAATAAAATAAATTTCTTAATAATTACATTGGAGATGGCTGGCTGGTATGGTTTCTCACCTCTTGCGTTAACCAACATAATTAAAAATAAATAAAAAAATGCAGTGGAAAAAAATTGGGGTTTGAAAATCGGTCAAAGTGAGTTTCAACAAGAGAAGGTTTCATCTTTTTTATTAGTCACGAGTTTTATTGAGAATTGGTTTCTGGAAGCAAGAAAGGGATAGAGAGAGAAAGAAAGAGAAAGAGAATAGAGAATAGAGAATAGAGAGAGAATATAAATTTGGTTGTGTTTTCGTCGTATTTGTTCAACTAAGCTTCGGTTAAAAAAATCACGTCATCAGGTCAGGTCAGATCAGATCAGATCAGCAGGTGTTCTTTTTTCTTTGTTCTTTAATCTTAGCTTCACCAAACATAGGCCCCTTCCGGAGACTTTCTTGTTTCTGAAAGTACCGTGAGTAAACTTGTGTTTGCTCACGGGAGCTAAGTTCTTTTTTTTTTTTTTCTAATATAAAATTATAAAAATTATAAAAATATTCATATTTACGAAAATTCAAATATGATTCAAATAAACATTCATAAATTCATAGTAAAATGTTTAAGAATTATTATGTTAATGTTCGATTAAAAAAAGGTCATGAAAGGAAGGGGCCAAGTGGGGATTTTAATTAAAAATTACTACTATAGTTTTAATTCTCTATTATCTGAATACATTATATATATATAATAATATTAAAATTATAATAAATGCTAATCGACCATTAAATAATTTCATTATTATAATATCAAATAATTTCATTAATTATACCTCTACAAAAATAGATAATTAAATTTCTAATTTTTTTAAAAACGAAAAAATATATCTATTTTCTTCCGGTGGCAATCCTTACAACCTCTATAAGATATGTCATATTGAACCCTCAACTCAATCATCTACTCTTGAATACGACTGATTGCTACCTCCTACTCCTACGATTATTGTTCACCTGAAAATCGGCTTCGAACTCTTATCTCTTTAGTATTTGGCCAAAAATAGTGTGATTTGATTTAATCATACCCATCCATAATATCTGTATGTATATATATTATATATATAATCGAGTAATATATTGGGAGGAAGCAGAATTATCAATGTTATTTTGGATTGACAAACGACCGTGATAAATAATAAATTATCGATATTTGATAATCATTTTGAATCTAATTAAATTCAATTTGAGTCAAATTGAACGCTTAAAGAATAGAATTCTCTCGATTTTATTTTTCTCCATATACGAAATTTAAATTCTATTAAAAGGACAAATACCCATCCACTAAATCAACTAGGCGTAAGTATTCAAACTTTTATTTCTTTTCTCGTAGCAATGCCCTTATTTATAATAAAAAATTAAATTAGAGTTCTAACATCAAAATCCCAAGCAAATGATAATCGGGCAACGTTTCATGTAATTAGCCACAGTGGTGCTTGAAATTGACCAATAAATTTTCAAAGGGACGTCTAATTAATTCTTCAAATATATATTTTGACCTTTAATAGGCAAAAATCACGCATATGGTCAATCAAATTTTGATTACACCCCACCTCAACATAGAATTCTTAAAATTTTGGAAGATGGTTACGGCTGCCTCCATTCCCACTATGATATCCTAACGAGAGAGAGAGAGAGAGAGAGAGATAAGGGGTGCTTTTAAAAAATAATGTAGTAAAAAGTTGCCCCGCCTTCATTGGCCTCGCTTAGACAGAGAGAGATAGAGCATAATAAGTGGGGTGCTTTTATAGAAAGACCTTTGACAGAGGGCACAAACCAGCTCTCAAGAAGAGGTGGGGGGCGGGGGGGGGGGGGGTATCACTGCCAACTTTAAATCATAAGATGCAAATACAAATCCCTGATTTTATGATCCTTGTTGAGAGAGAGAGAGAGAGAGCAGTGCAGAGTTCTGGTCCAACCCACTCGTGCGCGTCATCTATCTCCCTCCACCCTCTCCTCTTCCCAAAATCCACTTGTGTTTAGCTAAAGAGGCACCTAGGACAGATAAAGTTCCTCTGATTCCCTCCTCCACAACCCAACCACACACCCTACCCAAATCTAAACAGTTTAAAAAAACCCACGACCACACATAGATGAAAAAATATATTAAATAGACTCAAAAAAACTAATAATTTATATAAATTCATTGTAATATTAACTGATTTGATTTTATTCTGATTTTATATATGAACGAAAATATGTATACAAACTAAAATATTTAGTTCATTCAGTTCTAAATCCATTTTATTTAGTATTTTTCACTTAAATATAGTTTAAAATAATCATAGAGAAATTAAGAAGACGAATTATTAAACAATCATAATTTTATAATTACTTAAATTATTTTTTAAAAATTTAATTTTATCGTAATATTATTGAATATTTAGTAGAGATAATGATAAAAATATTATTATTTTTAAATAATATTTAAAGTAGAATTAATAAATTTTTAAGTAACACTAAGAGATGGGATGGGAAGACGTGACACGTGGTCCAATCAAAGGAAGCACATTAGATGAATCCGTAAGGGGTATGAGTAAACAACTACTTCCACACTCGTGCGGGTGGGTCTAGGAATGAAGTCGTGCCAATCATTCCTACCATGCGGGGTCATGGGTCATGACACACGTGTGCATGACACCGAAAACGTAAGCGAATTAATTTGGACCCCCATACTTTAGTTGGAGGGGACTTCACAACCAGGAGTGACGATACTGACCGGGCGGCTTATTTTTTATTTATTTATTTTTTCTAAAGTTATATCCCACCGGTTTCGATTTAAAATTTATAGTGATATATTTAAAAAAATTATTTTCTTAATATAATTTTTTTTTATACTCAAACCGTGAGTTAAACTAAAAAATTTGATTAAAAAATCTAATATCATATTCTATTAAATCAATTATCTGTCAAAGACCGACCAGCTTTTCAGCAATACTCCACGCATCAACGCATGAGAAAGAGGGGGGGGGGGAGATTGCTTGTCGACATACTATAATTGATAATATATGTTATTGTTAGCATTCCACGCATGTACGTGCCAAATTTTTGAATAATAATTAATATACAAATAAATCTACTTATTTAAATTTTATGTATTTTCAATGATCGATCTTCACTTGATCTTTGTATATTACATTATTTATTTTGTATTTTTTATGAAAGGTATGAAATTAAAATCTCTCAAAAAATAAAATGATATAATTCATTTTATCTTATTAAAGGAATATGTCACTTTCTCATTTCTCACGGTCAAAACAATCTTCATTGATAACTTCGAGATTAGAATTAAATTAATTATCGTAAGTTTTTCGGAGTAAAAAACATAAGATTAATATATTTTAGAAAAATAGCACTCAAGAGAGAGAAAGAGAGTAAACCATAAAACTCAATATTTTATTTATTTAAAAGAAATGGGGAATCCTTGGTGAGGACAAAGGTCAAAATCGTATCGTGATCTAAGGTATATTCGGAGTTATCTTTTGTCATTCACTCTACTTGATGGGAGCTGGCAAAGGACGGTGGCATTGAAGAGGCTGTCTCGCCTGCCATTTCCCTGCAATTCAATGCACCTCCTCACCCGCCAAAACCCTAATTAGATTTCATTTTTTTTATTAATAATATACAGCATTAGATTAAAAAAGCGAGAGAAACAATTAACTTTTTTCTTTAAATATTATTATAAAATTGTATCTTTTTTCCCTCGAGAGGAGGAGAAAGAATGACCATTCTACATGGATGAACATTGAAAGCTTGTAGATTGAAATGAAAAATCCAAGAAAACATAAAAGAGAAGAAAGTGAAAAGCAGAGAGATATAATAGTTTTTTTTTTTTTTACATTAATAATAGGTGAAAATTGCAAAATAAATGAAATTCAAAAACATAGATAATCAGAATGGAAAAGTTAACTACTTCCTCGTAAAGGAAATTTCACGAAATTAAGGTTCAAAATTAAAATTAAAAAAAATTGTGATTTTTATGCATAAGGTTTAAGATTTTCTAATGAAATGATAGGACCCTTTTATGCATAAGGTTTAAGATTTTCTAATGAAATGATAGGACCCTTGATATTCTTATCTGGTTTCTCTTCTCTTCCTTCTTCTCTCTTCTCTCTTCTCTCCTATTCTCTCTGTCATCAAAAGGGTTACACGCGATTTTCTCTCTCCTCCCTCCTCTCATTTTTCTCTCTCATCTCTTCTCCAATGCTTTCTCGTCCATGGACGCTAAGTTGGACATTTCGACTTCAGAGATATGTTTGCCAACACCAAGAACGAGAGGGTTGTAACCAATAACGAGATGACACGTGGAGAAGGAGATTAGAGACCCAGCTAAAAACTCATTCTGTTTGTAGGACCGAACAGGGCAAGCACGCATGCGGTTACGCATCCCTCTGGGGCCTTGCGTTCTTTGGGTGAAGAGAAGTCCTCTCTGTCTCTCCCCCACTGTACACCGAACCAGACCTCTGAGACACACACTTCTCCTCCCCCCCCCCCCCTTTTCTCTCTCTCCTCGGCCACTCCTGGAATGCTAGAATTATTAGAGTACCACGAGGTCAAAGTTCGATAAAAGTAAACCAAATTTCCGAGGATCATCTCTCTCTCTCTCTCTCTCTCTCTCTGTAGACTGTCTTTTCTTTTTTATTTATATAGTTGATATCTAAATTTTATTTAATTAATTTAATTAAAATATTATAAAACTCATTCTAAAATTTAATTTTTATAATTTTTTTTATCATTTCAAAAATTTAAACACATAATTTTTTGTTGAAGAGATAAATACTATCGATCACTTCATATAAAAAAATTTGATCAGACTGCCACGAGAACTTGACACTTGCAATCACATGCTTGGCGCAGAAAAAAGTTACTGCAAGTCATGCCAAGCGTACTTGCCCCTTTGACGGGTCAAGCTCGGTGAGTGTGAAACATGGCAAAGTTGGAGAATTTCTTATCTTAGGCTAATACATTTTCCCATCGAAATTACATTTAAGGAGAAATATAATATAGATGTTTTGCAGAAAATTCTTAACACAATAGATATGAGTAGATATCATGCACAAGCTTTCCCAAAAATAAAATAAAATAAATAAAACATTCCATGGCCTACGATAACTGTGGGAAAAGTCATGAATTCAAGCAATGATTTTCGTGTTAATAATTGAAAAATACAAATTTATCTTTGAAAATGAAAATTATATAACAAGATAAGTGACATGTTCGATGTGGGAGAAGGACAGAGATTTTGTTTGTACTTAGGAAGGAATTTCACATTAATATTAATGGTGATTGACATAAGATATACTTCCAAAAATGGTGGGTATGATATCTAATCAGTCGGATCGAGAGGAAATCAAGCTCCCTGGGAAAACCCCACACTCTCCTCACCCACATACCCAATAAAAACACCGAATCTATGATCATATATTTTAATTAAATTATAATTAATTAAAATATATTAATATAACTCATAATTATCTGATAGACTGTATAATAATTCTCGATCATATTAAATATGAATAAATAATTTATATCACATATAAAATTAAAATTAAACCATTATTACATAATAAAAATAGAGAATAATGCATATGGGCTGATACTGGCAAATAAAAATTTAGATTCTAGTCATCCTATTAATATTAACTCAACTGTGTTTAAATAATTTTTTTAACATTTAATGGTAATTTTTATTCATTTTATAAAGAAATTTAACTTTTTATCTTTTAATAATATTATTATAATATATAATTTTATATATATCACAAATTATTTATCTATATTTTATATAAATAAAATCACTTTATCTGATTTATCAAATAATATCATATAAAGTAAAATAGTAGAAAAGGAAAAAGATGCGACAAAATTTGAGATCAAACCTCATGAGTAGGAGAGCGATATAATTGGGCTTTTGGGCGCAAGTGAATTTGCAAGTGGCACGAGAGGCAATCGATGCTGATAAGAAAGCTTGTAGGGTCTTCGACTGAACACCCCCCCCCCCTCTCTCTCTATATGTTCAATCGCATCAAATGTTTATGCCTGCAAAGCAAAAGAAAAGGAACGTCAATGATTGCGCACGCGCTGTATCGAAAAACGTGGCCTCACGATGCTCCATGTGTGCATCTGAATCCACACACTGTTCCCTTTCCAATCATTTCCCATTTTCCATTACCAACAGTTTGACTCGTTCCAACTCTCCTCTACTTTTTCTACTTTTATGTTATTTTCTATTCCTTGGGTTTCGATTCAGAAATGCAGAGTTACAATTCCAAAACCCAATGCCCCCACACTCATCATTCTTATTTTCCCTTTTAATATAAATAAAAATTTAATTTCAAGTGCTCTAATAATATTTAAATTAATTTAATCTATAAATTTATTGGTGACATGAATTAAATATGTTTCTCATGACATGAATCAAGTCAACTATGTAACTGGAATTAGCTGCAACTATATGGATGAGAAAATTTTTCATGCAAATTTCTTAAAATAAAGCAGAATATTCACATCCGATTTGGAAAGCAGTGGCTATGTGAGAGAGAGAGAGAGAGAGAGAGAGAGAGAGAGAGAGAGAGAGAGAGAGAGAGAGAGAGAGAGAGGGAGAGAGAGAGGGAGAGAGAGAGAGAGAGAGAGATATTTGACATTCGAATGTCAAATTACACTAGCCACTGCTGGTAAGTAATTGATCGATGAGCTCCGTACACAATTACTGTGTCCTGTAACCCCCCACTAGAGACAATCTAAGGGTCAACTTTATAATCAAGACCTAAGTTGGTAGAGAAGACCAAACTCGAATGATTGCAACGGTGCAATATTACACTAATTTTAAATCATAAAAATTAAAAATTAAAAATTAAAAAATCATATTAGTGATTACCCTAAAAATAAAAAAAATAAAATTTAAAAAAATTAATCTCTCAACATACAAAAAATTCTCATAATATTTAATCAGATTTGTCAAATAAAAATCGGATATCAATTAATAATCAGAGAGAAAATGGATGCACAAGGACCATAAGCTTATAGACCGTGAGTTTTTTAACCCCCTCATATGGTGCACGGTCTATTAAAATAGCAAGGAGGATCTTAAGACACTTTTTTTTTTTGGGGGGGGGGGGGGAGGGGGAAGAGAGAGAGATCACGACATTATGAAGAGAACATGAGTAATTCAAAGGCGTAGCTTACTTTTAAAAAAAAAAAAATCAAGCATAATATTAAAAAAAATTAACTCTTCAATTAGAAATTTGGTATTCAACTTCAAAAAACAAGCTCAAATCTCTAATCTTTTGAAACTTCAACAAACTCCTCATTCTCAAAGGAAAGAAACTCGGAACCTAGAAAATGATTCCGCCCCACCCACGGAAACCGCCCCATAATCTTTTACCTCTATCCATTACCTTTCCGTGTATGGTGGTGTAGTGCAAGATAGTATTGATCAATTCAATACAACTCTTAACATTTACCACTGCCAATATTTATTTCTTTTTTTCAAAAAAAAAAAAAGGTGACCAGGCATCAACCTTATGTGGCTATTTGATAATTCCCAGCAAGGCACAACAATGTCAACTCCAAATGAAGAAACGAAAGCAGTTCTCAGCATTACAGGAAAAAGCTTTTCACAATGATTTCAAGTCAAGAAAACACACTCAGACACAGAGATATTGAATCATAGGCAATGAGCTAGAATAGCTAGAATTATAAGCAATGAGCTATGTAGGGCATCAGAAGAAGCCCCTTGGGTACCTCATCATCAATATAATGTAAGCCTGAAAAGGTTAACAAGGCAACAAGTCAAAAAAGTGAGGAGCAAATGCAGGCGAATCCCACAACAGAAAAAGGTTAAGATAGTGTTCTTTAATATCATAAAGACTAAAAAAAAGATTTATTAAACTAGCACTAGCTTGTCCATTCAAGGACCTTAAAAAATTTTCTTAATAGAGCTAAAGAACTTGAGCACAAATGAACGTGACGAGACTAACTTTTAGCTAAAAGGTTAGGGTTCACTTTTGCTTTCGGCTACATCAAATATAGACAATGAACCCCCACCGATCCAATGCTTGGAACACATGCATCATATGATATGAACTCGGTTCCTATATGATTCTTAATAAAAAATTCAGTACAAAGCATTCATAATGGAAGAGATCAATGCCACCAGAAGATCACCAGGTACACTCTAAATATCACGCTAGAGAAAGACCATAAATCCGGCGAGAATTTTGGCCTTTTAAACAAGAGAATTTAAGTACAGCCTTGTCTTATCAGCTAAAAGTATAGATAAGTAATCATAGCATTGGTTAAGAAGGCTAATTAGATATTTAAACTAATGTTTTACATGAAAATGATCCTCACCATCTACAATCACACAAACCGAAAGATGATGGTTTCCATGTATGAAGCACCTAAAGGATTAAAAACATTTAAAATGGACTTTCTAAAATCAACAAAATGAGTCTCTCCTTTATCTTTGGATAATTGGAAACATATCTTCAAAAAGGCTCAAGACCCTATAGACTAATAGAAACAGCATTACAAGTGTCTAAATAGAAGGAGGTTTGGGGGATTATGTTAACATCACTGATTCCATCACTCTGTAGATAAGAAAGTTTTAAGCATATGATTAAAGCAGCTTCACTAATTAATCATTTCCACTGAACTGCTGTAATATTATCTGATAAGGCCTGCTCAATTTTCAGGGAAGTAAAATAGGCAACCATTGTCTAGGTGAAGCAGGAGCTGTAAAATAATCAGAATCGCTGGGGCTCCACCCAGAGAAAGCTAGTTCAAGCTTCCCCCCGGAAGCTTATTCTTGAGCTCATTTCACTAAACAAATGATATTCAGCATTCTCATACTTGGTCAGACTCAAACTTGTTTCAACTCCAAGGTGAAACTATGGGTTATTTCGATACAATTCAGAAAATTTTCAGCACTCTTATGACAAAGTTTAGTTTCAACAAACTGGGCTTCAAAATTCAAGTAAAGAGTAATTTAAGCTGATCCATGTGAGGTGGTTCATATTAGATTACAATTTCTACTTGTTGAAGGATAGAATTATACTTTCAACTGTGGTATCTTACAGTAAATAAATTGTTTCATGTTTTCTTTTGTCAAAGTTAAATAAGGGCGAAATACTACCAATCTTTATCATCTATAAATAGATCATTACACAAAGTTACATCTGAAAATACTAATAAAAATGTAATGTAGACAACGTTGATTGTATTAAAATATTGCAGATAATTGATGATATAAGCCTCAGGTTACGAAAAGAATAAGCATGGGCCATGTTGGTTCTAAAACCTAAAACCAAAAACCAAGACAAGGAACTGAACCCACTCTTCAGAATAAAATTAACAGATTATTCAACTATGCTTGGAAATAAGCTCAGACCAACACAAATTAGTCACTTATTTGCATCTTATGATATGGACTGAATTGCATCTATATCCTGTAATCATAGAATATGAGCACAGTCAAAACCAAATACATTGATTGAAGAAAACAGGTTCCAGAATTCCTACTGTGACTACACACCACATATATATAAAAACTGTCTGACCTATCAATGCAAGTTCCATGACTGTGCTTAACACATGCAGCATTTTGTGTAAGATATCCATAGCAAAAGCAAAATGCCATTGCCACCAACATAATTGAGAAAAATGATATAGATGGGCAACCATGAGAATTATTTCCTCTTTGAATCAACTTGCAGGATCAGCTCAACTGCAACAATTATCATCTGAGTCAAGAACAAAAGAGAAGAAGACAATGGCAATCCTCTCTAATCAGAAAGTTATAGCTACAAAAGCAACCAAAGCCAATCCATAACATTGGGGTTCATGTCAGAAAAAATCGAAGGACAACAATTTCAGGTGCCAATAAGTGGGTAATCATCATGCTCATTAGTTTTCCTTACCCAAAAAATAATAATTATTATTATTATTAAAAAAAAAAAAAAAAAAAAGATGAATGGCTCCTGCATCCTTCAGGGAGCAGGTTTATAAGGGCCATATTTATTGACAAATGCATAGTGAGCAGCTGCATTAGAATGAAAGAAACCTCCCTACGGACAACATAACATATAAAAACCTTAATAACATCTCCCTAGGGAACTTTGACCCACACTTTATGTTTTAATTACCTTTTCTTTCAATTACAGATGCTAAAAAGGAAGTATAAGATTATGGAATCAAAGTTGGTGAAGAATTTACATTGTAACAAATAAAAGGCTGTAAACTTGCTCTAATATATAATATTCAACGTGTAAAAGGTGAATTTCTCAGCCAATACACTTTGGGCATGAATTGTGAAGATTGAGAAAGAATCATACCATCCATGTCGTTGAGGCCTGAGAAGAGTTCTGCGACACTAAAACCATAGTCCTCAAGCTACGGATGTAGTTAGGAAAGCCAGAAATGCAAGCGGCATGCAGAATATCTTTGTGAAGTTATAACTCTACCATATCCCCTATGAAAAATTATGGTCACATGGATAATGGCAAAGACAATTTTCTGTCCCTATTTCTTGCCCCAGCCAGCCTGGAAATCTTCAGATGTATAGGGAGAAAAATCACGATGCACATCATCAACAGTGAGAGATCAAAGTGTCTGGAATAAAGGGCAAAATAGGACAATGGTATGAGAACACCAAATATAAAAGCCAAGAAGATAGCCACATCAACATCAGCCCTGCACAAGCAAAGAAATTTCTTTACTAAGTATAAATTGCATAAAGGAAGAATGTGCAGGGCATGATACCAATTCAACAAGCTTGACAATCAGCTAGACTCTGGATGCAATATGCAGTGGCATAAGTTGGATTTTCGTGTTCTTCTAGACTAAGTTGACTTTTGGAACACAACAAATAATAGTAAAATATTGTTTGACAAAGTTCTATAGAAACCCAAAAATCATATCTACATTTTTTTTTTATGAATTTCAGAGATTGATAAAATCCACAGCTTAATTATCAACTTAGGTAAACATGGAAAAATAAATAAATAAATAAATAATAAAAGATGCAAGTTTGGATGTTAC
This sequence comes from Dillenia suffruticosa, assembly GCA_033439265.1. Lineage (NCBI taxonomy): Eukaryota > Viridiplantae > Streptophyta > Magnoliopsida > Dilleniales > Dilleniaceae > Dillenia > Dillenia suffruticosa. Next base: position 1,831,431 of record JAVTVX010000027.1, read on the forward strand.
AATCTTGCCTTAGGTACAAGATACTTGAAAGTTCAAAGATCATCTTATTAATAGGATTTCAAGGAAAAACAGCATCTCCTTCCCCATCTTCAGAGTGTCTCATGGAAGTAATCCAAGTGTGCTAGCACTCCATTTTTTGATCACTTAACACACAATAGTCAACAAACATCAACCATACAAGAGATTGATTAACATTCAAAATGACACAGAGTACAATTAAACTATGAAGAACTATAGGTCAGCTTTAACAACAACTTGAACCTTAATCCCAAATTTTGGGGTCGCCCATTTGAGAGACAAATATAAGAGAGAGAAAAGAGAGAAAAAAAATTAAAATTTGAAAGTAAAAATAGAGAAGATAACACTAAAAAATAAAAATAAAAAATAAAAAAATAAAAAATAAACTATAGGTCAGTTTTAAGTTTAAAAAATATGTAGTCCCCAGGAAATTTCACAGAAAAAGAACGCAAAGCTATATGCCAGTAATGAAACATGGAAATTAATCCAAATAACAAAGCACCAACAATTCCCGGAACATAATTTAGTTAGCTTAACATGCTTCATTTGCTTAGTCGCATATAAATATAAAATGCACAGATCTATGGAAGCAAGCTGCTTACGTTAAGGATACATAACAAAGCAATGCAAAGTATGTTACAAATTGCTAATGATTGATTAGGAAATTTATCAGGACTGAAAGTATGAGAAGTTTTAATCCAGCTTCTTGCAAGATCATTGGAAATGATCAAGTGGTATCAGGTGACTTATTACAAAATCATATGCTGTAAAAGACTGAACATTAATATGTTTAACAATCAAGCTTGGCTCATTAAATTAACCATCTCAAAATTGATGTTTGAGTCTGAGTGTGACTCTTGAACTTCAAAAGCCAATCGTAAAGGATAATCTAAGGAATGGAGTTTAAGACAACATCAACTGGCTCCTTTTGGACTACATCCGCAAAGAAATTAAGTTGACTAATCAGCAACTAAGTCCATGGTATCTATTATATTGTCCTTTTCTTGTTGAGTATCCATAAAGTTTCCATAACTGCAGCATTGTCAAACACAAATCAGGACAGAGTTAGAAAACATAATTGCAAGACATCCAGCACCACTGCCCTAGGGGAATGTAGTAAAAGCCTTTCCACTTATATTGCTTATTTTCCAATGAGGGAGTTATCATCCAAGAGTCGACATTACCATGTTCCTGGTTAGCATGTGGAGCTGTAGCACTACTTGTATAATTCATTTTTGGCAGCAGCTAACAGCATGTATGATCACATATACTGCAAGGTCACGTAACAAATTAACACTGTACTTCATGAGATCAAGGTATGGCAGACAGTTAGCAACATTCCAAGACTTCTTGTCAGTCCATATGAATCCCCAATTCATTTTAATGGAATGCACTTCGCCAGCAATCTCATTCTTATCACCACCGAGAAAGACTAACCTCCACCTATTATATACTATGAATCCTATGTTTTCTCTTCTTTAATCATCCTCCTCCAGATATATCAACTTGCTTATGATAGAGATGCAGTCATCATCAAAACTCTAGATTGCCCTCGCAATCAGAATAATGCTTTACCATCACTCATCTTGCAGAGATATGAATGACACTTAGACACGAGGTCTTGCATGCCCACAAAAAGGTAAAATAGCACAACATCGGCGCCTAGCGCATGTAGCTTGAAGACAGACATGGGACTTGACACGACGAAGATATACAGTTATTTCTGGAAGTGGTGTACAACATAGCACCTACCTCACACTTGACAACCTTCAAGTCATTTATGATGTCTAACATTTTATGCTACATCTTGAGAGGCTGGTGAGTTTCACTTCCTCAGATGTCTAACAGAAGAATGTTTGCACCTATCCAATGTAGCTTGATCCTCGAACATAGACGCGGGATATGAAATGACAGAAATATAATTATTTCTAGAAAAGCCGAACAACATAGGGCATGCCTCACACATGACAACCTTCAAGTCATTTTATGATGCCTAAGATATTATACTATGTCATGAGATTCTGATATTTCTATCATATATAATGGAAATAGCTTAGGGTTTTGTGCTATGTCATGAGAGGCCAGTAAGTTTCATTTCATTAAAATTGCTCAGGTTTATACGACACAGAATGACGGTATTCATAGACACCAAAAAACAACCCCAGACAATTCAAGATGCGTAGAGAATCTCAGACCAAGAAACACAAAGACATTCAAATCCAGAACAGAGTTACCAAATTATCGAGAGATCGAGAGAGAGAGAGAGAGAGAGATTACCGGGATGTGATTTGAGGGTTAGGAGAGAAGAGAGAGAGTGCAGGACACTTTCGCCGTGATCGGATCTGATAGTCTCTTAGTTGCTCTGCAAGTTTGGCGCGGGTAATTTTGCTCGAAATCGATCAAATTGAATAGCAACCAAATTTTGAATTCCGAATTTTGAATTCCGCTCCAAAGTTCTCTCTCTCTCTCTTTTTGGGTTTGAATCTCTCCCTCCCGCCCTCCCTTGAAGCTTGCTTCGCGGGTCGTTTCTTCCTTTCTTTATTTTTATTTTTTTTTTTTGGTAAGGACGGGTCGTTTTCTTCGTGATCTTCTGAAGGTTAGTTTCGTGGGTCAGTGTGGTGGTATAATTTTTCATCCCTTACGCTAATTTCAGATTTAAAGTCTTATAAAAAAAAAAAAGCAAAAAAAAAAAGGAGGTTAGCTTTTAATAAGAGACCCCGAGCTTGGCCCAGGCCCATCTCATCCCAGCACCAGGCCCTTTTTAAGCTCCTATGGAACACTCTAAAGCCCAAATTCGTCCTTTTATTTTTTTTTTTATTTTGAGAGTAATTTTTAAATTATTTTCGATCAAAAAATTTTACTAACCACAATAATACGTCAATGCTATTTCTAAATTATTTATGGTCAAACCCATTAACTGAAAATAGTTTGAATTTAACTCTAAAATAAAAATTATTTATATTTTTAATGCTATAGTTAGACTAAGATATATATATTTATTATTGTTTTCTATAAAATATTTTATTGTGTTAGAAACTTAATTTCTGTAATATTTTTTTTATGTTAAATGAGCGTGCGGCTATTGGTACTCCTCTTCTGGGCATCGCATGTTTTTTTTTTTTGGTAGTAAAAAAAAAAATACATGGTCTAAACCCAATATGATCCATCTGATGCTCAACTCTTTTTTCCCCCACCAAGAATTGCAAAATCTTTAATTACAAATTCGTGTACAAATTTAAAAGATTTCTAACCCTACAAAAGTATGGTAGGACATGGCATGCAGGCAATTTTATATTTTCTAGAATATGCTGCAGAGATTTCGACCATCAACCGTATCTTATTTAGCATCAATTTTTTTTTTCTTTTTATTTTTAAGATCTCGAGTTTAACTTTTACTTTAAAAAAAAACATACAATAGAGATTCCATTCAAACTTCACTTACTAATCAATTGAGCGAGGAGCTTTTTTTTTAAGTGGTTGTTTATCGCAAATTAGTATTTGAGTTTAAGTCAATTAATCTAATTTGAGTACGGTAAGATCCATTGAACAACTAACATTAATTAGCTATTAATTAAAATCATGAAATTAAGAGTTATGATCACTAAACTATTCTCTTAAAACTACACTTCACCTTTTACCCATTACTGGTTTGGCTTCGAAATCAAAACCGGTGCTGTCGAAATCTAAAACTTTGTCCTGTTTTGGTTACCGATACAAATTGAAATTGGAATCACATCGAAATCTTTGTGAAAAAACTGCAGGTTTCAAAATTTTCCTTACCTCCTCCAATTTTTTTCTCTATAAACATTTATTTCAATATTCAACCTTCAAGCACAGCTTTAATTTCTCTCTTTTCGATCTCCGATTTAAATTTTGAATCTTTCAACTTCAATTTCAAGGGAGAGACTCTCGGATCCTCAAGTTTTAATTTGCACACTCTCGTTTGATTCTATAGTGTATCTCCTATATCTTCAATTGAGATACCAAAGACCGAATACAAGAGTTTTCAAGCTTCTATAATATTAAGAATTTTGAAAAATATTTCTAGGGCATCGCACTCAGAATCAGAATTGAATTTTAAATTAAAAATTTTATAAATAAATTTAAAAAAAGCTAATGTTTTCACTTAAATTTTTAAATTTTCATATTTTTATTTTATTAATTCAAATAAATTATATAGATTTTAATCCGATTATTAATTTTGATTCATTTGAACAAAGTCACACTATCGATAAAAAAGGAGTCTACAACCGAGTAAGGATCTTCAACCGAAGGAGGATCTAAAACTGAGGAGAGACCCAGAGGGGTCTCTGCTTAATGAAGGTAAAACATATCATGTTTGTTTACTTATGTACTTATTTATCACAGTCCTAGAACATGCTGTGAAGATGCATAATTTGAGTCTTGTTCTTTTTGCTTCGGCTTCTAAAAAATTTTTTCTTAACAAACCTTGAACCCTTTTGATAAATCACGATACCCGATAATCATATAATCTTAAAAGATAAAATTTGGATATCGATGTACAACCATCGGACCAGAAAACAATTATATATTCTTTTATACTAGCATTTCAATTTAATTCATATAAAGGGCATTAATTTAAAGGAATCATTTATTAAGTTGGCCATAAAAGCATATTTAGAGATGTGGGGATTTATTGGGAATATTTATGTGTAAAAGAGTAAGGTTTTTCTTTTATTTTGTGTTTCAAATAATTATTTTTCTAAAAAAAGAAAAACTATATGATAATTAATTTTATCCTTCCAAAGGGCACACAGTTGGACCGGACCGGCACCAAAATTGCCTGGCACCTCCTATAACACGTCCAAACGCGGCCCAGTGTCATGTGACTCGCGCGCACAATCTTGTTACGCGAGAAAGAGAGAGAGAGATTTGTACAAAAAAAGAGAGAGAGAGAGAGAGAGATAGAGAGATGGGGACGAAGGGGAAGGAGAAAGAGAACGAAGTAGAACGCCTGATTCCGATTATAGGAACCCTCGTACCTGGAAATGGAGAAGAACCAAAACCATCTTCGACATTGTTATCTTCCTGTTCGGTTGGTTCTACTTTGTCACATCATCATCGTCATGGCAAAGAGGTTCACTCTCTTCTCGAATAAACAAACAAACAATGCATGTATTTTTTTTTCTATTCAAATTATCATTATTTGCTATCTGGGTTTGCTCTAAATATCAATTATACTAAGAATTCTTGATCCATAGCATTGATAGATATTCAATTGCAGAATGGGAAGAACCATTTTAATTCTCATTATTAAAAATCGAAAATTGGAATTACACCCTCTCTTTCTATATATATATATATATGAAGTGTCATAGGAATTCTTTTTTAGGGTTAGTAAATGGGAATAATTGGTGCTTATATCATTTGGGCATTATATTGGCATTGAATTTTGCATCAATGTAGAACTTGATTTTATGTAAATTACTTTCAAATTGGCGGAGATGATGCATTCAAGGCTGAATTTAATTTGGAAGATGCACCTTTTTCTACAAAAATTCAATATTCAATTCTGAGTAGATTTTGTGGCCAAATTCTAATCTAACTGCTAGGAAGTATACCATTTTCTACATAGGTTCAATATTCCATATTTGAGTAGGTTTTTGAGGCCGGACGTAGGGTTTACCAAGTGTGCTTGTTCAATGCTTGTAATTTGTACGCCATTGCATGTGTCCAATGACAAAAAGCAGTTGCTAAGGTTCCACTAGTTCAGCTATTGCAATTAGGGTTTTTATGGCCTTGGGATTTTTGAAAATGGATGAACATTAATATGGATTTGGGTCATACTTTGTAAGATAATATGTATATTATTTAGGAGTTTTTGAATTCCTGATGTATTCATTTGCAGGCATTTTATGGAGTTTTTAGAAGCTGGGCTTCAAAAAAGTTCATGACTGGATGGTTAGTTCATTTCATTTATCCATCACCATTTTGAAATTATGCTGCTTACATGCCATTTAAGATAGGCACCAATGCATATTGTACTTCACTCTTTGTGTGCGCACGTTGAGAGAGAGAGAGAATTTTCCTTAAAGACTTCCACTGGGTAAGTACCAAGTAATGAACTTTTCGTATTGTTTTGCAGTGTCATTCTACTCCCAATCGCCATCACATTCTATGCCACTTGGTGGTTTATTTCTTTTGTGGATGGATTCTTCTCACCAATCTACACTCATTTGGGGATCAATATTTTTGGTCTGTCCTTGTCTCATTTTTCTCAGTTTGATCTACTGAAATCTGTTTGTAGTTATTTGTCTTCTTCTTCTGTGACTTGTTTTGCAGGTCTTGGATTTGTTACCTCCATCAGTTTCATCTTCCTGGTTGGTGTTTTCATGTCATCATGGTTAGGTGCTTCTGTTCTAAAAATAGGAGAATGGTTTATCAAGAAAATGCCCTTCATGAGTTCTATCTATGCTACCTTAAAACAGATGAGTACTGCAATATCACCAGGTAGAAACATAGTACCTAACATCTTCTATAATTAATTACTAAAGCTCATGCGCATGTATGCTGATGTTCCAGAGCAGAGTTCGAGTGCCTTCAAGGAAGTGGTCATCATAAGACATCCACGCATTGGTGAGTATGCATTAGGCTTCATTACATCTAATGTCATTCTGCAGAAGAATTCAGGCCGCGAAGAGCTTTGTTGTGTCTATGTGCCAACAAACCACTTCTATGTAGGAGATCTTTTCCTCATTGGACAGCAGGATATGATTCGGCCTAATCTATCTGTTCGAGAAGGAATAGGTAAAAACAAAAAAACTAGTTTAAACAAATGAAAAGTACAATGTTTGTTTAACCAATGAAGCGAGTGTTGGTAGTTGTTCATGTGATGCAGAAGTTGTGATCTCTGGTGGAATGTCAATACCTCAGGTATTGACTACATTAGATGGATAAAGGATTCTTTGAAGCAAGAATCTGATTATGCAAGCTACCCCCTCGGTCTCATCGAAAGAAAACTGCAGTTTGGACAACGAAGCAAATAAAAAGTTCAGGATTCTCCAGTTTTGAAGTTCTTTTTTTATTTTTTGGTTGAAACAAGTTTTGATGTTCTTTCTCGTTGTTATCTGGTTGGATTATGTAACCTAATCATGCTCTGAAATTTTCAAATTGTGGATATGTATACATACACCTTCTGCATTTTACATGGAACTCAGCTACCTATGATCCAATTTTTTCTCTTCTTCTGTGTCCGGTGTCCAAAAGTAGTACCAAGAACAAACAGGAAATAAAGTTGGTGAAGTTATTCAACAATCCGTTGTCGTCCAGCGGTTAGGATGTCTGGCTTTCACCCAGGAGACCCGGGTTCGATTCCCGGCAACGGAATTATTCTTTTTTTTCTTGTAATTACAAAAATATTAAATAAATAAAATTGATAATCGTTATTACGTAACAAAGTTAAACAATGTGTAATATTGAAATAATTTAAAAGGTTTCCCAAGATTTTGCCCATGTCAACAAACAATTTGAAATACTTGTGAAGCAGTGTCAAACCAAAATGCCCAATAAGCATTAGCTTCCCTTGAAAAGGAGGTGATCCAATTGCATCTTCCAATATGGTTATCTTGTTACGATTTCACTCCGGTCACTAACCCTGCCTTCGGCATCCCCCGAGCAGCTGCGGATCATTTGATTGGACTAAAATTTGGAATAAGTACACTTGACGATATGAATTATTTGAAAAATAAAAATATATTATCAATTTTGCTGAATAATATTTAAGAAAAGAGTATTTTAGAAAAATTCATAAAGTTAGAGAAACCTTTTCTCTTGGATAAAATGATAAAGGAATATCTCGAAACACAGTACAAAAGCTTCGTATAGAAACCTAGCCAAAAGCATCACTAGGTTACATTTTGATCTGAGTCGCACAGGGCACGTGGAATCTTGCGTGGAATCTTGTGTGAATAAGCAAGAACCACCTTACAAGGCTAAATATATGTGGACAAAGTTACGGTTAGGATATCTGCTTTCACCCAGGAGACCCGGGTTCGATTCCCGGTAACGGAATTATTCTTAAAAATATTAAATAACTAAAATTGATGGTCGTCATTTCGTAACAAATATAAACAACAAAATTAATAATAAGCAAAAGCAATTTTCCAAACATTATAATTTATGATTGTAATAAAATGCCTAAAGAGAAGTTTGTAATAAAATGAGAATCTAATTTATATTATACATTAATAAAAATTAATATTTTTGTAATTGATCATAAGAGTACACTGACCATCGATGATACCAGATTATATTGTTCGTCAAAACGTACCAACACAAATAATTAATTATAAATTAAAAAAATAGTTTATATTCCATTTGAAATGTGACAACATAAATAAAAAGTCTAGAAGTGAATTAATTTAATAAAACTAAATTAGAAACTTTTTTTCTTTTCTTTTTTTTTTTCTCGAAACAACTAAAGTTTTAGTTTATTCACATCTATTTCATATACCTGCATGTACTTCAATATTGTACAACCAATTTAGGTAATAACTACAATTATAGTTAATATCAGCCACAATTACGACAAATTATTAAAATTCGTTTATATAAATATAAAGTTTGTACTAACCTTAATATACTTCCTAATATTATTTTTATCACATCAGACAGCAAGGTCCTAGAAGAGTGGCAAGCTTTGCTTGCAAAGCCTGATGTTGGTGACCCACAAGATTGTGCTGAGACCCTTGCCAAACAAGAGAGGTCCAAGAAGAATGAAAACATTGCTTGCAAAGGCAAGTTTTAGAAGCAATATACTGTTAAGGCAAGGCATGGTGCCACAAAATATATAGCCCTACTCCATACTTGTTTCCAAGTTGGTGTCTAAAAAATAGGAATTCTACCACTGAGGCATTTACATAAAGCTTCTATTAAGAGCTTCCTTTCCAAGGCCATTCACAAAATGAAAGGAAGCTTCCCTTGGGAGAAATGTTTTGCACTCCGAAATATTGCCCTTCAGGACACAGCTTAGCTGTTGAGGGTAGAAAGCACACTTCCGCTAGCAGTTGGTATCACCACCTCCCAACCGGGGCCCTTGAGGGGAAAGGCAGCAGTACTCGGCGTCTCATCATTCTTTGCTCCATTAGAAACCAAATCACTGCGATCTAAGACCCTCTCAAGATCTTCATCACTGATGTCAGTTTGTATCATCTTGTCTTCTTCATCTTCGTTATCTTGAAGTAGGGCCAATAAATCATCCTCCTGAGGGGAAAATGATTTTGTTAAACAAACAAGTCACTTCACATAACATCCATCATGGACAGCTAACAACACAGACCTCCATTATATCAGCAGAATTTGGCTTAGCTCTTTCTTGTTGGAATTGGCCTTTCTCGATCACCACATGCTCAAGCATCAACTTACTGTAAGCTCTTTTCATAATACGGCACTAAAAACACGTAATTCTAGAGTTTCAGAAAAAGTTTACCCTATGATGCCAAATCAAACTAAAATCACAATACCATTAGTGAGATACCTCAACAGATTGTGCGGTGGCAAGCCTGTAAACATGAACGGGTTTAGTTTGACCTATCCTATGGCATCTATCCATTGCTTGCAAGTCCATTTGAGGATTCTACAAGAGACATAAAACACAAAAAATAACTAACAATTAGACTTCAAAATCTGGTTAGAAACTACAGGTTATCAAGTAAGGCACAAAAACATTGAGCAAGAATTTACCCAATCACTGTCGTACAATATACAAGTATCAGCAGAAGTAAGATTAATCCCAAGCCCACCGGCCCTTGTGCTGAGAAGAAAGATTCTGTAAATGCTGTCTGGATCATTGAACTCTTTAATCTGTTTAAACCAACAAAATTACAGTTCAATCAGCTAATGTATTAGACCAGTCATGGGACTGAGGACCACAACTCTGCTGCAACAGGACTCTGTCAGTGACAGAATCTATTCAGACCAATTGGTTGTATAAAATGGCAATTGCTGAGTCCTAGTCCATAGGAGAGTTGAATTAAATGAAGAAAGCAACAGCTTCAAGCAAATGGCAATGGCAATAGCTTATTTGACTTGCAGCTTTGCTAGAGACTTGTCCAAAATAGAATTTTAGTAGTAGTCCAAGATAGGACATTGATTTAGGACATGAGTGAGAAAGGACAAAATGAAATCTCCTTTTTAGGACCGGCAGAGTTCAAATCCACACCTACAAAATTTCTTTTCTCAGATATTCATTATAAATCCACCACCATGAAAAAGAAAAAAGAAAAAAAAAAACAGAGAGAGAACAAAATCAAAATGGTTAAATGATCACAGATGCTTCCTTAAGGGGAGTTGTCAAAAACGAATCACTTGGGTCTTTCATTTTAACTGCACCCAGGGACTCAAATGACAAGTTCTAGTGGTCCTTTACTAGTAAGCTTAGTCTATTTAGTATTGAATATAAACATTCATCATTGACTGGAAAATCTCATTGACTTTCAAGACACTACAAATCTATCACCCAAGTACACTAAGTAAACATTTGAATCAAACTTTAGTCCTACCTGGCGCTGTCTTTGATGCAATTTCACTCTACCATCAATTCTGCAAACTTCAAATCCCTTCTCACTGAAGTAGTAGTCCATAATATCCAATATTTTGGTCCACTGAGAGAAGATCAATACCTATTCAGACATACATCATCAAGGTCATTAGACAGAAGCACCACAAAGGAAGAAGAGATATGATGCACAGTAATGAGTCATACTTTGTGCTTGCGATCAAAAAGGTGAGTCAACAGTCGATCAAGCAATCTAAATTTACCACACTGCTCAACTATCTGCTCCAATGGTGGATAAAAATCTGTCAACAAGAGAAATAACCATATTGTCATCTCAAATAAACATGCACAGAAAGCAATCAAATAATAAAAAAAAGGCACCAATTACATTAGAAGCTACGTACATGAGCCATCAAAGGCTGACTCCAGTAAATCAGGATGGTTGCAAACCTTGCGAAGCTGAATCATCAAATTGTTAAGCTTTCCTTTGGTACCACGCCCTACATTTATGAATAGACAAGAAATCAACATGCAAATAAGCAACATCATGCACAACATCAACAGAATTTTAACCCTCTCACATCCCTACATGATGCCAAAGATCTGATTACATAACATATCACCAACCAGTTTTCAGCTGGCATGATTGACAATCCTGCTTCCCTCGTACAAATTGCATTTCCAAGTCAAACACATGCAACTAACATCCAAAAAATCACAAGTGGAATCTATAGAACTTACTTTTCATTTACTCATAAAGAAAATAATACAGCTTAGAAACTCTCTCTCTGCCACGATTTACATTCAGTAAGATGATTAAAGACTAACTAGGTCTTTACACACCCTACATACATGGCACTAGGCAAATGCAAGGATAATTTGCATTCATATAGGTCATGGTTGACTAGGTCTGTGCTATGATGCTAGCGCTAAAGACTTATTTCTTGGGCACCATATACCAATGAGATGTGCAATCCAGCCTGGGAAATCAAGGGTAGAAGTTCCCTCCATTAAATTGGAGGCTTCAAACATGCACTTATGAGTATGACAATAAGGACCAAGATTACTATCTGCCTAAATTGTGTTGAATCTTCCTCCAGTTCAATCAACACATACCATACATGAGCAAAAAAGAACCAGGCTCATTGCACTAAGAACCCAGCTAGACAGCAAAGGAAAAGACCTACTGATACTATTTCATAAGTGAATACAACTGAGGATGATTCCAATTATTACCTGCAAAATCTTTCTCCTTTAAATGTTCTTCCAATGTTCTATTAATTAAGTGGTTCTGGAAGTTCCTTTGGTGCTCTGTCATAGTGGCATACAAGATAATCTCCTTCTTCCTAGGAAGCATCTGCTCAACATCTGACTTCATTCTGCGAAGAAGAAAGGGGCGTAATATTGCATGGAGTTTTGCTATTACCTGCAAGTAATCAGAACCAATGAACATTATAAACTATGATGCCTTGATGTATAAGCATGTTCAAAAGGGAAATACTTACCTGAACCCTCCTTTTCTCTTCAACTTCTTCCTTTGATTCATCATCATGACACTTCCCGGATAGATCAAACCTACATGCAAAATAATGCTGAATGTCATGCAAAGGCAGTAAGTAATCACCTACAACCAAATACACCCGTGTTTCTTTTTCTTTTCATCATTTGCAAATACATTCATGTACTTACAGATTTTTAAAATTTAGATACCTAAGCTTGAGACTCGTGCAGTTGACATCTGCATTCTAAATCCACAGATATAACATTTTAACTTGGATGAAAAACTAAGAATGCTCACCAAGACTCAAATTCTGTACGAGATTGAAAGATATCAGGTAAAATGAAGTTCAGCAGGGACCAAAGCTCAGCCAGGTTGTTCTGCAGAGGTGTCCCAGTTAATAGGAGTTTATTTTCAACACGCAGAACACTCAATGCCTTTAACAATTTGCACTCAGAATTCTTTAATCTGTGACCCTTCAAGAAGAAACAAATAATTCAGACAAAAGCGTCAAGAAATCCTAGAATTCGCCATCTGGTTTGGCTTGAACTAATTTACAGTTGAAACTTGATGAATATATAGTTATAAGTCAAAATAAATATCACAGATACCTCATCAACTACAAGATACTTCCAATTGTAGTGCCGTAAGTATTTTTGTGCATCAAAAAGCGCAACCTCATAAGAAGTAATAACTATAGGGAATTTTGGGCCAATGGACCTTGGCATATGTTTCTTCCTTATCTCATTGCGCTCATGCTTATCACCATGGTAGATAATGGCATTCAGCGAGGGAGCAAACCTAAGGAAATTTAAATTTTGCATTAATTCATTAGAAACCAAATCAAATTAAATCAGTAAAGATGTAACCATTAGATGATTACCTTGATATCTCACTCATCCAATTTGAGAGAGTTGATAGAGGAGCAAGTATTAAATATGGCCCATCTAACCCCTTCCCTTTCAAGTGTGCCAGGAATCCAATTGTTTGAATGGTCTTTCCGAGCCCCATTTGATCTGCAAGAATCCCATTTAAACCATTTTGCCACAATGAGATCAACCACTTCACTCCTTTAGTCTGATAAGGCTTCAACTTTCCACCCGTCAAAAGGGGTACAAGTTCAGCCTGCTCTTTCTCAGCTCTCTCCTCCTCAGTGAGGTTGACATCTTCAGGAGCAGCACCATCCCGTGATCTAGTGAGCATAGCAGCAACTGCTCTCTTAGCCTTCCTCTAAAATAGTATCATTGCATCAGCAAGGAAAACAGCATCGAGAAGTAGATCCACATTCATAGAGTGAAAAAGCATATCGGAACAAAATAGATAGCAATAACACACAGGGCAAAAGTACAGACCAGGATTGAATATTATATGGATAATTGAGAAAAGACCCTGTATCCAAAAGCCATACTGCATAATAACCATCTTCCTCAGATACTTGTGTACTCAAATCTAAGATCCTATTTTGATGAATATCCACCTTTTATCCGGTCAATAATTCGACAAAAAGTCAGAGACAGTTCGCTTGGCAGATTGTTGAGGTCCATAATCTTATTGAAAAAGAGTAGTTCCACAATTGTGATATACTCCGGGTAGAAAGAGATGCTTTCCTTTAAGGAAATTTTGCAGTCTTTTCTCCTACTGAACTAGCTTCTTGCTTGCAATATATCACATTCACAAACTTATTATACTTGCAATTGAGTAGAGGTTCCTCAAATACCATGGCTGGCAAGATAACCACATCAACAATATTGAGGGAAAGAGATGAAAGATTAATAAAATAGCAACAAGATCCATACATTGTTGTAAGCTGTGGTGGCCTTTCTTTTTGAACCCCGACTTCTTTGTCGTCCTCGAACAGGTTCAGTCTCCTGCTCCTCTACTCCATTCTGGAAATTCCAAGAACATAATTCAACCCTCAGAAGAAACACAATCTTAGAGAGAGTGAGATTTGCAATAGAAGTTGCAATGTTAATGAAGACATACAAGTGTTATATCATCCATCTTTTCCAGTAGAAATTCTGAGTATAACTGGGTCTGGGTCAGAAGCTCGTCCAATTTGGTGAACTGGCTTTCAGTCAACTTGGCCACCTCTTCACAGCCTTCAAGATTTTCAGCATCTTCTTCGCTGACCCGGGTTTCCAACAGCTTTTCTTCCTCTGCCGCCATGGATTTTGATATAAGAGATGAATCTCCATTTTTTGCTTGAAGGGCATCAAGTGATTCTTCATCCACATTCAAATCCTCTAACTTGACAGCATCTTTTTCCTTGATCATATCCTTCACAATAAATTTGATTAAATTAGGGGGAAATTCAGTTCATAGAAATGATGTTATAACAGTTTTGGAGAAAGAAATCAGGCTTACAAAACATAAACACTATCTACACATATATCAAAATCTGAGAATATCTTCAATTCACAGTCTTCAGAAGGACCTGAATTTGACAAAACAATAAGCAACCCCCTTTATATATTTCCACAATGAACCCAGAAGTAAACTTCATCTCATCGGAAGCCTAATGACTTCGGCTTTTTCGTGCTACCATTGCACACTCAATTACTAGTGACAGAAAACAATGCAAAGGAAGGCTGTTATGTCATACTTTCTCCCTGTCCGTTGACCATTCTCATTTTTTTGCCTCCATTACTAAGAATCAGAGCACTCAAAAATATAATGATTCTTATTACACACTCAATACCCATCATTAGGACAGTTACATGAAATGTTCTACAATAAACTTATAAAGAACCCCAAAATCTCTCTGGCATATCTCTCGATATTTTTAAACATCATCTATTTTTAAAGATCAGGAAAAAAATAGCAAGAACAAAATCGGATATTTTTTTCAAACTTAAAACCATTTCATACCCATCAAACCACAGCTACAGACTTTTGCTATAAGACACCAAACAACACAAAAATTGTAGGAAAAAAATGACCATACCAACGATAGAAACAGAGACATTCAACTAAAAAGAGCCAAAAAAGCAAAATAAGGATTCAGTCTCGATCACCAAACCCACTCTTTTTTTCCTTAAAAACACAAACCCACTTAGTATCAAAAACAAGTTATCAAAATAATCATTAGACCTACAATTGTTGGGGCTATAATACAATAAATGACCCCAGCAAAACAAAGATACGCAAACATAAACTATAAGCCCATCAAAAATAGGGACAGCAACGTTTCACTAAAAAGAGTGAGAAACAAAATTAGGGTTCCTTCCAAAGCAAAAACCCACTTATTCCCAAACCAAATTTATCCCCAAAAAAGGAGAAAAATTTCAGAAGATGTCTACGTTTTTATCATAAGATACCAGAAGAAGCAACAATGTATGGAAAAATAGACAAACAATGACTACATCAAAGAAACCAAACGTTGAATAGATGATGAACACACGTCGTCTCCGAGGACCGAGGTCGGCGAATCTGCAGCCGGATCGTTCTTTGTTCCATTCTCGACCGCCATCTCTAACCCTAAAACGCCCATTTCAAAACCCAAGTCAAAAAAAAACCCTAAAAACTCGAAAATAACGAAATCAAACCGTTTTCTTCAGATTCCAGACCAAGCACCATGGCGTAGTCACGCTACACTCGATCAGCGACAAAATCAAGAAAAGAAATTGAGTACTTAACAGTTTAGCGTCGTTCCAGTGAGAAAATATGGGAGTAGAGTGTGAAACTTGTAGAGAGAGAGAGAGACACTGGAGAGAGAAAATGGGCGGGCTTCTTCTTTTGGGAAGGAGACAACGGAAGATGGGGAAAGGTAGGGCTTAAAAGTAAAAATAAAATTATTATTATATCAAATGACTGAGTGGAGAGGAACGGGCGGGAACAACACCCTTCCCCAATTTTTTTTATTTTAATTTTTTTGAAAATTTTTCAAAAATGTATAATAGAATTATATTCATAATTCACACATTTCACAGGGAGCCCTTGGCTCCGGGGAACAGTACGTTGCACTTGCTTTTACATAGGCTTTGGTTTTGTTCATTTCTAAGAAGAAAAATATTTTTCGAGAAAAAGTTATTATTCCAATATTTTTAATATATATGACAATATTGAAAATTTCTCTAAAAAATAATATATTATTATCAAAAATCATAATTTTTCCCTCTTTCTATTTTAAATATATTAACATTTTAATAAAATTTATGAAATTTAAATACCTTTTTCAAAATATCTTAAATTTAAAAACATAATTTTTATTTACCGTATTAAATTTCAAAACGTGATTTTTATCTTTTTTTTTATTTTTTTAATCAATTTAGCATCCAATTTAAATATGATAGAATTATTCTAAAAATCAATTCTCCTGGCTTGAACACTATGGAACCATTTTAAAGACTAACTTTCTCAATATTTATTTTTTATTTTCTAAAATTCAAACTCAATATCTTATTTATTTAAAAAAATATAGACCCGTAGAAGTTGGTGTAAATAAGGCAATAAAGTTGATGTATTTAAAGTTGATTGAATCGATAAATTTTATCGGATTGAAGCAATAAAGTTGAAATTAAGTTATTATTGATGTATTTAATAAAACCCTAAAAAAAAAAATTCTAGAGTGAGCCATAAGGATGGATATTTTTGGCAATTTAATGGTATTAATTACTCGCCATTAAATCGTTTAACCTCAAAACTTTCCCCTTAGCCCTGGTGACGAAAGGACGCCCCATTAATGCTCCCATGGTATTAGGACGAGAGAAGTTGCTCGAGATCATTGCCTATTGAAGGAATTGGAAATTTTATTCCATGCTTTTTTATGGCAAATTTGAAATTTATGGTTTCAATTAAATAATAAGAAACAAACTACTGGGCTCTCATTTGTTTGCCTAGTCCACAAGAAATGGAAAAGGGTACTTGAGACTGCAGATTTTACAACTTGAAAGAGGGAGGTTTACCTGGTTTTTCCATCTAACATGTGCATTATCATGTCAATATTTATTTTTATAAACATTTGAATATGAAATTATCAGATTGAGAAAAAGAGTTTATGCTACTAATATGTCCCTTTAGGACATTATTAGGTCAATCTATTTGCACATTATGCTTCCCACTCACTTGAATATAGAATACGAGGAATCTATCGGGGTGAAGGAAGTTTTAATAGAAAAGATTCAAATTCAAAATCTTTAAAGAAAAAGAAAAATATCAGTTTACTTATAATTCATTAATTTTTAAAAAATCAATTTCAAATATATCGATATACGTAAATGTATTTATTTCAAGATTAATTAATTTTCAAAGACAAGATAATTGAGTTGCCTTGAAAAAGAAAATTCATTGAATAATCTAAAAGCAAATCGTCAAAGCACGGCTTATTCAAACACCTTATGTTCTACCTCTATATATGTATAGGTGCAGACAAATACATATGATAAATTAATAAGATAATCGATATATTGTTTTGGGTATTTCGTGTTGGAATCTTACACATTTGATGCAGTCACCCTTTTCATCTTAGGAGGAGGAAGAGAAAAAAACACTCTTGGAGAAAGGGAGATTGCTCCCAATCCTTGATAATTTCCTACCACTTTGTCATAGTGGCAGGTAGTGACGTTCACTCTCTTACGCCATAACTGATGCGGGTATAGTTTGCATTATCTCTCTCCTTGGGCTCTCAAGCTTTTCGGGGCTTCATATGATTTGGCTACGCGAAATGGATTCAGAATCCCTTTGAAGGCATTTCTTGCGAGTCGTCACTCGAAGATGATGGGTTAAGCCCATACTCACTGGTTGTTCCGCTCTCGAATGCTAGCTTCTTGAAATTCTCCATGTTTGCATGGTATGCACTTTGGCTGAATTCCGAGCTTACGGTCGAGGTTTGCGCCGACGTCTTCAGCCCATCGTTCAAGTCATCCAATGATGCATCTCCTTCCAATGCACGTACAATCTGAAATTATAAATACTTTTTTAAAATTACTTAAGATAAAAGTATTTGATGGGTTACGTTAACGTTATACCAAATTACCGAAGCCCTCTAATCAAATATGGTTTTGAAATGGCACTACATATATACGTAGTAGTATAGATGCACTCGGTTAATGATCACCGTACCAAAAATATTTCATCAATAAATAATTGATTTACTGAAAAAAATATTAGATCTCTAAATTAAAATTCAATCTAAATTTTGAGAATAAAAAGAATTTCATCGGGAGAGTTCCTCCCTATACAGAGTATGATAGTAGATCGAACCGAATTAATCAAAATATAGATTCAGATATTTGTTGATGAAGTACAAAAAAAATACTAAAAATATTTCACAAGTTACTTAAAATAAAAATTAATCATATTTTTAACTAAAAATCTGAATTTTGCCATGAGGGTAAGCTTCTTTCTTATTCAATTTCCTAATTTACCTGGCTCATCTTAGGACGCCTTCTAGCAGAGTGGCGAATGCTAGCAGCAGCGCAGGCAATCATGCGTGCCATCTCTTGTCGATTGTAGTCATCACCTAAGCGCGGATCCACCAGCTCTTCATAGTTGACGTTGTCATCTTTCATAAGTGGCCGAGCCTGCACCAAAACAACTGTTACAAAAAATCGCGTCCAAGGCATCATGGTGACATTAGAAAAAGATTAGCGCGAACCCAATCTACTAGGCTGTCTTCCATCAGTCTATTAGTGGTGTCCACAGGCCGTCTTCCTGTGATGAGTTCCAAGAGCATGACTCCAAAAGAGAAAACATCAGACTTCTCTGTTAGCTTGCCGCTTGAGGCATACTCTGGAGCCAAGTATCTGCATTGATTTAGTACACCCGAAATAATTCTTCATCAACAAAAGTTCAAGAATAGGCCTTATTGCTTTTAATTTGTATCTGCATTCACACTAACCCGAAAGTTCCCATGACACGAGTGGAGACATGAGTATAGTTATCGGAAGAGAGCTTTGCCAATCCAAAATCAGCCACCTGAGCACCAAGTATTGTACTGATAAGTTATAAAATATTTAATATCCCCCTTCATAAGTTTGAATTTTTAAAGTAGATAATTGTTCTAAAATTTAAAACACCATACAAGGTAAATGTGGGCAGCCAAGAATGGCTAATATGTTACGAGCATGGACTGAAAGAAACATGCCAAGAACACTTACCATGGCTTCAAAGTTGTAGTCAAGCAGAATATTAGCAGCTTTAATGTCACGATGGATAATCTTAGGGTGGCCTGCACAAATTTTTACAATGAATATTAGAACAAGGAAAAGAGATGGGTGATAAAAACACCTCTCCCCGGAATTTAAAAAGAAAAGGTTATATTTTCATAAATTTCAAAAATTATGATTTTGAATATTGTTTGTTCATTTAAAAATTATATATCTTTCTTAAGTTACAACTCTAAATGGATGTTATCTTTCACTCCAACATAAATTTCTGATTTCGTCCGGGGAAAAAAAGTTTAGAAATGCTATAGATCTCATACAGTCCTCATGAAGGTAAGCAAGCCCTTTCGCAGATCCAAGTGCAATACGAAGCCTAGATGCGAAGTCCATTGTCAGGCGATCCGCTCCTGTAATTGTATATCATTGACAATCCAAATGGTAAGGAGACATTATAGTTCAGATCAAGATTTAGGTGGTAAATCTTAAGTGCCTATTTCTCAAAATTGCAGAAAACTTACCATGAAGATGATACTCCAAGGTCTTATTAGGAACAAACTCATAAACCAACATTCTCTGCCCACCAGCAATGCAATATCCAACAAGCGACACAAGATGACGATGATGGACCCTACTAATAATCTCAACCTCAGCTTGAAATTCCCTCTCGCCTTGTCCACTCCCGGTCTTGAGACTCTTGACAGCAACTTCCTTCCCATTAGGCAACACACCCTTGTGAACATACCCAAAACCACCTTGACCCAGAAGATTAGACTGCGCAAATCCATTGGTGGCATTGGCTAGATCTTCATAAGTGAATGTGCTTTGATTGAATCCTACAGCAATGCCTGGTGATTGGACGAATGAAGGGTTTTGAGATCCGGAGAAGTGACTGGTCATCTCTCCACTCATTGCACTCATCATCGGTGGTCCATGCCAACCACCACCACCACCACCACCACCTGGGTGACCTCCCGGCGGTGGTGGAAGATTCATAACATGTTCCCCTGATTGCCAGTTGGTAGGCTGTGCACCGCCAAAATAGTCATCATGCGCGTATGAACCTGATAATTTTGTAAATCTCTCATTCAATTACCTTAAAATTGTGATTCAATATATTTTGCTTATTTATTTGAATTGAAATACCATTACAATGCATGCTCTGCGAGAAAGAAAATAGTTAATAAAATGTTATTAGTTATATATTTTCATATGTAATTTTATTTTAAATATTTTTTACAATAATTATTATATTTTTAAATATAAAATATTTACCTTTGCGAGGATCCATGTAGTAACTAGATTTTCTTCTCTTCCTCGCTTCACGCGCGCACAGAGCCCAAATCGCAACAATCACCACCGCCGCAATCAGAAGCAGCGGTAATCCAACCGTCACCAATGAGTATGAACCGCCGGATGTTTCCGTCGGAGGCGGTGAAATTGCAAGACTATCGCCCGAAGGCGACGGCACTGTCACCGCCGACGGTGGAGTTCTCGAAACCGCTGCAGGCGGAGTTTTCGATGGCGGCGACAATGCAATTGGCGGAGTCTCTGACGAGGGAGGGCTTAGCAACGGCGGTGGAGGAGTGAACTCCGTAGGTGGCGACCCAGAGCCTCCGGAATCGCCAGTCCCTGGAGTCGGAGACGGCGGGGATTTCTGCTCAGGCGGCGGAGAGTTCGGAGGTGGACTTGCAGCGGGAGTTTTTTCCTCAGGCGGCGGAGATGGTGGAGGATTACTTTCAGGTGGAGTTTGCTCGTCCGGTGGTGGAGATTTCGGAGGAGGAGAGGACGGCGGAGGCGAGGAAGGAGGAGGGGAGGACGGTGGAGGCGACAAAGGAGGAGGAGAGGACGGCGGAGGAGACGACGGAGGAGGGGAAGACGGTGGAGGAGAAGACGGAGGAGGGGACGACGGAGGAGGAGAAGACGGAGGAGTTGGTGATGATGAATCTGGCGGTGGAGGGTTGTCGGTTGATGATTCCGGTGGACTTTCTGATGAATCTGGAGAACTAAAAATTTCGGAAATAGCACCCTTTTCTTCGTAATCCATGTTCCTGATGGAGTTTGCGTCCATTTTTTTTATTCCGACGTCATTCACTCCCCGGAAAATCTCCTCCCGCTCCTCCTGTCGCTGCTCGCTTTAAAAACCTACCAAAAAAAGGAAAACAAATTCACCAATATCAATCCCCAAAATGATAAACAAAAATTAAAGAAAATGCCAATTCAAAATCCAATAAAAATTTGAAATTTTACTTGATCACTTTTCAGAGTAGAATTCCACAATGACCTAAAATTCTACAATAATTATTTTAAACAAATAAAAAAATGCAAAAAAGGGGCAAAAATTGATCAATGGAGTTGAGGGGATTTAAAAAAAAAAAAAAAAAAAAAACAGAAAAAATCAAATTGAATTAATGTGATAATGTTGCTCTCTTTCTTCTTACCTAAATGAATTGGAAACCAAGAAAGATATTGTTTCATGGTATAATTTGCAATGGAAAAAGGTTGTCTCTTTCTCTCTCTGCATCAGCTATGGATTGGTTATGGGCTTTTGCCAATCTTAGTCCATATGCCCCAACCGTTAATATGAAGTTTGGGTGTTGGGTGTTGGGTGTTGTGATCTGGCTGAGCAGTACATTCTATCAACTTCCTCCACATTTAACGCTGCACTTCACGATTTCTAACACACTTTTGCTGCTATTCCAGCAAGAAAATAAGTATCCCGTCCTAGATTTGTGTTGTGTTCCTTGTTTCCATGTTTTCTCCAGTCCTAGCGGATTTCCCTTGTTCTCTTCTTTGGTTGTGACTTAGATTATTGAAATAATTACGCATTTAGAGTCTGTTGATATAAAGAAATCTTACTCATGTTTAATAAATCACATGTTTTTACTAATTTTTTTAATTAATTCGCTTATATTATAAGTGAAATATAATAAAGAGAAAAGTAATGAAATTTTAAGATTTTGATTTTTTGTAAGGTATTATCGGATAAACCAGCCTAATTTTTTATTTTTTTCATAATTTGTATAAATCTTGATTTAGATATAATTCTGATTCATTGATATAGATAATTTATTAAATATGAATATATAAATATAAAAAATATAAGAATTTTTACGTAAATATTAATTAATTTAATATATTAAAATATTAAAAAAAATAAGAAACGTGTTTGACGGTGACCGGACCAGAGCCAGAGGCCCACTTTCTAAATATTTCTTCAAATGTGTCCGTTCGTTGACAAAAATTCAAAATAGAGAGAGAGAGAGAGAGAGAGAGAGAGAGAGAGAGAGAGAGAGAGAGAGAGAGAGAAGGGGGCAATTTTGCACCTTCGAAATCAAAACTGGGGTTTAACCAATCTCTCTCGTCTAAAATCCTGATCTGGATTGACAAGAGCTCTTTCCCTTCGTCGATCAATCCAATTCAGTGTTCAATCAAAATTCTCATCTCTATTCCGGTAATTCACATACTCCTCTCATTCCTCCATTTTATTTTTAAATTCTCTGAATCTGAATTTATTTTGAGATCTAGGAATGAGGTTTAGATTTTAATTAATGCCTAAATTGTAAGCGAATCAATCGAGGTTTTTCTATTACCTGAGATCTTGTTTGAATTCTTCTAAATGATTCTGCAACATTTCTCTCTCCCGATCGGTTTCAATTGAATTAAATCAATTTCTTCGCAATTTTTGATTCGGAGATTGAATTATTTGGTTTACTATTATTAAATGTAAATCAATTAACGTTGGTATATATGGTTTAGTATTATTTTATGTAAAGTCAATTAATGTTGGTGTCCTGATCTTTTGGATATCGTGTTGAATATTGGTATTCTAAAACAATCGCGTAAATTTGGGATGAGCCTTCCTATGCTCTCAACATGACACGACATATGCAAGAATATTAAATGTGATTTTAAAGATTTACATCCAAATTCTTTTATGTCTTTTTGCTGTAAAATTTTTCTTTAATTTGATTTATTGTTGGTGATGATGTTATTTTTCGGGTGTGAGTGGTGTTGGTCTTGGATCTAACTTATGAGTGCTAGAGTGGAAGTGTATAAGGAGATAGTTTAGTGATTATAAATTTTCTTTTTAATTAGTTAATTTTGGATTTAAATTTGAGTGTAACACAAAAAAAAAAAAAAAGAGTGGAAGTAAAATGTAAGCTAGTCATTAAGGTACTTATGAAATATCCCTACGAGGACAGTCTAACGATATAAATTTTCTTTCTCTGATCTAGTGATTACGAATTCAAATATTTATATAAAAAAACGTTGCTTACGAAATTTCAAGGAGTTGCATAATGTTATGAACTAATCAAATTTAACTTGAACTTTCTCAATTATTCACCTCTCATGACGTAGGTACAATTTAAACCTTCTCTCTCTCTCTCTCTCCCTCTCTCTCTCTCTCTCTCTCTGTCCCCTCCCCTCCCCCACTATAATTTGTGTAAAGTGAAAGCGTGGATGTTAGGGATTTGTTGAGGAGTGGGATAAAGTTATTTGGCCGAAAAAATGTAGCATTGCTTATTATCCCCTTTTGGGGGTGTTAATGTAAGACCTTGTAGCGTTTTGTTGTACATTTCTGAGTATTTGGTTTTCCAATTGTCCAACAACCTATTTGGACCCCCACCAAGTGAAGATGGGGCTGCAGGATGAACAGCTGTTTTAACACCATGGTTTTGCAGCTGAAGATGGTGTGGTAGCAATCAAGACCCCATTTCCTTAGTTGGTCTGGTATGTGTTTTATAATGTTGGTTTCTGTGATTGTTCGTTTGTTTCTTTTTCTTTTTTTTTAACTGTTTTGCAATTTATGTTTTGTATGTTAAATGCTAAGATTTGTGCCATGATATGATGCATAAACCTAATAGGAAGCATAAATATTATAAGTGCTTATTAAAAAAGATGGCCTTAAATGATTTTTTTTTTTTTTTTTTTTTTTTTTTTTGCATTCATGTGTCTCAACTTTTGAATTTTTTTATATTTATTACTAAAATATTGAATTAATTGTTATTAAATTTGATGCGATCAAGATGCATTAATATTAATGTTGATGGGATTTATGATCTATATAAATCATAATTTTTAATTTATAACACACGAGGCACTTTTATTGAAAAAATTGGCCGCAACAATTCTTTGATTATGAAAGTGAAAATTGATAACTAATTTTTGAGCATTAATGTAAGAACTTTTGCTATTTTTTTTTCTAAAATATTATCAATGACTAATTATCACTCTATTATTATTATATATACCTAATAACTAGCATCACAATTTTACCTAATTAAAAAAATATAACACTTCTGAATGCACAATTTTTTCTTGGTATTTGACGATCAGTGTTTGGAAATCTGATTAATCTATTTCAAATAATTATAAGATTTAAATTAGAGATCAGTTCTCTTGATACATATTTTTTCATTTTTAAGTTTTGAATTTAAAATTTTAGTTAAAAGAGTTTTATAGTCTGTTATTATTAGATTTATCCATGTTGGTTTAAATGCACAAGATGAAGGCCAGTTGGGCCGGGCCAACGGGGCCGCAGCCCGGTCAAAGTCTAATTTTTATTTTTTTCACA
Source organism: Dillenia suffruticosa (assembly GCA_033439265.1). Lineage (NCBI taxonomy): Eukaryota > Viridiplantae > Streptophyta > Magnoliopsida > Dilleniales > Dilleniaceae > Dillenia > Dillenia suffruticosa. Next base: position 1,856,141 of record JAVTVX010000027.1, read on the forward strand.
ATTTTGGGTTAGTGAGGCCGGGTGAAGTCCAGTTTATTGAACTATTCTACTTGAAGAGTCCAGATGAGTAAGAAAGAAATTCTTTGTGACCCAAAATGCAATTTGAGCAATTAGCAGGGACCTACTACTACAATTTGTCATTTTTCAGTAAGGGTGAGAGAGTACAAGGACTGCCCTTTTTGGGAACCTAGTTCAGCAACTTCAGCTCAGTAACTTATTTCTAATGCACCAATAATTTAGATTCAAGATAGAAATTCAATTTTAAAAATTATTGGGCTAATCAGATAATATAAAAGGAACACTATCCCCTTGGGAGTAAGTGGATTTTTTTTTTTTTTTTTTTAATGTTCCTGATCTATCAAAGAGAGTAGCCCACTTTTCCATAAGGCATCTTCATTTAAACAATCGCATGGCTTATCTTTTTAATATAATAATTTTAGTTCTTTGTACTAATGAATTTGATTTCTACTTGCAATATATTATATATCTTACCATAATTTTATTGTTTTAATTAACAAAATATAATGGAAAAATTCGCTAGCATCTACTTCATGGAGTCCTTTGCCTAGTTTCAATTCGCTTGGCAGATCAATTCGCTACCATCTCCCTTAGCATTTGATAGATCTAATTTCAAAACTCAAGTTGGAATCTATTTCACCATTTTGAATTTGAGGGCGACAATAGCATTAATGAGATTGGACATGATTCTTACCTTCATTAATGGAGATTTATTATCATCATAACCCATTTCATGGAGAAAAATAGGGAATCGTAATGGACTTTATTCCATAAACATCAACTCTTCTCCAAAACAAATTGGGCTATTTTGCAAACTCAAAGAAACACAGTGACCGAGTTCTTGTAAAGACACCCGAAAAAAAGGAAAGACACTAACAGAATACATCTAAGCTCCTCTCTCTCTTGTTGCATAGTTTGTAGAATGGTTTATAAATGCTGATATTAGAAAAAACCAAATGAGTCGTATATCAAATGACTCAAACCATTCTCCATGTCCCAAAAAAATAGTTTAATAGTACAAATTCACTATCCCAATCTAATAATTTTAAATTCAAATTTTTATATAACAAAAAAAATATCATTCTCTTACGTCCCAAAAGGACGGCCTAATGGTACAAATCCTCTCTCTCAATTTGATAATATCAGATTCAAATTCTTATAAAAAAAATCATTCTCCCATGTGTATATGCTTTGTTTTATTGATTTTTTATTAAATTATTAGCATATATGACCGATTCAAATAAATATTCATCTTAAGTTTGAAAGAAACAGATTGTATAAATTGCTGGGGAAGATTTAATCTATTTAGTTGCTAATTTATTTAATTCATTTGACATTACTTCTTAAAAATTCCTACCAGACTCCGCCAAAAAATCTTGCATTGCGTTCAGAAACTCCAGTTTCTGTCTTTGTGACCCCATATGCGGTTTTCCCACAAATTGTTTCTTCTAATCATAGTGATTCAACTGTTATAACCATGAAGCCCATTGGACATGAAAAACAAGTTTTTCGATTCCCAAAAAAAGAACTTTTTACTTAAAATAATTAAAGTCTAAGAGATTTCTTAATCAGTCATTTGCTTAATATGTAAGTTATTATTATTATTATTTGCTATGTGTATTTAGGCATAATAAATAAGGATTTGTCTAACGGTGTGTTTGACAGTCTCGTGGGAAAAGGAAGGTAAAGGAAAGAAAGAAAAAGTGAAGAAAAAATAGATAAAATTAAAAATTATATTTGACAATAAAATATGTGATAGAAAATGAAAGAGAGTAAAATAAGACACTATGCTTGGTTAAACGAGGGGAAAAGAAGAAAATATATTAAAAAAGTATATGAATTTATTGTTTTGTCGATTTTATTTTTTATTAAAATTTTAAAATAAAAAATATAAAAATAAATTTAATATTTATAATTTTAAAAATAAATCATTCATCCCATCGATTTTGTAGAAATAAAAAATTGGGTTTAAAGAGAAACCCTCCAAAACCTATCCCTTCAACTAATTGCTTTATCAAACATGGATAAGTTCTTTAGAAACCCTCATTTTCCCTCACGTTCCCACCAAAACCCTCTGACCAAATGGAGCATAAGTGAATTCTTAACTTTCTAAATTTAACTCAATTTGTTGTCATCTCATTTAATTTTATTCATAATATAATATTATTTTAATAAAAAAATTAATAAACATATATAAGTTAACTTTAATACTAAAATTATTATTATATTAATAATATTTCGTTGTAAAATCCCCTTTAATCTTAACTTCTCTGAAACATTCTTAATCATGTTCGGTCAATCTTATTAAGCAAGATTATTGTCTCAAAAACTCCTATAAACACTGTGCCTCTTCCTCCCTCACAAACCCCAACCCCACTTCCAAACGAACCCTAATTACCACCCAAAACTCAACCCTCAAAACAATGGCGGAAACAACCACAGAGTCAGCACCGCCGGCGAGAAAGGTAACCCTCAAATCAGAAGAGGGAGAGCTCTTGGAGGTTGAAGAGAGAGTCGCGAAACTATCTGAAATTATCAAAAACATTCTCGACGAGGTCGAATCCCCAGACGTTGAAATTCCGGTCCCAAACGTGAAGGCCAGCGTTCTGAAGAAGGTCATCGGCTACTGCAACTCGTACGTGGAGAAGAAGTCCGACGAGGAGGCCTTGAAGGCATTCAAGAAGGAATTTGTGGAGGAAAATTGGAACATCCTCCTCGATCTGATAACGGCCGCAAGTTTTCTTCTTGTCAAGGAGATGTATGAGTTTCTCCGTAAGGCGATTGCTAAGAAGATCAAGAACATGCCGATCGAAGAGGTTCGTGAATATTTTGGTGTGGTCAATGATTATACCCCCGAAGAGGAACAACAATATCGGGCCAAAAACAAGTGGGCTTTCGAGTAATTTGGAAATCCTTTGTGTTTTTTTTTTGGGTTACAAATCCTTTGTATTTTAACACATAATAATTTCATAATACACTCAGATGTTCATGCTTCCTAATCTCGTGTTGGAGATTCGATGATTTTGATAAATAGCATTATCTTGCTATTTTTTTTTTTCCCTTTTGAATGCTTATTTAAGTTTAGGGTTTGATCCTTAAAACACCTTGTTGATAAAAAGTTTTTATTAATCTTTACTTACGCGATGAAAGAAAAAAAAGAAAATCTAAATTTTGATTTACGATCCATTTGGGGGAGGCTTCGCCCATCCTAAGAAAAGCTTCTCATGCTAACGTTAAGGGCTTAATAATTAAGAATAAGGAAAATACATGATGCTTGGTTGGTTTGGACATTAAAGAAGTGCCCAAATAGCAAAAATTGGCATTGCCTTTATTATTATTCTTATCCTTATTAAGGAAAGCCAAATGGTCTAAGCATCTTTTGGTGAAATTATCTGGTGGGCCGTGTTTAATATTCAACATTGCAGTTGCAGAATTGAATGGTCAAGTCGGGATACTTGATTTGTGTACGAAAAATAATTACTTTATATTTTAAAATTTTGAATTTAAATATCTCTATACAAATATATATATATATATATATATATATATATATATATATATATATATATATCTTTTCATGGTTATATCCTAATCAATACTAGCATAGACTCTTTAGGTCATGTTTGGTAGGAGGGGGAAATGGGTCCAAAATCACCCCTGAAAAATTTCCTCATCTTTAAAAATATATGATATTCATATTTTTACTCGCTCAAATTTTATAGTGGTGGGGGTGTTGTCGGTAACACAAGGGGAAGGAAATAAAAATTTTAAACTATGGAGAAGAAAATTTCAATTAAATTTATTCTAAAGAGAGAGGGAAATTAAAAATCACAAAATTTAAAGATACAGAATTTAACATAATTTAATTTTTTTAGATAGAGAAAATTAATATACATAGTCTTAGAGAGAGAATTTGAAATCAGTGTATTTAGAGAAAAAGAAAATTAATATATTTAGTTTTAAAGAAAAACTAAATTTAATTTTTTTAGGATTAGAAAACTTAAAATTAGTGTGATTGGAAAGAGAAAATATCAATTAAATTGATTTATTTAAAAATAGAAAATTAATGTATTTATTTTTAGAAAGAGAAATACTAATTTTAATTTTTTAAATAGAGAAAATTAATATATGTTTAGTTTTAAAAAAGAAAAATTAAATTTTTTTGAGCAAAAATAAATCAATATGTTTGAGGAGAAAAACTTTACCTCCAATATTTTTACCTAACCTTTTAGCCCATATATTAAATACTATTTATTTAATTAAATAAAAGAAAATTAAAAATATTATATGTATTTTTTTTTTCAAATTTTCCATTGTGCTATGCAGTGATAATAGAGTAGGCTGGCACCAACATGGGTTGTGGATGTGGAGTTGAGTACATTTAAGTATGACCGAGGTTCGACTCCCGCTGGGAGTATCGGGCCTTCATGTGTATGAAGCTTTCTCAGTTGAGAGATCCACTCTCTGAAAGGAGCCGGTATAACGGTCGATCTAGATTAGTTGGGGCGAAATCTTAGATAAAAGATATTGGTAAAAAAAAAAAAAAATAGAGCAGGGCGGCCTAAACTCTTTCCCGAGCCCATCTCAAAATGATGGGCCGGGTCTGTTGAGCTCATAATGAATCTCTCTCCCTCCCCCCCCTCTCTCTATATAAATTGAGAAGCCGAAAACCCTCGCTCTTCTTTCATTTTTCACTGCCGCTATCGGAGATTTCCGATATCCGAATTTCTTCTTCGTGTCATAAACCCCAAATTTTCTAGATCGATTGAAGATGGGAGATTATAACGATGCATTTATGCGCAACAATACAAATGTTCAGGCTCGTACCAAGGCTCAGAGCCGTGCAAATGTTCTTCAACTCAAACTGGTAAAATCTAAACCTTGATATTTCCCTTTTTTTCTTTTGATTTTGCCCTAATCCGATTAATTCCCGTTTGGCAAATCGATCTTGGGCTAGACCCTATTTTGGAATTTGTGGTTTTTGACAGATCTTGATGATTTTATTTATAATGATACTGATTTTTCTATAATGTTTATTGATTGTTCGAGATTAGCTGATTTGCCAAGTTGATTTTGATCTAGTTGAGATGTGCTAATCTGGGTATGTAACCCATTTCATGGTTATGAAAACTATTTGAAGCTAATGATGGAATATTCAATCGCTCTTAACCCTAGGTCTGGTTAGGGTTTTCAGCAATAATCGATATCTATGCAGATATGGTAAATGCCATGTGGCAATTTCAGGTTATTATTAGTATGATATTGTTGATTTTTATTAATGTGTATTGATCTCCGGGAGCTGTTGATATGTTCCCCGTGGTTGACTAGTCGGTGATCTGTAGAAGTTGCTTTTGATCTAGATGATGGGTTGTTGTAATATGCGAGGCTTTATCTTTCTGAATATTTACCTTTTTCTTTTGCTGATTTGGATTTCCATATACTTTGTAAAGTTAGAAATGAACTCCACATTTTTTTGTTCCCAGTAACAAAAGTTGGAATTGGGAATGAAGTTAGCAATTTTTTGTAATTCATTTGGTTCTAAGCATGGCCTTAGGGATTGGAGAAAAGATTGGCAGTAATGCAGATTTGTTTTAGCCAGTGCTTCCCCCTCCATATATGCCACCTCTTCATGTGTACTAATCAATTAACTGGGATTGCAGATTGGGCAAAGTCATCCTACGGGTCTGACTGCCAATCTTTTGAAGCTGTTTGAGCCTCGACTTCCATTGGAATTTAAACCTCCTCCAGAGAAAAGGAAATGTCCACCTTACACAGGTATCCCGTACCATTGATGAGCTATTTTTATATGTACCAAAAAAAGGTTGAAAGCCGAAAATAATGAATCAGATGCAGTGTGATCTCATTGGTCATTGAGGAGCAATTGGTTGTATGTGGTATAATAACTCACCTAATGAAATTGTGCCATATTAGATTCAGCTTTTTTCTTTTTTGCCTTTGATTTTTATTGCTACCTGCAATTTTATTCTTGATTAATGGTTTTGTTTTGGTGGGACAAGTAATTTTAGTCATGAATTTCTACTCTGGGGTTTCTGGTTTAAAATTTGATTTCCGTGCAGGAATGGCTCAATTTGTGAGTAACTTTGCTGAGCCTGGAGATCCTGAATATGCTCCACCTGTGCAAAAGGCCGAGACTCGTGTAAGATATGTCATCTTTTGTGTGTATTTATCTGTTTATTTGATGTGATTCATGGTAAAGGATTTATGGAATTCCCTTCTGCTAGGTTTGGGACCTAGTAGCTACTGGTTTATGCTCTTTACACTGCACAAAGTGATCAATGCAACACAATATTTCAAATGCTTTGATTGCAAACCTCAGATGCTACTTCCTTTTTTTTTTTCCAATGTTGCCCCCTTTTTATACCTTTGTTGGTGGCATCCCTGGTTCAAAGTCAAACTGTTTTATCTTTTTGATTATTTTCCCAGAATGACTGATAAAACAATTTGATGAAATGCTTGGAAATATAATTTACATTGTTGTGATTGCAGTCCCAAAGGAGAGCGAGAATCCATGCGTTACGCTTACAGAAGGGTGCCGAAAAAGCAGCTGAAGAACTTGAAAAATGCAATAACCATTATTTCCCTTAAATTTTATTTGTGGTGTGATTAATGTTTATCCAAGGTTGAATGCTAATATTGTTCTTTTCTTTTATTTGTAAGCAGATGATCCAAATAATGACCCAAATATTGCTGGAGACCCATACAAGACACTATTTGTTGCCAGACTTGTAAGTAATATCAACTTGTCCCATGAAGTTTGTTGTGTTTTCATAGAAAATTATATATGCAATGATTTGGTTATTCCATTGTATGTTTGTAGAGTTACGAGACAACTGAGCAGAAAATCAAAAGAGAGTTTGAGGCTTATGGGCCAATCAAGCGGGTAGGTATTTTAAAGCATCCCAAGTGGGGCTCATTGCCTTTTGTCGGTAAGGAGTATATTATCGTGGTAACTCCACGTTTTTAGTGTTTATCTGCTTTAATTAAGGACTTACTAGTGTTACTGGTGTTAAAAGAAATAGTAATATTTTTTGAGTTAAGTATTCTATACATTTTACAATTGTCAAAACACATGTAGTCTGAGTCACAGATTTTGGATGATAATTTTTTATCCGTTATTGATGCATTTTGTTACAACTGTAGATATCTTGTAGTAATTATGTAACAAAATGTTTAAACATTGTTTGAGGAATTTGCTTGTACCAAAAGCTTTTAACTTTTCTAAATTCATTGTACAACAACAATAACAACAACAACAACAAAAAACTGTGTCTTAATCCCAAATATTTGGAGGCTATAAGTTCATCCCAAATATTTGGAGGCTATAAGTTCATTGTAAACCATTATGATATGCTTGTTGAGATGTTGGTCTTGGGCTTCACCTTGTGGCCAATTGAATTCTAATGATGGTGATACAATCACACTTGTTGAGGTTCTGGTATTCTGGTAAACTCGAGGAGTAACAAATTGTTCATCCCAATAACCTCTGAGGTTGGAGAAAGTTGACAGTCGGGGGTGTCTCAGGTATAATATATAGCCACTGGAGAGTCAATGCTTTTGGGAGTAAAGTAACACAGGTATCCTTGACAATTGGTCTATAGTCACATTGGGTTTGTTTTTCTTGTCCTTAATAACTCTCTTTGATTTAGTGGTTCTTTTAAATTTTCCACGGTCCTTGGTGTTGTTCTAGTTTCTAGGAGTTGCCCAATTATTTAGTTTAACTTTAATCATAATGAGCAACCCCTGGTAAGGGGGAACATGGTCCGAAATGGTACTTCTATTCTTCGGTTCTAGCCATTTCATAATACCAAAGAAGGTGCTTTATTCCGCTTGGAAAAGCTGAAAATTTTTAAGCCAAGCAGACAGTGATGCATTTTGTCCTTTGGCCTTTATATCAAGCAACAAAAGGAAAGACAGACAACTCCTCTTTAATCTGCAATGGGTAAAACATGTCGGGAGTATTATCATCTCTTTCTCTTTCTCAAACTTTTAAGTCCATTTCTTTTCTGATGCTGAAAATTTTACTTTTCGTTTTAAAGGCCATCAAAACTTATTAGCAGTTGAGGAGATATCCCGGTATTTCTTGTATCATCTATAACTATTTCTTTAGAATAAATATTTCACCCTGGTAAGGGGATATTAGTTGTTCGTCAACTGGTAATATGCCTACAAACATCAGTTTTCGGCAACTCTAGCAATGGTGGCGCTGCACCTCACTTGGACAAGCTGTATTGCTAAAGGTGAGCACGGCTAATGAGGCATAGAGCCTGACTGCCGTGCCATTTAGGATTTTTCTTTCCATTCCAACTCGTTCTGTAGAAACTGACTTGTCAACATAAACAGAAATGTTTTATTCCATTTCTTCTGCTCACGTAGACCCCATTTCATAACTGTGGTCTTTTCTCCTTTTTCTTTGGGTTTTCAGGTTCGCTTAATTGTGGATAAGGAGACAAATAGACCGAAAGGCTATGCTTTTGTGGAGTATATGCATACTCGGGATATGAAAAGTTTGTTTTGATTGATGCTCTTTGTTTATGTCTTTTGATTTTTTGTTTTTGGTTTCTAATTCTGCTTATATATGCATCTTACAGCCGCATACAAACAAGCTGATGGAAGGAAGATTGATGGGAGGAGAGTTCTTGTGGATGTCGAGCGTGGTAGAACCGTTCCAAATTGGCGACCTCGTAGGCTGGGTGGTGGACTTGGAACAACCAGAGTTGGAGGTGAAGATGCAAGTCAGAAGCATTCTGGGAGGTAATATCCCCCTGTGGCTTTTGCATGTACAGTTGTTATAACATTGATTGTCGTGTCGATGATTTAATGATTGTTGACCACTGGTGTGCTTAGTAATTCTTGAGTTTGGATACCTGAAGATAGTTATCTTTTGTATTCAACAACTTGACTTGTTGGCTAAATATCTTGTATTCAATGTCCCACTATTTAGGTAAGTATGTCCATACTGATAAGTCAGTAGTCTCACATGTTGTATCTCATGAATTTCTCCAATGTTAACTTGGGTCTTCGTCTGGTGCTCGGAAAATGTTTTGTTTGTCTATGATATAATTTATTGTCTTGTTCGTGCCTTAAGAGCTTTTCTCTTCATATTGCTAAAATGAACCATAACATCTCCCACTTTTGGTCATTCTTTTTTGTTGATAAGCTATTTGAAATAATGCACTTCCTCACGTGAGTGGCTTGGTGAGTTGTTTATGGTATAGTGCTTAGAGCTATGGGTAGTTGGACTTGGTACCAAATATAGTATGTTGATGTCTATATGAAATTTAATATGATTGGTGTTGCTTCTTTAATTGTTCAGAGAGCAGCAACAATCTGGACCAGCCCGCTCTGAAGAACCAAGAATAAGAGATGATCGACATGGAGATCGGTAATACTTGCTTCAGCCCGTGTTTGTTATTTAAGTTTGGTGAACAGCAATGCTTGTGAGCTATGGCTAGGCCAACTTCTCCTTTTGATTGCTGAAATAGTGAATGATAGTGCATTTGCATGTGGTTTTTCCATTGTTTAATCTGTCACTTTAGTCTGCGACATTACACTTACTGCCCTGAGCTTACCGTTCATTTTGTTCAAGAGTGGTGTATAACTACCACGTACAAAGTTGTTTGCATGAACAAAGCCAGGATGTTGCTTAAGGGGGGCCCAAAACTTGATACTATCATGGTGCAAAGTAAACAAAAATATTAACAAGGTTTCTTAATTCATATAGATCAAATAAACTTTTACAATCGTGCTCTATGATCTAGGGGTTTTTGAAGGCCGATCAATCAAATAACTCATGCTTGAGTTGGTTTTGTTTTGTGCCAACTACCTAAAAGTAGCATCTGGAATGGTATACAAGGAAGGGGGGACATGTGCAGGACATAAAACATTACGTTTGGTTTGTGAAGACGGAGACAAATGTGGAAATTGTCTTCGTCTCCGGGACAAAAATGTGCCAATTTCTGTAATGTTTTATGGGGGATTGAGACAGAAAATTTGATAAAATTATTTTTCCAACTTTGCCATCATGCACTTTCAAGATTCTTGTCCTGCCTCTTTTTTCATATCTTCTATCTGTTGTCGTCTCTTCTGTCATGTACTCTGGACGAAACCCTACCGAAGTGTTATCCCCCCTCCCTAAATCTACCCTGTATGCTTATGCTATGCTTGAAATGTACCACAGGGACAGGGAGAAGTCCCGTGAACGAGGAAGGGACAGAGACCGAGAAAGAGAGAGATCCCGTGAGCGCTCTCATGACAGGCCCAGGGATCGTGATCATAGAGAGGATAGGCACCACAGAGACCGGGACAGGAATAGGGATAGAGATAGCGTAAGAGATCGAGGCCGTGATCGTGACCGTGATCGTGACCGTGACCGTGACAGGGGTCGGGACCGTGGTCGCGATCATGATCGTGACCGAGAAAGAGATCGAGATAGGGAGCGCGATCGTGATCGTCCTAGGGAGAGGGAGAGGGAAAGAGAGAGGGAGAGGGAGTATGAAGCTGGTGATGTGGACTATGACCGTGGACGTTCTCGAGATAGGGAACTGAACTATGACAGATCAGAAGCCAAGCATGAGCGAGATCAACATGGTGAAAGGGAGCAAGATTATGATCGCACTGGGCAAGAAGATGATCCTGGTTGGTATGAACAGCATGAGCATGGTTACAGGCGTCCAGAAGCTGAATATGACCGTGAGCAGTATGATCATTATGAACAACATCAAAGTAGGGGGCAGCATGATTTGGATGTCCAGGGGGAGCGCCCCCCTTATGATCTTCCTGGCCATGGACATGATCCATATGATCAAATGGATGACGATTATCATTATGATCGTGCAACATCTGAGTCCCGTGAAAGGGAGAGAGCACGAGACTCAGACCGTGAATATCGACGCTCAGAGAGGTCGCTGTCTCGAGAATATGATCACTAAGGTCCCTTCCCTAAATGGTGATGTATCTAATTTATTTAACAAACTAAACTGTTTCGATCCCTGTTCCTGATTTGCATACTTGAATATCTTTTGTTATAGGTGGTGCATCTGGAGAAAAGCCCTGGGGCCTATTTATGACACTCATGTTCTCAATATTTTGTGGTTTTTAAGTTTTTATCGGACAATGATAAAATCTGAACTATGTACTCTGAATGCTTTTGTCCGACTTAGCGGCCCATGTGGTGGTGGCTTACCCTTTCAATTTGAGCTGTTTGTGATATTTGCTTGACCAGAACTTCCCAATTGTAATATTTTGCTGAATCAAACTTTGATGTTATGAGGTAAATATTCCATCCACCTTCCCCCTGTCCATGAGTTCAATTTTCTAGTTGATCGTGTATGCTTTTTCCTCAAGATATACTTGCAGGTATCGTGATTTTTCTTGTAGCTTATAGAAGCTTCTCTCTTCTAAAATGATGAGGTTAAACTTTGAAAGGATGTATTCTAGTGTTGGCTGGGAAGTTGGGATGTTGGGATTGGGTTGGTGTTCAAGTTAAAGTAAGGTTTTTATTTTATTTTATTTTATTTTACTTTATTTTTTGGGAGTTATTTGTTAGGTTCTGTAATCCTTCTTTGCCTTATATCGGTCATAATGGGTTTGTTCCAAATGAAGTGATGCTTGAGAGAATTGAGGAAGAACTCTCAACTACACATTCGTTAGGGGAGAGACTCAGGGTTGTGTACATGAATATTTTTACTATTTAGGTTAGTGAAGGCCTTTTTATTAAAAGTATTTCAACTAAGGACATTTATGGTACAAGGAGAAATTTTTAAATGGAAAAAATTGTTAGGGTAATATTTTATCTACTAATTGTTATTTTAATAATTTTTTCTTTTTTATTTTCTTGTCTGGTGAATAAATATAATATTTGGTATGGGATAAAAGGTTAGAGATAGAATTTTAGATTAAGAATCAATTTATATTCTCTCTCTCCCTCTCTCCGTCTCTGGATGAATTTGTTTTGAGTTTTTTCTATCTAAAATAAATTTGAACCTAGTTATTTTTTTTAAATAAGCATATTTATTTTCTCTCTTTATTAAATTATTCTAGATTTTTTCTCTCTAAATAAATTATTCATTTTCTTCTGCTTCTTTTTCTTCTCTTACTTCTGCAGACTGCTACTCTTGCACTCTGCCACAACTGCATTCACATTCATATTACACTTCATTCATATTGTAAGCGTTCAGTAGTAGGTCACACACTCCTTGCAGTCAACTAAGTGTCTGCAACTCATATTCCTTTCCCATCTTGAATCAATTCATAAGTCTGTTAGACATGGCTCATGGTTAGACAAACATGTAGGTAAGACCTCGTATCTCGTCTGTCTTTCATTTTGATTTCGTGCACAAATAAATTCGTCTTGTCGGAAAATGATCCATTAATTGCAGTCGTCGGAGGGAGGAGTCACAACCTTAAGGGCAAATTTGTGCAAGAAAATTTTCATATTTTGCAAAATAATTTTTTTTTTAATTTTGAAAATTAAATAATATTTTCTTTTTATCCACAATTTTCAATAGAAATAGAAATAGAAAGGAATTTTGTCAATCAAAAATAATATAATTCCTGGAGGATGCCATTTCCTGGTAATTGAAATGGAGCATGAAGCGGCTATCACCGAAGGAAAGGTTCCATGATTATTATTATTATTTAAGTTCAATAGGTACCTTAACTATATTTTGATTAATTCAGTTTGAGTTACCGTCGGATTCTTTGTATGGAGAACTCTTCTAACATAGATTTTTTCGATCTTAAAATTTAAATTTGAATTTTAGTTAAAAAATTTGGTGTCCTTTCTATTGAATCAATTGTCCATCGGTAGCATAAAAGGAAAGTCGAAAAAATTGAGCACGGCTAAAGCCTGACAAAGAAGAGTCAACCCTTAAAATGAGTCTTATAGTATTCTAACTGGATTAGTTGAGTAAAGTCCGGATAACGATGATGAAAAATAAAAAGTGGTTGGGTCTATCATGCCCAAAGCATTTCTTGAGCTGGGCTTGGCCTGCTAATTGTTACTAACTATGTGGGTCAGAGTTGAGTAATGTGCTGAAACCTGGGCCATTTTGGGCATGGCCGACCCCATATATCCTAGAATCCTTGGGCTTGCCTACCGGACAGTGGTTCCGGCATCTTTGAGGGAGGCCAATAGCAGTTGGACAGAGTGGACATGCAGGGATATAAGCCCTGCTCTCTGGGCCAAACAAGAGTTTGGCCGTGGCTTAGAGTAGAAGCCGAACCTGCCATTTTTTTTTTCCTCACTAACCAATATTTGAGATTTATTTGACTAGTCCAAGCACTATGAGACCCATATGGAGTTGGTCGAAGACCGGATCCCGACTAATAGGAAGAAGGACCGCTCAAATTTCAAACCTAACAGTCAGGCACTAAAAATTTATACCACTCAATGAAGCTGGTAATCAGCTATAAACTCAATGTTCAAAGCAAAAAAACACAGGCCTAAGCGATGCGCATATTCATTATATTCATCTAAATTCTACTAATTTAAGATATTTTCGGGTGTAAAACCCATACTATATATTACAATGATTGATAAATCATAAATTTTGTACTTAGATGAAAAGGCTTGAATAAATAGTAAACTCATCTCAAAACACCGGTACACCCAAAAATCTCAGGTTCTGTTTAGATCCGTCTTAAAGTTCCAACATGACTGGAGAAACAATTTTTTGGACAATAAACTGGGCAATTAGATCTCCACGCTTGACTTCAAAATCTTCTTCAGAATGATTGTATAACAATACCACAATTGGTCCTTCAAAATCTTCTTCGATCACACAGATGCCAACATCAATTAAATGCTCCTTGTCCAACCCAGATCGCGGTGCTTCGAGTCCAAATCAATCAACACCAACCCAATTAATATTTTGATATTATCTATAAAAAACCATCAAGAAAATGAGTAAATTTCCATAAAATGAGGAAAAAAGAAGTTACCAATTTGAGCATATGTCCCTTCAGGAAGTTCGATGATCAGATCAGTTGGAACCGTAGCATTGCCTCTTGCAGGAATTTTTATATCAGCAGCACTGTACATGACATTCCATTAGAAAACTTATAATACCCACAAAAAAAAAAAAGAAAACAGAATAAGTGCATTTTCCTTAATTTTTTCTCATTAACCTTGACAAATCATAACCAGCAGCGAAACTAGAAGTTCTCAATGGCAAGGAAGCTTTGTCTGAGAGCTTCTTCACTTTCAAGACATGTTCATGAACAACCATGGTTTTGTCTTGGGTTTGAACTTGAGCTTCTTCTGAGGGGGGGTCATCGATTGGGACAGTGTTTTGTTGGACCATTTTGTAGAGTTGGTAAGAGAGGAATTGAGCAAGTGGTTTAAGCTTAGAGATGACATAAGGTATCATTAAAGAAGAACCATTTAGTCTGACAAATGCAAAACTACGAATGACTGCTTTTGAAACAGTGACACCACCTGCTCCTGCCATTGGGCAATGTTCATGCAAACAGGCAAGTTGCAAACTCAGATTATGTGCGCATATATATATATATATATATGTCTCCTTTTCTAGTACTTGCTAAGGATTTGAAAAATGCTGCAGATTCATGATTTGCTTCAAACAATCTAAAAACAAGGAGAAGCATCTAAAGTGAATGGAAAATATATCAGTTCTGGCACCATGCGACTATAAAGTCATCAGGCCAAATGATTGTACTTAAAATACATTTTTTTTTTACCAACAGTATTCAAAGCATTGAGAACTCATGGACATGGCAGGAGAAAATATTAAACTGCATCATATCTATTTCATGAACCAAAGGGGAGCAATATCTAACATATGAACACATCAATCATGTTAGTGAGATGGCCACCAAGTTATAAAAAGATTAATCATGAAAAAAAAGCATTATTCTATTTTCATTACACCAATATAGTGCCCATAGCAAATTAATGATGCATTTCCATCAGATTATTTATTTATATTTTAGTAAAATTTGACAAACATAGTTTTATTAGATAACAGACCAGTTAGAATATGCCACGTCAGTTGGTTGTCATATGAAGGCACATTGTTTGTCGGGCCAAACAAAGGTCATTCAAGGAGTATTTCATTTCACGAAAGCAACAGTCGGTGGATTGTAGGTATAGATAAAAACCAAGCCATGAAACTTCCGTATCAGTAGTGGAGGACAATTTCCTTCATTATCTGAACACGCATTACGAGGACATTTTGATTCATCTTTTGAATTATGACTATAAAATAAGAAAAATTAATGCAGATTCATTTGTCCACCTCAGAGATACCTTCTAGGAAATTTCAATCTTTGTTTTTATCTTAAGGTATCTGAAGCTCAATTTTCATATGTGAAGAAATCCAGCTTCTGCTAGTTTATTCATTTCTGCGTGCAGACAAGAAAAAAAGAAGTTTGGAAAAGGTAATGATATGGAAAATAAAGTCATCGCATCATCTTTGGAAAGGAGAGCATACAGGTACACATGAACATAGCCATGAAAAGAATGAATACAAGAGTCGGGACAAAGGGGTTTAAATTATCAAGGCCTAGCAGAATCCATTTTAATTTTTAATTATGATAAAAATTATAATCACTATCTTTTAAATGTGTAATAATAAAATTTATTTTATATATATATATATATATATATGATGGTTCAAATTTAGGTTGTATGAAAATAGAAATAAAAAATAGAAATATATATAAAAAGATAAGACACTTTGTAAAAATATTAAAAATAGAAAATAGAGAAACACGTAAATATAAAAAATATAAATATTTTTATGTAAATATTAATTATATGATGAAATATTTTTTGCTTATTTAAAAATTATAACTCAAATCCAAATATAAATTTCTATCCTTATCCTAGTCTTGGACTATTGCAACTGATATTTTGAAACTTTTGCCTGGTAAATTTTATTTGGGAGAACTGAACTTACCAAGTTGCATTAAGGAGCGGCATGAACAATCCTCTATGCTGTCAAATCAGCTCCAGTAAATCATCACATGATTTGCTCATGCAACTGCATCTGCGGGTGTCTCTCTCTCTCTCTCTCTCACTCTCCAGAATTCATACATGTAAAGACAAAACACAGTTGTCAGAGAAGGGAACAGAAGTCTAAAAGGCCATGCAGGAAGCTTCGAGGAAGCCATGAAAATAATTATTCTATTCCTCTGGTGATCCCACAACTGCATGTCTCCGTTATATTTACTAGATCAGCTGCTTTCATCGCTCTTTCTCGTTAAGGAATCTGAAAAACAAATGTCAAGGAGATAGTCTATCGATACGAATTCTCTTTTCCAATCTAATCTAATGATTCAATATTTAAATCCCTGTATAATAAAAAAAAAAAAATCTAAGAAAAAGTCAAGCGCCACTTAAGTTTTGTGAGATATCCAAAGGCTGGGAAGAGACGAAGCTGATAAGTACTCCATGGACAGTACGGAACACTAGGTGATAACTGATAGAGAGATTCCTTCAATAATTTCATTACACCGTCCAAATGACACCCTAACTTTTCATCATTTAAGGTCTTGTTTGGAGGATTTACTTTTGAAAATTCCCGGAAATCTTGAATTTTCAAAAACAATTTACGTAACGTTTATCTTAAATAAGAACGCAACTAATGATTCATATTCCTCCCAAGTAACGCAATTTCCGTAATCAAGATAAAAAATATATAATTGTTAAATTAAAAATATAATATTATTTTATAATAATTTTTGTTAGATCATTCTAGAATTATCATAAATATCTATACATTTATAGTTCTAAAAATATTACTATAAAAAGGCGTAAAATTATCAATTGAAATTTTAACTTTACTATAAAAAGGCTTAAAGTTATAATTCAAAAACTAACACCATTTCAAAAATATTTAAAATTATCAATTCAAAATATATATTATTTTTCAAAACTCTAACATTATCACACGAAAACCTAAAATTAGGACAAGAAGACCCTAAAGTTCCTATAGAAAAGTCTAAAATTATCACCGGAGGATCTAATTGTGGAATTTTCTACTTTTACTATAGGACAGAATCTTTAATTTTTTTTTTTTTAATACAAATAAAACCATGTTATCCAAAATTTTTTGATAATTAAATCATTAGCTGTTAGTATTGACAGCACTATTCTTGCACAAAAATACCCAAATAAGCACCGAGTTAGATATCCTCCAAGTACCGAAGAAAAAGTACTGATAGAGGGCTTAAAAAAATCACTAGGAAGATACTAGTTAGACTACAAGTGAAAAACCTTCGTCCCGGTAGAAGAGAATCAAAGACCTCCTTTTTCTCATATTGCCATGATGCAGGGAGTATGCAGAAAAGGTAAGAGACAGAATGCAAGTAATTACTCATTCCCTACTTACATGATTTGTTGTCGCCCGGCTGCAGTATTTTTATGCAAACCTGCAGGTGAACCAACAATAATGTGCTAAATGAACGAGAAATGAATAAAAACAATAAAGGAAAAAGACTAACTCAGGTACATTTTTTGCTATTATTCGCATAAAAACATGTTAAATTATAACTGAGAAGAGTGTATATCTACCCAAAATGACCGAAAAAGTACATGACAGAAGAACACAGTGGCTGAATAAAAGTGTTTCCGGTAATGAAAATACGGAATGAACCGTCTAGAACGACCAAGTATGTCACATTAGATATAACTAACCTAAGCGCATCAATCAAATTCAAATGCGTAAAATATTCCCATGTGGGTAAGATGGCATTTTTCAAGCATTGTCTCCCCAGTTTCAACTGCACACAGTGGTTAGAATGGTCATTTCATTCAAACTCCATTCCTATAATAACCTGTCCATAAAGCCCTTTACGTGAGAGAGAGAGAGAGAGAGAGAGAGAGAGAGCGAGAGAGAGAAAGATTAGAGGCTTATAAGTTATATAGCACCCATAATTGGGTCATTTATTTGAACCACCTCCAAGAAAAACTCAGAAAACGGGAGAGGAAGAAGAGAAACACGCTCGCAAGAGCAATAACACAAAAGAGTTCTTCTTGATCCTAACCAAGCACTGTAAAGTTTTGTACGATATCTTGCCATCTCCATGGCTCGGATTCTTAGGAATTTCAAGGCTATAGCAGCTGAAGTAGTATGGATATTATTTTATGTCCTCGTGATGATCAATAACGTAGATGGAGGACAGAGACTCCTACTAGCTGACAAGCATGGAAATGCAGCAGAGAAGGAAGGACTCATGATCAAACTGGTGCATTTCTTTTGGCAGAGTGGAAAATCATCTTACCAACATGTCTGGCCAGTGAGTCTCTACATCCTTTGGTATTACTATTTGTGCAACATTCTAAATCTTTATCATGACATGGAAACTTAATGAGCTATGTTTCCATTACCAGAATACAGATAGCTGGTCACGTCTCTCTCTCTCTCTCTCTCTCTCTCTCTCACTCGGTAGATGTTTCTTCTAAACATTTCTCTTATCATTTGCAATGACAGGAGATGAAGTTCGGCTGGAGAGTGGTCGTAGGAACCATAGTTGCATTTTTTGGTGCAGCACTAGGGAGCGTTGGAGGGGTTGGAGGTGGTGGAATTTTTGTCCCTATGCTCAGCTTGATCATAGGTTTCGACCCCAAGTCTTCAACGGCCATTTCCAAATGTCAGTAATTTGCTCCATCACTCTTTTTCTTCCGGATATCTTGCAGCAGAAACTACGTGTGCCTCATTTTTGCTGACTAATGTCCATATGATATGTTTCTTTGATCATAGGTATGATCATGGGTGCAGCAGGATCAACTGTCTACTATAATCTGAAATTGAAACATCCAACACTTGACATTCCTCTCATAGATTATGATCTGGCCCTGCTCTTTCAGCCAATGCTCATGTTAGGAATCAGTATTGGAGTTGCTTTCAATGTCATTTTCCCAGACTGGATGGTCACAATCCTGCTCATCATCCTCTTCATTGGTATGAAACTCAAAGCCTTACTATCTCATTTTTCTGTATCTCTTTCTCCACTTAAGGACAGTCTAAAGTAACAAGTATAAAATGCCGCATCCAGCCCCCAGCATCTGAAGAAATCTCAATATGGTTGATGCTATTTATCTTTAGCTAGAGTGATGCTGGAAGTTTGATATATTCTTCTACTATATTCTTTCCAACGAAATCCTAATGGACTGATGAATGAATTAAATGGTGGCAGGGACATCAACAAAAGCTTTGTTCAAAGGTATAGAAACATGGAAGAAAGAGACGATGATGATGAAAGTAAGGGTCTTTGCTTACATTTTGCTCAAGCTTTCAAAAGTTTACCTTCCCGCAAACTTCTACTGATGAGTTTAAGGAATTTTTCACTTTCAGGAAGCAGCCAAGGTGCCAGAAACAGAATCCAAAGGAGATGGTAAGTGCTCCATATTTCCTCAAAGTTTTTCTGTTACTGTTTAAGAATCACCAAGCAGACAGTTTTACACTTGAGAATCTAAGATAAAGCAACTGAAGTAAAGAAATTGCATTGCATGCGTGTTATCTATATTGTAGCTCTGTACAGTAGATTTATTTCCAAGACAAAACATGTCAACAGATCAAACCATAAGTCAAACCAAACCATCGAGACAGATCTAGCAGGAAGTGCAATTAATTTATCAACTACAAGGTCTGCAAACTAAAAATTCAGTAGTATATGAAGGCCATTACTCAGTCAAGAAATTTATGCGACCATATCACGGAGGAAACAAATTCATGGATGATGATGCTCAAACCCATCCAGAGCAATATCTCCTATGAGTACAATCATCATCATATCTTGTTTGCAAGCCAGTTCTACTTATGCAACCATATCATGGAGGAAACACATGCATGGATGATGATGCTCAAACCTATCCAGAGCAATATCTCCTATGAGTACAATCATCATCATATCTTGTTTGCAAGCTAGTTCTACTAACTCTTCCATATTCTAGATATGCATCACTTCTCCAAATACTAAGCATTTTTATTGTGTCAAACACCTGAAAAGCAGTTTTACTGAAATGGGAGAGATCAAAATCTTTCTCAAATGTAGTCTACATCATTTTCTTTGATTGTTTCACCTTAGAGAAAAATATGGGAGGCCAAATAGACCACAAGCTAAGGATAATCTTCGTAAATTTCTGTTGCTGTAACTTGGTTTCCTCCCGCAATATAACAGATTATTTAGATGTATAGCCCTTGGAGCTGTAAGACCCCCTCAACCTGCCTTAAAATTTTCAAAAATCAACCAAAGACATGTTAGAAGATCTGCTAGACAAAGAAGTGATTTCATTCCTGCATATTTCCTAGACAAGCTGCATGACATAGTAAGGGAAGTAAAACATAGTGATACACGAGGACTAAGGAGATCAAGTACTATAGTCTGCTCAGCAAATAAAATGCATTTTGTGTATTAGCAGTTTTTCCCCAGATTTTCGTACTTACAATGTCAAAAAAATTATGTTATTACAGATGGTTCTGGGGGTGAATACAAACCACTGCCAAGTGGTCCAGCTGCTTTAGAAGATGACAGGGTAAGTACAGAAAATCAATATTTATGGCACCAATTTCCAAAAATTCCGGAATGTCTTTCATGAGAAACATTGTCCTTTGTTGGATACACTTCTAACTAAATCCTTACTGTTGTATTTTGGACTCCATGTAGGTTCCCATTCTATACAACATTTGCTGGAAAGAATTGTCCTTGCTTACATTTGTATGGGTGGCTTTCCTAGGTGTACAGATTGTTAAGGTAAGCATCTATATCATATTGTCATAATCAAGGTTCAGTCTCATCTAAGGTTCATATCCATTGTTACTATATTGTGTGCCAAACAAGAAAAATCTTTTGGTGATTCGGGGGAAAAAAAAAAAGAGGAAACACCAACCAAGTTTCCATTTCTTCTCCAATCAAAAGTTATTACTTCTCTGGCAACAACAAGATTTCCCCTGCTTGTCTTCTAGAACTAATATTCTTAAATTCCCTTTGCAGACATATGCTACAACCTGCTCTGTCAAGTACTGGATCCTCAACCTGTTGCAGGTGAGAGTTGATTGCTCTGTCTATTCACACACAAGTCTTTCATAAATGAAATATGTGTGCTACATTACACAGCATTTCAGGTGACCGGTCAGATAACAAACCATCTAAAATATGATTTCACTTGAGCACTTCGCATAAATTTGAGGATCAAGAAAAAAAGACCATCTAAGGACGCTTGAAACAAATTTTAAGAACCTTTCTATCACTACATAGCTGAAGCAAGCCTTAACAATGAATTCTTAGAAGATCTTCAGGACAAAAATCATTTGACAAAAACATTTCTATACTGTTTAGGTGCCTATTGCAGCCTCTGTTACAGTGTATGAAGCTGTATGCTTATACAAAGGAACCAGGGTGATTGCGTCTAAGGGCAAAGAAATCACAAATTGGAAGAAGCACCAGATTCTTCTATACTGTTGCTGTGGCATTATTGCTGGTATGGTTGGAGGACTTCTTGGCCTAGGAGGTGGCTTCATTTTGGGACCACTATTTCTAGAATTAGGAATTCCACCCCAGGTATGCATACTCTCTCTCTCTCCTAATTTCCATGCAAGAGACTGTCAAAGTCCAAAGACCAATAACGGCATAACATAAGTCGACTCACATGTAGGGCACATGAACTCTTGATTGCAAAAACCTAGTGAATTAGTGAATTGTCAGCACTCTCAATCTTTGGGATTTGCCTATCAAGAAAGTCTTGAGAAATTTCTGTTTCCCTACTTACATACAAGAAGGATAGGGGTGGAGAGTAAAAAAAGCTTCGATCAGTTATTGATGCAAGGATATCAATTTTATTTTGTAGGTGGCAAGTGCTACATCAACTTTTGCAATGGTATTCTCATCCTCCATGTCAGTTGTGCAGTACTACCTATTGAAACGGTTTCCTGTCCCATATGGTGGGTAACAATATCAAAATACTATAAAATAACTTTACAAAAAAATGGTTTCTGCAAACTATCAATATCTTTCTTTCGTGCAAGAAAAGAATGACCTTATGTTATGTGTGCCTGAACCATATCCAAACTAATTTGAAGGTCATAGTTAACCTCATTTTGTCTTCATTGCAGCTACTTATTTTGTCATAGTGGCCACCATTGCGGCCTTCGCTGGACAGCATGTCGTGAGGAAATTAATTGCAATACTTGGAAGGGCATCAATCATAATCTTTATACTGGCATTGACCATTTTTGTCAGTGCAATCAGTTTAGGTACATGGTTCTCAAACCTTCAATAACACTTTTAATTTGTAAACTAAAATTTTTTCTTATTTCATTACCTAGAAAGAGCTAACTAATTGCATTATAGGTGGAGTTGGGATAGCGCATATCATAAAGAAGCTTGAAAATCATGAATACATGGGATTTGAGAACCTCTGCCATTACAACCCCTCTTTTTAGAGAACGGCACATCTGAACCAGTGTGGAAGAATTAGAAGACAATATTTCCGCTGTTTTATTTGGTTGTCTGTGGATAGAACACAATTGTCCATTTATTTTCCAGCAAAATATAAGTTCCCTTTCTGTCAAAGGATGTGCATTTATTGTGTGTGTGGTAGAAGAACTTACAGCAGAACTCAGTTGAATTTTCTTCCTCCTTATTGTAATACCAATCCAAAGAACTTGCTAGTTACATTTACCTCTATGCAAGAGAGAGAGGGAAAAAAATGGCTCAAAGAGGCAGTTGTAAAATAAGATGCACCATTTCCTAATGTTTCCAAAACTAATTTGCAGTTTGGATATACTGAAGTTTCAATCAAATGTTCCAACCCCACTCCCCCCTCCCCCCAAAAAAAAAAAATCTTTTGGAACCAAATGCTTAATTGTCTACATATGACAGGTAACAGGTAATGCTAAGACAAACCACCTCCTTATAATCAAAACAAGTGGGCAAAGGAGCTAGAGCCTACTTGGTTGTCCAAAGAAATGAAATGATATCATTTGTGTTTGTGAGTAAAAATTCTCCCTAGGAATGAAACAATTTTTCCTTGGAAAAAACTATTTAAATTCTTTGCCTTTGAACCATTAGTAGCCATGACTTAGCATTTCTAGAATTAAGAAAAACAGGTTCACTTCAAAATGCTACAATCACACACTATCTACAAGAATACATTTTTCTTACAAAAACTTAGCCTAAATTAAAATGACGCCATTTTTTATTCCAAACAAGCCCTTAATCAACTCTTCTATTTTAAACCTAGAGCTAGCTAAACCAGCAGTTTTCCTCAAATGCTTCTAATATGGGTCCAGTTTCAGAATTTTATCTCACATAAATGTATGTTGCAGAATTGAACATCTTATGATGACAATATTCACATCCCCTTCGGACATCCCAACAAAAAATCAACTCCAGGCGTCAACTAAACAAGCTGGATTATCCAGATTCATATCTCACCTACACTACAAGTTCATAAAATCTCTCTGGAAGTGATTATGGATCCAGAAAATGAATAAGAACAATGCCGTAGGAACCAAATGAGTCAAAAAAAAAAAAAAAAAAAAACCAAATGGACTGCATGACAGCCCCTCAACATGTTTTAGTTTTTTTTTTTTTTTTTTTTTTTTTTTTTTGATTTGAAAGATACTTTGACCGATAAAAATTGCCTTAATATAAGAGTTCTTTTTTTCCTAATATGGACCGCCACACACGATTTAGTTAGCCCTACGAGAAAATTGCAGTTCTCAACAGCCATATATAGAAAATGAACAGAAAAAATAAAATTGCCCATTACAAAGTACAGAGATGATATGTTCCTTGGTATTTAAGAAAAATGATTGTCTTATTTTTGAGATCATATATTAATCAGCAGCATCAAGTGTAATCAAGTAGATTCAATTACTTCCTCAAATTTCACATAGTTTTAACATAATCTATAAATAGAATCATATCATGTGCAATAACCATGTAGATTTTAACCATTTTCCCTCAGATTTTGCTGCAGAAAAGAAACCGCACCTTATTTTTTTCCATCAACTGGTTCGATATCTTCGGATCTACATCTTCCGATGATCGCCTTCAATCAAGATGCAAGAACGAGGCGATGAATAAGATTTAGGTAGAAAGCGTACCTTAATCATTCATTAGTGTCGTTGGAGATTCAGATCTTGAAAATGATCTGGTGTTCGATCGAGATCGAAGAACGGTCTTTGGTTTTATACTTTGTGGGAGAAATTACAAACCGTAAATTTTCGGAGATGAGGAGACGAAACAGGACCTGCCCCCGCGGGGGGGGAGGGGGAAGAGTTTTGGAGGGAGATTTTTGTTTTTGTCTTTTTTGTAGGAGGGTTTAATTGCCTGCGACGCATCTGTATGACCAACGCTGTGCTTCTCTAAGCATGTTCCGCTGAATGCCCGTTCCGGACGAGATTAGTCCAGCTGTTGGCCATCGCTATTTAGGGGTTTTTATTCTATTTTATTAACAAAATTTTTTACCGTCATGTATTAAATCCAACGGTCAATATTTAATATAAATAGAATAATAGATTGATACCAACTTCTCATTCGCTCGATCGCTAAGCATCGGCATCCTTTAAATATTATTTTAAGAATGAATATTTCTTGGTTGATAGATTTATTTACCAAATTTAATCAAAATCAATATAATTGTTAAATACTTATTATTTATAAAAAATAAATAATAGAATAATTTATAATTATTGAATTATGATACAAAAATCATCCAAATGTATATTTAAAAATTTATAAAAAAATAATAAAATATTATAGTCTCATCTGTTTACAAAAACAAATATTACAATAGTACAAAATCTGCTCTCATGTGCCGTCAGATTCAAGGGGATTGCAAAGCTTGTTTTGGCATAATTGATTCCAAGACTAACCGAGGATTGCAAGTGAAATTTTCGGCTTTGTTATGGATTGGGAGACAAATTTTCCTCGTGGCAAGTGGGTCAATTTTTTTGGACCAGGTACGAGAAGCGACTTCATTAACAACTGGAATTTCATGATTTAATTTCTCGTATCTCCTTGTAGGCTGTCATACCAATAAGAGCAAATTTCATAACATTTCCTACCTCATTTCCAAATTTGCCAAGAAGAAGAAAGTCAATGTTCATTATCTTCAACCTCATACCCATTACTAACCTCTTCAATTTCTCATCTCTCTCTCTCACCAATCCTTTGTTTTCCTTCAATCAAAACTCAACAACATCGTCAAATCATCCTCAATCCTTCATTTTTACCATCAAACGGTTTGAGGGAGAAAAAAGTGCTGTCTGCGGGGGACAACTTACCGCAGCGAGAATCAAAAGTTTTTTTTTTTTTTTGAGTTACACAATTCGAATCCTAAATCTCAGTATTGATGGAGAGGATCATGACCACCAGCCTGTCCCCTTGAGACAGAATTAAAAGTTTCTATTTCTTCCTGCCAAAACCAATGGATATTAATTGCAATGGCTATTCATTGTCAAGCCCAAAATAAGAGAAAACAGACCATCCACATCAAAATCTAATGTCACTTCCAGATACCCGAGAGAGAGAAACTAGGAATGGAAGTTGCCATACCAAAACTCAAAACAGATGTCAACAATAAACATAGAACACCCCGTTTAACAAGTAGAAAACGGGGGAAGAAACATATACATCTAGACGATCAAATCTGAAGTACTTGCAACCTGTCTATCATCAGGTCGAAGGGGGAGTAATTACTCTAGTTGGCAAGAAAGTGAGACGAGGCTGTTCACATAAGGCAGGTACCTAGACTCCGGATTGTTGCCAGTTCTGCTCAGCACTTGAGTCCTTCCATCTCTCACATGATAGCAAATAATCGTCCCTTCCACAAGAAGTATCAAAGTTTCACTATTAATGCAAGGAAGCATCCGACACTCTCCAACAAGATTGATGCTGTCAGGGAGCCGAAGATGGATCTTCGGCTTCAGAGTCATGTCCCAACCTCCGTAAATTTCAATCTCACACTCATGCTCGAACATATCTGAACTACAAATATAGCACAGCTCTCCATACATTTCTGTCAGGATACCTCCCTTTTTAGAGTCTGCAGAGAGTAACAGAACACCAAAATGTTCATTCTTCACATCATATACTAGTATATTCCCGGACTTTGTCATCCAATATGCACAACCCTTCATGTAAAATCCCGCACATGTCAAGTCCAAGCCCTCTTCTGACAAACACTCCACGGAAGAGAACCTCCAAGAGTTAGTCTTCGATGAGTAAATCTCAAAGTGAATGAGAGGGATCCCGCTCAGAGGAATGGCACATATTAGGTCAAAATGTGCTTCAAAGTTGAGCAAGTGAGGATCGAAAGTAAGCACGGCAGCAGGTTTCTCCCCATGATAGTATGATGGCTCAGGTAGCTCCTTCCATTCCCTATATACAGGACTACACACGTAGTAAGTGCCTCCAAATCTGCCTTGGCAGAAAAGTAAGCCATTGCAAGTGCTTATTAGATCGACAAACTCCGGCATGAAATTAAGGCTGTGTTGTGGTATGCCATAGGTATTGGAATCGAGTGATATGAAGGAGATGGTTCCTTGCTTGTTCTGGCAAAACAAGCCAGAAATTTGACGAAAGAAGTTGCTCTGCATATGGGGGAGGAAAGCGTTACTTATCCATTGATTCCACTCCTTGGACACCGCTTTGAACCTTGCGAGTGATTTGGCTGGTAGAAAAGGAAGAACATACTCCTTTACTAATTCTTCAAGGTTTTTCTTCCTCTTGTTTTGCTTTTCTATAGCCTCAACAACTTTTTTGTTATCTATATGGTATTCTTCGTGTTCCATTTCAGCTTTGTCACTCATAAGACTTTTGAAGCTGCGATACAAAGAAAAATAGGAATCTGAATCAAAATGTAATCTAAATATTAAATGATCATTGTCAAAGATATGATCAGTTTTAGTACAAATCAAATGCGGCAGTATATTCTAGGAAGACATTTAACAAAAGAGACTATGTTAATAAAAGGTAACATTGCGAGGACAAGCCAAGAAAATTCAGAGAGAGAGAACATTAAACCAGTCGATTGGTAATTTAATTGGTAGAGGTGCACACAAAACGTGATCAAACACACAATTCTCTCTTGTAAGGCATAAAAAAGGTCAAAGAGACCAAGGATTCCAACCTCACATACAATGGCAAAGGAACATTTATTAAAGAAGAAAAAGAAAAAGAAAAGAAAGCTCATAGAAACTCTCAGAGATCTTTGCACCTTTTGAAAAAAGAAAATTGAATTAGAAATTAACAAAGAACTCAAAGAACACAAACCTGATTAACCCAAAGAATCTTATCATCAAAATTAAATATGCTGTGCAATAAATGTAGGCTTAAACAAAATATCAAGAACTAACCAAATCATAATAAACCCCCAAAAAAATCTTTTCAGGATTTGGAATGAGAATTATAGGTCAGATATCATTCGAGCAATCAAACAACAGAAACCCCAATGATCCTAAAGTGAAGAAGATGACAAAACTCAAAATTAAGCACCTCATGCATATGATTTAAACGAAGTGACCAACAGAAACGACAAAGATAATTCATAGGAAAAAGATCAGACAAACAACAAAAGATATTTACAAGGCTTAAAATATGAATAATGACACAGTGATCATCCAAACAATCAAAGAACCCAAACCCCAACTACCCAAATAAAAAAATAATACTAAACTCACAATACAGACTAGAAATGGCAAACCCCCTCCCCAAAAGATCTTTTTCAGGGTTTGAATCTTGAATTATGAACCCGAGATCATTCAAGAACTCAAATAACACAACACCCCAAAATCCCCCCCCCCCAAAAAAAATCACCATAAAACTCATAATTTAAGTTCCTTAAGATGTAAATATGCGCACAAATAATATCCAGAACAACAATGATAAAGAAAATTCAAAAGTTAGGAGGATCATCGAAACCCGAAAAAATCTTTCAGGGTTTGGAATTAGAATTACCAATCAGAGATCATTCAAGAACTCCAACAACACAACGCCCAAACCTCCCCAACCAAAAAAGCCTAAAACTCATAATTTAGGTACCTTAAGTAGTAAATTTGAGCACAAAAACAGCACCTAGAACAACAAGAAAAAAAATTCAAAAGTTTCGGAGAATCATACAATCCCCAAAATATCTTTTTCAGTGTTTCGAGTTAGAAGATCACACAAAGCCCAACACTTTCAAGTAACCTAATACTTCATTCACTGAAACCAAGCATATGAGAAACTCATCTTTCTACAAACTGTCATATAAAAGAATTAACTACAAACTCGAAAACCATCTGTAATCCAAGAAATATAATGGAAATATCAGAGTAAACAACTACATATTAGTCTTTGTGTCCTTTCTAAAGATCAAGAAAGTCTCCTAACCGATCAAACAAAGAGGGGTTTTACCCTTTTTCCATGAAAATGAATCCAAGCAAAAACTGGGTTTGAACCAGAGTATACAAGCAAAATGAGAAAAAAAACACTTACTACAAAGTTTAATTCTTGGTAATGAGAGAGAGAGAGAGGAAGTTTCAGGGTAAGGAAATATGCAGAGTAACTGATTGGAAGGCGAAAAGAGTGGGAAAATAAGCCTTTTAGAGAGAGAGAGAGAGAGAGAGAGAGGGAGAGGTCTGTGCCCTGGGCTCACGGCCAAAAAAGTCTTGCCTTGGAGTCGAAGGCAAAAGACTTCGAAAAGACCCCGAAAGTTACGGTGCTGGTGGAAAATGGGCTGCAATTTGGCTTTCACGCTTTTCTGTCAATTTTTTTTTAACAAGTGGATTAAAAATTATTAATTAAATTTTATATGACAATCATGTCCTTAAAAAACTTTATTTAATTCAAAAAATTTAAAATTCATTATACTTAATTTTTTTATTAAAATAAACTATCATATAAAATTTAATAGGTTTAGGGTTTAAACCCTAAACCCTAAACTTATTATATATTAAAAAGGAAAAAGAAAAAGAAAACCCTAATTTTCCCATTAATTGAATTAGATTCACCAGCCAAATCTTTTCGTTTCTATTTTTCTGTATAATTAATTGATATTCAAAATTATATTTCAATTAATTCGATTCGAATATTATCAAATTCAAATTAAAAAAACATATTTTAATATAATTTTTTTATTCTAAAATTAGAATCAGCATAACCCTTGTTATTGATTAACATAACTCTTTAACTTTCAAGCAGATCGCGGGGGACGGGGGGTGGGGTTTGATCCTTTTCTTTTCGTTGTTTCCCCTTTTACTTTTCTTTACCTGGAGCTGGAGCCAGAAAATTATCAAGAAAAAAGCTCCTCTTCTATTTTTAATACTTCATTTTATTTTATTTCTATATATTTGAATTAGTATAAAAAATTTGTAATAAAAGTTATGGTGTTTTCTCCAAGAATCATAAACCTTTTCTGTAAATAGATATTCAACACTTGTAAACGCCCGGAGAGAGAGATAATAACTTGGCCGGTAAATTTAAGAATATGTTTCCTTAAAATTTTGAAGAAAAAAGTATTTTAGTAAATATATTTAAAAAAACTTAAATATTATTAAAAATCTTTAAAAATACTGTTAAAAGATTTAAAAATATTATTAAAATTTTTTAAAATACATTTCATAATATCCGATGCAATATTGTAATTTGTGTCTTTAATATAATTTTAGCTCAAGTATCAAATTTTTTTGGGTTGAGTGGTCGATATTTTATCCCCTTAACCAAATGTCTTGATTTTAAACTCTATAAATAAATAAAAAAAAGATCTATGAGAGTCAACCTCTTGGTACCACTTTGTCCGATACAAAAATAATAATAATAATTTTAGCCCAAGCGCGAGCCATTGGCCGTGCATTAGCTGTTTCTTTCCTCCTTGATGCAAAAGGTGTTCTCAATGTTATTTAGTGTTCAGCTCTTCCTTCAGGTTTTGTCATCTTCATGGGTGTCCCCCGTACATCTGGCTGTGCTGTAGGAATCTTGAGGGGGAACAAGGTGCTCCTTTGCCATATAGGAATCTTTCAATGGTTGATTTCAGCCGTTCTATGATTCAACTTCCAGCAGAGATCCCATGCTTATAGGCTAATAAAACTTGTTTGTAAAGTGAATTATTTATTAACATTGCCAAAACTTTGTAGTTTAAGGTGGTGAACTGTTGTGAGAATCTCGCTCTCTCTCTCTCTCTCAGGACTGAACTGTGAAAAATTCCTCAACAATGGCTAGTAACTCAGTCATGCTTCTATACAATGTGTAAGAAACAAGTTGAGAGGAATCTTAAATCAGGCAACAGTAGAGGTAATATTGGAGGGTTATCCTACATATATTTTTGTTTTTTTTTTTATTTTATAAAATTTAAATCTCAAATCAATTAAAAATAAAGAAATATAATCACTACATTGACGATTATCTTTTATTTATTGCTTCTTCTTCTTCTTTTCTAAGGATTTTGCAACAAAAGAGAATATTATGTCTTTGTCGGTTTGCTGTCTCTTCTTTATTCATAAATCTTACACCTACATGGTGCTTCTAGGCTCCGTTATTTAGACAGAGAGAGCATTTTCTTATTTTCTATTTTGGACAACACAAGAAGTGTTTGGAGCATCATTGGTGATCGTAGAAAGTTCAATGATTATACCCATGAGTGTCGAATTAGGAAATAAGGAAATCCATGGGGATAAACTAATCGTACCCATAAACAGTAGATAGAAAAGAAGGAAGGAATCATTATCCCTAAACTGACGATTGGAGAAATGAAGATAAGTTCTAAATCAATGAGCCCCTAGAAGATCAATTCAGGCAACACAATCCGCTACCAATCAAGTACTTGAGAGCGAGAGAGAGAGAGAGAGAGAGAGAGAGAGAGAGAGAGAGAGAGAGAGAGAGATTACTGAATACCATATTAGTTGTTTACTATTTCGTTGGTCACTCAAAATTTTGTTTTAGTTATACACGTATTTAAATATAAAATTATTAAATTGAAAGAGAAAAATTGATCACTTAGAAGAGAGGGTTATTTGATCACTCAAATTTACATATTTGTGCAAGTGTAATCGGTAAGAATGATATCTAAATATATTTTTCTCCTGAAATTTAGTTAAAGTTTGCATCATCGATAAAAGGTTAACAAGAGAGTGAATATTTTGAGATAACCTCACAAGTAAGCACTATATAATGAATTTTTTTAACTAATAGTTCGTTGGTTCATAAGAAAATATGTTAAATTTTTTAATTAAGATTTGGATTTGAATATTGATAATGGAAAGAGTGATATTAAGAAAGTTCTTTCTTATAGAGGGTCTGATAATAGATCAGTCTGAATTAGTCAAAGTGTAATATTGGATATCAATTGATACAATTACAAAAGAAATAAATGCACTTTTTTCTTATTCGAATTTAATAAAATGAACACTGCAGCATAGAGAGCGATGCTTACATTTCCAAATATCCAAAAAAGAAGAGCGGTTTATTCTTTTTGATCCATTGAAAAGAAAGAAAGAAGAAAAAACAAAACCTTTAGCCAAAGCACTGATCAGCAGGAAGTGGCCCCGGAATATAGCCCTTATCATAGAACTGAAGCCCAAAAACAACCAAAATGGCAAGCAAAGACAAGTAAGAGAGGCCTTCGACAGCTCCCAAAAGCCCGAATGGCCCATTAGGGAGACCCGACCCGGTCTTGGTCTTGATGTAGAAAGACCAGCCCACTATGCCCACCACGGCTAAATAGCTCACTCCCTCAAGCGCTCCAATTGACCCGCCTGGGCCCGGTGGGAGACCACAGCCCGTGGTTTTGAGCGTGTAGAGAGACCAACCAATCACCGGAGCGGAGACCAAGCCACTAACTATGGCTACAGTCTCGGCTATTGAGTTGCTGCTGTCACTGCTCTCCTTAGCCATGCTCACTACTCTGTGTGCAGGACATGTGCTTGGTGTTCTGTTAACTCTTTGGAATTTGTTTCGATTGAGACATGGTTGTGCTGTGTAGGTTGTTGGAGAAAATAGCAGCATCTTTGAGGCTTGCATATTGGATGGAAATTGCCAATTTGGTCTTTCACGAGAGAGAGAAAGAGAGAGAGAGAGAGAGAGAGAGGTGAAGTGGTTCGAAACTGTGAGTTCAAGGGGACTCTCCTCTCCACTCCACTCGTACACCTTATCTTGTTTTCTTGCTGATTGGATTTCTGGGTCGACACATAAATAAAGGGCCCTGGCCTACCAAACCAAAGGGATGTTACAGGCGTTATCTCCGATTTGTGTGCGATATGGCGTCATAGCATGGAAATAAACTATAGAGGATACCTTAGTATATGAATCACACAGCTATCCAATAAATTAGGAGTTCATTTTTAAAGTTTATGCTATAAAAAATCATATAAAATGATTATTTGTTGTATAGCGTCAGTGAAAGTTTATTTAAATAGTTATTAACAAATTCATAATTTCGTACAAATAGAGGCAGTCCAATAAATGTATATATAACCAAATTCTCTTAAACCTTTTCTCCTTATTCTTTGTTTCTCTTATGAACATTCGATGATAATACACCTTTTTCTTTCTCCCAAATCATCAACAATACTTTAAAAACTTTTCATATTTAAGCTGTATATATAAATCAAACTATCAACTAACGTGGGCTGACTCAACTGAACGTGAAATTCAGTATTCTTAAATATGATCAATGTTCAATTTCCATCAGGAGTATCAGACCTTCATGTATGGAACGTTTCTTGTTAGAAGATCCATCATCCGAAAAGAGCCACTGCAATGATCGATCCGAATTAATCGGGACGAAATCTCAGATACCAAGCGATATCCAAGTCGTACAAAAAAAAAAAATAAATCTAGCTGTCAAACACAGCGCAGTTAATAAAAAAAATCAAATTTTCTCTCCTTTTTATTATCACGCAGTGTATTAACATAGGAAGATATATTTGGGCGAACAGATAGATACACGTTCATTAACAGTAAAATGGCTCAAATTAATTATATGCTTGATGGAACTAATTAGTTAATTATAATAAATAACATATCTTTCAAATAAAAGAATGGGTCCTCAAAACCTAAAATATAGTACAACTCCAACTTGATATATCATGAGAAGAGTAACCTTTCGGTAGTGTCCTCCTTGCTGAGACATCCAAACAGTAAAGAATTCTTATTTAAATATCTTTTTGAGATCTAATCTTTATGTCTAACCAAAAAAATAACCTTGAGATGGTATGCATGATAAATATTAACCATCAAAAATAGGAATAGTTGAAAATTCCTCCCAATAAGCACCAATAACTTGGGGGAAGTCGGTGAATCATGTGATCCATACGTAGGGCACCAAAAGGGAGCCTGAGGCTCACGCGGCCGACGACACAAGCATCCAATGCACCCACAGTTTCCCACGAGCTCAGCTTTTTGCCTCTCCGCTGATGCGCAACATGCCACCTTGTCTACTAAATTTAAATTGGGCGCCTAAAGGCAAGTAGGAAAAAATTAGGTATACTTATCAAAGGGCTTAGGCCTACGCGCATGGTCAGGGCAATTTCATGCGCGTGCGTTCAAAATGTCCCCTCCCCCCCGCCCCCCAAAAAAAAAAAAAAAAAAAAACAAAACAAAACATGCAAATTTTAGTCACCGCACAATTAGACACTAGACAAGTGCAGGGACAAGGCAAGCACAAACACCCAAAGATCAACTAGGAATAGTTTGCATCTGCTAACCGTCTGATTGATATTCAAGTTCAAATACAGAGGTCTAATGATCCTAGGATCAGCACACCCGAATTCACAACTCCATGTGTAGTCTCTGGCCTTTTCCTTTTTCTGTTTCCCATGTGATGTGATGATAGTCTTCCTCGATCATACACAACCTGCATTCATAAGTAAATATATAATAAAAATGCAAAGAAGGATACACGTGTCAAAATCCCATTACATATCAAAATAGAAAATTCAAATGGAGGACCAAGTGTTTGCTTTTCTGATTGATGATGAATGAAAATAAGGGTTTGGAATTTTTATCCACGAGCGTTATTCATGTTACAAGAAGCCACCTGCCCGGTGACTTCAACAGAGAGAGAAAGATAATCATTAATCAAACCATACCCCTCCCTTTTGTCCAAATGCCAGATGAGTCCCCACTTGGTATCAAAATGCCATTACTGCCCTGAAAGAGGGTTCGGGAGGGGGGTTCAATAATACTAGAGAACCGCCAATATAACTACCATTTGAAATTTTAACATGTAACGGCTATGCAGTGAGAGAGAATAATAGGGTTGGGCAAAAACACACTACTAACGACTTTTTGAAACAAAGATCATATTACTTTGTCTATGCAAATGAGAGAGGGGTTTCCCTTTTTTCCCTTTTTTTCTTTGTTTCCCCTCCCTAAAATATATTTGTGTCTCAAGATATAGGCCAAAGAAACTACTACCAGTCTACTGACCAATGAAAAAAAACAAAACAAAAAAAACCCTAATTCCCCTATTTTCCATATGCAGGAAGAGATTCACCCATTGCAAGTGGTGTTAGCTAATGATGCTTTGACGACTTTGTGCACTCAACAACATCATCTTCTTCCTCATCGTCTCCATCATCCTCATTCACGTTGTTATCTCTCTTCCTCTTTATTTGTGAGGAAGATGGTGGATGAGGAACATCTTCATCTTCGACTTCTTCCTCTTCTTCAGCATCATCATCTTCTTCATTTCCTGGTTCCATGTCACTCCCTCCAGCTTCTTCCTCTACCTGCCCAACTGGCTGAACCAAGTAATCAGCTCCATAATCCTGCAATTCAGACACCACTTAGACTAAAACTTGCAGATAACAATTCAATTCAGTTCATCAAGAAGCACAAAGGAGGACAAAAGGGCAATCATCTGGTCAGCGGCAGTAAGATGACAATCAGTCCCCATAACTTCAGTGAGTTCAACAAAATGCTTATTACTTCAACATAAAACAGAAAACTACATAAGAAGACAGCAAAAACTACAAAGGAATCTATCCATAAAGAGTAGTTGGCTCAACCCTTCCCCCACCCCACCCCACCCCCCAAAAAGAAAAGGAAATCAAATTTTATAACTAAAAATAAAATAATATTTGTGTGGATGTAACAAGGTAAAATTTTATAAACAAACAATAACTCTAGCAAGATGCACAAGAACTGCTAAAAAATTTCCCCCTCAGATACCCAAAAAAATTATATCCTGCAATTCAAAGCACTCAAAATTTTAGGCTGGATGCAGGTAACACATGGCTTCCATCAGGCACGTATAGCAGTAACCAACAACAGACTCATCAGATCCTCGTGAAACATCAGTCAGAGAAATCTAGCTTTGACTAGCTTAGAGCAGAAAGCATACTCCAAAAGCAATAACAAAGGAAACCCAACAAAACCAACAAGAATCTCTAAGAAACCATTAAGAAGTTTGAAGATTATATCAAGCATTCAGCACCAAACCCTGCAGAAAATTGTTAACGATATTGGAGGGGGGGGGGAGGAAATCACATAAGCTACAGAACCTAATTTTGGGACATCTAGATGTACCAAATGACACACTCAACATGAAAAATATGACCTGAACAAGCGAATATCCAAGTTCTACTTAACACTGAACATCTGAACAGATAACACAGCAAAATACTTGAGAGAGAATCACAATCAAGCAAGTCCAAAAATGGTGTTTAAGGGCATGCACAAACACAAGAACCACAACTATTAGAGTCCACAGTCAACGCGATAACGACCAAGTTATACTCTAAACTAACTGTTAATACCTACAAACAACAAACATAATCATCAATCAACAGCACACGTATATTAAACAAACAAGAACGTAATCGGTAAAGGGAAACGGGTATTTATACCTCCTCCTCAGCCTCCTCTTCATCCTCATACTCTCCCCCATCCTCTTCAACACCTTGATCTTCCTCTCCAGTCTCCCCATTGTTATCCTCCTCATCAGCCTCATCTTCCCCTTGCTCATGCCCATCAATCTCGCCTTCGGTGCTTGTCAACCTCCCTGTACTCTCCGGCTTAGCGAAACCCCCTTCCTCATTATCCACCTCCTCCTCTTCCTCATCCTCATCGTCGTCGTCCTCATCGTCATCATCATCATCCTCATCCTCCACCCCATCCTCCTCCTCATCACTATCCTCAATCTCATGAACCTCAACTACATCCTCATCTTCTCCTTCCTCTTCATCAATCTCCTCACCTGAATCATCATCCTCGGCATCCTCCTCGTCCTCATACTCTCCCTCACCGTCCTCTCCCGCTGCTGCAATCCGAAACCCATTCGAATGATGAGAACCTCGATCTGATCTGTTATTTCTCCTTAATGTCTCCGTTTCTTCCTCATCAGCATCACTCTCTTCATCCTCATCAACATCAACAACACCTTCGTGTTCTGTATTATGCCCATTACTCATTCTATATGGTCTCTCTTCTCCTTCAACTTCCCCACTTCCAGGATCGTCCTCTTCTTCCTCTTCTTCATCTTCCTCTTCATCATCGGACTCTAATCTTTCATTTCCTTCCACATCGATCTTATCCAAATACTTCAACGACTTAATCAATCCGAAAACCCTAGATCGATAATCTTTCACACGCGTTACAGGACACTCATACAAATCAAGAGAAACTAATTTCAACTCCGCCAAAGGTGCTAGATCGTCAATATATTGTATTCTATTGTTCGACAAGTCGAGGTCTCGAAGCGAATTAAGACCAGCTTCAACCAAATGTTCAAGATTACCTGCGATTCGATTGTCCGACAGTATCAGTTCTCGGAGATTCTGAAGCCGGGGAAACTGTTCGAGAGATGAAACGCCGATGTTGGCAAGAGACAGATGCTGAAGATTCTGGAACTTCTCGAGGAGATTCGGAGGTGGAAGACGACCTTGTACACACTTCACAGCTCCGTCTAGGGTTAGGGTTCGAATCGAAGCACAGTCTGTTTGCCCATCAAGCGCCGTCTCCACCGCTCTTTCCCAGATCTCATCCATCAAATACGAAACCCTATATCTCATATAACACAATTATCATATAGACAAACCCTAATCCTAACTCTTTAACCCTAAACCCTATTATCTGTTCAGATTCTAGAGTTCATCTTCTTACGTTCTCTCTCTCTCTCTCTCTCTCTCTCTATTCGTTGTTTTTCTCTCTGTACGTTTTGTGCAGGACAGAGAGATATAGGTATACGCGCAAGGACTCGCGTTAGAGGGGATGGTTGGAGTTCGTGGTTGGGTTGGGTGCGGTTCGGGGTTCTACCAAACGGTGTGGTTAAGAGAGTTTTGTGTTTGTCTATTGTCGAATGGGAATCTTTGGATTAGAGTGACGCGGATTGATGACATGGACAAAATTAGTGGTGGAGATGAGAGGAAGGTGGTTTTGTTCTTCGAGAAGGTATGTGAAGAGGCGGGATCTCTATAATCCCTCGCATTGTCCGACACGTCACGAGGTTCGTAAATATCCGGGGCTGGGTTATGGGAATGCCCTTGGATTTTGGGAGAAACAACGGAAATGCCACCAATTGGTGGCGGCGGAGAACACGAGGATCACGATTGGTCCATATTTTGACGATTTGATCTTGATATTAATTTCCGCCGTTGATCTGCAATGCGGTGTGGGTCCCATTTGATGGGACCTGAACCAAGTCCAAAAAAGCTCTGCTTTATGAAAAATTTTAAATTGATCCGAAATTATATTAGAAAATCACCTGATCGGTAATATTAATTTTAAATGTCTCTCATGCGCCGCTTTGCAATGGGCTTATTGAATGAACGAGTAAAAGTCCAGACTAAAATCTGTTAAATAAAATTATAACTTAATTTTTTATTTTAAAATATTTATATTTTCTATAAAAATATTTTACGGTGCATAAAAAATTAAGAAAATAGCATGTAAAATAAGACTTTTGAATAAGATTTTTTATTTTCAATTTCGAATCTGTGATCTTAATTAAATCCACATAACTCGATAGGCGCATGATCTCCATCTTATCTGCTGGTCGGAGATATTTCAAATTCTATGACAAGGGGGTGACATTAGTCTAAAAACTTTAAACTTGAAGGCTGTTGCACCGAACAGAAGGGGTCACTTCTCGATTTATATTGATTTATTTATATTTTATTTTATTTATCATAATTTTTATTTAAATCAAAATATCAATTTTATAATAATTTGTTATTATATTAATATTATGGAAAAATTGGAGCAAAAATTTAAACAATTACAGATGGCGGTCAGACCGAAATTTTTTAGGCAGAAAATCTGAAACGGTACCCATTTAATTGCAATTACAATTTCCCCACCCCCTTTTTTTTCCCTTCACTGTCTTCACCTCCACTCCTCAAATTCCAGCCCTCTCTCTCTCTTCCAATAGAGACTACAGACAAATAGTACAATACTATTCATCATGGTCATGGCGGAGCTTTGATAACTTCGGTGATGAGGTATGGTGATAAAGGTCAAGGCCATGATTCTCATGACAAAAACCCGTTTTCTGATTCAAATTAATAAGGAGAGGAGATGAACTACAACAATACACAACTATGTACAATAGAGAACTAGTCCGGTGGTGCACTACTCACAATTTAATTGTCCGGAGCATGGTCTGCTCCTGTACTTCCACCTGCATTCCCAGTTGATTGGAGCTGGGCATCACCTGGTTTGGTCTTTGATGATTGTGCAAACTTAGGGTTGGGAGGAACAGTCCCGGATGATTGTGGGGGCCGAGGGGGCCAAGGAGTTGAAGTAAAGAATGAAGCTGGGGAGCTGTAATATGCAGGCTTTGGCTCTTTTAGTACCTCTGGCTTTTGTTCCGCTTCTTCAACAGCTAGCTTGACCCCGGGTTGCCAGAATGCAGGGCGTTTCACACCATCATCTCTGTCTCTAGCCTGGTGTGCTGAAACTCCAGGTGGTTGTGCAGGTGGCCAGAAAGCCGGGCGGTTCAAAGCAGGCGTATGCGGCCGAGTAAAGTTGCCTTTATTATCACCCTCCGCCTTGTCCCTAGACTGATGGGTTAGCTCTGATAACTCACTTGGTTTGCCAAGTTTGATATCTGGTTTCTTGTCCTTATCTCCAAAAGAGCCCATCTCATTCAAAACAACTGGAACTGATGATCGGCCTGAGGCAATTGTTGTTGTTGGAAATGCTTTTTCTGGAGGAACTGCCGGAGTGTAATTCGATGGGAGGAGATCGTCCCAATTCTCCAAGAGTTCCTTATAAACTTTCCGCAATGTGACTTCAGTTAGACCCGTCACTTTACAAATTTCAGCTTGGGTCTTCCGTTTATCTTCTAGTTGACAAGCCAGATATATAGCGGCTGCTGAGATGCTAATCGGATTTCTACGAGTGCAGAAGCATTTGTTCATCACAACCTCTCCTATGTGAGTTGCAAGCTCCTGTAAAGGATTTTAGCAAAGTAGGTAATAAGTTGCAGTGAAGAAAAAATTGTTTATTATTGACAAAGATTTTTCATACTCCCAAGTCATGTAACAAAACTATTCATTAGATCAATCCTGCCATTTTAGCCGGATATCCCAAAGAAAATATCAAATCTATTTCCCAGACTTTAACGGAAGTTTCTTACATGTGCACATGTTTGAGATTTCAGTCACTAATGTAATTGACATGCAGCTCCTAGGAGTACTTCTCGATGAAAATACCTGGGCAGATTTATTTAGTTGAAGCAGAGTGCAAAATCTTGGCATATGGACAGATATAGAATTGCTATTGATAGGCTGACTTAGTTGTAATGCTTCACCAAGGATCTTGATGTACTTTCCAATCTCCTTCTGGGGTACATTGGCTGCAATGGAGATTTCCTGTAATATCAACCCTAACCTTTGAGTAGAAATACATAAATAAATATCAAACAATGGCAAGAAATCAACCATGAACATATAGGACTCTAATTTCTGAAAAAAAAAATATCAACCATCAAGCACGACTGGGACATGGTGTTGGTGCAATTGTGTTTCAACACAGCATGATATAATACAATATTTTGTAACTTTTAATGGGGATAAAACTTTTATAACTTTGCCATGTTAAAACATCCGTGTCATGTCATGTTTTGTGTCCTTGTCCATGCTTCATAGGTTATGATTAATGTTATGGGAAAATCTGAAGACAACCAGCTGAGGAGCGAGGTGGCATCTAAAGAACAGCTAGCAGATGAGGTGGCTACAGCAGAACTGGCAGATGAGGTGGCTGAACCTAAGGGGCTGAAAGTGTATCAGCGCAGAAGGCATGGAGCAAGTTGTTGAAGAATAAAAGATTGTTGTTGAGAATCTTGAGTAGTTAGGGAAGAATATGGGAGGGTAATTAGGCTATAAACAGGGGAGAGATGAATTATTTCAATTGAGAAGTTTGGGCGGTCTTGCTCTTCCACAGCAGACTGAATATTTTTTTCTAATTTCCTTAGCTGTAATGCTCATTTCTTGCTATCTATGAAGAGAAGCTATTGATCTTCCAAGCATTTTCAGTTCACTTCTCCTTCCGTTACTTAACAGTTAAGGACAACCAAGAAGCAAACAGCCGAATAACCAAACAAGACTGGTTCTTTGCTAATTGCAGTAAATTATCTAGCATAACCAAAAGCTGTCAAAACACGTTGACATTAAGTGTGCCTAAAACCACAAAGTGGAAGGAGGATGATAGCTAGCTTTCTAAGAACACCATCAAAAACCTAAATTCACCCTTAGTAACTCTATTCACCAGGATGTCATAAATAAAATTTGGTCTATCTAGCTCAGGAAAGAGAATGCCAATCTATATAGGCAACAATCGTTTCCAGGACCCCAGGACTAGCCAAATTTAAAAGCTCCAACATAAATTATAACATTAGAACCAATAGCAACACTTGCTTGCACATATCATTTAGCAACTTAAATAGAAATGTCAAACTTTAGATAATTGAACAAAAGGAGATTAAAGATCCAAGCAATGAGTTAGAATGAACACTATGCTTAGATAGTTTTTTTTAGTTGGGTTCATAAATCATATCTTGGGCCTTACCATACATCTTTCATGCACCAGTCTTTTCAATGCTCAATTATCCATTAGTTTTATGTTGTGATGGGTGGGGATTTGCTAGTTTTTCAGTTTGTCTTCAGAAGGGGAAAACTGAGGCAGTCAAAACCTATGAATTAAGTTTCCCGTGGTCATTGTATTGAACTATGTAAGTAAAAGGTGTTCGGTTCTGCTTCTTTGATTAGATTGAAGAGAGAAAGAGACATGGACAATATTAGATTTCAACAACAAAAGTGAAAGCAATATGGAGCCTCTAATCACCAAAAGGTACTTCATTGCAGTCCTCTAATGACACAGAATAACCAGGTGAAATTCACAGTACTAACAACGGATTTTAAGCTCATCAGCTAAAAGGGGAAATGCAGGTACTTTCGGTACCAACATTTTCAAGGAATTGTTTTGGTCTGCAAGGCCTCGACTTTGCTCATTGCGCTATCGACTGAGTAATGCAAGATGAACCAAATGAATCATGAAATCTAAATTAACATGTAACATTAGCATGTTTTGATGATTTGATTACAAATTGATTGATGCTTAACGATATGGATTGTCACAGAATTTGGTTCATACAACATTATTGCGTCGACAAATAAAGCATTTGGCAAATCTTAGTTTGCCTCAATTTCAATAAAGTAAAGAATCATTCTATCGATATTTTTGTGCACTAAAAACCTCAACCAACCTTAATTTTCTCAAATGGGCCAAAGTTAAAAGAATCCTAGAAATATGTATAAGTGAACTTGAGGATTCATGAAGCAACAAAATTTTGATGAAGCATTTTTCGAACAACCTTATTTGAATCTAAGCAAATTTATTTTAGAGTCTTCAATCGTAGGAAAAATAAAATGGAGGTCAAATATCGCAAGAAAAAGAAGGTACCTGAAGAGTTCTAGGTTCTTGCGCTTCTCTAATGGCCTGAACAAGAGCAGCAGTAGCAAGAGCCTCAACACTCCGATTCCTCAAACAAGTCGCCGAACTGCAATCCCTAAACAACTGAAACGCGTGATCCGAAATATCAAAATCAAGCCCTAGAATCGACGAAACATCTATTATCTGCAGATAAGCCCTCAAATTGTCGACAACAACAGCCGGTCCCGAACTCGAATTATTCGAATTCGAACTCGACGAGGATGATGTTTCGAGAGATCGTTCGAGCTCAGCGAGGAGGCCGGAGAAGGACAGAGAGGAGAGACAGAAGAGAGGGTTGGGCTCGAGTGACCAGGTCGAGAAGGTGGTTATGAAGCCCGTGGGCTCGAATGGGTCTTCTTCGTCGTCGGCGTTGCAAACGACGTCGTTTGGAAGAGAGGGGAGGTCGGAGGTGACGAGAGAGAGAGGAGTGTCCTGTGCTCGGAGTTGGAAAAGATGGTGGGTTTGGGATTGGCGTTCTTCTATGATTCGATCGCATGCTGTGCATTCGGTCACTGATCGACCGGTCGTTGTCGTCGTGGTGCACCGCCCTTGCGCCGCCGTGCAGTACGGGCACCTCATTTTTCCCTCGTCGCCGCGTGTTCACCAAGTCAAGCCCAGCTTGGTTTTGATGCCGTTCGATTGGTTCACGTGTGCCCTGCACGTGCGATATTATCATTTTTTTTTTTTTACTAATTTTTCTTTCAAGGAGGCTGCATTTCGAATAAAAAGGAGGAATACCGTAATGTTTCGTAGTCTCCCAAATATTTTCCATTTTTAAAAACCTCTCGACACATTAAATTAATTGATATTTAATTTTTTTATATTTATATATATTTAATAAATTATTTACTTATTTAACTATAATTTTTATTTTTATACTATTTTTAAATTAATAATTATATATATAATCATTTTAAAATTTTATTATAAAATATGATTATTTTATTATTTCTAATTATTTATATAAAAAATCCAATATATTTTCTATTTACATATTTTTTATATTTTTTAAATTTTACAAAATATAATTTTTTCATATCATTTTATATCGGTATCACGAAACTTAGATATTCGCATTGATAACCTCAATTAAATAAAAGCATATTGTCATCTTCTTTCTTTTAATTTTTA
Organism: Dillenia suffruticosa; assembly: GCA_033439265.1. Taxonomy (NCBI): domain Eukaryota; kingdom Viridiplantae; phylum Streptophyta; class Magnoliopsida; order Dilleniales; family Dilleniaceae; genus Dillenia; species Dillenia suffruticosa. The sequence goes on from JAVTVX010000027.1 coordinate 1,899,194, forward strand.
AAGTTTTCATCGGAGCAATTTACACACCTATCTAATACCATACAAAAAAGCATAGTAAAATATTTAATTTAAATAGTAAAAACCCATAATAAAATATTTAATTTAAATGATAACTAACATTTATATGTCCAGCCTTTCCACCTCTGCGCATAAATTGCTCCAAAGCTACTAAGGTAAGACATTTAAATTAATGAGAAATTGAAAAATTAAAAATTAAAACAAATTTCTAAAAAAAATATATTGAGATAATATCGATTTTGAGTTATATAAAGAGAAACAAATTTATTTTCTCTCATCGTGTCTCCCTTCTCCTAATATTCTCTTACCAATCTCCTCTGTCCTCTCTCTCTTCCTCTCTTTGAATCGGTTATCATGCCCTACATTGCTTGGATCTCAATCTCTTCCATTTTTTCTTTTCTCCCCTTTTCTCTTCATCTTTCTTGACTGAAAATTAAGAAAAATTAATTGGGTGTGAAAAAATGAACAGAAAGATTAATTGAGTGTGAACAAGTGAGAAATCCATTGAGCAAAAGAGGTAAGGAAGATTGAGCAATCTTTGGTCACAAATTTTGCTATGTTTAGGAAAATTTTAAATCCTTTAATTAGGAAAACTTTAGTTTAGTAGAAGTTGGAACTTCAATTTAATCTGCTTGAAGTTGGGACAAGTGCTGACCCCTTGAGCAAACAGGATAGGAATGCGGAAGGTTTTGAGGGTAAAATGTAAATCCCAGTCATACACTTGACGTTTTCTTATACCCATTCTTGTAAATTGAAGAGATCTGGTGATGATCAATGCAAATGAAAAGAGCCATGAAAGAACAGGCTTGAACTCATATGTATATATATATATATATATATACACACACGTATATTTTTTGTAAAATAATATTCTGATTAGTCTGATTTGGGCATTTATAGAAATTCTATTTATAAGACGACCCTCTCAACGTAATTTTTTTCATTTTCAAATTTCAAAATTAAAACTTGATTAAACAATCTAATACCCCGTCCTATTAAACTGATTGCTCATTAACGCTTAAAACTTCAAAGCTCGGCTAGGTTGTAAAACAATAACGGGGTGGCTCTCCTAATGGTCCAGTTTCTTGCACTCGTTATTCGTTGATGGGACAAGATGCATCTGCCTAGAACGACTTCTTGCAAACGATATCTAAGGGTGAAAACTAAAGTTTATATCAACACAAATAATACAATATGCTTTAGAATTATGATTTAAAGAAAACATTGTTTATAGTTTTTAAGGTTTTAATTTTTGAAATCATATATAAATTTCTCGAACTCAGGTGCTGCCCCCACCTTCCTTCTCCACTGCAGCAGCACCAAAGGCAAGAGGGCCTATTGCTTTGAAAATCCGGGCTTTCATTACAATAATCCAAATCCTGAATTCCAATTTCAAAGAGTTTTAGGATAATGGCAACACAAGCAAGGATCAAACAATAAGATAAAGTATAGTACATGGAAGAAATTCAAATCAAGCAAAACAAGATACGTTTTACTGCAAGACAGAAGTCAGAAGATTACACCACTTGGCGGACTTAACACTAATGGCTTTCAAAATGCTTGCTCGACTTCACTGTTTAACTGCAATGATAATTTGTCCCCCAAAAAAGAGAAAAAGAAACCTCTCTTTGTAATCTTTGCATCACTGCCTCATAAACTTTGGGCAGCACATGAGCTATCTTGACGCATTGACCAAGTATAGATGAGTGGAAATATGAAGCACTGCTCCCAAAACTGTTTGCATCATCTGTTGCTTGCAGAGGTCGTTGCTGCCTTACCCTTTGTGGCTTGCTTTAGAGTTTTCCTTAATTGACTACTCTTCTGGAAATGCATACAAAACAGAAACCCAGGCACAAATAATCAGATTCAATTCAAATTAAACTCAATACTAGTGATTGCGTTACATTTTAAGCAGATAAAATCAGTCATTTGCATTGCGCCATATCTTGACAGAGCTTTCAGGTAAATGAAATTATAAAAGGGGCAATAGAAGTCTAAGAATTTAGTTCATGGTCAGCTCCACACCCAATAAAAGATTTCACAATAAATGCCAAAGAACTGGCTAAGAGTGTATATCAAGAAAATTTTGAGAAAGGACATGCCCATATAGAAATCCTCTAGAGTGTCTCCATCTCAGCCATTGTAATTGTTAGCCTCTGACTAACACAAAGGTTTTGAGGATTGGTGGCAGTGTGTCACAAGTTGGAGTGGAGTGGACCATAATCTTTACCCACTAAAAGTAGTGAAAGGAGAAAAGTAAACCTTTCTAAGTCAATCTTAAGTTTAGGAATTTTGGGGGGTAGAGATGGATATTCCTAATAAGGCTCGGGAGTGCTCATAGAAGTCATGTCTCTACTTTCTAAGAACTTACGATCTTCTTTGTTTTCAGATAAGGACTCAGACTTCTTTGTCTTTACTAATAGTAGCTGGCTGGGATTCCAGGTATTAAACCAATATGTTCATTGCCCTATAACCTCCACTTAGATAAACCTTTACTATATCACCTTTGTTGCCTCTCATCACATTAACTTCTTTCAAGTTTGCTCCAGATTGCTGTACTTACAATCAAGAATCCATTGGATGGACACGCATAGAGATAGACACTAAAATGGTCAACGGGTACAAGAAATGTCAAATCTCTTATTTCTCAATGACACGGTGGAATCTGATTAAGTTCCTGCACCATCCCTTTTCCCGTTCTTAATGTTTGTGTTCAGGGGATTGACGTGCATGTATTACACATTGATCCAAGGATCAGAATAGTAGGGCAAGGGAAACAAATGATAGGTGGGCAACATAAGTACAAGGAGTAAGAGTTAGAAAGACCTTTTTCTAGTGGCAAAACTTCAAAAAATATCTCGGGGATTATTCAAATTTGTCCAAGATGGAGGGTTGTTGTTGGGATTAAGATTATTATTATTATTATTATTATATTATCTCCATGCTTGTCCCTCAAATAGCCGACCCCAAATATTGGGATTAAGACTCAAATTGTTGTTGTTGTTGTTGTCGTCATCGTCCAAGACGGAGGGTTCCCTACTTTCTTTGCAGTGAAATGACTGCCCAACATAAATGCACGATATTTATCTCAAAGGACAATAGCTACCTTGCTTGCACCGGTGAAGGATGAAGGATGAATGAACATGTCAGAAGGGCAGTGAGAATATGGATTAGGGGATGTTATTTTAAATTCTTCTATTTTAAATAGAAATTGTGATAGATGAGAAGGAAATAGGAAGTGTGAAATAGGCCTATTATGACACTCGGGTAGTGTCACGGGTACTCGTGACACTCGGGTAGTGTCACGTGTACCCGTGACACTACACGGTCAAAGCTCGACTCGAGCTCGGGCTTGGGTAGCTTGGTATCAAGCTCGAGCTCAAGCTCAATTGTGTTGAGCTCGAAAACTCGACGAACTACCCGAAATCCATTAATTATATTTTTTAAAATAATTTTTATATATAAAATTACATTTATAGATATGCTCTTTTAAATTTATTACCGACACTACCCGATGACACTTCAAACTCGAGCGAGCTTAAGCTCAAGTTTGAAAAATGCAAGCTCGACGAGCTCGAGCTCACCTAAATAACACACGAGCTGAGCTCGGGTATCAACACTACCCAACTCGACCCGAGCGTCATAACACCCCTAGTGTAAAATACAGTTGTGTCAACTGCATAAAATGATACAACAGGAATGAAGAATGAAAAGAAGTAAAGAAGTAAATAAACAAATGAAGAGATCAGCTGCTAGGGATTTCTTAGATTTAACTTTCCATATTAAGCTGTACTCTGGTCAATTTCCTGCACTGCATCTGGAAATGTCATTACAACCAGCAAGATATAAACAACCTCGTGTTTATCTTTTCAAGGGAGTATTTTGCATAAAGTTAGTATAGAAAAATAAAGACAGGAGTGGGAGCTTCTACTGCGGTTGTGCTGATTTCCCTTTTTGGATAGTTATACTGCTGTATGGGCAGTAGTATGGCTTTGATACAGGTCTACCAAAGCAATGACACTCTTTAGAAACTCACATCATTAAGCACATTGAAAACCACTAATGACAACACACATGCATCATATCAACAGAATACTAATTAGAAGGAAAAGAATATCCAATCAACCCAGAGGAGTACAACAAAAAGTAAATTAATATACGCATTAACCTCCTAGAAGTGGTAAAAGTTCTAACTTCCTAAGAGTTATAACTTCCCTCCTTCATCAACCAGGTTAGCCTAGAAACTATATAGAAACCCCGAATTTAAACCAGAAAGAGTACAAGAAAAAATCAAATGAAAATTACTGCAGCTATAAAGACCAGCAATGCATTTACCCAAATCCAATAGTCACCACTCAATATCTTCATTTGCAACAAAATATTTTCTTCGAGCTTTAGTAAAAAAAAAAAAAAAAAGAAGGTGCTTTTTTGGAGAGATAGAGACTATTTCACCAATTGAGTCACAAGTGTCAGACATATCAAAATAAAAAATATTTTGAAAAATTTTCACATGTTACCCATACGTAGTCCAGGAATAACTGTGAGAAACTTTTGAAGAACAAAACTCTCCCCAACATGAATTCAAAACAATAAACTCCATCTTTGCAATAAGTAGTTTTTTTTTTTCCTCTCTCTCTCTCTCTCTCTCTCTCTCTCTCTCTCTCTACTAATGCCAGTCCCAAAGGCAACTGCCTAAGTTAAGGGTGATGGTGATATTAGGCAGCTAGTCAAATTAAAATTGTTACAGACAAACACAAATATGAGCTCAGAAATATATGACACTAAAGCCAATATGAAAAGCAAATTCATACAGTTAAGCCCAACTGATTTGGAATTGAAGGCTTAGTTGAGTAGGGTCCACATTTGACATAAATAGATAAACAAAAATTGGCAATTCAGAGCACAAATCAGTATAACAAGAACAAAATAGCAAAATTGTAAATTCACAATTTTGACCTTACTTGACAAGAGAAAGCACAACCATAAAACTTCATAACCCATTTACATCCACTTCAAAACTCACCAAAATATGAACCATGCCATACGAAAATTGATCCATCTAAAATAATTTTCATCACAAATTATAACAGTAGCTCGCCAAATCATAAATTCATAGCATAAAAATTAATCTAACAGGAACAAGATATCAAAAACCCACATTTACAAATTGACCTAAATATACAATTCAATGCAAACTCAACTAAGTCTTAATTCCAAATTAGGGAGGTTAGCTATATGGATCCTTCTCCCCTTTAGCTATCTCCGATCACAATGCATTTACTTCAACTTCAGAATTCACCATATGAACCATGCCATGCGAAAAATGCTCCACCCAAATCACTTTCATCACAAATATAGCTAGCGAAATTCGTCAATTTGGGGAATAGGATTAACGTAACAAGAACAAGATAGCAAAAACCCCAATTCAAAATTGTCCTAAATCTACAATTTAACCCGACTCAATTATGTCTTAATTCCAAAATATTTAGGGTAGATATATGAATCCTTCCTCCCATTCACTGTGTATAATCGCAATGCACTCACATCAACCTCAAAATTCACCAAAATATGAACCAAGCCATTCCAAAAATTGCTCCATCCGAAATCATTTTTGTCACAAATTGTAATAATAGCTGGCGAAAGTCATCAATTCATGGCATAAAACTAATCTAAAAAGAAAAAGATAGCAAAAACCATACTCACAAATTGACCTAAATCTACAGTTCAACTCAACTCAACTAAGTCTTAATCTAAACTTAGTTAGGGTTAGTTATAAGAATCATTTTTCCCATTCAGCTATGTGTAACCACAACACATTCACATAAACTCCAAAATTCACCAAAATATGAACTGCTCCAGGTGAAAGTTGCTCGATCCAAAATCATTTTCAACACAAATTGTAACAATAGGCCCAACTCATCGATTTGTAGCATAAATTAATCTAACAAGAACAAGATAGCAAAACCAACAAATTGACCTAAATAGATTCAACTCATAGATTCAACTCAACTAAACTAACTCTTAATTCCAAATTAGTTGGGGCTATATGGATCCGTTCTTCCCACTCAGCTATGTATAATCACAATGAGTTCACATCAACTTCAAAATTCACCAAAATATGAACCGAACCACGCCATGCGCTCTCTCTGAAATCATTTGCATCACCAAATTACAAAAGGTAGCAAAAATCATCTATTTATAGAATAAATGTAATCTAACAAACAAGATAGCAGAAACCCCAGTTCACGAATTGACCTAAATCTACAATTCAACCCAACTTAACTAAGTCTTAATTAGTTAGGGTTAGTCACAATATATCAAATCAACTTCAAAATTCACCAAAATTCGAATCATCGCAAGTGACAGAACCCTAGGTCCAAAACTCTGCCCAACACCATTGGAAGCAATATCAAGGCAAAATAGGCAATTCCAGAGCAAAAATTGAGGTGGGGGAACCTTAAATTCACTCACCGTTAATTGAACCGGGGGTGGATCGAGATTGATGGACCTTACAGACATTTTCGCAATCTCGGAAATCGCAGCTTCACGAACACCAGCAACATCACTAGTCATATCCTCGTACGCAGCCTCAAATGCCTCTTGCCAAAACCTAGGAAGTTTGATCCGTCGACCATGCGTGTAAATGTCCCACATATGTTGCACCACTTTCTCTCTCTCCTCCATTTCCTTCAAATCATCAAAAAACACCCAACAAAAATTTTACAACAAAAAAGAATAAAAAAAAATTATAGGCAATTTCAAAAGAGGAAGAAAGAAAAAAAATACGAACGAGAACGTCGAGATCGTCGTAAATGGGTATATCGAAGTCGTCGGTAATATGATTTAGGTTTCCAGCGGACCAGCGAAGAGTGACGGTGCCGGTGAAAATTGACCAAAGTGCGAGGAGTAAAATCGCCGCTAATGCCCAGAATTTATAACGGCCTCTCCCGAAGAGATTCGAATCGACGGTCTCCTTTTTTGAGATTGTTGGTGTTGATAATGGTAGAAAATCTTCGTCCTTCATTTCGTGTGTAGAGAGAGAGAGAGAGAGACAGAGAGAGAGAATGGAATTGAGAATGCGATTTGATTTCACAGTAGTTGAATTTCCAAGCTCGAATTATCTTTACCTTCAGAGGAATTCATCGCTTTCGGGGGAGAGAGAGAGAGAGAGAGAGAAGGCATGGGTTTCATGTTTCCGGGAGGAGTGATCGGAGTGATTAAGGCATTCGCAACCCATGATGCCAAGTCGCGCAGCGTTTCCCGTTTTAGAAAAATTTTTAAAAAATTAAAATTAAATTTAAAAATAATATATATGATTTTAATAATGAGATTATTGAGGGTTGACAATGAGAACGTTATTTTAATTTGGGAAACGCTTTCTTGTCGGTGACCTGAGGCCCAACTCCCAAGGACCCCAGGAATACGTCTGAGCTCCGAAGGTCAAAAATTAATAAAGAAAGAAATAATGGCAAAGATTATTTTATCCTAACTTTACATAGATTTTTATTAATTTTTAGCATTATCATATGTAACGGCTTTCACCTATTATATGATATTTCTTTTACCGATAATGCCCTTAGACACAAACTTACGTTACATAGAAATCACACCCGGAGAAAGGAATGGACAATTTGCCATCGATACCCGATAATGCGCTTACATGAATTTTTTTTTTTTTTTTTTTTAAATACTTGACTCCGGGATTCAGAAATCTAATTAATCCGATTCGAACAATTATAAAACTCACTTTAGATACTGATTCTTTCGGTAGCTGGTTTTTAATTTTTAAAGTTTGAACTCAATGAGTTTTTTTTTAATGGTATTTAATCTTCTATTATTAGACCCACAAAGCATTGATGCCCTGTAGTGAAGTCGGTAATGATGCATTCCTTTACGATCATGAGCCTGTGCTTAGACCGGCCCAATGGTGTTTGTTATGTCAGGACTGCTTACATGAATTGAGTACATTGGGCCTCATTCATTCTCCATATATTGCCCGATTAACCCAAGCTTGCAGGCTACCCAGTCCACAAATCTTGGCAGGGCCGATCATTCCATAATCATTTTTTTTTGGGTACCATGTCTTGGATACCGCCCGGTATCCGGAGTTTCGTCTCGACTAATCCGAACCGACCGCTGCAGTAGCTCCTGTTCAGAGGGCGGGTCTCCCAACGGGGAACGCTCCATACACATGAGGGCCCGATATTCCCTGTAGGAATCGAATCTCGGTCATGCTTAAGGGAACTCAACCCCACATCCAGTTGAGCCAACGCACGTTGGTATCGTTCCATAATCATAGATTTGTGATTTTTTTCCCTCGACAAGAAAGGGTATTATATCTCTCCCGGCCACTCCTCTCTCTCTCTTTCTCTTCATGACCAAATAAGTAAAAAAGTTAGGATTCAAATTAACTTGTCTATGTACAAAATTGTTAAGCAAGAGAAATGTGACATATATGCCCTCATTTTTCAGCTACAAACGAAAATAAATTAACTCTTGAGCTCAATAGGAGGGGCAAAATAATCAGAAGAAAGACCCTGAATATTAAAATCAACCTCATCAATCCTCCAAATCTCTTCCAAAACCCTCTTGTGATTTGAGGACTCTTCTCCATATCTAACCAGAGTCACCCGAGTCCTCCCGCTATGTGCCACATTGACACCATCTACATACTTGTAGTCCTCCATGACTGACTCGACTGACTCTGCACTTGTTTCCCAAAACACCCCATCATCTTCTTTTGTGTTCACTCTTACGAGTCTCGAGTCCTCAAACTGGATTAGGAGACCCGAACGTTGGCTAAAGTAACCCCACAGTCTGTGGTGGATGATTTCATAGTTTGGGCCACTCTGTTCTTCTATCATTGAGGAGTTGGCCTCTAGGTTGAGAATGAAGCAGTCCTCATTGTTTATGATCTTCTCCCCTATGCAAACTGCGTCTAGGAATAGGTTTGCCGTTGCTCTTGGATCTAATCCCTGCATAAAAATAACAGAATAATAAAAAAGTTCTTAGCCCATTGGTTATTTTATTATGTTATAATGATCATAATTAAGGTGTTATTTGAAAAATCTCAACTCAACTCTTGCTTTAACCGATCTCTATTTATTTTATTTTAGTATTTTTTTAATTAAAATTAAAAACTTTTTTATAGAAAATATAAAATTTTATAAATAGAAGTTAATTTTTTTAATTAAAAATTTAAATTATTCATTATATTGATCATGTTTTTAGTAATCAAGTCTCAATTTTGAAATTTTAAAATGAAAAAAACTATATTGAGAGAGTCATCCTTAAATATGGTCTCATAGACATTCGAGACATTCGAACCGAATTAATCACAATATGTCTATAAATGCCGGTGGTGGGAAAAAAATGTTTTTAGCATCGATATAAGCTTTTGGCTTCATCAATGATGTTGATGCTATATATGATTATTATTAAAAGGAAGAAGGAAACTTTTGGCTTCAAATCGATCAAGTAGGAGAGGAGGAGGTTTCAATGTTTATGTCATAAGTATAGAAGTACAAGTTATGGCAAGAAATTACCTGTATAAATGGACGAAGGGGTCTAGGAACGCCTTGTGTGAAAGACTGCCGATGAGAAGACTGTCTCCAAGAAATCTTTCCATTGCAACCACAGCAAACTTTGCAGCCCTAAACAAGAAGCTCAAAGCACCACAAATCAGGGTTCTTCTGCCAAAGCACAGACCATCCCATCTCTTCTGTACTTTTTACCTTCGTCGATTCATCTCCCTTATAAAATTCAGATGTGCGATCTTCAAATTTCCTATTACGCACATGCTGTTTACCGCATTCAATGCTGGTTGTCCTCCCGTTGCTGCTATGATTTGTTGTATTATGTATTATCAACTTGAATTTGAAGAGCAATAAGAGGAGATCCAACAACGCAAAGAAGAAAGCGGAGCTGGTTAAAGCGACTGGTGAAGACGGGGGAAGCAAATTTGTCAGCAGTTTGAGCCCTCATCCATGTTAGCATGTTTTGACATCTCAATGCCACATTCTCCCCCATACTGCAAACATCTCTTCTGGAATTGGCACCTCCAACACCGTCTCCAATCCATCTTCTTTATCAAAATTTGGAAACACTTTCCTCATCTCGGAGGGAGGGAGAAAGAGAGAGGGTGGGAGAGAGAGAGAGAGAGAAGAGAGAGAGAATATGTTTTCTTATTTCCAAAAATGAGAGAGCTGGTTGGTAGAGTCCAATTAAGCAAGGTCGGCCTTTGTTGTAGGTTATGGGTGGGCATAACGTTCCCTAAAAAGTCATGTTTTTAATTAAGTTCGCCAATTTTAGGAGCAGCGGATCCGCAACATTAGGAGTTCACGGTGCCGACACACTTTTCACTTGGCAGTTGTTGAATGTTGTCCCTCTACGGGGAAATTAAGATTTTGTATCTAGAATTTATAATCCATTGAATTAGTACAATAAGATATTGTATTAAATTTTTTAATCAAATTTTATATTTAAAAAATAAAAAAATTTATATTAGAAAAGTTACTCTCCTAAATAAGATTACAGATATACTTAAATCGAATTATTTAGAATATAATTTTAAATATTAATGGAGAAAAAAATATTTTATATTCCATGTTTATTTGTCTACCCATCCATATTGTCATTGTCTTTTTTAATAAAATAAGAACTTAGTCGATGCACCCGGAACATGTGCCTGAAAATTGTTTGACATACAATACTTCATAAATTCTGCGTTTTAAATATTAAATAAGAATTGATTTGAAATCTAATTCGTACAACTATTGAAACTAGAAACAAGGTTGAAGGGAAGGGGGACGACGACAGTGACCTTTAGAAATTTTAAGAAAAATTATTTTTTGAAAATTATAATTTCATTTGTTCCCATAAAATTTGAGTAGGTATGATTACCAAAAGATACACTAAAGAAAGTAAAAGAGTTGACCGAAATTTGAATCATCACATCAACGACGATTAGTTCAAATAGATGTGAAATTGAGTACTCTTAAACATAATCGAGATTCGACTCTCATTGGAAATATGACTCTCATGTATATAGAGCGTTCCTCATTGGGAGACACGTCTTTCGAAAGAAGTTACTGTAACGATCAGTTTGGATTAGTTAGTACAAAACCTTATATATCAAGCGATATCGGTAAAAAAAAAAAAAAAGAAATTTGAATCATGACATTTGCCTTGCAAGAAGTTTACATGATTAACCTAAGCTACCCACCCACTACAAACATTATTTCTTTCTAGCGCTGAACCTCGGGCCCATCACCTTCGGGCCTAGCCCCCTTGCTAAAAACCATCTCCATCTCCTCCAAAGACCTCCCCTTAGTCTCGGGCAAACAAAAATAGAAGAAAAACCAAGCAACCAAAGCAACCCCAGCAAACATAAAGAACGCCCCACCAATAGTAATGGCCTTATAAATTGAAATAAAAGACATAGAAATTGCAGCATTCATAGCCCTATTGACAGCCACTCCGATTGCCATTCCTTGTGCCCTTAACTTCAAAGGAAAAATCTCCGAACTATAAACCCATGTTATAGGAGCAATCCCAACTGAGAAAAATGCAACATAAAGATAAGTTGAGGCAATGCTAAGTCCTAAAGCCCACAACAATTTTTCCTTGGCATGCTCAACCATTGTTAATCCAAAACCTAGTAAACTCAAAGCTACTATAATCCCACTTGTGCTTGTCAACAACAATTTTCTCCTCCCAACTTTGTCTAGCAAAAATGTTGCTACTAAAATGAACATTATTTTTGTCAAACCAACACCAACCGTGGCTAATAAAAGCATGTCCTTGCTAGTCACACCAGCCTTCTTGAAAATCCTCGGACCGTATAGTATCACGGCCTCTATGCCCACGGCATGTTCGAAAAAATGTATTCCAATGGCTGCGAGTAAAATTCTTCGGACAGAGGGAGATGGTCGAACCAACAACTCTCTCCACACGCCTTCACCTCTAGCATTTTTCGTAGGTTTCACATTTTCTTCACTACAGTTTTCTTCTATTCCCAAAGCAAGTTTCATGTCCTTGAACCTATCCTCGGCTTCTTGCTTGGTATTACAAACTTGTAACAAAATCCTTTTCGCGTCAGCCAAACGACCTTGCATGACTAACCACCTAGGAGATTCGGGCATTTTGAGAATCCCAAGTGCTAAAAGAAGCGAGGGAATAGCAGCAACACCAAGCATCAATCTCCAACCAAGTTTTAAGGTTAGTTTCCCCAAAAAATAGTTTGAAACATAACCTAGTAAAATGCCGAGGCTAATGCAGAGTTCAGGCAATGAGGTTAAGAAACCTCGGTGTGTAGCAGAGGAGATTTCTGCGGAGTAGACAGGTGCGATCATGAGAGCGAATCCTACACCGATGCCAGCAGTACAGCGACCGGTCATGAGAATGGCGTAGGATGGTGCGTAGCCCATGAGGACTGAACCTATGAGGAAGATTATGGAGGCTAGTACGATGGTGTACCGGCGTCCGATGAAATCCGAGGTTCGTCCTGCGGCGAAGGAGCCCACGAGCGCGCAGAGGTTGAGGATTCCTGCTAGGACTTCGATTTGGGTGTCGTCGATTTTGAGGTCTTCTTTTATGAAGATCATTGCTCCGCTCATGACTCCGGTGTCTGGTTCATGAGAAAAAATGGAAAACATACAAATAAGATTTAAATCATAGCACTTATACTCTAATTTCGTATCAGGTTTATATATTCATTCTAAATTTTAGATTGTGTGAGTAGAAAATTTGGAGTTCTTATGATTTTGATTGATTAGTTTGGTTTATATTGGTTGGAAAGGATAGAACCAAAATTTTCTTAAAATAGTTGACTAGCGAATCAAGAATAATGGTTAGACAATAAAAGAAGAAACTACAAAAAAGCAATAAATTCTAATTATCTATCCACCCATAAATTAACCAAGTAAATCAGTCACATATCACTGCAGTTGCTATATCCATGAAGAATGAAAATCATATGTAACTTTCAGGGAAAAAAAGTAAATTAACAATATAGGAATCGGGGGGGGGGAGGAGAGAGAGAGAGAGAGAGAGAGAGAGAGAGAGAGAGAGAGAGAGAGAGAGAGAGAGAGAGAGAGAGAGAGAGAGAGAGAGAGAGAGAGAGAAGAGAGAATCACCATAACCAAATATGATAGAGATCATTGAAGCAACAAGAGCACAAGCACAAGAATACTTGTTTAGCTTAGTGTTGTTTTCACCCCAACCCTCTTCCGTTGAAACCATTGCGATCACTCTCTCTCTCTCTCTCTCTCTCTCTCTCTATGTTGATACTTGTTCGTACCGAGAGAACTTGGCTTCTATTTATATAACAAGATTCCGGTGGATATGGGAAGAGATTGAAAATAGAAGAGTTTAAGAGTTTAAAGTAGACCCAGGATACTCTACAAAATTAAAACATTACATCTAACTTTTAGAATCGATAACTTTTAATCACGATTTTTATGATTTATAGAGACGTATATGACGAAACCGTAAAAAAATATAAATCTTTTCAAACCGACTAAAATATCATGAAAAAAAATTTAACAATTATTGCTAAAGTTATTATAACTGTCTGTAAAGCAATATCCAATTGTGATGGTTAAAATTTATGATTAATAAATGTAATAGTCTTTTTGGTACAGTTTAAAATTAGTCTCAAAATAAATTTTTTTTATCGTCTATTTAATATTACCGTTTTCATAGATCCATAGATTTTAAATGTATAATAATACACAGATTTCACCGTTTTTTAAACTATATTCAATTTTCATTGTTAGAACAAATCATTTGTATAAATTCTATTTATACTAACTATATATTGTAATGTCCATATAAAGATTGTTATTATTTTTGTATCATATTTAAAAATAGCTTTGATGGTAAGTTGTGATGAATTTATGATAGTGGTAATTTAATTAGTAAGTGATAAATGTAGGTAAGTAGGTGATAAGCAGACAAGTAAGTTTATATGGTCGTAAGTTTATGATATATAGTTGTAATAAGTAGATAGTAAGTAATGGTAAATGATTGTAAGTGATGGTAAACGATGGTAAGTGATGGTAAGTGATGGTAAGTAATGATAAGTGATGGTAAGTGATAGTGATGGCAAGTAATGGCAAGTGTTGGTAAGTAATAGTAAGCAAGTAAAACAAATTTATGCGATATAGTCTATCTAGTGATTAGATGCATGCAAGGGTGGTTGTGACATGATGATTTATGGTTGCAAAATTCATATTTTACACTTGAATTTTAATCTGATTATCTATAATTTTTTGTTTTTTTGCATTTTCCTTGAATATTTCCCATTTGCATGAATGCCCCTCTTGCGGTTGAAACCGCGGGGGCACGCGGCTGCAACCGCGTAAGGGCGGGGTCCATATGTATTTTTGCAATTTCATTTTTTTGTTTTTTTGCTTCTACACATGATTTTTTTTGCAAATTTTTTTTATGCTCTAAATAATGGTTTTTTGTAATTTTTTTTCTTTGCATTTTGCATGAATACCCATTTTCCATAAATATTTTTCATTTTGTAAATCATGATTATTAATATTAATTTAAATTATAATATATTAATAATTTAAAAAATTTATATATTTAATTACAAATATTTATCAAAATATATAATATTAATAAAGATAAAAAAGAAAAGAAAAAAAAGAAAAAAGTGTCAAAGGTAGAAGGAAAAAAAAGAATATGCGTGATATCTAAACAGTTATGAAATAATAGTGTAAGTTGTTGAGGTTGAATCCATCCTAATGCATTTTTACATTATTTTGATTTTACTCTTTGCATAAATATTGCACGTTGAAACCGTGGGATGCCCAGTTGCAACCGCGTTTTTTGATTTTTTTTTTGTATTTTTGTTTGCATTTTTTTTTTTTTACATTTTTTTCTTCTCTAGATATTATATAAGAGTTTTTAGGTTTTATTTTGATATCGAAAAATTCATTATATCATTTTGCTCTTTGCATGAGCTCTTCGCAATTGAAACCGTGGGACGTGCGGTTTCAACCGTATTTTTTGTATTTTTTTATAATTTTTTTTATAATTTTTCTCTGAAAAATTACATAAAAAAATCTTCACTCATATGTGCACTTTCTTATTTTGTATAAAATAAAAAAAAATCAAAAATTTCAAGATAGAATAATGTAAAAGTCACCATATAAGAGAGCAAGAGTCATACATCAAAAGAGTTATTCGTGTGGAATTAAAAGGCCATTTAAACTTCCAAATAAATGTATGTATCGTGAAAAAAAAAAGAATGTGTAAGAAAAAATAAATTAGTCTTTTTGAAAAATTACGCAAAAAGATATGTTCTCATTCATGTTCGGGCAAGAGAGATGCCACGTGCCAACGATTGCACGTGTCGTCAACGCAGTATTTTTTGTTTCTTTCTTTTGTAATTGAAATCAAACACGTGGACGACAACATAGCTACATTTGAAAACTTTTGCTTAGATTATGATGTGTCATGATGGAAAACAATTAATTATTAACCCCACCAATTATTACCGTGAAATCTTTTTCTTTTTCTGTTCAACTTTACTTTTCATTTTTATTCGTATTTTAGATATCATTCGGTATTTAAAGTTTTATCCCGATTAATCTAAATCAATTGTTATAATGATTTTTTTTTAAGAATAGATCTTCCAACAAGAAATACTCTATATATATAAAGGTCTAATACTCTTAATAGAAACCAAATCTCAATAATATTTAAAAATACTTAACTATATATTTAATTAAATCAACACATCGTGTTTAACTTTATTTTTCACATGGGGGATGAGTTTACAACAGTGGGTGTCTATCGGGACAAATTAATCTGAGCCATAGTAACTTGCTTTTCAGACCATTGAAATTACATAAAAGTTTTTTTTTGTGGGTTTCTTTTAAAGTAATTGAATATTTATATTCTTAATAATAATATTAAAATTAAATTAAAAAGTATATTCAAATTATATATATATATATATATATATATGTTTGATTTGAAGTAACAGTTATTTATATTTTTTTATCGAATATCCCAAAATATCTATTCGATGAAATTGAAATAATATAGAGAAAATTAACATAGTCTTGCTAAGAATGACACATAAAAATTGAGAAATAATTATATTAAAATTAGATTAAAAAGTATATTAAAATTATATATATGTTTGATTTGAAGCGGTGGTTATTTATATTTTATCGAATAACAGAGGATAAGAACGAAAGAAAGAAAGAGCCAAACGTCCGGTTGACTTTTCCACTTTGGCACGCACTATTTACCTTAACCAGATATTGCCACGTGGATATGACCATGCGGCACATATCTTTTAAATATTAATGTGTTTTTCTAAAATATTTTTATTTTAAAATTATTTTTAAATCATTTAGATATACTAAATTAATTAATTACATAAAAATTATTATATATTTTTATATTTTATAAATTATTTATTAATAATTTTTATTTTTATATTATTATCTTATAATTAATAATTATATCTTTTGCACTTTGTTAAAATACTCGCTTTTAAGATATTAGTTATAATTCAAAAGAAACGATACGTAATAGGGTAAAACTTTCGTACACAGCATAAACAGATAACAATATTAATCCACCCCTATTTAAGTATTCTCTAAAATCGAAGAAATTATTTCTATTATTTTTTCTTTTTTTTTTTTATTTAATTAAGTGAGAACTGAGATTTCATTCACAAAATAATGGGCACAAGAGCTACTCATGCAACAATCATGCTTGCGGATGTGCTCCGAAAAAGTTTCCAAAAGATCGCGTGGGTAAGATTTTTTTAACTCGAAAAGCACAAGATTTGATGATTTGGGTTTTTCTTTTTTCTTTTTCTTTTTTTTTTCTTCTTTTGTCTCTTTCGGAAAGTCAACCACTGTGTTTATTTAACAGAAAGGGATTAAATTCATTGAAAGACAATGTATTTTATAATTCAAAGCAATAATAAATTATTTAATACATGATGTGGTGGAAAAATGTTTTAAAAATTCCAAGCAAAGAGGAACCCTCGCGATCTTGACATAGACTAAGGAAGGAGATAAGGTTTAGCAGAATTCACAAGGGACTTCTGAGGAAGTCGGTGTCAGAGAGTGAGTGGGGCAATGGCAATTAGTTAGGATAAGAATCTCACCCCCACTCCCTCAAAAGGAGACCGCTTGAAAATTTGAGAAAAATAATTGCAAAAGTTGAGTTTGAATACAAGTTTTGATAATGGAGGCGTTGTTGTTAAGTCAACTACTTGGCCAGGTGGGTCAGAGCTGTGATGGCTACAACTCGGATGCTTCCATTTCACGACAGAAAAAGGGTCATTGTTTGACAAGGTTTGGTCGTCTATTCAACCCGAATTTGGTCTGGTTTGGCATTTGGCAAATTCATGCTAGTGGGCCGGGGTTTGAAAAAAATCTTAGCCTTTCATAATTTATCTTGATTTATTTTATTTAAAATATTTCTTAATAAAAATAAATAAATAAAATTTATTTTTTTCATTAGGAATAATAAAATACTAAACTTAATTCAAATGTTCTTTTTTGTTTTGGATTTAATGTTTATTTGGTAGGATTTTTTTTTCTTCTTCTTATATGATATGAATATATTTAAAATTTCATATCTTTTAAATGATAATATAAATGGATTAGAATTCTTATATTTTGAACTCAAATTTGAGTATAAATTCAAAATTTATGATTTAAGATAATCTAGCATACATAAGGAACATTGGGTAGACTATTCATAACTTCACTTATGTAATTTCTATGAGTATTCATATGCTCGTGTAATCAAAATAATAATAATAATAACTTCACTTATGTAAATCTGTCAAGAGTTTATAATTTTTTCTTTACTTGGAAAATTGTTATATTCCGATTGGAATTTGAATGTATTGTTGAAATTATTATAAAGAGATTTGATAAGTGTTTACCGTTTGATATAAAAATATATAAAATTTATTTTTTTTTAAAATTATTATTATATAGAAAATTTACTTAATTTTAATTAAAAATAATCCTAACTTTTTTAAACTAGTCATGTCGGCAAAGCCGCCTTGATTATTAGCCCCCCAAATTTGGTTCCTTCCAAGTTCCATCTTCCACATGACCTCAATCATTTTTCATTTTCTTTGTTTTTTTTTTTGGTTTTCATTTTTCATTTTCATTTGCTCATTAGCTGTGCTCCCGGGTTCAGCGGGTCAACTTTTCTGAAGTCCCACCAAATTGGGTTCACATTATCTATTTGGCCCTTTTTTCATTCAGTACAAACTACATCTGGCCCACTAACCTATAAGTCGGCCTAGTTTGAAGTTTGAGGCCCATGTAGTCACCAATCGGCTTTTGACACCATTTTTTTTTATACCATATATTGAATACCATCTGGTATTTGGGGATTCACCCCGACTAATACTGACCGATCATTACAGTAACTCCTTTTCAGAGGGTGAATCTCTCAACAGGGAACGCTCCGTACACATAAGGGGTAGATGCTCTAAGCGGAAATCGAATTTCGATCATATTTAAAGGAACTCAATCTCATATTCAGTTAAATCAACCCACATTTGTGGCTTTTGACACCATGTGAAAGGAAAAAAGGCACATCTTTTCATTCACAAAAGGCAAGCAGCAAGTCAACAAGTTATAACTCAAGTGTCATTGACCCTTTCTCACATTCTTTGAGATCTTGAGTTTAAACGGTATATCAAAAAAAAAAAAAAAAAAAAGAAAGAAGGAGAAGCAGCAAAGGGAAAATACTTGTTAGATACTTTGAAATTCTCGGTCCAGTGGTAGAAACCTTAAGGTGGACGACCATATGACTAAGGTTGAATTCTGGGTACCCCAAAATACTTGTTAGATACAATAGATGATGTTTTTCCCTTGGATTCTAACCCTTACAAATTGCTAACCCTTACAAACTGGGTACATCGGACAAAAAGCAAGTCTTTCTTTCTTTCCATTGCATGCTTTGGGAGCTTTCCTTCACGTACAATTTCCAATTATTTATTTATTTATTTTTTTGGGTACCTTTGCACTTGATCTACTACTCAGTATTCAGAAGTTAGTCTCGATTAATTCAGATCGATTCGACTGAGATCTCTTTTAAGGGGTAAGGGTCTCCCAATATAGTCGATTCAATATCCAAGTCACGAGTCAAACTTGTAACTTTGGTTAAGGGATCATAACATAATATAAAATCAATGCTTAGATTTCTTCTTGACTAAACCATCTTTTGATTTATTAACGAAAGAAATGTAGGGCATTCAAAAATTTATATTAGAGGTCAAAGTATAATCAAAAAATAAAAGAAGTTAAAATTTATATTAAACCTCACCCCCCAAAAAAAAACGCTGTTGGGAAAAGTTAAAATTAAAATCAACTAAGATTGTATAAATTTTAATGATAATTTAAATATTTAAGAAAAAAAAATCTAAGGCCTTAAATTTCCTATTAAAAATCAAAATTTGACCGGAATAAAATTTCAGTGCTTTCTATTTTTCTCCATTTGTTGTGTGAAAAACAAACACAATGGTTTTTTTTCTCCGTTTCTTGTGATTGGAAATTCACTGTTCGGTCCCGAGGGATAACTTAGTGGTTATAACTCTCATAATCTAGTGATTTCAGATTCGAATCTCTATGTAACAAAAAAAAATTACTGTTTGGTCACACGAATCTCTTTCAAAATTATATTAATATTTTGTTATTTTGAATTTAAATTTTATATATGATAAAAATAAAATATGTGATTTATTAAGAAAAAAAAACAGAGGAATCCTCTTCCCAAATTATGGCCTTCTTGAACAACTTGTGGCTAATTCTCACTTATGGGCTCCTTAATTGGTTGGGCCGACTCTTTAAAGAATTTTCTTTTGGGTCCAGCCCAGCAAAACACTAATAGTAAGGAAAAACTCATGGTCGTTGATAACGTGGCAACTGATGATTGGATGGTCTATTCGATAGTACGAGATGTTGTAATACAAGAATACGGATAATCAATAACCAACTCCCAAGATAGTTGTGCTTTCCCTCCCTCGCATTCGAAACTTCTTGCTCTGTGCTCTCTCTTTCTCTCTCCTCACTTCGCTTTTTCTGCTCTCTCTCTCTCCCCGAGAAAATGATGAACGTCTCGACCAAAGGAAGTTACGTCAGGATGACCGCCGGCGACGTCAACCTTCGCGTCTCAGATTAGATCTTCGTCAATCGCCCAACCCTGAAGTTTCTCTCTCTCTCTCTCTCTCTCTCTAGAAAAGCCTGGCTCCTTCCTCATCAACTACAGCGTCCCCGAAAAGGTAATCGAAATTTACTTTCTCAAATTCAATCTCATTCATTTCGTGTGGTCCCATTTCAACTAGGGATTTTGCTAATGCGGTGTGATTTGCATTTAATTTTGTCAATTCAGTGATCAATTTTTTCGATAGTAATTTTTACGTGCTCGAAATCAATCCTCAATGTGTAGGATCTTATGTTTCGATTTATGAACACCACCATTTTTTCGGATAAGCCATTCAATTTGAGTTATACGCATTGGAGAGTTAAGAATCTGACGGTAGTGGATGGGACTCTTGTGATTGATTTCGGGGAATAAAATGTCTGCCAAGTTTGAACTTGAATCGGGAAATTGTAAGTAGAAGTATAGTCATGTTCACAATGGTGTGAGAACTATTGAGCCGTGTTACGATCTGAAGAAGAACACGTGGGATTTGGCGATTTCGCAGAGGGTTTCCAATGATGAGCTGTTTGTAGCTTCTTATGCGACTTCGAGCAAGGTTTTGGTTCTGGAGTGGATGAGGAATTCGAAAATTAATGGGGCCTTCAAGGTATAAACCATTTTATTATAAGAAAATTCTTTGTAGATTTTCTTTACATTTTTGTTAATATCTCTAAGCATTTCTGGCAATGTTGTAATTACTTGTTTGGGCAACAGTGATTTACCATGGAGAAATGTTATACATACGAAGGAAAATTTAATAAACCAAATTCACTGGACTCGAGCTTGTCCAGTTTTGTTGGTTGTAATATTGTACTATAACATTAGGGGTGAAATCATAACTTTATATCAGGAGGGCGAGGTATGATATGAATTTGGATTTTGATTTCTGTAAGCAGTTTCAAATTTTAGTGGGGCAAACAAAATTTGGGGTTATAATTTTAAAATTATATACATACATACGTATGTGTCCGTGCGCATGCATGTATGTATATATATATTTTAGAATTTCATTTGGGTTCGACCTTGCAGAAAATATCTTGTGCTTCCCAATGACCAATGAATCTATGCCATATTAGTTTGATATTTTGGCGGTTGACTTTTTTGACATATACATATTATTATTCTTTAAGTTTGAGCTGTTTATCTATGCTTTGAGGATGTGCTTTCTGCTTCCAAATCTGGTTGAAAGGTGAGATGTAAATGCATATAATTTCTAATGCCTTTGAAGCATTCCGTGCATTGATTTTTTTCGTTCAAAGAAAACTTTATCACACTTGCATCTTGGTATTTCTATGTTATAAGGGCCCATTTCGGGTATGACAAGTTGTCAGATGATGACTCCCGTAACGAGTTTAATCTATACAAAGTGATGAAGCTCGAGGATATTATGTAACTCTCTCTTTCATGCACCTGCGCGTCTTATAGTTTCAATCTAAGTTTTTTAGATTAATTTATTTTTGGGATTTTGATGCATATTATTTAGCTTTACATTTTCCGTGATACGTAAAATTTGGTTGTTCACTGCATATTATATTAGTTATGTCCGGACTGCTAACATGAATTGAGTACATTGGGCCTCATTCATTCTCTTGTAAAGCCCCATGACCCAAACTTGCAGGCTACCCAGTCCAAGTGCAAATCCTGGCAGGCCCAATCAATCCATAATCATAGATTTGTGATTTGTTTTTTTAGGATTCAAATTAACTTGTCTATGTACAAAATTGTTAAACAAGAGAGATGTGACATATATGCCCTCATTTTTCGGCTACAAACGTAAATAAATTAACTCTTGAGCTCAATAGGAGGAGCAAAATAATCAGAAGAAAGACCCTGAATATTAAAATCAACCTCATCAAGCCTCCAAATCTCTTCCAAAACCCTCTTGTGATTTGAGGACTCTTCTCCATATCTAACCACAGTCACCCGAGTCCTCCCACTATGTGCCACATTGACACCATCTACATACTTGTAGTCCTCCATGACCGACTCTGCACTTGTTTCCCAAAATACCCCATCATCCCCTTTTGTGTTCACTCTTACGAGTCTTGAGTCCTCAAGCTGGATTAGGAGACCCGAACGTTGGCTAAAGTAACCCCACAGTCTGTGGTGGATGATTTCATAGTTTGGGCCACTCTGTTCTTCTATCATTGAGGAGTTGGCCTCTAGTTTGAGAATGAAGCAGTCCTCATTGTTTATGATCTTCTCCCCTATGCAAACTGCGTCAAGGAATAGGTTTGCCGTTGCTCTTGGATCTAATCCCTGCATAAAAATAATAGAATAATAAAAAAGTTCTTAGCCCATTGGTTATTTTATTATGTTATAATGATCATAATTAAGGTGTTATTTGAAAAATCTCAACTCAGCTCTTGCTTTAACTGATCTCTATTTTACTTTATTTTAGTATTTTTTAATTAAAATTACAAACTTTTTTATAGAAAATAAAAAATTTTATAAATAGAAACTAATTTTTTTAATTAAAAAATTTTAAATTATTCGTTATATTAATAATGTTTTAGTAATCGATTCTCAATTTTGAAATTTGAAAATGAAAAAAATCAAGACACCCCTAAATATAGTTTTACATATACTCAAACTGAATTAGTCGGAATATATATCCGGATACCAATAAAAAAAAAAGTTTTTAGCATCTTTTGGTTTCATCCATGATGTCGATTCTTTTTATGATTATTATTAAAAAGAAGAACGAAACTTTTGGCTTCAAATCGATCAAGTAGGAGAGGAGGAGGTTTCAAAGTTTTTCTGATAAATATAGAAGTACAAGTTATGGCAAGAAATTACCTGTATAAATCGACGAAGGGGTCTAGGAACGCCTTGTGTGAAAGACTGCTGATTAGAAGACTGTCTCCAAGAAATCTTTCCATCGCTACCACAGCAAACTTTGCAGCCCGAAACAAGAAGATCAAAGCACCACAAATCAGGGTTCTTCTGCCAAAGCACAAACCCTCCCATCTCTTCTGTGCTTTCTACCTTCGTCGAATCATCTCCCTTGTAAAATTCAGATGCTGCGATCTTCAAATTTCCTATCACGCACATGCTGTTTACCGCATTCAATGCTGGTTGTCCTCCCGTTGCTGCTATGTATTGTTGTATTATGTATTTGGCTGTTGATGCTTGCTGATCATCACAACATAAAACAATAGTTACATTGCTTATATTTTAAGGATAAGAGTTTCCCTATCTCCTCTCTCTCTCTCTCTCTCTCTCAGTACTACTGTGAATTTACGAGATCTCAACCAGGTGAACATTTATTTGACAATTTAAGGGTTTATTTGGGTGCGTGTAAGAAAAGAGAGAGAAAGACAGACATACAGACAGATAAAGAGACAGAAAGAACATTAAAATCAAAAAGAGAGAGAGAGAGAAGAAACATACAATGGAGCTATCTTTGATGCGGCGTTGGATGGCATTATCAACTTGAATTTGAAGAGGAATAAGAGGAGATCCAACAATGTAAAGAAGAAAGCGGAGCTGGTTAAAGCGACCGGTGAAGACGGGGGAAGCAAATTTGTCAGCAGTTTGAGTCCTTGTCCATGTTAACATGTTTTGACATCTCAATGCCACATTCTCCCCCATACTTGCAAACATCTCTTCTGGAATCGGCACCTCCAACACCGTCTCTAATCCATCTTCTTTATCAAAATTTGGAAACACTTTCCTCATCTAGGAGGGAGGGGGAGAGAGAGGGGGGGGGGAGATAGAGAGAGAAGAGAGAATATGTTTTCTTATTTCAAAAAATGAGAGAGCTGGTTGGTAGAGTCCAATTAAGTAAGGTCGGCCTTTGTTTGATTTGAGGATGTGGTTATTTATATTTTATCGAATAATAGAGGATAAGAAGGAAAGAAAGAAAGAGCTAAATGTCCGGTTGACTTTTCCACATTTGCACGCGCTATTTACCTTAACAAGATATTGCCATGTGGATATGACAATGAGGCCCATGGATGTCTCCTCTTTCCATGAAGAGATTGACCCAATTTCTCGGGGAAAGATAAACTATGAGCCACGAAAACTTTTATGCAAAGCAGAATTTCCTGTAGCTTGGTGTTCCAAGGAAGTGATATCTAAGCCTCTAGGTTATATAGCTTGACACGTCTAGGTTGCAAGAAAATCCTAAAGTTTATAAAAACTTTCTAAAATAGGAGAAATTTTTGGTGTGGTTGTTAAGGCTGGTTGCCACACATGCTAATTTTTTTCTCTCTCTCTTTTTTTTTTTTTTTCAAGGCACACCTCCTCCTTTGATAAACTTCTTGTTTTCAAAAACTTAAACTATGTGTGCTGGTAAATCTTCATCGCTCATTATCAACACACTCTGAAAGTTTTCGAGCTTATTGTCAATCAGGTCTCATACTTTTTATGATTGTGATCTACTGTGTTCATTAAGTCCGGTTTTTGAGTGATTTGTTCCAATGATTTAAAATCGATGTCTAGTTGTATATAGAGTATTCTCCAATAAAATTGTTGTACTTATTTTCCCGATCTCTTGTTCTGTGTTCATCAGATTTCTGCATTTTTCAATTTGACAGAGAGTTCAAAGTTATCAAAATGACTGCTGAGAGTTTGTGGGACTTCGACATGTTGAGCTTCCAACATACTAACAGCTGATGTTTTGCATGAAATGTGGAGTTGGTTTGTTCTGGCTAAAAACAAATAAAATCATGAGGTATTTCTCTCCCTCCTTGTAAATTTCTATGTGTTTCAGATTAGCTAATAAGAGATGAATAGGCAACTCTGTGCAAATATTCGTTTGTCTTCTCTTGTTGTAAACTGCTATTCCCCCTCCCCCAAGGAAAAAATGAGAAAATGAGAAGAAGCAATAAGCAAGGAGGAAATGAAATGAGGTTGAATAGAATTAGTTACATTCTTGGGCTTAGACCAAAAATTGTATCATAGGCAGGTGTCAACCTGAGCCTAGCGGCCTGCTTGTGCTTCCCAGCCAGCATGAAACAAGATTGACCATCTTATACTTTCAAAAATGGGCCCAAATTACGCTTTAGAGTGTGTCAAATTGTTGCAGATAGGCTATGCTTGTTTGTCTTATTATGGATGCCTGGCCTAGCCATGGCAATGCCCTCCTTATTCATTGGTATAAAAGGTTTACTCTAATGCCCATTTTATACTGGTGACTAAATCCTAAACCGCAGTAACAAGTATGGAATTTTGATCAAAATTATTGAAGATTTTGCTTTCTTTTTCGAAGTTTGATTAGTGAAAGATGTAATGCCATTGCGCTTTTATCTTAGGATTTGTTGGTGACTGGCTGCTAGTGGGTAAGCAAGAGCTATTTTTCTTCTTGCTACCACTGTGTTGTTTAAACAATAAAAATTGTCTGATCTCTTTGATTTCATAATTTTCTTGCTTTCATATTTATAACCAGTTGAGTTCAGAGGTAGCTCAAATTGGAGGCTAATATACCATAACTTAATTAGAGGGCCTACTTTTGACTAAAAGAGATTCTTTTAGTCTTTGCATTACCATCTGAGACCATTTTTTCTTGAACTCAAGAAATGTATTTGGAATTTAAAAAGTTTCTGAGTATTATCATATCAACGTGAGTAGTTGATTACTGCTTAACAGTTAAAAAAGTAAGTGGCTTTCGCTGCTTTTCAACCTTATTTTGCTTCACTTTTTCACATCTTATTACTTATTTTGCGCCAAGTTTTCTAATAGAAGTTTCAAGTGATTTTATTTACAGATCTAAACATTTTCATTTAGGATGTATAGTACAGTAGGGGACAAGAAGAATAAGAATTTAGTGACTTCTACTATCGCAATAATTTGCAGTGTCAATTGACTGGACCAGGGGGTTTGGGATGTTCAAAGTATCTTTTCGTATTTTGGTAGATGACATAGTTAAGGTGGATGGGGACCATACCAGCTAAGGAGGTCACAATTTGTGACTGGAACAATTATACTCTCAACAGTTCACAGATTAATCTCTGGGGACTATTTTAAAGTGCAGTTTATTGAGCACCACAGTGTGATGGTGACATGATAAAATTGTTGTTTTTATGGATGAGTGGTAATTGTTTTGAATTTCATGTCATGAGAGCAGAACACATGCTTTAGGGAAAAAGAATAGCCTTTTGGATGTGATTGTTTGATGATCTATTTCATGGAGTTGGACAAGGCTTCTCTATTTTGAGTTGCTGACAAAATGCTAATGAGAGCTAAACAAGCTTAACGTTTCCCTGTATTCTTTTGTAAGTCTTGACATTTGTTGGTTACTCAGTTTAGTTGCCGCATCAGTTTAGCATGGTATTATGTCATTGATAATAATGAAAGCATGGTTATATCCTAAATAGACTGTAGGTTTTAAAATGCTAACTGTAGCGAAATATCTAGTTCCATGTGTTGTAAAGTATTTTGATTAATTCAGCATAGCAATGCTACTGTAGTTGCTTTTATCCCGTAGCTTCATGTAAATCTTTTTTAAATGGCAACCATGGAGTTGCTAATTATTCGAATTGCCAAATAATGTGACTAGTCTTCAACAATTTTGGGTTCGTTGATTAGTTATGGTGAAATTCTTAAATTGCTAAATATTAGATCAGTATAGATATAGAGTTGCTCATTCCATAGAACGTGGGATAATTTTTTTACTGTAATTTAGTGCTTGTTTGCAAATGGATTACAGTTTTTATGAAGCACTCTAAAAAGACTATGCAAATCTGAAGCTCTTACGTATTAGCAAGTGTTTATGTTAAAACTAGTAAACTGTGCAGCATTACCATCTTAAATGACAGTGACAAGCTAAACATCTCCACTCCCATCTTTGGAACACTAATTTATGTCACATACACTATTAGCATATAATTGAAACAGACTGGTTTTATCACTGATATTCTGTAATACTTAGAAATCTATTTTTCAAGTCATAGATGCTTCATTTGGGAGTTCCATTGCCTCAAAAATATCTTCTGCTACTCTTTTTGCATCAATGGAGGCTCCAAACAGGCCTTGCCCTGTAAAACTGACAGTGTAGAGCCCATTCTTGCCTTTCCATTTGTCGGAAAATGGTATCTTATATCCTTTTTGCTTGTCAAAGAACTCGTAATCCTGCTTTGATCTTCCAAAGTTAACTTGATCATATTAGAAGTAATGGCAAGAAAATTAATATAATGGCAAAAATAACCTGCATAACTACGGTCAAGAAGAATCTTTTTTATTCTGTACTAATGTTCAATCCCATGCACCATAAAAAACTTTTCTTTTACCTTTTCCTTCTCTCTCTCTCTCTCTCTCTCTCTCTCTCTCTCTCTCTCTCTCTCTTAACTATTGCATTTTGAATATAGTTTTAATATTTTACAAATCTTTAAATTTTGAAATATTTGTGTGACGATCCTTTGTCTTAGTTTGATGATCTTCATGATCTATTTATTTCTTGATACATTCCTACACTGTATCATGTAATCAAATTCACACTTTGCAAATGGCATATATATATGAATAGCTTGTGATTCTACCTTAAGCCATGATGGCACATTGCTCGTGTAGCCAGTTGCTAGAATGACTGATTCAAATTCCTCTAACTGCCATTCACAAATTCTGCTCCCTTGTTTGTAAATCTTTGAATACCAGGAACTACCCGAGAATTTCATTGGTAGGTGAAGAAGCCATGAAATAAATTGTCGTATACCTGCATGCATGACATTCTACATAATAATTTGGTTGCTCTTTCATTTTTAAGTAACTGATCTTCATCTGTGGAAATGTTACTATAAGGCACATTCAAGCATTGGGGGGAGTTGGTATGTGACTCAATGATGCTCACTATCTAGAAATAGATTAATTAGGATAATAATATGTATCATCTTTGCACGTAAGTGTTCATATTTAATGTTCAAGAGGGTTCATTTATGCCCTACTTAGCGGTCGGGTAACATATTAGATCCTTAATCTCTCTTCATCCAAAAATATATATATATCTATAGAAAAATAATATATGTCAAACCCTCCTGCCAAACCCCACAAAAAGGGGTGTTAGCTTGGCTTAAGTACTACAAGTGTGTAATATGGAAGTAGGAGTGCACTCGGTGTGGGTCTGTGGATCTAAATAAGCCAAACACTAAATAGATCGGATCTAGTATATTTTAAAATTTTTTGTTATTTTTATATTTCAAAATTTTAAATTAAAATGTTTTAGATTTTTATTTATATGAATTGCAGTGTATAATTTGATCAAATTCATTCTTGGACTATTTAGATTATTATTATTATTATTATTATTATTATTATTTAAATTAACGGTTCTAATTTTTCTAATAAATATTTTGGATAAATGATCTTATAAAAACATGTGAGCAGCAGCCTTCTAAATCATCATTCCATAGAAAAGACTTTTAGAAACAAAAATACAGTTAACAAAGGAGCATTTCTGAACACCTCCGTTTATGGACAGATTCAATATGAAATCTCCAATTTACCCTTCGCCCCCAGGTCTCTGAAATCCTTCGATGCCCCGCCTATAAATAGATCGCAAAGCCGGTACAAAGGTATAGAGAGGAAGTATTAAGCGCAAAACGAAATCGTGGAGGGAGATGTCGAACTACCAAGAAAGATACGATCGAAACGGGGACGAAGCAGGGAACTACCTCGCTTCTTCGCCTCAGCAACAAGCAGGCAACGGCTATGGCGGTTCCGCCGAAGATCGCAACGACTCCAGATCTCAGGTTCAAACTATTTCTTCTTCTCCTTTCTTTTTGATGTATTTGTCAGATCGACATCAAATGTGTCTTTGGTTTGTAGGTAAATTTTGTATGAACTGTAGATTTAGGGTTTCGATAAATTTAGGTTTCTCGTTCTGGGCTTTGGTATTTCAATTAATTTTGTTCGATTTTGATTATTTAATTTGTTTGAGTACCTGCATTTGGATGTGGGGAGCTCAATTATGTATTTGATATAAATTCCTAAAAATTTGTTACATTTTGAAATATAATGCTTGGCTACCAATTGTGGATGTATTAGTCTGATTTTCTAGAATCTTGTTCTCGAAGTTTGAATGGATGAAAGCCTAATTAGTTCGATGGTTTAAAGATGAAGTCTAGTATTTACATTGATTTCATAACCTATATATATGAGAGAGAGAGAGAGAGAGAGAGAGAGAGAGAGAGAGAGAGTCCTTCCAAAGTAAAGATGTTAATCTTTCTGTTCCCAATAGCCATGCTACTTGGGCTAGAGACTAATGTGTCATAGATCTGAAGTTATTCAATCAGATTACTACTGGTTAGGGTAACAATTGTGGTTATTATAGTCTAATCTAGAATCTTTTTCACAAGGTTTGAATAGATTATGACCTAATAAGTCAATGGTTTAGCCCTCTGTGTGTGTGCATAGAGAGAGAGAGAGAGAGAGAGGATTTGTGGTCATAACCCATGTATTGTAGGGATGTTATAGTTTTCAATGCTGACACATCACATGACTTGGCAAAGTATTAAACTAGGCTTTTTACTCCAACTAATAGTTCGTGGTTTGTACGAAAAATGCCATGCTTGATTTCTTGTTGCCTTTTTTGCTTCTCTTCATTAAGTCCCCTCCCCTTTGCAATAGTGATAGACAAAATAATAAAAAATATCCAAAATGAAATACCATGGTGTATATTTTTGACAGATGATATAGTACTAGTTGATGAAATTAGAGAGAGTATCATTGCTAAACTAGAGTTATGGAGATTCACATCGGAATCTAAAGGGTTTAGATTGAGTAGATCGAAAACCGAATATATGAGATGTAGATTTAGCGATAATTAGAGGAATAATAAAGAAACGATTAGGTTAGATGAGCAAGACATACCAAAAAATGAACGCTTTAGATATTTAGGTTCTATCGTTCAAAATGATGGTAATATAGATAGAGATGTGAACCATATGATTCAAACGGGTTAGATGAAATGGAAAAGCGTATCCGGAGTTTTTTGCGATTGCACGATACCATTGCATTTGAAGGGAAAATTCTATGGAACCGCCATAAGATCTACACTATTGTATGATATTGAATGTTGGGCTATTAAACAACGACAAGAGCAAAAGATGGCTGTAACAGAATTTAGGATATTTAGGTGGATGTGTGGAAAATCTAGAAGAGATAGAGTTGGAAATAAAGAGATTCGTAACAATTTAGGAGTTAATTCAATTGTGGATAAGATGCGAGAGTATCGTCTGAGGTGATTTGGGTATGTGCAAAAAAGATCCAATTATGCACCAATTAAGAGAATCGAGAACTTAAATGTATGAGATATAGTAAAACGTAGAGGTAGACTGTTGAAAATTTGGATGCAAGTCATCCGAAAAGACATGGAAGCTAAAGATTTAAAGGAGAAAATGATTTTGAATAGAAATAGATGGCTTAGAAGAATCCGCACAAATTAAATCAATATATTTTATATATTTATCTAGTGATTTTTTTTATTTTCTTTTTCGGTTTCTTTTTATTTTATTTTTATTTTTATATTTTTCTTTATTTCATTTTTTTTCTTCTTTCTTTACTTTTTTCAAATTTGTCTCTCAAATTGCCGACTCCAAATATTGGGGTTAAGGCGTAGTTTGTTGTTGTTGTTGTTGTTGTTGTTGTAGAGTTGCTTTCATCCACAGGCATTAGCGATCTTATTAAATTTCTTGAGTACTTTTTTTGATTGTTATTTAGCTATGCATCTTTGAAATTCTTCAATTTTCTTCCTTTTGCTCGGACACTGTTATTAACCACATGTCTATCAAATTGCAGCATGATTCTCGTGATTATGAAAGAGAAGCTTCAAGAAGCAGGGACCGAGAAAGAGAGTGGGGGAGGGATAAGGTAAAGGATCGGGATAGGGAGAGAGACAAGAATAGAGATAGAGAGAGAGAAAGAGAGAGGGATAGGGACGGAGAATGGGATTGGGACAGAGATCGTGATCGCCACCATAGTGATCGAGGCCGAGACCGCTACAAGGATCGAAGTGACAGAATGGAACGGGAACGGGAACGGGAACGGGGCAGAGACAGAGATGATGATGATTACCATCGCAGCCAAGATAACGAGAGGTACGATACTCTCATTGGATTTGGTCCAATCAACTAGTTATGTTATTAGTTTTTTATGCAAGTAAAGATGCTTTCGCTTACAGTGATGGGGGATGGGGAGTTGTGTGTATAGTAGTCTTACTTGTCATTTGTTTTCCCGAGTTAAGGTTATGACCAAAGCATTTAAAATCAATTGTCATTTCGGTAGGTATGGAGTTGTCACTCTGTGTTTAATCTGCATAATTTTGTTGATTTCCCATGTCTCACACTTACATGGCTCCAATTTGAATGATCCTTGCATGATGTTTCTGCACTTTGTTTTTCCTTATTGTTTTTGTTGTAAAAATTTTGAAGCATAATTTTGATGATCAATTGGTTGATGTAAGCAGGAGGAGAGACTACAACAGGGACAGGGAAGATAGGCATAGGCATGTGTCTCGTTCTCATTCTCATTCAAGGGGTAGATCTGATCATCGATCAAGGTCACGATCTCGATCACGCTCAAAGAGGCAGGTTATCTTATGTTGTCCTGTAGCTTAGGATGAAATCTAGTTTCTTCTGGACATATGATTCCCATTTATAATAATAAGAAAAAAAACATAAAGTTGTTGAGTTGCATGAGTCTATTCCAGATTTTTCTAATCTCAAATAAAAAATAGAAAAGGCTATTTTCTTTTACTTGAAGCTTTTTATTTGCAAGCTTGTAAAGGTACCTTACTTTTTTAAAAAAATAGTCTGGATTTATGTGAATTGATATAAAAGTGACAAGTTGAGATGCTTATACATATCTGTTTTAATTTATTTGCCCAAAGCAATGCCATACAAATGTTAACAATTCTTTTAACTCGAGCTTGTGTGGAAATATGTTCCAACTCCTCTGGAAGTTAGCATGATCTGGAAGGTGACATTCATATATGTTGTGGTTGGAATAGGAGAATTTATTTTCCTATGTTTGTTGTGGCTTATGGTTGAACTATAAATTGATTACTAGGGTTCTCCTTGTATTCCGGTCAGCCTGATGAAAGAGACTGGTATTCCAATGTGAAATGGAAAATGTACAGAATCGAAAATAAAGAAGCCTTTTTTCTCCTTGTGAGTGTAGTTAATTTTTCACGCATTGTTTCCATGTGCTTCTCTGAAGCAATGAGGACAATTATAAATAGAAGCTGCTCTGGTGCTCTTGCTGTCACTTTTTGGTGGAACATAAGAGCACCAATGGGGCACTACAAGATAAACTTAAATATTAATTGGGAATCAAGCATCAAATATAGTCTTTTAGTCGGCCGGTGGTTACCTTTTAACCACTAAATCGAACTCTCTTGCTTTTGGTTCATTAGCTTCTTTTCTGTGAACTAATGATACATGCTAACAGCAAAAGGATTAGTGGTTTTGATATGGCACCTCCTGCGTCTGCAATGTTTGCTGGTGCTGCTGCTGCCGCTGCCGCTGCAGGTATTTGTCCTTCTGCTAAAAAACGTGATAGTTATAATTCATAACTGTTGCTCTTCTTTCTTTGGTTGGTCTAGTGTGGAAAGTTCGTATCAAATTCCATGGTGTTATTTTGGTAAGGCATAATTATTATCATTTTTTCTAATTTACTACAAATATAACTTTCAAATCAGTGGTCTCTGGATGAACTGCGCTTTTTTCTTTTTGTTTACTTGGTCAAATAATTCTGAAACTGAGAGACGTTTTTGGTTTTCTCTTGTTTGGTGTTTGTTTGTTTGTTTGTGTCTTATCTTATGTTGTAAGAGGGCAATGTTGGGCTACTTGCCCTACTGTGCTGACAATGGGCGTGAGCCGACATCTGTAGCTTTAATGTACAAGGAGGAATCAATGCACCGGTATACTTCATCTTCAATTGGCAGCTATTGCCTATTTTGTTTGTCTTACAATATTTCGTCCAATAACTAAATGCGTATATTACTTTCATCTGTTGTAAGTTATTCGCAAGAGACTAGG
This sequence comes from Dillenia suffruticosa, assembly GCA_033439265.1. Classification (NCBI taxonomy): domain Eukaryota; kingdom Viridiplantae; phylum Streptophyta; class Magnoliopsida; order Dilleniales; family Dilleniaceae; genus Dillenia; species Dillenia suffruticosa. The sequence goes on from JAVTVX010000027.1 coordinate 1,932,397, forward strand.
ATGCTAAGATGATGAGGAGTACTATATTCTATGAAACCTTATGTTAGTAAATACCAAAACTTTTGGTACATGTGATTCTGATCGAGCTTTTTGATCTAACTTGATGGCCATTTGCAGGTCAGGTTGCTGGGACAACTCCTGCTGTTCCTGGAATGTTTCCTAACATGTTTCCAATGGCCTCTGGACAGGTACAAACTTCACACTCATATATGTCAATGTATATTTTTGTAATATGATGTTCAACAATGGGGCTTATTTTGCTCATCTAGGTGTTAAGTCATAAAGCACAGAGCTCTATAAAATGCAACCAAGGTTCTAAGATTGCCTTATTTTCTAAGGGATCACTGCATTGATTCATCAAAATTTACTTGAATGGTAAAAATGGAAAACCAATCAAGTGCTTATTGATTGTGAGAACTTTGGGGTAGTTTTACCTCAACATTGTCTTAGAAATTTGGATACTATTCACTTTAGAAATATGTAGATACTTTGATTCTTGAAATTGGACTATTTATGAATTTAGTATCAAATTTTACTTCAATGTTTGTGAAATAATATATATATTTTTTCAATGTTGTACTAATACTGCATTATAATTCATCCATGGAAATTTGCCACAAAATTATGATGTTCTATGTTCACAGTGCTCCATGTCACACTCTTTGATGCTTTTGTTATTTGCTTCAGCATGTCTGACATGTGTATTTTTTTTCCTCATGAGTATGCAAGTGTTTGACTACATTTGTATTTTGGTGCTCTTTCAAGCTAATTTATTTGCCATCTTCATGAGTGCACAGTTTGGAGCTCTTCCTGTTATGCCGGTCCAGGCTATGACACAGCAGGTTAACAAATTTGGCAGTCTTTCTTTTTTCCAATTGATAGTTTTTGGCACTTCATAATATGACTGTTAACTTGCTTTTGTGGTTGCAGGCAACTAGACATGCAAGGAGAGTATATGTTGGCGGGCTCGGCCCAACAGCTAATGAACAGGTTTTCTTCTCTCTCTTCTGCAGTCACACTTCTGATTGTTATTATTTCTGATCTCTCAGTTCACATATATTCTTTGCAAAAAGTTATGTTTTGATATCTTTATTCAGATTAAATATGCTATGAGTATTTTGATTAATTGGTATAAATAACTTGAAATATCAGACTTATCTAGTCTTTGCTTCTGCTCAAACATACACCATACAATAACAACAACAAATTGAGCTTTAATCCCAATATTTGGGGTCGGCTATTTGACAGTCAAATTTTGAAAAAGGTAAAGAGATGAAAAATGAAATAGTAAAAAATATATATACGTAAAAATAAAAATAAAAAGAAAGGAAAAAGAAAAATAAATAAATAAATCAATAGGTAAATATCTAAAATATATTAGTTTAATTTGTGCGGATTCTTCTACGTCATCCATTCCTATCCAAAACCATTTTCTTTTCTAAATTCTTAACTTCCATGTCTTTACGGATAACTTGCATCCAAGTTTTTAGTAGTCGACCTCTACGTTTTACTAGATCTCCTATATTTCAGTTTTCGGTTATCCGAACCGGTGCATCTTTGGGTCTTCTTTGCACATACCTGAATCATCTCAAACGACACTCTTGTATCTTATTTACAATTGAACTAATTCTCAACTTGTTACGAATCTGTTCATTTCTAATTCTATCTCTTTTAGTTTTTCCACACCTCCACCTAAGCATCCTCATTTCTGTTACAGCTATTTTTTGTTCTTGTTGCTGTTTAATAGTTCAACACTCAGTACTATATAATAGTATAGGTCTAACCGTGGTTCTATAGAAGTTTCCCTTCAAATTTAATGGCATCGTGCGATCGCAAAGAACTCTGGATGCCTTTCTCCATTTCATCAAACCCACTTGAATCCTATGGTTCACATCTCCATCTATATTGTCATTATTTTGAATGATGGAATCTATATATCTAAATCGTTCATTTTTAGATTAGATATATCTTGTCTATCTAATTTTATCGTTTGTTCATTATTCTTATAACTGTCGCTAAACCTACATCTCATATATTCGGTTTTCGATCTACTCAATCTAAATCCTCTGGATTCTAATGTGAGTCTCCATAACTCTAATTTAGCACTAACACTCTCCCCAATTATATCAATTAGCATTATATCATCTGCGAAAAGTATATACCATGATATTTCATCTTGGATATTTTTTGTGATCTCATCTATTACTATTACAAAGAGGAGGGGACTTAATGTCGAATCTTGATGGAGTCCAATGTTAATAGGGAAACTATCACTCAAAATCTCGCAAGTTCTTACACTGGTTGCAGTTCCATCATACGTATCTTTAATGAGATTAATGTATCTCAAGGATATCCCTTTCTTTATCAGTGTCCACCACAATAAGTCTCTAGGAACCTTGTCATATGTTTTTTCTAGATCAATGAATACCATATGTAGGTCTCTTTTCTGTGATCTATATGTCTCTATCAAATGTCTTAACAAGTGGATTGCTTCCGTGGTGGATCTTCTTGGTATAAATCCAAATTGATTTTGAGATACATTTATCTCCGATCTTAATCTATGTTCTATTACTCTCTCCCATAACTTCATGGTATGGGTCATAAGTTTAATTTCTCTATAGTTAAAGCAATCATGTATGTCTCATTTATTCTTATATAGTGCTCAAACATACACCATGTACTTAAAAATGTTGTGACTGAAATTATTATAGGTTCTCTGCAAAAACGTGGCTTTTCCTCAAAATTTGGTATCTAGAATGTAGAATTTAGTTACAATGATCCAATGAGAGGTGTTTCTTTTGAGATTTTATTTTCTAATATTTGATTTTACATATTAATTGTGAACCTTAATTTGGTTTTTTCTTATTGCAGTCTGTGGCAACCTTTTTTAGCCAGATTATGGCCGCAATTGGAGGCAATACTGCAGGACCAGGTTCTTAATTTCTGGATTTCTCATCATTTAATTCATTATTAACTTGCCTTTTTTCTTTAAACTCATGCATTTTTCTCTGCCATTAGGTGATGCTGTTGTCAACGTATATATAAATCATGAGAAGAAGTTTGCCTTTGTGGAGATGAGATCTGTTGAGGAGGCTAGCAATGCAATGGCACTAGATGGTATCATTTTTGAGGTACTGAAGTTCATTGGACTCTACTATTTGTATGCATTTGATGAATATGGCTGGGCTTTGGCTCTGTGAGCATGTTTTGACTTAGATCCTTGTGTAGTATGGTCTTTATTAGATGTGGCTTTATGTCATCATCCAGGATTTTCTGTTACTGCTTCTGACATGTCAGTGTATCATCATTTTACTTAAGGGACTGATTGCCAAACCATTATGTTTTCTTGCAGGGTGCACCAGTTAAAGTGAGGAGGCCTAGTGATTACAACCCATCACTTGCTGCAACACTTGGTCCAAGTCAGCCCAACCCCAATTTGAACTTGGCTGCTGTTGGCCTGACACCTGGCTCTGCCGGTGGGCTTGAGGGTCCTGACCGTATATTTGTCGGTGGGCTTCCATACTATTTTACGGAAGCCCAGATAAGGGAATTGCTGGAGTCCTTTGGACCACTTCTAGGTTTCGATCTTGTCAAGGACAGGGAAACAGGAAACTCAAAAGGCTATGCTTTCTGCATTTACCAAGACCTATCTGTAACTGACATTGCTTGTGCAGCTCTAAATGGTATAAAAATGGGTGATAAGACTCTCACAGTCAGACGCGCAAATCAGGGTGCTACTCAGCCTAAACCCGAACAGGAGAATGTATTATTGCATGCACATCAACAAATAGCATTTCAGGTAAAATAATACCCTTTCATCCGAAATTTAGATGTTGAACATGATGGGGGCATCATTTCAAGGAGAACTTAAGAACTGTCAATAGTTCTTTAACCGTTTAAAGCTTTCCAGAGTCCATTTCCGCTTGGTTTTTGATGATCTTTCTTTTGCAGAAGCTTATACTTCAACCAGGAGCACTTGCCACTAAAGTTGTATGCTTGACTCAAGTGGTTAGTGCAGAAGAGCTCAAAGATGATGAAGAGTATGAGGACATAATGGAAGATATGAGAATTGAAGGAGGAAAATTTGGTAAGTGCAACTATTGTTTGCCAACATTGCATGCATTTTCTTTGGCGCCTTTCTACAAGCCATTTGTCTAGGATATATATTTGATTTTCTGTGTCTTGTATCTTTCTTACAGCTTTTTGTAGTCCCACATTCTGCTATAATGAATCAAGTCTAACACAGACAGAAGACTCCATATCCTTCTGTGTTCATTTTGCGGCTGTCCTTGATGTTTGTGAAAATGTGTTGATCTTAGAAATTCCTTTTCGCATATTGCAGGTTCTTTGGTGAGTGTGGTCATCCCACGCCCAAGACCAGATGGTGAGCAAGCTCCAGGAGTTGGGAAGGTTAGTTTTTAACCATATTGGTGTTGGCGTACATTGCATTATGATGAAACAGAAGATTTATATATTAACCTTGTGTTCAACCCTAATTGTGAGTTGCTTTGGTAGGGGTTAGTCATATAATTCTGTACCCACCATTGACCCATAATCACTGACTGAGTCTTGTTTTTTGTAGGTTTTCTTGGAATATGTAGATGTTGAAGATGCTGCAAAGGCCCGGTCGGGGTTGAATGGAAGAAAATTTGGTGGAAATGAAGTTGTGGCTGTCTTTTACCCAGAGGACAAGTTCTCTCAGGGAGAGTATGATTCTTAGTTGGCTCTGCTCCCAACTAGCTAGCTTGTTTCACTGGCTGATTGGTAAGGTAAGTTAGTTAAGTAGCGAAACAAGGGAAGAAAAATGTTTTAGATGACAGGTTGCTGGATCTCTCTCTCTCTCACTTTATAGGAGTAGCATGTGCGGATAATTTTAGTTAGGTTTCAATTTTTTTTTTTAAACATGTTTGCATACGTGTTGTCAATCTTGTTGCTACTTTATGTTGTTTTCTAGTTGTTGCCTCAAAACTTAAGTCATAGGCAGGAGCAAAACTTTAATAATTCACAGTGGAAAATGAGTTTCTATTATACTTGCATAAACCACTAAAGACACCAAGTGCTAATGATGAACATGACTCGCAATCTTTACTTTGAATTATCTCTTCGTTTAAGCACTGGCTGCCTTAAGCTGCTTGATTGCCACTGCTCTTCCATCTATAGGCCATTCCTTGTAGACATAGCAAAACCCCACCTTCCCTAATAGTTCAAGGGACCATATGGCACAATGAGTGGGTGCCTCTACTTCGAAGTGCTGAAAAAGGTTCGTTTCTTAGGAGATGGAAGTATCCAAGCGGCTTTCTAGGTAAAATAGAACAATGAAAACTGAGTTTGGATGTGCTGACATGGGATTGGTAATGGATGGGAAATAGGAGCTAATGAGTTATAGCTCAACTCACATCGGCATCCATTCCCTTGTAATAGTGTTGGGTTCGGGTCATTCTTTAGTCATAAATTCGCTGGAATGAAACTATTCTACATACATATATGTTAAAACCTCTATGACATTAAACTTGATGCCGTTCATTGATAGGCTTAAAGCATAACTACTACAATAAGAAAATAATCAATAGCTTTAAAAAATATAAAACCTTAAACCAAATCATTCCTCCTAGGATGACCAACATAAAATCAAACAAATTAACTATTTTTGGTAGGAAAACAAACTAACTTTAGTGAAACACATACGGAACAACTAAAAACCTACAAACTAGGATCCAAATTCATCTTCCTCTTATATAAATAAAAAATGTGACTGTTAGAGGCGCGAGAGAGAGAGAAGGGGGGGGGAGGGAGGAAGGGGGGCAACTTTTGGATTATACACTCAAAACGTAACTTTTCTTTAAAAATTTGGCCAACCTAAAAATATAATTGAAAAATTCAATCGAATAATTGTTAATCTTGGTCCGACTTTATTTATAGACTCTAATTTAGAACAGTTTATGATACAAATTTTATTTACAAATAACCCTTACTTGTATGACCCATTCACTGTGTTTCTGATGAAATTCATATTTTTTTGTGGGTTTAACTATAAATTTAAGTTCAAATATAATTTATCTGTCTATAAAACTTACTGTATTATAAATTTTGACTTAAAATTTTTATGTTAAAGTTTCAACTTATCTTATACTTTAATAATTCAAACACCAATGTTTGACCGGTTTATCAGAAAGTGTGTTGAGACTCCTTAATTATGTTCAAATTTGACTCAATACAGGAGTAAAAAAAATCACGTTGAAAGATCTCCTGAAAGAGAGTCTGATAAAGGATCAATTTAGATTAGTTAACGTAAAATTTTGAATACTAAACGATGATTCTAGTCGGGGTAAGGTAAAATAAAAATTCAAACCATTCAAAATTAATTTATTGTACTTAAAAAGCAAAAAAAATAAAAAATAAAAATCCAAAACTAGCTCAAACACCGATTTCTTTCTTCGTACTTTTGGTTCTGACTTCTTGCGGGGGTGAATCCGTACGATCTGGGACCTTGGTCAATGGTCCAGTCCACCCACGGTGCCTATCGGCTCCCATTTACGTCTCTCTCTCCGGTGAGAGATCGATAAATAAAACTAAATTTTTTTGAATTAAATATTTTATTTTCTTAATCAAAATTTTGAATTCAATGAAAAAAGATTTAAGAAAATCAATTTTTAAAATATATTTTACAATACTCGAACCAAATTAATTAAATAAAACTCGGATATCGATATTGAAAGAAAAAAATGATAATAAAATAAATAATTAATTTAAAATAAAAATAAATACTAAATGATTTAAAAAATAATAATATTAAAAAAATGTATAAATATATAAATATTGAAAATATAAAAATTTTTATATAAATATTAATTAATTTTTATATCGCCAGCTCACCGACTACTTAAAAAGCTTCTAAAACCCCAAAGGCCCCTGACTCCCTCCCCACTCTCTTCGCAATCATAAACCCTAACGATGGCGTTGTCTCTCTCCATCCGCCATGTCCGTAGCTTATCAACCACCACCTCCACAATCTCAGTCTCGAAAGCCAGATCCAAGCTGCGAACCGAACACGACCCCGACAAAGCCCTAGAAATCTACTCCTCCGTCTCCACTCACTACACTTCTCCCCTCTCCTCTCGCTACACCCAAGATCTTACTATCAAACGCCTCGCAAAATCCAAACGCTTCACCGACATCGAATCTCTCCTCGAATCCCACAAAAAAGACCCCAAAATCACCCAAGAACCCTTTCTTTCAACCCTGATTCGATCCTATGGTCTCGCCGGAATGTTGGATCATGCGATCAAAACATTTGATCAGATGGACGAGCTCAAAACTCCGAGGTCAGCAACTTCATTCAGTGCTTTACTCTCTGCTTGCAATTTGTCCAAGGAATTCGATAAGGTCCCAAAACTGTTCAATGAAATTCCTAAGAAATATGGGTTTTCGCCGGATAAGTTTTCTTATGGTATTCTTGTTAAGTCTTATTGCGAATCTGGTAAAGTTGAATCAGCAATGGAGATTTTGAAGGAAATGGAAGAGAAGAAAATTGAGGTTACAAGTGTTACTTTTACTACTGTTTTGGATGCATTGTATAAAAAAGACATGGTTGATGAAGCTGAAAAGCTCTGGAATGAGATGGTTAAAAGTGGCTGTGAGTTGGATGCCGCTGCTTATAATGTTAGGATTATGTATGCACATGGAAGTGGCCCTGGGAATGTTCAAGTTTTAATAGATGAAATGGTCGCGATTGGTCTTAAACCGGACACTATTAGTTATAATTACTTGATGACTAGTTATTGTAGGAGTGGGAAAATTGATGAGGCAAAGAAGGTGTACGAGAGTTTGGAAGGTATGGGGTTACATGCAAATGCTGCTACTTATAGGACTTTGGTGTATTATTTGTGTAGAAATGAAGATTATGAGAGGGCATATAAGGTCTTTAAGAAGAGTGTTGAGTTTCATAAGATTCCGAATTTTGGGACTTTGAAGTTGTTGGTTGAAGGGTTGGTGAAGCAAGGTAATAGGAAGAATGCGAAGGGGTTGATTAGGACAGTGAAGAAGAAGTTCCCACCTAGCTTCTTGAATGCCTGGAAGAAGGTCGAGGTCGAACTTGGTTTGGTTTCTGAATCCATTTCTTCTGATCCTGTTGATGTTGTTCAAGAGGCCACTGGTTAGGATATTGTTGGATTCAATTGTTGACTACTTTGTTCATTCCTGGTCTTATGGTCCACAAGGATTTGCACTGATGGTTTTGTATTGTTTATGAAGCCTGAGTTTTAAGCTCCCGGTGTGAAGCATATACCTTTTCAAAGTTTAGAAGTTTGGAAGGAATGATTTGATATTTGAAGTTCTCGTAGAACAACTTGGTTTCACTGGCAATGACAATTTTCTAGCGCACTGCTTTATTTGTTATACCTGGGTCGAATTTTTGTTTTTCCTTTTTTTTTTGGGTGCCCCTGCCGCCAGCAGTAATGCAATGCAAGGGGCTTCGCTCGCATGAAGGCCCTGATAGGCATGGTTCACATTAGAATTTCATTGGAACTGAAGTTTCTGTCCTAGTTTGGTCTCGTATGAAATGTAGCACAGATAATAAAAGCATCATGCTTTATTTTATTGCTGATATTGTGTAGTTTAAATCCATGTTTGATTCCTGGGAAATTTGTTTTTCGTTCTTACAGAGGTGTTATCATCATCTCTTTATGATATTTCTGGTCAAGATTATGAATGCATTTTTCTTGTTCCACTGCTGAATATTTTCCCCATAGATTGTAAGGGAGGGGCCATCCAAAGATCAGGAAAATGGCCCCAAATTCCTACAACAAGAAGAAAACATTTCGGCTGGTCAGCCACAAACGAGCCCTACTTGAAGTTCTCGTGTCAGTAATAGTGGTGCATCCCTCTTGTCTTTTCGTGCTTGTCCTCTTCTAGCATGTGAGGAATAGGGGTAGAAATGAGTCTAGTCGAGCTCAGGTAAGCTGAAGTTAATCAAAGCGGCTTTAAGGGGGGAGGGTGGGTATTTTTTTTTTTTTTTTTCCTGTGTGTGAAACTTTTGAAATTTCTTTTATATATTGTTTTGAAAAGAGCACTTCTTTTAATCTTCAAGTCAGGACTTTTGAATTAACTTTTGAAATTTTTTTTGTATCTTTTACGTGTTTTCTTGACGAGTCCTTTTTTTTTTCTTTTCTTTTTAGATGTGCTGGCAGTAACAGATTCCAAAATAAAGTAAATTAATTTTAACATAAACAATAAATTATATATAGGTTTTATGAATCGATCATTACAGAGTTCATTTAGAGATTATCTCTTTTAATATTTATTTATTTATTTTTAAAATTTAAAATTTTAATTAAAAAAATTTAATATTCTATCTTTAAACTCACAAATTTGGTGATGATTGGTACGGTTCCATCACCTCACGATGTCTTTTTGGAGTTTTGGTGCATGTTCAAGATTTTCAAATTTAACTTATAGTTATTTATTTATTTTTGATAGTATATTAATCGATATTCTGAGTTATATTTTAATTAATTTTGTTTGAGATTTACAGTGGTTTATTTAGAGGGTTAACCTTCTAATGTAATCTATTTCATGTCAACAAGATTTTGATTAAAAAATCTAATATCACATCTAATTAAATCAATTAATTATTGGTTAACCTAAAGTTATATAGTCATCGAGTTCTATCCGACATGACTATTAAAATCATCTGCATCAGCTAGGAATCATAAAGTCTCAACCCAACAATGAAGTCAATTTCAGGGTATAATTCTATGCATTTAGAATTATAATTTTATAAAAGACTTAATATTAATTTTTAAAGAATTAATAATATTTAAAATATTTAAATTATGTGTGGTACATTTAAATTTAATATTTATGATAAATATTTTCATATACTATAAATTAAATATACACTACACTGTTCCTAATAAGCTTCATGGATGGGTTCCGTCGTAAAATTCCCACCCCAGCAAACTCGTGGGTTGGATTTGGATGCTTCTCTCTCTCTCTCTCTCTCTCTTCTCTGAAACTCAACGGGACTGATCTTCTCTCGCCGCACCGAGATAGCCACAATCATCAAACCGACTTTGGGAATCAGCCTTTCAGGTTAGTTCCTCTCTCTCTCTCTCTCTCTCTCTCTCTCTCATGATAGAACCTAGGGTTTTTCTCTGCATTTTCTCCTTCACTAACTATTTCCGAAATTCGTGAATCATTTAGTTGTAGAGATATAGAATGACGACTCGAATCGCTCCAGGTGTGGGAGCGAACTTGCTAGGGCAGCACTCCGCTGAGAGAAATCAAGACGCTACTGCTTACGTCGGCAATCTCGATCCTCAGGTTCTTCGTCTAAGCTTCCCATGTCATGCGCTTACCATTCCTGTGATTTGAATATTTCTCTTTATTTAAATCTGAAAAGAATACTATTTGAGTCACTAAAAGCTCTCTCTTGCATTTGTGTCCTGTTTGCCACAAGTAATTGATCTATTCGGATATAGCCACTAAAATGTGCCACCCTCTTATGTATCATAGCAGAACAAATGGGTCTTCTCAGATTATTCAGTGGCTATGCTAGTAGCATATTTGGACATCACCTTTCAATGTTGCAAATAGTGTTAGAGAGAGCAAACGAGTCATGGACCGAACAGACTGAATCCCATTTAGTAGTTCATATAAACATGCTTTAAAAATTTCAAAGATAGTTTGGCCAATTCGACTGGATTTGAATGGTCAGAACACCTTTTATAATCTTAAAACACGTGTTTAAGGGCTACCGCGTACTATTTGCTGCCACCAAGAATAGGAATTTGTAGATGTTTGTTTACGTACTATATGTATTTGTTTTAAGGTTTCATGAACCACATAGATGTAAAACGCAAGACTTTTTCCCCCCTTCTGAGCAATCTTGTACTTTTAGAGAGTTTGTTCTTCCAAACCTTGCACTAAAATGGTGGGGTGGAATTTTTATTTTTGGGCTGATATTTGGTGATTTCGGTGTTGTCTTGCAGGTGACGGAGGAGTTGCTATGGGAGTTGTTTGTTCAAGCAGGGCCTGTTGGTATGTTCAGTTTTAAGTTATATGATCAATCATTTAGATGGAATCTTAAAGTGTGGTAGAAGGTCACTGGATTTATGATTTTTGCAATGTGCATTCTTGGGAAATTCAGTTTCTGATTGTGTTTACTTAAATCTGCACTTCTCGAGTTTCCGGAGCAATCAATCCATAGTCAACCACAATTTTGGTACCTAAAAAACATGCATATGCAATGTGCAGTCAAATCATATATATGTCTCCTCCCATAATAGAAGTTATCATTTTCTATTGATGCAGATCACTGTTTCTATAGTTGTTTGGCTTCAGCCTTCTTTGAATTTCCCTACAATATGGAATCCAGGATCCTGTCCTCTTTGAATCACCCATTTATGCGCATGATGAAACAGAATTCTTATACACTGTTTCTTAGTTAGCTCCTTTCTTTTACCATTTGTTGCAAGGTCTTGTAGCTTATTGTAAAGTGGAAAGGAAAGCATTTTAAACTGGGGAACTAAGGTACCCGTGAATTGAGAGGATAGAAACATCAAAAAATAAGTAGAGATAGGAGGGAGGCCTCTTTAAGATAACATTTTTTTTTTTTTTTTCACTTCTGTTGGCGACGAAATGTTTGCAAGAATCACCCTTGGAAGGCATGGGCAAGCATGCATTCTGGCTCTTTGGTAATCAAATACACGCATATATATAATCAGAATATGTCCTATGATGTTGGAATTGGCCTCTGTATTCTAAAAAAGCTGGAGATCAAGGCATATGACTTTTCTGCCATCATAGGACCTATCTAAGAAAAGAGGGTAACAAACCCTGTTGCAGTCCTACATTCTAAGAAGGCCCAACTGTATTTTAGTTTGACCCAACCATGAGAAAAAAATATTTGATTTACATAAATAGGGGAAGAACTAGTCATAGTTCAGCTTATCCGCAAAAGCCAGGCAGATGTCCTGAGCTTCTTTCTTCAAAAAAAAAAAAAAAAAAAAAAAAAAAAAAAAAAAAAATTCTATGAACATCTGGAAATTGGGATAAAAAATTGGACTGGAATGGAACAACTACTCAGCAATTAGTGCACTACCTTGAAAACCACCTGCTGATCGGGAGTGTTTGAAAGAGGAAGTCTCCCTCATGAACCTTTGGTTCCACCGAAAAATTTATGAATCCAAGAACAATAGTTGTAGGGAAAAGAATCTCCTGGAGAGTCTTCAAGAATAACCGATCATAATATTTTGGGTAATTCCCTTAGCATGTTAAACTAGACTCTACATTGAAACCATCTTGTATCATCTCAAAATGGCTATGAACAGCTGGAAGAAGTTGAGCCATCTTTTTGACATCTTATGATGCCATTCAACTAATTGTTCTGTGGATGCACAGATTGACAAGTGAAGAGGGGATAATATTGAGCAGATTTCTCTCCAATTGAGCCTATCCAGGATGACAACTAAAGAACTTAATTTTTTTCCAAGGGCAGGACTGTCACCATATCAGATATCTTCAAAAACCTGTTCATATATGAAATCAGTGGCCCAAGCATTTTCCTGAGCTGAATTAAAAAGAATTTGATCATCTGTAGAAGTTGCTTGTTGTTTATTTCATTACCTAATTTAATGCACTATAGGTCATGTAACTGATACTTATGTGCATGCATATTGCATCTAAGTAGTTTTTCAAAAAGAAAGATGATGGGTTATAAAACTGGCAATCTTTAATCTCTTGTGCCCTTTTCCAGTTAACGTGTATGTCCCCAAAGATCGAGTGACCAATCTTCATCAAGGTTATGGATTTGTTGAGTTCAGAAGTGAAGAGGATGCTGACTATGTGAGTATTTCTTCACTCTGATCATGCAGTTTATATAACTTAGATTTATCAGTGTCATAAACATTATTATGACTTTTATCTGATATTGCAGGCTATTAAGGTTCTAAATATGATAAAACTCTATGGAAAACCAATTCGTGTGAACAAGGTACAGGGAATTCATGATTGTTGTGTTTAGCTTTTATCCCATGATATTTGAGGCCACTTGGAACTCTGAAGCCTGTGTTAAAATTGAAATCTGGTCGTGATTGTAATTCCAAATTTGATGTGTATTTCATGCACCATGTAATCAGCTGTTCTGTGCTGTTTTTCTAGGCCTCGCAAGATAAAAAGAGCTTGGATGTGGGAGCAAACCTCTTTGTTGGGAACCTTGATCCCGTAAGATTTATTTACCCAACACGTTTTATCCTCACATGCACACTCTCACTTAGAGATGTGCAGAGTCTCCTCACTGTACTATATGACAGCACTCTTTGGTCCACACTGTTAAGTCTCACTCGGTTTCTGCTTATGCATAAAATTTGTGCAATTACATGCTGAAAGATTGCTTGAGAATGGATAATATTTTTAATGATTTCAATGAGTATAAGCATTTGAGAAAATTCTTAATTCTTTAACTCTTAGTCAGCTCATGTCTTCTTTTGATAATTTTTAAGAGCAAATATATTTGTTGGTATACGTTGGGAGAGAGAGAGAACTGCATATAGCAAATGTAGGTAGCTTTCAGGAAAATTTGATGGCTGGCTTGTTCAATTATTGAAAATCAGAGAATAAGGATGTCTGGTCTGGGCAAACTTAATTACAAAATCTGGGGCCTCTTGTTGCTATGAGGTGTTTCTAGTAAACTACCTTTTGCATTAACAATAAATAGTGCAACGATAGCTGGATGCTCTTGTCAAATACTCTTCGGTACCTGGAAACATATTATGAGATTGATTTCAATGTTCTTTGCAGGATGTGGATGAGAAGCTTCTCTATGATACTTTCAGTGCTTTTGGGGTCATTGTCACAAATCCAAAGGTAGTATTTTAATTCCAGTACTTTTTTGTGGCTTGCTAGCTGGTTTGTAATTTAGAAATAAATGTCTTTCAACCTTATTTACTGAAAGCAAGAATTTCACAGTGAACTCATATTTTATTTTAGGTTTCTTAATGGCTCTTAAATTTTTAAAATTTGGCGTCTTCCCACTTTTACCTGTTTTAAGCCATTTGTATTCAGTGAAGTAGTGAGGCCAAATAATGTTCTTGAAAATTTAAGCAATATTGTTCAGGTTGAAAGATGAAGTAACTTGTTTTTGACATTTTTTTCTTTTTTCTTTTTGGTTAAAAAGAGGGCATTGGTGCCACTAGAGGGGGAATTGTGGTTTGAACTCGAGTAGATTGAGAGAGGAATCCTTGGTACCACTGGACCCAAAGGCCCTCAGTTGTTTTTGACATTTCCATATTCCTAAGGTTGATTCTCCAGAATGGAACCAGTGCACCCACCTGCTAGCTACAGTATTTTTCAGTTCAGATAAGCATCGTCATGTGTAGAAAACTTTTAAGAATGCAAGCATTTGAGTGTTTCTGCTTATTGGTGAATACTTTTGGGAGGTAATCAGGTTTTGCTAGACTTTTGACATTACTTTGAGTACAAGTTACATACTCAGATGTGCATTTAAATTTACTAAAGAGAACAGGCATTGTTACAGTTCACTAATTTTTGAGTGTAAATTGAATATTACTATGTCCTTTTTTTTTTTTAAGGATCACATGTGTACTTTATGTTGTGATATATTTATTTTTTGTGGTTGCTTATTATGAAGTTGAGTAGAATTAGTAAATGCGATAAATTAATTTTTCTAATTTGATGTGATGGGATATTAACGCATCTCAGTATAAACTGGGATGCTTCTGGATGTCTCAATTCTTTCTTTTCTTTTCTTTTCATTTTATTTATTTATTTATTTTTTGGGAGATTGCATAACTTTGTCAGTGCCAGATTTTAGTTTCTTTTCCTGAATATTTATCAGTCATTTTGTGCTCATTGAATTTTGGCGCTTTTCTGATTTAGATAATGAGAGATCCCGAGACAGGAAATTCTCGAGGCTTTGGTTTTATTAGCTATGATTCTTTTGAGAGTTCTGATGCTGCAATTGAGGTAGCCAATCTGTTCCCTTATTCTCCTTCTCCAAGTGCTATAATTTTTGCAGAAATGTCTAGTCTCCAAAATCTAAGACAAGGGTACTCTTCATCTAATTGTACCAAAGTTAATTGAATTAAACTGCAAACTCCTGACCAAACTTGTGTTGGACATCTGAATCATGCTGTTGGATGTCAATAGGACCTCTCTCTCTACCCGCTGTACAGCCAGGGGAAATTTTGAGTTCATTCCTAATTTTTTAACTATTTTAATTGTCACTTTCACTGAAATAAACTTCTCAACAAAATTTGCAATCTTTCGTCTTTAGATTTATCATATGGTTGACATTGAAAATTTTGTGTTATTTCCAGGCTATGAATGGCCAGTATCTTTGCAACCGTCAAATAACTGTGTCCTATGCTTACAAGAAAGACACGAAAGGCGAACGCCATGGCACACCTGCAGGTAATGTATTATGTGCTTGATAAAGATTCTATACATTTTTGCAGGCATTAAAAACATAAAAATTATATTATTGATCTCCAGTTATTTTAACTTTTTCATGGTACTGATGAAATGCAGAGAGAGTTCTGGCTGCAAGTAATCCAAGCTCACAGAAAAGCAGGCCTCACACACTGTTTGCAAGTGGGCCACCAACACTTCCCAGTGTCGGTCAAGCCAATGGTACCATTGCCCCAATGCCTCCACGCCCCTTTGCAAATGGTACCATTCCTCCTGCCCCAATCCCTGCACTTCGCCCTCCGCCTCCACAAACCTTCCCATCAATGCCACTTGCAGTACCACCATCTTGGCCAGTTCAACAGCAACTGGGTCAAGGTGTTCCACCACATGTGATGCCTCCACCTCCTCAGCAGTTTAGGCCACCTCCTCCGAGCATGCCACCGCCTCCACAGACAGCTATGGTGTTTTCAAGGCCTCCACCTCCACCCATGGCAATGGGTGCCCCGCCAACCAACTGGCGGCCTCCACCACCACCTCAGCAACTAGCTGGGAGGCCTGCCATGGGACAAATGCCAATGCCACCACCTCCACCGCATGCTATTCCCCCACCACCACCACCAGCTTCAAATTGAAAGTTAGAGAATTTGCCTGTCCATTGTCTGGTTTTCTTTATTTCTGCATTTTAGCAGGACCATTCTCTTATTTTAGTATGATAATGTAAATTGTAACACATCCATGGGGAACTGAGGAGATTCTTAGTACCGAACTTGTATAATTTGTGGATCTCTTTGGGTCCTGGAAACGGTAAGTTTTGTTATTTAGGCAAATTGAAGTTTTACAAGTTTCTCTTGTAACATGAAAGGGCATGCCTCGTATGGTCAAAACGTTTCTGATTTGACCGACTATTGTAGCATTGGAATTTCGCATACGAATGTCTAATTAGCATCTCCGGCAATTATGTTTCTGAATGTGTTTGTAGAGCTCATAACTGAGACATTTTCTATGCATCTCATTGCAAAAGTAGATCAAAACCTCATCGTGCAATTGCGCAAGTCACGGGGGATCAACTCGGATGTCCAGCTGGTTTGTGAGGCGGGTGTTTGTAGATGGTTGTGGCACCCTGATTCCAACATCAAATGACTATAATATGTGCTTGTTGAGCTCATTAAATTATGTTAGTTTTTTTTTTTTTTTTTTTGTCCAAAATCTAAACTCAACATCTCTAATAAAAATAATATAATATCGGTTGAATTATAATTTATCAAAATAATAAATTAAATTTGTGTTATATAATATTTTTTGAAATGACATATAATATATTTTTATTGAATATTTATGTTACTTAAATTCATAATAATTTTTAAAATCAAATTTCAAAAATTAATTTTACGTTTATCTGTTTAAAATCGATGCATGCAATTTGGAGAAATATGAAGCAAAGTCGAATGTTAAATGCGGCGTTTTGAATGTTTCAAAACGCCTCGTGTTAGAGACAGAAACGATCCGTTTGAATGACCATCAAAACGCTTCATTTTAAATGTGACCGGATCCGATTTTGAATCGGGTTTAGATCCGGAATCCAAATACAGAACTCAGCTCAACCCACTGTACTTCATCCAACAACGACCGTTCGACGAAATCGAAGTGGACGTTACGAGGAAGAAGATTCATCGTCACCATTAACATCAAAGGTAAGAACATTCTTCAATTCCACTTTCCTAGAATCTTCATCTTCAATTCAAGATCTGAAATTAAGGATTTTTTTTTCCTTTTTTGAATAGAAGCATCAATGAACTGGATTAGGCGGAAGATCTATCTGTACAACGTCACATTTGGGCTCTACATGTTGGATTGGTGGGAGCAGTGGCTTTTTAGTATCCTTTTTTTTCTCATGATTTCTGTTCTCAATTTTGTTTGTGTCAATTTTATGTTACAAATTATGGGTAATGTAGGAATTTCTAGGTTTGATTATAGTATGATAAATTTCGATATTTTTCTTGATCAATCTGGAAAACGATGTGGACCCAGATGATTATTGCTGGCCCTTTTGCCCAAATTTAATACTAGGATTCAATCTAATTGAGGGATACTAGGTATTATCAACTGGAAAGGCAATACAAGTGAAAATGCAGTCCCGCAAACCCTGCGAATATGAAAAATCAACTCAGCTTAGCTTTGATTTTTCCGACCTCTGTTTGTTAGCAGGCTAAAAGAGCGGAGGGGATACAATGCAGCTACCCTGTAAATTTACCACAAGGGGATTGCTCTGTGTAATATCCTGTTTAAACCATAAATACTTTTTTGTTGGGCTAGCTTGTCACTACGTGCCCACCGAAGTATTGTGGGGTTTCTGACCTTTATGTAGCATTGTTTTCTTAACCAGGTCCGCTATGATTGAAGAGAGATGAAGATGAAAAAGCAATGCTTGAACCTCTTTATGTTTGTGATTCCTTTTCCTCTATAGATACTTTGGTTGTGATGCTGATGTGGTTCATTTGCTACAACGGGACAAAATATGCCAATGAACTTTGCAAAAGGTAATTTATTGTTTGATTTTGTGGCTCAAATATGCTTTCTTAGGATTGAAGCAAAATCCCTATAGAATTTCGGACCATGTGGAAATCAATATTATAAGCTTTAGCCATATCTCTTGCATATTTGCTTTGGTTGACCATGTGCTTTGGGTTCTAGTTGCTATTCAATTTCATGTCATAATTGAATGCTGCTGTTCATGCATTCTAAGTGGAAGTTTGTTGCTTGTGCGCAGGAGAGATTTGCTTTTGTGTGCCTGCTTAAGTTGGTGTTGTGCTTTGATTTCTAATATTGATATGTTCTTCTAGTGTGAGTCATAATTTTGAGAAGTACATTTGAATCTTAGCTGATTCATTTACGTCCTTACAACAATTGGAACTTCTGGTCTAAATTATGAGATAGAAACAATAATCTACCAATGCATTGGATATTGCAATTATCAAAGTTTTTATATTCCTATTTTATTGACTTACTTTGATCTCGTTAATTTGCAAAAATGACTATAACCTGATCAGTTCAAGTTGTCATAAAACTGCAATAGCAAGGACAAGATCCAATCAGTGCGTGCACTTTAGGTGTATATTACAACTGGATATTCACATTTCATTTAATTAAACTCGAGCAATAAGCTTCTTCAAAAATTAATTGTTAGATGATGCATACTTCTGGACAGAAAACCAATAGACATGGTGGAGCTCCTAATGTATTGGAGTTGCCCTAGGAGAACTTAGAAGACATTGTGCATGGAATGGATTAATCTTGATGAGATGCCACAGAAGAGCATGTTGCAATCAAATTCTGGATTTCATGGATTTACATGGACCCCTATTCTTTTGAAACTGGAAACAAAATCAAAGTTTTAAATGAGTTCAAGTAAGAGATCCAGCAGCATCATGCAGAGCAACTTTGGGGTAAATGTTTCGATATATTTGACATTAAATAAATAAGGAGGGGATAATTTTTCTTGTGTCACTTGAAGTTCAAGACAGGAAAAGCATGCTCATAATCCATCAGTAAGTTTCTTTAAAGGAGGAAAAAAGAAACTAATGGAAGGTTAAATATACAAACCCTTTGTGGATGTGGTGTGTAGTAGTTCGGGGGAGTCAATTGCTCAAAAGTGGCTTGGGGCTACTTTTTGAGAGTAAATATATGTTAATGAATCCTTGCATGCAACTTATATAATGATGCTCTGATTTTTATTCTTTGTTTTGTTATGCCAATTCGTTCGATGGCTATTTTTTAGTTTGACGTGCAAAAATTTCAAGAACATATTATGTGGATCCAGGCTATTGTTAGGGACGTACACATATAAAGTCTGTTTCTTTTGCCTCAGATATTTTTTTGACTCTTTTGAGCAACAGTGTCTGCAGCTTGTTTATCTCTTTATTTAATTTGACTCACAAAATGTAGCTGCTGTAGGAAAATGATTTCCTCATGGTACCATCTCACACAACATACTAGGTTCTTTGACCTGCTTTAAGTACTTGTTAGGATGGCATTCGTCATTTTCAGGTGTTGCTGTAATCTTGTTAGATAAATCGCCAAAATCTTACTGGAACTTTTTTTTTCCTCACATGAAAATTCTTGACGCCGTTAGAAATTATTTATAAGTTGGGAAGTGGACTCTCTTATTTGTCTATGTCAACTGTGACAATATATGAAATTTGGCCTGAGGAAATTGGTTTTCAAGCTGTTGCATTTTCTTTGCATGTGAGAAAGGGGGCCTCAGATCAGCTATCATCTCTGACAGTGGATCTAAATACAGTACTCATAGAGTCATGTAACTTGGTGATTGCAATTGGACAATTTTGCAAATTAACAGTACAATGGTGAAGATGGTGGTGATGTGCAAAAGTTGCTTACAGTGACATGTTTCTCAAAATATGAAAATCACGAAAAGTCCTTGCGCGTTGTCTATACATTAATGCATCCGAATCCAAGTGAATTTTGAAGTACTTTATTAAATCCATTTGTGCATATCTGTCATGTATATGTGTTGGATGGTGGGGTTTACTTGACAGCATTTGATATCATTGCACTAGGCATATAAATTGAAATTGCTTGCCACCCATCTCACCAATTTGATTGCCTTGTCCAGCTCTAGTTTTTCCTCTAGTTCACAAGTTATTGCTGTTACTGATGAGCTGTTCTTCTTTGCATTTCAGACATTTATGGTGAAGCTCAGTAGTTGCAGGTGCCTTTCTCTTAATTGACATTGTATTATCTAATGAATGTGCTGCTTTCAATAATATATGCCATCTGAAAGTTTTGTTTCTCCAGGTTTCTTTTACAGCCATAAAAGTTTCATTCTTTATGTTCACATTTTTGCTTTTATTTTCATATTAATTCAGGCACAATTAATGTATTGTCTCAAAGATGGAAACATATGGGTGAAATACACAATACCCCTCCAAACAAATAGGTGGAAAGTAAAAGGAGCAAAAAAAAAAAAAAAAAAGTGTTAGGGGAGGATAAAGGCGGTGGCTTTGTCCACCCTGTTTAAAAGACGTTATAAACGCTTGAGGGTCCATAGAACTTGAATATGTGTACTGGGTAATTGCCTACCAAACCATGTGTACAGCGTAAGCCACTGAAGACTTGCCGCCTCCCTACTCTAGTTACCGAGATTAGCTTTAATTGTTGCCTCCGGTATGGTATATTTCTACCAGCTTATCTAGAAATTTTGCATATCACCATTGCTCATTATCTGGGATTTTTGAATAATCTGGAGTGGACAACTGCAATGCTTTACTATTGCTTTAAATACCAGCCTCATCTTTTCTTATAGGCAACATGAAGGATAATCTCCTAACACTCCAGCCGTTGTTCACATAGATCTCATTTCTTGAAATATCCGGCTTTCATGGTTTGGTGTCTTTGCAATCATGATTCTAATGAAGAAGCAATCATGATTCCAAGTGAAGATATTAGGTTTTGTTTCCAATGTTGAGAATTTTGACTATAGGGACCCTGAAATAACTTGAGTGAAAGGTATTGAGCACTCATAAGATGCTGCAATTGTCAACCAAAGAGAATATTTTGCGTCTGCATTTTTCTATGTGCTGAGCAACTTGTCACCTGCAAAATCATGAAGAGAAGGAACCCCTACTGGAAAGATGATCACCTCTCTTGTCAACATCAAATATGTAAAGAAGACGGAATCACCTTTTTGCAGGGAAGTGTTTAACAGATGGGAACATGCCCAGAAAGAGAGAGAGATAGAGAGAGAGAGAGGTCCTCCGAAGTTCTGCGAGGGAAAACAATGAGTGTAAGTAAAATCTCTATTTTGAATTAACAGATTTAATTACTGTTAGATATAACAAATGACAGAAAAGTTAAATAAACTTAATTTTATTTCACACTCTATATTAATAAAAAAAATAGAAACCTTAAAATTTAAATATTTTTAAATTTGTCAAATACAAAAAAAAAAAAGAAGACATTGAGATGAATTCACATGTAAAATTCTGTTTGTTTCATTTTTGATTCGGTCAAACTCTTTTGCATTTTTCTTAAATTTTTTTTTTAAATTTATGCTTCTCGATCGATTATGCTATTAAATTTTGTTATCTTATTATTCTTAAAATAAGTTAAAATAAATGTTGCTAAAGTTTTGAGCAGCGGCAAAATCAAAAGTTTTAAGCAGTGGAGTTGTCGGAGATAATTTTTAGACTCTCTTACTAATTTTTAATATGGTAGCTCACTAAGTACATATAATTTGTGAAATTTATGCATATCCGATAAATTTATTAATATATGTTCTCAAGAAAAAAAGTTAAAAAAGAAAGAGAAAACTGAGATTCTTATGATTAAAACAAGAGGGGGAGGGGGGGGGGAGTGATTGAGTAGTCATTGACTCAGCATCCATGGCCCCCAAAACCTACATGATAATAGCGAAGAGAGAGGTTGGAGAAGGGAAGCCAAAAGGAGGGAAGTATTGCTACAGCACAACATCTATGAAAAGAGGAAAAAGAAGAAAGTAAAAGCATGAGGTGGGTATATGTATATGTGTGTAGGAATCAACAGCCAAGAATGGCCTTTTGCAGTGAAGGGGTTAGAGGAAAAATAGTCTTTTGCTTTACTTGGGAAGGATGATTCAAGTATATTTCACAATCACATGGGCAACAACTCAATATCTGGAAATAATATCCTTTTGGAAAGCCACGGAACATTTCTTTCCGACCATTATGGTGTACTCTGTTTTTCCAGGAAAATATGGGATTGGAATATGAACCTATTACCCCATACAACCATCCTGGCGTTCATGTTCTCTCTCTCTCTCTCTCTCTCTCTCTCTCTCTCTCATAAGAGTTGTACGGATTAGTGAATAAAAGTATTAATTTCTTAATATTAAAAACTTTATAATAAAAAAAATTATATTTTGACTGTCATTTCTAAAATGGATTCAATGGATATTTAAAATGAATTAATTAAATTATGACTTTAAATACTTATTATTATTAAAAAAATTACACTTGGATATACTCAATGAATCAAATTTTATTTAATATCTAGTATAGAAGTCTAGTTGAGAGCAATTTATTTATGTTATTCCAAACCGCAGCTGAAATAAAATAAAAAAAAGGGGAAAAATAGTGGGCAAAACTTGGTCAGTAGAAAGAGTCAAAATGGGAAAAAGTTAAATTGACTTGTGTGAAGAAAAAACAAGGACATGGAAGACGCCAACCAAGTCCACAAAATCAAGCTGCGTATCACCGCACGTAATTACAAACACTTGCTACACGACAAACAACGTACCCCAGAAATCAGACCGACCTCATGCTCATGGCTCATGGCTCATGGCTCAGCTCCGACATCTGCCTCAGAACTCTATCCTCTGCCAAAACCCCTGACCCCCCTCACTCACCATTCTCCCCGGTTTCCTTTGTTTCAAAAAAAAAAAAAAAAAAAAAAAAAATCCATCTAATCATTTTTAATTACTCAGTAATAACATATAATAAACTATTAAAAGGTATAAATATATATATCTATACACTCTAGCTTACGGGGAAACTTAAAATCTCTCTTAGGGATGAGACGTCATATATATTTAAAATTATTTATTTTTAATATTTCTAAAACAAAAATTTATAATCAGATATTTTCATTTAAACATTGTCATTTCTTGCGAGATACTATGATATAATTTTTAAATAATAATTCAATAATTATAAAGTATAAAGATTCAATTAAAAATACAATTTTTATAGACAGGAAAAAAATGTATTTAAAATTATATATAATTAATTTTTGAAAATTTCAAAAAACCCTAACAATAAATGGATTAAGGAATTTTACATAGAAGATTGGGAGCCATGAGATAATGCCCTTTTTTTCCTTTTTCCAATTGTAAAGATAATTCTATCTATATAAATGTTTTCTATAAAAAGTACTACAAAAGTATCTCTTCTGGTGCATTTATAATAAGATTTTTTTCACCTTATTTGCATAGTAGGATTTTTTTTATATATAAAAAAATATTTAAATATATAATATAAAATAGAATATAATAATATATAAAAATTTACGTAGTCAACTTTGTTTAGTAGAATAAAGATTTGATTTTTATTATTATTTTATATTTTTTTCCCCAATTAAATTAAAAAATTGCCCATTCAAAAAGTTTTTTTTAATGGAAAATTGTTTTTTTTTAAAAAAAAAAGAAAAAGAAAACAAACGAGTCTTGATTGATGTAAACACATTTTTCAAAAAAAAAAAGAAAAAAAAAAGACATTATTCTTTTTTACATGGCTCTGAAAAACAGAATAGTTTGGAAGAGGAAGACGAAGACTCTCTTTCTCTCTCTCTCTCTCTACTGGTTCGAGCCGCCTAAGGAGTTAGAGCACTATCTTGTTCAGCTGTTTGTTTTAAACTCTGAAGTGATTGCTTTTCATTTTTTTGGCCTTGTTCTTTTTTTTTCTGGCTTCTCTGACGTCAAATTTCGGCGAATACTGTTGTTTTTGATCGGTAGAATTTGAGAATTTTGATTCAATTGCGAGTATAGACAGAGTTAAGTCCGCCGGGAGACATTCCGGTGACGGCGTGGTTCTGGTTTAATTGTCAGAGATTGATCAGAGAGGGGGGACAGAAAGAGAGACAGAGCTGTTAGGTGAGAGATTTTAATAAGAAGAGAGAGAGAAAGAAAAGGCGGAGAGAGAGAGTTGACTGGCAGATGAGGACGCTGGCTCCTTGGTACTTACAAAACCCTAGAAAACAAAATCTCAAAAAAGATCATTCAATTTTTGAGATTTAAATGTTTCTCTAGGAAAAAGAAACACTTAAAAAAAAAAAATCCAAGACCCTAGATTATTTTGTTGAGTTAAAACCATGCCGGTCGATTTAGATACTTCATCTGCGATGACTGTTTCAACCGCCTCCGGTGGCGGCGAAGCCAGCGTTTCATCTTCCGGTGATCTGACTACAGAGCCACGTCCACTGCCGAAACCTCCTTCGACAAAGAAGAAACGGAATCTTCCTGGAACTCCCGGTAAAAATTCAATTCAAGAAACTCTCTCCCTCCAGCTTTTGAATTATTTGTAAAAGAATTATTTTAATTTTTTTCTTGTTCTTCAGATCCAGATGCGGAGGTGATTGCGTTATCGCCGAAGACATTAATGGCGACGAATAGATTTGTGTGTGAAATTTGCAATAAAGGGTTTCAGAGGGATCAGAATTTGCAGCTTCACCGGAGAGGACATAATCTGCCATGGAAGCTAAGGCAGAGATCAAACAAGGAAGTGAAGAAGAGGGTTTATGTGTGTCCTGAGCCTTCTTGTGTTCATCATGATCCGTCGAGGGCTCTCGGAGATTTGACTGGGATTAAGAAGCATTTTTGCAGAAAACATGGGGAGAAGAAGTGGAAGTGCGACAAGTGTTCGAAGAAATACGCAGTCCAATCTGATTGGAAAGCCCACTGTAAAATTTGTGGAACTAGAGAGTATAAATGTGATTGTGGAACTCTATTTTGCAGGTTTTTTTTTCTTCAATTTCTTCAATTTATTTTTTTCAAATTTCTTTTAAAATTTGCTGAAACTGTTTTGCTCCTTGATGGGTTTGAAGGAGGGATAGCTTTATCACACACAGGGCTTTTTGTGATGCTTTAGCTGAAGAGAGTGCAAGAGTTCAGACACAACCCAATAAAGAGGAAGACCCTAAGGTTCAGACTGCGGTGGCGGCTTCGTCACCTCCGCCGCCACCAGCTATGACGTCTCAGCCCTCATCCGCTGCTGCTGTTTCCTCTGTTTTGCCTGCACAGAGTCCAGGTAATATGACCAAAAAATGGAAGTTTTGCTGTCCTTTTCTTCTTTTGCATCTTTTTTTGTCTGATGTGTTTTTTGCTTTGGTTGTTTTTAATTAGTGAAAGCAAAATCTTTGTTGGTTCCCTAGATCTGTGTTTTTTGTTTAGTGGGGTGTTTTTTTTTTGTCTCTTATTGATCTTTGTTCTGTTCTGAATAACAACGCATTAGTAGTTGCTGAGGATTTTTTGTCTCTATCAAAAGATAATACAGGGAAGAGAATAGCTTCTGTAGTTGTTCTAGAGGGATGAGATGAACTCCAGACATCAGTTTGGGGGAGGGGGTTCATGGTTTTGGTCTTTGGGAAGAAAGATGCACTCAATCTCTGCAAGTTGTTAAAGAAAGTAAATAGACTGGAAAGTGGAAAAGATATAAGAGTGGGTTCCCAAAAGAGAACCATTGTAAAAAAACCTTTTCATCATCTAAATCTCTTTACTCAAAAGCAAAACTTTCCATCCCTCTTTAGATGAGTGACCACTTTTGCATCTTTCTTTTTGCATTTGATTACAGAATTGCCCGAGAAACCCACCACCCAAATATTGGAAGAAGCACCGGCAACGGCAGCCGGTCTGAACGGTGGTTGTAGTAGTAGCAGCAGCAGTTCTAGCAGCATTGGTAGCAGTAGCAGCACTAGTGTTTTTGCAAGTCTATTTGCTTCCTCAACTGCATCAGCAAGCTTACAGTCTCAGACCCCTGCCTTCACGGACTTGGTTCGAGCCATGTCTCATACTGATCACGCCTCGAAGCTTGCATCTTCAACTTCTATAGAACCCATCTCTCTCTGCCTCTCCACCACCAGTGGGTCATCACTTTTTGCTGCTGCTGGGCCTGAGCATCGTCAATATGCACCACCACCGCAACCTGCTATATCTGCCACTGCACTACTCCAAAAAGCCGCCCAAATGGGTGCAGCTGCAACAAATGCCTCATTGCTTCGTGGCTTTGGTATAGTCTCGTCGTCGTCATCAGCTGTGCAACAAAAGAGTTCTCCATGGAGTCGTTTGCAGATTGAGCCCGAGAATTCATCGGTTGCAGCAGGGCTTGGACTAGGGCTTCCTAGTGATGCAAGTTCTGGATTGAAGGAGCTAATGCTGGGAAACTCTTCTATGTTTGTTCCCAAGCAAACCACTCTTGATCTTCTAGGATTGGGAATTGGTCCTGGGGGGAACCCTAGTGGTAGGCTATCGGCCCTAATTACCTCCATTGGAGGTGGTCTTGACGTTGCAGCTGCAGCTGCATCATTTGGAAGTGTAGAATTCACCAGTAAAGACTTGGGAAGGAGCTTATGATGTTTGAAAGAGAAAGTCTTACATTTGCTCTCTCTTACAATTCTGAACGGGGAGGAAAACAGTGTATAGACTCAATCTGTTCTTGGAGAAATTATGTTGCAGAAGAATCGATTCTCTCTCAAAATGAGTTTATTTCCCCCACATATGCCCTTGTGGGGGCAAATACTAGGGTGTAGGCAGTTGGTTCTTTTTAATTGTTTTTCTGCCTTCGTGTGCAGGGTCATGAACTAGTTATCATTGTACAGTTACTAGTGAATTTATCCGAAACCGAGAGAGGAACCTCCTTTTTTCTTCAATTATGTAGAACTAGTAAATGAGGGCATTTGTAGTTTTAAATAGAATTTTAAATTGGAAGTTCTTCATGCTTGAAATTTCAATAGTAATAGCAAGACTTTTGACGAATGAATAATGGCAATACGCTGGTGTTTCAGCAAGTACCGCGGCATGCTGATTTTGGCCTGATTTATTCCGATCTGAGTAAAATTAGGCAAGTCCATTGTCTCAAGATATTAGATGAGTGCTTCAAGTTTACCCGTCATATAAGCGCAATCATGGTGGATCAAGCTCGAATTTATCAATCGGGATCGATAAAACTTGAATTTTAGACCTTTTAATACAAGCAAGAATTTTGAATTTTTCGAATGAGCTTGGTCATATACACACCAACTCAACTACATAAGATGGAGGGATGGATTGAAATTGAGAGCAGATGGATTGAAAGCATGTGTTTGTGAAGAAATACATGCAATTCACTTTAGATGGTAGATAAGGGTAAATTGAAGGAGAATCTCAGTGGGGGCCCTGCCGTCCTGGCCAGAAGTTAATGAGTTTGGTTGGATTATTTATTGGATGGACTGACCAAGTGCTTGAATCGGAGAAGGCTTCTTCTGTTCAGGTGTTGGGTGGGACCTGTATTTATTTTATTAGGTTTTTTTTTCCCTATTATTCTTAATTGGTATCTGGTTTTAATATTTTAGTCTATATCTAGAAGTAGCAGTTGGGCTCTCGCTTTTGCCCCAGCAGATCTCCCTCTCCCTCTTTTAATTTTATTAGCAAGGCAAAGTGCCATCAGAATTCAGAAGTTGGATGGGTTTTTGTTTTTGTTTTTTTTAATACAGATAATTGAAGCTGGAATCTCTAACTCCAATTCCCTTTTTTTTTTTGATAATAAATTCAGTTTCGAATCTCATTATAAATATAAAAAACTTAGATTCTCCAGATTAAGAGAAAGTTATGATTATTAAACTGTTCGCTTAGGAATTAAGATTTTCTTTGATTTGTCTAATAATCAATTTGAAATTTTATAGATTAAAAACTTATTTTTATTTATAAGTATTATAAATAAAATAAAATAAAATACAGTGATGATCTGATTTTGGAGAAGTTTATGCAGGCCATTAACAAGGCCCCTTTTTATCCATTGACTTACACGTGTCAATGAATTATTGGAACATGATCGACTTAGCTTTCCTGCACGTTTTGGAAGTTTAATTTAATATAATATGAGAAGGGGCAATACCTCTGATTGGATTTTGTTGGATTAGGTACCAATGCCATACAAAAATAATATAGGGATTATGATAATAGTGAGTAAACGCTTCAAACCATCTTAAAAAGAGTAAAAATAAAAAAAAAAAATGAAAAAGAGGAGATTGAAAATGATATGTTAACTTATTTTTCTAATTATCCATTCAATGGAGACTCTGATAGAAATGACAATCGAATAGATATTAGTATATTTTGATTAAATTTTAAATAATTAATTAGTTAAATTATTTAAAATTTATTGATAATTTAATTAAAAGTTATTAAAATTTGTCAATATGGATTTTTTTTCATAATTCCAAGGAAGAGAAAAGAAAGATTTATATGATGAGTTGCCTAAAATGGAATTTTGTTTTCTTGATTATTGGGACAGAATTGGAAACCTTGGGCATTCATGTTGTGTTTGTAAGACATGAAATACAATTGTTTGTAAAGACATGACATGGATTTGAGAATGTTTCAATTTAACATCTCCAAGCCCCATTTCCAACGTGCAGTAGCCTTTTGCTTTCATTTCTTCACATCGGCTTGTTTGGCATTTACTTCTTTCCAAATCTTTAGATCTTCAATTTAACATGAAAAATCACTTATTTATTTTAAAAAATTTTGTAGAGAAGATAAAATTTAAGAATGTCTTTTTACGGTAAAATAAATTTATATTAGTTTAATTATCTTTTATTTTGACAGTTCCAAATTGCAAAAAGTTGCCGATTATTAAAATTATAGTTCGAAAACTGCCTTTAATACTTATTAATTAAATTGAATGAATACGATGATTTTAGAATAGGCCTTTTCAAATTATGAAAGCTGATCATGATTTTTTATTTTTTGTACATGGATCTTCCGGTATTTGAGGTTTACTCCGATTAATTCGGAATCGATTTGACTGTCGGATCTCATTTGAAATGAAGGTTTCCCAACATTATTTTCTCCATATTCAGTGGAAGTCGAACTCCCGACCTAGTTAAGGGATGAAAGTGTCATTCCCACATACGCTAACAAGTGTTGGTTGAGAGCTGATCACGATAATATCATGATAATTATACTAACACTACTTTCCACGTGGTATTAGGAAAATTTTATCTAATATTAGAATATTCGATCAATATTATTATTATTAGTATATTCGAGCAAATTCGTTTGTATAACTTTACAAAAATATTAAACAATCACAAAACTCTTCATAATCTAAATGATGAGCATATTTCGATTATTCATATCTGAATTTAAAATGTCTGGATGATAAAATATATATCGCGCTTATATAGATAATTGCCGTAATAATAACACATATATGTCTCGGTTTTGCTGAGAACTTATGCGAAAATATTCTACTTGTATATATTATTGCAATTGTTATGTTTTGACAAGGATGTACCTGGATTTGGTTAACTTTTTCTTTTTCTTACAACAAAAGCCAAGCACAAAATTCATTGAAAAAAAAAAATCAGGTACTACGCAACAAAAGAGCTCGTAAGCCATACGAGAACTCCCAATTTTCATAAGCACAACAAAAATGACATTATACCAAAACCAGCAGACTTTGTCTTTTGCATGTAGTCGCAAAATGCTTTCAAATGTACCAAAATACTACCATAAATTTTGACTTTGGGATAAATGTCCGTAAGCTAATTAAACTATGTTGGAGGCTACGAGGATGAGTAAACATTCCCAATTGCTCACTTTCTTTCTTTTGTTGATGAGCGATGGAGGTTGTAATGCCTGGCCAAAAGACAGCATTACTGGATATTATAATTTTAAGGTGATACTTTTGTCAAATGGAAAACTTTGAGACACAGTACTAAGTTTTCTTTTCATGTCACTTTCCTGGGTTAAGTTTATTCATTTGTTTGAACCATGTGCACATAAGAAATGATCAAAGAAGGCTACATGCGCACACACAAGAGATGAACTCATCCTTAATAAATGATGTATCATATAGAGGCCATAGTTGCTTCATAAGAATATGATCAAAATTTCTTGCAAAGGGTTTCTCCGAATCCATGAAATCTTAAGTGAGTTTGGGTTTTAGGTAGAGACAACTTCAATAACAAAGCTGTGCAAGACTAGGACAATCGTCACAGTTAAGATGTTTCCAGGCCCTACAATGCATGCCCGAGAAAATGACAGAGTGGTTGTCAAAGTCACCAACCTTCCTCCCTACAACAATTCAATTCACTGGTGAGAAAAAAAAATGGCAAGTGATTTTCCCCCCTTTTGGGTACGTCCTAATCTGCCTATTCTGGATCTTTCAAGCATGGAATCGGTCAAAGGCTAACTTGCTGGCATGATGGCCCATCCTATATAACTCGGTGTCCGATTCAAGCAGGACAAAGTTTTACATACAAATTCACAATGCTTAGCCAGAGAGGAACACTCTTCTGGCATGCCATATTTCTTGGCTTAGAGCAACCCTGCACAGTCCCCTCATCATTCATCCAAAGAAAGGTGCTAACTATCCGTTCGAGCAACCCTTTGAAAAGCATGTCATTGTGCTTGGTCTTCACTCTCTAGACCACTCTTGAATTGGTCAATTGAATGACAATATACATAGGAAATGCTATTTGTCGGGAGAAATATTCTAAATAGATTTTTTTATAAAATCACATAATAAACTATTATAAGACTTATCTGTCCAACATATTTGTAATTTTAATATCACTGAGTACTGTTTTAATGGTTCTTGAAAGACACCTAAACTTGAAAATACAAAATGCCGAGAGAAATTTTTGGTGCCCTGGAACTAATATTTTTGTTTTACCCCTTTTTATTGATAGGGGAGTATTGGCTTAGAGATATCCAAGACTTGGAGAGGGAAATTAAAGAATTGGGAGCAGGCCCACCGGGCTCAGATGACTATTTGTAAAATGGCCATCCTGGTCCTCACTACTCCTGAAAATTTCATCTTTCTCTCTCTCTCTCTCTGTTGAATTTTTTTTTTTTTCATTCTTATTGGTGCAGATGTGTACAAAATTACCGTAAGAGAAGGAAAGACAAATCTTCTTAGGATCGTTAATGTGCTAATAAGATATAGTTCAACTGGTACTATCCTCTCTCTCTTTGTAAGGTTTCGAATTCAAATCTTTCTATATACCATAAAAAGTTAATGCAACCCTTGACAGGCACTTCTTTGGTGTGGCAAACCATCTCATGACAGAGGTTGAAGCCGATGGAGAGTACACAAAACCCTTCAAAACTTCATACCTAATGCTCACCCCAGGCCAAACTTATAATGTTACCATCAAAGCAAATCAACCCATTGGAAAATACTACATAAGAATGTCTCCTTACAGTCCTGCAAAATCTGTTTCTTTCTTGGAGAAAACATCGTTTGCCATCCTCAATTACAAATCCTTTTGTTCAAATTCATTGGCTATGTACTTTAAGCCCCTAGTCTACTTGTGAAATATTAGCTGCCAATATAATGTATTTTCTATAAAATAGATGATCTATTTGGTTCTTTTGCATGCACTAACATGGTATATATATATCTTTTTTCATAGTGTATATTATACATATACCTCTTTTATTAGTTATCTGAGGAGATGAAAACTTTGACTCTTCAAATATCTCTCTCTACCCATCTCACACCACAGAAACCTAGTTACTCGCCCCTACTCACATGAAAAAGCAAGAGAGAAAGTGAAAAGAAGGAAAAGGGATAGTCGAAAGATTCTTCAGCCATGGAAAACAATTTGAATTTGAATATTCAAGTAAAAAAGATATTGAGTTTGAATATTGTCTTAAGAAAAAATAATAAATATATATTTTGCCTCGTGGTTAGATTTATTCAAAAGATGCCTCTTTCTTAAATATCTTTGTCCTTTCCAAAAAAAAAACAAAAAAATCTCTTTCCTTAATTTGTTATGCTTTCATCAAGTAGACCGAAGTTCGTAGTTTTTTATGAGGTACAATAAACAATTTTCTCTCAAATTTGTAACATAATTCTTATTGATACTATAAAATAAAAAAACTTTGATATATACCCCAATTTATGTTTATTTACTTATTTATTTATTTTGATTCTAATTGTACTACTGATTTCTTAATAGATTCAGGTACTATTTGGGTACACCTATCAAAGAAATAGAAATTTCTATTATTTTTATAACTAGTATATTGCATTATTTATATCAAAAATATATATATTGCATTATTAGATTTGTGATATTTTTAATTAAAAAAAGTTGATTCCCAGTAAAGTTTTAGCATTATAACCATTGTCATTTCTCTTAATGAACGGTTAATCTAATCAGATGTGGTATTAAATTTCTTAATTAAAGTTATGAGTTTGACTCACGACTTGAATATGGAACAGACTATACCGGGAGGATAGTTCTCTTAAATGAACCACTATAAATTACAAACCGAATTAGTCAAAATATAATTCTGAAAACTGGTTAATATAGTAAAAAAAAAAAAAAGTATTCTGTATTAAAAGATTTGGATTGATCAATAATAAATTATGGGGTTTTGGATTTAAATGTAATTATATTTTAATAGAATTTTAATGATAAATATATTTTAAAAATAGTAAGTATGATTTAAATTAAATATTTTTTTAAATAATAATGGTTTACGTAAAAATACTTAGAAGAAAAAGGCCCGAACGATGGGCAATTAAAAAGAGCCGGGTTGGCAGAATATGGCCGACGTTAAGTTGGGGGGAACTGGGCCGTTCGGGTCGACAGAGGATGTGGGGGCCACCGCAAATTGTGGGCCGCACTGAGTTGAATCGGGCCAAATGCCGCCGCTCCGAAAAACGCACAGCGCAGTACCAGAGCAGAGATTAGGCATATTCTCCTTCCCGGCCTCTCCCTCTCCCACACGTGAACGGTGTGGCTGCTCCCGCCCGCGCCTCTTTTAGTGGTGTCTGTCCCTCTATATTTTCAGCTCTGTACAGAGAGAGAGAGAGCTCTCTTCTTCTTCCTTCATGCTCCAACTTCGGGCTTTCTTCCAGTCTTACAGAGAAGCTTCAAATTTTAGGGCTTTAGTTGTCCGACCTCCCCAGGAAGGTACAGTTTCTCTCTCACAGCTTGGCTTTTTGAATTCACTTAATTTTGTGAATTTTTGTTGTTCAACACTCCGTATTGTATTTACTTCTCCGTCTCTCTGCCTCTCCCTCTCTTGGTGCTGTGTTTTCTAGGGGTTGTGCTTGGGAAAGAATGTGTTTCCCATTTCTTATTTCTGCTTTTGGGGTTGTTGATGAATTGATCTGACTTTGTATGCAATTTGTATAACTCGTAAATCTGTCTAAAATCACCCAAAATCTAAATATGGGCTTTGGATTCTCCGGTTTATGATGTTCTCTGTTCTTGTATTGTTCTCCGCTTTATGGCAAACTGTGGGAAATGAGATTAATTAATAAACAAAATATAAATTTTGAATTGCTGGCCCTCCTATAGACAAATCATTACTTGCTTTGTTTTGCAATTAGGATACCCAGAATTTGAACATCTTAGTTACCCTAATTTTTCTCATCCGACAGGTTTCGAAGTCTCTCTCTTTTGTTAATAGAGAATCTTTGTACTATGAGGTTTAATTCTCTTTATAGATTTCATGATCAACTTCAAGTTTTGTGTATAAAAGCTTAAGATGCCTTCTAGCCTCATTTCAAAGCTTAGCAATGCCTTCGGTGGGGGACTCTGTGGAGCTGTAATAGGGCAGGAATTTAGGGTTAGGTTCCAGAACTTTAAGGGTGTGCGTTTAATTCAACCATTGGATACCGTTGTTGACACCCGACCCAACATTCGAGTTGTCAATCAGAAAAGAACTCTTACCGCTGTTGGATGTGTTTCCATTCCCTTTGTTTCTGGACAAATTCACCAGGATCCTGGGTGTCAAGTTATTCGGACTTTAATGGCGGTTACTGGCTCCAGTGCTGTTCTTGGAGATCTTCATGTTGATGATATTATAGCAAGTGCAGGAAACGTAGGGAGCTTTACGAGAACGAACGGTGTTTTCTTCAATGATAGCAGTCTTCACAGTTGCCAAAAAGCACGTGTACGACTGAGAACCCGAGAACATTCAAACCATTATCCAGTGTATGCATATTTTGCATTTGGAACAAGAAGGCAGCCTTGCAGCTCTTATTCGTCCAAGGAGTTCCACAGTTTGGCTTCTGCTTGTTACGCTGCTGCTGTTCCTGATGTGCCACCTGATGGATCTTCAGTAAACGAACAACTCGGAATTTCTTCTGTTTTGTCAGAGCAGTACGTAAACTCACCATGTTGATTTATGTTTATTGCTTAAATGTTCTTTTTTTTATTATTATTTTATTCTTATCTGCACGATTCTTTTGACAAGTTATCTTATCCTTGCCATATACTTTAACCTTCACTCAATTCACAAGAACCAACTTTTTATGTTCTCTTGAAAAAATCAACTCCAAAGTTCAGTAGGAACTATATAATATCAATTTGCAGCATATCAAAGATAAATACATCTAAACTACTAGTTTGTTATTATTCTGAGTTTAGTGGTTGTCCACAATGAAATTTTGTCCTTTTGTCCAGAATGCTATGCAAAACTATGTTTTTGTGTCAAAAACTGTGCAAATGCAGTTGAAACATGATTTGGTATCATCTAGAAAATTGTTTCCACTGTTCTAACATAAAACGCTTAGGACCTGGGAATTCTAGGGCCAACAGTTTTCACTTTCCTATCATCATAATGTGCAAAATTTAATATTCAGCTCTTCTGCATTTTATCTGCTAGACATGGATCTTATTGTAATTTGAAGATCTATACAATATTTTATCCTCTCACTTGTGCTGATAAGAGGTATGGTCGCAACAGCAAATTAGAATCTAGAACTAATGAAGAGATAAATCAGGTGGCATTGCCCAATAATATGACAGGCATGTGAATATTAGCAAACTACAACCAGATTGGTCAAATTGATGGAACTACTCACTCTGCTGCCCTTTAAAATAAAACGAAATCAAACTTAAAAGATAAAAATGCCAGCCTTGCTGGAAATGGAACTACCTTTAAGAAAGGAAGTTCCTTGAGTCAGGTGTACTTCAAATAAAGGACATCTATTGTGATCTTTGGAGGCCTTGACAATCCTTTATGGGGAATATAAATAGGCCTCTATCCGCTTGGAAGACTTTCTTTCCTCTTCGGCGAAATACGGCAAAGGGTGTAGGAGTTACATTTCTGATTCTTGTTGAATGACTTGAGCAGTGTAGCTTGTAATATTATTCACTAAACAACTTAGTGATTTCGGAACTGAAATTTCCTCTCCTTTTGCTTTTCTTAGTCTGGACGGCAGAGAAATTCCTGCCGAGAGAACCTTGAAGCTGGTTTCTGGTTCGTGTTACTTGCCACATCCTGATAAGGAAGACACAGGTGGTGAAGATGCTCACTTTATTTGTATCGATGAGCAAGCCATTGGTGTGGCTGATGGAGTTGGTGGTTGGGCTGAAGTTGGTATCAATGCAGGGGAATATGCAAGGCAACTGATGTCTAATTCGGTCGTTGCGATTCAGGAGGAGCCTAAGGGTTCAATTGACCCTGCTAGGGTGTTGGAGAAAGCCCACTCGAGCACAAAAGCTAAGGGTTCATCAACGGCTTGTATAATAGCTCTCAGAGATGAGGTGCCTTTTCTTAGTCTACTGTTAATCTTGCTTGAGTATTGCAATATGACTTATGTCGTCACTCTTTAAAGTCTAATAAGGATATGCATTTAGCTCGGACGTACATCCTTTGGGAATGAAAATAGACCCAATTAGAGAAAAGAAAATCTATTAAAGAAAACTTGAACTTGCTGTGATCATTTACTAGTTAATCTTTTTCTCGAACTAATTTTATTCGTCTTTTTTGTCTCATTCAACAGGGGATTCAAGCCATAAATCTAGGAGACAGTGGTTTCATTGTAGTAAGAGATGGATGCACCATTTTCCAGTCTCCAGTGCAGCAGCATGGTTTTAATTTCACATATCAGTTAGCCAATAGCAGTGAGGGGGATTTACCGAGCTCTGGCCAGGTAAGTTATGCAATGTTCTTCTTTTAATTCTTGTGATCAATACTGTAGCCCCCCCCCCCAAAAAAAAAAAACAACAAAACGAAAGAAAAAGAATTAGTGATCTTGAATTTTTTTTCTCTGCGGAAGTCTGAAGGTTGGAGAGTAGAACTCTCTGTTTCTAATATGTAATAGCTATGGATCAGGATCTATCAAATTTGGGGCCCAAGAGAGCTCATGTTCATGAATAACTGGAAATATTAAAGCCATTTAAAGGTGTTGTTATAGAAGTCTGGAGCCGATGAGTGCAATTGTGGTACTTGTAGTCTTAGAATAATTTCCTCCATGAATAGCAACAAAATGTTTAACCTGCCTTTTAGGATCAACCTAGATGATAGATGGCAGCTGCTAGGGAGGTGGTGAAGACACGCATAATTTTGCAAATCTGGGAATCTGAAAAACCTGTACAATCTTGTTTAATGAAAGGGTACCAGTCTCTTTCATTTTTAGAATTTCTTGTTGCATAAAAATAGCATCAACTGCTGATACAGTGGATGTACAATATTTGGTTTTTGCTGGCTGGCAACAGTTGGGCTGATATCAACAAAGAAACTAATGGTGATTGTGCATGAAGAATGAAAGGACCGATGGGGAACTTAGGGTTGTCTAACCTGGGAATTTTGGTTTTATTTATTTTCAGATGTTCACAATTTCTGCTGCACCTGGAGATGTCGTTGTAGCTGGCACAGATGGCTTGTTTGACAACCTGTACAACAATGAGATAACTTCAATTGTTCTTCATGCTGTTAGAGATGGCTTGAGCCCCCAAGTAACAGCTCAGAAAATTGCAGCCTTGGCACGTGAGCGTGGACAGGACAAGATTCGCCAAACCCCATTTGCTACAGCTGCTCAAGAGGCTGGATTTCGCTATTATGGTGGAAAGCTTGATGACATAACTGTTGTTGTCTCTTACATTAGTAGCTTCAGTGATGCGTGAGTTTCATTCAAGTCCTTACTGTTAATCTTCTTGACTTGATTTTAAAGATATGAGAAGTAGTGCCAATTTCTTACATGAGAAGCTGTGTTAAATTGAACATCATCATTCCTGAAACTTTTGAACATAACACGCATGCTTGCATGCAGAGGGATTAACGTGAACTGACCAAACACAAGTAGTTCTACAAACATAGGAGCACAAATCACAACGTCTCATATGTGAAGATAAACATCGTCGTGCTTCTTAACTACTAAACGTGGATTTATATTTAGTTTATTTGACACTGATAAGAGCATCAAATATGCAAACTAAAAGCTAACCACAAGCCACAGCGGGAGAGAACTATGGATCCGGAAGTGGGATGGCGGAGGGCGTGCAAGCATTCATATGTTTCTCAGCGTCCATAAAAATCTCCTGGTCTTCCAGCTTCTTCCTGAGCCTCCTCTTCCTTTTCTCTTCTTCCTTTCTCTGTACGCACGGCCAATAAAGCTCCTACCTATTTCTGCCCTAAATAAATAAATAAATAAGCTTTCTACTCTACCTATCAGGTTCTCTTTCTTGGGGGTTCTTGTCCTCAATGGCAAAAAGAAAAAGGGCCTTCGGTACCAAAAAATAAAAAAAAAAAAAGGAAGAAAAGAAAAAGGGCCTACATAGATGAGATGGCCCTAGAGAAAGGCCCTCCGTGAGGCCTATGGGACCAAGACCAATGTATTATACCATTTATTTTTTTGGGTGTCCAATTGATCCATTACTTGGTATTTGGAGTTTTGCCTAATTAATTTAAATCAAACCAACTACCGTCCCTCCTCGGGGGTAAGACTTTCCCAACATAGTCTTACATCATATTTGGTCTTTTTTGAAATATTGAGCTTTCCATCCCATTCAAGACTATTTTCTTCTCTTCTTTTAGTTTGGAGAAAAATAGGCTAAACTCTCTAGTGGTTTCACATTTTGCAGGTTCCTTTTGGTTTTAAAAGTGATACCTTACCCCATTTGCTCACAATCTGCCACCCAAAACCCCTGTTACTACTTTACTTTTCGTGATTTGCTTGCAAGTATTTTGGTTATTTCGGCACACTCTCCCTCTCATTTTTATTTTTCTTCCTTTTTCTTCCTCTTCCTCTTCCTCTACGGCCACTATAATACATCTCTCTCTTTAATAATCTCTCTCTTTTTTAGAAGGTTTTTTTTTTAATTAATCATATAAATATTAGCTGTGGATCCTTAACACTCATCTTCCTCCAATTTCAACCTTTTCACCCAAGCCCGTCATTGGCGATGACCCCAAGCTTTCCTCCAACGGTGAGCTTGTCCTTTCAAATTAAAGTTTAAAATCCATCTCTTTCTTATTTTTGAACGTGAGTACAAGTTTATTTCTTCAAGCTTTTAAATCCATCAACTTTTGAGAATACCGTTATACCACCCTATTTAGCAGCATTTCTAGTCATGCGGCTAGAAGTAGGCATTTTCCAAGGCGCCTAAACCACATAAAACTCGAGCATACTTTTTCCTAGGAAAGTTTAGGTCACGAGTGGCGGTCTAGTGGTTTAAATCTCTTTTTTAATTTTGTAATTTTAGATTTAAATTTCTGTATAACAAAAAAAAAAAATTTGAAGAAAAAAGTGTCCCTCCCACAAATCAATTGTTTTTTATTTTTGTGTTACATATGGGTTATATTTTTGTGTTACATATGGGTTATAAAAATCGTAAAATTATATATGCTCAAACACGAGATTTTTAAAAAAATATTAGAATAAAAATTTTTTATCACTCGAATATCTCTATAAGGATCTTCCACTAATCAATGGGGAAATGGTTTGAAGTCAAAATCACCCATCATTTAATTTGATAATTCACATAAAATTATTCAAAAAGGAGTCTTTTGGTTCAATTTTTGAACTCCGTTGAAAATGCTCCATCAAATTTGCAGAGTGAACTCAATTTTGCAGAGTGAACTCAAAAATCTTCCGAATCCAAATAGGCTTCTACTGTCTTGTGATAGGCCAAAGCCCTTCTATGTTAGGCTTGGGAGGACTTTGAACCTTCGTTATTTTAATCTTGGGCATCTAGAAATAATGATCGCAAGTAAAAAGAGTGGGTCAGAGTTGGGCAACCCAAAGACTAATGTAATGAGTTATGAGGGACATTCTACGAGGGACACTCCAGTGATTATAATCATCTTCCCTTAATTCCATGATTCGATTCAAATTTTTATATATTAAAAAAAAAGACTAATGTATTGGGTCACTAATATTCATGTCCACAGGTACTATTCCTAGTTGTCCACTCATCATATACCAAGTGGGCAATTTTGGTAGACCAAAAGCAAACATGTGATAAAACGTGTGTGGGTATGAGATTTATGAAGTTGAGAGATGGAGAGAGAGACGGAGGCCACGTGAAAACGAGGACGAATCACAGAAAATAGAATAAAAGACGTCATAAAAATAGAAACATAAATATTTTGAATCAGAGGGTATTTAACCAACATATCCATTGTATCACCCCCCCCCCCCCCGGCCCAACCCAAATTTTCAAAAGAAAAAGACTCCTTCCCAAAGATTGCCTTCCATAATTTAAGATAGAAGATACCCTCGTAATCATGGCCAATTCACCTCCACAGCCCTCACTCTCTTCCTTTGCCTTTTCTTTTTCGCAAGGCGGGCGACCATCTTTACATCAATGATTTCAATCAGAATCTCAACTCCAATATGTGTTGCATCTTTTGTATCCTTCAAGCCTCTCTATCTCTCTCTCTCTCTCTCTCTCTCTCTCTCTCTCTCTATGCGACGCGTGTGTTCCGTGTACTTAGAACCTTAATTGCTAAGTATTTGACCCAGCTGATAAATATTCTCCCATAGAATACATCGTATGTGTAATATAGATCACGTGTTTATGCTAACCAGGTTCTTCCCATTCGTTAATTATGAATATCTTATACACAAGACAAAGACTATGTCGTGTGCTTATTGGAACCAATTGATGTTTCTAGTATATTTCTATGTGACCCCTTGTTCCAAATACTTTTAGTTTAGAAAATTTCATACTTGTCGCCTTATAACTTGTTTTGTTTTGGACACCAACAATTGTACTCCTCCTTGAACATTCAATAGTGTATTCTAATCCCTTCTATTCATGCCATAGTCACATTCCAAATTACCCTCTCTCTCTCTCTCACACACACACATTAAACCTAAGGGTGCCCTGATAAGTATTTCTATTTTTGAGTAGCATATTGCACTCCAAACGTGATTGACACCCCTAGTTGCCGATGGATATGCATCATCGAGACCGAGACTATTGTGGTTAGCATTTGATGTTAGCGTCCTGTGGAATGATGGATAGGTCAAATGTTACCAAATCCTTTTTTTACTGCAAAACAAAAACAAATCACAAAAAGTTGACCCAAAAAAAAAACCCAGAAAGAGAAATCACCCCCTTGTAAAGAATCTCCAAAAAATAATATCTAGTAGCAAGAGAAATGCTAATAAAACATATAATGTCGATTAAGACATGAAGGGGCCATACAACAAACCCCATTATTGTTTTCAACCCAAAAAAAGAAGAAAATATTCGTGCGTACTGGTAAACGATAAAAAGGGGCATTCGAAATTGAAACATCTTTTCTTCCAGAGAGAGAGAGAGAGAGAGAAAGAGAGAGAGAGAGAGAGAGAGAGAGAGAGAGAGAGAGAGAGAGAGAGAGAGAGACTTTCTTATAAAGTTGACAAAAAAAATTAATAATGGATGGAAATATAAAGAAAAAGGGAGAAGAAGGGAGAAGAAAAAGGAAGAGGCTTTAATAAAAATATGGGAAGCACTTTAGTAGTTGTAGGGTATTATCCTTTTCTAGGGTACGTGCATAATGGAAGTTGAATTGATTGGTTGAGGAAGAAGTTGATGATGATGGGATTTTGCACCACCAGTCAGACACAGAGAAGAACATATTCTCTTGCTCTCTTCAGTCGCCGCCAATCCACACACAACGCTTTACGCCCTTGGCGTGATGTATACGCGCTCATTTCAGATGAATCAAATGGACAAAAGCATATATGGATTTGAACTACTACATGAATTTTTATTAATTTTATAAATATATATTAGTTTATAAAAATTAAATCGACAGGCCGGAAGTTATTCAAAACCACAGGAAGAGAATAAAAATATATATTAATTTTTTAAAATAAATATATATTAATTTTTTAATAAATATATCTAAATTTTTTTTTTCAGATAAATCATGTATATCAATAACCATATTTGATTCAATTCAAATTATATTCTTAACGAATAAAATTCTCTCGTTATATACTTTCTTAATATATAAGATTTGAACATGAGATTTTAAACAAGTACTAATGTTCGATCATTTAAATGACTCAGAAAGATTAAAGGAGATAGGTGTTTTTCCATTAAATGGGTGTAAATTCTAATAATTTATTTTTGACAAAACAGCTAAATTATGGTTAAAGATTTAAATTATTCTTTATTAATGACATGACACAAATCTAACTTCTTTGAAAAAGAAAATTAAAATAATTCATCCCATTATCATGAGATTCATCTTTTTTCACATATAATTTTTTAAAAAATAGAGATTAATAAACACCGACAACAACGTTAAATAAATAAATACTCAATATATAAATAGTTTGATAATAATTTTATATTATTAATTATTCTTTTGTGGAGAATTATTTTGAAAATTAGTTCATATGAAATTAAAATCATGAATTCAGATTTCAGCAATAGAAATTATTTAGGAATAATCCCTACCAAACAATCGTACAGAAGAAGAATATAAACGACGGTCACTACCATAATTTATGCTAAAAAAAATATGAAAGAATTAAAAAAAAAAAAACACGTAACCGACAAAAAGCGGCCTAGTGGGGTCAAAAATGACGGTGACGTGTCCTGCAACGTCAACGTCACTTCTCCCTCAGCAGGAAAATTCCTCTCTTCCCTGTCCTCAAAACAATCCTTGCATCAAAATGTTATCTCTCTCTGTTTCTTTTTTTACATGAGATTTGAACAAAATTAAAAAAGAAAAGTTGTGACCATCTTCTCTCTTTTCTTTTTTTTTTTAAATCAATAAATTTAATTTAAATAATTATAAAATTCAATTAAAAAATTAATTGTTATAATATTTATTTTTTTTATTTTCAAATTTTAAAACTAAAAATTTTTTAATTTAATAATTTTAAATTATTAATAAACAAGTTTAAAATATGTTGAGATAAATTATTTCGTAAAATTGGTTTTTTGTATTTTTATTTTCGGATCAAATAAATAAAGTGATCTTTGACCTACATTTGAAAAAAGTTGAAATCTAAAGCAAAATAAAGGGTGTTTTTTGACCCCCCAAAAATTGCTTCTTGCAGGCAATATAAAGTAGCAAAAAAGTTTGCTTAAGATTAATGCAATGCAATTTTTAGGCCCTTTGATGCTTTCTGTGTCCACATCCAAATGTGAACCCCTTGTAAAGCTTGATCTTGTCTTGGTTGAGTCACAAAACCTGGATTCTTTTAAACTTTTTAAATCAAAAGGTAAAGAATTTCCTGCGTAATTGTGATATGGAAAGGTTTATGAAGGAAAAGGTCGGACATGAATCAATTGGCTCGAGTATGGATACAAGCTTAGTATTTGAAATTCGCATATGAATTATCACAACTTAAAAAAGTATCAAACTGACTGAATAAGATTTAGACAGAGTTAAAAATAAGAAATTTATATTAAAAGATACAAAATACGATATACATTTAATGTCATAAGTTTTAATTAAAAACACAATATTTACGATTAAAACTTTTAAGATTATACATAAACGTATATTGTTGTAGGACATAAATTAATTCAAACCATTGGTAAAGGGCTCTGACAAGGCTGATACAAAAGGTGAGTCGACTCCAAAAGAGTGGTAAATATATTATTCTAGGACACCTAGGACTCGAACCCTAGTGCCAAGGAGGTGAATGTGAACTTGGAATTGCTTAATCTTAAGCATGGACCCAAGGTGGGGTCGTTCTTCCTTTTATTTCTTTTGGACATCTCTGGGGTGGGGAAGATTTCGTTTTCAGTGAAAAAAGGGTCCGCCCAGCAGTGAAATGGAACCTTAACACCCCAGATCTTGACTCCCTTCACTCTTTTGTGATTAAAGTCAAGTTCCTGTGTCCACTTCCCTCTCTCTCTCTCTCACTCTAACTGACATCCAAAATTATAATTTAATTAATTCGATCTGAATATTTATAGAGAAAAAATTTAATAAATTATTTTATTAAACTGAATATTTATCAGTATCTACTTCTCTCACTGCTCGCTCCTACTTTCTGCCCTTTTTGCTTTGGAAATTGGTACGCGTCCGGCAAGCAATTTTTTTTTAATTTATGCTCATTACATAAATTAAAGGAAAATGCATGGATAAAATACTCTTTATATAAAAAAAAATAGAAGTAG
Organism: Dillenia suffruticosa; assembly: GCA_033439265.1. Classification (NCBI taxonomy): domain Eukaryota; kingdom Viridiplantae; phylum Streptophyta; class Magnoliopsida; order Dilleniales; family Dilleniaceae; genus Dillenia; species Dillenia suffruticosa. Next base: position 1,975,900 of record JAVTVX010000027.1, read on the forward strand.
TCATTTTTGAATTATTCGTGACTTTGATTGATTCCAATGTGATTTGGATCGATTTGTATATTTAATCAAGTCATATTTAGGCATAAAAGTTGGCTCATTTCATTATCAAACTTTGCCTGTTTTTGTTTAATATAAATCATGAGTTTGTGACAAATCTGCCTAATTACATATAAAATAATATAATTAATAAATATCATAAAAAATTTGTATTTAATAATGATATCATATTTATTTCTCTATTTGAAATTTATTTATAGATATAACGTATAATAAATTAATAAATCCCTTTAAATTTACAGACGAATCATGTTCAGTCTAATGAATCATATATCACAATACAGAATTAAACTAATAATCTTAATAATAGTCCAGACTTATTAAGATTTTGGTTTGACTCGCTCTAACTCTTTCCACTCTAGAGTAAAATAAGTGATCTAAATTTCTAAAGGATGAAGTTAAGGGTAATACAAGGCAACCAAAGTAAGAGGTTTAAATGTTTTACTTAAATTTTGGGTTTAATGGGTATGCTTTTTTAGTACGTGTAATTTATGAATTCGTATACATATTTAATGAATTTATTAGCCTAAATTCAGAAGGTAATGCATAATTTATAAAATCCAAAAATGTCAAAAGTATTACTCCTGGTATATGTTACTCGAGATTTTTTTTTTTTTTTTACATTTTTTCTCTGTTTAAATTTGATGTGTTGATCTTTTGGGTATCCAAAATTTTGCATGAGTTGATGATAATGAATGTTTGGCATCCTCTCTTTCTCTCTCGAATGAAATTGTTGATTTTTTTTCCGAGAAAATAATTACAAAAAAATCAAAGGAACACAACTAATGTCGACCCATCCACTTATCCCTGTTGATCTGAAAGAATCGTTACTCGAATAAACTATTCTCCAGCCCCTTTTAAATCACACGGAAAGGCCCGAAAATTTCTGCAAAAATACAGAAAGCAATAATAACAATAAATTACAAAAACAGAAGTACATGTTTTTTTTTTTGGCGCCTCAGCCGGAGGGAAGAAGCGCGGGAATCGAAGAAAAAGCGATCGAAATGAAGCTTAATTCACAAGCCTCCAAAAAATATAATAACAAAAATAAAAAAGATAAAAATGCAACTCCTGGCTCGAGGGTCCCACATGTATCATCCATCATCACCATCCCGACACATCCATGCACGCAAAGTTTTAAAATCCCCCTTCTTCCCCCCCCACCCCCCCAAAGTCCCTTCACCCACTCAAAGCTTCATCTACACACACAGAGAGAGAGAGAGAGAGAGAGAGAGAGAGAGAATTCTCCCGAAATGAAAGTCCCATTGAAATCATCACAAACCAATTCCGTTAATCCCACTTTACATACCCTTTGTTACGAACCCACTTCGGTGCTGGATGTTCGCCGGAGTCCGAGTCCCGCCTCTGCAGTTCCGGCAGTTTCTGCGGTTATTGAGAATCGTTCTGAGGACACTCTGCTTCAGTGGGATGACGAGTACGTGTTAAACCAAATCGGCGATTGGGATTCTATGCTTCGGGATTTGGAATTACACGACGAATCCTCCAATTCTCATCTTCAACACTTCTCTGATATTTCATCCGAATATAATAACATTCTCTCTCTTCAGAGTCCGAACCAGAATTTCTGTAATTATTTGGGGGATTCGGATTTGAGTTTCATCGACGAGCTTATTAGAGCCGCCGAGTTCTTCGAGCTTAACGAGCTCCAACTCATGCAGCTGATATTGGCGCGGCTCAATCAACGGCTCAAATCTCCATCAGGAAAACCGTTACAGCGAGCCGCGTTTTACTTCAAAGAAGCTCTTCTCTCTCTCCTCTCCGGCTGCTCCAATCGTCCTGCTCGGTCTTCGTCGCTCGAAATCGTTCACACAATCCGCGCCTACAAGGCCTTCTCCGGAATCTCTCCGGTTCCGATGTTCGCGAATTTCACCGCTAACCAAGCCGTTCTCGAAGCCGTCGACGGATCGGCTTTCGTTCACATCATCGACTTCGACATCGGACTTGGAGGTCAGTGGTCATCGTTCATGAAAGAAATTGCCGACAGATACGATTCCAGTAAAACCAAACCACCGGTTCTTCGAATCAGCGCAATAGTCACCGAAGAATGCGCGATCGAAACGATGCTGATCAGAGATAATCTCTCTCAGTTCGCGGAAGAGCTCAAAATCAGATTTCACATCGAGTTCATCTTGCTTCGGAACTTCGAGGTTTTATCTTTCAAATCGATCAAATTCATCGACGGTGAAAAACTCGCCGTCAATCTTTCTCCGTTTATTTTCCGGCGACTCGGTGAATCAGTCAGAGTTTCAGGTTTTCTCTCCGATCTACGGAGGATTTCGCCGGACGTGGTGGTTTTCGTGGACTGCGAAGGGTGGATTGGGTCGGAAACAACGTCGTTTCGGCGGAGTTTCATTGAAGGCCTGGAGTTTTACTCTTCTCTGTTCGAGTCTCTCGACGCAGCGGGCGTCAGCGGAAGCGATTGGGTGAAGAAAATCGAAGCCTTCGTTTTGCAGCCAAAGATTCTCGCGAGCGTAAGCGGTGGGTTTCGTAATACGACGTCGTCCTGGAGGGACCTGTTTTCGGGCTCGGGCATGAGACCCTTGCTGTTTAGTCAGTTTGCAGAGTTTCAGGCCGAGTGTTTGGTGAGGAGGGCTCAGCTTAGAGGGTTCCACTTGGCAAAACGACATACCGAGATGTTGCTTTGCTGGCATGAGAGAGTGCTGGTGTCCACGTCAGCATGGAGGTGGTGATCTTATATTTGAAGGGCAAACAACCTAGAAAAAGATAAGGATTCTAGGGGTTGGTTTGTGATGTATGTATGTTTGCTGTTTTGCTTGTATTTTTTTTTTTGTTTTTGGGGGGAAGGAGGGGGGGGGGGGGTGGGGTGTGTTTGTGCTCATAATGGGGTTTTATTGGTTATGCCCCACTTGCTTAAATTTCATGTTTTACATAGAATTTAGGTTGTTCCACAACCCAATTGTAAGAGAACTTGTTATTATTCTATCCCTTGTGCAAACAATTTAGAAAAATGCAACATTTAGAACTATATATTTATAATTTATAGACTTTTGGATAATTTTTTCTAAATTAAGTCTTAAATTTAAAATTTCCCATTTGCACAAATTTCTTTAAAACAAAATTATAAGTCAGTTGTAAACTAATTAATCCAATAACACTTATAGATAGGTTGCTTGTATAAATAACACAAGAAATATAACTATCAGTTATTAAAAAAAAAAATGACTCAAGATATTTGCACAAGGGATAGAGAGCTCTCAAGGCAATGGAATATCAACAATAAGCTCATTTGGTCTTGTATTGGGATTGGCCACTCAAATTTACATGGTTGCGAGTGGATGTGGTGTGTAAGCTCTAGTTAAAGTCAGCAGCCCCATCCACAAATAGAGGGTAAGCCTTTACAAACCGAAGAGAACAGCCTCCTCAGAAAGGAGAAGGAAACAAGCTCCATCCTTAAGAGCTTTGCTTTTTTAGAGTAGGGTTTGTGTACAAACAAGACATTAAAAGGTTGCTTCTCAATGATGCTCCAGATTGAAATTCAAAGGTCAAGATTTGGCAAATTTATGAGTGAGGGCAAAAATCGCAAGTGGGGGCATGTTTCCTAATTCCTATATTAAAATTATATGTTTCGTGGGTTAGTCAATGTCCTGGCTGCAAAACAAAGGTTGGCTGGTGCCCTTACCTCTGTTTCTCTTTGTCTCGGATTGGATTGAAAGTTCTTATGATCCAAATTTATCCTCATTTTGCTTCTCAACCCTAGTTTTAAACGAGGGCTTAATATTTTTTAAAATCAGTGTTAAATCTCTGATCAAAATCAAAATAAGAGATAAATATAGGTTGAATTTATATTATCAGTTAATTGATAATCGATGAATCTATTTCATTATTTGGCTTGTTTGGATATTTAGATAAATTAATTTATTTTAAGATAATAATAGTTAAATGATTTGCTACTCTTTTATTACTTTGTATATATAATAAATAAAAATTTTATTAAGTGCCAGAATATTTTGCTAATAGCATCACGATTAATCATCTTGTGAATTGCTCTTTCTCGACATTTTGCTATGTTAAGATGAATTTATCTTAGATTTTTCCTTATTTTCTTAATCTCTTATTCATAGATCATGATTTTATCTTTTTTTTTTATTTAAATTTTTTGTGGTCTCGAAAAATTTTCCAGGTTTTATTAAAAATATAAAAATAAAATTCTTTACTCATTTATTGGAACTTCGAAATTTTGATGCTCCGGAGCCTGCACTGTACGCTCGAAAACGTATCGAAAACGCAGCGTCGTATGAAAAGGACAGGATGGAAATCTGAACCCCAAGGCCAGAGAGAGAGAGAGAGAGAGAGAGAGAGAGAGAGAGAAATCTTCAAATGAAGATCGAGTAAACTTAAACAGGTTGTTCCCAAATATTCCCACACCCATCTCTCTTTCTCTCAGTTTCGGCGAGAATCCTTCCGGCCTTCAGCCTTAAATCTTCAGAATGGCCTTTCTTGCTTCAAACATTGCAAACGAGGTCAGTCTCAAATTCTAGGGTTTCTTACCTCGCATTATTCGTTCTTTTGTTGGTTTGATTTTAGGGATTCGAAATCACCCTACGTTTTATTCCAATACTTCTATGAATCTGATTTCAAGTTCTTTTTTTTTTTTGTTTTTATTCATTGCCTCCCATGAAATTGAAATGCACGCTTTGATGGCTGAGTATTTAATTAACCTAGTTTCTATTTGAAGTACGAGTACGTCCGAGGAAAACACCAGTCGGGGGCCAAGTTTTAAGAAAAAAAGTATAGTACATATAATTTTAAAAATCATAATCCTAAATGTTATTTCCCCCATAAATTTTAACCACTTCCTCCTGACCATCGGCCCCTGGTTCGCCTCCATTAGAGAAAATCTTTGCCACGCTAGAATTGAATTTTCGCCCGTAGTAAAAATTTTTAGACTTTGCCCCTAAAACCAGTCATATGTATTATGGGTAAGGATTGATTCGTCGATTTCATGCTTAGGGTAATGCTAGATGTGGTTGGTGTCTTCAGAATTACGATAAGAATGGGTGGGGGTTTTGTGTATTTAGTCATGTATTACTAGGGATTTCGAGAGAGTCACCAAGGGAAAAGAAAATGTGGATGTTGTATCATGAGACTGTTTAGTGTCAGGTTCAGATTCTCTTTGCGGTTTCTGGTGGGTGGGGACAAAGCCAGATTTTTATTGGGGATGCAGTACTACATGCACCGGGGGTTATAATTTTTAAAATTGTATATAATTTTTTTCCTAAAATTTAGGAGGGGTGGTAGCCCCAGCCCCTGTCCCTTCACCCATGCTGGAGGGAGTACCAATATAGATGAGGTGAGATTAGTGTAGATTGCACATAAATTGCTCGAGAACGAAATGGTACTGTGGAGCTGTAGGTCTTGCCTTTCAAAGATATAATCTTTTTTTTTTTTTTTTTTTTTGAGTGGGGTTATAACAAAGCACGACACAACAAAGTTATAAAAATTTTGCACTGTTGTAAGTAACAAAATGATTTCTAGAAGGGCTTATGTGCAACATTAGATACGTATGCTTCATCTTCAATGAAGGATGATGAAGGGGAGGGATGCTTTTGATTAGAGAAACTATGAGGCATTAATGAAATTCATCATGAGCCGCTGTTGAGTTGCAAAATTTGCCTCTGCCTGCTATCTCAATTTGGTTGGCTCTGGCCTGGGGTCAACAATGGTTACATTGATGCACAAGCATGTATCTTGAGTCATATCCGTGCACCATGCTTCATTGGACACATGACACTGTTGTGTACCTCATTGTCTCATCCACACAACTTTCTTATTGCATTTTTTTTCCAGATGAAACTCTTCTTTAATTATCGGAAAACTCACAATAGACAACATTTTATTTTAATAAATATTAATAGGTTTTTGGGGTTTGTAAAATGAATACTAAAATAAGAAAGTAAAAAAGGACCAAGGAAGAAAAATGCAAGGGATGTTACAGAAGGAGAATGAATGAATATCTCTATAGAAATCTCAGGCCACTTCTGACTTCAAGAATTGGCTCAGTTTTGAAAGCAAAACCAAGAGCTGAAACTTGTTTGCTCTTAAATCAAATCAAGAGCAACAACTTAGTCAATTTCATGAACTTGATTCTGGACAAACCTTCTGCTTCTGGAATTAAGTAAACCAAAAATGCTAGCTTGAGATCAGGCTTTTATAGCCGCTAGACCATAGTGTGATGCACTTGAAAAGAAATTTAGTTATAAAGAGATGCTTATTTATTTCTTCTCAGTAAAAAGGTACTAGAGATTGGACTCATTCTATGAATTCAAGCTTAATAGCAACAATATGCAATTGTATTAATGGTGTTGGAGGAAGAACAGAAGTCATTGCTAGTGATAGGAACTTGGCTTTCCTAAAGGTTTGGAATCCAATCGTACTTCTAATTTGATGCAGGTAGGGCTGCGGTTGCTCCTTTGTCCTCTTGGTTCTAATATCGTGGTTCGAACAGCATGGTAAGCTGTGTTGTATTTGTTAGTCCCCCTCTCGACTTGATCAGATCATTTTATCCTTTGAGAATGCAGGGTACATTGTTTGTCTCTGTGAGGTTTACACTTGCTAATGCTGGTTACAATGATGCTACATGCATGTGACATATGGAAAATCTCTCTTATATGTAGGAAGCAATGAAGCTCATTGGACATTTCTTTGATGCTATTGTAGTTAATAATTTTCTGTTTATTTTGCATTGATTTGTTGATGTAAACCATGTCTACCTACTTGCTCAGAAAATAAAATACTTGTGGCTGTTATTTCTCAGTTAGTTGACACCAGTTATCTGTATATGCAGTTGTTCTGTGGGAATTGCTTTCCCAGTTTACTCGACCATCAAAGCTATTGAGACAAGAGATCAAAATGAGCAGCATAAGTGGCTTTTGTATTGGGCTGGTTAGTGATTTCCCATTTTCCTGTCCTGGGAAAGTTCTATTGTGTTGGTTTCATAGGTCCTTATACTCGTTGTAATTATTAAGTTAGTCCAGCCCTTTTAGTTTTCTTTTTCTTCCTGCTTCTGTTTGGTATCCCTTGGAAAGGGCACATGAGGTTCTTACTGCTTACTATTTGTGGCATTATGAGGCTGTTCAGAACCAGATACTGACTTTTTTATGAGAACCATCTAAATTTCTTTAGGCCAGGGCCTTGGGTCCTAAATGAAATTCTAAATGAGGTGGTGGGCACATGTTAAGTTTTTGTTTTCATAGTTAATCTGAGTTAATTGCAATTCATTTATGCATTTGAGAGGTTTAATCAGATTTAGGTGTCTAATGACTATGGAATGAGCTCAGAACATCCTGTAAAAGGTTGATCTTGCATGCATCTGTTTGCATATTTCTGTTGAGGTGCTAAAGGAAGCTTGGGAAGTGGATGCTGAAACACAGTGATTAAGATTTATGATCTGTAAAATTTAAGGTTGGACTTATGTTTAGACTTCCGTTGTGTGGATGCAAGTACATGGTATGTCACTAAGATATCTCAGGCCCTTCCTTCTTAGGAAAAAAGGTTTTATGCCATCTGCACAGAAAATTTTATATTTTGCCTTGGATTCAGAACTATTGACTGGAAAATTAAAGGTGAAAGACACGCACCCAATATTTGTGCTACAGGAGCAACACATCAGCTCCATGTGTTAGCTTTCAGACCTACGGATGATACTATTTACAAGTTATACAGATTACAGCTACAGTGTCCTGCATGCAAATTATGAGGGATAAATTATCTCATTGTCTGTGTCCATCACTAGGCTTGATCACTTTTTCACTTATGACATCTTTCTTAATAGTAAGGGAAGTTACATATAAGTTTACTCATTCTACTAGAAGACATTTCTTAACTGGTGCTTGTTGCTGATCGTTTTTATATGTGTTATGAAATTCACAGTTTATGGATCTTTCAGCCTTGCAGAAGTGTTCACTGACAAGCTCTTGTACTGGTACCCTACTGAACCCGTACTATGATTTAAATTGGACTTCTTTTTCCATTTAGGGCAAGCATCATCTCCAATTCTTTGTGATTTTAGTGAACTATCATTTTGTAGTACTAATTTCATGGACTTGCATCTTTAGCCAGCTCATCACATTTATGTTGGTGTGCATGGTCACAGGCACACCCCTTTACCTGTTCTTCATCATTTGACGATATCTGATCATGGTCTTATGACTAATACTGCTAGCTATACATATCAGCATAAGTGGTTGTTGAACATGACTGGTCAAGCCTGAAGAATTTGGTCAAACATTGGGATGAATGTTGGAGAAGTTTATATGAATGATGATATCTGATCATTTTGTTGTCTTGAAATAATCTTGTTTTGATGTCTAAGCAAAGATGTATTGTTCCCGAAGTGCAGAAAAAGGGACACCACACAACACCATAATATGGGAGTGATTGCGGAACCCACAGAACTCATTCCTGTTCGTATCAATGAATCGTCCTGTGTAATAAGTATACAAACCGAAAAGAAATATTTTGGAACAGATAACATGACTCAGCTCAGAACATCACGTTCATAATTTGTGCATGCTTGCACATAAAATAATCCCACTTTTCATTTATGTCCATATTTATTAATTTTTTTTAACCTTTTCATTCACAACAATTTAGGTTGTCAGTCTGACACCTTTTTCAAATATTTTGTGTGTGTTAATATCTTTTGCCTGAAATTATGGCATAGAAACTACAAGATTAAATATAACCATATATATGTTTTTATTTTATTTTATTTTATTTTATTTTATTTTTGCTTTACTTATACATTCTCCGATCAACAGGTTTCCGATGTATTATCACATGAAATTTGCTTTCCTTGTCTGGCTTCAACTTCCTTCAGTTAATGTAAGTTTTTGGTATTGCTTACCCTCTAACGTAACTAATAATATCCAGCCACAATGGTGGACCATTTTTTTCATGTCTAATTGTGCTATCTGGCTTTTAAATTTGTCACTCTTTCAATCCTTCCACATTTAGATTTATTTTCTTTGCTTATTGGGTACTATTATAACATCTTAAATCCTTCTAATTTTCACTTATTGTTTGGTCATGCGATTGTGCTCTCAAGGAGTGACGAAGACAGGTGGGGGCAAGGGAGAAACCCCCTAACGCGCAGAAATTTTTGGGAAAAAATTTTTATTATGGAAAATGTCCTGTTAATGGTGCTTAAAGTCAAGAAAATGTCATTAAATACCTATTTCCATAAATGTTGTTAAAAGTCATTAAAATGCTGGAAACAATCTTTAAAATGCCAATAAAATTATTTATAATGCTATTTGATCTCCAAAAATTTAAAAGTTTTGCCCCTCTCCCCCCTATTTTGTGCTGCGCCTCCCTAAGATAAATTTCTGGTTCAGATCCCCCTGTGCACACGCCCTCGCCTCTCAAGCACAAAATTACATGCAATTCTTCGCAGCAGGGAAAGCTCTGCCTTGGGTATCAAGACTTCAAGGGCTCATAAGCAGTGCGTGTCAATGTGGTTAAATGTCTTAATTTTATTAAAAAAAAAAAAAAAATTCATAAAGTTTTGACCTTGTGGGTGCTTACAAGCAGAGTTACTAGATGTCATAGGGACTAGTTTATTGACTCAACCTTGCTGTGGGAAGTAATACAAATTCAAAAAGGAAACTATTGACTAGCATTACTAGAACCTGCACATGTATACTTATTTGATGTGGACCAATCATGATGAAAATATGGAAAGCAGGACTATTTGTATGTGCAAGCATGCACAAATGCATCAAGTTACAGTCTTCACCTCCATCTTCTCTCGCTTCTATTGAAGAAATAAAAGTCCATGTCCATCTTTCTACTATAAGGAGCAAGTTTTGGCAAGCTGTCTCCCTAAATCCAGAAATTTGTCGTGTCTGTAGTCCATACTTCACCAAAACAATTGCCAAATATCTTCAGGTAACTAGGATCATCTTCTTTAATTTGACTTATTTTCTATTGTTGAGTTCTTGGATAAAGCATGTAGACCAATGGCTTATATTTGTGGATAAAGCGAAATAAGAAAGGAACTGATGAAATGACAGGTGCAAGTATTTCGGTTTAGTGTTTGGGGGGGGGGATAAGAGAATTTCCAATGAGTTTTTTAATCGAATTTCCTTGGCACATGTGATGTGTTACCTGTCTGTTGCTTCACAATTACATATCATAGTGTATATGACATCTGAGTGCTAGCTGTTAGTTAATATGTGGGTTTTTTTTATTTTTTTATTTTTTTGGCATTTATTTTTAGACAGGGTTTTGTGCATTCTACCTACTGTAAATTGCTGTATCATTTGTATTTTTATGTTTTGTCTATACTGTAAGATTGATTGCGATTTACTTCCCTATAAATTCATTTAGTCTGTTATGCACATGATTGTTGTCAGGGAGCAAAGCAGTTGTATAGGAGCCACCTACGTCCCTTCTTTTTGAGGCATCAAGCTCTAATTGATCAAGCTGTTGGCTTTACATATAATGAAATGGTTTGTGCTCTTGTCAAATGCTACTTTCCGATAACTAGAAAGCATCCGATTGGTATTTTTGGTTTGTAGTTTCATACAATTGTGGGATTATTCTGCATACATAAAACCATATTCAGTGCACAAGGACAGTCGGAATATCAAGTTTATAATGGTGACGTGTAAGCAAATGATGGACACTTTTGATAGTAGAAATGAAAGCCTTTAGGTGCCCATCACATAATTCAAAATCTTAGTGCTGCCTGATCAATGAATCCTGCTCTGTTTGCAGCTGAAATTTGTAAGTTCTCACCAAGAAGAAATCCAATTCTGTAAAGCACTGATAGTAAAGAGCGCAACTTCAGGTAATAACTTCTAGTGAAAATGATTTTGAAGTATGTGTTAACTGCACTGGGACCTTATCTTTTCAAATACATTTTTGTTTTGGACCAGTGGAAGAATTGTTCAGGGGCACCACCAAGTCAGTTGGAGACCAGGAGCACCGTGCCATTGAAGGCCCCATAAGCAATAATGCAAGAGATGAGTCAGATCATGAAGATTGATGGTATTGTTTCCAATGCCACTGCCTTCTGTGTACATAGGTTATTTTGCCCCTCTAACCAGAGGCTGCTCAACATCTTTGATTTTTCAAATACAAGTAAAGCTTGTAGCCTAGCCCCATAACAAGTTACGCCTAATCAGGTCATCAACATAGCTATGGGGATGGGCTGGCCTAATATTCGGTTGGGTCTAGTGTGTAGCCTTCAATTTGTCACCTTAGATTTGTTAAGCGTACTGCATGTCCTCGTTATTTATGGCAATATGTTGATAAATTTACAGATGTATCTGTATCTTGTATGACCCCGTCTTCCAGCTTTATTGCAAACCCCTCCCCCCCCCGGCCCCCCCCCCCCTCCCCCCAAAAAAAAACAAAAAAAAATGTTGAAAAAAAATAATTTTATAAGCCAAAACAGTTGCAGGATTTATTTCTATGTACTCACAATTTGCATAATTGGGTCTGGAGGGTTCGGGCCCACTAAGTTGGGGTTTTGCCAGGACTGTTGAAAAGCTATCTGGGCCCGGATCTGAGTGTTCGTTCGGTATACTGGACCAAGAGGAGTTAAGGGAACATTTTGGACCTGGGCCAACCTAGGGCACTTACTTTTCGCTTTTTCTTTTTTTTTTTTTCGGTTGAATAAGAACACACCCAACAAAAGAAACAGGTAGAAGCAAATAAAAACAGAACAAACACGGAGAAATTACAGAAAATTCCACGGGGAGCAACCTCTCAAGGAGGATGCTTCGCTTTTTCCTCATCTGGGAGTGGAACTGCAAATTACTATTCTAAGGGCTCACTCTCTGTGCACAAAGTGCTTCCCGTGTGGAAATTTCTATTAATAGGCCAAAACTTGTATCCAGCCCAAAAGAGGACTTGACAGGCTGCACGGCTTTCGTTGGTTTCGTTACATGCATTAAACAAAAAACCAAATGAAATTTGAAGAAACAAGCAAAATCTAAGCCAGAAAATTTCTGGCTAAAAGCGCAGGGTTGTGCTTCATTTTCTTGTGGACGTATTTCTTGGCCAACTAACATGCCCATTGAGATGCCTAGCCAATGAAGCAAACTTACGATAAATATTCAAAATTATATTCTAATTTATTTAGTTCAAACACTATCAAAACCAAATTAGAAAAAAAAAAAAATTTGAATATAAACTTTTCCATTCTTAAATTTCAAATTTAAAATTTGATTAAAAAACTTAATGCCTTTACTTATTAAACCGTCTGATAATAGTAGTTTCAAGTTCTAGTTGGGCTCTTCATGGTTATTTTCGGATTTGGAACCGATTTGGGTCATGTCCATCTGCAACAAGGACACCAACACTAGAATGAAAGTAGATCAAGGCAGGCAATGTTGAAGAAATCTATTTAAAAAAAAAAAAAGATTAATCAGCTGAAAAAGTAGCTCCCTACATTAATCCAACCTCTAAAAACTTTTTATTGTACATTACTTCCGTAGCTGATCTTACAACATTAAACTTAACCTCGTCCATCCCGACAATAATGCAAACCTTCTCACACATGAAGAGTACAGAAACTAAGGGCGGGGGGGAGTTAAAATGGTATAGATTAGTAAACAGACTTGGCCGAATCAACGGAGCAATCCCATTGCAGAGTCATCAAATTTGTGCCGTGGCTTCAGACAAGTAATTTTGTCTACTACTAACTGTTGCCTTCAAGATTCTGAGACTTAAGGCCGTTATTGTCTTCGAGGTTGGCCACTGCATCGGGTCCGCAGAGCCTTGTTAGTTCTTCCTGTTTCAGCCAAAAACGCCATGCTTAATGTTGGCTAAAAATGAAGCCAAAACAAGATGGAATATTGTTATTCACAACCTGTTTCCAAAAATTTAGTTACAACCAGAAAGGAGATGAAGCAAAGCAATGCACGGAAGCCCCAAAAATGAAAGGAATAGAAAAGGTTCATAAGAAACCTTAATGGAACTATTTTCTGATGTAATCTTTTTGCATTCTTCAGAAAGCATTTGCAGCTCATCTCTTAATGCGCGATTTTCATTGCTCAAAGTCTCAACTCTCACTTGTAGTTCTTCACACTCTGCCTGATAAGATCAAACAATCCAATGCCTTCCACTATCAGCAATGAAAACAAAAAGAAGCAAAGAAGTACCATTGCCATCAAAGTTATAAAATATAGAGAGGAATGCAAAATTTCCATCTATTCAGGTAGTGTCAATAGCTCCTTAAAAAAAATAATAATAAAAATAAAAAAATAAAAATAAAAATAAAAATTCTAGCGTTTCAGACAGAAAACAGTATATCCTTAAATATCCGGAGATTTTTAAAGCCCAGCCAAATAGAGTATATTACCAATCATATACAATACGCAAGTCCCAGCCTAAATGATATATAAACAAATACTTAGAAACTTATCCGAAGCCATTCAAGCAAACAAGGTGCACCTATACCTGCTTACGCAATCTTGACCTCCTAGCCGACTCCCTGTTAGATTGCTTCCTCTTCTGTCTTTTAAGTTCACGCTCATCCTGTTAAAATTCAGTCCCATAGAAAGAATCAGAATTTACACTCTTATTGTTGATGATGACAGATAATCGTAAACACATGGCAAACAACAAAAATGTCCTGAATCTTCCCTAACCCAAAAAGAATGCTCATACAAACAGAAAAATCAACTTATTAGAATAACAAAGATTTTAGAAAGTCGTCATGCATTAAACTGCAAACCCGTAAGAGTAACTGTCAAGATTAATGGCTGCGAAGCAAGTAGTAAAGTAGCTAAATAACAGCAACAGTAGGGCATGTTTTTATGTGTTGTACTTGTCACATCATTCTGAGGACTGTCTTGTAACAAGACCAAACTGGGGCTACTTAACACTTTTTCACTCTTAGTGGTCTCAAAAGTGGTACAAAAATGGAAAACAAAGACATAACAACACTATCTAATTGGGCATCAATGGCAAGAATTCATACTTGAATCCATTGATCAGGCATGACACCATCACGTGCAACCATTGCTCCTGGGACAATTGCAGATGAAACTCCAGTTGAATTTGGTCTCATTTTCATAGCTCCAACAGCTGCTGCTGGTGCATTCCAGAGATCCATCCCAATGTTTAGAGTAGTTGCTGGAACTGAGCCCAAAGGCTTCCCTGATACCGAAGCTTGAAGATTTTGTGCATTGGCACCTGACAATTATTTAAATTGTGAACTTGCTAAACAAATAAACTTATTACAAGAACAATGAAAATCAAAAAGGAAAAATTACCATCTGTAAGCATCTGGTTGAAGCTTCCTTTTTTACTTGCCGAAAATTCCTGGAAATAGAATGAGGACAGGTAAGACTTACTATAGGGTTGAAAGCAAAATTACATTGCGCCATCATCTGGGTTGAGGTGGTGGAAATGAAATGGACCAAAAATTGGTTTATGAACACAGTGCAGCAATGCTCCTTGTCTTTGACAAGGCTGGGATGGACAGAGACGGGTTAGCATTTACAGGCAGCCAGAGGACTCGAGAAAGGGTAGGAGGCAACTTTTTGCTACCTCAAGAACTGATATAATTATAACCTTTGGTAAATTTACAAATGTTATATCGATATGTTATGGATGACTGGTTATATAGGGAGTATAACCATTTTGTCATTTAGTATGACCTTCTCTTTCCTTTTGTTTATTCACTTTGTCAGGCAGCGTTATGGATACAACTTTTGTAACTTCATGGTACATCAATTGGTTCCTGTTGCAAATGTTATTTTCTGTTATTTAGAAGTTTGATCCATTGTCTTTGAAGAAATTATTTAGAAGCTTCTTGAACCTTATATCCCGATTCTGAGGAGCATTCAGTATACTCATGAAGTTTCAAGATATTGGAGCCAAAGTGGTATTTCCTCATTCTCTCCTCATTTCAGATAAAATAGAATACGCATCAAAATGTGCATGCTTAAACACATGAACAAGCACAAAATACAATTTCTAAGAACATACTTGTTGATTGGTATTCTCATCTGCTCCATCTGTTGAGTCATCACTACCACTTTCAGCACTGTCAACAGCAAAAAATAAATGAATCATGAAAAATTGAGAGTGAACAAGAAGCAGAGATCACAACTTCACACCATTAAAGAGTCGAGACAGGTTATGCATGTGGATGATTGAAAGACAGCAGAAGAGGCCTAGCCAGATAATCTAATGATGCACCGGATAATCTAATGATGCATTAAATAAAAGTAAGCAGATATATTCATTGGTAGCATTAGTAGAGACTAAGAAGATTTAAGGGAGATCAGAACCAGATAAGTCAATGAATAGGTCATTCGTAACAATCTAGTCCCAAGATTTCACCATACACAAACCTCCTAAATGGAACCATGTTACATAAAATCACTATCGTGATACTTGGATCCAATTTACCTACTTCAGAGAATAATAGAAATGAAATAATGCATAAGAGATGCACAACCATGCAAGAACAAATATACTTGACATTTATGAATTACCATTTGTGCAGATGCATGTCTAACCCTGAAAATTTGCTATCATACCTTTGGGAGGCACCATCATTTCCAGAGCCGGAAGTTGCTTTTCCACTGTCTTTAGTCTTGCCACTAGCTACACCATTATTTCCGGAAGCTCCTCTGGATTTTTTTGTTGGAGTGGCATCTTTTCCATCAGTAGCCTTCCCTTCTCGTTCCACATTTGCTTGTGGTGCACCTGGAGTCTGTGAAAAAAGAACAGGAAAATAGGAGTTGACAAACTACTCTTTGAATGATGCAAATGAAAAAAGTTTAGATTGTAGCAAGACAAATAACTGGATTCCAGATCCCAAGGGAATTTCAAGCAAGACATAAAAGGAAAATCTCAACTCAAATAAGGAAAAAGAAAAATTACAAGCAGATCACCAATGTCAGATGGGGGAGAGAGCAAGCTTGTCATTACCGTAACCATATTGGGATGAGCATAAATGCCCCCTGGCGGATATATAGCTGGGTATGGAACTGGGGTCCCATATGGAGGAATCAAGGGCTGCAAACATAAAGGTATCAAAATATATATATATATTTTTGAAAGGAAAAACACTCCCTTGTCGGAATGGTCAAAGAATGTAGATTTTACCTGGCCTCCCCAGTAGATAGGATGAGGGGTCGGAGAAGCAACAGGGGAAGCAAAAAAGGGGGGTGGCGTAGCTCCAGCACCATAATAAGCCTGATCAAGGAGCTCAGGTATTAACAACTAGATAATTCACCATGAGCTTAAAGAAAACTCAACCAAATATCTTAGTTAACCTGCATAGAACTGGACCAATCGGGATATGAAGGTGTAGCTGGTGTTTCCTGAAAATAGAAGGGCAAAGATGGTAAATGGAGTATAAGAGAGAGAAGTAATTACAAAATGATGTGATGGGCATGAAAGAAAACCTGATTTGAGGAAGCTGCTTTAGCTGTCTTAGCTGGTGTATTCTCTTCACTGGTCCCCATTAAACTTGTAAACAGAATAACTTATGCCACATTGACTAACATTCTGAAACAATCTGTGCACTGTGCGAATGCAGTAAAAGGTCAGTTCAGATGTTGTAATTCTTTTGATAGAAAGTTTTGCTATCATATATAATTATTTGGGCAAAAAAAATAAACTTCATGTGGGCCAAAAAAAAATCGTGTCATACTTATCCTATATTATTTGGGGGAAAAATTATTTTCCAATTACTATCATGAACAAGTTAAATAAAGAAAGTGCGAAGATTATGCTGACAAACAACTGAAGAAATGGTTTAATTTAATAAGAAATCTGTATGCCCGTTATCTAGGCTCCCCTATTTCTCATATGAGTTTTAGACTACTCTTTATGACTGGGTCTCATTGTAGTTGACACCGAAAGGTAGAGATGGGACTGGTCCAGTTCCTGGACAAGCCTAGAAGCCGCGGGCTGGTTAGGCTGCGGTTCCGAGGCCTTCTAGGGACGGGCCGGGCCGGGCCGGGCTGGGCCGGTTCCAAAACAATTTTGCTTGGAACCGGCCCGGCCAGGTGAACCAGGCCCGCTGAACTGATCTGTGCCATGCCGGTCCAGTTCAACGGTTTTTCAAAGTGAAAATTTTCAAAAAAAAAAAAAAAAAGCCAGTGGAACCGGGCCGCGCCAGTTCCTTGCCCGCCCGGTTAAAAAAAATAGGAACCGGACCAGCCCGGTTACTGTAGCGGCCGGTCCGGTTCCGGGTTACCATTGCCCCGGGCTGGTTTCCGGTCTGGGCTCCAGCAGGGTGGCTGGGCTGGTTTCCGGGCCAGAACCGGCCCAGTCCCATCTCTACCGAAAGGAGAGATGAAATCAAAGACTAGCACTCTGTTCATGTAAAGGAAAGGGGAAAAAGGCAGCAGAGGTCAACTAATATAGACGGTTGAACAATTTCCCTAAGCAAAGAAATCATGAATTTCCGAACCTAGAGAAAAAGATAGAAAGTCGGTTACTATCAGTGGATAAAAAGGGAATGATAAAGTTAAATAAGGAATTGAAGTACACAATGACACAACCATATAAGGTCACCAACATGAACATAGCAAGAAGATCCCAAAAACTACCTATTCTTTTACTCTACTTCTTCCCCAAGCTCTGGCACTCATAATCGAGGCATCCTAAGCCTAGGGCAGCAAAGGAACCAGCATGCCACTCACTCTCAGAATAATTGACCTGAGATAGCTTATATAAGCTCCAAAAGCTTAATATTTGATTTGGCCATATGACTCATTTCTCCTCATTCAAGGTACATATGGACAACATCATCCAAGCTGATACCTATATAGTATCAAGCTTGGACTGTCAGTCTTTGATATCCTACCTTAATTCTGGCATATTGCACCTCAAAATTTTGATTTCTGACATTTACCAACATCATGCAGTAAAGAAGATGTGACTCGACTCTGAAAGGGATATTCTGCAGAATTACATTATGTAACTTTCAAAATGATGATAATGTTAATGGTTCTTCCTGCATTTTGCTATTGTGCATTTCTCATTTAGTTGTACAGAAGAGAATTCTAAGAAGTCTTCTTTGAACAGGAGGGAAAATCCTTATTAAAAGGAGGGGAGGATGAGCACCAGGGATTGTTATCCTGATCAAACTATTGCAACCTCAAATCAACAAAATCGAGAACATTTAGAAGAGCAAAACTGCCCACAAAACCGATCAAGGGTTTCTCCGCCCCCACCAAACTAACATTCAAATCTTCAAGCTCTTAAAGCATCCTTGCTTTAACGTTTCTAGCAACACAAACGTCACCTGCATCTAAACTAGACATTACCAACTGAAAATGATAATATGAAAACATGAAGAGCGGAACAAAGATGCTCAGATTAAGGGTATAAAAGGTAAAGTGGCTTAACAAAAACATGGTTCATGATGCGCAGTGATTATAAGGAATTAATTGATTCAAAATAGGGGAGAAACAACTAAATGGAAAGAACAAAAGTATTATAAGACAAGCCACCGAAAGAACGTGAGCTAGATCACAGTTCATTATATACAACCTTATGCAGAATCAGGACAAGGAAAAGAAACTCATTTAACTAGTGGAAAAGTTGTTGGATGTTATATTTTTAACAAAGTATTTAAAATACCAATTTAGATCTACACGATCTTGTAAAGGTATAACTCGAATCTTGCAAAATTTTAAATTGATTCTCCACCCAATTTTGAAATTTATCACCCATTTACGGTAGAACGCCATACCTCAAGACCTTAATAATCGAGCTATAAGTCCTATGTTTGAATGCAACCATCCTCGTTAACACCATTAGATGTAAGCCTTTAGCCACATGTAACCATCGCTTATTTCATAGAGAGAGAGCAGTCAACTGTTCGACAAAGAGGGAACAGCAAACACAAGACCCAACAAAACAAGTGGGAATCTCTTTAAGGGACCTTTACTGTTAGCAAACAACTAAATTAGGGTTTGCAGCTGAAAAAAAATGCAAATATGCCTTCAACATATTAGTAACCATCACATTCCAATCAACAATTACAAAACCCATATGGCCCCTCCCCCAAAAAAAAGTGGGAACCCAAAAAGCCAAGAGTGAGGGAGGGAAAAACCTAGAATTAAAAACAGCATAAGTCTTAAGGTCAAGTCTAATAGTTACCAAATTCGTGAAAAATCAATTCTAAAAAGTTACCAAAATTTAAGAACAAGTTGAAATTCAATCTGGATCGAAGTACTGGGATGAATTTCACAATTCCCATACCGCCAAAAATTCAGAAATCCAAACATAGTACAAACACAGATACAAACGCACAAAGCACCCAACACTAAACAATTCTAAGACTAATCCTAAGACACAACCAACAAGGTAGAAACAACGAACAACGTTAGTCAGGCGAAAAACGTAAAAAGACAAAACAGTAAGAGAGAGAGAGAGAGAGAGAGAGAGAACCTGGTTTCTTGGCGTTCGGAGAGGGTGAGGTGGAAGTCCAAGTCAGGTTTTTATTTTTTATTTTAATTTTTTTTAGCTTTCGGAACAACCTTAAATAGAAATGCAACAAAAAAAGGGGGGAATTTTCCAAAGCTAGGGTTTCTATCTACCCACCCCAATTTAACCTATCGCCGAGAAAGAAATAATCTCAACAACTCTCTCTCTCTTTACGGATTTTCTCTCTCTACGGATTTTGGAATTTCTCTCTCTACGGGAGCAAGAATTTCTGTGAGTATAGGAGGAGAGAGGGGAGGGGGTAGGGTTTCAAAGGTGACACGCGAGGGAGAAGAGGGATCCAGCTGTCAAAGTGTGAGTGGGTATATATGACGAGGCATGGAAGTAGATGACTCATGTGACAACTAACGGATAACCTTTTTTATATTCTTTTTTAAATTATTTTTTGGGAAAATTTTAATTAATAAGTGGTTCAAACCCTCTTGTCACGAACCTTCCTTCCTGATGCGCGTGTCACCCGCTTTCCCCCACGTGTGGGACCGCCAAATGGGAAAATCAGTGGGAGCATTAATTACTTCGTTAAAAGAATTTGAGAATAGTGAAAAGTGTTGCCCACCTTTCTTTTTGCGTCGGAGGCAAAGAGGATTTGGTTTCCACGCAAATGAAAATGAATAAATAGAAATAAATAAAAAATAATACGAAAAAAATATATAAAAATAATTTTTATGTAAATATTAATTATTTTATAAAAATAATAAAATAATCAAAATTTTAAAAAATCTAAAATAATCAAATATATCATTATTAATCATAAAAAATAATATAAAATAAAATTACAATTCAATAATAATTTATTAAATATAAAAAATATTAATACTTTTATATAAATATCAGTAATTTAATGTTTTGAAACATTTTAAAAATATAAAATATTTCAAAAAAGAAAAACGTTAATACTAAAAAATTTTTATAGATCAGAAAAGAGGTGCTTGGACCTCAAACATTCGCTCCATCAAGAAAAAATAGATGATAATAAATTAAAAATTAAATATATAGGAGAAAAATAAATAAATAAAAATAAAAATATATAAATGTATATAATCCCATATCTGAAATTTTGTATTTGAAATATAAAAGAAGGAAACACAGATATAATATTAAACAAAATGGCACTCAAAATATAGAGGTTTATGCTATGGACACACATTGAAAGGGGTGGGGTGGGGTGGGGTGGGGGGTCATGCCTTTCTTCCCTTAAGCTCTTGTTCTTCTCCTCGTGGTGTCACTCCGTTGCACTTTCCAACCCCACTTGGATAATAAATTCGAACATGTGATTTTTTAAGATGTTTGCGTATTTGTCTTTTCTTCACATTTTTCAACATATCATTATGGGTCATGAATACAGAGGATGCTATTATTTGTGAGTTTTATCACCCCACGACTGCAAGTGCATAGACTATGCAAATATATATTATTTTTATATGCAAACCTATTGAATATCCATAAAGTATTGATTTCCATAAAAGCAGGATTCATCTCTCTCTCTCTCTCTCTCTCTCTCTCTCTCTCTCTCTCTCTCTCTCTCTCTCTCTCTCTCTCTCTCTCTCTCTCTCTCTCTCTCTCTCTCTCACATTTTTATTATGAAGATATAAATAATGATGATGGGTATTATCATAATATAAATTTTGTAAACAAACCAAATATTCATTTCGAATAGAGGTTTAATATATTTTTATGATAAAAATTTATTCTTTCTAAATTAAAAAAAAATACCATTGGTGGTATCATGTTGTCGGACTGATCGGCAAATGGCCGGAAAGAAAAGGGAAAAGAAAATATTGCGCCCCCGGAGATGGAGACGAGGCATAGGAGGCATCGTGCATAGGGCTAACACTTTCACAGGGGACAATTTAGTATCTTACTCGATCTTTCCCATTATCTTACCTAGTAGTATAAACAATCTTATCCAAAACATCCAACCAATAGTAATTCATTGGTTCCCTTTTTCCTTTAATTGTTGGTTCTTGCTCACCCTGGAAGAGACATATGCTCCAATTAGATTTGCCAACATGTGTAATATATATGTATATATGTGTGTGTATATGTCTATATGGTCTCAATTTGAATCACTTTTTTGGTTTCTAAGTATATTATTAGTTTTTTTTTTTTAAACTTAATCTCTTAGAGTTGCGACCGACGTCAAAATTTGGCTATTGCCTGTGCTTAGCGGCCACGCACGGTCATTTTGGAGAGGGAGAGAGAGCCAAAATGGAAGAAAACGTCGGTGCACACAGTAGTATGTAGGGTTGGATTATGGTTTGATGTCAACATAAGATGATATCAATCATTTGCTTGTGCTTTTGTCAATTGATGCAAACAAATATTTGTGACAACCCCACATCCGGGAGAGCTTGTATCCACGTTGTGGCCTATTTTAGTCTGCAATGGTTGAGGGCTTCCTCACATTTTGATTGAGAAGATTGGTTGATCATTAATTTGGGAATTTATTAGATTAAAGATACTATTTATTCGATTAATCTTTTTTGATATAATCGATCGATATTCAAAATTATACTCCAATTAATTTATTTCAAATGTTATCGGATCTAAATTAAAGGGAGAGATATCCCAATATAATATTTTTCATTTTAAAATTTTGAATTTAAGATTTGGTTAAGAGATTTAAAATTTTTACCTATTAAACTGACTGTCTATTAGTATAATACTGTTAATTCTGATATATCCAATTACAAATTTATAGTTATTTTTAATAATGATAGATAATTGGTGTTTTAAAGATACATTAATCTCCCCCAATTTATTAAAAGAAAATTTTAGACCAATGATGGTATCAATCATCCTCTCCTTTATAATAGAATCGGATTCGAGTTTTACTAAGAACAAAAAATAAAAATAAAAGAAAAATCTAGGGCTCAAGCTGGGTCATTCAAGTTTCAACTCGAATGCAGCTCAATGTCGTCTAATGGCTTCCATTGCAAGAAACTCCTGACAGGCCCATTCAAAGCCAACTGGGCCAAATTGAATAAACGGACCTGAAAATGGGCTTGTGCATTAGGTCACAAGATTCTATTTTTTTATTAGCTTTCTCGAAGTTTATTTTTTTATATTTAAAATTTAAATTCAAAATTTAGTCAAAAAAATTGTAATGTGCTATCATTAAGATTCCCCGTTTCTATTGTAATATTTCTCCGTAATTATATTCTTTCCAAAATCCACACATCATTGTCGTTGCAGCTAGAGGCCAGAGTAAAAATCTTTTGAGTTCGCATACCACAATGTAATTTTTGTATTCAAATTATAATTTGGCTGACAAAAGAGTACACATTGAAATATATTATATTAAAAGAAAAAATTTGAGCCATACAGTTATGTTGTTATGCAAATCGAGTCGAGTTTAAATCATTCACGAGCAACTCGGTCAAATGCTTAACTCAACTTGATTTTGACCGAATTCGAGTGGTTTTATTATACAATCGAATCGATTTCGAGTAAAAAAAAATTTTAACTCAAAAATTCATCAAATAACTCGATAACATATCTTAATACATATTATATATATAACAATAAATTATTATAATATAAAAAATTAAATTGAATTGAATATATCGACAAAGTTTTTATAAATTAATAAATTTGAATTTTTGAGTCGATTTTTAGTTTATTAAATTATAAACAAATCGAATTTGAGTTATGTAATAATTACTTGTTGAATTCGAG
The DNA here is from genome assembly GCA_033439265.1 of Dillenia suffruticosa. Classification (NCBI taxonomy): domain Eukaryota; kingdom Viridiplantae; phylum Streptophyta; class Magnoliopsida; order Dilleniales; family Dilleniaceae; genus Dillenia; species Dillenia suffruticosa. Next base: position 1,999,108 of record JAVTVX010000027.1, read on the forward strand.
TTTGAATTTGAGTATTATTAAAAAATTCAAGTTCAAATTCGAGCATAGAGGTACAAGAGATCTATTCGACTCATATACACCCCTACATACAATATTTCAAATCGATCCGAATTAGTTAGAACAAAACTCCATAACGAGAGGGACCTAAAAAAAAATTACAAAATATACCGCCGACAAGTATTCAGAAGATGGTGGTTGGTATTCCTTTTATATATATATATTTTATCTTGTGGCTATAAAATTTAGTGGCATTATCCATATTACTTACGGTATTTGGTTTGGTTTGGTTGGGTCAGCTTTTAAGATATCCAACGTTAAATATTTTCGTAATTAGCGACAGAAGAACATTGCGGAAGGAAGCATCTTGGTATCATTCTGTAGGATCTTTTTCATTAGGGTATCCTACAAGAAGAGGGTAAAAAGATCCTACTTGGGGATATATATCAAGTTTCTATCATCCTCGAAGGAAGCACCGAATGCGCACGCAAAACCCCAATTTGCGGGTGTTTGCGCTTAGAGGTACCAAATTTAAGTGGATAAGGATATGTCCACGTCCTTGACCTTAGTTTACTATACATTTTCCTTATCTATCAAAGGTGCGGAAAGTAGTAATGAGCACCCTTTTTACTAATAGAGTAGAGGCAGGTATCACATAATTTCGAAAAAGTTGTGTGCTCATCGACTTTCTATTCCCATCATCCATGGAAATGTTAAAGCAAGACCTTAGATTCAAGCAAAGTTTTACTACGAGCTTGACAATTTTGAAAATTTCCCATGTCCTAAACATTTTTTATTACAATGAGAGGGAAGTAAATTATAATATGCAGGTAATTTTAAATTTTAAATTTTTAAAAAACCAATAATACTCTACAAAATCTTATCAATAACTTATAATTTAATTGATATTATCTCTTTTCTTTTACAGATTTCAAATTCGAGTTTCTCATACGTATTACCGGAAAAAAAAAGTATTCTAACAAAACCTTAGCGTCATTTTGGAAACATTTTTATAGCATTTCTGATTATTTTCACAGCAAGAAGTGTAATGCCGTTAATAAAATTTTAAACTTATATCTATGTATATATATATATATATTAATTTTTCAAAAATAAAATTTGAAGGGGGCAGTTGCATCCTTCACCCTTGATTAGCTCTGATATAATAAATCATCATATTTTTATTACATTTGATGGGGAGCACCAAAGAGACAAAATGTTTCTTTTTTTCTAGCTTGAGCCCATTGAAGGGGTTTGGGAAAGACATCAAAAAAGCTAGCAAACGTTTGTGTTAGACCACTCGGCTGCCCAAAGTAAGCCATTTGGATTGTAACAACATTAATTCAGATAAGGATTTCACCTCAATGTCGTCACATTCTTCTACCTCTGGTGATTGTATAGTGAAAAAGAAAAAGAGCCCTCCTTTTGCTTTCTGATGTTTGCACGCACACACACTCACACATTATGATTCCTCACTTGGATGGAAAAAGAATAGACAGGATTTTCTAGTATATTTTGATTGGTCCCTATATTTTCAGCACTTGTATAAATTAATAATTAAATGGGTATTTATGTTTTCTACATTCTAGTATCTTCTTGCACAAAATATGGGACAGAAACAAATTAAGAACCCATTGGTTGTCTTCCATATCCAATTCACCAAATTAAGGCGCACTTGATCTGGGAAATGCGTTTTAGCAGAGTTAACAAGCTTTTGTTACCCTTGGGTCTCTAATACTAATTAAGATTATCTTAACTATATAAAAAAAACATATAATCAATACAGATCATATGTAGCAAAATGTGTTAATCTAACATTTGATTTCATCTCTACAACGATGAAGTTACAACCATGATACGTCTTAATAGTTCATTAGGCTTCTTCCTAATTAATAAACAAAAGCAAATACTCCAGGAAACACCCCTCCGCCACCAAGTCCAAGAATATATAATTTACATTTGAGACTATTAATATATCTACAATGACTAAATAGCTTATGTTCCACTAAATAATTACAATCCCCCCTTCTTCTACATCAACCATACAAGTTAACCCATTCCATTCCAGGAAAGTAGTTACTCTGTGGCACATAAAAGACATTGTCGAATCCACCAACCCCAAGCTCTCCAAAGAACTGTGGATCTATTGCTTCCATGGAGAATGATGAGCTCGGACTGTTTGTCGAGACCACATCCGAGCGCTCCGATAGGCGTTGAATCTCCTTTTCAGCTTCAGACAATTGCTCTTTGAGCTTGATGACCTACATCATGAAAAGTTTTGGTTTTAGCAAAGCAGTGAAGATAACGTGACTAGGTAACTTGGACCTGAAAGACAAATGATATTAAGATTAAAGTTAGTACATGTATTGATTGATGTTGGGTTGTCCTGTAAGCCCACAAACTTTAAGATCCTAAAACAACGTTGTACGGACATCGTGAGTTTACAACAAGTGGCCTGTGTACTTTTTGCTCCAAAGGTAGCTGGCACAAGTGTGGTATCCTATTTACCAACCAACCCCCATTTTTTGTTAGGGACCCAATTGTTCCTTATAGTTTTTCTATTTTCATTATGAGCGTTCTATGTATGGGTTGTTTAGCTCGGTCTGAAAATACTATTTGTAACAAATATATTAGAGGAAATATGATGAATTTTTAATGGGTGCAGTAGCAAGTGAACAATTGCAACATGTAGCATCATTTGAGGCATATGGATTAGGTTCTTCGAGCCCTGTGCTCATGAATGGCCAAACATGGAAGTACATGCACCTTATCCTTTATTTTTTATGCCTTTTTTTCCCAAATTATACTCAGCGTACAGCTAGCACTCTTTCTTTCACAGAGAGAGAGAGAGAGAGGTATACCTCACTCTCCAATCGGCACTTTTCGACAACAATGTTTTCATGGACAATTTTGAGCTTAGAAAACTCTTCCTCAAGCTTCTTGGTCTTCCAACGAGCCCTTCGATTCTGAAACCAAACCGCAACTTGCCTGGGATCAAGTCCCAACTCCGAAGCAAGACGGTCTTTTCTCTCCGACTCCAATTTATGTTCACTACCAAAATTGATTTCTAGCATATTAACTTGTTCAGGACTTAGTTGTCTCTTTCTTGCTCCAAGCGCATTTCCTTCTCCTTTGTTCTTCTTTCTTCTTCGTCTCGGCTTCGTGGTCATCTCTCCTATAAAATGGGAAAAATGAAATTCACATTACACGAACATTCAGAGAACCAAAATTTAATAAAACACACAGCTTAATTAGGAGATACCAACCTTGTGCAGGCATCATCTCATCATATACTCCAGGATACAACTGAGAAAGAAGTAGCATTCGGTCAACTTCACTCTCCATCTCTCTCTCTCTCTCTCTCTCTCTAAGGTTAATAAGGCCTTGTTCTGGGCGACTGGAAAGGTCGTAAGATTTAGGAGTTGATGTGTTGGCTTGAACATTTGGACGGGGACTAGATAGGCTTTATTTATAAACTGGGAGTCACTAAAAAAACCTTTATCTTTCACCATATTTACATCATAAACCTTTCAATGAAAAAAGAATGGTAGCAATGTCTTGATCCAAACTTGTCTAATTTGGTAAAACGTGTTCAAGTTGTGATGACATGCTGGATTTCATTTTGTTGAGTTGCAAGTGAGACACAAAAGTGTAGGGGCCTAATTTTTTTGAGGTTTGCTCGCAGGTAGGACCCTCAATTAGGTTAACATGGTAATTTTGTAGACCTCAAATATTTGATGTTCCCATTTTTGGATTGTGACATGCTATGCTAACTCTAGACATGAAAAATAACAAAGTATATAACTTATCCAAACGAGATATGAGATTGTTTATGACCAAAATGACCTTCATTTTCTCTCACTCATAAGTCCTAATCACTTGAAAAGTTGCATTTTTTTTTAAAGGATTGACCTACATAATTGAAGATACTCTCAATGGAGGAAAAAACAGAGGTGCTTACTTTACTTTCTTAACTTACCGATCCTATATTTGGTAGAGTCCAACCTAGTATGCCCACCTATGGACCAAATTTATATGTCCAAATGTTGTAATACACGAAGACAAGCAAAATGGATGACCCAAGGGAAACAGGATTTCAGTAAACAAGAAGACATTGTCACTTCTGTATCTGCCCAAAGTGAGAGAAAAGCAAAGGCACAAAGGTTGTTTAAGTCACTTCCATTGCCTTGAGTGACTGCTAAGAACTCTCCTATGTCATGAGAATAAGTCTACGTAATGAATGACGCAATCTACACATACACATACACATACACACATATTTGTAGAAGTTTTTAATCGGCGGTTCAAGTATTGACTGTTCAATTTCATATTAAAATATGGTAAACCCACCCTTAAGCTCACTATGGGGCCTAATTTTGAATTCCACTATGAGATAATCAATGGCCTTAATTCTCCTACATGGGATTTTGAATTCCCCAGTTGGGCAAGTCAGGTTGGTGGAAAAGTAAAAAAACTGAGAAAAATGGAGTCCTTCTAATGCGGGTCTGTGTGGAATAAATAACCACACTCAAATCAACTTTTATAATTTGGACGGTTGGGATCCCAAGCCCTGACCATCCTCAAAATTATTAAACAATGTGGTACGATTGGCCTCTGGATTTGGACATGTATGTCAGTCTTGCTGTCCAATCAGGTGGTGTTCTCATCTTTCTGTCTAGTCTAGTAGCCAAGCCAAAATTCTTGCTTTTGGCTACGGCTTGCGCAACACTAGGCTCATGCATTGAGTAGCTCAACGAGCATAGGAAAGTAATCTCAGAGTTTCAACCTGCTAGAAAGAGAAAGCAAGAACTTGGTTGAGAGTAATGGGAAAAAAAAATTGATATCCTTTTATAGGACCAAGGAACTAGGCATGATGAGGGAAGCATAGGCACCATGGTTGGGTCAAAAACATGATAAAATTAGTCTACATATTTGTAGTAAAGGTGTTCAATTTATTTATGCTTTAGTATCAATTAAAATTTGTTCACTGTAGAATGGGCATTGTTACTAGTGGACTGGGGCCAAGGTTAAGAAAAAGATTGGTGTTAGGGATGCGCCGGTACTTTCCACCCTAAAAAATCTTGCCTACTCACTCTCTCTCTCTCTCGAAAAGGAAAAACATAAAGGTTATCATTTTTCTGTACCAGTTTATTTGTCAAAAATTGGAAAAAGAAAAAGAATGTTCTGGCTCTTATCCTTTTCTTCCTGTTGAGGTTGAGCCCCAAAATGCATGAATTGAAAGTAAAAATAGTTTGGTTAGGTCTAAACATAAATGGAGAACATGTATTCAAACCTTTATCTTCAGGAGATTCGTTTCATAACCAGAATAATTGTCTCTTCCATTCTGTTTTCTGTTCACAAATAAATGTTGCAAGATTCCATCAAATGGGATAATGAGGAGAGAGCACAAAACTTATCAAAAAACATGAAAGATGTGTAGCTTGTGAGTGGCCTAAGTGGACCAACTTTGTGGGAAGATTCAAGCATGAACTCCACCTTTGTCTCTTGGAGTCCAATCTAAGAGCTAAACAGGAGTGTTTGTGTTGGTCAAAAGACAAAATATGAATTCACAAAAAAAAAAAAAAAAAAAAAAAAATCTTTGTGAAGAAAAAAAAATGAAAAACGACATATTTGAGATTCTTCCTAAAATTTTTTCCCCAAAGCTCCAAATTCATCACGTGCGGGTTGGGTTTTTAGCCTTTAGACAACGAATCAGGGTTTGGGACACTTGGACCACCAACATAGGACTTACAACTAAACAAAACAGGCGACTCATCGGCCAATTCGAGCGCATGAACACTATCAGATGCTGCCACTATATGGAACAAAAAAGCTATCAGGGTCATCAGCCACCAATAAAATTTAAAATGCTTGTAAATGCCAACAACCAATGAGTCAGGTCAGACACTTCCTCTTTTTCAAACTGAACAAGCACAAAAGCTTTCCCAGGTTCATCAAGCATTGCATGGATAAAGGTAGGCCCATATAAATTCCTTCCCATTAAGGCACCTGGAGGAGAAAATAAGGACAACAGCATCTTCGTATAAATCACAATGTTTTTTCCTTTTCTCTTTTATGTTTTTTCAATCAGCAAAAAAAAAATATAATTTATGAGTTGAACTTTCTCATACTTCCATAATAATTTATTGTTGAATAATAAATAAAACGTTAAATTCACAAAATTTGTAACCGGAAAATCACATGAATCAATTTTTATCCTTTGTTTTATTTAAAAATGATTAAATCACATAATAAATAACGTAAATGACTAATGATAGTTCTTCCCATGTCCACGTACCTCTAAATCCAACAACAGGATTCAAATAAGATTTCGAGCTACAATCACTTAATCAATCTACCAACCAATTTTAGAATATTTCATTTGAAAAAGAAAATCAATTTTCTGAAACAAAGATGTTAGGGACCATTTTGGAAAAAGTGAGATTGGACTCAACTTGGACATAATTTTTGATATAGAAATTTATGCATATAATGATAGTTATAATCTCTTTTATTAAGTAATTTGGGTTTTATTTATAAAATATTAATTTCTTATAAAAAATTTCCATTTTAATCAAAAATATTAGAAGTCAAATAAAATAATATAAAGCCAAGTTGAACCAAATTCATTCAAGTTAAAAAGGTTTTCAAAACAAGATCCAACAGTAGTTGTCTTCCATTGTGTTCTTGACTTCCCAAAAACCAAAATATCTAACTCTAACGTTGATCAAAATATCTCAAAAAAGAAGCCACAACTAGGATAAAAGCAAGCACCTAATACTAATAGTGATCAAATATCTCAAAGAGTTGTAATTGTAAAATAAAATCATGATTTATTACTCAATAATTATAAATTGACTCCATAATGTAGTTATTGATTTCAGGGATCGGGTCATGTCCACTTTGGATTAGGAATCTGGTAAATGGTATTCTTCCAAACAAAACTGAGAAAAGAAATGGTTCTAGAGCGGCTTGTGGGGTGGCTCGAACTCCTTTTTGAAGTTTTAAAGCCGAGTCAAACAACAGCTTAATAAAAAAGTAAAGGAAAAAATGGGCTACAGAACTCAAAGTAAACAAGAAGGCAATTGACAAGGACAGCATCCACACTAAGGAGAGGCACATGGGGTGCAGCCCAAAAGCTTCACCACGCGTCTCCACCCCACCATTTTCCATAGGGACCACTGTCCTATCCTTCCACGCTTGACCATCCCAATATTCGTCCATCAATCAACACTTGTACTGTACTCAACCACTTAACGGTAGCCGCCACAATTGACAGCGTCTAACTTTTAACCATATTTGTTAACCGTAGCCCCCAAGTCATACAAAGTAGCACCAAAAAATAGAGGAAGAACATTGACGCACAATTTACCTGATATATATCTTGTGCAAGTTACTATGGTTTTCTTCAATAAACTTCTCACCTATTGAAGTTGCATCATCAAATAAGTGATTTTTTGTACGAAATTCAGACAGCTAAGTCGAATTCAATTCATGACAGCTTAAAAACTACCAATCGTGGAAAAGATAGAAAAGAAGAGAGAGAGAGAAAAGAAAAGAGAGAGACTGAGTGAAACCTTTCTACGTGAAAGGTGATTAAAGATTCTTGTTTGAGACACGTGTAATTTTTTAGATGGTCGATACCGACCCGTGTGAACCATTGTTGCAGAAGATAAAAGGAAGGTTATAGGGTTGTCAGAGGCGTCAAGGAAAGCATCGATTGGGGCCCGGGGTGGGGGAGGTGGGGAGAGATATCTATGGTTTCAGTTAGTAGTGTAGTAGAATTTGAGTGTTGTTCAGCCGATAGTAGGGAAACATGAGTAGCTAACTCTTAATTTTCTTTATGATACGTAGTTCCTATAAGGGGTAAATTCTAATCCAAGTTGAGAATTTTTTTTTTCTTTTTTTAACCAAGATCAGATAAGAATGAAAGCTTTAGCTTGCTAGTGTTAAAACAGGATCAAAGTAAAGACAAAGGTGGTAAGAGAGGATAAGGATGAAAATAGAGAGAGAGAGAGAGAGAGAGAGAGAGAGAGAGAGAGAGATTCTCCTAAGCTGGCAACTTAGGTTAATTAATTGTGTCCGACTCTTGTAGTTTGTTTAATCAAGAAACAGTAAAGACACGTTGAAGAAGATGCGCATGGCGTGCCAAGTGATTCCTTGCGCATGCTTTTGATTTGTTTATAAGCCTAATAAAGTCTTTCCTTGACCAAAGATCAATGAGTGAAAAATCCTAAACTAATGGCTGTCATGTTTATCCCGACACCTCTAACCCTTGTTTCCCATCTTCCAACTTTTCCTGTTTTCAAATGAAACAGCAATTGGTTACAACCTTCTATGACCAAATTTTTTGCTTATAATCTAAGTCTCTACTTGGTCAATCATGCTAAGGTTGGTGTATCTCGGTTACCCATTTCATAGGACCACCTTGTATTTGGGGGAAATCTATTTAATCATTCTCATTCAACTATTATTCATTTAAGAAATTTCAGATTATTTTCCCTCTAACCCTTTTCAATCATGCTAAAATTTGCTTATTCCCCTCTCATTTTTTCTTTTTCCGGTATGTGTTTAAAACCACAATATTTCCCCCGATAAAACTATGTCAGCCCTATAACAGTATTCCCTAAAAAAGACCAATTGTGGCCACAGGAGCATTAGAGTGCAGTTGGCAGCACCTAATCGGTGGTGGAACTGTCATAACCGGAAAAAGCTCCCCCCACCCCCAAAAAAAAGGGATATTTCGAGCAATGCCAATGGTAACTTTCGATGGCTACATTATTTATAATATGAATTATAAGAAAGTTTGGGGCAATTAAACAGAAGAGTCATCAACAACTTTTATTGAAAAGTTCCCGGAGCTTGTTCAACAAACTATATTTAATCATCGTCTCCACTCCAAAATGGCTAGGCACCCAATTGTGCATTGGTCTTGCTTCTTGTCACTACATAATTAAGACAACAAGATACACACTATAGGACCCTATGCCCAACAATATTTCTTTAGACACATAAAGCTGATATTGGGGGTTAGGGATTTGTAAGCCTCTAGATTTGTGACGCAGCCGATCAGTGTCATCACGTAAGTGCCCTCTACATGGCAGTCAATTTTGTTTGTGCTGTATAAGCCACACACAGTACCCTTCCATGTTTCCCTCTGCATATCCTGAAAGCTTCAAGCACTAGCTCTTACCTCAGACAATGTGTCAACACCAAATCCTAACCCTAGAAAAATCATCACTATTTTAACCTCAGATTTCAACAATCCCATGATATACGCCTTAATTTGGGCCATAATCTAGTTTACGTTATGACTTGAAAGTGTCCTTTAAAAGTGTCCTAGGCTCTAAAATCAAGGTTTTGAATGTTTAGCTTCTTCACCATCCCTAAACATCATGGACTAACCAAAAGCATAGCACAAAATTCCATAAAGGCTCTAATGCAATGGGACAGCGCGTTTGGCGCGTCACTACATTAAAAAGTCAAGGTCTATGTTGGGGGTTCGAGAGTAAAGATTTACTCGATACACAGAGTGTTTCTCGACTTAATGTAAGGATGGAGTGATGGATGAATATAAATGCAAGCTTGTCTTTACATTTTTTTCAAAGAGGCTGCAGGGGTTTGAGAGTGACAAACCTATTTCAAAACTTATTGTGAAAAGTTAATGGTCAAATACTTGAAAAGTAAAACAATAAAGTGAGACCTTTCGACTTTAGGGCAATTGCAAGGCCAAATCCTTGGATTATAGCTTTCAATAAAGCCGAAATTCCACTTAACACACATAAAACGTAAAGTAAGATTACTCCACATACTCGAAAGCAACAAATCTCAAACAACAGCTAAGTTGTATCTTGGGTTTTAACACACACAATCAAAAGGGTATATAAAAACATCTTAATTAGTACACTAATTATGATTAGTTATTGGTAATAGTACTGCACCGTGAAGGTCGATAAGTGGGTGCGTGGTGTTCCAGTGTTCTTTCATTCAGATCTTTCACAATCTTTCTTTTTTTTTGGTTTCCAAGCTGTCTTTCTTTTGTTCTGCAAAATTTTGATTCTTGCTTTGGCACATGGTGACCACCTAAGCTCTTTTGCTAATGGTTTTTAAATACTCTTCCATGTTTATAATCCTGAGATCATTACATTGTATACGTGTGAGGGAGATTGAGCAGCCGTGTGGCAAACTAATGTAGGTCTTTATTGAATTAAAGTGTTACTAGTTCTAGGTTGCTCCCCTCAGGTGTCCTAGATCCGAAAACAATGGTAAATGGAAGCTTTTCATGTGTTCTTACCTGTAAAATTTAGCCTTTCTTATTCTGCATACAATTCTTGGTGGTCCATGGGCAGCTATGTGGCACTGCAAAAGATAAGGAAGCATTCAGCAAATTGAAATGAATATTATTTTTCAGTCTGGTTCTTTACTTAACAAAGTAGCATCAGTCTTCTAATCTACTGAAATTATAGTATTTGGCATACCTGCCAGTACTTAGGACACACTTGGGGTTATAATGGGCCTACCATAACAAAGCTTGGTCTAAGAGACAAGAAATCAACATAACGAGGTGCATTTTCCTTGCATCTCTAATCTTAATGGCCACAAGAATCTTGAATGTCTATCAGCCCAAATTAGCTAAAAGAAAGCCAGTTGCAGAGTTGCAAGTATATAATGACTCATGCAGACGTATAGCTTAACCGGTCCTACATTTGTAACACTAATTAAACAAACTTCTCCCAGGGGCTAGATTTTCAGCCCTAGGCAATGCTGATGCATTTATACAAGGAAATTTAAGTAAAATTCAACTTCATTTGGATTTTTAATTTAGGTGTGGTATAGCTATCAAAATGTCCCAATTTGTAGTTACAAGTACCCTTAATTTTACTTGAGGGATTTCAATTATTTTCATGGATATCAATACTTATGGGAATAACTGTTGAATCAATACCCAATAGTCACCAATTATTCTACTATCAGGTTTCACAAGGAATGGTAGCATTTGAATGACAATCCAATAGTTACAAATTCTGTAACTATCAATACTAAAGAAAAGTAGAAAATTTCTCTTCTTTTTTTATGAGTAAAAGAAAGAGAGAAATTTCTTACCATCCCTTGAGTATTGATACTCACAGAATTTGTAGTTATTGGATTGACATCCAACAGTTAACATTTCTTGTGGAATCGGATATTAAAAAATTTCTGTCCTAAGAAGAAAGAATATAAAAAGGTTTATTTGGCCATGAAATAAGTGATGTTTAATGATAATCATAAATGAAGAAAGGCAAAAAGTCAACATGTCATGCAAAGGTCATCCGCCAACCTGCAGGCGACAAGAAGATACCCAAAAAAATAAAAATAAAAATAAAAGTAAAAATAAATAAATCCTGAATGAGACGACTGAAAACAAGTGGAATGATGGATTGACATTGTTTGGCATATATCACAATCAGTCAGAAGTTCAAGATAAAGGCTTTGACCCAGGTATAAAACACAAGCCTATCCACTATGCAACCGTCAGCCCATATGGTCCAAATCAAAAGGGCCCAGTTATCCCTTAATCGACTCCATCTAAATGACTAATAGGTCCTTTTTGGTTAAGAGTAGGGATATGCAATGAGAGAAAAAGCATCCCAGCTATCATCAGCCACAGATCCAGATATGTCCCATGCCTGTCAACAGCTTGTCTGATAAAAGTCAAAACAGCATAACAGAGTATTGGCATCACACAGTAATTGATTGAAAAGAGCACATTGGAGCGGCTCCTTCGCATTTGAATGCCTATACTTTCTATCTTTTCTATGCATCATTAGAGTGGTGACTGCAATCACCAGCACCATAAAATGACCCAACAAGCCAATATCTTTTAGTGGCCAGGCTGCAGCAAGCTTGTTCTTATCGTCAACAAGTCATAACATGCTACAAGGAGTTCCAAACATTCTGAACATGAGACTTATGTTAACTAACATGGTAGGTTTATTGATAAGTGCGCTCAATTTACTTCACCAATCTTCACTAGTGAACAAAAAGGTGCTTTTATGGTTCATAACCATAAGCATTGTCTTTGAAGTCTTCTAGGAGAGGGGAAAAGAACCAAAACACTAAAGTAAAAAGGAATTGGGTTAAAGCTGAGGGCGGTATGGAAAAGGTTCCCCATCATAGAAGATGCTACAAAGCATAGAGGCTGTCATATTCAGAAAGAAGTTGCAACATTTCATGTAATAATTGCAGAGAAACTTGTCCCTTAATTAGGCCGAGAGAGAGAGAGAGAGAGAGAGAGAGAGAGAGAGAGAGAGAGAGAGAGAGAGAGAGAGAGAGAGAGAGAGAGAGAGAGAGAGAGAGAGAGAGAGAGAGAGAGAGAGAGAGAGAGAGAGAGAGCAGGAACATCTTAAAGTTTTAAAGAAGTCTAACTATCCTGGTAAACAAAGAAAAGAGAGAATAAGAAAACTAAATAAATTATGCTTTTATGACATTGAAGTTGATCGCAAATATTACTCGCTAGTGCTGATATGGTTAATATTTAAGGAGAAGGCTGATCTAAATTAAGAGATTTGGGAATAAGTGGAATCCAGTAGGAGGGCTGAAATAGCCCACCAAGATAATTGATTTGTAACGGTACAAAAATTTTATAAAGCATAAGAGAAAGAGATCAGCTATCCATCAATTTTTGCATCTTAAAAAATCAATGCCCTACCATTTGCTGTCAAACAGTCGGCTACATCTGTATGAAAGCTATTCTTCTGAACTTTTGTGCAACCTCAAACAGCAAAAGACAAATGGAAAAAAAAGGAAAAATTTCTTTTTATGACAGATAAGAGTGAATTGTAAAATATTCAAATTTTATCTATCTTGCTTAACAGAAAAGTACCCTGGGGTTTTAGATCCATCTAAAGGAAAAGAAAATGTAACAAAATGAAGAACTAAAAGGTAACTACAGCTTTATTTATTTATTTTTTCCCTCTATTAGAATCTTTAAACATGCCTTATCCTTATCCTCCTTCATGTAGCTCCTGCAGCTCCTCCTTTCTTTGGTCTTTGATGAAATCTTATCCTTCCTGAATAATAGTTGAACTTAATAGCTCCATTAAATTTTAAGGTCATTGAAACCATTGAATTAGACCTAAAGGTCTCCATTTCAAAGTTCCATCATGCCTAAACTCTAGACGACCTTCTAGGTTCCCAAAATTTCTATGATGTAAGCCATGATTCCAATATCATAGATAGCAGCCTAAGTAATATAAGCAAAAGGAACAGCACTGTTCACTTTATTAAGTTATCACAGGCCATGCAATCAAGATATGGAGAACAATCCATTTCACTCAAACACAAGGCACACTTGACAACATATGCAAAAAAAAATTGGACCATATGGCAAGATACGGTATTTATCCTCTTGTGTTTGAAAATATCAAAGCTTTTTTCTTTTCCTTTTTTTTTTTGTGCCCTAAACCCAAAATTGATCCAATTCTTGGCAGTTATATGCATTGACTCCTAGGAGGGTGTATACTTCTTGCATTAGAGGATGCTAAATCAAGAACACCCAGATAGATCTCATATCCTATGACATAGGAGATATGTAAACTACCCAATTGATTTATAAAATCTTAAATAATATGTAGGCATGAATATTATGCACACACTATATTAAGGAGATGCCTTTACATTCAATTCCGACATATTGTGAGTAGACAACATAACAATTGGACTACTCAGCCAACAAATTTATAGAGATTTCACAAACCCAAATGCAAATTAATGGAACAAAAGTCTAATCCAAGATCATAAAGTAATGTACCTTCTACTCTTTAAGCACAAGAATCCCAGGTATTTTCCTCTCATTTCTTTCTGCTAAGATGGAAATTTTCCTAGTATTTCCAATATTGTTGAGAGATGTCCTAAATTGAGTCATCGTCTATATTTTCAGTTTTGAAAAACCCATCATTGTGCTCTCTTGAAACCATGCTTTCTATCTCTCTCTCTCTCTCTCTCTCCATGCATAAAATGGAATTGAATCTTAAAAGTTAAAACCATATTCATAATCTGAGGCAAAGATGGCCTAATTCAAAACTCAATTTCGTCGCCTATACTCTCTCTCTCTCTCTCGACATGTGCATAAAATTGAATTGAATCGAATCTTGAAACATATTCATATATGGATACATAGAGATGACCAAATTTCGTCATCTATACTCTCCCATTTTCGTCATACTTACTCTATCCCTCTCGCTACAGGCATAAAATTGAATTGAATCTCGAAACCCTATCCATAATCAGATGTAGTGACGAACAAAATCAGAACTCAATTTGGTCGAAAGCGAAGCGGAAACAACATACTCGAAAACAGTAACGATCACGCACTTCAGATTCAAATTCAGAGATTAAGTCAATGAACTCACCCTCGTGCGACGTAGATGCTGCCAAATCATCCCTCTCCCCGATTCTCACGGTATTTAGCCTCAGGCTTCAAATCTAGGCCTCCGAAACCAATTCGATCAACAATGACGGTTGACATTGATCTTCGAATTCATCTAGAATTTTAATTTTCTGAAGACCCCAGGAGATGACTTGCGCTGGGTAAGGGTGCCATATTGAAAAAATCGTCAAGACGACGTCGGTGAAATCTGAGACCGAACTTCTTTGGGGGGAAATCTAAATTTAAATTTAGACCGCTAAACGCTGCGTTTTGAAAGAGAAAAATGTGAAGACACAAGCGTTTAAGGTTAAGGAAAATGACGCGTTTTATATTGTTAAAAATGATGAACTGCTGGGTTTGAAGGGTTGGGGGGTTAGCATCGGAGATTCTTTTGCCTTCTTTCGAATCGTTTTGTTTTGATAAATGATTGGGTATTCGTTTTTGGGTTGATTTAAAAAATTAAATTCAAATAAAATAAAATTTTAATATAACAAATAATTATTAATACAGTAAAATTTTGGTATGAGAAAATCTAATTTTTTTACAAGATCATAAATTTCACAAAAAATTAAAAATACTAAGAGTTAAATGACATAAAATGAAGGTAAATTATAATAAACAGAGACAAATTGAACTTCCCAAAACAAAAATTGAGGGCACATCTGTATAGGTGGAATATAATTATATGAACTTCTTTTTTATTTTTTGAAAAAAAAATAAAAGAAATACGAGCAGAGAACTTGATCCTTGATTTCATGTTTACTTGTCTCCTCAGGACTTTAGACGAAATTTTGAACCTGCTTCTACTTGCTTAGAAACTAAATAAGGTCTCAAGAGGCTTTTTTATGCTTCCTTTATGAAATCTCTACTGACTCAATAAGTCTCCTTTTTCTTTTGAACTCTAAATAAAATGAAATCTAATTATTTTTAATTTCAATTTTTTCCTTTTCATAGCCAAAACAATACTTACGTGCTTTAAATATAAGCACGTACAAGCAAAGGAAATGATTTTCACTATCAACTACACCCTTGCATAGATCGAAACTTAAAATAAACAAATATCAAACTTTTATTCCCAAAAATGTAACATTTCTTTTAAAACAGTCAAATTTATTAATATAATACAATGTAATTAATTAATTAATACGGATCAAATAAAAAGTTAAAATTATCAAAATTTTTTAAAAAATTAGAATATTTACAAATTTTTCTTAAATTCTTTACGCTTGTAACCGGGCCAGACCGGTGTTTAATAAATAAAATGATAAAAATAAAAATAATAGTAGAAATGTAAATAATGGTGAAAATGATAATGGAAATTGTGTAAAAATTGATGGAAATAGTATAGAAAAATGGTAATGAAAATGATATAGAGAATTGTAAAAATAGTGACAATGAAATAATAATGGAGAAAGTAAATAATAATAGAAATAGTAATGAAAATTGAGAGAATGTAGTAATATTGAGAAAATGTAAATGTGAGAGAGAGATATTTTGTTGTGGAGATTTTGAAAATGGGGTATAAAATATTTATAAGAAATTTTTTTGATTTCATAGATTAAAATAATCTCAAAATTAGTCATTTTATAACTATTGAGAGAAGTAAAATTGGAAAAAAAAAAATTAAAAAAAAAAAGGAGTTCGCAGAAGTTGTTGGAACCGGCCGGGTCGGGCCGGTTCCCGATTCCAAAATCCATTGAACTGACTTGGACCGTTATAGTATCGGTTTGGCTTGGGTTACTATAGTTCTGGTCCGATTCAAGGATCAGGCTTTTTCTAGACCGATTGGATTTGTTTTTGGGTCCAAATCGGTACAGGCACATCACTGCTTTACACTCAAGCAATCTCTAAACCTTTAGCCTTGTGTTCATCTAAGTCCTAGATAGTGAATTTTATTTTATTTTTTGTCCATTTTCTACATTTATTCTCTTTTCACTCTTAATTCCCTCGACCTTTTTTTTGTAAATTTTATTTTCGAGGTTTTTATGATAGTAAATTTAAAACGGCGCGGAGCGAGGAAGATGCCAAGACGGCGGTGGGTAAAATGCGGAAGCCAAACTAACGAATTCCAACCCTAGCAAGTCAACGCCGTGGATCACTCACATCACAGTTCACTTCCTCGGGACTACATTAAAATAGCAAAAAAAAGAAAAAAAAATTCAGAATTTCGTCAACTAACAAACACTTTGTAGGCAACTTCTTCTCCCACTTCCCAAGATCTAACCCCTAGGGTTTTTGAAAACCCCATAAGCAACTCCTAAAATTCTTTCATTCTTTAAGAAATTCAAATTCTAATCACCATTCCCAATCTTAAGCTGCGGGGTTTCATTGATGGGTAAAGGAGGAGGCTGTTTTCCAAGCAAGAAGAAAGCAACTCCTGTCGTCTCCGATGCCGCTCCCCAAACCGAAAGGGAAGCCGCCCCGATCGCCAAAGAAGTCGCCGTCGAAGAGAAAACCGACGGCGGCGGCCCTACAACCGTCGAAGAAACGGTTGCCCAGTCGGTTGTGAAGTTGAAGATATTCATAGTGTTCTACTCCATGTATGGACACGTGGAGGGATTGGCGAAGAGGATAAAGAAGGGTGTGGATGGCGTCGAGGGAGTCGAGGCGATTTTGTATCGAGCTGCGGAGACATTGCCGCCGGAGGTTCTTAATCAGATGAAGGCTCCGCCCAAGGATGAGTCAATTCCGGTGATCTCTGCGGCGGATTTGCTGGAGGCGGATGGGTTTCTTTTCGGGTTTCCAACGAGGTACGGCTGTATGGCGGCCCAGATGAAGGCGTTTTTCGATTCCACGGGACAGCTTTGGAGGGAGCAGAAGCTGGCGGGGAAGCCGGCCGGGTTCTTTGTTAGTACCGGGACGCAGGGCGGAGGACAAGAGACCACCGCGTAAGTTTCTGTTGATTTTGTCTTTTGGGAAATTAATGTTAACTCATCGAGTTACTGAGAAAGTGCTTACGATAAAATTTTGAAATGCTTAATTCATTTAGTCATAATGTAGTGTTCATCGGGTTGACTTACCTCTTGCAATATCTGATTTTGTTCTTGTTATGTAATTTGGTGACTAAGCATGTGCAATTACAATTGAAATGGCAGTATGGGGAAGTTGACGTTAAGTGGAGTGTTTGATGTAAAAAGATATTGATATAAAGATAATTTTAGTTTCTTTTAAAGAAAAAATTAATTTCCACTTGTAAAATCCTATATATGTTACCCCCAAAAAAAAGGAATTCACTCTAATTGAAAATATTACAAATTGAGAAAGAAAAAATAGGGCTAATTGGTGGTAACTAAGATTCCTGAACAGGCCCTAGCCTATGCCAAAAATGATACCAGATAGAATCTTAGGTCTTATTATATTCATATTGAAAATGGGCAACAAGTGGGTGTGATTTTGCGAATAAAGAACCAAATCACTTATGCAAATTAAAAGCAGATCGAGTTGCAGTGTGGCCACTGCTTACTGGGGTGGGGGTAGGGGTGGGGGGAGGGGGTTGGGTGGAGGGGGGTTGGGTGGAAGGGAGGTCGACCCTGTGAGTGCATTTCCCTGCATCTCAAACTTTGAAAACAGGCATGGAGTTCTCTCCACAATGCCTAGAAACCAATCTTTTTTCTGGATATAAATTTTACAAAGCATAGAGAAAACATACTTCCTTGTTTTATCATCATTTTGGACAATTCTCAAGTTTTTCTATAATGTCCTGCACCTAAACTTATGCATGGGGCATATTCCAACATACTTGCATATGAAAAGAATGTTTATTTCTCTCTATTGATTTTATTGGTTCAACCCTATCAAGAAGAAAAATTGGTTTCGTTGGTTCAGCATATTCATTGAGCACAAGCCATTCCTTGTTGACGTCCATTAAAAAGGGCTATCAAACAGAATGGAGAGCCAAACTTCATGCCGTCACAATGATATAGTTAAACCAGATTGGGTCTTTTACTTATAAATAGAGATGCAGGATTAGGAAGATTTACCTTAAATTCCAGTGATTGGAGCCCCGTATGGTTTTCAAAGTGGAATTTTAATTTGAGAGGCTCTGAGTTTTGCTGTTTGAACTATAATGAATTACTAGATACTAGATAGAGAGAGGAGGAGGAATATATATTCAGTTTAAGCATGTTAAAAGTCACTTTTGCTGAAACTTTTTTTCCTGCTTGCTTCCCATGTTTATTGACTAGGAAACTTTTAAAGGAATGTTCTGATGGAGCCATCGCCATTTTGCTAATTTAGGAACATGTCTTTTTAAACCTGCTTGCTCCTACATATAAATTTTTTTGGGAACTTCAAATTTCAAAGGACTATGAAGGACTGCCCTACTTCAAGGGAGTAAAAATTGTTGGTTCGGAATGAAAATCCTTCCAATTCTTTGTATGCCTAGGGATGATAGTTGCAAACTTTTCTACCAAGGAGATCTTAGGCAGTGCTTGGGAATTCTAATAAGCATCTCATTTGCTTGTAGGTTTGAAATCCATATAGCCTTTGGCAATAGCATGATCATTGATCAAAAACAAGGAGCATCCCATGGGCAGATAAAAAGTGGATTTAATTGGTCGAATAAAAATTGTCATGCATCATCCTAATATTCTCTAGCCAGACACCATTGTTAGAAAGAGGTTGTCGCATGAGTCTGAGAGTGTACATGTAGTCATGTACAACCTCTTCTCTTTGGGCTTGCATTTCACCTTGTTGATTACACAGAAGATTTGTAAGACTACGTGGAGTAGTAACTAGTTCCAACTGGATTGAGTTATCAGCAACAATTTTACTCCTCATACTTTCCATTTGCCACAGTTGGACTGCGATCACCCAACTGGCCCACCATGGTATGCTGTTTGTTCCCATTGGTTACACCTTTGGAGCTGGGATGTTCAAGATGGACTCAATTCGAGGAGGTTCTCCATATGGGGCTGGCGTTTTTGCTGGTGATGGCAAGAGGGAACCAACAGAAACAGAGCTGGCACTGGCTGAGCACCAAGGGAAGTACATGGCCGCAGTACTGAAAAGACTTCGGCCTTGCTGATGCTTTGGTTCCACTGCTGGTTCATTTCTTGCATCGTCTAAAACTGCAACCGCAATTTCATTTCCATATTGCTTTCCTCATAAGTCTCTACTGTGATTATTCCCGACATTTTTCTCTGTTGCAGTTGCACCGAGATTGTCTTTTTTAGTCTATTTTGTTTATTCGATTCTTGGTGGGTCCTTTGCTATTTGTGAGAGCTGTACATGGTACATTATGTAATCCGACTCTTGTTCTGAATAAGAAGCTGGTTGGATTTGGACTGTGTACATGGTCCAGGGTCTGATTTGATTGTTTAGAAATTTCACTCTCTTCGGCTACATTATAACTTTTATTAATTTAGCCATCGTTGGTTATCTTTTATCCCAAACTTCTCACATTTGTAGGAAAAATGAAGCTAATACTTGTGTGGAAGAAGTCCCTCGGACCTATTGCTTCACATTAGGTCACAATCGGAGAAGTTATAAGTAGGGTAAAACTATTGTCGATTGTATCAACACTTGTTGGCGTAAATAGAATAAATATTTTCGTCCTTTAACCAAATCGAGAGTTTGACTCCCCCTAAATATGGAAAAAATAATGTTGGGAAACCCGTCCCCAAAATGGGTCATGTAGTGGTCGATTCATATTAATTGGGACAAAATTTAGAATATTGAGTGGTGAGTAAGGTAAAGTACAAAAAAAAAACTATTGTCGATCATATATATAATCTTTATTTTGAATATATTTTAATAATTTATTTTATAAAAATAGTTTCTTTACAAAAATATAAGAGAAAAATTACGTATATATTTCTACTCATGCTAAGTTGGAGAATAATTTATACACTGAATGAATCCTTTTATTTTAATAATTTATAATTTGAAAACCAAACAGATTTTAAAATAAATAACTTTTGAACTTTTCTCTGAATATTTGTTAATAAAGTTTTGTCCGTGAATTTGCGGACTTAAATCTATATTACAATTTGCTATTTACTCTCTCTCTCTCTCACTCTCTCTCTCTTCCCACTTTAAATACTAGAAAAAGAAAAGAAAATTCATATTGTGGGTTGGTGCGATCAAAATAAGAGAGGAATATAGATATTTAAATATCTTGATAAACAATTAATATATTTTTTTTAATAAAAAACACTTAAAAAATTATTCATAACAATTCAACCAACAGCTTTTTTGCTTTTTTATGTTTTTCAGATATGTCTACTTCCGTTTCACACGATCATGTGTGGGAAAAAAATATGCAATTTACAATTCTTGGTAAGAATATACTTAAGTAAAATCAGGAAATAATTTAAAATATTATTGTAATGATAACAATAATTGAATCTTTCTTATGGAGATGCACAAATTTAGTATTATAATGCAAAAAAATTATTGATATAACATTAATGAAAATTCTTTTTATGGATAAATTTTGTTTTTTATATTTATAATATTTTTATTCTGTTTAAAAATTATTATAAATAAAATAAAATAAAATAATTTAATTTTTTTAGACAAATTAGGAGAAGTTTGGTTCAACTCATACGAGCTGAAGTTTTTAAATTAATAAGTATTTACGTAAATTTAATAAAAGAGTTTTTCTCTTCTATTTTTTCAAAGAAAGGATTAAATTTTATTAAAAACTTTGTATTTAAATTGGAATGTACAACGAAATGGTGCAAACGACATTCGTAGAAACAAATACTTAGTACAAACTTTATTTATTATTTTTTATATTTTTGGGAAAATTTGACCTGAGGAATAAGGTTAATCGCCAACCCAGGAGAGGTTACCTTGTCCCTTTTCTCGGAAATCTGACATCACCATCCTAGGTGTCCAATAAAACTCAAAGTCGTATTTAGTTCCTCTCACTCCAAGTGTCTCTCTCTCTCTCTCTCTAAGTTTGTGGGCATGGCGGACATCCTCGCCGCTTTGAGGTCTTTAATGTCATCCCACTCTCCTCCTTTGGATGCTTTAGTTGTTCCCTCCGAAGATTATCATCAGGTTTCTGTCTTTTTACTATTTTTTGTCTACTCTCTTATTGTTCATATTATATAATAGTATGTTGTCATTCATACAATTGATTGATCAAAAGTCAAATAGTGATCTTAGTTAGCAAAACCTACGTTTCTGCTTTCCAAATTTTAGTATCTTGACTTTTAGTCTGTTCATTGAGCTTGATTTTAGATAAATTTTTTCCTTGGGTTTTTTTTGTGGGATTTTTATTTTAGGAATATTTGTTCAGTCATTTGAGTTTGAATTTTTCATGTGTATGTGTTGTTATAGAGTGAATATGTATCAGCAAGGGATAAAAGGCGTGAATTTGTTTCCGGATTCACCGGAAGTGCTGGTGAGTTCTATTCTGTGTAACTCTTCCTATCCATTTTTTCTGATTTTTAATTTATTTTTCTTGTGGTCTAGTCTTTCCCTGTAATTTTCTGGGAATGATTAATATTGTTAGCATAAAAAAAGTGAACGATTGAATCGCAAAATCTCTAATGTTACGTGGGTTTCTTGGACATTGAAATGCATAAGATGGAATCTGTTAGCTTTAAGGCCCTCGGATTTTGTCGACTCATTCATTGCTTGTCTAATCCCAATAGGAAAAGCTGCTGGGATTCATTAAATTGATTTCGATTTACATTATGATCGAAACTGACTTAAGTGTTGTGTTTCAATGCTTCTTGTGCCTGGAATAAAGCTCTAGCATCTCATTTTTGAGACTTCATTTGAACAATTAAGTTGTATCCTGATCATTTATAATGAGATGTTTATTTATTTTAGGTTTGGCACTTATAACAAAGAGCGAAGCACATTTGTGGACCGATGGGCGCTACTTTTTGCAGGCCGAGAAGGAGCTGAGTGACCAATGGAAACTTATGCGTTATGGAGAAGACCCACCTGTGGAGACCTGGATGGCCGATGTAAGTCCTTGTCCTTGAAGATGCTAAAAGATATGCTACATTGTTGTTTGTCTTATGCCAAGTAATACAAGCACAAAATATACCCTTTTTGCTTGGAAACTAATTGTGGGATGTTTATACTTGTTTGGATTTTTTCTTTAGAGAGTTTTGTTTCATATAAGTTCTATATTATTGCTTTTCTTAGATTCATGTATTCTGTGCTAGTTTCTCTTTTCTGCCTTGGAAAAATTAGCTTAAAATACTCGCATGCTTTTGGTCAGTATGTTGTAAGAACTTCGGCCAATGAGTTTTGTCATCTTCCTGGTCCCTTATTATACATGTGTAGGCAGTTTTTAAGAGTCTGCCTGCTCCTATTGGTAGCATACAAATGCCTTAGCCCGTACCCAAAAATTATTGAATTAGGCAAGGCAGTACACTTATATTATCCCAATTCTCTATCTTTGACTGGGTTTGCCCTGGCTTATATCCATCCATTTTGAGGTTTTGAAGTTCAAACTCCAATTTGCTTTAGTCAGTGAGAATCTAGTTGCCCAGATCTTCAAATATATTTCTGCACACAAGTGTTGTCAAAGATGCTCAATACATTCATGGCATGAGCCAAGTGCCTCATGATAACTCAGATGAGCATTTGGTGTGGGTAATGTGGGTTATTTTCTGTTCCTATTTCTCCATTTCTTCTTAACCTTGTTCTCTTTCTATTTTTGGTCTAGGCATTTTCTCCTCTTATTTCAGCACACAAGTGTTGTCAAAGGTGCTCAATGCACTCAAGGCACGAGCCCAGTGCCTCATGATACCTCAGATGAGCATTTAGTGTGGGTAGTGTGGGTTATTTTCTGTTCCTATTTCTCCATTTCTTCTTACCCTTATTCTCTTTCTAATTTTGGTCTAGGTATTTTCTCCTCTTATTAGTCTTTGTTTTTCTTCTTTGGTCGCTTTCCTGCTCTTTCCTCCCTACACCACGTGTTTCTTGTGTTTCACTTTTATTTCATACTTAAGACTTGAGAAGATTGAGATAAGAGGTTTTATTTTTATCTCTTTTATTATAAAACCAATTGATGCAAGCTTAAATACTCCATAAGGAGTTCCTATCGGGCAAGAAAACACTTTATGTGTTGTATATGGTGAAACATGTTATATCATATTGCACATCAGACATCACTATGATTATTTCTCATTTTGTGTCTATGTAATTTTAGCACTGCCGATCATAATGCTATTAGAGTTAATTGTGAATTAATTGAGTGGATTTTGACTTATGTTAGAATCTGCCGCAAGATGCTGCTGTTGGTGTTGATCCTTGGTGTTTATCAGTTGACACTGCACACAGATGGGAGCGTGCTTTTTCTAGGAAACAACAAAAGCTTGTTAAAACATCTACAAACTTGGTTGATGAAGTTTGGAAGGATCGACCACCCCTGCAAGTTAATACTGTTATAGTACAACCGGTAAAGTTTGCGGGACGATCAGTTTCCGACAAGTTGCAAGATTTAAGAGAAGAGCTCAGACAGGAGAAGGTTCGTGGTATTATCATCACAGCTCTTGATGAGGTATGTTTCTGTATTTTTATGTAATAGTTTCTAAAACTTTATGGACTGCAAATTTTATTTTCTTGGTCCATCTTTCCAAATTTTCTATTATAGTCTCCTCAATGCTTTTACTTACTACTGTGAATTTGCAGGTTGCATGGTTATATAATGTTCGGGGTAGTGATGTCTCTTACTGTCCAGTTGTCCATGCTTTTGCTATAGTGACATCTGATTCAGCTTTCTTTTACGTGGACAAGAGAAAGATATCATCTGAGGTCAGTCTTCTTTATCTTTTTAGGTGCATTTTTTCTTTCAGTTATGGAAATCTTGGGAAATCTTGGAACTCCAGCCCGGTGTCACCTTCTTCTGAATTCATTATGGAATTTGAGTTGGATATGTTGACAGTAAATTCATTCTGCTGATTGAGTGGGTCTTTTGATGAAATTGGCTTGCTTGTTATTTATAATGGAATGCAGAAGTTACTCAAAATGTCTTGAGTGCTTAAAAGCCATCAACTATGTTTTGCCATTTCTATACAAATTGGGGTAATAGATGTACTTTGACGTTCTCGCACAAATTAACACAATCCAAGTTCTGTGTATGCAGGTAAATTCTCATATGGACAAGAATAAGGTTGAAATTCGGGAATATGATGCAGTGGGCTCTGATGTTACCTTGCTCTCATCTAATCAACTTAATTCTTCCGGTGCATTTGGGACTAACAGAAATGGGGCAAATAAAGTTGATGGCGAGAGTCATAACTTCATATGGGCTGACCCTGGTTCCTGCTGCTTTGCTTTGTATTCGAAACTGAGTGCTGATCAAGTTCTCTTGCAGCAGTCACCTTTGGCCCTTGCAAAGGCCCTTAAGGTTATGCAGGCACCTCTCTGAAAGGAATGAGTATATTATAATCTTGATTTTAATTGTTAGAGACATTTTGATGTAAAGTTCAAATACCAAATCATTTTTGACGGTTTCATGCCCCTTGTTAATTGACATGTTCTGGTAAACAATCTCAATGGTAGAGGATAAATTCATCCTTTATCCTTTCAGAGGTTCAGCTTGCTTGGAGTAAAGGTCATTCTTAATGACCATAAAAGTGCAAACAGCAGCCACTATAGAAATTCCAATTTTAGTAACTAGTGTTATTTGGATTGAGAAAGTCAATGACCATATGAAAAATTCCAATTTGACATGGCTTATTTGGTTAGAATATTCTAGCATGTGTTGCTTAATGACTACGTAATAACCAATGAAACAATACCATTTTGGTCATTGGCTTTTTCTTCAAGAACTTGGCCTCCCTTCTGTTATATTCATTGCAGATGGTTGCTTTTGTTCAAGTGAGCTATTTGATAGATTGCGTAGAATGTCCAGGATTTTGTGTTTGGTTCTTCTTATCTTATTTCTGTATATATCACCCTCTGATGAATTTTTCTCATTGATGCATTCATATGGTTTCACATTTTCAGAACCCTGTTGAGTTGGAAGGATTAAAAAATGCACATATCCGGGATGGTGCAGCTGTTGTGCAGTATCTTGTCTGGCTGGATAAGCAGGTAAACTATATAGGCACTGTGTTTGTGGAGGGGGTAGCTGTGCATTCTTCACCATACCTTCACTTTGGAGAGGTATCACTAGGTTCTTAAGGGCATCACGATTTTAAAACTTTGTGCTGAGAACTTTGAAGACAATTGTTCCGTAACAATTTTCCAAGTCATAAGTATCAGTCGCTGGCCCTTGCTGCTACTGAGGATGCAATTAGTAACTTTATACTTTTTAGTATCTCTATGTGGAAGAATGCCATGCATGGCTTATTCTAGGCAACCTATAAAACTTTGCATCTCACATTGTTACATTAATTAAAAAATTTAAAAAAAAAAATCAAGATTTTGGTTATGGATCTTTATCCTAATTGACAGCCTTTACAGGTTTTTAAAATTAAGTTCTGTTAGCTGTTTTCATTTGATTAGTTTCTAAAGATTCAACCTAATTCAGGTTTTCCACATCTCTCTTTATTTTTCTAAATTTCACAGATGCAGGAGTGTTATGGGGCTTCTGGATACTTCTTGGAGGGAGAAAAAGTTGGCTCAAAGAAACATGTGTAAGTTCATTCCCCTCTCTTGTAATTGACAATCGCTGGTTATTGAACAGTGCAATTACTTGCCTTCATTGGTGCAATATTTTATATTAGGTTGAGCCTTTTGCTTAAACAATGATTTATTTTTCCATTTTAGAATGCCTGAACATCGGACCATTCTCCAGAGTATCAACATAAGTTCTGGGGATTGGAAGCTAGCTGACTATAATACACAAATCTCTAGAGGTGGAACTTATTTGTTTCCCTCATCTGGGTCACATGAGTCAGCTACTGAGTTTTGCTTTAGTGTTCCTCTGTTAGGCCAATGGTTTTTGCACACGATGATCGATTTCCATATGGGGCCTTACAAAGTTGACTTCGAAATTATAGCTTGTTTAAGGACTCCCGCAGATAGCTTCAGTTCCTCAAAATTTTTATAACCTGGATGACAGGGGAACGATGACGCTAACTGAGGTGACAGCAAGTGATAAGTTAGAGAGTTTCCGTGCATCCAAAGAGGTACTTATTTGTTTCTTTTCCCTTTTGTTACCATATTTGTGATAATTTTGGTTTCACCATGCAGAAAAAACTGTTTATGCATTTCCCCAAAAAAAAAATGTTGAAGCTGTTCATTACTAGAAGTAAACTGGATACGTGCTGCATTTTGAGATATTATTTATTCTTATTTTCTTGTAGTTAATGTGGTGGACATTGGTTTATGAATGTTAACATTACTCTTAAGAAGAGATCCTCTACCTCGTGTTTCATTTGATGTCTCCTGATTGTAATAATTAATGAAAAATGATGGCTAAGTTTTTTGAATAGCAAGAAAGATGTAATAGGTTAAATGTACTATAATATTAAGAAACTGTAAAGGGTACTGACACAGATTAGAAGATCTGCACTTAGTATATCTCACACACTATTAATTTGGTGAGACTTTTGTAATCCTAAATGTGCAGCATTTCAAAGGTTTGAGTTTTCCTACCATTTCATCGGTTGGCCCAAATGCGTCAATTATCCATTATTCACCTGAGGCTGAAACATGTTCCGAGATGGATCCAGATAGCATCTACTTGTTCGACTCGGGAGCACAGGTTTGTAAATCATCCTGTTAGTAATTTAGTACAAAGTCAACGTTGAACAGCCAACTATTATTACATGTATATATGTATATATTTTTTTACCTCCATCTTTCACTATTTTTTGCTGATAATTATGGTGTGCCTGTGAAGTATCAAGATGGAACAACTGATATAACGCGGACCATTCATTTTGGGAAACCTTCTGCACATGAGAAAGCATGCTATACAGCGGTAAGGGCTCATTTCACTACTTTCTGATATCTGTGAATGGATTGTACTTTTTGCAAATAATCCTTGACCATGCTCAAAGCCGTCTGTCATAGAATAATATGTTTTTGCTTCTGGCTTTGCCCACATGGGCTCTATGTAATACCCCATGATATCTTCTAGTGGTTGGTATAGAGCATAAAATTTGGGTTGCCACATAAATTCCATAAAAATTTGGTCTGTCTGGATCTGGAAATAATATCTCCTTTTTGGTTATGTCTGTTTCCCCAGATAGGAACCAGTTCCTTTAGCTTTGGTAGGCTCAGCATTTCAATAGAGAAATTAGCACATCTAATTAAATATTATTTTAAGGCTTTCAAAAGGTTAACTTTTTATACCTTAATCAAAGTTTAAAAAGTATAAAAAAAACTGCATTCTTATTATCCTGCTTACTCTATTCATTAAAGAACTTCGTCATGGCCAGTCCCAAACCTGGGTAAAGGAGGAGGGTTGCAGTAGTTTGACAACTAGCTTAAAACTTTTGTCTAACACCAAAATGAGAGACAAATATAGGAAAATCGTGTTGTTGTACTTTATTCATTAGAGAACAGAATTGCTTAGACTGGAACTTATTGCAGGTTCTCAAGGGTCATCTTGGTTTGGGTAATGCACGATTTCCAAATGGAACCAATGGTGAGTTTCCGCTCTTTTATAGTTAGTTTCCTTTCTGTGGGGATGGAGGGTTAGAGGTTGGATCTGTTGACGTATTACACTGGTCCTCACGCTCAGTTTGACAGCATTGTCTTCTTATATCAAATTTAGCTTCTGATTGCAATTTGGTCGAATACAGAAACTTTTAATTTTTTCTCTCCTATAGTTTGTCTTTTAAACGGCTGACTCCAAAATTTAGAATTAAGGCTTAGATTGTTATTGTACAGAAACTTTTCATTGTGACTGTTGAATCTATTGGTTGCTTTGTACAGGTCAGGCACTTGACATTCTTGCTCGAGTCCCTCTATGGAAGAATGGACTTGATTATCGACATGGCACTGGCCATGGTATTGGGTCTTATCTTTATGTTCATGAAGGTATTTGACTGATTATATAAGCTGCCTGATAATTGAATCTGAATGCCACACCCTTTTGGTTGTGCTAATTAGTATATTTTCACATAAATCTTCTACAATGAACAGGACCACATCAAATAAGCTTCAGACCTTTGACTCATACTGTGCCATTACAAGCTTCAATGACAGTCACTGATGGTGAGTATCACATATATTTTTTCTGCTGTGAACATGATACTACTGTTTGGTTAGTAGTACTATTAATACCTTTACTTGCCATATGAAAAACTTAGGTTAATTTTCACCTCGTTACTGTCCCACCCACCTTATACTAAGGTTCTGATCAAGCATAATATGAAACCGTCCACTAGTACTAAATAGAAACTTTGCAAGTCTACACCGCAGTTGCCTTGTTATTTCTAGGAGTTATGGATGTTGGCTTGTCCATTTTGCTTTCTTAATGGTGCTTGAGCAGCTTCTGAAAGAATTTACACCCATTTATTAATGTCAACATTTTTTTTTTCTCTCTCAAGAATCTTCATATTTCTAATGTTAGAAATATTGGATCTTTCTCTTACTGAAACTTTTATTGGAATTTTCACTTCTCAGAACCTGGTTATTATGAGGACGGGAATTTTGGTATAAGATTGGAGAATGTGCTCATCATCAAGGAGGCTGAAACAAAATTCAATTTTGGAGATAAGGGTTACTTATCCTTCGAGCATATAACATGGGTAAGTTTGACATTAACCATTCTTGTTTCTTGGGACAATTTCTTTCTCAGGATGTGGTCTCCATTATTGTTTTTGATGCTTTCTATCATGCTCAGGCACCATACCAGAAAAAGTTGATTGACCTGAGCCTTTTGACACCTGAAGAGATACAATGGGTGAACTCCTATCATTCCGATTGTCGCAAAATTCTGGCCCCTTACTTGGATGAGTCTGAGATGGCATGGTTGAAAAAGGCCACAGAGCCGATAACTGCATGACCGGTACAAAATTATGACTAAGGATTGCGCTTATACACACAGATCAATGTGCTCTTACCTCTTCTTTGTCTTCACCAACAATGGAAATAAGGAGAGGATGAACAGAAGTCATCATGTTCTACAGGGATGGTTATCTTTGTTTCGGTACAAATAATTACTCAGTCCGACTATTTGCTAAACAATAGACTGCCTGTTCAAATAATTCCTCTCATTCTCTATGTTATGGCAAATATATAATAGATTTACGTACTTCCACCAACAAAGGTGCTTCTCATTCATGCCATATGGTTTATCATCAAATTCGTTTGGTTCTTGTAAGCACTGGGCAAGTTGTGGCACAGGAAGGCAAATTTAAACATGATTGGTGCTTATGCCTGTTGAGGGCTTTTGTTGTTGCTGAATTTATTCCTTCTCTGCATTGCATTTACACTTTTCAGGTAGTATTTGACGGCGTCTTGTTCTTGTGAAGATAGTAAGTCCTACCTAGATCTTAAGCAGCATGTTCATTCATCCGTCTGTTAACTAAAAGAACAATGCATTGTTCCTTGAATGCTTGTGGCCTTTGTCATCACAGTACTCTGGTCAAACATTTTAGACATCATGAACCACATTGGCTGCAAGTCATCTTGCGCCCCCCCCACCCCCCCAAAAGGAGGTGTGCAAAGGTAGCTCAAGCTAAGATTCTGCTCATGATTGTCATGGTATAAACCTGCCAGCCAGCCTGTGACACCAAGTAGTCATACCAAGACACCGTTAGTGATAGTGATCTGAAGAGTCTTGTGTGGAAGGGTTCTCACTCATAGGATCAAAGGTACGCCAGGAATAACAAGCTGATAACTCATCTTCATATACCCTTTTCCATTGTCTTTTGCTGCTTCTTATGAACTTTTAATGGCATTTCTGTGGTTGAGCTGATTAACTATAGACACTGTGAGATGATGCGATGTCATAAGATGAGCAATGGCTTTTTCAGCCTGGATACGACCCCTTTTTATTTAAGTTAACGCCTTTTATAGTGGTGCAAGACCAAGAAATATCGAAAGACGGATAGTCTTGCAACTTCCTAACAGTAAAATTTCACCAAAAAGTACTTTGGCCAAGACAAGTATTGATCAGGCTTATCATGATCGTTCTCATCATCATCATTAATTCATCTTTCCGCAGAGTACACCTTAGCTGCCGGATCAGGCTTTGTTTAACTTGCAAGCCACCCAACCTATTCCGGCTCAGCTCCAACCTTCAAGTCACCTCGCTTATTTGCTCAGCCGAGAGTCCCACCACTCTGAAATGACAATTTCCAGCCAATTTGATGACTCGTTTTGCACTCGTTTTGCACACCAGCTGGTCTGACCGGTCTGCCCAGCCATCCTATGGGATCAACTAGTGCCTTCAAAAGTTGATGTATGATACCATTCTCATCTCGACAAAGCTTGAAGAAGGGTCTCACTCTCGAGCTCTTCCTGCCTGTCCAACAGAATCCCATCTGCCTTACAACTCGGACCCTGTATTGAGATACCTTGAATAACGCTTAATGGTCCAGTTTCTCATTGGCTCGATGACATCCTCTGGCCGACCCGACTTACAACCCTGGATCATCAATGGCTCTTTTTGGTTAGTTAACTCTTCTTCCTCAATCTTATCAAGAATTGGAAGATAAGAATCAGAGAGTAATAGTCCTTTTTTCTTTGGGGGGTGTCTTACAGGGAGGGCAAAGCCATTTTTGGGGACGCTTGACCTGATTGTCGTTAGATTAGAGCTTATACCACTCGATAAAAGAGACCAAGAGACGGGTGGTAGAGTAACCATCCGATGGATATCGGTAACACTTGGGCAATACAAAAAGCATCAGTTCCGAAGATGTTACTTTAATCGGATTGGTATTGTATGCATAGCCAACCGAATGGATTAAATGTCAAAGCTTCACGTATGATGAAAGATATCCATTCCATGGAGTATGGCTCCCAATGCGATTCATCATATGTGACAACAAAATGGTAACATGGAAACTATGATGATGGCTTCCGGGCTGAGAGAGAGAGAGAGGAACAATGACGGTGGAGTTTGCGAGTTTGATGAGTTCACCACTTATGATGTTGGAAGACAAAACTATTACGTCAGCAATTCAAATTTATTTTTATTAAATATGACTAAAATTATAACTTTTGTTCAGCGTTTACACTTAACTAGAAAATTAAAATATTTATGACTAAAATAAAAAATATTTAAAAAATTTAATATTATAAAATATAACCATCATCAATTCTATCGTAAAAACCGAATTATATTAATATAATCAAATAACTAGAAGCATAATATTAAGGATTCCCTCATATCAATCAATTCAACCAAAATAGCAATGCCAATTCGCCATTTGCATTACCCGAATGATAAAACTTTATTACATGAACCTTTGCTTACATTATATCTTTTTTCAAGGCACCAATATTGTTGGCATAGTTGGTGAAGGAAGTTGCGTTTCATTTTCTATCACTATAAAAAAATAGCCTTTTAGTCACAAATTTAGCGACGAAAATTTAAAAAAAATTCGTCGCTAAAAACATTAGCGATGAAAAATTTTTCGTTGTTAATAACGCGTCGCAAAAATTTAGCGACGAAAATGAGAAATCCGTCGCTAAATTTAGCGACGAAAATATGAAATTCATCGATAAATTTAGCGACAAATAATTTTTGTCGCTAAAATCCGTCGCTAATTTAGGAAATACAAAAGTCCCTCGAAAAATTATCCGTCCCTAATTTAGCGACGAATAAAAAAATCCATCACTGAATTAGTAACGAATTTGGTATCCATCGCTGATTTCAAATGCCCTGCCCACGAGCCAACACTAGCCTGGAGCCACGTGCCTACCCACCCCACCCCCACCCACTTGAGCCAGCACCCCCGCTCCAACTCTCCTCACTTAATTGCTGAAAAATGCCGCTTTGCCTCCTATCTCCATCGTGGCTCAAACTCCTGCACACCTGCACCTGCACGCACACGCATAAACCTGTAAACGACCAAACTAAATAAATTATGTAATATAATTTTTTTTTTTTACTTATTATCTTTTCTTCACATTTTTCCAATAATAAAAAAATAATATATAATAACAATTTAAAATAATAAATATAATAACTTTTTTTATTTAAACCACCAACCTAAAATAATATTAATTAAAAATAATAAATATGATAATTTTTAATAAAATAAAAAATAAAAAATAAAAAATAATAATTTAAAATAAAATAATAAATTAATTAAAAAATATATTAATATTATATTTTGTTTTCTTCAGTTTTTCTTTTATTTTATTATTTTATTATTTTTTTCATTTTTATTTTATTTTTTTACTCCATAGTTAAAAATGGATTATGGGATCTCAATAATATAAAATTATAATTATCAATAAATTATAATATATTAATAATTTAAAAAATCTATATATTTAATCACAAAATATTTTTATGAATATATAAGAAATTTCAATATAATTATTATATATAAGAAATTTTAA
The DNA here is from genome assembly GCA_033439265.1 of Dillenia suffruticosa. NCBI lineage: Eukaryota > Viridiplantae > Streptophyta > Magnoliopsida > Dilleniales > Dilleniaceae > Dillenia > Dillenia suffruticosa. Next base: position 2,031,908 of record JAVTVX010000027.1, read on the forward strand.
TAATGAGAATAGAAAGAAAAAAAAATAGAGATGAGAGTAAGAGGAATGAAAAAAAAAAAAGTGAGAATAGAAAACAAATGGGGAGGAAGAAAGCCAAAAAAATATATTATCATATAACGTTAAGTGGTGGTGTAGTGGTGACATGCCTTCTGTTTAAATGGGAGGTCCAAGGTTTGAATACTTTCAAAAGCATTTTTTTTGGCATTAAAACAATGAAGGGCGGCCGTGCGGGCATGCGCAGGCGCCTGCCCTGGCGCCCATGGTGCTTCCGGATTAATATTTAATTAAAAATTTTGTATTATTGAATAAAATAATATAAATTTGCCTGCACCAGGCGCCCATGCGGGCATCCGTGGGCGCCCGGGCATGCGCGGGCGCCGAGGCATGCGCCTGGCGTCCATGCGTGCTTCCGGATTAATATTTAATTAAAAATTTTGTATTATTGAATAAAATAATATAAATAAAATAAAAGTTATTAATACAATAATAAAAAATATTAAATAAAACAAAAAAATAATAAATAATAAATTAATTAAAAAATATATATAATTTAAATAAAATAAAATATATGATTTTTTTTAAGAATTAAATAATATTATTCTTTTAAAAAATGAAATATAATATAATAAAATAAAATGTAAATTAAAATATTATAACATAATAATAATATAATTTGTTAATATAAATTATTAAAATAAAAATAAAATAAAATAAAAATAAAATAAAATTCTAATTAAAAAAAGATTAAATTCAGCGACGGATTTTAATCCGTCGCTAAATTACAACCGGATAAATTTCGTCGTTGCTAAATTAATTTTTTAATTTAAATATTATATTAATATTTTATTTTATTTAATTATATATAAAAAATTTTGCGACGGATTGGGATTTTTGTTGTAAATTAGTGACGAATTTAGCTACGAAAATTTTTTCGTTACTAATTAGCGATGAATTTAGCTACGAATCATGTATCCGTCGCTAATTTAGCCACGACTTCATTTTCATCGCAAATTTTATGGCAAATTAGAGACGAAAAAGTTTTTGTCGTTAAATTCGTCGCAAAATGACGACGAATTTTTTCCGTCACGAAAATCCGTGACTAAAATTGTGTTTTTTTGTAGTATATGTCTGGGTTCGACTTGGCATGGGAGTGAGAAAAAAAATCAATATTGGGAGAGCCGTTCCAACAAAACGGGTATTATAGCAGTCGATCCAGATTTTATCGGAACGAAATATTGGATACTGGGCGGTGGCCAAGTGGCCAAGCCAAGGTATCAAATATATATATATATCTTTTTTCAAGACGAGAACTAACTAATTTTTTTTTTCTTTCTTTTGCTAATTAAAAGGAAACGAGGGAGAATCAGTACCGTTGTCTTCTCTTAACATGATTTTTAAGTCTTACTTCCCATTACTTATGCATGTAGAACAATATTTTATATTTATGACAATGCATTAGAAGAGGACCCCCCTTCGCTGGAAGCCTTCCTTGCTCTGGGTTGCAGCTCTTTGACTCTCTTTTATTCCTTTCCCTTGTTTGTCCTCCATGATCATCCTCACAATCTTCTCTATCTCCACCCTTCCCACTAATGCCTTGGTCGGCAACACCTCCGACCGCACGGCCACGCCAAGCTCTTCAGTGAATAGCGTGGCATTCATCCTCTGCTCGGCGTACAGCGGCCAAGCAATCATGGGTACACCGTTGACTATACTCTCTAGAACTGCATTCCATCCGCATGAGTCAAAAAGCCACGGACTGACCGACGGTCCAAGCTCTCCACTTGTGCGGCCCAGTTGGGAACCACCCGACCCAACTCCTTAGTTCGGGTTAAGAACCCGTCGGGCAAGTAGTTTGACATAAAGTTCTTTTCCCGAAGAGAAACATGCTGCGGCCGCATTGCTTTCTATGGGTGGGCGAACCACCCAAATAAATTTCTGCTGACTAAGCTCTAATCCAAATGCCAGTTCGGTTTTTTGCTGACCCGACCACCGCTTCCGAATGAGACAAACAGCACCGATTCGGTCGGTTGCATATCCAACCAATTCAAAAGCTGGCATTTCAAGCCATCCGGTTCGACCGGTCTGATCGGTCTGATCAGCGGTCCAATTGGGTAGACTGGGAATTTGACCATTTCACGAAGGGCTTCGAGAGTGTGAGACTCGAGCTCTTCCCAAAGTGTTAAGCAAAATTCCATCAGCCAACGGAATATTGGCAGATACTCGAACCATTTCATGATACTGATGATCGGAGCGATCCAGCATTGGATCCATTACATCCTCCGGTTGAACTGGCATGCAACCCGGGATTTTTAAGGCTTCATTTTGGTCAACATATTCGCCTTCCACCAACTTGCTAGTGTCGAGAGATGAACTAACAGAGAAGCAAACCATGCACTAGTAGGTACACAGACAAACTTGGGTATCTTAAGCTCCTCAGCTACACATAAAGCTTCTGTTCCAAAAAGGTCAACGACCAAAACTTTAGGACGAGATGTCATGCCACATATAGTCGAACTGAGGGTCAGTGTAGCCTCGCGCATGACTACGGCTTGTAGAGTCACGACAGCAGCATTGGGGTCGATTAGGCTTGTGATTACAGGGAAGTTCGACTATGCTAAGGAGATTCGAAGATGTCGATAGTGGAAGGAGTTGGAGTTGGTAAGATGATTCCTAGGATGCAACAATGAAGATGGTAACACGAAAGTTGTGTTGATCAACCAGGCGTTTTCCGAGCTCAACCACTGGGATGAGATGTCCCACGCCAGGGCTAGAGAAGATTGCAGCATGAGGCTGCTCTGTGGTTTCCATTTGATTTTTTCTTGGTGAATGCCAAACAAGAGGCCAAATGGGATATATTTATGCATGGCACTTGCTATTTTTGAATTTATAGATAAACTTAACACGTGATTTATATGAGTTCACTTAGAAAAACCTTTCATGATATTCCAATGATTTATTCAATAACCATTAATTATTCGACTATTTTTATTCTAAGAAAATAATTATCGAATAGTTTTTTTACCATTCATATTCACAGAATTCATTCAATAATTTTACTCTTTTATTCTAAAAAAATAATTATTGAATAATTTTTTACCTTTCTTAATATTGATATTCACTGAATTCATTCAATAACTATCAATTTTTATAGAATGAATATTCATAAAATTCATTCAATAGCAATCGATCATATTTCACCATTTCTAATTTGAAAAAATAATTATTATTATCTGATAATTTATTACTATTTTCTAATATAAATATTTATAAAATTTATTCAATAATTACTCATTATTTTACTATTTTTATTCTAAGATAATAAAAGGGTAGGTGTCGGTATGGTTTTTCAAAAGTAGGTGTCGGATAGTTACTGGGCTGCAGCCGTCACTGGGGAAAAAAATTTGTGAACTAAGGTTTATTAAAATTGAAGTAGAAGAGTGATGACAAAAATATGAAGACTAAAAGGGAGAATTTCAGCCACTCGTCCTTATCTTCTTATGTCTTGTGTCATCGATATGATTTTTTATGAATATCTCCGACCATCGTGACGAGCTAGAAGGGCATGACGTATGCGTATTATTGGCTCGACTCAATTTGAGAATTTCCTCAGTGACCACAGCATGCAGACTACCAAATCACATTACCATGTCAATTCAAATATGGCCCAAGTGCTCCACTTAACCTCTCAATCCTATCACCTTGTCAATCGAGTTTTGATGCCTACAAGCGATTTGTCCCATTAAAATAGAAAAGTTAGGTTTTTTTTTTAAGTATTGTTAAATAAATTAAAACAAATAATAAATTAAGTAGATCAGATTATATCTAATAGTCTTTATCAATGTGTTTTAGTCAATTTTTAATTAAATATATATATTTAAATTAATCATAATATGCTGATAATTTGTTTGAAAATTTATCTATTTATATTTAGTATATTCACTTAGACCATTTAATTGTATTATTTTTGATATATTTGTGCAAAGATATCTAATTTAAATTTGACTGGAATTCATCTCTGATTAATAACTTTTAATTTAAATATGTGTGAAAATTTTGAATTTTTTAAATTAATTCTCTAGTAATTAGTGAAAGAGTTCAATAATGAAGAAACTTTTCTCCATAGTTTTAGATATTATCCTCTCTTGACAGTGACATGTGCATCTTACGGTACCATTTATTAGAAGGCACAACTGTCCAGATGAGCCTACTCCTGGATGTCAAGGTCTTGCGCTTCAGTTCAAGTACCTCTGGGGCCATTAGAATAATGCCCACTTTTCAATGTCGACAAACAAAGGTTTATCTTGACTATTTGCTTTGATATTTTATCCAATCACCAACAAAAAATGAGCTATCAATATACAAAGCATCGGAGAATTGTTCTTTGCTCAAAGATAGTTCTTATCTTTTCTTTCTTTCCTTTTACTCTTTTATAAATTAAATTTTGTTATAGTTGGAAAGATATTAAAGCATCTTTAATTATAAAGTTTAGGGTTGGAAGAAAATTATAGTTTCAAAAATTTTCTTTTTTAATTAATTCAATTTTTCCTTCTAACATCTCGTGATACGATTACAATCTTAAACCACGCCCCATCTCAAAAAGTTGAATATAAGTTCAATGGAAAGGGCTAATAAAAAGGAGAGAAATGCATGGAAAAGATTTGGGGTATTGTCATCTTTGCCGTACGATGGTCCTTGTGGATTTGGAGGAATGAAGAGGTGTTTAATAGGAAAAAGCAATAAATATGACACGGTTTGCGATCTAATTGAAGTCACAGCAGTTTCCCGAGTTAAAGCAAGCTAAGCTACTCAAGAATTTCATTTACAAATTACGAGTGGACTAAGCATCCAACAACATCAGTGTTAAGCTGGATTCATATGGTAACAAGAAGGTATTGAATTGTAAGAGAGTGAGATGATGTATGTGTAAAGGGTGCTAATTTACCACCTCCTAAAGTTCTTCAATTAATGAACATTTTTGCTGATTAAAAAAAGTCATTTTTTTTTGGAAAAATTTAATTTCTATTTGCAAAATCATATATATTTTTTAATTTGATAAAAATATTATAAAAAATAAAATAAAGATAAATTGAGAGAACACCACTTATAGAAAAAACTGAGAGGATATAATAGAAACTTTTAGATTAAGTTATATATATATATTTGTGGAATTTCATAAAAAATACTTTTGTTTATCGGAGGAGTGGAAAGACTTATCCAAAAAAATGAAAGAAATTACAAATCTTTTCTAACCATGTTCTAAAAATGAGACAAAGAGAGCATAATTATAAGTATATTAGTGCATCGAGTAGTTATACCGGTTGCTTCTTCCCTCCCTTAAGAAAAAGGGGAAAAAAAAGGAAAAAAAAAACATATTTATTTGTGAACCATGGTACCCTAGTTTATGTCTATTTAAACCTTATTTGTTACAACAATTTTTTATCATGTTGGCCAATGCATTATAGGAAGATCCACCTACACACAAAGCCTTCTTTGCTCCATATTGCAATTCTTTGACTCTCTCTCTTATTCCTTTTCCTTGTTTGTCCTCCATGATCATCCTCACCATCCTCTCTATCTCCTCCCTCCCCACCACTTTCTTCGTCGGCAATACTTCCGGCCGGACTGCCAAGCCGAGGTCTTCTGTCAACAGTGTGGCATTCATCCTTTGCTCGGCATAAAGCGGCCAAGCAATCATCGGTACACCGTTGACTATACTCTCCAGTACAGAATTCCAGCCACAATGAGTCATAAATCCACCGACCGACCGATGGCTCAATATCTCTATTTGCGGGGCCCAGTTTGGGATTATAAAACCCGATTCCTTAGTTCGGGTCAAGAATCCATCGGGCAAGTATTTTGATGGTGGGTCATCATCATACTCCTTGCCTGTAGAGAAAAACGATGCGTCCGTATTGTTCTCCATGGGGTTTCGCAACACCCAAATAAATCTCTGTTCACTCTGCTCCAAACCGAAAGCCAGCTCGGTTATTTGCTTAACCGATATCCTCCCACCACTTCCGAAAGAAACATACAACACCGATTCGGTCGGTTGTTTATCTAACCAACACACCATCTCGCCTGACAAACCATCCGGTTTGACCGGTCTTACTAGTGGTCCTATTGGATAAACCTGAACATTATGGATGGATGCAAGAGTCGGTGCTTCAAGATCTTGCCATGTGTTTAACAAAATCCCATCGCCCAAAGGCAATTGTTTGCATATCCGGAGAATCTCGTAGTATTGTTGGTCGGACCGGTCCAGCATCGGGTCAACTACATCTTCTGGTTGGACCGGCTTGCAACCCGGAATTTTCAAAGGTTCTTTCTGATCAACAAACTCACCTTTGATCAACTCATGCAAGGTTGGAACATGCAATGAGAAAGAAAGAAACCTTGCATTAGAAGCTACATAAACGTACTTGGAAATTTTGAACTCCTCAGCAAGACACAAAGCTTCGGTTCCGAAGAGATCAACAATAAGAACTGATGGAGGCCATTTCATGGTCGATATGGCAGAGCGCAGAGCCGGAACAGCCTCTTGCATGACTACGACGAGACGGGTGGCAACCTTGGCATCGGGTTCAACTAGGTTGGTGATGTCGATGGCCGGGAATTCGACAATTTCAAGTGAATTTTTATAAGTGTGAAGTTGAAGAAGTTGAGATTGATCAGATGATTCATTGGATGCAACAATGAAGATAGTGACATGGAAGCCGTAATAATCAACAAGGCGTCTGCCGAGCTGGATGACCGGAATGAGATGTCCCATGCCGGGGCTTGAGAAGATTGCGGCGTGAGGCTTTGTGGTGATCTCCATAGGTTTTGGATAAGTGGGGGAGACCTGATAGCTGAGGGGCGAGTGTGGACGTGGAGTGAGAAGTCAAAGGCCCTTCTTATATAATATTACGTCCTATTTATGGTTAGAAAATATCTTAAATAATTTTATATATTAAAATAAGTTAACAATGGATTTAATTTTTAAAATTTTGATTTTTTGATTTTTAGATTTTCATATTTATAATAATAATTTTTAAAATTAAAATTATTATAAAATTTTATTAGAACTCATGAATCTTAGACATTTTGACGATATCTGTTAAATACCATTAAAAATATAAATATTTTTTTTATATATTTTTTTAAAAATAAATAGTAAAGAAAATTTTTTTAACAATAATAGACTTAAACATTTGACGGATACCATTAATTAATATAGATTTAATTATTTTTTATTTTAAAAATTTTAGCCCCTCAAAAAATTGATCAATGGTGCTTTAAATTAACCCTATGTTTGAGCAAGATTTTATAGCATAATTCTGTTTTTGACATGCAACCAAACATTGGTCATAATGAGCATTTTTTTTTTATTAATCTCATTTGCTATTTCCATTTTCACCCCTTCAAGGTCTTTCTTATCAGTTCGCACAAACTGTATGTATGTATGTATGTATGTATGTATTAATTATTAAATTTGTAAATTAGGCTAACAAATGAGTTATCATGAGCCGCATGGTCATAATGAGCAACTTCTTCTCGGATAAAAACATTTTAAGGTCAAATTAGAATAGAGGAGAAAATAGCATATAATTTGAGTTGAGGAGTGTTGTTAAGTTATTTTAATATTTCTGAAATAAGGTAAGTCGCACCCAAAGGAAAAAGTTTTCTTATTTTTAGGGTAAGGAGAGCGGAGGACCAAAAAAAATAGAAAATTAAAAAAAAAAAAAAAAAAAGACAACAACAACAATTAACAAAAGCCTCTCTCTCTCTCTCTCTCTCTCTCTCTCTCGGTTTTCTCCCACCGAACAAAAATGCCATTAATGGCAGAACTCATCAATCTTTGACTCTAATTGAATTCAAAGAGAGAATCATTCCTTTTTGGTTTCTCGCAGGCTGACTTCATTTTCTCCTATCTTTCCGGCAATTTTATTGTTTTCTTTGGACGCAACTAACTTTGTGGCTTGATCACCTCTCCTGGACTCTCCAAAAGATTTAAACTTCGAGAGTGTGGATCCTTCATTTGCAACATCATCCTCACAATATCATCTCAAAAAAATAAATAAATAAAAAAGAAAATAAAATCTGTAATCCCACCGGTCGACTCTGCATCGCGATTCGACTTCAATCACCGCCATCAACACTGCCCAGCGGTCCTATGGGATCAACTAGTGCCTTCAAAATCTGAGGTATAATACCATTCTCATCTCGACAAAGCTTGAAGGGGTTACTCTCGAGCTCTTCCCACGTGTCCAACAAAATTTAATAAAAATTTGTCGTTAAATTTAGCGACGGATAATTTTTTATCGCTAAATCCTTCGTAAATTTAGCAACAAAAATCTAAAATTCGTTGCTAAATTTAGCGACGAATAAATTTTCGCAACTAAATTTGTGACGGATTTAGCGACGAAATCTAAAATTCGTCGTTAAATTTAGCGACGGATAATTTTTCGTCACCAAATTCGTCACAAATTTAGGGACGAAAAATTATTTGTCACTAATTTAGAGACAAAAAAAATTCGTCGCTAAATTAGCAATGAAAAAAAAAAGTGCTCCCGCCTGAACCCGAGCCTGTCCGCCCAAGCCAGCATCCGCCCACATGCCCTCCCTTACTTAATTCCTGAAAAATGCCTCCGCTTTGCTCCCACCATGATTCGAACTCCTGCGCTTCCGTAAAGCTTTGAAATCCTATAACCACTAAACTAAATGTTAGTATCTGTTATAAGTTTTTTTTTTTTTTTACTTATTATCTTTTCTTCACATTTTTCTGATAATAATAAAACAATATAAATAACAATTTATTATAAAATAATAAAATATTAGTTTAAAATAAAATAATAAAAGATTGAAAAAAAATAATAATACTATTTTTTAAAAAGATAAAAAAAATAAAATATAACATATTAATTAAAAATAATAAATATGATAATTATTTTAAAATAAAAAATAATAAAAATATATTAATATTTTATTTTATTTTATTATATTTCAAATATAGCGACGAATTCTAAAATTTGTCGCAAAATTAGCGACGAATTAGGAATTCCACGCATATTCGTCGCTAAATTAATATATTATTTAATAAATATATATATTAATATTTTATTTTATTTTATTATTTTCAAATTTAGCGACGAATTCCAAATTTGTCGCTAATTTTGCGATAAATTATAATTTATCGCTGATTTCGTCGCTAAATTAATTTATTATTTAATAAATATATATTAATATTTTATTTTATTTAATATTTTTCAAATTTAGCGATGAATTTCGGAATTCGTCGCTCATTTTGCGACCAATTGAATTCGTCGCTGAATTTATCGCAAAATTAACGACGAATACCGAAATTCATCGCTAAATTTGCGATAAATTCAAATTCGTCGCTAAATTAATTTATTATTTAATAAATATATATTAATATTTTATTTTATTAAATTATTTTTCAAATTTAGCGACGAATTCCAAAATTCGTCGCAAAATTAACGACGAATTCGGAATTTGTCAAAAAATTGGCGACGAATTCGGAATTCATCGCAAAATTAATTTATTATTTAATAAATATATATTAATATTTTATTTTATTTTATTATTTTTCAAATTTAGCGACGAATTTCGAAATTCGTTGTAAAATTAGCGACGAATTCGGAATTCGTCACAAAATTAATTAACGAATTCGGAATTCGTCGCAAAATTAGCGACGAATTTCCAGTCGTCGCTAAATTAGCTACGACTATTTTTTCGTCGCAAATTTCTTTGCAAATAGTGATGAAAAAAGTTTTTGTCGCTAAATTTGTCGCAAAATAACAATAAAAAAATTTGTCGCTAAATTTTATCACAAAAACCGTATTTTTTTGTAGTGTCTGCTTTGCACAACTCGGACCTTGTATTGAGACATCTCGAATAACGCTTGATGGTCCAGTTTTCCGGTTTTCCATTGGCTTGATGACATCCTTTAGGAGAACCAACTTACAACCCAGGATCATCAATGGTTCCTTTCGGTCAGTAAACTCTTCTTCCACAATCTTATCAAGAATAGGAAGATAAGACTCTGAGAGAGTAATCGTACTTTTTCCATGGGGGTGCCTTAACAGGGAGGGCAAAGTCATTTTCGGAGACCCTTGAGACCTAATTGTCGTAAGATAAGAGCTTATATCACTCTATAAAAGAGACCAAGAGACCGGTGGTAGAGTAACCATCCAATGGATATTAGTAACTCCTGGGCAATACAAGAAGCATCAGTTCCGAAGATGTTCCTGTTAATTGGTTTGGCATTGCATGCATAGCTGACCGAAGAGATTAAATGTCATGCCCCGACCTCGGATCAAGTACGCCGACAAACAGGTAAGCTCTGTCCATACACCGGGATAACGCAAGACATTTATCGATATCCATCCTATTTTCTAAACAACAAAACATGTAAAGAATCTACTTGGTCCATCCATGTTTCAAAAGACATGCATAAAGCCGACCCGACCATTTCTAAATCCAATAAACAACATGCAAATGACTCACTTGATCCATCCCTATTTCAAAAAGCATGCATAAAGCCGATCCGACCATTTCTAAATCCAATAAAATTTCACAATTTTGAAAGAAAATCCAACAATATAAAATATAAAAGATTTAAATACAATTTATGATTTTAGAAAAATCCAAATGGGTGACTACCCAGAATTTTAATTACAATTCAGAAGTATACCCTCCATATGGGCTTAACTAATCTCCTAAAAAAAATTCATCCAAAACAAGAACTGGTACCATCAATAGTAATCTTCTCAAAAAAACTAACTCGAACTTGGCAAGATCCGACACTAGGATTGACTAGATCTCCTAATTTAACCTTTTTCTGAAAAATGAAAGAAAAAATGATGAGTATAAAAATATTTAATGCGTGAAGTGCAATCAAATGAGGGGTGAATATGAGAATATTAAATCATACAATTCAAATAGTTTATCAAATAATATAATTCCAACAATCATGATAATTAAAAAAAAAAGAATGAATACATTCAAAATTTTCATATTTTTCAAAAATCAAGAGATCTTTCTAAATAAACCATTTTCACCCAAGATTTAGCCGAACCCGAGTGGAAGTCCGTCAAAGGGTTTTCAATTCATTCGATTCACAACACTATATCTCCATTTCTTGGCATTGACTCGTACCTCACCGGTGGTGCAATCGGATAGTGCGATGGGGGCGTAGGAAGTCGTGTCGACCATCCTTTACCAATAATTCCTAACCACGACACCCCGTCGGGTTACTCCGTAGAGGGAATGATTATAGTCATTTACATCACATATACCATTTTTTAATAACCATTCAAATCTCATTCAATGTACTATGATTTCAACAAATGTTATCAAACCATATCACAACATTCATGAATAAATTATTAACAACATATGATACATTTTCATTCGTAAATAAAATGGATGCATATATATTTCAAATTTTCGTTTTGAAATATTTCACAATCACAAATATTTGTAAAAAATTATATAAAATTATTTAAAACCATTTATAAAAGAAATTTGAAATGATTTTTCTTATTAGAGTCACAACGATCCGTCTACTCATCTCTTAGGAAGATAATCACTCACAAATTCCAAATCAAACAAAATCTATTCCCTCCTTTGTTTCCGAATGCCTTAACCTAGAACATTGATCACTTAACCATTAAATCACATACAAACACTATGGCAATTGATTTCTTCTTAATATTTTCACAATTATAGTTTTCCAATAAATTTTTCAATGTATACAGTCATGGAAAAATGGCTGTATCTTTTTCTTACACATATCCAAATCACGTGATTCTCATCTTAAATTAAAGACAAGATATAGATATAAAAATTTTATGTTAAGAATTTAGCCTAATTTAACCTATAAGGTATTTCAAAATTGAAGAAAAATAAGCAGCCAAAACAAAGCAGAACAAGACTTTTTTTGTACCACAAATTTCTTTGAAAAATCATAAAAAATTAAATTTTTATCAAATTTTAACGAATCATATTTTATTTTCAAAATATGAGAGTTCAGTTTCATATGCAAAAAACCTCACTTGATTTGCTTGTACAGAGAAAGTTATGATAGAAAAATCACAATATACTCAACTACCTATTATACAAAAATCAAGAATTTCAACCCAAATACCATAGTATTTGAATAAACTGTAAAATATATGTGTTTATCATTTTCAGATTCCTGTAAAAACCTAAATCAATTTAACCAGACTCACTTAGACACAAGTTTATAAGGTCTAATCACAGATTTTCCAATAATCATGCCAATATACACACAAGAACTGATTCAATAACTCACAAGCTACCTAAAGATGATGCTGGGAAGCAGCATTTGCCTTTACTTTATAGAAAACTCATTTCCAAATCTAAACCCCAATATTTGCACGCACACAAGTTAGGGAGTTCACGTACACAACATCCGATTATATAAAGAGGAACTACAAAACTCAAATCAAGAATATAGATCATTTACATGTTTCTACACTCCAAAATTAGTAAAGAAAAATGAAATAAAATCAAAGAGAGAGGATATTCGCTCACCTAGGGTATTCCGATACTCCCTAGTATTTGCAACTAAATCAAACCACTATAATACTTCTAAAATATGGCAATTGATTCAAAAATGTTTGGATTTGGAAGAGATTTTGAAAACTAATGAAGAATCAAAAAGATTTCAAAGGATGCACGAATCAAACCCTAGCCAAAAAGAGATAAAATCTAACTATTTAAGGCCTTAATTGTAATTTTTAACGTGCCCTTATGCTTAAGGAAGTTAGAATTATGGATAATATTTGGAAGGGAAATGAAAATCGAAGAGAAAAAGAGAGATGAGAGAGAGAGAGAGAGAGAGAGAGAGATGAGAGGGGGGATGAGAATAACTGGGTTGACTTTTCTTCGATTGTGTTGTTTGGTTGTTTCTTTTTTTTTAGTAGTCTTACATTAAATGGCAAAGCTTCACGCATGATAAAAGATATCCATTCCTTGGAATCCAAACATTTGGATTCTTGAAGTAGAGATAGCTCGCAATGAGATTCATTATTGGCTCCGATGATCATGACAAGCTAGAAGGGCATGACGTATGTGTATTATTGGCTCGACTCAATTTTTGAATTTCCTCACTGACCACAGCATGCAGACAACCAAATCACATTGCCATGTCAATTAAAATATGGCCCAAGTGCTCCACTTAACCTCTCAATCCTATCACCTTGTCAATCGGGTCTTGATGCCTACAAGCGATTTGTCCATTAAAATAGAAAAGTTCGGTTTTTTTTAAGTATCGTTAAATAAATTAAAGTAAATAATAAATTAAGTAGATCATATTATATCTAATAGTCTATATCAATGTGTTTTTGTCAATTTTTAATTAAATATATATTTAAATTAATCAAAATATGCTGATAATTTGTTTGAAATTTTATCTATTTATATTTAGTATATTCACTTAGACCATTCAATTGTATTATTTTTGATATATTTGTGCAAAGATATCTGTTGGATTTAATCGCACATGGGAAGCGTAAATAAATAGGTTCGGAATTTTTCGGGATAAATAACTCGATAGGGCGGTCTCTAAAAATCAACTGTGTCGCGATATCTCTCGAATGGATCGCACGGTTGGATGGTGATCACAGAACGAACCACCACCGCAAATCCACAACGTCTCAACCCAAATCCGATGACGATTTTGACAAAGGAGATTTTCTTACGCGAAAATCTCCAACCCTCATTTGTATTTTCTCTCTTTACAAAATTGTCCATTTTCTCTCAAGGAACCCAAGCCTTTTTCCTCTCACATAGCTGTTGCTCTCACACGAAGGATGAGCATCTCACTTAGGCACTTCAATAGCCAATTAGAGTGTCATTCATTAGTGGTTAATGGGTAGTTAGTAGTGGGAGTTATGAAGATAATGGGAGTTAACCCATTATCTCCAATCCCAATAATACCCCTCATGGGCACATCAACCAATATCTCCCACTCGAATCTGAGAGTCTTCACTCTAAAATTTAACTAATTCTCAATCTCGCTAATGAATCTCCTGAAGCATTCTCATGCCTCAGACTTGTGCGACTTCAGATAGAAAAACCGAAACGCAATGAATGTTATAACGTACACAGCTCTATTTCAATCTCTCATAATCATAAGGCCACAAATATCGTAGTGAACTAACTGCAATGGAGTCTCAGCTCTCTTTGCGTTGCCAAATAGTTTTATTGTCGTTTTGTCAGCTAGGCAAAACTCATATACAGGCAACTCGAATTTGGTTAGCGGGTCCAACAAACCGCTTGCAGCTAACCGATTCATCATCTCTTATGCTATGTGGTCAAGTTTACTATATCACTCATTTACTTTATCATCTACACAATCAGATGTAAAGGCAATAGAAAAATGACAAGAAAACCATTAGAAGGAGTAGCACCCAGTGCATACAATCCATCATGGATTAAAACCAGAACAATTCAGAGAATTGTCGTATTTATTAAAACAGATAATTTTATTGCATATCCTAATCAATTTTAAACAAAGTACTAAATTCAAGTTCCGTCGAATACTCGGAGTATTAAGAACGTCATGGCAAGTGTCGTTCCCTCTGTCGAAGACAAATGCTCAGTCCCTGACGTGAATCCTCCTAACTTAAGGTTCACTCGGCGAAACTCCTTTTACGCACTCCTGTCTCGAGTTACGTGATCGGTTGCTCCTGATTTTTCAATCCACAAATGAGAGAAATCAGCGAGTATTACAGTGAATGAGACAAAACTCAAACCACGTAAAGAAGAAGTATATTCTTTTTCGCTCGTCACATTCACAAGTGAAATGACCAAATCTATCTTAGACGTAGCATTTCTCATTGGTTTATCAAAATCCTTCTTCCTGCGCTTTTATACCTTGTTGTCGGTTTTCTTGGATGATTTTTATTGCCTGGATCTCGAGTCTCGTTTACATGCTCATGCTGTTGGCTTAGCGCCATGGGAGTCCTTACTCGACTTCTCTGAATAAACATTACTCGAGTGTGGCCTACTCGCCTCCAGGTGCTCCTCCTCGAGCTCACAATACCTATTCACATCAACAAAAGTGCGAATACTTTCATCAAGTGTGAGATAGGATTTCATAGTTTCCCATGAATCAGGTAAAAGACTAGATCGCACCTAGTACCTAAATCTCATCCGAAATAGGCTCTTCCATATTCTTTAACTCGGTGATCATACTCCACATTTGCATTAAAAGTTGCATTATTGTATGATCAACCCTTTTCTTCTGCATCCTCACATTAGAAGCTGAAGAAAGTAACACAATGCTATTATAGGGCGAGCTTAACCGACATATTCGTAGGATATCGGTCGTAGAACGAGATCAAGTCATCATGCAGGATTGCCCTAACTTGGCTATCATTTTCTTTCACACATGATAAACCTCCTTATCTCCTCTGTCCTGAGGTGCGGTACCCTCCCTAGGGCCCACCATCTGGTGCCTCAAATTTCAGTTAGATTCTGCTCCTCAGGGATAAACTAAATCTATTGATGAAAAAATCTCGTAATTATCAATATTCAGTTTTATCCCCCTTACAAAGATCTAATACGACAATTTTTAAAGCAGTTTTAAAGACTTTAGTGACTTAACGATACTTATAATCACATTTTGTGCGCCCTATAAATCATCAAGACCAAAATGATTCAAGTATAGACCCCAAAGCGAGCGTATGAGTCAACGGACACCATACACCACAATCTGGAATCGCATCTTACCATTCGAACTTAAATTCAACATACAAAAATCCATAAAAAGTCACAATTATAGAGATAAGTCCCTCAGAAAATTGGAAAAATCGAATTTTAAGCGACCTAATGCGCCGCCGGGGCCTACACGCACCGTCGGGGCCTACATGTGCCGCCACGCGCCTCCACGTGCTGGCAGCAGCTTGGTGCACACGCCAGATGCGCGACGCGCCTCACGCGCGCCTCCACGCGCCTTGAGAGGCTCGGCTCACGCGTGCCCAGTCGCGGCGGACGGCTCATGCGCCTTCACGCGCTGAGTCGTGTCTCCCGGGTCAGACCGGGTCGGTCAACGAGTCAGGGTTGACCCGACCGTTGGGTCAACGGGTCGGGATCCGAGGAGCCAGACATGAAGTACACGCGCCCGCTCCAAGGCGCCAGACGCGCCTTCCTTGCGCGTGAGATGCACACACCCGGGTCTGGGCTGGTCTTCTTCGCCCGACGGGTCCTGTAACGGATTTTTCGACCCGATTTCTGGAAAACTTATTTTTGGACATTTTTTATGCAGTTTTTGACTGCGAAAAATTGTTGGGTATTCTCCAAACATTCTACACTCGATTTTAAGAGGATTCAGGCCCAAAAATGACGAAATTCAACCACCACAGTTGCGGCCCTCCGTGGTCATTCGGAAATCCCGGTTTCTAACATCCAAAACTCACAACAAAATACATGAAAATATATATCAGGATGCAAGGAACACACATAAACCATTTTTATGCATTGATCCACCCTCTAAAGCCATGGATCTAAGGTTTTAAAGTCCGTACGGTCGCAAACTTCGACCGGACTTTTCATGGCCTAAATATGCTCGGAAAATTAAACAAAAATTATTTTTGCAATCATTGGGCCATGGGTATTCCTACGGTGTTCTCAGATTCATGAAATTCATTCGTGATCCGAACTCAAAAAATTTTTTATTCCCCAAAAATAATTCCGAAAATAATTTTTATTAAATCCAACGATTGCTCTGATATCAATATTGGATTTAACCGCACATGCGGAAGCGTAAATAAATAAGTTTGGAATTTTTTGAGATAAATATCTCAATAGGGTGGTCTCCAAAAATCAACCGTGTCGCGATATCTCTCGAACGAATCGTACGGTCGGATGGTGATCACGGAATGAACCACCACCGCAAATCCACGATGTCTCAACTCAAGTCCGGTGACGACTTTGACGAAGGAGATTTTCCTACGTGAAAATCTCTGACTTTTATTTGTATTTTCTCTCTCTAAAGAATTCTCCATTTCCTCTCAAGAAACCCAAGCCTTTTTCCTCTCACATGGCTGTTGCTCTCACACGAAAGATGAGCATCTCACTTAGGCACTTCAATAGCCAACTAGGGTCTCATTCATTAGTGGTTAACGGGTAGTTAGTGGTGGGAGTTATGGAAATAATAAGAGTTAACCCATTATCTCCAATTCCAATAATACCCCTCATGGACACATCAACCAACAATATCTAATTTAAATTTGACTGGAATTCGTCTTTGATTAATAATTTTTAATTTAAATACCTATGAAAATTTTGAATTTTTTAAATTAATTCTCTAGTAATTAGTGAAGAGTTCAATAATGAAGAAACTTTTCTCCATAGTTTTAGATATTGTCCTCTCTTGACAATGACATGTGCAACTTGCGGTACCATTTTTTACAAGGCGCCACTGTCCCGATGAGCCTACCCCTGCATTTCATGGTCTTGCGCTTCAGTTCAGATACATCTGGGCCCATTAGAATAATGCCCACTTTTCGATGTCGACAAACAAAGGTTTATCTTGACTATTTGCTTTGATATTTTATCCAATCACCATAAAAAAATGAGCTATCAATATACAAAGCATCGGAGAATTGTTCTTTGCTCAAAGATAGTTCTCATCTTTTCTTTCTTTCCTTTTACTCTTTTATAAATTAGATTTTGTTATAGTTGGAAAGATATTAAAACATCTTTAATTATAAAGTTTAGGGTTGGAAGAAAATTATAGTTTCAATAATTTTCTTTTTAATTAATTCAATTTTTCCTTCTAACATCTCGTGATACGATTACAATCTTAAACCACGCCCCATCTCAAAAAGTTGAATATAAGTTCAATGGAAAGGGCTAATAAAAAGGAGAGAAATGCATGGAAAAGATTTGGGGTATAGTCTTCTTTGCCGTAGGATGGTCCTTGTGGATTTGGAGGAATGAAGAGGTGTTTAATAGGAAAAAGCAATAAATGTGACACGGTTTGCGATCTAATTGAAGTCACAGCAGTTTCCCGAGTTAAAGCAAGCTAAGCTACTCAAGAATTTCATTTACAAATTACGAGTGGACTAAGCATCCAACAACATCAGTGTTAAGCTGGATTCATATGGTAACAAGAAGGTATAGAATTGTAAGAGAGTGAGATGATGTATGTGTAAAGGGTGCTAATTTACCACCTCCTAAAGTTCTTCAATTAATGAACTTTTTTGCTGATTAAAAAAATCTTTTTTTTTGGAAAAATTTAATTTCTATTTGCAAAATCATATATATTTTTTAATTTGATAAAAATATTATAAAAAATAAAATAAAGATAAATTGATAGAACACCACTTATAGAAAAAACTGAGAGGATATAATAGAAACTTTTAGATTAAGTTATATATATATATATATATATATATATATCTATGTGTATATATATATACATATATATATATATGTATATATATATATATATATATTTGTGGAATTTCATAAAAAATACTTTTGTTTATCGGAGGAGTGGAAAGACTTCTCCAAAAAATGAAAGAAATTACAAATCTTTTCTAACCATGTTCTAAAAATGAGACAGAGAGCATAATTATAAGTTATATTAGTGCATCGAGTAGTTATACCGGTTGCTTCTTCCCTCCCTTAAGAAAAAGGGAAAAAAAAAGGAAAAAAAAACATATTTATTTGTGAACCATGGTACCCTAGTTTATGACGTCTATTTAAACCTTATTTGTTACAACAATTTTTTATCACGTTGGCCAATGCATAATAGGAAGATCCACCTTCACACAAAGCCTTCTTTGCTCCATATTGCAACTCTTTGACTCTCTCTCTTATTCCTTTTCCTTGTTTGTCCTCCATGATCATCCTCACCATCCTCTCTATCTCCTCCCTCCCCACCACTTTCTTCGTCGGCAATACTTCCGGCCGGACTGCCAAGCCGAGGTCTTCTGTCAACAGTGTGGCATTCATCCTTTGCTCGGCATAAAGCGGCCAAGCAATCATCGGTACACCGTTGACTATACTCTCCAGTACAGAATTCCAGCCACAGTGAGTCATAAATCCACCGACCGACCGATGGCTCAATATCTCTATTTGCGGGGCCCAGTTTGGGATTATAAAACCCGATTCCTTAGTTCGGGTCAAGAATCCACCGGGCAAGTATTTTGATGGTGAGTCATCATCATGCCCCTTGCCTGTAGAGAAAAATGATGCGTCCGTATTGTTCTCCATTGGGTTTCGCAACACCCAAATAAATCTCTGTTGACTCTGCTCCAAACCGAAAGCCAGCTCGGTTATTTGCTTAACCGATATCGTCCCACCACTTCCGAAAGAAACATACAGCACCGATTCGGTCGGTTGTTTATCTAACCAACACAGCATCTCGCCTGTCAAACCATCCGGTTTGACCGGTCTTACTAGTGGTCCTATTGGATAAACCTGAACATTTTGGATGGATGCAAGAGCCTGTGCTTCAAGATCTTGCCATGTGTTTAACAAAATCCCATCGCCCAAAGGCAGTTGTTTGCATATCCGGAGATACTCGAAGTACTGTTGGTCGGACCGGTCCAGCATCGGGTCAACTACATCTTCTGGTTGGACAGGCTTGCAACCCGGAATTTTCAAAGGTTCTTTCTGATCAACAAACTCACCTTTGATCAACTCATGCAAGGTTGGAACATGCAATGAGAAAGAAAGAAACCTTGCATTAGAAGCTACATAAACGAACTCTGAAATTTTGAACTCCTCAGCAAGACACAAAGCTTCGGTTCCAAAGAGATCAACGATAAGAACTGATGGAGGCCTTTTCATGGTCGATATGGTAGAGCGCAGAGCCGGAACAGCCTCGCGCATGACTACGGCGAGACGGGTGGCAACCTTGGCATCGGTTTCAACTAGGTTGGTGATGTCGATGGCCGGGAATTCGACAATTTCAAGTGAATTTTTATAAGTGTGAAGTTGAAGAAGTTGAGATTGATCGGCTGATTCATCGGAAGCAACAATGAAGATAGTGACATGGAAGCCGTGATAATCTACAAGGCGTCTGCCGAGCTGGATGACCGGGATGAGATGTCCCATGCCGGGGCTAGACAAGATTGCGGCGTGAGGCTTTGTGGTGATCTCCATAGGTTTCGGATAAGTGGGAGAGGCGTGATAGCTAAGGGGCGAGTGTGGAGTGAGGAGTCCAATGCCCTTCTTATATAATATTTCGTCCTATCTATGGTTAGAAAATCTTATTATAGAACTAATGAATCTTAAACATTTTGACGATATCTGTTAAATACCATTAAAAATATAAAATATTTTTTTTTATATTTTTTAAAAAATAAATGGTAAAGATAAATTTTTTTTAACAATAATAGACTTAAACATTTGACCGATACCATTAATTAATATAGATTCAATTATTTTTTATTTCAAAATTTTTGGCCCCTCAAAAAATTGACCAATGGTACACTATTAAAAAACGGACTTTCAACGACAGAAAAATCTCTGAAAAATATCAATGACGGATTTCTTCTGTCTCTAAATCCGTCACAAAAAGTGATCTCGCTAATTTTCAGCAACGGATTTTTTTCCGTCACAAATATGAGTGTCGGATTAGCTTGCAATCAAAAAAAATCAGTCACTGAAACCAAAAAAAAAAAACTGAAAAAAAACAGTGATGGACAGATGTACGTCGCTGATTTGAGTTATGAAAAAAAAAAATAAAGTGCACAGCAACTCCAGCCCACCATCTACATTCGAACCCACGCGTAAGGATAATGTGAAAGCACTCTAGCCACTGGACCAAACAATAACTATATTTCTTTTTATTTTTTACTTATTATCTTTATTTCTTATTTTTTAATAATATTAAAATAATATAAAATTATAATTTATTATAAAATAATAAAATAATTTTATTATTACTTAAAATAAAATAATAAAAATTTTGAAAAAATAAAATAATATTATTCTTTGCAAAATAAAATAAAAATAATAAGAATTATTAAATAAAATAAAAAATAAAAAATCCATCAATAATCCATCGTTAATATTCTATCGGTAATCCGTCGCTAATTTTCCGTCGCTAATCTGTCATAAATGGTTATATATATATATTTTATTTCTTTCCCCTCACCAATTCACCGACAGAAGTTAGGGATGGAATATTTCCGTCGTTAAAAATTCTGTCGGTAATCCGTCGCTGATAATTTTATAATTTTTTTTTTATTTTTTAAGGGTTTAGCAACGGAAATATTACTGTCGCTAATCTCTCAGTATTGATTCTGATTTTAATCCGTCACTATTACCGACGGATATTTTTATATCGGTAATTTTCCATTACTGAATTCATGTTTTCTAGTAGTAGTACTTTAAATTAACCCTATATTTGAGTAAGCTTTTATGGCATAATTCTGTTTTTGACATTTTAAGACCAAATTTGTTGGAATTTAGATGCACATACACATGCAGAATCATGACAAATTTTCGGAATAGTAAAAGTTTGAATTTTTCGAGTATATTTCAATGAGTAGATCGTAAAAAATTCGAGAAACCATGAGTCCTGCTCGAACGACCTCACCGTTGAGATAATAATCACGAAAATCGAGTTATCACCACAGCACCACAACACCGCAATCCAAAACCCGATGATAAATTGATACGAAAAATTTTCTACGTAAAATTTATCTCGAACCCTCACTCTCTCAAAGAAAAATATTCTCTCTCAGATTCAGATCTCAAAAATTCTGTTGTTTTCTCTCTATGGTAACCCTAATTGATATTATCCCTAAGTCAATTATTCTCTCATGGCCACACAAGAAAGGAATATCAATCTAGGTCGGTTACCATTTTGAAAATATGAAAAGTGAGATAATTTCAATTTTCCATATATGAAAAAATGCCCCACTAGAATATTAATTCCATTAAACATCAATTTTCCATATTATTTGAGTTTAGGAGAGTTTGTTACTCAAAAAAAAATGTTTTCTTATTTTTGGGTAAGAAGAATGAAAAAAAAAAACAACAACAACAACAAAACAAAACAACGAGTAAAAGTCTTTCTCTCCCCGTTTTCTCCCACGGAACAGAAAACGCCATTAATGGCAAAGCTCCTCTCTGATAAATTGTTGTCAAACTTGACACATTTTAAATAAAATTTAGTATTGGTGGAGATAAAGGAATTTGGAATGTCAAAATTTTCGTAAAGCAATCAAATTAGTAACACAAAAGTGAAAGAAACGTTCAACTTCCTCACCACTACAATCCATCGTATCTTGATACACATCTCCTTCACCACCACAAAGTCATCTTGCACCTAATAAAAGCAAGTTTATTAAACAATTTTAAATTAATTCGAAACGTTTCATTTTGCTTTGTTTTATTTTATTATATTTTTTAATTAAAATAAAAAAATATAGAGATTTTCACTTGAATCAAACTTCTCAATTATGTTACTTAATCTTTTCTCAATCATAAAAATTTAAATCAGACTATAATTTAAATTGACCGAAATAGATTGAGAATTGATGGAACGTGACCTAAAAACCCATCTTTCTTGTGATACTTAACGTCCTTTAAGCCCAAAATCTAGTAAATGTGTATCGGCGCTACAAGGTTTGTTTTAAAAGGACAAATATGGTCCCCCTCTTTGGCGGACCATATCGACTTATCTTGATGGCAACCTAATTAGCTCGTAGCCCTCATCAACATCCAACAAGCGGAAAGGTTGGAGTAGCGTGTTTTTCCTCATATCATGACCGACAGCTTGGATAGAGTGCTGATTGTTTCTATTATCATCTATCACTGGTAATATCTCTTAAGTTTCGTATTAAAGTTCACTTTTCTATTCAACTATGCAACAAACTTCCAAGATAAGGAATGGAATCTTAAATATCTAATCTATAAAGAAGGATATCTCCTCAACCCACGAGACTTTCCTAACAATAAGGATTCCGAATCTTTTGAGAATATTTGACTAAACTCCTAAAATTTCGGGATATTTTCATAAGAAAATTAGAGTTGTCACACCTCGAAGGCATACAACTCACAAGATACATGCCTATAAGTACACGTGCATACGACTATCCTAGTACGTTCTCTCAGAACTATACACTTTACGCTCAAAACCGCAAAGGTTTTCACTCCCAACCTTTCTCTCAGCTCAGTCTGTTACAATTTTTTTTTAAATTGTTTTTTCTGACTTAAGGTCTAAGCACCTTTTGGCGGTCTTTTGTAGTTTTCATCTCATTGGTTGGAGCAGAGCCGTCAAGATCCCATTTGAGTTCAAAAAGGCCGATATCTGTGGAGTCAAAACCTAGATCCAACAGAAATTATTGAGCAGCTAATCACCTTTTTAGTAGGGTTCGCATTATTTTTTTATTAATCTCATTTGCTATTTCCGGTTTCAGCCCTTCAAGGCCTTTCTTATCGGTTCGCACAAGCTGTACGTATGTACGTATAAATTTGTAAATTAGGCTAACAAATGAGTTATCATGAGCCGCATGGCCATAATGAGCAACTTCTTCTCGGATAAAAACATTTTAAGGTCAAATTAGAATAGAGGAGAGAATAGTAAAAAGTTAATAATAAAAAAAAAAACAACAACAACAAATAACAAAGCCTCTCTCTCTCTCTCTCTCTCTCTCTCTCTCTCTCTCTCTCTCTCTCTCTCTCTCTCTCTCTCTCTCTCTCTCTCTCTCTCTCTCTCTCTCCCGGTTTTCTCCCACGGAACAAAAAATGCCATTAATGGCAAAACTCATCAATCTTTGACCCTAACGTTTAGCCCCAATTGAATGCCATTTTCTAGCATTTTATTCCGTCTTACATTTAGTTAATTTTTTGGATATTTGAAAATAACCCGAGTCTAGTTTATTTCTTATAAAGAACCTGTTTTCTATTTTTTTTTTTAAGCTTGTTGATGGCGAACATCTTACTTTGTTCTTGCAAATTTGTTGAATCTAATTCAAAGAGAGAATCATTCCATTTTGACTTTCTTTACCTGTAATGTCAAATTTAATATTGACTTTCTTACCGATCTCTCATATCTGATTGAAATCAAAGAGAGAATCATTTCATTTTGGTTTCTTGCTAGTTGACTTCATTTTCTCCGATCTTTCCGGCACTTTTATTGTTTTCCTTGGAGGCATCTAACTTTGTGGCTTGATCACCTCTCCTGGACTCTTCAAAAGATTTAAACTTCCTGCATGTGGATTCTTCATTTGCAACATCACCCTCAATCACGGCCATCAATCACTGCCCAGCGGTCCTATGGGATCAACTGGTGCCTTCAAAATCTGAAGTATAATACCATTCTCATCTCGGCAAAGCTTGAAGGGGTCTTACTCTCGAGCTCTTCCCACGTCCAACAAAATCCCATCTGCTTTGCACAACTCGGACCCTGTATTGAGACATCTTGAATAATGCCTAATGGTCCCGTTTTCCGGTTTCTCATTGGCTCGATGACATCCTCTGGGAGAACCGACTACAACCAGGATCATCAATGGTTCCTTTCGGTCAGTAAACTCTTCTTCCACAATCTTATCAAGAATAGGAAGATAAGACTCTGAGAGAGTAACCGTCCTTTTTCCATGGGGGTGCCTCAACAGGGAGGGCAAAGTCATTTTCGGAGACCCTTGAGACCCAGTTGTCGTAAGATAAGAGCTTATACTACTCTATAAAAGAGACCAAGAGACCGGTGGTAGAGTAACCATCCGATGGATATCAGTAACTTCTGGGCAATACAAGAAGCACCAGTTCCGAAGATGTTCCTGTTAATTGGTTTGGCATTGCATGCATAGCCGACCGAAGAGATTAAATGGCAGAGCTTCACGCATGGTAAAAGATATCCATTCCTTGGAATCCAAACATTTGGATTCTTGAAGTAGAGATAGCTCGCAATGCGATTCATTATATGTGACAACAAAAATGGTAACATGGAAATGGAAACTATGATGATGGCTTCCAAGCTCAGAGAAAGAGAGAGAAGAACAAGATGGTGGAGTTTGCAAGGTTAAACAATTAACTAGAAAATTAAAAAGTTTCGGATTAAAATAAAAAATATTTTAAAAGGTTAATACTATAAAATATAATCATCAACGATTCTATCATAAAAATCGAATTACAAAAGCATCACATTAACAATGCATAATATTTACGATGCGAAAAAGGATTTGCATCATGCCTTTTATCAATCCATTCAACCTAAATAGTAAATAGCAATGCCATTTACCGTTTGCATTACCCAAGTGATAAAACTTTATCACGTGAACTTTTGCTTACATTATATCGTTTTTCAACCCAAGAGAACTAATTAATTTTTTTTCTTTCTTTTGCTAATTAAAAAGGAATGGGAGACTATTTGTCTTGTTATCTCTCGGAACATGATTTTTAAATCTTACTTCCCATTACTTGTGTATGTAGAACAATATTTTGCCACTTGTGACAATGCATTAGAAGAGGACCCCCCTTCGCTCAAGGCCTTCCTTGCGCCGCATTGCAACTCTCTGACTCTCTCTCTCATTCCTTTCCCTTGTTTGTTCTCCATGATCATCCTCACCATCTTCTCTATCTCCACTCTTCCCACTACTGCCTTTGTGGGCAACACCTCCGACCGCACGGCCACGCCAAGCTCTTCGGTCAATAGCGTGGCATTCATCTTCTGCTCCGCATATAGAGGCCAAGCAATCATCGGTACACCGTTGACTATACTCTCCAGTACAGAATTCCAGCCACAATGAGTCATGAATCCACCGACCGACCGATGGCTCAATATCTCTATCTGTGGGGCCCAATTTGGGGCAATAAAACCCGATTCCTTAGTTCGGGTCAAGAATCCATCGGGCAAGTATCTTGATGGTGGGTCATCATCATGCTCCTTGCCTGTAGAGAAAAATGATGCTTCCGTATTGTCCTCCACGGGTTTTCGCAACACCCAAATAAATCTCTGTTGACTCTGCTCCAAACCGAAAGCCAGCTCGGTTATTTGCTTAACAGACATGGTCCCACCACTTCCGAAAGAAACATACAGCACCGATTCGGTAGGTTGTTTATCTAGCCAACAAAGCATCTCGCCTTTCAAACCATCCGGTTTGACCGGACTTACTAGTGGTCCTATTGGATAAACCTGAACATTTTGGACGGATGCAAGAGCCTGTGCTTCAAGATCTTGCCATGTGTTTAACAAAATCCCATCGCCCAAAGGCAGTTGTTTGCATATCCGGAGATACTCCAAGTACTGTTGGTCGGACCGGTCCAGAATCGAGCCAGATACATCTTCCAATCGGACCGGCTTGCAACCCGGAACATTCAAAGGCTCTTTCTGATCAACAAACTCGCCTTTGATCAACTCATGCAAAGTTGGAACATGCAAAGAGAAAGAAAGAAACTTTGCATTAGTAGCTATGTAAACGTACTTGGAAATTTTGAACTCCTCTGCAAGACACAAAGCTTCGGTTCCAAAAAGATCAACAATGAGAACTGATGGAGGGCATTTCATGGCAGATATGGCAGAGCGCAGAACCGGAACAGACTCGCGCATGACTACGACGAGACGGGTGACAACATTGGCATTGGGTTCAACTAGGTCGGTGATGTCGATGGCCGGGAATTCGACTATTTCAAGTGAATTTTTGTAAGTGTGAAGTTGGAGAAGCTGAGATTGATCAGATGATTCATTGGATGCAACAATGAAGATGGTGACATGGAAGCCGTGATAATCCACGAGGCGCTTGCCGAGCTGGATGACCGGGATGATATGTCCCATGCCAGGGCTTGACAAGATTGCGGCGTGAGGCTTTGTGGTGATCTCCATAGATTTTGGATAAGCGGGGGAGACCTGCATGCTAAGGGCAAGTGTGGAGTGAGGAGTCAAGTGCTCTTCTTGTACAATATTTCATCTTATTTATGGTCAGAAAATATCTTAATTAATTTTATGTATGAAAATAAGTTAATAATTCATTTGATTTTAAAAATATTTAACTTTCTTTTATTTTCATATTTTCTTAATTATAATAATAAATTTTGTATAGAAATATAAATTATTATAAAATATTTTATTAGAACTAATGGATTATTAGGATTAATATTATGTGATTTGGACAAAAAGAAACGAAATGATTTAAATAAATCTTTTTTATCGATAACCTTAGGCCAATCAATCAAATATTGATTAAAACATAATCAATCAAAAACTACTTAAAATGACCTTTCTGCTAGAAACCAAATGTTTTTGAAAATTCTTGTTCTCATTGAATCATTTGTATCTATATGCATCGGGATCCTGATTTGTGGATCTCTCGGTTCGAGAAATAAAAATAAGAGGATCAACATGAATATAGTATTAAAAAATATTATTTTTTTAAGAAATAAATAGTAGAAAAAATTAACAATAATAGATCTGTTAAATACCATTAATTAATATACATATTTAATTATTTTTATTTAAAAAAATTTTGCCCCCTCAAAAATTGATCATATGAGACTTTAAATTAACCATATATTTGAGTAAGCTTTTATAGCATAAATCCGTTTTTGACATACTACCAAACATCGAGTACTTACTTAAACTTGGCATTATTTTTTTTTTTAATCTCATTTGCAATTTTCCATTTTCACCTGTTCAAGACCTTTCTTATGAGTTCTCACAAACCATATATATAAATATATGTATGTATGTATGTATGTATGTATGTATGTATGTATGTATGTTATTAAATTTGTAAATTAGGCTAACAAATGAGTTATCCCAAGCCGCATGGTCATAATGAGCAACTTTTTCTCCGATAAAAACTCTTTAAGGTCAAATTAGAATAAAGGAGAAAAATTAGCATATAATTTGAGTTGAGAAGAGTTTGTCAACCTATTTTTATTTTTATTTTTATTTTTTCCTAAACTAATCATTATTCGAATTATCTGAATAATTTGATTTAAATACTATAAGATCTATTTAAGAGTTATCTCTCTCAACGTTTGTTCTTATTTCAAATATTTAAATTCAAAAAACTTAGTCAAGAAAATTTAGTTATTTGTGTTAATTTAATAATTTTGAAAATAAAGTAAGTCACACTCAAAGGAAAAAAAAATCTTATTTTTAGGTAAGGAAAGCGGAGGGAAAAAAGGGAAAAAAGAAGAGCAAAAGCCTCTCTCTCCGTTTTCTCCCACCGAACCAAAAACGCCATTAATGCAAACCTCCTCTCTCTCTCTCTCTCTCTCTCTCTCTCCTTCCAATTTGAATCAGGTGGAAAAAAGAGGTACCTTGACGAAACATGGAAAGAGAACCAACGAAAGATCCCAAGGCGTGAAGCCACATGCAGCTTTCTTCCTCTTCCTTCGCCTTCTTCTTTTTATGTAACTGGCTCTCTCTCTCATCTCTCTCTCTACGGGATCTTCAAACTTTCTTTTCGATTGAGCTACTTATACTATATAAACACCATCGCTGCATTGCTAAATGTTTATCATCATCGTTAATATTATTAAAAAATATATTATATATTAAATGGAATCAATTATTAATTCAAAGTTGATATATATTTGATATTTGATATTTTTATATTTATAATAATTATTTTTATATTTATGAAAATAAATTTTTATATAAATTCAATTCATCTAATAATTTATTAAAATAATAAAATATTAGTATTTATATTATTATATCGCTTTCATTTTTAAAATGTATTAGAACTATATCTACATATATCTTGAGAACACTATTGGTTTGTTATGAAAAAAACTGTTCTTCAATATACGTCTGCATGTGTCTCCAGAAGACTCCTTATCTGTAACTAGGAGGTGTACACCGCGCGCTGCGCGGTGTAGTGTTTTGATTTTGACTACAAATTGAGGGGAATTGCCCGGTGTGATTTAGTAAAATTCACATTAATTTTAATTTTGATTTTGGCTGCAAATTGATGGGCTAAATTTTATAAAACTTCTGAATGACAACCCACCAATATTATATGATAAGAATTTTTTAAATTTTACTAATTATAAAACCTTTTAAAATATAAATTTTAGTATTAATATTTTAATATATTAAATATTAATACTTCAGGTTTTAAAATAAAATATTATATATTGTAAATATTTAATTCTTATAATATTAATATTTTTTAGTATTAATACTAATTTGTAATATTAAAAATTAGTATTTAATAATTTATATATTAAATATTAAATATTTTTTGTATATATTCAAATTGTTGATTACTTGTAATATTAAATCAAAATTAAAAATTTTATAAAATATTAAATTGAATATTAAATTACCATGGTAGTTCTGATTAAATAATAATCTGATTAAAAAATTTTATGATTGTATTTAAAATATCTAAAATATTTGTAATGCGTTCATCTAAAATTTTATGCGTTCATTGAGCTACACAATCATGCCATAAAACCAACAGCGTAGACGATCACATCCAACCAAAGGTATAAGAAAAAATTTGGCAAAAAATCAAGTACAGAAACAGTAAGAGTTACGGACATTAATTATCATTTTCAAGAAAAACTCATCAAATTATGAAAGAATTTACAAAAAACAACAACTCAACATAGGAGTGTGGACTCAATTTGTATTCTTTCTCTGAAAAAGGGATGCAGGCATACATAACAAAAGCAAAAGCCAGAGTCAATGTGACAACTGAATTTCTCAAGTAAAGTACAAAGAAAATATCTATCTATTGTGAGATCAATATAGCATCACAGAGAGAAACTTACTTCTAAGAGTTGCATGTTTATTGGAGTGGATATTGTATACATCTTCCAAAACATTATTTCAAATATCCATAATATATTCTCTTGGGACACCTCCACAATTTAGAAAAGCAATCAGGTGCGATGAGATAATTTGTTAAATATTATGGAAGTTATAATTTCTCCTAAATTAATTTAAATATTAAAATATTTTTTAGAATTAAAAATAATTTCAAACGTGAAATATTTAAATATTAATATTTAGATATTTAAGATCTTAATATAAATTTAAATTGTCGTATAAAATATAAAAATATTAAACAATAAATCAAAACAAATTGATAAGTATTTTTATGTAATTTAAAACTATATAAAAATAAAAATATTTAGATATTTAGTTTTAATACCTGGATATTTATTTAATATTAAATATATTATATTAAAATGAGAAAAATATTTGTATAATTTTATATTTATATATATTTAAATATAAGTTCTGCTACGTAGGAAAATTTCAAAGTTCTACTATGTAGCAAAACTATATAGTTCTGTTAAATAGCAGAACTATAAAGTTTTGCTATAGTTCTGCTACATAGCATAACTATGAAGTTCCGTTATAGTTCTGTTACTTAACAGAACTATATAGTTCTGCGAAGTAGTAGAACTACAATGTTCTGCTAAGCAGCAGATTTCTAAGTTTCGTGCGTTCGTCAATAAATTTTTTTTTTAGAAGTAAAATTTTGTAAAACTTTTGGATGACAATCCATTAGGCTTATATAGTAAGAAATTTTTAAATTTTTTGTAATTTTAATTTTGCTTTTATTTGTTATTTTTCAGCTAAAGTTTGGGTATCAATGAAAATAAATTTTTAATCTTATGAAATTTAAGTTGGCTTTTTAAATTTTCTTAAATGTCATTTAAAAAAATCTGAAAGTTTGTCAAAAAAAAAGATTTCTTTTGTTTTAAATAAAATATGTCTATCCATACAAAAAAATATGAAACAATAATTAAATTTTTAATAGTTTGTGTATAAATAACAGACTAATTAGAAATGAAATTTTTAATTTTAGCTGCACCTCTTACATCTTCTAAAATATTATTTTAAGACCACCAACTAAAATCAAAAAATTTTGTTTACTTTAATAAAATATAATATAATATGTATAACGTTAGCAGAACCACAACAGAACTATATTGTTCTGCTCAGCAAAAGTATGTTGTTCTGGTACATAACAGAACTTCATAACTTTCTACATTATTTGATGAATTTTTTTTAGGGGCTAAATTTTGTGAAACTTTAGGATGACAACCCACTCGGCTCATATAATAAGAAAATTTTTAATTTTTTGTGATTTTAAGTTTGCCATTATTTTTTATTTTTCAATTTAAGTTTGTATATGAATAGAGATAAATTTTTAATTTTATGAAATTTTAATTTGCTTTTTAAATTTTCTCAAATGTCATTTTTAAAAAATCTAAAAGTTTGTCAAAAAAAATCTTTCTTTTGTTTTAAATATCATTTATTTCAAATATTTTTGATATTTTTAATATAATCATAAATTTTTTTTATCTAAAAATAAAAATAAAGATTTGAAAAAAATGATATAAATTCTGCGCAGCACAGAACCACATCGTTCTGTATTGGGCAGAACCATGGTTCTGCACTGTCACAGAACCACATGGTTTTGTCCAGTGCAGAACGATGTGGTTGTGCACTGCGCAAAACCATCGCAGAACCACCTCGTTCTGCATTTTGTGGTTCTGCGCTATATTAAGTCCAATTTCGGTAATTTTGTATAATTACATATGCACTTATAGCTCTGCATTTATATTAACAACACATCACCTAACACTTGAAAAAAATATTTTTTTGATATAAAGATACTTTCCAATATTTTTTTATTTAATATTTTATAATTATAATTTTTATAGCATTATAATATCATAGTATTTTGACTGTTCATGTGTTTCAAAACATGAGATAATAAACGTAGATATTAAACCCTAAATTAAATATTATTTATGTCCAAAAAAGCAGAATAGCTCTGCAATTTGCAGAACTACCTTTACTCTTCCAAATAAAACATATATTTAAATATAACATTATACAAATAATTTTTTCCATTTTACTATAATATATTTAATACATAACAAATTTAATATTAAATAAATATCTAAATAATTAAATTAAAAGTTTTATTCTTATATAATTTTAAATTAGATAAAAATATTTATAAACTCACTTAAATTAAATTATTGAATGACCGCGCGGTATAGTGTTTTGATTCTGACTACAAATTGAGGGGAGTTATCCAGTGTGGTTTAGTAAAATTCGCATTAATTTCAATTTTGATTTTGGCTGCAAACTGAGATGCTAAATTTTATAAAACTTCTGAATGGCAACCCACCAATATTATATGATAAGAATTTTTTAAATTTTAGTAATTATAAAACCTTTTAAAATATAAATTTTAGTATTAATATTTTAATATATTAAATATTAATACTTCAGGTTTTAAAATAAAATATTACATATTGTAAATATTTAATTCTTATAATATTAATATTTTTTAGTATTAATACTAATTTGTAATATTAAAAATTAGTATTTAATAATTTATATATTAAATATAAATATTTTTTGTATATATTCAAATTGTTGATTATTTGTAATATTAAATAAAAAATAAAAATTATATAAAATATTAAATTGAATACTAAATTACCATGGTAGTTCTGATTAAATAATAATCTGATTAAAAAATTTTATGATTGTATTTAAAATATCTAAAATATTTGTAATGCGTTCATCGACGAAATTTTTTTTTATGAGGGACTAAATTTTATAAAGTTTCTGAATGACAACCCACGAAGATCAAATAATATGAATTATTTACATTTTGCTAATTGTAAAACCTTTTAATATATAAATTTTAGCATTAATATTTTAAAATTAAATATATTTATTTAAAATATTTAAATAAAAATATTTAAATATTTAATTTAAATACATAGATATTTATTTAAAATTAAATAAATTATATATTAAAAAATCATATCCGAAAAAAAATTATCTGTATAATGTTATATTTAAATGACATAATTATTTTTTAGTGTTTGTATATTCCTTGTTTTTTTTATTTTTTGGGTCTTTTTTTTCTATATAGAGGGAGGCGTGACAAAAGATAGCCTGTAGTGTACGTGGTGTGCGTGCTTTATATTAAAAATTATATATTTAATCTGTTAATTTTTATTCTTATACAGTTTCAAATGATAAAAATATTTATAAGTCTATTTAAATAAAAATATTAATAATATTATTTTGGTTCATCATTTAATATTTTCACATTTCATGTTATAATTTCATATTTTATTTAAATAAATATCAAATATCCAAATAAATTATTTTTAATATTATAAAAATATGAATATTGGAATAATAAGGTGGTACGTAGAATCACAAGGTTCTGATACGCAGAACGATATGGTTATGCTATTATTCCCCGCCAAAAAGCAAAACCTTTTTAATCTTCCAAAATATTATTATTATTTTAAAAATATCCGAAAACATATTTTTTATTTTGTTTATGGTTGTGATGGTGTAAATTTTTGAGAAATCACATCTAAATGATTTAAAAAAGTTTAAATTCGATTTGTTTCTATAAAATAAATATAGTTTTTCTTTTTTATAAATATTAAATCTTTTCAAAAAAAGTGAAAGATTATTAAAAACCATAATATGGTAGATATTTTTATAATTATAATTTTTATAGATTGCATTTTTAGGTTAGCTAATATTTAAATATTTATCTAATATTAAACATTCTAAATTTAAATGAAAAAGACATGGACATAACATGTATAACATTAATATTGGTGTGAAATAAAAAAGACATAAATATTAATTTGAAATCATAATATTTAGTAATTTAAGTCTAAAAAATACATAAATATTAATATTTAATTTAAGGTTTGTAAAGTATAAAAATACAAAAAATAATTTAGTTATTTAAAGATTTCATATAATAAATCAAATATTCTTTTCGTAGGCATTACATATGAATTCGTGTTGATCAATTTATATATAAGTTATCTAATTTTATAAATTTTACCTATAGTTAACTATGGAGTTTTTAAATTATAGTTTTGATCTTTTAAAGAATTATTGTCTATCTAAAATTTTTACTCTAGTAGTTTGAATTTTTGTCTAACTAAAAGTTTTTAAAATTGGAATTTCAAATAAAATGTTAATCGTAATATAAAATATAAAAATATTAATAAAAAAAACAAAACTAAAACTTATAAATATAAATATGCAATTTAAAATTTTATAAGAATAAAAAATTTAAATATTTAATTTAAATATGCATATATTTATTTAAAATTAAATAAATTAGATATTAAATAAATTATATCTGAAAAAAATTATCTATATAATGTTATGCAATATTATGTCTAAACGACATAATTGTTTTTGGGTGCTTATATATTCATTTTTTTTTTATTTTTTGGGTCTTTCTTTCTATATAGAGGGAGGCGTGACAAAAGATAGCTTATAGTGTGCATGGTGTGCATGCTCTATATTAAAAATATATATTTAATTTTTTAATTTTTATTCTTATAAATTTTAAATGATAAAAATATTTAAACGTTTATTTAAATAAAAATATTAATAATGTTGGTTTTGTTTATCATTTAATATTTTCATATTTCATATTATAATTTTATATTTTATTTAAATAAATATCAAATATCTAAATAAATTATTTTTAATATTAAAAAAATTGAATATTTGAATAACAAGGTGGTACGCAGAACGAGATTGTTCAGCTATGCAGAGCCACATGATTCTGCTATCCAGAGTCTCATGGTTATGCTATGCAGAACGACATGGTTCTGCTATGCAGAACGACATGGTTCTGCTATACAGAATTTCATGATTCTGCTATTTTTTAATCTTTCAAAATATTATTATTATTTTTAAAACACCCGAAAATATTTTTCTTTATTTTGTTTAGGGTTGTGATAGTATAAATTTTTTAGAAACCACATTTAAATGATTTCAAAAATATAACCATGTAATTCCGCTACATAGCAGAATCATGTAGTTCCGCCACATAGCAGAACCATGTAGTTCCGCTACATATCAGAACCATGTGGTTCCGCTACTTAGAACCATGTGGTTCCGCTACTTAGCAGAACCATGTGGTTCCGCTACTTAGAACCATGTGGTTCCGCTACTTAGCAGAACCATGTGGTTCCGATACTTAGCAGAACCATGTGGTTCCGCTACTTAGAACCATGTGGTTCCGTTAGCAGAACCATGTGGTTCCGCTACTTAGCAGAACCATGTGGCAGAACCATGTGGTTCCGCTACCTAGCAGAACCATGTGGCAGAACCATGTGGTTCCGCTACCTAGCAGAACCATGTGGTTCCGCTAGCAGAACCATGTGGAACCATGTGGTTCCGCTACCTAGCAGAACCATGTGGTTCCGCTACCAGAACCAAGCAGAACCATGTGGTTCCGCTAGCAGAACCATGTGGTTCCGCTACCTAGCAGAACCATGTGGTTCCGCTAGCAGAACCATGTGGAACCATGTGGTTCCGCTAGCAGAACCATGTGGTTCCGCTACCTAGCAGAACCATGTGGTTCCGCTAGCAGAACCATGTGGTTCCGCTACCTAGCAGAACCATGTGGTTCCGCTACCTAGCAGAACCATGTGGTTCCGCTAGCAGAACCATGTGGAACCATGTGGAACCATGTGGTTCCGCTACCTAGCAGAACCATGTGGAACCATGTGGAACCATGTGGTTCCGCTAGCAGAACCATGTGGTTCCGCTACCTAGCAGAACCATGTGGTTCCGCTAGCAGAACCATGTGGAACCATGTGGTTCCGCTAGCAGAACCATGTGATTCCGCTACCTAGCAGAACCATGTGGTTCCGCTACCTAACAGAACCATGTGGTTCCGCTACCTAGCAGAACCATGTGGTTCCGCTAGCAGAACCATGTGGAACCATGTGGTTCCGCTACGTAGCAGAACCATGTGGTTCCGCTACCTAGCAGAACCATGTGGTTCCGCTAGCAGAACCATGTGGAACCATGTGGTTCCGCTAGCAGAACCATGGTTCCGTTACATAGCAGAACCATGTGGTTCCGCTACATAGCAAAACCATATAGTTCCGCTAAACCATGTAGTTCCGCTACATAGCAGAACCATGTAGTTCCGCTACATAGCAGAACTTCGTTGTTCTACTTAGCAAAAGTATGTTGTTCTGTTATATAGTAAAATTTCATAGCTCTCTGCATTATTTGATAATTTTTTTTTAGGGGCTAAATTTTGTCAATATTTAGGATGACAACCCAGTCGGCTCATATAATAAGAATTTTTTTAATTTTTTGTGATTTTAATTTTGCCTTTATTTTTTATTTTTCAATTTAAGTTTGTATATGAATAGAAATAAGTTTTTAATCTTATGACATTTTAATTGATTTTTTAAATTTTCTCAAATGTCATTTTTAAAAAATCTGAAAATTTGTCAAAAAAAAATCTTTCTTTTGTTTTAAATATCATTTATTTCGAATATTTTTTATATTTTTAATATAATTATAAAATTTTTTATTTTAAAAATGAAAAGAACGATTTTCAAATATTTTTTAACTTAATATTTTTATAATTATAATTTTTATAAATTGTAATTCTACCATACACATTTTTTAAATATTTAAAGATTCATTTAACATTAAATATATTAAATTAAAATGAAAAACATATCATTATAATATTAATATCTTTGTAAAATTAAAAAAATATAAACATTAATTTGCAATTATAATATTTAATAATTTAAGTTGAAAAAATGTTTGAATTTTTTTGTTGAAAAAAATACAATGTTTTTTTTATGCAAAAAGTGATTGCATCTGGGTTCGAACATGAGACGCACTTTAATGACATTCTTGTAATAATACAATCATGCGGAACTATTTTTGAATATACATATCTATAGAACTATTTTTCTTTTTAGCAAAACTACTTCCTTTCCTATCAGAACCATTTTTTTTAATGGCATTACAGAACTTTTTTTTTGTAACAGAATTACTTTTTTTGTTTGAACATACCTAACCACAAAAAGACAGAACTGCTTTTTTTTAACATACCTAACTACAGAACTACAGAACTACAGGATTACTTTTTTTTTAGCATAGCAATTTTTTTTTAAAATATTTATATTTAGAAATTTAAAATTTGAATATAAATTTAAATTGCAGTATAAAATGTAAAATTATTAAACAATAAATCAAAACAAACTGATAAAATGTGAAATATTCATTTAGGGGAACTACATCGCAGAACCATGTAGTTCTGCTACATAGCAGAACCATGTAGTTCCGCTACCACATAGCAGAACCATGTAGTTCCGCTACTTAGCAGAACCATGTACTTCCGCTACCACATAGCAGAACCATGTAGTTCCGCTACTTAGCAGAACCATGTAATTCCGCTACCACATAGCAGAACCATATAGTTCCGCTACATAACAAAACCATGTAGTTCCGCTAGCAGAACCATGTAGTTCCGCTACATAGCAGAACCATGTAGTTCCGCTACATAGCTAAACCATGTAGTTCCGCTAAACCATGTAGTTCCGCTAAACCATGTAGTTCCGTTAAACCATGTAGTTCCGCTACATAGCAGAACCATGTAGTTCCGCTACTACATAGCAGAATCATGTAGTTCCGCTAACAGAACCATGTAGTTCCGCTATATAGCAGAACCATGTAGTTCCGTTAAACCTTGTAGTTCCGCTAAACCATGTAGTTCCGCTACATAGCAGAACCATGTAGTTCCGCTACATAGCAGAATTACGTTGTTCTGCTTAGCAAAAGTATGTTGTTCTGCTACATAGCAAAATTTCATAGCTCTCTGCATTATTTGATAAATTTTTTTTTAGGGGCTAAATTTTGTGAAGATTTAGGATGACAACGCAGTCGGCTCATATAATAAGAATTTTTTTAATTTTTTGTGATTTTAATTTTGCCTTCATTTTTTATTTTTCAATTTAAGTTTGTATATGAATAGAAATAAGTTTTTAATCTTATGACATTTTAATTGATTTTTTAAATTTTCTCAAATGTCATTTTAAAAAAATCTGAAAGTTTGTCAAAAAAAATCTTTCTTTTGTTTTAAATATCATTTATTTCGAATATTTTTTATATTTTTAATATAATCATAAAATTTTTTATTTTAAAAACGAAAAGAAAGATTTTCAAATATTTTTTAACTTAATATTTTTATAATTATAATTTTTATAAATTGTAATTCTACCATACACATTTTTTAAATATTTAAATATTCATTTAACATTAAATATATTAAATTAAAATGAAAAACATATCATTATAATATTAATATCTTTGTAAAATTAAAAAAATATAAACATTAATTTGCAATTTTAATATTTAATAATTTAAGTTAAAAAAATGTAAAAAAATTTTTGTTGACAAAATACAATGTTTTTTTAATGCAAAAAGTGATTGCATCTGGATTCGAACATGAGACGCACTTTGATGACATTCTTGTAATAATACAATCATGCGGAACTACTTTTGAATATACATATCTATAGAACTACTTTTCTTTTTAGCAAAATTACTTCTTTCCTATCACAACCATTTTTTTTAATGGCATTACATAACTTTTTTTTGTAACAGAACTACTTTTTTTGTTTGAACATACCTAACCACAAAAAGACAGAACTGTTTTTTTTTTAACATACCTAACTACAGAACTACAGGATTACTTTTTTTTTAGCGTAGCAATTTTTTTTTTGTTTATACCCAACCACATAACTATTTTTTTTTAGCAAAACTACTTTTTTTTTAGCAGAACAATGTAGTTCTACACGATGCAGAACTATTTTTGTAGCATAACTATTTTAATGGCATTACAAAACTATTTTTTTAAGAAGAACTACTTTATTTTTTTTTAATATACCTAACTACAGAACTTTTTTTTTGAACATACCTAACTACGGAACCATTTTTTTTTAGCAGAAAAATTTTTGTTCTGCGCGGCGTAGAACCATGTCATTTTGCATTCGGCAGAACCATATTGTTCTGTGCGGTGCAGTACCATGTTGTTTTGTGCAACGTAGAATCATATGGTTCTTTTAGCAGAACTATTATTGAATAATTTGTTTTTAGAAAAACTATTTTCTTTTTTTTAATGGCATTACAGAACTATATTTTTTTGAAGTAGAACTACCTTTTTTTTTCCTGAATATACCAAACCGCAGAACCACTTTTTTTTTTTAGTAGAATACTTTTTTTTTACCGCATTACAGAACTACTTTTTTTTTAACATATCTAACTACAAAGCATAGAACTACTCTTTTTTTTAACATAGCTAACTACAGAACTACAGAATTACTTTTTTTTTAACAGAACTAAATTTTTTTAAAACATAGTTGACAACGTATCTAACTACAGAACCACATAAGTACTTATTTTTTTTTAACATAGCAAACTACATAGCTATTCTTTTTTAACAGAACCATTTTTTTTAATGTTGGTACAAAACTACTTTTTTTGAACAAACCTAATCACAGAACTTATTTTTTCTTCCAAAACTACTTTTGAACTATTTTTTTAGCAGATTTTTTTTTTCAATGGCAATATATAATTACTTTTTTTTAGCAGACTACTTTTTTTTTAATGGCATAACAGAATTATTTTTTTTAGCAGAATGACTTTATTTTTTTTAACACACTTAACTATGGAACTATTTTGTTTTTTAGCAAAACTACTTT
Source organism: Dillenia suffruticosa (assembly GCA_033439265.1). Taxonomy (NCBI): domain Eukaryota; kingdom Viridiplantae; phylum Streptophyta; class Magnoliopsida; order Dilleniales; family Dilleniaceae; genus Dillenia; species Dillenia suffruticosa. Next base: position 2,071,418 of record JAVTVX010000027.1, read on the forward strand.
TTTTTAGAAGAACAATGTAGTTCTGCACAGTGCAGAATCACATGGTTCTTTTAGCAGAACTATTCTGAACCACCTTTTTTTTAGTAAAACTATTTTTTTAGCAGAACAATGCAGAACCATGTTGTTCTACACCAGGCAGAACCACATGGTTCTGCGTGGTGCAGAACCATGCCGTTTTGTGCCGTGCAGAAGCACATGGTTCTTTTAGTAAAAGTACTTTTGAATAAATTTTTTTAGCAGAACTATTTTCTTTTTTTTAATGGCATTACATAACTACTTTTTTTTGTTGCAGAACTACATTTTTTTTAACGTACTTAATTACAGAACTACTTTTTTTTTTTTAGATAATTTTTTTAACGGTATCACAAAACCCCTTTTTTTTTTCGTATTAGTTCTACTTTTTTTTTGAATATATCTAATCACAAAACCACAGAACTACATTTTTTTTTAAATACCTAACAACAGAACTATAGAACTACTTTTTTTTAATAGAACTATTTTTTTAAAAACATAGTCGACAGCATATCTAACAACAGAACTACAAAATTTTTTTTTTTAACATACCAAACTACATAACTATTCTTTTTTAACAGAACAACTTTTTTTTAAAGGCGGTACAAAACTCCTTTTTTTGAACATACCTATCTACAGAACCTATTTTTTCTTGCAGAACTACTTTTGAACTATTTTTTTTAGTAGAACTATTTTTTTAATGGGATTACAGAACTATTTTTTTTTGTAGCAGAAGTCTTTTTTTTTTTCGAATATAGTTAACTACAGAACTATTTTTTTTAGTAGACTACTTTTTTTTTAATGGCATAACATAAACATTTTTTTAGCAGAACTACTTTAATTTTTTTTTTAACATACCTAACCACAAAACTTTTTTTTTTACATACCTAATGGAAGAACTATTTTTTTTTAGCAAAACTACCTTTTTTTAGCATAACAATGTAGTTCTGCACGGTGCAGAACCATATCGTTTTGTCTTTTAGTAAAACTATCTTGAACTTTTTTTTTAGCAGAACAATTTTTTTTTAGTAGCATTACAAACTACTTTTTTTTGTTGTAGAATTACCCTTGTTTTTAAACATACCAAACTACAGAACTATTCTTTTTTTTAACGGCATTACAGAACTACTTTTTTTTCATATCAAACCTACTTTTTTTTTCAACATATCTAACTACAAAACTACAAAACTACTCTTTTTTTTTTAACATACAGAACCACAGAACCACAGAACTACATTTTTTAAGAGAACTATTTTTTTTTTAAAACATAGCCAATAATATATCTAACTACAGAACTACAGAAATATTTTTTCTAACGTACCAAACTATATAACTATTCTTTTTTAACAGAACCACTTCTTTTTAATGGTATTACAAAACTACTTTTCTTGAACATACCTAGCTACAAAATTTATTTTTTCTTGCAGAACTACTTTTGAACAATTTTTTTTGTAGAACAATTTTTTTAATGGCATTACAGAACTACATTTTTTTGTAGCAAAACTACTTTTTGTTTTTAACATTCCTAACCAAAAATCTTTTTTTTTTAGCAAAACTACTTTTTTTAGCAGAACCATGTCATTCTGTGTGGCGCAGAACCATGTCATTCTGTGCGGAGCAGAACCATGTCATTCTGCACGGAGCAGAACCATGTCGTTCTATACTGGGCAGAACCAAATCCATCAAAAAAAAATTCCAGACTTTAAACGCTATTATTAAAAAAAAATGTACTTCTGCAACTCCTTATAGTTGTTCTGCAAAATCAATAGCTTTGAAGTATCAATTGTAAATCCACTTATATATTATAACACACAAAGATCCATGACATATGTAGAAACCAAACGATAACGGTGGCCTGTATAGAAAACAATATAAAGAAAAACTATACAAAGAGCAACCAAACAAGTTTTTAACAAAGCAACCAAACAAACTATGGAGTTCTGTAGACCCAAGGCTCACGATTGCAGAACAACCGAGTGAAGCTATTGCAGAACTGAAAGTGCTATTACAGAACTATCGTAAACCCAGAACTACAGAGTAAAGTTATTATAGAAATGAGTTTTTACAGAACTATTACAGAATCACTAAAGTGCTATTACAGAAAGAACCATCGGCAGAACTACAGAACTGGGCTATTGCAGAACCAACAAAGTGTAATTGTAGAAGAAAAGACAAAAACAAACCATCACAACAAAGAAGAATAACTTCCATAATCAGTACTTGAAGCTAAACGGCTCCATTCCCCCCACCCAGAAAGGTAAACCTTCAAAAGGAAACACAAAAACAAACCATTATAACAGAGAAGAGAAGAATAACTTTCATAACGCATCCCAAAACTGGGAAAATAAACACAAACCTTGAACACAGAGGGGAAATATATTCGGCACACTCGGAAACACAGCAAGAGAAAACCCAGTGACCATCGTCATCAACACCAAAAAGAGGATATAAAAAAGAAACGGAAAAAGTCCCAAGCCGAACGTCTCCATTCCTCCTACCTAGAGAGACAAACCTTTAAAAGGAAAGATAAAGACAAACCATCACAATAGAGAAGAGAATAATAACTTTCAAAATGCATCCAAAAATAAGAAAAATAAACACAAACCTTGAACACAGAGGGTAAATATATTCGGCACAGTCAGAAACACAACAAGAGAAAACCTCAGTGGTTATCTTCATCAGCGCCAAACAGCGGATATAAAAAAGAAGCCGAACCTGAAACCGAACGTCTCCATCTGCCCCATTGAGAGAGAGAGCGAGAAACAGATAAAGAGAGCACCGTCATACTTTTATGCAGAGAAGAAGAAGAGAAGAGATAACAAAGGAAGATACAAAAAGCATAGAGGGATGGCCTCATATACTTTTTTTCCCCTCAAAAGTACAGAAGTCTAATCGCAATGAGTACCAAAAGAATGACCTTACATACTTTTTTTTCCTAACCACTCTGTGCACGTCTTCCGTGAAATCAATAACAAAATCTACTTCATTAATATTTCTGACAAGAAAGAAAGAAAGAGAGAAACCACAAGGAAAAGACCAAAAGAAGACAGGAAAAAAAACCAAAAAAGAAAAAAAGAAAAACGGGCCACATCAGCTCCACATCAGCTCCACCTCACCAACGACCAATCACCCTACGCCAATTGGAGGACGACGAAATCCAGGTGGTAAGGGGTCTTTCACGCTTATATCTATATTGTTAAATAAATGAAAAGTTGTCTTTTATCACACGCATCTTCATAAGACTCAAATCCATTTTGAAAAATTATTTTTTAATATATACTTACACATGCCTAAGAAGATCATGCTCGTTTTAAAAAAAAATACTCTTTATTATATAACTATTGTATATTTTAAATTCAAATTATTTTCGATATACCGGTTTGATTTGTAAGATCTTAAAAAATATATTATAAAATTAATTATTAATTTAATTTTGATATTTTTTGATATTTTTATTTTTTTAATAACTGTTATATTTATGATAATAAAATTTTATTTGAATCTAAATTACTATACTAATTTATTAAAGCAAGGGAGCGTTGTATATCATATTATTCATCTATTTCTGTATCTGGTATCAAGCTTCTACCGGATATCCACCATTAATGGTGCCACTCGAGCTCTCCCATCTGCGCTAAGCGATGGTTTCTTTAAAATTGAAGTGCGATTTTGAAGGTTCGAGACCTTGCGAGTTTGATTAAAACCTCAAGTCACTTTTTCGATCACCAATTGCATCTGCACCCAATTCAATTTTGATTGGAGTCGTCTCCATCAACGCACGCTTCTTCGTCTTCTTTAATTTTAAGCCGGATTGGAACTGTTAATCAGACCTAATCGAGTACAAGTACCATTAGCGTGCACATGTGTGGCTCTGTCCTTGAATTCTAGAAGGATGGTCAGGTTCCGAATTTGATCTGCTTATTTTTCTTCATCTTCCCATACCCCATCCTCCACCTCCACCTCCACCTCCACCAAGCGCAGCCCGTTCCAAGTCTGCCACTCTTCAGACCAGTGAGGGCAATATTGGGAAGCTTCATTTTCTTCACTACCTATCTTCTGATTTTCTTTTATGGAAAAACTTGGAATTGGCAGACCATATACCGGTGTTGGTTCTTGACGCTGCATGGAGTCTGGGGCCCTTAATTGCTTCTCTTCTAGAGAGAGAGAGAGAGAGAGAGAGAGAGAGAGAGAGGATCTTCGCCATTAATGGCATTTTTCATTCGGTTGGAAAAAGGGGAGAGAGTGAGATCTTTCCTCCGTGACTCGTCTCATTTCTAAAAACAAACCGATCATTTGGTAAGAGGACATGCAGATAAGGAATGGAAATAAAATCAAAAAAGAATACGTAGATTAAAACTATAATAATGAATATTTTGGATTTATACGTGAAAATATTGGTATCTACAACAGTAAGTAAATCGGTGACTTTTGTTAAAAACCTGTCTTATTCCCAAATAACTATTTACTCACACATTTGCTCAATATTATTTGTTACTCTTTACTCTTACACATCTTGTCTTTTCACATCTTAAAATAAAATTACTCAAAATCAGAATTTTTTAAAAAAAAATAATCAATTCAAAATTTTATAAAATTAGATTTTAACTTTTAACGAGTGAAATCACGATTAATTTTACAAAATAGATTTTAAAGCAAAGTTCTATTATTATTTTTTTTTTAATTTCAAGTTTAAAATTTCACATATTTATAAATATATTTTTTTTAATTTTTGAAAAGAATATAAAGTTTACTATATAATATTTATTTTTCAAGTGAAATTAATTTCATATAATATTTTAAAATCATTTATTTTAAATTATTCATAATTTTTATTATATATTGAAGTAAGGATGAAATTAAAAAATTATTAATTTTTATTCTAAAAAAAGTCAACCAAATACCAGTTATGATAATCATACTTATTTTTAAACCAAATAGATAAATTAGAATAATTCTACCTATTTTAAATTTCAAAAATATGATTTCGATTCTTATTTAGGGTTCTCATACCAAAACGACCCCTGGGATAATTTATTAGACTCTCCACGACTCGAATTGACCAAAGATGGAAGACATGCCAGTCTTGCTGCGGAGCCAGGAGTCCACTTCTCAGATGTTCCTCCTGCGGCTGTTTTGAATTGTTTACGGTAGGATGCGGCTGGTGTTGTTTGGGCTACAAGGAAGTCCATCTTCCCTCAGGCCCGCTAGTTTGTTATTGTTTTGTTGGGTTTCTTTCTCTTACTCACCAAAAAAAAAAAATGGAAGGCATGCCACCCCTTCCTCCCCCCCCCCCCCCCCCGGGAAAAAAAAGCCCCATTGATTATTTCAGGACATGAAGCTATTAAGGATCATATCTCCCAACTTAAGAGAGAGAGGGAGAGAGGCTGATACGAACCCCCCCGCTGGAGGTGGAGCCTCTTCTTAAGATGGACGCGGAGGGGGTGGCTTGGTCCAGAAGAAAGAAAAAGATTGTTTCCTTAAGTTATCCCTCTCAGGGAAATTTGAGGTAGTGCTGTTTTAGGCCCCTTTTTTTGTGCTGTGCCGTTGCTTGTGCTGTTGTTTTTTCGTTTCTTCTCCTTCCCCTGCACCAAAAAAAAAAAAAAAAGAGGCTGATACGGGCGGGGTTGGCGGCAAGCCTATAAAATATAATATATATATATATATATATATACACATGTATATATGTTTGGACCAACTTTTGACACAAAAGTTTTGGTTTCTGCTTTTGTCTGAGAGAATGCAAGGCTTTCTTATCCATTTGGTTGATTTGATGGGAAGAATATTGAGATCATTTAATTTTATTCAAATTTCACCTGAAATGGAAATAGAAAAAATCATGTTGAGAAATCCCCAAAAGCGAGTCTGACATCAGATCGATCCAGATTAATCGGAACGAAACGTCAGATATCGGGCAGTAGTAAAAACAGAAACCAAAAAAAAAAGGAATGCAAGGCTCTTCGCTGAACCACACCCACAAACTTTAGCTCTCTCACAGCAATTTGCTAAGTACCGGAGCTAGTGCTTCACAGAATAAGCCATCCTATCACTCAAAGCCTTCTTAGCACCGCAATTTAGTTCCCTAACCCTACCTCTAATCTGTTTCCTTCTTCATGTTCCATGATTGTTCAGGCCATCCTCTCTTGTCCCCTCCTGCCCTCCCAACTTCATTGAACAATTTTTCACCTTTCATGGGTACCCCACTTATGATGCTTTCTAGTTCCAGGGTTAAATTCCATGAAATGAGTATGGGTCAAGTTTAAGCATATTATTGTAGGAAGTGGGTAACAATTTGAAAGATAAAATTTATTTATTAAAATTTACTTTTCGTTTATGTGGTTAGAATAAAACAAATTTTCATAATAATTTTAACTTATTTCTCCCTTTTAGAGCGGAAGGGAAAGAGAAAAAAAAATTATATATATATATATATATATATGAGAGAAAAGGTCATAGAAAAAACATGTTCTTAACATATATTTTATATTTAAACTCGTTTCTTTCTTTTTTTTTTTTTTACAATAATTTGAATCTGTAATTATGGGAGTGGGTAATTTTTTCCTTTTTCCATTGCCCCATTTTCCACTAGGGTAATGTTTTCTCACTCTGGGTAAGTGTTATCCTGTCTTTCAGGGGGGAAAATTATCTCGGGGCATAAAAAAGTAGTATTTTATTCTATTTCTCTCTGGCCGGATATATGAATTCGGCCCGGGCTCGGCTGCCTTATGTTGAGATGGGCCCAGGGCCATGAATGTGTCAATGCCCCTTTTAGGGCTTACCAAACCTAATTCATCCCACTTCTGAACACCGTAATTAACGGATGGACGAGTTTGTGGGGCCCAGCCCGTCATCACCAGGGCCTGATTCTTAGTCCTGGGCCCAAATTCTTTTTGCAATACTTAGTCCTGGGCCAAATTCTAGTGGGCTGGATGTATTAACGTTGACTATGTAAAATGTAATATACATATATCAATGATACGTGAATTTAGTATTAGAATATTAAATTTTCTTAACTGATATTTTAAATTCAAATTTTAAAAATAAAAAAATAAACAACGAAGAATGAACTCCTTAATTGGCACCCACATCTAGTTGAACTGAATTAATCGAGTTTACAGATATCGATGATTTAGTAAAAAAATAATATACACAAAATTATAAATAATATCATTCAAACTAAGAAAAGATGCATACGCACTGTAATCACTAACGAGTCTCTCTTAGTGTTCGCACTATAATGTGATTTTAATTTTCTATAGGGAGGGGTTTATCTTATTTTTTATAGGTCGTCTGCACAAATGAACTCGCAATAAACTAAAGAGCATCCCAACATGGGAAATTTTGAACGGAAATAAAATGAATTTAGTAGGGAATTTGAAACTCATGATGCCCAACTCTTGATATTTTCTCACACGAAACAATCATCCCTTTTAAAAACTCAAACATATAGCATGATATATTTACACTCCCTGTTTCACTTCAAGTCTCAATTCAAATAATAAAAAAAAAAAAAAAAAAAAAAAATCCATTGTTTCTCTTCAAATATTATTTTAGAAAATCGCAAAAACTAAATTTTTTTTTTTTTTCAAGTTTATCCTTATCTTTTGTTATCTTTCAATTAACAATAATTTTTGTCTAGAATTATGGGTAATTTGTTCGATCATTTTTTTTAGTTCTTAAGTGATTATTTTCAACAACACTTGAAATGAAGGGGATGAGTGTTGTTTTAATAACTTAATACATTTCATTAATGTTCTATAATTAGAGTTCAAACACAATATACGAATCTGGTTCTTAATAATAAGCCCCATTTTAGGATACATCATTTCATATTTGTTTTTGTTTTCTCGTTTCCATTTTCATGCAACGTAGATTACCGCATGCCAATGCTAGCTGCAACGCAATTCCTTAACATATGAATCGGAAAGGCTGGAGACATACAAGGGGAGAGAGAGAGAGAGAGAGAGAGACAGTAGTGTATCCATAAATTTGTGATCGTGATATAAACCGGACAGTGTAAATCAAAACTTGGAAAGGAAGGCTTTCCTATCATCTCATCCAAAAAATCGTCTCTCTTCTCTATCCGAAAAGTTCGAGTAAAAGGTACCTTTTTTGGGGACTAAAATCTCCGGCTGGTACTCTCGTGACGCCAAACAAGTATAGATTTTTCTGCCAGACCATGCTCTCCATATCCAGCCACCCATATAGAGAGAGAGAGAGAGAGAGAGAGAGAGAGAGAGAGAGAGAGAGAGAGATGCCAGTGGCCATACCTTCTTGATTGTTATCAACAATTGTAGGTCATCAATGCAAATTTTGAAAAGCTGTGGGCTAATACATGTGTTTTGCGGGATTTATGGCTGCGCTGCTACTCTAGCTAAGCTAGGCTTAATAGAAATCTCCAAAACCATGTGCCACAACCTTCCGCAAGAACGTCGATTTTGCTTTTTTTTTTTTTTTTTTTTTTGAAGACTTTATGGGTATAGTTCACCCCAGGTTCTATCATCTATTGCTTTTTAATTTTAGAGGGGGGGGGGGTAAATTTCTACGCACAGAGAGAAGGAAGAGTAACCGTACTGGGGGCAGTGTTGTCCAGGAGAACCAAGTACTCAAACTCATGGGGAAACGGGGCATGGGAATAGGTCACATGAGATAAAACTCATGAAAAAAAAAAACCAAGGGGAAATGGGGATAGTGGTGTATTTAAAATTGGTTGGTACCTTACAACATCAAGCTGAGATTGGTCACATGCCCCCATGAATTAAAACACAGCTCACATGGGAAGGGCCCATCCTGGAGGTTTTGTTCCAAGATGCTCCTTTGACCAACGGAAGCCAACAAATCCACACCAAGCTCAATACGGCATAGGGATAGGGACCAATCTCTATGCAAACCTGAAAATTTGGCCCAACCCCTCCAACAAAATACAATACTAACAATTCCTCCCCCGCCATTATTTTCCCTTTTCTTTAGTGGCCCTTTTATTTATTTTAGCTCGGTTCCTGTTTCTTTCCACTCCCACTAAATTAGCTTCATCCATGCATTTTTGCAGGCCTACCTTGATCTTCACCATTTTATAAACAAAAATTAAGGAAAGTGGATCACTTCGATCAATTAAGGAAATTTTGTCTTAAATTCAACAAACATTAACTATCAACCACATTGTTTTTGACTGCCCATTTCAGCTTTTTGGATACAAAAAGCCATTAAAAAGACATCAAAGAAAAAGGACTGGCCCCAACATCAAAGAAATGTGTACCTCACTGATTCTACAAAAGAGTTTCAGGAATAGCACAAAAGCCCTATGCTTGGAGGTTCATAAGCCATTCAAATTACAATTCAAATAAGCCCTACCATCCTAGATTGGAGGAGGATTGAAGTGATGTTCAAGTAGAATTAAGGGAAGAAGAAAAAAACTAACCTCCCCTATTAATTTGTCAGTCTTTCCCACCATGAAGATTTTAGATAATACAGTCCCTTAATGAAGTCATCCTCAAAATCTTGACCTCCAACAGTTGAACTAATATGTTTCAGATTCCGGTGATGGCTCCATGGAAATGAAAACTGTACATTGGAAGTAAGAAATGACGGGGCATGCCAATTCCAAAAACTTTCTCCTACGCCATGGCAACAGCCACTGAAAACAAGTTTGCAATGCAAATCAGCAAAGCAAAATCATGCCAACATGCGAATGCAACATTACAAGCTCTCTCCTTCACTGATGGCATCCAAGGGTGGGCAAGAACAGCTACCTCAAGTAGCTCAACCACGAGTCTTTCCACTCCCAAGAGTAAGCTCCAAATCATCCACACCCACCTCATGAATTCTTTCACCTTCCCAAGCCTTCACCTTACCACTCTCGAACTCAAACTCAGAACCACGCCCCCTCTCTCCCGTTGCCCAATTCAACCCGCTAAATCCATCAACCACATTTTGGGGAGAACTTTGTTGAACCGCAGGTTTGACAAGATTGAATGTAGGAGATGATGGAGCTGCAGGAGCTGCTACCGTTTGGAAGCTTACCCACCGACCAGAATCAACAGTCGAAGCATCAGACTCATCACATTCCGGTATAGTGGCTGGAGTAAGATGGTGGCGACGAGTGGGGCTAGCTGGGGCAGAAGCAGCAAAAATCGGGTGGTGAAAAGATTGGAGTGAGCCATTTGTGAGGGTCTCCCAATCGGGTTTTGGCTTAGAGCCTCTAGAGGTAGGGGAAGAGAGAGGAGGGGTTACCGGAGCACTGTTTGATATTCGAAGTGGAGGGAGAGATGTGGGAATGGAAGCTAAGTTGCGGAGAAATGGAAGGAGATAGGAGGACGGGTTTGCATCGAAACGAGTAGGGCTAGGGAAGGAAGATGACGATGGGCTAGCATGATATGAAGGCACAGGACTAGGATAAGCCGAGGATTGAGGACTTGGTTGTATTGACGAACAGGGACTAATGTTTGCTGGTATTCCTCCAATTTCTGATGGAGGTGGCTTGCATCCCTGTGAATACAGATTAATGCAAGATCAGACATATAGGCAAAAACCAAATGGATAGAAACAACAATGAAACACATAAATATGACACTATTATATAAATAACCTCAAAATGTAATCCAATCTAACATATAATCTCTTTTCTTTGTCCGAATTATATCCGACTAATGATTGATTTTTGTAATTATTAAGGCCTGGGACTTTCTCTTCCTGGATTGCTGTTGTTCTAGAACTTCTTGGATTTAAGATACAAGAACGCCTCAAATTTTCATTGTCAAATGAGACTTATCAGAAACATTAATTTAAAATATATATATATCTCACACACACACACAAAAATTTTTCCTCTGAACAGAAAATTTCTTAATGAATCAGGGATTTATTTAACGCCGTAGAAGAAAAATTAAACAATTTTGGGGATTACAAGTTACAAAGGAAACCTAAGAAAACAAAGACTATACCAAACTTCAAGCTCAAATAAACAAAATTTAGAATCCCAGTATGAGGATCGGAGAAATCATTACCAAAATTAAACCCCCCAAAATTTTAAAATATCCAAAAATTCCATCGGCCTAACCGAGATAAACTAGAGAGTCGAATTCGAGCAACTTGATCGGGAGCAAGTATATCACCAAAAGAATCAAGAAAACAGAGACGTAAATTATGAAGATGAGAAGACAAAAACCCAGATCAGAAAAGAACCTATCAGAGAAGGAGCAGTAATCAAAAGATAAAATCAAAAAATAGGAAAAGAAAATGAAAATTATGAAGAACGGATCTAGATTAAGCAAAAAACCGAGAAACCCCACGAGAAAAGGGAAAAAAATAATAAAAATAAAGCCCACATATAGATCTCAGAAATGGGAAAAATGATTAAAGACCTTGCGATAAGTGTTGCCATCTTCTTCAACAACCCATCCAGCTTCAGAACAGAGAGCTTTGAGGACTTCATTGTTGTCACAGTGTTTAGGAAGCTTATAGTTTCCTTGAGCTCTAAGACCGGCGTAGATCTTAGCAGCTATGGCTCGTCTTCTTCTCTCTCTTCTCTTGTTGTTCTCTCTCTCTTTCCACGTCGGTAACCTTCCCGATGATCCCCCCGCCATTGTTTCTCTCTCTCTCTCTCTTCGGCTTTTTGAGTTTTGGGTTGTGGGCAATGAGGACAGGGGATTCACGAGGAGAACGCTTTCTGTTTTCTTTACTTCTTGTTTATTCAATTGCACCATGAGATGAGAATCTAAGGCAAAGGCAGTATTAGTATTTCCACTCTCTCCCTCCCTCTCTCTCTCTCTCTCTCTCTCTCTCCGTGGCCACGCGCACCGATACGCCGTGTGTGCGAGACCACGCGAGTGGAAGGAGGAGAAATCGGGGGAATTCGGACTCGCCTTGCAGCCCCAACTTGTTTAATTTTTTTGTATATGCTGGAAAGTTTTATAACGCAGAAATAGTAATCCAAACTGCCACATTCTGTGCACGTGACCCACACTTTATTATTTCAAAATAAAATAATTCCATTAATGAGATTATTTCCGAAAGTGTTCTAACATGTTCCAATTATAAAAATTTTATGCATTTTTAAGCCAAAAAAATAAATTTAATCTAAATATAGTGTTTGTAACTCTAATATGATAATTTACAGTACGAGAAAACCCTCATAATAAGAATATCTGGAAAAGCAAAACTTGTATTTCTCTCATTTTTCTCATTGGAAAACCAAAGGTTCCAAACAGACTTACAAGTTTTCACTCATGACATTGACAATTCCTCTCCTTCTTCCTTTCCCATTATCAACAAGAGGTTCACCGTTTGAACTCTCCCAGTCCCATTCAACCTTTCCCTTGCCACATGTGGGTTTCTTTTACCTTTTTCCTTGGTCAGACAAATGGTAGACCTCCGAATCCCACGTTAATGGTGACCATTCTCCAATATAACCATAGGTCCTTCCCACAATTTCCTCCGCATCAAAATTCAAAAATAATCCTCTAACACCAATCCACTTGCCCATTAAACACGGGATGTGCTTGTAATAAAAAAGTCTTGAATTATAATTCGAGTAAATCTAAATTTATTAGCATATGTTATTTATCAGCGTATGTAATTACGACCTTATAAAAAATTGATAATTATATTTTAAACCATTTTTTGATAGTGGAATTAAATTTTCATCATTTTTTTATATACAGGAATGGATTAAAATCTCGATTTTAATGGAAAGTGAATATTAAATTATAAATTATTATAACAGAACGAAAAAAATAAAAACAAATAGAATTATAAACAATAGGGATGAATAAATTTTAAAATAATAATAAAAATCTAAATTGAGTAATTTATAGCAGGTGACATCTATTAATATTTACTTATTCACAGAGTGATCAAATTTGTCAAAATTATTCCTCTTTCCCTTAAGATTATGAAAAACTTTGATTTTTAAAAATTTTCTATAAAAATAATTTTCACTGATTTTCTTGTCCAAAAGATGAAAAGAAAATAGAGGAGCAAAAATATTTTATCATATTATTATTTTTTTTATCCGAAGGTCATGATTCGAAACCTCACAATTCATATGATAAACCAACACATACCAAATCTTTTTTCACAAATAAATAATAAATAAATAAATAAAAAGCGACTCTCTCTCTCTCTCTCTTCAGAGACCGGTATTTGAGGCGAAATCTGACGTGGGCTCAGTTTGAACGGCGAACAAATTGGAAAGGTACGGAGCTCAGTTCCCTCGGATGTGGGACCCACTCCCATTTTCCCGTTCACGCTACTCTACTCTCTCTCCTCTCTCCCTTTTATTTTTGTCGTTGTAAGTTGGCTCCACACGTGCGTCACAGAAACCTAAAATGGGGCCTACAAATACCCTCGCATGCATTAATGATGGGGACTGGGCGTCGAATGTGGTCCCCTCGCCACCGCCACACACAACTAACGTCATAATCTGTTTATCTGAAGACGAATCGTACGGTTTAGATGGACGTCGCTCAGTCTCCTTCGTTGATTTGATCGACGATACTGATTCCTTTTGTGGGTGGTAATTATCTGTTATCTAGACTGTCATTCTAGGCGACTTCTATGATTATTTTTCGTTTTGACTAAGAATGCCCTTTACTAGGTCTGAAATGACAAGTTTGTCACATGAGAAAGTCTTACGGGATTTGCTGAATTTTGACTCCTTCGGTTTGACGTGACGTTTTTACTAGAAATTAATTACTGTAAATTCAATTATTTGAGGGACAGCCCCAATTATTTAAGGGGCAGCCCCAAGTGAAGAGTGGGGCAAACCCAATAGTGATTTTCCATTTTTACCCTCAATATCGAGACATAATTTGAAATTAAAAATTTTAATGTTGTTATAGAAATTATTTAGTTATTCAGGCTTTTACGTTTGATTTTTTTTATTTAATAGTAATAACATAATTTATAATTTTGTGTATATTATTAATTATTTATTTGTATTTTATGTAAGTAAAATTCACGTACTCAGCTTATCAAATAATTTGCTCTATTACAAATCTACTCTTCATACCTTGGTTTGTGTTCTTTTGCTAAGGAATGCTGGCTAGCGTCCAACGTTGGTTATGTTCTTGATTCAGCTCTAATGTTTCCCGATTGGATTTGTAACATGCTTTATTAAATTTTAGCAGACGTTTGTGGTGTTGTCTTTGTTTTTGTGCTGGTGTTACTTGCAAAATAAGAATGATAGTTTTTGGCAAGCAAGAAGGAGATCAGCCATTGGAGTGGTGCAGTAGGCATCTTCCCTTCATCAAGAGAAGCTGGCAGCTCGAGCGAAGACCGATGACAATGAGGTCTGCGCATGGGGTTGCCCACCTTTTTTTTTTTAACTAATCTTTATTTGAATTTATTTTTTAACTAATACGGTCAGAACGTCATCGATCTTTAAAATAAGTTCTCTTAATATAATTTTTTAATTTTTAAAATTTGAATCTAAAATTTGATAAAAAAATTAATATTTTTATTTACTAGATTGATTTTTGAGTTATCCACTCCTTAGTCCACGAAACACCTTCTGAATCAGACCTGACTGGGGTTTCTGCTCCTCCTTTTATTGTTGATGTGTTTTTTTTTGCGGATTCTTGTTAGAGAAATGCATTTAGTTTTTTTTTTTTTTAATGATCTGTTTGGAAATTTAACTTGTATCAAATGTATCCCTATAATTTTCTACTCTAGTTGTAATTTTTCAACTAAATCAATTTCTTAAATAATATACAATTTTATAAGTAAAAATTAAAACTTTTTTATAAAAATTTAAAATAACTATTATATTTGATTTTTATATTAAAAATTTCACCTATTTTTCTAAGGACAAAATTTGCTAAATTTAACAATACTAATGTGAAGAAAAGAAAATTTTAATATTAAAGGTTAATATTGTCCAAAAAAACTCAAATACTAGTCAAAATTGGATAAAATGCAAACTTAACACCATTGGGAGGTAATTATATCTTCTAAATGATTAACGTTAAATGTAAACATTGTATTTTTAATTATTTAAAAGTTTATAATTAAAAAATTGTTAATAATCAGAATTTATCTTAATTCTAGATATTGAAAATTGAACTATCAGGTGGAGAGGGATGGAGAACAGATAACAGAAAACAGGCAGGTCTGGTCCAGGCTCGTGCGGATCCAGCGAAGCACGACAGACAGACTTGACAGCTGGACTGGGTTGCAAACAGATAAAAGGAAAAATAAAGGCCCCACCCATGCAAAATTGTAAACGTATTTGCATAGGCAGCCCCGCCGCAGACGTACTAACTAACAACTTGACTTTTCGCACGTGCGCTTCCACGGGTGTATGTGAGTGCGCGTGACTCTCGTTGGGCCCATCCCCCACCACCAATCATAAGAAAATTAAATTATAAATAATGCATTTTTAGGCAATTAAGCAGCTTAATAAATTATTGCAAAAAATAATTTAATTATAAATTATTGTTTTTTTTATAAATACATTTGCTGGAGACTCGACAACTGATTCACATTCATTGGTTTCTCGTTAATTTGAACAAACCACGTGGGGGCTGCATTACTTTATTTATGAGCAAGCAACATCCACCATGTACTTTTATTTTTTATTTTATTCAAATATGGAAATTATGAAATTACTTTTCTACCCATCTGGAAGAATTAAAAGGTTTTGTTTCAAAATATCAGTGTCAATCAAAGGAATGGTTGGGCTTATCAGAATCATCGTCAATGGTCTTTAAAGTAATATTAACGGTTTTGACCAATGTTTCCTCATACAGAGGTTGTTGCTTTCTGGTTAATCTTAGATTAACCCTCCTTCAACAAAGACATTGGAATAATACTTCACGGGGATTGGAATTTAATACCCCACGATCAAACTTTCACAACTGTATCGGATTCGAGTTATAGTAATAGAGAAATAAAATTTAAGAAAGTTAATCCCTTAATAAACGTTACAGTACTCAAATTGAATTAATCAGATAAAATCTGGATATTGATCGATAAAAATAATAAAAGAGATATAGGAATAAGAAATATGCCACGAAGAATTACGTTGATTGCCAATGCCAACCTCATATCTTCAGGCCAAAATTTGTAGTCATTGTAATGTTGTTGAGCAAGCTTTTATGGCGTTATCATCTTTTCTATGATTTGAAATGATGAAAAGTAGGTTGGTCAATAATGCCCTGTTCTTTTGCTCTGGAATTCATTAACAGGGTAATCTTAGATAAAACTATTTAATTAAAAAATTTAAAATTTTTTTAATATAGATTATTATATAAAATGTGATTCATTTAATTTTTAATTTATTTGACTTATATAATATTACATAATTCTTATTGTTAAATCGTTTTAAACTAATATGACAAAGGATTGTCTAGTGTCGATCCTTGCTCCTTATACAATGATTTTTGGAAGTCGCATGCCTCTTCACATTTCTTAGGTATTAGCAAGAAGGTTACAAGAGAAAAATTATAACTTGGCATGATCTTTATTTTTTTTAAAAAAAAAAAAGGAAAAATGGTCGATGTGGTGTATCATTTCCCACATTTTCTTGCTGCTAAATGCTGTTAGAGTTAGCTTGCTTGCATGGTTTAGATCAGGACATGTTTTCTTGTGAGTTTCGATCGCTTGACTTACCTCTGTTTGCAGAGAGTTTTAAAATATCTTTATCCAAAACAAACTTGTATTTTTTTTAAACCTTTTCTATTTATTTGGTCAAATAAAAATATGATATGAACGATTCGTTACGAATATCTCTAATTATTATGAAATATCTAATCTGTTTAATGAATAAATCCTTTATTATTTTTTTAGTATATCAAGAAGATTTAAAATCGAAATCTCTAAAAGGATGAGATAATTACAGCTGAGTTATCGACGTAGATCCTTTATCATAGCTTGTCAACAAGTATCCTCAATCTTCCTGCACAATAAGAGCCCATGACGTTTAAAGCATATCACCAACTTGAAGGGGTCCATAGAGTATACAATGTGTTGGCAGTTTTACCTTATTGTTTATTAAAAATAGCTTATTTCTATAAAATCCGGGTATGAAATCTCAAATAAAAACATAAATAATTTATACTATGAGACTGTAGTTGTGTTCACTTTGAGCTATTTTGCTTATGCACAATAATATCACAAAATCCTTCCTTTCTTTGGGAATGGAGAAAAGGGCAATCAGTGTTGATAACACTTCGAGATAATTCTGCGAGGATCTCCTTTTATTATGAAATATTAAATTTCAGTCGTAGTTACTCGTCGACATCTATACTTGAAACCTGATCAAACCGACTCTTGGGTCTAGACAAGCAATAGAGACGGGGCGAAATTAAACTGGCAAAGGAATAGGCCTAGCCCAAAATTCCATCGGCAAAGAAAAGCGAACACAGAGTCCAGACCAGTGGATCAACAAACAGTGGGTTTAATGTGAAACACGGAGCCCATACTCTTCCAAGGAGGGAGAGAGAGAGAGAGGAAGACGAGGGGGAGGGGGGGCGTCTGGGTCTCGCGTGCATGATGGACTGGCTTCATCAGAATTGAATATTCTTTAGGAGCGGGAATACCAGATGTGTCCTCTGTTCCTCGTCATAAATACAAAATATGCGGCAAGAGCAACGAAGATTCGTTGACTTGATCGACGGTAATTGAACTAATAAAATGTGTTGTTAAATTTTCTGATTAAGTTTTTAAATTCGATTTGTAATTTGGGTATAGAAAATTTTATGTTTGAAATCCTTTAAATGAAGTATTGTAATACCAATTCGATCAGTACCATGACTCTAAATATCGGATAAGCATGATATAAAAAAAAAAAAAGAAAAAAAAAAAGAAAAAGAGATTCGTCGACTTGAGAGATGTTATAGGACCCTCGCGTGCACGGTGTACTGGCTTCATCCGAATTGAATATTCTTTAGGAGCGGGAATACCAGATGTGTCCTCTGTTCCTCGTCATAAATACAAAACAAGCAGCAAGAGCAATGAAGATTCGTTGACCTGAGAGATGTTGTAGGACCCTTTTCGGGTCAGTCATCAATTGATGGGCTTTAAAGCTTCTCGTCCTCGACCCATTCGTCGTCTCCAACCCCAGATTCGATTTCCACGATTTCTGGGTACCATGCGGTTAGTTTTTCATTCTTCTTTTCTCTCTCTCTTTTTGTTGTTGCTGTTGTCGTCGTCGTCTTTCGATGCCTCCCATATTTTTCCTTTTTCTTTTTTAACAACCTTATTGCTACGAAATCTGTTGGAATAATTACTTATAGATTGAGTTTGAATTGGGTTTTGGCTTTTTTTTTTGGTTACTTTTTCTGGAAGTGAATCGATAAAGGTTGTCATGAAGTGGGATTTTTTTTTTCTATTTGCATCTTTAGATTGCCTTATTTACGCGGATCTATCTTTATCTTGTCTTTGATTTGTTGGTTAAGGTTTGCCATAAGTGCACCAAAACTATTGAGATCATAAAGGTCAAATCATTAGGTAAAGCATGCAAGAATCAATCCATACATATAATCTAGTCTTTAAGAACATAAGAAAAGGAAGAGAAATCCTAGGCTTCATTGAACATTTGACTATCCTCGATAAGTGAAAACCTTTATGGTCGAATTGCAACTGCCAGTTCAGTTAGGCTTGGTTCCTCTATGTTCTAGCCACACTCACTCTTTAAGTTGTTGGTGTATATAATCAACTAGATACTTTTGTTAAGAGCATATTGTGGACTGTGCGAAAGTTCTTAGTCTCTTACTTCTTAGGCGATGGGAAGCTTAATTCAATCAGGACCGAAGCCTTACGTTGTTGATTTCTTGGATTCCCAGGAAGAGACTGAGAGACAGATAGAATCCAGCGGAAATATCTAACACTTATTTATGGATGTTAATAGGACATAATTGAATAGGTGTTATGCTTGATATCACACAACCCATGGCACAGATGGGAGGACTCCTAATAGGTGTAGTTGTAGCTATGGTTAAGAGATTGCACACCCCCTCAAAGAGTCACAAGTCTTCTTAAGGTTACATGAGAAGGGTCTCGTCCATTTGACTGTCACCAATCATCACCCTTTACCATCATCATGGATAGTAATGTAGTCATTCTGTTTCATAGCTTTCTATTCTAGTTCTGGAACTGTAACTGCCTCTCAGTTTATGTTTATGTTTATATTTGACAAGAATCCTAATTATGGGCTCAATTAAAATTCTTAATGTGGGATTAGTTTCTATTGCTGGCTGAGCTCTACATTTGTCATTCTATGAGATGGAGTTTTAAGGGTAATATGAATGATCAACCTTCATTCCTGCATAATCATAAGTCTGTATAAGTTGGCGTGCCATAAAATCAACCCTCCTTGATGTTTATGGAAATAACACAATGCTTTGTTGTCTAAAAGAGGAAGCTTTGTTAAGGCAGGAAGCAAATTAAATGCATGGATTCTACTCTAAAAACTGGTGGATGCTAGTTTAACAACTTCTCTTTCCTTGCTTTCCACTTCAAACTTAGTTGGTGAGTATCACCAGTGAAGCTATAAAGCCTTTTCATTTATTCATGTGCAGCTATTTTCATTTTTGATTTTATGCTCAGAACCTGGTGTCTCTATAAGTTTCATTTTTCATTTTCCTCTTGTTACTTCTGTTGTAACCATCTACAATGTTGTTACATGACTTAAAAGGTCCCAACTACCTCTTCTACGACTGGTTGGTTCAATGATTTGCAATGTTGATTTTGTTTTTCTCTCAATGCTCAATGCAATACAATGATCATATACTTTGAGCATGTCTAATCTTTATGGTATTATTTTTCCTATTCGTGAGGTAAAGCATCCTGTTTTCTGGCCAATTTTTCTGTCATAGCTATGTCTCTACATTGGTGGGCAGCATTTTAAACCTATTTTACTTTCTGTTACAAAGTGTTATTTTCTTGACTACTATTTTAACCTTTTGCAGCTAACTACTATATGTATTCATTTTTGTTCTCATCACTATTACATCTACAAGTATTGGATGAGCATTTTATTTGACACTTTACTAGATAGGAATGCAACTTCTATTTTGAAGTGTGCATAATTTTCACTTTCTTATGTATGTAGAATTTTTTCTTGATGAAAACTTAATTTATACCCTGCCTCCACCGTGTCATTGGAGTGTCAACAACTTGTTTACTCCTGACAGGACCAGAACATTTTTTGGGGTTTCTCTTTCAATCATTCTTATCAATTTGGCTGCTGTTATGGAGCGGGCAGATGAGAATCTTCTCGCCTCTGTATACAAAGAAGTCAGTGAAGCTTTTAGTGTGGGGCCATCTGATCTAGGGTATCTCACATTCGTAAGGAACTTTGTGCAAGGTCTGGCGTCACCTTTGGCCGGGGTGTTATCCATACAATATGATCGTCCCACTGTTCTTGCAATGGGTACTGCCTGCTGGGCATTATCTACAGCTGCGGTGGGTGTAAGCCAGCATTTCTTTCAAGTTGCATTTTGGAGGGCGATAAATGGATTTGGACTCGCGATTGTGATACCTTCACTTCAGTCCTTTGTAGCAGATAGTTACAAAGATGATGTGAGAGGAGCTGGATTTGGGGTGGTTAATCTTATAGGTACTTTTGGTGGTATAGGCGGTGGTGCCTTGGCCACGGTTATGGCTGGTTGTGTTTATGGAGGCATGCCAGGATGGCGTGTTGCTTTCATTACGATGGCAGCAGTGAGCTTGTTAATAGGCCTCCTAGTTTTTCTTTTTGTTGTTGATCCTAGGAGAAAAATGAGCTCTAGTCGTGATGCCGTAGAGAATTCTGATAGGTTTCTTTTCTTCTCTTTTATCTAAACTTAAAGCCATTGATAATGCGGTTAATGCGAATGCTTTATCTTATAGGGATGATCTCATAGAGAAGGGTGTTGTCTCCACAGCTTATCCCCCTGCCTCAGCTTCAATTTGGTCAGAGTCATGGGAAGCCACGAAAGCTGTCGTAAAAATTCAAACATTTCAAATCATCGTCTTGCAGGGTGTTGTTGGTTCACTGCCATGGACTGCTATGGTGTTTTTCACCATGTGGTTTGAACTAATGGGTGAGTGTGCCTACCATTTTCTACCATGCCACTTATGAAGGGACATGGGGCACTAGACGGTAGAGACATGGTGAGAAACAAAATCATAAAAATTTTACACTATTATAAACAACAAAGTGTAGTGTCTGTGTTATGTTTGAAAATTGTGACTGGCACAGATAAATTCATTTTATGAAGTGTAAGTGCAACATTGCATGCCACATAAGCAATTGGTTCCATATTGTGTAATGTGCAAGTTTCTTTCTTTGTTTTATTGAACATCAGGTTTTGATCACAACACCACCGCTGTCCTCATCGGTCTTTTTGCCGTAGGATGTGCTACAGGGTCCCTTCTTGGTGGAATAATAGCGGATCATATGTCACGCATCTATCCTCACTCAGGCCGCATAATATGTGCTCAGTTCAGTGCAATCATGGGCGTTCCATTTTCTTTGGTCCTTCTCAGAGTGATTCCACAGTCCGTGAGCAGTTGGCATGCCTACGCTATCACCCTCTTTCTCATGGGACTCGCCATCAGCTGGAATGGCACAGCTGTTAATGCCCCTATATTTGCAGAGGTTGTTCCTGTCAAACATAGGACCATGATTTATGCATTTGATCGTGCTTTTGAGGGATCGTTCTCTTCTTTTGCTGCTCCTATAGTTGGACTTCTTGCAGAGGATATATTTGGTTATGACCCCAAGTCTGTAATCCCAGGTTCTAGTTCACCACAAGAGGCCTTAGCTTTGTCGAAAGGGCTTCTATCAATGATGGTAGTTCCCTTTGCATTGTGTTCCTTGTTTTACACACCCTTGTATACAGTTTTCAGAAGGGACCGTGAGAATGTGAGACTTGCTAGTTTGAAAGAGGCAGAAATGTAGTGACCACTCTATTTTCATTTGATTTTTTTTGGAACACTTCTCTCAAGAGCAGGGGTTTTTCAATGCCCTTGGACAATGTACCTTGCAGAATTTTTTTTTTTTTTTTTTTTTTTTTTTTTTTGGTACTGAGAACTTTTTTTTTTTTGTGAAAACCTTGCAGAACTTTGTCTGTATGATTCATTTACACGCAAACTTCTTGAGTACTGACCTGCACTTTGTTCTGCGAAGTTTAGGAATTGATTCCATCAATTTTTTTTTCCTTTGTAGCCACACATTAGGGTACCATCAATTTTTTTTTCCTTTGTAGCCACACATTAGGGTAGCATTCGATCTCCCCCTACGAATAAACACACCTCTGATATAGGTGAGAATTGATTTCAATTAAATCGGTAAATATTTATTTATTTATTTATTTTACATAAAAAAGGATGGAGTGAATCAACTGACGTTAGCATCCCTCCTAAATATAAATTCAAAGGACCCCATCTACTATAAATGTCCAGTTACTACCAAATGGCTTTGAGAGTGATTTGTCAGATCTCACATCACAGCCGGCATGGTAAAATCATGGTTGATGCTTACTGATATGCCAATTAGTCATTGCCATATAATGTGCAAGAATTCAGAGGAAGAAAACTGCATCCCTGTACCAGTCCACCGGGGGCAATCCTGCATCCGTAGTCAATACACATTTCTCATCAAATTCTACTCGAAGAACATGATTATGAGGATCATCAATTAGTACCAAATGGCAATAATTTCATTATGATCAATGTACAACTCAGCCATATGGGTCTCCCAGTAAGATAACCTAGCTTGAGGCAACAAAAAGAAGCATAGTTGAGGCAACAAAAAGAAGCAAGTGACGGAAAACTAAACCAATAAGCAGCTTATACAAATCATTCCTTAGCAAATGCACAAACAGTTCTGGTCTTTTCTCACTTTCAAATATGCAAAGGGCACAAGAACACCGAATGTTACAGTAACACATGAAAGACCTTCAGGGTCCAACAGCAAGGTCCTCAGGACTCCACCCACGGTAAAAAGATGACAAGGAAAGCTCAGCAATCAATTCAAGCTTCCTGGGCTCTTAAGCAATAATGCTGTCCATGCAATGGTAGTCCAATCTTGAACCTAAACACATCTTGGGAAGAAAGTTTGTCCCACATAACCACCAGACATGGCTCTTCTAACATTGGACTCAAATAGCTTAGGATTATCTCTCAAAACTGCTGCAGCATCATGATTGAGGGGATCCTCATGATTCGGTTGCTGCACATAGAGAAGTAGATACAGTCAGTAGAAAGAGAAACCAAAATCAGATCACACCCAACACAACAGACAAGGCAAGGCGTTACCGTAAAAAGATGAAAGAGTCCATATATGATAGTGTTGATGTTAAGGACTGGTTTCCAGTCTTCTCTTAAAATGTTCAGGCATACATTCCCTTCCAAGTCAATATTGGGATGATAGACCTGCCATCATAGTGCAATATTACCTTAAATCCAATACGAATTCTAAGAAATATCTGACATTGTATCCTTATGCTTCTTTACCTTGGTCTTGCATTTAACCTTAGGAGCCTCATGAGGATAGATGGGGGAAACTTGAAAAGTGAAAACAAAAGTGCCACCCCTGTTAAATCACAAATCAGGAGACAAAATCATACCAAATGTCATTGTAATCAAATAATCTGAAGGTTTGTTTGTTTTATTTTTCTTTCTTTATCTTTTTATAGGAAAGCTAACCTGAAGTTGAAGCATAATATCACATCACAATTTGACTTGGAAAGACATAATAAAAGAACATCCAGCACAAAAAGACCACTTACATATAATATCCTTCATCTGGGCGAATTGAAACCTCAAAATTCATAAGGTCATCCTTGCCATTTGGGAAGGTTATGCTACATGTTTTGGGTAAGTTCAGCTCACTAATGTCTGCGAAATAAAATTAATTGTTGAAGAACATCAATATAGTTTAACATTAAATAATATTTAGTAGAACACCTGTGATCTGATTTTGGTTGACAGCAAGTAGAGTTATATAAACAGACATGCCTAGCTGTATGTCATCCACTTTCCAGAAGCACATTCTAAAGCATACAACGGAATCATCTTGGACCATATCTTCCCAATTTAACTTCAAAATAACCACTTTTATATCTGTTCTAAGGTTTTCACACACACATGGATATGTGTGCTGTCTCTGACATTTTACAGACAACAATACTGCAAATTCTCAAAAACTAGGATACAAGGATACAAGAACATAATTATATTTTATAATGATAATTTTACTATTTTTAGATTTTTATAAGAATATAAAAAATCTAACAAATTTTCCTTCTGTTAATCATTTTCTTACTGCACATTTTATAAATTACAGTTAGCATACTTAAATTAAAATTTTGTAAGATATTGTTAAAAGGAAAAGTGAATTATGCAATGGATCATCTTAAATACTGCACCTAAATTCCAAATTTAATACTTACAAGATTCTCAATCAAAATGTCAACTACAAGAATGTTAGTTGTAACTATTAATGGCATAAAAAATTTAAATAGACGGAAAATATAGTATGTTTCTTGTAATGGTCCATAATTCTACTTAGGGAAGAATTTATTTCAACAAACTAGCAATTTATATATTTAAAAGAAACTATATATAAGACATGACAAGTAACTCTTACAATTGTGGTTTCCTTTATCACATATTATTAGCAAACACAGTTATCACAAAACATTCACATGAAGTATCATTTCAGTTTTCGTCATGTATCAAAAAGTATATAGCATTTAGAAAGATTATTAGAGAATAGATATGCGAACTGGAGTATGAGGAGTATCTGATACATAGCTGCCAAGTAACTGTCCGTTGTCCAACATGGATTCCACATCCTCTTTGAAGTAACTGTGCTTCCAATGTTTCCACTCACAATATTCTTTTCCTTAAAATCACTCTCTCCGTCAATTGGATTGCTTGGTGTACATATTCTTTTCTTAGTAACACACCAAAAGGTGGTTTCTTAGTAACACAATTTTAGATTAGAATATTTATGAAGACAGAAGGTCTTAGGCTTTATTTTGTTTTGTTGTATATATATATTTTTTTATTTTAACATCATCATTCTAGATTAACTGCATCTGTATCTGTTTTCTTTTATAGATAAGTTATTGTCTCATCATAGATATCCTAACCACAGTTGATATGAAGCAATGATGTGAAAAAATTAAAAATAATAGTAATAATGAAGTGCAAAAAAAAAAAAAAATCTAGCGGAGGCATGATTATGAAGAAGGTGGAATTAAGGGGTTCAGATAAAGATTGAAACATATTTTCTTCTTGATTCAAGTATGAAAGAAAGAAGTAAAACAAATTCTGCTCAAATGCTGTGCGAGCCTTGTTTCTTTTTATATATACTCACATATCAAGCAAGGGGTTTGAAGGTAAGGTTGGTAGGACTGGGGCCATAATATTGGTTCTCCAATTGTAGTACAAGGTCGATACATATATGACAACTTTGAAACTTCAGTCTTGAATTTTAGTATGCTACAATGTTAGCGTTACCTAGCAAGTCTATTTAGCGTTATACAAGATTTCTGTTATCATAATAAATATAGCTTACAAGAAGATTACCTGAAGCAATTGATTAAAAAAAAAGAATAAAAATAGTTGCAATTACAACGGCATAATAAGCTCCTAGAAACACAAACAAGTAGCTGGTTTTATGAGCATACATCAAAGTCAAAAGTATTACCACGCCATTTCAAACTAATGTAACTCAAAGTGAGGACCATGGCTCCCATATACACCTTGTCTGCCAAACACAATGTTGAGCATGATGAACACACTGAGCTCTCAAACTCAATGTTCTCCAAGAAGATTAGCATGGTCTGGCGTGCCATACAAGTTGGCTTTGGCACTTAACAGAAGGTATTCTTTTGGTCAAATAACAGAGGTTGACAACCCCCCAACAAAAGAAAAAGAAACTGAGAATTAAAATATCTTGAAGTCCATAAGTTCACAAGACGAGCAGAAGGCTAGTAAGGAGAAAGAAAGATACTTAGTAGAACAACACTTTTGATGTATGGATCGACATTATCACAAATGATTTTGCACAAACAGAATGATATTATGCCCTTAAAGGCGGTGCCAGAGTGCCGCTGGGTATATGTTACCAAATGTCTCAGCAGGGATACATCAGCCTTTTCCTCTCTCTTTTTTCTTCTACAAATATCAACCCATTTGTCACATTATATACCACATTGAGAAAATGTCCAACATTTACCCCCTTGTCCTTTCACCAATGCACAATTTACAACATATAACTTGCAACATATTTGAATGGAGAACAAAGTAGTTTATTCAACTGGAAAATACATTATTTTGGCCACAGCATGATCATGACCAACACACATCTTTGTGTGTAGAAAGTGGAAGTCCACTTTGGGAACCTTAAGGCACCTGTTCGAATAGCCACCATGTGAAGCATACACGACACAAAACTTCAAGATAACTAGCAATGAACTCCCCGCAAAAGTGCACTTTGAACTTAAGAAATAACATGTGAGAACACATACTACTTATATCCCCCATGCTTTCACATCCAAGGAATCTCCAACATTTATATTACTCAAAGGGATCCTTCACTACCTAGAGCAATTCCCAAACTCCTCCAAACTAGCTTAAGCCCATAAAAAAGTCACCCAAAAGTGCATTTTGAACTTAAGAAATAACATGTGAGAACACATACTACTTATATTCCCCATGCTTTCATATCCAAGGAATCTCTAATATTTATATTACTCAAAGGGATCCTTCAATACCTAAAGCAATTTCCAAACTCCTCCAAACTAGCTTAAGCCCATAAAAAGTCATCCAAAAGTGCATTTTGAACTTAAGAAATAACATGTGAGAACACATACTACTTATATTCCCCATGCTTTCACATCCAAGGAATCTCCAATATTTAATATTACTCAAAGGGATCCTTCAATACCTAGAGCAATTTCCAAACTCCTCCAAACTAGCTTAAGCCCATAAAAAGTCACCCATTTCTTTTCTTACTTTTTGGTCCAAAGGTGATTGTAAAACATAAAGGGGAATGCCCCTCACCCAACCCATAAATCCCCCAAATAGATGGGAATTTACATCCAGACACCCACAAGAAGGCTATGTTTCTAATAACTCATAAAGAATGCCAAAGTCAAGGCTTCTAATAACTCGTCAAGAATGACAAAATCAAGGCTTCTTTGACAATTGCAAGAATATGTTGCCTACCCTCCAACATAAAAATGGAAAAAAAATAAAATAAAATAACCACCTATCCACACAAGGAATAGCCTAACCCAAAGGTGTATGAGAAATAGTCCTGGCTAATTATACAAGTTGATTCAATTCGACTTACCACCTTCGATGAAATCATCTTCCACTTTAAGAATAACTTTAGTAACATAGGAGTTCTAGATCAACAAAAACTAAGTCACAAAAGCATCCATACCCATGAACAGGGAGTTAAAGAGAATAATGATAGACATAATATGACCTTGTTAAAGATAAACCAACCTTTATTAAGACGCAATTCTCCAGCAGTTTGCTTCTTCACGGGTGCCCCTCCGACAGCACTTTCTGCAAGTTCTCTTTGCTTTTCCTTCACTTTGAATAGTCTGATCATATTTTCTGTATTCAACAAGATGCCATAGCGGCATCAATGATTCTTCAGCAAATCTCTACAATGACGCTAACAAGCATGGCCTACAAATTAATTATCTTGCACATGTTTGCAATCTTCTGCAAGAAAATCATAGTACGCTTGCTAACAGTTTAAGTTTTTATGTTTTTATGAACCCTAGTGCTCTCCTTTTGGCTTCCAATATTAGTATTGTACATGGTGAAGGCTAAACCTAGAATTTTCTGATGAAGACACCATGATAATCCATCTCTTGATCGAACTTGGGGTCTTTTCTGATGCAATGTTTGTCTACCGAGTGCTTAGATTTAACCTTAACCACGCATAAAACCTTAAAGATGTTCAGTACAGTCGATGGGTATCAAAAATTCAGATTTAATCAATATTGCTTATGTAGCACCCCCCCCTCCAAAAAAAATCTTGCATAGAAACAAAACAACATGCTTGAATCAATACAACCCATGAAAATTTGATCTTTTCCACCTTTGAAATCGAGTAATTAATTACATCAAAAGATTACAGATTCCTAACAATCGCTTACACAAATTTCAAACAGAAAAATCCCAAATCAAGAATCGAAGAGCGAAAACCATATCTAGACAAAGCTTCGAAAATTAACTATAGCTCTCAGAATCCCAAGAAACAATCTTTATCGAACAACATAAATCAAATTACTTCAAAAAAAAAAACAACAGGGAAAGCAAACAACCGAAGTATCCGAACCTGGGATTGATTTGGATCGGGAAGAGGATCGGTGCTTGAAGTTGATTGAATAAGGAATTGGCAGTGAAGAAGAGGAAGAGAATGTTAAGAATTCTGAAAGGATTAGATTGTAAAAAAGATTTGTCTGAAGAAAATACAAATGCCGAAAAATAACGCAAACTCGAATTTTTTTTTTTATTCGAGAAAGTTTGGGTTTTTATTCGCTGTGGACGCTATCAGCTTGACCGAATTGGCGGCTTCATTCTGATTGGCTAGAATTAGATTCCACTTTGCCCACAATTATTTATTTCTAATTCCTCCGACGATCATAATTGAAACTTTAATTTTAAATTTTGAGATCGACAAAAGGTAAATATTAATAAAAAAAATTGATTTATTTGGTACTAATCTTCTTACACCATAAGCATCTTACACCGCTTATTTTTATTGAAAATCATCTCTTTAATTATTATGTTTTTACGTATAATTTGTATCTAATTTTTTAATATTTTATTTTTATATTTTACTAAATTTTTTATATTTAAATTCTCAATTCCCTTAATTAGTACATTTTTAAGTTTCGTTATATATATCCAAATCTCAGACGATATTCTTATATTTTATTTACAATTAAATTAACTTCCAACTTATTAAATTGGGAGAAACTTATTATTCCTGTCTTTTATAATTTGGGTTTGATTGGTTTGATCATGAATCATTTTATAATTTGGTTTGATTTTTATTTTTAAATATGATAAAATCAAATCCGATTAAAATCGATCAAAATCATATACCGTTTAAATTGATTTAAAGGTAAAAAAGAAACCCGTGACTTCAGGGAAGACGTCAAAGGCAGCAGGCAAACGAAATTTTTTGCAACAAACGGGGGCAAAATAGTCAAATTGACTTCGGGAGAACAATAAGAGAGTAAAATCCGCCTGGTTTTAGTGAAAAATCTTATTTTTTATTTTTTTTATGGAAAAAATCCCTTGTTCCACTACCATACCAACTACGTTTGTGTATTCAAACGTACGCTGACCCAAAAAATAAAAATGGAAAAAAATAAATGGTAAAAAATTAAATTTCTTCATGCTCAAAATATTTTATTCATACCAGCAAAAAATATGTCTCAATTTTTTATTTTAAAATAAAAAATCAAAAATTGAAGACTATAAAGAGTGAGATGACATTTTTCATATAATTTGACCGAATTAAATTAAATCATAATTTATGATAATTCTGAATTTTGAAATTCAGAGTATGAATTCTATATTGTTATATCAGTTTTGGATTGTAAGTTATAAATTTTTCTAGGAATAGTATTATTTTTATTTTTATTTTTATTTTGTATTAAAGTATATTATTTGATTTGAACGGAGAAACTTAAAGATTGAGACATAATTTTACTATTCTTTTTTGTGGCTAAAATGATTAATAGAATTTTATATTAAGTTATTTCTAAACATTGATTTTGATTTTTTTTTGAAAATGTCCATTATTTTTTTCCATAATTGGAGAAGAAAATGGTTTTGATATTATTTTATGATAAGTTTAAAATTTCCTTTTAATCACACATCAGGTTTATGAGATGTTATAAAATTTCAGCAGATGAGAATAATTTTTTTAATAAACTATCAATATCTGATAATCATATTAAATTTGATCATTTGACCTGAATTGATTTTAAGAGGAAAAATCTTTTTATATCTATTTTTTTATATAAAATATTTGAATTTAAAATTTTATTTTAAAAAATTAATATTTAATCACTGATATTACAACTTATTATTATCTCACCATCGCCAAAAACAAAAAAAAAAATTATTACGTCACCGAAGGAGGATGGACCTCTTGGATTAGGCCCCATCCCTATGAAAATATTGGATGCCCAAACTTGACTCTGAATATATTTTACAAGGCCATTTCATTGTTTGAGCTATAAGAGTTTAGATTTTTTTTTTTTTTTGCTCTTATCATTGATATCTAAAATTATATTCTAACTAATTTAGTTCAAATATATACAAGAATCTTATTTTTGGGGGGGTGATTTTTCCAATATAGTTTTTTTTTTTTATTTTCAAGTTTCGAATCGAGTGTTAATTAAAAAACCTAACACCTTATCTCACTAAATTGACTGTTCGTTGATTAAATGAATTTAAATTTTTAATGTGAAATTTGATCTCAAGCTTAATTGTAGTCACAGTTTGAGCTTAATTATATCTGTCGAGTTAGAAAGTTTAGCTAAACCCATTTTTTAATTCTTTTGAAAAACCTAAATTAGTCGAATAAATAAATTAACTTGTATTAGTTCTAATATATATTGTGAAACAATAGGAGAGAAAATTAATATTCTAATTTTGGAGGAATATTGGAGGACAAGACCTGAAAAAGCAAGACTCGTGGATTGAATGAACCTTAAACTCACAATTAGTTCATGATTGCTAAAGCAAAATGTAATTAGGTTTGAAGATTCTATGTTTGATTACCGCAAGTCTTCACTAGTACAATATGGACTATATGGAAGGGAAGATGTAAGGAGGCCTTTCAAGGAGGCAACCCTTCCTCTAAAGAACTAGCAGCTATAGCGTTGGGAATGGCTAGGAAAACAACCCTTATATGGAGCAAGAGTGTGGAGAATAAACCAAAAGACAGCAAGAAGATAAAATGGATGGTGCCCCTCCAAGAAAGATGAAGTAAAACACGTATGGAGCGGTTTTAAAAGTGTCTCAGCATGCGAGCATAGGGGGCATATTCAGGGACAGTGATGAGAATTGGGTAACACGATTCTCGATCAGTATAGGTAAGGCTCAAGTGCTCATAGTTGAATTGTGGAGTCTCAGGGAAGGCTTGCTCATGACAAAGAGTAGAGGCTGTAAGCTGATTGAGGTTGAAACAGACTTCGTCACGTTAAGCAATCTTATGAGGAAACTTCCTCAAGAAGATCATCCTCTCTACTATATAATTGAGGAATGCCAGGAGATGCTGAACTCATTGGAAAACAGTTCTATTACCCATATCTTCAGAGAAGCTAACTGCTGTATTGATTTGTTGGCAGGGTCAAGTTCAACGATTCTCTCAATGAAATCAGGAAGCTCATTCAAGATGATTAATTGGGAGTGGAGAGAACAAGAGGAAGTAATTACATAAGGGTAACATTTCCCTCTTCTGTCAGTAAGAAGAAGACTGTTGTTTAGGCTTTCTTCTCTGTATTTATTTTGGTTTTTGTTGTTGGTTTTTCTTCGTCTAGCAACCAAAGAAAAAAAAAATTCCCCTTAAAGTTTATGTATCTTAGCTTTTCTCTATGACTGATCTAGGCGCATCGATGGAAGCCTCTAGTTAGGTGCAATGGAAATAACATGCAAAAACAGAGAGACAAAAGGAAAACATGTGCCTTGATAGCAATCAAAGAAACCTTGTTAAGGCCAGACGTATTTTATTAAAGTTTCTAAAGTGCAACGAGGATTTGACTGTATGGATTAAATCTCCCCCCCCCCCCTCCCTCCCTCTCTCTGTTCTTTGGCAGAAAAGGAATTTTAAATTTAGAAGAAAAAAGAGTTTACAGACCTCTGTATAGACCCAACCATGCCAAATTCATATAAAAGAACCATCCTATCTGATGAGTTTCTAAATAAAAAATTGTTCACATTTTTTTATGTGATTATTAGTATGTGAAATTATATTTTAATTAATCTTTTTTAAATACTTATGAGAATTTTATTTAAAAAATGATTTATAATATAATTTTTTATATTTTTAAATTTTATATCTAAAACTTAATTAAAAATTTTTTTTTACCCCTTTTACTGAACCGAGCTGTCCATTCTCTCCCTTTTCTCCATGGGTTTCAAGGCCGAATAGGAGCCACCGGATGATTTTACAGGTGGCAATATTGGCCTTTGTGCAAGTGTCCTTATATATTTTTTTTCTTTTCCCACAAAAATCGTAAAATACAAAATACTTGCATAAAAGGGTATTCTTCTACTTAAAAAGTTTTGGCTTTTCCTAGTATCACCAAACCATGATCATCGTATATACTGCTAAAGCAGATGTCGGCCACTTTGAATAATCAAAGATGAGATGCCAAATAGAAGTCAAACCGGATTATATTCTCTCTCTACCATCTCTTTTAACAGTCTTAGTCATATTTTTGAGTCCATGGATCCAACTGGGTCAAGGACAAACCATGACTACCGGAGAAACTCAACACGACTCTTCAACCAAAATAATACCAATTGGGCAAAATAAAATGCCCTAATTTTCTAGCAACGTAAGAATCGGCACAGACTAAAATCCAAGGTGAAAATCGAGGATGTTATAGGTGAAACTCCTACTCATAATAGATAAACGCTTTTAATGAAGGAAATTATCGATATAATAATAATTTCTGTTATTTTGTAAAAGAATTTTAACTTTTATTTATGTTTGTAAAATTTGTAATTTTAGTAATGATTTTTGTTCTGATTAATAAATATTATGAATAGAATGATATAAGATAAATTAGAGAAGCAGAGAAGATGAAGAGCGAGACTTTCGAAAACTAATGATCTGTGCATATAATGATAGAATACTAAATTTTTTTAATCAAAATCTTGAATTTAAATTTTAAGAATGAAAAAATAAATATAAAAAAAGTCATCTTTTAATTAATTTCTACAATTGATTAGTCAGATTTTTAGAATTCGATGATTCAGTATTAAAAAAAAAAAACTTTCCGAAAGGTGACATTTATTATTATTTTTTTTTCTTTTAAAATGGGATTTTGGATAGAAAGTCTGCCGATTAAAAATGGTTGGTAAAATCCAAAGGTGGAGATGACAACGTGTTCCATATTTACATTAAAAATACTGTGTGCTATGCCAAAACATCCCATCCAGTCTCATTATTAAAGTCTCAATCATCCGATTAGGAGTCAATGGTAATATACATAATGATTAGGAAAACAAAGATCGAAAGGCACGTACAAATCGTGTTTCTGAACAAATGAAAGAAAAACGAGAAACAAACAAACATAAATTTGGCCCAAGAAAAGAAAAAGTATAGAATTTGTCGAGACCAAGTGAAAGTCCCACAATTGATAGAATACATATATATATATATATATATATCTATATATTTTAATTGGGAATATTAGAATACCTATTATTAGTATAACAAATTCATCACTTGGTATTCAAAGATTATCGTAATAAATTTCTGGGTATTTGTTTTATATTTAATATTTTGAAAATTGATATTACACTTTCTGTTAATCTTTTTTTTTTTTTTCTTTTCCTTTGCTGTACAGATCTTGATCGTCATCTTACCCATAAATTTAGTAATACCACTTTAATAATTTTCACCGATAAAACTAATTGATACTCATATACAAATTAAGATTATTTTATCACGATACTTTTATTTAAAAAATAAATGATCGTTGAATAATTTTGAATGATCGAAATAATTAGAAATCACCATCCATTAGTATAAATATTTAAAGATATTATTAAAAATTCTAAAAAATCTTCGTTGTATCATAACCACCATTAAACCCTTATGTTTTGAGATGTGGAACTGTGATCGGAGTGGATGAAATGAGGGCATGTACATCTGCACATGAAAAAAGGAAAAAGAAAAAAATTGCACCCGAAATGCGTTATTATAAATAGGGTCAGCCGACCCTAAAAGGTGAGTGCATTTGAAGTGCT
Organism: Dillenia suffruticosa; assembly: GCA_033439265.1. Lineage (NCBI taxonomy): Eukaryota > Viridiplantae > Streptophyta > Magnoliopsida > Dilleniales > Dilleniaceae > Dillenia > Dillenia suffruticosa. The sequence continues at coordinate 2,105,390 of JAVTVX010000027.1, forward strand.
GATTGCTCCTAGAAAAAGAAAAAAATTGTTATTCGTTTAGAAAAAATCCCCACAAATCCAAAATTCTATCTCTTGTGATTTGGGTGGTCGATCAACCACGCTGTTGATTCACAAAACACAAACACTTTATTGCACTAACTTTCACACGTTGCTCTCTTTCTCTCTCTCTCCCCCCCACCCCCCCCCCCTCCCCATGATCTTTGGGCAATTAATGAATGGTGCTTGTTGCTATTTCAGGATGGTAATTTTGGTCTGGTGACAGTTCCATTCCTAAGAACTATTCATCACCTCTTTCCTATAAAGAAAGGTTTAATTTTGAGATTTGGTTTTTGTTCTCTGCAATAAAAATATGAGTGCTGTGAATCTGAGTTCATGGGTTCAATCATGTTCTATGCTCAATCACAGTGGAAGATCCAGATCTGCAAATTTATTTCATCCTCTGAAATTTTCTCCCAATTTGGTTTCTTCATCAAAACCGAGAAAACCCATCACTTCATCTTCTCAAATCTCAGCGGTTCTCACCAAAGAAGACACTCTCAAACCAGAAGAACCAAAACCCCGGAAATTTGATTTCAAAGATTACATGATTTCAAAAGCCAATTCTGTAAACCAAGCCCTAGAATCTGCAGTTTCCCTAACAGAGCCTTTGAAGATTCATGAGTCTATGCGTTACTCACTTCTTGCTGGGGGCAAAAGGGTCAGACCAATTTTGTGTCTTGCTGCTTGTGAGCTTGTTGGAGGCAATGAATCAATTTCAATGCCTGCAGCTTGTGGAATTGAGATGATTCATACTATGTCACTTATTCATGATGATTTACCTTGTATGGACAATGATGATTTAAGGAGAGGAAAGCCTACTAACCACAAGGTTTTTGGTGAGGACGTGGCAGTCCTAGCCGGAGATGCCCTTCTTGCCTTTGCTTTTGAGCATATTGCCACAGCAAGTGTGGGGGTTCCTCCGGCTAGGATTGTTAGGGCAGTTGGAGAGTTGGCTAGGGCAATTGGGGCTGAAGGACTTGTTGCAGGCCAAGTGGTTGACATAAATTCTGAAGGGTTATCTGATGTGGGGTTGGAGCATCTTGAGTTCATTCATGAGCATAAGACTGCTAAGTTACTAGAAGCTTCTGTTGTCCTCGGTGCAATTTTGGGTGGTGGGTCTAATGAAGATGTGGAGAAATTAAGGAAATTTGCTAGGTGCATTGGATTGTTGTTTCAGGTTGTTGATGACATACTTGATGTTACACGGTCTTCACAAGAACTGGGGAAAACTGCAGGCAAAGACTTGGTCGCTGATAAGGTCACTTTTCCTAAGTTGATGGGCATTGACAAGTCCAGAGAGTTTGCTGAGAAGTTGAAAAGGGAAGCTGAAGAACAACTTGTAGGGTTTGATCCATTGAGGGCGGCTCCCTTGATTGCTCTGTCAAATTATATTGCTTATAGGCAGAATTAAACTTGGTCGATTCAGAGATTTGCTTTGTCTGATTAATGCTCCTGGTGAGCTTTTTATGCCCAAAAAAGTGTAATAGATGATTTGTTCTTTGGATATTTAACTTATACTCCTCCATGCTGTGCACCATTCTATATCAGAATGAAATTAGTATTATCTTCAATATAAACCGTGCAAGTTTCTGAAGAATCTATATATCAGTCTACCTTAAAAACAGCTAAGAACAATGATCAAAATTTTCTTTTCGATTGTTCAATTTTCAAAGTTTGAATTACATCGTCCTTCCTGCATCTACCAAATGATCCAAATTCAACGACTCATAAATTATGTTGTTGGTACAATTTGGATTAATATGGCTCGTCGGCTGAAATTAGATTCCCTCTAATTTAAATCTTTTTTGTTTGGCCCATATGCCAACATCTTACTCGAGGAATGGCATGTTTTGGATTTAGTTCAGAGAGCCATTTTTGTAAATGATGCTTCTGTACCTAGTTGTTTGCGCATCTGATTTGGTGTCACAATGAATAGAGACAAATCCGCATAATTTGTCTCTTGGTTGGATCACATCCAAAGTTGATCCGCCTTAGGCACCATATCTGGCAATAGTAGTGCATGCCGTCTTAATGCCCTACCGGAAGTTTTTGAAGGGTTGCACTTCAAGAGTTCTGAACCGCTTTTAATCAAAAGGCCAGAAAACAATCTGATATAAAAATGACCAAATCAAAGCATATAGGACAATTCAAGGTTATCACACTATATCATTGATTCCATACATTATAATGAGTGAAAACGCTTGTGGTAATACTCAGAGGGAAGAACAAGAGTTCAAAGTCCCTCTCTATTCTATTTTGCAGCAAAAGGAAAAAAAAATGAAGCATTGGAAAGTATATAATAAGATGTAGCAATAAATTTTAACAAATATTCAGTTAAAATGATTTACGAAAACGCAGGTGAATTGGGAGCCCTTTCTCCTTCAGATCACTTCCTTTCTCCTAGGATTACTTTTCCCACCTGAATTCAGTCACCGCATTGGTAATGAACTCTAGCATTTCTACTTTAGCATAGTCTTTTCCGGGGAACATTCTTGGAACTCCACCAAATACCACATTTGCGGAGGGAATCGGTTCATTTCCTTCAAATCCTTCTGATAGAACTTTTCTGGATACTGGAAGTGTTCCAAATTCTAGTGGGTCACATATACATCTCAATTAACTGCCAAGGAAATGGTAAGGTCTTATGTACTAAATTTTTGTAACAAAATATGTTTGGATAAACATGAACTGTGATTATTTACCTTGCACCCTTCAGGAATTAGGAAACCTTCATTGGTGAGATCTGTGATGGCCCCTCTAGGTCCCTTAAACCAGAGAGGACGATCATGGCACTTCCGTTTGACACATTTCAAGTGTACTTTTATCTTTTCTCTGTCTCGCAAATTAGCAACTCCCTTGGTCCTTTGACCCTTTTGTCTCCATTTGCTCTGCTTCTGTCCTCAAGCCATTGCATAAGTCCATTATATTCACTTTGCTTACTAATTTTGGCGGCAGAGGAAGATCAAATAGCCCGAGATCAGTAAATGCATCTCGTCATGTGGTCAAAGAGATATTAAATAGAAAGAAAAATACTACTGGAGACTGGATTGAAGTGTCATTTTGGTGTTTATGGTTCTTATTGTGCCCTGTTAGCCATCATGTAGGTGACAAGGACCAGAGGGGTTATGAATTTTGAGCAAAAATGACAAATAAGAAGTATGTCTTATTATTAATTAATTATTATTATTTCTTTATAAATACAAAGGCCTAAGAGATGGGGAAAGAGGTTCGAATTCAATGCCTTAAATTAAGACGGATTTGTTGGTACCACAACACCAAAAAGTAAAACCCCTTTATGTATCAATTTCAAATGCAAAATTTTATGTCACAGGGTGCTTGGACCGTAACCTTGATCGGATTTCTAATCCTATAATTTATTAAAATGAAAATAAATTTTATTTTTCTAAAAAAATTCTATGATTTTATGTAAACTTTTTTATTTCCATTAATATACATCATAAAAAAATTAAAATATAATACTATAACACTAAAAATTTGTGGAGGACATCCAAAATGACAAACCAACATTCCTCACACGTAGATCAATTTTTAATTTTTTTTACCCACTATAATGAAATTGCTATGAAATGGTTGGGCCACATATTACCTTTTCAATTTGTGCTGGTTTTGGGCCGCCCAAAGAAGTACAACATTAGCAGGGCCCAGAAAAGAAGAAAAAGATGTTGAAAAGTATGAACTGACGGCCTTCAATTTGTGCTGGTTTTGGTCCGCCCAACGAAGTACAACATTAGCAGGGCCCAAAAAAGAAGAAAAAGATGTTATGAATCGCCGTTGCCGGGGATCGAACCCGGGTCACCCGCGTGACAGGCGGGAATACTTACCACTATACTACAACGACCTTGTTGGTACAGTTGGTTTCATATTATATTATAAATAAGCCATTTTATACATACATTATTTCTTATCTTTGCTCGGACAACTCATGGGAAGAACTGCCCTGTTTAAAAAATTTTAATTCGACTTGTTTTATGTTAATTTATTTTTGGTTTTTTATTTTACTTTAATTAACTAAATTTTTTTTATAGAAATAAAGTATTTTTTGCATCAAAATTAATTTTTTTTTAAATAATTAAAATTATAATTATATCAATAAATTTTCATTAAAAGTTTACTTTTATCTCAATTAAATTTAATCTCAACCTTTTAAATACCGAAAGTAGCCCAAGAATATGAAGAAAATTAAATTAAAATATTAAATTTACCAACTCTCACTCCCAATTTTTCTTCTTATTCTAATCCATGGCATTCTAATCCGTGGCATTAAATACGTAATATATTCGATTGAATTTGTTACTTCTTTCATAATTTGAACAAGGTTTTATGATATCTGTTAGTGTCACGGATATCCGTGATATTACCCGATTAAAACTTGACTCTAAGCTCGGTCAAACCAAGCTCGAGCCTGAACTCATACTCAGGTAGCTCGGTATCAAGCTCGGGTAACTCGAGCCCGACTATATCTAGCTCGAAAACTCAACAAGTTATACGAGATATATTAATTTTTTTTAAATAATATATATATATATATATATATATATATAATTATATTTTTTAAAAGATAATTTATATATATAATTATGATTTTAGATATATTTTTTAAATATATTATTTATATTATCCGCCGATACTATGGACAACACCATCCAATAACAGCCGATAACACTTCAAGCGTGCGCTCACCTAAAATACATCAAGTGCTCGGATATTATAATAGTCCGATCGGGTGTCATATCACTCCTTTTCGAGTAAACCCAAAAGGTCAAATTATTTTGGAAGATTTTTGGATAAACCCCACATAAATTCTTCTCAATTTTTCTAAAAAATTCTTTTCTCCCGAAAAGAAGACTTCCGATGATTATGACCCAGATGATGAAGACGATAAGGTAACCCAACAAATCTTGTTCTTGCACCAAATTTTCTGCATCAGAGACCCAGATCAGGACTCCCGATGACCAATTTTCCCAATTGCTCCGGCGGCTGCTCTAGGACCTTCGTAACGGAAAGGGCTGTCTTCCAAGCTATTTGAAGCCACTTTTCCCACTTTTCCCACTTTTCCCATTAGAATGGTAATATAAGTGACCAGATCTCATACCTTTTCTGCATCACAGTCAACATGACCTAGCTTCACCTTTCCTTTCAAGCTATTTGAAGCCTTCTTCCACTCTTTAGCTAGCTTCCTTCCCCCCCCCCCCCCCCCACAAACTCTCTTTCTCTCTCTTTCCCCACAAACCCACTCTCGCTCTTTCCCCACAAACTCAGAAAAAGAAAACACTCCCTCTCTTCCCCCCATGTTCTAGCAAACCCCCCCCCCCCAAAAATAACTCTTCAATTTCTGCACACCCAATTCCAGACAAGGAGGGTTCTGGGTGGATCTTAGCTGTCTGATCTGGACGGAGAGATTGACTACTTCTTGGTGCGTTGGAGGTTAAAGATGAATGGTAAAAGGAAGAAGAGAGGGAGATTTTTTTTAAATTTTTTTAAGGTTGAGATGAATGAGATAATTTTGGTGAAAAAAGAATAATTTTATAAGTCACATCACATTTTTGGCTCGTGTGACTCGATCTCCGTAAAATCTAATCGTTTTCGTCTGCTTACAACACTTTTTAAAATCACAAATAATAAGTGGATATTTTGTTGCGTGATTTTTTATAAATAAAAAAAAGTGTAATTTATCTTTAATTTTATTTTATTATTTATCAATAATTTATTTATTTATTTTTTCTCTTTTTATATTAATTTTTTAAATAATGTATTTCTAAATTTAAAATTAAAATTTAATTTATTATTATTGTAGTAAATTATCGATACATGCTCGAAATTTTCATCATTATTAAAAAGGAGCCGCAACTTATAAATAGGTCAAGCCCAAGTGGGCAACCAATTCCAGAGATGGTGTGGTTCAAGTAAGAAATTTGTATCAACAGGGCATGAAGCATAATCTAATATATATTTTGCATTTTAAAAATATGAACAAAATTATAATTTTAATACAATAAACCATCATTTGGGACTGTTAAGTATGATATAATTATTTTATTAAGAAGGGGGGGAAGGATCTACAAAGTCAAAGGCCAGGCAAGACAGGTCCACGACTAAATTACAATTATATCCCAGTTGCCTTATCGTCAGTGGGTCGGCAATGGCCAATACTTGTGATTCCGTAGGTGCACTTGGTCATTTCAAAAGAGAAGCTTCATCGACATTACCGAGTCCGAGTTCTTTCCCCGCAGGTGAACTCGCATTGTTGACTTGGGGAGAAAGAACCGAGATTGAGGTACTACATCAGACTATCAAAAGGGGGGAAAGAACTGAGATTGAGGTAATACTCAGACAACATTTCTCGACGCTCCTCTCTCTCTCTCTCTCTCTCTCACTTTACCTTTCTTTTCTTCGATGCGTACAAGCCATCCGAAAGGCCTACTTCACCTCCACTCCAAACTCAAAAACCCAATATTCCCAATCTTCAAATTCCCATTCCAAATCTACACCAAACCCAAAACATAAAACTCCCAACTATTTCTTTCTTTCTTTTCTAATTTCAATTTCTCAAATCCAAATCCAAAAACCCATCACTTCCAAATCTTAAATTGCTATCCCAACTTCTCTCTTTCTCTCTCTGTAATTTCATGGGTACCCGATTTAGCAAAAAATCAGGAAACAATGCATCGCATTCACATTTTCAACAGCAACCACAAACATCAACAGCGATCAATCCAAATTCCGCCGATATTAGTTCGTACGAGGATGCGTGCAGGCTCGACCCAGAACTACAAGCATTCGACAGGAATCTCCACGAACGCACCAGTCGCGTACTCAACACACTGGCTATCGGTGTTGAGGTTCGTTCTCTCTCTTTCGACTCTCTCAAGGAAGTCACCGGAGCACTTCTAGAAATGAATCAAGAAATCGTTCAAATAATCCTAGAATGCAAAAAGGACATTTGGAAAAACAAAGAGTTGTTCGATCTAGTGGAGGAGTACTTCGAAAACAGCCTCCAAACACTCGATTTTTGCACTGCATTAGAAAAACGTCTCAAGAAGGCACGTGACAGTCAACTAATGATCCATGTCGCTCTCCAAAAATTCTCAGATGAAGAAAAAGTTGGAAACCATGAAGATGGTGTTGATTCATTTGTCAAATACTCTCAAACACTGCAAGAACTGAGAAATTTTAAGTCTGCAGGAGACCCATTTACTGAAGAGTTCCTAATACTACTTAAATCTGTCTATGTTCAACAAATCACAATGTTGGAGAAATTGCAGCTGAAAAAAAGCAAACTAGATAAGAAATTGAAGTCGGTGAAGGCTTGGAGGAAGGTTTCGAATACCATATTTATAATTGCATTTGTCTCTGTTTTGATCTGCTCGGTTGTTGCCGCAGCGGTCACAGCTCCACCTGTTGTCACCGCATTGGCTGCAGCTGCAGTGGCTCCGGTGGGATCTACGGGGAAATGGTTTAACTCACTTTGGAAGGGTTATGAGAGAGAGTTAAAGGATAGGAGAGAGGTGATTAGTGCAATGCAGATTGGAACTTACGTGACAATAAAGGATTTGGATAGCATTAGGGTCTTGGTAGATAAGTTGGAGATTGAGATTGAAGGGTTGTTGCAAAATGCGGATTTTGCGATCAGTGAAGGGGGTGCAGTGGTTTTTGTGGTAGACGAGATAAAGAAGAAGTTGGAGGTGTTTATGGAGACGATTGAGGAGTTAGATCAGCATGCTGATAAGTGTAGCAGGGATATTCAGCGGGCAAGGACTGTGATCTTGCAGAGGATTATTAGGTATCCCAACAATTGACGTTTTCCTGATTTCGGGAATGTATGTTGTTGTTACACTTTATTTAGGTTGGTTAATTACATTGTGCAATTTCTGCATTTAATTAAACGCAATGTTGACTGTGTAGCTTAATTTGAACTCCAAGTTTATATTAAGGCAGTTCATGATTGACCTTTTTTAACTGTCTTGTTTGCTATGGTGCTTACACAATCTCAGTTCATTGTACATGATTTCTAAAAATGCTCAATGCTTGTTGTTTTTGACTAGTATCTTGTTGCAGAAAAGGTAGTGAAAGTTGCAATGATTTTCAATTGGTTGTGATCTTGTCAGGTTGAGAAATTTCTATAGTATTATCATGAAATGCTGAATAGGCTATCATTCTCTGCAATTCTGACTGCAAAATGAGCAATGGGAAACTCTATTTTTAGAAGTTGGAAGGGTGGACATGATTCGTTGTAGAAGATGATACTATTCGTGCTCAACCCAATTCATCAAAACCTTAAAATGGGCATGACTCCACTAAGTGCACATATTGTCTCTTGGAGGGAAAATAAATGATCAAATGTAGTCAGATACTAAAAAATAGCTGCATATGTCTGGAATTGAGGAGATTAGCAAGATTATCATATAAAGCCAAGCGCATTCCCCTCCTATGTAGTGTCGTATTATAGCCCTCTCCCGAGGAAGCTTGGAAGTCTTAGTGATGGGGAACCAAGAGAGAGAATTAAAACAAAGAGAGAGAAGGATTCAATTAGTTTTCTTCATATTTATATACATTGTCTTACTTTCGCTTCCATTCCCCTTTTAAAGCATGACAGTTTGAATCATCTAACTTAATAGTGTCCAAAATCCAAATAATTTAAAAAGCAAAAATTGATTTTCCAAATTCATTGAACCATCTTTTCTTACATCACTTCACCTGCTCTATTTCATGTTAACTACAATTATCTTGTTAACATGATGGTTCAACAAGTCTCTAATTCTTCCAATATCATCATCAAATGCTGAATTGAGATGGTTTTTTTTTTTGGTGGTATGAGAAAAATCGATATGCTTATCTGAGATGGAGAGGGTGCTGTTATCTTTAACATAGATCACGATAAGAGAAGTAGCTGTGCATGCCGACAGTCTGCTAACAGAAGAAGCTTTACAAATATACATCAGCATATGAAATAAAGAATATAATCTTAGTATGTCACTGCAGTTCATGCACAGACAGGTCAAGGAACAATTAAGCTTTCTGCAGTAATTATGGAGATTATGTCAACTCCTCTCTTTGTTCATGTTGCTGTATCTTCCTTTTTAAATGCAACTATGGCACTCTGGATATTCCCCGCGAGTAAAATTTGGCCTCTCAAATCTTTGATTGATAAAACCTAGTTGGTAGAGAAGACTGAGCCAGCTGAGCCATGAGAATTAGAAAATTCAGATTGAATGTTGTCAACGAGGCATCAGCTGTTACTACAGAGTCATGAAAAAGGAAAGCCATTTCTCATTGAATCCATGCAGACACTCAAAACACCACAGGGTCATGTAACTTCTTGCTCCAAAGTTTCATGTAGAAAGATACCATTTCTTTAATTATTTTATTTTATTTTATTTTTGATCATAAGATGAGACATAAGACTGATTAACTATTGATGGTCATTCAATAAATATTGCTCCCATCATGTTACATATTTTTGGCCATTAATGTACATTTGCAGTATTTGTGACTACAGAAGTTACATCATTGATCTTCGGGGCCCCATATGAAAAATACAAGAAAAATCAAACATATAACATGATCGAATTAAGTGACATAGTCTTGATTTCCTCGTCACAAGAACTCTAGCACAAGTTGTTTCATCAATATGGGTATCTTTTTTTTCCTTAAATTTCACAAAATTTGTTCATACTTGATTCTTCCATCCAACGTGTGGGAAAATAAAAAATACCGAATTCTATCAACAGTAGCTTTAGTGGAACAAGATATTAGGTCGTTTAGTTTCGGGTTTGAAACTTGGTAATAAAAAAGATTACGCTAAATAAGTATCTCCCTAAATAGGATATTTATAAATACTCAAATCGGATTAGTTGGAGTATAACTCTTTATTTTTAAAAAAATAAAAAATAAAAAAAAGCCCAATTCTTTTCACTTGAATTTTTGGGTTAATCGCCAGACAGCAAGTGAGTTCAACTTGAGGCAAACGGGTGAGTTTTTACTGGACCGGATTACAAGGCCAAAATTGACGGGCCAACAAGAGACCCATAAAAGCCCAAATTCCTGCCATCGATGGAAGCCCGTAATCCGACCCGCATCCGAACGATCCCCAATTCCCCGCCTCCCCTTTTCTTCCGAGTCGCAGTCGAAAATAGTTGAAGGCTGTTCTTTGCTTCTTCATCGTTTGATCATGTCCTTAATGTTTCTCGGAATCCTGATCCTTCTGCACCACTAATCTTGTTTCGCGAGATTGTGAAGTCAATTGAACTATAGAAGTGCTTTATAGCCGGTCAGTTTCTCTTCTATACAAAATTAGGGCTTCGAAACTCTCTCTCCCTCTCTCTCTCTCTCTGTCAAATTAGTTTCCATTCTGCATTTCATTGATTATCCAGTTCTCTCTTTAATTCTTTGTTTATTAATTTATTATGTTCAATTCTTGTAATGCTCGTAAATTCCTGGTAAATAATATGCCTTACATAGTACTCTGCCATATTCATCATTTTGAGTACTCCATGAATTTTTTGAGGTGTGTTCATTCAAAAACGCTTTATCAATTCAATCAAAACAAACCCATTTCACGAATTAAGAAATATTCAAGAAATTCTCTCAAACTCAGACCGATTGTTAGAGACAATGTAGACCGAAGTGTTTACATGAGAGAGAAGATTGGGGAAATATACAAAATTTTGAAGTATTCAACGTGGGATTCTGCTAAACAACAATTGGAAAACTTGTCGATAAAATGGGATTCTTATACTGTCAATCAAGTTTTGAAAACACACCCACCAATGGAAAAAGCATGGTTGTTCTTCAACTGGGTTTCAACTGTTAAGAATTTTAAGCATGACCAATTTACTTATACTACCATGTTGGATATATTTGGGGAGGCTAAGAGGATTTCCTCGATGAATTTCGTGTTTAAGCAAATGCAAGAGAAAGGGATTAAGATTGATGTGGTTACTTATACTTCACTTCTGCATTGGCTTTCGAATGGTGGGGATATTGATGGGGCAGTGAACTTGTGGAAGGAGATGAAAGTGAACGGTTGTCACCCTACTGTTGTTTCTTATACTGCCTATATGAAGATTTTGTTTGAGAATAATAGAGTGGAGGAGGCTACAGTGGTTTACAAGGAAATGCTTGGATCCGGATGTTCTCCGAATTGCTACACATACACAGTCCTTATGGAACATCTTATTAGTACTGGTGAGCAGTCTTCTACACTATTATATTTGAGTTCCCCGGGTTTTCACATCCATGTTTTGTATTTTATGTTGAGATTAATTGTTTATCGCCCTTTTTAATGGTTGTGGACTGACCTCACATTTACCTAGGTTGTCCTTTTCTTCTATGTTACCATTTATCAATCCTAACTAGTTTGATCTGTTGCTAACGCCTCTTCTTGATTACCTTGGAGTTCTAATCCTGTGTCATTGCGTATAAGCTTGTTATAAGTTTTGCATGCTAAGGTTCTGACATTTTTCCTAAGCAAACAACATGGAGATGCTAACTTGTTGGTAATCCAACCCTTGAGCTATTATTAATGAGTTTAGGCAGACCTGGCAAAATTATCATTGTTTTTTCTGGTAGCAAATTCAATTTAAACTCAGAATATGAATAAGTTAGAAGATATCACGTTTGGAAATCCTTTGTTATTTGGTACAAGTACATCTCTCAAAAAAATTGTGGGTATGTTGCTCTTGAAGCTTATGTGAAAAATTTAAATTGTGTTATGATTTTAAGGTCACATTTGTTTGGATGATTTATACATGACTCTTAGGACTACAAGAAGGTCAGGAGCATGACTTTGTCTAGCTGAGTCCAGGGAGTTTGAATTTAGCATGTCTTTAATCCTAGAATGTAGAATTTTGTGTTTGGATCAGAGCCTGCAAATACAGTGTCTTCTATAATGCATGTAATAATTTCAGACATCGTCTTGAGTTAAGCTTTTAATGAGTGGCTAAGCTCCTACATTATTTATAAGCATTCAGTAGTTTGCCAACTTAAAGAGTTGATTGGTTGGATTATGGAGTTAATTGATTTTCTTCGATTTGCTACAAAACATCTAGTAAGCTTAGACAAACTCAATAACAGTTATTTTTCTTAATCTCAAGAGCTTTTCTTAAGAATTTCTCAATGAATTGCAGTTTTCCTCCCCAAGGTTGGATGACCTTGGTGTGGATCACCCTATTATTGAGGCTTCGTTTTTGCGTAGAGTACTACTATCAGTCCTGTCAATGTCAGACAATACATTGTCAGGCGATAACTCGTGGTGCTTATAATAGACATTCTAGATTTTAAGGTGGTGCTATATAGTTCTCTTGAATATGTTCTCTTTAGCTGATTCTCAAAGTTGACAATAGGATACTTGGTTCTTTCTTGATTGCTTTCAGGCAAATGTAAAGCAGCTCTTGATATCTTTGTCAAAATGCAAGAAGCTGGGATAAAACCTGATAAAGCTGCCTGCAACATCTTGATTCAGAAGGGTTGCAGAGCTGGTGAAACTTGGGCAGTATTTGAAATTCTTCGGTACATGAAAGAGAATTTCCTTGTCCTTCGTTACCCTGTATATCTGGAAGCAGAAGAAACTTTCAGAATTGCTGGCGAGAGTGATCTCCTTCTTCAACAAGTTAATCCTCATCTTTCTACGAGTCACACTACCAATGAAGACGCAGGGAAGAACGCATCTATGGACAGAACTCTTGTGCTAAATCTCTTGGCTAAGCAAAATTTTTTAGCAATTGATCGTTTTGTATCTGAGTCAATTGATAAGGAGGCCTCATTGGATTCTGAAGTGATATCAGATATCATTGAGGCTAATTGCGCCCATAGCAGAGCAGATGGTGCTCTGATGGCTTTCGAATACAGTTTGAAAAAGGATTTAACCATTGGGAGAGAGACATATCTTGCATTGGTTGGTTGTCTGATTCGAACAGAATCTTATGTTAAAATCACAAAGATAGTTAAGGAAATGGTCAGGGAAGGATTCTCACTTGGCACATATATGAGTTCGCTCTTAATCCATAAGTTAGGGTATGCTCGAAAGCCTCTTCCTGCTGCAAAAATATTCAATCTACTGCCTGATAATGAGAAGAACACTGCCACATATACTGCACTTATTGGTGCTTACTTTAACAATGGTAGCATTGATAAAGGGCTTAAAATATTTGAGACAATGAGAAATAATGGGATTCGTGCCTCAAATGGTACATACAGTGTTTTAATTGCTGCTCTTGACAAAAATGGTGTAGTTGAAGAGGTAGGAAAGCTCAGAAGAGAGAAGAGGATCCTGCATCATGAATCCCAAACCAAGAGTAATGTATCTATGGAGGAAAGGATTTGCGACAACTTATTCAAAGGAATTGTTGTGCGCTAACTGTGTAGTTAGCACCTCAGGCATTCTGATGCTGAAATCGTGGTAGTGTATGGGTAAGTTCATGCTTCTTTCGATGGTGTCAGCACTCCAAGATTGTGTTTCCATGGCCAAAGATTTTCTTGATATTTTAGTGTCTATTATGAGGATGAGCTTGTGGCCGGTTACAAGAAGCATTATTGGTTGTATGAGGTCACCCTTCAGGTCTGTGTTTTTAGTTCTTACAGTCTTCCCTCCCTACCCTCACTTCCACCCTCAATATTTCCCATTTTGTCTGTGCGAATGTGTGGGCGTGTGCATGTGCTGTAGGTTTGATTATTTTTTTCCTTTGCTTTTAGTGCAGGTGTTTATGGGACTGACTCTGACAAGCTTTGATTGCAGATGATATTTTTGTCATGGGCAACATACATAATATCGTTTATGGCCAAGTTCTGATTTTGGAGATAGGAGATACCATTGCGTCACGTTGGCATTTTCCCTTTATCAGTCATAGCTTGGGAAGAACCCATGATGGGGTTCGAGCTGATCACTTTTTAAGTCCCGATTTTCAGGCTTTGGGGTGCCTTAGTTCTGCAAAAAATTGGCATCACCGGAGTTACACAAGGATTCATTTCGAACTTTGGAACAGTTGAACAATGCAAGAGTTGAAATGCAGTCGATGCTAACACCAGTGCTGTTGGTTCAAAGACCTTGTTTGCTTGGAAGAAAACATTTTCGAGCTCTTGTCGAAACATTTTCTTGTTCTTGTCGACCAGGTTTTGGTCCGAAGGTATGGCATTGCTCGATTGGCCCCCATGGTTTTACGCTATCAGATCTAGTCATTAAGGCATTATTTTGAGGAGATTCATCTGCATTGTTCATAATATATAATATATATATTATATTATATTCTTTTGGGTGTTTGTTGTTGGGTTGTAATCAGGGGACAAATGTGATAACTAGAATGGGAAACATGAACTAGCATTCCAAAGGAATCTATACTCTCTTGATGAGCAAGTACTAATATAAAATTTGTATAAACCTTTATATATGTAATAATTATCCGGAAAAGATCATTTTGATGGCCTTTAATACCCACGGGCAAACTGAATTAGGTAATTTTGTCTTTCTGCGTGTTTGACTGATTGCAAGGTAAAAAGCGTGGAAGCTGAGACTGTGTTTGAGAAGGGGGGGGGGGTTTCTTAAATTAGAAGAATATTTCTGAAAGGTATAAAATTAAACAAAGAATAATTCGGAAAATAGCATTCGAAGAAGTGGACAGATATAATTTAGTAATAAAAAATGGGATATATTAAAAAAGAAAATTGAGCAATTCTTAAAATGTGAAGATTTTCAGAGATGCAGATCTTAGTTGTAGCCGCAGCTGATGCATTTCCTGCACAGGAGACATGCACAATGCAGATCAGTGCGCCTTGTCTTCCCGCCAATTATGGGAGTAGAAACCTTCCGGCAGTTGATTTCATAACCCATTCTCCTTTACTCGAATTTAAGATCGATCATCATAGATTTATTTAATAATAATAACAAAAAATTATTCAGTAACACAAAAATCTTTTGATCCCAATTACAAATATCACTTTTAAATAGGCATTCTTTTAAAAAAAAAAAAAAAAAAAAAAAGAAATCCCCCTCACCCCAAAAAAAGTTTTACAAAAATTAGCCAAAAAAAGTGAAAGTTGAGCACTTTATCCGATATAGTAATTAGTGAAATATTCTTAATTATTATATGTTGTTTGATTAGTTGTGTATGACGAAGCAACCAACTGAATTTAATTAATATTTATGGAAGAAGATGACAGATCTTCCATTTATAGCAGCCCCCAACTACTCATTTTCCATATTTGGTTGCTAAAGGTTCTTCTCCATCACTCCCTTACTAAAACCTAGGAAATGATTTACACATGATTGGCCCAATTCCTATTAATCACCCGACCAAATCCAATTTGCTGCCTTAATTTTTATTTTCTTTCTACTAATATTGGAAACTTACAAAATTAGTGATAGATATTTTGATCATGATTATAATTTGTCACATTAATTCTGATTAATCGGAACTAATCTATCACATTAATTCTAAAATAAATGCTAATCTGCCTATTTTCAAACCTATCTTTCCCATCCCATTAAAATTATTAGCACGATAATTAGAGCGTTATCCGAAAATATTACTAGCAAGCATATGGAGTGGAACCTTCGCATATGCAAGGGAATGATTCTTCTCAACATATTGTACAGAGGTAGATAGAGAGGAGAATTAAGTTTCCCAAATTAATTAGATTTTGCTTTTGATGCTATGAATCCTTGGATATAATTTTAAGGAACAAAATGTTTAAGATTTTGGGCATCTCTTGCATTGCATGTCCTGTCGAGTATTGTCTTTGCTACCATAATTGAATTTTCTACCTAGAGAATGACCTATGAATTGCTTTCAAATCAATCATGCACCCAAAAGTCTGTCATTCAATTGATCTGCCCAATTATTTACTAAAGGGCATAATTGTGAATATTTGCGGTGGAAATCATTAGAATAAAGATTTTATTTTGGATGTAGGGATGAAGAATATATTCATATTCTTCATATTTATATGCCATGGAGGAGAAAAAAAGAAAAGCGAAAATAAAAGGCGAATTCTAAAGGAGACTTCCATCCAATTCCATACCCATCAATCAGAGCAAATTGGAAAAAAAAAATGTAATTATACTAAAAATTTTGATTATGTTTATAGAAATATAATACCCATTTTCTAATCTTTAAATTAAATTCGACTTATTAATAACGAGATTACTCTTTAATTTAGGGAAAAATCTACTGACCACATCACTTGACGACAAGTAAAATAGTAATATGTTTAGGTGATATATTAGGGGTAAACTCATAAATATATGTTACGGGTGAAATATAATATGCAGTAAATTTTAAATTTGAAGGAAAATAAATAATATTTTTAAATTTTTAATGATATTTTCTAACACTTTTAGTATATATTATTTTTATTTGCAAAATTTCAGGGGTAACCCCACACTTCACCCATAATGTGGCTGGATTAATATACTTAAATTATTATCCCATGCTCCAAATGCTTTCTTTTTAAATTGTTTCCATTTTAGCCCTTATTTTTTACATTATAAAAGTTTGATTTATGCATGATAAAATGGGAGAGGAATGGAATTTTCTTATTTTGGATAACATTATGAGCACTTTTGAATTTAGCAATATTAATCATATATTTGGAATCTCAAAAAAAGTCATTTTTTATTTTATTTTTTTTAAGCCTAAACTCGAAATTTCTAAAGAGAAAGAGAATGATGCAAGATAAGCTATATGTCTTTGGTGTTGAAGAGATTTATAATAGTAAAAAACTAAATGAAACAAGTTCTATATTGGATTCACATTAGCATCTATTGATTTTTTTTTTTTAATTTCATTTTAAAGATATTTTAACCATTTTAAAATTATTCAAATATAAAAATTTTATTATTTTTATTTATACAAGTTGATATATAAATATGGGTTTATTTAATTCTTAAAAATGTTAAATGAACTAAATAAGTTAAACATTAAATGAACCAAAACTTAAATACCAGTCAATTTTACCATGTTTTTAAGATTTTTATACTTAATTTGAAAGATATTTAGATTAATTCAAAATTTCAATTTTATAAAGATCATTTTTTATAGATAGACTGTCAGGTAAAATCATTAGATGAATGATAATTTGACACATACTTTTTTGGGGGGGGGGGGTTTAATCGGGCAATTTGCCACCTAAATTCTTCTTTTTTTTTTTTAAGTGTATATTTATTACTGATCTGATTAATCCGATTTGAATATTATAGGGTACATTAAGAAGTTGGCTCTCCCAAATTATATTTCTCTATTCTTATAACTCGAATTCTAAACATATGATTAAGAGAATACAACATCCTACAGTTACATGGAAGTTTGATGTTTGCCACCTAAATTCATCAAACCTTATCATGAACATTTAATTTATAAAATGAAAATAGGGAATTTATCAGTGGAAATATTATCGAACAAGTTTATATATCGAGGCCGACATGAAAAATTGATTGGTAGATGTTCATTTATTATTATGATCCATAGTTGACCCATCCTACACCCAACAACCATCAACAATAAGAATATTAAAAAATAATAAAAAAATAAAAATAAACAAAAAGCATGTTACTCCCTTCAATGATTGGCATTTTTAGATGAGAAAATGTTGGAAGATTATTTGATACATTGGTTTGGAAGAAGTCCTGTTATTCTTTTTTTTTTTTTTTTTTTTTTCTAGTTTTTGCAATAAAATATGTAAATTTTCTGAAATGCTCGCATGACAAGTTAATTTGTTATAAAAAAGGGGATTTCTAGAGAGGTTATAACTTTAAGCTTAGAAATATTGATTTATTCCAAAGAGATTACGGTAAAATATTAGTATTATAAAATCTTATATATTAGCGTTCAATTTGTATTAATTTTATTGATTATTTCATTTTTTTAATAAAATTGTGCCATCTCTATATGCGCAATAATATATTTTATATATATATATATAACCCACTGAGTTATAATTTAATTGATATCATTTTTTCTTCTTCTTGAAAATGTATTGAGATCGGGACTTTCTTGAACCAAATATATATATATATATATAACAAAATAATAAATTTAAAGTCAAACTGATTCAAAAAAAATAACATATCATTGAAATTTTATTAAGCTAATAAGAGGAGATCATGATCTCAATCTTGAATTTTGTAGTCTCTTTCTCTCCTGTACCATAAAAGTCAAAAGGAAATCAACGGATAGTCAGTTTAGTAAAATAGGATGGTAAGTATCTTAATTAAGTATTGAATTCAAAATTTCAAAATGAAAAATACTAGATTGGAAAGCCGCCCTCTAATAGGACTTCTGTAAATACTCAAATCAAATTAATCGAAATATAATCTGAATACCGATAGTAAGTTAAAAAAAAAAAAAAAAAAACACAAAAGGGAAACTCTTTGACGCCACTTGGGAATTCATGTCAAAATAAATCTCAACCAGAACTAAAAGGATAAAATTGGTGTCTGATGCTTCAAAGTCATGGCATTTGGTTCAATAGGGTATAAATACCAAAATCATGGGATATTCCCTTTGATCGCCATTGCTCAATTAACGTACCACGGGAACCAAGTTGGCATTATTGATACATTTTGCTTAAAATCCAATTCTAAAGCATCCAATCCTTTTCAAATTATTTCATAAAATAAGTGACATGTTTACGTCCAACCTTTTCTTTTTCTTTTTTCTTTTTCCTTTTCCTTTGTTGTGTCAATATCGTCTCAACAACATAAGGATTTTATCTTCTTCCTCCATTTGTTCGAGCATTTATTCTTGGAATATCATATGACAATAATTGAAATATTATCTCCACAATTTTATAGCAGCTTGGAATGGATAATAATGTCGATATGGTCTTCACATTTTTTTTTATCTTTCTTAAAAACATAGTATTACTCAAAAAAAAAAAAATGTTTGTCTGAATTAACAATTATTACTATTATTATTATTCAAACAACCCAAATAGCCCTCGTAAGCTTGAGAGCAAACCACATCAATTTAGGAGTTATTTAATAGGAAGTACAACATCTGTGACTTAAAATTAAGATGAGATCAGTAAAGGTTTAGTAAAACTTTTAATATAATAATTTTTTTAATTTTTTTTAATAGAAAATTTTGTAAAATTTTATACTTTCATATTATAAATAAAAAAAATAAATTGAGAATTTGAGTTTTTTAATTATCACCTCAACACTTTTAGCATAAAAGAAAGTATGATTGTGAATCGAAATAGCATCCCTTAAGTTAAATCCTAATGATTCATCGCTTAAATTAAAATATTACAATAATTTGAATTACAAATAAAGAAATATAAAAATAAAAAAGTCAAAAATGCTCAATGTCACATCAATTATTGATATATTTTAATCACAATATTTTTTAATAATTAATTTAACTTTGATATATAATATTTCATACTATCTCCTTAAACATAATACGGTATAATGAAAATCATTTGATTTTAAAAAATATGAAAAAAAAAAAATTTTGATAAAAGTAACGACAGAAGGCTTTCAAAAGAACTTCAATAAATAACGCTAAAGAGGTCTTGAAATTATTGTAGAGATTTGAATGACCATTGCAAAGATTTCTAATGACGCGTGAGATGATTTTTGGAATTTTGATTCTTATGTGTACGTTCATTTCTAATAATAAAACCATTTCATGTATAACAAATGGTTAATAGATGATCTAATGAATAGCAATGAAGAATCTAAATAGAGAACCTAATCTCTTTTGCAAAGAGAACTCCGATACTGTGTTGAAGATGGAAAACTCAACTCTAATGATTCATTACTTTAATTAAAATATTACAATAATTTAAATTTATAAAAAAATTTCATTATTACAAATATAGAAATATAAAAATAAAAAAGATAAATGTATTCAAAATTAAATCGATTATTGATATATTCTGATTTTAATATTTTTTAATAATTAATTTAATTTAGATATATAATATTTTTTAACACCATTAACTAGATTCTTATCCTGTTTAAGGTAAGCAATTGTATGAGAAATGGAATTAGAAAATAAACTCCATGAATGATGAGAGAAGTGCAAATTCAAAGAAGGTGGGGGAAGAAGGAACAAAGAGAAAGTAAACCCCGTCTATCACACAATTGCATCCACATACATAACACTAGGCGAGCATTAAATTTAGGGAAGGAGGGTAAAAGTGACCCACTCAAAATCTTTTTTTTTTTTTTTAATTTTTGAAAAAACCAACTAAGAATTACTCAAAATTGAAAAGGGTTAGGAAGAATGAAATGAACAAAGACAGAGCAACATCCACTCCCATCACATAATTACATCCACATTCATGAAACTTGGCCAGCATTAAATTCGGGGGAAGATCCATTAATTTAAATTATTACCATTACCCTGCCCTAAAATGTTTGCATTAGCAAGGTTGGCATCTCCATGGCCATCCATACAATGAACAAACTTTAATTCTATCCACAAAATCCTATACGAAAAAAATACCATAAATACCGGCAATTTGCTTCTCATGTGTGTCTCATGTTTATCTTGATCTATTTTTAAAAAATATAAAAACATTAATCAAAATGAGAAAATATAAAATAATTTTAAATTAATAATTTATCAACTTTCTTTATTATAATATTATCCCATAGCATAGCACAACAACCGTGTCCTACGAATTTTGGGTTGGCAAGATCACAAATCATTAGAGGCTATCGGGGATGGCAACACTTGCGTCCTTCTAGGTGAAGGTCTTTTTGGACATTCAGCCCATTCGCACCTCTGCCGTCCCAAAATTTTACTTGGTGCAGTCACCAACCAAAAAGGAAAACAAATTTAAAAGAAAAAAACAAAAAAAAAGAGCCATATGAAATTATCGCGAGAAAAAATCCAATTTATCGGATATGAATGCAGCATATGTGGCGACACGTTTGCGTTAACGCATCCTCGTCCCGTCCGAGGTCGATGCCCAAACTCCGTTACGTCTAAATACTAAGGAAAATCTGATTTATCAAATTACTCACAACGTTGGAAAATAATTTTTATTGGTCCAACGCATTCCACGTGGTAAACATGTTAGTCCATGTCATCCATCTACCCGCACCTTACCTTAACACGCCCTTTCTGTGTTTGGTCAACACAAAGATTGCTATTTTTAATTTTATTAAAAATTTTGCTTCGATCAGGGGACGCGGAAGAGAATCATTTTTAACCCCGAGAAAGTTATTTTATAAAAAATTTTAAATATTATTTATCCGTTAAAATTTATTTTAAAAATTATAATTTTAAATATACATTAAGTCTTAATTATATATATATATATATAATTTTTAATTTTGTCTAATATATATTTAATTATTTTAAAATAATTAAATGACTATTAGTAGTATCTTAAAAGTTTTACTAATCATAAATATTTTCATTCAACTAAAGATAAAATTTAATTTAAAATATTAACATAAAACTTTTTTGTTATATCAAACTAATATAAGGAGATAATATAAGACTTGAATTCCTACTATTGATTATAAAATATATATATATATATTTACTTTCAAGAATAAGTAAATTAAAGAAGATTTAATGTTTATTTTATTTTATTTTATTTATTTTTGGGAATGATATGGGACGGTGCGGACCATGAATGAGGCCCGACACGTGTAGGGTGATTAACGAATCTAAGGGTAAGGGATTTTTAGTCCCGTGAAAGTTGGGTGCACAAGAAGTTTCGTGACACCATTATATTTTTCTCGGGCCGTAGATCTTACGTTAGATGCCGAAACTCTAAACGCGAATATTCGGTTTAAACGAAGGGCTCTAAGCAGTTATCGTCCCCTAACAGCCTTAGTTGTAACGCTTTTTTCTCCATCTCGCGATATTTTGATATAATTTTCTCTTCGTAATATTTTCGTCCTCATCCTATGGACCCATTTAAAGCCCTCTCCAAGCACCTCCAGTTCCCATTGCTATCTTTTGTTTCTCTCTCTAGAGTTTATTTCTCTCGCAACAATTCTCTCGCTAAAAATGGCGTTCAAGCAGCGAACCCTAGCCCAACGTTTGATCAACATTTCCAAAATGTCGATCAACCCAACCTTAACAAACTGCCGCATTTCCAATCCTTCGACCATCAAAACCTTAATCCCTCCCAACCCCTCGGGTAATCAGTCTTTTAACCCGGATCTCGACCCGGGAGATTCCGGGTTCTTCCGCCGGTTTCTCCAGTCCAGAGCCATTTTCCAGTCTGCCAAAAACTCTCCCGCTGGAGTCAAATCCATTTTTTTCGGTGAAAATCTCGTCCAGAAAATCAAATCCTTCGACATTGCCAAAGAACGTATCCGATTGGATGGCTTAGCTCCTCCCTCTCCTCCGCCGTCCACGGTGGAGAATACGACGGTGGAGGGATTTTCCATCCAGGATATGAGGAAGGTGCTGAAAGTTGCGCAATTGGAAATGTTGAAGCAAAAGCTGAGATTAAACCCGAAAAGTAGGGTCACTTATTCAGAGTTCGTAGAGCTTTGCTCTGAAGGGTCTCCGGAACCGGGTTCGGGTCTCAAGCACGCCAAGATGCTGGATGAAACCGGGTCGGTCATTGTCTTGGGAGATTCCGTGTATCTTCGACCAAATGAGGTAATAATTTTTTTTCCCATCATTCTATTTTTGTTTTTTGAAATCTATTTTTTACTATTTTTGTGGTGAATATTGGGAAAATAGTGGAGAAATGGTCTTTGTTTCTCAAATTTTGAAATTCTTTTGAGACTACCGAAAACTAATAAATGCTTTATGATTTTTTTTTCTATTTTTGGAACAGGAAAGTGTTACGGGCCAGATCTAAAACGTGTATTAAGGGGGTTCAAGTTTGCTCTTTTGTAGATGACAAAAACACCAACCCCTCAAATTTTCCTGCCGTGACAAATCCTTTTCAAGTCTGAAAATGAAACCCTTTTTCTTAAAAAAAAAAAAAAGGTTTTTATCTTGGGTTGAGAAAATTTCCCAGTATTGGCAAATATTTCACATTTGGATTATTATTTTCTAGGACATATTTTCAAAATTAAATATATAAAAGTTCCTCTTCTTTCAAGGGGAAACGGTCTTTGCTTGGTCCGTTGTGGGGTTGTTAATGGGATCATCAAAAAATATAGAGAAGAGGAAAAAAAATTTATGCGAGAGAGAGAGGGAGGGAGAGCTAACTTTAAAGATACGTGGTACACGAATTTGCGCGACTAGAATTTTGGCATAGGGACCACTAGGGTCGGTTGGAGTTGTATGGAACCAACGCGTACGTTGTTTGACCAATTGGTTTTCCTGACTACTTGTTGAGAATGTTTTTTTTTTGAAATAATTTCTCTTACTAACATAAGAGTCCAGTTGCAGACTCCAATTTGATTTCTTCTTTCGTGTCTGCCAAGCTGATCATAATATCTGGAATATATCTGTTTTTGCTAATAGATGATTCATGATTTTTTGAAGATCTTGTTTATATGCTATTTTGAGAGCCCCAAAAAAGCAGGGCATATGGTCTTCATAATTTGTTCCTTTCTTTCTTTTTTGAGGACAACCTAACTTTAGTATTAGTAACGTTTTTGGGTTTTCTTTTTCTTTTTCTTTTTGAAAAATAATGTATCTTGATTTGTAGTTTTATTTTTAAGTATTTAAAAAAAAAAACTCTTTTTTTTTTTTGGTTCTTAAGTGAGAATTTTGAGTCTTGAAGTGGGAACAACTATAAAATTATTTAATTAATGACCAACATAGTGTACAAAGTCGGTGGGGGTGAGCCATAGTTACCCAAAAGTTCTTTACATTTTTGGTTACAGGTAGCGAAAGCAATGGAGGCTCTACTACCAAAGAAAACAAGTCCAAATGATCCAAGAAGAAAAGAATTGGAGGAATTGGAGAATCAAAAGGCGACGATCGACAAGAAGGCAGAGACCTTGGTGCGGCGTGAGCTATGGGGTGGTCTTGCCTACCTTATAGTTCAAACCGCAGGGTTCATGAGGCTCACATTTTGGGACCTATCATGGGATGTTATGGAGCCAATTTGCTTTTATGTGACCTCGATCTATTTCATGGCTTGCTATGCATTTTTCCTAAGGACCTCTAAAGAGCCATCTTTTGAGGGCTTTTTTCAAAGTAGGTTCAAGACCAAGCAAGAAAAGCTCATGAGGATCAACAATTTTGATGTGGAAAGGTACACTGAGCTAAGGAGGGTTTTTGGACATGAGTATACCGATTTTGGCTCTCACTCTGGCACGACGATGATAAAGGATTCGGAGAAACTTCATTTCTTTAACTAGCTTGCCATTTGCAATGGATATGGTTTGTTTCGGTTCTCGCTCTGAGCTCTAAGACGACGAAGACAGAGACTGCAGAGAAGATTCATTTCTTTCTTGTTAGCCATTGATACACAAAAGGGGGGGGGGGGGAATAAGTGCACCTTATTGTTGAATGCTCAAAGAAGTCATGAGATTAGGAAATTGAAGTTTGTAACAAAAGAGGAAAAAAAAAAACATCCTTACATGGTTGATTAGGTTCTAAATATTTTTAGTGGCGGCTCCTTGTAAACAATTTGAGAGACTTTTTAGTTCATTTTTAACTGTTGGATTTAATCGCGCATGCGGAAGCGAGAAATTAAATGGATCGGAATTTTTGGGATAAATACCTCGATAGGGCGGTCTCCAAAATTCACCGTGTCGCGATATCCCTCGAACGGATCGCACGGTCGGATGGTGATCACGCAATCGAACCACCACCTTAAATCCACGACGCCTCAAGCCTCGAGTTCGGTGAATCGTCTGACGATGGGAGATTTTCCTACGCGAAAATCTCCATCCCTCTCTCTATTTTCTCTCTCTAGAGAAGTGCAGAACCCTAGTCACCATAATCTCCTTCTCATGGCTGCTCTCCACACACAAGGTAGGAATCACTTTCTCAAATTGAATCAAGAGAATAATGCCATTAGGGTTAAGTTTTGGGAGTTACCCAAAATGCATGGTTAATATTGGTAAGTAATAATGAGAGTCACCCCATTATCTCATTCTTACCAAAATGCCCCACAATGGGCATAAATAACCTACATCTCCCACTTGCACATTAGGGCATTTCACTTCCGTCAATCACAAGATCGTAACTCATGCGATCTGTCACATCACCCTACTGGACTTTCATACTGGATTGGGCGTCGTGCGACCGGCGAGTACACCTGCAAGCAAAGACTTCTCGATACACCTGTTAGGATGATCGAGTAGTCACTGTTAGTATAAAAATAACTCGCTATACCCCAGACTCAATACATTTACATCCATCGAGCCACCTTCCTCATCGAAAGTGATCCCCAATCAATTTGCTCGACTATGTATTCATTATTATGTTTGAATCCCAACATGGATTAACATAATAGGTCGACCTATGAATACATGACAATGATGTAATGTCTATTGGCCTTCCTTTTCCCAAACTCGAATCTATCGGTCTCAATTCAGCTGCTTTCCTAGACCTGCCCCTTAGACCTCAATTTATCTTCCGGGCCATAGGTAAACAGACTAAAGTAGCAACACTGAACCAAAACTTCTAGAGACAGCCGAAAGTAATAAGGGTATAAGAGATCCCACACAATGGATCTCAGGTCTCACACAGTGGGAACGGGGATCAAGATCAAACTATCGTCTCAAATAATAGCTCCCACTGTCCCATGGTCGTCTCATCACACGTGGTATGAAACACGTGCCACAGTGTTATTCCCCCATCTCTCAAATGGCATATGTCAGATTTCTCTAACACTGTACAGGTACGGGACTCAGTCCACACATAAGACTTTACCCAGAGATCTCAGAGAGAGCATCTCAGAGACAATATCACAAATCGCAGGTGATATCTGAGATCTCATACCTGGCTGCTTACAGGCAACATGGATGTGGGTATTTCCATGGCGGTCATATCGCATATGACCTCATCCTGAACACATATCAGGGCGACTTATGTTCTAGTAGGGCTACTCTCAAAGCCTCTTACGACTAGAATCCGTCTCATCTCCGCTCACTCAGAGTCGGAGGTGGTCACTCGTGTGAGAGAGTCGACCATGCCTGCCTGACACATCTTTTATCACAAAATCACAATATATGACAACAAATGATGCATAAAATAAATATGTGACTCAATAATGCATACATGTCATATATTAAAATAAGCATCTAAAACAGTACATAAGGAGAAATGTTAAAGTACACTAAACCCAATGATTCCTTATCTCACAAAGGAATCTCTCACAATGGGTTTTCTGAAGATATCAGCTCTCATGTTGTATTTCAAGGTGTACTTAGATGTCACAATACCCTTCTCGGTAATATCTCTCATAGTGGTCTTCGGTATTAATGTGGCTTTACTATTATACTTAGGGTCTCATTTGTTGACAGTGTCGGTCTGATTATCACAATAATCATCACTGACCTCCCACTATCTGTCACAACCTCTAAGTCTTCCAGAAAATTTCTGAAGCCAACCATTCTCATGAACTGTAATTGAACATACTACTAGCTCAGTCTCTATCGTAAATAGAGATATACAGGTTCTCTTCTTACTGCTCTAAGAAGATAAAACCTTTTGCGTTTATTCAGATCACTACTCCCAGTCAGTATCTGAAACTCAACCACAAAACGCAAATCACCTCTTCCGTAACACATGGAGAGCTCTGCAGTTCAAATGAGATATTTCAGAATCCTTTTTCACTGCTCTACAGTGATCCCTTCTAGGATTCTATTAATACCTACTCACCAGATCGACCATTAAATAAACGTCTGGTTATGTATGCCTCATCGCATACATCAAATTGTATATCACACGTGTATACCTCATCGCATACACTAGAAATGTATTTTGCACTGGAATAAGGGATTCTGCTCATCTCCCTTATTTCTTTATAAATTCAAGGGCATGTGTCAAGATTTAGGTCTTTTTATCTTTAGCGATTAGAGTATCTTTTAGGTTGTGTTCGTTATTCTCGAAATGCTTAAGAATCTACCTGATGTAAAACTCTTGTTAAAGAATCAACACCATTCTTAAGCGATCCCTATGGATCCAAAATCTGAGAATGAACTAAAACCTCATAACCATGTTACAATGGTCATTGGATACTCTCTGTTGTTCCCAGCCAACAGAATGTCACCTACATATTCGAACATGCTCATAAAGGAGTCATCGGGACGTATCAGATATATGCAATGATCCTAATCGATCATTACAAAACCATAAGATATCACCTTCTCGTGAAATCTCAAGCGCCGCTGTCTAGATGATGGCTTAAGGTCGTATTATGATTTCTAAAATCAATAGACCTTATCCACCTGATCTACTAGAACGAACCCAAAGGGATGCTCCATGTAGATCACCTCATCTAGACTTCCACTACGAAAGCGGTCTTTACGTCCTTGTGACGTGACTCTTGATCTATGTTCGTGACAATCGCTGAAAGATAAACGGATTGAGATAAATTGGACTATGACTCCTCGATAGTCCACCCCTCAGTCCAAGTGTAACCCTTGGTTACTAGACGGGTTCTTTATCTCTTCATCAATCCGTTAACCTTTATCTTGACTTTGAGAATCTACTTGTTCCCAATAGTCATTCCGCCCTCAGGCTAATCAACTAGATCCCAGACCCCGTTGATTTTCATCAATTCATTCTCTTTATTTATGGCCTTCAATAAACGGTATTTTGCATCTTTTGCAAAACTCTCGAGAGCCTCTTGAACCGTTTTAGATTTTTTTTCATCCTCTAGAATCGCAACGAGGGTCTCACCCTCAATCGAGAAACAACGTTTAAATACGCATTCTCGATACTCTTAGGAGGAGAGAAAAATCTTTACCTCTTGATGGATCGCTCCCACTGAGATCAAGATCCGTAGTGGATTCTTGTATCCCGCCGCTAGGCTCCCCGAGCCACTAGGCTCATCCATCGCATAAAGGGTAAGGTTCTAATTGATTTCACCTCTCTTAGGGAAATCATTCTCAAGAAATATAGTATTACGAGACTCAGTCTCGATTATAGTGCCGTTCGTGTTCGCCTAGGAACACATATTTTCTCGCGGGTCTAACTCACCGTGTGAATGCGAGAAATTGTGGCACAACCCCATAACCTCAAGTGGCTAAGGTCAGGCTGCCTCCCTGTCCAAAGCTCAATGGGGAACTGACTACTAGTCAGTAGTCTCGTAATACTCTTATTGAAACAGAGTCCCATGTGTAGTTTAGACGAATACTTGCGTTCTCGCTCGGTTCCAAGAGTCTAATTGACTTTCAATCTTGCTTATGAACCTCCTGAAGCAGTTTAATGCCTCAGACTGATGCGAGATCAGATAGATGAACCGAAACGCACGTAAGCGTCTATAAGCATCATATTTTTACACAACTCCATTTCCGGCTCTCATGCTAATGAGACCACAATAAAAAAGAAAGACATAATAGTTAACTGCAATGGAGTCCCAGCTCTCATTGCATCGCCAAATGGTTTTCTCGTCATTTTGCCGACTAGGCAAAACTCACATACGGGTAACTCGAATCTGGTTAGCGGGTCCAATAAACCTCTCGCTACTAACCGATTCATCATCTCTTACCCCATGTGTCTAAGTCTACTATGTCATTCATTTACATCATCATCTACGCAATCAGATGTAAAGTCAATAGTAGAACTACTAAAAAACCATTAGAAAGAGTAATACCCAATGCATACATTTCATCATGGATTAAAACCAAAATATTTCAGAAAATTGTCGTATTAAAAACAATGATATAATTTCACGCATATCGTAGTCAATTTTAGACAATGTACTAAATTGTAGATCCGTCGAATGTCTACAATATTGAGGACGTCATAGCAAGTGTCGTTTCCTCTGACAACAACAAATGCTTTGTCCTTAACGTAAATCCTCCAAACTTAAGGATTTACCTGACGGAACTATATTTACGCACTCCTGTCTCGAGTTACGTGGTCGGTTGCTCCTGATTTCAAAGGAGAGAAATCAGTGAACATTATAGTGAATGAGACAAATCTCAAACCACGTAAAGAAGAAGAATATTAATTTCTGCTCGTCACACTCACGAGCGAAATGACCAAATCTACCTCAAGCGTAGCAATTTCTTTGGTCTAATCAAATTCCTTCTTCTTGCGTTCTTGTACCTCATTGTCGGTTTTCTCGGATGATTTTCATTACCTAGATCTCGAGTCTCGTTCGACTGCTTATGCTATTGGCTTAGCGCCGGGAAAGTCCTTACTCGACTCCTCTGAATAAGCATGACTCGAGTGTGGCCTACACGCCTCTAGGTGCTCCTCATCGAGCTCACAATATGTATTCACGTCAACGAAAGTACAAATACTTTCGTCAAATGTGAGATAGGATTTCACGGTTTCCCGTGAATCAGGTAAAAACTGAATCACATCCAGTACCTAAATTCCATCCGAAATTTACTCGTCCGTATATATTAACTCGGTGATCATACTCGCCATTTGTTTCATTGTATGATTAACCCTTTTCTTCTGCATCCTCACATAGGAGCCGAAGAAAGCAACACTATGCTCTTATGGGACGAGTCAAACCGACATGTCCATAGAATATGACTCGAAAAACGAGATTAAGTTATCGTGTATGCCACTGTAAGTATTGCCCTAACTTGGCAAATCTTTTATATCCGTTAGATTTTGCCTCTCGAGAATAAACTGAATCTACTGATAAAATCTCGCAGATCATATCATTCAGTTTACTCTCCTTGCAAAAATTTACAAAAATTTAATACGACATTTTTCAACGTATTAAGAGAGATATTTGTGACTTAGAGATGCTTATTATCACATTTTTGTACGCCCTACGAATTATCAAGACCAAAATGACTTGAGTACAACCCCAAAGCGAGCGTATGAGTCAACGGACACCATACACCACAACTTGGAATCGCATCTTACCATTTGGATTGTGATTCGGCACACAAAAACCCACAAAAAGTCACATTTATGGATATAGGACCCCCCAAAAATTGAAAAAATTCAATTTTGAGCGACTTCACGCGCCACCCGGGGGCCCACACGCGCCGCCGCTCGCCGGCGGTGCACTCCACGCGCCGCCGCGCGCCTCCACGCGCCGGCGGTGGGCCTCTACGCGCTGCCACGCGCCTCCACGCGCTGGCAGCAGTTAGGCTCACGCGCCAGACGCGCGGCGCGGCTCAGACGCGCTGCCACGCGCCAGGGCCGGCTCGGCTCACGCGCGCCCCAGTCGCGGCGCGCGGCTCACGCGCTGTCACGCGCTGAGCCGCGTTGAGCCGGGTTTTGACCGGGTTGGTCAACGGGGGTCAGGGTTGACCCGTTGACCCGGTCAACGGTCCGACCCTACCCGGTCGAGTCGGTGGCGGGTCGGTCCGGGTCAGGGTCCGACCCGGCCGCTGACCCCCTGCCTGTTCACGCGCCAGTGTGGCGCGTGTACTACACGCGCCAGTCAGACGCGCCTTCTGGCGCGTGTGTCTCACGCGCCCGCGGGTCGGGGTCGGGTCTTCTTCGCCCGACGGGTCCTGCGACGGGTTTTTCGACCCGTTTTCTGGAAAACACCAATCCGGCTGTTTTTTCTTGCATTTTTTCGACTGGGAAATATTTGTAGGTATCCTCCAAACATCCTACACTCGATTTTAGGAGGATTCAATCCCAAAAATTCTGGAAATCAACCACCCCAGTCGCGGCCCTCCGCGGCCATTCGGAAATCCCAGTTTCCGGCACCCAAAACTCACAATAAAAGACATAAAACAATAGATCTAGATGCAAGGAACACATTTATAATTTTTTCATGCATCGATCCGCCCTCTAAGGCCACAGATCTAAGGGTTTTATGTCCGTAGGGTCGCAAACTTCGACCGGACATTTCATGGCCCAAACATGCTCGGAAAATTAAACAAAAATTAGTTTTGTAATCCTTGGGCCATGGGTATTCCTACGGTGTTCTCGGATTCACGAAACTCATCCGTGATCCGGACCCCAAAATTTTAAACCCCAAAAAAATAATTCCGAAAATTATTAAATTAAATCCAACCACTGCTCTGATACCAATGTTGGAATTAATCGCGCATGCGGAAGCGAGAAATTAAATGGATCGGAATTTTTGGGATAAATACCTCGATAGGGCGGTCTCCAAAATTCACCGTGTCGCGATATCCCTCGAACGGATCGCACGGTCGGATGGTGATCACGCAATCGAACCACCACCTCAAATCCACGACGCCTCAAGCCTCGAGTTCGGTGAATCGTCTGACGATGGGAGATTTTCCTACGCGAAAATCTCCATCCCTCTCTCTATTTTCTCTCTCTAGAGAAGTGCAGAACCCTAGCCACCATAATCTCCTTCTCATGGCTGCTCTCCACACACAAGGTAGGAATCACTTTCTCAAATTGAATCAAGAGAATAATGCCATTAGGGTTAAGTTTTGGGAGTTACCCAAAATGCATGGTTAATATTGGTAAGTAATAATGAGAGTTACCCCATTATCTCATTCTTACCAAAATGCCCCACAATGGGCATAAATAACCTACATTAACCATTAAAAATACACAACTTCATGATCATAAATTGATGTCGAAATTAAGTGATTGGTATGAAAACTATTCTATGATTGCTATTCTATTAGTATATTATATAAAGGAGGGAGGTGGGGGGGGGGGGGGGAGAGAGAGAGTTTAAAATTTTGTATTTGTATATAACATACCTTATGCTTTTTGGTATTTGTATAGTATTAACATATTTCTAAATTATGCTTTTTGGTTTTTTTTTTTTTTTTGGTTTTCTTATTCTTACGTAGCTTTTTTTTAGATCATGGTATTCCTTGAAATATATTTTCGGAAAATAGGAAATTCATTTTATAAAATTTTCTGCCTATGGAAATATTTTGTTTTCCATTATTCGGAAGGTTATTCCATTGGGTTCTCTTTTCTTACGAACTTTGAAAAAAATATATATCATTCAAGATATTTATCTCGCTTTTCCTTCACTTTTAGGAATTATTTTCCTAAATTTAATAGATTTTATGGAAATAAATAAATATAGTAAAATTTTGTTATTATTGTTTTATTTTCATCTTAAAAATTTTTGGCAATCGAACACAACTTAGGGCTATTACAATTATTTTTTCTTGAGGTACCCGTGGTTACTCAACCTTTTGACTAAGGACTCGAATTTGACTCGTAATTTGGACACGTAGCAAGCTACATTGGGAGACTCCTCATCCTCTGAAGGGAGATCTCCAAATGGGTCGGTTTGGATTAATTGGAATGAAGTCTCAAACATTGGGAGATCGTGGAACTGTCCCATGTAGACAAAAAAAATTATTTTCCTTGAGGTGTCAAATAATTTCTAGAATATTGTTTTACTATTTTTAAGTTCTAACTTCCATTTTGCTGGAATTCCAAAAAAGAAAAAGAAAAAAAGAAATTCATCTTAATGATCAATTTTTGGCAGCCACTTCAAATATAGAAAAGGGGTCATGGCCAGCAAGCATTTCTTATAATTATTTGCCAATAAACTTTCAACTCTCATTCCCCATTCAAAGGTTTGCAAAGACAATGTGTCACGTAACTCGTTAAATGTTGTTTGGGCATTTTAGTTATGCTGCCATGAATTTTCAAAAAAAGAAAATTATAAATACTTTTTCCTTTTTATTATATTTTTAGAATAAATCATCGTCATTCATTAATAATTTTAACTAAATCTGGTTTAAATCAAGTTAAATTCTAAAAAAATAAAATTCTATTGATTTTTATTTTTATTATACACAAAATTAAAATTTAAAAATTTATTTAAAAAGTTCGGATACACACAAGGATGTACAACCGGATCGGCAAACCGACCATGTCGTACCATACGAACCGAAAATAGTTTGGTTTCACATGAAATTCGCGCAATCTAGCTTTATTCTATGTTACTTGTTTAAAATGAGATTCATGAACCAACGTCTAAAATGTGAATTCCTGAAATTTGTCTGAATTTAGTAATTCCTTTAATTATTCTAAACATTCTTGCCTTCGCCGACCATAATGAAATTCATGCTCGAATTCAAGATTTCAACGACCCATTAATGTGCAATTTGCTATTAGTTTCTCAATTCAAGTTCTACAGACTAAAACTAGAATTACTAAAAATATTAAATTATTAAAGCGATTAAAATTTAATATAATAATTTTTTTTTGCGCAACAAATTTAACACCAGTTTTTATTTACGGCCGAGATTAAAAATTTATATCAAGCGAATGAATATACATTTAAAATTATATTTTAAAAATGAATACAGTAATTTATTAAAAAATAACAAGTTTTTAAAATTATAATTTGTAAAAATATATTATATATAAAATCCAGGGTGACTTGTTACAAATTATATATAATTTGTAACAAGTCACCCTGGATGTGATATATTTTTTTTTTCTTTTTTTGAGGTTTGATCATCGATAAAATCATATTATTCGAAATTGGTCAAATTGCCCATTAAAGATATCTTTGCTTTTGGCGCGCCATTTCATTGATAGCTTGCCATCGCCATACCTTAAATGTGGGTGAGCTGGGAAATATCTGTTTCTGATGGGGCCTGGAGAGGGCCTATGCCTATGACTCCTTTTTTTTTTGTTTTTGTGAAACATGCCTATGACTCCATTAGTAGTGAAAATTGAGGGAAAAAGTTTTTTTGAGGTTACAACCATGTGAAGTGTACTCATTTGACATCGTGTCTCCTTCCTACTAAACTCCCCTGAGTGCAATCATCGGATCGGATCGGCTTGATTATAAATTTTAAATTCGAGATATAAAAATAAAAAAGTAGAATTTAAAAAAATCAATGTCATAAAAAGTCTCACAATAATTAATCTAGATTAATTGAAGCAATCCAGACAAATAAAAACCCAAAAAAAAAAAATCATATCTCCTTTCTTATTTCACCCGAATCTCTTTCATAATGCTAAGAGAGATTTTCCTCATTTAATACTACCACCAAGAAATCTTAATGCTCCTTTTCATGATGAAGCAACAAAGTTTAGAAATCCAAGCATTCTTGGTGAGATACAACATAGAAATGGTTGACATCAATTGGGATTAGTTCGGCCTCAATTCAAGTAAATTTTGTTCTGTTCATTTTTTACTGAATTTTTTTTAAATTAAATTTGGTTCATACAGAACCCACATGAACGATGTGATTTGATTCATGAAATCATATGCATCAATATAATTAAAATTTTTAGACTAGATTCGCAAACTAAAAATAATAAAAATTCAAATATAAAATAAGATAAGATAACCATCAGTGATCTTAAAATCGCGGGTTCAACTATGTTTGCTAAAAATGTAAGGAGAAGGCTGCAAACGTATATGTTCACCCTTCTCCTACCCCCACACTAAGTCAGACAGTACTTTGTGCACCGAGTGAACCCTTTAACCATTCATTATTAAAAATTAATATAATTAATATATATATAAATAATTCAATATCACAAGAAAACACTTTTAAAGTAAAATAAACTCAATTAATTTTATTACCTATTACACATTAAATTACAATATATATCTCAATCCGGACTCACTTATATTTAAGAAAAAGAATCTAGCCAATGTATTATTGGTTTATAAATTTGACTCGTTGAGTTAATTGTTAAATCGAATTATGATTTGCTGATAAATTTGGTCATGTGGTAATGGGTCCTTCTTTCGATCAATTTTTTTTTTTTTAAACTTGACCGACTTATATTTGGATTATATTAGGTTTGAATTCCATGGGATCATTTACGGGTTCTTTGGATCAATTTATTTTTTTTTGTTATACTGAAATTTAAATATGAAATTATCGGATTAAGAAAGAAAGATTGTAATCACTAAACTGTCCTCTTGGGAACTTCTTGGACCAATTTATGACAATCAACATTTTTTGTCCACTTTGAAGAGAGTCAAAGGTCTATCATGTCGCGTTCTACATGTGTGCGAACTTTGTACTTGAAATAAAATAATAAAATTTTTCTCAAAGTTGTGTCACAAGATGTGTATATCTAACCCAACATTTTTGGGACTGCACATTTTGCACGTAGGAATAATACGAGAAGACATCAATCCTGACCGTAGGACCACAAGCGGACAGCCATAAATTAGGGTCATTCAAGATTTTCAAACTTGGTTAAATTTTACAGGGGAAAACATGACCTAGGACAGGGCCTACACTCTTAACTAGGACACCTTCCTCTCTTCGTGTTCACTATATCCCTGTTATTATCTACAATAAGGTTTGCTATACCGAGGATAGAGCTAGACTGCCAAGAAAGACATCAAAAACGTTATCTCTTGCACATGCATGCGTGTGTTCTTGTTTTTTTATGTTCATAAAGCTACACATTACTATTTACAGGGTGTCGGCAATGGCTTTGGAAATTGTTGTGTACACACTTCTTTTGAAAACCCATATTTTAGTATTATCCTTCCTTAATTTACTGAGGGATTGTTAATGTCCTTTTCATATACATACATATATATATATTTAAAAAATAAGTTGCCACGAAACTTTAGATTTGGTTAAGATCAATATAATCGTGTGAGTAATAATATTAAAAAAATCAAATGAATCGTTATACTATATAGCTGAATTTTATAAAGTTATTTTAATATATTTTAATCTTTTTATTTAATTTAAAATTATTCAAATTTGATCATTTTTAATTTTTCACTAATATAAAATTTTATACTATTTAATTTTTAATTAATATTATCCTTATTATTATTTTGTTGGGAAAATGGGGTCAATAGATTATTTTTAATCAAAAATAATTATTTTTATTGCCCAACTCTAATTCAGATTTAATTCATACACTGTTTCAAGGTATGTCGGGGTGGATGATACTGTTTCATATAAATAATGTCTAAATTCCAACCACTAATATATTGAAAACCCAAAACGATTAACCCAATTAATTAATTTTATTAATTAGGTTTAAAAATAATCTATGTTGGTAATAAAATGGGGAGTTAGAATCGAAATATTTATTTTTCTTGAACTCCTTACATTTTTAACTAAAATAAATATTTTTCTCAAAAAATAAAGAATTTGGAAAATAATGTTAAATTTTTATATAAAGGGCATTAAAATTATCGTTTATTATCAATAATATCGATAATTTTTATATTAAAATTTCTTTCTAAACTTAATTATCTCTTAGCTTCACTTTGGAAAGGGTGTGATTTATTTATATGTATTTATCATTTATCTAAAAAAAATTATTAATATCTCCATTGTTTTCTTTAACGTCAAAAGGATGATTCATTAAATTGAATGAATTTCTTTTCTTTTATTTTTCATTTATCTAAAATTCTAATCCTTCTAAAAAATTATAATAATTTTAAAATACTTACGTCTCAAAACTCTTTATAACTAAAAATAAATAAATATTAATTTTAGGTGCTATCACTTTTTTTTTTTCTTTTTCTTTTTTTGAATCCTTCATCCACTATTCTTCCAACAAAGGCATATCTTTCTTTTTCCCCTTTGTTTCTACGTACATGGAAGTTGCCCATTCGATGAGAGTGGGCTAAGCAAAGGCGTATAAGCTTTACATTTACAGATTGGAGTACTTGATGAAAGTTGTCATGCCAATTATATGAGCACAAGATGGTGATTCGTTTCATTTTCTTTATCAGCTGTTTTGGATGCTTTTCTTATGAAACAAAGCTCCCTGCGCTTTGCACTGTCTCTCATATTCATTGATTTATTTAATAAATTAGTGTTTTATGTTGCCGAGAAACATCACACTCTATCTGAATGATGTTACTTATAAGTTAAGATTAGATAAAATTAAAATTAGTAGAGCTTTTATTAGAAAAATTCATCAAATATAATGATAATTTTTATTTTAATTAAACAATATTGTAAATAAAAATAAAATAAAATGAGTTAACCAAATACGAATAAGCTGGCTCACATTCAAGAGGTTGAAAGGCGACAAATACTTTTAAACAAATGTGCATTAAAAGGTCAAATTCGTGTTTCATATGCAAATCTCTGCTAAGACTAAATTGAGTTCATTCCGGGACCCTTCAATGAGCTATTTTGAACGCTTCTTCCCCGGTGCTTTTAAAATCTAACCCATAAACAATTTGGTTAATTTATCGATTTATTAATTTATTCGTCAAACTTGTATTATTATGATATTATATATATAATTTATATATTATATATTTTAAAACAAAATAAAATTTATATATTTTTATAAAAAAATAAATTTATTCTATCAACAACACATGAAAAAAAAAATGAATGAAATGGGAAAAGTCACATATATCTTTTTTTTTTCTGGATCGATTTGAATAGATCACCGATTTTATTAATTTTTAATAATTTTGATTTGATTTGATTTCATTCGATTTAATAGTAAAAATCGAACCAATCAAACTGATTAAAATCAGTAGATCCGATCTGATTTTAAAAACACTACTCTTCCCCCTCAAACAAAAAGATGCACCGACCCTTTGTTGATGTAGTAGGAAGGACACTAGCACTTTACATCAAGAATCGGGGTTTGAATCTTGGTAATGATAAAAACGACGTTGGGGGAGCTCCCTCCATATTGGAATCCAACAGCAGCTCAGTCGAGATTAGTTGGAGTAAAGTTTTGGATACGTGGCGATAAATCCAGGGACAAACAAAAACAAGAAGATGCGAGACGCAATTGCCATACATGCCTAATAAAGAGTTATCACAACTGCCCTTTGGTGAGTCTCAAGGGCCGGGAAAAAATTCCTGTAAGGCCGAAAGCCTTTTGGTGGCGCATTTTTGTTCTTATCTCCATGTGTGATGCTCGTGCTCATGCGATGACTAATAAAGTATGAGTTTGTGTTTGTTCTTTAAGGTCAGAGATAGAGAGAGAGAGAGAGAGAGAGAGAGAGAGAGAGAGAGGTTATTGACATTTCCCGGTTAGTATTGAAAGAGTTAGAAGATTATAGGATTAATCACATGTTTATTGAAATTATTGGGCCAATATATTAATCTATTTGGAAAAAAAGATCAATACAATACATGTCATGCTAAGACTCTTTTTAGATCAGGACTACCGCAACAATTGATTTTAAAAATAATTGATATACCTAACAATGATTTTGCAAAACCATATCAATTGTACAAGTCACAATGCCGAAGTCAAGATCAGATTTTAATTTCAATAAAAAATATTAAAGAAAGTTATTTTCATGGAAAAAATTAATTTTTTTTTTCTTTTGTAAAATTATATGTTTTCTATAAATTTCTTTTTATTCTTATCATAAAATAAAATTAAGATAAGATAAGATAAATCGAAACTATTAAAGATGAAAATGTTTAGTACATTGATCAAGTTGAACCGATTAAGGAATCGATTCCTCGGATAATTCCTTGTCGTACAAACAAATGCCAGCCTAGAATGGTTGTCTAAACTTCCATAGATTTTTATTTGTCCACCAAATTTACGAATATTTAAAGTACAATTTTTTTCTTTTTCTAATTGTGTGGTAAAGGGTTTTTGATTTTTAGTCGACAGTTTATTTTTCGAGTCAATATACTGAGTTTAACGAATTATGAAGAAATTTTTTCCTATAAACTCATAGCAATTTTAAACTCAAAATCTCGGTACTTAGTAAAAACTTGATGAGTGCTTCCAATGATTTAATCTGAACTAAGAGATGTGATATCAATAAAAAAAAAAGAACAAAATGTAATTTTCCAATTTAAAATATTTTAAATATGAAAGCATATTTGGACATTCTTCACCGACACACAGTTGGTCTAGTGACTATGGGTTCGAAACTTGGATATAAGAAGGATTACTTTAGAAGAGCTCTTCTGAAATTAGACCTACTAATACTTGAACAGAATTAATCAAACTCTGGATATCGAGCAGGTGATAAAATATATATATTGGGCATTCTTCTATTTGGACCCCTTCCTCTCAAAGTGATTTGGGCTTGAATAAGACCAATGTCTCTCACCTCACCCAGATGGGCTGGCTTAGCTTTGGACTCCAGATCAGGCCACAGAATTTGGTTGATTCAAATCAAATTATCATTTTGGGCAATCAACAAGTATCATATTTTGAAGTCCTTGGATCTCAATGGCTCAACATCTTGATCTGCTTCACCTATAGGTTCTCTTCCTCATGCTCGGGGAGTATTTGGGTGCATCCTAAGTGCGTCTAGCCCATAAATAGTTATTTGTGAAAAATTTTAACTTTTCTTTTTTTTTTTTTGGGTACAGATTTTAACTTTTCAATTATTAAAGTTTTATATTATTGACAAATTTAAGGAATTTTATAGCGAAATTTTTAGTTTATTATACAAAACCATATTTTTACTACTTCGCTCTAATTAATAAATGTGAGGTGAAAAAAAGTATTTTCAATTACAACCTTTTTTTAATATATTCATTGATATTAAGGTTAACCCAAAGAACTCATTTCTCGATTTAAAAAAAAAAAAAGAAAAAGTTTCTATTTCTCTACGAAAATATAAAAGATCGTTATTCGCAATTGTATAATTTCTTTTCCCTAAAGGAAAGTTGTTAGTATAGTTATTTTTCTTAAAAAAAAAAAAATTGTATGAAAAAATCGCCGCAGTAAAATATTCAAGTTAATTCTCAATGATTACGCGTTTTGCTAACGTAAATTAACATTGTACGAGGAAATGATGACTCCTCCCGCCGTCACACTTGACAATCACATGATTCCCACTATTTTAGATTTTTTTTTTTCTTTTTTCTCAACTTGGTGGCCGGTCTGTGGGTCTTCCTATTGACCTTTGACTTCGACCCCTACCCATAACCGACCTTTCACATATTTGTAACGGAAATTTATAATTTATTTTTTTTTTTTGCAATTTTTGAATTTTATTGTTTTTATTATTTAGTACAAATTTACGATATACATACAAAAAAGCTCTTTGAATAATTTTAACATATTTTAATTTGACTCAACTTATTTATATTCTATTTTATTTTATTGGAACATTTTGAATTAAAGTAAAAAAATTTAATAAAGTAGAATTTTGTGAGTAAAAGTTAATTTTTTTAATTAAACTATATTAATCATTTTTCAATAATCAAATTTTTATTAAAAAACTAAGGATAAGATATAGGCAAAAGCTTTACTTGACTCTACAGCTCAAAAAATATTATGGGAAGGAGGGGAAGGAGGTGGATTATTATATTGAATTCGACCCATTTATTCTTCGACTTATTTGTAATTTTAATTATTTTATGAAATTATATAATTGGAATATAAAGAACTTGAAATGGTATTTTTTTTAATAAAAGGAAAAATGAAAGGATGTTTGATTAAACGGAATAAGAATCGAGAATCAAATTTAAATCCATATAAATCGGTTAAATTAGTAGAATAAAAATTGAGATTTGAGAATAGAGCCAAGGTTTATGAAACAACGATAACAAATTGAGTATTAATTTCAATATTTGATATTGGTCATTCGAGGGATAAATTTGAAAAATATAAAAAAACGAATGAATGAAAAAAAAAAGTATATATATATATATATAAAAATAAAATAAAATGAAATGAAAAGAAAGAGAAAAAGAAAAATAGATAAATAAATCAATAGAAAAAAATCTAAAATATATTAGTTTAATTTGTACGGATTCTGTTACGTCATTTATTTCTATCCAAAACCATTTTCTTTTCTAAACCCTTAATTTTCATATTTTTACGGATAACTTGTATTCAAATTTTTAACGATATATCTCTACGTTTTACTAAATCTCTTATATTTAAGTTATCAATCTTTCTAATCGGTGTATTTTTGGGTTTTTTTTGTACATGGCCGAATCACATTATACAACATTCTCTCATATTATCCATAATTGAATTAACTCTTAATTTATTATGAATTTTTTCATTTCTAATTCTATTTTGTCTAGTTTTTCCATATATCTATTTAAATATTTTCATTTCTGTTACAATTATCTTTTATTTTTTTTATTGTTTAATAGTCCAGTATTTAGTATCATACAATAGTGTATGTTTAATCGCGATTCTATAGAACTTTTCTTTCAAATGCAATAGTATCGTGCGATCGTAAAAAATTCTGAATATTTTTCTCCATTTCATCCGATTCACTTGGATTTTATGTTTCACATCTCCATCTATATTGTTATCATTTTGAATAATAGAATCTATATATCTAAATCATTTACTTTTAGATACATTTTGCTCATTTAATCTGATCGTTTTTTTATCATTCCGATAATTGTCGTTAAATCTATATCTTATATATTCGGTTTTCGATCTATTCAATCTAAACTCTTTGGTTTCGGTGTAAGTTTTTATAACTCTAGTTTAACACTAATATTTTTTCTAATTTTATCAACTAACACTATATCATCTGCGATAAATATATACTATGGTATTTTATTATGGATATTTTTTATGATTTCATTTATTAGATAATTTTTTCAAATCTAATTTTGGTTTTCAAATACGGACCAAACGTCAATTTTCTTAAAGAAAAATAATTCGCTCGCCCCATTGAGCCTTAACTACTAAACCGCAGCAAAAAAGCATACGATGTTGTCTAAGCTAAAAAAAGTTTATGGAATGATTTCCGAATGCGTCTCACCTCTGTAAATGTCATGACTAGTACTACTGTATTCTATATAATAGACAAATATCATAGATACCAAACTTATTATACAGAATTTCCAAGTCTTAGTCCAATTGCAAACAAGGCGACCCTTAATGATTTTTTGACTCTCTCTCTCTCTCTCTCTCTCTCTCCAAGCACAACGGGTCGTGCTCTTCTAGCTTCACCAACGGATGAAAAGTTTTCTTGCTGGTGTTGTCACACTCCTGTCTTCCACAAAGAATTAAGGTCAAGAGATTTTAATATATCATATTTAAATTCATATTTATCTAATACATATTAATATTTTTAATTAAAATTAAAAAATTGGAAAAAAAATGTAAAATTATAATAATAGAACTCAGTATTTTATTAAGAAGAATAAATTTATTTTTATATTAATAATTTTTATACCAAAATTTTCCTTAATTTTTTGAATGGTAAAGCACTCCTGCTACCGTTTGTCACCATTATTGATTTGGCGGGTTCTGCGGTGTTGAATGGACCACCCAACTTTCTTGACAAGACATCCGAATATTCCTCGCTAAGGGAAGCTTGATCCTGTGGTGTGTAATTAGATCCTCCCACGTTCGATTTGACAAATCAACCAAGTACAATGCTATAGAAGGGAAAAAAAATCTCCGACATCCATCGCATCTCTTCATACCCTAATTTCAATTAATTTAACACAAAAATATATCTAAAGTTCAATTTTTATTTGATACACATAATTTATAGGGTTTTGCAGGGACGAACAAAGGGTTATTTGATGTACATAATAAGGAGAGGCCACAATGTCAAATGTTTGTTCGGACTTCAGGAAATAAAAATCTTTGTGAAGATCAAAAGGCTTTAAGTAGGTATAATACCAACCTTGCCTTTCCTTGCGAGCCATCATTTATGGTTTTCTATTCCCACAAAACCGGAGCTACCAAACTCCCATTCAGACATAATTCCAGCTGCCCCCACTAGGACACTGAGATTAAAATGAGTAACATATTACTTAATTAGCAAAACGAAAATAAAAAATGAGGAACAATATATATTTTTTTTAATAATGGGAGTGTGGATAATGCAGGAACCAGATTGTAGTGATGCATCAAATTCTAATGGGGTTAGAATGATTGCCACTCTCATGGGATTGTGTATTAGATCTTTTAATAAAATTTTAGATTCAAAATTTAAAAATAAAAAAAATTATACTGAGAAATCACCTCTTAAATAGAGTTCTCATAAATACTTAAATCAGATTAGTCAGAATATGATTTCAAATACTAATTATCTTAAAAAAAAAAAATCAGAATAACTATTTGGAATTCGGCTTACACTAACCTGGTCTATTTGGAACTTTTGTAACTTGATTACCGAACTCTTAATTTTAGTATAAACTATAAACTCTGTTTATTAAGCA
This sequence comes from Dillenia suffruticosa, assembly GCA_033439265.1. Lineage (NCBI taxonomy): Eukaryota > Viridiplantae > Streptophyta > Magnoliopsida > Dilleniales > Dilleniaceae > Dillenia > Dillenia suffruticosa. The sequence goes on from JAVTVX010000027.1 coordinate 2,148,435, forward strand.
ATTTCCTCATCCTAATTATATCAAATCAGTAGACGTCAAATACGAAATTTAGGTTTGCACAATGTAAACATAGAATCTTGAGGGTTAGCAAGTAATCCATATAAAGGGGAAATGTAATTTGTCGTTCCTTAATTTAAAATACTTGAAGCCTCCTATTATAAGGGGTGTTCCCATTTAATTTCCACCAAGGAAATAATAGACCATCAATTTTTATAAAACCCTTGAAGCAGAAGGAACATGAACTCAAAACCAGCAAAGGGAAGAGAAGAAATGAAAATAAGTGTACTATAATCCTGTCTCCTCCTAAAGGAGGAAGATGAACTCACCTAGAATTTGTTGTTTCTTCTTGACACCCTCTTCAAAACCATGTACAAAGATGACATTATTTTCACCAAACTAGGCAAAATGCTTTTTTTATTAGGATCAAATGATGAATAGCACAGCTCAAAACCAACCCACCAACTATTCGGAAGATATCCATTTCGTCATTGATGCTTTATAGACTTGGACATACCATCATCTTCAACAAGAGGAGCAGCTCTGCTTTTGCTCTTCTTCATCTGCATCTTCTTCACATAGAAATTCAAGAAAAGCAACAAGATGACACAATTGAGGACCGAATTGAAAACCCATGCACCAATTCCATTGCATCCACCTTTCAACAAATGCAACAACAGCACCCCAATGTGACAAGCCAAATTGCACCCCAACAACACTACTTGCCCAACCACTACTATGGGAAAACACGAACCGGGCAACCCGACTTGGATCCAGAACCGGTACCCGTAAACCACGAAATACACAAAACTGGCCGACAATATTGCCAACACTTGAAACGACTGAGAGAACTGGAGCCACAGGAAAGACATGCACGTCAGCATCGACTGGTTAAACAGTTGGAAAAACGTTAATTTGCGGAGTTTAAGGATGGTGAAAAAGGTCCGACCCATGTGGAGGAAACGGGTCAGGTAGAATACGTATGACCAAAAGAAGACCCGACCCGACGGGCGGGTACCCAGAGGGAAGCAAAAGTACCATTGGAGAGGGGTTTTGGAACGGCGCCAGAACCACCGGGTGTCGCGGATTTCGGCGGCGGAGGAGACGAGTATTCCCGCGAAGATGGTGGCGGAGAGGAGAGAGAGGAGGAGGGAGTGGACGGCAGGGATTGGACCGAGAGGAATCGGGCGACGGAGGCGGAGGAGAGAGAGAGAGAGGTGGAGGAAGAGGGAGAAAGAGAGGTAGAGAGAGATTGACGTGAAAAGGAATGACCACGTGGATCCGAATGATTGGGTGTGGTCCCACCGGAATTTTATAATCGACGGATGCTCTGAGAGCCAGTATGTAAGTGTTTGAATCATTTTCAGCTTGATCTGATTTCTGGTCTTCTTGTAGAATCAACGACTAGTCTTCATGATGCTTCAATTGGGTTTTTGAGATATATAGAAAGAGAGAGAGAGAGAGAGAAGAGAGATTGGGATTTCTGGCGATGGGTATTTGATTTAAAGGAATAGAATTGAGATGAATGTTTGAGGAAATGACGGGATTCCTTTCTTCCTTGAAAAGAAATTGAGTAAATTTAGAGGGAGAGACATAGAGAGAGATTGTGATCATACGCCGATGATGAGTATTTGATAGAAATGAGGGGAATTTTAATGGGTCTTCGGAGTATTGATGATATTTTGTATTTTTCAGACAAAAGGAGAGGATTTAGTGAGAGAGAGAGAGAGGAGAGAGAGAAGAGGAGGAAGGAAGCAATGGCGGTTCATGTATGAGAAGACGGGGCAAGCATTTTGACAAAAACCATACAAAATGGGCAAAATGGAAAAGAGAATTGAAAGTTGAGACGTGGAAGATCTTGATTAGCCAAAGAGTTTTAAATGGTGAAATTCGTGAGGTACTTGATAACATTACTAAAAATCTTGCCAGATACAACGCTACTGAATTCATTCAAATGGAAAATTGCACAAAAATATTTTTATACATAATACACGTATATATTATGTATATCAGGTATCTTGGAATATAAGGGGAAAAAACAAGAGCAAGAACATGAGAGAGAAAGAGAGAGAGAAAGAGAGAGAGAGAGAGAGAGAGAGAGAGAGAGAGAGAGAGAGAGAGAGAGAGGTGCTAGTATTATTTCTATTCTTAGGTACGTCGTTACATTGATTTTTCATTGACCAACCAAGTGAACCCTTTCTTTATGAAATTATTTCTAAGTTATTTATAAAACAATTTAAGAAATAATTTATTTTGGGATGGGGAATTTGGACTTCCTAAGAATTTTTAATATGTATATCTACATGATTTTTTATGATTTCAACGTATTTTACATTTTTCAATTTATCTTTATTTTATTTTATTATTCTTGTAACATTTATGCTATTAAATTGAAATTTTTTAAGGAAAATTAAATTTTGTGTATCTAGAAGAAAGACAAAGAAAAGAAAAGAAAAATAAATTTACCATTTTATCACCATTTGCTAGTTATACAAAATATTCTAAAACCTTTTATTGATCAAGAAATTTTTTAAAGGTTCATTCATATACTGTAATGTGACAAATTCATTGGTATTTGGCTATTATAAATTTAATCTCATATTAAAAAATATCACGTATCAAAATCAAATTAATTATTAAATAATAATATATATCAGAATAAATCAATAATTGATTTGATTTTCAGAATATTTAACTTCTTTTTATTTTTATATTTTCATATTTGTAATAATAGTTTTTTTTTTATATAATCCAATATATTATAATATTTTGTTAGAAATAATTGATTATAAAAATATCAGAGTCACATTCAAATTTCTCATATAGCTCATATTTAACCATCTTTACATGAATTTAGTCGAATCTTAAATCTATTACAACTAACTAGAATTCAATCTCTTGTGCGAAATATCAAATGTTAGTACCAATGTCTAAATAATTTAATTAACAAAAGTTTTTAATACATCATCAAGAGATTTCAAGTTCAAATCAAGTTTGCATTAAGATTGAGAAAACTTATAAGAAAGAGAATATTGAATTGGCCTTGTGTATCATTAAATAGCATTTGATGAAAAAAAAATGAAAAAAAAATTAGCTGGGTTTGTTTGAAAAATCTCCACATATCTTAACTTACTTTAATTTTACTTTGTTTTATTTTAATTATGGTATTTCGATTAAAAATTAAAATTTTTAATAAAAAAGTTACAAGCAAAAATCTTTTTATTTTTTATTTTTTATTTTTTATAATTACAAGGCCGGGTAGCTTTGTAAGCTTGGTTTCGAGCAATCCAATTTTGTCGGTGGCAAGTCATACGTTGGAGTTGTCCTAAAATTTGATACCATTAATAACTCGCGGTGGCCATATGTTGTTGCATTTTGCTCCTGAGGTAGATATTTGGAGAGATGATCTTTCACGACCCCCACCAACTCTCTCCTTTATTCATATGAAAACAACGTGCTTCACAATTTTTTTTTTTTATATATTGAATAGATAAAATACAATAAAATATATATTTAAAATTATAATTTTTTGAAAAATAATAAAATTTAAAATTATTTATATAAATTTTATTTTAAAAAGTTAAGGGGCGGTTGTAGATATATGAATAATATTTGGTGATGATAAAAAAAAAAAAAAAAGAGATATTCGGGTCATATTCATATCTATATCTATGTCACATCATTTGTTTTAATAATAATGTTTATTTTTGCCGGGTCGGTTTGTCTCGACCTTTTAATTAATGGAAAAATAAAACGGGTGGTTTAAATTAACGTGACGGCGCGGGTGCGGCGAAAAAATTAGGTGAAAAGGCATTTGAACTGCACCACCACACATGCAAATGCATTTTCTTACAATTTTAACAGAGACCTTAGTTTTATTATAGTACTTGAAGATTAAGATTTTTTTTTGAGGTTTAGTTGGTTCAATTATTAGATATCGATATTTTTTAAATATAATTTTAGATTTAAATATAATGTATAAAAAATATTATCAGAAGGATTTATAGAGATCAATATGGTTTAAATTAAATTTAATTAAATTTAATATACTTATATGATATTAGTGATTTATGAAAAAAAAATTCCCCACAGCAACAACGAATGATGAGTGTTTTATAATTTACTAATCAATACATGCACACCCCACATGGATAATATTAAAAATATAAAAATTTAAGATATTTGTAAGAAGAGAATGGCATTTCCTCCTAGACCTGCCAACCTAGTGCCTAACAGAGCCAGATTTGAGCTCCTACGTTTCCAAGGAAAGTGGGATTTCACTCCCACTGGGCTTTATTTTTTTATTTTTTATAATATAAAAAATTTAAATTCAAAATCAATAAAATAAAAAAATAGTTATATTAATTGATTTATAACTTATTTATCAACACTTCAATTGACTTTGTATTCATTAAAGTTATTAACTCAAACTTACAATAATAATTTATAGATTAAATATATTTTGAATCGTTTTAGTGAGATTCAAATTATATTTATTATACCTTGGTAAGGACCCTTACAATAATCTTTAGGTGTATAGGTGTCCCTCCTCCGCTCTTTGCCGTGAAAAAAATAAATAAATAGAGAAGCGAAGAAGTTAAGAAAGATGTTTTTCATTTTATTCTCGAATACTATAAACATGCTTTTATGGACCTAACGGCAATATTTTTTGACAATTTGGTCTGTCCAAATTCATCATTGACAAATTTTTGTTTTACCTGCAGACGTCACTTCCTGTGTCATAGGATTAAGAGTAATGATGAAGACTAGACTAAGTTCAATTAAGATTGGTTAATGGCCGGCATGTTCCATATGAATTTATAACCTTCAATCTCATGTCCAAATGTCATCATCTTGTTAGAATTTCAATTCGACAATGCAAATCATCTTCTCATTATAGAGTTCCCTTTTTCTAGAGACTCATCCATGACCAAGAATCGCATATAGTATAACTGTTATAGAAACTGTTGCAAAAGCAACATGGAACTCGAAGACAGCCTCAAGTGAAGAGCCAGTTATACCATTCGATCTGATGATTAGAAACAAAAAATGAGTTCAAACCCTTAACCTCATATTAAGTCAAATGAAAGAGTTCTTAGTACAACTCGACCTCATGAGTCTAGCAAGCAGAGGGACAACAACTTGAACCCTTAACCTCAACTAAGAAAAAGGAGCCCCAATAGGCGAGTATCACTCGACCCAACCAGTCCAATGGCAATTCCTCTTCTTTGCAATGGCTGAAGCATTGGACAGTCAAAAAAGCGAAGGCATAAACCAGCTCTTATGCAACCGACAGTGCCTCTTCACTATCAGGGACTACAATGTCAAGCATCATCATTGGCTTGCACTTACCAGGGACCTTTGCACCTGCCTGCACACACGCCACTACAGCCGGAGCCTTACCATAGAATCTCTTAAGCTTCCCACTCAAAGGAGGCCCTTCAGGATCTCCAATATGCCATATATAATTTGATGGAAACACTTCATCTGCCGTTGCTTGGAAACACTTCATCTACCGTTGCATCCTGCCAACCGTGTTTTCCATATCTCCACTGGTGCTTGAATTCTCCGCAGAGTTTAGCATTGTGACCCCATGACCCCACATGAACCTCTGAGCAATATCTACAGGCCTTCACAGTGTATTTCTTCATCAACTTTGTCACTCCTCGTCTGTCTCATATGCATCCATAGTTTCCTGAGCCATCATTGGAACATCTGAGGCTAAAGGAGGTTGATATCTTTCAATTGTTGTATTAGTATCGAGATCCACATGAAAGGAACTTTGTTCTCCAGGATGATATGATTTGCGTCCCCAAATAGACAGCTCAGTGGTCACAACCCCCTACCAAACCCTTGATCTAGGGTTTAAATCTCGTGTAACCAAAAAAATGATATGATTTGGGCTCCTCGACATATATCCACCATGGTCAATCACTTTCTTGCCAAGCATCCAAATAGGTTCAGTTCTCTGGCGTGAAGGATATCCAGGTAAATCAACACCAGCTTGAATACACAGCTACACCACAGCTGGAATTGTATCATGGTTAAACTGAGTCTCATGCTTGACCCGCCGGCCAAAAGGGTCGAACATATGGTATGATTCGATAGGGATAAGGACATCATTTGGAACCCTTGACCCATGAGTGGAAACTCCGACACTCCACGCTATTTGGACCCGTGCAGTCCTGAATGCTGTGACCAGTCTGAGCCACATGAACCTCAAGGCAGGCACTGCAAAACAACCAGAAAGATATCAGTCCACCAGGTCTTGGCCTAATCAGTGATATTAGTATTCACTTCTAAAACATCTAGGAAACTTTAGAGTAAATGCAAGTTACCTGCATCCATACACCGGAACAAAATGCAAAAGTAGTGCAAAACCTTTAATCAAGTCCTTCCAAGCATCTAACACTTCATAAGCAACAGGAATCAGTTCATGAACAAGCAGTCTGTTCTTTGGAGGGTCAACAGGCTTTTCAATCCGCAACATTGCAAGTTTTTTGTCAGCACTAGCATTCCTAAGGATCATCTTAATTGGCACTGGATAAGGCTGGGCAAGATGGGTAGAAGATTCACATTTTGGGAATTGCTTCCTCTTTCTTGACTATTATAGATGAACTGGGGGCCCGAAAGTAGAATTCAGGGCGGTCCTTGAAATAGATATGTCGCCAGTTCGTATATATGCTTTCCTCAACTGCAACAAGCACACAAACTTAAGTTATCACAGCTACCCTAAAGACAGACAAAATCAAAATCCTAACCTAATAAACAAATTAATAGCCAACAAGAGGCAGAACACTCTCGAGCGTCTTTTACCATGTGCCCTAATTGCAAATCATAGTTAGGCAATAACTAGAAGCAATAGCGGAAAAAAACCTGAATAAATTAGTAATGGCAATATTAAGCAGGCCAACAATATGCAGGATTCGCATAACCATTGCAAGAAATGCAAAATGAGCAACGAAGTTCACTGGAGTTTTGTACGTACCAATGGCGGATCCAGATTTTTTTTTTTTTTTTTTTTTTTTTGGCGCGGGGAGGGGGTTGGGGAAAGAGGGGCGATGCATGCTAAATATATAATTAAAATTGCATAAAATTACAATTTTGTTAACACAATACCACATAAATTCTTAAAAGAGTACTAATGCAAAATATCATCTAGAAAACCATTTTGGTTTTATTATTTTTTAGTGAGAGAGAGAGAGAGAGATGGAAACAAAAGAATGAGTTTGTTATTTATTAGGAAAGAGTAATTGGAGTAGCATTTAGGGTAAAATTTTGTAAAGTGAAAATAATTAAATAAGATGAAGGCAATTTACATAAAAACACATATTTTTTATTTATTTACTTTTTTTTTTGGGGGGGGGGGGGAGAGGAATGCACTATGCATATAGACCCCTGCAATTTTTCAAAATTTCAAGTGGCCTTATGTAGATCTGCCCCTGGGATGTACCAACCTGTATCAAGCTAATGACAAATTCGAACATTAGAGACATACTGCATGGCAAGTTCAAGCAACAACACTTCATTTTGTTGCTGTTGTAGAGTTTCTTTTAATCAGATAAAACTCATTTCAGATTTCTTGCAATTGTATATTAGCGCATTACAATGCTCATGGCAGTTGGTCATTATGACAGCACAATCATCTAGCAACTTTTGGAATTTCAAAGGTTAAGTTTGACGCTGATGGTCTGGAAAGAAGTTCTGAAGAAGCAGAAGCTTCCATTAATTCAGGATAGCTCTAACTCCTGGTCCTATCTTTCAAAAGATTTTAATAAAAGTAAGTAAAAGATCAAAGAAACAGGACCGCTAACCTCCAAACCAAGAGGATTTCTTGATACTAAGAAACTATCCTTCTTAAACTCGAAGATACCAATGTAAATGCCTGAAAAATGCAAACCAATAGTTCCAAGTCAAGCACAACAAAATTTTTGCAAATTTAGGAAATGAACTCACCTACATCATCTTTTTGTCTAGGAACTAATAGTGCCACGTGAAAATTAAATAGAAAGGAAACGTCTTAGACATGGATTCTGTGGAACAGTAAATGAAGCTGGCAACTGCCGAAGCATTTATCAGGGAAACAAAGAAATAAGTATTGCTTACTTTCACAGGACAACAATTACGATATCTCACAACATAAATGATATCTCACAGCATAAAAGTACTAGAGTATTCTTGGTTGTCAAGAAGGATATTGAAACAAAATACGGCAAGCATGGTAATCTATCTCAGAGGAACAAAGCTAACACAGCCAGTCTTCATTCTAATCGGACCAAGCAACTTATAGTGAGAATAAGAACTAACCTGTCAAACCGCAACAAGCTTATGATCATACACATTCCAGCAAGTGCTTACTGAGATACTAAAGTCGCTATAAAGCCAACCATATTATCTTCTCCAACTCATTGCAAGTTCTGGAATAAGATTTGGTCCTAAATGGAACTCCCATGAGCATTCAATGTCTACAAGTCATCCTCGTGAATCAAAATAAGGATTTGAGGATATAGACTAGCTATGACATAGCTGAAGGAAGCTTAAAGCGTATGGAGCACTCCTGAAAACAAATACTAATGGTTCTCAAGCGAACACAAGGAGTAGTAAAAAGTAGCCGTGCTTTTATGTAGAATTATATTGTCGTCAATGGGAACATTTCTCATTAAGAGGGACTCTTATCAAAAGGACCACAAGCATGTACCCCAATTCTATTATAAAATATCTGAAGGAAGATGAGAGACATCCAATCACAAAATATTAATTGGAAAACACAAGTTTCGGGAAAATTTTTGAGGCAACTGGAGTGGGGGGAATAGTAGGAAAAGGAAGATATATACTGACAACGTCCAAAAAAACATATACATATCATCTCATTCATATATTCCTATCTGAAGCAAAAAAGGATTCAAGAGAATGTCGCTGCACCAACATCTCCATGCTCTAATAGCTTCATCCTCGTGTAGGCAGAAAAACTATGAGAAAGATCGGCAAGGAGTGGCCAGCACAAGAAAAATCGAGAAATGTTGGAAGCAACACGGAGATCTTCTCATCCCCAGTACACAAAAGTACATTTTTGAACATATAATACAATAAGTAGAATTTGAATACAACAGTTGGGCTATTTTATTGTGAACTCTCCTAAAAAAACCCCAAATTTTCAAACAAATTTGTGCAAGGGATCAACTATTTGCTACATTATTAACAACCTAAAACATGAAACAAAGATGACTAGAGTTATTTGACCATTATATGTTTGGCGCTTTAGTTTGCAAATGGAAGTGGCATCAAACTCTCAGGCATTTTCATTAACCACAAAATTATATATGGGCACTTCCACCCTAGAATGACTAGAAATAGTCCGAGAATGACTCAATTCTTTGGCCTCGTCATCATTAGAAAGGTGAGTGAACCTTAACCAACTAGTAACTCAAAGGTCAAAATCCCACATTTTCCCTCAACTATATATGATAACATGATGATAATTAAGAGCAACAAAATACAAATGTGTTAAATTCTTTCAATAATGGCATATATCAACTTAAGGGCGTTTTAATTAAAAGGGAGGAAAAAAACAATTACTTTCGTTCTGCTGTAATGCTACATGGACCAATGAGTCAAGAGCCAAGTAAACAAAATTGTACATAGCACATCTAAAAAAAAAAAGAAAAAAAAAATTATAATCATTCAAACTTGAGTAATTTTGAATTGGTCAAAGTACCTTTCAAATCAATCAAAAGAAGTTTTAAAACATGCTCACGTGGATTGGTACATTGGATTCAATCCATTTGATATTTGATTTATTTGGTCTTTCCAGCATTATTGTAAGTCCTCTAATTTTTCCTCTTTTTTCACTGGACTTGTCAATTACGATAAAAATATGATATTCCAAACTAAATAAAAGTTCTCCAAAAATACTGTCATTATACTAAAAATTAGAGATTCTACTTAAACTCACCTAAAAGGTTCGTCAATTAAATCAAACAATGTATCCAAGAACCAAACAAACGACATCCTAAATTTCAAAGCCAGAACATACTCACCTGTATCTTTCCTAAATACCTAGGCATTATATCCCTTCCACTTCTTGAAGCTATCTATGTAGCCTGGATAAAGATAATTATTCACTTAATTCCCACATGTATTCTTATCCATAATGATGTCCTTTCAACAACAAAGCTGAAAATTTTGGAGAAATAACAGACACCCACAACCCCAACACAAGATAAACCTCAAACATGAAAACTTGATTCCAAAACTCTTCGGTGAATATATTCAAGAGAAACACTGGACATAAAGCAGACAAGGTGGATAACTTAAAATTGGATTCTTAAATTAATGGACCTCGAGCTTATAAAGTACAAAGAGAGAGAGAGAGAGAGAGTGGAGCAGAAAAACCCACAATTAAAGTAATCTTACCTGAGCGTTGAATGGACAGAGGGAGGGAGCAGTAACGGAAGCAGGAAGAGGACTCCGCGACTTCGTGAGGGAAGCTGAGAGAGATTTGTTATTTTGATTTTGATTTGAGTAGAGATTTTTATCGGGTCGGGCATTAAACGGGTTGACCCGAACCCGACCTGGGCCTGTGCCGTCATTTTGAGAGCACAATGTTACCAGAAAAACAGATACACAACATTTGCGTGTAGAACTTCCTCGAACCTTTCACAATGACTTTCTAAATCCCAATATTTGTATTTTAGCATCTCAAATTGCGCTCTTATTGCTAGAGGTCAATCGTTTCGATTGATTCTCACATCCAAAAGTCATCTCTCTCTCTCTCTCTCTCTCTCTCCCCCACTACATTTTCGGCCTGCGTTCTTAGATAGATGTGTATGCATATCTATCCTCGTCAAATTCTGTTTCAGATCTGAGGTTTTTGTTTTTACTTTTACCTCTCTCTTTTTTTCTTGATGTCTTATCATTTTTTTCCATCATCCGTTATTGTAATATGGATCTATCTTTTAAATTTTCGCTCGATTGAGTATATTAAAAAATTGCATTTTTATTAATTGGGTGCTTTCTGTAAGAGATACAAATTGAAACCCTTCTACGTTTTTGAGTAGGGTTTTGTGATTGAGTCTTGAAAAATTAGGTGTTAAGGGATCTGCTTATGCACATTTCATAGGGAAGCTCTTATTTCTCAGTTTTCTCATCTGGGTATTCACGTAAGATATGACATCTTCATATGACTGATTAGGGTTTTGTGTGATTGAATCAGATTTTGAGAAATTAGATGTTTTGGATCTCCTTATGGACATTTGATGGCTGGGATTTCTTGCTTTTCTATTTTCTCATTTGGGTATTCATATGAGAGGCCAAATTTTTATATGAGGATTGATTGGGGTTTTGTATGATTGAACACAGGTGTGTTGAGAAATTAGGGTTAGGAAATGCCGAGTGGGTTTGGAGAATCATCAACTAGGGAACCCCAAAGCTCTTCCTGTTCATCAAGTGGTGGCACGAATGATGCCGGTGATTTCGAATGCAATATCTGCTTCGAATTGGCTCAGGACCCAATTGTGACTCTTTGTGGTCATCTCTTCTGTTGGCCGTGTCTTTACAAATGGTTGCATCTTCATTCACGTTCCCAAGAATGCCCAGTTTGTAAAGCTCTTGTACAGGAGGAGAAATTGGTTCCTCTTTATGGTAGAGGCAAGAATTCGACTGACCCACGATCAAAATCGATTCCCGGGATAAATATACCGCATCGTCCTGCTGGACAAAGGCCTGAAACAGCTCCTTCGCCTCCTCCTCCACAACCGGGTCAATTTTCGGATGGAGGCTTTGGATTCATGGGAGGATTCATGCCAATGGCGAGTGCGAGGTTGGGTAATTTATCTTCGTCTGCTGCATTTGGTGGTTTGTTCCCATCATTGTTTAATATTCAAGTCCATGGATTTCCTGATGCTACTGTTTATGGGACAACGTCTGGTTTTCCGAATGGATTTTCCAATTCCTTTCATTGGGGTCATGGTCATACCTACCCACGAACGAGTCTAGGACAGCAAGCTGATTCCACCTTGAAGAACCTCCTTCTTCTTATATTTGTCATAGTGGCACTTTCTTTGATACTGTTTTGAATGATATTTCTTCTTTCTGTTTGACTTGGTTGACCCTTTTCTTGCTAATGCTGTTTTGAATGATTTTTCTTCGTTCTTTGATTCTGTAAATTTGCAATGCGAGTAGCTACCCTAATGTTTTGTCTGAATGTTGGGTGTATAATGTTTCTGATTGAAAAACGTAAACATGTTTGTCTTCCATTACTGAAGTGTAAGATCCCCCCCCCCCAAGGTGCTGATGTGCCATTAGGTACGTTTCTTGGCTGGAATTGCCCATTGCTAAAAGAAATAAACACAGCTGAAGGATTTAAAATCTGGAATACTTTGATGTAAACTTGTAAAGCACTAGAGTCTGTACATTGCTTAATCATGCATGTCCCAGTCAGGAATGAAAATTTTGCCCTCCAAGAATAGTTTACCATGTGATTTTCTTTCGCTAACTCCCAACTGAATTGACAGTCTTTGGAATTTCAGTTTTGAGTAGTAATGAAACTAAAAATGCGGGCTGATAAAAGATTTTGTATATTTATTTGGAGCAGTATGAGCAATTAGATTTGGGAATTCAAGGGTCTAGTTGCCCTGATCGGATTCCCCCTAATGCAGGGATGCTATTTTCTGACTTCTATGTAACATTTTTAATTACCCTTTATAGACGTTGAGGATAGGGAACCTGATGCTGGAAAAAGGAAAACCTGCAATTACCGCAAGATGGGGCATGAAGGTGGGAACCTGAGTGACCCTGAGGCTTCCCCCAGCACCTCATGTACTTATGACAGTCCCCCCCCCAACCCCCCCACCCCCAATTTTCTTGTAAACTTTCTTGGTGGGAAGGTTGAATTTTTTAAGGTGCAAACTACCAAGGCGTAGCTTATATTCAACCTTAAGTACACTAGTTGCCAGAAAAAGGAAGTAGTTGATCCGATGATGTGGGGTGTTGTATTATGGTTGATTTTGGTGCTTGAAATTTATTGTTTTTGACTGGAGATCAGGGCTCACATGTGGTGATTTTGAGTTTTGTTTGGTAATTGACATGGGTTGATGTTAACACTTAGTCTGAAGAAGGGCGGGGGGTGTGATCTTGTACATAGACTTGCAAAATCTCATGTAGAATTATGGACAATTTATTGGATGCGTGTCCCTGGCTAATGTCTGTCAATAGATTAATCACAATGACAGATTCAGCTGTTCTAGCTCTTGGTCATGGCAACTCATGTCTTCTTCTTCCCCTCCACCCTTAAATGTTGTTTCCTTTTCCTCATTTTCTTTTGTTCGTTATTGCACTAGAATTTTGTTTTCTGATCGGCAATAGTGATTGGGGAGAAAGCTAAGAATTTTAGGAGATCATCAAAATTAGATCTGTCTTTCTCCGGACAAAACAAGCCTGCTATGTCCCAAGATTTGTGAACTCGCCACACCTCGAGGCTTTGGACATTTTATTATTTTCAATATTAGCACGAAGCTAGTTGATTGCCATAATAAGTATTTCTGTCAATACCCAAAAAAAAAAAAAACTCTTAGTTATAAGTATTTCTGTTTAGTCATTTTAATAAAAAAGTTATTTTTCAGCACTTTTAATTAAATGTTTAAAATTATTTTAAAATAATTTTTAATAGTTTTTTTTTTTTCAAATACCAATGCTTGTTATTTTTAAATTGACTTATAAAGTGAGAATTACTTATTCGAAATCGAAGTCAAATATTGAACAACGTTATATTTATCGCATTTCACGAGTGGCCATAATGGTCGTGCGGTGAATTTATCCTATGGAGGCCTAAGTTTACTGAAGTCGTCTGCTTTTCTGGTTTTGCAAATTCTTTTGGGATAAAGTTACTTTTCACGTGATGCATTTTCAAGAATCGAAGTGAAATCTCTTAATTAAAATTTAAATTTAAATTTTGAGAATAAAAATAATTATATTTAAAAATCTCTTCCTACAAAGGATTTAATAATAACTCAAATTAGATTAATTCAAACAGAAAATGTTCTCTACAGATTTTTTTTTTTTTTTTTTTTGTACAATGCCTCTTATAGTGTTCTATGTATATGGCTGTGCCTTGCAAATCACGGACACGGCCGAATAATACCATCAATCCTTGAGGTGGGGCAGGCCACCATAAGGCAAAGAGCGTGCAAGACCGGTACGAGTAATGTTCTGAATTACACCAAAAAAAAATTTTAAATGACACAGAAAGAAAAATAATTCCGAAAATAATTCCGAAAATAATTCCGAAAATAATTCATCTTCATCGCGTTTTGAACTCGCGACACCATGTGACAGTACGCGATTGGCTGAAGGCCACGTATCGCGTCTTCAAAACATGACAAGTCGCCGCCCACGACGATCCTCTCTGCCTCCCTCGCCCACCCGCCCACGGCGATTTCTCTCCCTCCCTCCCCTGCCCATTGCTCCGCTTCGCTCCCCCTCCCTCCCCCCGCACCTCTCTCCCTCCCTTCCCCCTCCGCCCGCGGTGCTACAACTCCCTCCCTCCTCCCCCCTGCGGCCCCTCTCTGGCCCCCTCTCTCCCTCCTCCCCTCTCCCTCCCTCCTCCCCCCGTGGCCCCCTCTCTCCCTCTCCCTGGCCCCCTCTCTCTCACGCGGCCCCCGCGGGTGGAGGGAGAGAGAGGGGGCCACAGGGAGAGCGGAGCGGAGCAACGGGTGGGGGAGGGAGGGAGAGAGGATCATCGCGGGCGGCGGAAGGAGCGGCCGTCGGGCATTGCGGGCGGCAGCTTGTTGTGTCTTTAAGACGCGATACGTAACCTTCAGTCAATTACGTGCTGTCACGTGGTGTCGCGGGTTTAAGACGCGATAAAGATAGGTTATTTTTAAAATTATTTTCCTCTCCGGATCATTTATTTTATTTTTTTTATATAATTCGGAACATTACTCAGACCGGTCTCTCTCTTTGATGTAGAGTTTGTAGAGTTTGTATACTCTATCAAAGGCCAGGGCGGCATGACAACCCTAAGTAACTGGGTTACATTACAGAGGCAGCCCGAGCGAGCCCCCTACCGATCTCTTGCCAATATAGAGTGTACTTGCCTATGGTGATTAAAATAAATTTTAGTCTCAATCTATATTCTTAACATGAAAATTAAAAAACAATTAGTTGTTTAATGAAAGAAGATTAAGAAAGCACCTCTAGAGTGCAAATAGTACACTTTTTGTACCCGTTCGAGACCGACTTTGACTTTGGCTTGCTTTTGATTTTGTCTTCTGGGATCTTAGGTCTAATAGAAAAAATGAAAATACATAAACAAATAATGAGATAAAAAAAGTTAAGTGTCATCTGAATCACCGAGGATAAGATACAATCATTGGCGGGCGAGGGAGAGTCAGCTGCTGGACCCAAGACAAAACGCGTTACAGCCTAACTTTGGGTGACCCTCCTGTTTTTTTAGGTGATTTAATTGAAATGATAAATTATACTGCAGCTCTTTGTCATGTATTGGGTCCGGAGGACAGGACACCTCCCACTTGCCCTTCAAAATTTTGACTTGCCCTTTCAACTTTGTTCCACTAGGACACTGAACCTCTTTGTACCGCAACTTGACTGCTACAAGTTGAATTCAAAAGAAAGACTCTATGGCATGGAATTTGAATCTGGGTCTGTGTCGGCCCGAATTACAGGCTGTATATGCACAAGATGGGAAAAGCTACTTGCTTCCATGCAGTAGGGTAGGTACCACTGGACATAATTAATTTTTAGTAAGCTGCCGTACGATAAAAAAATCAAAGATGAAATAAAAAAAAAAGATACATCCAGAAGAGAATACAATATGCATTTAAGATTTTAACGGTAATCCGTACTTAAAGTTATAACATTTAAAAAAATCTTAAAATGTAGCCGACCATTCCCTGCTCACCTCCTCCTATATGAGAAATATATAGATATATATATATATATATATATATATATATATATATATATATATGTATGTACACAAATTTAATTATATTGACACTAATGATAATAGTTATTACAATAATCAACGGTGTTGCCGTGGATATTAGTTTCTCGAATAAAATCTCGTCTTTAAATTTTATATATGACAAAAATAAATATTAAAAAAATTTTACACTTTAAGAGTCTAACTCAACTTAAATAGGATTTAGTTGTATTCAATGTGTGAACCAAATACCGATAGTTTATTATTTTGAGTATTATCTTTTAAATAATTTTTTATTTTATTTTATTTTTTAAGATTTTTTGTTGAATGAGTTATATGTAATTTGTATTTCATGTTTCTATAAGATTCAAAGTTTATATGTATCTTATATATATTTTTTCTTTATTTCAGACTCTTTACAAAAATACAAGAAAATCTATATATATATATATATATATATATATGTATGTATGTATATCCACCCTTTCTTTATCACCGTATCAAATCAGAAATCACTCTGTGCATTAGATAAATCCTTGTAAGTGTTTGTGGCGCGGGCCTCATTAGATACTGGGGGCGGAGGACGAGGGCGGGCCACACGATGGAGAGAAATTTCAAATGTGGCAATTAATATCCTCGCGTGTAAGTTATTTTGGATATTTTTGGCTTATATGAATATTTTTCAAAGTCATGAGTTTAAGGAGGAGAGAGAGAGAGAGAGAGAGAGATTTGGTGCCATACATAAATATTTTTAATAAATAGACCAATCGTCGTGCTGCCATACAGAGTGATTTGGTGCTCTCCAATAGAGCCGTGAATATGGGTCAACCCGGCTTTGCCTCAAAATGAGAGGGTTTGGACCTATTTTTTGACCCGATATCAGAAAAAGGGTTTTATGAGCCGACTTGTATGATATCAACGCAGAGAAAAGAAAAATAAATAAATAAATAATAGAGGCATCATAAAAAGTCATAATTCTTGCCCTCTTAAAATTATTACTCTCTTATAAATATAACACCAAATACCTCAATTTGGTTAATTTTTTTAATTTATTTCTATTTCTATTTTACATCATTTATATTTTAATTAAAAAAGTGTAAAATATTTTAAATTTTATAGACAAAAATCAACACTTTTCATAGAAATAATTAAAATTATCATTATATTTATAATATTTTTTTTACATAAAAAATTTCACATAATCTTAATTAAAATCTTAATCCTAGTATAATTTTTGAAGAGTAATAATTATACTAAATTCATGTATTATCCGAGTACATAATATACTTAGTTTTGTAATTTATTTTATGGGTTTGATATTTTAAAATTTTCTTAATATATGATTATCGATTTTATTATTTGTATGTATTGATGGTTGCATATTTGAATAATAATAAATTCAATTTTTATTTTATTTTATTTTATTTAAATAGAAAAAAAGACAGACTCTCATGAGGACAAAGCTGAAGTCGCCGCTTTTCGTTGACTTTCTCGTCCCTACTTTATTTTTTGACCCACCCAAAGGCCCCTAGTGTCGGTGAGGGTATCCCATTTAAAAATCATTAATCTCAAAATAATGAAGTCCCAAACATGGACTTAAAGCAAATATAAAATTAATTAATTAAAAATATACCAGGTGCTGCAAATAAATTAAAAAAAAACCAATATTTTATGTCAAGAAAATAAATAAAAAATACCAAATTATTAACCATTAAAATAGTAATGGCAGTGATCAATATGTCATGACAATCTATAATCAAAATATTTTTTTATTAAATAAAATAACTTTTTTTTTTTTGGGTACTCCCATGTTGATTGATCGAGTAGCTATGATACTAAATATTTCACAAAAACAGACCTTTTTGTGGTAATAAATAAATAATTATAATTATAATTTAAATCAAAAATTTCATAATAAATAAACACACATCAAAATAATATTAATGGGTCATTTCACAATCCTTCTGCCCACAAATTAAAAATAAAAATAAAAAAAGATAAAGTTGCTTATTTAAAAATCCTTCTTGATATTAAAGATAGAGTTGCGGGACACTGATGTGAAGCACATGGAATTGCGCATTTAAAAATGCTTTCATAAAGTTGCTTCTCTGAATCTTCATGGGCATGGGAGGGGCTCACATGCCCTTAAATGATACTCTTGTTAGCTCCTTTCATATTAACCCATTAAGGTCTTTTTCATTTTTTAGTGAAAAGTGAAAGTATAGTTCGCTAAGTATTCATCGCGCACATTAAAGTCTTTTTCAAGCACACCATTTCCCCTCCCTCTCGAGCATATAAATTTAGATTGGTTTCACATTTATCATCGACAATATTTAAGCTTTTTTTTTAAATATCTCTTTTACAGTTTTATATAAATTAAATTATCTGAAATATAAATTGATATATATCGATAGTTATTATACTTCATAATTTTTTTAAAATAAAATAATTTTGAATCTTAATAATAATTCTAATTTATTTATCACCCGTGAGAAAAAAAATGTTATTTTCTCATTTATATTGCCTTAATTCCCATGGGCTTCCTATTAAACTCAGAAAAAAAAAAAGCTAAATATATAAATTTTTACATTCAGTCGGAATTACAAGTGGAGATGAGTTTTGCTTCCAAAATTTTGTATTTTCTTTCTATATATATATATAGAGAGAGAGAGAGAGAGAGAGAGAGAGAGAGAGAGAGAGAGAGAGAGAGAGAGAGAGAGAGGTTGGCCTATTTTCACTCGTAATTGAACTGTGAAAGTACAATTATATTGTTACTAAAAATTATGATAAGTTTTCCTTTCTTATTTCATAATAGTAGAAACTTACAATCATTTGTAAATTACATATACTAGGAATGGACGTACACTAACCTAATAATCGAGGTCCATGTCGGTGATCATATCTGGCATCATTACTAGCATAGGTGGCAACCATTTTTTATTTTCATTTTTGTTTTGGAGTTTAAATCAAAAGTTTACTTTTTATAGGTATGGAAGAGATCTCCGCTTTTTTTTTTTTTTTTCTCTTCTGTGTCTAAAATTATATTTCGATTAATTTAATTCGAGTGTTTACAAAAAAACTCTATTTATGGGTTAATCGAATAATAATTGTTGGACTATTTTGCGCTTAGCAATTAATGCAAGTGTTGCAAGGTCACATGGGTAGAGAGAAAAATGTCATTTTATGATCACACTTTTCCCACTACTTCCTAAATTTCATTATCCATTTCCATCCTTTCCTAGCCATGGCCGGACCTTGTGGCTCATCGAGGTCCCACCCAAAAGCAACGTGTAGCCTTTTGATATTTTTCACTTATATTATTAATTTATTATCTTAATTTTTCTTCGGGATATCTAATTAATATAAGCTATTTCTTTTAAGCAAAAATTTTTATAATAACATATCGATAGTTATATTAATCATCACTTTTTACTCTTTTGACTAACCAAAAAAATGAAATCTTTGTTTCAAAAAAGAAAAAAGAAAAAGCATGAAACTTAGCGTAAGTTTGATTGAAATATAAAATGGGAAGAAAACGAGAAAAAAAAAAAGTAAACATAGGATGAAATATAAGATTATTTTTGTTTAATTCAGAGTAAAAATAGGAATGGAATAAAAGAGGGGTGAATAGCCCTTTCACATAAGGAAAAATTTTCTTTCGTTTATAAATGGATCGAGGTTGAAATAAAAATTTATGGATAAAATTATTATTATTATTTTTTAATTTTATATGATTCAAGAAGAATAATATCTATTTTTTCCCTCTCCCTCCGCTTTTCACTCCAATCAAACACGGAAAAATAATATCTATTTTTTTTTCCTTTCATTCTTATCAATTAAATAGAAAAAAATGTATTTACTTTTGTCGGATAAATTTTCTCCTTTCATTCTTCTTCCTCTTTCACAAATCAAAGTTACCCTCAGATCAAATTGGGGTGAGAGAATTGGTGCTTCGGGAGAGATGTGGACACAAAAACCAAACATACATGTGAAATTATTCATACCAAAAATAAATCATGAGAAAATCCATATATTCAAGTTAGGGATTGCCCTTTGAGAACTAGTGGTCGTGACCCATAGACTCGCAATGATCATGTTAGGGACTTAGCACAATAAAATGGGTCTACGGAATTTCCAGAAAATACTATGACAAGAGCTTTGGTTGGGGTTGCATTTAATTTCATTGCACTCGTTTGGGTGCAGAAAAAAGAGGAGAATTAACAAAAGACTTTCCAGCTTCAACACCATAGAAATGGTGATTTAAGATATTCTGGGCAATCAAAATTTCACTATTTAAAAAATAATTTTGAAAATCTGAAATAAATAATATTTGTCGTAACTATTATTTAATGCCGACTATTATCTATCGATTAGACAGACATGAGAGTTAGAAAATTAAAGGGCCAAAAAGGTTCCAAATGAGCTATGGTAGTTTTGAAAATGTGTAAAGTTCAGTACCAAAAAAAAAAGAAAATGTGTAAAGTTGAAGAAGAGATTCAATTATGTTTGATGTTATGTTTTTGTTTTCCAAACCGATGACGTTGAAGCCAAGGTAAGTAAAAGAGGTTGTGTTGGAGCTTTCACCGACACTGATGGCCAAGCGCCAAGAGAAAAGGACTCGGGTACAGAGAGAGAGAGAGAGAGAGAGAGAGAGAGAGAGAGAGAGAGAGAGAGAGAGAGAGAGAGAGAGGGAGGGAGGGTTGTGCATTTAAGTCCATGTAGTTTGAAGAGTGACAAAGCTTAAATTGATTGGGGTGGTGTGTTGCCCACGCATTAGGCTGATTTCACGGCCCCTTTTGCTCTTTGGTACTTTAATCTCTGCCCCGCCTAACCCCAAATACCACACATTCACTTCAAAATTTTCACTCTACACATGGTAATATAAAATGACAAAGATCTCTTTCCCTTAAAATCTCAAATTTTAATTTCTCCAATATAACTAAAAAGAAAAAAAAAAAGAAGCAACCTAGTTCTATCCCTAATGATATGAATATCTTATGTTATAAAATTACCCGTTTTAATTAAAAAAAATCTTAATTATGATATTATTGATATATATAATTTTCATTTTAACATTACTATTTTTGATTAAAAGGGTTTAACCATGTCGGTCAACCTGATATGGCTTTTAACTTTTCATAATATGCCCACTTGATAATGTGCCTCATAATTTTGACTTCCCATATTTGAAACCTTGTTTTGAACATGGGATACAAGAAACTTATGAAAAATGCCATTATTCAACTCTAAAATATTAATTTTGAAACCGTAGGTGTAGAGCAACCTAATTTCAATTAGTGAAATGGTTTGTGGAAACTAATATTTGACTAAAAGCAATACTAATAACAAACCTTTGTGCTACCATTATTTAAATTCATCCTTAATATTTTAAATGTTACAATTGTTTTTCTAATGGGAGGAACGCGCATTTAACATAACAGCCATACCTTTGCCTACTCCTCTTGAAGAAGGAAAGAAAACAAAATCCACAGAATCATTCTATTCTATAAATCCTAGAAAACATGAGATGGAAGCCCTCAGGAAGAACAGACAAAACAAAATCGAGTCAACAGTAAATTTAGAAAGGTTCCCAGAAATTCCCAAAATGTCTTTTTTTTTATTAAATTCAGTAAAATAAAATAAAAACCCAACCCCATCACTCCTTGACTTCACTCCCTGGCCTCCCCCTCTTTTATGAAACGAGGAATCAGCCCCAACCCAATACCAAACTCTCTCTCTCTCTCTACAATGTTTGTTCATCACCACCATCTCATTATTCTGTCTCTCCTCTCAGCCATCTCCACAGCCATAGCACTGCAACAACAATTCAATGAAGCGCCACAATTCTACAACTCCCCATCTTGCCCAACAATCCTCCACAACGACGACAACAATGGCAGCGTTAACAGCAACAACAACGTTTGTTCCGAGGATGCAGTTCACGTGGCAATGACTCTGGACGAACAGTACTTACGTGGCTCACTGGCTGCAGTCTTCTCAATCCTTCAACACTCCACTTGCCCTCAAAACATCTACTTTCACTTCATCACCACCAACCCTTCTCTCCAATTTGCTATTTCCAATTCCTTCCCTTATTTGACCTTCCGAGTTTACCCTTTCTCGTATTCCGCCGCCGAGGCCGTCCGAGGTCACATTTCTACCTCGATCCGATCCGCTCTCGACTGTCCGCTAAATTATGCTCGTAACTACCTTGCAGACATTCTACCTACCTGTGTTCGCCGTGTTGTATATCTCGACTCCGACCTCGTACTCGTCGATGACATCCTTAAACTCTCTAAAACTCCACTTGGCGACTCTGTTCTAGCCGCGCCTGAATACTGTAACGCAAATTTCACATCCTATTTTACGCCGTCTTTTTGGTCCAACCCTACGTTGTCACAAACCTTTGCGGATCGAAATCCGTGTTATTTCAACACCGGGGTTATGGTAAGTCAAAGAAAACTCTCTCTTTTTTATTTATTTAACTTAAAATTGAAATTCTTGACTCAGGATATGTTGTTTTATTAGGTAATTGATCTAGAGAGGTGGAGAGAAGGAGACTACACGACGAAGATCATAGAGTGGATGGAGTTGCAGAAGAGGATGAGGATTTACGCGTTGGGTTCATTGCCGCCGTTTTTATTGGTGTTCGCTGGAAGAATATCGCCGGTGGATCACCGGTGGAACCAACATGGGCTTGGCGGTGACAATTTTCGTGGGCTTTGTAGAGATTTGCATCCTGGGCCGGTAAGCTTGTTGCATTGGAGTGGGAAAGGCAAACCTTGGGCTCGGCTTGACTCCAATCGTCCTTGTCCTCTGGATGCTCTTTGGGCACCTTATGATCTATTGAAGACTCCATTTTCCCTCGAGTCTTAGTAGATTAAAATTTACTATTTTATCACACTCACGTAGAGAATTTTCGAGGAAAGAAAATTCTAAATGATTATTACATCCAACTGTGATAAATAATAATACTTGATAGAGTTTGGGAAGAGGTTGGAGAACAGGGAACTCCGTTTCTGCCTCTGCTTGTCTCCTCTTTTGAAATTGTAGAGGAAGATGATGAATGAGGAGTAAGTGTAGATTATACGGGTATAGCATATAGTACAGTACAATATGGTTAACTGATGTTCTTTTTTATCTACGAGTTTTGAGGTTTCTTTGTTTTGACAATTCCCTAGCAGGTAATTACGGTTGTAAAGGTGAAAACCGAAGAAGGAAATTTGAGTAATTAATAAAATAAGCTAAATTTAATTTTCTCTTTCAAACTTTTTTGACGTCATTGTGACTTAATTTGTTGAAATGCTGACGTGAATAATAGATCATTTATACAAGTGAAAAACATTTTATACCAAGTGTCTGGTAAAGATGGAAACTATTCTATGATAATTTTTTGAAAGCCTTTCATGTGCTTTAGTCTGATGGAAGTTTTATCTTTCCAAATGTATATTAATATTTAGCCTAACTTTTCTAATAATTGATTCAACTTCTACTTTACTTCTGCGTGACATTTTTAAAACACTATCTATCTATTTGTTATCAAGTTCTGTACAAAATTACGAATAACCAATATTCAATAGTGATTTGATGATCGATCTTATGAAAAGTATTGTCAAAAAAGGAAAAAAAAATGTTGCTTGGTAGTGCAAGGTGGAGAAATTATGTAGAGTTTATTGTCATTTACACCATGAACCCAAAAATAGTAGGTTAATAAGTATAGTTTTATTGATTTACTATTTGTATCTGGCTTATAGTGAGTATGGGGCATGGTCTCGTGACTAAGATCATCATGAGGTGAATGTGATCTGCAATCACTGCGGGAAGCATGGAGAAAAGGCCAAAAAAAAAAAAAACCAAAACAGCACATTGCTTAGTGGGAGGCTTCTTTGTAGTTAAACAAAGAAGCTTTGTTTTGGTCACCCCATCGTAGCATTACTTTACAATGTTTCAAGACAAAAGCCAAACTAGTAAAATTAAAACGTTAAATAAGTAATCATATCTCTTGTATATTTAATATATTTAGACAGTTATGTTATTTTATAATATTTAGTTAAATTTAACGTATTTATTAGATATCAGTGATTTATTTTTAAAAAATAATATTTAAGATATTATAGAAATTTTGAGTTTACCTCATTTAAAAATTTTTCATGATTATGATCATATCAAACTTTTGAGAATGGATGATCTCAAGGGATGGCTTCTTTGGGGGGAAGAGGGGTTGGATTAGAGCCAAACCCTTCCCCCATTAAATTGCATCCACTTCGGAGACGAGTAATGATCTCTTTTAACAAAGATGATTTATTATGGCTTTCTCTTCTTCCCAAAAGCCATTAATTGCAATCCATCTGCGTTCAAAAGAACTTCAGCTTAGACCAATTTAATTTCAGTGTGGACTCTACCTTTGATCAATTTTGACTAGTCCAAATAAAAATATTGGATCCTTCGCAACACAATTGATTGCTATCCCTTTGGTGATTGCACTAATTTGTACTTGGGAATAAAGATGCTCTCGTCATAATACAATCATGTTGTTCTCTCTCCTTTATTGCTACCATGTGAACAACAACTAAACAAAGGCGAAAGGGTCTGCATAAATCTATCCACTGAACCCTGCCCCAATGCTTTTCTCAGTTTGATTTGATCATTGTTCACATTCAATTTTAAATTCGAAAATAAAAAAAGAAAGAAAAATCCATGGTATGGAATTTATGATCTAGGAGACACTGAGTGACAAGGTGGGGGTTCCATTGGTTCATACTCTTCAAAATTCGAATGATGCCTTTCAATTCTCCTGTTCACACCTTTCCGAGTCTAAGTAATGCCCTCATCAACCATTTTAAAGAAAAAGAAGAGGTGCTGATTTTGAAGATAAAAAAGTTGTCAATTTATTTGTGTTAACAAATTTGTAATTAGAAATTTTCTTTTATTTTCGCATTCTATTTTGAATTTTCAATATTCATTTTAGTTATCACAGTACAGTTACTAAGTGTTGATATTTATGAATGGATAGAATTTAATCTGGCCATGATTTTTGTTATTATATTCTTGGGTAGGGACCGGGAGAAATCTAGGGCGCCGAATTCAAATCGGGTATTGTTCAAAATGATACTTTCAGACTACCTAGGACAGATCTTTGCCTTGGACAGAGACCTCAATTGCAGATGTCATGGGGTCAACCCATTAAGATAATGGAAAGTTGTTATTAGGACATGGTGGTAAGTAAATATCAACGGATGATGGTTTAGTGGGAAGTATAACAATTCATTTTATTAAAAATTTGGTTTCGAAATTTGAAAATAGAGAAAACTTTATTGGAAGAGCTTTCTTCTGAAAAAGGGATCCGACAATAATTCTAAAAAGAATAGTTGTAATATAATTTTGAATATATGTTAATTACCATGATTCAATGGCCCCCAAAAAAATGAAAATAATGATAAGTCCGCTTTGGAGTCGAAAGCTTCTCCAAGTTTCTATTAAGATCTTATAACATGCAACTCAAGGAAGATCAATGTAACAGAATTAGAGATCTAGCATTAGTTTGGGGGCATTTCACTTGAAGTTGACAAAGTTACTTTTTTCCTAAGAAGAAGGGCAATTAAAATATCAAAGTTTGAGCATAATAAGGTTGAAGAGTAACATGGACATAGGAACAAATGTCTAATTTCCAATCACTTTTTGCTCCCTTTATGTTCAAATTTTTGTAGTCTACTCATTTGCCCCAAAAATTAAGGGAATGTGACGTGCAGAGGTTCCTTGACATGGATTTTCCAACCACATCAAAGGAAGGCATACAAAATGGGAGATTTGATTTCTACGCTACCCTTGAAAGGACAAAGGGCATCCACAACCTTCAAAGTTAGGCCACGCTAAAGTCTTAATCCTATCCTCTAGTTTTGTCCAACTTCTTGTTAATTACTTATTTTTTAATTTTTTTTTAATTTTAGAAATATTCGGGTTTTATCTAACTAATTTGATTCGAACACCGTGAGGTATGAAATACTCTGTGCTGGGACTCTCTCTCTTGCTTGCTTCATTCCTCAGCTTCGTTGGGCCTATAACGCCCAATAGAATGTTGAGTGGCCCAGAATTTCGGCTAGAAATCAGTGCTTTGAACAATTTTTGGGCCCAGCTTTATAAGAGGCTCCAAACAATAGATGGGCCGACAACGTGGGCATGGTTTCAACCTTTTCTTTTTTCTTTTTTTTTCTTATGAATGATATCCGAAATCATATTCCAACTAATTTAATTCAAATATATTTGAACCTTTATTTAGAGACAACTCTCATAATGTTATCTTTTCTATTATTAAGTTTTAAACTCAAAATTTGATTAAAAAAACATATTATCCTATAAACCAATCATCCGTCAATCAACCTTTTCTAAGTTTGGCACTCTTCCTGGTATGTCCCTTACACCATCGTAGCACCCACATCAATTACAAAGCTCTTCCTGACTTCGATCTCCCTTACACCCACTTTAGCAACATTTGACTTCATTTTGTGATATAATATTGTTAGAGATCAACAAGTCGAGTACCATTTTTTTTCCGGTACTTATAAGTCGAGCACCATCGTAGCTAATCGTAATTGATAGTCTACCTCAACATGCTTATTTATTTATTTATTTATTTTTCCTTGATTTAACTATATTTCTCCATTTGGCCCAATTGTTAGAATTTGACTAATATTTTAATTTTTTATCTTCAAATTATAATGTTTTTGATAAATTTCCAAATACAACATAGAAAACAAGAAATCACCTGCTCAACTCAAGGGCACACTTAAGAACAAAGCTCACTATCACCACCTATTGTTGTGCACAAAAGTAGGTTTACTTGCTAAGACACAGGGCCACACAAAATCCGACACCAAAATGGTGCTAATAGTTCTAGTCCGACCTGGGATCTCCAAAATTGTCAAATGTGGTCAAGGGTCAAGGTGTGCCCAATCTATTCTGCTTCCTTGTAGTCTCCGTGATCATTCCCACTTGCAGCAGTCTCTCGAAAATATCGGTAGTATATGTACTGCGATATAATCTATTGTCAATGTCAAGGAAATAAAATTGGGAAAGTAATTCAAAAGGCAACTATGCAGACAGTTTTGATATGGAATTCTTGGACAAAGGATACAAATAGATCAAGTGCAACGCAGACCACTGCATCAAGCAACCAAGGCATGTTGGCTTTGATTTTGCTCCACTCTGTGCTTCTCACCACAATACTGCATATTCGAAAT
This sequence comes from Dillenia suffruticosa, assembly GCA_033439265.1. NCBI lineage: Eukaryota > Viridiplantae > Streptophyta > Magnoliopsida > Dilleniales > Dilleniaceae > Dillenia > Dillenia suffruticosa. The sequence goes on from JAVTVX010000027.1 coordinate 2,175,609, forward strand.
GATCTTATACCATATAAACATATGGAGAGAGAGAGAGAGAGAGAGAGAGAGAGAGAGATTACCTTCCTACATAGGAGATATTGGCAGTGAGTGCAAAGATGAACATGAGAGGATTCAATCCCTAAGGAGTCCAAAACCATGATAATCAATAACATAAACAAGCTTTACAGACAATTAGTTAAAGTATTGGTACCGCTTTTTTAATTTTTGCTAGCAATGCAAGCATTACCTCCACACTCCCTCTCTTCATCTGGTCAAGAAAATGCAACAAATATTTAGCACCAATATAAAACATATAAAAATCAATCAGATACTAACTGAACTTTGTCGGACAACAATGTAAGCACATACTTACATTTAAGCAAATTTGAGGTATTCGGCCACCAATGTATATAAGAGCCATCATCCACCCTAACCATTGTCCAAAGGTGTTGTTCTCAGTGCCCTGCTCCTGCTATGGACCTTACTTCTAAGCACATATTGACACCAAAACTACGGCCTCAAACTCAATAAATTGTAGACTTCTAGTTTACTTACATGTAAGATTTTCCTCCCTAGAAGTCCAATACATGCTTCCTTCAATGCATTACTTTGAAAAGGCAAGCTAGCATATGTAGAAAGAAATGCAGCTGGTCCGGCCTGTAAAACAGTCCATAAAAAACTTAGTAATTCAACATGCCCCTAGTTTCCTACAATTGAAGTCCTACAAGGACATTGTCCCATACTGCCTGTCTCCGCCCCACCTGTGAGGGTGCAATGGTATAGAATATAAGGCCCAGAATCTTCAACCGGGTTGGATCAAGATTCTCTAACATGGTACTAGAGCTAAAGCTCATTTGGTCCTACGTGGATTTTAAAATCTCACATGGTTATTAGGCCTCATGTTTCGTTAGGCATTTGTGGAGGGGAATGTCAAAGTCGCACACGGATATAATTCCCTCATGGACGGTGTCCCACATCTCCTGCCCACTACTATACCATACATTCTGCACAAACATCTTATTTGGCAGCTGATCAACAATGTAATTTAAATTGATCAAGCTTAAGCAGACTGGAATTTAGAGACTGACAGATCTTGGTATTGGCCTGGGGCGGCTAGTAGATCTCTTGGATGAGGCTTTCGGGTGTTCATCATCTGAGGATGAGTCGGCATCTAGTAAGCTAACCGGAGGACCACTTCGAGACGTCCTTAGATATGATCCAAATGTTGGAGTATTGCTTCCTGCCAAAGACCTTGCTGACCTGGATTTGCATTACATGGTACAAATATGCAATTTGTCTTAGGTAAATGAATCAATTCATCCAAAATAGCTCTGTAAATCAATGTGGTAGAATATGAGAATCCCATATAGGTTCGTGATTGCTTACGTGTAGTAGAAGTCTCTAGGAGGAGATGCTTTGAGAGGACCACTTGGTATGGGTATGCCAGAGTCTGTTGATTTTGTTTTCAGAGGTTCCTTATGTTCCTCAACCTGCAAAGCAGAGACGTCCTCAATCCTCTTCTACCTAGATTTATCAATGCATTCTTCACATGTAAAAAAAACCTACCCCCTAGCTTTGAATCCTTAAAGGTTATTTTGAATCAGTAAAATTTTATAATTTAATCATAGTATTAAGTAATTGTAGAATGAAAGACTTGCCTCTTGACTAAGATTTGTCTGTCGGTTTTTCCACCATTTACCGATGTGATCATAGTATACGCTCTGAAACACTAGCACTATAGTGGTAGTCGTGTAAAGCTGAGAACACAAGGGACAAACTTAAATAGAGCAACTAAACCAATATATCGCAATGAAAGATCAAACCCAAAAAATTAAAAAAAAAAAAAAAAGATGTATGTGAGTGTTAGAGATGGGAATGCAGGTCTTTACCAGGGCAGTATAGTACTGAGTAGGCAGCTGCAACCAGAACATAACAATATAAGATTTTTTTTTTTCTGTTTTTCTTCTTGTGGAGTTGATTAATTTAGAGTGTTGAAGCACTCACCGTGGCTGGTTCAAGTAAGCAACCCACCAAATTGAAGATGTCACTGCATTTTGAGTGAAAACCCAGAAAAGGAAAAATGAAAATTAAGACCTTTATATTGCAAAATTAAAAGGGGGGGGGGGGAGAAGTTTACAGAGGTTGAATGAAGGAAAAGAGGTACCCGAGAACCCAAGTGAGAAGAAAGGCAAGCGAGACACCGTGACCAGATTTAGCTCGGAAGTTGGTGATAATCTGAGGGATCTCTGCAACTCCCCAACACACTAAACTTATAAGCCCAAGTCCAAATGACATGTCATCTCTAAGATTGCAAAGGCAGTCGTTGAAGAACTTCTCTACCCATCTCACACATGGCTTTCTCTCTCTTGAACAATATGATAACTTCATCTCTCTCTCTCTCTCTCTCTCTCTCTCTCTGTGAATTGAGGATTGTGGGAGAGGAGAGCTTAATATAAGGTAATTCCCTTGTAGCCGCCTATAAAATTTCTTTTACGTAAATTGCTTTGTTTTTTTCCCTAAAGCTGGCAGAAAGAAAATTAAGAGAAACATGAAGAGGGCATATTCTTCACGATTCTTTAATGCATTCCTGGAATGTATTAGACAACAAAATGGGACTCCATTCTACTGCCAGTCTGCCATGTTCAACCCCCTAGCCTAGCACCTAACGAGTCATGGTGGCCATGGGAAAATGACTTCTAGGAGTCTCCAAATCTGTCACATCCAAAACCATTTTAAATGTGTCTCTTACTTGTTGTCTAGAATATATCTTATCCATTCACGTCTGAATTCTAACAAAACAAACAAAAAGATTTTAATATAATAATTTATATTTAAAAATTGTAATAAACTTGGATTTATCCAAAGGGCAGGAAGGAAAAGCAGCCGCATCCTTTTAAGAATCGATAAAAGCATTCGATTTGGGTTCTTACCACTTCCTTCCATAGTCAATTTTGGAAGCGATTAGGAAAAATCCCAAAGTTTGTCTTATTAAAATTAAAGCCCCATTACAATTTGTGTCGTGCGATTGAGTCCTTTTTGATCCAATCAGAAATATTAGCAAATTCTGGAGGGCGTGACCTGCTCGTCAGTGACATGATTGAAACCGGGTTTCTGCACAATAATGTCTGCCACCTGAGCAAGAGATAATACTAAGAAAAGAAAGAAAAAAGTGTTCTTTCTTTTTATTATTATTTTTGGCTGTATTACAACAATTTTAGTGGATGAAAACGATGATGATGGTAAAGATAATATTTTTTTTCTCATCTTTCTAGTTGTCAAGTGGTCGCAAAAGGTTCTGAACAAGTGACAAATCAGATAATTAAAATAAATTAATTACTTTGATTTACAATTAATAATTAATATTATATCACTTTGGATGCTATCGGAATACACTCTGTGATGACTAAATTTGAATTTTTTGGCGACATGGCTGGTGGGGTTTATAATTATGATTGGAATTGTATAACATAATTTTATTTTTTGTTTAAAGATAATTTAAACTATGTGATAGTAGGTCTGACTCTTTTTATATTCAAATTCTTTTAACTCTCCCATCACTAGAAAATAAAATATCATCAACTTTAGAGATAAAAAAATATATAAAATTTAATTTTTTTAGATAGAAAAACTTAAAATCATTGTATTATTGTATTCAGATATTTTTTTATAAAAAAAAATTAATATGTTTAGTTTTAAAAAAGAGAAAAATTAAAGTTGGTAAAGAGAGAATATAAATTAATTTTTTTTTGTAAGACAAGATTAATTTGTTTAATTATATAGAGAGAAAAATTAATATTGATTTTGTAGAGAGAGAAAATTTAAAATAATGAGTTTGAAGAGATAAAATGTGAATTAATGTGATTTATAGAGAGAGAAAATGAATGAATTTAGTTCTAAAGAAAGAAAATTTAAAATCAATATATTTATAAAACTAAGGTTTATAAATATAAATTTTGATGGGAGATGAACAGGTCAAAGTTCAAATGTTCAATGAACGAAGGGTTCCAAGTGAGTTTCAATTTCAATCCCCTGAGCTGAACCTGTCCGCATTAGGGTTCCAGGTTCGTGGACTAAGCCTGCAAATCTCTCTATTTTTGTTTTGTGCTATGCTAGCTTACTTTGCTAAATTTACACTTTTAGATTCCTATCAGCCATGTTATCTTTGCCCTATTTCGTGTATGAGCTCTACAGCCTACCGGGTTTGATCAAAATCAAAGGGCAAAAAAAATTAATCATCTATTTTAAATTTAAAATTTTAAAATAAAAAAAAAATTATATAAAAATAGTCATTCTCAAATAGGATTCTCATAGACACTCAAATTAAATTAATCAGAATATAGTTTTGGATATCAATAATAGGCAGAAAAAATTCTGATCAGTGATTGGTTAGAAAAATTCATATCTATTAAACCATAATCACTTATTAATATCTGATTACAATAACAAATTAAATGTCTTATCATAACAATTACTTGCGAGGATAAATATATTTTTAAAAAAAGAAAAATAACTTTGTGGTTGTCGTGATCATTATGGGACGTGGACCGTGAAACAAAGTTGACGCCGCATGTTGACACATAGAAAGTAACGTGGCAGCAAATGAGAAGATGAATCCTACGACCTTGACACGGCGACGATGCGCTACATGAGATTTGCTCGAAAACAATGTTGGCGGATAAGGATTCATTTTTTATTCCCATTGCTTCCATTTTCTCCTCTCTCACGTTTTCCATCATTATCTTTTCAACCATCCAATTAAAATTACTTTTTACAAGCAAGACTTCACCTTAGCAAAGAGAGGCCAATGGAGCATAAATGCAAGGGCTTTTTTTATTATAAAATATTTTTTCTAATGTTATAATTTTACTAAAATATTAAAAAAATGAGATATATTTTTAAATTTTGAATTATATTTTTGATAAAATATTTTTTAATTAATATTCTTACTTCTTACTAATGAGTTATAGCCAACTTTATTTAATGGGATAAAAATTTAATTATTGTTATTGTTGTATTATTTTTATGTTTTGTTTTAAAATTTAACTCGGTTCAATTTTCTTTATAATTGTAACATAATTTTGTATATTTAGATCACCGTAAAAAATTTTAATTATTTTTCTCTTTAGGTCTCCATGTGAACCATGGTCAAACCTATGTACGTGCAGGCACGATATTGATTGTCTTAGATTCTTTTCCTTCGTGTTGCCATTTAATTAAAATCTTAAATGTTTGTGGATTTTCTAATTTTTTCCCCAAATTTCTTGATGCAGTTGAGGTGTGCACGAGGCCGACTAGTAGTAGAGCTCGGGCTGAAGACGTTGGACCAGCATCACCATGTTCAATGTTGCACTTCTAAAGTGTTGCCTTTTGAGCTGTGATTCATTGGCGAGCCTAAAAAATATTGTGCTTAGGATGAAGAATTTACAAACATTATTGTAAACATATTTACTGATTATATAACATCTAGTTTAAATTATAATTACCATTTAAAGATAAATCATTAAATTTGGAGTGAAAATCGTAATTTCTTGACAACATCTAGATCTCTAAAAATATGGTTGATGGTGGAGAGTTGAGGATGCAGTGGTATATGTAATATGGGCAAGGGTAATATTAGTTTTCATTAATTTCAGATAAGACCACAAACCATCAGCCAAGCAAGTAGGGTGGGTGTAGTTAACCCCGCTGACATAACTGCTCTACTCATCATTCTTGAAGCCCATTGGTAGACATGAGCTAAGATCAAGTGGTCAAGTGCCCAATCTTCCTTTGGTGCGGAACCAAGGTTCGTGACATGTTTTAGCAGACGATTCCTTATGTTTGCATACTTTTGATGAAAGGCCATATCGTCCCACGTCATTCTATGAAATTATGGTGATTGCTGCCCATAACGTATAGCGACAGTCCCAAAGATAAAATGCTTCTACTTCGGTGGGGTTTTGTACCGAAATAACTAAAAAAAATAAAAATTTTTAAAATAACTCAAACGAAAAAATATTTCCGTTTCTAACCCATATTTATCAAAAGTTGAAGACGCGACACCCCGCAACATACTGTGTAGCGTTTACAACCCACGATATACTGTATCGCGTTTTCAACCAGTGACAAAGTCTAGAGAGAGAGGAATCCGCGGGGGAGGAAGAGAGAGGGGAGGAGAGCGGCAAAGAAAGGTGGGGGGTGGAGGGGGGAGGGGGGAGGACCGCGGCGGGGTGCGGAGGGGGGAGGGAGAGAGACAGAGGGGAGGGCCGCAGAGGGAGGAGGGAGGGAGAGACAGAGGGGAGGGCGGCAGGGGGTCCATCGGGAGAGGAAAAGAGAAAAAGGGGAGGAGTGCGGCGGGGGGAGGAGGGAGAATGAGAGAAAGATGGGAGGGGCGCGGTGGGGTGCGGAGGGAGGAGGGAGAGAGAGAGAGAGAGGGAAGGGCCATGGGGGGCGGAGGGGGAGGGAGAGAGGTCGCCGCGCTCCTCCTTTGTCTCTCCCTCCCTCCCCACGCGAATCCCCTGCCGCCTTCCCCTCTTTCTCTCCCTCCCTCCCCCCTCCGCCTCCCCGCGGCCCTCCTCCCTCTCTCTCTCCCTCCCTCCCCCCTCCGCACTCCGCCGCGCTCCTCCCCTCTTTCTCTCTGTCCCTCCCCCGACGGACCCCCCGCAGCCCTCCCCTCTTTCTCTCCCTCCCTCCCCCCCTCTCTCTCCCTCCCCCCTCTGCACCCCGCCGCGATCCTCCCCTCTCTCTCCTTCCTCCTGCCGCCCTCCTCCCTCCCCATCCGCCCCCCGCCGCTCTCCTCCCCTCTCTCTCTCCCTACCCCGCGGACTCTTCTCTCTCTCTAGACTTTGTCGCGGGTTGAAAACGCGACACAGTGTGTCACGTTTCAACTCCCGACAAATATGAGTTAGAAACGAAAATATTTTTACTTTTGGGTTATTTTAAAAAAAAATTTTTTGAGTTATTTCGGAACAAAACTCGCTTCATTGTCTCTTAATGCGAACGCAACTTTGTATTTATTTATTGTTCTTTTCTTACCTAGATCAACCAATATTTTGAATAATATAACCCAAACTGCTGTAGAATATTTTTTAAAAAGAAAATTATGTTCTGATTAATCTGACCAAAATTATTGTTGGACTTTCTTTAAAGGGAAAACTTTCTTCTAATATAGTTTTTTTCATTTGTAAGATTTGAACTCGAGTTTTAATTAAAAAATTTAACATTTTGTTCACCAGACCAATTATCCATCAATCGAATGCAAGTTTGTTCCGGTCTGTTCCATGGAAACAAATCAATCTTTTTTTGAGTGAATTTTTTCTTATTTTATGTTGTGAAATTTGAAATCTAAGTTGCTAGAGAATGTAAATTTTAGACACCAATTTGACTTTATGAATTAGTGACATAATCTATGTAATTTGACAATCAGCATACGAATGTTATATGTGATCAAATTTTATGAATTATTAAAGGTCGTTTTTATATCTTTAAATATTTAATATTTAGAAAAAAATTTGAAATTTGATTTTTATATCGAAACCTCTATCTTGGCCAAGTGGTATCATGAGCTCATTTCTCAATGGTGAACAAAATTTGAGTTCCTATGATAGTATAATTTTTCTTTTTTCTTATGAACAGTATTATATGTTTTTGTAGATTACAAAAAATATATTGAGTGATCAATAGCTATATAAGATTGATTTCAAATTTTTTAAATAAAACAGATTTTAAAATTTTTGAATAAAATTTAAGATTTAAAATTAAAAATATTAAGTTCACTCTAATTCCAAATACAACTTGACAAATGTAAAATATAAAGAATTGAAAGTTTGGGGTTAAATTGAAATTAACAACAAATTCAAAATAACCTGAAATTTTGAATTAAATTGAAATTAACAATGTGCATAAAAAAACCAATGCCGTAGTTTAATTTTGAATCAAAAAAATTGGAAACAGAGAAGCATAAAAAAAAATAGAAACAAAAATTCAATTTACCTTAATTTTGTGGTTATTTGTTTCAAACCCTAAATTTTCCTTTTCAGATTAATTTCTCTGTGCCTGTGTCTCTGTCTCTGCCTCTGTATCTCTGTCTCTATCTCTGTCTCTTTCTCTCGTTTAATTCTATTCTCTATCCCTCCGTAATTTTTGAAACCCTTTATAGTCTGTGTTTCTTTATCAGATTAATTCTATTCTTTCTCGGATCAATTTACCTTAATTCTCTCTCTCTCTCTCTCTCTCTCTCTCTCTCTCTGTTTTAAAGGCTGAGCAACAAGGTAAAACAAACCCTCTCTAATCTGTGGTTATTGGTTTTTGGTTTGAAACCCTCTCTAATCACTTTTTAACTCTCTCTCGCTCCCCTGTTTAAAGGCTGACAATAACACCTCTCGTAATTATTGGATTCTGATTCTGTCAAACCCTAATTTTCTTTGATAATCAATGATTCTACTCTCTCTCTCTCTCTCTCTCTAGGTTTTCTATTGTTTTAGGGTTCTAATGTCCACCATTAATTAATCTCTTAATTATTTTCAGATGTTCTGAAATAATCTTTAAATGTGTGTTGTTTACAGTTTTGTTTCCCTGCCTTCTGATTAGGAACATTCAGCCCTAGTCAACTTTTGTTGCCCTGACTTACTGGGTTACAAGAATGGGTAACCATCTCACTTGACTTCTTCTTTTTCTTCTCTTATTTGTTTTTTTCTTTTTTGCCTATTGTGTTGATCTTCTTGCTGTCTGATAGTTGAGTTTGTTGCAGATTCAAGCAATGGCGTGAGGTTCCCATCCTACGTGGTAACGACGAAAGTGCCACAGACAGGGAAAAGGAAATAGGTTCTGCAGTTGCTAAGTACCACTTGTTTGCTCTTTCACAATTTTGATTCCACCTTCAGGATTTTTACTAGCTAAATTAGCTAACACCAGTTAGTTATTCTTGTTTAGCTACTTGTGTTTTAATCAGGGTAATAAGTTTTTGGCAGGAGTTGACCCAACGCATATGATCGTCTCTCTTGCACCTATTAAAAAGTGAGGTTTTCATGAAAATGATTCAACTACTTCTGGACTCCCAAAAAAGAATGAGGTTATTGTATGGCTTAGATTGATTCATTGCCAGGTAAGCAGGTTTTATTGCTGTATTCATTTCACCTCCAGTTTCAAGTTCCCACATTCTTTTTTTCCCAGTTTCCCTATTTCTGTAGAGACAACTTTATGAAGCAATTTGAAAAGTGAACTGGTTTTTTCTGCTTTTGATGGCTCACCTGGCAGCACTAAAGGTACAATTCTTGCATTGATACTGCTATTCTTTCCTGGATAACTGCTTATATGTCATGTTGAGTGGTAAAGCGATGTTATTATTACTTGGCTTTTGCGAGGTTTTATTCCAGGATGTATGGGTTAGATCAAGGAATGCTGCTCGCAGGGATGACACTGTCTGGATCTTAGAGTTATGTTTAGACTTATAAACATGTCCTGAAAATATTTTGGGCTTAAACTTGTATTGGTCTCTCTCCTTCATCTATTCATTCCATTCTTTTCATTGAACCTAATGCCTACTTTGCTTCTATTTATCATGGGAATTACCACTCTAGTTAAGAATATTAAAGGAATTCGGAATTTTAATATGTTTCATTTTTCTAATATCTTGTTGATTGTAAGATGTTCATCTTGACTTGATTTTTGAAATGGTTGACCATTGCCTGCAAAAGCATTCTTGTGTACATGTGCTTGTATGGTTTTGTGTTTAACATGATACAGTTGGTTGTTAGATGTTCTAGATTGCTTTCGTGTGTCCTATAGAGATAATGAATTGTCTTTTTCTTTTGGTTGATATTAAAAAAAATATTTGTAAAGAATACTAAAAAACGCACCGATTAGGAGAATCGAGAATTTAAATATAAGAAATCTAATAAAATATTAAAACAAATCGTTGAAGACTTGGATGCAAGTTATCCATAAAAACATGATAGTTAAGAATTTAGACGAGAAGATGACATTAGATAAGAATAAGTGATATAGAAGAATTCTCACAAATTAAACTAACATATTTTAGATATATATATATATTTTTTTCTTTCTTTTTTTTTTGTATTTATTTATTTATTTTAATCATTTTCAAATTTGTGTCTCAAATGATCTTCCCTAAATGTCAGGATTAAAACTCAAAATTTGTTGTTTGTTATTTGTTGTTTTATGTTATCATTCATTTCTCTTGACAAAAAGAGCTGCTCAGTATGTGCTTGACAGGTTGGACAATGCTAAATCAGGAAGAATGCGATGTTGCAGAAAAACTTGCAATGCACGTAGCATATGCCCATGAGCCGTGCGGGTGAGTGAGGATGATTAATTTTTTCTGAAATGCTAGTTTTGTTATTTTTTAACATTGGATATAAGTTATCTAATCTGGCATACATGATAACTTATTTCGAGAGGAGGCATAGCGTGCTCATCTTTTCTCATTTCCAAAATCCATATAATTGCATTGACTAATTTGCTGACATAAATAACTTTGCAAACCATGTAGTTAGCAGGACAGTTGTTGGGAATTTCTTGATAAGTTTGTGCTTTTGGAAGTCAACTCAATTGAAACCTTTCCTGCGATGAAATTTAAACACTTCTCACTACCCTCTTTTGATTGGAAAGATATGTTAATATGGGTCCCTCACATCAGGACCCATTCTGTTCTTTGCCCTGTGATCAAGTCTGCGTTGACAAACTGGTAAACTACGTTGACAATCTGATCAAGTTTGCCTAATTGGGTGATGTGGCATGGTGCTGAAGGTTTGAAGGACTTGGGTGCAAGGGATTCACTGATTCTGGGCAATATTTGCGACTCCCAAGAAGCACCTCCCTGTAGGATGTGGATAACTCATGGTATAGTGGCTGGAATATAGAGAGACAGTCTTTTCTCGGTAGAAACCGCTGTGGGGAAAGCCATCGCTATCATTGCTCTGGGGCAACATCTGAGGAAGTCAATTTTGGCACATGCGCTGCACACATCAACAAAAGCGTTTTTTTATTTTTTTTCCCCGGGGGGGTGGGGGGAGGGGGGAATTTTGGCACATGCGCTACACACATCAACAAAAGCGTTAATTTGTTTTCTTCTTTTTTTTTGGATGGGGGAGTTTACGGTGAGGGCTGTGGAACATTGCCTCCGGCAACACATCCTAATTTATTTTTACCCATAGCACATGTTACAAAAGGGCGTCCACTTTGCTCCAAAGCTTCTCACGCTGACTACTGGGCAAAGACCTTTAGTTATTGCTGCTACCGACTCATGATATGCTCCTGAACTCGCAGCATCCATGACCATAGTTATCTTGTTCTAAGACTACCTCCCTCACTCATGCATTCCTCCTTTTGGACTTCTCCTCTTTGGTGGCCCAATTTTCATTGCACCTTTTGAATGATTTGTTGACCTATATCTGATCTAGGAAGTGTAGAAGTTTGTATCCTCATGCCTATTATTAGTGTTTGTGATGGTTTTCATTCATCATTTTAAGCTTTGATCGCAATTGATGATGGCAGGTTAGCTGGTTCAGCTTTGATCCAGAATTTCAGATTGAAAGGGAGCAGATGTGCAGTTGCCAAAATATGGATTTTGTTTGTCTATCCATTGTGGGTAGGATGGGTTTGCTTTCAGACTCGGGTCTTCTTATCGGGACTGTGTAATATGTAAGAAACTGCGATGGTAGGTGGGGAAGAATATTTCCTTTTTTAGGAAGTTTAAAATTTCACAGAACTGGAAATGCCATTTGAAAAAAACAATATATATTTATATATAAATATAGCATATAATATATATATATATATATATATATATTAAAATATATGTATATATATATTATTCATTTTTTTTGAGTATTTCGAAGATAAATACAAACAAATGGATAGCAATAGAAATAAGTTGAGTTACCAATTTTTCTATGTTAAATTAAAAATAAAAATAAATAGAAAGTTAAGATATTTAAAAAAATAGAAAGTTTTGACTGACAAAGTAATATATAAATAAATAGAAAGTTTTAACCTAGATAAGAAATGAAAAGTTTTTAAAAGATACTTAAAAATAGAAAGGCTTCACGGATTTATAAATACGAAGAAGTTCATACATTTTTGGGTTCATTCATTGTGGTCTCGTTGGCCCGTGTTCTTGGGTCAGGGTCACAATCAAGCTCCCCCCACTCTCTCGCCCTTTTCTATGGAATGTTCGATAAAGTAATACTTTATTTTAAAATATTCATGTTTTTCACTATTTGATTTAATTCTTATTATTTATTTATTTTGTGCAAAGATATATATTTTCAATTAATTTTAAAGTCCTACCGTCTATCCACGGTTTAGTTTGATTGGCTGGGGCAAATATATAAAAATCGATTATTGAGTTATAGAAATAATTATCATGACTCTCATAGTAACGGGTTAAATGTTACTAATAGCAACAAAGCTACCATGCAAATTAAGAAAATACACTTGTGTACTACCAATGTGTAATTTTAATATAATTTTGGAATTTTAAAATTTGACAAAAAAAGTGTATCAAAATGTAGATCATAGATTGTTATTAAACATAATAAATTTGCTCTCTAAATAATCTTTCCAATAAACTCCCCTATCTATAAACCTTACTATAGTCCTTTGTTCCGTTTGGTGGGGATTACTTGAGGGGCCATTTGGATAAACTTTTAATCGAGTCTATATGATTTTATAATTTAAAATAAATTTATAAATGTAAAAAATCTGAAGTTATTTGATAGTAAATTAATTCATAATTTAATATATCTTTTTATTATGCTAAATAAAAAGAAAAAAATTTTTTATAAGATTCAAATTTTTAACCATTTAAAAACGATCAATAGTCATTATAAACGATCAATGATCATTTACTTTTATCGGGAAAGGATGATCGTAATTAATTCATGTATTCGTAAGTCTAGTAGTCAGATTTAAAGTTGTTGAATATTTTTAATTAAGTAAAAATATTTATAATTTTTCTTGTTTCTATCTTGAGATTATGTCAAATTAATAATTTAAAATTTTCTTAATATTAATACTTTCTTTATGTTAAAATATGAGTTAAATCAATAATGTGTTAGTTACAAGCCAAGCCACCTGCAATTAATACTTTGAACCCCGTGTCCATTAGCAGCAACCTCCTTTCTCTCACTGCTCTCTCTGGTTTTTTCAAGAACCCACGTGCTCTGATTCTCAAAGTCGTGAAGCCCCTCCTCCCTCTCTCTTCCTCTCTCTCAGAGGCTTGCAAGATCGCAATCGGAAAGGAGGGTTAGGGTTAGGAACTGGCGGTTTGTGATTATGTTTCTTGATGTTCTTGAACGAAATCCTCAATTTTTTTCCCGGTAGGGTTTCTTTTTATTTTCATTCCTTTTCCTTTATTTATTTATTTATTATTATTATTATTATTATTTGTGGTTTTGTGAGTCCTCGACTAGGCAATTCTACGAAGTCTAAGGGTCATCAAGCGATGGATTCTGGAGGTATGATTTTACGGTTTCTGAATCTTGTTCTTTCTTCCAAATTTTGATCCCAAAACAAAGTCCGTGAAATTACTGGTTCTGTTCTCCCTGTCTTTGCAATGCAAGATTTAGAAAAAAAGAATAGTGAGAACATCAAAAGGACAATAAATGGCTCCCGAATTCATCTAATTCATATTTACTAAACAACTCTTCAAGACAGATTATGGGACATCATCATAGCACATTTATATCAGGGAATTGTTATAGTGTTTAAAAAAATAGGAAGATTCTCACTTACTTGCTTTTGCCTGACAAAAGAATTGTTTGGTTGGAATCTTGAATTGGAAATCATAATTATCTCAATGACTTTTTTGATGATCATCCAGGAGGGAGGTAGGGAGCGAAGGAGAGAGTATTAATTGTGGTGATGAAATTAAATTTCATTTAATGGATTCATCTGTCCTTTTTTTTTGCAGAACCAATCATGATATTCTTCATCAGATGGACATCATTTTTGCCATGAACTTGGATTTTTAAGACCTTTAAACCCTTTTTAATATTTTTTCGTTTTTTCTTTTCTACTACATACTTTTCATCAATAGCGCGCTCTCTCTCTCCCCCTTTAATTTTTGGGGGCATCACGATTATATTGTGATTTGGAATTTGTTTGATTGTTCAGTCAGTTTCTGTCCCCTTTTTTTAACAGGACAAATTAACTTGTATGATGATTTGATTTTCTAGTCACTCTAGAAAATTTCATCTTCCAACATTTAGATCAAATCCTGAAAAAAAGTGAAAAATTATGGTTATAGAGAAATGAAACCCACTTTTAAATTTATAGAATTTAATTGAAAATTAGAAATAAGATGCATAAGGAGCATAGATAGTTCAATTTGGTAGCTTTTGATTGAACTAGCAAGACCTTCTGCTCTATTTTATGGAGTTTGATTCATTGGTACAGTTGTAATGTTTTTATATTTTGTAGAGTACAAGGGAAACGACGGTGACTCCAAAGATCTCAATTAACGATGGAAACCTTGTGGTTCATGGGAAGACCATACTCACAGGAGTGCCTGACAATATTGTCCTGACTCCTGGGTCTGTTGTGGTGCTTTTGCTGGTGCTCATCGGTGCTTCTGCATTGGATAGCAAAAGCCTCCATGTCTTCCCCATGGGCGCTCTGGGGCAAGAACACAATTTCCCTATTAGATTCCTTTTATCATATTCTATATCTTATGCCTTTTGAATATATATATATTCTTTTTTAAATATTAGCACATGTAATGTTCTTGACTGAAAAATAAATTTCTTACATATGGTAGTGAAAAATGTGCAATGATGCGTAAGATTAGTAATTGGAAGATTTGTGTTATTTGTGTATCAAATGGATTGTGAATTTGTTGAACTTGAACCTGAGATTGAAAGGGGGAACTATGCTAATTGACTTTTAGAGATAGAAAAGAGAATATGTTAATGTGATTAAATAAGTTTTAACATGGACTGAAATCGATGAGGCCTTTTATTCAGTATCATTAATCTTAATATGGTTATTCTTCTATGTATAGGTCTTCAATTCACGTGTCTGTTCTGATTCAAACTATGGTGGATGACTCAAAGAACGGCACATGTGGTAGAGATGTTCCCCTGAAGACCCAATTCCTGCTCTTCGAGAGCAAGGACGGCACTGAAGGAACTGAACAAGGTGATGCCCCTCCCACCTATACCATGTTCCTTCCTCTGCTTGAAGGCCAGTTCTGTGCTGTCCTCCAGGGAAATGACAAAAACAAGTTGAAGATTTGCTTTGAGAGTGGTGAGTAGTAGATCATGGTCATCAAAGCATCTATGATGGGCTAACATGAAAGCCTGCTTCATCATTCCACAAGTTCTAGTGCCATGTCTTCAATTAATGTAGTCCCACCCCCATTGGTCTCAAAGAAAAGGAGACATTAACTGCCTGACACTGTGGGATGGAGCTGTTGGTTATGCACACACCACCAAGCAGGAGACACCAATCAGTTCATCTTGTCATTAAAATGAGCCAAATTTAATGGAGTTATTAGGATTTTGGTGAAGAAAATTAGAATGGATTGAGTTCGAAATAACTGGAATGACTTTTTTTTTGTGGTGTGTGATTTGATTTTGCAGGCGATAAAGCTGTTGAAACCAACCAAGGCCTTTACCTGGATTACTTGCATGCTTGGACAAACCCATTTGAAGTTATCAACGAGGTTGTCAAGTAGGTCATACACCATCTCAAAATTTTTTCTTTTTGCACGTTTGCATCAACTTGTTCCTTAGAATGATTCATGTTCAAATGTCATTTTTAATGGATGGTGACATATCAATGGGTGCTTTGAATGAAACAAGGCAGTGGAGAAACACATGCAAACATTCCTTCATCATGAGAAGAAAAGGGTAAGAACTTTGGTTTGGTTTTTGTTGAGAAATTGCTTAGATATTTGGAAACGAAAAGCTATGTATCTTAAATTATTTCCCTTTTCTGGTTGTTTTCAGTTACCTTCTTTCCTTAATTGGTTTGGCTGGTGCATATGGGATGCCTTTTACACTGCTGTCATTGCTGAGGGTGTTGGAAGGTGATGAAACATTTAGTTTATGGATTTAATTGCTCTGAATCAGGATTCATATTTATACGACTTTGTGAAGGTGTTCTAAATGCTTCGCTTTGTTATCACTGTAGTTTATCTGAGGGAGGAACTCCTCCATGCTTCCTAATCGTAGATGATGGCTGGCAGCAGATTGGGAGTGAAGGATGCCAACTGCATTGTGCAAGAAGTAGCACAGTATGACATTTCACATATCCTCCGTCACATATTATGTCTCAAACCCCTGCTTAACCTTTAAGATGAGAAAATGACTTTGCGGAAATAGACATGTTTAAATAATTCCAAATTTCCTTCACTATTTTGTTATAGTTAAAGCATTCATTTGTTATTAAACGAATTTATTTCCTTGTAGATTTGCAAGTAGACTGAGAGGAATAATGGAGAAAGCAAAATTCCAAAAGAATGGCCAAAAGGATGACCAGACATGGGGCTTGAAGCTTGTTGTGGATGATGCCAAGCAACGACACCATGTCAAGTAAGTTGTCCAACACACAGTATTGTTCTGCTACACTGTTTCCCTCCCCCGTAGAGCTATGTCATCACAACTGTCACTGACATAATAGGAGATCCATGAGTGATTTTCTCAAGTTTAGATTTTGATTCAACAATTGAGCTAGTCTATTGGTGATCCAAACACATAAATAATGTAATTTAATGCTCGTTTGACTTGGTGAAGTTAGAACAGGAGATTATATATTCCCTTTTGATTTCTTCAAGTCTTTGGTTTTAGGGTAATTTCCCTTAGAACGCTTAAATGGACATCTTTATTGTACTTATCTATCCTTTCAATCAGTTTCATGCTTGAAGACTAAAATTTTGTTAAAATTGGGAAATATTTACCTATTTTTGTGGCCAGTTTTCTACTAGGGATGTTTACCTACCAATGCGTGTTTTTCTAAATAACCTAAACTATGATCGAAAATGCTATTGTGCTATTCAATCTTCCGTGGGCGAGTGAAGAATAGGTTCCGTCTTTTACATGATGTGGATTTGGCAAGCTTAGCCTCAGATAATGTATATGGGGAATGAAGAAGTAATGATTTTCCATTTTGGAGTTCTAACTCTACATTTCTAATGAATTTTGAAGAGGAGTGTGTATGTATGGTATGCTCTCACTGGTTACTGGGGCGAGTGAAGTCAGCAGCTGCTGGTACATATTACTATGACACTGCAATGGCATACCCAGTACAATCTCCTCGCGTGATGGACAGCCTATCGGGGTTCATGTTCTTGGTCTAGTTCCACCCAAAGAAAGTCTTCAACTTTTACAATGAGCTTCATGTGTATCTGGCATCACGTGGAGTAGACAGAGTGAAAGTCGACGTGCAGAATATTATAGAGATACTTGGTGCTAGACATGGTGGCTGAGTTTCTGAAGAAGCTGGTGTTGCCAGATGGATCAGTTCTACGAGCCCGACTACCTGGCAGGCCCGCACGTGATTGCTTATTTGCTAATGCAGCAAGTGATGGAACAAGGTTTGCTAGTTTACTATGCTGCTTTCTTTGTTGTTTTAACCTGTGAAGAACTCCATAGACGACTGCTGCAGCTTGCTTAAAATATGGAATGCTAATAAATGTTGGGAGTAGTAGGTGTTTTCAACTGCCAAGGCGCTGCTTGGTGTGAGGTTCAGAAGAAGAATCAAATCCAGGATGCATCTCCTGGCACTTTAACCGGTTCTGTTCGTGCTTCCGATCTTTGATTGTATTGCTCAAGTTGCTGGGCCGGTATGGAGTGGGGATGTAGTGGTTTACTCGCACAGATCAAGTCATTTTCTCTCTCCATGATTAGAATATACATGCTAGGGATTTTATAAACCTCCTAAAGCCTTACCTCAGAATCCCAGGAGAGGTGATTTGACTGTCTAAAGATATATCACTGCTGGTGACACTTAAGGTTCTTGAATATGAACTTTTCCACTTCTGTCCCATTAAGGTGAGTCCCGTCTCTTGATACAATTTATGGTCACTGTTGGAGATAGATAGAGAGAGAGAGAGAGAGAGAGAGAGAGAGCAAGGGAGGAATTAATCCCTTTCTTCTTAGCAGGGTTTGTCTAAATCAAGAAGTTGGGAACATATATTTTAATTAACGCTACAATAGGCAGCAAAAAATTGTATTGAAATCATTTGGGAATCCTAAAATACATATGAATTGATTGGAGCAGAGAATTTAGGTTTAGAGAAACGACTAGCATTGCTTTGGAGAATGAGCGTGGGGAAGAGAGAGTTAATTCTATCCTGTTATATATAAAAAAGAAATGAAGTTATTTTTCAGGCATGAAACCTTAGACTTTGATCCCAAAACAAAGTCCGTGAAATTATTACTGGTTTCCGTTCTGTGTGTCCGATGCTCAATTCTAGTATTAATACTTCTGAATTACTTTTTTTTTAATCTTTTTAAATCTTCTTAGTCAACTACTCCCAACCATACCATTTGCTTGCAGTGAAGAGTCGTGGACCAGTTGCCCTGCGCAGCATCAGAAGGACACAAGTCCTATATTAGAACATGCAGATAAAGATTGGTACTATCTTTGCAACTCTTCTGCTTGCCTTTTTTTATTATTTCATTTCCTGTTATTGGGTTTTAAATTTTTTATTATTCAGATTCATAAAAAATAAACCATGTTTATGATGTTTTTCTTTTATGAACATTAATTGTAAGTGTAAGATAATTATATTTCACTTTTTAGATAAAATACAAATTGTGCTTGCTATGTATTTCATAAATATAGTCTGTATGTTCTCGGCTTGTGCATCTTAGCCCTTACTTATCTATACTTTTTCGAATGATTATGCTTTCCTGCATTGCTGGTTAGGACTTCACATATCCGTACAATCTTCTTAAGATATTAGGTTCATTTTTTGTTTGAAAATTATTGAGACAATTGTGGAAAACCAATGTAGCAATTAGCTTTATTTATGCCACATCTATTTTTGAATATTCAAAATTATAATGAATTTAATGTAAGGGTAGGGTTTAGGCCAATTAGAATTTAACAATTAGTGTTAGAACATGGTGGGTTAGAATAGGGTGATTGTAGTCGGAACGATAACTTGGTTTAAAAAGAATCAAATAATTTTTTTTTTAATTGAGAGAGAAAATCAATAATAATATTAGAAAAGTACTACTATTGTTTTAGTTAGGATAAACATTAATTCTAAAATAAAAAATTTCTAATTATTTGAAATTCCTAAATAGTTAGATAAAAAAAAAAAGATAAACTCACTAAATAGAAATAAAAATAAAGAACTAATAGAAAACTAAAATTTGAAAATTTTCAATTTCTTGAATGTTCCTGTACGAGAATCTTTTAATTGTTTCTCTTTTTTGTTCTCCATCTCCTTTTCTCTTTATTTCCTCTCCAACCCCCTTGAGTTTAATAGTAGTTTGATCTAAGTAGTTTGATCTAAGTATCTTTCTTACCTCTCATTGTCATCAAATCTTTAGACATTTTCTTAAGGCATGCTCCTCTCCACCTCTTTGAAATTGTATTCAAAATATATAACCGTCACGAAACAATGTGTTTTTTCTTGAGTTTTCATCCTATATCTCCTATCATCATTTTGGCACTTTTCAACCCTTTTGCGACTTTGCTTTTTGTTTTCTCGTGTGTCTGTGTGTGTGTTTTTTTTAGCAAAAAACCTATCTTTTTCAAACTATTTTTATGTAAAATGTCATAATATCTCATATTTTGATAACAATTTGTTGATATTCCCTTGGAGTAGCAAACAAATGTGAGCCCTTTATGAGGAGTTTACTCGAGAGATATTTATTAGAAAAGTGTACACTCTGGGTTCACCCTACGATATAAACAAGTGTCTGCTATGTATGTTGTGCTCAGGTCAATTAGC
The DNA here is from genome assembly GCA_033439265.1 of Dillenia suffruticosa. Taxonomy (NCBI): domain Eukaryota; kingdom Viridiplantae; phylum Streptophyta; class Magnoliopsida; order Dilleniales; family Dilleniaceae; genus Dillenia; species Dillenia suffruticosa. Next base: position 2,195,500 of record JAVTVX010000027.1, read on the forward strand.
TAAACGAGCTGAACTTAGTTCAATGCTGGTTGCAACTCTTCCCATGGCTTTATTTTTAAAGGGCTTGGATTCGGCCTACATTACGCATGTAGCCTCAAGTTTGATTCGGATCAATCTTTTGGTAAACAAGCTGAGTATGGCTACTTACTTTATAGTCATTTATGACTTGTGGCTTTCTCAACTTGTTTGCAACTTATGTTCTCCACTCACCTTGATACCTAATTACGAGACACTCGTGTAAAATTACTCTAAGCATAAGTAATTTTTTTTCCCGTTTTCTTAACTCCTCTTGCTGCAATGATTTTCTTGAGTTTAGCTCCCCAATGACTCTTTTTCTCAACACATTTTTATTCTTTGCATTTTCAATTTTCTCATCCCTTTTCGCTGTTTTGTTTTGTGTTGTTTGGTTTTGGTTTTTGTTTTTTTTCCCCCCTAAAAATTTTCTATCTTTTTCAAACAATTTTTATGTGAAATGTTAGAATATCTCATATTTTGACAACAAAGTGTGGATATTCCCCTAGAGTGGCAAACAAATGTGAGCTCTTTACAAGGGGTTTAGCCAAGTTCTGCTCGGGTCAATTAGCTAAACAAGGTGAGCTTAGTTCAATGTGGGTTGCAACTCTTCCCATAGCTTTATTTTTAAATGGCTTGGGTTGGGTCTACATTATATAGGTAGCTTCAAGTTTGGTTCGGATCAATTTTCTGCTAAACGAGCCGAGTATGGCTACTTACTTTATACTCATTTATGACCTACGGCTTTCTCGACTTGTTTGCAACTTATGTTCTCCGCTCACCTTGGTGCCTAATTATGAGATATTCTTACAAAATCACTTTAAGTATAAATAATTTTTCTCCGCTTTCTTAATTTCTCTTACACCAACCAATTTCTTGAGTTTAGCTCTCGTGTGACTCTTTTTCTTAATACATTTTTATTCTTTACATTTCGAATTTTTTTATCCCTTTTCGCTATTTTGTTTTATTTGGTTTGGTTTGGTATGATTTTGATTTTGATTTTGATTTTGATTTTGGTTTTGGTTTTGGTTTTGGTTTTGGTTTTGGTTTTAGTTTTGTTTCGTTTTCCCCCAAAAAAAATCTTGTATCTTTTTAAAACTATTCTTATGTGAAATACTAGAATCTCTCATATTTTGGCAATAAAGTGTGAATATTCCTTTAGAGTGGCAAACAAATGTGAACTCTTTGTGAGGGGTTCACCCAAGTTCTGCTCTTGTCAATTAGCTAAACGAGCCGAGCTTGGTTCAATGCGGGTTGCAACTCTTCCCATAGCTTTATTTTTAAATGGCTTGGGTTTGGCCTATATTATGTAGGTAGCCTTAAGTTCGGTTCAGATCAATCTTCTGCTAAACGAATCGAGTATGGCTACTTACTTTATTCTCATTTATGACCTACGGCTTTCTCGACTTGTTTGCAACTTATGCTCTCCACTCACCTTGGTGCCTAATTATGAGACATTCTCGCAAAATCACTCTAAGCATTAATAAATTTTTTCTCCGTTTTCTTAACTTCCCTTGCACCAACCATTTTCTTGAGTTTAGCTCTCATATAACTCTTTTTCTCAACACATTTTTATTCTCTACATTTCTAATTTTTTCATCCCTTTTTGCTATTTTATTTTGTTATGTTTTTGTTTTTGTTTTATTTTTTTGTTTTGGTTTTGTTTTTTTTTTGTTTTATTTTTTTTTTGTTTTTTTTTGTTTTTTTTTTGTTTTTTTGTTTTTCCAAAAATCTTGTGTCTTTTCCAAACTATTTTTTGTGAAATGTTCGAATATCTCATATTTTGGCAACAAAGTGTGGATAGTCCTTTAGAATGACAAACAAATGTGAGCTTTTTGTGAGGGGTTCACCCAAGTTTTGCTCATGTCAATCAATTAAACGAGCTGAGCTAAGTTCAATGCTGGTTGCAGCTCTTCCGATAGCTTTATTTTTAAATGGCTTGAGTTCGACCTACATTATGTAGGTAGCCTCCAGTTTGGTTCAGATCAATCTTCTGTTAAACAAGCTTGAGTATGGCTACTTACTTTATACTCATTTATGACTTGCGGCTTTTTTGACTTGTTTGCAACTTATGTTCTCCACTCACCTTGGTGTCTAATTATGAGACATTTTCGTCAAATCATTCGAAGCATAAATAATTTTTTTCTTCGTTTTCTTAACTTCTCTTGCACCAACCATTTTGTTGAATTTAGCTCCCGTGTGACTCTTTTTCTCAACACGTTTTTATTTTCTACATTCTAATTTTCTCATTGCTTTTCGCTATTTTGTTTTTGTTTCTTTTTTTTTTTCAAAAATCTTTTTTTGTCTTTTCCAAACTATTTTGATGTGAAATGCTAAAATATCTCATACTTTGGCAACCAAGTATGGATATTCCCTTCGTGTGGCAAACAAATGTGAGCTCTTTGTAAGGGGTTCACTTGAGAGATATTTATTAGAAAATTGTACGGGGTTCACCTTACGATATAAATAAGTGTCTGCCAGGTAAGTTCTTAGGTCAATTTGTTAAACGAGTTGAGCTCAGTTCAATGTGGGTTGCAACTCTTCTCATAGCTTTATTTTTAAATGGCTTGGGATCGGCTTACACTATGTAGGTAGCTTCAAGTTCGGTTTGGATCAATCTTCTGCTAAACGAGTCCAGTATGGCTGCTTAATTTTTTTTTGATACTATGGTTTTATTACCACTCAGTATCTGGATTTTCACACCGACTAATCTGGATCGACCATTGTAGGGCCCACTTTGTGGGGGCGGGTCTCCCGACATTGTTTTTTCTGTACCCAGAGGAAGTTGAACTTCTGACCTGATTAAGAGACGAAGGCACCCATCCCACCTACGCCAACAAGTGTTGGTCCAGTATGGTTACTTAATGTATACTCATTTATGACTTGCGGCTTTCTCGATTTGTTTGCAACTTATGTTCTCCACTCATCTTGGTGCCTAACTATAAGACATTCTCGCAAAATTACTCTAAGCATAAATACTTTTTTTTCCCATTTTCGGAACCTCTCTTGCAGCAATGATTTTCTTGAGTTTAGCTCCCGTGTGATTTTTTTTTTCTCAATACATTTTTATTCTCTACATTTCTAATTTTCTTATCCCTCTTCACTATTTTGCTTTGTTTTTTTTTTAAATCTTCAGTCTTTTCTAAACCGTTTTTATGTAAAATGTTAGAAATTTTCATATTTTGGCGACAAATTGTTGATATTCCCTTAGAGTGGCAAACAAATGTGAGCTCTTTGTGAGAGGTTCACCCGAAAGATATTTATTGAAAAAGTGTACAGCATGGGTTCACCCTACGATATAAAAAAGTGTTTGCTTTATAAGTTCTGCTTGGGTTACTTAGCTAAATGAGTTGAGCTTGGTTGAATACGGGTTGCAACTTTTCCCATAGCTTTATCTTTAAATTGCTTGGGTTTGGCCTACTTTATGTAGGTAGTCTCGAGTTTAGTTCGAATCAATTTTCTGCTAAACGAGCCGAGTATAACTACTTACTTTATACTTATTTATGACTTGCGGCTTTCTCAACTTGTTTGTAACTTATGTTCTCCACTCACCTTGGTGCCTAATTATGAGACATTCTCACAAAATCACAAGCATAAATAATTTTCTTCTTTGTTTCCTTAACTTCTCTTTCACCAACCATTTTCTTGAGTTTACCTCGTGTGTTTCTTTTTCTCAATACATTTTTATTCTCTATATTTCTAATTTCTCATCACTTTTTGCTATTTTGAGCGTAAAACTTTGAGTTGTTAAGAATATAACTTATTACGTATATGATTTTAGTTTTTTTTTTTTTATTTTTCTAATATCGGCTGATCCCAAAATTTAGGATTAATATTTCGATTGTTGTTGTTGTTGTCTGTTTTTCTAATAAACCACTCATTTTCCCCTTGTTCCCGAGTTTGCCCTTGTGGTTATTAGATAATCTTCAAAATTTTTCTCTATTTTCAAATTTACCTTCCGGATCGAATGAATTCGTCGATTAAATTTGCGTAGGCTGAGAAATTGAAAGTTTTGAAGTAAAATATTATGAAAATATACTACCAAAATTTATATGAAAAAATATAATTAAAAAATGTAAAATAAAATTTACACATAAAGTTTGGTACTACCATTTCAACCCGTCTGCTTGCCTTTTTTTATCATTTCAAGTAGGTGATTTCTCGTCATCGGGTTTTAAATTTTTTGTTGTCTAATTACATAAAAGATAAACCATGTTTCTGATATTTTTCTTTCGTGAATATTTGTTACTAGTACAAGATAATTATATTTCAGTTTTTAAATAAATATGGATTGTGTTTATAATGTATTTCATAAAATATAGTCCGTATAGTTTATGGCTGGTGTATCTTAGTCCTAAGTTTTTAATACTTTTTCAAATGTTTATGCATTGTTACTCTACTAGTTTGGACTTCAAATGTTAGTACAATCTTCTTAAGATATTAGGTTTACTTTACATTAGAAAATTATTGAGTCAACTCTGGAAAACAATTGTAGCAATTAACTTTATTAATATGACAATTATCTTTGAATATTCAAAACTACAATGAATTTAACATAGGGGAAGGGTTTTAGGCCAATTAGAACTTAAAATTATGGTTAGAAAGGGGTGATTGTAGTTGGAACTGCAACAAGGTTTATGGAAAAGCAAATAATATTTTTTATTGAGAGAGAAAATCAATAGTATTATTAAGAAACTATTACTAATGTCCTAGTTAGGATAAACCTAAATTTTGAACTAAAAATTTTCTACACAGTTAGATAAAATAGAAAAAAAAAAAAGAAGAAAAACTCACTAAATAGAAAGTAGAATAAAATAGGAGAACTAATAGAAAACTAAACTATGAAACTTTTCTATTTCTTGAATGTTCTTGTATGAGAATCTCTTAATTGTCTCCCTTTTTTGGTCTCCACTTCTCCAACTTTCTCTTTCTCTCCTCTCCAACCCTTTGAGTTTAATAGTAGTTTGATTTAAATATCTTTCTTACCTCTCATCGTCATCAAATCTTTGTACACTTTCTTAAGACATACTTCTCTAACCTCTTTAAAATTCAAAATATATAACCGTTACGAAACAATATGCTTTTTCTTGAGTTTTCATCTTATATCTCCTTCTATCATCATTTTGGGATTGCTACTTTGCCTTTTATTTTCAAATATATATATATTTTTTTTCATGTGTGCACTACACGTGAATAGGAATGGAGGAGTGAACAGGAAGAATACAGCTTAGAGAGCTTAGTGATTAAACAAAACAAAATAATAAAAAAATTGAATAACAATAATAATAATCTTGAAGTAAACTGTTAAGTGAAATTCGAAAAATTCAATTCGTTAACAAAATGTGGGCCTTGTTATGTGACCTGGAAAGTAAACAATTAAGTAAAATAAAATGGCCTATAAAACAAAACAAATAAATAAATAAGCAATAGAAAAGTTAAATCGTCCACAAAACCTAAATGACACAACAACAATAGGAGGCAGAAATAAATGGTGGTGGAAAGATTGAGCTCCAGTAATGATGTCTTGGATTAAACATCAAAAAGCAACTACAGACCCAAACAAAAATCAGCAGTGGCTGAACTCCGAATTTCCTGTGATGATACATTAAAGACAATGGCATTGGAATTGATGGCAACAAAATCAAGTGAAGGTAGCTAGAAAATGAAAGGAGAGTGAAAGGAATTGAAATAGTGACTGCAACGGCGATAGAAGAAAGTAAGGAATACGAGGAAGTTTTCCCCACCTGCTATCACCTGCCATAACTCCCCTCTTGTCCTATCTTTTTTCTTTTTTCTTTCTCTCTTTTTTTTTTCAGGAATGTTCCCTTTCCCTTTTATAGAATTTCCATCCCTTGGCCCACAAAACCTTTCTTCTTCAATTCAATGGCTAAATCTTCTTGCTTCCATTTCATCTTCAAAATTTTTTCCTTTTCCTCTTCAATCACTTGCAAGAAACTCTTCCCTGGTCTTTGTTCTTCATGTCTGCTGTGACTGTTTCTCCTTTGCAAGATAACTCTAGCTCTCTACTTTATTTCCAAACGACAGCGTTTCTTTTCTCTCATTTAAAGCATCTTGATACTCATTTTCTTCTTCTGTATGTTGGACTTGTATTGCTCTCTTAAGTTGGCATTGGACTTGGGCTTGACAGATTTTGTGGGATTTTTCTCAAATGATCTTGAACTTGGATTTCAATGTTGGCCTTAGACTTTTCATTGAAAATTCCAAAATTTGTCCCTATGCATCTGCAGTAGGCTAACATGAAAGCCTGTTTCATCATTCCAGAAATTCTAGTGCCTTTTCTTGTCTCAAAGTAAAGGAGACATTAACTGCCTGAAACTATGGGATGGAGCTGTTGGTTATGCACACGCCACCAAGTTGGAGACACCAATCAGTTCATCTTGTTATTCAAATGAGCCAAATTTAATGGGGTTATTAGGATTTTGGTGAAGAAAATTAGCATGGATCAAGTTTGAAAGAACTGAACAACCTTTTTTTTTCTGGTGTGTGATTTGATTTCGCAGGCAATAAAGCTGTTGAAACCAACCAAGGCCTTTACCTGGTTCTCATGCATGCTGAGACAAAGCCCTTTGAAGAAATCAGCGAGGCTGTCATGTAGCCCATCTTGAAATCTTTTCTTTTTGCTCAGCTGCATCAACATATTCCTTAGAATGATTCATGATGACGTATGATTTTTAGTGGATGATGAAACAGGGCAGTGGAGAAACACATGCATATTCCTTCACCATGAGAAGAAAAAGGTAAGAACTTTCGTGTAGTTTTTGTTGAGAAATTGCTTAATATTTGGAAAGGAAAAGTTATGTATCTTAAATTGTTTCCCTTTTCCTTGGTTTGGTTGGTGCATATGGGATGCCTTTTACACTGATGTCTCCGCTGAGAGTGTTGATGAGGGCCGTAGAAGATAATTAAACATTTGGTTCATAATTATGGACGTAATTGCTTTGAATCAGGTTTCATATTATATGACTTTATGAAGGTATTCTAAATGCTTTGCTTTGTTATCACTGCAGTTTATCTGAGGGAGAACTCCTCCATGCTTCCTAATCATAGATAATGGCTGGCAGCAGATTGGGAGTGAAGGCAAGGATGCCAAGTGCGTTGTGCAAGCAGGAGCCACTATGACATTTTACATATCCTCCGTCACAGATTATGTTTTAAACCATTGCTTAACCTGTAAAAGGAGAAAATGATTTCATAGAAAGACATGTTTAAATAATTCAAAATTTTTGTCACTATTTTGTCATAGTTAAACCATTCATTTGTTATTGAATGAATTTATTTCCTTGCAGGTTTGCAAGCAGAATGACACGAATGAAGGAGAATGCAAAATCCAAAAGAACGACCAAAAGGATGACTAGATACTGGGCTTGAAGCTTGTTGTGGATGACACCAAGCAATGACACCATTTCAAGTAAGTGGTCCAACACACTATTTTTCTTCTACACCTTTAAAATTATACTTTTAAATATATGTTATAGTCAAAAATTTAAATTTAAATGTATTTTAAAATTATACTTTAAAATAAAAATTTAGAAGTATAATTTAATTGCTATTCCATTTCTTCTTCAAATTTTGTTTCCATTTTCTCTTCAATTACTTGGAAGAAACTCTTCCCCTGTTCTTTGTTCCTCATGTCTGCACAAGACTTTTTCTCCATTGCAAGATAACACAAGCACTCCACTTTGTTTCCAAACGCTGGCATTTCTTCTCTCATTTAAAGCATCTCGTTGCTCTTTTCTTCTTCTGCATGTTGGATTCACTTGGTCTTAGGCTTTACAAAATTTTGTGGGCCTCTTCTCAAAATTTTCTCTTTATACATACCCGCTACACAGTATTTTTCTAGAAAAATTATATTCCTTTTTGAAACATTTACTCTTGGGTTGTGGGGAATTTGAAGGAAAATTGGTGCCCAATAAAAAATCATATCATGGATATGACTATAGAAATTCAACTCTGCCCATAACACAATCAAAAGATCATATTCCAAAGAGGACCAATCAAAGTTGTCCACCACTCCGCACTCCTTTCTCACGTAACTATGGAAATGGGAGTGGACAAACACATTTCCTATGGGCCGAAAGTTTGCCTCAACCATAAGAGGAAAGTCTTGGACTATCTTTTGGAGCCAGTGGATGCTTTTCATGAGAGCATATATAGGGATGTTCTTGGCTGTCACTTGCCCTTTGCGGGAAGTTGGTCAGATACAGAATATATCTCCGGGCATATATAGGGATGCTTTTCATTTAATTTATCAATAAAGTTATTTATTCCATACGGACCCCATCCCATTTTGCATGTGTAGAGAGTGACATCAGCATATATCACTCTAGGGGCAAGAGCGACTTTTTGCAGAGTGAAAAAAACCGTAGTTTCACCGAAACCGTGCATTGTTTGCAAACTTGGCATTAATTATCACTTTTTTTTTGTATTTACTACTCCACACAATATGCTTCTTGTGAGCAAGAATCAAATTCTGCAAGAAACCAATTGAATCAAAACTAGGATAGCACTGCTTCGAACCAGGAAGTACAAGATCAGATTTACCCAGTATAACACGGCAAAGAACAGCATGCACCCATGGACTTCATTCTGCAAGAAACCAACTCACGCATCAGAAAACAATTCAATCTAATTCAAAACAACTCTAAACAAAGCAAAGATTCACACAATCTTACCCCTCAATAGAGGAATCATAGGGCACGACATACAAGCCGCAGCTATACACCCCATTGCCTTCCACATATCCACAGTGACTTAAACCATGACAAATCACTTCACAAATCAAACCCTTGGAGGATGAAAACCACGCATACTTCCAGCTAGAAGCGGCTTAGCTCCATTCCCTTGGTTCCCTTAAATTTTGTAACCAATCGACACGACAAATCCACCACTATATTGATGATGAATCACATTAAAATGGACTTTAAACTAAAAATGCTCTTCCCAATATGTTATTTTATGATTAAATCTATCATGAGTCGGGTTAGGTTGTTAAAAGACAAAACTCTTTCGGCATCTATTTTTTATATACACAAGACTTAAACTTGAGTTTAAAATCCACACGCATCTTTTGTTGTTATTAAAAAAAAAACCCACTAGTATCCATATGCTTCTTAATTTCCCAATGAAATCGCAAACTTTTGTGCTTATGAAATGAACAAGGTTTCATAGTTATATTGCTTCTGTTCTCAAATTCATTCGTACAAGAAGTTTTACTGAATCTTATCATAGTTTCATAAGAGCCACAAAAAAGGTGACGAGTTTCATCTTTTCTTTGGCTACTTCATCATCCACAATTTTTGCATTAGTATCAAACAAATTGTCTAGGATTTGCTCTCCAAAGTGGTGACTAATCATGGACTCTTGAATAGCTCTGATTTCAGCTGCAACTTTCTGGCCAGTGGTCGGACCTTGTTCACATAAATCATCCTCGATTTCAATCATCTCAAACTGCTCCATTTCAAATGACCCTTCTTTCTTTATCCCATCCTCAATTTCATCTTTTGAAGCTGCATAAAAATGAATGTCGTATGAGTCGAGCTTTTCCTCCTCAACTTGTCCCTGCCAATCATTATGTAATCCAGTTAATCTTTTTCTCAAGTGAAATATGCAAAATCTTAGTTTAACTAATAAGGAAGAAAAAATAGTAAGGGTCATAGCTAGTGTCGCCGGAGCCTCCAGTCATGCGAAAGCCTTTTTCGGCGTGCATGCTGAGTGTCTCAACTTTGAAGAATTCAATAACGGTTTTAGTCACCCAAAATTACCACCCCATTTTATAGTCTTCCGATCGAGAAGGATACGGATACGATAACGTTGGCCCTCATAATTGATTGTTTTCATTTTAGACATGGCATGTGACATGTCATAGCCTCCGAGAAACACGTCATCAAATCTTTCTACCCCAAGCACCCCATGTTTGCAAAATAATTATCACTAGTCTCTGCAAATAATGTTATTTAAAAACGAGTTTGTTATGTTAAAAAATATATTACATATTAATTAATTTAATTTTAATATATATTTGATTTTTTATATTATTATATTTGTCGTAATGAGTTTTTTATATAAATCAAATTTATTAAAATAATTTATTAAAATATTTGAATATTGAATTTTATATTATTATATTACTCTTTTATCTCTAACATGATATTATAACTATATTCATCTATCTCTATTATTCATATTATTTTTATATTATTTTATATTTTTATATGATATTAAAACTTTCTTTATAAAAATGGTTAACTATAAACTAGAACGCACCATTTATCTTCGTCCTCTTCACTTGCCTCATTCGAACTTCATCCATTCCCTCTGAATCTGTCATCGCCATCTTCCGACATGGCTGCTTCACCTGGTTTTAAGTGAGGGTTCACCGCAAAAAGGGAAGAGAGAGAAACGGAAAGTGATGGGGGAGTTTCAGAAATAGAGAGAGAGAGATGGAAGAGCAAGCAATCGCGCAAGAAATTTTTCATAGGTTTGAGAGATGTGTTTAAGTTGAAACCCATCTTTTTTACTTGAATTTTATAAAACCCATATACCATGAGCTTTTCCTATTTTATTAATCCAAATAATCTATATAGATTTTATTCTCATTCCTAAAATTCATATCCTTTAACCAAACACCCTTTCAAACAATTCCGTATTCCACTAAAAAATTTGTGAAATATCCATATCTGAAATCACTTTCACAAGGCCCCGTTTTAGAATTTTTGAAATTTTTCTTGATTTATTTTTATTTTATCTTTTTCATTTAAAAATTTTAGCACAATATAAAAAATTTGGAATGAAAAATAAACTTTTGTATTAGAAATCATTTAAGAGACTCATAAATCTAAAATTATATAATTAGAGTAATTTTCATATATGATTGCTATATAAAATTGAGTAACTAAAATTCGAATATGTTCCGTAATCAAAACAAACTTTACCCATACAATTTTACTTTAACCTATGACAAATAAAAATTTAGGGTAACATTTATATTTTTTTTTGGCATATATTGTGCCAAAATTTCCAATTATTGAACGATACCCAGGAATTGGTATCCAAAAATGTGAATGATTCAGTGGTGATCATAAGCCATATTCATAATTAGGATATTAAATGCCATTTTGGACTACAGGCGAATGGGTAGGAATTAGGAGACCTAATTCGATGAAGTTGTAACGATTAGCCTTTGGTCAAGTGGAAGAAATCACTCTTGTTTTGAAGTTTAAACCCATTGAGGTTTCAATCTCTCACGTTATCAAGTCAACCATAGAAAACATATGTTTTTAGGCCATTTGTTGTGGAATTATGTCACAATCATGGAAATCTTTATATATATATATATATATATAAGGACCCACCAAATATATATATATATATATATATATATATATATATATATATATATTAAGGATCATTAAAATTATAAAAAATATACGCGTTCATAAAAGTTTCGATACTAAATTTTGAGAAAGATACTTGATTAAAAATTCTTTACTATTCCTGTATCCTTGATCACGGAGATTATTAAGACTAAAATCTATAATCTAATTATTAATTTTTTTTAAAGAAAAATTATTTCGTATTTCTTAAAATTATAAAACCAAATACGTATTATTACATTGTACTTGTATAAATTAAAACCCGTGTTCCTGGGAAGATATAATCCTAAATTTACATAAATTTTTAAATTCCCACTATTTTTCAAGAATTTGAACCTGTAGAACGGGGTGAATATGGTAGACCCGGAGATATTGTGGTCGACAATTGTTCAGAATCCTTGTATGTTGAAGGACAGATCATTTTGCGACTTCATGTTTAATACTAAGGCAAACTTACAATTGTGAGAAACATTTTGTCCTGAATTATCTGATTAATTCAATTTAAATACCGTAAAATCTATTTTAGATATTAACCTTTTAAATATCTATTTTTTTATTTTTTATATTAAAAATAAAAAAATTATATTAAAAAAGTTTTTCTTAAATTAAATTATATATAATAAATTATATTTGCCCCTTTTTTTGGGTGGAAGGGAATTTTGTGCAGTTTTTAGGTGAGTGTTGATATCAAAGCTTTCGTCCTACACCCCTTAGGTACACATTAAATTCGTCCATGTTGAGTGCCTCAACTTTGAAAGAATTCAACGATTTTAGTCACCCAAAATTGCCACCCCATTTTATAGTCTTCCGATCGAGAAGGATACGAATACGATAACGTTGGCCCTCATAATTGATTGTTTTCATTTTGGACATGGCATGTGACATGTCATGGCCTCCGAGAAACACGTCATCAAAATTTTCTATCTCAAGCACCTGACCTGTTAATTTAGGTTTTAAGTTTGACTCACGATTTGAATATGAAAAAAACTGTTATGAGGGTAATCCTTTTAATGAGTCACTATAAATTCTGAATCAAATTAATTAGAATATAACTCCCTATCGATTGATATAACATAAAAAATAGATATAATTATTAATAAAGTCTTTGCAAATAATGTTATTTTTAAAACGAATTTGTTATGTTAAAAAATATATTATATATTAATTAATTTAATTTTGATATATATTTAAATTTTTAAAATTTTATATTTGTTATAATAAGTTTTCTATATAAATTAAATTTATTATAATAATTTATTAAAATAATTGAGTATTGAATTTCATAGTATTATATTACACTTTATCTCTCACATGATATTATAATCATATCGATCTATTTCTATTATTCATATTATTTTTATATTATTTTAATTCACACACGGTGTCAAAACTTTCTTTACAAAAATGATTATCTATGCATCCGAACACATCCTTTGCTGTCAGAGCCGGTGTTGAAACTAGATCGGAGCTAAAGCCAACGTCAGAGCCGGAGCCAAGAGCTACATCCCGAGCCTGCCTGAGCCCGGAGTCAGCCGTGTGTTCTGTTCAGGCCCATCGTCTTAATCAAATTTGGTCTGGCGTATAGGTTCAAATGGGAGACCCATCAAAATCCTAGCTTAAATCGAGGTATTTTCTACCAATATTGTTGTTATTATGTAGTTTCCTCAGACATAAGCTTGAATGCATTATCTGGTAAAGGTTTCTGAAGCAATTTTTTTGATAAGATTAGGACAATTCAATTCGTTGCCCGATGATGTTGAGACTGCATCCAAACTCAATTTAATATTTATTGTTTAATTTTATTTTATTTTCAAATTTTATTATTATTAACATTTATTAATTCTATAAATATTAATATTTGTGAAAATATTTCAATGTGTAACTAATTTCAAATAAATACAAAATAATTCATAAATGATTCAATAAATACAGTTTGAAAAACTGATATAACATTTCTAAATTTTAAGATAGTTTTGATACTATAGAAATAAATTTAATTTTTATTTAAAATTTTTTTATTAAGTTAAAAATATGTTTATTTATATATTATATAGAGAATAATTTCAAAATTTATCACAAACAAAATAAAAATTTCTACGGGTAAAAATTAGAATGCCCCAACAAGAATCGGCGGCCGCAGGAGAGAAAAAAACAAAGGTCGAGTGGTCAAGCGGTCGTTGTGTCTGTCCCGACAGTCATTCAATGTTGCTATGCTACATTGCAGCTGCGGTACGGACGCAAAGAACCTGAATCGCATCTTGTAGATTATCCTTAATTATTCTTTGTCTGTGCTGTGCTTTTCAAAATTCATATAAAATAGAATTTAAATTTAATAAATCTTTTCGATAAATAGATCGATCTTTTAAACCAAATTTTTTTATTGGGCTTAAATTCATTATTTGGATCCGTGACAAAGCCCTCCCAAGCAATGGATTGGTAACTTCCTTGTACTAAACCAAAATGTTAAGAATTATATAATAATATATTATCATTGATACTTGTGACATTTTAGTAACACAATGTTAATATCGGCTAACATTTGATTTGTATTCAGAAATTAAAATCAAAATTAAAATAAAAAATCTTTAAAATCAAAATCAGACTTAAATTCTAATATTAATTACTTGATTCAAATTTTAGAATAAATATAATTACTATTATTCATATTTGATTTATATATCTTTTAGAATAAAAATTATAGAATTATTAATTTTGTCCTTAATAAAAAATTTTAAAAAATTAATAATTTTAAAATTTTATTTCATTTTTAAAATTAAAATTAAAAAATTATCATATATTTTATTTTATTTTCTTTAAGTTTTTTAATTTTATAACACAAAAGCATGCTCCTTCCTCCTTTTTCCAAAATACTATAAGGTATTTTTCAGAAATATTTCTGGGTCAAAGTAACTTCAGTTTTTTACAATTATTTTTAAGATTATTTTCGATTTTAAATTCTTTTTTCTGGGGAAAAATAATGAAGAAGAAATTCCTTCACAGAATCTATGAAAATTCGGATGGGTAATATTTCAATATATCTTAAAATTCCTTTTATAAAAAAATACAAAATTAAAAGATAGAAAGTTTACCAAAAAAAAAAAAAGTAAATGAAAAAATGACTAAATAATTTCTTTATTGAAAAAGCATAAATGGATAAAAAAAATGAAAAATATTCTTCTTTGTCACTCTGAGTCTGACCCAAACCCATTGCTTCCTCTGAGCTCTTCTCCATAGTCTTCTTTTCATTTTCATCGCCATCTTCTCCAATAGAACTCTTCACCTTCTTTGTCCTATTTGCCCTGCGCTTGTGTTTACCATTTTCATTGCCTTATTCATTCACTTTCTTCTTCCGATTTCTCAGAACTCTTCACGTTACTTTCTCCAATTTCATCTCCTCCTTATTCTTCGTCCTCTTCACTTGCCTCATTCGAACTCCATCGATTCCCTCTGAATCTGTCTTCGCCATCTCCAACATGGCTGCTTCACCTGGTTTTAGGGTTTTTGGTTAGGGTTAATTCCTCTGGATTTTGGAAAAAGAGAGAGAGAGAGAGAGAGGCGACCCCTGATCGCTAGGGAGAGAAAGAAACAGGCGAGGGTTCACCACAAAAAGGGAAGAGAGAGAGTCGGAAAGTGATGGGGGAGCTTCAGAAATTGAGAAAGAGAGAGAGAGAGAGAGAGAGAGATGGAAGGGCAAACAATCGCGCAAGAAATTTTTGTTAGGTTTGAGAGATGGGTTTCAGTCGAAACCCATCCTTTTACCCGTGCTTCACGAAACCCATATTATGAGTTTCATTCCTATATACTCATTCACGTTTTATTAAGTATATGAATTTTATTCCCCTTCCTAAAATTCATACCCTTTAACCAAACAATCTCACAGACAATTCCGTATTCCGCTAAAGAATTTCCGAAATATCCATATCTAAATTCACTTTCACAGGGCCCGTTTTTAGAATTTTTGAAAATTTTCTTGATTTATTTTTATTTTATCTTTTTCATTAAATAATTTTAGCACAACATAAAAATTTTTGCAATAAAAAATAAACTTTTATATTAAAAATCATTTAAGGGACTCATAAATCTAAAATTACACAATTAGAGTAATTTTCATATATGATTGCTTTATAAATCTGAGTAATTAAAATTCGCATCTGCTCCATAAAAATTTAGGGTAACATTTATATTTTTTGGCATATATTGTACCAAAATCTCCAATTGTTGTACGATACCCACGAATTGGTATCCAAAAATGTGAGTGATCTAGTGGTGATCACAAGTCATATTCATAATTAGGATATTAAATGCCATTTTGGACCACAGGCGAATGGTCAGGAATTAGGAGACCTAATTCGATGAAGTTGTAATGAGTAGCCTCTGGTCGAGTGGAAGAAATCACACTTGTTTTGAAGTTTAAACTATTGAGATTTCAATCTCTCACGTTATCAAGTCAACCAAACAAAACGTATTTTTTGGGCCATTTGTTGTGGAATTAATGTAAACGTCACGATCATGGAAACCCCCCGCCCCCCCCCCCCCCTTTTTTTTTTACATAAAAATCATAAAAATTTTAAAAATACATATATTCATAAAAATTTCAATACTAAATTTAAAAAAAAGAAATTCTTGATTAATAATTTTTAACTATTCTGGTATCCTTGATCATGGAAATCATTAACATCAAAAATCTATAACCCAAATATCAATTTTTTAAAAAAATTTATTTCATATTTCTTAAAATTATAAAACCAAATACATATTATTACATGGTACTTGTATAAATTAAAACCCGTGTTCCTAGGAAGACATAATCCTAAATTTACGTAAAATTTTAAATTTCCACCACCATTTTTCAAGAATTTGAACTTGTAGAATGGGGTGAATATCATAGACCCGGAGATATCGTGGTCAACAATGGTTCAGAATTCTTATCCCATGAGAATAACCTAATGAACAAATCTCCTCCCTAATAGTGATTTCAGATTTAAATTTTTATACAATTAAAAAATAGTTCAAAATCCTTCCTTATAGTTGAAGGGCAGAACATTTTGCGACTTCATGTTTAACACTTGGGCAAACTTTCTCAGGATTGGAGAAAGAGATTGTCACCGCCAGGCTGTTCCCTTGAAGACATTGTGAGAAATATTTTGCCTTTTTTTAGGCGTGTCTATATATTTAAATTATCTGATTAATTCAATTCAAATATTATGAAATTTATTTTAGATATCAATTCTCTCAATATTATTTTTTTATTTTATTATATTAAAAATAAAAAAATTATATTAAAAGGGTTTTTTTAATAAAATTTTATAATATTTGAAATGAATTAATATGACTCAGACCATATTTGTCCGTTTTTTTTTTGTGGAAGGGAATTTTGTGCAGTTTTTAGGTGAGTATTGCAATCAAAGCTTTCGTCCTACACCCTTTAGGAAATTGCCATGTACTTTCCTCCTCACTTACCCTACGCAACGTTGTTTCTTTTTTCTATTCCATCTTGCAATTTCTATGCACCTCACCAAACCCTTTGTAACAATGTTTATCCATTTTTATAACTTCCCTCGATTTATGACCTCATCAAAATGTCACTACTATATAAACCATGAAGAGAATTCCATCCCTATCAAAGGAAAGAAAGCCCAGAAAAGAAAAACAATGGCTGCAGATAAAGTTCAAAAGCCATTGAAATGGTTTTCCAACAAGATGCTTAGATTAAGCATTAATCGCCGTAAATCAAAGTCTGGCTCCGCATTGAGTTCTCCAAACTCTCCATTGTCTCCTGCAATTCAAAGAGATGCAAGTGCAAGAGAAGATGAGTTGAGAGAAGTTTTTCGCCATTTTGACAGCGATGGAGATGGGAAGATCTCGGCTTTGGAGCTTAGATACTACTTTGGATCGATCGGAGAGTACATGTCGCATGAACAGGCTCAAGGGGTGATCAATGATCTTGACTCGGATGGAGATAGCATGTTGGATTTTAAGGATTTTATGAGGTTGATGAAGAGAGAAGATGGGGATGAGGACGATGATATCAAGAGGGCTTATGAGATGTTTGAGTTGGAGAAGGGTGGGTGCATCACACCGAAGGGGCTACAGAGGATGTTGAACAGGTTAGGTGATGCTAGGTCTTTCGAGGAGTGCAAGGCCATGATTCAAGTTTATGATAAGGATGGCAATGGTGTACTTGATTTCCATGAGTTTCACCAAATGATGGCCTGAAAAACAGAAAATGAAAACCAAAAATAAACAGAAAACAGGAAAAAAAAAAAAAAGATTTCCCATTTTCTGTTGTATTTTGTTTTCCACGAAATTTCGTGTGTGATTTGTTGCGTGCAGGACGTGTAATTGTGAGTCATGTAATGCAGGCAGGCAAAAAGCACATACATGTGTATGTTTTGCCTAGCTATGCATGAGTGAATATTATACGGTGAAAATTTAGGAATCACAATGTATCTAGTATCTGTTTTATATGGTGATAAAAGGCCTCTCTCTTTCTCTCTCTCTCTCTCTCTCTCTCTAATTAAATAACTACGGACTTTAGGTGAAAAATCACTAGTGGTGTGGGTAGAAAAGTGATCATTTTCACTGACCAAAGCTAGTGACTACTAGAATAGGGTCTACTAATTGAGAGAGAGATTGGTTCAGGTAAGGTATAGATGGAGTCAAGAAACCTAAAATCGCATTCTGGGGACAAGTGAATAGCCCTTTTCTTGCTCAATTCAATGGAGAGGAGCAGCACTTTTGCCGGGTATCTGGTCAAGGCTTGAGCTTGAGCTTAGTCAACTCAAGCTCGGGTTGAGCCCGATCTCGACTATTTTTTTATTAAGCTCTATCGAACTCAAAAGCTTGTCGAATTACCCATGCAAAATTATGTATATATCCCCGTTATTTTTAACAAATTATAAATAATAATTATTGGATTTAAAATTTTAAAAAACGAAAATATAATTTTACATTTCATTTCTCTTATCCCTTTCGTCATTTCTCATTCTAGATCCTTGAATTGTTTTCCTCGAGGTGACCTAGCAGAGCAGCTCTCGCTTCTCGCCTATCATCCTTGAATCTTCAAAGTCCAAGCTCTGTACCAACACTTATTGGCATAGGTGGGTGGGTACCTTCGTCCCTTAATCAAATCGGGAGTTTGACTCCCCTTGGGTACAAAAAAAACAATATTGGGAGACCTACCCCCGATCGGTCCCTATAACGGTCGATTCAGATTAGTCAGGACGAAATTCCGGATATCGGGTGATGATTAAACAAGGTACAAAAAAAAAAAAAAAAATTCAAGTTCTGTGTTCGATAAAGATCTTGTTCTCTTCTCCATCACTACTCCAATTTCATTACTCATAGATCAATTCAAAGGTACTCTTTCTCTCTCTCTCTCTAGGGTTTTTGCAAGATTTGTGAATTTATGGATTTTGTGATTTTTTTTTTCTGTTTTAGGTTTTTGACAATTTGTTTTATGATTTATTCTTCTCTTACCTTGACCTAACTCTCAAGTCTTCAAGCATCTCTTTCTTTGTGCAATAGAAATCTACAAGGTGCAACTACGAGTCATCCATCACTGTTCGATGCCACCGTCGCCACTGCAATATTATTTCTTTTAGTCGAAGATAAACTTTCTCTCTTTCTTTCTTTTCAAAAAATTTTAGGTTTTACTATTGTCATGCTTCTTGTCTCTCTCTCTCTCTCTCTCTCTCTTCCTACAACATCATTTCTATCCCTGCTTCCTATCTCTCTCTTTTTCGCACACATAAGTTGAATTTTGGTCCTATGAGTTTTGCTGGTCCTTGCATCTGCATCTGCATCCGCATCCGCATCGGTATCGCATAAGTCATTGTGCTAATCAATTTGGGAATTTTGTATGTCCTCGTGAATTTTGGTCATGTGAGTTTTGGTTCAATCTTGTCCTGCGAGACTTGCGACACTCGAGCTCGAACTCCTCAATGACATTTCGAGTCAAGCTCGAACTCTAGAATGACAAACTCGACGAGCTCAAGCTCACCTATAGTAGACTTGATTCAAGTTCGGGTATTGTGATACTTAAATTCAACCCAAGTGTCTTAATGGGGGTAGGGCTAATGAGGGTAAAAACTCAACGCACGCTCTTTTCTTATCCACATAAAAGGGTCACTCATAAATCACAGTTTGATCCATCTGAAAACCTTGCGATCTTTAAAATTTGAGGCATGTTTGAATGGATGAAATTACAATTGGAACAGCAACGTATTATTCTAGTTATGTCCTTTTCGACCTTGACAAAATTTCCATTTCACATCCCTCCTTGGACCCAGCCAGCTTTGGCCCATTGTCAGGCCTATCTAGTACGCATTGGCTTCATGTAGCCCAGTCCAAAAGCCCCAAGAATCTAGGCCTCGATTTAGAATAGAGTGATTTTTTTTCACAACACTAACAAATCGGTATCTGAACTCATATTTTAACTAATTTGATTCAAAACTTACAATAACTTATTTAAGGAACTATCATTCCAATATAGTTTATTTTATGTCTAAATCATGAGTCAAAATAAAAAATTTGGTTAAAAAATCTAACATCACGTTATAATAGGTTAACTCACCGTTAGTATTTAGAATCAAGTGATAGTGGACGGCATGATCGACCAAAAAAAATCCATTTAAAATAAAAGGCCAAGCCCAGACCAAGACGTGGTACTGAATGGAAGTCATTAAAGAATTATATTATTACCAACATGTTTTGGTTGATCTAATAATAAAAATACTACATTCTTTTAACTAAATTTTAAATTTTAAATTTTAGAAATGAAAAAAACAAATATCGAAAGAGTTCATCTTTTAATGGATCCAATAGTTAGTTTGAACTGAATTGTTAAAATCAATAAATTGATTATTTCATAAACCGATAAACATAACCATATACAAATGTTTTTCTAGTATTTAAATCTTGATATTTCTTAAATAAAATCTTAAATTAGAGTTTTATGTATGATAAAAACAAACGTCACGAGAGATTTGTCACTTAATGTCCAACCTGATTCAAATCAAATTTAATTAAATTCAACGTAATTATCAGATACCGATGATTTACAAAAAGAAAAAAAAAAAACCTTTCACATAAATTTTGGGAATCCAAATTCCAAATTGGCTAGCCCAACTATAATATTATAATCCTCGAATTATTGAATTTTGTTACGTTTCTCTTCGAAATTCTATCTCAATATTTTTTTTTGTCATTATATTCCTTCCAAAATAAGGAGAAAACGTATGAATTATCTTACTGATTAATATTATTAATATTATTATTATTATTTGCTATTCTAATCGGTAGAGACTGACCCTTGCTATAAAATATAAAGAGTTTTCAATTATTATAGAATGTTTGGTATTAGTTATCGTCCCTATCTAACATTAAAAAATTGACTACTCTCACTAATATTGAATTTGGTAAAATAACATGATTGAATAATTAAAAAATGAAATTATTTAAAAATACATATTGAATGCTAAATTTACGCATTGAATTTGTAGAGTATTTGTAATTATAGAAGAATAGAAGCAAAAGATACAGTAGAGTTAAAGAGAATTATCATATGAGGTCAATTTAATTTGCCTAATGTTTATCAATATTTATGGGGTTTAATTGGAATCGAAATTAGATCTAAAATTAAAAATTTTGATAATTATTTTAAAAGCTCATAATTTTACTCGACTTTTAAAAATTTTATAATTTGAAAGTTTTATTCTTAAATTTTATTTTTATTTTATTAATTTAAATAAATTATATGAATTTTAATTCGATTCCCACGTTTGTATATAATTTTGTTGGTGATGTTATCCATTGATGATTGACATTTTTTTTTTGGTGAAGAAAGGGAGACGAAAGAAAAAAGGGAAAAAAACACACTTAAGCTAAGTACAGAGCCCTGTCACTACTAATTCTTCTGTCTTCATTAGTAATTAGGTCATTCTTCAAAAGAGATTGAATAGAACGTGGAGGGGTCTCCAATAAGGACAGACGATGATCGCTATTTCTTTCCAGACTCGCCAGGTGATCGGCGCACATATTGGCTTCTCTATAGGTATGCTTAATTTCAGTAGTCTTCAGAACTTTCATATACCTTTTGCAGTCCATAAGCACATGATAGAGGGGATGCGTAGGACAGATGTCTTTTTTCAATAATTGGGTAATCTCCAGACAATCTACTTCAACTTCTATCCCAACTAGACCTCTGTTTTTTGCAATCTCTAGACCTTGTCTAAGAGCCAAAGTTTCCGCGGAGGTGGCGTTGGTTTTGCCTATATGCATAGTGAAGCCCACAACCCAGCTACCCTCCCCATTTCGGATGAGGCCACCGCCACCAGCTCTACCAGAAACCATATCTACAGCCCCATCTGTATTTAATCTGAAGTTCCCACTGCTAGGAGGATGCCATCTAGGATTTGGCTTGAGAGCGAACTTCTGATGCTTCACCGTCGCTTGAGCCTCTTGCCATATCGAGTTGATTTTAGTAGCCATTTTCACCGTGCCCTCCGTGCAAATTGTTTCGCCATTCATAACCAAATTACACCGTCTCTTCCAAATACACCATATAATCGCAGCGAATAGGCCGCTTTCATGAAGCATCTCAGACTTAAAGCCTCTTTGCGCACCCGTCCTAATCCAATCAGCAGAGTTTCTAGTCCAGAAATCACATAATTTGCTGATATCGGGACAGACCCCATTCCAGATGTCTCTCGCCTCCTTACAGTCTCTCAGGACGTGCAACACCGATTCTTCACTTTCTGCGCAGATTTCACACCTATCATCATTCGTGAATCTTCTCCTTCTCCTCTCCACATTTGTCATAATTTTATCAATCATGGCTAACCATATGAAGAACTTAACTTTCTCGGGGTACCTAGTCCTCCAGAGCCATTTCCAGCTCCCATTGGAATGCTGTTGGGAAGGGTTTGACTGAAGGAGAAGTTTGTAGGCACTAGAAACTGAGAAGGTACCATCCTTGGTTTCAGCCCACCCCAACAAGTCCTCAGATCCTTCGCTCCTAGGAAGAGCAACTCCTCTTATTTCCTGCACTTTTTCTTCACTGACCACAGCCCTCAGCTCCTCAGTCCTCCAATGACCCTCCCTGTTTATGAAGTGGCTCACAGAAAGATTTTGAGAGTTCCCGTCCAGGGGAATGATAGCATGATTTTGAGGTTTATCATTTCCCACCCACCTGTCTTCCCAAAAGTTTACACACCTACCATTTCCCACCCTCCAAATGGCACCCAACTGGATGCACCCTCTGCACTTAAGAATGCCCCTCCAGGTATGAGAGTCAGTCGTTTTCGCCTTTTTCTCCAAGAAGCTCTCCCGTTTCAAATATTTTTTCTTCATGATCTGACACCATAAAGCTTGATCATCCTGAATCAAACGCCACCCCAGCTTGGCCAGCATGGCAGTGTTGTTTCTCCTCATTTCCCGGATGCCCAAACCACCATCCTGTTTAGTCTGGCAGACCCTTCCCCACTTCACCAGGTGAATCTTTCTGCTTCCCTCCTTGCTCCCCCATAAGAAATCTCTATTAATTCTATCAAGTTTTAGGCAAGTGTTGCTAGAGATCCAGGCAGCTTGCATAGTGTACGTAGGGATAGCTGAAGTCACGGATTGGATGAGAGTTCTCCTTCCTGCGTTGCTTAACAACTTAGCGCTCCAACCGTTAAGTCTTCTTTGGACCTTATCAACCAAATGACTGTAGAAATTTTTGTTAACTCTCCCATGGATAAGAGGCATCCCCAAGTAAAGCTCCAGGTCTTCAGTAGTAGTGAACCCGCAAATATCCGCTAGAGAGTTCTTGAGACAGTTTGCTGTTCTGGGAGAAAACCAAATTTTAGATTTGGTTTCATTTATACCCAAACCACTCTCCGCTGAGAAATCTTTCAGACATTCCCTAATCACACTTAAGTTCAAGTGATCCGCCTCCACAAAAAGAAGAAGATCGTTTGCAAAGAAAAGATGAGAGATGTGCGGACCGTCTTTGGAGAAACTAAACGGTTTCCACACCCCCTTCCGAACCTTGTCTTGGATCATATAGGATAGTCTCTCTATCACGAGGATGAAGAGATAAGGGGACAGAGGATCTCCTTGCTTGAGGCCTTTCCCAGTCTTCATGGGCGGCAAAGCTTCGCCATTCCAGATTAGAGAAACTTCACTGTTGGTGACTGCAAACATGATGATCCTAACCAACGAGATGGGAAAATTGCAGTCTAGAAGAACCTGACCCAGGTAGCTCCAACTTACATTGTCATAAGCTTTTCGAAGATCAATTTTCATCACCATCCAATGTCTCTTGCTCTTAGACCGTTGCATAGAGTGAATAACCTCCTGAGTGACAACAATATTCTCCACTGTGCCTCTTCCCGGTAAGAAACTATTTTGATGAGGGCCTATCATCTTCTGGATGAAAGGTCTTAGTCTCTGCACTAGGACTTTAGCTAGCACTTTGTAGGAAGTATTAAGAAGAGATATAGGTCTGAAATCGTTCATACTCGCAGCATAGTCTGTTTTAGGGATTAAGACAATATGGGCTCGAAGGATTTCAGGACAGAAGAAGCCATCCCGAAGAGCCTGGTTTACAAACCCCATAACCTCCTGTTTCATTACCTCCCAAAAAGTTTGATAGAAAATAGGTTGAACACCATCCGGACCAGGGGCCTTAAGCCCTTGCATAGAGAAGACAGCCCCCTTAACCTCCTCTTCACTAGCTTGTGTAATCAGCTGACCATGGTGGGTGTTCTCGATTTTCCTTACCCAGCTTCTGAACCTTTCACTGGGAGGAGTCACTTCCTTCCCAGTGAAAAGGCTGGCAAAATAGTCCATAGCATGCCTCTTCAGTCTATCATGGTCTGAGCACCATTCACCTTCAACCTGCAGAGTGGCTATTCTGTTGGAGTTCCTCCTGACTTTTGTGTGGGCATGATAAAATTTTGTATTCCTATCTCCTTGCAAGAACCAGTTCACTCGAGCTTTCTGGTGCCAAAAAATCTCTTCTTGGTCCAGAATGCTATGGTACTCGCCTAGCAGCTGTCTTTCTAGAGCTTGCAAGAATTTAGACCTTCCCAAGTTTGCAGATTTTTGGATGCCTGCCAACCTATTTTCAATCCTTCTCTTCCTCGCAAAAATGTTACCAAATTCCATTTTATTCCAAGTTTTTAATTCCTCTACTGTATGATGCAGAGCCATGAGCAGGTCACCATTGACAGAGGTCCAAGCAGATTTAAAAACTTTTTTGAAGTTTGGGTGAGTGATCCAAGCTGCCTCACATCTGAAAGGTTTGTTGCTGCTCTTAGGAGGCACAGAAAGCCTAGTATTAAGCAACAGAGGATTGTGGTCCCCATGTAAGCAGGGAAGGGTAATAACTTTCAGCTCAGGAAATTTGAGCTTTGACTGCAGATTACCTAAAGCCCTGTCAAGCTTCTGCTGCAAGATAATCTTGCCCTCTCTTCTACGGGTCCAAGTATACTTGGGTCCCAAAGCTTCCAGCTCAAGTAAGTTACATTCCTCCCAATGCCTTCTAAAACGCATTCCTCTCGCCCAACCCTTAATGTTTTTGCTGCTGGTCTCCAACCCACCTGCGTGATCATTAAAGTCTCCCATCATAAACCAAAGGATATGAATTCCCACAGCAAGCTCTTTCATTTGCTTCCAGAAAGTCTCCTTAGCTGCGTAGTTTGGTTGGACGTAGACGCATGTAAGGAGCCAACATTGACTACCCTCTCCTATCCGAATATGAATCCATTGATCAGCATGGTTCAGAATCGTCAACTTCACCTTGTTTGTGTTCCATTTAAGCCAAAGGCCACCTCTAAAACCATTTGTCCGGACAGTAAACTCACCTTCCATACCATCTCTGGTTAGGAAATTTGGGTAAGAGTTGTTTTTAGATCTGGTTTCCAGGAGGCAGACCACCTCTACTTCATGCTTCCTAATTAGCTCTCTACACACTCTCCTGAAGCTACTATTGCCCACACCCCTGCAATTCCAAACCATTATTTTGGAATTCATTGAAACGAGGAGAAAGAGAAGAACGTAGAGCGGCTCAAGCCTCTATTCCCATCCCTTCATCTGAGCTTTGTGCCTCCTCTTCACTTGGGTTACCATCATTCACCCAATCCATGTTAACATCATCTCCCTCGCACATCACATCTTTGAGGTCTCTGTTACCGTGGCTAGCCGTTTTATTCAAAAAAATCCGTATCCCTTGCTCCTGCTCCCACCCCTGGATCCAAGGCCCTTTCTTTGTCCCTCGACTTTCTTGCCTTCATTTGCGGCCCCAGCTCCCCTACCGCTCTCATCCACGCGGAAGGGCCAAGCCCCAAGGGCCCATGTTCCCCAGACCCTAAGGTAAGCATATATTTCCTGGCCCCATTCGGAGGCTCTTCCATCCAATAAGCCTTATCATGGGTTTGGGCTTTGCCTTCCTGTCCAGCCCAAGCTTGGCTGTCTTCCTCACGCCGACCACCTAGAAAGTGCTTCTTGTCTCTACCGCTGAGCCCCTGTTCTGTCCCTCTCTCACCGCTTCCCTGTCTACCTTTTCCCGTCTTCGCCGCTGTCTGTCTCATCGTATCACCCTTCTGAGCACTTTCCTTCTCTATGTTTCC
Organism: Dillenia suffruticosa; assembly: GCA_033439265.1. NCBI lineage: Eukaryota > Viridiplantae > Streptophyta > Magnoliopsida > Dilleniales > Dilleniaceae > Dillenia > Dillenia suffruticosa. The sequence goes on from JAVTVX010000027.1 coordinate 2,221,520, forward strand.
AATAGCCCCTGATTTCTCCCCCCTCCACATAATCATCTCTGACTCTTTCGCCTCCAACTGTCCTGTCCGCACTGCAATCTCATCTCCCAAAGTATCGTTGACTTCGGGCAAACCCTCAAACCTGTTCAGGTAATGCTTCTGGCCCATTGTTTTGCCTTCTCTATCTTTTAAATTTCTATTCTTAGCATACCTTTGTCGTCTGGTGACCTGCATCCATGGACCTAGTCCTGCATCTTTGACGTCGCCTCGTTGCGTCGGGGTTTCTTCGCCGACGGTTTTTCCCGTTCCTGGCTCCCGGAGTTTAGTACTTGGGTCTGAAACACATTCCCCGCATTTGTCACTTGAGTGTCCTACTCGCCTGCATAGGAAGCAGATCGTGTGGAGGCCTTCGTACTCCACCCTGATGATCTTGTTCCTTAGTTTAACCCGTGAGACCAAAGGTGCATTTAGATTCACTTCTACACACAACCGGGCATATTTGCCTCTGAGGACATTTGCTGTATTTGCATCAACCTTAATCGGTCGTCCTATCGCCTTCCCTATCTCCAGCAATATTTCCTCATCGAAGAACTCTATTGGTATATGGGGGAGTCTAATCCAAACTGCTGTGGAGGTTATTTTTGAAGTCTTACTGGAGAACCATGGATGCCACTTTTTGATGGTGAGATAGTGGTTGTGGATCATCCACGGGCCACCTGTTAGAGCTTGATAGTAATCCTGTTTTAGGGCGAATTTAACTAAGAAAAACTCACTTCCTAAATCTAATAACTCCATGGCCCCTTCAACCTTACACAGAGCCGTGATTTTTACTTGCATAAGTTGATAACCTATATCTTTCCCCAAGAGTTTGATGATCAGAGATCTCTTCCATGGCTTCCAGAGGTCCTTCAATTTATCATCCGTTATGTGGATTTTTGGGATTAAACTATTACTCCAGATGTCCTTCAATTTATCATCCGTTATGTGGATTTTTGGGATTAAACTATTACTCTCGCCTGCATCTTCTTCCGCATCTAGGCCTTCCCATTCGGACTCTGAATCCACTTCAAAGTCCTCCACTGTCTTGTTTGGATCACTTGGCTCCTCCATCAGCATAGCTTTGAATGATAACTTCGGGCGTTCAACTTCGTTCGGCATTGACGCTTTCGGTTTCTTCACACACCGCTGATACGGATCGTCCTCTCCTGGGGGGTCCTGTTGACATTCACTAGATTGTACGGACATTCGCTGCTTGATATTTCAGGGCTCAGTTGTTTCTTTTTCTTGTTGATGATTGACATTAGAGATTTAGTATGCAAAAATCTTAATTGGGACCCACTTAAACATAGAACAACCCCTCCCCACCTGTCTACAACACCAGATGCTTACCAGACAACTAAAGGGAGAAATAGAAAATTTCTCTGGTCAAATTTATGATAAATCACCAGCGAATCTTATTAATTTTTAAAATAACTGTTAATTAATTTTTTCAATAAATTTATATATATATATATATATATATTTAGGCATAATTAATTTATAAATATTGGGTAAACTTAATAAGTTTATTTTATACATATATAAATGATAGAATTTTTTTTTTTTTTTACTTTCACAGGAAAAAAAAAAAGAAGAATATTAAAATGTATAACGTCAACCAAGCCAAAGTGCTCCGTTTCACAGAAAGAAAAAAATAGAAAAAAACAAAGAATGAAGCACCCAGTTGCAAGAAGATTTTAAAATTTAATTAACACTCTCCTTCTGGGGTAGGCTGCGTTCCTCTTTCAAGGATTTTCCCCTGAAAAATATTGAGGTTCCATATGGAAACCAAAAATTTTGGTGCAAGACAATAATTCATCAGACTCAAGAAAAAAATGGAGTTTCTGTCTCTCATCATCTCTGTCCTCTCTCTCTCCTTAATTTTCTCTTCTTCCCTTGTTCTTGCCCAACAGTCCTATGAAGGAAAAGCCACAACAAATTGCAGCAACACAGAAAATTCAACAACAGTGCTTGGCTACACCTGCGATGGAGTCTCTAAATCTTGCCAATCGTACCTTATTTTCAGGGCTCTTTCTCCTCAGAACACAGTTAAATCCATTTCTTCACTTTTGAATGCAGACCCATCTCAGGTTGCACAAATCAATTCCGTTTCTGAGAACACGACATTTGACACAAACAAAGAGGTAATTGTTCCAGTCACATGTTCTTGCTCAGGTCAATACTATCAGTCAAATGCATCTTATGTTATCCGAAGTGATAATACCTACTTTGTGATTGCAAATGACACCTATCAAGGCCTCTCAACATGTCAAGCTCTCCAAAATGAAAATGGGAATTTGACCAGGTACATATATTCTGGTACTAATATTACTGTTCCTCTTAGATGTGCTTGTCCTACAGGGAACCAAACAAATGATGGCATCAAATACCTACTTAGCTATCTAGTCACTTGGGGTGATACTGTTTCTTTGGTTAGTGCAAGGTTTGGAGTAAACACAGGAACAACTCTTGAGGCTAATGGGTTAAGTGAGCAAGACCCCACTATTTACCCCTTTACAACCCTATTAGTGCCTCTCCAAGAACCACCTTCTAGTACTCAAACCCTAACTCCTCCACCGCCGCCACCATCACCACCACCTCCTCCATCATCTTCGAGTTCGGGTTCAGACGGGAACTCAAAAAAGACATGGATTTATGTTGCTGTGGGAGTTGTAGGAGGAATTGTTGTTTGTGTTGCGGGTGTGGTTATTTTCTTGGTGTTCTTCAAGAGGAAGAATGCTAGAAGAAGCAAAGCTGATCCAGTTTCGAGCTCCCAAGGCTTTGAAGCACTTGAAAAGTCACCTAAGGTGGGGGAGAATTCTAGTGTTTTCTTGGAAAGCTTATCTAGTATAGCTCTATCCATCAAAACCTATAGCTTTGAGGAATTGAAATTGGCTACTGATGATTTTAGCCCCAAGTGTTGGATCAAGGGATCTGTGTATCGTGGTACTTTCAATGGTGATTTTGCAGCAATAAAGAAAATGAATGGAGATGTGTCTGAAGAAATAAGGTTGTTGAATAAGATTAAGCACATAAATCTTATTCAACTTTCTGGTGTTTGTTTCCATGATGGGTACTGGTATCTTGTTTATGAATATGCTGCGAATGGACCTTTGAGTGATTGGATATACAAAAATAGAAGTGATGAGAAGTTTTTGAGTTGGACACAAAGAGTTCAAATTGCTTTGGATGCGGCCACTGGTCTTAACTATCTCCATAGCTATACAAGCCCTCCTCAAGTTCACAAGAACATAAACAGTAGCAATGTGCTTCTAGACGGTGACTTTAGGGCAAAGATTGCCAATCTTGGTCTAGCAAGGTCTGCAGAAGCGCAGGAAGGTGAATTCGCACTAACGAGACACATTGTAGGCACCAAGGGTTACATGGCTCCTGAGTACTTGGAAAATGGTTTGGTCTCCACAAAAATTGATGTTTATGCGTTTGGGGTTTTGTTGCTTGAAATACTTAGTGGGAAAGAGGCTACCATATCAGAAGCTTTGCTTGGTGGAGGCAATGAGGAAAAAGAGAAGTTGAAGGACTTTATAGACCCTTCTTTGGAGAATAATTATCCTTTGGAACTTGAAGTTTTTATGGTAAGATTGGTTGAGAACTGTTTGAGTAAAGATCCTACACATCGCCCGATCATGGATGAGGTTGTGCAATCTCTCTCAAGAGCCTTGGCCACTTCGTTGAACTGGGAAATTTCCAACATGTCTGGTTATCGGAGTTACAGCTAGAGGTCTGGATGGCACTATAATTTATGTAAGGATTCTTCTTCAGAGATTATTTACTTGTAATTATTGTTCTTTCTCCATAAACTTATCAAATGTTTGACCATTCTGAAGTTAATAGATTTGAACCTCGATCTACTATCCTTGTATGATAATCATAGTTTTCTGCCTTTCTGTTTAGCTGTTTCAAATGATTAATTACTTCTCATTCTTCAAGCTCGGTCTAATCCAAATCATTGAGCTTCAGCTCTTGTTGGATAGATATATGTTATTCTAGTTCCTAAGCCTGTCAAAGAATTTATTCCCTTACTGACTTATTCTTTTGTTCTGGAAGAACTAAGCCAGCATTTACAATGTTATAAATTAAGCAAATTCCCAAGTTGGCAAGAATCGCATTATATTAAATCGCTTTCTGCAATAATCAACTAAGGTTCTGGGCATATCTGTAGGGCAATACCTAATATTTTGATTTCTTTTAAACAGATTCATCCATTTGTTAGATTAAAATTCTGGTCAGTTCACATCATCTTGCTATGCTAGTTGTCCTACCCAAACAAAATCACCTTAGCATCCAAAATCAACTGCGTGACTTAGCTGTGCGTAGTTTCTTTTCTGCTTTAATGGCCCGTACATGACACAGAAGACAGGGCTATATAATCCTAATTTATTACCAGAGGTTTGACTCACTTTTTTTTTTTGTGGTAAATAGGTTTGACTCAGTTTGAGAATGGAAATTGCAAAACACACTTGGATTCAGCAGTAACATTCAACAAATATGTTTCATTGCATCAGATCAAACTTGTACATATCAGAAAGCTACCTGAACATCTGAAAAGAAAGAAGTCTACATTTTTCTTTTATAAGGCAACAAGCAGAACAGGCATGTGTGCTATTCTTATTTCTTTTAGTTTTGCCATCTAATTGAGTCATTTAGATAGTTATGAAAGCCAACCTAGCTGATCTGCCACCTACCTAACCTATCTGTTGGTGAAAACTTAATGTGATTGAGTCCCATCTGCTTGTGATCATATAGATAAGACCTAAATCAACGAGCTTTGATTGGATTGATGATTTGGTTGATTTCTTCTGGTTCTAATATCCATGACCTTTCAAATGAATCAGACGATGCTTGGACAAGAACAGCGAGGTTCAAGACAATTTCTGTCATTTGAGGCCTTAATGCGGACTTCTCTAGCGTGCATGCCTTTGCCAACGCTGCCAAACTCAGCGCACCATCGATAGGGTAAAAGGTTCCCAAGCTTGGATCCATCCATTTCTTTAGCCTATCCGCCCTATTCTCTTCATCATCTTCCAGTATTCCCCTTATGTCCTTCCACGACATCACAATTTCACCATGGTCTTTAGTTACCATAGCTTTTTTTCCTGAAAGCAATTCCAACAAAACAACCCCAAAAGCAAAGACATCAACTTTTGGTGTCAGAGTGCTCGAAGCAGGTCTAGCCATGGAGAACTTCGCAATCTTAGCCTTAAACTTCGAATCAAGAAGTATGTTACTCGTTCTAATGTCTCTGTGAACAATACTCGGTTGTGTGTGCTCATGCATGTATTGAAGACCATGGGCTACATCCAATGCTATATGTAACCTCTGACTCCATGTAAGATAAGTACCAGAGCTAGCGCTTGGTGAAGATTTCGGATACAACCATTTCTCCAAGGACCCATTTTCAGCAAATTCGTAAACCAAGAAAAAATTCCCATCTTCATCAGATGAAAACCCCTTTAAGGTCACCAAGTTTGAGTGATTTACCTTTTGCAAGATCTTTAATTCCTCAGTGGCATCTTCCTTACTTTTCTTTACTGCAAAGACCTGGCCATCAATCATGGCCCTGTATACTGTTCCTCCAATCCTGTGGGATTCATTCAAGTTCATGGTTGCCTCCATAATCACTCTTGTCTCATAAATCACCGGCTTACACAGATAACCAGAAACCCCAGGAAGTAGCTTATCTTGCACAATCTTAGGCACGAAATTATCTTCTTTTAAAGATCCCTTCGTCTGAATCAAATCAGCAGTCTCCAAAGAGGAAATGTTGCGAGCAATAGTTTTTTTCCTTTTGAAGCTAAGATTAACATAGACCAGCAAGCATGCGACAAGAAGCACAACGGGAGTCAACCCTGCAGCCAAAGTGATGAGGATCCGGCGATGTTTGGAATGTCCTCCAGCATTAGGGGAACGTGGTTGCAAAAGAACTGGCAATTCTGATACAGGGATCAACGTTGGCAAGTTTACAGCATCAGTAAAGTTCCGATAATTGTTTTCAGTCACTATATCAACTGCAGAGACATTCAGCTTAGAACTCACGAGTAATAGATCATCACCAGGTTGCCACACATAAGTGATGAGAAATTTGAATCCATTTTCCTTCTCTGCTGCCCTGGGACAGTTACAGAACAAAGGAAAAACAACTTTATCGCCTATATCAAGCTGGGTAGGTTCCAGCGTCGGGTTCAAATCTTCAACTACATGATAGTTCGTGAGATTCTCAAATATAGTGGTGGAAACATAGTAAAAGGTGTCGCTCTTCTGAATCTGATAAGTGATGTTGGCAAATGAACGGTTGCCAGAGCAACCACAGGAAATAGGAATTAGCAGAAGTTGGTCTGGAACAAGCGGATCCTCCTCGGAGAACAAATTGCTTGCTTCAGCAATTGACAAACGACTGACTCCAAACAGATCAGATATCCGTCCCAAATCTAAGAATTCCGGTGACAAGGCCCGGTATGCTACATAAGTGTTGCAGGGGGCAGTCGTATCTGAGCATGAGAAGTCGGTGCTTGCAGTGGTTGATGATTGAGCTGCAACTCGGGAGCTGAAAAGGAAGAGAAACTGGAAAAACAGAACTTTTGAAGACAGGAAAAAGACTGCCATTACTGTGAGCTTTCCTTGTTAGGCTCCACCCAGTTATTTCATATGAACTATAGCACTGTGCAATAACCCAACTCTTAGGCTAATAAAAGTAAAGTCGACACAAAAGCTAGACGGGAGTCTTCCTTATTAACCTTTCACTCAGCAGCATTAAAAAAAAAAATTGCAAATGAATATCTAAGGAACCCAGTCTACTGGAGGATTCTCAGTTGTCTTCAGGTTAAAAAAAAGTACAAAAACAAGCAACGGTTAGTGATATATTCGTTTCGATTACGATAATAAAGTAGGACAAAAGCCTATATACTTCCTAGTCTGGATTTTTGTTCCCACCCTCCAAGCATCTTGACGGGCATTCATTTATTTATTTTGATATAAGAACCAAGTTAAGACGGCAAGAAGTTGTCCGCCTATTCTATTCTTTTCGAAGAGTCAATATGCGGACAAATGAGACTCGAGTTTATGGTGTTTTCCCGAGGATAAATGTGAACCAGAGAATGTAACGATGAGTATAGTCATTTGGCATCAAATAAAAATATTTCTTCACTGGGACCATACAAGTAGGTAGTTATCCCAAAAAGGAGTGATGTGTCAGTTTAAACTTTTATCTTAGAAGCTGATCTCAGAAGATCCCCACAATGCCTGCAGGATTGTCTGGCTGGGAATGCCCGTTCCCATTGTCTTTAGCTCATGTTGAGACGAGCCCGAATGGGCAACTGTGGATACCAAGCTTAATTTGTAAAGAGTTTTATTTATCATCAATCACCACACTTCCAAATAAAAGCAGGATGATAACTTAGTTTGATTTAGTCAACTCACAGAATGTTTGCAGAAGCTGCACAGTGTTGAGCACATGAGTTCATCATCATCAGCATTCTAATAAACATTTACTCCAAAAGCCATTTTCAAAGCTACAGGAATATGTAGCATAAACACTTTTGAGATCAACAGCGCTAACAGTATACATGTGAGCTGGCAATGCAGATGGAAGGATCTCATTTACTTGTTCAGTTCTCTCTTGTACAGCAGCAGCCTCCCACAATTTCTCAAAAGCCCTGAATGCAAAAGCAGCCCTGCCACACTTACAGCAAGCCTGGATGAGAACCTTACACATGTAAGCATCCGGCACCATGGCACTTTGCCTGACCATCCCAAAGAGATCTTGCGCTGTTCTGAGGTCTCCCTCGAGTGCAAAGTGATGCATCAGACCAGAAAAGGTCTGCATGTCTGGGATAATTCCGCACATCATTTCTTCAAGAATATTCAGAACATCAGTACTCCTGCATTTTGCCAATGTTCTGAGTAAGTGTATAAAAGCATCATATTAAATTTAGACATGGGACAGCAAAGTACTTTTAACATCACGAAAGACCCTCAGAGCAGCATCACTATTCTTTGAAATTGCATAGAAATCAAGGATTAGTCTTAGAGAGCTGACAGGTGATATGATGCCCTCCCTTTCTATTTTATGTCTTAGTTGATCAACCAGGATCAGCATTCCCCTCACGTGCTAATTTAGTGATCATCCTTGAAACTCTGTATACATCATGAACAAAGCCTCCTGGTTGATTAGCTACCCAACAAAAGAATTCCCAAGCTGTTACAGCCGATTTGAAGTTCCTTATCATCTTGCAGGCTAATTGGGGTCCACACAAACTTTGCATTCTCGAATGCTAACACTTCCTCCGAACTCCAATCATTCAAGGCACTTGCTAAAGCACTAGTGTCCGGCATGAGCTTAACTCCATCTACATCCATCTTCACAGCAATTATTACCATGTCCATGGTTTTCCTCTTCATCCACACCATCATCACTACTATTGTCAATAACACCAATTTTCTTGATTCTCTCATCTGGTAACATTTCTCTAAGAAATTCATTTATCTCCTCCACATAACTTCTCTCTCTCTCTCTCTCATGCATTTCATGGACAATCTCATAGATCGGGTTAGCAACATCCCATCAATATGCATCTCATTCAACAGACTTTTTAACCACATCAAACCGCTCAATGCTAATAAACCCCCTCCACCAATATGGAATACTGCTGTCCACTTCATTCTCATCGACGGCAAAAACTTAAAAATCTCAAATGCCTGGTCTAGTTTCTCACATTCACAAGATGCTTGATCATAACCGTGTATGTTCTAGCATTAAGATTTGCTCCTTATCGAACCAACATATTAAATAAATTCACAGCTTCAAAGTCCATACCTATTTTAGCATAAAGATTCACGACAATATTATAGGACTCGGTACACAGACGCTTACCCATCAACCCTCGCCACTCATCCCACATGCGTACAATTGACTCAAGATCACCTGCAAGAGCAAACCATCGCATTAGATCCATAAAGCTAACACCGGACTTCCCCGAATTAACGGCATCAATCAAAATCCTAAGTTCCTCATATCTTTGAGCCTTGGTAAGAGTCTTAGCCATTTTGAAAATTGTTACCTGGGTATGTGAAAAATGTGGAACCCTTTTCAGGGCATCGATTATGGAAAGAGCAGAGTCCGATGAGGGAGCAGAACGAAGAACGTGAGTGACTATGAAAGAATTGGGGTTATTAAACAGAGAAGAAAGTGAGGTTCCTGAGCCAGAGCGAAGACATAGTCTAAGCGAATCTATGAGTTTGGCTCTTCGGAGATAAAGGGTAACTTTGGGATTGAAGGAGAAGAAAAAGGACAACATTGTTGGTGGGTTACGAAAATGGAGAGTTTTGTTCTATAAAAGAAGTGTTTGAGGTACATTAGTGGCACTAGCCGCAGAACATGAGACTTGTACCTTCGAGAAGTGCTATAATACCCAAGAAATATATAGCTTTTCTTATCAAAGATCGACTGCTACCTGAGACATATTTAGGCTTAAAATTAAATGGGTGTGACAAAATCAAACACCAGGTGTGCAGGTTGAGACTGTCCACTCCTCTACAACTTGTGAGAGAGAGAGAGAGAGAGAAAGAGAGAGAGGGCTGGACGACTTTAACTGGAAGAAGTACAAAGAGGGCGCAATAACCAGAGGACAGAACCAGAATAACGTTGTTGGTTCGGCCCTCCTCAGCTGCGGCTTGTACGGAAAGAACAAGAATCTTAGAATGTTGGGACTTCAGCCATGTTAAATAAATTGCAAGACATACGTTAAAATGGCTCGTTTAACTATTTCGCCAAATAATATATATATAATTTTTTATTTAAAAAAAAAAAAGGAGTTGAAAAATTATAAATAGAGGTAAAGGCAAACCCAAAATTTTACAGGAGTGAAATTATAATTTTTAAACTTATTTATATAATTTTCTTCTTACATTTTAATATACATTGAGTTGGTTTGCTTCAAAATTTAACTTCATCTACCAAGGCATTGCATCAAAGCCAGGTAATGTTTTACTCAATCAAGGGCATGCTCAACCCGGATAAGTATTTTTCTCTTGTTCCCTTTTTTTATATTTTGGAGGAATTAAAATAAAAAATAACATTTGTATGATTATATTTCTTTTTTGCAAATGTGAAAAATAAAACAACAACAATAACAACAAACTGAGACTTATTCCCAAAATTTAGAATCGGCCATTTGAGAGACAAATTTATAAAAGATAAAAATAAGAATAAAAAAATATATATATAAATAAATAAAAATAAAAATAAAATAAATAAATAAAATAAAATAATAAATATATAACTCAATAGATAAATATCTAAAATATATTGGTTTAATTTGTGCGAATTCTATTACGTCATCTATTCCTATCTAAAATAATTTCCTCTTCTAAACCCCTTAATTTCTATATTTGTACGGATAATTTGCATCCAAGTTTTTCATGGTCTACCTTTATGTTTTACTAGATCTCTTATATTTAAATTCTCAGTTCTCCTAATCGGTATATTTTTGGACCTTCTTTGCACATGCCCGAATCACCTCAAATGACACTGTCGCATTTTATCCGCAATTAAATTATCTCACAATTTGTTACAAATTTCTTTATTTCTAATTCTATTTTTTCAAAATTTTTTACACATCCACCTAAATATCCTTGTGAATGTGAAAAATAGATATAAAAATATGGAGCCAATTCGTATTGTGGGGGGGTGCCACAATGGTTATAGGCAGGACTAGAGATCATGTGGGTATAGCTTTAGCCTCACTCGCAATATTTTCTTTACAATTTTGTGATTTGAATTGAAAAATATTAAGGATTTTTTTTATTATACGAGATTTAAATTTCATATTATAATTGAGAAAAGAGATTGTGATCACATTATCTACTTAGGACCATAAAGGTCCTTTTTCATAACAAAGAAAAGGTCTTTTTTCTTTTTCATTTTTACTCAAAGAAAAAGTGTTATTGGTAACAATTTAATCCTTTTCCTAATTAAAAAAAAAAAAAAAAAGTTGTCATGGGATGGGTGCTGTGGAGTGGTTTTTGGACATAACTAGAAATCTGAGCCCTGTCTGCATAGGTTTGAATCTTTTATAGGTTTGAATCTTGAAGCTCACAGACCTTGTATAATATAATTAAATGAAAATAAAATATAGAAATGTATCATTTTGTCACGATATAATCTATGATGATAGCACTACAAGGTTACCCTTATTTCATCTTCTTCTTCTTGTATTATTTTTCAACTAAAATAAAATAAAAAATAAAAAATGTATATAATTTTGACAAATAGGAAGTGAATTTATGAATGAAATTTCAGAATTACTACTACATTTTTTTTTTTTAAACATAAAGGGTCTGCCATCTTTAGTTCAACTTAGCTTCCCAAAACAGGACCTGTGGAGTCCGCCAGAACCTATACATTAAACACAAAAGAAACAACTGAAGCTTGAAAGGAAAACCTGTGACACATAATAAAATCAATCAAGTTCAAGACCAAATGCACATTTTCCTCGTTTTTTTCTTTATTGTGGTTGAACCGGTCCCTTTTTGTTTAATTGTTCTTTTGCTCTTTTACAGTCATACAATAATGTAGATGGTTCCTCTAGTCACAGTTCATGTATAAAATGCAGAATTCCAATGTTAAATGCTTTAACAGACCCTTGATGTTATGAATTCTCCAATAAACAGTGGTAGCTCAGATTTGAGGAGATGATGTATGTGCAATGTCAAGACCGGAACTGACCAAGATTGACACTCAATAAGCTACAGAGGAAAGGTCCCGGTCATTCTTATATGGTCAAGGGTCCTCTTCAGGCCATATTTGAGCACTGCCTGGTTCCCGGCTCTGAATCCATCTCCATAGGCTGATGAACTGTCTGACTCGATCTGGTGTTTGAAAAACTCACCTAGTTTCCGTTCGAACTCGGACCGTTTTCCTTTCTTTGATGATGCAGACTCTGATAATGAAGACGAAGATGATGAGGTAGAAGCTCCATTGCTCCCAGACCCAGCAATGATCTCAGAATCCAACCACATGTGAGCTAACACTTGGCATATCCCTTCTTCGACATCCTGACTTAAGTTGGGATACCCTGTTCAAAAAAGCCTCCTTAGATTTCCCAATGAATCCAGCAAAATGCCATGTAGCTGAAGTGAAGCAAACTACTGATTAATGCATGTTTGTGTTTAAAAAAAAAAAAGGCACCTTTTAGCCGGAGCCATGCATGCATCATCTCATGGGCAAGTATCGACCCTGTTAACAACCTGTATCCATAGAGGTTCAGATTTAAATAGAGACATGAACAAGTACCATGACGAGACAATTAGAGAAAGTGAGTGAATGCAAGGAAATACCTAGGAAGACCATACAAAATGAGGATTGCCGTAACCTCACAACGACGGATTAATCTGTAAGGCTCTGTTATCATGTCTATGACTGTATATCCTCCAATCCTTGGCTTCCTCAATATCTGAAATGCTAAAGGAACTAAATAAATACAGGTCCCCCCCCCCCACTCCCAAAGGTTAACAGACAAGTTCATATATTGAATCTTAGGAATAGAATCCTACCGTGCTGACAGTCTGTTCTTCTGAGAGGCAGAGTCCTCTAGTCTCAGGCAAGTGATGATGGCCCTGCCAAAGAAAGAAGAACAATGAGATCCAGATGGTTGATAAAAAGGAAGAAAAGAAAAAGTCTTGCATGGACTAGCTTCAACACATCATCTTTCAGACCTTTTCCCCTTCCATGGCCTCATTCAATGCTTGTCTCTCGACCAAAAGCAAAGGAATTTGCTGTTCCACTTTCATATTTAAACCTTCATAAAATTCTTGTATTTCAAGGTAAAGAGGTTGGCATTCATGAGTATCCATAATTGCAGAGTCCAAACACTCTAGACAAAGCTTCCGACCATCACCCAGTGACAGAAACTGCATGTCCGTAGCCTAATATAGATAGCCATTGTTAGTAACAGCATTGCTTTTCAAAGAGAGAGACAAGCAGAGAGGCAGTCAAAATTTATCAAACCTCCATTCTTTCGCAGCTACAGCAGCGAGGGGTCCCATCATGTTCATGTGAAGGGCAATACTTTTGCAACCAAAAAGGATGTGCCCTATACTCAATAAGGCCTGCTGCGTTTGTTGGAATCTGCACACAGAGGGTTGAGATCCAGGGCTTTCAGTTATATGAAGAGAGATAGATATAGAGATAGAGAGCAAGCATGACTGACAATTTGCAAGGTTTACAACCTCAAATTGTTGGTTGAACAACACAAAAACAATTGTAAGTTAATATATCAAGTAGTGCTTTCCCAGCACATGATATTCCTGGGGAGGATCCCAATAAAAATCCATTGGCAGTCACAAAAACAATTGAAAGTTAATATATAAAACAGCAGCCCAGACAAAGTTAAGTTCTTTGTAAGCATGAGGAACATGGTTTTATCCTCAACAATGACTCAAAAGTACTCCCACAGTTAAGTTCTTGTCTGTCTTTCCAGAAGAACTGATAATAGTATAACAGCCAAAGATTTCTCTTCCTCCAGAAGCATCTAGGATAAAATCTTACCGAAGGTATAAATAATTTGCAGACAAGAATCATCAATACAAGCACTCCCAAATAATACCGACATATTTGGTAGTTTGTATAGTTTGGGACATTAGGTAAGGCTTGGTCAACTCATAGTAATTATCTTAGTTTTGTGATTTTGAATATCAATTTTTTTTCTTCGGTTTATGGTTCTGGTCTATGTATCTGAACACTTACGGGATAGGCAATGATCATTAATTTTGGTATTGGTATATCAGTATTGGTTTTGATCTCCACTCTCCAAAGTATGTTTCTTTTCTTAACCAATGTATGTAACGGGAACCAGGATCAGAATTACTGATTTTATTTGGCATCAAGTTACCGGGTCATTAACTAGCTCATTCTTTCGCTTCATAAATTTCAACTTGTCATGTTCAGTTTTCAGTTAGCATATCAATAGAAGTTGCAAAATTCACCATTGGACTACAGCAAACACAAAGCATAATGACAACAAAAGGTTAGATATAGCTTCACCATACCCAAGTTTCATGGACAGAAGTGGTGCACTCTTTTTGAATTACATTGAAATTAAAGGTCATCTGGCCATTAGCTCCTTATCAGTTGGTGACAGCGCATTAAAAAGAGATAGTTTTGCATCTGATTCTTGTAAAACGGTTGAAACTTACAAAATTCTTGCAGACATCACATCTGGGATGATGTTGATCCCTATAGCAGGACTTGTGATAAGGGCGGTTTCCATACATCGAAAACTATAAAAGAAAAAAAAATGCAGGTTACCAGAAAAGTTTATTCATGTATAGTAAAGAACAGACATGAACCAAATCAGCTGTCAACATTATAGGCTATTAAACTAATTCAAATATCAGGCCCAGGGAATCAGACCTCATTATCAGAAATGGGTTGATTGCAAGAATGGCAACGGAAACATTCAGGATGCCAAACACCACCCATGCAACTCAAGAAACGTCCATGCCCAATTTCAGTGTTGCAACCAGCACAAATCCTATTGTCATTATTGTGGAAACAACCAAGTCAGTCTTACACACTGTCTGCAGGTTCCTCAAAGGAACATATAATGCAGGGCATATAAACTTTTCAGAATGGCAAAATTATACGCAGAAATAATGTAGCAAGAATAACTCCAACAGCAAGTGTCATATATAGCAACATATACTAGACAAGTTGAATTGAATCAAAATTCGAACATCAATAGATGCTGATAATGAGACTAGCTATACCTGTACCCAGATGAAAAGAAGAGTGGCAAAGGTGGAGGATAAATGTTTCCCTGATCATATTGAGGAGGAGACTCCATGTTCAAACTGTCCTGAAGAGCTCTTGCAAGTTGTTCATCTTCCTCCAAATGAGAGTCATTTTCTAATCAATATGAACAGAAAGTAAGCTACTTAAGCATGCATAAAGTCTTCCTTGTTTTCATAAAATTTAAGGAGCTGAAGTATCTATCTTTCTCTTTGTTAAACTAATGTGGGATTTCTAACATTTAGAGACAAAAGATGAGGGAATATTTTTTGAAAGTTATTCTTAGTGAAAATAATCAAGCCATTGTTGTCACACAAAACTACATTTGAACTTACCAACCACTTTCTTCCCTTTTTGATCCTCATCAGCAAGCGAAAGAGCAATAGCATGATCAATATCTTCACTCTCATTATCTGACCATGCATTCTAAATTCAGGTTCCCGAGCAACAAAGTTAGCTTGGATATGCACTAGAGAATGCTACAACTCTTAAAAGAATTAAAGTGACACAATTGTACATCCTACCATAGGACAACTATACCAATTCACACCACAAGAAAAATGAAGATGAGCAAAGGGAAAGCAGAAGCAAGAGTAATTAATTACCACTGGAGCAGGAGGCTCATCCCATGTTACATCTTCTGCATATTTCCCATGATATTGCCCTTCTGAGATTTTCATTGTAGAACCTTTGATTTTCATTGTAGAACCTTTGAATATCTTGTTGAACCAGCCCATGGCAGATATCAGATCGTGGGTCTACAGATTTTCCCCTGCAACCCAAGTGCCCAATCAGGATTAGGAAACAGCCTGATCACTGGACATGATGGGAAATCATGCGTCTACGGCAGAACTTCTGAAAAAGCATGTGAATTCTTAACTGTATATTAAAGTCAAAATATAGTATGTATAAGACAGCAATCCTCATGTGACAAAATACTAAAATTGAGGAAAAAACCAAGCAAAGGAGTAGGTTTTTAGGTTGTGGGGGACAACATGAAACAATATTATCAGGTGACTAATAAATAAGAAAACAAGAAACCTCCTGAAGCATCAAATTTGAAACAGTACACCGATCTACATATCATAAACTAGAAACAACACTAGGATATTGAGACTGGATCACGATTGATGAGGTTATGACATCCAAATCCAATACAACATCCAAATCCAATACAGACTAAGGAATAGAAAGCAAGTGCATCATAATCAAATAAGATCTCAGAAACGGTCATATGTTTAACAGTTCCAATCCAATTAGTAAGTATAAACTTGGTCTCTAATATGCTTACCTCAAAAACAGATGAGCAACCAGCAAAAATATTCCAATCCCGCCGAACCCCAATCAGAGAAATTCCCCAATTGGGCAACAAGGATATATAATCAAAAGCAAGAATCAGGCCCAGAATTGAAATTCCTCTTCAAACCCATGTTTGATACCAACACAGAAAATAACCACCACTGTCAGAGATTATTATCATTTTGGAAAAAAGAAACAAAAGATTTTTGACTTTTGTAACAAATTGAGTAATAAGAACATTCTAGTAAAAGAAAGAAAAGAGAAACAAGAAGACGAGGTCGATGATGAAGGAATGAGATTGAGATGGGGTCTAAAAAAAATACTTGAAATCCACGCAATATATTCGCCAATAGTTGTGTATGAAAATTCCCTTTTTTACAGATGGTGTAAGGAATTTCACTTTAAGGACGACAGATGGGTACTTGGACAAATTTGAAGATGGATAAATAGGTCATCAAAATTTACGATTTTTGGAAGATTCAGTCCAATTGGGTTGATGAAATGTGGGTACTTTTTTCGTCAAACCCCAAAAACCCTTTTGCTGGGGAAAAATAAAAAATAATAATGGAACTTGAGGAAAAATCGGAAAGTGTGAATGAGACAGGGAGATTATGATGTTTGATCTTCCACACACAGTACTCTTCCCCATTCGCTCTTTCAAGTCAGACTCAGAACACAACACTCGTTAACACACACACACTCTCTCTCTCTCTCTCTCTTTCTCTCTGGCGGGAAGTGGCGGCTACTTTCTTCATCCAACCACCCGCTCTTTGGTTTCGATTTGTTTTATATTTGATCATCATTAAACTTTGTCTGCAAATCTGCAAATCTTTTGTTTTGGGTGCGATGGTTAGGATCATTGCTGAGCTGTTATGTGGCCATCCCATGCATCTTTGGGTTAATTAACGCATAATTAATCAGACGTACTTTTTTCCTTTGCAAAAGTTCGGGGGATGGTATTGTGGTCTCTCCCGTAAAATGTTTTATTTGAGAATAATTAAGATTAATATATATTTGTTTAATTTTTCTTAAAAAAATGTATTCAAGTTTTAATAAATTAAATTTTCTCTATAATTATATAAAAAAGTTATTCGTCTAAATTTAGATCTATAAATTTCAAGTTGATTTAAAAATAAAAATAAAATATATTGATTTGAATCATTACTATTATTCCCTTAAATATATTTATTAATATTTTTTTGATAAATTATTAATACTTGATCGTATTAAATTTGATTAAATCTTATTCGAATCGAATTAAATTCTTAAGGAACAAAATTAAATATATATTTGATTAATATACAAAACTAAATATAAGTATCCAATCATTAGACTAATTAAATATTGATTTGATTAATATAATTCTATCACTTGATCATATGCTCTTTTTCTTTGCAAGTGGTAAGAAATGGGGTATGGGTCTTTCTTCTATTGTTTACTGAAATTTGAATTTTGTTCGATAAATATAAAACATTATATTTATTATTTAGAAAATGAATTTAATTTTTAATACTTTTATGTATGTTTTTGTTAAATACTATCAAATTTAAATATTTTGTAGCAAAAAATGTTCATGTAATTACAGTAAAAAAAGATTATTGGTTCTCTATTATCCCAAAAAATGATAAAAAAAAGAAGGAAAAAGCTAAATTCAAAGGTTTTGATTTGTAATTACCAATTTTATTTTATCAATTTATTTATTTTATTTATTTTATTCATGTTTGGGAGAATCACCTAATCAATTTAAAGCTAAATTCCTTTGCCATTGATAGGTAATATTGACATAATTATTATAAGATATACTTTATGTGTGTAAAATCAAGTTCCCCTCTTTTTGTTTTCTAAAATATTTTATATGAAGAAAATATTTTATACATACTTATTTATATTATTGAGATAATCTAGTAAAAAGTGAAAAGAAATAATTGAAGGAAGCCACTTTTCTTCGTGTATAAAATTTATATATAATACAATTAGTTTTGATTTTTTTTATTTGATTATCAATATTTAAAATTTTAATTAATTTGATTCGAACAGTTATATAGTTCAATTGAGGGTTTGATTTTTTAATATCTATTTTTTATTTTTAAAATTTAAATTTGATATTTTAATTAAAAGAGTTTAATATTCTATTATTATTAGATTTGCAGATCGTTGGTAGCAAGATTGGTTAGTCCATGGTTGGGAGGTAAGTCAAAAATTGAGTGCACCTAGAGGGGCATTTATTTGAACAAGGACAGTAGAACACCTTCCACAAATAAATGTGAATTTTAATTTAGTGGAGTATGATTGTAAGAATATTGTCTCCTTATCAAAGAATGACCCTATTGTAGAAAAACTCTTTTTTTGTTTTTTCAAAAATAAATAAATAATGACAAATGATAATCAACCTACCCTTTAAGGGTATGGACTTTTTAATTTGCTTCTCAATCTCTTTTTGGATAAGTCCCTACATGCAAGGGTACAAAGGAAAGTAGCATGTTGGGTACTTGTCCATTTTGCTTAAGCACTAAGGAAGACCAACCACAGGTGAAGGGAGATATAGAATGATTCTCTCTTTTATGTAATTTTAGCCTTATAACCGATAGACCATATGTATTATAAAATATTTGGAAGTCACTAGGATTTGGTTGGCCATTAAAATGAAGAAGAATTAGGAAAGTGGCAAATCAGTGGCGGGCGGAAACAGTGATGTAATTGTTTTGCCTACCAGCTTTGTCGTTTAGGTTTCCGTGGTCTCCCTTTTCGCTCTTCCTTTCCATTTTCTTTTTTTTATGTTAAATCAATTAACGTATAGTTATATACTAATTAATTCGATTTAAATATTTATCAACTCTATTTTAATAATAGATATCTCAATATTATTTTTTCTATTCCCATTTTAAAAAATAATTTACTCAATATCTTATTATTTTTATTCTCAAATTTTAAAATCGATTTTTTTAATTTTTTTTTTCGTGGGCCCGAGGCGAGGGGTGTTGTGAGAGAGAGAGCGCTCCGGTGGAAAGGCAGAAGGTTGAGAGTTGGGTTTGGGTTTTTCAAGGTGTAAGGACACAATAATCAGTATCGATGAATTTTAGTTCAAGTGACACTAATCGCTTTTCTTTTTTAATAGATTTGGATTCGAGTTTCACTATAAAAAAAAAAAAAAAAACACACACAATAATTAGTCTAATGACTTATGGGATTTGTTAAGATTCCTTGAAGAGTCGTGGACGTAATTTACATCTATCATTTGTTGTCACTCGTGTCAAATGAACCTAAGCATAGAGTGTTCTTAATCAAACGGGATTTTTTTTGGTATAATTAAATTTTTTTATCTAGTTTAAACCAAATTGTATTTTATTAAGTTTTAATATATATAAATATATATAAATCTAGTTATGATTTTGATTTATAATGAAATACTTTTTCCTGTTCCATAAGAAGTTTATCGAACAAAAATTTAAATAGAGTATGATTTTTCTTTCGACAACTACTAAATAATAAGAATTACCATTACCCAATATAAATTTCATTGTTGTGAAAATAAATCACTTAACAAATAAAGAAATTTAGGCTTTAAAGAAAAAGAAAAAGAAAAAAAAGGTAAAATTGGAGAAGTAGGCGTGGAGGATGGGATTAGAATTTGGATAGTCAACAATTACATGATCTAAAGTCCAGCAAAGCAAAGCAATGCATGAAGCCTTTTAAATTATGTGGGTGAGTGACTCAAATTCGTCTCCCCCTTTTAGTGGTATTTTTGAGATATTTAATGATATTTTTCTTAAAATATCCTTGTGTACACATTAATTTTATTTTATTTTATTTTTAATGACCGGACATCTCGCTGGGCTTAAATGGAAATTTTTGGGCTGAATGTAAGAGGTGGTCCATTTTTTCTTGGGCCGGCATGCACACTCTTGGACTTATCTCATCCCCGTCGGCGAATATTCAGTTCAGTCCTAAACATTAAACAACCGTAAGGTCGGAATTGAACTTCTAAGTTTGGACATCGTGCTGGGCTTACGGAGAGAATGTACAACGTACTAAGTATTTATCTTAGGCCGGCCTACGTATTCTTGGACCTGACCTATTGGGCCATTCCAATGGTTTTTTTTTTTTTCACCATCAATGTTCATGTTTTGCCTAACTAATCCAGTTCAAATACTGTGAATCCCATTTTATGGATTGACTCTCCTAAATCCCTTTTCACCATTTCCAAGGCTTGAACTTGAGATCTTTAGTTAAGAAGGTAGAGTGTCCGATCACTCAATCTAAAAAAGTTTGATATGGTTTATTTTTGTGATGTTTGGGAAAGTAGGGGCCTAGTTGAGCAGAGTATGTATTACGTGGATTCTCAATAAAAAAGAGATGATATAATTATAATTTTACAATCAACATCAAGTTTTGATCTAATAATTGAATACCAATTCAAGTCTTGTGTAAAATAAAAATAGGTGTTAGGAGACTTTTGCCTCTTAAGGGACTAACTTGGATCAAAACAAATTTAGTCAGATCTAAAATAATTATTGGATATAAGTGATTTATAAAAAAAAAACAATTATATTTTTACTCATTTTCTCAAAGAATTTAATTTTTACTCATTAAATTTTATACTTATTATTATTATTGTTATTACTACAATAAATTCCAATTATTAGTTAAAAAGCTAAATTAGGTTGTGAATTCTATTTATCATACGTTAACATATTTTCAAACATGAAAATAAAGATAATTTCCAGAATAGTAATTGAAAAATCTAATATTTACTCAAAATGCTCAGTTTACTTATATTTACTCTATTTGTAATTTTTTTAATTAAAGTAAGAAATTTTAGTAAGAAATTATTTTTCATTCAAAAATTATATTAAACTTATATAAATAATTTCTAAAATAAAAAATTAATTTAATATATGTTGAGATTAATTTTAATTTTTTCAAATAGAATCCAAGTTATATAATTTAATAATTGATCTCCAATGATTTAAAAAGCAAACAGAGGAAGCCATGCAAAGACAAAACTGAAGTGGGATGGTGAAATTGCAGCTTTGCTTTTTCTTGAGGTTCGGGTTTCATAAGGCGACAAGGTGAATACTATTAATAAACTTTGCAAAACAGAGGAGCAAAGACCAAATTTGAGAGGGACAAATCATGCAAAATGAGCAAAAGATTCTCTGCAAACCATGCACAGAGAGAGAGAGAGAGAGAGAGAGAGAGAAGAGAGAGATTGCAGCCATTTTAATTCAGAATGTCTGTCCCTATTCTGACCCATTGCAGCTTCATTCACGTTGCTTTCTTGGGTTTCTTCTAAAAAATTTCGAAACCCCACCAAATTTTCAAACTATTGTATGTTGTGCTTAAGATTCCTAGATTGAATACCATGTAGTTCGGGGACCATTTTTTTGGTTTTTTTTTTTCACGTGAGATTTGACCGTGACCACTACACTATTCTTTTGGGATTCAGGATTTCTATGATAGTGCAACATATTTTTTATGGTATCATATATAATGATAAACAAAATCTATTTATAAAAATAAAATTTAGTAAAATAATTGATTTTTTTTTTGTTTTATAGTAAAGCTTAATATAAGTTAGGTTTTTTTTTTTTATGGAAAATAGGATTTTATTTATCATAAATGAATTTCATTTACTAGAAATCAAAAAATTTATCATAAATCAGATTTTTTTATTCCATCTAACTGCCATAAAATCTCGTCCGTTACCTTTTCCTTTTTATTATATAAATAGATATTTCATGACCGATAAAAATTCTAACAAAAAATTTAATTAGAATAATAATATCGATCGTCCCAATACCTTTTAGTTAGTAAAAGAAAAAAAAGAATTGACGCAAGAAGCGATAAAATTTTTTATCATGAATTATTGAGAAAAGTAGATTTTTTTTTTCCCCACAAAACATACACTTTGTATTTACAAAGTGAAACTCATATAATATATATAGTTTATAGTATTTCACTTAAATCTATGAAGAGAGCACTTTCATTATACCATTACTCTTCTTCCTATATTACTCTTAGCATTTTAAGTTCATTTAATTCATTTTAATGAAGATTTTGATCAATCAAAGAGTTAATTAGGACACTGAAGAGTTTTATTGGTATGTTTGCTAAAGAAATATTAATTTTGATTTCTTCATTACTAAACTATTATGTATAAGATAAGGGAGACTAACATAATATAGAACAGTCTTAATTACTATATTTTATTTTCCAAAGTTGCACTTACAATTAATATGTAAATATGTAAATTTCAATTATATATGCATTAAATGGAACTTCAACTCATCCTTTTCTTAGTATTTTGGTTTACAGATTAGTACTTTTGTTCTATGAGTAATAAAAAAGATCATTAAACTACTATACCAATCCTAGTTATAATAGGAATGTTACTAAATCAAATGGCAATTTGCCCCCGAGGAAACTAAAAAATGTCTTACTTATTATGGGCATTTTGGTCAGTTCATTTACTAGAAAGAATCCCAAACAAATAGAATCTTAACCCAAAACAAAAGTGAATTAATAACATGGTAAAATAAGAATTCTTTTACTGGAAGGGAACTAAAGGACCATGGTCTATATATATAGATATATCTCCATGTACACATGTAGCAGAATTAGAGAGAGAGAGAGAGAGAGAGAGAGAGAGAGAGAGAATGATGATGATGATGGCGAACAGTGGTTGCATGTCAAGTTGTATGGATGTGGAAGAACCATGGAAGATTATGATACCGAAACAGAAGTCAAGAGACCATCATTGGGCAGAAGCAGATGCGGAGTTTCTAAGAATGTTAGCAACAAACAAGAACAGGTTCAGTTTCAGTAGCAACACAAGGTCGTCTTTTCCGATATACACAACTCGGACCTGCAGGCAAACATACCTGAGAAGCTACAAGTTCAGCCAGAAGAAAGAGACGGTGGGTCAGAAAACTAAGAAGTGGGTGATGAGTGAGAAGAAGAAATTCAAAGAGAAGAAGACAATTCTGCGTTCTTGTTATTCTTGTTCCAAGTTTCTTCATAAGTTGTTGTTCTCTTGTTTTGCTAAGGTTGATGTTTATGAGTTTTGATTCTGATTAATGTTAATTTTGTTTTTGGCTTTCACTTTGAAAGTTTTCAGAAAAAGTGTGCCAAGATTAGATGATTATCTTCATATATTTGCCTCCCTTCATTGTTCTCTTGTTGAATCTTCTTTTTTTTTTTTTGGGGGGGGGGGGGTTGGTTGAGACAAAAGTGACAATAGGGGAAGATGGGAGGAGTCCGAGATGATTAGATGATTAATTAAGATAACTCCTGGTTTACTAGAATAAATACCAATATGAGTAGGACAAGGACCTGGTACATTAAAAATCTGGGTCAATGTTTTTAAGTTTAAATAAATAAATTTATCGGCCATGTATAATAATGTTTAAATCATACACCAAAAAAAACACCTAAAAAAATCTTGTTTTAAAATTCATCTCTCCAATGTAATTTTCAAAATTCGAACTTTGATATTTTTTTTTCCTGTTTTTAAGGACAGACATGTCTACGGAGGGGGACAAATCAAACAATACCATGATGGACAAAATGAGGCTGAGGTCATAATTTAGGGATAAAATTTTTTTGGCAAAATTATGCCTCTTAGAACCGATATTTAGTTATTTCATACACTTTCGTCCTTTAAATAAAATCTCAAATTCAAATTTCGTATATAATAAAAATATGTATTAGAAAAGTTTTGTTTTTTAAGAGTTTAATATGACTCAAATTAGACTAGATGGATCCAATGTGATTACTTGGTGGCTTATTAAAAAAAAAAAAATTTATGGAGTTACTTGCTAGAATTAAGGGCTTGCTTTGCTAATCTTTTGAAATGATTTATTCTAGAACACCCCACTTTTTTCTACTTTTATAAATAAAAAGGGGCAATTTTCTATATACGCTTTGATTTGTATTTCAAATTCAAATCCTGGTTGTACATGGATTTCAAAAGTATCCAAATTCGATATCTATTCGCTTCTATCAGAAATTCAGAAAAAGGAGAGAATCAGTACCAAAAAAAAGAAAAAAAAGAAAAAAAAGAAAAAAAAGAAAAAAAAGGAGAGAATTCTTTAAAGAGACCACTTTCTTGTCCAAGTGGAAATACTGGGCTGCAAAGTATCCAAAACATTTTGGGCCAAGTGCCTGGATTTAAGCCCAACAGCTTTTGGTAGCTGGGCCGAAAACATGTTCAATTCTTAAATAGGCCTTAGTTTAGAAATCAGAGCCCAATAGACGTAGTACAGTCTGGATTTAAGCCTCCAAAAAATAATTTGAACCAGGACTCATCCATTCATTAGAATTTAGATTTGCCACGATTATTGTAAATATTATTATTATTTTAATCATTTTTTTCATCCAACCTTAACAATAATAATAGAAAAAAGACCCCACCTTGAGGGGGGCGACTCGTTAATGTGATTGTTTGATCATATTAAAGATCTTTATAATAACGGGGACGATTGTTCTAATGGGGATGTGGTGTTAGATTTCTTAATCAAGTTTCAGAGTTCGATTCATGGTTTGAGTATGAAAAAAATTATGTTGGGAGGATAACCCCTTAAATGGGTTATTATAAGTCCCGAACCGTATTAGTCGGAGTATGACTTTGATATCAATTGATATAATATAAAAAAAATTAAAGATCTTTATATCGTGTCAAAAAATCTTATAATAATATTTAAATAAAATAGTAATACCCGTTATTCATGCCAGTATTTTATATTTAAAAAATAAAGAATAGAAAATTTAAGTACTACTGTCAATCTTTTACCCTCCTTATCCAAATGGTCCCAAGGTCCTAGTCACAACGGCTTTTTCACCTGAATAATCTTTCCATAATTCCGATATTGGGGCTCGAATGAATAAAGAGAGGACAACCTAATAACAACTCAAGTACGAGTTAACAAAATTTTCAACTCAGCTCATAATTTCTCATTAAGTACCATGGTTTCATGATTGGACTCAAATGTACCTCGTGACTTTAAATACAAGTAGGAGAATTGTCGAAAATAATTTTTAATCGTGTGTTATAGATTTAATGATAAAATATTAAATTCTTTTAATTAAAATTAAAATTTTGATTATTATATATAAAAAAACATATATTAAAAAAAATCAATTCATAAATAAAAGATAGAATTATTACTTAAAAGTGAGTTTTGCATTTGGTTTAGTATTAAAAAAGTTTTTTAAAAAAATAAAAATTTTTATGAGATCGATAGAACATTTTAGCAGTTATAAACTATACTTTTGGTGCAAAATTTATTACTCCCATACAAGCAAAATTATTTATAAAAGGGTGAAAAAAGATTTTAGTAGAAGACTTCTCTAATATCAATATAAATTATTAATAAGTATAAAATATGTGATTTAAATTATATTTATAAAATTATGAACAAAAAAATTAAAGAAGACATGCAAAAAGGAGGGTTTGGATCACCAAATGCAACACAACCCGACCCCAACTCAGTTCTTCCTTGTATTTTATCACGGATTCAAGTATTGGACTTAAATTCAATAGGAGAAGTTAGCCTAAAAAATCGACCTATCGGATGAGAGAACTATTAGACTTAAATACTATTTTATGATTTTTTGAGATCTAATATGAGATTCGTAATATTATTCTTCTCTTGAGAAACCGGACGTCCACGGACGGTTTTCACTCTGGATTGCTTTCACTCTGGCGAGTAGCTCTTTTCCTTTTCGGACGACTCTCATTCCGATACTATGTAGTCCTTTTTCATTTTGAACGGTCGAAATTCTGATACTAATTTATTATGGACCTAAATATTAGACTCAAAATTAATAGGAGAACTCAGTCTAAAAAATTAATCTATTAGATGAGAGAGTCTATTAAAATTTAATATTATTTTATGATTTTTAGGAATTCAATATGAGATCAGTAACATCCTACCCACGTTACAAGGCTGCAAGCAACGCAGCAACAATGCCTCTTTCTCTCTCATCATCAAAGATCTTTCTCCACGCTCAAGTATAAGCTCGTGCTGCACAACCAGGCTGTCACCTTCTTTAGCAAGGCCACGTGTAGCAATTTCAGAGAAGCTGCGTCACCCAGGACCACTATTCCCACGTGGCCATGGCCAGCCCTTGCCGGCTATGCCACGTGGACTCTCCAAACGCTGTAGAGGACCACCTTGTATGTATGATGCCCTCTTTTACCATCTCAACACTCTCCTAAGTGCTAACGCTTTCAATTATTTCATGTCATTTTCGATATGGGCCCTTAGACAAAAGCCCACAAGACCCATCACCCCATCACCCCATCACCCCATGTCCACATTTTCTTTTTCCAATCCTTACTTTTCTTTATTATTATTTTTTATTTATTGCCTTTCTCTTTTTTCATATTTTCTTTGAGAAAAACAAGATAAGATAGTTAAAAATTAAAGGGTCAAGGAGTTAAAAAAAAATACAAATTAAAGAAACTCGGGGGTGGGGGGGGGGGGGGAAGAAAAATTGAATATGAATTCCAATGGAGTGGAGCTATAAACCATGAGAATGTTTGGTCCCTTGTGAAGGCAACCATCTTAAGTGTGAGGAAAGTGACCCAATTGAGATGGACTGGGGGGGTTGTCAGAGTCTGTTTGTGAATCCCCAAAATAACTACCCAACAAAATTCATAAAAGATTGTGCATGGTTTGTGTTTGGTGATTGTTATTTTCATGTTTAATTATCTAGCTTGGTTTAAAGACAACCTTTCCAAATTAGGGTATCATTTACTCAAAAGGGTCTTCTCCTTATCAATCCAACTATTAAAAAATTGTGGTGATTGTAGCAAAATCTTTAAATACAATTCTTCTGCTATAAGATACGCATAATTATTTTTATTGCATTTAATATTTTTCAAACTCTATTTTACTCAAAATTTAATATCAAATTCTTTATAAATTTATCGATTGAACATATCAAACTAGCTGAACTAACCTATATTTTATAAACGTTTCAACGTAGCCATCTCCTTAGTTATATTACAAGTTGAATAGGATTCTCATATTTGGTAGTGGAGAGTAAACATATGCTCTCCCCCCCCCCCCCAAAGCCTATAGCATGTTGGAAAGTGGAATGGCATAGCCTTTGGGAGGAGGGTGGAGGGGGAGGAGGCAGGAGGGGCTTAAAGCATTCATTGGAGGGATGACTTTATCTTCTATCATATGTATTATTTTTTTTCATGCGCGTATTGTTAATTATAAAATAGATACAACTATATGATTATTTTACCAAAAGTCCTGCCTTAGAAAATAAGATATCCCAATATCCTTCTTGAATTGGTTGGCCCCATGCAAGAGGATTACATTTTATGTTGTTTCTTCGTAAGACAAGTTTATTTATGTCTTTATATAATCAACAAAATGTCTTTCATGTGTGACATGGTTGGCACCTTTGAAATTGACAACATTCGACATTATTCTAATAAATTTTCTCTTAGAATACATCTACAAATGAATCGATTTCAACTTTTCGGACCAATAGGAAAGAGAGCTAAATCAATAATTAATTTAGGGTTTCGTAGGGCAAGGTCACGAGCCCTAAATATTAAACAAAATATTTTTTTTGCTCTTTTAATATAGAAATATTAAGAATTTAATATCCAAAAATATTGAATCAATACGATTGAAATTTATTAGTTGCAACATTATATTACAAAATAATATATATTTTTTAATAATCGATGAATCAGTTCGACTTTGAATTTAGAATTGTCATTTGTTGATTTTTTTAATATGAATTTTCTATATCAATATATTTAAATATTGTTCTCTTTATTTTTGGAGGGGGTATTGCTTGACATCATATATAGTATCTAGAGATCCCACCTCGCATTATGGGGGAGAATGGTTGGTTAGGGTTTAACATCATTAGGTAGAAGGTACCACTCTTTAATCTAAAATATATTTTTTTGTCATGAATTTTGTGTAAAATCAAGCGATTAAGATATGATTGCACTCTTGATTGTACGTTTCTGGGATGGATTAGCATAACCACCAATATTCAAATACCCATTAGATATCATATACCCCTCTTTTGTTGGTAGGTGTTTACACAAAATCACCCATCATTGCATGTAATCTCCTAGTTTCTCATCTATAAGATGATACGTGTAGCAAGCAAAAGGGTAAATTTTGATTTCTAGCGTGAGAACAAATCTGAATAAAAGCCTTAATTATATTAATAATAGTAGAATTAGGGAGTTATTATTATTTTTTTATCTGTGTCGACTCGTATTTGAAATTATATTCTAATTAATTGACTTGAATTACTGTCGGACCCTTTTTAAGGGAGAGCTCTCATAATATAGTTTTTTTCATTCCAAATATTTGAACTTGAATATTAATTAAAAGATTTAATATTTTTTTTATTAGACTAATCGCCGATCGGTAAATTAAGGAATTAGTCTCGTACAAAATAAGAGTCATAATTTAGTACTTTAGGCTAAGTATAATCTTCATATAAATATCCCCAATAATAAGAACAAAATTGTACCTAGTGACATGACTCATTAGTGGGTCCGCTATGGTAAATGTTGCAAATCACAATCACTATAAGCCGAGACGAGATGATCCAATGTACGTACCATGAATCCTATGATGTGTGGATAGAAAGTTTTGATTTGGGGTGCTGACTCTTTACACGAGGGTTGGGCTCAAAAATGTGAAAGAGCATTATTATTTTCTCCAAAATTGGCCTGACCCAAATCTTGTTGATAGTAACATTGTTCAAGAAAAGGTTAATATAATTATAGTCTTGTGTAATTGCGACATACGCAAGACCAAAGGTTCATGCATATGGTGTTCCAAAATGCTGTGCAATTCCGGACAATGACAGGTTTGTTTATTCAGCTCTTCTTTCCTTGTAAGTTCCTTAACCTAAGTACTCATGGACTCTTTGGTCACAAGATGAAGTTCAAAACGTAAATTTAGGAGAGTCAACGGCAAGATCCCTTACCCCTTTTCTGCATTGAGGAGATTGAGAGAGGAAGAAGAAAGGAAATATCGCATGCCTTCTAGTTCAGAGGGAATGAATAGAGTAAGGGACTAGATTTTAACAAATTTTAAATGCTATTTGTAATTTAGGGGAATTCTAAGAGTGATAAGGCCCTTTTTTTGTTATAAAATAAAGTACAATTGATATTGTCGGTGCAGATTTAAAGGGCGATGTCTATAATTTCATGAGACCTAATTGTTCTTTTTATATTAGATTGTAAAGAGTCATCTATGCCTTTGCCATCTTCTCTCATTGACATACATTGCTTACTAATGAAAGAAATCATTTCTTCGTTTTTCCTAGCTGAAAAACCATGTAAAATCTTTTCATGAATAATAGGCGTGACAACAATGTTTTAAATATAATGGGTAACATTTTCTTAAAAATTTCGTGTGTCGATATGAAAATTTGAATTTTGCTTCAAACTAGGTATCATAAAATTGTGGATGGCTAGTATATATTCATAAATCTGGTCCATCATCTAATGAATATAGACTAATTATCTTATGCATCAATCCCTTTCATATGAAATTATCAATTAGAAATATCTAATATATGATTCCCACTTTTCTCATTAAAGAAGTAAGATTTGACAAAGGTAGAGTGCAAATTTAGTGGCAAAAGAACATCAATGGAGGATCTAGTCCATCATGGTTTCCATCGATTGTAGCACATCTTTTCTTTTAATAGTCAGAAGAACTTCAAATTTTTTATCATATTCATGAATCATTAAATTCATTAGATATACACAGTAATTAATAAATCGTGTGAATTTAGCAAAATATTACCTGATTTCTGTTTGTGTTCAAACCATCTAGTTAAGGTGGAGATCCTTTACAACTTTTCTTTCATGTGATTAGGAGATAATAGCTTATTATATAAGCCATAAGGTCCTTATTAAACAAAGATTGCAATGACAAATGTGTTAAAAAAGCTGAAGAAAAGAAGGGAACAAAAGCATCCGGAAAAAGGAAAGGCAATAAGTTGGGGTGATTTCAAAAAATGACAAATACAAATGCAAGTTGAGGAGGGACCATCCAAATGCCTCCCTAACACTTTTTTTTTTTTTTTTCCTTTTTAAGCTCTATGTCGTTAAAAAATTGAGAGAGAGAGAGAGAGAGAGAGAGAGAGAGAGAGAGAGAGAGAGAGAGAGAGAGAGAGAGAGAGAGAGAGAGAGAGAGAGTGTGTGTGTGTGTGTGTGTGTGTGTGGAGTTTGGGGTGTCTTTGTGCAAGACTCCATTCTTCTTTTTTTGGTTGGTGCTTTGCTTAGGCATCATTTTCTTTTTCAAAATCTATTCCAAGGCGATTGTTTGTGGGCAAAAGTGACGGTTAGAAATCAACATTGACGCGCCCATGATGATATTTAAAATTATATTATAATTAATTTAATTCAAATATTATAGGATAATTTTTTAATATAATATTTTTTATCTTTAAATTTTAAACATAATATTTAAGAGATCTAATATTTTATATTATTAAATTGATTATCTGTTCATTATACACCCACTTCTTTGTTGTACCTTCTTTACTTTTTTCATTTTTCTTTTGCTTTCATCCTCTTCACCCAGAATCTTTATCTATTCTTGTTGGGAGACCTTTACTCCTGAGAGGAATTTTAATCGAATCAATCTGAATTAATCAAAATGAAACCCTAAACGCGGATGATGGGCAAGGCACCGGGAAAAGAAAAAACAGAAAGACAAGGATACGGTGTCTCAAGGACAAACCCAAATGATTGGATTCCTACCGTCTATGAAACTCGGGCCTGCCCAAAACCTTTTATAAGGATGTCCTTTTTTTTTTGGTTGGGGAGGTCAAACGCCATCTTTGGAGGTCATGCTTGTGGTCAAAATCAAAGTCTCACGAGTTCAACACAATGAAACAACCTTTTTTTCCACCCGGCAACAACAACCGTATGAGTTATAGAAGTAGAAAACACCAGAATCATTCGACACAGTACAAAGGCAATCCCACGTGAAATCTTACTTGCACCGAAATGAAAAGAGGAAGATGAAAATAATATAAAACCATATAAAAAAAAAAGATATTTTATAAAAATATAAGAAAATACATACATTTAAAAATATAAAGATTTTTATACAAATATCAATTATTTTAAAAAATAAAATAACTATTTTTATAATAAAAATTTAAAATATTCAAATATGAATTTATTAATCATAAAATAAATAATATAAAAAATTATAATTAAATAATTCATTAAATATAGAAAATATAAAAATATAAAAAAATAAAGATTTTAGTATAAATATTAATTAATTTAATATATTAAAATATTTCATAACAAGTTTGTGTATATTAGTGCAAGTAATTAGCCTTAAACGTGAGAATTAAAACACATGAATTAATTGAGATTTTATGTACGAGTTAAGATTTTCCTACAAATTTTAAGAATTTTCTACTATTATGATGGACATTAATATTTATAAATTTATAACTAAACTATCCAACAATTACCACTCGTATAATAGAGTAATAAAATTATTATTAACTATTGAATAAATCGAAGAGTAAAAACTTATAAATGTTAATATACACGAAGTAAAAAAAAAATGAAATTTTCAAATAGGTCCCTCCGAGGTCAACCTGGAATGTTTGTGGATAAGCCTAAAGGGAAACTACTCGAGTATGCTATCCCTATGGTAGGTCTAGCCAAGGGACCGTGAATTAAACAGAAAAAAAAAAAAGAATGGCGTGAAAAATGCAAAGCGAAGAGCCTAAAAATAGTCATCCAGGCGCCGCATGAATTCATACCGAGGATCGGGCTATGTAAATTCATGGTTTGGTTTATTTTTTTTAATAAATTATCAATATCCGATAATTATATTTAATATGATTAAATTTAATTTAAATCGAGATAAATTTTTAAAAGATAAAATTTTTTTAATATTTATTTTTATCATATACAATATTTATAATTAATATATTTATTAAAAAATATTAATATCTAACTATTACATCAATTATATAATCCAATGGCATTCAAAGTCGGCTCGTGAGCCTCATGATGTCAAAATAGTAGATTGTGATTGATATAAGAGTCTTCTATGGGATCATGCAATATGATTGCAACATTTAATTTTTAATTTATTTTTTTAATAAATATATGTCGAAAATAGACAGACTTTTTGTGTGGGCTCAAACTAGTTTGCTAATTTGGATTGCTCCAACAGATGTATGATTGCAACGGTGATATTTATTTTCTTGCTCTCTATTTATTTAACTTTTGAAATTTTGTTTTATATCTTGCCAAGAGACAAAGGGTCACTCTCATTTGTGTTGTTGATTATTTAGAGAATGGGGAACTTAAGGATTGTGGGTTTCTCATGTAGGGCCTCTCTCTATGGTTGCAATCTTGGATTTGGCTAGTTGTAAACTTGAGACATTAAAGGCCGTTGGGACACAATATCGATTTTTTCTTTTTTTTTTTTTTTTGTGAATAATAGAATACTTGGTCTGAATTAAAAACATCCACAAGTGAAGCATTTATATTGAGGAGTCTACATATGGTATATATAGTTCGAAAAATTCAGATCATTGGAAGAATTAAAAGATTCGCCTTTTAATTCTTTTATGGCATCCTCTACACAAAATAAGTTATTTAAGCAATCTAAACTATGGAAGCCTACGTTGTGTAGTATGAGAAGAGAAGAAGAAGAAGAAGAATTACTGCGTGGGATGCCATCACTATTGAGAAATTACAAGGAATGTCACAATAAAGGACAATAATATTCTCACAAAAAAATGGACTATAATATGATGATAATAATTAAAATTTTTCATAAAATTCAAGGTCAGACTAAATTTGGAAAACTTTTTAAACTTATATATAGTTAAAAAAATTAATCAAGCATAAGTTGATCGAGACAAAGTAGACTATTAGAGAAGCATTGGGCATGAACAAAAGGTGAACAACGACAACCTTAGACAAACTAAAAATTTTATAAAGTGCATTAGTGATAAGAAAAAAAGAAATCCCATATAATAATTGGTGGGGGGGGGGGGGGAGACGCGTGCGAAGACCGACTTTGGCACGTGAGGGGCAGATGGGAGAAATAAAAAGTGAAAATGAATGATGAAAGGAAGTGGTCCTGCGCTAACGTGTGAGAGAGGGTGAAATTCACGTGACGGTCATCCGAAAGGCGACGTATGGAGAGAAGGTTGGCCGGTCATCTGTCAATCCGGTTTTGTAGTTGGGTAGTTTTATTTCCCTCCCCCTCCCCCTCGCCGAATCCATCTTTTCTTATTTTAATCTGTGAGAAAGGCTATCCATACCTAGGTTGATCTGATTGGATATGAGTATCATTTAAAAAAAAAAAATTGAATTCAAAATTTATACAAAATCGAAATAAATATTTAAAAAATTTTACTTTTTAAAAACTTAAACAAAGTTAAATTAAATTTAATTAAATTTAACGACATGATTTATAAAAAAAAATTTAAGAAAAGTTTTATATTTTGTAAATGAAAAAAAATCTTAATTAGCTTAAGTACTAATATTGATTTTATTTTAATATTTAATAATGATAGTATCATATTTAAATAATAAAGAGAACCGCACTTTTTGGTGGAAAATTATATTGAAAATTGTCGAGAGTTGTTTTTTCCTATGTATAGAGAGAGAGAGAGAGAGAGAGAGTCAAGGCCTTGAAAAAATCTAATGGGTTTGCTTTTGATTAAAGAAAATTTATGGTATCCATCCTAGATTAATTAGCTGAGAACAATAATTAGGTTAAAGTTGGACTTTTGAGTTTTGTGAAAAATGAAAATACCTATTTCTATATTGTAGCAAAGGGTTTTATTTATTTTTTATTATTATTTTTTTACTTTCTGTGCCAACAACATTCATTAGCTATCTCTTAAAAAAGTAACCTCTTTTGTGTCAAAATTTAAACCATATTTAATGGCAATTGTGTACAAGTTTTTGAATGAGATACTACAAAAAGACCTTGAAATTGGAATGATGGTTGTTTGAAGAAGACAAATGGGTTTCTTTATATATATATTTTTTCTCTCATTAAATATTTTTTGACATAATAACAAAGCTTTTGTTCCCTTATGGATTTATAGTAAAAGAATTAAACATCAATGACTTCCATTTTGAGTCGTAGAAATAGTTATGAGAAAAAAATCCCTTACAATCCGGGACAAATGGAGAAGGGCCATCTTGAAATTTTAAAAGAAAATTATAAATATAATTTTAAAAATCATAATCTAAATATTATTTATTTTATAAAAACTATAACTTCATTTTTAAAATTATAACTTCGAATGCAGATTACATTACACCTTAAGCTATTTCGTATAAATTTATCCCACACCCATGAATGCTAATTATGCTTCCGGTGTTGATTTGATTTGGCAGGAAGCAACGCTATAATTACAACTAATTACTCAAATAATTATGGTAGGACAATAAATATTTACAAGAGTAGCAACTTCCGAATAAAATACAACCCTAGGAAGTTGTCTCAAAGGATCATACCTGCGATCCTATGATCAACGGCATCATGGTAAAATCGAAAGCTTACCAACCTTCATTACTTTAAAAAGCTATGACAGTTCTCTTACCACAGCAT
This sequence comes from Dillenia suffruticosa, assembly GCA_033439265.1. Classification (NCBI taxonomy): domain Eukaryota; kingdom Viridiplantae; phylum Streptophyta; class Magnoliopsida; order Dilleniales; family Dilleniaceae; genus Dillenia; species Dillenia suffruticosa. The sequence continues at coordinate 2,256,266 of JAVTVX010000027.1, forward strand.
TTGCTTTCAACAAGAAACCCCATTTTTCTAATAGAAACAAGGATCAGATTTTCAAAATATATCCATAGCCTTTTCATCTTGGAATATCTCAATCGTCCCCATTGTTGCCATATGTATGGTAGAGGCTTATGGGATAAAATATCCAAATTGTCAAGATTAAGAAAAAACACAAAATTTGACAGGACATTTATCCAAATATTTATGATCCAAAATTAGGAAATTTGGGAAAAATACTCTCACGACCAAAGACTAATCACTTGATTAAATCATATGGACAATTATCACTACTTTGTTTGTATTTGGTCCTACTTTGAGATGTTTTGGAGCTATTCGAAAAATTAGAAATGAAATACTGAACGATAATTTGTAAAAACAAAAAAAAAAAAAGAAAATTCAATTAACCCTTGATAAAAATAGATATTATTTTGAAATTTTTTCCAATTCAATTTATAATGACATAATAGATATTTTTGTATTCAATAACACTTGGGAACTATTTAGTTAGAGAAAACATTTTCATTTTGCTATGCTTATTTTTGAAAATTTGGAAAAACACAAAAAAAAATTGTAAGCTTTTTCCAAAAATAAAGGACGGCTTTCCAAATTTTTTTATTTTTCAACTTATAACTGAGTTGTCAAAGTAATTTAAAATTATTTTACGTTTTTTAGTACAAAATATAGTTCAAATTTTTAGTAAAAAAATATGTATTTTGATCACAGTTTTAATTTTTTTTTATGAAAAACAGAAAAGAATCTCTATAAACTAAATAGTCTGTAATTTTTTAAATTCACATTAATTTTCTCCAAAATGAAAAGGAAAAGATTATAAAAAAAAAAGGTAAAAATCAAGTTAATTTAATAATATCGGAGAAACAAAAAACATTTGTTGAGATTTCCAAAGGACACACGAAAAGGGTAATAAAACAGACCTTGCCAAACCCTAAGCCGGTTACGAGTGTCTTTCAGACCTAACGAAAGTACAGTAAACACCCCTAACCAATCGCACGTGCGAAACAATCTTTTGCTTGTAGCCTTTTCCGATTAATAATTTCCTTTTCCAGACCTGACCAACTACTCTTGCCTTCTTCCTTTGAATTACTATTAATTACAATAAACTCATAATAAAAGGCAACCAAAAAAAAGGGACTAGTAATTTTGTGATATACAAAATTGAGAATTTGGTTTTTTTTTTCTTTAAATTTAATAGAATTGTAATAATGGGTTTTGCTCCGGATACAATAAAAATAATTTAAATTCTTTTAAAAAAAATAAAAAAGATATTGAAATGATCGGTCTTATTATCTTATTTGAAAATTGCTATAAAATTTTTAATATAGATTGAGATATTATATTTAAGTATAATTATTACATTTTAAGTGAGTGAGTTAACGTCTTACCAAAAATGTTAAAAAGTTGAAAATTTTCTTATAACGTCGGAATATAAAAGGATAAATAACACTTTCATTTAATAATTTAAATTTTTAAAAAAACTGATGATTCTAAATAATTCGGTAGATATACAAAATAATAATAAAAAAAAAAAAAAAAAAAAAACACAAAATAACCAAAACTTTTAGAATTCTAGCTTTCCCATAGATTTATAATAATTACTATTTTTAAAAAGTAATTTTTAATTTTTAATTAAAATTTTGACATAAATTATAGAAATGAAGTTTTTAGTAAAATTTTTATATTGTAGGCCCTGCTCACGGTTCTGGCCCATCAAAATAAAAAGGAAATATCTAAGAAAAAGGAATAAAATGACCGAAATAACCCTACTAACTTTTAATGTCTCGTTTATGTCGATGCGATGTTTAAGGCATTTTGGTAAAATGGAGAAAAACTAGGATGGTGGCGGTTTAGATCATTTGAGATGACCTCGTACTGACCTTATCTTTTTTTATATATTCCAAAGTTTGCTTTGGTGTGCACGCTAAAAGACAATAATGGTCGAAAATTTTTAAATGGTATTTTCGTCATTCCACAAAATTGTTTGGATTTTCTTATGAAATTAAATACGGGAAAAAATATTAATACTTTTAGCTTGGGACGTGGCCCATGATTTTGTTGAGCATGTTAAATTGGTTGGCATCATACTTGTGGTTAATTACTCCAACACCACTTAATTAAACCTTCCAGAGAAGGTTAATTTTGTAATTTTAGTTTATTGGGCTTGAATGATTATATTTTAAGTATTGAAATAAGAGAATTTTTTTTTTAATTATTTTACTTATAAAAATTTATAAAATAAAATTGTATTACCTCAGTCATCAAAACTTTTTAGTCAGAATAGTGTTATTTATCAAATATTAGTTCATATCTTTTATATTAGAAAAATTGTTTCCTTTTATGTAATATTTCATTGTCAAGCTAATACATAAAAAGAAAAAAAAATAATGTTTATAAAATATTTGGAGGGTGAAAAAAGGAGGTGAAGAGGAAGAACAGCGACTTCTTCTTTGTTCTCTCTCTCTCTCTGTGAGAGAGATATCAGTCCAAAGCTTCCATTATTTTTTTGTAGCCCTTCTCATCATCTCTCTTTCCAGAAAGGCGATTGCAGACACATACTCTCTCTCTCACTGCAAAGAGCAACAACGAGAGAGAGAGAGAGAAAGCAAGAGTGAGAGAGAGAGAGAGCGAGAGCGAGATCGAGAGCTGATTAGAAGAATTGAGGGTTCCTTTCACTTTCTCTCTTCTCATACAGAAGAGAAAACGACGTCTGCGAGCTTTGCACCCTTTCACAGCAGCCTGCGACTCTAACAGGTATATTTTACATAAAACATTAAAAAAGCTGAAAAAAGAAAAGGAAAACAAAATGAAAAAGCACACTCCCAAAAAACGAAGACCCATTTGATGCTCTCTCTCACTCTCTTTCTCTCCCCCCTCACTTTTCTCAATTGTTGTGCCTCTCTCACTCACCGTCTCTTCCTCTCCTATTTGATTATTAACTCAAATTTCATTACGGGTATTGTCTCTTTTTCTTGTTTTTCCTTCAATTAGTGGCTAAATTGAAGATCAAGGATTTTCGGCTCCATTCAAGAAGAGGGTAAGGACTTAAAGAAGATGAAGAAGAAATCATTGATATGGGAATAGCAACAACACCAACAATTCAACCTCTCTCCTCCTCCTCCTCCTCCTCTTCAAAATCAAACCTCTTCTTCTCACCAACAATCCCAAACAATTCTTCTATGTCCCAAGACTACCACCAAACCATCTTCACCTTCTCCAATGGATTTGACAGATCCTCATCTGACCAACAACAACAAGACCATGTAGCTCAACAGATCCGCCGAGACAAACTAAGAGTCGCTACACAAGGTTTTGAACCTCCAACCCCAATTGTCAATGAATTAGAAGAACAAGTTCCTACAGTCTACGAAGCGGGCATGCTTTCAGAAATGTTCAGCTTCCCACAAGGAGCTTCTGCCCCAACTTCATCCACCACTGAACTCATCATAGACCACAGACAAGGAAATGAATGGTATGTGAATAGAGGTTTTCCACTTGACTTGGTTGATTCAAAGACTACTCCAACTAGTCATGAGCATAGTCACCATCTGAATGCCGATTCAGCAGCAGCTGCCATGCAGCTTTTTCTCATGAATCCACAACCCAGATCACCATCTCCCCCACAAGCTACTGCTAGTAACAACAATAATAATGGCAATTCTGCTGCTTCTACTCTACATACGTTACTTCCGAATTCTGGGAATTTTAGTACCGGTGGTGGTTCTAATGTTAATGTTAATTACCCTCATCATCAGTTTAGTAGTGAGATTAGCGGAAGCGTTGTGGAAGGAGGACAAGGGCTTTCATTGTCTTTGTCGTCGTCGTTGCAGCAAAGGTTGGAGGCGGCGAAGGCAGAGGAAAGTATGCTTTACTTCAATTCTTCTCTCAAGAATTTAGGGTCGTCTTCTTCTCATCATCATCAGCATCATCCACATCATTTACATATGCAAAGTGGGGTTGTGGGTAGTAATCAGAATCATCAAATTCATGTTGGGTATGGGTCTTCATCAATAGGGGTTGTGAATGTGTTGAGAAATTCTAAGTATGTGAAGGCGGCACAGGAATTGCTGGAAGAGTTTTGCAGTGTTGGGAGAGGCCCGTTCAAGAAGAACAAGTTCCTTGCAAGATCTAATTCAAACCCTAATTCAAATCCAGGTGGTGGAAGTAATTGCGGTGGTGGGGCTTCTTCTTCAAAAGATCTACCATCTTTGTCTGCTGCTGACAGAATTGAGCATCAGAGAAGAAAGGTCAAACTATTGTCCATGCTTGATGAGGCATGTAATCTCTCTCTCTCTCTCGCTCGCTCGCGCTCTCTCTCCCTGGAGTCATGATTCCAATCATTTCATTTAATTAGTCCATTGTTTTCTCAAAAAATCTCCAAGTACAAACCGGAAATTTCCTTCGGGAAGAAAGCCGGCCGGTCTCATATTTTATTATTGATACCAAGGAAATTAATTGGTATTTAAAAAAATATATATATATTATCTGGTGAAAAGTATTGCCATTAAGAGTCCATATGAGAGAAGGTGATAGTGAGAAAAGACACTTGTGACTTATATGGCCACCAATTTCTCTAAAAGCACGTAGAAGGAAGTTGTCATGAGTGCTAGTGATCCAAGAGATCTGTTTCCGATCTTAGAAATGTTTGGAGAAGAAAGAAAGCCATTTTCTTTTAAATGTCCTTGGTTGACTTCGCCTCTCTCTCACTGCTTTTGGTTTATGTTAACTCCAAAAAACACATATACGCTCCTCCATGGTTTTTTCTTGGGAAAAGAGAGGAAGGAAATACAAAAACACCGGGATATTCTTTGTTCCCTTCAACTATCATTTCACTGTTTCCAAGCTTTTGATTCATCCCCGCATTTCTTTAGTCCGCTCTCTATGAAAAATTTAGAAATCCAATTTTGAAAAATATACAAAATTCTTTTATTAGTTATGGCCTATTGTAACTAGGGATGAGAAAGCATGGGGATTCGATCAGAAACCCTCTGGTACCCCTTGGTGTCCACTGTTTCTAAAAAAAAAAAACCATACATATTATTATCATATCTTGTATTCTTATCTTGATTTTCATCTTCCAATTTGTAGAACATCTTATATTTTGTCAACATTTATTTTTCAAATTTTTTTCTAAAAGAAAATTGGTTGTGGGTGAAGTAAGCTGTCAAGTTAGCATGGTCACACGTTCCTTTCTTCAATGTTTAATCTTTGTTGTTGGTTGGAGAGTGAAAATAACTGCGAAACCTTTCTATGCTTTACGTGCATTGGCGGCATAAGCAACGCAAAAAATAATAACAAAAACTAATAGGACACTGTTACTTCTACTTAACTATTTTTAAAGATCGAGTATCCTACCCTATTAGTCAGATAAATTCTAACGGCTTAAAATTTTAAATTTTATTGATTATTGTAAATACTAACTGCATATTTTATTTTATTCTTGTCACATAGTGGTATTTTATTTTTCAGGTGGATAGAAGATACAACCACTATTGTGAACAAATGCAAATGGTGGTGAACTCATTTGATCTAGTGATGGGATTTGGCGCGGCAGTGCCATACACTGCATTAGCGCAGAAGGCCATGTCGCGGCATTTTCGGTGTCTAAAGGATGCCATAGCTGCACAACTGAAGCTGAGTTGTGAGCTATTGGGTGAGAAAGATGTTTCGGGTACTTCCGGGTTGACAAAAGGAGAGACCCCAAGACTTAAATTGCTTGAGCAAAGTTTGAGACAACAAAGAGTATTCCACCAAATGGGTATGATGGAACAAGAGGCCTGGAGACCCCAACGAGGCCTACCCGAACGCTCTGTCAACATTTTGAGATCTTGGCTTTTCGAGCATTTTCTTCACCCGTACGTCTTCCATCTCTCTCTCTCTCTCTCTCTCTCGTAAAAGTGTATTGTATATATAATGCTTGTTTCACGAAAGCTAGCTATTTAAAAAAAATATTTTTCCAATATTTTTTTTGTCCGAAGAAAATCTAGTCGACTAAAAGTGTTTTCCTGGCAATAGAAAAGTCATTTTTTTGTGTCTACTATAGGACATGCAAAATATTTTTATTAAACAATTCTAAGTTATTAAAAGAATATATAAATATTTAGTATTGTACTTGAACTGAGTTAAATATATACTGTATAAATATTGATTTCCTCTTAGATCAGTATGGCTACGGAGAATCGATAAATCAGCAACAAAAGTAGAAATTTATATAAAGTCAAATAAAATATGCATATGGAGTTATAATTTCAAAAAATGGTTAGAATTCTAAAACATAAATAATTACAAGATTATATGATATATATATATATATATATATATATATAACTTTTTTTAACTCTTCTGTTTTATGACCTAGATTACTGTTGCATAGGCTTGTAGGCACAAAAAAAAAAAAAAACAAAGCCTTTAGCTTAATATGTTTACGCCATATATCTTGAAAAGTAATTTTCTTAAATATATGACTATAATTTGCATAAAATTTAAATAATGATGTCTGAAGATTGGAAATGTCAATTATGAGAAAATTATGAAGGGTATTGTCTACTTTTTGCTAATGAGACATGAAAAAAATCTGGTAATACTTTTATTTTGTCAGTATGATGAATGCCGATTAGTGTCTCATATGAGGGAATAGTTATTGCAGTGTCCTTGAACGTTGTCTGTTCAGCAGAAAAAGCTGATGGAAAAGTTCTCTCTCTCTCTCTCTTTCCTGGTCATATAACGCCATAGTTAGTCCTTGATCAGCTGACTATAGCATGACCTGAAATTCGTTATTATAAAAAAATTAACTTTATAAAAAAGCTTTTACTCTCTCTTTCTCTTTCCAATTACTTTAATGATTGGGGATGAATTAATATAATAGACAGAAGAAAAGATGATGAAAAAGAAACATGAGCATTCAGAGAGAGAGAGAGAGAGAGAGAGAGCTGTCTTCTTTACTTTCTGATTATAGTGCAGCTTCTACTATGTTATGTTGCTACTTTCTTTTTTTTTTTGGTTACACACGGATGTTGCTACTTTCTTTCTCTCCCTCTCTCCCTTAGATTCTCACGGCCACATGCACAGAGAGAGAGAGAGAGAGGAGAAAAGGTTGAATGCTATGTATGATATAGAGGGTAGGGGACGCTTTCTCTCTCTCTCTCTCTCTTTCTCAGACCCAAAATAGAGGGTCGGGTACAAATAAAAGCCTGAAATGTTGGTTTTTGGAGTAAGGTGTCTCTGATGTCATTTTCTGGTCTCTTTCTCAGGTATCCAAGCGATGCTGATAAGCATCTGTTGGCTCGACAGACTGGTCTCTCCAGAAACCAGGTTCCTCACTCTCTCTCTCTCTCTCTCTTTCTCACCCACACCCACCCCCACACCCTCCCACACGAACACCCACAGTAAAAGAGGATTGGTTAAATAAAAAGAGTTGTACTTTTTATCCAATTAAGAGACGAGAGTGCATTTATCTCCTTTGCTCACAAAAGTGCACTAAGTTGCTGCTTGCCAGTTAGCAGTACTGTTAAAAAAGTTATAAAAAATAATTAACTAGAAAAGAAAAATTAACTTAAATCTTGCTTGCTCGATTGAGCAAACCTTCTAAAATAATTAGTATTTTTTATGTTAATATTAGATTGGGAGATTCAAAGTTGAAATCTATTTTTATTTTATTTAAAATTTTACTTATTAAATATTTAATAAAAAGTCATCACAAGCAAAATCATTAAATGGAGTGTCGAAAATATAAACATAATTAAGGACTTTACTCCATCATCAATTTGAGTTTTGAGACTAGTTAAAGGGTCCAGAAGTTCAAACATGATTATCTCTTGAGAACGAGAGTAATCAAGACGGGGACAGAAAATTTAATTAAATTATATTTGTAAATTTGACATCGTGTATTTTCAAAATTTCCATACGTCTTGAGTTTTATTTTTCTGATTTTGACATCATGCATCTTCAAAAATTATCTCTATCTCTTCTGTCTTTATTTTGTCTCTGGGGTTTTATTATTTACAGTCTGTACTTTAAATTAAATGCTACCTATAACTAGTTCAATGATGGACCGGTAAAATTTTCCTATTAAAATAGACCAACATTGATGAGAATGGAAAATACGTTAAAGCAGTAAGATCACAGATGTGTGTTGGGAATAGGCCATGAGTAAAATCAGATGAACTTGCATGGTTGTGGTGGGGGTGGGGTTGGGATCTTCTGTTTGTGGTGTTATTTTTTTGTCCTTTTTTAGAGCTCTGGTTTTTCTTCCCTCCTGTTGGAGAAACAGAAAGACCGCGTTGTTTTTCAAAAACGTTTTTCTTCTTTTCTGCGTTTTCCAAATCCCTTTGGATTCTTTTTCCATTCTCTGTCTCTGAATCAAGTGTTTTTTTGACACTGTAGCAGAAGCAAGTACATGAGAGTTTTGCAGCTTTCACTCTCTCTCTCTCTCTCTCTCTCTCTCTCTCTCCTCTCTCTCTCCTCTCTCTCTCTCTCTCTCTCTCTCTCTCTCAAAGAGCTTTAAAATTCAAATCTTTGAATCTTCCAACGCATGACTATTATTTCTCTTTCTTTTCCATTTTAATCCTCCAATTTCTCATTATATCAATGAGAAATGAAGGGAACCTAAAATTCTTAGGCTTTGTTGTATATTTTTCTCTATTCTCTTATGTTAATATATATTTTTTCCTTTTTTATGACATAAGGTATTTTCCTTGAAAAGGGGTATTAATTATAATATATAAACACGATTGCATGCGGGTACAAATGGTTTTGTTTGCATGAAAAAGCCAAATTTAACAACTATACTGCATCAAGGTAATAAAAAAGGATGGGACAGGACGTCGGGGTGACCTACGAGAAAAACCTCATCTACCAAATTTACTATTATGTCTGAAATCTCATTTGTCTTTTATTCGCCCCACCGTTGGTTAGAATTGTCTTTTTGAGCTCCATTAAGGACACCCCTAGAAATATGAAATAATGAGCGTGTGTTTCAGACACCATTCAAAACCATCCCCACAGTGAATCCTGAGATCTGAAACACACTAAAAAACACACAAACACATGCATAGATTGAGTAATAAATTCTGGATCAGAATGATTCAGACCCTCTTGTCATCTTCAACCCCAGACCCACTTGTCTTCTCCAACCCACTCTTTTTTTTTTTCTGTCGTACATTTTATAATGGTATAGACAAAATTTCAATCAACACATTTTAATTAGAGAAATGTAAAAAATTGCAATTTTAGAGGACAAAATTGTCAACACACCATTGATGTGACTAAGATTTTTTTTTTCGTGTATTATTTTAAGATTCTTAAAAGATATACGATGAAGAAATACACTATACCTTTTGTATTGCATCAAATTGACGCCGCTAGCATCCTTTTTTTTTTTTTTTTTATCTATTACTTCATCCTCAGATGAATCTTTTTATTCTTATTCGATTGAGAAAGCTTTACCCTATTCATATTAGAGAGAAACAAGTTTTTGAATTCTCACTAATGGTGAAGGTCTCACCGACATTGTGAAAGCAAAGATATTACTTTTTGTTCTGAATGACACATTAGTTGAATTGAACTGAGCAAGTTTGTGCAAATTTTTGTTGGTAATGGGAATGGGTGTTTCTTTTTTGGGGTTGTTTTCCAATTTCAGGTGTCAAACTGGTTCATAAATGCAAGAGTAAGGTTGTGGAAACCCATGGTGGAAGAAATGTACCAACGAGAAGAAAAATATGAGGACCCAGAGCATGAAGATCATGGAGATCAAGACCGAGATCAAGACCAAGATCAAGAGGAGAGAGAGAAGTCCCAAAATAACAACAACGTTGCACGAACATCAACGCCTACTCTTACTGCTACTACTACGACGACCGCCACAACTACAACAACAACAACATTATCTGCCACAACACAATCACCAACAACAACCAGCAAAAGATCCGAAATCAATGCCCATGAAAGCGACCCATCACTTCTTGCAATCAATAACCCCCAACTCTTCTCGGAAAACCAAGCACCACCCCATCCCACGGCGGCACCACCCTTTTACCCTCAGCGCCACCACCGCCTGGCCATCGAAGATGCCACGCGTCGCCCACGTGGCACTCTTCTCACTATTCCTACTACCACTGATTTTGGGACCGCTAGCGACAGTCAGGGTGATTTGGGACCCGCATTGATAAGGTTTGGGACCTCTGCCGGAGACGTGTCCCTCACTCTTGGACTGAGACAAAATTTGCCCGAGAAGAGTCCTTTTTTCTAGTGAGAAAGTAATTTAAATTATTTAGTGATTAAATTGTTATATTATACAAAAAAGATGGTTCTTCCTCTCACATTTTATTAATCTTCTTTTAATTGTTATTATTTTGTTAAATTAAAAAAAAATTACATGATCACCCCAAGAGAATGTAGCAAAATTTAGCTTTGGTGAAACTATTTGAAATTGTATAGTAGGTTGTTTTCCCTAATTTCGATCTTAAATGTATTAAGGTTTGTACTCTGATATTATTTAATAACATATAGAAACATATTTGGTTAATTATAATTCCCTACTTTCTTTTCTATAAGCAGTCTTTTTAATTATATTTTGAAATTTTGGAGTGAATATTTATTTTTAATGGATGATTAAGTCATTTTCATTATTCGTGAAGTAGGTAATGGAGGGATGAAGGGAGGTTCAACTCCTATTTTTTTTTTAAAAAAGAATTAATTATATAATTGTGAAAAGAAATAACCTAAAATATTATTTATTTATTAAAATATCCCCCCATTTCTCAAATAATCTCTAAATATATGTTGGAATTCGCTTTTATATGAATTTTAGGTCTCCCCTTATATATATATATATAGAAATAAACAAAAAAGAAAGGGTTATGTACTTTTAGACTATGTTTCTTACACCATGAAAGATAAAAATTATAGGAAAATATTTTGTTGACAAGAAACCATAGATAAGATTGTTTGATACTTTTGTTGGAAATTGAAAATATATTAGAGGGTATATGTGGTTTTTAATCTTTTCAAGGTTCCTTACATCACCTCAAATCATTCGCCACCACCGGTTTCTTAGGAAGCAAAAACAACAAAATTTGGCACGAAGACAATAACTCTTTACCTAATATTAGTGAGGATGAAAAAAAGATAAAAAAAAAAAAAAAAAAAAATCTGTGGGTAGGTTTAGATGCTCATGGAAGAGGCATATAACTTGACGCCTCAACAACAAAGTCCTATCCTAAGTTTCTTTTGAACAAAGTAAACAATATTAGACATGATACATCTAAAAATCTTAACAAATTTCTATGATGTTTGACAATAGCTTCAAAATCAAGTGTCTACCATAAGACTCCCCCCCCCCTCTCTCTCTCTCTCACTCTCATGTCATAACAGTATTGAAAATCTCTCTCTCATGTGCAGATGCTACTAGGAGGAGATGAGATAAGATTGGTGGATGGAGATTTGGGATAAAAGAAGAGGGGCTCAAGCTCATTAAATGTGAATGTGGGATTGCGATTGTGTCCAAAAATAAATGTTCAGATCTTTTTTACTAATTTGAACATTTTCTTTTTTGTCGGGTCTTTCTTTCTTTTTTCTTTTATTTTTGTTACTAATATTTTTTTTTATCATATTCGGTATATATATTTTTCTTATCAATCAGGGATCAGTGTTCCACATACGATTTGGTGAGTTCAAAAACGCATCAATGGGGTATTCTGGTCCCCAGGCCAATGATCTTGTAGATGGGGACCAACCTAGAGAGAGAGAGAGAGAGAGAGAGAGAGAGAGAGAGAGAGAGAGAGGGTTTATTTCACATATATGTGCGTGTGTATTCCAAATGGTATTTTGGTCCTATTTCGGTCCCTAAAAGTTTTTTAAAAAGTTAGTGTCATACAAGCTGACGAATTGTAATTAGCCCTTGTATGGAAAATATATGATTCATCATTCTTTTTTTTTTTCATCATAAATTTGATTATTGTAAACAGAAATGGTGAATTACAACCATGCAATAATCAATCCGCCTCACCTCGCGAAAAGCTACTTGTTGGATCCAAATCTATAGGCCCGTTTAGCAACCTACTTGGGCCCCACTTGGGATGAGATCAGTTTGCATCACGCATAGTTGGGCTCTGACCCGTTGGGCTCCGCAGGTTTTTTTTTTTTTTTTTTCACTACCAATATCTGGGTTTTGTCCGATTAATTCGGTACTAATACTGTGGGGCCCATTTTAGAGGTTGACTCTTCCAAATCATTTTTCGTCATTCCTAGAGCTCGAAAAGATAAAATGTCTAATAACTCAATGTAAAGGAGTTTGGTAGGTCTCCACATGTTAATAAGCACTTCACACCCCAAGGATTTTTTTTAAAAAAAATAAACAGCCAGTAACCACGTTGGTTCTATTTAAATTATGTTCGAATCGAGTTGAATTTTTAAAAAACAAAATTCTCTCGATATTTATTTTTTCCATACACAAAACTTGAATTGAAATCAACATATAGTTGGACTAGTAGAAAGGATGTTAAATCTTCAACCAAGATTCGAATTCAAATTTTAAAAATGAAAAAAACTATATTACGAGAGTTCATTTGTTAAAGAGAGTCTAATAGTAACTCGAGTCGGATTAATTGAAATATAATTTTAAATACTAGTTGACATAAAAAAAAAAAATAAACTTGAACCTAAGACTTGTTCAAGGGTACCAGTGCCACCAGACCAAATTTCCCACTCAAGTTGATTAATTTGATATTCTACATTTGAGTTTTTTCCTTTTTATATTAAAAAAAAAAAAGAGAAAGAAACTCATCAAATACGCATAATTAGGACAAACAACAAGCATCAAGCAAATGGTAGAAAAATGTCTGAACTCATTTTTAAAGAGATTTGTTTTTTTAAGTGGATAACTTATCACCGATCATTATTTGGATTTCGTTTGACTAATCTAATTTGAATACAGTAGAACTCATTAAGGGATTGGCTTTCCTAATTATTTTTTTCTATTTCCGGTATTTGAACTTAAAATATCTGTTTAAGAAAATAGAGTGTCCAATCACTCAATTCAAAAAAGTTGGGTCATTTGTAAAGAGATTCAAATTATGGTAAATAATTTATAACAGACTTTTCACATGAATCGAAATTTTAGACTCAAAAATGGATAATTATGCCACGGATGAACCACAAGATGACTCCTCATATCATGGATAATATTCAAAAGGAGCACGAATGTTGTACCCACCTTAGAAATAATAGGTCAGGGACATGTGTCCTCCTAACAAAGGGTTCCCCTTGTACTAGAAAGATTTGAGCCATTCAGGCAATTATCATGTTTAGGGGTTGACCAGGTTGATACTTGTAGAGATGCTATTGACTTCATTAACAAGGGGCACCTACGATTGCAGCTTCACTGTAATTAATACTTGTAACAGGCTTGATTGTAACAGTTCACACTGTTTTCATTAATGGTGTGACTGAAAACAAGGACACAAAAAGAAAAAGGCTTTCTGTCAACTATCATTCTACCATGGTGGTTACACAATTGACGAGTTTCTGCCATCCAAACATAGGCTATCCCAGCGGGCACTAGAAGTAAGAAGTAGGATTTAGTCAGATATTAAAGAGAGGAGGCACAGACAACACAGACTTGACGAGAACGACATTAACAAATCCTTAAGGTGGTAGCTGAAACCAAGCTCAGAAGTGTACAATACTGCATTTAGATCGATAGATATTGTCGTTGTTTGAAATTAACTAAGGGTGAAGCAATGGCATTTGATTTTTGCTAACTTCAAAATCCTAATCAATCAATCAATGCTTGATGCATTATTTTTTTTATATTATACCGATCGATATTTAAAATTATATTTTGATAAATTCGATCCGAAACTTATAACAGCACATCTAGGAGCTACCCAGAAAACCCTTTCACGTAAGTTTTTCTGTGCCTTCAAATTCTGTCCAAAAGTTTATGTACTACATTAGTCTAAGAATACCTCATGACAAACGTCATTCATGGAGGATAGCACTGCTCCACAAGAATTTCCTAGAGTGAGTAATGCTACCACTGCACTTCAACCCTCACTGCAATGAAATTTCTGACAACTGCATGATTTATAACATAACGCAGCAAGCATTTAATTATTAACTTCTTGATTAATTTTTTGTAATAAATAAAAAGAATGCTTATAAGCAGATATATCAAGACCCAGAAATATAGGCTTCTTTGCCATCAGCACTAGAATAAATAGAGTTTTTCAAGGGGAAAAAAAAGGGGAAAGTAAAACCTGCTAGTTGAGGAAAGCCTCGTAAATAAGAGACGTAAGGCTAAAGACAGAGTCAAAAGAGGATCTTCCGTGTATAACTCTTATGTATCTCGAATGCAATCGGTTCTCGGTACGATGCAAGCAAAAGATTTGATGCATGAGTCAGAACAAGGTAGCAAGAGAATAGAAAAATACAATACCAAACTTTTTTATATTAAGTGATCGGACACTCTACACTCTTAATCAGAACTCTCAAGTTAGAGCTATGAAAATGATAAAAAAGCATTTGAGAAAGCTAATCCCTAAAATGAGTCTCATAACTCGAACCAGATTGTCGAACAAATCTCGAGATACCGACGGTGAGAACCATAAAAAAAAAAACAAAAAGAAAAATGCATTTTAAATAAGAATAAAAATTTTCCCTTTATACCGTTTCTGGCTAAATAACATGACATGACCTTGAGATGCAATCTAATTAATGTGGCCGAATTAGATGACTTTTCGGGCCATGATGCAGCCAAAAGAAAGCCCTTTCCATTGCTGGAAATTTCAAGTGAACCCTCGTTCCTCAAATGTGTATAGCCTTCACCTCTCTCAGTGCTCAGTGAAGGGTTCTAAGACTTGGTCTTAATTTCTGCACATTGATAACTTTCCTTTTCCGCATATCTGAAGCAGGTGCTTCGAATGGCCATCTAAACATGTCCATCCATTGCTCTTAAAAGAATACAAAGGGGGCCTCTATAACAATACTGATGTAGACCTGACCACTGGGGCCAGTTTGGCCCAGAACTGATAGGTCAACCTTGAACCGGCCTAACCTGCAGTCTGGGATGGACCGAAGCCCTACCGAACGAGGTGTAAGGTTAAGGTTCATCCTAGCTAAACCCGCCTGAGAACCGTAGCCGTTCAATTGACAAAAGATAAAAACATGAATGATAGAAAATAAGCATTCAGGGACAGAGGAACCAAAAATTTCATCCGAAAATTTTAGTGCAGAAACCTTAGGATATGTTAACTGCTGGTAACCTCACATTCCAAAGATCAGTCACAGAATGACAGAAAATAATACTGCTCTATCTAATTTCCAATAGAAATGCATTGAGAAATTGCATCTATAGATGTTACAATCGCAAACTTCAGCCAAATAAAACCTGACAGAAATCATCACTCAGTATGACATCCCTTTCACAAAGTATTATATATACCAAGCCATCAACTCATTTAGTTTATTAGACTAAAGGAATTGCATGCACCCTTAGTGCGGTGTCATCAAGAAGGTTCACCTCGAGACAACTTGAAAGCACTAACAGGTTAGATACACTAGTTAAAACCATATTTCTGCGCCTTGCTTTTCATCTCACACACAATTTCTGGATTCACTCTTCATAAAGATGATATTCACATGGCATGAATATCATCCAACTAGAACAAGTTGCCAGGCCCTTCCAGCCAACTTATCAAGATGTCATCGAGCTATCTTACTGAAGCATACTCCCTTGTGCCTCCGAATAAGGCCTAGTGAAAGTCCGCCTCCACCAAACCTCAAAGGCTCTCTGAAGATTTGGACATTTATCGCCAGCCTTCAAAAAGCTGCCCAACCAAGAAAGCAGAATAGTCTGCTGCTCCTCTAGAGGCAATGTTAGGATTGTCCTACCAATTCCTTCCTCCACAACTTTGTGGTCAAACGATCTACAACCATATCGTAACCAACTGTAGTCATCAATTAATGGCTGTAGCCAGGTTTCTAACAACAGATGACGAGTGTCTTTTAATGGCAGCAGTTCCCCCCTTCCTATTCCCACAAAAAGCCTTGCTGTAATGCAACTAATCAGGTGGCGAGACACAATAGGGATCCTTTTGTGTAGAGACGCCAACTCTTGATGGCTAGACCAGAGAACAGCAAACTCATCAGCTGCCTGTCTCTGGATCAAAATCTCAAGCAACCATAAGAGGTTATCTGCCTCCAACATGATCTGCTTCAACACATGTCCTTTATCATCCAGAGGCTTATCATTGAACTCAGGTTCAGCAGCCTCCCTGAACATACCCAGCAGTGAATTTAAGCATCTCTGGCATGAAGTATAGAGAGTATTGTTGCATATATCCATAGTGCCTGCAGAGCTTGGAAGATTGTTATTCTCCCGAAGGAGCTTCAGGACTATAGATTTCATCTCACGTCGGCCTCTCTCCTCATTGCTCATAAGAACCAGTTCCATTATATTGGAAAGTGTGTCCTTATGATGGTTGGAAGCCTCAGAAGCAACTCGTTTTAGTATCGGGCTTACTCCAACTCCCTCACCCTGGAGGCGTAAAATGGAAGACACAACCTTTTCTTCCTCTTCTTCACCAACCCATGGGACTGCTTCCAAATACTCCAAACAAGACTGTATGCACGAGTCAAAGCCCAGTGCTTCAGCAACCTGCAATTAATTTACAATTGAAAGGTTGTGAATCATGAAAATGAAGCTCACAGAAGCACAATAAACCACAAGAGGAGACAAAAGATGAGTGTATGGAAGAACAATCCAGAAGAAGCAGAAATAGTCCGCCTAGTTCGAAGTTAGTTACACATAGTGGGAGACAGTAGTAAACATTCTGCTTCTGATATCCTTATTCTCAATCTAGACTAAACTATTATTTCAGTTAACCATTTACGTTCACTTTTCCAAAGGTTGCCCATGTTGCTGCCTGATGTTAAGATGTGTATGAAGTGTAAAGTTCTTCAAAGTGATGGTCTCATGCAGCAAGGTAGTTGTTTGCAAGAAATGGAGCCAATAAATGAGACAGGAAGTGGACAAAAGTTAACAAACATAGTAACATCCAAATGAAGGAGCCCTGCTGGTAGAGGGAGGAGAGAGAGAAAGAGAGATCTGGTCGATTGACAGGAAGAAAATTATCTTCATGAAACTAATACTGATAGTTTCACCACAGACAATAACATATATGATTCTGTGGGAACATGCAGTGGGAAACACCGAATAAGAGACTAAGATATTCAAAAATTTTTCTGAGTCACTAAATACTCATAGGAAGCATTAGGAGAATTGGTTTTTCATGGCCACATGCCAAAAGAAATAAAAAAAAATCCATGGATGTCGATAAATTTGGACTGGGTACAAAACAGACAATGACAAAGTTTCAAAGATGATAAATATTGTTAAACTTGGACCAGGTACAGAACAGACAAGTGATAAGGCTTCAAAGACTACATGTTCACCACATACTTAACATGGTAAACCATCTTGAATTCATAATTGGTAATTCACAGAGCCGGACACAATCATGGAGCAAAGAGGATGACACAGGATAAAAGGTGCTGCTACCCTTCAATTGACACCCATCAATACCAGAGTAGGATATTTTTATTTCCTTTCAAATTTCATAAAGCAATTTAACCATTAGATTATCAACTTTTATTTATGGATATCTTCTCAAATGTGAATATACAAGTCTACCCATAACCATGACAACTATTTTTCCTTTTATAACTTATAAAGACCGGCAGCAGATTCAAATTTCTTTATGGGGTTTAACATACAACTGATGTTGATAGAGACAAAACACACAACAAGCTCATGAAATTTGGCAAGGGAATGCATGAATAAGTTCAAGAGGCCCCTTTCTTGACCCAAACCATCACAGTGAACAAAAGAGCAGCAGCATACCAAAGCCGAAATACATATAGAACGAGAAATGATTGAATGAATGGTAAATTATCATACCTTCAAAATGCGGAGAGCCCGTGAGACATTTTGCTTGATCAATCTTTGCTTCATATCTTTGCAGTACATGAGCCCAACAGTTTCGACATAGAATTCCACATCCTCACAATCATCAATTCCAATACATGATAGACCAGGCTGCTCTTCAGAAAGTTTATCAGCAAAAAAACTACTCTTCTCCTTTAGAACACTCTTGTGAACACCCAACTTCACCAAAAAACCTTGCTTTCCATGTAAAATTACTTTCAGATCACTTGTTCCAGGCTCACCAAACTCAATGGCAACCTTTCTTGGCAAACTCTCCGCCTTAGGTCTCGCTGTTCTTTCACTGACAATAGATGCACCAAGGCCCAATGCATCATTATTGAAGCCTCTTTGATCATTCGAAAGAGCTTCAGCTCTTGATTGGGCGGATGATGGTTTTTTCTCGTTTAAAGGGGTCAGTTTTTTCGGAACCGATGATTTTGGCGGTGGAGGTGAGGATTTTGGTTTGTTTAAGGGATTTTGAGCTTTGACGGTCTTTTGGAACACAACAGGAGATGGACAACACCAAAAACCCTCAGGTGTAACAGCGATTGGAACATTCCTAATCTTGGTTTGGCCTTGTTCTACCTTTGTAAGCCTAATCTCAGCCATACTTAACTAAAATTTACCGCATAAACTAGTTAAGAGATGACTCTTGCAATGAAAACAACTTCAATTTTCTCAAACAATTCCTTATTAAAGAAACATGGGTTTACAAGTTGAAACCTAGTATTCGCTCTAGTTTAACCAAATCTTGGCCCAAGATTGTATTTGTACAGATAACTTGAAAATCAGATACCCACTACCCCAACGTAAAATTGGAACCCCTTATTCAAGAACCTAGTCATAGAGGGAGAAATAGCAGTCTAATCCTAAATTTCAGCAAACCCATAAAACAAGAACCTAAGAAAAATGAAAAATTCAAGGAGACCGAGTCGAATTCTCGACAACACCTGATCAAAAACCCACAAAGATCCACTACTACAATATATGATCAGTGGGTTCTTGTCTAAAATGCAAAATTACTGGAAACACAAAAAGGGTCTTGTCTAAATGCCCAAAAATCACAACCTAGAAAACAAATCTTCAAAAAAAAAAAAAGAGCACCCAAGAACTCACCGACACCTGAAATGCAGAAACCATGTCTTTAGTTGCTCATGCAGCACGAGTAGTCTCATTTCACATCATTGAATAGAGCTCGAATTTCACCAAAAAAAAAAAAAAAAGAATAGAGCTCGAATGTGCCGAGCATGGAGGAGACCACAGACCATAAATTTGCAGAAAAGAAATGATTGCGAATTCTCTTTAATTTATAAAGCAAAAACAACTCAATACGATACACCAAAAAGTAAAAGTGGGTTTGTTATGGGTTTGTGTGCGTGATAGAGACGGAGCGAGAGAGAGAGAGAGAGAGAGAGAGAGAGAGAGAGAGAGAGCGCTTTTGATTTTTACGTGGGTCTGTCCGAAGAGCTCTGCAAATACCCTCTCTCTCCTGTCTCTGAATTAGCAGTGAGGTTTCAAACGAGGCACGCCTAAAAATGTTCCCTTCACTATTTTTAAATTTTGTTGTGGAGATTGCCCAGTTCCAAAAAAACATAAAAAAAAAAAAACACTGTCGTTTTCATCTTGTGCTTACTTATTCTTGATATGACCTTTATACCCTCACTCTTGTTCCTCAAATTTGACTGATGCCTCGAGAGTTGCGGGGGCATTTTGAGGAAAATGACGACAGCTTTCAAAGTCAGTTGAAATATGAGAGAAAGGGAGGGAGGGATGGAGTTACGGACGAAGAATGGAACAGCCTTTACACAACCTGTGAATCCAACTTGCAATCTTTCCTTTTCAATATAACATCGGTGGTTGTAAACTTTTGAGATAAACTTGAGAAATGTTGCTCCTAGTCCTAGGACAAGCGAAGGAAGAAATTCATATTATAAAACAAAATTTAATACTTACTCGATAGTTTTAAGTGAGGAAATTTTTAAAATTATACAAATTAGAATTTTTTTCTTAGAATTTTAGGAGGGCTTTTTTTTTTCTCCATGTATGTGAATATATTTCAAAAGACATCATAAATTTTTTATTTTTATTGTAACCTTTTTACTTTTATGAAAACATTATTTGATTAAAGTATTTAGTTAGTTAAAATATATTATAACTAAACAAGATAATTAACTTCGTACATCGGAGCACAAAAACGCTAATACATAGAGGGGCAGGGCAATTTTTATCAAAGTATTATGGGACAAATCGAATATTTTATGTATATTGTTAGTATTATATTTAGGAGATGGTTATTTAATTCCACACTTTTGTGTAAAAATAAATTAAAAAAAAAAAAAAGAAAATGACAAGTGCTGAATTGTGTCTATGTAGTACAGATAGGTTTAGATTTTTTGTTTTATTTATTTTTTATACTTTCTCTTCTGAATATTTAATGACACAATAGTAATATAATATCAAATTGATAGTTGTATAACGATGAAATATTAAAATTTTTAATTAAATCTTAATTTTAAAAATAAAAAATAAAAGAATTTAGACGAAAAATCACCTCATAAATAAGTTATTCGATTTAAAACAGATGAGTAAGAATATGGAAACAAAAGAGAAGAGAGAGAGAGAGAGAGAGAGAGAGAGGGGGGGGGAATGTTCAGGTAGAGTAGCAATCTTTTGAATGAGCCTTTTCTTTTCCTTTTAACCCATCATGAGTCAAAGTGCTCAAAATACGGGTGTGTTGGACTGCAATGATGGAGCTGAAGAATGATGCTACCATGGAAAGAAGAAGGGACACATTACATCATCAAGGGCACCAAAAATAAAAAATAAAAAATAACCATCACCAAACTGCAAATGGCCTGGTTGTAAAATTGGCCCACTTGAGCAGATTCATTGATCTCTTCTCACGTGCCTGGATCCTGGACTTGTGCAAGGCATCCTCCTCTTGTACGTGTGATAAGCATTTGTTTGAAAAAGTCAGTAACTAAAATATCTAAATTTGATAAGTTAAAATTCTATTGATTATTCAAGAGCATATGGTGTCAAACCTTTCTTTGTAATTTTATAAATAAAATTTGAATAATTAATTTGATTATAGACTCTTTTGAGAAATTCAAATCGATCGAGTCAGGTATCTCTAATTCTCCTAGAATTGATCATATTATACTAAAACTAATAAATAAATGTCAACCCCATCTCAAGAAATGAAGAACATGAGAAGAGAATATAATAAAGGGCATGGATCTTACTTTGAGACTACGGGAAGAAAGAATGAGGGTTTAAGACAATTTTGGGGGTCAAATCTAGAGAGATTAGATACCTTATAATTTAAGCAACACCATGGTGATTAATTTTTTTTCACATGCCCATCATGGAACTTAGTGGGATATCCTCGAATTTTGTTTTTGGGACAGCAAAACACTGTACTTGTAGACAGGAACCTTATCTGTATTTAACAGATAATTGAAAGGAAATCCAATATTTTGGCTCACTATGAGCCTGGTTTCTGCATATGGGGCGTAATGTGTTTTGGCATACGTTGCTATTTAGGGATCCACAACTTTTCCTAAACACGACTCAATCATTATCACATTCAAATATAGGTCTCCACATGTGGTCTATGTCTATGCCAATGTTGCTTGCCAAGTCTTTGTGGGTCATTCCAAATGGTTATGCACCCATTCTGTGCTCCCAAAACCCAAGACAAAAAAACGAGGATAACGCTAGAGAGAAGCTTGTCAATATAGCTTCTGCAGAGATGGCTGTCCAAAAAAACATCAATAATTTTGTAGTTTTTCCATGATCCAAACATGAAACAACAAAGCGTATGGAAGGTAACTACAAATTTTATGTGATGGGGTGAAGAACTTTACTTATTTGTTCCAATTCAATTTTTCCCTTGCAATGTTATTAATCAAACAAAAATAATATTAGATTATGAAGAGTTTTGCATAAAATATTGTAAAGAAATTGCCATCTAAATTAAATAATAATAATAATAATGTCACGAGTATTTTCACTACCGATATTTAGAGTTATATTTTAACTAATTTGATTCAGGCGTTTGTCGGGGTCCTATTAGGGTAGTTCTCCCAACATAATCTTTTATATTTTTAAATTTCAAATTCAAGATTTAGTTAAAAAATCTAGCTCTCCATCCTATTAGACTGACTATTTGTTATTATCCGTATTTTTATTCAGCAAATCGCTTGCTTGTGATAGAATAAGTCGAGAGGAGTTACCCAAAAGAGAGGATCCATTAGGTGCCCATCAAGCTATGCCACATATGACAATAATAATGGACAAGGCTTCACAATAATCATAACCGCAAGCTCAGAGTATTTTAAGTTGAAAGTCTAGGGCATGGTGCTTAGTCAAATAATAGGTTGAGGAACAAAAGGTTTAAAGGGAATCAAACAAATAAACATGCAAACAAGCTAATAAAAAGAAGAAAATAGAACATTTTCATTTGTTTGCCTCTCGCTTAAATGATTCTGAGCAAATCAATGTAGAATTCAATAACATGGTCTCCTCCTTAAATGAGAGTGATTTGTCTTAGGGTACTCTTCAGCCACCGGTCTGCAATTCAACACATATAAATCAAAGCATAAAAAACAAATAGTTGACACCCTTAGAATTTTTCACAGAAAATATTATAAAATTTCAACTTGTAGAAGCTTATGATTATGAAAGTCTTTCCCCTTTAGATTATGTTCGATGCCAAACTCAAAGTTCTATTTGCCATTAATCACTTGTAAGGAAAAAAAAATAGCCGCAGAAAAATGGATGCAAAGCCTACAATCTTGTTTACTTTATGCTCATTATTAATGGGTCTGATCTTTGCATACTCTACATCAGTTCAATTCAATGATTCAGGTTTTACTCTCTTTTTTTTTCTTTTTTTTATTACATGAAATTTTGATGAGGAAAGTTGTAACCACTAGACTTTTAGACTTGGTTTTACTCTCTCTCTCTTCTCTGGCTTTTCTTCTGATCCACAAATGACTAACCATAGGGATATTATGGATTTGTTTAGATTGGTATTTTTGGACCCCTCTCTATGCCTCAGCTTGTGGAGTTTATCTTATGAACATGCTCTACAAATTTGATTACAGACCCACGAAACCTATCGCAAAACTAGCCCTATTTCTTGGGATATTCTTGTTCATTAAGATTGTGCGTGAGGATTTTGTGAATGGGATAGCTGGGTTTTGGTCATTGAATTTGAGAGAGAGAGAGAGACTCGTGAGAGAGAAAATCGGATGTGGGTTGGTTGTCATTTCCATGCTTCTGCACTTAGAAGCCCCATCAATCACCAACGAATCAACGAAGAGGAGCAAACCTAAATTCCCAATAGATGTTGAATATGGTGAGACTAATTATCATTTGATGAATTTTTTTCTTGAAATTTGAAAATCAGAGGTATTATTTGACTGACCCATGGCGATGATTTTTCGTGATTAAAAATGAAACAGGGATGTTGGCGGTCCTCACCTATGGCATCTCAATTTTCTTCTTCAAGTTTCACCATAAAAAAATGAAGTTTGAGCAATGGAACCTTCATCAATGCGTATGAAAAATAATGTAGAATGAGTGTATTCTGAGGTGAAACCTTGTACAGTTTTTATACATTAAAGCCTCCTGGGGGAGCCTGTTCAGGGGGCCTAATCCAAATAAGTGTTTTTCTGTTTTATTGGGTACCCACACAATGTACAGGGACTTGGATGACTCATTCATGCCATATATGGTTTTAGAGAAGGTAATTCCATTCATTCTAGGCAGATCGGCACTAGGAACTAGTACTAGTATTATTCATCAGAGTCATGGGTGACAACTTACGATTCATTCAAATTTGAATTTTTATTTTTTTCATTTAATGATGGGGTCAATTATAGACAGGTCATGTATATATGACCTTAATGCAATTTCCCTAAATAGAAGTTCTCAAAGTAACATGTGCCAGGGGAAAACAACTCTCATTTTATCATTCAGATGCCAGAAATGCTACCCCCATGGCAATAGGAATTTCCCTGAAACATGGAATGCCTTCCTCTTTTTTACACCAGTACCCAATAATTTCTATTAACCAGCCCATCCCTGATCGAGGGGAAAAGGGAATTATAAGTGATGAAATAAAAAACGGAGAAGACAAGAATCATTAAAACATCTCGCTGACCTAAAGGCCAACTTTTCTACTAAGTTCCTCCACCCCCAGAAAATGCATATAGGGGTTAGCTGTGACCACTAGTTAGAAAAGCCAAAATTTTGCACAAGCAATTAGCCTTAAGAAGAGCTCCGCAGCAGTCTGCTGTGCCGATGAAAGACATCACTCATGGATGATCAAGAGTCGAGACATGATGCCAAAGGTGATAAGAATCCCAAAATTCCCCGTCTGACTGGTTCAAAGGAGACCCCTTCAAAGATCCATGTCTCCAATGACAAAAATTTCTTCCAAAGCATCTCCAATATATTTCTTTTAAGGATGTTTTGTAGATTATAGATGAAAATTTAGCAGATACGCCCACGACAGTTGGGTGCTCCACAGAAGCAAGGAGATCCCTCACCAGGATGTAGCTCATACCGGTAATCGAAAGTCAATTCTTCACCCATAGAAACCTACCCAAAATATTAAGATATGAGAACAAGAGAAACAAGACTAAACTACTAAATTAGGAGGTTCCACTTCCATCGATGGGAGAAAGTACACCAAGTGGCAATTGAGAGTTTGTTATCAACAAAAGGCTAAATCACTGCTACATGCTGGCCTTATGCCTTCAATGATGCAGGGACCAATATCTTATGCCAGTGGCCAATAATAGACTGCAGGAATTATTTGTTCATTCCGACCCGAGAGCCCTATAGTGCGAAAATTTAAAAGTAATATAAGTAGGGAGCCCTTACATCTTGACCTGCATAAAGACCAATATGTGCAAGTTGACAATCCATGCTTTCCACAAGAACCTGGAAGCTTATGAGGTTGGGAGAGCAGCTGCAAGAGTCAAGAGCAAAAGATAGGCTATCAAAAAGGAAAGAGAAACACATATTAGGCAATAATCATTTGCAGCTGGACTCAGAGAGTCGCCACCATATACCTTCCTCCTTTTAAGTAACTAGATTCCCAGATCTTGTTCATCTGCGATCATTGTGGGTTTCTATACAGCTTCAAGATATAACAATGAAAAACATGACTTAAGACATTTGCCTCGCTAATCTGCTACCTCACATCCATCAAGTACATTTCTTTGCAAGATGAAATGCTTGAAATCCTCCAAGCTATAAGACTTCAAATTTGCGCACGTCACTTTGGACACTACTCTCTCATAAGACATCATCGAAATGACTTGGTCTCAATGTTCATGGATAAGAAATTACAGAAGGTTCCCTCACTTTCTAGCACCTTCTAATTAAAATCATACAGCAGCTTCAACCATTGTATTCAAATGTTTGGCTTCCTATTTTCCGTTTCACCATTCCATGCATACTTTTCCATTAGAATGTAATGACTTACAGAGAATCGGACAGAAAAGGAAAGAAACAGATAGAATTACATAGCCTACTCATAAAATTATCCAAAGCAAAAAGGGGGAAGCCTAATTGATTTCATTTTAAAATTATCGAGTACAAAAATAACAGAACTTGAAGGATAGGAGACCACAGCTCAACTATGGAAGAACAGGAAGTTTAATAAGCTAATAATACAGAAAACCAGAAGCAGGGCTGAAAAGTGTCACTCCTTACCTGTGATTGATGAACCTTGAGACATTTCCATATCTGGTAGCATCTATTACATGTAGTGACTGTCCTTCAATTAATCTACTCATATCATTGACATGTGCACCAACATCAAACTGATAGCTGCTACTCTCTTTATCATATCTGAAAATCCAATCCCAAAGAGTTAATCATATAAAAAAGAGGTTCATTAGCATAAATCACAAAGCAGAAAAACTTACTGGAAAGAATCCAAGTACCTATTGCATCTCTTGTTAGCTTCCTCCTTTTCTAAAACCTCCCCAATGTACTCACATATGAATGTACCTCGTGGAATCTTTTCACCCGCTCGAACTGCCCAACCCTGTATTCAAGTTTGTAAGAACTGGTGCTAAAGCTATTGATGGCAACACAAGGTTTCAAAGCATTACCTTTTTCTCCGTCTTGAAAACTTCCAATTTCACACGAATACCACTCTGCAAAACCCTATTCTTGCAAGTTCTACTGCAGCCACACAAGAAATTGCACTCATATACTAGGTAACCCTCCTGCATAGATAGCAACACCAAACAGGAAGTAAGCAATAATGACATGAGAGAGAGAGAGAGAGAGAGAGTTAACAAGTGAAACTCGTAAAGATGCTAACTACTTATTAGCAACTTTACAAGTTTAGGATATAGCAGCACAGGAGTGGGCTCTGGCAGCAAGGACTTTCTCAAATCATTAAACAAACAATAACATGTTCCTTATGCGGATTAACTTTATATTTTCAAAGTGGCCAAAATTAGTGTTGCTTAACACTGTAGTGCACATCTCTAAAAGCATCGCACTGGCTCCAGACCATTCAGCTATTGGAAGAACATAAACCAAGCAATGAAGAATGGATTTTCTCACTTTCCACCAAAGAAGATCTCAAGTACCTACAAACCATTAAACCTGGTAACATGTAGAAAATAGTTTTGTCTTTGTCATAAGATATCAAATCACCTCCAAGATGATGCGACCTCTGTCATCATATGGAAATCTGCCTCGCATAGATCTGCCATAAATATCTTTTGCATCTTCATAGTCATTATCAAAGAGGTACACATGATCACATTGCTCAGGAAAGCAAACTGAATGAGAACAAGAACATCCCAGTTGCAAACTCTGCATCAGAAAAGCCGTGTAAAAATTATGTAGATGTTATTACTCTGATGTGATACATGCTCTGTGGTTCATGCGATGAACACAAAATTTCTCCATGCAAGGGTTGCAGGAGGAAGGGGAAAAAAATAAAATAAAATAAGATAGAGAGCAGAAAGTTTGTTGCCATAAGGAAATAAACAGCACTGAAATGGCTTGTGGATTTTTCCCCCCTTTCATTCGTTCTTTTTTTTATTCTTCAATTGAACAGGAATTTAGTGTGTCACTAAACCTGACATGCTCCAATCAAGTGACATGCATATCCAACAAGCAAAGAAAAGATAAGAAAAAAGGGAGACAAATGCACTCGGTCTTTCCAAAATATTAAATACATAAACATCCAGAATAAAGAGCATAAAAAAGCCTAAAGCAACAGAACAAGAAGGTACCTCTGTTTCCATACCAGTGGATTGATCAACCAACGGTTTCTGAACATAGGTGAAGCTCTCCCAAGGCATCAGACATCTGGTATTTGGGCATTCAGTACCATCTACAAATATGTGAAGAGAATCCAAAAGATCCTCATCAACTACACATGCTATTGGTATTGACTCCTGGCCAAAGCTTATGTCTTCACATAAGACAATGGAATTTGGGTCTACTTCTTGCCTAAAATGTGACGAATCAATGATATAATGGCACTCATCTGTTTCCCAGTCCTCACTGATGTCCGGTGAATATACCAATTTAGACCCCTCGAAGTCTTCGGAGCAAGGCACCAGTGGGAGTTGCAGGTTTGAGTCTGTAGATGGACTGCATCCCTTTGGACAAACAAACCCTTCTTGATGCCATTCCACTTGAATATTGTTCTCGCTGCAGAGTTTGGCTGCCTTGAGGAACAGGCGCTCAGGCAATTCTCCATATCTTTTCTCAAGTGAAACTTGAAGTCCAACCTTACAGCAAATATAACGAGCAATGGACAAAATTTCTATGTTACTTGGTCGAGGCTTTGTTTTCCTGATCTCAGCAAACAAGATATTTGCAACAGGTGAACACTGAGAATCTGTCAATCTATCAAGACTACGAAGGTTTGTTGCCTCAGCTACATGAGTTCCAACTCCTACATTCCCAGTGCTTACCGCTGATGCCTGCATGCATTTCTTTAGGTTGGAAGTGGCCCTGCTCCTGATCCGAAAGGATGCTGCCGTCAGGCCCTTCTTAAATCTAGGGACAGTTAGTCTTCCAGATTTTAATTTATAAGCATAAAAACGAATACCCTTGTTGGGGGCGCGAGGGCCTGCCATGTTTGGCCCCATATGAGCAGCTTGGTGATGGCGGCCCAGATCAGGTAATAGGTTAAACTTTAGCCCACAAAACCTGCAAATAAACCTTCTGAACCCATCTTGACTCTCAGAGTTATTTTCTGCAGAAACTGCAGTTCCAGGGTCAAGTTTCTTTGGTGAATTTTCCCTTGCAGAAGGGTTTTGCGGTTGAACATCTTTTGAAAGCCTCAAATCAGCTGGATGAACAGAGAGCACATGTGACCATAACTCCTCAGGATTCCCAAAATGGCTACCACAAGGAATACACTGGAGAAGCATGCACTGCTCTACAAATTGCACACGATGTCTCTCCTGCACATGGGTTTCCAGAAACTTCCTGTTGGTAAATGAATCCAAACATATGGCACATGCATAACCTCTACACAACCACTGCGATTCTTTTTTATGACTGTCCTTCCAATGAGCACCTAGTGATTGGTCATCAAGAAACTCCTCTAAGCAAATCTTGCACTTCAAATTTTCTTGAGGTTCTTTGTTCTCTCTATGCTCCACAATCAAAACTGGCTCTTCCACAAGGCAAAGGGGTAGTTGTTTAGAATGATCACTGTCAAAACCCCAAAGCCTCTTAAGTTTCTCCTTCTCACTGCAAACCAACTTCATTAGAAATTCACCCACATGAAAATCTTTAGAAGCTTCAGAAAGAGCCCACTGAAACTGGATATCTTTAGGAACTGTGTTGTTTCTCACGGACAGGACACTTTTAAAGAGCTTGTAGAAAACAATGCAAGCTTGATGTAACTGCAGTTTCTGCTCATGCGAGTAACACCTACCGAAAAGATCCAAAAAAACTTCTTTTGAAATAATCCTACTCTTACCATTCCGAGCACGTTTAAGCCACTTAGGAAGGTGTTTTTCACAGTACAACATATAACGCTTTGGACTCTCCAAACAAGGTTCAGTTGCATCCTGTGGCCATTCGCCTATGCAGTATTGATTTGATGGGCTCCTGAGATCCTCAATAGCATGAGCAGGCTTTTGCCTGGAGCTGTTGTTTCCATTCATAATCGACACAGGAACTGCTTCAATTGAATTGTCAGCTTCACCTACTAGTACTATATCTTTACAGTTGGAGGTCTCTTGCCGAGAACCATCATCCTCACGCTCTCTTTTGAGCCTATTATCTGTTGAACCTGAGTCCTGAGTCCTATCGACCTGGGTTCTATGCTTTTTACAGAACGAGGAGCCATATAGAGACCGGTGTTTGCACTTGGTACCAAGCACAGTGGTTCCTTCACACATTGGTGTATCAACAGGGATTATACTTTCAGATTTTGAGGAATGACTTGCAAAATGAGAAGCCAGATGCACACAACAGTAAACATCACCCTCATTTGCTGACCTTACACATTGCCTTCCCTTTGATTCAATGAATGCTATGCACTGCCGATTCTTACTTCCCAGATCCAAGGGTTTACCAGAAACAGCAGTGTTAGGAGTAGATTCCGCATCTTTACTCTGGATGATCTCTGACACTCCTGGTTGAACCATGATCTCATTCCATCGATCAGCCTCATTATTGGGGAGATTCATTGGTGCAACATCTTTGAAAACATCCCCTTTACCAGAACTGGACAGTGATTTAGCAGCATTCACAACATCTCCACCATCAAAATATCCAAAGTCAATCCCAAGAGTTGCAGCCTGGAGCAGTGCCTTAGGTTCTACTTGGGAAGGGGGTGCCTCTGCACGACGAACTACAAGCTTGGTCCTTTTCCTACTAATATGGAGATTTGTGGATATCGGACTATCAATCATCTGTGGCTCCAGATCTACACTACTAGAAATGGGATTTGATGTTGGAAACCGTTTACTAGCATCTTCTTTCCAAGCCTTCCATTCTGAAATGAACTGAGGTTGCATTGGTGCTTCCCATAGTGAACGAATATCATTCCACAAAATAGACTCCATTAGTTCCTGCAACAGGAATGAAGCATCAGCCAAATGTAAGAACAAATGGAAAATGGCTGTGTCATTTGATGTAATATGGACTTATCTCAATTTCCCCAACACAAATGGTGCTCCCCCAGAAAAAAATGAAAAAATAAAAATAAAAGTAAAAAACAATGATGTATATAGTGAGGTTTAATGATCTCATATTTATGCTCCTAAGAAAGTTTCTCTTTTTTGGCAATGCCTTGCTCCTTTCAATTTCATTTAGTT
Source organism: Dillenia suffruticosa (assembly GCA_033439265.1). Taxonomy (NCBI): domain Eukaryota; kingdom Viridiplantae; phylum Streptophyta; class Magnoliopsida; order Dilleniales; family Dilleniaceae; genus Dillenia; species Dillenia suffruticosa. The sequence continues at coordinate 2,286,593 of JAVTVX010000027.1, forward strand.
CAGCTAAAGGAGAGAGAATCCAGTTAAAAATTACATGGGCATATAGAGTTCTTTTCCAAAGCAACTAAGATTTTGCCACAAAGCATCTATTGCATAATATTACCTAAAAGGTATTCAAACTTTAATCAAGTCCAAAAGAAATTTCCAAAAATGATTGTCTTCTTTTCCTGTTGGGTGTGTGCCTGGTTGGCAGGGGGTGTGGCGTCATCCACCACCATTATATGCTACCTGATAACTACTGGTAAAGGGCCTTCAAGGACAACGAAACGACCCCCCCTCCCCCAAGGAGGGGCACACATTACAGCTTTACCAAGAGTGGTATGAGTACAACAATTGCAGGTGCAGCATGGCCATAGAAGGAAGAGAAACTTTTAAAAGAGTATTAAATTTTAGGCCCAAAAAAGAGAAAAAGGGCAAGTTCATGTTGTTGTTTAGTAAGAATGGTGTCACAACAGCAATGTCTAATACCAATACCTCTTTCAGCATTTCAATGAACTCAGAATTTTGTGAATTCTCACATCTTTGTAGCCAAGAATGAGACTGATTTTTTAACCAGTCAGGATTCTTGTACTGACCAGATATCATCTGATAAAGAAAGGAGAAATAAAATTTTGTCAGCAGAAATGAAATCAAGTGCATAATCCAAAAGATAACCCCAGCTAAAACATGTGAAAGTGGAAATCATTGGCTTCACTGCATTAGGGGAAGCATCAAGCATAGAAAACTTTTAATATTAAAAGATAGTCAACATTATATTCACAAAGCCAACTTGCTAAGTGCTTATGGATTCAGACTGTACATTTAATGAAACTATTAGAGTGGGCCAAAATGACGAACTCTGCAAGTTTTCAATGCTTTGTTAGTTGACCACGACTTAACAAGAGAATAAAAGCAAAAACTGGAAGGGAAAAAAAAGGAGATAATCATGCAATCAATAATGTTACAGATAAAAAACTATTTCATTAATAATCACATTAATTATTTCTCCTAATCCAATTGCAAGTAAATGCTTATCACCAATCATTAAGTTTTCTGGAAAGCAAAAATATAGACATGTTTTTCCTCTTCTTAGGTGGAGTTCTGTTTGGTCCAGCATACATTTTGGCTTAATTATAACCTGAATAGCAATTGCCAAAAATCTGTCAGTCACTATCGATATTGAGAAATGGTTTATCTCTCTAATAATAAAAATGGATTCCAAATGAGTCAGTTCACTTCTGCCTATAAACGTCACTTCCGATCAAGCATTAACTTCAGCATCTTATTAACCAGTGCTCAGCTTGCTCCCTCATACAACAAAATATACCTATCGCAGAGACACCAATTTCACTTGTCAGTTCCGATGTCAGCAATACAAATTTGTCAAATGTAAGCTATGATGTTTGTTTGCTTCAACATTAAACCCATCACGATGTAAGAAACTCTAGTTTTTCAATATGAGAACTGGCTTATTTTCACTGATTAGAATTCTGATCCAATAATCAAACAAACATAGCCTAAAAGAACCTATTAAACATGCTAGATAGAAATCAAGACAGAGAATTAGTTTTATCCGATCCCCTTTCTGCCAGAGACAAACTTACATTCTGAAGCCGTATAAGTGTGCTTGCAAGATCAGAATAACCTTGGCAGCAGGAAGCCTGCATTGCAAATTCCTTCCAGGCCACCATGTTTCTTGCAGTCTCTATCAGAGCCTATGCAGGTTCAAGAAAATGTCAAGAAGGAAATAACAAAGAAGATGAATAGGTATAAGTTAACAAAAAATAACATACCTCTGGATGCAATTGCCCCATGATGTTCAGCATGCTAAAACCAAGTTTCTGCATAATATCCCAACATGCAAAAGTCAAATTTTTTACCATGGCAAAGTCAAGAATACTAGTGCCATGCACCCCCCAATAGCATTCTTCCAATAATGATGATTTGCTCTCCATGTTGATAAAGGTCATTCAGCCCTAGCACATTTAATTACTGCCCGCCATTTAACTATGCACAATAGGTGGAACTACAAAGCATGAACATAAACAAGGAAATAGGGACATGATTCAATGAGATCACAATAAGTATTCTGGCAGAGAGGGGGACAAATGAAGCTAGGATACAGCAATATCACATACATGTATGATGTCATTATGGAACTTTCGACAGATGAAGCAAAACTTTAAGGAAGCTGCAATGTTCGTCAGTGTAAACAATGAGATTGAAAAATTGGCATCATATTTGAGCTGAAACGGTATAGAAAGGGTAAATTAAGCATACAGCAGATACCTTCACCGACACTCCCACTGCTTCATCTAGTCGTGCTGAATCACTGTCTCTATCATTGCTTTGTACACCACATTCAATGTTACTAACAAGAAGGGATTCCTGAGAGGCCAGGGAGAGCTTAGCAATATAATTCTCTGCAATTGAGTTATCACATTTAATATCATCTGAATCACAAGAAAATTCCCACCTCATCACAAAATGAATCTGCACTATAGTGGCCATCTGAGGTTGACGGTTCTTCAACCATTCCTCCGCCTTCAGGTGATCTCTCACTTTTAGACCCTTTGACAAGTGCAGCTAAATTATCACTTTTATTCTCGGAAACTGGCTTTTCAGTTCCTAGATGATCATTTTCTTCAAAAAATACAAGATTGGCTTTGGAACCCTGCTGAGGGCAATCAGATTCACCAAAGTACTTAACATCAGGACAAGAATAAACCTCCATAACTCCAACTACAATTTTGTAATGCCATAAGATGTCTACACAGTTAACTTCCAACCAACTCAATCACCTGCTTAAACAAAGCATTATGGGTCAGATGAATGTACTGAAAGATATCAATGAAATGTTAGTTAATCTGCAAATATCATCCATTTTACTGATACAAAATAGCATTTATCATAATGTAATGCATGTGCAACATAATTCTTTCTGCTGGCTGGTTAAGAAATATTTGTCCTAACTTTAGAACAATTTGAAAAAGAATGACATGTGACCGAACAATGAAACAAGCAAACTCTTGGGAATAGGAAACACACGCAGGCATCCACACATTAGAAAAATGACTGGTTTAGCCTTTGAGCAGAGAAGAGAGAACTATCAGCTGGCTCCTGGAAGGTTTGGGGGAGAAATGTCCAAATATTACACGGAAGCAGAAATGAATGATGGCAAAATGTACAACTTGAAGACACAAAGATGGTAGCTGCAGAAATAGCAATAGTGATTACACAGATTCTGCATCTGCATTATTCATCAACTCAGTACGTAATACCCAAATTCATTTATTGAATAGCCTTTCACTAAGACAAAGTCCAAGACAATGGTCTGCTTCAAAGTTCATCTTTATCTTTATTATTTCAAATGCTTAAATTTTCCTTGAGGATACCTCAAGAACAATGCACAACTTCTAGAACACATGGTTATGGCGATATTTATTCTTGCATGGGAAAAGTGGAAGCACATTGATTCAAGAATTGGATGAGATCAATTCATGATCTATCATGTTCAAAAGTATTTTAACATAGGGACTTCAGAATTTTGCAACTTTATTTGTTAAGCAGGTATGGCATATGAAATTACATTAAATCATTATGAGTAAATTATTTGTAGATATGATCGTATTCCAAATAGCTTCTTATTTTATCAATACACTTGCTGTTTAGGTATCTATTTCACAACCCATGTATCCATTTCCTTAATTTTTCTTTTTCTCCACAAAAATTCATTTGCAAGAAATTTCAAAATTTACTCCAACTTTAAAGTACTGAACATTTCTAGAGTGCTTTCCAAGCACCAAAGTGAATATAAGCTTGCATAAACTATGGGATTTTTCTTAGATATTCAAGCAGACACCGAAGAATAAGAATCTCGTACCAAAGTTAAGTATGTTGACTCCTCATCACTCATGTTAGACTCCCAAGTGTCATTTGATTTTCAGACCACTACCCTTAATATAATAACCAAAAAAAAAATCATAGGTTTAAAATTCATCAAAGCAAAATTAAATACATCTAAAAGTAAATACAACACCCAAAAAAAATAGAAGATACGTGTGTTTTGAAGATTCACAACCAATGAAAAGGAAAACCACACCGAAAACAAAAATATAATTTGTTAAAGCTACCATTAGGGACAAAAATAGCCAAAGCCCAACTGAGTAATTTGAAGTTCAAGCTTCGCTCGTTTAGAAAACTATCAGGCTATGTAGCTTTGTGAGCTGTTGTCAAAAGTCTTTCTTTTAGAAAAGTTCAAGTTAGTTTAATATCAATCTTTCCTAATATAAAAAACCATGAATATATCCTATTCTTAATCTACCAAAGCTGAACATTGTTAATCACATATAACAAACATTTTCCAAGTTTCCAAAGTACAGAATCCCCATGCCCGCAGCTAAAAACAAAAGGGGAAAAAGAAGAAGTAACAACTATTGATTTACACAAGAACAATAGTAACAAAACAATAGTCAGTAATTCCATGTAAAATTGATGATTCCCTTAGAACATCATAAACAATAGACAGACAGCCACACACAAACACGGGCAAAATAGTAGAGAGGCAAAATTCAAAATCCGAGAAAAAAAATAAAAAACTACAATGTTCATTCTATAGAAATATGTCTTAGAGGGACCCAACCAGAACTGCATGCAAACATTAGCAGGCAGAACAAAGTTTCAGACAGAAGGGATACAATACTCCAAAACCTTACATGGTAAAATTAATTTGCAACCTCAAAAAATCAAATCTTCATAGCTTTTCGTGCGACTTTTGAACTTTTTGAATTCTGACATTATCAATTAAAATCCCTAGTTCGAAAACACACCCCCCAAAAAAATCGTAGAAATAAAAAATGTGATCAAAACCCTCCATTGAAACATGAACAATCAGGGAAATCTAAAAAATACTCAGATCACATGAAACATGCCTGGTGGGTCCAAAATCCAAAACCCACAAAGGAACCAAAAGAGGAAAAAAAATCAATGAAAGCCATAATAAATGACAAATTCATGAAATCTCCAAACTGGGGTTAATTAAAATCATTCGATTAATAGAGGGTTTTTTCACTAATATGATTGATTTATCCATTGTTTTTTTTAGTATGGCACAGACCTAACCTAGGTCACAACCCATAACTGATAACTCAGAAACGTGACATACCCACACACGAATAATCACAATGTTGATGTTGCAGACCCTAAGGACAAACAGAAGACACAGAAACATCTTTAAAAAGTTGAGAAATTGATAGGAATGTACCCTTAGAAGTCCTAAGGATTTGGCACGAAGATCACCTTTTTCCCATTGTTGTAAATGTAAGGCTGGGTCTGGTCTCGGTCTGTATTCTCTCGTGCCCTGATTTTTTTTTTCTCCCTCTTTCTCTCTCTAGCCTCTCCAACTTTTTTTTTCCCTTTTTTTTTTTTGGGCGACACTATTGTTTGCTAGCCATGGATGGTGTAAAGTGACTAGATATTTTTATATATTTTGAGTTCCCGGACCGTGTCCAATATACTAAGAAGCAAACCAAAGTTTTATAGAGAGAGAGAAATGGAAAACGTATGAGTGGGTAGATAGGGTTTAGAGAAAGAAGATGTTTGGTAGTGGAGTGGAAGGGTTATATTGGCATCAGAAAATATTTAGACTAGGCCCTCGGCCTGCGCAGCGCGCTTCCATATGCTTTTCTTCTCCCTTTTATCTCTTCCTTCACGACTCTGGGCATTGGTGGGTCTGAAACTTCGAGTTTTTTGAGGTTGCGTGAAAAAAAGAAAATGTTACCTTTTAAGTCGAGGAAATCAAATCTAACTTCGGAGTCCCACATGGCAATCTAGTAATATAAATATAATCGTAAATTTAAATTTTTATAGGATCAAAAAAATTCTAATTTTGAAAAATAATGCTAATGACCTAAATTTTTGAATTTTTTAATTAATAAGGAGGATTTCTGATAATTGCGAAAAGAATTTATATTTGTCTTGTTTTAAAAAAGTAAATTTTTAATTAAATAAATTTTAAGCAATAATATTCATGAGAGAAACTCATAATTAGTTTAATTGATAAATATAGAAAACTCATAAAGAAAAATAATTAAAGATTATTCTTATTAATATTTTTATAAAAAAATTATATGGGAAAGATAATCTATTGTTTTTTCTTATAAAGACTCAAACTTGTAACTTTTAAAAGGAAAAAAATAATATCGGCTAAATTATATCAAATTAAAATTTTTTTTATAAAAATATCTAAAATATGATTATTAAAAATTCTTCTAAAAAATATTACAAGCACTTCTCCCCTGAATTCCTGAATACCCTTTACTATAATTCATATTTTTTGTTTTTATCTTTTTTTTTTTTTAATTTTGGGAGAAAATACTGAGAGGGGGACTTCCATATCTCTCTCTCTCACAAAAAATGTATGTTTCTATACATATAATTGCTGTGATTCAAGTTGAAATTGATAAATTATAACACTTTTTAAAAAATTCATTCGTTCGAACAATATGATATTTTGATATGTTAAATAAAATAAGCTTGCGAGAATTGATAAGCTTTAAATATAAATTAGCAAATTTTTAGGTTGGATTTAATGAGATTTAGTAAGATAATGCATTAATCATGGTTGGTGAAAATTTATTAGGATTCACGAGAATGTTGATCAAATATTTCTTTTTCTTATACCTAAGATCATGCAATTGCGGTAACAAATGAGTAATAAAATATAACAATTTGGCTTTTGATCAATTTAATTAATTTTATTTACAAATATATAATAAAAGATAAAGAGAGAGATTTAAACATGCCCCTCATGCCAAGCCATAATTAAAATATTTTAAATGTTAATTACATGTGATCTAAAAAAAATTAACTCTCAACTTGACTCTATTTCATTGTAATTTATTTAAAATATTTTTAATTAAAGTACAAAATTATTTATAAAAATATGAAATTGTATAAGTGAAATAGTATATTAATAAATTTAATATTAAAAATTTATCTAATTTTATTTGAATCCAATTTTAATATTTCAAAAATCTTCGATTATGATTTCTAGCCAATGAATTGGTGGAAAGGCAGAGCAGTCATCGACTTATCAATCACTTCTTTCCCTTAAAGATTTTTGTTTAAAAAAAAAAAAAAAAAAACCAATGGTCTAAGCGAAATAGGAGAAAAAGGACTCAAAATCAACCTAAAGCCAACCTTTAAAATAAGTTTTTTTTTTCTATTCAATAAATTTAATATAAATTTTTATTTAAAATATATTCTTTTAGGTTTTTGGGATTCAAAATTACTAAATAAAATTTTATGATCTATTTCTTTTTCAATTTCAAAAAGCTTAGTGTGTTTGAAATTAAGAGCGGCGGTAGATGAAAAGAAAATATAAGGATCGTGAGAAAGTAATAAGTTTATAATTAAATAATTAAAATAAATGAGAGAATGAAAATTGTTGGGCATGAATTTAGAAAAGTTATAAACCCTAGTCTGCTATGAATAAATATAAAAAATTATAAATATAATTTTATTAAATCACTTGACTTAAAATTAAAGAGTTGAGCCTTCCCCGGGCAGAGTAAAAATTTTGAAGGTGCACCTTATTTTCAACCTATCCATTTATTTCTTGTTCTTGATAATTAAAATCCAATAATGAGTTTAATTTTCTAACTTGCAAGAGTCAAGAAGAAATAATACTCCTAACCCAAACTCAACTTAAAGCACCTATTAATGCAAAGTGGTAACTTTTCAAGAAGGAACTGTCTAATGAAACCAGAGGATGTGTTTGTGTGTGTGTTTTTGTTGGGCGGGGGGGAGGGGGGGTTGATGAGAATATCATATAAATATTGCTGGTGGTCATGTCATAAGATGGGGAATGGGTAGAACACTGTCTCATTCGAGATCATGATCGGCAAATTTGTGTCATCGATCCAATTTTCAAATTCCAAAAAAAAAAACAAAAACCAAAATGCCAATGAAGAAATTGGAAAGGTCTAAAATATATTTTCAGCTTGTTAATTCAATTTTTAAAAAATGTCATTTGGAAGAAAATTATTTATCAGGAAAATTATGAATGAACAAATTATATGTAGGGTCACCGACTGAGGCTTCTTTTCACCGGTTGAGAATATAAGGTATACCTTAATTATGTAGTTAAAAAGTGATCTTGGTGAGCTAGTTTTAAAAGGTATATTGAGCTCAATCAGTATTACTACTTTTGGGGTATTGCCCACGGGGACTTCATTGGCTGTCTAGGTTAGGGATGAGTGGGGGATGTCCAATGAGTTTGTCTGGGCCTCTGTTCCTTTGTTCGGGTTGTTTGGTTTCTATTGTGTCGTTCTTGTGCTTCCTTTGTTTTGGGTCTGGCCCTATTTCTCTTAAAAAAAGGGTATGTCCTTCCCTGGATATCCGTACATAAAAAACTGTCAGATGGTCTGAACCACTTGCTTCAGCCAAAGAAAAACACTCGAGAGATTACCCATGATTGAGAAATTTGTTTGAGACCCAGGAACGATGTTTCTTGATTTTGCTTGATCGCTAAAGATAATATAGAAATGAATGACAAAAGGAGGGTTTGGCATAGTGGGGTCTAAAAGCTTTGAATGATTTTGATTCCTAGTCGTGATTTATGTTTTTCCTCCTTTTCCCTTTCTCAATTTACTAGCAATTAAGCTTCTTGAAAACCCTTTATTCCGCATTTGAATCTTTACAAGAAGAAAAGGAAGTGAAGTGATGAAGCCTTTGTCTTGTATCCAAAGACGCGAAGATGAAACTAATCTTTGCTTTAAAAGAGTTGAAAGCAAATAAAGATTTTGTTCTCCTTGTTACACGCCTTGGGATGAACCTAATCTAGCAATTCTTGCTTTAGTAAAGGAATGCTTTCTCTCTCTCATCCCTTTGAAAGAAAAACTGTGGTGCTCTTGTTGTCGGTGAAAATAAGGAAGAAAGTTCCTCGTAGAATTTCTCTTTCTCTCTCGTGTGGGGAAGCAAATAGGAAGAAAATGGCATGAATCAACGGACAGATAAGGGAAATCTCAACCTCCCTCAATTTATATTATTTTACACTTTCTTGTCATTTATTTTACTTACAACATTTTCAACTAACGTAAAAGGTTTTTTTTTTTTTTGAAAAAAAATAAAATTATAGAGTTTTGCAGATAGAAATTAATTTTTTAAAAAAGACTAAATTTATTATTGTATTAATAATTTTTATAAATTGAGTACAACCTTAATTTTTCTGCACAAGCCTTCTTTGCTCTTTTCACCCTTAAATGGTTCATTCGTCAAGTGGTCACAATAGGAGAGTTTTTTTGTACTTATTTATTTGGCAAGGCCATGTATAACTTATACTCCATACTTGCTCGATATAAATTAACTTATAAATTATGCACATACGTAAATGTTTTACCTGATTCACACACAGAAGATTGATAGAACTTTTCGAAGTTAATAAAAGAGAAAATTTTATTTATTTTTCAGTTCAAATTATTTAAAGACTTGGATAATATTTGTAAGGAGGCATTAATAAGACACAAGAAAGGGAGAGAAAGAAGCATGTTGTGCATTTTTATGACAAGGGCTGATTTTGTGTTGATAGACCCATGCTAGATACCTTTTAGTAAACTGAATGCTTTGTTCTCACTGTGCATCAGAAGCTAGAAAATTTAGCACTCGATTGGAAAGGATGAATCTTGAAAGCGCTGTTGCAACAAAATCTTGGGTTCTTCTTGCTTCCCAGCAAGTGCTTTTAAGTGTTAGGTCAACTTACTACAAAAGTCGATAAAGTATAACATATTTTATTTAAGTTATAATTATTATTTATTAAATAATTTTATTGTTCTAACTTTACGATAAAATCAGCTATAGAATTAATCATACTACATCTGATACGATTCGTAAACTATTTGATTCATGAAGTAATGTGTTTTGTGTATATATATATTATCATTGACGTCGCTATTAATCCGTCACCTCAGGCCAATTTATTCTCTCCTTGCTTTACTTGCTCATTTTGATGATCTATGAAGTTAGGTTCTTTTTCCAACTCAAAGCTTTCAACTGAATATTTATGTACAACGAAGAGGCTACCATCCCCCTAAACATTAAAAACCAAAAGTGGCAAAAAATCTGCAACCTCTTACATGGGGAAAATTTTAAAGAAAATTTGATGGGGGCAGAAATGCCCGAGCCCATTATCCAAAATGACAAGCTGCGCCCATTTCATTTTCATTGCAATTCTCATCTAGGGGGAAGAGAGAGAGGGAGAGAGAGATGCCATTTTTGGCTGGCATTTATATGATTGGCATTGACTTGCTTGTCCAAATGTCTTTGGAAAGTTCACTTTTTGTATGTCTACATGTGGGATTCTACGCCTTCCGGAAACCCCATAAACCTTCTCGATCCACATCACAGCCACGCCCACACCCACACTCCTCTCTGTCTCTCTCTCTCTCTCGTCTGCTACTCGACGGTTTTTTGTGGATATACCACTCTATTGTCCATCTTCCCCCCACTTGATGCACGCCTCAACTTGTGCGAGGACTTCATGAGTTTGCATTAAAGTTTTAGGACCAGATTTTTAAACCATAAACTTACTAACTTTGTTTGGGGGACAGAAAAAGAAGAAATAGATTCTCTAATTTCTCATTTTGGAAAGCGATCTCTGATCTGATTTGAATTGATTTTCAGCTATTTTTCTCTTCCTATTTGAAAAATACATCACCTAATTTCAAAACTACCTTTTTCCCCTTTTTTAGTGCGTTTCTCTATTCAGATCAGATGTAACATAAATATATTAATTTTTCAAATTTAAATTTTATTAAGTATAAAATAATTAATAAAAATATGCCCCATAAGTTTGAACTTTTATAATAAATAATTATTATATAAAAATATATGAATATGACATTCACTTCACCCATTCAAAATTTCATATTATACCCAAAATAGATTCAATTAAAACAAAATTGGTATAAAAAATTCAAAAAGATTGGTGCATAGAACAAAAGTACTTCATTTGATCCCTCTCTTCATCATTGTGTTATTTCCCTATCTAAGTCCTTTTCCCCCATGTCTTTCTCAAATTTGAATATGGTCTTGTCTTCTTTTCCATTGTGAGAACTTGATCTCTGTGAATGATTTCTTGAAGACTGTAGTTGCAGCAATTGTATGTACTCTCTAATCTTAGAAAACCCAAAGTACAATGTTCAGCTAACCAAAACTAAGAATCCAAAAATTTGAATTCCTCACATTCTACCACAAAAAACATAGAATGTGCCGCCATCTGATCGTTTTGTTCTTTGACCCTGAAACTAACTTGAATAGGTAAGGACAATTTTCAAATTAAAATCATAAATCTTAATTCAAAATCTTAAAAACACATAGGTATCTAGCTAATCTAATCTAACCTTGTGCTTAGAAACTGAGTAAAATTTCGAGAAAAATCTTGGTGGCATGGAACTTTGTGTATATTTGCACAAGACCCATGAGGAATATCGTCAATACACATGGAAATTTTGAGGAATCACAAGGCATGTCTGTCAGTTCAATTTAAATAATGACACTTCTCACTTACCCCCGTTGAAAATGAGAAGGAAAAAAATGAATGAGAGAGTGAAGTTAGATAATTTTTTATAATAAGATAAAATAGAAGTTTCATTAGTTTATTTTTGTTGGGTTGGGACCAGAACAGGGGAGTAGAGGACCTTACAGCAAGCAGTAGATGTGTCCAAAAAAAAAACCATTCTGGATCTTTATCCCCACCTTGTAAGGAATCACTCCAAGAAATCGATGCAATGGAGCTTAATGCAAGAATTTGGTACAAAGGACAGAGCCCAGCACAAAGTTGACACAGAAAGCATGTTTATTCTTCTCTTCAAGCTTGAGAACTTTTTTTTCCCTTCCTTTTTCTTCTTTTTGGTTGGTGACTGATTTAGATTAATTGAAAATATCAAGAACTATGTCAATAAATTATCATTATACTAATGTCAGATGAGTTAGTATTAATTTTCTAAACAGAGCGTTCATGGTTTAAATTATACTACTTTAATTTGGTATTGTAATTATTTGTTTTTTCTTTTTTATCGGTATTTTGATTACCCTTTTTGCTAGACATAAGGTTAATCAATATTAGTTGCTATTATGAGAAAAATCATTGTAGTTTGGTACAATTATTTTGGAAAATGCCAAAACTGCGTTGTGCTATTACTTGCCTACTTACAGACTAGTTACATTCTCATAGTGTGCTTTTTACACTCGTGCTTCTCAGCAACCTTTTGATCATTTCTGCAATCTCCAATACAAAAGGTCTTCAATAAAGAAATCTCTCTGTCTCTCTCTCTCTCTGTGCTGAAGAGGAAAAGAAGCTTTTTTTCTTTGGGTAGGTCTACTTCACGACAAAAAGAAGGACCGACCACCTCCCTCACACAACCATATCATCTTTTTCTTTTGTATTGATCTTGGAAAAGGTCAAGATCCATAGGCCACTTATTTTATTTATTTATTTTTGTGGATTCTTTGACAAACAATAGTCTCTGTGATACTGGAGGACAATGTGGGTATCTTCTAATTTTCTCAAGATAAGAGAAAAAGAGATTAGACAAATGAAACCCCACAAAACCTCATTTTCTTCCAAGCATCCAATGTCTCCTTTTCTTCTTACCTTTCAGCCTTTTTTATGTAAGCCTTCTTTGCTTGCTTTTTGGCTAACCTTTAGTGCTGTCTACACTTTCAAGTCTAATAGTTTCTGCTCTCTGTTGTACTATAAATTTGATAATAAACTTTCATTTTCTTAATCTCTGATTATAATAATTCACTGCTTAGATTACACAAAACAAAATTTATATTTGACTCAAACTTTTATTTGTAATAATTGATTCGAACATTTTAAGCAATAATTTAAACTTTTACTTATAATAAAGATTTCATATTCAAGTTTTACAATAAAAATTCATCTAAAGTGTTCAAAATAATAAAATACTGGTGAATTCTTTTGCTTTTTAATAATACTAAGTTTTCTCGTGTCACATTCACATTTTATCATTTTGAATACTTTCATTTTTTAAGCCAACTAGCAGGATTCCGGTTCAACAAAACCCAAAGTCTACCATGGTATGGTGTGATGGTGTACTTCCATGCAACTTCGGATTATTTTGAGACTACAACAGGGACTGGTTATTTGAATCTCGATTATTTTTCTCCTTGCTTTGGATAATTTAATTAGGGTGTCTGAAATTTTTGATGTTTAATATTTGGCAGATGTTGTAGGATCCAAAGCAACTGACGGGAGCTAATTGGGGCTCATTATCTGATGTTAATAAAAAAAGAGGTACTTGTTACAGGAAGTAAACTTAACTAATGTTCTGATAACACCCATAGGAACTTGCATTTTAGTATTCTAATCAAAATTTGGTGCAATATCAAAATCATTAAGAAAAATGTGATGGGCATCTTGTGAGCAATCCATCAATTTAGTTGTCATGTCACACTCACCTTATCAGACCTAAAATAATCCGCATGCCATTGATCATCAGAGTCCCAAGTCTCTTAGCCATATTAACTTAGGGACCACAAGTTAGAAATTTCAGAAACTTGACTTATATATGTAGACTTCCATAATACATCAATGTAAAAGGGCATACATGTTTCAACCCCTATGTGATTGTTCATAAACTTGACTTATATCACACATAAATTCTTTAATATAGGAATTTTCAACTATGTTGGGGGGTGTAAACTCAAAATTGTTCTGTATTAGTGTTTTCAATCTCCGGAATTAGGCTTGATTTTGCTTCAATTGAGTCTCCTCGAATTGTACTCGGCCAGCTGAAGCTACAATCGCAGCAAAACGTCATGTTGAATGCAAATTAGAAAGTATCTTGCTAGAACCCACCTTGTTAAATACAACTAGAAATGTGTTAACTTGGAGTAAAATATATATTTTCTTGTTTTTTCTTGGGTACTTACCATGTAATCAGATTCAAGCATTTGTAAGATCTTATTAAGAACTGATTCTTCCAATATAGTATTTTTCATGGATAAGTATCGAAATAAAATATATATTTTAATATCAAATTATTTTTATAAATAAATAATCTATTTTTACAATTGTATAAGTTTGTAAACCCAAAAATGTTATAATATTAGGATTGCTAATCGCTAAAAATTAGATTCTGACTTTGCCCCATACTCAATTAGTTGAGTGTTAACTCGAACGAGCGCCATATCAAGTATTCTCAAATCTTAGCAGAGCATGTGTAACCCTGACTATTGAATACAACTAGAAAGATGTTAAATAGGATCCATTTTTTTGTTACTAATATCTTTTAACTTATTTTTAGAAATAAATTATTATATAATTATGAAATATACATAATTTAAGAAATATTGCGGGGAGTCATTAGGTTCCCACCATTTCACAAACATATGCATGACGTAGACGTGTGCATCTCTGTGTGTAAATATATAAATATATTTTTTTTGCTCTGCACACTACGGATAATATAGGGGTGTAGTGGGAAACTATGTATAAAGAAGTAGACAGAGTTGAGGGGACGGTCACCAACTCCCACTCGCTTCCGAACAAAAGAAGAGAATATAGGGATCGGGTTGTTTTTGTTAAGATTCATAATTTTTTGTAAGGTTTTTTACTTCTGAAGGTTCCGCAGCTACTGTTTTAGATTTGTCCCTTTATTAGATCACTCCAGTCTTGTTGAGACTCGGGGTCCTAATGTCTACCGTTGGTACATTTCACATTTGACAATTGGGGGTCTACCAGTACCATTAGACTTTCTTTTCCTCACTTTCTTCAATTAAAGCCCATTAAAGCCCTCGAACTGGTTATCGTATTTTTACACCTTTTAATGCAAAAACATCAAGCTCTCTCATTTTCCAAAAAGATAATGATAGATTTGAGACTGTCTTTTTAAGCGGGTTAGAGAGGTCGGTCAAAAAGGAGTTATGTGGGGGTTTATGTTCTGTGGTTTTAGCTTTTGGACCAAGATGACTTCTAATGGCCTGGTTTTGCTGCAAACAAATAACAATGCAAGAAGACAAGTGGGGTTTAGTTGATTTGGTGTTTTGAGATAGTGGGTCTTGTTCTTCTTCTCTCAAACATCCCATCTGGGTCTTGCTTGTTTTGTTTAAGACTGCAATGGTATGTTTGGTCTTTTGTTGCTTCCATGTTTTCCCCACGGTTCTGAGTTCTCTTTTCTGCTGGCAATTTGTACTTAAACTGTTTGTATTTTTGCCTGGTTTGTGAAAAGATGGGGTTCGAAGCGCGTCGAGATAGCCAAATGCAAGAGTTGAAGTTGACTCCAAAGCACAAGCGCTCAAAGAGGTAGGTGTCTTCTTCTCCTACCATTTGGGTGCTCTTTTTTTTTAATGAGGTTCTCAAATTGAAAATTCTGCAAATGGGTCTATGTATATAACAAAAACTGGGAGTAGATGAGAATTTCGATTGTTGGAAATTTTTCCTTAGTAAGCAAATCTTGTACATGTGGGTTTGGTGTGGTCTATGATTAACGTTTCTCCTTTTATGGAAATGGGGTTACCTTCTTTTCCCCCTTTTTTCTGCTAAGTACATGTAATGGGGAAAAAAAAAAAAATTTAATGGCGATCTTCGGAAAATTTAATGGAACTTTCAAGTTGTAAAAGAGTGTTGGTGTTTTTTTGGTCCTGTTCATTATAATTTTTCCTAATTTTGACCTACAGCTATCCTGAGAAGAAAGAAGAGGAGATGGAAAACTTGAATGTTTCCTCTGACGACTCTCGGTGTCTAAAGCTGGTAAGGGCTTTTTCTCCACTCTTATACTTGAGTAATCTAGAATAACTAAGTGAAAGCAACTCGACACAACTACTAGAATGTTTACTTAAGATGTTCCAATGCAATAGGTGCATGTTCGGTTCAGTAGTGAGTTTAAAACTCAGGCATAATTGAGCTCATATCTCTCTTCTATATGTAGGATTTTCTTCTTCTTTCTTTTCCATTTTCCACAGTCATTTTCTTTACCACTTTGCTGAGTAAAACAAACTCTTAGTAAGCGATCACAGGACATTAATGTTGGGGTTGGTTTGATACCAGGATATAGGGCACTTTAAGGACCCTCTTGAAAACAAGAACTTCCCTGAAGCTGGAGTCCAAAATTCTTTGAAGCAAGAGGTATGGTTTCAATTTGTAGATCTAAATTCCATGGGTTTTTCTTGATTACTTATTCAGGTCTCAATATTTTCCTTATGTTTGTGAAAGTGGTGGTTTGACTACTGTCTTATATAGCAGATTCTGCAGCTGGAAAAAAGATTGCAGGAGCAATTTGTGGTTCGCCATGCTCTAGAAAAGGCATTGGGTTACCGGACTTCTTCCCAGGAGCCAACAAGTGAAATCTCAATGCCTAAGGTACCTGGACCTGTTCTCATATTTTGGACTTTCAACATAGTGTTTGATATTATTGGCACTAGGCTTACCTGTGGGTTAATTTGGTTGTGTGGAGTGTAATATAAATATCTGTCTCTCTAAGTCAACAATTAATAACATTTCTGTTTGCTCCAGCCTGCTACAGAGCTGATTAAGGAAATTGCAGTTTTGGAGTTGGAAGTTGTCTATTTGGAGCAATTCCTGCTTTCATTGTACCGAAAAGCATTTGGTCAACAAATTTCCACATTGTCTCCATCTTTGAATGATTTAAAATTTAAATCAGCGGGAGCTACTCCACAGAAGCTGTTTGAGGAAGTTCCAAGTCCTGATGTCCCATCGAATAGGGAAAACAAAGCGGTTCAATCTAGTTGTCCATCAGTTACTAATACATGGAAGGAATCAAATGGCATGGGGGGAGAAGAAAAACAATTAGATTCTGGTGTTCATCGCTGTCACTCTTCATTGTCACAACGTTCTATGTTTTCAACAAAATCTTCTCCTCCAGTTGATTCTCTATCCAAGGCTGTGCGTGCCTGTCATTCTCAGCCTTTGTCAATGATGGAGGTAGTGAATTGCTTGACTAATTCTGACTGTTCATACATGGAGAATGATTTCCTTTTTCTGTATTTTCTAACCATGATGACACAATGCATCTACACTTGTTGATGATTATGTCTTTGAACTACTTTCATGCAGTATGCTCAGAGTTCCTCAAATGTGATCACTTTGGCTGAGTATCTTGGCACACGTATTTCTGATCTTGTTCCAGAGACACCGAACAGGATATCTGAGGATATGGTCAAGTGCATGTCAACTATCTATTGCAAACTTGCAAATCCCCCTTTGACACATCATGGCCTCTCATCTCCAAGTTCATCATTGTCCTCTGGTGCATTTTCCCCACGTAATCAGTATGATATCTGGAGTCCTGGGTTCAAGAAGGATTTATCTTTTGACGAACGGTTGGATAATCCTTTCCATGTTGAGGGACTAAAAGAATTTAGTGGGCCTTATAGCACGATGATTGAAGTTCCCTTCATTTATAGAGATGATCAAAAGTTGGTTGACATCGAACACATGCTACAGAATTTCAGGTAATCATTGCAAGTTCTGTGATTGCTATAAAATTGCATAAAGGGCATAGGTTTCAGTTCATGATAATAAATCTGTCTCAAATCTTGTCTTTATATATATATATATATATATATATATATATTTGGGAAAGAAGTACAAGAGCATGCTGTCTTACAGCTCATTATGGTGTTCCATTTCAGGTCACTTGTGTGTCAATTAGAGGAGGTAGATCCTAAGAAGATGAAGCATGAGGAGAAACTAGCATTTTGGATTAACATACATAATGCCTTGGTGATGCATGTAATGAGTCGTAAATAAACTTATTGGCTATTTCTTTGAGGTGCTCAGTTTCTGATCTTTAGCTGATATGACATCTTTGATCATCATTAGGCATTCCTGGCTTATGGGGTTCCCCAAAACAATGTGAAGAGAATGTTCTTACTTCTGAAGGTAAATGATGTAGCTCAGGGTCCTTTTTTTAGAATTAGGGTGTATTCGAGTCGAGTCGATCCCGAGTATCCCTCAACTGGAACTCGACAAGTAATTTGTATATATATAATATATATTCTATTCTATTTAATTTTTTATATTATAATAATATATAAATATATATAATATATATTAATATATGTTATCGAACTACTCGATGAGTTTTTGAGTTTAAAATTCTATTATTCGAACTCGACTTGATTATATTATGAATTCAACTCAGTTTGCATAACAGTCCTATTTGTGGGATTTGTTCTTACACTCTTGTATATCTTAGGCTGCCTATAATATTGGGGGTCATACAGTGAGTGCAGACACCATACAAAATTCTATCCTCGGATGTCGAATGTCTCGCCCTGGACAGGTGTGGTTCACATGGTCAGCTTTTCTGTTTTTCAATTGTCACTGTACGAGCACCCAAATCTCCATCTCCATCCATGTGCCCCACCCTAATCTTTTGATAGGGATGTTCTTTCTTAAATCAAGTTGGACTGATATAGCTTTGCTGTTGCAGTGGCTTCGCATGATACTTTCGCCAAGGTCAAAATTCAGGAATGGAGATGAGCGGCAAGAATATGCTATTGATCACCCAGAACCCCGACTGCATTTTGCACTTTGTTCTGGGAGCCATTCTGATCCTGCGGTACTTTTCTGATTCATGACCATTTTTTTTTTTTTTTTTTGTTTTTTTTTTTTTTTTTTTTAATTTTAGCTACTGCCAGCATTGATTTCAAATTGGGCCTCATATTGCTTTGAGGGTGGTCCTTTTTACTTGCGAGGAGCTGATGAATCATCAAATAAGCCAAACATCCCTTTCTTTCCATTAAACAATTAAAACTTAGAATGGCATTCTGGTATCCATCTAAATACATGCCTTGCATGCTAGAAATCCCCTTCCCCCCCCCCTCCCCTTATGGTGTTGGTGACATTGTGCCCTGCATTTTCTTATACCTAGTTTTGCTTAGTCTTGTTAGAAATATCAAATTTTCTACTGTGTAGAAGTGCTTGGACAGGACCTGTCAATAGGATTCGGTTCAATTTTCTGATAGAAGTAAAACTTTTGGATGTAGGGACATCATTTTTGACAGTAGAACAGGCAATGCTAGAAAAATTCTTCTTGGAAGCACCATATATCTCTGCTTGTGCTTGTCAAACAATATTACATTGAGATATATGTTAGTCTGTTTTCTGCTCCTAGCTTGTCTCTTATCCTGTCAATCTTTATCAGGTTCGCATCTACACACCAAAGAGGGTACATCAAGAACTAGAAGCTGCAAAAGAAGAGTACATCAGGGCCACATTTGGAGTTCGGAAAGACCACAAAATCCTTTTACCAAAGCTTGTAGAGTCATTTGCAAAGGACTCTGGTTTGTGCCTTGCTGGTCTTATGGAGATGATCGAACAAGTGTTGCCTGATACTTTGAGGAAGAATGTCAAAAAATGTCAGCCAGGAAAATCTCGCAAGAGCATCGAGTGGGTACCTCACAGTTTTGCTTTTCGATACCTGATTTCCAAAGAGATAGTGAAGTGACTCCATCTAATGGTCACAGCTGCTTACTCTAGTCCAACTGTGGTGATTTTTTTTTTTTTTTTGAGAGTCTAATTTTTCACTGTACAAAAGCATGGTACCAGGGGAAGAAGGTACGAGAAAAAAGGAATGACGAGGCCTACACTTGATTTTTTGTATGTTTCTCTGCAGGGCAAACACAAATCTTTTGGCTTTCTGTGTTTTTAGAGTTTCTTAACTCTGACATGAAGCTTTATTGTACATATAGAATTGGTACAGCGCAGATGTTGATTGATTGATATTTAGATCGTAGAGGTTGTTGATCAGCTGATATATCTGTTTTCTATTTTTCTAGTTTTCACCGATGATATTCGGGATTTACCTTTGTTTGAACATTGAGAATTCTACCCTTTTTAGATTCTAAATGATATAAGTTGCATTCTTGACATTGAAAAGTTAATGCTGCGAGCTTTGTTTCATCTTTATTGTAAAGGGGGAAGCACACGTGGATGTGAATGTTACCTCATTCTACATGTTATTTTTACATTATTATTTTTGGGTAACTATTCAACATTTTTTTTTAAGAAAAAAAGGAAAATAGTGTAATAAACTATAATAATCTTTGTTCTTACATGCTACAACCAGTAGCAGTTTTTCCTTAAATTTCAGGTTCAGATTTAAGAATATAATACCTAAATTCACTTAATTTAATGCTCAGGTACCTAAGAAGTTCCGGTCTCCGGATGATATTAACAAGAGGCTTTCCAAAGGACAAGAAAAACAATTTTTAAATATAAATAGTTTTTTAACATAGAGTAAAAAATAAATAATCCCCCAAGTACAAAAGCAAAAACCATTTTGGTTTACCAATTTTTAAATATATTTTCTAATTTTCTATCAGAAATATAAAATAAAAATAGAGTAGAAAATTAAAATTAATATATATATATATATATATATATATATATATATATATATGTACTTTTCTATTATTGAACCGCTCTATACTTTTCTATTGTTGGATGTTTTGAGGATTATGTAGACCAGACGGACATCACAGAATTTTCAGTCTGAATATTGTGTTTTTGGTACACTGGGGTGTAACTCTTCTTTGTTATGGTCCCATTTGCTGCTTTGGTCTAATATCCATTTTTATAGAATAGCTTCAATTAAAATTAAATAATTTTTTAATATAGCAATTATTTATATCTGTCTTGATTTTTACTTTGAAAAATTTTATATTTTTTGTTAAATTTTTTTTTACTTTAAGTTAAAAATTTTAAATTGATTTTTCTCTTCTATTTTATATTATTTCTCCTTTTGTTTTATACTTTTGATGAGTATACATTATTTCCCAGAACCTGTTACATTTGGTGTGTCCACTGGCCGCAAAATATTCTTCATACCGGAATTGTTCACTTTCTGAGTCGTTATCCTACAAATAGTTACTGTAAATGTACATTTCCAAATTGCAATGATTAAATGCACTATGGGCCCTTGGATTCAGTGGTATCAAAGGCATCTCTTTTGAGCTTGAGTTATGGAGTTTGAGCCCCCATCCCCATTCCCCTCCCCGAAGCGTTGCCTTCCTTTGTAACCAAAAAACATAGAAAGATTATTGAACGCTTTGGAACAAGCAAGCATCCGTTTCCCCATTTTGAACTGTTCCTAATATTCATTGCTTGCAAATCATTGTCTTGTGCATTTCTCTACTTGTATCCAATAAGGTAATGATGAACTCGTGGGTGCCTTCAGTTTCTGTTCAAGGGGGTTTCTGCATGACTACCAACTCTTTTCCAAAGAGAAAATAACAGTGCCCTGGATTTATATATTTATGTTGGTTTGTATGCCCATGCAGGGGCATTTGTGTTAGTGAGAAATAATTCAAATTAACTTAAAATTTGAAACGGAAATAATAGGTTAACCCCCATTAATCCCTCAACTCCCACTAACTCGCCATGTATGTCTTTCTCCCCAGAGTAGTAAAATAACACATCTAACATGTGTTAATATGAGAACGAGAATTTGAACAAAAGATGAGGCCTTGCATTCATTGCATGAGAGAGATCAAATTTCTGGTATGAGAAATTAATTGAGGGTTTTGAAAAAATTTTAAATAGAAAATTTTTCTATCATTTTGGATTACCGGATTTAGGGTTGTGAGGTTATAAATTAGTGATGATGGTTCGATTTTGTAATTACCATCCTAACAATTCGTACGAGAGAATTCACGGTTCACGGATTTTGAACTACTATACATCATGATATTTACCTAAAAATTTCAATTTATTTATTTTACATACTCTGAAATCTGACAATTTAAGAGTTCTTTTTTCTTGGCAGCTACTTGGTAACAGCGATGAGTTGGATAATTCCTTGGAGTCTCGTATTAGGAACTGCGGATTTGTATTCAATGTTTGTCAAACGTCCGAGTCGTCAACCAGGCATATTTGTGGCGATCATCATCGGAGATTTGGTAAGTTCTCATGTCGTTACCCAATAATCCTATCCATTTATCCAACCTAAGTGTTGTTGACATTTAAAGGCTTCTGCAGTTTTTGTCATTTCTCTCCCTAGCAGCAGCTGCTTCGACAGCCAGTGTCACTGATCTCCTGCTTATGCTTGGCACTGAACAACCCTTCTGCCCTCCAAGAGTATGCAGTAGATATCAGCTGTCTGCTGCTATGGCATTCTTGTCATGGTTCTTTAATCTGTGGTTTCTCCCAACCTTATTGTAATGCTGTTGTTCCGATTGGCATATACAATCTTGAGAAAGTTTTGCTTAATTAAAGATACTTGTACAGTGACATTGTTCATATGTTTATGTTCACTATCATGCAATTTAATGCATTCAATTTGCTAGCAGCTTTCTGAAATGTTTGTTCTTAAGTTGTTTGTCAGAGTGGGCTTTTGCTTCTCTCTAGCCCCTTAGTGTGCAAATCAAAATTTTCAACCACATCAGGAGACGGCATTAGGGAGACTTAGTACCTTTTCCGGATCTGAGCTTTTGCAGTTTTCTATGTACTCAAAATCTTAGTCAAACGTTTTAAACTTTAAAATTGTAAATCAAAGAACAATTTTATTAATAATAATATTGTTATACTCACCCTCAAATAAGTTTAGTAATGGTTTTTGTGTATTAGGTCATGTGGTAATAAATTTTTTTCTTCTTCTTCTTCTTCTTCTTCTTCTTCTTCTTCTTCTTCTTCTTCTTCTTCTTCTTCTTCTTCTTCTTCTTCTTCTTCTTCTTCTTCTTCTTCTTCTTCTTCTTCACCAAATGTACACTTACAATATATTTATTTATTAAAGAAATTTTTTATAAGAAATATAAGATTCTGCTACTAAAAGTTAAATTTTCCTATAAAATAAATTTATAATAAAAGAATTATATTTAAAGTTACTGAATTAACCTCAACTTTCATAAAGGAGACAAAGGAAAGAGACTAAAAACTTTAATTTTATATAATCCTTGAAATGATTTTGAAATTAAAGTACCGTGGCTATGAAGCCTCAAAAATATTAATATTTGTTGGCATAGATGAGATGGATACCTTCTTCCTTAACCAAGTCGGAAGTTTGATTCCCATGGGTATGGAAAAAACAATATTGGGAGACCCACTAATATGGGTTAAATAAGTGTAATATTTGCGATTGATTTTGTATTATTTTTGAATAAATATTACACTAATATTTATGTTTTGTAACATTTGATTTAGGAGAAGACTTATTTTGGAAAATGAAGAAAAATGAGCTAAATTGGAGCAATTTTGTAAAGTATGGAAAATTGGACAGCAATACTCTTTCATTAGCACGTGGGCACGTGGATTTCAAGAGGCAAGCAAGAGGTTTTGAAGATTTACTACAGTAAAAACTTCCTTTCCTAGTTACACATTCAAGAGAAAATTGGGATGAAATTGAAGATATTGAAGAATTTTGTTCCATTCCTAATATTTAGGAAAAGAAATTTTTAAAGATATAAATTTGTTAGATATTATATTTTAGGAATTTTACTTTTTACTTTTTACTTTCTTTTTATTTAGTAGTTATTAGGGTTAGAAATATTTACTTTTTACAAATAGGAAAAATTCTATTTTCTTTAGAGTTTTCTACTCCTATATATATAGGAGTATTCCATACCTTGGAAGAGAATCTTGGAGGAGGCAGCCAGGCAGCCCCTTGGGGGCAGCACTATTCACGTCTACAGTAGCAGCCTTCAGCCGGGGGAGAAACTCTTTGTTCTTTTCTTCATTTCTTAGAAACAATATTTATTTTTTATGAGTTTTCTTTTTATTATATTTTGTCTTTAATTTATTTTTCTAGTCAAAGGATTATTAAACCCTTGATGAATGATGATTGTGAGATCTAAATGATCTTATTTGCTTGATATTTGTAGGTATTTATTTAATATCTATACTTAGTGTTTATGATTGTTTTAGGATTGTTAAATAGAGCGCTATGTTTAATAGCCCTAGAATAGTCTACTACCATTTAAAAATAGCAAGATTTGTGTATTTTTAATGGAGTGGTAATTGATATAATTTTATGGCTTCGCAAGCGGTAGGATTTATGTCAAGAGATTAGGTAATCTAATTTAAATAAATCCAGATTAGAATTTACTGATTAGAATTGGGTCTCTTTAGATCTTAATGTTGTCGGAACATTAAATCCAACGAGGGTCTCTTGGGTTGTCTTTCGATTAGGGAAGTAATTAACGATGGTATCTTGATCACCGAAGAAATACGGAGAGATTGGTCGCTTCGTGGTACTTAGCGGCTATAACCAATTTATTCGCATAATATCGAGTAATTTTTGTATCGATGATCAATCAAATACATTAAGATGGAAATAACTCCTTTGACTAAATTTTCTCTCATTGATATCCATTCTTTTAATTGGCATTATTTAGTTGTTTTATTTTAATTAATTAATTTATTTTTGTTAGATTTAGATCTCTCAAACCCCCCATATTTTTATTTTCCTTGAAAGAGATAAATCTACCGTTCCCTGTGAATTCGACCCTGCTCACCCTAGACTCGTCTTAGTGAAGTAGGTAATTTTATTTTTGGTTCTTTGACGACACACCACCTACCCCACAAAGTACGCCCTGTAGAGGTCGATCCAAATTAATCAGAATAAAATTTCAAATATCAGGTGACCAAGTCACTGTAAAAAAAATAAATAAATAAAGCCCCAAAAATGGGGGAAGGATCCCACCGAAATTCAAGGGAGAAGCCCAAAATGCATCACTTTCAGAAACGTCGGGTCTTGAATTTGAAACCTAGTAGGGAACCCAAAAAAAAAAAAAAAAAAAAAAAAGTAGAAAACTAGTAGTAGGAATCTGGACAGCGAGATTAGCCAAACCAAATGATACAACATTCATATTACTCTCTCAAAAATCTAGCCCTTTGTGTTTCCCGTCTGAACCCAACATCTCTTGGATTCAAATCTCTACCATCTTCACTTCCTACTATACCCAACAACTAGATTCCCTCATCCAAATAGAGAAAAGAGAAAAGAGTTCTAAAGCATTATGATTACTAACCAAGTACTTACTTAGGATTCATATTTACAAACCAATTCAAATATAATTAGGATTTTTTCGGAACCCGTTTCTACTTAACTTAGGATTAGATCCCTTATAAACAACACCCAACACTCTCAAAAAATTCACATAAAACAGTTCTCTCGGTTTTCTTTTCTTGTGATCGCCCAAGAGAGGGAAAGATGGGTATTAAGGAGGCTACGTGGGTACAACCTTTGCTACATGCTCAATTTTACAACAAGTGTGTGCGTCACAACAATAATGTTTGCAAATATTTTTGTCGACAATGCATGGGACAACCCTTATGTGAAGCTTGCAAGAATTCTCACTCCCATCATGCTCATTCTATAATCACGGTAACTTCTTTTACAGGTTTTGTGGTTTTGACTTATATATATTTATTTCTCTTTTATATCAATTTTTAATCTGTCGATCATCAAATATAGATTTTTTAAAAAAAAATTTTTATCAATCATTTAGTGAGTTTTTAAATTATTTTCTATTTTAGGTATTCAAAAATGGGAAAAATATCGTGATTCCGATCAACAGCATGAAAGATTTGTTGGATATATCAGACATCCATCCCAATATACTCAATCACAAACGAGTGATTTATCTAAGACATCATACTAAACAAGACTCACATAAATCTCCTGCATCTGCACCGCACCGTTGTCAGATTTGTGGATGGAGTTTAAGGCTCGATTTCAAAGTCTGCTCACTTGATTGCCTGGTATGATTTTTTTTTTCTATTTATCAAATGAGAATTTTTTTTAAAATATTTTTTTTGATATAAATAAAAATTGTTTTGCAGATAAAAGACAGTCTGCAAGGCTTGATCCAGGAACCTACGAATGATGATGGAGCAGCGGCTTCTTCTGCCATGGGTCTTCAGGGTTCTGGGAAAAGAAGTAGAAAGGGAATACCTCACAGATCCCCACTCATGTAATCTCGAAATTTGTGTTTTTTTTTAATCATTATCTAATTGTAAAAAAAAATTATTATTATGTAAGGTTTTTATTATTGATATGATCCATAATTATTCAACATGCTTACGTGGGTGTGTCAACAGCTTCCGCCTTCTTGTCAACCATAGCACGATACAAATTTTAATGCAGTAGTGCTATTTTCATGGGTAAGATGGAGGGGACAGTGAGCTAACTGCACCCCAAAACTCTCTCTCTCTCTCTCTCTCTCTCTCTCTCTCTCTCTCTCTCTCTCTCTCTCTAAATATATATATAAAATTATATTTATAGTAAATTAGTTTTACTCAGGCCAAGAAAACAGCAATCCGAAGAGATGTTTAAATTTTAGAATAAGATTAGTATTATCCATTATCCACAACTCAATAGTTGGGCAGGTTTAGCACTCTAAAAAGCCAAAGTCGACTTCTTTAAATAAAATCTCATTTGCCCCAACTCAAATTTCTAGAAACTAATTAAGATTTTTCTAAAATTAAATCATTTAACTTTCATATATAGTTTATATCGGTAAAAAATGTAACAGTTTAAAATTTTGAATATTTTTAAACTAGTGAAATGCCTTTCAAATAAGTAAAATATATAAAATGTATTAAAATAGTCTCTCACATAAAATTCATTCTATTTATTTTTCTAACTCAATTTATTTTTTCAAGCTTTATATTTTTCTTGTCCAAATAAATATTAGTGTTTAAATCTTTTTATAAATCTTAACACGTATACGAGATATAAGTTGAAACTCAGGCCTAAACTAAACCAAAATCTAAAGAAGGGTTTTGCAAATATATTGTTAAGAAAGTTTATCACATAAATTTTAATTTATAAATTTTAACTCATTAATTTTTTTATATAATACACTTTTATAAAAATCTTCCCAAATATAATTCTATCTAAAATTATATTTAACTTGCTTACAAAATTTTAGCTTGACACAATTTTTGATTTTTTTTTTATTTAAATGGTTGGTGCAGAGAGAGTGGGGGTGAAGAAAAGTGGAAAGAGCCGGCGGCGGCGGCTGATTAGGGGTCGTGTTGCATTGAGATGTAGGGCAATGAATGTTTTTGGTGGGAAAGAGGGGGCGCCAGCCCAACAAAACAGGACAATTACAAGCCCAAAAGGGTAGCGCTGCTAGGCCTGGTAGCAATCTTCCTAAGAGAACTTGCACCTATCGAGTCTTCGTACAGTAAGACATTTATCTCAGGAGGGGGATGATCTAAGACCGAGGTTCCGGGGGGGCACTGAGGCCCATCTTGGCCAAGAGATCAGCACTTTTGTTCATTTCTCTGAAGGCGTGAACGATCTTGTCGACCCTCAACTCACTCAGGAGCTCCTTGCATTCCATGCAGATAAGGTGGAGAGGATGATCCTCATTCTTCTCAGCTTCCAGCAGATTTATTAGGGGATAGCTATCCACTTCGACTTGAAGATGCTCTAAGTTCATGGCTTTGGCAAGTCTGAGTCCCTCTCTTAATCCCCAGAGTTTGGCGGTGAGGACATCCGCCTTGTCAATGTTGGTGTAGTAACCCCTAACCCGGCTGCCATCAACTTTCCTCAGGAGGCCGCCTGCGCCTGCTTTTCTGGTCGATAGGGAGACTGCTCCATCCGAGTTGAGCTTGATCATTCCTGCATCAGGAGGGTGCCATTTCACCCATAGGTTGATCCTCTCCTTACGTTCACCATTACAGCCAAAGGCTTTGGTCCAATCACTGCTCAGACGAATGATCTCTCTAATTTAGGAATGGTGATCCTGCCGTCTGTTTTCAAGAACCACTTTGCATCTCTCTTCCACAAAGACCAGATGATAGTGGAAAAGGAAGCCCGGATCCACAAAAACCAGATGAATGTAATCGTCCACGCCGAGGATGAACCCCAAGAAACCCAACCAAACCAGACCAGATCATCATACTACGCAACCTTTTGTCTGGTGGTTGGGTTTACTCTTCCCAGTCCTTGTTTCTTCCACGTGTCCTCTCTTTCCCCCCTACTTCCTTGCCACGTCTTTCCCGAATTTTTCATTCCCAAAATACCCCCTCCCCATTCCCCACGCCATGTAGAGCCCAAAAATTGACCACATTAGTCAACGGAAGCCACTCCGGGTCTGGCCTTACTTTCACTAAGGTGTTATCTTTTTGACTGACCTCAATGACGAATGGAGTTTTCTGAAAAAATAATTGATTTCATTATTTTATTATATTTTAGGAAATATAAAATTCATAAGTGAAAATTAAATTCACCTGTAAAAAAGATCAAAATTATCATTTTATCAATAAATATAAATTTAATTATTACATTAAAAATCTTTACTTTTTCTAAGCCAAAAAAATTAAGCAAAATTTGACGATACAATTTTATAAATTATTTTTTTAACATTTATATACTTCATGAGTTGACTTTTGTAAATTATAGAGGGAACCCTCTCAATATAATTTTTGAATCCAAGTTTTAAATATAATTATTTAACAATTTTTTCATTAGATTAATTATCTGATTCCATTGATGTTCCGAAAAAAATCTGTGTCTCTTTCGGTGAAGGGAGAGTATAACATGGATGTGCATGTCAGACCATATGGAAATTGATGAAGTAGTCCTCTATGTGTTGGGGTCATCCGTAACAGTGCCGTGCCACTCTCCCAATTTTCATGCCACACCCTTTTGGACAAATTGCTCATAAGATTCAGAAATGATGCACATAAATTAAAAGAAACTAAAGAAAATATTATTGCAATGAGATATGACTTACTCCCTATACTTGCCCAAAAGCCCACAACAACAGGCTATTCCTTCTTCCGGACATCCCTAAAGTTTGATACGTTAAAATCATCGCACACCAATGGAAAATCATAATAAATCAGCAAAATACGGAAAAAAATGAAAAAAAAAAAGAAACATTTGAGTTTGAGATAGAAATTAGATTTATAGTTGCTACAATAGATGACCTATAAAAAGCCAAAATATATCTAATTTTAACTAAAATAATCTCAACTTTTTTAAATGGGTTCCTATAATTAGGGAGATAAAAATATATATTAATTCATGTAATATTATTCTAGCACAAAAGTCATGCTACCATCCATACATAACAATTTTGTAGATATAAGACTTTTATACCGATTGTTTAATAATTGGATACCGATTATCTTTAAACAAAATTTTGGATCCAGTATTATATATGAAAAAAAAAAAAATCGTTGAAAAAAGAGTTATTTTATTTTTAAGTGTTCATTAAATCGAATTTAATTAAATTTAATATGATTATCAGGACTAATGATTTATAAAAAATATATATAGAACTTTTATAGTTGAGTTATGCTATTTTTTGTGAAAATAATATATGCAATGTCTTATTAGAGTCATTGCACAACATTCCCCCATATATATATATATATAAGGCGCCTAGAGGCGCTCCTATTCACAATTTTTTGGTTGTTCTTTGGAACCATAATTTTTTTCTTTTGTTTTTTTATTTAGATCCTTGCATTTTTTGACCCAATTTTTTTTTGCTTAAATTCCTTATCTTTTTGAGATACAAGTTTTTTTGACCTACATATGGTTATCCCTTTATTTTTAAACTATAATTTTTATTTTTCTTTTCATTCGGCCCTTTGCGTTTTTTTACCCCTTTTTTTATTCTTAACTTCTTTGTCTTTTTGAAACATAGGTTTTTCTCTTTTGTTTTTTTGACCCTACAAATGGTCGTCATTTTATTTGTAAACCACAGTTTTTTTTTTTCATTCAGATCTTTGCGTTTTTTTACTCAGTTTTTTTGTTTAAGTCCTTTGTTTTTTTAGGATATAGATTTCCCTTCTTTTTTGGCCTCACGTATGGTCATCCTTTTATTTTTAGACCATAATTTTTTATTTTCATCTAGATCCTTACTCTTTTTATGTTTTGACCCGGTTTTTTCCCCCCTTAAATCTTTCATTTTTTTTTGACAGGTTTTTTTTTTTTCCTTTTTTCTTCTTACGGATGGTTGTCCCTTTATTTTTAGACTACAATTTTTTTTTTCCATTCAGATGTTTACTCTTTTTATTTTTTGATCTATTTTTTCACTTAAGCCGTTCATCTCTTTTTTACTTAGGCCATTCCTCTTTTGGCCCTACTCATTGTCCATTCAAATCCTTGTTCTTTTTTTTTAACCTAGTCTTTTTTTCCACTCGAGTCCTTCATCTTTTTTAAGCATAGGTTTTTTTCTTCCCCTTTTTTTAATTCCACATATAGTCGTCCCTTTTATTTTTAGACCATAATTTTTTATTTTTTTATTCATCTTCTTACTCTTTTTATTTTTTGACTAATTTTTTTCTCTTAAATCTTTCGTCTTTTTTTTTATATAGACTTTTCTCTTTTTATTTTTTTTTATCCCACAAATGGTCGACATTTTTACTCCATTTATTAACCTTTTTTACTTCATTCATTGGTATTTTTTAGAATTTCAGTAATTAAACTCTTTTTTTTCTATCGTTAATATATACCGTACTTTTTATTTATTTAAATAATAATTTAATTTAGATATTTAATTAATTATAAATTTAATAAATATTTATACAATAAAAAAATGAATATTGTATCTTGTGAGCACCTCACACAACAGCGCTTGACAATAACTGGTTATTCTTAACCAGGTGATATTGAAATAACTGAAGTTATTTCATAAATCTTTTTAATTGTACAAATTCGAATACGTCATACATAATTAATCCTTATACTGAAATAAGGATATGACTCCGACGGTATCATTCCCAAACCGCCCAAATAAAGTCAAATGAGCCAAAATCGAGTTAGGGGACACGTCCTCCACCAAACCGAGGAATACCCATTGCATTTCTTTGTCATTCTCTAATCTGAACAATCTTTTAATCACCCAATCATCAATAGCCACGTATCCAGTTGTATGGACTTTTCCCACACAACCTCTTTGGGAACACCGAATTCTCAACGGAACGACGTCGTTTTGTAACGACGTTATCGATTCGGCTGCACTTCGTCTTTGGTCAGCTTAGAACTTGCCTTGATCGCGAGATCACACAAATCCGGTAGAGTCAACGGACTGTTTAATCTTGAGAGGGGCATGAGGAAGTAAATATGGCCCGATTCCAACTCTTCATTGTCGGCAACACGTGAGGGACACGTGCCAACTGACATGCTCTCCGAACTGCAGAGAAAGTAGTTTGGGTGTTGGGAGGTAACGAGGCTTGCCCTGATAAGGTTCTTGAACTCTTGAAGCTCACCGTCGGCGTGGATGACTTTGACTTGCCTGGTTGGCCATCTAAGGGCTGCCGTTAAGTCTGCTTGTGCCTTGGCCGTCCGATGCGACCCAGATGAACTTCCCTTGTCTCTGGTCTTGGATTTAGAAGTAGAAGATACACATGCACCCATTATCTGTCATTAGAGAAAGAAAGAGAGAACTTAGGGTTTTTGCAAGGGAGAGATAGAAAACAAAGTCAAATGGGTCTCACAAAGGATATAAAGTTAGAGACTACACGAGATGGGGATGGACCAGATGAAGCGGGACGTCGCACAGGTGGTATCAACTTTGTGAGACTTGGGTTTATCTTTTTTTGGGAGACAATGACCCCACAAAGAAACAATAAGAATAACTGGTTTTAAATTCCATCTCAGTCATTGATTTTGCTCTAGTCTTTCCATAGTTGGTCTGTCTGTGTAGATTGTCTAAGGTTATCTCAAATGTTGTTCATATCCGCGTTTGAAAATAACGTATCCGCGTGAGGTTCCTAAAATGAATTTCAATGAGGAAATGTACATATTTAGTCACATTGATTAATTGGTGAAATTTCCAAACGAATTCTAGTTTAGAATGAATATCCAACGCGGTCGTCACATCGTAGTTCACCAATAATGCCCATATCTTCTTGATTTATAAATGATTATGCTAAGTTTGTATTATACCAAATGTACAAGAAACTAACAAAAGGGATATGGGATGGGAGGGGGCAAGGGAGAGTTGTCTTCAAAAATTTTAAAGAAAAAAATTTATGTTTCATATAATTTATAATTATAATTTAAAGATTGTTTTCCTTTTAAAAAATTATTAATCATACGCCATCAAAATTATGATTTTAAATGTATATTTTATTCGGTACTTTTGATATAATTTGTTAATTTAGGTTGTACCGGCTAAGTATGATGTGACTGGCATTTCGTGTCCCTTTGAAATTGTAAATTTTAATGTATATTATATTTTGTTTTTCTGATTTCCTGACTTACGATCTGCTTGCCAAGCATGATCAAGCTCATACCTGTAGCTATTACGTAACTTCACAATAACAAGAAAGCACCATCGGGCATATCTATGCCCGTGAACTATAGTCAGTGATCCAATAATTCCTTGGCAGCGTGTGTTGATTTAGAAGGACAGAGAGAGAAACTAAGGACTTCTCTCTCATAGAGAGAGAGAGAGAGAATATGGTTGAAGCTTCTAGGAACAATAATAAAGGGAGAGCAAAGAAAAGGAAACAGCACAAAAGAAATGGCACAATGTAGGGTCTAAGGTCTCCCCAAACAAGAGCACTAAATAGCCATATTATAAAATTGCAGATTCCCCCGGAAGGAAGAAACCCAGAAAGATACCAACAACTTACTTTCGGCCACTCCGACGAAAAGCAACTCATTTTGTGTCCCACAACTAAAATTAAATAGAAATTTTTAATATTAAAAATAATGAGATAAAATAAGATATTCGTCTATTACTTCTTCTCAAGTTTCCCCAATCCAACGTTGTCATATCAAGATTATATCTATGTACCCTCTTTGAATCTGCCGGGTCAATTAGCAAATTACTAAATTATGGTCTTTTTAATTATTTATTGAGTATCTGTAACGCGTGATTAAAAGTGTCCTTTTTTTAAGGTTGCCTGTGGAAAGAATTCGGCGACCATGGTTTTAGGGGTACATTGAAATTGATCAAACTGAGGTGACCAATTGCCCCTCTCTTTAGGAATATTTTAAAAGCTATTTGAGTAAATAATGAGACAATTATGCATCTAATCCAGAAATTTCATTGGATTTTCAGGATTCTCTTCTTTCCAAGATTAGAAAAAGAAAAAGAAATCCTTTATTGTACATGGGGTCCACGAGGGAATTAGAAATTTGGAAGCTTTTAATTTTGGAATTCTTATAAACTTCTAGTTTTGAACCAAAAAAGAACTTAATAATTTGAAAATATGAAATCACACTAAAAGATATCTTTTATCATATAAGAGTTGTAAAATTCATAAAAATATAGAGATTTATGAAAATTCAAATACTATGATTTAGAGAAGATATATGAATAAGAGGTTTTTATCGTATTCGGGTATCCTTACAAGATTGATCCTTACTAAAGGATTTAAGCAAACTTGTGTGACTCCAAAAAAAACCATGTACGGTTATTGTGAGGTTTGTCAACTTTAATTTACATTAATTATTTTGTGAGAAAGATATTATGGGAAAATCTTTTAGGGGGAGATTCTTTTTCTTTTTTCTTTTTTTTTTTCAACCTCAAAATCTACCGAGATGAAGGAAAGATATTATGGGAAAATCTTGTAAGCCCGTTAAAATAACATTGCCATCAAACAAATGACTCCTCAATCTTATCCGAAACTTACAATTTTCGCACACTCAATATTGGTAGTCTGAGTACATAAGTCAATTTTATAAAATTTGACAGCTGAAATAAGATAAAAGAGAAGCCAAGATTTCTCAAATATTTTGTATATTAAATATTTTTAAAAATCATATGGTACGAGCACTCAATGGAAAATGGTGCATATGCACAAAATATTTTCCATCCGACGTGATAAAATGGCATAACGCATGCTTAAAGAAAAGGAGAACTTAAAAGACTCCATGGTTGATGGCGCTGATTAATTTGTTGTCTAGTGTGCACGGATCTTGAAAGGGTCTGTCTTATCTTCTTTAGCATGGTAAGATGGCGTAAATCGACAAAAGACCATAAAACAGAGGCCTCCAAATAATAAGGTCTCCTGTACCAACTGCACCCATAACATACCCCATATATATATATATATATATATATATATTTTGTTACTTTGACTTGATCATCTATCCAAATTTTTGTTTTGATTAATCTAGACTGACAGACTTTGAAGCCCATTTTAGATAAAGGCAGGTCTTCCAACAAGTTTCATTCATATATTGAGTCAGACTTAGACATAATTAAAGAGTTACAGCTCCCGATTAATTGCATCAACATTTATCGGTACTCATAACATACTATATTTAATTAGTAGGATAGTGATGTGGGTAGGAGTTGGCAGATCATAATTTGGTCCCCACAACATGAATTTGATAAGATGTGTTACATCATTAAGTAAAATGACTAAAATTTTCTTAGTTTCTTGGTATTCACCTTAATCACACGCCTACACTTACACAATTAGTTTTGATAATTAAATATCGATATTTTTTTTAATAAAATTTTGAATTCAAATTTTATGTATAATAAAAGTAGGCATTGAAAAATTTTATCCCTTAAAATTTAATCTAATTCAAACTGAATTTAATTGGTGATGAGGTATTAATTAGTGTAATAATTATAATTTATTTTACTTGATTTTTGAATGAATATTATACTAATCGTTATATTTTATGATATTTAGTATATTAAAAATGATGGAGGCGATTTGTAAGGAAAAATGAAGAAAAGTGAACTAATTTAGAACAATTATGCATGATTGAAATGCTCTTTCGTTAGCATATGGATATGCTGATCACAGGTCTTGAATTTTTTGGAGATCAAATCAATATTATCCCTCGTTTGCATGAAATTTCAAGAAAAATTGAAATTTGATTCGAAAGCATTCAAAATTTTCAAAATATTAATTTATTCTTAGGGATAATTCTTTTAGAAATTTAACTTACAAGAGATTTTATCTTTTAAAAATTTCCTTTATTTGAAACTTTTTTGAATATTATCTTTTAAAAAATTTCTCTCTTTCAAACTATTAGACTATTTTATTTTAATTACTTTTTAGTATTTAAGGAAATTTAGGAAGACTTTCTTTTAGAATAGAAGATCTACTCCTGTTAAAAATATGTATTAAAAACCCTAAGAACACACGTTTTTGGAAGACTCTCTTCTTCTTTCGCGTTGGATTGTATTTCTCTCTCTCCAGCAGAATTTTATATTCTTTTATGAATTCTTCTTTCTCCATGTTTTCATTTTAAAATTCTTTTCTAATCACAGGGTCGTTGAAACTTTGATAAATAAAAATTATAAAATCTAATTGAGATTATTGGTTCAATATTTTGTAAATATTTATTTAATCTCTATTTCTTAATATTTATGAGTATTTTAGATTTATTAAACAGAGATCTATATTTGAAAACTTTAAAAATACTCTACAACCAATTAAGAATGGCAAGTTTTGTTTGTTTTTAATAAAATGATAATTGGTATGGTTTTATGAAATCACAAGCGGTTTAATTTATATCATGAGATTAAATAATTTAATTTAAATAACTCAAAATTAGAATTTGTTAAATAGAATTGGATCTCTCTAGATTTTAAAACTGATGAAACACTAAATCTAACGAGAGTCTTTTGAGTTATCTTTCGATTAACAAAATAATTAATAATGGTATCTTAATTATAAAAAAAGTAAAGAGATATTAATCATTTCGTGATATTTAACGACTATAACCAATTTGTTTATATAATATTAAGTAATTTTTATATCAATGATTAATCAAATACATTAAGGTGGAAGCAATTCATTTGGTTAGAGTTTATTTTCATTGATATCTTCTCTTTTAATTTGAATTATTTAATTATCTTGTTTTAGTTAATTTTATTGATTTATTTATTTTGTTAGTTTTAGATAACTTCTAAATCCTTATATTTTTTTTCTTCTTTAAAAGAAACGAATCCACTTATTCCCTGAGGACACGACTCTATCACCTTAAACTCATATCTTATGATGTAGGTATTTTTATTTTTATTAGTTTAATATTTACCGGTTAAATTTAATATAATTATCAAATATTGATCGTTTATAAAAATAAAAAAAATAATAATAATAATCACATGCGCCCTATTACGAGGAATACATTTGGTTTTGGCACTTTTTTTTTTATTGGTTCAGATTTTTTTGGCTCGTCTTTTTTCCTTTCTGCAAAGCTATTTGTCTCGTTCTTTCCTCCCTTTTTCTTTTTGGTTCATCATTAAGATTCTTTTGGTACGATAGGATGAGCACCTTTGCTTAAAGTAATCAAATGGCTTATTGTTTAATCAACTGCGAGAAAGCTTGAGCTTTTTAATTACCTCAACCTATAAACTACATCATATTTAACAAAGGTAGAATATGCCATTGTGTAGGGAAAGATTCCAAACTGTCACTAAAAAGCCACCATTTTCCCCAGTCTTATATCATACACCATATCACTTCATATCATATCACACTAAAGCAAAATTCATTTAAAAAAAAAAAGTTCTTATACTATTAAGTAATTAATAAAAAATCTGTCTAGAGACACAACCAAAATAATTGGTATAGAAGGAAATAATTAAAAAAACCCACCACAAACAAAGCTAATGAGCACACGACTCAAAAATTTTTTTGCCATTGATCCTTCATGTGAATTTGGAGATTGATTTAACATGTAATTATTCAATTGAAAACTCTATTTTTTTAAATTATTCATGAGTAAATATTTAAAAAGAAAGATGGGAGATAGAAAGGGAGAAGAGGGGTATAAAAAACTGTTAGAAAACACCAAGATCAATAGGAATGGCCGCCAGCAATGAAAGAGTTATCAACCATGGCGGCGGCGAGAGTTGAATGGGAGAGCTTACATGATGGTTAGGGTTCGGTTTTTTCACCAGTAATAAGTCAAAAAATTTTATTTTATTTGTTCTTTCATATTAAGAATATAAAAAATAGAGGGAGAACAGCTTTGTCGGGTACAAATTTTGAGTATAAATTGATTGTGATTAATTTTTTTTTTCTTTTAAATAGTACTTCTCAAAGCAATAGAAGAGATATCTAGGAATTGCCCAAAAACAAAATAAATAAATAATAAGAGTATCGAATCAGAGATCTCTAAAATATAAGGAGATAGTATCAATTAAGTTATAATTTATTAACAACATCATTAATTACTTATTCTAAATATAGTACTAGAATTTAATAATACCTATTTCATTTTCCATTTTTATATTTTTCACCTTATTAAAATGCATGAGGATGCATAAGGAGGTCAGCGCCAGGGATTAATATTCTAGATTGAATGTTTATAATTTGCCCAACCTTAAATAATTAATGTACATTTTGAGGTTGTCTTGGGGAAAAAAAAGGCGGAAGCATTTTGGCGTCACGATAGGAAGCTGTATGATAGTGATGTGAGTGATTAAGGACAGGAGACAGCAAATACTCATCGGATCCATCCTTTTCTCAGCATATCCTAACAGCTTACCTGCAAAAACTCAGAAGAATATGGACATTGGAGCCCCAATTCTCTCTCTATCTCTCTCTCTCTCTCTCTCTCTCTCTCTCTTATCTCCACATTCGTCATCCAAAACACTGGGATAGATCTCTTGATTCCTCCATCACCCAAGCCATACTACACACTCCATTTTCGTCACTACACACTATTTACAAACCCATATTTACTAGCATTGCACTATACAGCTGTAAAGAAATATGTATGCATCTATACAACACACACACACACACACACATATGTATCTATTTATTGTTATCCTTCGATTTCTCCAACCATCACCACCCAAAATAGGAAAATTTATTACAAGCACATGCCTGTCTCTTCCAGATCAGTCAAACACAGTGTGTTTAAAAGACATGCAATAAGATCGGACCTTTAAAAATACAAAGATAAGTGGTTTTTTCACTAATTTTTAAAGCATCCTCAGATTTGTACAATTTACAATACCTTTAAAAAAAAACCTTAAATTTCAATATTTAATGAATACCAACCCGTCAGTACAATACGTGTAGGATAATAGAAAATCTCAGGATATTTTTAGTCACTTTCTCATGCTGCCAAAAAGGAGAGAGAGAGAGAGAGAGAGAGAGAGAGAGAGAGAGAGAGAGAGAGAGAGAGAGAGAGAGAGAGAGATGGGTAGACAGAGATAGAAGGGTAGGCAATTGTAGCCATTAGGATGGAAAGTTGTTTCTCTCAACCAGAGGACGCGGAGAAATCAAAACAAAAGTAAAGCCACCACAACGTATTCAATAAAACCGGAGTGGCCAAACTGTGCCCGAGTCGTTTGTAAGACAACTTTGATTCTATTCAACGTCTCATGATTTCAAACCTAATTTAATATAATTTATATTTATTTCAATTTATATACATGATTTTTATAAATTATTACCTACTTCAAAAAAGAAAGCAATCATAATTTTGTCAAATAAATATCTCAAAACACATCTGGGGGTAAAATTGTAAACAGGACCCATAAATGGATGGCTACCAAAAAAATGGAAAAAAATCTACTTCCACAAAAAAGAAGAAAAACCCACCAAATTTACCCAAAAAGAATTTCCAAAATGCTGCATCATTACAACTCCCTAATTTTAATTTCCCATTATACAATTATGTACACGAAAATCCTAAAATGCCCCTACTCAGGAATGG
The DNA here is from genome assembly GCA_033439265.1 of Dillenia suffruticosa. Lineage (NCBI taxonomy): Eukaryota > Viridiplantae > Streptophyta > Magnoliopsida > Dilleniales > Dilleniaceae > Dillenia > Dillenia suffruticosa. The sequence continues at coordinate 2,325,178 of JAVTVX010000027.1, forward strand.
AGCTCAATTTTGTGGAATGACTCCGTCGTTTCCTCCCAACCCCACCACCACCACCACCACCACTCCTCAATCTCGTACCACCACTAGCCGCCACCGTTCTTCGCCGGGAAATAACGTCATCCTTGGGAGAAAACATCGTAGGACACACATGATTTTTCTTACGACACCCGCATTTGACATGGCTCTTCATCAACGCCGAGTTGGCCTTAACCGCCAGGGCGGCCATTTCTTCGGCCTGAAGACGATGTTTTAACTGACTTAACGGAAGCGCGAAATAAAGTTGACCTGGCTGAAGCTCTTCGTCATCGTTAATGGCTGAAATGACGTCGTCGAAGTCCATTTCATCAGAATTGCATATGAAACAGGATGGATTCCTTTGTAAAACATAAGATACCTTAACAGGGTAGGAATATTCCTGTAATTGCCCGTCTTGGAGAATTAGTTTTGCCGTGGCGACCGATGTCGCTTCGCATGAACTGCATATCCCCATGTCGTAGAATTCCCGGAATTGAATATGTTTGAAGGGTAGAGTTAGCGAGAGACAGAGAGAGAGAGAGAGAGAGGAAGGAAGAGAGAAGGGAAGGGGTTCAAGTCTTCGGGACAAGAACGGAAGAGGGGGAGAGAGATGTTTATATGGGGAGGTGGAAAAGGTCTCCGGGAGTTGTTCTCATTGCCACGTCAGATATTTCTTTTTGTAATTTTTTGGTTTAAAAATTGAAAACAGATATTAAATATATTTGCATAGGTCACGTTCGATTTGATCAGTGTGCAGGCATGCCAACCTGTCTAAACTTGGATGCCAGGTTGTATGTTTTACTAAACACTGACCTTTTTCAACAATTGCCCTCGTTTTTCAATCGAATTGCAAAGGCAGGGACTAGGTTCCTTGTTTCCATTGATTGCCCTCATTTTTTTTTCTTTTTTATTATTGGTATGATTAATTGCCTTTATTTTCGAAATTCAAATAATAAAAATAAAAATAAAAATAATATTTGTAGTGACACCATTTTGAAAGCAGGAAGAGTTAATGCCAAATTTATACCGTCGGACCCAAAAAGGTAATTAACGTAATATATTTAAAATTTCAATAAAACATAGAATTATATTCTATTTATTATAACAAAAATAATTTGAGTTTCGATCATAAATTTTAAAGTCGAGGGGTAGATATAATAGAAAAGAAAAATAAAATTTAAAAATTACAAAAAAATAAAAATAAAGAACACATTGTGTCCGAAATGAGAGACATTTATATTTTATATATTAAATATAAAAATAAATAATTGAGATAAGACGTTGTGTTGTTTGTGAAGGTTGGAATGATTTAAACTTTTGTTAACCTCGGGAGGGACAACGAGATCATTTACATCTATCAAAAAGCATTTCTTGGAAACAGGGTTGCACTCAAAATAAATAAATAAGGCTCCGTTTCCATACCAGGAGTGGCATCAAGCCTTTCGTCCTTTCCTGCTTGTCCCAAAGCTGGATGATCTCGTCTCATTGTAAACCATAAAACATTTTTTTCTTTAAAATAAAATGAAATTAATCATTTCATTTATATATTTTTTTTGTTATTTTGAGAATTGAAGTCGAGATTATTAGATAAAAGAGAAATTTATGATCATTAAACTGTTTTTTTTTAATATATCTCGTTGTACTTTTAATAAATAGGCAATCTCGCCAAACTTTGATTCGTTAGATCCTTTATATCCTTAGAGAAAAAAATAGTTGTGTCAATATCCTTACCGGACTAGATCCATGGATTTTTCTGGATTTCATGAGATGTTCCCTCCTTCTAGTGAGATATATCGCCTTTTAAAACGTGACAGACATACTTTGTTTAGGAATTAGTACTCTTTCCCCTGTATCATCCAACAAAAAAAAAAAAGTAGAAACCAAAGCTAAGTAGACTCCATTCACCATATTATTTTAGTGATTTTGGCTATAATTTATTCGAAAACAGTACAGAAACTAAATTAATATAATAAAAATTACAAAACATCGAAAGGGATGAAAATCTAAATAGTGAAAACTGAAAGTCCCTTACATGTCACGAGGGGAAGGTTAAGGTTGCACGTGAAGAGGCACCGGTGAATGTTATACAATACCCAACACAGGCATCAAAAGTTACTTTGGAGCATGCAATAATGGGAAAAAGTTACTTAAAAGGTTAGGAAAATGTTGCCAGGATGTTTAGTTGGACCAGTAGAAGCAACCCCATTATGGAGAAAAAGGGAAGTTGGCCTTCAATTAAAAGAGGAACTTTGCATCGTAGGGCACCTTTCTTTTTAGTTGTTCAATTTTATGATTTCCCTTTTCCCATTAACTATAGCCAGCCCAATGTTTTTTTGTCTCTTTACTTACGGATTTGCTTCCCTTTGAAGGCATTGACACACTAGAGTATGCTCCCTTTGAGAGGGGTGAGAGAACTTTCTTTACTCCGACGATAATTCAAATCAAACTAATTGGGTTATCAATATTAATTTATTAAACATAGCAAAGCAGGTTCGATGGCATGTCATGGTATGAAAAATAAGTTAAACATAGTTAGAAAAAAGTATTAATTTTTTCCCAATATAGTAAAGATCTTAATCTTTTTTTATAAAGAATAAGAAAGAAGATTTTATACTAATCAAGACCATTAAGCTATACTATCTTTTTTTACAATATCAGAAACAAAATCTCAATCTTTTTTGCAAAGATAACATTCAAAGAATCTTTGTTTTTTTATTCATATATAGAAAATGTTGGCAAATTATGAAACTAGATCTTGGGAAATCGAGTCACGAAGCCACTAAGCATGGAAAAAATGATATAAAGATAAAGAATGAAGACAAAAAGGAAATAATGCTATTTATCATAACAAAAAATAGATTTTATCTTTATTTGTTCGCACTCATTGAAAAATAATATAATTTCTAACCACAAACCCTTCACGTTTATTAAAAGAAAAGAAAGAGGATATGTTTTAAAAAAGAATAAAAAAAAAATTGTTATGCATATAAGTTTTTTTTATTATACCCACATAATCAATAGTCATCAAAGTCATCCAACAATCATATTTTATAAATCGATTTCATAAGAAATATAAGTCATTTGATAATAAATATCCAATTTAGGAATTTATTATTATTTCACAAAAGATTATCAATTCTAAAAATGAAAAAATAAAATAGGATTATTTTGACATACATCATTGGTCTAAAAAGCAAGTGAAATGGAGAAAATAAATAGGCTGTCCTTTTTTCCTTCTCCAATATACATTTTTTAGTAAAGAATTATTATCAGTAAAGAGGAAAATTGCACCCTTACCTTTATGATTGATTCTTTCTTTTTCTTTTCTGAAGGACCCAGAAAAATAAATGAAAAATTAAATAGAAATAATATGGTTTACAATAGTCAACTCATGAAGTATATAAATGTTAAAAAAAAAGCTAAGATTTTTAATGTAATAATTAAATTTATATTTATTGATAAAATGATAATTTTGATCTTTTTTACAGGTGAATTTAATTTTCACTTATGAATTTTATATTTCCTGAAATATAATAAAATAATGAAATCAATTATTTTTTCAGAAAATTCCATTCGTCAGATTGAGGTCAGTCAAAAAGATAACATCTCATCTCAGTGAAAGTCATATGGTAATGCTTTAATCAGAGGGCCAGACCCTGGGTGGCTAATGTGGTCAATTATTGGGCTCTACATTGTGGGGGGGGGGGGGGAATGGGGGGGGTATTTTGGGAATGAAAAATTCGGGAAAGACGTGGCAAGGAAGCAGAGGGGAAAGAGAGGACACGTGGAAGAAACAAGGACCGGGAAGAGTAAAACCCAACCACCAGACAAAAGGTTGCGTGGCATGATGATCTGGTCTGTTTTGGTTGGGTTTCTTTGGGTGACGATTACATACATTGCCCTACATCTCAATGCAACACGGCCCCTAATCAGCCGCCGCCGGCTCGTTCCACTTTTCTTCACCCCCACTCTCTCTGCACCAACCATTTAAATAAAAAAAAAATCAAAAATTGTGTCAAGCTAAAATTTTATAAGCAAGTTAAATATAATTTTAGATAGAATTATATTTGGGAAGATCTTTATAAAAATGTATTATATAAAAAAATTGATGAGTTAAAAATTTATAAATTAAAAATTATGTGATAAACTTTCTTAACAATATATTTACAAAACCCTTCTTTAGATTTTGGTTTAGTTTAGACCTGAGTTTCAACTTATATATCGTATTCGTGTTAAGATTTATAAAAAGATTTAAACACTAATATTTATTTGGACAAGAAAAATATAAAGCTTGAAAAAATGAATTGAGTTAGAAAAATAAATAGAATGAATTTTATGTGAGAGACTATTTTAATACATTTTATATATTTTACTTATTTGAAAGGCATTTCACTAGTTTAAAAATATTCAAAATTTTAAATTGTTAAATTTTTTACCGATATAAACTATCATATGAAAGTTAAATGATTTAATTTTTAAAAAATCTTAATTAGTTTCTAGAAATATGAGTTGGGGCAAATGAGATTTTATTTACAGAAGTCGACTTTGGCTTTTTAGAGGGCTAAACCTGCCCAACTATTGAGTTGTGGATAATGGATAATATTAATCTTATTCTAAAATTTAAACATCTCTTCGGATTGTTGCTTTCTTGGCCCGAGGTGTTGGTTATTGATGCCCATTATGGGCATTTGGGTAATTAAGGAATGTGGTAACTCCCATCCTTAATTACCATTAACCAATATTTTGGAAACTCCCCACCAATTAAGGGAATTGGTCTTACCTTTCTCTCTCTAGAGAAGTGTGAAACCCTAGCCTCCATAGTAGCCTCCCATGGCTTCTCTCCACACACAAGGTAGGAGAAGGAGAGTTTCCTCCATTGTTTCTTCTCTCAGAAGGAAGGTAAGACCAATTCTCTTAATTGGTGGGGAGTTTCCAAAATATTGGTTAATGGTAATTAAGGATGGGAGTTACCCCATTCCTTAATTACCCAAATGCCCATAATGGGCATCAATAACCAACATATTCTGGAAATCAACCACCCCAGTCGCGGCCCTCCGCGGCCATTCGGAAATCCCAGTTTCCTGCACCCAAAACTCACAATAAAAGACATAAAACAATAGATCTAGATGCAAGGAACACATTTATAATTTTTTCATGCATCGATCCGCCCTCTAAGGCCACAGATCTAAGGTTTTCATGTCCGTACGGTCGCAAACTTCGACCGGACATTTCATGGCCCAAACATGCTCGGAAAATTAAACAAAAATTAGTTTTGTAATCCTTGGGCCATGGGTATTCCTACGGTGTTCTCGGATTCACGAAACTCATCCGTGATCCGGACCCCAAAATTTTAAACCCCAAAAAATAATTCCAAAAATTATTTTAAATTAAATCCAACCCGCTCTGATACCAATGTTGGATTTAATCGCGCATGCGGAAGCGTGAATTAAATAGATTCGGAATTTTTGGGATTGAATCCTCCTAAAATCGAGTAGAGGATGTTTGGAGGATACCTACAAATATTTCCCAGTCGAAAAATGCAAGAAACAACAGTCGGAATCGAGTTTTCCAGAAAACGGGTCGAAAAACCCATTGCAGGACCCGTCGGGCTAAGAAGAACCGGCCCAGACCCGCGGGCGCGTGACACGCACGCGCCAGGAGGCGCGTATGCTAGGCGCGTGGATTTCACGCGCCACACAGGCGCGTGAACGGGCAGGCTCAGCGGATCGGGTCGGACCCTGACCCGGACCGACCCGCAAACCGACCCGACCGGGTCGGACTCGAAAACCGTTGACCGGACAGTCGGGTCAACCCTGACCCGTTGACCGGGTCAGTCGGGTCAACCTTGACCCGTTGACCGACCCGGTCAGACCCGGCTCAACACGGCTCAGCGCGTGAAGGCGCGTGAGCCGCGCGCCGCGACTGGGCGCGCGTGAGCCGAGCCGGCCCTGGCGCGTGGCAGTGCGTATGAGCCGCGCCGCGCGTCTGGCGCGTGAGCCAGACTGCTGCCAGCGCGTGGAGGCGCGTGGCAGCGCGTGGAGGCTCACCGCCGGCGCGTGGAGGAGCGCGGCGGCGCGTGGATCGCACCGCCGGCGAGCGGCGGCGCGTGTGGGCCCCCGGGCGGCGCGTGAAGTCGCTAAAAATTGAATTTTTTCAATTTTTTGGGGGTCCTACATCCATAAATGTGATTTTTTGTGGGTTTTTGTGTGCCGAATCACAGTCCAAATGGTAAGATGCGATTCCAAGTTGTGGTGTATGGTGTCCGTTGACTCATACGCTCGCTTTGGGGTCGTACTCAAGTCATTTTGGTCTTCATGATTCGTAGGGCGTACAAAAATGTGATAATAAGCATCTCCAAGTCACATATGTCTCTCTTAATGCGTTGAGAACTGTCGTATTAAATTTTTGCAAGGAGAGCAAACTGAATGATGTGATCTACGCGATTTTATCAGAAGATTCAGTTTATTCTCGAGATGCAAAATCTAACGGGAATCTGAGGCACGAGATGATGGGCCTCAGGGTGGGCACCGCGCCTCAGAATATACGAGATAAAGAGATCTATCGTGTATGGTATAAAAGAATTGCCAAGTTAGGGCAATGCTTATCAGTGGCATATACGATGACTTAATTTCGTTTTTCGAGTCATATTCTATGAACATGTCGGTTCGACTCGTCCCAAAAGAGCATAGTGTTGCTCTCTTCGGCTCCTATGTGAGGATGCAGAAGAAAAGGGTTAATCATACAATGAAACAAATGTCGAATATGATCACCGAGTTAATATATACGGACGAGTAAATTTCGGATGAAATTTAGGTACTGGATGTGATCCAGTTTTTTACCTAATTCATGGGAAACCGTGAAATCCTATCTCACATTTGACGAAAGTATACGTGCTTTCGTTGACGTGAGTACGTATTGTGAGCTCGATGAGGAGCACCTAGAGGCGAGTAGGCCACACTCGAGTCATGCTTATTCAGAGGAGTCAAGTAAGGACTTCCCCGGCGCTAAGTCTAGCGAACGTGACTCGAGATCTAGGTAATAAAAATCATCCGAGAAAACCGACAATGAGGTACAAGAACGCAAGAAGAAGGAATTTGATTAGACCAAAGTAAATTGCTACGTTTGAGGTAGATTTGGTCATTTCGCTCGTGAGTGTGACGAGCAGAAATTAATATTCTTTTTTCTTTACGTGGTTTGAGATTTGTCTCATTCACTAATCAGGAGCAACCGACCACGTAACTCGAGACAGGAGTGCGTCCTCAATATTGTAGGCATTCGACGGATCTACAATTTAGTACCTTGTCTAAAATTGACTACGATATGCGTGAATTATTCCTTTGTTTTTAATACGATAATTTTCTAAATTATTCTGGTTTTAATCAATGATGAATTGTATGCGCTGGATTCTACTCCTAGTAATGGTTTCTTGTCGTTCTACTATTGTTTTTACATCTGATTGCGTAGATGATGATGTAAATGAATGACATAGTAGACTTAGAAACATGGGGTAAGAGATGATGAATCGGTTAGTAGCGAGAGGTTTATTGGACCCGCTAACCAGATTCGAGTTACCCGTATGTGAGTTTTGCCTGGTCGGCAAAATGACGAGAAAACCATTGGGCGATGCAATGAGAGCTGGGACTCCATTGCAATTAACTATTGTGCCTTCTTTCTTTTTATTGTGGTCTCATGAGCATGAGAGCCGGAAATGGAGTTGTGTAGATAATTATAGATGCTTACGTGCGTTTCGGTTCATCTATCTCATCTTGCATAAGTCTGAGGCATTAGACTGCTTCAGGAGGTTCATAAGCGAGATAGAAAATCAGTTAGATTTGAGAGTAGAGACTCTCAGAACCGAGCGAGGACGCAGTATTCGTCTAAACTACACATGAGACTCTGTTTCGATAAGAGTATTACGAGACTACTGACTAGTAGTCAGTTCCCCATTTGAGCTTTGGACAGGGAGGCAGCCTAACCTTAGCCACTTGATGTTATGGGGTTGTGCCACAATTTCTCGCATTCACACGGTGAGTTAGACCCGCGAGAAAATACGTGTTCATAGGCGAATACGAACGGCACTATAATCGAGATTGAGTCTCGTAATACTATATTTCTTGAGAATGATTTCCCTAAGAGAGGTGAAATCAATTTGAACCTTACCTTTTATGCGATAGATGAGCCTAACGGTTCAAGGAGCCCAGCGGCGGGATATAAGAATCCACTACGGATCTTGATCTTAGTGGGAGCGATCCATCAAGAGGTAAAGATTTTTCTCTCCTCCTAAGAGTATCGAGAATGCGTATTTAAACGTTGTTTCTCGATTGAGGGTGAGACCCTCGTTGCGATTCTAGAGGATGATGAGAAATCTAAAACGGTCCGAGAGGCTCTCGAGAGGATGCAAAATACCGTTTATTGAAGGCCATAAATGAAAAGAAGGAATTGATGAGAATCAACGGGGTCTGGGATCTAGTTGATTAGCCTAAGGGCGGAAGGACTATTGGGAACAAGTAGGTTCTCAAAGTCAAGATAAAGGTTAACGGATTGATGAAGAGATAAAGAACCCGTCTAGTAACCAAGGGTTACACTTAGACTGAGGGGTGGACTATCGAGGAGTCATAGTCCAATTTATCTCGATCCATTTATCTTTCAGCGATTGTCATGAACATGTATCTAGAGTCACATCACAAGGACATAAAGACCGCTTTCGTAGTGGAAGTCTAGATGAGGCGATCTACATGGAGCATCCTTTTGGGTTCGTTCTAGTAGATCAGGTGGATGAGGTCTATTGATTTTAGAAATCGAAATACGACCTTAAGCCATCATCTAGACAGCGGCGTTTGAGATTTCACGAGAAGGTGATATCTTATGGTTTAGTAATGATCGAGTAGGATCATTGTATCTATCAGATACGCCCCGATGACTCCTTTATGAGCATGTTCTCATATGTAGGTGACATACTGTTGGCCGGGAACAACAAAGAGTATCCAATGACCATTGTAACATGGTTATGAGGTTTTAGTTCATTCTCAGATTTTGGATCCATAGGGATCGCTTGAGAATGGTGTTGACTCTTTAACAAGAGTTTTACATCAGGTAGATTCTTAAGTATTTCGAGAAGAGCGATGACAACCTAAAAGATACTCTAATCGCTAAAGATAAAAAGACTTGAATCTTGACACATGCCCTAGAATTTATAAAGAAATAAGGGAGATGAGTAGAATCCCTTATTCCAGTGCAAAATACATTTCTAGTGTATGCGATGAGGTATACACATGTGATATACAATTTGATGTATGCGATGAGGCATACATGACCAGACGTTTATTTAGCAGTCGATCTGGTGAGTAGGTATTAATAGAATCCTGAAAGGGATCACTGTAGAGCAGTGAAAAAGGATTCTGAAATATCTCATTTGAACTGCGGATCTCTCCATGTGTTACGGATGAGGTGATTTGCGTTTTGTGGTTGAGATTCAGATACTGACTGGGAGTAGTGATCTGAATAAACGCAAATGGTTTTATCTTCTTAGAGCAGTAAGAAGAGAACCCGAATATCTCTATTTACGATAGAGACTGAGCTAGTAGTATGCTCAATTACAGTTCATGAGAATGGTTGGCTTCAGAAATTTTCTGGAAGACTTAGAGGTTGTGACAGATAGTGGGAGGTCAGTGATGATTATTGTGATAATCAGACCGACACTGTCAACAAATGAGACCCTAAGTATAATAGTAAAGCCACATTAATACCGAAGACCACTATGAGAGATATTACCGAGAAGGGTATTGTGACATCTAAGTACAACTCAGCATGAGAGCTGATCTCTTCAGAAAACCCGTTGTGAGAGATTCCTTTGTGAGATAAGGAATCATTGGGGTTTAGTGTACTTTAACATTTCTCCTTATATACTGTTTTAGATGCTTATTTTAATATATGACATGTATGCATTATTGAGTCACATATTTATTTCATGCATCATTTGTTGTCATATATTATGATCTTGTGATAAAAGATGTGTCAGGCAGGCGTGGTTGACTCTCTCACACGAGTGACCACCTCCGACTCTGAGTGAGCGGAGATGAGACGGATTCTAGTCGTAAGAGGCTTTGAGAGTAGCCCTACTAGAACATAAGTCGCCCTGATATGTGTTCAGGATGAGGTCATATGCGATATGACCGACATGGAAATACCCACATCCATGTTGCCTGTAAGTAGCCAGTTTGAGATCTCAGATATCACCTGCGATTTGTGATATTGTCTCTGAGTTGCTCTCTCTGAGATCTCTGGGTAAAGTCTTATGTGTAGACTGAGTCCCGTACCTGTACAGTGTTAGAGAAATCTGACATATGCCCTTTTGAGAGATGGGGGAATAACACTGTGGCACGTGTTTCATACCACGTGTGATGAGACGACCATGGGACAGTGGGAGCTATTATTTGAGACGATAGTTTGATCTTGATCCCCGTTCCCACTGTGTGAGACCTGAGATCCATTGGGTGGGATCTCATATGCCCTTATTACTTTCGGCTGTCTCTAGAAGTTTTGGTTCAGTGTTGCTACTTTAGTCTGTTTACCTATGGCCCGAAAGATAAATTGAGGTCTAAGGGGCAGGTCTAGGAAAGCAGCTGAATTGAGACCGATAGATTCGAGTTTGGGAAAAGGAAGGCCAATAGACATTACATCATTGTCATGTATTCATAGGTCGACCTATTGTGTTAATCCATGTTGGGATTCAAACATAATAATGAATACATAGTCGAGCAAATTGATTGGGGATCACTTTCGATGAGGAAAGTGGCTCGATGGATGTAAATGCATTGAGTCTGGGGTATAGCGAGTTATTTTTATACTAACAGTGACTCTTCGATCATCCTAATAGGTGTATCGAGAGTCTTTGCTTGCAGGTGTACTCGCCGGTCGCACGACGCCCAATCCAGTATGAAGGTCCAGTAGGGTGATGTGATAGATCGCATGAGTTGCGATCTTGTGATTAACGGAAGTGAAATGCCCTAATGTGCAAGTGGGAGATGTTGGTTATTGATGCCCATTATGGGCATTTGGGTAATTAAGGAATGGGGTAACTCCCATCCTTAATTACCATTAACCAATATTTTGGAAATTCCCCACCAATTAAGGGAATTGGTCTTACCTTCCTTCTGAGAGAAGAAACAATGGAGGAAACTCTCCTTCTCCTACCTTGTGTGTGGAGAGAAGCCATGGGAGGCTACTATGGAGGCTAGGGTTTCACACTTCTCTAGAGAGAGAAAAAATAGAGAGAGGGATGGAGATTTTCGCGTAGGAAAATCTCCCATCGTCAGACGATTCACCGGACACGAGGGTTGAGGCGTCGTGGATTTGAGGTGGTGGTTCGATTGCGTGATCACCATCCGACCGTGCGATCCGTTCGAGGGACATCGCGACACGGTGGATTTTGGAGACCGCCCAATAGAGGTATTTATCCCAAAAATTCCGAATCTATTTAATTCACGCTTCCGCATGCGCGATTAAATCCAACACGAGGAAAACTAATTTACTATAAATATAATTTTATATATATTTAGAGAGAGAGAGAGAGAGAGAGAGAGAGAGAGAGAGAGAGAGAGAGAGAGAGAGAGAGAGAGAGAGAGAGAGAGAGAGAGAGAGAGAGAGAGAGAGAGAGAGAGAGAGAGAGAGAGAGAGAGAGAGAGAGAGAGTTTTGGGGTGCAGTCAGCTCATCGTCCCCTCCATCTTACCCCTGAAAATGGCACTCCTGCATTAAAATTTGCATTGTGTTATGGTTGACAAGAAGGCGGAAGCTAGTTGACACATCCACGTAAGCATGTTGAATAATTATGGATCAAATCATAAATAAAAACCTTACATAATAATTTTTTTTTTTTTTTTACAATTAGATAATGATTAAAAAACACAAATTTCGAGATTACAGGAGTGGGGATCGGTGAGGTATTCCCTTTCTACTTCTTTTCCCGGAACCCTGAAGAACCGTGGCAGAAGAAGCCCCTGCTCCATCATCATTCGTAGGTTCCTGGATCAAGCCTTGCAGACTGTCTTTTATCTGCAAAACAATTTTTATTTATTTCAAAAAAATTATTTAAAAAAAATTTCTCATCTGATAAATTGAAAAAAAAAAATCATACCAGGCAATCAAGTGAGCAGACTTTGAAATCGAGCCTTAAACTCCATCCACAAATCTGACAACGGTGCGGTGCAGATGCAGGAGATTTATGTGAGTCTTGTTTAGTATGATGTCTTAGATAAATCACTCGTTTGTGATTGAGTATATTGGGATGGATGTCTGATATATCCAACAAATCTTTCATGCTGTTGATCGGAATCACGATATTTTTCCCATTTTTGAATACCTAAAATAGAAAATAATTTAAAAACTCACTAAATGATTGATAAAAATTTTTTTTTAAAAAATCTATATTTGATGATCGACAGATTAAAAATTGATATAAAAGAGAAATAAATATATATAAGTCAAAACCACAAAACCTGTAAAAGAAGTTACCGTGATTATAGAATGAGCATGATGGGAGTGAGAATTCTTGCAAGCTTCACATAAGGGTTGTCCCATGCATTGTCGACAAAAATATTTGCAAACATTATTGTTGTGACGCACACACTTGTTGTAAAATTGAGCATGTAGCAAAGGTTGTACCCACGTAGCCTCCTTAATACCCATCTTTCCCTCTCTTGGGCGATCACAAGAAATGAAAACCGAGAGAACTGTTTTATGTGAATTTTTTTAGAGTGTTGGGTGTTGTTTATAAGGGATCTAATCCTAAGTTAAGTAGAAACGGGTTCTGAAAAAATCCTAATTATATTTGAATTGGTTTGTAAATATGAATCCTAAGTAAGTACTTGGTTAGTAATCATAATGCTTTAGAACTCTTTTCTCTTTTCTCTATTTGGATGAGGGAATCTAGTTGTTGGGTATAGTAGGAAGTGAAGATGGTAGAGATTTGAATCCAAGAGATGTTGGGTTCAGACGGGAAACACAAAGGGCTAGATTTTTGAGAGATAATATGAATGTTGTATCATTTGGTTTGGCTAATCTCGTTGACCAGATTCCTATTCCTAGTTTTCTACCTTTTTTTTTTTTTTTTTTTTTTTTTTGGTTCCCTGCTAGGTTTCAAATTCAAGACCCGACGTTTCTGAAAGTGATGCATTTTGGGCTTCTCCCTTGAATTTTGGTTGGATCCTTCCCCCATTTTTGGTACTCCATCGCCACAATACTTTTCAAAATCATTTTAAGGATTATATAAAATTAAAGTTTTTAGTCTCTTTCCTTTGTCTCCGTTTTGAAAGTTGAGGTTAATTCAGTAACTTTAAATATATTTTTTTTATTATAAAATTTATTTTATAAATTATAATAATAATTTAAAATTATTTTATAGGAAAATTTAACTTTTACTAGTAGAATCTTATATTTCTTATAAAAAATTTCTTTAATTAAAAAAATATATTATACCATAAAACAAAATAGTGGTCATTTGAAACAAGTGTACATTTGGTAACAAAATCTTGCATAACGAAGAAACTGCGAACTTTTTGTCTTCCCTTTGCTAAGAAGAAGATGAAGAGAATCTGTACCAAAAAAAAGAAGAAGACGAAGAGAATCTGTACCAAAAGAAAAAAGAAGATGAAGAGAATGCAACTTGGACGATACAAAAATTTATGACCACATGACATGAAACCATTACTAAAGGTGAGTTTAAGAATATTATTACTAATGAAACTATTCTTTCTTTAAAGTTTAAACTTAAACCATTTGACCATGTAAGATTTTGCGTACATAGAAAACTGCTTAAATTCAGATCCAGGAAAGGTACTGAATCTCCCTAATGCCATCCTGATGTGATTGAAAGTTTTGATTTGCACATAAAGGGGCCAGAGAGAAGCAAAACCCTTCTCTGACAAACAGCTTAAGAATAAGCATTTCAGACAACGGCTAGATAATTGAATGTATGAAATTGCATCATTGTAAACATAAACATATGAACAATGTCACTGTACAATTATCCTTAGTTAAACAACACTTTTCTCAAGATTATATATGCCAATCAGAACAAAAGCATTACAATAAGGTTGGGAGAAGCCACAGATTAAAAAGGGATGAAGCCAACAAAAAGAACCACGACAAGAATGCCATGGCAGCAGACAGCTGATATCTACCACATACTCTTGGAGGGCAGAAGTGTTGTTCATTGTCGAGCATAAGCAGGAGATCAGTGACACTGGCCGTCGAAGCAGCTGCAGCTAGGGAGAGAAATGACAAGAACTGCAGAAGTTTATAAACACCAACATCATTTAGGTTGGACAAATGGATAGGATTATATTGGATATCGACATGAGAACTTACCATATCTCCGATGACGATGACCACAAATATGCCTGGTTGACAAGTCAAACGTTTGACAAACATTGAATACAAATCTGCAGTTCCTAGTATTAGACTCCAAGGAATTATCAAACTCACCACTGTTACCAAATAGCTGCCAAGAAAAATAACTCTTAAATATATAAAACCAGGGCACTATTGTTTTCTCTTTGGAAAATAGTTACTAGTTATGCAGAAACCCCCATGAACAGAAAATGAAGGCACCCACGAGTTCATCATTACCATAAGGATACAACTAGATAAATGCACAAGATATTGCTTTGCAAGCAGTGAATATTGGGAACAGTTCAAAATGCGGGTAACGGATGCTTGCTTGCTCCAAAACACTATAACAACAATAACAAACTGAGCCTTAATTCCAACGCCATAGCACTCAATAATTTTTTTTTTTTTTTGTTACAAAGGAAGGCATTGGTTCGGGAAGGGGGATGGGGGCTCAAACTCCAGAAGTCAAGCTCAAAGGAGATGCCTTTGATAACACTGAATCCAAGGGCCCATAGTGCATTTAATCATTGCAATTTGGAATGTACATTTACAGTTACTATTTGTAGGAAATTAATAACATGAAGCCTGAAAGACATCCACCTTCGCCTTTCTTAATATCTATAGACCAAGAAAGGGATATTGAACTTTAAACTTCCATGCTAAAAATTCTAAGCATTTAAAGCCCTTCCCAACTAAATGATAAGGAATGAAATTAAGATTTCTAGCAACACGAAATCTTCTTACTTAAGAAAAAGTATTTTATGCATAATAGTTGCTAATATACAGATAAGGTAGCTAAGAAAACTCCAGCTTCTACTCATACAACATCAGGACATTTAGATATTCTCATGGTTTTTTATGCTTGAAACAATTCCAGTACTAAGGTGGCAATGTAACCAAACAATGAAATAGTATTTAGGGTTGAAGTAGCTGGTAAGAGATAATGCTCCAAACCATCTACATCATAAGTTCATGGCTTCGAACAAAAATCATGCACTAGAACTCAAGTTGGATGCGAACAAAACAGCTTAAGCATTCAAAATGCATAGAATGTGCCAATTCACGTATAAATGTAGTTGGCATGGAGATATTCACCAAAATTTCCAACTCACACACGCAGAAAGGGGGAAAACTCTACAATTTTCCTTTTAACTTTTGGATCCAAGCTCCATATATGTGGTTCAAAAAGCTTCAGATTAAAAAAAAAAATGGCACATTTGTAGCTTGATGATAAAGTTGCTTGCACGTTTACTTGAGACTTTAAGTTCAATTCCTGGAAACAGCCATCAACAGATTGCACGCTGTGTTTAATGGAATGCGCTAAGCACCAAGTAATCCTTTTCAATTGGGGAAGCCAATATACTTAATCTTTGTTAGTTTTTATGGCACAAGACAATGCCAATCCTTTTACCTTAGCTGGGAAATCACAAAACATCATAACATCAATCCAATACACATGTTTTTCCTCTTCCAAGAACATCAACATAGCACTAGTATAACCTTAGGTAAATATGATCCACCGCATGGCCAAAGCTAATGCCATGACAATCCAATTACCGAAATTGTGCTGTTAAAGCCTTTTGCTTTTGTTACAACAAATAATTCGTCCAACGTTAGTACTAGGACATGGTAGATGAACAAAATTCGAGACTATCAATATTAACCCAAAAGAAAATTAACACAAAATTGCAAGCAAATATCAAAAGGGTATAGAAATAACTCATAGAAACACAAAAATTAATAGGAAACCAACCAAATCGAAAGGGGTTTTTTTTACCAGAAGGAAGTGTAGGTGTAGAACTGAATATGCATGCACATGAAGAGCAGAGAAGAAGAAGCGAAGATGATCTGACCCATTCTGAGAGCAAAACTGGCACTCGTTCCTAGACTCCCAGGCACTTCTTCCATCTCCAAGCCTTCTTCATAACCACAAATACTTCTTCTTCTTCCTTATCAAACTGGGTGTGTCAAATTTTATTGGACAAAAGTATAATCAAAGTCATACAAGTAAAAGCTGTTGCTTCATTTGAAACGCTTAAAATTTTTTTAGTGGAGAGAGGTAGAAAGAATGGAGTCTTGGAAATTTTGGAGGAGAATATCCTTTTGGGTCTGTTATCCAAGAGAGAAATGGAAAAGAATCCAACCAAAGGGAAAATTTTAAGAATAATAAATAAGAGGGTCGTGGTTCCAAGTCACAGAGAGAGAGAGAGAGAGAGAGAATGAATGTAGACTTTTCGTCTGCTCTTCATTATTGGGCGTGTGCTCTATTTTTTTTTTTTTTGCCGACTCATTTCTGGTTTTTGATCACCGCTACTTCTATTGGTGTTTACCGTTTGCCCCATTTGCAAGACTCCCAGAGTATTCCCACCAACACCTTCAATTCAATGTTAAACCTCTGCCGCCCACCCACCTCCCGCAATGATTTTTTACCACTCGATAAGTCTTTTTGGGCTAGTAACAATAAAATGACCATTTACGGCTATAAATTATTTTAGCAGTTTTTTTTATTTATAATTAATAATAATTAAATAATAACCTAACGTCATCAATTCATTTAATAAACACTAAAAAGTATTAATACATATAAAATAATTAAAAAAACTTACCTTTTGAATTAATATTTTACCAAATCAGTCTTGTTGGACAGACTTAAAAATGCCTTTTGAGTTTAATTTTCATGATACAAGATTAAATTAAATGGATTTCACTGCATACAATGAATATATTTAGTAAGAAGTTTGAATTCAATGTATTAAAAAAATTCTCTCAGAACTTGAATTTGAGTGCTCATTCTTTATTTTTAAGATCACCTCAGACCAATTAATAAATAAAAATATATTTTTTTATTAAAATTACAGATGCACGAAATTGTTCTTGAATAGTTTGTAAGTCCTTGCGAGTAAATTTATTTAAAATCTTGCTTGATCAGACTACAACAACCCAGTTTTTCTCCTCCAAATTATATATGAGCGGGGCCAGCAAGGGCATCACCACATGCTTTCACTTCTCGGTGAATGTAAGAAATAGATGTGTGATGATGCTGATCAAACCAGAGATGGCATTCCCTCACAAGATGACACTAAATTACTGAAAATTCCAAACATTGGAGACATCTCAAACTTTTTAGTATGAAGAAATATTTGAAACTTGTGATCGAATTTTGCTTCTAGTGTGTATGTATATTGTAACACCAAGCTAAAAAAAAAAAAAAAAAAAAAAAAAAAAACAATATTGGAGACGCAGCGTTTTGGGACAAAACGCTGCGTCCCCAATTGGGGATTAGGGTTAAAACCCTAACCCCCTTCTCTCTCTCTCTCTCTCTCTTTCTCTCTCCCCGACGTTCCCTCTCCTGCGGCCGTTCGGCTTCTCCCACGGCCGTTCGGCTTCCTCCGCCACAGCCGCCGCCGCCATCCTTCTCCTTCTTCTTCTTCTTCTTCTTCTTCTTTTTCTGCTTCTTCTTCTTTCTTCCCGCGGCTCTCTCTCCTTTCTGCAGTCGCGATCGTTCGCGATCTCACCTCCTTCGCAAGCTCCGCCGAGCGCCGCCACCGCGCGATCTTGCTTCCGTCCGCGAACAGCCGCCACCAGCAGCAACCCTTCCTGCCACCATCGCGCGAGCTTGAGTGCTCCACAGCGCGACTGTAGAACCTCCGCGAGCGCGCGAGCAGGTGCGCGAGCAGGCGAGCACACGACCGAGCCAGCGAGCGAGCGCGAGCAGGGTGAGCGAGCGCGAGCAGGGCGCGCGAGCGCGCAGGGGTGCGCAGCAGCACGCGAGCGCGCACGAGCCAGCGCAGCGCACGGGCGCGCGCCAGCACACGGGCGAGCACCAGCCCGCGAGCCACTGTCAGCCCGCAGGCCCATCAGCTGCAGACCCACCGGCCCATCGGCCCGCCAGCCCGCTGGCCCGCAGACCAGCGAACCCGCTAGCTGTAGCCCACGAGCCCAGTCCGGCCCGTGGCCCACGAGCCCGCGACGGCCCGTGACGGTCCGTGAGTTCGTGACAGCCCACGAACCTCCACGCAGGTAAATGACTTAGGGTTTTGTTTCGGATCTATGTGTTTAGATCTAACAAATGAACCTTGTTTTGATAGGAAACCCTACAGATTTTGGAGTGATCGAAACGACTTTCGGACGAGACTCGACGCTTCGAGAAAAGTCTAGGTGAGGAGATTTCGACTCTAATTGATAAATTGGACGAATCTAGGATTGAATTTAAGATAAAAGGTTTTGTATATGTTTAGAGTGTAAGTGGAATGCGAATAAAATACAAATTATGAAATGATTATATATGAATTGAAAGTTAAGTATAGAATGTTACAGAAATTTGATGATCTGATTTAGGTTGATCTTTTGGAGACTCGAGCGGTCAGATCCGATTTGGCTTGTCAGTAGGGAGTGACTTCCCTCCCGTAGAACGGTAAGTGGGACTTTGACATTCGCTATTGATTGAAAACCATGTTTCAAAAATACTTTTAAATGACATATTTCTGCAAATGTCTGATTGTTAGAATTTTCGAATATTTGATGAATGTTATGTGACCTTTGGAGTGTCTTAAATGCTGACTTTATTGATATGCATCCATGAGTTTTGATAAACATATATTGTGCCATATTTTCGACATATTGATATGTTTTAATGCTTCCACTGCATTGGCACATGGTTTTAAATGGATTTATTTACACATTTGGGCTATATGCCCGGCCGACTTTATGATATTATGTTTTGGGCTGTATGCCCGGCCGACTTTATGATATTATGCATTGGGCTGTATGTCCGGCTGACGTTATGATATTATGCATGGGGCTATATGCCCGGCTGATCTGGTGATGGGATGCATGGGGCTACGTGCCCGGCTGATATGATATTGTGATCCGTAGCTACGAAGGACATCTGGTAGAGGCACCCCTTGTGTCCGGATATACTTCGGCCGGAGGTATCCGCCAGATTGTCGTGTGTATGGGTGTCCCAGGTTGACCCTCATCGGAGAGGACGTTGAGTACGGCTCCGTCTAGCACTAGGCGGGGGCACCATACACGGCTGACTAGTTATATGTACATTATTATTATTTACAGGCTAGTTGGGGTAGTCTGTGGTCAACATTGGGGTAGAGAGCCATTATTTGATATTTGCATTTGGAAAAACCCCCAATACGCCGTTCTTGGTCGAGGTAGACCATTGCCGGGAATATTTTATTGGCCGGCTCTTCATGACATTGATGTAAATATTGGATGCATATCTTGCTTTCTTATGTGTGCGTATTTTTATGATTTTGAAATAACATAATCGATTTACACACTGTGGATATTTTCTTATCTATGCTTTGACACTCCAAATTCACCTCGATATTGATAGTATGATGTCAATCCCCTCACTTACTGAGTATCCTCCCATAGATACTCACCCCTCACTTTCTTTCCCACAGGATTAGTGTTGGACCGAGGAGATATCACTGGGATTGGGTATGGATGTTTTCCATCTTTTTCCGCTACGATGATTGGTGATATTATTATATATATTGGAGATTTTAGTTTGACCATTCTATTTATCTAAATTTTTGGGATGACTGTATAAATTATGGACTTTTATTCGCGAAACCTTCGTATTGATTATTTCATTGCATTGAGGCATTTGTAAATATTTAAAAATAACTTGGGAATTTATTTTATATATGCGTAGAATTTAAGTCCGCTCGGTGTGACGGCTGCTCATGCTCTAGTTGGGCGTGACAGTAGAGGTCTGTTGCTAGGACTGCTATGAACTTTATAGCATTGCGTTGTTCTGGATGTTGGCTGGGATATCTGTTGATTTTGGAGAGGCCGGGATGACCAATTATTTATTTTTACAGGATGAATGTCATATACAGGTGAAATTGTACATGGGAAACCTCCGATTTATGGGGAGATTCTGCCCGATTTTCTGTAAAAATACAGCCGGCATCCAGGGACAACGAGCGGCTGTTCACGATCCCGATTCGGGGCGTGACATATATACACACACCCATATATGCCTCTCAAGCCCCATAAAAGATTCATAAGTGGAGAACATCAAAAGAATATATGTACATATATACAACCCCCCCCCCCCCCCCCACAAAAAAAATGCCTTTAGAATGGTCTAAACAAAAAGAATTTTGGATTACAAGAGCATTAGGGTTATTATAAGAAAGGAATGATAATATACAAGAAGGATAATACTTTAAATGCATCTCCAATTTGGGTGGTCACAAAGGGGAGTTTCAGTGATAACACCTTCAACTCACAACAAAATCCGGAGCAGAAATAAGCACATTCATACAAAGTGAGCAACCCCAAAGAAAAATAAAGAAAAAATAAGAGTGAAGGCTCTATTGCTCTAGCTGGGCATACCAGATCCCTTGGATCTTCACTTCCTTGGGAGTCTTAGCTCCCAAATCAGTATCAGACGGCTGCATACTCTCAAAAATACCGATCACTTCTCCAGTCTCAGGCTTGCTCTTAGTAACACTAAAAGTGATTTTCCCTGTAGATGATGAAGTATTCTTAATATTCTCCTTAGTGAGCTCTTCCTCATCTCCTCTGCCTCCTGCAGGCAATGCAACAGCATTGTCATAACCTGTAGAGCCACCTCTGCCCTTCGGGTCCAAGAATGATGAACCTCTGTATGATGGGACAAGGAATTCTCCTCCGAAGCTCTCAGGCTTGCCTGTTGCCACCAACTGTTTGATTGTGAATAGGAAAGGCACACGCTCGCCCCCTGGTAGTTGCACTGTGACTGCAGCATAGTCAATGCCATCTTTCTCCACAAACTTGACAGTCCCATCTGGGGAGACCTCGAAGGGTCCTTCGATTTCATCAAGGGTATAGGTCAAGCGGGTCATTAGCTTGGTTTTTTGGAACTCGGGTGGGGCATTCTTGTTAATGCCCTCAGCCTTGACTGTGAAGGATGTGGGCTCTAAGCAGAACTTCTTCGTGTTGTATTTGCCTGGTTTGAAGGCAAAGGAGTCAACACCGCCTTCAATGGTTGGACATTGGTTAGCTGTTCCTGTTCCCTTCACTTCCATATATGTCTTGCTCTGGATTTCATCGTAGGTCAGTCTCTTTGGGACTCCTTCAGCACTGGCTCCCTACAAGATCAACAAATTGTTCATCAATCTATGTGTCAATGCTTTGAAGAGCATATTTTTAATCTCTCTTCTATTGCAAATGATTATAATGCTTACCTAAGTTCTTCCCACAAAATAATGGGTTCAGTAAATTCTTGTAGAATCCTAATTAGTCAAGAATTCATTAAATAGCAATAATATTATTCAATAAATGATCGGATTGATCAATCAAGGTAGCCCGGTAAAGAGAATATAGATACGTTTTAGAAAACTTTATGCTAATTCTAGGACACATCAAAACAGTTGATCAACCTAAAGTTAACCATTTGTTTTGTCTGAATAACATTATCTTTTACCAATAAGCACTACATAATAGAGGTCAACTTCAACCTCATTCTGTTCTGAGTAGTAGTGCTAGTATAGACCATTAGCTGCAAATGAATTAATGGTAATAAGCATGCATAAAGCTCTCTCTCTCTCTCTCTCTCTCTCTCGGCATGTAAAAAGATAGAATTATCACCATTTAAGCCCTTGTAGTATTCATCGTTTTGTCAATAATTATGAGATAAAATCATGTTAACTAAATGAAAGATATTAACTATGAATTTGCTAATCACATCCGTCTCCTCATTTATCATGATCAAATCATAGACAATTAAAACACTTACAGACATAAATTTTTGCAAGAATAAAGCAAATTTACCGAGACAACGAGGGCAGAGGTCGCAAGAGCAAAGCCAGCAATCTTGGTGGCATCAACACACTTGTTAGTAAACTCCTTTAGATCCAATTGTAGAGAGCAAGTCAACCTAGCACTAGTTTGTTCAACTCCGAAGGCCTTGCTAACATTCTGAGATGACCTAAGTTGCAAGCTAGCACGTGCCGGCACGCCGACCTTGGTCGGCTGCATGAAGGTAGCTGCTGCTTGTAGTGAGGCTGCCATGGTAAAGTGTCTCCAAGAGCTAGCTTTGCTCAGAGTTCAGCTCTGAAGTGGTCAGCAGTAGTAGTGCAAGTGTATTGTTGTGGTTTAAGGTGTCCCATGAGGGAAATGGGTTCTTGTGGTGAGTCATAACGAGAGAGTAGGATAAGAGATTAGATAAGGCGTTCTCTTATTGGTCACTTGTGGGTAACGCCTAACATGTGTCAATCTTCATTTTGCGGATAAAGATACTCCTCTTTTGGAATCTGGTTTCAATGAGTGGATATAGTTGTATATGGACTTCATTGTGCCCATCATGTCCAATGTAGATTACCTTGTTAATCGATTTGGGAATTTTTTTTTGGGGGGAAAAACATAAATATTTTTTATATATTTGGTAAGAAAAGGGTGCTTAATTTCAATTGAGAATTTGGCTCCGAAGGACAAAACAGAGAAAGAAGATATGTTTGAGAAGTCCAGTGGCTATGGTTAACCTAACAAATTCGAATTTCGTTAAAACTGTGGTCGTGATTTCAATTTTGAGTTATAGTTAGAACTCTGGTTAGACATTTTCGGAGAATATCAAATTCACGTTGCATCTTCCAGTGGTATGAATGTTTATAATAATACTCAAAAAAGGGCATAGAACAAAGCTTCATTGATTTATCCTGCATTCCTTTAATAATCAAAAATAGAATTCTAATAAAAGAAAAAACTTGTGAAATTTAATTAAAGTATATATTCCAATCAAATAGCTTCCTATTAGCTAAAAAAGTTAAATCATAGAAGGAAAAACATTTGTTGAACATCTATTATAAAAGTCATTACTCTGTAAAACACCTTTTGTTTTACAAAAGCAATTGAGTTATACAATAAAATAAGAACTCTTAGGAAGCCACCAACTCTAGTCCTAGTGAGTTTTAACTTTCTATATTCTTACTTCAGCTAAACTAATAGACACCAACAACATTGTACAAATTCAAGATTCTTAGGATGCTTGTATCTATACCGCACAGTTCTCGACAGTCATTTACACACGAATACTGCAAAATGGTCAAAATGGCACTTGGTACTGCTGCCGGTACACTTCTCTCCCTTGTCAGCTCAGCTCCAAAGGAATAATATGGCATCAATTTAGGAGCCATTTTCCTGTTCACAGCGCAAACTCAAACGGGCATTCGTGCCAAACAAGAGGGAATCCGCATAGAAAGCAAATACACTTAATAAGGGATAACAGGGAAACAGTTTAGTCCCCTTGGGACCCCAAAAAAAGGAAAAAGGGAAAGGGGATTATAACCTATTAGATAGGCTGTGGTTTAGATAGCCAAAAAAATGCTTTCGCAGCTCAAAAGTGCTTGAAAAAAGATCATGGATGAATATCTCATGGATAAAAATGAGAATTTGACTTTGCTTTCATCATTGCTGCATCATTGCATATTGCCAACCTCTCCTCTTTTATATCCATGAGAGAGGCCTGTAGTATATCTACTTAAATGAAGTTCAACAAGCGGGGAGGGAATTTTTTTCTTAAAAAAAAATAAATAAAGAGAGAAAAAAATGAAATAAAAAATTATAGTTGATTTAAATGTTGATCAATAATAATGCCATAGCTTTACAATACAGCAAAAAGTCATATTAAATTCCCAAGGGTTTAATTTAACATCGGTTATCTTATATGAATGATTAGACAAACATAATTAGCATGCAAATAACAGAAAACTAATTGAGCGATCACAACTATAAATTAAAGGATTATACTATAATAATGAAACATATAATTAAGAATTATGACAATCACAAAAGTGCACAAAATGAAAAATAGAGTAAATAACAATATATTAAATTGTACCAGGTATGCAACCAAAGGCATTCGGAATGAGTAGGAGGTTAATTATCTCATCAAGAAATGATCAGATAATTAATTAATTCATCATCATAATGCCAGCATTCCAACAACTAAGCAGTAGCACATAAGCATAACTATACGACCCAAAAAAATATTGCGTGCGGTGTGCGTGTGCACGTGGATATACATGTATTGTAGGATGGGCAAGGAGACCTCTCAGACAAATGCCTCGAATTGTCATCAGAATAAGTGAATGGAAATGATCAGACTCGTCATCTTCATTTGCTCATCACAGAGAAACCATACCCATCAAGAGTTTGAGACCAACACATGCATTTCATACTCACAATATGATCACTATGCATAGCATCAAGTTGAAAATCATATTAAAATTCCAAGAAATGTTGACTTTTGACATTAACTAGGGTTTCAAGATGTGCAACGAAAGGCCACATGTATATTGTTGATAATACCATATTACACCCAAATCATGGAAAATGAAATTCTTCACTTTTGCTGTCTTTGAGCAAAATGGAACTAGAACTGAATCAAGTTTTTTCATGATCGATGGTTGTGATTTTCAGCCATAATAACCCATTTCTTGAAGGACCTCCATGAAAGAAGACACATCAATAGGAGACCTGGAGGTCCTTCAAAATGGGCTGTCAAGATATAATGCCCCGTAAATGAACCATGAAAATCAGAACAAAGCTACTTACACCCCCAAGTTCTGCTGCAATAGAGGACAAAACATGGTTTTAAAAACCATTTAAGAGTTTTCATCAATTTTTAATGTCATGTAAATTTGACCCAAGACCTATTTTGATCAAAGACCAATGAAAGTGAACAATAGCATTCAGCAAGTTTAAAGTTCAGTATATGACATCAACAGTAGGACACAAGTTAACACAGTTTTTGGAGATACCCTCAAGATATAAATATATTGCAATAAAACTGTTGGATCTCAGATCAAACTATTGTGCTCTAGCTCCATGGCCATGACATACCAGCACCATGCCCATAAGGACATCATGGCTTGCTTTGCAATAAAACTGTTGGATCTTAGAAGGTGAGGGGTCCATAAGGTAGAGTCTGCTTTGGAGTAAGAGATGGAAGGGGCAAGACAGGATAGAAGGATGAGATGCAACGTTGGAAAAAAAGAATTATCAAATTTTCCATCCCCATAACAGTCCCATGTCCACTCGAAAAGGAGGGACATAAATTTAGCTCATTTTTGTCCCACGGTGACAAATATACAAACAGAAGATTTTATCATTAACAAATCAGCAATGCAAGATTTATCAGGTAATACCGGTCATTAATATCATTCAGCTTTTCTTTGTTCATATCATCATACGCCAAGTAATAATAATAATATTTAGTCATGGGAATAATGGCATTCAGTATGAGTAGGAGGTTAATCTCATTCAATAAATTATCAGAAAATAATCTCATCATCACAATGCCAGGCTATTCCAACAAAGCAATGCATAACATAATCACGACATAAAAGACTAGTAAATAATAACTACATGACCATAAAGTTTTACATGTGCAGTACCTATCTGCTAGTTTAACTGGAAAAAAACAAATCGTCAAACAAATCCTGTTTATTCGTGTGAACGTATATATATAAATCCACAGATTAAAATATGGTTATTTGGATTTGCGTGAAAACTAAGGAAGAAAAGTTACAGGATGATATAATTCATATATATGTGAGAAAATTAATTTGTGGATTTGCTAAAACTTAGAAAGTAGAAGTAAGGGATGGGCAAGGAGACCTCTCAGACAAATGCCTCGAATTGTCATCACAATGAAAAGTGAATGGAAATAGATCAGACTCGTCATCTTTATTTGCTCATCACCGAGACACCATACCCATCAAGATGCCCGCAGAAGAAATTATGGGTGAAATTCAAAACCCAGAAAAGTAAAAGTAAAAATAAAAATAAAGGGAAATCGTGATCCACCGATTGAGATTGCAAGTGATGAACAAAATCAAAGAAGGAACGATTAGCCCCCAAAATTGAATATAATAGTTTATTAAAAAAAAAAGGGTACCTGGGACGGGAAGGGGAAGGGAAGATAACAGTTGTGATTGAAAGCTTAGGTGAGTGCTGTAACAACTTAGCCGCCCCCACATTATGAATTTTATAGGCAGAACCCCATGGGGTTCTGTTCTAGGGTTAGGGTTGGGGTTTTGCGATCTCTCACTTGTACGAAATTCCCTTATTGCCCTTCTCCCAACGTTTTGCCCGGTTGCATGCATATTGGGCAGGATCCGGGTTCGGATACAAATCCGCACCATACGTGGACCGGATTCGATGGGCTAAAATTTTATATGTGAATTCATATTGATAAAATATAAAATTTTTTAAATTTAAATAATTTTAAATTAGTAAAAAAATATATTTTAAATCAAATAAAAATAATTTCAAAACATATGTAGATAAACTGTCTCATAAAAATTCAATCAATTAATTTTTGATTTATCAGTTAATTAGGGTTTTGGTGTGTGAGGAATGGCAACAAGGAGATAGGAAAGGAGAGAATTCCTTGCACCAATGGGCTCGTTTAACAGGTGTCATTATATTAATTTATATGAATTATTATTGCATTTTTAATGAAATTATTTATTGTACTTAAATTTTGATTTTAGGAGTAAATTCAATTTTTTGGGGTCTTTGGTTAGAATATGTTTGTAGTCTGAAGTTGATAAATATTCATATCCTAAAATTTATATTTAAATTTTATATAAAATATATATAATTGATTGATTCACGTTCAATACATTCAAAAAATAGTAATTGTAAATTTTAAATTATTGTTAAAAATATATTTATTAATTTAGATTATTTCAAAAATAATAATTTTCTCTCCTTAGAATACTTTCATTCACTTTAATTTTTTGCTCTAATGATGAGATATTAAACTTTCTTAATTAATATTTCAAGTTTGAATTTTAAAAATGAAAATACAGACGCTAGGAGAGCACGTACCTAAATTAGGTTCTATAATATTCAAACCAAATTAATTGGATAATCCATATGCCGTGGTCAAGTACCCAAAAAGTACACAAAAAATGAACAATGACAGTTAAACTACAAAAGCCATTTATAGTCATCTTTTATTTAAAACAATAGACAAAAGTTTTCTCTTATACAAAACACTCATCCCAATAATTAAAAAAAAAAGAATCACCTATCCTAAAATAATATATATATATATATATATATATATATATATCAAAGAAAAAAAAGGTTGGATACATCAAGAGGAATGCCTAGGAAGATCAATGTGCTTAATACAGACAGGTTGGAAGGTGGGAAGGGGCAACCAGAGCAGCATAGGTAATGAGAATGGCTTTAGCCAAAGTGCACAACGAGTGACCATATAGGAAACACAAGAAGAAGAATGAGTCCAATGGTGTTGGATAAACCATGAGGCTGTGTAAAAGAATTTCTGAATCCGCCGGTGGCTCGAATGTGCTCCTGCAACAGGTAACAACCAATGCCTAGGCATATCAGTGTGCCCAACAAGTGACTCTTAACAGACAGTGCAAAGAAGTCCGGTGCCACAACCAAGAGAAGAATCAGTGATGCCGGCATCACCAATGACTCTGCAATAGAAAACTCATTTACCACATAACATCACGTTTTTGTGGATGTCAAAAGAGTATGAGGTCAAGGGAAGATCTCTACGTACCGGGGACATGTCGCGGGAAGAAGAGCCTAAGCACCACTGCAATGAAAGCAATCCATTTTCCTACCTCTCCCCTGAATTGAGCAACACAAACTTTACCATAAGAAGACTGTGAATAGACCTGAACATTGAGTGTATTGGGCTAGCCCTGGCCAGATCAGAGTTGGCCCGAACATTGCTCCATTTTTTTTTTTTTTCCCTTTTCTTAAGAAAACCACGTTAAAGCTCTAGAGAACGACCAAGTATATTTATTTGAAGTGATCACCTTAACATATGGAAAGGTCCATGAGGAAGACTGAAGAAAATGTAGGGGACTAAAAGCGAAGTTAACATATTTGTTCTCCAATTGGTGCGATCCAATACCAACAAGTAACTGCACCAAACCAAGGACACATTAGAGAAACAATGTTTAGACATGCCTGACAACAGACATGAGATTTTCATTGGTGGGTTGTCAGCATCTCAGTGAAGGGGAGACTCACATTGCAGACAAAGAAGCAAGCCATGTGAAAAAGGAGGTGCCAACACCGACACCACCGAGCTTAAAAACATGATCAAAGAGTCTCTTGGCAGCAATTTTGAGCTCCATTAGGTCTGCATTGATCAAGTCATCAGATGCCGGGTCAGTTTTCATCCTCAAGTACTCCATTCTCCCCATTGTTTTTCCTTCACTTTGTGAATTCAGTTTTGCAAAACTGCAGAAATTTTAACAAGTAATTGATTGCATACTGTCATGCCATTAAAATGCAAAGATTTGGGTGAAAGCAGAAGGCAAATGTTACGGGTCAAAAATCCCCTGCATTTCAGCTGGGTCAGGAAATGTTATACGGAGGGCGATTTTAAGGGTTCAGAGTCATTAGTTTTTGACCGCCAGGGGAACACCCCACGTAGCTTCTACGTTGTTCTATGTCCAAATGTTTATGTACAACTCTAAATACACCTAAAAATAAAGAATATACTAAGTATTTAAACTTTAAATAGTGTTAGATCTAAGTGAAAAGGCCGAGAAAGGTATTTCAAAGGGTGTTTTTGTATTGCATATTAAGACCATTTCAAAATGAAAAAATTAGGGCCCAATAACATTAATGCTGTCGTGTCTGACCCATTATAAAGGCTATCTTCTTGTCCGGCTGTATTTATTTATTTATTTATTTCATAGGTGGGTTTGAATGCAAAACTTTTATAAATGAAAAAAGACAGTGTCAATTAAATTATATTTTATTGACTTATCGGTCTTAGCCCTGTTATGACACCTGAATCGAGCCAGATATCACAATACCTGAACTCGGCTCGAGTGAGTTTTCAGTAGGTGAGCTCGAACTCGAGCTTGAGCTTGTCAAACCAGTTATTCTAGAGCTCAAGTTTGACTCGAGATGTCATCGAGCAACTCAAGCTCAAGTGTCATGGGCCTCGTGGGGCAACACCCAAACCCAGACCCATGCCTACGACAACACCCAAACCCACGCCCGAAACTGAGATTCGGGCAAAGCAAAAGGCAACTCAAAAACCCTAGAGAAAGAGAAAGACAAAGAGTTTACCTTGATTTGAAGAGATGGAAGACAAAAGCCAGACGGATCGCGATGGTGAGAGGAGAAGGAGATCGAGATCGAAACCGAGATTCGAGCCGAGCAAAAGGCAACTCAAAAACCCTAGAGAGAGAGAGAGAGAGAGAGAGAGAGAGAGAAAGAGAGAGAGAGGGAAAGCTTACCTTTGATTCAGAGACGAAAGGCAGATCGTCGCACACAGTAACCGATGGCGATAGTGAGCGGAGGAGGAGACCATCGTACGATAATCAGAGGAGAAGGAGACCATCGTGCGAGGAGGCGATCGTGATGGTTAGAGAGCAGAGACCTTCGATCGCGATGGTGAGAGAGCAGATCTTCGATCACCATCACGGACCTTCAATCACCATCACGGACCTTCGATTGCCCTTCGAGTGGAGACGGGTGTGCGGCTGGGAAATGATAAGAAGGGCTGGGATTAGGTTTTGAGAGGGCACCGGATAATTTGATGAGCTTTGAGCTTGAAGGAATATGGGCTCAAGTTCGAGCTCGAGATAGAAATCACTGAGCTCGAGCTCAACCCGAACTTGAGTTGACCTAGTTCGAGCTCGAGCTTTGACCGGATAGTGTCACGGGTACCTGTGACACTATCCGATATCATAACAGGCCTAATCGGTCTTCCTCATGTTGTCTTTACTTCAATCATTTAGACACCCGGCTTGGCCCAAGCCTAATTATCGTAGGATATGATTAGGGGCGACATGACACATATTTAAGAGAACAAATAATATGTTTTGTTATAAGCTTTTTAAAATCACGTATATAATTTTTTAAAATTTCGAGTGGCTTTACCTTCCGCCCCTGGATATGGCCATGTTGCGCAAGTCCTCCATATAAGGAGTCAGCCGCCTTGCTAAAGTAGGTCTCACTTTACCATGTAGAATAATACCCAAGAAAAAAAAGGAAAAAAAATCTAACATATAAACCTCTGAAAGAGTTGAACTGAATCAAGTTAATAGGTGTTTTATGATTAGTTTGTTCTCTAAATGAGACAGGTCTCCTTCATAGATGAGTTTAAAAATAATAAAACAAATCCCTCGATCTGAAATTTAAACCCTTGTACTTGGTATAAATGAGTTAAATCATACATTTAAAATCAGTTTGTTTAGTAGAATAATCTTAAAGTTATGTTGGTTACAACTCATTTAGTTAAATGATTAACTTAAGTTGAGATTTTACGGAGCCCATTTGATTTGAGCGTTGTACAGGTCCTCTTAGGTTTCGGTTGTGTGCGGGGGTGTTCGATATGGCTTAGGCTGGGTTTTGATACTCAGGTTTGGTTCTTATATGTTTTACCAAAATTTTCTTATTTTTCTTGCCGACTAGGAACTAACTTTTAAGTCGTTATATAAAGAGCTACACTCGATCTTAGTTTTCAACATAAAAAAGTTTCATATGACTGTGCTGTGTGTCATGCCCAATTTATTATGTGTTTAGCGGGAATGAGATTTGCTTCTTTCGACCTATCTGATAATTTGCTTATTGTGAGCAGGTAGTTTTTGACCCTTGGCTGTGGAATCATAAGCTGAACTGTGGTAGAAGCAAGGTCACAATTTTTTTTAGTAAAAGACGAAAGAATAATTCACCATGTATTCAACGAAGTGAGGTCACATGTGGTACCCTGTCACAGCTCACAAATGTCTTCACTTTTCTTTGGCAAGCTAAGACCATCTACAAGCCCCAATAATCAATATGTAGCCCATATAAATGTGATCATATTTGGGCATTGGGCGCTCCAAGGCAAAGCTCCGGTGAACCGATTATTGACATGGTGATTAACCAGACATCTCTCGTTGGCTAACCACAATCTACACAAAATTAATTTTTATGGGGGTTTTGTAATTATTCAACGGGACACTATAATCTGCTGTCACATTTCTAGTAGGATCTTGTGCTTGAAATGAAGCAATGAAGTCCCATAGAGAGAAAAGATACATGGTATTATGTTGCCGAGGTTGAATGCTTCAAACTCGGTGCATTGGAAGTTCTCTAAGAATGGAGATCTTTCTATCAGCAGTGCGTATGGTGCTTTTCAGATCAGGGAGTTTTCTGAGGCTCAGGGAGAAGAAGATTGGAATTAAATTTGGAAAGCCAAAATCTCTAAAAATGTGAAGTTTTTTTATATGGACAGCTAGACCTGATAAGTGTCTAACGAATGAAGTAAGGAAGAAGAGGGGGTTTATTGAAAATGACTTATGCCAGCAGTGTGGTAAGTCGGAGGAAAGCCTTCTGCATGTGTTTCGAGATTGTAGGGAGTCTAAGAGAATTTGGGAAGAGTTGTGGAAGTATATGGAAGATGATTACTAGTTTGGAAAGAAGAGTTGGGAAGTTGGTTGAAGAAAGATATGGAAACTAAATTAGAACCTTCTTTTCCCGCTGTTGTTTGGTCCTTTTGGAAGAGGAGATGTAAGTTGGTTATGGAGAATAAGTTCCAAAACACTCAATAGACTACCAAAGAGATTATTAATCTAAGCGGGGCC
Organism: Dillenia suffruticosa; assembly: GCA_033439265.1. Taxonomy (NCBI): domain Eukaryota; kingdom Viridiplantae; phylum Streptophyta; class Magnoliopsida; order Dilleniales; family Dilleniaceae; genus Dillenia; species Dillenia suffruticosa. The sequence continues at coordinate 2,357,173 of JAVTVX010000027.1, forward strand.
GGGTTGCTACTTTCGAGACTAAGCGGGAAGCTCCTTCAGAGAGATCCTCTGGGCTAAATGGCACCCCCAATGCTGTTAGGATAAAGTTAAATACGATGGGGCGGTCTCTTTGGTGACTAGGAAAGTCAGTGCAGGTGGTCTCCTGAGAAGGGACGATGGGAGTTGGTTGAAAGGCTACACCGTAAACATTGGGAAAGCAGACATCATTACTATGGAAATGTGGGGTTTGAGGGAAGGCCTAAAGTTGGCTAAAAGATTGAATATTGAGCAGCTGCAGGTGGAAGTTGATAGTACAGCCATTGTTAATTGCAGACAATGCGGAAGAAAATCATCTTCTTCACCTGATCAGTCTAGACTTCAAAGAGCTCATGTTAGAGCTAAGAGTGAGTCAAGTTCTTCGTGTTTTTTGAGAAGTTAATGGGTGCGTTGATGTCCTCACCAAGATGGGTCTAAGATCTATTCCCGGTGTTTAAAAAAAAAAGAAAAAAAAAATTGCTCTCTGCAGATGTTATGGGGGTGGGGTTTCGTAGGATAGGTGGGCCAAGGCCTGATAGCGTTGAGGAGTTGTTTCTTAGTCCTAGGTGGGTTTGTGTGTGTTCCTTTTTATCAAAAAAGAAAGGGAGATTAACATGATCCACGTGAAAATGGGGTTGTAAAAAAGATCAACAATTATTGTTTTGGTGGGTCTGGGCCTTGAGCAAGCAAGGCACACGCTGACAGAGGAGGAGACAAATTTCTGAAATGAGACAAAGGACAACGGGCCAGCAACAAGAACTAGTAAGTTGCGGCAGATATAGCATCCCCACTTCCACTCGTTAAATTCCAAAAGTGAGGCTCTTAACTTTTTGCAAGTACCAAACACCACTAGCAGCGCATGAAAAGTCACGCCCCAATTTCAGACCTCTCCCCCCTTCAATTATCTCGGCCATATCTACTAGAAAACTAAGAATTTTATTTTCTCATTCTTTTCCAATCTGACGTGGCGCAATAATTGCTCAGCCTTGGCAATACACTTCATCAACGGCCCAAAAGAAAGAAGAATATACAAGGAGCAAATAAATATATGAAATTTCCAATAAATGTAGTGCGGACAAAGTGTGATCAAGTAGAGTGAGACTCTATCGATGTTGATGTTGATGCCTAGCACTTCTCGCATCAACAGCCGTTGGTTCATGCGAATCACACACCTGAGTCTTCAACTTACATCCGAATTTCTTAGTCAACGTGCTTCTCCATCCCCCACCTCCTTCCTCTGGGCCCGACTTATCTATCTTTTGTATCGCCTTCTTCATCGTCGAGCACTCTCTCTCCAACACGTGAACTCTCGACCTCATGCTATCCAGGTCTAGTCGCAGCACCTGATTCTCTCTTACTGCCGCCCTCCACGTGCTGGTAGGTTGTTGATCTAAAACGACCTCGTTTTGGGCCGCACCCTCGTCTTCCTCCTCTTCCTCTTCCTCTTCCTCTTCCTCCACCTGTCCTCGTCGTGCATCTGAGGGTCGACCGGACACTGGAATATCCGCCGTTAAAATTGATCCGGCTATTGCGTGACGGAGTTGAAGCTGCTCGAAAAACAAAACCTGGACCACAGCTCGGAGAGGTAGCCGCTCGTTCTGAGCCGCGTGAGTGCAAGCCTCTAGTGTGAGCTTCTGGCAATCCATAATTCCACAAATTTTCTCTCTTTCTTCTTCTGATATCCATGGATGCGCCTACCGTACAGAGAGAAAATAAGTTGAACTTCAAAATCCATTACTTTTGATTTGATTCAACCTAAAAATGAATAGATTTATACCTTGAGATATACATCGACGGCTCTATAAAGGCCGTCGTCGAAAAGCCTCGCTTCATCCGGAAGAGAAACTGCCAAATTGTAGAATTTCTCCGGTTTCAAATTCGCATCCGAAGCAATCTCTGACAAATAACCGTCGATCAATTTCCCAACGAGCATGATCGCCGGCGATCTCGCATTGCCTTCATTGTTTTCACCTTGTCCGCCACCGACGGCGGCATTGGATTTCTCTTTTTCATATCTATCCAAGAAGTAACTCAAAATCCTCTCCACACAATCCACATCGTAAAGCGTCTCATTTAAGTATGAATAGCTAGGGATTAACAAATCGTCTAGATTTGCATTTTCTAATTGAGATCCGATTTTTCTCTCCAGAGTTCCTCGACAAGCTTCCGATGCATTCAGAATGTTTGCTGTCCGTAGTAGGCCAAAGAGAAACCGCGTCGCGGTTGAAGATCGAGAATTGAAGCTTGGCGAGGTTGTCTTCTTCAATGGAAGATTCGCGATAATAGTCTCTAAGAGTTCTCTCTGTTCCGTCTCCGACGAGGCAGATGATGATGAAGACGGTTTACGACTGGATCGTGAAATGCCTGGAATGCATTTCTTGGCGTAATAAATTAGACAATTTTCAATGATTTCAGGACTCAGATCTTGAGCTCTCATCGCCATAATCAATCGCTTGAACAAGGGTAAACTCAACAGGGCAAGATCTTCAAACCAAGAACTTTTCGAACTTTTCCGGCGAAGTCCGGTCTCGATTCCGTTCCAGATGACCTGATTTGACGGTTTCGCCGCAATTTCGTCGCTAACCGGCCAACCGAAGAGCGACGGATCTGAAGAAGAAGCTTTGTTTGAAATCGATTCGATGCATCTCTGCACAATACCTAGGGTTTCTGCAACAGGCATTAATCTCTCACAAGTTTTCAATGTCCGAATCGAATCCGATAAGCTTTTTAGAACTGATTGAGTGAGAAATCTCTCCGTTTTGGAGATGAGATTTTCTTCGGAGTACTCCTCCGTCATTTCGAGAAATTCGCCGGCGCAGCGGAGAGGAGCGACGTTTAGCGGGGAGAGTTCGATTTTAACGCCGTAACAGAATTTCGCGGCGGTTTCGAACGTCTCGCAACCGCCAGGAAAATCCGTTAGAGTTACGTGACAGTAATCACCTACTTCTGATTCTTCTTCCTCTTCTTTTACTTCATCATCATCATCATCATCATCATCTCTGTTAGTTGTTTGGCGTTTAGTAGGGATTATTGTCGACTCTTGCTCAGTTATCAAGTCATGAAGCTTTCTACTTTTAGACATCAGAGGAAACTGCAACAAACAATTCAAAACTGTTTGAAAGCAGAGAATAGAGAGAGAAAGAGAGAAGAAAAAGACATAAGAGAGAAAGAGAGAGAAACCTTGTGAAGATGAAAAGTCATGTCGTCGACTTCGATTACAATGTCGCTTGGTAATCCAGTTGTGCAAAACCTGAAAATATGAAGAAAAAACAGAAAACACAGATTCACTCTCCGGAAGCAAAGAAAAAAAAATGGGAAAAGAAAAGGCAAAGCTTTATTACCATGCTTGGCCTTTAGAGCTCGTCTTCTCAGTTGCCATTACTAAACTCTCTCTCTCTCTCTCTCTCTCTCTCTCTCTCTCTCTCTCTCTCTCTCTCTCTCGGAAACTAAACCAGATCCATCAATTCAAGCAAACCCATAACTGTGCTTGTCGGAAAGAAGCATACAAGAGGAAGTTGGTGTTTTGGGCAATGAAGACGATTGGAATCCGGAAAATATTGAAGGAGACAGAGGGCTATACAACAAATTTCGAGAAAGCAAGAGATGATGATGATATCTCATACTAAATTTTATTTTATTTTTATTTTTCCCTCTCTACCCTTTTCTTTTCCTTCCCTCCCTCCACCATTATTTATTTATTTATTTTATTCTTAGAATCAGGTCAGAATCTCTCTCTCTATCTCTTTCTTTCTCTCCACCACTCCCACTCCCACTCCCACTCCCTCTCATGAAAATGGGTCAATCGCTCATGGTTTGCACCTTTTTTCCCAAAGGTCATATAAAAGTTCAATCATTTATATGATAATTCCTCTGTGTTGAATGTAAAAAGCATGGACTCTCTCAATTGAAACAGAAAAATGACTTTTTCCCTTGTAGTAATGATGACCACTTTATTTGAGAAAGATAATCATCCACTTCTTTTTTTCTTCCCTTTTCTTCTTCTTGATTTGTGCTCACCATAATTCATTTGCACAACTATTCTTTTCCCTAATTTTTTTCCATTTATATAATTTAAACGAGTTAGTAACATTATTTCTTTTATAATTTTTTATTTTAAAATTGAATTTTTTTATCACGAAAGCTCTTAACTTTAAATTCTGAGATCTAAAATAGTTAAAAAAAATTTATAAGGTATTTAATTATCAGATGGGTCAATATATAATTTATGTAATTTTATACGTATTATTTTGTGTTTACTTATGTCATGAAAATTTTCTTTAAGTCTTTTAGTTTTGTTTGCAAACTAACATTCATGTTTAAATATTTAAGTTTACAAAAAAATTTTTCTTAAATTTTCACTTAATTTCATGGAATATGACGAAACCTTCAACTTGGCTATCTACCATACCATTGGCGTTGGCCGCCGGTTTGATTTGACAAAATCAGACACCAAAAATGCACTCACTGAATCGTAGAATTCTAACCTGATGTCGCAGTGTTGGAATTTAGAACACACAAAGTTGAATTAATTGCTTCCTCTTTCACCCCATAATATGGATCCCACCCCATTCCATTAGAACCACCCCCCCAAATTTAAAAACCACCCGCCAGTGGTGGGAATGTTCACGTCATTTGCATGACCAAAATGGCACTCTCCCTCTCTCTCTCTCTCTCTCCCCCCCCCCCCACCATTAATTGACCTCAGATCATGAGTATAATGATTTGGTGCAGTTCAGGTCTGATACCAAGCACAAGACATTGGGGTTAGCTCCTCATCGATGTGTCCTTGTACCTTTCATTGCAAGCATTTATTGCAAATTTTAAGCTTGTATGGAACATGGGTTAATAATTCAAAATTTTTAAGGATCAGGGAAAAGTCCAATCCACAATTATCAAATTATTCAACTAAAGTTTGATTTTTCAGTAATTTAATAATCGTGGGTAATGATGCAAGCAACAATGTAATGAAAAGGGAAGGGAAACACCTAAACCAAACCCCGCCTCCCGCCCCCAAAAACACGAACTTGTTAATTTGTTTGTAAAAGTGCCTTTTGATTTTGGAGGGGGGTCATTTGGAAACTGAGAGGAATCATTCAAGTTGACGTGAGCTCTTTCGTTTCATCATTTCTTCACTCATATTACATTTTTGTGTCTGCTCGCACAATCTTCTTTTCTTTTTCAGAGATCCCGAATACATATACCAAAAAGAAAATTACTTTTTTGTGTCTAATCATCAGAAAAAGTCCCTATTAGAGAAATGTAAAGAGTTTTCTCTTAGGACAACCCTTTTGTTGAACACTACAGTTACCCCACAACTAATGATATTTGATCATTAAGGATTTTGGTCACAAAATTTAACCTATTATAACTTTTTTAATTAAGCAACGTTATCCTGTACTAATTTAACCTAGTCATCTCTCTCTCTCTCTCTCTCTCTCTCTCTCTCTCTCTCTCTCTCATATTTCTCTATCTCTCTGACATACTATTTAGTTCATTGATTAGGCATGGTTAAAGGAAAAGGGGTCCATTGAAAAATTAGATAAAAGAAGGAAGCACGAAAACCATGGCAAGCCCATACCAAGATGAGCTCGAAAACCAATGACCCAGAACGAGTGATTTTGATTTTTGAATTTGAGCGCCCTGCACATTATAAGTATATATATTCAATGACAAAAAGGAAAAGACACAATGTTGGCATACAGGTTGGTCAATACAAGCATTGACAAAACCTAGATTACATTATTATCTCACAATACTATGAAACCACATCCATTATAATAATTCAGATACTAGGACACGATGGTATCCAAGTAAGATCTCTCAACAACATTATTATTTTTTTTTATTTTTTAAGTATGGACCACACAACCCTAATATCCCTCTTTACGTTTGGACGACTGGCATCCAATGCATCTTCATCATTTCTCCTTCCCTGCACAAATGGCAAGAATAGGGTTAACATATTTCAATAAATAAGGTTTGTTTCTGGTTAAGAAGGAGAAGAAAATGGTCAAACCCATTTTATTAACACAAAAACAAACATTGGATCATGACGGACACATTGGATTACACTCGGGAAACCAAGTTCAAACTGGAGGGGCAATGGTTGTGACAAGAAAATTCACCAGAAGTGTTTTGTTTTGTATTACGCTTTTGTCTGTGCATTTGTTTTCTTCTGCAACAAATTTAATTCCAAAGACCAACCTACTCTTAGATAGCTCTGTATGGCCTCATTGTTTAATGTATGTGCTTTTATGGGGGATAATATACACAATAATTTAGTGGGTGGATCAGTCCAAGAGGAAAATCCATTATTAGGGGGGAGCGAAATGTCACAAGGAGCTATTGGTCATCTCCTAGTCCCTTATAGGTCAAACAAACATGCCATGTCTAATGACTAATCTAAAAACCATTAAATTAAATACTGCAGTTTAAATTTTATATGTTTATTAGGTACAATAATAATTTATGAATTATGAGGAATGCATCATACTTCACTAGTAGATACCATTTTGGTTCATGCACCATATGTTGGAAATTACTAATCATTTTCAGTCGACAAACCAGAAACGTATAAGATCCCAATCATGCATTGGAAGTTATCAATGGGATTTTCAAGGAAGAGAAAGCTTAACAACCATCGAGATGCATACAAATGCATATGACATAAAACTAAATCCTATGAAAAGGGATCCTAAATTGATGAAAATGACCTCTCATGATGATATTTGTATGCTTTCATACCTTAGCTCATGTCTAAGGTTAGCTCACATGTCTATCCATCTTGTAACTTACGACCTTCGGCATTCATACTGCCCATATGCTTCAATTCTATTACGAACCAAAGCAACACATTCCCACAACACTACACCCAAAACATAATACAAATCTAAACAGCTCATCTGACCATATAAAATACTCAGTTTTACCTCGAGTAGTTGAAGATGGGATTAAATTCGACCCGGAGACTAAGTTTTCAGAGGGAATAACAATGCCTGGCCACGAGCGGCACATACAGTGCTTGCCCTTGTCGATGCTCGCATAGAGGGTAGCCAAATGCTTGCCACAACCCCCCCAGCCGTACTTGCCGCACTGCTTGCAGTCTACCCTGAAACACATTTTCAGCAAGTACTCCTAAATAAATTTGAAGTCCTTTGGGGGTATAACCCTGATATTCTTATCCATCAAGTTTTATAGAATTCTTTCCCTCTGATTTAATCGACAATATGTGTCATTATGTTCAATGCACCACAAGGTTACGGCAGCATCGTGTCGAAGCTATCGCTTTTACACTGTAATCTTAAACTACAATGTTCATTATTATTGGATGCAAACCGTCCCATGATATTCCCTTTGGCAACAAACACCACAAGAACGTCCAAGTTGAAACATAGTTCTCACACTTTTTTGTATTGAAAGCTACTTCTACCACTCTCCATTGGAGAATCTTTTGAGGAACTTCATGACTTAGAAAACTGTCCAAAACCCAAAACAGCAAATTTCTACAATGACTTAACCCTACCAATTGGAGACAGAGTGGATCTAGCTATGAGATAACAAAAGGGGTTTTAGGGTACATGTTGATGAACCAGGACCACACCCGCATTGATGCCCCCACCAAACCGTGGTCTCAACATTCACTATGCTTTAAAATTCAAAAAAAAAAAGGGTGAGACGGGTTATAACCATTACGTATAGACATAATAATTGACTAGACAAAGTGATAAAAACTCTATTACCTTGAATTACAGAGAGATGCTCATTCCTAGAAATATACGTAAAAGATGGCCCTAGCTACAACAATCAAGAATTGAAGTTCACACTAGTAATGCTGCCATAACATCTAGGGCCCATATTCCGGTGGAAAAACGATGAAAAATCAGGACCTTAAGTTCACAATGTGTGAGGAAGAACGTACCTTTCTCGGCCTTTTGGCTAAGATCAAGTGAGAAAGAAAATATCTTTTTTCCTTTCTTTTAAGATCGATCAAGTCGTGTTGAGAGTTTCCTACTAGATTATATGTATATAACCTAGCAAGTTGCATAAGAAAATCATTGCTGAAAATCACCTAGGTCAAGCATTTGACAAAAATCTATACCTGCGAATGAGATTATATGGAGAACGACTGCTATCAGCAAGATTTGCCCAGTCATTTCATACAAATCATACGACCCCACAAATGAACGTAAACTATTGTAACAAGATCACATCTGCAAACTAACTTACTTGACATTGCAAACATGTTGCTGAATAAATTAGACCTTACATACCAACTTACAGTTGGTCTAATAGGAAGGACGCTAAGTCCCGTATCCAAGATTTGAATTTGAATCTTGGGAATGAAAAAAAATATATTAGGAGAGTTTTCTCCTAAAAAGGATTCAATAACAACTCAACCTAAATTAATTAAAATATGGTTCCGTATCCCAATTGATCCAAGTATCCAAAAAAAAAAAAAATTTAAGACCTTACAACTGCTCCAGGAAGTATGTCCCAAGAAATGTTTAACATGTATCAGCATTGCAGTCGACGGATAAAATCTTAGGTAAAATATTATCTATGGTTGCTCTCGGTCCACGTATCTGCAGTCCACAGCTACACTCCACGTCAAGCAACACAAAGCACACACTTATATTGCTTGAAATGAGATGTAAGCCTCAGATCAACATAGCCACACCCAAAATCATGCGCAAGCCTACATGAAGCTATCATGCTTAGTCTACGTGAAAAGAATAATGTCAGATTGGATAAATCATGACACAAATAGATTAATTTTTTATGTGACAATTCATATCGACATGTATTAACCAATTCTTTATCAAACCATACGTAAATTTTGATTAATTTAAAAGAAGAATTCATTAAGAATGGATCAAAACATGCACACATGAACCACCTAGCAAAATTTGATATCTAGCATTACTTGCATGAAATTTTTTTATAAATTAATAATTTGTGATGCCAAAAAATTGTATCCATGATAGCAAAAATGTATAGAGAACCAAGCTCAAACTCATAACAGAGAGGCACACGCTCACCCCCTAAATCAAATCCCAATCAATGAAAAAGCACTCTTATACCAGTACTTCAACTTATTATTCCATTACTTTTTTAGGAAAATAATATTTAATAACTATAATATCACATAAAATGAAAAGAACAAACTTCAATGTAAGTACATGAGGATGGAAATGTAATTTTTTACTGTATTGTCCTTGAATCAGACAAAAAAGGAGAAGCCTCGGCGTTTGCATGAACCATGATCATAAATAAGGGCGGTGCAGAATTTCAACAATTACCAGAAGCAGTGAATATGCCATTTGCAGCCGGTGGCAATCTTTAGCCAAGTAGATGACTTACATTAGCAAAGAACCAGGGATTATGTGTTTCACAAGCACAAACACATCAGCTTGCCATCTTTCAATGCGTAAATGAAATATCAATTCTCGGCTAAGATTTATAGTCATGAGTTAAAATAGATGTGCTATCATAAGCATGAGATGCCAGTGTGGCATTTCAAGATTGGATATTGTTCATAAAGCAAAGCAAGTATAGAATGTCATACAAGATAACTACTGAAAGACCACATACTCCACCTAGACTGTGCTCAGATAAACGAAGCAGTTAACGGGAAAGCAACAAATACCAATTCACCTCGGTAATAAAATCCACTTCTTTGCCACATTCTTTGTTTCACTTGACAAGTCAAAACGGTGTCCTAATTGAACAATCAAAGACCTTTGTACATCAGGGTCCTCCAGAAGAGCTGCCATCACCTTTGTCAGATGATGGTTCCAGAGCAGGTTTCTTCTTTGGGCTAGACTCTGCTGCTCCAGAGCTCATTACCACTCGTTTGACACCTCTTCCAACCACTCCAAGATCAGTAACTCCAGCAGTTCCATTCGTATTCGTGTGAGCAGTGGAAACAGTAGGAGACTCTAAACCACCATTGCTGGTAGCAATGCCCATCTGTGAAGATTTCATTGCAACTGAAGATGCATTTTTTTCACCAGCTCTTGCCTTCATCTCTAAGATTTCAGCGAGAATTGATGTTGGGTTCTGAACCAGCTGCTGCAAATCTTCTAGCTGCATATCGCCAAAAAGAAAAAAAAAATAGTACATCAGCACATTGAAATTGAACTATTCGAATGTATACACAAGCATACTTGCCTTCTTTTCCAGATCACTGGCAAGGCTGGTAAGTGTTTCAACTTCTGCTTTCTTATCCGAAATACTACTACCAGGTTGGGGCCCACCAGAAGATGGATCATCACTGTGTTCTGACTCAATTTCACCCCCAAGCCGCTCCATGCGAGATTTGCATATTGCTATCGCCTTCTGGCAGTAGGGAATGGCATCTGCAGCCTTACTGCCAACCTCCAAGCACAAGCATACCCTAAAATTTCTGGATTACTTGCTAAGGTTATCAATAAAGAGGAAGCCAACTGGAAATTTTTTGGATCATAACAACCTTTCTTTGAAAAATACAAGCAATGAGCAATTGTCCTTCCATGTGCTTTTCTCTTTTACCATCCAACTTATCACTGTTGATCTCACTAAGTTATTTTCTATTCATTATTTTTCAAGCTCTATTTCACATTTAAAAGGATACAATTCAGCTATGCGTCGACTATCTGGTTCAACCAGGCGCTCCAAGATGGAAAGTGCTTTTAGGTAGTCACTAAGAGATGTTTCGACATCCTCTGCAGGAAATGAAAGATAAAGAGAGCATTGATTAGCTCAAATATAAGAGCTCTAAATCCCATTATTGCATAGACAAAATTTTACAAGATCTTTGGGGGCAGTGAAATGACATTCTGACATTCTCATTTTCCTTTTTCACATGACAAACAGGGGGTCTGATCATAGTTACATGGAGCGCGGTATGATTTCATGGTACAGGTAGATATACTTACTACAGGACTTTTTCGGGTACACAGTACAGGGAGGTGGGCTTGGTTCGATTTTAGGATTGAAATTCGTTGATCCGGAACACTATGCATATATATATATATATATTAAGAAAAAAAGCTAATAAGTAATCCACTTATTTCAAAATTCCTAAACTTATCAGTAACCTACAGTCCTAGCATGCAATGCAAATTAATTGGTATTGTTTGTTTTGTTAGAAGATAAATACATGATATTAAGAATGTAACAAATTAATTGTGAAAGGTAAAAGGTTGTGGGACAATTAAAGGAGTTGAAAGGAAATGTGGCGGAGTAAACAATAAAGTCTAAACAAGTAGGCTGAGGAGACAAATATGTGCTTATTAGGAAATGGTAGAAACAGTAAATGTCTCTTGGAATTGGTACCGTTTGTTTTCTTACGTCTCTTCTCCTTCCTTCAGTGTCTCTCCTCCTCTTACTCCTTCAACCTTGGTCAACCATCCTTTTCGACAGCATCTTCACTTCTAAGAAGCAAAATAAGACCACCAGCCACTTCAGAAATTTCTGACCAGCCTAATCTCTGGTTTTTTTTTTTTAAATATATTTTGGCCAGAATCCTTTTTCTTGTCAACACATGAAGTCCAATCTTCACAAAACCACCACATTCAAGTTTCTATCCTCTCCTCTCTCTCCATTACATTGAGCGTTTGGGGTCGCAAATGACCAGCGTTTGGGAACGAGCATTCCCAAGTGTAGTATCTAAGAGGTTTGAGAGATCCATGTAACTATGGGTCTCATAGTCTCTGATTTCCATTATATCAAATCAGAACTAATGTTTTAATTTCACTATCATGATCCTTCTTGCCCTTGAACAAAATGCAACTCTATGTTGACAACATTATAGAGAGAGAGAGAGAGAGAGAGAGAGAGAGAGAGAGAGAGAGAGAGCAACCTCTTTCTAAAGCTACCTCCGCCAATGTTGACAAAATATTCACTTTCTCCATCGTATCATCTGAGTTCTTTTCAACTATCACCCTGGCAACGTCTAACATTTTCCATGCCAGATCTAGGTCAGACTCATCTTCATCTGCTTCAGCCAGGTCCTCAACATCGCTTTCCTTCCCTTCCTCCTGATCTTCACCACTGGCCTCTGCCATTAAGCAAGCACAAATAACAGCATGAGAATCCCACAATGATTGATGACATGGTACATAAATTATAAGACTACTTAAACTGGAGTGTTTCACCACATCAGTTTCATAACTGGCAAGATTTGTTCAGCCATAAAAAAGCATCTAAGCCACTTAACTTGAGTGTTTCACCACATCAGTTTCATTAAGCTGGCAAGATTTGTTCAACCATAAAGAGCATCTAAACCATATTATTTACCTCTTTTTTTCTCCAATATAGTTATTTGAACCTATCACTATTTCCAGGCCAACTGCTTTCCATTATAGTTATTTTCATGATGATGATGATGATGAGAAAAAAAGATACAGAGAAAGCCAAGAGTAAAGCAGGGGGAAGGGTGGAGCAAAGTCATACATCCTCACCAACATAAACAACTGCATGATATTTGGGAACAAGGAATTAGCCACCACACTCATTGCTCCAAAGATGATCTCAAGTGCACTAGGACTCCTAGTATGTTTCAGATGAGATGAACTGAAGTTTACAATCTAGAAATTCCAAACTTATGCATCTAATAATGTTGAACATAAAAAAGACATGTAACATGGTTCAAAAAAATGCAAGCACACTAACCATCATCTGGTTCTCCTTCTGGAACATTTGAACCCCCATCCTGTTCTGTACTGCTTGCAACAGATGCTGTGGAAGATTCACAATTCAGTGCACTCTTAACAGACCCATCTTTATCCGAATCTTGCTGAGGTTGAGCCTCCTTTTTGGGGACAGCAACAAGTGGATCAGACTCTTCCTGAGCTTTATATAGGAGAGCACATCCATATTTATAATATGCATCAACACATTCAGGAGCAAGTTCACCATAATGTGCAACCCTGAACAAAATATAGATCAAGGAAAGATCAAGTTAAAATAAAATATACATTGAAGAATCATACAGTCAAGAATGCCACCGCAGCAAGCAACTAATACAATAATAAAACTGAAGAACAATATAGAAGAGTGCATGAAGAAAGGAAGACAAGTATCAGTTCCATGTTCCTACAAGCCTATGCGCGGCACCTAAGCAGACAACTGAAACTCTACGTTTTAGACAATCCTATCTGCAGGAAAATACACATGTATTACACTGTTGAACCAGCACCTTAATGGCAAGCAAACATAGTTGTTAAACATCTCAACTCCACCTATAATTTTACAGTTATACAAAAGACTGGGTTCAAAATTTTGCAGATCCGAACCCCTTTCTACAGTATTTGAAATAGACAAATAGAATCATGATTTGAACACCCATAAAGGCAATTACTTTTCATCACAGATTTTGAATACTAAGTGGCATATGTAACAATTTAACAACTCTATGCGCAGTCCTTCCGACATATGAAAGAAAAACCTAGAGTTAACTCTGTGAAATTTCAAACATTATTCAATGAGACATTACTTTCGGCAATGACAATTGATTCTTAAAGAAAATTCAAGAAACTATTCAGCATCCAAGGCCCCAATTTTGAGACAGACAGTGAAAATTTAGACAGACATGTTTTCAACAAACAAAAGGTATATTAAAAGTGATACAATTCCAAAATGCAAACTCCATTGTAAATTAAACAACCAAACCACTCAAACAATTGAGATACCTCAAGATTTAAGAGGCAGTATGAATCCAAAAATGACAATGACCATAAAAGCTGAACCCCATAAGAGCTCCAACCCTGAACATATAGATCACTCTCTCCTCATCTCAAACGTGAAATACTCTGATCTCAAGAAACTAGACCATTTTTCATACTACACTAGGCATGCTTTTACTGCCTAACAACAAAAACCAGTTCAAGATTTCATCTCTCTGTCACCATACTGTTTCAAAGCAACCAATTGCACTACCCAAGAGGATAAAGAGCAGAAAATAGATGGCATTACTCCACTTAACTAAAATTAACATTCCATACTCTAAAATTTGAAATTAAAAAAAAAAAAAAAAAAAAAAAAAAACCAAAAAGACAAATTAGACAAGAAAAATTAGGGCAAACTAAGTGAGATTACTTTACTTCAATAAAGCAAACATTCCATAACCCTGAAGTACAAAATACCCAGAACAAAACCTAGAAACAGAACACCTAAGTAAACCCTAGAATCACAAAAGGAGTCGTAGGTGAAAAATTGAGCGCCAAAATTAACATTACCATAAAAACCTGAAAATTAGAACCAAGAAACAAATTTTTTTAAAAAATCCTAAAAACATAAGGACGGGGAAAATGAGATTAACAAAAAGAAAGAAACAAGAAAAAGGAAAACCCTAAACCTGATTTCAAGGGCACGGCTGAAACACTCGGAGGCTTCGACGTAGTCGTTGTCCTTGAGAGCCTTGGAGCCTTTGTCAATTAACTCATCGGAAAATTCTAGAGTTTTCTCTTTCTCTACTGCATCCGAGGAAGAAACCCCCGAACTCTCTGGATTATTATTGTTGTTGCAGGAAGAGACAGTGACTCCTTCAGTTTTTGATCCAAGGGTTGCTTCGTTTGTCGGCTGAGGCTCTGAAACGTTAGAACCTGTTAGGGTTTCGTCTGCCATCGTCGGATGGAAGAAGTCTTGAGTGAATGTGTGAAGTTCTGAAATAGTAATAAAGTGGGTTTCTCTTTGAATGAAACCTAATGGCGGAAAATGGAGGAGAGAGGGGGGGGCAGGGAGGGAGTTAAAATACCTGAAAATGAAAATTAGAAAGGAAAGATCCAAATGGCAACAGCGGTGAAAAATACACCTACCCACGGCATTGGGCCCGGGCAAGAAGAAGGGCCCAATTTCACGTAAATCGAGCGAGCAATTTTATTTTTTATTTTTATATTTTTTATTTTTTGGGTGAGAGGGGAGAAACAAAAACACAAAAGGAAAAGGAACGGCTGGCTGCCCAGGTCCATTCCACTTGGAATTCGACGGGGCCTTACAGTGGGGTGCGAAAGACTTTACTCCGTGCTTAGGATATGATATTATATCTTTTAATCAAGATTATGAATTTAATTCATGAGTTAGACATGAAATAAATTATATTAAGAAAATAACTTTCTTAAATGGATCACTACAAATTCAGAATCAGATTAATTAAAATATGATTCAAAATACGGGTTGATATAGTATAAAAAAAAGATTTCACTCCCTACCAACGTTTGATTCGCTCAGTAAGAAAAGCGTTAAAACCCTTTTAACTATATCGGGATTCGACTCGGTATAAGAATAAAAAAAATCACGTCGAGAGATCCCTCCGAAAGTGGGCCTGACAGCAGATCTATTCAGATTAGTTAAAACGAAATCTTAGATATTAGGCGATAGTCAAGTCAGAGACGGAGAAAAACAGACTTCACTCCCTCGGCATCTTCTTTCAGCAACCTACTCAAGGAGGCCGGAGGGTGATCATACTCTGTCACCCCTGGACCACTGCTATGACCAAGGGAAGCAAGGAGATCCGCACACTGGTTCCCTTCCCTATGCATGTGACGAATAGCCGACACATTCACCTCATCCAGGAGCATCTTGCACTCCTTCTGGAAAAAAACTTAAAAGGATGGTCTTGAGCCACTTCTCCCCTGAGCATGCCTACCAAGGCAAGAGAGTTCACTTCGAGCTCAACACCCCCAAAGCCCCTCCTTTTGGCAAGGTGAAGACCCTCTCTGATTCCCCACAGCTCCGCAACGATCACTGTGGAGATGCCCACATTGACAAAGAAACCGGAAATCCATTCCCCTCTGGCATTCCTCGGAAGCCTTCCAGCAACGGCATGACCACTCTTTTGCCAGACAGAACCATCGTTATTTTTTGCCAGACAGAACTATCGTTATTTAACTTAACATTAGTGCCTAGAGGGGATCCTATCGAGCGAGTAACTTTGACCAGGTGAGTCATGATAATATTTTGTATGATATTCTATATTATTGAAAAGAAAAAAAGAAATAAAAATTTTAAATTGGAGTAATTTTATATTAATTGAAATATCATTGAAATAAAAAAAGATAAATATTAAGATTAATTATCAAGTATAATTTAGTTCAATTAATTTTTAATTTATTTAATCTCTCTTTTCGGGTGGATGGTTGCATTTGCAAGTGCACGTTTGGAACAATGAAATCCAAAAAATAATGACAATAACAATAAACTGTACCTTTGGAACGCATGCAAACCCTCCCCACAACCTTGCTTGTCCCCAATCCCTCATCACTCTCTCTCTCTCTCTCTCTCTCTCTCCCCCCCTCCAATTTTCTTCAGGTACACTCATCTCTCTTTATCTAGAAATACAGATCTGTGTACTTGCTTTGTATTTGATGAGGACAATCAAGATTGTCAAAGTCAATTAGGCTTGAAATTAATGCGAAATCAAATCTTGGGTCTTGTTTTTTTCTTGCTAACAATGTTCTTTGACCTTGATTCTAGGTTGTAATTATGCCAATCTATTTGCTTTGCCCATGTTTTATTGTTATTTCTGAGTTGTTATTATCCCCTTCCCTTTTATTCGTTGCTCTTTAATTTAGACGACATGATTTGTTGGTTTTGCTTGACCTTGAGAAGTGGTTTTTTACATGTTTGTTAAAATGTTTGTATGCGTCATAAATTGACGAGTGGCTTCCAGAAAACTTGGAAAATTGCGGGCTGGTAGGCTGAGTTCCAGTGGTTTTGGCTATTTCCAATCTATTAGTAGCGAGAATTGAGCATAGTTTGTCTACATTGGCGTGGTTGAGGATATAGATCGTATTCGTTGAAAGGTTTCATTCAATGATGGCTCCAGGAAACAACATTGTACGGTTATTGATTATCTGTTTAATAGGTGTTCAATTTAGTTAAATTTTTCCTTTTCAATTCGTTGACAGTGTTTGTAATTTGCATGTAAGTTCAATATGATCGTAAAGTTGCTTGCACCGTTACTTTTGGTGTTGAGCTCAATTTTTTGAAGCAACTTCTTTGCCTCTACTGAATAAGAAGGGATTAGGTTGTGCATATTGCCCATCTTACAGCCGGAATGTATACCTAAATGTTATCAGCTCCGAATAACCCTTTGATATTACCATAGGGTTATATATATATTCACTTCTATAGTTTTGGTTCAGTACAAACTAGGCTTGTTGTGTCAAGAGCAGAGAACATTAGAATGTTATAGAAATGGTCTCTTCATTTATAAGCAGTACAGCTAAAGTGATGAGAATAGCATGCTACCTTATGGGAATCAATAAAAGAAATGACACATGAAAGAGTCCAAGTCTGATGAAAGCTTTGCCCACCAGAGTTCAGATTCGGAATTTGGGATTAAACATTCACCACTGCTGCAATTTTGTGCTTGGTCATATGAAGTCAGACTTGGTGTAGACACTATCGATTGATGTTGATCTTTGTTTGTGCATATAACACCTGAGAACTTTGTTTAATGTAACAATATAATTCGACCATGCAAAATAGATGCGGTTGCCTTCTCTTTCAGCTCTCAGAAAGGAAATAATTGCCCTGCCTATTGCAACTTTTGCTGTTTCTCAGTTTCTCATGATTTTTTTTCTTCTTGAGCAATTTGTCTGATCCGTTACATTTCTAGGTGGCAGCTAAGATTATTACTAATGGAAGATGAGTCTAAAGTGAAAAAAGAAGAACAAGCATTGGATGGGTGCAATTGAGGAACAATAGAGGAAAATCAATGAGAATGCTGAGACTTACCCCTATGTGTGGGGTTCATATATTGTTGTGTATGGAGGATTCGCCCTCTGGACTACCTACAGGTGGAGAAAACTGCGCAAGACTGAGGATAGAGTTTGAGCTCTCCAAGCTAGGCTGCGACAACTTGTTGAAGCTGAAGAATCTACGAGCACTGCCGCAACAGTAGAAATGAAGCCGCTGCCTTCTGCACCTGGAAACAAACCGCCACTTTCTGCACCTCCTGCTAATAAAACACCCAACTAGAGTAGGTACAACAAACTTGCTCAACTTTGGAAAAAAAAGATAAGAATTACTGGCAAATTAGTAAATTCAGTTGGTGCAAAGAGATCGAGTGTTGTTCTTCCTGATTGGATGTATAGATTGGTAATATGATCATCATTGGTAGTGATGCCATTTTTTCATCCTTTGATGACTTTTTGCTCGTAGCATCACTTAGTCTGTAACTTTTCTCGATGATATTGTAAAACAATGCAAAAGAGTCTTGAAAAGCAGCTAAGAGGTGGATGTTTGTACCTCGCCATTTAGGTGTAACTGATTTTATTTAAAGTTAATGTTATATATATTCAATCTGGTGTCTAGTTCGATGCATAGTTGACTGGCAGTGAGTGGTTTTCACGTTCAATGCCTCATTAGGGAATAAAAGGAGGAAAAGGGATGCATTGTGAAGATCCCCGCAGAATAACCATCTTGATGGATCCAGTCACTCACAGATCTAGTTGTTACTATGGAAATTTAGTTTAATCTAAGAAGGGCATTTCAAAAGCCACTTTCTGAATGAGCTGATCAATATGCGTCATCCTATAGAAATCATGAACATTGTTCAAACATCATCACAAGAAGACTATAAAGTCCCATTCCAAGTCAGAACCCTTTAGAAAGAACATGAATGCGACAATCAATTTTAGCGTACACTTAACACTAAATAATTATTAAAATCGTATAAAACTTATCTGTCAATCATAGGGACAAACAAACATATAACTAGCACAGGCGGTAACGGATTGACTATGCTGGTATTGGCAAGCAGCTATCGGTCTCAGGATGTCATCTCCTATATGGCTGGAAGTGATAATTTTCAAATTCTGAACCAAAGGTAATAGACTCTTCATCAAGTTTTTTCTTTAATCTTCTCCAAGTTCTCAACATGTCAGATTGAATCAAACCTCGGTACAGTGTCTCAAAGGTAACTTTCTGCGGAAGAAATCCTTTCTCTATCATCTCAACAAAAAGTTCACATGCGTGCCTCCACCTTTGCTTTTCACACAATCCATGAATCAACAGAGTATATGAATCCAAATCCGGTCCAACCCCACTCGCTTTCATATCATCCCAAACCTCTCTTACAACATCCATTCTGTTCATCTTCCCAAACATCACTGCTAATATATTATACGTGTGCATGCTTGGCACGGTCAAAGACTCTCCCTTCATCTTCCGATACAACTTCAATGCATTCTCAACATCTTTCCGCCCTCTATACTCCTTAAAGAAACAATTATATGTCGCAGCAGAAGGGGTGATCCCATTCCTCTCCATTTCATCAAGCAATCTTTCCGCATCCTCAAGCCTCCCACATGAGCAAAGACACTTAACTACCGATGTATAAGTCGCAACACCTGGACACATCCCCTTTTCCTTCATCATCCTAAGCTTATCAAGGGACAACTCCGGCTTATGCGCTCTGCTATAAACATGAAGAACTATCGAATAGCTTGTGACATCAGGCTCAATCCCTCTCGCCCTCATTTCATCAAACACCTTCTCCCCATCCCTCACGACTCTCTCAAATCTTTCGTCAGGATGCAGACTAGACCTCCTACAAACCCCATTCAGCAACACATTATAAGTGACAACATTAGGCTCAATTCCATTCTCCAACATTTCATTTAAAAACCTCGTAGCCATCTCAATTCTCCCAATCTTACACCACCCATTTATCAAAATAGTATAACTCTTGGAATCAACCTTATACCTAAACTTCCTTTTGTTAAAAACCTCAGCAGCAACCTTAACATAACCATACTTACAAAGGGTATCTAGTAAAAAATGGAACTCATCAATACCCACTTGGGTTTCGATGAATGTCTCAATATCATCAAAATCTCTAATAGCCTGACGAGTGAACCCAGCAGAAATCAGTCTGCGAATCAAAACCAAGAAAGTGGTCGAAGTGGGTTTTATGTTTAACTGATCCATTTCGATGATTAACTGCCGAGCGACATCAAATTGGCGGACTTTTCCGAGAATGTCGATGAGGAGAGAGTAAGAGAGAGAGTCGTGGGTGAAATCGGGTTGGGATTTAGCCCAGAGGAAGAAAGAGAGAGCGATTTTGGAGCAGTGTTTGAAGCGAATTAGAGTTTGGTGGATGAGTTGAGAGGAGAGGTGGATTCCATTAAGCTGGAGAGAGGATTCCATGGAATGAAATGGGTTGTGGTGTTGGAGGAGAAGAGATGAGATTAGATCGGCGTCGGGTGAGGGTTTCAAGGTTGGGAGTTTTACGCTTAGGTTCTGAGAGATTGGATCTGGGTCTGATGCGACGTCGTCTAACGAGAAAGACGAATTTGAGAAATGGAGTTTAGGGAATCGGAGGGAAAGCAGACGAGCATGGCTCAATCTCAGTAACGCCATTATCGATCCCTTACCTCTCGCGGTCTCCCTGTCGGCTATTTGCACTGTCGAGGAAGAGGATAAGAACGGCTTCAACAAGCTCATTTTGCTTGGTCGCTCATATCTAGAGTGAAACGGCGCGTTTTATTATTATTTTTTTTTTCCTTTTAAGCTAGAATAAAAAATTAAAACCAGCTTAACTACTCGAAATTGTATTAATTATGAACGGAAAACAAACAAATGGCTTTAGCATTTATTTTATAATGAAAGAATAAGTTAATGATGTCAATACCCAAAAAATATTTAAAAAAATTACAAAGTAATATTTTTACATTAATAAAATATTTTAATAAATCAAATCCAGTCCTCTTCGTTTTCTTTTTTCTCTTCTTGATTTTTTTTTTACTCTCTTTTCCCCGCAATCAATTTTCTCTCTTTTTAATTAATCACCTCTCTAACCCTCTTCCTGATTTCTCCCCTCTCTCTCTCTCTCTATCTTGATCTCTTATTTTCTTCCCTTTTTGTTCTCCTATGGATCAATTTTCTCTCTTTTTTTGATTGTTGTTTTGTAAACTGATGAATTCAAATAGAGAAACCAATCAATTGTTTTCCTTTAAAGAGAGAGAAAGAAAGAGAAGGAGAAGGAAATCTAGGAGGGAGGAGATGGAAATAGTCAAGGGAATAGAACAATCCTCTCCCTTGTAGGCCAATTTCTGACCCAGCAAAATGTAAAAATACAACGGGTTCTTTTCTTTACGAAAAGGTTCGAATTTCTGCTTAAACACCTGACCAAGATAAGCGTATACCAACTACAACAGTTTACAAGGGTAATAATTAATCCATTTAGTTTGCTTTGAATTACTGAAGAAAGAGAATAAATTCAATTCGATATGTACTGTGAAGCTGCTTGCACTATACACCACATTCTTCAAAAACATTAATCATCGGGCAAATGATGATACACAACAAAATTTGGCATCCAAAGACATAGGAAATAATACTGCAAAGGAGAACATCCGACATAAGTTACAGCTTGCGCACAACCTTCTAGTCCTACACATTCAACGATCTTTGAAGCTCGTCAGTTAACTCATCCAAATCAATAACACCTTTTGCACTTATTTTTTCCATCCTGATCTTCACAAGCTCCATATTCAGCTCAACAATCTGCTTCCTTATTCTCTCTCCTTTATCTGGCAATCTAGAAATTGTAGCCTGGAGTGCACAAGAATTTGCTCAAATTAGCAGTACGCTACTTTATCCAGCAAGCATGGATCAAAAATCAGGAAACTCTGAGTTAAGGTTTCACCTTACATGCCCAAAACAACCTTATAAAGAGAATCTTAATTGTAGAGGATCGGCCAAAATGAGCACCGAGTACCATTTATAGATGCAAGCAAGCCCTCATTTCTAGACTAATTTTTGTATCCATGGTGGAAACATGGTTTACTCCTAGAACACATGCCTGATATACTAAGGCAGACGCTGTCCTGTTTTCTTTATCCTCAACCCCAGGTACTATACCTGACAGTTGCATTAACTAACCGAGTCCCCTGATCATGTTTGAAGAAATTCTTACCTTGTCAGCAAATATCTGTGTAAGTCGACTAATTTTGTCTTTAATATCTGACTCGGGTGATTTTTCCACACCCTTGGAGGATGAGATTTTGCTATGCACTTTCACGTCCTTTGGATTGTAAGCATATTCGGCCCTGTTGACATTGTCAAAGACAGTTTTAAGGAAAAACAACTGCAATATATTTTCATTAAATTTGAAGTAGATTAAACCATATGCAAAAGGGTATACCCATCAACATCACGTTCAAGTGAAGATCTTGAAGATGGTTTCCCCACATATGCAGTCTCTTTCCTCCTGCACCCACAAATTTGAATCATTCAGTTATTTTTCACAAAATAATCTTGCCCTGCAACAAACACATTCAATATGAAATACTGCAAAAAGGAAAAATAATTAATCTAAGCTCCCATAGTTGGAGGTGTTCCGACCATCCTCTTTGCATCATTTACTTCTCTATAGCAGAGAGAGAGAGAGAGAGAGAGAGAGAGAGAGAGAGAGAGAGAGAGAGAGAGAGAGAGAGAGAGAGAGAGAGAGAGAGAGAGGGAGGGAGAGATAGAGACTTTTTGAGATATTGTAGCTCACTAGTATGTTTCACCTAACAAAGAAGGTTGCATGAAATGTAAGGGTCTCACTTTGTCTGTTGTTCTTCTTCCTCTTCAACTGGTACTGGTGCTGCCTTTGAGAAGAGCAAACTGTGGTTACTAACTCCAGCTATGCCTTGGGCCTCCAGGAACATTATGTGAGCTTTCAAAGACGTATCCCTATCATGGAAGAATAACAAAAAATGCTCAGATCTTAAAAGAACATTAAATAATAATAAGAGTCAACTAAATGAGCGAAAGGTGTGACTGTATGAACAGGTACTAAATTAAGCAGAAGAAATCAAACAATCAGCATGATGATAAAATCATGCTGGGTAAAGTGTGAAACTCAGAATTTTCTCACAAAATTACATTTTTGGGGGGACAATCAAAAGACAGTTTGGGAACCCTAGACTTACATCAAATGTTGGTCACCGTGCTCTTCCTGCAACTGCTTCTGAGTAAGAGAAACATCAAATCCTTGTTTAGGGAGACTGAAAAGCTCCCGAAGATCCTGAAAGAATTATTAAAGGCAACGCAAGGAACATTAAGTCTTAAATGACCAATGTAAAACAAAATAGGGATAACTTTAACTACATGTACCTGCTGGCTGAAGTACCGCATTTGTTCCTTATGCTCAGTTGCAGTTCTAAACAGACCCCCCTTAAATACCTGAGCAGAGCATTTTTCATTGTCACTTTGTAAGATAAAATAAGCTGCTCAACAGAATGGGGGAACCTCCACCTTCCCATGAACACCCAACCCTATAGAAGTGATTTGATCCCCAAGACCTCTGGTACCATACCAAGAGATTTTAACAACTAAACTAGCTAAGATCCTCATGCCAACTACGCTCAAGAAGTAGAAAAGCATAGAGTCGAGGAGTAAGGGATATTCAACCTGTTTCCTATATATCTTTTCTTCAACAGTGCCAGAGGTCATCAATCTATAAACAATGACATCCTTCTTCTGCCCAATTCGATATGCACGATCAACACTTTGGTTATCAGTACTGCAAAGATGAATGGCAAAGTTAATTGTTCTAGCCACATATACACACACACACAACTTGTCCTCTTGGGAGCAGGTCTGAAACCGAAGAAAGTGATGCTGGAAAATTAGGTCATGCTATACATGTACCAAGAAGTCAATAATTTTGGAGGGATATAATGATAAACCTACCCCCAATCATACCATGCACGCTATGAAAATACACTACTTTCCAAATCCAAGTATCATTTCAGTGTCACTTGTCCCCCCCCCCCCCCGCCCCAAAAAAAAATCATGCACATCATGAAAATAAACAACTTTCCAAGAACCAAAGTGCCATTTTGCTTTCACTTGTTCCACAGAAACTTATCAAAATAAATAAATAAATAAATAAAATTGGAGGCTGGAAAAATATGGAGGAGGGACTTCTTGGTGTCAAGCTTTAGATCAGAAACCACTTTCTATTACATTCCTCATCATGATACACTACAGAATGATATAATAACTTCTTATCATGGTCCACTAACTGAGCAAAAGAGAACTTCTTGCAGTCACCTTGGATTCCAAGCTGGATCGACTACAATAACACGATCTGCTTTTGTAAGTGTGAGGCCCAATCCCCCCACCTGAGATGTCAATAGAAAAATAGGAGCCCCGATACCTTCTTGAAAATCCTGTAATTAGAATGAAAATGGAAACGATCGTGAATAGATAATCCTAATACCATAAGAGATTCTCATTTCTTAATAGATGTCTAAAGCTTACATTGACAATCTTCACTCTGTCATTGGCTTTCGTGGTACCATCAATGCGTAGGTAATCATAACCTTTTGATAGCAGAGAATCCTGAATACAAAAGGAGTCAGAACATGTGCAGACCAGAAAGGAAATAATCCCTTGTACCTCTCTGGGACAGCAGAGCAAAAGCACCTAAGTCTGCACTAACCTGAATAAGGTCTAGCATTTTGCGAGTCTGAGAAAAGATGAGCACACTATGCCCCTCTGGAATCAAGTTATCCTGTACGCCAGATTTGATAAATTATATCCAATGTTACAAAATAACAAAACTAGCATTTCAGAGAACATTTTTCATCCTCACCAAAAGAGATAATATGAAAGAAAGCTTGCAAGAGACATTATCATAACTCTCCTGCAAGGCTACTCTATCATGGGCATCTGCTATGTGCATTGCAAGTTTTTCTGCAACATCACATTCTTCCTGATTTAGCATTGTATCCAACCCCTCCAGCACATCCTCAGCAGCTCTTTTCGTCAAGAGAAATGGATGATCACATATCTTCTTTAATATCTACTTCAAGAAAAGGACAATTCATTATCTCTTGGGCACAAGAAAGCAATCGAGAACATCTGACAACCAACTTTGTATCAGGTAAAAGACAGAAAACTGTACAAGCACATATAAACAAGAATGCTGCACATATAAATAAGAATGCTTAGGCAATGGCCAGCCATTTCAAAAATCAAGTCAAGATGAACGGCTTACAATCATCTAGAAATTAGAAAAATGAAATATATTAAAATTTGAAATAGCTTTAATACTCATAACTAGAGCGGTAGATTCCATCATAAATAGAATAAGTAGGCATCAAGTTCAAAGTACAGAAAGGACTGAATAGATGATCGGAGAGAGGGCTATAAAGGTTTAAGCCCAAAATATTTTCCCAATCAGTGTAATCTGTGCTAGCAACATTCCTAGATCTAACCCATACATCCCAGGGTAGTATCTCCTAAAAGCCAAGTAACAATAACATTGCTTCACCACCCAACATGACATACAAGCAGTTATCCAGGAAAGAATAGCACCATCTATGCAAGAATGGTACCGTTAGTGCCGCCAGAGGAGAGCCATCAAAAGCAGAAAAAACCAGCTCACTTTTCAAAAATGCCTCATAGAGTTGTCTCTACCAAAAAAAAAAAAATTGAATAAGAGAACTTGAAACTGGAGATGAGATGACTATAGCAATTTAACCTGCTTACCTGGCAATGAGTCAATCTAAGCCATACAATGATGTCATTCTTTTTGGAGAGTCCAGAAGTTGTTGAATCATTTTCATGAAAAATCTCACTTTTTAATCGGCGCAAGAAGTAAGGTTGTATGCGTTCCCTTAACTCCTGCCAAATATTTATTACACTAATTAAGCACAAGTAACTAATCAAGAATAACTAATCGATGTTAGCTAATTTAGTTAGTAAAAATCCTTGAGGTGGTATCAAGATGCACTACCAAATTTTGGATAAATTGAATTAAGTATCATGCCCTGCCATGCATTGAACAATTTCCTGATTCAAAAATGTGAATGAACAAACAAATGATACTTACCTTTGCTACTGCAGAGCCTATTCTCTTTTCCCTCTCTGTGGCATTTTTGTCATTTCCACGTAGGATGGGAACCTCATACCGTTGCTTGAATCTGGAACCTTCTCAAGTGTCAGACAACAAGAAGACCAACACAATCGGCAAAAAAAAAAAAAAAAAAAAAAAGTCAAGTGAGATGGTTACCCATTCTTGTCACCCAATAAATTAGGGCAACAGAAGTTGAACAGGGCCCAAAGTTCCTAATCAGAAGGCGTGGAAACAAAATATTAAACAACCAGCACTTAAAGTTTATTTCAAAATATCTGCATCTACGATACAAATATGGCTGAAGCATACCAATAGAAACGAGGGAAGAGTACCAAATAAAATAAGCAAACGAAGGATTTGAGATTACCTTAAGATTGTTTTGTAAGGGTGTGCCACTTATAATGATGCGGTGAGCACTTGAGATCTCAAGCAGACTTTTGGCCCTCTGTGTACTAGGGTTCTTTATCAGATGTCCCTACAACAGTTAAATCAACAAACTACCTTTCTTAGATAACCTCAGACTAAGATGGACCATCTGTAAACGATGGAATCATTACTGTCTTTCCTAAAAAAGCCAATATAGTGTCAGCTAAACAAATGCTAGCAAGCACCAAAGACAGATGATCTGAAGGTAAGTGATTTCATTAGATTAATGTAACCCGTTTGTAGGAAATGACAGCATCTTAGGAGTCCACAAATTTCTTGTAAGCCTAATAATAGCCCAACAGTTGTCCTCTATAAAAGGGGGAATTTTCAAGTGTAAATATTTGGAAATAATGCAATTCTCAAACATCAAAATCAGGTCTAAAGCACCAAGAATAATACAAGAATGACAGTAGGTATTTATGAATCGAAAAAAGAAAAAGGAGCAAGGTAAGCACATTTTGAGGCGAAATTGGTCCTACCTCATCTAGTATCATATAATCCCAAATAGTGATATCTTCACTACTCTCTTCACGAAAATAATAATCCCCACGCAAAAATTTTGCATTGTTCCGCACAATATCGTATGTTGTAAGGAGAACACCTTTGTCCTACAAGAGAAGCCAATATCAATAAAAATGGCATCCTATACACCGTACAATAACTAAAAAGCAACTAATTTTGATGAAATCCTCCACAAACTAGGAGGCTGCTGGAGTATGTCGAAATACAAAATTCAAGTTTTTGATGTTAACATTGGTAACTAATTAACCTAATACCCAGAAATGGGAAACTTCAGAACTCATGCACACAATGATGCTTACAGACAATTTGTTATGGAAGCTATTTTTTTCTCAAATACATTGAAAAGATAGCAAATGGCACGTTTATAACCTGAAATACATACTGGAGCTCATATTGTCGTGCTTTGGCACAAGTTCCGTAATATCTGCATGAAGCATAAGATCAAATGAACAACGTTGACTATGGATATAAGTCATGTGAATAAAGAAACAGAGGCCAAAATAGCTCACTCTCTAATCTTATCGGAAAGCCCCACAGCCGTGAGTTCCTTTACCCAATGAGAAAGTAATGTTTTTGGGGCCACAACCATCACACGTTTAACTAAACGTGAATTAAACAAACCAGCGAGAAATCCACATATCTGCAAAAAATACAGTAACAATCTTTACTACGCATATAAATTGCATAAAGAGTGTAATAAGTGGGGCTCTAACCAGAGAGCATTATTGACCCCAAACGATTGCAATTCTCCTTTTATTGTTATCAAATAAAAGAAAACATATAGCAATGAGAATGTGAATGAGTGCCCTTTACCTGCATTGTTTTTCCTAAACCCATGTCATCTCCCAAGATCCCACCCTTCCCCTGGCAATGGAGAGACCACAGCCACTTCAATCCGTCTCTCTGGTGTGGAAACAGCATTTCAGCAATTTTACCGGGTAACCTATATGTATATGTTGGCCCTTTTAGAGTAATAGTCTTCTCTTCTTCCCAAACTAAATTCTTAGAGATGTCCTCCAGATTTTCAACTTTGTCAGCGTTATCAAATCTATCTTCAAACTGACTACTGTGACTAGCTTCCTTTTTGCCAGATTTCTTTCCATTTCCACTTAAAATAACACAGTCATCACTGTCATCATAGATGTCCTTATCTGCAAATTTGGAATATACAGCTCGCTTTTCATTGTCATTTTTAAGGGTTTTCACCCGATCAACAAGAATATTACCCTTTGCTTCAC
This sequence comes from Dillenia suffruticosa, assembly GCA_033439265.1. Taxonomy (NCBI): domain Eukaryota; kingdom Viridiplantae; phylum Streptophyta; class Magnoliopsida; order Dilleniales; family Dilleniaceae; genus Dillenia; species Dillenia suffruticosa. The sequence goes on from JAVTVX010000027.1 coordinate 2,385,217, forward strand.
TTTGAAAACCATCAGTCTCCCAATGGCCATCGTCATCTGTGTCTTCCTCAACAAATTTGGATAATGTAGGTAGCTTTTCACTAACAGTTTCAAGGCGTTGAACCTTCCCCTCTGCTTCACTTCCCTTTTTTTCAAGCTTACTATAGGAATTCGCCATGGTATCATATTTGTGGCCAACTTTAGGCTGTGTTGCTGCATCTGAAGAAGAATCAGATGTATCGAGCGTGACGGAGAATGAAGAGCCAGCACTGGCATATTCAGGCAAATCGTCCTTTTTCTGTTGATTAAACTCTTCCTTGAACAAAGCCGAAGAAGTATCAGCAACAGGATTAACAGGTTTAGAAACTCTGTTCTTTTCAATGGACAAAAGTTCAAGCCTCGAGCTTAGATCACTAAGAATGTCTCTTATCTCATTTCCACATCCATTATCGTTTTTGCTTGCAATTGTAGTCTCAGGAGTTGATTCAAAATCACAAAGTTCAAACCCAGGAATATCATCAACCACACTACTCTTTTCTTGATCAAACTTTGTGGATGCCTTACACAGACGTTGACGACCTTCGATCTTCATCATTGTGGTCTTGTATATACCTATATGCGATGATCATTTTGGATTAGTCCTATCAAACAAATAACTATGAACAAGAGATGGAGGGTTATATTATTTACCTTCAGACTTATCTCTTGTGATATTTTCTTCATCTGTAAGTAGTTAAAAAATCAGTTCACAGACAGAACCTCAAACAACATAGAGAAAGAGGAAACATAGATTGATAAAGATACTTGGCTTGACAAAATGGAAACCAAAAACTATAAACAAGATCGAGGGAGGGTTTTTTTGGGTACCTTTCTGCTCAGCCTTCAACGGATATTCTTCATCTGAAAATAATTATGAGATTAATCAATGGCAGGCATTAGAACCCCAAAACATAGGAAAACTAGAGAGGGAGAGAGAGACATAGTGGAATCAACAATTATGAAAGAACTTAGGGTTTGACGAATTGGAAATCAATAATTACAAGAGACTGGAAATTAACCTTCATGGCCAGCCTTTAAATCTTTTTGTTCATCTGTAAATAGTTAAGAAATTAGTCGACCACAACTCGTAAAACCTTAAAGAATAGAATTAAACGAGAGAGAGAAATTAATTTGAGAAAGAAAATTTAGGGTTTCAAACCAATAACCACAGTTTAGAGGAGGTTTGTTTTACCTTCCTGTGCAGCCTTTGAAGGTATTTCTTCATCTGTAAATAGTTAAAAGTAATTATTCCAATAAAGCCATTAAAACACTAGAAATGAGAGAAAATTGCAACATGGAGAAAGCATGAGAGAGAGAACCTTCAAGATCAGAGTATTTTGACTGCCTTCCCTCAGCTGTAATCATTCAACAGTAGATGAGAAAGAGAAAGAGAAAGAGAACGAACGACAGAGAGAGATAGGTGTTACTACCAGGGAGAGGAGAATCAAAATCAGCGATTCCAGAAAATCGGGACAGATCATCTTCGTAATCAATGTTCTCCTCCTCTTCTTCTTCTCTATAGGCCTTACAGAGTCGTCGTCTTCCTTCGATCTTCACCTTCGACGGCCTCGATTCCGCTGGAAAAATCATACAACAGTCAGATGCCGAGAGAGAGAGAGGGACAGTAGATAAAGAAAGTTCGAGAGAGAGAGAGAGAGAGTACGATGACGAGACTGAGAAACGGAGAGATCTTGGAGAAGACGATTGTGACGTTCGTTCAAACTCAGAGGTTTCTTGTTCTCCGCCATCAGAGAGAGAGAGAGAGAGAGATGCTTCTTGCGTAGGGGGAAAAGGGTTAGGGCTCGTTTGATTCAAATTCAAACGACGGGGTTTCTATTTTTAAAGAGCTTGGATTTGATTACTTTGCTTCCATTTTTTTTTTCCCCCTCTTGTGGGAAAAGTGCCTGGATTTGATTTGATTTGATGAGATTTGTACGAATATAGACGTTGCAAACTACAATTTTGGACTCCCAAAATTTCCATATCTTGCATTTTTGAATTTGGAAAGTAAAGCTAGAATCAGCGAAATCCATATTTCTAATTTTTTATTATAAAATCTTTCCCATTAAAAAATTTTAAATTTATTTTAATTCAACTAAGTTTTATTTATCATTTTATATATTTTACTTAATTTATTAAAAAATACCATTTATCAAACATAAAAAATTCATATTATTGTAAAAATTAAAACTATTATTAATAAATAAACTTATCATACAGTTAAAGTAAAAAAATCAATAATCATATAAAAATCAAAACTCAATTATTTTATTCTTTTAAAAATTGAATATTTAGACATAGGAAATATGCATTTTGATAATCCATAAAATTTGGTATCATATAATGTTCATATACGTATGTATTTCAAAATTTTTTCAGAATTAAAAAGTCTTATAAATCAAATTGGTTACAAAAGTTCACATTCTTTTGCAATAAAAATTTCAAATTTCATAATAGATTGGCTTCCATGGAGCACACTTACTTCGCCATTAAGGGACAGTGAAGCTCAGGCATTTCCTCTTAGGGTTGTGGCAACACATTAGAGGCAGCAATCACAATAATTTCATGAAACTACTTGGGACGACATGGTGTTTCATGAAAAGTGAGCAAACACAAGAAACAGTCTGCTAAGAAGATTGTAACGCTGGATCAAACTCTGAGGTTTCTTCTTGAGAGACGAGTGAGGGATGATAAGTTGTGGATTTATTTGCAAAAAACAGAGATCGATTATTTCTTGCATTCCATCTCTAGCAAAGTTGACTCCTAGAGCAGGCTCTGGAAGCTCTGGAGGTACTTCTTCAGTAGGTAAATTGACTTCCTATTACTCACTAGGGAATTCATACAAGAATAGATTCTCCTTCTCAAGATCACACAGCTGGTAAAATTCAACATCAGTGGTGAGAGCTTTGATCATGCCGGTGCAACAGCCTTTGAAATCCCTAAAATCCACTTCAACGGTTCGAGGATTGTACCGTGCTCCTCCGTCCATTAAGTGAAGATGAGTGTGTGTAAGAGAGAGAGAGAGAGAGAGGGGGGGGGAAACTTGTGGGTCAGAAAAATGGAGAAGGGAGTGGGGTCCACAGTTGGGAGGAGAGAGATTGAAGGAAGAAAGCGAGAGAGGAAAAATAAAATTAAAAATAAATAAATAATTCATGATAGACAGACTAAGAAAGAGAAAGTAAGAGAGTGATTGTAAACAGGGGAAAAAAGAAAAAAAGGTAAGAAAGTGACTGGGATAGTGAGGCGTAGGGGAGAGAGAGAGCACGGGAGGGAGGAAAAATAATATTAAAAAAAAAACAAATTTCTTGAAAGAGAATTGATTATGAGTGCACGTGACAATTTCTCTTCCTCTCCCCCCCCCCCTTTTGCGGTTAAGAGACTAGAAATCCTTACTTAAGTGGCACGCCACATCAGCAATATGTTGATGTGACAACATGTGATGTTTTCAATAACGTAACATTACCACGTCATCATCCATACATCAGGTAACATTACCACGTCATCATCCATACATCAGGTCATTTGCCATGTCAGTGATTTCAGTAATGAAAAGATCCGTTACGTTTTTTTTAATTTGAGAATCATATTACAGTATTTTAAAATTTATGAACTAATTTGTAAAATTAAGATAAAGTTTAGAGACTAGATATATAATTTTCTATTAGAAATGGTCTCCAAAGACATGTCAAGGACTGAGGTTCTGCACGATAGGAACATTAGCCACTTGATCATCAGTATCTCTGACAAGGGAAATGAGCAGCTCATGTCTTCTGCTCGTGAACCTTTCTCCTATTGGCTTCAAGAATGATAAGTAGAGCAGTTATGCAGGGCTACTCCAACTCTACTTGCTTGGCCAATGGTTTGTGGTCTTACCTGAATTATTAGAAACTAATATTATTAGTGCCAATTACATATACCATTGCATCCTCAACACCCGCCCTCAACCATATTTTTAGAGCTCCAGTAATTGTCAAGAAATTGGAATTTTCACTTTAAGTTAGATCACTTAGTGCTGCAGCATGTAGTATGCAAACAGACAAATATAAGAATATACCCTAACAAAGTGACGGGCATTTGATCCTAGTTTTTTGTTGTTCAGTAGATCTAAACCAAGAAACATAAATTTACAACGGAACTTTCAAGGTCTGTAAGCTAGTCAGTGCATATGGGATGCCACACATCTAGGCATGCTAATGATTGCTGATCTTACTCTAGAAATGTACCTTCGAGAGCTTCTCACGAGATTCAAGGGACAAAGTTGTCATAGCATAGTAATCCAAATCAGCTGGAAGTGGTCTATGTTGCTGATGAACCATCTGTGAGTAGAAGAGTAACATATCAACTTATGTTTCACTTCCCTGTTGATACGACAAAAACTGCTATGAATTAAAGGACTAGGAGACACCAGAGGCAACTCAATAATCACTCACTTGTTGGAGTTGGCTCTTTCTTTTTTCTTTTTCTCACCCGGTGCGCAAAGTGTTGGAGTTGGCTCTGCTGCCGCAAAATGAAGCCTTTATACTTGATATCAAGCTCCACACACTCCTTTTCCACCCTGGACAGGAGTTCATTTTCATAACCGTGCTTATCCAAAATTTTGTACTGTACATGTGGTTTCTTAAGAAGACTTCCAAGGTAGAGAAGTCCTTCCATTGCCCAGACAAAAGAGTCACATCAGCAGCCAAATTTCCCCGAGGGTAAAAGCCAGCGAGGACAACTTAGACTCATGCTAAATTCAAATTTGTGCTCTTGCAAGAATTTCAAAAATAGATGGCAGATAATGTTTAGCATTTTATTGGAGTGCATTAGCATTTTTAGGATTCAAATGTGAATAATATTGGGAGAATTTGATCTATTAATGGTGTGTGAACCGTCAGTCTACACTAAGATCAGGAAAGCTTCACTGGTTTTCTGAATTTCCAACTGGATTAGATCATGCTTTCTACATCACTTTGATACTGACAAAAGCTTTATAGATAAACATGGCAGAACTCCATAAGTGCCTTTAATTTAGATCACACGGCTCATGCAAGAAATCCTGCTGCCAAATAGCATGGAAATTATTCTTATCCAAATCTAAGTCTTTTAAATTATGCTTAGAAGAGCATAACAACTTCAACATTTCGTGGACTATCTCTTGCAAATATGAGTGTTCCCCCCCCCCCCAAAAAAAATCTCAAAAAGGGCAGATGAGTAGCTAAGCACGTGGAAAACAAGGAAAACTTTTTCTTACCTGAAATCCTTACACTTTTCATCTTGTCTTCTCCTCTGCAATTCTAGCTTGCTTGTCCTAGTATATTTTCCAGCGTCCGTCATCTATCAAACCAATTTCACGTCCCAAAGGTGTGAGACGGCCATCAGCATTATCTGAACGAAGAAGAAGTCGGTGTTCTGAGTGGCTACAAGATTTGTAGAATACAGAGAGAACAAGAATAATAAAACTTTAGTCTGAAAAAAAAATTGAAAAGAAAAATCTCAACATCTTTCACCATAATTGACTTAACAACTTCAACAAATTTGCAATTGAATAATCATTCAGTTTCATTTATTATCAAGCAAATATCTTTTGCAGCAACATAGCATCTTAATATTGTGAAGAACACACCAATAAGGGGAGAAAAACATGGAAGATGATGTAAAGCAAACATTTTTGCTATAAAACCAGAAGGCTGATATCAAGGAATTTAGCACAAGAATCTGAGATCAATCTGCACATCCAATACTTCTACTTATCTCAGTATCAGACCCAGGATTTAATTAGGAGGAAAAGAGGAAGGCTTCATGTGAAAACAATCTACAACTCCACTTTACCTTGTCAACATTTGGTAGGGCTCTCAAAGGTCTTTGGTAACCAGATCATCAATCAAAGTACCAATATAACTGCTTTCCCTCTCAAGAACTACAGGGGACTTGCCATCTGAATGCCTGGCAGCATTAATTCCAGAAATGATACCCTATCTAACAACATAAGAATATAAATCAAAAAAGGGCACTCCAAATACATGCAGCAAACCACTTTCATGGTGGCAAAAAATTCATTAGCTATCAGCTATGGTGAACAATCAAGAAACACAAATATAGAAGATATTGGCAGGAAAGACAGAAAACAATTTAGAACATAAAAACCTGTGCCGGAGCTTCCTCATAGCCAGTTGTCCCATTTATCTGACCAGAGAAGAAAAGTTCCTCAATTTTTTTAGTCATAAGAGATATGGAGCACTGATAAGCAGGCAAATAGTCATACTCCACATCATAAGCGGGCCTCAGCATTGAACAGTTCTCTAGTCCAGGTAATATCCTCAACAAGGGCAATTGCAGTCTCTCAGGTAAGCCCGTTGAGAACCCCTAGAGAAGGTCAAAATATCTGATGAAGTAACAAGTAGGACGGAGTATGCATAACAATTTGAAAAAAGCTATATTATTATTATTTTTTTCATTTCATATCAATGATGCTATCAGTTTATAGAAAGGTGTGAACATTTGGTTGGAATAGCCAAAAGTAGCAAAGACTGTGATCAAACTCACCAGCACTTACTGACAAAATTGAGTTGGCACAAGAATGCGCCCAGAAGGACTCTAGTTATTGCAGCTGATCATACGATTATTATAGTCCAGAAGGAATATAACTAATAGTTCTGAAAGTCCAAGAGTTTCAAAAAACTAGTGACAGATTCTCTTCCTGGATACCGCTAGTCACATCAATTGCTGTCACACATTCATTAGTTCAGTAACAAATTTCTCGAATTTTACTTTGAAAAAATAACTTGTGTGATCCGCAATTTTTTTTTTATCTTTACTTGGATTTTACTTAGTTTATGTTCAACAAACAGAAGAGCCAGACTTTGCATAAACCAAGATATTTGAAATGGTCCTCTGAATGAACTTATGATCAGCAGAATTTAGCAGACCTGCACATAGAGCTCAGGTACACTTCAACCCTCGGGTTCATGGAAACTCTGGTGAGATTCTTTGTCTTCAAATCTCACAATCTGAAACAACAGACCAATTGACTAATTAGAAAGCATCATACGCAAGTGAGCAAAAATTAAAAGCCAACTATGACACTGTGAAAGAGATATTCAAATGCATCATAAAATAGATGTAAACACCTAACACCTATTTGCAAAGATGAAATAGCATAAAACAATGGAGTAGTCATAGCCAGTTTAGCTAATACAGGAATGTAACAAGAGAGAGCAAATAGATAGCTTTGCATATGAAAGAAGAGGCCAAAGTTCTTACAATAGTGACCAATTAGATAGCATGAAGAAGAAGAATTATAACACCATTTCTACCTGATTCAATTAGATAATTATTCTTTTAAGAACAGATACCAAGAGCTGGGATTTACTAAAGCATGCACATACCAGTATATAAGTTATAAAATCAAGACAAGTACCTTATCTTCAATTGAGGGACAATATCTTGGACCTTTGCATCAACCCAGCCACCATAGGTGGGAGTCTCATGCAGGTTATCTTTTATTAGCCGGTGAATTTTCTTTGTTGTGTGTGTCAGGTAACGGCACATTTGCTCCCTTTCAATATGAAATTCTGGATCAAAGCTGAACCAGCTAACCTGCCATCATCAATTGCGATTGAGCTTAAATGTTGAATTTTAACCATCACGAACACTCATTATGGGCATGAGCAAACAAATTTTTGTACTGTCTAGATCAGACATAGGTTAACAAATCATTCAAAATGTGCAATGAAGATTGGGCCACCAAAGTGGCAAAGTCCCAGAGGGGAATACGAGTGAGAGAGGTGGTCTTAGAACGAGACAGCTATGGTCAGGATGGTGCAAGTTCGGGGGCAAATCATGAGTAAGTGGAAACAATAACTAAAGGTCTTTACCAAGAGGCCCACAATAGAAGCTTTGGAGCAAAGTGGACAACCTTTTGTAAAACGTGGTATGGGTCAAAATAAACAAGGATGTGTTGTCTAAATCATTGCTCCACAGCCTGCACCTTCAACCTGACCACTCCCCCAAAAAAATAAATAAATTAATTAATTAATTAATTAAATTAACATTTTTGTTGATGCCTGTAGCGCATGAGCAGAAGTTTACTTCCTCAAACATTGCCATAGAGCAATGACAGCAATGGCTCGTATGGGGAAAAGACAGTGTCAATCTCTCTATACTCCATCCACCATACCATTAGCTATGCACATCCTACAGAGACGTGCTTCTTGGGAGTTGCAAATATTGCTCAGAAGAAGTGAATGCCTTGCACCCAAGTCCTTCAAACTTTCAGAGACTTGCATATCACCCAAATAGGCTGTCATAGCATGAAGGTGCCTTCGCTTCCCCGGTGCACCAATGGCCTTTTCTTGTTAATCTAAGGCACATTACTACAGGACAGAGATCTCAGCGTAGGTGTCATCACTGATTTGTTGAGCTTCTAAGACCACCATGGTGTAGTTGAGACTGAGCAGCATTAGTTCCTTCAAAGTAGGCAGTTTACAAGATTGTTAACGCTGACTTGATCACAAGGCAAAGAACATCATGGGTCCTGGTCCAATTGACCCATATTAACACATCTTGCCCATCAAGAGAGGATTGTGAGAACTTTTTAAATTTTATCACATAAAAGGTTTCAATTGAGTTGACTACTCAAAGCATAAACTCAATAAGAAAATCCAACTGTCCTGCTAGCTCAATGGTTCACAAAGTTATTTATTTTACCAAATTAGTCAATGCACTTATATGGATTTTTGAGGATTCACTACCTGGAAAACCCAAGGTAGGGTGGGTCCACACCAAGAGAAAAGGGGATGAACATCATATTCCCAAGATGCCCTACATAAAGCAGCCCCCCCTAGTGGATGTGGGAGTTGTGTGCATATGTCTAATTATAAGGGATGAAAAATTGCATAGGAGAAGTTAAAAATTGCATAGGAGACATATAAACTAAGTGCATAGATGACGTTGCATCATTAGATCAAAGACATGGGCTTGTGCTATGATAATTTGAAGACTTATCACATGCAACGCAACCAACCAAAATATAAATCACAACAAAATCAAGTGCTGTGAAATGCAAAATTTACTGGACATACATATAAGATTAGGAAGAAGGACCTCTTCGTCTCCATGCTGGGGTTCCAACCCCGAGAAATCCACAGTACGGCAATCCACACGTGCTGGGGTTCCAGTTTTTAGCCGATCAGTCTCAAATCCTAGCTGCTGTAAATTTTCAGTAAGTCCAAGTGATGCAGATTCGCCAGCTCTTCCAGCAGGTATAGAAGTCCTTCCGACCCAAATCTTACCGCTCATAAAAGTTCCAGTAGTGAGAATGACAGATGGTGCATAAAAGTTCATCACAAAGAATGTGCGTAAACCTTCAACATTATTATTCTTCCACAGTAAAATATCCGTCACCATTGCCTCTCTGATAGAAAGATTTGGAGTGCTGAAAAATAAGTAAATACATCATTAAAGATAGTGGAAATTCATCAATAGCTTTAAGAATGATCCGCATGAATAGATTGAATAGATAATATGTAATGCTTAGAAATAGACTTACCTTTCCACAATATTTTTCACTAGCAGAGCGTATTCCCTCTTATCAGTTTGGGCACGCAATGCCCGGGCAGCTGGGCCTCTGGAAATGTTGAGAACACGTTTCTACAGATAATACCTGACTCACCATTATAAATCTGAAAATTAGTTGAACATCAACCAAAAGAAAAGGATCTAAATTAGTTGTCACCACCTGTCAGCAACCTTTCCAATTTCACCACCAAGTGCATCCACTTCGTCTACCAGCTGTGACTTGGCTGCTCCACCCACTGCTGGATTACAGGGCTGCGTAGAAACTGCCCATAGTTATAAAGCATTCCAAAAGATTGTTGTGTCTTCATGAATAAAAATGTTAAGGATATGAATGTGCATCTAGAGAGATGAACATGAACACTGGATTTATTTCAATTCAAAGGTGATACAACCTAAGACCAATCTTACTAGGGGAGCAGTCAATAACTAAAAACAGAGATACCATCAGAAACAGCAAATGTCCTACTTAAATCATAAATATCAGAATGTATCTTCTACTAGCAAGTCTGATCACTCCAGTAAAACATTATCAACATATGGCGCCATTACTTTAAGTACAGGTGACTAATATAAACCCACACATAAAAGTATATTATAAATGATGCCACCTCTTTATATTACTCCTTAATCCTTCATCTTACAGGACATAATTCCCAAATATCATATGAACAACCTTAGTAGCAGAAGAATGTGCTGCATTCACAAGAGCTCAAATAGATATAAAGCGCAGATGATCAATGAATGCTCAAAACTTTACCTGCCAAGCCATTCGATCGATATTTAGGGTAAGAAGAAGAGTTTTCGCTCCCAAACGAGCTGATGCAAGCGCAGCTTCACACCCTGCATGTCCTCCTCCCACCACAATGACATCGAATCTTTCATCAATTGCTCCGACATTACTATCCCACGCTGAAAGTCATTGCCCAAAATAAGTGAATAAATTTTCTTCATTGTAATTATTCGAACACTTACAGCGAGCTTCAAATTAAGACCCACCCAATTCAAATGTGACCAAAGCAGAATCAAGTAGCCCTTAATTTTCTAATAAATGAGGACAAAATTCAAAATTGAATTGTATAATTTCGACCAATTCAAAATTCAAAACTTTACCTGTTCGACCAAATGCGTAAAAGAAAAAATAGCACAACAAAATTACCTTGAGAACTTAAAGCAACAACAGAGAATCGCCGACACGTGCGCCAGTTAAACGGGAATGGGCTATGTTTGCACAGAGGGAAAGTGGAGTAGGTGTGAGCGGAGAGCAGAGAGAGGTGAGGAAAAAGAGGCTTGGAGGGAAGAGGAGAGAGAGAGAAGCGACGAAAGAGGCGTGGGAAGTGAAGATGAAGAGTGAGAGCGCTTCCAGATCACAAACGGCGTTAAAACTGTTCTTGGACTTGTTATCCGTCTTGGGGCCTGAAATTCTTTTTTTTTTTTTCATAAGTGGGTTATTTATTATTAACAAATATACGGATTTTAATAAATTAATCCGATTAAACTATTACGAGATTAGTTGACTCTCTCAATACTTTTATTTTTATTCTTAAAATTTAAATTCAAAATTTTAATTAAAAAAATTTAATATCGGATTATTACAGGATATTGATCGGAAATTTTCATATTAGGATTTTCCTTTTATAATCCGATTTTGGATTTTGGGTTTACACCCAAATATATAAGTATATATTTTTCCGTTATCACCCTTTCATTCTAATGTTAAATTTAAATTATAATCATTAATTTTAAAATAAATCGTCATTAGCTATCACGTGTGTATATGAAAAATATATAAAAATTATCCATAATTTAGATCTCTTTATAATTTTTTTTTTTCATATTTCTTACTCTCAAATTTTTATGTTCGTCTTCTTCTCTTGCTTTCATCGTTCACGTACAATTTGAAAAATTTTCTCCTCACAACAAATTAACTTTTATCTTGAAGATTTTTGGTCAAAATTTGCTTTTGTATTTTTCTCTTTTCTTTGTTAATATTACCTAGTTAATTTAAAACCTACAAAGTCACTTTAACTGTGGCTCAAGCCATATACGGGTCCCAAATTTCACCCCATCCTTGGAGGTGTAATAGCTCTTAGGGCTTTCAAAGACTGTATGGTTAGTCCAACATTTGATCCCATGTTGAAAAAATTTTATGACAACTTCCATGCTGGGACCCCAAAATTCAATATCTATTTGATGGCTATAAAACCCTTACTTTTTCTTGAAGTGTGGGGTTTGGTCATGAGGGAAGCCCATGTCTTTTGACAAGTTCTTGGCAATGTTGGGGTTATGGTCTGCAGTCATTACAGCTAAGGGAAAAGGTATTGACGGTCAAGGACCGATCTAAATCATTGCTTGTGGGGAAACTAAAGGTTTGATTTCTTTCTATTTTCTCTTTTATGATTTTCGAATGTGTGATTCAATTATAAATACTTTCTATTTTCTTGCCGGGAAAAGTCGAGTATTTTTAAAAAACAAAGAAAAAAACAAGTGCAATTCAATAATCATTTTATCCACGTCTGATTCCAAAAAAATGAAATCCTAGAGCTTTCCTTTTGATTATGAATGCAAAGTTGAGAAGCTAGGGAGACCACATCGCGAGCAGTCAAACCTATCTCATTGACCAACATAGATTGATTCAATTGGATATGGAATTGAGTTTCCTTAAACATGATTGAGATTCGACTCCCACTAGAAGTATTGGACCCTCTTGTATATGAATCGTTTCTCATTGGGAAATCCGTCCTCTGAAAAGCAGTCACTGTGATGATCAGTCCGGATAAGTCATGACAAAATCTCAGATACTGGTCAATAAAAAAAAAACAAAAAAACAAAAAAACCTATCTCCTTGACAAGAGTTGAAGGATGTCCGATGACAGCTACAACACTAATACGATCAATCTCAAGGACCTTAGACATACCCATTCTAGAAGTCAAAAACACTGGATTTTAATTTTTTATTTTTAAATTTATATTTGATGGTATATGATTCGATAACCTATAATTATAAAATTTAGAAATTACTAGACTCATTAAATTATAATCACAAAGTTTATAAACCACCAAGGGGTTTCTCAATAGACAGACAAAACGACCGAACATGCTCTCAATTGAACACTCTCTCAATCAAGCACTCTTGCTTACGTTCTTCAACCAATGCTCGGTTAAACTTTCTCTATTAAATTCTCTCGACTACCATCAACCCGAATAGTATTTTCCTCTAACAAATTAAAATCATGATCACCCATGATTTAAACCTCCCATAATCCCGAAAGTAATCTCATCTGATAAAAAAAGAAATCTCTATAATTTCTTCTGATAAGATAGAGAATTTTCGTGATAGTTTGAATTTTCCTAAGATCTTAAATCTCCAACAATTTCTTCATAAGACAACTAGGGGTTTTTACACCCATAAACAAGAAACTTATCATGCATGCACATTAACAAGTGACCCTACACATATCACGAGGAGGCAATATAGGGCTAATCGAAGGCTCTATTCAGTCTATTCAGTCTATTCAGTCTCTCTCATAATTCTTTTTTTTTTTATTTGAGTGTCAAAGCTTCCTTCATCATATCACCTTCGATGGATATTTGCAGATTTCTCTATCCGTAAAAACTACAAAAAATATCAACTCTATTTATCTGTGAAATAAAACTCACCTTCAATAATATTATCTCGGTAAAGTTAGATCTAAATGCTTAAAAGGGTTCATATAACATATAAAACTCCCTCGATTTGAATATGATACCTACGATCTTAATCTGTTTTATCACATTAGATCGGATCTATTACAAGTAAACAATAATAACGTGTCCTATGTGGACTTTTTTCAAACTCGGTTATGTAAAATAATTTAAGGTTGATCTCACATGTGTAAATAAACGACATTGTTTCGTGAATCGTTCGTAGCCTCACCGACTTGGCTAATATATTTAATTGAGCCGAACTTATTGGCTTGTTTAGTTAAGTAGGCTTCTTTTTTTTTTTTTTTTTTTTTGGGTCTGGTTTATTAGTCAGATGGTCTAATCTGTAAATTAATCATAAAAATATATTTCAAATATTATTAATATCATATCATTATTATATATTAATTATATATTATAATAAAATTTACAAGAGTGGTTGAAACTTGTTCATAAGTACAAAAATAAGAAGGCATAAGCATAAAGATATTACTCGGAAATCATAATAAAATCTCAAAGCCTTCAACCCTAAAATTTTAATATTAGATTGTAATCACACACTAAAATTCAAAAATTAATAGAATTCTATTTACCATTTTCCATCGTAGCTTTACAAAAAAAAGCTAAGGTGGTAGAGTTGGAATTGGAAAAGTAAATAAATAAGAATTAAGATAATGAGTCCTAGTTAATATATTTCCTTAATATTGTTTTTTATTTTTTTAATTTTATTTTGTACTTTCCTTAGCAATGGGTTTCTTCAATCTTCAACCACCCTTCAAACTAATATATCACAAAAACAGGACTAAATCCATTAAGATTATTTAACGAGTAAACTAAAATTTTAAATGAATGTGACGTCAGCCCTAAGGACAAATCAAACTTACGTTTGCTGATTGAGGTCTCAATTATCGTACACGTGGTCCGTCCAATAAATTACTGCCACGTTTTAATAAACACGTCAAAAACGCGTTCAAATATAATGGTATAATTTTGTTCACCCGCAGAAATTTTCAAAAGATTTTAAAATTCATAATACAACTAAAAATTAACTCACATTTTCATAAAATAAAAAAAAGGAAAGGATTGAATCCATTATTTCATTTAGCCAAAAAAATATATCAGTTTTGTTGTAGTTATAATTGTTATTTAATTATCATTTTGAGTAAGAGATTAAATAATTAAATAGGTACATTTAATAATAATATTATTTTTTTTATAAATCACCGATATTCAATAATCACGTTAAAATCGACTAAATTTGATTTAGATTGTATTAAATTTTTTAATAACAAAGCTCTTCCGATACTTTTTTTTCTCTATAAACAAAACTTGAATCTAAAATATTATTTATAAGATATCAGTCGGTTATTATATCAACTACCATTGGTTTAATAATAATATGGTATTAATGATTTTATTTGGTAAAAAGGATGGTAGGATGACCATCATTATTACCCCATTTGAATGTCGAGGATTTGCTATAAGTTACTATATAAAATTAAATATCACAAATTTGTTAGTTAATTAATAATACTTATTTTTAATTTCTTTTCATAAAAGCTAAATGTTTGTGGGAGGAATCTTAATGTTTAAGGTTTGTTCGTTTCATAGTGTATTTTTTTTCTTAAAAGCAAAATTTCCAAAAACATTTGGTGGCGGCGGATACAAAAGAAAAGAAAGTTTGACTTTATTTCCTCCTATATCCCAGCAATCAAAAGAGTCTTTTTTGTTAAGTGTCCCGAAGAAGGAAAAGTCAAAACTCAGAATCATATTCCTATTTGAATGCTTTCAACTTCAAAAACACACGGACATGTACCCTATAAATATATGGCATGAGACCTCTATGGTCCCTAAATTCGAAAAAGAAGATGTGTGTGTGTCTTCCAAAGGGTGCAGAAGACATTTTTGAGAGCATGGGTGACCTTCATACCCAAGAATCATATTCCAAAAACAAGTTGTGTCTTTCAAAGGGTCGAGAAGACTTTTTTGAGAGCATGGGTGACCTTCATACCCAAGGGTCATATTCCAAAAACAAGATGTGTCTTTCAAAGGATGGAGAAGACTGCTTTGAGAGCATAGGTGACCTTCATAGTTATTGCTCAAGTAATGTTATTGAAGATTTAAAGAGGGAGAGAGAAGAGCGTGTATGTTCATATTCATCCTATGATGCTAATAATGCTATGATTGAGAGTGAATTATGCATCCCACAAGACCCAATAGAGGCTTTGGATTGGTACCCGAATTTTGGAAATTCTTTCATCTCCATGAATGATATTTATTTTGAAAATAAATATGATTTTGAGTTTCCAAAGAACAGGAATGCAGAGACAACGAAAACGGAGACGACTAAACCAAAGATTCCGCCCCTTAAACAATCAAATATTATGAATGTTTTGCAAGACGAAGAAGAGGAGCAAAGAAAGTGTAGCCATTGCGAGGCAACAAAGACACCCCAGTGGAGAAAAGGTCCCAAGGGACCAAATTCCTTGTGCAATGCTTGTGGGATCCGTTATAAGAATGGTGGATTATTACCCGAATATCGACCCGCTGCAAGTCCCACTTTTAACGAGGCAAAGCATTCAAATTTTGATAGGAAAATTTCAAAGATGAAGCTGAGATTTGTACAGTAGTTTTTTCCCTAAATGTTTATATTTTTATATGTTAATTTTTTTTAATACTTAGATTAACTGGTATCTAAACACATGCTTCTATTAATGCGACTTGAATTGCTGTCAAACTTTTTTTAGGACGGAGATTTTCTAATATAGTTCTCTTCATACCTATTCTTTAGTAATTAATCTTTATTTTCTTTTGTAAATTTTGTTTGACGTTTTGATATATTTCAATTAATTAAATAAATATTAACATGACAACTACATTAATTCCGTAATTCTTTTTTTATAAACCCCTTTTGAAATATATAAAAATATATCTAATTTCAAACTTATATAATCATCCCTAATAAATTTGTGTACCCTATGTGCATAAAATTATAAATACTAAATTTAAATCCAACGGATTGCATTTTAATAAGATTTTAAAGTTGAATCCAACGTTATTTCAACTCTCTCCTTTCGGTTTCACCTCTCTAACTTCTTAACATTTCATAATCTACTTCCTGTTTTCATTTCATAATCTACTTTCTGTTTCTGGTTCTTCAAATCCATATAATGTGCATTTTACATCTTTATTTGGTTTATCGATTTGTTTCAATAACTTTCGCATTGAACTAAAATTTTGAGGTATTCTATATTATTGAATTTTATTTCATTTACCATTATTTCATTTTTTATGTTCTATATATCCAAGTGTACAATCTCATTTACATGCATAATAAATTTTTCACAAGTCTCGTTAGTTTATATTGTCTTCCGATACAAATTTTGTGTTTCAAATTTTTCACACAATAGAAATGGGTCATAGTCACTGCCAAGACATTTCACATTGGGGGCCCTAATTTACTCATATACCAGACTTAATCATTTTATCAAAACCCTTCTTATTTTTTGTCTTAGTTAAGAAATACCACAGAAAAAAGTGTAGAGTAGAGTGCACCCGATTGTGTCCAAATGTGTAATGTAATAGTATATTAGGCGTTCAAAGTATTTCTTAATCATCCGACCTGAAGAGACTATAAAGAAAGTTAATCAAGATTTATTATTTTATTAAGGCCCTAAACTTTCTAAACGCATGTCGATTATAAAGAAATAATTGGCTTGGTGTTTGTTTAATTTGAAAAGTAGTACAAGATAAAACAGTAAATTTATTCATTTTTTGAATATATTCACTCTCTTTTTTTCATCTAATCAAACGTGATTTTTTATTTTAGTCGTGAAACCATTAATTGGAGTCTATTAATCAAAGAGTTTCCCCTCCCTACTCAAATTTAAACCTCCTTTGTGATATATATATATATATATATATATATAGTTTTATCACTCTTAAACCATTTTCACCTTTTTGCTATTGTTGGGACCAAATTTTCAATTTCACCTCTTAAAAACTTCCTTTACTAAAAACTTTTTGGGGTATAATAGCCCTCCAAATTTTGTCTCAAAGCTATATTTCACCGAAGAAAATTAGGTATTAGGCACACAAAATTAGAAAGGGATGGTCCCCTGTGAATTGAAATACCATAGCATGATGTTTTATTAGTCTAATAATTAAATACTGATATTTCTTAAATAAAATTTTAAATTTAAATTTTATTTATAATAAAAATAATCATAGAAAGATTTTCATTTTTTAAAAATTTAATAAAAAAGACATAACATGATTGGTTTTTTTTATATATATATAATGAGAATCGAATTCAAATCTATTACATAAAAAAATGAGAAATGTGTCAACCAACCAACATGATTAGTTTCACTTTTCTTCAACATGAACTTGTCAATGAAAATGACAAATACCATTCTAAGAACTTAGACATAAATTTGCTGCGGTATTGGCGTGGAGATTTTCGATCCATCGAAATAACCTCTTTTCTCCGGTGAAGGCGTTGCGTCAAATCTAACCATTGGAGCAACGAAAATACGGCACATGAAAGCATCAAAAGCATCACTAAAATTGAATTATCACAATTGTTTACTGATATTTGTTGTATTTAGTGTTAAAATTTGTTGATATAATAATCAATTTTTGCATCTATTTTCGAAACTTTTTAATGAACTTATTATAATTTTATAATTTTAATTAAAAATATCATTAATAAAATGTAAAAATATTTCGTAAATGAAAAAAAAAAAAAAAAAAAAGATAATTCCAACCACATACCAAACGTAATCTTCTTGAAGAGGTTGGCTTAAACTAGCACATGCGACCTCCACCGTACCTTGCCTCCCCCAGATCCTAAATGCGTCCACATATGGATAATCTTTAAAATACTAAAATTGACCCAAAAATGGGAAAAAAGAAATTGGTAGATGACATTATTTTCCAGGTCATAAATGCTCTTAATATGTGACTAACCAACAAATTGACTATTTTTTTTTTTGCTAATTATGAAAAAAAGTCTGAATATTTGAAAAATAGAGTCGCATATAACATTTAGAGCTAGAGAAGATAAATTTTTATTTAAATGATGAAATTTAGTATTCTGATATTTGTAAACATATGTATTTTCACTATTTTCATAATTTTTATGTAACAAAAAAATAAACCCAAAAATTTTTTGGACTCAACTCTAAATATTTATTTCTCACCCTACTTTTCGATAATTTAACTCTTTTCGATAATATTTGTTTGAGAACAAGGACTCAACTCTAAATATTTGTTTGTCTCTCAAAAGTTTTCTGGACTCGACTCTAAATATTTGTTTTCATGAGAAGAAGGAAGAATAAAGGCACTACTTGGAATTTTGTATTAACATGTTGTACAAACAAATCTGCAGATGCCATCCTCAATTTGAACTTATGCCATAACAAAGAAAGACCCAAAACAAAAATAGTTAGGAATTGTTCCAACATTCTAGATGTTATCTTTGAATTTGCTTCTTTTTACAACTTGACACTTTAATCATGACAATATAGAAACACATGTGCAGAGAATATAAACGTGAAATGTGAACGGTGGCGGGGCCAGTTGGGGGCCATGGCCCCTAGGGCTGTAATTTCCACGAAAGAACATCAAATGAAACATCAAATAAATTTTTCAAGCCACGTGCACTCCCAGCACAGAATTCTAGATTTCCTCTGGATTTGAAATTCCAATATGCCAGTACAGTCCCTAAGTCAAACACCCAGTTCTCCGGCCCAAAACTAAGATAGTAAAATTATTAGGTACGGGTCAGAAAAATTGTAAAGAATAGAAATGATAAATATGCCCAGTAAACTATGAAAGATAATTCGTGAAGAAATTGAGAATGTTAGGAATCAGTCAATTATTTTTTTGAAATTTATGGATAGAAATACATATTTATGAGTATCTTTTGATATAACACATGTTAATATATATATATAATTTAAGATTTTAGAGTAGATTTTTGGGCAAATCAATGTATGATATTTTCAAACAAGCTGGTTTAGGGCAAATATCCTCTATACATGGGGTTTTTAAAGGTAACTAATGCTAAATAAGCTGTTTGACCCTCTCAACTTTCTAGAGGTAAATAAGTATGGAATTATTGTTACAAATAATTAAAAATTATTTGTCATACTTTTGCATGGAAAAGTGATGAATATTTTTTAGTTCTTTTTTAGAAACTATCTATGATTTACCAAACATCCATAAACCGTGTAAAAGTTCTTCCTTTACTTCCAATTTTTCTTTTTCTCTTATATATATATATATCTAACATTATTTAATGGGTTTTAAGAAAAAATAATACCACCATCATCAATATCACTAATGTGGGATCGCATGCTCACTGTTTAGGATAAGAGAAAATCTAAACAGCACCAAAATGAGAATCTTGTAAAAGGATTTGTCTTTCTAATAGATTATTATTATTCCATCAATGGCGTCAGCAAAACTTATTCGACCACGTCATGAATGCCCCCACAAAGTGATTCTGCACAGAAATTCAGCTAAGATGACAGCCACAACTATTAATAATAGGGCCATGGATTTTCCCATCTACACTATGAAGCCCTTCTAAATTCCAGACTAAGAAGATATCTTCAGAAAACAAGAGAGAGAGAGAGAATTCAACAAAAATGAGTGGCTCCTCCATCATAGGATCAGGCGGCAACAACATAGGAACAGATCCCAGAAGCACTTCATGGCACAAGATTCCACAACCAAGGGGCACTGTCATAAAGCAAATTGTCAATGATGTGAAAAAAATCAGAGGCTCCTCTTCTCAGAAGCAGAATTAACCCCAAATCATCGCCGTCATCATTTCCAAGAAGGAATGTGAATGCTTAGCTTGCCATCCTCATCATGGCCATGGTCATAGTCATGGTCTCTGAATAATGTGGTGTGCCTTTTACTTTGTCTATAAATAGCTGTTGAGGTTCTTGGAGATCTACTATGGTGATGGCCATGGTCATGGTCTCTGAATAATGTTGTGTGCCTTTTACTTTGTGTCTGTAAATAGCTGTGGAGGTTCTTGGAGACCTACTATGGTGAGCAGGGTGTAATATAAGTGGGGTCTTCGTTTAGGTTGTCTAGGAGGTAATGGAGTCGTCTGTCCTCTGTGCGTGCTTGTCATGTTTCTGCTGTAGTAAGATGTGGGAATGGTGACTAATGTACTCATTTTCTGGATGCCAAGTTAAATTATGCTCCTAGGTTGAAGATGCAGCTTAGATTCATTCTCAACAAATTTCTAGCTACGAAGGGGGTGTTAAAAATAAAAAATAAATAAACCAAAACCTAATAAAATCCTTAAATTTGGTTGATTTAGGGTAACAAGCTCAAGCTCAAGCTCAAGGTTCAGCTCAAGCTCAAGATTCAGTTCAATCTCAGTGAGTTTAGTATTTTTTGAGTGAAGCTTTTATAAACTATTTTTAAAGCTGAATTTACATAGATTATTTAATTTATTTATCAAAATTTTATATAAATTTTTTATTGAGAAAGTGAGGAAATAGGTGATCAAAATCATTCTCATCTACGGAAATGGCAAAAATCAGTAGATTTATAATACATTTCTTGCATAAAAAAGAAAGACAGAAAGAAAGAAAAGAATGGTAGTAATGAGCTCGAGTTCAACTCCTGAACTCATTTAGCCGAGTCAAGTTTAAGCAGAGTATGAATTGTTTTTATTATTTTGCAGCCAGCCACAGAACTTTACCTTCTCCAGCTCATTCATAAGAACACAACACATACCCTGACGCCGATATTTGAAGCAGGTAGCAATCAGAGGCATCTCTGCAAGCCGTAAACCATGGATCCTACAAAAGAAGAAGAAAATCTATAAAGTAGAAAAAGAACTTATAAAACATATTAGATATGCACCTACAAGCTCCAAAAGTAAAGATAGAGTCAATTGACTTACCTCACCGTGGCCACAGATATTATTTCATCGCTTTTCTGCAAAGCAATGACATAGAATCCACGAAAATCCTGCCGTTTGAATTTGGAACTGCAGAGAGAAAATATTCTTTGCATTCAATGCCAGTGAAACATAACTTAAGATTTTTGAAGAATCAGAACATGTAAATTAGTTTGAAATCCAAGTGAAGCTTTTGACTTTTATTTCATCTGCTATTCCCCCAAAAGCCCTTCTGTTCAAAGAAGAGCTTGCCACTTGCTCTAACTGTCACCATGCATAAGGATCTCAAGTAGCTCGTGATGCTTTCCCCTAGGAAGCAATTTTTCAGGAATTCAAGGGGAAACAGCTGCCACAAGATCTTGTGATGGCATCAATATAGCATCATATATAGAAAATCATCTAATGATGCCATCATTCGATTCCTGAGGAAGTTATTTGTGAGGGGAAAACAGGGGTGCCAGTGAGGGGCTGAAATCTTCACTTATTCTTGTCATGCGTGGTTACAAGACCTAAATCTATAGACTGCTGTTTCAACATCTCAACAAGAGTTCAGACAACTAAATATGTAATTTTAAGAAGACGACTTGTTTAATTCTCATATCTTTATTCCCTCATAATTATCAATGGTAAGCAATTTACTGCATTACACCATGTGTGTGTGTATCATGCCCAACATTATCATCGTGGGTTGGCTCAACTGTACGTGGGGTTAAATACCCTTAAGCATGATAGAGATTCGACTCCCGCTAGGAGTATCGGGCTCTCATGTGTATGAAGTGTTTCCCGCTAGGAAACCCGCCCTTCAAAAGAAGCCACTGCAGCGGTCGGTCCGAATTAATCAGGGCGAAACCTCAGATATCGGGTGATGTTCGAGATATGATAAAAAAAAAATTAAAAAAAAAAATCATGCCCAACATTTCTGTCTCTAGGTAGAATTTAGTAAAAGGCGAAATGGCACGGCTGCGTTTTCTCTAGGTAGAATGCCCGGTCCAAGAATGACGTTAGGCCATTAGCCCAGCACGTCAGACCAACAACTATTTACATGGGCTCTAGAAAAGCAAGTCTATCAAACTCTTTTAGATCGAGTGGTCAGATATTCAACCCGTTAATTAGAGATTTCAAGTTTAAGTCTTGAGAATGGTAAAAAAGGATTTAAAAGAGCTAACCCCAAAAAATAAACCCCACAGTAAATTGAGTAAAAACCCGAATATCGGTGGTAAAAAAAAAAAAAAGCAACCGGATAACTAATTAAAAAAATTGTAAAAAAAATTATATGTTTTTAAACAAATACAATTTTTTGAATAAAATATAAATTTTTTTTTTATAAGATCCTATCATTGAATCCAAATTCCCCCTAAACCTCCACCAGTACCATAAGTTATGTTAACTTCTGTTTGATTTTTTTTTACTTGACTACCGATATAAAAAATTTAATTAATTTGGTTTGAATAACTGTGGCTCTAATTTATAAACTATCTCTTTTGATACTTATTTTTTCTTTTTTAAAACTCGAATTTAAAATCTTAATGATGAGATTTTAATGTCTTATCACTAGATTCACGGAATCGTTGTTTAAAGCCTGTTTCTTTGGTATACAAAAGAAAAAATATTTGATCAAATTATAGATAAATTCAAAGGCGCTTTGAATTTTATTTGGGCCAACACAAGAACTTACTTTTCAACAGAAATAAGATTTTGGAAAAATATTATGGTACCGTCATCCATGATTTTGGGAAGAAAAAACAAAAATTCTATATTACCATCGTCTATTTGTGGCGATACCATACTATAACAAAAGTTTAGCATGAGTCGGCCCCGTACCATAATAAAAGTTTATCTTTCTTTTTGTTGTATAACGATTTGAATCTGAAATCATTATGTTGGGGAGAGAGATTTATATCACTAAACTATCTCATTAAGAACTTTATTATGAGTCAAGATCGATCAACATTGGTGAGAATTAATTTTTACTTGTGGATCAATTTAGGGTAATTGGAATCGTAATTGAGAAAGGGATTAAAAATATAAAAAATATATATAAAAAGAATCGATTATTAAATTAAATATTATAATTATTTAAATCAAATTAATCAGATTTTTAAATATTGATATATAAGTAATTAAGTATAAAAAAGAAAAAAAGATTTACCTAGTTTTATCACTCTTCAACCATTTTCACCTTTTTTTTATTATTGGGACTAAATTATCACTATAGAGATAATTTCACCAGTTAAACTCTTTTTACAAGTATAAGATGATTTCGGGTATGATACCGTACCATAATAGTCCTCCAAATTTTGACTCAAAAGGGCTATATTTCACCGAAGATAAGGTTAGGCATGCACATAAAATAGAAAGGGACAAAATAGTACGACAGCACAACTTTATTAGTTTCACTTTTCTTCGACATGAGTTTGTCGATGAAAATGATGAACACCATTCTACGAACCTAGACATAAATGTGTCACGGGACCGCGTGGGCACTTTCAATCCACCGAAATGGGTGATGTGAACACCTTCTTTCTGTGAAAGCATCAAAAGCAAACCATCCTGGCTGTAATTATAAACCCAAAAATATACTTATAATCCAAAAAAACAATTTACTTCCCAATTTTTTCATTTTGGTATTTTTAAACACAATTAAAATAAATCATTTTAATTAATAAAAATATTTTTTTTTTATTTTTTTGTATTTAGTAAAAATTATAACTATACCACCTGTTTATACCCATCATGCCCTTTTTTTTATTTTATATGGTTTATAAGTATTTATTTTACTAAACGATTAATTATTTTTAAATAATATTTATATATAACAACTTATTTTTAAAAAAGTTAAAATAAAATGGGGGGTTTATAAGTGGTATTTTTTAAGCAATCCCAAATGGCCCATAAGAGCACCTTTGTAGAACTTTTTGTCTTCTTATTTTCTTTTTTAAAGGAAAATAAAAATTAATTTTTTTAAAAATAGAATTAAAAATTATTTGTCATTTTTTACTTTTAAAAACAGGTTCTGTACTCCCTTTTATAAATATAAAGTTTGATAAAATACTTTTATAAACTCTATTTTTTAATAAATTTATTATAAAAGGTATACACATAAAGTAATTGATTAAAATTCATATATCTACATTTTAAAAATAAAAGATATAAATATTAAAAATAAATAAATTATTTTTCTAAACTATTAAAATTGAATATTTATAAATATAAAATCATTTTAGAGAGAGAGAGAGAGAGAGAGGACATTTGAAAACATTTATGATATGAATATATTTAAAATTTCGTATCATTCAAATGACTATATAAATAAAATAAAAAAATGATTTTGGAAAAACTGACGTACTATAAAAAAACTCTTATCAAAAGTTTTGAAAAAAACTATTTTTAAGGAAAATAAATTTTATTTGATGAAACTTCTTCTTATAACGAAAAGCGAAATTGAAAGAAATCTCTGTTGAACAAGTATTAACATGAAACCAGAAATTTATTTTTGAGATAAAATATAAAAATAAGGGATAAAATCATGCAAATATTATAATTTGTTAAAAAAATAAATAACATTTTTAAAGGATTTTAATAATATTTTAAAAAACTTTTTCCGTTTCCTATGACTTTTAGAGTCATTCTAAGATAATTTTTTGAAATACTAATAAAATTGAATTTATTGGATAATTTCACAAATATCACTAATAATTTACATGCCAACAATTTTTTTAACGATTGTCGCAGTTAGTGTTATAATTTGTCGATACAATAATCGGTTTTATATCAATTTTTGAAATTTTTTTTGAAATTTTATAATTTTATACTTTATATAATTTTTCATTTTAATTAAAAATATCATTAACAAAATATAAAAATATTTCGTAAATAAAAAAAAAATCGATAGCTCCTAACACATACCAAGCGTGATATTTTTGAAGAGGTTTGTTCAAACTTGCACATGCGACCTCCACCGTACCTTCTCTCCCCCAAATCTTATATGCGTCCGTATATGGATAATCTTTAAAATACTAAAGTTGACCCAAAAATGGGAAAAAATAAATTAGTAGACGTCCCATACAAAATGTCAGAAATGCCCTTAACATGTGACTAACCAACAAATTGACTATTTTTTGCCATTTAAAAAAAAAAAAAAAAAAACTGAATCTTCGAAAAATAGTGTCGCATCGCATGTAATATTTAGAGCCGGTTTTTGGGATTAGTGTGAAACAAGATTAATAAAAGGAATTTTATAATATGCAGGGGCAGGGGTTGGACTAGGAGGGCAAATTTTATAATATTTAATAAATAAATATCATTTTATTGAATTTTAATAAATAAGGGTACTTCAAAAAATAGGTAATTTGGTTTCTCAAATGATCGATTCCAAAATTTAAAATTAAAATTTAATTTATTATTTATAATTAAATTTTAATAACGATAAAATTTTTTGAAAAATTTTAAGATTTTACCCATTAAAATCAAAGATTATCATTGTTCGTATTAGCCCCAAAAGTTTTTCCCACTCAACTCTAAATATTTGTTTGTCTCCCTACTTTTTGATAATTTAACTCTTTTTTTTCTATAATCGTCAAAATGAAAAAAAAAAATCAAAAAACCAAAAATAGAGATGAAAATTAATCCGTGGCTAGTCGAAGGGCATTTCAGTCATTTCGTATGGGCAGAAATACCATTTTATCTCGGCCTTTCGGTTTTTAAGATTCCTTTTGATTGGTTCAGAATTTTAAATTTTTTATTCGGTGAAATTGACATTTTTCCCCCCCAACGACCCCGTCGAGGTTATTTTATTTATTATATTTTTTAATTATATCTAAAAACAAACATCCAATTCTGTAAAATTGTTTACTAAAAACATTTTTAATTATTATTTTATTAATAATTTATTATATTAAAAAATCACACATAATCTGAACTTTGGCAAACCCACGCAGGATTTTGATTTCGATTTTTATTAATTATGGTGATATGAATCCTAAAGATGTGACTGATAATTGTAATTTAAATTTAATTATTAATATTTTTTACAACATTAAACACTGTTTAATAAAAACATATTAATTTTTACCTCAAAAATATAAGATTACCGATATCTTAAAATTTTTTATATTAATAGAGGGGTCTACTCTTTAACCATTCATTGCTGGGCTCATTTCTTTTTCTTCATTTTCAATATCCGATTAATCTGATTCGAGTATTATAAGAAATATTTTAAGAGTTGGTTCTCTCAAATCTTTTTTTATCATTCTCAGGGGTCGAGTTTAAAATCTCTGATTAAAAAAATAAAATATCCGATCACTCAATATCTAGAAATTTAGTATTCATTGGTGGGCTCATCATCACTACGTCTGGCTACAATATCTTTCCAATTTCAACTTCAAGCTCTCCTTGAACTTCACTCGATCATTTCAGAAAGAGAATTATTGAAATGATAATATTTAGAGAATTGATAAAAGTGTAATTTAGTTAATTACAATCATTTTTAATGGTTAATTGAGATTTTTTAATGATTTTTCTGATCCTTACGTGATTAAAATCAAGTGTAATATTGATATTTGGGCTCACATGATATTAAATTATTATTTTTTTTTTCGAGAAAGGCCCATTCACAATGACTTGCCATTTTGTCATACTATAGCTCACCTTATCCGACTCAAAAAAAAAAAAAAAAAAAAAAAAAGATACAAGTAAATAAATTATAAATTTAAATAATTTATTTTGTTGATTTGCAGGATTCATGCCCTAAGTTATGAGGAAGATAAATGAGTGGAGTCCCCTTCTTATCTTTAGATGTGAAACGTGACCATATTGAGAGACCCAAAGAAGAATGGTCAGGAATTCTAATATAATTCAAACATTCCAGGTGCCCATATTTGAATTTTCTTCTTTTAACGGCCCCACACTTTAATTATGAGAGCATAGACCCTTATCCGTAGAGAATATAAATGTGAACTTATGTGAACGTGTCATCGTTACCTAACAATATCTAAATATTTTTCAATTAATTCAGTTTTAATATCTACGAACTCTTATTTAAGGAGTGACTCTTTTAATATAGTTTTTTCCATTTCTAAATTTCAAATACAAGTTTTGATTAAGAGATCTAATATCTCATCTCACTAATCCAACTATCCGTTGGTATGCGTATTTATATATATATATTTTATACTTTTAACAAAATTGAGTATCAATTTTTTTTTTTTTGTTTAGAAAAATAAGTTAGATGAAAATATATATAAATATATATGTATATAATTTAAGATTTTAGAATGGGTTTTTGACCCAATCAATGTATGATATATATATTGTTATATGAAATTTGAACCTGAATCATAAAATTAGATAAGAGAATTACGTTGTGACCACTAAGTTGTCATATCGGGGACAACAATGCATGATATTTTCAATCAAACTAGTTAAGGGCACCGCATGAGTATGTGAGGGAACCCTCACGTACTAATGAATAGTTAAAAATGAATAACTTTTAGTTCTTTTTAGAAACCATCTATCATTAACCAAACATCCATGACCTATGTAAACATTCTACCTTTACTTCCATTTTTTTTTTCTCCTATATATATATATAAAATTATTACCAAATTTAGAATTTTTTATTTTTTATTTACTTTTTAGCGTTATTTTCATTTTGAGCCACAGTTACCGCAAAATATTTCTAATGTGGGATTGCATGGACACAGTTTAGGATAAGAGAATCTTGTAAAAGGATTTGTATTTCTGATTATTATTCCATTAATGGCGTCAGTAAAAACGTCATCGACCACGTCATGAGTGCCCCCACGAAGTGACATTTTGCGCATAAATTCAACTAAGATGACAGCCGGTGCAATTATTAATTGAGCCTTCGGATTTTCACACCCACACTAGTGAAGCGCTTATAAACACCCAGCTAAGAAGATTTCTGCAGAAAACAAGGGAGAGAGAGAGATAGAGTTCGATTAAAATGAGTGGCTCGACCAACATAGGACTATGCGGAGGCAACATAGGAACAGGTCCCAGAAGCACTTCATGGCACAAGAATCCACCACCAAGGGGCTCTATCATAAAGCAAATTGTCACTGATGTCAAAAATATCAAAGGCTCCTCTTCTCAGAAGAGGAATTAACCCCAAATCATCGCAGTCATCGTCGCTAATTAATCACTTTCCGATGAGGAATGTGAATGCTTAGCTTGCCATCCTCATCATGGTCATGGACTCTGAATAATTTGGTGCGCCTTTTATTTTGTGTCTGTAAATAGCTGTGGAGGTTCTTGGAGACCTACTATGGTGTGCAGGGTGTAATATAAGTGGGGTCTTTGTTTAGGGTGTCTAGGAGGTAATGGAGTCGTCTGTCCTCTGTGTGTGCTTGTCTAGTCTGCTGTAGTAAGATGTGGGAATGGTGACTAATATACTCATTTTCTGGATGCCAAGTTAAATTATGTTCCGAGGTTGAAGATGCAGCTTAGATTGATTCCCAACATATTTCTAGGTACGGAGGGGGTGTTCAAAATAAAAAATATATAAACCAAAACCTAATAAAATCCCTAAATTTGGTCGATTAAGGGTAACAAACTCAAGATTCAGTTCAATCTCAGGGAGTTTAGTATTTTATGAGTGAAGTTTGAATAAACTTTTTTCCAACCTGAATTTATATAAGTTATTTAATTTACTTATCAAAATTATACACAAATTTTTAATTGAAAAAATGAAAACACAAATGACCAAAATCAATCGCATCAACAAAACAACAGAAATCGATAGATTCATGATATAAAAAAACAAGAAGGAAAAAAGAAAAAAATGCTCGAGTTCAACTCTCGAACTCATTTGACTCGCATTTAACCGAGTCAAGTTCAAGCAGAGTGCGAATTGTTTTTGTTATTTTGCAGCCCTATGTCTAACCAACAAAATTAATTTGACCATTTTGTTAAGAGTTACTTGGTATGAAAGAAGAAATCAAGAAAATTTTCCAACTAGAGATCAAGAAATCTATTCTTTTAAATATAGACAAGTGAAAAAAATGGCATTAGCCAAAAATCCATTATTCCAAAATAGGTTGATGGAAATAGATACAGGTGCAGCTTCTCTAATATATCCTATCAAATCAAGGTACATAATCCAACCCCCACCAGGAGGAGAGAGAGAGAGAGAGAGAAACCATATCCATATGAACTTATCACGGCCATGTCCAGGCACATTTAGAAAAATTTCATTGCAGAATCATTCCCTTTAATCAGAGTAATTTACACCAGTTGAAGCAAAAATGAAATTCATACAATCTCAAGTTCATGTGTAATGAGCTGCTAGTGGGAGAACAAAATAGGGGCTTTTGATGCTAAATAGTCTCCCACTTTACAATTCTCTAGTATGTTAGGACAAATATTTACATCATCGAATTAGAATGAAAAATTGCTCTGTATAGACATCAACCTCGCTTGTTGTGCAACTAATGCTTGTCGCTAGAATCTCTGTTCGCCAAAATTCTTCTCCGCTTGTAAACATGTTTGTATGTTTCTGTACAACCATTACATGGTTCAACCATATTTTCCTTCTCTAGTTCCTTCTTTGACCTGCGCTTGTACCGCAGGATGCAGCGCTTGCCTTCTTGATAGTGCCCATCTTTGGGTTCCTGCATCATGAAGGTTATGGAAATATGAGAAATACCACATGAGGTTTATTAGTCAAACTCAATGTGTTTAATTATTTCCCAATTGTTCGACTAGGGATATCGGATGGATAAGATCGGTGCCCTTACAACAGACTCAATGTGACAGACTTGGGAGGCATCTATAAAATTATCCCACATGAAGCTATTAATGAACTAAAAATCTTGATGGAGAAGCAAGGTTTATTGGTCAATACCATTGATATTCTGGGTTCATTGTCTTGAGACTTAAGAGTAGCTCCTGCACAAGTGATTTACCACCAGCCAATAAGACGAAAAGGTGAATAAATATGAAAATGAGACGAGGATCATAACTGCATACTGTTCAACAAGTTGTAATAGAAAGTACCTTTGGCTTCTTCAGA
The DNA here is from genome assembly GCA_033439265.1 of Dillenia suffruticosa. Taxonomy (NCBI): domain Eukaryota; kingdom Viridiplantae; phylum Streptophyta; class Magnoliopsida; order Dilleniales; family Dilleniaceae; genus Dillenia; species Dillenia suffruticosa. The sequence goes on from JAVTVX010000027.1 coordinate 2,415,438, forward strand.
TTTAAGGACTTTCTGAAACAGCTTTGTTCCCTGAAATCCCAGTAAAGGATAGCCCAGGTAATTTAATCTATCCTCAGGCAACATCTCTGAAAAACCGAAGGAAGACTCCCATGTTTCTCTATGCTGCGGAATAGCTGGCAAAACTAGCCTCTCAACTCCTAATCGGAGGAGCATCTGTCAAGAGAAAGTTTGTTGTCATTAAACACCTTGAATTCTAAGACCAATTGCAACTGGACAGTAAAAATCAAAGGACATGACATTGGAAATCAAATTAACCACAAATTATGGCTTGAAAAGAAGCAAACTATCAAAATGTCTTTTTACACAGCTTCAAAGCAAGATTTACAAAGATAGCCACAGAACTTTACCTTCTCCAGCTCATTCATAAGAACACGACACATACCCTGACGCCGATATTTGAAGCAAGTAGCAATCAGAGGCATTTCTGCAAGCCGTAAACCATGGATCCTACAAAAGAAGATGAAAACCTATAAGAAAGTAGAAAAGTAACTTATAAAACATATTAGATATGCACCAACAAGCTCCAAAAGTAAAGATAGAATCAATTGACTTACCTCACCGTGGCCACAGATATTATTTCATCGCTTTTCTGCAAAGCAATGACATAGAATCCACGAAAATCCAGCCGTTTGAATTTGGAACTGCAGAGAGAAAATATTCTTTGCATTCAACACCAGTGAAAAGTAACTTAAGATTTTTGAAGAATTAGAACATGTAATTAGTTTGAAATCCAAGTGAAGCTTTTTGACTTTTATTTCTTCTGCTATTGCCCCAAAGCCTTTCACCTTTTTGTTCAAAGAAGAGCTTGCCACTTACTCTGAATGTCACCATGCATGAGGATCTCAAGTAGCTCATGATGCTTTCCCCTATTCAGAAATTTAAGGGGAAACAGCTGCCACAATGTTGAAGATGACGATGAAGCATTCCAAGAAGCATGCGAATGGATGCCTCACGAATATATAACCCTAATTCGTCAAAGACTTGAATAGTAAAGGTATATCAAAAGTCCAAAAAAATAAGAAGAAAAAAAGGGGTCGAAAGGACCTAAGAACCGGTCCAAGGAAGCTGGTTCTAAACTGGACAGAATACTGTCCAAAAAAGATTCCAGAACATTGCCAACTTTGGTGGCCTATTTTATGCAGCAAGAAAAGCATGAATAAAGGCACGGTTGGAGGGATGAAATTCCATTAAGAGGGGTCCAAAATGAAATCCCAAAGAAGCCTAGAAAAGCCCAAGAAGACAGCCCAAACTACCAAGGGTATTTTGGACAGAATTTATAACAGCTAGTTTTTGGGTTTGTATTTATCGGCTAATTTTTGTGTGTACCGGCTGGTAGAACCTTTTAGGCTATAAATAAGTATTCTCTTTTTACTTGTAAGATATCTTGGAGCATTGTCTTCCTTGACATAAATAAAGTATAGTCTCTCTCAAAGTGTTTTTATATATTCTCGAGTATTGTCTCAACAATAGTGTTTTGTACTTGATATTTCATCAAAACAATACAATTAAACTCATTCTCACAAATTCAAATTCTCATTTTCTTTGTTGTTCTTCAACCTTCAAGCACAAAACACAAAGTTTTCAATCCATTGCTCAAACACAAAAACCCTATCTCTACCACCTACGCTTCCGCACTCCAAATTTCAACATGGTATCAGAGCGGATTTCTTTCCCCCTTCTAAATTCCAAAAATTACCCTGAGTGGGCTGTCATTTTTCAAAGGCTCCTAAACTTGTCCAATTCATTGGAGCATATCCAAAATGAGCCTCTTGAAGCATCAAACCCCAAATATGAGCAATGGAAGAGGAAAGATGAGAGCATCATTCTAAGAATGCTCAACTCAATGGACGAGGCACATCAAAGAATGGTGACCGGCTGTCCAAGTGCAAGGGCTGTATGGGACTTCTTGAAGAGGCTGTACAGCAACGAGCACATCTTGGGGAGAGTTTTTGAAATCAAGCAACAAATCTTCAGCCTTCAAAGAGGTGAAAAAACTCTCCCCCAAACCCTTGGTGACTTCAACAAACTATGGAGTGAGCTTAAGAGTTTAAGACCACCAACAATGGACATGAAGATTGTTCTTCAAAGAAGAAACGAAGACAACGTGTTCGCTTTCCTCATGACTCTCAGAGACGCATTCAAGGAAGTACGCCAAGAGGTCTTGAGACAAAAAGAACTACCATCCTATAAGAAGGTAGTAACCATGGTCCAAAGAGCCGAAATCTCTATGAGGCTTGAGGAAGAAAGCTGACCACGAATGGAGGTCTACGGTTTCATGACAACATTGGAGGGTCAATATGCTGAGATCGCGTATCCCCATTGCAAAAGAAAAGGCCACACCAAAGAAAGGTGTTGGGACTTGTATCCAAATCTCAAACCAAACGAAACTATGCCGGATCAAAGATGGAGCAAGCTGCCTTCTAAGGGTAAAAACTCCATCTCTAACTCAAATATATTTAAATTTGTGTATTGTCATATTAGAAAAACTCCATGCACATTTAGAGAAGGATATACTTATGTCATAACATTCATTGATCATCATTCAAGAGATACATGGATGCATATGCTAAAAGACATGACACAAGCACAAAATGCATTTAAAAAGTACTATCATCTAATTACTAAGATATGTAATGCATCAATTCAAACACTTAGAACGGATGATAAACAAAATGTTTGCCCTAACTTTGAAAGTTTTTTTAAAACAAAAGGGCATTGAACTAGAAATTGTAAGTCATGAAAAGCTCATAATAAATAAGAAAGACATAAATATGCTAACATGCTCATTATTAGAAAATGCTCACATGACTCATGATTATTGGTGTGATACAATTAGCACCTTCACACACTTGTATAACCGCATTCCACAAGACGAACTTCATGAAAAATCTCCCTTGGAGATCATTAGAAATAGTAAACCAAATCTTTCTCATCTTAGAACATTCGGGTGTGTTTGCTACATAAATAGAGTGCGGTACATATTCTTAGGATATGACCCTAAAAAAGATAGATACATTTGCTATAATCCTAAGACTAACACGGCATACATGTCTAAAGATATAAAATTTGCTGAAAAAGAATTTTATTTTATAGAATTAGGTGATAAAGTACCACAAAGTCTGCCTATCGAAGCTCTGATTGAGAAGCAAGGGGGAGTACAAATAAGCCACGTCCATGTTGCATGCCGAGGCCAAGTCATTGAGGGGGAGCCAAAAGCAAAGGCCAAAAAGAAGAAGAAGAACAAGAAAAAGAACGGCAAGGAAGCTCAACCATCCGACACAACCTTTGCAAGTCACGACTCCATGGAGCTTCGTTCGTCGAACTTGAGGGAGAATGTTGAAGATGACGATAAAGCATTCCAAAAAGCATGCGAATGGATACCTCCCGAATACATAACCCTAATTCCCCAAAGACTTTAATAGCAAAGGTGTATCAAAAGTCCAAGAAAAGAAGAAGAAAAAAAGGGATCAAAATAACATAAGAACCGGTCCAAGGAAGCTGGATCTAAACTCGACAAAATACGGTCCAAAAAATATTTCAGAACATTGCCAACTTTGGTGGCCTTTTTTATGCAGCAAGAAAAGCATGAATAAAGGTACGGTTGGAGGAATGAAAGTCCATTAAGAGAGGTCCAAAATGAAATCCCAAAGAAGCCTAGAAAAGCCCAAGAAGACAGCCCAAACTACCAAGGGTATTTTGAACAGAATTTATAATAGCTAGTTTTTGGGTTTGTATCTACCGGCTAGTTTTTGTGTCCACCAGCTAGTAGGACCTTTTAGGTTATAAATAAGTCATTTCTTTTCACTTATAAGATATTTTAGAGCATTGTGTCCCTTAGCATAGATAGAGCATAGTCTTTCTCAAAGTGTCTTCATATATTCTTGAGTATTGTCTCAACAAAAGTGTTTTGTATTTGATATTTTATCAAAACAATACAATTGAATTCATTCTCACAAATTCAAACTCTCATTTTCTTTGTTGTTCTTCAACCTTCAAGCACAAAACATAAAGTCTTCGATCCATTGCTTAAATACAAAAACCCTAACTCAACCACCTACGCTTCTGCATTCCAAATTTCAACACACAAGATCTCGAGATGGCATCAGTATGGCATCCTATATAGAAAATCAACTAATGATGCCATCATTCAATCACTGAGGAAGCTATTTGTGAGGGGAAAATAGGGGTGGCAGTGAGGGCTGAAATCTTCACTTATTCATGTAATGCGTGGCAACAAGACATAAATCTATAAACTGTTGTTTCAACATGTCAACAAGAGTTCAGACAACTAAAGATGTAATTTTAAGAAGAAGACTTGCTTAATTCTCATGTCTTTATCCCCTCATTATAATCAATAGTGAATGGGTGTGTCAGAGTTGAACAACTGCTTGTCGCTTCTTCAAAAAGGAAAGCAATTTACTGCATTACACCATGTGTGTGTGTGTGTGTGTGTGTCATGCCCAACATTCCTGTCTCTAGGTCAATGAGCAACTTTATTTTTATGTCGCACTGATTCTGTATCCCACAAGCCTGGAATCCATTAAAATGTGATATACTTGTATTGGCAACAAATTATATCCAGCCAGTGAGTTTTTAAAATATGTTTGTACTTCTATTGCATCAACTTGATGCAGGACAAATTCGTAGTGAGTTTTTATTTTGATTGATTTCTGAACATTGCACATGATGGTACAAGAAGAAGGCTTACATTGAATTATACATAACATCAGCAACGAGATCCCTTCCGGTGAGAGGCTCAATCACAGGTTCAAAACATTCGTGCATAGCAGATAAGGCACTGGATAGCTCGGAGCGATTATTTATCCTTACAGAGTTAAAACTGTCGCAATCATTTCGCCATGATCTCATCAGGGTCCAAGTAATGCCTTCCTCACTGGTTGGATGTGATTTTCCCAGAAGTTGATGAAGATGTGTGCATAACTGAAAACAATAGCAAAAATATCAGAGATGAGCTGCAACTTTCACCATATAACATGCATGGACAATTGAAAATAACGAATACCAATAAAGACATAGATTCCCAGGAATTTCGAAACACCACAGCTAAATCATGCACATCATAAGCAAGGAGAGTTCGCATATAACTTCTAAAGAGGCATAAAGACAAACAGAAGAAAAGAAAGATATGATTTAGAAAACAAACTCAAATGTGCTCGAGTAACCATTTTTTTTGGGGGGGGGGGTGACAGTCTGCTAAATAGATCTTTGTGCCACAAAACCACAAGATTTTTGCAAGATAACTTGTCTACCTCAAAACACTTTTGACTGCAAAACTTATCAGGTGGATTGAGTCCAGGATTTAGAAGTCCTGCTCCAGTCAGGCATTCAAGATGATCTACAAGCGATAAAAAGATTAGTTAGTCCCTGTAAGACAGACAACAAAATTTAAAACGACAGCAGTTATCACCGACATTGATGTGAGCATTGATGGCAAACACAACTGAATTTTTGGTCATCATTATCGGAGTCTCTGAATCTACATAAGCCACATCGACAGCTTGGACAAAACCACTTGCTTTCTGGAACATCCTGAAATAATCCAGCAAACAATGATAAACAAAAAGTTAGACTTCCACCATTCATTTATATGGTAAACAAGCCCAAACAACAGAGAGAAAGCATATGGTAAAGACAAATAATAATATGATAAGACATCAAATAACTAGGTGTCTATAAGACACCTAGTTATAAATTTTGCAGCTTATAGAGGTGCTCAGAACACTCCAATCTTCACAATCATCTCAAAATCCAAGAACCCCCCCCCAAAAAAAAGAGCAGCTTACACTACTTCACTGTGGATAATGTATACTTCACAACCAGAATAGTGAAACTTTATTCTTAACAATTATGTGTTTACTTATCACCATTAATGCAAGTCTCACACATCTGGTCTCTATAATCAATGAGATACACCAGACTGAAAAAACATTAGCCAAATCCACAAAAAAATGCAGAGTGGATATTGCATGAAGATATCAACAGAATAACATGGATCTTGTGCCTTATGTATTAACTAACGACAACATATTTAAACAGATTTGCTTGAATAGTTAATTTAATCAGTTAAGCAGCAGCCGAGCTACAGATTGTTAGAGAATGGGAATCTACAATAGGAAACAACACAAAAAGAAAGTGGCAGACATGCAAAAACACAAAACATTTCTTTGTAGGTTTTTAGTAATTGTTATACTGACTTTTCCTCTAAAATTTCTGATGCATGCAGATGCTAAAAAGATGATGATACCTAAAAACTGGAGATTAATTAATCAATCAACCTTTGTCACCAAAGATTCACTAAATATGTAGCAATATGTAAATAGATTGTACCTTAATCCCCATGCAACCCAAGTGATATGAAGATGTACAGTAGTCACAAAGAATAAGGTCTCCTCCATAATGACAAACAGTACATATTGTGTCATTTTGTAGGAAACCATGACCAATCTTTTTCTTCTTCCGCTTCCTGGGAGGAGATACCATGTCTTTAAGCCTAACTTTAAAGCCAGATCTCTGAAAAGTCATAGTTCTGTGCCGATGAGTTACAAATATGGTGTCCTGTGTCTGCGGAGCATCCACAACAGTCTCCCCTTCCCTAGATGTCAATCTTCTTTTGGGTTTGACTGGTTTTAGTTTCTCGTTACCAATTTTTCCCCTTAGCAAGTTCTTTTTTAGGTTGTCACTAACACATGAAGCCTTTTTACTATTATGCTCCAGTCCATGAGTTGGTAGCCTTAAGTCTAGATTTCTATTATTCTGATCCACCTTGTTGACATCTAGTCCAACTTGCACATGTGAAATATTACAAAGTAGTTTTTTTGCTCCTCTGCCATCTACTTCATGGCCCTTAACAGGCATTTTCTTCATCAGCTGCTTTTTTTTCTCTGGAAGACCAACTTGAGATGTATCATTCTTGTCTGAACGATAGATATCAAAACTGCAGCAACCATGAAGCCTTCTGTGATTGCTTTGGCTAGTTCTGGGTGTCCTTTTCCTTGTTGGATACTTGAGCTGGAGGTGATTGTCCTGAGCTTTGGAGAAGTCATGGGGTTTTGGTTTTTGAAGCTTGATTTTGATTCTGAGGAGCTGCTTCTTTTCCTTGGAAGGAGAAACACAGTTCGTCTGCTCATCATCCTGGCTAGGAGAGCTTGTAACAAATTGACCACATTCATCTATCCTGAGAGCATAGCTTTTTAGCACAGAAGTTTTTGCCGTTGTTTGCAAGCCTTTCCCTAATCCAGTTGCCTCGTCTGTCTGAATTTTTCCATATTCTGGCTTGTTAGATGCCAATTTTATCTTCACTGACTGTTTCTGCAGTTTAGGGTCCTTCAGAGATTCATTTTCTTTCTCGTCTTGAAGTGATTTTTCAATGTTGAGGCATTTACAGTTTCCAATCTGAAGAAGAATATTTTGCAAAAGGGTTTTGGAATCACTCCCACAAGCTTTCTTTGATTTAACTCCTTCATTTTTCACCAATAAGACAGGGAAAGTGTTTTGCTCACTCCATTTAGTTGAAATATCAGAAACAGCATCAATAAAGTTCTTCATCCATGAACTCCGCAAGCCACAAGCCCACTCCGAAATCTTTTCAGCAAATTGAAGATTGCCTCGCAAGTAATGCCAAAATATCTTTATCAAAATAGCTAAAGGGGCTTTAACATCAAGTTTTCTCACCAATTCTACCAAAATCCAAGTTCCTCGATTTGTCCAACCACCCAAGTGCTCATCCCACTGGCAAGTCACGCGTAAATTACAGACTTTGATCTTACACTCATCAAACTCATCTGGAAAAAATACAGATCTTTCACTTGAGAAGTCATCAGAATCAAAAATAACTCCTTCCCACCATGCATCCTCATGGAACGCATCAACACATACGCCAAAAGTCAAACTTGGAAAGCAGGTTACAGGCTTGGATGCTGGAGGTAGTGGCCGAATACGTCCACGATAATTATATGGAACACGACGACTTGATGTTAGTCCTTCAATTGCTCTTGTAACAGGTATATGCTCAATAAGCTTTGACTCATTTGTCTCAGACAACAATTCATCATACTCAACAGATCGACATAAGTCAGAAACAGCAACAACTACCCCAGAATACCATGAACCTCGTAACCCCTCCTCAAATTGCCGCACCTATGTACCAACCATTAAGCTTAACATATCAGATACATCCGAACTTTGAATTTGACACGGAACTGGGATTTCCAAACAAAAATGCAGCACCCAGAACCTCAAAATTTACCGAACAATAGGAAATTTGCATCTAATATTAACCCCATACATAAGAAAACCGGGCAGAATAAATAGAGTAGTTACTGTTGAGATTCAAAATCACACAAAAAGGTAACATTTTGACTTGAGTTCTGAAGGAATTCAAAAGATCGAAATATAACAATGAAACCCTAGAAAGTGAAATTGGGGTTAATCTCAACGACTAAAGGGCTTGAATTCGCCCAAATTTTGCGAAAATTTTAAACCGTTTGAAGAGAGGAAAACTAAATAACCAAAAAACGAAAAAAGAAAAAAATCATGGACAGACATGTGACCCCAATAGATTAAACCCTAGAAAGTTAAGAGTTTATCCAATGTGAAACTATTTCGCGAAGATCAGAACTATGAAATGGCAAGATCAACTTACCTCGACTTTTTCATGAAGAAGGAGCTTCTTTTTGTTCATCACAGTTGCAATACGATTGTCGAGAGAGAGAGAGAGAGAGAGAGAGAGAGAGGTCTTCTGTCTTGGTGAGTCGTGGTTGAGAAGGGCAGATGTGTGAGGTTTTCAATTTCAAATATTTCAAAACCAAAATTAGAGAGAGAGAGAGAGAACAAGTCAGAAAGAGTTGGGAGGGGGGCAAGAATTTAGTAGAAAAGGGGGCTGAGAAATTTAGGGCTTGATCTGAGAGGTTATCTTGAGATAGGACCCGTGTTGTGTGAATTCGGCTAATCTTTTGCCATCACAGCCGTCAAATATGTAGAGAATTGGGTCAAATAGTCAAAGATCAAGCGGACAACTTGGTCGGTGTCACAAAAGTAAGAGGATCGGATGGCTGGAAAAATGTTAACGCATTTGATATTCGCTGTGCTTGCGCATACGCAAGCCTTATACTTTCTAACTCCTATTAACCTCCGCTTCTCGGACCGCCCCGTGAGGCCTACCCCAGAACGAGACATTTGATTTCAAGCGCACCGGTGACTGGATGCCTTTCTTCGACACTTCAAACGTCATTGGGAGGGTAATGATTTAAAAGAAATGACAGTTTGTCCCTCGACAAAATATTCCTCACCCGCCTTTCCTTCCATCTTCTCCTCCTCTCTTTTGCGGTGTGTATGGCAACAAAGGAAAGAAAAAAAAAAATGTCGAAAGAGGATGGAAAAGAAACAAAATAAAATTAAAAATCACACTAAATAATAAAAAAATATAATAAAAAGATAAAAAATAAAATAAAATAAACAAATAAACATATTTGGTTAGATAAGAAAAAGGAGAGAATATATTCAAAAATACATAAATTTACTATTTTATCCTTTTTTATAAATAAATGATATAAAAATAAATTTAATATTTAAAATTTTAAAAGAAAATCTTTTCCCTCCAAAATTCATCTTGGATTTGAAGAGTTTCATAGAAACCAAACTTTTCACTCGTATAAATTATTTTATCAAAAGTGAGTAGAGTTTTTAAAAATCTTTATTTTTCCCTCTATTTCTCATCAAAATCCTAATTCGCACCAAAATTCTTTATCCTCTTGATCTCTAATCTATTCCGGTCTGCCATGTTTCTTTTCTCTTTTCCTTTTTTCTTTTCTTATATGGTTTCTCTCTCTTTAGTTAAAACACTTTAATTTTTTATATTAAAAGTTAATAAATTTGTAAATTAACAATTGAGAAAATAAAATAAATGAAAAACATTAATTTGAGAGATCAAAAAAGTAAGAAAAAAATGGAAACTGATGGAGAAAAGAAGGAAGATAGATTGATCTATCAAATTAAAAGAAGGAAACATAAAGATAACATGAGAAGAGATATCGACTAAAATTAACTAAACAAGAAAAAAAATGAGTTTAATCCATTATTTAATGTAATAACAAATTGAGATATATTTCCCTCGAACGGATGCTCAAGAATTCTTTATATATTGATTTTATCATTATTTTATTTTTATATAGAAATAAAATAATATCAGTTGAATTATTATTCGTCAGTAATTTTATCACTATTTTACTATATATAGATGTATATAGTGAGAAATTAATTGAGGAGCTCGTACTCATATACATGAGATAATACTCAACTTGTTGAACCTTTTCCTTCACGGTCCTTTTTTATTATATTTTTTCATAACTCTAAAAAAAATTATTTGTATATTAGAAACTAGAACTTACTACTTATGTTGTTTTTTTTTATATATTATTTATTATATATACGAAAAAGTGACATATAACAAATATAACTAATAAATAACTATTTGTAATTAAATATTATAAAAAAATATATGACATTTTCTAATTGTAACCGGACCAACGATAATAATTTTTCCTACTTTAAGAGAAAAATAAATACTGCTCGGGAAAAATTTTAAATTGTTAAACTCTCTCGTATTATTTTTATTATCTTGTGTCACAATTTTATTTTGTAAACTTTTTAAAAATTAACCTATTCTCAACCATTCTTAAATCATAAAAATTCAATAAGAGACCCATTTTATTATATAATATATGTGTGTGCGCGACAAAAATAATAAAATAAAATTTTCATAAAAATGTCACATTAGATGTTATGGCCGGGCTTGAAGCTACTTTATTATTATTATTTTTTTAACTTGTAGTTTTCGGATTACTTTATAGTCAAGTAACATAAAAAATTTAACAAAATAATAAATTAGAAAATTAAAATATAAAAATACAAATAAATTTCAAAAATCGGGTTATTTTTACTATCGTCACATTATTGTCACAGTAGTTATTTCAAACCTCAAAATATTATAATTAGAAATTAATAATCAAATTATTTATTTTTATATTTGAAGTTCAACTCTTGAGTTGTTCTTTTATAATTTTTTCTAATTTTTGAAATCAGTCTTGAATTTAGAACTTTAATAATCAGGTTTTTCTTAACTTTTCAAAGGTGGCGAAGCAAATCTATTTTTTAATTTAGGTGATATTAAACTATAAATTACAAAAAAATTGGCAAAAACCATTTAATGAGAGCGGGAGGTGGCGTGGCATGCGACCGTGATCCCCGTGGTACTTTCTTCTCCGCGGCTCGATCGTTCTCGTTCCCAATCGTGGCGTGAGGGGCACGTGACATTGACACCGCCCTTCATTCCCTTAAGCCCCATATTGGCGGGAATCTCATCCGTTTCCCTAAAAGAAAACCCCGACTCTCTCCCCCCCGCCAACGCAGACTTCGAAGGGAAAGCCAAACCGGCTAGAGACGAAGAAGAAGACCATTACGACGAAGACGTCTTCCTCGACGAAACCCTAATCGAAGACTCTCTCGCTTTTCGTGACATCGAAGATCGTCAAGCCCTAACTTCTCGTCTATCCAAGTGGACTCGTCCTCCACTCTCCCATGGTTATCTCTCCCAATCTAAGAGCATTGGTTAGGGTTTTACCATCATTGTTTGCAATTGGGTTTTTTTGGGTCGTTGAGAAATGTGACTTTCGCTGTTTTTTTGGTTGTAGTGTTTCAGCAATTGGAGATTGATTACGTGATTGGAGACTCTCATAAGGATCTCTTGCCCAATTTTTCTGGTCCTGCTGCCATTCTTAGGATCATTGGTGTTACCAAAGAAGGTTCGTGAAAAAATCTGAATGTTTTCTTTTCCTATATTTACTTTTTGCTTGCTCAATGTACTTAACCCTAGTAGCTTTTTGAAATCAGAGTGTTTCAAATTCAAAATATGAGGTGGTTTTGAAAACAAAAGACCTGGGTTGGTCATTGGAGTCATTCAATGACAATTGGAGGCATACTTACACTTCCCGGTTTTTTATGCTTCTATGTTTTAAATTGCTGGATTGCATTTATGGAGCATTCTGAGGTTCTTTAGCAATTCAGTGATGCTATAGTTTTATGGGGTTGCTAGAATTTTATCTGGAGCATAAATGTTGTGCACAAAATCTACATTATTCTATTTAAACCCCCTCCAAAAAAAAAGAAGAGAAAATTCTTCAATATGCTTCTTCAAAATTTTCAAAACAATAAAAAATAGAGATGTTTACCAAACATAGTTTTACTTCAAAATTTTGCTCCAAATATGTGCTCCAGTGTGCTTTCCTTTATGTTGGGGTCATGCTTGGTAATAGGGGAAAGGATAGAGGTGCATCATTAAAAAGTCAAGACTATGATTGTTAAATTTTATATTAACATGCTTCATAATGTTGTGGGATGCTATACCACCAGAGGGTGATAAGTTACCTAAGGTTTTAGGTGGGGGAAGCTATTGCTTCACTTGATATTAAAAAAGAAAAAGAGCATGCTAATACCAAAAATACCAAGCACAACCTAGATGTTGTTATCTGAGGGATGTCATTTATAAACTATCAAATTCAAAAGGCATGCTAGTGTACAATTGTCCCATTCATGGTGATTACATGTTTGGGCTATTGTAAGTTATTTTGAGCTTAATTTTTTTTTCCTTCTGCATTGTTTTTAATGTTACTTATCTTGAATTGAGAGTAAAGGATCCATGTTGACACTGTTTACATTCTTGTTGATTAGGCCACAGTTTTTGCTGCGTTGTTCATGAATTTGAGCCCTGTTTCTACATCAGCTGCCCTCGCGGGATGGGCCCTGATGATATCTCTCATTTTCATCAGATTCTTGAGGTAATCCCACCACTTTTTACCAGCTCGATTCTATAAATTAGTCAATTTATGGATTTTTTGGTAAACTTTTGTTGTCACATTATTTTAGTTGAGGATGAGAGACACTAATAAAAATAGTAAAGTTCCGAGAAGAGGAGCATCATGTATTAGCAGCAACAGAGTTCTCAACCATTTCTCAAAATTGTAGTCGTGCTGGCCACAATGGTCACCAGCTGTTGTGGCAAGTTTCACTCACTAATTTTTTGTTTTATCTGAATCTGTAATGCATGGTAAGTGGTTTTCTTTATAGCTAGCTTTTGGTTTGACGAGCTTTTGCTCCTTATCTTTTTCATTTGTTTTTGGCATTAATAGTTTTTGTGTGTGCACACTTATTAGTGGTCTATTATTTTACTTGTCATATAACCTGTTTTCTTTGTAGTCCATTTTTCCTTTTTCTGCAAGTGTTGAGAAATATCTTTTGTACATCGAGTTATGTGCATTGCTTTTGATAGGATCATATGTGGGCATGTGACAACGTAGATGTAGCCTTTTTCTTTATCCGTTCTCTTTTTTTTAAGTTATCACGTCCATAACTTTCGTCATTTCCTAATGGCAGGTATCCTTGAGAGAGGCATTCAAATTGGTGGGCTTGAAATGAAAATCTTCACGACGTATGAGAGTAACATTCTCTTTGCTCTCCGCTTCATGATTGATCACAATGTTGTTGGTGGCAACTGGATTGAGATCCCAGTTGGAAAATATAGGATGGCAACAAAAAAATTTCCTATTGCCAGCTAGAAATTGATTGCTTGTATCCTTTTTCATGGAAGACACTCTTTCAATTCTCTTTACATGGTCTTGAACTACAAATGACAATAAGTTGAAAGGTTTTATGGGCTTACCTCAAGGCAACAAATATCTGATATCTGAGATGTCTCTGGGCTTGAAAGATTTGAGCAATGGCTCAATTATGTATCTTCCTCATCTGCCAATTCTTTTTCAGGAGTTTAATTTGGTAATTTTAGTCCCTTTTTGTTTCTTCTTTTAAATCATAAAAAGGCATCTAGTTCATTCAACTTTGATAATTTGACTTGGTTGTAAATTGATTAAAGATGCAGTTATTAGCAATTTTGCTCAATGAAGTCATGCACAGGTATCTATGAGTAATTATGCTGGGATGCTCATTCCTTGTATAATTGGAAACAGTTATGTCTTGTTTGTTAGACATGTGTTAGGGGGGAAGGGGAGGGGGTGGAACCCCTAAAGTAGCAAAGAAAGTGGTCTTAACTTAGTTGTTTGTTCCATTAATTAGTTCCTCAGTATTTTGCTTACATAAACTCAATAGATTTGGATTTTCAATATTAAGAAGCTATTCCATTTTATGTTAGAAAGCTGAAAAGATTTATGCTGGAAGTACTGCTCTGTCTTATATGATTTTTTTTTTCTTTTATAATCCTACTGTGTGAAGGGCCTTTCTTGTTATGCAGCTTGGAGGGTGTATATTTTCTTGACTTCTACCAGGTGTTCTGATTTAATTAGTCACTTGCCAGATGGAGAGTACTCGAAAATGGCTCCTTTTTGCATATTGAGTTTTGACAGAATGTGCTGGGCGCAAGGGTCATTTTCCTGAACCTAACCATGATCCAATGATACAGGTTTACATCTAACTTATACTCTGAAGATATGGTTATACCTAGCATCTCGGATTTACTTTCTGAAGTGAAGTTCTAATTTCTATTCAGGTGGCTAATTTAGTTACTTTGCAAGGAGAGGATCGACCATTTGTCCGTAATGTGATGACTCTCAATACCTGCTTCCCTATAGTCGGTGTTGATGTGATGTCATTCAAAGTAGAAAGAGAAGTTTTACTTGCTTGGAGGTTATTGTAGAGTTTTTTAATGATGCTTTTATCTATTATCTTAAGCAAATTCTTCTTACACTTGTTAAGTAATGATTCGGGTCAACGTAGCTATCGTCATTTTTATTTTTATCATATCCTTTTTTTGGCTATTGACCTCCTCTATTAACAGGATTTCATCCGTGAAGTGGACCCTGATATTATTATAGGATATAACATCTGCAAATTTGATTTGCCATATCTTATTCAGGTACTTGAGCATTCTTATCTATCAACATGCACAGGGTCAAAATGAAAGCTTTATCTTATGTTCAAAATGTCCATCATCTTTGTTTGTTAAAATTGCGCAAGGATTCCACCTGATCCTTTCTTTTCTTTGGCAGAGGGCTGAAACCCTGGGAATAGCAGAATTTCCAATTCTTGGTCGCATTAGGAACAGCAGAGTCCGTGTCAAAGATACGACTTTTTATTCAAGGTTATTAAATTTTTTTAATTACAACCTTATTCATCTATCACTAGTTTGGCATAAAAGTTTTTGTTTCAATAAGTATCCTTTTTGCCTGGCATATGAAGACTTAATAAGTGGGAAAATCAGCTAGCATGTCATCCTTAATGGAGGAGCTGATGCTGTACTGCTATATATCTGTCACACTGTTATTTCTGTTTGCTTTGGCTTGATACTTTAATGTTGCTCAGGTACAAAGAGTCAAAAATTCTATATTAAAAAAAAAAAAAAAAGAACATCGAGAGAGGTTGGAAATCTGAGGAGTTAAATCCAAAAGGGAGTCTTCTATTTTCTTTTGAAATAAATGGTTTATAATTAATAATTGTATGAAGATTCAAGGGACTCCTACTTGTGGTTGCTTTCTTAATAATCACCTGAAAAGGCCTCTTTGATGAGCAAGAACATTGTGTTTTGCTTAATGATGAATGTTGTCGGCTTCAGTGTGTGTTGAACTTCTCTTGTTTGTGTCAGCTACCTTTCTTGGATATCCGTCATGTGTTTTTGCATGGTCTAGGTAATACAAGGAAAACTGAAGGAACTTTCGTTCTGGATTTGCTTATGGAATCAAAGGAAATCTTTCATGCTTCAATTCCAGCAAAACGTGTAACCGTTTATAAAAGCTGGCCATTATCCCTGAGAACTCTCTTTCCATGAGCATTTTTATGTCACTTACTAATTTGTGCTGTTGATGCAACAGACAAATGGGGACAAGGGAAAGTAAAGAAGTTACAATAGAAGGGAGAGTCCAATTTGATTTGCTTCAGGTTTGCAAACAACAACAACATTTTTTTGTCCTTCCCCTTTTCTTGAAGTTGTTTTATCAGATGTATTTATCAGCATTCAATCTCAAATAAGTTATTTGCTAACCAACAATCTCTTTTTGCAGGCAATGCAAAGGGATTACAAATTAAGTTCTTATTCATTGAATTCTGTTTCAGCACACTTTCTGTCAGAGCAGGTTTGGGATATGCTTTGCTCATGATATTATTTTTTATTTTTTTGAGGGTGGGTGCTAGATTGATTGCAAATCTTATTTTATATATACCATGTTTTCTTATCCTGTTACTTTGTTTTTGTTTTTATTACCTTTATCCCATGTACCTGTGATGAAAGTTCATTCAAGTATCATGTTTTGTTTCTTTTTCTCTGTTCTTACCTTCTTTCAACATTTGTGTGCTGGGAATCAGACTCTGACATGCTTCACTATGTGACAGAAAGAAGATGTACACCATTCAATTATTTCCGACCTTCAGAATGGAAACTCAGAAACAAGACGGTGGCTTGCTGTTTACTGTCTGAAGGTATGTTCTTTTCTTAATGGTTTATTGCCACTTGTTAGGATTTATTCTCCATGTGCTATGTTGGTTGTCGTGTACTCTCATTGGCGGAGTAGTTCCCTCTTTAAAAGAAAAGAACTTTTCTACTGGGGGATGGGGTCCAAAGAGGTTGCTTCTTTGCAACATATAAGATGCAAGATAGAAAATTAGAATCTGAAAAGCTAATAGTACATATCATCAAAGTTCAACAGTTCTTTTTTGACATGCTGCACTGCACAACTCGAAACAATTTATTTCAAATAAGAGGGCTTCACTCCCCAATATATCTTTATCTTCTCTCAGTAATAACATCTTTCATTTTGAATCTGCCATTAATGTGGAAGTGTTTGACTCTATGTATTGTATCTTGTAAGGAAACACGGTTGTTAGAGACTGGTTGTTGCACGTCACACGTAACAATGAATATGCTTTATTGCAGGATGCTTATCTCCCTCAATGGCTTTTAGACTAGCTGATGTTTATTTACAATTATGTGGAGATGGCTTGTGTAACTGGTGTCCCTCTCTCTTTTCTACTTTCAAGAGGACAAAGCACCAAGGTTTAAATTGACAAGGTTTTCTTTTTGTGGGTTCTTGGTAATTTTGCAAACTAACAAAATTCTAACATTCTGAACACCTAATCATTATATTAAGGTCCTTTCTCAACTTCTCCGGAAAGAAAATAAGAAGAACCTGGTTAGTCCAAATGTCAAGATGGGCATTTGAAGGCGCAACTGTAAGTTTTTGGTTGATACCCATTACTGTGTTGTTGAACTTGTGTGCTAAGATGTTGGGCTTCACATGATGCAGGAACTGGAGGCCAGAGCAGGATTTTATGAAAAGCCAATTGCAACTTTGGATTTTGCATCATTGTATCCATCTCTTATGATTGCATATAATCTATGCTACTGTACTCTGGTAAAGCATCTCAGTTTTGTAGCACAAACAATATATTGTTTCCAAAAACCATTTTGCAATATTAATATATGATTCTTTTTTTTTTCCTCCCTTTTTTGAGCATGGCTTAAATTATGCTTCTTTTAAAGTAGGTGATAGGATGAGTATTTTAACTTTTGTGGTCTATTTGAAGGTGAGGCCATAGGATGTTCACTAACTCAACCTCCCACCGGAAACTGTCAATAGAACTCCATCTGGGGAAACTTTTGTGAAACCAAATCTACAGAAGATAATACTTGCTTCTATTTCTCTAAGTGGAAAATTTAGCAAACTATTTGGGAATACATCTTTGGAGACCATGACATGCCTATAATATGATACACATACAATCAGGGAATACTACCAGGAGGAACTATTAGCTGCTTGCAAAAGAGCAAAAGCAGATATGAAGGTACTTCCTTATTTGTTCTGTGGAGTGCCCTTTGCTTCCCACCATTTTCTTGAAGATGATGTCATTCTTCAGTCTTATTGCTCAAAAAGTGATTAAATTATTTGATCCTAGGAAGCAAAAGATCCCCTTGAGAAGGCTGTTCTTGATGGTTGCCAGTTGGCCTTAAAGGTAATTCTTTTAGCTGGTATAAATCTGCTCATTACTGATGCTGACAGTACAATCACTTAAATGTGATCTGCAACTTCAGAATGCGGGTTTACTGTTGGCCAATTACCATGCCTAGAGATATCCTCCAGTGTTTCAAGCTATGGTTGGGTTCTAGACCTCATTTTTGCATCTTAATGGCACTAAAGAAGTGTCTGCAACTCAGTAGAGTTATTACTGACCACATTATTTCTGTTTCAGGTCGACAAATGATTGAACACACAAAGAAACTTGTAGAAGATAAATTTACAACTCATGGGGGCTATGAACACAATGCTGAGGTACATAAGTTAGTTCTGTCTGTCCAGAGAAAATTTCCCCCTTGATGGTTTATTACCTGAGTGGAGTGGTCCTGTGATTTGATAGTAACCACTTCGATTGCCATATTTCCATGTGGTGTGTTCTGTTGATTATTGAACTTGCACATATTATGTGTTTGATAATACTCAATGAAAAAAATCTATATATATAGAAGGCATTGATGTTTGTATCTGAAGGCCTCATTGGAAGCCCGTCTCATCTGAAAAATGGCATGAATTCTTAATGTGCTGTTTCCATGAAAAGTTGTATCGTCTATACTCCTAATGATCATAGTTGTTCTGCAAGTCTGTCTCTTGGGATGCTGAGACTTTTTTCATATGATGCCTTTAACATTATTGCTGCAATGGTTATGTTCTGATTTGTCATGTCAAGTTATATATGGTGATACAGACTGTCGTGGTGCAATTTGGTGTGCCCACTGTAGAAGCTGCAATGAACCTTGGGAGAGAAGCTGCTGATTATATTAATGGAACTTTCACTAAGGTATGCTAGAGAAAAGTTGTGCTTAATCATCTAATGAAGAATTAGTCACATATGAAGTGTAATGTTTTGGTTCCTTTTGTATGACAAAAATAATGTCAGCTTCTGTTAGTTGCACTATTGAGGTTGAGCCTTGTTCTCCAATATCAAGGAGGCAGCAGCATGATAAATCTTTATTGAAGTTTGTTATAATCAAATTATAAGAATAGGATAGAAATGCAAGTAAAACAGCAAAGGGAAATCCAGGAAGGTTAGAGCAACTAAAAGCTTCCTTTCATTGATAAACTCCGATCAGAATTATAGAAGAAAAGAATACAGTCTACTGTCAGAGCAAGACTGCCCAGCTCATAGCCGAATTACACTTTCAGTTTTTCTCCCCCCTTTACAAATATCCCTCCTTACATTATATAACCACGCCTACCCTATAACCACTTTGATTCACTCTTCTTGGTTGTTGAGTTTGTTACACTTCCTCCCCTTTTCCACTTCCCATCTTCCTTCTACAGTTGTATCTTTCTGCATCTTGGGGGCCACCTCATCCTGCATATTTGGCACCATGTCACCAGTCACATGTTCCATTGTATTCCGTCATAACATAATATGTTTTAAAAAATTTGCTTTGACAGCAGATTGGTTGTGCATAGAGACTTGTATGAATTGAATTGACTGAATATTGATGAACAGGCTTCTGAAAGATCTGAGGATCCCATCTGTGTTCTGGAGAGTAGCATACCAATTGACCCTCAATACTATCTTGAAAATCAAATTAGCAAGGTTGGTTAAGAATGTGATCACAAGCATCTGCTTAAAAGCATCCTTTATGTTATTTCGACTTCTGAAAGTAATGTTTTTCAGCCGCTTTTAAGAATGCTAGCAAGGAACTTCTCCATGGGAGCCGCACGATCTATATCCATTTCTACTCCAACTAATTGTGGCATAATGAAATTGCTAAGAAACAACTTAGTCGCATTGGCTGCAAAACTTTGATAAGGTAATACTAAAATTTTCCTTCTCCTTTGAGGCAAGATGAACTGTCTATGATATTTTCTTATGGTTGATTTGATGTGCTTAAATTCATGGATCACCATTGGGGTGCTGTGCTGATATATTGGCATTTCTCAACAGCATATCAACTTCATTAATTAGATTCAGAATGAGCAGCTATGCTGGATGTGTTTTATTACTAGATATGTTGACCCTTCATATAGTATCCTGGATCCTTGTCATCCTACTTTGTCTCTTGCAATGATGGCAAATTAGTTGTATCAGGTGCAAAAAGGTGCATAATGCCTGTGTTTCTATACATATCAAAAGGAGAAACATCCTCTCCCTCATCCCCTCCAAGTAAAAGGACAGACAAGACGTAGCATACAGGAAAAAAAAAGAAAGAGAAAAATTGTTGCATTTTTGTCCTTTAGGTTATGCTTTCATGTATTTTCTCAAGTATATGCTGTTCATCGACTTAATTATGCTCTCTGCATGCTATTCACGTCGAGAGGCTTGTGGAGTCATTTGATAAGTGTTAGCCTACACTGTTGCGTCTGCCATATTTCCTGTTTCTATTGGACCTTTTCTTTTCTTCTTTATTTTTATGGACTGTGAGGTAGTGCATGGTTGAATTCCCACCAAAACCCTTGATATTCATTTAGAAACTCTCCCTCACACCAAAAGGGGAAAAAAAAAAATGATGAAGCCTCAGTCATCTTTTCATGGTACGGTTCCCCATAACATATTAAGACATTTATCCCATTTTTTGTTTCAGAGAATGGACCTTTAATTGTATGAAGCTTTTCTTTAGTTTGCCCTTGGTGTTTCTCTGTTGGTGCTGCCCCTCTTTGGGCCAATTCGCTCATTCCTTCAGTCATATGGATGAAGGCCATAACAACTCTCGATTGATCAGTGATTCAGATTGAACCATCTGCAAACACTGTAAGGGCAGAGAAGCTGAGCTTTATTGCAAGACTGTTGCCAATGGTAAGAGTATAAATTTTGAGCCTTTTCCTCTGCTAACTTTAATTTGAGATCAATAAAATTTTGAGCCTTCTATCATATGTAATTGTGATGTAAATATTGTATATGTTTGTGTGTCAGTGTGTGAGTTAGAGAAGCTTTTTGGGAGGTTATGGACCCAATGCCAGGAGTGCCAAGGTTCTCTTCATCAAGATGTGCCCTGCACAAGGTTAGATTCCTGCATATTCACATTTTTAAAAAAATCATATTGCTTCTATTTGGGTTGTGTTGAACATAATATTGATTAATCGCATTAGATTGTTGCTGCTCTAAACAAGAGCATATACACAAGCATACGGCTTCAATTATGTATAAAAAAGAATGCTATATCTTTTCTGTGAGCTTTATTGCTTAAATGATACCGACATGATATGCTGGATCAGCCTGACTGTTCATATTATGCAGTTAGTAAGACTCATTTATTTCTGCTCTGCAGTCGAGATTGTCCAATATTCTACCGGAGGAAGAAAGCACAGAAAGACATGGCAGAAGCCAAACTGCAACTTGATGGATGGAATTTTTAATATTCTATAAAATATTTGGTGTATGGTTTCCATCGGTGTATTAACCTCCCAGCCATGCCGCTTGAATTTTTTAATTGATGAGATGCAAGAAGCAAGGGAGGGTTCTCTAATATAGTTTTTTTTTTTTTTCTTGTTTTGGGGCGGGGGGGAGGGGGGATGTCTTGAATGTGTATAAAATTTTGTAACATGATTCGCAAGGAATCCTAATTTATGAGAATGTCAGATTCATGCATATTGTGAAGCAAACGTATCTCTGCAGCTGGATTTTTTCCCCCTTTTAGATGGGGCTCTTTATTATTCTTGGCACATGGGAGAGGCTTGAACTGATCTCAAAGAGAAGGTAAACAGTTTGAGATATGACTAGACTTTTTTTATTTTATTTATTCTTATTATTATTTTTTACTATTTTTAAGACAGCCGATTGGTAAGTCGTTTCTCTCAGAAGGGTTGAGGGGGACCTGAGCAGGGGAAGACCTACCTGGCCTAATCAGAATTGGGCCAATCAGAATTGGCCCAGCCCGTGTGCTGGGGAACTCGTGTTGCACCTTGAGACCGAAGTGAGCCAGCCCCAAATAGCCCCAACTTTATAGGACATGCTCATGGCCCAGCTCAAAAATTCTTCAACAAAGGGGGCCCGGGTGGGCATTTTTGGGTCACGTCACCATCCTTTTCACGAACAAAAGCTGAAACAGACGTGAAAATGAGGGAAAAAGATCTAAATTCTAAACGTACATCGTGAATACATGTTTTGGTTTCTAAATATAAGCCATCAATGATTTCAAGAGACTTGCCGGCTAGCATTGCGAAGGATCGGTGCACCCGTGGAATAAACCAAAACATGCTGCCTTAGTAAATCACACAAAAAAGGCATATTATATTTGTAATAGTTGCATTAAATTATAATTAACTCAAAAGATTAAGCCTTAAACTTTCAATGAAACTGTCATTAAAATCCAAAGACATTCATTAAAAGTGAGATGCCAAATAAATATCATATTACAACAACACTATTTATGTAAATTCTATCCACCCACAGTTTAGGAGGGTTTATTAAAAAAAAAAAAAGAAAGAAAAAAGAAAAAAAAATTCACAACCCCTTCTTCTGGTCCCAAAGGGAGCGCATGCTTGGCACCCTGGGAGAGGTGTTCTGTAGCTTGACCACATGAAGCTATAGCGTAATCAACTGTAGAGTCTTATTCTTGCTGTGATTGGCTCCCGGCACAAAGGGCACAATGAAATACTTACACCACAATCTTTGCACGTCTAAACCAAGAAAAGAAATGACAATCAGTAAAGCCAGAAAACGATTATTATTTCTTGCCTCTGAAGTTAAAGCCTTAAAAACATAAATTAGCATCCCAAACAGGAAATCTGGGCTGTTAAAGTTTCACGGACCTGCAAAGGTTGTACAGTTTAGGCAATATGATGTGCATATGTTTCTTCAGATTTTCAGATTGCAACTCATAACATGCTTACCAGATGTCCGCATCCAAAAGCCATGTTCTTTGGATTTGTCAAGCAAATTGGGCAGACCTTGAACAGCATATGAGAGAATTATGAAGAGAACAAGATGCTCCCAGAACAATATAAGAATTAGGACAGACTATAATACCTGTTCAACCGGGGCTCCAGGTTTGGAAGTATCAGATTCTGTCAGGTGCGAGAATGATTTTACTGAATTGTCACGTTCCATAAATTCAGGTGGAGGAGGAAGTGGCTTAGTGCGTGGACCCCCTACTCTATCTCTACTGCATGATTTGAGCCACAAAGGTTTCAACATCTGAATGGAAATCAAATCTTGGACCTAGGGACTAAAGTCTTACTAGTTAAACTGAGGGCTTTGAGTGGCTCTGTATTGAAATGGGATCTCCATCAGGGCAGCAAGTGCAAAGGCTATTTCCTTCTTTGACGGTTCAGAGTTCTCAGACATAATTTTTGTGAAGTTGACAAACTGCAGGATTAATAGGTGATGGAAAAAAAAAAAAAAAAGAATGACTTGAACAAAATGATATCAGTGCAGATGCAGAATCAATGTGCCAACATGAACTTTGTGCTGAAAGGTTTTGGAGCTATAGGTGTCATAGTAGCAGTAGCATGCACAACATTGGTGCTATGCAATAACATAGGAAATCTGCCAAAGGGGATTGTCAGGTAACATGTCTACAAAGTTGGACACCATGTCACACCAGAAGTTTAGATAGTTATGTGCTAGGCTCTTTCCCTCTCTCTCACACGTGCACACACACAATTTATCTGATGTAGAAAACACTGCTTACAGATGAAACTTCAAGTATCTGCCTCATCTGTGAGTCCCTCCCCCATACATAATTAACAGCTATAGCTTATATTCAAGAAATTAATCAGAACTTGATCACCATCTTGTACATAACTTCCAATACAATAAGGTTGGTGAAATCATTATTATTATGATCATAGACTGGAGCAAGTCAGGAGCAGTTTGCTGTCAAATCCTTTCAAGTCTCTAAGTGCCAAGTTCAGCCTCATGGGTTACCAAAATTAGATAAGCACTTTATCTGGTCAAATACTAATGCTTAGTACCTGGAAATTATCAAAAGCTCGTTGAGGTATTTTATCATCGAACTGCTGCATAGCATCCCACGGTCCATCACCCACACCAACCAAAATAATTGAGAGGGGATAATGACTGCCACAAGTTGATAATTATCAATACAAGAAGATAAATAGAGCCACAATCAAATTCTCAATAAATTGACTTCTACCTTGCAGCAACTACAGAATTTATAGTTGCTTGTTCTTGCGGACTCAACCCTGCAGGGTTTGTGGTAACCTAGTTTTGTAATGAGGAAATATTAAAACCCGGAAAAGGAACACGAATAGGAGAATAAAACAAGACATAGAACTAAGAAAGTGTACAAAGTCACAGGAAAAATAACATCATATGATATTAAGATAGACTGTTTAATGGACAGAGAATAAAAGATAGATTAATGAAACCTAATTTACATGGGACAGCTGCAAGTTGAGTATAGACAAAAATTGAAATATCAAATTGTGAGACTAATTTATAGAATATGCAGAGGTTGGCCGGAAAGCATTATCAGGATACCTGTCCATCAGCAATGACGACAAGGACATGATATCGCCCATTGCTTTGCTCCACAATGTCAACAGCTGCATCTATTATTGGGGCAAATGAAGTTGGACCTGCTCAACAACGTATGAATGTTAAGATAGGTGTAACTATTGCAGCATCATACCATCCAGTTCTAATAAAATGCATATTCAGAATGACCCATTCATCATTAAAAAATCACAATGTGCATTAAACAAAGAAGCAGAAAAGAGTAAAAACCTGATAAGCTCAAGTAAGGTACAATTTCTCTGTACCGTGCAAGAGCTTCCTCAAAACCGTGACAATATCGTTGATCAGAGTAGAAGCTGAAGACAAACATATCATGTGTTGATGCTGCAAAAGCATAGATACACAAGTGTATGAGGTTCAAAATAGCATAATTATGTGGCACCAATCAAAATGTAAATCATAAACCAGCACTAACCATCACCAAATCCAAAACAAGGTATCAAATTATCTTCATCAAATGGGGACAAAGTTCGACCAATTATAGAAATTGCTTGCTCATAAGGATTGGGTGTGCTCGTGATTGCATGAAGACTTTTCCTGTTGAATGAATGTCTCCCTAGAAACATTACAGTAAAATACTTTCTTAGCTCCAGTATGACTTAAGAGAATTACTCATAACCGATCAAGGATTTCTAATTACCTGTCCACTCGTTGCTTTTTGTGAAGTCAATGCCAAGAATTAAGTTGGAAGATTCAAGGCCAGCCTCTCGTAATGCGTCAACAACCTGCAAATACGATTAGCAGGCTGAGGTAGTATCTAGATATGCAACAAACTGTGAAGCACACCGAATGCTCATAGATATTGTAATAATACAGCCATGTGATATGCAAAATTAAATCAATGGAAGAACCAAAACAAGTTTATAGAGATGCAACTGTAGCAATATGTCATTTGATGACATTTAGCCATTTGTTCATTTTGACTGTAATAAGTAACACTAAATCTCTCTCCTACAAAGCATTTTATCACCTAGGACGTTCTATAATAGCTAAAGAGGGTTAATAGCTGTTCTTGACAAGGGGGATAGTAGCAGGGCAGCCTACTATCGTTCTTGGCATTTTTATGCTGTTTTAAGTCCATTTTATCCTTCATATATCAGTTTACTCATATGAGGAGGATACTGCTGTAAGTTTCACTAGTCAAACAAACAGACATATGACATCGCTTCCCTCGCACAACACCATAACTTTCTTGAAAGAAGAGATTCCACAGAATACTCAAACAAATAAATGGATATCTTAAAAGATATCTTCACAGGTGGCTCGTTATGACAAACGGGTCCCAAACATATGGAACTAAGTCTTTTTTTTTGGGGGGTGGGGAAGAATACAGAGGTCTAGCAGAAGAAGTCTGTTCTCTTTGAAACTAAATCTCCAAAGTTTAGGTGGTAAATAATTTCATATGTATCTTATAAAGATTGCTGGTGGCCACGGGCGAGTCTTTGGATAATTAGAGCAAAATTGCTTGACCTATGAAAGATACTTCAAGCATTTGTCTGTATGACTCTCATCAGTCTACAGCTCTAAGTGTCACGCATGCGTCTTGAAAGTAAAATATGGCAGTACCAAATGTGTGGTATAACTGGGTTTCATAAATTCACAGCATTAGGTGGTACCAAGAAACAGGAAAAGGAACCTGATCCAAGGAGTTGAAATTGTCAGCTATATAGTTTGCATGTTGTCTGTTGTTATAGCCATGAGACCTGCTATCCATCGAACTTCCTGCATGAGAAGGTGGTTGATGCAGAAAATCATGGTGAGGATCATAATGATGGTGATCATCATCATATGCTGACTCTGAGTTACCCATATCAGTATATATTTTTCTTGTAAAATTAATCCTGTAAGAAGTGTGAGAAGAAAATCTGTTAAGCTAGAACCTTTGTTAATGTTAGGGTTCTTTTACTGCAATTGCTTTCTCATGGATCCATGTTTGACAGTTACTGCAACCGGTAGGTAAGCTCCATATATATACATTAAGAAAATATCCATACATAGATACAAAGGCGAAGTTAAAATTTTATATTAGTGGCCTCAATACAACATGTATTTGAAATTATAATTTTAGGAAATGGAGGTTATATATTTTAGGGGGAAACAATGTTTATGTTGTAATTTTTGACATTTTTCGGGTGGGGGCAGCTGCCCATGGCTCCTCCCTTCCGCTCAACCTTGCATAGATAAACACCTACATGTAAACATAAAATGGCAGCGACACGTATTATGCATGGGCTTGTTTGTGTGTGTATATATATATAGGAGGGGCTAAGCCTTAATCTAGGTGTGGAGGACGGAGTTGCACCCCGACTTTTCCACAGGTCAGGGATTTACACTAGGCAGAATAACAAGCTCGGTTTCTTTAATCTCTAACATGCCATAATAATTCCACTCTTCAAGAATGACAAAAGTTTGGGATAACTGAAGTTTACAGTTTTGTAGTGCTAATAGAGCATAACCACCATTCAGTAGTTCTGAATATGTAAAGGTGCAAGTGTACTCATTGCAGACAAAAGGATGAGGCTCTTTTTGTTTTGCTTCTTGGCCAAACCAAGCATACATGATGGTGCTTTTATAGAAAGAAAAGAAATTTTATCAATAGATATCAAGACAGGAGGAGGATGGAGAGAAAAGGGAAAAGGAACAGGAAGATAAATGGCCAAGGTACAAGACAAAATAAAAAACCAAAGAACCAAGATTTCCACCTTCCTATAACATCCTCAAAAGTAATTTCTTGGTAAATCCCAACAAATCATGCTATATAGAGGCAAGGAACTCAATCTTCTCCCAAAAAAGGGGCCGGGGTAATAATCTTTGTCAAGTTAAGCATCCTTTTTCCGAAGGTACTAGAAATGTCAACTTATGCTCAAAGCATTGGCATTTCACTAAACTTGTGAGTTCCAGGATGGGCAAAAAGTGGCCAAAAGGGTCTTCTTTGGTCAAGAAGGGGTTACTTCCCAGATTAAAACCTAGGACCCCCTTGTTACAAACAATTTTACCACTAGGCGATGGCTGTGTAAAACACAAAAGCATGGTCTTTTTCTCATCAAATACATTGCTTTTCAAGAAAGGAAAAAAAAAAGGGACAATGAAAGAGCATATGATCCTTCAACCTCAGGCCACTTAGAAGAATGCATTTAATTATTTCTTTTATCGCCCTAAGATCATTTCATATACCCTTTATAATAAATTCTAAGTTATCCCTCTGTATCTTTGATTATAGCAGATTATTTAAGAATAGGAAATGGGAATTTAACAAAAACCAAAATGAGATCGTTTATTAATGAAAAATTACAAAATCATAGGCAAAGAGGAAAAAAAAATATTTGGGTTTATCAGAGATGCTATAATTCAGTAAAGACAACTCAAAAGCACCCAAAACTAGCTGTAAGAAATCATTGCAATTTAACAACTTCATCTCCGAGAAAAACCTAATTCAGAAACTAAACATTCTTATTAAAGAAACATCAATCCATAAAGATAGACATAACCTTCTTTAGCAACTCAGAGAGAGAGAGAGAGACCTTATTTAATTGCTAATGGGCGGGTTCTGCAGAGAGGAGATCAAGATTCCTGGGTTTATCTCTGATTCCACGAGGTAGCTCGTTTGGTCCACGCGAGTCGGTGGCTTTGGCGTTTGAAAAATGATTCATGTAAAGGCTTGTACTCGTCAACTTCACTTTTGACCCAACAAGTATCCTTTGCACCTCATCTCAACCGTTTGTCAACATGCTCAACAAACTTTCCCCTCTCCGACAAAGGGTGTTGGGGGCCATTAAACGTTACGCCTCTGTCTCTCTCCCTCCCCTATTTAGAATTCCAATTAGTTTTACTTTTTGATTATAATTACCCAAGGGAGTGAGACCACCGACATTACTTTTTCCGAGTCTGTGGAGTCCAACATTACTTTTTCCGAAACACAAAGGAAAGCAACTAAGAGACCCCAGAAAATTGCGGCCGTCAAACTTAAAAATAAAAATTCTACTTAACAATTTCCCAGTCATGCTCTCTCTCTCTCTCTCGTCCAAATGAGCCCAAAGAAAAAAAATAAATAAATCAAAGTGTTTTTTTTTTAATTCGTTGGACTTGGTCCACCGTCGAATATTCAAAGATTTATTTCAATTAATCTTGACTGAACTATGGTTGGCTCCTAATTGGGAGAAAGTTCTTCCAATGTCGTTTTTATTACTTTCAATACTTAAATCTTAATTCTTAATATAAGGTGACAGTGTCCGTTTCACCGTAAGAACAAAGTGTTAGTAAAATGTTTATGGCAGTGGATGTATCGTGAGCTGTCTTTCGACTTGGTCTCCCATTCAAACCCCAACCAACCCAATACAAGTGGAGCATCCATGATGAACCCAATTTTTGGTTGGATTGGGCTATGTTCAATTCTTTCTTAAGTCTTTCATTGGGCCTACTGACCCATCCGATGTCCATCTTAAAATGGGCCAACTCCATGGACTGGGCTATGTTGTCCAAATTACGTCGTTGTAAACTGTACTTGTGCGCTGCTGTTTTTGGGGGTGCCAAGAATTGAACCTTAGATATGGGGTCGTCCACCTCAACGTTTCCACCACCGGACCAAGAGTTTCAAGGTTAAACTGTACTTGCGTGTGCTAGTGTGCACAAGTGTAAGAGGGGGAAGAGGGTGTTTGATTAATGTTAGATCAATTTAATGGATCAAATCTTTACGTATTGATCTGGAAAACAGGGGGAAGAGGGTGTTGTGATTAATGTTAGATCAATTCAATGGATCAAATCTTTACGTATTATAGCTAGATTTGATTACGAATACAATACAGGTGGTTTATTAAAAAAAACAGTACAAAATTTAAGACGAGACTAAGAAGATGATTTCAAACTAAGAAGAGTGATGACCAGCAATTATTTGAATGAATATAAAAAACCCCACACCCCACAACCATATGAGCACCAAATACTTTATAACTTCCCTTAGAATTTGCATATATGCATATACATACAATACAAAGGTATACACTCCGATTTGATAAGTATAACTATTATTAGTTTTCTTAAAATTTAAAACTCTTATTCTCCTAAATTACATATAATATTTCACTTTTAATATAAATTTATTTTACTAAAAAATTTAAAAATAATGAATTGTGCATGCTATGATGTGATCTAGAAGTCAGGACTCAAAGAAAGACTCTACCAACCCTGCCAAGTTGGTAGGTATTTGTTTGTCCATTTGTTTGCACTCTTCCATCATCCAAAACAAGAAATCATAAATAACGTTTCTTAGGTAAGTTCAGTGTGTCCGACAAGAGAATCCGATCTTAATTCAGCCAAAATAGCATCCTTCCCTAAAGGCTTCAATTATTTAGTAGGCAACACATAACCAATCTAACCAAACAACTAAGCATTTTCTTGAGCTGTCTATAATCAACACATCACAATGTGCACTACTTTTATGATTCCATCTTTTTTTCAAATCTATTATTATTATTATTATTATTATTATTGGTATTTGATAATTATGTTGGATCTAATTAAATATGTTTTGAGTCAAATTGAACTCTTAAGAGATAAAATTTTTCAGTATTTATTTTATTCATACATAAAATTCGAATTCGAAATTTTACTTACAGGGTATTGGTGACCAACGAGATACCGATATTATCATCATCATTATTATTAAAAAATCAAGTTTTGGGTTTGATTTATAGTAAACAAAATTGCTTTTGAAAATAGGTTTGACCATCTAATGCCATGGTGAAGTTGTATTTTTGATAATAGTTTGGGGTGAGAAATTTTATAATAACCTTAAAATGCATAAATAACGAATCGAGTTTTAATTTTAAATTTTTAATTGAGTAATAATGTTAAAACATAAATAATAAAAAAAAAAGAAAGAAAAAAAAATCTAACATCGTCCCCCATCTTCAAAATGTAAGCACCTGCATTGCACGTGCAATTGTGTTTTGGTTTTGTTGCATGGACGATAGAGGCAGCTGGCTTTGAAGGGGACAGGCAAAAGGTGTATCAGACACTCCAGAGGGCTTGGTGTCCACTTTGTAAAGGACTGAGACTATCAATCCACGTGAAATTCTTTCGTTCTTTGTATACATTCCTAGTTGTTCCTTTTTTTTTTTTTTCCTTTTTATGATTGTTTGGATGATATTATCATTTTTTGACATAAAATTATTACCACCATAGACTTGGTTTTTGAAGGTGGCATGGCGAATCCTGAAGGGGAAGGTCTATTGAGTTGTAATAGTAAATTTTCTTTTTTTTTTTCGAATAAAATGGTAAAATAGAGATAATAATATAGTTATAATTTTAGAGTAGACCGTATTCTATATTATCTATTTAATATAATATTGTATATTTCTTAATAATTAGTGGTGAACAGATGATCTCTACCTCATCTTTTTATTTTCTATTGTTTTCAAATCGTCAATTAATTTATTTTACCTTTTTGTTTTTACTGATTTTGATTATTCTAATAGTAATAGCTTTTGATCTAGTTTTTCAATTGTTAGAATGGGTAACAAGGGTATTGAAAAAAATTTTCAAAATTGTTTTTAATTTTCTGGCTCAATTTTTCTTTATCATAGAAGATGTGAGAAAGAATCAGTATAGAAGTTCGGCGACATCACGTAAAATTAGCTTTATTACATGAAATTTTACATTAGTTGCATCATATTTCGTACTACAATAAGAACACTACTATTTTTTTGGTGGAGCGGGAGAATGAACTTATGAAACAATTCATTACGAACTTATGAAACAATTCACTCTGTGTGAAATAATTTCATAACTAAAAATTTTATTCAAATATTGCTATACTTCTTGAGAAGTCATAATACAAGTTTTCATTTATCATGCTCATACAAAAGATTTTCATAAGTTGCACTAGATGATTGACATAATATCCAAAAAAGGCTAAACAAACTTTCGGATGGGCAGGTTATATCCATTTAGTGCCGGGATGCTTTCTACTGGGCGGCAAAGGGGGCCCCTAATGCTCTTAAAAACCCCTATAAATTGCTCCCCAACAAATGAAAATCCGACAATTACAATCTGGGTGCTTCTCATTTTGCAGAAATTTGGGACGAAATGGTGGGGATCACTTGCTTTCCTTGTGCTATTAAAGACAAGCAATTGTTGGAATTTGGGATTTTGGATTCCAAGCTAGATTTTGGTATGCCCTTTCAACCAATGCAGACCTTGTCAAGCGTGCAATTATGACTTCTACTTTTTCTTTGCCCCTTTCCTTTGCCATACCTATAACGTGCTAAGTCAAAACCCTGACCATCTGGTGTAGGCTTTTTGTAACTTTGCCATCATGCAATATATATATATATATGTGCTATAGTTTATAAAGATATTTATGTTTATTAATTTAGTGAAATAAAAAAAATTACTTTATCTACGTTTTCTTAGGAAAGACAAACTTAATATTTGAAAAGAGAAAAATAAACTCTTTTTGTCATTTCTATTATTTTTATTAATTTTTCTTGGTTTGAGATGATCTAAAATGTATGGAATACTCCTCGGCATCCTATTTGCTTTCCAAATTTAAAAAGGAAAGTTATTGTTTCTCGAGGATGTAAAGAGGGAGGAAAAAAAAAAGATTTTTGCTTAATAAATATCAAGTCAAAGCATGTGAGAACAAACTCCATCTCTTAAAGTAAAAGAAAAGGAGTTTTTGCCTTGTGTCCTTCATGGGGGTCGGGGGGGACCCGTGAGGGAGGTATTTTTGCTAGTGACTAGAGCTTCTAATGCAATGGAAAAAGACCTCTGAACAATGGAATATCAACTCGAATGAAAAAGCAACACATTATTACTAACGCCTGATCACTATAACAGTTGAATACTGTGACCCGATAAATAATATCTTGAATTTAAATTTTATGTATTAAAAGAATAAATATCAAAAGAATTTAAATTTATTCATTAAAAATTCAATTCAATTTAAATCAAATTTAATCAAATATAACATAAATATCTGGTACGATGATGACTTACATGTTAAATTTTGATGGTATCAATTAAAATAATACGAGAAAAATGAATTAAACACCAAATAGGCGGGTTCACCTCATTATATTTTAAAAATTTTTTGATTGATCTGAAAATATTTTGATAAATTTAATATTATTTAAGTTTTAAAGATTATGATTTCTCAGAACTCTTATGTGAAATTTTATTTATTTAATTTTTAACTCATTTAATTCATATAATAATTATTTCCCTATTATACGACGACAGTTGGGTCGAGTGTTCTATAGGAGCAGAAGATGCGATAATGCAGAGACTACCTAAATAAGTTGAAGGAATGAATGCCCACGTGGGGCATCTTTCCTTATTTGGAAAAATGAAATATCCCACTTTCCATATGCACAAATGGTAACTTATGGGATTTGAATTCCCTACCATTTGTGGTGATGGAAACATATGGAAACTAGGGGCAAAACCCTAGGACACACAACCATTGCAAAAATTGTGAGGAGACAATTGAGAGAAAGAGGGAAAAATTCTGCGAAGAGAATTTGTCACCGGATTCGATTGAGGGGTCGTGGTGCTGCGGTGATAGCTCATCTTTTGTGGTTATCATCCCGACTGCGAGGTCAATTGATCGAGATTCGTGGTTCCCAGATTTTGCGATCTACTTTTGAGATATGCCCGAAAATCCTATTCTTTTATGATTCCGAAATATTTTACACGCTTCCGCATGTGTATGTGCATATAAATCCAACATTGGTATCAGAGCGTAGGGTTGGATTTATTAAAATTATTTTCGGAATATTTTTTGGGTATAAAAATATGGGGTTGCAAAAATGGGTTTCGGATCACGGATGAGTTTCGTGAATCCGAATAGACCGTGACGTTACCCATGTCACGTAGATCTCAAATATAATTTTTCCTGAATTTTTGGAACATGTTTAAGCCATAAAAATTAAAGTTGAAGTTTTCGGCCCTAAGGGTGCCCAAAACTTAAAAACCTAGATCTATCCATGTAGAGGGATCATTGATCTAAATAAATGGCATATTAGTGTTCCATGTGCATGGATCTACGTTTTGGCATGCATTTTGCATAGATTGGCTGCCGGAAACTGGGATTTCCGGCAAGGCCGCGGAGGGCCAAAATTTGGATATATGATTCGCCGTGTTTAGCGCTTGAATCATTCAAAAAAACGAGTTCCAAATATTTGTGGGAAGTCCAAATATATTTTCCGGCAGAAACCGTCGTAAAAATTAGCCAGAAATGGGTTTTCGGATAATCGGGTCGAAAAACCCGTTGCAGGACCCGTCGGGCGAAGAAGAAGAAGCCCAGACCCGCGGGCGCGTGACGAGCACGCGCCAGAGGGCGCGTCCAGCAGGCGCGTGAACCGGATAGCGGTGTCAGGTCGGGCCGGAACCTGACCCGGACCGACCCGCTACCGACCCGACGGGGGGTCAGACCCGGACCGTTGACCGGGTCGGTCGGGTCAACCCTGACCCGTTGACCGACCCGGTCTGACCGGCTCAGGGGCGGCTCAGCGCGTGAGGCGCGTGAGCCACGCGCCACGACTGGGCGCGCGTGAGCCGAGCCGCGC
This sequence comes from Dillenia suffruticosa, assembly GCA_033439265.1. Taxonomy (NCBI): domain Eukaryota; kingdom Viridiplantae; phylum Streptophyta; class Magnoliopsida; order Dilleniales; family Dilleniaceae; genus Dillenia; species Dillenia suffruticosa. Next base: position 2,449,544 of record JAVTVX010000027.1, read on the forward strand.
GTGGCGCGTGGCAGCGCGTGAGCAGCGCGCTGCGCGTCTGGTGCGTGGCAGCGCGTGAGCAGCGCGCCGCGCGTCTGGCGTGTGCAGCAGGCTGCCGCCGGCGCGTGGAGGCGCGTGGAGTTCACCGCCAGCGAGCGGCGGCGCGTGGGGAACCCCCGGCGGCGCGTCAGGTCGTCCAAAATTGATTTTTTCAATTTTTTGGGGGGTCCTATGTGCATATTTGTGACTATTTGTGGGATTTTGTGCACCGAATTAAAGTCCGGATGATGAGATGAGGTCCTGGGTTGTGGTGTATGGTGTCCGTTGACTCATATGCTCACTTTGGGGTCAATACTCGATTCATTTTGGATTGTTAATTCGTAGGGTGTACGAAATTGTGAAAATAAACATTATTAGTCACTAACGTCTCTTTCTTTCTGTGTGACAGAGACAATGGCTGTGACAAAGAGTATCGTACTTGATCTCGTTAAGGGAGACAAGTTGAACAGTGACAATTATGAGATTTGGCACCGTAAAGTTCAATTTGTCTTCGAGGAGCAGGACCTAGCGGAGGTTCTATTAGACGAGATGACAGACCCCGGGGTGGGTGATACGCCTCAGGCGAAACTGGATGAGGAGGCGTATCGTGCATGGAAGAAGAAGGATGGCCAAGCTAGGGTCATCCTCCTTAGCAGCATGCACGATGATCTGATTCCAGTGTACGAGCAGTATCCTACTGCGATGTCGGTTTGGAGTGCTCTGAGAGAGCACCTTGGCTCCCGGTCAGCTCCTAAGCTGAGGATGCTGACTTATAGGTTTATTACCTATAAGAAGAGACCCGATCATAGCATGAAACAGCATTTAATGCATATGTCAAGTATGATCGCTTCTCTAAAGAACATGGGGGAGCCAATGTCTGATGAGCTTCAGGTACTGGGAGTAATCCAGTCCTTACCTGACTCCTGGGATGTTGTAAAGACCTACCTCACGCACACTGAGAGTATTCGTACTTTCATGGACGTGCGTAGGCATTGTGAGCTCGAGGAGGAGCGCCAGGAGGTGGCTAGGTCGGTTTCTGGTCATACCTATGTGGCGGAGTCGAGTAAGGGCTCCAAGGGCGTCAAGCAAGGGCTCCAAGGGCGTCAAGCGTAAATGGCGCAAATATGACAAGAAACCTAGCCAGGCTAAGAGGAAGCCATCAGCAAAAACCGTTGATAGAGGGCAGACACGTAAGAAGAAAGAGCTCGACAAGAGCAAAGTCCGATACTACGTTTGTGGCAAATCTGGGCATTTCGCTCGCGAGTGTGGCGAGCGAAAGGTATATCCTTCTTCTTTACATGGTATGAGTTATGTTTCATCCACTGTGATGCTTACTAACTCTTCTCCTTTGTGGATTGTAGACTCAGGAGCTACCGACCATGTAGCTCGAGATATGAGCGCATATGTGGAGTTCCGCCGATTGAGTCCCCAAGCGAGGAGGCTGTACGTGGGGAACGGAGCATTTGTGGTTGTGAAGGGGATTGGTACATGCAAGCTGCAGCTGCCAAGTAACCAAGTCCTATACCTGCATCATGTGCTGTATGCTCCCGAGATTCGGCGGAATCTCATTTCTGTCCTTTGTTTAGATCGTTTAGGATACTCTGTCATTTTCAGAAATTTGAGTGTTTCTGTCATTTACGATAACTCTGTTTTAAGTACTGGTTTAGTCCATGATGGACTTTATGCGTTGGATTTGGTTTCCTTTAATAAAATTTCTGATTTGTCTTCTATTGCGTATACATCTGATAGCGTAGTTGATGATATTTCTATTTGGCATAGTAGACTTGGCCACATAGGGCAAGAGAGAATGAACCGGTTAGCTACGAGTGGCTTGTTGGGCCCGCTAACCCGGATCGAGTTGCCCTTATGTGAGTTTTGCCTAGCCGGCAAAGCGACGAGAAAACCATTTGGAAAAGCAATGAGGGCTGGGACCCCATTGCAATTGATCCACTCCGATATTTGTGGACCTATGAATGTGAGAGCCCGAAACGGAGCCACGTATTTCATTACGTTTATAGATGATTACACGCGTTTCGGTTACGTCTACCTTATCTCGCACAAGTCTGAGGCATTAAATTGCTTCAGGAGGTATATCAGCGAGGTAGAAAACCAGTTAGACTTGAGAATTAAAACTCTCAGAACCGATAGAGGACGCGAGTACTTGTCTGAGGAGTTTAAAGAGCTCTGTTTCGAGAAGGGTATTACGAGACAGTTGACTATTCCTGCTACTCCCCAGCAGAACGGGGTAGCTGAGAGAAGGAATAGGACTTTGTTGGAGATGGTAAGATCGATGATGGCGCAGACCAATTTGGCTATCTCCCATTGGGGAGACGCATTGTTGACTGCCGCCTACGTTCTTAACCGTGTTCCAACCAAGTCCGTAGTCAGTACCCCATACGAGCTTTGGACAGGGAGGCAGCCTGACCTTAGCCATTTGAGACCATGGGGTTGTGCCGCATACGTTCACGATTCCTCGCACCCACACGGCAAGTTAGGCCCACGAGGAAAGAAATGTATCTTTGTAAGATACTCTGAACATTCTAAGGGACATGTGTTCCTAGGTGAACGTACGGATGACACGGTCTCCGAGATCGAATCTCGTAATGCTACGTTCCTGGAAAATTATTTCCCTAAGAGAGGCGAAATCGACCAGGATTTCACCTTTTATGAGATGGGTGAGTCTGACGGCTCAACTGAGCCCAGAGGAGGGACCCAAGAGCCTGAAAAGAATCTTGTTCCTAGTCGGAGTGACCCATCTCGAGGTGAGGAGGCTCCTCCTCCTCGTAGGAGTAGTCGGGGACATGTACCCCGACGTCATTTTCCGATAGAGGATGAGATCCTCATCGTGACTCCTGAGGATGATGAAGAACCTCAAACCTTTGAGAAGGCTCTCGAGAGTTCTATGAAGGACCAATGGCTAGAGGCCATGAAAGAGGAGATGGAATCAATGAGGGTCAACGGGGTCTGGGACCTAGTTGACCTACCTGAGGATAGAAGGGCCATAGGGAACAAGTGGGTTCTCAAAATCAAGAGAAAGGCCGACGGATCGGTGGAAAGATACAAAGCCCGTCTAGTAGCCAAGGGTTACACACAGACAAAGGGCATTGATTACGAGGAGACTTTCTCCCCCGTAGTCAAATTTACATCGATCCGTCTACTCTTGGCGATTGTCGCGAGCATGGATCTAGAGTTGCATCAGATGGATGTAAAAACCGCTTTCCTTAATGGAAATCTGGATGAGGAGATCTACATGGAGCAACCCTCTGGGTTCGTTCTAGTAGGTCATGAGGACAAGGTCTGTCGACTTCGGAAGTCGATATATGGCCTAAAGCAATCATCCAGGCGGTGGTACCTAAGATTCCACGAGGAGGTGATATCTTATGGTTTTACAATGATCGAGGAGGATCATTGTGTTTACATGATACGATCTGATAACTCTTTTATGATTCTGTCCCTGTATGTGGACGATATACTGTTGGCTGGGAACAACATTCAGTATATGATGACGATCAAGGCTTGGTTGTCATTGAGCATCGACATCAGGTTTTGCCTTCTTGCTCAATGGCGGTGCCATTTCTTGGAGCAGCAAGAAGCAGACCTGTGTAGCTTTATCTACGATGGAGGCTGAGTTCGTGGCTTGCTCAGTCGCAGTTCAGGAGAGTGTTTGGCTCCGAAGACTATTAGATGACTTAGGGGTTGTGGCTGATAGTGGGAGACCAGTGATGATTTACTGTGATAATCAGGCTGCTATCGCCTATACTCGAGACCCTAAGTATCATAGTAGGACCAAACACATAGACACCAGATATAATTTTGTTAGAGACATCATCGAGAAGGGTGAAGTGACCGTCAAGTACATCTCGACACATTGCATGGTGGCTGACCCCTTCACCAAACCCATCACTAGAGACTCATTTATAGCACATAGAGAGTCATTGGGTTTGGGAATATTTTGATTTTTCTCATTGTACTAAACTGACGATGTGATGCTTATTATATTTTTATATATATGATTTTGTGCATTATTCAGTCACATTTATATTTTCTTAAATAATGCACTTATTTATATCATGTATATTTGATGTGATAAAATATATGTCAGGCAGGTGAGGTCGACTCTCTCACACGAGCGACCACCTCCAACTCTGAGTGAGTGGAGATGAGACAGTTTCTAGTCGTAAGAGGCATTGAGAGTGGCCCAACTAGAACAAAAGTCGCCCTGATACGTGTTCAGGATGAGGTCATTTGGGATATGACCGACATGGAAATACCCACATCCATGTTGCCTGTGAGTAGCCAGATTTGAGATTTCAGAAATCACCTGCGATAGTGATATTGTCTCTGAGACACTCTCTCTGAGATCTCTGGGTAGAGTCTTATGTGTAGACTGAGTCCCGTATCTGCACAGTGTTAAGAAATCTGACATATGCCCTTTTGAGAAATAAGGGATTAACACTGTGGCGCGCGTTTCATACCGCGTGTGATGACGACTAGGGATAGTGGGAGCAATTATATGAGACGATGATCTATTCATGATCCCCGTTCCCACTGTGTGAGACCCGAGATCCATTGGGTGGGATCTCATGTACCCTTATTTTACTTTCGACTGTGTCTAGAAGTCTTGATTCAGTGTTTGCTACTTTAGTCTGTTTACCTATGGCCCGGAAGATAAATTGAGGTCTAAGGGGCAGGTCTAGGAAAGCAGCTGAATTGAGATCGATGGATTCGAGTTTGGGAAAGGAAGACTAATCTACATTACATCGTTGTGTAGTATTCACCGACCGGTCTGTTACGTATATCCACGTTGGGATAAAAACGTAATAGTGAATACACATTCGAGGATATATTGGGGATGACTTTCGATGAGGAAAGTGACTCGAAGGATGTAAATGTGATGAGTCTAGGGTACAGCGAGATGTTTTATTATTAACGACGACTCCTCGAACATCCTAACAGGTGTATCGAGAAGTCTTTATTTGCAGGTGTACTCGCCAGTCGCACGACACCCAATCTAGTATGAAAATCCAGAAGGGTGATATAGGAGATCGTATGAGCTGTGTTCTCGTGATGGATGAAAATTCCCTCGTGTGCAAGTGGGAGATGAAGGAATGAATGCCCACGTGGGGCATCTTTCCTTATTTGGAAAAATGAAATATCCCACTTTCCATATGCACAAATGGTAACTTATGGGATTTGAATTCCCTACCATTTGTGGTGATGGAAACATATGGAAACTAGGGGCAAAACCCTAGGACACACAACCATTGCAAAAATTGTGAGGAGACAATTGAGAGAAAGAGGGAAAAATTCTGCGAAGAGAATTTGTCACCGGATTCGATTGAGGGGTCGTGGTGCTGCGGTGATAGCTCATCTTTTGTGGTTATCATCCCGACTGCGAGGTCAATTGATCGAAATTCGTGGTTCCCAGATTTTGCGATCTACTTTTGAGGTATGCCCGAAAATCCTATTCTTTTATGATTCCGAAATATTTTGCACGCTTCCGCATGTGTATGTGCATATAAATCCAACACAAGTTGATAAGAATCCATAACATATGGTTAGGCCAAACTCTGCACGGACAATTGCAATATACTTTTGTTATGTTTTTTTGAGGAGTTTTTCATTTACTTAAAAAGCCAGAAAAAGATTGTCTCTCTGTTTTTTTTTCCCCTTCTGGGTTGTTTAAATGAACTCACATGATATAAAAGTACTTAAAAGAATGCACTTAAGGTCTAAGCAAACGACCTGATAAAAAATGCAGTTTTTTTTTTAGATTAATTATCGATATTTAATAATCATGTTGAGTAAAGTAAATCCAATTCGAGACTGGTTGGGTTCTTAAGGGATAAATTTCTTCTGATGACTGTTATTGCCGTTCATTAAAAAAAAATGTTCATGTTCAACTTTGGTAATTGCAATGTGCAAAAAAATTAGAAACTAAGATTTGCATCAATATTTAAAAAAAAATATATAAACATTTTAGGAGTTGAACTTTGATTTCAAAATTATGAGACATTCCACTGTCCCTTGGAAAATTCAAATTTATGAGTTGAAAGTTGTTACATCAACATTTCATAGCAACAATTTCTTATGAAATGAAGTGGGTGAAATGATCATTTAATGATCGTAGAAAAATCCAAAAAGTATATGGAAGGATTTGTCAGTCTTGGATCTTTACTTTTTGGTGGAAAAAGAAAAAGGGTAAAAAAAAAATAACACTCTTTTCCCATATTTTAAAATCTCAAACCTTTATATCAATTCATGAATTTGTATAAATAACATCTTATTTTAACTTAGTAGATCATTAACTTAGAAATTGCCAACTAATAAGACTGGGGTCTAACTGTAAAAACAATATTTTCTTTCGCTTGAACCCTGGTAGGCACATCCAGACTATAGGTCTAGTCATTTGCTTGTGTTGTAGATTACAAATGGTAAAGGTATTTTTGTATGTTTTGGGGGGGGGGGGAGCGCACGCTCCTAGGAAACAAGCATTCTACTAGTTGGGCAAGTAGACAACAAGGAGGAGGGGAGGGAGGGAGGGAGGGAGACTAATGCCTGGGGGAATAAATTCTATGATATCAAAGAAAGTGACCCAAGGGGGGACGTCCTTCGTCCCAGTTGTTGGCTCTTGACAAAACCTTCCAATTTCCAACCTTTTTCTTCGACCTTTCTGGACGGCCATGGCGCTTCTCTCTCTCTCTCTCTCTCTCTCTCTCTCTCACACACACACACACACACATCTATCTTTTTTTCTTTTTTACTCTCGCGTGTCCATTTTCTTCATTCGGTTATCCTTTTCTACGTCTCTTGTTATGTAGCACTTTAGCATTCTATATAAGTGCCTCTTTATAATCTTTGGAACCTATAACTTCTTCTATTGAAACTAGCCACTATATCCAATATTATACTCTCTCTCTCTCTCTCACTCAAGCTGTACACTCCAAATGGAGTCAAATTCTCCTTCTCTCCTTCTATGTCCAACCAAGGGAGGTGATGAGAGAGATCAAAACGAGGGTCTAGTAGTTTTTGACTCATCATTGATACAAAAGCAAGAAAATCTACCAACGGAATTCATATGGACAAATGCAGACTTAGCACCACCTCATCACAATCACCACGAAGAACTCAATGAGCCCTTAATAGATTTAGAAGGATTTCTCAAAGGTGATGAGCATGCAACACTCCACACAGCTGATCTCATTAGAACCGCTTGCTTAAACCACGGTTTCTTCCAAGTCACCAACCACGGTGTTGATGCCGAGCTCATTAGAGCTGCATATAAGCACTTCGACACCATTTTCAAGCTCCCTACAAGCAAAAAAATCGAGGCACATAGAGCTCCTGGTGATGTCAATGGATATTCAGCTGCACATGCTGATCGATACTCCTCGAAATTGCCTTGGAAGGAAACATTCTCTTTTGGATTTCATGGCAATGATGAAGGTCTCGTGGTTGAATACTTTAAGAGTGTTTTGGGTGAAGAATTTGAACAAGCGGGGTAAGAATATAACTATTAATATCATCCTCTCCCTTTAGCACCATGTTAGCATTATTTTTAAACTAATCAAATAAAAAATGTAACAAGAGGAGTCATCTCTATCCATGTATAAAAAGGTTCACCACAACTTCAGCTATAACGATGTTCTTTTCAATAGCTCCTTAGTCTTTTTAGATCTCTCTCACTCTCTCTCTCTGAAGTACATGATCACATCCTAAACCTTTGTTGTTTGTGGTTTTTTCTTAGGTGGGTCTTCCAGAGATATTGTGAAGCCATGAGGAGATTGACATTAGAGATAATGGAGTTATTGGGTATAAGCTTGGGAGTTGATCGATTACATTATAGGAAATTTTTCGAAGATGGGAGTGGAATAATGAGATGTAATAACTATCCACCTTGTAAGGAGGCCGGACTAACTTTTGGCACCGGCCCTCATTGTGATCCAACCTCTCTAACCATTCTTCATCAAGACCAAGTTGGAGGCCTTGAAATCTTTGCTGATAGCAAATGGCAAGCCGTTCGACCTCGACCTGATGCCCTTGTCATTAATCTTGGTGACACATTTGTCGTAAGTATCTTATTAATCTCACATTTTCACTATTGAATTAATATTATAGTCGAACAAATTAAAAAGTTATTTCGATGATTTTTAGAGCGATTTGTTTTACAAACATCTTAAGACTTTAGTTCTATGGGTAATTCTATTTGTGATCATATTTTTCCGTAAAAACTTTTGATTAATGAAAAACTATAAGTACAATAATTTGGTCAAATAAAATGTGTCAACCTTTTAATCGATAATGCAAGTTGTTTGGACATATGTGAATCATTAAATTCAAGATATTAAAACATTGTTAATTGAGGATTTTTTTTTTCTTTTTTTGGCATAGGATTTTTATTTGACTGAATTTGCATTATTAACAACACTGGGGAAAAAGACAGAAATGAGACAAGTGTGGACCATTGCCTAAGGTGCTACTTATTTCGAAAGATATTTAAAAGCAACACCAAACCAAAAAATACTAAACATTTCAAAGGGACCCCACACTGCACCGCCTCAAGGTGTGAGGATTTTAGCTGTCTCACTTTCATTGGAGCTTGAAAATTTTTTAATATTTCCAAAATGCATTGTGATCTTCAAGGTTGGAATCTGAACTGTCTCCCCTCCCCCCCCCGGGGGCTGTGTTTGTTGTATGGTGAAAGAAATTCGAGAGTGGGCGCCTAGATGATTGGTATGTAGGTGCATTATGTTGTGGGGGTCTAAACTTGGTTAGAAATGTTTGTTTGGTATGTAGGCATTATCCAATGGAAAATACAAGAGTTGCTTGCACAGAGCAGTGGTGAACAAACAGAGGGAGAGAAAATCATTGGTTTTCTTTGTGTGCCCGAAAGAAGACAAAGTGGTGAGACCCCCAAAAGATCTCATTTGCAGATCAGAAGGACCAAGAAAATACCCTGATTTCACATGGTCAGATTTGTTAGACTTCACCCAGAAACACTACAGAGCCGATGTTACTACTCTCGAATGCTTCATTCAATGGCTTCTTTCCTCTAAAGCCTACTAGGCCCCTTCCCCTTTACTTTCCTTTGGATGCTTGTGATCATTGCTCTCTCTCTCTCTCTCTCTCTCTCTCTATCAGAGGATTGTGTGTGATGCAGGGTCTCCTTCAGCTATTAGTTGCTACTTGCCATATGTACATTGCATGTTTCTCCTGCCTTTCTCTTGGGTGACTTTGTTTTTTTTTTTTTTTTCAAATGTTACTTGTTGGTCCATTTGGCTCTCGTCGTACCTGTTGGAAATTATGTAATGTATTCCTACCTTGAGCAATAATTGAGCCTTGCTGTTAGACGCCTGGACTGGTACAGGCAATATAAAGAAATGCTATTAAAAGAAGAAGAAGAAGAAGATCATGTCACATAAAAATCCTCAATATATTTTGAAACTTTTTAAAATAATTTTAAATTTACTTTTGATAAATTTTTAAAATAAAGTGAAAAAAAATGAGAGGAAAAACGTGTGGGCATGAAGTTAGTTTTGTTTTTATCATATTTTTCTCTATTTTTTATATCTTTTAATTACGTTGAATTTGATTAAATTCTATTCGAATTGAATTGATATTTTAGAAAACAAATCACTTTTAAGTATTTACCGGTCAATTTCAAGATTTTACAACAACTGACAAGGAGTCAACTAAGTAAGCAGTTTCTTTTCTCAATATTTACGCTTTCAGGCAGCATGACTTTAGAACAATTATTAATGGTGACCAAATCCTAGAATCTTGGTGACCAAAAAATCAATGGCGGACTGATCTTGAAATGGCCCAATTGCGATTTGACGGGTGGTGCGGGTGGTGCAGGTGGTTCGTTGTCATTTTCTTTTCCTGGGCTCATTGCATTGTCATTTACAATAATTGGGTCCTTTTTATTTTTATTTTTCTCTAACATGGACATTGAAAAGCTTCCTGATAAACTTTTGGTTGCCACAAAGTTTTGCATTTGTATCTTGCCTTCCTTTTGGTTTTGCTGAAAGACGCAATGAATCTGGACTTCGTCTGTGTTTGGGTGTGTATGAGAGAGAGAGAGAGAGAGAGAGAGAGATTTTTCTCTAGCATGGAAATTGAAAAGCTTCATGATAAACTTTTGGTTGGTTTGAAAACTAAGTTTTGCATATGTATCTTGCCTTTTGTCGAAAGAAACAATGCATCTGGACTTCGTGTCTGTGTTAGGTGTGTGGGAGAGAGAGGGAGAGAGTTTTCAGCGGATGATTAGTTTAATAAAAAAAATATTAAATCTTTTAATTAAAATTATTTAAAATTTAAAAATATAAAAAATAATATTGAGAGAGTTTCTTCTTAAAAAAAAGTAACCACGACGGTTCGAGACCAGAGTCCATCTCTTAGACACAAGATGCAAAATGTCTGGGCCCCATTTTTTATTTGAACATCTAGGGGAGCCCAATAATCACCTGTTTTGGCATCTAAGATTTGGCCCCTCACCCTGTCAACTCCATTGAAAATCGGTTTTAATAATGCATTCTTGGATTCAATTTTAGACCTTCATCATAGGTACTTATCGATTAAGATTAAATAATTGACTCAATTTACAAAATTAACTAAATTAGAGTATATATTGGATGAATTCATTGATATACTTTAAATAAATTATCAGGAATTCTTATTGTTAAGAAGTTGAACATATCTGAAAAAAATACCTACAAAGGTCTAGTAAATAAAGGAAATTTTTCATGCCAAATTTATTAATTAAATTAACCAAAATTCAATATTTTCTATTTGGGTCATGTTACCTATGTTGCACGAAAATGATATGGGGAATCGGCATTTGATAAGAATATAGAAAATAGAAATATGAACAAATGTGTAAATATAAAAATTAAAAATTTTTTTATATAAATATTAATTATTTTATTAAAAAAATAGAATAGTCATATTTTATAATAAAAATATAAAATACTCAAATATGTAATTATTAATCACAAGTTAAATAATATAAAAATAAAAATTATAAATATATAGATAATAATTCATTAAATATAAAAAATTTTATAAATATAAAAAATATAATCACTTTTGTATAAAATATTAATTAATTTAGTATGTTAAAATATTTTGTATATATTTTAAAAGTGAGAAAATATTGGTATTAAAAAGTTTTCATGTTATACGTGCTGTCATCATTATTTATTCTAAAATCAATCTCTGCCCCCTCTCCCCAAAAAAAAAAAAAAATGTTCCCTAACTCAAATAGAAAATCCTTATGGGTGAATTACGAAAAACCATGCCACCAGAAATTCAGTGTTAACTCTTTATTTGAAAAAGTAAATTAAATATTAAACTAATTAAATATAAACTGTACTTTATTAATTATCTAATATCTACGAAAATTGAGGTAGAGTTTTTGTCATGCTAATGATATCATGCACAAACAAGTAGAAAAAGAACTAAAAAAAAAGAAATATTTGAAGAGGTTAGAGGATCTTACGTTGTTAAGAAAATAGACTAAATTTTTCGAGGTATACGTAGAAAGATTTTGAGAGAGAGAGAGAGAAAGAGATGGAGAGAGAGAGGTCTACAGCCACAAAGTTGGGATCATTTGAACAAACCCCTATGGTCTCCTTCGTGGGTTTTCGAAGATTTTTCACTTTGTTCACGTGATTTGGGAGACCCCTAATTCCTATGTTTGATGTAATATGTTGCATGGATGTGATGTTCATTGTCAAATCCACGTGGGTTTTGCATCATTTTTCCCACAAAAGCTTTTTGTTTATAGTTGTGATATCACATTCATAAATTCTATTGGACTGAATTAAAAATATCATCTGATTTTATTTTTTTGATAATTATTTACGTTAGAATTGAGATTAGTTTAGTACTTGACGTTATATATAATTTTTTTAAAATTAAAAATATAATAATTTAAATTCTTTTTATAGAAAAATTGAATTTTATTTGTGAAAATTTAATTTTAAATAAAAAATTATAAATATAATAAAATAAAATTGAAATTAATTAATTGATATGAATTTAGTAAACCCTTTGAAACTCCAGCTTATGCTTTGAATATTTTCATGGAAAGAATCCTCGCAAAAGGTCCACACGATTTTCAGTGACGTGAGAAGGCGTGATGCTTCCCTATTTCCTGATTCCGAGATTTAAGGTTTGAATTCTTATGTAACAAAAAAAAAAGACATGATGCAACGCCGGTTTTAATTTGACATAAAGCAATGCTCAAAAAAGTAAACCATAAATGGCGAAGCTGATTAGAAAAAAATATATATATTTTTTGAAGTTAAAATTAAAAAAAAATGAGAAGAAAGAGAAAACCCATCTGCATTATAATAAATTTATTGACGATACAATATTTTTTAACCGATCATTAAATTAAGAAAATACCCATTTCAAGTTTTGATTGAACAATGGCGATATCGTATAGAACAAATGCTACTTAAGCTTGAGCATTGATGGTTTCAAATCTACTTTTCTATAACATAAGGTTCGATGTTAGGACCCGGCCAAAGGGATGGTGTCCCCTTCGAGAGGCAACCCTCTTTTTTTCATTTTTCATTTTTCATTTATCTCTTGTGTTGCCCAACCCGCTAAAGTAATTTAAAAATACACCCACCCACCCACAAGTTAGGCTTGGAAGTTTTACAGCAATAGGGTGGCACATAGTGAAGTGAATAAACCTCTTTATACATTGAGAAATTGATAAATACCATCATTCACAATCAAACCAAAGATAAATAAATCTTTACCAAAAAAAAAAACCAAAGATAAATAAATAGACAAGTATTTATTTACATAATAGACAGTTAGTCTAGTGAAATGAAATGTTAGATTGCTTAACTAAATTTTGAATTCGAAATTTGAGAATGAAAAAAATTACAATAAAAAACTACCTCTTAAATAGAGGTCTTACAGACACTCGAATCGGATTAATTAAAGTATGAATCCGGACATATGTGATAGGTACCAAAAAAAATATTTTACATAATTCGGTACTTTTTATCTACCTTCACAAGGAATTCAATTTTTTTATTATGAATAAACCAATATAAGTAACAATGACTCATTCGAGAGCTAATCACAAGAGCTACGAACTCTCTCTTGCCTCTAGAATAATTGGGGAAAATTATAAAACTCACGAAGAGTTCCCCACAACCCTTTTTCTCAAACATGTTTTCTTATGGATTCGCCCAAATGGTACTGTATATAGAGTACATATAGAGCTATTACTTTCCTGAAGAAAATATACTTCTACACCCCAAAAAAATGTTATCTCCTAAATATGAGCCAACCCTAACATACATGCGAAGCCGCCTCTTCTCGAGTTAGGCATAGAATAAAGTTAACAGCAATGACACCAAGCAGTTCATGAACGGTTTGTGACCCAACTTACTTGAAGCAGGATTAAACTGTTTATTTAGTTAAAGGAGAGTTGTAAGTTAAACAGGTTATATTTCCAGCTCGTTAATGTGGATAATCTCATTTTGGTCTTAATTAGTAAAGGTTGGCTCCCCTTATTTCATTAATGAATTGAATTTCAATACCTATTCTCTTGTCTCATTTAGGATTTTAACAACAAAAGATGGAATTTTGGGCTTGGTCACATTAGTTATGTATCAAAAGGGGGGGGGGAATTCCCACATCCGATAACATTGGAACAATATAGAGAAGATTAGCATGGCCTCTGGATGATGCGCCAAATCGAGAAATGGTACATATTTTTTTTGTTAAAGTTTTGTCTATAGATAGAGATATTCAAATGGTAAAGAATTTTTACTAAAATAGCCTTTAAGTAACATTTTCATTGTACAAATTTAAATTAAGGACCAATTGCCATAGTAATTTTACATTTTCAAATAAAAAATGGTATGTATCATCTTACATGGTTTTCTTGTATTTATATGCATTAAATTTGACAAGTACAATTAAAAAAAAAAAAAATTGATCCTGATTCCTTCACCAATGGCCCACAGAATTAATCTGTTCTGGCTGGTGCAACCGGATTTGGATGGCATTGGGAGAAAACGACAATGAAAATTGCTGATGATCGCCGCCGGCAAAAGATGGTTGAGAAATCATATATGTTGAACAATGATCTTGTCCTTCTTGTAAACCTTGTTGGTCCGATGATATCTGCTGTTGTTGCTGCTGCTTGTTAGGAGAATTTGAGCTTCTCACCTTCAAGTTCTCTGTACTTGTTTAGATACTGTGTAAGTGGGTTGACATAGTCATCGAAACCAAGGGTTGTGATGGCCCAAATGATGTCGTCGCTGTTGATGGTCTTCCTCTTTTCTCTCTGGCATTTATCGGAGGCTTCGCCGGTGACGAAACCGATGAATTCGGAGACACATTCTTGGACGGTCTCCTTTGCATCCTTGGAGATTTTGCCATTCCCAGGGAGCACCTTTTTCATGATTCTTCCTATGTTTGCTAGGAATCGGTCTTGTTCTTTGTTTTTACTGTTGTTGTTCTTGGAACATGGGCTTTCTGGACTTGTATTGCTAGGCCCAGTAGGCCCATTTTAGTCTTCTAAGTCTGCTAGGTCCAGTAGGCCCATTTTCTCTTACAGTAGGCCTATTTATCGAAGAAGGCCTCCTTCCGCCGTGCACCCCCGCCCCCTACCCCCGCCCCGGGGGAGGGGGGGGGAGTCATTAATGGGGTATTCATTCTAAAAGAGTTAGAATTCTAACCTTATGTCAGGATTTTACGGATTAAGGGACGGTCTCAGGTTGATGGTTTCTATATATGGGTTCTCTTTACAATGGATTGACTGCTGGTGCAATCAATTCAATGATAGTTATAATTTTCTTCTTACTTTTTTTTCCCCAAAAAATTTGACTCGTGAACATTATCAATTCAATGAATGTTAGGGATGACCATGAAATATATATATTTCAAGAATAAAATATTTGATTTAAAAAATTGCAATTAAAAAATAGAAATTATGTAGCACATACCAAAAAAATCAAGTAGATATGGAAGGAGGAATCAAAAGGGGAAAAAAATTTAGATTTGGGTGAGCAAGATCCATGAAGAGAGTCAAGAGACAAACCCTAGGTACAACGGGAAATGCTTCGTCTTTGGTGAGCAACCAAAGACGTCATCGTTTTACTACAGTTGACGCTCGGAATGCTGCGCTTTCGGTTACCCTGTTGAGTTAAGTAACGAACCAAACCGATCCAAACGCTGTCCTTCCGCCTAATAACTTTACCCACTAGTATTTTGCCGAAAAATGAAGAAACACCATGGAGTAAAAAAAATAAATAGATTAATTTATACATGAAAGTTAATTTTAACAAATTTTAATATATTTAAAAGATTTATTAATTAATTTTTAATTATTCAAATTTAAAATATTTTAATCTTTTATAAATATAAAATATTCAAATAATTTAATTCATAACTCAGTTAATTTACATAACATTACATACGTTTTGTAAACTCTAAAACCCTTTATGCTTTTCCTCATATTGGTTTGAGGGAAACTTAATTGTAAGGTCTTCCATAGCCGGATTTGGATGAAGAGAAGGGCAACACTAACCTTGTCATTCATTTCATGTTCTCTCCTAGCATTGCAAAATGGAAAACTCAAACGTAAGAATGTGCAAGTTCATCAACATTTCCAACCAATGGGCTTTACAAAAATCAATAATGTGTTCCTTTTTTCTTGTAACTACTAATACATAAATATTACAAGTGAAACCTGAATGCGATAAACCTTGGTTGACATAAATGATACTTGGCTAACCAAAAATTACAATTATTGCAAATTTATATTACCACACAGAAAAAAAGAATACCTAAATCTCACCTGTCAGCAAGCCTCTCCCATGAAACAGGATAACAATGGTGTCGAGTTCATGCTTAAGCAATAGCGTACTGAATCGTTTCCACCTCTGTAGGTCGCCACATGCTTTTCTGGACACACAGCAACCCTTGGTTGTCCTTCGAGTAGGTCAAGTGGACCTGCCAATGCATTGACTTGAACATGTTTTCTAGCTCAGTGATAATCTCAGCATTATCGCGAACAATTAGCTTTCCTTCTGGCCTGAGGATCCGATCGACCTCTGCAACCAGAGCCACCATATTGCACCTATGGAAGAGAAAAAAATTTTCATGGTTTGATTTAGTGAGCGTTGAGTGAAGTGCATATGGTGGTAATAGAAACATATATGGTACCCACTTCCTTTTAATCTGGGAGAAAAGATGGTCTGCATGAAGGAGGTCATAAGATCTCGGGTAGGTGCTAAAGGATTCACACCAATCATGATACATTCCAAACAAACCACGTTCATATATAATAGGTAGTGTATCTGGTGAGTCTATTGTCACCACGTTCATCACCCACAATTTCATCTCTCTCAAAGCAGCAGCAAATCTGCAAGCACAAGCATGAATTCCAAAATTTGAAATGAGGGAACATAGATGAACAATTATTCAAAAGCCAAAAGCACCCATTTGTTTTCCATCACAAGTAACTGCTTTTAACGGAAAATGCAAGAAACTCCACATGGGCATGAAAAACGGGGATAAAATTCACCAAAACATAAATAATTTTGCTTACCCTCCATAGACGGCTCTCATGTCCATGACATTTCTCACATTAGACCAGCTGATTCCCAAGCCATTGAGATATGACTTGCTAACAACATGTTTCCAGTGTTCATAGTCTGCAGTGAAATCCTCGGGTGCAGGTTTGCCATAAACTCCAACCTGAGAACTCGATAACCAATATGGTACCTTGTCCAACCTTGCTGGCCATTGCTCTGGCCATTGCACACCACGCTCACTTGCACTAGTTGGCACTTTGTGCATGCATGCTTTAAGTGGAACATTCCTGTTGATATTGAGATAAGCTAAAATCAGAAATTTGTAAGTAGATCAGGGCTATCCATAGCAATGGGAGGCCAACCAATTTTTCCAACCCAAGTGGCTAAGTGCATAAAGTTTTGCTCGTTCTTTTTTATTATTTGAGAGCACCAAAACTATTAACTGTATTATAAAGCAATAAGGATATTCAACCAACAGTAGCAAATAAGTACCAGGCTGCATTTTTATCATTGGATTCCTCACACATGGGAGGCTTATTTTCTGATCTTTGTTCATAGCACTCATTAGTAGTAGGCTTCCTATACATTGCTGCACCAATTTTATTTACTGTGTCTTTGTTTATTGACACAAGTTTCCAGCACAACTTCTTTGTTAATTCCGTCATTGCTGGCAAAAAAAGCACAAAAATATAAGAAAATGAGTATCATGGTCATGAAAATGTAAAGAATCCAAGGTTGGCAAACTAAGTACCATTCCAGATCTCAACATCTTCATCAAGTTTCTGGTAGACCGGAGTAGCAGACCAAAGAAAGAAACCTCCAGGCCGCAACACACGATTTAGTTCCAAAAGAAGTTTCCCGCCTGTATAAAATATGCTTAAAGTGAGTACCTCTTGAATTGGGTAGGCATGGGTAGAACAGATGCAACAATCGAGCTGATGGTTGCATCCAGTATTATCCCATGCATAAAAATAAATAAATGTAAATGCATCCTGGTCAACATAAAAAAGTCCACTCACCTATATAAGACATGAGATCCAGCTCATACAAGCATGAAACTTTCAAATATTCCAACAAATCAATCAATATCAAAATTAAACTTAATACATACCTTCAATGTGCCAGGGCACCCTGCATCTTGCACAGTGGACAGCATCAAAAACTGCACCAGGGTAGGGAAGCCTCAGTGTGCCCATAACCGCTGATATAGCAGGGATTCCCCTTTCAAGAGCAAACTGTACTTGGGCTTCATGCTCATCTTTCGGGGCAAGTGACATGGTGAGAACATCTCTTTCAAAGAGAAAGCCTCCAAAGCTAGCAACCCCACATCCAACATCCAAAATTACACGAGAATGTTTTCCCCATGCAATATCAGGAACAGACTGCATAGTACAGAACCATGGTGAGAAATTTCAATTGAACAGAGAAGGATGGATTTTCAATGGCCAATTTGACCATTTTTCAGATATAAAGCACTTGTCATCAACAATTTAAAGATTTTCACTGTGATTTCCTCTGGAAACCAGGCAAGTTTCCTGAGTAAATTATCTATTGTGCATCTGAAGAATGAACCAAAGGAATACTTTTTACCTCTTGTAGGAAGTCAATGTAATGAAGAGCCCCATTCTTGAACTGGGTTCCGCCGCCAGGAAAAGTTAGGAACTCACCAGACACCTTCACCCAATTCTGGTGTCCCTTAACTTCTGCAAGCTTGGTGTGGGGAACATTAAAGTACCATATCTGCAATCGTACAATTAAATGTCTCAGTCTCAGGAAAAGTAGCTGCAGGGAAATGAAATCACATCCATATAGATCAAAGATACCTTTTCCCGGCTTGCAGGCCACTCAATTGGACACTTATATCCTTCAGGAAGAGGAACAAGGCAAGTTGGGGGCGGCTCTGGGCAGTGTCTCTCCCGATGTTCATAATGCTTAGTGGAGGGAAGATGCCTAATTGCGTCCAAATTATCAAGGCAAGGTATGTAATCAGGCCCAGCAGTGGCATTGCAAACTTTCCAAGTATATGTAACTTCTTTAGATTCTGACTGTTGTGCCTTTTCGTTCTTTGATTCTGTTGCTTGAGTTGAAAAAGCTCCATTTTGAGTGGTGGTTTCATTGAGAATCTCTGACTGAGATCCAGAAGGAAACACATCTTTTGTGAGCTGGTCCTTGGTCTGTTCATCGACCTTCTCGTCCCCACTGGCTTGCTCCAACCCAGATGGATCTTGCGTCTGCCGACTATCATATGCATCCCCATCTTTCCTCTCACTTGAGCTATCATCTGATTTATTTTCACTCACATCTGAATCTGAATTCTGCTGGTCCAATCCCTCTTTAGAATCTTGTGATTCTGAGCTAGTTTCATCATCATCTGTTTTCTTAGTATTAGAATCTGAGTTCCCATCTTCTGTCACTGAATTTTCACCTTCTTTTTTGGTTTCTCCATTATCTGCTTCGCTTTTTGAAGCATCTTCAGACTCATTCTCTTCATTAGAGCTCTCTTTGGGCTTTTTCTCTCCTTGGTTTTCCTCTGCATTATCATTTTGTTTCTCTGGTATATTACTCTGATCTTGTGAGTTAGAGTTATCATCTTGAGAAACATTTTCACTTGTGTCCCCTTTCTTTGCATCTTCAGATAAGTCACCAGCATTATCTTCAAATCTAATGTTGCTCTCAGTGCTCTCTGGCACTTCTTGTTTGGCATCCGTCACATCATTTTTCTTCTCGTCAACATTTTGAACAGGAACCACAGATGACGATGTCATCATCCATACTGCAACCAAGCAAAGAGCCACGAACCCTACTAGGGTCACCTTCGAACAATTGTTCGAGGAATTCCTACCATCAACTCTGCTATACGTTCCTAATGCCATTTTTGTATCAAATTAATCCCTTCAGTATGACACCTGAAGAAAGAATACACACCGAAATGCAAGTCAAAACTCAACCTCTCAATCCCTCAAACCATTAACTCGATAAACCCAATGAAATCATCACCTAACTGAGATATCAATCAAGTAATTCATTTCTTCATCTTCAAATATAAAAGCATGTAAAAATTAAAAATCATATCCCATAGCAAAAGCAATTGGAATTCATACATTATACAAATCAGGCAATGCTATTATCCAAGAGTCACATTGGCCACGTGCCTTTTCATGAAAGTCTGATATGGGAAACAAGTATTGCATAGAACCTTCATACCGCATGTTTTCATACATAACTATCATATTCGCATTTAACCTAGGATGGATAAGTATCATATTTGCATTTATCCAATGATCCTAAAAAGCACGACAAGGTTTCCAATAATAAAGGAACAAATGAAGATTAACAATAATAATCAACAGCATTTCCTTAGATAGAACCTAATAAAAGAATCTGCTTCTAACCCAATTGACAAAATTTCCAAAAAAAAAAGGGATTGATAATACAAATTCTGATAAGCATAAATGGATTCATATCGCATGACAAACTCTATAATTCAGATCTAGAGCACAAACTACACAATCAAACAGGAGCCAAAATAAGTCCACATAGGTACAAAGATATTAGATTTTGATCGGGAATACGATGATTGGGAAATTAACTTATCGAATTAGCTCAAAAGCGAAACGTGATAAGCACCATTCGACGGAATATGATTAAAGATAATTAGTAAGATAAAACCCTCAGCCAAAACCGAAAGATCTGAGATTAAGAAGCTGAATCAACGTACCGTTGTCTAGATCTGAATAATGAAGACTAGCAAAGCGCTAGGATTCTTCGTTCATTATCGAGAAAGAGAGAGAGGGAGAGAGAGAGAGAGAGAGTAGATGGTTACTTGAGAGGATAAAGGGAAATTTTTTCTTTAATCGTACCACATTCGTTGAATTGAATAGAATTATTTGGAGAAGAGAGAGAGAGAGAGAGCGCGCGCGCGAGAGAGAGAACCACGAGAAGGCCGGAAAATCAGAGTAATGTGAGGGGAAGCAGGACAAGGGGCCGTGAAACAGGAAACAAATGGCAGATTTATAAAGCTGGCACTAGCTTGCGCATAATTGATTCGGGCACTCTCTTTTCTTTTTCTTTTTCAAGCTTTTTTTTTTTCTTCTAAACTTCTTAGATATATAAATTTCGAAATCAGAAGATTATAATTTCAAAATCCCAATTAAGATTAAATTAAGACATTTTCAGCCTTCAAATTCTACAAAATTAGTAGATTAATCAAGAATTCAAGATTACAACTTATTTACTAAAGTTTGAATTTTCAATATTGAATAGATTTATTAATGTATACAACACATTTGTGGGATATATTTTTTTCCTGGTTACGGTCGCAACGAGTTTTGAACATCTCGTCATGAGATTGAGAAAAGGGATGTGATGATTAAGTTGTCTGGACTTTTCCTAATTAGACTAATACATATTCTAAATAATAGTTTTTTTTTTTTTAACTTGACCATATGATATTTGGAGTTTTACCCCGACTAATCCAGATCGAAGAGTCTATCAGGTTTCAATTGAGCGGGTTCTCTCCTAAAATTATTTTTAACATTATCATAAATACAAAAATTTTTCTCTTTTACCTAAACAAAAATTATATTAGAGTTTCTTTCAAAAAAGCTAATTAATTTCCAAAAAAAGATCGATATATATTTATAAATTGTTTTCTTAGTAATATATCAATGAAATATGAGGGGGAGGACGACAGAATTTTCAGGAATTCTTTAATTTTTTCTTAAATCAAAAGTTTGCTAAAATAGTGAGACTAAGAGTAGAAAAAAAAAATTATTAAGGAGAGAAATTCATGGGAGTCGATCAATGTCTATTCGTCAAAACTTCATCTCGAGCACTTTACTTACTATACATTTGAAGAGCCAAACTTCGTATTAAATTAAGACATGAATTCGAGACCTTTAAAAGAAAATGAGAGAATGTCAATTGAATTATAACTCGTTAGTCTAAAAATATATTTGGTAAAATTTAATAAAATAACCAAAGAATAATAAATTAGGGAGGAGAGCACTAATTCCAACAATTTTTAAAAGAAATTATACATAATTTTAAAAATTATCTATAAATATCTAAAAATTATAACTCTGTTTTTTGAAAAATGATAATTTCAAATATATTTATAAATTTTTTATTTCATCTAAATGTAACCTCTTGAGTCATGAATCTTGGTTGGATTCAATAGTTTAAGAACGACTTATGAATAATTTGTTTCTCTTGATTTTCATTATAAAACTTTTTTTATATAAAAAATATAATCTTTTAATATATTACTTAATAAATTTACCGATTACACACATATGGGTCAACAAAAGGGGGAGAGAAGCTTCCTCTCCTTTTTCTTCTCGGCGGGCAAATCCCACTGTCGGCAAAAAACGGTGAATCATTTGTTGTGTCGTTGAGAAGTCATTAGCTGGCACAGATTACATAATCTTATTTATATATTATTTGGTATTATCTGTTTGATGATGGTTGATTGCATTGCAAGCTATTAACAAAGTCAATCACGATCATGGGTTAGGATTTTCATTACTTGGGATTTGAAATTATTGATATGCACAAATTTTCAATATATCCTTTGTTGGATCACCAAATGTTGGATATTTTTTTTTTTAATTTGATCATTCGGTATTTAAAATTTTACTTCAATTAATTCAGACTTTGAAATCGTCGTCTCAATTGAGAGATATTCTCCTGATAATGTTTTTTTCCGTTGGATATGGGGCTTCAGACTTGGGTTGTACCTTTTTCTCAAGAAAAACAAAAGAGTGCAACATCATTTTACAGAACAAGGGGAAATAAAAACCTATACTTCATTTGCACGATGCCATCTGCCACGGTTTCATCAACAAGCCCATTGTTTGAGGGAACCAAGTCAAAATTGGGGTAGCTATGAACGCAAAAATAATAATAATAATAATAAAAAACAAAAATCTCCATAGTTGGACTTACTGAGTCAACAAAAGGTTGGCGCATTAGTGAGTTAGGAGCCTTTCAACCTTGGAAGAAATTTTCGATTTATCACTTCAAAATTTTGATTTTTTTTATGCTTTTTTTTTTTCTCTCTTTTTAGTTTGAAGAGGGTGCTCGACCCGATTGCAAGCATAGATATGAAACCCAGCTACACCCTATAGATGTGAGTCTCTACACTTCTTGATGAGTCTCGTCCTTCGAAATAGCTCGCTACACTTCTTGATGAGATTGAATGTTACAGCATCCATTGGGTGATTTCAAAAGGTTGAAATTCCTAGGTAACGTGATACCATGGAACACGCCTCATTATTCGGCGTAAACATCCATCGTTGTTCACATTGAAAACCATGGTGGCTTTGTGTTCTTATTCTAATGGGAATTAAACCAAACTCAATCATCAAACTCGTTTACGGTAAGTATCACGACAAATTAATGAGAAAGAAATTTGTTGTTTTACCTTTAGGAAAATATTAGCTTTTATTTATTATTATTATTATTATTTAAAATTATATTTTAATTAATATGATTTGTATATATGTAAGGAATCTTATTAAAAAAATTACTTTCCTATTATAATTTTATAATATTATATACTAATTGCCCATCGGTAAAATATTAGTTTTTTCGTTGAGAGGCTGAGGGGCATTATGGTAAGTGTGCTGCTACACGGCGCCAAGTGGACGTAGCAAAATTTCGTCGACATCGGCCCAAACAAGTAGGGAAAGAGCTCAAAATCTAGAAGTCTAGAATAGACAGACCCAAACGTAAATTAATGAAATTCTTTGAAAATTGATTTGACGGCAAACTATTCTTTTTATTTTCGTTTTCGGAAGGATCGGATCTTG
Organism: Dillenia suffruticosa; assembly: GCA_033439265.1. Lineage (NCBI taxonomy): Eukaryota > Viridiplantae > Streptophyta > Magnoliopsida > Dilleniales > Dilleniaceae > Dillenia > Dillenia suffruticosa. The sequence continues at coordinate 2,472,948 of JAVTVX010000027.1, forward strand.
AAGTGGGACCCACTCCCGAGCTCTCCATGACGTCATCGTCATTGTCATCGCCATCCTCTTATTTTGCTAACCGCGCTACGAACGTTCACTCCGGTGGTTTTCAGATGCGCATAATCCCCAGCGGCCGGAAATAAAATACCACTATAGTTATTGAATTAAGATTCGAAACAAAATAAAAATTCAGTATAGAAAAATATATATTTATGATTATGTTAATGATAAAATAAAAATAATAATTAAAAAAAAATCCGTCGCTGATATTAGTGACGAAAAAAATCCGTCACTCATCGCTGATTTTTGAACCCTCATACACATGCACGTGTTTTCACACACTCCTGACAGATCTCACGCGCCCTGTCCGCCGACCTATGCCTCCTTTAATTTTGAGAAAATTTCCTCCAATGCTTCCAAAAGGGTTCGAATCTGTGCATAAGAAAAATATTAATAATATCACAACCATCGAATCACAATAATACATCTATTTATATATTTTTTTTATTTCTTATCTTTATCTCACGATTTTTTTAATAATAATAAAATAATATAAAATGATAATTTATTATAAAATAATAAAATAATAAATTATTAGTTTAAAATAAAGTAATAAAAATTTTTTAAAAATAAAATACTATTATTCTTCTACAAAATAAAAGAAAAAGAAAAAGAAAAAGAATTATTAAAAAATAAAAAATAAAAAAATCCACCGCTAAATTTTCCATTGGTAAAATTTCCGTCACTAAAATTTTCGACGATAATCCGTCGTTGATAGTTGTTTTTTTAACCCTTCAGCAATATACCGACGGATTAGCGATAAAAAATTTCCATTGCTAAAATTTCTATCAGTAATCCGTCGCTGATAGGTTTACTGATTTTTTTTGTTACTGTTTACTATATTAGCGACGGATTACAGATAGAAATATTTTTGTTATTAATATTAGTCTAATTTTCGTCGCTAATTTGTCGTTAATCTCTTGGTATTCAGTCCGACGTTAATTTATCGCTATTATCGATTACTTTTTTTCAGTCAGTAATTGTAATCACTGATAGCGTATTTTCTTGTAGTGTTTTAAATCTATAAATTTATTTAAGTTAAATCTGTAAAAAAAGATTTAAACTCTTATTTGCAGTTAGGTATGATAAAAAAAATTATGAAAACACTTTTTCTTGTTTTATATTCCTTTTGGTTAGGATATCATGAGTTGATTTTAGGGTGCATTTTTCTCTTGAATATTATTATTATTTGGATACGACAGGACAACTACTGATATCTATTTATTATTATTATTATTATTATTATTATTTTGTTATTAAATATATCCATTTATACAATTTTTACTAATTAAATTATAAGTTTTATTCAGACTTTGGGGTATTTCACATTAGGAGAGAAAAGAAAGGGGGAAAGAATGAGTAAAAGTTTGAAATATATATATATATATATATATATATATATATATATATATATATATATTTTTTTTTCTGGCTATGTGATTTTCGAGAGGGTAATTTCAAACTTCTTACTCAGCTTCAAGTAAATCATACTAAGATACCCTTACATGTATTTTTTTTTTAATTATTAAGGATAAATAAATTCATACAACAATGTTGATTAGTTTCAAGCACAAGGCACAGATCAAAAGTATGCCATTACTCACAGTTAAGTATAGTTTTAATTTCTTATAATTTATTTACCATTTTTTGCACACTATTAAGATTTTAATCAATCTTTTAAAAAGAAGAACAAGGGATAACTTCATAAGAAGCAAATTTTTGACAGGTTAAAAGGTCTTTACAATAACATATAACACATTGAAATTAGAATGACAATAACTTATCCACAACGGTACAAAATATTTTATATTTATAAATTTAAACTTGTTTATAACATATTTCATAAAATGAATATCTTACAAAATATATGTTAAGCCGCTATCATTTTAATAAAATTGTAATATAGACATTATAAAATATATATATATATATATATAAACGTCTTATTAGTTTAATAATAAAGATATTTGATTTTCTTTACTAAGTTTTCAGTATCTGAGTTAGTTTGAATAAGATTAGTCAAGATTAATAAATTGATTACTGAATATCAATCGATCAATCAACAAAATTTATGTATATATATATATAAATATGTCATGAACCAAATTAAAATTAGGAATGTTATTTGTGAATAAAAATTCAGCCTCCCTAGAGCCTAACTATGTGGTTGGCTTAAGCATTCATTACATTGATTATGCAAGTATGAATTGCTCGGGGGATGTTGCTCGCACGTAGACGAAGTCAGACTTTGGTGGATTAATGATTGGCCAATTTTTTATTCTTTTTTTTTTTTGGGTGAAGAAAGGGTTGTGCCAATTTTAGATTCTCAATATGAGTTGACTGATCTTTTTCTATTCGATGAAACGAACCATCACTTTCAAATATATCCATGTGACTACAGATATTCTGAGGAGCGACTGGGAGAGGGAGGGAGGGAGGGAGAGAGAGAGAGAGAGAGAGAGAGAGAGAGAGAGAGAGAGAGAAAGTGGGGGGTCGGGTTGAGTTGAAGTTACCAAATTGGTCACCACCACGAAAGGGTTTCATTTCCCTAAAATTGATGAAGTGTGGCGATTCGAGTGGATTAACGTTATTCCTAAAAATTTTGATCTCAGATTTCGGAGCCAACCCAACCCCCCCAAAAAAAAATTCAAGTCAGCCGTCAATTCCTCTCTCTCTCTCTCTCTCTCTCTCTCTCTCATACACACTCTTTGTGGTCACACGAAGGGGCTCATTAGATCCATCTGAACCATTTGAAGGAAATTTGCTTCGACGAGGACGAGAACGAGGAAGCCACCCCATTTTCGGGTCTCTCTCTCTTTTATATGTATAATTTCTTCGTGCGTTTAGGTTTTACATTTTGTTCTTAATTTTTCCAATTTTGTGAAGTCATCAAAAGTATAAAATCAACACATATAACATGCCTTCCCATGGAAATACATTAAACACTCAGACTTGGTATTTATTGAGAGACATCAACAAATTCCAACTTTAGAGAAATGGGTTGTTGTGGAAATACCCTAATATGGAAGTTTAGCGTTTTTCTTTTTTGGAAAATCTGTTTCCCATTTAAAATTTCTTAAATCACTTTCTATTATTAAAAATTGGGATTCTGTATTCTATATATTTGATCCCACATTGCTATAGGAAAAGGAACGTTAAAATCGTTAGATTGTTGCACACTAGGTGATTCTAGGGATATATTCGAAAGCTGGTTCTATGGTATTTCGTCAGGAGAAACCAGAGTTACGAGATCGTGTTCCTTGGAAAAACGGGTACTGAGCAATCAGCAGCCCCTGCTGTTCCTCAGGGCTGCCAAAGGTTACAAGGGAGGAAATCCAGGAGATTCAAATGGTAGTGTTATTGAGAAATGTTTGTGTTCTGACCGCTAAGCATGATTCTCGTCTTTTTTGGGACTGTGTTAAGGATTTTAGAGGATGTTGAGTGGTGATCAATATCTGTTATTTTGATCGAATTATGTCCTCAAACTAAAACGTGTTATCATCAGCGGAGGCCGAGATTTCAGGAAAAAGAAAGTTTGATTTTAGAGACCTACAATGATGTTCGCAACGCTACTTGCATATAGAGTAACTTGTGGGGTGTTTTTTCCTTTGTTTTGTGGGGGGGGGGGTGCAAGTTCTACGTAAGGTAACGATGCTAGCAGTGAGTTAAAACTGCAATATTCATATCTCATTCAAATTCTTTTTACTGTTCCTTACCATTCTCTATATTGTATGTTCTTTAGTTTCGCTTGTTCTATGATTGATAGTTTTGATTGTCACCACATATCTTATATGGTTTCACCATTTTTCCTTAGGATCCAGACTTGGAAGTCTTGAGTGGTTGCAACTGAATTGATGGATTGTTCTTTAACAATTAATTTGCGGGAGAGAGCTGAAACTTTTGTGAGCAATAGTGCATAAGCTTTAGGACAGTCCTGTGTTTCCAGGATCCTGTTTCGGAGATGAAAGGAGCAAATGTTAATAGATCGAATAGGAGGCAACTCTCCCTTACTATGCTAGCTCTTACGTTTACGACCATTTTTGTTTGGTCTTGGGAGAAAAATCCTTTTGTCACTACATTATTACCAGCCCCAGATCAACTCATGGTCTCTTTATCAGGTTTGTCTTATACATCTGTTATTCACGCTTCACATTCTTACCATATTTCTTTGCTCCTTAATTTGCTCTCATACAGAGTCATTGATTAAATTGGTGAACTTACTTTTGTTTTAAAAATTCCTTAGCATCTGTGAGGACTTTTTGGTTCCCAAGATTTTTATCTGATTGGGATTTACAATACTATTTTTTGTCATTGAAATTGTATTCACTCTCCTGCATCCATTATGTTCCGATGCTTTCCCTTAATATTGCAATTGAGGATATAAAATAATTTTTTCTTTTTTTTAATGATAAAATAATCCTTTTCTGATTCCTTTTTTTTTGTGCCTCATACATTTTCTTGGTTGTTTGTTCTAACGATTTCAGAGTCCATCAGTGAAAAGGAGCACACCGAGGAAGAGCATGTACACTCATCAACCAAAGACATCACAAGAAATGAAAATGCCAAACAAGGTTTTCTTATGGTTGCTTTGATATAGATATCTCTTTATGTTTTGAAGATAACAGAGAGATCGATGTAAATTGCCACTGAGTGATTTAAATGGCGTCCTAGATATAATAATGCATCTTTTGTTGTCTTGGATCTACGAATGTTTTGGTCAAGTGTGCTTTTTGTTGTTTTTCTCTTCTCTCTCTCTCGAGTGCGATATCTGCATTGCAACAGCTTATACAATGTTAGTGATCAGATTACTTCAATAGATGTGTTTTCTGGTTGTTGCATGTACAGACACATGCATGCACATTATGAAGCTTAAAGCTATTGAAGATTACAGTCTGATTTTGTATGCATTTGAATTTTGTCTGGCATTTGATTGTTAGAGGTTTTTCCATCTGTTTATCCTACAGATTGCAATTATGCAAAGGGTAGATGGGTTGCTGACAGCAGGAGGCCTTTATATTCTGGTTTTGGATGTAAACAGTGGTTATCCGGGATGTGGGCTTGTAGGCTGACCTCACGGCCAGATTTTTCTTATGAAGGATATCGGTGGCAACCAGAAAATTGCAAGATGCCAGAATTCACAGGGTCAGATTTTTTGCAAAAGTATGTCCCTCTACTTCCTCTCAAATTTCTAGTCATGTTCTGGGGTGCACATTTTGCTCTTTTCGATGATTAGTTTTCCGAAGCTTTTAGAGTTGATAAATGGTGATGATTGCATGCATGTTCAATATTTTGGAAGGATATAAATGTCTAATACAATTATGGTCTTTTTTTTTTCTTTCACCTTTAACGGTTTTCCTTGAAATAATCAAGTAAATTACAAGCTTTCCTTTAGAACTTTTACCCCAAACAAATGCTTGAAACTTTTTCTTGATATATTCCTTTCCTATCTTATTTGTTCTTATTAATTTGTACTCTAGAAGTCCAAAAAAGACTTCAAAGTAAATTTTATAGAGGTCTTTTTCATTGAGTTCTTCTCTTTGACTTCATGGATAGTATTTGATCTAGAGATAGGGACCTGTTATAGTTGTGAAATGAAACTGCCCAAGTTGATTTGTGTTAGACAAAAAGTGTGTACATCATTATGCCAGAGACTTAATGGATGTCTAATCCAGAATGCAGGACAAGACTCTTGCTTTTGTAGGAGATTCCTTGGGAAGGCAGCAATTCCAATCTCTTATGTGTATGGTAACCGGTGGTAAAGAGCATCCAGAAGTTGAAGATGTTGGCCAAGATTATGGTCTTGTCAAGGCTCCAGGTAACATGAGACCAGATGGCTGGGCTTTCAGGTTCCTGAGTACCAACACCACCATCTTATACTACTGGTCGGCGAGTCTAAGTGACCTGGAACCTCTTAACCTTTCAGACCCTAGAAGCGACATTGCAATGCATTTGGACCGCCCCCCATCTTTCTTGAGCCAGTTCCTCCGTCGGTTTGATGTCTTGGTCCTCAACACCGGACACCATTGGAATCGGGGGAAGATTAACGGAAACCGCTGGGTTATGCATGTAAATGGAAAACCAAGTCCTCAAATGCAGCGAACTGAGATTGGGAGAGTGAAGAATTTCACAGTTCATAGCATTGCCAAGTGGGTTGATTCTCAACTTCCATATCATCCTCACCTTAAAGCTTTCTTTAGGACCATCTCACCAAGGCATTTTTTTAATGGGGAGTGGAACACTGGCGGAAGCTGTGACAATATTGTTCCAATGACTCATGGGAGTGAAGTTTGGCAAGATGAGTCTGATGACCCTGTAGTTGAGAGTGCTGTTAGAGGCACTAGGGTTAAAATGCTGGATATAACGATGCTCTCCCAACTACGAGACGAGGGTCATATTTCTCATTATGGTTCTAGTTACGGTGAAAATTCAAAAGGCATACAGGATTGCTTGCATTGGTGCTTACCAGGTATCCCTGACACATGGAATGAACTTCTTGCTGCCCAAATATAGGGTCCGGATTGAAATTCTTTATGGTCTAAACATACAATCCCTGTTTTCTCTTCTGGGTAAGCTACCAGGAGTGAAAATTCTGTATGTGATTGAGCTGTGTAGATTGATTAGGGCAAGCTACCAGGAGGGGAGAGGCACCTGGTGTGAGTTAAAACCATGTTCCAAGAGTTTTAAAAATATAGTTTGCAGAATTGCTTGAGACTCAGAATATATAAATGATAAATGTAAAAATGAGCTTATCAATTATCATTGAAAGTTTGTGCCTAAGGTTGTTTTCACCATGCGTTGCTTTCTGGGTAAATTGAGTTCATTGGCAAGGCCATGAGTCATGGTAAACCATGATTTGATTAGGTCTATAGGGTTGTATGATGCCCCCAGATTCTCGACATAAGCATTTAACAGGTACCTTGGTCCGTAGCCGTTCAAAGAATAATAATTATAATTTACATTCAAATTGATAATAGAATAATAATTATAAATTGCGTTAAAATTGATAATTATTGTTTTAACTAAAATTAATAATTATAGTTTTCATTCATCACGCGTATTTGACCGTTGGTTTTAAGAAAAAATATGAAGTTTGTTTTTTTTCAATCATAGAGTTCAGGAAAGAGCTCGGGAGAGGGACTACCGAGTGAAATCGCGGTCTGGTAGGTTTGAAGGTCAGGGAAACCTTTTGAGTTGACGCGACAAGGAAAGCGCAAGGCAAATTCGCAGGGAACAAGTCATGGGATTTGGCTAAGAAATTCAAAATTTACTAAGATACTGAGCAAAATAATTTTTTTTATATATACATTTTTTGTAAAACGAGACATTCAAAAAAAAAAAAAATCAGAATTGATAACTTTACATCTAACCATTAAATAAATTAGAGTATTATTAGAATTCAAATCAATTGGACTAAAACTGTTAATTAAGTGTACGTTGTCAAGGCCTACTAGAGTTGTGATTCACTGAACAAGCAAGTACAATTTGGTAGTTTGAATATTCGGTAATTTCCATCGAAAGGATAAATAATTCCGATAATCACTATAGTTAGTCCTCGAGAGGATAGCCTAGTGATGCAAACTCCTTCTCTAACATAATGATTCCAGTTTTAAATTCTTATATATAAAAAAAATCACTATAGTTTCATAAAGAAAAGTTATCTTAATTATACGAATGAGTAATAATTTAATTGATACTGTCCATTTCATTTAAAGTTTTCGGGTTCTAATTTTTCTATATATATATATATAAAAGAGTTATTTTAATTGTGTAATAATGTCAGCCTAAGAGAAAATTGTGATCTCAATATCTTCAAATCTAGGATGAGCTATTTGTTAATGGCAATGGAAAATAGCACGGTATAAATTAAGTCATAAAAATTATGGTGAGAAAAAAGAAGTCATAGTAAATAGGATTTATAGTATTTTTTATTTTCATAAAAATGATAAATATGAGAGAAATACAAAACTATTTGAAATGAAATCATTTATTTCAATACAAGGAAGGATTCAACATTGTGGTATAAATTAAATTGAATGTATGATGTATTTAGGGTTGATAATCGAGCTTTTTGGGTCAAGTTTTACAAAACCTGGGCTTGGCGCAACGGGTCAAACTTGAACTCAAATCATAAATTTTATTTTGATATTTTAAACCTATTTTATAATATAATAAATATAAAATAAAAATATATTAATTATCCAAAATAAAATAGTCAAATTAAATTTACACACTATTATAAATATATTTTAAATGAGCCTATAAAAAGCCGAGTCCATTAGTGTTCAAAGTCGACTCGTAATTAAAATGAACCTAAATAATAAGTTTGATCTCAACCCGATTCCAAAACCAGCCACGCTAGCCCAACCCAATTGCTAAAGTTGTATTTAGATTTAGTTGAGATATCTAAGATTTTTAATAAAAAATATATATTTTAATTTTTATGAAATATTTGATTATTATTTAAAAATTTTTTATATGTTGATTAATTTAAAAAAATAAATAAACAGAAATGCAAACCATTGACTTTATCAAATTAGTATCATTATTATTACTATTATTTTTTTTTTCTCTTTTAGAAAATATGGTTTTCAAAAAGTAGACATCATTCGAAGGCTAGATTCTCTGAAGTTGTCATTTGGGATGCTGGGGGACCGATCTAAAATATATATATATTTTTGAAATGATTTCTTGGGAAAAAAAACTTTATATACCCCCTCTGGAAATCAAACTGCCCATTCTCTCTCTCTCTCTCTCTCTCTCTCTCTCTCTCTCTCTCTCTCTCTCTCTCTCTCTCTATCTTTCCTCCTTTCTGCCTTCTATCTCTCTCTATCTCACATGATGAACGGAAAGAAGCAAAGTCTACCGGCTGTTAGAGGCCATATCAAGCGTGGGATCTTCAAGAATCTGATGAAAAAAGTGAAGCTTGCTACCAAGAAATGTTTTGGATTGGCACTCTGAAGTTGGTTTTAGGCTTTTCTCTATGGGCTATGGTGAGTAATCACCAACACAAGGTTTGGATTCAAGATTTATTTTCTATGAAATAAAATTTCTCTTTATTTACTTATTTATTATTATTATTATTATTATTGATGTAGAATTTCTCTTTATTTTTGCAGCAATAATATGGCTTATTTCCCTTGAGCTTCATGTAAATATTCATAAAATCCATGCAGAATTACTTGTGACAAATATTTTAAAAATAATTTTTAAAATAAATAGAAAAAATAAAATTAAAAATTTCGCAGATGTTTCCGTCAATTCACCCAGACTTGTTCAGGTCAAGAAAACTTCCAAAACATATGCACGTCCTCTGTATTCTTAGTCCTACCTAAATATGGTCTTCCCTTCCCACTCTTTCTTTTGTGGGTCTGTTAACGCTCACATGTAAACAAAAAATTCATACTACAGTCTAGTTGATCCGATAATAGATACCGATACATTTTAAATAATTTTTTAAATTTAAATTTTGTATATAAAGAAAATTGTTATCGAGAAACTTTACCCCTTAAGACCTAACTCGAATCAAAATGGATTTTAGTCTGTCAATATCATTATCAGACACTGATGATTTATTAAAAAAATTCGTAATATGTATAAAATTATAAATTATATCATAATTAAATAAAACTATAAAAAAGAATGATCAACGGATAATCGCTCGATGCGTAAAGCATGCATGAGGAACAAATAAATCGATTTTATATACGAGATGTTTGTATTTGAAATTTTAACAAAATTATTTTATTTTACTTTTAATTTGACCTATATATTGTTAAATAAAAATAATTTTTTGAATTGAATAGAGGATTTTGCAAGTACAATTTGATTTTCTTAAAATAAATGTTTTAAATTATTATATTAATATATATTTTTTTTATTGAAAAGCTATAGCTAAATTTAGGTGAGTTAATCGCAATTTTTCTAAATTGGTCTATAGTGTGGTGTCCAAAACTACTCGTTGCTACTTTACGAACCCGACATTATGCAAATGGATATTTGATTTTGAAAAATTCGATAATTCTATAATGATGAGTTGTTCTTAAATAATAGTTCTGATTTAAATTAAATTATTTAAAATGGGTGTAAAATCTTATAATAATTTTTACCCTTTTGATTAAACAATGAAATTTATGTGTCACAGGTGTTTTTAGTTCAAAAGATTTTTCTACTTTTTTTGTTAGAAAAATTCTACATATTTTCTAATAAGTAAATTGTATTTAATTAAAATAAGAATATTACTGATAAGAAAAGAAATGAGATATTTTTTTTTTGATATCATGGTTTGTCTATCAACTCAGTATCCAGAGTTTCACTCTGACTAATTTGGGTTGACTGCTTGTAGGACCCACTTTTGAAAACAGGTTTGTTGTTTTTTCATTCCCATAAAAGATCGAAACCCCGACCACATTAGGCAATCAGAAAGCGACTCATGGCTCCCAGGCTTTTGGGCAATATCAAGGGAAATATCCTCAAAACGAGCGTGGGAAAATTGAAACTAGTTTTGATCTATTGAGTAAAATTTTTTAATATAACAATTTTATTTATTTTACAAAAATTACTTTGATTAAAAAATATTATAAATAAAATAAAATAAAATAAAAATAAATTGAACCAAATTAAAATATACAAAGATCCTATGAGCAGGACTAAAGACCTCCAAATTAAGGTCAGCTGTCACCGAATTTCAACAACCGAAAGACAAGTCCACGCACATGACCTTGAGATTCAGGGAGGGTGGAACATGATTAAAAGTCCTAAGAAAAGTTAGAGGCATATTCAACTGGCAGTTGGAGACGAATATAAAGAACAAAAATTTTGAACCCCACCTTGGAATTTTAAGAAACAATATTGAGAAGAGATGAATTTAAGGTAATAGGACAAACATGTAGTTGGTTTAGTGAGATAAGTTATTAGATTTTTAATTAAATTTTGAATTCAAAATTTTAGAATAGAAAAAACTATATTGAAAGATCCGTCTCTAAATAAGGCCCCATAGATATTTAGTCGAAATATGATTTTGAATATCGATGAGAAAAAAAAGTTCATGGGTAATTTATAATTTGTCACAACTTGCGACCCGTTGATTACTTTTGTCATCAAATGGACACAATGTCCCCGCACCCACAAGCCTCTTTGCTACCATCAGCAACCAGCCCTCATGCTTCTAGGGCTCAAAACGATAGATGGGATGAATCCTTGGAAGGGAGGAGATAGTGTGAAGAATTTAATTCTTTGAAGCCAAAGCTGATTCTTGAGATTCGATGGACTTGTCATTTACATAAACAAAGCATCTTGCGTGGTTCTGAAACAAATCATCCTTGCTAAATTATAGTTTCCAATGTTACAGGAGAGAAACCTTTTCCCTTATGGACCTAGAAATTAGGATAAATCAATCCGTTCAACAAATCCAATTCATGATTAAAATAAAAAAACTTGATTGGAATCATTCTCACTGCTGCAAACGCCAAATCTGGTTGTGTGGTATCAACCTGGCTAGAATTCCTTAGGAGACTGACCCTGGTCTCCTCTCGCGTGCCAATCCTCGCGAAGATGGCGGTCAAAGGGTTCCTGCTTTAGAGGAGACGCTTATTTTGCTAGCAGAGGAGATGCTCATTGTTTCTCAGAGTCAAATTTGAAAACTTACTTAGAGAAAACCAACATTCTTATCAAAACACGGGTAATATTTTGAAGCAGACGATTGACACGATCAATAGACGGTCGATGTCGTAAGTAAGAACGTTAACTCGTTTAATCAAGTCTCGAATTCAAAATTTAATAAAAAAAAACTATATTGAAAGAGTTATCTCTTAAAATATATTTAATAATATTCAAATCAAATTAATTAAAATATATTTTTATATATCGATTGATAATAATAGAAAAAAAAAAGTTTAGACAGTTGAAAGTTTACGATAATAGTAATACCCACACCAACGAACAATTGACAAAGTGAGATGTGGTGTTAAATTTTTTAATCAAGTTTTCGAGTTCGATTTATTGCTTGAGTATGGAAAAAACTACGTTGGGAAGATAGTTCCCCTTAAATGGACCACTGTACGTTCTGAACTGAATTAATCGGAGTATGAGTCTAAATAGCGGTTGGTATAATATAAAAAAAATAATAATAGTAATACCCACGACCCGACCGGCCCAATTTTGACCTCCTCAGGCAGTGCAGTTTCAGAGTACTAACGGCCCAATAGAAAATGTGGGCAGGAATTCGGCGTACGAGGACTGGCAATTTTCTCGTCTCCGCTCACTGAAGGGTTTTTCTTTCTGTCCGTACGCGGCGCTTCTTCTTCTTCTTCTGCTCTCTCTCTCTAAAATCGTCGATGTCGAAGCTATTGGAAGACTTCAGACCCATATTCGGGGAAGCCAAAGTAAAGGGGTCAACCCTAGATTTGTCTCCGTTGGGTCAGTTCCTGTTCCTCGTTCGCTCACCTGACTCTTCTTCCCTCACTTTTCATGTCTCCGATTTCTACTCCACTTGGGAAGCCGTAAAATCAATTTCTCAGCTCGAAGACTTGGTCTCTCTCTCTCTCTCTCTCTCTCTCTCTCTCTCCCTCCCTCCCTCCCTCCCTCCCTCCCTCCCTCCCTCCTTGAATTTCACTTTGAGTGCTAGAGTTTGTTTCACTATATTAATTTGATTCCTAGAATTCAGAAAAAAAAAGTGTCTTTTTAAGAAATTTACAACTTTGCAAAACGATGAACCTAACATGTAAATGATGATTTTTCATGTGTTATTGAATATCCAAAAGGGAAGATTTTTATGCGCCCGTATTAGGTGTAGCCCGCTAAACTATTGTTGGAGAATGCAATGTACTTGCTCAAACTTATGTTTTGTGCTAGGTGGAGTTTCAACTGTGTGCAGTCTTCACCCTCCACCAAGATGATTATGGATGAAAAAGTTGCCTGTTGCAGCAATAGTTTCCCATTATTTCTGTCCAAATATGGTGTCAAAATGAGACTAAGGTTGTTGGAAACTTAGGTTTCTTTGTCTGGAATGCAATGAGGTTGGTCTCCGAGAAATGGAATATGAAGTTGCTTTTTTGCCACGCCATCTAGTCTTGTGGCTAATTATGTCATCTCGTAGATTGAGTTGATGGAGAAGGTGCCCACATCGGCTTTTGTTCATAGTGTACTTGTGAAGGGGCAATCCTTCATAAAATTGAATAATTTAAGGTTCACATTGCGCAAGAGATGAGTTTAGTAGACATTGCACTCTTTAACAATTGTTTAGGGTCTTGTTTGTGAACAAAATTTTGTGCAGGTAATTGTAAAGCTGCTTTTAGATTAACTCTCACTAACTTGTATGTTTATAATTTACACATCTATGGTGTATATAGGTTGTGTGTTGCTGACCTGCTCCTATGGATTTGTTATTTCAGAGAAGCGATAGTGGAATTGGAGGATCATTGTCTGAATTTATTGACTATATTGTTGCTTCTTTGAAATTTGGTGATGTGAAGCTTGATTTGGAGGGGCAGTCAGAATTAAATGGTCAGCACTTAGCACCTTTCCGATTTTTCTTCTTTGTTTTATTATATGGAAAGGAATAAAAAATTTATCTAGAATTTCGCCCAGAAGCTGGCTCATTCTTGTTATGTACTTGAGAAATTGATCCTTACACTTCTGATATTTCATGATTTAGGTGCTCAATCTGCAAATTTAGTTGCTCAGAAATCAAAAGGAATGCCCATGATCAAAATTTCTCTTAATAAACTTATTTCACCTGACGCAAATGCGGCTATGTCAAACCTGGCACTGAAGCTCTTCGAAACACTTAGGAGTACTCAGGACTCATTAGTGAAAGGTCTGTTTACCATGGATGGTTCCACATCTTTTTGCCCTTCACACTGGTCAAGGAATTCTTTTGACTTTTGGAATGAAGGTTGCATTTTCCTTTTTCCTTCTATTGTTTTATATATGATAACTCTCTATCCAAATATTGTCGTCATTATAACCAATTTGAAAGAGTCAATAGTAGCTTCAAACCCCTAACATGGTGATGTATAGCATTCTGCTATATGGGAGTGGTATTAAGGTAACCCATCAACGTAATGGGCTTTTCTACCTTTCTTTTTTTTGGGGGGGGGGGGGTTTGTGGATCTGCACATTTCGAGGATTAGGAGTTGCCCTAATTTGATTTTATCAAAATTTGCGGTTAGAATGACAAACTTGTATTTTCTTTCCATTTGAACTGTACTAGTTCCATGAATTGAAGTTCATCAAATTGGGCTCATGTTAATTATATTCAGACTTAGAGCTATCAAATTAGATGGCAAGTGATGCATGATTGCTCTTTGTCATGCTATAAATTAGATATCCCAGTTTTCCATCCATAAAGTCAGCTCTCATACATTTAATCTGATTGATCATCTGATAGAATTTCCTCCAGTCTAGTCTCTGGCTCTAACCCTGGTTGTATTTGATAGGGTGGTCCCGTGCTTCTAGGCTTTGCTTGATATCAGAAGAGATAATGTATTCTTCTGGCACATTTTCTGTAATACTTGCCCTTACCCTTAATGAGCTCCAATGATCAACCCTCACAATCTTGCTAAGGAAATGGTGTTTGCTTAGTTGAATGGATAGGTGATTCTTTGGTTTTGATGTTTTCAAGGAAAGCAAAAAGGGAAACCCTGTGATATCTTGTGTCCTTTGCTCATGCATGCTTCTAGCATTAGTTGCATAAGGAGGTTGTCATTTCTTTTATTATCTTTTTTAAGTGATTGTGTAGCCATTGTGAAGACAATGCCATAGGATATGTTGTCTAATTGACATTTTTATGTAGGTATGCTTTTTCTTGGTGCACCATGCTTCATGTTGGGCTCTGAAGTAGTAACTATGGGATATTTTGTGACTTTAGTGATCATTATTGTTTCTTCATTTGATAATGCACTTTGCTCCGTGGAATTGAAATTAGTTTGATCTTGGAGTTTAATCTTCATCCTTAATATTTGTGTTTCTCAGAGCAGAAACGTTCTTGTCATTTGACGGAATTGCTATCAGTTGAACAGGTATGACTAAGCTTTGTATACCTTTTCGATTACTAAATGTCTTGAAGTGTCTTTCTAGCCAGACGAATGCTTTTTTATCGGTGCAATGTTGTTATATTTACGCTCTCCACAAGTATACAGCTCAACTAAGCCTTTATTCCAACTTGTTTGGGGTCGAGGATATGGATTTATCTTTTCCATTCAACTGGAAGCCATGTCATTCGTTTTGTTTGGTTTCCCACTTTTTCTTAGTACACATTCAACTTGTATACTATAACTTCTTCTAACAGCTGCATTAGATGGTCTTGTTTGAGCATGCCCAAACCATCTTAATCTATTTTCTGCCATCTTGTCTACTATTGGGGCTACCCCTAAGTTTAACCCAACATGCTCGTTTCTAACTCGATTTTTTTTCTTGTTACTTCACCCTCTCCATGAGTATGATGCACTGTAAAAGCATCCATGTTACGTTTAGATTGTCTATGGAGTATGCAGAATTACAGGTCAAAATTCACTCTTCCAAAGTTTCATACAGGTAGTTTTTGTGCCTTAAACATGTGCAAACTAGGGTGCGCCATGAAATAGTTTATCTTGTATACAACTCTGTATAATGTGGCAAAGAGACATATGTATCGGTCAACTTACGATGTCAACATTCATTCATCGAGAATCTCATGTTGTGGTTCTTATGCCTAGCACAAGCACAAGTGCTTCTGGGGCATTCTTGAGCTATTGGGCATTTCCCCCCCCCCCAGTATTTTATGGATCTGTCATTTCTGATATTATAGTTTTCCAGGATTTTTTAGAAGTCTCTCGATGCATTGCAGTGTTGTCTTGTCAGGTGCATAATGATCACCATTCATCAATTAATTTTTCAAGAGATAAGTTCAGTTTTTGGATATTATAGGAAAAGAATGAAAGCCTTCAGAGCCAACTTTACTCTCCGTTATATTCTAAGAGGCAGAAGGTACAAAATGCCCCAGACGACTCTAACAACTCTTCTCCACAAAAAAGTTCAGATTATTTGTCATTTACAGCTTCGCAAAATCCCTCAGGTGCGTGTTTTTATATTGTTGTTGACATCGTTTTTACATGTGAAGTATTTGGAGCTGAGTATTCCTTATGTGGTGTGCATGTTCTCTTTTCAATCTGGATATGCCAGTGTACTTTTGAGCTTGTAGAATAGTTGTCTACTGACAGAACTGAAGAAGCTAGTGCTGTCTCTTCTGGCACTCTGGCAACTGCAAACATCTGTGTTCTGTATACAGTAACAAATTCCACACTTCCCCTGCACTTGCAATGTCGCATGGTAGTTCATTCCAGGGGCCAACAAAGTAAGAATCTTAGGTGGATAGTCTTGAGAACTTCTAATTTGCAGGTTTAAGGGAATTTAATGATTTGCTACAGTATTAGTCAAGAGTTTTCAGCAGCAAATGCAAGTGTCCTTTAAACAGATAAATTCCCAGAAACGAATCAAATTTATCACCCTTGTGACTTTACCTGGAAACTCTTGAGTTCATTATGTTCAGAGGATTTTAGATTGCATGTCTTTTGTGTTGAACGAATCCCACCATTCGTGGTACCAGCCGGAGTTTCTTACATTCTCAGTTATATCTGCTAATGTTTCACAACTTTTTACAACCATATATAGTGAAGGAAAATTCTCTGGCATTTCCCTTTGCAGGAAAGCTAGCAAACCAGGATGTGGCCTCAACCAAAACTCACAATCGTGTGGTACCTGCATATCGCAGGTTGTTTAACATATTCTGTGGTTGCAGCACTTTGTTTTGTCTTCCACTTTTTCCTTACATAGCTCCTTAATTGTGCAGAACTAAAGTCAGAGGTGCCATGCTCCGGGATGTTGAAGACGGTGATAGCTAGGAGGTAATAATTCTCAGAAGCACATTGTCATGCTCTCTCGAGAGGAAAATTTGGTTCCTTATCGGATGGAACCATATTGATGTTTTTTATTTATCAACTTGTACATTTTCACTCAAATTAAGCAAGAATCTATATATATTTGGCACATGGATCAGTTGTCTTGAGATATAATATTCTTCCTTTCCGTACAGAACTCTGAATGCCTTGATCTTGCGTATCCAAATTGATTTACTTGAAAAATGGAATTTACTGTGGGAAACAGCCTGTTTGAGAGAATCACATTTTCAATCAGTACAGTGCATTTCATTCTTTGCGGTGAATATTAAATGAAATTTAGTGCCAGAACTTCTCATTCTGGTGCTGTACTTTCTTGAAGTTAAGACCTGCAAATTGGCTCATTAGTCATTACAAGTCCGGGATTATGACACCAGAGGAAAATAGAAAGAAATAGAATTCTGCAACCACCATTATCCAAATAATCATAGGTAATCCTCCTTGTAGTCTTATCCCTCTACGATATTTCTGTTATGTTCATCATCATCTTTTATAATGCATGCAATATTTTATATACATACTGCATTCTGGTTTTAATAGAAGCATCCTGTCTGCCTCCTGGTTCTGCTTCTCCTGAATTTGAAAAAGGACCAACAAGTGGGTGAGAAATTGCTGTCAGCATCCCTGCAGATGTAGAAATGCAAGTTCAGAGTTCAATTGAATGACCTTCCACTTGAAGAGTTGTAGAATATATAAGTTCCATGTACTTTCACATATGTAGAATATGTAAGTCCTATGTACTTTCACATTCGCTTGTTCATTTAGAACAAGAACAATAATCAATTTATAACGTTGTTCAGATTGTGAGTAAGAGAACTGACCAGAATCCAGATTTTTTTAATTAATTTGGAAGGCTGCTTTGTTCTAATGTTTATTTCATATCTATTGATCCAGAGTCAGTTCAGATTATAGATTTTAGTGGAGTGAGTTGGATACTTTTTGTGTAACAGAGACTGTAGAGATTGGTTGCCTGATTTTCCTTGGTGGCTATTTTCATATTTGTTTATTCTTACATATATATGTGACCAATGTCAATATTTAGCAGTCATGCTATGGATCATCATCTTACTCAATTTTTTTGATTGATTATTACTTTATTTTGGATTCAGTTCTGTCAACTATATGCTTCCCCAAATATAATTTTCATTTGGATTCATGAAGTTACCTGCTTCTGCTGCTGTTGCTGCTACTTCGGCTTCCACCAATGCTACCACTTTTTAAATTTTCCTTCTCCCCTGATCCTGAAGACTTACTCTTCCACCATTCCTTGTCTCGTAGCCCCCTTGATCCTTCAAATGATTCCCTTGGAGACACCTTTGAGCAAGTACTAGGCATAGATTTATTCCGCCTAGCTAATACCAGAGATGGGATGGCCATCTTAAGCAGGAAAGCTTCATTGTCCATGCTTCCACTTCTTGAGATCCGATCCCTCTTTTTGCTTTTCTTGTTTCCGCTCTTCTGCCTTTTAGGTTGAAATTTGGAGTTGAATTCAAATTCTCCATCGTTCGGACCTACCCCATCTTGGACTTCATCTAGATGTTGTTGCTGGTCAACAATATCTTTCAAGGAGAGCTCGAAACTAGACTCTGGCATGGTTTTGATCATCTTCATGAGCTCTATTCTTCTGTTGACAATCACCTGTCTGCGGGATGCTGGAGACAGATTGCCCTGCAAATGATTCTGCGATAATAGAGGTGAAAATTCATCTCCATTGCTCTTTGATTGATTTTTTCTCCACAAGGGCGGTGAGTTGCTGCCATAGCCATCTTGAACTTGAAACTCTATGTCACTGCCACCCAAGTCCGAGAAATTCTCATGGTTAATGTTTTTCTCCAAGTACCCAAAATCAAAATTTGCTTGTGCACGGTCATAACTTCGGCTTTTCTGATACAGAGGACTGGGAGAACATATTTGGCCTCTGCTGACTGCTCGCCCAGGATCAAACATGGTCTGAAGAGATTATGGAGGAGAGAGAGACAGAGACTGGTTGCTGAGGGACGTGGATTTAAATGGCAGCAAAATAATGGGGAAGGAGCCCAAGTTTGTCATTTCCCCACCGTCTTTAATGGGTGGCTCCTAAAGTCATGGCCGTCTCTTATGGTTTCAGAAAAATGGGTCCATTATTTCCCTTATTTCCTCCATTTGTCCTAGTCATCTCTTCTTTTTGGAAAAACTAATATCCATCCTTCTGTTTGTTACGACTAAAGATCCCATTTGTTCAAGTAATAAATTATATGTTTTCTTAAGTCAATATTTTTGAGTGTGGGGAGACTAAGCAGTGATGTTGGTGTCCTACCCAAAAAAAAGAAGAGGCTTTTGGTGGACCCACGTATGTGGTGGACCGATGTATGCATTCTTTGAATGGGAAAAAAAAGGCATGATTGTCATATTTAATGAGCTCATCATGCGTATTATGCCGAAAGCTAGACAGGAGACGTGACATTGAAAATTTCATTCTTAATATTTCATCATATTTATTTGTTAATTGTTTTGATTCTAAATGGATATTCCTGTAGGTTTGAGGAGTTTATGGAGAGAGTTTTTAAATGGGGCCGGATCCAAGGGTGCAAATTTTGATCAGAGATCTATTTCATCCGCGCTGTGGGACAATTTTGAAGCACAGCTTCTTCCTTAATTTGATGGTAGGAGATGATTTTTTTTTGGCTGTCGTTGGACTCGGTCCATCACCCACCCGATGTCTATAGTTTTGCCTCGACTAATTCGGGTTAACCCAACTAAAATTCATCCTAGGGGATATGAGTCTTCTAACGTAATCGACTTCATGTTCAAGTCAGGAGTCAAACTTATGATCTTGATTAAAGGACACAACGATCTACTCGTCACACCAACTGCCCATTGGTATTGTAAGAGATGATTTTGACAAAACATTTTGCACCTTTTGAGGGTAGGACTTTTCATGTCAAGCATTTAGGTATAATCTTTGATTTAGGCATAGAATTTCACATTTCAGAAAGGCAATATCAAGTTCTATTTTGCGGGATTTCGGCAAATGCAGAGACTTTACAGGACATTGATAATGATTTTCCACTTCTAAACAGTTGCCTCTGTGGTGAGATATGCAGCAAACCTAGTTGGGAACAAAATAATTAGGGCAGCAGAAAAATATCTGATACCGTAGACACTAAGGTTCATAAGTCCCAGATAATAGTATTAGGTCAGGTCCTAATTTATTCCTCTAGAGCTATAAATCAAAAGGGGACAACTGAAGGGCAACAGCAATAATATTTGTTGAACAGATCAAATGCAAATACACGGATTACCCCCGAAGCACTTGGAGGGTTATGGGACTAGTTCACAAGATTGCAGGATTCTTTTGACATCCTCTCTCTCTCTCTCTCTCTCTCTCTCTCTCTCTCTCATGCGAAATTCAGAATGGGGTAGAAATTGGGGGAAAAAATGGCGAGGAGGAATTTTATAACATTAGCAACATTTATCAAATAGAATAAAGGCCAGCTCTGTTTCTATAGCGACCTGCTTACAGAGTACTGAGTCCAGAAACCAATATTTACAAAAGAAAATAGAAAAAAAAAAAGTAAAATTTAAAAATATAGCACTTAGCTAAGATGAATATTATAATTTAGAAAATCAGGGACGCTGCTTCAGGGTCAAGTCCTGGGGGGAGAACTGGACAACAAGTTGCGCACTTACTTGGTCATTTTCGTAGACTATGAAAAGGCAACCGACATAGCCGAGGTTACCCATAAAGTACTCCACCTCTAGACATCTTTCCCAGAAAAGGGTGTTTCTATGGATGATCTTTCATGCAGGCAGAAAAATGAGATGTTCTGGCATGTTTTAAGGAGTTGGAACAACATGGAACGAGTGCATGACCATGAAGCAGAGACAGATGCCTTTTCATACAATTACAAGTTACCAGGGGTCGTGTCTAAAGTCGGATAAAACAGGGGACGCATAATTGCATAACTGCCACCAATGGGGCTTGTCTTGCATTCCAAGTTCCAACCATGCACCCATGTAGAGGTTAATTTCTGATTTATTGAGCTTCTCATTTAATTGGAGGATTTTAAATATCAAATGGTACCATGACATGGTTGATGAGAAACCAAGTTGCTCCACCATTTCCTACAAATAATGCAAAATACAAGGGTGATTAAAAGTTGTTCTCCATGATTTCCACAAGGGGCCACATTTTTTGCAGACCTTGATTATGATGTCGTAATTAGTGGTTCCCCCACATGGAAATTATTTTAGTCTAATGTTGATATGGTGGGATGGACAGAGACTTGAAGTGGGCATTAGAATAAGTAAATCCACCAGAAAATATAAAATGGAAAAAAGCCAAAATCATTATTTGAGGTGCTCCAATTCAAAAAACAAGCTTACATGAGTCCAAGATAACAGAATGGTCTTCCCAAAAAGGTAAAACTCACCGACACCAACATAGCACCTTCAGAAAAATGAGACAGTTGTAGGGTGTGATTATTCCACAGTCAAGCATGCTTGAGTGATAGTAGTAGTAGGACAGTTTACCTCTTGGGTAGTTCTTGTGTTGCACCCACCCCCCATTTTCTTTAGCATGTACTCAATCTATGGCATTCTTGAACATTGTCCAGAAAAATAAACAAATGAGTGAAGCAATAAAGAGTTGACATACCAACTAGAAGAGCATGAGAACAACTTGAAATATAGTAGAAGAAAAAGAAGCAAGAAAAATTTACTTTTATCCACCAACCTGAGCAGAAAGTCATTCAGTAACTAGACCTAGAGACCAATACATCAGTTAAAGTCCTATGAGATCATGGGAGTGCTGGAGGTCATGTTTAAGTGAGCAGGGTCAGCTTTGGAGATACACATCTATATATCAAGACACGGAAAAGACTGACAGACATAGGTGATCTTTCTGGTTTGTTCCCAGAGTTCAGACTCACGGTTTAGGTGACTCCTTTATGATGATTAAATGAAAACAGAAAAATTGCATTGAAGACGCACAAGAATATACCAGCTAAAAGTAGGGTTCTGTTTGAACATCCGTACATGACCATGCAGCCATCCATCCTGATAAGAAACTCTGTTTCTTGAATACTTGCAGACTGCCCAAGAACTCTTGTACAGTGATGTATTGTGAAATCAGCTATAAAGCACCACAATGTTGCACCATCGAAACTCACAGATTGCCCAAAAACGTCTGTACAGTGACCATGCACCCATCCATCCAGCTTGAGTCAGCTTGTTCACCACAATGTTACTGGGCCGCATGTCTGAGCTTGATTTAGTAGTAAGATTAAATAAATCTTATGATACTTCTTCAAATTCATCAAGATCAGAAAATCTGTTGTCAGGGATATATTGGACTTCTTTCATCCGATCTCCAAGTTCACGTCATTTTGTCGATTTCTTCAGTCTGATTGTGGGACTTGTCTTTCACTACAAATACATGTCTTGTAACTCTTATCTCGATCCAACCATAAGCAGCTTCTTTCCTCAAATCCTTCTTCTTCATGATCTTCCTCACCTTTTGAGCATCATCCCACTTCCAGGCAGCAGCAAAAATGTTGGATAGCATAACGTACCTTCAGCATTTTTAGGTTCCAACTTTACAAGGGCATCTGCCCATATTTCCATGAAACACGAGCAGCACCCAGAAGGGCACCCCAAATGCCAACATCGTTCAATGATCCTCTGGGAACCTTCTTAATGAGTTCCATTGCTTCTGTAAGTCTGTTTTTCCGTGCAAGCAAATCAATCAAGATTGCATAGTGATCTGATTTTGGGATAATCCCATAATCCTTCTCCATCATTTTGGTGATATTTAGCCCTTCAGATACAAGACCATTATCACAACAAGCTGATAGCACCCCAAGAAATGTGACATGATTACGTCTTATTCTAGTATCAATCATCTTCCTCAATATAACAAGTGATTCTGCTCCATGACCATATTGAGCCTCCATGACCATATTGAGCAAATCCAGTTATTATCGAGTTCCAAGAAACAATGTTGTTTTCAGGAATCCGATCAGACAATATTTTGGCTGACCTTATGTCTCCATACTTGCAATACATGTCAAATTCATTAGATCACTTCACTGCTTTCGATAATGTATCGATGAAACTGTTTTCCCGTTTCAATAAGCACTAGATCAGCGCATGCACTCAAAGCACAAACAAAAGTAAATTCACCAGGCAAGACACCTGCCTCTTGCATTTCCTGGAAATACTTCAAAGTTTCAATCCCCTTACCATTTTGCACAAACCCTGATATAGGAGCAGTCCACGAAACCGCATTCTTCACAGGCATCCCACTAAAAGGCCATCGGGCATCTTCCATTTTTGATGCCCTCGCAGAAGCAACAATCATTGAAGTCCACGACACCAGATCCTTCTCAGGCATTCTCCGAAAAATCAAGGATGACATATCCAACATCCCACATTTTCCATAAGCATCTGTCAAAGGATTATAAGCAATAGTATCGAACTCCAACCCAATCACAATTGCTGCTCGATGAAGTTGTCTTATGAAACTCTAAAGCTCCTAAGCCGGCACAAGTGGCTGCAACGCTGACAACTTACCCATCCAAGGACAAATTGCTATGACATTGTTGCAATCTCCGAAAAATATTAACCGACTTTTCATGAAACCCATGTGGAGATAAGCCCGAAATCAGCTGACAAGGTTCGGTTCAGGCATTTGATCAAACAAATTGAATGCGTGGTCAAAGAAACCATATTTACAATACCCAAATTGTGTTTGAAAAATGAGTATCCCAGATGGTAGTTCACAAAAGGCAGTTTGAGCGCTTTCTAGAGAGTTGCGTTTGGTTTACATGAAAATAAGGCTGTTTGTGAGGTATTGGTTGAAAATTAAAGCGGTTTTTTTAAGGTTGGAGTGAAGCAGTTTCCCAAGCTTTAAGTTCTTGGTTTTGGTGCATTCTGCGAGGAGGGTAGAGTTGCGATGTCTGGGATCAACAGGCGAGAGCATCTAGCCTTCTAATTGCGAGTAAACAACGCATGCCTATCTTTGTGTTGAGAGTCGCGGGTACTTGTGGGATAGCATTCGGGCGAAATTATCTGGCGGTCTAGTTCAATAGTTTTCTTAGCCGCCTTAATATATATAGAATTATAAACTATGTTATTTTTATTTAAAATTATAAATTATATATTAAATAAAAATAAAAAAATGTACAATAACATTAGACTACTAAATAATATCTCAAGAACCAATAAGTTAGTGATAAAATACTAAATTTTTTTAATTAAAATTTTGAGTTCATATTTTAAAAATGAGAGAATAGGTGTCAATAGAATCAATTTTTAAATTAAATTTTAAAATTATTCGAATTGAATTGAACGGATCAAATTAAAAAAATATCTCGAAAGTATTCAACAAATTCTCAAGAACCCAATTGATCATATTGGGCCAAACCTGGCCCATGATGGAAATAAGATCTAAACTTGTGGCCTAGCTACTTATATATATATATATATATTTGGTATCATGTCTCGAATATCACTCGGTATCCAGAGTTTTGTCACCATTAATCTGAACCGACCGCTACAATGATTCCTTTCGGAGGACAGGTCTCTTAATAGGG
Source organism: Dillenia suffruticosa (assembly GCA_033439265.1). Taxonomy (NCBI): domain Eukaryota; kingdom Viridiplantae; phylum Streptophyta; class Magnoliopsida; order Dilleniales; family Dilleniaceae; genus Dillenia; species Dillenia suffruticosa. Next base: position 2,497,504 of record JAVTVX010000027.1, read on the forward strand.
AACGCTCCATACATATGAGGGTCCAATATACCTAACAGAAATCAATTCACGATCATATTTAAAGGTATTCAACCCTATATCCAGTTAAATCAATCCACGTTGGTCAAACTACATATATATATATATATTTGTGTAAATGGATATTTATCACTTATCAATATCTGAATTTAATCCGACTAATTTAATTGAATACTATCGAGTCTATTAAGGTATTAGTTCTTTCGATACTATCTTACCATTCCCAAGGCAACCATCGAAATATTGAGACTAAGCTAATTTTGGATAAAAACTTTCATAATTAGAATTAGGTGGGATTTTTCATATAAAATATAAAAAATGTGATAGTAATTTTATTTTATTTTTTATAACTACTTCCCAAACTTAATATTTTACTGCAAAAAATTTTCCATTTTGGTTAGATATTCCAAGGTCCACTATATCATATAAAAATTGATAACTTGTTCGGTGATTATAAATTTTGGGTTCAATTATCAAAATTTTTAAGAAATTTATATTAATTTATTGAAAAATTTTACATACTTTATTTTATATATTTATTTTCATATAATTTGTCTAATAATCTAAAAATCACGTACAATTTTTTTCTTTTTTTTTTTAAAACAAATTTATTATATAAACTCTTATACGTTAATTTATGGATTATTATTTTCGTTGGGCATATAAAACTACAAATGCAAGGGAAGATTTAGGTTGTTGGTTTTTTATTTAAGGGATAAAATAAGAATTCTTATATTAATTATTATTTGATTTCTGGCGATAAAATGTTTTCTCTTTAAGAACCGCTTGGCGGAGTGGGATTTCAAATTCAACGGTCAGATAAAAAGTGCCCCCGGGGTGGGTGGGGAGAGCGACAGAAATTTAAACTCTTGAAACACGAAACTCTAACTTGCTTCTCACTCTCCACCCTCGCCTTTGGATCCCTAAGTAAAGCCCATGAAACTTTGTCCATATCGTATGATGGAATAGCAAGAATTGGATTCGTGTCTTGTGTCGAAATCAGTACGAGACGGGACACGGGTTCACGCCCGAGTCATCAAGTCTAAATTTTGGCCGGAGATTTTCATCTAGAGCAGGTTGATTGATGTCTACGGAAAATGTGGCTGTTTGGACGAGTATCTCAAGGTGTTTGATAAAATACCTGAAAGAAATACTTTTTCCTGGAATGCTATTATAAGCGTATTTGCGAAATCGAGTTCTAATGATGAAGCTGAAAGGCTCTTCAGGTCGATGCCTGAGCCTGATCAGTGCTCCTGGAATTCGACAATTGCAGGTTTGCTCAGGAAGAGTGGTTTGAAGATGCATTAGTCTATTTTGTTCGTATGTTAAGGAATGGTTTTGGAGTGAGTGAATATTCATTGGCTAGTGCTGTTGGTGCTTGTACCGGTTCAATGGATTGGAATATGGTTATCCAAAATTCATGCTTTGGTATTGAAGTCTTCATACTCATATATGGTATCAGCTCTTATTGATGCATACTCTAAATGTGGATTAGTGGATTGTGCTCAAAATGTTTTTGATGAGATGGGCGAGAGAAATTTTTTGACTTGGAATGGTTTAATTACATGCTATGAGCAAAATGGCCCACCAAGTGAAGCTCTAGAGATCTTTGTGAGAATGATGGATTCTGGGGATGAACCAGATGAGGTTACATTAGCCAGTGTGGTGAGTGCATGTGCAGGCTTGGCGGCAATTAAAGAAGGCATGCAAAACCATGCCAGAGTCCAATTTTTGTGGGAAATTCTCTGATAGACACATACATGAAATGTGGTTCACAAAAGGATGGTAGCCTGGTTTTCAGAACAATGCTAAAAAAATTATGTCTGTTGGAATGCCATGATAGTTGGATATGCACAAAATGGCTATAGGACAGAGGCTTTTGAAATTTTCAGAAATTTGTTGTCATCAGGAGAGAAACCAGACCATGTCACCGTGATTGGAGTTTTGAGTGCTTGTAGCCATGCGGGATTTGTTGAAGAGGGGCACCACTATTTTCTATCGATGAGCAAAGATCATGGCATAGTTCCATCAATGGACCATTATATATGCATGGTTGTGGTCTAGCTGGTTGTCTGGGAGAAGTGAAGAATTTGATTGAAACAATGCCAATGAAACCTGATGCGGTAGTGTGGGGATTTTTACTCTCTGCTTGTAAAGTTCACCGCAACATTGTGATGGGTAAGTATGTGGTAGACAAGCTTTTAGATATTGAGTTGAATAATTCTGGGCCTTATGCCATCCTTTCAAACATGTATGTGGAACTTGGGAGATGGAGAGATGTTGGGAAGGTAAGGAAGCTGATGAGGCAACATGGAGTTGTTAAAGAGCCCGGTTGTAGTTGGATTGAAATTCAGATTGATGTGCATGTTTTTATGGTGAAAGACGAGTCATCCTGAAACGAAGGAAATCTATTCAATTCTAAAAACAATTTTGAAGCAGATGAAGGAAGCTGGATATATACCTAATGTGGGAGAGGACATTTGTGAGGAGCATAATGAATCAGAAATTACCTTGTGCAACCGACTGGAGCAGCCAGCAGTTGCTGCCCTTGGATAATGGTTTCCAGTGGTGTCTACCAGGTATTTTAGTTCCTTTGATTCTCTCTCCCCCCTTCTTTTTTCTTTTTTCAAAAGCTATCAGAAACTTGCAAAGTTCTAGATTAATAAATCCTAAGATCCAGTATTTCTCTATTGTTCTTAATTTTCTCCACTGGGTTCTTAATTTTCTCTACTGGTTTTGTGTTGGTTTTAACTTGTATTAGATTCTTCCAAGACAAGTTATCTTCTTCACCTACAGTAGCTCGAACGTGTCTATATGTTTGTTTTCCATTTGATTTCAATTTTTAGAAAGAAATAAGTACATGATCTTCTTTGACATGGGTTTCATCTTAGAAAATCGTATCACAAATCTAATTAATCAAGTATTAATTAAAGTCAAACCCTTTACAGGGCAGAATCTTCAGAGTCCACGTCATAAGGAATGGAAATCCATCACAATTCGGAAGTCAATCGTATTGAAAATCCCACATTGCTCTTACTTTGGAGCTCTTGAATAGAGCGAAGAAAGGTCACGAGTTTGTCGACCCCTTCTTGGACTCATCCTCTTACTTACCCACCACCACAGGCACGAAAACACACACAAAAGATGTTGCTAAAGAGGGACTTAAACATTACCTCAACCTCTCAAAGGTAACTTGATTCCCAGCATTCAAGGGTCTCCTCGATAAAATGCAACCGATAAAAAAGGTTCAATCTGACCAATTACTATGAAAATCTTAAAAACAGATGAATGTGAATGCATCATATCAACAATAGTCATTGCTTTGTCACTTTCATGACCTTTTCCTTTCCTTGATAATTCATGCATGAGTTTCAAGTCTTAAATCTTATTATGCTAAAACAAAAGAAAAGGTCCATAAATTAGTGGCTGGAATAACTTGGGTAGATTGATGTTGACAATCTGATAATTGAAAAAGCATCCACTGATTGGACAGAATTTCTATTGACTTGTATGCGGATAGTATGCCGTCTGTACAATTATTGGTCATTGGAATTGTACAAATTCAAATGTTTCAATCATCTCTTCACTGTTTGATAAGAGGACGGTTAATAGGAAACATTTTCTGGGTTAAACAGTTCTTATGCAATTTGTTTAAATCGGCCAGCGACATCCAACTCTAGTTAGTAATAATTTGATTTTCCGTGTGGAATCATAAAAGAAATGAAAGAGCAAAAACAAACAAAAATGTCAATAAATTTCTGTATAATGACAGCTGGGCAAATTATATATAACATGGCATTCGATATTTTTTACTAGATGACTGAAGGTTATCCCTGTTTATACTTGATATGTGCGTGTGTCAGAAGAGAGAGAGAGAACTTGTGTCACATGAAAATGAAATATGTGGTTAAAATTTACATAACATTTCGCTTATTGATAGTGATATTCTTCTTTAAAGTTTCAACATATACTCTTCAAACGAGAGCTCCCCTGAGACCTCTGTGAGAGCATTTACATCTAAGAATAACATAAGCAATAAATCTGTAAACCAAAATAAAACACACCATAATGACTACATTCCTCCATCTACTCTCCTCTCCATACCCTTCTTCTCTAAGAACATCTTCACCACTCACGACACAAGTCCCAAACATGTAGTCCAAGCACTTTCCCGAATTGGAGAATTCATTTATCAGAAACCCTTCAAATGGATACTTAAACAGCGATATATAATGCATAAAAATCCAATAATTTGGCATCTCATCTTCTGATATAAAGTACCCCGAAAACAAGAAGAACGAACCCATGACACCGGAGATCACCGAGAACCCAACAATGAAATTAGGCACAAGAGCACTGAAACACACCACAACTGAATTTGCTGTGTAGAGAATTAACCAAATCAGCAGTAAAAAGTGCATAAATGCCATAAAGTTCCGGTTGAGTCCTACCAGCCAGTACAATGGAACAGTGAATAGCATAGCAATGATGAGCAGAAATGGTAGATAGACAAGCCCATTTGCTATGGCATAAGATGAAACTCTGTAGCTTCCACTAGAGCTCTCCTTCATTAGTATCTCTCTCTCTTGCAAGAAAATTGGCAAAGCTTCTGTAGTGCAAGATAACAAAAATGTCAATATAAATGCAAACAACCCTACCCTTTCTTCAGCACCGACAAGATCATCTTTAAGATCATAAAAGATTGATCCCAAGACCAGTCCAGCGACCAACATTTGAATTGTCCTGCAAGCGAAGAGCTCTTGAGTTCTGAAAATGTTTTTGGAGAACCTGTGAGTGAGAATAATAGTTTCCCTCAATCTTGAATTCGCGAAAGTGCAGGGAAGTTCGATTCCAGAGTTAACAATCCCTTCATCTACCACCTTAGATTGCTGAAAGAGCTGTTGCAGAGTGAACTTGCCACTTCTGCTCTGTCCAACTTCATCACCTTTCTTCTGATGTGGTGTTGCTGGAAATTGAGGCACAGTTTCTTGCCGCAACTGCTGGAATTTCTGTTGGCTCTGAAGAGTCTCAATTGATTCAATTGCGTACTCAACAATATTCACATGGAGTGGAAGCTCCAGACCCAGTAGCCTCAAATGGATTCCGAGTTGATCAACGGTTCCATGATGCAAGACAGAGCCATTTGCTAACAAGAGAATTGAATTAAAAAGCTTCACAATCCTAAAACCAGGCTGATGAATGCTCAGAATGATTGTCCTCCCACGAGTCTCGGACATAGTCTTTAACATGTCAACGATTTGCAGAGCTGAAGTACTGTCTAAACCAGAAGTGGGTTCATCAAGAATCAGTACTTTTGGATCATGGACGACATCAACGCCAATTGAGACTCTTCGCCTTTCGCCACCTGATATCCCTCGGACTCTCTCATCTCCAACTCGAGTGCCTGCGACATGACTCAAGCCCAGTTCTTGCATCAATGACTTCACTCTTGAGCTCAGTTGGGACTGAGGAAGTCTCAACTGGAGCTTTGCGCTGAACATCAGAGTTTCTTCTACTGTGAGAAGAGGAAAAAGAGTATCCTTTTGTGTAACATAGCCTGTTATCTTCTTGAACCGAGCTTTGTCCATTGGTTTTTGATTGACAAAGATTGACGCAGTTTGTGGAGTGAGCCTGCCTGCAAGGATTTCCAGGAGAGATGATTTTCCTGCTCCACTTGGACCAACAATGGCGAGAATTTCCCATGGTTTTGCTCTGCAATGCACATCCTTCAGCACATGCCTGATTCCTGGATTATTGGTTTGAACTTCAACTTTCTTTGCTTGCTCCTCATCATCTTCTGCGTTTTGTTGCTTTTGTTCTTCTTGGTTGTTGAAGATCTTAAACAGGTGTTGATTTTTGCTTGTGATGATCTTGTAGTTGATGCCTATTGCTTCAATTTCACAACCTTGTTTCTTCATTGATTTTTGCTCAGTTTGTTTCTTTCTTGCTCTTTCATATGCTGCCTGGTTTCTCAAAACTCCACTCGTGACAGTAATCTCTCTCTCTCTCTCTCTCTCTCGCCGTCCCCCCCCCCCAAAATTTGAAACTTATATGAAAGATGAGCTGCAATTGCACTGAGGTCCTCGAAATGCATCCCTAGTGGTTCACGTGCAATTGTTCATGCAATTTTTGTATTGATTTTTCTATGAAAACTTAGAGATGTCATGAATGGCGTGCTAAATTTTGGCTCTTTGTGGTTATTTTACTTCTATTTCTTACCATAATCTTACACAAAACAGGTAAACAGTGCAGACATAAGACACGGCCTACGTATGTACTTGAATTGTTAAAACTTTAGAGGGACGTCCTTGTTACAATTGTTTAGTTGCTTCTTGCAACTTAACAAAGGTATTAATTAGCTCATTCCACTAGAGAAATGAGAAAAGTTTGGACTGGACCGGAAGAAGAAGACAAAAAAAGCTTAAGCTAACCCTATTGTCGGGTCCAAAATTAACCCGGAGTTGAGTTCCACTTCTACGAAATTATAAGTATTTTCTTTTTTAATCATATCGCTGCTATTTAGAGTCATATTTCGATTAATTTAGTTTAAACGTATATGAAGACTCATTTAAGAGTAGCTCTTTTAGTATATTTTTTTTATTCTCAAGTTTTAAATATAAAATTTAATTAAAAAATTTAGTACCTTATTTTATTATATAGTTTATCCGTATGAAATTACGGTTGTCAAATAGTGTTCAAATTATTATTAACAACTACCGCCAAATGTTCCCATGTGGTAGAATGATTGCAAGACCAATTTAGTTTAATTTTAACTCGAATTTGACCTATTAAAACATTGTTGTTTAGGTTCGAATTTAAATTTATATATAAATTAAGTAAAATTTTTATCTCAGTTATAAAAAAAAGTCGGGTTTAAAATAATTTATTTCAATTAAACTCGTGTAGCTCAGTCCGTTACACCCCCAACAGTAAATATTAGTATTGCAATTGGGAAGGGACAAAACCAAATACTTTTGAAAGTGCCATTAAATACTATCATGCTTTTTTCAACTAGCATTGCCGATAGCAAGCAATCAAAATGTATTCAAGATTTAACAAACAGACCTTCCTTTTGGCATTTGGCTTCAGATAAGGTTCTTTTATCCACATTGTGTTATGCATTCATGTTGTGTCATTTTCCATTAGGGATTTCAATTTCTATTAAAATCTGTGGAAATCATAGATTTTTCCCCAGATTGGAAGAAGGGGTACCCGACATAGCCTTAGTAGGTGGGGTGGGTCTTTCGATATAAGACCACCAAATGCCCAATATGGTCATACGAAAAAACAAGTTAGTACACAACCGTAACCATTTGGGGATGCATTCCAAGCCAAGGGGACTAACCGATGAAGACAGATAGGGGACCCCATTGCCCTTATTTTTCTGACTCCATTGGCGTTAAGCTTCTCCTTTTTTAAACTCTTTTTGAGGTCCAAATTCATCAGCCCTTCATTATCTTCAAATTCAACCAATCCCTCCCCTAGGTTCTATCCTCATTTTTTTATATTTGTTTATAACCCTAGCCATAATATATATAATGGGTAAAAAATTTTAACTTGAAAATTTTGTATGTGTGAGTAAAACCGTATTCGGAAATATATAATAGTGAGATAAAATATGACAAAAGTGGAGAAAAGATTACATCTTTATATTGAACAAATAACATTTTATAAAATCTTAACAACATTTTTAACAAAAGAATTCAAAATTTAATTTTTTTTAATGAATTATTATCATCGATTGATATTTAGATTTTTGTCTGATTAATTTAATTCAAATATTGTAAAACTCGTTAAGAGATTGGTTTTCTTAAATCTCGTTTCTCTATTTCCATAACTCGAACTTAAAATTTATAATACGAAACTTAAATATATAATATATGCGTAATTACTATTAATTAGACTAAAAAACCACAATAATCACTCTACTATAACTGAATAGATAAATGAGGAAAAAGTTAAGAAAGAGGTAGCTAGGGGGTGAATCTTATATGTGGATGAGATAGAAAAGAGAAGATTTTATGTGGGGCCCAAGCTCAGATTTGTGGCCATTGTTTAAGGGGTGGTCTTTGTCACCATGCCATGTGTGCCCTTCTGTAGCACCCGTGATTCTCTTTTTCCTACAAAATACTCAATCCCCAGGGGCCTTTAGGTGGGTCCCGAAAATCCTTCACGGTCATAGGTCCCGCCATGGAAGAGCTGAAACTCTATTCTGTCCACTAGTTTAAGCCATCCCCCAACCCCACCTTTAACATGAAACTCTGCCCGTGAACCTCCCTGGTTTAGCTTCTTTCCCTCTTCCTCTTTCAGTTCTCTTTATCATTTGGAGAATTATGCATGTGGTATTTTATGATCGATTGCATAACAAAGTGTACTGTTCCGATTAATGTCAGAAATTTATACAGGAAACATTATTTTTTAGGGGTAAACAATATCCTAAGTATTGTGATTTTAGGGCTTAGCCACGCCCATGCTCAACTGATATTAAGTGATATTTTTGTGTAATATTATTAATATAATAATAATTTATTTTAAAAAAATTAGTTTCTATTCATTGAACTTATAAATTTTATAACTTTTTTTTACTTTAATTAAAAATTATTATAAATAAAATAAGACAACGTAATTTACCCAAGTTATATTCTTTCTGTGTCTAATGAATTTTCCAAGGCAATACCTGTTTTGCCAACTATGAGTAATCTCTGAAACTTAAGCTCAGCCAGCTAGAAGAAAGACCCATGTTGCAGAATTTCAAACATTTTCCCACCTAACAGGCTGGGACCATGTGCCCTTAAACCTAGGTTAACAAGATCGGATAGATTGAATTCCGATTATAATCTTGTCTTAATGTTGAGTTTTGCTGGAATTGGTCTGTCATTATTCATCTCTTAAGTCTTATTCTAATCAGAGTACAGGGCTATAGTGACCTTATAATATAGCAAAATTGGGTCAGGGTAAGGTTGTATTATGACCTTTCTTGGAGATAAGACAGATTGAACCAAGCCAAAAACGCAGTCCTAATTTTTATTTTATGTATCCAAAAAAATGGGGAATGCTTGGTTTGGAATCAACTATATCAAATTATTGATCCCATTTGGTTAGATGGAATAATACTTCAAAGAAAGACAATCAAATTTGATATAGTTTATAGATTTTTCTATATATGTGTGTAAGCGGACTTTTATTATTACTAATCGGTATTTAGGTTTTATTTGACTAATTTAATCTAAATAATATGAGATCTATCAAGGGATTGACTCTCTTAAATCTTATTTCTCTGTATATTTTTATATGGGTAGATGCCTATTAGAGTGGTGGTTGAAGGCTTGATTAGAACCATTATTTATGTATTTTCGTTTCATAACTAATGATTTATTAATATTTCCTTTCATTGAAGGCATTGTACATTGTTTCATCAAGAATTCAATGGCCTTCAAAATTAGATATTTCTTTAAAAATTTAGAAGTAGCTGGATCGGGTGGTTGTGACATAAAATACTGACCAGGATTGTCTAACACAGGAAAGGAGTGCCGGTGCATCTTCTAGCAAATGCAAAATCAGGGAACCTTTTCTTCTTCCTTTCCTATCTTGATTTGAGCTATTCCCAATAAACAGCACAAACTAAAGCATCAAAATTTATACACTTGCGGTGCATGCATCTCTCTCTTTCTCTCTCTCTCTCTCTCTCCACGAGAGTTTTAATAAGGGTAACCAGCCAATGGACCGAAATAAAACAAATGTTCATAAGGTCTGTTGTGCCCTGAGACACTGCTTGTGACCTCTTGTCATCTTCTCGATTTCTTTAACATTTTTCTAAATATCTATTCCCTCAAGCCATCATTTCAAATTTCAAATCTGCTCACAACTACTGCGGCTATCTTTTATCCTCTCTTTTGCATTTGGCAAAACCATGCACAAATCTCTTGGTGCAGGTTCCCAATGCACTGATTGAGCTCACCTGGTCCTCTGTTCTTCCTCTTGTTTTCCCAGGTCTGTCATCAATGATTTATCATTTCGGAGACAGTATGTGTCCCAAAATGAGTTGACACGCTCAAGCCTCGAGCAAGGTAAACAAAAGGACAACATCAAAGCACTCACTACAGTGGTGTAACAACTAAACCATATAGTTAGTAGTTGATCATGAATGTAACGCTAGTTAGTGATTCACCGTAATTACTATATTAATTAATAATTAATAAATTAAACGATAAAAATTAATATAAATAATATAAACAATAATTTTAAATCATGGGATGAGTGTTGAATTGGATTGAGTTATGACAAATTAATATCAAACTTTACGAATCCTTAGCAAATCGATTACAAAATGACAGAGGAAACTCACGTCGAAGAACAACTCAAGAAACTAGATATAAAAATTGATGAATTATGATTACATATTGAAAAAATGTTTGATAAACAAAATAAAAAGATGGAAGTTTTTTTTTTTTTGCCAATTTTAAAGTAAAATTTGATACTTTATTGAAGATGAAGAATAAAGATAAACAAGAAGAATAAGATATTGATATACTTTTTAAGTTTTTCATTCTATCTATTTCTAGTGAAGAAATGTTGAAATCTTCTCCAAATGAAAAAATATTAAGGGTGGAAGAAAGATAACAAATGACCAAAAAATCACATATTAATGATGGTTTCTTGCTATATTTAGAAAAAATTTTCACCGGAAGTATGATTTCAGTTATCTAAGAAAAAACATGTTAATAGTGGTCTCTTGCCAAATCTTCAAAGGATAGTTATGCCGTTTCCATTTTTCTTCCACTACTCTCCCTACAACTCAAGTTACATCTATTATTTATTTTCATCGCCTTATTTCTTAACACTAATATAAGTATTGATTTAAGATTTATGAATTCAAAATTTTAATTCTTTATTTCGCATCCTTAAGGACAAAGATGTCTTCAAATGAAAAAATATTATAACAATTAAACCATATAATTAATAGTTAAGCGTGGTTGTAATGATCTATAGTGATTAATTGTGATTGTTAAATTATTTAGTAATTAATAAATTGGTTAGTAAAATTAGTTAGTAAAAATAATAAAAATAGTAATATCAAAACATATAATGGATATCGAATTGAATGAAATGATATTGTAATTTCTCTCTATCCCTTTCTCTCTGGTCTTTCTCTATCTCTCTCTATTTTTTTTTTACCTCTCTTTTGAGTTGGGTTGTGACAAGTAGTTTCGTGGATGAGCTAGCCATCCTTTTGCAAATAAACTTACCGATTGGTACTAGCTAATCCGATTCAACTAATTGTCAGGATCATTAAGAGATGAATTCTCTTTATATCTATTTTTTTTATTATCAAAATTTAAATTCGAGAATTTAATATTTAACTACTATAATGAGAAAAAATTCTCCTATTTTAATATATGGACATTTTTTGAAAGAAAAAATGATGAACAAAAAGCAATTTGTAAAATTTGTCATCAAAAATATAAATTTTTAAAAGGTTGGGGGGTAGGCACACTTAAGAGACACTTAATTAATAATCATCCAGATAAATTACCACAAACAAAACAAACACAAATTTCTACGGGGGGAGGTAATATAATTGGTACATTTAAATATAATTCGGATAAAGAAAAAATTGGACAAATAGAATGGCTAGCAAGAAAAGAATTACCACTTAGTATAGTTGCATGTCCTGTATTTGAAGAATATGTCCAAAAATATTTACAACCCGGTTATAAAAAAAGTAGTAAAAAATCCGGTAGGAGGAGATCATTAGATAGATATCAGGAATTAAAAAATGGTATACTTACAGAATTTATGACTAGTCAATGTAAATTTTCATTAACTTCGGATAGTTGGAAAAGTGAGCATAAAAAAGAATATTATATTGTAGTAACATGTCATTGGATAAATAATTCATGGTCTTTACAAAAAAGAATTTTAGCTTTTCAACGTTGGGAATTTCCACATTCTGGTGCACATATAGCTAGAATAATTTCAAATGTTGTTTATGATTATGGAATAAGTGATAGAATTTTTTCAATTTCTTTTGATAATGCTTCGGCTAATACTACTGCGGTTAATAGTTTAAAAAATTCTTTAAAAACAATTTTAAATGGAGCTTTTTTTCATGTTAGATGTGCATGTCATATAATTAATTTATGTGTTAAGGATGGTTTAGCAATGGGAGAACTATTTTTACAACCTATTCGCGATTTAATTCATCAAATAAGAAATTCTGCTGTAAAAACTCAAGAAATGAGACAATTATGTATTTTACATAACAAAAAATATAAAAAATTTAAAATGGAATGTGACACTAGGTGGAATTCAACATATGACATGTTACAAGGTGTTCTTCCTTTTCAAAATATTTTAATTGAATTTGCAAATTCAAATTACGAATATGGTTTTATTGATAATACCGCTTTTGAATTTGCGTCTACACTTACAAAATTATTGGAAATTTTTTATTTATGTACAAAATTATTTTCTGGATATTATTATCCAACCACTCATTTAATGCTACCAAATCTTTGTAAAATTATTTATGTATTTAATCAATTTGAAAATGAAGAAAGATTTGGTGAAATTGTTCTTTCAATGAAAACAAAATTTTTAAAATATTATGAAGAAATTCCAATTTTATATTTAGTTGCAAGTGCATTAGATCCACGTGTTAAGGTTGAAGGTGCTGAAATGTTAATAGATTGTTTTGCACAAGCTTTTCCATCTGAAATGTCTATTAACCCACATTTTTTAAAACAACAAACATCTCATACTTTACAATCAATATTTGAATTATATGAAAAGGAAAGTAATAATTTAAATACTAATAATATAGCTAGTAGTAGTAGTAATAGTATTCAATCATCTTCATTTTCATTTAATCCCTTACACATGTTAGGAAAAAAACAAAGAACTTCTTCATCATCATTTAATGAATTACTTTTATATAAACAAACACCTAGATTAGAAGGTTTTGATGATGTAGATTTATATGATATATTAGGTTGGTGGAAAAATAATGCATCATATTATCCAATTTTGGCCCAAGTGGCTAAAGATGTACTAACCCCTCCGGTATCTACAGTACCATCCGAAAGTGCTTTTAGTGCAGGTGGTCGAGTGTTAACCGAAAAACGTACAAATTTAGCGGACGACACTTTAGAAGCTTTAATATGCATTAAAGATTGGAAGGATGCAGAAAAAAGAATGCAAGGAATTATCAAAGCCTCGGAAGATGATGAACAAGAAGTTGAAGAAGAAGAAGAAGAAGAATAATAATAATAATAATATTAATATTTTCCTTTTGTTTACAAGTCATTTTAAATAGAAAAAAAAAATCAAAGTGATGTAATTATCAAAATAATGTAAAAAAAAATAGTGGATTTAAAAATCCAAGTGATGAGCTTGGTAGTGGACGTACACCGAATTCGGTGGAACCACTCTAAAAATCTTGTGTCTCTAATTTTTAATTACAAGTGAATTATCAAAAGTTAATTAAAAAAAAACAAAGTAAAAAAAAATGGAGTTATAAAATTAAAATGGAATTAAAAAATATAGTTAGAAAAAAATTTAGAAAAACGCAATAGAAAGAAAAAAAAAAAAAAAAAAAAAAAAAAAAAAAAACCGAACCGGGCCCGGCCCTGAACCGGCCCGGCCAGGAACCGCCGGTTCCGGTTCAGCGGGCCGGGCCGGTTCCACAAGGAAAAAAATTGGAACCGGCCCGGCACGGCCCGGTCTGGCCTAGGAACCGCTGCCGGCCCGGCCCGCGGTTCCTTGAACCGTCATTGAACCGGCCCGGGCCCGGCCCGGCCCGGCCCGGTTACTTCACTGGCTGACAATCAGATTTCCATCTGGAAAACTGGTGTTTTATGGTGTGATTCACAATGCCATGCAGTATAGAGAGCCAGGTGTCCTTTTATGGCGCGGCTTCACCCTGCAACAATTCACGAACCAGTTATTTGGAAACAAAGATGATTATGGGAAGGGCAGGCAGATGCCCGTTCACTATGGCACTAACAAACTTAGTTACTTCACTGTAGCGGCAACAATTGCGTAAGGACAAACCCTCACGTTTAACACATTGCTCTTATATCTTTCTAATTTATGTCACACAGAAATCATGAATTTATTTTATTTTATTTTATTTCACTAGCACGCAAATTCCTCATGCTGTTGGTGCTGCATATTCTCTGAAGATGGATAAAAAGGACGCATGCACAGTTACTTATTTTGGGGATGGTGGCACTAGTGAGGTATGTAAAGTAAAAGTCCTATTCTTCATATTCTTCTTACTTTACTTTGGCATGTAATAAAATTAAGCGAAATGTGTCTACTTGTTTCTTAGTTCTAGTTCTAGGTCAAATCTAATGTTTTCTAAGGTTTCTTTTTAATGAATAATGCACTTTTAGGGAGATTTCCATGCTGACTTAAATTTTGCCGTGATGATGGAGTCCCCAGTTATGTTTATCTGTCGGAACAATGGTTGGGCCATCAGCACCCCTGTTTCAGACCAGTTCAGAAGTATTTATCTTTTCCGATGCATCTTTTAACCTTTGAAATTTAGGTTGTCTCCTTTTGAATTTCTAGAATGACATTTTTACAATGTCCATTGTGCATTGTAGGTGATGGGGTTGTTGTTAAAGGCCGGGCTTATGGAATCCGGAGTATCCATGTAGATGGGAATGATGCTCTTGCCATATACATGGCTGTTAGCGCTGCTCGCAAATTGGCCATTGAGGAACATAAGCCTGTCTTACTTGAGGTGTAAACACTTCCCTTCATATAACTCTAAATCATCAAAAATTTACCTTTAGTACTTACCATGTGTAGAAAAATGTAGGCCTTAACTTATCGAGTGGGACACCATACTACATCGGATGACTCAACCAAGTATCGGTTGATGAGATTGAACTCTGGAGAACAAAGCACGACCCAATAACAAGATTTAGAAAATGGGTTCAGCAAAAGGGTTGGCGGAGTGATTGGGCTGAATCAGAGCTTCAAAACAATATCAGAAAGCAGGTATTATGTATCTGTCCATGGCATGCTTCTATTTCCTTGTTCTGTTATTTTCTTGCATGCTTTCTGTTAATCAAGACTTGTGTAACATCTTCTATGCAGCTAGTGCAAGCTATTCAAATTGCAGAGAGAATCGAGAAGCCTTCTATTGCTGAATTGTTTACTGATGTATATGATGCCCTTCCACCTGATGTGCCTGTTTAGTTAGAGCCTCATTCTAGACGTACAAGAAAAATATTCCTTTTATGGAAGCCAAAAACAAATGATTTTGCCCACGCATTGTGGGCGGTGGTAACAAATAGCAGATGGAATACCATATCTGTTGTTCAATGAAAAAAGAGTGCAGAAGGCTGATGAGGGTTCAGCTCAGCAGCTCTCTCTCTCTCACTTCCGAATGTACAAAATTTTCAGTTTCTATTTATTCATTTACGTGCCCAGAGGACAAAACATGGCAGACGGCCTTATTTCAGCATGGCAGTTCAAAAGGTAAGTAGCTAGGAAGCAAGATTTGTTTTGAATAAATTTTCTAACATTAACCATGACAACATGTGTGACTGAAACAATATCCATGTTGAATTACAAGGGGGATGATTGTTCAGCCAAAGATTCTTGAACTGCCTTCAGTAATGACGGCATTAACTTGTAATTGGTAACGATTATGCCAGTGTCCACATCCAGATATCTGCCCTTTGAGAAATCCAAAGGCTTCCCTGCAGCGTCTGATGCCACACCCCCAGCTTCTGTAAAAATCCACAAGAAGAAACGTCAATAACCATAAATGATAAATGTATTTATAACTTTATCAAGATGGAAGACATTTCTCGAGTTATTTGATGACTGTTAAGACAAATGTATTATAAAATCAAATAATTCTGCACATCCTGAGACGCAAAATGTCTGGGGAAGATTATTGCCTAAGCTTCCGGTAAGTTGTCCAACAACGGATTGGTGTTTTTAAATCTTAATGCACAGTATAAAAATGGTTAGTTGAAGTGACCCAGTGTTATAAGGTAGCCGGTTCAAACCTGTCTTACACATGAGAACCTAAACTTTGTCGCGACCAGATCACTGATGCAACAATTGGTACCAAATGCTATTCTCCCACACACCTCTGTATCTAAAGGCCGGTCAAAGTCCTCTAGTGTCCGCCTCAAAATTATTTGTACTGTGTAAATTGTACATAGTATTTACGATTGCATTTTTAAATGGTGGTCACATACCTTGGCTTCGTAGTCATTTGTTCAACCAACTTGCATATCGATGTACCCTACATGGATGCATCATCCCCACCCCACCCTCCACCCCCCCAAAAAAAAAAAGAAAGAAAAAGAAAACTACGAGGTTCTTTTCATCATTTTTTACTTACTAGTCAAGACGTTTAAAATGGACCATGACAATAATGAAAGATCTAGAAATGCAACCAACAAAATTCTATACCAGTCACCACAATGTACCCAGCTGCATGATCCCATATTTTCTCACGGTAGCCTTTGTGAGGGAAACGAAGATATATAGCTCCATCGCCTCTGGACAAAGCCCCATATTTTGCCTGGCTATCAATCCTCACGGGTGGGGCATTGACTCCAAGTTTCTGCTTAGGAAGTAAAATCAGAAGCTTGCTAGAGAGAAAAGTGATATGCAGGCAGACATGGACAAACAAGTAAAGGAAAGATGGAGAGAGAACGACAGAAAAACAGAAACTTGAAAGAAAAATGCTATACCTTTGCTATAGTGCTGGATAAATCATGTGATGAGTGTGCTGCTTCATATGATTCAAAGAAAGATGCTTCTTCAGGATTCTCAGTGGAGGTGACATGCACCTGAAGGCAATCAAAAACGTTATTTGTCATCCATCTATCAAAAGTGATTTTATACACAAATGAGATATTCCTAACGAAGAAAAAAAATAAAGGATGAGGAAGGAAGTATCAACCTTTACTGGTGGAGAACCATCAAGAGATTGCATTTCAGTTCCTGCACCAAGTTTTGCTGAGAAAAGACATCCAACTTTGTCCTGGGAAGATTGCAGAGTTTGGCTGCCAATGGATGCTAAAGGAAGGTTTGGACAAGCCAAAACACCCAGTACTACCTTACCTTCATGTATCAACGCTAATGCTATGGCATATTGGTCTCCTCTAAGGAACCTATGTTACAAATATGCAAGAATGAAGTCAATTCCAATATTGCAGTCTCATCACTAAGTCAATCCACTCACAAAACTACATCGGCCACCCAAAATGTTAAAAAAACTAAGTCCAAAAACATGATTTTAACCATTTTCTGTCCAGGAAACAATTATTTTTCAGCAATAGAAAAAAACTTTATGAAGAACATGCAAACAAGACAAAGAAACCTCTTCTAACAATACAGTAAACAAAATAATGAGGGTGGGGATAGAACTGCTCCCGATGGTCCTTTGTCTAAAACCAGCTGTTAAACCACATTGGAGTACCAGAAATGGAAGACAGCAATTTGCTTCAGAATAATTTCTGAATTAGATGTTAAAGAGAACTATAGTGATGCCAAGAAGAACAGTACAGGAGAACCAGAAGCTGAGTTGGACCAAAATTCTCAATATAATGGTGACAGAAACAAGGACAGTTGATAAGCACTGATATGCCAAGTCAAAGTACGAGACACATGCATTGTGCTATTGTTCGATGAGCTTACCCTTTAGTGCCATCTATAGGATCCAAAACCCAATGTCTGCCTTGAGAACCACCTTCAGATTTGCCACAGTCAATTGCACTAAGCACATCTTCTGGCGATAAAGGAGAGCTACCATATGTTTCATCTGTGACAAGAGTATCATTCACGAGCTTTGTAAGACGTTCTAAGGTTTCCCGGGCATCATCCTTACGAAGGTCTCCTGTATCCTGCAGCGTTGTTACCCTTCAGTGTCAAATTACTAAGCTTTTCTTCATCTCAAACAACTTGCTTTTACTACACTATTAGAACTTTCAATATTTGACATGCGTACCTCCTCTGCCACTAGAGAGAATGCTTCTGAGGGAAACTCACTCTTCAATACATAGCTCACCACTGCCTGTGAACCTGCACCCAGGCGATGGATAAAATTGAAGCATCAGTTTTTCTGCTTCCTTTAATTCTTAAAAGCGAAAAGTTATCTGTAACTAATAATTAGCAGAACTAAAAAATTATAATCCATCTATTTGATCTGGAGGCTGCTAATACTTGCTCTTCATTCTCCTCTCCTAGGGTTATGGCTTTAACAGGTTCCGTCATGTTAGGAAGCAAGGATACAAACAAAAAATACCACAAATTTTCTTTGAAATAAATTGGCATGACACCTGTAAGACATAATATTGAAATGATTTGTATCAAGATTGAGAAAGATGGGTGAGAATGAAAAATGAGAATAACATAAAGTGATGCATTATCCCTACTCACTTGTATTTTACATTTTTTGCACTGACATCTTTCATATTATCCACATTAGAAGCTTGTAGTTATCATGCCAAGATCAATTGACTCACGATGAGACTTACGCCAGGATGAGAATCAACACTGTATTTCCTTTTCTGGATTTATGTTGCACATCATTGTATACACCTAACTTACAACCCCTAGCAGACTAAATTATTCATAAATGATAGCTTACATATACAATATTTAATAATTCTCATCAAATTACAAGTCTTTATGATTATATATGAATATAATTAGGAGTAGCCAAAAACACCATACTGAATTTTTTCACAAAGAAGAGATCAGTGAAAGGGGATGATGGAAAATAACCGTGCATATAACCAAGAACATAAACATGAAGGGGATCAAGAACAAACCGTAATCAGCCACAGTGACAGGACTTTTATCCGATTTTGATTGGACATCAGAATGCAAAAGTGCTTTCTGCACCTTCTGGAGATATAAATACAAATCAAATGTGAAAGACAGAATGCCTGAAATCCTTTCATTTGGCAACAAGGGACAATAACTTCCAACATATGCATCATAAACACAAGCATAGACCATCTTGAGTAGAAAAGGGAAAAGCAAATCTGGTTAACGCACGGACACAAAGCCACGTGCCCCCGGCAATGGCGTGCAAATTTATACTAGTTACAAAGTGCTGCATTGTATCTGAGAACTTTGTCAGACACAGACATGGTCCAAATATTGATGCAATATAGGACTCCTAACTATGCTCAAACCAATGAAGATCCCTTTCAGAATAAACAGCCTGACACATCAATTATAGCAGATCAAAATACCCAGACGTATGCCAAGCACGACACGAGTAACAGACAGCAACCCATTTCCAAACGGTAGAAAATTGAAATGGTATAGTCCAAAAAGTATCGAATTATGTTCTCATCTTTTCTCAGATTTTAAGTCAAAGTCATAATTAATGTTCAAATATAATCTATGCTTTCCGGGTTTTTCACAAGCAACAAAATTACAATCGGGGTTTCAATTACCCATCAATTATCAGTACTGGGTTTCCTTTAAATTTGATTCAGCTTGTAAGTTTACCCTCTTTCTAAGAATCAAGGCGGAGAAAAACCAAGAACAGAAAAGAGAGAGAGAGAGAGAGAGATTGCCTGGCAGAGGCGAGAAGCAAGAGAGGCGGCTTTCTGGGCAGCAGCGAGCTCCTTCTCGTAGGCCATGGAGACAATGGAAGAAGAGTTGAAGAGAAGGGAGAGAGCAGGCCTGATGGCTTTTGTAGAGGTTATGGGAATGGGTTTTGCATTTGCTCTCAGTGAATTTATTTTGTAACCCGTAACGCCTGGCGCAGTTGACATACCCATCTCTCTCTCTCTCTCTCTCTTCTCTGTAGATGTGACTCACCAGTCTTTCTTGTTAGTCAATTTCCCATTCAAAATAATCATACCAGACTGATTGGTCTTGTTTGGCTTGCCATGGATGCTCTCTCGACGGCTATATTAAAATCCACCCCCTCTTTCCCTATTCTAAATTCATTATTATTTTTTTAAATAATAAATTAAATAATTCAAATTTTAAATAAATCAACTTTTACACAATACTCTACTTTAATATAATTTATTTCCTATTTTTTATTTAATTTAAAATATATTTTAATTAATTTGATTCCTATATTTTAATTTAAAATATATTATTAATTTTTTACATGACAAAGTAGTCTTCCATGTGCATCTAATAACCTTGATCTTCAATAAAAATAAATTTGAATATAAAAGAGAGATGAACTCGGAGAGAGTAATATAAAATATAAATCATAATACTCTATTATTTCAATTAAAATATTATAATAAGTTATATTTATATAAAAAAATCCGTTATCACATATAAAAATATAAAAATAAAGAAAATTAGATATGTATCAAAATCAAATAATTAATTGATTTGATTTTAATATATAATATATTCTAACATTACTTCTCAAATTCAATTTAATATAATAAAAATCACATGAATTTGAAAGAAAAACTAGATAGAGAATTTAAATTCATAGAAATGTTGTTGCAATCCCGAAGAATATATATATTTTTTTCAAACGAATTGATTCCACCTCTGGCTCTGCCTCTAACTCCTGACTCAGGCCTCGGAATAGATTGGGCTAGCGTCAGAACTGACTAGTCTACCTCATTATTAAAAATCTATTGTCACAAATATAGAATATAATAATATAAAAATAGAAATATAAAAATAAAGAAAGTTAAATATTTGATTCAATTTTGATATATAATTATTTTGGCAATCTTTATAGAACAGCTATCCATCCGGATGACAAGCCAGAAGCACACCAAAGCTCAAGCTAAATGGAAAGTATTAATTAAGCCTGGGTGTACTTAATTAAATTTTAATTCATGAATCACTCCATTAAGCTTGAAACTTCGGTGCTTAGTTGTTTTCAATTATTAGGTGAAAGAAAAGTTTTAAAAGAGAGAGAAGAAGAGAAAAGAGAGAAGTTATAGAAAAACATGTAGAGGAGCAAAAAAAATACAAAGAAAATTGGATTTGCACTGATCGATCATAAAGAAAGGCTTAGAGGTGTTTGATTGCGTGTAATTGTTTTACAAATTTATTTTTTATTATTATTATTATTATTATTATTATTATTATTATTATTTTACCTTCAGAGCGAGCCCCAACTTTAGGTCCATCTCTAAAATCCGACCCAGCCAGGAAAATAGGTAGAAAAATCTGGACCCAACTCACCAACCCCTGCGTTAGGCCTGAGCTCGGACATAATTCCTAGACCCCACCTCCGAGTTGGGTCCAGGTCAAGACCCAAGTGACTAGTTTTTATTGTTCTTTTTTTTTTTTTTGATTGTATAGGGAATTGATTATTAGGTTAGACGAAGGATTTATAGCACCGTCCCTTTGAATCTTGTAGTCTTGTAGGTGTATGATAAGATGCAAACCTGAAAATTTACGAATTGGAAACCCACGCGATGGGCACGTACCCTTTTGGTAAATATGTTTCTTTGAGTGGATTAAGGTAATTAAAAAAGTTTAAGGTTGAAAGAAAAGAAATCTGTCCTCTTTCCTCTCCTTTGAAACTCCCCCCTTTTTTTAATGGGGTAAGCGGGTAGATGGGATCAGGGAGATTTTCCACACAAGCAATCTTTTACTTATTTTTCACCCCTTTATTTTTATTTCTAGTTTCTTCTCCTCCCATTTTCTTTCTCTTTCTCCCTTCATTGCCAAAGATCTTTACAGATTTTGGGTCTATATATATATATTTTTTTTGTATATATGAATTTAGAGTCCCCCTCTTAATCCTTGTCTCGTTTCATTACCAAAGAAAAAGGAGTTTACCTTTTTTTTTTAATGGATTTAGGGTTTTTTTTTTGTCTTTCTTTTCTTCTTTCATTTGGGCTGCATTGTTTTTTTATATACTTGGACCTTTTGGTATCCGGGCTTCGTCCCGACTAATCCGAAATTAACCTAACTGTCGGGTCTCATTTGCGGGGAGATTTCTAACATTAGATTTTCCGTATCTAGTGGAAGTCGAACTAAAAAACGAAGATATCTTTCCTACCTATACTAACAAGTGATGGTTTGGGATGCATTGTTTGCTTGATGCGGTGATCGCATGAACCTTTAGAGTGCCTTGGTGTAACTTCAATGGCCAGTATGTTAGTGAAAATGGTTGTAAACATGCCCTACCGTCCTTCTCCGCTATGTATACTCTGATTTTCCCTTTTTTTTGTTTAGTTTACTTGGGGTGTCAAAAATTTTGTTCAGTAAATGTTCAAGGATGGAATCCTGCAACAAGTTAAGATCATACACTCTCGTGGTTTTCTTTTCTTTTCTTTCTTCTGTGTGGGGTCCTGTTTTGCTCAGTTAGTATGCTCACAAAGCCATTGAGACAGAATCAGAAGAATCCAATTCTGAATGCCATTACCAAAACTTGTAATGGGACTTGACCATTCTGATGCTTATGCTTCCACATCAATTTTGCTTGCTTTTCAATTTGTGGGTGTTTTAACACTTTTAATTTACATCAAAGCATAGCAATACAGAAACCTAAAACAGATAGAAGCATGCTAAATAAAAACCTACTAAAAATCAGAAAAGCTTATTTCTTCAAATTAACAAAAAATCTATTAATAATGCTACACAGAGCCATGTTAAACAAAAAATAGATTTCAAAAAAATGTCTTCCCAACCTTCAAAATACTTAAAAAAAAAAATCTTCCGATCGTCAATAATACTTCTTCAAGAGTAAAAGAAAGAGAAACGTGGAATTCCACACACACACACACACAAAGGCTGTTCTTCCTTCTTTGAGAGTGAAGAGAGAGATTTAAAAATGTGAGGAGAAGGTATTAGAAGAAAAGGAAACTAAATAGTAAAGGAGTGGGAAAAAAAAAAAAAGAAAAACTTGGGTTTAAAGATAAAAATAGGAAAAATTTTCCTTTTCTTTTTTCTTAATTAATTTGATAAATAAATAAAAGAACGCGCACGTAGACCGGCAAGGAGGCATTTAATCTTGATCCATATAACATTACTAGGCTACAAACCTATTTAGCCCCTCACAACCATTACCATTTTACCCCGCTCTGCAATGAGAAGGACATGCGGGCTTCCTGCCGCGGGCTTCCTGCCAGGGACCAAGCGCATGGCTCATCAATATTGTTCTTCTCCTAAACAGCAAACGGGTGGCCTGGAAGCAACAAGCCAGCAATACTGGATGGTGAACTGTGCCATGCAAAGCACCGTCCCTCTCGCCACATCACCACGTTTCATTTTGGTGGACCAGGTGGTCGAGAGGCATCAGCATTCACCGTTACACACTTGAATCAAGGAGAAGATGCAGTTGAAGCTCGGTGCAGACTGGCCACGAAAAGCCAAGAATACTGATTCTGATGACAAACACAAAAAGTGAGGAGTGAGGACTTGGCCCCTGAGGAGTCAATAGTTTTACACAGTAAAAGAAATGAACCATGCAAAGAAGATGGTGCCTGGAGCTCAGTGATTTTATCACTTTTAGTTGTCCTATGTATAATGCTTCCGATACAACTTGCCCCCACAAGTTTCTGCCTTGGAGACTATGAATTCCTTTGATTTTGCAATAATGACCATCCATTATGTCTTCCATTTGGGTCTTCTTTTCATGGAGCGATCTCATGAGAAAGAAATCCTACTGCATTCAACTTCTGAAATGAAATCTCTCATTTCCAAGCACCAAAATCAATGGACTGAAGTGATATATTGCCAAGATGCAGATCTGTTAAATGGTTCTTGCACAGACCCATTCGTCTACCATTCAAGCTGGGATGAATACAACTCGAGAACCCTGTCTTCCATCCTGGGAATTTCTGTCTCTCCATTACATGAAGGGTGTAAACACTTGGTGCAGCAGCCTGGCATCCCGTCACAAAACAACTACAAGGCCTTGACCGGCTTACCATCCTGGCCAGAGAGAGCAGACACAAGCCACTATAAAAAGTCCCATACTGTAATGCCTCATGGCAATCAGGTTGCAGAGCAGATAGTTCATTTCCCATCTCATTCTCTATCTCTTCCGTGGAGGGGATTCTACTCAGTTCTGACTCAAACTGTTTCTCAATTTCAGTTTCATGTACTCGAAGCTTTGCTGCTAACGTACGGATACATGACTTTCTCACTTGATTGCAAATAAGAAGCTTGATCTCATTAAAGTTATCACTTGCACTGTACCATCTA
Source organism: Dillenia suffruticosa (assembly GCA_033439265.1). Taxonomy (NCBI): domain Eukaryota; kingdom Viridiplantae; phylum Streptophyta; class Magnoliopsida; order Dilleniales; family Dilleniaceae; genus Dillenia; species Dillenia suffruticosa. The sequence continues at coordinate 2,521,669 of JAVTVX010000027.1, forward strand.
ATCCACCGATAAACAAGACCTGTAAACCAATTTATAATTTGCTCATTGTCTAGTAAAATTAACATATTGGATGCCCGGGGATAGCCTCCTGCATTAGTCAATCCATATCGTTGAAGGCATTTATTAATAGTGTTAACTGGAGCAATGACCTCAGTGGAGGTGACAGATTCTGAAGCAGAAGCATTGGGCAAAAGAGCAAGTGTTGCTGCTGTCTCTGTAGAAATAAATTCTTCTGCGAGCTTCTGGAATTCATAATAAGAATCTCTAAGTTCTTGGGGAAGGGCTGGTTCAGCAACATACTTGGATAAGATGACTTCTTCATTCTCAGCAACTTTGGCATTTATGCTTTGCATCCATATCTTTAGTAAATGTTTGTACCAATGATCAGTTTTCATCCCCTCCTTACGATAGCAAGAAATTTGTCTCAACATAGAGCTACTGTCGGCTAAATGCCTAATCTCCGATTCTTTGACCTTTTTCAAACCATGTGCCAGCCATTTTCGCCCTATTCTGAGTGTACCAGTATCCCAAGCTTCTTGTTTCTGCGAAGCAAACAACTTGACCTTTTCTTTTAACTTGTGAACAGCTCTTACAGCAGGACCTTCTCTCACTTTTTGTGTAACTAAACTACCAAGAAAGCGGATTCCATGACGTCCATCACAGGGTATTATTTCAGTGTCATCAACATCCAGATAGAGAGAACTCTGCATATACTTTTGAACCTCACTTTTAAATTTGAGAGCATCATCCTTGGAACCTGAAATGGCAAAAAATATCTCATCCATGAAGCGACAAGTATAAAGCCTAAGACTGGATTTTGGAATATCCTGTTTGGTGTCATCGCCTTTCAGCTGTCTCCTAAACCAGTTTCTCAATTTGGATTGAGATCCATCATGATTTGTATCATGACCTGGATCAAGAGCTTCATATCTCATTTGCATTCTGTAGAATTCATGGTCAAAAAGATCAAGATATATATTCATTAAAATAGGGGACAGGACTCCCTCTTGTGGAAGACCATGGCCCTTTGGAAAGCCCCCAAACTCCAGATTGAGCACCTGAGCCTCATGCATTCTTTGTAACATATTGTACAAGCTGGAGTCTTCTATTTTATCCTGCATTGTTGAGATTAATTTTTCCAAGACACAAATATCAAGTTTCTTCTTTACCGGCAATGTAAACCACCAATCTGGATTAGAAATCTCTTTGCAGATATACTTCAGTGCAGAGGTGTGCCCTCTTCCACTTCTGCAGCCATGCGAAAACCGAGAAAAGTGGGGCTTGTAAACAACTTCCAGAACTATCCTAATGGCTTCTTGAACAATCTTCAGCTTTAAATTTGGAAGGGTAAGAACTTCTTTGTTTGTGCCCCTTGTTGAGATGGTGAAAGTATTTGCCTTGACATCAAAAACACTCAAGAGATCTTCAGCGATGGACTCCAAAAAGATGTCTTTACTATTTAGTTCTGGATCAACATTTGAGTTAATTCTAACACAATTAAATGCATCCCAAAGTGTTTCTGGATTTGCTATTACTTTACCCATAAGATTGTGAAACTTCCCAGCTACGTATTGCTCTTTTACCCTCTTCTTAATGCGAAGTTCAAAGGTCCTCTTAAGCTCCATTCTGGTCTTAGGCTTTTGATCATCAGCTTTTGAAGATTCCTCAATCAGACAAGCCAAGTTCTGTGCCAGTTTCATCTTTCTATTTTTCACATCAACATTATCATTCATTATGCTCCAAGTAGAGGACAACAAATTGGAAGAATCATCAACAACACAAGCTAAGCTCTTTGCCAATCCTATCTTTGCATTTTTCTCATCATTCTCTTCAATGACCCAATTGAGGGTAGAGTGAACTGCACAATCTTGCTTTCCTCCAACAGATTTTCCTGGTCAAGAATTATTGTTCCAAATAGATAGTTGAAAAGAGGGGAAACAATCATACTGTCCAATCCATGAAATTTAGCCTACTTCACATAGATTTCCTCCTTCTGCATCTTTTGATAGAAAATGAAAACCTAGCCTATATACATAATTAGTTCAAAAAAAATGAAAAATGAAAAACTCTAGTTACACTAACAAACAGCATCCAATGGACAGAATCCCCAGCAATTGGCATGGAAAGTGGTAGGCGCAAGTTAAGCTTATTTCCACTATTTAGCCAATCAAACACAGAGTAAAAAAAGTTAGTATATAAGTTGGATGGTTTTTGCAGCACAGTGAGGAACTTTTTTTTATCAGAAATTCACACTGGCTACCTGGATATTTCGTAGTGTCTGTGATGTGTTCTTATCTACACCAATGGGCTCCAATCTAAGGATATTCTTTAAAACAATTTAATTGAATAAAATTCATAGAATATGGTTATAAATATTCGCAAATGCCAAGTCATAGGAAATTAAAAAGGACAAGAGTAATCCAAACCACACTTAATTAATATAAGCTAGAAAGCTGTAAGTCGAGAATGAAGTTATAATCTCAAACTTCAGATGAAAAAAATTCATGGAAAAACTGGTTTTTAAGATGATAAGAAAGGCAGTGACACAAATAAATAATACATACCCATTTCTCTGAACCCTAAATTTGTTCTAAGCATGACCTATTACATTTTATCACTATTATTGAAAAGAGAAAATAAAACCCACATCCGAGTTGCAATTAAGTGGTAAACTAATGGCTTACCTCCATGAAAGAGCGAAGTTGAAGAGACCCCAAAAAGGCGCGAATGTTGCAGAATTGCACATTTAAAAAAATTGCGTCTGCAAAGACGTGATGAACTCATGAATCCCATTTTTCTTAACTTGGTAGTGTTGCTATTCAGCACAATGTGTTGAAGAAACACATATTCGAATTTGATGTTCCATTTGTTCCTCTATAGCACTGAAAAGGACACAATTCTTTGTAGAGCATTTCAACAAACAGCTTGTGCGCAAATGGAATGTTTGATGAATTGAATTCAGCATCCGACTAACTTCCAAGCCTTAAGATCAAAGCTGAACGCTTACCCACATACACACAATAAAGATGCACATATATTGAGAGAGAGAGAGAGAGAGAGAGAGAGAGAGAGAGAGAGAGTCAGTAGAAATTGCTCTCTCAAACGCCAGTTGACCGTTGGGATTAGACTGGGCTCAAGCTCTATCTCCCCTTGGCCCTCATTTATTTCCTCTCCTCTAATTGGATTCGATTTAAATATGGGCCCGGTCTAGTCCAATGATCAGGCCCAATTCTCTAGCCCAAGCTTAGTCATTCTTTTTTTTTTTTTTTGGTTACAATGAAATTAAGGTAGGATCACGAGGATGGGAGGGGGATCATGAGGATGGGAGAGGAGTTATGACCATTAAACTATCTTTTTATAAATCTTTATCATTCTTTTCACCATCCGAATTAAAATAATAGACAAAAAATTATGTAATAATAATAGTTTTAGTTTTTTATATAGAAATTTAATTTTAACTTGTAAAACAAAAGATTTTTTTTTAACTGAAAAAAAGTTATAAATAAAATCAAATTAAGCTAAGTTGGGATGAATTGAGTTTTTTGAAAAATATTCTTTGCTCGAAAATTGACTAAATCTTTTTTTTTCCTTTTTACTCATGGGGGCAAGGCTCAAGGTAAATAGAAAAGAACATGGCAGAAACTCTACCCGGACTAACACTTATTGATGTAAATGGGATGAGCATCTCCGTCCCTTAATCAGGTTAGGAGTTTAACTCCCCTTAACCACAGAAAAAATAATGTTGGGAGATTCGTCCCCATAAAGTGAGCTCTATAATAGTCAATCTAGATTAGTCGGGATAAAATTCAAAATATTGAATAGTGGTCGAGCCATAAAAAAAAAAGGAAAAAAAAAAAAGAAACCATACCCAGCAGTAGGAGCGTATCATTCTCGGCCCTTCGGCTGAGATGAAAAGTGGGGGAGACCCCAAGAAAGTCCGAGGTTTAAAGGAGGCAGTGGGCCTGGGCTAGGCCTACAAACATTGGTTGGAAGTTTTAACTTTTGGACAAGTCAAAATCTTTATTTGCTTATATTAATCAATAAGAATGTTAAAAAGGATTTCAAATTTAAATTTTAGTATGGCAAAAAATAAATAAAAATAAAACAAATCGTCTATGAGTTATAATTCAATTGATTTCATCATTATTTTCGTTAAATATATGGAATTTGAGATTTCCTATGTATTGGGGAAAAAAAAAAGATCCAACAACCACAACAAAAAGAAGACAAGTAGCCATAAAAAAAAAAAAGAAAAGAAGATAAGTCAATTCTGAGGTAATTTGAGTTTGAGAAAGAGCAAGTGTGTTGTTAACTAGAACTAGGTTGAGCCTTCCATGGGGTGAGGATCAATTTAGATTTGAGTTTTGGTTAATTCAATTCGGTTTTACGAAAACAGTAATCGAATTAAAATCAAACTGTTATTTTGTTATTTGATTTCTTTTTTTTTTTTTTGGGTGAAGAGGGAATCCGGTAATTGTTATGTGATTTCTGATTGTTTATTTTTCATTTTGGTTTCAATTTTGTTGAAAAATATTTGAATTTATAGCAAAATCATTTCAAAAAATTTTAAAATTTGTGTTGTAATCCAGACCGTAAAGTTCACAACAAAATTTCATGTTATGATCTTAAAGAATAATATAAAAACATTAAACAAGTCAAATTTGATTAAAAATTACCAAATGGCCCAAAAAATTATTTTATAGCAAATGGGTAATTTTGTCTCATTTACTTTAACAATTTAAATTTTCCTATGTTTAATTTCACCTCTAATATCAATAATGTATCCAAACAAAACTAAATCATAATATCCTCAAATTATAATAAAAAGCAAATTATTAAAATCTAAATAATAATTAAATGTTTAAATATTTTCTAACTAACCCCAGTCATATAACGGTGAAACCCCCCCCCCCCCAAAAAAAAAGGGAAAACCCAAAAAACAAAGAGAAGAAAAGGGACAAACCAGGCTTTGTATGGACATGAGAGAGAGAGCTTCCTAATTTTTGTCGATAAGTTTTAGCTTAAGTGATATTAATCTTTATTTTCTTATATAGACTCAAGTTTTAACTTAAATGTTAAGACTATTTAAAAAAATAATAATAAAAATAACTTGAATTCAAAATTTTTAAAGAAAAAAAAATAGTAACAGTTGAGTTATTATTAATTAACACTTAAACATTAACAACGACAGGCAACTACCATACATGATGTTTCTTCATGCTTTTTTTTTCGATCATCTTTCTCTTTCTCTTTTTTTTTTTAATCAAACGATATTTAAATTCATATTTTGACTAATTTGATTCGAATGTTATCAGGGAAAATTCTACTAATATAGGTTTTTTTATTTTTAAATTTTAAATTTAAAATTTGATTAAAAAATCTTAACAAATAAAATTTGTTGCAATTGATCCCAATATCACGATTATTTGTAAAGAGAATTGGTTTTTTTTTTTTTTTTTTTTTGGCCTGGGGGAGGCAAAGATGTCTTAATTATACATTAATCTAATCCCTATAGTGTGAAAATCTTAACATGCGCCGGGAAAAAAAATTTTTGGAAACTTTTGAAGCCCTCTTTTAAGCATCTTTGCACCGCATATTTCTAGGTTTGTTGAACTTGTTGTGGACCTTAGATTATTGATTAATTTTACACGTCCTAGTCAAAGTTTAAAATTATCAAATATAATAAATATAGTTTATTAATTCATCATACAAAATATAGTTGTTAATTCACAAATTTATAATTTCTATTTTGATATATCTTTTATAATTTTTTTTATAAATCGATATTCCGTAACTATTTTAACCAAACTAAATTCGATTCGATCTGAGTTGAGTTTTAGAAGGGCAAAAATCTCTCGTCATTTATTTTTTTCATACACAGAATTCGAACAGTATCTGGTCACTGAATCAGCAACACATCAGTTCTTTTATATTTTTAGTGGGGCAATGTTTGGGAGTTTGTGGAATAGGCAAAAAGATATCAATTTTTAACCAATAAAATGTTTTGAAATAACACCAAATAGATTTATAAATTGCTTCTATATCGATATGGGTGAGTTTATAGAAAGAAAATGATATATAAATTTATTTTAATTGTGATCTAAGGACATAAAAACAATAACAAGAACAATTTGACCCACCACTATCTATTATCATTATATGTAGGTCCATCATCGTCGTCATCAATATCTACTCCAAGGTGGGTATGTTTGAATTGTTCATATGGCGGACAAGATAGTGTTCAAAGCCCACAATTTCTTCATATAATCTCATTATTAATCTCTCATTTTTTGTGGCCTTACATTTGTTTCCTTCCTGTTTGTCTTTCTCTAACTTTTCAATTTCTTTTCACCAATCAGACTTGATTAAGGGGCATATGTAGTGTTCTCCTTTTGCCTACGCAGATGATAGAGAAATAGATTCGCTAGAAGACTACGAAAGAAGGTAAGTTGTCTTTCCCCCACCACAAACCACAATTGGGTTTTGGATTCATCATATAAAAATCTCATAAAGTGCAGACTTTGTGCAATGTGACATACTGCACTTTCAATGTTATTAAAAAAGGAAAAAAGAAACACAGGTGGGCTCAACACAAATAGATATATTTTTTAATATAATTAAACAGTATCTGAAATTATATTTCGATTAATTCTATTCAAACATTGTTTTGATCAATTTAAAGGGGAGTTCTTTCAAATAGTTTTTTTTATTCTCAAATTTCGAATCTGAAATTTGATTAGGGAATCTAATACACTTATCCACTAAACTGACTGTCTGTTGATAACACGAATAGATATTACTAGAGAATTATTTATTTAATAAGTTTTTTTATTGGAACAATATTTAATAATTATTTGAAAAGAGCTACTTTTATGGTATAGTTCTAAATTTAAATTCCAAAAAGAAAAAAAAAATCTCTTTTTATTTCATTGGTGATATCAAATTTAGCACAATATCACAATATTGTAATCATTCGAGTTTTGTCATTTTGACAAATTTAAATATTATTTTTGAAATATTTCTAACAGTTTCGAAATCTATATTATTGTTAAGACTTTGATCTGATCGGTAAAAATAGTGAAATAATTAGATTAGTTCATCGCGGCTAATTCATTTACCTAAATTAGGAAAAAGAATTTGAGCCGAACCCTTAGGTTAGAATGAGGTCCGATTAAAATGTGCAAGTTTCTTCTCCTAGTCTAACCAGAAATCTCTGAGTATCTTATCGGCAACTTTCAATGTATGGGTTAAAATTTAGGAATAAAAAATATTATATTAAAAAGATACTCCTAAATGAAGTCCCGATCGATATTCAAACCAAATTTATCATAATATAATTATGGATATCTATGGTTTGGTAAAAACATAAAGGTCCCATGATACAAAGCCTTTTTGATTTCGGACCCCATGAGCTGCAATAAATTGACTAATTAGGGAATCTTTTATTTGATTGTTAGGTCAGTCAAAGAAAGGCACTGGATTCATTATTTTTTTGGGATTGGGACATGATTTTGGAGCTCATATGTCATGGTTTATTCCACGAATTTCGATTAAAGAATTCCATTAGGTATTACAAATTCAATTTGGAATTGATTCGGGTAGGGTGTCATCCAAAAACGAGAATTCTTGAAAATCTTCAATTTTGAAGAAAAATAAATAAATAAGTGTGTTATTTTTTTGTGAAGCGAATTCTTATCATCAACTGGTATCTGAATTTCGTCTAACTAATCATGTTTAAATACTGTGAAGTCATTTAAAAGCTGACTTTTCTAAATCTCATTTACTCTCTTAAATCTCATTTTTTTATTTTTATAACTCGAACCCAAAATCTATAGTTAAGAGTACAACGCAACGAGAGTTTGATATAAATGTATCATCATATAACATAGTTGCCAAAATACTTGAATGTTTATTATGATTCAAGTTCAGGGATAGAAATCTAGGATTCTTTATTATAATTAAGAATTTCTGGCCATTAAATGATCAAAAGAATAATTGGAATAATTTCTCTTTTATTTTTTTAAATAAAATGTGTAAGGGACAAATATCATTACTAAATAAATTATCATAATTCTATTTAAATACCAATAAAACTTCATTATTGTCGGTTCATATGCAATTCATATAACATATCATATTAAAAACCTTTTAATTCAAAAATAATTCAAAGTTTCTCGTCAAGTGGAAGTTCTTTTATTTTTTTTTTATTATATTAAAATTTGAATTTAGAATTATTAAATTAGAAAAGAAAAATTATAATAATGTACAAGCGTTTCTAATAACTATATAGTGTACTCTCTCTGGGCGAGGGTTTTCATGCGTTGAGTAATGTTTTCATGCACAAATTAAATGGTCTTGATCCGGTGGTTTTCACCATTATTGCTCTCCCCATGCACCTTGCGTCCACCATTACTGACCCCCTCCTCCTCCCCCACCTCGTGATATTCGAGATTTTGGTGCCATCCGGTGGTTTTCATCATTATTGCTCTCCCCATGCACCTTGCGTCCACCATTACTCACATGGTGATAATATTTGAGTTAATCGATTAATTTAATTTAAATATTATAAAAATTAATTTAAGTATAAATTTTTTTTATATCTATTTTTTCATCTTAAATAATTAAATTTAAAATTTTAATTAAAAAAATTAATATTTTATTATTAAACTTACATGATATTGATTATATATATATATGGCAAAACAAGTTATATTTATTTCACTTAAAAATTAATAAATTAAATCCACAGAATTCTTACAATACAAATTATTTAATTCTAAATTTAAATATATATTTCTTTTAATAATTTAAATTGTTTGAGATATTTGTATTATATCAGTTGTAATTATAGTAGCATTATTATCTATACTCCACTTTTCCAAGTTTTCAACTAAGTTGGGTTCATTCAAACTTCAAAGACGTTATCAATTATTCTTCCTTTTGTGGGTCAGCTTTGACTGGGTTGATAAATATGGAAAGAGAGAGAGAGAGAGAGAGAGAGAGGGAGGGAGTCCATGTTTTCCATTGAATTATTATATATTATTAGTCGCTATCTCACGGTCTTACAACAGGATAAGGCCATCCCGTAGGCTATCCCTTACGTTTGTATCTTGTGTTCTGTTCCGATTCCTCCAACTAAGATTCACCCCTCTATCTCTCTCTTACATGGGTTATCTGTCAGTTTGAACTCAAAAAACTGCAAAAACTTCACAAATGCCACTCTCTCTCTTATCTGCTCCCACTACGTTCTTCCATGTCCTAAAACTCACTTCCTTTAATCTATCACCTGACCCACTTCACTCAAATTTAGCTACTCTTCTGCAATAAGCCAAAAGTTTTAGCCTTAGACACTCTTCTTGATGAAATCTACTTGCACAAATAGCTGATACTCTTATCTGTTCACTTCACATTTCATAATTTCATAATTTCATAATTTCCTCACTTTCTTCATTTATGTTATTGTTATTCTCTTCAGATTCCTTCAACTAAGATCTCTCTCTCTCTCTCTCTCTCTCACGCGCGCGCGCACACACACACAATTCCTACCATTACAGGCTTCCAAGTCTCGAGCTTCATGTATTCTATCGCGTTGATCAGTCACTTCCTAATAACATTTCTCCACTACCCTTCTTGAATTGAGCTGTTTAATTCCACAATCCCAAAAAGAACACAAACTCCCCCCCCCCGGCCCCCAAACAATGACAGAGTCTGAAGAACAAATTCCACACTTATTCAGATGTCCAATCAGTCTCGATTTACTCACAGATCCAGTCACTTTATGCACAGGACAAACCTACGACAGACCCAGCATCGAAAAATGGCTCTCTTCAGGTAATTCAACATGCCCTGTTACAATGCAGAGACTTCATGATCTCTCTTTGACTCCCAACTACACTCTTCGTCACTTGATCAACCAGTGGCTCAATTTAAGACACCAATTCGATCTTGATCCTTCCGTAGTCGAAATCAAGCATAACCTCGTATCCCACGAAACAACATTCGACATAAAAATTCAATCTGTAGAAAAAATCCGAACTTTGACCCACCTAAAACCATTGATGAATCCTTGTTTAGTTCAACTGGGGTTCTTTCAGTTGTTGTTGGAATTGATTTTCGGAAATCCAATTGAATTGGAGTTAATGAAATCGAGGGACTTTCTTAAATTTGTCGAAGATGCTCTGTTTTGTGTTACGGCATTATTGCCATTTTCAGAATTAGGTTTCTTGAACTTTCTCAAAGAAGATTTAAAGTTTGAGTCTTTTCTGATCATATTCGAGCTTGGAAACAATTCGATCAAAATGTGCATGTGTGATTTGGTCGAAGCAATCTCAAGATGTGAAGAAACAAAAGAGCTCTGTATCCAAATTGGGAAAAACAGAAAATGCCTTCAAGAATTAATTCATCTGAAAACAGAGTCTTCTTTGAAAACAATTTTGAGATTCTGCTCTTGTTCAGAAGCAAATCCTCAAACTTTGATTCGAGAAGGTGTAGTACAACATCTGATTTCCTACATTATGAACAACATTGAAAAGAGAGGGAGAAACTCTCTTTTGTCAGAAGCAATGTCAGCAATTGATTTGATGTTGAGAACAGAGAGTGGAAGAGAGTGTTTGATGAAGGACACAAACGGGATTAATGCAATTGTGAGAATGGTGTTCAGAGTGTGTGATCATGAAGGAAGCGAAAGTGCAGTGGATTCACTTATGATTCTTTGTCAGCATTCATTGCAAGCAAGAGAAGAAGCCATTTGTGGTGGGGTTTTGACACAATTGCTTTTGCTTTTACAGAGTCAGTGCAGCGGGAGTGTGAAGACTAAGGCCAGAATGCTGCTCAAGTTGCTTAGATCAACGTGCGATGAAGATACAAAACATGGAAAAACTGTGTAAAAATTATTTAATAAATAAATAAAAATAAAAAAGTGGATTATCAAAATGACAAAATGTGATACAAATAAAATTTAGTGTGTTAAATTTTGTAATTTTAACAATTAACTTTTGCTTTCTTTGTTGTTTAAATAACATGATGAATATAAGTATGCATTTGGGCATAAATTGGAAGGGTATTGATTGTTCTTTTGGTGTATGAACATTCACTTCCGTAAATTTGCCATTCTTGTTCATATGTTACAAAATCTAAGATTTTCTCTTTGTAATTCAAATTGAAAAGATGAAAATCGACAAAGGATTTCAAGCATCATTTGGAAAATTATGTGGCATCTTCACCTTGAGCCTACCTTGACTATCATTTTTGTTCTTACAGAGCAGAAGGGTCATGTTAATATCCCTCTTACAACTTTATCGGATGGAGAGAGAAAGAGAGAGAGAGAGAGAGAGAGAGAGAGAGAGAGAGAGAGAGAGAGAGAGAGAGAGAGAGAGAGAGAGAGTTAAGAAGTGATAAACATAATTATCTAAAATTTGACGTGGTGAAATGGTGTTAAATTTTTTAATTAAGTTTCAGATTCAAAATTTGAGAATGAAAAAATATAATGTTAAAAAAACCATCTTTTAAATATGGCTTTTTATAGACGTTTGATTTGAATTAATTGAAATATCATTCTAAAACTAAGTTCTGAAAACAAAAAATGATACACATAAGGGCCTCGATAGTCGAGCTATATTGAGCAGCGTTCCTCCTTGGTGGGAAAGTGGAACAAAAGATGGTCCTATATGCCACCTGAAGGCAACCACGCTAGGCTTCTAATGAAGTGTGATGAACACACTTTTGCAAAATAATGCCCGCATGAGGAAATAATTTCTGGGCCTCTCCACAAAACAACTGTGTAAGCTTTTTGCGAAGGACCCACCAAAAACCCAAATGCGAATGCCCCTATTCATCGGTCAAAAAACGAAATGGTGCTGTTTTCCATTTGTAGAATGATGACCATTTGAAACTTATTGCTTTCGGTGAGGAAGAAACCAGAGTAAAATAGAAACACCATTGAATACTATTAAGTACAAACACACAGAGACATCGTATGAGCAAAATTTGATGTAAATTACAAAACCGTGTCTAGTACGAACATGGTACAAATATAAGCCATTTTAAATAGTATGCAATAACCCTGATCTTTTAATATCAGTTGAGTCGATCAATGTTTAATTAATTTAGTGGAATATAATGTTAGATCTCTTAATCAAAGTCACGAGATCGACTTGTGACTTGGACATGTAATAAAATACGTTAAGAAGATAATCCTTTAATATGAACCACTGTAATTTTCAAACCAAATTAATCGAAACATAAGTCTGGATACTGATTGAGTATACCGAGAGATACTGTGCCAAAAAAAATATTAGTCGGCTCGAACCTCCATTAGTTTCATCCAAACTTAACCACAATCTTGCGTGCATAAGCAGTGACAATTGCCCTATCAAAACTTGCGTTTGCTGCGGCTGCCATGGATTTTTCCAACTAAGCTTCATGGTACATGGTTGATTAAGTAATGTTAAATGGGCCCAAATAAAAAATAAGGTGACATTCTGCATGGACGTTTTTTGATCAAATGTCTATATAAATTAATCAAAACATACAAAGATTTTGAGTAAGAATTGATCAACACGTACCCGATAAGTTTAGCACATTTGATTCATGGTTTATCTTGTCGATTCAACATTATTATAGGTGAATATGTTCCCAAGGGAATTCTTATGTAGCCAAAAAAATTATTATAGGTGAATATAAATAGAATTATATGAAGGAAAAAAAGAAAGAAAAGATGTGAAGAGGGAGAGAATCCGATTCTTGGCACAAATTAGGGGATTTTCACAATGATTTGCATCTTTTCTGGCAAAGCGTCAAAACCGGAGGTTCTGTTTTCATACTTTCAAACAAGTCCTAGATGTTGATTGTAATTGCCGAGGGGGCAAAGACAAACACTTTAGGAGAGCCTAGTCCCTGAATGTGATTACTCACGAAAGGCCATTCTAGCGATAGTGATTTTTTTTTTGTACCATGACTAGACCACCAATCCAGTATCCGGGATTTTGTCCCGACTAATGTAGATCGACCGCTTATAGGGGCCAATTGAGGGGGCAGATCTTCCGACGGCGCTGATTAAATGCATGAAGATCAGAATATACTAATCTATCATAATGTCAGCATTCACACTTCTAGATGATCGATGCTAGGTACCAAAATCTATGTATGCGGCTTGCCCACCCACTCACAAGCCCACACAAATTGCGGATTTTTAATTAAGCAAAACACTTGATGAATCATGGAATAATATATACAACTCAATTGAGTCTAAGCATCTAAAAATTAGGTCCACTGCATACGGAATCATAGCCATGAAACTAATCGGCCAATATCAAACATTTTGTTGTAATATTTGATTTATATACAGTACATAAATATAATGAATTTACATTTTGTATTAGGCTCACTAAGTGCACCTGAGAAAAACAAGGAAATTGAAAACAACAACATAGTCAAAAGTTCACTTTTGCAAACTAAGTTGGTATAAGGTACAAGTACTATGTAAGTGTGATGAAGTGTTGTAATGAGCTAACCAGACTTGGCGGCCAATGCTTGGTTTCTCTCACGTAAGAAAGGTCTGTATAGTGTGGATCAAGCAAAGTAGCAATGGCAAACTGGCTTTCGGCTAGCAGTGCAGCATGCTTGTCTTCATATAATGCTGCTGCCAAAGCTGCATGAACCTCTGCCCAAATTCCACACAAGCTTATTAGATAGAGAAAAGCAGACCATATCTTTCATAGATTGAGAATCTAATATCTTTAGGTCACCTGGATAACCCTTTAGAGAAATTGAAACATCCTCCAATTCAGCGATTGCTTCATCTCTGTCACCAACCTCATACAAGGCCAATGCCCTCCCCACTCTTGCATACTCAGAGAGTGCAAAATCTTTGTAGTTTTCAACCACCTAAAATCAAGAACCAAGTCAGGACATTGGCACAAGACCCTCGCATGCCTTCCCCATCTCTACCATGGAAACAATGAAATACAAATTTTACATCAATAATGGACTACCCGGATCCATTTTAGGGTAGGTCCAATCCTACAATAAATTTTCAGAAAAAGCCACGTTTGCACCTATTATGCACAAATGAGACCGAAATATGTTTTCTTGGCATTTCATTCAAGATGATATTATCCCACCATCTTGAAAACAACAGGCCACCTTCACAAACATCTTTCTCGCTATTTCTTTCATTGACGATAGAGAAAAAAGGGATCTAGAGATTCTAGTGAATGTAGCACAAAAAACAATAGTTATTCGTATCAAACTCGACCCTTCATACAAAAATAAACTATTCTAAGATAGTGTTAAGAATCAGAAGAGGACATGTTTCAAATTTAATCCAAATAGAAGCAGTTGATCCAGTTGGAAGTACATGAGTTGGAGTTGAAACATAAGTTAAGGGAATGTATTCCTAGGATCCATCTTTGATGGTGACATCTAATTTCTAGGATTATACATACATATATATATGTTCATGTAACCTACATAATCAACCACAACATAAGTCCTAATTTATATGAGGCATCTCCCCAGAAGGGATACACGTTCATATAGAACAAAAATAAGGATTTAGGACGGGAATAAGCAAAAATAGGTGTGCCCTGTGAAACAAATATTAAGATAGTTGTCATGTAATAGCTGTAAAAGGTGATTGTGGGTCCATGAAAATTGCATGAATACCTTCATATAACTGTCCCTCTTAACAAGTGTGATAGGAGGGAAAGGGATGAAATATTACTCCCTTAATTTTTTGTCCCATTTTAAGTATTTTTGAAAGACAATTTTTACTCACAAAAATTTAAGGTGAGTAACATTTACCCTTTTTGAGGTGGTCAGGTTAAAAGGAAGGAAACGCAAATAAATAAACAAAGAATACAAAATACTAGTAAAATTTTTATTTTATTTCTACTTTTTGGGCAACATTCTCTCCCCATTTCCTTCTCTCTATAAGGGGAAAAACAAAGAAGGTAAAACTTTTAAAGTAAAATTTGTCAAGTGTTATAAATTTCTCTTAATTCAACCACACAAATGGAGAGAAGAATTATTATGTGAATAAATTTTATAAAAGTATCTTTTCTAAAACTAAACTTAATCTCCAAATTATAACCCCCGTCATGCCACCTTAAAATTTTATCCAATGCAGGCATGTTTACTCATATGAAAAATTAGCGGCACAAACTTCTATTTGAGATCTGGCATCCGAGCAGTTCCACGGGCAAAATCTTAAGAAATCATAGTGATGTTCATGTTTTTCCTGCTTACTGTTCTGTATACTAGGATACTACGTTGAACTCCATAATGTTGTCCCCTATAAATTATAACTCTGTCAGTAAATATCAAGGAATCATGAATATGAAAATTGAAACGAGACACACAGGAAAGAACACGACACAGACACAGTGAACTAATGACATGACAATAAAAATTAGTCATCCTCATCATGCGACAGAATATAGATTAGATACACTCACTTTTACAAGTCACTAGAAAAATAGGTAAAATTTATAAAAGCCAACGCCAAAATAGTGATAATAATAGGAATTTCCTATGTAAGTAGTTGTTGGATTCTCATCTAATGGCTAATGCTATTCCCAAGACCGGATGGTACAATGGTTAGTAAGTTGTTCATGACGATCCAACAGTTACCCATAACAATAACAATAAAAGGAATAGGATACCTGAGTGAAGTAAGTTAGGGCTTGAATGAAATCTCCTTGAGCCTGCAATTCTCTTCCTTTCTCGAGCAATTCAATGGCGTCTGATATTCTCTGAGAGAAGGCGGCGCTTGCCCTTCTCTCGGCGGAGCTCACGGGGTCGACCTCGTCGGCGAGGGCGGACGAAGACGGCAGAGATGAAAATGCAGAGGTGGAGATGGGGAGAGAGAGAAGCAGCAATCGTCTGCTTGCAGTAAACGGCTTAGTCGATGCAGATGCAGATGCTACTGTTTTTTCTGATTTTGAATCAAAAGGGGATTTTGAATCAAAAGCGGTTATGCGAATTAGGGTTTTGTTAGGGTTAGAGTTGGGGTTTTTTGAAATTGGGATTGAATTCGGAAGAAGTTGGGAAATTGAAATGGGTGCTGGTGCTCTGTAAGCACCCCCCATTGCCACTCCTGTGATTGGGAATGGCTGCTTCTCTCTCTCTTCCAACGAAAAATCAACCGCTGTTTTTGCCACGTCAGAGATTTAAGAAGCTGCAAATCAACCATGGAAGACGTTTGTGTGGTTCACAATTTTAGGGTTATTTCCCCTCAAAAAAAAAAATGGCGAGTACGGTAGTGGGTGCTGCCACTTCGCGCCGGGCCGGTAGCAGGCGGCTTAAAACATGGGCCGGGTCGGTCCAGCCCTTTTACTTTGAAGACCCTAATTTGCAAACCCGGCTCTTTTTTCCCAAAATTAATGATTTGTAATTAATTAATTATTTTTAATTTTCAAATTAAAAATTTTAATTAATTTTTATTTTGATTACTTATAAATTATTAAATATCAAAGAAATTTAACAAATTACATTACATCATGCAAAGACTTTTTTTTCTTATTTATAGTTAACATGATTTGAATGTGTAATTTAGTAGGGTTTACTTGGTTGATACGGATTAGGTTAGAACATGCGAATTTAGGCGTAGGTTTTCAACTATTTGTTTTTTGAAAAGTTTTAAACTTCAAATATATATATAAAATAAAATTTTCTTTATTTGATTTCTAAATAATTGGAATCGAGAAAAATAACGTATCAAAAAATTTTCCTTTCAATTATTTCCTTAATATAGAAAAAAAAATGAAGAATTTTAGCGGAAAATATCATAAACAATTCCAAACATATGAAAAAAAAATAGAAAATATTTTTTTTAATAAAAATGTCTCGGGAGAATTTTTCATGTGAAGAATATTTTCCCCAAAAAAAAATAATAACACAACTTTATGAGAAAAATAAATCATATTTGCATGTCCTTCATCTTTCTCGTCCACTGAGTTCTCAATCAATCTGATTCTCTTTCAATTTCTCCACATGTGATTCAGATTAATCCATGTTGATTGTTCTCAATGAATTTCCCCTCTCACTTGGTTAATCTCTCTATATCAATTTCCCCATACCTCAGAATAGAGCTGATGTAATGAAGTTGAAACAAAGTGCTAGTTGAAATTTTCTAGGCAGAATTTATCTGATTGTGGTAATGAAGCACTCGTCGCGTACCTAGGACCCAAGTCTTCACATTGCCAACTTGCACTCGTTAAAGATGAGTATGGGTGTCTGGTAAGCTGATGTTTCCAGTTTGTTATGGATCTGGTGATTGTATATTAGATTTCTTTAATCAAAATTCAAATATTATAAATGAAAAAACAGATATCGAGATAATTAATCTTATATTGGGTTTCATAGTTATTCGAATCGCATCGGTAGGGTTTCCGAATACCCGTGATAAATACCCGTGATAAGTATAAAAAAAAAAAAAAAAATTGTCCTAGCGAAGCCTGTATTAGTGTGAGCCTCGCCATAGTTCGGTTTTGGTTTGGGTTAGAAAAAAGGGAAAGGAAGATAGAGTTCAGGTCAAAGGAATCCTAAGAAATCAATGGAATCAATCAATGATTAGGTGGAAAAGTAAAGAATGATCAAAAGAAACAGCTAAGAAAGAAGATCATCCAGAAATAGAAGTTGTTCAAGAATCGAACGTGTTCAAGAGAGTTGAAGTTGAAATCGTATGTGACACAGGAAATCCATTGAGAGATTAACAAGATCACCAACCAAATGCAGATTTCCACACAATTTTCTTCTGGGGTCTCTTCCAAATATGTAGAAGTTAAAGCACAATGGTTGAAAAGACAAATGGAGCACATTACACAACAGAGTTAATTTGATTTGCAGTTGTGGGTCAGATGGAAATGCAAGATATACGCAGGTAGAGAATCACATTCAACAGCAACTGCTCGCGGCATCAGCAGATTCTGGCGGTTTCTCTTTAAAGATGTTCTTCTTTACTCCCTTTGAGCCTTCAGCCAAAAGGCTTGGCGTATCCAATATCTACATTTTATCACCAATAGCATCAGACTGATCAATTGCACAAGTCAAGATACAAATAAATACATAAAAGAAAAAATAAAATGACTGTTTTCCATTTTCAGTTCTCAAAAGTTCACCATATCCAAGTCGAAATAAAAGGTTCTTAATCTCGGTTTTAAAATTCCTTGCAAACAAAAAAAATAACCAATTCAGACCAAATGTTTATCTGAGCCTGGGGCATCTCTAGCATGCATACACGCACAAGGAATATCATAAAATGCTAAAGCCATGAACTACGAATAGCCTCCATGATCAACATTTGAGGGATAGCCATGAACTACGAACAGCCTCTGTGACTAACATTTGAGGGTTCACAAAATCTTGGCATTCACTGACCACTAGTATAGCTAGCAGCAAGTATAAAAAGCACCAGTATTTATTTCGTAGTCCAAATGGAAGCTTTCTGAGGGGATCCCACTACCCCAATATAGAAGGCATAATGAAATGGGAAACATATATTTGATACCAGATTACCTATTTTTCAGTTTCCAACTACAAAATTTTGCCTAGCCTCCATAATATTGCGGTAAAAGGATTTTGTTACCTTCAATACAAGTTCTTCGAAGCATTGTTGTACATTAACTCGAGTCTTTGCACTGCACTCGATAAAAAGGCATCCATATTCCCTAGCAAAGTTAATGCCTTCTTTCTTGGTCACAGTCCGTTCACTTTCCTGGTGAATAGTACAAAGGTGAGGAGGAAATAAAATTATAAACTAGTCCATATACACATGCATTGGACATTGTACCAAGCAACATACAAAATATGAAGTTGCTGACAAGGAAATCAGGATATCTAATTTAAGTGTTCCAAACTGCAAGACCCTTAAAGCATAAAAGAGGCCTAGAAACAGAGAACTTTTAAACAGCAATTTAGAATTTCTGTTATTATACATCAAGAAAGCACTTCTTGAGATCAGAAAGGAAGCATGAAAGCAGCAGAAGCAAGAATATTTTAATTTAGTAACTTTCTATATACCCTGTATCCTGAGTTCATTGTCTGAAAAAATATTCAGGGAAGCAGGGGAAGAGATCTATTCTTTGTCTGTCTGTTAGTCGAGTAGAATCCACCAAAATGGTGTATTGGGTATAATCCTAAGAGATCAGATTCAAGAAAGAGTGGAAAAGAAAAAAAATAGGAAGCACATGCCAGCTTTTAAACTTTACCAACTTATTAATACATATGTTTATGTGCTATAACATGACATACCACTCTCAATGTGCCTAGATTTCAAAGCCCACATACAATTCAGTTGAAATGACATACCACTCTGATGGAAGACACTTTAAAATAAGCTATTGCCTGGAATAGGATAAATGGAAAAAAAAAATCTTGAAGCTTTATGCCTCACCAAAAGCTTTTCAAAACCATATGCAATTCTAAATAACAACTATAATTACATGGGATAAGCTACATGGTCTTAAACCATGTGTAGCCACTGTTGGGTTTGTGTAGCAATTGCACCATTGATTTTCATGCAATTGTCAACCTCCCATATCTCCAAGCAAGAGAGGGCAAGAGAGGACAAGAGAGAGATTCCATGGCTAAATTGGCCCTAGGATCTAGGAAGAGTTGAACGTGTGCACATCTTACTGCAGAAACAAGATAAAACAAGTGACATTTAAACCATCGCTGACATTACCTTATCAACTTTATTCCCAACGAGCATCTTGATGCAATCTTGATTAGTCGAATAAAGATCTATCTCTCTGGCCCATACCTCAGAAAGATTTGTAAATGTTTCTCTTCTTGTAACATCATAAACTGATGCAATTAAACAAGAGGAAAAAGAAAATAAGATTCTAATTCAGAGAATATAAGACAAGACATAACAAAAAATACACTGGACAGGAAGCTCTGGATAAACTAACTCACATGGGGACATCTTATGAGGGAAATTAATTCAAAACATGTCCAAATATATGCAATATCCCAGCCATAGCAGGTTCAAGAACTTTCCAGAGATCAAGCATAAGAAAATATTAAGATTTTTATTGTGCCTTGTCTCATATTTATGAATTACCAAACATAATAGTTCTCCCAGAAGTCCTGACTTATAGAATGGTATGGGTAGAAACAATGGATGTACATATGGGACTAAAATGGTTTGGCCAATTCCATGAGCCATCAAGATATCTGACCACGGGCAGGTACCAAGTACTCTTTTGATGGAAATTAGAGCGGCTAGTAATCGATGAATAGCTGAACTTGTTTGAGCAAAAAAGTGGAATTTGAATGCCCATTACTATCAATAATGGTAATGGTGGTCATGATGGTCATGACAATATGATCTCGATGCAGAATGTATGCTTGTTCCTGAGTATTGCTACCACTATGCATTTATCCAAACCTATGGCAATAAGTTTAAGGATGCTAAAATCAGGATCTCGCCCAATAAGTTTCTAGAATAGAATCATATAATTGGACACTAAATCAGGATTTTCACTATGTACCGTTCCTTCCAACTTTGAGAATATAAACTGATACTATTTGCTCTTGACATGAGGACATTTGTCGTTATTAACTCTCAAGAAGGAACAAGCATTTGACCTCTATTTCTTCCTTCCAGGACACACTAAAGGAGGTGATATTATACTCCAAACACTGACACTAAACAGAAAAACAAGCAGCAGTGGATATAGAGATAGGCAGAAAATTACCCATTATAATTCCTTGAGCACCTCTATAATATGAGCTTGTCAATGTTCTGAATCTTTCCTGACCAGCTGCATAATGAAATAGACTCATTATGGTACAAATAAAATTTAATAAAGGAAGAAATGGCAAACATTGCAGCACCTGTACATATGCAACCATTTCCTTCCACAATTTCTGAACATTAACAAAAAAAGAAGCATGGTGTAGTAGAGATGGTTTCAACACTCTGAGGCAAAGGCCCCATATAATAGAAAATTGTATGTAATATATATATATATATAAATGCTCCTGGCATGCAAATCAGTGATGTGAAGCATATGAAGAACTTGTGCTTGCTGTCTCAAATGATCCCAGGGATTATAGAATAGAAATCCACCACAAAGGTAAAAAGGTAAAACATAAAATATCAGGCCAACAAAAAGGCCAATGATTTTAATTGTCAACTCTGACAAACCACAATTCCAGTAAACAAAAATTATAAGTTCCATTACCTGTATCCCATATTGCAAGCTTCAACTTTTTCCCTCCAATGTTCACATATTTTACCTTGAAATCAACCCCTACAAAACAAAGAAAAGGGATGTTAATTAACATGTATATGTCTAATGATGATATTAAAATTTGAGTTTAATTATGATTTAATGGAAAGTATAGTTTGATTGGCTTCACTAGTAAGATCTGTAGGATGAAATGTTCAAAAAAGGTTTCTTCCAATTAGAGCTCTTTTCCATAATGAATGAGATAGAATATTATGTGTTTTTCTTCCATCCTCCTTTGATTTGAGGTTTGCAACATTTTCGAAGATTTTGGATGAGCAATTTGTCCTCATTACAGAATATGTTCGGAGCAGATGCACTTCTATTTACATCTGCTTGGAGGATTTCTAACATACTAATAGACTATGGCAAGAGTTCTAGACGAAGAAAGAAAAAGATACATGGACAATTGTAAATTAGAGATGCAAAATATAGTCTTGTCTCCCAATACTTCTTTAATATCTAGGCTTGAAGTTGGTAAGTCTATCATCCTAGAAGTTTCAATGCCTCTCTTCCCAACCATATGAAAGGAAGGGTAACGGCATAACAGTTAGGCAGAAATAATGAGGCATGGACACAGCACAAGACGCAAAATGACTCAAATACAGTGATACCACAAAGTTATAAAAATTTACAATATTACAAGTAAAAAAATGTCTTGTGCTTTTGTGCATAAAAGATGCGTCCAACGCAGACTAGAAGCATTCGTGCAACATAGGACAAATTGTAAGGATGACTTATGGTTGTTGTCAGATTTGGCAGCATTTAGCTTCTTCAGAAGAGGATAAAGTATCCTTCCTATTGCAAAATCCTACTTCATCCTTCCTAATGAAAAATTTTGTCGTCCTATACAAAGAGGTAAGCAAACTGCAGCAAAATTTTCACAACATCCTAAACAGAAACTCAATGGTACTTTTGATGCAAAAAGGTGCCAATGTAGGTCATTTCATTTACATGCATGGAACTCACATCACACAGACTCAAATATAACATTATACAAAACATCGTTTATACCTAAAATTAATCATCCGAAGAATATTAAAAAAAAAAAAAACCAATCCAAACAAATAAAACCCATTTCATCGAGAACCCGAATTTAAACAAAATCAATAAAATGCAAAAAGAATCACAGAAATTGAAAGAAAAACCCTAATTTCAATTCAAAGGGGGCAAGTACCGATTGTGGGAGAGAGATCTTCAAAGGAATCGGTGGTGAAACTCAAAAGAAGACTGCTTTTTCCAACGCCAGAGTCCCCAATAAGTAACAACTTGAACAAGTAATCAAACTCTGATTGTGTTGAATCCATCACATTCGACTCTAACATATAATACCTGATCAAACGTAGATTTGAACGAATACCCGAGTCGAATAGGATCGCGTTGAAAATTGAGATTGAAGGAATTGGGAATCTGGGTTTGATTTAAATTGTGATAAGCAAATCGTAGGATTCTGGAGAGTGCGAGCGAGCGAGCGAGCGAGAGAGAGAGAGCGAGCGAGCGTATCAGTGATCTTGTCCATTAAGGAAATCGCGTCCTCTAAAATGCGGACACGTGGATTTTCGACGTAAAGGAAAAGCAAGGGGTGGAGGGATCAAAGAAAAAAAATGATGAATGGAAATAATACAATTTTTTAATATAAAATCATTGGGTAGATAAGGGGAAAAAAAATCATAGACATAAAGAAAATCTAGAAAATTAAAAGGTACCCAAAGTTTGTTCAACTCGAAAATAATCTCAGAATTTATATGGCCATCAGATTAATCGCATGATTAAAAAAAACTTTTATCTAAGTTAAAGAACACTTTTATAAAAATATATGCATAATCGATATATTAATTAATTATTTTTTTAAAGTTACGAATTCTTTTGTGATGTATCTATATACACGTATATTATGTGATGCAATATCGCATCCAAGTTAAAAAATAGATATCAACAGAATTTTATATCTTACAAATTCGATCCAATTTGAATTAAATTTATTAAAATTATCTAATTATTAAGATATATGTGATAAATTGAAAATAAAAATTTAATTAAAGATCTATTGATTGTGACTCTTTTGAAACGGTGTTGTCTGTATTAAGGGCTCTTGGTCCCTCTTTTAGGCTGTGAATTTTTCATCGTTCAAAGCCATTAAAGGGATGAAAGGGCAGGAGAGGGTGCAAATAATGAAGGTAATAATAGGCTTATGGCTACTTGAAGTATTAATTTAATTTTTGGACATCTTCGGTCGCTCTTAGAATTTTTCCCTTAAATTAAATTCCTACTTTAACCATCTCAAGTTTTTATAACATAACAGCCATTAAAAAATATTATGAACTCAATATCAAAATTTATTGCCAGCCCTTTCTTTTCATGAGTCGAAGGCCACGATCATGGGCTTGGAAATCTCAACATCAAAACATTGACACCACAACCTCTCTCTCTCTCTCTCCTCTCTCTCTCTCTCTCTCTCTCTCTCTCTCACTCCCCTCCCCCCCGCCCAAAAAAAATCATAGCACGACTAGTCCCCTCTGGGATCCCAGATATTTTAGAATCCTCAAGGGAACCAAAGAAAAAGTTGAAAATACCGCTGGTCTTTCCTGTTCTATTGATTAAAATTAACAACATTGACAAAATCAAAACTGATAACCTCTTGTACACTTGAAACAAAGAAAGGAAATCAATCAAAACCCATTGAAAAAACATCCATCAGATTATGAGAAAGAGATATCTTATGAGTGTTCAATAATGATTACAAAGTTCATTATAACTTGAGGGGGGGGGGGGAACCTCATACATAAAATTGTTCCAATTGGACATCTTTACCCTTCAAAGGGACATACTCTCCGAGATAGACCTCCAAGTGATCAGCCAAGGAAGACTTGTCAATGTTCTCATGGTGATAAGATTTGCAAACAAAGTAAATCACGGTCTGAATCACAAGACCGAAGAGGAAAAACAGGAAAAGCAACAGAAAACATATGACTGCATAGATCACTCTGGTTCCCATGTTTCCAACACCAATCACAACCAAATTCTCGAAAGCAATTTGGATCAGCACGAAGCTCAAAGTCAGAAGCACAAATATGGCAATCGAAATACCCATTTTACCCTTTATCAAGTCCTTGCTTTTAGCCATGGCTTGAATGCCATAAGTGTCTTCTAGCACAGAAACAACCGATGCCAAGTGCCATACCACGCTTATGTACACAATACCCATGAAATATGTGAACAAGAACACTAGGAAAAAGAGATATCCAACCTGGGTATCTGCTGGAATGAAGAACAATGTGATGAAAACTAGGAAAGCAACAAGGTTGTATGCAAAAACAATGACGAAATTCCAAATGAATGTCACCATGAGTCTCTTCCAAACCTTGGGGACAACACTCACGACTTTCCTAAAAGTTATGTCTTTTGCAGTGTAGATACATGCAACAGTGTAGACCACTGCAGAGGTTGAGAGAAGAGCAAGGATTAGGAAGAAGATGAAGTAGGCTAATTTGAAAAGCCAAAAGCCAAGCCATTCGGAGGAAATCATGTGTGCGAGTTTGTCATGAGTTTTTGTTCCTTCTCTTGTTTGATCAAGCTTGTCTTCGGTGTTCAAAATGTTTGAGAAGAGGATATTTGTGATTTCTATGTGGGCTAGGAAGACAAAGGAGAGAGGAAGGATTAGAGACAGAGTGATTTTGCTGAAGATTTTCCTGAAATTGAAGATGATTTTGAAGGATTCGTGAAAGATTCCAAAGAATCCAAGGAATTGAAGCTCTTCTTGCTCTCTATCCATGGTGGGTTTTTTCGATTTTGTCTGAGAATGAAATGGGCTTTGGAGATTGAAGTTGGAGAGAATTAAAAAAGATTGGGTTTGTATGTGTTGGACCAAAAACAGAGCAGACTTTGAATTGTCAAACAATGTTTTTAAGTCTACGAACGAATTAGAATACCATTTATCAACAATGTCTATGACGTGGTGATAGAAAAGGAGATATAATATATGATTTAGAGAATTGGGTAGTAGGATTATGATTAACGAAGTATGAAATTAATGTTGGGTGGTTGAACAATGGGGACATCACCTAGAATTTCGTTTTTTGGCCTAGAAATTAAAAAATCGTTTCTAGCTTTTTGATAAATATCTCATTCAAAATTCCCATTATTGGTTTAATATTAGCATTTTCATTAATTCATCAAAGTGATTCAAATCCAACATTTGTTGTGAAATTTGGTGAATGATGATGTGGGCCACTATTATGTTTTCCTTATTTGTGGGATTCAAAAAAAAAAATTACAAGAACTTGAGGGGTTGTGCATTTAACCTTTTTTTTTTTTTGTTTAACAAATGAATATTGATGACAAATTGGAAAATTGAAGATATTGCCTTTCTTGAAGATTAATTTAAGTAGTCAAGACGGCACGCGAAGGTTCCAAGAGAGTGACCCTTTTAACAAGGCTGTGCTTGGGCATTGGCTTTTTGTTTAGTCAATGCCCCGCAACTTCCAAGTTGATCTCAACATGACATGATCCACTTCCCATTTTAGCCCTCAATAAAATCCAAGTTTTCAGAGTCATTGTATACATATAGTATAAAGCACCAACAATCACGTCAAGTTGATTTAGATTTTTAAACAATAAAATTTTTCATATATTTATTTTTTTAAAAAACAAAACTCAAATCTAAAACTTTAATTAAGAGTATTCGTATCACGTATCATGTCACTGAATAAACTAAATATTAATATATATAATCTATTATAAAGAAAGATTTTCAAAAAGAATTAAAAATTCGAATTTAAGATCTTAAATTAGAAGAGAAGTTCTCAATACACATACATTTAGAAATCTTAGTATTTTTTATCCGTACTGTTTATCAAAATTCTAATTTTTTGTTTATACCCTTTTTGAGTTTAATTTTTTTTTTTTTAAAAAAAACAGCTTAACTATTTTTGCTAAATATTATGGTAAAAAATTAGGTTTAATTTAAAATGTTTGGTTTACAAGAAGACTGATATTTAAAAGAGAAAGCAATTATTACAATTTTAAAATTTCAAAGCTTTATCCACATGCTTGTATAGGAAAACAACCTTTGATCTGCTAACAATGAAAGGTATGGTGTCTTGAATTATTCTTTTTGTTACAAACTTATACATATATATATATATATATATATATATATATTATAACTCATAAGTATAATTTGTATTATATAAATGTTATCAAATAAAAGACTCTTGAACATAAACTTCAAAGAAAAAAGTGAGACTTTGTTATCGGGAGAAAAAGGGGATGTAGTACAAGATTGGATTTTTATTTTTGTTCCTTTTGATTTTTTTTTTAAAAAATTAAATATTATATATGGGTGAGATCGTGAGAAGTGAGTCTCAAATCTAATTAAAATGAAGAAGAACTACTTACCAACGAATAAATGCAAATTTGGTCATTGACCATGTCTACGATGGTTTAGGCCTTTCCAAGCATTGTCCGTGGGAGCCCTCAGATTCGGCTTGCCTTACCGTGAATTCAGAAAGGGACCACACGCTTGAGTTACGATGTGCCTTTAGCGGAGTCCACGCAGACAATTTTTTTCTTTTTTTATTTGTTTTGGGGGTGAAGGTGGGTTTGTTTGGATTAGGCCTTTTTGTCTTTGCATGGAGGGTCATCTAGCAGACCTTCCGAAGGGCAACAGGAACTGTGCTTCTTCTCCACACTTTTTGCGTCCTTCTTGTCGGGCTCGCTAGTTGGAAGTTTTGCAAATGGAAGCATGGGGATACCCGGTCCAAGTTTGCATCTTTTGGTGTCTCTTTCCAATGGATCGTGATTTTTTTTAATAATTAATTAATATTTAAAATTATATTTAGATTAATTCGATTTGAATATTATCAGATTCAATTTGTTATAATTTTTTTTTTTCATTCTTAAATTTCAAATCCAAAACTTAATTAAAATTTTTAACACTCTTATTTATTAAACTGATTATTCATTGATCAACAGATTAGGATCTCTCCTCTCCTAAGTAAATCTCAAATGATGATACCTCCTGTTATGGATTAAAATTGTTTGCGGTACGTTTTGCTTGTATTTCTTTTGCCGGATAATCTAGTTTATGTTGATCAAAACAATTGATTTCTTTTTTTACCTCAATGCATTTGATTAAATTACGTAATAATAGATATTCTCTCTATATTAATAGTTTTAATCATATTGACGCCGATAATAAATACTAAATAGTAAATTTTAGATTGTGATTTCGGAGATATTATGCGAATCATATCTCTTGTCAATATCTATCGCTCTCTATTTCTATCGCTTATTATCGCTGAGACAAAGACACTAATTAATCATCCTAAAAAAGATTTTTTCTTTCAATTTTTAAATGTCGTAAGTTATAATTTTATTTAGAACTAGTGTAAATTATGAATGAAACCGCAAAAAATAACAAAATTTATATAATTTTTTTATAAAATATTGACATCGAATAATTATATTGAATTTGATTAAATTTGATTCGAACTGAATTATCTCTTTAAGAGATAAATCTCTTTTGATATTTTTTTATTTATAAAATTCATTTTATTCGAGAGACACCGATGTTTAATTATTTCATCAACTTCCTTGGTAAATAAAACTTACATGATGACTACAAATGAAGGTGAGAAAACTGAAAATAAATAGGATTTAACGTTGGCAAGAGTCATGAGTATGAATAGTCCTCAAGTGGGAGGCTTGAATCCAGAGTTAGACGGAAAGAGACAACGCATGTTTCGGCATTCATTGGTTTGACCTTTTCAATGCTGTCCGTCAAAATCCGCCATGCTCTTATTCTCGTCACAATACTTCACTCATTCTTCTCTTCCATCGCCTCCCTTCAAAATTCAATAATCTCAAGTAGGAGGAGATACAAGCCTCATACTCTGTCCACCAAAAAAAAAAAAAAAAAGCCTCATACTCTCGCCTCTGTTGTTGTGAGAAAGAAGCCCCCTGTGAAGACGCAACCATGGTGGCCCATCATGCCATTTTATCTTTTTCTTTTCTGCATATAATAATAACAATAATCTGAATATTTTATTTTAAATTTTGAGATCAATCTCAGAGATAAATATTAAAAAAATAATAAAAAAAAAAAACTAACTTAAAATTACAAGATTATTGATTTTAAAATATATATGCAAGTGTCTCATATCAGATAGAACCCAAAGCCAAAAATACCTATGAATGTTATAAACTATTTCTCCCATAAGTAATTGTCTAGAAATGGATAGCTATAAATCTTGTTATTATTATTTTTTTTCTTTTAGGATATTTATGATAAAGGAGTAATAATTGGCGAAGAAAATATAGTCTCACTAAATTAAGAGAAGTTTTTACTTTTTATAAATATTTTTAATATTTTCTATAAAATTGTCTTTTTTCAGAGGACAAATAGATAAGAGAAAATAGCCTATAAGAGAGCACTAATATATATATTTTTCATATTTTGTATCATTTGTTAGTCCTTTTTTTTGTATCTTTTTTCCTCCTTATATCCTATCCAATCATCCCCCGTTTTAGAAGTAAACGATTTGTTAAAATGAATTAAATTTGAGAATCGGATTGAAATCTATATATGATTTGTTTGAATTAATAAAATAAAA
This sequence comes from Dillenia suffruticosa, assembly GCA_033439265.1. NCBI lineage: Eukaryota > Viridiplantae > Streptophyta > Magnoliopsida > Dilleniales > Dilleniaceae > Dillenia > Dillenia suffruticosa. The sequence continues at coordinate 2,550,518 of JAVTVX010000027.1, forward strand.
ATTAAATTTAAAAATTAAATTGTCAAATCATAGGATTTCTAAAATAAGTGAACACCGAGTTTTAAAATTTATTTTAAAAATTTTTTACTCTAAATTCGATTCTGATTTTTTATTACATAAAAGCACTCTCAAAATTTAGGGTTTGAATATTTCCCCCGATGATGATGAATGTTGATCCCACTTGCACAATTGGGCCAAGGGGCTAATTGGTGAATCCCATTCCTTAACGCCGGTAAAAAAAATGAAAATAAAAAAAATAAATTTTCTATCAACAAGTTTTTACCAAGTTTTAATAATTTTAATTTAATTAATTCTAAAATCAGCTCCCGCAAAAAAGTTGGATAAACAAACTTTAAATAATTGGAAATAAGCAATTTTTTAGATTATATTTGTTTGACAAATTTAGTAGACTTAATTTATATAATTTTTTTAATTTCAGAGTAATTTTTAAATAATTAAAATTATGGCATTTGATCGGTAATATTAATTCTATTAATAGAAAACTTTTTTAATAAAAGTTAAATTAGGAATTACGACTGACGATAATAAAAATGAAGTAAGATGTTGGCCTTTTCAAAATGTAATTTATTTATTTTTATATATTCTTGTAATTTACAGTACGGACGCAGGGGATCACGCTCTTACTCCACATCTTTCTAAGTGGGACCCACCAACTATATTTCGCACCCTTCCCCTTTCTTTTCCACGTGCCGTTTCCGCCGGCCCTTCTTCCAATCACCCGATAAACAGTGCACCCATACGCGCAATACGCACCCCTTTGCTTTGTTCTACACGTCGATGTAGCCCTTTCGCCAACTCTTTTTCCAATCCGACCAAAACGCGCACACGACGCACTTTTCCCCAGATACTTCGTTCCTCGTTCCTTGCTCCTTTCAACTCTCTCTCTCTCTCTCTGGTTTCTTGTTTCTGTTAACGTTGTCGTCAACCAAACAAAACTAAAAAAAAAAGGAACAGAATTCACGAGACAAAACATGCATGGAAGGTGAAAAGCCACTAATCGCTGCAATCACCGGCGGCAACTTTTTCAAGAAACCCACCTGTGCCTTTCTTTCTCTCCTCTTCGCCATCTACACTCTCTCTCTCCTCCAATCCTCCTCAGTCTATCCCTCGTTCTTTTCTCCCCTTTCTCTCTTTTGTCCCAAACCTGCTGCTTCCAACGACCACTCTTTCCAATCCCTGCTTCCTGTATCCTCGGGTTTAACATGTTCCGGGTTTTTCCAGGAAGTTCCTCCGAGGAAAACCGTTGTGTCAATTACAGATTTCGGTGGTGTTGGAGATGGCAATACATCGAATACGGAGGCGTTTAGGAAGGCAATCAAGTATTTAGATGGTTTTGTTGATAAAGGCGGTTCTATGCTTGTTGTTCCTGAAGGAAGATATGTTACTGGTAGCTTTAATCTTACCAGCAATTTCACGCTTTTTCTTGATGAGGGTGCTGTTATGTTGGGTTCTCAGGTAATCCCATAATTTCAATTGATTTATTTTTTTAATTTTTCATTTGGGTTTTTAAATTTTTTCTTCATAATTTTTTTCCTCTTTTGAAGGATGAATTTTGGATGGTCAGATTTTTTTTTTTTTTAAATAAAATAGTTTCTCGATTAAGAGGTGGTGTTGAAGATTGTTTTTTTTTTTTTATGGATGAAGCTTCGGAGATAATGACAATTGTTATACGAGTGACAAGTTTTCGTTTGCTTGTTTGTTTGTGTATATATTGATTACTCCTGTCTTTAGTGATATCCTGTTCGTGTGAATCTTGTCCATTTCATGGTGTTTCTTTTCCTTGAATTTTGCGTGTTGGTTTCAGTTTACCAATTTGATTTTTTAATGTTAATTTGGTTAAAAAGCTTGAAGTGTTGCACATCGAAGAAATTGTTTTTGATTAGAACTTTTTAACCTTTTCTACTTTGAGGTTGTTCTAGTCTTCGTTCTCCTTTTGGCTTTCGTTTTTGCCTATTGAACCAACTCCAATGCGAGTATCATGATATAATGGTCCTGTAGTTCCGTTGAGTGGTACAATCTTTTTCCCTTTTACCTTTAGGTCCGGGGTTCAAGCAATCCCCCCTCCTTAAAAGGGCTTTGCTCTCTTTGTAAGACAAAAAAAAAAAGATAAAAGGAAGTTGAAAAGTATTGAAAATGGTATATTCATCAATTTAGTTGTGACAAAAGAAATGACATGAGAACGCTATTAGGGGGTTTTTCTTTTTCTTTTTTTTTCTTTTTTTTTTTGGTTTTTTCTTTTTTTTTTTTTTTGCGGGGGGGAGGTAATTTACTCTTTTGAAATTGAAAGTTTTTAGTAGAAGGTGTTGATTCATCGTAAGAGAGTTGGCACATGTAATGAAAAGGAACCTGGCAAATAAAATACATAATAAGACAGCACCTCTGTTTTAAGTGCCTCACCTTTGAGGAAAATAACAATCATTTACTAGGTTGTCTGATTTCACTTCCTTGAATCCAAGGAACACCATATACAGTCGCTATTGATCATGTTCATTCCTCACCATAATGCTGTCTAGCGGGTATGCTTTAGGATCTATTTCAAATATAATGCACTGATTTGGCTTGGACGATAAATTTGAATTCATCACATGGATGTGCTTTCTTGCTTGGTTTCTTCTCTGCTTTACTTCTTTTTTGCCTGCTTTAGCTATGCATTTGTTTAATTTTGAAAGTTTGCAAGAACATATAGGACCCGAAAGAATGGCCTATCATAGAGCCACTCCCTAGCTATGGCAGAGGGAGAGAGAGATTAGGAGGAAGACATATTAGCCTCATCCACGGAGATGGTCTTACCAATGTTGTCATCACAGGTATCGGCTGCATGTTTATATATATTGCTTGGCAATATTTATTATTATTTGCCAGTATATTGCTTAGAAGAAGGCATTCACCATAATTCCAACTTTTTGCACTTTCAAGCTAGTACTCGGCAGGGAAAAATGTTATTCTTCAGGATCCGATGTAGTGATGTTCCTATCTGACAAAGTAGGTTTAAAAGGGTATTGAAGAGTATTATATCTCCTTCGGTATTGCAGGGCATGGTAATTGGACTTGGTTATTCACCACCAGCTATTATGGCTTTTTGTTAGCTTTCACACCCTCCTCTTGTTTTCTTACTTAACTTCTTCACACCATAAGCGTTTAAGAAGTTTTAGTATTTTAAGTTTAATAGTGTTTATATTGGGAAGCAGCATAGGTTTTGTAGTAACGGCTGATACCTTCATTTATTGGGTTGTTTATATTAATTGACCTTTAGTAAGGCGGTGGTTGTAGACCCGTTAGTATATTATTATTCAGAGGGTGGAGTGAAGTTTTGACATTTGGCATCTCAATGCATACAATGACAAAGAAAATTAATCAAAATTTCAGTCTACTATGGTTTAAGAAAAATGTAATGGCATATTGACCCGTCACTCAGGTGGCATTGAGGATGCAACATAATAGTGCAGGGTGATATCTATGCTTTAGTTTTCTCCTGATTGCTAATAATCAGACGCACCATGGATGAACCATGTGATATCTTATTAAGACTCTCTGACTAGCAAGAAAGGAATTAGATTTATACAGACCTTGGCAACTGCACCATGAGATATTATTTTTCAATTTCTAACCTGTACAAAACCGTTCTAGTCAAGTAATGCCAATAATCTGGATTTTGGTGGAAACTTCTATAAATAATAAGATGGTGGATAGTTTATGAAGAATCCTCTGTTTGGTATGATGCAGGGCGTAATGGAAGTATTGATGGCCAAGGGAAAATGTGGTGGGACCTGTGGTGGAATAGAACATTGGAGCGCACCAGAGGGCACCTTGTTGAAATAATGAACTCCCACAATATCTTAATGTCCAACATCACCTTGTTGAATTCTCCTTTTTGGACTGTCCACCCTGTGTATTCCAGGTTCAAGTTCCTCAGTTTTTTTTCCATGTATCATTTTTTAGAAATAAGATTCAAATTTGTTAGTATTAAATATTGTCTAAAAGAATGCTAGTATCTTGATTAGAAAATAAAAAATCTTTGTTGGAGCTTAAGACCTTATACTCTTGCAAGGTTTATACATATAAGAAATCTACCTTATCCTCAATGACCCAAAATCAAATATCTTATGAAGCTAAAATGTGAGGGAAGGATGTTTCTATTAGTTCAACTCATCTTGGTGGAAAATCACAAGTCCGAAACCTTAGTCGGAGGTGGCTATATGAATCAGTTTTTTGAATCTGCTCAATTTATTGTCAATCTGACTGTGTGCAAGTAGAGTAGGGACAGTAAAGGGAACCCGCATATTTAACTGATAATTGCCGATTAAAATTCCTTGTACTTTTTCTTATTTTGTTGCAAAAATTGTGCTCGAGTCTTACGTGTAAATTGCACTTTGCCTCAGCAACATTGTGATTCGAAACATGACAATCTTGGCTCCCCTTAATGCTCCGAATACAGATGGCATTGACCCTGGTATGCTATCTTTTGTCTTCATTTCTGCTCTGCGCTTCAATCATTATCTTCTTTCCTTTGACCTATCCTTCTTTCCTTTGACCTATCAAATTAAATGAAACATCAAATTCTCATGGCTAGTCTGATCCACAGATTCATGCACAAATGTCTGTATCGAAGATTGCTACATTGAGAGTGGGGATGATCTTGTTGCTGTTAAGAGCGGTTGGGACCAATATGGCATTGCCATGGCACGTCCAAGCTCAAATGTAATCATAAGGAGAATTTCAGGCACCACTCCAACGTGCTCAGGAGTTGGAATAGGAAGTGAGATGTCTGGTGGAATTTCAAATGTAGTTGTGGAGGACTTGCATGTTCGAGATTCAGCAGCTGGGATACGTATAAAGACAGATAACGGTAGAGGAGGATACATAACCAACATTACCATAACTAACATAATGATGGAGAGAGTTAAGATACCCTTAAGGTTTAGTAGAGGTGCAAATGATCACCCAGATGATGGATGGGATCCCAAAGCTGCACCAAAGGTGAAGGGTGTATTCATTTCTAACGTGATCAGTGTGAATTCAACGAAAGGCCCTGTGTTAGATGGTATTGAGAATGCACCATTTGAAGGGATATGTATGAAAAATGTTAGTCTTCTCAACTTACCCTCTTCTGCATCATGGCATTGTGAATTTGTCTCGGGTTTTACAGAGGACATTTCACCAATGGCATGTCCCCAGCTGCAGAACAATCACTCAGCTTCCTGGTGCTTATACTTTTAAGGTTTGCTGTATGCTTACAAGCAATTGCTCCAGGATTAATTATGAGAGTCCACTTTCCAAACTTCAAGTATGAGGCCATGCTTGAATAATTTGGAGTTGGACAAGATGCTCTTTTGGATAGATATGAGTTGGGCTTAGGGGACTTGATGTTCCTTGTAGTGGAAGGAGAATTTCTGAGGATCCTATGATATTGAACCGATGAATTGCGGATGCAGATTGGCCATCTAATATGGACAGGTTTTGTTGGCGCATATGCAGGTGAACGGGTTGGTTGGATTTGTCTCTCTCTCGTTTGATAATTCTTCTACTTTCTTTACAATAGTTCCATTTCTGATATATGGAGACAACCCAAATATAGACACAGGATTGTTTTATTTGAGAAAAAGCCACAAATAACATTTTTGTCTCTCTTTCTTTCCATCTGGTTAAAATCTGAGGTCGGTTCTATTAGCATACTTTCATTTGTTACTCTCCAAATTCATAGAAATAAATAGGCTCTTTCCAAGTATTTTGTTTTTGATCTTCTCATTACTGCTTGCCATGTTACTTGTTCATTTGGGTTTTCTCTTGTTTATGGCTGGTCATGAAACTCATTGATTTTGGTTTCCACATAAATAAATTTTGGATAAGCACTCCATTTAATGCATAACTCGGGGTATGTTTTTTTAACACTGTTGGTCCCAATTCCCAGTAAAGGAGGAGGGCCGTGGTAAGTTGATAATCAATGCAAAACTTTTGTCGATATCAAGAGAGATCAAAATAAAATACGGTCAATCTTAAAATTTGGGACTAATGTTTAGTTTGTTATATAATATTTGACGCATGACACATACTTAAAATATCAAAGAGAAAATGATTATAATTTTTTTCATTATTTTAAATTAAAATTTTGTTCGATATGTACACACTTATTTGTAAAATTGAGTGCAACAAGAGTCGATTCGTGCTGGGAAGTAACGAGTGTGGATATTCTCGCCGCAGAAAACCACTCCATGGTTCCAGATATCTAAGCAGTATTTTTTTAGGTGTCCAAGAGGAAATAAGAATGAACAAGTGGCACACGTGAATAAAAGTAATATAGAGGTAGAGGTGTTTAAGTAAGAAATAGGTACATTGTGGTTGGGGTAATACAAGGATCAAAGAGACGAAGAGAGCTCCTCTCCTTTTACCATTTCCAGAAAACATTGGAGCCACACTTGTACTTGTCCTTCCCTTCACACTCCAACTCCAAATCATCAGAAAGGAATGGCACTTTCTGCAAGAACACACCAGATCCCAAAAATTAGCAACATACCAATCAAGCACAAACTTAGAAAACAAATGTTGATGAAACGCTGACCTTCTGCTTGGCAAGATCTTGGCAACCGGTGAAGTTCTCGGGGAACTTGCATGTGCCAAACTCAACCGTGTATGCCCTTGCAAAGTTTGCACCACTTGTTGCCAATCTCTTCCTGTCATTAAGCTCCTATACAAGAAAACATTACGATCATTCAAAGGGTTGAGTGTGAGTTCATAAAAAATTTGAAGTCTTTTAACTACATTACCTTGTTAGCCTTGCTCTTCTCAAGGTACTCTTCAATTATTCCAGCATTGGCAGGAGTAGAGGCAATGGTGGTAGCGAAGAGCACCGCTGCAAGGCCAAGAAATGCAGCTCTTCTTCCCTCACTGCCTTTCACTTCCTTAGCATCAACAATCTTTTGTTGTTGAGCTTTGATCACAGGCAATTTAGAACCAGACACAACTTGGGATGCACTAGATGGCATGAACTTTGAGCTGAGTTCAGAGGAGGAAACTCCTGAGATGGCATAACTGCAAGCCAGGACACTTGAGTTCACTGCTGCCATTGATGCAAGTATTGCTAAGGCAAAAATGTCAAAACTTTGGTGTCACAGGGAAAAGAAAACCAAGTTTAGGAGAAATGGGTATGACTATGATGATCTGTGTTTTTGTGTTTTTTGGGTGTTCATGGATTACAGGTGAGGAGAGTGATATGGATGATGTATTAGGAAAGATTGTGGTTAGAGTGCGGATAAGGTGAGATTTCCTCACTCCCATTGGCAAACATAGCTACTATGGTCTCAATTTTTATTTTTTTTTATTTTTGTGGGGTTTGGTTTGAGTATGTAGGCCCAAATAGGAATCAATTTGTGTGGTTTGAATTTGGTGCTAACCCCAAAGTTCTTGACTCTCTCTCTCTCTCCCCCCCCCCCGGCACCCCCACCTTCTCCCCCCTCCCAATATTATATGTTAGGGAATAATTCCTTGATCTGAAAAGGGTTGTTTTGAGTTTGTAAAGGGTTTCTGTTTGTGGAATTAATTATTCTAAATGATTTGGTTGTTGCTTCCGGTTTAAGAGAGGACAAAAACATGGAAAACAACAAGGACGGTGAGCGAAAGGTCTTCAAATAATTTTATTTGATATAAGGAGAAAAGAAATCGGGTAGAATATCAGAGGTCTGACAACTCATAACGCACATTTACATTTTGTAGTCATTTTTAAACATACAAAATAAAAAAAATCTTTTGAAGAAATTCTGGTCAATCAAAATACGACACAAGTGAAGCTGATCCAACATCACTTAACATATGTTGGTTAACCTTATTGTACGATACACCAAATTTATTTGAATTGAATAATCAGAAACTTTATTATCTTAATATGAAATTTTGAGTTTGAATTCTAAAAATAATAAAAAAAATTTAGGAAAATTAATCTTTAAAATGGATCTCACAATATTTAAAATAGATTAATCAGAAAAAACAGAGATGGTAAAAAAAAAAAACCTTATTCCATGATACGAAATGTAGTAAAATAGATTTAACAAAACACAAAAAAAAATCTATTATTTGTTTTATATAACGTATGGTGTGATTCATTTTCGAATGTTATTATGAAAATGAAAAAGATAAGCAAATCGACCCAAAGTTTTATTAAAATAAAATTTTACAAGGAAAAACAGTTGTCATTAGGGCATTCCGAAAATATGATATGGCTTCATTTTCCAAATATAAAGGCGCACAACGTCTCGTTTCCTCAATACAAGATAGAAAAAGGAGAAGTGTTTTTTTTTGGGGGTGGGCGAGGGGGGGGGGGGGTTGAGAGGAGCTTAAACGAGCCATTTTTGGAATTGAATGCGAGGTTTGGTTACTCGTGATGTTAAAATTTGTGGCCCACAAGGTCAAACAGGTCATTCGCTATGGCCATTAACGACGTCGTTTAATTCAAAATATGCTTCATTTTAGTGACAACAGTAACAAGTCATTATCTCCGGGAGTCGGTTTAAACGAAAAATAATATTAAATCTCTTAATTAAAATTTTAATTTGAATTTTGATAATAGAAAAAACTATTTTAACAGAACTCACTCCCGAAAAGGGGTTTGACTATGATTCAAACTAAATTAATTGAAATATAATTTCAGTTATCAATTAACGAAAAAATGTTTCGTGATACCAAAAAACAAAATAAATAAAACAAGTCATTAAACGACGCAGTTTTAGTATCCTTTAATGGTATGCTCTCCAAATCTCGTATGTCTGAAAAATATATCATCCACCCTAGGGATGCATGTCTTGAGCCAGACAAAATTTCATGAAAGAGTTGAAGCTAATAGGTAAATATAGAGATCATCTTACTCAACAAAGTATACCATTTTAAATACATATTATATTATTATATATCTGTATATATATTAATTTTCTATTATTTATATTCACAGGATTGTGTTGAGCAGTAATATATTTCAAAATAAAATATAAACATGTGAATATTTTCAACTCTGTTAAGGTATAACAAACAAATGTGTGAATGTTTTAACTTTCTGAAGGTGATATTTAATAAATGGAGCTCAAGTAGCAGTGAAAAAGACAAAGCTTGGTTGTAAAATTTGCCTTTGAAAGAAGGATTAATATATATATACATATACATATACAGTAAGCCAATGAGACAAAAACATATGGGGAAATGAGGCTTTCATTGATAAAGAACCAAACAAAAATTACGAAAAGGAAAAGAAACAAAAATTAGTCAAAATTTTAATAACATGATGCCTCTAATATAGACATTGAAATATTTATTTAAGTATTGGAAATTTGTATAAATCCAAACATAACTTAGCTTCTAAGCCTCTTCTCTTGTAATCCCAAAAGCTAGCATTTTACTACAGACTCTCTTTTCTACTGTAAAAATGCCTACAACCCAGCATTTCAATTTGGACAACAATGTGTGTGTACTAATTTCCCACCCCAAGAAAGTCTATGAAGGAGACACCATCCTTGTTCGTGATGGATTCAGATACTTCCAGCTTGGATGGTCCGAGAAAATCAATGAGAGGGCCTTTGCGCTTGAGTGGATCGTCTACAGGATAACTAGTACTAGGCCTCAACAAATTTGAAAATGTACTTGAATGATCCCCACCGGATCTCACGCACCCACTTCTCATCATCATCTTGTGACTTTGATACTCATTAGCACCACTGAATGGAACATGTCTGTATTTGTGACTAGAATTTGGATCATTTCCTATTGTATCGTAAGATCGATCCGTGATGCAAGAAGAGGAACTTGAGTGATCCTTCCAGCTAGCTCCTCCATAAACAAGATCAAAAGGAGATATCTTTGTCAATCTCGTTGATCCCCAAGAAGCACTTGGATTGCATGGAAATAACATCCCTTTCTCCCCATATGGGTCTTGCAATCCATGATCAAGAAACCCTAATTTAGACTTGCCATTTTCATAGGGTCTCATGAAGCAATCCCTCCTTTCACCACCAAAAACATCAAAGGGTGGAACTTTAGAAGTAGGCTTCGTTGAACTCCATTTATAAGAAGATAGAAAATTTGATGATGAGGAGTGTAAAATTCCATTCTTTCCAAATGAAGAAGAAGAACTAGGGTTGTTTGTGATGGAGACGACATGATCTTGTAAAGATGATCTTGATCTCTTATTGTCAAGGATTCTGCGTCCTTGTCTCTCTCTTCTTGCCGTGATGACATGATAGTGATTCTTGATAGCATTATCAGTTCGACCGGGGAAGAATTTAGCTATAAGAGCCCACTTGTTTCCATGAACAGCATGAGCTGCAAGAAGCCTTTCTTCCTCTTCTTCTGTGAATGGATTTTTGTTGATTTCGGGGTTGAGTTGGTTAAACCATCTCAATCTGCAACTTTTTCCTACATATTAGAGAAAAACAAACCATTTCTTAGCACTTGAGAAAATCACTATGGGGAGCGAGAGAGAGAGAGAGAGCCACTGATTTTTTTTTTCCGGTTAATGGGAACAAGAATGACAAGAACTTTTACCAAATCTTAGACAACCTAGAAGGTAGTGAAAGAAAATATCTGTGAGCTTAACCTAAAAGGAAAACTACGGTATTTGCTGAAACCTTTAAGATTAATCAACATCCACTTTCTCCACGTTTTGAATATGTTCTACCTTGAGATGCAGGATGTCATAATGACAGAAGGAGAGAGAGAGAGAGAGAGAGAGAGAGAGAGAGTGTGTGTGTTTTCCTTCTCCATGGTTGATGAGTTTACCTGATCTTCCTTCGAGTTTCTCGGCAATTGAATTCCAGTTTTGAGGACCATATTGTTCAACAAGCTTGCGGAGCTGTTCATCCTCCGATGGCCTCCAATGTCCTCTCAAACCATTATTTCCTTCATCACAGCTGCTTCCATCTAAAGCTTCCTCCATCTCTTCAACCTTTGCTTCAATACAAGGTGCTTTGATATATATAATCCAAACAAAATCTAAATTTCTAGCAACTTCTGCACCAAAAGGAAGATCACATACAAAAATGGGGGGAGGGAGGGAGGGAGGGCGAGAGAGAGAGAGAGAGAGAAAGAGAGAGAAGAAAAGATAATTCTACACAATTAAGAGTAAGTTAGTCATACATTAGGGCTACAATTGATGACGAGTCTCTTTTAATCAGCTCTAGCTTTTTTACATACATGAGAAAAAAAAATGACCCTACAGATTCCAATTCTAACATACTCAATTTCATCACTTTTTATCGCCCATATTTTCTACATACTCGCTTCTGACCTTTTTTTACAGCTCTCTCTCTCTCTCTCTCTCTCTCTCTCCTATGGTTTGACATTTTACATCTTTTGAGCTACAAAATATCACCATGATTGTTACACCCACAACTACCATTTTTACTACAATTTTTTATATAATTTAAAATAGTAATAAAATTTCTAAGTTTTTATAAGAAATTATTATGAGAATTTTTCCCAAGATATGCAAAATTATACTATTAAGTAGTTTATTGTTAAACTCAAAACTAAATCAGATGATTGTTATGATGGATGTAAATTTTAGTTAACTTTGTATTTACTTTCTATGCATGAAAAAGGGTTTTAGGTTCTCTCTCTCTCTCTCTCTCTCTCTCTCTCTCTCTCTCTCTCTCTCTCTCTCTCTCTCTCTCTCTCTCACTCATAAATTAAGATCTCAAAAGATCAAAGAAGGGGCAGAAAAATTCCACAGCTTCATGTGGTTTTCCAATTTTGGTTGAGCAGGACTGGAAACGGACTGTTCTTTGCAGTGCCCTAGCACAAAAGAAGAGAAAATAGAGAAACAAACAAGATAATATATATATATATATATTTATATATATATATATATATATATATATATATATATTAATTAAACATATCTATATAGTATGATTTACTTCTTTTTTGTTTTTCTCAACATGACTAAGCACAGATTACATTTTATGTAATACTGATATTCAAGTGGGGTGGTTCTATTTTTTTTTTTTCATTTTTGCCCCCACCAAAAAAAAAAAAAAGAAAACAAATTCACACCCAATTTTTAGTCTCTATTAAAGGTATACTGGCTTTGATTCTTCACCAAGAAAATAAAGCTTGAATTTTATCTTCTTGGAATCTGAAAAACATGAAATAGACAAGTCTTGTGTATCGAAAAGGGGGAGTTTTGTTCACAGATTTAGTTGAATTGAACGTGATTACCAAATAATTGTGATTTATATATTAAAAAAAACTTTTAACAATATTTCTTAATATTTCTACATTTTTCTGTCTTTGTAAATTATATCTAATAGAAAATTACATTTTCTATATTACCCTAAAACAAAATTATTTTTCTCTCTTCTTTTTTCTCTTTTGCTTTATAATCACTCATTTCTAGATTATTCTTTTTGAGAATTGACAAAAGATAAATTATAGAGATTGCTTACAAAGAAAACTACAATGTAAGATGGAAATTTATGTACATGATGCAATCCACTTGAAAAATTCATATGATTTTCTTTAAATAATAATAAAAAAAAGATTTCGAGGAAAAATCGAAGAGCTATGGTGGTCTCATGTTTCTCAAATTAATAAGTTAAAATCTTATTTAGGAACTATGAGTTGAATATTGAGATTGTATATATATGCACAATAAGAGTTGGGTAGCTAGTCTTCTAATCCTTATTATATCTATGTAGATCTGAAAGTGAAGTACCAAATGAAGATAATTTATAATATATAATTAGTGTATGATTAATCCATCGATTCATACATATCATTACACACGAAATCAAAGCATTATCCCTCTAATTTAGTTCTAAAAGCTTAAAATCAATGTTAACTTTCACCATCATTAAACCTACAATCAATATTTACCACTATATTATTAAATATTAATTCTAGAAACTACCTTTGTAATGATATCCGAGTGGTAAAAAGTTTTTACTTAAATGTATTTTCATAAACGTATATATTTTCACGATTTTCACGACCTTTGTATTTTAAAAAAAAATGCTATTAACCATGTCATTTTAACAAATCTTTATGAGCAATATGCTAAAAGAGGTGCTTTTTTTTTAGAAGTGCAATTCCCACAAACTATTTTCATTTCATAAGGGCATTACCAAATGTTATCAAGGCCTAAGCAATTTTTCTATGAGTAGCCTTTTGATGACATGGTCATTAAACATAGCTTCATGCAAAAATACCAAATGACTTAATTTATGATCCACCCCATCAACAACAATGTCACTTTAAATTAAACATCCACCATATGAGCCCCACATACGTTTTTACTTACTTTATCAGCCTGGTGAGCATGATTTTTGAGCTGTTAAATAATATTAGTACACGATCAATTTATATTTGAAAATGATATTTGAGATGAAATATTATTTTTTTGGTATGATCGACAGATATCCAATTCGAGTATTGTCGGATCCAATTTAGGTAGAGTTTTCCTGATATAATCTTTTCAATTTCAAATCCAAGACTTGATTCAGGAATTCAACACCTCTACTCATTGCTCGACTACCCGTTGATTGAAATGAAGTTTTACTTATACATACATATGTAAATTTAATATATGTATTAAATGAAAGTTCCAATTATAGTGAAGGGATGATTCCGAAAGAAAGTAAGGATTGAACTAGACAGCTAACAGCCTGTGCATTTTGTAAATATAGGTCTCTGCAAATTATGTCCTAAAATAGACTCCTCCCACAAACCCTTCAGAAGAAAAGAACACCCAAGAAGTATAAAATTTGGTCTCTCTCACCATTATTCTCTCTCAACAACCCAATGAATTAAAGTTAACAAATAATCTATATAAATCACCTAAACACAAAAAAAAAAAAAAAACCCTCTACTTACTTTTGTTTTTCTCTCAGGAAAATTGCCCAAAATTGAACAAACCCTAGAATTAGGTTTTGATAGAAAACAAAAGGAGAGACCCTTTTAGGCAACAAGTCTCTTTCCCAATTCTTTCGCAACACACATATGTATGTAAGAATTTCTTACATTTTTTGCGTAATCAATTGGGTTGTGAGAACAAGAAAACAAATGAAAACACCATCAAACCAATTTGACTAACAACTATACGCTATAACAAGAAAATGAAAATGTCCCATTTTGGTGTAGGTGTGAAAACGTGTGGTGACCATATAGTGACAAGCCTATATTGCATAGTTTTTCCCTTTTTTCTTTTTTTTTTGGGAAAAATTAAAGTAAATTTAGGTGAAAATTTTTGTTTTATTTATAGATTTAGATTTTTAATTTAATTTTAGGTAGAAATTTGGCTACAACTGATATTACAAAAATTTGTGATGCATATCAGTATGAGGAAGTTTTGCTAGCAAAAACCCTTTGAAATAGTATTATGAAATTTTAAAATTAGATTTTGCCAATATTAAAGTGAGAAAATTTTGAGAATAATATTGCAAAAATTTGAAATTAAATTTCGTTAATTTCAAAATTTTGAGGAAGATCCACTCCATTATTGTGGCATTTGTATTGTTATCATGTGGGGAGTAGAGAAAATAGATAAATAACTTTTCTACATTAAAATTAAATTAGTCCCGATTTTATCTCAAGACAAACATGATACTATTCTTTTAGGTCATGAATAACATATCACCAGAAGAATTAGGGTTGTCATATTGATAGTGAGAAATGATATTGCTCACTTATGGATAGCTGATCTAGTGGAAAAAATGTCGAATCTCTTAATCAAAATTTATATTCAAATATTAAGAATGAAAAGAACTATATTAAAAAGACTTATGTAAAGAGAGTCGGCAGCAACTCGATCTGAATTAATCATAAGGTTTTGAATACTAATCGGTCTAAATACCAAAAAAAAAATGAAAAATGAAAAAAGAAATGAGAAATGATATTGTTCTTTTTTTTTGTAATTCTTGAAAAATGTCAAATTGTACCTACAATTCAATGAAAAATAAAGTAATATTAGGATTGAGTCCTCAAAGTGCTAAATCAAAGGGGTCACCGTGAATAAGTAAAGGCTTTGAAATATTCTTTCCCAATCGGACCAAGAGCTAAATTTTAGTTGGAGTATTATAGGAACATCTATGGACAAAACAGAACAATTACCCTAAATGATTATCTCATGACGAATCAAATCCGATGGTTTTATTTCTAGATTTATTTTTTCAGTTGGGTTTTTAAAAAAATTACGAATTATAATTTCACTAAATAAATATCTCTATTATAATATAAGTATTTATTTTATAATTCAAATCTAAGTTTTGAAATTTAAAAAAAAAATAGATGAACTCAATGAAATAAGAATATTGTTATAAATATCCAATAATATTTATTTTATAAGATTTTATTCTTTATAATTTGAGCTCTACAACGGAATAAAAGGAAGAGCAAAGGCGAACTTTGGATGTCGATGCTTCTAGAAACTAACCCATTAAAATCCATAGGTAATATATATGTACATAATATTATTATATTGGGATTTATGAGAGCTAAGTGCAAGTGGGATTTTAGTTTTGCTAGTGGGTCTTTCTCTTTCATTTTTAGTTTTGTTAGCCCCACACTTGAATCAAACAGTCTCCAATTGTATTCTTGATTATAGCTCAAGTGATTGACAGACATCAATCAAACCTTAGTGCTGCACGAAAATGATCTTTTAGCTACCTCTTCTTTGCTCTCATCATCAACTACTATGCACATACCATATAAATAAAATATTGGGGAAACTCGTTTTTTAATGAATTCGATAATTAATTTAAATCATATTAATCGGATCGATGAATTGATTATTATATACTATTTAATAAAATATTAATATTTTTTTATTGTATAAAGATTTGAACCTGAAATCACAGATTAAGAAAAAGGGATTTATACTATTAAACTGTTCTCTTAGGGGGACATCAAACACCAATATATATATACACAAATAGACAATCAACGCATGAGATGTTGTGTTAAATTTTTTAAATAAATCTCAAATTCAAAATTTAAAAATAGAAAAATTTATTCTAAGAAAGCAATCTCCCAAATAAGGTATTCACAAATGCTCGAAATGGATTTATCATAACAAGATTTCAAATACTGGTGGTAGGTATATATATATATATATATGTGTGTGTGTGTGTGTGTGTGTATGTATGTATATTATATTCAATGGTTTATATATTATAAGATATACCCAATGGTCTCTCTGAAGAATGATTGGGCCGACACTTGGGGTATTTATCAATGTTTTTCAACATTCATCCTCAACTTTGTGCATGGTGTAGTCCGTTGGGCTTGTAAGCCCATCGTGACATCCCTGTAAATTTTTAGAATTTCGGGCATATTTTACAATAATATTGCATTGGCCCCTGAGACTCATTTTTCAAGGCAAACAACTAGTATATTATGTTACCGACGTAAGTTAGCGCAGTGGAAAAAATACCTTCGGTCTCTTCATCAGGTCGTGAGTTTGATTCCTATTTAGTACGAAAAAAATATTATTGCGAGATAACCTCAATTGAGACTTGACAGATTCCTCAGTCTGGATTAGTTAGGGTAAAACTCTAAATACCGAATGATCAAAATACTAAAAAAAAAAAACTAATTTATGATATAGTCATTATTTGAATCTGAAATCATCAGGGAGTGGAATTTACATCACTGAGCTGCCCCTTGGCACTTCAAAAATAATCATTATCCTATTTATATGTAGGTTGTGAATTTTCCTTGTGTTTTAGTTGTCCGGATTGTGAGCAACCGAAGCAAGCTATTAGAACGAGAATAAAGCAGTAAGAAGTCTGAAGTGTTCAACTTACTTGAGATATATTTATTATTTATAAAATAAATTATTAATCTATTAAATTCAAACAAACGTAATTTCTTATTCGGATTTGTAATAGGCTTCTAAATCTTCTTGTGTTTTGATAGTTTGAACTTATCCATGGGAGAGATTCATGATCTATGATCTAAGCTATTGTGGGGGGCATAAAGCCAAATTTGATTTCTCCAGACCATACAGTACAAGGGGCATTGGAAAACATTAATTAACATCAATATTCTGAACATAATAAGACCATTTTGTCCATGGAATGATCCCTTTCACACACAATGACGAGGGCAAAAAGGGTCATTTTATATAATCAAGCAGGACTTCTTAATTAAATATTGCAACTAAACCAAAACGTCTCCTTCACTCCAAAGACATTTTAACTACCAGACAAGCCCCAAAACTTCAATGAAATAATTTTATTAATCACCATAACACGTGTGATCTACCAAAGACCACATGCCTGTGGTACGGTCAGATGATAATCAACGGTCTGAATTGAATGAAGTGTGATGAAAGTTATTTACAATTAAGAGTGGGGTCTACACATCCAATACTGTGACATAAACAGACATAAATAGGAAAGAAGAAAATCAGACTTTTGTATTGTCAAACGTATGTGATGCTAATCTCGGAAACTTGTCGGAGAAAAATTGCGGTTTCTTATTATGGGTAAGGTTCTGTTCTCTCTTAAAGAACTTGAAAAAGAAATTTTAAGGAAAAAAAAAATTCTAATGTAATTTATGATTTAAAAAAGTGGGTACTGACATTTTGGTGCTTGCAAATTAGTGTTCATATTCATTTTCTTGATCTGGGTTTTTTGACTCTTGGTCTTTTTCATGCTTATTTGCTCTATGGATGCTGTAATTTTTGTTGGGTTTTCATTTTCAACTAACCAAATTGACATTATTGCTCAAATAATTGAAGTGTTGATGTAGCATCTATCCTGTTGCGTTTTAATGAAAATACTCCAGAAGCCTTTATTGATGGTTTTCTTCACCTGGGTATCTCTCAACTTTCCTCAAAAATCAGCTTTTCATAATGTTTGAAGTTGAATGATGACTGTACTTGTCAATTGACAGCTAGCTTCTGCAGCAGGTGATCTACCTCCACCCTGTTTTCTGCAGGTGGATTAGGTTTTTCTTTTCCTTCACCGCTCATTAGCTATTTGCTTATATGTCTCTTAAATGTATCCTGTTTGATATATATGTTTTGTTCATACAAATTTCAATCAACATATATGCATATTCTTTTTTGCGTAATGCTGATTCTGTAGTCATTCTTTGGAAGTTGACATGTGTAATTTCTCTTATTATTTATTTCAATTGTATAATGTAATTGGTTTTTGCGTTCTATCATATCCCACTGAAGTATTTGTTGCCCCCTTTTACTTGCATGAATCTAGGTCGTCAAAGTGCCTCATCTCCTTTTGCTTCTGCAGCAGTGAGAGGGGGAAGATATTTATAACAATATAAAAATAACAGAAACAGATACTCCTATTCCATCGAGGGAGGGAGAGAGAGAGAGGTCTCTATTTGTAGTGATTGTCATGGAACACTTGTGGTTTATGGGGCACAATCCAGTGATTCTCTTCTAAGTGGGATTAATAAGGTCAGATCATGTCTTTAGTTAGACCCTCGAAATCTTCTTCTGCCCCATCAATCTGGGAATCCAGAGTTCACAAAGGGACCGGTGGTGCCTCACCTTCATCAGTGTCTGTTTCCAACAAACAAATTGACTACACTCTCCAAGAATGCTCCTTTGGAACTAGTAGGGAAGAAGAGTTACCTATCTCGCTAGCCAGCTCTTCTTGCATTCAGAGCTGCAGTCCAGATCAAGTAGATTATGATGATGATGAGATCAGGTTGAAGCTTAAAGAGCTAGAAAGAGCCCTTCTCAATGACAACGATATTGAAGGTGATTATCGTGGTGACTCGTATGGACTTGATAAGGACATGGATATTGACAACTATTGGGCAAATCAAATCAAAGAGCTTTTGTTGCCCAATTCACCTGAGGAACCTTCATCAGCTGACTCTAACTTCATCAGCATTTTCCGTGATACATCTGTATTGGAAGTGCCAACCAGACCTACAACACTGAAAGAACTGCTTATCTATTGTGCAGCTGCACTTTCTGATGGCAGAGTTCAAGAGGCATCGACTATAATAAATGAGCTTCGACAGATGGTTTCAATACAAGGTGATCCTCCACAAAGGATTGCCGCTTACATGGTGGAAGGACTGGCTGCTCGGATGGCTGCATCAGGTAAAGTGCTTTACAAGGCATTGAGATGCAAAGAGCCACCTTCTTGGGATCGCCTCTCTGCGATGCAAATTCTCTTTGAAGTCTGCCCTTGTTTCAGGTTCGGCTTCATGGCCGCAAATGGAGCAATCCTTGAAGCCTTCAGTGGAGAAGAGAGAGTTCACATTATAGATTTTGACATAAACCAAGGGAGTCAATATATAAACCTTATACAGTCTCTTGCAGCCCAACCGGTAAAACCTTCATTCTTCAGAATAACAGGAGTAGATGACCCAGAGTCGGTTCAGAGAACAGTTGGTGGCCTGAAGACCATTGGGCAGCGATTGGAGAAGCTTGCCGAGGCAGTTGGTGTGCCATTTGAGTTCCAAGCTGTAGCTGCCAAAACCGCAGATGTGACACCAACAATGCTAAACTGCAGACCAGGAGAGGCTCTTGTTGTTAACTTCGCCTTCCAACTTCACCACATGCCAGATGAGAGTGTGTCAACTGCAAATGAACGGGACCAGCTTCTTCGAATGGTTAAGGGTCTAGATCCTAAACTTGTGACTGTAGTTGAGCAAGACGTGAACACCAATACTGCACCATTTTTTCCCAGGTTTATTGAAGCCTATAACTATTACTCTGCTGTATTCGAATCACTTGATGCAACACTGCCAAGAGAAAGTCCAGATAGGATTAATGTTGAAAAGCATTGTCTTGCTAGAGACATAGTCAATATTGTGGCTTGTGAAGGAGAGGAGAGGATAGAGAGGTATGAGGTTGCCGGGAAGTGGAGAGCCAGAATGACAATGGCCGGTTTCACATCTTGTCTGTTGACTTCATCTGTGAAAAGCTCCATAAGGGACCTTCTATTCAATCAGTACAGCAACAGATATAAGGTTAAAGATGAAGGAGGCGCACTTCACTTTGGTTGGGAAGACAAAACCTTGATCGTGGCTTCTGCCTGGAGGTGATTGAATCCCATTTTGCTTACCTTTGTATTTCTGCAGTCATTTTTTTTCCCCTGCGCTTTTTGGCCTTGTGCTTTTGACATCTATGTTTCCTGCACTTTTTGGCCTTGTGCTTTTGATATCTATGTGATATATAACTCAACAAGGTCAACAAAATTGCATTTTCTTTCTTTTGAAGTCATAATTTTGTCTCTCAAATGCTGGCCTCAAAAAATGTCCTCCAAACGACCAACTTCAAAATTTGAAATTAAAACTGCCACAAATTGATTCTCACTTCCTTGGATCCATCCTAGTTCTGGAAAATCTTTTTAGGCTACTAATATGTTCCGTCTTTCCTGAAACTTGTAGAGAGATCAATCTTTTAAACCTGTTTTTTACAGCTCAACCGTCAAAATCAGAGCCTTGTCGGCTTTGTTCGGTCATAGCGTGCCTGTTTGGTTGTGCGAGCAACATGAGCATGTAGATGCACTCTCCCTTAGATATCTTATCCCGCGCCATCATTGTCCAGGACTTAAGCTCATATTTGCCATGCACCGGCCCAGTATCAATTTTCATGGCCCTTTGGCTAGTTGTGTGTGAGCAGGATGTGTGTATGTGCATTTTTTTTGGGGGGGGGGGGGGGGCGGGCGGATTGGAGCACACAAACTTAAATGGACACGAATTATAGAACAACTTTAACCCCATTTTGCTATATGAATAAAGGTTTGTTTGCTACACAATCACATGGTTCATGCAAGCATAAGCCACGGTCATTTTTGGAACATTTTGAATCATATACAAAGAAAGATAGGCCATTGATATAGACAATACCATCACTTTGTGGCAACAAATTGGCAAATTAAAACAGCTAGGTCCACCCTACCAGACCTAGTTTTTCAGCAACATTGTACATAACCAAATCATCCCAAACAGATCCAAAGAGATTCTCCCCTCCAATGGCAAAAGTAAGCGCCCATGCAGAGAGTACAGTTGTGAATATCACAAAACCAATTGCTGATCCAACAACATCTGCAAAACAAGGAAGAATAAACAAATCCGTTAATATTTCTCTAAAGATAGCTTCACACTTTGAAGACCAGACTTTACTTCACCAATATGGAACATTGCACACTAGGAAAAAGAAAATCATAATATTAAAATAGCTCTTGCATCGTCAAGGATGTTGAGATTAATAAGAGATAATATAGAAGGATGCAACAAAGTACAATAGAACAAACATGATATGCATCAGTTGGGAAAAAGAACCAAGTCACAGAGCAGTGAATGAAACATATTAAACATAGAAAGAATATTAAAAGACATGTCAGTTGATATGCTCTCCATGCTAATTTGAGAGAGCAAGCCAAAACAATTGTCAGAACTCTCATAATCATCATAATACATAGATCGCTTTCCCATATTACTTCGTGCAGGTGAAATCACTATGGAATGTCAGCTTTTGAACAATACATGTGTCAACAAGTAAAACTAAAGTAATGAATGCTTCCTTCTTAAATGTGCAACTAAGCTACTTTCTCAGGGAAACAGGGCATCGGGTATAATGTGTGACACAGACAATAAAAAGAACCAACCAAAGTTTTCTTTTTTCAAGTGTCTGAGTGTTTCTGTTTGTACTGAACCAAGCTATGACAGAAAGAATAGAACGACAAACTTAGATTAGTTAAAGAAACATAAGAACAAGACATGACCATTTCGTCCAGAGCTCATAACACACAGATCAGCTCATGATAAAAATGAACAATCATATTCATAACTGAATGAAGGGGTGCAAAGGGATTTGCTATGATCATATTAAGTGCTACAGAATAACAAAAACAATCCATGTAAGATAAATTTTTGCAGATTCTTATGCATTTTAGAGCCTTGACGAAACAGCTCTATCAACTGAATAATCAAAACCAAATCATCAATCGACAAGATTGAGTAGAAGAGCGCAAAAAGCCATCATGTATGATGTTTGTCATAAGCCTCACCCAAAGGAATTCTTCCATCTTCTCACTAGTCCGACATTGTTCCTAACGTTATACGAAACTAGTACTACCATCTCTCGGTCTACAAAAGTAGGAATTCTTCCATTTTCTCACTAGATAGACTCTACAAGAAGCCCTTTGAACTCAAAAGTTGGATGCACAAAAACCCTAAATCCCAATGAATCCCATGAATGGTAAGTTCAAAACATAATAAAGTTACTGGTACAAATGGATTGATAAGTCAAAATATAGCATTTATATTTAAGAATAAACGCCAAGCTACAGTTTAATATCAATTTAATCAGAACTAAAGCACTCAAAATGGAGACTATAACTTATACCAATGACCCAAAAAAGTCGAAACTCTATAGGACCAAAGCTTCTCAGCTTCTCCGAAATTGAAACCTAAAATTAAATATCAAATGAAAACTGGATTCCAATAAAATTACTAAAATTTAAAAAACCCCATTTGACATTTTTCAAAAGGGTTCCCATAAATTGGATCTTGCAAATTGAAACTATGAAATTACAGTGAGAGAGAGAGAGAGGGCATTACAGGGACGAATGCGAGGGAAGGAGCGTGAGTGGAGAAGAACAGGCCAGAAGTAGAAGCAATTGACAGCCCAAAGCCAAGGAAGTAGACAGAATCCGAATTTGTAAAATCTTCTTGCATATGTCAGAGCTTCTTCTTCTTCTGTTAACCCTAATGCTCCATCTATTGTTGGCCAGACTGGTCCCGTTATCGAAGACGACGTTGATGCATTAGGGTTTTGATTCTGAGGTCTCTCCATTCTCTCTCTCTCTCTCTCTCTCTCTCTCTCTCTCTCTCTCTCTCTCTGCTTTTCTTGATCGTCTTGATCAAGAAACGATGACCGGAAATGAAATCCCCTTTTGAACAGAGGGCTAGTCAAGCTCAAGGTTCTCAATCAACCAAAACGATGTCGTTCTTTCATACTGGAGATTTGGGCCATTACGTTTGGGCTGGGCCTCATAAACGAACCCCAGATGATAGGTGTCGAATTTTTTTTTTTTTTTTTTTTTTATTCATAATGAGTCCCAAACCTGAACCTATTACAAAAAAAGAGGGATCGGTGCCACTTGAGCTTAAACTCATCGGCTTAGGTGTCTAAATGTAAGATTGATTTAATTGAAAAGCTTTTTTTTTTTGTGAGGTTAATTGAGTAGTTAAATTTGTAAAATGTATGATTATTAACATAAGCTGCATAATTTTTCCAAATATAAGAAACCCAAATTGTATCATTAGATTTTTAATTTATTATTTTGTTGTCTATTTTATTTATTAAAATAAATACCAAAATAAAATATGCTAAAAAGAAATTTATGATTACTACTTTGCAATAAACACATATTAGAATCAAACTTCTTTAATTTTAATAATTAATGATCAATCATACCAACACCTACTTGTTCAGTTGCTAAGTAACGATATCTCTTAATTAAGATTTCGATATTTCAAATTTAAATTTTGTATATGACAAAAATAGACGCAAAAGAGTTTTGTCTGACTATGACTATTACCGGACACGAGTGATTTATTTAAAAAACAAAACAATCATAATATTTGTTTTCATAATGAGAGATTTATTTTGTGTGCACATTAAAATCATTTACTCTTCTGTTACATTGAGAGTAAAGAAATAAAAATATTAAATCATAAATTACATAATAAAATTAAAATTTATTTTTATAGTGCATAATAATAATGTCTTTCGCATTAAAAATACAAATATTTTTGTCAAAACAAAAAGAAAACTTCGAGCATTTTTTGTTTAATGCATTTAGAGCTTAAAATTAATTGATAAATTTTCCACCTACTTAAAATTCAAAATTTATCTTTTCTAGTTATCAGTCACATTATCTAATTTTCAATATTTAATGGGTTATCAAATAATACCTTTATGTCCAGTTTTTTACTAAATTAAAAAAAAAAAATTGAAGTCTAATAAATAATATTTGGTATGAAGTCCTGCAGATGTCAACCCTACCTTCTGTGTTCCATTTTGTGACTTTTTTAAGTAATGAGAAAATGAGAGCCTTCAAGTGCTGGTTTCTATCCAATCCATTTCTCAGCAGACGGCATATTCTTAAGAGGTAAACATAGGATACAGTGACCCACCATCTAAAGCATTCCTTCTTCCATTGAAGCTTTGGGCCAAACATCATCACAAGACATCATAGAGATACAAGGGGAAAATATGAATTGCCCACAATAAAAATTACAGATTTAAAGCAAGGAAAAAACAAGAAGAAAAGGGGGGGGGGGAATAGCAGCATCACCATCTCTAACCCTCTAAAAAGAACAACCAAAACCAAATGCCTGGTGCACGACCCTAGTCCCAATCGGTTTGCCATAACATAAGAAAGAAAAATACAACAGCCAGCAATGCCCAAGTGGAAAAGTTCCTCCTTTCTGCAATTTCTTTTTATCAATTTAGCCAACTCCTCAGTTTATCGAAAGCAAGAATTTTGCGTGTTTAGATAAGTATACACCAGGAAAAGGTCTCTGACAAACTGGGGTGGCAGATTGAGAGTCGGTGCTATTTGAGAAGGCTTCTCAAGATTGCGACTGTGATCTCTCCTGAATTTTGGCTCTTGCAAATAACACTCCAGCCAAGAGACCTAGAAGAATTGGAATTATCTTTTGTGCTAAGTGAGATTTGTTGCAGGATACAGTATTCTTAAGCTTCAAGTTTGATGATAACTTACCAAAGAAAATACTGGCAGAGTTCTCCAAACTTGTAGGAACTTTGAATAGAAGAATGCCGGCAATAGAGAGAGGAATTTTATTCAGTGACCCCACAAGGCTGCAGATTTCAGAATTACACAAAACATATCATCAAAATTTCTTCAACCTTTGAAGCAGAAACATCAACATAAGCCCACTGTTGGCAAATGTTCAGGTACCTGTAGGTGGTAGCCCCAGTTTGATGCAGGAACCACATAGAAGTGAAGCTTATCGCCAGGCCCAAGAACCCGCTTAATGTCATCACCAACCAGAAGGTGGGCAACCTCAAAAGTGGTCTGCAAATTGAATTTGAAACACCCAAATTAAAAATAACTTGAAGCAATGCATCACAAAATAGAGTTTTCACAATTTATTTTTAAGAAAACAGTGCCAGCTGTTACACTAGATTTTGCTACTCTAGGGATATTTAAGAAATATTTTGTTCTGTTTGGCAAGTAAAGCAAACAAGCAAAGAGCACAACTGAAGAGAGGCCCAAGACATATTTTTACATGTGCATTGTGTGTTGGGAACAGGTGTTCTGCATGTATATGTAAGGTACAAGAGTAGTGCAATTGGGATGCATTGTATTTGTAGTGATAAGGGCCAATGTTATGCAACGCAAAATATAAGGCCGTGTTTACTTTCATGGAAGGATGGGGCAATGGAAGGGAAAATAGAAAGGAAAGACATTTCCTTTGCTTGGTAAGACAGAAAAGAGAAAGGTAACATTTCCTTCCACACACTTCTCACCACTTCAACCAAATTCCTTTCTTGCCTCCTCATCTTTCTGTTCCCTTTTCTTTCATTCCCATTTTCCATCCTCCTCACCAGAGATGACCTAAGGCTGAGAAATGCCTCTATAATCTAAGCGAGACTATTCTCACCTTCCAGGACCTTACTTGGCAATCTTGCACAAGGTAATGGCATTCTCCCCCTTCCCCTTGCCGCTTTAACCGCCAAACTGGGATAACTGATGGAAAAATACTCTCAGAAAAGAAATACTATCAACAATCTAAGCAACTTCTAATTATGTTCACAACCTTCAGCAGACAGGAAAGATTGATATAGTGGACTCTTCCAGAGAAGAACAATAGATAATAATGTCACCACTTAATTTGTCAGAAAAGGTTCGTTATGGCATTTTTATGCTAGGACAAAATAAGTACCAAAGAACACTGGCTCCTCAAAACACCCAAAGCATATAAAAATCCAATATGTCAGGACAAGATATTAACCAATCCCATCTTAGAGAATGAAGTGGAAAGTTGATAAACTGGCCCTCGTTAAAAAATCAACAATCATTTAAATGAAATTTATAGAAGTAGCAGAACTAATGGTGCTGTCTGCTGTCTCTATGGGTTAACATAAACAGTAAGAAGCATCTTTTAAGAGAAAGAAAGCTAGCAGAGTTTAGAGGTGTTTCAAAAAGGAAACTCACGTTGTGGAGAGATATTCCACCTCATTGAATACAAATATGAGTAGGATCCCGAGAGGTAATGAAAGAGTATTGTTTAGTAAGACCATTGAAAATTCATTCAAGTTTCCAGATTTTGTTACTTGCTTTGCTGTATCCATGACCCTACGCAGTGTCAACTGCAACCACAATTACTTAAATAAGTACATGAACCCAATCTTCTGAAGTCATGATAGAAAGACTAGCCAAGAAAAAATGAAAATAACTTCTCAGATGACCCATGATTATAAGCTGGTTCCAACACATCTAAGTAAAATACTTACAGAATATGATGCTGTTAAGAAACAATTTAAGATCTGCCACATATAGCCAACTGCATGAAAGGATAGATCTGTAATACCCCCAGAAATTGCTGAAATAATCTGCACCAAGATAAGCTTTCTCAGTTTTCAATTTTATATGTCTAAATACAAACTCTTTAATAATACTAAAAACATATAACTGATGCACTATGATTAACAAGGTCCAGAAAGTATATTCCCAACAACTTCAGAAATGGTTCGAAACAGCGGATTATATACTCAAATCTACATGTAAAAAGTAGCCTTATCTTGAGCATCAACCAGAGACCAACATAAGATTTATGTATGATTATATTAGCAATACAAGTACTTCATAAGAACTGCACCAACATAAACCTCTGGTGACCCTTCCCAAAAGCCTGACATTGGACTCAAAATGTAATTACCATTCAACCATCCCACCCACCCCCCCCCCCCCAAAAAAAAGACAAAAAAAATTACATGAAATAGCAATGGCAGAAGTTGTGGACAAAATGGCGAACTTGCTACAAGACCAAAGACAAGCTGTCTAGTTGCATGACATTGTAAGAAAGTATTAAGGAGAGCATAGGTTGCACACAAAAGAAAACAAATGGAAAGCAGGCCCAATACAGAAAGCAAATATAATGAGATAAGTACCATTAAGAATAAAGCAGCCCAAACTCTGTTATCGTGGTACTTATTGAAGAGATACATTTCACCTACTGCAGTTATCACATTGGTGACATTCTTCAGGACGGTGACCATGGCCACATTTATGTACTTCAAACTGCAAACAACAATAATATTGAATCACTAACAAAAATAAATTAAGATACCAGTCTCGAATAAAGATGGTGATGGTGAACCATGAAAGATTTAGACAACCATCAGAAGATATGTCACACCAAGAAATGCGCAAGGGGAAAATTATATGAACCATTTGATTTTTCAGAACTCAAGCAAGTATTTGGATAACAGAAACTATAGAAGCGGAAAAAATGATAGAATGGCACCACCCGAAATCCTTTCCAGTAACAGTAAGTTTGGCATGGAGATCAACTAGGTCAGGGATCTATCAAATCCACATTTAATATTCTGTTTCCATTTAAAATCTAAAATGTAACTCGTAACACCATGGAACCTCACCCAAAAATATAGACCATGGAGTTGTATTTGGGTCCCAAGTCCTGAATAAGTACTCAAACTCTCTCTCTTGAATATTTAATTGGACAAAGCACACTCTCTCACACAACCTGGATCCTCAAATAACTTGTGGATTATCCCCACAGAAGACATACAAGACAATTATGTCAAATAAACATCTTGGACTCCTTCCTTGCAAGATAACACAGCATCAATCCAACCAATCAAGAACCACAAAATCAACACAACCAATTAAATCAGCTGCCATACATGTCATCGCTATAATTCTTTACATAACAACAAATTTTGGCATTAGAAGACTGAAGCCAAATAATGCAACCCCAAAAATGTCCACTTGTGAGCAAGGTAGTAACCATAATCCTCACAATCAAAGTTTGCTTCATCATTGGTTTCTTACATCTCCCCAAGAGGCATCGATGCGAAAGTGTGGGTATAGTAGCAAGAGTCCTATGAAAAAACATATCAAAAATGAACTGCAAATGCTGCCTTTGAAAACAAAAAGTCGGAATGCCACCTCAAATTCAATAATCATCTCATCCTCTGACGACAATGACTTTTCATGCAGTGTACTACTAATAATTTTATAATAATAAACTAATACAGACATATTACAAACTAGGTCTACCCAGCTTAGTGACAACCATTTATCTAGGAAATATTTGTGAGCTTCATAAACACTCAAGAAGTTACACACAAACAATGCAGGTAAATAGAAGATAATATAATGGATCTAGCAGAATTATCGTAGACATTTCTTCAATTTCACCAAGATAAGAATAACCTTTATAGAGAGAACAAAAACATAGAACAACTAATTAATAGAGTAGAAGTCCATACCTAAACATGCTTGTAACAAGCATCCCAACGAAGATCACATTTACAGGAAGCCAGACTTTAATTAATCTCCAAGTAAGCGGTTCTGTTGATATTATTTCCAAATAACTCAAAATTGACACAATGATAACTGCGACAAAATTCTGCAGACAAATGTCAAGAATAATAGCTGGTTAATCTACAAATTTAGTCTTACAAAAAAAAGGGAAAAAATAAAAAATAAAAAATAAAAGACCTTGCATCATCTATAACACTATCAAGTAACAACTATAAGGGGAAAACCCTTGAGCAACTAATCAGTTTCACTTAATTATCAGCAATCAAACTGCCCCCATTAAATTATCAATCTTTTTAGTTACAATTCTTCCCCTTGTTAAGTGAAAATCAAGAAGTCAACAAACATTTAACAATGTAATAAGCACATATCATCTCTCTTCTTAAGTAAACAAGAATGCTCTTTAAAGATGCTTTAACTACACCACAATTTCTTCCAACCTCTGTCAACATCTCATTAGCAGAGCAGGACAATAAACACATAATTCCTAAGAGGATAAGAGAAATTCCGTAATTATTGGAGGTGATTATATGAATAAGTAGAATGAATAGCCTCTAAGAACTGACCTGGTAGAGCATCAAAGATATCCCAGCATTAAAGTTATAGCTTGAAAGGACGAACTTGTTGACCAGTATCATGCTACAGGAGGCAAAGCAATATGCAAGGCCAGACAACAATGCCTGGTTGTGTATTTTTACAACCTTGTTACTTCTTATTGGTTTTTCTCTATCTTTTTCCAACTTCCCATCTTCCAAGTCAATTTCATCACCACTGTGAAGCTTCATTAATAATGACGACCTGTATCAAAACAAAACTGGTTTTATCTGAGAATTGCATTAGCAAAATAGTATTGAAATGCTCCATGAAAGATACTACCGTATCCTACACGTAAGAATCCAACTATATGTCTTCCTCAACATAATGTAAGACTGCTTTATTATTTAAGCAAGTATCATAAGAAAGCAATACATTAATTAATTGAGTAATAAAGAATGACACCTTCTTCTTTTCCCTTTGGCATTCCAAGCAACAGACCATAAAAGGAACTACTATCAAACGAGAAGTGGGCAAGGTTATCTGTTCTAAACATATCTATGGTGACAAAATGCAACTCTGTAAATAGGACAACAATATAAGACATTCAAATAAAAGGTTTCTAAATTCATTACACGGGTCAAATTCTCGAAGAAGTCGAGTGGATGAATAATAATCAAGCAATAGAAGCAGGTAGGATACCTGTTAACTACTTCACGTCTTAAAGGACTGGATACTTGATCTAGCAACCCATTGGATTCATTAACTTTAAAGCCTCGGTCACCACTTTGATTCACCTCTAGATCCTCTATCAAATTTCTTTCCAAAAGAGGATCAGAAGAATCAGGAGAAACACTTAAAGGCAGAGTCCTTCAAAACCACAAAAATAATAAATAACATCAGTCTGATTCCCTAATTCTTGAAATTATAGATAGCATCATAACAGACCCAAATTCTCAAAAGTCACGAAATCTAATAAATGATTAATTAATTTTAACTTTCTATATTTTCTCGTAAAATAAATAGACCCCACTTGGCGTCTTCACACCATAATCAAATTAAACACCGAAAAGCATAGAATTTGCAAGGATTCATGAATAGGCCCTTTTCAGTTCTTGTGAATAAAGTATCCTGAAAATAAAATGCAAGAAAACCAAGAGAAAGGGGGGGGGGAGAGAGAGAGAGAGAGAGAGAGAGATTCACCTAGAACCCATTTAAGCGAAAAGCTGAATAGCACACACAAACATATAGAATCCAAGACTTTCCTTGATTTATCAGAAAGTCGCTCCAAAATTGAAATTCAATGAGGAAAAAAAAAATTAAGAAACCCCTTTGGATTGGTTTTCTTTATGGAGAACAAATTTTAGAACCAGAGAAGAACAACTATGTTAAAAGAAATAGAAACACCCAACTTGGTAGGGTCTATCGGATTTGAAATTTTTCGGATTTGATCCGTTGAAAAATAGAATAGGCATTTGATTTTGCTCCTGTCTTATACAGCCCTCTCGCGTAGAATGCTCGGAAACTATTTTCATTTTTCATTTTTCTTTTATTTTTTGAATTAATTTCAATGAAGCAAATAATACGATATTAAGAAAATCAATAATAATGCCAAAATGGAAAAGCTAAAATTACAGTTTTGCCCTTCGAAGACTCTAAACACTTGCCAAACCCCAAAACGATATTTGTAAAGACTAGGCTCCGAAACCCAAAAAAAAAAAAAAAAAAAAAAAAAAAAATTATTATATAATTTTGAATTACCCGGAGATGAATTTATTTTTACCTTAATATATTTTTTAAAATTTTTTATTTAATTAAAAAATAATATTTAAATTTTCTATTGACACGTTAAAATTATTTTTTTTTATACCATTTACATGCATTAAGTCAGAAACATCACAAGTGGAAATTATTCTTTTATTTAAATTTCTTGGTTTCGAAATTATTAAAATAAGCAATGCATTAAGATTTCAAATTTCACATATTTTTGGTTATGACTAAGTTGGAATTTCGAATTATTCATGCATGGAAAATGGACGATGGGTGACCAGTTTTTGCCTTCATGATTATGGGTCATTCATGAGTTGAGTAATGACCCAAAAAAAAGGGAATATCTCCCAATGCCTTTGCAAATGACTGCTTTAGTTGGATTACTTCTATGCTTCGCCAATCTTGAAAAAGTCTTTGATACAATTATTGAATTAACAAAAAAAAAAAAGGATAAGCAAGAAATTATTGGATGGATCAAGTAGAGCAAACTTTTTATATGTAATTTTTTTTCTTTTATAGTCGGCTTAATGAATAGGTGCTAAATCCGATAAATAAATCTCAGATTATAAATTTGAGAATAAAAAAAAATTATATTGAGGGAGTTCTCTATAAATTAAATTCGATAACGTTCGAATCGAATTAGTCAGAATATGATTTCAAATATCGATTATTTATAAAAAATCTTTTTTTAAAAAATAAATATTTATATTTTCTTTTAAATTGGATTCAATAACAGTCGAATGAAATTAGTCGAGATATGACTTTAAATATCAATTTTTTTAAAAAAAATAAATGTGTATATTTATTCAAGAGAATCTATTAGACAATAGGTTATAAATTATTATGGATTATAATCGAACTCTTGAGGAATCAAATTAGGTTGTAATTCTACTTAATATTAAACTAAAACAGAACCCATTAAGGTTTTTGCTTTAGTATATTCTATGAATTTTTGGTCAATGAAATTGCACTAATGAATTCTTTTTAAAATTATAATTAAAAATTTAAATAATATATTTCACGATAGGCAACAAATTTTATAATAATCTTAGAAGGGTTGGGAATAATAAATATTCACTCCGGTATTTTACTTAAGAAAAAAATTATCTACTCACGGCAAACAATAATAATAACAATTAAATTTTTATCTCACGAAATAGAATTAATTATATGGATTTTACTATATTATTGTATTTTATTTCATATCACATGCTCGTTTATACAATTATTTTTTATACGACAATAATAATTATATTTTTGTTTCACTAATAATTCTGTTCGAAGAAAAAAAAAGGAAAAATTACTAATTCCTTTCCTTGACATTATTTGGTCAGCTCTAGTTTTTCTCAAATCTCTATGATTTTTTTTGTATTATACCGATCGGTATACGAAATCATACTCTAATTAATTCGATCTGTAACTTACAGTGGCACAATTAAGGGAGATACCCTCCTAATTTAATATGCTCCAAATTCAAATCATGAGTTGAATTTGAAAATTTAATTAAAAAATCTAATATCATATTTCACTAATCTAACTAACCGTTAATAATCTCTATGATTAATATTCAGCGAATAATCTTGTTTGAATGCGAGACCTTGATATATAAAAATTCCTTTAGTAAATGTACTCATAAACTTGTCGAATATATATTATAATTTTTTTTATTAATAAAATTCAAAATTAATATCAATTTAATGTCAATTGTTTGTTTTATAAAATAAGACAAATTAATAATTATATTTAACTTTTTTCGAATGATGAGCATTGCTAACAACTCTAAACATTTTCATTTTAATTGTTTTTTAATAAATAGAGAATTGTTGAAGTGATAATAAATGCAAGTCGCTTTTCTCTGTTTTTCAACGAAAGCTCCTTGAGCATCAAAACAAAACTACCCACCATCAGAATTTAACACAGACCTCTTCTTCGTTGACCTTTCCAAGAAGGGATACTGTTGGGGAAGAAGGCAAATCCCAAGCATGGGCGAAAATGAGAAGGTTCTTCGTTAGGAGGATGAAGGGCATGTCCAGCAAAAGGGGTCCTAAAAGCGCGTGGAAACTGGCCAAATCGAACGCAGAATTTCAACTCCAAACTTGGTCAAAAACAGACCATCCAAAATCATCTTACATAAATTAGTTAATAATTATGATTTAAATTAATATTTATAATTTATAACTTATAAAGAGAACTGACGTATAGGATTAAATAATAATCATTTATTTTTCATTTTTTCTTATGTACTTGACCATCGTTATTTAAAAATTTCACTAATTTGTCTTGAGCGGATAGAGAGCTAATTTAGGGATTTATTTTTTAGTACTAAAAGAGCTTAATGTCTTTTTTTTTTTTTAATTACATAAGAATTCGAATCTTGAATCTTAAAATTAAAAAAAAAAAAAATTATGACCGTTAAGGACAGCTTAATGTCTTGTTACCGGACCTACCTTGCCTCTTTTAAATTGAGCAAGTCATGACGATTGAGAAAGGGATGCTCCAAAGAAATTACTAAACTATTGATGCTATTTCTCATGGCCTGCACCTAATCTTTTCAAGATATATGTTTTTAATTTTGTTGGTCATAAAACATTATCCAAAAAAATAATACAACAATCAATAAGAAGATTCTACATCATTTTTTTTGGGGGGGGGTTGGTTTAGATTAACTTTCTCTGTAACGATAACCTCCAAATGAGGGAAGAAACTTGACACCAACGTTTCATTGATTTAGTAAGAAAAATATTAGTATTTCATATCAAGAATCGAGATTCAAATCTTAATAGTGGTAAAAATAACATTGAGAGAGCTCTTTATCGATTGGGACTCAATAGCAAATCGGTCAAAATTAATTGAAATAAAATTTTAAATACTCGATAGTGAACCAAGTTCAGATGACCAAAAAAAAAAAGAAAAAAAAAAAAAGAAACCTCGACAAAAATGGCTTACTAGGCCGAGCCTGCCAAGGCCTTGCAAATCCATTCTCTTCTTGGGCCTCACAACCTAATAGCCTAGACACCCCCCTCCCCCCCCCCCCCGACTTCTCCTTTTCTCCCTTTAGTTTATTATAATCGGATAAGGCTCATGCGCATGAGCAAAATAAAAAATTTTATACACCGGGAGAGACATAGTAGTTGAAATTATAAAAAATAATTAAAATTTAAAAAATAATTTACTTAGTTTGTATATTTAATTCCATATTGATTTAATCTTTTTGTGTTTGTATTATAAATTACGATGATTAATAAAACTAAAAAAGAAAAAGAATAAATTTGCATATGAATATAAGACATCAAATGATAAAAAATTTAAAATTTAAAATTTTTTATGAAATTAATTTAGTTATCATCGATCCTGATTTTCTTGTGTTAGTTGTTAGTTTTGCATAGCTTTTTATATTATGAAAATAACAAGTAGTTAAAAAGGAGAGAAATGGATGAAGGACCAGGCAACGTCTTGTACATGTTTGCAGCAGCATTCACGGTTCCTGACGGTAATGAGGGGTCAAAAGGATCCCAATGTTTCTACATGAGATGGAATTTAAGGTCTTCAAGGTTCCAGATGCACTGTCCTAGTTCTCTTCTGCCACTTTGGTGTTGGTGTTCTTAGGGATCCTCACATCGCGCTATGGAGAGGACTTCCTTGTCTCATTGCCAACAAAGTTGACCATTGGTCTTTCTACCCTTCTCTTCTCGATTGCTACCATGGTGATAAGCTTTGTAACCACACTTGTCCTCATGCATGCAATTTAGATTATGCATTGTTTACACAAGCCGAAGAAGCAGCACAGAAAATTGTAATTTTTACGCAAGGCAGCATGCAATTTCCTGAACCGGGGGAAAGCAAGAATTATTCGTTGTTGCTTGGGGAAAAAGAACTGAAACCTGATACATGTGCATTTTATTTTACACTTAGGTGCGATTATTTAGATTAAATGTTATTAAATCACTACTAAAAAGTACAGTATCAGAGATGAAAATTTCTGTCGCTGATAATCAAAAATCCGTCGTTAAAGGATATTAACGACTGAAAAAATTAGTCGCTAAACACGATTCTATTAATTTTTACAGATGAAATTCTATCCGTTGCTAAAAATATCTGTCACCGATAAAAAAAAATTTCAAAAACAATCGGTGCGAATATTTCATCCGTGTTAATTCTTGAACCCCTCCAAAAAAACATGCGAATTCTTGAACCCCTCCAAAAAGACCATGCGCCTGCACGCGTGCCACCCATGCTCTGCCCGACCCACCCGCTTGCTTGCTTTAGTTGTGTAATTTGTCTTCAAAATGCACGTATCCGTGAATCGAACCCCGACACAAGTGAAACATTGTAAACAACAAAACCACCATCCTAACGTTAACGTCATGTCTGTATGTTTTTTTATTATTATCTGTATTTCATATTTTTTATTAATAATAAAATAATATAAAATTTTAATTTATTATAAAATAATAAAATTTAATCTTAAGATAAAATAATAAAAAATTTTTAAAAATAAAATAATATTATTTTTGTACAAAATAAAATAAAAATAATCAATAAAAAAAATCAATAAAAAATTTTAAAAATTTTAAAATTTATAAAAATTTTAAAAAATTAAAAAAATTTTAAAAATTTTAAAATTTATAAAAATTTTAAAAAATTAAAAAAATTTTAAAAAAATTTAAAATTTCCATCAATAATTTGTCGGTAATTTTTTGTCGCTGAAGCCTGTGTACATATTTATATATTTTTTATTTTTTTCCTTCAACAAATTAGTGACGGAAATTTTTCATCGTTAAAATTTCGGTCGGCGATCCATCGCTGATAGGTTACAATATTTATTTAATTTTTTTTTACGGTTTAGGGTTTACCGACGGTAGCGATGACATTATGTTCTTCATTAATTTTCGTCACTAATCCGTCGCTATTTTGTCTGACGATAATCTGTCACTGTTAGCGATGGATTTTTATCTATCGATAATTTTTTTTCGCTGAAGATATGTTTTCTGGCCGTGAATATAATGGCCCAATTAGTTATTTTATATGAAAATTTGATTTTTATTTTTAAAATTTTAAATTCTTATTTAAAAAATTATTCAATAAAAAATATAAAGCTTGCATAACCTGATCATCCAAGTGCATTGGAATCTTTTTTTTTTTTTGGTTTTTTACTACCGGTATCTAGTTTTTATCCAACTAATCTTATTTGAGTACTGTTGGATCTATTTTAAGAGTTGTCTCTTTCAAATCTTTTTTTATCCTTCTCAAATCTTGAATTCGAGATCTCTTATTAAGTGAATAAAGTATTTTTAATCATTCAATCCAAAGAAATTTGAGGATGAATTGGAATATGATCATCCCTTTGTACATATTCTTACGCTCAACCTCGGAGGTTTCAACTTGGGGGTGGAGAAGATATGGGCTTGCACCGCTCTTGAGAGGAAATGACAAGGTATGCTCTGTGTTTTAAAAAAAAAAAAATTGAGAGACGGTATTCCTTCTACTACATGGAAATATTTCTCCAAAATAAATTGATAGACTTAAATCAATAGAACAGGATATCTTCCCCTTTACCCACATTGAAAAAAAATAAAACAAATCTAACTTCGGAAATACCAACATACATCAGTAACAACAACATTCACAACATCTGCGGACATATGTAGTATTTATAGAATCCATCGAATCCGAACTGTGCCATGGCAACGGACAGCTAAGCGATATCATTTCTTCCATTGAAGGCTAGATCACAACAGAAGCTAGGGCAGCCCAACCATGTCAAAATTGGGTATGATGTCTGCCAACTCTGAATGGGGGAGATAAAGGTCAACTTGCAAAAAGCTGCTAATGCACCTGATGAATGCTTTGAATTCCAGAGATATACAAATTATGAACAGGGACATAATAATCATAACCCACTCAGAATGGCGGAGATAAGTAAAAAGGTCAACCTTGCAAAAAGCTACTAATGCACCCAATGAATGCTTTGAATTCCAGAGACATTCAAATGATGAACAGGGATATAATAAATCTCCATTTCCTAGTAGTTCAAAAATTTTCTTTCTGTGCTTACAGTACGTACAGGTACAACCAATGTAGAGAGCTTGACCAAACTACCGCTGGCAAAAGCATACCTGCAGGAACATGAGAGAGAGAGAGAGAGAGAGAGAGAGAGAGAGAGAGAGAGAGAGAGAGAGAGAGAGAGAGAGAGAGAGAGAGATTAGTTGCGGTCCGGTAGAAATCTGGTGGAGGGTCAATTCGGAAAGCATTATGCATAAAAGGGCTCTAAATAATGGTGGAGGGTTTTTTTTGTCGCGATAGCCCATATCCCTTGCCAAGGACAGACATAATAAAGGCCTCACAGTGATGGAGCATACTCCCAAATTGACCATGGATCCTTTGAACCATCTTCCCAAACCATCTGCAATAAGGAGTACGCCTCCTGCCGCAGCTTTGAAACCAGGGTTGAGGACACTTTCCATCAGGAAATTTATGTTACGTCAGTAAATTGTAACCAACTGCAAGGAACGGCCTTTGAAATGGAAGAGATTGACTTAAAATTTGTTGAAAATTCAAGGAGCCTAACCCCGAGTGTATCTTTTTATACAATGAACAAATAAATTCCATCTCGTGGCTCCTGCATTAGGCTGAAATTCTACTTATTGTATCTTTTTATACGATGAACAAATGAATTCCATTTTCCATTTACAAAAATCAAGAGATTTTATGTCAGCTTACATTACCAAAGTTCAGTATAGCTCAACCGGTTGAGCCATCTCTCTCTCTCTGCACCTTCAAAACCCTAATGCGAACATGGGGCAATCTTATTCCTTTGCCTCCCAAAAAGGATAAGGGCATGATACACTCCTCCAAAACTACAGTCCCCATCGGCGTTGCATGAAAGGGCCAAAGAAAGTCTACCCAATGCCTTTCGCTTACAATGGGTGTAATATTCAGCTTGTTTCGTCACTCTTCATGAAGATGAATGATCGGTGTGGTTATAGAGGCCATCAATCAGTCTTCGAGGTGTGGGGTTTTTGAATAAGGGAACTTCACGAGGCTCAATGGTGGGATAGGTATTCAGCCTCCTTGGGCTTAATGAGAAGTCATTTACATTATAGCCACTTTGCGCTGTAAAAGCATATGTCGGATGATGTGAAATGAAGCAACTCTTGTATCTTGGTTCATACTGACGTAATGGACTTGAACAGGGTGACACGGGCAAAGAAGTTATCATCCTTGAACTATCCCTGTACATAGAAGTAGAGAAGCAGCGTCAGGCAAAATCTAAAAAAAATCTTGAATCCAAGGTTAAAAGGGACGAGGTTATGAGTGGATGGATAATAAGAGTCCATACTTGGCAGAATTACCTGGAGGTTTTTACTGCCCTTGAGACTGTAATATTTGGTGTTGCCATGTAATCTACTTCATACAATGTGAAACTTTTCCTGTGAGTATTGTGCTCTAGGGATGTCTGCAGAAACAGCACACATGCAACACATCAGTTATTAGACGAAGAGAAGTATGTGAAGACTGAGTCGGTGTTTCTAGGTTGTACACAAATAAGTAACAAGGAAAATAAAGAATTATGAATAAATTACATCTTGGCATGGAAACTAAGTAGGTATCCAATCATAGTGATAAAATAACTGAGCAGTCGCTTCCAAAGCGGGTGCTAAAGGAAATATGTGTGGAGAATTAAAGGGACAAAATTTTTCTCAAACTGCACCAACAAAATTATAGCTCAAAGAGTAAGATAGAACACTATTTTGCATGTGACAAGTAATTTCCCATATGTCCAGAAAAAGCAACTCATTAGAATTGTAAGATGCTTTGCATAATTCTCATCTTAGCCTCTACCCTCATTATCATTGCGGCAACCAACCCTCCTATGCAATTTACCCTATTTCCCAAGCCTTTTTAACAACAGTTTATCTACATCAAGTAATATTTGTCTGATAGATCTTATGGACAATCAGATTGCACCTTCTTTCCTTAGGAGTCCTACCATGAATAACAGTGCTTAGAAACAAAAAATCCTTTGCCCCATGAGATTTACATGTAAGGATATCAAACAGCAGAGTTTCTTCCAATGTAAGCTGAAGATTTTATGAGTCTCTGTTGTAAAAATTTCTGAGAAGTGTTATCACACCAATAAAAGGTAAGGAAACAAGGGAAGAGCATCTTAAATTATTTACCGGCATGTGGCTTCCATCGAAGGTAAAAGGAAAGGCATCCCTCGTGATATTGATGCTAGCAGCTCTTGTTGTGGTTTGATCTCGAACAAAAGGGTGATCTAGCAGCTGCATGGCTGTAGGGCGTGCTGATGGATCCCTTTGCAAGCAAAGACTAATAAAACTTTTTGCTTCATTAGAAAGATGATCTGGAATTTCAGGTATATCTTTGCTGTTCCCAATTTTGAATATTGCAGCCACCTGTTGATGACAGCACAACAGAATGATACCATTAAGAAATCCCCAAAGTTTGCTACAACAAATATTATTTCTGGACTATAACAGATTCTGCAAATCTAGAAACATACTCCTTCAAATTGGCTCCAAGGAGGCTTAGATGTAGCCATCTCAAGAATTGTACATCCTAAGCTCCATATGTCCACTGCACTGCTGTACCCGTTTGTATTCATTACAACCTAAATAAGAAAAGAAGGATAAAAAAAACATAAGTCTCCACAGAAGTTTAAATAACTTAATCAAACAGAGACACGAATTCAATAAGTGGATGTGTATGCTTGCAACTGTGTGTGGGTGTGTTAGGGGGGAGAAAGAGAGAGACGGACCTCTGGCGCCATCCAGTATGGACTTCCCTTAAAGGATAACATTGATGAAGATGAAGCTATCTGAAGAAGATATAGTTGAAGTCAGAAACATCTTTTCTGGTTTCAAGAAATAAAAATATAATGACATTCTACTAGCAAGAATCTAGAAAATATCTGAAACCTTTGTTTCACTGTTGAAGAAGCATAATCATATCCTCAAGACGAATTTGATTTTATTCCCTCTTAATGAATCTATGCCCAAAAACCCAAAGACCAATCTCCTAAGTATGTCAAGGATATCATCAGAATGGATTCCTATCAGGGGTCAGAGTCAGAAGCATTTGGTTCTTGTGTGTCATATGTTCCTCTGTACCATTTTGCTAGTAAGTAGGAAAAAAAAATCCACAGAACTTTGAACTTTTAAAGCATAAAAAGCATTGTCATATAACCTTTTCCTATATCTTAATATCTTATTGTGGAAAAACAAAGAACTAATAGAAAAATATATATATTTTTAAACTTCCCCAAGGAACATACATGTTTTGCCATGCCAAAGTCAGCGAGCTTAATCTCCCCATTAGGATCCACCAATATATTTGCCCCTTTAATGTCCCTGCCAGAAACCCCAAAACAACTTCAAGTTTCCAGCTTGATGCAAGGAAACAGAATTCCATACAATATTATTTCAAAAACCACACAAGGAAAGGCAGTAATTACCTGTGCACCGTGTGTCTACCATGCAAGTAGGCCAGCCCTGAAAGGATTTGCCAAGTATAATTTTGAATAACTGGTTCCCTAAACGCTCCGTATTCTTGAAGTAACTTGTGAATGGAACCACCGGAAACGTATTCCAAGTAGACCGAGAGTGTTTCTTCTCCCTAAAGACATCAAATTGCAGAATTATAATATGAATCGGTTCAATAACCACAACTCACATAAGCCAAGAATTGTAAATCCACTCAACTTCACATCTTCTCATATGTCCAGATACAGCATGGCTATTCTATTGTCTGAACAAATAATATTAAACAGGGGAACCAATTCAACTTATGTGCATACCAGTTCACTTCCATAGTATTGAACGATGTTAGGATGTGAAAGCTGACTCAGCAGGTTTATCTCCTGTAGACATCAAGCAAGATGGAATACAAGGTTATAAGTTCATCATGGCCAATTCCTACAATGTAACATCTTGTATGCCCATAAGAACACAATGCATTATAAAGAAAGGGTCAAAGATGGAATAAATACCTGGTTTAATTGCTTAAGACACTCTCTAGAGTTCTGATCATCCAAAACAAGCCTAACTTCTTTGATTGCACACATCTGCCCACTTTCACTGTTTAAATTGTGCACACACAATTAAAATTTCAAGAAGCAACTCAAGTAATAGTAACATCTTTATTTTTTTTTTACACCAAAATTGTTAAGGCATGCCATTGAAAGAAAACTGCTATGCTCTTGGAGGAAATGACATCATTTCTATAGATAGAAGAATACTGCAGACAGTAATTATAACCTTGCAATTAGGCAATATGCATCTATATCAGCAGAACCTCAAATGGTTTAAGATCATATATGTCATGTCACATGATGACAGGTGGTCTCACCTGTTGAATCCAAGATAAACATGCCCAAAAGTCCCTCTTCCAAGAAGTTTTCCTTTCTTCCACTTGGAAGTAGTAGAATTTGTGCTTTCATTCAAACCAATACTCCTCATGCTGTGCGAAGAAGATGGGCTGGTAGGAGAACTCGGAGGAAGGGGCAGCCGGTGGCATGTACTTTTACCATCATCTTGTTTGCCTGGTGGAGATTCCAAGTTTGTTCCACAAAATCGTGGATGTAGAGGTGATGTTGAAGCAGTGGGCACTCGTGATCCTGGACCAGGACTCCTCGACCTTGGGCTAAACCTGCACTCATTTCCAGTAACAGGCTCTAGATTTGCACCACTGAACCGCGGATGAATAGGTGATGTAGAAGCT
This sequence comes from Dillenia suffruticosa, assembly GCA_033439265.1. Lineage (NCBI taxonomy): Eukaryota > Viridiplantae > Streptophyta > Magnoliopsida > Dilleniales > Dilleniaceae > Dillenia > Dillenia suffruticosa. The sequence continues at coordinate 2,592,091 of JAVTVX010000027.1, forward strand.
GTAGCCCCTCTTGATCCCAGAACCGGGCTTCTTGATCCCGAGTTGAATCTGCCATCATTTTGACCCCTGAATTGCCCCCAAAATAAGAGATTCTTTAGAATAACGAGTAGATAAGTACACCAAAATTATTCCTATGCCATGCATTGCCTCGTTTATTTCCAAATTGATGTGAATTTTCCTTAAACCTCAATGACATCAAACATACGCATGACCAGTTTTCCATAAACGGTAAGCACAAGCCAGGTATGCATAATCAAACATTTAAGGCGATTCAGAGACAGAGACTCAAAAAATTAGTAACCAAGTAACGGATTTTATTAAGATCTATTTTAAGCTAAAATAATCTAAACCAAAACTTCACAATTCCTTCAGGAAAATACCAACCACCAAAGCTGGGTTGAAAGCAATTCCTTATCTTGGAATCATTACAAGACAGATAAATCAATTGAGAGGTAAAGAATTACAAAACTATTGGACAAAAAGGAAAATCCCCAGAAAAAGACAGTTTCTTATTTTTTCACAGAGAGAGAGAGAGAGAGAGAGAGATGACACCAAATTAGAAATTATCCATCAGCAGACATGAGTCTTCAATTCATATAAACATCTATAAGCAATCATAGACTAAAAAGATCAAAATCAACACAAAAAATTCTTCAAATTTCCAAATCAAAACCCTAAATTAGATCAAACAAAACACACTAGGGTCAAAGTAAGAGAGAGAGATCACACAAATCGGAAATCTCCAATAAAGCACACATGACTTATCAATTCAGTTCAATAGCTACAAATTAGACGAAAAACAAGGCTCAACTAAATTACACAGCATAGAGAGAGAAAGAGAGAGAACAAACCTATTATGAAGACCAAATTGGGAAAAATCAAGGGGAGGATCATCGGAAGAACCAGAAGAGCCTGAACTGGAAGCTGAATTAAATCCAGAAACAACAGCAAGACTACGATCAGAAGAAATCAGAGGTTGAGGAAGAGGATGAAGTCTCCCAATCTTATCTCCGCCGTCGGAATCAAACCCCAAAAACCCTCCACAATCCCTACCCTTTCTGCCTTCTTCAAAACACTTCGCCTTCTCTTTCGTTTTCTCCTTACTCTCAATTTTGTTCTTGCTGCTTTTCTTCCCAAACCAAGTCATTTTTCAGAAAGATGGGGAGAGAGAGAGAGAGAATCGGAAAAAAGTTTACTTAAAGAAAAGGAGAAATTTAGGGTTATGATAGTAGAGACAAAAGGTTTGGCATATGAGTGCTGTGAAGAGAAAGAAGAAAAGTTGAAGAAGCAACGGAGAGAGAGAGAGAGAGAGAATGGAAACAGTGAGGAGAACAGCTAAGGGAGGTGAGACGGCAAGCGGTGGTAGGGCCAAGCGCTCTTAAAAGTGACGTGGCAATTTGATAGAGAGAGACAGAAAAAGTGAGTGTGTTTTTACGTGTGGAGGGAGCGTAGGAAATGCATGTTGGTTAAAAGAGGGCAGAGAGAGAGAGAGAGAGAGAGGAGAGAGAGAATCCACATGCGTTATTGTGCAGTCTACTATGCTATGCTAAGAAACACCGAGGAAAGAGAGAGAGAGAGAGAGGTGTTCTAGTAGGTTTGAGTGTGTGTGTAGAAACGTGTGGGGTTGGCGTCCGCGGAGTGGGAATCCATATACTTTCTTCTGCCTTTTGCCCTTTTATGGGCGGAGGATTGTCTACAATGTTTGCACGACACTCATGTCATCCGTCGTGAATGCGAATGCTCACTTTGAAAAAAAAATACCATTTAAATTATATATGTGAATTTAAGAAAATATTTTTATTATATGGTTTTAATTTAGCTTAAACAGGAAAATAATTTTCGTACAACCCCGAACGTACGGAAAGTTGAGCGCCTGAGCTTGTCCGCTCCCCAGAATAGAGGATCAAGGAAAAAACAGGCTGCCGCACTTTCTGTCACATAGAGCAATTCCTCACCTAAGGTGTTTGGAATTGCTTATAAGGAAACCAACTTATAACTAAAAATTATATTTATGATTATTTGTTAATTAAAATTTATAAAAATACTTATAAATCAAAAAATATTTTTTTCATTTTTGTACCTTTAAACACAACTAAAATAAGTTACTTTGATTAACAAAATAATATTTTTAACCTTTTATTTTTAACAAAAATTACAACTATACCACATATTTCATGTTCTAATTAGTTAGGTAAAAATATCTTATGTCCATCATGATTTTTTCTCTATTTTATAGAATTTATAAGTATTTATTTTATCAATATTTTTAAATAATATTTATTCAAATAAATAACAACTTATTTTTTAAAACAACTAAAATGGGTTTATAAACTAAAAAACTGTTTATAAACATCAAGTGCTTATAAACAGTAATTTTTAAACAATCCCAAACGATCTCCTAATATGCCTATCTAAAACATAATTATTCTAATCTCCTTCTAACCGATTAATCAAATATATATATATTTTTGTACTTGATTAATCGGCATTTGAAATCATATTTTGATTGATTCGATTCGAGTTACAATTGAATCCTAATTAGAGAGAGCTCCCCATCGTAATTATTTTTATTCTCAAGATTCGAATTCGAATATTGATTAAGAGATTTAGTATTTTCTCATCAAACCAACTGTCCATTAATAGGATTATTTTTATTTTCCTCTCATAATGAGCATCTAGGTCTACCGCTAAAATATATATGATTTAAGTTGTAATTTATGATTTTGTGATTATGAAATTCACATATTGTATAGTTGATCAACCATCTCATTGGTGTTTGGATAATACAATCATCTTTTAATATGTAAATTTTTTCTGGGATATATTTTTTTATGGTATATTAGAATAGATATAAATAAAATTATTTCAAAGTTACAATTGACTTTGGGGGCCATTCATGTAAAACTCTTAAACCCCATTTGCATTCAACCACAATCGTTGTCATCCTTACCATAAATATTGCCTAAAAATGTTCACATGGGATTTTAACTTTATTCTAAACTATGTATGACTTTTTCTAAGTAGTGAATTTTTTTTTAATTCCATAGGTCATGGCTTACATTTTTTGATTGAAATTTCATGTCACACGTACGTGATTTTTACAAGGAGCTTTACGCCCCTAGCCTTGATTGAATCATTCTTGCCCAACAAGAAACTAGACACTGCACAAACGTTGAGAAGAAGGTTCAACTCAACTTAGGATCATGGGTTGGGTCTGACTTGATAATCTCATTCGACTTTTTTAATCCCCTGAAAATGTTGTTTTTAACCTTTTTTTTTTGACCAAAACTACTCTACCCACTCCCCCACCCCCCCCCCAAGGGTCCCATGTACGAAAAAATTGCTAAATTTCTACCTGCGTGTTTGACAACATCGCGAAAAAGAAAGGTAAAATAAAGGAAGAAAAAAAAAAGATGAAAAAGAAGGGAAAAAAAAGGGTAAAATTAAAAACCACTTTTGATAAAGAGAGGGAATATATTAAAAATATATATAAATTTATTATTTTATCTTTTTTAAGTTTATTTTTTTTTACAGAGGATATAAAGATAAATTTGATATTTAAAATTTTACAGAGGAATTCTTCCCTTCCAAATAAAATCTATCGATTTGGTGGAATTAAAAAATTGAGTACGGAGAATAATTCTCTAAAATCTTTCCCTTTAATAAAGTAGGTTTTTAAAAAGTCCTCCCTTATCCATAAATATTCTCTATCGAAACAGACCGCAAGAGTCAAAAAAAAAAATAATACCATCACAAATAATAAAACAATTTTATAAAAAGAAATATATATATATATATATATATATGATCATTTCCCTAGAACGTAAATTGGTATGCAGACAATACAATTATTATTATCTAAATTATGATTTGAGTAAGAAATTCATTCTGATCCCAAAAGTGAAAGAACTAAATTATTTGATGTAGAAATGCAACATTTGGCAAGGTCCTCTTCTACTTGATGTAACCTGGCAACTGTCCCTCAACTTGGAGGGCTAAAGTTGGCAAGGGCCAATTCAATTATTCCAATTGGACCCGATATGGCTTCAAGTTGCACCCTCATTTTGACTACGTCTAAAATCCAAAAGCTTCAAGTTGCAAGGATTCGTGCTTTTGCCCTTATTTGAGGGCATATCTCTTCATGTGAACTCCTTATTTGTATAATGTAGATAAGATTGCACAAAAGCTTTGACATGCATGTCTGTCTTTTTACGGAATTCTTCCTGATTTAAATATTTATAAAAATTCTATTTATGAAATAGTTTTTTCGATATAATTTTCTTTTATTTTTAAGTTTTGAACTTAATATTTGATTAAAAATTTTAATATTTTATTTTACTAAATCGATTATCTGATACCCGGAATAAATTATCTTCCTCTCTCTCTCTCTTTCAAACGTGTGGAAAAGAAGGAATGATTTTTAATTTTATGAATGTTTTTACTCTCTCTCTCTCTCTCTCTCTCTCTCTCTCTCTCTCTCTCTCTCTCTCTCTCTCTCTCTCTCTCTCTCTCTCTCTCTCTCCCCCCCCCTAATTGAAACAGGTGGAAAAGAAGGAATGATATATTAACTTTTTGAGTGTTTCTTCGTTCTTACAAAATATTTAATTTAAATTATTGGTGTGGCCAGAAAAAGGAGTCCAACGGCGATGCCACCAAGATTGTAGACATTAACCTAAACAGGTTGATTTGATTTATTATTTTATTTTTGGAGGGTGTACTACTTTTAACCCTTTTTTAAAAAATAGATATATTTTATTTCTTATTTTACAACATTTATATCCCTATGGAGAAAAATAGAATATAAGTTTATTCAGATAATTTTTATATATTATTTTAGATATATTAAATGCTATTTTAAAATCTTAATTGTATTAACCAAATTTAATTTTTCTCTCTATAAAATTACCATTTTTCTTTTATTCTTTTCCCCTCTAATCTTTTATTCGGTACAAAAAATACCTAAATGTCTAAATTCTTAATAATCCTCAAATTCATTATTCTATCATCACAAACTATTAATGCAATATCATTGCCCACCGATTCGCTTGTCTCGACAGAACCTCTTGCCCCACGGAAATGATTAAGGGTCATATTAAAAAGAAGAAAAAAAAAAGGTCAGTATGAAAAATAAATAATTTCAGCATGTTGACAATTTTCCACAGATAATAATAAGTTTGAAAATATAACTAGATTGCTTGGCTTGCAGCTTGTGATTTAATGAGTTCCCTTACAATCATTCATGTCTTCTTTTACAAATTTGGTCCCCAAAGGAGACACAAACAGAAAAAACAAAAACGAAACAATTCATAAATTATTAATAATAAAAAATTAAAATAATTAAATACGTTGTTATTAATGATAAGAGCTATTTTTTTTAAAATTTCGTTGCAATCGTCTTTGATAATTAATTTATTATGACTAATATTTTTTTCACCAGAAGGTTGGGCATCTTAATGCAAAGACAGGTGGGCATACTAAGCCTAGCTGCAGCCGCCATGAATATCAACAGCTTCGTGTAGGTCTCCAGAGGAGATATTTAAGTTGAAGTATCCAACTTTAATTGCATCACGACGAGTGAGACCTCCTCTTCAGGACATAGACAACCTGCCAACGTAATACCTTAAACGAGACATGTCTGACCATATCTAAAAAAACTTAGATCTACACTCAAATTCTATATAAAAAAATGATTATTATCCAAAGATTATACATAAAAGAATTTCACGAACTTGTTTATAAATAGATTTATTCACATGGGTCATAAAAAAAGAGAATGAAAATAAGATTATGTCGAAAGAAAAAAAAAAAGATCTTTATTTCATTAAATGGGATCGGTCATATTGATCATTTTACGTCATTAGATTCTATTATAAAAGTAAAAAAAAAAAAAAAAAAAAAAAAAAAAAAAAAAAAACATGTTCGAACTTGCGACGGATCATATAATATCTCACAAAGTTTGTACGAAGCATTTAGCAAGTTCAAAGATTGCCCTTTTTTTTAAAGGAGCCAACTAAATTTTTTTCAAAAGATTTCATAGTTTTCTTGCTAAGTGGGTCACACCATGATATACAATGCTAGAAAAGATTGACAGGGTGATGGCAAATCCCCTAGGTTCTACCTAACCACTTGTCTTTGATGAATTATCCTATGAATCATTTAAATTCTAATAATTTCTTAAAATCATGGCGCTTGATTTTTCCCCTTCCCGAGAAGAAGATTTAACTTTATACGTGGACCTATTCTTTTTCCCTTTGGGCCCATCTCATAGAAAGACTGTGCCGACAGAGGTCTTTAGAATGCCGTGAACAGTGACGTCACTTAATCGAGATCAAAAATTCGATTCTATGCAGAAACAGAAAAAATTAATATTGAGAGACCTATCTCCTTAATCGGACCCTACAAGTAATTGATCCAGATTAATCAGGATAAATCCTGAATATTGGGTTAGTGATCTAATCATAATACCAAAAAATAAAAGAAATTACCATGAGCAGTGAAGAAAGTCATTATTTTTTATTCTCATTATTAATATTTAAAATAAGATATTCTGATTAATCTATTTTAAAAGTAATATTAATTAAAAATTTTCATGAAGAGTCTTGCCCTAATACAACAAAAGTCTTATTTGTATTGTGAAACAAAATCAAAATTTTGTATTAAACAGTCAAAGTACGGTACAGTTTTAAAATTACAATTTAAATGAGGGGAAATTAAATTTTTTAAGAAGGCAAAAAAATTTAAAATTATAATTTAAAAAAAATTAATTTAGGAATAGTCCCCAACTTTTACTCCTAATGGAATAAGATATTCCTTTTATTTTCTAGCTTGGAGGTATATAGCATGGCCTTCTCAAATTACTTTATCCATACTAATTTTGTATAAGAATGATTGAACCATATGATAATAGCAGATAGCTATTCTTTTACTCATAAAACCTACATCTCTAATATAAGATATAATATCAAAATTTTTTTAATATAATTACAAATATTTTATGAGTAAAATTAATTAAAACACATTCTAATCAACTACAAACATGGTCTTTAAGAAAACAGTCTGGTGATCACAATTCTCTCCCCCAATCTGATAATTTTATATTTGAATCTTTTTATGTAACAAAAAAAAAATCAACTACAAACATGATGATTGAATTTTGGAATCACAAGTGTAATTAAATAATCGGCCTTAAAGAGAGAGAGAGATTCCATTGAATGAATCATTAATCTAAGAACAAGCAAAGTGAGCATCCACAATAATGTAATTAAAAAAGTAAAGCCAGGGGTTTAGTATTTAAGCTAAATCCTATTATCCATGTGATGATTATGGGATCATCGAAATATCGTACCTACATTTGGACCTACCCATTACTATTATTGGTTTTTTTTTTAAAAAAAAGGAAAAACAATTATTTAACAATATGAAATAAAAAAAATAATAATAATAGCGTGACGGATAGACCTCCAAAGTCACGTCAAATTCGTTGTCCTAAATGTTGCAGTTGGGTCCCTTGTTTAAAGTTAACCATAGTGGGCGGCTGCCATCCATCGCGTTTCTTCTCTCCCCCTTCCCTTTTGAGTTTGAGGTCAGGGGCGATTGATGTTTTTAAAATCATATTTAGTTTAATTATCTCAATTTATAATTAAATTTTTTATAAAAATAATTCTCTTAATATAATTTTTTTATTTTTTAAAATTTAAATCTAAATTTTAATTATTTAATATTTTTATTATTAAATCAACTTTCTATTAACATTAACAATAAATAGATGACTTATTTTATCTTTTCTATCTTTCTCTCTCTCTTATTATCATTTCTGTCGATCATGAATCACATGTCTGATTGCTCTCTAAAATTGATAAGCCCATATAGTCCTGATCAACAAAGGAGTAATCATCCCAATTAAGATATGATTATTTTACACAAAAAGAAATCAAAAAAAAAAAATGTTGAGTAAAATCCAAGTAATATCGGTTATAGTTTGGTGTTATCCCATTGTGACTGCCAAATATTTTTAAAAGTCAACCAAAATAATATTTTTTCATAATAGTATTTAAAAATTTAACACTATAGTTTTTATGTCTCTTCGTAAGCGTACCAATTTTTTGGGTATGACATAACCTTTTTTTTTTCTATTTTTTCAATTTATTATTTTAACGTGGATATACATGGTGATGATAAATAATGTTTCTCTTTATTATTATTATTTTTTGGTTCTCTCTCTTTATTTTTAATAATTAAAATGTTTTAATAAATAGATGAAGAATACATGTTTGTTATGCTGGAGTTAGAAAGGGGACCCAAATTGGAGTGTTCTTTTTTTTTTTTTTTTTAATTTGGCCAATATTCGTGGCATATAATAATAGAAATTTGCCTCACCATTATATGATAATTTGTTTAAAATATTTAAGTAAAATGGAAAATATTAGAACGTAAATTTTATAAATAGAAATACTTGATTAACACAAATTTTGGATCAGATTGAAGTGCAGAAGATGGCGATTGGGTGATTTCAAAGGACAATGAAGATGGATGAAGAGAGAGAATATCGCCTTGGAGGAGGAGAGAGAAAGAGAGGGACGCGTTTTGTGTTACATAAGATAGAGAAGAAGAGGGGAGAGAGGGAGTGAGACTCTTAAACCCTGGCTTCTTTCTTTTTTTTCTTTTTTATTTTTTTTAGGCCTTGGGGGATGGCCCGTCTTGGCCCATGTCATCCTGTGAAGAAATTCGTCAAGACCCGTCTCAGCCCGTGCTGCTCCGGTGATGAAATTGGTGATGACCTGACCCGATCCGACCCGACCCGACCCGACCCTGTCCCTTTTATAAAATTTGGGTCCGTCGTCTCATCCTTATCCAGGGACGAGATGGGTCGTCCCTAAAGAAATGACCCTTATTAACAGCCCAGGTTAAAACTGATCGAAATTTAAAGAAAAATAAAGAGTAAAAATGATAATTTATTTTTATGTTATCCTCTCCTAAACATTTTTTAGAAATAGAATTGGGATCGAAACCAAAACCTTAAAAAATCAAGAATTTAAGAATTTAAAAGAAATCATAAAAATCGATTAGAACCGTAAAAAATTATGAAAAAATAACTAAAAATATCAAACAAAACTAGAATTTTCTTATCTAGAACCTGAATTGGACTAAAGCCAACAGGTTCTGAAATCAAAATTAAAACCATCATGTCGATTCTAATTTCTATATGTTTTTATTTGGTTCTGATTCGGTTCAAAACTTTGGGTATATCTGATTGCAATAAATTGGTGATTAATTATACTTTAATTGTGCCTTTAATGAGATGACAAAGAGGAATTTAAATAACTTGTATAAGATGTGCTGATCACATGCTTAATACAAAAGTCTGATTAGGATATGTAAGATATGATTTAATAAGAAGTTTTAGATTGGATTGAATATAATTACTTAGGAATTATTGTTGCATTTTCTATTTTATAAAATTATAATATGTCAACAGTTGTAAATTCAATTTTAGACTTTAAAAATATATTAACATGGCATCCGGAAAATCTCAACTTCATTAATTTTCTTGATATTACTTCGATTTCCCAATAATGTTTTTCAACTAAAATATAAAAAAAAAAAAACCATCGATTAGGAAAAAAAGAAATAATATTATATGAACATATTTATTATTATTATTTTTTTAATTTTTCCAAATAAATTGTGATATGAGTAAATCATTTTAGATTCATTTGCTCTCAACATTGCATATTTAGACAAAGTGGGAGGAGATTTGAATTAAACAATCTCCAAATAAAAATACATACTTATGAGATTGGTATTTATTTTTTCCAACTACACCAGACTTTCCAGCCTGGGTTTGATCAACATATCTTGTTCTTCAATAAGCCACTCCTTCATCCTTTTGACAAAAAAATGGAGCACCATTCTTAATGCCTTAAAGAAAGGGCTTAACCCTCACTAAATGCTATTAATTCAATTTGGGATGAGTTTTTTTTGCACAAATTAAATTAAAGAATTAGGGTTAGCAAGAATCTTGGATCAAATTAACATTATCAATCGAAGATTAATATTTTCTAACTTTTAATTTTGGTAAAGAGAAAAATTAATATTTAGGAGATTGTGTAATAGGAGAAAAATAATCCGACGATAAACTCACGAATTAATTAGAGAGATAAAAAGAGGGAAAAAAAAAGGAGAGAAAGAGAGAGTTATTTTTGAAAAAAAAAATGAGAAAAATAAGCTTCATTTTCGTATATTATATATAAATATTTAAGTTTTTTTCCCTAGCTTTATCGTACCCCGAACCCACCTCCTTAAATTTTAAGAATTTTTTTTTTTTTTATAAAATTGAGAAAGTATTATTGCACTATTTTCTGTTCTACTATGGTACCTAACCTTATTATCAGAAAATCACGATGTAACATATATATATTTTTACATGAAATAATAAGATTATGCTAATGAATTACGGCTCAACTGGTATTATCCGTTTCCCTTATTATGATATCGAATTTGAGTTTCCTTATGTATAAAAAAAAATAGAATAATAAGATTGTGCCCAATATATGATGAGACAGGTTATGTATTTATGTTATGTATGTATTCTATAAATAAGTAAAAATTATGAAAAAAAACACAAAAAAAAAGAAATTTAGAAAAAAAAAAAAAAAGATGTTTAAATCAAGTGGGCGAGAAATTTAGCAAGGGGAATAATAAAGGAGGCTGTTGTGGGTGAGGCACAGGCAGTCAAGCTAATTTCAAAACCAATTCCCAGCACACAGCTCATTTCAGACATCAATCCTACACATAAAATTCCGGACAACCAGACGCTTTATTTTGGGCATCAAGAAACGTTCAACCCATTTTCCTCTCTCTCTCTCTCTCTCTCTCTCTCTCTCTCCAGCAATTTCAATGTCATCCCCCGAATTTGTAGTGCTCTCGGCATTACTCTTTTTCCCCTCATCTCTCGCTGCGTGCAGTCACTGATCTCTCTCTCTCTCTCTCTCTCTACGTTCTTGAAAAAGAATAACAGAAGCAGCCCGTTTCTTGAATTTTTCCTTTCAATTGAAAATGACGATTTTATGAGGATTTGGTTCACAGTACTGTGGTGAGATCTTGGGTCTCATCTTTCTTTCAGTTTTTTTGCATGATGAATGAATCTTGATTGTTGTGTTTTGATTGGAGAATCATCTGATTTTGTGAGGGTTGGTTCCATGCATTTGTCTTCCTGTAGGGGTTATTGAGAGAGAGGCATAAGGTGGGGGTGGTGGTAGTTAGTTAGTGTGGTTGTGACGGCAGCGGAAAGAGAGAGATGTCGTCGTCGAGCAACAATGAAACGGTGGGGGTGGCTCATCCGCCGGCCTCACAGGTTCTTCTGAAAAGAGGGACGTCGAGAAGTGCAGCGACGACAACTTTCTCCTTGGAAGTGTTTGACAATGAAGTCGTTCCCTCTTCGCTCGGCTCCATCGCTCCCATTCTCCGCGTCGCAACCGAGATTGAAAACGAACGCCCTCGCGTCGCTTATCTCTGTATATCTCTCTCTCTCTCCCCCTTCCGCTCCAAGCCCTAACCTTTTCTTGTTTTGATTTTCATATGTTAGGGTTTCTTTAATTAAAAGCTTGTCTCCTGAAATCAGTTTGCTTTTTCTGTTTTGAAAAGGTCGATTCTATGCATTTGAAAAAGCGCATAGATTGGATCCGAGCTCCAGCGGACGTGGTGTGCGTCAGTTCAAGACTGCTCTCCTTCAACGTTTAGAGCGTGTATGCTCTCTCTCTCTCTCTCTCTGGGCTTCATTTTTTTTTTGTTTAAAAAGAAAGATAAGAGGATCTTAAGAATCCAAAATGGTTTTTCAACGGGATACGGTAGAAGAGTATCAATTTCTATGAGATAAAATTTCAGAAACTCATCCGATCTTCGCTCAGATGAATTTTCCTTAGATGGAAAAATATAATCATATTTTGTTATTAAAAATTTAATTCCAACCACAATAATAGTATATTTAACGATCTTGAGTTTTTGCCTATGGGCGATAGGCCAATTGGGTGCCTTCTCATTCTCTTTAAAGGTTTTGAATTTAATTTTTCTCTGTGTATCAATAGAAAGAAAAATCTTGATTTTTAAGCATATAAGTTTTTATTTTTATTTTTTTGTATTTGACCAATCAATATCCATATCAATTAATTCGGTTTAACTACCCTAAAATCTATTTAGGAATTGACTTTCTCGATATCTATTTTTTCATTTTCAATATTTAAATTCGAAATTTTAATTAGAAGAGTCTAATGGCCGACTACTCTCCCATACGCGATTTTAACCACATGGTCATGATAAATAATATTTCTCTTTATTTTTTTATTAAAATTTTTTAATAAAAGTGATAGATAGGATTGAATTTGCAATACATAGATGAAGAAGACAGTTTTGTTATTGCTGGAGTTAGAAAGGGGCTCCTATGTGAAGTGAATAGAAATTTGCCTCACCATTACATGATAATTTAACCATTATATGATAATTTGTTTAAAATTGCTAACTAAAATGGAAAATATTAGAAAGTAATTTTATAAATAGAAATTATGGATTAATTTTATAAAGTAATTTTTTCCTTTTATGTTAATCTCTTTTAAATATTTTGATTGTTTTGTCTGAGTTGGGCTAAGCCAATCTGCCCAACTTCAATTGGGCCACGAAAAGAACTTTTATGGATTGAGATCGGGTTGTTGCTGTTGGGCCTATAACTCTGTCCATATCCTTTTCCTTCATCTTCTTCCACAAATACTTTTTAATGTTCGAAAATTTAACTGTCAGAATTAGAACGATTGATTAAAAATAAATAAAAAGATAAAAATGAAGTGAGTTGGGTGTTGTTACTTGGTTGCAGGACAATGCATCGAGTCTTGCCTCAAGGGTTAAAAAGACAGATGCCCGAGAAATCGAGAGCTTCTATCAACAATACTATGAACACTATGTCAGAGCCCTTGACAAGGGCGAGCAAGCTGACAGGTACTCTTATATCACCAACTTCTCATCTGGGTATCTTTGATTTTTCCCAAAACATGTCACTAATTTGTTCGTTCTCTACAGAGCTCAGCTTGGCAAAGCCTATCAGACCGCTGGAGTACTCTTTGAAGTGCTCTGCGCGGTCAACAAAACAGAGAAAGTCGAAGAAGTCGCCCCCGAGATCATTGCTGCGGCCAGAGATGTCCAGGAGAAGAAGGAAATCTATGCACCTTACAACGTTCTTCCCCTTGACTCTGCTGGCGCTTCGCAGTCAATTATGCAGCTTGAAGAGGTTAAGGCTGCCGTGGCTGCTCTATGGAACACTCGTGGCTTGAATTGGCCAAGTGGGTTTGAGCAAACTAGGCAGAAGGCTGGAGACTTGGACCTTCTCGATTGGCTGAGGGCTATGTTTGGATTTCAGGTATGCTTTTCTGCGGTAAATATTAATGTCTTTATTTAAGCAGGAGATATGGCACGGGATATTGACTTTGTGTTTAATGCTTGCAGAGAGATAATGTCAGGAATCAGAGAGAGCACTTGATTTTGTTACTTGCTGATGTACATATAAGGCTTCACCCAAAACCTGAGCCGCTTAACAAGGCATGTACCATAGTACTATTTTAAGTTCTAATTCTGTTATATTTCCTAAACTTAATTTTAGTTTATGGGAATGTGACATGCTGTGGCAAGACATGTATGTCAGTCTTTCATTTCTTCTATGTACTTATTGCTCAGCCATATTCAGAACTAATTGTCTCTTTACCAAACATTGTGATTGGATCGACCCCTTTTCATCTAAAAGTCAGGGTTGAGTAATTTTGCCTGCTTTTCCTCTTTTCATTTGTCTTATTTCTAAATGCGCTGCATACCTGCAGCTTGATGAACGGGCTGTAGATGCTGTGATGAACAAGCTTTTCAAGAATTACAAAAACTGGTGCAAATTTTTGGGACGAAAGCACAGCTTACGGTATTTCATTTTTTGATATGTTTCATCATGGTTCCTGTATTTATGGAAGCTTTGTCTGAATATAGTTATTAAGCATACATGGAGTGTGTAATTCTGTGTTGTAAAATTCTTGATGCCAACAGACTCCCTCAAGGACAACAAGAAGTGCAACAGCGAAAGATACTGTATATGGGTTTATATCTTCTTATCTGGGGTGAAGCTGCTAATGTTCGTTTCATGCCAGAGTGCCTCTGTTATATTTTTCACAATGTAAGCTCTGTTTATTAGTTGTATGGCCTTTACTTATATTAGCTAAATAAAGTTTACATTTCCTTTGAAATTGTACTCTATATTACTGTTTTAATAGCACACAATTGACATGTGCAGATGGCATATGAGCTTCATGGCTTATTGGCTGGTAATGTTAGTATAGTTACTGGCGAAAACATTAAGCCTTCATATGGTGGGGATGATGAGGCTTTTTTGCGGAAGGTCATAACACCCATTTATCGAGTTATTGAGACGGTAAACCATATATCATTCTAACCTTCATAGTTTAGAGTCTTCTCTTATCAAAAACCCATTTTAGAGTTTTGTAGTTTAAAAATTCTGACTGTTGCCTGTAAATTTGCAGGAAGCCAAGAAGGGCCAACATGGGAAAGCGCCTCACTCAGCTTGGTGCAATTATGATGACTTAAATGAGTATTTCTGGTATGTATGGAAATTCCAGTCAAACTAGAGTTTTGTACAAAAGGGATAATTTGAGTCAAAGATGGAATTAAATAAATTAGTAATTGTTCTAAAAACTCTTGAAATTCATTGCTACAAATTCAGGTCACCGGATTGCTTCTCTTTGGGCTGGCCAATGCGAGATGATGGTGATTTTTTCAAATCAACACGTGACTTGGTGCAGGTACTTTAGATTTTCTTTTGTTTGTAACAATGTGTCATTGATTGCTTGTTTCATACTCATGCTTCTTCATATTTTGTAATGCCAGGGGAGACAGGTATCCCATAAGAAGTCTGCAAGCACTGGAAAATCAAACTCTGTGGAAACACGAACATTTTGGCACATCTACAGAAGTTTTGATCGGTTGTGGACCTTCCTCATACTAGCCTTACAGGTACTTTGGACCGAGTTTCACTATGAATAGTGTATTCTTTTCTCTCTAATGGTACATTCAAAGAATGATCTACTATGAATTATTATTTTGCAGGCAATGGTAATCATTGCATGGAATAATACTTCACTGGAGGAAATTTTCCAAAAGGACAGCCTGTACGACATTTCCAGTATCTTCATTACTGCAGCCATTCTTCGCTTTCTTCAGAGTAAGAGTTGACTACTTTATGACTGAAGTGTTAAGGTTGAAGCATTGTTCTTAAAGTGTTATACTTTTTTTAAGATGCAATTTAAAGTCACACTCTTTGTTGTCCTCAATTCGATTTTGTCCAATAAGTTTGAAGAAATTTGGCAACTATTTGGCATTTTCTTCTTGTCTCAGGTGTTTTGGACCTTGTTTTGAACCTCCCTGGTCATAGATGGAAGTTCACAGATGTTCTGAGAAACCTACTCAAAATCATTGTTAGTGCTGCATGGGCAGTTATTCTCCCACTATGTTATGTACATTCATTTCAAGTAGGCTCAGGAAAAATTAAAGATCTTCTATCATGGTTCCGTCAAATTGATGGCATTCCTCCTCTGTACATTATGGCTGTGGGGATATATTTGCTTCCGAATTTGTTGACAGCAGTGTTGTTCATATTTCCAATGTTGCGACGTGCAATTGAAAACTCTGACTGGCTCATAGTTAGGATACTTTTGTGGTGGTCACAGGTATAAATAATTGAGCTTCTCTTTTTTTTTTTTACCCTTTTTCACATCCGAATAGTTTTTCTTTGTCAGTTTACATAGTGTTATGGTTGGTTATGATCGACCTTAGTGCTAGTGCAAGTTCTAACATCAGGCAGTTAGATCTGCTTTTTCTTTTTAGGTTTGTGAATAGTAGAGGTCATGATGAATCAGCGGAGTTTTTGTTTGAGCCATCTTCCTCTTTTTTATTTTTAATAATGGTCTCAGCAGTCTTGTTTCTTTTCCTGTTGGGTAAATGTTTTGCCATCAAGAAACTGCAGTTGAGCTTAAAACTGTTTATGGTAGGAAGTTTCATTAGATTCATTTTAGTTCCAAAAAGAGTAACCCTGTCCTCTTTCTTGCCAATCAATCATTTGCAGCCAAGGATTTATGTTGGGAGGGGAATGCATGAGAGTCAGTTTGCACTTATAAAGTGAGTTGGCAATAAATTTGTTATCTCATAATGCAAATTTTTGTAGTTTTAAATTTTATTTTCCTTTTAAAATAAACATCATTATCATATTTTATTCGGACTGGTCAGGTATACCATTTATTGGATACTCCTTCTAGGTTCAAAATTTGCATTCAGCTTCTTCGTGCAGGTAATTCATCATATCTTTCTCAATTGATGTAAAATACTAGATATGACATAAGGTTTTAGGTTTTGATAAACTTTTTTGTCCTTCCTAGATACAACCGTTGGTGAAACCGACAAAAGAAATTATGAGTATTACCCATGTGAAATATACTTGGCATGAATTCTTTCCGAATGGTAAACCTTCTATGATTTTGTTTCTTTGTTCCAATTTCTCTTCTCTGTTATGATCCCATGTTAAATATTCTCTTGTCAACGCAGCTAAAAACAACTATGGCGCACTCATTGCGCTCTGGGGACCAGTAATCTTGGTGTGTTTTTCTATATAAACTTTCTCTAATTGTAGTTCTTGTAGGCTTTTAATGGTGACTAGTTCTTTGGCCTTGATGAAGTGTCTCATATGCTATTACAAGCTCTTTGCAGGTTTACTTTATGGACACCCAGATATGGTATGCTGTGTTCTCCACTTTGTATGGTGGTGTTGTGGGAGCTTTTGATCGTCTTGGTGAGGTAATTTTGAAGTTCCTTTTTTTCTTCTTCCACGTGTGTGTAGTTGCCAGATGCTACAGTGCTTTTATCTTGTAATTTTCTTTGCTAGCACTATTCTAGGTCCTTAGAATGAAACTTTTAACTTCCATTTTTTGTGTGCTCAATGACCCATTCCTCCATTGTGATGAGCACAAACTTATCTTAAAAAAACTTGCAAATTACCGGCTTAAGCAAGACATTATAAAAAAGTGCAGTTCCTCTAATGAGCCCAAACATCAAACATAGTGGTCTCTATCATCTTGCATACCGCCATTTCAGATAATGAGATGGTTATACATCTTTGAATTTGATCCTATGATGCATGTCCTAATTGTGATTCCAAGTTTCCCAGTTAAAAAATTTAGACCGAATCTGATGTTTTTGGTTGGTGTTTTTCAAGTCATCAAACTCATTTTCCTGTTTCTTCATTTTAATATGATTTGGGTTGGGCCAGAGCTTGGATTAATGAAAAAAATTGTATGTCACACATCTGATCCGCATTCAATTTGTGTGTATCCTTTTCTTTCATGATTTGTGTGATAGGCGCATCACAAGACAAATTGGTTCAGTCCTATGCCAAAATTTATGAGCAACCATCTTGGAAACGAGTTCCTAGTTACTTGATTCTACTGATGTCACTAATCAATGTTTTTCATTAGCTACCTGTCTTGGCAACACTGATGTGTTTTTTCTTCGTACAGATTAGAACCCTGGGCATGCTAAGGTCGCGGTTCCAGTCTTTACCTGGTGCCTTCAACACCCATTTGGTGCCTTCTGATAAGACACAAAAGAGGGGATTTTGTTTCTCAAAGCGATTTGCCGAGGTTATTTCTCTCATTTTTAACCAAGTATCTATAAACATGTGTAAGATGATCAATGCCCTCTAGATACAATAGTTAAGCCTCCCCAAACTCTCTGGTCTTATAGGTCACTGCAAGCAGGAGAAGTGAAGCTGCAAAATTTGCTCAGTTGTGGAATGAAGTCATCTGCAGTTTCCGTGAGGAGGACCTTATTAGTGACAGGAAAGGCCTCTATACTGATCAAAATTGTCATTGTTTATATTTCCCATATGCCATTAGATGTTAAACTGGGTTTTTGTCTAAACCAGAGAGATGGATCTGCTTCTAGTTCCTTATTCATCTGATCCTAGCTTGAAAATAATTCAGTGGCCCCCTTTCTTGCTAGCTAGCAAGGTCAGAAATCTTCTGTTGATTTTTCTTGTGTGTATTATTTATAAACATAAATCATATGCTTAGGTTCTAACTAGAAATTACCTTCTCAGATTCCAATAGCTTTGGATATGGCAGCCCAATTTAAATCGAGGGATTCTGACCTTTGGAAGCGCATAAGTGCAGATGACTATATGAGATGTGCTGTGATTGAGTGCTATGAGTCATTCAAGAATATCCTCAACATTCTGGTCGTTGGAGAGAATGAGAAAAGGTTTGACTAACTTTAAAGTCATAAAATTTAAGAGAACTTGGTTCTCTGCTTAAAATCATATTTTAGCTCTTAGACATTTTATGCTACGGCTGCCCTAGTCAAGTATGGATTTTTGCAATTTATTAGGGAGTTTCTCCTCAAACGGTGAATTTGCCTCCTCCATAATGTAAATAGTAATGTTCTGCCTGTTTTGCAAGTGTGCTTGTTTTAGTTTCTGCAGTTGTAATGTTTTTTTTTTTTTTCAGCCAACAAGCCTGCCCAAGCAGCTTTATGCTACAAACATCTATCAATGAAGAGTAGATATTATGCAGGATAAATTTTAGGAAATTGGTGTTTCTGTTTATAGTTTTTCCCTGTTGCAGTCGTGCAACAGTAAGAATACCGACTCACGAGATTAATGAAGAGTAGATATTATGCAGGATAAATTTTAGGAAACTGGTGACCTGTTTATACTTTTCCCTATTTCAGTCTTGTTACAGTAAGAATACCGACTTACAAGATTAATTAATTTTAAGATATGTAAATATGTCTTGGTGTCCCTACAACCGTTTCACTGAGCCTAACAGAGGGTTTAATGTCACAGGATAATTGGCATCATCATCAAAGAAATTGAAAGTAATATTTCAAAGAACACATTTCTTGCAAATTTCCGACCAGGCCCTTTGCCCACTCTTTGCAAGAAATTTGTGGAGCTTGTGGGCATCTTGGTGAGTTGTTTAAACAGTGCTATTTATAGATGTATAAATATCCTAACTCTTCTTCCTTTGTATGAAATAAGTGCTCATCTCTTCCTCTTATGTTGCAGAAAGATGGTGACGCATCCAAGAGAGATGCTGTGGTGTTCTTGCTGCAGGACATGTTAGAAGTTGTTACTCGTGACATGATGGTGAAAGAAATACGGTTTGTGAACTTTATTCCATCTGGTTAGAGTTTGTTTTTACCTTATGTTTTGTGATTTCACTAATTAATTAAATCTCTCTTTTTTCGTATACAGAGAATTGGCTGAACTTGGCCATGGTAGCAAAGATTCCGTACCTAGGCGACAACTTTTTGCCGGAACTGATCCAAAACCTGCCATACTTTTTCCCCCTGTAATTACAGCTCAATGGGAAGAACAGGTAGATTGTCCATAAATATGCCCAGTACACTGTACCAAAACAAATAAATACTGGTGATAGCTGATCTGGCTTTCTGTTCTTTTAGATACATCGCCTTTATCTTCTCCTGACGGTGAAAGAATCTGCCATGGAGGTGCCAACAAACCTTGAAGCCCGTAGAAGGATTGCATTCTTTACAAATTCTTTGTTTATGGATATGCCCCGTGCTCCTCGAGTTCGTAAAATGCTTTCTTTCAGGTTCAGACCACACTTCCTCATTAGGCATTTTTTTTACAACAGTAGTATAAATTTTCTACATGGATGTGATGCTAAATTCACCAAGAATTTGCAAAATTATTATTATTATTTTTTTGTTCGAATAGAAAAAGAAGAATACGTTAGATGTATGAAAGCACATACAAAAACTCTTAAGGATGTTAATTCCTTGGAAGGAAAAAAAACAAGCCAATACAATACAAAGAGACTAAGAAACAATTGCACTCTGGTCCATTTTCAAATCTTCTAAACTATAAAGTTTATGAGTCCCTGAGGCATGAACCAATAGTGAATTATAAAGAACAATTTTCCCCATGAAAGAGAAATTTCAGTGGTTTGATTGCAGAATATTCTGGCATTCCGTTCACCCCAAATGCATCATGTTATGGCTGAGAGTTTTCCAAATAAATCCCTCCAGCCTTGCTTGTCACTCACGGTTTTAGTTTTGCATTTGCATCTAAGTTATGTTGTTAATGTTAATAAATAAGGTGAGGATCTATTTCTTACCATTTATTCTCTTCAGAATGTTATTTTAACTTGCTCTGAGATTCATAATATCCTCAGGAACCAAAATTAGTCTGTTTTAAAAACAAAAATGGGGGGATTTATTTCTTGCATTCTACTTCTAGGCATAATTCAGTATTTTAAAATTTAGGAGTATGTTGTTGCGGGTGACAAGTACAACAGCTTTATACATTGTGAAAGATGCAGCTTTTGAACTACTTAATGACCCATTCGTTTTTCCTTCAGTGTTATGACACCATATTACAGTGAGGAGACTGTCTATTCTAAGAATGACCTTGAAATGGAGAATGAAGATGGTGTCTCTATTATATTCTATCTGCAAAAGATCTTCCCAGGTTCTTAAAGATTCATAACAACTCTCCTTTTTCATCCAATTGCTTAACCCATGTATGGCAGTTTTCAGTTTGACTTGGCCCTCATAGAGAATTTTTACCATTGATGCTTCAGATGAATGGAATAACTTCATGGAGCGACTTAATTGTAAACACGATAGTGAGATTTGGGAAAGTGAAGAGAACATATTGCAGCTGCGTCACTGGGTCTCTTTAAGAGGCCAGACACTATCCAGAACAGGTAGCTCATGGTCATTATCTCCTCCAGATGAATAGTATCACATTTGACCTCTTTTTCTAACAAATGCTGGCATTTCAGTTAGAGGGATGATGTATTACCGAAGGGCACTGAAGCTCCAGGCTTTCCTTGACATGGCTACTGAAAAAGGTAAAAACCAAAATTTTCAGATGTCTTCATTTTCCTGCTGCTCAACCTTTTTAATAGGATAATGTTTTATTTCACTGATTTTAACTTCAACGTGTCCACATACTAAATGTGGAAAGATTTTTACTCCTTGTTTTCTCCACAAAAAAAAAAAAAAAAAAAAAAATCGTTCAAGCCTTTTCCTATGTATAATGATGTGACAAAATGGTGAAGTTTGAGGTGTGATATGTAGCATTATCCTTCTTAATGTTACCCCATCTTGCCACTTCACTTCAAATTTATAAAGGAATGATCAACAGGAAAAAAGGGAACATATTTTCATTTGCACAAGATATTCCACTGACAAGTGACTAGTATATATCTACAGAATTTTAGCTGAATCATGATCTTGTTGGTTATTTAAATTGACAAAATGAAAGCAGATTATGTGATTTAAAGATGAACATCAGTGAATGTTAGGAAACCTTTATAACTTAAGGATTTCAAAGGATAGAATGGTGAAAGATCTTTGATGAGGATAGAAATTATCTTATGTTTCATAATAGTCATCCTTCACGGGCAAAAATAGCATTCCACTTTTGGTTATTTTTTTCTTTGGAAACTTACTTTGAATCAACTCATAACTCTATGGATTAAATGTAAAGTGCTTCTGTAGTAAAGTGGTATAAGATCTTCCCGTAGACACGTATTTCCTTTTCTGTTGGAGCACAAAAAATATTTCCCTGAAGTACAACTTGGTGACTAGTAACATAACTAAACTGAGGAAAGCAAGCTCTTCTCACGCATTAAATAATTTGAGCAGAGATTCTAGAAGGCTACAAAGCTGTATCAGATCCATCAGAGGTGGAAAAGAGAAGTCAAAGATCCTTACACGCTCAGTTAGAAGCTGTGGCTGACATGAAATTCACCTATGTAGCTACATGTCAAAACTATGGAAATCAAAAGCGAAGTGGAGATCGTCGTGCAACAGATATTCTAAACTTGCTGGTTAAGTATGTTCTCTATCTAATTAATACATTTTGTACTCTTCACATCAGAATGTACTTAAAAACTTCATTTTGATGACTGATTCCTGATGTACTTCATTTTGACTACTGATTCCTGATGTTGCCAATACAGTAATCCATCCCTTCGTGTAGCATATATTGATGAAGTTGAAGAGAGGGAAGGTGGAAAGACCCAGAAAGTATATTACTCGGTGTTGATCAAAGCTGTCGATCATCTAGACCAGGTAATTACCTTTGTCATATTGACAAACAGGAGAACACATTTTGATTACTCATTATCTTCTCTTCTCAGGAAATCTATCGCATAAAATTGCCGGGCTCAGCAAAGATAGGGGAAGGGAAACCAGAAAATCAGAACCATGCCATAATTTTCACTAGAGGGGAAGCTCTCCAGACCATCGATATGAATCAAGTAAATTTTCAAAGTTAAAGAACATCCTGTATATGAGCAAGTCAATGTTGTAGAATATTTCGCCAATTGTTGTCTTTATAAATATGTTTTTGCAGGACAATTACTTGGAAGAAGCTTTCAAAATGCGTAACCTTTTGGAAGAATTCAATGAAGATCATGGAGTTCGTCCACCTACAATCCTGGGTGTTCGTGAACACATCTTCACGGGAAGGTTGGATGACAGTTCAAGCGCTATGGACATTTTTGTTGCATTATTATTCTGCATTAGTTATTCTTGACTGATGCATAATGTTATTCTTCTCCTTGTTGGAGCTTTCATCAATATGAATTTTTGATATGTGGTTGATCCCCTTGGAGAAAAACGAGCGGATCAATATCAAAGTTAAATTCTATGAGATGACCAAATACAATTGGTGAATTACAACATTTGCTCTTTTTGCTGATTTCTGACAAGTTGCATGATTTGCAATGCAGTGTTTCTTCTTTGGCTTGGTTCATGTCAATGCAGGAGACGAGCTTTGTCACAATTGGTCAAAGAGTTCTGGCAAGACCTCTGAAGTAAGTTCTTCCATTTTGTATTCATTTCATTTATGCATAAAAGTAACGCCTTGCACTCATGCATTGCCCAGTAAGTGTGCGTATTGCCTTATGGTCTCACTCAATGAGTTCAATGTAGTAAATTTTCTGAAGAATCAGAGGAAGTTTTTCTTGTAGAAGTCCTTAAAGGGAAAGCACCAAGCTCAATTCTGATATGTAATCCATTTGCTCCCCCCCCCCACCTTTCAGTCATCATCCCCCTTGATTAGCTATGGGCTGAAAAGTTGACGCCCAATTCAGACTTGACTTTTCATGATTTTCCTAGTCCACTGTGTCAGTTCATTCTTGGACAGGCTGAATAATTGAATACAATGCCTCCAGATTCTCCTGATTTAATAGAGCCCAATAAAATAACAGCCTTTTTGCTTGTTCTGTATCATTTGAGATAGCTATGAAAGCAGCAGACTTCTGCCTCGGTAATTACTTCTTCCTACTCAAACATTATGATGGCTGGTTGCAGAGTTAGATTCCACTATGGTCATCCTGATGTGTTTGATAGAATCTTCCATATCACCCGTGGTGGCATCAGCAAGGCATCTGCGGGTATCAATTTGAGTGAAGATATCTTCGCTGGTAGTATTCTTACAAGTTTTCAATTCCAAGGATAATGTATGATACTGTATAATTAGTTTGCAAGTAATATGTTTCTGTCTATAGGTTTCAACTCAACACTAAGGCGTGGAAATGTTACACATCATGAATACATCCAAGTTGGAAAGGGAAAAGATGTTGGTCTTAACCAAATCTCACTCTTCGAAGCAAAAGTGGCTTGTGGAAATGGAGAGCAGACTCTAAGCAGGGACATATACCGATTAGGGCATCGTTTTGACTTTTTCCGTATGCTTTCCTGTTATTATACTACAATTGGGTTTTATGTTAGCTCAGTGGTAAGTTAATTTGCTTAAATAACTTTTCTAGTTATACATTACAGTTCTACAGCATTTGAAACCAAATCCTAAATTTGAGTCAACATTAATGTTTTTACTTACTACTCGTACTCAAGATAAGTTAAAGAAAGAAGTTAGAATGGCAGTCCCTTTTCTCCAAAGTTCTAGGGCACACAATGCCGCATGCCCTTCCCAGACTCATTTTAGATCTTTTGTACGCTTTGCTATTTGAAATTTTTAAGACCTTCAAAGTCTAGTTTTGGGTTATAAATCAAATTTCTGGTGTGATAATATCCTTTTAGAAATGCAAATTGTGGGTGCCAATTCAGTTACTGATCAAATTCATCAACAAAAATGATGAATCCTGATGGTAAAGAAAAATTGGTACTAAAATTTTCTATCACCCAGTAGCTGACTCTGCTGTTCTTCATATATCTTTTCATCTTTTGAATGATGTTATACTTTACATTGAACCTTTTTGTGATTATTTTAATCAAATCTGTTGCAAATTACAGTGAGTTGGTTTCTTGGCGTTTGAAATAACATTGAGAAACATGCTGTAATATCTATTAACATGAAGAAGGCCCATCATATACATTTCTTATTTGTGTAGTCCATACAAAAATTATTGGTGGTTAAAATGAGGGGGAAGCTCTCATAATTCAACTTTCACAAAATAGGTTTCATTCACATTGACAATCTTCCCTTTTGCTTAGATCATCTTTGTGAGGCAAAGAAACTACAATAATAACCTCCCTGCCCTACACCAGTGGAAGTCTATGGGCAGAAATTTTTGAAGTTAAATTTAGTTCTATTGTCAACCACATCTGATATCAGATTTTTTACTTGATTTCTCTATTCAATTTTTTACCTAAAATGTTGTGAAATCCTCTTTTCTATAGTCATCTAACCTGAAAAAATTAAAATAAAATAGTTCTTTAGCAAAATAAGAAGCTTTGCAGCTTATTTGTTAACTGAGTAGACTCAGTTGCAGTCTCATGTTGCATACCTGATGCTAACTCTTCACGTTGCAGATAATTGTTCTTACAGTCTACTGTTACTTGTATGGCAAACTTTATCTGTCAATAAGTGGATTGGAGAATGCGATTATGAAGTTTGCAAGGGCTAAAGGTGATAATTCTCTTAAAGCAGTTGTGGCTTCTCAGTCTGTTGTTCAATTAGGTCTTATGATGGCGCTACCTATGATCATGGAGATTGGTCTAGAAAGAGGGTTCAGAAGTGCACTCGGTGATGTCATAATCATGCAACTTCAGCTTGCAGCAGTCTTCTTCACGTTCTCTCTTGGTACAAAGGTTCACTATTATGGGCGCACCATCTTGCATGGTGGGGCAAAGTACAGAGCCACTGGTCGTGGTTTTGTTGTTCGACATGAAAAATTTGCAGAGAACTACAGGATGTATTCTAGGAGCCATTTTGTGAAAGGGTTGGAGTTGATGATATTGCTGATAGTATACCATTTATATGGATCAGCAGCTACTGATTCTACGAGCTACATTTTTATGACTGGGTCTACATGGTTCCTCGTAGTCTCATGGTTGTTCGCCCCTTTTATATTTAACCCTTCAGGATTTGAGTGGCAAAAGATAGTGGAAGATTGGGATGACTGGACGAAATGGATAAACAGCCGTGGAGGTATTGGAGTCCCGGCAAACAAGAGCTGGGAATCATGGTGGGAAGAGGAGCAGGAGCATCTGCAATACACAGGATTTTTGGGACGGTTTTGGGAGATTGTCCTTGCCTTCAGATTTTTTATCTTCCAGTACGGAATTGTTTATCAACTACACGTTGCCAATGGCAATACAAGCATCATGGTGAGTATATTAGCTCTTCATTGGGATTTCATCTCCTATTTGCTTTTGTAATCTTCATTTGTCATGCAATCTTTCAATCACCAATAGGAAACAAAAAATCAAGGTTGCCAAGAAAAACTTACTTGGACTTCAAAGCCATGAATTGATGTCCCAACTAAATTCAATTTCATCAGAAAACGTCGCTTTTTGTCTGCACAAGTTGACAACCTCTAATACTCAATCAGAGCATGAAAGCAAAAGAATATAGTCTTGGTTATTTTGATTCTTATTGGTTAAAACTTGTTTGTCATTGCTATGTTTGTCCTAGTCGTTCCCCAACTGAAACATTATTCTGTCAAAGAACCCCTTTCCTATAGTTCAGATCATTGTAGAACAATCAGCTAAAAGACCATTGATGTTCTTTATTGCATTGAAGTATATGTTGTTGTGGGCGCCATCTGATGTCATGCTATAAAAACAGGTATACGGTCTCTCCTGGCTTGTCATTTTGGCTGCCATGATCGTCTTGAAGGTAAGTAATTCACAGGTATAAGACATTTCAACTAATGTAATATCTATTGTGATAACAAACTGAAATCCATTTGACCTGCAGATTGTGTCCATGGGAAGGAAGAAGTTCAGTGCAGATTTCCAGCTGATGTTCAGACTTCTCAAGCTGTTCCTTTTCATTGGATTTGTGGTCACTGTAGTCATTATGTTCTTGTTCCTCAGTCTTACCATTGGGGACATTTTTGCTAGCCTGTTGGCTTTCTTGCCAACTGGATGGGCACTTATACAGGTACACAATCCATTCTCTGAAACCCTATTCAATCCCTATACGACAGAACAGAATTCTTGGGAAGCAAGATGCATATGCACTGCTTCTTTAACCTGGTTTGTGATTTATGTGCAGATTGGGCAAACATGCAGACCAATAATGAAGGGAATTGGACTGTGGGGGTCATTAAAAGCCTTAGCCAGAGGGTACGAATACTTGATGGGAGTAGTAATATTCGCACCAGTTGCCATAATGGCATGGTTTCCATTCGTCTCAGAGTTCCAGACCAGGTTGCTGTTCAACCAGGCTTTCAGTCGAGGACTTCAAATTCAGCGTATTCTTGCTGGTGGAAAGAAGCAGAAAAAGAACTAAGAACAGTGCAGTGATATGTACAAGACATATATATGGCATTGGACATGACTCGAATGTAATTTCCATAACTTTTGCGGCACTGAATGCGAAATGCACGAAACTATACGGAAATTGATTCTCTCTCTTTTCTATTTTATTTATTTAGTTAAATTAATGTGATTTGATGAATTAAATAAATAATTTATACAATTAAATTTATGTCTAATGAGATAATAAATATTTTCTTTACCTAAAAAATAAATAAATAATTGAAATATAATTAAATATTATTCTCTTGTAATATTTGGTTTTTTAAGTTATTAGCCAAAAATATATCAATCAAATTTAAAATTGAGAAAAAAAAAACAAAGAAAATATTCGGGATATTTACCAAAATATTGTAATTTAAAAAAAAAATTATTTAAATATCGTGAATTTTTTTTTGTTTCCAAAATATTGATTTCACACTCTAAAAGTGCGAAATCATCATTTTTAAATCTTTTTTTTTAATTTTAAAAAACCGGTTCAGTGTGAAACCAGTTTGAGTCGAATCGGTTTCACACTCAAACCGGTTTTTAACCTTTTTTTGTTTCAAAAAATACTTTTTTTCTTTTAAAAAAAATGTAAATATGTAGATTTGATTCTCGGACCTAAAGCTATGAGACATTGAAATGATAACCACTGGACCATAACATATTGTGTGCTTGTTGTTGTTTATTTTCTTTTTATTTTTAAATTTTTAAATTTTTAAACAATTTAATATATTAAAATAATTAATATTTATGTAAAAATTCTTTTATATTTTATATTACATATTTTCTCATGAATTATTTTTTTATTTAATCATAATTTTATTTTTTATATTATTTGTTTATAATTAAACAATTCAATATATTAAAATAATTAAAATTACATATATGAAAACTCTTTTATGTTTTATATTACATATTTTCATATATTTCATAAATTATTTTTTTATTTGATCATAATTTTATTTTTTATATTATTTGATTTATAATTAAACAACTCAATATATTAAAATAATTAATATTTAAATATGAATGTTATGGTAAAATTTCGTTTGAAACGATGTGGTAGAAAGCAACGTGTGACTTGAAGGATATGATCCGATGTGAATTTTTACACCCACCATTGAAATATATAGGAATGAAGGCGCTCTTAGCTCGACATATTTTATTCTGTTCCATTGAATAATTTATTAAAATTATTAAATATTAAAAATAAAATTATAATCAAATAAGAAAATAATTTATTAAAATTTAAATATTAATTATTAAAATACCAGAAGAACTTTATTTTTTTATAAAATCTTATATGTAACATTTTAAAATTCAGAACCTTATTCATTATTTAGAACATAATTTAAAGTTTTTAGAAATAATTTATTGTAAGGAATTTTCATAAATAATCTCAAAGGGAGTATTTCTCCCGTGGGTAAGGTCATTGCATCTTAGTTTTCTATATATGCTAAGCAAATACGTTGCCACAACGGAAATAAAATTCAAACCATTAGTAGTACCATTGCCATTATACTCAAGGGTGAAGATGCTGTTTTATTTACACTAAGCCCCCACCAAATGGAGCAACACAGATCCACACCAACCAAAACGGAAAATGCTGCTTCACCAATGAAGACTCATTTTCAACCGGGAAAAGGGCATTAAAAATCTTAAAGTACATATAATTTTAAAGGCAATCCCCATGAAAGAAAAAACAAAAACAAAGGTACACACTTGACATAAAAATGTGAAAAGTAAAGAAGAAAATCAAAGGGAAAACCCGGCGATGACTGACCAATAAGTATAATCTTTCATGTAAATCAGCACCAAACCGGCGATTACTTGGTGTTAGCACGACAGCTTCAATCTCATGTCGCAGAAAGATATCCTCAGCTTGGGCCTCAGAAGCACTTCTCTTCACACAATCAGATGGTATATGTATATCACATCAGCGGTAATCCACAACTTCTCAAAACAATCAGACGGTAGATAGGATGGCACAACCTCAGGGTGATGGTTTCCAGTCGAACTCAAGATTATTAAAGCCGTTAACTGTTCCATAGCTGTTAAGCAACCGACCACCAAATTCATGTTGTTGATGATTGATGCCGGCATCAAGAGGAATCAATGGCATGCCCACCCTTCCATGCATCGTCATCGAATTATTTCCCATTATAGCTCTAGCACCGCCAGCCGAGGCAGAGATACCCATTCCACCGGCAAAGCTCCCAGATCCGGTACCATTAATTCCTAAGCTATTATTTGATTTTGTGTTTCCCGCAAAAGGGTTGCCATTGCCAAAAGAATTATTGCTTATATGCGCTACATTATTCA
Source organism: Dillenia suffruticosa (assembly GCA_033439265.1). Classification (NCBI taxonomy): domain Eukaryota; kingdom Viridiplantae; phylum Streptophyta; class Magnoliopsida; order Dilleniales; family Dilleniaceae; genus Dillenia; species Dillenia suffruticosa. The sequence goes on from JAVTVX010000027.1 coordinate 2,621,248, forward strand.
TGTTCTTCCCACTGCTTCCAACAGAACCAACCCTCACAATGTCACTTGCATCAAACTGTGATGAATTCATAATTTCTTGTATTATCTTGTCAACAGAACTCTGGGACTCATTTGGGTCACCCTCGTTGGACTGTGGTGATTGTTGCAATAGAGCTGGTGAATTGGCAGAATTAATTTGGGTCACGGTGCCTGTGGTTGTTATGGCATTATGAGAGGGCTGTGGGGCATTGTTAGAGGATGACGGTGTTGGGGATGAGAATGGAGAGGAGGGGTTGGGCTGAGCTGATGGTAGGGTAGTCGAGGATCCAGCAGATGGAATTTGACCTGGAGTGCCAGCATAAGGACTGTTTGGATTGGCAATAAGATTCTCATGTCTAGAATTAATAGAACTCTGGTGGAGAAGCCCAACGACAGTAGTACCAGAAGTTGGATTGGAAGTGGTTCCAACAGAATTATTTGCACTTGCAGTGCCATTGACAGCAGAAAAAGGAACAGGGGCTGCTTGGACAGAAGCATGATCATTATTTGAGTTTTGTCCTGCTAGTGGCTGCTGTGCCTGTTCCTCAGGTTGTTGGCCAGAGTAATGTGGCTGACCCAATGGACTTGCCTTCCGAGAAAATGTGGCTAAACTATCTGAAGAGTAGTCTATAAGTTAGTGCGTGGTTGAGCAATCATGTAAAGCTATCTTTAGCAAAAATAACACAACAAAATACTCCCACAGATGCAGTTAGTTTGGTGCACTTTGATTACTTAAATTTGTAGCACTTCTCTTGTTGATGCAAAATTACTTAAACAGAATCAATTACTTGAAATATGACACGTCTGTTGGAAATATATAAGCTACTTTAGTTCCTAAACTAAGAGAAGAAAGACAGCACAATTATTGACAAAATGCTCAAGATCATTTTTGGGAGTTCCTAACTGAAAAGAAGCACAAGCAAAGTGAAATGAGGCGAGTACACATGTAGCTACTTAAAAGAAAATAGAAGAAATGATGGAAGAAACACCAATTTATAAATCCCATCACTGGTACTCTCCTATAATCCAAAGTCCTTGTCATATATCAATTTCTACAGAATTTTGAATATGTGTAATCCATCTTTTCTAAGTGGTAATAAAATCTAACAGCATGTCAAACATGACACTTATCCATTAATTCTTGGATAAAGCCTGATTCTGTATCCAAAATTACTTATATCTTAATTCATTAAATACTCAAGAGACACTTGTCATACTTATTACGTAATTTCCTTGTTTTAGAGTTCCATTAGAGATATTAAGAATAAGCTTCAGTCATACTAACACTTAAATTGTTTTGGTTGATTTATACACCAAGCAAGAAGTATTAGAACAACTATCAACACATATTCCTGGCCAATAGCTGAACAATAATTACTGTTATGCGAACCATTACACGGGCGGCTAAAGAGAGTCGGTGACCTAAAGCCAAATTTTATTACAGGGCCTTTAATTTATTTAATAAAATTAACATAAAGTTTTACTTTAAATTTTATTCTCCTAGATTTTTGAGATGCAAAGTTACCAATTAAATTTATTAGACATTCTTTTGGAAAAGTGATTAGGTTATAATTGGATAACTAATATGAATGAGAGAGGATATGATATTTTGTGCAATTAATCGGAAAGTTAAAAAATGAGGGAGGCTGATAAGGAGAAAAATTAGAGATTCAGGGAAATGATCAGGTTATAGTTGACTAACTAATTTGAATGGGAGAGAATAAGATTTATTAGGTATTCATTTAGAAAAGTTAAGGAGCATAATTCAGTTTGAATAAATATAAAATTTATATAAACCGTAAACAGTATATTATTGAATCATGGGGCTTAAAATTAAGGGGGCCTCAAGCAAAGGCTTTGGTAGCTTATGCTTGAGCCAGCCATTCCCTATAGTTAAGCAACACTGAATGCTCCTGAAGCATAGGATTGCAAAAAATAAAATAATAACAATAATAAAAAAGCCAAAAATAGATTAACCTCTCCAGAGAAAGATGTGGAAACAGTAGTTAATCTCTAAAATTTTTGCACTTCTCCAGCCAAAAGCGCCATTTAAATATTATAAAATATATACATGGGCTTAAACTGCTTGATATTAGGTTAAAATTAACATCATGTATTTTAGGATATAAGCTATTCATGTAGCTGACCTAAACGGGAACGTGGAATCCCGTGTGAATTAGCAAGGACCACCTTGCAAGGCTAAAAACTCCCGGGTAACCGATAGCGAAGTAGTACCGTGAGGGAAGGGTGAAAAGAACCCCCATCAGGGAGTGAAATAGAACATGAAACCGTAAGCTCCCAAGCAGTGGGAGGAGTCCAGGGCTCTGACAGCGTGCCTGTTGAAGAATGAGCCAGCGACTCATAGGCAATGGCTTGGTTAAGGGAACCCACCGGAGCCGTAGTGAAAGCAAGTCTTCTTAGGTTAAGCCTTAAAATGGTCGCTTGAGTCGAGTTAAATACTAATTCAATCTCCCCCTATTCCTCAAGTTAGGAGACAAGGTATCTCAAATAACACCACCACACTAAAAACAATGCTTGATGTAGATTGAAATTTTCAACTTGGAAGAAAAGAACAAATCTTACCTATTGGTCCTTTCCCTGTTTCCCGGCTATAATCAATCAAATCTTTCATGCTATTGACTACCTCAGATATCTGCAGTTTAGCCAACAAGAAATTGGAAAAACAGAGTCTAATCAATTATCGGAGACAATTCACAATTGAAGGCTCTATCTTAGATATGATAAAGCAAAATAGAAGATGAAAATTAACAATATTATTCCAAATCAGTATGTATCTGGGGGGATAAAAGAAAGTTTCCATTCATGACATATAAATGCCATCCCTCATAAATGAAAAGAAACTACAAACAAATGGAATGGGTTAGCAAATGTAGAGTATGAATAGAAGATGTGCCTAAATGCAGTATGATATTGTTCTGGACTCTAAATATATTATTGCATTCCAAGACTGCGAGGACAGAGTTGTTTAACAGGCGAGTTTAAATGGTCATGAGGAAGGCAGTAGGAGAAAAGAAGTCAATTTGAACTAGAAAAGTTTGTAACCCTTGACGGCCATTATTTATATATATATAAAGATGTGGATTTTGTGGGGCATTTATTTAAAAGCTAAAATATCACTGAATTTTTAATCATGGAAAAGTATAATGGTAGCAGCATGCACCACCATAAAATCTTTGCTATTTGTGCAAATGTTACAAATAGATGAGTCAATTTACTAAAACTTATTCAAGTTATAACTATTTTGGAATATGGTATTCAAATACTGCCAACACCTTTTCTTCCTCATTTACAGTAAAGATTTACACCAAATTCTATCCAGCAAAGAGTTTGAGAATGGATGCTGAATGGTACACTCAAATAATTACCAAATATGCCTTAAAAGGCTATCTAAAGAAGAATTGGATGTTCTGTTATTCTGTTTCAACTAGGCGTGGTTACAATATAAGCTACAACCAGATATACAAAGTTCTCTATATGCTTTACTTGCAAAGGTGCAAAATTCATGGGCATAGTTATAATTAATCAGAACTCGTAACTTTCTGGAAACAGCTACAGAAAACCCAAAAACCCAAAATTCTTGTTTAAAATTAACATCATCATCATTATTGTAAATTTACATGTTCTTGGGCAAGAATAAAGAGCAAAGGAAAGCAGACTTTTGAACAAGTTAAAGAGACCATTTTTCTGGTAAATTCAGTCTACAACTAACTCAAAACACATGAACAATTTTCCCAAAAAAAGAGAAGGAAAAAAAAAAAAAACTCTTTCTAAGGTCATATGATTTTGTTTCAATATGTCTTCTAGAGTTCTCCCACTTAATATGTTCTCTTGATTTATCTCCAAGTAAGGCATCCCCAGATTTTCAGCTTTTCCTTAATATATTTATTATTTCCCATCTTCCTTCTTTCCTATCAAACCACTAATCCACCTTAACATTCTTAACTTGGCAACATAACATTTGTGTATGTTAAAAAGATTGGCTGGTACTTAAAGGAGGTCACTTCCAAGAATTAATCCCAAGAATTCTAGTAGAAAGGCAAGCAATTTTCCTACTAAAACATTAGTCTATAATGATTTGTAAAATCCCAACACTTCATGCCACAAAGCCTTGTCAATCCTATCGTATTCTCAAAAAGAGATTTTAATATATAATGAAATGACATCTTCTGGAGTGTGAAGATTAAGTGGACCAACAAGATGGTTTTTTTTAAATAGGTAAGTCGAACAAGGTATTTGTTTAGCGGTCACAAAATAATTTATGACAAGGCCAACCACCAAACAACAGCCTATTTACAGTCCAGATCTGCATCACCTAAAAAGGGAAGAATTTGCACAAAGTAAATCAAGGAACAAAAAAGATTTCACAAAGTTGTAATGAGCATCATACCTGGAGGCACCTCACATATCTTTTTGTATATCCTAAATCATTAACTAATGGCACCTCCAGTGCTTTTGCCAATTGACGAGCTGAAGAAACAAACCTGGAAAGAAATGCAAATACTTTAACTTAAAAAGGTTGAAACTTCTGGTCAGTATAAGACAAGAATGTTACAGCAGTACAGAAAAAGTACGAAAAGGAAAATTTTATCAAGATGGATAGAACAATGCACCTTAATTTAGCATAACCAAATTAAAGTAAGCCTTTATCCCGACTAGATTAGGACTAGCTATAGGAATCTGATTTCTCTGTTCAACTCTATTAAAAGCAATGTTGTTGGTTAAACCAGCGATTACCATATCATATTTTATCATCTTTCCTAGAGTTTTCTTAGGTCTCCCTCTTGTTGTTAGGTCTCCCTCTTGTTGTTAGTGCACCTTCATTTTATACGCTATCTTAATCTTAATGCTTTTCCTCTAACAAGAGCATTAATGGTCTCCTTTGAACATACCCACACTATATTAATCCATTTTCTCTTATCTTATATATGATTAGTGTTACTCATAAGTTTAACCCAATAGGCTGACTTCAAAATTCTATCCTTTTCTTTTTACTCCATTCATCTACTTTAACATTCTCAACTCAGCTATGCTCATCTTTTGCGTACGTTGATTTTTAATAGTTCAACATTTCATGTCAAAAAGTATTGCTGGTTTTATTACACTTCTATAAAACCCACCTCTTAATTTAAGCAGAATCTTACAATCACATAATACCCCGATCACACTTCTCTAGTTCATCCACCTTCCACCCTGATCTAATCTTATGTTCAACATCTGCATCAATATTTCCAACTTTCTAAATAACAAATCCTCAGTAACAAAAATGATCCCTCTTACACGTCTCTTCTCTACCAATTTTTCACTACATTTATATCCAAATCATTGTCCATATTAAAGCTCATGTACTTTGTTATTGTTCTGCTAAAACATTTTGATTCTATCATATTTCTCCATTTTTTTTCTAGTTTTTGATTCATACCTTGCTTTCTTTCATCAATCAATACAATATCATCTGCAAATAACATACACCAAGAATATCTTCCTCAACATCACCCGTGACATTATCCATTATTGATGCAAACAAACAAGAACTGATCCTTGGTGTTGGTGGACACCTATGAAAATCCAAAATTCTTTCGTTTGATCGTAACTAAATACTCTATCATACATATACTTAATTCAATTGATATAATTCATGAAATCCCAATTACTTCTCAAGATACTCAATCATATGCTTTCTCCGCATAACTGCCACATCAATGAAGACGGCATATTAATAGGAAATAACATATAGACCATAAGGAGTGTATTCAATTGAGGTAGAGGATGACTGAAATATCCAGGGTGGGACCCCTTTGTTATGGTTAAATATGCAAAGTCTATTTTAGGTCAATGTTGGTTTGAAATTAAATTGACCACTAATTGAAGAGGCCAGTTTCACCACGCCATGTTAATAGAAAATATCGTATAGATTATAACGGAGTGTGGTTAATTGAGGTACAGGATGACCGAAACAAACATGGCCTAACAACACAGTAGCAGCTCTGATAGGGAAATATTAAGGTGTAATATATAACGTATAGCATGTAACAAATACAGTAACAATAAACTTACAAGTTACAATTAGTCTCTAGTTCTTGCTCCGGTACACTGGATGATGTATTTTGGGCAGAAGCTTGATATTTTTGAGCGGCAGCTGCAAGCTGATTGACCTGAGACAAAACCAAAACAGATGATTCAGATCTGCAACCAAAGTGTATGGAAGCTATGCCTATGATCCAAACCTTGTCCTCGCAGAATAGGAGATAATCTCATAACACTGGACAGGGGAAGAGGTAATAAAACGAAAGAAAAGCATAACTCAGAAGGAACAAACAAAAAAGAATTATAGACATGCAACGCAATCCTTAAAAATGATCGACTGAATGTGATCGCTTCCACAAAGCAACTGTATCAATGGTGAACAGCACAAGAAAAAACTAAAGTTTTAACCTGAGGAATTATCAGTCTTCTAGGGATAAGTTCCTCATGTCGCCGAGCACAAAACTCCCATGAGCAAATCTGTAGCAAGATAAGGCAAATGGCGATGAATGATCATGTTAAAGAAATCTTGTGCTTTAAAATATAAAAAATAAATAAATAAATAAATAAAGAAGAATTAAATGCCCAACCTTCAGATCAGAAGAAAATACAATACGAAGTTGGCCCTCACGAACTACACGCAATTGATCGAATATACTTTCTTGTGTTGCTTTTGCATAGTCCAGGACAATCTGGCCAGATGCATTTTGATATTCACGAGGCATGTCAACATAAAGAAGCTCTTCCAATGTACCACTATCATACTTGATTTTGCATAGTCTAGGTAGGACCTCGGCGGTTGTTTCTGGAAAGCAGAATACATAGATATATAGGATTAGAACACAAAAAATAAAAGGAAAATTTAAGCTCCAATAGTGGCTCCAAAATTGATTTATTTATTTACTTTCCTTTTTCTTTGTATTTTATTTTTTTATTTTAAATATATATATTTTTATTTTATTTTATTTCTTTTCTCTATCTTTTCTAAATTTATCTCTTAAATGGCCAACCTCAAATATTGGAATTAAGACCCAGTTTGTTTTTGTTGTTGTTGTTGTTGTTGTAGTGGCTCCAAATATAAGAATGGTCGGATGCAACTCATTTTGTTATGAGTTTTCTCTTTTCCCTCATACAAGTTCAATCATACAACTCATAACCACAAAGTGATTAGACACCAAATTTCATTTTTGTTACCTTTCCTTGATCATCCACATAATTTCCCCTTTTTCCATTTTTTTCTTACTACTTCTGGACTTGCACCATAAGATTCCAAGGCATGAATAATCATGTATGTGCAGGTTTGACTGAGTGTTATAAGTGTGTATTCCTTCCTGACCTGGGCTATGAATGTCTATCAATACAATTACCCTACTTGCACTTTATGTTTTCCAGCCCCATACAGGACTCCTTGAGAGCGGAAGGAACAACTGGAGAGCCAGCATTTCACAGTTTGGCAAAGACAAATGACAATTAAAGCAGAAGGGAAAGGCAAAAGTGAAGAGAGTAAATGAGGAAAACTCTGTCATTTAGCCTACTCCAAACAAAAAAGAAAGATTTTTCTCGCCCTCTGTCTCAAGTGCACAATGCTTCAAAAACTGATTATTTGTCTGGAACTAGCAAATCATACAAGATTATTTAGTTAGATGTATGGGCAGACGTGAACCAGCAAACGGATTGGGAAAGTGATATGAATGATAAATTCGCCACAGACCAATTTGGTGTGGATTGTAGGTTGTCCAGTTATCCAGTTGTTTTTTCTTCTTTCTCTTTTTCCTCAAATCATTTTAAATAACAGAATAACAATGGCAACCAAACCATCATTTACTATGAATGGGCCATTGACAAATTTTTTAAATGAGTTGTCACCATGACTATGGATTTCCGCATTTCTGGTAATTAAGTGGCACCACACTGTACCTGCATGTTGAGTGAACCAGTTATACCTGTTCCTAGTTTTTCATGTTCATGTTTGAGGAGTTCCGGAAATGGTAACAGTATAGACATAATAACAGCAAATGAGCCAATTTCTTGGCAAACGAAGAAAGGTCTCAAAGGAAACTTCAACTAATTAACAAGTATTGTCCTATATGCCACTGTCTTTGCCATTTTTGCACAGAGATTGTCAAAAGGGAAAAACCCAAAAATGCAAAAAGTCAGACAAGGTAACACTTTGGGGATTAGACACGTGTCCATAAAATATGGCAGCAAGGATCGTAGTCAAACTGCATTAGACATTGTTGGACCACCAAAGAAATGCACTCTTTGAAATAAAGAAGACTTAACAATGAAAGAATGAATGCCCACGTCTGTGCATGTATGGGGGATTGAGGTATGAGAGAAAGATAGATCATACCGAATCCACGACCAGGCTTGCAATTGCATATTTCACAGCGCCAAACATCCTGCAAAAGCTGAAATTTAAATTCTTACACTTCTACAAAATCCAGTCCCAGAAAACAGTACAACTTAAATTGCTCCCAGAAATGGAAATGCTAGCCCAGAGAATAAATGACCAAACACAGAGAACCAAGTTAATCCTCAGTAAACTGGTTGACATGGCCATGCGGTATAGATAAGGGGAAAAAAGAACAAAGACCACCAGTAAACTTTAAAGGTCTAGTAAACCTATTACAGGAAGTGGCAAATTGAGGAAAAGGTGGTTCAAACATCACACAAGCCCCTTCTTGATATCTGTGGAGTGCAAAGCTCAACAACTTCAGATTGGATTTCTTTTTTTTTTTCTTTTCTTCTTTTTTTTTTTTTTTGTTCTTTTATTACTTTCAACTGAAAGCACAAGTAGCTTATTTGAGCTATAATTTTCTATGGAGCACAGTGGAAGAATCAATAACAACAAGCAAAATATTTCTCCATATTGAAGTTCTAGGTGATGTGCCCACAAATGCCTCATCATTCAACTTTCAAGTGTAGGCCAGTTTTCCCTAAAACCTTAAAAGATCAGATGTGTCATTCTAAGGCAATGCATTTTAAGTAGCCTCATCTTTTTCATTGTTAGAGATGCAAAAGGCATTCGTGCTTATAACAAAAATTTCAAGCATTTTTAATGTACTGGAGAAAGTCTGATACAGTAAAGATTCACGTGACTAATTAATGAAGATATGTTCCTTAATGACTCACCTATGACCACTCCCCGACGGTACTAAAGATTCATGTGACTAGGTAATGAAGATATGTTCTTTAAATGATGCACCTATGAACCCTCCCCGACAGTACTACAAGTAGTTATTTCTAGAAACAGACCTGAGGAAAAACTCCATTTGTTTGGCGGCTACTTCCATATAAAGAAACACACCACCTTTTTTTGGCATTTTGAGCAAAAAATTCAGCAACAAATTTTCTCCAGAACTCAATATTGTTATCCTGCAGAAGAAACCAGAATCACAAGCCAGATCAGCTCACAGTCATTCATATGGAAAATTTGATGGCACAGAGACCAGGGTCATGCCTCAATGCAGACAAAGAAAATACCTCTTTTTTTTTTACATGAAATGCAGAAAAAGATGTTGAAGAAGGAAACTCCTCATATGGTCACTATGACATGACTAGGTTTCTATATCTTTATTGAACATACAAAAAATCAAACTGCTGATCAATATCCAGTAAATGTGACGGGAACTTTAAGCAATAAATCAGACTATTATACATATTAGGTGTGAAAACAAGCCCAAACATGAATGAACATAGCTTCATCAGTAAGTGTCAACTTCAGCTTACAAAATGTTATGTATATAGTAGCTCAGAATACGTAAAATTTTGCTTCAAATATGCAATATATCTTACTTGAGGTCTCTGCTGTTGCTGATACATGTACTGAGTCAGTCGCCGAGCACATGTTCCTGGCTCATATGGAGGTCTCACCACAGATCTCATTGGAACGTTCTGCTGCTGAAGCTGTTGTTGTAGTTGTAATCTTTGCTGTGGGAGCACTTTTAACAGTTGCTGTTGCTGCAGCTGCCAAATTCGCTGTTGTTGCAACAGATTTATCTGAGTAACAGCAGCTTGGGGGGACTGCCTGGACATTTGGAGGAACTGCTGCTGTTGCTGCTGCTGTTGATGTTGCTGCTGCAACAACAATGGCTGATCTGCTTGTTGAGGTTCCATTTTCACTGGTCCTAAGCCCCTAGGAATAAGGTTCTGTTGGGGATCCATTTTGACTGGACCAAGACTGCGCAAAGACTGAACCTGCTGTTGTGGAACAACACTCTGATCTTGAACCAGTTGTGGTTCCAACTTAACAGGGCCTAGGCCACTTAACCCACTCCGAGCAGATTGAAGTTGGGGCTGCTGCTGCTGACCATGAGAAGCAGCAAACTGCTGCAATGGCTGCTGATTATGCTGAAACTTCTGTGCCAAGTGATGTTGGATTTGAGGTTGGTGTTGATCAGCCAATGCTTGGGAAGGATTTGAAAATTGTTGATTTAGAACTTGGTTGGGTGTAGCAGCAGTGCTCATGTTCGATGGTGTGAATGAAGAAGGTGAAGGACTATAACCCATATCATTAGCTACACCAGACATTGGATCCGACTCCGACCCATTATTAATTCCTCCACGCTGAATACCACCGGAAACAGAAAGTCCAGATATTGATCCACCACTTACATAAGACTGATTAAGAAGAGACGATATATTGGGTGTACTTCCTAGTACATTCATGTTATACTGCACACGAGAAGAAACCAACGGATTAAATGTTCCTTGTGCGCCATGAGATCCCAAAATCGCAGAGTTTGAGCGCATTAGCGCTGGAGAAACAGACTGGGCACCTCCTATAGGAGTTGAAGGCCCGGATTGCACCATTTTTGTCACAATGCAGGCTATAAATTCCACTAAACTCCCAAACTCTATCAACAAACTACAGATTCACAAAACCCAAATACCCAGATCAACCTTGTGATCATCTTTGTCTAACCCACGATGCAATTTTTCAATCAGAAGAGACCCAATTGCACAAAGACAACAACAATAACGCTTGTAAGCAAGAACACCAAAACCAATTGGCCTAAAAACAACTTCTTTTTCACAGATTAAACCTCGTACCCTGCAAAACAACCAATAAACAACTACTTCATAAACTAAAACAAGGAAAAGCAGTACTCAAGAGGAATCATCACTATCGAATTCAACAACATACGAATCTTTATAAGCAGAAACAAACAACAAAAACTTTGGCAAACTCCGAAAACAATCAAACGAACAACAGAAATGAGACAAAAACAGAAGAAAAGGAAAATAAAGAAACCCTAAAATCTCAGAAATGGTAAAAACAAATGCCATAGTCCAAATTCAGTAAAAAGTGGGCTCAAAATGGAAAAACAAAGAAGCTTTTGGAAGACTTACAGTTTATAAAATTCGGCAATGAGAAACAGAGAGAATTTCAAGACCTAAAAATAGGATTATAGATTAATTTCTCATATGCCTTTTACAGTTCAATTGTTGTTCGTCTTTCCAAGAATTTTGATTGATTTGAAGACTCCAGGATTGTTCTTCGTTAGTAGTCAGTCCTTCGGGTTTATTCATGCGTTCATGTTAGAGAGAGAGAGAGAGAGACAGAGACAGAGACAGAGACAGAGACAGACAGAGGGAGAAGAGGAGAACATGAGGTTTTTGCTCTGTTTTAGAGAGAGACAGAGACACAGAGAACCTGCGTGCGTAGTAGAAGCGGACGTCAAAATGGGATTTCGATCTGATTGAATTTTGGTTTGCGCTTTCATTCCCTTCCAGCTTCCGAGTCCATCTCTCTCTCTCTCTCTCTCTATCAAAAAATGTTTTGCTCTCCCTTCCCATATATGCCATGACCCCCACATGTATATATGGTCATGGCCATCTTCACATTTCAAGAAATCCCCTTCCGATGCATTAATAAAAAAGTTTTTATCTGAGAAATATTGGTAAAAGGTTTTGTATAATAATATTTCCTTTTCTCACTTCACTTCTTTAATTAAAACTTGTAGATACCAAATTAGCTTTGATAGTTGGGAGTAGGGTTGAAATTGTATACATCACTGGGTAAGAACCACAACCCAAATCGCTCGTATTTCTTTAAAATCTTGAATTTTTTTTTTATAAAATTTATTTTAAATTTCACGTATTTAGTAAAGGATTTCGATTATTAAATAATTTTGTTAAATAAGCTTGTCGCAATATTTTACACCTTTAGCATTTGATACTACAACAATAACAATACCAGCGGTCAGTTAGTCTAATAAAATATAATGTTAGATCCCTTAATTAAGATTTTGAATTTGACTCGCGATTTGAGTATGAAATAAATTACATTTGGAGGATAGTCTCTTATATAGACTGTTATAAGTTTCAGATCGAATTAAAATATAACTCTGGATACCAGTTGAAATAGTACAAAAAAAAATAACAATAACAACAAATTACATCTAACTCCCAACATTTAGGATTGATAATTTGAAAGATAAATTTGGAAGTTATGTTAAACAAAACATTTACTCATAAAAATTTTGGAAAAAATCATATTCATGCTCCTCCAAATACCATGGTTACGTTAACAAGAAGCAACACAATAATGCTGGGTGCATGGTCGGTAGATCACTTGTAGGTTGATATTTAAAGAAGGCGATTGTTCGTGAAAGTTAAAAAAATTTCAATCTTACACGTTTGGTAGCATTGGGATATAAATTGGAGATGGACTTTTCTCCATTTACCCTTTTCACTAACCATATGCAATTATAGTTCACGTATAATGTTGTTAAAAATTTTCAAAATAACAAAGGATAATGTAGATTTTATGATTTTTTTTTTTTGTTTTCATTATTAGTATCTGAAATTTATTTGATTAATTCGGTTTGAATACTATAAGATCCAATTTAGAGATTAATTTTTTCAAATTCTTTTTCATCGTTTTCAAAACTTAAACTCAAAATTTTGTTAAGGGAATAAATTGTCCGATCACTCAATCTAAAAGAATTTGATAGTCACGTTCTTATCGATAACTCTAGAGAAACCGATCCAAGCCTCTTTTCTCTTTTGCCTACTCCCAAAAAAAAAAAAACCTTTGAAACAATAATAATGAGGAATGAAGAGAATTTGGATATTCGTCGATATCTAATTAATTTAATAGTTGAATATCGATATTTTTTAAATAAAATTTTAAATTCAAATTTTGAGTAATATTAAAACAAATATTAAGAGAGATTTATCTCTTAAAAATTCAACTCGATTCAAACTAAATTTAATATAATTATTGAATATCTCTGATTTATAAAGAAGAAAAGGGGTAATTTCGGTCTCTCTTATTACACTTTAGTGCACGAGAACCTCTCGACAAAAAGAGAAAAATCAATATCAGTTTATTGGCAAACGGCATTGACCGGACCCTATAAGCAAAGAAAAACAATTAGTTAGACAGGATGAAATTGAAAATTAGGGCTCTAAGAATTGGCCCCCACCATGATTGATCATATGGCATAGTTATGTTGTATCTAAAAATGTGCTTTATAGATTAAAGCAAATTTTATTTTTTTATGACACACCCTTTTCTTGTTATGTCGTATATTGATGAAAAAAAATAATTAATTTACATGCGTATTGAGTATAATTTATTTGAATACCGATATGTTTACTATAAATTTTTTAAGAAGAATATCAATTATTAAAATAGTGGTATATCTCCTATCAAATTATTACCCACATAATGAAAGATGAAATTTATTATAAAGCAAAAACATAATTAAAATAAAATTTGAATCTGTGACAAAAAATAATTTAGTTAATATAAATCTACACACTTTTGGTTCGTAAATTAATTGCTTAATAATACCCCATCAAATATGAAAGAAAATTATAACTAATAAACATAAACAATTTATAGTTTATAATCATTATAAATAATTAAACAAAAAATTAAAAAAATTAACAACCACAAAACTCATGACCAAATCAAAAATAAATAAATAAATAATGAGAAAGACAATTATTTTATGTACATATACGCCCACTCTCCTCCTACCTACCAACAGAACACTTTGTGCACGAGATAAACCATTTATATCCACGCATCTAGAAGAAATATAAATTCTTTATTATGAGAATAAATAAACATAAATATTAATAACTAATTTTTTTTTTTATTTTTATCATCAGTATTTAGATTTTACCTGACTAATTCGGTTAGAATACTGTGGGATCTATTTTTTGAGTTAATTCTCTTAAATTCTTTTTCGTCATTTTTAAAACTTAAATTCAAGATTTTTTAATAAAGGGGTATAGTGTTCAATCACTTAATGCAAAGGAATTAGATATTAATGACTTAGTTGATGACGAGCATAGCCCTTATATAGCCTCTTTAAAAAATTCTCTCTACCCTCTTGTACAATTTAATAAAAAGAATTATGAAGTCTCTAAATTATCTCCGTAACTCAAGAAAAAATTTTTATTTTTTGAACAATAAATTTCAACTAGTGACCTAATAATAGAGAGAATCGATATTCACCCGGTAGTCGAATTAATCAAAGATAAATCCTTTCTAAGGTAAATTCCTATGCAAATCTTGATGTGTCTTATGATCTTTTGATGTATTTGCTACAATTTCTAAAAAGACTAATAAGAATTTTACTTATATATATTTATATAATCACGATCCTTTTTGGAAGAAAAAATTCACTATAAAAAGAAAATTCAACTAAAAAAAAGAAAACTTTCTAAGAAAGAGTTGCTTAGGCTTCAGACTTGACCGTGATAAATATTATTTTTGATTTGAAAAGAGGGAAGAAAAGGGGGGCAAATAAAAAATTATAGTCAAGGTGAGGGCATGAATGCAATTTTATGTTCTTATGCCATGGCATGGTTCATGTTCATTCATGATTGTAGAACACGAGTGATGATTGACGTGCGAGCAACGTGTGACATCATTTGACGGCTGAGCACCGTTACAGAAGGTAACGCCCGTTTAAAACTGACCCGCTAGATCACAGTTGTACCCTAAACTATATTCTCTCCCGCGTTTAATTTTCCTTTGAGGTCCACTCTTGTACGTGCACGAACATCCAAGGCGGCGTGAGCTTCTGATCTCAACCATCTCATAAGGTGTAGTCACTCCTGACGGCACGGGGATTATCAGATGGACAGGGTAGAAGAGTGTGAGATTGCAAGTCTATGTAATACGATGGGCGGCGATGGACGCTATCTATTTTCAAGTTTCTGTACATAACGGCTGGAGAAAAATATCTAGTTGACGTGACAGTCTCCAATATTGTGCGACCTCCAATAACTCTGGACCACGTGGCATTTCTTGCTTCCAGCTTTCCTCGCTGTATCGTTTTTTTTTTTTTTTTAACTTCATGAATTAGAATTATGGTTTATTTTTGACAAAATTTAGATATTACTGTACAGTAACTTTTGAAAGTTTTCAATAATTTTAATTTGTTTAAATCTGAACATTACCATCCAAAAGAGAAATAAAGAAGCTAAGAAAAACCAATCGAAAATTACTTGGAAATGAAAATTCCATCAACAGCCGTTGAACAAGTCATCCTCTACAAACACCCAAGTGGACATGTAACCTAAAAATAAATAAAAAATTTTAAAATAACCCTAAAAGAAAAATATTTTTATTTCTAAGTCATATATGTCACGGATTCAACACGTGACAAATTGTCACGAATTCAACTCACGATATAAGAATATGTCAATGTCTTCAAAACGCGGCATTCCTCTCTCTCTCTCTCGCTTACACGGCACTCCCCCGCGACACTCCTCTCTCTCTCTCCCCCAAGGGAGAGAGGAGTGCCACGGGAGAAAGAGAGAAAGGAGTGCTAGGGGAGTAGCACGGGAGCAAGAGAGAGAGGGAGAGGAGTGGCCCGGGGGGAAAGAGAGGGAGGGGGAGAGAGGAGTGCTGTGGAGGGAATATCGCGTCTTGTCGTGGGTTGAACTTGCAACATATCTTGTCGCATGTTGAACCTGCGACATGCATGGGTTAAAAATAAAAATATTTCTCTCGGGATTATTTTTAAATTTTTTTATTCATTTTTAGGTTATATCCGTACATGTCTCAACACCCAAGGCACCTAATGTAGCTTGCAGGGCACGCAGAAGGAGAAGGTTGGACTCACAACCCCCTTTTTCTCAATTCGGGATTCAAATCCAAAAAACAGAGAGAAGGTTGGGGGCAGACCCACTTACTATCTTCCAATTCCAAGCCCGATTGGCCCAATGGAGAGAGGGAAACCGGCCCACCGGAGGAAAATGGGCAAGAGAAATTTTCAGAAATTGAGATGCCCGTAAACTCCAAAGGCTTTTAAACAAATTCTACACAGTGGAACTACATTATTGTCATCAATATCTTCAGCATCCCAAACCTATGACAGAACAATGTTACAGACAACAGGGCACTTAATACCTTCCAACTTCAACCCCGATAGGCCCAATGGAGAGAGGGAAACCGGCCCACCGGAGGAAAATGGGCAAGAGAAATTTTCTGAAATTGAGATGCCCGTAAACTCCAAAAGGCTACAGTGGAACTACATTATTGTCATCAATAGCTTCAGAATCCCTAACCTATGACAGAACAATGTTACAGACAACAGGGATACAAGAGGGTTATGCCATTTACCTCGATTCAACTGCTTGAGTTTCGGAGCCTCTGAGAAAAGATCGGCGCCACCAAATTTGGAAAGCTTTGCTCAGATTAGGGCACTCGGCACCTTGTTTTGAGAAACACCTAAACCATTCCATAAACAGCACATACTGATGCTTCAAAGGAAGGGTAAGGAGAGCCTGCCCCATAGCTTCCTCCAATGTCTTCACATCAAGCCCTTTTCGGCACCTTTGGAGCCAGCCGAAATCCAAAAGCATCGGGCCAAACCAGGCTTTGAGAAGCCTTAATCTGGCATCAGATCGGCAATGCAATTTTCTGGTCCCAATTGCAATGAATAGAGTTGCAGATACCCGACTAAGCTCATATCTGACCATGGGAGATGCATTCTTATGCATTTCAATTAAATCCCCCTGATCAGCCCACATATTCACAAATTCTTCAGCTATTTGATGATCAAGAAGGATTTCAAGAAGCCAATTGATGTTTTCAACCTGCCTCGAGATGCGCTCGATTAAAGGCTTTGCTGCATCCTTTTTAGACAGTTTCTCATGAGGAATACCACCGGAAGCCTCCTCAAACAAAGAGATCAGTGATGATAGACAGGACTGACAAACAGCATAAATGTCCTCCTTGCTTAGGTCAGGTTGATCCTTCTCATAAACTGAGCTCTCACAGAGAAGCCCTTTGACCAGAGACTTCAGCTCATTCCTTGCACTGGCTTCACCGCTAGTGGTGATGGACCAAACAAGTTGGCTAGCCAAATTTTGCTGAGAACCTGCTGTATCATCCAGGTAGAGTCTCGCCAAGATGTCTCTTGTCGTTGCATCATCAAACTTGTACCTTGTAAAGAGGTTCCGCAATTTCTCCTCCTCTATCTCACTCCAAGGAACAGCCTCAAGGTATTTCAAACAGCTCAGAATGCCCTTGCTGAACATGATACCGGCTGCTACCTAAGAATATATAAAAGAGCTTGTGAGTGTATCAATATTGAAGCAAGTAACAAGTAAAAGCTGATGGGTGCCACAATCACTTAACATCCTCACAGAAGCTTTTTCCAAAGAGCAGCACAACTGTTTAACTTTTCCTTTTTGTTTGGTGTTAAAGGCTTTGGTACTCAAGTGTCTTAAAATTGCTATTTACTAGATTTCCAAGTTTTCTCCTCTGAGCAAACATGATATTGATTATTAATAAAAGGTTTCTTTTTAGGGTAATAAAGTTAAGACTAGTGACAAAATAATATAGTCAACCAATAAAACTGTTACCATGAAGAAGAAAATTAATGGACTTGTTACCCTTAGAACAATCAAGAACCTATAATGCAAGATCTCAAGAATTAAGAAACACAACTCACAAGGGACACGCTCTCATGCAAAATAATTGATAGGACATGCAGGTGACTCAAAAGATCATCAAGCAGAACCTCTTCTTTGGACCAGTAAGCAGCTAATCAGCATAAATAAACACAATACAGTTTTGAACATAGAAAGTTGGAAAGATAAAATAGCAACACCATAATACTCTCTTATGACATTCATAATCTGCCAATTTCCAATGTGATGGTGCACTTTGATTATAATGATAAAAGAGTCACATATGTACGAACTTCAAATTTCTGCATGGAACAAGCCTTAATACAAACAGAATAAAAAGAAAGATGACAACAAAAAAGTGCAGGATCTAATTTGCAAAATAGAAAGTAAGCTGTTGAAGGTTTGAAATAGATTTGACATTTTACCAGTAATTATGCCTTAACTCCAAAATCCAAGATAATTAGTTAAAAAAAACAGCAAGATTAGTAGCTTTTTATGAAACTTCAGTTTCAATTTTAAGATGGCCAGGCCACAAAAAATTTTGTTCCAAACACCATGCAACAAGGATTGTGTTGCACTATCACTATTGGAGAGGTGCAACCAGGGGATCAAGAAAGATCACAATAGAT
The DNA here is from genome assembly GCA_033439265.1 of Dillenia suffruticosa. Taxonomy (NCBI): domain Eukaryota; kingdom Viridiplantae; phylum Streptophyta; class Magnoliopsida; order Dilleniales; family Dilleniaceae; genus Dillenia; species Dillenia suffruticosa. The sequence goes on from JAVTVX010000027.1 coordinate 2,639,829, forward strand.
GACACGCCACATGACTTGTGACTCATATGGGTGTTTGAAAAGATTTCAACTAGCTAACCCATAAAGCTTTGTATAAGTGAGCAGCATTTACCTACCAATTGCATGTCTCAAATAAGCAGACTAAAAAGCCGCTAGTCAACCATGGAAACCAGTTGTGTGATGTGTATGAGCTCAGCTCAAAAAGAAGACAACCAAATTGGATATCAACCCAACTAGGAGGCAAGACTTTTCATTATTCCCTTTTTTTTTGTTGACCTCACTATCCTTGACGTGTGCATGGTAAAATGATCAGGGATGTGCAGTTATAGCAAAACCGATCAGGGATATGCAATGGTCCATAAACAGAAATAGTAAAATCACACGTAAATTGCATGTGGGCTCAATTTCAAAGTGTTGTGAACCCTAGTGGACCGTGGAACTATTTGGGCCCCTTACCACCAGACTAACCCCGGGGTTAATTGAAAGCACAAAGTTACGGAACAGACATTTTTTGAAAGCCAAGTCCTCTTCAAATTCTAATAGGGCAATAAACACAATGGAAAGAAGAAATCAAAAGCAAACATTAAAAGAAACCAACGAAAATCCCGGAAAAGAAAAGCACCTCAAGAATATCAATAGTCCGGTAAACTCCAATATTCAAAAGCCTCTTTGTAATGTCGTCCTCGAACATAAGCTCTATAGTCTCACGAAAAATACCCAAATTCTCCACATCAGGAACCTCAATCCTGCAAAGCTGAGAAGACCCTTTTCTCCAATTAGCTATCAAATCAGCAAAAACAGAGCTATTAGCACCCAAAACCTCAGAGCCCAACTCCAAAACCAAAGACCCACCATTCTTTCCTCTCAAACTCAATCTCACATCAAAAACCCCAACCCCACCAAAACTCTCCTCTTTCACCTCACTCAGACCCTCTCGCTTCTCCTTCTTCTTCACTTCCAAATCCTCAATTTCACCAACACTACCCACCACATTCTCAACTTGACAAGTTTCTTGTATATTTTCCGCTGGAGAATTTATCGAATCGATCGGTGAAACCCGACCCGGCGACAAGATCCGGCGGGGATCGATTCGGCTAACTAACCCTAATCTTGAGCTCTGTGGAGAGTTGGGGAAAGAAGTGCTGTTTAGCTTAGAGAGAAATTCAGGTTTCTGGGGGAGTTTTGAGTTAATTAGGGTTTCGGGACTCTGCGGCGGAACCGTAAAAGAGCAGCACCAGGAAACACGACGGTGCTCACGGCGATGGTGGTTTTTCTGGTTGCCGGGTTCCGCCTTGGATTTCGAAGTGATCATTATTAGGGTTTACAGTTTAAGATCGGGGATAGAAATTAGGGTTCGGAGCATTAGAGAGGAGAGAGAAAGTACTTCAAGAGAGAGAGATGTCGTTCTTGGTAATGGTGGAGTTTTGGAGGGTAGTCCGGTTCGTTCGTTTGTATTTTGGGTGAAGAGAACGAGAGAGAGAGAGAGAGAGAGGGAGGGATGGAGGTTAGAGCGGAGATGCCTTCATGATGGGCCAGTGCTAATGTGCACCAGGCGGTGAGCTGTGATTCTCGTGCGCTTGCCGTTTTTCTTGTCTTGTTATTAATATAATAAATATACACACACACACACACACATATATATATATATATATATTTTTCTTTTATAATCAAATTGTATATTATTTAATTTAACTTCCAATTATGGGAAAGTATCAACAATTGCAACTTAAAAAAAAAAAAAAAAAAGTATTCAACTTTAAATTATTCAAGTTTGTAATATTCAATTAGCTCTTTTCCATTAGAATTCGTGGATTTCAAAGTAAGACGAAGAGTCTCGGTTTAATTTAATCTGAAGCAAACTAATTACAGATATGATATAATAATTTTAAATTTATTAATATTTAATATTTTAATTAATAATTTATATAATAATATTTTTACGATCATTTTATGATTCTATTAATAAAATTAATAGATAAAAAGTTTTTATAGTGTAAAATAATCAGAGTTAAAACATAGTTCAAACATCATTATAAACTAACAAAAAAAAAAAAAATTCTATCCATGCTTTGAAATAACTTCAATTTTCTTTTTCAAAAAATAAAAATAAATCTGACATTATTATGTTGTTTTAAGGATGTTTCCAAACTAATTGGAATCCTAGGAAATTGATAAGAAAGAGAATTCTTAGTAAAACATGAGCAAGTAAGAAATGATGGAGTATATTCTTTTTTCTAATATTTGTCAACTTTTCTTAATGTCGTATAATGCTAAAAGAATAATAATTCATGTGCGCCCAAAATTTTGGCTCCTTAAATTATTCATTTCTTTCGGGTTAATTAAAATAAACATAATCTAATGTGTTGATGATCAAAATTAAGGTTGTAAAAGAAGGGTCAAGGTACTCTAAACGAGAAAAGCAAATAGAGGTTGTGGAGTAGAGTGCAACAAAAGTGAGAAATCATGTTCATGTTCTTTCTTCAAATGGGATGTAAATTAAAGATTTAGTAATTAATTGCCAATAAAATCATTAATTACATGTACGTGATGTTGGGATAATAGTTTTAGTCAGATTAAATAGTTTTGTATATTTTATCAAAATATTTTACGTATTTAAAAATTAATTTTTAATAGATATTAATTTAATCGATAAAAATAAAAAGTATAAGTATTTCGTGATTCTTGATTATAAATTTCTCCATTAATGCTCAAAATTGAAATCAAAATCGAGAAATATGAAACAAGAATTCAAAAAATAAAAGAATTTATATTTCAGACAAGAATTAGAATATTAATCTCAATATTAATCCCATGGATCAAATAACAATATAGATCGACTTTTATATCCTAATAAATTGTGAGAAAAAATCATATCAAACCAAAATCAAAATTAGAATGAAATTAAAATCGAATAAGAATCGGAAGCAAATATGATCAAAGTTCCAATTGGAACTAGAACTATCAAAGTTCCAATTGGAACTAGCACTCCTAGTTCAATTCCGACTCCAATGATTTTGAAATGGCCGAGTTAAGAGCACCATAATTGTGGGAAAACTATCTCAGTACATACGTAGGAAACTCCAAAAAGATACGGCGGTGCTAACAAGAGGAGGTAAAGCCAATCAATAGTGCACCCAACAAAGGAAAAGTTCTGTCTCCTTTTCTCGTAAAGGTTTTGAATTCGAGTATTCGGAGGAGAAAAAAAACAAGAAAAAACAAAGGAAAAGAAAAAGGTGAATATTAGCCTGTACATTGGGATTTATTATTTTTTTTATTTTTTTCTCCTCTGAGAACCAATAACAAGGTTTGTATAAAACTCCAAAAAAGCTAAAGTCAAATTAGCAATAAGAGAGACTGACACAACAGGTGGCACACAAGAAATTCAGTACAAGATCCAGTGCTAAAGGGCACCAGGCCTGCTTGCCCTCTAGCATATATAGAGATGGGGAAAGGAGAAGAAGAGAATATATATATATATATATATAAATGCCTACCCAAGGAAGGAAAGGGCCGATCCTTACTCTTAAATTCTGTATACACTTTAAGATTAATTTATAAATTTGAAAAATTTTCTAATCTAACCATTAATTCTTTAATATAGAAAAGTTTTTAATATACGAAGAAATATTGATACCATGTCGGAAACGATTTTTTTTTTCTTCGCTCTTTCATTTCCACCGAATGAAAGAAAAAAAAAAGAAAAAAAAAACCTTCAAAAACTTAGTAGTACATATAATAACTATTTTATATGATTCAAAACTTTATCAATTAAATTATTAAAATTTAAACCATAAACTTTGCAAAGAAATTATTTTGACTTTGAAAAAATAATAAAATAAGGATAGTGAGGTTCGTTGGGACCAAAATAGCACTAATTATAAGAGCAATAATAAGACCCAAATGATTTCATTGTACTACTAATCATAATTAATTAACTTAATCCCATACCGAACCAAATCCTCGTAGATCTGATACGTGACAGCCGACGCTGATAATTACACGTGTGCCACTACCATCGAATGACATTCTCTGAAAGAAAAAAAAAAAAAATCTCCCGCTTCATTTCATTACACGTGGCAATCTGGACGTGTCCCACGTTCACACGTATTTTATCCTTATTTAGCATTTCCATGGCAAATTTTAGTTTTTCCTCCACGTCCTCTGCAAACCGTAGATTTTGGTATCTTTTCGTTCGTGGCCACGTTTCAAATCAGACCGTTATAGGCCCGCCACGTGTAGTTTTTGGGCCACGCAATAATTACGTAACGTAGGAGCTCACGCACCGTTCACCTATATAAGTCCCATAATCTCATTTACACCGGTCAAGAAAGATCTCTCTCTCTCTCTCTCTAAATGCAATGGAAGAATCAACATCAGTGATCAGACTCGGGAGATTGTCGTCGATTGAAGCAGAGCCTAGAACCCTCAATGTGGATCAGATTCGGTTCGCAAGGGTACCTATGTTTATTTTAATGAATAATTTGAGACATTTTTTGTACTTTTGTGGCTGTTAAGGTTAATTTTTTTTTTTCCTTTTTTGGTCGAAGTTTTTAAGGTTAATAAGTTACATTAGTCTAATGATGTTTTGTTTTGTAACAAACAGGAGGCAGCAATATATGTGATGAATACAAAAACCATAGAAGAAGCCATGAGTATATTCACCGAGGTACGAAATTTTCGCCTTGTGATTTTTTTTTTAATCTCAATGAAAATATTTTATAATTAAAAAATAAAAAAAAATTGTATGTGTTGGGTTGCAGGGATTGAAGCCGGTAGTGGGCATTGCGAGGCAGAGTGGAATTTCGATTTCAGATTCAGGGGAGGAATTCGAGGTTTCTTCCAAGTTACTAAGAATTCCAGCATTAAGAGACATAGCCTCTGCTCCATTTTAAGGTTATTCCTGCTTGCTTGTATACGAGGATCAATTAGTGTTATGTGTGATACATTCATTTGTTTTTAAATTTTACCTTTTGTAATTCCCAATTCTTTGCTTGGCTATTGAATGTTTCCTGAGAAATTAATGTATACATTCAGCTCTTTTCATGGGAGTTTGAAAATTTTCAAAAAGTTAATTGTGGCCGCTTAGGTTTTCAACCTCAGTTCTCCACGGCCTTTATTTTACTATTTATTTTTTGTTTTATTTTTTTTTGGTTGGCTATTTTTTTTCTAAGGTAGAGTATCAGTATTTAGAAATGGAATTCTCATTTGATATGACTAAAACTTAATATTATTAAATATATATTTTTTACCACTCCAGAGTCATCTATGGGGTTGATGGCGTCCGGCGTTTGACAAGTTTCCCTATCATGGGCCTGCCTACAGAGGGATTAACCACATTTTATATGTTTTCGGATTATTCAATCACAACCAGAGAGAGAGAGAGAGAGAGAGAGAACAAAAGGTTTTCAAAGGGGGATCAACTATCACATATTGAAACATTCAGCGAGGGAGGATCACAAATCCTCAGTATCAGTCCTCCATGTATCTACGAAGGATGTGATGAATAAATCTATGTTTACAGGAAACTAGCCAAATAGAAATCAATTAAACCAAGGTCCGACAATCCCCCCGAACCCCTTCAAATTTATGCTAATATCACTCCAAAATAAAGAATAGTAACAGCAACATTGTATCCACCAAAAGCATCATCATGGTGCCCATCCATGGATCACCATTTCCTTTCTTTGTTTTTAGTTTCTCCCAAAGAATTCCTAGTAAATCATCTGCAGTCGCTGATTTTCAGTTTCTAGGGAACCAACCTCCTCCTAAACCATAGTGGCCATTGTCCGCAAAATCAGAATGGCTTCCTGTCAATGTAGAATAATCTACGGTAGAAACACCACCACCGTCAGGTATCGGATGGATTTGGTTAGAAAGATTGCTGAGTTGTGCCTGCACTCCATCAAATGGAAGATGATCAATCGCACCGGAAACATTGTTCACCAGGTCAGTCAACTCCAAGAATGCCACGTCACTGTAGGGATCCGTCCATCTAGATGCAACCTCTTCATTCCATCTGGCAAAGCTTAAAGGATTATTGTTCTCTAAGCCAACATAAATATCATGCTCTTCTCTCCAAGCTTCAGATCGATCAGTTCCATTGGAATTTTCTTCCTGCACATTCTATAAAGAAATCGGCACAAATCAGAATGTCTACAATGAGTTGTAGAATAAAAGATACAAACGCCCATCATAAATCTAGACAGAAGAGAAGAATGGAGAGGAAAAAAATTTAAGACCAAAATGTTTTAGCCTTCACCAGCTTCTGTTAACATAACTGAATATATATGTTGTGGTATAGAAATTTGTTTCAGATTACACACCTCAACTCTGTCATTGACGGCAACCAAATTGGCGTCTTCTACGAAGCAATTCAGCATTGAGAGAATGTCATCATCTGGAACAGGCGCTTCTGCTGGTGGAGCAACACTATCAATTTCCAAAGCTTGAACACCCACCCCATCAGCAGGAGTTGTTTTACCTGGCGTTTCAGTTGTGATCACACTTTGTGTCACTTCAGTGGCGGGGGTGCAAGTCAGTGTGGAACCGACCTGGTTATTAGCTGACCCAGGAACTTCTGCAGGCAGTCCAAGTGGTGGGAACAATTCCACATCGCCATCCTCACTATCCTCCCAATCCTCCTCTCTAAATGGTGCTCCATACTCCTCACCGTTTCTTGGGCCTCGACCACTCTTTTGGAAAACCACAGAGAGGACGTACGAGTCCTACAACACCAAAGCTGTGATCAGAACAGAATTGACACCATATTGCAATGTGTAATTGAACAAGCACCTGATCGTCCTCTGGATAACAAATCCAACTAATTGTAAACTAAGATTTCACAAACATGTTCTGTGTTGCACAATCAGTAGATTCAATAAGCACCTTTAAATTATGAACCATGATGAAAGATGAGAATGAAACATCAAAGTCTTCCAGACAGTGCGCACTTGAACAAGGGATGCTCTAGAAACATAATACAAGGAGTACAATTATCTAGGAAAAACATGTCATTGTTCACTAGAGATATGAAAAGACACCATGTCCATGTCCGTACTATATGATTTAATACACACACAATGCAATGGACTCATCTTTGATAATTTTAGTCCAAATATCCTACATTACGTTTCTATAGACATTAGTTCATAGAACTCTAACATGTCATGAATAACAAACTTCATAGCGATCTTGTAAACTGATGCTTTCGAGGAATCATTAAGAATGGTTTAACAAATGAATTTTAGTAACACAACAATAACTAAAGGCTCTAAACATGATTCTTGACACTCCTAAAAAACACATTATAGAAATAAAGAAATATATATATTTTAATCAGAACATACCCATAAAAATATCTTAACTAGTGCCTGGCGGCGGACACCTGCTAGCATTTTGCAAAACATAAAGAGGTAGTCCATAATATGAAAGGAGAAAGCTAAAGTAAATCAATTGAGATAGTAGCAGAAAATGCCATATGGGCATAAAACTTAATTTTTCATGCATGGGATGAGTTCGCCTACAAAATAATATACCAGTTTAATTTAACATGAGAACAAAACCTAGCAATTAGCATACGGGTAAGGGGCGTATCTAGGCAAAACTTGACACCTATGTCTAAATTTTCCTATACCAGTATCCTCGATTGAAAAGAAGATAACAGAGTAACAGCTGAAAGAGGAAGATGCATCATAGACACAAAATACTACTAATATGGTGCCTAGTAGCTAAGAAGTGAGAAAAAGGAATTCACTAATGATAAAAGAAAAGGAGTCCGGCCCCGAGAAAGACCATATTCTAAACAGTGACTTAAGCCAATACATGCATTGACTGCTCTAAAAGTTACCTGAACCACATCATTTGCAAGACTAGCATCTTGGAGTCTGTACTCATGCATCACCCAGTCAGTCCTTTGCCCTTGTGGTGCCCGGCCATGATGGAAAACCAAAGTTTTAATTATTCCAACAACATGGTTATCATATTTCACTGGTCTATCATTCCCAGTAGTTTTCCAGTAACCGGCTTTAGTTGCACGATTTATTCGAGCTCCATTAGCATATTTTTTCTCCCTTGGGCAGAAGAAGTACCACCTAAGATCCCCAGTCTTGAAGTTAGAAAAATCTACAGAACAAAAAGTAAGGGTATTGTATCATTAGGATGAATAGAGTAATGGAAAATAGCAGAATACCCACAAGAGACATGATTGAAAAGGAAGAAACCTTTAAAGCAGTGACATGGATCATGGATGATTAATTACCTGGAAGATCCCAGGGAGAAAACCTGTATATATCAAGCTCTGAAATGATATCAAAGGGCAGCTTTTTTCCCAATACTTTCCTCTTAAGGTAGTACACTATCAATTCAACATGAGAAGGACGGAAGCGAAACCCAGGTGGAAAAGATGATTTCACCATCGTGGTCTAAAATGATATCACTGATTCCAACTTCAAATTCAAAAAATAAACTTGTTCTCACAGAAGTGAAGGCGAACGAAATAAGATGTTTATTATGCCCTAATTACCGGACACAAGGTACTTTCCCAGACTTTTTTTTTTGTTGGTTTTGCAAAATTAAATCTGAACAGCAGAAGAAAAGGACAGCAATGTAAACAATCCTCACAAGTCGCAACAGATTAAAAAGTTTGAAGTCTTGTCAGGTCCAATGCCGAAACAAAATCCCTAGTGAGCACCACAATCTCCCCCTCCTCATGAAACTGAAATTGCAGCGATTGTTCAAGGAACGTATCTCGCTGATGATATCAAAAGACATCGGTCGTCCAAGAGTGAACCTGTTTCCAATGCGATCATCAGCCTCATATAACACTCAGAATTCCACATAACTTTAGACAAGTCAATCACCAAAAGACTCCAAAGAGTAATCTGATGATGAATTCAAAATCAGATCGTAAGGGTCTAATTGCTTAAGAGAACAAATAATACCCAGTTCATAATTCTCATCAAAATACCAGGAAGAATTAAATCAGAAATAAACCCTATCACATTCCTGAATCATGGAATAAAGAATACAAAGATACAACTAAGTCTTTAAACAAACCCCTAATTGATGAACAGTCGGATAGAGAACCATTCAAAGACAAAAGTAATAACATGATTCAAGAAGTCCAAGAAACAAAACCAAACAAGCACGCTTCATCAACACAAACATATTCCCCATCATTCCTGGTCGTTGATCGATCAAACCCAGGATACAGGATTATTCAGAGGCAATAAGATCACCTTCAAAGTTCTATTATATTCACAAACACACACAGACAAAATCCAAGATAGATCACGAAGCAAGTACACTTCACCAACACAAACATAAAATTGCATTCCTAGTCGATGATCAATCAAAACCCAGAATACAGAATCATTCAAAGAAAACAAAATCACCTGAAAAGTAATAACATGAATCAAGAAATCCAAGAAAGATCGCAAAACAAGTACACTTTTTCAAAACACAATCTTAATCAATTACGAACAAAAAGCCTGTACAGATTCATTCAAGAAGTGAAAGGCACACCCCCAGAAAAGTCAACATCATCAAGGAAACCACAAACCCTAATTTCAAACACTCAATGCAATCAAGAAAACAACCACAAACAAGAGAAAAACCAAAACCCTTGTAAACAATATATCAACCATCACCATATAATCGGCATCGAGTTCAGATTCAAGAAACCGATATCAAGAAAACCGAAATAAAACCGAGCAAATAGAAACAGGAATCGAGCAGTAAACCCTAAAGATTAAAGAACACAATGATCGGAGACCATACCGACGCCGATAAATCGCGGAAGATAAAGAGAGAGCGCGAGGAGGGAGTAGCGTGTTGGACTCTAGAGCAAGAAATCCGAGTGATCCAAGCTCTAGCACAAGAAAGATTTTGGAGACTAATGAGGGCTTTTATAGAAAGTTTTAGAGAGAGAGAGAGAGAGAGAGAGAGAGAGAGAGAGGGCACTGAGTTTTGATTTGGTACAGTTCTTTAAGTACCAAATGTAGCAATAATAATAAACTAAGGCGATCCATGGTAATAAAATAATCTAAGGTTTTTGTATTTTGTATTTTTGTATTTTTCTTTTTTTTGATAATAATAGAAAATTTAACTATTATTAATGAATAAATTTATTGGATATAATAATTTAAAATATATGCACAGAGTTAACATAATAAAATAAATTTTATTTATTGATTTAAAATTTTATGAGCTCCACATTTAACAGATATAAAATCTTTCGACAGATTATTTCTTTATTAAAATTTTTTAAATATATATATATTTTAAAAAATCAATTCCTAAAAGTTAAAAAAAAAAAGTAAAAATTTTAATAAAATACAAAAATTATAAAAAATGATCCCTCAATTTTAATAAAAATACATAAATCATCAAAATAGCAACTAAATAGTTTATTAAGCCAGAAATTAAAAATAAATCGTACTCAATTGAATTTAGAGTAAACAAGTTTTAAAAATTAAATTCACAAATTCATAATTTGGGTTTCATTTTTAAACTCTCGTTCTAATTTGATTAATTTATACAAATTATTTAAAGAGTTTCAATTCGATTCTTAATTTTAATTTACTTTAATCAAATACCCATTAATTATTCTTATGAACATATGTCTATAATTTTACTTAAAAAAATTAGTAAAGACGTTTCTACACCTGTTTGCACTGCACCATAGAAAGAGAATTAGAAACGTTGCTGTCCCGTCAATGAGTTTTAATTCAAGTGATATTAATTTTCTTTCTCTTATAATAGACTCAGATTCGAGTCTCGTGATAAAAAAAAAAAAAAAAAAAAAAAAAAAAAAAAACGTTGCTGCCCATGGGAGAGAGAGAGAGAGGGACAGAGGTAGAAACATTATTAAGAGGGAAAAAAAAAAGAAATAGAAACTGCACCGTAGAGAGAGAAGGAAGTTTCAACATATAAAACAGGGAAGCTTCAACCACAATCCTTGACATTTGATTGGCTAGCTTACGTCATGCATTCATCGTGTATGTGATTCAGAAAAATGTAATAAAAAAAAATAAATAAATAAATTGATGCTCTTCTCCGTTATTGCGTAAGATGCCACATGGGCCTGTTCACACTATTCATGGCCTTCTTGAAAACTTCATCTCAGCCTAAAATTGAAATCTTTAAAACTTTTGAAAATTAATTTTATTTTTTTTTTTAAAATGAAGAGAATTCGAAATTAATAAAATCTAAGATTATGGATAAAAGAAGAATTATTTTATGTTTTATAACTCAAATACTTTCAAATAAATAAATAAAATTTTAAAAATAATCCCAACTTTATTTTGTAATCCATATTTTAAAAAATTATATTTTAAAAATAAATAATACTATATTTTTATGTGAAAAATATCAAAATATTATCTTTTTCTCCTGATTATCGATTTTCCATGTATTTCTTTCTTTTTTTTCTCTCTCCATTACTGTCGAAGACTGTTGGAGGAAGCATTGAATAACACTCATTCTTCTCATCAATCAGCCTCTCCATCGAATCCCTTACAGAGATTTCCTTTTGAAAGATTAAAATTTCTACCCAACCCAACATGCATCCAGAAACAACTGAAACTTCTCTGTCAGCCTATTTGGCCCATCTTTTTAATAATATATATATATATATAAGATTTCTAATATTCTAATTCGCAATATTGTTTGTTTTCACCGATGTGATGTAAATCTAACGACAGAATAAACCTTTTGAATCAAAATTTTGAATTTAAGTTTTTATAATAGAAAAAATAACGTTAGAAAAGTTAACTTCTAAATTGAATCTCACGATATTCGAACTAAATTAGTCAGAAAATTTAGATACTCAAGAAAAAAAAATTGTTTGCTCTCAAACCTATAACTTTTATTTATTTTTATTTATAATTTGTAATAGATATTGTACTTCATTTCTTATGAAATAAAATATAATGATATAAAAAAATCTATATAACCAACCTATTGCCGTTATTATTGTACTTCACCTCTTATATAATTTTTTGATACGATGTCTTTGATTTTTTAATAAAAATTTTGTCTATTAAGATTATTTTATTTTATTATACAAAAATTTGAAACTGAAATCATCAAATTGGGGAGAGAGATTTATACCACTAGACTATCCCCTTGAGGATGTCTACCAAGATTATAGTAATATAAAACTATGCCAATAATTTTTTTGGCCCAAATAATGTTATTTATTGTGTTAATTTATTAAATTATTTTTATAATATAAAAATAATTCCGATGACATGGTTGTGGAAAAAATTTTCTACCTTATCCCCTAAGGTTTTTGATTTCCATTTTGCTAAGTATTTTGACAAACTGTCCTCATTTTTGTCTCGCCAGCCTGGCTGCCTATGCAGTGTGAAAATCTCAGGGTCAGGAGGCATAAAATCTTATGACAATGAATACCCTATCCATCCCCATTGGCCCAATGATTTGCTTCCCCCATCTAGAAATTTTAATATTTTTTTTCAGAAAAAAAAAAAAAAAAAACTTTTTCTCAATGAGTAAGAATAGAAAATTTGACCACCATTTTTAGATATTTATATTAAAAATTTTTAATGAGCATGTGAAATTATTCTCAATTATTGTAATATTAGAGGAAAATATTAAGACCCAATTTGTATGTCCCAAAATTTATCTAATAAAATGAATTTAGTTAATAAGAAATATATTTCTTACCCATTAAACCGAAGATTATTGTGATTTTTTTTAGTATATTATTATTACAATAATATACTTCTACTAATCTAACATTTTGTTAATTTATGTTGCGTCTTAGCTCTTAACACGTAAAATTAATAATTGAAATAGGTGAGCAATAACATGATATGGTGGAAAAATCGGTCGGTATATCACGAATGTTTATTAATAATTAAATTTAATTAAATATATATAATAACTCATAAATTATATGTAAGAATTTGCCATAAGCCTTTTTTTTTATCATAATTTGACCATCATTCAGTATTTAGAGTTTCGTTCTGATTAATCTGGATCAACCATTGCAGTGCTCATTTTGTAGGGACTGATCTCTCAATATTGTTTTTTTCGTGATCAGAGTGAGTCAAACTCCTGATTTAGTTAAGGGACGAAAATATCCATCCCATTTACGTCAACAAGTATCGATAGAATTTGATATACGTAAAATTATGGTATTTATTCTATAATTAATTCGACACCAAATTGTGGGGAAACCTAAGTAGTCAATGTCATCATCAAAATTGGAATTTATTCAATTCTGATGGCTAATGGAAATCTGAAGAATTCCCCTTTTCTTTGCACGTTGAAGATTAATACGCGGAGTTCATGTTACTCTCAATTTATGCACATTGTATATCAATGAAATAAGATTGCATATTTTCCGATTTTTGGGATAACTATCATTATTTCCAATAAGCATTTACTATCTACTAAAATCTCTGTTTGCAAAAGATATGCGCAAACACTAATTCTACATAAATACCAGCCTCAGTTGGCGAGCAGCAACCCTAGTTGCTCATCCATGAAGAGGATCTACGCACACCCACGCAAGGATCCATGGATCTATAAATCTTGATCGAAAAAGAATCAATAGAAAAAAAATGAGAATTAATAGATCATTTCCCGAACACAGATCGAAAAGATAACAAAAGATGAAAAATTAATCATGATTAGGGCCACACAGAGACTGGCTTAAGAATAAAAAAGAGAAATCTCACGTAAGCATGATGTGATAAGGCTCGACCCCATTCTTAGGGATTCTGTCAACATTCTATTCCAAAACTAAACAGCTCGAAACAATTGGGAGTCCTCTTTTTGGGCGGGGTGGGGGGGGGGGGGGGTTGCGGGGGGTTATGAGTAGAGGGAGAATCGATGCTGCTCAATCACCTTTGGAAACACAAAGGAAAAATGTTAATATGTAAAATCCAAATACAACTAGTTTTTTTTTTTTTTTTTTCTTTTTTTTTGGTTGTAAAATACACCTAGTTGCTTAAGTCATGAAGATATCCAAAATTCAGCGAACAGAAGCACAAGAAACCAGTATTTATACTTAGTACTAAAGATACAAAAGCTGCAATGGGAGTTACACCAATCCACCAAATTGTTTTTGTATGGAACAGGGAATGTAATGAACAAATTGAAAAATCATAAGATGGGTATATATTGAGAGATACTATACACAAACACAATCAAACATTCCTGTTTTTGATAATTTTCGCCAAGATGAATAATATCTATCGGGCTACAAGTTTTAAAAAGCTATACTCAAAAAACGGTTGACAGAAGGCATGACAGCTCCAACATCATATTGAATAACAGGCTCCCACCTTTTTGGAGTCAAGACTCAGATTGAGAGCCCATCGATACTTCTCTCTGACGTTGAATGTCACTCCATGTAGACAAGCTAGACGTACACAACAAGATTCGAACATCTTCATGATTAATGGCCTCCAATGTACAGTATGCTCAACACTGTGTTGGTCTGTCTATTCTTGGGATCAATCTGTACAGTATATATGCTGCCCAATGGGTGACAAAAAATGCTGGTGTACCCTCTCCAAGTCACTTTTAGGTATTCCCATCAGCAGAACAAATTACACTGTGAAATGGGCCAAAAAGAGGACTGGAAATAGGCAGAAAACACACAAACTCCGCTGAAGTTGATTTGAGACGGGGAACACTTCCAACAAGTATTTTGGCGAAGCAGTTACAAATTCCTCACACCCAGCAAAAAACAGGCCACGAAATGCCAGTGACAATCCTGTCCAACCCCAATCAAAATCTTCAGAAGCCACTCAAAGTGAACCCGGATGGATAGTGATTTTCCATTGCATCTTTGACCAAAACGATTCACTTCACACAGCTTTATAGTAGGGAATAAACCAGGAGTATTAACGATGTCACAATATTCCATTTAAAACCCTCTGATAATAATCATATTGCCGTGTCCGCCAAGCATCTAAGCTGCTGCTTATCAGAGAAAGAACTAACGACACACATTGCTGCACAAACCCAGCATATACTATGAAAAACCATTGCCAAGCTGCAATTCCAATAGTATCAGAACAAGAAGCAACAAGCATACCTCTTCTGTTAAGCTTAGATGGAACCTCTTCCTTAGGTTTTGTATTGTCCGGGGGCCACCTTTAAAGCATGGGAAACCAGAATCCTGGTACCACATAGAAAACATCAATAGAATAGAAAGAGAACAATAGAATAGAAAGAGACTAACTATACCAAGCACTGCAAGGACAGAACATCCATGTGAATCCCTTTGAGAATGTAAACAACATACGTGTTAAATTAACAAACTGAGAGATTATTGAGATCCAGAACCACACATAGGAAGACAAAACTAAGGCCTCAATTACCGAGATGTAAGAGAATGACTATAAAATTCAATCCTGAGTTGATAGTAGTATGATTATTCAGTTACAAGCACAAGAAGGCCACGATGAAGTCACAGTCAAGGTGAACATACATGAGAGTGGTGTCTCTATACCAATATAATTTTCTCAGGTATGTGTATTGTAAACCAAGAATGATAGGAATGTCGCACTCATGAGCAAAAAAAAAAACAAAATATTATAATCAACTAAGCACTATAGATATGTGAGATAATGTGGGGCCCAACCTTATCTACAGTGATAAAGCACATGGCCTTTCCATTTTCTCACAGAAATCAGACTGTCAAATTGTTCGACATTTGCCCATGTTTTTTATGCCAGAATTTGAAAGACCTCTCTTAGAAACTCATATTCGATGCAAAGTTTCACCGAGAAAACCAATACTCAACCAGTGGAATATATAAAATGCTATTGCAGACATTCCAGAAATGAACCCCACAAAGTCAAATTTGTGGTTGGAACTTTTTATAAGAATATATGCAGCTCTGCTGCCGCTTAATTGGCCTTACCTGTAACATTTCAACCAGAAGAACAATGCGCTCTGCATGCTTCCGGCATGTTAAGAAACCTTGGATGCAAAGAACCTGAATACAAGAAGACAGGAACACAGACAACAGTTTAGCAACAGAAAGGGACAAAAGTCATCTTAGGACTGACAAACAGGGAGGTGGACCACAAAGTGATTTATGAATACCTTAAAGTAGTCAAAGAACTCGCTTGGAACTCCCTCAGCATCAGAGTCCATAACCTGAAGGCAGAAGCCAAGTAAAGATGCATGAATCCAATACAAAGGTGTAATAAGTTGCAGATCAGAATCGTGAACCGTTTGTTAAGTAATTTCACATACAACAACCATCGAAAAATTGAACAATGAAGCCTTCTATAAGCTAGGTCCTGATTGCATCTCACCTCGAGAAGTTCACGTGTCAGTTTAAATGGCGCACTCTCAAAATTGACACCCCCAGGTGAATTAGAAAGCATGAAGCCAAAATCAATGTGTATAATATGGCCTTCTTCATCTATTAATAGGTTTCCATTGTGCCGATCCTTCACCTATTGAAAATTAAACCCATGAGGCAAGCCAATTAGTAAAGTCAACACAGGGAATTATTTTAAGCTTGTAGTTACAATTCAATCTACTTTCAAGCATTAAATTCAAGTGCCACATGTCACAATTTCAATACATGTAACACGTCACAGCTTTGCAACTCACTACCTAATCTGTCTTCATTTTTAAGAGAATTTTTAATTGACTGATGGATGATTTGCAGGTTCAACATCTCAAACTTTCGTATACATTGCATCAATAAATTAACGTAATTTGAATTATCAAAATACGCAGCAAATGCCCCAGTTTCAGCACACTTCATGAGTCAATAGTTTCGGCATTTGTTACCCAACTCCAAATATGTATGATATGATTTTAGTGATGGGGCACAATAAGAGTCTACTTGCATGCCCTTAAGTAACTTGAGTACGTAGTATGGCAATTTATTTCAATAAGTTCTCTAGCACATTATTCTCATGGAAAAGCAACTTCACAACCACATTCATCATCGCGGAATGCAACAAAGCAGTGATCAGTTTAAATACTCTCAAATATCACTTCTGCAAAACAATAGACTCCCAAGAAAAGTATTAAGAAATAAGAAAATCCCTTAAGAAATTTTAGTCCTAAAACTAGTTCCACTCTCATCCTGACAATGTCTGCCAACATGCCCATTCTTGCAACAAGCTTCAATCATAGATCACACTCGTCAATACCAAAACCAAGTGCAAATTAAATGAGGAGAATATCTAAGGTATGCACATTTCCATGAAGTTGAAACAAGTTCAAAGGAAAGAAAATTGATTCACTAGGACTTTGGATAGATAGCCTAAAGTACATGACAAAAGCCATGCAAAGATAATAGAGTAAGAAGGATTAAAAAGAAAAAAAGGGACGTGTAAAGAGTGCATGCACAAGACATAGCATGGGCACCTCAGACAACCAAATTGGGCTCGTGAAAATCCACATCCAGTGAAAGGCGGTTATTCCAAAATGTATCCTCCGCAACCAATCTGAAGTCTGCAGCATTCCTAATTACTTGTGGGGCTCAGTTTGATTCCTCTAGTTATTAAAGTTACCATGTGAATGGCCCAGAAAAGAAAAAGGGTTACTACGTGAATGCAATGATTTATGTTTTGAACGCATCCCAGCTACTTCAGACAAGCCAAGCAGAGTATTTCCTCCCTAATCCAGGCATAATTTTGTGCTTGGCACAGAAGCGAGAGAGAGAGAGAGAGAGAGAGAGAGAGAGAGAGAGAGAGAGAGAGAGAGAGAGAGAGAGGAATAACAGTACCTGAAGAAGGTAGCACACCAGAGAATAACCAGCCATGCTCTCAACAAAATTCCTCTGTAAACAAAAATAACACTCAGCCATTGGAAAAAATAGAAAAATGAAACGATTGTCATCAACGCATGTCATATGCCTACAAGGAACTAGGAAAAAAAAGCAGCAAAGAAGCAAAGGCCAAGTCAAATGCAATTGCTGTCTTGAATAGAGATCATGGCGAACAAGTACATATACAAAGTGCTACAAGCAGTGATCAAACATATCGCAAATTTTCCAACAAAAATAGCATAGAAAACTGTGCAAGCCAAACTTGCAAGACCTAATCCAAAAGCAGGACATCACAACTAATTTATTTTGACAATGGCCTTTGCCCTTCCATTTTATATAGTGCATCAACAGATTTAACTTTTATATCTTCTTATCAAATCCAACAGTACAAATCATCAGCAAGAGCTATCATAATTTAAAACTGCACGAAAATTCCATTTCCAGGAAAAGGCATGGACAGCCTTACATGCTCAACCCAAGAAAAAAGTAATCAAAATTTTATACCATTAATTACACGCAAAAAGAAAATTTTGAATTTATCAACTACCACATAAGCAGCAGCAGCATTGATTTTCATGTGGAAGGTACCTGGGCAAGTTTGAAACTTGGAGAGTTTTCTCCATACTTCGCGAGGAAAAAATCACGCAAACTTGTAATATTAGGATATCTACTTTTGATAGAATGGATTGAGGCCTAACCAACAAGGAAACAAATTTCTTTATTAGAATATTCAGATTGATAGGACAGTCAATCACTTGAGGCTAAAAAGCATAAGAATACAAAATTACCGTATCAGAAATGGTCTCTATAAGTGCGGTATAAGAAGAAGTAACTAAGACTTCATAGGGCCGCAGCCAGAGAGGAAGACCAGCTTCTTGAAAGATATCTGAATTTAGAGATAAAATAAAGTTACAACTTTAATTTTAATCTTAAAATGACAATAAAAAAAAACCACAGGCCACGGAAATAGTGCCAAACTCAATGTGACTATAAGTTATTTTGTTTAGAGGTGGAGTTGTCTCTTCTTGTATTGTAACACCATTCCCCTTTCTGAATGTATAGATATTATTATTATTTTTTTTCCCATCAAAACATGCCAGGATATTTTGAATCACAACTTAGAATTCTCATGTAATTAGAAAAGACAGGCAAGAATTATATAGCCCAAAAATGAAACAGGATTGTGCAAACAATTCACAAACCATAGAAATGAGAGATAAGTTGCACTGCAAGATGCTCCTGCCTGCAGTCGTCACCACTCTTCACAATAATCTAAGCAAAGAGCAACAACATAGAAAAAAGATATCAATATTATTATATTGAGAACAGCAGAGCAGCAAAAACACAGGTAGCATATACACATAGAAACAAAAATATAAGCAACTACAACATACACATGCTTTTGTTAACAAAAAAGGAAAAAAAATTGTTGAGAATTACTGGCATTAAAAACTTATATACTGATCGTTACACAAAACAAGCTGCATCAACGATTAAAGATTTAGATATCGGTAGGATATGAAGGTATATTATGGCACGAAACATTTATAAGGCCTCTTCTTTGGATGTTCAGATAATTTAATAATTTTATTTCCTTGATCTCGGCTTGAGACATCATACTCTGAACAAGCATGACATAAAATGAGCAAGAAGTAAAACATCAAAACAGGCAAGTTTCTAAATGATTTACTTACTGAGCGCAAGTCCCAATCAGGTAAGTTCCCATATACAGAAGCTTTCCGTATCCTTTCTTTCTTTACCTCCCAAAGTTCACCAGATAACGCATCACTTGCCTTTGGGACCCCATTGTTACGAACCTGCTAAGAATTGAAATTGGCTTACATATAGCTTTTCACCCTAGGGAAGAAGTAAGACTAATATTATCCTTGGAACAACGGAAAAGCATCTAAATTCTAAAGTATACACCTTTGGCTGTCCATCAGATGAATCTTGACCAGCACCTTTTAAAGGGAGACCAGGAGGTGCTTCTCCTTTTGCCGCTGCAGCCTGCATTAAGACAACGTATGTGTCACCTTGATGTAGTATCTTTCGCTCAGTGGTAAGAGTACAAGGTCAGGGAACATGCCAATGTGCAATATGTGCATCCGACGGGGAAGGTCCTCTTTCAAACTTGACTTATCAACATTACAAATCAGGTTGTTCCCATATATATTTGACTAGCTATTATTAGATTTGATATGGCTTGAGTAAAGTTGGATTGGAGTTCTAAAAGTGGTCTCATGCCGTAATTTTTTTGTAGAAAAAAAACAAAGTGGGATTTGATTACATATACATCGGTAAACAAGTATTACTAACCATTTACTGATTGTAGACCAAGCTACATGATCAAGATTAAATAAGAAAAATAGCTTTGATATCTGAGATAGTAAACAACTGATTTAACAATAACTAAATAAAGTAGATAGACCCAGGCAACGTTATATTGACTTGATGATTGCCATTGGAATATCCATGCATATGTTAATTTGTATATCTTTAGATGTTAAAAGTATAATATATACTTTTATTAGTGTGTATCGGAATTTATGCCTTACGTTATGTGTACATATCTACAAGATAGGAAATTCGTTGCAAAGAAATTTATGAGCCAAGCCTATTCAAGACTAAATTGTAACTAAGTAGTCTTTAACTATCTAACATGAAAAGATTGTATGGAGACCAAAACACAGGACTTAAGAAATATGTCATTTTTTCTGTAGCTAGATCATTTACTGGATTGCTTGGACATTTATCCCTCAAAAGAAGGCATGTTATATTATTATTATTATTATTTTGATACTATACCAATTGGTATCCGGAGCCATCCTCTGACTAATCCAGTTAGAGTGCTTGTCCGGCCCATTTTAGGGGGGGCAACTCCCCCGGCATAATTTTTTTTCATTCCCAAGTTTCATGTTATTCTTAATATACTCGCCTTTTCTAGTTCTAGCTCCTAATGCCAATTTTGGGAACCAACTTTGTTGCAGTATGGTGTTCTGGTTTGGGGATCCAAAAGTGATGCATTGAGATAAACAAATTTTAAGTGATATGTCATAAGGTCATGCTAAAACTCTATGATTTCAAGGTACAAAGGCATGATACGTAATGCTAAAAGAAAGAAACCAGTGTACACATTGAGACCACCCTGTTCCAACAGGAGATGGGTTAAACCTGCCAAAGAACTCAAAAACTACCAGCAACAGATAGAATGACTACCTCAATTATATATCCAAAAATAAGGAAAACTTTCATATGTGAATGAAACAACACATGGAGGAAGCACCTCATAAAATAAAAACACCGAATCCCTCAGTCCAGATATGCTTTAACCCACTTGAAGGTGAATGATATAGTGACTATACCAACCGCAAACCATTTTATGCTCTAACATTCACAAGTTCACCGTATCATGAAAAGATGCATGTCATGTTCATTTTATGCTCAAACCATTTTAGAGTACAATATTTATTTTCTTAGACCAAAAGTCTCCTACCCATCTTTAAGAATTCTATACCTACTTTGTAAGGAGATCGTTCAAGATAAATGTAAGAGGAAGAAGGAATAATCCTGGAATTGCAAAATTCAGTGATATCTGAAGGCAATAAAAGTGGTAGACAGAACTGCTATAAGGTTATGGATGAGATGCCTACCTTTACTTCTTCAATAGCGATTGTGCTAGGCACTCGACGATGTTCCTTGCGACGTGGTGGTTCTTGATCAACTATATCTTCCATGTTAACTCCAGGATCTGCTGTCAGCACAACCCTAACAAATTCTAAGTCATTACCTTGTTTCGTGCCTGATCCATCAGTTCTTCCTTCACCATGACCAGCAGCTTGCTCCTCCATGGAAAGACTCACGTTAACAAATTTCACTTTCGCCTCCCACAAATGAGCCATTGCCTGATCGATCGCCTGAGAAGTGGATCTTGACATCCTATCGTTTCCACAGTGATCCATCTCGTGCCCAGCTGACAATGGATATGCCCATGGAGGTGGCTTTGGCAACAGGGCATCCCCATTAGCTAAAGGAATTCCTCCTTTACAAAGCTTTTGAACATGAGATGCATCTTTCACATTGCTAGGAAAGAAGGTAAAGTTACATAAGTTTTCATCTTGCAAAATAGAAACTATGCCCAGTTTGTGATGTAAAATTATTTCTTTCTTTTGGAAGGGGGAAGGAAAGAGAAAGAACTTTAATTGATGTAAAAAAAATATAAAATTTATGACTACCTTGGAGAATCACTTTTCAAGACTTCCACACAGATAAGGTAAGGAGCCTTTTCCCTAGAATTTAAAAGAATAGCTTCATCTTCAGGTATATGCACCACACGATAAACCCCCTTCCCCATCGGAAAGCATACGCCTACAAGAAAACAAGCGCAAAGGCATAAATAAGAGGACGTGTTTTAAGTAGTTCCAACCGGTACAGTATATTAAAGAACAATAAAATGCAAGAAGCAGATCTGAACACAGATTGTTGATGAGAATGTTATATAGACCAAATGAATGAAGGACCAAATGCACTAAATCCAACATTGTAGTTCATATTAGGAAAAAAAAAATAAAGAACTTTCAAATTTGAGTCATTTTAAATTGGTCAAAATACCTTTCAAATCAAACAAGACAATTAAAAACATGCTGATATGAACTCCCATGTAGCATTTGGTCCATGACTCATGATCCAAGTGCCACTATTCATTGTTGACCAACTTAGGGCAGTTCATCAACATTAAAACACATTGCCACTAGCTCATGTAACAAATAAACCAGAATTGCAAGCATAACCAGTAAAGACACCAAATGTGGGCAGGAAGTTTAGGTTCATTCAGTCCATTTACTATATGTACAAAACAGGAATAGAAATTTTGGACTAGGCTAATAATTGAAGCTAAGTCAGACAGTTGTTCAGCTTTTGTACCCCACTTGCTAAGGGTTGGATAAGCGACCAGAGCAATTACAAAGTACATGGCCTATGGCTCCACAATATATTTAAGTAAAATACATATGTGAGATTGTAAGGTAAATCTTATATCTCTTTTACCATGAAAAGCCATCCTAGTTCAACTTCATATAGGTCTGTCCCATTGTTATATGCATTCTACCACCAATTTAACTAATAACACATAGCTTGCCCTCTAGCAACTCTAGGCATACAAATGCAATAGTCACTAAAGAGGAGTTCTTTATCCCTAATTAACAAAGACAGATCCAAGAACCACATTATCAAGTAGTATAGCTATAATGCCACACAAACCCAAGTATGCACCACCCACCTTGAAGTTAACCTCATGAATAAGGTCCAACACCTCTCCTAATTAACCTTCACATGCCTAGCCAATAAAAGATGCAAAAGCTAGTAATATTCATAAAATAACCATGAATTCTATAGCAAAATGAGTTTGAATCTCAAAAACTGGGGGGAAGAGGGGTCTCTACTGAATACTCATAAACATGGGATCCTAAGAAAGCTACTAAACATAAAATTCCCCAAGCTCCTTTTTTTTTCCCCTTTCAAAAGAAAAACAAAGAGACAACCTTAGTTACTGGGTGGCTATGGATATTGCTTAAAGAGTTTATACTCAAAGCCCATTTTCTTACTACTTCTTGTGAACGATTTCAACATTAATTATTTAATATTTTATGTCCATGCACTTAGCTTGTAACCCTCCCAATTATTCTGTTCGTTAATCTTTCAAATGATAATAAACACAAACATATATTATATCCATCGGTTAGACACCGAAAGGAGAAAAAGATAACCTCACAAAGATTTGAAAGAAAAACCGAACAAACAAACAGAGAGAGAGAGAGAGGAGAGAGAGAGAGAGTTTGACCATATTTTGTGCAACAAAGGTGCACAAACAATTTTCATATGACTTATGACAAATAAATTTATATGTGTGTGTGCATGCATGAAAGATACTTTTGGCCAGTGTGGAGAGAGAGGAACAGGTGCTTTTACGGGTTGAAAAGCTTGTAGATCATTTGTTAGCCAATAGCTCATCCAATGAACATATAATATCCTTATGACTGCTAATTCCTGACTAAATTATTTTGAACTGAATCATTTCAACATATAATGCAATATATAAAAATAATGGATACAAAATGCCAATCAAAGAGTGTCCCCCATATTGATCCATCTCAGCATAGAATATATCATGACAAAGAGTACCTCCACCGGTCTGAGCAGCAGCTACATGCGAATTGATCTCTGAAAGTGACTGGAAAAACAACAATGAAAACATTTAGTAGATGCACAATAACATACTTTGAGTCAGACGTAAAAGTGCAGAGCAAAATGAGTAAAGAATGAAAATAGACCTCCAATAGAGCACTTCTGCGATCTTCAATTGGAAACACATCCACTAAGCCATAAGATGTCTCACACAATGACTGGACAAAGTCCAAAGACTCATGATAAGCCGCCTTCCGAAACTGTGAAAGCGAGTTGTTTGGAAGTGGAGGCTTTGGGGACCCAGGATGCTTCTGCCCAATAAAATAGAAGTACAAACAAAAGGAATTGTTATAAAGCTCATGGGATAATTGAAAGAAAAAAAAGAAGTCCACATGACAAACGTAACATATGACATACAACTTATGGCATGCAGACGGGTTTAATAGAGGGCAGCAGAAGAAAGGATCATCACAATATCTTTATTTCTCCTCTTTCAAATGTCTCATCATAAACAAACAGGGACAAACATAGGGAGCCACAAAAACCCATGGTAAACGCCCCACACTCCCTCCGACCACCCCATCAAATAAGTTCCTAAATCCAAAAATTTTCCACTTTTTACCCCTGCTTTAAAAATTGTTTTTTTTTTTTTTTTTTTTAAATAAGTCCAGCATAATTTAAAACATATTCAACCATATTTAGGCCAACCATGAGGTTCCATTGCAAGGTATAATCAGAAACAGTTGTGCAATTAGATTTTGGTAGTTCATCCACAAAAAGAAGTGTTCTTACTGCATCCTTACTGTCAGAAGGCCAACCTATTCTAAAAACAGTATCAAAGTCCAAATTCCTGATAAAAATCTTATAAATGAATACAATAGCCTGCAAACTGCCTTTTGAATGTGAAAGATTTTCTTACATAAAATGTCGTGCATATGCTTTTGCTTTTCTGATTAGATGGTAACCCCAAATATGCATCGTTAAACTACTTATTTACACTCAATCACATTAAATGAATCTCGTATTCTCAACAAATTGAGGTCAAATTCTGCAGTTGCAAGTTAAGAAACGGATATATAACAGAACAAACAAAAGCAAAGATAGCTAAGATGTCAAACCGGCCAGGATAGCAGGGAAACCCAAGAGACCAACCCAACATGGGCATCACCTACGCACAGCATTAATAAACAATGACCAGCGGTGTTTGGACCTTCAGTTTAGGGAACATGTATGGCATGAGCACAAACATGACTGGCGTGCTGTTCGGCCAGCCAGTTATGTGGACACAACAGGAGTAGTGGCATGATGGGGGGATGAACTGTTTCCTCTTTTATTCAATATCTTCAACTTCCAAATAGAATTATTTCAATGAAAAGAATGATCATTACCCTAAAGAAGAGAAATCATAGAAGAAAACTCAATAGCTTCGCTATCGTTAAGATTTCTAAAGAAATGAAGATTGCAATGAAGACAAATGTCCTTCCCAATTATAAAAATTGTTGATAGGAGCAAAGTGAAGTCCGTAGTACAAATGGACAAGAACAAGTCTCTAATCCACAGATCCTCCCTACTAACAGACGAGAACCATCATGTTCCTTGGATGGACACCAAAGGAAGTTAAATATTAATGAGAAATAAATTTTCAAGTACTGTAATGAGAAACTCTCACTCCGGCATTGACAACAAGAGTGGCATCCAAAAAGAACAAGGTTCTATTATATTCATCAATCATATTGAGCCAACAAACTAAACTTAGAGGCCCAAGTAAAGAACTCTAGTGATAATCTCCATGGGTTTTAGGGCTCAACTAGTTAATTGTTAAGTTAATCATTTACTGTTGAAAAAGAATATACGATGAGTGCCAAAATAACCTTTGGCTCAATTTAGGAAGAGGTGGAAAAAGTAGGCTTCATGATTGTTTTTTTTTTGGGGGGGGGGATAGATCAATGTACTTTGGTTTTGCATCCATGGGAGAAGGCATGGGGCTCCTTTTCCCAGTAGGGTCACGAATAGAAAGCGTTTCCATCCCCAACAGTACCCGCTCCATAACCCTTCACAATCCCAGAGGAGAAAAAAGTTTTTGGATGCCATACTTGTTGCTAATGAAGCAGTGGAGGCCATAAATTGTGAAAGCATTATGCCGAAATTACATTATTAAAAAAAGGTATGATAAGGTTAGTTAGATGTTTTTTCGAGAAAGTTATAGAGGAAAGATTTTGGCCACGAAAGGATAACATTGATCTAATGATGCTTAATGCCTACTTGTTTCTAGTTTATTCAGCATAGTGATAATCTTGACTTAGAGCACCCTGGGGCCTCAGACAAGAGGATACAATTTCACCTTTTCCCTCCACTTGAGCTAGGTATCCAGCCATAGTGGAGTTAAAGAGTGCTATCTGGGTGCTCCTTTCCACGGTGAGCATCATGTGTTTGTGATCTTGTTGGGACTAAAATAAATTAGCATTGTATCCTAAGGTGACTGAAACAATACACAGTAAACCCCTACAAAAATATGCACTTACTAATGTGCACAAAGATCTTTTACTTGTTATTGACATGCAATAAATAAGTCAAATAATGGGAACAATTTGTCACTCAAGATATTGTGATCCAGGTAATATCTAAGATGCTGTCAACTTTGTTATTTTCTGATTTAAGTGCACGCTAACGGAGTGGTCAGCTGTTGGCTAAGAAAAAAGAAATCACAGATTTGAGTTATGCCCAATGCTTAGAACATTGAAGAATTATAGAACCTCAAAAAAAGAAGTTCATCTATCTTCAAGTGTTATATAAAGCAGTCATTTTTCATGACAAGCCAAGCAAAAAAGGAAAGTAAATTGAACCGTTAACCGACCTCTTTATTCCTTTTTATACCAAACAACTCTGAGTCTTCTACTGAGCGGTCACGATCTTTAAACAATTTGCGGAAAAAGTTCTCAGTCCCTGGGCTGCTTTCATATGCACCACCACTGTTGCCTTCATTTATCACTCTGATCTTCTGATCTTCAGGATGCACACGGAACAATCTACGGAACAATGAAAAATCTAAAGGTTCTTCGTCCTCACCATTTGGAGTCCCTTTGTCATCCTCATCAGCTTTACCATTCCCCTCTCTCTTATCCTCAAATTTATCCTTAAAAAACTTGCGGAAGAATCCTTTTTCATCATCTGCATCAGATCTTGAACATGTTTTTTCATCATAGCTCACCTGCCCCCCGTCATCAGCACCATTATTTCTTTTGTTTTCATCTGAATGTTTGACACTTCCATCTTTCTTGTCCTCAAACCTATCCTTGAAAAGCTTACGAAAAAATCCTTTGTCATCATCTTCGGGAGACTTCGGAGTAGATTTTTCCTCTAAGCTTGGTCGTCCTTCACCATCATTTCTATCACTGCAATCTTTCTTTTCTTCAATTCTATCCTTAAATAATTTCTTGAAGAAACCGTCCTTTTCATCATCTTCCATTGATTTTGAAGCCAACTTCTCGTCATGATCATTTTTGACATCACGAAAAAACCGCTTGAAAAACCCTTCAGAGCTTGATGTTGACCCCTCATCCTCATCTTTGCTATCTCTTATAAGCCTCTTAAAGAACCCGTCCTTTTCTGAGTCTTCATCGTCCTTCTCTGTTGACTTCCTAAAAAGTAGAGCCTCTCGCATCTTAGGGCCTGGCATAAATTTTTTGAAAATCTTGTTCTCCGCCGGGGAGAGCTTACCCCCCTCATCTAACAAAGAGTTGCTCCCTGATGATGGCGAAAACAAAAATGACTTTTGAGGAGGTGGTGAAGAAGTCAAAGACAGAAAACGCTGTTTGGAGGAGAGCAGCCTATTAAGAACTGGGTTTTTACTCCCTGGACTTGAGGGAGCATTCTGTGGCCGGATCAGAGGTGGCCACTCACCCATAAGAGTTGCTGCAATCTGACATTTATCTTGAAGTCTACTAATCCCTTCATTATCATCCGAGTCTTCAAGCTCAGCCAGTAAAAACCAATGTACTTTAAGTGCTATTTTAAGGGACTTGGAGCACAAATCAATAACAAACTTATCTAAAGATGGGCTTGGCTTATGCACCATCATGTAACATATCTGAAACAAATAGCTCTCGATCCCAGAGAGAGGAAGAGTATACATTCTATTACAGAGGTAGTCCCTAACACCCGCATGGTTATGCTTATATAGGTAGCTAACAGCAATCCACTCGCAGAAAAATGCAGAGTCGAAAAACCTAATAAGCCACCCATTCTCCCCACCCTCACTTGCTGCTGGAATGGTTTTTGTAATTTCCCGTGGCGCATCATCTTCCCGGAGGTTTAACCCCAAAAGCCTCACCATTATCAATCAATCTACCATCATATAATAACCCCACACTCACTTCAAAAATCAATCCTATCTAAGAAGTAACAGAGAGTAAGAAATCTTTGCTTGGGTTTTACCAATTTTGGCATTCTAATCTTGCCCAGCTTCAGCTTGGGCTTTTCTCTCCCTCTTAGCATTCCAATGATGTCCCAACACTCCAATCCAACCCTATGGACTCCAATTCAGATACAATTAGCAAAGTTCTCCCTCTTCTTTAATTTCTCACATGTAGAAGTTCATATAAATCTGAAATTAATCCCAAAATTAAAATCCTATCTCAGTCATTGAACAAGCATCGAACATTAAAAATACAATAAAAAACTGAATGTGAATGCACAAGAAGGATAACAAATTTGAGAAATTAATGACCTGTTATCTTATGACACTGCTCGGCAATTCTCCGATTGAATTCGGAGTGCGGTGAAATCGAAGGAAGTGACGAAGTTCCGCAATGGCAGCGACCAAGGAAATGTGAAATACTTTGATCTTGGTAATCGCGACCAAAGATTGGGGATTACTGAGAAGACAGAGAGAGAGAGAGACGGACAGAGACAGAGACAGAGTTTGAGACCCTAATTCACCAGTATTCAACTTGGAAGCAATAATCAAAGGGGAGAAGGAAAGGAGAGAGAGAGAGAGAGAGAGAGAGAGAGATCGAGGAATCGGAGAGCGGATTTTCAAAAAACTGGAATTGTTACGATCCGCTCCGGACCCGTTTGGCGTGCCATCGTTCATTAAAAAAAAAAAAGAATACTAAGTTCATAAATGTAAAATCTTGTGCTATACATATATATATTTTTTTATTTTTTATATATTTTTCCGCACAAAAAATTAGAATTTCTTTTGTTTCTTTTTTTTTTTACAATTTAAATATTAAAATTAGAAACCATTATAAAAGGAAATTGTAGCCATTTTTTTTTTAAATTACTTATCCGATAACTTTAAATTCGACTCAATTTTGATGTTAACAAATTCATTAATTAAAAAAAAAACTTCTCCCATCCTCTCAAACATAAATTTAGTATAAAGAATATAATAAAAAGTATTCTTATGAATTTTTTAATTCTAATCATTCGATTTTTCTTTTGTTTAATTTACTGATATTATTTTCAAATTTATTTTTGATTTTTTGTGCGAAAAAATAGTAATCTAGAATTTAAGACTAATATATTATATTTAAAAAAAAAAACTTAAAAGATTAAATAAAAGAGCACATTCTCCTTTTAGTTGATGACGAAACAGAAGCAATTTAATTTTCAAGAATTTCACCGCATTGCTTCACAAGATAGAAATGGCTTCTTTGCTCTGAAGCCATACTCATGGACCCATCATACATACCCACCAAACAGTAGAAAAATCCTAGGAATAGACAAAGGTCATAGGAGCATGCTACTCTACCTTCTTCCTTTTTTTTTTTTTTTTTTTTTTTATAAAAATTTGAATTTGAATTCGAAATCATTAGATTGGGGAGGGAGTTTATATTACTAGACTGTCCCTTTGAGGTTATGAGCATGCTACTCTATTTTCTAACATAATTTACCCTCCCGTGAAAAACCATATTAACCTTTTTCTTCGTTCTTTTAATAACCAACTAACATCCGAATCTATATTCTAATTAATCTGATTTGAGTATTGTTAGACATTTTCATTTCTAAATTTTGAATCTGAAATTTGATTAAATAATTTAACATTTTTATCTATTAGATTTTTTTTTTAATATCTAAATAGCTTAATCTTTGTTTCCGAAGGTGATCACAGGAACATGCAAATTCTAAAACGAAAGTTAAATGCAATTCACTCCTTTGAATAACTCATTTACATCGTAGCATGAACAGATTTGTTGTTTTTTTTTTATTTCTTTTTCTAGGTCGACAATTTGACACCCAACACAGGATAAATATTCAGTATTCCTTTGTTCAATAAGCTTGGTGACAATGGACAAAGATTGAAAGGTGAAGTTGCCCTCCGAGAGAGAGAGAGAGAGAGAGAGAGAGAGAGAGAGAGAGAGAGAGAGAGAGATAGGCGTTGGTACATTCTTTTCTTCCTTGAAATACACAATATATCTGACAAAGAGGTGTCATCTCTTTATGGAAACAATATCCCTACACAAATTGCTGTGTGGCAAGAAGAAATGGATTTTAGAAAGCAACTAGCTAGTCCATTCAATTATCGTAGGGTGACATAAATTTCACGAATCAATTATAGGTGGTAAAAATGTTAACTCACGTCAATTTTTTTATTTGAAATTTAAAAATGAAAAACACTATATTAAGAAAGATCATTCCCAAATTGAGTCCAATAATGATTCAATCGAATTAATCGAAATATAATTTTGAACATCCATTAATTCAGGATAAATATATATATTTCATACGTCAAATAATTATCAGATAATTATCGAAAATATAGAGATTACAAGAGGATTTTCTTCATGGCAAGGAGTGTTTTGATGATGGTAACCACAATATAATGAAGTCATGTTATGTTCAAGACACCATGGTTTGTTTCTTGATTTCTTGATTTCATTCATCATGTTAAAGAGTCCAAAATTAGATCGCCACAAGTGGGTTTGGTCCAAACAAAGCAATATCTGTTTGCTTCTCTGAGACACGAAAGACTTGATCTCAATCTGTCCTGCATACCACATGCCCGCTCTCTCTCTCTCTCTCTCTCTCTCTCTCTCTCTTTCTCTCCAATAAGAGACATAAGGGACCAGAGAGGCTTTTGTTTCAAGATTCACCTAATTTATAAGAAACTTTTTCTCATGGGTTGATGAAAGGGTGTCTGGACAAATAAATATGCATGTGATATTTTTTTTTTCCTATCATCGGATCTGAAACCATATTTCAACTAATTTTGTTCAAACGACTGTAGAGACGACTTTTCTAAAATCTTTTTTATTCTCAAATTTCAAATCCAAGACTTGATTAAGGGACTTAATATCTCATCTGATTAAACTGACTGTCCATTGGTATATGTGATATGAATGATGCATGTCCATGATTTGAAATCAAGAATTCAATGCTACGTATTTGATCCCTAACTTCACATAAAATTGTACTTCTATTACATAGTATGCCAAATGGAGTGACAAAGTACTGCCACTTGTTTACAGATATGCTTGGCAAGCCAAAATCACACACCAGTATAATTGAGCAAAAATTCTTGCGACTTCTTCTCATAATAAAAGCCATTGGATTGAGATGCGTCAGCCGAAAATATCATCACTCCATTAACCTCCAGCCCCTTGGACTCTAACAAGTTCAAGGCTTCAAAGAATGCATCCCCTTGAATTCCTCTCCCATTCACTTCATAAGCTGGCAACAACTTGCTCCCATTGAACTGCACAATGCGTAGTTTGAAGTCTTCCAAATATCCTTGTGGAGTGCTAACCTTGTCCGTGTAGAATTGATGATTAACATAGTCAATAACATTTCCATAACCATTGTAGAGCTCTATATAAGGCTTAACAGTTAAATAGTATGGTGCAATGGTTGCCGTAGAGATAACACTTTGGTTTTTCAAATAGGTTATGAGCTCACCAATGCAGTAAGCAAAAGTTGAGTTATGTCTGGGGAAGTTTTCGTAGTCTATGTCTATGCCATCAAGATGGTAAGTGTCAACAATGGACTGGAGGGAGGAAAAGGCACTAGATATCCAAAGTTGGGTGTCTTTTGGATCATACCAACGAAGGACTTTATCACCAAGGCTCCAACCGGAGAGGCTAGCTAGGACTTTCACATTTGGGTGGCGGCCTTTGACCTTTGCAACGGATGCTGGAGTTAGAGTTGATGCCCAATATGGAGTAAACGTGCCATTTTGAGGGTTGCCCGATGAGTCTGCATCAATGGCAAAGCTGAGGAGGAAATGGAAGTCTATGCCATCTTCAACCGGGACAGAATCAAATTTCACAGGGACACCAGTAGCTCCAATGTATTCCATCACGACCTTCCCATCTAAAGGCACAGATCAAAATTCACAAACATGTCTAATATTGAAAACAGAAAGGATCAAAACAAGAAAACAGGGCAATCAAATAACGCAAATATACTCACGGCAGAATGGTTGATAGATGCCTACAAATGCAGCAATGCAGAGGAGAAAGAGAATGAACTTCATCATTTTTGGAGTAGTATGCATGCAACATATGGTGATTCTAATGAAATTGAACGCTTGCACAAGTTTATATATATCTTATCTGCAGCTTATAGCCGGCTTGGACTGTTTGAAGCTGAACATAGCTTCAGCGATCTTTGCAAAGAGTTATTTGAAGCTTGTTTGGATACTCATGGGGCTTAGTCGGCATTGACAAAAAATTTTCATAAGATATTAGATAAAAACAAAGACATAACGATTAGCACCATGGATTACTCAGCAAGAATGCCAAAATAGCAGTATGCAGGTCCAGAAACCAAGCTCTAACAAAGTCTCAGAGGCGCCAAAATAGAGCTGTGTCATCTTACCAGCCGTATCTGTTTCCATATTTTACTCCTTCGGGCAAAATGAGTTGCATAGAAGACAAAGATTCTATTAGGAAAATCAAAGCTTAGACAGTACAATCTCCTAATCTCCTAATCTACGTCCAAGAGACAGCTTGACCAGATAGAATTCTCCTCAAGCCTCGGCATGCTTTTCAATTTCACCACAGAAACACTGCTTTAAACATGGCAAATAAAGAGTCTCTCATGGCCAATGTTCCGTGTCCTGGGCAGAAAACAATGGCTATAGTGCCAATACCAGCTTTCGTCTTGCTGGCAGCAGAGGAGCAGAATTTTTGAGGAAATGAGAGTAGAATGGATCGAGGTTCAAAATTAGGTTGTCTATGGCTTGCTACACAAACACTAGCATTAAACTCCTGCAAAATCATTCCACGTGTTTCAAAAATGTATATATTTGAGATAGACAAGACTAACAACCGTAAAAACTCAATTAAGCCTTCCTTAATTGAGATCCTTTACACACTTCAATACTGACCACCTACCTGTGCAAGGTCATTTTCTCTAATAACTTACATGAGCAATATAGCTCGGAAAGCACGAATAAACAAAATTAGGAAAAAGGAATATAATTGGGTGTAACATGAGGAACTTCAATCAGGTCATCCACTCCACTGAGTTGGTACCGGACCTTCCCAATTTTTAAAAGATACTGCAACATCTGTTCTTGCATTTTGGCCGGAACTACCCTATGTACAGCATACTTTTGGTCAGGCACCGCAAAAAATGATCCAGTCCACAATACACATTTTCATTGAATAGGTTGTAAATCTACGGTTCATATGTGCTTCTTTGAATGGCAGATACACTCTGGATATGGATTCTCATAGAAGGACTCCTCCATCCTGGACCTTGCCCGGCCTTTAATTCCAAGCGGTGCACCTTCTCTTTTTCTTGGAGCACCTTGCCTAAAAGAAAGGTACAAAAGAAATAGCTATATTAGGAACCTATTACCCTAATTGTATTTCTATTTATCGGATGAACTCCAGAAAGCCCAAATGCGAGCCCCCATGTCTTGTTCCCTTGACTTGAGTGACTTATGAAGCAATTTCTTTGATATGTTGTTAAGTGTGCGTATATCTGCAACTGATCTATTTATTACCGTGACCCAGATTTAGTTCCAAAATAAATTTTCTTAGCCACCATCATTTCCATAATAGCTCAGCAGCATTGGTGATAATGGCAGTAGAAAATTTCACATTCTGCTTAAGGTCATGTCAAACAGTATCTAACTCGTTTCATTTCTTTATGTCCACTAAACACACTGAGAAATATGGCATACATTTTATTCGGGAGAGCCTCCCAGTAGAATAGCTTCAAGAAGCTTACCTGTTCTTGTGCATCTGCCTCACAAGAGATGAAAAGGTTGAATCTTCTTTTACTTTTCCCTCTTCTAGCCTATCAAAGACTTCAACAAGTCCTTTCCTGCATATTAAGTTGAAGGAAACGTGAGGCAGAAAATACAGCTACATCCAATAAATACATGCAAGAAAGAAAATAGATGGTAGCAAAATTGCTTGTCTTGATCCAGCCTATTTTGAAGAGGTTTAAGAAGCTTGAGATAGAGTAAGCAGCAGGTCTTGCACACGTATTCTCCACAACTCAATCTTGTTGATGGCTAGCCATTCTTTTTCCAGACATTAAGCATTGCACTAAAATTACTGTTCGAATCATGTGGTCCGATAATTACAGATGAGCAGAATTTAATGTTACTTCATCTATAGACCATTCATGTCTGCTACCAATAGTAAGCCGAATCTCATGGTTCCTATATCTATCTAATGATGCTGGTGAGATCAAAACAAAAGATCCTGGTTTCAATGAAAATCCTGTATGAAATGTGTCTGCAGGAGACAAATTTGATGGCATGTGATGGCTAGGGAGTAGGAATGGGATCATAGTGATATTCTAATGTTACACCTTAATTTTATTGGAGATCTTCCTATGAAGGATTGGGTAGTCAAGTGTAGAAAGTGTTTCTACTCAGATGGTTCACAGCACACAACATTGTTCTTCATTAGAATGGATAACCTGACAAAAGGTTGCTAACAGTCTCTTTTTCATGCCTGTGTGTGTCACTGTGGGTGTCCGTAAGGAATGTGGAGAATGAAATCAACCGTTCTCATGCTGTTGCATGTATTACAAGTTTGGGTGATTTAGATTTTGCATGACACAAAATCATGGTTTGAAAAAGTAATAGAAATTAGGAATCTCATGGTTTCCAGGTCAATTAGTAAAAACTGATTGAAATTAAGATGAAATTATAATTGTCTTGCATCAAGTAACTGCTCGTTAACATTCTCATAGAGTTCTTAAAATTTATAGAGATAATAACCCCCCAAAGTTAAGTACAACCACAGATAACTACCCACACAAGCAAATACTAGCTTGCAATCTCTAAAATAACTACTTTTCAATTTCAAACACATCTAATTGCTTGACCATTTGGGATCAAAATGAACCTAGCTAAGCACCTTTTCCCCTCTCCCTTTTCGTCTCAACAATTACCTAAGATTAGACTTAATGTATTTTAATGTTATCTTTTATGTCAATATTCAGTCCCTAAGTTTTGTGCACGAAGGGTGCCAAAACAATGAAGTTTAGACAATTTATTTTGGTGGTCTGTTCAGACTTTGTTTTCAGGCTGAATGCTGCAAAAAAACTAAAATATAAGACTTCGAAAACGTTTTGCTATTTGGAGGTACTTAAAGTCCTAGAAACCAGGTCCTTAAAAATTCTTGTGAGATGTCACACTATGGACATAACTCCATAGAACAACATAAAATGTGCTTAAATTCAACAATTCCCATTTTTGTTATTGGGATTGCCGCTCCCTAATTGTTTAAGGTTTTAATGGGTTTCTTCTTGTTCTTATTGAGAAGGAAAGACCAGGTGATACTTGATTCCAGCATTTCTTCATGGACTTTATATTGGTCATTATCATAATTGGATACCCTAGAAGAGGCAATGATATAATAATTGCAACATCACAGTATTGGTACCTGTCTGGGACAATTGTCTTGCGGTGACCTAAGAATCTTCGGTGGCCCTCAACAGCCTTTGCCATGTTACCAGAATGTGTTGGAATGAATACATCACTTTCTATTGATATGATATAGTCAAGCGCAGCAGTTTGAGATGCATGGTTAGTGAATGGCTTCAATTCCTTCAATGTAGCCAGTGTTTCCTGTCATCAGGATGGAGAAAGTGATTGCAAGGGGTAAATTTCTGGCATCAGAATTAATTCAACTGATATGAGAAGATATTAAACTAATTGACAAACCTTGAAAACTAAATTTGGGAAGCGAGCTTTGAGCTCTGAAAGGTGATTGTCCCCACCATATATTTCGCCAGCTGCTATATAAATTACTGTTGACTGATGATATCCCAGAGCTTTGAGAAAAATTCCGACCTCCTTGGGAGTAAGGGGGCAAAGGCCATTGATTCGTTGCTCTGTGGAGTTTATCTTCTTCATTTTCCAATGATTAGTGTTCTCCCTAAGAGAAATACAATGGAAAGGTAAATAACAGTAACAATCTAAATTATGATAGTAATGACGATGATGACGATCAGGTTAAAACTTAAAGTATTGCCATCAATCAAAGAAATAATAAGACTGCCCACTATTGTCCCAAGTTCATGCTGCTCAAATGACTAGGTTCTCAGAATAATTTAAATACATTAACTACAAAGCTCCAAAATGACTTAAAAAAACTATTTCTCCTTTTGTTTATATCTGTCGTTTAAAGTTTTTGCAGAGGAATTAAGGAACAATTGAATGACCTCAATTATACAAAAATATAGTTTAATCTTACAAAATTACCCTTTCACTCAATCAATTAATATTTTCTCTCTCTCCACCAATTTCTTATACATACTTCAATTTCTTTAGTTAAACCACCACTATGTATCTCTCTTGAATACTCTACCATTAAGATAAAGACAAGAGAGAAGTATATGTATAGGTGATAAAGATGAAATTTGTAGACATCAACGAATAAATACAGCTATTGGGCTTCGCGAAGATACAATAAATGAAAAAGGTATGAGTTGGAAGAAGCAAATTAATATTTCTTTAATTTTCTCAAAACAACAGATAATTTGGAACAGAACAAAAAACAAGGCATAAAAAGGAGTGGGGGGAGTATATATTAACTGGAGCTCCTATTTTTACCCAGAGGAATACAAGAATTAAAAAATCTAATAGAAGGGATCTTTTGTGACTAAATTCCATGTACTAAATGCTTATGTGCTCCTATTCTATGGGAATATAAGCACAATTATGCTCACCTCATTATTCTTAGCTCTTCAGATTCTCCATCAGTTAGACCATAAGTGCAACCAGTAAATGACAACATGTCCTTCTCATATCTCAGATGAAGTGCGATGTATTTATCCCCACGTGCTCTCAGCCGCTCTACCAGCTTCTGTGGTGTCATCGTCATGTTTTCTCAGAACCTAATTTAACAATAAGTCCCATAGGAGACCTCTTAAACGCATCCATACTGAAAGCAATTATTAACTGAAAATTTTATCATGTACTGAGCCCCTTCAACATATGGATATTTTTTTTTTTTTTTTTTTTTTTTTTCGATTTCAAGATTCTTCAAAAGGTAGTTCATTTTCAGATTTGGTGAATTCTAGAAATTTAATGTGACCATGGATTAGGTCCTGTCTTAGTAGATTTCAACATCGGCAAGGATAAAGAAAATGCCACACAACCCAAATTTGGAAATCTTTTATAATTTTGATTGAATTAAGATATAGATGTTATTACTTCACAAGCAAAATTCAAGACCTTATAGGATTTTAGAAGAGTAAAAACAGAAGGAACAAACCTTTCCAAGATCTTCAATCGGAGGAGAGAAGTGAAGAGCATAATAAAGAGCACGACATCTCAATCTCTGGATATCAAGAGGCAAATCATTGTTTGCAAGTCGAGAATCAGATTTAGGTACATGGAGTACCTGCATGCAATAATTTGACAAGCCATCCCTCAATTTCAAAACTTTAACTCTTCTAATTCCCTAAAGCTAATTATTATAGCTGGGAATTGGAGGTCTGTAACCTAAAAGTGGCTTAGTTTTTTCTCCTTTAATTTTATAAACATATTTGCCAAAACTAGACTACTAAATCAGTTTAGGATGGGACAAGCTCTCGGATCTTCAATCACAAGAAAACGGTGAAGATCAAGCGGACGGTACATAGTAACATGAGTGGAGCTCCTTGATGTCCCGGGGTGGAGATTGGTTCTGGAAGTATGTTGAATACTGCATGAACTAAGTTTCATTCTTTCCTTAGTGAAGGAAAATGTACAATATATTGCAGCACTATGAAATGTGAAGTTCAACAAGTAGCAGAAAGTCAGAAATATGGCAATTAACCCATTATTCAGAAGAAAGGGAGGGAAAGGAAAAAACCTGAAATTCCTGCCATAACCTGGTCATATCCTCATAGTAGCTCAAACCAGACCAAGAAGTGAAGTACTTTCTAGCTCGAGGAGATGACTCCACTTCCTTGGGCAGCTCCTTGAGAATTCTTACATCACCTTCTAGGGTTTTGATGAAATGATTTTCATCAAATATGTCTGAAAATGTACTGTGCCAACAATTTAGAATGTGAGAAACAGAGAAAGTAATACTCCAATGATGCACAATAGAAACATAGCCCATCACACATAAACATGATAAAAACATAAAGTACACCTTGAATCTTGCCAGAACGAGCGTCTGTCTAGTTGAGGTATGACCAAAGTTGCATTCATTATCCGTGCCACTGCCACCATATCAGATATCTACGTGTATAGCATTACTTTCATATATTTAGCATTAAATTGACAAAGAAAAATAATATGCTATTCTGGAAAGAGGCAAATTCAAGCAACAAGGAAAATGGAAAAAAGACTAGAATTCAGTAAATCTCCAGAGTATCAGCAAGTGGATCCAGAGATTGATAACTTACACCGGTGCGCATTTGATTAAGTCCTCCATTACTTTTTACAGTTATATAGTGATCTGATTCTTGGGCAGCTGTCATTGGAAAACAAGCTTTAGGGACCAAAGGAAAGAATGTTTCGGTAGGGTAGAAGTGCATGCCTCACAGGAATACAATACGAACTACTACTATTTTTCCTAATGTATGATGATTTTTGTTCTCATTTGTTGTCAGTTGACACTACCAACAAAAAGTTCACCACTGTTTCGGGATATATAAAACGACCTTTGTATTTAGAAGAAGGCTGCACACACTGATGTAAACTATAATTTCCAGGAGCCTCCCAAAGTTCATCTGTAATCTGCAAATCCAAACTAAAGCAGCCTCATAACCGAAAAATAAATCACCAATATAAAGCATGGACAGTAACACGAGACAGAAACAACAAAGTTATAAAAAACTTTACATTATTATAAGCCATAAATGTCATATCATGGTACCAAATATAAACATGGTAGTACAAAGTAAAAAAAAAAAAATTACGTTATTATTATAATTTGCAAATAACATGTCATGGCACCAAACACAATCACAGTAGGGATACACTTCTAGAAGTCTCTTCCAACACATAATTCTACAAACTTCAAACAGAAGAAGGCCCGGAAAAATTTTTATAAGGTAATAGGGACTGAGAAAAAAATTATTCATAAAGAGACTTCTGAAAATCATTTAAGAAGCTCTGGATAGTTAAGTGCTTTAATGTTAACAAAGTCAGAGAACCAAACCCAGGATTAGCTCAAGAAGGTTATATGCACACAATTTAGAGACATCTGAAAATCGTTTAAAAAGCCCTAGGATGATTTAAGAAAAAAAAAGAAGCCGTAGGATAATTAAATAGTTAAGTGCTTAATGTTAACAAAGTCAGAGAACCAAACCCAGGATTAGATCAAGAAGGTTATATGCCCACAATTTAGAGACTTCTGAAAATCATTAAGAGGCCCTAGAATGATTTCAAAAAAAAAAATGAAGCCCTAGGATAATTAAATAGTTAAGTTCTTTAATGTTAAGTCAGGGAACCAAACCCAGGATTCTATCAAGAAGGTTATATGCCCACATTATAGACTTCCGAAATCATTTAAGAAGCCCCAGAATGATTTAAAAAAAAAAAAGCCCTAGGACAATTAAATAGTGAAGTTCTTTAATGTTAAGTCAGAGAACCAAACCCATGATTAGATCAAGAAGGTTATACGCCCACAATTTAAAGACTTCTGAAAATCATTTAAGAACCCCTAAGGATGATATATATAAAAAAAAAAGATGCCCTAGGATAATTAAAAAGTTAAGTGCTTTAATGTTAACAAAGTCAGAGAACCAAACCCAGAATTCGATCAAGAAGGTTATATGCCCACAATTTAGCAAACACCCAATTCTTAAAATTCCAAGAAAATTTATAAATATCATAATTAAATGACAATACCGAGAAATTA
The DNA here is from genome assembly GCA_033439265.1 of Dillenia suffruticosa. Taxonomy (NCBI): domain Eukaryota; kingdom Viridiplantae; phylum Streptophyta; class Magnoliopsida; order Dilleniales; family Dilleniaceae; genus Dillenia; species Dillenia suffruticosa. The sequence goes on from JAVTVX010000027.1 coordinate 2,680,041, forward strand.
AGCGAACCCAGAACCTAAAACAGCGCAAAATTGAACATAAGAGATACCTGATGGAATTGAGAATCTACAATCAAGTGGGGCTGGTGCTCCTCTTCTAATACATTTCTAGCGAAGAAGAAACCCAAGAAAACAGAGAAGCCAAAGAGAACTATTATGTAGAGAGCAATTGTATGAGGAGAGAGCTTTTTGGGGTAAAAATTGAGTGCTGTGGAGTTTCTAAATCGGGGCAAAGTTCCTCTAACATTCACCATATCAGATCACGATCTCTCTCTCCCTTTCTTTTTCATCCACCATGTTCTGAATACCAGTTCTTAAGAAAATAAAAGAGAGAAGAAATTCTGTACAGACGGGTCCAGGAAAACTTGTGATGGAAAACGTCCCCTTTCCGGGCTCTCAATACGTGTCGTTTTTGGTTATCAAACAAAAAGGCTCCCCCCGCCCTTTTTAATTCATCTCACGAGTAATAGAAGATTTATAGGTGATATGGTTAATAAGCATACAATTTTAAAGACCTTTTCTATATATCATGTTGAATAATTAAATATTTTATATATTATTTAAATCATGAAATATGATATTTTTTTTTAAAAAATAATATTGTTGGTCCCTCTCTATCCCATTATATAAAAAAAAATTACTTAGATATTTTCTGAAATCAAAATTTAATTAAATAAATCATATATTTATGTGGCACAAAATTAAGTATAATAACTTTTTTATTGAATAATAATATTTAGACCATCAACTTTATATTTTTATTTATTAAATTATATTATCATACCCTCCATTAACATTTATGTTAATTATAAAATTTTGACAAATTCACATAAAATTAATTATTTTTATCTTTGTAATCTAATAGCAGACTACTATATATATGAAATTCTTTATTCAAATTAATTTAATATTACGTAAATTCCATACAAATTGATACTATACTTAATCTTAGTGGGGGAGAGTAGAAATTTCAACACACATTTCCCCCGAGAAAAGAACAAATTTACTGTTTTTGTTTATTCCTGTACAACTAAAACGCGCCGTTTTCTTAGGGTCGCTTGCAAACGTGCGGGGAAGGATTTTCCGTCTGGCGTTTTTAATTTCGCTCCCTAGTCACGCCCCGAGAGCGAGAGATATAGGGAGAGAGGGAGAGAGACAGAGACAGAGACTCTTCTTTGAGATTTGTAATGGTAGGCTGAATTTAAGATGACAACAAAGCCTCTTAACTTCACCCAATTCCCAAAACCCTGTTTTCCTTCTAAAACCCTAATTCCCAAACAATTTCACAAAACAAAGCAATGGTCCAAGCCCATTCAGAAACTTGTAATTCCTCACAAGAAGCTCAAAATTAGGGCTTGTGCAATCTCAACTTCCAGTTCTAACTCAATTGCTACTTCCAAAGATGAAGAACGAGATACAGAATCTGCTCTGCTATTCGAGGTTTGTTAGTTTCAGAAACAGTGATCTTTTTTTTTTTTAACGTTTTTATTGAATTTATTTTGGTTTTCAATTACTTATGGCTTGTTCACGTGGCTGTCTAATGTCAAAAGAGTTTTTTTTTTTTTTTTTAATTTCTTTATTTTGTTGATATTAAGGTTTGTGATTGTTTTTGGGTATTGAATAGCCATTGTTTCTAGTAGCTTTTGAAGTTGTTTATGCTTTACTGGGTTTGTGAATACAAGGTTTTCTGCTTTGTATATTCACCTTCCTCTTCTTTATCTTCATTGTGGCGTTTATTGCTCCCTCTCCCTCTAATGGCATGGTTGAACTGTAGAAATTCAATTCAATTTTTGAATTTGCCAAGTGAGAGAAAAACTACTGTGGATTCGGAAGTACTTTACAAGAGTTATTTGGGCCAAAATCTTTGCATAATTTACATTAATTATCCTCAATCGTATAATTTGGGAAAATGATCAATGAGCTGGTAAAAATTGAGAGGGTTATAGACCAAGTTACTGTCTGTTTTTGCCGGCCTGTATATGTATATATACTATAACCGGGAGGAATGATGTGAGCTTTGTATGGTGAAGAGGAGTTGTTAGGATGCTCCCTCTAGTTGTGTTTTGATTGGTTTAGAGGGTCAGGAATAGAGAAATTTTTTAGGGCGTGGAAAATTCCTTGATGGCGTTTGTGGATAGTTTTATGGGGTATTTGTGCTTTTGAACGACTTTGAAGCCCTTTGAATGTTTATGTCATTGACCTTATAGATTCTCTTTCATCGTAGATGGTGAACACCTCCTTGGTGCTCTTGCCCCTCTTTTTTATTTGTATTTCTCTTGTTGTAAATAAAATTCTTATCCTCGTGTTCTTTATGATCTCATCTTTGCAAAAGATTCAGCAGCATTCACACTTATATCTTTATTATCTTTTGAAGTTTGTGTTTTGATGCTTGGAAACAGAATCATCATGTGCTGGAGATATTGAACTTTGCTTGTTGGATTTCCTTGTGACAAATTCCCTCAGTCATTAAAAGCCTAAAATGGTGCTATCAAATTTCTTGAGAACATTTATGTTAACCAAATTTCTTTTTGCAGAAATTAAAGGATGCAGAAAGGGAACGGATAAATAAGCTGGAGGAACTTGATAGAAAAGCAAATTTGCAATTAGAGAGACAGATTGTTATGGCTTCTGAGTGGAGCAGGACATTGTTGACCTTGCGGGGAAAGTTAAAGGGAACAGAATGGGACCCTGAAACCTCCCATAAGATTGACTTCAGTGACTTCTGGAGGCTTCTGAACTCCAACAATGTTCAGTTTTTGGAGTACTCGAATTATGGACAATCAGTATCAGGTAATAACTTCTTTAGTGGATGGTAGTATTCAACTAGGGATTTGTGAATTGCCATCAAGTACCTGATTGTCCTAGTATGAAGTAGAAAACGCTCTAGTTTAGACACGAATGTTCAGCAGGAGGTGTTTGCATTTAAATATGTGAGATTCAGTGGTTAAAAGTTACTGGTCACGTAATATAGCATATCACATGGATGAATAAAAAATGCATTCTCTTAATGTTAAGTACAAGTTTTTAGCTGAGAACAACATACTTTTATACATGGACTTCGGTACATTCTTGTAAGCGAACCCTTTGTGTGGACCCTTTTGGAAAATCCACTCTATTGAATATAATTGGATGCTGATGGTTTTTTCTTTAATTTCATTTTTTTAATTGGATGGAGTTTTTCTTCTTTTTATTTTAATTTATGAAGTCAAATTAGATTGTAGTAATCTTCTAACAAAACTAACTTTTTATTTGGACCTTTTCTTACACAGTTATTCTACCATACTACAAAGATGGGAAAGTTGATGAAAATGACAGAAATGCAAAGAAGGAGATTGTTTTTAAGCGCCATGTAGTTGATAAGATGCCAATCGACTGTTGGAATGATGTTTGGAGGAAGCTGCACCAACAACTAGTGAATGTTGATGTCGTTAATGTGGATCCTGTACCTGCAGAAATTTATTCTACAGTTGGAACAGCAGTCATTTGGGCTATGCGGCTTGCCATTTCTGTTGGTTTATATATCTGGATTGACAGTATAATGAGACCAATCTATGCAAAATTAATACCTTGTGACTTGGGAACTCCAGATAAAAAAGCAAGGCAGCCTTTAAAGCGACGTGCACTTGGTTCATTAGGCAAGAGCCGGTGAGGAAGAAGATCTGGTGCTTTTCTCTTTGTGCATTATCTGACTTAGAAATTATGACTAGTTGATGACATTCATATAGCTACTTGGTATCATTAGAAGACATTATTGATGAGTGATGGACTTCTGTAGGAGTTTAAGCCTTGCCATTAGATAAGATGGCAATACCATGAATGTGTTGATCTTACTAATTGGTGGAAGAAGGGATTAATTTTCTAATTGATATTTTCCTGTCATTGGAACAGTGCAAAATTCATCTCTGCCGAAGAAACTACAGGCGTTACATTTGATGATTTTGCGGGCCAGGAATACATAAAGAGGGAATTGCAAGAGATTGTTAGAATTCTAAAGAATGATGAAGAGTTCCAAAACAAAGGCATATACTGTCCAAAAGGTGTGCTTCTCCATGGGCCTCCAGGAACTGGTAAAACGCTGCTTGCCAGAGCCATTGCAGGTGAATCAGGACTTCCTTTCTTTGCTGCAAATGGCACTGATTTTGTAGAGGTGAGTTGTCAAAGACCATCAATCATTTTGGTGAATCAAGGAGTCAAAACATTTAGTAAAGCTAAATTCTTGCAGCTTGTTAGCAATATGCATGATTGTGGAGTGTGAGATATGCTTTATGTGCATCTTTTCAAAGACTGTTCCTTTGAATTGCAATTGCTTGTTCTTGTAAGGTGCTGTCTTTTCTTTAAAATCTTTAATGTGCAGTAGGCAGAATTTTATAGTTGTTGCATTTTTTGGGGTCTTTTATTGACTGACACTAGTATACTCACACAGTGCATGCTTATGCTCAATTATGCTGGTGTCGTGTGATTTTAATTAAACTTTCTATATGATTGTATGTAGTAAATCAATGCTTTCCTTTCCAGATGTTTGTAGGTGTTGCAGCTGCTCGTGTGAAGGATCTTTTTGCTAGTTCCAGATCATTTGCCCCATCCATCATTTTTATTGATGAGATTGATGCAATTGGTAGTAAGCGTGGTGGACCTGATATTGGTGGGGTAAGATATCAATAACTCGCTCCCTTCTTTTCTTGTAGAGATCTGCAGTTGATCTTTCTTCATACTTGATGAAGAAGTTCCACCTGTAGTCACTCATTTTTTCATTATAACACACATCAAAACTAGTCTGTTCTGTATATAAATCTTCTTGAATAAACATCAAGTAGCAAAAGCAACATAAAATTTTTCTTTTTGAGTCTGTTATTATTGTTATTTTTTTGGCCTGCTTTTACTGTGGTTATTACAATTGATTTGTTCAACAGGGTGGTGCAGAAAGAGAGCAAGGCTTGCTTCAGATTTTAACTGAGATGGATGGCTTTAAGGTTTCAACATCACAGGTACACTTCTTCCACTGGCACTAATTTAGACAATAGAGAATTGGAGATGACTGCTACACTTGGTTTCAGGTGCTAGTTATTGGTGCTACCAACAGACTGGATATTCTTGATCCCGCTCTCTTAAGAAAGGGCCGTTTTGACAAGATAATTAGGGTTGGTTTGCCATCAAAAGATGGCAGGTTGGCTATTTTGAAGGTATTCCTTTCCTAACAGGCTTTCCCTCTTACTTCTTTGCCCGCTGTATGTCAAAAATTTGTTGTATATATATTTTGGTTATTGATTGTCCTACTGCTGAATAGGTGCATGCTAGGAATAAATTTTTTCGTTCAGAGGGAGAAAAGGAAGTGCTTCTCCAGGAAATTGCGGAACTTACTGAAGATTTCACTGGAGCAGAGCTGCAGAACATACTGTACTTTCCTTCTGATCTAACTTTTTTTGACTCAATAGAGTGCAACCTAATAATATCTAATTATATGATAGAAATGAAGCTGGAATTCTGACAGCCAGAAAGGATTTGGACTACATTGGACGAGAAGAACTTTTGGAGGCCTTGAAGAGGGTGGGTACTTTTGATTTCATTGGCATAGAGAAATATTCTAACTCTTGTTTTATTCATCTCATACATGCTCATTTTTCTTGTTCCTCACCACAAAGTAAATGTTTCTTCAGCAAAAAGGAACTTTTGAAACTGGTCAAGAGGATAGTACTGAAGTTCCACTGGAATTAAAACTGCGGTTGGCTTACAGAGAAGCTGCTGTCGCTCTCCTTGCATGCTACTTTCCTGATCCTTATCGTCCCTTCACTGAGGTCAGTGGGAGTAAATGCAGATTCAATCCTGTCCTTTGGCATTGGCTCTTTCTATGCCTATGACACTTGTATCATGCTTGGATGTTTCTTTTTGTACATTTACAGACAGATATTAATTCTATCCGGTCCCAGCCAAATATGCAGTATACTGAAGCTTCAGGAAGGGTTTTTGCAATAAAATCAGATTATGTGAACTCCATTGTGCGTGCATGTGCTCGTAAGTTCTATAATAGATTTTCATCATCAACTGTCTCTCTAAGTTGATCAATTAATTTATATATCTTGTTAGCAATCTATCAATATTTGTTTTAGAATAGTACTTTCTGTCAACTTCTGGGAAATCATAGCACCGAATAAACAAGTACGATAATGTTAATCTTGTAAGAAAATTCTTATCAAACAATGAAATTGGCTTTTCATGTCTATTACATATAAACTCGGTAAGACGTTACACAAAACCAAAACCAAGTGTGCTTGAGGCCATGCCCTCGAGGAGAGAATGACCAAGAAGAGAACATGTTAATGATAATACCTGTACCAATTCTGCTTATAGTTTATGCAAGCTACATTTAGTGTGAAGCATTTGAAAGCAACATATTATGTGGTCCTACTGCTGTTGAAACTTTATCTTGAAACAAGACCTACAACTTGAGATGTCTCAATAAACTAGAGCCTGGCTAAGGACGATACATGGTTTGCATGCCTCATAATTTTCAGGCCTCTTGGTACTGTTCTATATGAGGATGTTGTGGTACTTAGCTTTCTTAGCTATATGATTGTTTCCATTTGGCTGGAAGAGATCTATCTATTATTTTTTTTTTGTTGCATATATAGCTAGAGCAATCGAGGAGGAGATGTTTGGGGTTGACAATTTATGTTGGATCTCTGCAAAAGCTACGTCAGAAGCCTCAAGGCTTGCAGAACAATTAATTCTGCAGACTGGAATGACTGCATTTGGTAAAGCGTATTATAGAAATCAAAGTGATCTTGTCCCAAATGTATGCACTTCATGCTAGTCCTTTCTTTTCTAAGTGTTAAGTCTAAAAGATAGTGCAATTGGCTTTTGGATAATATTTTCAGCTTGCACCCAAACTTGAAGCACTACGAGATGAATATATGCGTTTTGCGACGGAAACCTGTTCTTCTGTTTTGCGGGAGTATCGTTCAGCTGTTGAAACAATCACAGGTTTCTGTCAATCTGTTCAATTTGTGTTGCTAGCTAAAAATAACTTTTATTGTGCACGTATTACTGTCTTTTTTTTGGAGCTGCAGTTTTTATTCTTCCTTGAAGTTATAATGTTGACTTGAGAGCCATGATATAATAGGAGAAAAAGAATACATTTTCCAACTATATGCAATTTGTAGTCTGCGCTGTATGGTAATTGGACCACATGCCTATATCTTTGCAGATATTTTACTTGAGAAGGGAGAGATCAAAGCCGATAGAATTTGGGACATATATTTGAACACTCCCCGCATACCCCAGGTATGTCTTCAAAAAGAAGAAGTATCTTCTATAGGATTGATTGCTCTGAGAAGAGATGTAAGAAAGAGCATTTCTTTTAGTTTCTAGTTATGATAGGAGGTAAGTGGCTATGTAACAGTTCTTATGTGCTTTTCTTTGTTCTCAAGTATTTGAGGGGAATTAGCAGATGATAGGTTGCACCCGCTTGTGCAGGAGAAGCACTTCTGCTCTTCCAATCCCTTACACCAGCACCCCCAGGCCCCAAAATAAAAGGAAAATGTCTAAATCATTAAGACGATGGGAAGAGAGAGTAAAAAGTATGAGTCAACAAAAAGGAGATAAAGTCATCATAAGCAGTCTAGATCAGCACCATTAGGTGAAAAAAGGTGAACAAGGATTCATCTTGTGATGCAGAGTAGTGACCAGAAATCTTGAAGGAGATGCTTAGGATTCTCCATTGATATCATATCAAGACTTACCTGCAGAGGAAAAAACATAGAAAAAAGTCACTCCTCAATTCAAATTAATTGCAGTGAAGCTGAATCTTCTTCTTTTCAAGCTCTTGGAATTCTTACTGTCTGAATATAATTCCTCTAATCTTGGAGAGAGAAGCATCGCATTAGCTTCATCCCCAATGTGATAGATTATCTCGCCATTGCATCCAAAATGAAATGTTTGTTCATATTTACTTTTGTGTATTCAGTCGTGTAAGGTTGTGCTGTGGTGGCCCCTGTTTTTTTAAAAATCTTAAATACTGGTGCTCATTTTTTCAGCCTCCTGTGAGTCCTGTTGATGAATATGGAGCTCTCATTTATGTTGGGCGCTGGGGAATCCATGGTGTTTCACTTCCTGGAAGGGTTACATTTGCGCCTGGGAATGTAGGATTTTCAACTTTTGGTGCACCTCGTCCCATGGAGGTAAGTTTGGTGAACAATTGACAACACAATATTTTGTGTCGCCTTTCCTTCCCTTCCACCACATGCACAAAACGAAAATGGATTTTGTAGCAGCAAGTTCTAAAACTAATGTTGGTTTCATTTTTCTAATTCAGACTCAGATAATTAGTGATGAAACTTGGAAGCTAATCGATGGAATTTGGGATAAAAGGGTGGAAGAGATCAAGAATGATGCGTTTGAGGAAACTGAGGAAGACAATGAAAAACCCCAACTTCTAATGGCGAGCCACTTCCTTTGAAAGTTCATACCTTTACTCATGAAGTTGCTTTCTCGTGCAATGTCTAAAGCAGTTGAGGAACATACACAGTGAATCTGCTGAGCGGAATGCTCCAGATAAAGGATCGCCATCTTCAAGGACTGAACCATGGATTAAAGCTTGATCCTGCATCCGACCACATGAAGATGATATGTGATACATTCGTAATCTTGGGATGTCTTGTCCGAATGGAATCATAAATTAAATGCAAATGTTTGACTGCATCAGTTGCAGCAAGATTTGTGCAGCGGGGGATCTTTGGAAGGCATCATCAGAAGTCGCCATGTGATGTAGGATCCACTGAGCTGTAGATTACCATACCCAATTTTTGAAACATCTTTTTGCTTTTTAATTTGGTGTAATATCGTGAATTATGTTTGCCAAAGATTTAGTCGACGGGAATTTTGTAATTCTATGTTTTCTTTTTCGTTGCGTGGCTTTAGTTGGCCGCGAGATATTTGGAACCTGAGGGATCATGAGGTTGCTGCTTGTGATTTCTGGTATCTTCTATGCCCAAAAAAATGATAAAGATTCTCTCTCTCTCTCTCTCTCTCTCTCTCTCTGCCCCCCTCCCCTTCCATAATTTTGGTACATGATCTCTTCCTAGGCAAATTTCCGCTGCTAAACTATTGGTTTCTCTGAGGTTTCACATATACAAATGTGAGAGCAAAGGTATACCGTGAAACAAATTAAATAAAATGTTGTAGGATTAAAGTTCATTAACCCCAATTAATCACATATTAGTGGAAAACCCTCGGTTAAAGAAGGAAAAAGAACAGAAAAGGGTTCAATAATCTAAACTCAGAAAATCGGAGAGTCATGATCGATGCCCTCTGGAGTCTTCCCCCGTTTGGGAAACTTTGGAAGAAAGCTAGCTATGCACTTGGCAGTCTCCAAGTATGCTGAAAATTTACTAGCTACTCTTACAACATTTTGATATTCGTTTTCACTTTTGGGGTCAAAATTCATTTCTTCAAATGACCTTGGGTGGTAGGAAAATTCCAACTTGTCCTTCCCTGCTATATTTTGAAAAGCCTTCTTGTTTAAAGTCCAAGTTCCCCGATTGTAAGTCATAGTATGAAAAAAACCGCTGACCATAAATGGCTCTCAATTCAACTGCGGACAATATGAATTCAAATTCTTCATTTGACATGTAGTAAGGAAAGCAAATCCTAGTCCACCCTGGCCTTAGCGCTGCTTTACCCTGCAAATTTTGAAACAAATGAGAGGCTAAACTAAGGTTGTGACATGACAAATCATTTGAATTACTTGAAGGAAAAAGAAAAGAATGAAGAGTACCTTTTTTATGGTTGATCTAGGGCCAACTTCATGAGGCTAATCAATGCCAAGCAAACTATGGCCATATGGTCCAGCACTGGCACACCTTCCTCGAGCTTGGATTCCGAAGAGGTCATTGAGAAGCTTAGCAACGAAAAGTCCATGAAGAGGCTTGTCTCTCTTGTTTCCTCTCTCTCTCTCTCTCTCTCTCTCTCTCTCCATATGTCAAGTCCTCCATTGCCCTCCATGTCATTGATGTTGTCTTCACTTTTCTTGCTGCCAAAAGATGAATTACTAGTAGTGTGGACAAGGAAGGAGAGTATGGCTTGTCGCTTTACGTCCATATTCCTTAACATGCTTCTGTTGGGATTCGGAAGAAGCCTCTTGAGTTTAGATTTATTGTCCTAAATGACTTCCGATGATCACTTTAATCATTAGATTCAAGAGTTTTGGACGAGTTGAAGTTGCTATGTTGATGACTTTCTCCTCTTTGACTTGGTTCGATGTTCTGGTTGTTGATTGTGTTTTTGAGGATGAGTCGTATGAGTTCCATGCCCTCAAGCAAGTTTTAAGATAAATATTATTCTGGGAGTCAAGGGAATGGCGCATGAGACTTGGTACTTGTAGCAAAGAGTTTTATGTTTTTTTTTTTGTTATTCAAGGATTTGAATCCTGGATGTAAGGTCGGAGAAGGCCGGGGATTATAACCACTAGGCTGTCCCCTTGAGAACAAGTTTAATGCTTTTCGGTTGGTCATGTAAGTACACAAGTTTGCCCATCCTTAAAAATCTCTAATAACATTTGTTTCCCACTCTTTCTTAATTATATGCATAATATAAGACTTTTAATTACTATTTTTTAAATACATCTATTTGAAAAAACAACAAATGAAGTGTTCATAGATTTTGACTTTTAATTTGGTCTGCCAAGTCTCTTTTTTTTTTTTGACTTTTCTTATGCTCTCTCTCTCTCTCTCTCTCTCTCTCTCTCTTCTCGAGAAGACATAAGTTTGCAACAATTAGCAGGGCAAGGTCCAAAGAATGGAAAGGGCATCATGGGGGTTAGGAGCAAATCAATGGTACATGGAAGAAGGTAAGGAGTCCCCATAGGAAAAACTAGTTGGGTTTGGCTTTAATGAGTTTAGAGCAAGAAAGGGTGTATTAGGGTTTGTCTTTCTCCCACTTGGATAAAAGCCCACCCCATCCCCCCCGTGAAATAAAGTACAAAAATGCAAAATAGAAATAACAAGTGTTCAGTCAGAAGCAGCTGCTTCCATTTAATTGTTTTCAGGCAAACTATCGTTTGCCTTAGTTTAATTTAATTTTTCTTCTTTTTTTTTTCAATTTTATTATTATATTTACGATTAAATAAAAATTTAAAAATGAAAAATATAAAATTATCAGTAATTAATAATTTTTAAATGTAAAACTCTATAAATTTCAACTGAATTTGTGCTTTTTTTGTATTTTTTTTTGCTCGGTGGATCAAACTATATGATAAGAAATTTATCCTTCGCTTTGAATTTTTTAAAACCATCTTTTCGTCTAAACTTTTAACGATGTATTTATACGCAATCTTTCTTTTATATTTTTACAAAAAAATTATTTTTACGTCTCGGATCCGTCATCTCGAAATCATCAGACAACTCAAATATTGCATCAAAATTCGTACTCTATCATGAAAATAATATAATAATATAATTTGATAATAATATCATGAAAAAAATATAATTTGATAAATTTCATATTTTTATAGTAAGCATAAAATACAATCTAATATAACTTATTAATATAGGTAGAATAAATATTTATAAAATTAGTAATCATTAGATTATTAATTTATAATACGTATATGGTTGAATCATTAGTCAATAATCAACCAAATAAAATAATTTTTGATCGTCCATTCCCATGATAATATCATATGATAGAAAATCCCCATTTTTAATTGGCAAAACAAGCTCCACCGGTCGAGCGTCTGAGTAGGATTCAACTCGCTTACTTTGACAAAAACCAGGAAAGGGAAACAACAGAAGAATCAAAGGCGCCGCAGGTTGCTGGCACCAAACCGCGTACCGATGGTTTTGTGAAACAACAAACCAAATGTTAATGCACATCCGAACAACCAAATCCTAAACTCTCATCACGCTATAAATAACCACAAAGGTTTGTTCCATTTCCTAACGACAAAGAAGAGAAAAACAAAGTCTCTAGCAATATTGGAAAACTAGAGAAGGACAAAAGTTTGCAAGATGTCAACAACTGAGGGAAAAGTCATTAAGTGCAAAGGTATATTGGTCTGTTTCCTAGTACCCATGTTTTGTTTTCTTGATTTAGTGTGAACCACTTGTCTTCTTGTTGGGGTTTTTGTTATTGATCTAGATTTTGCTTAGTGTCATCTGAAAAAAATAATAATAATAAAAAGTGATGATGCTTAAGTCTTAGATTTGATTTCTTCATTCTGTTCAAATGGTTTTTCTATATGACTTGATAATGAAAAGATATCTGATGCATTGAATGTTATTAAAATGGGGTCTTGGATAGTTGGTGATTGCTCTCTTATTCACTGGATTCACTCATCAAAGTTTTGCTCAAAGTCTTTTGTATTTCATGTCATCGTTTCGTGTTTTAATGTTCTATATTTCAGTGTTTTGTAATGATTCTGTGTAGCATCTGCAATTTTGCAGCTGCTGTGGCATGGGAAGCAGGAAAGCCACTTGTGATAGAGGAAGTGGAAGTGGCACCTCCGCAGGCAATGGAGGTTCGTCTGAAGATCTTGTTCACTTCCCTCTGCCACACTGATGTTTACTTCTGGGAAGCCAAGGTAACAACAATATTTATCAATTGTGATGGAGACTGATTTCTTAGTAGAAGTTTATTTTCTGTGTAGTTAATGTTGTTTGGATTTTGATTTTCAGGGACAAACTCCGTTGTTTCCTCGCATATTTGGGCATGAAGCCTCTGGGTATGAACATTTTGCAAAATTATTTTTTCCCCATTTCCTTCTGTCATACTCTTTTGCTTGATTTGGAACTCCGTTATAGTTATCAAATCTTGAGCTGGGTATTTAAAACATCAATATTTCATAACCTAACCATTAGTGTAGAAAAGGGTTTGTATTTCCATATGTGAACAAGAGAATTAACTCTTTGAGATTCATTATGAACCCAACACTTTAAAATCTGACCTGCATTATAAAATTCATTCAGAAGATCTAGGTAGCTTGTTGTCCAAATTGAAAATAAAATCTATTTGTTTTGAAGTGTGCCCTCCGCCTTCCCAAGGTCCTAATTTTACTGTGCCAGTGAATGGTGTTCCAAATTTGATGTCTGCATTTCAGTCACCGTAATGCTCATTTGTGTAATTTTGAACTAATTCGAATATACCCTTTTCAGGATTGTGGAGAGTGTTGGAGCAGGAGTGACAGAACTCAAGCCCGGTGACCATGTGCTTCCTGTATTCACCGGGGAATGCAAGGAGTGTCGGCATTGCAAGTCAGAAGAGAGTAACATGTGTGATCTTCTTAGGATCAACACTGAAAGAGGTGTGATGCTCAGCGATGGCAAGTCAAGATTCTCAATTAATGGCAAACCCATCTATCACTTTGTAGGAACTTCGACTTTCAGTGAATACACTGTGGTTCATGTTGGTTGTGTTGCCAAGATCAACCCTGAGGCTCCTCTAGACAAAGTCTGCGTTCTCAGCTGTGGTATCTCCACGGGTTAGTCTTCCTTCAAAATTTTCCATCTTCATTCTCTTGCCCTTTATGTTCAATATTCTTTTACTGATAAAAAATTTTGAATGTGCCTTTTGAAGGTCTCGGTGCCACACTGAATGTTGCAAAACCGCCCAAGGGCTCAACAGTAGCTATCTTTGGTCTCGGAGCTGTTGGCCTTGCTGTAAATTACTTATATTTGTATGCTTTAAGGTGGAAAGCTTTTGTTTGGCTATTTTTGCTAATTGTCTTTGCTTCTTCCATATGATAGGCTGCTGAAGGTGCTAGAATAGCAGGTGCATCGAGGATTATCGGAATTGATTTGAATCCTAAAAGATTTGAGGAAGGCACGTGTTTCAGGATTAAACCATGCCTTCTTAAGATATTCTCAAAAACCAGATTATATTTTAGTAATGCTGTGCTTGTTTCCTTGTTTTCTCCAACAGCAAAGAAGTTTGGTGTGACCGAATTTGTGAACCCAAAAGACCATGACAAACCAGTTCAACAGGTTCGTACCACATTTGTTTCATTTGTTGATCAAGAAACCTTGGATTTTGATTCTCATGTTTACTGATACTTGCTCACGTGGTCCTCAGGTGATTGCTGAGATGACTGATGGGGGTGTTGATCGGAGTGTTGAGTGCACTGGAAACTTCAATGCTATGATTTCTGCATTTGAATGCGTTCATGACGTAATTTTCTTGCAAAACTGTCTTCTCCTAAACATTGTTATGTGAAGATAAGTTCTTCCTAACTCTGCCAATTTTTGCTGCAGGGATGGGGCGTTGCTGTGCTTGTTGGTGTCCCAAGCAAAGATGATTCTTTCAAAACTCACCCAATGAATGTGTTGAATGAAAGGACTCTCAAGGGTACTTTCTTTGGCAACTTCAAACCACGCACAGATCTTCCTTCAGTGGTCGAAAGATACATGAACAAGGTACATTACAACACTTCACCAATGAAACTAAGTTGCAAAACTACGTCATTGTTTTCTCTTGTCTGCTTATTGACATTGCTTGAATGCAGGAGCTTGAATTGGAGAAATTCATCACACATGAGGTGACATTTTCGGAGATCAACAAGGCCTTTGATTTGATGCTCTCAGGAGCTAGTCTCCGCTGTATCATCCGCATGGAAGGCTAGAGTATTACAAGGCTCCCCTAGAAATAAGAGTACCCCATAACTAGGACACAATTTTGTGTTTATCATCTTATGTAATAAAGATTGTCATTTTATCTTGGGATTCCGTTGCTCTTTGGGTTTCGCTTGATTTTTCTAGGTGGACTGTTCAGCTGTTTTCCAAGTGTGTTTGGACTTGTAATGTTATGTGAACTTTGGATACCCTGGCAATTTGCAAATAGCCATTTGGTCTTAGTGTATATATTCAATCTGAACAACACGTGTCTGGCAAAAGTAGGGGTGAAGCTCTCCTTTGTGGCTTTTGATTTTTTTTTTTTTTAATGAAAATCACAAAAACACACAAGCCAATGAAGGTTTGAATATTCAATTTTAGAAAAAAATATTTAAGTAAAAGTTATTTACTACTTGACAAGATGGTTTTCGAGTCTCTTAGATGCTACTGCTGGAGTGTTCTAAATCATGAATCAATGAACCTATCCGGTCAAAATAAAGAGCTCCAAGCAAAAGCTACTTCAACACTTGATTCTTAGATTCAATTACTTATTTTATCAATTTTGATAATATAATCATAAACAAAATGAGCTACATTTTATAATTTATAAATTATTAACATCTCCTCTCAAATACCTACCACCTTAATGATTCCCTGCATGGATCATGCTCTCTCTCTCTCTCTCCCCCCTCCCACCCCCCCCAGAGCCTTTTGATTATTCTCATGAATGCACAATCATACCACCATGCCTGTGGGTCCAAAACTTTATTGGTATTTCACGGTAGATAATATTATATTGTGGGCTTCGTGAAATCGTACGTAGGAACAAACATTTCACAATGTACCATGTGCATGGGATTAGACGGGAAACGGTGACCCTTGACCCCTTAGATTTGGCCGGTGGGTGTCTGCCAAACAAAGTCCTCACAAATTTCAGGCGAAGTGCCAAACAGTGCCTTACTTCCAATCAAGTGAAAAACGTTCCATGACTCAAAAGGTCCACCTTCTCCATCTTGTCAAATTGCGTTAGTCCGTCTTCTCTTCATAAAATGTCATGAGAGAGTTCAATGGTAAAAAGAAAATAATAATAATAGTATTTCTCTCCAAAAAAAAAATAAATCAATATTTTTTACTAATATTTATTAGCATTAAAATCTGTCAAATTAATCACTAATTTGTCAATAAATTTAGTAACATAAACTTAAATAAAAAATTTAAATATGATTATTCTATAAATAAATTGTCACCGTATAAACGAACGATTCTGTAATAGAATGGATATACTATTAAAAGTATAACACACTAACCAATTTAATCATCATTAAGTATTATTCCCAATTTATTCCAATGTTAATAATAAAGTTGGACTCTAAATGTGACATTGGGTCTTAATTACATAGAATAATTTTATTTTCTACTTGTACACGTTGGCACATTTATCGTGTGCCAGAACAGAAGGCTTGGTGGGCTTTTGTCAAATTGCAAAAGAGATTGGAATTTCTTGAAGAAAGAAAAATTCTTGTGCCTCACATAGTTTTAAATCTCAGACTTTCATCTCCACCTCTCTTTTATCAAAATTTCACAATTTCCTGTCAAATTCTCGTATCTCAAATTCCTTCATGGTTCCTCTTCTATTGCTCACATTTCCTCTCATTGTTGCAAGTGAGAGCGGTGATTTGATCAAAAAGACTTGCAAGAACACCAAGTACTATGATTCACTAGAGTCAGACCCAAGAAGCACAAAAGCAGACACAAAGGGACTAGCAACAATCTGGTTGGAATTGGGATTTCAAATGCTACATCAACGTACTCATACTTGTCATCTCAGTTGCTAAGCACTTCAAATGACACTTCTATCAAGAAAGTGCTTAAGGAATGTGCTGATAAGTACTCTTATGCTGATGTTTCCTTGCAAGCTACAATTCAAGATCTGGGCACGGAGAATCATGACTATGCTTATACCGACGTGACTTCTGCTCAAGATTATCCAAATTCTTGCCACAATGCATTTAGGAGGAATCCTGGTTTGGTTTATCCGGTCGAGCTTGCGAAAAGATAGAATGGTTTGAAGGATTTGTGATGTTACTTTGGGAATTCTCGATCTTCTTGGACAGTGAATTTGTTTGGTACAATATGAATTTTGAGCTTCAAATTTAATCACCCTCTTCCTTTCTCTCTCTCTCTCTCTCTCTCTCTCTCTCTCTCTCTCTCTCTATGCCCTCTTTGTGGTCTTTAATATATATATTATGCTATTATTTTAGAAACTTATCAAATTCTTTGTTAAAAATATTTTCGAATTATCTGAGGCACTTCTTGATCTCGAAACTTGAAAGAAGGGTATTTCTGGGGTCAAATCAATTGCATCTTTCAAGTAAAGAAGAATTGTCATTTCATTAGCATAAATTATTGCAATTGGTTGGTGTCTCCTTGCACGATAGAACTTCGACATCCTGTGTGGAAGACTCCTTGTCCAAAGAGAAATTATTGTTTTAAAAGGTGTGACCTTGACTTCTTTAAATGTCCCATTTGTGGGTACCACTGGGGAGCTAGTTCATGAGAAGCTTACCAACAGAGGCAACTATTATATATATATATATATATATATATATATATATATATATATATATATATATCAAATTTATATTAAATTTGATTAAATTTAATTTAATTTAAATTAGATTTAAAAAAAAAATTCTCTCGATCTCTATTTTTTTTTAATTCGAGACAAATATTCATATACAACTAGAAAATCCTATCCTTTAGGTTTTCTAAAGTACTATTTCTTCTTTTAATTGTCAAATGTTCAATAAATTTATTAACAGTTCATTAATTATATATTAGGGGACAAGTATACACTAATAAAATTGTGCACACATGACAAATTCAAACCCTACTAATAGAATTATTAATAATTAAAAATTTTAATTTTATCCACAAATCACATTGGTGGTACAATGCAAAACTCGTATTGGTGGTGAGGATGACAAGAGTCCTAATAGAGTGACTCATGTAAACCTTGAAACAGCCAATGACATGAAATTACATTATTTTTAAAGATGTGACAAACAAAATGCTTTTCCAAAAGAAAGTGCACGCAAAAATATGGTTTTTAAGCGCGTATCTTTAATCGTATTCAAAATTTAGAAATACAAAATATTATATTAGAATAATTCCCCCTTAAATTAAATTCAATAATAGTTAAATTATATTAGTCAGAATATAAACTTAAATACTAATTAGTTATAAAAAATAATAATATCAACCGACAATAGGCTAATAGGATGAGATATTAATTTTTTAACTAAATTTTAGAGTCAAAACTTGAAAATGAAAAATACTATATTTGGAGAGTTATTCTCTAAATAGGGCTCCTACAGACGTTCGAGTCAGATTAGTTAGAATATGATTCCAAATATCAATTATAGGAAGAAAAAAAATAATAAATAGGGTTTTCGACCAAGTATGCATAGTTGGGCTTGTTTCTCAAGAATAGCTCAAGCAATAGAGTCTCTTTACTTTTCTTTCTCTTTTTTCAATTTGTTTCCGTTTGATTATATCTAACAAAAAAAAGGAAAAAAAAAAAAAAGCATGGTTGAGCCTGGTCACCATTTTACTTCTGGGCCAGCCCACCCAGCGTGTAAAGCTTGACCCAGGTCGGTTTAGTTTAGTCATTAGTGGGTTTGGGAGCCATAACCTATGCAATAGGTAATCTTTTTTTTTTTTTTTTTTTTTTCATATCGAGACTCGAACCTAAATCTATTACATGATAAAATGAGAAATATGTCATTTGAGTCAAAACTCATTGACATGCGGTAGATAATCTTGTTACATAGTTGTAATCCTGGAACTCGAATAACCCTGGTGATGAAAAGAATTACATGTTTGATATGCAAGAAAATTGTTCAAGAAGAATTTTATTTTTCATATAGTAGTAATGAATCTCGTGCAATATACTTGATTTTATTCATGTATATTTATTAAGGATAAATACTAAGTATGTAAATTAGAAATTATTTATAGGATTTTAAAAGTATAATGATACGGTGATACAGGGACTTACAATGCAAAGAATTATTATTATTATTTATTTATTTGTTTTCCTTGCAGTGGCTATGGCCATCGCGATGTGACTCATGAAAACCCTACGATTTTTGCCGCATGCTGTTTTGGGAGAGAGAATTTTCCCGCCAAAAGAAACCCACCGCCCATTTCAACTCCTCACCGAGCAGCAAAGAGCGTCTGACTAGGGGACTTTCGAGAGAGAGAATGAGGGGAGGAACGGTGCAGATCAATTGGCATGACGCAAAGCCAGTGCTAACCCTAGATTTCCATCCTCTCTCCGGAATTCTCGCCACCGGCGGTGCTGATTTCGACATCAAGGTATTTCGTCCCTCTCTCACACTCATTTCCATTCCCAATCATTCGATCTCCCCCAATAATTTTCATGTTCTTGCTCCATGATTTCCACGATTTGTCAACTTTGCCCTAATTGCTATATTTAATTGAAATTGAAATTTTGGGGGTTTTGGGTAATCGGATCTACTAAATGATATGGTCAATTTTTGCAGTTGTGGGTGATGAGTTCAGGTGAAACACAAAAGAAGAACCCAACTGTGACTTACCACAACAGTCTTTCTTACCATGGTTCTGCAGTTAATGCCCTTCGATTTTCGCCTTCTGGTAATTCCCTTTTCTTGCATCACAGAACTTTGCAGTGATAGTTGATTTTAGTCCATTTCTTATGTTGTGGATAAATCTACTTTTCATTGTGGGGATTTTTAAATGATAAAATTAGTACACTGTTTTTTTACTGTGAATTGCATCAGGATGATACCCAGAAAGTTTACATGAACAGTTCGACCCCAATTAGGTTTTGGGCATACAACTTACCCATTGACAATTTCCTCGATAAAGGCTATGGTGGCTCATATTTAAACTTGAAACCACTGAATCAGTCACTTCATATTTGCAGAATTTCAACAGAATTACTGACTGTAAAGCTAAGGGTGAAAAATGGGTTAGTTTAATCTGTTGGAGAAAGTAATTTGCAGAAGCAGCAGGAGCCAAGTTTTTGGTTTTTCAATTGCTTTATGTCATGTTTTGCCTTGGGAAATAACGATTTGTGGCTTTAAGAAAATTGTTGATTCTATGCACAGCTGTTTTTATCTGCGATTTTAATCAAATAGTTTGCTGCCGATGAGAATCTCTTAGTTTGATTTTGTGATTCTTTGTGGATTCAAGAGTGTGGTTCCAGAAAACTGCAAAACTAAAGCTTAGTTATGGGTTTTCTTTGTATAGAGTTTTCTAACATTGAGTTTGCAGTTACTCATGATGGCAAATAAATATGCTAGGACATCTATATCTTCCATGCACTGATTTTCCTTTGAAGACTGATATTTAATCTCCTGTCAATGCTGCAGGAGAATTACTTGCCTCGGGAGCTGATGGTATGCTTATATTAATTGTAGTCTCTTGTTCATTCTTTATTATTACTTGGTTGAATGTTGTGCTGATGTATTTAATTCTCTTCATTGTAGGTGGTGATCTTGTACTTTGGAAACTGTACTCATCTGATTCAGGTCAAACATGGAAGGTCCTTAAGTCATTATCGTAAGGCCTCTTTAGTACATTTTATGTTGCTTCTGGCTTTTGATACATTGTAAAGGAAATGTTGTCATCCTGGAAACTACTTGAGTCACTCATTTTGTACTGTTAATCCAGAACCAATAGTTTTGTAATTTGATAGGCCATTGTTAGCATAGTTTAAGATATGTATTCTCCATTTTGTTATCCTTTGACACCTGAACCAAAGCACAAATTCCTTGTCACATCCCAACTAGATTATCGGCATTTGCCAGGTTGGGAGTCTGAGTTAAGTCTCGTTATAGATGATTTCCATTCTCACTGCTGGAGTTTTGGTGGTCAGATTTCATCGCAAGGATGTTCTAGATTTGCAGTGGTCCCCAGATGGTGCTTTTCTTATCTCTGGATCAGTTGATAACTCTTGCATTATATGGGACATTAACAAAGGCAAGGAAGTGAATACGGCTGTAACATCCATCAATGATAATTCATTGGAATTCATACCATAATCTTTTGTGCTTCGCCAGGTTCTGTTCATCAGATTTTAGATGCTCATTGCCATTATGTTCAAGGTGTGGCATGGGATCCATTGGCCAAATATGTGAGCTCACTCAGTTCTGACAGAACGTGTCGGATATATTTCAACAAGCCACGGAAAACAAAGGGTGTTGAGAAATTAAATTATGCATGTCAGCACGTCATTGCTAGAGATGAAGCTCAAACAGGAGATGACTTTAAGGTATGTAATTTATAATTTTTGAATATGTGTAGAGATTGTTGATTAATTTTTCCTGTTATGATACCTTCTTCCTTTTTTGTGCAGTCCACTAAAAACCATCTTTTTCATGATGAGACACTGCAATCATTCTTCAGAAGATTAGCTTGGTCTCCTGATGGCTCATTTTTAGTTGTGCCTACTGGTGTGCATCCCCACATATGTTTGACGCAAGCATCTGACATTCTGTTGATCTGTTTAATTACTTTTACCTGAAACCACTTATAAAGTAGAATATCTGGCATTGTCAGATATATTGCACATATCTCATCGTCAACGGAATTATGATACTTTTTGCCATATTTCAGGTTCCTACAAGTTCTCTGGGGCATCTGAACCAGTAAACACTGCTTACATATTTTCTAGAAAAGATCTTTCAAGGCAAGATATTTATCTCAGTTTCTTGGTTTCATTTCTAACTTCTTGCTGGTATTCAAAAGAGTTGAAGCCTTTCTCTCTCTCACGCGCGCGCGCGCACTCATTTCTATATGGGATAGAAAAAGTTGACACCACATTTTTTTTTTCTAGACTTGTGGCCACATGCTCAATTTTTCTTTCCTCTCTTTCGCATTTGTTTCTTTATCTTTTTTATCTGCAGGCCAGCTCTACAGCTACCTGGTGCCAGCAAACCTGTTGTGGCAGTAAGATTTTGCCCACTAACTTTCTGTCTTCGGGGATCAAATCCAGGTACTTTGTTTTTCGTTGTTGTGGTTGAGTGGACATATGGTGGGTTTTATTAGGATCTAAGCCTTTTACCCTGTGTGAGCAGCAGCATTCTTTAAACTCCCCTATCGCCTTATTTTTGCGGTCGCTACTTTGAATTCGTTGTACATATATGACACGGAGAGTATTCCTCCAATTGCAATCTTGGCTGGTCTTCACTATGCAGCAATTACAGACATTGCATGGTAAAATCTCCCCTTTTGTCCAGTGCATTGTGCTACACCACTGCGTGGTTATGAATGATACTGGATAATTTCTGGGTTTCTGATTGGCTTTTATATTTTGCTATTTGCAGGTCGCTTGATGCCAAATATTTGGCTTTATCGTCTCAGGATTGTTACTGTACGATAGTAGAGTTCGAGAATAACGAGCTTGGAACACCCTTTACATCACCAGGTTTGCGTTGATCACATCATGTGAAAATCAACCTTAGGCATTTAAAGATGATCTTAGTTCTATTTATATTTCTTAAAGCTAATACCTATGATGTATAAAAACTTCTCTGACACTAATGTTTTTCCATTTCAGAAACGTTTCCAGTTTCAGGTGAAGCAAAAGTCACCACCAATGAGAATAAGAGCCCTGTCATTAATGTACCTGATGACACTGAGGTCAAAGTGGCTGCAGATATAGGTGTCACGGCAGACAGCAAAAAGGCAGAGGCAGAAAAAAATGAAGGGAAAGTAACGTCACCAACCTCAGCGACAACCCCCATCTCCTCTAAGCCAGCCAAGAGGCGAATAACTCCAATGGCAATCGACCCATAGCTTAACAGCTGTATATGCAAAGCCAGGAACCTGTTTAGCATATGCATCATGCTCAAGAACCAAGAAAACCCACAGCCAAACTGAAGAAGAAATTTTCGTGGCAACATGTGCAGACTCGGAATGCATGTAACAGCAGTTGGGAGCATCAGATTTTGATTCGCGGATTCCGCAGTCTGCACCAGCACCGCACTTTGAAGATTTCCCGGCTATTGATGTGATGTTGTGTTCATAATATCCCTGTTTTGTTTGGGCAGTGCCGGCAATGTTGTATTAGTAGTGGTCGTATGGCACAATATGTCTAGTAATTCGAAATGAAAAAAAGAAAAAAAAAAAACAAGTAATTTGGCCAAAATTTCAGTTCATTCATGTTAGTACTGTGCAAGTTAAATGATCCAAACCCCAAGGATTAGCTCTCTTATCACCAAAAGGAAGAAGTAGTAAAATGAGCAATGGCAAATTTGGATATTTATGACTATACTAGAGAAATGCCTGGTTCCTATCTGTTATATTGGCTCCCGCAAGCACGTTGTAGGTATATTTATTGGAAAAATTGTAAGTATTCGTAAATATTAAATATTAGTATTGGTCGTAAAGTTTTCTGATGATTAATTTAAATCTTTTTACAGCTGCATTATATTTTTTTAATAATAACCTTCCTGTAATATTGTTAGATTTTATTTTATTTTTGTAATAATATTAGATATTTAAGTAATAACATTAATCGTTTAAATAATATTTTTAAATATTTAAATAAAATTTTGTGAGTTATGATTTTAGGTCTTGAAGTAGAATACTTGGTGAGTAAAGTTCAGGGATCTCATGGATATAAACTCCCATACAAATAAAACTTAACACATAAGAAACCGGCCGATATTCCGGACAGCGGTTTGACCACGTCCGGTTTGCATAATTTTTAACGCGGCAGCTTAAAATGTCAATCACAACGGCTTCTTTCTTCTCCTCTCTCCTCAGAAACTGTGTTCCTCTCAATGCAATTTTCCCAGCCAAGCAGATTCATGCCCAAATCCTGATCCATGGATTCCGTTCCAATGTCACCCTTCGAACTGATCTCCTGCTGGTCTATTCTCGCTCCGGTCTCCTCACGATTGCGCGGAAAGTATTCGACAAAATGCCGAAGAGAAACATGCACTCCTGGAACATTTTATTGTCTTCTTACGTTAACAATTCTATGTTTGATGATGCTTTGAGTATTTTTCATGAGTTTATGAAAGTGGGTCTTCGTCCTGATCACTTCACATTGCCTCCTGTGTTCAAGGCATGTGCTGGAATTCGTGATTTTTATCTGGGGGTGAGTCTTCATGGTTGGGTGATCAGACTAGGATTTGAAGAATATGTTGTTGTTGCAAGTTCTGCTTTAGATTATTATGTGAAATGTGGAAATTTGGTTGATGCTAAGTCTGTTTTTGAAAGAATTTCTTGTAGAGATTCTGTTACTTGGAATTCGATGATTTCAGGGTTTGCGAGAGCTGGGACTTTTTTGGATGCTCTTGATTGTTTTAGGAATATGCTTGAGGAAGGTGTTGAGATTGATTCAATGATGATTCCTACCATGTTGAATGTTTGTGGGAAGGGAGGAGAGTTGAGAAAAGGGAAAGAGTTACACACGAAAGTAGTCAAGGATTTGATTTTCCATGGGGATATTGCAATTGGGAATTCTTTGATTGATATGTATGCAAAATGTGGGTACTTGAAGTATTCGGAGAAGGTTTTTAGGATAATAGATGAGCGTGATCTGGTGACATGGACCACTATGATATCTTGTTATGGGCTTCATGGAAAAGGGCAAGAATCTTTGATTCTTTTCAATGAAATGAGATGCTCTGGGTTTAAGCCCAACTGTGTTACATTCACTGCAATATTGGCTAGTTGTAGCCACTCTGGTCTTATAGAAGAAGGCCGAAAGATTTTTGACAGTATCAGAGATTTTGGAGATACGCCTAGTGTAGAGCACTATGCTTGTATGGTTGATCTCTTGGGACGATTTGGGCATTTGGAAGAAGCACTTGACATGATAGAGAATATGAAGTTGGTGCCATCAAGTAGTGTTTGGGGTGCTTTGCTTGCTGGTAGTGTAATGCACAAGAATGTGGTGATTGGGGAAATTGCTGCACAGCAGCTCTTTGAATTGGAACCCGAAAATCCTAGCAACTACATTGCATTGTGTGGTATTTATGATTCTGTTGGAATGTGGGATGGTGTTAAAATGATCAGAGCCATGATTAAAGCTTTGAAAATGCAAAAAACTCCTGGTTGTAGCTGGATTATCATAGCAGGCAGAGTCCACAAATTCTACCAAGGCACCCTTCTTGATCCGCATGGAAAGATGATGTATGACACCTTAGATGGTGCAATTAAGGATCCATTGTTCCCAGAGATTTTGGGTGAATGAAGTCAGAAAAAAATGCTGTGAGTAGTGCTAACTGTTGCTAAACCAAGGCTATATGCATACTTGTGGTGTTTTAATCAGGCCAATTCTTTGTATTTGATAAACGGATAGCAATGAGGTCATCCAGGCAACTGTGGTAATAAATTAAGCCTAGTGACATTAAAGCCCTTTTTCCGAAGTTCAGATCAGTGTATTTTTAGTTACTCTTTTGTGTTAGCCATACCGTTCCACCATTCATAGAATCCCATTGCATTGAAACGTTCATCCATTGAGTTATCTATCATAGACAACTTAGGCAAACAAAGAGAAACTCTCCTACATATTGCTTGTAATAAATTGTTACATTTAAGGAGAATGTCTTATTACTGGCAGATGCAAGCATGGCATTGAATGGTGTCTAAATGTCATCCGCTAAAGATGGTGATGACTAGACTCAGAAGAGGATGCTTTAGTACCAATAAGAGCTGGAAGGTTGGGAGAGGACAGGCTAGCATGTGTATTTTCACCAACTTTCTCATTCTTCTTGATTACTTCTTGAGTATGCTTCTGGACCACCAGGACCTGGTTTGATCACTTCCTTGACTTTCAAATGCTCATCGATGATTATTGTGTCAATCTCTTGAGTTGCCTTCTATTTATTTTATTTTATTTTTTTCCTCTCCTTAATGAAACAGCATAAAGCAGCAGATAAGAGTGCAAGAAAGGAAAAAGTCCACCAAAGAAGACAAAGACAACAATTATAATAGTGTGTTGTCCTGGAGGTGGTGGAAGCGGCAGGCTGGGGACATGTAGTGATGGTGGTGGTGGTGGTTTTGCAGCTGGTGATGGTGGTGGTTTTGCTGCTGGAGGAAGTGGAGAAGGGAAATGATGAGGCATGGGTGGATGTAACCAAGGATAGTAATAGTTTTAATTTGTTGGAGGAGCCATTTTTAATGGGAAAACACTAACAAAGTTATTGAAATGAAATGCTTTGTGGAACCTTGAGGAGTGGAAATTGTGGAAAGTTTCTCACATATATTTATGGTGCTGCTGTGAAATGCTATTTAATTGGCTTATGCTATGTACACTTAGAAGCTTCAAATAGCTTCACTCTCATGCCAAGTCTTTGTTGGGTGTAGTTGATTGCATTGAAAAATACCTTTCACTATTTGCACAACAACAATGAACTTTTTTTACTTCCTTTGAGGTTCTTCTCGGTAATCAGCAGAAGATACCAATTCTGCACTTGACTTGTTTTCCTTTAGAAGTTTTATGCAGATCTTAATAGGCTCCAGGGTCGATCCATTATGATAATAACTGATTGTCAAGCAACAGACTCCATGTTTTAGTCTGGTGGGCTCTTTTGACAAATTTCTTACGAACTTTGAGTTCAATAATTGTTTGGGATGCTGGTTTGCTTATATGTTCATCTGCTTGCAGAAGTTATGGTTTTCCATTTGATCACAATTCCTACAGTGCTAAGTGCTTTTGGAAGGGAAGAAGAGTTGAGTAAAGGGAAAGAGTCACATGCAAAGGTTGTTGAGAAATAATTCTTTGATTTGAAAGATTTGGAGAGGTATTAGGACAATGGATGACCTTAAATAGTATTATGGACTACGATGATTTCTTGATATTGGTTTCATGGGAGAGCCAATTGACAAGAATCTTCGAGTCTTTTCAATAAATGAGGGTATGTGACCAATTGTTTGTCATTCTTTGCAATATTGGCTAGTTGTAGCCACTCTGGTGTTATAGAAGAAGGCCAAAAGATTTTTGACTCTATAAGAGCAGATTTTGAAGGTAATTCTTGCGCAGGGCATTACACTTGTATGGTTGACCACTTGGGATATTTTGAGCATCTATAAAAAGCACTTGACAAAATAAGGATATGAAGTTAGTGCTACCAGGTCAGGCAATGGTTGTCTCTCTAAGGTTGTGTAATGGATGGGAATGTGGAGATTGGGAACCTGAAGTTCAGCAGGTCTACTCTTTGGAAAGGAACTCCACTTACAACTACATAACATGGTGTGGTATTTATGTTTCTGTTGTCATTAGTGATTGTATTCTAAAATAAGAACCAAGGTGTAAGATATGATATGCAAAAAATAAATAAATTAATTAAATTAAATAAAAAAGGTTGTTTTGGAGCATCACTGCAGGAAGAAATCCCCAATTCCGTTGGGGAAACCTTCTTGATCCACCTGCAAAGATGATACATAAAACCTTTTATGGTGTTAAGGAACCTGTTGTTCATGGTGTCATTAAGGAACCTTTGTTTCCTCAAGGTTTTGGATGAAGGTCATGATAATGCTGTAGGTAGTGTGATGTTTCTTTTTCTCTCCCTCTCGTAGGATTTACTACATTGCGTACTAAATCATAATCCTATCATGTAAGAAGCTATTTCTGACCTCAAGAATCACCAATTTTCTTGCAATTTATGAAAAAACTATTCATAATCAAGTTATTCCCCATATTATGGATACTTACAGTTCCATCCTATAAACTCTCTTGATCCATCATTTCCTAAGCTATTTTACTCTGCAGATGATTTTCTGCACTACTTGATGTAATCTAATCAGGTCATTAATGCCTACATGTCCTGTATCTCTTTGTTAAAGTTATGGTCTGAAAGATTGTGCCTTTCCTACTGCATAGTTGTATGTAGTGTCCAGACAATTGGAATTGGTAGGCCATTTCTAATTGATGATCGACATTTATAGCTTTAATTTCCCTATTTTCACATCTGTTGACACTATGCAACAAGACATTTATCTCTATATGCATTAAGTTGCTATTAGCATCATAGATGCTACTTTCAGTGCTGGAAAGCTTAGTCTGTGATTAAACAGACTGTGGATGACTTCGAGGACATTAATGACCAGTTCTGATGATTAAGGTCCCCTTCCCTGGATTTTAGCAGCTTTCTTATTCTTGGCTTTTTGTGTAACACCTTGCTCCACCATTCAATGCCATTGAAATCGATAATTTTCAATCCATCAAGTTATTACAGATAAGGCGAACATGCAGAAACTCATTTACATCTTGCTTATAATAAGCTGTCATATTTTTGTTACTTGCAGATTCAAGCACGGAGTTGAATAGTTTCCAGTTGCCTTATGCTAGAGATGGTAATGGCTGGACTCAGAAGAGGATGCTTTACAACCCATGAGAGCTTGAGGGTGGTGTGCAAACAGACCAGCTTGTGAACCTTCGCCGACTTTCTCATTCTTCTTGATTGCTTCCTGAATATGCACATCATCTTCTATTTGAAGTGCTGTTACTGCTGCACCTTTAGGACCTGGTATGATGATTTCCTTGACTTTCAAATGCTCATCAATGTTTATTGCCTCTTGAATCACCTTCTTTTTCTTCTTGATGAAGCAGCATAAAGCAACGGATAGGAGTGCAAGAAAGAAGAGACCACCAAGTGATACAAAGACAATAATTATGACAGTGTGGTGTCCTGGAGGAGGTGGAGTGGGGACAACATGTGGTGGTGGTGGAGGAAAAATAGGATGTGGATGGGGTGGTGGTGGTGGTGGCGCGATTGAGGCTGGAGGTGGAGAAGGAAAATGGTGAGGTGGTGGAGGCACAGGGAATCCTGGTGGAGGTGGCGGTGTCACTTTGGGAGGGGATGGCCAATGATGCGATGGTGGAGGTGACCCAGGGTAGTAGTAGTTATAGTTTGTCGGAGAAGCCATCTTTAGTGCAGAAAAGCGTAGAAAGTTGATGAAATGATTTGTGCAATATTGAGGGGATGGAAATTGTAGAAAGTTCTCATGTCTATTTGTAGTGCTACTGGAGATGATTGGCTTATGCTATGTATGCTTCAAAGCTACAAATGACTTGGCTGCCATGCCAAGTTTTTGCAATGGTGTCGTTGATTGCATTGAAAAACACCTTTCAACATTTTTATAGTTATTACTCAATAATTTTGCTTCCTTATTGGTTCTTTCTGTTAAAAATCTGAAGCTGCTTTCAGAAATCTGATCAGGCTCTATTGTAGGTTCATTCACTATGATGTAAACTGATTATTGAGGTTCTTTCTTATTATTGGCTGGTTGTGATTCTTCACATCATGAGTTATTTATTTATTTTTTGTTTATTTATCTATTTGGTCGATTCAATGATTGCATTAACAATTCAGCCACCCCAGGTGATTGTCTTGATCAATATTTCCACGCTGCATGCTGAAGACGTGCTTGACCCATGTTGGAGAATACATGACCTTTTATGTTCCGATTTTTGTCATTATGGAGATTTAAGATATTGAACTTTTTGACGTTAACTGTTCCAAGGTTATCTGGTATGCTAACAAGGCCTCTGCTGGAGAGGCAACACAGAAACCAAACAGATTTATGGTCCAGCAAATGGTATGTCATTTGTTGTAATTAACATTTAATGTTGCTCTCGTTGGACAAATGAGCCAAAAAAAAAGAAGTAATACAGTCTATTCGAACAAAAACTAAGGCTCTCCCAAGAAAGAAATATGAAAGTGCGAGGAAAATCTTCAATCAACTTTTGCTATTTTCTCATGTAATCAATAACAATGACCTTTAGATCAAGTTGACCAAAAGAATCACCTACAACTCGAGGCATTCAGCCTCTTCACCCTTACACCAAAAAGGGAAAAAATAATGACAAAATTGTCAGCTTCTGTTACATGACTCGTATCTTCCATGTTCTGTACTTTTTTCTAACATTTTCTTTCTTGAAAGTTCCTGAAAAAAATTCAGCTACTGCTGGAAAGAATAAGAAGTGATAAAAATGCCCCCATGTCAGATTTAGTTTAGTTCAAAACCTGCATTGAACAAATATGACGGTGAGACACAAGCAGCAGTTTACAGAAACATGAATGTGAGGAAAAACTCTCTCCATCTATCTGACCCACAAAGGAAGGGAAAAAAGAAAGGGGGGGGGGGAGATATTGTTTGTTCTATGGGGGGGGGGGATAAATAGTGCTAGATGGGATTAATATTTAATCGTATAGAGCTACATTAAATTAATCAAGAATTCATAGAAAGGATGAAAATGCAAGATAACAAGGTAACAGAATGAACTGTCCTTGAGATGTAAATTTAAACCACAAGCAATTATCAAATGCAGTTGCAAGAGGTTTGAAAAGATTTGTAACCAAAAACAGATCAATGGACAATTGAACCAGCCATAATGGAACAGTTTCCGAAGCAAGGGATGAGAAAAAAGATGGAATAAGGTTGTGTAGGAAAGATACAAGGCAATCCATAAGAAATTATGGAACTAAACAAACCGGGAAATCATGTAAATACTGGAATGACGCTTTATCAAAAGATAAAAAAAGGTATTGTTTAGTAATATAAAAACCAGAAAGATAAGAATCTTACTTGATCACCACCTGCGTGGGACAAGAAGTCAAGAAACAGCATCGAGATGTGAAAGGAAAATTTCATTCCATGCATCAGGCACTCCAGGAAGACACCAGTGGCTACAATCAGGAACAGAAGGATTGTCACTCCGGCTGCCTACATGTGCATCACTTCGGAAAGCTGACATAGAAGTTATTTGCAGAACTGTTACAGGAACCGTCATATTCTTGACCACCTCCAGTATGGTGTCTGTAAATAGATTCTGATCCTTTCCAGTAATTTCAGACAAGGGGAATTGGGTCACATTGCAAATTCTATGCCTTTGATCACTGAACCAGAAACAAAACTACATTAAGTCTAAAATTAAAATGAATAAAGTGCAAAAAGAAAGTGCTGGAACCATATAATACAGAACAAATCAGAGAAAGAAATGGATCTTCAGTGATATTCTTGCAATGCCCATTTCTTAAAATCTCCAATAGTAATAATTAATAATAAATCAATGTGAGATGAGGGCAAGTCAGCTATGGAGAATATGGCAAACATGACGAGCAAGAGCAGAAGCGGTATATTTTGGGAGGGCAGGTGAGATTTGCATTAATCCTTTGGTAATGTTACCCTTCACCCAATTCTGATAACAGATTATTGTAGCTTGTCACTGTTAGGCAAAATTTAACAAATAAGCAGCCTCAGTGTATTCAGGTACTGTAAGATCCGGAAAGGAATAACATTTATGGCTTTAACCCCACACTCAACGAGGTACAAAAAGCTTGGATCTTAAAAATCTATCAGAGGTCATACAGGCATCTATCTAACAGAATATCATGCCAATCATATTGCCATTTATAATAATAAAAATTACCTCCAATGAGACGGCTCAAAGGTTCGGAAAAAGACATGTGTCCTGTTGGCATCAATTGCGGTCTCTATCCATGATGACCATGTATCTAGTGCCAATCTGAAGGCTGTTGGAATTGACATTCCAAGCTTCACTGAATCACCAACCTGGAAATAGCAACCCCTGTTGAAAACAGGTCAATAGAACTTCTAAGAAAGAAATAGAAAGAGAAGAGGGGTATTATTCTTTTTTTGGGGGGGGGGGTAATTGAGATTGCATCAAACAAATCCCATCTTCGGAACTTTCAATGTGGATTTATAACAGAAAGAGAGATCAGATCAAACAATTACTAGATTAACTTACGTATCAAAAAGCTTCCCGGGCACCCACCATTGTCCAGTATTAAATATCAGAAAATCTGAATTGACCCACTCCCTGCTAATATTATCTAAAATATCCAGCTTTAGTGTTGATTTAACCCTCCGTGGTACATGTTTAGGTGCTCCACCAGGTTGCACTAGGAATACTGAGCGGAAGAACTCAATTGTGAAGTTAAAGGAACCGAACCTTACACCAAGAAATCTGATCTGCTTGGTTATCTTGTTTCCATTGACTTCATAAACACTACTTTTATTTTCCACCCCTGACATAAGCAAACATATCAAAGACTCCCATTGGGTTCTACTCATTGAGTCCCCCACAAAGACTACCCTTTTGCTTCGAAGCCTTTCCAACACATTCTGGACATTAAACCTTGAAATTTTGCAGTTTTTAGGTTTCCACTTCCATTTAAGATAATTGTCATCCATTCGGCCATTGCCTAAGCAATTGAATCCCTGCTCTACAAATGGACATTCCGAAGCATTGTACAATGGGTAACTATCATCTAGAATCCAGTTTCCATCAGAAACATCACAATGGCTGGTAGTGTGATTCGAGTTGGAGACTCCATACCCATGAAACATTAGGTCAAGATTCATATAGTAAGGATACCCACAAATAGCGGCTATGAAAAAAGATGATAAAGTACCAATTAAAATAAGCACAGATATACATCGCGATGACACCGCAGTGGTCTTCTGCACAAGTCTTGGACTGGCCACACCCATGGTCCTTTGATTCAGGGATGTATTCCGACTCAAAGATGCAGTCCTGTTAAAGGACTTACTCCTATTGAAAGTACTCATCTTCTCAATCACCCACACAAGAAACACCACAAACATTCCACCTTGAAAAACAATTACCTAGTACAAATCCCACAAAAGCCACTGGACAATGTCTCTCAAAACCTTGGAACAATGAACTCATACAGAAGTACACTGTAAATCCCATTTATCATGCCAATAGCAGTATCACATAGGCTTTTTCTGGGACATATATCCAATTTTACACAAAATCAACAATACCCATCATAGGAAACAGCAAATAACCAAAAATGGACATCATTTATCGAACGATTCGGCATATCAACCACCCTGAAATATCTGAATCCAATGATGTACCATAATACTCGATACCCTTGAATAAAAAACTAAAACCCATAAAAAAAAGTCATACCAAGAATCAGATGCTCAAATCCATAACCTCATCGAATGAATTCAGGAAATTAACATCAATTGGTGAATTCAATCCCAGAAGGATAACAGGTTATCATTTCATTGCTTAAGATAATCGCCAAAATGGAAGCCCGCACAATAAACAAAATAAGGATTTGTAAAGATATTGGATAAGATTTCAGCCAAATAACACTAATAGAGAATCCGAAGATATGATTATAGAAAGAAAAGGGCTGATAAATTTTGAAAAATGTACCGAATATTCACCAATGCATGATGTTCGATCACAAGTTTTAGAGGATGAAGACCCGGTTGAGAGAGAGAGAGAGAGAGAGAGAGAGAGGATGAGAGAGAAGAGTGAGATTTGGTAGATGGGAATGGAGATCGGAAGTGGTTGCGAGCAGGTGACACAGGAGAGAGTGACTGGAGCCAACCATGTATTTATATATAATTGTTATACTGTGGAAAAAGATTTCCTTATTTTTCAAGAGCTTCCCGTTTATTTTGCTAATTTTGTTTTTTCATTTGTTTGAGTAACGCTTTTTTGTTATGTAAAATAAGATTTTTAAAATTTTACCCAATTAAATTGATATTGTTAATGAGAGGACTAGAACCTACTTATTTTCTAAAAAAGAAAAAAATATATATGCTTATATTCTTAGAATTAATGTACCGAATATTCTACTTATTTGCTAATTAGATCCTAATTAAATAATTAAATTAATTCTAAAATTTATTTTCTTAAAAAATAAAAAAAATCAAAATCCAACCTTATATTCTTATTATAACGTCATATATATTAATTAAAAATACCCACATAAAAATTATTTATACAAAAAATTTGGGTAAGTTACCGGGTACTATTAATTGATCTTCGGATTAAAGATGAGAAATTGGACAATTAAAATTGTATTATTGGTGGAGGACCAAATAATTAAAATAAAATGAATGAAATGAGTATAGTTTTTATTATGATATTATTCTTGTAAATGCTAATTATTGTCGAAAATTTTATTAGATTTTAATAATTTTGTTCATATAAATACTACTATTCCCTATTAGTAATTTTTTTCTCCTCCTCTGGCACATAATAATTGTTTACGTTATATCCCAACTTCAAATGTGTGATCATATTAGCCGGAGATTCTTTTTTTAATAATTTGATCATTCGGTATCTAGAGTTTCGTCTTAACTAATTCTGATTGAAAAATTTGTCAGGTCTCAATTGAGGGGCTTCTCTTCCAATAATGTTTTTTCCGTACCTAGTGGGAGTTGAACTCCCGATCTGATTAAGGGACGAAAGTGTGCTTCCCACCTACGCCAACATATGTTCGTAACCAGAGATTCTTTATATCCAGACACTTCCCGCTTCATTGCTTTGTAATGATGGCAAGCGAGCAAGCAACAGAAAGAGGTGAGAAGGATTATATATTTTTTAATCCGAAATAGATTCAGATTTTATAAATGAAAAAAATTATATTAAAAAAATTTTTTTAAAAAAATTAGACGATAATTTGAATTGAATTAGGTGGAATATAATTTTAAATATTAATCGGTTAAATAAAAAAGAAAAAAAAAGGAGAGAGAGAGAGACGGGTGCATGTGTTGGGATGGGAATCTTTGGAGTAGCTCAAAGGATGTTTGGACAATGGAACTTGGATAAATGATTTATTAATTCTATTAACTAGAGTTATATAAAATTGTTATGTAAATAGAATTTAACATAGACACCACCTCGATCTTGAATCTTGTGGTTCAGCCCTCGTGTGTTAGCCATGGGTCAAATGTTCAAGCGCCGGTACAAGCAAAGGACATAGATAGAACCGACAATTGCGCCGAGCCGGCACGAGCTTGACCCGTTTTGAAGGGCCGAGCGTGGCTCATTTTAGGCTTGACTTATTTGGGTTCATTTTAATTACAGGTTATAAACCTAGATACTAGTGGGCTCGGTCCGTTATTTTTTTTAAGATTTAAAATCAAATATTATGGTATTTATATGATGATTTTGATAATTTTAATATATTATTTTTTATATAATTTTTTAATTTTTCATAATATTGTTATTGTTAATTTTCATAATAATATGTAGTTTTTAATTTAATATGATGGTATCTACTTTTTATTTTATTTTTTTATGATTTATGTACTTTTATTTTGTATTTATTATGCTATAAAATGTGTTAAAAATATAAAAACAATGAAATTATGTGATCAAAAAAGTAAAAAAATAAATTTATGTTCCAGGCTGAACTCGGCCATAAATTCTACGAGCTTTCTTAAGTCGAGTTTGGGCTTGGACCCATAAAATTTTAAATGGGCAAGCCCGAACCTTGCAAAACTCGGCTCAGAAAGCTCTCGATTGTCAGGTCTAGACATTGACTACACTAACTCATTCAATCCGAGCCCAGTCCAACTCAACCAAAAAAAATTTTTTAGGTTGGGTTTGAATTTAACTTCCCAATGAAAGCCCAGTCCACCGGTACTTTTTTTTTTTGTTCCTAACCTTAGACTATTACTCAGTATTCGAGATTTTATTCTGATTAAATATGAACCGATTGTTATAGGACTTATTCTGTGGAGACGAGTCTCCCATCATTATTTTTTTCATTTTCATAACGAGTCAAATTCGTGCATAATTAAGAGACCAAGTTACCCTAGGGATGAAGTTGCCCTTACCAAACCATGACAACTAATGTTGGTCCAGTCCACCGGCATGCGGTCCAATATTTTATCTCTGAGGAGCCGCCTTTAAATTAAGATTGAGAAAAAGAAAAAATTGAAATTTTCTCTAAAAATTATAAATTTTATTTTTATAAAATTATAGTTTTAAATGTATGTTTTGGTTATACGAATTCTCGGATCGCAGTTGGCTTTTACGTAACTTTTTTGAGCCAACTGAATTTTGAAAGAATTTTAAAATTTTAAATTAAAAATTTTACAATTTTAATTTTTAAAATTGATTTCAAATTTTTAGACCAATTTCCTTTTTCTTAAATTGGGTTTGTTTTTAAATCTTATTTGTGTCCTATATTTTTCCAAAAAAAAAAAAAAAATGAATTGAAGAATTATAATAGGCTTACAAGTTAAAAAGGAATTATCTTGTAGACTTGTAATTTACTCAGTATTAAAATGTCTGGCTAATAATTTTTGTAAGAAAATTATTATTTATCATGAGAAAATATTTAGGACCCATATTCGGATATTAGGGTACAATTTACTTACCAAAAGTACAGTATTATTCTTATTTGAAAATTTTCAAATTTCGATTTTGATTACGGCGATATACAAGCTTTTTACAAGGAATTAATTTGGACAAGAAAGAAAAAAGAAAAAAGAAAAACATAAATTGGCCAGAAAACCCTGTCACTTTCTAATTTGTTTAAAGAAAAAAAAAATCAAAATGATCTCAAATGAATAACGTATCCCCTTCAATAATTAATTGGGTATTTTTATTTTTTTTGGGGCTTTAAATACCCTAAAATATTGAAATCCATCCACTTGATAAAATATAGGCAAAACTATATATTATATGCTTTCATTTTACTAATAATCTATATAATATATATATATTTTTATGCTATATCAATCGGTATTTAGAGATATATTCTGACTAATTCGATTTGAAATTTACAGTAACTCCCGCCCTCCCAACGTAATTTTTTTCATTCTTAAATTACGAATTGAATTCAAAAACTTAATTAAAAGATTTAACGTCATATCCTATTAGACCAATTGTTCGTTACATAATTTATATAATATATCAACACGTAACATACCACGCAAAGATCATATGATAAAATATAGAAAAAGATAAACGTCATAATGTTTGATTCCCAGAGAAGATGGTTCTCTGCAAACTTATAATGGCATTTCACAAACTCTTAATTCCATAATTATAACAAATATTTTATATACATAGTATATGAAAAACATATACATAAAATAATAATTTTTGTACGTAAAGGAAGCAAACCGTTATGATTACTCTCATCGCCTCTAAGTCAACAAAATCCTAACAAACACTCCTTCACCTCACATCATCCTCTCTCTCTCTCTCTCTCTCTCTCCCTTACTCTCTCTACACAATCAGTTCACAGTGTGCACGTGGCTTTTTCTTAATTAATTGTTAAAACTCTCGATATTATTCCAATAAGCATCCTAAATTTACCTCATGTTCATAGAAAACCCGAATCCCAACGCCGATGGCTGGTCTAGGGAAGATGACGATGATGTGGCGGTGGCGGTGACGGTTGTGGAGGAGCCTATGGTGGTGTTAATGTTGTACATTAACTCTCCAAAACTTGGTGGTGGTTGTTGTTGAGGTTGAATGTTATTTGACTGAAGTTGTCTGATTTGTCTTTTCAAGAATTTTACGTAGAGAACGGCTTCATCCAACATGGAAGCCGTGTCCATTTTAGTCCCACCAGGGACAAGCCTTTGTAGGATTCGGATTTTTTCACTTATTTTCTCTCTCCTATGTCTTGCCGTGACGCTTTGGGGGTCGTGGCTGATCCTTACGTTGCGCCTTTTAGGCTTGCGGATGGTGGAGGGATCTATGTCCACCGGCTGCATTGCTGCAATCTTGTACATCATCTCTTTCATGGCTCCTAGTTCTACTTCTTCTTCTTCTTCTTCTTGCCCTTCTTGATCTTCTTTTTCTTGATGTTCTTGTTTTTGATGCCCTTGCAGTATTAGGTTGTTTCCCACTAGATGATCATGAGTACTAAAGATGTCGAACGTTGAACAAGTGGGTCTTGTTTGGAGTTTTGACGAGGATGATGATGATGAAACATGAGGGTTTTGAAAAGGGTAAGTGGTGGTAGTAGGCCAAATTGATGAATCAAACTGAAGTTGTTCATGGAGGATTTGGTTTTGATCTATGGTGGGCATGGGATCAAGAGACCAATTGTTGTTGCTTGTGAACTTTCGGCGATTGATATCCATGACAAAAGAAAGCTTTGGAGGGATGGGGCGGAAAGAGAGAGAGAAAGGGAGGGAGGGAGAGAGAGAGAGAATCACTAATCTGTTTGATCTTTGAGGGGTTTGATCCCAAGTCAGAAGGGTTCCCATAAAGTATGAGACATTATTAAAATCATTATCTTGTATAAGAAGAAAGATAAGGCAAGTACTGGAGGCCTACGACATATAACTAAGTTATCAGGGGGGGGGGAGAGAGAGAGAGATAGAGAGTCGAATATAGTTACTGTACATGGAATTGCATGGGACAAGAATAAAAAGAGATGCAAAAGAAATAGCCAAAGCCTTGAGAAGTTGATCTTATACGCACAAAATTTAGTTTTAATACGTATAGGTCAAATAGAATTGAATTTGAAATTTACATATTTGTATGTAATAGGTTGTTCATATTGGATTAAAAGCCAATTTTTTTTTTTTTTATTTTGTTTTGTTTTTGTTTTTGTTTTAAACTCTTCTAACATTTAAAAATACCTCAATAGACTTTTAGAACAGAAATTGTATGTAAAGAAAGAAAGGACGTTATAAGGGGAGTCAATAAGTCCGGGTAGTCATAGCTTGCATTGCAGGCTTTTACCACAAATCCCCACTTCTTCTCTCATTCTTTTTCAAATATGGCTGACTATTTATGCACTTAAATTCTAGGGCTCCTTTTAGTAGTAGTTCCTTCTGTCCGCGGGGACCCAAAAGAAAAATGAACTCTTTCTCTCCCTCTCGCACACGCATATAACAGTCTTGCATATTGTACTAATTTGTTCACACATAGGATTGAACGAATTATAATAAAATTTTCTGTATAGGCGAGGCTAAATGTTACCCTTGGTAGGGGCATAGTAAAAGGATAAAAAAGTATAGAAAAAAAATGAAAGGATTTACATTTTTTTTCCTTTTCTTTTTTGGCTGTCTTTCTTTTCCTCCTCTTTCTAAGAGCATAAACCAAAATTATTAATTCAACCAAGAAGTGGGAAAATAAGAGATTTCTTGGATTATCTTCAAATTGTTACTCTCCTACTCTATATATATATTGGTGTAATTGAGGATTTGGATAAGAGAAAAGAGTTCTCCAGAGTAATATGTTTTATTGCTTTGTATGCTTTAATGTTTTTGATCAAGTCCAAGAATAGTTCAAGAAAATGGTTGGAACATAGATTTGACGAAGGGGTTGGGTTTGGATGCTAGTTAGCTTTAACACATGGGGACTAAATTTTATGGCTTCCTAGTTTCTAAAAGAGGAAGAACAGATTAGGAGAAGGATACGATCAGATCTGAAAATAAGTCACCCTCACCGTACAAAGAGAAGTTCAAATAAAGGGGGTGGTGGTGTCATCAAATTCAACCCCGTGTGGCTCCTCATAGTCCGAGCTCCTATGGTGACTTGTTTAGAGAAAGAGTGATAAATTCAAAGTTTCCATTTTAGAGATAAAGTAAGTAAAGCGGAAATCTCACTTGATGGGTCTTAATATGACTCTTTTGATTGCTCATAAGTCCAACTTTATGGTTGTTGGGAAAGATGTATACCGGTGTCTTTTATTATCGATATCTAAAATCATATTTTGATTAATTTGATTTGATTGTGTATGGAGTCCTATTAGGGGCAACTAACATTTTATTTACAAGTTTTGAATCTGAAATTTGATTAAAAAATCTAATATCTCATCCCACTAAATCGATTATTATTGATTCTTTCCCCCTTTATAAACCAACTGTATGCGATTACCAAGCCTTACCACAAACCCAAATACAAATTGTACGTAGGCGCCACTCTTTAATCCTCTTATTATGCATCAAACTCCCTATTCTTTTAGGTCCTCCACTTGGATTTCAGAGCTAAAAGCCAAATCTGTTCTTTTGGGTTGTTTCCTCGGTGCAGCACGAGGGAAGAAAAAAAAAAAAGGAAGAAGCCCATGAATCATTAACGAGAAACAAGGGAAACCCACTAAGGACACATTCTAGGGAAGGAAAGACCCTGCTATTTCTGAGTTGGGACGACAGAGATAGCAAAGACAGTGCCCCAAGACTCATCTGTTAATGAATACTAACAGGGATTAGTTTGTTTTCTTAAAACGCAGTAATTAGATTCTCCAGTATTCCCTCACCTAGTTGTTCCTGCAGAGGAAGTGCCAAGGTTCTAGTTAGGAGTTTAGCTGAATAATGTTTACCTTATTTGCATCACATCCTCCTGACCAAAAATAATACAAGCCTCCCATCAAATTGAACTACTCTTTTATAGCGTCTTATACGTCACACCTATGTTTATATATAAATATAAACTCTCTACAATTTTACGAAAAAATTTTTATACCTATCATCAATCCGCTATAACTCTTATATAGTGTCTTATGTGTCACACTGGTGTTTATATATAAATATAAACTCACTAAAATTTTAGGAAAAAAAATATTCTAATATATATATATATATATATATTTTTACCTACTATCAGTATTCGAAATGATATTCCGATTAAATCGGTTTGAGCATCTATAGAGCCTTATTAGGGGGCGATTCTCTCGGTGTAGTTTTTTTCATTTATAAGTTTTGAACCTGAAATTTTGATTAAAATATCTAACACCTTATTTTATTAAATCGACTCTCCATTGATTTCTTATCTATATGTCAGGCATGATTACCCAATTAAGTTGGTACTTATGAAAAATATCGATTTTTTTTTTTACTTCAAGAAAATAAAAGATTTAAAGAGTATCGTAAATACATAAACTAGTCTTTAAATGATACTTTTTTTTTCCTAAAACCATACAAAAAAGAATTATCAAAGATACCCTATTATTTATAAGTCATATGATGAGTTTCTCTATTTTAATTTATTACATTTTTAAAAGATAATATATATATATATATATATATTATAAGTGTTATTCAAAATAAAATAAGTTCTCAAATTTAATGCATAGAAGCATAAGATAGAAATCTTTTTTAGAATTGAGATATTTTATTATTTTAGAATTATAGCCTCCTAAAATCATATTTAGTGGTTTTTTAGAATTGAAATTTAGTATAACAGTATTTATAATTATATTTTAATTAATGCGGTTTGATCTACTCTTAAATGCTCTTTATGAGAAAATTCTCCTAAAATAATCTTTTTTCTATTTTTTAAGTCTTGAAAATGAATTTTACTCAGAAAATAAATCTTGATTAAAAGGATTACAATTAAGCACAATGTGGATGGAGCTGCGAGATTGAATGGAGAAAAGGCAAGTGCAGGAGGAGTCTTCAGAGATAGTGCTGGGGATTGGCTGGTGGGGGTTCTGGATGAATATAGGTGCTACTCAGGGAGAGATGGCAGAGCTGTGGGGCTTGAGGGAGGGCTTGTCGATCGCTAGAAGAAGGAATATACGCCCCCTAATGGTGGAAAGTGACTCTCTTTGTGTTGTCAATGTAGTTAACAAAGGAGTAGGAGAGAACCACTCTTGAAAGAACTTGATTTCAGATTGTAAGGAAGCCATGTATGCTCTAGGCTTGAGTCAGATCAATCACATTTTCAGTGAAGCAAACCAGTGCGCAGACAAGCTGGCGGAGCTGGGGCAAAGTCCTGCTCCATGACGCTGTTGGTGGATCCAAGATTAGGATCAAGATCAGAAATCACCCTGCTGCTGGGTGACCCCTGCTTCTTTCTTGCTCTGTGCTTCTTCTTACTCAATTCACCCAAAAAAAAAAAAAAAAGGTATTCTTTCCACTTGATGGGTGGCGCATGGTATTGAGGGACCAACCGGGCTTGGGCAGCCACAGATTTTTGTTTAGCCCGAAACGAGGCTCAGCCCAAACCCAATGTTGTATACCTTGTGCATCAAAGCAATTAGTGCTAAATTTCTCTAAACACCTTGATCTTATGTGACAAATGGACCATAGATTATAACCAAAAAAAAAAAAAAAAAGAGAACCATAGATTGATCCAACATATGGGTTTCCGTCTGAAACACAACCTTGGGCTACATTTTTCTGGAGGCCCATCATTGATGAAGCAGCCCACGTATATTTGGGTAGGATAAATTTTTTTTTTTTTTTTTGTTTCACCGTTGGTATTCATGT
Organism: Dillenia suffruticosa; assembly: GCA_033439265.1. Classification (NCBI taxonomy): domain Eukaryota; kingdom Viridiplantae; phylum Streptophyta; class Magnoliopsida; order Dilleniales; family Dilleniaceae; genus Dillenia; species Dillenia suffruticosa. Next base: position 2,721,629 of record JAVTVX010000027.1, read on the forward strand.
TTTCCTCGATTAATCCGATTTGAACACTATGGGATCTATTTTAGGAGTTGATTTTTTCAAATTCTTTTTCACCATTTCCAGAGCTCAAACTCAAGTTTTCTGGTTAAGGGGTAGAGTGGCCAATCACTCAACTCAAAGGGGTATGGTGGGCAGGATCAATTAATTTAGGGTATTTTTTCTATACTAAACGGTACCCAGAATCATATTTCAATTAATTCGTTCTAAAACTTGTAATGATTCATTTAGGAGAATACTCTCTCAATATAATTTACTCCAAAACTAAGTTTCGAATCGAACTTATGATGTTGGTTAAATGATCTAACGTTACATTTTATTAAACTAATTGATGTTTGGTTTAATTTAGGGTACACCTATTTAATTTATGTTATTTATTAATTATATTAAAAAATTACAAAAAATAATTGATTAAAAATTTAAATGTTTAAGTGATATATATTATTAAAAATTATGTAATAAGATAATAGTAAAAAAATTGATAAATACGAAATTAACGTAAGTAAAGGAAAAATAATAATAATTTTATTATTTTTGGTTCAGATAATAATATGATAATCGCAAAATAAAATTTTGCCCTAAATGACCAACCAGCAAGGCGGAAAATTTTCCACTCCACGTCATAAAGTCAAACAAACATGAAACAAACAATTCCGTTTCTATTATTCACTTTTCGCCATTTTTTTAATCATTTCAGTCAATCTCTGTCATTTGTCCTCCTCCTCCTCCCCCGCCCCCCCACCCCGGGGGTTGAATGAGTGATTATTCAGTATTCACCTCACCCTTTCGTAGTCATCAATGTTCAAACCATCGAAGGAAAAAACGACCAACCCGTGACTCTGCAAATCTCTTTCTCTCTCCTTCTAAATCCGTTACATAAATTCCCAATCAGGAACAGACGCATCACAACCATCCAAAAATTCGTTTCCCACTACTTGTTGTCCAAATCCCAGATTCCAAATTAAATGCAATTCCATTTTTTTTTTTAGGTAAAATTAAATCCATTTTTCCACAATCATGATCAAGAAACCCATAAAACCCCTCTTCACCACCCCAAAACCCAAATGCAAAAGATACCTCCTCATTTCAATGGCTTCTCTCCTCTGTCTCTCTTTTCTCTCTCTCCTCCTCTACTTCTCTCTCTCCTCCTCCTCCCATCACCACCACACCCACCCTTCTTCCTATCCTCCTCTCATTCCCTCCCAAGACACCACCCCTCCCCAGATCCAACAAGCCTGCAACGCCACACGTTTTCCTCAAACATGCGAATCCTCCCTGACCCCATCCATTTCTGTACCACCCGATCCGAACTCACTTCATATTATCGCGTCTGCAATAGGGGTCTCGACCCAGAATCTGGAAACTGCTAAGGAAATGGTTCAGAACATTCTGGATTCCTCTTCGGGTAACCCGAACCGATCCACCGCAGCGAGAAGCTGTTTGGAGGTGCTTCATTATTCGGGGTATCGGATCGGGCTAGCCAATGATGCATTGCCACTTGGAAAAATAAAGGATTCAAGGGCATGGATGAGCGCTGCTCTGTCGTACCAATATGATTGCTGGTCGGGTTTGAAGTACGTTAATGACACGCAGATGGTGAACAAAACGATGTCGTTTATGGATTCTCTAATCAGGTTAACCAGCAACGCGCTAAGCATGTTGGTTTCTTATGATCGGTACGGAAACGACACCGTTTCATGGAGACCGCCGCTGACGGAGAGGGATGGTTTCTGGGAGGATTCCGAGTCGGATCAAGAATCTGGGTCGGGTTTCAGCGGTGGGGTACCGACGGGTTTGGCGGCAGATGCCACGGTGTGTAAAAGCGGAGGCGGGTGTTATAAGACGGTGCAGGAGGCGGTGAATGCGGCTCCGGATAATTCGAATGGGCGGTTCGTGATTCGGATCATGGAAGGGGTTTATGAGGAAACGGTTCGGCTACCATTAGAAAAAAAGAACGTTGTGTTTTTGGGTGATGGAATGGGTAAAACCGTCATTACAGGATCTTTGAACGTGGGCATGACTGGGGTTACGACCTACAATTCATCCACGGTGGGTAAGTTGTCACTGTTTATTTAGTTATTTGTTTATTTTGCTTTCTTTCCTCATGAAGGTCATTTCATTGTGGTAGTTGAATTTGGTCTTTTTAGGTCGTGTCAATATAGGAGAATCAATTTCATAGGTTATGACGTTTTAATATGCTGTATATAGAATATTTGCATGTAATGCTAAAAATGTTCTATTTATTTTAAAGGGTAACCTGGGGGAAGACCATCTGGGGGGCTATTTAGGGTTATGAAGGTGCAAATGATACGATTGTGGAAGTTTCTGTGTTTATTGATTAGATATAGTTCATGAACGTGACTTCACGAATTTAATGTTCAGCATTGAATTTGAGTTCATTAGATCAAGTATATTGATTGTGGGCAGAAGAGGTTCAATTTAGTCCATCCGAGTGTTGGATGATGAGGATGTAGCGGTCTAATTTGAGACTTATTGTCTGCGTTATTTAAAATTTTGATCGTCATTAGAAAGAGTGTAACAAGTCAATGAATTATAATTCAATTCGCATCAACCCCCTACCCTTAAGAGGTCTCGGATGCGATGCTAGCCTCCCTGGTGTGCCCCAAAAAAAAAAAAAAATAAATAAATAAAAAAAAGAGTGGGACAAAGACTCATCAAGTTGAAGAAAAAATGGTGTGGTCTAGTTGGCGGTTCATTAATTCAATACTTGGTTCCCCTTTATTTGCGTTTATACTTGATTAGATCTGATAGAGACGAAGATATATGTTTTAAGATTTTTAGAAGTGTTGAGGGCAGTATGGGTTTTGAGATTGTAGATGACAGTGACGACTTTGATATCAATTTTTTAAGGTTTATGAATTGTTTTGCAGGAGTTCTTGGTGATGGGTTCATGGCAAGTGGTCTCACAATCCAGAATACCGCAGGCCCCGATGCTCACCAAGCGGTGGCTTTCAGATCAGACAGCGATTTCTCCATCATAGAAAACTGCGAATTCATAGGTAATCAGGACACACTCTATGCTCACTCTCTCAGACAATTATACAAATCATGCACCATCCAAGGCAATGTCGACTTTATCTTTGGCAACTCGGCTACGGTCTTCCTGGACTGCCTCATCCTAGTCCGCCCACGCCAACTCAGGCCTGAAAAAGGTGAAAACAATGCCATTACAGCACATGGCAGAACAGACCCAGCACAATCAACTGGCTTTGTTTTCCAAAACTGTCTTATAAACGGTACTCAGGATTACATGGCATTGTACTATAGCAAGCCTAGCGTGCATCAAAATTACTTGGGAAGACCGTGGAAGGAGTATTCTAGGACAGTTCTCTTGAACTGTAATTTAGAAGCTCTCATTTCATCGCCAGGTTGGATGCCATGGAGTGGCGATTTTGCATTGCAGACACTTTATTATGGAGAATATGGCAACACTGGTGCGGGAGCTAACACGTCACAGAGAGTGAGTTGGAGTAGTCAAGTTCCAAGTAGTCATGTTTCTGCTTATTCTGTCACGAATTTCATTGGATTTCCACAGAATATTCGATTGTAGGTCTTAGTAAATAATAACAAGTGCACAAAATTCAATCTAAGAGGGAAGTTAGTTTCCCGTCGTAATTAGAGAATTACAATTAGGAGATATTCTAGTTTTATTGTCAAGAAATCACATTTACAGGAAGCATCTTAGAATGTTCTGCTGGATAGTGACTTGTAACTCTATTCATCTTCCAAGTGTGTGCAATAATTAGTGTATTTTTCATGTCTGGGGCAAAGCATGAGAAAGACAAAGGTTCATTAATGGACCTATGCGACTTCTTATCTGCCCACTTCAGGAACCAAAAAAAAAAAAAAGAAAAAGATTGCAGGGTTCAATGGACACACTTGTCAACAATAACTTCCAGCTCAGAACTTGTATTCGTTGAACAAAACAGAGAGAAAATGACATCAACACTGCCTTATATCACGTGATCTTCGGCTCAGCACTAGCAACAAATGGCACAAGCACAACACAGCAGCATGGCAAAATTATGCATCCAAATCCTATATAAGCCATTAGAGATGCACCTTTCTCCTGTCGAGATCCAAAGGTCAGTATTCGGTAATTGCAGTTAGGGAGTTTGGAGAGGGCAACACCTCTCTCGCTATATTTTCTCAATACTGCTACGTGTAATTTATGAATTATTATTTGTGTCTCATAAGTTTTAACTAATTATCATTATTCAAAAAAGATGCTAGGGTGGATTAAATTATTTGTGCATTTATTAGGGCTAATGGGGTGTTGGTGATCCCATCAAAGCCGTGGAACCAGATTGCACTTCCAAATTGATAAAGTAGGTCTAGTGCCCACTCCTTGGGCGCTTTTCCTTTGGAATACACGCAAATACACCATTGCTAGAAGGCAAACTTGTAGTGCCCGAGTCACAGGTTTCATGTTGCAGAAGAGAAACTTCCAAGACGCGTTTTCTTCAATTTTCAACCATGTGGTTGGATGTCACTGTCTCCACTACATGATGGTGATTTCCCTCATCACAAGAAGCTATATGAGTATATGGGACCTCATAAAAGACATGCACATGATGCTGTCTCCATGTTCCTTTGCCATCACATGATGCAATAGAACGCAAAAATTTTCCAGTATTGATGTGTATGGGTTTAGGTTCACATACATTTTTTGGGTATTTTGTTTGTTTGTCTTGGAGGACATGTCCTATTGGGAAGGATTTCATATTAGTAACGAAAGTTGTAACCAGCTGCTACTATTATGCTTTATAGATTCAACTTCGTGCCCCGAATTTCAAAGACGATTTTTCTTTCAATGCTGTCATTTTCTTTCTTGAAGATGCTAATTTGGCAAGAAGCCTTGGAGCTCCGGATGCAAGGCCTATTCATTTTTCTTCAATGGATCATCTGTTCTCCACTATGATTTCAACCAAATTCGAAGGCCTAAAATTTGCATTAGAGACCTTTAGCGCCATACTTCAGCATCATAAGGTAAATTTCCTTATGATCCATATATGCATTTTTTGTTTGTTTGTTTTTATTTGTCCTCTCCACATTGCAGATTGAGGTAATGAGTGTACATGGTTGAAGAGTACCAATGACCACCACATCCAAAAAGTTCACATGACCATATCCATATGCTCTTGCTGTGATTTCTCACCTTGTCTTACCTAGAATTGCTCTTCAAGTAATATTATATACACTCTGTCATGCATTTGTCTTCAAACGTTAGACCAGGTGACTGAGAGCTTATCATTATTATTATTTTTTATACTATATCAACCGATATTTAAAGTTATGTTTTGACTAATCTAGTCCAGGATTTATAGTGACCCATTTAAGGGGGTTATCCTCCCAACGTAGTCTACTCTATATTCAAATCACGAGTTAAACTCATAATTTTAATTAAAAGCTCTAACATCATATTCAGTATTGAGAGCTTATTTTGGACTCGTTAGGCCTGACCTGAAGGAATAGTATTAAGCAATAAAAATGGGGCTGGGCCAGGCCAGGCCAGGCCTGACCCAGTATTGGAGCTAAAAATTAGGTGTCAGCCCATCCATGATTTTAAGACATTTCGGAGCTGGACTAAGTTTCCAAATGGAAACTAGATTCTAGACCCAGCTTTAAAAGAATTTGGACCTGGTGACATCGGTCGAATTTCGAAAACACACCTAAAAGGCCAACCCAAGCCCGACCTAAAATAGGTAGGGTGGAATTTGTTTAGGTCTACTTAATATAACGAGACCAAGTCACCAACGAACCTAGTATAAGTATTAAATTTTTTAATCAAATTTTGAGTTCAAAAATTAAAAATTAAAAATATTATATTGAAATAACTTTATCTTAAATTGGGTAGATTTGAATTGTATTAATTAAAGTATAATTCAAAATATTAGTTGTTATACAAAAAAAAAAAAAAAAAAAGAGACCAAGTCAAGAAGAATAATCTTATTTAAATGGACTAATGATTTTTGATACATTAAATCTCTCAAAAGAAATCAAACATTACAAAATGTAAATCTACTATTTCTTACGCATATTGTTTTTCTTTTTTTAGTATTAAATCAATCGGTATTCGAAATTATATTTCGATTAATTTAGTTCGGGATTTATAGTGGCCCATTTAAGGGGTTACTCTCCCAATCCATATCCAAGTCGCGAGTCGAACTCGTGAGCTTGAGTAAAAAACCTAATACCACATCCTATTAGGCAAACTGACCATTGGATTCTTACATGTATTGTGAACTCCGAACATTTTTATGTATAGAAAAATATAAAGATGGTGAGAGAGAAAAGAAAATGATTCACGAAGGAAGATTTGCAGAGGCAATTGCAGGCGGCGTTGGAGTGAAAATTTCATCGTCTGTCCAATTAGTCTCACCCCAATGTCGTAACATGCTCTTCCATGAGCACAAATTGTCTATACACTTCTTCAAACGCGGGTCCTTGATTTTGATCTTCCAATGTCCATCACTATAGTTAGCCTTTTCAGCTTGCCTTCGATCCCATTCTAACGATGCCTTTTGCTTGGATCTTAACATGCAGAACTGCTGCAGTTGCTTTGGCATGGAGTCATGCACCTTCCACCACCGTGCATGAGCAACATCGCTTGCAAACTCTTGTAGAAAGTCCACATTCCAATTGCAATCATAGTCGCGGAAGCAAAGCCATGGCTTGATACCAAGGTAGTGTAGGACATAAATAATTGGAGGGTCAGCACCGAAGAGCCTAGTTTTCCATTGTTTGATCTCTTCCGGATCACCAATCCAAAAGTTCTTCAAAAAGTTCATTTGTCTGGGAATCCTGTGCCACCATGTAAATAATTCATTCAAGTAGCCCTGATCACCCCCATTATAGGACTCAAACACGTTTACGTTTTCCATTAAGAGCTGAAATGTGCAATTTGATGGCTCAATTACCATCACACCAGAGTTGAAAAGAGTGCCATTGTTTCCTGTGGCAGAAATTTCTGGCATTCCAAATAGGAAATCGAGGTTTCTAAGAACAAGTAAATCAGCATCAATGAAAATTATCTTGTCATAATCTGTTAATTGCCATAACCGGAACTTGCTATAGTTCCATTCATTGTAGGCATCTTTCTCGGCTTTCGGATTTCTGATCCTTTGGATTGTCCGGATTTTCCATCCAGCTGCTTCAAGTCCATTCCTGTGGTATGTACTAATTGTCTCATCCACCAGTATTACAAGGTCGCGGGTAGAACCTGCCATACGGATGCTTTGTGCAGCAGCGATGGCTCCACAAACATAAACATGTGCAGAATGCAGGATTGTTGCATATGCTTCTCTGTGCACATTTCCTCCATAAATCCTTTCTGTTCAGAAAATAACTATCAGATATCCACGCACATTATCGTTATTTATCCTAATCTAGGTTGAGGCGATCAAAGCATACAAACCTTTGACCTTGAGTGGTACTGCAAGCTCACATGATCCAACTGGGAGCTGAACTTTCTCTCTCAGTACATTCAATTTTGGTTTGTATAGCCACAAACTCCCTTCCTTTGCAATGAGTTCCTTGCAAGGAAAAAGATTCGGAATTGGAAAGCACTGACTAATAAAAAGTAAATAGATGGGGTAATTGCCTTTGGCAGAGGCTGCAAGTCCTGCAGCTGCAAGCTGCAAGTGCAGCCGAGCAATATCTCTAGACCAGTTACCCTCGTTCCTGCATGGAAGCTTTACAGCAAGGAGATCAAGTTGCCTTTTAGACACTTCAAGCTTTGGTAGAGATGGGCAAGTGGGCACCTTAGATTCTTCTTCTTCATCAATCCATTCAGGATAGAGTGTACTCCATGTAATTTTTTTCTTGGCAGGCTCTAGATGCAGAACAATGTTATCTGCATAAGAAAAATGCTGCTTCCACTGATTGATCTCATCGCTATTGAAGTTCAAAATGCCAGTGCCTTGGAATTCATTCTTGTTGGTGATCTTTGTCATAACCTTTGAGATGTCATTCCACTTTATGTCAATCTGTGATATATACCGTAAATCTGAACCACCCTGCTGTATCCACCTGTTCACCAAACTCGGTCTGCAAAATCAGATAGGTATATGAAGCAAAAGGGATACAAAAATCAGATCTAGATTGGAGATACCTAGTAACATTGTCATATTCTGTTGAGAAAATCAATTGCAGATAATATTTACGAGCATTGCTGACAAAATTTACCTAGTGCTATGGTTCAAGGATTCCAAAGGTTAATACCAGTGGAATTCAATCTTGGTAACACGAAGTAAAGAAAGGTGACATACCTAGGACTGGAAGCTGACACGCGGTCAATTCTTTTTACTTCTGGAAACTGGATGAATGTCAAGATAGTCCCACATATAATAATAACTAGCACAAGCTTTAATGGAGGAAATTTGCAGCTTGAGCTCTTATCTTGGAGAGGAGCATGGAAGGGTTTGTCTGCAGATTTACCTCTTCGGAGCCTTCTTTTATATATGTCTTCACTGGTTAGAGCACGTGTTTATTATAATTCAATCGACATAAAGGCAAGAAAAACTTCTTAAGTAAACAATTTTGACTAATCTAGAGTAAGAAATTAGTTAGTACTAATACATATAGGTCTTCCTTTTCGTGGAGGCTTTCCTTTTCCTGGAGGCTTTCCTTTTCCTATTTCACCTCCACTGGTGCCTCTTCTTTTTCACTCCCCCAAAAAGAGTTTCTTAAAGTAGACAGTGGAGATTCTGTTAATTGTCCCCCAATTGCCAAACTGGCAGACAATGCACCTAGTGAAAATCTAGCTAGTTGCACTCACCCTTCAAAAGGCAAAATCTAGGGAAAAGATTACATCAATAGCCCTCCCAATTATGGTGAAGTTAGAAATTTATTAGTATAATGTCTATTCGAAGTTATAATTTCAGTGGAGTAGGCCTTTAGGGGATTGAAAAGAAATTAAGATTATAAAATTTGAAATTATTATATAATTTAAAAAAAAAATCCAGAGGGCCAATTGGCCCTTACCCCCCTTGACGTGCTTCCAATGGCCGGGATAAATTCAAAATGCAAAGACAGTAGGCAATTTCACCATTTCATTGACTGATTTGCTTGCAATGGAGTACCTAATGCTGTTTGTGCTAGCAGTAAAGCTTCACTTGAGCTATGGAAAAGGTCAGAAAACAGAGAATGTTACTCACATTGATGCAGATAACCGTTGGCTATTGATAGGACTTGGTGTATTACCCATGACTCATTAACATTTGTTTGCTACTTGGGAGGACAACATCTGATCTGCAGACGACATTTGTATTCGATCATGAAAGATTTCAGGAAAACTGCAGAAATTAAATCAACTTCCAATGCCAAGGGAAGACAAGATGATGATGCAAATATTTGAAAAATTATAAAAAGATGGAACACAAAGGAGTACTTAATGAAGCTTGGAAGTCAAGAACTGATAAAAGTTATCAACTTAGAATAAATTATAGAATGGTTTTCTGGAGGAATTCATCTGCAGGTGGACTCAAATCCATAAGAATTTACATACTTGCATCTTGATCAAGCAACAATAACAACATCACCAGCAGATAGATTGAGAGAGAACAAATTAAGAGAAACCGCGAAAGATTGAGAAGCCAACAATAAACCATTTATGAGTCCAAAGAGAGCAGTCATAGAAAGAGATAGCCCACCAAACAAGAAAGGCAATAACACCATTAATCCAAATAATGAAGAAAAAAGAAGAACCATTTTGACTAGCAAAAAATTACTCCAAATAAAACTAGCCACAGAGAAAGAGAGAGAGAGAGACTCTTAGTGGTGGAAATGGTTGCCTTGAAGTGGGTGGTTTGGTTATATTTGGTCGTCAGAGTGTCTGAAAGCTTTTGTTTTGAGTATGAATGATGAAGAAGGCGCGAGTGGGTTGAGTCAGTAAGAAGTACACAAACCTCATATGGTATGTACAACAAGCACAGCAGCGTCTTTTTTAAAAATCTCTCTCTCTCTCCCTCTCTCTCTCTCTCTCTCTCTGAGTTCATGTCTTCGTTTTACGTGAGAGAGAGTTTGCAAACTTCACTTTAATATTTCTTTTTAGTTGGCCAAATTCTTGCCAACCTTATATTTTTTTCGTTTTTTTTTTCTCTTTTTTAAGCTAATCACTGCAATTAATTTGATTGCTTTTAAAATAAACTCCGTCTCTCTCTACTAACCATCTTTATTATGAGAATGATTAGTCTTAAGATGGGATGGTAGGTGAAAAGTTTGAGGTCTAAGCATCTTTTGATGGCTTCACCATTAGCCTGTGTTGGCTTTGCTGCACTAAACATTCCCAAATTTTCAATTATGTTTTTAGAATCCCTCGTTAAAAGAGTACTCCACCTATTCCTTTGTTAAAATCTTTACCATATAAACAATAATTTTGATTTTTCTAGATGATATTTTAAATTAGGTGTATTTAATTTTTATTTTCTATTAAAAATAAAATTTCTTATCGAGTTAATTTTAATAACTAATTTAACAATTTTATATAAAATAATTAGCTCATGACTCCTAAAGTGCCTCATCAAAGTGCAAAGAAATCTAGGGAAGCAATGATGCTCCTGTAAAGATGTGGGAAAGGGGCATATGGTACCCTAAAACAAAAGTGCATGGACTTTACCATCCTAATCATATGTAAAGATTTGAACAGGTTGTGTTGTAAAAATTCTTTTTGAATCCAAAAGAATTCCTTTTAGCCATACATACGCATAGAGCTAGGTGTATAGCTTGGTGCATGCATATGAATATATGTTTGCGAAGCTTGTGTGTGTAAATAAAATCTCTTGTTTCATTGGAGTGATGTTTCATCTTACCCGTTTAGAAAGGAATGTTGCTTTATTAGTGGGTTGTTAAATAGCTTTAATATTGGTGTAATAGAATGTGATATTAGATCTCTTAATCAAGTTTTTGAATTCGAATAACGATTTAGGTATCGAAAAAACTACGTTCGGAAGGTAACCTTCTTAAATGGGTCACTATAAATCTCGAATCGGATTAATCAAAATATAATTCTAAATAACGGTTGATATAGTAAAAAAAAAAAAAAAAAAACAAAAGCTGATTTTGACTTAATCCAAATGGTCTCTCTCTCTCTCTCTCTCTCTCTCTATGTACCGTGACTAAAGAAGGGGGCTTTGTCCCCACTGATTAATTTGCAGTGTCGACAATGGTAGGTTTAAGGATGATAACCCTATTTTCACCCCAAAATTGATTGTTCATGAAGTAGACCCCCTTGTTTGTTTTCATCTATGCATTTATTTGATCGTATCATTAAGTAAAGCTCGTGGAGGTTTGCGACGGCTATGGGTATAATGCCATTTTCAAAGCTGCTTTACCCACCCTCAGGGTACAGACAAAATATCAATCGCAAAATAGAGACCAAAATAATAAAAATCCCCTCCCCTATATATATATATATATATATTTTTTTTTCAAAATTGCCCTCATGATAATAATAATAATAATCACTTAAAAGAGATTTGGTACTTTGAAAAGGAAATTCAAACCAAACCCTCTAATTTCTTCAGAAAAAACAAAGCCGGAATCCGAGGCTTACGCTCGCTTATTAAATGGTCAAACAATTATTTTTTATTTTTTATTTTAGAACCAAAATTTAATTAAATTATTATATCATTTTAAAATGAATTGGAATATATAAACATTATATATTAATTGGAATTATTAGCGTTCATAATATAAACTCCTTTGACTTTCTAGATCAAAATTTTTCTAAAATTCCACGGTTAGAGGGAAGTCTCACAAGCCTTGCTTTGATATTAGGTACATATATATTTTTTTTAGAATTGAGACATTGCTTAATATATATCGGTAGTCAATCACTGAATCATCTAAATAACTTCGGATGATATCATGTACACATTGAATATTCTGTTATTCTCCGTGAATAATATCATTTACAGTGCATTTCATGACTGACGTACCACCTACACATTGGACAAAATTTGATAGGTACAGGTTTTCACATAAGACATATTTTGATACTTCTAGAATTAAATGAGTAATATTGAATTATGTCCCTCAAATATTTAGGTTGAAGATAGTACCAAGAGTCAAGCCAAATATATCAGGGCCAAAGAGAGAAGGATCGCACGATAAGCATGCCAACAAAGAGAAATAACTTGTAAGTCTCAACAACCAGATTAAGAGACGTGAAGAATCAGACGTGGGTATAGGGAAAATAGATTAGGAGACAAAAGAAGGGGTGGGACTTCCTTGTTTGATGGAAGCGTTGCACATATCGCTACGTATCTCTTCCTGTTTGTTATACTGCAGTTTTCTCCATTTCCATGCAACTTTATGTTATGAACCAACTAAAGAAAGAGACATTAACGTTTGATAATTCAATTAGTTCGGGAACTGGTACCCCTTAACTATGGTCGGGAGTTCGATCCCCTATGGAAACGGAAAAATCAATATTGGGAGATCTGTCCCCTCAATTGGGTTCTGTAAATAGTAGACCCAAATTAGTTGGAACGAAATCTCAGATACTGGCTTTGTGACTTAGTCATGGTACTAAAAAAATAAAGAAAGAGAGGAAGAGAGAGTGAGACCAAGAGAAGGAGAGAGATTAAGGGGAGAAAATAGAGAGAGAATACAAGAGAGAGAGATTTTAATAGTATTTCAATATATCCATTATATGTTGTAAAGAATACTATTTATATTAATTCTACTACTAACCAAACTTGTTAACTACTAACTAATCTAATAATGACAATTAATCACTAACTATTCATATTAACTATGATTAACTATTAATCTTATGGTTAGTAATTGTTACAATACTTCCCCCTTAAATATATTGTTGTTCTCAAAGATGGAAAATTAAAAATTGAGATTTTGAATCAATAAATCTTGAACCAAGATTTGCATTTGTGTTGAGAGATGAGGTGATAGAGACGAGCAATGCATATAATTTGAGTTGTAATAAAAATAATTGGAGAAAAATAAAGATGAAGAAACTTGAAAAATACTTTTCTTGAATTTCTTCTTGGTGAAAAATTTTGTCCGATGAATACAAAAAATTCAATATTTGAAGGAATTGACAAGAACTCACCATTAATAACTTCTTTCTTGGACATGCAAGACCCTTCTTTTTTGATCATGCAAGATCCTTCTTTCTTGATCATGCAAAATCCTTCTTTCTTGGACATTTGAAATTTTTCTACTCTCAACATTTTTTCACTAGGAGTTAATAAAAGGAGGGGTTTAGAAAGTGAATCAATATCTTGTTTTTCCATGGATTTTGGCATTACTTCTTCTACCATTTGATTTGTTTTGTTATTTTCCAATTTCTTTTCATTTTCTTGCTCTTTTTCCACCAAAGTTTGGATATATTCATTGATACCAAACATTTTCATTATAATGTTGAATTTGTCGTCTATGATGCCATAATAACGTCAATTCTTTTACTTCAATCATCTTCCGCCATGGATTATACCAAAAATCGTATGCTCTGATATCAATTTGTTATGAATCAACTAAAGAAAGAGAGGAAGAGAAATGAGATCAAGAGAAGGAGAGAGATTAAGGGGAGAAAATAGAGAGAGAAGGAGATTTAGAGAGGAGAATACAAGAGAGAGAGATTTCAATAGTATTTCAATATATCCATTATATGTTGTAGAGATTACTATTTATACAATTTTACTACTAACTAAACTTGTTAACTACTTACTAATGTAACAATTACAATTAACCACTAACTATTCCTATTAACTATGATTAACTACTAATCTTGTGGTCAGTAATTGTTACACTTTACTCCATCATACTTGGTATTCAATATATGTTCTCCGCATGCAGATGTAAGGATTACTTGATACAATATACCATGCTTGCACAATCGCATGAGAGAGAGAGAGAGAGAGAGAGAGAGAGAGACTTTAAAAGAAAGGTGAGGAGATTTCGAATACTAAAGATAAGAGGAACAAATATGGAACTGATCGACTTGACACCGTATGTGCAATGTAGTAAAAACAAAGCAACCGAGAGGCGGGCCTGTTGATGGTTTTGATACCATGCAGTGAAGGAAGCCTTCCTGGCCTCACTACTCATGGTGAAGACAATGATGTTCAATGACAATGTACCTTTTCATGAGATGGGTACCTTTACCTCACCCGAAATGGTTCACTTGGACCACTCTCAGGACACAGCTGCTTCCCATTGTCACATGCATTTTAGGGTTTAATCCCAGGACAGTGCTCTGTTAGGGACAGGATCGCCGGGTAAGAAAAGAACCCGAAATTCACTTTGAGTTGGAAAACATATCTAAGGAATTTTTAGGGTTTGGACTGATCAGAGGTAAATTTGCAGAAGAAAGAAGAACTATTTTTTTGGGGGGCGGGGCGGGGGCGGGGGTGGGGGTGGGAGGGACACGCGAACCTTTATAATTCTTGTGTAGCCACCCACATCTCTCCAGGCATGCAAAACAGGCATGTTTGCTTTTAAATAACAATTTTCTGGTAGTGAGGGTGGTTGCAGAATATGTCAAAGAAAATCTTCCCCAGATTGATGGTACTGACAAATAGTCCTTCAAAAAAGTGAAAGCTTGTGGCACGATATAAAGCATCAGGTACACTAAAGACCGAAGACAGTTAAGGCATTTTAGTATAGCACTTAACCACCACAAGCCAATAGAGGGAGAACGGAAGAGGTTTAAAATTATTTGGAGGACTACAATACAACTTAACAAGATCAGTTTCCACTTATATGGACAATTCAAAAATTCATGCTATATATGGAGCAGATCAAAAATAAAATCCTTGGGATACAACAGAAGTCTGCATTTCATAACTCATTATCCGAGCTTCTTTCTTCCTTGGGCGGGGCAAACTGCCTGGACAGCCGGGATTTCATCCATGGATCCAAGGGAGCTTTCTGCGGTGGTTGAGGGGTTGGTGGTTTTGATTGTCTAAGCTCATTTTCTCGATCAACAAACCTGTCCATATCAAACATTTAGATACAACATACGGAGACCCACAAACAAGAACATGGAACATCACCATTCTTTCGACTCCTTGCATAAGCATATACTCAAGCACCTACCATTTAAGAGGAAGGAATGTTTTGAATCTCATATTGACCAACAACAACAATAACAACAACAAACCGAGTCTTAAATCCAATAATTTGAAATCGACCATTTGAGAGATAAATTATGATTAAAAAGAAAAATAGAATAAATAAATAATAAACACAAAAATAAAAATATGTACAAAAGAGAATAAAAATAAAATTTAAAAAAAAGTAAAAGTAAGAGAAATCAATAAATATATATATTCAAAATATATTAATTTAATTTGTGCGGATTTTTCTACGCCACTCATTTGTATCTAAAGTTATCTTATCGTCTAAATTCTTAACTATTATATCTTTACTAATAATTTACATTCAAGTTTTCAGCGATTTATCCATGCATTTTACTAAATCTCTCATATTTAAGTTCTCGATTCTCCTAACCGGTGCGTCATTGGGTCTTCTTTACACATGCCCAAACCATCTCAAACAACACTTTCGCATCTTATCCACAATTGAGCTAACTCCCAACTTATTACGGATCTCTTCATTTCTAATTTTATCTTTTCTAGTTTTGTCACATATCTACCTAAATATCCTCATTTCTGATATTGTTTTTATTGTTGTTTAATAGTCCAACACTCAGTACCATATAATAATGTAGCTTTAACCATGGTTCTATAGAACTTTTCCTTCAAATGCATTGGCATCATGATATCGCAAAGAATTCCAAATGTCTTTCTCCATTTCATCCAACCCGCTTGAATCCTATAGTTCACATCTCCATTTATATTGCCATCATTTTGAATGACAGAACCTAAATATCTGCACCGTTCATTTTCAGGTACATATTGTCCATCTAACCTAATCGTTTCTTCATCATTTCAATAATTGTTGCTAAACCTACACCTCATATACTCAATTTTCGATCTACTCAATTTTCGATCTACTCAATCTAAATCCTCTGAACTCTAGTGTGACCCTTCATAACTCTAATTTAGCACGAATACCCTCCCTAATTTCATCAACTAGAACTATATCATCTGCAAAAAGTATACACCATGGTATTTCATCTTGAATGTTTTTTATGATTTCGTCTATTACTATTGCAAAGAGAAGGAGACTTAATACCCAACCTTGATGAAATCCGATATTAATGGGAAAACTATCGCTCAAACCTCCACGAGTTCTTACATTAGTTACAGCCCCCTCATATATATCTCTAATGAAATTAATGTATTTTTAGGAGATCCTTTTCTTCATCAGCGCCCACCACAATACTTCTCTAGGAACCCTATCATATGTTTTTGCTAGATCAATGAATATCATATATAAGTCTTTCTTATGTGCTCTATATATCTTTATCAAATGTTTTAACAAGTAGATTGCTTCCGTGATGGATTTCCCTGACATAAATCCAAATTGATTTTGTGAAATATTTATCTCCAATCTTAATATATGTTCTATCACTCTCTCCCATAACTTCATGGTATAGCTCATAAGTTTAATTCTTCTATAGTTAAAACAATATTGTATATCTCCTTTATTGTTATATAACGGTACGATTATAATTTTCCTCTATATTTGGGGTATTCTCTTGATTTGCCAAATTTTGTTAAAAATATCCGTTAACATTATTATACCAAATTCACCTAAGCATTTCCATACTTCTATGGAGATGTCATCGGTCCTATAGTTTCATTATTCTTTATTCACTTTAAAGCTTCCTTCACTTCATGGGGAGGAATTCTACATTTAAAGTCTCTATCAATCACTTCTAGAGATATCTCGATATTTTCTATATTTGTTGTACTCTTAACATCGAAGAGATTATCAAAATAATCTCTCAAACGTTTTTTTATGTCATCATTTCTTAAAAGTATATCATTAGCTTCATTTTTAATGCACCTAACACCATTTAGATCTTTTCCATTTCTTTTCTTTATCTTGACAATTCTGTAGATCTCTTTCTTCGCTTTAAGTCTTCAATCTCTTATATAATTCATTATATATCTTACTTTTTGATTTTTAGATAATTTTTTTCACTTATTATCTTACACTTTTGTATTTTTCATATGTATCATTACTACTATTATCCTTAAGTTTCCTATAACACTCTCGTTTGATCCGAATGGCAGTTTGTATTTTTTCATTCCACCACAATGATTCCTTGCCTACTGGGGCTTGACCCTTTGAGACACCAAGAACCTTTCTACCAATATTCTTAATATTAGTAGACATCTCTTTCCACATTGTTTCTAAATAATCATTAATAGACCAATTTGCTAGCTGAATTAATTTATCTTTAAATATCATTATCTTTTCTCCTTTTAGATTTTACCACTTAATTTTTGACTCCACAAACAGACTATATTTCCTTTGTCTTTTGACACACGTATATCTAAAACTAGGAGTCTATGTTGAGTTGTCACACTCTCCCCCGGTATAACTTTGTAATCCTTACAGGTCATTCTATCACCCTTCCTAGTAAGAAGGTAATCTATTTGGCTAACATTAGACCCACTTCTATATGTAACTAAGTGTGCTTCTTTTTTCTTAAACATGGTGTTTACAACTATCAGATCGAACACTGTGACAAACTTTAAAATGGTATCTCTTGTCTCATTCTTACTACCAAAACCAAAATTTTCATGTACAAATTCGAATCCTTCATTCATCTCTCCTACATGTCCAATTAAATCTCATTCAATAAATAACTTCTCTCTACTAGGTATAATTTGTATAAATTCATCTAGATCCTCCCAAAATTGTCTTTTACTAATTGCATTATACCTATTTGGATCGCATAGACACTAACTATATTAATTACGTTTTCTCAATCTAATATCTTGACAAGTATAATTCTATCACATTTTCTTCTTATTTCTATTACATCATCTAATATATTCTTATGTACGATTATTTTTACCACATTTTTAGTTCTATCCCTACAGGTATACCAAAGCTTATGACCATATGCCTCTACTAGTCTAACCTTCTCCCCGACCCACATAGTTTCTTGAAGATACATAATATGAATTTTTCGTCTATTCATTGTTTCTCCTATCTCTCTTAACTTACCGGTTAAAGATCCTATATTCCAAGTGGCTAGATGAATCCTATCTTCATGGCTTAACTTATTTACCCGTACCCTAGGTTCCCTTATTAACTTATCGCTACATCCGGGATCCGATATAACACGTCACTGAGGGGGAAACACTCCAAAAGTATTTATATGTTTGTCTCTCATTTTTCATTTGATAAAAGGTTTTACGCTGAATGTCAACCTACCACAACCCTACTCCTTTACCCGGGCTTGAGACTGGCCGTGACGGAGTTCTTCAAATAATGATATGCAAAACGAGTTAAGGAAAATATAAGTAATAATAAATAAATAAATGGAAGAATCAATAAACTAATATATTTATTCCTCTAATAACTACAGTTACAAGCAATGTTTAAAAAACTGGACTAGTCATTAAACTGGTCAAGGAACTCCTTCACAGTTCAGTGGTTCGACCGTAATCGAGCCATTTTAGTGTTAAAATTTTATAAAATATAATATAAAATTACATAATATTATGAAATATGAGTATATATAGTAATGGAAAATATGCAAAAAAAAAATCTAAAAAAAAAAACCGATGTGTAAAATTTATAACATTAACATCTTAAATAAGATAAATAAGCTTAATTCGGTACCAAATCCATAACAATTATAAGTAAGGACTTCAAGTTCACAGATGGAGATGGACCAGGACCGGATTGGATAGTTTTCACCCGCTCAAAACCAGTTTACCTGTTTTTTGACCGGTTTTGAAATGACCGGTTATTATGGCTGGCCGGGCCAGACCAGACCGGGCAGGTGAACAATTCCTGGTTTTTCCAGTTCGACCAGCCGCTCTGGTCCAGTTTCTAAGCATTCACCCAAATGTACGTTGCCTTACTCTACAAGAAACCACAATCCCCATGTCAAAATGAGCAACAGTAACACCCCTCTTATACTCCCTCTCCACATCTAACCACCCCTTTTCTTTCTGTAGTGCACCCCATGTTGGTGACCCTCTTATACTCACACTTCAATTAAATTGAACCAAAGGTATTGAGAATGCATGATGGAGAGAGAGAGAGAGAGAGAGAGAGAGAGAGAGAGTGCACCCCATGTTGGTGACCCTCTTATACTCACACTTCAATTAAATTGAACCAAAGGTATTGAGAATGCATGATGGAGAGAGAGAGAGAGAGAGAGAGAGAGAGAGAGAGAGCAAAATATAAGTCTTACTCAATATAAGCCATAGGGGCCGCATCACCAACACGAATGCGAGTTCGAAGCAGTCTTGTGTATCCACCAGCTCGATCTCTATAACAAAGAAATATTCATTTCTTAGAAAAGTCAGCTAGACTAACAAATGGAATGTTGACAGGTTCAAGATATACTTGTATCTATATGCTAACTCTGTAAATAGTTTGTGAATGACATCATCCCCTCGTACGAAAGCTGCAGCCCGTCTTGCAGCACAAAGGGAGCCCTGTAACAATGTTAAAGGTGATAAAATGACAGGGAACCATCAGTAAAATTAATATATGAAAGTCACTTTGAATTTCTGCACGGTAGATTAGAATTGACATATCCATAGTTTCCTTTCTATTTAAAGGCAGAAAGTGAATAAACCAGGTAAAACTAAGACAGGTTCCTCAAAATGTACCCAGAGAAAAAGGAAAATAGGGGAGCTCAAAAGCTGATCCTAGCACAAGAGAAAGTACAATAAACATCTCAAATTCAGGAGATAGCCAACTCAGTCAGTGTCTTATCATTTCACCATAACAGCAAGGTCAATATCAATAAGGCTCCACAAGTGTGCCACTCATGTCCCAAGAACAGCATCCCATTCTTCAGTCTAGCAAAAACAGGCATCTGCATTAGTGCTTCTTGAAACAAAAGTTAACTTGCACTTCCAAGAGAGTTGCCATCTCCAAAGCTCCCAAACAATCATCCAAGAAACCCTATATCATAATTTCTCTTCTTCTATGCACTTTGATCATCTCTCTCCGATTCATTAAAAACTATGCACTATGACCATCTCTCTCAAATTTATTAAAATTAATTGGTATAAGTGTGTGCAGGTAAGGGAAAGCATGTTTCCTTGAAAATGAACTAGAGCCGGTACAATTATTTCAATTTTTTTCCACAAAGTTGGTGGTCACCCTATTAGCTATACACCACAGCCCACAAACCAAATACACAGGCATGCTAACTGGGGCTACCCTAAATGCAGGGTAGTGGGTTTCGCGTTAAATCTTTCAATTACACTAATTAGATAATCATAAACTTGAATTGACGAATACCTAACAAATTTATCAATAATCACACCTCTTTTCCAAGCTGAACCATGTTATCAGCAAGCCTCCTAATTTCCTTTGCCTGGAGATACAAATAAAAATTTCCCAATCATATTCCCAATTTCAATTTACACTATTCAGAAAAAAAAAATCACAAGAAAATAGGAAGGGATAAATACCTTCGCAACAGTGGTTTCGATTCGCTCGTGCTTCACCAACTGCGAAACCATTGTCCTACAAACATCATAATTGAACAATCACATATATGAACGGTAAAAATCTCAGATTTGAAGAGAGAGACAGAGGGATGAGTGCCTAAGCATGGACATTCGATGGCCAGTAGGGCGATTGAGCTTCCTGAACTTCGTCATGGCGAGCAAGTGAGCGAACCAGAGAGAGTGAGAGAGAAACCCTATACCCTAGTTGGGGTGCCAATACCCAAGTTGGGGTTTGTGAGATTGAAGGCTTGACTTTTTTTAGGGGGTGTGGGATGGAGCAATGGGCTGTGACTGATGAGCCCAATCAATTTGGGCCTGACTCAACTATAATTCAAGTTTGGGAACAGATATGATTTTTTAAGTCTCTGGGCCACACCTTCGGCCTTAATTTACTACGGAAAGTTTTGGGCTTCAACTTTCAAAAGTAGGCCATGGCCCATGGGTTAGGTTAAATGTTCGAGTCCAGTCCAGAGTTACGCACAGATTTTTTTTTTTTTTTTTTTTGGTACATCGAAGGAAACTTGAACTCGAGATCTTTAAAAAAGGAGAAAAAAATTGTGTCAGTTGAGTTATAGCTCATTAGCTTACACATAAAATTTGATTTTTTTTTTCCTTTCATAATAGGTATACGGAAATTCGATCAATTTGATTCAAACAGTTGTTATTTTTAATTTCGGAATTAGCTCTTTGAACATTTGTTTTTTTATTCATAAAACTCAAATTCAATATTTTGGTTAAGGAAATCCGGTATCCTACAACTAGACCCATAGGACATAGAATTTGATTTCTAATATACAAAATTCCTATAATTCTAATAATTTGCTTAAACAATGGGTTATTAGAAAAAAAAAAAGTACCATATTTATTATTATCAGTATTTTATCCGAGGAAGAACCAATGTTGGGTTGGGTTGTTCCATGAAATCTTAATTTCAATTTTCATTATTGCGAGGGTCCTAATGAATTGGGTTAGAATGTGGGAACATCAAACTTAATTTTTTATGTGATTTTACAAAATCACCAACAACAAAATCTTTCAAGATTCAGAATGTTTTTCCCTTGTCACATTATGAACTGCAATCAAATATTAAAAAAAAAAATTAATAATTACTTATATTATTAAAACATTCTTTTCAAATTTACACATGGGCAAAGGAGGGAAGTGTGCATGAGAGCGTGACATTAAAATTTTTTTCAAAAAAATTATTATATATATAATTTTAAAGATTTATAATTTAAAATATTTCAAAATGATAATTTTAAAATCTTAAAATTATAACTTAAAATATATATTATATTTTATATTTCAAATATAAATTTTATTTTTTGTTATCTATATAATATATATCGTATCGTACTCGTCGAAAACCAGAAAACCAGAAAACCAGAAAACCGAGGGCTTGTGTTTTGTCTGCCGTGGGAAAAGTTCTTTTGGGGTGTGAGAAACAGCGGAATCAATTTGGAGATGCCCTACAAAATAGAGGTCCGATCAAAATTCAGAAGTGGATAAGTTTGCGACCCCCAGACTGAGAGGTAATGTAAGATACGTGTTGTTCATTCTGTCACCTTATGCTGTGACCTCTAAATAAGACAGTTTCATGTATAGACAGCTGGGACACCTTAAAATTAGTGAAAAAAAAAGGAGGGATTATTTTCTTCTTTTTTGAATTTTCACTTATCAGTTATTTCGATTAATTTAATTTAAATATTACGATATTCATTATAAAATTGAATTTCTCAAATCTCATTTTTTTACTGGGATAATTCAAATTCAAAATTTATAATTAAAAATATATAAAATTGTGGTTGTGGGGTCTACACAAAAGCAATGGACTCTTCATTGTCGCTTTAGGGTTACACTCCCGTGGTTTTTGTGCCACTTGTTTTTCAAGTCCCCATGGTTTCCTTCTTTCTTCTGTGGGTTTAATTTTATTTAATGTCTCCTTTGGTTCGACACGTTGTTTCTTCTCAGATATTGTTGAATATATAAGAATGATATCATGCCATGATTGATTGTATCCCAAAAGCTTTTCTATATTTTCTACGTGCTATATATTGTCTGGGATCAAACAATGAATCTACTTTGAAATGTTCATTAATCACTATGACATTGATGTTTGATTTGATGTCTATACAAAAATATTTGAGTGGAGATTTACCAAACCAAAGCTTTTGCTACGGAGAAAATTGGGTTTCTTTCGTATTGTTTTTCTTATGTATCCATGTTATATTTTAACTGAGGTTTGATTTCGTCCGTAAATATTATGAGATGTTTCATTAACGACTCATTTTCACTACACTTGACAATATGAAAATGAAAAATTTTAGAAATTATATAGTATACTCAAAGTTAGGAGCAGATTAGAGCAAACCCCCTTGCAATTTGTTAGTTTTCGTTGCTCAAACCAAGTCAGAAATGTTCTATTTTAAATTATTAATGGCAATCTAATGAATTATAACTTTAGTTTCGTATAATTTTCTTTAAAAATTTCAAATTACGGTCTCTTCTATATAAAAAGAAAAAAAATATATGAATATATATATATATATATATATATATATCAATTAAAATTTAATATAAATTTCAAAATATGAGTAGTATTTGAAAATTCCTTTCTATATTATGAATGTATGAAACATGCTCTAGGAATTTTTATTTTTGATATATATATATATATATATATATTTTGGTATATTGGCTTGCCACCCTCAACGTTTGAGATTTCGTTTCGACTAATAAAATCGATTAGCTATGAGACCCACATTAGATGAAGGCGGGTCTCTCAACAAAGGTCTCTTCGTTCCCATGCCGAGTCGAACTCGGGCATGGTTAAGGGTCGCACCTCCCCTAACAAGCTGCGCCAATATTTGTTGGTAGTTTTTGACATCTATTATGATGATGATGTTGGGTGTTCAAGAGTGTCATATTTTCGTTTTCCTATAATAAGCTGAGCGAAAAATGTAAAATAAAATTATTTATTTATTTATTTATTATATTAATATTTTTCATGAATTTTTTGTGGTGGCTTGATGTAATTGCAATATTAGCAATCGAACCAATTAGTGGGAAGAGGCGGCTTGAAAAACCTATTTCGTTTGCAGCCTACTCCTTTGGCACCTTTGCTTGGAATTTTTTGGCACCCTATTTCACGAAATAGGATTTTCAAGCAGCCTCTTCCCACTAATTATGGAGCAGCCTTGCTTGGAATGAAGGATTGTTACGTGAGGCATGGGGGATCCCTCAGCTTGTTTTGATAGATTACAAATGGGAGGGGACCATCAAAGATTACAAATGGGAGGAGACAATCAAGAGATAGTTGATTGAGTGAGATATGATATTAAATTTTTGAACTAAATATCATATTTAAAATTTGAGAATAAAAAAGATTATATTAGAAAAGTTGTTGCTTAAATAGGATTTTTGTGAATACTTAACTAAATTAATCTGAATATAAATTTGGATATCCGTGATGAAAAACAAATGAAAGGGAGGGGACCCATGCCCCCTTTGATTGCGTTTCTTCAAATTAAGGGTTCTTCCATTATTTTCAAATCAAAGCCATCCACCCAAAGGTGGGGGGGAATGTCCTCTCTAAGAGGAGGACCAAAAGGTAACAATCAAACCCTTTTTTTCTTGGAGTGCGGTGGACTGAAATAGAGCCTAATTTGAAATGTATTTACAAAATGGAATGTTAAAAGGTAAATTGTGAAATTTCTTTATGGTTTTACCTTCCCTTAGATAAATTATTCAAGAAAAAGATTTCATGCGCAAATTCTTTTATTTTTTGATGATTTAAAAGATTATACTTTTGGTGGAGTTAAAAATGAATTTTTTATTTTATTTTTTCAAATAACAGAAATTAGAGTTAAAAATTAACGCCGCAACATTTCGTTTGAAAATTACATTTGGTTTCTACTATAGCCCCATAATTATTTTTAGGGCGTGAAAGTTACACAACTAAGAAATTCAATTATTGTCCGTGTGTTAAAATATATTATATATCAAAATCAAATCAATGATTTGATTTTGAAAATATTTAATTTTCTCTATTTTTATATTTTCATATTTGTAATATTATATTTCTATATACATGATAATAGATTTTCTATGTAAACTCAAATTATTATAATAATTCATTAAAACAATTTAAATTAGAATTATATTTATATATATTTTTAATATGGTATCAGTATCATATTCAATTTCTTTTGTCATCTTGAAATTCAAGGTATCTTAAGCTAACCTCTTCTTATTTCCTAGGATTACATATATGCCTCCACACAATGAAAAAAGGAAGGACTCCCAACTAAGTACACCCTAAATAACAATATCGGATCACAAAATTAAGGGAAAAAGGACCAAAATTGTGACATATTGTCCACCAAACTAACAGCAGTTTATGCCCATGGTAGAAAACTGGCTAGACAATAAAGACCCACCGCCTAAATCTCTTCTCTTAGGATTCACAATTGGAAGTGTCCACTTGGTCACCTTAGAAGACCCACTTGAACTAGACTTGGCTTCTTTGTTTCCTCTGCTAGTTGGGAGTTTTGTGCATTGAGAGAGCCATTTGGAGTGCATATAAGTAGTTCTTCTCCATGGTGGTATATGCAGACCCCTCTCTTTAAGTGACTGCTCGGCTGCTGAGCAAAGGAGAGAAATGATCCTTCTAAGCTTGTTTTCATCTCCAACAAAGATTGGTGGCAGAGTGTCTGAGAGCTCAGTGTATGTTGCTGTTGGCCTTGCTAGCTCAAATTGAGACTTGAAGTCTGTGTCTACTATTAGCCTTCTTGAGTTTCCATCCTTCTCTTTGATCATTATGTCAATGTATTCATAATCACCTGTTTTCAATAGCATAATCAACAAAGAATTAGGAATTTAGAGAGAGAGAGAGAGAGAGAGAGAGAGAGGACCCACCAGCAGGACAATCCATGGAAGTAATCCAAGAGGTATGACAAAGAGAGGCATTGAAGCCATCACGTCTGAGACTCGTGACAAGCCACTTTTTCACACTACCTGAAGTGGTTTCCTCTGATTCCTTTTGCATTCTCATACGCCTCTTGACATTCTCAAGAACATCAGCCTCAGCATCTGTGCCACTCCCAAGTATCTCCTATAAAACATCATAGAATTTCAATAAGCCTATGAAGTAACATAATCATATAAAAAGAAATAGAAATGAACACATCAACACAACATACCTGTAATGCAAAATACTTTGTTCTCTGATTTAAAGAGAGATTATGTGAATCGGAGAAACTGGGTAGTGTTGATGATTCTGATTCAATAAACTCGTGAACCATTTGAACTAGTCTCTCTTCTTCCAAACTTCCCATCTCTCTCTCTCTCTCTCTCTTCTCTCTCCCTCTCAGAAAGCTTCAGATGTGAAGCATCTTGAGGGACTAATATATAGTTGGTGCACAGTGGCGGTGGGAATTATTGATGAGAGATGATGTCATGATAAGAACGTTTCTGTACACTCATGCTAACTATGGTAAAATTTTAATGATGTTGCAGAGAATATTTTTGTGGGATGGTAGAATGTGCTGGACAAGATAA
Source organism: Dillenia suffruticosa (assembly GCA_033439265.1). Lineage (NCBI taxonomy): Eukaryota > Viridiplantae > Streptophyta > Magnoliopsida > Dilleniales > Dilleniaceae > Dillenia > Dillenia suffruticosa. Next base: position 2,747,812 of record JAVTVX010000027.1, read on the forward strand.
TTTCTCATGTTGGGAAAAACCTTGGAATGTGACAATTTTTACCTTAAAGTGCCCTTATTAATATTCCAACTGCTTCTGGGATATAGTCTAAAATCCGAACAAATCCAAAAATGTTCACTTTTTTTCCTCATTATAGAAAGTAAATCCCTGTTGTCACAGTGACAGAAATAAATGCTTTGGTATGTTCTTAATTTATGCTCCATATGACAATTATGAAATTGAAAAATATGATAAATGAGATTTAAATTTCAAATTTAAAGTATTTATTTCTTCTAATTTAGCTTGAGTTGAGTTAGTTCTTGTTTTTATAGCATGTGCTATAAGTATCACATTATAGTTTTTGTTAGGCAATTAATGGAGTAGAACAAATTTGAAAATCAATTAAATGGCACTGTATTTAGGAAAAGTTGCTTTAATTTCGCAATTTAGCCTAATTTTACTTAAATTTTTATAATTCAAAGAGGGTGAAGCCTCCCTTTGTAGCTGCATTTCTTAGTAAAATGTCCTTCATTATTATTTTTATTAAGGGGGAACAAGACAGAAGGTGTTGTCACACATATGGCTTGGCATCCCCCCCCCCAAAAAAAAAACTGCAGTTGTTGGTAAAAACTAAAAAGAACCTATCTTGATTCCAACCTAAAACATGATATTCTCAAAATGTCAACATTGTTGCACTAAAATGACAACTTCGAAGAGAGATTATGTCGTCATGGTAAAGACACTTCTGCATAACCATCAATTCAGAGATTCAACTTCCGTCACAAAGAATCAGTCTATACTAGTTTCATAGAAATTGCACTGACAAGTTAATCAACATAGTTTCTTCGGAAACAAAACTCTAATTACCAATAATCATTGATTATTAATCAAGATGTCTCATTTTAAACGAAAGAAAAATGCAAAAGAGAAAAATCCTAGACAACCAGTCAAGCACACAACACATGAATTTTCTTTGCTACTTTGCAGACAACGTTGCCAAAGGGCTTAGAGTTTTGATTTGAGGGTTGCAGCTGCGCATGACCTATCTGGAAGTTGTAGATCTTTCCAGTCATCAAAGACAACTTTGGTATAAAATTGTTCAATCATTTCTTCGGTGAACAGCTCTAGCATAGAAGGCTTCCACTGTCCTCAAAGAAAAAAGGGTGGATAAGGAAATTAATAATCGAAGTGTTAACATTTGTAACATCAAGCATTGAAAAGAAAAACCTCATTCACAGTACAATATGAATTGTGAGATCCTTAGTATAACTGAGCATGACCAAGACTGCCCACCTTTTTAGTGGACTTCGTAACATTTTTAAGCCGATGTGCCAAATTGGGCTTGAGCTGCTTAAGCTTGAATTGTCATAAGGGGATTGGGCTTGGTTTCTTTCCCTATGTTGAAAAGACTGATCTACCCAGATCTTAGGAAACACCTAGCTCAGACCTCTCAATAAGAGGTCTTGGGCAAACAGTTCTCAACCGTCTTGTAGGGCAGTTCAAAATACCGGTGAAGCATCTAGGTTAGAGGCATATTGCCAATTTGAAGTCCTGGGTGTTTTCATTTTACAACAGGACATTCTCTCTTAAGCCAAATAAGTTGCGGTAAGCACTAAATGCCAAAACATGGACAAAATTATTAGTTCTCTTGTTCTGAAAAACTTCTATTTAACTCCTAGGTTTTATGAGAATTAATCCAGAATGGGATGATTTGTGCAAATTATATCACCTCAGTCTAGTGCCTGTTGTTGTTTCCTGCACAATTATTTCCCCCTAAATACCTATACCTTAACTGTTATGCTAATGCTTGAGTTCAGCTCCTCTCTAAACAAATTCAATTTAACGAGTTACCAATCTCAAAGATATTCTTCACTATGCATGTACCAATGTGCACGCTTTGCAACCTTGTTGAGGATTTGAGAGCCTATTTCTACTATAGATTTTCTATTATAAGATTCGAACATGGACATGGTGATAGACAAATCTAAAGGGGATAGGAAACCACTAGGACATGATAGTCGAATCTGTACTTGGCTTCAAATACCTTCTTGCAAAGGTACACCAACCAGCCAGCAAGTTTCATGGAATACTGCTCAATTGGAAGAACAATAAGTTTAGAAACTCCATCACTCAATCCAATTTTGCTATTATCTCATCAACTGAGGAACTCACTGTGCTAAAATTGTCAATGCATGACATATAACAATAAAAGTAGAAGAAAGTTGGGGTGTTAGTGTTACCAAAAAGCCGGGAAGTTTAAAAAAAATACGCTGCACCAACATCTGGGATGTGGCCAATTGATGCTTCTGGCATGGCAAATATCTGAGCCGTTGTAGAAAAAAATATACATGTCAAAATCATGATATTAGTGCATGCCATTTTTAACATCGTGATTAGTCCATGTGAGTAAGATTCATCTAATTGTGTTTATTTAAAGTTAAGCATCGGCATTTTTACCCACTAATGTTCAATCAGCAACATTTAATGATGAATAGCAAAGAACAGAAATCAGTGAAGTTACACAAGGTCTATCGCATTACCTCACTTTTAAGTGCAATTAGGATATATTAACAATACTGGCTCATGAACTTTATGTCAAAGTGCAATTAAGTGCAGAATGTATCTTTTTGTATTCTTTCCTAATCAAGTTCCCAAAGTTTCCAATGATGTGCACTGAGAAATGTACGAGAAGCCTTCTAAAAGCTCTTAATTATTGTTCACATGGCATTAACTAGTTCATTGCTCTTGATGAAAAAGTCTACTGGATAATCTGAGTTGACTGCAAAATAAAAAGCTTTACAAAAAAGAAGTCCTGCACTAAAGACAGTTATTGCCCCATCCTATTAGCATAGGTGATTTAAGCATCATTGAAATTGAATTATGATGCTTAGAATGGTATATAATGAACTATAGGGTATAAGAATATTTTCAATCCTTACAGTTTTCTCAGTGACAACTTGGAACCTTCCGTGCAAGCATAGTCCAGCACCTCCTTCCATGACGATCCCATTGATGATTGAAACCTTTCATCCACATTAGAAAAATATGGATCATCCAAACCGAAAAAAAAAAAAAAAAAGGAATGGAGTCGGGGGGGCTAAGAAAGGATATCATTTAAAGCAATGAAAAAATTAGCAAAATCAATGACTTCTCCACCAGCAGATAAATGATTACATGCTCACCAATGGCCCTTTATATGTGGCCACCAAATAGTTTAAGGCGAGTTGTGCCCGGTAAAACTTAGCAACAATATACTTGTTTCCTGATGCATTAATAGCTGATTAAGATAAAAATCATATCCCTTTCTTTGTGCACCCATAATAACTTACTATCCAATGATATTGTTAGGATTTTGTTGCTTCTGCAGATAAAATATGAAGATCCTTAGCTTGATTGGTGAACATACCCCTAGCAAAACATAGATAACATTTCTTCAATATCACCACCAGAGGAAAATGCATTTTCTTTACCCTGCATTAATAAGATTAACATCTATCTAGGTAAATGTATTTGAAAATACTAATAACATCTCGTGATTTCAAGTAACAATATCATTATTAGATCAAATATGCTGATTGAAGTACATAAACATTTTCAGATATTTTATTGTGGCACCATATCATGTATTTGTACACAGTGATAGAGCTTGGCAAGCCCAGGCTTGAGGGGCCATGGCCCTGTGCAGAATATTGTACTCTGAAGTAAATATGTTTAAAATGGAATAATATGCCGCATCCCATAACGTTTTTTTTTTAATTCTCATTCCATTAGTCTGTTTTTGGGAGGATTAGGAGATTAGATTCAGGATTTCTGTTAAGATGTTGAAACCTAAAACACTGCATGAGGCCGATTCCTTGCAAAAAAAAAAAAAAAAAATCACACCAACACTAACCATAGAAAATTCTAATGCCACAGACTTAGTCCAGTGCAGCATTTAAATCGCAAAAAGAACTCTTAATGAGATGCATATCCTTTTACCTTAATTTTCTAATTACCCAAGAGAACAAGCAGTAAATCCATATGTGATGAAAAATTCTTCTATGGACTTAAGCATCAGCAGAGACACCTATATGCAGTTACTGTTGACCAAATGGGAAATGAAACAAAATTGACAGCTCCAACCTCTTCATCATCAGAGGTTAAGGATGCAACAGAAGATGCTTACATCTAAATCTCATTGAACAGACCACTTCAGTCTACAACCAGGCAAAGAATATAATGAACTAATACAATGTTTATCTTGAATTCAGTAAATGGATGTAACAGTTTTTTTATTCTGTCCAAGAATAGTTATTTTCACCTGTAAAATCACAAGGTGGACGGTTGGATCAGTCTCATACTTCTCCAGAGTCTCCAAAAGTTGACGAATCTGCAACAGCAGGAGGGAGCTTCAGTGAAATGGTGAATTTTTGAGGCGGCAATATTGTCAAAGAGATGAGGATCAATGTGCCATTTCATGGCCTAGGCAGTACAGTTTCTCTGGTCTATTCAGGATCACTTACTGCACAGGTGCTGTCCCCTCAATGATAACCTGCTAATACAACAGTAATAAAAAATTTATTAGGAATAAGGATCCCCCCCCTCCCCCGGGGGAGCGGGGAAAATAAAAGGAAAAAGGGCCAGAGACAAATGATGTTGCTAGCTAATATAAGAAAATAACGCAAGTGATCAAACATCACCATCTCCCTAATTAAGTTACATCTTTGTGCCGCAGCCAATTTAGCTGCATATTCTCTTTCTCATTACATCATACACTCATTTTTCAGCCAAGTGTCTCATGTAACCAGGTAACGCGTATAGAAGACATCCTGCTCAATCGATTTTTGGTAGGAGTCAAATACAATAGTCTATTTTCATATGATTGGAAGCATACACCATGGTAAATCATCATGATAGATATAGATGTTGTGATGTGTAAGTATGGATATGATGCTGCAGATGTAACTAATTATTACTTGGTCACTCACTGTCCAGTTGACTATGCAAAACTATAAAACTTTCACGTTTCAAATTTCCCATTACAATAAATGTAAAATAAAGATAATAATATGGTAAGCACCAGGAATGAAACTCATTTTGATAAAACAAAAATATGGGTGATTCTCATTTACCTTCGTTGAAAAATAAGTCATATGCGACCAAGTCATCTGGCTTTATGGTTCTTGTCAATTCACATCCTAATCCCAAAATGAAGGAATGAAATATATATATACACATACATACGTATATATATATACAATAGCAGGGAAAACACCCAGATCACCATTGGCAAAGAGATCAATCAACTCCCGAAGTTCACTATCAAAACCCCACTTGAGAATGAACAAACCATGATGAATTTAAGTTCCTTAAGCTAAACACCAACAGATTTTCCTTGAACCACACCGATGTAATCCGAAGTATTGAATTTCCAGGATTGCCTAGATCAAATCCCTAAGGGAACTCAGTATAAATCTAATCCAAAATTTTGAATTCAATCATTGCGCATATCAGGGCGTTTACCCTTAAACCTTTCAGCATTTTAAACACAAATAAGGCCTCAAGGAAACGCCCTATTTGGTAGAGGCAAATGCACAGACAGCATAAGGACTAGCAAATTTTGGTCAACAATTGAGGTCCCATTACAATCTCAACCCATGTAAGATTTCTCTTTTAAAAGCTTGACCCCTTTGGGTTTTACCAAGATTCTCTTCCATCTGGTTTTCTTCGTGCTGCTTCCAAGAGACCCCTCGAACCCCACGAGTTAGGGTTTCTATTTCATTAATGTAATCCCAAATTTGGCTTGCTGCAATTTTTTTGGGTAAGATTTTAACCTCGGATCAGGAGGGAAAAATCGTGACCACCGTCTCCTTTGACAGGCTTGTTGCATTCTACGAGTAAATCAACTCGCACTCAGTTTTTGATGTAAATGAAAATTTTTCATCGTATACTCAGTTTTCTTTTTGTAAATTCTTATAATGCGCCGACGTATTTGTTAAAAATTTCTAACAAACGATTCTTTGTAACATCACAATAATCAAATATTCTCAAAAGAATATTTGTGAAATTTCTTATCCAAATCACGACCTTCGGCATCCCCCTGATGTCTCATTCACCCAATTAGTCTATATTATTTGTTACAAATTTCATTTAAAAACTTTTAATTTAAATATTCTATTTTCATATTTTTATTAAAAAAACCTTAAATCAAAATAGGGTGTGTTTTTATGATTATAGAAACACAAAGACCAAAACGTTTAAAATCAAGGGTTTTTAAATGAAAATTACAACAAATAAATATTAAGAACAAGATATAAAAACACACACCAAAAGCAAACAAACATTTATTTTCTCTTATAACTTAATATTATCCTATTACAGTAAAAATGATTAGACGAGATCATATTTCTTGTCGAACACAAAGATCTAATCGAGAAAATTAAATTAATTTTGGCAATTCAAAATACTTTTTTTTGAGACCAAATGGTTATGATGTGTCATTTTGGTTAACAAAGTGAAAATTTTTACCATGTATCTTCAAACTATGCATACTTTTTTTTAGAGATATCTGGGGTCACGATAAAATTTATCAGAAGATATCGTATATTTTAAATATATTTAAAAAATATTATATATTAAAATTGAATCAATTATTGATTTGATTTTAAAAATATTTAATTTTTTATTTATATATTTATAATTTTTATTTTAATATTTATAATAATAGATTTTTTATATAAACCTAGAGTGTTGTAATATTTCATTGGAGTATTAAATGTTCATATTAATATTATTGATTCCCATTTTTAATAGAATTAAATGTTGTGGAGATCTATTGCCTGTTAGGAAAAGATTTCTCCTAAACAAACATGCTAGCTATGTATGCAAAAATGCCCCCCCCCCCCCCGCCCCCGGGGTACACATTGCCTTAATGAATGGATAATTAGGAGGAAAAGGGGGGGGGGGGGGGAAACAAAAACAAAAACAAAAACAAAAAAACGAAAAATAAAAACCTTATTTCCTGCTGGGAGAATTATTTGCAGAAGCCATGCGAATTTGAGTGGAAATACTAGTTTCTCCAGAAAGCATGCACAGCAAATTCAAACAGGTCTCAAGGTTTATCAAAATTACCACGTATAACCAACGTCTGATGGCTCAATTGGTTTGGAAACTGACACCCCTAAACAATGATCGGGAGTTTGATCCCCTATGGGAACAGAAAAATCAACACCGGGAGATCTGCCTCTCAATTGGGCCCTGTAAGCGGTCGTCCCAGATTAGTCGGGACGAAATCCTGAATACTGAGATGGTGGTCTAATTATCGTACCAAAAAAAAAAAAAACTAACTGCATTAGTGCCCCCCGGCGCAAAACTCTACATGGAGAAAACATGGCGGAGATATTTACCCTTTAAGCACCAAACTCGATTCGATTCGGATTTAATCGGGACAACGTTATTCCAAAAAAAACTTCAACATATATATCTTCAAATATTGATATTATAAATGCATTAAATTCATGGGCAAAAAGTGGTAAAGAAAATGCATTAAATTTGAGGAAAAGTATGTTGGATAACATTTCTTAATACTAGTTTAATTAATTTTTTCAGAAAATTAATACAATTGTACACATGGTTTTGATATTTCTTTCCCAATTTTATAATTTGAGTTCCACATGTACATGGTGAAAATCCATTCTCCTCCATGCTGCGCCCACGTAAAGGCAGTCTCCGTTCAAGTTTCCTAGTACTATAAAACTAGTCATTTTAGTGTTTGTGCTTTATGTAATAGTGGAATAACATTAAATTCGATACCCATGAAATGTGCAGAGGTAACAATGGCTATGAATGAGTTTGGGGTTTATTAAAACAAAGTGACACTAACCTAATAAAAAGAAAAGAAATGCAGCATTGTAAGGTTGACAAATTTAAGGTATAATTTTGATTTTTGTTATTAGGATAATAACATTGTGCTCTCCAAAACCTCTTTTGTGGGTTGAAGGGTAGAATGCAGATTAAAACTTTCCATGCTCTTTACGTGCCTCAGTTTCGTAAGTTCGAGAGAAATATGGTCGATAAATCCTTCAGGGGGAATTGAAACTCGAAGAACTTATGGAGAAAGGTGATGTCTCCTCACAAATGGGTTCACAATGACCAAGCGTGAGGGACAAAGAAACCTTCATCTGGTAGACAGTTGTTTTACATTCTTTTATATCAAAAACTTATATTTTCTAATCAAAGATCATTTCACTTTGTTTGGAGAAGAGTAGATTGGAGCATAGGGTGGGTTAGGATATGATCTTCCCATTAGAGGCTTGAAGGCTCAAAAGGGTCTAACTCTGCTCGATCGATCTATGCTCAGTTCTAAAGAAGGTGAGGGGAAAAGTTGAGATCATTCTAATGGCTGAGAGGATGTAGGGTTCCCTGTCGGCTAAGCTCGATAAAACAAGAAAGTTAACTGAGTTTGACAGTAGGAATCAACTTGAGAGGCCCCTCTAGCTGCATATACTTTGAGAAGGCACTTATATCCTTAATCTAAACTCCCAACTGATAGATTTCTAAACCAAATAGCACTTACTCTACAGAGGACTAGACTGACCTCGAAGAGAGCTCTAGTTCCATGAATATGCATGGCTGCTACTACTGCGGTTTCTTCTTCCAATCAAGAAATCATTACCATGTTTTCACTTAGATCTCTCCATAAAAACTACTACTCCTGTGAGTCATGCAGATCATGTCTGCTTATTTCTCCACAGTTTTTCTTGTTCTCCCAGAACCATATTTTAGACTTTCTCCAAAAAACAAACTAATAGAAATCTCCAAAAACAATGCCAGACTCACAAAACCACAATTTATACAAATAAAAGGTTCCATTTTCTACTATGCAGCTTAAGTACTTCTGCTGAATGTTAACTAGAAGTTAATCGCATCCTCACCACAAACACTGCAGTCCTTCTGACACACTTCCTCAGTTCATCCTTAGCACAGGAACTTTGTCACTTCCATGTTTACTTGGTTTTGTAAGTAAACTTCGTCTAATTTGATTCCTTAGTTTCCCAACTAGAAACTCGAGCTCTCAGTTTCACCTATACAGAACTTTGTGAGCGAGTATTTCTCAAACTAGGCACTTCCTCAACACTGAAATGGAGGATAATATGACATCAGATGTTTCTATATGCCATCCGGATGCATTTCCTTAATCCCTTTCAATTATTGTTTTAGCGGAAAAGGAATATCCTAAGCAGAAAATATCGTTACTACTCACAGGTCATGCTTTGAGCTGATGATTTTACAAGGGTGTCTGTTTCAGAAGCTTGTTGCACTTAACCGAAGTGCTCCAGCAAATTCTCAGTTTGGAGGACTGCATCAACGGAATGGGAAGACTAGGATATCTCCATGGTTGCATTAGGCATCACTTCATATACCAGAAAGCCACTCATACTACCCTGTTCAGGCTCAATTGATAATGAAGGAAATACAAACAATCAATTACAGCGAGAGAGAGAGAGAGAGAGAGAGAGAGAGAGAGAGAGAGAGAGAGAGAGAGAGAGAGAGAGAGAGAGAGAGAGAGAGAGAGAGAGAGAGAGAGAGAGAGAGAGAGAGAGAGAGAGAGAGAGAGAGAGAGAGAGAGAGAGAGAGAGAGAGACTAAAAACCTCAAATGCACCCATTTATCAGCCTAGGGATCAGAACAAGGTTCTAGTCCAAGCAAATGTACCATCATCATCTGGTATATGTGGGAAAGAAATGATACAACAGAAAGGAATAGGGATAAAAGTCACAAAAGAACACTTAATGTGAGAAAGAAACAGAAAAGAGAGAGACGTAACAACATAATCCACAATTTCGATAATTAAGCAAAAGGCAAAAGCCCAAGCATATCCCACTCATTTATATATGTAACACTACATAGCTATGATTCACTGTATTTAAATTGTCCAGCACTTATAGAGGCAGAAAATAAATCAGAATTGGCACAAAAATGAATAACATAAAAGACAAAGATTGGTGAAGTTCTTGCAAGAGTAATTTCAAGTATTTTTTTTATAATTTTTCTCCTTGACAAATGAACAGAGAGATAGGTAATTCAACCTTATTATCATGGAATCTCCCATGTGCCCTCATCTCAGAGTCTAACAATGATGTTCAATCCAGAGCTGCTGCTGCAATCAATCTACATATCAACTTCTACATCACAGTTAATTCAGTGAAACTCATGAAAGCATAAGCCACATATAATGGTGCACAGGTACCATGAAAGTTGTCAAAGATGTTAAGGGAGAGACATATCTAGTCTTCAATGGCAAATACGAGTATGTACATGCAAATAAGAAGTGAATATGTTTCCTCTCGAGCATGCATGCAAGTCTGCACACGGAAATGAATCCGATACCATAAATAGTTTCCATTAGAAAAAGGAACGGGCAATCTTGTAACTATTGTATAATGAAACAAAATTTATGTTTCTTTGAAATCTGTGATAAAAGTAAACCTTTCCTAATTCCAAAACTTTTCAGTTCATAATCTATATAAAAGGGCAAAATTGCTTGCTGGCTCTATTCCTTTGATGGACTCATATGGTCCAGCATTATATCATAAATTACAATGGTTGAATGGACACAATCAGGAAAAGGAATGTGTTGACTCAGCCTCAACAATGTGAACTGTGAAAATGAAAAGAACTTTGTCTAACTGGATCGCCAATCTGTGACCATGTTAGAAGTAAATTAATCCTTATAGGATCTCAGACAAAATGTTGAGTTGGGTACTCATGCTCAGATCCATTATAATCATAATACAGCCTCTCTCCAGCGGCAATATCGCGAGTAGCAACCAATAACACACGGGCTTCACCATTTACACTGTACCTCACACATTTAAGATTCTCTCGCTTCCTACCATCCCTGCACAAAATAATATAGGGCTCAAGCAAAACCGTGGTTTACAGATATATCAGCTTAAAACAAATTAACAAAAAACAAAGACAAAGATTTCATAGTGTGAAATAGTAATGACATTGAGCTTTATAACTAGACTGAGTAGTGGGGAAAGCATGCACAAAGACATAAAAGAGAGAGGGCAAGAGGCCACTGTGGTATACAGCCTTACACAGTATGATTGTTGATTCCACTGATAAAGCGGGCTATGTTTCCACGTTTATCAGGACAGATGACAAGGCTTTTAGATGGGTCTGTGGCTGAAAGAAGTGTCATCAAGCTATCACAGTCATCATGTTCCCGGTTCTTAATGTAATCCACATCACCTGCGTATTCTGCAATAAATGTCATGTCTTTGATTGGGCCATCAGCATGCACAGTGTAACTGCATCACAGAATTAATAAATTCAATAGCAGCGTATCTAAAATGACGTCAGCACTGAAATAACAAGTTTAAGATACACATACCCTTCGTGAGAGTCATGGACCACCATAAGAGGAGGGCATTCACCACATCTTGCCATCTCTCTGCAGTATTCTACAGTTTCTATATCTTCTTTGCAAAGAACCTGAAAGTGAAGGGAAAAAAATGCGCGTGCACACACACACCCCCCATGCAGACCGAGCAGAGATTTAGTAAGCAAACTAGCTGTTCAGAGCAAAAGAAATAGAAATCAAGTTTCTAGTACAAACCTGCATACCACCCTTCTCAAATTTTCCTTGATTCGCTGATCTGGGAGCCATGTCTGACTGGTAAATGAGATCATCACAGAACTCCACGCCTAATGCTGTTAAAGCAGTAGCAAGAGATCTCAATTGTGCAAGCCTTCTGCCATGATCATCAGTAGGAGTATATGGCACTAACCTCCTTCTCTTTTTCTGCAACACCAATGATGCAGAACGTCTTCTGTGCCTTTTTGTATCTGAAAGAAAATCCAGTTAACCAATGAAATTTAAATCATCAATAGTCAGATGCAAATAACTGGAGCATTGAGTACACGGTCCCCCTTTCCCCCTCGGAAGCAACATGATCCCAGAGTACTTCACTTTAAATTGTTTCATAGCATGCCAAAAAATGAATTAGCCCAGTTTGGAAAACCTCTACTTGTCTCTACTCTCCTCTAATTACCTCTATTTTGTCTTATTCCACTTGCTACATTTGTTAGGTGGAAAGATAGAGTTTTGCAAGTAGAAGTCAAATTTATGTGTTAAAAAAAATAAAAACATAAAAAATTCCCATAATATCACTTCCTGTTAGCATTGAAAATCTCACATAAACTCTACTCAACCTCTACTTTCCCAAACACCACCTAAGTGATTTGGTAAATGGTATCAGAACAGGAAGATAGCACGTAGGCAACAGGCATTCATCAGAAAATATGTGGAAATCACAGGCCAGGAAAGCTCTGCTCTTTATGCATATATATTTTTTCTTTACTATTGGCTTGTAATGTTTATTTCTTTTGGATGATTTAACCATAAGCTTTGTTCACAGCATGCTATGGAAAGCCATCAAGCACAATATATGATAAATGAAAAACAAGACACAGTATTGCCAATCAGTCATAAGAAAGATGTTTGCTCTGCTTATTCTTGCAAGCAATGTTTGAGAATATGCTTAATTGAGAACAACCTAATCTGGAGAAAAGAAAAATACACAGCTACGCTTACTTTTTCTCCTTATCAGTCCAACTGCAGGTGAACAGAGAGTGAAACTTATGCTTCTTACCATGGAAATCTATGGTTACATGACATGCATGGAAAGTATGCCCTTTCTAAACATAAGCTAGGCCTGTGGATAATAAAATCAAGAAAACTGTTGGAAGGTACAGGTATGGAGCAGATATTTGAAGGGCAGTAAACTTGATCAATACATTCGGTTGTTTTGGAAAGTTTGAATTAACCATATCATTAGCACCAAAAAGATGAGTGTGACTTTAAGGTCATAATGCTAACATGGATAAGTGGAATTCCAAGAAAGCTAACATTAGAAGTAAATACGTTATTGCTAATTTAAGGGTAGACCCAACTGGAAAAATGAGAGAAAATAGGTTAAGATGGTTAGATCATGTACATTGAAAGCCACTGAATGCCTCAGGAAAAGAGGATAGAGCATTAATTAACTGGAGTAGGACTAAGAACACCCTAGGAGAGATAATGAAATACGACCATGGGTTTCAAGTAGCTGAACGACTTAGGGAAGAACACTCCATCAGTAATGTTGAGGATCATTTATGACAATTTGAAATAACTCAAGGACTTTCCTGTCTTTGATCTCCACCACAGTGGGATTTAGAGGAATAATACTTCACTCTCATATAAGGTAAGCTAATTTTATTGGCATTCCGATGTATATAATATGTGTTTTGATAATTTGTGTAACGGTAGAATAGCTTACTATTCTAGTATAAACAAACTTTAGAAGCTTATCTAATTTTCTCTTAGTTGATTTGAAAGTTAATATCATATTTACTTGTACTAGTGTTGCCACGTAATGTTAATTTGTGACTTAACATTGATATGGGCAGTAAAAAGAGCAACATGGTAAAACAAATTCATCTGGTTGATTCCAACTACAATGGAGTTTTAAGACTTAGTTGAGTCATATTTATGGAATCTCCCACAAAAAATGGAGTGAATACAGTTTTTGCATTCAGTTAGAACGTCACAATCGAAAAGCAACCACCTCTGTGCTCTTCCAGTGTTTGATAAAACAGTGACGAGATATCTATCTCCAAAAATAAAAGAGGTCATTCTATACCTTAACAAAACATTTGCTCCTCAGGATGATTAGAATTTTCTATCCATAATCTATACCACATGTAATTTGGGAAAAATTAACCCCCCACAAAAAAAAGAAAGAAAAGAACAACAGACTGCTGTCAATTAAGATGGCAATTATACATTTGTGAATGTTACCATTGTTGGGACCAATATAATGGTATGAAGATGGTTTTAGATCTGAAAACATCTGGACTCCACAAGAATAAAAATTGAGAATGTCAAATGTCAGAGTTCTCATTTTGCATTCAATCATCAATTAATTCCCGAACACAAAGGTTCATCTCAAAATATGCATGGCAAGGAAAAGCAAATATTAAACACGAAAACGGCTGTAATGATTCATACACAAATATAGGACAGTATAGTGTAAGATCCTCGTGGTTAAAGCACATTAAAATGCATATTACACAACAAATATAAAATATAGAATATCTTTCATCAATAAGCCCTAGCTCTATCTTTCTCAAGGTGAAACCAATATGCTTAACCGACTGAAATTGAACTATTTGTATGAATAGGATGAGAATTATGAAGCCACATTGCATCAACTCTGCATAAATCACATTAATGTTTCCAAAAAACAAAACTTGATTGCCTAAGATTTCAGGTCGACAAGTTTTCATTAGTCCATAACAATTATGAGGTGATACAAAGAATCTACATTCTGCTCATGAATAAACTAATCTCTAAGGCAATGATGGATGCAAAATAGGCCAAACTTTCATAGTCTCAGGTTAGAACTTGAGTTGCATGGCAATCTAAACCTAAGAAAAGCACCTGACCTGTGCTAAATTGATGACAAAAATGCTTAAGGAAACAAATCCGAATCTCCGCTTACCTTCAATTAATACTTTAAATTATCATCTAAAATATTCTTTAAAAACATCTCGTTCCCGCGCCTACCACATCCAAATCAGCTAAATTAAATAATGCCAACATTGAACATCGAAGTCAAATCCTAAAACCTGTGCAACCCTAACATACCTGCAATTAATTCTTTAAATTTTCATCCAAACATTCCTTAATGACATCCCTTTCCCCGCACCCGCCAGATTAAGTAATGCCAATATTCACAGCCTCAGTCAGATCATAAAACCCAAAATTCACATAAGTATGAATCCAAATACAAATCAAAAGTAACATTTACAAGGTAATAAGCAAATTTTCAATCTGAAATTAAATATGAACTCATGTAAGGGTCTGCTTAACTAGAGAAACAACAAGCCTTCTGTTTTGAATCAATTTAATCATCCAACTATAACCCAATTCATGCAAGAACCAACGTCAAAGAGATATTCATTAATTTGAATTCAGAATCAACTGATCAAATGTTCTGCTAAACAAAAATCAACTTCCCTTTTAATTCATGTTTTGCATTAATTTTTTTTTTTTTTCAAAAACCATTGCACCATAAATTATATCTGAAATATACCTGGTTGAGGAGCATCTTTGCCGCTAGCGGAATACTTCTTTATTCCAAAAAAATCAATAATTTTCTTCTGTGAAAAAACTATCACAAAAAACAAATAAACAAATGAATAACCCAGAATATACATTGTGAGGGGGGAAAAATATCAATGATCAAATTCAAATAAAACAGAAAAAGAAAATCAAAGTTTTCAAAATTCGAAACCCTACTTTTCACAGGCTTCTGAACGGAGCAGCTAGGGCAAAACCATTGCCCAATGGGAATCCTCACGACCACCGGTCGGAGACACGTCATGTGATATCCGCGATCGCATTTGTCGCACAGCAGAATCTCGTCATCTCTTTCTCCGGAGCCGCAAGAATGGCACCTGACCTCACTGTAATCGTCTCTCGGCACAACGGCGTACTTCGCCACCGCCATTATCTCCGCCATTGACCGGTACTTCTTCGGCGGCGGAGAGGGAGAGCGTGATGATGGCAGGGAAGGAAGGCGAGGAGCCTCCGTTCGCTTCGTGATGAAGCCGTTGACGGCGGCGAGCTTCTTCGCCGGCGACGACGATGGCGACGACGACGGAGCCATGAGAGAGAGACAGAAGAGATGAAAGGGTTGTTGGTTGAGGAAAGAACAGTAATTTTGAGGGTAAATTTCACCGCATTCTTGTTTACCGTGATTTTGTCTGAAATTTATAAGAGATGAAGAAGATTGAAATGGAAAAAATCGGAAGAGAGAAAGCAGAGAGTGAAGAGAGAGAGCGAGGAGGGGGGGAGGAAGGGAGGGAGGTGACGTGGAGAGGGTTGATTGGTGCTTACAACGCATGTCCAGTGCACTGAATGTCAAGGTAAGCACCCTTTGAGAGCCAGCTGATTTTGGGACGTTTTTTAGCCGTTTGGGTTCTCAATGACTAAAATGTCCCTCGCGGGAAGGGTAATTTAGGGTTTTAAGTCAGTTTTGATTTATCCAAAAAGTATCTGTGCTCAACAAAATCAATTATTAATTATTTTTCATTATATATTACTGATATCCGATAATCAAGTTAAGTCAACTAAATTTATTTTAAATCGTGTTTAATTTTTAAGGGTCAACTTATTTTTATCATACACAATACTCGAACATAAATAAAATTTTAATATATTATAAGAGAAAAATAATCAAAATTAAAAATTTTTTGTGGTCTAAATTTCTTTATAAATTTTAATATATATATATATATATATATATATATATATTTATATTTAAGTATATTTGTAAAAGAAACTAGTTTGTTTGAATAGAGATTTTGTCATCAAAACTTGATTTATCTTTTTTTTAGGAGATAGCGTGACCATAAAAAAAAAAAAAAAGGAAAAAAAAGATACTTGGAAATAGAGTGTCGGATTTCTTGCAGATTGACAATTTTTTGAATTTTATTTTTTCTCTTTTGGTGAATATTATTGTTTTGCTTTATAATATAAAAATAAAAGGACAGTTTTATTATTTTAATCACCTATTTTATTTATGGGAAGAATTATAATAAAACTTTTTAAAGTTGATTCATGACTGGTACAATATCATGAAATGGAAATTGACAATATTTCCAAATAAAATTATCTTCCATCTATGATCAAATTAGGTATTAGACAATGTAATTAATTTATATGTCCAAATCATATAGGGGGCTTTATTCAATTAATTCCTACGAGCAAAGTGGATACAAGACTCAATCCACCTGACTTTTATAATTAGATAATCAATTCAATTAACTTTTATGATCAAATTATACAAGAGACTCAATTCGTTTAATTTTCGATTCAATTCAATTAATTTTTATGATTAAACTAAATGGAGAGTTAATTTAATTTAGTTTTTTTGGTACAACAAGAGATAATCAATCAGAATCGAATCAAAAAAAGAATAATAGAATTGGGAAAACTCTGCCACTTGAGATGTTTCTGAGAGATAATTCACTTAATTTTTATTAACAAATTGGCAAGAAAATTTCAAATCATGGGTACGGGAGGAGACATGATTCAATTAATTTTTATGATCTAGGAGATTCAATTCAATTAATTTTTATGATCAAATTAAATAGGTGACTGATTCAATTAATTAATGTGATCAAATTATACAGGAGACTAGATTGAATTAGTTTTTACAATCAATTTGTATAAGAAACTCAATTTGCATAATTTTTATAATCAAATTTGATATGATACTCAGTTCAATTAATTTTTATCAATAGATTTGATTAAATTATTTTTTATGATTGAATCGGATAAAATATTAAATTTACTTAATTTTTATGATCAAATCGAATAAAAAACTCAATTCACTTAATTTCGTATCATTCTTTGCACATTTCACATGGAGGGTACCTTTAGCGTTGCTTAAATTAAGGGATAAAGGGATGGTGTTCCCTTTGGATATAGTCATTTTCCAATTTGCTATTTGTAGCCATTAGCAATCTACAAACTGTGAAAAGAGGGAGAGAAAGGATTTGAGTTCATTGTTAAAATATGGTGCATTAGGATAACAACTTAGGAGGTGATAACTTATTTAAGGTAAGGTATGTTTCAGAGATATATGATAAGACACAAAGCCTGTTTGGGAGATACATTTCTTAGCCTTTTGGCTAATATCAAGTGTAATATCTATTCTTTTCGGTTTAATGTCTCGTACGTAGATCATTAGCCCAAAGGATGTTAAATTAATTTTTTAATGGGGAAGGTCAGTAGTTTGCCACTTGAGCCTTAACGCATCATCAATGTGTTGCACTCAATGTTATCAGAATCGTGTCGTATATTGACCTGTAAAATTCAAAAATATGATTGAACCGATTGGACCATGGATCAATATAATCGAACCGCTGATTTTTTAATAATAATTAAATATATATATATATAATCAATAATTACTTTTAAAACTCATATTGATAATTAAGAACTAAATAATTAAATTATAAAGTCATATAAAATATAAATTAAAATTATAATATCAAAAATTGATAGTCTCACATCTCATAAAAATTAAAAAAAATAAAAAAAAAATCTTAAAAAAAAATATTTTTTTAGGTTTTAACCTTAGACAGCGGTTTTTTAAAACCAGCGGTTCAACCTCGGTTCACGGTTGAACCGCGGTTGAACCGTCGGTTCAGTCTGGTTCAATTGTAAAATGATATTTTTATTCAACCGAACCGTAAAATTATTATAAGAAGGGTTAAACCGGTTAAATCCGCAGTTCGGTCCGGTTTTAATAACATTGGTTGCACTACGACATAAGCCTAGCGCACCCTCCAAAAAAATAAAAAACACAAAAAATTCTATCACAGGGCATAATTTTGCTCCAGTTTGTTTCCAATTAGACCATCCGATTAGAGCATGATGCTACAAGCTGACATCCTACCACTTTGTAGGGCTTGCTCCAGATGTAAAGACAGATAAAATACTAAAGACAACATGACAGTATGCTCCGAGGTCTAATTAACCGTAGTCAAGTCCCCTCACTTACGCACTAAAGAATTCTCCTCTCGTTGAAAATGCCCAGCCGTAGATGCCAATAAAGGTTTCTACAAGGAGAGGAAATTGCAACAACACAGAGTAATTGGTACAAACCCATGACCAGTAGTAATTGGTACAACACAGAGAACAGTAACAGAGAGCTGAAAAAGTAGGAAGCAAGTCTTTTAAGTTCTATTACAAACACTGTGGCAAGACAATATTGCTACAAAATTGAGATAACTGATCTCCAGAAGTAACATAGGTAATACATCGTTAAGTTTGATGATATTCTCCATTTTGATTAAGTTGTTGTTGCATTGGGAACTTGGAACTTTGTTCCTCAACTGTGTGTGTGTGTGTGTGTGTGTGTGTGTGTGTGAGAGAGAGAGAGAGAGAGAGAGAGAGAGAGAGAGAGAGAGAGAGACTGACATGAGTAGATCCATCGCTGCCAAAATAGAAGTGGAGTTCCACTTAGAAATGCAGACCTCATCTTAGCTTAAACATACACTGCAGAACATTCACTGGCATCTAGAACAACAGCTAAACTTGGGCAGCGCTTAAGTAGGTCCAAAGCATATCTTGAGAACATAACATGCAAAAAGAGAGGATAGTGAGAGTGCCATTACAGTTTCATAATATAGCACATTAACTATGCTTTTGCGAAACATGATCCACATTCAACAGGTAGTGCTCCAAAGACAAGATATGAGGTTAAACTAATTAAAAGATTAGTTTACTGCCCATATGAAGGTCTCAGATTTTGATTGAACAAAATGATTGCTTGCATAAAATGACTTGAAAGGCATGGATCAACCCCAAGATATGCAACTCTTACCATAGATTTCTGCAAGGATGCAATTGGTAAGAAGTATAACACCATTCTTGCCTCTTTCCGGTAAAAGTTCCTCTATTGGGGTAAGAGCATACAGATAACAGGCCATATCTGCATGGCCAGTTCCAGAAGCCAGTAGAACGGGAAGTTCCTGAAATTCAGTTTGAATATTTACCAAATCCATTTTCTTTTCCAATAAGATCTTTGCAATTTTCATTGTTCCACCACGAGTAGCAATAGCTATAGGAGTGTAACCATCATTTTCTACTAGTTCCAAATATCGTGGTTCCATCTACTTCAACAAGTCCTCCCACAATTTTTATATGTTCTGCTGCAACTGCAAAATGAAGGGCTGCCTTCCTTGTATGTGATATTACGGCACTTACTGCATCTTCATCTGAATCAAGGAATGCTTTTGTGGCTTCCCAGTCACCTCTAGTGACAGCATTGTAAAGCTCCACATACGTTTTAAAGGCTGTCATCTTTCACACTTGTATACCTTGAAATGTGAAAGAAGAGAGCATCGACAATGCAAAAGACAAGGAAACTACCATGGGTGCAGAAGGTGATGAAATAAACCCCCATGGTTGTAGATCTTTAAAACCTAACCGAATGAAGTACTAATAATATGATAAAATGGCTAGTACAAAACCACAAAAAAAAAAAAGCTAAGTCCAAAACCATGTAAAGAAAAGAGCAGTCATGGGAATAATTTGGACCAATCTAGATATCCAATTGACTAGCAAGAGATCCTTGGAAACTCATTAGACATTACTTCTCAAATTGATGCTGAGAAAGCCCTTGAAGGAATTAACTTGAAAAAACATGCCTAATCAGAACCAGAAATTTGTGACTGTTAACATTCAACTAAGTTGCAAGTATGAATGAACCATATGCCCATCCGAAATACATAAGTTACAACATTAAAGGACATTATACACGTGTCCTAAATTCAAGTTTGTGTGGTCATGTTTGAGTTTCAACCAGAATAAGTAGTGTAACACAACCAAGAATTGAATTGAATTACCTGGGTCATTTTTATTTTCTGCATAAATGAGTCAAAGACTAAGCAACGAAAATAAACATGATTATTAGCAAGGATATGCATTAAAACACCAAAAAATCAAAATCTGCTCGCTACATTAGGAATTATGATGCAAAATTGCCAAAACAACATGTGGGTATTCCAATTTCAGGTACTTCAAGCCCTTAAAGGCAATCAAAAACAGAAATAATAAAAGACCCAGATACTGAAAATGGTAAAATGCAAGAAAGATATCAACTTACGAAGGGGGATTTCCTAATCTGCTCAAGTAGCTCAAACGAGTACCAGTGCAGAGCTGACTGAGCTGAATGCTGGTGAATATACACAAATTCCAAATTCTAGATCACAGCTTCCAAAGCCTCAATTTCTCGTTCTGTTGCATTCATAAAAGTTAGACCAAATGAGTTCAGAATTAAGATCAAAACTAGTCACCCTAGGTGGCATCTTCATTCTTCATTGAGGTGCCACATCAATTAATATGAGTCTAATAAGAAAATTTGTGGTGTCTAGGATTGTTAATGTGGCACCTTAATAAGGGCCGCATGAGTGACTGCCCCCCTCCTTAAGTAGAGCAAAGCCTTGTTGGAAATCCCACTTGAAAACTATAATTTTTAATAAAAATTTCTTTATTTAAGGTAGCTGAGTTTTGTTACAGCAAAAGTACCTTCTTCTTTTTCCTATTTTCTTTTTTTTTTTTCCTTTTTTTTTCCTCCCTTCTTGCTACCCTTTCATTGAGGCCAAATGATCCCAAGCAGCTTTGGCCAAGTCAAGCTCCACAATTTGATCAAGTATATTTGGTGAACAAGAAATTTGGATTAGGTATAAAACCTTGGCATCCTTCTTTTCCCATATTTTGAAGTTCTTGGCATTTTCTCGGTCTGGTCTCCTCATTTAGAACTTCCCATGAGCCTTCACCTTGAAGATAGTTTCTCATGCAGGCACTCCATATTACCTTGAAAAACATCACTGACAATGCCAATTTTTGGTTCATGTGACTCCATAATTATACACAAGTTCTTTGTGCGTCTCTAGGAAACAATGAAAATATACTACTAGATGAGACAACTTTGCTGCTATGAGGATTAGAGGTTCAATCACCATTGAATTGCTCAAGTTTCAAAGGAAACCTAGATCCATCGTATAAATGATGTATTTGGGAAGACGAGGGAAAAGAAATTCCATGAGTCCAATAATTGTTACACCACCTCCAATTTTTTTTCTTTTTTTGACTAGATGTTTAAAATGTGTGATTGCAAGATAAAGTCAGTCTTATTAATTAATTATGTGGCTTTCATGGGCTGTTAGGGTGTTTTTGAGGAATAATAATGGAAAAATTAATAAACTTCAAGATTTAATGTAATGTAACACCACAAATATCATTCTAAGATCATTGTCATCGCTAATGTAACTCAACAATATTTCCCACCATCACTTCTGAAATAAATTGGTGTCTGTACCATATTCTTGTTTTGGCTAGGCACTTTGAGCCCAATGGGAAAGTTCTTTTTTTTTTTTTTTGCCGTTTATGTTGCTTAAACTAATTAAAAAATAAATTTAAATTATATTAATTAAAATTTTTAATTCTGCTTATTTAACATTAAATTTTTTTAATATAGTAACAATATAAAAAGTTTTGATTTTTATCTATACATTTAAAAAAACATTTCATTTCAATTAAAACTATTATAAATAAAATTAAATAAAAATGAAATGAGAGTGAGTAAGGTTTACAAAAAAAAACCCAGCACTCTTGATTGACTGCATCACAGCATTCAAACAATGAGGAGAAACAGTGGGTGTTATGCAGACAAAAAAGAAAACAATTAAGGGTATGTAGAATAAAATTAAGGACAAGTGGCATAATCAAATTCATTCAACTTTCAATGCACTCAACAACCCAATCCCAAGACAAAATCTATAAATGAAGTAATGTGCTTTGTCACATCTTAGGGAGAGAGAGAGAGAGAGGGAGAGCAACAATTACCTAATATTAATTCACTCTCTCCGAGGTGGCTTTAATATAGTAGCGTAAAAGATGCACTGCATAGAAAAGATTCAAAGAAAGAAAGCGACAATGGCCTAATTCACTTCATTAGGGGTAGCTGTAGTTCTAGGAGAAGCCTAATGCTTTATTTCATGCATGCTGAAGGAACAAAGGAAGAAAGATAACAACTTTTTTGTTTTTGAACGTGACAAATTGTATGGACAAAGATTATGGTGAGGGTGAATGCATCTATTTGGTAGTACTTTCTATCTCATTTCTCTCTCTGATCGGGTTGTGCATCTTGTCTGTCTATGTGCATGTGTAATGCCGGGCAGTGGTTGCATTAGCCTATGTTTTGCGAATTGAACAGGGGAGAGATGGAGGAATGAAAAGGGAATTGTAACAAATGCTTTCTTTTGTGTGCCACAGGTTTAGGGACATTTTGTACGTGTGTTGGGAAAATACGGAGAGAACGAAATACCCAAAATGTCGGAATCAAATTGAAAGGTGTTGCCAATGATTACTTCCCAAACATGGAAGACATCCATGTTTACTTATAAAAGGCTGATATCATGTAATTTTGCACAAGTATCCTAGATCAATCTGGACATCCTACATCTCTACTTATAAACATTCTCAACATCAAAACCAGGATTTAATTAGGAGGAAAAGAGGCAAGGCTTCATGTGAAAACAATATACAACTCCACTTTACCTTGCCAATGTTCGTTTGGGCTCTCAAAGGTCTTTGGTGACCAGATCATCAATCAAAGTACCAACTGCTTTCCCTCTCAAGAACTACGAGGGACTTGCCGTCTGAATGCCTGGCAGCCTTAATTCCAGAAATGATACCCATCCAACAAAATAAGAATATAAAATCAAAAAAGGGCACACCAAATACATGCAGCAAGCCACTTTCATGGCTTTGAAAAATTCATGAGCAACCAGCTATGGTGAACAATCAAGAAACAAAAATGTAGAAGATAATGGCAGGAAAGACAGAGGAGATAAGAAAACAATGTAGGACACAAAAACCTGTGCTGCAGCTTCCTCATAGCCAGTTATCCCATTTATCTGATCAGAGAAGAAAAGCCCCTCAATTTTCTTTGTCATAAGAGATCTGGAGCACTGGTAAGCAGGCAAATAGTCATACTCCACAGCATAAGCAGGCCTCAGGATTTAACAGTTCTCTACTCCATGCAATGTCCTCAACAATGGCAACTGTAGTCGCTCAGGTAAGCCTGTTATGAACCCCCTATAGAAGGTCAAAATATCTAATGAAGTAACAAGTAGTATGGAGTATGCATAACCATTTGGAAAACCATTTTTTTTCCCTCTTTCATATCAATGATGCTATCAGTTTATACAAAGATGTGAATATTTGATTGGACTAGCAGAAAGTAGCAAAGAGTGTAATGAAACTCACCATCATTGGTTGACAAAATTGAGGCACAAGAATGTCCCAACAAGGTTTCTAGTTATTGCAGCTCAGAATGTGATTATAGCCCATAAGGAATATAATTGACAGTTCTGAAAGTCCAATAGTTAGAAAAAACAAGTGACTGATTCTCTTCCTGGATACTGTAGAGCAATGACAGCAATGGCTTTCCCCTCAGTGACATTCTATGGGGAAAAGACTATGCCCCTCTCTGTATACTCCAGCCACTCTACCATGAGTTATGCACATCCTACACAGAGGTGCTTCTTGGGGTCGCAAATATTGCTCAGAAGTGAATGCCTTGCACCCAAGTCCTTCAAACTTTCAGAGCCCTGCCACCATAGCATCAAGGTGCCTTCGCTTCACTGGTGCATCAATGGCCTTTTCTTGTCAATCTAAGGCACATTACTACTAGACAGGGATCTCAGTCTCGGTGTCATCACTGGTTTGTTGTGCTATGGCAAACACCATGGTGTGGTTGAGATTGAGGAGCGTTAGGTCATTCCAAGTAGGCAGTTAACAAGATTGTCAATGCTGACTTGATGAAACATCATGGGTCCTGGCATGAGCGAACCATATTAACACATCTTTCCCATCAAGAGAGGGTTGTGAGAACTATTTAAATTTCATCACAGGAAAGGTTTCGATTGAGTAGACTACTAAAAGCACAAACTCAACAAGCAAATCCCAACAACTGTCCTGCTAACAGCACGGTTCACAAATCTATTTATGTCAGCAATATTAGTTAATGCACTTACATTGATTTTTTTGAGGATGTAGTACTGGGAAAAACCCTAGGAGGGTGGGTCCACACCAACAGAAAGGAGGATGAGCATCATGTTACAACAGGCCCCCCCCCCCAAAAAAAAAGTGGATGTGGAAAATTTTCCCATTTATGTAATTTGAAGAGATGAAAAAGTGCATACGAGAAGATAAAATGTGCATAGAGAAATATAAGCCAAGTGCATAGATGAAGCTGAGTCAGATTAAAAACTTAGGCTTGTGCTATGATAGTTTGAAGACTTATCACATGCAATGCAACCAAGCAAAATATAAACCATGACTCAATCAAGTGCTGTGAAATGCAATGGACATGCATATAAGATTAGGAAGAAGGACCTCTTCATCTCCATGCTGTCCAACCGAGAGAAATCTACAGTAGACAATCCACACATGCTGGGGTTCCAGTTTTTAGCCGATTAGTTTCAAATCCTAGCTGCCGTAAACTTTCAGTAAGTCCAAGTCATGCAGATTCGCCAGCTCTTCCAGCAGGCATAGAAGTTCTTCAAACACAAATCTTACCACTCATAAGAGTTCCGATAGTGAGAATGACAGACCGTGCATAAAGTTCATCCCAAAGAATGTGCGTACACCTTCAACGTTATCATTCTTCCCCCAGTAAAATATCTGTCACCATTGCCTCCATCATAGGAAGATTTGGAGTTCTGAAAAATTAGTAAATGCAAAATTAAAGATAGTGGAAATTCATTAAGAGCCTTTAAGAATGATCCTCATGAATCGATAATATGTAATGCATAGAGATAGACTTGCCTTTGCACAATATTTTTCATTTGCAGAGCATATTCCCTCTTATCAGTTGACCACACAATGTTCAAACAGCTGGACCCCTGGAAATGTTGAGAACACATCTATAGATAACACCTAAATCATCACTATAAATCAGAACATTAGTTGAATATCAGCGAAAAAGAAAAAGAATCTAAATGAGTTTGCAAAAACTACCTGCCGGCAACCTTTTGAATTTCACCACCACGTGCATCCACTTCATGTACTAGATGAGACTTGGCTGGTCTACCCACTGCTGGATTACAGGGTTGCATAGAACTGGCCTTAGTTATAGAGCATTCCAAAATATTTTTGTGTCTTCATGGACAGAAAGGGTAATGATAATCATTTCAACCATTTCATGAACAGAAAACTACACAAACACATATGAACAGGAATGCCTTGGCAGGTAGTGGACAACCATTTTCAACATGAAGTCAAGATGAAGAGCTTACAATCATCAAGAGATTAGAAAAAAAAAAAAGAAACATATAAAAAATTGGAATACCATTAATACTCTTAACTATTGTAGTAGTTCCCATGATAAATAGAAGAAAAGTAGGTATCAGGTTCAATGTACATAAACAAATTAATTGATGATAGGAGAGAGGCCTATACAGGTTTAAGCTGAAAATATATTCAGGTCATCTTTTTAAGTCTAAACAAAACTCTAAGATCCGAACAGTGTTATCTGTGCTAGCAACATTTCTGGAGCTGATCCATACATCCCAGGGTAAAATCTCCCAAAAGCCAAGCAACAATAGCATCGCTTCATCACTCAACATGACATCCAAGCAATTATCTAGGAAAGAATAGCCCTGACATCCAAGCAGTTATCTAAGTAAGAATAGCATTATGTGTGCAAGAACTATACCGCTAGTGCAGCCAGTGGAAAGCCATCAAAAGCTGAATAAACCAGCTCACTATTCAAAAATGCTTCATAGAGTTGTCTATAGAAACAAGGAAAAGGGAGAAAAAATAACGTGAGAACTTGAAACTGGAGATGAAATGACTACAACTATAAAACCTGCTTTCCTGGCAATGAGTCAATCTAAGCCATATAATAATCTCACATTCTTTTTGGAGAGTCCAGAAGTAGTTGGATCATTTTCATGAAACACCTCAATTTTTAATAGGTGCAAGAAGTTAGATTGGATGCGTTGGATTAACTCTGCCAAATACTTATTACACTAATTAAGCATGAGTAACTAAACTAGAATAACTAACTAGTGTTAGCTAATTTAGCTAGAAAAAATCCTTGAGGTAGTATCAACAATGTGAAAGAACAAACAAGTGGTGCTTACCTTAGCAACTGCAGAGCCTATTTCCTTTTCCCTACCTGTGGCACTTTCGTAGTTTCCACATAGGATGGAACCTCACATCATTGCTTGAATCTTAAACAAAGTTAAGTGTCACACAACAAGAAGACCAACACAGTAGGGTTAAAAAAAAAAAGAAAAAAAAGAAAAAAAAGTCAAGTGAGATGGTTACCCATTCCTGTCACCCAATAAGTCAGGAACAAAAGTTCAACAGGGCCCAAAGTTCCAAATCAGAAGGCAGGGAAACAAAACAGTAAACAACACACATTTAAATATTATTTAAAAACATCTACATCTACAATATAAATATGATTGAAGCAACAACAATAACAACAACAAACTGAACCTTAATCCCAACAATTTGGGGTCGGCCACTTAACATTGTTCCGTAAGGGTGTACCCACTTATAATGATGCTATGAGCAGTTGAGACTAATTAACAAGATCGAATGTGGGCCTCTTTGTTTTTTTTTTTTTTTACACCTTTCTGCTCTACCAAGTTTTTTCATCTGAAAATAATTAAGAGATTAATCAATGGCGGACATTAGAACCCTAAAACAATAGCAATAGCAAAACTGTAGAGAGAGAATGGAATCATTGATTATGAAAGAAAATTAGGGTTTGATAGAATCAGAAACCAATAATTAAAAGAGAGCATATATTAACCTTCATGGTCAGCCTTTAAAGTATTTTGTTCATCTGTAAATAGTGAAAAGATTAGTCCACTAGAACTAGTAGAACCTTAAAAGAGTAGAATTAAACAAGAGAGAGAAATAGAGAAATTAATCTGAGAAAGGAAATTTAGGGTTTTCAAACCAAAAACCAATAAGGACGGATTAGAGAGGGCTTGTTTTATCTTCCTACTCAGCCTTGGGAGTATTTCTTCATCTGTAAAAATTTGAAAGTGTATTCCAACACGGCCATTAAAACAATGAAATTAGAGAAAATAGCTACAAGGAGAAAGCGCGTGAGAGAGAGAGAGAGAAACTTCAAGTGCAGAGTACTATGACTGCTTTCCTTCACCTGTGATCATTCAACAGTAGATGAGAAAGAGAGAAAGAACAAGAGACCAAGCAACAGGGAGGGAGGGAGGGAGGGAGGGAGGGAGGGAGAGAGAGAGAGAGAGAGAGGTGTTAATACCTGGGAGAGGAAAATCAGAATCAGCGATTCCAGTAAGTCCAAGTGATAGTAAGCTAAGTGCACAGATGACTCATTAGATCAAAGACATGGGCTTGTGCTATGATAATTTGAAGACTTATCACATGCAATGCAACCAAGCAAAATATTAACCATGACTCAGTCAAATGCTGTGAAATACAATGGACATGCAGATAAGATTAGGAAGAAGGACCTCATCATCACCATTTTTGGGTTCCAACCGAGAGAAATCTACAGTACAACAATCCACACGTGCTGGGGTTCTGGTTTTTAGCTGATCAGTTTCAAATCATAGCTGCTGTAAATTTTCAGCAAGTCCAAGTGTTGCAGACTCACCAGCTCTTCCAGCAGTCATAGAAGTTCTTCCAACCCAGATCTTACCGCTTGTAAAAGTTCCAATACTGAGAATGACAGATGGTGCATAAAAGTTTATCCCAAAGAATGTGCGTACACCTTCAACATTATCATTCATCCCCCAGTAAAATATCTGTCACCATTGCCTCCCTCATAGACGATTTGGAGTGCTGAAAAATTAGTAAATGTATAATTAAAGATAGTGGAAATTCATCAATAGCCTTTAAGAATGATGTGCATCGATAATATGAAATGCTTGGTGATAGACTTGCCTTTCTACAATATTTTCCATTTGCATAGTGTATTTCCTCTTATCAGCTTCAGCATGCAATTATCGAAGCTGGGCCTCAGGAAATGTTGAAAACATGCTTCTGTAGATAACACTTGGCTCACCATTAAAAATATGAAAATTAGTTGAACCAAAAAAAAAAAAAAAAGAAAAAAGAAAAATCTAAATGAGTTTGCAAAAACTACCCCTCGGCAACCTTTCCAATTTCACCACCAAGTGCATCCACCTCTTGTACTAGCTGAGACTTGGCTGGTACACCCACTGCTGGATTACAGGGCTGCATAGAACTGGCCTTAGTTATAGAGCATTCCAAGTTGTGTCTTCATGGACAGAAATGTTAAGGATATGAATGTACATGTGCAGAGATGAATGTGAACACTGCATTATTTCAATTTAAAAGTGATACAACCTAAGACCAATCTTATTCGGGAAGCACTCAATAACCAGAAACAGAAATACCATCAACAACACCTACTCAAATCAAAAATATTAGAATCACTTCTACCAGCGAGTCTATACACTCCATTGGAAAATTATGCACCATTACTCATAAGTGCAGATAACTAATATAAACCCACAAATAAAAGCCGAATGCTATATTATAAATGATACTACCTCTTTATATTACTCCTTAATCCTCCAAGCTTGATCGACTACAATAACACATTTAGCTTCTGTTAGGGTGAGGTCCAATCCCACCACCTGGATGTCAATAGAAAATTAAAAGCCCCACTACCCTCTTGAAAATCCTGTAATAAGTAAAAATGGAAAACACTGGGTGAATACATAATCCCAAAATAATAAGAGATTCTAATTTCAAAATAAATGTCTAGAGCTGACCTTGACGATTTTTACTTTGTCATTGGCTTTCAAGGTACCATCGATGTATAGGTGATCATAACCTTTTGATAGCAGAGAGTCCCAAATATAAAAGGAGTTAGAAAATGTGCAGACCAGAAAGGAAATAGTCACTTGTACTTATTTAGGATAGCAGAGCAAAGCATCTAAGTGTTGCACTGACTTGAATTAGGTCTAGCATTTTGGGAGCTATGCCCCTCTCTATCCTGTATGCTAGATTTGATAACTAATACCAATGTTACAAAATAACAAAACTAGCATTTCAAAAAACATTAATTGTACTCACCAATAGAGATAAGATGAAATAAAGCTTGCAAGAGAAATTATCATAATTCTCCTGCGAGGTTACCGTATCATGGGAATCTGCTATGTGCATTGCAAGTTTCTCTGCAGCATCACGTTCTTCCTGATTTAGCATTGTATCCAACCACTCCAGCACATCAGCAGCAGCTCCTTTCGTTAAGAAAAATGCATGGTTATATATTTTCTTTAATATCTACTCAAAGAAAAGGACAACTCATTATCTCTTTCAGACACAAGGAAAGCAAACTAGAACATCTGATAAACAACTTTATATCATGTAAAAGACAGAAAACTACACAAGCAGATATAAACAAGAATGCTTTGGCAGGCAATGGACAACCATTTCAACATGAAGTCAAGATGAACAGCTTACAATCATCAAGAAATTAGAAAAATGAAACATATAAAAAATTGGAATACCTTTAAAACTCTTAACTAGAGTGGTAGCTCCTATGATAAATAGAAGAAAAGTAGGCATCAGGTACACTGTACAGAAACGAATGAATAGATAAAAGGAGATAGGCCTATATAGTTTTAAGCCCAAAATATATTCAGGACATCTTTATAAGTCTAAAAAAAATTCTAAGATCCAGACAATGTTATCTGTGCTAGCAACATTCCTAGATCTAACCCATCATCCCGGAGTAAAATCTCTCAAAAGCCAAGCAACAATAGCATTGCTTCACCACTCAACATGACATACAAGCAGTTATCTAGGAAAGAATAGCACTGTGTGGGACTATACCGTTAGTGCAGACAGTGGGGAGCCATCAAAAGCAGAATAAACCAGCTCACTATTCAAAAATGCTTCATAGAGTTGTCTCTACAGAAATAAGGAAAGGGAGAAAATAAGAATGTGAGAACTTACTCGAGATGAAATGACTACAGCAATAAAACCTGCTTACCTAGCAATGAGTCAATCTAAACCATACAATAATCTCATATTCTTTTTGGAGAGTCCAGAAATAGTTGAATCATTTTCATGAAAAATCTCAGCTTTTAATAGGTGCAAGAAGTAAGATTGTACGAGTTCAGTTAACTCCTACCAAATATGTATTACACTCATTAAGCATAAATAACTAATCAAGAATAACTAACTAGTGTTAGCTAATTTAGCTAGTAAAAATCCTTAAGGTGGTATCAACAATGTAAAAGAACGAACAAGTGGTACTTACCTTAGCAACTGCAGAACCTGTTTTATCTTAGCAACCGCAGAACCTGTTTCCTTTTCCCTATCTGTTGGCACTTTCATCGTTTCCATTACACCATTGCTTGAATCTGCAACAAACTCAAGTGTCAGACAACGAGAAGATCAACACAATAGGCAAAAAAAAAAAGAAAAAAAAGAAAAGAAGTCAAGTTAGATAGTTATCCATTCTTGTAACCCAATAAGTCAGGACAACAAAAGTTGAATAGGGCTCAATGTTCCTAATCAGAAGGCAGGGAAACAAAACAATAAACAACACACGTTTAAAATTTATTTCAGAATATCTGAAAATAATTAAGAGATTAATTAAAGGTGGACATTAGAACCCTAAAACAATAGGAAAGCTAGAGAGAGTAGAGAATCATGTTCCGAAATAACTCAAAAAATAAAAAAAAAATTTAAAATAACCCAAATAGAAAAATATTTCCGTTTCTGACCCGCATTTGTCGGGAGTTGAAGACGCGACATAGTGTGTTGCGTCTTCAACCTGCGACAAAGTCCTGAGAGAGAGAGAGAGAGGAGTCCGTGGGGGAGGCAGAGAGAGGGGAGGAGAGCGGCGGGGGGAGGAGGGGGGAGGGAGGAGCGCGGCAGGGGGAAGGAGAGAGAGAGGGGAGGACCGCGGCGGGGTGCGGAGGGGGGGAGGGAGAGAGAGAGGGGAGGCCGTGGGGGGCGGAGGGGGGAGGGGGAGGGCGGCGGCGGCGGCGCCGCTGAGCCCCTCCCCTCTCTCTCCTTTCCCCCCTCCGGCCCCCACCGCGTCCTCCCCTCTTTCTCTCTCTCCCTCCCCTGGCGGACCCCCCCCGCCGCCCTCCCCTCTTTCTCTCCCTCCCTCCCCCTCCGCGGCCCTCCCCTCTCTCTCCCTCCCCCTCCGCACCCCGGTGCGGTCCTCCCCTCTCTCTCTCCCTCCCCCGCAGACTCCTCTCTCTCTCTCGGGACTTTGTCGCGGGTTGAAGACGCGACACACTGTGTCGCGTCTTCAACTCCCGACAAATGCGGGTCAAAAACGGAAATATTTTTCTATTTGGGTTATTTTAAATTTTTTTTTATTTTTTGAGTTATTTCGGAACATGACTCGAGAGTAGAATCATTGATTTTCAAAGAAATTTAGGATTTGACGGGATTTGACGGAATCAGAAACCAATAATTACAAGGGAGGGGTTGTCAACCTTCATGGTCAGCCTTTAAAGTTTTTTGTTCCTCTGTAAATAGTTAAGAGATTAGTCCACTACAACTATTGATAATACCTTAAAGAATAGAATTGAGAGAGAGAGAGAGGGTACCAATAACGACAGATTAGAGAGGGTTCCTACTCAGCCTTTAAACCACAGAGATAGAATTAAAGTAAATTAATCTGAGAAAGAATAGAATTAATCTGAGAAATAACCACAGCTAGATAGAGAATAGAATTAAACGAGAGACAGAAACGGAGAGATAGAGACAGAGACAGAGAGATTAATCTGTGAAAGAAAATTTAGGGTCTCAAATCAAAAACAAATAACTATAGAGGGTTTGTTTTCCCTTCCTGCTCAGCCTTCGAATAAGGTATTTCCTCATCTGCAAATAGTTAAAAGCTATTATTCCAACACAGCCATTAAAACCCTAGAAATCAGAGAAAATTGCGAAATGGATAAAGTGGGCGAGAAAGAGAACCTTCAAGTTCAGTGTACTTTGACTGATTTCCCGCACCCGTAATCGTTCAACAGTAGATGAGAATGGGAGAGAGAGCGATCGACAGAGCGAGAAAGAGAGAGAGATGTTAATACCGGGGAGAGGAGAATCAAAATCATCGATTCCAGAAAATCGGGGTTGATTCTCTCGACATTCTCCTTTTTACGATTTTTCCTCTCGACATTCTCCTCCTCTTCTTCTTCTCCATAGGCTTTACAGGGTATGTCGTCTTCCTTCGATCTTCACCTCCGATGGCCTCCTCTGGAAAAATCACAAAACAATCAAATGTCGAGAGAGAGAGAGAGAGAGAGAGAGAAAGATAGATAAAGAAAGTTTTAGAGAAAGAAAGAGAGAGTAGTAGGATGACAAGACTGAGAAGCGGAGAGATATTCGTAATCAATGTTCTCCTCGTCTTCTTCTTCTTCTCCATAGGCTCTACAGAGTCGTCGTCTCCCTTCGACCTTCTACTTCAACGGCCTCGATTCCGCTGGAAAAATCATAAAACAGTCAAATGTCGAGAGAAAGAGAGTAGATAAAGAAAGTTTTAGAAAGAGAAAGAGTAGTAGTAGTAGGATGACGAGACTAAGAAGCGGATAGATCTTGGTAATCGATGTTCTCCTCCTCTTCTTCTTCTCCATAGGATTTACAGAGTCGTTTTCTTCCTTCGATCTTCACCTTCGACGGCCTCGATTCCGCTGGAAAAATCATAAAACAGTCAAATGCCGCGAGAGAGAGAGAGAGAGAGAGAGTAGATAAAGAAAGTTTTAGAGAGAGAGAGAGAGTAGCAGTAGGATGACGAGACTGAGAAACGGAGAAATCTTGGAGCAGACGACTGTGACACTCGTTGGAACTCGGAGGTTTCTTCTTGTCCTCTCCGCCATTAGAGAGAGAGAGATGTTTCTTTGGGGCTCGTTGGATTCATGTTTAAACGCAAGGGGTTTTCTAATTTTTTTGGAGGAAAGAGCCGTTGCTTGTTTTAAATTTTTGTTTCTATTTCTTTTGGTTCTAATTTTTTTTTTTTATGCCTCTCAATTTGATTTAAGACTATATAAATAAATCATTATATTGAAGTGATATTAAATTCGGATTTTATCAATAATGTAAAAATTTATTTTTATCCCGTAAACAGAAATGAAAATTTTATCTTGTAATATGAAAATTTTACCCCACTTGTTCCCCCCCCCCCCAAAAAAAAATTCCTACTTTTGTTCCGTTCAGATCTTCTCATATCCCACCCCCTCTCTCTACCTTCCGTCGGAAGCTTTGGCATCCTTTCGAGAGAGAGAGGAACCATTGCTGGTGGCCTTCCAAATCATTGAGTCCTCCACTCCTTCATTCCTTGGGATTAAGATTCCTCTTTTCTCCTCTACTTTGTCTCTACTAATCCAATCCCTCAGATCATGCTGCTTCCAATGGCCCTCATTATCGATGAAGTCGATAACTTTGAACTAGGGGTGGTTTCTCGGAAGAGAGGCGATGGCATGGTCAATAAGATAGCTTCTACTATTCATAATGCCCCTCCACATGCTAGAGCTTCTAGACTTATTCCTGCAATGTAGTAAGTTGCTCCTACTTAAATGCTTGGCCTCAGCACTTGGCACCAAAGAGAGTTGTCGCCTTTAACAAGCTGCCACCCCAATTTGGTAAGCATGGCCATATTACTCTTCGAATCCTTAATCCTAAACCTCCCTCCCTTTTGGATTTGCAGGCTGTCCCCCAATTTACCAAGTGGATTCTCTTTTCGCCTTCTCTACTCCCCCGAAGGAAATTTCAGTTCATTCGTCCAGCTTGTTGCAGATGTCTTTCGGAAGCTATGCAATCTGCATATTGTACATGGGAATGACCGTGTTCACGGATTGAATAAGGACTTTTCTACCCACTGAACTTAGTACCTTAGCCTTCCAATCGTAGAGCTTGTTTTGAACTCTTTCTACTAAGTAATTAAAGTGATTTTTCCTGGCTCTTTTATGGATCATTAGGACTCCTAGATACCTACCAAGGTCCTCCGAGGGGGTGAATTTGCTTATGGTTGTAAGAGAGCTTTTGGTAGTCCAAGGAGTCTTGGGAGAATCAAATCCTTAACTTAGAGGGATTGATCTCCGGGCCGTTTTCCTCTGAAAATTCTCTAAGACAATTAAGGATGGTACTTAGGTTTAGGTGCTCAGTCTCGGCAAATAAGAGCAGGTCATCTGCAAAGAAGAGATACGAGATCGGGGGGCTTCTCTTGCTAGGCTTGATGGGATTCAATCTTCTTTTTCTAACTTTTTCCTGAATCATGTGGGACAACCTCTCCGTAACCAGCATGAACAAGTAGGGAAACGATAGGTCGCCTTGTCTTAGGCCTTGGCCACTCTTCATGGCTGAGAGGATTTCGCCATTCCAAATGAGGGACACTTCTCTGAATGTGATGGCAAACATGATAAGCTTAATCAAGGAGGGAGGCATATTAACGTTGACCAGCACCTTATCAAGGTACTCCCAGCTCACATTATTGGAAGCATTCCTTAAGTCCACCTTTAAATTCATACCTCGCTTTTCTATTAGGCTTGCAAAGCGATTGGATGCTTCTTGGGTTACAGCTATGTTGCTGGCGGTGCCTCTTCTCAGAAGGAAGCTGCTTTGGTGGGGCCCGATGATCTTTTGAAGAATAGGCCTTGGTCTATGGATTATGACCTTAGAGAGCACTTTATAAGAGGTGTTGAGTAAACTTATAAGTCTGAAGTCACTTACTCTTTTGGGGTTATCTCTTTTAGGGATTAGCACCGTGTAGGCGTTAGTTAATTCAAGGAAGAAAAATCCATCTTTCAGCACAGCATTCACAAAGTTACAGGAGTCTTTACTAGCTGCCAATACTTCCAGTAAAAAATTGGCTGGAGACCATCAGGGCTAGGGGCTTTAAGACCAAACATAGAGAAAACAGTATGCCGGACTTCTTCTTCATTGATCAGACTGAATAAATTCTCGCGGTGAATAGATTCATCCTTCTGGATGATGTGGTGAAATCTAGAGCTAGGATGAACCACAGCCTTTCCCCTAAACATGTCCAAAAAATGACCTCTAACATGAATCTTCAGGCTTTCCGGTCGGTGCATCAATTTCCATCCACCATAAGAGCTGTGATTCTATTCTTCTATCTCCTAATCTCAGTTGTAATGTGGAAAAACTTGGTGTTTCTGTCCCCATTGATTAGCCAGTTTATTCTTGATTTTTGTTGTAAAAAAATTTTCTCCTCTTCTGGCACTTTGTCATATTCATTTAAGAGCTCTCTCTCTAAATCTTGAAGAGCCACCAATTGATTGTAATAATTGGAAGATTGGAGCCCTTCAGCCTTGCTTCAAGCTTTCTTTTCCTCCCGAAGATATTGACAAAGACCATCTTATTCCAAATCTTGAGCTCTTCAACAGTTTTCTTAATAGACTAAGGGAGGAAACCCTCACCGGTTGCCCAAACTCTTTAGAAAATTCCACTGAAGTCCAGGTGGGAAAGCCCAACAGCTTCACAACGGAAGGGTTTCTTATCAGGACTAGGAGGGACTGAAAGTCTTGTATAGAGGATGATTGGACGGTGGTTGCCATAGACGCAAGGGAGATTGATGATACGCATTTCAGGGATGGAAAGCTTGGCCTCAAGATTCCCTGGAACTCTATCAAGCTTACTTTGCAGAACAATTTTACCTTCTTGTTTCTAGTCCAAGTGAACTTAAGGCCGAGGGAACTACAGTCAATTAGATTACAATCTTTCCCCCTATTTCTGAACTTCTCACCTTTCTTCCAGCCTCTAACATTTCTATTTGAAGTTTCATTATCTCCTGCATGATCATTGAAGTCACCCATTACAAACCAAGGGCCTGCATTCCTCGTGCTAACTGCTGCACATCATTCCAAAAGGCTAGCATATGGTGTTCATGGGGGTGTACATAAACACGTGACCTAATACGTAGGGTTATACTAAATCTCTTCTCCTTCAACAATTCCCCCAGCAACCCTCTCAAATTTTCCATCAAATTTGAATTTCTTGTATCGGGTCTCAAATTGTGTTTATTTTTGTGCAACTTGACAATTCCTTATTCATGTATATTGAAGTTGGGAGAGAGAGGTCTGATAAGTCAGTCTTGTGATTACATCCCCTTCGTTAGTTTTATGATCCGAGATTCAAACTTTGTTATAACAAAAAAAACAAAAGTTGGGGGAGAGAGAGAGATAGAGAGAAATGGTCAAATGTTTTGGTTCGCTTTGTTTACAAATTTCATGGACAAATGTCAAGCCAAAATTGAGAAAGAAAGATATAAAATGAAACAAATCAAAATTGGCCACTAAAGCTAATTTTTGCGCGAATGACAAAAATAGAGTGCTGGTTTCTACCTGCAGAGAAGTCTCGTTGAAAGCTCCCGTCAATGCAACTATGTTGGATTTTTCAAGAGCGATAGGGAGCGCCGCAAAGCGTGGTATTGCTTTGTTTTGATTGAGGCAGAGAAATTCAATCATGATGTCTATGAAATGTTTGCACACAATATTCATGATTGCAGCTAAGGAACGACAAACCACATTTTTATCCTTCTTCATGAAGATCCTGAAATTCGATATAAGGCAGGATCTTTCATTTAGCTGCCACGTTAGCTCCTCCGTCTAAGCTTGAAAGAATTCCTGGTGCAGCTTACAGTAGCGCAGAGAGAGAGAGAGAGAGAGAGAGAGAGAGAGAGAGAGAGAGAGAGGTTTATGGCCGGTTGATGGTTTTGGCTTTAGCCCACTTCACTGTTCATCCCTTTTTTTTTTTTTTCCTATAACAAAAGGGAACGCTATTTGTTTAGGGCAAATAGTCAATAGCCTTCTTCCCCAGTACCAAAAAGAATAATAAAAAAAAAACAATAGTCAATAGCCTGGTTTTATGAGATCCAAGCATGCTCGGGCTGAACCTTGTTGGACATAGCCATTTAAAAAGTCTCGAAGCCCTCAAAATATTTTAGCCAAGCCAGGATTAGCTGGACTAATGCTCATAACATGTGAGTTTTTTTATTTTTTTATTTTTTTTAATTATATGATATTTGAATCTCAAATCACGTTGAAGTAATGGATTATGATTAATAATCTGTTTCTCGAAAACAAACCTGAGTTTTAAATGAGAAGGATTATGACAAACCCATTTAAAGTATTTGGGCCCTAGTGGAGCAGGGCTAAACTAGTCCACCTAGCCCGGAAAAATGACCGCTGGCTGATTGGGCTAGCGCGGGTAGCTCAGCCCGTGCCCGTGTCTATTTGCAGGCACTAGGCCTTTTGTTGCTACCATGAGTCCAACAGCATTCCAATTCTCCTTACCATACTAAACTTGCCATCTTTATAATGTACAATGCGTTGTCGCACTTTTCCACAACTTCATGTTAAGAATCCTTAAATCATTGCCCACCTAGTTAATTCTTATGATTCAGAGGGAAGAAGCAAGGATTTTGACTCTATTAATTATTTGGCAGCATCCAGGTTGCCACTTCTGCTCTGTTCCAGTTTCCTCTCATAGTAATGGTCAACAACGTACTGATCAGTATCTTCGAGAGGAAGAAGTAGAAGATCTTCATTTACTTCTTTCCTAAGTTCCAGCCCTGTCTAAGCATGATACTTACGAATAAACACCTTCATGGTTTGTCTTTTTGGAGCATCTTTGTTCCTAGTGGAAAAAACAAGTAATAAATAGAAATGGTGGTTGCGAGATTTCCACAATAGTGTTAAATGATTCCAACAAAAGAAACAGTAATTTGTACACATCAAAGACCCTGGTTGTTTTCTGGTAATTTTTCTTTTTATTTCAAGCCACTAGAACGCCAAGCATGTTATGATTTCAGTTCCAGCTAGGAAGAAAAACAAAAGCTGTGGAACACAACTTACATGGACAGGCTTCGAACTTGCAGCTCATGTTCACACAGAGTAGCTGTTGTCGATGTTCATATCTACTGGTTCTTAATCCCTAATAAGATCAGAAAACAAAGACTTCATCCACACAAGCCTTTCTCAGTCCACTGAAAATGGTTCAAAATGGCAAAAACATTATCACTCAATAACAAAAGCCATTAAACTACCAGGATTCAAATCTACCACATGCAAAAATCAAACTGGAGTCTCGGATGAAATCTCAGACGAGCCCTTCAATTAATCCAAACTTCAATAAGAATTTCTTTTGATTACAGTCAAGCATTTCACTCAAGCTACAGTCTATGTTCCTTTGATTCAGAAGTTTTTGCCTCAATTCTATTCTCTTTCTAAAAGCATGGCGAAAGAAGTCAGGATAATCAGCAACTTCATCGAGTTGTCTCCCCATTACTTCTACCAAGAATCTGATCCTTGGACCAAGAGAATTTTTTATGCTCTTGATGAGAACAGGAGGATAACCTGACACCAATGCTACAATCTGCCTATCTCCAAAACCCAACCTCTTCAAATATTCCAAATTGGGTCTCAGTATTTTCTCCGCGTCTCTGCATAATACCTCAGGAAAAGTTACTACCACTCGTTGCAGATCCAACTCGGTCAGGCCTAATGATTTAAGAAATTCTGAGGTAGGTCTTAGCCTTTTATCAACACTATAGCCCATAATGAATGGATTCTTTGCTAAAACTTTACCGATCATCCCATCTTTATTCAAGCCAAGACTGGCTAGGAACTCTACAATCTGTGCAAGCTTTGTTTCAATGCTATAACTGATGAGCCTTGGATTGAGAAAGAACATCTTACCTAGTTGCTTTTCAGAAACGCCAAGTGACTCAAAGAAAGCAAGGAGGGGACAAAGCTTCTCTTCCACACTGTGTGAGAGTATATGAGGAAATTTGGTTATAGTAGCAGCAACCTCACTGGGTCTTGTTCCGAGTGTACCAAGACACTGAACCATTGGAACAATCTTCTCATTTAACCCTATGGCCAGAATTTTAGGGCACTTTGAAACAACTGAAGGAATTTTCCTCTCTTCAATGCCAATGCTTTTCAAGTAAGCCCAGTTTTCCGATGCCCTTTCTCTTTGAACCGTTTCCAAACGCTTGCATTTGGTGAACATTTCCTTGATGCTGTTGTCATCAAACCCTTTGTCCCTAAAGAACCACATAATGCCACTACCCCTTTGGCTGCTAATCTCCATTTTACCTGAGAAGATTTGCACAAACCTAAGCTCCATTATTTTTAACATAATTGCTGCAACTAAACGCGTTAAGTCTTATAAATTCCAAGCAACACACAAAAGAAACGAACTAATCATAGCTTGAGAGGAAGAAAATTAGGATACCAAGATTCAATTGAACGATGAAATGAACAATTAACATGATTTCATGATGTGGGTAGATAGTATCCTGGGTCATTGATACCAGATCTTCTCACTTACTGTTCCAAATTTAACCTTAAACGAAAGTACGCCCTTTTTGCTGAATGTTTGTGGCTAAGAATTGATGGCTAAAAAGCAAAAGGCGACATTGCAAAACCCTTCATTGAGCAATTCAAGAAACAACTTCGCGTACTATTATCAACATTCAATTAGAAGCTTAAATGGGAAAATTTTCAATTAACTCAATTCTCAAGAGACTTCATGACCAAACCATGCACCTAAATTTTATGAAACAAAGTAAAAAATCAAACACATGGTGGGTTCAGATAAGAGACGGAAGATTACCTTTATGATATTTCAGAGTTAAAACATCAGTTGAATTGGGGGTGTGAGAGAGAGAGAGAGGGAGAGAGAGAGTAATTCAAAACAGAGAGGTTTGGTTCTCTTCTCTCAATCTGACGGCCTCTGTTTCTTGCCTGGAGCTGGACCAGCCGGCATGGTGGATTGTAGATAGGGTGCGTGTGTGTTCTCTCTCTCTCCTTCTCTCTCTCACTCCCTCCCCGACAGTAATTCTGCCTCCGGTTATCTCTTGTGCGGTTGCTCGTGCGATTCGCTTTCCTTGATTTTTTTTTTCACTAATTATTCAAACAAATTATTATTTTTTTAAACATGTAAAAAGAAGTGTTTGCTCCGAGGGGAAAATTGTAAAATTAGAAAAAAAAATTATAAGGCTTTCGAATTGAATTATTTATAAATCTTGTCCGAATTTGTAGAAATTATACT
The DNA here is from genome assembly GCA_033439265.1 of Dillenia suffruticosa. Taxonomy (NCBI): domain Eukaryota; kingdom Viridiplantae; phylum Streptophyta; class Magnoliopsida; order Dilleniales; family Dilleniaceae; genus Dillenia; species Dillenia suffruticosa. The sequence continues at coordinate 2,788,480 of JAVTVX010000027.1, forward strand.
ATAAATCTCAAACAAATATTAATTTAATTTTATTTTTTCATAAAAATACTAAACAAACTCGCATTAACACTAATATTTTATTATGACTCTTAAATTTTTTTTTTTTACTTTATACAAGAATTTATTTATTATAATTTAATTATTAATGTTGTCTCATTTATTATATAGCATCATATCAAAACTATTATTTAAGATTTATAATTATAAAAGTAAAAAACTATCCGACAAAGAAAGAGATTTTGTCCGATATCCAAGTAACTTGTTATTCACAATTTAACCATTGTAGTTAAAATGAATTTTTACCTTCAATATCTTCCTGCATAGGCCTTTTATACTTTTCAAATGTTTTTATCATTAAAGTGTCAATAATTTTTTTTTTTTACTTGAATTTGAATTTAGTGTTTGATCTTATTATTTGGCAATTGATTAAATGTCTTAGTTTAGAGACGCATACACCTTGCTCTTGAATGTAAAAGACTATTAATAAGAATCGAGGAGTTGATGAGTTATAATTCAATTAATATCTTTTTTCTTTTCGATAAAGGTTCGAACATCGTATATATCTAAATAAAAAAAAAAAGAAAGAAACACTGTTACATGAAGAGTCTCACTAATGGGGGGTTGTCGACAAGTATGTTTTCGAGTTTCCAGAATTTTCGTCTAATTTGCTTGAGATATTCACCGAAACCCAAGTGGGTATTGATGAGTTGCATTTTGAGTATGGTCATGCTAAGGTTGCTACTGAGGTTTTTTAACATGAGAAATTAACATGTGTAAATTGATATTCACCGAAGTGGGTATTGGTGATTTGGTGGTGTTGTGAGGGATGGGGAGAAGCCGTTCGATGAAATGAGGGAGAAGGATTGAGCCCGATATTATTAGTTTTGTAATCGAGCCGACTATTCAAAATCTCAAACTCCACTCGTTATAAAACCCATACATGTGAGATTGACTATGGTGAGTGTTTCGAATATCAAGCCCATTAACCACATCCACTATGTCCCGCGCCCCCTGGTTAAAGATTTGAACCAATTATCCTGAGTTCTATCAAACCCTAGTTTTCAACTTCCCAATATTGAAACATCATTTGGGGTTCAATTAGTTTCAAGCTTTACAATCTCTCTTTCTCTCTCTCTCTAGAAATGTAGACATTTCCAGATGCTCATTTTTGCTTGCCAGAGAATCCAATTAGCTCCATGGACAAGTGTTGATAACCAGAACTCTATGTATGCCGATGTTCTGGATCACACCCTTTATAATTTTCATTAAAATAGATGCAATCTATCTCTCTCTCTCCCTCCTCTTATATGGAATCCCCACTAAGACGATTTTCTCTGGTCTATTCCGAATAAGAATATAGCATTCCATGCTTGTAAATGCGTCAAGAAACAGTAGATATGGCTATTTTACATAATTGTTATCCTGGACAGGTGTTTTTGGTATTATATCAATTAGTATCAAAGTCATATTCTGATTAATTTAGTTTGGGATTTGTAGTGGTCGATTTAAAGAAACTATTTTCTCAACGTAGTTTTTCCATACCTAATCAGCGAATCGAATTTGAGAATTTAATTAAAAACCCTAATAATACATTCTACTTAGCCAACTAACCGGTTTATTGTTACCCTGTTTGCTTGTTCTTTCACGGGCCTAGCGTTTTTAACAGGAAAAGATTAAACCGCGGCCATGCCATGCACCATTTGATTTGGCCAACACTGCCCGCCAACTGACAGAATAGCACCAATAGAAGAGAGAGAGAGAGAGAGAGAGAACAAGCCTCATTATGCACCAAAACAGCTTTTTATTAAAAAAAAAAAAAGGTTCTAAACAATTTGGTACATTGGCTGGAAATGTAACAATGAGCTTATTTTGTAACGCACTTCTCAATAAAATAATAATAAAAAATAATTCTTCTCAATAAAATAATAATAAAAAATTACATTGTTACCATGGCAATCTTTTTTTGTTGAAAATGCTAGGACCGTACGTGGAAAGAGCAATCTCAACGAGAAGAGGAAACTGCAACAGAGCGAAAAGGGTAATGGGAATGCTGCCAAGCAAAATAATTGGTATAATAATCCAATCTAGTCTTTCATGTAGCATCATGTAGAGTGTTGCACCAAAGGCTATCATCATGGTTGCAATAGAGACGAAAAGCGTAGACAAAGCAATAATCAATTTGTTGGGTAGAGATTTGAGAAAATCATCTTCTGCATAGCGGGTGGTGAGAATTCCTAAGAATATTAGTATGGATGTTGTAGAGGAGAAGAGAGAGATTGCAACTGAGATGATGAAAACCATGAATGGGGTGACAATGCCTGCTTCCTTTCCCAAGAACACAGGCAAGCCCGAGTTTTGGTCATTACCACCTGGAACTGTAAATGCTGCGGTAAACATGATAGTAGCAATGAGAGTAGCCACAACCATACCAAATGTTGCTGTGTCTTTCATCCACTTCTCTCCTTCTTTAACCAAGTTCTCGTGTTGCACGGTAAACAAGTCTCTCGGTGTCCTTCCCTCGATGTTTCTTGCTTCCTTGAACTTGGGCTCCACAATTTTTTCCACCTCCTACAATTGTATCATTGACCACATTTGATTATAGTTCTTTTATGACCGATATGAAGTATAAGAAAGATAAACTAGACTAATGAACAGTTGATCTAATGAAATATTATATTGCTTAATCAAGTTTTAGATTTAAAATTTAAAAATAAAAAAAATTATATTATAAGAACTATCATATAAATAGGATTCTCACAAATGTTCGAATCGAAATAGTTGGAGTATGATTTTTGATATCTTGACGGATTAAAAAAAAAAAATAGGAAAGATAGACAAAGCATGGGACGGCCTTTTCAATATATCTAAATATAAAGCAATCCTGGGATTTAGCTCCTTTGAAGCTAGGCTTGCCCGGAGCATGTTATGAAAGCTCAGCCCTTCTAGGCCTGGGCCTAATTTTAGGTCAGACTAGGTTTGACTGCATCTGACCTTTTTTCCTGGTTATTGCTAAAGAAAAACATATGCAAAGCACAAAAAAATCGTTTCAACTTATTTTTGAACACTCAATGCAAAGTAAAAAATTGAAAACCTTAAACCATTGTAGCTCCCTTTGCATTTGTAAAGCACCACCCGACTTTCGACCTAGCTGAGAAGAGGGAGCTAGCATTGCGGCATGATGTAACATATTGTTACCAAATGCGTCTCTGTAGCCCACTATAATATACTTCTTTGTGCCCATTTCGTACATAAGGTTGAAAATATTTTCCTGGCGTTGGAGCACTGCATAATTAAAGGGATATCTTCCATGCTCATCAAAGAACCATATCAAATCAGGATAAGACTTAAACACCTCAATGACAAACTCAATCAGCCCATATTCAACAGCACGGAACAATGCCTGTGATATCCCACTCTTCGAAAACTCTGACCAGTCCAAAACGGATATCTCTTTACAAAGTTTATTTAGCAATTCAAGAGCTTGAGCATGTATCAGCTTTCGCTCTTCTATATGTTTAACACCTGGAACTATGATGACCAGAAACACAATTAGGGCAAATTGGCTGAGTGGAAGGTATATACTCAAATTAAGAAAGAAGAATTAGGCGATCATATTTTGTCATCATGCATACCCAAAATTTTTGTGATTCTCCAAAACTCTCCAAACAATTTGCCAAGTGCTGCATATGAAAATTTGGACAAACATGTTAACTTCCTCTAACTTGTGTGTGTGTGTGAGTGAGAGAAAGAGAGAGAGAGAGAGAGCATACATTGGACTACAATGTTCCTATGATCGTCTTGACTTCCTCCTGGAATTTGGATGTTGATTTGGAGATTGCTTTGAGCATAAGAAGATTGTATAGGTATACCTTCCATATTAAACATGGCTATGTTACTAATGTGTTGGACATCCCTTAGATAAGTATCAAAGAGAGGGACTATAATCGCTGTCTAGGGACAATTTTGTTCTTGGGGTACTCACAAGGATAGATAAATCTTTCCCAGAAAAGAAGGTGATCACCACTGAAAAATGAAGTGGTTGTTCGAGCCAACACATACACACCAGAACGTTCCTCTGAGTCCCAACCAAAAGCCAAACGGGGGCATCGTTGAAGTAAATCCAATGCAACATCTGATACATGGTATTGCCAAACAGCACTAATAGTAGTTGGCATAATACTTTTCAAGAATTTTTATTGAGTCTAACTTTGAGGCCTAAGATGTTCTTACCAAGAATATCAGCAGCAATGCAATTAGTTAGAAGAGTCGTACCATTCGTGTTGCCTTGCTCTGGGGTTAGGTCTTCTAGAGGAGTAAGAGAATAAAGATAGCGGGTCATATTAGTATGCCCAGTTGCAGAAGATAATACAACCGGGATTTCATTGTACTTGGTTCTGATTCTAACCAAGTTCTTATTCTTTTTTGTCATTATTTCTGCAATTTGAGTTGTTCCACCTCGCGCAGCAATAGCAAGTGCTGTGTAGCCGTCAACCTCTTGTACTGCCAAGTCTTGTTCTGACAACGATTTCACCAACTCTTCCACAATCTCCACGTGCCCTGCAGTTACTGCAAGGTGGAGCGGTGTTTTTCCCGGGTGTGAAATTTTCATTCCTACTAGGTGGGGATGCAGGTCAAGAACCTCTTTGGCAGTCTTCCAATCTCCACGATCCACAGCCTTGTGAAGCTTAACAAAATGAATGTTCATATTTTCCTGCATCCCTGCCAAGGGTTGCTGATTTAAGACAAGGACCAAGTAAAGTCTGCAGGGTCCTTGAACGGCGATCTTGAGTTCAAGGCATTTATTACTCATAAGCAACATGGGACAATATACAACTTTGTTTATTCTACGTTTTTGGAGTCATGGATATGAGCTATGAAGAATTTGCTGCCAAGATTGGGATATAAACAGGTGAAGTTATATTGTGCACCTGTGAAAATCTAGAAGTAGACAAATACCTGGCTGAACAGCCGAGCTAGCTTGTCCTTGAGGTTGTGGACCTTGCAGTACTTGTTGTCCCTGTGGCTGTGGCTGTAAGTGGTGCTCTTTTTGTGATTGCAGGTCCTGTGAATCTTGTGGTGGCTGGGGCTGTGACTGAGGTTGTACCTGCGCTTGCCCTTCTGATTGAGGTCGAGGTTGTTGTATCTGAATTTCTTCTCGTGACTGAGGTTGTGGCTGTGACTTAGGTTGTACCGGCGCTTTTTCTTGCCACTCAGGTTCTGCTTGATCTTGTGGCGGTGCCTCCGACTGAGACTGAATCAGCACTTGTTCTTTTGTCCGAGGTTGCTCTTGCTGTGACTGAGGCTGTATCTGCATTTGTTCTTGTGACTGAGGTTGTGGCCGTGACTTAGGTTGTACCTGCGCCTGTTCTTGTGACTGAGGCTGCATCTGCATCTGTTCTTTTGTCTGAGGTTGTGATTCCTGTGACTGAGGCTGCGTCTGCTTTTGTTCTTGTGACTGAAGTCGTGGTTGTAACTTCGGCTGAGGTTCTGGTAGTTGTTTCTGTGCATCTGACTGAGACTGTATCTGCACTTGTTCTTGTGACTGAGGTCTTGGTTGCAGGGTCTGTGGCTGTGGCTGTGGCAGCTCCGACTGAGGCTGTATTTGCGCTTGTTTTTGAGATTGTGCACCTTGTGACTGAGGTTGTAGCTGTTGTTGGGGCTGTAGCTGTGGTTGCTGCCCACAAGTCTGTTCCAGGAAACCCCACGCAGCTCTGGCAGAGTCATTGCTGATAATCCGAGCAAGTATATCCGATGAACATGTCATTTGAATAGCGTGTAAAGCCATAGCATTTTTCTTTTGCCAAGTCTTGAAATACCCTTCGTCTTCTCCTGGTTTAGACTCCGCTGTGCCTTGAATGACATCCCAAAGATCTTGACCCTTTAGATAGTTTCTGAGGCATCTGCTCCATGTCATGTAGTTGTCCCCTTTTAGAGGTTCCGGAACTATTGCATACCGCACTCCTTGATTTGTCTGCATAATTGATCCCGAATCTTTGCTGCTCAGATGATGATAGTAGAAAAGCTAAGCTAAGATTAAGTGAGATGAGGAAGAGAGATGATAATCCCAGATCTGTCAGAAGGGTATAGTGTTTGGTTAATTACATGTTTGGTTCCAGAACTTTGTCAAAATTTACAAATTAGTTCTTATATTTAAAAATATCATATTACAGTGCTCAAAGTTTTAAAACCGTAACTTATTGATCCTTCCGTTATAAATGTGATAGAGTATCTGTTAACTGATGACAATGACGTGAAATAAAATGACAATTTAGATGGAGGTATGGATACTGATGCTGACGTGGTAGTTATTTTTTGGGATTCTGGTCTTTACATTCTTCTCAATAAATTTATAACTTCTCTCAACTTTGTTGCTCCACCGTGCCTCTCTCTCTCTCCCAGTCCTCAGATCACCCGTTTTTTAAGATCAAAGATAGAAACAACAAATTAAAAAAAAAAAAAAGAACAGCGAAATAATTTGAATGGGCAATTTTTGAGACAGTGAAACAAAAAATATATATATATATATATATATATATATATATATATATATGCATTTGTTGGTTTACGAAGTGATCGCGTGGGGCATAAAGTAAAAATTTTGAATTTTTATTTAAGGGGATAATGGGTGGTTAAACCCTATTATCACATTCAAACAAAACACTCCTAATTTCTCTCAAAGATTTCAACTCCAACACAACCTACAACCTACGTGATGGGAATGTAACTTCTTGATTGAAAGCAAGAATAACGGATTTTTCTTAGAGAGAAAAAGAGAGAAAATACACCGATTGAGGGAATTTTCGGATCATCGGACTAAAGATTGAGACGTTGTGATTCTGTGGTGATAGTTTGTTATACGTGACTATCATCCCGACTACGAGTTGTTCCCTTTCAGAGTTTGCGGTTTTCGAGATCTTCTGCATCACCGATTGAGATATATCGTGAACTTAATATTTTACGATTCCGAAAAAATTATTTATTATTGCTTCCGCTGCGTGACTGAGTCACCATAATCTAACATTGGTATCAGAGCCAAGGTTAGAAATTTTTTTTAATAATTTTTTTTTCAGAATTAAATTTGGGTATAAATATATAGGGTATAAAATTTGGGATTCGGATCACGGATGAGTTTCGTAAATCCAATTATACCACTGTGTTACCTAACTCACGTAGAACACGAAAAAAATTTTTTCGTAATTTTCTGAGCACGATTAGACCAAGAAAATTCCGGTTGAAACATTCGGCCGTGAATAGTGACAAAACCCTTCAACCCCAGATTTGGCGAGTTTTTAGGTCAAATCAGAACATGAAAATGGTAGATATGTATTTGTCTCTGCTAGATCTATATTTTGATATATATATTGCATGTTGTTTATACCGGAATGTGAGGATTTCGGAGATGGGTTGAAAAAACCCAGTTGCAGACAAATTCGGGTGAAGATGAAGCCCAACAATGGGGCGCGTGCACAACATGCGCGCGGAGGTGCGTTTGTGCCTAGGGACGTAGCGCGTGTTCCTCACGCTCGCGTAGGCGCGTAAGGTCAACCGGTCCAAACCGGGTCTGGACCAAACTGGGTCAGACCCGACCCGCTACCGGGATCTGGGTTCTGACCCGCGCCCGCGTCCGGATCCGACCCGGGGATGCGGACTGTGCTCGTGCAGGCACGTGCCTGACGCGCTGCTCGTCTTGCACGCGCCCAGGCACATCCCCGGCGCGTGAGAGCGCGTGGGACGCACCGCCGAGGGTCTGGTGGCGCGTGAACCCTCATGGCAGCACGTAGGTTGTCCAAAAATTGGATTTTTCTAATTTTTGGGGAATTTGTGATAAAAAGTGACTATTTGTGGGTCTTTTATAGACCGTATCCCAATTCGAATGGTGAGAGGCAATCCCGGATTGTGGTGTATGGTGTCCGTTGACTCATACGCTCGTCTTGGGGTCTGTACTCGAGTCATTTTGGTTTTGGTGATTCGTAAGGTACATAAAATTGTAAATTTAAGTATCAATTGTTACTAATGTCTTTTTTCTGTGTAACAGAGACATGACTGCTACGAAAACTGTCGTTCTAGATCTCGTTAAGAGAGATAAGCTGAACGATGACAATTATGATATTTGGCACCGGAAAGTTCAGTTTGTCTTCGAGGAACAAGAACTCGGGAAAGTTCTTAATAACGAGATGGTGGATCCCGGGGAGGGTACCACGGCACAAGCACGATGGGATCAGGAGGTATATTGTGCTTGGAAAAATAAGGATAGCCAAGCGAGGGTGATCCTTCTTAGCTGCATGCACGATGAGCTGATTCAGATTTACGAGCAGTATCCTACTGCACAGTCGATTTGGCATACTCTGAGAGAGCAATATGGTGCCCCGTCAGCTCCTAAGGCGAGGATGCTGACCTATAAATTCATCACTTACAAGAAGATGCACGATCATACAATGAAACAGCATTTAATGCACATGTCGAGTATGATCGCCTCTCTGAAAAATATGGGGGAGCCAATGTCTAATGAGTTTCAGGTACTGGGTGTGATCCAGTCCTTGCCTAACTCCTGGGATGTGGTTAAGACCTATCTCACGCACACTGAGAGTATTCATACTTTCACGGACGTGAGTAGGCACTGTGAGCTCGAGGAAGAGCGTCAGGAGGTGGCAAGGTCTTCTTCTGCTCATGCTAATATTGCGGAGTCGAGTAAGGGCTCTCGGGGTTTAAAGCGTAAGTGGCGCAAGCATGAGAAGAAGGCCAAGGGCCAAGGCAAGAAGAAGCAACCTGCCAAGACCGACGACAAAGAACAGAAGCGCAAGAAGAAAGAGCTCGATAAGAGCAAAGTCCAATGCTATGTTTGTGGCAAGCTTGGACATTTCGCACTTGAGTATGGTGAGCGAATGATATGTCCTTTTTCTTTACATGGTTTGAGTTACGTGTCATCTAGTGTGATACTCATTAACTCTTCTCTTTTGTGGATTGTAGACTCAGGAGCCACGGACCATGTAGCTCGGGACAGGAGCGCATACGTGGAGTTCCGCCTTTTAAGTCCTCAGGCGAGGAGGCTGTACGTGGGGAATTAAGCATTTGTAAAAGTGAAAGGGATTGACACTTGCAAGCTATTGCTACGAAGTGACCAAGTCTTATATCTTCATGATGTTCTGTATGCTCCTGAGATTAAGCAGAATCTAGTATCTGTCCGATCTTTGGATTTGCTAGGATATTCAGTATTGTTGGGAAACTCTAGAGTTTCCATTACTTATAGCAGTTCTTTAATTTGTTCCAGTTTGGTCCATGAGGGAGTTTATGTACTGGATATGATTTCATCTTATGAGATTATTTTTCTACTACTATTGCTTTTGCATCAGATAGTGTAGTGGATGATGTGAATGTATAACATAATAGGCTTGGCCACATAGGGCAAGAGAGGATGACCCGGTTAGCTACCAGTGGCTTGTTGGGCCCGCTAACCAAGATGTAGTTGTCCGTATGTGAGTTTTGTCTTGTGGGCAAAGCCACTAGAAAACCATTTGGGAAAGCAATTAGAGCTGAGACTCAATTACAATTGGTCCATTCCGACATTTGCGAACCCATGAATGTGAGATCCCGAAACGGAGCCACGTATTTTATTACGTTTATAGACGATTACACGCGTTTCAGTTACGTTTACCTGATTTCGCACAAGTCTGAGGCACTAAAATACTTTACGAGGTTTATCAGTGAGGTTGAAAATCAGCTACACTTAAGAGTCAAAACTCTCAAAACCGATCGGGGGCGTGAGTATCTGTCTGAACAATTAAAAGAGCTTTGTTCTGATAGAGGTATTACGAAACATTTAACTATTTCTGCTACTCTTCAGCAGAACGGAGTAGCCTAGAAAAGGAATAGGACTCTGTTGGAGATGGTGAGGTCGATGATGGCACAGGCCAACTTACCTATCTCTTATTGGGGGGATGCGTTGTTGACTGCGGCCTATGTCCTTAACCGCGTTCTGACAAAGTCTGTAGTCAGCACCCCATACGAGCTTTGGACAGGGAGATAGCCTGATTTTAGCCACTTCAGACCATAGGGTTGCGCTACGTATGTTCGTGATTCCTCGCACCAGTACGGCAAGTTAGGCTCGCGAGGAAAGAATTGTATCTTTATTAGATATTTTGAACAATCCAAAGGATATGTGTTCCTAAGAAAACATACGGACGGCACTGTCACTGAGATAAAATCTCGTGATATTACATTTCTCGAGAGTGATTTCCCTAAAAGAGGAGAAATCGATCAAAATCTTACCTTCTACGAGATGGATGAGCCTAGTGGCTCAGCCGAATCCAGTGACGGGACTCAAGAGCCGATTATGGATCTTGGTCTTAGTGGGATCAATCCATCTAAAGGTATGAGATCTCTCTCTCCTCGAAAGAGTAGTCGGGGACAAGTGCCACGTCGTTGTTTCCCGATTGAGGATAAGATCCTCATTGTGACTCCTGAGGACGATAAAGAGTCGAGGACTACACATGAGTCTCTCGAGGGTTCAGCAAAGGACCAATGGTTACAGGCCATGCACGAGGAAATGGAATCAATGAGAGTCAACGAAATCTGGGAGCTAGTTGACTTACCTGAGGAAAGAAAGGCCATTGGAAACAAGTGGGTTTTCAAAATTAAAAGAAAAGCCGACGGATTGATTAAGAGATACAATGCCAGTCTGGTAGCCAAGGGTTACACGCAAACTAAGGGCATTGACTACGAGAAAACTTTCTCCCCAGTAGTCAAATTTACTTCAATCTGTTTACTTTTGGCGATTGTCGCTAGTATGGATCTTGAGTTACACCAGATGGACGTTAAGACCGCTTTTCTTAACGGGAGCCTAGATGAAGAGATCTACATGGAACAGCCCCCTGGGTTTGTTTTGGTAGGTCAAGAGGACAAGATCTGTCGACTTCGGAAGTCGATATACGGTCTAAAGCAATCATCTAGGCGGTGGTACCTAAGATTTCACAAGGAGGTGATATCTTACGGTTTTACAATGGTCGAAGAGGATCATTGTGTCTATCTGATTCGATCCGATAACTCCTTTGTGATTCTGTCGTTGTATGTGGATGACATAATGTTGGCTGGGAACAACATTAAGTATTTAATGACCATCAAAGCATGGTTGTCATCCAATTTCGACATAAAAGACATGGGTGAAGCTGAATTCATCCTCGGAGTTAAGATCAAGAGGGATCGCTCGAGAAAGATGTTGGCTCTTTCACAAGAGACCTACATTAAGAAAATTCTCGAGTGTTTTGAGATGAATGATTGTAATCCCATAGATACTCTGATCGCCAAAGGTGAAGGCCTGAGCTTGGACATGTGTCCGAAATAGGAATAAGTAAGGGCAATGAGTAAAATACCTTACTCCAGTGCAGTAGGAAGTTTAATGTGCGTAATGTTGTGTACTAGACCGGACATTTGTTATGCAGTTGTCTGGTGAGCAGATATCAGGCAAATCCTGGAAGGGGTCACTGGAGAGCGGTGAAAAGGATTTTCCGATATCTAAAAGGAACTGCAAACTTCTCCTTGAGTTACGGAGGAGGCGATTTGTGCCTTGTAGGCTATTCAGACGCCGACTGGAGAGGTGATTTGGATAAGCGCAAATCGACATTAGGTTTTGATTTCTTGCTCAATGGCGGGGCCATCTCTTGGAGCAGTAAGAAGCAAACATGTGTTGCTCTATTTACAATAAAGGCTGAGTTCGTGGCATGCTCAGTTGCAGCTCATGAGAGTGTTTGGCTCCGGAGACTACTAAATGACTTAGGAATTGTAGCGGATAGTGGGAGATCTGTAATGATTTATTGTGATAATCAGGCCGCTATCGCTTACACTCGAGATCCTAAGTTTCATAGTAGGACTAAACACATCGACACCAGATACCATTATGTTAGAGACATCATCGAGAAGGGTGAAGTGACCGTCAAGTACATTTCGACACACAGCATGGTGGCTGACCCCTTCACTAAACCCATCACTAAAGACTCTTTTTTAGGGCATAGAGAGTCATTGGGTTTGAATATTTACTGGCATTTCTCAGTTTGTACTTATTGATGACGTTGATGTTTATTGATTTTATATATATGATTATAGTGCATTATTCAGTCACTTTTGTATTATATTTTTCATTTAATGCATTTACTTTTAATTATCATATATATGTTCTGTGATATAATAATAGATATGTCGGGCAAGCGAGGTCGACTATCTCACACGAGTGACCACCTCCAACTTTGAGTGAGCGAGGATGAAACGGTTTTTAGCTGTAAGAGGTTTTGAGAGTGGCCCTACTAGAACATAAGTCGCCCTGATACGTGTTCAAGATGAGGTCATATGTGATATGAACGACATGGAAGTACCCACATCCATGTTGCCTGTGAGTAGCCAGGTTTGAGATCTCGGATATCACTTGTTATTTGTGATATTGTCTCTTAGGTACTCTTTTTAAGATTTCTGGATAAAGTTTTATGTGTGAACTGCGTCCCCATACCTGCACAGTGTTAGAGAAATCTGACATATGTCCCTTTGAGAGATGGGGGAATAACACTGTGGCACGTATTTCATATCACGTGTGAAAAGACGACTTGAGATAGTGAGAGCTATATTACTTGAGACAATAACTTAAAATTTATCCCCAAACCCCACTGTGTGAGAGTCGAGATCCATTGGGTGGGATCTCTTGTACTCTTATTACTTTCGACTGTCTCTTGAGATTATGATTCAGTATTTGTTACTTTAGTCTGTTTACCAATGGTCCGGAAGATAAATTGAGATTTGAGGGACAGATTTAGGAAATCAGCTGAATTGAGATCGATAGATTCGAGTTTGGAAAAATGAAAACCAATTGACATTGCATTATTATGTTGTATTCACCGACCGGTCTTTTATGTTCATCTATGTAGAGATTTGAACATAATAGTGGATACATAGTCGAATGATATTTGGAGATTACTTTTAGTGAGGAAAGTAGCTCGATAGATGTAATTAGTCTTGGATCTGGGGTACAACGAGCTTTCTTATGATGCTAACGGTGACTACTCGATCATCCTAATAGGTGTGTCGAGAAGTCTTTGTTTGCAGGTGTACTCGCTAGTCGCACGACGTCCAATCTTGTATGAAAGTCCAGTAGGATGATATAGTAGATCGCATGAGTTGTGATCTCGTGATAGATGAAAAATACCCTCGTGTGTAAGTGGGAGATGTTGGTTTATGAAGTGCCCACATGGGGCATAAAATAAAAATTTTGAATTTTTACTTAAGGGGATAATGGGTGGTTAAACCCCATTATCTCATTCAACCAAAACATTCCTAACTTCTTTCAAAGATTTCAACTGCAACACAACCTACGTGATGGGAATGTAACTTCTTGATTGAAAGCAAGAATAAGGGATTTTTTTTAGAGAGAAAAAGAGAGAAAATACACCGATTGAGGGAATTTTCGGATCATCGGACTAAGGATTGAGACGCTGTGATTCTACGGTGATAGTTCGTTATACGTAGCTATCATCCCGACTACGAGTTGTTCCTTTTTAGAGTTTACGGTTTTCGAGATCTTTTGTATCACTGATTGAAATATACCGTGAACTTGATATTTTACGATTTCGAAAAAATTATTTATTATTGTTTCCGCTGCGTAATTGAATCACTATAATCTAACATCATTACATTACATTAATTTGCATCATCATCATATGTTCAGAATCTTGATCATTTTTTTGTTACATAATAAACCCCAAAAAATTACAAAACGGAAGAAAAAAGGAACAGAATAATCCGGTGAAGTCATCCGCATCGTCACCCGCTACCCCAAGATTTCTATACAAAAAACAAGCGCTGATAAATTTTTGAATATTTTTGTAAATCAGAAAACCCCAGCACCACCCCCCAAAAAGAGTTCTTCACTCTCTTCAACCAATTTGTTTTTTTTTACTCCAGATTATATACAATGTTTTCTTCGTTCTTGCCATTCTCTTTTGCTACCCACCACTCGTAATACAATTTATAAAAATGCGATGGGAAAAACCGAAATCCCTAGAAGGCCACCGATCCAAAATCCCACATCACATAACAAGCTCCAAAACCCAATCCACATCAGGACCCGAAGAATTAACGTTAGGAGAAGGCTCAACCTTTCCAAGAGAGTTCTCCCTTCTCAGCTTATCAAACATCTTCGCCCGTAAATCCTTACCCGACTCGACCCGCTCCATAACAGGTTCTTCCTCGATCCCATTCTCCCCAAAATCCAGATGGCCAACTCCGTTCGGTTTCCCAGTTGGTGTAGATGGAAGACTACAAACCCATTTCTCAAAACCGACATCCTGGGAGACGTTCCAAACGGCCGACTTAACTGCAAATGCCTGATAGAACCCACCATCTCATCAGCTGATTTTTATTACAAGGAAGTTGGGTTTTTTTCCCGAGGGGTTGGTTTTGTGTTCAGCGGTGGTTTGGATTTACGATGAGGAGGAAAAGGTTAGGAGAGGTGGTATCCATGGTAAGGAAAAGGGAGGGAGAGAGAGAGAGGGAGAGACGGTGGAGCAATAAAGAATAGAGAGGTAACAAACTTATTCGGAAGATGGAAAGCCCAGAATCCCAAAACACAAACGACGTGGAACATCATGTCAGCAATAAAATGGTTTGGCACTGCCACATCAGCTACATGCTGATGTGGCAACATGAGTTGCCTTTTGAAGTCGGCACGACAATAACACGTCAGGATCCACATTTCCACCTAAGTTGTCACATTATTTCATGACAGCGCTTCACGGAAAATCTGTCATCGTCTATACGGAAGGACCAGTTTTAAGTTTGAGGACCATAATGTAATATTTTTATCTACATAGACTAATTTATGAAATTCAAGTAAATTCAGAGGACTAACATGTAATTAACCCATCGCTGTTTGTTTGGTTCCCCCAAAGATAAAATGATTAAAAAATGACCTTGCAGTGACGTTTAGCAGACACAATTAGTATATTCCAAACAAATTAAATTAACTGTTGGAATGGTTAACCAGCTGTTGTTTCAACGCCAGTGAACTGGCCAAAAATAAATAAAAAAGAATCCAGTTGCAGTGGTTCACATCCTGCACCAGAAATTTTGAACCCCAGAAGATACATTCACCAGGCAAAATCACCAAAGTCCTTCCCATGGCTATCTGTTTGAGAAAGCTTAATTTTATTTAATTATTTTATTAAAACTCAAAAGATTTTTTTTGTAGAAAACGAGAAATTTTTGTAAATAAAATTTGAAAATTTTATATTAAAAAATTAAATTATTACTCTAGAATAATATTTCATTGAAAAATTGCTCGACGTTCCCCCAAAAACGACCTCAAGACGATATTTCTGTAATAAATTAAATAGTTTAAATCACTAAAACGTGCAGTATTTTTTATTTCCCCCGCTTATATGAGCTGATAAAGGACTCCCCAATAATCTCTCTCTCGGGCAGGCAACAACGGAAGAGTATTATTTAATTACATTTGTGATTCCAAAATTCAATCATCATGCTTGTAGTTTAATAGAATGTGCTTTAACGTCCCTCAAGGACAGCTCAAGGACAGCTCAAGTGGTAAAATCTCCCCACTTTCATCATTCCTTTTCTAATTCGAACCTGCTTAGTTGTATCCACTTGTAAAAAAAATAAATGTGCTTTAATAAAACCGATCTACTTGACATTGAGGCAGCCCCATGAACTAGTTCTCGGTCGCAGCTTTCTCCTTTCTGTGTCTTTGGCTTGAATTGGAATCTTCTTGCAGGATAAGCACTTTGGCACTAAAAATTCTCTGCATTGTACTTAAGAAAGATGGTTCTTCTCATATTATTGCTTCTCTTCACATCATTGTCTTGCAAAATCAGAAAAAGAAAAAGAAAAAGAACACAGAGGAAGATACATGACATAAGTTAGCAGCACCAACATTTTCCATGCATGTCAAACATGCTACTCCAAAAGTGGAGACGAAAATCTCAACGAGGAGTGGGAATTGCAAAAGAGCAAAAAGGGTGACAGAAATACTAGCAAACAACATTGTAGGTAACAAAGCACAATGACAATGTAGTAGGTAAGGATCTGAGGAAGTCGGCTTCTGTTTAGCGTGATGTGAGAATTCCTTGGAACATTTGTACACATGTTAAGAGAATAGAGATGATGCATCTCATCCGACATTATGAAAACCATACGGTGGTCCGTACGAGTTTGACAGTTGGTTCCGTTAGGAATGGTAATGGCTGCAGCAAACATGATAGGAGCGATAAGAGCAGCCCCAACAGTTTAAGGTGTTGCAGTGTCTTGCATCCATTTCTCATCTGCTTTGGGTTTTGTGTGTTGTTCCGTGAACAAAACCGGGGGTGTTTTCCCTGCGGCATTCCCTTTCTCCTTGAACTTTGGCCGCACAATGCCCTATGCTTCCTACAAATTAGAATCCAAAGAACAAGAGAGAGAGAGAGGATTTTTTTTTTTTTTAATTATGACATTAATACTAATACCTTATACCATTGGAGTCCTCTTTGCATTTGCAGGGCAGCCCCAGAAATTCCATCAAGCTGATTGTAAGCTGCAAGAATTGCGACTACATGCAATATGCTGTTTTCCTCTTTGTCAACATTAGTAGCTACAAATGGCTTCTTAGTAGTCATTGTATACAATAGGCTCAAGACTTTGTCTTGGTGCCTAAGAGTTGCATGTTGTATTACACTACCACCATTAGGATTGTTGAGATCCATGGCTTCAGCCTAGAATTTCCTGACCTTGATGACCAACCCAATAATACCATTTGAAGCAGCATCAGAAATGGCAGGAAGAAATTCGATTTGATTGAGCCGTTGAGGGTCCAAAACCAGCAACTCTAGGCATATGCTAGGGCTTCAACATGCTTCAACTTTGTGTCCTATCTATGCTTAAATCATGAAATTTTAATTTAAACTAAAACATAAATTTTATCATTCTTCATGAAAATGATATAAAAAAATTTATGAAAATAATGAAATTTCCATAGCCAAAGAATCCAATTAGCTCCATGATGCTCACAGGATATAGATCTCACTATGGATTGAGCGAACTCAACACAAACTAAACAGTAGTCTCAAACTAGATATAGAATTGGCTACATCAACTATATCATGCTTAGAGAAGAGAAACAAGTTGGACAAGCCCTTTTGTCATTCCAATCATCTCGAGCTATGATTGTAGCGTCTACTCTTCTTATTGCAACTAAGAAAATCCAAGGGAAAAGGGGCAATACAATGATTAGAAGGCTCCTATTTCATTTCATATATAAAGGAAGCTATAATCGTTTGAGGTATTTAATTTTGGCTGCGGTCCTCAAAAAATGGGTAACACCATCCCTCTTGTGAAAAGGATCCAACTAAACATTTCATTTGTAGGGTCGAGAATATCGTAGAGCCAAAGTTCATAAAATCAAGAGATAATGAAGGCAAAACACCAAGTGACTCATCCACCATGTAGCCTAAGAACTTGATTAAGGAAGGCGAGAAATGGATGAAAGACAAAAGTACGCATGTGGCTGCTCTTATTGCCAGAACATTTAAGATTTCCAAGCGGTGATAACCAAAACTCATGTATGCCTGTGATCTGGATCACACATGTCCACCCCCTTTTGATATTCATTATAGTAGATGCAATCTCTCTCTCCTCTTCTACGGAATCCCTACTAAGACGATTTTCTCAAGTCACTTCCGAACAAGATAATAGCATTCTGTGCAATGATCCATGCAAATGCTTCAAGAAACAATAGGTATGGTTGTTTTACCTTTTTTTTTTGCTGCTACCATTATTATTGCCCGATTTGCTTGTTCTTTCAATGCATAGGCCTAGCACTTTTTAACGAGAAAAGATTGAAAAGAAATTTCTATTACAACAACAACAATAACAATAATCTGAACCTTAATCCCAAATTCTGAAGTTGAACATTTGATAAACAAATATAAAATAGAAGAAAAAAACATAAATTTAAGTTTGAAAACAAAAATAAAGAAAATAACATTAAAAAAATAAATTATCTATAAAAACTTAAAATAATAAGAGAGAGAATTTAATTGTTTCAGATTTTCATACGTCACTCATTCCTATTTAAAATTATCTTTTCAACTAAATTCTTGACACTCATATTTTTACAGATAATTTGCATCCAGTTTTCAACTTATCTCGACGTTTCATAAAATCTCCTACATTTAAAGTGTCGTTTCTCCTATATGATGCATTTTTGGGTCTTTGTTGTACATGTTCAAATCATTTCAAACGATACTCTCATATTTATCCACAATTGAACCCACAATTGAATTCACTCCTAATTTCGTATGTATTTTTTCATTTTTAATTCTATATTTTCTAGTTTTACTATACATCCATCTAAATATTTTCGTTTCAATTACAATTATTTTATACTCTTGTTATTGTTTAATAGTTTAACACTTGGTACCATACAATAATGTAAATTTTATTACAATTCTATAAAACTTTCCATTCAATTGCAATGGTATCGTGCAATTGCAAAAAACTCCAAATGCACTTCTTCCTTTTATCCAACCCGTTTAAATCCTATGATTCACATTTTCATCTATGTTACTATCATTTTGAATGATAGATCCAAAATATCTAAAACGTTCACTTTTTTGTACGTCCTATTCTTGAAACTTAATCGTTTTCTCATCATTCTAATAGTTATCATTAAATGTATATTGTATATATTCAATTTTTGACTAACTCAACCTAAATTCTCTAAATTCTAGTATCTCTTCATTACTCCAATTTAGCACTAATTTCTTCTTTAATTTCATCGGTCAGCATTATATTATCCACAAAAAACATACACCATGGTATTTCATATTATATACTATTTATGATTTCATCTATTACTATTGTAAAAAGGATGAGCCTTAATACCGAATTTTAGTGAAACTCAATGTTAATTGAGAAATTATCACTTTAACCCCGTAAGCTTTCACATTGATAACAGTTCTATCATACATACCTTTGATGACATTAATATATCTCAAGTAGATCTCATTTTTTGTCAACGCCCACTACAATGTCTCTAAAAATCCTATCATATACTTTTGATAGATCAATGAATACCATATGTAAATCTCTTTTCTGTTCTCTAAACGTCTCCATTAAATATCTTAACAAGTGAATGATTTCGGTGATAAATTTTCCTAACATGAATCTAAATTGATTTTAAGACACACTTACCTCCGATCTCAATTTATACTCCATTACTCTCTCCCACAACTTCATAGTATGACTCATAAATTTAATTTTTCTGTAACTGAAACAATCTTGTATGTCTCCTTTATTTTTATATAGTGGTACAAGTGTACTCTCCCTCCATACTTGGTATATTTTCTTGATTTATCATAATTTGTTAAAAAAATCCGTTAACATTTCAATCCTCACTTTACCCAAACACTTCCACACCTCGATAGGGATGTCATCGAGTCCTATAGCTTTATTATTTTTCATAAGAACCATGAAATTTTTCTATTAATTAAGAAAAAGAAAATTCTATGCCCATGGGTGGAAAAAACATCTCTTCAAGAATGAATATTGAAACAAAGCAAAGAGTGCAAAATGGCAATGGAATGGTTGCCAAAAAAACAGGTAAAATAACCCAATGGAAAGGTATTACCACCTGGTAAAAATTTCTAATCGAGTAGCTATACGCCTGAAGGGATGTTGGTTCTAATCATGAAACATGTGTAATCCATTTTCTAAGAACACTGGCATGCGTATGGATTGGTATTAGCACCTGGGAACCTAAATCCTGCGTTGAACATGATTATAGCAATTACTTGTCTTTCAACCATTTCTCACCTTCTTTAACCAAACAATGAACAACAATGTGCTAGGCTCTAGAGATTGTGCACTTTGGTACTGAGGTTGCCGTTGCAGTTGTGGCTGCGGATATTGATGGCAAGTCCATTCCAAGAACCAAAGAAACCGACAAATTTCTGACCAAGCATATTTGGAGCACAGAACAGAGGCCATTTGAGTACATGCAAAGCTATGGCATTTTCCCGCAATAAGATCCCAACGAACTTGACCCTTCAAATAGGTTTTAGTGTATCTACTCCGTCTCATGTATTTGTCTCCTTTTAGGGTTTCAGGAACTATTGCATACAGCACCATTTGATTTGGCCAACACCGACTGAGAGAATAGCACCAATTGAAGTAAGACTATGTTCTGTAATTTAGTCTTAATCTGGCAAAGATTGGCGCAAATGACTTTAAATTGAATTCATTAAAACATGAAACCTAGTCAAGTTTAGAAGTCTGAAACAGGATGACTGTGGAAAGGGTTATGAGCTAAGGTTTACCTTCTATCAACGGCGACGACGAAGGGAAACGAACTCCGGCTACAGAACCCACCGCCAACTTCACCAAACTCGATATCTGACATCGATCTAGCTCGGACGGCGACAGACAGCGGCGGCTCGAAAGCATTCCGATCGGCTGCTCCGATAGTGCGAATGACAACTAACGGACACGGATCTACATGATTTCCGTCGAAATCCAACAGCAAATCTTGCAACAGTTAAGATCCCGCACAGATATAGCTCCGATGAAGACGAAACGGAGCCCATCACCGAGAAGGTTAGAGAGATCTGAAGTATATTTTTCATAATTACGAGAGATAACACAGATCAACGGCCATAGGCAAGGAGAAGGAAGTAGATAAGAGGAAAAACGGCTTTCCCAGCTGGGACGGCGATTGTCTGGAAACGATGGGGCTCTACTGTGGTCGGAGAAGGTCACCATGGTGGAAATGTGGCCTCTGCAGCCGAGGAAAGTCGAAAACTCGGGGGCGACGACGGCCTGGAACAGGAGGCAGCATAGACGGAGAAAACGAGTAAGAAGAAAGCAATGGTAGTTGTTAGGGACAAACGGCTGAGATCTGAACAGGGAACCAAATAGATCCCCCGGCCAAGACTAGGCAATTGAGAGGGTTGAATCAGAAAATATTATCACATTAGATTTAGCGTCGGTCTGACGGTTTTTTTTTTTTTTTTTCGATTTCGCTTCCTAGATTTTTTTCTTTTTAAAATTAAAATTTTCATAAATAAAAATTTAAAAATTAAGTTTTACGAGAAAAACTCTTGAGAGAAACTTTTTATTCTTCTTATTTTTTATATGGTAATTTTTTAAGAAATATATTTTTTTATTTCATTTATATTTTTACTTGAAAGATATAAAATTTTAAATATATTCGTATCATAAATTTATTTACTTTCATATTCTCTCTTTCTCTTTATCTTTAACTTTAACTTTTAATTTTTAAATTTTACTTTTAGTTTAAAAGCTATCAAATCAGTTTATTTTTAAAATTAAAATTATCAAACAACTCTTAATTTTATTTTAAAAACTATTAATTTCTACTTCCGAAGAAATACAAAATAATAAAAAAAAAATTTATCAAACGATCACTTAATAATAAACAATCAAGATAAATCCAACATGAAAAAACTTAACAACAACAACAACAACAATCTTAATCCAAAAAATTAATCAAACCAAGCTCTCAAAACACAATCCCAAAAAGAAAAAAAAAAAACCAATAACAATAACAATGTTAATCTAAAAAATTAATGAAATCAAACTCTCAAAACACAACCCAAAACATTTAAAATAAGACACAACACAATAATAATAATAAAAACAACAAAAACTACTTAATATTTTAGAGTTTTGTACGGATATAATATTATTTTTAAATAAAATTTTAAAACAATACTTTTTAAAAAATATTTTCAAATCTAACATTCACATATCGTGATTTGAAGTCATGACATATACTATTCATTGAACAGTATCACGAACAGTATATGTCATGACTTCAAACACGATATGGTACTGTATATGTCGTGACTTGAAATTACGACATATGAGTGTTAGATTTGGAAATATTTTTTGAATGGTATTGTTTTAATTTTTTTTTTTTAGATTAGTTCCAAACAAAGCTCAATGTTTTGAGTCCCAAAAAAATGAAGAACACTTGATCTTTTATATATGTATCATATAAACCAAGAAGATTAAAAAAAAAATGATGCGAGAAGGATGTGACAAAAACACTAAATTGAGAAAGATAAGCAACAATAAATGACTTTAAATTCAAATCCTTAAAACCATAATGAGAATTAGAAGAGTTTAACATGGTATTAGATGTTCAAGACAGATGTCCCCTAATCGCTAATTAGATTGCATAACAGAGCTGATCCCAGATTTATTGAAAGAGAAATCAAAAATGATATTTGACCTAGAATTCAAAAAGAAAAAAAAAATTTAGTCCCCTCTCGCTCTCTAGAATGACCGTAAAACCGATTTGACAACACAAAAACATTCCGAGGTTTCCTTTTTCCTCTCTCTTTTTGTTCTTTTTCATTTACAAAATATATGAACAACTCAAACTAAATTTAATCAAATTCAATATAATTATAATATATCAACGATTTATTAAAAGAAAAATTGATCGTATTGAGTCCATTTTTATGTTTGAATTTGCCCAATTTGTACCCTTTAAAGAATAACAAATATATTTAAGTCCATACTATTTCTTATGAGCAATAAAATCCAAATAAATAAAGAAAACTTTTTATTATCGGCATTACTCACCAAGATATACTTTTTTATGTGACAACAACACTTGTACTGAGAATATTAAAATCTTAAAAATTATATATTATTATGCATAGTAAAATATATATATATATATATATATATTATAAACAGATAAAAAAACCAAGATATACTTTTTAATTTATTATTTGAATTGAGATTACACACGAGAGAGAGAGAGAGAGAGAGAGAGTGATTGCTACCATGACATATTTTTGTTGTTGAAAATGGTAGGACCATACGTGGAAAGGGCAATCTGAACGAGAAGAGGAAACTGCAACAAAGCAAAAGGGGTAATGGGAATGCTACCAAAAGCAAAACAATTGGTGTAATATTTGAATTGCTAATGACGAATGTTAAACTCTTAAAAAATATACATTATTGAGCAAAGTAAAAATTAAAAAAAAAAAAACCGTTGTAAACAGAGAAAAAAAAAACACAGAAATACCTCTTTTTTTAATTATTTTATTAAAACTCAAAAGATTTTTGTAGAAAACGAGAAATTTTGTAAATAAAATTTGAAATTTTATATTAAAAAATTGAATTATAACTCTATAATAATATGTTATTGAAAAATTGCTCAACAATGCCCAAAAAGGACATCAAGACGATATTCCTATATAGCTTTAGCTTTAACAGATTCCTATATATACCTACGGAAGTTGGGTATAACATTGCTGCGATGACACACTTTTCTTGTTGAGAATGCAAGGACCATACGTGGAAAGAGCAATCTGAACAAGAGGAAACTGCACCAAAGCAAAAAGGGTAATGGGAATGCTGTCAAGCAAAATAATTGGTGTACCAGTTGACTTGCTAAAGGCGAATATTAAAGTCTTAAAAAGTTACAGTATCATCCAAAGTAAAAAGAGAACAAAAAAAAAAAAAAAAAACAAAAAAGAAAAAACATTGTTGTACACAGAGGAACACCGAGAAATATTTCTTTTATTATTCATTATTCGAACGTATGGACTAAACCAGATAGATTACACATGAATGAGAGAGAGAGAGAGAGAAGAAGCCCATTAGGCGCCAAACAGCTCTCAATTAAAAAAACAACTACAAAAAAATTTGGTACATTAACTAGAATTGTAACTATGAGCTTATTTTGTAACGCACTTCTCCATACAACAACGGTCTTTTTTTGTTGAAAATGCTAGGACCGTACGTGGAGAGAGCAATCTGAACAAGAAGAGGAAACTGCAACAGAGCAAAAAGGCTGATGGGAATGCTACCAAGCAAAATGATTGGTGTAATAACCCAATGAAGCCTTTCATGCTGCATCGTATAGAGTGTTGCACCGAAGGATATCATCATGGTTGCAATAGAGAAGAAAAGTGTAGACAAGGCAATAATCAATTTGTTGGGTAGAGACTTGAGAAAATCATCTTCTGCATAGCGGGTGGTGAGAATACCTAAGAACATTAGTATGGATGTTGTAGAGGAGAAGAGAGAGATTGCAACTGATATGATGAAAACCATGAATGGGTTGACCATATCTGATTCCTTTCCTAAGAACACAGGCATGCCCGAGTTTTGGTCATTACCACCCGGAACTGTAAATGCTGCAGTGAACATGATTATGGCAATGAGAGCAGCCACAACCATACCAAATGTTGCTGTGTCCTTCATCCACTTCTCTCCTTCTTTAACCAAGTTCTCGTGTTGCACAGTAAACAAGTCTCTCGGGTCCCTTCCCTCAATGTTTCTTGCTTCCTTGAACTTGGGCTCCACAATTTTTTCCACCTCCTACAATTGTATCATTGAAGTTGTAACTTATAATAATAATAAAAAAAAAGGTGTTTAAAGCACTGCTACTCTCCATCACCCACATTTCATCATAGTTCTTTTATGACTTTTTTGAATTATAAGAAAGATAGAGTAGAGTATCAAATAGCAACAACAACAACCACCACCACCAAACCTTTATCCCACATAGTGAAATCAACTATATGGATCATCTTACATCATTGTACTCTATTTCGTATCACACACTCACCTATATAATTTTTTTTTATATTACAATAATAATCATATTTTTATTCCAGACTAAGGTCAACAATATGAATACTTCTACATTATTGTATTCTTTTTACCCATTCAGGATTTCTTATTAGGACCAGGAGGGACTGAAAGCCTTGTATGGAGGATGATCGGACAGTGGTCGCCATGGAAGTAAGGAAGATCGATGATACGCATTTCAGGGAAGGAAAGCTTGGCCTTAAGATTCCCCAAAACTCTATCACGCTTGCTTTGCAGAACAATTTTACCTTCTTTTTCTAGTCCAAGTGAACTTTGGGCCGGGTGAACTACAGTCAATTAGATTACAATCTTTCCTCAGGGTCGCCTGAGTTTTGTGCAGTCCAGGTCTCTCCTTTTTTGGTTTTGTTTCGGTTGGTTGTTTGTGTTTGTTCTGCACCTCTCTTTCCTGCAAAAAAAAAAAAAAAAGATTACAATCTTTCCACCTATTTCGGAACTTCATCACCTTTCTTCCAGCTCCTGAAGGGCCCTACATTCATCGAGCTAACTGCTGCATATCATTCCAAAAGCTTATGGTGTTCATGGGGTTGTACATAAACACGTGATCCGATGCATGGGGTTGTACCAAATCTCTTCTCCTTCAACAATTCCCCCAGGCAACCCTCTCAAATTTTCCATCAAATTTGAATTTCCTGCATCGGGTCACAAATTGTGTTTGTTTTTGTGCAACTTGATGATTCGTTGTTCGTGTATATTGAAGTTGGGAGAGAAATCCTGAGGTACAGTCTAATGGTGTCACATTCTTCTTTCCGAGATCCGAGATTCAAATTTTGTTATAACGGAGAAAAAAAAGGTTGGGAGAGAGAGAGAGAAATGGTCAAATGTTTTGGTTCGCTTTGTTTACAAATTTCATGGACAAATGTCAAGTCAAAAATGAGAGAGAGATAGATATAAAATGAAACAAATCAAAAATGGCCACTAAAGCTTATTTTTGCGCGAATGACGAAAATAGAGTGCTGGTTTCTACTTGCAGAGAAGACTCTTAAGTTGCTTAAAGGGGATGATGTTGAAAGCTCCTGTCAATGCCACTGCGTATGGATTTTTCAAGAGCGATGGGGAGCTCTGCAAAGCGTGGTATTGCTTTGTTTTGATTGAGGCAGAGAAATTCAATCATGATGTCTATGAAATGTTTGCACACAATATTCATGATTGCAGCTAAGGAACGACAAACCACATTTTTAACCTTCTTCATGAAGATCCTGAAATTCGATATAAGGCAGGATCTTTCATTTAGCTGCCACATTAGCTCCTCCGTCTATGCTTGAAAGAATTCCTGGTGCAGCTTGCAGTAGCACAGCGAGAGAGAGAGAGAGAGAGGTTTATGGTTGGTCGACGGTTTCGGCTTTAGCCCACTTCACTCTTCATCCTTTTTTTATGTTTTTATTTTATTTTTTCCTATAACAAAAAGGAACGCTATTTGTTTTGGGCAAATAATCATTTGCCTGGTTTCATGAGATCCAAGCATGCTCGGGCTGAACCTTGTTGGACATGGCCATTCAAAAAGTCCCGGAGCCCTCAAAATATTTTAGCCAAGCCAGGATTAGCTGGACTAATGCACATAACATGTGAGTTTTATTATTATTATTTTTAGTTACGTGATATTTGAAACTGGGATCACGAATTAGAGGAGAGTTTGTAATCACTAAACTGCTTTTTTAATACAAACCGAGTTTTAAATGAGAAGGATTATCACAAACACATTTATTTAAGTATTTGGGCCCTAATGGAGCAGGGCTAAACTAGTCCACCGAGCCCAGAAAAATGACTGCTGGCTGATTGGGCTGGGACGGGTAGCTCAGCCCCAAGCCGTGCCCATGTCTACTTGCAGGCACTAGGCCTTTTGTTGCTACCATGAGTCCAACAGCATTCCAATTCTCCTTACCATGCTAAGCTTGCCATCTTTATAATGTACAACGCGTTGTCGCACTTTTCCACGACTTCATGTTAGGAATCCTTAAATCATTGCCCACCAAGTTAATTCTTATGATTCAGAGTGAAGAAGCAAGGATTTTGACTCTATTAATTATTTGGCAGCATCCAGGTTGCCACTTCTGCTCTGTTCCAGTTTCCTCTCCTAGTAACGGTCAACAACGTACTGACCAGTATCTTCGAGAGGAAGGAGAAGTAGAAGATCTTCATTTACTTCTTTCCTAAGTTCCAGCCCTGTCTAAGCATGATACTTAGGAATAAACACCTTCATGGTTTGTGTTTTAGGAGCATCTTTGTTCCTAGTGGAAAAAACAAGTGATAAATAGAAATGGTTGTCGCGAGATTTCCACAAAAGTGGGGTTAAATGATACCAACAAAAGAAACAGTAATTTGTACACATCAAAGACCCTGATTGTTTTCTGGTATTTTTTATTTCAAGCCACTAGAACGCCAAGCATGTTATGATTTCAGTTCCAGCTAGGAATAAAGACAAAAGCTGTGGAACACAACTTACATGGACAGGCTTCGAACTTGCAGCTCATGTTCACACAGAGTAGTTTTTGTCATGCTCGATGTTCATATCTACTGGTTCTTAATCCCTAATAAGATCAGAAAACAAAGACTTCATCCACACAAGCCTTTCTCAGTCCATCCCTGAAAATGGTTCAAAATGGCAAAAACATTATCACTCAATAACAAAAGCCATTAAACTACCGGGATTCAAATCTACCACCTGCCAAAATCAAACTGAAGTTTGGGATGAAATCTTAGACGAGCCCTTCAATTAATCCAAACTTCAATAAGAATTTCTTTTGATTACAGTCAAGCATTTCACTCAAGCTACAGTCTATGTTCCTATGATTCAAAAGTGTTTGCCTCAATTCTATTCTCTTTCTAAAAGCATGGCGAAAGAAGTCAGGATAATCAGCAACTTCATCGAGTTGTCTCCCCATTACTTCTACCAAGAATCTGATCCTTGGACCAAGAGAATTTTTTATGCTCTTGATGAGAACAGGAGGATAACCTGACACCAATGCTACAATCTGCCTATCTCCAAGACCCAACCTCTTCAAATATTCCAAATTGGGTCTCAGAATTTTCTCCGCGGCTCTGCATAATACCTCAGGAAAAGTTACTACCACTCGGCAGATCCAACTCGGTCAGGCCTAATGATTTGAGAAATTCTGAGGTAGGTCTTAGCCTTTTATCAACACTATAGCCCATAATGAATGGATTCTTCGCTAAAACTTTACCGATCATCCCATCTTTATTCAAGCCAAGACTGGCTAGGAACTCTACAATCTGTGCAAGCTTTATTTCAATGCTATAACTGATGAGCCTTGGATTGAGTAAGAACATCTTACCTAGTTGCTTTTCAGAAACGCCGAGTGACTCAAAGAAAGCAAGGAGGGGGCAAAGCTTCTCTTCCACACTGTGTGAGAGTATATGAGGAAATTTGGTTATAGTAGCAGCAACCTCACTGGGTCTTGTTCCGAGTGTACCAAGACACTGAACCATTGGAACAATCTTCTCATTTAACCCTCTTTGAAACAACTGAAGGAATTTTCCTCTCTTCAATGCCAATGCTTTTCAAGTAAGCCCAGTTTTCCGATGCCCTTTCTCTTTGAACCGTTTCCAAACGCTTGCATTTGGTGAACATTTCCTTGATGCTTTTGTCATCAAACCCTTTGTCCCTAAAGAACCACATAATGCCACTACCCCTTTGGCTGCTGATCTCCATTTTACCTGAGAAGATTTGCACAAACCTAAGCTCCATTATTTTTAACATAATCGCTGCAACTACACGGGTTAAGTCTTATAAATTCCAAGCAACACACAAAAGAAACGAACTAATCATAGCTTGAAAGGAAGAAAATTAGGATACCAAGATTCAATTGAACGATGAAATGAACAAATAACATGATTTAATGATGTGGGTAGATAGTATCCTGGGTCATTGATACCAGATCTTCTCACTTAATGTTCCAAATTTAACCTTAAACGAAAGTACCCCCTTATTGTTGAATGTTTGTGGCTAAGAATTGATAGCTAAAATGCAAAAGGCGACATTGCAAAACACTTCATTGAGCAGTTCAAGACACAACTTCGCGTACTATTATCAACATTCAATTAGAAGCTTAAATGTGAAGAATTTCAATCAACTCAATTCTCAAGACTTCATGACCAAACCATGCACCTAAATCTTTTGAAAGAAAGCATAAAATCAAACACATGGTGGGTTCAGATAACAGACGGAAGATTACCTTCATGATATTTCAGAGTTAAAACATTAGTTGAATTGGGGGTGAGAGAGAGAGAGAGAGTAATTCAAAACAGAGAGGTTTGGTTCTCTTCTCTCAATCCGACGGCCTCTGTTTCTTGCCTGGAGCTTGACTAGCCGGCATGGTGGGTGGTGGATAGGGTGCGTGTGTATTCTCTCTCTCTCTCTCTCTCTCTCTCTCTCTCTCTCTCTATCTCCCTCCCCGACAGTAATTCTCCCTCCGGTTATCTCATGTGCAGTTGCTCGTGCGTTTCGCTTTCCTTGATTTTTTTTTTCATTAGTTATTCAAACAAATTATAATTTTTTAAAAACAAGTTAAAAGAAGTATTTGCTCTGAGGGAAAATTGTAAAATTAGAAAAAAAAAATTATAAGGCTTTCAAATTGAATTATTTATAAATCTTGTCTGAATTTGTAGAAATTATACTATAAATCTCAAATAAATATTAATTTTATTTTATTTTATGTTAATAAAAGACTAAACAAACTTGCATTAACACTAATATTTTATTATGACTTTTATTTTTTTTTTGTTTTTCTTTGTAGAAGAATTTATTTTTTATAATTCAATTATTAATTTTGTTCAATTTATTATATAGCATCGTTTCAAAATTACAATTTAAAATTTATATAAGTGAAAAATATCGATAAAAAAAACAGAGATATTGTCCGAGATCCAAGAAACTTGCTATTCACAGTTTAACCATTGTAGTTAAAATGAATTTTTACCATCAATGTCAGGCCTTTTATACTTCTAAAATGTTTTTATTGTTAAAGTGCCAATAATTTTTATCTTTTCTTGTACTTGAATTTAGTGTTTGATCTTCCTACTCGGCAATTAATTAAATGTCTTAGTTTAGAGACACATACACCTTGCACTTGAATACATAAGACTATCGACTAGAAAGGGATTAATAAATTATAATTCAATTAATACTGTCTCTTTTTTTGTCGTAAAGATTCGAGCGTCGTTGTATATTAAGGAAAAAAAACACTGTTCCATGTAGAGTCTCACTAACGGGGGGTTGTCGACAAGTATGTTTTCGAGTTTCTAGAATTTTCATCTAATTTGTTTGAGATATTCACCGAAAGCCAAGTGGGTATTGGTGAGTTGCATTTTAAGTATGGTCATGCTAAGGTTGCTACTGAGGTTTTTTTAAATGAGAAATCTATGGTTGATATTCAGAATTCTACTACTCTGGTTGGTGAGATGTGGGTGCAAGGGTTTTAAATGAAATATTGGAGAACGGAGTTGAGCCTTATTTTGTTACTTATAAGGTGTGTTGAATTAAATGGCGTCCGTAGGATGTCTAGATAGCATCTTGAGGAAAAAATTGGTGGATTGTGAGGGATGGGGAGAAGCTGTTCGATGAAATGAGGGAGAAGGATTGAGCCCGATATTATTAGTTTTGTAATCGAGCCGACTATTCAAAATCTCAATCTCGACTCGTTATAAAACCCATACATGTAAGATTGACTATGGTGAGTGTTTCGAAATATCAAGCTCATTAACCATCACTACAAAAAAACACATTTTTTACGATGAAATTTAGCGATAAATTTTTTTCGTTACAAATTTGCGACGAATTTAGCGACAAAATATTTTTTCATCGCTATTTCTAACGAAATTTCCAACGAAAAAAAAGTCGTAGCTAATTTAGAGACGACCGGAAATTTGTCGCTAATTTTGCGACGAATTTCAACATTTGTCGCTACTTTTGCGACGAATTCTGAGATTCGTCGCTAATTTTGTCACGAATTTTGAAATTCGTCACTAATTTTGAAAATAATAAAATAAAATAAAATATTAATATATATTAATTAATTAATTAATTAATTTTGCGACGAATTTCAAAATTCGTAGCAAAATTAGCGACGAATCTCAGAATTCATCGCAAAAGTTGAAAAATAATAAAATAAAATAAAATATTAATATATATTAATTAATTAATTAATTAATTTTGCGATGAATTTCAAAATTCGTGGCAAATTTTGCGACGAATTTCAAAATTTGTCGCAAATTTTTGAAAATAATAAAATAAAATAAAATTTTAATATAAATTAATTAATTAATGAATTAATTTTGCGACGAATTTTAAAATTCGTCGCAAAATTTTGAAAATAATAAAATAAAATAAAATTTTAATATATATTAATTAATTATTTATTTAATTTTGCGACGAATTTCAAAATTCGTCGCAAAATTTTGAAAATAATAAAATAAAATAAAATTTTAATATAAATAAATTAATTGATTAATTAATTTTGTCACGAATTTTAAAATTTGCCGCAAAATTTTAAAAATAATAAAATAAAATAAAATTTTAATATTAATTAATTAATTAATTTTGCGACGAATTTCAAAATTCGTGGCAAATTTTACGACGAATTTCAAAATTCGTCACAAAATTTTGAAAATAATAAAATAAAATAAAATTTTAATATATATTAATTATTTATTTATTTAATTTTGCAACGAATTTCAAAATTCGTGACAAATTTTGCGACAAATTTCAAAATTCGTCGCAAAATTTTGAAAATAATAAAATAAAATAAAATTTTACTATAAATAAATTAATTAATTAATTAATTTTGACACCATGTCCCGCCACCTGGTTAAAGATTTGAACCAATTATCCTGGGTTCTATCAAACCCTAGTTTTCAACCTCCCAATATGAAAACATCATTTGGGGTTCAATTAGTTTCAAGCTTTACAATCTCTCTCTCTCTCTCGCAAGAAATGTAAACATTTCCAGATGCTCATTTTTGCTTGCCAAAGAATCCAATTAGCTCCATGGACAAGTGTTGACAACCGGAACTCTATGTATGTCGATGTTCTGGATCATACCCTTTAAGATTTTCATTAAAATAGATGCAATCTCTCTCTCTCTCCTCTTATACGGAATCCCCACTAAGACGATTTTCTCTGGTCTATTCCGAATAAGAATATAGCATTCCAAGCATGTAAATGCGTCAAGAAACGGTAGATATGGTTATTTCACATTATTATTACCCTGTTTGCTTGTTCTTTCATGGGCCAAGCGTTTTTAACAGGAAAAGATTAAACAGCGGCGATGCCATGCACCATTTGATTAGGCCAACACTGCCAGCCAACTGACAGAATAGCACCAATAGAAGAGAGAGAGAGAGAGAGAACAAGCCTCATTATGAATTAAAAAAAAAAAAAAAGGTAGTAAACAATTTGGAACATTGACTGGAAATGTAACTATGAGCTTGTAACACACTTCTCAATAAAATAATAACAAAAAATAATTCTTCTCAATAAAATAATAATAAAAAATAATTATATCGTTACCATGGCAATCTTTTTTTGTTGAAAATGCTAGGACCGTACGTGGAAAGAGCAATCTCAACGAGAAGAGGAAACTGCAACAAAGCGAAAAGGGTAATGGGAATGCTACTAAGCAAAATAATTGGTATGATAATCCAATCTAGTCTTTCATGTAGCATCATGTAGAGTGTTGCACCAAAGGCTATCATCATGGTTGCAATAGAGACGAAAAGCGTAGACAAAGCAATAATCAATTTGTTGGGTAGAGACTTGAGAAAATCATCCTCTGCATAGCGGGTGGTGAGAATTCCTAAGAATATTAGTATGGATGTTGTAGAGGAGAAGAGAGAGATTGCAACTGAGATGATGAAAACCATGAACGGGGTGACAGTTATGCCGGATTCCTTTCCCAAGAACACAGGCAAGCCCGAGTTTTGGTCATTACCACCTGGAACTGTAAATGCTGCGGTGAACATGATAGTTGCAATGAGAGTGGCCACAACCATACCAAATGTTGCTGTGTCTTTCATCCACTTCTCTCCTTCTTTAACCAAGTTCTCGTGTTGCACGGTAAACAAGTCTCTTGGTGTCCTTCCCTCGATGTTTCTTGCTTCCTTGAACTTGGGCTCCACAATTTTTTCCACCTCCTACAATTGTGTCATTGACCACATTTGATTATAGTTCTTTTATGATATAAGAAAGATAGACTAGGCCAACGGATAGTTAATTTACTATGAATAAGTGTTTATATTTTAATTAAATTTCGAATTCAAAATTTAAAAATAAAAAATATTATATTAAAAGAATAATAGAGTTTTCATAAATATTCGAATCGGAATAATTGATGTATGGTTCCAGATACCGTAGTAGATTTTAAAAAGAAAAATAGGAAAGATAGACCAGAGCAAGGGACGACCTTTTCGATATATCTAAATATTAAGCAGGGACTTAGCCCCTCCTTTGAAGCTAGGCTTGCCCGGAAGTATGCCACGGAAGCTCAGCCCTTCTAGGCCTGGGCCTAATTCTAGGTCAGACTAGGTTTGACTGCATCTGACTTTTTTTCCCAGACACTGGTTATTGCTAAAGAAAAACAAATACAAAGAACAAAAAAATCGTTTCAACTTATTTTTGAACACTCAATGCAATACCTTAAACCATTGTAGCTCCCTTTGCATTTGTAGAGCACCACCCGACTTTCGACCAAGCTGAGAAGAGGGAGCTAGCATTGCGGCATGATGCAACATATTGTTACCAAATGTGTCTCTGTAGCCCACTATAATATACTTCTTTGTGCCCATTTCATACATAAGGTTGAAAATATTTTCCTGGCGTTGGAGCACTGCATAATTAAAGGGATATCTTCCATGTTCATCAAAGAACCATATCAAGTCAGGATAAGACTTAAACACCTCAATGACAAACTCAATCAGCCCATATTCAACAGCACGGAACAATGCCTGTGTTATCCCACTCTTCGAAAACTCTGACCAGTCCAAAACGGATATCTCTTTACAAAGTCTATGTAGCAATTCAAGAGCTTGAGCATGTATCAGCTTTCGCTCTTCTATATGCTTAGCACCTGGAACTATGATGACGAGAAACACAATTAGGGCAAATTGGCTGAGTGGAAGGTATATACTCAAATTAAGAAAGAAGAATTAGGTGATCGTATTTTGTCACATCTTGCATACCCAAAATTTTTGTGATTCTCCAAAACAGTCCAAACAATTTTCTAAGCGCTGCATGTGAAAAATTGGACAAACATGTTAACTTCCTCTAACTTTTGTGTGTGTGTGTGTGTGTGTGAGAGAGAGAGAGAGAGAGAGAGAGAGAGAGAGAGAGCATACATTGGACTACAATGTTCCTATGATCGTCTTGACTTCCTCTTGGAATTTGGATGTTGATTTGGAGATTGCTTTGAGCATAAGAAGATTGTATGGGTATACCTTCCATATTTAACATAGCTATGTTACTGATGTGTTGGACATCCCTTAGATAACTATCAAAGAGAGGGACTATAATTGCTGTCTAGGGACAATTTTGTTCTTGGGGTACTCACAAGGATAGATAAATCTTTCCCAGAAAGGAAGGTGATCACCACTTAAAAATGAAGTGGTCGTTCGAGCCAACACATACACACCGGAACGTTCCTCTGAGTCCCAACCAAAAGCCAAACGGGGGCATCGTTGAAGTAAATCCAATGCAACATCTGATACATGGTATTGCCAAACAGCACTAATAGTAGTTGGCATAATACTTTTCAAGAATTTTTATTGAGTGTAAGTTTGAAGCCTAAGATGTTCTTACCAAGAATATCGGCAGCAATGCAATTAGTTAGAAGAGTCGTACCATTCGTGTTGCCTTGCTCTGGGGTTAGGTCTTCTAGAGGAGTAAGAGAATAAAGATAGCGGGTCATATTAGTATGTCCAGTTGCAGAAGATAATACAACCGGGATTTCATTGTACTTGGTTTTGATTCTAACCAAGTTCTTATTCTTTTTTATCATAATTTCTGCAATTTGAGTTGTTCCACCTCGCGCAGCAATAGCAAGTGCTGTGTAGCCGTCGACCTCTTGTACTGCCAAGTCTTGTTCTGACATCAATTTCACTAACTCTTCCACAATCTTCACGTGCCCTGCAGTTACTGCAAGGTGGAGCGGTGTTTTTCCCGGGTGTGAAATTTTCATTCCTACTAGGTGGGGATGCAGGTCAAGAACCTCTTTGGCAGTCTTCCAATCTCCACGATCCACAGCCTTGTGAAGCTTAACAAAATGAATGTTCATATTTTCCTGCATCCCTGCCAAGGGTTGCTGCTTTAAGACAAGGACCAAGTAAAGTCTGCAGGGTCCTTGAACTGCGATCTTGAGTTCAAGGCATTTATTACTCATA
The DNA here is from genome assembly GCA_033439265.1 of Dillenia suffruticosa. Classification (NCBI taxonomy): domain Eukaryota; kingdom Viridiplantae; phylum Streptophyta; class Magnoliopsida; order Dilleniales; family Dilleniaceae; genus Dillenia; species Dillenia suffruticosa. The sequence goes on from JAVTVX010000027.1 coordinate 2,823,544, forward strand.
AGCAACATGGGACAATATACAACTTTGTTTATTCTACTTTTTTGGAGTCATGGATATGAGCTATGAAGAATTTGCTGCCAAGATTGGGATATTAACAGGTGAAGTTATATTGTGCACCTGTGAAAATCTAGAAGTAGACGAATACCTGGCTGAACAGCCGAGCTAGCTTGTCCTTGAGGTTGTGGACCTTGCAGTAGTTGTTGTCCCTGTGGCTGTGGCTGTAAGTGGTGCTCTTTTTGTGATTGCTGGTCCTGTGAATCTTGTGGTGGCTGGGGCTGTGACTGAGGCTGTACCTGCGCTTGCCCTTCTGATTGAGGTCGAGGTTGTTGTATCTGAATTTCTTCTCGTGACTGAGGTTGTGGCTGTGACTTAGGTTGTACCGGCGCTTTTTCTTGCCACTCAGGTTCTGCTTGATCTTGTGGCGGTGCCTCTGACTGAGAATGAATCAGCACTTGTTCTTTTGTCCGAGGTTGCTCTTGCTGTGACTGAGGCTGTATCTGCATTTGTTCTTGTGACTGAGGTTGTGGCCGTGACTTAGGTTGTACCTGCGCCTGTTCTTGTGACTCAGGCTGCATCTGCATCTGTTCTTTTGTCTGAGGTTGTGATTCCTGTGACTGAGGCTGCATCTGCTTTTGTTCTTGTGACTGAAGTCGTGGTTGTAACTTCGGCTGAGGTTCTGGTAGTTGTTTCTGTGCATCTGACTGAGACTGTATCTGCACTTGTTCCTGTGACTGAGGTCTTGGCTGCAGGGTCTGTGGCTGTGGCTGTGGCAGCTCCGACTGAGTCTGTATTTGCGCTTGTTTTTGAGATTGTGCACCTTGTGACTGAGGTTGTGGCTGTTGTTGGGGCTGTAGCTGTGGTTGCTGCCCACAAGTCTGTTCCAGGAAACCCCACGCAGCTCTGGCAGAGTCATTGCTGATAATTCGAGCAAGCATATCCGATGAACATGTCATTTGAATAGCGTGTAAAGCCATAGCATTTTTCTTTTGCCAAGTCTTGAAATACCCTTCATCTTCTCCTGGTTTAGACTCCGCTGTGCCTTGAATGACATCCCAAAGATCTTGACCCTTTAGATAGTTTCTGAGGCATCTGCTCCATGTCATGTAGTTGTCACCTTTTAGAGGTTCCGGAGCTATTGCATACCGCACTCCTTGATTTGTCTGCATAATTGATCCCGAATCTTTGCTGCTCAGATGATGATAGTAAAAAAGCTAAGCTAAGATTAAGTGAGATGAGGAAGAGAGAAGATAATCCAAGATCTGTCAGAAGGGTATAGTGTTTGGTTAATTACATGTTTGGTTCCAGAACTTTGTCAAAATTTACAAATTAATTCTTATATTTAAAAATATTATATTACAGTGCTCAAAGTTTTAAAACCGTAACTTATTGATCATTCCATTATAAATGGTGATAGAGTATCTGTTAACTGATGACAATGACGTGAAATAAAATGACAATTTAGATGGAGGTATGGATACTGACGCTGACGTGGTGGTTATTTTTTGGGATTCTGGTCTTTACATGCTTCTCAATAAATTTATAGCTTCTCAATAAATTTATAACTTCTCTCAACTTTGATGCTCCACCGTGCCTCTCTCTCTCTCTCTCTCTCTCTCTCTCTCTCTCCCAGTCCTCAGATCACCCGTTTTTGAAGATCAAAGATAGAAACAACAAATTAAAAAAAAAGAAAAGAAAAGAACAGCGAAATAATTTGAATGGGCAATTTTTGAGACAGTGAAACAAAATATATATATGCATTACATTACATTAATTTGCATCATCATCAGATGTTCAGAATCTTGATCATTTTTTTGTTACATAATAAACCCCAAAAAATTACAAAACGGAAGAAAAAAGGAACAGAATAATCCGGTGAAGTCATCCGCATCGTCACCCGCTACCCCAATCTTTTCGGCAGCCCCAAGATTTCTATACAAAAAACAAGAGCTGATAAATTTTTGAATATTTTTGTAAATCAGAAAACCCCAACGCCACCCCCCAAAAAGAGTTCTTCACTCTCTTCAACCATTTTTTTTTTTTTTTTTACTCCAGATTATATACAATGTTTTCTTCGTTCTTGCCCTTCTCTTTTGCTACCCACCACTCGTAATATACAATTTATAAAAATGCGATGGGAAAAACCGAAATCCCTAGAAGGCCACCGATCCAAAATCCCACATCACATAACAAGCTCCAAAACCCAATCCACATCAGGACCCGAAGAATTAACGTTAGGAGAAGGCTCAACCTTTCCAAGAGAGTTCTCCCTTCTCAGCTTATCAAACATCTTCGCCCGTAAATCCTTAGCCGACTCGACCCGCTCCATAACAGGTTCTTCCTCGACCCCATTCTCCCCAAAATCCAGATGGCCAACTCCGTTCGGTTTCCCAGTTGGTGTAGATGGAAGACTACAAACCCATTTCTCAAAACCGACATCCTGGGAGACGTTCCAAACGGCCGACTTAACTGCAAATGCCTGATAGAACCCACCATCTCATCAGCTGATTTTTATTACAAGGAAGTTGGGTTTTTTTCCCGAGGGGTTGGTTTTGTGCTCAGCGGTGGTTCGGATTTACGATGAGGAGGAAAAGGTTAGGAGAGGTGGTATCCATGGTAAGGAAAAGAAAGGGAGAGAGAGAAAGAGAGAGACACGGTGGAGCACTAAAGAAGAGAGAGGTAACAAACTTATTGGGAAGCAGGGAAAGGCCAGAATCACCCAAAACACAAACGAATTTGCTGACGTGGAATGTCATGTCACCGATAAAAACGGTTTGATACTGCCACATCAGCAACATGTAACAAGAAATGCCTTTTGACGTGGACATGACAATAACGTGTCAGGATCTATATATTCACCTAAGTTGCCCATATTATTCCACGTCGGAGCTAAATGGATATCCGGTCATTATCTATAACCATAACGGAAGGATCAATTGCTGTTTTAAAAGTTTGAGTACCATAATGTAATATTTTTAAGGCTAATTTGTGAAATTCAAGTAAATTCAGAGGACCAACATGTAATCAAACCATCGGTGTTTGTTTGGTTCCCCAAAGATAAAATGATTAAAAATGACCTTACCATGACCTTTACGTTACCATTAGTATATTCCAAACAAATTAAATAAACTTTTGGAATAGTTAGCCAGCGGTTGTTTGAATGCCAGTGAACTGGCCAGAGGAAAAACTAAAGAAGAATCCACTTGCAATGGTTCACATCCTGCACCAGAATTTTTAAACCCCAGAAGATACATTCACCAGGCAAAATCACCAAAGTCCTTAAGCTTAATTTTATTTAATTATTTTATTAAAACTCAAAAGATTTTTGTAGAAAACGAGAAATTTTAGTAAATGAAATTTGAAAATTTTATATTAAAAAATTAAATTATTACTCTAGAATAATATTTTATTGAAAAATTGCTCGACGTACACCAAAAAAGACCTCAAGATGATATTTCTATAATAATTAAATAGTTTAAATCACTAAAACGTGCAGTATTTTTTATTTCCCTCGCTTATATGAGCTGATAAGGACTCCCCAATATTCTCTCTAGCTCTCTCTCCCGGGGCCGGCAACAACGTAAGAGTCTATTATTTAATTACATTTGTGATTCCAAAATTCAATAATCATGTTTGTAGTTTAATAGAATGTGCTTTAATATAACCGATCTACTTGACATTGAGGCAGCCCTATGAACAAGCTCTCGGTCACAGCTTTCTCCTTTGTCTTTGGCTTGAATTGGAATCTTCTTGCAGGATAAGCACTTTGGCACTAAAAATTCTCTGCATTGTACCAAAGAAAGATGGTTCTTCTCATATTATTGCTTCTCTTCACATTATTGTCTCGCAAAATCAGAATAAGAAAAAGAACACAGAGGAAGATACATGACATAAGTTAGCAGCACCAACATTTTCCATGCATGTCAAACATTCTACTCCAAAAGTGGAGACGAAAATCTCAACGAGGAGTGGGAATTGCAAAAGAGCAAAAAGGGTGACAGAAATACTAGCAAACAACATTATAGGCATCCGGGCACAATGACAATGTAGTAGGTAAGGATCTGAGGAAGTCGGCTTCTGTTTAGCGTGATGTGAGAATTCCTTGGAACATTAGTACACATGTTGAGGAAGAGAATAGAGATGATGCATCTCATCCGACATTATGAAAACCATATAGTAGTCCGTACGAGTTTGACAGTTGGTTCCATTAGGAATGGTAAAGGCTGCAGCAAACATGATAGGAGAGATAAGAGCAGCCCCAACCGTTTAAGGTGTTGCCGTGTCTTGCATCCATTTCTCATCTGCTTTGGGTTTTGTGTGTTGTTCAGTGAACAGAACAAGGGGTGTTTTCCCTGCAGCATTCCCTGTCTCCTTGAACTTTGGCCGCACAATGCCCCATGCTTCCTGCAAATTAGAATCCAAAGAACAATAGAGAGAAAGAGGCTTTTTTTTTTTTTTTTAATTATGACATTAATACTAGTACCTTGTACCATTGGAGTCCTCTTTGCATTTGCAGGGCAGCCCCAGAAATTCCATCAAGCTGATTGTAAGCTGCAAGAATTGCGACTACATGCATTATGCTGTTTTGGTCTTTGTCAACATGTAATATGCTGTTTTGCTCTTTGTCAACATTAGTAGCTGCAAATGGCTTCTTAGTAGTCATTGTATACAATAGGCTCAAGACCTTGTCTTGGTGCTTAAGAGTTGCATGTTGTATTACACTACCACCATTAGGATCATTGAGATCCATGGCTTCAGCGTAGAATTTCCTGACCTTGATGAACAACCCAATAATCCCATTTGAAGCAGCATCAGAAATGACAGGAAGAATTCGATTTGATTGAGCCGTTGAGGGTCCAAAACCAGCAACTCTAGGCATATGCTAGGGCTTCAACATGCTTCAACTTTGTGTCCTATCTATGCTTAAATCATGGAATTTTAATTCAAACTAAGACATAAATTTCATCATTCTTCAAGAAAATGATATAAAAAAATTTAAGAAAATAATGAAATTTCCATAGCCAAAGAATCCAATTAGCTGCATGGATGCTCACAGGATATAGATCTCACTATGGATTGAGCGAACTCAACACAAACTAAACAGTTGTCTCAAACTAGATATAGAATTGGCTACATCAACTATATCATGCTTAGAGAAGAGAAACAAGTTGGACAAGCCCTTTTGTTATGCCAATCATCTCGAGCGCTGACTGTAGCGTCTGCTCTTCTTATTGCAACTAAGAAAATCCTAGGGAAAAGGGGCAATACAATGATTAGAAGGCTCCTATTTCATTTCAGATATAAAAAAAAGGCTCACCCGGTATATAAAGTGCTCACTGGTTTAGTACGGGGGTAGGGGAAGGGTGAATATATATGTACGCAACCTTCCCCTTACATTTTTTCCAAAGAGGCTGTTTTCACGTCTCGAACCCGTGACCTCGAGGTCACCAAAGGAACAACTCAACCATTGCGCCAAGATTCGCCCTCAAAAAAAAAATGTTAATAGTTAAAAATTCCACAATGTCTACAAGACACATCATGCCTTCCGGGCATTCTATTGAAGGAGAAGCACTAACTAAGCATTCAAGAGAGACTATCAAAGACATTTTCAAGACAGGACCTTCAAGGACAAATGCAGAAGAAAGAGAAAACAAGATACACTAAACAAACTTTCTAATTAAGGTAATCTGGCAGTAAAGGTATAGTTTTAGATCTGGATTCCAGCTGGACCCTCACAATAAGCGGGACAAATATTCATGATCATTTTTGTATTCCCTTTATAATTTGACCTAAATTTGGAGAGAGGGAGAAAAAGAGTCAGAGAGAGAGAGAGAGAGAGAAGAATTTATGTTAGCATAAGAATTTCTCCTTGCATTAAAATGATATAAGATCAAGAAAAAAAAATTAAATATTCTTCTTTGAAGTGCCTAAGGATATATGTTAAAGGCATAAATCCTACCATGATGCTATGCTAGAGAAGACTTGCCTTTTTTATTGATTAGGGCATCATATAAATGGTATAGAAGGCACTAATTGGTATGAAGAAGTGCTATAATGAAGAACTATCATCATATATGAAATCAAAGATCAAAGTGACAGGATGTGGAGGAAGGTGAATCTCCTAAGTTAATCATGTCTATTTACCCTTTTTGTCTATTTTCAGATACAAAGGAAACTATAATCATTCGAGGTATTTAATTTTGGCTATGCACTGCCGCAGTCCTCAAAAAATGGGCAACACTGTCCCTCCTGCGAAAAGGATCCACCAAAACATTTCAATTGTAGGCGTTGGAGAATATTGTAGAGCCAAAGTTCATAAAATCAAGAGATAATGAAGGCAAAACACCAAGTGATTCATCCACCATGTAGCATAAGAACTTGGTTAAAGAAGGCGAGAGATGGATGAAAGACAAAAGTACGCATATGGCTGCTCTCATTGCCAGAATATTAAGATTTCCAAGTGGTGATAACCAAAACTCATGTATGCTGGTGATCTGGATCACACGTCCACCCCCTTTTGATATTCATTATAGTAGATGCAATCTCTCTCTCCTCTTCTACGGAATCCCTCCTAAGACAATTTTCTCAAGTCACATCCGAACAAGATAATAGCATTCTGTGCAACGATCCATGCAAATGCTTCAAGAAACAATAGGTATGGTTGTTTTACCAATGTTTTTTTTGGCTGATACCATTATTATTGCCCTGTTTGCTTGTTCTTTCAACGCATAGGCCTAGCACTTTTTAATGAGAAACGATTGAAAAGTGACCATGGAAAATTTCTATTACAACAACAATAACAGCAATCTGAACCTTAATCCCAAATTCTAAAGTTGGTCATTTGAGAAATAAATATATAATAGAAGAAAAAAAACATAAAATTTAAGTTTGAAAACAAAAATAAAGGAAATAACATTAAAAAAATAAAAATAAGAAAATAAACTATCCATAAAAACTTAAAATAATAAGAGAGATGATTTAATTATTTCAAATTTTTATACGTCACTCATTCCTATTTAAAATCTTCTTGTTAACTAAATTCTTGACACTCATATTTTTGCAGATAACTTGTATCCAATTTTCAACAATTTATCTCGACGTTTCACTAAATCTCCCACATTTAAAGTGTCGCTTCTCCTAAATGATGCATTTTTGGATCTTTGTTACACATGTCCAAATCATCTCAAACGACACTCTCGCATTTATCCACAATTGAACTCGTTCCTAACTTAGTACGTATCATTTCATTTTTAATCATATATTTTTTAGTTTTACCATATATCCATATCAATATTTTCATTTCAACAACAACTATTTTATACTGTTGTTGTTGTTTAATGGTCCAATATTCGGTATCATACAATAATGCAAGTTTTATTACAATTCTATAAAATTTTTCATTCAATTGCAATAATATCGTGTGATTGCAAAAAACTCCAAATACACTTTTTCATTTCATTCAATTCGCTTGAATCCTATAATTCACATTCTCAACTATATTACTATCATTTTGAATGATGAATCCAAAATATCTAAAACATTCACTTTTCTGTACGTACTGTCCTTGTAATTTAATCATTTTTTATCATTCTGATAGTTGCCACTAAATATACATCTCATATATTCAGTTTTTGACTAACTCAACCTAAATTCTCTGAATTGTAATATGTCTCTTCATAACTCCAATTTAGTACTAATTTACTCTTTAATTTCATCAGTTAGCGCTATATCATTTGCAAAAAGTATACACAATGATATTTCATCTTGGATACTATTAGTGATTTCATCTATCACTATTGTAAAAATGAAAGAACTTAATGCCAAATCTTAATGAAACCTAATGTTAATTGAGAAATTATCACTTAAATCCCGTAAGTTTTTATATTGATAACAGTTCTATCATACATATTTTTTATGAAATTAATGTATCTGATCTTATTTTTCGTCAACGCCCATCACAATATGTCTCTAAGAATGCTATCATATACTTTTTCTAAATCAATAAATATCATATGTAGATCTTTTTTTTTATACTCTAAACGTCTCCATTAAATGACTTAGAGAGTGAATGGTTTCGGTGGTAAATTTTTTTTATATGAATCCAAATTGATTTTAAAACACATTTATCTCCGATCTCAATTTATACTCTATTACTCTCTCCTACAACTTTATAATATGACTCATAAATTTAGTTTTTCTATAACTGAAACAATTTTGTATGTCCCTTTTATTTTTATATAGTGGTACAAGTGCGCTCTCCTTCCATACTTTGAGTATTTTCCTTGCTAGATTTTATTAAAAAAATCCGTTAATATTTCTATCCTCACTTCACCCAAACAATTCCACACCTCAATAGGAATGTCATCGGATCCTATGGCTTTATTATTCTTCATAAGAACCATGAAAAATTTCTATTAATTAAGAAAAAGAAAATTCTATGCCCATGGGTGGAAAACAAATCTCTACAAGAATGAATATTGAAACAAAGCAAAGAGTGCAAAATGGCAATGGAATGGTTGCCAAAAAAACTGGTAAAATAAGCCAATGGAATGGTATTATCACCTCGTAAAAATTTCTAATGGTGTGGCTATCACCATGAAGGGATGTTGGTTCTAATCATGAAACATGTGAAATCCATTTTCTAAGAACACTCGCATGCTTATGGATTGGTATTTACCACCTGGGAACCTAAATCCTGCGTTGAACATGATTATAGCAATTACTTGTCTTTCAACCATTTCTCACCTTCTTTAACCAAACAATGAACAACAATGTGATTGGCTCTAGAGATTGTGCACTTTGGGACTAAAGTTGCCGTTGCAGTTGTCGCTGCAGATATTGATAGCAAGTCCATTCCAAGAACCAAACAAACCGACAGATTTCTGACCAAGCATATTTAGAGCAGAGAACAGAGGCCATTTGAATACATGCAAAGCCATGGCATTTACCCGCAATAAAATCCCAACGAACTTGACCCTTCAAATAGGTTTTACTGTATCTGCTCCGTCTCATGTATTTATCTCCTTTTAGGGTTTCAGGAACTATTGCATACAGCACCATTTGATTTGGCCAACACCGACTGAGAGAATAGCACCAACCGAAGTAAGACTATGTTCCGTAATTTAGTCTTAATTTGGCAAAGATTGGCGTAAATGACTTTAAATTGAATTCATTAAAACATGAAACCTAGTCAAGTTTAGAACTCTGAAACAGGATGACTGTGGAAAGGGTTGTGAGCTAAGGTTTACCTTCTATCAACGGCGACGATGAAGGGAAACGAACTCCGGCTACAGAACCCACCGCCAACTTCACCAAACTCGATGTCTGACATCGATCTAGCTCGAACGGCGACAGACAGCGGCGGCTCTAAAGCATTCCGATCGGCTGCTCCGATAGTGCAAATGACAACGAACGGACATGGATCTACGTGATTTCAGTCGAAATCCAACAGCAAATCTTGCAACAGTTAAGACCCGCACAGATATAGCTCCGATGAAGACGAAACGGAGCCCATCACCGACAAGGTTAGAGAGATCAGAAGTATATTTTTCATAATTACGAGAGATAACGCAGATCAACGGCCATAGGCAAGGAGAAGGAAGCAGATAAGAGGAAAAACGGCTTTCCCAGCTGGGACGGCGATCGTCTGGAAACAATGGGGCTCTGCTGTGGTCGGAGAAGGTCACCATAGTGGAAATGTGGCCTCCGCAGCCGAGGAAAGTCGAAAACTCGAGGGCGACGACGGCCTGGTACAGGAGGCAGCATAGACGGAGGAAACGAGTAAGAAAAAAGAAATAGTGGTTATTAGGGACACACAGCTGAGATCTGAACAGAGAATCAAAACAGATCCCACGGCCAAGACTGAGCGATTGAGAGAGTTGAGATCAGAATATATTATCATATTAGATTTAGTGTCGGTTTGACGGATATTTTTTTTCGATTTCGCTTCTCTATTAAATAGATTTTTTTCTTCTTAAAATTATTTTTTTATAAATAAAATTTTAAAAAATAGGTTTTAAGAAAAAAACTCTTAGGAAAAACTTTTTATACTTCTTAATTTTTAAACGATAATTTTTTAAGAAATATTTTTTTATTCTATTTATATCTTTAATAGAAAGATATAAAATTTTAAATATATTTATATCGTAAATTCATTTATCCTCATATTCTCTCTTTCACTTTAACTTTAATTTTAACTCTTAACTTTTAAATTTTAATTTTATTTAAAAAGTTATGAAATCAGTTTATTTTTAAAAATAAAATTATCAAACAACCCTTTATTTTATTTTAAAAATTATTAATTTCTACTTCTGAAAAAAAAAAACAATCTTATCAAACGGTCACTTAATAATAAACAATCAAGATAAATCTAACGTAGAAAAACTTAACAATAACAATAACAACAATCTTAATCCAAAAAATTAATGAAACCAAACAGCAATTTTAATCTAAAAAATTAATAAAACCAAACTCTCAAAACACAACCCAAAAAATCTAAAATAAGACACGACTCAATAATAATAATAATAAGAATAACAACAACAACTTAATGTTTTGAGTCCCAAAAAATGAAGAACACTTGATCTTTTATGTATGTCAATCATATAAACCAAGAAAATTAAAACAAAAAAGATGCGACAAGAATACTAAATTGAGAAAGATAAGTAATAAAATGTCTTTAAATTCAGATCCTTAAAACTCATAATGAGAATTAGAAGAGTTTAACATAGTATTAGATATTAAAGACAGATGTCCCCTGATCTCTATTGAGAATGCATAATAGAGCTGATTTCAGATCTATTAAAAGGGAAATAAAAAATGATATTTGACTTAGAATTCAAAAAAAAAAAAAAATTCAGTCTCCTCTCGCTCTCTAGAATGATCGTAAAACCAATTTGACAGCCCAAAAACATTTTGAGGTTTCCTTCTTCCTACTTCTCTTTTTGTTCTTTTTTTACCTTTAAAGAATAACAAATATATTTAAGTCCATACCATTTTCTGCGAGCAATAAATTCAAAAAAAAAAAAAAAAACGATTTAATATTGGTATATTAGATTCCTAAATTTAATTAGAGGTGTCGAATTTGAATCCTAATAATAGAGAAAAATAATTTAGGAGAACCAATTCTTTAATAGGTTTCACAATACTCAGACTAGATTAGTTTGGTGAAAATCGGATATCGATCGGTGTTAAATTATTCACTTATAAAAAAAAAATCCTAAATTTAAGATTCTTCAAGAAAATACTGGATTCAATTCTTAAATTAACTTCTTTTCGCCTTCGCTATTACACAACAAGAGGGTCAAGTAATAGCAGTAATAGTATGTCCTAATTTTTTTTTTTATTATAAGAATTTTTATTGTACGATTAACATGATACAAAATTAAATTTTAAAGATTAATTTAATTTTATCATCGATTATAAACAGAGAAAAACACCTAGAAATACTTCTTTTATTTATTTATTATTTAAATTGCGATTACACATGAGAGAGGGGAAGAGCCCACTGGGCACCAAAAATAGTGCAAGATTAATTGAAAATTAAATTTGGTACATTAACTCAAAATATCAGATTGTACTAACTAATCCGATCCAAGCGTTATAAGATTTATTATAGGGTTGGTTATTTCAAATTCTGTTTTACTATTCTTATGGGTCGAACTCTAAACCTATGATTAAGGAGATGCATGGTTGGATTTTTGTACCCACGCAAGTTTGGTATAACATTGCTATCATGACACAACTTTCTTGTTGAGAATGCAAGGACCATACATGGAAAGAGCAATCTGAACAAGAGGAAACTGCACCAAAGCAAAAAGGGTAATGGGAATGCTGCCAAGCAAAATAATTGGCGTAACATTTTGACTTGCTAAAGACGAATATTAGTCTTAAAAAGTATACGTTATTATGCAAGGTAAAAAGAGAAAAAAGAAAAAAAGAAAAAAAGAAAAAAAGAAAAAAATTGTTGGACACAGAAACACCGAGAAATATTTCTTCTATTATTCATCACTCGAATATATGAACTAAAGCAGATAGATTACACATGAGACAGAGAGAGAGAGAACAAGCCCATCAGGCGCCAAACAGCTCTCAATTAAAAAAACAACTACAAAAAAATTTGGTACATTAACTAGAAATGTAACTGTGATCTTATTTTGTAACACACTTCTCCGTACAACGGTCTGACACTTAATCTCAAATTTTAGAATCGACTTCTCAATAAAAATTTAAAATAATTACATTGCTACCATGACACTCTTTTTTTGTTGAAAATGCTAGGACCGTACGTGGAAAGAGCAATCTGAACAAGAAGAGGAAACTGCAACAGAGCAAAAAGGCTGATGGGAATGCTACCAAGCAAAATGATTGGTGTAATAACCCAACGAAGCCTTTCATGCAGCATCATATAGAGTGTTGCACCAAAGGATATCATCATGGTTGCAATAGAGAAGAAAAGTGTAGACAAGGCAATAATCAATTTGTTGGGTAGAGACTTGAGAAAATCATCTTCTGCATAGCGGGTGGTGAGAATACCTAAGAACATTAGTATGGATGTTGTAGAGGAGAAGAGAGAGATTGCAACTGATATGATGAAAACCATGAATGGGTTGACCATGTCTAATTCCTTTCCTAAGAACACAGGCATGCCCGAGTTTTGGTCATTACCACCTGGAACTGTAAATGCTGCAGTGAACATGATTGTGGCAATGAGGGCAGCCACAACCATACCAAATGTTGCTGTGTCCTTCATCCACTTCTCTCCTTCTTTAACCAAGTTATCGTGTTGCACAGTAAACAAGTCTCTCGGGGTCCTTCCCTCAATGTTTCTTGCTTCCTTGAACTTGGGCTCCACAATTTTTTCCACCTCCTACAATTGTATCATTGAAGTTGTAACTTATAATTCAAAAAAAAAAAAAAAAAGGTGTTTAAAGCACTGCTACTCTCCATCACCCACATTTCATCATAGTTCTTTTATGACTGATTTGAATTATAAGAAAGATAGACTAGAGCATCAAATAGCAACAACAATAACCATCACCCGCCGAACCTTTATCCCACAAAGTGAAATTAGCTATATGGATCCTCCTGCGTCATTGTGCTCTATTTTATATCATATATTCATCTATAAGATTCTTTTCTTTATACAACAACAATAATCTTGTTTTATTCCACTAAGTGAGGTCAACAATAAGGATACTTTTATATTATTATATTTTATGTTACATCATATTTTTATCTATATTTAGATAATTTATATTTTCACCTATATTTAGAGTATAGGACGGCCTTTTCGAAATATCTAAATATTAAGCAGTCCTGGGATTTAGCTCCTCTTTTGAAGCTAGGCTTGCCCGGAAGTATGACATGAAAGCTCAGCCCTTCTTGGCATGGGCCTGGTTTTAGCTCAGACCACGTTTGGCTGCCTCTTACTTTGTTTCCTTAGTATCTGTTACAAATCTCGCTCAAATTACACCCTCACCCATGCTAGACACTGGTCATTACTAAAGAAAAACAAATACAAAGCACAAAAAATCGTTTCAACTTATTTTAAAACACTCAATGCAAAGTAAAAAATTGAATACCTTAAACCATTGTAGCTCCCTTTGCATTTGTAGAGCACCACCTGACTTTCGAGCTAGCTGAGAAGAGGGAGCTAGCATTGCCGCATGATGTAACATATTGTTACCAAATGTGTCTCTATAGCCCACTATAATATACTTCTTTGTGCCCATTTCATACATAAGGTTGAAAATATTTTCCTGGCGTTGGAGCACTGCATAGTTAAAGGGATATCTTCCATGTTCATCATAGAACCATATCAAATCAGGATAAGACTTAAACACCTCAATGACAAACTCAATCAGCCCACTTTCAACAGCACGGAACAATGCCTGTGATATCCCACTATTTGAAAACTCCGACCAGTCCAAAACAGATATCTCTTTACATATTCCATGTAGCAATGTAAGAGCTTGAGCATGAATCAGCTTTCGCTCTTCTAGATGTTTAACACCTGGAACTATGATCAAGAGAAACACAATTAGGGCAAATTGGCTAAGTGGACGATATATCCCCAAATTAAGAAAGAAGAATTCGGTGATCATATTTCATGTTGTTGCATACCAACAATTTTTGTGATTCTCCAAAACAGTCCAAACAATTTGCCAAGTGCTGCATATGGAAAATTGGACAAACATGTTAACTTCCTATAACTTGTTTGTGTGTGTGTGTGCGTGAGAGAGAGAGAGAGAGAGAGAGAGAGAGCATACATTGAACTACAATGTTCCCATGATCGCCTTGACTTCCTCCTGGAGTTTGGATGTCGCTTTTGAGATTGGCATGAGGATAAGATGATTGTATGGGTATACCTTCCATAGTAAACATGGCTATGTTACTGATGTGTTGGATACCCTTCAGAGAAGTATCAAAGACAAGGACAAGTCTAATTTCTGTCTAAGGAAAATTTTGTTGTTGGAGTACTCACAGGGATAGATATATTTTTCCCAGAAAAGAAGGTGATCACCACTGAAAAATGAGGTGGTCATTTGAGCCAACACATAAACACCAGAACGTCCCTCTGAGTCCAAACAAACAGCCAAACGAGGGCACTGTTGAAGTAGATCCAAAGCAACATCTGATAAATAGTTTTGACAAACAGCACTAATAGCAGTCAGCAGAATAATTTCAAGAATTTTTATTGATTCTTAGTTTGAGGCCTAAGATGTTCTTACCGAGAATATCAGCAGCAATGCAATTAGTTAGAAGAGTAGTACCATTCTTGTTCCCTTGCTCCGGGGTTAGGTCTTCTAGAGGAGTAAGAGAATAAAGATAGCGGGTCATATGGGTATGTCCGGTTGCAGAAGATAATACAACCGGGACTTCATTGTACTTGGTTCTGATTCTAACCAAGTTCTTGTTCTTTTGGATCATGATTTCTGCTATATGAGTTGTTCCACCTCTCGCAGCAATAGCAAGAGCTGTGTAACCATCATTCTCTTGTATTGCCAAGTCTTGTTCTGACATCAAATTCACCAACTCCTCCACAATCTTCACTTGCCCTGCCGCTACGGCAAGGTGAAGCGGTGTCTTTCCCATGTGTGAAATTTTGATCCGTATAAGGTCAGGATGCAGGTCAAGAACCTCTTTTGCAGTCTTCCAATCTCCATCATCCACAGCCTTGTGAAGTTTAACAAAATGAATGTTTATATTGTCCTCTGTCCCTGTCAAGATTTGCTAGTTTAAGACAAGGACTAAGTAAAGTTTGCAATGTCCTTGAACGGCAATTTTGGATGCGAGTCACTTATAACTTGTAAGCAACATAAGACAATATAAAACTTCGTTTTTCTAAGTGATCGGAGTCTTGGATGTGAGCTATGAAGAATTTGCTGCCAAAATTGGGATCTTACTGAGAAACGTTATATTGTGCAACTGTGAAAATCTAGAACTAGACGAGTACCTGGCTGAACAGCTGAGCTAGCTTGTCCTTGAGGTTGTGGACCTTGTAGTACTTGTTGTCCCTGTGGCAGTGGCAGTGGCTGTGGCGGTTGCTCCTGCTTTTGTAATTGCAGGCCCTGTGAATCTTGTGGTGGCTGGGGCTGTGACTGAAGCTGTAACTGCACTTGCCCTTCTGATTGAGGTTGAGGTTGTTGTATCTGCATTTCTTCTCGTGACTGAGGTTGCGGCTGTAACTTAGTTTGTACCGGCGCTTGTTCCTGCGACTGTGGTTCTGCTTGATCTAGTGGCTGTGCCTGTGAATGAGACTGAATCTGCTCTTTTTCTTTTGTCTGAGGTTGTGCTCCCTGTGACTGAGGCTGCATCTGCTTTTGTTCTTGTGACTGAGGTTGTACATGCGTCTGTTCTTGTGATTGAGGTTCTGGTAGTTGTTTCTGTGGGTCTGACTGAGACTGTATCTGCACTTGATCTAGTGACAGAGGTCTTGGTTGCAGGGTCTGTGGCTGTGGCTGTGGCTGTGGCTGTGGCTGTGCCGACTGAGGCTGTATCTGCGCTTGTTCTTGAGATTGTGCACCTTGTAACTGAGGTTGTAGCTGTTGTTGGGGCTGTGGCTGTGGTTGTTGCCTGCAAGTCCATTCCAGGAAACCCCACACAGCTCTGGCAGAGTCGTTGCTGATAATCCGAGCAAGCATATCCGATGAACATGTCATTTGAATAGTATGTAAAGCCATAGCATTTTTCCTTTGCCAAGTCTTGAAATACCCGTCATCTTCTCCTGGCTTAGACTCCGCTGTTCCTTGAATGACATCCCAAAGATCTTGACCCTTTAGATAGTTTCTGAGGCATCTGCTCCATGTCATGTAGTTGTCCCCTTTTAGAGGATCCGGAACTATTGCATACTGCACTCCTTGATTTGTCTGCATAATTTGATTCCCCAAACCTGTGCAGCCCAGCAGATGATTGTAGAAAAGCTAAGCTAAGATTAAGTGAGATGAGGAAGAGAGATGATAATCCCAGATCCGTTAGATGGGAGTCAGACAAACTCATGTCTGGTTTGGATTTCCAAAGATAAAATGAATAAAAAATGGCCTGACAATGACCTTTACTTCTTGAAAGAGACTATAACTACCTTCCAATCAAATTAAATTAATTTTGAAATAATTATGGGTGAAAACTCCGCTCAACCATAATCATAATTGAAATAATTAAAATTAAAACAATGTAATTCTCATAATTCTAATCTAATTTCATAAAACAAAAAATCACAATTTAATTTAATTTAATTAATTAATTAATTCAATTATTTAAATTATTTAAATCAATCAAATTATTAAGATCTCTATAAAAGATTTTTTTTAAATAATATTTAAAATTTTAAATTCCTTTGTTTGTAAGTGATGATAAGAACTCCCCCATACCTCTGCAATTGAGAAAGGTAAATCACATACCTCTATAATGGATTTCTTTTTTTTTTTTTAATCAAGTTAAATGGAGATGAAAATGCAAGTCCCTTTTTTCTTTGGAAGTTTAAGAAAAAGTATGTCCATATGGGATCTTCTTGACATGGAGGCAGCCCTATGAACAAGTTCTTGGCCACAGCTTTCTCCTTTCTCTGTGTTTGGCTTGAATTGGATTCTTCTTGCAGGATAATCACTTTGGCAATAAAAATTCTCTGGATTGTACTAAAGAAAGATGGTTCTTCTCATATTATTGCTTCTCTGCTCATCATTGTCTCACAAAATCAGAAAAAGAAAAAGAACACCAAGAATGATTCATAACAGAATTTTTTTTTTTTTTTTTATGGTTACAATTCATAACATAAGTTAGCAGCACAGACATTTTCTAGGCCTGTCAAAGATGCTGGATCCATAAGTGGAGAGGAAAATCTCAACGAGGAGTGGAAATTGCAAAAGAGCAGAAAGGATGACACGAATGCTGGCAAACAAGAATCCAAGGTAACTTCTCACGATGCACAATGGCAACCATGGTACTATAGAGAAGATGAGGGTAGAAAACCCGGTGAACAATTTAGAAGACAGGGATTTGAGGAAGCCGTCTTCCACAGATGTTGACGAAGAGAATAGAGAGAACGCATCTGACACTATGAAAACCATAATAGTACCGATAAGAGCAGCCATGATTGTACAAGATTTTGGGGTGTCTTTCATCCGTTTCTCTCCATTTGCTCTTAGTTTTGTATGTTACTCGGTGAACAAAACACGAGATGTTTTGCCTGCAGCATTCACTGTCTCTTTGGACCTTGGCTGCACAATGCTTTCTGCTTCCTGTAGATTAGAATCCAAAGAGTGAGAGAGAGAGAAAGAGAGAGTACTGTTCGTGACACTAGTAGTACTAATACCTTATACTGTAGTTTCTATAATTCAAATCGCAGGATCACATAAAAATAAAGAACTCTGAAGAACTTTTATTAAAAATGGTAATAAAAAATTATATAATTTATAGCCTTTCACCTGGAAAATAAAACTTGTTTAAAAGATTAAAGAACAAAAAACAAAAAACCACCGATAGAAAATCAAATAGTTTAAAACCTAAAACCAAAAGACTTATAAGCAAAGGAAAAAATTACAAAGTTGTTGCCTTCCCACTTTCACCATCACGAAAATTTCAAATTAGAATAATCAAAATTTTCTCAATGTGAATTATTTCTTCCCTTTATCCTTTTAAAAAGAATGATTTTAAAAATTAAAAAGAAAAAAAAAAAAAGAAAATTTCTCTTCAACTCTCATTGACTTTTCCACGTAAAGTCGTAAATGTAGACATTAGCTCCCCCCTACCCCCTTATATTTCTTTCTGATTCCTTGCCAGAAAATGCCTTTTATTGGTTTTTCTCTCATCTCTAAACCCCTCTCTCTCTCTCCAGCACACAAATTCAATCATTTGTCTCTCTCTTTCTAAATTGAGCCACCACATGGAGCCGGTGTACTACGGCGGAGGAGGCGACGGAGGAGAGAGGCCGTCGCCGAGAAAAGAGTCCCCGCTCCAAGGTCCGCGGCCCGCCGCTCTCCGGATCCGAAAAGACTCCTACAAGATCAGGAAACCTCCGGTGGCTCCTCCGCCATACCCTCCTCCGCACCCCGCGGCGCTGCCTGCCAACGAGCGGCGTCAACCGGTGATCATCTATGCCGTCTCCCCCAAGGTCATACACACTACGGAAGCCGACTTCATGAACCTTGTCCAACGCCTCACCGGCCCATCTCCGACCGCCGCGGACGGCGGAGCTCCGTCTCCGGCCGCGAGGCTGGCATCAATAGAGAGGACAAATCCGACGATGGAGAGAGAAAGAGAGAGAAACAGCGAAGTGGGTATGTTAGGAGGGGTTGATTTGTGGGATCTGACCGGGGATCTAGTGGGTCAAATTCCGGGGATATTGTCACCGGCGCCGGCTTCTTTGCCTACGATCTCGCCGTTTTTGTTCTCTCCAGGGGCCGACCAGAATACCCTTTTCGGATCATACGATATAAGCACTTTCAACTTCATGCCCAGTCCTACAACGATGTTTGCAGGTCCTTTAATTTCCCCAACTTTGTCTCCCGATTTCTTCAACATTAAATTCCCAGATTTTTAGGGGACAAAACACAATATCTGAGGAAATTTTTGGGCCGTAGACTTTTCGAGATCGAGAGAGAGAGAGAGAGAGAAGAATTTGTTGTTAACTAGTCATTTTACATGGGAGTTGTAAACAGTCACGCAATTGTGGGAGGAAGCAGAAATATTACGGTGGGAGATTTTTCATTTTTTGAGGATTGGGAATATTTCTTTTTTTTTTCAGATTTCAGATGTAATCACGATGGTGACTGATTTTGAAATTTAGTCGCGTTTGTACAAATATTAGCAGAGATCTTTAACATAAATGGGACTAAATGTAATGGATATTAGGATTTTGGTACCAACTGTACCATTATCTTTCCTCATATTTGGATTTTTAGTATTGAATTTGTAAAATTTTAACCATTTTTCATTTCTCCAATACCTCTTGCCTCACAAAATAACTCCAAAATTATTAAAGAAAATAAGATAAAATATTTTTAGTACCAATTCACACCAATATTTTTTTAAAATCTTTTGTTGAATTTAAAAGGGTATTTTCAAAATACTTTCTAAATCCATAATCCAACAAAAAAAATAATTAAAACTATTAACATGAATTATAATCCCTATCTTGGGGTACACAAAAGGTGGTGATAAAAAAGACAATAAAGCTCTTCTTAAAGATAAATACTCAAGCAAGTTTTGGGACATTCAATCCTACAATCGAAAGAGTTCTTATATAAACTATGTTGCTCTAACTCACCTTGTCATCACTAATTGGCATTACATGAACTAAATTAGGGTTTAAGCTTAGAGTTCAACCTTCAAAGCACACTGAGGTTAAAACAACTCCATGAAAATCCAATAAGATGCTAGATTGAAAATCACGGCTCGGACCTCTGAATTTAGGTTGCTGCAGCTGTTGAATTCCATGTGCCCCCAATTAAGGTACCAACTCTATCCCCCAGAAGGGCTTTCGAGATGTTTCCAGGTTTGTTTAAGTTGAAGACCACAACTGCATTGAAAAAAAAAAGAATCCAACTTATTAATGAAAAGGTTTGTAACAGCGAATAGTAGCAAGATTATTGATCAACCGAGTACCAGGGATGTTGTTTTCTTGACACAAAGTAATTGCGGTCATATCCATAACAGATAAATCCTTTGAGGTCACATCGTGGTAGCTTAGGGTGTCAAGAAGCCGAGCGTTTGGGTTGCACCTAGGGTCATCATCATAAACTCCATCTACATTTGTAGCTTTGAGCACAACCTCTGCATTAACTGGATCAACAAATATGAATCTCAAGATTAGTTAAGATAGAGAGCGATGCAGTTAACCAACTTAGAATCCTAAGATGGAATCCTAAGATGGGAAGTGTAACTTACTCTCTGCACAGCGCAGGGCTGCAGCGGTATCCGTTGTGAAGAACGGATTCCCTGTTCCAGCCGCAAAAATCACAACTCTTCCTTTTTCCAGATGCCTAACAGCCCTTCTACGTATGTACGGCTCTGCTACTTCAGACATGCGGAATGCAGTCTGGACCCGTGTTGGGATGCCAATGCTCTCCATTGTTGCTTGCAGAAATATCGCATTCATGACTGTCGCCAACATTCTAAAATGACGTACAAATTGATCAAAATTTGTCCTTTTCAAACCAAAAGGTACAAGTTTAGAGAATCTAGCTTCCATTTTTTCTTGCCCCAATTCGTGGGAATGAACAGGGACCACCCCTTTCCCACATCAAAAAAGGTGTGGTCATTAAGATGAATTAGGTGATGTCAATAGGAATATCTTGAGGAAAACCAAAATTTATTACAAACATAGGACAGAATCTGCAACCTAAAAACGGGGAAAGCTCGCTGTATATCTAAAATAACTGCTGATGGCAGTTGGCCAAAGCACCGGACCATGGTGATGTCCATACCCAATTCTTTTAAAGGCCACAAATTCGAGTATGGACACGTGAGGCTTAAGTTGACAAATTTTCTAACTCAGATTTAGTCAATATGCACTCTGAATGCCGTCACAGTATCACATTTTAGGAAAGTTGGTTTTGCATTCCAGGAATAGTTATAGCTTTGCATCAAAAGAAAATGTGAGACAGAAAAAATCACAATGAAATCAATACCCAATATAATCCGCAGATGATCGGTCAAGCCCACTGCTTCCTGCCCAAGATGATCCACGGAATATATTACCCCCACCAACCACAATTGCCACCTGAAATATATGCCAACAAGTACCGTCAGTCAAATAAAACTTGAGGCAGTTCTCTCTTCCATTTCCCTATCAAGCATGCCTCACCAATCTAACAGATAAATACAACTGCCAATTTCATCCATATGCTCATCACTGATATACTCCTGAAGCATTGTTAAGCTGCCCTATTCAAATAAGCTAACATCACACAGAGTGACAGAAGACTGCATGGACATGACCATTGGTATACATGTTCTTCGACTTGCAAAGATCTAAAAGCAAGAACAAGTAGAGAAGACCAATACTAAGACTTCACCTCAATGCCGTGCCTAGTCACATCTGCAACCTCCCTTGCAATTGCCATAGTGACCTATACAGAAGCACAATCACAGCATATACGGAACAGCAGGAAACAAGACAAGGGAATATCTATAAAGGGAGGGACATAATTGTATTCTCTTATGTTTACATACTTTTGGATCGATATTTTGTGCTTGATCCCCAGCAAGTGCTTCACCGCTTACTTTAAGCAACACCCTCCGCCATTTATATGATGGCTTGGATGCACCACCTTCACTAAGTGTCGCAGTAAAGGGTGATACTATAGGTATTTGCGGCTGCCCATTAAAAGCACTGCAGTGATAAAACCACATTATGACCTTAGGAGTCAAAAACCCAACAAGGTCAAGAGCAAGTTCTTGAGTAATAGCATCTTGTAATATTTCCATAGAGAAAATTATACAATCACCGCTTAAGGAAGCAGAAAAATACAAAGATAACATTATCCTTTCAAAAAACACATTATGTGATTCAATGAAATAGGAAGAAGGAAGAATAATTACTGACGACCTAGAATGCAAAAACATTGTAAAAGATATCTTATAAGGTTCGCCTGTTTGGACTTCTCACCTTCCACATCATGCAAGATATTGGAATAGTTGTCCATGCATGCAGTGGAACCATTACATTCCTCGCCAACAACAAACCGAGATCATCAAAATATTTGCTTTAGGAAGCACTTTGATGACTCTGATTAGTATATCTTTTGACACTCAAGAAAGAGGGATGATTTACCAGGCTTTGCTCGGGAATAATGAGGAGGCTCAATTGTTAGCCCTGCCAAGTTTCGAAGTATTAAGCATAGAGACAGGCTTAATTCTCGCACTTGGCTGGAGCCTTTGACATGCTGACACCACTTCCTTCTAACTTTTCATTTTAAGTCAGCAAAATTATCCTAAAATACATGTAACCAGGTGGAAATCACAATGACAGTCATACAATTAGATCTCATCCATATTGGACAAACTTCACCTGTGGACTTTTGACTACAGTGCTCTCTAGAAATCCATCTTTTTTTTAATTTGTAACAGAAAAATCAGAAACTAAGATAGGGCATAAAGCTTCTTCTTGCACGTCAAAGCCAAGAGTAACCTTTTACATTCTCTATTACCCTCAAACAAATCGAAATTCTTAAAACCCATTACCAAATAAGTCAACAAACATCATCACAAAGACCCACAAAAAAATTAAATAAAAAAAAAACCAGAATAGGACCCAGCCTAATCTGTCTTCACTTGGACAATTTCACAAACACGGAAAACTCATATTTTTCCACAGTTAACAACCCAATAAAAAGTTTCTTAATTCTTCAAACCCATCATCGTTGGAACATATAAAAGAATATCTAACGTAAAAATGCCAAAATAAGCACAAAAGAATTACCTGCCGTTGATGGGGTCCGAAACATGACCAGAATCAGAGGAAGAACATTTGACAAACATCCTATTAGATAAGTTTCGGGAAGAACCTATTTCTAAATGACTAAAATTGAACCTCAAATTCCCAGAAAGCAATGCTTTTGCTGATGTTGGAGGCGAAATTGGGTTGAATTGGATAATGGGTATCAAAGAATTCGTGATTGCCATCACAAAATTCAAATGCAGCGAAAAGGAATTAACAATATCCAATGCCTTCTTTTGTATTCAATGAAGAAAAGAGTTGTGGGGTTGTTCCTAAAACTTAATGATTTCAAATTGGGTTTCGGGATATTCTCCCTCTTTTCCTAGCGTTGGTTTCTGGGAATGAGATATTTCCGTTTGGTGGAGCATGCCTATGGGCTCGGGAGTTTCTTCACGGCAAAATGTCTTTTCCTGAGGAAATTTTAGTTTAATTTCCTTTTCCCGAAAAATAAAAATCTTAAAATAAATAGGCATTTGAAAAGAAGGTGATGGTTAGACTGATATCATCATTAAAATTTTGTTTTTTAGTGACTAAAACAAGACTTCCAATAATTAATGTTGTTGGTAAAATTAAAAAAAAAATTAATAAAAAAATCTCGTGCAAACATGCCTTCCAATGATTTTGGATGGCCCACATGTGGACTTAATTTGTTTAGAGGAGATATTTGATTAGGAATGTTTTCAAAATCTGAATCCCTAAATAACTCCGTGAACTTATTGGTTCATTATTTTATTAATTGGATTAATTAGATCATTTTACGAGTCAAATGATATAATTATGATGTCATATATATAATTTATATATTATATATTTCAAAATATAATAAAATTTATATATTTTTATAAAAAAATAAATTTATTCTATTCATAACATAAGAATATAAAAACACGTTTTCAAATAAAATTCTAAAATATATAATATCAAATGAAAAAAGAACGAAAGGAAGCAAAAAATCAAATGACAAAAAAAATAGCTAGTTTAAAAAAAATCATAGATTTTTTTTTTCCTTTTGGATCGTTTTAAACGATTTATCAATTTTACTAATTTTAAATGATTTTAATCAGATTTGATTTTATCTTATTTAATAATAAAATTGAACCAAACAATAAAACGATAACCGATCCGTCCGATCTGATTTTTAAAACACTGTTCCAAGCCAAATGGCCCATTCATTGGGCCTACCGTAAATAAACAAACTCTATTTATGTTTTTTTTTTTTTTTAATACCGTTGGTTTCAAATTTAAATAAAGGGAAAGAGTTGCAATATATTGGGCCTACCATACTGCATGATTATTGCTAACGTTTTCTTTAAGGGGCCTGAGCACGTTACTTGACTCAAATTAGGATTCCAGATTATATCTCTTACTCTTCTAAGTGTAGAAATAGAAATAAGTCTTGAAATGAGTGAAGGTGGAACTGATTTAAGATTAGGTCATACTCAACTCAATTGAATTTTGTTTCTTAATTCGGTTTATTTTTTTGATTTAGTTCAAATTTAACTAGAAATGCATTTGCGAATAATGCGGCTCACGCTCATAAATTCAAATATATCAATCTAAATATCTAAACCAGCTATTTAAATTAAAAATTAATAAATAATTGAAGATCATTATAAATTCACAATATAAACTAAAACTAATATTACTTTTGTATCTTTTATGTGTCTTCTCGTTTAAACAATTTTTGTAGTCTCAAAAATCAATCTAATCAATTTTAAATATGTAATTCAAACAATTATGTTACATATTAGATTAATTTAAAAATCAAATTAATCGAATTTGAGTCAAATTTGAAGTTTATTTTATATGAAATTAAAAAGTCTGATTTGTGTATAATTAATTTCGTTCATAAACTTGGTTTATTAAATCAATAATCGAATCAAATAAAGTGTTTACTTAATTCATTTACACCAATAATACTCGTTTGCTAGAGAAGCATTACCAAATCAATTGATCTAATTGGAAGGATGCTATATCTTTTATCGAAAACTCAGTTTCGAATCTTAGGAGTAAAAAAAAAAAAAAAAAAAAAATTATTGGGAGAGCTCCCCTCTAAAAAGAGTCCGACGCTAACTCGAATCAAATTAATAAAAATATAATTTAAAATATCAATTGATCAAATGAAGGAACAAAAAAAAGGACAGAACCATACTAATGTCAAAATGATTATGCTTATACATGAAGAGGTGCCCGTTTGATTGGATTTTTTTAACTTCTCTTTTTCTTATAAGAAGAAATCCTATCAAATGAGATTTTTTTAAATCTCTTAAAAAAAAAGAGCTTCTTTTTTCACAAAGAAAAATTTTTAAAATGGCTTTTAAGAAAAAGCTCCTGGCTCCTTTTTTTTTTTTTTAATGTTATAGCTTTTTTAGAAATTTATATATTTTTATTCTATTTATATTTTCATATAATTATTTTTATTCCATTAATACACTCATTTAAATAATACAAATTTTCAAATATACCCATTAATTTTTAACTTTTAATTTTACTTCAGAAGTAAAAAATTAAAAAAAAAATTAATTACTTTATTTCAAAAGCAAAAAAACCAAATAATTTTTAACTTTTTTAAAAAAAAAAAATTAATTTTTACTTCTCCCTAGAGTCAAAAAAAAATTCCTACCAAATAAGCACGTTGATTTGTCACTAAACTCCGCTGCGTGGCTTAGAAAGCAGTGTTTTACCATTAAAATGTGAATTTTAACCACCAATTATGTTAAAGATAGAAAATCTTCTTTCCAAAATGTTGAACCTTAGTAAGTACGCACATAAAGCAGCTTTCGAGGAATTTGAAGACTTCAAAGGAAATAAACTTCTTTGCCAATAATGGAAATGCAATATCCCTTTACTTGGAATTAAATACAAGTACTTGCGGTGATATTTATTCGAATGGTAAAAAACTCTTGTTCAAATGATTTTCTTGAGATTTAGTGTCTGAATTTTCACGGATATATATATTTTCATGATTTTCACAATTTATATGTAACTAAAAAAAGAATTAGATAAAAATTAATCACTTCAAATAAAGAAAATTGCGATGTTCATTTGCAAATCATGGACTCGAAACCAAAATTTAAAATGCGGAATTTAATTGAACTCTAATACTTAAAACAACAAAAATTAATATATATGTATATATATATAATTCATTTCAAGATATTGCTATTCATTTAATTATCTTTAGGAGGTTTCCCACGCTTTAGGGTTAATAAGAATAAAATGGTAATTTAGTTACGAATTATATCTTTCCTTTTTTTTACGATTTGAAAGTTTATTACTTTTGTGGATTAAAAATGAACCACCTATTTTTATTTTTTATTTCAAAAAAAATGAATTTGAAAAAAAAAAAAAAAAAACCTTCACATGGAGTTCATTTGATTCCAAATAAAGGGCAAGCATCCAGAACATAGTAAGTTAGGAGAGGAAAGTAGAAAAACAGGTAAAATTATGTTTTTTCAAGTCTAGCATGTGTTTCTCTTCACCCAAAAATATACAGAGTCTCTGGGTGCATGAATATATATATATATTTTTTTGGTTTTTATTAATGATATGCAAGATTTGCTTGACTAATCTGATTCAAACATTATAAGATCTATTTTAGAGATTAACTCTTCCAAATCCTTTTTCCTCATTCTTAGGACTGGAATTCAAAATCTCTAATTAAGAGGATTAAATGTCTAATCATTCAATTCAAAGGAGTTTAATCGGATGCGTGAATATAAAAAATGAAAAATGTACACCAGGAAAATCGCATGACCCTTTGTGATGGGCCCAAAAATAAACGGCCGAAAGGGTTGACCCAACACTTTGGTAATGTAGACTACTTTGGACAGCTAGATTCATGTATCCGAGACTTGATAACATCAATATCCTGTGATCCTCAGAATCCTTTGGCAGATTCAATGCTTTGCCAATGCCAAATCCCAATCCGCGTGCCCAGAACAACACCGGCCGCAAGACCAGATGGCTCATGGCGGCACAAGCTACCCAGAAAAGATTGTCCAGAGCTCAATGCAAACCTCCTAAACTTTCATGGGCAATCCATAGTTGTGGAATGTCCTAATCTTCCCATCCCAATTGGCAGTCACAATGACAAGACCCCATGTTGCAGATAAAGAAGAGTAGCTTAGCTCACTTTTATGGTCATTGTAAGAGCGGCTATGATTTTGATCATCCTCCTGAATTGGTATATCACACAATGGAAGTTTCTCTTCGGGCCATGTTGCAGAAGCCCTGCAAGGCCCTTCCATAGAAAACCAACTACCTAGTGAAAATCGATCAGACTCTCTAAGCCATGAAGCTGTCTCAAGGTGGTGGTCCTGTGTTTGTGAGTAAGACCAAGGACTACTACGATCCGAAGGTGTTTGGTTCGTCATTGTGCCTGACCAAGGTAATGCAACAGACACACCTTGGAAGAAGAAATGCTCACAAGAGTAAACAGATCTTGATTTTTGCTTTGATGGTGGAGTGCTTAAGCTGTCATAGTTCCACATGTACACACGAGAGTCCTCCCCTACAGAGATTATGTGTCTCCCACTTGGTGTAAAGGAAGCTGACATCTGACTTCCTGATTTTCGGAGACCTGATTTGAGTCAATAAAGATACACAATTAGAAACATTGCACGAAAGTAACCTCTAAAATATAGTTTCCATTAGAATAAAATTTGACTTGTCTCCATGGTCAGAATTCAAACCCCCCCCGGGGGGGGGGAGGTGGGGAACATAAATCTTATAGGCAACCAATATTCAAACTTTCAAGAATATTTTATGGCTGTACTGTATGTGCATTTCTTTTGAGGAGATAGGATACATGCCTTTGCTTGGACAACACAGAGTAAGATACATGCACGTATAAAGCAAATACTACAAAAATCATACAACAACAACAACAACAATAATCTGACCCTTAATCTCATATCTCTTGGCCACAAAAATCATCCTCAAAAAAAAAAAAAAAATAGTGCATTCAACCGTCCAGATGAAACTCTCTTCCTATTGTGTATTGCCAAATAAATAATGTCAAAATTCACCGAGTTCAAAAGAAATGAAAAAGTGAACATTATTAGCAAAAATAAAAAATAAAAAAAGATTAATTCAATAGTATATGGATTATGTAGTTCCTTGAATTGAATTTTGCTTGCATGGCACAATCTAAAGCAATCGGACTATGAAGACTGCTATCGTATGAAACCAGCTGAGGCCAGAAAGGCCTGATAGATTGTAGTACTAGGGAGATCAGGGCTCTTCCGCATGAAAGAAAATCATTTTACATGAAGAGCACAATAGGAATACACCAACAATTTCAATATTTTCTAATTAAGAAACGTCTCAAAGGCGGAGGCACGGCATCCTATGTATCACAAGATAATTTATTCAAAATTTGATAAATATATGGTAACATGACCTAACGAAAAATGAAGTCCAAGAGATTCAAGATTTTTTACAGTATCATTCATGCTATGTTGTGATCAAATGATGAATAACAAAAATCTAACCTTTAAATTTGTGAACAACATCAATCCCATCAAGTATTCGAAGCTTGGAATCTTCTGATGTTATGATAACTCTTGGAGATTCTTCTTCAGTGAACTGAAAGATTACGCCAATCATCAATATATAAGGAAAAAAATAGAACAAGCAATGATATTGCCAAAAAAAAAAAAAAAAAAAAAAGAAGAGAAGTTTATAAGTAATACCTGAATGCCGGTAATCCTGTTGAGAGACGTTTTCTTCCTACCCTGAAAATTTATTTGCGCATCAAGCTGGAGATTGTTGGCTGTCCAATCAGAAACAATGAAACGAAAGCACTGGATTAGACACAAATTTAGGAAGAGAATCAACTTTATGTTTCAAATAGAAATCATACTCCAAATTTTAAAGGTAAAGTACCTGATACTTCATAGAAGCGACAAGAACCTCTAACTGAGCCAACTACAAATCCCTGCTTGCGATAAGGCAAAAAAAGTTCAATGGAATGCACTTCTAAGGAAACTAATGCTGCAAAATATGATCACAAATTGAATAAGATTGACACTCGTGTTTTTTACCTTCCCATCTGGCTGGTAACACAAAGCAGTTATAATGTCATGCACATCAGCCCAATCAACAACTCGGCCCCCAGACACACCCCAAATTCGAGCTTTTCCATCAACAGAACCACTGATGAAGTAATTGTCATCAACAGGATTGAACTGAATGCATGTCACTGATTTCATCAGAAGAAGAGACTGTTAGACTACTATAGGTACAAAACTTATATCATGTTCACAGATAAGGAAGACACAGAAAGAAAAAGAAATGCAAATTGTAGATCACACAAAGCCAGTAACAGAATACAGTCACAAGCTTTTATGCTAGCTTACCATAGTTATTGTGAGGAAAAACACGGAGGCATTCATTGCAACCTACTTTCCACAGACGAACAGTTCTATCTTTGGATGATGAAAGAAGAAACTGCAGCCAAATATTCAAATTAGCTTGACATCAAACACCAAGAAAACAGAAAAACAAAAAATTATCTGTCTAGGATTCTGTACATACGTTGGACTTAGACCAAGCCAGGTCTAGAACACCACCAACATGGCCATGTAGCTCTTGCAAAGGCAACTTTTCAATCTGAAAGATTTTTTCAGGAACCTTTACTTCAGCGGCACATGACTTCTTTGATCCAGACATTGATTCTCCAGTTCTGTTACCAAATTCATGGTGGGCAGTAACATTTTTGTCAGAGGCATCTACTGATGCGACACCCCAAATGCGTACAACTCCGTCTTCACCACCACTAGCCAAATACCGTCCATCTGGACTAAACTTCATCGTCCAGATGAAACCCTTGTGAGCTTGAATTTCTTGTCCGAGGTACATTGCTGTTAACTCCTTGTATCTTTTCTTGCTTTTTTGCACTTTCATTCTATTAGTTTTGGATACCTGAGAATTTGCTACTGATACTTTGGACATGCACACTTTTGCTATCCGCTTACTTATGATATTCTTAAACCAACTCTTATTTTTCTTCTCATTCACTTCAACTTTTTCATATGCATCTTCCCTTTCTCGTCGTGCTTCTGTCTGCAGCTGCACCGTTTGTTGAGACTCAATCCATTGCCTCTCATGATCAAATTCAACCATAGAATTAGAACCATTGTGCACTTCCCTGTCACTGCAAACTGTCATTTCTTGTCGTCCATTAGGCATGACAGACAATGAAGTTGAGACTGCACCACTACATTCTCTGATTCTTTCTAAAGCCATATTAGAATCAATTTTCCTAGACTGAACCTTGGAAAACGAACTGAATTCACTTAAACCCATTTGGTTGAAAAACATTTCCCGCCGTTCTTGCACACAGCCCGGCTGATTCATCCAAACATCCAAATCCAAATCCTTTATCACCAAATCTTCTCTTGCAATATCGGAACTGTCCGATGACAAGCGATCAAGGGAATCAAAGAACACATCTCCCTCATCACATGCACTCATGTCTTGCAATTGGCTTAGCACTAATCTTCCACATCAAAAGACACCCGCCTATTCACTTTCAATGCCCACAAATAAATTCTCAACAAGCGTTTCTATCTAACCACAAACTCCGAATTCACGGACCGAGTTTCATGCGATGAGAATACCAGAAACAAGAGTGATAACGCCAACTGTATTTCAAAAAACATAGAAACCACAAAAGCACAAGCTGAGTCAGATGAAGCACAAGGGCAAATAACTAGTATCAAATCTCGAAAATCCGGGGATAACAGCCGACACCCAATTTATGAATTCTTCATTTTAGGACTCCCCAATACTAAAATACACAAAAAAACCCCAAAACCCAGAAAAAACTGAATAGTCAAATGAAATTTTAACAACAAAGACTACGTAAAACTTGTACCTCGAATTCAATGCAAAGCAAACAGTGAAAAATTCAAAACCGGCACCGACCTATTAAGGATTTTTAACCAAATTAAAACATTCACATACCGAAAACTGCTCAAATGCTATGAATCAAACCCTAATTCATAATATTTTCGGTATAGAATAGTGAGAAAATGGCGGAGAAAGCAACGGTGAGAGAGAAGCGTTTTTAAGAACAAAACTTGTAAACTCTTCACCCAACAATTCAACATAAAAAAGACAAGAGACCCTTTGAATTTCACAGCAAAAAACCTCGAGATCTGAGAAATCAGAAAATAGGGTGTATAAAGGCAGGAGCAAAGAGACTTATAGGATCATTTTGGGGTCTGAAAAAACAATACGCTTTTGCGAGTTCGTTTCAGCGAACACAAATTCTCTGCCAATTTTTGCAACCGTAAAAACGAAGTTCAAAAATTGGGGGAAGCATAATAAATTAGCCCCAGTTCGGCATGTTTGGAAATTGGAAGCTCAGTAATTAACGTAATCAATAATGGGAAAATGAAAATTAGAATCGCTCGCTGTGATTTGGATTGTGGCTGATTTAATGAGATATGATAAGATTTGAAGAGTGGGCATGGTATGGCATTGATTGCTCATTTTAATTAGAAGGCGGAAAGACAGAGGGAAACTAACCAAAAACAGAGCCTCTGCGAAGAGGGAGCGAGTAGTGATTAGGTGTTTAGTTATAGCTGGATAGAGAGAGACAGAGAGTTGAAGGGCTAAAGCTACGAGTGAAAGTGATTGGTCGTTAAATAGTACAGGTCACATACTAGTGGGCCTAGGGATAATCTTATATTTTACCTTTTTTTGTTTTGGTTCTTCGGCTTTTTTTTTTTTTTTTTTTTTTGGTATTCTTGTGTTTTTTTTTTCTTTTTGTGTTTAGGCTTTAATTTCAAGTTTAAATCAAAGTTACCCTAATGGTAAAAAATCTTATCCCTCTTTAAAAGTCAAATCTCTCTCCAATTACAGTTCATAGCAACTTCCATGCATGTTAATTCATTTACATTGTTGTTCAAATTAAGATTTTTGCATGTAAATTTATTTACATAGTTTATAAATATATACAATGATAGAACATTTCATTTCTTTAATCAAATTTTAAAAATATAAAAATAGATAATCGGTTTCTAAATTGGATCCATAATTACTTGAATCGAACTATTCAAATTTTCAAATACCGATCGTCAAGTATCAAAATATATATGATAAATTTAAAAAAAAAAACTTAAAAAATGAAATCTGTATCCCACTTATCAAATCTATAGCTGCTTCCATGCATGTTAATTCATCTTTAATTGTCTGCATTAGCTTATTTAGTTATTTATATAGTTTATAAATTTTTAAAAATCAAATATAAACATTATTTAAATTATAAAAAAAATTTATTGGTCATTGAAGATTAAATCTTTTGGATCTATAAAAAGCTTTTATATCTATAATTAAATAAAATGGGTGATTTAAAGTAATGGTGATATTTGGAAGTGTATATATACATACATATATGTACAAAGTATATCTGAAAATGAAATAAATAATAAAGCTGTAGAAGGAATTAAAAAAAAAAAAAGAAATTGGATTCCATTTGTGATGGATTTGAACCATAAATGTGTGAAATTTATGTTTGCTTATAAAGATTAATTTTTAGAGCCAGACTTGGAGATTTGATGCCTATTATGGAAAGATAATCTCTAAGCCAATAAGAAATCTTTTTAAAATCAAATAGTCACTCAAATAATTTAAAATTCTTATTATCATTAGAAGCTTGGTTGAATCGAAAATCGAAAATCGAGAAATAGAAATAGATATGAAATGATATAAGAAAATAATATTTTGTAAGAATATATAAAATTAAAACGTGAAAAATGCTTAAATATAAAAAGAATATAAAAATTTTAATATTAATATTAATTATTTTATAAAAATAATAGAATAAATATATTTTATAATAAAAATCTAAAATGATCTAATATAATAGTTATTAATCATAAAACAAATAATATAAAAAATTATTATTAAATAAGTAAATAGTTTTTTAAATATGTAAATATAAAAATATAAATATTTTTATATAAATATTAATTAATTTAAAATATTAAAACATTTCAAAAATAAAAAACATCGGTATATAGGAATTTATGTGCATTGGAGATTAGAAATTCACAAGTACTCCTCTTCCTATTGCCAAACACAAAAAGTAAAATAAAAACCAAAATTTTTATGATTAAATCTTCCACAATTTAAGCGATTGTTTGTTTATGGGAATTAATCTTTACATAAAGGAAAGAAAATAGAGAGGAAAATATTTTAATACAAAGAAATATATAAGGAACTGTTTTTTGCTAGGGAATAATAACAAATATGTAATCCAACAACTTGATATTGCTTTATAGTGACGTGAAGGAGATATCGATACGAGAGACAGAATTAACAGACAGTCAGTTTAATGGGATAAAATATTAGTTTATATAATTAAATATGGAGTTCAAAACTAAAAAATAGAAAAAAAAATTATGTTGAAAAATATGTCTTTTAAATAAATTTTTGTAAACGTTTGAATCTGGTTAATTAAAAAATAATTTTAAATATTGATGATTTGATTAAAGAGAGAATGAGATGATGGCGCGGGGACGAGAGAACGTGACAATAACGAAAAGGAGTCCAAAATCACTACCATATAACTTTCCAAGGCATTCTTTATATGATGCTTTTGCAATTATTTTATATAAAGAAGAGGTTGAGTTTCCTGGTGTGAGACATATCAGTACAAGGTACAAAGACAGGTTTAAGTATCTCTTTTCTTTTAGCTTATGGTGATTTATTAACCACAAGAAATCAGACCCCTCACGAGCGCACTATAAGTCATATGATGTTCATGTGGATCCAACGTTATCCTAAACTTTCTTTGTTCTCACTGATCATTTCATTACACTTAAGCTTAACATCTGCCACCACTACGCGCCAAAACTCATTATTAGCATGCTGAATCAATATTAAGAAATATTAAGTTCCCGGGCACAAATTTTTTAAACGTAAATCGATTAGTATTTAGAGTTATATTATGACTAATTCGGTCTGAATATTATCGAATTCAATTTAGATAAAATTCTCTGAACGTAATCTTTTTTAAATAGATTTAATACTAACTATTAAGTTGACTGTCCGTTGATTTTTAGTACAAATTCATTTGTTAAATAATTACTAAATGGATTGAAATCTAAATTTAAGAAAAACAAATATGATTAAACAATGATTAAAAATGTATTTGAATATAAAATTAACAACAATAATTTAATATTTATAGACCGATAAAACACCAAATCATACTGAGGGAAATGCAAAAGTAGGCATATGTAACAGCTCATATGAAAACAGAATAAAGGAGAGACGGGTTTTATAGTTTTTTATTAAATTCACATTGTCTTGATGAACATGGGATTTTCCAAAGTTTCAATTATATGTAGAATAGATGCCTGTTTTAAACTTTTCGCAGCATTTCAAATTTTGGACCGCACCACCAAATATCCTTAAACAAATAATATCCAAATAATGGGATAAAAATTATGTGTCAATATGCATAAATACTAAATAGTAGGATATAAGTTAGACAAATACAAAAATGTGCTTGGTTTTGTTTTGAAGACAACCATTTCTCTCGAGTTGAATCCCAGCAAATAGCAATATTTCATGGCAATATTACCGGTTAAGTACTGCTAATTCTGAGAGCTTTTATGAAAGAGAGAAGGCATGGGAGGAAAGATCTACAATAATTATAAGTGGTTTGAATACTAAAGATAACAGCTCATATAGACCCCCTTGCCCACTTGTAATCCAAAAGTGGTTGAATAGGAGTTCTTTTTTTTTTTTCACTGTTGTTTCGCAAGCTTTGTTTCTTGGCTTACCAAAAGAAAAACATCAATGAAGAGAGAGAGAGAGAGAGAGAGAGAGAGAGAGAGAGATCACTCGATAAAATCAGAGCAAGAAGGTACGAAAAACTTGGTTTTCTTAGTATATGAATGATTGCTTTTGCTCATCAAATCCTATTGGTAGAGAAGTTGAGTACGTGTAACATGATGAGGAAATCAAACATCTGAGTTTGGAATCACACACTTCAAACAAATTTCTATGATGAACTATATGATCAGTATAAATGCATATATGATATTTAAAGTTCTATCAAACCTATAAGAAGAAATAAAAAAGTAAAGAGAAAGTAAGTTCAGGGATAGTAAGCTAACCTCTAGAAGCGACAGTGAAACCTCTGATGGTGAGGGCTACGAAGAAGCGTCCTCAAACTAACTCAAGTTCTACCTCGGACTATGCTCAGAGAGAGAGATAGAAAGAGAAAGAGAGAGAGAGAGATGATTAAGGTTGATAATTGTTGATAATTGAAGTGACATTTGGTCGTAACTTTAGCATAAGGGGGCTTTTTAAGTTGGTGTTATAAGAATGGTTAAGACAGACACCGAAGCGTCTCACTTGGGACTCCTTGATTCTCTTGATTTCCTCTCATTTAATGCCAAAAGTTTCCCCTCTTATATTTAATTCCCACCGCATCGTCTCCTTTTTAGCCTCCTATTTTCCCCCCATTTCTTTATAGACCTCCATTCCAACCCTTGTGAAGGAGCGAGTTGTGTTGGGTTGGGATCACCCCCCTCCCTTTCCTTGTTTTCTCTTACACCCTTTACATCCCTTCAACATGAGTTGTTGAATGGATCGACGATATTGATTATGACAAATGTCTTGTCAAATGTATTCCGGGCCGCGCAAATAGCCTCAGACTTAAAACCTTATTGATTATGCTCGAAAAATTAAATGTTTTTTCACTTTAAGTTGGTGTTATAAGAATGGTTAAGACACCTCAGCATCTCACCTGGGACTCCCTCTTTAATCGTATCTTCTCCTGATTTCCTTTCATTTAATGCCAAAACTTTCACCTCTTTTATTTAATTACCATCACATCGCCCCCTTTTTAGTCTCCCACGTTCCCCCATTTCTTTATAGACCTCCAACCGCGTGAAGGAGCGAGTTGTGTTGTGTTGGGATCACTCTCTCTCTCTCTCTCCCCATCTCCCTCTCCCCCTTGTTTTTGCTTTGTTGCTCATTTACGTTGAAATCACTTTCTCTTACACCCTCTACATCCCAGCTACATGAGTTGTTAAATGGACCATGTTGATTATTACACGGATCTGGTCAAATGTCTTCTAGTCCGTGCAAATAGCGGGAAGAGACTTGGGTTTATTAAAATGGAAGATAGATTTTTTAATTAAATTTAAATTTAAAATTTAAAAATAAAAAAATTTATTAGAATTTTACGTTCGAATCAAATTAATTAAAATATAACTCTAAATAAGAAATAATAAAAAAAATCTGAAGATTAATTAGACAATTGGGTCATGATGTTACTATTTTCATACGAAAAAATCTAAATATATTTTATTGAATTATTTTTATAGATATTTATAATTAATATAGTAAAAAAATATTAAATTTTTTAATTAAAATTTAGATTCAAATGTTAAAAATAAAAATTTGAATTAATTGTTAAAAATCTAAATATATGTTAGAAAAGTCCTTCCGAAAAAGGTCTCACCATTGATCAGTTAAGATCAACTGAAGCATGATTTCGATATCAGGAAAAGCGTTTTCTGATTATTTTAAAAAAAAAAAAAAAAAAAAAAAGGACCAAATCGAGCTTGGGTATTGGTGATGGTAGGGCTTCAAAATGAATTGCAATTTTTGAGACCCCACTCACATGCCCGCTTGTTATTTTCATTTGGGACTCATCTGACAAGCGAATGCCTTTTTCATTTGACTTCGAATGCACATTCTCCCAAGTCCCAAACCCCCATATATTTTTGTTTGACCGTAAGTGCTTATCTCATCTCCATTGGTGTTGGCCCACTGACAACCTCTTTAAGCCTCTGGCAGTTTTCTCTCTCTCTCTCTCTCTCTCTCTCTCTCTCTAAAAAATAAATACACACACACACAATGTGTATAATCGTAGAAGCTTCCCCTTCTCATAAATATTAATATCTAATTAATTCAATAATTATATTTTATTATTATTTAAATAAAATTTTAATTTCAAATTTTATATATAAAAAAACATATATTAAAAATTTTATCTTTTAAAAAACTAATTTAAATTAAATCAGATTTAATTAAATTTAATATGATTATTAGATTTCTGTAATTTATAAAAAAAAAATTATGTAGAAATTTGAATCTAAAAAATATAACTTTTTAAAAAGAAAAAACTTATATACATTGTTGGTGTGTTAATCATATCTCTTGTCCAATTGGAAAAGGAATAAAAATTA
The DNA here is from genome assembly GCA_033439265.1 of Dillenia suffruticosa. Taxonomy (NCBI): domain Eukaryota; kingdom Viridiplantae; phylum Streptophyta; class Magnoliopsida; order Dilleniales; family Dilleniaceae; genus Dillenia; species Dillenia suffruticosa. The sequence continues at coordinate 2,860,705 of JAVTVX010000027.1, forward strand.
AAATAATGTGAATCTAAAATTTTAAATATATATATAAAAAAAAAAAGTTCTGAGACCTCTATAAAATAATTATTATTACAATGCCTTTTTATGTATACGATATTTTCTAATTTCTCTTGACAAGTAATACCTCATTGTTTGGCTATAGCTACTTGATTTTTCAACTATCCTCGAGATATGAAGATGATGGATCAGTTTAATCATGATTGGGAGCATAGGGTAGAGAGGTGTGGAAGCATGTGGATGCTATGACTAGCTCTCGCCTAATGGATGATTTTGCAGAAATTCTGCATACCCCACCAAATTAATTTTGGGAAAGGATAATAATTTTTATGTTTTATTAAATTGGATGATGAAGGGGTGCATGTGGTTTCCAATAAAAAGTTTAACCTAATTTTGTAGATTTTGGTATCAACGCCACAATTCATGATCTCTCTCTCCTCATGTTTTCTTTTTTTGATTAAAGAGATTACTCTTCAGTTATTTTTATTCAAGAGTAAATTATTGCAGATATTCTCATTTATGGACGAAGATGTCTCCAAAGAGACAGTCTAGTGGTATAAATTTTCTCCTCAAATTAATAATTTTATATTCAAATTTTTATATAATAAAAAAATATATATATGGACGAAGATAAAAAAGAACCCACCAATCAAAAGGGAATGACTTTGGAAAATACCTTTTTGGAAAATAATAATAATAATAATAATTGTTATTTGGAAAAAAGAAGTTGAATTATTTTGCTTGCTTAAAATAATGTAAAATAAATCTAAAAAATTCTAAAAAAAAAAAAAAATTGTTCAGAGCCAAAAAATTAGTCCAAACCAATTTTTTGTTACGATTAAAAAATAATATAAAATCATTTATAAGTCAAATTTGACAAAATTAAATATTTATATATTTACATAGTAAACAAAATTTAATTTTGGGTTATTAATTAAACCAAATTTTTGTAACTGAACCTGAACTAAATTAATTAAATTTATTAAAAATCTAATCAGAATTGCCTAAATCTCATTGCCTTCTATTGATCTCAAACTTATGTTCTTATAGCAAAAAAAAATTAATATATTTTACCAATTAAAATGAACAAGAAATCCAAAACGGATAAACTCCACTAAAGGTGAAGAACAAATATATGACAATCATTGCAGACATCCCAATAGCCCACAAAGATCCCAAAAGACTAATTTCCATAAATAACTTCTCTTGCGGTGGGTGGTGATCCAAAGCCACTGCTTTGGTGACCAGGACATGGCAAAGAAAGTAGTTTGTACCTTAAAAATATCGGCTGCTCACTTGGGGTTTTCTGTCACCATCCTATCATCTTGGCAATATGCATAGAATATGAGATTGGTTTTAGCATCCGATACATCTTACTAGTGCTATCAACTTGATATGTTGATATTTATGTTCTATTAAACATGTCCTTCGTTGCATCTCGTAGATTCAATATGAAAAGAATTATATATATATATATATATATATATATATATATATATATGTATTGATATTTGATTACTGGTATTTAAAATCTGACTAATCTGATTCAAACAGTTATGGGTTCAATTATGGAGTTGACTCTCTCAACATTTTTTTTTCTATTTTCAATATTCAAAATCGAGAACTTAATTAAAAAAATTCAGTATCCTATCATAGATCCATAGATATATATATATATATTAGTCGGGTTTTATTAAATATTATTAAAAAAATTTGGAAATACTATTTTAAAAATTTTTAAATGTTATTTATTCTTTAAAAGCCATAATTTTTTTATCTTTTTTATTCTTGCATGTCGTACTAAATTATATATCAATTTTTTCTCGTTTTTTTCTTAACAAAAGGTTGTGGTAGGTGATGGTGTGGGAAGTCTGGTCTCTCCACCCTTTTCTTGTCTTAAGTCGACCATGTGCTATAGAATATAAAGTTTAGAAATTATGTCCAAAGCTCTTTGTTTTTCGTGGTTCATAAACTTGGTCACAATTCACAAATTAATTTGAAGCCATAAGGGAGATGAGATGAACAACCTCTATTTCAATTGGGCTAGTAAACCCTCCAAAAGGACAACCGACATTTTCATTGAAATTTGCAAACCTTATACGGCTGTAGACTCGTGGAAGAAGAAAAAGAAGAAGATTACAAGGTATCAGAAAATGGGAGGGGATCCATAGTACACAGTTGTACCAAAAATCATAAAACTAATCCAAAACCAACGTGTGTAGATGTCATCCTTGTATTCTATATGTTAACCTAAATATTCACAACACATACATATGGTATGACCAAATGGGTAGTCGTGGCTCACGTTGGTTCACATAGGGATTCCTTTTCATCGAATGATTGTCACAATAATTCTTATGCATTTTTAATCAAATTTGTATAATATAAGATATAGAAGCTTCGTGTAAAGTACCTTTAGTAAGTAATGGGGATTTTAGTATATCAAGGCAAGTTTGGGAGGTAAATCCGGACTAATCCATCGATCATGTTGGATTGATCCGTAGTAGATATATTCTATGAGTCGATTCATAAATTGAGACCGTTTATACACTCAATTTGCACAAATCCATGGTCAATGGCAGGTCAACACTCAACCCGTATTACCGTGAGTTTTTATGACTCGTGTGTTATATTTGAAAAGTTTTAAAAAAAAGAAAAAAAATCATTTTCAAACGATACCATCTTAGATTCACAAAAAAAAATTGAGATTTAAGTTAAAATTGAGAAAAATCATTACTCGAGATAGCATTTAGAGTGATTAAAATATTTAGAAATTTAAAAATAATAAAATTTATAAATTAATTAGAATAGAAAAATATTTTATTTCCGGTTTTAATGGTAAATGATCGTGGGTGGAGATTTTCTTGATAATAAAATTTGAAATTGTTGTTTTAAATGGGTTTACGGAGAAGTGAAGATGAATTTTGAAAGTTTAAATAAAAAAAAAAAAAGCATTGTGGGGGTGATTTTAGAGAGAGAGGGGGATAGGTTTCGTGGGTTCCAGAGAAAGGATGAGCAAGGAGGGTGTGATGCACGCATCGAGGAAAAGAAAGTTAGAATGGGAGAAAAAGAGAGGAGAGAGAGAGAGAGAGAGAGAGACGGGTGAAAACGAGCAAAAGAATGGTGGGGAGAGAGAGGATGAGTAAGAGTTGTTATGGGCCATTTGCTTTCCCATCAAATTAAAAGATATATTTAAAAAATATAATCATTTTTAAATTAACATGTAAGATTTCACCAAATTTAACTTATAATATAATTATATTTTATTTTTATATTTTAAAAAATAATATACAAATAATAACATATTTTAAAAAATATAATCATATTTTTTATATAATTATATAATTAAAAGATATATTTCAAAAAATATATTTAAAAAGATATATTATATTTAAAAAATAATATGATTATATTATTTATATTTTAAAATAATAAAAAAATAAACGGATGAATCGGTGGTTTTACTATAAATTTTAAGACACATGGGTCGATGCACGGATTAGGTGTCTTGTCTCACCATTTGTTGTGGATGCATGTATCCACAGTTTTCTTTCCGGAAAGGAGGAAAGATGATTATATCAATTGAATTAAAATTTACTTACATATATTCATAATTTTTATGATCCTTATACAATCACAGAAAAAAAAAGAAATTCAACATTAAAAAATCCAAAATTACTAATTATATTGGAAGAAAAATTATAAATTTTATAGGATTCATACTATATTTTTGAAATTTCTGGTGATTTTTGTTAAAAGACATTAAAAGATTTTAAATTTTCACATTAATTTTTGTTTCCTTAAAATTTTATGTAGCAAGCCCTTCCGCGGGGTTCCTCCCTTTGCGCTGGAGATTACCTGTCATCTGTGAAGGACTAACGCTACACTATGCAATGACAGACACATTGTGCGGCCTGAACAGAGCACTAAAACAGGAGAAATTATGGAACATCTGATGCCGGGAGGACATAAATTGCTGCAGGCTGTGTCCTACTTTGTCAGAGCAAGAATGCCACCAGGATATTCCAATTATCAGACTGAATAGTGTCTGCCTGCCATAGCTTTACCCTTTTCTATGCACGGCAACAGGGACATAGCGTATGGCTCAGAGACAGACCCCATCTATTGTTTAATCAACATTTATCAGCACAAATGGCATCATCCAATATTTGATGTTTCCACAAATGTATGGACAAATGCAAGTTTTTTTTTTTCCAAGAGTTCACTCTCCTTTTACTGGGAAAGAAAAGAAAGGACATTTTTTTATGAGTTAATAAGTCTTATAAAAATGTTCTAAAAATACACAATAATAATAATAATAACAATAGTAATTAAAAGACCCATTTGATAGTAAAAAGAGAGTAATCAGGAAAAATGTCATCCTTTCTGCAGAGTGAAATGGAAAATTAAAAGAATAAGGTCTCCCCTTCTCTTATGAAAAGATTTTTGTTTCCACAGGTAGTAATAGAAAACTATAAAAATTATGACATAATCAAAATGGACATTGCTCATGTCTTTGGTTACTTTTTGTCTGAAAATTTTTGCCCCTTTACCCTTGTATACCGGGAGCACACAAAAAATTGATGCAGTTCCTCTGACCAGCGGGTTTCACTGCTCAACCAAATTTTGTAACCCCCCCTCTCTCTCTCTGTCACTCACTATCTCTCCATCTCAGTCGGTAGTTTCAGTCACCTTTGTTTCAATTGTTTCCCCTAGAGTAAACCGGATGAATCTCCGAACTTTGATGTTTTCTCCAAGTGCGGCGACCGTTTGTTTTACCAAGTCTTTCACCAAGACGCTATCATCTTTAATGAAGGGCTGCTCCGAAAGAGCAAGCTCTCCAAGCCTATTCAGGACCCGTCCTTCTACTATTCTCTCTCTTATATTCTCGGGTTTTGACAAAAGATCTTCTCTTTGCATCTCGAGGTCTTTCTCCTTCTTCACAATCTCCTCTGGAACATCTTCGATAGATACATACTGCACCTGTGGGCAGGCCACAACTTGCATTGCCAGATCGTCAACTAATTCTTTGAATTTTGCACTCCTGCCCACAAAGTCAGTTTCACAATTGACTTCAATTAGGACACCAATACGGGAATCATGAATATATGATCCAATTCTGCCCTCAGCTGCAAGCCGACTAGATTTCTTATCTGCAGTTGAAAGACCTTTCTTTCTAAGGTACTCCTGAGCCTTCTCCAGATCACCTCCAGTCTCAGAGAGAGCCCTTTTGCAATCCATCATTCCAGCTCCAGTTTCCTCTCGCAACTGTCTAACAAGTGCAGCTGAGACTGCAACTTTGGGCCTGTGATATGGTGAATCATTTCACACCTTCTAAGATTGAAGAGAAAAAAAGAATTGACTGATTACATTTGTTCAACCAATCAAACAAAGCACGATGCAAAATGCATAAAAACATGGTTTCTCATTCAAACGAGGGTTGTTTTGTGGTTCTTCAATTGATTAATAGAGAAACAGGCACAATATATATTCATTCATTTATTTATGTCCCTGTTCCTAAAGGAGAGGCAGAATGACTGATGCATGCCTATTTGTCACTGATGACAAACAAAATTTCTACAATTGTTTACACAATCAACAGCAGTAATATACCAGCTTTTCTTTACTAGCTAACCAACTTTCTCATGAGAGTTTGAATTGTGGAACCATTCAAAATCCATGAAGAAAATAAAGAGACTTTAGTATGAACTTTGTTTGTGTAGGTGGGATGGGTCACAGAATGAGAGAGAGATACAGTCACTTCTCAACAGCCTCCTTGGCTTCAACTGCAACAGGCTGCTCTGTTCCCGTCTTGGGTACGGGTGCTGCTTTTGCTTCAGTTTGAGCAGCCACCCTGCTGCAAAATCCTGGCTTTTCTTCTCTAAACCTTCTCCAAGATTGAATCTCACAAACCTCTTTACCTTTATATTTTCCCCGATGGTTGCAATTGTCTGCTTCAGCCAATCCTTCACCACCGTCTTGTCATTCTTGATATAGGGCTGTTCGAGCAAAGCAACCTCCTCGAGCCTCTTTCTGACCCGGTCTTCCACAATCTTTGATCTAATCTGCTCTGATTTAGACAGAAGGTCTTCCTTTTGCATTTCGATCACTTTTTCCTTGTTAACTAGCTCTGCAGGGACATCTTCCATAACAAGATACTGCACTTGTGGACAGGCAGCCACTTGCATGGCCAGATCATCAACCAGTTCCTTGAAGATATCTCCACGTGAGACAAAATCTGTCTCACGGTAACTTCTATTAAGACACAAATTCTGCTGTCATGAATGTATGAGCCAATTCTTCCTTCAGCAGCAGCCCTGCTTGCTTTCTTTTCTGCACTTGCTAGGCCTTTCTTTCTCAGGAATTCCTGAGCTTTAACGATATCCCCTCCGGTCTCTGATAGAGCCTTTTTGCAATCCATCATTCCTGCTCCTGTTTCTTCTTGCAGCTGCTTTACCAGAGCGGGTGATATAGCTGATACATCCATATGAAAAATTCATGAGACGTATATAAACATTCCAGCAGAAGATTACTATTTTAATACAAAGCAACATGTTAGGATCCTCCATCTCAAAGCATTTTTACTGGGCTCCAGACATATCATTTTAGGTTCCCCACCTCATGGATGCAAAAATAGTGCAGCAGCGGCATTTGGCGACAATGATGATACTTTTTGAGCAACAATGATGATACTTTTTGCAATATAATTATTATTTGATGTACAAAATCTCTATAGATATGTTTCATATAATCTCTCTTTATTTTGTAGTCCAAACAAATAAATAGCAAACCTTTTGCAGAGCTTTTTGGTTGTTTCAGTTGCACAGCCATCTGTCATGGAGACAACTTGACTAGCAACAAAACTTCACTGGCCTCACTTTCTGCAGACAAGATAAAATAAAATGTTAACTATTGCTCAAGATGGTTTAAATGATCCATACGTTTTCTTACAACAAAGTATTACAGAAAACAAAATGTCACAACATGTGAAATACAAAGTCATGCTAATTTCTGTTAAAACTATAGTCAGAGAATTGTTATTACAAACCTGCAGTAGTGGTTTCTTGAGAGGAAGGAACATCACTTTGACCACTCAGATTGGAAAGATTGTCATCTTTCTCAGAAACAGTTTCCAACATTTTATCTTCAGAAGGTGGGACAGAGACACAGTTTCATCTTTGGCAACAGGTGTTTGTATTTGCTCCTCTACTACTGGTTCATCTGATTGATTATCATCTTCAGAATGTGTAGCAGAGGTAGTTTCACTTTCAGCGATAAGCGTTTGGATTTGCTCCTCTACCACTGGCTCATCAATATGCTTTTCTGCTTCAGAAGGTAAGCCAGGGGTGGTTACATTTTCAGCAAGCGTTTGGCTTTTCACCTCTATCACTGGCTCAACAATATGCTTTTCGACTTCAGATGGTGAGGCAGAGTTAGTTTCATTATCGGGCAACAGATGCTTGGATTTGTTCCTCAACCACTGCATCATTGGCAATTTGCTTTTCCACAACTACGCTTCCTTCTTGATTTCCTGAAGTCAAAATTTGATCATCTGCTATTTCTCCAGATGCTTCAGACTCTCCATCAGATTCCAGCTTGTCTGTCCAAAATTTCAAGAGAGTAAGCAAACTATGGCCTTGTTCTTTATGCAGTTAGCATGGGAATGAAAGTATATCAAAGTTCATAAATATGAAATGATACTTATTATCTGTTCTATGTCATTTATGTATTAGGTTCCTCGAGCGGTAATCCAGGAATAGGACAGAATAGAATAAATTTTCCAGCCATGTAGTGCATCCAGTCAGAAAATTAACCTTGTTGTAAACACAAGTATTAACTAATCCTATAGATGGAATATCACAAAGAGAGAGAAAGAACAATGAAGCAGCCTGTGCAATATATTTTTATGTTCTGGAATTACCCGATAAAACCTCATGTTAGTTCTATTTCATGCATCGCTAACATATTTGGGAAGGGGGAATCTAATTTTGGCATTATAATGAATATACTAGTCCCCTTCTTTAATCACCCTGACATGCAAAACTGCACCAAGCAGCATCCTCAAACTAAGGGACACACTATGATTGTTTGGTTCCAAGTTATCACCTGAATAGTTTTTGTCAGATTTTACAGTTAGCCATGCATGCAATTAAAAAAAAGAAAAGGAAAGGATGCAGACCTTTAACCACAACTTCATCTGAATTGGCGATGCAACCATGTTCCCCAGGGAGACCTTCAACCTTTTCATCCTCAACAGTTGGAACAGATGAAATTTCCCCCACTGTGCTTGGAATTTGTATGGCTTCTTCACTTAGTTTACTTTCTGTGGCCACAATGTCATTAGTTATTTCTCTGGCTGATGGTTCAAGTACTACTTTACTGCCCTCTTCATCAAGAGCAGGTGCATTGTCAATTGTTTGACCTACAGAGGAATCACTCCCTTCAGTGGTCAAAATTTCAGAAGCCACCTCTTCTGTCACTTCTTTGACTCCACTGTCCAGTTCTGCCGATGAACTAAAGACAATATTTTCTGGTATGCCTGAATCTTTAACACCTTCTGTCTGGGTGTACTCTTCTCTGGTGGTAACTTTATCTTCGGTTATTTGACCAGCCGAGGCTATACTCTCTTCAAGGGTCAATGTTTCAGGACTATCCGCTTTTGGAGTTTCAACCACAGTTTCTGCAGACAAATCTGAATCAGAGACAATGATTTCCACAACCTTGTCAGTTCCTGTAAGGGTGTCCACTCCTGCAGATCCACTTCCACGACCACAGGAGAACTTTTCTCACCTTCTACTATTTCATCTGGCACAGAAGGAACGCTGACTACACCAACATCACTGCTCTCTGCTTGGTCCTGAACTTCTGGTATATCAGATGCTGTTTCAACTTCATCTCCATTGTCATCAGCTGTTTCTGAAGTTTTTGGATCTAGAGATACTGTATCCAGTTCTTGCGATTTCGCATTCTCGCCTAAAAATGCAGCAATATCCTTGTTCTTCCGGAAAGCAATCAAAAATGGGTTTGTCGCTGTGTGAACATCTCCTTGAATTAGCTTCTTGTACAACTCCTCCAAGTCTTCTTCTGCCTTCATTGTCGAAGTTACCTGTCCTCTGGATATTCGTAATACCTGTACTCTTAACTTCTTGACCCGCTTGCAATGATGACTCTCCCATAATGTTTCCAAACCCATCATCAGGTTCTTCTGATTGTGGTAGGAAACCCTCCTCTCCCTAGGGAAGAGATATAAAGGCACCAGCTGTAGTTAAATTCTTTACCGTTCCCTCTAGCTCCTGACCCTTGACAAATTTTGAACTTTTCTTTGGTTCATCTTTCTTTGTGGCCCTCGAAGAGCTCCTTCGGGGTGGTCCAGGTCTATCACTACTAGAAGGGGTATCTGGGCATGGTGGTGACTTACTGTCATCACTTTCACGCATAGTAAGAGAAATTCATCCAGCCACAGTGTTTTCTTCCACCACTCTTACCTTCACTTCTTGTCCAACAGAAACAACACTTGCAACATCCTTAACATAACTGTCACTCAACCTTTATACATGCACCAGGCCATCTGTGAAAGCTCCAAAATCAATAAAAGCACCAAAAGGGCTGGATTGATCTCACTTTCCCAGTAAAAGTTGCACCAGGAACCAAGTCTTCATTTTTGATGGGCGGCATCTCACTCCTCCGAGAAGGTCGTGATCGCCTAGGTTGAGCAGAGGTAGCACTGGCACTTGTTTTGCTGGGGGACTCTTTACTTGTTTCAACATCTGGTGAAATGTCTGGAGTTCCGCTTGGATCTACATCTGCAGTAGAAGAATCTGGCTCCCCCTCTACTACATCAGTCCCTGTTGCTGATAGCACGTGGAATCTTGGTTTTGGAGGCCAAAAAAATCCACATCTATATTGAGGAAACAATCTGACTGATGTTGAAAGAGGCAAGAGAAATCTTTGAGAAGACAAATTAAGTTTTTGAGAGTTTCCCCGATAATTACATTTTGATAAGCAGTTCTTCGTGGAAGATAAGGTAGTTCCAGGAATCAAGCATATACTGCTCGTTGAACAAGGAACTACTGGTGTCATGTTGCTTCAACCCAGAAAAGTAAAAGGAGAATGCAGTTATAAAAGCTGCATCATCTGCACAATAGAATAAAATATGAACAATGCAAAATAAGTATACATATAGAATACACTTTGCTATTAGAAAGACATGCCTAAATTTATAACCATGAGATATATGATATACTTGTTTCCACAACTGGCTGTAATGGGAACAAGTTTAATAGTCAGATGATGACATTTAGCAATTTCCACAACCCTAGTCAGAAAAAAGGAGCTGAACAAAGAGTGCTGGTTCCAAGGATTAGACTAGATAAAATCATCTAGAGCAGAAAACAATACAAGAAAGCAATAACAAAGAAGAATGCACATTAACATAGAGCCTCATACCAAAAGAATATTGATCAAGTTTCTGCCAAAAATCTTCATCAAATTACGCATCAATTGACACAATGTGACTAGTGAACGGTTTTAATACAGGACTACACATATTTCCGATATTTATTCGTAAAATTTGTAGACTGCTGCAACATGAAGTACAAAAATACTTAAAAAAAATGATAACAGTATGCTCAACTGGAATTGTACCAAGTATAAATACGCTTCATAAAGCACTTCTCATGTACATAAGGCGTGGTTAGCTTAGTTGCTCTTGCTATGCTCATAAAGTTTGGATTGGCTTTCCTTATTTTATTATGTTTATAGACTTTTATAGACCTTCTTGTTACTGGAATCCAATTCAGCCCCACAAATACATTCACTCACTCGGGGAGAGGGGAGAGAGAGAGAGAGAGAGAGAACCTGAGCAAGTTGAAGCAACATTTTTTAGATGCTCTGAGAGGAGGAGGTAATCGATAAGTTGAATTGGGTTGGGGCAAAATCCGCACAAAGGTATTCGTGGTGGTGGAGATGGTGAGAGAGCGGTTTTTAGACGATGATACCTAAGGCGTAAGAGGGAAATCGCATTTACATCCCTATCCGGGCCAAAAGGTACAAATATACGGACATCAAAGTCGTATTATCAGTAAAGTGTCCACAATGCCCCTGAAGAGAAAATTACCTCGTTGACAACAAACTGTGCCGCGGTTGCCGATCGAATTCCGGTGGCAAAGATTTTCCAATCATCGTATCTCGAAACCCTAAGACAAAATTTCAGACACCCGCCAAGTTCCGAACAACCTCCGGAATTTGTGATCTTGCCCCGACATATTCAGCTTTTCGGTAAGAACAAATTTGGAAAATCAATCACTTCTTTGTGCAAAGATTTTGACGAAAATAGTTTGACAATCATGATTGGATTTTTGGGAAAGAACAAGAATTCGATTTTTTTTTTTTTTTTTTGGAGGAACCCGTTTGTGGGAGACCATGGAATTCTGTGTTTCTGTGGAAAGGGTGTGAAATCACCAAAGTCTGAATCTGTTCAAAGAATACTGAAAATTTTAATGAAGCCAAGGGTAATTTAGGAATTAAGTATTTGTGGGTCGTCAGTAGTTTCGTTCTTTCACTTCAGTATCATGAGTCTCAGTTAGTCAACAACTCTGACCATACTTCGAGACTCCCGCAAATAATTTTATGAAGTACCATTTTTCTTTCCCAACTTCCAAACAAATTAGAATCTATAAATACAATTCAATATGATTGCAGAAGCAAAACTTTCAAATCACTGGTTTCAACTCTGATTCTTATATTTAGAATCTAAATCTGAGTTGAAATTAGAATGTAACCAAAACTGGGAACCAAACCTTAAAAGGACCCAAAAAACATGTAAAAAACATCTGTATGAGATGGAGTGTGCACCTGGCTCGTTGACAGGTTGGTGGTCAAGCATGAAAAGAATTACGCTCATCCCAAATGAAGGCTGGCTACCACCCCTCTGTAATGGGACTTGAACCTTACCTTTGCTTGGACACCACCTGCTTGTAGCCACTGTTATCATTGCACCAAAAATCAAATAGGGCACATTTTAATTACATTGGAAATAAGATTTGCTTTCAGCATTGACCTTTGTAACGAGTTTGATGAACAAACTCTTCACTGACCACAAGAAGTGCAAAACCGCTGTCAGATTAGTTAGAACACTTAGCAACTGAGGCATTAGCTCTTTGGCAGTTTACCAACGCAGGGGGCAGTCGATAATATTTCTGCACACATGATCAAGCATCTGTCTTTGTGCCTGCAATTTTACTTGGTTTTGCATGCTTGCATGTCTTTGACTGTGGTACTCTAGTCCTTGCTCTTTTTCTGTTTTATTATGTTGTCTGTAAATTAATTGCCAATTCAAACATCTCATCAAGTGCTGCTTTTGTTCAGCTCATGCTGAGCTGATGACTGGATTGGATGTGCCCAAGAGGATGCTTCAGACCAGACACCCGACTATGCTGAGCTGATGATTGGAGCCCCATCAACTGTGCAGGCTCCTGTCCACCTCAGGGCCTGAATACGGTTGGCTCTTTAACATGCGACGATATAATTGACATGCTAGATTTACATAGCATCGAATATATGCACTCTGTAAATATCACTAGTTCCTTACTGTTTTCTCAGGTAGGAGGAACCAGGTTAGGCTTACCTGCATATCATGGGCAAAAGAAAGGCTTATTTATCTGAGGCTTCAATTTTTTCCTTGGGTAACTTTCAATGGAAGAAAGGCTTGTGCCTCTGTCAAAGGGAACAAGGATTTTACAGAAGTGGTTCAATCTGAAGTTCCTCTGTATGTCTCAAATGTCCGACAGGCTTGCCGAGGCACTAGAAAATATTTAAAAGTGGATATTTCTTTAACTATTTAAATATTTATTAATTTTGGCATTTTCTAACTTAAAACCTAATAAAAACTTATTCTTTTCCATTCTTATGATTAATTACTATAACCTAAATTACTTTCCCACAAATTCTACTTTTTTCACTTCACTTATAGCCTCCTCACTTAATTTTCACCATATATCAACTAAATTAAATTAAACATATTGACTATAAAATTAATTTTTTGTACATCATAGACATGTACTTTTATTTATTTATTTATTTTTTGTAAACATAGTATTAATGTATCATCGGTCATATTAAATTAAATATATTTAAGACACTATCCTTAATATACACATTAAATTACAAAAATATATTAAAAAGAAATATTAATATTGACTTTCAAATCCCAAAAACAACAATTATTTTCTGTGAAGAAAAAGAAAAAGGCAAGATTTCATGATGTTTGGAGTTAAATTTCTCTTATTTTAAAAATAATTTATGAATTATTGATCTTTCTATAATTGATTTTATTAACCTAATCATTTTTCCATAATTTCTTCTTTTTTTTTTCCTCTCTCCTCGCCAGCTGACTCTCAGAATTTTCCGACGAATAGCTTTTCTCCTTGACAAACGGTGAGTTCACTTTCTTTCTCTTTTCAAATAATTAGTCCCAAGAAAGGGGGAAAAAAGAAAAAGAAAGAAAAATCAAATTTTTTACCTTTCAAAATACCCGTTATTTTCCATTTAGAAAAAAAAAATTAAAGAAAGATACAGCTGTCGCTGTACTGTCAGAAAAAACCCGCCAACAGGCTGCGAAACGCAATGCGTGAAAGTCAAGGGCGCCTGTATAGCCGTTGCACCCCGACTAACATTGCATTCTCTCTCCCCCCCCCCCCCTCTCTCTCGTCTATGGTTTCTAATTTCTGAGCGGCTTCAAGTTCTTTTTCTCTCTAATCGCCTCATAGATTTCCTTATCAGGTACTCTCTCTCTCTCTACTATGAATTTCGCCCAATTACACGTTTTTTATGAAATCGGCTTAAATTTAATCTCTCTAATACTCTCACAAATCTGCCATTGCAGTCCAGTTTCTTATTTTCATTCTCTTAATCCTTTGAATTGGGGTCTGATTAGGGCATAAGCTCGTTTTTGATGTGAATCAGGACATCGTATCTATGCAGGCCTTTGCTTTCTTCCTTCCATCATATTCTTCTTAGCCGCAACTAAGAATCCTCTCTCATGGATTGTTGGTTCAAAGGAAGATAACCTTATCCATTATCAAAAAAGGTGATGTTGATTTTGTGTTAATGTAATTCATTATTCAGCCGATCATTTTTGCATAACTTGCTGGCTAATTCATCAAATTTTTTCATAGCAGGTGGAAGAGTTTTCAAGGTATGTTAGCCTTAGTCTTTGTAAATCATTATTGTGTTTGCATCATAAGTATTATTCAAAATTCATCCAAAATGGTAGAAGTCGTGGACTCAAGATTTATGGTCCCCCTTTTCTGAACCTCAGACATGATCATTGTTGGTCTACATGAGAACAGCTCCATGCACTTTTCACCTCATTTATTCATCCATTCCCAATCTCGCAGCATATTTTGTTGAGACACTTTTCTCGATCGCTTGCAGAGTCCACTTTGGGGGCAGGTCTCTCAGCGCTGATTTTTTCATTTCCATGAGAGATCGAAATCCCGACTATAGTTAAGGAGCGTCAATTCCCGAACCAACTGAGTCATCAGACGTTGGTACAACGTTAACCGTAGAGGGCTGGTTCTTGGCGTTCATTTTCAAATTGGACCTGGTTTGGCCCAGATATTGTATAACGTGAAACCTGACCATGAACCAGCACTTTAGTTCGTGACTCTGAGTTTGGGTGGTCTTTCTTACCATCTCATGGGCCTAGAAGGACACAACCCACCCTTTTGGGCCCACATTTAGAAAAAGCGGCAGCCCACAAGCTGTGTTCATTCTTTTTTTTTTTTTTTTTTTTTTTTTTTGTTCATAATAAGACTCAAAGCTGAGCTTATTAAAAGAAGAGGAGGATTGGTGCCATTTGAGCTGAAACTCATTGGCGTGTTCATTCTCTGTTGTGTAACTTAGTTCGCAAAACAATTTCTATAATACCAACGGACAGTTGACCTTGTAGGATGTAGTGGTAGATCTCTTAACCAAATTCTTGAATTTAACTTGTAGCTTGGGAATGAAAAAAAATACGTTTAGAGGGAAGTTCTCTTAAATGGACTACTGTAAGTCACAAACCAGATTAGTTAGAATATGATTTCGAATACCGATTGTTATAGTATCATAAAAAAATGAATAATTTCTACAACCTTATTTCACTTCCCAGGTCTTGATAATCAAACAGAATCGATAAAAATAATGAAAAACTTTTCTTTAAAAAAAAAAAACTGAAAAAGACAATGAAAGTTGGTCATTTGAGCCAACAAAAAATAAGTTGCGAAAGGATGAGTCTCGAGGATTGAAGTCTCCGGGACAGCTCAAAGCTAAAAAATTTTCCCATTTTCAACCTTTCCTTTTTAGTTATAGGAAGATTCTAATCTTTTCTTTTTAATTAAACAGAGATTCAAACGTAAAATTATCAATTTAAAAAAAAAATTATAACCGCTAAAGTGTTTATTTTAGATCCACTTTCATTCTTTCTTTCATTGCATCTCCTGCACAAAGAAAAAAAAAAAGAAGAACGTTTTACTTAACTTCATAAAACCACCCAATTAAATTCATGGATGCTAAGGACTTGCCTGACTGTGAGAGAGAGAGAGAGAGAGAGTGATTAAGTCCCGATGAATAACTTAATAGTATAAATTTTTTTTTCCTAACTTGATAATTTTATATTTAAATTCTTATATAATAAAAAAAATAAAATTTTCAAATATATATATTCTAAACCCTTCACCTACTATTTTCTATGTGATCTATATAAAATGTTCAATCTTCTCCTATTTTAAAGCTCTCACGATAATGCCAGCGATCTCGTTAGCATTAGTATTGACACCCATGCAAGGAATATGGAGCGCCTTCCTTATCCTTGTCAACCAACGAAACCATTTCGTGGTGAGAGAAAGTCATCTTGCTGCCAACCCAAACCCAGCTTGCCCAGCGCAAAATGGAAAAAGGAAAAAAATAAAAAATTGCCAGCCCATATTCAGAATTCAGAAACCCCTTGCATTGAGATGTTTGGTTTAGGATGAGGTTTCTTCACTTCCTGTTTCCATTTAGGTAGAAGGGATGAAAAAAAAAACAAAAAGAAAGTTTGATCAGAGCCTGGCATTGTTCTTTGAGTTTGGCTACTATTGATTTTTCCAAGAAAGTGTGACAAAAGAATGTCTTGGATATAGCTGTCAAGTTGAAGGGTATATATATCAAATCAGTCAGACCAAGTGTCATTTTCTTTTTAGGTT
The DNA here is from genome assembly GCA_033439265.1 of Dillenia suffruticosa. Classification (NCBI taxonomy): domain Eukaryota; kingdom Viridiplantae; phylum Streptophyta; class Magnoliopsida; order Dilleniales; family Dilleniaceae; genus Dillenia; species Dillenia suffruticosa. The sequence continues at coordinate 2,876,931 of JAVTVX010000027.1, forward strand.
CTTGGTCACATTATTCTTAATCCTAACCCCACAAAACTTTTTTTTTTTTTTAACCAAATCAGATGAGATGAGGGTTCCGTGCTATATATATATATATATATATATTTTTTAATGTTTTCGTTATCGATATTCAAATGTTATCCGATTAATCCAATTTGAATATTATATGATCCGTTTTAAGATATTATTCTCTCAAATCCTTTTCTAAAGAGAATAAAATATTTAACCATTCAATACCGTCTTAACATATCTTATTGACTCACTCAATTTCATTAAATACATTGAATCAACAACCAAAGGGCATGTGCTCTTTTTCCTATAATAGCAACAAAACCAAGCAATTATTTGAGATTCTAAAGAAGATAAATCAACCAAGAAATACGATACTCCGTAAGATTATGCACGATAGATAAACATAAAACAAATAAAGTAAATTCATTGTATCATAAATAGATATGAACCGTATGACTTTTAAAGACAATTCAAGTCACATGATTAATTTAAATTATCTTTCTTGCGTGTACCTAATCTAGCGATTACTTAATTTTTGGGATGGCTTCATGAATTAAAGTTATCTATGGATGCTCAGCTTGTCCTTAAGCTAATCTGTGAGGATCAAGGAGTCTTATTTCTAGAGAGCAAAGGTCACGTGAGATGGTTGATGCTGGCACCATCATAGGTAAACCCACTAAAATGATGACACTAATACAGTAGAAACAAAAGGGTTTATACAATAAACAAATAAACAAACACCCCCACTAATCATGGTTATAAAAATTAAACACCCATTAAAAATAATTAATCACACAGGATTCGATGCATAAGTGCAAACCACCAGAGCTTGAAAAGGGTAATCAAAATAAAAAAGAATACAAGGGGAACAAAAAGGATGCTGGGGACCTTGAAGTGCTACGCCAACCATCCACAACACACCACAACCTTTGCATTTTCTACTTTTTTTTCTTTTTTTTCTTTTTTTTCTTTTTTTACTACCGATATTTAAAATTATATTTTTATTAATTTGATTTAATTATCTGTGTGATCCTATTTAAGAGACTCTCTTAACATAATTTTTTTTTATTCCTAAATTTTAAAATTAAGATTTAATTAAAAAAATTAATATTTTATCCTACTAAATCAACTACCCATAAATACAACTTTACGTGTATAACCAAACCTTTTTTTGAAAAACATCCAAAAAAAAAAAAAAAAAACCCAAAAACCTCAAAGCAAGACAAAGACTATGAACCATTGAATCAGTCACTTCATACGAGTTGCGAATGATTTAAACTCAAAGGTTTTGGTGGGTTGCTCCGTTTCGGCGCATCTTAATATAAAGGATTTTTTTTTTTTTTTTGTTTAAATTGCTCATTAAATTGTTTTTTTTTTCTTTGCTTTTCTACTGTACTGTATAGTCAATGATCATTTAAAATTTAATTAGAGTGACCAAACTGGCCCAACCAGCAACGAAGACTATATGTATCATGTGAACAAAAAGAGTTATTAATGTAGTTATTTTTCATTTTTGTTTAAAGAGCAAGTCTTATCGCATTGAGATTACTTTTGCACTTGTTAATCAATTAATCGATATTATTATATTATGATAATTCAAATTCTATTCGATTCGATTCGATAAACTCCAATACATGTTAAAATAAAAATTAAAAAAAACATATTATGAGAAATTTTTTGAATTTGCAATAATTTGAAATATACTTTAGTTTTCGCATATAATATGTACATAAATAATATGATTAGGGTTTTGTGACCCGTAAACTTGTATTTTTTTTTTCTGTTATTCTCTGCCCATTTCTCGTTTTTTTTTTTTGTTCCTAATATTTTATGAAAAATTAAATTATTTGTTATGAAAGGTGGATTCTTTTATGGGTAAAAGTGTGTGGTGTTTGTTAATGGGGAATGGTGTGTTGGTCAAACCAACCGCATCACTCATTCACACTTATACTTTATTAGAGATTTTTTTTGGGGTTTTTCTGTAGATGGAAAATACAATGGTGGGTTGATATTGATAAAGAAAGCAAATTTTGAGGTTGTGGTCAGCAAAGCAACATGTACTATTTCAGCAATTGCGGGCACTCTGTCGCTCTCTGTCTCTTACCTGCTTTCCTTTCCTAACTTTTCCCTTTCTTTCCGGTCTAATCTTCTGCCCCTACCCACGGTTCGGTGCCGAATTCAAGTCGTAACCCTCTCTCTCTCTCTCTCTCTCTCTCCATATTAAAACGATGCCTTCGAATGTTAGTTTGCCCTTCCCTCCGAGAATTAATTTCTTAAAATTATCCTCCCCCCTCCGGGTACTTGCATCACGCAACTTCTCTCAAAATTACCTCTTTCTCCATAGGAATTCTTTACTTAATATCAATAAGAGTGACATCCCTTAAGCAATCGTCCAATAGCTACCAATAATCCTTATCTAGCAGAGCAAGCGCATTCAACCCTTTCTTATTTTTTTTCAATGGTCACCTCTGGACAAGGATTAAATAGAGACGAGGTTTAATATGCTTTATTCCTTAAATCTACCAACAACAAGAAGGAAGAATTTCTTGAAAGTTTGATTTGGCCCATAACACCACAATCAACGAGCAAGAGCCAAGAGCAGCAAAAGCCATAAATGATTTCATGGAGGAAAAAAAAAAAGAACAACAAAAGCCATAAATGAATTCTCTGTGTATCTGTTCTCGTTAAACACAATCTTTTTTACCCTTCCCATTTACACAATTTCCTTTTCTTTTTCTTTTACCCTTTTTGATCAGTGATGTAAACAAAAAACCTAAAACAAATCAAACAACCATTAAAATGGCATAATATGAGTGGTCTTAGTATCATAAAACGACAAACAAGACTTAGAGTTAACCCTAAAAATCTTAAGTAAATCACTCGACATTTGCCGAACTTGACCCGAACAATTGCTCTGCATCAGCAACAGTATTTTCGTCAACCCATTACTCTTCGTCACAGCCTCTTGTGCCCTCTGATCACGGAACACGTGGCATACCCTCCACAATATCACCACCGCGTGCTCCGTCGAAGCAGTCGACACCTTCAACAATTTCTGTACCATCGCTGGTATGCATAGCGGATTCTCGCATATTTCTCTACGTCCTTCTGTACACGTCGACACCATTTCTAGAAGCTTCAGCGATTTCTCGATGATCGTCACGGTCGAATTTGCGTCGGCGAGTATTTGGGTTAGTTCTTTTACGACGCCGAGTTTTGTGATTTTTGATCGGGTTCGTTTTGGGAGCGTAACTGAGATCATGCATGACAAAACGGCGTCGTTTAGTTTTGAATCGGAGTTTGAAGTCAGGGAGTTGACGAGTTCGGATAAAACAGCGTCATTGGAAGCGATTGTGAGCTTCGAATCAGCGTCGACGGCGATTAATTCCAAAACCCTAGCCGATCCGATTTTCGAATTTAAGCTTCCTTGTTGGAATACGATCAGAATGGACGACAAGAAATCGCGATTCAACAAAACTCTACTCATCTTCTCGTTGTCTTCATAATCGATCAAAATCAACTCCAAAACCCTAATTACCTGTTCCAAGACTCGAAGTTCTTCGCCGGCATTGCACAGAACATTAACGGTAAGACTCAGAAAACCGTCAATTCGCGCCAAAAACTTGCGATTCTCCTCCGACTCGCTTGCGAAACAGATAATCTTCGAGAGCGAATCAAATCGATTCGCAAAATCATCTTTCTCCATCTCCTTCATGAGTTCTTGCGCTTGTTCTTTGGATAGAGAAGGAAGTAAGTCCGAGGATGACGAATCGGTGAGAGCTCTAACAGAATCGGACCAGATCTGAATTAGGCGTTGAAGAGTGTGATTAGGAACGAAGTCTTTACTCTGCAACACTTGCATCGTCGCCGGACACGTGTTGTTGCCATTGTCAAGCCACTTCTGAATGCTTGATCGATCGTATGTTACTCCGGTGCATAAACTCACCGGCGATTTCATCACATCCAGTGAAATAGGACACCGGAAAAAACTCGGAACAGTTATGGATAAATCTTCTCTCACCATTTTTAGAGAGAGAAAGAGAGAGAACCGCAATTGCTGAGAGAGAAACAGAGATTTGAAAGGACAGAGGGAGGTTGAAGAGGGAAAAGGAAAACAGAGGGCATCGTTTTAACGGGGAGAGAGAGAGAGAGAGAGAGAGAGAGTCAAAAGGTGTGACGTAAGAGAGTTTCTAAAAAAAAATAATATTCGCTTCTCTTTTACTTTCTAATTTCTTTTCATTAAAAATTGGGTCTATGGTCAAACAGGAATACTTTGATGGCGGTGATTCAGCGAGTGCTCCTGTACCTTGCGGACAGATACTGTAGCACAGGTACCATTTATTTGTCAGAGTGAATGATCACCAGGGATATAGACGGTGGAGATTGAGGATGGAAGAACGTACGGATGAGGTAGAGAACAGTGGAAGGAAGGACATAAGTTCATATGATGTGAACCAGAACGTGGGGTGGGTGATAGGTCCCACACGTATTGCTGTTTTTTTTTCAAAATGGCAAGTAAGAGAGGGAAGGGGAGGAGTCTCATAAAATATATATTATTTTTTAGTGGGGGGTTGGATTGGGAGGGAAGGGTTCGTCGAGGGTCCACTAAGGGTTCGTTTGGTCGGTCCGTACCATAAAAAATCAGAAAATGTATAATGACATGTACGCAGTCTACTTTTGAATTATTCAATAGCAGGTATTAAATTTAAAATCTAAAAATGATAAAAGGAGTAGACTGCATATTAATAACGAAAACTAAAAAAAAAAAAAAATGTAGTATACACACATTTTATATGTTTATACGGTGCCTCCTAGATTACCAATAAGAACTTTGGATTTGTGGCGCTGGAAATACCCCCCCCCCCCCCTCTTCGATCACCGGGCATTAGACGGGAATGCTAATAGAACCAAACTCGAATATTAACGGACAGTGATAGGGTAATTAAGAGTGTTAAATATTTTAATTAAATTATAAATTTAAAACTTAAAAATTAAAAAAAAAAAGATATGTTAGGAAAGTTTTTTCTTAAAATAAATCAAACAAATTCTCAAAATGAATTAATTATAATATAATTTTGAATATCGATCAATATAATACAAAAAAAATTAAAACTCGAATTATGTTTGGAGAGATTTTCATAAATAAATTATAGAAAACCCAAACCAAACATTGTCTAGTTTAAAAACTAGAACCTGGCACCGTAACGAAATCATCATTTTGATTTTGCTTCTAATCTCCTCAAAAAACTATTATTGAATCTAAATGATTCCAAATCAAGAACACATCTAAACAAAAATATGGGACTCATCACAAATTTCGAAATCCTAAAATTTTAAATTTGAATTCAATAAATCAGAATCGATTACATAAGTATAGTTTATAGAGGTTTTACAACAGGGTAACATTTCGGGGGAACTCTTTTGATGAATCCCTTCAAAATGCAATAGAATAATTATGGTTTAAATTAAATATTCAAGATTCTTAATGTTAATGAGATTAGTATGTTAAGTGTAAGTTTTAACTTACTAATTATGGTTATATTTTGAAATTTTATATTTTGTATATAAATTCCTAATTACTAATATCTTAATAAAATTATAATGACATGATCACTTAATAGACAAAACCCTATTCAAATAAATTATTTTACCACAAATATCATAATATAATTTTCCTACAAATCTCCTATACTCTTTTGACTAATTAATTAATTTATTAATAATAATAACTTTGATTTAATATATTTTTATTATATTTTAATTAAATCAAATGTTCCTTGATATAAAAAATAAGATTTTACAAATATAGTCGGTGACTTTTTGTATTGAAATTTTCATCTAATTTAATTTTAATTTAATTTCAACTTTTTAAAATAAATTTAATATCTTTTTTATGAAAATCCCACTTCCACATCACTTGACTACGGATTGGGGTTATTGAGAGTAATAATATATTATTTTTCATAACAATAACATGATTTTTTTTCTGTTTTAATTATAATATTTATTAAATTAGACTAAAATTTTCCAAGTATTTAATATTTAAAAAAATATATATGAAAAATTCCCATATCAAAAAATATAAAAGATTAATAGTACCACTAAATCATAGTACTGAAGATAATTTTTCCCTTATCATTTACATATGGAAAAACAAATTTAACAGTAAATTTAAAATTCACAGGATTGTTATACTACATTGAGAAACACTTTGTGATATGCCATTGAGCTATAAGCATCATCCTTCTCTCCCTTGTAATGGTTTTGAGTCCGACTCTCACTATATACCAAAATAAAAAATAAAAAAACTTTGTAATATCGAATTTTATGCACAGAAAGACATTTCTGTTTTCCAAATAGATTAACATATTAAATTAATTAATATTTATTTTTTATTTATTTTTATCTCATAATTAATAATTATATGTAAAAATTTTTATTTTTTTATGTTTACGTGATTTCTCATGTTTCTATTTTTTTTATATTTTTATGAATTATATTTCACTGATCAATTTATATCTATCGTCGTTTCTCCGTTTATTCCGGTGCAGCCTAGGATATCTCCAAGTAACTTGTTCCGGTCTGGACAATCTTCTCTCTCTCTCTCCCCCGACGACATTCAAGTCAAGACTTTTGCGGCTAGGTGGGTTTGGTTTGTTTTGATAAAGACTTGAGTATGCCTTCCTTTGTGGGTTAAGGAAAATAGAAAATGTGTGATGGAGGCGTACGTTTTGCATGTCAAACAAAATTTCCAAGACAACAACGTAGTCATAGTAAACGTATTTGACCCAACCTAATGCTTTCTATTCCTCTTTTTTCAAATATTCACATTTGGTGCTTCTGCACCACACCCCACTTTTTCCAATTAAAAATAGAACTTTCGAAGTCTAGAGTTCAATTTTCAAAATCATATTCAGCTTCAACTTCTTATGATCTTATCTTACTTAAGGAAGTTATCTAGAAACAAATATGTTGTGGGGGGATGCAATTTTAATTCTTGGATGCCAAATTTATTTTAAAATTTCTTATAAGTCTTATATCAAACTTGAGGAATTGCACTTACATAGATTTTTTTGCATAATCTTTTGCGATCTGTTGTTATAAAATTTATTTTGTTAGAATATATTATATATTTTAAGAATATTTAAAAAAATATCGTATATCAAAATCAAATCGATTAATTATTTGATTTGAAAATATTTAATCTTCTTTATTTTTATATTTGTAGTAATGAGTGTACTAAATAAACCTAATATATTAATAATATTTTATTGAAAAAAGAATTATTAAGATTTTATATTTTTATATTATTTTTATATTTCTAATATGATATCAGAACCATATCCAAAATTTATTCTTAATTATTTCAAAGTCATATTCATGTATGTTTTATGTTCGAATTTCTTTTAATATATCTAAATTAAAAATATATATATATCCGAACTGATGAAAGAAGTTTTTACTGTGACAAAGAGCACTTTTGAAAGGAAAAATAATTAATTGAAGTGTTTTTTTTAATCAATTCATAATTAAGCTTGCCATATATTTAGAACAATGCGAAAGTTCACCATTTCACGGTAGAATTTTGGAAGGTTTTTTTTTTTTTTCAAGATAAACAAGTGAATAAGATTTTTTTATTTATTTATCTAATAAAAATGGAAAAAGTAAAATTAAATAAGTGATACAGACTATGAATTTACATATATTCTCTAAGATATAAAAAAGGAAAACTATATTTTTTTGAAAAAAAAAAACCTTTTTTATAAAAGACCAGAAAATTTTCACCATTACAAATATTGATAGCTTTGACGTTTGGAGTTACGTGAAAGAAAAAGGACCACTGTGAACCATTAGTGCTTTTAGGGTCGACTTAGAAAGGTCGGTACTACATTCGGTTGAGTCTTAAGATTAAATAGAGTCTTTCATAAATAAAAAATACATTAAAATAATAATAATAATTCAATTAATTTAATAAAATTTAATAAAAAAATATTAAAAAATAAAATAAAATAAAACATAAACAAAATTAGTTAAATTGAGAATAAGTTAAAATTTATAAATAGACGGTTAACCAAGACATATCCAATTTATGAAGGAATCTGCGTATGGAAACACGAGAAAGAGAGAGAGAGAGAGAGAGAGAGAGAGAGAATGGTTTCGTGTAAGAAAAGATAGAGCTTTACGTCTACGTTGGAGTTTTCTGTTCTGAAAGTGATCATTCAAACATCATCATTTTACACGAAATTATTCCACTTCTATTATTTGTATCTTCCAAGACACTTTTTCTTCTGTCGTGAAAATAAATTAGAAATAAATTAAAAGTGAGGTTTGCGGTGGACAATCACGTGTGTTTCCACTCTTCCTTCTTTCATCATTCATCTGCCCAACATCATGCATGGCTCTCTCTCTCTCTCTCTCTCTCTCTCTTTCTCTCTCTCTCTCTCTCTCTCTCTCTCTCTCATGGAACTTCTTTTTAGGTATCCAAGAAGGAATCAACCAATATATTTCGATGTTGATATTGTTGTTGTCTACGCACGTGATATGCTTTGAACCTAATGGTGGAAACTTAAAATTGATCTTTTGTTGATTATAGATATATCATACATGTACGAGAGCTCTCAATATATGTAACCCACGAGTGACGAACATGAATCAATATCATCCTAATAATCAGAAAACAATTTGTGCATATTGCATAAAACAAGCGTGCGTAAGATCAATTCTCTCTCTTTTTTATTCAAGAAATAAATGAATGATTGATCTGTGCTTTCTAGATTGCATTCTTGTACATGGGGTTTCTCAGATGCAGACACCCATTTCTGCATGCACGAGTCCTTCACACACGCTTGCAGAATTATTAAATGGGGCCACCGGAGGACGGCCAAGTTGCTTTCCTTTCTGAGTGGGGAAGGGGAGGGAGGGGTGAGGATTGATTTGTCTGGCCCTCTACCCTGGCCGGTCCGACCGGATAAAACCTACAATGTACCATTATATTAATAAGATATAATTGAAGAGTGTATGTCTGGAGTAAGGTTGTGCTCGTTGTTTGTAATGTCTTTTATATTTCTGTTTGGAATAAGAAATGTCATTTTATTTTAATTTTTTGATATTTTTTATATGTCCAAAAATTGAACTATTAAATAGATAATATTTTTTTTTCTTTTTTTTTTCTTTAAATTCTTAGTCTAATGATTACAATACTTTAAATTTTCATTTTTGACACAATTGTCCCCTTTGGATATTCATACTTTCTAGGGGATAATAAGTAGTCCAATTTGATCAATAATATGTTTCTTACAATTAAGAAAGTAAGGCAAATATAATCTCATTGTCATTAGAACATCAAAGATACCATCTATTTTATGAAGGAAAATGGCAACATTGGGTTTTTTTTTTTTAACAAAAGGGTTTCCATAGTTCAGTTGGGGCCATACCGAACGGTTATGGGCCTCAAACGGCCCAATTGGGGACAGCACTGCAGCTGTCGAGTAGGCAATCATGGAGAGAGAGAGAGAAAGAGCGCGCGCGCGAGCCTAGTCAATGCCTAGGTCCCAATCGTGTGCTGCCAACCAAAAGATTTGGTAAGAAAAGGCCAATCAAAGAGCCTACCTGCATGTGCCAAATCAGTGTGGTGGGCCCAAAATGGAATGTTTAGGTCCCACAAAGCAAACCTTCTAACTTTTCTCCCTCTCTTTCTCTCCGGTTTGTTTTTTGTTTTTACATAATTTTTTATAAATTAATATTCTGATTAATTTGATTCAAATATTATTAGATTTAATTTAAAAGATTTTTTTTTCAATATAATATTTTTCTTTTCAATAAAAAGCATATCAACATAACAAAACTTCTCATACACAATGACCATAAAAGACTTTATTTATTGCAAAATAACTCTTTAAATTATAATTAATATTCTATTATTATAGTCTCACAAAAATATCAAATTAATATATAATTTTTCTTCCTCAAATAATTGGGATATTTCCCTTACAAACTTTCTAACTTGGACACTGTACCAAGGTCAATAAAACCCTCTGCAAAGCTAGAGAATTGGAAGGCGTTGGTACTATTTTTTGCAGGGGGTGGGGGGAAGGAAAGGTTTGGTCAGTCAGACAGACCCAAAGAACAGTCGAAAGAGACACAAATTCGTGAGGCTGTAAAGTCATTTTAAATATCTTTGAAAGTGTGTTGGGCTATTGTACTCGTGCTCGTACCAGATTATCCATCTGAGTACATGATGATGGTCACCCCTCGTGTGCTCAATAATCTTCCTCTCATCACTTTTTGCTTCTTTTGTACTCTACCTCTTGTACTTATATATATATATATATATATACACACACACACCACAATACTTCATACATTATTAATAACATATAATGTGAAATATCATTCATGATGTTAAGAGGTAAAACTTTAGGTTTTGATCTTACTTTTGAAATTTCCTTCACAGTTTTGTATATTTGTAGTATAGAAAAACTCTCCCCTTAACAACTTCACTTATTTTATCGGTAGACAGTCGGTCTACGACGGAGTGTTAAGTCTCTAATCAAGTCTCGATTCAAAATTTAAGCAAGAAAAAGGCTAAATTTAGAGTGTCGTTCTCCGAATAAAATCTCCATAAATGTTCTAAACGAATTAATCAGAACACGATTTCGCATATCAATAATAAAAAAAAATTTACTTATTTAAATTATTCTATATAAATAGATATAGTACATCAGTTAATAAACTTAAAAACAATTAAATTTTAGTAGTAATTTTAATTAATTTATTTAATAATTATATAATACAAAGTAGGGTTCAAACTCAAATTTCTGGAATCAAGAGATTGAATGGTTATGAAATTTCAATGCACTTTTAATGTGTTACTTGTAGGAACAGACTTGACATTTAAACATTACGTAGTTTCAGATGGTCATCAAATTCATGTTTGATGGTCAAAAGTCTGATAAAGAAAGGACAGCAAATGACACATGAGGATCCATCACCTCACAATTACTCTTTCAACCAAAGTTGTCAAGTACCATACTTCAGATCACAAGCAATACCCAAAATCTGCAATCCGAGAAGAGCATGGTGGGGTGTGACTACTGAAAAACCCCAATCAAAAAATTGAAAAGAAAATCCCCAAATTCTACCTCTATTTTAAACATGGAAAACCATACCAAAAACAAAATCCCCGTTAGCATTTAATACGCAGGTGTAGTAAGTGTGGGCATGTAACGAAATTAAGAACTGAATGCTTAATCTAATGGTTGGATATTAATATTTTTTAATGTAAAGTTTTAATTTTGATTTGATTTTTATATATTATAAAAATAGATATAAAAAGTTTTTATTTATTAATGATCTTATCTTATTCAAATTAAATTTAGTCGAATTATAGTTTGATTAGTGAATGTTAGTGATTTGTTGAAAAAAAAAGAAAGAAATAGATTTAGGGTAAGGGGAAACAGTGAGATGTGAGTAAAAGGTAAAAGATTTTGTCATTTTTGTACTTAATATTAATTTGATTTTTCAAATTTATCCCAAGTTAAAGAAAATCAAAAGAGTAGGGGCAATTACTATTGGACACCTAATAAGTTCAATCCTCGTGTGAGGGTGTCATTTCAAGTCCCAGTGCCAAACTCAAGGATCCCTCCAGATGAAGGGTCTCTATCTTCAAAGTTCAGAGACTGGATGTGTGACTCCATTATTGAATAGTGTCTTTTGCCCTTGGATTTTGAATGGTCAGAATAGGGATCATGCAACATTCCTACTTTTTTCTCCTTCGGCGACCTTTGCACAAACAATTTTAAAGGTACCGTGTTGGTAATCTAAATCTTTACATACTGTGACATGTTGGAGGGCCTTTTTTTAATTATTTTTTAAGCTGAAAATAAAATTTCTATTAAAGAAAAAAAAAACTCTTCTTTTAAAAAACTAAATTATATGAAAAAATAGCTAAAACTTATTACAAATTATATATATATATATATATATATATATATATATTTGCAATTTATTATCTTATTATTTATTGATAAAAATTAAAACCCTAAATACATACCGAATTTTTTTCTTAACATCGCTTTATAATTTTGCTTTAGATTGGACCCTTCGAGGTTTTTTTTTGGGGGGGGGGCATATTATGGAATACTTTATTTTCAAACAATAATATAAATGGATGGAGATATTATTAATAAAAAAAAAGTTTATCAAATCAAATCATGGGGTTCTTCAAATTTGTACACTACTTACGCTATACATAAAAGTGTGTATTTTGTAAAATAATTTTTTTTTTATCAATATTGCTCTTATTGAAAAATAAATTTTTTTGTTACCCTAATATATTTTATTAGACTTTCTTTTTTTATCCTATATTTCTCACTTATTTATTTGTATCTTTATCTTTAGATTATACATTTTTCTCTCACAACTTTTATTAACTTTTATATTTATTTATTAAAATATAATACACGGTCAAGAAACGTATTCGAAACTAGTTTATTCATATATGCAAAAGACTAAATTTCTCATTAACTCCATCCAAGTTGGCCAAAAATATAGCCCCACAATAATTTTTATTCCAATGTTAAAAAAAAAAATCATAGAGTAAAGATAAGTTCCTTTTACTACAAAATTTTTAAAATTGTGACCCTGTTAAAAATTTAGAAAAATGAGGCGGGGGGGGGGGGGAATTCATATAAATTATTTTTAGAAAATATTCCAATTATTTTTAAAATATTTTTTATTTTTAAAACGTTTTCAAAATATTTCAAAACATTAAATTAATTAAAATTTACATAAAATTCTTTATATTATTTATGTTAAATAAATTATTTATTTATTTAATTATAAGTATAGTTTTTATATTATTTATCTTTTTGATTAATAATTATATTTGATCATTTTAAATTTTTTTATATAGAATTTTTATATTTTTATTTCCATTTATATTTCTTTGAAATGTCATTTCCTCATTTCTTATTCTCTCGTATCTCATTCTTTTTCGATGCAACCTAAATCTATCCTCGCAATGCAATGGGATAAAAATAAAATAAAAATGAAAAATGAAAAAAAAGAAAGCATCGGCCTTTTGCCTTAAAATTTGTAAAAAAAAAAAGTACGATGGTTAATAGTTAAGGTAAGCTTAAGATTAAGGAAAATTGACAACACATATGTATATTGACGTCATACGTATCATGTCCTAAATCAAAGGGCCCGAACCTACAGTGATTAAACAAATCCCCACTCCTTTTTTCCTTCTGTCATACGTATCATGTTCTTGTAGCTACTATACTATTACTCTCTCTCTCTCTCTCTCTCTCTCTCTCTCTCTCTGCACCCCATCACACTCGCTCATGCACGCACGCATACATGTGTCATGTGGAGAGGAAAGAGAGAAAAAGCATCAAAACATTCACCCTCTGCTTTCGTACATGATACTATTCATTTAAGCAGAGTGCAGGGCGAGCTTACGTGGGGGAGCGGGGAACAATGGAGGTTAAAATTTCTGAAAAAAAAATAAAAAGTATTTTTTTAAAAATTATTTACACTGATTTGTTAAAATATTACTAATTAGTATACATACTAAATTTTTTAATTTCAAAATTAGTGATAAGGGGCTTGGCGTCGCGCCTGGCTGAATGTAAGAATTACAACCCTAATCTAATCCAATTTTTTAAATTAGAATTTTAAATTTGACATAATGGTATTTTTAATAAACTAGATATCAATTAAAAAAAAAAACTAAAATTTAACATCTTGATGGTGGCAATGGCAAATGGCATTCTCTCTCTAAACCATACCCATCAGTCAAAGGCACTTGGTGGGGAGAAAGAGAATTTCCCACCCTTGCTGTGGAGGGCTACCCTCAGATTACAGCAGCCCTAATTAATCTAGAATTGAAAAGTTTGGCAAGATTATGGGTAACAGTATACAGATGATCCTAATTTTGATAATTTGCTAAAGCTAGAAAATATATTATACCATATGTACCATGAAATTATTTTATCCAAAGAAGGAAGAAACGAAGGGGGAAGGGGACACTTTCTCCTGGTAAGAGGTGTGGGGGTCTAAAACAACAGTTCCTAATTCCATAGTCGGCCATTGATGCCAAGTGGGTCCAAACACTCACCTAACCTATAACATGACATAAATCTTTCCAACTCTCTCTCTCTCTCTCTTCCCATCTGTCCATTTTACCTTTTCTAAGCCATTTGACAAATCTCTATCTTTTTTCCGCCTTCTCTCTCTCTCTCTCTCTCTCTCTCTCACAAAACTAAAGGCCCCCATTCTGAAATGACCCATTCAAAAGCCAAACAGAAACACCCCTTCTAAAGCACTTCACCTTTCTTATTCTTACTGGTTGTAGAACCCCAACAGAACCCAACTAAATTTTATTATTATTTTTTTATTTTTAATTTGTTGAATTTCCTTTTACTAGTCCATCACACGTCTTGTTTGTCTTCACCACAACATTACAAACACATACACACATCTCTCCCCCCCAACGACTCAATCTAATGCACACGATTCCCCTTTCATTTGCCTATCGTTCTTGCTCTCCACTTTTTCTCCCTTGATCAGAAAAACTTACACCCACCCTCCACAACACCTCTCTCTCTCTCTCTCTCTCTCGAGCAAAATGGGAATTTGTAAAAGACCTCAAACGCTACTAATTTGGGTCTTGGTCTTCACCTTCCTAGTTGGCTTGTCTCATGCCCCAAGAAGTAGTACTCATGTTTTCCAAGTGAAACCAAAACCTCAAAATTCAGGTCTCTTCCTTGGTTTCTTACCAAAGGCCGTACCAATCCCATATTCCGGTCCTTCAAGAAAACACAACAGCATTGGCGTACAAAGTTGGAGATCACCATGAGAAGGACAACAACTCGTTCTCTCTCAATCACTCTCTCTCTCTCTCTCTCTGTCCTCTCTATATTTTAAAGAAATTGAAAAGGGGGGATTTTTCGTTTTTTTAAATTAGAAAATAGAGACCTCTGGAGCATTGTAAATGGGGTTTTTCATTATTCAAAGTTTAATTTCTTCTATTTCCTTTTTCCGGGTATTTTGATGACAGGGGGTTTGCTATTTTCATGACATGTTGTAATATGTTGAGTTCTTTCTCAACACTCGTTGGTTTGATCTCTATAGATTTTTTTTTTTTTTTTTTTTTTTTGGATATGTTTCAAATGTAACTCAATATTTCTAGCTTTTGTAGAACTTTTAATTTTTAATTCGAGACATGCAAATTTTAATCTTGTACAGACAAATCCTAAATTGTCAATTTTCATTTTTTTTTCCTTGTTTTGGTTCTAGGATTCCTGATAAATAATAATAATAAAGTGAACTTTGATGGTACGCCTGAAATAATTACCAGATGAATTATTTTGATCCGAAGGTGGGAATGTCATGATTTACTATCATTTTCTATGTTGGGCGATCACCATATTATATTTTAATGATTTTTTTTTTTTTTTTTGTAGTTTACTTCATTAGTTTATACTATAAATTGTATCTGTGTATGTGTGTATGGTGTAGTTGAAACCTTCCAAGTTCACGGCATTCCCTTACCTTTGATCTTGGGTAAGTTCAGAGATTTCTCGGTCCTTGTCATGTCATGTGGTTGCAGTTTGGTATGATGTCCTAATACCACCGATTTATATATTTGCCCATCAAATTAAAACAAAAATCTAAGATAAATATTATATTTTTGATCAAATCATAAATTCAAAATTTAAAAATAAAAAATATTATATTAAAAAAATCGTTACCTAAATAAAATCTTCATAAACGTTGAATCGAATTAATCGAAATATAATTCTTGATATCGATAGTAAGAAAAAAAATATAGAAAAATAAATAATAATTAAATAACAAAAGCCCGTTTTATTTATTGCTGCAAAATTGCGGTATTGAAAGAACAGAATAATAATATGATAGATTTATGCAAAAAAAAAAATGAAATAATTCATAAAAAAAATTAAGAAAAAACAATTGTTGTTTGGTTTATCAAATGCAACTCAAATTGCCCCATTCGTGCAAATTTGAGTAAATCACACTAATTATTTAAAGGCTTAATTTCTTCCTAAAACCCTT
The DNA here is from genome assembly GCA_033439265.1 of Dillenia suffruticosa. Taxonomy (NCBI): domain Eukaryota; kingdom Viridiplantae; phylum Streptophyta; class Magnoliopsida; order Dilleniales; family Dilleniaceae; genus Dillenia; species Dillenia suffruticosa. Next base: position 2,893,026 of record JAVTVX010000027.1, read on the forward strand.
TTTCTACCCCTTTTCACTTTGATCATTAAAGCTGTGTTGCAGACATAGTCTATCCAAAATTAGGGCAAAATATGCAATTTTAATCATAATTGTTAAAGCTGTAGATTTTTGCCTAATTTTAACTTATTTTACGATTTTATCATTAAATTTAAAATATAAAAAGCTTCCTAGGCATGATTCTAAGAGGGCAATTTTACCCTGAAGTCTCAAACCTTCAATTTTCAACCTCTATCAACCCATATATATGAAAAAAGGAAAAAAAAAAAAAAGAATATTAAGTCAAAATTTATCCAAAAGGGTGACATGTGAATTGAAATTTTGACGTATATTAGAACCCCCCCTTTTGAAATTTGAGGCTTGTTGCATTTAATTTTCTTGTCTATAATGCCTGGGGACAGCTCCCAATTTTTAATTTTTTCTTGCCGGCTTGTGCCCAAAAACAGAAAAATAATAAATATTCATATTCCCTTATTAAATTTATACAGTCAAAGTAACATATTAATTTCTGATGGGGTCGCATGTGACCCTTCATAGCTCTTAATTTCAAACCCATATTAAATTCCACAAGCCAAAGTCCCTCTTTATACATAAAAAAAAAAAAAAAAAACTTTATAATAAAAAAATATGTGTATGTCAAAGATCTTTGACCAAGGATAAATGAGACTCCAGTGACTGGATACTGATACCCATTAAATAAAATCTCAAATTCAAATCTGTGTACAATAAAAATAGGTATCATAAGAAATTTATCTTTTAAGAATCTAATTTGATTCGAATCCGATTTAATCAAACTTAATTATCAAATACCAATAATTTATTAAAGAAAAATTAAGATCCTTAAGTTCCCTGTTTTGTGCAAAAAGTTGGATTAAAAGGAGCCAAATGTTTCCCAATTAGCCAAAAGAAATTACAGGTAAAATGATGTCCTCTGCCCTAGGGAAAAAGAACGTGGGACATGTACAGCATTTTTTTTTAAAATTTTTAATTGAGAACCATCGAGGATGGATCGGACAAGACCCACAAGAAAATAATAATTTAAAATAATTAAATATTATTCGAAAATGACAATTAAATGTTTAGAAACCTAAGACGATCACTTTCAACAATGTTTTGGTGTTATGATTATTGATTTTATAAAGATAAAGATGATTTGTTAAAACTTTGCTTTCATTTATTTTTGGAAGCACTTTTGATGGAATGTTTTGTTTTGCTCATCATGGAGTAAGCCATGGTAATCCATTTGCATAATTTCAGGATTTTTTTTTTTTTTAATAATTCCCTCATTTCATGGGTCCAATGCAACTTCTTGAATCCAACATATAAATTTACACAGATTTACAATGATTTTTTTTTTTTTTTTGAAAAAGCCCATTAATTTTTTTTCCTATGGTGGCAGATGCTCTTTTTTATTTTTATTTAAAAAAAAAAAAAAAAAAAACTTGAATTTCAAGTCATGGGGCAATGCAAAAGGTAATCTATGCAGGGGGGGAAGGAGGGGAAAGGGGGGAAACTGTAATCTCCAAAATGAGGCGCTGATGGGCAAAAGAAGGTGGGCCACTCGACAAGAAGGAATCATCTAGAAAACCCCACATGGCTGAGGTTAACTTTGGGCCTACATACTGAGGCCCTTTGGACACCTCAAATATTTTTTCTCATTGAAAATAGTACCCTTCAAAGCTTGTTCAATGCAGCAAGGTCATCATGACCACTACAAATGAAATTGCGCCATGGAAGATTATCCCTACTCAGATATTGTTCCCGGGGATTTTCTATCTCTAGTTGGTTTTTGATTCCTTTAAAATCATATTTTAATTAATTCAGTTTTAATATCTATAAAACTCTATTTAGGAAAGCGATTCTCCCAACATAATTTTTTCTATTCTAAAATTTCAAATCTGAGATTTGATTAAAAGATTTAATATCTTATTCCATTAAATCGATTGTCCGTTGATTCAATCTCTAATCGATATCAATGCTCATAAAGCACTCAATAAATATTATTTTTTAAGATAAATAAATAAAATAATTGGTTTAAGTTAAATAACATCTAATAATCATATGTAATTTTTCTTTTTTTTTAATTACGTTATCAGATATTCACGTTATATTTTACTAAATTCGATTCAAATTGATTTAAACTTTTAAAGAGATAATACTCTCCCAATGGTAAGACTCAAATTTAAGATTTAACTTAATGGATATCAATTAGGTATTGATTAATAATCATATATATATATATATATATATTTTTTATTCCCATTACCAGCGAAAATTATATAATTACTCGGTACCTCAATTAGGTTGTATTAATTCGTTTATCATAAAAATAGTAGTGTTATAATTTAAACTAAATATTTTATGATAAACCAAAACCCTAATATTCAACAAACTCCCTGTTCTCACCCTTTTTACTTTTTGCTTTGTCAAAATAATAATAATAATAATAATAATAATAATAATAACCATTATTCAACATAATTAAATTATACGCAAAAGTCATTGAGTGATCGTATCCTATAATAATTTCTAATAGAGTAGTATACAAATGTCATCGACCTCTGATGGTCCAGTTGATTCAAAAACTGACATATTTTAATCATGGTCGAGAGTTCGATCTCTCATGGGAATAAAAAAATCAGTACCAGGAGATTTGTCCCCTCAATTAGGCCCAACAAACGATCAATCCAGATTAATTGGAGCGAAACCTCAGATACTGGATTGGTGGCCTAACCATAATACCAAAAAAAAAAAAAAAAAAGAGTAGTATACAAATATCAAAAAATACTGGGCAAGAAGAAAAATCATTGGAAGAGCCGAAAATACACCAACAATCATTGTTATAACAGTAAAAGGCACCCAAATTCCATCATACATTATCATAATTTTAGCAAATAATGCTGGGATACTTTTACAAGTGAGCCCATCACAAATTTTCAAGCATTACACACCGCTCGATTTACAAACCCGATCCATGAAAATAGTAATAGAATATTAAACTCTCCAGATTAGAATCTCAAGTTTAAATCTTGAAATGGATAGGAGAAACAGATGTTAAAAGAATTAACTTTTTAATTGAACTCTATAACTGTTCAAACTAAATTAGTCAAGTTTTTAAATTTCGTAATTAAATATATATATATATATAACTATTTATCTCACTTCCTCTTCCTTCCGTTGGTTTCCAGAAAATGATGATTTTACAGAGACATGTTATAATGTTAGAATCCATAACCATTTATTACAATCATACTTGATATCTCATCCATGGATATACTCAATTATTACTGGGATAAATTCCTTATTATGGTGCAAAATGAAAAAGGGTACAAGTAGAATCACTGTTTTGATTCTCATATACAATATATAAATATATATCACTAATCTTCGTTTTAATTGGATTTCTGAATATAATCATGGCAATCAAGCACTTACCTCAACTATATGATTAGAGCATGCTTTTCAGAGTTTTGTGGCGAAAATGCAGCTCAAAAAGTTTTGATCCAAATATACTAAGGTTCATCACTACAAATTTCATACTCTTGAATCCTACTTTTATCTACTTATACATATGCGATTATTACTGGCATTTTGGGTATAATTACAGGATATTAAACTATCTTAACCGAAGTATCAATTTCAAGTCTTAAGAATAAAAAAAAAAAAAAACAAGAACCAACCCCTAATATGAACAGTTGTACAAAAAAAAATGAACAAACAAACCTTATGAAACAGATTTAGACCCTGGCTCTACCAAAGGATTTGTAGACCGTAGGATATATAGTTAAAGAATTCAGAATTTAATGCCAATATAGTATAACTTCGAAGGATCATAATTATTGTTTTCTGCAAGTGGTTGAGAAAATGAGTAGATCTTGTACTATAAGATTACTTAATTTCATAGTGCCAGTAATAATAACGCAGTATAGGATTATGACAGCATAAAGTATTTACATCCTCTGTATGGGAAAAGCTATGGAGTATAACCAGCTCCTATGGTAAGTAAATACAATATAGGCAAATATAGGCACCAAAAAATGGGAATGTTTGTTACTAAATCAAGTCCTTTTTGCAGCAAGGCTTTACTGCGCAGCACTTAATTTCCTGCACTGAGGAATGGATGATCTGATTCTTAACATGTCTCTGAGACAAACCAGCTCTTGAATCCGATGATGACCGTGCAGTGTATAATTTGTCCACCGTTTCTGCTGAGAAGACATTATCACTAAGATCCAGTAACTTCAGATTTGTTGCCATGCCAACAGCCATTGAAAGCTCTTGAATGTATTGGGATTCTGGATTTGAAGGATCCTTTTAACTAGAGCTAGTGCATTCATCATCAAAATTAGAAATTGCCGGTTCACTAATCATCAAATTATCTTCACTATCAGCAACTTCAAGCTGAATACTCTCGGTGCTTACTGCATTTAGACCTTGATGAGAAGCTTCAACAGTAGAGTTCTTTAAAGATGATGAGTTGGGGGATGATTCAGATAAGGGAAGATTTATCTGCAAGGGTTTCATGATAGCTTTTGTTGTCAAGTCATTTTGAAGAACAAGCTGTTTACCAAGATTAACATTTTCTGCAAGATTGAGCTCCTCTAAAGAATCATTCTCTGCCAGAAACAATAAAATCTTAAATACTGACATGGTGTTCAGTGGTTCATTCATTGCTACCGACCTGCTAGAGCACGAGGAATCTTAAGAACTCCATTAAAACCAAGTTGACACTTATTGATAACCAAGACTTTTAGACAGCACTGTGGATTCATGAGAATTGATGCCAACAGGTCACTGCCCTACAAACATGGTTTTACGTCAAACTAAAGTAGAACATAACTAAAATGTGGTCTCATCCTGATAACAAGTAGCATTTCAAAGTACTATATCGGTAAGTGAGATAACCATTGGGTAGTTGGTGCATCAGCAGCTAATAACAGTAGTATATTATTTGTAAGTAGATGCATCCCTTAAACACCGATTTCAGTCTGAGATTTGATAGAGATGGTAGATGAGGTGGATCAAGAAACAAAAAATATGTCCCCAGTCACATAGCAAAACTCCCATTCAAGACTGAGATTTGATAAAGATAGTGGATGAAGTGTGTTAAGGAACAATAATGTGATTAGACAAAATCTAATAATTGCAAGAATGGAATATTTTGGTGTTGAAGACTCCAAAAGAAACCACAGGGAAAATTTGAAACATGAACGAACCTGGTTAATTAATTTCATCACAACCTTGGATCAGAGGTCAGATGGTCAGGCAAGCAGAAAAATTATCTTAGTTGTCAGACCTCAAATTTGTTCCAACGTTCTTTGGTTTAGTAATTTTGGGCACCATTTATGTCTAAAATATCAGTTAAGTCAACCATACCAGTTTAATGTTTAAGAAAAGTCCAAACCTCTTGTGTAATTAAAAAAAGTCCATGCCTCGTGTAATGGGATTTCCTCCGGGATTCAGCTCAGCAACAGTCTGACAAAAGCAGCGCAAGCTTTTAGTCCCATGATAAATTGAGAAGTTAGTCCATTACATGACAGATCTAGTTTCATCAGCTCCTGAGTTCCACTAAAAATTATATTGCATACTTTGCAATGCTCCATCCTGTAAAGGACCATAAAAAAAAAGAATGAAAAGCAATAAGATAATAAGCACAACAGGAAAAAGAAAATCAAAATTATTTTACTCAAAGAGAAGCCTCTGGTAAAAGAATACGGAAAATGCAGCTTACACCCCCAATGCCAGTGCTTGTAAGCATCAATCCAGACAAGCATCAGGTTTTAGCAAGTCGGCAGAGGCCATCGATGGCAGACTTGCTGATCTTTACTCCATTAAGATTTATTTCTGAAAAACTTTTTAACATATTAAAATTTGTAAGATTGTCTGTCATTTACATTCATAGAAAGAACTATGACTACCTATGCATAGGCACAAGGTATTATATTAGACTGCACCTGCTCAGAGTAGCTAGCTTGTCCAACAAATTGACCAAAGCATTTCCCGATATGGGGTTGTTATGTCATGTAAAAATATTCTTTAGTCAGACAATTCTAATATATGCAATGCGGATGTGTCAAAGACCTAAATTTCATTTATTTTTTCCAATCATGATACCCAAAGAAAGATGTGTAAGTGCTGATCTGGCATCCAATGCATCTGCAACCTTTTGAATTGTTCTAGTGGTGATAGAACAGTGCTCAACATTCGAGCTATAGAGAGCTACATAACAAAAGTCACACATCAGCATAGGGCAAGAAGTTTGACAGGTAATAAGCATAAGCTATGAATATTAACTTCACAGACAAATAGAGGCTAATTTGGTTAAGGAATGAAGGAAAAGAGTAATATACAGAACACACCCTGCAAATTTTACGTGCAATCAAACCCCCTCTAATAATATGGGAACTAAATGTACAGCAGGAGAAACTTTTCACCTTTGCATTTCATCAAGATGACCAACAGATAAGAAGCACATGCATCAGTGAGGCGATTCCCAGATATATTCAGCGCCTCTAATCTAGTGAACAGCACAGGACATTCACAAATCTGCAAATGAGATGTGTCACAAAAAAAGAATCAAACCAAATATCAGCATTGCACAACACAGAGCTATGTTTGTCTATCAGATTTAACAGATTATATAAAAGGTAATGAAAATACTTATTGCAACAATTCTTAGATCATAGCACCTATAATGAAATCTACATTTTAAGATGGTGCTTTTGTCCAGATATCCATGTACATGTGCAAGGCAACTGGTGTCACCATCCATAAGCGGTATGTGAATGACCTTTCACTCTAAATGGTAGCAAAGCAGCATATTGAGCTCTTTTAACTTGGCTAGAATCCAATAAGACAGTAAAGAGAAAGAACAAACAGAATATGGGGCTATGTTGTTCGGTTCAAGCAGGACAGTGTAGAACCTGGAACAGAGAAGTTGGACCAAAACGGTTGCAATGCAAATTTAAAGTCAAGCTTCCATATGTTTGGCAAGATGATCTGAAGACTTGTTGAAGTTTTTCCATTGTTCCATTCCCTGGGAGATGACAACCATTGTATTATCAATGTTACCAACAAAATAACTGTAAGATAAAATGCAGGTGAACTTGGTTATTAACTGATATTGACCACTTTTATTTAAACAAAATTGTTTTAGAAAGGCTTACCTAACAAGTTGTGAGAAAGGTCTAACATGAAAGCAGTCTCGCAGACATTTAGTGCATCCAACAAAAGTCTCACTGATATATTTTGCAAGTCACATTCAGAAACACTGACTTCGTCTTCAGACACCTGGGAAATTAAAAATTTAGCTGTAATGTCTATGACGCCATAACATTTGTTTGACCTTTTGTTTCTCCTCACTCCCCCATTTCCATTCCATATCATCTATCCATTATGACCAATCCTTTAAACATTATAGCTATGACTACAACTTCAGTCCAAGCTTGAGTTATGTAAAATATGTAGCATCAAAAGTGTTTATGTATTGAAGAAAAAACATCTTGTACTTGGCATCAATGAGTAGCACCATATCAGAATTACTTTTCTACCTCCAAATTATAAAGCTTCTTCAGCAACTTCATAATTGGTGTCTCTGATAACTTCTTGCAGCAATCAATGTAGAGCTTCATCAGACGTTTCTGAACCCACGCTGTGGTGGTTAAAATTAGACAATAGAGTACTCTGTGTCAGTTGCACAAATCCTCTTAGAAATGCATATATAGAGATGGTAAAAAATAAATATAGCTCCATATTTCTGCTAGCATGGAGGCATGTTAGATAATCATTGTTGCAGACTTCAAATTGGTTGAGAATCACTTATGGTAAAACAACCACAACATACAGTGTAGCTCTGATCACCAGTATAGCCCTGAGACATCAATCTCGTAAGTCTGATTTTCTTCAATTAAATTATTATTCTGGAAACATTGGAGTCAAAATGTATATTACATGAAAGGGCACCTAATAAAGAATAAACTAAACCCAAGTGCACAGCGCCTACCATCTTCAGAGGCTTCAATCCAGTCTTTTCTCTGAGTCCCATCCTTTAATGTTTCAATCTCTTCAAAGGACTCCAGAATTCTTCCATCACATTCCATGTTGCCGGTTATGGGCAATAAACCTAACGAAACAAATCATTCAATCAATATATCAGTGATAAAAGCTGTAAACTGTGTAATTGTGTTGCATTTTCCATTTGACTCATAGTTATGCCTTCATCATTGGTTCTCATTGAGCTAGTATAATAACCCAAAATACTAGACTCTGTTCTTCCTATAAATTTGTAATGCATTATCTCTGCAGGGATACCAGCCTTTACATTCTTCTATAAACCAACACGAGTTTTTCAGTATATCTGCTCAATTTTCCGAATGCCACATGTTGATATTTCATACTATAAAGCAGTCAATGACCAGTTCCAGGAATATTACAGCTAATGACCACATTTTCATTAACAGACAAATTGAACAATATGGAGCTAAAAGATTGATAATTTTTACATAACTTTTGATCTGTTCTCTAACGGCAATCGTAAATAAAATTCACAAGCTGCCTCAACCTTTAAAGACTCAACACTCAATGTACTACCAATCATACAAGAGACTGCTTCTACAGGTACAAGCTGATTGTCAATTCTGATGTTAAGCCATCTTTGCAATTTGTAGAATAGTTCACAATGTTTAGCAAGATACATGGTGAATATCACTTGCGTCAAACCCAAAATTTTCATCAGAAGATCACATACATTAAAACTTGCACTGCATTTGAAAATTCAGGCATGCATAATAAGGCCACCTCCATCATGACACAAACTCACTTCAAAGGAAAATTCTATGAAAATTCAAGTATACTTCCAATAGAACATCACACTTATCAGCACAACTTCAGGATTATCAGTAAAAGTGGAACCATCCAGCACCTCATCATTACCCAAAGGACCAGAGCATGTGTCTTTCCCAGCAGTAACTCTTGGACTCATACATTTGTGGGAGCAAATGCTTTCTTCGACATAAATAGGTGTGCAGGAGCTGATGGCACATTTGGAGGCAACAGGTGAATTATCCTTCCGAACGGTTGTTGAACACTTATCCGTAGGTACCAACTTCCACAGGAATAAAAGAAAACAATTTGAAAGCTACCTTAGGAGAATTACCTGAAACTTCCAGGCAGAAGTAGAAGGTGCACTTTTTGTTTTTACTGCGGAAAAACTGAAAAGATCTAAAATCAGCACAGCTCCAAATTTGATGCAAGTGAAAACAAAATCTTCCCTTGGACCAATGAATAAAAGAAGACATGGGAGTTGCATGCATGACCTACATTCGTCAGGGTAGCAACATCCTCCAGTGGAATTATATGAATCTTGTCATTTGGGCAGTGTAGGCCATCAACTGTTTCACCCTCATCATCAGAAAGTACTATGTGAGCACGTTTCCGAGCAACACCATTTTCCTGATTACTTCTTGATTTAAAGGAAATTTTAAGTGAATCAACTATCAGAGTATTACACTTCCCAGAATGAGCAGCCTTCGAATCTGGAGAGTTTTTGAGAGACCAGAGAAGTGAGATCAAAGGCATATCATCCTTCAGCTCAACACTAGGGACAGAATTTGGTTTACCTGGACTAGAATTACTCTTCTTTTTGAACTGACATGCACTAGACCTACTATTTGACAAACAATCATGGTCTTCTGCATCAGTTTCAGGCAATGTTATTAAAACCGGACCGAACCGCCGGTTCAATCAGTTCAACCCTTCTTATAACAATTTTGCGGTTCAATTGAATAAAAATACGTTTTACAATTGAACCGGACTGAATTGACGGTTCAACCGTAAACCGAGGTTGAACCGCCGGTTTTAAAAAACCGCAGTCTAAGGTTAAAACCTAAAAAAATATTTTTTTTAAGATTGTTTTTTATTTTTTTTAATTTCTATGAGATGTGAGACTATCAATTTTTGATATTATGATTTTAATTTATATTTTATATGACTTTATAATTTAGTTATTTAGTTCTGAATTATCAATATAAGTTTTAAAAATAATTATTGATTATATATATATATATTTAATTATAATTAAAAAATCAGCGGTTCGATCATATTATCCACGGTCCAATCGGTTCAACCATATTTTTGAATTTTACGGGTGAATACGCGGTACGATTCTGATAACATTGGTTTCAGGACAACAATCCATACTCTTTTGAGCTTCTTGCTCTTTACCCATTGACTGCTTTAAATTTTCAATAACATTCTGCAACCTCCTGCCAAGGAGAAGAGGATGGTTCCAGACACAGTTTTAAAAGAGGAACAGCATAAAAATCCAATGCCAACAAGAAAGCAGAACAGACCACTGTTTCACATGCTTGTAAACAAGGATAGTAAGTAATTTTTTTGCATCAGGATTGCTTTCTTTCTTGAGAGTCAAATGAGTTTTTAACTTTGGGAGTAGAAAAGATAAATATAAATTGACAGAACGGAACATACTTGGCTTCCTCAACATTATCAAATCTTATCATATTGCTGTAGTGCATATTCTCCAATGCAGAAAGTTGAATCGAAGGATTATCTGCTTGTACAGCAATCCTGCAGTTTTGGCAGCAAAGAAAACGAATTTGTAAGAATAAAAGTTTCTGGTATGTTGCAGTTGTTTACAAGGATGCACTGTGTATGCAACTGCAAGAAGAAAAACTTCTCATCACAGCTAGATTTTGCGATAGTTCTTGTTCCTTTATGGGAGAACAAACATCAAAGATCTTCTTTTGAAATTTTAGTAATACTGCCAAGACTAACATCTAAGATGAAAGACTACAAATTTTCCAATCATTTATCATGAGAAATTCTTGCTTAATCTGCAAGTCAGGTATATCATGATAATCTTTGTTCTTAAATGAAAAGGGCTGTTGTAATTATGAGCAAACAACTACATTAGTGTGTTCTCGCAGATAATAGTTGTCAAAGGATCGGTAAGCTTTGAAGCCAATCCACAAGACAAGAGAAGTAACTAGGAAGAATACAGTATCCAGATCAAAGGAGGACGAGTGCATGTAACTCTCTGCAAATGCTTTTAGTGCCTCTACCCAATTGCCACCAGAGTCTAATGCATCACCAATATGATTCTTCACTAAAGCTTGTCCCTAAATTTACTACAATCCATATAAGCATCCAAATATACAAAGGAAAACAAAACCACTAACATAACAATTTGTTTGACCCAAGCTCCTGAATTTGCAACATGGACATAAACTGTAAATCATGGATAGTTATAATATAGAACATGGAATAACCATACCTCCAAATTGCCGATTGATTTGTATATTTCCCAACTTTTCTTGTACCATTTAAGTGCTTTGTTGAAGTTCCTCAGATTATTGTATGACTCACCAATATTTAGAACGGAATCACTCAGCTTTTCCTTGTCGCAAAGTTCTGTTGCTATTCTCTTCTTTCTTCTTGCATATTCTCTATGCTAAACAAAGGAAATTTTCAAATAAAATTCAAACCATTAACTAATATAATAAAAGATTAATTTTAAAATTTAAGCACCCACTAAGCAAGGCCTGTCCAGGAAACCACAGCAGAGGCGAAACTTAGGAGCATAGTGCTAAATAACTTGTAACCTACTGATAAGAAGCATTCATAGTAGTTGACTTGATCTTTAACCAAGATAGCATTCAACAGAAAAAAAAAAAAAAAAAGGAAAATGGTTCTTCTTGAAGAAAAAGCTCTATTTCAAAAAGGAGGTGTTTTTCAGAAATTTCCATGTCCAAGAGCCTAACAAGACATCTACCGTAAACCTCTTTACCATAAGTCTTTCTTGGGTCAAGAAGATCTCCCAAACACCCCCAAGGAATGCTATATTAGGTGACACATTCCAAATTTACAATATTTTCTGCAACATGTTTCAACACTTCTTGAAATTCAAAATTTCTAAAAAGTTTTTTCAACACAAAAATAAGAAAATAGCATTACTGACTGAGAAACCCTTTCTGCATGTGATGAGACTGGAAAAAGAGATGCCATTGCTTTCCTCAGAAAAACACAAAAAAGGAACTCTTCTTCAGTTATAAGTGATATCACTTCTGATAATGTCATCACAAGATATCCTTTATTAAATCAAATTGTGAGTTTCTAGCCATGTCTACATGTAAAAACCTGAAGCTCTAGTATAGTTGACTGTCTAGAATCTAAGTTCCTCATTACATAACAATGCAGGACATTTGCGTTTAACTAATTACATAGTCATCAGTGGTGTCTTAGGCTCTTCTGTTCCTTTCCACCTCTCATAGAACAAGTGCACCTACCTAAGGCATCAGCTAGATAGAATGGATTGAAGCATCATATGAGGTATTAGCTCAGTAAAGGAATTAGCAGTGGGGAAAAAAGAAAAGAGGCTACTAGCTCAGCTGGAAGAAGACCAGGTTTGTTCATAGAAAATGAAAGCATGCCAATTGAATTAGCAAATTGAAATGCACCCAGATGAGTTTTTCAGGGATGAGATCCCATCACTCAAAAAATGGAGTCCGCAGTTAAATGGTCGAACTCAAAAGCATTATAGGTGTGACTTAGGAGGAAGTAAGGAACAGAAGTCAAGCAGTTTAATCCATATTGTGGCAGGAGCTGATTTTTTTTTCTTTTTCTCCTGCTTTTTTTTTTTTTTTTGGGTTCAAATCTCATCAGAAACAAAACATAAACTAGAAGTAGACATGTAACCGGGCCGGGCCGGGCCGGTTCCAAAATTTTTTTTGCTTGAACCGGCCTGGCCCGCTGAACCGGAACAGGCGGGCCGGTTCACACCGGGCCGGGCCGGTTTGGCCAAACAAGGAGGGGGAAAATTTTTTAAAAAATTCAAAAAAAAAAAAAAGGGTCAAAGAGCCGTGGGAACCGGCCGGGCTGGGCCGGTTCCATATCCGGGCCGGTTCCGGGCAGGTTCACGGTTCCAAAAACCCTTGAACCGGCCCGGCCCGCTACAGTACCCGATTCGGTCCGGTTCGGGTTACTGTAGCACCAGGCCGGTTCACGGGCTGGTTTTCGGGCCCAAACCGGCCCGGGCTCTTCTCTAACTAGAAGTGAAATTCTTTAGTGTGATTAGAGATTAGAGTTATCAAAGTATGTTACCCTTTAAATTTAGTAAAACAATACTAGAAGATGACCATTCAATATAGAACAGAATAAGTATAGACACACACCCACGCACGTGTAAATATAAAGCTAAACTTTTTCCATGCAAAAATCATGCTTGAACTCTCAATGAGACAATCAAGAGATGCAATTTGGAGCTGCAGACACTTCCATTAGCTTCTTGAGATTCTGCTGTGTAAACATATCCAAGGTTGTTACAGATTATGATGTCCTTCTCAATGTGTTCTCGAGCTTTATCCCACATCCTTAGTGCTGTGTAAACATATCCAAGGTTGTGATGGAGCCTGCTGTGTGTGTCTTCATTTTCATTCTCTACTTCTTCATCACAAATTTTTAACCCTTTTGTAAGAATTTTCTCAGCTGCTTCAAAATTGTCAAGATCCATTTCAAGCATTCCATTGTTGTTATGGACATCGATGTATTCCTTAAGAAAGGAAGATGTCCTGTTAAAGGATGCATTCTCCTTCAAAGTCCGGGCAAGGTTCATTGCTGCCTTAAAATACTATTTGGCATTTCGAACAGAATAATGGCCATGCTCAGACTTTGTACATCTCATGGTAAGTGCGACCAAGTTGGTTGCTGGCTCGTTGCGGCTCGATGAGGTCATTACTGTCTTTGGCAAGTTCCAGATGTTTTTCCTGCAATCAAAATCAGTAAGAAAAAATAAAATAGCACCATAAGAAAGATACCATAACTACACTGACCATTATTTTTGGCATGAAAAAGTGTACTTATTGCGGAGTTGGCTCATGGCTTCTGGAGTTTGAGTTAATGAAACAACGCCTACTTTATTTTTGGAAAGTCAAATAAACAAAGATAAGCACTAGGGGAGTGCAACCATAATTAATTTGGCTAGGGATTTGTTCAAGCATTACTCAAAAAACTCAACTATGATTAGTATAAGCCCCTTCACCCCCAATGTAAACTTTTTGGTAACCGAACTGGTGGTGGCAACATAACTTAACTTACCAATGCACAAGACACGAGAAGGCCAGGATAACAAATTTGACGGGAGAAGAATCAAAAGGGGGAAAATCAATGAGCAAAATTAGGGACAAGACCCATAAACCTTTAGATAAGATTTTCAAACATTGTAGGATCATAACTTGATTAAATTAAAAACAAGGCTTTTTCCTTGAATAATTCAAGTGAACATGCATTCTTAGAAAACGCAGCTGAACCCACAATCAAAAACAATGAAATGACTGCAATCAATCGAGTTTGAAATTAATCTAATGAAAAAGACAATAACAAATGAAACCCTATTCGATCTATAATTAAAAAACAAGTGAAACCCAATCAAACCCACAATTCAGAAATAATGAAACAATTGAAATCGAAGTTGTAATCGTAAATTTTACCTGATAAACAAGAGCATCTTTGAAGTGTTGAAGTCGGAGATAGACTTCTCCGAGAGATTGGCAAGCGGGAAGAACATGTTTTTCAGGAAGGTACTTGACGGATACTTCGTAATCTATTCGAAGCCATTTTAGGGCCTCGACGTATTCTCCCCTGTTCTTCAATATGTCGCCGATTAGATTAGCCCATCTCGCTTCTTCCTGGTGATTTCCCTCTGCTTTTGCATGCTTGTACGCCTGTTTCGCTGAATTTAATTGCTCTTTGTCTTCTCTCCCCATTGAATCGGATTATGGTCTTTAGGGCTTCTGTTGGATTTGTGGATCAAAGGCTCTCTCTCTCTCTCTCTCTCTCTCTCGTGATTTTTTGGGTTCAAAATCTGCGGTAAAGAAGCCGAAAATAAAAATCCCGCCAAAAATTTCAAAATGCCGAGCGGGTGGAAAGGCAGACAAGAAAGCCAGACTAGCCCGTAACAGTATAGCCCGGCCCATTCCGGAAGGTCAGACCCAATACGGCCCAATTGTGAGCTAACCTGCCCAATCAGCGTCAGGTTTGGGACACTTTTTTTTTTTTTTTTGGTTGAAATTTGGGACACTATTTTTGTCCTAAAAGAAATATTCGGAACCATTTGGAAAATTTGAGAGTATTAAATCTTTCCATATAAAAATTTATTAATATAATATAATGATATTTTCAATTTATATATAGATAAATTTGATTTTACTCACAAAATTTTCTATTTTTTACTTTAATTAAATAATATTGCATATAGAATAAAATAAAATAGAGGCATATATTTCTCAGACATAACCCAAATAGAGTTTTAAATGAAATATATTAAAAAAATATTTTGCCATCAAATTGCTAAGTAAATAAAATATTTTTAATTTCTTTTTTTGTGGGGGTCTAATTTAATTATTAGTCTTGGGCAAAAATTTAGGATAACTGGGAAGCCATCAACATGAATCCAAGCAATTTCCCAACTTCCCCAATGATTTGCTAAATTTTGATTTATGAATGCTAATACCACCTCAAGGGCTGCAAATGATTCGAACGGTTCACAAGCAAACTCTCGGTTTGTTCATTTTGCTTAACTCAGCTATGACTGGTCCCAAATTCGAGTAAAAAATAAAAGTTGCAATAGATTAACAAACAGCATAAAACCCATGTCATCACCCAAAAGGGACATCCAAACTTGTTTATCAAATAAGCCAAGCTCGAATACAACATTTGGTCTCATTCAGATTGCCTTTGACTTTACAACTCTATCATGTCATGCAGGTAACAATCGACTAAAGAAAATGCAAGATTTGCTTTCATACACCAAATTCATACCAACGAAACCTCAACACTCTATTGCAACTCTCTACTCTTTACAAGAATCATGGCAAGAAAACCTGAACACTTCCCTCCAACTACATCCATTTTCCTGCCCAACGACTTCTTGCAACTCTGTCATTGTACGCACAAGCAATGGCCCTAAAAACAATGGCGATGGATAATCTTGTCTATCATGCATATCCAAAAATCATATGCGGAAGTGGGATGGCTCACCTTCTTGTTTAACAATTGTATCCCTGATCATGGTGCCGTGCAAGGTTGATTATATTGTAAGTAGGAAAAGAACCTTCTGTACCGAAGTTCTTCCTCCTGCTATGAAATAAGATTTTTATGCTTTTTTTCCCGCCAACTTCAAGGAAACCAGTTGAAAATTCTGCTCATGAACTGAAATGAGATGAAGCGGCAAAATGGAAAGATTGGTCTTTGAGAAACTAAGGTGAATAACTCGGTCGGAGAAAATATACCCAAAACAATCACATCAACCACCAGAAAAGGTGCAGCTGGAACAGAAAAGAAAGGTAATATTACCAGCAAGCATCCATATAAAAATTAGATTTTGGCACCGTGCAAACCTGGAACTCTGGTCTGCTAGCATCATGAGGTTAGCAGATCTAAAAAGAAACTTTCTCATGCACAGATGACAAAGAAAAGTAGTGTAAGAATTGCTAAAAAATAAAAGGATTATCACAAGCATTTTGATGACCAGTATGTGCTGCAAGAGAACACAAATGTTAATTTCCCAGGAATATCTAACCAGAGGAAAAACTTCCATCCTCACCCAGCAACCAAATACAGGCACACACTGGAACTGAATCCTGAAAAATAGCAATAATGAATCCGATGATGTTAATGGAAAAATAAGCATCATCATCGACAAGAAGTCCTAAAGGCCAACAAGGGTCTCCATATTAAGAAGGAAAAGCACCTAGCCATGCTAATCTATCAAGTTGCAACATATGGCCTTTCCAAAGGCCTCAACAACAAATTTTCAAGATGCAGAGGCAAGCCAATCCATGTAAACACCTCCGAGTTTGCTGTGCTTTGCTTTTGCTTCCCATGAAAAATTAATATATTTTACATACTAGAAGTCAAGAAGGTATTCATGACCCCTCCATCTCTCCCAAGCTTTACATCATTTCAAATTATATCCAACTTGTGCTCAAAATCACTGGTCAATCTTGTTGTCAAAGTCAACTTACAAGAATAGTGAAGCAAAATGGAGGGGTGCAAGCAAAACAAGCACATGAACTTCAAGATGAACTCCTATTTAAGTAATGAACTGCCGGATACTATAAAGCTAAAATTGCAGAACTTTATTAGATACAGTGATGCTTCAGAATTTTCACCGGCTATTTATTCATCAAGACACCATCTCAAATAATAATAATAATAAAAAAAGCAACTTGCATTAAATTTACCAGCTAGAAAACCATTCTAGGACCAGGTTACAATGCCTACCGAATAAACCAGATGCAAGAAACTGATCATAGAGAATGAGCAAAGCAAAGAATAACAAATAAATAATCTTTACCTGCAGCAAATATGACCCTCGGAGAAATGAAATCGCGTGCCTTGGATATTTCTGAATGTTATACACAGCATCCCTCTCAAGAAACATATTACCGATGTTGCCAAAGCTGGTTAACCGTCTGGATTCCCAAGCTTGACTGTTTTTCCTTTTGTAATCTCCAGAATCTATCTCAGAGACGATGCCTTTAGGGCACTCCACATTGAACCACAACCTTCACTAAAAAAAAATAAATAGAGAGAGAGAGAGAGAGTGGAAATTCAGATACCATGAGACGCTAGCATGTACGTTTCCAAAAACTAATTAAACAGCAGCATCAAATTCACACCAACTGGTGGGGGGGGATGCAACGCAATGCATGAAACTACCTACACTGTAGGGCCAAGGGAAACTAGAGTTATTTACACAATTTGAATACAAAACCCTTTTGTAACCCCAACCAATAAAAAGGCTTACAGGTGAATCATGTCCCACAATCAGTTAACAGTATCTGCAACTATGCATCCAATACAAAAACATTTGCGGATAAAATACCTGGAATATTATAAATACTTCCTTTCCTGTCTTAATAGATGAACAAGCTGCAAGAGGGCACCCTAAGCTCCTCCTTGTTTATCAATTCTGTGACAGGAAAAAGAGGAGAGACAATGGCTTGTAAAACAAAGTAAATAAGACAAGAATAATAATATAAATAATAATAACAGTAACAATGACTATAATAATATTAATAATAATAACAATAATATTTAAAAGAAGGATATATGCACAAATTGAAAAACAGAAATAGCTGCCTGGAACCTAAATATAATACCACTCATCCTCTCAAGCAAGCAAAGGAATTGTAACAGACAAATAAAGACCTCATAATGGTAACTTTCCTCGTAAATTCCAGACCTAAACATACACAAAATTGGTCAATCAGATGAATTTTATATGAAAATGTTCGGGAAATCACTTTACGACCCAAACTTCAATTTTGCCAACAGAATCTCCCCAAAAGAATGAGCAACCAAAATCCCCAGATCAGATTGTAGAAACACCATGAACTGACTTATTACAAATGACTTTTTTTTTCCCATGAGCACACTTTCTACATTTAGGAAGATTGGGAAATCAAACAACTAAGACCAGACTAGCAAACTGACTCTTTTTTCTGTGACAATCTTTTTCTGGTGGCCATTATGGCTTCATGTCTTTGCTTGAATATGTCCTTTATTGCTTCCTGGTACTGCAGTTCAATCGTCTCTAGCTCCGATTTTAACTCCTCATCTTCATCCAGATCAGGCAAAGAAGACACATTATTTGAACTGGTCACTAGACTATTCCCGACCATCTCCATGCCCTTGCCTTCTTCACCAAGATATGACCCCATTTCCACCCCATAAAGGGCATCCCTGACTTCTTTCAACTCATACCCAGTGTAATCCATGCATCCTGATTCTGCAGAGGCATAAGTATCCATGGAGTATCTCTTCTCAGTTCCTTCATTGGAGATTGCAGAAATGTAAGACATCTCAGAAGGAGAACCATGATTGAAGCCAGAAGTTCTACTCTGAACTCCCAGATCGGCATGAGACATAAGATCGTCAAGCTTAAAATCAGTGCCCTCCTGCATTGCCAGAGTGGACACATCAAAGGAAGTGCAATTGGGGAAATCCTGGCCTGAAACATTTGTAGCTAAAAGAGGATTTTGCAAAGATTCCACAGAACTTTCAGCATCTTCAGGCAACTGAAAGCTCTTTTGGAAACCTTTTTGGGTTTGAACTTTATTTGGAGCAAAAAGATGATCAATTGGAACACAGGGTTTCCAATTGGGTACTAAGTACACTAACAGAATATCTATCAGTTCTGCTATGAACGTAACATTCTGATCTGCGAGTTCTAATTGCTCAACCATTTCACTTGAAACTGATAGGGCTGTATCACTGTCAAGGTAGAACAGAAAATGGATATTCCTTACCCGACCTGCACAGAAAATAGCAATTAACACTACATAGAAGTGAACATCACCTGAGAGAGTGAACAAGCCAGAGAAAGATAAAGACTAACCATTCCGGTCAGCTATCCGCAGTTTAATTGACACAGAATTTTCATCATTACCCTCTCCCTTTAACAAGAAAAAGTTCCCTTTTCTTGTCCTGTGAACCTCAAAGCACAAAGACTGAGAGTCATCAATGGCAGAATTACGGATCTGAGTGATTATTGGAAGCTCTCCATCAGCATCAAGATCCACCGAAGGTGGTCTATTCCTTGCGGTACTAGGCACTTCAGAGAGCAAACATCGGTCCCCAAATGCACCTGTCTTGGGAATGACAATGTCAGGAAGTGCCAAAGGCCGGCGCCCCGAAGACCCGTCTATATTGAAAAAAGGGTCCTTCAAGAGCTCGTTCGCTGACAACCTTTGGGAAGCAGGAAGCAAACACTTCTCTATAAATGATTTTACTTGGGGATCTTTAATTTTAGCAAGTGCAGCAGGTTTTATCCCCTGCAAGGAGTTTAAATATCAGTTGACTAACAAGCTCCTCAAATTTTGTAAGTTGTAAGAACAAATATTAGCTCGTTCTCAAGAACTTACCGACGAAACCTTTTTGTATATTTGAGCAGAATTTCTGCATTCACTGTAAGGGTATTCAAAGGTGATCATTTCCAGCATGCACATCCCAAAGGAATATATATCAGCCAATTCATTGTAATTCTCATCATACAGTTCTGGTGCCATATACTCAGGAGTTCCTGCAATGGCCACTATCAACTCAGTAGCAGCCAAATAATAATAATAATAATAACAGTTTTCATAGACACAATACAACACAGAGCAAGAGAAACATGTACTACAAGTAGGAAGGAAAGGAGACAATAAGCACTAGTGAAGGTGGAGGTGGAGTTGGGGAGAGGGAGAGGAGAGAGAGAGAGAGAGAGAGAGAGAGAGAGAGAGAGAGAGAGAGAGAGAGAGAGTAGACTAATGTAATGAATTCCACAAACAGCTGTAAATAGAGTCATTAGAGACTTTATTGTTGAACAAATAAAATGACCTAGTAAGGCAATATTTGCATTACCAATGACACTCTTTGCATTTGCTTGTTGCATAATGGTTGCCAATCCCAAATCTCCAATCTTAACCTCACCTTGGTTACCATTGATGAATATGTTATCACATTTCAAGTCCCTATGTATAATTGGAGGATTATGACTGTGAAGGTAGTTCAAGCCCGTCAAAATCTGTCTTGCCCAGTTCTTGACAGCCTTTATATCCACCTTCTTGTGTTTTCTACGATATCTACATAACACACACATCCATTAAGCCCATGGTTAATACCACCATAAAGCAAATTCAATGTGTATATGCCAGGACATATACATTTGCACTGAAACAGAAACAAGAGAAAAGAGTCGCCAGACATACTGTCTTAAGCTACCCGAGGTGAACAACTCAGTGACGATATTCACAGTCTTATTCTTGTCATCTATCCATGAATTATAAAACTTAATGATATTCTTATGCTTCAGCGATCTCAGAAGATGCACCTCCGAGTATAGCCTTTCCAAATCCCCTGGAGACTGTAGGACCTCATCTATACGAACTTGGCTCCAAGCCACTTCAATCCCATCAACTTCATCAAATGCCTTGTAACTAAAGGCCAAAGAAAGAACTAATTACTCGTAAATCCCACCAAATAACAAATTCACAAGTTTTAGCATAGAATGCATGGGGAGAAAGCATACACTGTCTTAAAAGCACCTTTGCCCAAAACATCCTTATACTGTTAATAAAGAGAACACTAAATTAACAAAATAACATAAACACGATCCATAAGAACTCCAAAAAAAAAAAAAAAAGACCAATTAACCAAAACACATTACCCTAATATATCGACAAGTTGGATCAATCTCCAGAACATCAGGATCAGGAGGCTCTGGATTCGCTGAACCACCTTCAGGACTCGCATTACCCATTGAGCTCATATTCAAAATCTACAAAGAAAACAGAAGATGAACCAAATTTTAAACATAACATAAATATTCACCGACATAAATTCAAAGCCCTAAACCCCAATTTCCAGCCACAAACATTCCCCATTAAATCATATCAAAATCTTCAGAGAAATCACACATTTACTGAACTTCCATAACTACCGTCGCTATCCATTGAGATCATATCAACAAATTATGGAAAACAAAAAAAAAAAAAGAACGAAGCCCAAGTTTCAAACATAAGCCAACAACAAAATTCACCGACTTAAATTCAAAACCCTAACACCCAATTTTCTGGCCATTAAAAATTTAAACAAAAACACAATTTTCCGGAATGAACCATTATAAATAACCCTTAAAAGAAACCCGCATTTTTATGATAATTCCCTTTGAAAAAAATAAAACCCACATTACCTCCGATATTAAGTTGGGTTTGCTCGCTTTTGAATGGAAAATCGATCGTCGTAGAAGAAAATGCCAAACCCTAACCCTAGCAGAAGAAAAATCGAGCACAACCCAAATAAATTAATGAATATAATTAATAATAGTGCTCTCTCTCTCTCTCTCTCTCCCGTGTTACATAGAAACGCCTTTTTCTCTCTCTCTCTCTCTCTCCCAATCAAAACTTTCTCTCTCTAAATCTATCCAAACGCACATACACACACACACTCTCTCTCTCTCTCTCTTTCTATTCTGGCAAGCAGAAAACTGCCTGGTTTTACACGGCGTGTATTTATACCTATCTCCTCCTAAAAATATCTATTCATTAATTTTTCCCGCTTCATGCTAAGGTGCGCCATTATGCGTACGCGAATAATTCTCCAAGAATCAGCCCCTAACTCTTAAAATCCACCAATTGGGATTTGACACGTCAGCGTCTGTGCTGAGGTGGAATTTTAATGACCGCGCGATCTGTGTTTGTAAATAAAGCCTCCTTTTGGTAAGCAAAAATTCTTTTAATAGAGAGATGAGTTCAGTTCTTATAATTCTAAAACATGTCGTTAGCTTTGCTTTTAATGCTAATAAAAAAAAAAGACTATGATAAAATTAGGCAGGTAAATTTCCTTTATCTATTTTTTACAATTTTTTTTCAAAATAAATCATTAATATATATATATATATATATATATATATATATGTGAAAGTAAGAATTAAATTAAAAAATTTATCAATATCGCTCAAAAATCATAAGAAAATCATTTATATCATATCATTTAGAAACATGGTATATTTGATATGAATTAGATTAAAAATATTGTATTTTTATAAAGAACAGATCGTGCTAATTTAAAAATAATAATTTTCTAATTAGATACAAAATATATAGATAAGAGGAGAAATCACTTATATTATTTGATTCATCCATTTTTAGGGTAAGATACAATATGTATAGTCTTTTTTTTTTTTTTTTTTTTATAAATGGTACTAATTGAAAAAAAATTATGTATGTCATAAATATTTATTTTCGTCGTAAGAATCTTACTTTCTATATGAGTTAGTCTGATATTAAAAAAATAATAAAAAAGTTAACTTTTTTATGACTTTTGAATCATTATACTTTCTAATTATGCTGTTATTATTAATCATATGTCTTTTACTTTTTTATCCACCATCTTACGTGCATCCTTCCTATATGGTACGAAGATGCTTGAATTAATTTAAATCCCGTCACGTGATTTCCTCGTTTCCTTGTATGGGTTCTAGGACCAGGAAGAATCTTCATTCTCGTGATTTTTGTAGCTTAAATAAATGCATATGTTTTGTCCCCATCCGTATAACTATCGATATCTTAAGACTTAATTCTATTTCACCGTCTTTTTGAACGTTGACATAACTAAAAATCGTTTTTTTTGTCACGTTATTCCGATCGATGTCTAAAATTGTATTTCGATTAATTCAAATCAGGCGATTATTGAATCCATTTTAAGAATCAGTTCTCTCAACATATCTTTTTCATTTCTACGTTCGATCAAAGTTTGATAAAAAAAAATCTAACACTTTTATCCATTAAACTAACTATGATGACATTCTTAAAAATAGTAACTCTTGTTCTGATCATTCAAAATTTTCTGGGTCATTTTGGTATCTTTCTGGGTCATGCCGTGCCCTATGTAGAGAACCAAATACTTGGCAGATGCATGCGCATAAGAGTTCTTAACCCTTCCTTACTCGCCTAACCAAGAAAAAAAATGGCTTACAAATCACGTACAATAAAAACAATATCAAAAATTATTTATAACCTCATATAGAGTGATTTAATCAATGTCTACAAACGCTTTAAAAAAAATATATATATATATATAAAGAAGAGAGAGAGAGAGAGAGAGTTATAGTAACACCTACGGTTCCAGGCCCATCCTATGCCTGGGAAGAACAATGAAGAACAAGAATGAAAATCAAACAAGCAGCAACATCAGAAACATATTAAAAGGATAACACTTCTATCACTTTTTAATTCAACAGAACTTTTCTCCAGAAGCACTTTTCTGCAGGCGTCCCAAACACCTGCTTCCGAGTAAAACAAAATACTCATTGTAAGCAAGTGGTTAATAAGAGATCAAAGAACAAAAGCCAGAATCCACCTTAACCAGCCTGAGATGGATATGCCAGAAAAAAAGGCACAGGGATAATTCCTTCCAGCATAAGAATTACACGCTATGCACGATTGAGCCTACCTGTGCACACAACATTGGTTCCTCCCCAACCCTTCCACATCCACAGTTTCTTCTCCTAAAAGATTCGCTATTTCACCTGTCTCATAGCATCTTTGAACCCAATCTACCAAAACTATCTCATCAGCCATGAAACTGCATCCTTATCAAGTTCCCAAGCAGTATTATCTACAGTTACCATGACATAATTCCCGCTCATTTTATTCCAAGGGCAATCACTTTCCATGGTGAAGTTTGGGTGGCAACTCTTAGAAGCTTGCTCAGGATCAACGAAACCAAAACCAGGACAGAGACAAGTGGTATTTGCAATATCAGCAGCGCTATAGCTCTTTATGCCATAAATGCCTTCCACCAAACAACAGCCTTCCTTGATTGAATTCCTCAAGATTGATGAATTCAAGGTGCTATCAACC
Organism: Dillenia suffruticosa; assembly: GCA_033439265.1. Classification (NCBI taxonomy): domain Eukaryota; kingdom Viridiplantae; phylum Streptophyta; class Magnoliopsida; order Dilleniales; family Dilleniaceae; genus Dillenia; species Dillenia suffruticosa. The sequence continues at coordinate 2,917,445 of JAVTVX010000027.1, forward strand.
CTAATAAAATGCTGATAAAGCCTCAAGACACCATCTACATTAAATGTTGCTCGATAAGCAGGAACATTGGTGGGATGCCCACCTTCAGCGATCTACTTCAGGGGAAACTAGTAGCATTTTGAAGCAGTAAGCAGCCATCTCAGTGCAGAGCCAGGGATAGAATACTAGGAAATATTGCAGCTGATGACCGATACAGGTATGTGTTCTCCTCCACACTATTTACTGGAAATGCTTCCAGATTTCCATCAGTTTGCATCAATAGCCGAAAGTGTTCATAGAAGATCAGCCTCAGAGACACTTGAATACAGACTACTGCCTTCAACTAGTTCTTGTCCGGCTAAAATGTTGCCAGTGTGATAATCAAAACTGGCCCATACAAGTTTCATACTCAAGTGATAAGAGTGCAAAGGTCCCTGAATCTCACATTGAGGCAATTGAGACTTTTTGGTTAGGCAATAAGAGTGAAAAGAGTGCAGAAGTCTTATCACACTCAAGTGATAAGAGTAATAAGAGCGCAAAGGTCCCATACAAGTTTCATACTCAAGTGATAAGAGTGCAAAAGTCTTATCACACTCAAGTGATAAGACTACTATGAATATAAAGGTTTCCATCAGAGGAGCAATGAAGCTTAGAGTTAGGAGAAACTACAGCTTCATCTCGCCGTGCTGTCCACACAACTGTGTTCTTCGGATATCCTACAATGCATATTCCAACCTTGTAACCAGCACCGCTCTGGTAAAAACCAAATGCAATATGGCCTGAAGAAGAAGACTAGTAATTCTGAGTGGAGTTTGAATAAAGGGTTAAGCCTGCAGCTACAGGGTTTTCTGAGGATTGAGCTGCTGTGAAGGGCAATGTGCACGACAATCAAGACCAAAAGCAAAATTTGAGAAGCACATCTCCAATGGATGTCATTTCCATTATATCACGAATTCTTGGTGTGGCTTCTTGAGAGCAAAATGACTCAAGCATAGAGCTTCTTTTTACTATTACTATTATCATTATTATTATAATTATTTACTTTTTTCTAGTGGTTTCTCCTGTTCTGTTGGTATGTTTGTCTATTTCTCTTTCTGGGAAACTTCCACCCGTATTCACTTTCAATAGTCCACAAGGTTCCAGTCATCAAATTGTTATGCGGGCCAAAGATGTCCCCCGAGGCCATGATAGGGGACCTCTATCAATAGTCTTTGGTAGAAGCTCAAGCTTTATGACTAAGGAATAAAATGAAATTCTATGCACAAAGACTTTGTTTCATGGATTCTTTCCATCTAGTCGTGACTTTACCTAATCACTAATACTTTACACATACTTTACGGGGAAGACCTTGATCGTGAGGTTGAGAAATTGACCAACTTAACATCTATGGATGCATGCGCAAGATATACAGCTTCTTCTAAATACAAATAGAGAACATGTAAAAAGATAATTTTTTATTTCTTGTCAACTTACTTGTTAGTACAATAGACAGAAGCCTCACAAAAGGCGATGGCATAAAACCAAGTTTGAAAGATACATAATTAGCAGACAAAAAGTTAACACCAATACCAAGAGTGACGAATTTACGACATGCCTGAAGTGGAGTTCCACTTGATAATTGTACGCAAGTAGAGTTGATAGATATGCATTCTGAAAGGGGGAAAAAGTTCAAAATATATAACTAGCTGTATTCACCGAAGCATGTAATGCTGTGCTGGCTCAATTGTATGCCAAGCATCCTTTATGAGATGTCAAAATGGATAATGTAAATGACCTTACAAGCATAGATCACTATGTTGATACCAGCCCTATGCCCATGTGTCGTGTTTCTGCCCTCTTTTCCTCTTTGCTCCCATCTCATGAGTTGGACCTAAAAGCTTTGTCTAAAGCATCAAAAACACTCTGTAATGTTACCTCCTCCACAATCACAACCTTGCCTCTTGATTTAGAGCCAGAACCAATAGAGACTTGCCTTCTTTTCACCCCGATAACCTGTAAGCAATAGCTTGTGTCATTGAACATAAAGAAAGGAGACAAAAAGTAAAGGTTATTCAGAACCAACAAGAAACAAATTATTCTTCATCTAGATGCTGAAATTCAAACCTAATACTCAAAGCTTCATTCCACACTAAATCACCAGAAAGAAGTCAAAATTTTCCAGTTCCTTGAAGCTGCAATAGAGTTTTTTTTTTGAGTTACAGAAGTGAAGCATATTTCACTTCATAACAAGTCCCCAGATTCTGTTTGAAAAGAACTATATCGTTGGTTGAGAACCATTGAAAAGGTTTAATGTTTTACAAATGAAACCAAAATGGTCCCATTACGACATTCTAATTCAAAAAATATCACAAGGCTTCAATAAACACACTAATAGCTTCATTCCTAGGTTCTGGACTAGCAAATGCTGCTTTTCTTCCCCCCCCCCCGGGGAATGCTTTTTCATGGTTCAGGGAGCCACAATCAAAAGTCCACAGAAAAACTACCCAGGAGGGTTTCCACCTTCCAACCTGAGTACGCTAGATAGATAGAGAAAGTTGTTAGATTATGGTGACTCAATCACGCAACGGAAGCAATAATTAACATTTTTCAGAATCATAAAAGATCAAGTTTACGGTGTACCTTAATCGGTGATTCGAATAATTTCGGAAACCGCAAACTTGGAACTGCAACAACTCGCAGTCGGGATGATAGTTACGTAAGACGAACTATTAACACAATACCACGACGTTCCAACCCTTAACCCGGTGATTCGTGCGTTGATCGGAATCAATCCCTCTTGATCATCATCTCTCTTGATGTTCTCTCCTTTTTTTTTTTTTTTTATATATTGAAGAATCATGTTCATTCTATTTTTGAATCATAACTCCCGTAGGAGTTATTTTGGGGAGTGTAATTAGGGGAGAGTGGGGTAATGGGTAACTGCCCATTACCCCCAACCTGCTCCACGTGGGCATCAACTAATATCTCCCACTTGCACACGAGGGCATTCTATTTCCGTCATAAGATCACAACTCATGCGATCCACCATATCACCCTACAGGGTTTTCATACAGGGTTGGACGTCGTGCGACTAGCGAGTACACCTGCAAACAAAAACTGCTCGACACACCTGTTAGGATGATCGAGTAGTCACCGTTAATATCATAAGAAAGCTCGCTGTACCCCAGATCCAAGACTAATTACATTCATCGAGCTACTTTCCTCACCGAAAGTAATCCCCAGATATTACTCGACTATGTATTCACTATCATGTTCAAATCCCTACATGGATGAACATAAAAGACCGGTCGGTGAATACAACATAACAATGCAATGTCAATTGGTCTTCCTTTTCCCAAACTCGAATCTATCGATCTCAATTCGGCTGCTTTCCTAGACCTGTCCCTCAGACCTCAATTTATCTTCCGGGCCATTGGTAAACAGACTAAAGTAACAAACACTGAATCATGATCTCAAGAGACAGCCGAAAGTAATAAGGGCACAAGAGATCCCGCCCAATGGATCTCGAATCTCACACAGTGGGGCTTGGGGATAAGTTTTAAATTATTGTCTCAAGTAATATAGCTCCCACTATCCCAAGTCGTCTTTTCACACGTGGTATGAAACACGTGCCACAGTGTTACTCCCCCATCTCTCAGAAGGGCATATGTCAGATTTCTCCAACACTGTGCAGGTATGGGGCCACAGTCTACACATAAGACTTTACCTAGAGATCTCAGAAAGAGTACCTATGAGACAATATCACAAATTACAGGTGATATCCGAGATCTCAAACCTGGCTTCTCACAGGCAACATGGATGTGGGTACTTCCATGTCGGTCATATCGCATATGACCTCATCCTGAACACGTATCAGGGCGACTTATGTTCTAGCAGGGCCACTCTCAAAACCTCTTACAGCTAGAAACCGTCTCATCCCCGCTCACTCAGAGCCGGAGGTGGTCACTCGTGTGAGAGAGTCGACCTCGCCTGCCTGACATATCTATTACATATATATGATAATTAAAAGTAAGTGCATTAAATGAAAAATATAATGCAAAAGTGACTGAATAATACACTATAATCATATATATATAAAATCAATAAGCATCAACGTCATCATTAAGTACAAACTGAGAAATGTCAGTAGATATTCAAACCCAATGACTCTCTATGCCCTAAAAAAGAGTCTCTAGTGATGGGTTTGGTGAAGGGGTCAGCCACCATGCTGTGTGTCGAAATGTACTTGACGGTCACTTCACCTTTCTCGATGATGTCTCTAACATAATGGTATCTGGTGTCGATGTGTTTAGTTCTACTATGAAACTTAGGGTCTCGAGTGTAAGCGATAGCGGCCTGATTATCACAATAAATCATTACAGGTCTCCCACTATCCGCTACAATCCCTAAGTCATTCAGTAGTCTCCGGAGCCAAACACTCTCCTGAACTGCAACTGAGCACGCCACGAACTCAGCCTCCATCGTAGATAGAGCAACACAGGTTTGCTTCTTACTGCTCCAAGAGATAGCTCCGCCATTGAGCAAGAAAGCAAAACCTGATGTCGATTTGCGTTTATCCAAATCGCCTCCCCAGTCGGCGTCCGAATAGCCCACAAGGCGCAAATCGCCTCCTCCGTAACTCAAGGAGAAGTTTGCAGTTCCTTTTAGATATCGGAAAATCCTTTTCACTGCTCTCCAGTGACCCCTTCCAGGATTTGCCTGATATCTGCTCACCAGACCAACTGCATAACAAATGTCCGGTCTAGTACACAACATTGCGTACATCAAACTTCCCACTGCACTGGAATAAGGTACTTTACTCATTTCCCTTACTTCTTCCTGAGTTTTCGGACACATGTCCAGGCTCAAGCCTTCACCTTTGGCGATCGGAGTATCTATGGGATTACAATCATTCATCCCAAAACGCTCAAGAATTTTCTTAATATAGGTCTCTTGTGAAAGAGCCAACATCTTTCTCGAGCGATCCCTCTGGATCTTAACTCCAAGGATGAACTCAGCTTCACCCATGTCTTTCATGTCGAAACTGGATGACAACCATGCTTTGATGGTCTTTAAATACTTAATGTTGTTCCCAGCCAACATTATGTCATCCACATACAACGACAGGATCACAAAAGAGTTATCGGACCGTATCAGATAGACACAATGATCCTCCTCGACCATCGTAAAACCGTAAGATATCACCTCCTCGTGAAATCTTAGGTACCATCGCCTGGATGATTGCTTTAGACCGTATATCGACTTCCGAAGTCGACATACTTTGTCCTCTTGACCTACCAGAACAAACCCAGGGGGCTGTTCCATGTAGATCTCCTCATCCAGGCTCCCGTTAAGAAAAGCGGTCTTAACGTCCATCTGATGTAACTCAAGATTAACCCCAGATTTTACTGAAACAGAATTGACATAGTTTCATTGGTTCAAACATTGTGCTGCTGAGCTTTTCAGCAACCGATGAATATGTGCTTTCATCACATTTGATATATTCCATAGTTGACTTTTTGGGGATACATAGGATTATTCATCCAAATCCAAGATGAACATTCGCATCGAAAATGTTAAAGGTGAAATCATATTCCCAAATCTAAGTTGAACATTCGCATTGAAAATGTTAAAGGTGAAATCATATTCCCAAATCTAAGCGAACAATCATGTTAAACGCAATCAAATCAAACCCTAGATTTTACCACACCAAAGCATTAAAATCAAAAACCCCAATTCTTGGTTTAAAGGAAAAGGACTGACGGAGCTGATGTATTCGAGAAGGGCGGCGTTGGCTTCACCGTCCTTTGCAGGTGCGTCAATTTGCACGCCTAATGCTTCGTCATTGAAATCTGAAATTTCATCAAAGCCTCATCAATATTTTCAAACACAAATACATACATAAATAGAATTGGGGGGGGGAGAGAGATAGAGAGAGAGAGAGAGAGAGAGAGAGACCAGTGATGGTGGCGAGTTTGGAACCGGGCTTGGCGTGAATGGTGATGGCGACTGAAGAGGGAGAGATAGAGCGAATACAAGCAGGGAAGCTGTTTGTGTTGATGCTTTTGGGAGGATCTGTTGTAGCTGTGCCCTTCGATTTGCCCTTCTTGCTCGGCGCCATCTTCTCTGTCCGATGTCTGCGTCCCCCAACTCAATCACGTTCGACGCTAGGATTTAAGTTCACGGGTTTCGATCGTCCTTTTTTTGAACATTATATATAAAACTTAAATCTTTATTTATTTTTTAAATATAATTCAAATATTTTTTTTGTTAACATGAAATTTTTTGACAGGTTGTCGCCCTTCTCAGCGCAAGGAGGGGCCCAATACATAAAATTTTCAATTTTGTAGTTCTTGCGCTTTTCTGACTTGCTTTGTACAGATCTGCCGAAGTTGGTAGAAATAGAATGATGGTCTATTTCGAAATTTCATTCGAAGACCAACTTGGAGCACCTTTGGACTGGAGATCTATTACAAGCAAACGGTGCTTAGCAAAAGGATATGATGCACAAACACGAGCATGGGATAAGGGGCATGACAATCCGTATATTTTCAATAGATGACATGACGTAAGTCCCATCAGTAACTCTACAGAGTGAGTTTCCTGTGTATGGAAATTGGCAACAAAGTTCTGTTGCAAGGACACCAAACTAAGTAGAGCAACTGAGTTTTCAGCAGCACATGACAATCTTTTTATTGCTGAGAAAATATAGTAGTACGATACAATATATCATATGACATAAGTCCAATCAGTAACCCTGGAAACGGGCAACAAAGTTCTGTTGCAAAGACACCAAACTAAGTAGAGCAACTGAGTTTCAGCAGCACGAGACAAACTTTTTATTGCTGAGAAAATACAAAATGACCAAGTACTAGTACAAGCGTAAAACCCAACATGAATGTAACGTCCCTCAGGAGAAGAGATTTAGGCAGAGGTAGAGGTAGAGGTATAGGTGTAGGTAGAGGTAGAGGTAAAGGTAGAGGTCGGGCATGGCGGGGCAGAGATATCAGTGATTCCTTCCAACATCAACACTACACTCTTCATGGAAGGGCGAAGAATTGGCTCGTCTTGGATACACCAGAGGGCAACTCTAATCATCCTCTCCATCACAGTCATATCTGCATCTTCACCGCTGCGAAGTTTATTCAACTCCCTGCCAACAAAGCATTTGTAAACCCAGTTTGACAGAACAACTTCCTCCGTTGTTGCTACATTGACCTCCAAGTTCCTTCTGCAGCACACAATCTCCAAGAGTACAATGCCGTAACTATATATGTCAGCCTTCACCGTTACTGGAGCATTCTTTTGCCATTCAGGCGCAAGGTACCCTCTGGTCCCTCTGACCCCAGTAAAGGTCCTCGTTTGGTCTGGCATCAACAACTTTGCCAATCCAAAGTCTGATATTTTGGCAGTCCAAAATTCATCCATCAAAATGTTTTGAGGCTTGATATCACAATGGATGATAGGACCACCACACTCGTCGTGCAGGTAGAGGATCCCTTTGGCAATATCCAATGCTATTCTAACTCTTTCACTCCAATCTGGACGCCTTCTGGTCTTGAATAGAAGATCTGCAAGAGATCCATTATGCATGTATTCATAAACCAGAAGCCTGTTTGAGCCATCGACACAATAGCCAAGTAGCCGAACCAGATTCCTGTGATGAGTTTTCCCAATTGCTCGCATCTCTGCTTGGAATTCCCTTTCACCTTCTTCAATTACCTTCTCTAGCCGCTTTACTGCAATAAGCTTAGTTCCTCTACCTAGAGTCCCTTTATAAACTGCTCCAAAAGAGCCCTTACCCAACTCTTCTTTGAAATCACTTGTTGCCCTCTGGAGCTCCTTGTACCTAAAAGTTCTGAGTCTAAGATCCTTTGTTGCATCCAAAGTCTGATTTTCCAATAGCCACTGGTACCGTAGAATGCGAAGTTTGAATATAGATAGACCCAGAATCGCCAAAGCAACAAATGAACTTGAAATAGCACTGACTATGATAATGAGAATCACTATCTCCGCATTCTTGTTTGTGACGACAACTGCTGGCTCCACTTGTATGGTCTCAATCGTGATACTCGGCCCAACCTTCAACAAAGCAGTCGAAGATTCTCCACTAGCTCTGTAGGCGTATCTTATGGGAAGGCTTTGTTTCATGCAAGAACCATCCTGAAACAAGGCTGCTCCACAGTTGCAATCTTCCAGACATGACTTACTGCAGTTTTCTATTTCCATTGATGCTTCAAAATAAGGGGAATCGTCCCATGCTATACCATCCATACTTGTGATATTATAAGAGGACCAGTTTTCTTTCCCACTTCTGCAATCCTGATCGTAGAAGTTCTTCTTACAGCCAAGATAAGTCTCGTCTGAATTAATAAAGATGGAACCGAGAAAACAGCGACAGACCGGTACAATGTCATCCCTTGTGCAAAAGCTATTGAACCCACAGAAACCTTTCACGGTGCAGACATCATTTGGTTCTCTCCAAAGTTCTGATATCATCGGACTGCTGATGCCATCATAAGTATGATAATACAAATGGAAAATCCCATCTACATCAACTGTGGCACGGAAAATTACATAGTTTTTGTCGCTATTATTTTTGTCGATGCTTGAGGACATATTACTCATAATAATGCTGTCGCTTGACAATGAGTATGAATACAAAATTTTCTTATTTGCCAAGTTACTGTTTCTGCGGATGGCTAAGACACCTGCATAATCAAGATATAAGTGGAATAAGGAGTCTCCTTCAACGGTATCTGCGCTCCAGTAAGCATCTAACCTTGTTACTGAGTTGGCAGGATAGAGAACGAGGTTCCCATCAGTCTGCATATCAAGATGAAACCTGCCCAATGAGTAATTGTTTTCAGACAAGCTGGAGAATAGTTGATGCCCACTTGCCAATCTCTGGCCTCCTAATATGGAATCAGTAGGAAAACTAAAGCTCTCCCAGATGACCTCAGAATACTTGTCATAAAGCACAAAGTTGCCAGAATCAAGCATGGACGCAGAAACAGTAAAATCAGGAACATTAGCAATTGGCTTTTCCCCTTGTTCAGTTATAAGAACAAGCTTACCCTCCTTCAGATCAATCTTTGCAGTTGAAGAGACTGGTGGGTCACCTCGATTTGCTGTCCATACAACCGTACCATTAGGTTTCCCTACCAACCAGATTGCCACAATGAAGCCGCTACCCTGAGGGAAAAAGCCGAATTTAAACAGTCCAGAAGGCGAGGACCATGAAGTTGGTTCAATCATGGGAGACAGTGAAAAGCCAGAGATTATCCGGCTGGATTGCTGTTGTTGAACTGCTACAATTATATGGAATACAAAGGACAGTAAAAATGCAGCCACAACACAAAAGGAGGCCATGGGAAAAGGAAGGAATGCACTGGAAGTAAACCAAACAAGAAAGACATCAATTTTATATCAGATAACAGTTAACATGTAACCACACAGAAACTTCCCCGTTGACGCAAAGAAAATTCATAGACAAAAAAGTCTTCAAAATGAAAAAGAAAAAAAGAAAAGCAAAATTGTCAATAATGCCGGGTCATTTGGTTAATTTCATTGCACATGGGAATCTACTCAGTGAAATTTTATGCATGACCCCGAAAAAGAAAACTTCATTGAACCCCTCAATCTGAACACTGCAATTTCTTCCAAAATCATAATAATGGTACAATGAAAGTCTTCTTCATTGCACCTACGACCTGCACAATGGGACAGAACAGACTTTTCACGACAGATAATATGGTCGTAGGACTTGGTATTTTGAAAGGCCTCTTCATTGCATCCGCATCACGTACCATGGATCAGAATAGACTTCGTAAGGTAGATAGTATGGTTGTTAAAGACTAGAAAAATAGTATATAGGCCTCCAAGGTACATAACACGGGAGTCAAATCACAATGACATGCAAGAAAACTTCATGGACGCACTCATTAACACCGCAATTTCTTCCAAAATGATAATGGTATTTTTCGGGGCTTCATAGCACTGCAGCATGCACCATGTGTCAGACCAACTTCTCATGGCAGATAATATGGCTGTTGAAGGATAATAAACAGGTCAACCCCGAGCACCAACGGCCGTAGTTAGTGCAATTGCCGCGCTTCCAAAATCATAGCAAAGATATTATGGTAGGCTTCTTCATCGCATCAACGACAGGTACCATGGGTCATAACAGACTTCTCATGGGGGATAATATGATTGTTGAAGACTCGAACAATAATAAATAGGTCAACCCTAAGTGCCAACTGTCATAATTAGTGCCAATGCCGTCTTATGGGACCAGAATATCATGCAAGGGAGGGCATGACGGGCGAGTCTTCATGAGAAAAAGAAGTATGCTGGGGTTTGAGCAAAAAATCAATGAATAAGGCATGGTCTATATGTTAGTGATGAGGTGGGGGTAAGTGATTACCAGAATTTGTCCTGCAATCAAACAAGTAATGATCTTCATGAGAGTAGCTAGCAAATCAAATTCATTACATTCATGATCTTGGAACATAAATCCTTAATCATACGCCCATGCAGGGACAGGACAATGATCTACAATTGTTACATTCACAAGGGATTTAGCTCTTGTACTTTGTCAACTAGTTTGGTATTGAGATGCAAGAGCATGTGCTTAACAGCTATAGATGACTAAATTATTTGCCTTGGAGATGGAGGGACACGTACATTCACTGTCCCTTCTAGCATCAAAATCACATTCTTCATAGGAGGACGCAGATTTGGATCATCTTGAATACACCATAATCCCACCTTCACTATTCTTTCTACAGACGTCAAATCTACATCTTCATCTTCAACCAGTTTATCTAACTCTCCTGCCACAAAACAACTATACACCCAATCGGAAAGAAGTATCCTATCAGCAGCTGAAGCATTAACTTCCAAACTCCTTCTGCAGCACACCGTCTCAAGGAGAAGAACCCCAAAACTGTAAACATCAACCTTCACTGATATCAAAGCATTTTTTTGCCACTCAGGTGCCAAATACCCCATTGCCCCTCTGATACCAGTAATGGTCCTTGTTTGATTTGGGACTAAAACTTTGGCAAACCCAAAATCAGCAATCTTAGCTGTCCAAGTTTCATCTAAAAGTATGTTGCGAGGCTTGATATCACAGTGAATGATATGGTACTCGCACTCTTCATGCAAATATAGAATCCCTCTGGCCACTTCTAGAGCAATTCTCAATCTCTCCCTCCACATCAGGTGCTGCTCGGATTCAAAGAGCAGATCTTGAAGTGAACCATTGCACATGAACTCATACACCAGAAGCTTGTGAGAGCCTTCGATGCAAAACCCAAGCAAACGAACCAAATTTTTATGATGCGTCTGCCCAATTGCAGTCATCTCAGCTTGGAACTCTCTTTCTCCTTCCACTACTCTCTCTAGCCTCTTCACAGCAACAACCTTATTACCAGCAGATAAAGTCCCTTTATAAACTGCTCCAAAGGAGCCTCTCCCCACTTCTTCCTTAAATCCATCAGTTGCCCTCTCAAGCTCTTCGTAAGAAAAAGCTCTTAGGGTAAACTCTTCAGTTGAATTCAATCTCACATTTTGCGATAATCTTTTGTATCTGCATGCTTGTGCTCTATATTTGAACACACTAATTGCGGCAATGGAAAAACACAAGAAAGAAAAAGAACCCAGACTTATTGCAAAAGTTAGAATCGTGGATTTTCTGCTTTTGGTCACAATTGTCGGATTTTGGGGAGTGGGAGGAGCCAAACCTGTCTTAAAGAAAGCAGTCGAAGGATAATTGAGATCTTTCCTACCAAATCTGAGTGGAAGCTTATATTTCCTGCACGTTCCGTTAGAATATGTTGCCACAGCGCAATTGCAATCTTCCAGACATGCTTTCTGACAATCCTCACTACCAAGAAATAACGCTAAATAAGGAGGGTCTTCCATGCGTATATATTCCAAAGTAGCATCCTTGTACAGCATTGCTGAATCATTCCTGCTTTCACAACTGTATTCACTGAAGTTCTTGTAGCAACCCAAGGACATGTTGCCAGAATCAACAAAATCAAACCCTGGATAACAACAACAATCAGTTTTGGTCCCCATGTCAGAGCAGTAACTGTTAAAACCACAAAATCCTTTAACTTCACATTGATTATTCAGCATTGACCACTCAATTGACATGTTGGAAGTAGAATTCCCCGTGAAACGATGAGCATACAACCTGAAAATCCCATCAGAATCCAGTGTTGCCCGGAAAACAATTGTTTCGTGCTTCCCTACTTGGCTGCTAGAAGACAGATTGTGCACACAGGAGCTGTGGTTCCAGATGCATAGCCAGCCTTCAGTGCTAAGTGCTAATTGAAGTGCAAAAGATTGGTAAGTGTTTGAGGCCCAGTAAGAGTCTTCAGGTCTCCATGGGTAATAGCGTGGGTAGGCAACAAGATTTCCATCTGTTTGCATAGCCAGGACAAACCGTCCGGTAGAGTGATCCCGTATTGACACACTGGATACTAGAAGTCCATCTGAAGAAAGATTTTGACCCCCTAGAATGGTATCCGTTGGAAAACTAAAGCTTTCCCAAATAACAGAAGAACCCTCCCCATAGATCACAAAATTTCCTGAGTCAAGCATAGAAGCTGAGACAGCAGGTTCTGAACCAACAGCAGTCAAAGTTTCATCGCCTAGCTCCGTTCGAAGAAGAAGCCAGCGATCACTGGTCAGATCCAGTGTAGCTTTTGAAGAGACGGGGGGCTTATCTCGATTAGCACTCCAGACAACTGTATCGGCTTTGCCAACCAACCAAATTCCTACGGCAAACCCTTGTCCTTGTGGGAAGAACCCAAACGCAAACAAGCGTGATGGTGAAAACCATGATTTTGGGTGGGTGCTCGGGGAGATTGAAGCACCCAATGTTATTAGACCGGAATTATTTTGTTGCGCTCGTACAGTAATAGCAAATACTACAAGAGACAAGAACGAAAACCATGAGAAGGCCATCAGAAAAAGGGAGAGGGAGAATGATTCCTGTTGCTAAAGACAGGCAGAGTTGGATTGGAATGAATGAATGAATGAATAGGGAACAATTTACATTAAAAGAAGGCTATGATGCAGAAGGAAAGAAATTTCCATAGAAACCAGTGACATGACGCCAGTCTGCATTAGACCTTGACCTGACAGGGCGGTGTGCCCGTCCGGTGGGTCCTGCTTAAAATTGAATTAGGTTCACCCCAAAGAGCAAGTCACTGAGCGTGAGGCATACTCAAGACTGTAGATGTGTCTAAACAGAATACGCATATCATCCAGAAGCAAATGAATCTGCAAATGCTAATCTGTGACTCATGCATAGATTCCCACTCAAAAGTTGGAAAACAAAAACCAGGTTTCGCACATAAGGTTCTATTCCTATATAATAAAGAATTGCATTAAAGACTGTCAAAATGACTACATTGAATACCGCCTTTCACTGAATCATTCAACAGATCTTCAGATGACTCCAGGAGTTATCTTCATAGTTGCTGGCTCCAATTCCAATCCTAAAACCACACAGAAGTGTAGGATCCAATAACTTCTCATAGATTCAAAACTCATGTAAAATCTCTGTCCAATTCAAAGATTGAATCACGAGTCCCGCAGAGTGATCCATAAATAGAACCTTTGTTGTTTCTGTCCCTGCTAAAATTTCAAAGTATATAACCACTTCCATTGATCAGAATAACCAAGAATTCCGGCTCACACCTTAAACAATGGATAGCTTATATCAGAAAAACAAGATTTAATATGTAAGTAACTGGTTGGTTGGCAGCTTCATCCATAGTAACATCAGCTCAATCTATGGGAAGTCAATTGGATGTGGGAAAGAAAAGAAAAGGACAAGAAAGGCACAAACATGCAAGAGAAACAATCTTTAAAATGATATCACAGATTTTCAGCTGGAAAAATAAAACAGCTGCAGTGCATTTCTCATGCATTGAGAAACGAATTATGATTTAGAACCAAACAATGATTTTGGCCTTAGTAGTCTCCTCATCTCATCCGTCCAGGCTTCAAGGTGATGTTGTGCACAATGGTCATAACTGGATACATACATAACTTTCTAAAGAGCCAGCTCAGTTTTTCCTCTCAATTTTGCTAATTTTCAGTGCATCATGTTTCTGTAGACCAGGCTCCCTCGCAATTTGTATCTGGTTAACATAAAGAATGGCATTTATAACAAGACATTAAACAAGGAGCATTACAATATACATGCAAAGGTTAAATATCAAGACTTTTGTGCTATTGGAAACAAAATCCTAGCACAGAGAAACAGCTCTAAGCCAAAGACCTTGAGGTTTAGCACCAGGTCGTACACTAGCCATTAAGGTTTAAACAGGCATAATTTGTTGGGTTAACAACTTGAACAAGCACTCAGCATTAGCATTTCTGCCACTCAGTCATGCCGTGAATTACATCAAACAATAATGAAGAAAGACTTTAGACTCCCAGAAGACTTGTGCCTACCACCTATTTCTTCAAGAACTTGTGTTGATAAAACTCATCAAAGGACAAAGGCTTCTCTGCTGAGAGCAAGTCATACCAGAAAGAAAATAGTGAAACAAGTTGGGCATGTTAGAATAATAATAAACTCTTAGCTGGGAACAAGGAAGACCAACCATCGGTTCTTATAGGAAGAACTCAACACATTCAGCATCCAAACCTAGAAGGATAATTTCTGAGAAAGGGAGAGATTTGCAGGACTTGATGTTCTGCAACAACTAAAATAACCAAATATTTAATGGGTGCCAAATGATTCACAAGGGTTGCAGGTTTCGGGGCCAACGTGCTACCTGAACATTAGTTCTACCATGAAAAGGAGGGTAGCCACTAAGAAGCTCAAAAAGAATAGCACCAAGACTCCACAAATCAACCTATAAATACAAATCAATGTCTCAGGGTAACCATCTGAATCAGCACAAACTTGGACCTTGTCCCAACCTTTTCATCGTAACTTTGAAACTCCAGAACTTCAGGAGCCATATATAAAGGAGAACAAAATACTGTCCCATCATGACCACCGGGTCGCACAGTTCAGCATCAAACAAAAGAATAAGGTACTGAAGGTTCTTCAAGCATGGCAGCAAATAAATCACACTAGCACATTCTTTTGATACCTTGAGAGACCAAAATCAGCGATCTTCAGCCCTGCATCACCATCCAGGCAGGACAATAATATGTTCTGCTCCATGAAACCACCAACTTAAAGCACTTTGATTAGAATTTGATCCCTATGGAAATTAAAAACCAAAAAACATCCTGGAAAAGTTAATAATGTGCAACACCAGCTTTGGTAGCCATGCTATACAGCATGTTCCCTCATTGATGCAAAAAAGTTCGTTGGCACATAACTGTAAATATTTGAAACAGCAATTTCCTGACCAGAAACAATATTTATTTGTATTCTCAACTGCATATATCACATTCTCAGTGCGCTATAAAAGAAATTCTAATCGTATGAATACCTGTGGTTTCAAGTCTTGATGGATGATGTCGTGAGAATGCAAGACTTCCAGTCCAGTACCTGCATCAAATACAGAGAACATGATATTGTCTGACCACATATGAAAATGTCGAAACACAAGGAGCAATGGAGAGAGCCCAATATCAGCTAAAATGCATGTAATAAACTAACCAAGTTGCTGCATAAATATTCTAGCCGTCATTTCTTGAATCCTCCCATGGTGCTGAATATAGGAAGATAGATTTCCCCCAGCACAAAATTCCAAGACCAGGAATATGCAACATTCACCCTGAAATTAAAGAAAATCAATGATCATCGAATGTGGAGTGAAGGCGATATACATAGCTAAAAACCTGACATACCAAAAAGCTTAAAGACCAAAATACAGATTTTAAGAGGCAGAATTTCATTGGTGGTAATATGTATTACTAAGACACTTCTAAAAATGATCGTATTCATGTCGGACATTGTTCATACACACGAGTCATTACACAATAAAATACCTATTACAATAGTATAAACTTTTCATGATATTTCCGTGTTCATATCAGTGTCATGTCATGCCGTGTGACAGTGTCATTTCTTAGATTGAAATATCGTAGTAGGCACAATTATGTGCTTTCTTGTTTCGGGTCAAATTTATTATCATCTATGATTCACTTTTCGATATATGTTTAGTACCAATATCAATTTTTGATTTTGAATTCAACTATACTATACGAAGCAGAATGCATTTGAACATTTGATAATTTTTCTGGAAATCATAACATTCCCAAATTCAGACATATGAGAAATAACAACATTAAATCTATCAGTCTAAAATCCCATTTCAGAAAACTGAACCTTCAAATCGACATTCACAAACATCTCGCATCACAATCATATAAACATCAACCGTTTAAACAGCTAATTCGCATGAAATAAAACCCTAAAAACTGGAGAGAGAGAGAGAGAGAGAGAGAGAGAGAGAGAGAGAGAACCTTGATGACGTCGAGAAGGCAAATGATGTTGGGATGGCTAACGCTGGACAAGAAATTGAGTTCGCAATCCAAACAATTCTTGAGAGTTGGATTGAGTTTGGAGAGGACGACTTGTTTGAGAGCAACCTATTCTGGAGTAACTTTGTTATCGGCTTTCCACGCCGTCGACATAGGTCCTTCTCCGACCTTCGATTTCAGGATATAGTCTCCGACAACCTCAATTTGGGACTCGGAGGAAGAGATTTTCGCTTCATCAATGATCATCTCTCCTAATATATCACTTGTTGTCTAGATTCTCTCCTGTCATCTCTTCCTTCATTCTTCTTCTTCTTCTTCTTTTTTTTCTTCATTTATTTATTTTCAATCAATTTTTGCAATAATAATTTTGATTATTTCAATAAAAGAATTTAATTTTAACTAAATATTTTATATAATTCATTATATAAATTAAAAATATAATAAAATATTATGATAAATATATAATTTATTATATAAATTTTTGTAAAATGAAAAATTCATATTTTTCTGGAATTCCGGATTGAACTGCACATTTTGTTTAAGAATTCCCTTTGAACATTATCAGAAATTTTACTTGTTACCAAATATTTAATACAAATTATCTTTTTTCTTTGGTGGGTGCGCCAGACTCATGTAGCATCGCAAAAAAGTAATAACATTGAAAATTTGAAAATAAAAAAAAAATTTATTGAAAGAATTTTTTTTTAAATTGAGCCTAATAATGTTAGAATTAGATTAATCAGAATATGATTCTAGATACTTATCGATTAAAGAAAAAAAAAAGAGTGGAGGCATACGAGGGCATATGAATAACCATGGAAAAACATCCTTCATTGTGTTCTAAGAAGGATTTGAACTCATGTCCTTCTTATATATATATAAAAAAAAAAAAAAAAAAAAAAAAAAAAACTACTCATGCCTTCTTATTTTGTATTATTTTAATATAAAAAATGATTAAATTTTACACAATAAAAATAATTATTCTTTTACCTACAAAATATTAACCCCCAACCGTGGTGGTTTCTATCTCTGGTTTTGTGTAGGGGGTTTTCTTATTTTCCATATGCCCCCTTTATATTTGAATTTTATTATTTTTGTATTAGATTGTGCCCAATAAAAAAAACTTAATTACCACCTTCAATCCATAAAAGCGTAAACTCTCAATCATGGTTTAATTAGACTTTAAGTATTATAATAAAAAAAAAAAAAAGAACGAAACGTGCCCACGACCCATGAAATAAGGAATTTGGAATACTAAATATAAGAAAAGATATATTATCTGATTAAATTAAATGAATCACGAACTAAATAAATTAAATTCAATATATCAATTTATATAGGTATATATTTTAACATATTTCTAATTAATTTATATATTAATATTTATTTAAATTAATTAAAATATACAAATAATTTAAAAATATAATAATGTATTTAAGCTTCAAGTGGGTGGGAATCTTTTTGACCCCACCAGTTCCTTGATAGCAAGATTGATCCAATCTAACAACTACACACCTCTAATCTCCTTTGTCTTTCCCTCAGATACATATATTTTATTTTAAAAAAAAAAACACTTATAAACTTGACAAATTTAATGATAAATTTAGTCCTTGGACTTTGGCTCTTCTAGCTCTTGTCACATAATACCCCACACAAGCTTGATCCTCATCACAAACTATGGTCCCAATTTCACTTCTTGTAGGGAAATCATAGCAATAGACAGTTGATCTAGTAAGAAGGACGCTATATCTCTTAATAAGACTCGAATTCTAATATTAGAGTAAAAAAAAACTATATTGAAAGAATTTCTCTTTATAAAAGATCTGACTGTAATTTGGGTTGTATCAATTAAAATATGACTACAAATATCGATTTTTTAATGACAACTAAATTTTGATCGTGAAAAATAGTAATGCGGGAAACGCTTAATCAATAATAACTATACAATGTGGAGCACAGATCATACATTGTACTTGTATACGATCTGCATATTGCAGAGAATGTTTTATGTTAACAAATAGTGCAAAACCATAGTTTCTATTTATATTAACAACCATGCTATATATCTATATATATAAAAAAATTAAAAGAATTAATTTGAATTATTTGTTAGTGCTCCAATACGCATTATCTTCTACATATTCTATTGATCCCTCTTGAACAAATAAAATAGTTTCACTTTTTTCACTTGCAATGTGTTAAAAGGAAAATTTACTAAAACTTTGATAGAAACCAGCTGTATTTATGCAACTGTGAGAGTGCGAATTAACAATGCAGGTCCCAATCATAAAGGAAATGAGTTGCATGGGCTTCCTCCTATAAATGAGAAGGCCACAATCATGGACTCCAATCTCATTAAACAAAAAAAAAAAAAAAAAAAAAAACCCTAAAATAGTTTCTAAAATTTTGGATTATTCAAAATTAAAAATGGGTGGTTTTTGGTTACTAGGCTAACTACAATGGATGAGACAATTTGCTTCCTCCTAGCAACTCAAAAATTTGGACATCTCTCAACTACTTGGAAACTCCCCTTGAACTACTCACAGAGAAGAGAGAGAGAGAGAGAAGGGTTTCTTTAGCATTTGCTGGGTAAGATGGAAACAGTGATGTAACCTAACAAACTTAATCGAAGACCTAATTTTACTCCTTTGTGATTATTTTGTTTTATTATGCTAATAATAATAATTTTTCAAAAATTTTATAATAGAAATTAATATTTTTTATATTAAAAGATCTAAGTAATCTCAGTTATATTTGATCTCAATTTTTTACAAGTAAAATATGTCCGAAAAGTTTGGAAGATTTGGTTACAAATTTATGAACCTAAATTTTATTGTAAGGAAGCATATGCTTTTTCTTTTGATATTATACCAATAGTTATCCAGAATCATATTTTAATTAATTCGATTCAGAACTTACAGTGGTTCATTTAAGGGGACTACCCTCATAACGTAGTTTTTTCATATTCAACCCGCCAGTCGAAGTCAGGAACTTGATTAAAAGATATAGCGTCACATCCCACTAGATCAACTGTCCGTTGGTGAGAAGCACATATTTAAGGACCATTATATATATTTAAATAATGGGAGACAGGTAGAGAATTGCAGATTAAATTTAATGTTAATAATAAGGTTTTGGCACATATTATACATAACATGAGGATCCTTACACACATCCATTCGTTTGATCACAAACCTGGCCCTGTGTCCCACGTTACCAAACTGAAATGCAAAGTCAAACATTTTAAAACCTTTATTTTAACTTTTATGTCAATTATTATTATTATTATTTTACACTTTTATGAAGATCAACACCAAATTGCAAGTACATTTCTCTGAATTAAAATTTTTAATTGGAAGGGTGTTATCAATCACAATAATGTATGTTCTTGCATTTGTCTTCTCCTATATCTAATTAATTATTAATAATTACAGATAAATATCAACTCAAATCAAGCACCGGTACTAATTAAATAAGATTTCATATTAGATTTTTCTGTATCAAGACAACAGAAGTTGAGAAAGTTTTGTTCTCTTTATAATTTAATTTGATTCGAATCGAATTTATTTGAATTAAACGTGATTACTAAATATCGATAATTTATAAAAAAATAATTATTAATAAATTAAATATCAACATAACATTTACTTAACAAGCAAGAGGCCACAAAGAAAAATTATGGGCCGTGAAGTGAGAATATCTCAAATTGAATGCAAACAAATCGAATTGAATCCGAACAAATCAAATGTAAATTATGGAGAAAAAAAAAGGTATCTTCTAAAGGACTAGGCATAGGCTAAAACAAACAAGAGATGGACCCTATTGGCGACACAATACCACATTCTAAAAAGAAAAAAATCCAAAATTTTTTGGGAGAAAGGAATATTCTCAACATATATGAATTACTTGTAAATGGGGTTCAGACACTGACAGGACAGATCAAGTAAGTACAGGTATCTGTCTCCTACATGTGGCCCGACTTTTATTTCCCATTATGTCATCAAAATTTTGTTTTTAATTTTGGGAAATTGCAAGATTAGTGTGAGCCCTAAAAAATGAATACATTGTATTGGAGTTATTTAGGGCAAAAATCATCATCCATGTTACTTGGTTCCTACGATCATTGAGGTTGTGAGTTGTGATTCCTATGTACAAATATACGGTTTGTTGTTTTTTCCGAATTTAACGGGTTGGATTTTTAAGATATCTTTAGTAAAAAGAAATAAAAAATAGATAAATTAATGATTTTAGTCGAGTTAATAATTAGTATATTTTGGGTGGTATTAATAGATTTTAAAATTAAATATATCTGTTTATTATATATCTGTAATATATTTTATTATGTAATTCGATCATTTTTAATTAAAATATATAATAATATACCAATATCTTAAATGACATAATTAGTAAGACTCAAACATATTTATTAAAAAAATTAAATAAATAACCACTGAACTTATGTAGCCATGTCTTTGCTCTATTTTATTATTATTATTATTTTTTTTTTTTGGCGCAGAAGAGAAAAACAATACAGGCCAAACACCCACGAGGGGAATCACACTGCTAAGCTGCAGGACACTCTCCTTCTAAACCTGGAAGCGCCAGACGCGTCTTGCACCAAAAACATAGCCAGCTCTGCCGGAGGGGAGATAACTTCATGAAGCCCAGCAGCAGCACCCTTACCCATCTTAGCCAACATATCTGGACATCTATTAGCTTCCCCGGAGATGTGATGCACTTTCGAGACTCGGTGCTTTTGCCCTATGGATTGTTCTCTTCTGTACTCATTACCCTTTTTTCTTGATTTCATAGGGAAGGCAAAAACACCAATAAAATACTGATTAATAGGCACAAAATTGACCAAATAAGACTAAACTGAACATAAATTTGGAAAAACACAAACCACCCACCATCCACCTAAGACATGAGGCAACAGAACCAGTAAACATTTCTTTCATACATGTTAGTAGCAAGCTTTCCTGAAATTTTGAAGAGAAAAATGTCATGCCATGATTGAAACGCCTTCACAAAGGTTATCACTTCATTACTAAGCAAAGGAAATTCATGAAATTTTTTAACTCTGTCTTTATTTTTTAAAATACTGCCGATCCCAAATTTAGATAAGGGACAAATGGTTATGGTAGTTACAGTAAGTGTGAGATCAAAATAGAAAATTCATTAATAAATATTAAAAAAAAAAACACATATTAAGTCGATAGAAAATAATAATTATAGAAGACAAAGACAAAAATTCAAATTGGTCCCACAATTTTGGGAAAAGGATTTAGATTCCTTTTCTTTCCTTTTTTCCCGGGATGATTTCATTGATTACCTTTTGGTCAACTGCTAACAAATAAAAAAGAACTTTTCTTTTTTTTTTTTTTTTTGAGAATGACGTTATCAGGGAAAAAACAAAAAAAGAAAAAAAAAATTAACACCCATTTGTTGAAACTCACTTATTCGTTTTTCTCAGTGATTTAAAATTTTATGTTGCTCAAATCTTAATCATGGAATCAGACACAGTAAGCCCATTTTGAATTCTATATGAAAAAAGGTTGGACTTTTGTTTGATTTTTGTTTTCTCTTACTGTTATTATTTTTTTATAAAGTTGAAAGGTTTTAACCGGTGAGGTTGTATCCAAGTTGTCATTGTCCTAAAAAGTTCAAATTTGTAGTATAAATGGTAGCTCTGATGTCTTGTACATTGAGATTGAACCCTCTTTAGTTTTTGGAGCTAATTCAAAAAATCAATGGAGTGTGAAGAATTTCACCACCCTCTCATCTTTGAAACAGCATTTTCTTTCCATGTTCAAAGTCCAATCTCTCCAAACATTATTCAAGATGAAAATTTTCATGATGGATACATGGAAAAATTGCTTCAAATCGAGGCAGAACTCATGGATTTGAGTTCCAATGAAGAAGATATTTTCATTGACTTAGAGAAGGGCCAAGAATTTGATTTGGATTTGGATTTCATTCAACAAAGTCCAGAGCAATTAGTTGATCTTCTAACACAAGAAGACAATTCAAATTTTAAGGAGACAATGGAGGAGACTAGCATTACTGATCTTTTACTACTTGGAGCTGAAGCTATTGAAGCTGTGAATTTTTCATTAGCTTCTGCAGTCATTGCAAAGCTCAATGATCTCCTATTCTATGAAGAAAATGGTGATAACCCGTTTAATAGGTTGGCTATGTTCTTCACTAGAGGCCTGCATTACAAGAACATCAATGCACCAGAGTTGGTGCAAGAGCATGTTCACAGACAATCAAGCGATATGTCAGCCTTGATGCTACAAGAGCTCTCTCCTTACATGAAATTCGCTCACTTTGCTGCAAACCAAGCAATTTTGGAGGCAACACAAGGCGATCATGAGGTTCACGTCATAGATTTCGACATCATGGAAGGGATTCAATGGCCACCATTGATGGCTGATCTTGCAGCCAGGAAGGAAGTTTCGCTTAGGTTAACTGCAGTTGTCATTGCAGAACAGGAAACTACATATAGTGTTCAACAGACAGGAAGGAGGCTCAAAGAGTTTGCAGATTCGATCAACTTGACATTCGTGTTCGATCATGTGGATATGGTGAAAGAGGAGGATTTTGAAGAAATTCAAGTGGGTCATCCACCAATTGCTAATTGTATGTTCCATCAGCTACACATGCCTAATAGGAGTTTCTCAATGGTTAGGACATTCCTGGGAGGTATAAGTAAATTGCCCCCAAAGACAGTTGTTCTAGTAGAGGACGAATTGTTTAACTTTTCTAAAATCCCATCAATGTCCTTTGTAGAGTTCTTCTGTGAGGCACTGCACCATTACAATGCAGTGGCCGACTCTCTTGTGAGTAGTTTTTGTGGGGGTTATCAAATGGGATTGAGACTAATAGAAAAGGAGTTCTTGGGTATTAGGATTTTGGATAGTGTGACGAGATTCCCATGTGAGAAGCAAGAAAGGAAAATGTGGGCAGATGGGGTCTTCTCTCCATTAAAGAAGTTTAAGAGGATTCCAATGAGTCCTTGTAATATTAGTCAAGCCAAGCTCTTGGCAAGTTTGTTTAGTGGTGGGTATTGGGTTCAGCATGAGAAGTGTAGGCTGTCTTTGTGTTGGAAATCAAAGCCTCTTACTACTGCTTCCATTTGGGTACCCCTGTGAGGAATTTGTTCGCTTTCGATTCTTAAACAAGGGGCTTTACCCCAAAAAATGGAAATTTCCATGTACATATTGAGGTTTAAGTATCTAGACTAGAATGAGTTGACATTCATATGTACTGTTTGCATGTGCACGTGAGGCGAAGCTTGCCATATCTGCAATAATACGTGAAAAAAACATCTGTGAAATACACAATTTAAAAAAAATTTCTGTGAATACTATCATTGCAGATATGACAACTCATGTTGCCAATGTAGCAACTCGTGAAATGGAGGAAAGCTCCAATCCTATTGCTATAGAAAGCAAAGGACAAAAATTGTTTGTTAAGGTTGAAAACATCAGATTTGAAAATGCAGAGCTTAATTGAATGACCAACAATCATTTTATCATTTAATCTCATAAAAATTATTGATTGTGATTGGATAATGAATTAATTGTCAAAATTTCATGAGTTTTAAAACCTATGAAAATCATAGAAAATCTCTAATAACATAGGTGTTTGAAAAACCAGCAAACACATCAAATCCATTTCCATAATAAGCTGTGGATGGGTGTAACACTCTGGGTATTTACATTGTTTTGCTTTCTCAAGCTGATTATGAGCTTAACCCAATTTACAGCCAAAGCTAATTCTACTAGATGAATAATATACACAGAGAGCATCTCCAAAATGTGCATTGGAAGTTATCCTCTGAAAATTCTATACTATTATGAACCTTCAGCATAGAGGTGGCGCAATATACATGGAAGTTATAGTCAGAAAAGCAATGCCCTAGTGTTAGTTGTATAGATCCTTCCCATATATTTATATTTCCTCAATTTTACATATACGAGATAAAAATGGACGCATCATGAACGAACTTTTTGCTTGTAGACTTGCAGCTAGCATAAATGCGCAAGGCTCAAACCAAAATGCTATACATATTGACAGAAACACCAGCTTCAAAAGCGAGCTGTGCCTCTGCTAGAAGATTCTGCTGCAGAAGAATCTGAGAGAGTCTGTGACACAACTCCTTGCTTAAGTAACCACTCTTTCATTTCCCGGTATTTCTTGAGCTCTTCGAAGGCATCAGCAGTTGTCCAAGACACAGCTAGCCCAGAAGAAACAACAGCAGATAAAGCAGTTTCCTGAAAATCTGGTGCCTTGGAGATCTGGTTGGATTCCCCCCTGGTGTTCCAGATTTCAGGTTTAGAGGATTGTGGCAAATTTATTGAGTTTGTGTTGTCTTGGCGGAGTGGTAGGGCAGCCTTCAGCGTTTGAACAAGGGCACCAACAGCAGCATCTTGAGATTTTACTGGAAATGGTCCTCCAGGTTCAAAAGGCCCATTCAGATGCCCTTTTTGATTAAAGGATTCAGGTCTGCAGAGAGATTGAAAATCATGTCAGCTACAACAATGCACTTGGGCAGAAAATAGTTGTGGAAATTAATGTTATCAAAGGAGGACAAAAGCATTATCCTCAGATTGCTCAGCCATGTCCACCCACAAATTCTCAAGGCAAATTCCTGATAACTTTTCTTATGGTAAGCCAAATGTCAGAGGTTATGGTTATACCCCAGTATACTTCTGGATAGAGACATGGTGTCCACCCAAAATTGTCACAATCTTTTTCTCCCAAAAACTGCAGGTAAGTATAATTAGACTGACAACCACTGGGATGATCCAAACAACAAATGTACATAACCTATGTTTGTGCAGCAAAACTAGCCTGCTGAACCATGCTAGATGGTTCCTGAAATACCCCCCCTTTTCCAGGGCCAGCCAAAACTAGAGCATCTTCCTGGTAACACGGTTACCATGGGTAGAAGAAATTCACTTTCGTTCCATTTTTCATGAAAGAGCTACTTTAATTCTTATTGCCACCATGGGCTCATGTTTAGCAAGTTCATTTCCAGAAATGCCATATATGTACTTGCTATTGCTCTGTTTTTCCACATGCTCTTATAGTCCCCCCCCCCCAAAAAAAAGAAAACCCTAGGCCAATCATGTTCTTATATTCAAATGTTTTTCCATGGATGTAAACCTACACTAACACTTAATGAGAAGATGCAAAAGGCACAGACAATTTATTAACCAGGAAGGAAAGTCCACTAAGATTTGACCACAAGTCCATTGCTCTTTCCCATGTTGAAGGACTAATATTTGCCAAATCAACTTTAGTCTTAGCACCTTTTGTCTTTCATAATTTCCGAAAGCTCAAGAATCACAATTTTCCTCCTAATACAAAATACACCTTAGCTAAACCATTCAAATCCTGAGCTGTAAAACTCAAGGACTTCCCAATCAAGCACCAATCAATTTCTGGATCTAGCCAATTTGGCACCTTCTCTGCATATGCTAAGCTCTTTTAACATAAAGATAAAGTCCCATGTTCAACATGCATAGAATCAAGTTGGTGCCAATCTTCATCTACTTAGCCTTACAGGAAAATGGGCCATCATTAAAGATGAAAGGAGTTAGTTGACTGATCTTTTCAACTTTCATGTTTTTGTTTTGTCCCTCTCTTCTCAAGGTTGCACCCTACTTTACTCTTTCTGCTACTGTCGTTGTCCCTTCTTCCCAATTAAATCTCTTCTTTCATATCCTCAACTTTAAAACAACTACCATAAGCAATTAGAAATAATAAAATGGATGAGTTTATGCTAACTTATGTGTAGGCAATGATCCTTGCAGCTACTTCCTTCCATGTTAAGGCCTCACCATGACAAGGGATATGCTTAAGGCATTTTTTATATTAAGGGTTCTACAGGGCAATCTGGAGAGCATATTAATAAGGAGAGGCCTTCTTTTCATGGAATGCCATGTTTAAGTCTTCAACATGTTCCTTCTTCATTAAGAAGCTCTGTGGGGCAAAATCTTGACCCATGAAAATCTCAAAGGAGAAGGCAGTGTTGATCAACACATGTCGTTGGTGCGAGTTGGAGCTTGAGATGTGGAACATTAGTTGCTCCATTGCTCCTTGGCACACACCTTCTCAAAGCTTACTTTTTCCTTGCTTTACATCAGTGGGAAGTTAAGATCCGGGCAAGAAGGGATCATTGAGTCGTATAATTAAGGAAATTGAAAGACTGATTCCTTTTGCCAGCATTTCATCAGTCCTAACAGAAGCGTGACAGGAGGACGAACGAGGGCACAAGGGCAAGTCTTTGGGGTTCTGTGCACATTTAGCTTAATAAAATTCATGTGAAAATTTTCAAGGACTTTGAATAGCCAATTTTTTGTGAACGTTGTAGGAAATTAAGCATGCAATCTTGAAAGATAGAGTTGGTAAACTTAAAATGTAGGAAAAAGAAATTTTAAACGGAGAAGCAATTAGCTAATAAAACAGAAAGATTAGGACAAACTGCCATGTTTAATATGTAAAGCTAGGAACATCAACTTCAAATAACCTGCTTGGTGGCTCCATCATATCATCATCGTCCACAAAAAACGGAGCCGCGAAATCAGAATCATCAAAATCATCTGGAATGGACTGCCTGCTGGAGCTTCTGGAAACTGAAATTCGTGGTGAGTTGTTAGAAGGTATCTTTACCCCATACCTTCCACTTTCATCTTTCCCGAGAGATAACAACTACAGCAACCAAAAAGCACTCTTACATTAATAGTTGGATGGATTCCTGAATAAAAACAAATAACAAATTCAAAGTACCTTCTCCATTTTTGCACTGATATGCTCTAAACTGGTATCTTTCTCTGTCTTCAAAACATTGAGCCTTGTTCCCCTGAGGGGAGGAGAGGGAGGTAAAATCTGCTTGCTTGAAATTCCAAGGCTACAAGAAAACTTAGATCCAGGTATGGTAACTGGGGCACTATCTGCTCGTGAAAAAGCTTTGTAGGGATGGATTCCAGGAATATGGGCCGGTGATGATGCAGAAGGGGATGAAGAAAATGGTGATGAGGAACAGTACTCCTCAAAACTCGCATTCTTCTTATGGAATAGGTTTGCTTCAGGTGGATGAGGAGGTAGGCTCATTGGTGGGAGACGTCTGGTACTAGAATTAGCATTTGAAGCACGAGATTCTGAATATGTGGGTGAAGGAGAGAAAGAAACCAGAGGAGGTGAAGCTCTATATTGGTCATAGCTCCAGCTATGCCGCCTCCCAAATGGAGAACAAGACGGGGAGCTTTGCGACACTGGCAGAGATGGGAACCGTCTAAGTGGGTCCGCCATTGGGCTTCTAACATAGTCTGGAATAAATTTAGGGGCAATGGGTGTTGATGGTTCAGAGCTCACATCAGCCAGTGAAGGGCAATAGTTCACGGAGAGGCAAAGCCTACCACATGAAGTATCCAAAGGGGTGAAACCAAATCGCTGCATTTCAGCCCCTTCTCTACGTGTAAAGGGCTCAACAAATGAAGAAACCCGATGCGCAAGTGTAAATGCGAGAATTTTCCCAGACGAATTAAGATCACGAAATAGTTTATATGCAGGTAAAAGCCTGACCAAGGCATACAAAGACCTGAAGAGCAAGATTGCTTTCTTGTACAATATGTGTGAGCTATTACTAGTAGGTCTTTTGCTCCCCGAACTGCTTTCCCTACTCTTTCGACTCTCATATTGCACAACCCATCTCTCTATAATCTTTTCGGTCTTCACCTCATAAGAAAACTCTTCCTGCTGAGGATTCTGAGATAGATATGGCTCTTTCTGGGACAAATTCCTAACGACGTCCCTTCTTGGAGAGCACCGCACTGGGTCCCAACCAATCGGCCTTTTTAATAGAATCACATCAATATACATAGGTTCCAAATTGCTCTGGCGCCAGAGGTCGATATTCTCAAGTGCTGCAACACTATCTCGAAGCGCCAGATTGAACCATCTATCCCTAGGCCTAATGCTTGAAGATGAAGAGGATGACGAAGAGGGAGATGATACAGTCTGCTCCCCACTATAATTTCGTGAGGACACATAAGGAGACCTCGATTCCAGTATTATATGAAGACTTTTAGCAAAAAATTCTGTAATAATCTGTTCCATTTTTGCTGGTTCTGAGTGCGTATTGCCATGAGAAGATGCCATAATTCACAAATTCTGGCACAAATACCCCGTGTCCAATTTTCTCAACTTTCGACTAATTTGACAAACTCCTTTTAGAATACCACTCAAAACCCTAGAATCCAACTTCAGATTAGTCCACTGCAACCCTTAAAAAACCCAAGAAAGAAAAAATAAATTCAAATCCCATAACCGGGCATTAAGAAAATTTATACTAAGACCCAGAAAATCATCCATGAACGTAATCAACAACATTATGGAAAATTAATTGCGGATGAGAATAACTTATGCAATTACGAAAATTCTGAACCCACCAACAGTATGTACTAGCAAAAGACAGAAGATAAACTAATAAAAAAAGGTCAGGCAAAAACTCATTTTTACCCGAAAAAGAAATAAAAGAATAAAATTAATTAAAATTCCATAACTGGGGTATTAACAGATTTTAAACTAAAATCAACGAGGGATGAAAATTTAATTGCAGATAATAGTAACCTATGCAAATTCAAAAGTTCTGGAGCCAACACAGTGAGAGAGAGAGAAAACAACGAAAAGGGTAAAGAAGGAACTAACTTTTGGTGATACCCGGTGCTTGGTTTGAGACAGAAATCTTTAAATGATCAAATCGTTTCCCGGGTTTCGCTATGCTGTGAAGAGTGAAGAACCCTAAAGCCGATGAAGGTAAAGCGACAACCGCAACTTCTGGGAAAGTTCAATTGGGGGGAGGGAGAGAGAGAGGGTACGAGTAGGGAGGAGAGGACCTGGTAGTTTCACTGAAGGTCAGGAGACTTTGATGATTACGAGTCGAAACCATTTTTGAACCTTTTGTGAAATTGATTTGTGAGGGGATGTATCGACTATCGAATGTGTGTGTGTGTGTGTGCGTGCGCTGCTAATCCGTACAAGGACCGGGCCGTCTTCGTCAACGGAACCAAATACGACTCGGTTTTACCATCTCTTGAACTTCTGTGTTTTTTTTTTTTTTTTTTTTTTTTTTTTTTATTTATTATTATACATGGATTTGTACATAGACCATCAGATTAAAAACAACATGAATTTGTACCATTAATCTGTCACTTCTACGCACCATCTCTTGAACTTCTGAAGCTAAAATTGAGCGCCTCGTTCTATCTTGGGCCTGTTTGGCTTCCCGACTGAAAATAAACCGGCCCATTCGGGAACTTTTACCATTTTTTTTCAATTTTGAAATAATATATTTCTTGCTAACATTACATTTAAAAATTTCTTTACCTTTCATATACTAAACAATTTTATTAAATTTATTAAATTTATAAAATTTTACAAATATCTTGGTATTCAATTTTCAAACTGAAGTTCGATAAACACGAAAAAAGAAAGAGAAACAAAAAGACAACGAATGTCGAATAGTCTTAAATCTCATATGAAATTGTAACTTCTAATACACACATTATGCTTGATGCATTGGTAGCGCCATAGGATTTAATGTTTAGGCAAATTTGGCATGGAAGATGGGTACTTTTAATACAAAATTAATTAAAAAAGAATATCTATCAAATTGAACTTAAAATTTCTCATCGTGTTGAGATTTAAAAAATCAAGCTCATGCAATAATTTATTTGCCATAAATCCATCTCGCTCAACTCTATACTAAGAAGGCTACGACAACATACACAGAGTTGAGCTTGTCTCAACCTAATTTCAAGTCTAATTTGATGTTAATTTCAAATGGATAGGTTTTATTATGTTTGTCATTTTTAAATACAAAAGCACATTTTAAGATGTTTGAGATGAAGAATGTAAAATGCAATGAGAAAAGATACTCTCTTGTTAATGGTATGATAATGGCATCGGCAAAGAATGTACGAGGTACCAAAAGACAGTTAGTTTAGTGAGATATGATATTATATTCTTTAATCAAGTTTCTGAATTCAATTCGTGGTTTGCGTAAAAAAATTACGTTAGGAGAATAACCCTCTTAAATGGGTCACTATAATTTTCTAATCGAATTAATCGAAATATGACTTCAGATATCAAGTGGTATAGTAAAAAAATAAAAAATAAAAGAATGTACAAGGTCAAGCACATCGCTTACCAATTAAAAAAAAAAAGGATGGAAAGGACAAACATATCCATTCACCCAACAAAGCATGCTTGAGAATGGATTGTATCAATTTAGATATTATTGGGCTCCTCCATCAAATCAAGATCTCAAAAACAGGGCAACTTCAGTTCAATATGGGCCAAGGCTTTCCTTGTTCCCATGGGAATCTTGATGTCCGGTAAAGAAGGAGTGCACTCTCTCTCTCTTCTTTTCCACTTCCAGCTGTAAGTAGATGCTATATATTGGTGATTAATTTTGACTTTGTTTAATTGAAAAGAATTGAAATTCAAATATTTTATCAGTATAATAAGATAGGACACTAAATCTCTCAATCAAATCTCGAATTTAAAATTTAAAAATAAAAAAAAAATTATGTGGGGAGAACTACCTCTAAATAAACTCCCTGCAGACCTTCAAATTGAACTAATCGATTAATAACTCTAGATTGGGAAAAAAAAAAGGAACAAACTTTTTGATGTATATGTATATACTATACTAATGGTGCAACTCTATGATGCCATATTGGAGAAGCCTCAACAACTCAACCACGTGATAATGTTTGTTTTGGTAATGACTAAGTTGTTCATCACTGTTCCCCTTTCTGGCATGCATGAATCAATCACAGAGTGGCAATGGAACTGATTTTGAAGACAAAAAAGTAAGAAAAAGAGTGTTAAAAGACAAAACACAAAGGGGGGCGAAAATCCATGAATATCCCATCTCATCAACAATGGAACAAAGCAAACTAGATAACATATTAATGACAAAGTGGTGATAAGATTTTGAAACAGGAAAAAGATAATGGACCCCTTGAAGAAAATTAAAGTTAGTCCAAATGAATTTGATTGAGACTTTCAAATTCATAAATTGCTTTTATAATTATAATTTTAATCCATTCTACAGAAAAAATTTTAACCTTTACTTAGGAAATTCTATCACTTTAATTAAAAAATATTATATATAATATTACAGAATAGAAATAATTGAACCAAATTAAGAAATTTCTGATCCTCTTCCTAATTTTAGCCATAAAATAATTTCCACCAAAAATTTTCATTATTATCATTTCAATTCTGCTTTAGTTCTCCTGCATCCTTTCTCCAAACGGGGATCGTGCCATGCATATGACTAGTAAGAATCTTGACACACACACACACACAAAATACACAAAACAGAGACATGGACATAAGAACACTTTCCGGGTCTACCTTGGCTACCTTGTTTTGAAAATTTCACCAGAATTTACAAAGCAAAATCATGTAACAGAAACTTAAAAAATTGGTTTCTCATTAAGGAAGTAATAATCATACAGAAGTCTTCCAAGTTGTCTTCCTGAACAACCCAATTGCATTTTCTAAGTTCTCAGCCGACTTATAAAGGCTTTCAACAATTAAAGTTATGGGAAAAAGGGGCTTCTATACATACACGCATAAGATGCACACCCACCCGCAGGTGTTGGGATTCTTTCTTTCACTGCTTTCTTACCGATTCTCTTTGAAATCCCTGCAAAATCCAAAGATGGTTAGGAATTGTAAATCCAGACAAGAATCAAAAGGAAAGGGATTTGGAAATCCAAGTCTGCTCCAATTCCAGTCAGGTTTGAGCTAGTGCAGTAGCTTTTTATTTAAGTGTAAAATTAAAAATCTGCAGATGGCTCAAAGGCATGTTATGGAAGACTGCATAGTTTGTTTGATCCATTTTCAAAAAGGATTGGAATACCATGCATGCTTATTGTCCACGCGCTGAAGAAAGGCAAGGACATAACAGAACTATCACCAAGAAAAGAAGCACTTTCAAGCACATGCTGTGTGGGATCCGTAAGCCACTAGTACAGTGATATAAAAGGTTTAATTCCCTGGTAATTGGTGGGCTAAATGGAGCAATTTATACCAATTGTTCAAAGGCCTTGGTCATTTTCCTTGCATTTCTTATTACTGGCCCCAGCGACATAGGAAGGACCTGGGCACATTTTTGGGCACGACCATACACATTGCATTGCCTCCACCGCATACACCCCAAACAGCATGTCAGTTCCATGGTGGCTGATAGCTGAATCCACCACCTCCAGGTTAACGATGAAGAGATTTTGCATCATGAAAGGAGAGAGAACATGATACGACATAGATAACGACACAAAAAGTTGTAAAAATAAAAGAAAATCTACAATATTTAAAATTGCACATGTTATGTTGTGTCCAAGGACACACACAGTGCCCCCTCCTCCCAAACTCTTGATTCTCGATTCGGGTTTAGATCTCGTGTAAGAGAAAAAAAAATAGACACAGTGCAGGCATGACTCGCTTCTAATGGCATCAATGCAATATATGGTTTTGTGAGGGTTATGCACTTACAAGTTGCTTGACCTTGTTTAAAGATGACACTTGTTATGAACCCCAGAAGAGGGAATACCTACCTGTACCTGTACACAAAAGGCAACCCTATGGGAGCCGTAGTAAGACACTGCTTGGAAGATTTCCTCCTATAAGATAAGAGGAATAACACGTGATACGTATTTCTTGTGAACCATTGAAGATAAATACTCTCTCTGTCTCTCCCCGTCTCTCTCTCTCTAACGCAAACATAGTGGACCCCAGAGTGCAAAGAGTTAGTGAAGTCCAGCCCAAAAGAAGGTACGGCCGTGTAAGACCCAGTGTTTACACGTCTATTAGAAACAAAATACAAAAATGACTTTAACCTTAGCCTATCACCAACTACTATTATGATAACAAAAGATAAAGAAAACCATAAAAAGACAAAAGGATCTTAATATATTTCCACTTTGGAAACTTTTAATACAGAATTCTATCATATCTATCTCGTAGAAGTGTGCTTTACATGTTTATAAAAATGGTTGGAGCTAGAACTGTTGCAGATCGAATCAAATCAACCTTTATTAAGCTTTTATGCCTCCATTAGCGCAGATCTTTTAAGCAGTTTCCAAGATAATGTTCCTTGAACTAGGAACCATAGGGGGAAATTAAACAATAGCATAACTCCAAAGGAGAGGTGCCTATTTTAATGGAAAATCAAAAGGGGGATTTTGTGGGGTTAATTTGCGAATCTAGCGTGATCAG
The DNA here is from genome assembly GCA_033439265.1 of Dillenia suffruticosa. Lineage (NCBI taxonomy): Eukaryota > Viridiplantae > Streptophyta > Magnoliopsida > Dilleniales > Dilleniaceae > Dillenia > Dillenia suffruticosa. The sequence continues at coordinate 2,951,183 of JAVTVX010000027.1, forward strand.
ATGGCCGTGAGGAGAGGCAAGTTAGGGCAACTACCTAATATTTAACCAGTCCACAAACAAAATCTAAGAGTAAAAAAATAAATGTATTTAATTATCGTTTATCCTAATTGCAAATAAAAAGTGGAGGTACCAAACTTCTTTGAATTAAACGGTATGATATTTTATCCCCTTAACCAGAGTTTCGAATTCGATCCCTAAAAATAACGAAAAAGGATTTGAGAAACAACCCCTAAAAATATACTTCACAATGCTTGAATCGGATTGATCGGGTAAATCCTGAATATTGATGGTGAAAATAGAAAAGTAACCTTTGATCACCCCAAAAAAAAAAAAAAATAAAATAAAATAAAATATTTTTGGCTTTTAAGTTAAAGTAAGAAATAAGAGTTTTAAAATTTAATTGAGAAAATATTTGACAATTTTACTTAAAAAACTCTTTTTAAATAGATTATTTGGCAAAATAATTTATATAAGTTTTAATATTTAATGAAATTATAATAAAGAACAATTAATATTAAAGTTTCATAAATAATTCTAAAATATTCATAAATTAAAAATAAATATTTTAAAATATTCATAAATATTTAAAACTCATACACTCTTTAAAGGACAATTTCGTAAATAGCTAAATTAAACATATACGTGACAAAATACTTGTTGGGTTTATTTAAACATTTTTTGGTTTTATATATATGACAAAATTATAATATTTAAAATAATTAGAAATAATTTTGTCAACCTATATTTTTATTTTCTTAAAAAAAGTCAGATAATTATATAAGCAAGAGCTCCTCTCAGAAACTTTTTTTTTCTTTATTAAAAAAGCTTTCTTTTAAAAAACAGTTTGGCCTAACTTTTAATTTTAAGTTGGCTGTAAGCCTCCCCCGCCCTAAAATAAAAAAAGGCCGAGGAGGCGCAGACCTCCGAGAGTAATGGCTCAGGCATGTGACGACACGAATTGAGCAGTCGTAGGTAAGTCTCAACATTTCTAGATTACAGAACCATAGCTGCTAAGAATAAAAATCTAAATTTTCAACCGGTTTCTGGCGGACTAAAACATTTTCTATAATAAATAGGTTTACAAGCAAAAGAACATACTAACAGTAAGCTAATTCCACTTGAGAGACCTTATTCATGGCCAGGATATGCACATAACCGGCAACGTTTGGTTGGCTCAGTGGGAAAGGCGCTGAAACCCTTTAACCATACTCAGATTCTATTCGACATGAAAATAGAAAAAATCACATTAGTGGATTCCCTCAAAAGCGAATTTGGCAACAAATTGATTCAAATTAATCGAAACAAAATCTCATATACGAGCGATAATCAAGTTGGGAACCAAAAAAAAAAAAACCAGTGGGCGTGGTATGTTCTCTTCCGATTACTTCTTCCTCGAGGTTAACTCAATCAGTCTCCACTTTTGATGTGCATATCACCGCTCCCTAAAGCAATGTTATGAACGAAAGGCCAAACCAAAGGTCAATCAATATAGTAGGAAAAGTTTTATATCCCTTAACCAAATATTCGGATTCGAACCTCCTTAGGAACAAAAAAGACTACTTTAAAAAACCTTCCTTTCTATAAAATGTCTAATAGTTAGGTAGACTCAAATTAATCAAAACAATACTCTTGAGAGTCAGGGACCAAAAAAAAACAAAAGGCCAAGGCAACATCTGTTGACAACTTGGCAAAAGCCAACCAGGATGAACTCCAAAACTATAATTTCTACGTCATCTAGATCAGGAAGGTTCCTGGCCCCTTCTTGGGATATTGGTGGCATTTTGGAGACACGGTTCATGAAGACAAGTGCCTCGTGGCAGACTTTACCGCGCCGAAAGTGGGTTGGGCTCCTTTTGATCGGAAAGCCCATTAAACTACTAATGAATAGAGGAGCACCCAAATTGAAAGAAAATATTTCTTATTTGGTACCTAAGCCAACCCTTTTGTTTTTTAGTTGTACAAAAAATTTGAATCTAAAATTATAATATTGAAAAAAGAGAATTTATACCACTAGACAATTCTCTCGAAAACCTAAACCAACAATATAAACTCAAACTAATCTAGTCCGAGCTATTGTTAGAGTCTCTTTAAAGAGAAACTCTTCTAATATAGTTCTTTTCATTTTTAAGATTTGAACCCAAGTTTTAATTAAGCGATATAACATCCTTTTTACTAGACCAATTATTCATTGTAGTAGCTCAAGACTATGCTCAATTATTATGCTTAATTTCAGCAGATATAAGATAATCAGTTGATAAGTCTCAAAAGGCAAAATACGCTCTAAAGTTTCCACTATAAATTCTCCCCTATGACCACCTCACAGGAATTCTAAGGCACAAAAAGCCAAATACCATCCAAAGCTTCCTCTATATATTCTCCCCTGTGACCACCCCAAAGGAATTCTATCTGCTCAAGACTTGTATTATTATTCTGAAAGATGCCTCTTCCTACTACTTCCTCATCCGCTCAGCTTTTTCAAGACTTACTAGTCAATGTTTATTCCAGAAGACTGTTACTACACAACCCTATATACCAGGCACCAGTTGTGTCAGCTCCTCCGGCCCCCACAAATGACATGGGTGATACCCCATCCCCTGACAGCAGCTTTGACACAGATGTGGTAATGGCCCTCTCGGTCCTCTTGTGTGCCCTAATTTGCTCTTTAGGGTTGAATTCCATAATTAGGTGCGTATTGAGGTACTCAAGCTTAGTAGCTTCAGAGACCACTGACAACCACTCAGCTCGATTACCAAACACAGGGGTCAGGAAGAAGGCCCTAAAAACTTTTCCAACAATAAATTACTCTCCGGGTTTGAATCTACCAGGCTTGGATGCTGAGTGTGTGATATGCCTATCTGAGTTCACAACAGGTGATAAAGTCCGTTTGCTGCCCAATTGCAACCATGGTTTCCATGTCAGGTGCATAGATAAGTGGCTGAATTCACACTCATCATGCCCAACCTGCAGGCACTGCCTTATTGGGACATGTCAGAAGATTGTTGGAAGTGGACAGGCAAGCACATCAGAGCCGCCACCAACATCACAGGAAACCATTATAAGAATTGTACCACTAGAACCTGAAGGTACGTTGCGCAACTACCGCTGATTGAAAAATTACACTTTAGACAGAGCCCTGTGTCTCTGAAGGTGAGTTGTAAAGCCTCGAGGTAACAGGTCGACACCCAGCCTTCTGCGGCAATAATAGTTTGGGAACTGTAAATTGTACAAATGCTTGTTTATATTGTTTAAAAAAAAAAAAAAGATTATGGATATGCTTTTCTCCATGAAAATCAGGAAAATTAGCTGATTTTGGAAGTTTGTCCAAACAACCCAAAAAAATAAAGTAAAAACCTTAGGTCACGAAGGATTAAACTTCAAAACATAGAACAAAAACAGAATTAATTTCACCAAAGAATTCTGAAAACATGTAGGAATTCAAACGAATGCTTGCAGAGTCCACAAATTAAGAAGCTTAAAAACTCAAAAGGTATATCCTCACAAACTAGAAAGTGTTGAGAGAATGTAAGCTAATAATCATCTAAAATTCATAGATAAATACTTGAATGTCTATGTATCTATGCACATTATGTATTTGTCACCAAACCTCCATTTATCAAATACAATTGGATTGTGGAGAGGCATGACATTACCAAATGTGATATGTTAGCCAATATAAGAAATAATAGTGGGAAGGGTGCAATGAACAACCTACAAAACTGGTCTTTCTTGTTTAACAGAAAATAAGGGCATATTGGGGTTCTTACTAGATTTTCACTCTGGTCAATTGCAGAGTCGTGAAAACCCCATTTAACCTACGTTTAGATGGACATATTTCATATGATATTAACTCTGTTAGTGTGCACTACAGACTGAGAAAGTACTTGATTGGCGGGCTATGGCTATCCATACACAAACTTGGGGGGGGGGCATGGTTTTTCTTCTATTCACAACCAACCATAACAAAATAGTAAAATCGGGAAAAGTGAAGAATAAACCACCAGAAAAGAGGAAAGAATAAATGGAAGCTGAGAAGGCAAGCACCACACACATTCAAATCACTTGAAAAAAGACCAAAGGGGGGATTTTGTAACATCGTACTCGTGGGATGTGCACCGACTAGTTGCACTAACCTTCTGCAGCTGAGATTTTTATTTCCAGGAAGTTTAAATATTTTCATTGTTGTGCCTGCTGAAATGCTGGCCACAAAGTCATACGTCAGTAAAAGAAAAGGGCACATTGCATGTTCACTACACTACACAGGAAAAGCGGAACAACTTGGTAAAATTACAATTTTGGAGCTCAAGGAAAAAAACATGTGAACAAAACAAGATCTTGTGAAATCGTATTGAATATTCCCCCCCCCCAAAAAAAAGTAAACAAAACATAACCAGAGCAAAACAAAGAAAGAGAAGCCAAAGTAGCGTCTTTCCTGATGAATAAAACTGAGCACTTCCAAGAACCATTTAAACATGTATGGCCTTTTGCATTGGATTTTCTGAATTTCCATCAAGTTTGGTCCTGCCTTATTAAGGTGATACTAAAACATGCTCGAGATATTACGGATTTTTGAACATAATAATCTCAACCATCACAAGAACATTCTAACATCTGAAATTTAGGTAGCTGATCACATGCAGCACAGAAACGACAATGCATATAATGGGGAAGTTGGCCTTTTTAGCCATACATAACAGGGATGAATATCAGCAGAAACAAGCTCCAAGTAAGACTTATAAGACAAAATCAACTTGGTCACAGCCTGTAGTCGCTTGCTACTTCCTGAGAACATAACATGAACAAACTCAGTATCAGTTCCACCCAAGACTCTTTTTCTCCACTTTTCTGCCCTAGTTGCTAAAAGAAATCATTACTCTCTTTACCAATTGTTTACATAAGCATTCATGTATTTCAACTTTACAAATACAAAAACTACAAGTCATACCTCTTCCATGCACTTATTCTGCAGCTTTTCTTTGCAAGTTGTTTCTTCCTAAAAGAATAGCCTGCCCCCTTCACCCTAATAATTCACACAATATCTGAAGCTTTTTCAGATCAAGGAATCCATTAGTATAGCTATTGGATCATAATCATCATATCAAAACCTTAAATGGCAGAACAGTCACAACTGACAAACTGACATTCTCTTTCATTAGTCAATGTTCTCTCCATACAAACATGTAGGTTAACTTCCAAAATTTGTAAGCAATACCATCCTTGCCATTTTCCAATGCCATAAAAATATTCAGATCAAATTCCCTGCAGTAGCAAAAGATCCATACCCCTGCCCCATCCTCCTCCCTCCAACTTATCCATTATTCAACTAGACCTTGCCTAGATCCACATGATTTCCCAAGCCAAAACTTAATTAAAAGTTTTCTATCCCAGTCAATCAGGTAACCTTATAGTGTCATTCCTATCTCTTCCATAAGTAACAATGTGAAAATTAGTGGATTGTAAGTGGAGTCCACGGTATCACCAAAGCCTAATCTTATAACCAGCACTCCAATGTGATATCAAATTTCCACATAAGCACCAATACAAATCTCCTTAATGCCCCTCAAAGACATGGACTTGATCACATTTGCATATGGAATAAACAATATTTCAAAATTCTCAGGAAGATAAAAACAAGCCTTTGTGAACCTGTAGAACACTGTCCAATTAGTAATCACCACATTGTTGTTCAGACTTCTGCTTTTACATCTTTGCTATTTGTGGGATGAATTTGCAAGTTTCAGCTACTACAAACCCACTAGAGAGACTCTATTTGAAGTTCAACTCAAAATCTAGATGAAATAGTTGTGCTTTTAATAGAATTTGTTTGATCCATGTAGAACTTATTGTCATGGGTATCAACCTTTTAGTTCGTAATAAAATAACAAAAAGATTCCGGACGCTCAGTCTGCTTCAAGTTACAAATATCATACTTGAGCTTCTAGTTAGTACAAATAGAAATGGATAGAAATGCAACAAGCACATTAGCTCTAGCATATGCTTCCAGTGCACCAATCTAGTCTATAATTTCTGTGTGTATGAAATGATTAAGTTGATAACAGGTCAAACTGTTTTATGACAGAATAAAAAAAGCAGCCAAATCAAGATAAGAGACAAGACCAGCCGACTATTAAACTGTTTGGTTTAAACTAGAAACAAAAGAGGGGCAAGAGACATCATTCAGAGTCCACGAAGATGAAATATAACAGGAATATCTAAACTGCAAATCTAACTGCAGTGATGGAGGAGTGGGGTCGGGGAGGTTGTACTAGAAGACAACCAGAGTTGCAGTTCACCAAATCAAAAGCGTTGTTGTGCACAAAATTGCAGATTTGTTTAGTTTTAATTTCTTGCTTCTTTCCTTCTTGTCAACAACAACCTATAACTTTCGCATGAGTAGGCTTTTTATGAGATTTGTTACAAAGCTTTGAAAACATAATTTCTTAGTTTATAAATGAGCCAAGGTCAGGAGTTTTTGCTTGTTCTTTTCTGGTGATCACGAAAATTCATCAATCTTGCTTAATGGATAATTTTCTTTTGATAAGTAAAATGGGTTTTGGCATTTGGTACCATTACTTGAACTGTGGACAAAGAGGTCTTGGGGTTTTTCAATTCCTTCCTAAGGCCAAGGGCAACAACCGAGCTTTGGTGCTAAATGGATAATGCTGAGTGCATGAAATTAGCCATTAGCGTACTTCAAGATATCATATGCTTGGTGCAGTTGCAGCTCATGAACCCAAAAATCATGTCAAGTAATTAATGCCCAGCCAAACAAAAATTATATGCAAGAACTAAATGAATTGGTTCTTTTTCATGTCAATTGATGCCTAATGTTTGTTACCATCAAATTCAGTTTCAACACGTATCACTAAAGTCATAATCTCATGCTGCTTTGTTTTTCCTATAAACCTCTATGGATCACCGCAACAAGGCCACTTTGCAGCATACAATTCCCTGTGACATACTTAAGTCGTATTCTGATGCTGCTTTTAAATTTGACTCTCCCAAGCTCAGACCACGTTTGTCTTTGTATTCTCCAAATAACTCCACAATTTCCTTGCCAAGTTTGGTTTAGTTGTGCTCTAACATGTTTTCTTTTTTTGGTTACAAAGGATTTTTGAATACCAGTTCACAGGTTGGGAAAAGGAGATTGTGATCATTAGGCTATCCCTTGGGACACACTAACATTGTTTCCACGACTCTTTCATCATCCTTATCTTTTGTTGCCATCTATTTTTTGGTTTATCTCAATTCTTCTTAGCCCCACCAAAGAGATTTCCACACACGTACACACCCACAAACGTCATTTTAAACAATACCTATTGAACCCATCTTTTAGTCAATTCCATTATGCTCTTCATCGCAATTTTTTTTAATTCTAATTGAATTTGATGGTATGCGGTCAACCCCAAATTCCATTCAGTTCCATTCAGGGTGTGCCACTATGAAAATTTCGATATTTTAAAGATAATAAATCAAGGTCCACAAATGAATATAAATCAATATATTATGCTTAAATTAACACCCACTGGTTCCTCATGACAGCTCAAGCGGTAGAGCCTCCTCACTTCTATCCTCCATTCCCCGTTCGATCTCGCTCGGTTACATCTCCTTGTAAGAAAAAAAAAAATAGCACCAACTGGCTTTATATAGGTCAATAAAACGCAAAATAAATCATGTATAATAAAAGAATTGAATTGATCAAGTCATAATTTCACACGATTACCACTTAATCTGATTTGTGGTTTGAACAATTTCATTTTCAAAATGAACAGATCGTAGAGAGAGGGAGAGAGAGATTACCGGAGAAACAGAAATGCCGCGATGGATCTAATCGGAAATTTTGACGAAGAGACAAAATTAGGGTTTTGGTTTGTGGAAGATTCTAAGAGGAGGGAAGTAGATGGCGGCGAAATACTCACTGTGACGGTCGCAGTGATGTGGACCTGGGCCGAGCTGGACATCATGGGTCGTGGGCGGTTCTAATGTTCAAACACTCCTGCACAACTTTGCTAGCTTCACTTTTAGTAGGGCCCGTCGTCTGGGCCATTGGTGAACCTAAGTTACCACTCCCATTCTTTCCCTTTTTCCCAATTTTTTTTTTTTATATCCGATATTACATTCTGATTAATCCGATTTAAATATTTATAAAAATCTTATTTAAGAGATAACTCTCCCAATATAATCTTTTTTTATTTTCAAATTTCAAAATTAAAACTTAATTAAGAAACTTATCATTTTATCTTATTAAACCGACTATCCGTTGATTTCTTTTTTCAATTTAAATTTTTTGATACGACATAAATTAAGTTATCAACAAACTTTGGATATACCGATGGGATATTAAATTTCTTGGCCCAGTGGTAGGATATTAAATATTTTTAATCAAAATTTCGAGTTTGAGTTGAATGAAAAAACAGACACGAGAGAGTTCGCCTTTAAATTAAACTCCACAACTATTCGAATCGGATTAATAGGGTTTTCAAATACTACCGATTAAATTAAAATTCACAATTATTCAAATTAAGTACCAGCATTTCTCAATCTAAATTATAAAAATATATATTTCAAGAAATATAAACACAGATATGTTTTTAAAATAATATTTAAACTTGAATTTTTAATAATTACACTATAAATATTTTAAATTATATATATAAAAACTCTCTCATCTATTTATTCAATATGAATAATTTATAAATTATTACATATAATTTATAAATTATTGCAAGTGTTATGTAACAAACTCAATTAAATTCGTTGCGCCGATAACCTGATCCGTTTCTAATATTTCAATAAAATTGAGTAAATTAATTTTAATTCCCACACATCAATTTTGAAAATCCATAAATTTAAATATTGGAATAAGAACTTGGAGAATTATATACATCATGAAATATTCGCAAATCACTGGTGAATCTCCACCATATTTCAGAGTAAAATTTTTGAGATTTTTATCTGATTTGGTAGTCAATATAATTGTTGAAATGGTAAAATCATGATTTACCCCTTCTTTAACAAGATCAAATAAAACTGTTTCCCAATTACCTGTTGATGGGATTAAAATACATTAATAAGAAATATAAAATTTTACAAATAAATATGGAATTTGTCATAAAAAGAAAAATATGTATTAGAAAATTTTGTAGAGACTAATCTCAACTTTTCAAAGGGCTCCCTAGTGGGAGTGTGTGTGTGTGTGTGTGTGTGTGTGTGTGTGTGTGTCTCTTTCATCTCTTATCCATGATCACTTCATTTTTATGCCTGTAAGAAACCTAGAAATGGAGGGATCCAAAGGGATTGTTGCATGATTCTCAAAGAATGTGAGAAATGGTTTGATAAAAAGAGAAACAATGGAAAGGGATCTGAGACGTGGTAGAAACTTTTGAGGGAAGAATGTAACAAATTACTAGAAGTGGAGAAGCATGCTTGGTTTACAAGTTAAGAAACTATAATGCACCTACCCATTGATCCCAAATTTTGAGAGATCAAATTCAACTCAAATTAAATAAGATTTTTTGAATAATAATAATTTTAATTTTTTCTTTTTTTTTTATTGTAAATGATTTGAATATGAAATTACCAGATTAGGGAAATAGAGCTTGTACCACTAGACTATCCCTTTGGGGACAATTTTTTCTTATTAAAAATTTGACTTTTTTCTTAGTTAATCTGGTATTCGATTACTCGATTAATCTGATTCGAATAATATGGGGTTCAATTTAAAAACTAATTCTACCGACGTTTATACTTCCATTCTCAAAATTCGAATTTAAAATTTTGATATTGACTTTTTTTTATAACACTTTGTTGTTCATAAAAATAGATTTTTATTTAGGTTCAAAAATATTATAAATAAATAAAATAAAATTAGCAAAATAATTCGAGATTCCCGGATGGCCTTTCAATTAGCAAGTCAATCCACCACCAAAAAAAAATTATTTTTCCATTGTAGTAAGCAAAGTAAAATTTCTTCTAAGTTTCTCCCTGTTTTGGCCCATAGTCAAAATGCAAGTTCATATGTATAATTTAATTATTATCAATACCCTTGACAGTCAATATTCTTCATTAATAGATAGTTTCTTCATAAAATTTAAATTAGAGATATTTTATCTGAAGTTTTGTTTAATAAAATTTACATGGCGTTAAAAATATAAGTAATACATATTCTAATATTATCTCTTAAGTTATTATCGGTTAAAAATAATTGATCGATCATTTTAAAAGTATATTGATATTTTTTTATATTTGATCCATCGATATTCGGTAATTAATTTATTCATCCGGACTAATCTGATTCGATCTAATTGTCAGGTTCATTAAGAAGATTACCAAGAATCAAACCTGAAAATTTAATTAAAAAATCTAATATTTTTGTTATCGAAACGTTAGTAAAAATAAATTGACAAACACTAATACTCTATCGATTAACGTGGTTAATAAAACTCTTTTAACAAAAAATAGTTTAAAATGATCTCAAAGTTGAGATTATTTATATTTTATTTCTTCAAAAAAAAATTTCCTATTGTATTTCCATATTCAAATAAGGGTAAACGTGGGTATGGTTATTTTCCTTGGTTTAGACCATGGGATCCAATTTTCTAAATTGGTTGCCATCTGTCATAGAATAATTCATAGACAGACAAGCCAAGCCAAGCCAGACATCTTCATAAAAAAGTAAAATGTTTGAATTCTAACATTCTCGTCACTCCACATGGGATCTGTTTAAAGAAAATTATTTTTCATCGTAATTGTTTAATGCTTGTGGGACTAAATCTCTTCATGGTCATGTATTGGGTTCTATAGAGCACTCCAATCCCATTCCAACTTTTATAGAAAGTCCTTCACACCTCTCTCCGATTAACCCATCGCTCACCCTCACATCTCATTTTCATTTCAATTGTTTATTGCATGTGGGTCTACCATTTCGGTGCATTTTTTTCTTTTTTTGTGAAATAAGATTAATTTTTTTGAAAATTAATATTTTCAAAATTACCAAAACTGCCATTTTAAAATAAAATAATATTTCAATTTTAGAAAATTGAAAAAAAGAATCATGAAAAAAGTAAAAAAAAAGGGGGGGGGGAATTTTTGAGATCAAATATGACATTTTTTTTTAAATATAACAAAGATTTTTTTATTACTCAAATTAAACCACAAGTTGTTGAGGTTTTGTAGAAATTGCCTCCATCTCTTCGCGTTTTGGAAAACACGCTTCTTCTGTCCAAGGGGACGACCTACCATCAATCCGGTGAACTTGAGTTTAAATCTCAATATAATAAAAAAATATATTTTTTCAAAATTTCCAAATTTATTACCTGTTTAGATAAAAATGTCCTTATGATTTTCATTTAATAACAATTATATATAATTTATATAAAAAATGCACTAACCATTTTTATTCTATCAAAGTTATATTCAAACTTTAAGTTGTTGAGGTTTCATAGAAATTGCCACCATCTCTTCTCCTTTTGGAAAACACGCTTTCTCATCCCCAAGCGGAAAGTCCGATGGTCGTCAACTCTCTTTTCTAATCCGATAATTCTAAATTCAAATCCCAATATAATCAAAAAATAAATACACGCTTCTTCAAAATTTTCAAATTTGTTACTTGTTTAGACAAAAATGTTATTATGATTTCCATTTAATAACAATTATATATGATTTATATAAAAAATGCACTAATCATTTTTATTCAATCATAGTTATATTCAACATATAAAATTACTCTAAATTTTGTGAAATGAGCATAATATTCAACTTTTCATTAAAAAGTAAAAATTGAAAACGGGCTAGAAAATTAGAGTAAAAAAATAAAACATATTTTTTGTTACCAAACAAGGGCAAAAATTTTAAATTGGGTTACACTAAGCATTTTTAAGATATTCAAGTTTTATCAAAACTAAGCTCGAGCTCCGAACTTTTTTATCAACCAACTAGTCTCTTTTACTTCATAATTAGAGTTATTAACAAATTTATAAAGTTGATAAATTTGCTTATCAATAGCATACTTTATAAAAATCGATTTAGAAACTAAACTAATTTATTTAAGCGTAAAATTAAATTAAAGTTTAATTCTATAAAAGTATAATCAGAAAATTGTATAAAAGTATGAATAAGAGCAGGAAATAGTGGTTCTACGTTCTGCATTATTTTGATTGTTTCTTATTTATGTTTTGATAAATGTTGAATATTTCTGAATCTAAATTTAAATTTTCTTATTTTTAATGAAACAAAAGGGGAAAGATAGAGAAAAAAATAGTAAAAAAATTGTGGACATATTAAGGAAGAAAAAACAAAATATTCATATATTCATTAATCGAAAGATAGCATGATTTTTAGAGTATTAATGGGCAAATTATTTTTAATTTTTTTTATGGTTTTATTGTTATCAAAAAGGGAAAAATTAATAAGAAAATTGTTGTTAAACCATTATATTTTGATGATAACAAAATTTTATACATATTACTAATCTTTTTATCAACTGTGTAGAGTTTAAAAAATAATTTTATAGAATTTTAAGTCAGATAAGTGGAGGATTATAGAAACTATGTTTCTATGAGTAGAATATGTCACAAAGAATAGAAATTTCAAAAATTGTTATCTATTATGTTCTAAATCTATTCTCAAAACCCAACTCATCTTTTTCGGAATTACACTTAGACAACACACGTTCAAATGAACGACTCAAGAATTGAAAGAGAGAAGGATTTAAAATTTAAAAAGTTACATGAGGTAAAATCAAGTTTAAAAGTTGAAAGAGAGAGAGAGAGAGAGGAAGTTTTGACAATTATATTCCTTTCGAATTTCAATATCTTTGAGTTACAATAATTATACGTGGAGGAATACACATTGAACTATGAATTTGATTTTTATAAAAGTAAAAGTGGGATTTTGGAAACGGATCTAAAAGTTAAAAAATCAGATCTAAACATGCTTTTAACTCTGCAACAAATTGGTTTTGAAGTGTATTGGAGTTTTTAAATGACCACAAAGCAAACAAGTTTTTACGAGAGTTTGAAGTAGATTTCAAACTACAATATTCAAACTATATGAGGAAACTTTTAGAAAGATTATTCAAGATTTAAATCGAGAGAAAACTGAACCCAAAAATAACTATACGATCATTTCATTCTGACGAGTTAATGGGTTATTTTATTGTTTGTTATATTTTTCAATCATTATAACTTATTATTTAGTTATTTTATAGTCTCATAAGTTTGGGGAGAGTATGAAGAATACTTGATTGAGAGAATAGACTAGTTGGGTGAGAGTTAGAATTAAATCTTATTGGATGAAATCATTCTCAAGGTTAGAAATCAGATTGTCAATAAGTGATTATACTTAAATTTGTAAGTCTTGTGAAATAGTGGAAATTAGTTATTATTAGATTCTAACTTATTGAGTTGGAAGAATCGACATAGATACAAGCTAAACCATTATAACTTAGGATTTATCTTTCTATCCCTATTCTTTAATTTGATCATAAATTTAATTAAGATTTTAAGAACTAATTTAACCCGTCTTTTTAGTTACATTGGACCAACAACTTCTTTTCTTCATTTACTTACAATCCAGTTTCAATCAAACCCTAGTTTTTTCGCAACCATTTACTATCTTTTTTGCAGTTTTATTTAATGATTGAAATCATCATTAAAATAAAAGCAACAAAATACGAAATTGATAATTAGTTATAAAAAACCAGTAGGAAAATAGACTTTTTGGTTTTATCTAACATTTCAATTTTGATTCTGGACATCCTTGTTCTCCAATGATTTAAAGTGGTCCAAGATCAAAACGTTAGTAAAAAATTTCGCTTTCCTCTGTCCTAAGAAAAAAACAAGAAATGAAAGTATAAATTTTTAAACTATTAAAATCATACCGCAATAGAAAAGTGATGATTTCTTCAATTCTCTTCTTTTTATTACTAACTCGGGAAATTAATTAACAAGCAAGTACAATGATATATTCTATTAATCATATTTTTTTATTAATAAAAAAAAAAGAAAAAGAACAATAAGCCTACATCCTCACTTATGGATTTTTCTTGAGGATTAACTTTTGGATTTAACACTCAAACAATTAATGCTTTTAATCAACTAGACTTTGCAATTTTCTATTTTGGTAACAAAATATATTTGTTCGATAAGATCGTATTTTTTCATAATATTTTGTGAAAAGTTTTCAAAAATCTCGAGATTTTCTTTTGAATAATGAGATTTTAAAACTTGTAAGATTCGTTAAATTTTTTTTGAATTATGAGATTCTAAAATACTACAAAAATGCTTTTGATTTTTGACAAATTTTTCATGCATTTTACTGTCATCAAATTTTTTTAAAATATCTTTTTTTATTTGTCGGTGATCTTAAATTTTAAATTTGATTACAAGAATTATTTACATATAAATTTCAATTAAAATTTTATATCTAAAAAATGTAATTTTTTTAAAATGCTATGACTTACAGATTAGTCATAAGATAACTCTTGATTACTATTAAAACCATTAGTCTAATTTAATTTTTATACTCATTCGTTTTTTTTTTTTTTTTACCTTAAGTTGGTTACCGTTCAGTATTTGAGAATTCGTTCCGACTAATCTGTATGAACCGGCTATGGAGCCCACTTTGTGTGGGGACAGGTCTCCCACAAAAGTCTCTTTATTTCCATACCGAATCGAATTAGGGTATGATTAAGGGGTCACAGCTCCCCTAACAAGCTGTGCGAACATTTGTTGGTTAATTTTGACACTCATTCAATATTGAAATTTATTGCAAAGGCATAGGCATTATTTGGAAAAAAAATTATTAGATTTAAATTAAATATGATGTTTTATTAAAAAAATTATGGGCATAATTATAGTTTAAATTTTTATAGGGCAATTTAGTTTTATTTATAAAATTTTATATTTTATAATAAATTTTATTCTAATTAAATTATTGTATATTAAATTAAATATAATATAATAATGATTTATTGGAATTAATTAAGCTTTCTGTTTCCGCAAAAACCGCTAGGAGAGTGGGCAAAATTTTCAAATTTAAATCCCCGTGAAATCGACCCGAATCCAAGAAACTCGGGTCGCAAGACTAACAGTAAGACTAACTGAAGAAAAGTACACATATGACCCGGAACAAGCCGACCGGACTAGCCGTCCGAAAAAAACCCAGGCTGACGTGGGCGAAAAGCCAGAGGAGAAGATCGGACGGTAGGAGTGCGATCAAGGGAAGAAAATACCACGGCGAACATGCCGAAAGGCTGTCATCCAGGTCACCCTATCTTTTCTCGTGGTCGAAATGATTCCTCTCTCTGTCTCTCTCCTATCTTTCTCTCTCTACATTTTGATTTCATTTCATTTGCATTTCAATCCTTACTTAACACTCCCCCTTCTCTCTCCTCCCCTCTCTCTCTCTTACTATATATACACTCACCCTTCCCAATTTATCATCTTTATCGAGAGAGAGAGGGAGAGCGCACGGCCATCGTCTTCTTCAACCTTCTTTGCGCTTGTGAAGAAGGCCCTTGGTTGTTCTACGTCATCGCTTCTTCGATCTATTCTACACACAAAGGTAAGATCTGATCTATCTGTTGCTTTAGTCTTTGGTTTTGTTATCTGTACTAGTTCAATCTTTTTCTTCTGTTTCTAGATCTATGTTTTTGATGACGATGATCGTTTACTTTTCTCATTTATGTGATTATGGTGTTAGATCTAGTTTTCTGGAACCTGTAGGATGAGTTTAAGTGAGATCTAGAATCAGTTCATGCATAAATTTCTCTTGCTTCTGGGCTCGAGATCGATGATCGTTGTTTGATCTTCTGTGTCCTCGATCTGTGTTTCCTGTCTGAAGTCTTCTTGATCTCTGATTTGCTTAGATGATTTCACTCAAAGCTGTAGATCATTTTGAACTGTCATGATTCCTCTGATTCTTCTTTTTTCTTGATCTAGTATGCTTGATTAGATCTAAGCCGTTCATGTATGTCAGATCTATTCAATGATTTATGTTTTTGATTGATAAGTTTCATTGATCTCATGATTTGGATTTGTCATCAATTGCACTGTTAAGTATTTATTACAGTAATCCAGATCTGTTTATTTTTTGAAGAAAGCTAGTTCAGTTGCGGAAAAAGAAAATCATAAATCCACTAATTGTATTTCACGTTGTGAAAGATTGTCAGTATTTTTAGATGCGTCCAATTCTGTAGAATAGTCCCATGCCTTCAATCTCCATATTCCTAGCATAGAGATCTTAGTAGGGTTTTGCAAGTCATATAATTTATTGTTCTAATTTATGATGAACAAGTAACTCTTGGGCAGACGCTTAAATGAATTATGCATTTCTTTTGATATATAGGAACAAATTATTTTTAAGATTATGGATGTATGAAATAGACGAAGGTAGATTGCTCATTCTAGGTTTTTTCTTTTTGTGTGTGTGTGTGTGTAGTACTATAAAAAATGGCCGATGCTGAGGATATCCAGCCCCTTGTCTGCGATAATGGAACTGGAATGGTTAAGGTCAGTAGTGAATTTGATACATTCTGTTTTGAATTGAAAGTATTAGTTTACACTATGGGATTCTTATATGATTTCTTGCTATGATTGGTTTCAGGCTGGATTTGCTGGTGATGATGCACCTAGAGCTGTTTTCCCCAGTATTGTGGGTAGACCGCGACACACTGGCGTCATGGTTGGCATGGGACAGAAGGATGCTTATGTGGGTGATGAAGCCCAATCGAAGAGAGGTATTCTTACCTTGAAATACCCAATTGAGCACGGTATTGTTAGCAACTGGGATGATATGGAAAAGATCTGGCATCACACATTCTACAATGAGCTCCGTGTTGCACCTGAAGAGCACCCTGTTCTTCTTACCGAGGCTCCACTCAACCCTAAGGCCAACAGAGAGAAGATGACCCAAATCATGTTTGAAACCTTCAATGTGCCTGCCATGTATGTTGCTATTCAGGCCGTTCTTTCTCTCTATGCCAGTGGTCGTACAACAGGTGGGTGTCAAAACTATGAATAATTCCTATCTATTGGTTTGAAAATGTAACATGATTGATTGATTAATGTTGATTGCTGCTGCTGTTTATAGGTATTGTGCTGGATTCTGGTGATGGTGTGAGTCACACTGTCCCAATTTATGAAGGTTATGCTCTTCCACATGCCATTCTCCGTTTGGACCTTGCTGGTCGTGATCTTACTGATGCTCTGATGAAGATTCTCACCGAGAGAGGTTACATGTTTACCACCACTGCTGAGCGGGAAATTGTCCGGGACATGAAGGAAAAGCTTGCCTATGTTGCTCTTGACTATGAGCAGGAGCTGGAGACTGCCAAGAGCAGCTCATCTGTTGAGAAGAACTATGAATTGCCCGATGGGCAAATTATTACCATTGGGGCTGAGAGATTCCGTTGCCCAGAAGTCCTCTTCCAGCCATCTCTGATCGGAATGGAAGCTGCTGGTATCCATGAGACCACCTACAACTCTATCATGAAGTGTGATGTCGATATCAGGAAGGATCTTTATGGCAACATTGTGCTCAGTGGTGGTTCAACTATGTTCCCTGGCATTGCTGACCGTATGAGTAAGGAAATCACAGCTCTTGCTCCTAGCAGCATGAAGATCAAGGTGGTTGCACCTCCTGAGAGAAAGTACAGTGTCTGGATTGGAGGATCCATCCTTGCTTCCCTCAGCACCTTCCAGCAGGTAAATTTTATATTCACATTTACTTGTAATTTTTCAAGTGAAATAATTTCTCTGACAAAAACATGACTTGGGTATTTTATGCTGAATCAGATGTGGATCTCCAAGGGTGAATACGATGAGTCTGGTCCATCCATAGTCCATAGGAAGTGCTTCTAAATTCCCCAAGCAAGTGGTCGCTTTGATGGTGAGTTCCTTTTTCCATTTAGTTGGCTTTTTGTGTCATGTGTCTATGTGGACTCGGTTTCGTTGACATGGAGAAACAGTGAGGTGGGGGTTTCTTGAAGGAGCTTGTATCATGCTTGTGATTGATCG
Organism: Dillenia suffruticosa; assembly: GCA_033439265.1. Lineage (NCBI taxonomy): Eukaryota > Viridiplantae > Streptophyta > Magnoliopsida > Dilleniales > Dilleniaceae > Dillenia > Dillenia suffruticosa. The sequence goes on from JAVTVX010000027.1 coordinate 2,969,197, forward strand.
CATCTCTTCAAATGGTATGCACCTTGCTCCTTGTGAAAGGTTTTATGTAACTCTGCCCTCTTGGATGCTTGAGGTCGAGTCCGATGGGGAAGCAAGTCCTCCTTAGCGTCATCTGTGGTTCAGCCCAGGTCTTTTTAGTAGGATGTTTGTAGCAGGGGAGTGATTGAGATGCTTTTTTCTTCTTCTCTTTTTCCATTTTTCCTTTTTTGGTTATATTTGAAGGGCTTTTTTTTTTTTTCCCTTGAGAACAATTATGTTAATACTTATTGTATGAGAAAATTTTAATTTAGTGTCAGTTTGCGGGCATAAATTTTATATGGAAATTTTATCTAAACTATGGCTTGAAGTTGAAAGTTTCTCATGGTCCAGCTTCCTGATTTGAATATTTTGGTTACAATGACTGGTCTTCGGATGCTTATGTTATGATGCTTTCTAGTAATAGGTCATTTACCACGGCTGGTTTTGTTTACCTATCATTTTCAATTGATCCCTGCCGGCTTTGCTTACGATGCAAGCTTAGGCCATTTCTTCAATAGATCCCTGCTGGCTTTGCTTACGATACAAGCTTAGACCATTTCTTCCAATTGGTCCCCGTCCTTAATGTGGTCATGTTGAGGTTGTCCTCTTGGCATCAAAACGCTGGTTATGTTTAGGCATGGAAAAAAAAACGTCAGTCTGGCATTTAGCTTGGTAGAGACGGGGATGATGTATGATGGTGAGCGAAATGTGAGGTGCAGAAACTCCTTCCGGCCTTCCGCCATCTGACATTTTGCGGATGCTGTTGTGTGATATCATGCTTGGTCTAAATAAGTCCATTTCTCAGGATGGAGATGTTTGAGGACCTTGGCCATTTTCTTTCTTGGCTGGGACGATTTAGTAAGTCTCATCTTCTCTGGATGGTGAAAGCCGTGGGACCTTGGCCATTTTTTCCTTCATTGGGGCTGTTGCCTTAAAAGTTTGAGTATGGCTATTGTGAACACATGGTCACGGGATTACTTGATTAGGATTGAAGTTTCTAGGAATGTCTTCCTCTTGGACTCAAAAATTACATTCAATTGGTTCGTCATTATTTTTTCTTAAACAAGATTCCAGGTTTTCAGTAGTTGGACATTGTTTCTTTTCTTAATCAAGATTTTAGGTTTTACTCTTACGCATAGAAAAACGGATAAAAAAAGAGGTGTGATAAGAGCTATATTTCTTAAAAGTTTAATCCAATTTAAATGGGATTTAATTGGGTAAAATATTGTTAGGGATATAATTGGTTTGTAAAAAAAAAAAAAGCAAAATTTATTCACGTGGGGGGGAGTCTTTGAATTTGAACCTATTCGATCGTGGTTTGGTTGGTGATGAATGGATTTACACATGCCCTTGTTTTATTAGCAAACATCATGAGAAATATGAGTGGGTAGCACGTTGGATCTCAAGAAATATTGGATCTTACCATATAGAAATTTAGTTTCTCTGTTAAAAAAAATAATAATTATTATTATATTTTTAACGGTAAAAGCTCATACATAATTTTATTCAGCTGAACTATTTCAATTTTCTTAAACGAGGCAAATGGGTACAAAAGTTGAACCCAATCAACTAAAACCTGTAATGTTTTTAATTAAAAAAAGAACAAGTTTTACTTTAATTAAAAATATTTGAAATAAAATAAAATAAAATAAGAATAATTTGAGACAGGAAGAAACAAACCGAGATTTTTCGAATAACCATTATATCAATTGAAGTGATTTTTGATTGAATTCGAAGCATATAAAACCAAGTGCCAACTAAATACAACAATCGAACTTTCCCATTTTAATTAACAAAAGTTCTTTACAAAAGAAAATAAAATTAAAACTTCAATCAAGGAAAAACATTAGAGCTCCCGGCTGTGATATCAATATTTAGTTGAGTGGTTAATGTTGATACCTTTTAAATGAAGTCTAGGTTTGATTTTCTTGAGTGTCGAAAAGTTTATTAGAATCATAGTTAATTAGATTTAAGGTGATTATCATTTTGATTATATAATGTCGGTGATTTATTAAAAAAAATATTTACAAAAATAATATTTGTTGGATATCAATTAACATAAATTTTAATTATTTAAAAAATTTTAATAGTAAAATTTCACTATGTAATTACTATTGGTGGGATGTTAAAAAATTCTTAGAATCTGAAGCTGAGAATAATTAAATTTGATCAACCGGATTGGTTAAACAATTAACCGGGAGGCGCAACGCACGTGAATGACACGCGGCACATGACGCATCTTTATAAATTAAAACGAAAGGCCACGGATCGCGATCCGTGTGCTCCCTCCAAGAATGAATCTCATCCATTCATTTTTCCCCAATCCATCGCCCCACAATCAACTCAAAACATGTGTGCCGCCACAAAATTTAAACCCAAAAATTTCAAATTCCTACCCCCAATTCTCCATTATTTATTCAACCACACACTCTCCTTCATTCACCAAACCAAACACTAGAATCAGTAACGCATTCTCTCTGTCTGTCTGTCGGTCTGTCTCATAAAAATGGCAAGAACCAAGCAAACGGCTCGAAAGTCCACCGGTGGGAAGGCCCCAAGGAAGCAACTAGCGACGAAAGCGGCGAGAAAGTCGGCTCCGGCGACGGGAGGAGTGAAGAAGCCACACAGATTCAGGCCAGGAACCGTGGCACTCCGTGAAATCAGAAAGTACCAGAAGAGCACTGAATTGCTGATCAGGAAGCTTCCATTCCAGCGTTTGGTTCGGGAAATCGCCCAGGATTTCAAGACTGATCTCCGTTTCCAGAGCTCTGCAGTGGCTGCTCTCCAAGAGGCCGCCGAGGCTTATCTGGTCGGTTTGTTCGAGGACACCAATCTGTGCGCAATCCATGCCAAGAGGGTCACTATTATGCCCAAAGACATCCAACTCGCACGAAGGATTCGTGGAGAGAGAGCTTGATGATGTTGATGGTGATTTTAATGTTCAGCTGCTTTCTATTTTGGTTTATGTAGTTGTTTTCACGGATTAGAATTAGGGTTAGATTTTGGTACCTCTCTCTCTCTCTCCCTCTCTTACATATCGTAAATGTTTGATCACGATGTTGATGTTGATGTTGATTATTGAAGAACGCTAAGTGAAACATCGGTGATTCTCTCACTCTCCCTCTCGAACTGCTGATCTTTAACTTTTCCCTCCCTCCCTCCCTCTGAATTGAATTGGAAAATGAGATGATTGAACTTTTGGTGCCATTGATATCTTACTTGAAAGCATTTGATTCTTTTAAAGTAGATATTTCAAGATTCGAATTTATTTAGTAAATATACAAAAAATCAAAGGCTTTTCTACCAAGTCAAGAGAACTCTCACGAAAAAACAAGAAATATTGCAGATGTTCCAAGCATGAAATTCTCCAGAACAAGAATTGGAAAAATGGATTGATTTTGGGAGAGGGAGAGAGAGACTGATGGTGCCAAACTGGTCTTCAGAGTGTTTTCGATGAACACTCTTGTGAGTTTGTATACAGGAGCTGGGTTTTTGGCTGATGCCCATCGAGTTCCCAATGAAATGCTGGGGAAAAAAAAAGAAGAAAGAAGAAAAAAATTTTCTTCCTGCCCATGCCAAAAAGATTTTCTATGTTTTATAAAATCCTTGATCCACATCCGGTTTCTCGGACTAGAATCTTGCCGACCCAGTTTAGGGTTACAAACATTCTTGCCTCCATTGAAACTCCAGATTCTTAACGAGTCAAGTTGGATTCTCTGTGCTCATGGTAAATACAGTCAAGTCAGCTTGATCAAAGCAGTGAAGGTCGTGATGATGAGTGAGGAGAGCATGGGCACCCCTTATCATTGCTTGACTTTTACCCAGATCACCAAGAACAAAATTGGGTCATCAACCTCGCTTGATATTTATTGTGAAAGAAACATATTGTCCTCGAACTGAGTTTCTCATGTCCTTGAAACTGTTACAAGCCTTTGCCCCGCAGCTAAAACATTGAAGTGAGAATCTGAATAACAATTCATGGGATTTAATGATTCCTAAGCTTGGATTCTCTCCTCCCCTTTTTTCTTTTAACCATCGGTCCGGCCAATGAACTTCTATGGGACATTGGAGCCACCGTCGAAGTTTATGGTAAGAGTAATAAGCAAATTAAGTTGTCGAAGTTTATAGTAAGAGTAGTAAGCAAATTAAGTTTATCATAAAAAATCATAAGTGTAATATTGATATTAACTTTGCGAATGACACAAAATCATAAATGTAATATTGATATTCACATTGCGAATGACAATCCTTTTGTTATTGGATTAAAAATTTAGTTTATTAAAGAAAATATGACATTTTTCTTTTCCTTTTTCCTTATTAGACTTATATTTATATCTCCTCTTATATAAATATAAATTAAAAAAGAAAAAACTTTATTTATTATAACGAGAGAATCGATGGGGGAAGCTAGTAAATTTCACAGGGCTAATGGTATTTCATAACTAATTGATTGAGCAACAAATTTCGAACCTTTTTAATTTCTTATAGCTAAACATGTAAAACAAACATATTCTTACTAATTCTAAAAAAAAATAAATCTGTACTCAATTTGAACTAATAACTAATCAGGTCTTATAGAAAGTCTATCTATTCTTAATCTCGAATGAAAATTAAATAAATTGATCTAGTTATAATCCTCCACCAATTGAATTAATGGGTCATTCAATTAGAAAAAAAGAAAAAATTGTTGATTTGTTGGAATTGATAAAACCTTTTCGATTAAAAGTATGTCGCACGAGAATTAATTACTCCTATATAAAAAAATATAATATCAGTATCAATGAATTTGTAATTGCGGGTACATATATACCCTTAACATGCTAAAACGACTGCTATTATTGGTTTCAAATCAATAGTGATTCATATAAGCTAAATCCTCTAATTTAAATTAGGGCAAATAAATAATTTTAATTTAATTAATTTTTGATATATATGTTTGGAATAGATTCCATTTTGAGAGAGGAAAACACATATGTGCACCAATTACACTTTTATAACTCCAAATACTCGGATTCATTATAGTATCCCTCGTGATACTCCAACCGCCTCGCCTTATCACTCGGCCTTTCCATCAAAACGATATAAAATGGATGAAAAGATTGTCTTTTTTTGATCGAATTAGGGGATCTTTTCGATTGATTATATAGTATGTTAGGGATAATTCATACATGTTATTTACTTTTTTTTGTAACAATTGTAGAAAAATTAGCAAATCAAATAAATATTTACTATTTTTTATCGATTATCTACTTATTTTCCAGAAGCCGCTGAGAGTCAAATTATTGTTGTCCAGATCTGCAAGGCTTCATGAGGCAACTGGCTGCATGCCGTTTTATGATTTCAATCAACTCGACTTTATTAATGTCTATGCTATTACTAATTACTCAAATGTTTTACTGCGAGTTTGGTGTCATGGCCGAAGATTTCATTTCTTTGTTATCTGCTTTCCACTTAAGCCTAATTGCTGTAAGCAATCCTTCAAAACAGAGATATGAAAGTAATTGCAGGACCTTCATGGTAGTTGCTACCGATGATGGGACCATGCTCCAAAATTGGGAGGGAAGCTCTACGTGAAGGAGGTTAGGTTACTCTGCCAATGCAGAAGATGCACCCAAAATACACATGGGAAAGGGATGGGAAAAAATCCAGAAACCATTGGAAAGACTTTATTATTTCACAAAATTTCATTCTAATGCTAATATGTCACAACTCACAAGCTACATTCAATCCCTTAACATGCTAATATGTAAAAAAAAAATGACGGGTGTTTTAACATCTATATAATCCAATACTACATGTATAGAGCTACTCTCTCATCTTTTCAATGAAAAATAACATTAATTTGTAAAATTATTTAAATTTTTATACTATCTTAAAAAATAATGTAAAATCTACTATTATATATTTTGGCTTGTTATGATGCCTGATTGTCTATCCTTAAGAAGAGAGAGAGAGAGAGAGAGAGAGAGAGGGGGGGGGGGTTTATTCTTTTTTTGCTTCTGTGTTATACAAAATGCTCCTACTAATCCGATTTGTGATTTGCAGTGACTTATTAAGGAGTTACCTTCCCAATATTGTTTTTTTCATGTCCAACCTACGAGTCGAATTCGGGAACTTAGTTAAGAGATTTAGTATCACATCTCATTAGGCCAACTATCCGTCGGTGAGAGGAGTTTATTCTATTAAAATTAAAATAAGAAAATGAGACTTAAACACTTGATTTTACCATAATTAAATGTTAAGACACTAAATTCAAAAAATTAAAAAATATAGGAAAAAAAACTCTATTTATAGAAAAAATAAATGACATTTCCATCGTGACCGTTTAATGATTTAATCTACCATCTCTACTATACACGTCATCAACCATTATAAATTATAAAAAAGAGTAATTACGTAATAATTATAATTTTTTCAATATAAATAGTCATCCCAAATAACAATACAGTCTTTTTTATTATAAGTGATACAAAAATTGTCAAGATAACTAACATCCCGGAATTCCTAGAAATTTGAGAGAGAGCGACTTGGAGAATTCGAAGAATAACAAAAAAAAAAAAAAAACATATAATTTGATTTAATTGTGTATATCTGATTGTAGAATTCGAAGAATAACAAAAAAAAAAAAAAACATATAATTTGATTTAATTGTGTATATCTGATTGTAATTATTCAGCAAAAAGTAAAGAAGTGAAGCACTCAAATGGCTATCGACATGGATTTAAAAATCTTGTCTCTTTTTTTTTTTTTAATATTTTTAACACTTGTATCCGGAATTTATCCAAGTACTGTAAGATTCATTTTAGAGATTGACTTTCTCAAATTCTTTTTCATCCTCTAATTAAAGAGTAGAGTTTCAAACCACTCAACGCAATTAAAAAAAAAAAATCTTATCTTTGTTAAAAATTTACATTTGAAATTTTGCTCTTTTGGAGAAAGCAGCCAAGTGTGCTCATCAATGCAATGCATACACAAATACTATTAATTTCAAGGGAAAAAAAAAATCCAAAAAGTAGAATTAGAATTTATTGGGAAAAAAAGAAAAATAAAGCTTTATTTTTTTCGTAGTTATGTGTCTTAAATGTTTTAATAGAGAATATGATACGGCAATCGATTATGTATCTTTTATATTTCAAATATTTTTATTGGATATTTGACTTTTAAAAAATAAAAATCAAAAAATCAAAATAGCATGGCTCAAGTTTTTTTTTGTTGAATGACGGTTTTACCCCTACACATAAGACCAGACTGTTCTCTCTCTTCTCCAACAGCTTCTCTCTCTTCTCGATATCTTCTCCCTTCTCGGATCAAATTTAATTTTCTCTCCTTCTCTCTTCATTAAGAGACACGTAAAATTAAGAAAATCAACAGATAGTATAAGTTTAGAACTGAAAGACGGCATCCCATGCAAAACTTCGGGAAAAAAAAAAAAAGAAAAAAAATTAACAAATAGGTCATTTGATCAATTAATTCAGAATACAAAGAAAGCAGCGACAGTACCAACACCGGCAGCTGCAGAGATTTTCAAGGTGGAGGTGCCGCTGGCCTTGGGTATCCGGCTGCAGGTACATCTACCGGCTCGGATGGCGGAGGACAATTTTGATTTATACCGGTACTTTGTTGCTTGTTATCAGACAGTGAAACACCTAGGCTTTTCATCAAGGGAAAAAAGGGTATTTCAGCACTTTTTGCTTTTAGAAAACCCTCTTACAGGACATGAAATTCTCAACTCAAAATAAAATAAATCCAACTCTCTGCTGCAATTGAAAATTACGGCACAATCTTTACAAATGCTACCAAGTTCCTCTGGTGTGCCATTTTAAGCTATATGTTTTGTTTTGCGGAAACAAAACATAGCCAAAACAAAGAATATGCCACTGGCCAGCAAATTATTGGAACAAAATCTTGATACATTTGTCAACTCCACGTATTGCACGAAGCAATTACTTAAGTGGAGACTGCCGCTTCTTTTTCCTCCGGTGTAAATGGAATTGGCTTGGTTGGTGCAGGTAGGCGCCCAATGCTATCAACTTTATCCCTCTGTTTTGGGGGAGGCCTAGCAGCTCTTGGAAGCAACCTTCCTTTCTTCTCAAACCACTCAGGCTTGAGCAATGCTCGAAAACCTAGCTTGTTATAATAGACTCTCCTCACGGAACCTCCTGCTGCTTCGACAGCTGCCTTTGCCCTAACTGTCACCCTTGACACCTACAAGCATGCAACCTCCTGTAGTTAGTACTTCATAACTGTTGCACGTGGGAGGTGAGTGAGTATAAAAGGCCATTCATAGATTATTAGATCATGCTTGTGACTGTGTTATGTGAATATCAAGAGTTCTGGTAAGTCAAGTCATGCAACTTATGGGAACTGGGAAGACTGTTGAAACTAGTCAAAATTCTCAGATTGACCTGGAAGACGTCATTTTTCTTTTTATTTCATAAATTATGGCGCTCCCAATAACAGAACTAGGAAAGAAGAATGATAGCTAGAGGGAGAACAAAAGGAAAAGAAAGCAAGGCAGAGGCAAAATATGTTCCTGTCCATGAAAACAAGATCAGCACATTATTAGCAGGCAAGGCCAAAAGGAAAGTTTACCTCAACATGAATAGGCCATTTAATCAGATCAGCACCACGTCCCATTAACCTTACTCCATCTTTTATCTGCTTTCCTATAGCCCCTGTATCCTGTGCAAGAATGAAAAGGCCATAAAGCAAAAACTTAAAGTGGATCATGTGCTAAAGTTTTAAGAAACTTTAACAATAACACTGTAGGTTTCAGTCATACCTTCAGGGTTTTCATCGTGATTAATTCAGAAGAATCTATCTTCCCGGCATTTATAAGTTTAGCAATCTTTCCCAAACCCACAGGCTGTGATGTAGAAAATGGAAGATGTCATGGCGATGCATCAATTTAAAGCACAATGTGGGAAGCAACACAACCAAGAAACTCCTTGGAAATTTAAACTAGATGGCCTTTTTAGAGCAAGTTAACCCAGAAACAAAGAATTAGACATGAGAAAATATGATACTCGTGAAAGTTTAGGTTAATAAACATAACGTACTCGCCCTCCTCTATTACTTCATGCACATTTTTCATAATTGATTTGGCTAACCATCTATTCATTAACTTCTGCAATTTATTCTCGAATTGCACTGTGGGATGAAATTTAAACCTAGTTGCCACATCAAATGACATAAAGTGTGGCGATTCAGCTATTCATGCCCATGCCTCTTGTATTGAGCATTCAGGAGAAAGTTAGCTCATCAAAAATTTTGAATTCCACAGCACTTCTTTTAAAAGTAAAGAAATCATGGATCTTTAATCATACCCGATTTCTAATATCACTTGCATCCATAAGATTTATCATATCCATTTCAACCACTTCCTTTTCAGAGGTAAAAAGACAGGCATATTACTAGTGTTACTGAAAGAATCATGAATGAGGTGGGCACCAAATGAGAGCAATCTAAGAAACTAAATGCCACCATTGTCTGCTTCAATTTAAGTCAGGTGAAAGAATTCAAATGAGCTCTTGTACTCCAAGTTACACCATCTCTTCAGTACATGATGTCATCAATCTCACCTTGTAAACACTTGCCCCAGTAGTTTTTAGTCTTAACTCATCCAAAGAAAACCCTCAACTGGAGCAAAACATTGCCATATTGAAGGAAAAAGCTACACAGAGTTGCTAATTAAGAATCTACTTTCTGATTAAGTGCTAATCTTATCAGTACCAATTCAGACGTTGACATTTCAACAATCTTGTTACCAAAAAGCATTAAAAAAAATAGTAGCCCACGACCTTTCCCTCAAGTTCAAACTGAAGGAAACAAATGTACTCATTGTTAACTTTAGGATCCAAATTTTCTTGAGCTTCTTCTATTTCTGATAACTAATCCTTGATAGCTTCATCAAACAAAGTAATACATAAATTCAAAGGTCATGAAACTATAATAGGTCAAAAAACAATTGACTGTTCATGTTGTGGATGCATGGTAAACTAGAAAAGTGTTCATCCGGTACACAAAGTGTTTCTCAGCTTAATGTGGGGGTGGGGGAGGGTGGACATATATGTTCGCAGCCTTTCCGTTGCATTTTTTTTTGCAAATATATGGTAAACTCCCATACAAAAAATAAACAGATTGGTCTACTCCTTCCTATAGTTCTAAGTTGACGGGCCAAATTATCATGGTCTAAAAATGATTCATCTCAATTGCATCCATGATTTTCAAAAGGTAAATCTTAATTGATGGGTGTCTACACCATCAGGACATCACTTTCGTTTTCCACACCGCAGCAATTCACAGAACATTCAGCTTTTTCTGATACTGCTTCTTATTCGTCATCCCACAAAATAAACTCGCGATCAAACCATTGCCCACAAACTAAGAAAACAGGAAATAAACCACTAAAATAAGTTGAATCCTTCCGATTAAAATATCAAAGATATACTTAGGAAGTTAAGTAAGCAAATAATGATTGAATATTTAGGAAAAATGGAAAGAAAATCATTAAACATAGGAAGGAGAAGAGGGTAAAAAGAAACCTGAAAGGTGAGGCTAAAGGGGTTCTTAAACCCACGTTTGGGCAAACGCCTTCTAAGAGGAGTCTGACCACCTTCGAATCCAAACTTGTAAGTCCCTCTAGCTTTCTGACCCTTATGTCCTCGACCAGCAGTTTTACCCAATCCAGACCCAATTCCTCTTCCTTTCCTCTTCTTCTGCTTTCTCGCTCCTTTGTTGTCTCTCAGATCGTTCAAGCTCAGCAAACTATAAGGCCTAATTCCATGACTGCAAAAGAAGAAACTGTTGAAATTAGGGTTAGGGTTAGGGTTTGGTGGTGGATGAGAAAGAAGTTGATTGGAGATGATGAAACAAGGGTTCGGATTGATGTGCGGTGGTAGTGTGATTGCATTGCGGAGTGAAGTTGAGAGCAATGAACAAATTCTTCTTCGGATCATTTTTCTTTTTTAGGGCATGAATTTGGATTCAGATGTTGATGATCTTCATTTCCGGAATCTAGGGTTTTTCCTTTCTCTCCTTTGGGGATGCTTTTAGGGGTTTTAGCGCATTTTTTAGTAATCCAGTGCAAAATTGTCCACTGAATTATGGTGGACCCGTCCCAACGGGTCGTTTCAAGTGAAGTTTTTCCTAGCGACGCCGTTTAAGATGGAAACTGAACGACGCCGTATTAGTTGTTCACCAAGCAATAATCCATTTCCATTGTGGTTATTCTTGCATTGCCACAAAGGCTAACACTTACTTATCCACAATGAGTAAATTTATTATCACATTTTCATCCAAAACGCCAAAAAGTCACAATATTTTCATAACCCTAAAAGGGTTTTGGTATATTTTACAAGTGAGAAATTTTAATTTTTGAAATGATTGTTTTACTCATTTAATTATTAGTCTCGATAATATTAAATTCATAATTTTTTGTTATAAAAGAATACATTTTAACCTGTCTCAAACCAATAATCTAAGGATTTCAGTATTTAATCATATTACAGTTCTCCGCTCTATCATCTGAGCTAAGATTGGATTGTGTTCCTAATATTCAGTAAAACATAAAAACATTAATCACGTAAATTCCAATCTCTACCTTTTATTTATTTTGTCAAAGATAAATGTTTAGATTATATCATTAATCTACGTATACAAAGTTTGATTGATGGAGTAAAATATATTAAACTACTAATCGAAAGTAAGTTAATAACTATTTTCATATCTTAATTATTTTCATAAATACAAACAATGAATCCAAAAATTTAAATCATACAAATAATTTATTGCAATTTTGTGAAAAGGTCAATAATCCCTAATTTAATATTTTGGATCTATATTTTAATTTTTGTATTTTTGACTCTAAATTTCTATTTTTTTTTTGAATTAAAACATTCTTTTAAAATATAATATTGTTTTTCTAAATTAGATCAACGTTTCTTCTTTTTGTGATCGCGAGATTATCTAAATTTTAACGAGCAGTGAAAATTTTTTTAAAACGGCGTTACAAGTATTTTCTACAATAAAAATAAATAGTCCAACAAAACGTCGCCGTTTTCATCTCCTAGTCCTGGCCTGGTCGTTTCTCCTCTCCCTCTCTCTCTCTCTCTCCCCCACCAAAACTCTTCACCGAAGAATTCTAGGGTTTCTGAGCCTGTCAACAAGCCAAAGCAATCGACTCTCTTTTAGGGTTCTTTCTTTTCTCAGATCGAATTCTTTTCTGAATCTCCAAAATGGCGCGAAACGAAGAGAAGGCTCAGTCTATGCTCAACAGATTCATAGCACTGAAAGCCGAAGAAAAGAAGAAACCCAAAGAACGCAGGCCTTATCTCGCTTCCGAGTGCAAGGACCTAGCCGAAGCAGACAAATGGCGTCAGCAAATCATGCGCGAAATCGGCCGCAAAGTCATGGAAATCCAAAACGAAGGTCTCGGCGAGCACCGCCTCCGTGATCTCAACGACGAAATCAACAAACTCCTCCGCGAAAAAGTCCATTGGGAACGTCGTATCGTCGAACTCGGCGGTCCCAATTACACAAAAACCTCAGCGAAAATGACGGATTTGGATGGTAACATCGTTGATGTACCAAACCCTAGCGGTCGCGGTCCGGGGTACCGATACTTCGGCGCAGCGAAAAAGCTGCCCGGTGTACGAGAATTGTTTGAGAAACCTCCGGAGTTGAGAAAACGGAGGTCTAGGTATGACATATATAAGAGGATTGATGCGAGTTATTATGGGTATAGGGACGAGGAGGATGGCATTTTGGTAAAATTGGAGGGACCGGCGGAGGAGAGAATGAGGGCGGAGAAGATGGAGGAGTGGAGCGTAATGGAGGAGATTAAGAAGGAGGCAAAGAAGGCGGTGAAGAGCGGGGAGGTGGTGGAGATAAGAGGGGTGTTGTTTGAGGAGGAAGAGGATGTGGTGGAGGAGGAGAGGAGGAGAGAGAAAGAGAAGGAGATGGAGAAGGAGAGAGAGTTTGTGGTGCACGTGCCTTTGCCGGATGAGAAGGAGATTGAAAGAATGGTTGTGGAGAAGAAGAAGGAGGAGTTGCTGAAGAAGTATATGAGTGAAGGGCTGTTGGAGGAGCAGAGTGAGGCTAAGGCTATGCTCAATATTAAGCATTAGCGGAGAAGGTATGGAATTATGTACTTTTGGAGAAATCGGTTTTGGTTTATTCCTATGTTTTGCTTAGTTCTTGTCTACAATTGATAGTACAATGTTTACATTATTGAAATTTGACGATATTATTGAATATGTAGTTGCTTAGTTGCTAGAAGTTATGAAATGGGGAACTTAGTTGTGAGTGTCAAATTTGAAATTTCAAGGATCCAAATTAAAGAGTTTTAACAGTGGTGTTCAGTCTGACTGATTGCGAGGTTTGGTTTCCAAAAATGCTCATTTTTCTGTGGGCATTGCAGTGCATGCTTGTCTGATGGTATAATCATTCCCGTAGTTGCAGAGTTAATGGTAAAAGAAGGGGAAAATTGGAAGGTGGATACTCGCCTATCAAAACCAAAAGTTCGATTATTACTATTATTAGCGGATTTTTTACTTTTCTTAATACATGCAAAATGGCATGTATATGAATGTGTGGTCATTATCTTCTTTTTTACGTGTGATGATTCTAAGAAATTTGTTCTTCCCAATATATGGTATGGATTATTCCTTTTAAAAATGTGCTGATTTGTGCATATTTCTATGATGCTAGGGCCGTAATGTATCATTATGGTTAGGTTGTTCACCAGGTCTCCCCTTCCTATTAGCCTTATCAATACTCTGGACATATCATTTGAATTGCAGTTATAGTATGATAAGCTAGTGGGCAAATTTTTCAGCGTACAATGATTGCCTTGTGCATCAACAAATTTTAATAGCCTTAAAGTTTTTAGTAACAATTTTTCTTTAAATGATGCTTCAGAAGTTCTTTACTTCATACACCTCCATACTTTAGCTTGACCCTTGAAGCCTAAGTTCTGTGCTCCTTTCTATGTTACTAATGTTCATAAAAGCTCCGGTATAATGAATTAATTCATAACTAAATCTGCAAATATAGGGGGTTCTATGTAGTATATAATCTTGAATCAGTTTAGAACTAGGTACGGAAAATAATGTCTTTTAGACCAATTTAGAGCTGTTAATGGTTTGACAGCTCAAGTTCTGAAGGAAGGTTGATCCCAATTCAAAATAAAAATAAGCTTAATCAAAACCTTGTATGAGACCATTGAGGAACAATGATTTGGAGCCCTTTCTTAAAGAAGGCCTCAAAAAAATTTATAGAACACTGAAAAGAAAAATAGCTTCTCTTTGCTGGGATATGTCATGTTAGTCTGAGGAGGTCTGGTAATTAATTCTGTACAATCTATTAATAGTTACTGCCTTTTGCTCTTTTATAATTTATTCACTTTTTTCCCCTTCAATTTTAATGTCGTAGTAATATGGCCAACTCCATGAATAAGCAAATTTACCATAGTAAGCAAATCTACCATATTTGTGTTAGTGGTATAGATACTAATAATACCCTGCAAAACTGGGATGATTCCTGTTGTAGTTGATTCCTTTGCAAACATGTAGAAGTTTGGAGGGGTGTGATCATGAGAAAGTGAAAGGATTCTGAGAAGTATTTTTTTCTGTTTTTGGTTAATAATCCACGGAGACTGCAGGTCTTTGGTTGGGAGCAAAATCATCAGAGTTCTTCTCTGGTTTGTGATTTACCTGGCCTTTAAGTTCTGCTAGTAAGACCACTTATCTGTTTGGAGAAATGTTTTGAATTAATGCCTCTCATTTTGAACTTTTTATTGAGATAAGCTATTTGTATATGCTGGGGAAATACAATTGTTCATTATCTCTGGTGTGAGATCATATACTCTTGATGATATGTAACATGCATTGTTACGATTTCTATTGATTGCTGTCCTACTTATTACTACTAACAATTATTATTAATATTTTTAAAGATAATCTCAATAACGTGTGATTGAGTGTGTTGCTTCTAGAATAATTATCCAGCTCTTCTTACTTTACCAGGAATTGCATGCAGAAGTTCAGCCATTCCAAGCACTCATGTATGCACCGCAGAAATGCGCTTGGAGCTACTTTCTCTGATAATTTTGGTCCGTGACTCCTTTGGTGGCTGGAATTTGGTAGTCTTATGCCCTAAGCTATCTGCTTGGATGTCACGACTGTTATTTTGAAGCGGGATTGCTGCACCGTGAAGGAATTATTAGGGCTTTAAGGCAAATCTTTGTGTATTCCTATTACTGGAAGATGGCGGTTAACAACATAGGTGGTGTCAAAAATGCTTTGATATCTGTCGTTCATGGAGGAAAGGATAAATGTCTTCCAAGTTTTTGATAAACTGTTGTACCAAAAGTACAGTTTTTGTAGACAAGTGGATGGGGAGCATCAGGATTGATCCTCTTCTGTTCTTTCTAATATGAAAATATTGCCTTTGTCATCTCTCCCTATCCTCATGGATTCATCAACATACCTTGTGAAAATCGAATCAAGGAACAGCAAAGAGAACCCTAAATAAATGGAGATCAGGAATGTAATAGGACAGGAAGGATACGTGATATCAAGCCAACCATCTGGATTGAAGATGCTGAGCAGGAGATCATAGTTTTTCCTGAATACATTCATCAGCTGAAAAAATTTTTTTGTCAGATTTGGGAAGTTCAAGGATCAAACCTAGGCTAACCAAAACATTTTCATTGTACCTGCTCCGGTGTGATTGTTGAGCTCTCATACTTAATTTCAACCCTCTGAAAAATTAAGTTTACTTTAAGCGTGAGAGAGAACATATTTAACAGATATGGAGATTCTAGTCTTACCGATGCAGTTGCGATTTTGTAGGAGGCTTGAATTGTGAGCTCTCCGTTCAACATACTCAATCCTCCCATACTGAACTTGATCATGTTAACTGCTTTACCCTCCATTTTTATTTTGCAAATGGCAAAGCACACAGCTCAGTCCAGATAACCACAAACGTAAGGGGATTGAATTTGAATGCACAGGTTGAAAGTTTAAACTCCTAAATTGTACATGCAAGATACCAAATTAATACCTCAGCAATGTCAATGTTCTGCAAGAAGTCTCCCAAAGTGATCAATTCGCGCAATCCAAGCTTGGTTCTCTTGGAACCTAATATGGTCAATGTGCTGTACACAAGCCTCCAGCATCCACTAACCTTCCAATAAAATGAGTGGTGAAAACAAGTACCAACAAGTCACACGGCTACACACCACACACACTTCAAACACAGGAGATTACCTTATCTAGATTTAATGTAGGATCTGGAGTTGGATTCCTAGATTCTAGCTGCTTGACTAGACTCTCAATCTCGGATTTTTTCGCAGACGGCACCCCAAAAATGCCTCTATTGATACCTAGTGTGGCTGCATAAAGGTCAGCTTTTAGCTGGGCAATGGTAATTTGATCTTGTTTTTGTGATTTTTGTATTTCATCCTCGTCCTCTCCAACTATGTTTGAGGTTGGTTCTGCAACCTTAATGGTGTGAATAGATCTGAGTCTCTCTCCAGTGGGTGTGTTCTTGAATCTTACATGTGTGGATGAGACTACCACTCCTGGAGTTCTAGTAAGAAACTTTGTGGGTGTAGTGGGTCTTGCAGGAACCACATAGCAGGTTGTACGTGGTGGTTGGATGAGCTTGCCAGCCATTGAATAAAATGAAATGCTATCCTCAAAATTCACACAGGGAGAGGGGGTCCTTTAAATTTGGAAGATCATAGGCCAGAAATTCATACAAAAGTTTTTATCTTGTTTTGGCCCTTGTTGGGTCTGATTGCTGATAGCAGTGTGCGCGTGAAGAGAGAGAGAGAGAGAGAGAGATTTCCGTGATTCCAAAAATAGGAAATTGAACCACCCTATAGTTTTGTTGGTTAATGGGCCAGGAGATGAGTCATGAGTTACCGACCAGAGTTGAATTGGGAAGGCAGGGGATGGTTTCTCCTTTCCTACGTGGTTTCTTTTTTTATATTTGGGAAAATAGACACATTCACATGTGGTTGCGGTTGAATAGACGGTCTACATGTGAGGGTAACTCCTAACAAAAATGAGCACTTTTTGAGCAATAATCCACTGAAACCTTTATTAGTACTTAGCCCAAGATTGCACCGTGATCAGAATATGAAGAATGCAAAATGCTTGGGATGGGGCTTGCTCCACTTCTTGATTTTCTTTAGTCATTCAATCGTCAATTCATATGATATAACGGTCTAATAAAAGTTTTGTGTGAATAATTAAGCGACAATTTTAGATGATATCCGTCAATCATCGAATATAAGAGCCTAGTACTAGTTTTTTAGTTGAGCTACCCAACATGACAATAATTCTTTTTTTTTTCATCATCAATACCTATAATCATATTTTAATTAATTTGATTCTTTAAGTGTCGTGTTTGATTTGGCATAACAACATAGCAGGCAACCACCATCTCTTGGCCGCAGTCAACTAGCCCGACTACACTTGTAATCTACCACGAGGGAATGCTAGAGGTGTATGTGAGATCCGTATTTATCAAGGCTTGGACTCTCTCTCTCTCTCTCTGTGCAAACTTGAAAGGAGATACAGCCACGGCCGGTTGTTACTAGACAATATATATACATATTTACACACACACACACACACACACAAAACCATACGAAACCATTCTACTCGAGCTCATCAGCTCCAATAACCAAGAATATATAGGAAGCAGCTCATGTCCCTAAAAAGCAAACTCCTGATGTCCAGGTATCACTTGCAGCAAAGAGAGCATTTCAGCTTCATTTGAGGACCAACCTAAAGAAATATTAAATAGCCTCAAATTTAATCTCCATGTATCCTACCATACTTTCAGGATGTGTAATTTTGGTCCATCAGCAACAAATTTTCCCATGTAAAATCCAGGATACCAATAGATTCATAGCAAATGCGGTAAAGCATGACTTATGCACCAGCTTGAGAGGCTTCAGTCACTTGCTGCTGTTTCCATTGAGAAGGGGTCACAGCTTTCCTTATGGATAAAGCGTGGATGCTTTTCATTTCCTCTTCCAATGCAGCATTTACCATTCGATGCCTCTCCAACAACCTCTTTCCTTCGAATTGCTCCGATACAATCTCAATTACAAAGCTTGCACCGCACCTGACAAAAAAAAAATCATATTCAAAGAGAAAAGCTAGAAAAGCAACAGAAGTTTGCACAAAGTTTGTAATGGCAGAAGCTCACCCCCCAGATGTATCAATTACTTCCTGAAAAACAAAGCAAATAAGGTCATATTACTGAACATAAACCTTGAAGTTATATATTTAGTGTTGAAGGATCTGGCGGCACAATCATATACAAATGTACATCGGAAGAAAAAACAGTTGGAAGGAGGAGAAAAAATTCTGAGTCCACTAAGCATTAGACAATTTGTTAACTTTCTATGTCTTTGCATTTTCCTTTCATTTCTTAGCCATTAAGGCATGCCTCAAAATGATGTGTCCCTAAAACGGCAACTATGATATGTGGCATCTCTCTGACATTTTGCAAGTCAACATTTCTCTTCCTAAGTCTATATTGCTTCAGTCTCAAAACATAATCATATGCAAGACTACATTAGACTCACCCATAATTCGATTGGTAAAACCTCCCCTTTATTAGCAATGACGGGCAAACCTTGGAAAACAATTTACTAGGGTAGTGGAGGAAAACAATCGGAAATCACCCATTTGGGCTGTTAAATTTGGACAAGGATAGCAAATGCCTACTCTTGACTGTTTTCAGAAGAATTTACAAGAAAATAGCAAGTCTACAGGAATGCAGTATAAGCAGCAAAAACAAATTCAAAGTTGTGAAGCCCTTCCAGTTTCACCATTAAGTTTCTAATAAATTGCATTTCCTCTGAATTTAATACCAAATATCTATATTTTGCAAAACATTATTAGCAGAAAAAAGAGAAAATTACAAGGTTTGAACTTTAAAGCCTCTGGAAAGCCATTAAAGTTGAATGCATCGACTCCCTTGCCCCAACACAGTTAATTTTAATAGTTCCATTTACCGCCGTCAACAGAATCAATTTTCTATCAAACACCACAGAAAACTTAGAGCCTAGTTTACAAGGAATTCCTATTTACACATGGTACTCAATGGAACATCTTATACATTGCAAGCGTACATGGAAATCAAAGCTCATATTATAAACCGACCTAAAAATGGGAACATTGCTATGATAGGGTAATACTCATACTCCAAAGTGTGAATTGCATTCTTAGGTTGAAATTCTTCATCATAAACGTGTACCCGATTCCGATAACAAAACCATTTAATAGCCTTTTTTTTTTATGTATGAGGAGTTTGAGGATTTTTCTTTAGTTTGCTTCTTTTTCTTTTTTACAGGAGAGAGAGAGAGTCTGCGACAAATTTGTGTCACTGTTCTCAGACGTGTGCTCGATACAAGGGGCGTAAACCCCAGAAAAATCCACCTTAGCCCACCATGCCGATCGGAGACAACTCGAACCCAAGCTCTCTAACAGCTTTTACACAACAAATCCTAATATTAGCACGAAGACTTCTTCCCCAGACTGCATCAGGGGTGAAGCCAGAGATTTATATGGGAACAAAATATAGCATGCATTTGGAGTATGATCTCTGGGGAGGGGAGTGGAGGGGGATTTGATGGGCGAAAGAACATAGAGTTATAATTTGAGGTATACATAAAAATAAAAATTTTTATCCTTAAATTTCAGGCGGGCAGCTGCTCCCCTGCACCCCTGGGGCCTCTGGACTGCAGGAAAACTTTTAATAATGAAATCTCTCCTTAAGCTGCGGCAACTTTGAAAATCCAATCAAACTCCAAAAGAGAAATTTTGGGTGAGGGCTAATACAATCAATCTTCCAAAAACCCTAGTTGACCAGGCTATCAACGCACACATCAAAATAAAGGCTTAAAAGAAAGTTATTCACAATAAAAATAGTCATATCTAATTCGAATTCCAATTGGGTCTGACATTTAAGTAACATTAGCGCGTGAATGAATGATAAACTGGTGGAAAATTCATAATGTTCATGACCTGAATTGTATAATGATTAACAAGACAACTTACCAGATGAGAAGGGCTCATCTTCGTCTTTAGTGTAGACTCAACTTGCTCCTTTGTCACACCCATCTCTCTCTCTCTCTAGCTCAGAAAGTTGCGGACAAGAGGAAGACGAAGAAAGAAGAAGAAGAAGCACTTAAGAAAAGGAAGGAAAAAATTAAGATTCGTTTGGACCGATCGTCTGCCCAGGCCCAATCCAGGTAACTGGACTAGCCCATGTATTACATGTGCTTCGATTTGAGCTTTCGAATCTCTTCTTTTAAATTGAAATTGAAATTTTCTGAAGTTCAAAATTTCCAATTCGTTTTTTGGAAGTAGTAAAAGATAGAATCATAAAATAGATCCTACCCCCCCCCCCGGGTGAGATATTTCCTAACAAGGACGAAGACAAAAATTTAAATTAAGATTAAAATACAAGTTTTTAAAGTCATATTCCAACGGAAACAACAATGGCCTCCTCCCCCCCCCCTCCATCTTTCCCCATTTTTTTTTTCCCTAAAATTTAAGCTCCTTTTGTCTCCAAAAGATAATCTCAGTATTTTTTTTTTCTAATGCTTAGTGTCTGATTATCTCATTGTGTAGCTTTCATGAGATATACAATGATCTCACCATATAACAACAATTAGGATTTACTACAATTATTATTTTTCGGTGAGTCCACCTATTTTCATCCTGTTTAAGGGATGATCATGGAGAGGCCCATGAGGATCTTACCATCTACCTTTTGCTTGTCTTAATATCTATGAGAAGTGCAGGAGGCACGAGATGATAATTGCCCTAAACTGCAGTATAATCTTATGCAGATGGAATGATCAGAATGCTGCCAATTTGTCTCCTAAGAGACAGTCTAATGGTACAAATCCTTCTCTCTAACCTGATTATCCCAGATTCAAATTTTTGTACCAAAAAAAGAGAAATGAATGCTGCCAATTTGATACATTCATCTCTGGTAAATATGATACTAACGCATTAACCTATTTAAGTACCCGATAATCAATCTTAAAATAGAAATTCATTAAAACCAGCAAAACATGGAAAGTAAGAAACAACCGACACGATCTTTAAAAGTTTGAAGCTCAACTAGAATATAATCTATAACAGAGTTTCCTGCATAATAGTCTTTGTTAAAAGGTTGCTGTGGTGGAAGTGAGGAAAGAAGGATTTCATATTCAATCAAGAACACTTCTCATACAAAGCGACCCGTATTCATCTCTGTCAAGCTGTTCTAAGTGGGGGCGATACCAGGATCACACCATCTCCTCGAACGAAAAGAAATGGAATTGTCCTCCTTGTTGTCTAAAATACAGGCAAACAGTGTCACATCATCAAACAAATGATTGATAATAGCAGAAGAACTTCATTTCAATATCTGCAGGGTAAATGCTTTATCGAAAAGCAGCAGTAAATTCACACATTTTTTCCTCAAAGAAAACATATGATTTTGTGGGTTTCTAGAGTGACCAAAAGTTCCAGAACTTTAATATCTCCAAAACAAGCAACAAGGACTTTTCATGTCTCTACTTTTAATGTTGCCTCCAGTACAAAAGAGCAAAAAATAAAGTTTGTACATGTTACTTTTCCTTGCATGATTCCTGGAAATCGTTTCTACGTCAAGTTCTTTAATACAAACACTAAATGAACTTTTTTAACGATTTATTCTAGAAAAAGAGCAACTTTTATTCTGCCTCATCAGCTATCTATGATAGGCACAAAGCATGACATGTATATGGCCCTTTCTGTGCATGCAGAAAGATATATACTACTATAGCCATTTCATGTCACACAAGGGTCCTCACCAAGTTCCATTTGTTGGATATGTGCATAAGTAACCAAAAATGCCAGTTAAAAATGTTTGTACTTCTGAAAACATTGTATTTCTGGCATACGTCAACTCATTATTAGGAAATATGGTTTGAGGTATGCTGCCAAAGGATACAAAGTCCCACTAAATTACTAGTAGAATTTGTCCCACAAACTTTCCTTCTGGAAAAAAATAAAATAAAATAAAGAGAGAGAGATGAGGAGAAATGAGTGGCTGTAGACACTTGGAAGTTATTTTTAAATTTGTGAATATTATCAATTTTATCCCTTAGATGAGAGTCTATAATTTTGTTACATTGAAGATGTGACTAAGCCTTAAACCCTAGCTTCAAGAAAAGCCACAGTTCCATTAATAACAGTAATAAAAATGTGTAATCTTCTGAAATAAATTTCTATAACCATGAAAAGATACTAACCACCTATTTCTGATGCAAATCTATACAGTTTTCTGTTTATTATCTCTCTTGATTTCTCACCATCAAAAAGAGACCACTCGTGTTAATATAATTCCCAGCAAGATAGAGACACTCAAAAGTAACCATGTCCTGGTCATCCAGAAAGACTAAAGAAAACTAATTCACAACAGACTAATGAACTAGCATTAGAGTGGTCGACACTAGCTTAATTGTAAAGAGCATTCCACATGATAAATATGGATATACAAGAAGTTCCATCTTGATTATTTCAAGTTCAGCTCAGCCCTAGCTTTAGCTCACTAGATATGCCTTTGCATTATGAAAAGTACAACATCTCATAAGGATTACAATGAAAGGATCTCTTCAGTGTAACAGACAATCTTAAATTCTAAACTTGTCTCTATAGATATGGGTTTGTAACCCATTTGGAGCTCAAATGTTACCTGTGTTAAAAAATCCTAAAGTTGAACCTTCTTTATGAAAGCAGAAACTTCAGAATAGCAAAATTGAGATGTGACATGCCCACAGTAACAAGTTTTTTAGCATCCATCAACTAGATTCCAAAAGGCTAATAGAACCATTTAAACTTATGTAATCATTTTAACTCCAGCTTATCCTGAAACCTCCACATGCAATTATCATACAACTTTTGGTGCTCTCTCATGTGATTATAATGGAAACAAAGAAATACCTTCTGGTTACTAAAGCCAATTAGTGAAGTATCTCATTATATGACTCCAGGTTTGTTACAATGAAATGATACAAAATCAAGTGTGTTTTCAGGTGTTAAAACAAGATTGTCGGGTTGGACATGGCACACACACCCTCTGGATGCACTAATATGTAACTTCCTAAGGTGTATTATATGTGAAGAGGTAGAAAATTTCAAAGTAATTCAATAAAGCAAGAAATAGTAATTATTTTGCAGATGCCATAAATCTTATTTACCACAGCAGATGTATTGACAGACAGTTACTATCAGTCCTAGTGCTCAGACAGATACAAAAATCTGAAGTTCTAAATATTTCACCGATGGATTCTTTGCAAAATCTATAAACACCGAGTGTTGCCCATTGTCAACTCACAAATTCCATCTTTCAAATATCAGCAATTCTAGTAGTTTCAAATCTCCCAAGACCAAAGACCCATAATTATTTATAATTGAGTACTTGGGCAATTATGATAGCTTGAAAACAAGAAGAATAATTATGTGAATAAGAAGCTAGTGATGACAGTGCATACCCTGACAATCTCCTCATATGTTTCATCATCTATTTCCACGGTAGTAACAATTTCTTCTACATCTCCAAGTATCATGTTTAGATGCTGATCATAGGCCTGCAATTAAAAAAATTGTTAACCCAAAAGAAGAGAAAGTTTGCTGCAAGCAGAGAATATGCTCACCATAAAAGTGCAAGTTGCAAATTAACACCAGTTATGATATTGTTGTCCTAACCCATGAATGATGTATTATCCTGTCAACCGTAATGGTAACCCATGAATGATGTATTATCCTGTCAACCGTAATGGCAATAGTCCATCCTATTTGCACATGAATTACAAAGCACGTCATGTTACTAAGATGGAAGATGAAATCCTCTCCACTAGGGGTGAAGACAGAAATTTATATCAGGGGCGAAATACAAATTCCTGGGGGCATGACAGAAATTTACCGTTCTTGAAAAATATTCTTGATAGTAAGCACATAAGAATTCTAACAAGACATCTCAAGCCAACGCATAAGCCTTTTCCTAGACTTCATCAAACATTATATCCTCAAAAAAAATTGATTCTTGTAAAATCATATAAACCCAAGATAAAAATCAAAGGAAAAGCTAACCCAGAAACCCTAACATCCGAACACAAACCCTAATTTTCTTCGGTGGGTCTAAAAGTGAGGATTATAAAATTGAACCCTCATTTTCAAACAAAACAGGAAGAGAAAGAAAGGGAGAAAGCAAGATTAAAAGCCCGTGAAACAATTCACAAGAACATCAAAAGAAAAAAATAATAATAATTTGAACCGCAAATTCAAATTATATAGATAGTAGAAGAAACATACGTGAAGTTTCCCGCGAAGTTCTCTGTCAGAACGAAGCTTGACGTAAATTCTCTCATCAAGGCTAAGTCTGATCAGATCCAATGGCTCTTTCACTGCGCTCTCTTCTTCACTCCCCATCCTCTCCCTCTCGCTCTCGCTCTCGCTCTCTCTCTCTCTCTCTCTCTCTCTCTCTCTCTCTCACACTCTGGTCTAGAGTGAAGACAGCGCGTTTTCTTGTTTGTGCTGTCGCGGTCGCCTTTTTTTAAACTTACCAATTTCACATGGTTGCAACTGTTCGGGTCTAACCCGACTCGTTTGTTCAAAGGGGAGCTTTGAAATTGTAAGGCCGCGTTGGGCTGTCTTCTACCCTTAAACCATGAACCACCGGTTTCTGGCCCATGGAGCCCGGCCTGGCCCATTGAGCTGAGCATGGCCCATACTCTTTAACTCCAAAATCAATAATTTTTTTAAATGAAAAAACTCCGATTTGAATTCTTTATTTTTTTTAATCAACCACTAGAATTTGATAACTATTTTGACTCTATCTAAATCCGATTCGAGTCACATTGGATTTTCAAAAAACAAAACTCTCATGTATCTTTTTTTTGTTTCCACTATCGGTATCTGAATTCATATTTCGATTAATCCAATTCAAACATTTACGGAATCCTATTTAAGGAATAACTCTCTCAATATAGTTTTTTTTTTAAATTTTAAATTTGAGATTTAATTAAAAAACTTAATACTACATCATATTTGATTGATTGTCTATTGATTCTATACCTTTTTTTTATATATAATATTTGAATTTAAAATTTTATTTAAAAATCAACCTAACAAAATTTGAATTCTTTTAAGTTCTAAAAAAGATCATTATGTGTTGCAAGAGTTCGAATTAAGGTCGCCAATTTTGTTTTCTTCTAGTTGTGCACTTTAAAAAAATATAAAAGAGCAACAAGTTTTATTCTAATTAGAATTTCGAGTGACAGATCAAAATATTTTAAATTTAATTTAATTGTTTCATTTTAGATAAAAAGAAAGACAAAAACTAAGAATTATACTACGTAAAAATACTAAAATTTGAAATTAATTTCAAGACTCAAATTATATTATAAACAAAACTTTGAATTATACTAATTAGAATTGATTTCATTTATTCGACTATCTCGAAATATTTTAAACTTTGAAATGCACTTTTAGATACTTGACAATGCATTTGTGTTGCATAAATTAAAATTAATTTATTTATAAATTAAAGTTCGAATTTATGTGTCATATATCCTCTCTATATAAATTGAATCTCATAATATAACATTAAAATATTCTAATACTAAAATATATTATCTTGCTTCTAACTTACTAAATATGGGGTGTAAAAAAATTAATAAATAGTCGATTTAGTGATATAAAATATTAAATCTCTTGATCATCTTTTGATCAAATATTGAGTTCAGAATAGAAAAAAATTATATTGATAGAGTCGTTTTCTAAATATAGTATTTATAGATATCCACATTAAATTAATTAAAATATAATTTTAAATAATCACGACAAATATAAAAGAAATTAGGAGTGAAAAAAATAAACATAAATCGATCCTAAACCCTTCTCCAAACCCACACCTCTAAGTAAAAGAAGAAAAAAATCCAAATCAAAGGACCCGTCTTGATTCCAGAGAAGTCTCCGTCACCCACCGACTCCCTCCGTTGGGAATTTTGACGCGTACATGCAATGCGGTGTGCCCGTATTTCACGTGCACGGTACAATACAGCTCAGCTCAGCTCATTCTCTTCCAAACTTTCTTCCCTGGTAGCCATCATCATGTCGGCACCCAATTCTTTTCACCGCCTATAGAAAAATAGCTTTATCACCTCTCAACTCTTACCTTCGACGGAAATTCTCCATCTTTCTTTGACCAATCGAGGGTCAAGCCCCGTAAATCCAACCTTGTGTTTACTTATTTTTATTTTAATTAGAATTGAAAATTAATAATATTTTATTTCACTAATTTAAGTGTTAATATGAAATATAGTGGATTAAAAATATTTTTAACCATTTTATTATTTAATTAAAAATTTTAACTTTTTATATAATAATTAAAACCGGTCCAATCAGAGTTCAAAGTTCAAACACCTTCGTGGCAATGAATCATTTGCAACTTTGCGTAGAAATCTTTTATTCTAGCGATGGGGTTTTAAGCTCTTTTTATGGTTCACAAAAAACCCCCCATGATTACTTCATGCAAGAAAAAGTAGGAGAAAAGTCTAAGATATTTTTTGAACAAATGCAATGAGTCAAGCAATGGGGAAAGGAAGAATAATGCATGAATGGGGTTAGTCACGATCAGTTGTAGGCCCATGGGGCATGCCGGGTCACTGTCTCAGTGGCTGGAATTTTGAAAATTTATTATGGAAACCATTGCTTTTGGCCAATGTGAAAGGAAGCACTCAACGAATCAACTTGCTTTAATCCCACAATTCTTGACTCCTAGGGCTTTCTTTATTTACTTGCATGGGAAAACAAAGCACGAGTATTCTAAAATAGTCCCATTTTACAAATATATCCCCGTCTGTTAATGATTCTTCCACCATAATTTCTACGTCTCCTTCATGTCTAGCAATGGAAGAAACTATTAAAAGAAAAAAATTAATAATTAATATACCTAATAATTTTTTAGAAAAAAAATATATAAATTTTAATAATAATTTTGATTTATTTAGTGATTATATGAATCTGTTATCACATATTATATAACTTTAAACTCGTAAATCAACTTTAAGGTGTTTTTCTATGGTGCGTAGTAAGTTTTTATTTATTTTATAATTATTATTTTTTGGAAAATATTTTGAAATACCAAGAATTTCTTTTAATTCAATAGAAGAAAAGATTTTTGAATTTTTTTCATCAACGGTGTTTTTTTGACAAAAAATATAAAATAAATATGTTAAGTATTTCATTTTTTTCTTTTTTTTTTTATTTTTGTTACATACTATTTCAACTATTTATTTTTTAATATTGAGAAGAATATATTAAAATTAATCGAAAAGAGTCAACCAATTCGGCACATTTGTTTGCTAATTAAAAGTTGACAAAGTTTTTAGACTTCATAAAGTAAAAAGAAAAAAAAAAAAAAGGTAAAATTTATTAGAAGTTTTTCCCAAACTAGGGAACAGAATCATTGAATCGGTGTGAATTCGTGCTCGCAAAAATTAAACAAATGTAAAAAGGAAAATGTCAAACGTTGTTACCGGAAAACCTCTCAAAGTAAATCCAATGACTTGGCATTTCAACCCCATCTAGAACAACTTGAGTTTTTTATTTTTTTAAAAGAAAAGTATTACTTTCTTATTTTACACTTACTATTATATATATATATATATATATATATATATATATTTATTTATTTATTTCCATTTTTAAACCTATATTCTATGATGAGAAAATTTTTTTAAAAAGTATAAATCCCGCCAAAAATCTGTATAAATTATATGAAGATTAAGCATAATATATGCTTTATAACTATAAAATTAAATAATACAGTAATTTGAAAATATTTAAAACTTTACGTTAGTTAAGTTTGAAAATATTTGAATTTATTTATTTTTATAAAGAAATTAAATTAAATTAAAATTGAATAAATTGATCTAAATTATGAAATGATTTGTTTGTATAACAAATAGTTTTCCAAATCACCAATCGCCAAATGGAAAATTCAAACCCCCACCAAAAAAAAAAAAGGAAAAAAATCAAATATAAAAAGTTCCCGGAAATTCATGATATACGCAAAAGGATAAAACTGTAAATTCACATGAATAATATTGCCAAAGGTTGGAAAAACACAAGGCTTACGTGGGCCGCCTTTTTTTAACGAAATTCAGACAACTTGTTATCCCATTCGTCTTTATCTCTTTCCCGTTGTCTGCATTAGATGACGGTGAAATTTCTCTCTCCTCGCTTTCTCTCACTATCCCAAATTCCAAATTTTACCCCTCTCTCGCCTCTTCAAGAAAAAAAGGACAAAAAACTTCAATTCTACCCCACCAACCTTCACCCACACTCAACCTCATACTTAGCTGTAAAACCCAATACTATATTATATAAATACATATAATATTAAATGTGTGAGATAGGAGGAGAGAGAATCATGTCCTGAATTAAGATTTAGTGAGTAAATAAGAAATTAAATAAAAAGATATTATCGTGCAAGAAAATTAAATATTAAATATGAGAAAAAATTTTCATCCCAGAGAAAAAATGAAATTAAAATTAATTTAATTAAATATTAAAAATGTTTGGGAGGAGGTCAAGGAACTTATCACTTATTCTTTTGTAACAAAAATCAACAATCGCTCAGAAAAGAAATCAACATTTCACCATCCAATCAATCGCGCTTTGCCACGTAAGCAAACAAAAGAGTGCCCACCCCATTAATCAAAATCTTCTCCATTAAACCCTAATTCACCCCCACATGCAGCCTCACTTAACATAACACCCACCCAACTCCCCAAAAAATAAAAAAGTGAGAGAGAGAGAAAGGGAGAGAGAGAGATAAGAAAACGAGAAAAAATAGAACCCCAGGAGCTGAAACCCCATTTGAAGAGCAAAACAAAACAAACCTCACCCCCTCCCAAATCAAAAAATTTTACCGCTGTAAAAATTTTCCGGCAAGAACCATGTTGGGGAATTCAGCTCCGGGCGGGGAAGAGAAAAGGGAAAACGGCGGAGATGTAGTTGGATTAATCAGCAAAGAGGAAGAGAGAGAGAGAAACAATAGTTCAACAGGGAATAGATGGCCCCGCGAGGAGACTTTGGCTTTGTTGGAGATAAGGTCTGAGATGGATGTTGCATTTAGAGACTCTAGCTTGAAAGCTCCTCTTTGGGATGATGTTTCCAGGTCCGTCTCTTTTCTTTCCTTCAAAATTTTCCGGGTTTTTGGTTCTTTGGTTTCTAGATATCAATTTGCGGTGGTTTTTGCTGCTTTTTTTTTTGGGAAGGGAGGGGGAGGGGGGAAGAGAGAGAGAGAGAGATATTCTATCTCCTTTCATGTGGGTTTCCTTTATTAATTCGTAAAAATATAAGAGAATTGGGTTTTGGAGGATAGAATCTTTTTTTCTCTCGGTTTAAATACTTGTTTTTAGTTAGGCATGAAGAAAAATAATTGATATGACATACATAGATCATTTTATTAATCTTCTAAAGCACAACCTTCTTAGAATGATTTGGTTTGCCAGGACCCTTTTTTTTAATCGGCGAAATTTACGGTTTTAGCTTTCAAATTTCAAATGGTATGAAAATTTTTTGATGGGTTTAAGGTTTATGAGATCTTAGTTATCTGTTCTTGGGGCTGGGATGCAGTTTATAAATTTGATGATCTTGAGGTTATTAGTTAGGACAAACATTAAATTTTAGTGAAAATTTGTTGTTATCAGGAAATTATCTCAGCTTGGATATAATAGAAGTGCCAAGAAATGTAAAGAGAAATTTGAAAACATCTTCAAGTATCACAAGAGAACCAAAGATTGCAGATCTAGTAAACAAAATGGTAAGGCATACAGATTTTTTGAGCAATTACAGGCACTAGACCATCAAGCAATTCCCTTTTCCTCGGCTGAATTCAATCAGATTAGTACTAAACCCGCGAGAACAGCAATGTTGACTATCCAACCAATGCCAACAAGAACAACAACAAATGGCCCAACAAATGTTGTTCAAGAAGCTGTGCCTATTACAATCCACAACCCAATTGCGGAATTCATGTCCACTACATCAACTTCCACTGCATCATCGTCAGGCAAAGATTGCAAAAATAGTACTAATAAAAATAAGAGGAAAATGGGGGAGTTTTTTGAGAGATTAATGAATGAAGTGGTGGAGAAGCAAGAAAAATTGCAAAAGAAGTTTTTGGAGGCATTGGAAAAATGCGAGAATGATCGGATAGCTAGAGAAGAGGCTTGGAGGGTGCAAGAATTGGCTAGAATTAAAAAGGAACATGAACTTTTAGCGCAAGAAAGATCGGTTGCAGCTGCCAAGGATGCTGCAGTGATTGCATTTCTACAGAAGATTGCGGAGAATTCTAATTCTTTCCAATTACCAGAGAGTTTATTTCAGCCAGAGAAATTGGTAGAGAAACAACAAGAGACTAATAGTGGTGAGATTGTTATTCATTCAAGCTCTTCTAGATGGCCAAAGGCTGAAGTAGAAGCATTGATCAAATTGAGGACTAATTACGATGTTCAGTATCAAGAGAATGGGCCTAAAGGACCTCTTTGGGAGGAGATTTCATCAGCAATGAAGAAACTTGGATATGATAGGAGTGCCAAGAGGTGTAAAGAGAAATGGGAGAATATAAACAAGTATTTCAGAAGAGTTAAAGAGAGCAACAAGAGAAGGCCTCAAGATTCGAAGACATGTCCTTATTTTCACCAACTAGAAGCACTCTATAAAGAGAAAACCAAAAGGTTTGATAATTCAGATAATTCAGGTAACAATTTGAAGCCAGAAGAGCTTCTGATGCAAATGATGGAAGTGTCTCAGAGGCAACAAACAAACACTGAAGAGAAAGGTAGTGAAAATGTTGAAGATCATGTTCAAGAGGAAGAAGATGAAGATGGTGAGGATGAAAATGAAGACGACGGAAATGCCTATGA
Source organism: Dillenia suffruticosa (assembly GCA_033439265.1). Taxonomy (NCBI): domain Eukaryota; kingdom Viridiplantae; phylum Streptophyta; class Magnoliopsida; order Dilleniales; family Dilleniaceae; genus Dillenia; species Dillenia suffruticosa. The sequence goes on from JAVTVX010000027.1 coordinate 3,000,221, forward strand.
AATTGTAGCTAATAATCCTTCTTCAATGGCGATCATGGAATGAACAAAGAGAGAAGCTTTTTTCTGTGGAAGCAGAAGCTGGGTTCTTGCCCGTTTTCTTTGAAGGGGTCGATGTCAAACACACAACAGAAAAGGTGCTATCCGGGTCCAATGTATATTAAGTTTTGCAATGAGAGCATTGGTTTTTTTTTTTTTTTTTTTTTTTTTTTTGAGTTTAAACTGTGGTACTACATTCAAATATCCACCAAGTCAATGTATTGAGCACACACAATAGTTCACAAGTTACCTGTATCAGACAAGCAATAACGAGGCAGATCATGGTTCATTAGGGGAGTGTCTATGTTGTTTTTAAATAGAGGTATAGGAGTCCATAGTCATACAATTGTTGCTAGTGTTATCTATTTAGTCATGTAATCATCATTTGTTGATGAGAAAGAGAGAGAATAAGAATGTGATGGTGTGTGATACAAGGAATGAATGAAAGAAACAAGTTTTGGTGGGGGGGGGAGCTAAAGTGTGTAGTTCAGGGGTACTTCTTATTCATATTGACGGTTCAGACCCATGTGTGGGAAGGTAGGGATTGATTGGTTCTACTCCTGTTTGTTTGGATCAGTAAAAGGATTAATTAATTAAAAATAGATTGCTTGAAAATTATTGTTCTTGAATATATATTGCCCACGGACATGGTCTTGGATATGTTGATTAAAATATGTACCAAAGGGCATCTGAGTCACCGCTTTGACCTGCTTGCCATGGTGTCTCAAATTCAATTATTAGAGTTTCTGTGGCCCAGGATTTTCATATTGACAGCTCAGTTGACCTTTTCACGTATGCTTATGAATCATAAGAGTTCTTTAAAAAATAACCTTTGTCATCATTAATCTTTGAAATTAATTGAAGTTTATCCAGTTTAAGATTAATACAACTCACATTTGCACCCATTTTCAGCATTCCAATGAATTTCAATGTGTAAAATTCTTGGCATGCTAAATTCAAAATCATGACAATTGAGCAAAGAGCCATAGGTTTAGTTTGCTTCCCATCTGAAAAGAGAATACAGGGGACCCTGTATTCTATTTTTCTAGAGAATATCAATTCGTCTTCAAGAGAGAGAGAGAGAGAGAGAGAGAGAGAGAGAGAGAGAGAGAGCACATGGAAATGCTTATCTTCTTGGTAACATCACTCTCATGTGGGACATTTTCTATTCATTGTGTGTTTTTTTTTTTTATGGGGAAAATTTTGCGGCTGTTAATGGTCATTTGGCATAAATGAAATATAATTTAATTCACGTCAAGTTTCACAGAGAGATCTAGAGTTCTCTCCATATGCCCAAAAAAAAAAAAAATGCTATTTGGCGATGTTAGGTGCTAGGGGTTCATAATGAGCTCTAAAACCATTTTTGACCACAGATTCAGGTTTCTTAGCCCATGAATTGTCCTTTGACTGAAATTCAAAAAGTAATGATAATAATAGTTTTGTTCAAGTTGTCTTGGACATATCATTTAATCCCCAATCAACTTTTAGAATTAACAAATACACTTACCGTATCGGCACGGATTGACTTAATTAAATTTAAAATTAAATATCATTAAATATGATTGAGATTCGACTCTTATTAACAGTATTAAACTCTCATGTATATAAAGTATTTTTCATTGGGATACTCATTTTAAAAAAAAAACTATTATAACGATCGATTCTGAATAATCAAACGAAATCTCATATATCCAACGGTCTCCAAGATATGGTTTCAAAAAAAATACACTTATCACATAACTTAATCCCTTGGAGCGTAGAAGTATGTGATCAACAAGGGTCGTGGTCCTAAAGATTGTAACCTGTATAAGTTGGGTGACCTTGAAAAAAGCTTAAAGTCAATTATAATTTATTAAACTCTTGATATAAAAATTATTGTATAATAATAATTTATTTAAATTTATTTTTTAATTTCTTTTATAAATATTTTTTTTATTTTAGTTATAAAATATATAAACAAAATAAGATAAAATAAAAATAAATCAAGAAAATTTTGAACAATGCTAAGTGGCGCGATCACAATTAACGGCTACTACTAAAATTAAATTTTCAATGTGCAGTAGTATATAAATATGCACGCACGTTTATCTTTAATTATCTCCACAAATTTTGATAAAGAGATTGAATTTTAATTTCTTATATAACAAAATATAATACGACGATTAATGCGTAACTTTTTTTTGGTAAATAAATTTTAATATTAATTTATTTAATAATTATACGAGTGAGAAATACTTCATTATATAGTTTTAGGGCTATAAACTTTCTATTGAAAGAAAAAAAAGTTAAAATTCGAGCTTTTGCACAAACATTAATAAATGTGGAAAATGAATTCTGGGTTTATTGATATATATATTCAGTAGCGTTACTTATTTTAAACGGTAAGGTACCATAGTGATAAATATAGAACTATCAATGATAAATAAAGGGTAATAATAATTAAAAAAAATCCTAATTTATGATAAATTTCCCGATCTCTTGTAAATATATCATATCTATAATAAATAAAATTTGATTACCGATAAAAATCTAGATTTATTATAAAGTTTCCCTGTTATAGCAAATATTATGATAAATTAAGATTTTTTTTTATTAATGATGGATGGGATTTTGCTTATGGTAAATGGCTATATTTGTCACAGAACAAGAAATTTACTGTAAATTGAGATTTTTATCACTTCAAAAATTACTGGGGTTCGCCCTTCCTAATAAAAGAAAAGAAATTAAAAATATAACAAAATCACAAGCCATGGCCTTGCCAATGCCAAGGCCTGAATCAGGTGTATTATGGACCCTAGTGGTGATTATTATTAAATCATTTCCAACACATCCAGAAAATATGCCTTATAGACTAGTCGCTTGCCACGTGGATCAAATGACTGTACCAAAACTACATCGTAGTTTTCAAATTGGCTGGACCCCACCAAACCATGACTCCCGACACATTTGACCATTAATAGGCCACGCCCTAATCATACCCACATCTCTCCACCGTTGGATCACTTTTTCCCTCCTCCAGATCCCATCAAATTCTTCAACAAAACCCTCCCTCCCAACGTCTCTCTCTCTCTCTCTCTCTCTCAATTCCAAAATACTCAAGCTCTTCAAGCTGTCATCAATGGCGGACTATGAAACCCACCACTCAATAATACCAAAAGAGACGGCCCTCCAAGCCTTAAACACCATAATCCAACTCCACTTCGAGAAAACCTTGGAAAAGAAACGGGCCGTGGACCTTCAAAAGAAGGAGCTCTGGAAACTTTTCCAAATCTTCTTCCTGTTTCTGGGCCTGGTCTTTTTAGCCCAAGCCCAGTCACCAAAACTCCAATGCCGGCATTGTTGGATTCCCATTGGGATTCTCTCTCTGGCCCACTTGATTTTCTATGTTTCTGTGGCTCAAACGCTTAGGTGCATCAATGGGTTCAAGTATCAGAGAAGGTGTCACAAGTTGACACTTGGGTTGGCAACAGAGAGACTTCGGCAACTGAAAATGAGAATCTCCGCCTCAGGCGGTGGAGGAGAGGAGTGTGAGGTCGGTGGAGATGAGTTCGAGATACATTATCAAGAGCCACCGGAGAGTTATTTTGGTAAGTTTAAGAGGAATTGGGCCTTGCATTTCGGCTTCTTGATTTTGATCTACGCATTCATGGTGTCTTCTTCTGTTGTACTTCTTTGTTTTTAGTGTGCACAACATGGCTTTTCTATTTTCCTTTTTAATGTGTGAAGAGAATTTTTTTATTTCCAGACTGTCAGATGCGAAAATTCTACTTCTCTGTTTTTTAATGTTTAAATTAGGTTTTTTTTTTTTTTTTTATATATCTCTCTCTCTCTCTCTCTCTCTCTATGAGCAGATATGCTTTGGTTGTTGGGGATGTTAAAGATGGTATTTTATGGGATTTTTTCCCTATTTTTGGGGAGTTAAGCTTATTGCATATTGCATGTGGGGGTCTGCTGAGGCTAAAATTTGCCTTTTAGTATCTCAGGGTGTTTATCTACTCCAATTATTACGAAATTGACATTCACAAGTGTCTTAGCGCACAAATTGACATTTAAAATGTTTTTCTTTCTTGCTGACTGTGTTTTTTGGGTGGCATTTGTTGAGATATGTACGGATATAAACAAAAAAAATTTTAAACAATTATCGGCGAAAAATAATTTCATCTATGATCCCCTTATGTCGCCGCTCCAACTCGTGATAGGCTATGTTGCAAATTAAACCCGCGACATGGGTTATGTCGCGTCTTGAAGATACGACATAGGTTATGTCGCGTTTTAAAAATGCGGCAAGCACCGTGGGAGGGAGAGGGTTCCGACGACAGTGGGCATTAGTGGGGCTGCTGTGGGGGAGGGAGGGAGAGGGCTTTCGCGGCAGTAGGGGAGAGAGGGAGAAGGAGTGCCGTGGGGAGAGAGAGAGGAGTGTCGCGGGGGAGGGAGGGAGAGAGAGGAGTGTTGCGGCGGGGGAGAGAGAGAAAGAGAGCCGCGGGGGAGGGAGAGAGAGTCGCAGGGGGAGGGAGGGAGAGTGGGAGGGAGGGAGGAGCGCTGCGGACGACAGGGGGAGAGCCGCGGGAAGAGGGAGGGAGAGAGAGAGCCGCGGGAGGAGGGAGGGGAGAGGAGCAGTGTTGCAGGTGGGGGAGGGAGGGAGGGAGATAGTCGCGAGTGGGGGAAGGAGGGAGAGGAGCGTCGCGGGTGGTGGAGGTGCCGTGGGCAGCGGGGGAAGATGGATTATCGCGTCTTGAAGACGCAACAAGTTATGTCGCGTCTTGAAAAGTGTCGCGTCTTCAAGACGCCACAAGTGACCTTCGCCCAATCAAGTGAAGTGCTACCTCATGATGTGATGGTTTAATTCATGATAAAATGAAATTATTTTCTAAATTTTTTTTGCACCGCGATTCTTTAAATTTTTTTTTTTTTTTACCGTTTAATTTCATACATGTCTTGGCTTTTGTTATTCGCCCATCCTACACCTACAGTATTCAAGACAAATTTCAGATTTAACATTTTAATTTTTTTAAATAGTGAAGTTTTAATTATTTAAAATTTGTTAGCCAGCAAAACTCTCAAAACTCTAATTTAATTTTAATATTTTCATTTTTTGCAATAGACAATGTGGGATCAGAACTTAACAGTCCAGTCAAACTCGTGAAAAGCAGTTCTGCGCGAAACTCAACAAAAGAAAGAAAAGAAAACAAAACAAACTAAGTTTCAGAAATAAACATTGTTGCCGATCAAATCTGGGATCTGTCCCATTTTTTTTAAATAAAAAATTTTAATAAGATTTCAAAAGCAAATCATGGTAGCGGATATAAAGGAGAAGGAGTCAGTATCAATGTTTGATGGGTTGGGGCCATTTGGACAGATAATGTCAGCTCTGAGGACTGAAAGGACAGATATTAATGACCTGCAATGTCTGCTCTCTGCGATCTGCTATTTGTGTTTTGTGAATTTAGTCTTCTCTTTACGGCTCTCTCTCTCTCTCTCTCTCTCTCTCGGGATATTGGCGAAGCAGGCCCCGTTTGAACCTTGAAGGCTATCTCTCTTATCTTCAATGATCACAATCCTACCCACAAGAGCACGGATGCAAAGTAAATGCAGAGGGGGGAAAAAGATATTTCCCCACATATTTCCTCGTTGGATAATTGATTTTCCAATAAATTTTGTTGGCAATTATTCCTGGGTACAACGGAGGAAAAGAAAAAAGAATGGCCCTATCAACCATCAGTCTAGTTAAGCAATAACTAAAATATTATTTTTGTAATGGGCAAAATTATCTATAAATGAACTTATACAACGTCTGTGAAATCGAAACAACAATTGATTTTAAGATGAGGATAGGGCAGTGCATAAGGACTTGTAGGCACCGACACAGTGTTTGAACTTCTCCTCAGCAGTTGCCTGCACAGATAGAAAGAGCCTCATAAGGGCAGTTGATGGAATTAGCAGTACGGTGTGTTAAGAATTCAGAGAAATAAAAGACCAACTAAACAATAAACCTAGTTAGGCTAGGTTTCTAGTTTCTAGTTTCATTCCTTAATTATGGTGAAAAAGCACATTAAAAGAAATTTCTAATGTTTTACCTCGAACAAACAGAGGGAATTTGAAATTTCTTATGTCTTCCCCTATCCATCTAGAACATACACATAATATGCATATATTCGAGCAATTTTATTTTATTTTATTTTTTGTGGGGTGGGGGGAATATATACGAAACTGACCTGTGAAGGGCCTTGATGCTTGTCAGGATGCCATTTTAATGCCGACATGCGGAACCTGAAAAGAATTACAGGCCACAATACTCAAAAGAGAATAATACATTCCAGGACTAAAATACCATGCCTATAAGAGAAGCTTATGGTTATGGACAAAATGAACTTACGCATTTTTAACATCTTCGATCTTTATAGGACCTGTCGGAGGAAGACCCAAAATTTTTCTATCTGAACATGAGCCAACACAAATCTCATCCTCAGCTTCGCTTGTGGACTCATGGTCTTCAGTTCTACCACTTGTCCATTGAGAATGCTCTCTCCACTCAAATCCAGTTGCCGAACTTTGAAACGAGTCCTTCCGTGACCTGAAAGACCAAGTATAGGATCTACTCCCACATGTTGCATGGAAGAATGTCTCTGGATGATCATCCAAGTCATCGCTGAACTTCTCCCTCATAAACTTACCTGCAGAAGATAGAATGCAATCATAAGAGAGTTGTTATTTCTTTCTTGTGATTGGAATATGGTTTTTGTGCGAAAATAAAACACAAACGAGAGGATAGTGTTTTTCAAATAGGTCTACCATTTGTTTGAATAACATCATCCAAAAAGGAAGCCTTTTTCTGACAGTAGAGCATGGCAGTATTACTCTCCCGCAACAACTTTACATGCCCACAATTTGAAGGAAAAGAATAATATTTAGTTCTGGACAGTTCCACATTACACCCACAGAATTATGTGAGGAAAATTAGACAACGGAAACAAGGGAAAACCAAGAAGCTGAAGAAACTTCTAATCTTAAGAGAAAAAGATCCAAAAAAAAAAAAAAAAAACCAAATCCAAATAAAATCAAGCAACAGCATCAATATTTGCAATCCTACATGCTAGACTTATCATAATGTCAATTACCAACTCTAGTTCTCCTTTTACTAAACCTTGCTTGGATAGATCAAGGGGGGAAAATTGCTTGGATAATGAATAAGTTTCATAAATCACCAATGCATTCCTGCTGAATAACATAAAAATGCATCTCCATTTATGAATTACACCAGAAAACAAAACCAACTCTGCATATATCTCCCCAATATTTAGGCAAGAAGTATCATATTAAGCTTATAAGTAGTTAACTATCAGCATCCTTGTCTTGTCGATCAGTATACATAGAGATATCCCAATTTTCATGATGAAATTAAGGTGTTTATACGTGCACAAGATTTGTTAGTATTCATGTGAACAATTCATTAGTATCGCTTAGAGTTTTCTGTTGCTCTACTCCTTAGCAATCTATGATCCAACTCGCAATCCAAACCATGCTACTATAGTAATAATCTAGTGCAGTGGATCACTAAAATGAGCATTTCAAATTTAATATATGCTTCAAGAAATTGACAAAACACAAAACCCCATAAATTGAAAGAAATTTTCAAAATTTGAAAAGCAATTCCAGTAATCAATCTTTGTTTTTCTTTTCTTCATTTGTCTTAGAATTATCTCAAATTTGTTTTACTTATCATCCAAAAGCACATATAAATACAAGTTAAGAACTTGGCGAAAACAAGCTATCACTGGAAAAGGTAGTCTAAGTATCTATCTAAGTTTATCTTCCATGTATCATGTACTGGGGGAGGTAAAGTAGAATACCCATATGCTGCACCATAGAGAACTGTGATTTAGGTAATATTTGTACTGCTAATATTTCAAGCAAGCAAAGAGTCCCACACTTTCAGATACTGCAGATTTAGATTCCCAGCAAGTTTCAGGTTTCCATATAAAGCATATCTCATGATTTTTGGATCCCAAAAATAATTCCAATTACTGTTGGCAAAGGCATCCAAAAAGAAAAAGACCTAAATGTCAGCTAAATTCATGAAAATCCACATACCACAATGATATTCACATATCTCCAACAAAGGAATAAAGGTGTGAATGTCTAGTATTTCATGTCATGATCGACATAAGGCTTGGGCAGAGTACAAAAATAAGATCCCGAAGATGGTTAAAAACAAAACAAATAGAACTCTAAAACAGAGTTTTGTAGAAGAACAGCATCACTGGTAAGCTAAAGCAAGAAGTAACTCACGCTTATTTCGACTGAACTGGGCCTTCCTAGAACGGCGAGAAGAAGACTTTGCCCTATATTTGTTGTTGCAGCCATCTGAAAAATCTGACTCCTCATCATCCCAGCCCTCCTCTGCCTTTAATCTAAATGTGGTATTTTCATCCTACAAAAACATGAGAGCCAGATAAAATGTGGATATCAATATAAGCAGATAATAAACCCCCTAACTTGCCAAAGATCAAACAATTTAATGAACTCATTCTGACTTGCAATTTGCATCCAATGGATGTTTCCAAAAAGAATAGTTAGTCAAAATGCAAAATAAGAAAAAGTCAACACAAGACAGAGTATTATTGACCATGGTAATTGTAAATTGCTTTGTGTATTATATTGTCAGCAATTCCAGTCTTAAATACAAGAATAGAATATGCTACAACATATCTATTGTCATAACGTGTCTTGCCAAATCAAAGACTCACTGTACAATATGTCCTCTGGTATCTCATCATATGCAAGTTCAGACTGCTGTACCTGTAATGATGCCCTGGAAGCTCCATAGTTGAGGAGAAGATCTTTGAGAGCTTTCTTTGTATCAGCACGTTTTTGACGTGTTGCATATTGGGCATAATTCTGAATTCAATATTTGCAATGTAAAAGTGTTAGAGAAGCATTGAGAGAGTGAGAGAGGTGATGGGAGCAGATAAAACTTTTGCTATTTTTAAACAGAAACCATGAACTCCGAAGGTTTAGAAACTGCACCAGTGAAGAACACAAGGCATGCAAAGTCACAGACAAAGAATTGTACATGCTCTTGTTTTTTATCAACTACAAGTTATAGAAGATTTCTCAAATAAATTCAGACTGTTATTCAATCAAGACATGAATCTTCCTAACAACAGTACACCAGATCCCCCCCCCCAAAAAAAAGAAAAATGTAATGTATCCACAAGATGGGGAAAACTTCTCAAAACTTTAATGGCACCTTTCTTCATAAGGGTGTTATTTCACATATATATTTTCAAGTGGCTTCACCTAAAAGCCTGCCAAAACTCCTCGTACAAGTTTGTAGTTCTTGAAGTACAAATCAAGGGATTTATCAAATCTTCTAGGTCCTTACAATTTAAAATATCTCCAAAAAGTTAGTCTTTTAAGAATTCTCATGTTCGGTGACTTTAATGGGTTCCCAAAAAATTTTGAGATTTCAGGCATTTAAATATAAACCCATTCATCTAAAGAACCCAGATGCAGAATATATCAATCATAGAATTAACCGTTGAGAATATTAAAATTTCACAAGTAATCAAATCGTATGATTTTGATTTCCCTATAAACAAAGACGACACACACCAATTTTGTTCAAGGAAAAGAACCATGGCGAAACCATCCTCACAATCTAACCATCATAAAATAATTTATAAAGGCCATACATTTATGACTCAAAAGATATAAGCTTCAAAGGGAGGGAGAGCACATGTTCTATTCAGACTTCTTTCTAGTTAAATATAAGGGTAGAATGAATGAGCCAAATCTTTGGCTGTTTCCAGTGGACTCAACTATGAGAGCAAAGGGTGGCTTGAGGTCATAATGATTCATAAAATCTATATTCAAACTCAGCCAGGCAATTTCCAGGAACTCTCTAATGGATGAATGTGTCTCAACTTAAAGCTTAGGCATAGGACTTGCTGCTGTATTGCAACTTTAATGCTAACAATCAAAATAGAAACAGTAGTCAAGGGCCCTAATGCAACAAAACAATATCTTTCCAGAAATATATGTTAATGTGTACCTTTGGCACTAGATAGAGTTGAGAAATAAGCCGCAAAAATGCTAAAAATTGATTAAGCCACTTAAAGAACACAATCAAATAAGACAAATATTACTCGCAAGTTATTGAGATTGCATCCTTAATGCAACATCAGAGTAGGCACCTAATATTCTAATTTTAGGATTCAAAAGCATACCTTAGATGGTTGTTGATTTCTTTTAAAATCCTGCGACCAGGAAAAAAAAAAAAACCAAATATCAATAAGACCAAGTTGTGAGAAATATCGTGTCAGTGAGATCCTTTTCAAGGAAAGAAACTAACAAAAGAAAAACAGGAAAATGCCTCAAATCTTTTCGTGGGAGATCAGACATGGGTGGAAAGGCAAGCGAAAAGTTCCCCATTATTCTACCTGTGCCCAAGCAAAAACAGGCTTAGGTGCTCTCTTTAGTTGTTCGGTATGGTGAAAAATGCACGATTTGAGAATAAATATGGAATCTCTCACCAAGAATCCTAATGAAGCAACAAACCGCTTCTTACGGTGATCATGTTTCTTAATAAATCATGAAACCATGTAGTTCATATAAAACACCCGCAAATAGATCTTGGAAATAAAGGGCATTCCTCAGTGATCAAATTGTTCCAGGTATAGTTTTCTTTAGAATCTCAAATGAGGTTGCTACATTAATCAATGTGATCACAATCGACAGTTCCTACTTATGCTGATACATAACTCAGTCATATGTTCTGTGACCTAATATGCCAATTCAAACCCCGAAAGGAAAAAGAAAAAAAAAGAATTCCCACAAAGTGAAGTTAACCCATTTTTATGAAACCATGTAGATACTAAAAACACCCGTAAACAAATTGTTCCAAGTAGTTCTCTTCGAAAACTCAAATGGGTTTGCTTCCTTTATACATGTTATCACAATTGATGCGGCCTATGCATGCTGACACACCCCCGGTCAAATGTTCTGTGACCAGATATTGCCAATTCAAAGCCCCACCCCCGCCCCCGGCCCCGCCCCCAAGAAAGGGATTTCCCCCAAAGGAAAAGTTACCCATTTTGATACATAGTTTCTGATTATTCAATCTTAACAATGGGAGAAGGGGGAGAGAGAGAGAGAGAGAGAGAGCTTACAGAATTCCATTTATTCCTCCACTTCTCGTAGGAAGCAGGAGTGGAATGGAAAGAAGCAGCGATACGATTATGGGTATTGAGGTTCAAGACATTCCTCAATCTCTGTACTTGCATAGTTTGAACGAACAAACAAGAGAGAACAATTTGAAATCTCTTCTCTTTTCTCGATCAAATTCAGGTCCTAGAAATTTGGGGCTAATTGCCCCATACCGTTCCCTTTTGTTTCGCACAGAGATTGCTAAGTTTCGTGGTCAACTAACGTTGGGACTTCCTCTGAGGTTCCGTATCAAGTCGGTGGAGAGAGAGAGGGAGAGCCGCAAATTTCCACCCCAGATTCTCTCCGGCGATGCTCTCCTAGGGATATGGTCGTGTGAGTGATGTTTGGGCTACGTTTCTATCTTGGACTCACAATGGGCCCTATATTGGGCTGGCAAATTTGGACTAGGCTGAGCATTAACTTCATGGGCAAGAGTTCCATTCACAAGAACAGCCCAAGGGGAACGCTAAAAGCCCAACATAAGAACCGGGCTCGAGTTCAAGTTTCAACGCAAGAATCCACCCCTTGCCGTTTAGTAATGAAGAGATAGATCGTATATAGTCGGTTTAGTAAAATCAAATATTAAATTTTTTAATTAAATCTTAAATTTAAAACTTGATAATGAAAATTTTATTTTAAGAGAGCATCCTCCATAAAAGGCTCCTGTAACGCTCAATTCAGATTAGTCAAAATATGATTTCGGATACAGATTAATTGTTCTAAACAAGACAAAAAAAAAAAAGTGAAAGAAAGCCTTTTCTTTTAGCTATTTTTCCTCTATTTTGTTTCTTTCGATAAGCATAAGGACAGTGGGATCTAACCATCAATTTTGATATTAGAGAGTGGGATATAACCATCAATTTTGATATTGGAGATTGGTTGATGGGTTGAGTCTTCTTTACCCCGAAACTACTTGCTTTAAGAACTAACAATTAATTTAACTATGTAAAAATTCAAAAAGATCAAAATTAGAGAAAATATTATTCTTTCCTTGTGTGGTTGTTTTTTTTTTTTTTTTTTTTTTTACTGATCAATCTCTGAATTATCGAATTAAATCGAATGAGATCTATTCAAGGGTTGATTTTTTTTAATATCTGTTTTTTTATTTTTAAGATATGAAGTAAAAATCGGGATGTGATGTGATAGTGATTTAATCCCCTATATAAAAATGCTTGGGTTTAGGTAATACCTTTGTGCCTTTAACTATTCAACCAAACTTGTGCTTCCCCTAATAAAGTAGTACATGACAGTACCCACTCGCCATAATTCCACTGGGACTTCGCCCGGGGACACAGGGGGTCTATTTTTATAAGATCTGAATATTAAAAAAAAGAAAAAAAAATGAGAGAGAGAGTGGGGCCAGACCAGTAGGCCCAAAAACTTTGGTGGGCCATTGCTTTTTCATTTCCTTTATTTTCTATTTTTTTTTTCAACAACAATTACATTGCCAACACGATGCAATTATAGAGACAGAAGCTATATCACCACAAACTCCACTCAATTCTAATTATAAAATATGATCAATTGGGGATGTTAATGATCAAATCACCATATATTCCGCAACACAATCCTCAAAATCTGGCTTTTCTCAAAAAATATTCCCTGATTTCTATTTATTATGGTTTATGATTTATGAATTTTTTTAATACTTATTATCAGTATTCGAAATCATATATTTTATATAATATAATTCGAATATTGTATAATTCTGATTTAGGAAACTTTCCGTTGATATGATTTATGGTTATTGTTATCGCTATTTGATCTCCCCAGGACTAGTTGGAGTCACATTCGTGCGGGCTTGTCTTCTTTTCTATGGAACTTATAGATTAAGACTGGGAGTGAACGTGGGTGGAGGTTTGTCTCGTTATCACTAGGGGATGGTTGGAGTCACTTATTGATTTACCCTTAGAAAAGAAAACAGTTGTTTTGAAATGGTTTTGTTCATTCTTTTGTAATAATTTATGTTTTGTCCCCCATGAACACGCCCACTAGACACCCCCCCTAGAAGGGTGGGGTTCCGGTTCTTATGGACATGTGGATGATTGGATTGCGGACGTTGAACCTGGTGGGAATTCCAAAAGAAACACATCCAACTCACATGCTTGCTCCGTTTAGTTGTGAAAATCCACACAAAACGACACGCATTACAAATGGTTTTTTTATGTTTTATTTTTTTCAAGACTATTATTTCTTGTGATTTATATATATTTTTTTCATAATCAATATCCGAAATTATATTCTAATTAATTCGATTCAAACATTTATGAAAACCCTATTTAGAGAGCGGCTCTCTCGATATAACTTTTTTTATTCTTAAGTTTCATATATATAATTGATATTTTAAATATCATATCAAATCTGACACAAGAAAGGTGCACGGATATATAATTTAATGGACTGTTATAATTATGTTGATATAATAAATAATTTTTTAATAATTATAAAAATAAAAAATATTTTTTATAATTATCACCTTCATTATTAGTATAAAACAAAAGAAAAAAAATAAAAGTATGATAGAATTATTGTTTGAGGAGACTGTGATCGGTAAAATTTAAATAATTGAAAAAAGGGATACAAAGAGTTTTCCTTAATTAACTCATTTCTTTTTTTACACTTAAAAATTTCATATCGAACTTAATCATTAAATTAAAAAGAAAAATGGTCAGATATGATTTGATCTGCTTTGATATAAAATTAAAATTTTCTCGATTTAAATGGCCTTTTCTAGTATTCTATCAAATTTGATATTTTATAAATACATCATCATAAAGTTTTTTGATTGTTGGTCGAATCGGATCGAATTTGCTGTATGATATTAAAATATTTGTTAGAATCTTCTTTATTTATTTATTCTTTTTTTTTTTTACTTTTAAATCAATTTTATTCAATAATATAATATTTACTTCCTAGCATGCCTTTTCTTTTGTTTTAATATCCTAAGAACAAATATTAAAACCTAATAATAATTTTCGAAGAGAATAATAATATCGGTAGTTTCTTCTGTCTAACTAACAAAAATAAGATTTTTCTTTCACAAATTTTTTATTCCAATAAGGTGATAATAGACGACCAATATATGAATTAATACTAATTGTGCCTCCAAAAGTGAAAATATTGAATGAATTAATTGTAAATAAAGAATTTTACTAATTTTCTTCTAGGAAAGATACTGATTGCAGCAAAATAGAATTTCTATAGTAACAAAAAGTTTTTCTAATATATCATTTATTATATGGTTCATTCTTGTAGAGACACCTGAATAGTAAAGAGATTTTGTTTAAATATTTTTCTCAAGATTTTATATTCGAATATTCGTTGATACATGTATTTTTAAAATTTCGGTTCATTTTTAAATAATTGATTTTATCCATTTATTAATTTTGAGAGTAGGCAAACCAGAATAATCGATAAAATGTACAATTTAACGCAAAACAATTTAAGTTAAGCGAGCATGCTATGTTTCCTCTGCCCGATTAATGTGCTATCTAGGTGTAACTAGTCTATTACAAGTGAGTTAAAAGTTTGTGATCTTGGAACCTCAACCTTATACCTTTGTGTTACCACAGAGGTCTTCTATCTCAAACTATAACCCCACAACATTTTATCATCATTTCTCTATTTATTTACTAAGTTTGAGGTTATAAAATTTATCCATATACAATTTACTACAAAAATAATTTTTAAAAGAAAAACACACAAAAGTAAAGGATGGCTTCCGTAGGGGACGAAACCAGAACCAACTGTTTGGGTCTTAAGAAAATAAGACATTACGACTCTCACGTTAAATTGTTAAGAAATTATAAAATAATAATTAAATTTAATAGACTCTCTTAAGTTTTTTATATTGAATTCTTTTATTAGATTTGAGTCCATCACTTAAATCCATAATAAATTGATATTAGAGTTTCGACTTATCAAGGGGAGGGTATATTACGAATCTCATATTGGATCTCTAAGAAAAGAAATTATAAAATAATATTTAAATATAATAAATTTTTTTACTTAATAGATCGAATTTTTGAGTTGAATTCTTCGTATGATTCTGCGCTTGGGCGCATGGCATAAGAATCTTAACTAGAACAATCTGATGTCTATGCGGTTGTGGTCTGGTTTTAGAACAGCACCGGGTAAAAGGTCTCTTGGGTCGGACCCGGTTCTAGTCAGGGTCGAACGGACAAGGGTGACGCCCTGCCCAATTAGCAACCTGCTGCCAACGCAACACCCTCCGCTTGTATCGATTTCAGTGTCCGTTTCTTTCTCTCGCCAGTAGAATAAATTGTCGGAACCAGTGAAAATCCTCGAACCTTTGAACTCCCTCCGTCTATTTATAAAACCCACTTTCATTCTTTCCGTGACAGAGGTTTTGGTTAGAGAGCGAGAGAGAGAGAGAGAGAGAGAGTGAGTGAGAGATGGGGGCATGTGCAACAAAGCCAAAAGGGTTGAAAGCAGAGGCCGCCCCTCCGCCGGAGCCGGTGGCGGAAGAGCAGAGCACGGTGGTGACAGAAGTTAAGGAAGCCAAAGACATAGAAGTAACAGGTGAAGATGAAGTGAAGAAAGAGAGTAATGAAGTTGATGATCAAGGAAATAAACGTCGATCTCTTAGCCTCTTGTTCCAGCAAGTAAAGGAATTGCTCAAACCCCATTACATGTTATTAGAAATCTTTAATTTTGACCCCATTTTCTTGCGTTTAATCCACAATATTTTTGTTTGTTGTGAATTTATTTGGTGGGTGTTGTTTGTTTTGCTTATATTCTGTCAGAAATTCCCGAGTTTTAGTTGATTATGGAAACCCAATCCCAGATTCTGTGTTTGTGTTCTTTCCCTTTCATTGTCAACTCTAACCTTCGAGATAATTATGTTAATCTGTCCATTATAAACTGAATTTGGTGAGATTGTTTCTTAATCAAAGGAACAACAACTTATTTTCATAATTCATTTTCTGGGTCTTGTTTGTATTTATTTATTCTTTTTCCTTTTTATTCAATTTAATCTTTTGGGCTTTACCTAAGAAACTTTGCTAATTCCTTTTCTTTGTCTATTAGAATCTTCCAATTAATCTTGTTCATCGCTATGGCCTAGGCTAAAAGTTCTGTTTGCGTCTGTATTATTCTTTATAAGATTCTCCAATTTTGCATCATCTTTTGTTTCTGTTGTTGGGTCATTAGTTAGCGGTATATCTTATACTTGGCATCAATATAGTAGATTCAATTGAATCTGCTAAGGTCATTCAATGATGGTTGTAAAACTGTTTGGTGGGGAAGTGAAAGGTTAAAGGTTATAGGACATGGTTAGATTCAAAATTGCATTGCAATTGAGGAACGGTCCAAGGATATTCAGCATTTGAGGGGTATCTTCCTTGCATGATGACACATAAACAGGTCTTGTGGGGTCCTTGGCTTGTTTGAATGTCCTCTTTTGGATTTGTCTTTGCTTTTGTAGCTTTGTGCGTTCACTCTTTCTTGGGGCATTGACCAATGATGGGATAATGCATCTACCCTTTGAAACCACCTTTATCTTGATCCTTGACTCGGTTCAAGATGGAGGGACAGAGATGTGTAGATCAAATTTCAACAAAAGTGGAAAGATAGGGATGTAACAGAAGGTTTGGTATTAGGGTGGATTCCTTTTGTTGCAGCGAATCTCTATGAAGGTAAATTGTGTTGGCACTTTGAAAAGGAAGGATATGGATTATTTGGTCATGTCTTTTGTGTTGATGACTGGAATTGTTCTTTTCTTGCTAGTTGGTCATCTTATCAGGAAAAAAAAAAAAAAAATCAGTTATTTTTATGGGCACTTGATCTACATCTCGTTTTAGAAGAGAAAATCATGGATTAGTGATGTGAGAGACATGGAGAGGAGGTATGAGTGGGATTTATTGTTTTTGGGTAGACACAACACAAGCTGACAAGCTTGTTCTTTATCTGACGGCATTGGTATTAAGATGGAGACAATGTCCTATGTTTGAATGTAATGACAACTGTAGTCACGGGTGCCATACTCACGTATACCAGTTGTCCTGATCCTTGAAGGTAAAAGGTATTTTCTCCGGGTGATTCTGGAATAATCATACAAGTGTTACCTGGGCACTCTGTAAGCTCTATAAGGTGGTCCAAGTGTTAATTTAAAACTGTGCACATGTCTGGTTGGTAACCACCATGAGTGCCAAAAATCACACCCGATGGATGGTGCGACTGTGATAAATTTTCTTGAACATCATCCTGCAGCCTCAATTTTTATCATCTGTACTATTTTCTGGGACATCTAGATGCCAATTCATCTAAGTTCTTTGGCTTTTTGTCTGTCATATCTTAAGATGACTCTCATTATGATTGTTATAACTTGAATGCATATACTGCTTCTTGGCTAGCGAAGTGAAACATGGTTGATTGTTGGAGGAGAATTTTGGCGAACGCACTTCAGAAATTTACTTGACAATCAAATTTAAAGAATTGAATAAAAATTGAGGCTGCAGGATGGAGATGGTTTGGTTCAAGTTTCTTTATGAGCAGTCTAGCTTAGCTTGTTGAAGCTAGTGGAGCACACTTATTGCAGTTCAAAATGAAATATAAGTGTGAGAACAAAAAATCAGTGCCTTAAAAAATCATTACTCACTGGACAATTTCTCTTGCAGAATGAAGAAGAAGCTGAAGAGTCGACAGAAAAACATGACACAAGCAATCCAGAAAATGCCCCCACAGAGCCAACGAAAGAACCACCATCAAAGAGTGAGACCATAGTCGAGGAGTCCAAGACTGATGCCCCTGAAGCCGAGAAAACCATTATAGTGGTTGAGGAAACTCCCAAACCAGATGTTGTTGATGCTTCTAAAGAGAACAAAACTCCTAAAACAGCTGAGACTACACTTTCAACGGAGCTCCAACCTGAGAAATCCGAGGAGAAAAAGGAGACAGCAGAAGAGGAAAAGCAAAAATCCGAGGAGGAAAAGCAGATTGCCTAGATTATCTGTGCCAAGGAAGCATTCTAAGATTAATCATGGTAGCGGAAACCACATTTACCTGTTCTACAAAGAAGACAATTAGGCGGGTCGAATTAGAAGCCAATTGTGGTGCTGACCCATTATGAAAGTATTTGGTGGTGCAATTTATATTATATTTTTCGATGAAGATTGTTTCATATTCATTGTTCTTTAATTGTTTGTCATGTGATTCTGCGGACATATGGATTGTAAGCATAAAGTTTGTGACTGCAGAGTGTTTTTTTGGGGTCAATTTTAGGTGAACCATGTTGTTATCGCTGGACTACAAAGAATCCTTGTGTTCCTTTTTGGCAAATGAATAGAATGGTTGGTTGGAAAATCTGCGGGACCAAACCGATGTAAAAATTGAGGCACCAAACTCCTATATCCAGAATCACAAAACTACCCAAACAATCTAAAAAGAGGCTCTTCCAGATTAAAAAAAAAATGAACAATTAAAACTCCGAAATCCAGTAAGTTGAAACCAAGATACAGCCATTCTCAAAACACAGCAGAGTCAACCTTCCTTTCTTCCAAAACACCCAAATGAAGGTAAATTTATTAAACTTCCAAAAATACTCTGCTGTATTAACTATTATCGTGTTTCACATTGCGCACTGATGGTAAAGAATTTATGGGTCATCAATGGAAGTAAACAGGAGAGAATTAATTAATGTCTGCCACCAACCATAACATAATCTGTCACTAACAAAGGAATATATACTGAAAATCGTAAAATTTCTCGAAACAAAATTCACATCCAATTGAAACAGATGATATAAAATGGGATTTTTAATTGCCAACCATGTTCCATCCACCTCCCCTAGAATTAAAGAGAAACAATTGTGGTTTTGCATCAGAAGACATGAATGCCCTTACATCGGGCGGTCCTCTTATGTCGTTTTCACAAGCGCGTTCATGTCCTCTAACAAAAACGACGAGTGTTTGGGTAGTTTCAGGAAAAGTCTGTTGTTCTGTTTTTCCAATTATTTGTTCTATACTGGTGAATAATAAAGCCAATCCTTTTGTTTTGTTGCACTGATATTTAAATTTGGGATCATCGGATTAAGAGAGGTGATTGTGATCACTAGATTGTTCCCTCATACACATAAAGCCAACTTTCACCATTCAGGGAAAATAATGTACTATAACTACTGAGATTAAATTACAAATGTCATACCGAGCCACATTGATCAATTGAATTTCACACCAAGGCAACTATGGTGTCCACCCTATGTATGAATTTATATTCAATATAAGTAGTTTTTTTATTTTTTTATTTATTTATTTTCCGAAACTCATATTCTGATATCTCTCTATTAACTTAATCACCCATTAAACACAATTAAACCTCACAACAGTTTCATGGGTGCAAGTTGGTTAAGTTTTCTCTATGGCCCAAAGTCATTCATGCTGATGGTGATAGCCCGATTAATATACGGTGAATACTCATATTAAAGTCTCAGTAGACCAAGGATTGTATGTAAATGGAAATGGATATGAAATTATTCAGAAAAATGATATTTTATAAAAATACAGAAAATGAAAATTTGGGTAAACGTGTAAATATAAAAAATATAATAATTTTTATATAAATATTAATTATTTTATGAAAATAATAAAATAGTTATATTTTATAATAAAAATATAAAATTATCAAATACGTAGTTATTAATTAATAAACAAATAATATAACAATAAAAATTATAATTAAATAAACAAATAATTCATTAAATATGAAAAATATATAACTATAAAAAATATAAAATTTTTTGTATAAATATTAATTAATTTAATTTGTAAACTATTGGGATACATATGATCACTCTTGGTAAACCATTCGTTGGTGAACAATGCATACAAATTATTCCCTGAATATTGTCTTACTTTTTTTTTTTTTTTGGAAAAGAAAATATTCTTAGGGCATCATTGGCTGAAATTCTTGTGATGGCAGAGTTTGTCCAAGACCTCTGCAACATTTTAACAATCATATTTAGATAATTTTTTGATCGAAAGCAATTCGACTTTGTTAAGTATAAGCAAGTTGGCAGATGAATTATTAAATTATAATAAATATAAATATTTATTATCAAAATATTTTACTAACAGTTGATTTCAAAAATATTACCATTAAAATATTATACGATAAAAATAAAGAAAAGATAATAGAAATTTAAAATTTGAAATGAAATCTACATAACACATATTTCCAGCATTAAAACAGAATGCAAGAAACACGTACGAATATTAATTTGAAATTACGCCAAAAATAAAGAAAACAACTACAAAATTGTCAAATTATGTATGTGTGTGACTATATATACAATTGTATAAAATTTTATTATATAGATTTTTTCTTTTTTGTTTCATTAAAAGTGAACTAATTATATCCCTAAAAAGATAGATCGGTGATTACAATTTTTCTCCCCAATTTTAAGATTTAGGGTTCAAAACTTTGTATAACAAAAAAAACAAAAAAAGTGAACTAATTATGATCAACTTGGTCCCTAACCCTGGGAGCTTGACAATACAAAAGAATTGGCGGGGTGGGTCAGGCCGAGATCATGTCACGGCTGGACCAGTTTCAATTTAAAAAAATTTTGGTAGGATTTGCAAGTTAATAAAAGTACTGAATTTATATTATTTAAATGATGCCCGTGAAATCCCTGATTTTTTTTTTCTTTTTTAAATCGATTTTCCTTCCTCTTTTAATAACAACGTTACAATAATGACAAGCCAACAACAACGAAAATCAAATTTTTATTTCATTAATTGGGATCGACTATATATATCTTTCTATATCATTATATTTTATTTTATATAATATTTTTATTTATATTTAAATAATTCATATCATATTTTATTATTATTATTTAAATTTTCTTAAATCTCTCTCTTGTTCGGTTAATATGAGTACTTATTATATTTTCGCACAGCCTAACTAGAGCATTTATTGATTATTTACGTATACGTTCATATCATCTTATTCATATTTCTCTCAAATTTTTCTCGATAGGTGTAAACTCAATATCAAAATTTCCTCTTTTAATAACATAGAATTAAGAATTCCTTAGCAAAAAAGGAAAGAGAAACAAAAATTTTGTATTTTAGGGTGACAAGTAGTTCTCATTAAATTAACGAAATTGACTAATTGATCATGTTGTTTATCATGCAAGGTGTGCTAGCTTGGACTTAATGGTTGTAGTGATGGCTCGGTGCATAAGAGTTAATAGGACCAGTATACTTTTGGGTAAGGCGAAGTATAATACAGGATATATAATTTAAATAATTCAAATTTATTTAATCTTTTCAATTGGAAAATTTGTAATCGTAAATTACAAAATAAAAAAAAGAAAAAAGAAAAAAAGAAAAGACGATTAAAATTAAAAAAAGTATAAAGTAAAATTGTGACGACACTTTAGACCCTTTAAAAAGGAAATATGAGAAAAATTGTCGAAATATAAGCTCACTAAAATTTGCCAATTTGGGTTTTTTTTTTAATGAAAATATTTTATATTTTTTGGTGTTTGGTTGCAACGTTGTCTATAAAATCATAATCAAAAGTTAAAAGCTTCAAAATTATTATATGAGTATGTTTTGGATACTAGGTTAAAATTAATATATTTAGTGTTTTATGAGAAATGTTTTTATTCTATTCCGTATAAATAACAAGTATTGCTGGAGTTCAAGTCATTTTTTAAGCTATGCAAATCCGTATTATTATTATTATTATTATTATTTATATATAAAAAAATTCAAATTCAAGATATTTATAAGAAGAAAAAAAATTATATAAGTTGAATTATAATTCATTCACGTGCGATTATAATCTCTAACAAAATGGTGATAAGATGCCACCACTTGATTGAAAGTGAAATGGATTGATTGTTTTATATGATTTCTTACGCTGAATGCTTTGAAAAGTTTTCAATTCCTACGTGAAGGTCTTACCCCCCCACTTGATTTGGCACCAATACTCTTAAAATCTAAGGGGCACTGTTTAAGCATTTATTCACCAGAAAAAAGAAACATAGCTTATGCCTCCTTGTTCCTCCTTTTGTCGGACACTTTGAGCGGTCCAAGTTCCATTTTTAGCTTTGGTGATCAATTCAAACTTATGCAACCTGATTATCATTGGGTAAATGAAAAAAACAGAAGTGATTATTTTATAAAATATTTAATATTTATATAAAAATTTTTATATTTTTATATCGACATGTTTTTTATATTTTTATCATTATTTTTCTTTATCGTTTCGTATCTATTTTTATTTTGTCATTTTCATAAAAAAGACGTGAAGAAAAATAGAAGAAATTTCATCGTCTCAAATTATGTTTACCATAAGTACCGTGGAAAGTTGCCGTTGACATGTTTTTCTCATAGGGGATATCGTAGATAATTTTTTTTTTCTTTTTAAATAAAACATCAAAGTTCACAAAAGCATTTGGAAAGAAACAAATGTCACTCAAGAGTGTTTTTTTTTTGTTACATAAGAATTCAAATTCTGGATTTCAGAATAGAAAAAAATGAATTATGATCACTAAACTATCTATTTGGGGACGTCACTCAAGAGTGTTTGACCTTGAGAGACGATGACGACGATAATAAATCAAGAAAAAAAAAGATATATACTATTATTATATCAATTATTTTTGGTAATAATTGTTTCCCAAATATTGAAAAGTGATAATCCAATTAATCCATTAGCCCAATATTCTTCTTAAAGTAGAAGAATCAAATTAAAATTATTCAAATACTTTAGTGGTGCCATATATTCCTACAAAAGCAAGGGCATATACAAAATAAAGCACATGCCCAAATTTAATTGGCTTTAAGTGCTGTGGGACTGGTTAATTGCTTGATCCTTGCCCTATGCCTATATATACCAATGCTCAAAATTCAAATATGTGTGTGGAATCAGAAGATCAAATATGAGATTTTTTGAAGGACTAAAGCCTGTGCTAGCAATGGTTCTAGCTCAAGCAATGCTTGGAGGAGTGCATATATTCTTCAAGTTGGCCAAGCTTGATGGTATGAGCATGCCCATTCTCGTCGCTTATCGATACATGTTTAGCACAGCATTTGTTACTCCTTTTGCTCTGATTTTGGAAAGGTAAGTATTTCATTTATACACCCTTTTTTTTTCTTTGCTTCATGTTTGATTCTGTTTAATCTGAATTTGTTTGGCTACTTCCCATAAAACGGCTTTCTTTTTGGAGAGAGAGAGAGAGAGAGAGAGGGAGAGAGGTTTTAGTTTATGTTCTATTCATTTTAAACGTCGAAAGGAGTTTTTCATTGTTTGCAGGAAGACAAGACCAAAATTGACAGGAATAGTGGTATTGGAAGGGTTTATCTGTGGATTGATAGGGTAAGTAACATATTCAAAGCCTGTTTATTTAGTTTTGTTTGTCCAAAAATAAAAATATTGAATTTTCTTAATTAATTTCTCAAATTCGATTCTCACTATAAAATATAATCATTAGAAAAGTTTGTTTCTTAATAAATTCAACAATTAAATTAGAATACATAAATTAAAATCAATAAATTAATTACCCTAATTTGTTTACGTAACATGAGCTTCATCCCTTGGATTACTCATCTCTCTTCTCTCCTAACAAGATGTGTATTTCATGGAAATGTGAGACAGAGGTACACTAGCTCAAAATCTAATTATGGAGAGCTTAGTCCTAACATCGGCAACTTTTGCTTCCGCCATGCTCAACCTTACTCCGTGCTTTACCTTTATCCTGGCGGTCACTTTTAGGTAATGATTCATTATTTCTTCGTAGATCATACAATTTTTTTTCATGAATAATCATAGGACCAAATGTATTATTTCCTCTTTTCTTGTGTAGGGTAGAAAAAATGGGAATGGGGACATGGGCAGGAAAAGCTAAGGTGTTGGGTACCCTGGTGAGCCTCGGAGGTGCCATGCTTTTAAGCTTCTATAAAGGGCTCAAAATTGATTTTTGGTCAGAAAATGTCCACATCCTAAGACTCCATGACGTGGCAAAATCACAGTGTATGCCTCGTAATCAACCGTTGGGCCTGCTTTTGGGTATCATCAGCTGCCTATTATATGCCACCTGGTTTCTGTTGCAGGTGATTCCAACCCCCTCATTCCTGACAAAAGGAGGGAAAAAAAAAAAAAAAATTGAGACTCATATTTAATTCCTATAGAGATTTAAGTAGATGGTCCTAAAGTGCCCAAGCCTTATTCAAGACTTTAGGGACCCAAAAATACGACCACCAAGACCAACACGAGTATTGGTCGCAAATCCACAAATAACATTTGGCCTATTTTAAAATTAGTATGAATAAAATTTTAAACTTCAATTATCATGAAATTCTAATTTTTAGGATTAAAATTTAATTAATTCCTGGTTTTGAAATAAATTCTAATTTATTTTTAATCAAGATGATTTAATTGATTATATCAACATTGCATCAAACTATATACAAGTACCATTCTCAAATTATTTTTGGTCAATAGTTTTGATCATCTTATGTGATACTTAAATACTCTATCAAACATTTTTAATTATAAATAGTTTGAAAATGATTTCAAAAATTCAAATTACTTATATTTTAACTTCATAAATAAGAATTTATTTTAAATTTCATCTTTAGAATATAATACGTAATCTACTACTATACAATCCGGCAAATTACGAGTCAATATGGGGGTTTAAAATTTTCTTTTCTCCCCTTATAAAATCTCTCTCTCTCTCTCTCTCTCTCTCTCTCTCTCAAACTTTTCGTAAAATTTAAAAAGATTTTTAAATTACTTAAGTTGATATCAAATTAAATTCTTGCCTTCCATTTGTCTCCAATATTACCATAAATATTTATTGAAGAAAACTGCCAAAAGAACTTTCTTTTGTGACATGGACAGGCCAAGATGATTAAGTTATACCCAGTCTACTCTTCAACGGCTCTTATGTGTGCCTTTGCTAGTGTCCAAGCGACTTTATATGCCTTGCTTATACAGAAGGATCAATGGTCTTCATGGAAGCTTAGTTGCAATATCAGACTTTTTGCATCAGTTTATTCGGTAGACCCTTCACTTATTCACTAAAATTTATTTGTACACCTACAAATTAGACATGGGAAGAAAATAATATGTATAATTTTAATAGTTTTTCAGTAAATATCATTAAAAAACTTTGAAATACCGTCTAAATTCTTTTTGAATATTGTTTATTTTCTAAAAATGATAACCTGTCTCATTTCTACTCTATATATTGTACTTGGTATCAAGTATATAAATTTGATGGATATACCAATAAAGCTATATAACATTTTTTGTGATATATGTTGGGGAGACTCGAACCGGAGATCTCAAGGAAGGGGGAGGGGGAAGGAATGATAATACTTGAACTATAATTCGTTGATGTAAATCTATGTAATATTTTAGAACTACTATATGCATTTTCCTATACTAAATCATAAATCTAGGGATAAACAATGCTAGGATACAAAATGATATTGTAATGATAAATTCGATGATTGAATTATAATTTGATGTTTCAGGGAATTGTGGGTACAGGGTTGGGAGTTGCTCTCATGGGTTGGTGCACAAAGATTAAGGGACCCCTGTATGTCTCTTCCTTCTATCCGGTGTCTCTCGTATTTGTGGCACTAGTCGGGTCCTTAATTCTTGATGAGAAGCTCCATTTGGGAAGGTTTGCTTCAATATTTTTTCCCATTTTCCTTTC
Organism: Dillenia suffruticosa; assembly: GCA_033439265.1. Taxonomy (NCBI): domain Eukaryota; kingdom Viridiplantae; phylum Streptophyta; class Magnoliopsida; order Dilleniales; family Dilleniaceae; genus Dillenia; species Dillenia suffruticosa. The sequence goes on from JAVTVX010000027.1 coordinate 3,026,163, forward strand.
ATTTAATTTTATGAACCGAAAACTTTTTGTAACTTCGTTCAAGAAAATTTGCAATTTGATCCAAAAAAAAAAAAAGAAAAGAAAATTTGCAATTTCATGAGCATTTCTTTTTATGATTAATAGGATTTTTCTTATTATAATATCCCTTCTTTTCTTTTTCATGTGTAATAGTATTTTAGGAGGTTTCTTGATCGTGATTGGACTATATGGATTCCTATGGGGTAAGGCTCATGAAAAGAAGTGTGCAGATCAAGAAGGATCATTTTCTTCTAAATGTTAAGAGAAGAAAAGGAACAAAAAAAAAAAAAAAAAAAGAAACAAAGAAAAACTTTGGTCGAATTTATTTGCCGATTTGTAATCATCACCATTTGCGAAATGTGAGAGAAAAAAAAAATGAAATTTATATTAATTTTTGTGCGAGCCACCGATAATAATTTATGTCAATTGCCACAGGCAGAGTTTGCATATAACTGGTCTCAAATTACAATTATGAGTAAGAGTATATTAAAAGTTATTTTCAGAGTAAATCAAATATCACTCGGTTGCAAATCAGAATTGAGGTTATTTATTTATTTTTATTTTAACTTCATGTAACTTGGGTAGATTTGTTTCATAGACATGGTCATGGTACTAATTTTTTTTTTTGTTTTTACTGCTGATATTCAGGGTTTACTTGATTAATTCGATTCAAGTACTGTGAGGCTTATTTTTAAGAATTAACTCTCTTAAATTCTTTTTTATCATTCTCAAGATTCAAAATCAAGATTTCTGATTAAAGGGATAAAGTGACCGATCACTTAATTTAAAAGAGATTGGTGTCATGGTACTACTCGCTTTGGATTTGGGTTCACATTTCTATATTTAAAGGAGCCGAAATCGCTTCTTATAAGGAGAGTAATAATTTTATGTTCCGTTCTGATTTTGATTCGTTCTAGAATCCTAATTAAAAAAATAATAAAAATAAAATTTTTAAAAGGGATGAAGAGTTTAAACTCAATTTTTATTTTCTAAAATTGAGTTGCCACCTCATCAATATTCAATATTAAAAAAAAAAAAACTATCGATTTGAACTGATAATATGGGATTGGGAACCTGTTCTTTGAGGGAAGATGATAGAAATCAACATGGCAATCCATGAAGTAGAGACGACTGCCAATGCACCTTCTCAAATAGTTGTCAACATGTGATTGGTAACATATTCTTCGACAGAAGATGATGGAAATCGCATCGTATTTAGAATGCAACTATATTTTGAACGAACCGAGGAAAATGTAATATTTTGTTATTTGATACAAGAAAAACTAATACTATGATATATTTTATTTGTATTTTTTAAAATAATTTTCAAAATTCAGAGTGTTTAGTTATAATTCAGAGAAATTCACAACATATTGTGATTTGTCCTTCTTTCCCTTCTTAGACCTAGAGTTTGGAAGGAGGTAAAGGTTTGGATTTGGCTTTTGAATTTTTTTAATATATTATTAATTATTATCGGGAATCATATTTTGATTGATTCGTTTCGAATATTATTTGACCCATTATAAATGATATCTCTTCTAACGTAATCTTTTTTATTATTTATTTTTGAATTCAAGATTTTATTAAAATATTTAATATTTTATTCATTAAACCAATTGAAATAAGAGGAATACCACCGACGTCTGATGGTTTAGGAACTGACGCCCCTTACCATGGTCAGGATTTCGATCCCCGCGTTAGGAGACCTGCCCCTAAAGTGGGTCCTGCAAACGATCGATCCATATAAATTTGAATAAAACTCTATATACCAGGTTGGTGGCTAACTATGATAAAAAAAAAATAATAATAATAATAATGAAACGAGGAATACCCTCCTGATCGGAGGCCTCAGGTGGAGCATATGGGCTATCCTACTTTAAGCATGCAGACCCAAAATTTGATCTTCCTTGTTGACATGGACTTGTGAAGGTCCATCTTCCTCAAATAAATCTAGAACCAGAACTCAGACTTCCTTGTCGAGATGGGCTTACGAATGGATCGGTTGTACAAGCGGGCCATTAATAGGGTTTAGACTTTCTAGCTAAATAGGGTTTAGACTTCTAGCACTCTAGCACGGTTCCTTTTTTTTTTTTTTTTTGGGTGTCATCAATTGGGTATCTTGCTAGCACTCTCGTTGCATGGATCCTCTACTAAAATGGTTTAGACTTTCTCCTTGATTCAAGTGAGTTCAACTTGTACTCTTGTCAACCACTTTTGATTGATCAATATTACATTCTTTTTTCTTTTGTGCCTTTTAGAATTGGTCCACCGCTCGATATCTATAATTTCATTTCGATTAATTCAAATCAATCCGACTGATTAATAAGATTACATTCTTCTCAAACAAGATTGTATTCTTATTGGTTTCAAGTTTACATGCGCAAGATTGATATAAGAAAAGCCTCTTCTCTAGCGGTAACTCTCAATTTGAGACATCCAAAGATAAAAATAAAAGAAACTTTTTCTGTTTTTTTTTTTTAATTTTTTTATGCATATTAGGGATCAAATTCGAGTTTATTACAGGGAAGAGGGGGAAGGTGCCATTTGAACCAAATCTCATTGGTAAAAGAAACTGTGTTGGCGTAAAGGAGATTGACATTTTCATTCCTTAATCACGTCAGCAGTTCAACTCCTCCTAAACACAGAAAAAATAATGTTGAGAGACCCGCCCTATAAAATGGGTTCTACAGCGGTCGATCCAGATTAGTAGAGACGAAAGCTCTCAATAATGGGTGGTGGTCAAGTCATTGTAAAAAAAAAAAAAAGAAAAAAAGAAAAAGAAACTGTCTCTGTGGATATGAATTAATTCCCCCCGGGGGCCCAATAGACTTGCAATGACCCAAGAAACATCTTGGCACCAAACATTTAGAAGGGATACACTAACAAACTACCCATGCCAATACCATGGACAAACTTTCCAAAATGCACCTAGATCCAGTGTTCTTCAAATTCCAAAAAATAGAGCATTTTTAAATATGCACACACTTGAGTATATGATTTCTCATATCACACACGGTTAAGGTCACTTCCTCGTGATCCAACAATTTACAGGTTGTGTATCATAACTCGGGTCATTTTTAGGAAAGTTGAGACTAAATTTTATTTAAATCTTATGAACTTGTAAGTTATTATATTCAAAATAAAATGAAGATGAAGATATTTTAAGTGAGTTAATAGGCTGGCTGACAGCCAAGTTGAAACAAGTTGAGCTCTCTCAAATAGGCTTCTTGTCCCCTAATTTTGAAGCATTAAAATTTGGCCTTCTTGAATTTGCTATATGTGAGACCATTGGTGAAGCGATGAAATAGCCGGTGTCCAAAATTGCCAACAAATGGAGGCCATTGACTGCCTTCCCCTACAAAATTCAACACCCTTCTACCCCATTAAAAAAGAAGACCCAAAAATTCAATCAAACATTTTCAACTACCCTTCTGTAATTGGTCCTCCATCTCCAAACAATTCGGACAACCCACCACATATAAATACCTCAAACCCCATCCTCCATTTTCCTCATTCTTTGTAACTTGCGGTTTGTTCTCTTGTAGAATCAACTGCATTCGGTAAAGAGTCAACACCTCCTAAAAAAAATGGCACGTGCAATTGTTTTCGCCGTTATGTTCTTGGCCGTGGCCGTCTTGGTTTCCTCGGCTCCATCCCCAGTCAGTGCCCCATCTGGCTCACCCAAGTCCGCTCCATCCAACGCTCCTACCATGGCTCCAACCAAGGCACCAGCCATGGCCCCATCTGCCTCTTCTCCAGCCACCTCACCCCAAGCCGAGGTACCAGAGAGCGAGATCTCCATAGCGCCCGAATCTGAAATATCCTCACCACCTGAGCCAAACATGGGACCGGCTCCTGGACCTGCTGATTCCGATCTTGATGCTACTGCTGATGCTGATGCCACCCCAGCTCCCGCTCCCAAGGCTAACGGCGCCTCCGCCTTGGAAATCTCCGCTGCTGCTGGTGTTGCCGCTGTTGCCGGCTTCTTTGTCTTCTAAATCATCGTTATTCCAATGTTGTTGTAATTTTATGATGATTTTTTTATGCATGCCGTAACGTTAAAAATTCAAATGAAGGTGTTATAGAGTTTGAGAATAAGATTATTTTATTTTATTTTTATTTTTTTGGTGTTTTGCATGGGAACGCATGAGATGCTAACCCATTGAGTTATATAGTAATTAATTCGCTTATTTGCTTTAAAATTTTAGTGGGTGTGTCATTGATTTGATTTGAGTTTTCATTTTTTATTAAATTAGAGTCGAGGATAAAAACTTCTTCTAGAACATCCGCTTTTATTATTATGAAAACCTACAAAATTAATCATTTCATCTGTGAACCCTTTATTTTTATAGTTGCGATAGTGGAAAATTATTAATTTTTATTTAAAGATATTAAGAAAATACTTTGTTCTCTAACTTAAGAAAATTGAGAGTAAGAAAAAAAATGCTGAAATGGAATCCATGGCGGAGAAGACTGGATGGAACCCAAAATACTGCTTTCTCTCCCTAAAACCCATACCAAGACCAAACCCTCTGCTCGGTCTCTCCTCTTCTATCTCTGACTACAATCTCTCCCTTTCTCGCTCACTCGCTCTCTCTCTCTCTCTCTCTCTCTCTCTCTCTCTCTCTCTCTCTTCAGAGACCAGAAATCTTTCTCTTCACAGACCAGAAATCTTTCCGATTCTCCTCTGTTCTTTTCTCTCTCTACCTTCTGCAGCCGCCCTCTCTTCCTTCCAATCAATGCAGGCTATAGATAATCTCAACCCATTACCAAAACAACGGTTGTTATCCAGCACAAAAAAAAAAAATAAATAAATAAAATAAAAACGCCACCACAAATACATAGCGACGGTAATACCCATCAGAACTTCACTCCAATTCCATTGGTTTTTTTCAAACCCATCGAGACCCACTTCCCCAAAATCCTCCCGAATGAGAAGAAAATGAGATTGATAGCATCCAAACGTTGATTAAACTTCTAGGTCTCCCTGATTTAATTAAAGAAGAGCAAGAAACTTCTTCGGCTGTAAGGAACTTGTTCAGATGTTTCATTGTTGTTTAGGACCAATATTTGGTCAAGGATTGAACATGTTGTCTTTTTCTGGAATGTGATGATTGATTAGTGTACGAGAGTCGGGGATTTTGGCATTGCGCACCAACTGTTTGACAAAATTCCTCGAGAGTCTTGTCTCTAAGAATGGTATCATTGCTGTTGACATGGAGTTTTGGGGTATGTTTAGAGAGATGCGGTGGTTCGTGCAAGGAAAAAAAAATCTGTGTAGAGGTTTTGAGATGTTTCTTTGCTGTTTAGGACCGGAACGAAGGTGCAGGACGTAGAGAAGTTGAAGACTCCGGGATCTGAATTGGCACTCAAAACCACCTTCTTTCCACTTCTGCGCTCTTTTCGAGGCCAAAATAAAAAACCCAGCTCCGATTCACTCTCTGCCTACGTCGTGTTCCTCGTGTTACCGGAAATAGGGTTAAAAATCTGGTGACTAGACAATTTTCTGGCACAGTAAAGCGAGAGATTGAGAGAGAGAGAGAGCTAGCGTGGGAGGTTGCAGGAGGATTGTAGAGAGCGGTTAGACCGAGAACAAAGTTAACTCATTAAATTAAAATTAATAAATAAATGAATAACTTATAATTTAAAATTTTCACGACTTAGAACGAGAAATTCCAAAGAACCCTAAGACTCAAACTGTACTCTTATATATATATAATCGAGAGAAAATTTTGCATAAAAAAGATTTAGGAGACTCTATGTATTTGATTTTTAAATTTAAAGCGTATTTCGTCCCTTTCTCCATTAAATTTTACCCCAAAAATATAAACATTTAGCATTTATGCAGGTAGAGTTAAGTGGTAAAGAGCTTTTGCCCTTACTTCCCGAGTCTCTTGTTTTCATCAATAAAAGGAGAGAAATCTAACGGCCCAGGCACCATCCTGTGGAATCGAATTACAATGGTCTGCTTTAGCATGGCCATAGAACCCAAAAATACATGCCAGATGTTTTCTATTTTCTTTCGTTGGATTTGGATAACATGCGGAATAAAATTCAACAAAGAAAGAATAGGTGAATGATTATCCAATAATCATGTATTTTGATTATTCACCACTGGTTGGATCAGACTTGAACTCAGCCAATAGGAAATACTATTTTGCTGTATATAAATTTGGAGTTAATTATGAAAGCGTGGGTATTATCCTCCTTCATTGACTAAATGCAGAGTTATGATGGGATTCGGTGTGAAATTTTGATGAATTGATGATCTTTTCTTTTTTGTGCAATTGCATTAGAAGAAGTGTTACAAAGTATTTTTGCCAAAATTGATGATTGGGTTTGACTTTTGAGTTGTATTAAATTGGCATTTGTGGTTTTTGTCATTTGCTTGGATTTAGTAAAATGCCCTTTGATTTTGCCACAGCACCTTATTTCAGAATGTGGAACCAAAGAGCAAACTCTACATGCCCTGTTTAGAAAGCCTAATATATTATAAAATATTTTTAATACAATGATAGTTCAAATTTGATATGAAATATTTTTCAGAACCCAACCTCCCCCACGAATTGGGCCCGAACATGGATATTTTTTGGACTTGGGTACAAGAACCGGGGGCATTTGATGCACGAGCAACTAGCGAGTAGTTGTGTAGTAAAATGTCTCGTTCATTTCTTTTCCTTTTTTTTTTTAGAAGGAGATCTAATCAATTGAGATCGAATCTAAAAAAGGAAAATAAAAATGAGGAGGTTATAATGCTTGATCTGTCCCTAAGGGACATGCCTCATTTATTCTAGAATTCAGAAAACTACATTGCAATGTTCTTACATATATTCATTACAAGACTATAAAAATAGTACTCAAATATTATAGAACTGGGCTAGAGCTTCTAGGGTACTTATATTAGGGAGGGCTTGGGCTTCACAGAGGACGGAGCCTAATGCTTAGCCAGGCCGATATTTGGGCAGATGCAGCTCGGACACAACCTCTAGGCTGGGCTTATGGAAGAGCGGAAGACAAAATTGGCTAAGCTGGGTTTCCATTAAGATTCCTAACGATGCCTATTCAGGTCTACTACACAGTCCTGACTACTTACTTCTAGGATGTTTAAAAATCAATCATTATTTGCTCCGTTTGGGTCTCTAAAGATCCTAAAGCTGTGGTTGATCCAAAGAGGGTTTGATTTCCACTACCACTATCTTGGCATCTGAAACTTGTTTCTCAGCTTCAATTTTATGGCTGCTGCTCTTAACCATATTCTCCTCTTTGCTCTTCCCCCACAGCACGCTGTAAAGCCCCACAACTAGCAAAATCCCACCTAAAACACTAAACACCAAGCACAAGAAAAGAAAGTCAATTATTATATACATCATGGTCAGAATAGTCTTACTATCATGTCTATGAGTTATGTTCAAGCAATAATTGTTTGTTCATGCATTATTATTTTTCCTTGTTACAAATTCTATTAAGTCAATCCAGTTTATTCGCATGCCTATGATATTGAAAATATTCTTATATACCCATTTGTCATTAGCTACGTTTTTTTGTGTAACGAAGTTTTCTGAGTTAATCTATATTAGGCTGGTCTAAATAAGCTCATCAATGTCAAACTTAACATGTTTGCGGGAGTTTTCCACAAAGTCTCTTTGGTGAAAACGAATGCAAGACCTTAAAGAGCAGTAAATTCTTAGTGTTATTTAAGTTGGTCGTTTCCATATGTCTTGCATTATAGTGACCCTTGAAGATGTATTAACTTTTTGTTACTACAAATGTACAAAATTAAGTAAGCATGTCCAGCACTAATGGAAGAAAATTTAATTTACCTTCCCAAAGTAGTGATCTCACCCAGGAGGAATGAAGAAAAGAACATCGTAATGATCAGAGATAAGGGAGTAGACATGGCCAAGAAAACAGGCCCTCTTTTCTCAACCACCCATGTTTGTAAATAATATGCCACCCCGGTTACCACAGCACCCTGTCAAAAATATCTAGCTTAGTTAGTAATCCTCATTATTCTTCAAAAACTTATGACTGAATTGAGATGAGTTTATTGATCGGTTACACAGTAAGCGATTGCAATGAGTCCAACATTCCAGCCTAGCTTCCACTGGTTCATGTCTCTTTCAAAAGCTATGGCAATTGCAAATGACTGAATTGAGCTTAGAAAGCATTGCAGACTTGTGAAGAGAAGCTTTGAAGGGTAGACTTTCATTACCCCACCCTGCATAATTCCAAATAAAAGATTACAGGAGTTGTTAAGCATTCATTGGGCAACTTTCTCATTTAACTTTCAATGACTAGCTGACTGATTAATATCTTTAGTACCTGCAAAACGAGCCAAAGAGCCCAGAAAATGTTGGAGAGGAGCATGAGAAAGCAACCTTTAATCCATGTTTTGGTAGTAGAAGAAGCAGGATTTGGTTGATGGCTGGCATGAAAATGTCCAATATTTGCATGATTATGGAATAAGGGATTGAAATGAGGGCCTTTGTAGAAGGCCAATGTTACAGCTCCTCCTAAACACAGTAATATTCCGGTAACTTTAGCTGCTCCCGACTTTGTCCGAATTTTCACCATCTCCATCCTGGAAAAAATAAAAAAAGAAATCTTATCAACTAAATTAATCAAAAGTACTAATGTGAACTATAAATAGAGATCATTTTATGGCACCTATAGAGAGTCAATGATATTTAAAGTGTCTTATTTATCTATTAAAAACATTTATAAGACACTCTGAAGGATTTTTCATGAGGTTTTGATTCGAGTCCTTTATAAGGAATTTTTTTTGTTTTGTTATACAAAATTTGAATCCCGAATCATAGATTAAAGAAAAGGGTTATGGTTATGACTATTAAACTATTCAATTTTAGGGACTTTTGTGAGACAACATTGTGAAATTCTTACTAAAATCTTTGGAGGTTCCAATAGAATCCCTATGGGCCAAATGTTTACCATCCATACCACGACACTGGACAAAAATCTAACTTTCTAATTTGAGTTTTGTGTGGTCTCCTTGCCGTTGATGAGTTTGGTCAATTTTTTCATGTGGGTCTTGTTCAATTTATGGGTCATCACATCACACCATAGTTATTAAGCCAAAACCAACCCATGAGTTGGACCGGGTCAACCCTTCACCAATATATTTTACTGATCGATTCATAAATTGAATCATTTATGTAATCAATTCATATAAACTCGCGGGTCAATAACAGATTGAACTACAACTCATGACTTGTGAGCTTTTATAAAACTCATGCACAATTGTTATAACTCTTTTTAATTTTGATATTGACTTTTGTAGTATTCAAAAAATTCAAAAGAAAAAATCATCTTCTCGATGACAATCATAATAATGATCCTTTCTTCTCCATTCAAAAAATGAAAAGTTTCAAAAGAGTGGAAAACTTATAACTAATTCCAAATACTCATAAAAAAAATTTAATCAATTTCTCAATAACGACACCACCACTCTATTTCTCTTAAAAAAAAAAGAGAATATAAAAGGAAGTTATGCATAAAATATCTTTTATAAATAGTATTTGGGGAAATATCTCTCACATCAATAAAAATAAAATCAGAGTAATGGAGAAATTTTCATTTTATAATATTTATTAAATATTATTCATGATTCAAATTTAAAATATATATTAGCTTTTATAAATATTGTGATAAATATTCTATATTTAAAAAATATAATTATATATATTTTTATATTTAAAATAATAAAAAAATTAACGATTAAATCAGTAAATCAACAGTTTAATTAATCGAATCATAAAATTTTTAAAACACGTGAGTCGATGTGTTGGTCGAATTTAGTGACCATGCATCCCACATGAACAAAGTTTTATCGAATCCCATCCTCACACTTGTGAGTTGTCATTTTTCCTTTTCTGGTCTTATTTCTATTTTGGGTCACCACACGTAGACCTGACCAAGAGCCCAATCAGGCCCTGACCCGACCAGGCCCTCCCCGTGGCCCAGATAACGCATTTTCTCCTTCTCTGATTTTCGCCCCCCCCTCTTGATTCTGCTATTCCCTTCCGAAAGCAGCTTGGGCCCTGAACGGGCCCGAAACAAGAACCGCTTGAACCGGGTCATTAAAATACCCTCAGTGATAGCTCGATGGTAAGCATCAGATTTTTCTGACATAGGAGTGACGGAGTGGCTCAGTTCATGCCTCGATTCAGGAACCATATTCTAATTAATTCAATTTGAACATATGTATGTCTCTATTTTAAGGGATGACTCTCTCAACTTAATTTTTTATTTTCAAATTTCAAAAATACAATTTGATTAAGTAATCTAACACTCAATCTCATTAAATCACTTCTAACAACACATAATTAAGCTTTTTAAACTGATATATAACATTATTATGCTATATTATAAAAAATATAATATATAATCCATTTTTAAGATAGTGCAAATTATTCTACTTTTTAATGGACCAGAGTAGTCTTTGGATGAAGTTGTTTTGGCACAAACCAGAAATACATGACATATATGATAGCTTTGACACTATTTTGGTACACCTGCTCGTTCAAATATCTCCCCAAAATGGAAATTCCAACTCTCTACCCTCACATGGTTATTATCTGGTGATAAATGAAGTCATTCACTTCCACCAAAGCCCCACCAAGCTCTTCATCTTTGCGTCTTTGCCTTTATTGGAGCAAGCTATTTCACAAAATTCAAAGCTTAAAAGAAGGCCTTTTAGCATGCCAAATGGGGTGACATGACATATCATCTTATCCTCACATTGGAAATAAAATTTTTCTTCTATTGTCATAAAAATTGACAACGGATAAAGCTGATAATCGTTAGATGATCATCGAATAGTCATCTATCATTTTTTTTTTTAAATTTTGTATTCATAAAAAAACGTAAAAATTAAATGTCAATACAATTATCAATAATTTTATAAATAATAATACCCAATAAAAAATTCTTAAAATAAAAATAAAATTTGATTTAAGACCTCTAACAATAAGTTTTTATTAAGTATCTTCCGATCTAACTATATAATGATGTTGAGATATGTGCGCATAATAAGAAATCATGCCTCAAGGAAGTGTTTGAGATATACAGTTTAGTTTCAACACCAAAATTTATTAGTATAATAATTATGGACGCATTTTATATTTCATTTTAGAGAAAGAACTATCATTTTGAATTTAATCACAAGAATAACCGATTATCAATTGATATAATAAAATCTGATTTTAAGTTCTTTAACTGGAATCTTGAGTTCAACTCGCAAATTGAGCATGAATCAGATTATATTAAGACAGTAGTTTTCTAAATAGGTTATTATAAATTCTGAACTAAATTAATCAAAATATTATTTCATAGATCGATTATTACGGTATTAAAAAAAATTAATCACAAGAATATACTATGTGTTGGTGCAAGACTTGTACAGAAATCTATGCAATAACCCCAATTTGCATGAAGTTGCTCAAACATCGAGAAAAGAAGTATGATAATGTTGTTTACCCGAGTAAGAGTGCCAAGAAGAAGGTGATGGCTGGAAGGCAATTTGTAGTTGCAGAACCCAAAGTCGCTGATGTATATACAAGGGCAATTCCACATATATCCAAACTCAAAGTAATTCTGACACGAAAGATAAATAAATGGTGTTAATCCATAAATATTTTATATATGTTATTTTTTTTTGTCCCCAAATCTTCTTTCTTTTCTATTAGTTTTATCATGTATTTTCAAGAAAAAATATATATTTTTTTTTGCGTGAAAAAAATTTTGAATGTTCTTCAAAAATCAGACATTTAAAGAGAAAAAAAAAATTGTCAACAGCAATCTGTTACTTGCGTTCAGAATTTTTATCATAACAAAGATGGCAACAATTGAGTAAACATACCCACAGAAAGAGAGCATAAATATCTTGCAGAAGGTTGTAAATGAGAGTGGTGGCCTCTTCTTCCTTTGAATAGAAACACACATAAGAAATAAGAAATAAAATAAACAAAATAAGAAGAATAAGAGAAAGGATATTTTTTCAGTAGTACCATTCAAGGGTTAAAGCAAGAGGAACCAAGAGAAAGCACGAAACAGTCTGTCTATAGAAGACAAACACAAAACTGTTCATGCCGCCATTGAAGGCAGCCTTCGAGAGCAAGAACATGCCGGAATATAGACATTGTATGAGGACGACAGCCAAATAAGGCTTCTTTGCATCCATTTTTTTGGGTGATGAGACAGAACTATTCCCTTTGATTTCTTTGCGGACAGCTGGATACAGGTCTTTATATAACGTTCTTGAAAAGATGAAAGATAGGATATTTGTAAAATTTTTATGAGTATTGATAGCCATGATATCCACGTAATTTATAGCTGTTCGATCCATATGCAACAACCCATATCATTTAACTGTTTTATAAATTGACAGACGATGAACATTGAATAAAGATCTGATATCTACAATCTTATGAGTAAAGTAATTTTATTTACTTTTACTTTCGTTTAATCAGGGGACCACCCGGCTGTTCATACATGTCCCTATCTTGTGCATTTATTGGCTTGGTCTAGCAGCCAAACAACGTACTTATTGTGTCATGTTAGGGGCCCTTTAGCATTGAACTTTTGTTGTTTGGTATTTTACTTGTAAATAATACTACGAGGGTTCTAGCCGCACAAGGTGTGGTCTTGACCTAGCTTTTTTTTTTTTTTTTTCTTGTGTGTATTATAATTATTGAAAGAAAAGAATGAAAAGTGAAAAAAAGAATTAAAAAAGAAAAAAAAAGAAACAAAAAAAAAAGAAAAATAGGGAATAGTAGGAAGCGAATAATAGGGGAACCCAAAAAAAAAAGTGAAAAAAAGAAGAGTGAATGATGAAAAAAAAAAAGTAGAAACCCAAAAAAAGTAAAGAAAAAGAAGGAAGGGTGAAAGGTTAAAAAAAAAGAAGTAAAAAAGCAAAAAAAAAAAAAAAAAGAAAAACCCTGAAGGGCAAAGGATGAAAAAAAGAGAGAAAAAAAGTGAAGGATAAATGATGAAAAATAAAGAAAAAAACCCAAAAAAGAATAGTAGCAAACTGTTCACATCCATGGTGGTAATTCCTCACACCCCCCCTCCTTACGTTTTTTTTTTAAAAAAACCTTTAATGGTGTGTAGTTATACATGCACACAGTTTTTTTTATCGGAGAATATTTTAATAAATTATACAATAAAAAAGGACTCAAGAAAAGAAAATGACTAAAAAAAACCAAATTATACCAAGATGGATCAAGAGGATAAGGAACTTTCAAAGAGAGTTGCGAAAGTAGTGAAATCCACAAAAAAAAGAAACAAGTGAAAAAAATCGGAGAGATGAGAAGAGATAGATTAATAAGACAAAAAGGGTGAAGAAAGAAAAAAAGAAGAAATAAAAAAAATGAATAGTAACAAATCAGTAACAGTGGAATCTAAAAAAAAAGGTGAAAAAAAGAAGGGTGAAGGATGGAAAAAAAAAAGAGAAATAAAAAAAAAAGAAGAATAAGAAGAGACCCAAAAAAAAGTAAAAATAAAATAAAAAAAACGGAGGGTGAAGGGTGGGAAAAAAAAGAAACAAAAAAAAGTAAAAAAATGGAATAGTAGTAAACTAGTAATAATGGAATAAAAAAAGTGAAAAAATGGTAAATGGTGAAAAAAAAAGAAGAGAAAAAAAAAGAAGAGTGAAGGGTGAAAAAAAAAAGAGAAAAAAAAAACGAAGAGTGAATGGTGAAAAGAAAAGTAAAAAAAAAAGGAAGAAGAAATCTCAAAAAAAGAAAGAAAAAAGGGAACAGTAACGAACTATTCCCATCAAAGATGGTAAATCTCTCCCATCCCCTCCCCACTTGTTTCTTTATATATAGTTAAGAAAAATTAATATTGAGATAAAATTAAAATTATAGAAAAAAACACAAAAAAAAGTAAAAAGGGAAAAAAAAGAAGGAAACAGTTATCTACTATTCCCATCCGAGGTGCTACTCCCTCCCACTCCCACTCCCCCTCCCCCTCCTCTACTCGTTTCTTATCTTAGAAAAAGAAAGAAAGAAATCTAAAAAAAAGTAAAAAAAAAAGGGAGGGAACAATGTGCTATTGCTTCCATCCGACGTAGCATGCCTTCCCACACTCCCTCCCCACTGTTGCTTTCTATAATAGTAATATCATCATCATCATTATTATTAATTAAGAAAATTAAAAAAGATTAAGATTAAAATAAGATATATATATATATATATATAGAGTGAAGGGTGGAAAAAAAGTAAACAAAAAAAGAAGAAATAAAAAAAAAGTAAAAAAAAAAAGATAGTAACAAACAAAAAAATGGGGAAGGATGAAGGGTGAAACAAAGAAGTAAAAAAAGGAAAGAAAAGGAAAAAGAAACCAAAAAAAAGAATAAAAGAAAGAGAAAATAATAGCCAACAGTTCCTATCCGAGATGGTATTCCCTCCCACTCTTCTCCTCCCATGAGTGAAATGTGGGAAAAAGAAAGTAAAAAAAAAAAAAGAAGAAACCCAAAAAAAGAATTAAAAAAAATAGTAGTAAACCGATAACATGAAACCTAAAAAATAGGGAGTGAAAAAAAAGAAGAGTGGTGGGTGAAAAAAATAAAGAAAAAAGAAGAAACCCAAAAAAAAGAAGAAGGATGAATGATGAAAAAAAAGAAGGAAAAAAGGGTAAATAGGTGAAAAAAGAAGTAAAAAATTGGAACAGTAGCAGATCGGTAACAGTGAAACCCAAAAAAAAAGAAACAAAAAAAAGGGTGAAAGGTAAAAAAAAAAAGAGAAACAAAAAAAAGGAAGGGTGAAGAGTGAAAAAAAAGAAATAAAAAAAAAGAAGCAAAAAAAGGGGTAAATGGGTTAAAAAAAAAGTAAAAAAAAAGTACAGTAACAAACAGGTAATCATGGAACAAAAAAAAAAGAAAAAAAAGAATAGTAAAGGGTGGAAAAAAATGAAGTAACAAAAATGGAAGAAGAAAAAACCAAAAAAAGTAAAAGAAAAAAGAATGGGGAACGGTGAAAAAAAAGATAAATAGGTGAAAAAAGTAAGAAAAAAAAAAGAAAGAAAAAGAAACACAAAAAAGTAAAAAAAAAAATAGAGGATGAATAGACCGCCGAGGTGGCAAAGCCTCACAAAACCCCTTCCGCTCTTATATTAAGAAATCTATACATTAACTTCCACTCTTATTCTTTTCTATTATATTAAGAAATTTATATATTAAAGTCACTACTAAATCAGGATTGATATTAAAAATATTTTTTTTCAAAATTTAGTAATGAAAAAAATTATATTATAAGAGTTACCCTTTCAGTAGGATCTTTTGTTAATATTCAAATCAGATTAGTTAAAATATAAATTTAGGTAATGGTGGTGGGAGAACAAAATAAAGAAGACATCTAGAAAATTTGATATTTGAGACTTGCTGGTGAGAGTTTTTTTTCTTTTTTTTTTTTAAAATATATTTCACCAAGTTAAAAAGAACATTGTCCCTTGTCTACCTTAGAGACAGTAAATGTTGCCTCTCTCATCTTAGGTAAAGCAATTCTGAATAGGAATATCTAAATGAGCAAGATGTCCATATCTTACCCGATATCTTTTATGAGTTCGAGTATTTGAATCTTCATGGACTTCTCTATTTTTATAATTTTTATGATCTCTATATAATCAAAATAATCAAAATGAGCGAGACATTTACTTTGCATTATCTGGAATTTTAATTTTCGGAATAACGCAAGGCAAGGCTCCAATATTAGGATCCAAAATGCATAATTTTGAAAAAGCCTTTGTGGTTTGGTTAATCAACCACTGCTTTTTGGAGAGAGAGTTGAAGTGTTCAAGAGGGCTTTCCTTACTAAGACACTTCAAATGCTGTTCGGTAATTCCCCTAAAAGAAAAGACTTGAACTAAGCACAATGTACCAATGTAATTCTTATTTCATCATTTATTCCTATTATGAATGAATAATAACTCAATTGACATCGTTTTCTTTCTTCTAGAGATTTCAAATTTGATTCTCTCCTACGTAATTAATTAATTAATATGAAATTTTATTTTATCATTATTATTTTTTTACATATAACTAATATATTATATTACGTCGAAACTTAACTTTTATTCTAAATACTAACTATTAAGATAAAAAAAATAATTAAGCTAGTGGGTGTGCGACTGGTGCAAAAGTTGAGATCACTTGCTTCACTCAACTTTCCGCAACGATATTCATAAAACAAACAAAAAACCAAAGTTGCATCAGAGTTAAAGTCCATGCTTTTCTCCCTCGCATCAATTATAAGATAAATAAAGTGATGCATAATGGATGCTTTTTGCAATGAAGAAGGTCTAAGCTTTTGAAAACCACAAAGCAACTTTGGATGCTGAAAGGATGGGACAACTGGTGGGTGATCGCTCAATTGTCACCCATTCAAAATCTTGGCCTAGAAAACATGAGATATGGTTCTTTCAAAAGCAACCAAAGTGACCCCTCCGAAATTAGAAAAAAAGGAGATTTGGACCATTTTCATGAAAGGAAAGCCCTACAATGAAACAAATCTAAAAACTGGTGTTCTCTATTCTTGGAAAACATCATAGTAAAATGTCTTCGGATTTCAATGCCAGTTACCGGGGGAATATTAAAAATCTATTTTTTTATTCACCCCAAGATCAAATAGAATAGATTTTTCTTTTTTGGGGTATATCGGAGAGATTCGAAATCAAAATCTTTAGGAAAAGAGATAGAAAATCACTCTTTCACCATCTTATTAATTATGGTGTGATTTTAGCCTTCAGGTATAAATTATCCCCATCTCACCCTCATAAATAAATAAATAAAGAAAAAATTATTAACGCCATCATTCATTATGTCGAACATAGAAAAATATATGATTTTGTTTTTATAAATTTATTTTTGTTTTGTGGTTGAGATGGGAAGGAGACCTTTATTGCTTATGTTTTGAAGGAATCAAAGTTATCATCAAAACTAGAAAGCAGATTAAATTATGGAAGATCCATTTTGAGGAAACAACTTGACAGATCGATTAGCTTCATATGGCTTTCTCCACTCAAAATAATCATAAAAAAGAGCCACTCTCCCCCCCCCCCCTCCAAAAATCAAATTGGTATTGGTTGTCATATGGGATTAATGAAAAAGTAGTAGTTGTTCCTTTTTCCTTTCCTGTTCCCACTGTAAGATAGCTGTGACACTAAACATGGAGTGATAACACGTTGTGGGATTAACGATGTCTACTCCTAATTAACACGAGCTCAATGAGTGTTTTTGCTTTTCTTTGGAAAAATATAAAAACATGTCAAATTAACACGAGCTCAATATAAACTATGCTGTCATCTCTCTCTCTCTCTCTTTCCGACCATCTGTGCAGGGTAGTTCTAGTAAGATTTGGTTCATACACGAGATGAAGTTGATGTTAACATGTGAAGGTTCAACACCACTAGGGATGTCTCATGTGGTGCAGGTGCGGAGTCCTTTTGGGAAAAAAATGATACATATCAAAGAACTAAAGGGTCGAAGCATCAAAGGAAAGCTGAGATAAGTAGGTCATTGCATCTCAAAGGAAAAAGAAAAAAAAAATGTCACCCATCACGAAATGTTATTTTCCTTCCTTGGCTTTAGGACTTGAGGCTTCAAAAATTAGACAATGATTGATTTTCTTTCTGTATTTAATTTTATTTTTGAAAAATTTGTGAAATTTATCACGCCCATTTTAATTTTTATAGACACTCGATTTTCGCATGCCACGAGCCTGAGGTATGGAAAGTTACGGTAAAGCACGTTCACACATGGATAGTTTTAAACCAAAGCCAAAATTTTATATTAATGATAAAATATAATATGTATTTGAAATTATATTTCTGAAAGAGATAGAAATTATAATTTGTAGGGAGATTAATAATATTTATATTTATAATTTTTATAATTATATAAATAATTGTTTCCTAAAATTTCAAGGAAGGTTCCCCCTCTCCCTCCCCGCGCCTGCAGCGCCTGCGGCTGCAGCTGCTCCTCCCTTTCCCATGCATGCATGCATGTCAACAAACATTTATAAACGCACACGACAAAAACATGTATAGAAGATTGTCTATCAATGAAAGGCCTTGATTTCCCTTACTTTTGAAAGTTTTTTGTTTAAACCATTGTAAGATTTTAAATTCTCATATATATCCTTTTTAAATTCTAGATTTGCCCCTTATGAGTTTAAAGCTCGCACATTGGCCCCCCACACGTGTTAGCCAGATCAGTCCTAGCTTTTTACAAAGTCAAACTCGAGATTTTACGTGAAGAAAAAACCTCTAACACCCATCTAAGCTAACCTCACATAGTTAGCGTAGATTTGGAAATCTACAAATTTGGCCCTTTGATGAGTTAAGATAAGGTAACTTTAAGGTGATTTTGTCCGGTCCCCATGGGGATGGACTAGTAATTATAATCTCCTTTCCTAATCCGTAATTCCAGTTTAAATCCTAGTGTAACAAAAACAATGATAATTTTGTCCATGATGAGGAGGGATTGTGGAACTGGACTTAGTAATTCTCTGAATAATTGGTTTACGCCTGATCAAGCCCAGCCCAATAACAGGGCCCATATTTGGATGGTCCTTCAGCCCCAACTTTAAAAATACGTTCGGTCCAATCTGGGGTAGGCCGAAGAATAAAAAGTTGAGCTCTTTGAATAAAATAAAATAATGTAAAGAAAAATTCCAACGCAGCAAGACAGACCAGCCCAATACAATAGGCCTATATAGCTATCCCCATTCTGTTTGGTGTGACCTTGGGGCTAGTTGGGCCTTAGGCCCAAAACGGAATCCTCAATTTGGGGGACCAATAAGAAAATCTACTTTTCCTTTGGGCCTGCACTGCACCGACCTATTTCAAAATTAAATTCAGGATGAGTCAAGTGCGAAACGCACGCGTTATAGGGTTTTAATCTTGCCCGTCCCTTCCGGGTTTCCCTAAACCCTGATTCTTCTCTCTCTCTCTCTCTCTCTCTAGAAATTATGCGATTTCTGAGATGACGGGCTTCATCAACAACAGAAATAACAATCCCACACTTCATCGTAGCCTAGATGAAGCTTCTTTCTCCGAGATCTCTCTCTCTATCCTCATCGTCCTCGCTTACTTTCTTCCTCTATAAGGTTCAATTCTCTCACTTTTCCTCTTCATCACACTCTCACTCTCACTCTCACTCTCACTCTCCCTCTTCATCCCCATCGTCTTCTTTCCCTTCGTACTCATCCCGAAAACACGACGAGGAGAGCCGAAATGTGAGGGTTTACGTGTGGTGGGACTTTGAGAATTGCTCGCTTCCAACTGGGACCAACGTCTTCAAGGTCTCTCAGTCGATTACTGCCGCAATCAGAGCTAATGGAATCAAAGGGCCAATTCAGATTACGGCTTTTGGCGACGTTTTGCAGCTCTCGAGAGCTAATCAAGAGGCTTTATCTGCTACCGGAGTCATTCTCTCTCATATTCCCAATGGTTTGCCCTAATTTCACTTCTTCATTCTTTATCTTGTTAATGATGATTTTGTTGTTTTAGATGAATGTGTTTTGTGATATGAACTGTTGATTATATATGGTTCATTCAGTTGATTATTTTTGGCTCCCCCCCCCGGCGAAAGGTTTGCCCTAATTTTTCTTCTTGCATTATGTACTGTTGATGCTATTGTTGTTAAATTTTTTAAGTTCCATGATTTTATAGGTTGTATTTGTGAGATGAACTGTTGAATAAATGTAGTTAACTAGATTGATTACTTAGATGAGGTTTGCTAGAATTATAAACAATTTTTTTTAAATAGAAATAAGAGGGTTTTAGGTTTTTTTTTTTCCTTGGGGGTTGTATATGGAGATAGTAATTTGTTTTGAAAAGGGAAAACTTCTCATTTTTTTGGTTCCAAGAAACAAAACTTGGACTAGAAATGAATTCCACATTTCTGGCGGAGTACATTTCGTTCCAAGTATAGGCTATGCCTATTACTTGTAACTAAAAAAAAAGGTGGAGTTCATTTCTAATTTCATAAAACGTATAGACTCCAAATCAAAAAAAAAAAGATTGAAATTTGCAAATGAACCCCATGAGAGTTTGTGGGTCCACATATAATTACTTTCCTGTTACCATATTATCCTAATTTGATAGCGAGAAGCTAACTTTTTTGAGGGAATCTAATTTATTTTGGAGGAAAAATGCATGTCCCAAAAGCCCCATTGAAACCCATCAAAATGATTAAAGACCAAGATGCCTTACTCCCCCCCCCCCCAAAAAAAAACCCATAAAGCAAAATAAAAATTCTTTCAAAACCCCAAATAAAATGAATCGAGACAGGCTGAAAAATGCCTTCAACATATTTAATTTTGATCCACACCACACAAGTTTTGACAGAGAAAACAAAGAAGACCCCAAAAAACTTTTGATTGATAATAATATTGGGACTGTGTCTTGTGCAAACAAAGAAAATGAAATGAAAGAAACTTCTAAAAGAATAAGAAAAGAGAATGTGTCATTTTACAGGATCAAGTTTTCTTGAATGTTGCTATGAGAATCTTTATTTTATTGAATTTACAAGCATGAAGAGATTTTATGATTATTTTTCAAGTTATAATACCTTTTAAATGAAGAGTAAATATAATTTAGTAATAATGATATTTAGAATTGAATTTCAGTATTTTTTTTTTTTGTTTCAAGTATAGAAGTTTAGTTGAATTCTATGTTTTACTTTGGGGTTCAAAACACATGACTTCATTTGCAAATAAACTCCATAATTCAGTTCGTTAATTGAATCAAACTCCCTTTTTCATTTGGTTCGAAGAATACGTAAATGAATTTATAAATTGATGAACAATTTTTGCAACTCATACTCATTTTCCCTTTTTTGAAACATTCATAATGTACGGTTGCAAATTGAAGAAGGTGTTTGTAAAAACTAATAGGCTCAATAGAAAGTTCAATTATACTTGTGTGATCAATATACTAATTTTACTACCCGAAATTGGTTGATTTGGTTGGTTCTAGGTATATTTGTCCACCTCTAATTGTGATGGTGTCATGCTTTGCAGCTGGCCGAGCTGGTTGGCTTTAGTTTTGCCAAACAGTAAGTTAATACAGTTGCGAACATCAAGAATTGTAGGAGCACAGTAACCAGCTCTTGGCTGCCTAAGATTTTAGTTGCTGAGATTGATAGTGCTCTACATCCTTTCTCCTTTTCGGTTTGCAAATTTTGATAACTACTTTTTGCATTAATATAGGTGGTGTTGGAGTTTGATTTCATTATTACAAGCTGAATCTTCATTGTTCTTTATCTTAGATTTTAAGTTTGGAAATTTAGAACATCCCCCTTGTTTCAGATTTTCTACAATGCTCATTCATTTATTCGTCTGAAATGATACTTCTATAACCGATGAAAGGTCAATTATACTTTTGTGACCAATATACTAATTTTTTACTAGCCAAAATTGGTTTATTTGGTTGGTTCTAGGTAGATTTGTCCACTCCTAGTTGTGATGGTATCGTGCTTTGTGGCTGGCTGAGCTGGTTGGCTTTAGCATCTGCCAAACAGTAAGCCAACATAGCTGCAAACATCAAGAATTGTAGGAACACAATAACCAGCTCTTCGCTACCTAAGATTTTTGTTGCTGAGATTGATAATGCTCTACATCCCTTCTTATTTTTGTTTTCACGTTTTGATCAATATTTTTTACATTAGCATAGGTGGTGTTGGAGTTTGATTTCAATATTACAAGGTGAATTATTCATTGTTCTTCAGTCTTAGAACCTGGCTTCTTCATTTGGCTAAAAGATGGCAATAATAATCACAACAGCCGTTTTAGGCCACAATAAGGGGGCTTGGATGGGGTTTCTCTTACACTGGCAGCATGATGATCATTAAAGCAATCATAAAGGCTGTTTTCTAGAGGGACTTTTGCCTGTTGTTATAGTTGCAACAGCATATTTAATGCATTTGGGCCTTTTTGTTTTTCATTCTATCTAGTTTTCTCTTCTTGAGAACACTTTGTAAAGGCAGTCGATCATTGAAGATCCAAAATCAAGTTTTGGGAAGGGGGGGGGGACTCTCTTTAATATAATTTGAAGTTCATGTTCATTGATCTTTGACATCTGAAAGGTGTAAAATGTAAAATCTGAGTTTAATCCCTTTTCGTCATTGTTTCTTAACTCAGTGTTGTTTGATTTAGTGTTATATGTATATATATATATATTTTAATGTGAATATCATTTGATGGCCCTTTACAGCTGATACAGTACATCCAGGACTGCAACCATTATGTAAACCATTGCCTACTGAGCTATTGACTCCCTTGTCACTTTCACCATCAATGCTTTAAACGTGTCCACTGAACCTTTGTTCAATTAATCACCAGAATCAGACCCTGGTCTTGTGTACTGCTCATAGCTTTCCTGCATTAGGATTGTATGCATGCGGATTCTAGCAGACCTAGCCTGGGGTATTTTCAATTTTAGTTTTGTCTATGAAGCACAAAATGAAACTTATTCTTCAAAATTATGTCAGAGTTGATTTATAACCACAACACTTGCCAAGTAAATGTTGGACACTTTATATCGAATATCCCATTTCTATTAGTTCCAAAACATTGGATATTTATGAGATTCTTAGCAGCAGATCTTCAAATAGTTATTATTGTCATGGATATTAGGCACTTAAATATTTAAGTTGTTAACTGGTCTCTTGAGATGACGTGAATATTTCATTGTAGCTACTTTTAGATGATTTAATTATTTGCTGTCTGAAATATTAATAAATAAAAAATAATCACACTAATATCATAACCTAGAGAAGTAATAAACATTAGGTGATTCAAGAACTAGCATATTATTGAAATATTTCAGAAAATGCTATTTCCTAAATAAATGTACACATGGTGCATGCATCTGCTCATGATACTGTAATGCTTTCATAGATTGGGCTCATAAATGTATAACGATGTTCATGAACTTTGATCTAAGAACCATTGGGTTTCTGGTGCTGGCAGGTGGAAAGAACAGTGCCGATAGGTCTCTTCTAGTAGATCTAATGTATTGGGTTTCTCAAAATCCGCCACCTGCACATCTTTTCTTGATTTCTGGTGACAGGGACTTTGCTAGTATTTTGCATCGGTTAAGGATGAATAATTACAATATATTACTAGCTAGTCCCGAAACAGCTCCTAGTGTTCTCTGCAGTGCTGCAAGTATCATGTGGCATTGGAGTACTTTGGTTAGGGGGGAAAACCTCACTGGAAAGCATTTCAACCAACCCCCGGATGGTCCCTATGGTTCTTGGTATGGCCACTTCAAAGCACCTATTGAAGACCCCTTTTTAGTTGTCAACCAACAGGCTTGTCCCAAGTCTGAAGAATTACCTGAGAAAGCATCAGATTCTAAGCCATTTCCAGTGCCAAAAATGGTTGTCAAACAAATCCACAATATACTGAACACATATCCTAAAGGATTATCCATTACAGAATTGCGTGCAGAGTTAATAAGATCTGGTATATATGTGGATAAGGACTTTTATGGATATAAAAAGTTCTCCCGCTTTCTTCTGTCAATACCCCATGTTCTAAAGCTCCGCACAAGAGCTGATGGCCAGTTTTTCGTATGTAGTGCAACCCCAAAAGCTCCTGAACCAAATGAGTCTTATCTGGATACGGCAGCAGTGCCTGTTACTATGCCTAAAGATAAGGACTTATCCACAAGTCCCGATTCAGAAGTCAAGGATTGCTCTGTTAATCAATTTGTTACTCCTCCGGTGCCTGTGGCTACCCCTAAAGATCAGAATATAAACATTAGTCCTGAATCAAAAGTCAAGGATTGCTCCCTTAATAGGTCTGTTACTCCTGCAGTACCTCTTACTACAAAAGATCAGGACTTGACCATAAGTCCTGGATCAAAAGTCAAGGATTCCTCCCTAAATGGATTTGTTACTCCATTGCATGAACCTGCTGTGGCAGAGCTCCATTTACATGGCAAGGAAGTTAGTGCAGCACAGAGTGAGGGTCAGTCTGCTTCTCTGGAGAAGCCAGATTCAGCAACTAAAATGGGTTTCTTTCGTAGAATATCAAGAAAATGGTTTGCTAAAGATAATGGTACCAATAGAACAAGTGACAGCTTTCAGGAGGAACGTAATTGTAGTGATGCATCTGAAAAGACCCAACATGAGAAGAAGACTGAGGAATCAAGAGTTGAACCGGCGAATCCACCAAGTGTAGCTTCAGATGTTTTATCCAAGGATGAATCAGCTAAGAAAATCAGTGTGAGCTCTGAAGCATGCATTGACAAGTTGAATGCACCACAAGGCTTGTTCAAGCGCTTTATGAACCGCTGTAGAATTCTAATAGATGGAAATCCTGATAGTTTGAGTGACCAATCAACTGAAATAGTAAAACAGATGGACAAGCTTGGTCAGAAGCATCATTTATTTACGCAAGATGCATTTTGGAGTGGCATAGAATCATTTCTAAAGACAAACAAAGGATCAGGCCTTGTCACTCAATCAAAGACCAGGTATGTGCTCTCTGTTATTTATTTATTTACTTTCATTTGCTTTTCTCTCTCCTAGTTCTAGCTTATTTGTTTTATAACAATCTGTAGTCTGGCATTTGTATTTATGCACTAGCTATTCAGTTCTGAATTACTAACCCTTCACATAGAATTGCACTGTGTGACTACACATTTCTTAGGTTATAACCTTTATCTGGTATTATGAGACCTCTTTGCAATTTATGGTGGGATGAACATTTGTTCGATATTGCATTGAACCTGCAAACTGACCTACCCATTGAACTTAAATGGCTCAGTAAACTTCATTTTGCCCAACAACTTGACTATATTAGTAAATTCGTCTTCAGTTGTTCAGACAACTGGTGATATGTTCCATGTGGTCTTCACATAATAACTCCCTGCAAGCTTTCTGGTTCTCTTGCTTTTGAGGTCTTTGCATCTTCTCTTGGATGCAGATAAAGATAAACCGGCTCAACCAACTTAAACTCGTTCCCTTTGGAATTGCCTATGGCTCTCATGTAGTGAAAGAAGCACTTGTCATCTTGTCTTCAACCTAGTAGCTTCAGTGACAAAATATTGATGATATAAGATGGTCAGTTTAGGCTTCATAGTGTTAGGAAGGTATTTTTGGAGTAGTAAATGATTAAACTTGCTTGACTACAAATAATTAAAACCGCCGGAGTTTATTTTCCAAGTGGTTGATCAATTAAGTTATCCTTTTAACCTTTTGTCTGTATTGAATTAATCACTAATTAAACTGAAAGTTATTTTGTTTTAAAGATGAGTTGGGGAGAGTACATTCTAGGAGGGCATTCTAGGTTTATAGTATTCTACACTCTTTAACATTCCTAAAGGTTATATGACTTGAAGAACTCTAAAAATCATTCATATAACACAATGATGAAGGGTTGTGTCTAAAAAATTTCTTGGCGTCCAAGGACCTAATTCAGATTGGAAGTTTGAAAGAGTGGTTTTCAGATGGTCCTTAATTTTGAGGATTCTAGTCAATTTACCCAAAATATTGTAATTGAGGTGTGATTCTGAAGTAAATTAGATACATAATTGCTTAAGGATTGCTTTAAACATCATAGTAAGTTTCTTCTAAAAGATTAGATTAGTCTTTTCTGCCGTTTCATGAATTAACATAGAACCAGTGAAAATTTCAATTTATGCACTGATAAGTGCTATAATATCTGATTTGTATCAGGGAACAATTGGCTCAAAATCTGAAAAAGGATGGTCCCCTGGTTTTGAGATCTGTTGGCGAAGTTGATCTTCTTCACTTGGTGGAGTTACTAATATCAGAGAAGAAGTGGGTTGAAGAATATCCCTCCCAAATTTCTCCTTTCAAGCTCATAGTCCCTGCTGTAGCAAAATCTTCCTCTGTTGATCACCTTAGTGGCTCAAATGGATTGAGTTCTATCTTTTTGAACGCAACGCCAAAGCCGTACTCACTGAGAAATCCAGACAATAGAGAAGTGAGACAATGCCAAGATCACTCTTACTCTCAAATTTCTCCTATTATCAACAAGAGGAAGTCCAGGGATGAGGTTTTAGCCGACTGTCAGCAGCTTGTGGCTGAGATTTTGAAGGAACACCCTGAAGGATTCAATTTGGGTTCCTTTAGAAAGGCGTTCCTCGATAAATATGGCTATATTCTGGAACTGCAACCACTGGGCTACACGAAACTGGCAACCTTATTACAGCTAATGCCAGGAGTAAAGGTGGAGTCTACCTACATATTTCCTTCCCTTGAAACCTCCAAAGAATCTAGGCCTGATGTTGCTGCTCCAGATAAAGCAAGATATGCCGGAACTAGTTCAGATTCTGAGTTATCTGATGCATCGAGGAAGGAGGATGATAATGACTCGCCATGGGAGGAACTTGGGCCTGTTGCAATGTCAAGTCCCTCCAAAATGGAAAGAGTGTCAGGGGTGAATAAGAAAGGAAAAGAAATGGTTACTAAACGAATAGATTTTGATTACGATTCTTCACTTTCTGATGAAGACTTAACAGATTCTGAGGATGAAACCCGATCAGGAAAATCAGAAGGGCAAAGAAAACTGGGAGGGAATTACAGCAATAGCTCTTTGATAGAACTGCTTGATTCATGGCATAGCAGTAAGGAAGATAGCCATAAAAAAGACATGTCCCATAATATGTCTGATACATTTGGAATTGGGAACAAGAGTGAAGCTCATGCCATAAATGGTGGAAGGAAGCACAGACGAATGAAAACCTTTTCTTTTGTTAAGGATGACAAGGATAAGCTGATTGATGGCATACAGGGGACCATAAAAAGGTCTGGTGAGTCAAAAATGGAATGTTAAAATAGAGAACTTGAAGACAGCTTGGGCTCTTGGATTAACAAAAGAACTTCAAGGTTTGATGAATCATGGATGCACGGAGGGCATCACACGAAGATATCTCACTCAGCACTCTTGGGGTGAAATTAAATAGGCGTAGGTAAATTTTTTTTTGTATATTAGGCTCTAGAGGTTCACTTAGTGCTGAGCATTTCATCTGTGGTGGTTTAGTCAGGACAGGAGGCCATACAATTTCCCCCATCACTTCCTAAGGTTATCCAGATTGTGACAAGTTTTTCAAATATTTTTTGGCCTTCAATTTTGATATGCATTTATGTCATTAGTGCTTATGAGACACTCATCATTTTTGCTTCACATATTGTACTGATGGAGAGGTAGAGGCGCCATATGATACTGTGGCAAAATAAAGTTGTATTATTAAAAAATGAATATCAAATTCAATCTCAAGTTTTCACCTTGTTTATTCTTCTCCTCCCTTGTTTTTCTCTAAATTGCTAAGGTGAAAACATTCAGGCAGGATCTTTGAATTATGCACAATAAATCTATTAGTTCACCTAATTGCTTATTAGGCACACATTACATGCATTACTGTGAAATTTAAATTGTATTTTCTTTAAAAAAAAAAAAGTGTTCAGTGATTTTCAAGATTAATAAAATTTTTATCCAGTGCAAAATACAATGTGGAAGAAGAAGAATTCAATGGTTGCTAGCCGGAGAAAAGAACAATTCTGGCAGGAAACAATGGCTATCATCGACCGGAAAAATTAGGACATTATCAGCAAGTATTTTCATTTCATTTTTATTTTCTAAATTGTTTATGTTTTCGTATTTTATATTTTTATTGACTTATTTTAACAAGAGTTTCATAATTTTTTTTTTCAAAAAGTGGTTTTATAGCGATTATTAAAGTAATTGTCAACACCTGAAAAAAAAAACAAAAGGTTACTCTCGACTACAAAACTGCTGTTGTTTGCCCAGACAAATATATTCTGCTGCCTGCCCTGCCCTCTTTTTCCCACCTATCCCCTCCCTCTTTCTTTTAGCCGCCATCCCCACTGGATGATGCAGTAGAGTCCAATTGTGCCCAGACAAAAGTTGAGAAATGATTTGGATAGAGAGAAAGGTCACCATGGAAGGCCTACTGCTCAACCCCAAAACAATATGAGGTCCAAATTCAAACCAAAATATGATTAAATGGAATCTAGCGTAGGCCAAGAAGGAAAACTTTTGAAAACTGGAGCCCCACTTTTGGGATCTGGTGGACCAGTCCCATTGTGATCCTGTCCTATCCACCCAACCCACCCCTCCCCCACCCAAAACCCCAAAATATCCTCACCCCTGAATTCAATTTTGGTCACTGAGAGATTTTATTCAATAAATCAAATTTAGTAATTAGTCTAAAATTATTGCATTTAACTTTTTTGGAGGAAAATTGGATAAAAGATTCACCTAAATTGAATTGACCCACATAATAAAAACTCGATTTTTTTACTATAATGTATAAAAAAAATATAGGTTTGAATTGTAAAGGAAATCAAACCTTTTTTTTTCCAGAATTTAAGTGTTTATTTGTTCATGTAGAAAGATGTTTAGGCATATTTCATAAGTTTCAATATTTCAAGCTCCTAAGCTTTTTTGAACTACAAGATATGTCTTTAAGTATAAATAAGATAAATCCAATGTTTTAAATTTGTAATGTATAACATCACTTACTTTACAACGTGGGAAATACCCCCAAAAAAAAATCTAATTAAAGCTCAAATATAATAATCAAAAACATAAATAATCATAAAATGAGCTATATACGCTATATCGGTTTTTCGTTTTTTTTTTTAAATAGATTCAAATTTTAATTACTTCAACTTACTTTATAATTGCATAAAAAAATTATCCTCTGTTATCGAGATCTGATAAACCAATATATATATATATATATATATATATATATTTATAACCAAAATTTTCAAATTTCATTCAATTAGACCCTCATTATAGAACAATGAAGGGCCATGGTGGTATATCTAGTTAAAGGAGAGAACATGTTGTCACAAAGTTGTAAGTTTGGCCCATTGACAAGTAGAGAAAAGGACTTTAGATTGACATGTTTGGTGGCTTCCATCATCTTCATCTTCATCAATTCATCAACTTTTTTCATTCAAGACAAACTATCTTTATCCTTTCTCATTAAACCATATCTCTCATTCTGTTTGGCGTAATATTTTATTTTTAATTTTGTCTTATTTAATAATATTCATACAAGACATAAGAATTTTATAAAATATAATAAATTTTTTTATAAATAAATATAAAATAATTATTATACTAGTAAATTATAATACCAAAAAATCGGGGTGTCACCCTAAGAAAATAGGTCAAAATTTCTCAAATTTCTTTCAAGGAGCCAATATGTTTTTTTTTTTTTTTTTTTTTTTTTTTTTTTTTTATCTCAGATAATTACCAAAGTTCTGGTATAAAAATTATGATAAAACTTAATTGAGAATAAATAGATTTTTAATATAATAATAATTTAAATTTATAACAGAATAATTTGATTTCTACTTGATAAAGAAAAAACTTGATAACGCCTATATTTCATATCTTTTTTTCCGAGTTTACCTTTTTAATATTTACTTTTCTGCTTGTAATTTAACTTTTATTAGATTTATTTTAATATTTTTCACACTTGTGTGCATGGTACGATTTTTTTTTTAATAACTAAACAGTATTCAAAATTATAATTAATTCAGTTTGAGCATTATCAGACCCAATTTAAAAAAAACTCTTCCAACGTGGTTTTTTTTTCATTCTCAGGTTTTACGGTTTTAAACTTGATTAAAGGATCTAATATCCTTGTGTATTAAATTGCTTATCTATTGGTATAATACTATTGTAGTTATAATTAAAAGAGATTACAAGGCACCGAATAAAATTCAAATTCAATTTTAATAATGGTATATGAGAATTTTTAGTCAACATAACATTTGTCCAGCAATCTTACTCTTTATTTTTTATTCGTAAACCATTGCTTGTATTTAATGGATTAAAAGAAAAAAGAAAAAGAAAAGGAAAACGCAAAACGCAAGACTCAAAACTTGCATTGTTTATGTGAAATGCAAATTCAGTTTATAGGCTCTTGGTGTCAAATAAATTGGACATAAAATACAAGTTACCCTTCTCCAAGGGCAGAGACCCACGGCTAGTTTCACCTTTGGACCTTATTTCTGACTTCCCTATGACAATAATCAATCCTGGTACCAGAAAGGTACATCTTCCGTAGGCTTACCAAATGTTATCCCCTCCCCAAATCCTTAGGAAGCATCCTAGTAAGGCCCTTAAGCTTTACTAATATCCTGGCTGGCCATTGCATGCACCTGTCAGCTGTAACTTTGCCCATATACAACCTTAAGGACTACACAAAAAGGACCCCAATAGAGGAATTTTTACAATTCCTATTAATAATATGAATTCTACCCATAACTCTATCATCCCTTTTCTGAAAATGATGCTGGTTGAGTGATAATTCAACAATCATTAATTCTGTAAGCATGATACTGAGGTTAATAAAAAATTTCTCCCCTCCCCCCACCCCCCCCCCCCCCCAAAATAGGATTGTAGATTTTGAAAGGTAAGTCACTCCTTTATCTAATCAGGGTCTGAGTGGACCAAAGAAAAACAAATTCTAGAACAAGATTATCAACAATTTGATAAATAAAAGGTACCCTTTTAAAGTTGTATGTATATGAAGTTTGTAAATATAATTTCTTTTGTACCCTACATATGAAGACTGCAGTTTTAAGTACAATTATAAGGTAGCCAACCAATGAACTAAACTATGTGACTGCAAATAATGATGGACCTAACATTAACATGACCCCATTTTTGCCCCAGGATTCATTTTAAAATAAATCCAAAGCCTTTTGACTCTCGAAGACAAAAACCATTTTGACAGGTTCAGATCAGACTTTTGTCTACCCAAAAACTGTTCAATCAAACTATTGGTCTTTCAATTCCCAAAGGTAAGAAAAACAAAAAAGTAAAATCAACTTCCTTTGAATAGAAAAAGGCAAAAAGAGGAAAATGAGAACTGATTTCTGGGGTTATGTTGGTCTCGATCTGTTTCCAGTTTCCAAAAGAAGACCTGTCCTTTGAATGCCAATAAAAACAAACAGTTTTTGGTTCCATTAGTGTCTACCCTGAAAACCTCCTTTCTTTGGGAAGAAAGCATTCTTGGGTTTGGGTATATCGTGGATGTCCATCACTTGAATCGTCCTTTGCTTTTTGGCTTCATCACACCAAAACACACAACAAAAAAGATAAAACATCAATGAAGTTCCTAATCAAAAGTTGCAAGTACTGAAACTAGAAAGACCTAAAAATTGAGGAATTCAGGAAATGCTTTTCCATCATGGGCCAAAATAATTATGAGAAACACCATGGACAAACCAAGCACAGCCCAGTTGAAACCTGCTTGGTTGTTCATGGCCCCGAGATATAGTACTTTTCAAGAATGTTAATGATCAGAATCACAGTTTATCAAAAAAAAAAAAAAAAAAAAAAAAAGAACTGAAGTATCAGATTTGGACCAAATAATATTAACTAAGAGAAAGAAAAAAATCAAACCATTTCGTGCTTCTTGGTAATTCTCATGAAGTCTCTTTCTGGCTGATGCAAGCCTTTCAGGATCAATTGTAGTATCCTTGGTTTCTCTCTTATTCTGCATATATAAAACAAACCCAATTTAGATCAAACTAAACTCCTCCATTCTTTTTTGTCGGCAACCAAAGAAGGGAATTGAATGGAAGGAAAAATCCAGACATATGGAGGAGGAGCAGAAGCAGAGACAGGAATGTGTTCGGCCTGTTTGGGAGGAGCTTCTCTTTTAGGAATAACTTTACCCGTTGATCCAGGTTCTGCATTAGTCTTATCTGAACCACCATCTATTAATCATTCAATTTTCCACCGACCCATCAAAAATTACGCAAGATCACAGAAGTGATTAATCAAAATTGCATGATTAGAAAATCAAGTTCTGAACATAGCATCTGATTCTTTAACTCACTTTGAGGATTTGGAAAGTATGCTAAATCAGGAACCTGAAAAATGCAGAACCCATTTCAGATTCCAGAACCCTGAACAACTTTAATGACTTTAGTCCACAGCATCGAAGAGAGAGGAGACCCGGGGGGGGGGGGGGAAGTTTTTGACTGACCTGGTGATGACTATTTTGAGAATTTCTTTGAGGATGATTCTGCAGAGGAGAGTCTTCATCAGCTGCTGACATTAGACAACATTAATCAAACTTTATGGTAGAAAACCTAGTGAAGTGATATTGTGGGATGTGATTAATTTTGAGATTACCAATCAGCGAAGAAGCTGTGACTTCACCAGGTGTATTTAACTTCATCCATTCATCCACCAAATCCTTCCATTTTCTGCCAAAAATAAATAAACAAATACAGTAAGTAAGCCATTCTTTGGCTTTCTTTATCTGAAACCCAATGACTTTAGGGCAAGAAAATAAAAACTATTTGACATACTAAAAATGAGGAGCCAGACAGAAATTTCTCAAACCTGACAAGTTGCTTCACTAGCCTCCGTACTTCACTCGATGAATGCTTTCGCAATCGATTCACATGTCTTCCTACGTCAGTTTCCTAAAACACCCAGAAATTTTTTTGAAAAAAAAAAAAAAAAAAAAACCTCAAATCGAATTTGCTCATTCCACAAACCTGAAGAGCTTTGAAGGTTATATCCATGTCCGCCAGACTTTGGAGCAAATCGACCAATGAATTCTCTGTCTATAAGAAAAAATAATAAAATTTAAATATAAAAACAAAAATAATTAGGAAAAAATCGAATTAACAAAAATTTATTAAAAAAAAAAACCTGATCAGGATCTTCCAGGTGTTCTTTAATAGTGAGAATTTTTCTCTGTTCATCATCCATCGAATCACCGAAACACCGATCGAGTTCCTCATCTACATCACGATCAGTTGAGGGCGAGCTTTCCTTCTCTGGCGTAATTTCTCGCCGAAATGGACTTGTTGGAGTCTTGTTGTCCACGACAACACCACCACCGTTAGATTTATTTTTCACCTGACCAGAAAAGCAATTATCGCACGGCGGATAGCACGCAAAGAGCTTCTCGATGATTCTTTCTCTCCGACTCTTCAATTCGTCGCCGTATTCTTTCCTCGCTACATCGATCGCTGTCTCGATCAATGCCCACATATCGACTCCTGTGCTTCTCAATATCAACTTGAACTCATTCGAATCCATGTAAAAGAATTCCAAGATCTGAAGGAAAAACAGAGGAATACCCCCACTACAGTAGATCTATATAATCGTCGTCGTCGTCGTTGTCGTTATCATCATCATCACAACAAACTCAGAGATCAATTGGATTGGAAACCCCATTTGAAACCAAAGAGAGAGAGAGAGAGAGAGGATCTTCCTCGTCTTCTTTTCCCCTTTCTACTTTCTTCCCCCTTCTTGTTCTTCGAATTTATGATAATTTAATAAAGAAATTAAAATCTTTCTTTATTATTTAAATAAAATATGTGGTATATTTCTAAATTCATGATCCGGATTCAAATTTCACGTAACGGAAAAAAAAAAAAAAAAAAAAAATCAATGAAAAATCGTGGATATGAGCATTAAGGGGGCTTATCGGCTATTTTGAGGTAGACACTTAAAGCAAAAGCATCGAAAATTAAGAATTAATCTAGAAATATTTTTTCTACCATTTATAATCAATTTGTAAAGGAGGGTAAAATTTTATGTGATTTAATTTAGGGGATTTATGAGATTATTTGATATATTTTGATATTTATACTCTTACTAAAAATCTAAATAAATTTAATAATTTTTCTTTTATTTTTTTGCAAAAGATATGCACAATCCACGAATCCAAGATATAAGTTTAGAAAAACAAAAGCCATTTTTCCTTTACTTTATATTATTATTGTCTATTGTTAACAGATATAATTTTCTTTTTTAATTTCCTTTTATATTTGTTAATATAGTAAATTTCTTAATAATATATTTGTTAATTTCTCAATTGTTATTCGATTATCGGAAACATTTTGATTTACAAATACATTTTCGTGCAAATCATATAGTTATTCATCAGTAAATATATTATTGAGAAATTAACTATAACCACTACGAGAAAATAGCGTATCAACGATGAAAAATTAACGATGAAAAAAAATTATCAATAATAACGATGGATTAATGTCAGTAAAAATTATTGAGAGATTAGCGATGAAAATTTTTTTATCGGTAAACCGTCGGTGAAATGGTTTAGAGTAAAAAAAACAAAGAAATTTATGTAAATCTATCAGCGACGGATTAACGACAGAAATATTTCTTTTGATGTAATGGTTTAGGGTAAAAAAAATTATGTAAATCTATCACCGACAGAATTTTTAGCGATGGAAAATTTCCGTCGATAATCTATCGGTGTAATGATATAGGGTAAAAAAATATATTTATATAAATCTATCAGGGACAGAATTTTTAATGACGGAATTTTTCTGTTGTTGATGTGGTTTAGGAAAAAAAAATTATATAAATCTATCAGCGACGGATTAGTAATGGATTTTTATTTTATTATTTTTTCATTTTTTCATTTTATTATTTTATTATTTTATTATTTTATTTTATAATTCTTTTTCTTTTTTATTTTATTTATTTTATTTGATAAATTAAGAAAAATAATTTGTTATTCTATTTTAATTAATCAAATTTATGTTTTTGGCTCAAAAATTTTTATTTTTTTATTTAACACCAATTTAATCAAAGTCGAATTTAAACGGTTAGAAAAATTCAATGAAAATATTCAATGAAAAAAAAATTACCTTAAGGTAAAGAAAAAATGAATTAAAATGAGAGTGAGATAAAAAAAAAATATAAGAGTGAGATAATAAAAAATAAGATTTCACAAAAGGGATCATGGTATAGTAGTTGTGACAACTCAAAAATTACCATTATGTTAAGATTCGAATTCTGTTGAAGACAATTTTCTCAAAAGAAAAGATGGCATGCAGGCTGGCGCATACGGGAGTGGGAGGGCATGTGGTCGAGCGCATGCATGCTTTAGCAGGTGCCAAGAATTAGTGATGAAAATTTTTCGTCGTTAATAGTTTTACATATTGTTTGCTATCAGTAATCGATTATTTTTATCGTTAATCAATCGCTGATATTTTTACATATTGTTTTCTATCGGCGAATGATTTTTTCTATCGCTAATCCGTCATTGATAATCTAGCGACGGATAGTATTCTATCTGTAATATTTAGCGAAAAAATTTTCAGCGACGGATTTATTGATAGAATTTTTCATCGGTAATACTCTTTAACGACAGATATCTTACAATTAGTGATAGATATTTCCGTCACTGATACCATGTTTTCTAGTAGTAAATATATCTGTAATTGAATAACAATTCACAAATAATAATTTCAAAAAAAAGACAATGGACATATTATTTCCCTTCTTAAAAATGCATTTGTAAAGTAAATATGCGGAAAATTTTAATAAAAAAATTTCCTAGCAAAAAAGAAATTAATGTAGTCCAAAAAAATTATATTTTTTTAACAAATACATTTATTACTCGCAAAAAAGGAAATTATATTTGTTAATTTTTCAAATTGGTAAAATTTTTAAATCAACTTCTCTTTTCTAAATCTATATTTTGAATTGCAGAAAAAAAAAGAGTACAAAATATTGAATTTGTCAGATTTTTGATAAGTATATAACATATAATTTTTTTATCTATTGGTTCAAGCTGACACTGTGGCTCATGATTGAAAAAGGCTAATCAACCCGAATCCTTTTGGCAAAAATTTTATATTTTTTTAAAAGAATTTTTCAGAATTTTCTTTTAAAAAATTTCGCATACCAACTTAGCTGCCATGTGTGTTGCTGAGTTGGCCCTCATTGGGAGAGAAGTTGGGGCAGCCCCAACTTCGAGCCACCATGGCTCCTGCGGTAGCTATGGTCGGTCCTTGGCCTCCACCATCGCTCCCAAAGTGGGGTGGCTATCCGGCCTTCCTCAGTGGTAGGTTTGGTCGGAGTGGGAAAGAGAAATCGAGAGATTGAGAGAAGACTGCGAGTTGAAGAAAGAGATAGAGCTTCCTACGTCCAAGGAAGAAGATGAGACACACAGAAAGAAGGGGAGGGGTGAGAGAGAATAAGAGAGATTGTGAAGTTGTTTTTTTTTTTTTGAAATAAAAAATTAATTTTTTAATATTTTAACAAATTAAAGTAGACGGAAGGCTAACATTATTCATTTTTGTAGTTGATGAAATATTTTGATTTTTTTTAATTACAAATAATAATACAGGATAGCATTTTCTTTTAAAATTTTTATTACAAAAAGCGAAAAATCATTATTCTTTGAACTCCCTCCGAGTTGGATTCGACGCTAGTGCTCTCTATCACTGGTCATGGTCACATTGAGCGGTACTTGTAGCCTATATTCTATTTGAGAGAGAGAGAGAGAGAGAGAGAGAGAGAGAGAGAGAGAGAGAGAGAGAGAGAGAGAGAGAGAGAGAGAGAGAGAGAGGGATAATTATGGACAAAATGTGATTGATATGTTCACGGGCAAGGTTGGAGATGAATAGAGACAATACATGAGACGAAAATTGTTATGTTTTGATGAGTCATTGAAGTTCGTCGCGTTGTCCTATAAGAAGACTCCCTCAATCTAATGCGAGAGAGAGAGAGAGAGAGAGAGAGAGAGAGAGATGGGGGAAGAACAAGATGTGGTGATTGTAGGGGCAGGAATTGCCGGATTAGCCACGGCAGTGGCCTTGAAGAGAGTCGGGGTTCGAGCCCTAGTGCTAGAGAAGTCCGACGGGCTTCGAGCCACGGGCGCAGCCCTAACCCTTAGCTCCAATGCTTGGACTGGTCTTGATGTACTCGGAGTTTCCCACAAGCTTATACCCCTTTACACCTACGCCAATTTCAGAAAGTAGTTCCTTAAAAATTCACTTTCGTTTCGACAGCAAATCAGTTTTGATAAATTGTTTTCCTAATTTCATTGTTTTCTATTTGATAGGGCTTACATAACCAACGTTGCCAATGGAGCTATTTCAGAATTTTCTTTCTCTGGATCTAATGAGTGAGCTCTTCAAAATCCCATCCCGTCTGAATTTTCAAAAATTTAAACCAGTGGTCACATGACCCATACACGAAATGATTGATTAGTTTTGGTATACAGGAACACAGTTGGACCAACCTTGGTGCACCGTAGGGCCCTGCTGGAGGCACTGGCGGAGGAGCTGCCTAGAACAGACATTCGCTTTTGTTCCAAGCTCATTTCCATAGAATCCCATATACAAGATGGCTCCACACTCCTCCACTTGGAAGATGGAACTCTAATGAAAGCCAAGGTAACTCAGAATATTTCTTGAAGACAATGAAATCCCCTGTATTTTGGATCACAACTTCGACCGTTCATAAACTTAATTTGGTTAAAAAAGAAAAATTAGGAACAAGAATAGTATGGTCTTTTTTTTTTTTTTGACAAATTGGTATATGAAATTATGATCCAACTAATTCGATTTGAACTACTATCAGATTCTCTATAGGGAGAGCTCTCTCAAAATGATTCTTTTCATTATCAAAATTTGAATTCGAGTTTTAGTTAATGAAACTATCGTCTTCCACTTAGCCAACTTAGGTCAAGTGTCCCTCAAGGTACTAGTCTATTTACACATCTAATGTGTGGATGAGAACTATACATACATTTCAGTATTGGCCCAGGTTTTACTAGGGTGTGATGGAGTGCACTCCGTAGTGGCACAATGGTTAGGACTGAGCCCTCCAAGGGAGTCAGGTCGATCAGCAGTCCGGGGGCTAGCCGTGTTTCCTCAAGGCCATGGGTTCAACCCAGGAATGTACCAATTTGTAGGTGTGCGCAAGAGGGCTGGTTATATTCCAATCAACGACAAAGAAGTCTACTGGTTCTACGCTGGGAAATCAGCTCCCCAAGGTTAGCTTATTTGTTTTTTCCTTTTCTTCATAGGTCATTCCATATTTAAAAGAAAATTTTTAACAACAACTTACCAATTTAAAAAACATGAATAATTGATCAACTAAGGTAAATTGCGATGTTGGTTTTTCAATTCATTCATTTTCAGAGGACGCTATGGCGAAAAATCCTACATTGATACAGAAACAACTGACTGAAAACTATTGCAAGGACTTCCCCCCCAAGTTCTTGGAGGTCATCAACCAATCAGATCTCTCCACCTTGACATGGGCCCCGCTATTGTATCGGAATCCATTGAATGTCCTATTTGGAAATGTATACAAAGGAACTACAACGCTAGTGGGCGATGCCATGCATCCTATGACCCCTGATTTAGGTCAAGGTGGATGCACAGCAATAGAAGATGCAGTGGTTCTTGGCCGTCACATTGGCCAATCCTTCATTCAAAATCACCAAAGGCTTGTGCTTAACGAAATGGCTTTAGCATTGAAGGGTTATGTGCTCGAGAGGAGATGGCGCACCGGTGGTCTAATTGTAGCCTCTTATTTTGCCGGTTGGGGCCAACATGCTGGCCCAGGATGGTGGTGGGCGTTTTTTAGGGATATCATATTTTATCGTGTTATTTATAGCAAGATATATGCCGGTATAAAATATGATTGTGGAAAATTACCCTCCATTGATCTGAATGACAAAAATAAATTAGACTAATTTTGTAAAAGAAATAATATTGAAATAGTTTCTCTGAACGTTGAGTATGCTTGGGCTAACATTTGGGATCAAACGAACCTAATTCTGGTCTAATCTTTTCTTAGAATTATCAAAAAAAATTATACAAATCATAAATTATGGCGTTAGGTTTAAAATTGTTTGAAATCAACTAGGTATGAGTCGTGACATCTTAGCTTAGTAATCAACTAGCTACAAATAGTTGTAAAATCATCCACTTTTACCAAAAATTCATTTGAGTTGAGTGATCGGATACTCTATCCCCTTAACCAAAGATCTCTACGAATGGTAAAAAAAGATCGAGAGAGTTAACGGCTAAAATGAATCCCATAGTACTCAAACTGAATTAATCGGGTAAAGTCCGGATATCAACAATGAAAACCAAAAAAGAAAATCAACCACTCTTAAACTTTGCGGGCATCTTGGATTTTACAAGTTTTCAGAATAAGATCAAGCCACCTATGTTTTTCTATGATTACTTTGTGGGTGTGAAGCAGTGAAACAATCTTAGTCATCTTCATACGATACGAAGAAAAAAATGGAAAACAATGTAGTAGAAATAGTATTTCAATTCTCAACAAAATTGCACCATCCAATGGAAAAATCTACAAATAAGACCAAGAATTCTAAGAAACTTCTCAGAAGAAAGTATAGATAGAAAAACCCAGTTTGCTTATCAAAAATAATTTTGTGCAGTCATACACGTAGCCAATTTTGAGTCCTGTCCAGACCAAGAAGAAAATTCTTTCCAGACATTTCTTGCCTTTTTGTGATTACGTGAGATGAGAGGCAAGGTAATCCTAATTGCCGAAAATAAGGTGCTTGAATTTTCCTCATTTTTCCAGAAAACGTGGCAGTTCATGGCAAAGTCAAACATCCCTGTGTAATAGTAGCAATTTTGTTCACTTTGGTCAAAACAGGTAACCTTCAAGGACAACATAAATATCATCTTCATCATCCTCATACACATGAGAGAGAGAGAGAGAGAGAGAGAGAGAGAGAGAGAGAGAGAGAGAAAGAGATGGCGTGGAGAGAGGAAGATGTGGTGGTGGTAGGGGCTGGAATAGCGGGGTTGGCAACAGCGGTGGCACTTAAACGTGTTGGGGTCCAAGCGCTGGTGCTAGAGAAGGCCGATGGGCTTCGAGCCACTGGTGCAGCCCTGAGCCTTGCACCCAATGCTTGGGTCGCTCTTGATGCGCTTGGTGTTTCTCACAAGCTGACTTCCCTTTATCTCCCTTCTTCAAAGTAAGAAAACTTCTCTTCCTCTCATTATGGATGGACAGAACTTTCTCCTAAAAGAATATTATAATTTCCTTTTTATATTAATCTAATAAACTAGTGAATTTTTTTTAGGGCTTACATAACCGATGTAGCTACGGGAATCACCAAAGAAGTCCCCTTATCCAAAAATGAAGGGTAAGTTTTTCAAACACCCCTCATCTGCTTAGTTGTCTGGTGAATGAATCTCGGAAAGAAATTCTCAATCTCACCGTCCTCGAATTTTCAAATTTTGATTAACTGCTAACTCATTCATGGGATTTATCATAAATGTTTTGAGACAGCAAAGACTATAAATAAAGAATAATATGCCCAAATATTATGGTAACAAGAGTTTTGATACAGGCAAGGACCTGGACCGAGGACAGTGCACCGTAAAGTCTTGCTAGAGGCTCTGGCAGAGGAGCTGCCTAATGAAGCCATTCGATTTTCATCGAAGCTCACTTCCATCGAATTTGAATCTGAAGGCCCATCCAACATTCTTATTCATTTGAGTGATGGGACACTAATCAAATCCAAGGTAAAGTCATAAGTAAAAATACTTAGCAACTGATTTCTTTTTCTTCTTCTTCTTCTTCTTCATTTTTTTTTTGCTAGACAAAAAAAGAACGGGAGGGGTAGTCAAAATGGCCAGCCCCTCTTGGACTTGACCATAATGGTTGGTCTCTAGCCGCTAAACACTTTGATGTAGTTTTGACTAAACTATTATTGCAATTAAATTGCTTATAAACATTGTGTTATATGTCAATTTTGAGCACAGGTTCTCGTAGGGTGTGACGGGGTACACTCTGTTGTGGCACGATGGCTGGGATTGAGTCGTCCAGTCAATTCGGGTCGATGGGCAGTGCGTGGGTTAGCCACGTTTCTTGAAGGCCATGGCCTGCGCCAAGATCATGTCCAACAATTTGTAGATGCGGGCAGGAGGGCTGGTTTTGATCCTTTGAATGATAAAGACCTCTACTGGGGCTTCACTAGCAATTTTCCTCTCCCAGGTTAGCTCTTCTTTCCACACCCATTCTAAAATATTTTTCCCTTTTTCTACGGGACCAAAATGGCCTTAAATATATACCAAGGGTGGTTGTAACCAGCACTTTCTTTGATGGGCACAATTTTTTCATATAGACATAACCAATATGGTGGTGCTACAATAACCGCGACAAAATCAAAATTTATATCAAAAACGAACTAGAACATACATTTAGCATTAATCAGCACCAATGCTTTTTAGAATGTTTATTTATGCTTTGCATAGGTGATAGGCCCAATTCCCTAATCCCCAAATTGGTTGTTTGGGTGTTACAG
Source organism: Dillenia suffruticosa (assembly GCA_033439265.1). Classification (NCBI taxonomy): domain Eukaryota; kingdom Viridiplantae; phylum Streptophyta; class Magnoliopsida; order Dilleniales; family Dilleniaceae; genus Dillenia; species Dillenia suffruticosa. The sequence continues at coordinate 3,067,317 of JAVTVX010000027.1, forward strand.
ATGATCATGGCATGGCTGGAGACCCCAAACTCATACTGAATCAACTGCTTGAAAAGTATTGCAAGGACTTCCCAGCCAAGTACTCAGAAGTTGTCCGCCGATCAGATCTTTCCACAGTATCGTGGGCCCCATTATTGTTTCGGTATCCATGGGACGTCCTAGTAGGTAAGTTGAGCAATGGAGGTGTTACAGTAGCAGGGGATGCCATGCATCCTATGACCCCGGAGTTGGGACAAGGTGGTTGCGCTGCATTAGAGGATGCCGTGGTCCTAGGCCGTCACATTGGAGAGTTGTTCCTAAAAAATAAGGGCCTTGTGGCTGAAGAGGTCAATTCTGCAATCAAAGGATACGTGAATGAGAGGAGATGGCGAGCTGCTACTTTGATCATGGGCTCATATTTGTCAGGTTGGGCTCAGTATGCTGGAAGCGGAGGGTGGAGAAAATTTTTAAGGGATTCAATATTTTATAGATTTATTTATCCTAAATTTTTCGACTCCATACATTACGATTGTGGCAAATTGCCTCTGGTCCCCTCTACTCAAATCAAGGATTAGCATAAGAAGACAGATTCAGACTGAGCTGATATATTCCTCATGCATGGTTTAGTTAGTCATTTTGCAAATTTTTGATTTGATTTAATCTATATTGTTTAGACGAGTTTGATTGTAATATTTTTTTATTAAATTACATTTTGTTGTTTTTTCTTTTAAAATTTTAAAGAATTTTAAATATATTATTTTTCAGAGTGTAACCCATGAAAGTATTATTTTTTTTAATCATTTGTAATTTGCTTTCGAATTGAGTCATTTAGATAGGCATAAGAATAGCCTTTCTAATTTTTATAACCCATAAAATTATATCAATCTGATTCTATAAATTATATAATTAACTTTACATATATCAGAGCACTTAATCCAAAAGATATTCGAATAAAAATTTTACAGTTCTTTGTAATATAAAATTATTATTATTATTATTATTATTATTATTATTATTATTATTATTATGAATGTGAGGTGGGGGTTGCTTTGCTCTCAAAGTAGTTTATTTTTTGATTTGATCACAGATATTTTAAAATTTTACTGATTCGATTTGATTAATTTAAATGTTGATTCTTTGGATACTTTACAAAATTCAAATTTAAAAATTTAATTAAAGGAATTAGTGCACTTCAATTGAATTGACCCTGGCTAACGTTGATCAAAGCAGCCTATTGTGACAATAGAAAATAGGGATAGAAAGGCAATAATGCACGAACTAATGGGGCCAAGGTGTTGTCACGTCGCCATGTCCCAAATTCGGGTGCTTCGAAGAGTTCGAGATCCTTTGAGATGCCATGCCCCAAATTACTCTTCAAGGAATACAAACACTACAAACAAAAAGGATCGAGTTCTCTCTCTCTATTTAATTCTCTCTCTTTTTTAATTTTTTTAAAATATATTTACAAGTCATTCGATTTTAATTAGTTGTTAGGATTTCACTTCAATAAATAAGGATAAAAGAAAAATGTTTTTTTTAATTTTTTATAATTTATGAAATTCATAGTAAAAAATATGTATTTTATGCTTTCCATATCAATCATTTGGTCATATTTTCTGTTATTCTTTATTTTTAGATACAATTTCAGGGAAGAAAAAGAAAAATCAACGGGTGTTTTGTATATAACTTGGCTACTATGAGATTTATACAAGAAAGAAGTCTGCTTGTAGAGCATTGCCTACAGATTTTTCTAGTGATTTGGATTAATAGAGTAAATTAAACTAATTTTGCTTTTCTTCCTTCTTATTGGGTTTTTATTGTCCATGCCCTAGGAATAACTAAGAAGCTATTAAAAAGATTATCTTCTAAAGGGGTTTTTGCAACTTTTTATTCACCATCGTTGCATGCCCCCAACAAGGTTCAGTCTCAAAAAAAAAAACCAAAAGTTAATTATTAGAGCCGCCATGACCTTGGTTTTGTATGGCAAAGAGTGACCACCCTTTGATTGGCCCAGTTTAAATTTTTTATTTTTTTATTATTTAATTAATATGAGTCACCACATTATGCCTTGAATCTCTCAATTGTATTACCACTCTCTCTCTCTCTCACCCTCTCTACACGACAGAGCTGTAAGAGCCATGTGATAGACTGATAAGAGTCCAAGTTCCCAAAAAAGAAAAAAATATATGGGAGAGGACACAACCTTTCGTGTGACGATAAATTATTGAGAAGAGAATGAAAAATTTTCTCATAAATTTTCATAAAGATGAATGATACATGGTTATGTATTTTTTAATAAGACTTTCATGAATCATAAGCTCAAAATACATATCATCAGAAGAATTTTAATTATAAAAATGCATATTTATTTATCGAATTTGTCACAAGATTATTTTATTATTTAAATGATCATAACATAAAATATACTCTTAAGTAACCAAGAATATTATATAATATTTAGTATTTTTTATGTTTAATTTATTTGGTGCATATAGGGATCAAAGCTTTACATAGAAACATTACACGCTTACAATGGACATTTTTGTGTTATTTTTTTTATTTTTCATGGCAATTTTAGCTGTGACATTCACGTCATCTGTCCAAGCCATTACCCACAAGGGATAGACTTGTCTAGTCAACTTTTGTATCCTTCGAGATATTATATGAGACAAAAAAAATGAGAGAGAGAGAGAGAGAGAGAGATCAAAGTTGGAAATGACGGAGGAGGATGTGGTGGTGGTGGGTGCCGGAATAGCGGGGTTGGCGACGGCGGTGGCACTTAAACGAGTTGGGGTTCGGGCCCTGGTGCTTGAGAGGTCCGAAGAGCTTCGAGCCACAGGTGCAGGGTTGAGCCTTTTCCCGAATGCCTTTTGTGCTCTTGATGCCCTTGGTGTTTCTCACAAGCTCACTTCCCTTTATGCCTCTTCTACCAAGTACTGAAATTTTCTTATATTGAGCCACTTTCATATACTCTAGGCGTGACTCATTTTAATCATTTTCTGCTTTTTTAATTTTTTTTTTCTTTTAGGGGTTGTATAACCAATATTGCAAGTGGAATTACTCGAGAAGTTTCTTTTGGGTGAGGCTCCTAAAAACACCCCTTGTTAGGCAAGAGCTCCACCAGTATTATGCTAACACAGAGCTTTGTAGCAGGCAAGGGCTTGGACCTATAGCAGTGCATCGTAAAGCATTGCTAGAGGCTTTGGCGGAGGAGCTGCCTAACGACGCCATTCGTTTTTCTTCGAAACTCACTTCCATTGAGATGGAAGCTGCTGATCATAAACGACAAGACTCATCTGGCATTCTTATCCACTTGGATGATGGTACACCTATTAAAGCCAAGGTAATGTCATATCATTAGAAAAATAAAATAAAATAAAATTCTAGTGCTATATATATTTTAAAAAAAAAAATCTTTTCTGACATTTTTCTGGGGGAAAATTTATGGGCATTCGATTTTTTTTTTTTTTTTAATTTTCAATTGAGAACAGGTTTTAGTGGGATGTGACGGGGTGCACTCGGTTGTGGCACAATGGTTAGGACTGAGCCAACCCGCGTATTCTGGTCGAGGCGCGGCCCGTGGGTTGGCCCTGATTCCTGAGGGGCATGGGCTGAGCCAAGATCAGGTCCACCAATTTGTAGATACGGGCAAGAGGGCCGGTCTTTTTCCTCTCAATGATAAAGAAGTGTATTGGTTCTTCAGTTGCAAATCTACCCCCCAAGGTTAGCTCTTCTTCTCTCCCACCATGCTCCCACAATACCAAAATGGAAAAAAAGAATTATGATAAAAATAAAAAGAAAATCTTACACTCCGAAATATACTTATTTAAGTTTTATATATTTTTTGTAGATTAGTCACTTTTTCATAAGAGTATATTTAGAACAAAAGAAGAGTGTTTGAGATAATTGTTGATACTATAATTTTATGAAAAATAAATACATTATTATAATAGTGAAATCAATCATAAATTTCTTTTTAACTCTTACATAATTTTAATGTCTAATGTATTGTAACCGATGCGTTAATGGTCGGGGTTGAATTTTTTTAGTTAAATTCTGTTCGAAATGGATTATTTGAAATCAATAAATTAATTATCATCGAAATTATGAAAAATTTACATAAAATTTTAAAATAAAATAATTATATTTTTTATTTAAGAAAATATAAAATAATGAAAAAGAGCCACGTTAAGTGGCAATGTGGGCGAAAGTACTTAGTTTTATATAAATATATCAAAATTCAGAAAAATGACTAAATAAATAATTTAAGTGTTGCTTTTTTCATTAGTGTTTTAATCATGAGCTAATATATGTATATGTTACGTAAGATTTGAACCTTCGGGACTTAATCATGAGCCGATATATTCAATAATTATTTCCCCTTATTTTTGCAATGGGGCATTGGCCCAAGTCCTAGTAAATAGTGTTGATTGTTGGCTGCTTCAGATGATCATGACATGAGTAGAGACCCCAAGCTCATACAAAAGCAAGTGATTGAAAAGCACTGCAGGGACTTCCCGGCCAAGTTCCTAGAAATCATCCAACAATCGGATCTTGCCACGTTGACATGGGCCCCGCTCGTGTTCCGATACCCATGGAACGTAATCCTTGGAAAAATGTACAAGGGAGGAGTGACCGTGGCTGGCGACGCCATGCACCCGATGACCCCCGATTTAGGACAAGGTGGTTGTGCAGCTTTAGAAGATGCAGTGGTTCTAGGTCGTCACATTGGAGAATTGTTCCTAAAAAATAAGAGGATTGTGCCTCAAGAGGTGGGCGTTGCACTCAAGAGTTACGTGAATGAGAGGAGATGGCGCGCCGCTGGTTTGATCACAGGGTCCTATCTATCTGGGTGGGCTCAACAGGTCGGAAATAATTGGTGGATGAAATTTTTAAGGGATGTTATCTTTTATAAGTTTCTTTATCCTAAGATTTTTGATTCCATACGTTATGATTGTGGTACATTGCCTCGCAATTTGGATGATCCTACTAAGATGGATTAAGGTATTCCTCCTACGGTTTAATTAAAATAAGTTAGCTTGAAAACATGTAAGATTTGCCTCTTTTTCTTTCTCTACAATTTTCTGACTGTATTCAAGCTAACACAGCTATGGTTGGTTCCTGCATACATGTAAGATGGAGTTTTGGAAACATTCTTAAACAAAGAACTACTTGTTACCCATTTGTGGTATTTCTTCCTTTATTTAAGTGTAAGAAATTTTGTGCAATATTTGGATATCGATATTTGATAACTATTTCTTCCTTTGTTTTGTTACTTGGCAGCCACGTGCTCGTGGGCTGGGATTGGCGGTTGCGGGTCGAAAAATGGCAGGCTTGTTCAATCCCTAGAACTCGCGGTTCAGGTCGGTTTCGGGCCCAAACCAATGGCCATGTTGTGCAAGATTAACCAGTTTAAAACTAGACTCTGGACTTTTTTCTTCGGCACAATACAAATCTTTGGCGCGGTTTGGGGCTTATTGATAGATCATAAATTGATTTAATAATTATAATTAATTTTATTTTATTTTTAAATAAATATTATACTAATAGTATAAAGCCTCTCAAACTCATGTTTTTTGTAGTTTATTTTCTGGCGGAATTTATTTATTTTCTTATTTTTCTTCTTCTTCCATATTTTGTTCTTAGTTTTCTTTTTTATTTGATGGGTGTATTAAAGTGTTGATTTTTCATGGTTATAAGATCTAATTGAGTGTATTGTATTAATGTCTCATAAATATTTATTAAATTCTCATACTTAATTGTTTATGATTTATTTTGATTTATTAAATTAAAAAGCCTATATTCAATAATTTTAGAATAATTTATAGACAATTACCACGATAAATTTATAATTATTTATTTTCTTAATTCATGACTTTGTTAATAATTTAATTTATGTCATGGATTAAATAATCTAATTTAAATAAACTTGTTTGTGTGTTTGTTAATTAGAATTAGATTTTTCTAAATTTTAATACTAATATTAAATCTTAAGAAATTCTATACGATTGTCTTTTGATTAGAAAAATAATGAACGACCTTCTCTTGATTATTGATAAATAAGAAGAGATTGATTGTTTGACATTTATTAAATGACTATAATCAATTTATTTATGAATTGTTGAATTCATTAGATGTATCGATGATCATTCAATTTGATTCAAGGTGGATATAAATTTTTTTGACTAACAATTGATTTTCTATTAATTTTTAATTCTTTTAATTTCAAGTTATTTATTTATTTATTTAGTTAATTATTTTTTGAATTAATTTACTAGTTTAGTTAATCTTACACCATATTTTATTATTTTTATTATTTTGTCGAGACACCACTTGTTCCAGCCGGTCATGACCCGGTTTTCAAATGTTTGTGGCTGAACTTCAACCTTTTTTTTTTTTTTTTAAGTTTGATGATTCACCGTTGGTTCACTTGGCGGTTCTTCCCGGGCTGCTTTGACCCGCCAATTTATGAGTAGTTCAGGCCAACTTATGGTTCAGTTCCAAAAGCTCACCCAGAAGAGCCGGGCTGGTTCACGTGCAGAGCCGTCAGTCACGAATTTCACATTAGATCCCTAAATAATTATAAAATAGTATTTAAATCTAATAGATTTTTCCATTCAACAGGTTAATTTTTTAATTCTCTTTGAGTTTAAGTTTGTTATTTGGATCCGTGACACAATTCAACCGAAAATAATACTATCTTCCATTGAACTCTCTAGGAACCGAATATATATCTTTTCTCCCAATTTTTGTATGTCCCTCTCACTCAAACTGTCAATACCTTTTGATTTTTTCATACTGTTTTTTTCTCCCTCTATTTTCACACTATTAATAAAAAAAATTTATATTTTCCCGTCTTGCAAAAAAAAAATAAGAATTATGATTAAAATTAAATATTTTACAACCGGTGAAAGCTCTCAAACTAATTTAAGAAGTGGTAATAATATTAATCACTATATTATGATTTTTTTTTTTAAAAATGTAGTAAAATAAGATAATTTGAATTCAAAACAGTAAATAAGGAAATTAACTATTTTGGCTGTGCAGGGCTGCGGAGATTTTGCGTGCCGGCCAAGGTCGCCCTAATGCGCACGTGATCGCAATTGACTGCCGAAAGTTTTCCTCATCTCAATCGTATTCGTCACGCTTCTTTGCTAGGGACTTGAATTGACCGCGCGATTTGAAAATATTGAGAATATATTAAATTCTTTTAATCAAATTATAAAAAAATCATGGTAATAATTCTCTCTGGGAAATGTAATATTTATTTATAAAATATCTATATTTTAAATAAAAAAATAAAATTTAAAATAAGTTAAAGTAAATAGAGATGTTAATCATGCCCCGTTAATATTAGAATTAAACATTACATATTTATTTTTTGATTTAATTTTTGGTGGACTACTGAATGAGGAAAAAGAATAAGAGCCATAAGAAGTAATTAGTTCATAATTATATAATTAATTTGAATAAGAGAGAATGAAATTTATTAAGCATTATTTATCAAAGTTAGAATTATTTATCTATCATAAATAAATACCAAAATTATATTATTAATAAATATGAAAACTATATTTTATAAATATAAGACTATTCAATTATGAGACCTAATTACCTAAACCATTATTTTGTAGCCGCCCAAGATACTATTTTACTGGACCATCTTGCATCAATTGTGTAGTATTTTATTTGCTGTGCTTTGCTGTATATTTCCCCGAGGAAGACAAGCAGACAAGTCTAGTCAAGACTGGTTACCTCGAAGCCAGTATAAATGTTTAACCCACACACAATACACAACAGAGAGAGAGAGAGAGAGAGAGAGAGAGAGAGATGGAGATGTCAACCGTGATGGAGGAAGATGTGGTGGTGGTGGGCGGTGGAATAGCCGGGTTGGCGACAGCAGTGGCACTGAAGCGAGTCAGCGTCCGAGCCCTGGTGCTGGAGAGGTCCGAAGGGCTTCGAGCTACTGGTGCAGCCTTGAGCCTTTTCCCCAATGCCTTTTGTGCTCTTGATGCTCTAGGCGTGTCTCAGAAGCTCTCTTCCATTTATACCCCAGCTACCAAGTACTGACCATTTTCATGTCGTCGCATGTTGACATTGCGGGACTCATTTCAATTTTCTATATATTATTAATTTATTAATTATTTTTGGTTAGATTTGTGTTAGGGGATTTATTAAGAATATTGCTAGTGGATCCACTCGAGAAGTCTCTTTCACAGAAACCGAAGGGTAAGACACTAATAATTAGAAAGATTCATGTGAACCAACAATGCGAAGGTAACAAAAATTTTGATACAGGCAAGGGCTTGGACCAAGAGCAGTGCATCGAAAAGCCTTGCTAGAGGCTCTGGCAGAGGAGCTGCCCAATGACTCCATTCGTTTCTCGTCAAAGCTCACCTCCATTAAACAACATGACCCATCTAACATCCTTATTCAATTGGATGATGGTACGATAATAAAAACAAAGGTAAGTCATCTACTACAAATGATGTCCTCAAAATCTCAATCCTATATTTCTAAAAATTTTTAAGATGATTCATTTTCAGATATTTCTTAAATTAGTTGTATTCCAGATTTATATTCTCGATATTTCTTAAGGATAAGGCATGATTTTATTTGATAAACATTTTGTTAATGTGCACAATTTTGGGCACAGGTTTTGGTGGGGTGTGATGGGGTGCACTCTGTTGTGGCACGGTGGTTGGGACTGAGCCGTCCGGTCAATTCGGGTAGAGGCGCGGCTCGTGGGTTGGCCGTATTTCCTGAGGGCCACGGGTTGAGCCTAGATCAAGTCCATCAGTTTGTAGATGCGGGAAAGAGGGCTGGTTATGTTCCTCTCAATGACAAAGAAGTGTATTGGTTCCTCACTTGCAAATCCACTCCCCAAGGTCTGCTCTTCCCTCTCTTCCTCACAACACTCTCAACTCGGACTTAAAAAAAAGAGAAAAAAATTTTGGTTGTATTTTATAGGTAAATTTATCGATATTTACTTGATCTAATGATTGGATTTTAATATTTTTTAAATAAAATTTTGAGTTAAAATCTTGTGTATGACAAAAATAATTATCGGGAGAGTTTTATTTTTTAAATATCCAACTTAGATTAAACTTAATCGAGTTTAACATGATTACTAATTATCGATAGTTTATAAAAAAAATATCTATATTTTACTTTTTTAACCATAAAAAAGGGAAAAAAATAGATAATAACCAATAAAAAAAATGTATCGAACCCTTAGAAAGTAAGATTAAATTAGTGTTTTCCAATAAATTATGTAACTCGCTAAGCTCAATTTTCTCAAGAGCCCTCTCCTATTCTCGGAGTTTCAAAAAAAAAAAAAAATTATGTAACTCGCTAATTTTTTATGAATATTTTAATCAAACAAAAGTTGTATTTGTTGTGTCAACAATTATTGGGCCATGATACCAAAGCGGGCCCATTGTTGAGCCCAAGGTTTAACTGGACACTAGAAATGTGATGGCCCACTTATTAATCCAAATGGGTGAAGGGGCCCATTACCTAATTGCTGTATTTTTTTCTTTTTTTTTTTGCGGGGGGTTGAATAATTGCAGTTTTGGTTGTTGGCTATTTCAGATGATGGGATGGCCGGAAACCCCAATCTTATACAAAAGCAAGTTATTGAGAAGTATTGCAAGGACTTCCCGGCCGAGTATCTAGATGTTGTCCGCCATTCCGATCTTGCCACATTGACATGGGCCCCATTGGTGTTCCGGTACCCATGGGACGTAATATCTGGGAACCTATGCAAGGGAGGGGTGGTCGTAGTAGGTGATGCCATGCACCCAATGACCCCTGATTTGGGACAAGGCGGCTGTGCAGCACTAGAGGATGCAGTGGTTCTAGGTCGTCACATGGGAGAATTGTTTCTGAAAAATCAGAGAATTGTGCCCCAAGATGTGGGTGTTGCACTAGGGAGGTTTGTGAGCGAGAGGAGATGGCGCGCCGCTGGTTTGATCACCGGTTCATATCTATCAGGGTGGGCTCAACAAATTGGAAACAATTGGTGGATGAAATTTTTAAGGGATATTATTTTTTATAAATTTCTTTATCCTAAGATTTTTGATTCCGTAAGATATAACTGCGGCAAATTGCCTTCTGCTTCGCCTTCCCAAAACAAGTCGGACAATCCAAACAAGATGGACTAAGATATTGCTCTTGTAAGTTGTAATTTACTCTTTTAGGTTAATCGTATTTTGTTTGAAAAATCTTTCCTTAGGTTTTTCTTAATAAATTGAAACATAAAGATTTTTTTTCTTATTGTATTTTCGTTTGATTGTAGCTGTTAATGAATTCTTAGCATATTTATTATCATACCAATTAATAGTTGGTGTAGTTAAAAAAATTAAATTATTTAATAAAAATTTATATTTAAATATTAAAAATAAAAAAAATAATATTGGAATGATTCTTTCTAAAGAGAGTTTGATAACAATTCAGATTGAATTAGTAAGAAATATGACTCCGATCAGCCGAACAAATAAAAAAATGAAAAACATATTTGTTATCATCAAATCACATGGGCGAGCCTGTCATCACAAGTGGAGATGCATTTGCATGATATAGGTGGGCAAGGCACGATGCTTCCTTCCACTAAGGACCACTCGAGAAAATGGTAGCAACCGGGGATAAGAGGATGATGACCACCGCCACTACAATCAAATAATGCCCCTACCATCTGCTAGTGCGGCCTTTATAATGGGCCCCCCAAATAACGGTTCAAAATTCAAATTAAGTTTTGGTCAAAAGTATGTCCCAAAATATATACGGACAAAATGAATTCAATTTTACATTATTATATTTTAATTAATTTTAAATTGGATATTTATTTGAATTAACTAAAATAAACTAATGATCTTATTGAAAAATGGTAAAATAAATTTTAATTTATTTAGTTTATCTAATATTAATTATCTGAGTATATAAATATCAATAAAATCACAAAAACTTATCGATATTTAGTTGGTTTAATAATTAGATATTGATATATTTCAAAATTTAGGTTCAATTTATATATCAAAAAAATAAATATCGAGAGAACTTTACCCTTTAAGAATCTAATTCAGCTTAAATCGAATTTAATAAAATTTAATATGGTTATCGAATATGATTGATTTATTGAAAAAATTAAAAAAAAAAATTAATTTGATTTAAATCAGATTTAATCAGAATACTATTGATTTATCAAACAAATCTTAAAAAGTCTTAATCGTCAAGAAATTAGGCCAAAGTTATCTTTTTACGATATCAAATCTATTTACGAAGGAGCATTGCTATTTATATAAATATAATTTGTTGATATATTTATTAAAAAAAAAAGTAGAATGATAATATGAGGAGAAACAAAGTTATATACCATAGCCCATACACATCCTAATGTACCAAAAAGGAAAGTAGGGGGCCATACCCTATTGAGTGAAATAAGATGTTCAAACTAAATTTCATGAGAATTTACTTAAGTTTATATGATAATTAATTTTTAATCAAATTATCACATATCTTAACTAATTTAATAAAATATTTTATTAAAATTTGATTAAAAAAATATTGATATGAAATGACATCCTAAATATTTTATCTATTTAGTTAAAAAATTATTTTTATTTTATTTTATAAATAAAAAAAAATTAAAATAGAGACAAATTGAATCAATTTAACTTTTTTTTAACAATCCAGAGTCATTCATTAAACAACCTTCAGAGAAAGACTAAATTAGGAAATATGCTCAAGCTAGCAACTCAGAATTAATTTAAGTCCTGGGGTAGGGGCAGTTTAGTAAATCTGTTGTTTATATTATTTTTTACTAAATATATATTTTTTTGAAAAAGGTGTATAGAGTTTTGCATGAAATAGAATTATTATTACTATTAAATTAATTTAAGTCCTGGGGTAGGGCCATGTTAGATGCCACGTGGCGCGTTCCTCTCTCTCTATTTTTTTTTTTTTTTTGCCGCACCCTCATTAAATTCCTCATCAAATCTTCAACCAACTTCTTTGCCTTCCATTCCGTATATGTAAGCATAATTGCAGCCACAACAACAGTATACTCAGGAATATTCAAGAAAGTCTTGAGAGTGAGAGAGAGAGAGAATGGCGAAAAACCCAGAAGAAGAACACCCAGTTAAGGCTTTTGGTTGGGCTGCTAGAGATTCCTCCGGCATTCTCTCTCCTTTCCATTTCTCTCGGAGGTCTCTCTCTCTTCCCTGGTGACACATTTCTTAGTAATTTTTGTCACTGAATTTCGTTTTTTCCTTCTTTGCTTAATTAATTTGTTTCAGTGTTTAAAGTAGAGAAGACAATGATCCTGAGATTATAATATCTTATGGCGTGTTCTGTACATTCTGTATTCTTTGGTGGTTGTGATCTGGGTTTGAAATTTTGGCCGTTTTAGATCCTCCTCCACCCTTTTGGCATTTGCCTTTTGTTTATTAAACCCTTAAAAGTGCACGTTCTTCGAGCAATTGTAAGATCAGGATTTTTTTTTTCTTTATTCAAAAGATCAGGGCAATTTAATTTGGCATGCTTAGTGTCGAACCAGATATTCCATAAAAATGGCTGGAGACCCCGATGTTAATGCCCGGAGGGGTAGCTACTTTGGTTGGCCCCCGTTTCCTTTTCGACTAGGAAAAAAAAATGTGGCATGACTTTTTTTTTTTTTACCCTGAAAAAAAATTGGATCAACTAATATTTGCTCAATTGAAGAACTTTAAATTCGTCCCCCTGAATAGGTCTGATGATGGGAATTCTTATGTTTGTGGCAACGAACTAAAGAAAGAAATAACCCCACAAAAGAAATTTTTATAAATATCCTAGAAAGACTACCATTTGATTTGAGGAATGCAATGGAGCACAAATCTGAAGCATGGATTCATAGCACATATTATGTAACCAAGATCTATATTGCGGATTCTGAAGCTTTTTAAATCCATATACGTATGCTCTTTAGCATTTTCCATTTGATTTTGGCATTCCTTCTGGTATGCTCGAATTATTTTTTCTTCGAGTTGATATCTATAATCAATGTATATGCGTTCTATATAAGCATAGATGTAATTAGTAAATAATAATTTTTAGAGGATTTGGCTGAATTTATACAAACCAAACATAGTGGAGAGAAGTTGTTTATTGAAGGAGATCTAAAGAGACATGTAGGAGAGAAAAATGATGGATTCGAAATCATACATGAAAATTTTGGTTTCGACAGTTGGAATGAGATGAAAAGTACCATTATAAAGTTTGCCCAAGTATTCGATTTTGTATTTGTAAACACCTTCTTCAATAAAAGGAGTTACACGTAATTACATAAAGAAGTGGATCAAATGCCAGTCAAATAGATAGTTTTCTCGTTGGGAGATGTGATAGAATGACTTGTAAGGATTATAAAGTTATATCGGGAAAAAGTACAGCAACACAGTATAGACTTTTAGTTTTAGATGTACGTGTGCCAAAAGGACAAAAAAAATATCATCTATTTGTGAACCCAAGAATTAAGTGGTGGAATTTGAAAAAATAAAAAGTGATGACTTTTAAAGACAAATTAATTCGAATAGCAAATTGGTCTGCAAATGATGATTCATAAATAATGTGGAAAGAGATGTTTACTAATAGTTCTTGGTGTATCTATGAGTTGGGCTCCAATAGGTAAGGAAACGAGAAAATACAAATTGTTATTCGAACTAAACAAAAGTATTATAAGAACTTTAAAGATAATTGTAATAGCGGTACATATGAAAAATATAAAAGTTAAAAAAAAAGAGGTAAAAATGATTATTTGCGAATCAAAGAGTAAAGTATTTAATGAATTATATAAAAGACTGGAACTAAAAATGAAGAAAGAGAGATCTACAAAATTACCAAACTAAGAAAAGAAAGGGAAAAGATTTAAATGGTGTTAGGTGTATTAAGAGTGATACCAATAGTTTACTTGTACGAAATGAGGACATAAGAAAGAGTTAGAGGGACTATGTTGATAATCTCTTTAATGTTAAGAATACAACAGATATAAGAAATATTGAGGTACCTATAGAAGAGATCAATAAAGATTTTAAATGTAAAATTCGTTCCATGAAATAAAAAAGATCTTTAAGAGAATAAAAAATAATAAAACCATAACTCCTGATAGTATTTCCATTGAAGTGTGGAAATATTTGGATGAATTTGGTATAAAAATGTTAACGAATCTTTTTAACAAAATTTGGCAAATCAAGGAAATGTCTCAAATATGGAGGGAGAGCGCACTTATATTACTATATAAGAATAAATGAAATATATAAAATTACTGAGAAATTAAATTTATGAGTCATACCATGAAATTATGGGAGAGAGTGGTGGAGTATAAATTGAAATTGAAGATAAAAGTATTTTAAAATCAATTTGAGTTTATATTTAGAAAATCAACCACGAAATCAATCAATTTGTTAAAACATTTGATGGAGACATTTAAATTACAAAAGAGAGACCTACATATGGTATTGGAAAAATCATATGATAGGGTTTCTAGAGACGTATTGTGGTGGACGTTGATAAATAAAAGGATCTTATTGAAATATATTAATTTTATTAAAAATATGTATGAGCAAACTGTAACTAATATAAGAATTTACGGGGGTTTAAGTGATAATTTTCCTATTAACATTGGACTCCATCTAAGTTCGACATTAAGTGTCATCATTTTTGCAATAGTGATAGATGAAATAAAAAAAAGCATACAAAATGAAATACCATAGTGTATACTTTTTACAGATGATATAGTGTTGATCGATGAAAATAGAGTTATGGAGGATCATACTAGAATCTAGATGATTTAGATTAAATAAATCGAAAATTGAGTATATGTGATATATATTTAACAGCAATCATCAGATAAAAAAATGATTAAATTAGAAGAAAAAGACGTAACAAAAAGTGAACGTTTTAGATATTTTAATTCTATCATTCAAAATGATGGCAATATAGATGGAGATATAAATCATAAAATTTAAGCCAGTTGGATGAAATGGAGAAGGACATCCAAAGTTTTTTGCGATCGCACAACACCATTGTATTTGTAGGAAAAGTTCTATAGAATTACAGTAACACCTGCACTATTGTATGATATTGTGTGTTGGGTCATTAAACAATAACAAAAATAGAAAATTATTATAACAAAAATTAGGATATTTATGTAGATGTGTGGCAAAACTAGAAGGAATAGAATTAAAAATGAAAAAAATTGTAATAAGTTGAGAATTAGTTCAATTGTGGATAAAATGCGAAATTGTTATCTGAAATGATTTGGATATGTGCAACGAATATCCAAAAATGCACTGGTTAAAAGAATCAAGAACTTAAATTTATAAGATTTAGTAAAACGTATAGGTAGAATATTGAAAATTTGGATATAAATTAATCGTAAAGATATAATAGTTAAGAGTTTAGATGAAGAGATGACTTTAGATAGAAATGAGTGGCGTAAGAGAATCGGCACAAATTATACCAACATTTTTTTCTCTTTCTTTTTTTTTAATTTTTATAATATTTATCTCTCAAATGGTCGATTTCAACTAAGAGATTAAGACATAGGCGGTTGTTATTGTTGGAGTCTATATCTGTTCAAGTTTTGTAGGACATGTCCACAATTTATTGGACCTTGAAATTTGATCTAGCGGGGCGAAAGCCATGGAATTTTTCTTTCAACAAGGGATGTTAATGCCCCAAAATGTTCGATATTGTGAATAAATGTTCAAATGACATTTATTGGCTTGGCGTTTATATTTGTCATGCTCGTGTTTTCCAACATAGGTGTAGCAAAGGCCACTTTCTGATGTTTTTTCATAACAAAAGATAAGGAGTTGATTTTTCCTCCTAATCAGTGTCCCAGTTCACGTGTTTAATTGTTACTGAAGACTTATGTTGATCTCTCTTTTTGGTGATTCAAACTACTGTGTCGCTATTATGGTAGGTTCTCATTGCCATATACTTGTTGGGCACCTTTAATCACTCTTGATCTTGTTCAATTTGTTGGCAGAGAGAATGGAGATGATGATGTCACAATAAAAATTCTTTACTGCGGAGTGTGCCATTCCGACTTGCATGCTGCGAAGAATGAATGGGGTTTCACAAATTATCCTATAGTTCCAGGGTATATCCTTTAAACTTTTATTTTTTAATTCTCAAATTCTGTATAAATAGATTCTTAACCTGTTATTTTTGGGTGCTGTTCTTATTCTTATAATTTTCTACCCCTAAAATTACAATAGTCTAGCATTAGCATTGTAAACTGATCCTAAAAGATCTGGTTTTCCTTTTGACATTCTGTGGAGAACGATTTTAAAGGGGGGGGGGGAGATCAGCCTTTCTTTTTGTCTCAAGTCCATGTACAAATTTTGAGTTTTGGAATCCCCATATATGTAATGTCACAAATGGTTTCATGCTTAACAACTGCAGCTTTTCAATGCATCATCTTCTTGCAGATGTCATCCTTGGTGCTTCATGAATTGACATGTGTTCCTCCTTACATTCTTGTTGCATTGTACATGGATGTATCAATGGCACGAGTTGATGTATGTACAGCTCGCAGTGTGCTTGCCCAAAAAACCAATTTTTAAATTTCTCTCCCTCTCTCTTGTTTTATTTATTTAATGTAGGCATGAAATTGTTGGCATTGTGACCAAAGTTGGGAAGCAAGTACAGAAGTTCAGAGTAGGTGACAAAGTTGGGGTTGGAGTCCAGGTGGGATCTTGCAAGTCATGTGAAAGCTGCCAGCAGGACTTGGAGAACTACTGCCCACAGATGGTCTTCACTTATAATTCTACTGATTGTGATGGGACAAAGACCTACGGAGGCTATTCTGACGTGATCGTTGTACATCAGCACTATGTGCTCCGATTTCCTGATAACTTGCCATCTGATGCAGGGGCACCGTTACTTTGTGCTGGGATCACAGTCTACAGCCCTATGAAATATTATGGAATGATTGAACCAGGGAAGCACTTGGGTGTAGCAGGACTTGGTGGGCTTGGTCATGTAGCCATAAAGTTTGGGAAGGCCTTTGGGCTTAAAGTAACTGTGATAAGTGGCTCCCCAAGTAAAGAAATTGAGGCGATCAACAGGCTTGGTGCAGATGCTTTTCTTGTCACCAGTGATTCCGCTAAAATGAAGGTGCATTAAAATTTTTTCTAAACAAGTATGCAATGGGGGATCAACAGTTATTTGTGGCATGAGAATTATGTGCAACTAATTGTGTCTGGGTTTGATCTGTTAAGAGTTGTTCCTAAAACTGAGTAGTTAAATCTTGAGGAGCTGCTATTTATTTGTTTACTTTTACTGACCAAAAAAGATGACAATCTTTCATAGTTTACTTAGCTTAATTCTGCCTGCGCTGTTGCGCCTATTTTAGATTGGTCGACTGAACTCTCCTGAATTCTCTCATCCCCTTAAGGAGCCCTGAACGGTAAGCATATGGTAGATATGGCTTACTTA
This sequence comes from Dillenia suffruticosa, assembly GCA_033439265.1. NCBI lineage: Eukaryota > Viridiplantae > Streptophyta > Magnoliopsida > Dilleniales > Dilleniaceae > Dillenia > Dillenia suffruticosa. The sequence continues at coordinate 3,084,774 of JAVTVX010000027.1, forward strand.
GCCTAATCAAGGACTCAGGATATGTTGATTTAGATAAAGTGGTTGTCAAAACAGTAAGCATCTCATCCATGAGAAAATGTTAACTCTTCGGTGATGCTCTGCTTGGGCAAGATCAGATAAGGTATATGGTAGATATGGTCCCTCCATTTGTTAATTTTGCTAATGGTCAATTTGGTGACACTATTTATGCTCGAATTGAACAGGATAATCAATGCTCTAACTAGCTTTCTGTTGAATAGAAAAAAAAATATGATCTAACTTCGGCTCCTCTTGTGCAGGCTGCTATGGGTACCATGGACTTTATCATCGACACCATATCTGCTGTTCATCCTTTGCTTCCATTACTCCGTCTACTCAAGCTGAATGGAAAGTTGGTTACTGTGGGTTTGCCCGATAAGCCGCTAGAGCTGCCAATCTTTCCGTTGGTCCTAGGTACAGTGGGATATCCGTCATTTTCCTTCTAGAAAGAGAGTGTGTGTCTTTATTTTTTTTGGGTTGGATGGATCCATGTGTGAATATCTTGCTGTGCGTATTTGTTTGAGCGGTCTACTTCCCAAATCATAGGAGCCAGGGACTGCTAATTGGGTGGCCATGTTTCATGTTCCATTCATAAATTAGGAAATATAAATATATATATATATATCATTATTGATGCAGTTATACAGGAGGTTTTCATATACAGGAGGACATTATATAGATTTACTTTAAAGGGCTCACCCAGTACACAAAATGCTTTCGGCTTAGTGCGAGGATAGGGGGAGAGTGGACGTATATGTACATAGCCTTCCCCTTGCATGTTTGCAAAGAGGCTGTTTTCATGCCTCAAACCCATGACCTGGAGGTCACCAAAGGAGTACTGACCGTAATTGTTTCTACTTCCATTGCAGTCCCATCTTGAAGTTGTCAGTCCTTAAATTTTTAAATATGGGTTGCTGTAGAATCAGGTTGGCACAAATATGTGAAGTTTCATGTACCCGCGTCTTGTTGTCATAGCTTTATCCAGAATAAGCCTTATGCAATGCGATTGGTCCATCATTTGGAGGGAACGGTCTCTCAACCCATATTATTGAATATGAGACCATTTCTTCTTGTAATGAACTTGAAAGGTTTTTAATTCACAACTAGTTCTTTCTAGTTGGGCTCCTATCTCTTCCCCCCACATTGGTCCTCAACAAAGCCCAATCTGTCTTCAGGTCATGTTATATATTAGTGGAGAAAGGATTTATAGGTAAATGCTGCCAATGAGATATATAATGTGCCTTATATTAGCTAGAGCTCAACTGGCAACATCCTCTCTCCCCCTTGTAAAGGTCTCAAGTTCAATCTCACTATGTACCTGATATTGTCAAAGAGAGGAAGGTAATTAAGAGGGTGCGTAACATGGTTATTCTCCCCAGGGAAATAAGGCATTACGTCCCCTTAGTTGCAAAACATGAGACATACTTTAGAAAACTTAACATGATTACCCTTATTTTACTAAAAGTTACCCCTCTATGTTGCTCTCCACTGTATTCAGAAGGCTTCTTAGGTTCTATTTCTCATGTATTTGTAATGTGTAAGTATATTATAATTTCCTCTTTGAAGCTTATATCAGGTTGTATTTATCTTCCAAAATTATTTCAAGGAACCACCCATATGGTCGACTCCTAAGATGTCTTTGTATTATCCTTACAGGACGGAAACTCATAGGTGGAAGTGATGCTGGAGGGATAAAAGAGACACAAGAGATGCTTGATTTTTGTGCAAAGAATAACATCACTGCTGATATTGAGCTAATTAAGATGGATGAGATCAACAAAGCAATGGAACGACTGGCCAAATCAGATGTCAGGTACCGCTTTGTGATCGATGTGGGAAACTCCTTGTCACTCCCGTGAGCTGCTATTTTGCTTATTCCTCGAGCCCAAAAAATCAAGCTAGTATAACTTTTTATATATCTCAAAAAATGTTGTATGGAGACACAAAACTTTCTAAAATCTTGGATTCTTGGAGTTATGTGGTTGTTTCATTGTCCTCGACACTGTTTCTTTTGTAGTTTGCAATATGGCATTATCTCACTTGCCCCTTTCAACATCTTATAAAATTTTCTTCTCTATGTTATATAGTGTTAGGTCCTTTTTTATTTTATCTGCTTTATATGTGGATCGCGCCTGTGATGCTCGTGTGAATATATATATACATATATATCATTTTTTCCGAATTGTTTGTCACGAGTTGATCAAAATCAATGCCCGTGACCGATGATGTCACAGTGCATTGACCTGGGATGAGGATAAATCATTTTAAATGCCTGTACACCTAATCACCAGTATCTGCATTACGTTAGATGCAATTTTTTCCCTTAAATCTTACCAAATAGACATATTGATCGACGTGGCTATCCTAACCCTTTTTGAATGACGAGTTGTGGTCCTTCAGCTGCTCCCGCAGCTGCTGTTAACTGAAAGAGTGGTTAATTTATATAACTTACTTTTCTTTGAAGTATTTGATCAATCTGTCATCCTTTATTTGTTCTTTTAGTTGAGTGGATCAGCTAAGATTATTACTTGTTACTGCGCCATTAGCTTGCATGAACCCTAAGCTGCGCCCGACAGAAGTTGTGAAATACAATTTGCATGAACCCTAACTGATTTACCAATCCGTGCATGGAAGGCAGTGGCTATGATTTTTGCCGCTATGATTTTTGCCGCTATATAAAAAATGTGTGTTATGGTTGCAAGTTATTGTCTGCAATGCTATTGCAATTAGGTGTAGACCGGGCGGACCGAATATTGCAGTTATACCGTGTGAATTATGCTGCCTCCCATCAATAATCACAATCCCATGTTTCCTGTTTATGCAGAGAGAGAGCATACCTTACGACCAGACTGATGCATATGGATTGTGGGAAAATCATATATTTATAATTCAAGATTGAAATATTAGTCGGATCTTATGGGTTGATAAATCTGAATCACCGTGAAGCAAGAAACTCCTTCACAACTTTGTCATTGATAACACAAGGTGCATTTAAAGTGATGATTTTCATAATCAATAAGGCAACCTCATTTAGCTTGGACCTCATCCCTATAAATAAACATTGTACTTATAGCATAATCACTCCATTTACTGTGTTAGAATGAAACCTTTCATTTCCTCGTTAGCTTCTCTGCCCCTTATAGCTGTTCTGCTCCATCTAAACCACCTATATGTGGCTTCTGAACCTATTGACCCTACAGTGGGGTTCGTCTCTCTTCCCCTAAACCAGTCATTCTATCATATTCAAAAGCCTTATGATGTTCCAGAAGATGAACGATACAGCTTTGTCGATGGCATTCGTAGATTCTGGGTTTACTAGACTGATAAACCCCACTCTCCAACCAGCCAAACAAACCCCCGCACTGAATTTGCTATACAAGTAAGCAATACCAAATAGGTTTTAGATTCACTAGCATAGGTTCCTCCTTTGTTACTTGACTCAAAACTTGGTCATCTTTCAGGGATATAACTATTCTTCGGGTGTTTGGCAATTTGAGGGATATGGCTATGTGCCAAATGGAACATCTGGAGTTTGCATAATGCAGGTTTTCGGAGCAGCCCCTCCTCGAGCCACCATGCTATTGCTTAGGGTCTACAATGGATCACTCTCGTACTACAGGACTCCAGTCTTGGTGCCTGACATCTATGATGAGTGGTTCAGGCTTAATCTAATTCACGATGTTGATGCTTTGCCAAAGTTGATGTTTACATTGATGGCGATCTCAAATTTGAAGCCGGTGGTCATGGCGGCACGTCTCATAGCTTGAAGTGTGGTGTCTATGCTCAAGATGATGATTCTTATTATATGGAGTCCCGTTGGAGAGATATCAAAGTCCTGAGAAAAGTGACTGATTTTTAGATTCGGATTTTCTGTAGAGAATTATCAGGATGGTCCAGATGAAAACTATCAGACAATAAACCTTTGTTGGTTTCCCCAACATAGTTTAATGAAATCCATTGCCTCTGCCATGCTTGGCATTGATGGATCGAATATAGTCAGCCAACCTAAAATCTCAACTTTAAGGTTGCAAATGAAGCGAGAGATTTGTTAGCAATTCATAATTTACCTCTGCTTGGCTTATTCATGAGCTAAACAAGCCGAGCTTGAGTGTAGGATTTAGCCTCATTTATCCAAGTTAAACTCGTATTGTAATCTGTTCGTTTAAAGTTTTTGATTTGGGCTTGGTTGACTGAGTTCAACTCGTTTGCAGTGCTGCGCATCTTTCACAATCTTGAAGACAAATCCACAATGAACTATAGTACCACATGAAATGTATAAGAGAGAAACTTATTCTGTCTCTGATGAAAAAAGTTTTAGGAATTTGCTATAATTCGACTTTTGAATAAATATGCTCCAGCGTTGCCTAGAATCAAATTTGATTTACCACTTGGAACCTGAATCTAAAACTGGAATAGATTTGTAGACTAACAAAAACCATAAAAGTACCTCAGCCTCCTTCATGTTTGTTGAGGACAGGCTATTAAGGAAGGAACCAAGGTGGCTTTTGTTGGAAAGAGAAGAAGAGCGGATAATAAAAATAAGGATTTTTTCAAACAAATACTCAAAATTATATTAGAAAGAGTGAGATATCAAAAGACAATCATGAATAGTATCACATAAAATTTTTACTTTTTTGTAGAGTGACTCTCCACTCTTATTATAGTGATTCTCCTCTCATATCTGAATACATAATATAACCACCTATATATAGAACAATATATTATAGTAAACTTTATTACCATACCAAGAGACACCTTGAAAAATCTCAAGTGATTTTTTGGAAATCATTCCATGACCAGTAACTCTTTATTTTCTCAATGATTTTAAATTATTCCAACAGTTCTTGCATGGAAGAAAGTACAGTGTCCTGCACCGCAGAGAATCAAACAGTTGTCTGGGATCACTCAAGGTATCTGTTTATAACCCTGCTGAACAAATTCTTGTTCTCTTCTAGGTTTCCTAAGTTTGTCCGGTTAGTCTAGTTTTTCCAGAATAGGAATCAAATCAGCCATGGCTGCAAACTCGTGAACCTTGGAGTCGGAAGTGCCAGAAGAACAGACAATCCAAACAGGATAATCAGACAAATAGCGGTTGGAGGTACTTCCAAGGAACAAAAATTAATTATTCTTAGCTACTATCGGATAATTTAGTTTTTGCCTTTGTACCATACCTAATGCATGACTGCGTGCCATTTAATCAAACCGGATCTAGATGGGCCGGTTTGGAATCTATGAAAAAACAAAACAGCAAATAAATCATCTTACTCGATTCTTTCCTGTGGCTGTAATTTTGTTTCACACTGGTGACCTTTTGTTAGCTGGAGGATTGGATAGATTGATGGGCACCACAACCTTTGATTCCTCAGTTAAACATGTTAAACTAAGGTAAATGGAATCAAGTGTTTGTTAGCATGGACCGGGCTATAAGGGATATTATGAAATAATTAAATTATGCTAGAATCCGATCTAATATCAGATTATGATAAGTTTCACTAGGCGTCGGACATGGTCATAAAAAATTGAGCCAAGCTAATGAGACATTTGAAAAATTAATGAGTCATCGAGTTTGATTCATACTCAGGTTTGTTAGAGCTTGTATGAGCTTACCGTCCGATCAATAAGCTAGTAACTCAAACACCCATATCCTTAATACTAATAAAAATCTCACATAATTCAGTTAATTTCTTCCCTCTACATAAGAGTTTTTCATCGTTCCAATTCATACACAATGATTAAGAATAATTTGGATAAGTAGTCTCTATTTCAGACTAAATTATGATAATATTGTAATAACGTGACAGATAAAGCAAATTGGTTCAAGGTTGGGCCAATTTGGGATCTATGAAGCTTTTTTTTTTCCTTTACCTCTGACTTCTACCCTGGTTTGAACTCATCCCCACCATTGAATTACCATTTTTGCCATTCATAATGCTTATAAATAATTGACCTTGCTATAGCTTATTGTTAACATCAACTCCATTCAGATATTTTCTCACATCCTTCGCTTCCACCACATAAATCAATGTCTCTTTCCTTCACTTCCTTAGCAATTTTGTTTTTGAGTTTTATTCAGCTCATAATTCCATACCATGCCATGGCGCAGACTCCAATCGATCCCACGAAAGGATTCACAGAACAACAATTAGATGAATCAAATTTTGTCATCCAGAAGCCATATGATATACCGGTAGACCAGCGATATAGTTTTATAGATGGAGTACACAAACTGTGGGTTTACTCAACAGACAAGCCTCACACCCCTACTAGCAATACCAATCCTCGAACGGAAATTCGCATTAGTGTAAGTTCGTGTTCCTTCCAAAGAGTGCTTGTAACTTTTAGTTTGAAATAATGTTATTGTCCTTGTACATAGAAATATGACAGAGCACAACCGGACTAGTTGGGGACAAAGACAGTTTGAAAACCGACCCCCCTCATACATCTGTCAACTCTACTCTGCCATCTTCTAAGGACAAGCACAAGAAAAGGAAGTGAAATATCAACTTCCTAATCTACAAATTCTTGATATATCACTATCTAGATCCATAATATAAAATTTGCGTGAGCATAAAACCTAAGTAATTGGATTGAGGGTCATTTGGAAAATCTTTCAGCCATTATAGTTAACCTTTTTCTCTTTTATTTGGATTGAAATTTGCAGGGCTATGATTACTCTTCCGGGGTTTGGCAATTCGAGGGGTACGGATACATACCAAACAACACATCCGGAGTCTGTGTAATGCAGGTGTTTGGAGCAAGCCCCCATGCCACAACCTTAATGCTTAGAGTCTACAATGGCACTCTCTCCTATTATAGGAATCCCGTCTTAATTCCAGACGTTTATGATAAGTGGTTCAGGCTCAATGTGATCCACGACGTTGAAGGTTCAAAAGTTCAAGTCTATAGTAATGGTATTCTCAAGTATGAAGCTAGCGGCAGAGGCGGAAAGTCTCACTTCTTCAAGTGTGGAGTCTATGCACAAGATGATGATTCCTTCTACATGGAATCCCAGTGGAAGGATATCAAAATTTTTAAGAAGTGATGAGATTTTGAGTGTCTACGAAAATGGCAGACAACAATGGGTGTTTATGAATGATGTAAGATGTTCTGGTCATGCACCTTTCATGTATACCAGCACCTTTGAACTAGAGTATTTTGGTGGAACTGTAGTAAGAAAATTTGTCTAATACATAACAGTTATATCTTATATTAAATATTCTATAAAAAGAGACTCTTTTATAGTAACCCAACAAGCAATTCCTCTAGGCAACCCTTAATTGGACCAGACCCTTTCTTTTTCTTTTCTGAAATTCCCATCGATTTGAGGCTACCCCCATCATTTCCTTCCACCCTGAATATTATATGAGTCCATATGGATGGTATCAATCTTGGGGCTTTGGATGCACTTATAAAAAGTGTTTATTACTTTTTTCCTTTCAATTAAAATGGTTTTAATTTAATAATGATGATCAACTTTTATGAATATGTAAAATTGAATATTTCTTTTATGAATTATTTTTCTACTTAATAAATACAATATTAAAAATAAGATAAATTTTGTTACAAATAAAATAGTAATTTTGGAATTTTGCTCAAACTTTACCATTCATAACGGGTGAATTAGAACAGATCATCCAATACTTTGCAAGAAAATAAATAAAAAGGATAATTTCTAATATATAAATATGTATATATACTCATAACTATATAACATTGCCCTCGTAACTTATCTTATTGTGTAGAGAGATGACTCGATAATTTGATTCAAAGTATACACTAATATAAGAATTTCATTAAGAGGGATGGATATAAGAGTTGAATTTAAAATTATAAAAAAAATATTTATAAATTTTGTGACAGATTGACCCAAAACTCTTAATCATTTATTAAATCATATCTCTCCTGTTAAACAACCTTAGTTTCCTTAAATCATTTTTCTTTATTTTTAAAATTAGAAATCAAAACATCTAATTAAATGGATAGAGTGATCGATCACCCACTCTAAAATAATTTAGTTCAGTCTCCCACTTTATTAGATTGAAATGACACCTTTGCAAAAACGTTCCTCAGCTCTACTCTCGTTTCCTTGTTCTCACCATGCGATTGCTTATATTTCTAGTGAGATTTTACAAGTTTCCTTGTCTTTTCTTTACTTCCTTATCACCTACTCCACCACAGTATTATTTTCTATTTTCAGGAAAGCAAAACCAGCGAACAACATAGTTTTGCTAATGAAAAATCACCTTCGTTAGGCACTTTTTCTTTTTCTTTTCTTTTTTTTTTTTTTGGTTGTTAATATGTTCATATAGAGTGATCTTGACCAAGTAATAATTTTTTTCTTTTTTTTTTAATAATGAACTATAAATTATAATTTTATACATATATTATAATATTTTTTATTTTTATTTATATCAAATACAAGTGAAAATTACTGTATCCACCCACGGATAATTTGTCGTTCAAATAGCCCCTAGTTAATACGAGTTCTTTCATACTCCTTTTTACGGCAAAGCACTTCATTTTCACACTTGTTTGTCTATTTATAAATGGGGAACATTTTGTCTCTTTCAATCAACTTTGCCTGATAAGGACAATTAACCTATGATTTATTTAATTTTTTACTTAGACTATCGATATCTAAAAACTCAACTAATCCAATATAAATAAGTGTGAGCCTCAGTTTAAGGGTTGACTCTCCCGATATCTATTTTTTTATTTTCAAAATTCGAATTCAAAATTTTAATTAAGAGAGTTTAATGTGTTGTTGTAGATCTATAATATTAACCTACAATTTATAACTCAACATGTTGGGTAATCCAAGCTTGAGGGATTAGTAAATTATATATATATATATATATATATATATGTATGTATGTATGTATATCAAATTTTTAGGCAAAAATTTTAGTTTTGGTATTGGGAAATTTTAACCGTACACATAAAGTTTGTAATGAATATATTTGCTTAATTCTCAGTTTTTAATTTATTACAAATGTTCAATTCACTTAACAATACACCAATTATAGCAATTCACATGGCAAATAATAATATTAGAGAAGTCAAATAAATTAATAAATTAATAAATTATATCCTTCAATTTATTTTTTTTATTTGACAAATATTTTGATCAATTTAAAATTATTTTAATTTAAAATTTTTTTAATCTATTTAATTATTAACTTATTTTATCCATTACCATTAAGCATGAGAGAACCAATTTAATCAAGTGATTTGCTTGGCCAAGGTTGAACCTACCAGAAACTTTAATAAACTATACGTTGGACGGCCATGTACAACATAAAAAACCCCTAAAGACACGGTACCCTAAATCTGGACAAGTGTGCCAAATGCTGATATGAGCATTGTGTAGGCCCTGGTAAACCATTGAATTGAATGCTTCAACTTTAATTATTCTGCATAACTCATTTTTCTTTTTCTTTTTTTCCTTAAAATGGGGGTGTGTGAGGAATTCTTTTTTTTTTTTATTTACTTCATCGTTGATATTTAAAAATTTAACTAATTCAGTTAAAGTAATTATAAAGTTTAATTTAGAGATTGATTTTCACGATGTCTGTTTTTTTATTTTTAAAATTTAAATTTAAAATTTTAATTAATAGAATTTAATAGTTTAATACTAGATTCACATGAATATGAGTGATGGGGTGGAAATTTTAGCAAATGGGCGATCAAATGGGCAATCAATTATCGGCACATTTCACATTGATTAAAACCAAGCATGGGACGTCGCATTTGACTTGATAAACCAAATTGCCTTGAAACACTGCATAATGCCGGCGTACGAAGATCCTTTTTCATTTTTTCTTTTGAATTCAGCACATAAAGAGGTTATTTAGCTTAGACCTCCTCCCTATAAGTAAACATTGAACTTATAGCATAATCACTCCATTACTGCATGGAAGAATGAAATCTTTCATTTCCTTGTTAACTTCTCTGCCCCTTATTGCTGTTGTGCTCCATCTAAACCACCTGTATGTGGCTTCTGAACCTCTTGACCCTACAGTGGGGTTCGTCTCTCTTCCCCTAAACCGGTCATTCTATCATATTCAAAAGCCTTATGATGTTCCAGAGGATGAACGATACAGCTTTATAGACGGCACTCGCAGATTCTGGGTTTTCTCAACGGATAAACCCCACTTTCCAACCAGCCAAACAAAGCCCCGCACTGAATTTGCTATACAAGTAAGCAATACCAACTAGGTTTTAGATTCACAAACATAGGCTCCTCTTTTGTTACTTGACTCAAAGTTTGGTCATCTTTCAGGGATATAACTATTCTTCGGGTGTTTGGCAATTTGAGGGATATGGCTATGTGCCAAATGGAACATCTGGAGTTTGCATAATGCAGGTTTTCGGAGCAAGCCCTCCTCGAGCCACCACTCTAATGCTTAGGGTCTACAATGGTTCACTCTCGTACTACAGGACTCCAGTCCTGGTGCCTGACATCTATGACAAGTGGTTCAGGCTTAACGTGATTCACGATGTTGATGCTGCCAAAGTTGATATTTACATTGATGGGGATCTCAAATTTGAAACTGGCGGTCATGGTGGCGCGTCTCATAGCTTGAAGTGCGGTGTCTACGCTCAAGATGATGATTCTTATTATATGGAGTCCCGTTGGAGAGATATCAAAGTCCTGAGAAAAGTGACTGATTTTTAGATGCGGATTTTCTGTAGAGAAATATCAGGATGGTCCAAATGAAAACTATCAGACAATAAACCTTTGTTGGTTTCCCCAACATAGCTTAATGAAATCCATTGCCTCTTCCATGCCTGTGCATTGATTGATCAAATATAGTCAACCAACCCAAATCCCAACTTTGAGGCTGCAAATGAACCGAGGGATTTGTTAGCAATTCATAATTTACCTCAGCTTGGCTCATAAGCCGATCTTGAATATAGGATTCAGCCTCATTTACGTGAGTTAAACTCGTATTGCAATCTCTGTTCGTTTAAAGTTTTTAAATTGGTCTTAGTTGACTTAGTTAAACTCAACTCGTTTGCAGTGCTGCTCATCTTTCACAATCTTGAAGACAATTCCGCAATGAACTATATTAACACATGAAGTGTTTAAAAGAGAAACTTATTGTCTTTGCTAAACAAAAGTTTTAGGAATTTGCCATTATTCGACTTCTGAATCAATATGCTCCGGCGTTGCCTAGAATCAAATTTGTTTTACCAACTTGGAACTCGAATCTTAAACTCGAATAGTTTTGTAGACTAACAAAAACCATAGAAGCATCTTAGTTTCTTCTTTGTCAGTCCTTCATGTTTGTTAGCGACTGGTTATCAAGGAAGGAACCAAGGTGGTTCTTGCATGGAAGAAAGTGCATTGGCCTGCACTGCAGAGAATCAAACAGGTTGTCTGGGATCACTCAAGGTATCTGTTTCACCCTACTGACAAATTCTTTCATCTCCTAGTTTTCCCAAGTTTGTCTTCTGGTTAGTCTAGGTTTTCCAGCATAGGAATCAAATCAGCCATGGCTGCGAACCCGTGAACCTTGGAATCCGAAGTGCCGGAAGAACAGACAATCCAAACAGGAATCTCAGACAAATAGCTGTTGGAGGTACTTCCAAGGAACAAAAATTAGTTATTCTTAGCTACTTTTGGATAATTTATTTTTGACTTTGTACCATACCTAATGTATGACTGCGTACTATTTAATCAAACCGGATCTAGATGGGCTGGTTTGGAATCTATGAAAAATCAAAACAAAACAGAAAATATATCATCTTACTCATTTCTTTCTTGTAGTTGTAATTTTGTTTCACACCGGTGAACTTCTATCAGCTGGAGGAGTGGACAAATTGATGGGCATCACAACCTTTGATTCCTCAGTTAAACATGTTAAACTAAGGTAAAAGGTATCGGGTGTTTGTTAGCATGGACCGAGCTATAAGGGATATTAAGAAATAGTTAAATTATGCTAAAAACTGATCTAATATCAGATTATGATAAGCTTCACCAGACCTAGGACTTGGTCTTAAAAATTTGAGCCAAGCAAACCTCATATTTAAAAAATCACTGAATGTCTGGTCGAGTTCGATTCATACTTTATTTGAGCTTATATGAGCTACTCTCTAATCAATAAGCTAGTAACTCAAACATCAATATCATTGATACTAAAAAATCTCACATAATTCAGTTATTATTATTATTATTATTTAAAAGTATTATCATTATAAGTGGTTCAAGCTCAATGTGATCCACGAAGTTGAAGGGTCAAAAGTTCAAGTCTACATTAATGGAATTCTCAAGTATGAAGCTAGCGGGCGAGGTGGAAAGTCTCACTTCTTCAAGTGCGGTGTCTATGCACAAGATGATGATTCCTTCTGCATGGAGTCTCAGTGGAAGAATATCAAAATTTTTAAGAAGTGATGAGATTTTGAGTGTAAGATGTTCTGGACATGAACCTCTCATGTATACCAGCACCTTTGAACTAGAGTATTTTGGTGGAATTGTAGTAAGAAAATTTGTCTAATACATAATAGTTATATCCTATATTAAATATTCCATAAAAAGAAACTCTTTTATGGTAACCCAACAAGCTATTCCTCTAGGCAACCCTTAATTGGACCAGACCCTTTCTTTTTATTTTCTGAAATTCCAATCGATTTGAGGGTGCCCCTATTATTTCCTTCGACCCTGAATGTCACATGTGCCCATATGGATGATATTAGGATGGGGGCCTTGGATGCACTTATAACAAGTGTTTTTATTTTATAGTAATTTGATTCAAAGTATATACTAATATAAATATTTTATAAAAATTATGGGACTCGAATTCAAAATCTTTATTATAAAATATATATATATATATATTATTTTTGTGATAGTTTGGACCTAAAACTATTAATCATTTATTAAATCATCTCTCTCCTGTTAAACAACCTCAGTTTCCCACTTTATCAAACTCAAATGACATATTCCTCTTTTGCTTACAAACCTTTGCCAAAACGTTCCTCAGCTCTCATCTCAGTATCTTTCATTCCTTGTCCTCACCATGCAATTGTTGATATTTCTAGAGAAATTTTAACAAGTTTCCTTGTCTTTTCATTACTTCCTTGTGACGTAGTCCACCACGGTATTTTCGCTTTGGAGGAAAGCAACACCAACAAACAAGATAGTTTTGCTAATGAAAAATCACTTTCCCAATTGGCACGTAGTTTTTTTTTAATTAATTATCGGTATTCAATAATCACACCGAATTTGATTAAATCCAATTTGAGATAACTTAGGATCTTAAGAAGTAAAATTTTCTTGATACATATTTTTGTCATACACAAAATTTGAATTTGAAATATTGTTTAAAGGATACCAATGAACTAAACATTGGTGGCACGTTAAGTGAAGCATCGTTATTTTTCTTTTTCTTTTTTTTTTTTTTTGGTGTTAGCGTGTTGAAATAGAGTGATCTCGACCAAGTAATAATTTTTTTTTATTTAATAATAAATTATAAATTATAATTTTATACATATTATAATTTTTTATTTTCATTTATATTAACTACGAGTGAAAATTACTATTTCCATTCAGCTATCACAGGATAATTTGTCGTTCATATAGAGCCGAGATACTCTTCCTTACTGCAAAACATTTCATTTTCACACTTGTTTGTCTATTTATAAATGGGGACCATTTTGCCTCTTTCAATCAACTTAGCTTGATAGAGACAATTAACCTATAATTTATTTTTTTACTTGATCATCGATATTCGAAAATCTGATTAATCTAATTTTAATAATTATAAAACTCAATTTAGGGATTAACTCTCCTAACTCTTATATTTTTATTCTCAAGATTCAAAATCAAAATATTAATTAAACAAATTGGTATTAACCTACAATTTATAACTCAACATGTTAGGTAATCGAAGTTTGAGGGAGTAGTAAATTATATATATTGGTAAAAATAAATTTTTAGCAAAATGTTAGTTTTGGTATTAGAAAATTTTGACTCTGCACATAAGTGTGTAATGAATATATTTGCTTAATACTCAGTTTTTAATTTATTACAAATGTTCTATACATTTAACAATAAGCCAATGGTAGCAACTTATAGTGAATAATTATATTAGAGAAGCCAAATGAATTAAAAATTAATAGACTATATCTTTCAATTAATTTATTTTTTTATTTGATAAATATTTTAATCAAATTCAAAATTATTTAAATTAAAAAAATAATAATTTATTTAATTATTAACTTATTTTATCCATTACCAAACCAATTTTTGTTTAATCAAGTGATTTGCTTGGCCAAGGTTGAACCTACTAGAAACTTTCTTAACTTTAAACGTTGGACGGCCATACACTACATCAATTGCCCCTAAAGACACGCTACTCTAAATCTGGACAAGCGAACCAAATTATGATATGCGCATTGTGCAGGCCCTGGGAAACCATTGAATTGAGTGCTTTTTTTTTTTTTTTACACAATAATTTGGACCCTAGATCTCAAGATTAGGAGAAGGGGATTGTGATCATCAGACTATATCTTTGAGGACTGAATTGAGTGCTTCAATTTTAATTATTCTGCATAATTCTTTTTTTCTCAAAATTTGGACGGGAGAAGATTTTTTTTCCTCTTTTATTTAACTTGATTAATTTAATTAAAATAATTATAAAGTTTGACTTGAAAATTAACTTTTGTGTTTGTATATTTATTTTTAAAATTTAAATTTAAAGTTTTATTTAAAAGAGTTTAATATAATATCGCCGGAGACTGAGCGGAAATTTTAGCAAATGGGCAATCAATTTTTTATCGCACTTGAAATTGATTAAAACCAAGGATGGGACGTCACGTTTGACTTGATAAACCGAGCTACCATAAACCACCGCGTAATGCCCGCGAACAAAGATCTTTTTTCTTTCTTTTTATTTTTTTAAAGGTAATTTGAATTCGGCATATAAAGAGGTCATTTACTGGCTATAAATATTCCACCCTAGCACAGTCTGCTTCACCATCTCTATCAATTTGTCTTCGAAACCCAGATTGCAAAAGAGAGATAGAGAAAAAAAAATGAGTTATTGGCTTTTTTGCTTGTGCTTTCTTCAGCTCATATGCTACCAAGCATTTGCACAAACTGATCCCACCAAGGGATTCACAGAGCAGCCACTTGATCAATCTAATTTTGACATTCAAAAGCCATACGACAAGTCTGTAGATCAGAGGTATAGCTTTGTTGATAGGGTGCACAAGTTGTGGGTTTACTCCACCGACAGGCCCCACACACCTACCAGCAATACTGAGCCCCGCACTGAAATCCGCATACGGGTAAGCTTCTTCTTTTTTTTTTTTTTGGGGGTAATTAGTTGTGAAACTATTTTAAGAATTAATTTTTTTAATATTTATTTTTTTATTCCTAGAAGTGGAACTCAAGACACACGTCACTAAACACACACGCCATAGGTATGCTATGCTAGGACTATTTATTTCTTTTTGTAAGCATTACTAGGCTAATATAAAACCTCTCGAGTTTTATTTTCCAAAATCAAATTTTAAAGACTCTCAAAAAAAATCTGATTAAAGGAAAAAATATATCATTTCTTATAAGTAAATCAACACTATAGTATTGGTGTGCTTTGATTTCGCTGAAACTTTTAATAATTTTATCTTTGTATAATAACCCATCTAATCCATGCTCCATTAATAGCATGACTCAATATTATGATGGTGCTTATTGAGGTAAGGTTATTTGTATAATTTAGTGTTAAAAAAAGAAAAAAAAAACATGTTCATTTGTCACCCGAAATTTAACTTTATTTTTGTCTCTTTAATGTGAAATTCTTTTTTTTTTATTACGTAGAGATTCGAACATGAAATTACCAAATTGAGATAGGGAATTGTTATTACTAAAATGTCTTCTTGAGAACTTTAATGCCAAGTTCATAAACGTCTTTGATTCCGTTAAGAAATATCAAATCAATTATTAAATAATAATATATATTAGAATAAATCAATAATTGATTTGATAATATTTTTTATCATATGCAAAATAAATTAAACCAATCAAAGGCCTTCCGGCTTGATTAGCACCACTTTCTCTCTCGTCTCAATTTGGGAATTTTTTTTTTTTTTTTTGGCTGGTCCTTTTGTTGGGCAATATCTTAAGAATAGACAGGTAGGAGAAATATGAGATGCTGATTATTCACTTTATGGTGAGGGCAAAAAACTCTGATACCATTATTAAACTTTTTTTTTATTATTATACAATAATTTGAATCTGAAATCACCAAATTAGAAAAGAGGAGTTTGTATCATTAGGCTAAATAGCTGATGATGAAGCCTCCTTTCATACATAAGCATCCCATTCATACTTAATTAGTTTTTTATTATATTATATCAATCGGTATTTAAAGTCATATTTGATTAATTCGGTTCGAGCGCTTGTCAGGTTTATTTCAAAAGACATCTCTCTCAATATAATTTTTTTCATTCCTTGATTTCAAATTTAAAACTTTGTTAATCGATTTAATATTTTTACCCATTACGTTGACTGTTGATTCGTAATTCATACCTCATTTTTGGCATTAAACTTTAAGGGGTACGACTACGCTTCCGGAGTATGGCAATTTGAAGGAATTGGATACGTGCCATCAGGGACATCGGGTGTGTGCATCATGCAGGTGTTTGGAGCAAGCACACATGCTACCACATTGCAAGTTAGGGTCTACAATGGGCAACTCATGTACTATAGGAGTGTGGTACTAGACTCGAATATATATGACAGATGGTTCAAGCTCAATGTGATCCACGACGTTGAGGCATCAAAAGTGCAGATTTACGTTGATGGTGTTCTCAAGTACGAGGCATCAGGCCATGGCGGCGACTCTCATTACTTCAAATGTGGGGTCTATGCCCAAAATAATGACACCAACTGTATGGAATCCCGTTGGAAGAATATTAGGATTCTCAAAAAGTGACGAATTTTAGTGTTTAATGTTTGGAACTTGTATATGACGATCGATTAAGAGTCACCAATTTTACCTAAAGTTTATCAGAATCCAAAATAACTTGTAAACAAATATGAATTGGGGTCCGCTTCAATCAACCCGATTTACATTGATCAAAGAGTAATGCTACATGAATCAAATATATTAAATTTAACATAATAATCAAGATTTTAAATTTTTAAATAATTTTAAATCGGTCAAAACAGTTTTTAAATTATGTAAAAAAAAATCTTAAAAATTATTAGAATGGATAATTAGCACTTAAAATTTGATCAATTTGATCTGCACTCATTAGGTTCATGCTGGGTCACTCTTGGACCAAATTTAGAAATACCTATTAAGACCAACACCTAGTTGGCCAGTAATCAAACATCACGATTATTAAATAAAATTTTGATTTTAAGTTTTGTGAAGGGATAAAACAAGCGGTGACATAATTTTGTTCTTTCAAGAGTCTAACCTAAATTAAATCAAATTTAATTAAATTTAATATAATTATTAAATAATAAAAAAATATCTATCAAGTGTACCGTGGTCCAATATTACCTGCCAGCAGGCCGGCCTGACTATACTGAGATTAGTAATAGGGATATCAACTTTGAAATAATACGATTAAAGTGTTTATTTAATTTTTTTTATAAATTATTAATATATGATAATTATGTAAAATCTATTAAACTTAATTTGAATCCGAATAAATTTTTAAGGGAATAAAGTTCTCCCAACATATGTTTTCTTCATACATAAGATCTAAAACTAAAATCTTATTTAAAAAATAATAATATCTTATCACTGAATTAATTTAACATTCCATCCATAACAAAAGTAAGCAAATTTTAGCATTCAAAGACTTGCCAAGTAGAATGAAAATATTGTGTACTTCCTATAACTGACCCACCACCAGGGTAGAACCATAATGCTCTTGTTGATTCCATCAATCAAGACAAATCCAGCCTTATTAAGCCTTATCTTGGGGAATAGATTATTTCAGACAAGTTTAGTCACTGTTTACGTGTCACTATGACAAAATTAAGTGTAGTTTCAAAATAAATAAATATATATACACACTATTTCGAACCACACTAGTCGTTAAACGTTGATATCACCAAAAAAATATTTTACATGAAAAATTTTATTGTTAGATTATATCTGATACTTATATTTTTACTTCAATCACGTGATATTTTCTATAAATATTCTCTAATAATATCCGTCGTAAGATTCTTAACTAAACTAAAACCAACAACAAAAGAACAACTAGATAGTTCGTTTTAGCAATAAAATAAAATAAAATAAAGAATTAAAACTAAAATGATGGTCCCAATTTCGATTCCAATTCTAAAATCAAAAGATTTCTGGTCTGATTACTATTTTGAAATGATTCCAATTTGGTTCCTATTTTTTTAGGATTTTTATATTATTTTTAATTATTTTATCTGTTTTTATCATCTTTAAAGTTCTCTCATGGTTTGGATGCAACTTCTTCTTCCATGATTTTTTAGGTTCGGCAAGATTTGATTCCTATGGAAATTATAATTTTTAAAATTATAATTATTTTGTTACCTAAAGTCACAAAAATTATAAAAATATACACATTCATAAAAGTTTAAATACGAGATCTCGGGAAAGACATATAAATAAGAGATCTTTATAGTTCGGGCGTCTCTATAAAAACTAGAAATTATAAATTATATAATCCTATTTCATCACCAGACTAGAATAAATACCACATTTAGCTCTTAATGATAACTCGCCGGTATTGACCTTTACCTAAGTCCTTTAATAATCGTGAAATTGTGAAAATGAAAGCTCTCAATTCCAAAATTGTAGCTATACTATGCTTAATTGTTCTCTTAAAAAGCAAAGTGCAGGGACAGTCTGATGATCCGACAGATGGGTTCGAGGAACTTCCCTTGAACACGTCTCTGTATCATATCCAAAAGCCTTACGATTTGCCTGTAAGCGATCGCTATAGCTTCATTGATGGAGTTCACAAGCTCTGGGTTTTTTCTACTGACAAACCTTTGTCCCATAATAGCCCTACTAATCCTCGTACTGAGATCATGATTCAGGTATTTTAACAAAATTTCTTCACCCTTTTTCTTTTAACTTTTTCTCTTAAAAAGCTAGAAATTTTATTAGTTTCCAAGACATGCTCACATTTTGAAATAAGTTCATCATTTTCTTAAGCATAAACTCGTATATCCACTTTCTAATTAGATCAAAGCATGAGACGATTTATTGTTTTACCAGCCTTTTTAGTAAGTTTTAACCAAGTCCAAAAATACATGAGAGCCTCATCCACTTTCGATCTATCTGAGAGGTTTTTTTTTTTATTCCAATTGGGTATCTATAGTCATATTTCGAATAATCTGATTTGAATCTTGTCGGTTCTAATTTAAGAGAGAATTCTCTCAATATAATTTTTTTTATTCTCAAAACTTGAATTTAAGTTTTTAAAAATATGTGACTTCATGCATCTATCAGATTCATTATTAAAACTTGAATCTTTTCCTTGCAGGATACTACAAAATATGCCAACTACTAAACCATTTCTAGTTGCGCTACTTGTGCAATGCTCAGATTTATATTTAACTGGTTAAAATATAAAATCAACTTGTAAATCTCTCGTACTTTGACTAATAAGATATGAATCTGGGGTACGACTTTTTCTTGATGATGAAAATTTAATTCTGTTCAAATAAGCCAGCTAATTTAAACACCCTTGTAACTCATTTTTTTTTTTTTCTTTAACAACGCAACAGGGCTATGAATATTACTCGGGTGTATGGCAATTCGAAGGGTGTGGCTATGTCCCAAATGGGACAACAGGAGTGTGCATCATGCAAGTATTTGGTGCAGACCCTCCTAGAGCCACGACCTTTATGCTTAGAGTCTACAATGGTTCACTCTTTTACTATGCAGATTCACTCCTTCAGTCTGATATCTATGACAAGTGGTTTAGGCTCAATGTTATTCACGATGTGGAGGCATCGAATGTGCAGATTTATATAGATGGGGTTCACAAATTTGAGGCCACCGGTCGTGGGGGTACCTTTCACTACTTCAAATGCGGAGTTTATGGACAAGATGGCATGTCTCCTTGTATGGAGTCTCAATGGAAAGGAATTCGAGTCCTTAAGAAGCTGTGAAATATTTTATCTGAATTGAGTTTAATCAAAAACTTTCGTCTTTGTCAAAGTAGCAAAAAAGAAATGTATGGACAAATCAAGTGGAGGAAAAGAAGGCTTATTTGGTTATGAAAAATAATATTTTCAGAGAGAAATTTAATACGATTAGTTTTACAGAGATATTTTATGTTTAGTTTTTAGAAAGGGAAAGACAATATTTAGATTATGAAGGAGTAAAATATTTTCATGACCTAATGTTGATACCAAACACAAAATGAGAAATACCATTAATCTGTCTGTCATTACCAAAATTCTCATAATTCATTGTCCTTGTAACCATGCTACCACACTAAACAAACCACAGTAAGTTTTAGCAATACTACCAACCTGTTAATGATTACCAATAGTTACAAAAATGTAGAATATTTTTTAAACTTCCCATTCTTGTACAAGGTAAATCCCCTCTTAAAACAAATACATAGTCTCAACGAATTGTCTTAAAGAGAGAAAGAGTGATGGTATGAAGAAGATCGTTGATGATATAGATTAATTCAATCCAGTAGACTTCATTACACAAAGGAAAAATAGTTAATTACAAATGGGTATATAAGAAAATTTTCAATATTACAGACATATAAATATACTGGATTCACTTAATAGAATTTTTAAAAAGGAAAAAAAATAATGCATGAATAGACAATAATTGCTCGAGCATAACTTATAGAATTGATCATGAAGACTATTTTGACCATGATGCATATAATAATTTTCTTTCTTGTCTTGTGCATGGTGTCTAGTGTTCTAGGTGGGATTTTGCAAGTTGGGGGGCTTTACATTGTGCTGTGAGGGAAGAGCAAAGAAGAGAATATGGTTAAGAGCAGCAGCCAAAAAATTGAAGCTGAGAAACAAGTTTCAGATGCCAAAATAGTGGTAGTGGAAATCAAACCCTCTCTGAATTTAGGATCTTTCGAGACCTAAAAGGAGCAAATGATGGCTGATTCTTAGGGTGGACCTGAACCTGAATAGGATTGGTTGGAAATCTTAGTCGAAACCCCAGCTTAGCGAGGCCTCCATCATTAAGAAATTTTGGGCCTTAACTCAGATCTAAAATTTGTCTTCCGCCCTTTCATAAGCCCAGCCTAGAGGTGGTGTCCGAGCTGCATGGGGGCTAGTCCAGGCTATACAAAGAGACCATGGCTACGCCTAATCTCTGCCGGCTAAGCATTAGGCTCCTCTGTCAAGCCCAAGCCAGGCCTTATATAAGTACCCTATAAGCTCAGGCCAGGTTCTATAATATTTGTGTACTATTATAATAGTCGTGAAGCTATATCGCAACGAATCACGGAAAAGCTAAAAAAGCGAACTCCAAAAATTGTTTAGCTATATCGCAAGCCGTCATCATAGACCAAAAAATTAAAAACCCCGAGGGAAGTCAAATTCTTTTGTGATCAATTCAGAGAGAGGGGGGAGACAGAGAGAGAGCGCTCTTCCAGCAAAACGAGAGAGACCGCAGATATTCGAACTGTTAAATTCTTGAGAAAATTATGAAGAGAAAAGAGAGAGAGAGAGAGAGAGAGAGAAATCCTAGAGTTTGAGGAGAGAGAGAGCGCTCTTACACGAAGACGAGGGAGATTGCATATATTCCAACTGCAAAATTCTTATTATGAAGATGAAATGGTAAGGAAAATTCCTAGAGGGAGAGAGGGAGAATGGGTCAAGCGGTCAGATTCGGTTCAAATCAAGAAAGCTATCGTATATGGCATAACGATCAATTGCAAAATGTAACGTTTCCAAAAATTTTGATTTTAAATTCAAAATCAGTTTCCCACGTAAACATCACGAGAATTGTGGCTTCTTTTAATTAAAATTTGTTGGCTTTTATTGCATTTATGACACGTGTCCCTGACGCATCTTGAAGATCATTAAAAACCATCATCCTAAAGATGGTCACATCACAGCCACACATCCACCGATTGCCCTTTCTAAAACAAATTGCACCGCATCCCTTTTTTAATAAAATTTTATTTTGCTCATACTTTTATAAATTTTTTCTTATTAAAGGCGAACTCAAGGTTTCATAATTACAAAATTTGTTTCGGATCAGTTGGTGTTATTCTTGTTGGCACTCTTGGGTTCGGCTCGTGTTGGGAGAAATCGGAGATATCTGTCTGAATTCAATTTGATTTGAATAAAATTTAATTAATTTAACGAAATTATCATATATCATTATTAAAAAAAATTAGTTTGGTAAAAAAATTAGTTTGGTAGTTGTAATAATTTTCATTATATGGCAATCTTATGGTGGATTACTGGTTGCTGATGTTGGGATGCAGTTTTTTTTTTCTGTAGGCTTACATTATGAATTAAATGGCTTATGTTTAAAAAGGGGAAAAAATGGAAAATTCAAATTATACAGCATAAAAATGTAAAATGATGATCATAATTATTCTTATCTAATCCTGAAATCTAGAGTTCGAATTAAAAAAAAAAAACAGCCACCGACTATAAATCCTCAATTAGAAACCCTAAAACTGTCCCTCCAGCCCAGCCCAGCCCATTTCGCCTTGCCACACCACAACTTCTGTAGACCTCCAGCAGCTGATAAATAACAACCTTTCCCTCCAAATACAAGAATCCCAAGCCCGCCAAACTAATCCCCCTCCCCCAAAAAAAAAGCTCTCCCTTCAGCAACCGTCAATGGCGGAACTGTCCGGCGACTCATCTCTTAAAGTTACTTTCTTCATCATCTTGATTCTCATCTTCACAGTCTCCGTCACCGGAATCACGGATCAAGAACTCGAAAACGCGATTGCAGCTCTCAGATCACGGAACTACGGCCTCTTCGGCAACGCGATCTCAACTTCCGATCTCCGTTACGAGCTCCTCGATGGCAATAACTTCACTCTCTTCTCTCCGATTAACTCCGCTGTCTACTCTCTTGACATGCTCTCCGACGCCTCCAACTACGTTCAAACTCTCCGCTACCACATCGCTCCTCGTCATTTTACAGTTTCAGATCTCAGAAATCTCTCCCTCTACTCTTATGTTGAATCTCTGATTCCGAATTACAGTCTCCTGATTCAGAATCGCAAGATTGGTGTTGGGTCAACATCAGATATTAGGGTCGGTGGAATTATGGTTTCGGTTCCAGATCTTTATCTCGGATCTGGTATCGCCGTTCATGGTCTTGACGGAATTTTGACGGTTAGATTCCAGTCGCCGAAGAAATTTTCCGGCGATCCAGCGTTTCTTGCTCCAAATCCTTGGCCCATTGAGGTCTTTCCTCCGCGATCTCGTCCTTGTCCGCGTTCATTTCATCGGAGTTCGACCCCTCCGGCGAGTTCTCCTGAAGGCGAATCACCGCAATCTTTGCCGCCAGAAAGTTTTCCTCCGAAGTACTCGCCAAAGGAACCTGTTGCGCCACCGGAGATTTCTAAGAATTCTGGTTCCAGAGATCCGACGACGCCTGATGAGGATCATTATCACCTACACCGGAATTCTCCCGGCCCTGGAAGTGGAAATGATAGGAAAAATGACAATTGGCACGGTAAATTTTCCAAGTTCAATCACTTTGGTTTTTGAAATTTGCACATTCATTGATCCTCAGTTGCATAAAGTTCTCTATTTGGTTCTTTTTCGGTTTAAAATGGTGGTTTAACTGTACTCTTGCAAAAACCCTTCTTTTCTACCATTTTACTTGATAGCAAACATAGTGTCGTCTCTGCAATTAGATAGATGGATAATTGTACGTCTTGGGGTTTATACTGTAAAAATGGATATTGCAATTCAATCAAATATGTACAGTGTTTGGTGCTGACGATTGTGAACTTGCCTATTTCATATAGAGTATATCCTGCAATTACATGGCCATTGTTTGATACCAAAATTATGTAGAAAATGAGATATAGATCATGCTTGCAGGGCTTATTAGGAACAAAATTAAAGCACTCGAGACAGGAATTTTGGACATGTCCAAGGCAGTGCGTGGTTTTTAAGTGGGAAAAACAGATTTAAGTAGAATGGTTCTCTGTGGTGTTAGTAACGTCCTCCTCAGTAGCATCACAGTAGCCGCGTGGGATACTGCCTTCTTAGGCAGTGAAGCCAAGTGAGGTAAGCATGGCTGGCCAGCATTCGTGCTCTATGATTTGAATGGCACGGCAACATTCATGGCCCAAATAGGTCTCCCCATTGAGGAAGAATAGGATGACCTCGCTTGCACAGGACTGGAGCTTGAATGGAGAATCCCAGCACTTGGATTCACTCTCTAAATTGAGTCATGCTGCCAGGGTTGATTTGGGCAGCATAGGTCTTGCCCTGACCATTAAGGCCATGGTCCATGTAAGGAGAGTGAGAAAGAGCCTCATTGAATATGCCATGAGAGAGACAGGGAGAGTGAGAATAAAATTAGATAGTCAGAGGCAGAGATGGTGAGGACCGAGGAGGATGTGTGAAGGAGTAGTTGCTTTATATAGAGCAAAGATGAGGGTTCTTGGGTTGCTTGGAAGTTCAAGAGGGAGCCCAGGAAGTTACGAGGGAGATGAAGGGATAAAATTCTATGAGGGTCTTGAATGTCTCAAACTGTTATGGGATTTGATCATACAACAGTAAAAGGGACAATAAATTTTTAGTTAATCCTTGATTGATCGGTTTTAGTGGATTTTGCGGCTACTGAATTTGATCTATGGTTTTTTATGGGAAGAATGGTGATACGCAGCACTTTGATGAGGCATATTTTACCGTCCACCACCCTTTAGCTGGAATGCAAGCCAAAAATTGCATTGAACACTTCTTGTGGGGATTAAGTACCTCGAGTTAACATGATATTTTGTTACTTCCGCAACATGTACTTGCTTTTTAATCGAACATGAATGTAGGTAAATATGCTACCTACATGTGGTAAATGACATGTTTGGGCTTGAGGACCGACAATTGACCCGGAAAAGGGAAAGAACAACAAAAACATAATCACTGTAGTTCTTTATTAATCTGGCCCATCCTGATACTGATATGTTCGTCAAATTTCAAAAGATGATAAAACATTTGAAGTAAGGTAGTGACGTGTGATTAATAACTGAGTGACAAATCTTTGGTTTTCCTATTCTGCTTCATGATATTACTTTCTAGGTGCTGGAGTTATAATACCCAAATAAGAGTGGAATGAGGTTGAGAACACATTGCATAATGTCATACCAAAACATACTGCAGCATCTAAGTTCGAACATATTGCATCACTTTGCTTCATGTCCTCATGAGACTCAGAATGGTCACTTGATGACTTCTGTTTTGCCCTTTTACTACTCTACTTCAATTTGGGCATTCATGTCTCGTCTAGATTGGACTCACGTGATGAGAAATTTAACCAAAATTTTCTCAGCTGTGCTGAGGCTGCTTCTCTCTGTCCTTCTGAATTTCATCTTCTTTTTCAAGATGTTAAATTATCATTTAAAGCGTATAATAAGTGGCCCTCTAGACAGACAGAGCTGCATAGCAGACTGATCTGAGATCTTATTTTGATCTGATCCACCTCACATGGATTTTGCAATCCAATGGCAGGCATCGATTTATTTATACTTTGTTATATATACTCCCTGGGTAGAAACCATTTGATGAATATTTTATGACTGCAAGTTCATTTTTACTTTATAATAATGGATCTTGACAAGTTATGTGAATGAGTGGTAGTTTTATTATAGGTGGTCATTATTACATGGTTCATAACACCCGTCACCCCCACCATACCATAAACCCTCAAAGTAAAGCCCTTAACTTGCAAAAACACATACTGCACACAAAGAAACTCTACAAGCAAACGCTCCACTGTTTGCAAAGCCCACAAAGGTGAGACCCTAAGCAAAACTGGTGGAGGGATAGACGAATGAGAGCTCCAACTCCTCAGCCAGCAAGAGGCGTGATAGCAGGAGCAGGAGAATCATCAGACAAAGCAGCATCACAATAACCTTTCAATATGTTGCCTTCCTCTGCAGTGAAGCCGAGTGAGCTAAGCATTGCAGGCCAGCAATGATGAGTGATGATACTAATGGAATTGCAACACTCCGACCCCAACTCTGTCTCTCCATTTAGGAAGAAAGTGATAATCTCGTTGGAGCATGATTTGATCTCCAAAAGAGCATTCCAGCATTCAACTAATCCCCCGCTGGTGTCGAGGCGTGCTGCAAGGTTGTAACCGGGCTCTATAGCCAATTGTCTAGATGCAGCCATATTTGTTATGAAAAATGC
Source organism: Dillenia suffruticosa (assembly GCA_033439265.1). Lineage (NCBI taxonomy): Eukaryota > Viridiplantae > Streptophyta > Magnoliopsida > Dilleniales > Dilleniaceae > Dillenia > Dillenia suffruticosa. The sequence goes on from JAVTVX010000027.1 coordinate 3,111,133, forward strand.
AACTATGAGAATTGAGAACAGGCTTTTAGGAGCCATGGGAAGAGAGAGAAAAGTTGAATCGGATACTAATAGGTTAGAGAGAGAGAGAGAGAGAGAGAGAGAATGATGGTTTTGGAAAATGTTGGAGGTTGATGGGGGTGTTATATAGTGGTGGAAAGGAAGACAAGGAGGTTGGGATTAAAGGACGTTATTAAAAAAGTCTTAATCATGAGATCAACTTTGGGCTTCCACTAAAGGGAAGTATAATAGACTCCTCAACTATAATTGCCAAAAACACCTTTGTGAGTGTTGAGTGTTTGTGTTCTAAACTCTGCAATAATTTGGCATTTACGGTGGAAGAGCAAAGCAAAGAGTCCCGACCTGACCAATTTAATCATAACCAATGAAACTTAGTCAAATTAGTGTCTTATTTTGACGCCATGGGATAATATCAAAAGAGTTCAAAGGGATAATGCAAAAGGGTTTTAAGTTCATAGCTGTTATTTTGGCGCAACAAAGTAAATAATATTATATTACTCAAATTATTCAAAAATTTAATTGATAAAATTTTACACTGACAGTCTTTATCAATAAAGAATAAATAATTTCAAATTTGAAATATTTTAATTGGTTAAAATATTTGTCAAATCTAATAAATAAATTTCATTTGTTAAATCAACCCAATAAATTATAAACTAAATTTTAAGTGACTGTTTTAAGAATTGATGCGTTTGTTAATATAGACTATCTTGTAAGATTTAGTTCAATTCACATATAATTTATTTGGTCTATATGATATAATTAAAATTTTTCTTAAAATATACTAAAATAATTTTATCCTTTGAATGGTTTGATTTCTCTCTCATTATTCCTACAAAATTTCTCGAAGCCCAAGTTCAATCTTAATTTTTTTAGGTGCAAAGAGATATAATTAACTGAAATCGAATCAAGAAAAAAATGATCGAAATAGGAAGGTTTTATTGCTTGAGGGACAAGTTCAATCTTAATATTTCAAAAAAAAAAAAAGGTAAGCCAGACACTTTTGGAATTAAATAAACCAACCGACATTAGGCCCACTGAATTTTGGGCCTGAAGTTATTCTGGCCCAAATGAAACTCTTCATCCACTGCATCTTGCAGTGGTAAAACGAGATTAAGGCAGTGATCGGATAACGGAAATTGAGGAGAAATGAGTGCGACGTAGCTGCCGACGAAGGAGGCGAATGTGCTCAAAGGGCACGAAGAAGGAGCTGTACTAGCGGCGCTTCAACAGCGGCAGAAACTATTGTCTCAGTTGCGGCAAAGATCGAACTCTTCGCCTTTGGAATCCCCACCGTGGAATTCATATCAAGAGCTACAAAGCCCATGGCCGCGAAGTCCGCGACGTCCATGTCACTCCGTACTCCTCTCTTTCTCTCTCTCAAAATTTTCAGAGTTCAGTATTTTGCCTTTGCTTTTGATTTAGTGACCATGTTTTCTTAGTGGGGTTTTCATGTTTAGCGAAGAGGAAGTGTTAAACATGTTTTCTCTTAGATTCGCCAATGAAAGATTGGATTTTATGATTTGGAGTAATTTCTGATTAAATTTTTTGTATGGGTCTTGTCCCAATTTGGGGGCTCTTTTTTCCCCCCTTTTTGTAGATAACAAAAACTTTTAACTTGTTTTAGGTTTAGGTAATCATTTTCCTTCGTGTGGTTTTTTTTCCCCCTTGATTTTGGTCACGTGAATTGTTGACCATCTTTTCTTTATGATTTCGGCTTACACTTGGTTGAAATCTTTGCGTGGGTCTTTGTCTATTTTGTTACAAATGAAACCAATTTATATTGTCTGTGTACTGTAGAGACAATTCGAAACTGTGTTCTTGTGGGGGTGACCGTCAAATTTTCTACTGGGGTGTATCCACGGTTCTTGTTAATCGAAAAGTCATGATAGTGAGGTTTGTTTGTTTCATATGTATTTCTGTTGTTATTTCTCTTACATTGTTCACACATCGAATCCTCATGTGTCTATTTATGTTGTCTAGGTTAATGCTGTTAAGTTTATTGAGTATTCATTCGTAGTTGTATCTGCTGGGTATGATGGGTCACTCCGAGATTGGGACTGCAGGTCTCACAGCACTGAGCCAATTCAGGTTGTTTGTCCTGTCAACTGGGTTTTGATAGGTTGAACTTTAGACTCATTATGTTGTTGAATCCAATTGTTCCTAGGATTATTGATACGTTTTTGGATAGTGTAATTTGGTAGAAATGGTTGCTGAAAGTGTCTATGGAACTGTTCGAACATTTGACATTCGCATTGGTAGGTTGGCATGTAGTGTAGCATTAACCCCCTGCCCCAAACATTTTCATTGTTCACGATTTAAGGAATCTGTTTTTATGTATTATTGTCATGGAAATAGAGAGATTTTGGATGATTTGGCTCAACCAGTCCATTGTATTTCAATGTCAAATGATGGTAATTGTGTGTTAGCAAGTTGCCTAGACTGGTAATTTTGTGCTTTCATATGTTTGATTTCTATCCGCATTTTAATTGGGTCTTCACTTGGTCATATCTCTTTTCAGTAACAGGTCTACAAGAAAACTGCTTCAGAGTACAAGGAACATACATGCAAGGTTAGTTTGCTAAAGCAAATACTTTGATCTCTTGTTAAAGTGTTACTTTGTAGCTGTTATGTTGTTTACTTCTGTTTATGTGTGGGGTGGGATGCCTACAAAAGCTTCTTGTCTATGTTATTGTGCGTATTATATATGACCTCGTGCATGACTCTTCTGTTTTATATGGTGCTTCTGCAATAGTCTTACAAGATGGACTGCTGCCTTACCAACTCTGATGCTCATGTAACTGGTTGTTCCGAAGATGGCCTCATTTACTTCTGGGATCTGGTGGATGCATCTGTTATCTCAGTGTTCAGGGCTCAATCTGTGGTAAGTCCGCTTCTTACCTATGGGTATGTGGCAGCTCTAATTAAGATGATGATGTATGATCCATGGTATTTACAATAAAACCATGCTCAAATTTTTCTGGGATAAAGACTGAATTTAAGCCAAAAAAATACATAACAGAGATAACCTGAGATTTTGTGGTCCTTGTGGATCTGAACTTCTATTAATTTGAAGGGAAGAAATGGAAAACAATGGTTGGTTGCTATCAATATAGCTTGATGTTTATTTCTTGCTCTTACTTAGATTAAACTGGTGTTAAGAGCATTAAACTTGATAGACTTGTTAAGAGCATTAAACTTGATAGACTTGAAATTTATTGCACGTGTATTTTTCATGTCATTTTGTCTTTCATTAGAACCTTTTTTCTTTTCCCTTTAATGAAACATGGATGGTACAATCTGTGGGTAGCAATAGTGTATTCTCATGTACCACACCTTCTGAAAAACAAGGCCCAAGTAAAAGTCTTGAGTATAAGAACCCTACAGGGGACTCCATAACAAAAGCGGTGACAACAAGGGTGGCCTCTGCAAAATCACCAAAAGAAAAAGGGCACCTTAGTAAGAACTGAATGGGCCTGGAATGACATTTGGAACTGAAAGCAAAGCTATTTGCAGACGTTCCATCTGATGAAGTAGAACATTAAATCTGGAGGAATCACATATCCCTGTTTCAAGCATTTTATGCAGTCTTATTTATTGACCTTATGAAGATGCTTGATCATGGTTTAGTATCACTAGGCGCAGCAAAAGTTTGTAGGAAGCAAGTACAATTAAATGTAGTTTCTGTTGATTGGGCATTCAAAGACGCTGGAAATAACTGTTTATCCCTTTTTGGAAGGTAACAAATGCCAAAGGACTACTGTGATAACCGCCTCAGTCGATGGCACCATCAAAGTACGGAAAACGTGAGAGTAAGAAACAAGGGTCTCAATGTCAACTTATTTGCTTCAGTTTTGATATCTAATATAAAGATGTGTCCATCTTAATGCAGTGAAACGTGTAAAGTCGAAACTCGGAAGAGAGTCATTTGGACCCCCAGCAACCAACTGGAGCTGTAGACATACTTGGCCTTGTAAATTCTTCACAGAGCAACTGAAGCTCATGCATGATATAGAGGAATAGGAAGCAGTGGCAACAGATGGAGCATGAGGCCGAACAACTAAGAAGATAGCAGATGGTCTCAATGAGTGATCTAGGCTTCAAATATGCCATTGGAAGAGGAACCAAAACGTTTGGATCTTGAAGCACTTTGTTGGCTGCACGTTGTCTTATGACTCTCGTATTTATTGTTTAAACCTACCATCAGACATCATAGTCACATTCGTCCATATAGGGTCTTATGTCTGTAATTTTAGCAGTAGAGGCTTTTTTTCTGAAAGGTTATGTGACTTGTATGATTGTTGCCAATCTGACTCATTAATTTTATGCTTGGTGAAATGAAATTGGCCCCGGGGAGTAGATGCAAATAGTGCAGTTAGGTCTATTGCCAATCCGACTCTCTCTCTCTCTCTCTCTCTCTCTCTCTCTCTCTCTCTCTCTCTCTCTCTCAAGTTGGTGACAAAATGGTCCATCGCATCCTAGATCTCAATTCAACACGTCTAGCTTGCAAAATGGATGTTTAGTCCCTCACCTCACATGGGATATGGAGCATCTCAAGGGATAAAGATTTGTATAATTTGTCGGTCAAAGAAGACATCCCTTGCATGAGCTGTGAAACAACCCCATCTGCTAAAAACCTAACATCTTTGTGTCCATTCTTAAGCACAACCAGGTTGTTCCCAATCGAACCTTTTTACTTTGGGAAAAACATTGTCTCACAATCATCAAGGCGCACCGTCACTTTGTCTTACAAGAAAATAAAATCATACAGTTGATTTTGTAATAAGAAATTTTACTAATTTTTAAAATCATAAAAATTTAAACTTATTTAAAACTCTGATATGAATATCTCGTAAATCTGCTTTACAATAATTATTAAATCCCCATAATTATTAAGAATAAATATATATATATACTCACAAATTTAGAGCGGTGAATCTAAATCAGCATGCTGGTTGACCAGGGCAAAAGAAAAAAAAGCAAAGCATGTGTTGGTCATGCAAGTCACCCTAAAAATTGTCCCAAATATTCAAAATTACTAACATATGGACAACTAATCCTTCATACAATAATTGAAGCCAGCTCTAGACATTATTTTGATTGACTGTCCAGTTATGGATTAGTTGTACCTAAGACTTCCCCTTGAGGCCTGGTACAGGTGAACCCTACACTAATTGTTCCTTTTGGAATGCAACATTTTAGCATTATCACCAAAGAAAAATGATTATTGGAGTTGAGAAAGTCTCACATAGGTACATTTCACAATATTAAACCATATCATTACTTGGTGGAATTCATATTCATTTTCATAAAATGCCTCAATACTAATGGACAGCTGATGTAATGGGATCAGATCGCCCTTTAAATCTCTTAACTAAATTTTAAACTCAAAAATTGAGAATAAAAAAGACTATATTAATAGAATTGCTCTATAAATAGAACCCTCATAGATATTTAAACTGAATTAATCGAAATATGATTTCGAATATCAATAATAAAAAAAATGCCGCAATCAATTCATAAGAGCTACTCATGCTTATCCATGGAAATTAACTCCCTAGATGTATTTTCACATGCTCCTCGTCTACTTAGGAATTCCAACTTATGAATTTCCCCTTCTCAAACTTTGCCCAATCAAAAGCTCTACCTTCTTTTCATTTTTGTTATCTACTGACCAAACAAGTAAAGAAGAGACATAAACAACATTCTCCTCTCTTCCTTATATCCACCCTAATCTCTCTAAGAGAGCAAGACAAACAAATATAACTCATAAATCAGCTATGGAGGTCAACAGAGTAGGTTTCTCACATTTTTTTCTTTGTTGTATAAAATAGTCAAAAACTGCGATTGAGATAAACGTTGGGGTACTGGTCCCCAAAGTCCTACACCCGGAGGAGACGAGGACAATGGCCAACGCACACAAACATTAATGTCTCCTCCTCAAAACCCCAAACACAAATGACAGTGAAGTTTATGGCATCAATTTGGACCCTACTCTCCCTGTTTTTCATTTCACGTGATCTCTCTCTCTCTCTCTCTCTGTAGACTTTAATCCACTTGTATACATCCTCCTCCATCAGACACTGTGACTAAGTTATAAATAATTTTCGCACTCCACCGACAAAAACTGCCGACTGCCGTCTGCCGTCGACACCCAATACCAACGGCGTCTTGTATTTTAAAGTCACTATCAAAACAAAACGACGGAATATGGAATAACAGTTCTTTATTTTAAAAAAGAAAAGATCAAAATTCATCTATCATTAAAAAAGAATATATTATGTACGTTACCCAGTTATGTAATATGCTTTTTAATTATCTTATTTTTATAAAAATATTTTTTAATTATATAAATAAATAAATTTATTTTTATTATTAATTATAAAAATAAAAATAAAAAGAAAAAGAAAAAGAAAAGGAACATGATAAAAATGAAGAAAGAGCCGACAAAGTTTTACGCTTTTCCACAAGCAAGCAAAGGCCAGGCTGTCTTCTCAAAAGTTTATTAAATATGTGTGGGTCCCATTTCCAAAACCGGGTTCACCTACTCATGGGGGGTCTGGTTCGATGGCTTTGCGGTGGGATCCACGTTCATTACTTTTCCACATGGCTGCTTTGAACATGTGAAATTTCAAAAAAAATAAAATTACATCAGAGGCAACATCATTTGGTTCTACCTTTTACGTAATGATTATTGTGATGGGTTGATCACATATTATACATATTATTATCTATTATGATGATTTCCTCCGTGGACTATGCACTTCCTACTGGTTGGTGCTGGTCTTCCCCTTTTGTTTTCCAAATTCCCACTTCTATTTCCTTTTCCTCCAAGTGGCCGGATCTTCTTCCTCGTCTCCCTCCCGATCTTTAATTATATTTTAATTAATATAATTTAAATATTATCAAATTTAATTTAATTTTTTTTAATATAATATTTTTATTATTAAAAATTCTTTCAACATAATATTTTTTTTATTAAGTATCGAATATGAGATTCAATTAAAAATTTTAATATTTTTATATTTATTAAACCGATTATTTATTGATTTTATCTCCTCTTTCTATCTCTTTCGGTTGCTTAATTTTGTATATGCTATATAAATAAATATAATTTAAGTGGGTTAAATGGCAAGATATATGTATGTATGTATGCACGATCCCTTGTTGGGTTATGGGGTTTAACTTTAATTGAAGTTTGCAGATAGGCTTATTATTATAGGAACTGATTCGGCTTTGAGTCGTTAGCGAGCCACTTTTGTCAATAACTCGACTTAATTTTGATTGAATTTGAATATAATTTGAGTATAAAATTTTAAAATCAAAAATTTATCAAGTAACTCGATAACATATATTAATATATGTTTATATATATATATATATATGACTACAATATAAAAATAAAATAAAATTTTAATATATTTTATAATAATCAAGTTTTCGAATATAGTTCAAATTGTTTCATTATACAATTACGTCGAATTCGAGTTCGATTCAGGCCAAAAAAATCGAGTTCAAGAATAAGGATATTTAGAATCGACTCAACTCGAATACATCCATATTTATAAAATTAATAAAAGTCAACGGGTTAACTTCAAAATTTATAGTCTACTTCAAAATTTTTAAGCCTGTTGGGTTTTACTATAATAATAAAAAAAAAATTGATTATCGGAGAGATTTTAATTTAGAAATCAACTAGTGAAAATATTTCATTCACCATATTAATGAAGTAGTGCTAGAATTATATGTTCAAACTCCTCATTTTGTGAACAATTTGGGTAGGTGGGAGAAGTGAATAATTACCTAAGCTCGTGTAATTTTCGACCGACCCCTTGTCGAAAAACCCTCATTTTCCCTATTTCAAGGAAGCTTTGTGCGGGGTAGGAGCGTAAAGGACAATACCATTGCTGCTCCAAAAAAGGAAAAAAAGTGAAATTATTATATTAAAATTGATTTTGAAAAAGCATATGATCGGTTAGATTAAGAAATCTTAAGAAACTTCCGGTAGATTTAATGTTATTCTCCCATTTGGGTTATTTGCAGCTGAAGATATGGATGGAGTTTATGGTTGGTCATGATATCTCCAATTTTTTTATTTGCCGATGATTTGGCGAGGCTTAAGGAATAAAGATTAACGAGGGTAAGTCCCACATTTTTGGTTCTCCTAGGATTAGTCCCAGGCGAAGGGAGCAAATTAAATGCCGTTTGATAGGTTTTTGTTTTTTTGTTTTTTTTTTGTTTTTTTACTTTTCTTTTTTTATAAGGAAAAACAAAAATTAATAAATTTTAAAATAAAATTAAAAATTATTTGATATTTTTACTTTTAAAAATAAACTGATTTCATAACTTTTGAAATAAAATTAAAAGTTAAAGAGGAAGAGTCAGAATATGAGGATAAATAAATTTATGATATGAATATATTTGAAATTTTATATCATTTAGGTGAAAATATAAATAAAATAAAAAATATATATATTTTTTTTAAAAAATTGATGTATAAAAAATAAGAAGAAAAAAAACTTTCCTAAGAGTTTTTTTTTTAAAATTACTTTTTAAATTTTTATTCATTAAAAAAAAATATTTTTAAGGAGAAAAGAATCTATTTGGTAGAATTTCTTTTTATAAGTAGAAAAGACACCAAAAACAATCCCTACCAAACGGGTACTAAAACTACAAGTAGAATTGCTTTTATTGTTTTTTTTTTTTGATTTCAACGATTGGTTTTATTGATAATCTATTTTTTGTTATATAGAAATTTGAATTTAAAATTTTCAAATTTGAGAAGGAAATTGTGATTATTAAACTGTTTTATCAGGGGATATTTCATCGATGACCTAGAAAAATAATTGGCAGTGCCGATTATTAATTTTAGTGATTAAAAAAAAAAACTTTTAGACATGTAGTTAAATAGGTACAACTGTGGATTTTTCATTCTAGGGTTTTTAAAAGGATTTGAAAACATGCGATTAATCAGATTTCTTTTAGATTATCAGCCTAGAAAGTCAGGGTTTTGAAAGTACACTAGTGGAGTTTTTTTAGGGGGGGGGGTAATAAAATAAAAATACAAAGTTTACAATGAAAAATTTTAAATCTATATTAAATAAGATAATAAAAAATTTATTTAAATTGAACTCTTCAATTTTTTTTGTAATATTAAAATTGTCAATTATTACATCAATACTAAATATTTAAATAATTATTTCTCAACATATACTATTAAAAAATTATAACAATAAATTCGTATCAATCATAAACTAATTAACATTTTATTAATTATTCTCACTAGTAATAGAAGAATATCAAATACTCATTTTTTTTTAAAAAAAAAAAACCCTAAAAAAGTCCTAAATAATTTTCTGAATTTGTATGTTAATAAAAATGAGACCCCTATATTAATAATTAGGATATCTAATTTCAAAATTTTCTATATCAGGAATTTAATATTTTTAAACTTTAATTTTCTCTATCCATATAACATAATGGTATATATTTTCTATCACAACATAGATAAACTCACTGATTACCATGTCTGTTTATCGTATCCTCTCTATTCATATACCTTAAAAAAATCTATCTGCAAATCTCTTGGACATGAACAATAGGGAAAATTATAAAAGGATAAAGATTATCCAAATGTTAATATGAGTATTAAACATGGAGAAAGGAAAAGAATTACCCATCTATTCTTTTTCTATTTAAATATTTTTGTTCGATTTGAATTTCAGATAGGTTGAAAAAATAGTTGTGATCACTGAACTGTTCCTTGGAGATATATTTTTGCTTTTATTCCACATAAAATATTACCTTTTAATATAAAAAAGTACTTCTATCATATTGATATTGTTACTCTTGCTTTGAAGTTCTTATACTCTGAATTTGCACAGAGCTTCATATCACTTCCTGCCATAAGAATTTACCTATTCTCCTTGTTCCCCTGCTTTTGCTAATAAATCCAGCCCTTTGCCTTTTCATAGTATCATATCTGTTCTGCATCTTAACAGAATTTTTTTTTTTTTTTTTTTTTTGGGGTATTGACTTTAATAGGTATTTGTTAATTTTTTAATAGCATGATTCAAAGGCACATCGATGTTACTAAATTTAAATTTCTAAAAGAATAGAAATGGGAACACCCAACTCAATTTTCCTCGAAATGAACTTTTCTTTATAAGTTAAAAGAGAATAAACCATTTTTGCAAACCTTAATGTGGTTTGATTTGTTTCCTATGATCTCTATTTTATTCTATTTATCACATTTTTCAATTAAAGCAATTTTTTATGTAGATCCGAAATTTTACATAAATAATAAAATATATCTGACTAAAATTATTACTATATCGATGTTTTTTGAAATTGAGAATTCTATTTAATTTCAGTTGAGATTAACCTTCGTCTCCTCAGCACGCCTTAATAATTTATTAAGAATTTTTTATTATTTAATACCTATTATGAAACTGTCTATCAATGAGTTATATTTTAATTGATATTTTCTCATTCCCGTTAGATATTTCGAACTTGAATCCAGATTAGATACATCCATTGTATTACCTTTCCCTTAATAACTTCCTCAAAATTTTCTCCCAATGTTTCAAAAGAGAAAAAAAAATAAAAAAAAAAAATCTTCACTGCAATTGATTCTTTGAGGCATGTTCTATTCTTTGTGTCCCTTAAGCCATAGGTTTCTTCAGATCAAATCAAAGTATTTTTGGTGCTTTTGTTTGTCAAGCTGACCCTTGATCATGCCATAGACCAAATAAATATGTGGGACTGTTCTTTATTTTGAGACCTCACTATAGCAAAAAAGAGGGCTCTATTTTACTTCTCATGCACACATTTTTTAACACATCAATTGTTTTTTATCTTCACCCACAAGCATTGATAGAGCAATTAGCACACCTATACTTCCCCTTAGAAAAACCAAAAGGGCCCAATCAAAAAGCCTTTTCTAGTAGACTCACACCTGTGATTTGGCAATCATTAAGACTTCATATACAAAACAAATGAAGTATTCCAACAAATAATTACATATGACAAAAAAATAAGCCATACTTTTAGCACTTCTAAAATTTTACCACCGCCAAAAAGACGATGAAATGATCTGTGAGAGGTTAAAAGTCAAATAAATTAAATTTTACATGACAGTTTATACCGATAAAAAAGTAAAATATCTCTAATTTGATTAATTAAAAATATTTTTGAAATAAATAAATAATTTTAAAATATGCAGCGTACACCGTGTCAAGTTAGGGAAAAAAAAAAGTAATTTGCATAAAAAACCAGGAAAAATAGTTTGCTACATGAACAAAAAGAAAATCAATAGCGGACAGTAAAGTGTTTGACAAAATATTATTTATTGTATAATATATAATTTATATCATAGTGCAGTGAAATTTATTAGAAGGTCCTGGGGAGTCCTAGAGTTTTTTTAAATTTGCCCATTACTCTTTGGTGGTGGTGGGTGTTTACATTTGAAGGAGGAAAAAAACAACAAAGCCCTAATGTCAGTAGAAATAGGCATTTATGGGGGGGGGGTCACACTAACAAATGGGCATTTGTGAAAAAACCTTAGTTAAGTCAAATCTATCGGAAGATCGAGGATAATCCTAAATTGGGCATTTATGAGTCACACGAACAACCACATATGGACCGTAAAATGTGGAGAGAGAGAGAATGTGGAGAGAGAGAGAGAGAGAGAGAGAGAGATTGTTATCCACCGACAGAATGATATAATGAAAAAAAATTATATTTTTTAATTAAAATTTGATTAAATTTTAAAATAAAAATAATTATGTTAACGGAGATTCTTATAAAAAGTTTAATAATAATTTAAATTGAATTAATTGAAATATATTTTTGGATATTAATAAATAAAGTAAAAAAATAAAAAATAAATAAAAAAAAGAAGGAGAGTGAGTTCGACCCGTGAAAGGAATCAATGAAAAAATTGTCGGATTCAACCCATAGTGGTCCGGGTCTCTGACGTCATCACCGGATTACCAAATCGTCAATAAATTCACCATCTCACCGGTCTCACCGACACTTACTCTCACACCAGACGTTGCACATGGATGTATCTGCCCTGTTTTCTTTTTTAATTAAGCCCCAGTTATTTTTTTTTAGTGAAATTAATGCATTGAAATTACGATTTGGTCCGATCATGTGGGATCGCATCACGCGGTTGTGGTCGTGTCTTTACGCGTCTCTATCACCTCTCTCTCTCTCTTTCTCTCTCATGTGAAAGAGAAAAGAAAGAAAAAAAACAACACCCGCTGGACTAGACTAGAAAGGGTAGAGAGAGACGAACATCCAGCGATGAAATGAGCCAACATTAGACGTTACCCACTCACATACCCATTTGCTTATTGTTGCTTTATGAGTACTGATTCTCTCTCTCTCTCTCTCTCTCCTCTCTAAAGTTGCCAGTGGGGTGACGGTACTCAAAGACTTGGAGAACCTTTCATTTTCCTCCCCCTGATTGCATTTTCTCCATCTCTCCCTTCACTAGAAACGTCTCTCTTACGCGTTCAGGCTCTCTCTCTCTCTCTCTCTGTATTCGTGTCATTGATTTCACTCGAGCTCAACACATTGCAATAGATCGTCGCCACCACTACGTTCAGTCAGAAGACGGGTTTCTGAAGCAAACACCTTAAAAAAAAAAGGCAAGCTTAGACTGAGACCCTTCTTGTGGCTTTTCCAATTTAAAACTGGAGTGTCAGTTTCACTTCTTTCGATCTTTTCGTTTCTGCTCCTCCTTCTCTTCTGAGTTTTGTTCTTTTTGCGCAATTAGACTGTTTCTACAGGACTGTGCCTCATTTTGGGGGGGGGGGTTTCAGTGTATGTTTTTCCTTCCAAAGTCAGATTTTTGATTTGGGTTTTCGGTATTTGAAACACAGTTGTGATTTTGAAGGACATTTCAGTTCGAGGGTTACATTCAGTGGTCAATTTGCTTCATTACAAGAATTGGATTTTTTGATTTTGAGATTTGGGGGTTTCAGTGTTTGGTTATTGGAGGACATTTTAGTTGGAGGAGTTACATTTGAGACGTCAGTTTTAATCTGTGTTGTGTAAGTCGAAAGTAGGCTCAGCTGATGATTTACCTTGAAGGGTTGATATTTTGAATATCAAAGAGTGGAGATTTCTGGGATTTGGTGGGACTATGGATACAAGAGGTCGACTTGTTGCTGGGTCTCACAACAGAAATGAGTTTGTTTTGATCAATGCTGATGAAACTGCTCGAGTAAGTGTCAAAAACCGTCTCCAAGTTCCTCATATACTCAGATTTCATGTGTTGCAGGTCATACATTTGCCTATTTCTTGTTGATCTGTGACATGTCAATCAGTTGATCCTTTTTGAGCTATGTATGGATTGATTTATTTGGTGATTGTTTGTCTAATCTGAAAATGGTTTAGCTTGAATAAATATTGACCAAATATCACTTGGGATCTGTAGATTTAATGCAGCTCAGGCTCAATGTTGCTTTGATTTTATTTCTGCAAGAGTTTTCCTGTATAGTGATTGTTGATGCTTTGTGTTGCATATTAGAAATTATTTAATTGGGTAGGATTTGGAAGGAGGGGAGTTCGATGAATTGAATTGACCCTCCAGGCTTTCTAAGCTCCGAGGAAAATTCAGTTCGGATGATATGCATAATTCTTCTAGCTTGATGGTCCTCATAATACAACTGGAAGGTGCTTGATCTATACCTGCAATGGCAGTGGGTTTATGACGGCAGTGAGAGCTATTGTCTGAATCCTCTCTGAACACTATTAGTGTGCAAAAAGTTGGCTACTTGTCTGTTTATTTGGCACATTAAATGTGATATATCTCTCTTTTAAAGATTTAATTCAATATGTGAATCCAATGCTAAAGTACAAATGGGAAAAAAACAAAAGACCAGAATAAGGGAAGGTCTTTAAGGGTTGCGGCTAAAGATGCTTTAATTTTCAAGTAAAAAAGATTTTTTTTTTGGGGGTTTGAAATTCTAGTTGACAAGTTTGAGATATGAAAATGCTTATTATTTTTAGAAACAACGTGAACATGAAACTGAGCAAGATGAATAGTTTGACCTGCTGCTGATAGCTTTATTTCCATTTTGTTTTTGCAGATTAAGTCTGTGAAAGAACTGAGCAACCAAACCTGTCAAATATGTGGTGATGAGGTGGAGCTCACAGCTGATGGAGAGCTTTTTGTTGCCTGCAATGAATGTGCTTTCCCTGTATGTAGGACTTGCTATGAGTATGAGAGAAGAGAGGGGAATCAGGCATGCCCTCAGTGTAAAACCAGATACAAGCGTCTTAAAGGTGTGTGTTTGGTATTCTCTGCCTAAATTAATTCTATGCCGTAATTGGCCTTCATTTCTTATGAATGAGGTATGATTTGAATTGCAGGAAGTGCTAGGGTTGAAGGAGATGAGGAGGAGGATGATGTTGATGACTTGGATAATGAATTTGACTTTGGCAACCTTGATAGATTGGGCAGGCAACATGCTGCTGAGGCAGCATTCTCCACACGCCTCAACACTGGCCGTGGTTTCCACACTGATGCATCCAGTAGATCTGAATTGGATTCATCACCCCGTGGTCCTGTTATCCCTCTCTTGACTTATGGGGAAGAGGTAAATTGATTTGCAAAGTAGAATTGGCAGTATTATGCTATGTGCATACTCTTATGCTTGTGTTTTCAATTTTGAACATCATCACATAGTTACAGCTCACTGATGGTAATGGTTCTTGATCCTAGGATTCTGAGATCTCTTCTGATCAACATGCTCTCATTCTGCCTCCCAGTCGTGGAAATAGAGTTCATCCCATGCCAATTCCTGATTCATCCACACCTTGTAAGATACACAACTCTGCCAGTTTGCTTGATCTTATCTGGCTTCTGTGAGTCTTTCAGTTACCATAATCAGGTCATTTCAATGTTTCAGTGCAACCAAGACCCATGGTACCTAAAAAAGATCTAGCAGTGTATGGATATGGTAGCGTGGCATGGAAAGATCGAATGGAGGAATGGAAGAGAAGGCAGAATGACAAACTTCAGGTTGTTAAGCACCAAGGAACAGGTGATGGTGGGGATTTTGACGGGGATGACCCTATTGATCCGGATTTGCCAATGTTAGTTACTCTAATCATCCTTTTGCTCTTTATTTCTTTATTTTGATTCTTGTGGTACTTGATTTGGATTTGCTTAATGCATTTGATGTTTTAATTTAAACAATCTCTCCTGTATCTTTTTTTTTTTTTCTTTTCAGGATGGATGAAGGCAGGCAGCCACTCTCGAGGAAGTTACCGATCCCGTCTAGCAAGATAAATCCATATAGATTGATAATTGCAATCCGCCTTGTTATTTTGGGGTTCTTTTTCCATTATAGAATTCTCCATCCTGTCAACGATGCATATGGTCTGTGGCTGACGTCAATAATTTGTGAAATATGGTTTGCTATTTCTTGGATCCTGGATCAGTTCCCAAAATGGTACCCTATAAAGCGAGAAACATATCTTGATCGGCTATCACTAAGGTTTGTTTGATTTTGTGGAGAAGGTGATGAATAGAATAGTTTGCCAAATGAGATTGGGAATGTCAAAATTGGATTAGTTAATTGTTCTATTATGATTCTTTTCTGTCTAATTTGATTTTTCTTACTATTAGCCAATCCACTTGACATGTCCTTGGCTTATGCATTTCTCTTATGTGACACCTCCCCTCCTATATTTCTTTTCTATTCTTGAGCATGTTTCTAATTGTTGCTTTATATGTTCTTAGATATGAAAGAGAAGGGAAGCCGTCAGAGTTAGCTGACATAGACATCTTTGTAAGTACGGTTGATCCCCTGAAGGAACCTCCGTTGATCACTGCCAACACTGTTCTGTCTATCCTTGCGGTGGATTATCCGGTGGATAAAGTTGCGTGCTATGTCTCAGATGATGGTGCTGCCATGCTTACTTTCGAAGCACTCTCTGAGACATCTGAATTTGCTAGGAAGTGGGTCCCTTTCTGCAAAAAATTCAGTATTGAGCCTCGTGCTCCAGAATGGTATTTTTCTCAGAAGATTGACTATCTTAAAGACAAAGTTCATCCAACATTTGTGAGGGAGAGGCGAGCAATGAAGGTTTGTTGATGTGCTCTACTCCCTAGTTATTGGCATGGTTTTCTTTTTCTGTCTATTTCTTTGTGACGAATAGGAACTCTTAGCAGTTGATTTGATTCTAGACAATGCTTATAACATACTAGTTCATGTTACAGAGGGAATATGAAGAATTTAAGGTGCAGATAAATCAATTGGTTTCAATGGCGCAAAAGGTTCCTGAGGATGGTTGGACAATGCAGGATGGAACTCCTTGGCCTGGAAATAATGTACGGGACCATCCGGGCATGATTCAGGTCAGATGGTAGTCTAAGCAGGCTAATTTGTTTTTTTTGGTGACTTTGTGTTTTGAATAATAGTTTTCCAAATTCACAGAAATTGCTAGCTCTAAAAATTATTCTTGTCTTGTGCAGGTATTTCTTGGTCATAGTGGAGTTCGTGATGTTGAGGGAAATGTGTTGCCTCGTCTAATCTATGTCTCTAGGGAGAAAAGACCAGGATTTGAACACCATAAAAAAGCTGGGGCCATGAATGCTTTGGTAAGACAGAGATCTTTATCAGCATTGAGTCACTCTTTTTGTTTTTGGTGTAGGAACAACATGTAGATGCAATTAACTAGTCTTACTCTGTTACTGTTTAAGGTGCGAGTCTCAGCTGTTGTCTCCAATGCTCCTTATCTTCTGAATGTCGATTGTGATCACTACATAAACAATAGCAAGGCACTCAGGGAAGCAATGTGCTTTATGATGGACCCTCAATCTGGAAAAAAAGTCTGTTATGTGCAGTTCCCTCAAAGATTTGATGGGATTGATCGTCACGACAGATACTCCAATAGGAATGTTGTGTTTTTTGATGTATGTGATCTTCTGCGCCCCCTCCTCTCTCTCTCTCTCTCACAAATTTACTGGTTCTTGCATAGCTTATTAATGAGCTTTTCCTTTTCTCTTCCTTCCCCTATCTGTAACAGATTAACATGAAAGGATTAGATGGCATCCAAGGGCCAATATATGTTGGAACAGGATGTGTCTTCAGAAGGCAAGCACTGTACGGGATTGATGCTCCAGTTAATAAGAAGCCCCCTGGCAAGACTTGCAACTGTTGGCCCAAATGGTGCTGTCTGTGTTGTGGGTCTAGAAAGAACAAGAAAGGGAAGGGCAATGAGAAAAAGCAGAAGAGAACAAAGCACAAGGAGGCATCAAAGCAAATACATGCTCTTGAAAACATTGAAGAAGGGGGTGAAGGTAAGGACTAAATGGTTTTGTGGTAATAATTAAAGTATTTCATCCTGTAAGTGGTAGCTTGAAGAGAGATACAAGCCATAAGTAGGAGTGACACTCTGTGCTTTTGCAGGCAAAAGCACCGAGCAAACAAGTCTTCCATCCCGAGAGAAATTGGAGAAGAAGTTTGGACAGTCACCCGTGTTTGTAGCTTCCACCCTTTTAGAGAATGGTGGAGTCCCTCCAGAAGCCAACTCTGCATCACTCCTGAAAGAAGCTATCCATGTCATTAGCTGTGGCTATGAAGATAAAACAGAATGGGGAAGAGAGGTAAGTGGCAATAAAATATTATAGAAATTTTGAGTATTTATTGGCAAACTGATTTTTTCCCCCTCATTCTAATTTGTCAATTTGAACTAGGTTGGCTGGATATATGGCTCAGTGACGGAGGATATCTTGACAGGATTCAAGATGCACTGCCATGGATGGAGGTCTGTGTACTGCATACCTAAAAGACCTGCATTCAAGGGTTCAGCTCCCATCAATCTCTCAGATCGTCTACACCAGGTTCTTCGTTGGGCCCTGGGATCAGTTGAGATTTTCTTAAGCAAGCATTGCCCAATATGGTATGGCTACGGCGGTGGATTGAAATGGTTGGAACGCTTTTCATATATCAACTCAGTGGTGTATCCATGGACCTCCATCCCATTGCTCGTGTACTGTACTTTGCCAGCCATCTGTCTTCTTACAGGGAAATTTATTGTCCCTGAGGTACCTCCTGTCCTTCCTCCCTCTTCTACTTTAGCATGTCAAGTAATAGTAAATCTGAAATCTAGAATATCACTCCTGGACCAGATTCTGCAATGACTTTGTGTCCTGATTTCAGTCCTAGTAACAATAGAATCTGTGGCGGATGTTTAATTGCATTTCCATTGCGGTCATATGACATGCTATCAAGTAGTTGAAACTCAATCTAAAAGTTCATCTCTATATCTGGTGGGTAACAATCAGAATGTTTGATTGCTTTGAGAATTCTTGCTTCACTCTCAGTATTTCCTTCATCCATAAAACTCACTTCTATTTGTCCTATCGCATGTTTTGTGATGTTACATGTATTCTACTTTGAATTACATACATGTGATAGATTCTTACATTGTAAAGTTGTGATATGCACAATGCATATCATTGGAAAGAATTATTATAGAAAGTTCATATCATTGGAAAGAGATTTTCTAAGAGAATATTTAGAAACCAGTTAGAAGAAATTATTTTAGAAAAATAGTAGTTTTCTTATTTTAATTGATAGCTGTCTTTTTAAAAATAGCAGTTATCTTAGTTTAGGAATTTTTCATATTAGGAATGATTTTAGAAGTTTGATTTTAGTAGGAGATCTATTATATTGTAAACCATAATTTTTCGGATCAATAACGAAGTGTAAATTCTTCCAAAAGAAGTGTGGTGGGAAGCTTGTTAGGTAACAAGTTTTTAGTCATCAAAGATAGGGTTTAAGAAAGGGAAAAACTCGAGCGAGAGAAGAGAGGAATTTCTTGCAAGGTATCAATTGACAAGATCCTATACTAGGACTGATATATAGTTGTCATTGGAAACATGTTTAATGTGTTATGTCTATTTTGACCTTTTGTGATTTCAGTCTTTCCAATAAATTTGTAGATCACTTTAACATGGATTTTTGGCGAAGCATTTGTTTAACACACTCCTACTCGTGCAGATTAGCAACTATGCCAGCATTGTCTTCATGGCTCTCTTTATTTCCATTGCTGCTACTGGCATACTTGAAATGCAGTGGGGAGGTGTAGGCATAGACGACTGGTGGAGAAATGAACAATTCTGGGTGATAGGAGGTGTTTCCTCACACCTCTTTGCTCTATTTCAGGGTTTGCTCAAGGTTTTGGCTGGTGTGAACACAAATTTCACAGTTACATCAAAGGGAGGGGATGATGGAGAATTTTCTGAGCTTTACCTCTTCAAATGGACATCACTGTTGATTCCTCCAATGACTTTGCTGATACTGAACATTGTTGGAGTAATAGTTGGAATCTCTGATGCCATCAATAATGGGTATGATTCATGGGGTCCATTATTTGGTAGGCTATTCTTTGCATTTTGGGTTATTGTCCACCTATATCCATTCCTTAAAGGATTGATTGGGAAACAAGATAGGATGCCAACAATTATCGTCGTATGGTCGATTTTATTGGCCTCTATATTGACCCTTCTATGGGTCCGAATCAACCCATTCGTATCAAAAGGTGGCATTGTGCTAGAAGTTTGTGGATTGGATTGTGACTAATGGCCATGTAATGAAAAATGCTAGCCTGGTTTATATGAATAATGGGTTTTGGAGTTGCAGAAAGCAACAGATCCTACAAGTTGGCAGAAATGTATCTACTGGGAATGTGGTGCAGCATAATAACCTCGTAGGCAAGGAGGATTTTTGGTTGGAAAGAGAGCGCTACAGTAGATCTGTACATAAAAAGCAATGGGAACTCATTACACATTGATGTTTATTGTTATGATGTTTTGATTTGATTCATTTATTTCACAAAATGTGGTTCTTTATTTCTTTTTCTATCAGTGAAGTTCTTGTAAGCTGAAGAGAAGGTTGTATTAAAATTAAATACCCTTTTCAAGACGGTCAATAATATATGTTTGTTTAAACCGTAATTTTCATCTCTCTTACCACATCTTGAGTATTAACACACACGGATTTCTGCAGGCCAAGAAAAGCATGTGGGTTTATGCATTTCATATTTATAGGACTTGAACGCATGGGTAAGATCTGTCCCGCTTTAGAATACTATCATGTTCCAGGCGAGAGATGAAGGGTATGTAATCTTCTCTCCCTCTCCCCACCATCTCTCTCGTTCCTGGAGCGTTGAGCTCTTTCTCTCTTCTAATGGAACGGGAAGAATTTTGTTTTCCATATGTATCTAGGAATGTTCCATAAGAAAAGTATGGAAAATCTCAATTTCTCTCAATTTTGTTAATTTTAATTTAACTTTATTTTATTTTATTTGTAACATTATTTTATTAAAGTAAAAAATTTTTATAAAAGAATAAAGTTTCGGAAGTAATACTTAATTTTTTGTATAAAAATAATTAAAATTATCGTTATATTCATAAATCTTTTATATTACAAAATCTAGTCGAGGTATACATTATGATATTTTCAAAAAAAAAAAAAAAGATTGAAAACATAATTAAATAACCAGTTCCCAATGTAATCACATTGCAGATATTAATTTTCCAACTTATTTTCTAATTTGAGAGGAATTTTAGGTCTAGGACTTGGTCAAAATCCTTGTTTCTTGACGTTTTCTCTGTCTGACGTGAAAAATGGTAACATATTCCATGCTATCAAACCCCCGTTGACGGGACTCAGGAGGACGACCTCAAATTTGAGTAATTAATTAAATATTTATAATCACAAAAGACTCATTATTTGAATTTTCTTTTTATAAATTATTAATATTTATTTAATTTAATTAAATTTGAATTGAATCGAATTCTTAAGAGAACAAGACTACTAAAATCCGATGTTGATCAACAACACGTTGGTATGCGCATTACTTAAATATTGCACTTTAAAACAATAAAAAATTATATTTTAAATTTTAAATTCAGATTTAATTAAAAAAATTACTTCAAAAATATACTCAAATATTTTAAAATGTGTTTTATGACAAGTTAATGACTCAAATTATATATTTATAACAGGGGTAATATTTCTACGATAATATCAAAAATGGGAATAAAAACTCTTAAATTGAATTAAAAAACTTAAAATTCTTAATTCAAAAACTAGAATTTAGATTATTTCCCATCCTTTTCTCAATTACATTAATTTATTATAAATAACATTCTTTGTCTACTCAAATTTTTTATATTTTTTTATTCAAACTCCTTTTAGGAATACCATGATATTAAAATATAAGAAGATTAGCTTAATAATTGTGTGACTGAGGTTAATTTCACATTAAGAATCCGCCATGGGACCTTTGAAAAGTGGTCTTAGGAGGATTTAAGTATTAATGGTTTATCACCCAAAAAAAATAAATGTATTAATGGTGACGTAAAACCGAAATCAAATCCTTGTGGACTAAGTTCAAACTCGTATCTGTCCTTGCTTACTGTGAAACCTAGACAGAATTCATAGGGTTATTTTCAGGAAAGATCAGAAATTCTTAAAAACATATAAATATAAACTCCGACAGAAATTGAGTATTTCAAGTGAAATGGAAAGTTATATATAAATTTTTAATATGATTTTATGCCGATTGACTATCTAATACAACTTTATTTGTTTATCCAGATTTAAAACCGACGATGACAGAGTTATACTTAAATACAATGAGAATTTTAATTTTCATGAGAATTGGTTTACGAAAATTAATTGATTTTAACGAGCAAAAGTGGTGTAACGATGAATGAGCCATCGTTGCTAAAATTTTACTACTCTTTGGGCACAAATAATAAATTTATAAATATTTGCAATAGTTAAAAATAAAAGAAAATATTGTAATTAAACAATTTTGACCGAGCAAGATGCTATTTATTTGAAATTAATTCAATAAATGTCTTAATCCAATACTCGTAATAATTATAAGAATTCAAAAAAAATACATTGTTATTTAACAATTTTTTTCCCAAAATTTAATTACCTTTTTTGATACAATAACAAATTCAATGAATATATAGCAAAGATAACGATGAAAATAATGATAGCGATGACGATCATGATGATAATAATATTTGCATTATATAGTTATATAGAATTTTTTTATATGAATATTAATATTAATAATTATAAATTATCCTTGTATAGGTGAAAATACAATGTGCAATAATTTTATTATTGGCGTTACATTTTTACCTCTATCTATGGACCGGGTTATATATATCTATATATATGGAACTAAAAGTGGGATAAATTCAGAGCCGTCAGATTAGTGATCGAAGAGGCAATGTAGTCAAATTTAGAAAAATCGGGCAACCAAAAAATTAGAAACATGATACGAAGGCGGACTCGAGAACACAGAATCAGAGTTCCCCCACGACGGCCACTATAAATACAGATCATTCTGGCAATCTTCTAGGCAACAGCGCAGCAATTTCGGTGCCTGTCCTCTAAAACGCGCTCTTCTCTCACAAATCTTCCCCTCAGCCTCACTTCAACCCGAAATCACATAACCTTTTTCTGATTCCCCTTCTAGCGAGTGAGACAAAAAGAGAGAGCCATGGGATTAACCGACGTAGACGATGTGACATTGGCAGCAGCACAACAACTGCTGCAATTGAGCGACGAAGAGAACAGCTTCGTGAGCAATTCTAACAAGACCGACAACACCACAACCGCAACGGCAACTACCGACGGGGGTGACGATGAAGAAGATGTCTGCAGAGAAATCACATCGGCGATGATCATAGAAAAGATCTTCGGAAAATCCGAACAAGATTCTCGGATTGATCGTCCTCGGAGCAAGAAGCGGTTTCGTTCTCTAGCAGATATTTACAGGAATACCAAGCCTGTCACTCTCAATAAAAGTGTTCATGCCTAGAAGACGAAGTATTGTTAAGAATGTCTTTCTTTTGTGTTCGAGCGTATGTGGGGGGGGGGGGGTTGAATACCTAGTGCAGATGCTAATTTTGATTCATAAATGCTTTTGTAGGAAGAAATTTTGTGACTTTTTTTTAATTGCTGTTTCCTTTTCTATGTTAGTTTGCTTTGTTTTCTGGAAATTTCAAGCATATCGAGAGACAGAGTGAGAGAGAGGTATTGGGATTGTGCCCAACACTGGCAAACTCTAGAACATTCGCAATTATATTGGTTAGAACATTCACGAACATTCTTGCCTCCAACAAGGGTCCAGGACGACAGTGTGTGTAATGATGTAAATCTGATTTATAGTAAAAGCTTTACTCTTTCGTAGCAAAAATTATGGATTTAGTTATTTACTGACTCTCCGAATGAGAGTTACTCCTCACTGGTCTTACACTAATGGATCTCATGATAAATAATAATAATAATAATAAT
This sequence comes from Dillenia suffruticosa, assembly GCA_033439265.1. Lineage (NCBI taxonomy): Eukaryota > Viridiplantae > Streptophyta > Magnoliopsida > Dilleniales > Dilleniaceae > Dillenia > Dillenia suffruticosa. Next base: position 3,134,505 of record JAVTVX010000027.1, read on the forward strand.
AATAAAGATATGCTAGTTTGAAAAAAAATTATAGAAAAATAAAAGTTTAAATTTAAAAATATTAAATAAAGATATTAATTAAAAATTATTAATACAATAATAATTTACATAAAAGTGTATTAGATAATGCATAATTTTTTTTCCCTTTTGTTTCTTCTTAATAAATAACCATTTTGATGCTTGTTTATAGACATGGGGGTGCAAATCGTGGAGCGTAGGATTTCATAAAAGGAATTTCATAATTGGGCTTCCAGCTCTCAATTATTAATGAAGAGAATTATATATATATATATCAAACACTCTCTGATTGAAGATTTTTTTTTTTTTATATTTATTTTTACAACCAATAAGTAGTCAGAGTTTTGAATTCGAGTGTTGTCGAATTTAATTTAGAGGAAGTATTTTTAATATAATTTTTTTTTTTTAAATTTTAAATTTAAAATTTAATTAAAATATTAATTATTTTTATTTACTAAATCTTGATTTTAGTAGACAAAAATTATCCACCAGAACTTAAGTGATAAATTAGCAATAGCTAATTCAATTAATAAAAACCCCACATTCTCTCGAATCGTGGAAGAGCTCCGTGGTAAAAAGGAGATGGTCACATCCAGGGTTGACATGAAGTGGAGTTAAAAGGAGCAATTGCGGTATTTGGGAAAACACAAGACCGAATTTTTCATAATTTATTTATATTTTATTTTTAATAATTTTTTGCTCAAAATAAAAGATTTTTTTTTTTTTTTAAAAGATAAAATTCAAAAAATAAAAATCAATTTTCTTAGAAAAATTATTCTGGTTTTCGATATATTAGTTGTATTTTACATTCTAAATCTCTCCCAAACTCATGAATTGTGGTTCCTTATTTCTTTTTTGTTAGTTTCTTGTAAGCTGAAGAGAATGTTGTATTAAAATTATAAACCCTTTTTAAGACAGGGTCAATAATACATGTTTTGTGTAGATCATAGTCTTCTCTCTCTCTCTCTCTCTCTCTCTCTCTCTCTCTCTCATTGTTAAGAACAAATTTAGTTTTAGAAACTCTTATACTTTATAATATTTTTTTTAAAAAAAAAATCGAGAACATAATACGTAACCAGCTCCCAATGTATTTCCATTGCGAACATTCATTTCTAACTTGTTTCCTTATTATCTACGAGGCAACAAGTGAAGATAAGAGGAATTTAAGGTCTTAGCAGAAATCCTAGTTTCTTGACGTTTTCTGTCTGCTCTGAGGGGTGATGACGTGAATAAATATTATACACAAGTTCAAATGGCAACACATTCCATGCAATCAAACCCAAATTTTAAATTAGCTCCTGAGTTGACGCGGCTCACAACGACCAGAGACGACCCCAAATTTGAGTCATTTTACCAATAAATATTTTTATATCCAATAATTATAACTTAATTATTTACATCAACGGTGAGTCAGTTTAGTAAAATGAAATGTTAAATTTTTTAATCAATTCTCAATTCTAAAATTTAAAAATAAAAAAAATTATATTGAACGGGTTATTTTATAAAATAGGGTTATCGTAAATATTTAAATCAAATTAGTCGAAATATAAATCTAAATATCGGTGGTGAAAAAAAAATAGTGTGATTAAATACAAAATAATTTCTTTTTTTTCTCTGTGTAAGTAGATTTTTCTCACCACCAATCCATATTTGGATTTTGCCTAACTAATCCAATTCAAGTACTGTAAAACTCATTAAAATGTTTGATTTTTCCAAATCTCATTTATTCATATTTGAATCCGAGATCTTTAATTAAAAGATTACAACATTTTATTGCAAGTCAATCTCTTTTATGTGATTTACTTGAACAATTCCACCTAACTGGTGAAACTTTATATTTCGGATAACTGGCGAAACTTTATATTTCGGATTTAAAGTATAAGATCTGATTAAAGAAAAATAATACTTGTGAAGAGTATACTCAAATATTTTATCGATCGTCAAGGAATTTGTGCCGTAGGCAAACGGTTCAGTGAATTAATGATTCAAAGTATATATTTTAAAGCAAACGAGAATTTTATGATTACACCCAGAGAGCGCAACAAGATTCAATTTCTTGCTACAAGAACTTCAACTTAAATTATTCTGTTAGCATAAGCTAAAATATATATATATATTTTTTTATTTCTTTCACATAAATTTATTACAAAAAAATTTCTCTCTGTTGAAATAGTTACATATTTTTTTCCTTAAAATTGTTTTTAGGCATTCAAAAATATATATATAATAGTACTAGGATATTAAATATTAATTTGGCAATAAGAATCTGTGCTTGAAGTCGATGAGTTATATCTCAACTAGTATTATCCCTTTTCTTTTAAAACTTTCGTGTTTAAATCTCTCCTATTATCTATATATGTATATATAAAATAAAAGAATCCACCCTTGAAAAGTGGTCTTAGGAGAATTAAATATTAATTTGTGACGTATAACCAAATTGCTCAACTCAGGTCTTTGCTTTCCTAGTGTGAAACCCAGAAGAAGCATTCAAGCAATTCACCAAACTAATCTAATTTGGAAATCGATTCTCTACGACGCATCACACACGGCTTCTTTTCAGGAAAGATCAGAAAATATATTGAAATTATACATGAGATTTTAATGAGAATTTCTTTATGAAAATTAATAGAATTCAACAAGGACAAAAGTGATATAACCATGGATCGAGCCATCTTCACAAAACTTTTCCTACTCTTTGAGCACGACCAATATATATATATATATATATATATATATATATATTGTAAGTGGTAAATTTTGATGTGAGAAAAAGACAACAGATGTGAAATTCAATGAGTGTTTTATATTTTTTGGAAGGGAAGTCTATTTCAAGAATAGGCAAAGCAGTATTATCACAGTCGAGCCATCTTTCTAAAATTTTACTGATTCTTTTTTGATATTAAGAATAAAAAATATTACGTTATAATTAAAGAATTTTGATAGATTAAGATACGATATAAATAAATTCAATGGACGTCTAAATATTTTATTTATTTTATTCTATTTATTATTATTATTTACTAAAGGGAAGTGTGTACGGGTTATATATTTCAACAGGCAAAGTAGTTTTATATAGTTATATGGAAAAATTACCATAAGACTATTGAAAATAGCAATTAAAAAAATAAAATTAATGTTATATAGGTACAAAAACGATGGGCATAATTTACTGTTGGCGTTATATTTTTACCAACGCAGTGGGATGGAAACACTTTTTTGTTTTTTGGGCAATATTTTTGGAGCTCACTCCTCCACCTTTTATTTCTTAATTTTGCTTTCACTCTTTTTGGGCTCCTAAACCCTAATTCAAACCCCCTCCCCCTACAATCTCGGTTGGTAAGAAGATAAGAGCTGTCAGATTAATCATCTTCTCCCCGTTTCCTGCTATGGCCATCGGTGAGAAGATGAATTTAGAGCGCAAATCTAGAAAAATCCCAGGAACCAAAAGCATTGGAACATAATACGGACGTAGACCCTACAACAGAGAATCATAATTTCACCGGTGCTACCAGGATAAATAGAGATCGTTCTCGCAATCTTCCGGCCAAGATTACGGCAATTTCAGTACGAGCCCTCCAACTCCAAAACGCTCTCTCCTCCCTCACCTTAACCCCAGAAACCCGGAATCTTAGAGAGAGAGAGAATCATGGGAAAAACCGACACAGACGATGAAGAAGTGGAAGCAGCACAACAACTGTTACAATTGAGCGACGAAGAGAACAGCTTGGTGATCAAGACCAATAAGACAACGGCAACTACTGACAATGGTGACGATGAAGATGTCTGCTGCAGAGAAATCACATCGGGGAAGGTCACTGAAAAGATCTTCGGTAAATTCGATCAAGTTTCTCAGATTCAGGTTGATCCTCCTCTTCCTAAGCGCAAGCAGAAGTTTCGGTCTCTCGCTGATATATACAGGGTGACGAAGCCTATCACTCTCCAAAGTGTTCCTGCCTATCCAGATAGTCTTGGTAAGAAGATGAAGCATTGTTAAGAAGTTTTTTTGGGTGCGCGTGCAGGGAGTTGAAAACCTGGTGGAGATGCATATCTTTATTAATAAATGGATCTTGCAAGACTTAAGATTTATGAATTACTATTTCCCTCTTTCTTTGTGTATGTGGTTTGTTTTCTGGTTCTGTGAGAGAAAGAGAGAGAGAGAGAGAGAGAGAGATTTCCCTTCATGTGTTTGTTGCTCTTAGTTGAAACCACAGCGTTTGACATGGTACGCAACGCAGTGCAGCAAACACAAACGCACCAAATTTCTGTATAGGCACAATTAAGGTGAGAGAGAGAGAGAGATTTCCCATTATGTTTTTGTTGCTCTTTGTTGAAACCATAGTGTTTGACATGGTATGCAGCAAACACAAAGGCACCAAATTGCTGAATAGGCAAAATTTAAGTCAGAGAGAGAGAGGAATTGGACTCTCCCCAGGTAGGATTGAAGTAAGCGGGTGGGCATAATCAACGAGAATTGTTCCACTCTAACCACGACCAATAGGAAAAGTCACAACTCTCACTTCAAGAGTTCACCATTTTATCTATGTATATATTCAATATTTTCAATTTATAGCTATTTTTTTATGCAATGTATCCCACTGACTACTCTGTAAATTGAAATAATGTTTCTTCTGGAACGTTCACCAACATTCCTGCCTTCCTTCTTCTCCAAGAGTGACTTCGCCTTTGGTCTCTCTATTTCACCCACTTGGGCTCCGTCGCCATTTGGGGCCTTACCCCTAATATAGCGGAAAAATGTGTTTTGATGTAAATTCATATGACTTATCCGCTTAAAATTCTTTTAATTTAAATTAATAGCAAATATTTTCGATCAAGATGTTTAAACAATCATGACAAATTATGCTTTAGATATCAACGGTCAGTTGATTTAATCGAATATGATAGATATAGTGTTAGATCATTTAATCAAGATCCCAGGACTAGTGACTTGGGTATTGAACAGGCTATATTGAGGGGTTGCTCCCTTATATAGGCCATTGTAAGTTTCAAATTGAATTAATCAGAATTTAATTTTAGATATCGATTAATATAATAAAAAAATCATGTTTTATACCTTTTTTTCCTTTTAAAACGCAGATGATATATAAATTCTCAATCTAAAATAACCATTCTGTATGTTCAAAATTTCTGCTCGGGAAGTAAACAAAATATTTAAATAATAAATATATACCAAAATCACGGTTTGGAATTTGTTTATGAAATATTTACAAGGAATAATAACACATATATAACATGATAACCTAGTACTTGTCTTTTGTTTGAAGCTAGCATAAGCTGTAATATGCCCACAGATATGCACTCTTGTATAAGGTCATATATTATGAACAAAATTACTTCATATTTGGATTTGTTGAGAAATTGGGTTCCTCATACCTTGCCTTTGTAGTATGATCGTAATCGAGTTTTCCTCCGATCAGTAAAACGAAGGATTCAAATATTTTTATTTTTTAAATTAATTTTTTCTTGCACTATATTCTTACTTGAAAAGTATATGCACATACACACACACACACACACGACGTTGGTTTAGGAGGCAAGCAAACTTAACCGATGAGAATTTTTTTTTTTTTTTTTTTTTTTTTTTTTGTTGGAACCGATAAGAATTCTTTGACACGGCATGCGGAAGAGTTCTAACAAAATCACCTTTTGTTTAGGGCGGATATAGGCATATGCATATACTTGTCTTTTTTTTTTAGTCCTCTAAATTTGGTCCACTACTAAATATTCAGAGTTTTGTTTTGACTAATTTTGACAAAACTGTTGTCGGGTCCCAATCAGAAGAGAGCTCTCTTCCAATATCGTTTTTCCCACTATCAAGACTCGAATTTCGATTCTTGATATAGAATACTAGCGTCCTTTCTACTAGACCAACGAAACATTGATATATACGTATACTTGTGCCATAAGCAATGTTCCTATGTCTCCAAAGAGACAATTTAGTAGTTACAACATTATCTTCCAAACTCTTCATGTAATAAAAAAATAAAAATGTTCCTTTTTTTATTTGACAAGGTAAATTTCTAAGATTAAAAAGAAAATGCAGGGAAAAGGAAAATTAAAATTAAAAAGAATATACAAGAAAAACGATTAGATTTAATACAAGCAATGGAAAGGAAAAGGAAGGAAAAGAAAACGTGGGAAAGTTTTTAAAATTAAAAAGAATACAATTAAATCTAATACAACAATAATAATAAACTAAAACCTTAATTCCAATCCAAATTTTTGGGTCAACTATATTTGTACCCATGCAGTTGGATTTAATGTGAATTGTAAAATGTTTAATTAAAAAAAGTTTAAGTGATTTAATTAGTGTAAGACAAACGTTGGTTCTAAAATTTAGGGTTAGATTTGATTTTGACAAATTGGTTAGTCTTTTTGTTTTGTTTGGTCTGTTTTAGTTTACTTTTTCTGGGCGTACAATCTGAATTAATGGGCTCATATAAAACCCACTTAATTTTTTTTTAGTATCATAACTAGACCACTAACCCGGTATCTGAGATTTCATCCCGACTAATCTGGACCGACCGCTTGCAGAACCCAATTAAGAGTGCAAATCTCCCAATACTGATTTTTCCGTTCTCATAGAGAATCGAACTCCCGACCATAGTTAAGGGACGTCAATTCCCGAATCAACTAATCCATCACACGTTGGTGTAACCCACTTAATTTTGATAAAGAAAATACAATCAAATAGAATCGAATTATAAAAAGAAAAATAAAAATGAAAAAGTTCTACCACTTGAACCATCAACTACCCACTTAATCTCCATAAGAGTTCTCCCCCTAAAATTTCATATCCATTTAGTCCAAACATATTTTCAAATACCAATTAATTATAAAAAAAAATAAAAAGCATACTCATTAGTTCTGAAACTTAACTACAATTTACATCCAAAATCTCATAAATGCATCTACCAGATTGTATTAATGAAGTTTTGAATTTACATACAAAAATTATCTTGTGTATGTTCAGTAAATTATAGACAAAAAATATGAAATATTACAAATCAAGTAAAACAAGAAAAAAGGTAGATCTTGTATATAAATTAGGCATCTGATGCTTGTCTATAATATTAGATATGGTCCCCAATAGAACAGCCTAATGGTACAATGATACAAACTCTTATTTCTCAACCTGATGATCTGATGATCTCATATTCAAATATTTGTACAATAAAAAAAATATATTAGACATGTCCCAAACATAATTTTATAATTTCTCCAGCTTGGGTAAATCGTGTAGTAAAGTGTAGTAAACAAAGAAATTTATATATCTAAATCACTTTGGGTCTAAGAACCTATACCTTCTTGGAACAAATCCATTCAATTAGCTAAGCCATTCTCAATTTTTTCAAATGATCCTCGAGAAACAAAGAGTTGAGCGTAGATGTGATGTGGGTCTGAGTCTTTAAATTAAAAATGAAAGAATGTACAGCACTATTATTTTTAAACAAAAATGGCAAAATTGTACACCTTGTTAGTTTTGTCAAAAAACTGGGTCAGCAAGAAAAGTAAGAAAATGATCCCTACTTCCCTACCTGCAAAAAAAACTTAGCAGCATGCAGCCATACCTTACTGCAGAAACTTTTAACAACCCTGGACAATGGCCATTTGAACGAGACAAGTATACATCATGAAGACAAAACACAAGCAGAGCAGCCATCCAGACACCCGCGTTCAACATGATACCGAGTCCATACCTGCACAAATCACAATGTTCAAGCAGTTGATGCTTGGGCTGGTCCATTCCCTCTAGAATTACGACCACGCCCATGGCCCCTTCCCCTACCACGACCTCGACCTGCATGACATCTGACGATAATTACTACCAAATATTTCGTCATTATGACAAGTTAAAGAAAGCCATGAGAACTAGTAAAAGTGGATAATCCGAATAAGCTTCTAGAAACAGAATCCTTTTTATGTTTTTCTTTTTCCTTTGCAGTACAGTGCTTCATATTTGATTCAAATACTGGTGGAGAAATAACAAAATGCAACCTGTAACAATATGTTGGGCTCAACTAACTGAAGTAGAACTTACCACGACCCTGGGCAGCCATGCCTTCAAATTCACCATAGCCATAGAAACCACCTGGCTCACCACCACCATAGCCATAGCCACTTCCTCGTCCACGAAAACCACCACGACCTCTTCCGCGGCCTCGCCCTCTGCCACCAAAACCACGTCCTCCATCCCAGCCACTATCTCCATTATAAAGAAATTCACCGGTATAATTTCCTGTGCAACCCGAGAAACCATCCAGTTAAAACAAAGATCATAGGGACAAATGGTGCTAGTACATGTAAGCGCAACAGCATGTAGCAAATTAATAGATCTTACAAGAAATATCAAATTGAACATGAAGGGGACAACTATAAAAGAGTTGATGAACTCCCATTCCAGAAATAAACACACATACACACACACACACAAATACTCTTAACTGAAGAAACTGACTGTACCTCTGCCCCTGCCCCTGCCCCTGCCCCTGCCCCTTCCTCCACGTCCCCTTCCTCGCATAGCTGGTAAGCCCTCTAAATTACATAAGGTGGGTATGGTTAACATATAGAAACCAGCAAAACAGACTCGAATATCAATTATCTATTTATAAGGAGGGAATAAACTGACCTCCTTCATAATCAAAATCATTTAATGGCTTCACTTGGTCGGGAGGAATAGGAGGTTGGTATCTGCATTTACCAAATGCAACCCAATCTCAGACTCGTGTTTTCTAAAAACAGAACTGCAGGTTCACAATATTACTGCCTCAATCTCAAGATATAAACTACTAGATTTCTTTTAGTTGCAATCCTAAAACTACAACCTCCTTCCACAGAATAAATTAGCAAGCTTGAGGATGTAATTATATAAAGAAATGAATGTTTCAATCTCTACTGATCTGCAGCTACATGACAAAAATTTGATCTGAGTCCATAAGCATTCAAAGCTAGAAACTGCCTTCCTTTCAGAGGCTTTCTAACTTTTCCATGATGGACTCGTGGAACAACAAAACATGCACAGAGCAATGATGAGAGAAGAATGTGAGGTTCATTTGTTGAAATATGAATCCATGCATGGTTGGGACACAGTTTGAGAAATTTCTCTCTCACATGCCTTGCCAAGAAGAGGTGATTCAGAGAGAGAGAGAGAGAGAGAGAGAAGAGGGGGGAAGGAGGAAGTAACGAGCCATTTAACTTCATGGCAGCATGCTGCACATAATAAAGAATTAGCATGTGCGCTGCATTTCTTGTCATCAATATCCATAAAATTTCATCAATATCATTACATATCAAGTATGAGGACAGCAATAAATGTGGTACCTTCTCCAAAATATACAACCCAGGCGTACAAAGACAATTATACAGACATACGGAAAGAAGTGATTAAAAGAAGGATTAATTCTAAATAGCATAATCAATGATAGTCAATGCCACTAATGAAACAATCTCACAAAAATTTGTCATAATTACTTTACCCTATGGAGGATGTTTCCAGCTCCTTTGTAGATAATGCGATAGTAACCATTGAAACATGGCGAGTTGTTTCTAGGCTGCAAGAGAAGGAAAATTGTACTTTCAAGATAAAATTTTAGTATTTTTAAGCAAGTGATTAACATTACAAAGTCTCTGGTCTCATACGGAAGAAGGCCTTCTTCTAGTGGCTCCCACATGTCTATTATATCGGTTGATGCTATAGATGTATTCTGATGAAGACCAACTATTCTTCTCTGAAAAAGGTACAAAAGAAAACAAAAGGTCAGTAGATGCAGAGAATATAAAATAGGGATGGAAGCCAAATGTAGACCCACCTTAATAAGTTCAGCAATCATCACGGTCTTATTGATGGCTCTACCCATTGCTTTAAGAATGATTTCGTTAGAGCCCTTCTCCTGCACAAAGGGGAAATTGCTGGTAAGGACACTGAAAGTCATGACATACAGAGACGAATTCAATGAACCTTTTCTGTTACTTAATAAAGCACCCTGCAACAAAAGCCATCAAAGTTTGCATAATGAAACTTCTACTGGCACGTTTTCTTCTCTGATTTGAACCTTTGTTAACGTATCTACCAAAATAGATTTTCAAAATCCAAGATCCCCAATTATACAATCTTAAAAAATCTTTTCCAACCTGTTCCAAATTTTTTTGTAGAATTCCATTTCAAGTGCACATTTATTGTGAAAGGGATAGGTGGAATCTCGACTTCAACAATCTTGGTTATTAATTTAATATATCTGCACAATTTGACTACACCTCACTGTACAAAGCCAACACCATGCTTCTGCACTCAATCATAAACCCATCGCTTCGTGACAATCGAGAATAACAACACAAAAATGGAGCATCTGTTAAGCATAACTAAATAACTATTGGGTTGAATAGATTCTTAAAGACCTGTTGTAAGTGAGCAAAAACCTATTATTAATTCGTCCAACATTAACTGGACTAAGTCTCAACTCTCAAACTAGTTTGCAGTTGGGCTATTGAATTCACCTTTTCCATCCAACAAGATTAATGTCACACTTGTTATAGTAAGTTATCATCCTTGCTTCTCGATCTCCCCAAGGTCTCAGTATAGTTCTTAAAACAATTTATACTTATCAGTATGACCAAGTTAATAATACCCAAAAGACAATTCCAACGGCATAAATTAAGTCGAATAAAACTGGTATCATTAGCATCAGGGTTCTAACGTACGACGTCAAAGAAGTCATTCACGATTATCAGAAAACCATTCACCAAATCAATGTTTGCAAATTTGTCATGTAAAGTAAGTTCAAAATTGACCATGAAAACTCCACAGAGAGCGAGAGAGAACCTGAAGAAGAGTAGTCGCGTAAGAAATGTAGTTTCTCATACGGCCTTGGGTAGTAATACGAATCTCATTCTCGTTTATAGGCACTTCTGCCTTCGGCTTCTCCACTCTCGTATATCGATCCATCCCCCCCCCCCCCTTTGTTTTAACTTCGCTTTCAAAAACCACAAACACAAACCTTCAAATTCAGCAGATTCAAATCAACAATTACAACACGGAGAGAGAGAGAGAGAGAGAGAGAGACTAGGATTAGGGTTTGGTCGTACCGAAGTGGTGAGTCAGCGAATCCAAATCCTGAGAAGCACTTTTTCTTGGGCTTTTTAATGTAATGAGATTCTGATTTTGCACTCCCAAGCCCCTTTCTCTTGTTCAATTGGCTTTATAGAAACGACAGACGGAGAGGGAGAGAGAGAGAGATGTTGTCAAGTCCTTACCAGGCCTAGGCCCAACAAACACAAGCCTCTCAAATTAAAAACAAAATAAAAACAAAATCTAAAGGCCATACTTAAAAAATTGAAAATAATTTTAATTTATATTAATTTAAATATTCGATATAAAAAATTATTAACATAATAATAAATTATTTACTTATAATTATAAGACTCTGTCTGTTATTAATTTATTTTTGCTTTAGTAATAAAAATTATAAATAATTTAAAATAAAATAGAGGTAAAATTGAGCTAAATTGAGAGAGCATAAACAACCCCCAATACCCAAACATCCCCCCACGCAATGCACCATCACTGGTTGGGTGTTTTCCAATAGCCCCTCTTCACTGTTTATGTCTACAAATATGGTATTTTATTTTATTTATAATAATTTTTATGAGAAAATATTATTACATAGACATGATGAAACTTTTCCCAAAACAAGTTAACAACGAAAAAATCCAACGAAAGAGCGCAACATCAACCATGTGTGGGTTAACCCACCCTTGCAAAATACCCTTGTTTACCCTCGTGTTTAATATTTTAGAGAACCACAGCTACATACTTGAGCTAATGCTAAAGCATCTATTTGGCGAAATGAACTCAGAGCAAAGATCAGTATGATCTCCGGTCTTTGCGACTTGATTACAGAAGATGAAAATTACACATATGACCCCGTAATTGCCGGGGAGATTTAAGTACAGGGTACATCCTACCTTCTGGTCAATGTGCATATCACTGATGTATAATCCAAAACTCAAATGTCTTGTTGGAAAAAAAATAATGAAAAACAAAATTCCAGAACAGAAAAACGAGAAAAGGAAAAGAAAAAAGTGCTTGCCACCTTGGCATAAGAGGAAGCATCTGCAATGAAAAACATCTGTTGGCAGAAATCCAATGAGAAATGGATTAAGCACCTCCCTTAAACTTGGCCTCGTACTCGGTAGGTTGCTGAAATGAGAAACGAAGGAAAGTTAGCTTGATAAGTTCAACATTCACATAATATAGTTCTAGTTGATATGGAGTATTATATCAAACACGCTACAAGAGAGCCAAATTTTAGTTCAGTGTATACAATTTGATTTAACTAAGGACAGATTTATACAACTGGAGTTGCAAAACTGTGAAAAGACAGATTACCATGAAGATGGCTGAAATCGGTCTACATGCATACCACCTCATATGCATTGCTCGCTGAACACTTGCTGCTGCTTCCACAGTGTCAAACCTGAGGTAGACATGACCAGCGCTGTTCCTGTATGTTCATTACAAAAAGCCCAAAATTTTGATAATCTTCATAAGTTCCATGTGGTATTAATATATTTCACCAGAACATCATTTCAGATAGCCTCAGAACTAACGTCAACAAATGTACACCATCTATAAACATTAGATTAAACCAATATATGACTTTATTTGATCTTAGGCCTGTTAAACGAGTAAAGCTAATCTACTCTTAACATTGTAAACCACTGAAAAATAAGCTGCTCCATTAGAAATATCAGCTTAAAGAAGATAGCCAATGCAGACCAAATTATACGTACAGCTTTTCAAAAATAGGGGCCAGAGAGATACAACTAATTTATGGTAAATATGATATTGAATGGGTTAAAACCAGCTGAGAGAGAGAGAGAGAGACTGGATGACAAAAGTGCAGGCGGGGGAGGGGGTGACACAAGGACACAAAGAATAGATACTCAAAGCAGGAAAAAAAAAAAAAAAAAAAAAAACGAAATATAGATGCATACTTATCTACATAAATATGCCTCACAGGACCGAATTTTGAACATTCTTCTCGAACCTCATCTCTAATGTCCAAATCAAAATCCAGATCCTCCTGTAACAAGAATTTTAAATAAGTCTCCAGAAACCATGGAAGCATAAGGAATTGAAGACAGTACAGACCTCATTGGCTGGATCAAACATATTTTTCAACAGTAAGCACGGGCTAGGATTTCCAACATGTGCTGAGGCAGGGGAGGTGGCAACTGGTGCTGAAGAAGCTACAGTAGTAACTGCAGCTAGCCCATTGAGAGGCATGGTAATAGCTTGTTGATTGGGAATTGATCCATTAAGTATGGATACCCCAAGAGACCCTGCAACGCTGTACAGCAATGAATGTTATGTCATGGCCGGACAAAAGAAAAAATGATAGTAACAACAACAAACCTTGTCGTACTGCCAGAGCGGTCTAACTTCAGCATAAGCATTGCTCTGGATTGAGCATTTAGAGCCTGCATGGTTTCTCCGATGCATTAGCAAGAGAGACATTAGTTTTAACATTTAAGCACTCAATTAGCTCCACACGCCGACATGCAAATTAAAAGACTAAAGTCATGAGTCCAAGTACAACATTTTGAATCTAGAGTGGCACAATTGTCCTCTATGCAAAACTCAATGCACCACATTATGCCTTGCCAGTTGAATTCAAATAAAGAGAAATATCCAACGAACAATAACCTGAAGAGGGGGACATGTATCATGTGGACTTTTGTCCATGCCACATTGCAAAACTCAAGACACAAATTGATATTGTTTATTAGCCAATTAATTCATTCCAGACTAGGTCATCAATTGGATAGCGCTAATGACTTAGGTGCTTATAAAACAATCACAGAATGGCCACATTATATATTAATAAATCGAAACAGAAGGATGACAAATTTTGCTCACCATACCACCACCATCATCATCATCAAAGTCCGCAATATTGGTTCCAGAATCTTGCACTCCAATATGGTCTGTAACGGATGAAACCTGAAGACATGAAATGAGTCAAATCGCTATCTACATGAGACACGAAACAGGGGCTCAACTGACAGAACTTCAGTGGCAACTCCTAAAATCCAAGCTAAGAACTCTTTCAGAAAACAGGCATACCTTTATGAGTCGACCAGCAATTTCCAATTTACCATTCAAAGTTTGAGCTGCCTTTGCATGTTCCAGTTCAGCAAACTGTATATTAATTTAAGAGTGAATATCTGAAAGCCAGTCAAGCAGATCATAGAAGTCTTCAATGTTCAAACTTTTTTTTTTTTTTTTTTTTTTTTTGGCTTACCTGAACAAATCCAAAACCTTTGCACTGTCCAGTCTCCTGGTCAAGGGGGAGTTGCACAAGCTCCACAGGTCCAAAAGCTTCAAAAATCTGTGCAAACACATGCAATGGAGCCTTAGATTCCCTCTAGCTTATAAAAGGAAAAGAAAAATGAACACAATGAATTGAGACCACCATACAGCACATAAAGGTTCAGTAAAACAAAAACTACATTCATTTCCTAATGGAGACTTCCTAAGGGAGACTTGCAGTGATAATGATAAGCCGTTGCAGTGACAGCAATCCACAATATGTCCTTGAGAAACAGAGTGTTTGAAAAATATTCTCAGACAAAAACTAGCAGCTAGATGCATAATCATGCTTGGGCCAATATATATATTTAAACTCAGTTAAGCATGCACAAACCAAACCTCACTTCAAAATATTTTAAGCTTTCGAGAAAAATAGGGTATCCAAAATAGAAAGACTCCAACAAAAGTTACTATGGACACTGATTCAGAACCATGTCCTATGTATGAGGCACCAAGGAGGTCTGTCCAAAGTACATACATTTGTCAGAAGAAACAAAGTAAAAGATGAGGAATCAAAACCATATCAATACACACACCATCAGGGAAAGAACACATCTGAAACAAATGGCTGCTATGGCAAATGTCAAAAGGCTAAAGCAAGAAACAGAGCACTTCCATTCCCTCAAGCCTTCATAATTGCCTCCTGCAATAGCTAAGAAGTGGCAAGATTGGAACAACCAAATCCTTCTATTTTTGTACAACATCCGAAGACCATTTTATGCCCACAATGGTAGAGACTTAGCTGGAATCTAGGAAACACTTGCGAAGGGAGGAGGAGCACATTTAATAGACCAAAAAATTGATCTTGTCATCTTCTTGCAATTTTTTTTTTTCAGGAGCAAGGAAAAAAAAAAGAAAAAAAGAGAGAACTAGAAAAATATGTTCACCATGGCTACCATAGTTCCAACAATTACTATCAATGTCAACAATCCACTTGGAAACACTTGCTCTAGCCCCCCCCACCAACCCCAAAAAAAAAGGCCAAGTTTTCTCTTTTATGATAGGAGAATATATTGCAGCTAAATTTTTTTTCTGTGCACACAACTTCAAGAAATACTGCTCCACAAAATTCACTTGGTTGACTCAGACAACCACTTAAAATCATACAGCATATAATAGTACAGCTGTTACCTGTCGAAGCTGAAGCTCTGTCATATTGAAGTGCAAGTTTCCAACATATAACTTTCTAGCAACAGCAGCACCCCCTGCGCCTGCAGATGCAGTTGACTGGACAAGATTCTTTTCAGCCTCAGAAGGTTTAACCATCACAGGTTGTCCAAGAAGTAACTGACCAGAGAGAGCTATTGCCATTGGAACAGACATCGCATCATAAAATTCAATATACCTGCAGGGCGAAGATTTGCTAGGATAAGCTTCCATTGCATGTGATTTGATCAAAAATACCATGACTTACAGACCAAGAAGCAAAGCAATGCAGAGAAACAATATCTTTAGGTGAATATATCTGAAGCTGATTTTCTTTTGATGCATCTGATTTCTCACATAAGAGAAATTGTTAGCTTATCAGTCCAGAATATACATAATCATGTAGCAGACTTATGCTAAATTATTAAACAAAAATACTGGGGGAAAAAAAGGAAGAACTTATGGTGACCCAGACTGCCATTGCTACATTATCGGTAGACGTCTCATTAAACTCCTAAGGGGCAATCACCACTCTCATTTATACTGTGGAACAATAAACATTCTGGTTGTTGGCCAAAGATTAGAAATAAATGGAAGATAGAATAAAAGCAACCAGCCAAAATAGCTATATGAAAATTAATCCTACAAAGAAACCTGGCTACAAGCAACAAGAAAATTGTTTAGAAACATTTAGAAAACAGGGATACCAGAGACTGAAAATGATAACGGAATTTAAAACAAAGGTAAAACCCTTTAAGTCCTACGCTGTTGTCCAATTCCAACAATTACAGGCAACTATTTTTGGATACACATTTGACTGAGCTATGTGTGCAGTTGTCATATCCAGAGCAGAGACCCACGAAATATAGTGCTAATACCTAATGTCCACAGGGTAATGCACTAGTTTCTGTTTTGCAAATGGAGGGAAAAAAAATTAATGGGATAAATGGTGGGAAAGATTAAAAGAAACACAGGTTCATGTCATCTACCTTGAGAACGCTGCATGAATTGATTAAACATGAGAGCAAGGTATTCCCATCATCCCTCATCATGGATTCTTTATCGCATTGCTAGTGAATTTAAAAATACAGTTAAACTTAAATCCCAAAAGAATACAAATATTTACTTTCCAAGACTACATACGCTCAAAATAAAAGAATATTTAAATAATTAAAAACATACCCAACTCCCTTTGACCGTCTTGAATTCCGATCCATAATCAAGCGTACATCCCTAACCTGAATGTTAACAACCAAAGCACCAATTTAGTAATAGACTAATAATATCCAAAAAAAAGGAACAGAAGTTGATAAAACTCAATGCAAAAACCTACTTGCAGGTGTTTAAATATCATCATTTAAGTATTATTCACTCCTCGTCCAAAATAACTAGAATGATGAGACACATTAAAGTCATTATACTATGTGTAACTGAACATGGAGGAGCATTCACTGCAGCAGAAAGCAGATTATCTCAATGGCATGCATTCATATTATCCAAAACAAGGGGTTCAAGCAACACAAGCATAAAACCTATAATGCATCAGAAAGATAAGGAAAATTTATAACCATGCAAAAAGCCTACACAATAACTATGCAAAGCACCATACTTGGAAGGCATGCCAATGATGACCATGTAGAAATTGATAGAAATCCAAACACATGTCAACAATTACATAGGACCACTAACCTTTCCTGCTTTTGAGAAAAACTCATAAACATCTCTGTCTGTTGCCTTTAGAGGCATCTGTTACAGCAATTATAAAATGCAAACAAAACCCGTCAAAACAGATACAAGCAATAAATATATGTCACAACCTTCAATTTTACCCACTTGAGTGTCAAGCATATACCTGGTAGGCAAAGACTGTTCTCTGGTCCCTCTCTGGATCAGCTTCAGGCTCCACAACTTCTTTTTTTTCTCTATATCTCCTGCAAATTTTGAATTCAATATATCAAAATTAAAGAATTTAATCAGTCACTTTTGGTAAAAGAAAAGCTGTTTCTGATTGTTATCAGAACTGACTGAAAAAACAAGAGCCCAGGATTATTAATATTCTTTCAGGTCCACGGTTCCTTTATTAATCAGAAATCAAGAATATATAAACTGCCATGAAAACTGAAAAATGCAACAATACAACCCAAAGAAAAGTTGAAATACAGAACGAAATTGTAAAAATCTTATGGAACTTTAGTAATGTGTGGTATGTTTTCTACATTCACCATGGGAAGGCACCATCCCCATTTTCAGGACTTTGCAACCGATGTATCCAGCTAGGCAATTATTTTTCTCTTCTTTGCTAGTCAGCCTGTAAGGTATATGCAAACAACTTATCCTTTTAATGAATCCAATTGGCAACGAATCCACAGAAATCATCATGGAAAGATTACGGTGATTAGCCATCTTCCAATCAAGTCAACTGCTATTCTATCCTTTTTCACAAGGCTGAGCATCCCCTTTGGATATAGACAAAAATTCTCATAATTAGAAAACAGAGGCATGATTTATGCATATAGATAGACATTTTTTGAAAACAAATCTGCTTATCCATGACAGTGAGAAATATAAACAGCAACAACAACAACCAAAGCCTTAATCCCAAATTTTAGGGGCTGCCATATGAGAGACAAATATAAGAGACAGTGAGAAATATAAAACTAGTTAACCCCTACTTAGTTCGGCGCAGCCTTCATCAACTGTTTGTACATAGTACTAACTATTTACCTAATATGTAGAATTATGAAGAAGGTATTTTAGTGGGAACACAAACTAGCAAATCAATCACTTATATCTTAATTATCCAAATTCCATCACATATATACAACACACGAACCATCGTCTTTGTCAAAAACTGTATTCTTCCAACAATGCAACAGTTAAATTACTAATGATTTAAGAAATATTCATAGATATTTCAGCTTTTATAATGAAACAAATTAATACAAACGAGGATGATGGTATTAAGAAGCAGCACAACTAAAACTTAAATGTTTCCCTTCCTTATCCTTCAGATGATTGAAATAACTTTGACAATACCAAGGCTGTGTGTGACTCATCCTTTCTCTCTCACTTCAGGCTGTATCTATATTGAAACAAGAACCATTGAATCCACTTTTACCATAAACTAATGTCATCAAAATCACTGATAAAGGCCAACATACAAATATGAATAAACCCAAAATCATGAAAATCCCTAATAGAGCCACTATACAAATATGAGGAAGTTCAATAAATTGAAGAGCATAAGATTAGAAGTATACCTGCTCTCTCTTGGATCAAATTCGCGTTCTTTGTCTCGCAATTCCTTTTCTCTATCTCTACTCCTTCCTCTAATTTCATCTTTGTCAAGGTCCCTATCGCGCTCGCGATCACTTTCTTGCCTCCTCGACCTGCTACTACTTCTTCTCGACCTCTCCCTCTCCCTCTCCCTCTCCCTCTCCCTGTTTCTTTCTCTCTCCTCATCTCTCTCTCTTCTCTCTCTTTCCCTTTCTCTATCCCTATCCGTATCCCTATCCCTATCTCGTCCTCTCTCTTTCTCTCTCCTCTCTCTATCTTTCTCTCTATTCCTCTCACTCTCTCTCTCTCCATCTCTCCTATGGCGATCCTTCTCGCTCCTCCTCTCCTTCTCGTCACGCTCGTTCTTTGCACTTCCGTTCAACTCATCGCCTTTCGATCTCTTGCTTCTTCTCTCCTCTCTCTCCTCTCCTTCAGAATCTTCGTCACCTTCTCTTCTGCGATAACTCTTCTCTTTCCGCACAATTTTTGTCTCTGCTCCGCCTTCGTCTTTTTTCTTCGAATTGCTTCGGTTCTCCCGTCCTTCCACCTCCTTCTCCAAATACTCATACTCGTCGAAGTCCATCGTTGCCTTGCTTTCTCTTCAATGCCTGTGATTGAAGATTTGAGTTGCAGAAAACCCAAATTTTGCTTTTAGGGTTTTTGTAGAGAGAGAAGAAGTGATGGGAGGACACGGTATCATCACATCATAAAACTCCGTTTCGAGTTTGGACAAAAATGTCATTGTAGTAAAAGATGGGGACTTTAAAGGGCATTAAAAGTACAAATTATATTTTAACATATCTGACTATAATTTTTTTTCTTTTACCATCGTCTAATCATTGGATCGGACTCACGTGGGCTCGAAAGTTTCGTGACAATTCGCGGGACAAACGTAGTAAATTTTTAGAAATATATCAAATATATTTTAAAAAAACTTTATTTAATTTTAAAAATATTCAAATAATTTAAAATTACACAATTTAAAAAATACATGATTTTTTAATAGAGTACCATGTAATTTGACTTATTCGGTCAACCCATTTGATATTTTTTTTTATTGATTTTGATCGATTTCAACGATGCAAAAATAATATTCCAAAGAGTAAACGTTACTCTCTTATGGTATTTTCTCCTTTTTCTTTGATTGTTAAACAAAGTTGCTTTTTTTTTTATACTGATATTTAAATTCGAGATCATCATATTAAAAAAAAAATTATGACCACTAAACTGTTTTTTTAAAAACACAAAGTTACTTTTTATTATGGAATAAAAGTAAGGTGAAAAGGATTAGCATAAAAAAGAATAGTAAAAATACAGGGATAACATTTTTCTTTTTTTAGTATATTTTTTATTTTTTTTATAAAAAATAAATTTATCTTGTTTCTCTCTAAAACCATGTTAAAAGTAAGAGGGAAATGACACTACCTTAGGAGTAATAGCTTCCCCATTGGACCAAATATATTAATTTTCTCGTTTTAAGAAAATTAGTTTTAAAAAATTTCTATCTTTAAATGCATTTATTTATGTTTTCTTTTATTAAAAAAGAAAATTTAAATTTAATTTTCTCTATAGAAGTTAACCAATTAAATTTCTCTTCAAAAATTTAAATTATTTTAAATTTTAACTATCTAAACACATAGGTTTTGCATTTTTTTTCTCTCTAAAATTACTAAATTTAATTTTCTCTTTTCAAAACTAAATAAATTACTTTTTTTTCCTTAAAAAATCAACTGAATTTCAAGTTTTTTATTTTTTTTTCTTTTATATTTTCTTTCTATAGAAAAATTAGTTTAATATTTTTACTCTCTTAAACTAAAAGCATTAATTTTATTCTCTCCTTAAACATAATGATTTTTAAGGTTCTCTCATTAAAAAAGAGTCAAATTTGACTATCCTCTTGTTAAAGTCAAGCATATTAATTTTTTCTCTCAAAAAGAAATTATTTTGAATTTTTTTCTTCTAAATATGTTAGCTTTTAATTTTCTGTGTATAAAACTAATCTAATTTTTCTTTTAATAATATATTAATTTTCTCTTTTAAAAAATCTATTTAATTCACATTTTCTCTTTTAAAGCACATTCGTTTTTTTTTTTTTTTTCTCTTTTCTCTTATGTGACCCTCGAATAACATTTGCTTTCACTCGAACCTTTTATGAAAAATTAGAAAAGTAAAATTGTGTATACTAAACAACTTAAAAGGTGGAAACAAATTTTAGAGTAATTATTAGGCCCCCCCTTTTCCTCCTACCATATATCCTTAACTAGAAGTGATTTGTCTCATTCTCAAGTCCAGATACTGTATCACGGGTACTCCAATCGGCTAATGGTTGAATCTAATGCCATTTCGTTCAAACCCAATAACGAGTGTTATAAGGCTTTGAGGATTTGATTGTGCCTTTTTTTTTTTTTTAATCAATCGGTATCTAAAATTATATTTTAGTATCTAAAATCATATTTTAACTAATTTGAAAGAAAACCCTCTTGTTCAAAATTTTAATCTGAAACTTGATTAAAATACCTGATATCTTTACTTACTATCTTTACTTACTAGATTAACTAACTATCGATTATCCATTATTAGCAATGGCTCACGTCTGGACCTAATTTGTACAAGAAACGAACCAAAATCATGCCTCAAAATTCATAACATGTCCAAGCCCATCCAAATGGCAAGCACCAACATCTAGTCTAAACTTTTGACTTCAATGTTATAACTTTAGAACTTGGGAAAATCATACATAACATGATCCCGCATACAACATTTACCAGACAGTTATTTAGTATCTCAAAATCACCAACATGTTTCTTATATCAAATTGATTATTATAATGCACATCACATTTTATAGTTAGCAGCAAATTTTAGGTGAAAATACCTTACAAGTTATGGCTTTACCATCCAAGTGTCACAAATTTATAGCCCATTGTGATTGTTGAAGATATGCACCACGACCCCCCTTTATTCCCCCCAAATTCACAGGGAGCAAAGGATGTGAACTTAAAAAGGACTTGCCCGTGCCCTTGGAAAACAATCTAGTGATACAAATCCCCCTCCCCTAACATGATAATCTCATATTCAAATCCTTGTACAAAAAAAAAGAAAAAATGACTTGCCCAAGTCCCCATTTGAAACTGCAGGGTAGGCCAGGCCATGACAAGGCAAAAATCAACCAAATGGTTAATAGACCCGCAATTGAAGCAACCCTCATATCACGGTACCAAACACAACGCCATCTCATCATCCATCAAACGAGCCTGAATGCCTTCAGAATCTGTTACAAGGAGTTTTGCTTAGTTTAATATTCCTTGGCCTCTTGTCTGCAAGGCTCCGCCAATACCAGCTATCTGATCTAAGTCATTATATTCCACAATTATTCCTATTCTAATATACTTATCACCTAAACCTAGACAAGGAACAACAGATATCAAGTCTTCGCAAGAAAGATGCACACAAATGCAGAATCAAGAAGCTTCCAAGTACTTTTACGGCAGTTCATACAGAATAATATTTAACAAATTGAACTTTGTTGATCTGCTTCTTTGAATAGAGTTTGTCCCAGATGTTGGTCCTCTCTTTTCCTTTTTCTTCCCAAAGTTTGGGTGGTGCATGAAGGTGGGGAGGGTGGAGAGAGAGAGAGAGAGAGGAACGTAATTTCCTCCGTTTGCTTCCATCCACGTGGTAGAGAAATAACCAGAAGATACAGTACAGCACACAATATACAACTACCTAGCAACAAGGTCATCACCGAACCAAAATATAGTTACAAACCTGGACAAGAAAATGTGCATGTTAAAAAGCAACCATCAATGTTTCTGTTATTTACATAAGATTAGTATGCTTGAAAGTGATCATGGAAAGCAAAGAAAGCAGTCACCTGGCACACTTCTTACTCAAAGCCATCATATTATTCTGCTAAGAGGGATTCTTTCATTTTGTCGAGGAACCCTTTCTAGAGGTG
Source organism: Dillenia suffruticosa (assembly GCA_033439265.1). Taxonomy (NCBI): domain Eukaryota; kingdom Viridiplantae; phylum Streptophyta; class Magnoliopsida; order Dilleniales; family Dilleniaceae; genus Dillenia; species Dillenia suffruticosa. The sequence continues at coordinate 3,157,291 of JAVTVX010000027.1, forward strand.
AAATCAATTGTGGCATTGTCATACCGCCAGAAACAATTATCTCTGAAAAAAGAAATATTGTAAGGAAGAGGACATAGGCTGCATGTTTTCCTGTTATAAAATTGTGGGTAGATAAGGCACACAAACTGCTAGAAAATGGTGATAAAACTACTACAATGTCCCAATAAACAGCCACAGCTGCCCAAACTCCCAAAAGAATTGCTAATCTACCAGTACTAGGCCAACTAGCTAGTTGACAACAATTAGCACAGGGTGTTTACTCACACTATTGTGAACGATGTTGAAGCTCAAGAAATTATTTGGGATGAAAACTCCATGTTACATGCATATGGGATTAACCGCAGAGCATCACCCACTTAAGTGCCAAAGTATTCATAAGGGCTTCACAGCAAACATCTAAGAAGATCCCTTCTAAGACATATTTTAAGGCCCGCACTCATTGTTTAGTTTAGACGAAGGGTTGAGCCAATATCAATCAAAGATTACCCATGCCAAAGACCAACAGTAGAAGAGGGTACTCAAGCATGATACAGATATGGCTTGGAGGTTTCAGAAATGAGCTCAGGCGAGGTTTTAAGATTTTTGAATTGCAGCAAAAGCATAACAATATCTTACTGTTTGCAAAGTATCTACTACTTCCTTGTGCCGGAATTATCGTCTTCATAAGAAAAACCAATAAAAGAAGTAAGGTATCAAGAGTTTGGCATGCATGCAAACACAAAAAGTCTTTAGCTCAAAGCAGCAGAAGAAAAAGGTAGACTAGAATGGAACATACCTATTCCTTCCCTTATGGAAAGATTTGGTCTTATGATATCCTTGGAGTTGATCAGAAGGATATCACCTATGTACAGGTGATTTGTTGGGACAAAAACACTACATAGCTCTTCATCCCCATCATCTCTCTGCCAAAGCATTCGAGTAAGAAGTTCAGAGAGGATTGAACAATATCAAGATGCTCGAATTAAAACCATATTAGCTTGATATTGGCCTCAATTTGTAGTATGGCAACATAGTGGTATTATTCTTTTATTTTTTATGATAGGTCGAGCATGATGGTCCTAAATGGTATGAAAAATTCCAATTTCAATGTACCAGAGAAAAAAATTACAAAGGGCAATTTGATAACCTGCAAAGGAAAAGTAAAGCACAAAATATCAAATCGAAATATCACTTGTATAAATAGAGCAAGTGCCATTCCAGACAACAGGTTGAACATGAAACAAATTTCAAAAGGATGACTGAAACACTATGCTAAAAAAGAAAAGGTATCACAAAAGTCCCACAATGGACAGAGGAAATATTTTGATATATTATGAATAACAACTTAATTGTAAACCACACCTGTAGTGTAACCGAGGATGTGATGAAGCCAAATGCATACTCGCCAACTCGGGGATGACGAATAATTGCAACTTCTTTAAAAGCAGTAGAATTCTGATCTGTTGAAAGCAAATGTACAATTTCATTTTAGTTGTGTCTGAAGAAAAAAGTAAAACCTAATAAAAAATAATACTAAACCAATCAATAGAGGTTAAGGCAATAGCTTGAGAAAAGGCACTTATATTGACCTTCCACGCTTAAGTATATGCGGCAAACATAATGAGAATCTTAATTTCACAAAACCTTTATGTTAGATATTCAAGAAAGATATCCATCCAACTAGATGGTCTCAAGGTTTTCATCTATTTTACAAACTTCAAAGATTGTAACAGTGGAAAGCAAATCAATAAAAGCTAATTCATCCATTACAGATTTTTTATATATTCAAACCAAATACTATCTTAAATCAGTTTGTGACAAGATAACACCCATGCAATACCTGAGGCCCTTAGGCACCACTTTCAATTTTGCAAGTTCACTTAACTTTCCTTTAAGAAAAATGCGAATGAATTTAGTGACTGAGGTCTAGTAAATGACAAATCACAAGGACGCAAGCAGAATTTAATGAAAGCATGCGATAACCTAAGAACATGGATAAACCAAAGCAACATGTACCTAGTACTGCTTCTGAAATTTCATTTATAAAAGTACAGCACTTATGTAAATATGTGTCAACTCATGCCATTGCCAGTATTCGAGTTGCTTCTCAACCACGAGTAGATAACATCCTATGCAAAAAATTTCCTTACATACAGACTCTCTTCAAACAAATAGAGAGGCAGGTACAGAATAATTTTAAGTGATGGACTGAAAGGAATATTACCAGGTGATATTGCAGAACTGATTTGTTTAGATGCTGAGTAGATGTGCTTCATAAACGGCATTCTCTTGATAAACCATTCTCCTACTGAGAATACAATACCACCAATCCAGGAGGAAACAAAAACTCCAACCAAAAATACGAAGATTAAAGATGTGACAAATCCAAGTCCTGCACATATATCATAGTGATTGGCAATTCATATAAGATTAAACATTTCTACCTTCAATCCAAAATATCCCAACAAGCCTATTGTTGAACTAAAGATAGAAGCATATAAATGATATACACCAATCCTCAATAGTCAATATACTCCAATTGTTATGGAGAGAGAAACCAAAGCTTGATTGAAAGAGATGAAACAGCCCAATTATAGTAGCTTTTGGGTCAAAACCATTACATAGTTCATAATTTATACTTCTTTTTCTTTATAGACAAATACCAGATGAAAATGAAATGGGTAAAGTAAAAGTCAATATTCACGTATATTAGAATAGTCAGCAGAGAAGAATGATCACCAGTTGTCTACTTGGGACTTACCAAATATATCAATGCCAAGCTGCTCATATATGGGACTGAAGAATCCATCAACAAACTGAATAAACCACCATGTGATAAAAAATGTGACTGCTACGGGGAAAAGGACAACACTGCATATGAGCAATTAGATACAATTTCTTAGAAGACAAATAAGAAAAAATAACTAAAACACTGCTAGCTTTTATTTAATTTTTTACCATCCAGTCATGAACTTCTTTGAGACCCAACTTTGCAGGACATAGCAGCATGCCTGTACACAACAAATGATACAAGAACATTAGAATACTAGAAAAAAATGTTAAAAGTCGAATACAATCAATAGCTTGGAGTTCCTGCAGGAAAAGTGACAAAGCTTATGAAAGTATCTTACAGTCTAAGCTTATGAATCTATTGAGACTTCAACAAAACAAAAGAAAAGAAACACGTATTCTCTTAATTTAATTTGGTTAAAGATACACAGCAAGGGACAACAAATAAACACATTAGCCATTTGGACCATATGAGTTTCACAGTAAAAAGGAAAATTGGCTTCCATGAATGTCTCTCCAGTTGATTCGAAAGTGGACACGCCACCAGATATTTGGGAACAGGCCCCAATTCACTAAAAAGGGGGAAGAAAAAACTTTACAGTTGAAAATGGCAACATTCCATTTGAGAGATGAAAATGACAATGCTACTTTGTTGTGCTGACTGGTGCAATTTTGATGCTTGGACTTTGCTATATGTTCCATTTCACAATCACAGTAGAAACACAAGTCATTTCACATATTTCTTTCACTGGAAAGGAGCTGCGCCCTTCAGGGAATACTTACAGAGGTGGCAGTTATTGCAAAGTGGACAACAATATCCAGGAGAAGGTTGGGAGTAGCAACATCGGGACAAGAATTAGATAAATGAACTTGTTATAAGTGAATTGTTTCATAAGCACTTGTCCATGTTCAAGAAGAACTATTTTATTGAATAACTACTACCAAATGAAAAAACTATTTCATGAAAATGATTTCACTGAATTTTGAATTAGTCTCTCTGGACCACTTCAAGTAAAAGCACTCATATTAGAAAGGCAGTTTGACAGTGTGGTAGTGTTCTGAAAATTAAACTGCAGGCAGTGTTGTTCGTAGTACCCTGATGAGCATATTGGTATTCAAGATCTGAATTTTCCATTAATATTTGAGCAAAATTCACATCCAAAGAAATCATCCTATTCCATGGATGTTCAGGAAATGTATCATGGCGGATCCTATCATCATTTTATGGTTCCCTCTTTCTTTTTCTGGAACTTTTTCAGGATAATGCTCTTTGTCACCTTCGGGGTTCTCCCTTTGCTCACCTATTTCTTTATTTAGAGAGTTATTTTGCTCAACTAAAACATTCTTCCAAATCTTTGCCTCGTATGATAACTGCAATAAATACTGAATCCCCATCGTCCTTTTCTTATGACAGTGGTTACCCCCCACCACCACCTCTCCGATGTTCACCGAGTAAACCAATCGAGCAGGAGCAATAGCACATGGACCAAAGTTCCCGAGTAAGCACCCAATATATTGCGTGGGCTTGCTCACGCAAAGGTTTGACCCCTAGTGGCTTTGAAGACGATTAACTTACACAGGGTACTGTCATTTCATGTTTTCTAAAAATTGGTTCTAACATCAATATCTTTCATAACAAATCCAAATTATTTCAAATGCCAAACGATTCCGAAACCCCAAATTTTCCCCCATGCCCAAATTAGAAACATATCCCTAAATTACAGTCAGAATTTCAAAAACTTACAAAGGCCAATCACAAAAACACGCCTGCTATGTCTAAATCAAGATCCATACAAATTGTGAATGAAAAACGCGAGAAGTTAGATAAATAAATAATAAAAGAAGAGAGAGAATGAAATGGACGAAAGAGATCGAATTAGACCTTACGAGTGGAGGAATTGGGAGAAGAAGGAGGAGATTTGGCGGGATCTTCGGGATCGATTCCTCCACCACCGCCGCCATTAATTCCATTACTGCCACCAGAGGCTTGACTCAGGGGTACTGACGTTGACTCCTTATCTTCCGCCATTGTTAGTTTCAGAGATATTATCGCCAGCAAAGCAGAGAGAGAGAGAGGGAGGAGGCTAACTTGAAATAGAGAGAGAAATGATGTTTACTTGGAATGGAGAGAGAGAGAGCATTAGTTAAATTAGGTCCGATCCGGAATTGAGTGGAGTTTGTGCCGATTCACCTATTAGAAATTGCCACGTACTCTTGCGTATAATCCAATTTAAGTGAAAAGGACTTGACGACGTCGTGTTCGTCTTGCGTTGAATGAAGCAGAAATAGATCGTGTCTATTTCTTAATACGCTGCGTTTTGTACAGACGAAGATGAGTTGCCCAAAATCTTGGACTATGATTTTAAGACCCGGACCATCTAGAGCTGGGCCAGAATGGGCTTGGACAAGTTGACCAATTGATGCAATTAAAACGTGGCGTCTCCTCCCACCGGCGGAGCGTACCTGGATTTTCACCTTTTTGTTCTTATTCCAAGTTTTCGAGTATTGTGCTCATTAAGAGTTACTCTTGTTTTTTGTGGGGGGCGGGGTGGGGGGGAGGTGCGGGTTGATTCTTGTTTTGGGTTTTGCATTTTCAATAATGTTTATGGGATGCCAAGATCACGATGATTGAATATTAAATTCTCATAATAAATATCTTAAATTTAAGTTTTCAAAATAAAAGAATTGACATTAGAAAAATAAATCTTTAAATTAAACTTTACAATTGTTCGAATCGGATTAATCGAATTTATGAATACTATTGTTCAAGTAAAAAAATATAAAAAAAAATTGTTAAAGCATTATTTGTGGTGGTTTTTTTTTTGTCTCTGATTTGACCATCATCCGGTATCCAAGATTTCTCCCCGACTAATCTAAACCGATCCGCTATCAAATTCACTTTTGAGGGATCTCCCAACGTGATTTTTTCTATTCCCATACCGAGTCAAATTCAAACATGATTAAAAATTTTCAACGTCCTTCCTACTAAACAAACCAAATGTTAAAGCCGGTGTCGGTGTCACCTCTCATCTAAATGTTGCACAAACATGACCACAACTAATTAAACAAACATACACATTTTTTTGTTATACAAAAATTTAAATCTAAAATTATCAAGTTGGGAAAAGATATTTATACTACTAAACTGTCTCTTTGAAAACAAACAAACATACACGTATGTCATATATGATCCCGATCTACAACAGGACCTTCACCTTTGAAGTTGCCCCACCCCGGCAGCTGCCCACAACTTTGACGACGATGATTCTTTTTAATGGAGATCACGCCAGGAAATGGGGAGGACAAGAGAGAGGACTCCCGTGGAGCAAATTAGGATGACATGGAGCCAATACTTGTTAGCGTAGGTGGGATAGGCATTTTCGTCCCTTATCCAGATTAGTCGGGACAAAATTTCGGATACTAAGTGGTAGTCAAACTAAGATACAAAAAAAAAAATTAGGATGACATGGAGCAGTCAATCAACAAGTAATAAGAGCAATTGAGGAAGAGTATTAGCACTCCACACCAAAAACCGATATTCGAGTCTTGGTAGTGACAAAAACGACATAGGGAGAACTCCCTCCTGATTGGAACCCGACAGCAACTCGACCAAGATTAGTCGTAACAAAGCTCCAGATACTCGACGGTGGACCAAGTCCAGGGGATCAAAAAAAAAAAAAAAAAAAAGAGCAACCGGGTCCGAGAATATCAGCACAAAAGTGAGTAGTCCTCAATGATTAGCAAATGTCCTGAAAAAAAGCCCTCCCCGAAGGTAAGGCCCTCCAAAATGAAGCCCAAGATACCCTCACCTCCAAAATGAAGCCCAAGATACCCTCACAGGATAAGGACCACCTCCCTCCCCCACCCCCCCGGCCCCCAAGAAAAAAAGAGCAGAGAGAGAGAGAGAGAGAGAGAGAGAGAGAGCAGTCGTTGTTTATAAATTCGTCAAACAATAAATCAATGGGTGGCATCATTCTTTAAGCAAATTTAAAAAGTAACCATTGGTGTCTCAAAATGCTCGGCCAAAATGTGGTTTTTAAACCAACCTGAATTATGCAAAAGCCCACAGCTAGAAAAATTTTTTCTACTGAAATGTCACCAAAGTCGTTCTAAAATATTAACAAAGTTCAACGCCCTTTATAACTCCAAAGGTCCTGGATGTATTCTCACAAATAATTTCCATCAACATAAGGAACCAAAGGATTAAGGGTTATAAAGAGTTTGTAACATTGACTATGCCAACCACATACTCCGCAAATACGACAAAAATTCTTCGTACAAGTCTAGAGGCTGTAGACTAAGAATTTCCCTAATTCAGTGAATCTCAAAAGGAGAGAACAAGTTTAGCAAATGAAACAGAGAACATACTATTTCTACCAAGGATGTCACGCCATTAAGATGTATTTTCAGTAGAGGTGTAAATAAGCACAACCCTAGATTCCGCATGATTGATTACAAAAGAGAGTTCAAGAAGCTAGTCTGCTGGTCGGGTCATTGCATTTCTGTAGAACCGGTTAGAAGCATTTCCTGTGGACGATTGATGGTCCAGTTTCATCATATTCAGCCTTGGTTATGTGCTGATTTTGGGGAAACACGACTTTGGCAAGGATAGCACCTCCAATCCATGCTGAATACATTGTCAAGTTCTCCGGCATATATTCCGGAGGCTGCACCCAACAAAAGATTTAAAAAGAGTACTATCAAAATCTTAAACAAGGGGATGCACCAGTGCATTGAATCAACAAAAAGTTCAGAGAACCATGAGACTAGGTCATAAAGGTTCTATCATAGCTTTGTCATAGTAAATTACAAATACTTAAGGCTATCAGGCCACATGCATAATGCATATTTGCACAGAGATATATGCATAGCCACAGGCATGAATAATTGTCGAGTTGGATATTTTCACTTAATTATGACTACAATCAAACATGTGCAAAATGACATTCCAAAATAGGCACACAAATGAACAAAGCTGAACAAGTCCGGGTTTGTCTCAATAAGAGTTCAACCTTGGCTTGTCTATAAAATGTATCAGCCAAGCTCAAACACATCTCAGCCCGGCAGGATTGTGCCTGCAAACAAACTCTTCTAAGACTCGATTCTATTATATGCATTATTTTCTCATTTTTTAAACATATAAAATAATCAGTTTAATATTTTTTTTAGTAGTTAATTATGTAAATTTGGGGTATGACATTAGATTATTAGTATAAAATAAGTGAACAATAAATTTATTGCAATGTATAAAAAATTAGTATCTTAAAAGATGAGTTTATATTATCATATCTGCTAATGGGCTTGCAAACAACTCAAGCTTGCTTCTGCTCAAGCAAGCCAGAGCTTGATGAAAATTAAACAAACAAGCCCGAACATTCCAAACCTCGGCTCAATTCACTTGCAGCCCTATTTCCTCACAATGAAAGCAAGGTTGAGGTGCAGATAGCCAATTATAACATGATGAAAAACTAAGTATTTTTGGGCATACTTGCAGAAGTTACTTAATAAATGATCATTGTAAATCAAAATTGGCATCAGTTAGAAAATTAAGCCATTCCCCAAAGAATGATAATAACAATAAAAATAAATAAAGTGCAAGTGGAAAAATAAAAATGTCAAAAGGAACAATTAATAATAAAGGACAATGTGATATGAAGTGAATGGGTGTATGAAGATTGAAAGTAGCACTTAAAAAAGAGAAGTGCTCCCTTTTGATGTCGAGGAAAGATCAATACAATAGTTACAACTACAGTAAACATTGAGAGGCCACCTATCCTTTTTCTAAGGAGACACTGTGTGAAAGAAAAAGCTTGACAAACCTTCAAAAGAGCCAACCTGGTAGAGTAAACAAGATAATCGAGCATTGATTGAAGGATATTTGGACTTGGGGGTTTTAAATATCAAGGCTTCAATACCATACATTGAATATATTAGAAAACTTTGGTAGCATTAAAAAAAGAGAGCGTGAGAGAGATTGATGCATGAGTTAAGTCTAGACTAAGAAGTTATTTAAGATTTATATAATCAGCAAGCAATGAACACAGTACTTTTAATAAATATACAGCAAGTACATTAGATGAGCACTTCATTATTTCCCTATGCATATCAGAGTTACAAGTACTTGCATCAGTTAAATGCATTAGGATCATAAATATGACATACACTATGTCCTGTAAGTTGTCAACGAATGTTTGCATTATATATGAGTTATACTTGACATAATCATCAAGCAAAATTAGCAGAAATGAACAAGTCATTCACCCCTGTGATAGATATGCTCACTAAAGAGTTAGTTCACCGAGTTAATTTTTTTTCTTCATTTGATAATTGATTTTATATGAAGTTTGTGCTAGTGAGATGAGTTGCCAAATAGAATTACCTTTACGAGAGAAGGGCGAACAGCTGACGAGCACAGGCTAGCTTCTTTTTGGAACCTATCTTCAAATCCTGCAGTCAGCATAACATGCAGGTCAAGTTTAAGGACAGCCTATGACCCAGGCTCTTTTCCCCTACTTCAAGGATGGCAGCCAAGTGACTGTATACCAAACTAGATGTACAGCAAAATATCCAAGCAGATGCTTCAGGAAAAAACCTAATCAAAATGATATACAGCAGAACGCGAAGCATCTCAATTTAAGCTGTTTAACCTAAATTTATTATCCTGGTAGGCTAAGCATGAAATGAGTGATGGACATAGAATTCATCAGCATACATTGCATCACATAAGGACAAGACATATATTGAGGCCCAGTATCGTAGGGATTGTAACAACGGGTACCCCAAATCCTGATCTTTTCTCATTTTGGTATTCAACTGTTCCCAACACAATTTGCCACGATTCTCTTGTTGACCGAGTAACAGATTGTACATTTTTCAAGCATACCGAACCATTGAACATGACTAAAATAAGTTCACACGTTATACATTGGAGTAGAAGGAACCCAAAACAAAGCAATACATATAAATGAAAACTAACCCAAAAGCTGGTAGCATAGACAGTTTACCTACTTAGTTTATCTTCTATATCATTTATATACATCAATAAAACAACAAGAAGAAACTCCTCTTTTTTATAGAATGGTAGGAATGTTACCAGTTACCCTTCCACTGTCCAATGGAAAAACCTGCTGGGCACGTGCAATAGCCCAAAAAAAGATAAAAAGGCACCAGTAAACACACCAGGCAAACTCTATATATGTGCTCAAAACCTCTCCGGTATAATTACCAAGAATTGAGTCTTGGATCCTACTTAGAGAAATGTATATCACCTACCAGCAAGGAGGCGTTTGGATTGAAACCTCTACCAGTCTCCTCTCCACTAGATGCTAAAATTAATTTATCAGTATAATGACCACTTTACACTCATTTATGAGGAATTTTTTTGGCTTTTTGGCAAACTCAAAAGTTTTCATGTAAAATTTTTTTGTCCAAATGGAACAAGATTATCCTACATCTATAAAGGACAGTAGAAAGGTAAAAGGTTACCCAAACACTCTCTAATCTAGACAAAATAGTGAATTCCCATATAAGAGGTGTGAGGGAACCTCACCAGCCATTGAGGCAGTGCCACCACACAGTACAGTGTTTTCCAGCAGCTGGCGATGGTTCTCCGATGATACAGTAGAGATAATACGGACAAGCTGCTCAACAATTCCATGTGCCTCTAGTCCCAGAATCTTTGGCTGGAACAAAGCTTCCCCAACAGTATATCTTTCTCTACCAATTGTTATCACCTGAAGAAAATAAGTATCTGAACCCATTGAAGGCTAAAAGAATACCAGAAAATACAGGTAACAAAGTCAAAAATAAAATTGAATAAACATCATTCACTATCATGAAAACAAGGTGATGACCCATGTATAGACTAATATGAAAAATGCAAGCATAGGCACACCTTAAGAATAGACAAAGCATTGCTTTGATGATTTAATCCGTGAAGAAGTTTGAACTAGATCTTCAGGTAAGTCATTCTTTCTTGCAGGAGGACAAAGACAGGGAAGGCAAAAACACTTGGTAAAATAAGATGATTCATGAGCAGACCCACTCCATACTTTTCAATATCCAGATTGTGGAACTCAGGAGTACATGTGTGGTTAACTGTGCTTGCATGTGTTTTTGTTGAAAAATGGACATGGCTGGAAGAACATAATTTTTCCTTTTATCCTATATACCATACTATTATTTGAGACAAGCCTTTCCCCCTGCACATGTTTGGCTTCGTTGAGATATGGGCAGGGCTATTAATGTGCCTGCACCACAAGAGCACAATTAATTTTCATTTTGTCCTATACACCACCACAACAAATTGAGCGAAGCCTTCCCTCTTAAAATGTACCAAATCACAACCTTGTTAAAACAAAAATGCAGTCTTAGGCTTTGGCACATGATCAAAAGAATACACCAAGCTAACCAATATTCTATTGTAAAGAACTTAAATCACAAAAGCGCATCTAGACAAGCATTGAAGAGAAAAGCGCAGTCTTAGGCTTGGGCTCTATCTTCTCTTTTCCCTCCCTAGACCTTGTCCTTGTTATCATATTTTCACCAAGTTCATCTGCAATTCTTTCCATTGTTCATCTTTCCCTTTGGGTTCTATCTTTAATTCCTTCTTCCCTCTTCTTCTACTCACTCTGTTTCTTCCTCTCCCTTTTTGGCTTCATGTGTTGAACATGTTCTACTAAAAGAGTATATTGCAAAGAACTGAATAGCTTGAAACTAGGTCGCAATCTTTAAAATCATTACACAGAAAACAAGTATCCCCAAAAAGATAATCCATTTATCCCTTATAATTTAAATAACTATGCATGTGTGGTTATTTTTGTGTTTGCTGAATGTAAGATAAAACTATAAACGTAGAAATATATTCTTCTTGGCACACCATAAAGAAACTCAAGCAACCACAAGAAATCTACACCATTGACAATGCACAAGAGGAAAAAAGTATGTATCACCCAAAAAGGTACACCGATGAGACAACATTTTTGTAGTCAAATGAATTCTCATACATTGCAATGGAGTTTGAAACCTTAAAATACACAAACCTGTCCATCAGGCAGAGTATGTTGCTCAGTTTGGCAAGATTGTTGGGTTTTCTCATAAGCAAGTTCATCTTCAGCACAACATGAATATTTTTCTTTCAATATCTCCACATCAGAGATATTGAGATTCACGTTTGGATTAGAATTTTTTAGCTCTTCAGCAAGTAGGTTGGTCAAATCAATGCCCCCAATTTCAAATTTTCTTGAGGCAATATGATGAACAGCACCTTCAATTACTGGTGCAATATCTGGCAAAGATGACAAAAAGATCTTATGAACGTAAGCATATAGTAATTACAGTTTCATGCTCATTTATCAAATAAAAATAAAAATAAATAAATAAATAAAGGGGGGAGAGAGGAAGGGAGGGTATTTAAGGCATTTTCTTCCTAGGTCAGGTCCCACCCACTGAAAAATAGTATAAAATATACACACACCAGAGAGAGAACATGTCCCATAACGTATAGTAGGAATTAGGGGCCCAACCCATTTAATCAACGCTAAATTAATATTGAGTACTGAAAGCAATCTTTATGGTTACAAACTACTGTTCAACTGATGCCACAATCCAAGCACTCTTGAGATATCATCCTAGGATGCCGATTGGTTCTTATACACATATCATTCTATTGGCAGCAGTAAAATTCAGTACTGATAAAACAAACTAAGATCCATTCAACCAGGATGCTGAAAAGTGAGCTATCCGTAGTTTATTGTTCTGACCCAAATGAGAACAGTTGTCTATCTCGCTTCCATAATATGGTTCAAGCTGATAAAAAATAGTCATTTTTGTTATCATTATGCACTGCATGTTCAGCACAAGACCATCCACATATCTAATCACCCAGAAGAAAATCAAATAGCTGGTTGTACAATCACATCTGACTTAATCTTTGCTAGAAATTCTCTCACTTTTCCATTTCTCTATTTAATTCAGACTTTATATCACATCTGACACAAGTCTCTCATTAAATTTTCTGCTAGTGTACTCTAATAGCTGCATGCACATTTTTGTCAATCTACAGACATCTACATTGATATGCACTAGCATGCATGCAAAACCCAAAAGGTATGATGGTGAAACAAAACAAGCAGTATATTTCCTTCTGTTCTGTACACATACCTATTTTCCCATGGCCAATATCAACAGTGCACCCTGAAATGCGTCCCATTGCATAAAGTGATAATACTGGTTGTTCTGATGCATAAAATCCTGAGACATTAAATGTTTCAAACATCATTTGCACTAGCAGTTCTCTAATGGCCTGTTAAGAACACAAAAGGCAAATTTAGTCTGAAGCACTGAAAGAGCAACAGCATATGCCATTTAAGTCAAGTTAAACAGATTTCAGGTTTAATGTAATACTTCTGTTGAAGCTTAATTGCAATTTAGCATTTTATGAAAGCTTCTGCCAAACTTAATACTTATAAGAAGAAGATCAACAACAAGAATACAAATAATTAATAAGACTTCCAGCTTGAATTCCAAGGAAGATCACACATAGGAATGTAGTAGTCATAATACTGAACAACATGAAAATAAATGATACAAAGCATCGTCTCGACCAATAGATGATCAAGATGTTAAAACAAAAGGAGGACAGCATGACATAGTTCTGCTGGACTTTAACTTTTTCCAGTTTCCTTGCTAATTAGCCAGAGATAAAAGTTACTCTAGATAAGTTAGATAAGTGTATGGAACAAAAAGAGAATTGTTTCCAAAAGTATGGTGGCATCCAACTATTTTTCTAAATCAACAGCTGTCTGGATAACCAACATGTCAAAAGTAAAGCTGAAGCCGCAACTAGAACGATGTGCAAACCTTGGGAGTTGAAAGTGGGTCTGTGAATAAAATCTGTCCTTCATTACCAATTTCCCATCCAAGTCCGGTGTATAGAACATGGTGCAACAAATCTTCCATAGCATCCCAATCTTTGATAAAACCTCGTACCACTGGATCAACAACCACATCCTCAAATGACGAGCTTTCACTCAATGGTCCATTGTCAACCATGCATTTCATTTGTGTGGATATCATCTAACAAAGTGTCAAGAAAAATGAAAATTGTACAGCTAATTCTGGTTCAAGATATCAAACACCAAAAAGAAAAGTAGAGAGAGGGGGGAACAGCAGCATATGGCACGTAGTGAATTGGCATGGAAATGATTTAGTCTTAGTTTGTTTTGAAAAATCCTTTTAAGGATTTTAGGACTATTAAGAAAAATACTCCAACGGCAACTTTACCCTTAATCCCAATAATTATGATCGGCCATTTGAGAGACAAATATGAGAAAGATTAAAACTTTGGTTTAATTTGTGCGGATTCTCTTACGCCACTCATTCCTATCCAAGACTATCTCCTCATTTAAACCTTAACTATCATGTCTTTACAAATAACTTGTATCCAAGTTTTCAACGTCTATCTCTATATTTTACTAAATCTTCTATATTTAAATTCTTGGTTCTCTTAACTGATGCGTCTTTGGATCTTCTTTGCATATACTCAAGCCACCTCAACTCGCATTTCACAATTGAACTAACTTCCAACTTATTACAAATCTCTTTGTTTCTAATTCTACCTCTTCTAGTTTTGTCACACGTCCATCTAAGTATTCTCATTTCTGTTACAATAATTTTTTGCTCTTATTGTTGTTTAATAACCCAACATTCAGTGTCATACAATAGTACAGATTTTACTACACTTATATAAAACTTTCCCTTCAAATGCATCGATATCGTGTGATTGCAAAGAACTTTTGATATTGTTTATTTCATTCAACTCGCTTTAATTCTATAATTCATATCCCTATCTATGTTATCATCATTTTGAATGATGGAACCAATATATCTAAAGCGTTTATTTTTTTGTACATCTTTTTCTACTGGCCTAATCATTTCTTTATTATCCTAAAAATTGTCACTAAACCTATATTTCATATATTCAGTTTTCAATTTGCTCAATCTAAATCCTCTAGATTCTAGTGTGATCGTTCATAACTTTAATTTATCACTAATATTCTCTTTGATTTCATCAACCAACACTATATCATCTAAAAAAAATATACACCATGGTATTTCATCTTGAATGCTTTTTGTGATTTCATCTACCACTATTGCAAAAATGATAGGACTTAATGCCAAACCTTGATAGAGCCCAATATTAATAGTGAGTTATCACTCAAACCCTCGCAAATTCTAATATTGATTACAGTTCCCGCATAGATATCTCAAATAAAATTAATGCATTTCAAGAAGATCTCTTTTTTCATCAACACCTATCACAATACATTTATAAGAACCCTATCATATACTTTTTCTAGATTGATAAATATCATATGTAGGTCTTGCTTCTATACTCTATATCTCTCCATCAAATGTCTTAACAAGTGGACTGCTCCGTTGTGGATCTTTTTGGTATAAATTCAAATTGATTTTAAAACACATTTATCTACAATCTCAGCCTATGATCTATCACTCTCTCCCATAGCTCCATAGAATGACTCATAAGTTTAATTCATCTATAGTTGGAGCAATTTTATGTCTCATTTATTCTTATACAATGGTACAAATGTACTCTCGCTCCATAATTTGGGCATTTTCTTGATATGCCAAATTTTGTTGAAAAGATCCATTACATCAGTATACCGAATTCACCCAATCATTTCCACATTTCAATGAAAATGTCATCAAATTCGATGGTTTTATTATTTTTCATTCTCCTTAAAGCCTCTTTAACTTCATAGGGACGAATCTTACGTTTAAAATCTCTATTAACCTCTTTTGTAGTTATCTCGATATTTCATATATCTATTATACTCTCAACATTAAAGAGAATATCAAAATAATCCCTCCAATACTTTTTTATATCATCATTCCTTACAAGTATACTATTGGTTTTACTCTTGATACACCTAATACCATTTAAATCTTTTTCTTTTCTCTCCCTTAATTTGATAATTCTGTAGATCTCTTTTTTTAAGTCTTTAGTCTCCAATCTTTTACCTAGTTTGTTATGCACTTTACTCTTTCATTGGTGTATAATCTTTCTTACCTTTTTTTTACACTTGTATATTTTTCATATATATCGTTACTATTATTATCTTTAAGGTTCCTATAACACTCTCGTTTGATTCAAATAGCAGTTTATATTTTTTCGTTCCACCACTATGGCTCATTGCCTATTGGGCCCCGACCCTTATATAAATCAAGAAACTCCCTACATATACTTAATATTAATAATCTCTTCCCACATTGTCTCTGAATCATCATTAGTGGACCAATTTACTATTTGAATTAATCTGTCTCTAAAAGTCGTCACTTTTTCTCCTTTTAGATTTCACCATTTAATTCTTGACTCCACAAATAAATGACGCTTTTTTTACCTTTTAGGTACACATATATCTAAAACCAGGAGTCTATACTGAGTTACTACAATCTTTCCCGATATAACTTTGGAATCTTTACAAGTCATTCTATCACCTCTCCTAATGAGAAAAAATTCTATTTGGATGGCATTAGACCCACTTCTATTTGTAACTATGTGCGACTTATTTTTTCTTGAAGAAGGTGTTTACAAGTACCAAATTGAATGTTGTAACAAACTCTAAAATGGTACCTTCCATCTCGTTCCTACTATTAAATCCAAAGTTTTCATGTACAGTTTCGAATCCATCATTTTTCTCTCCTACATGTCCATTTAGGTCTCCTCCAATAAATAGTTTCTCTCCACTAGGTATGGTTTACATAAATTCATCTAAATTCTCCAAAAAAAAATTTTACTAATTGTATCTATGCCTATTTAGGACGCATACACACTGACTATATTGACTACGTTTTCTCAACTACTAACTTGATAAGCATAATTCTATCTCCATTCTTTCTTATCTTTATTACATCCTCTAATATATCTTTATGTACAATTATTCCTACCACATTCTTTGTTCTATTCCTACCTGCGTACCAAAACTTATGACCATAAGGATCTACTATTTTAGTCTCTCCCACACCCATTTAGTTTCTTGAAAACACATGATATTAATATTTCTTCTATTCATTACTTCTTCTATCTCTCCTAACTTGCCGATTAAGGATCTTATATTCCAGGTGACCAGGCGAATCCTAGTTTTATGAACTATCTTATTTATCCGCACCCTAAGATCTCTTGTTAACTTATCACTATACTTGGGATCCGATGTAGCGTCGCTGAGGGGTAAACACCCCAAAAGTTTTTCTATATTTATCTCCCATTTTTTTATTTTGACAAAAGATTTTACGTTACCTGTCAACCTACCACAACCCCACTTCTTTACCCAAGGTTGAGACCTGCCGTGACAAAATTTTTCCAAATAATAATATATAAAATGGATTAAAAAGGAAAATATAAATAAATAAATAGACAAATAAAAAAAAGAATAAAATAAAATAAAATAATATATATCTATATATATACGATGATAATAAAATAATAAATTTTTACATTTATCAAGAAAAATACTCCTCCAAAAAAAAACCAATGACAATAGTGATCCATAAAAGGAACCAAGTAGAGAAAGTTTCCAGTACTTTTTATGCAGGGAATAAGAGCAACCAAAACAAACTACTGAAGTAGAAAGTTACAAGAGACAACTAATATAAGTGAAAAGAAATATGAACCATGGAAGGAGCTTGATCTGGAACAGCAAATCCAGCTTTCAAGATCTTTGAACCAGCATCCACAACCACTGCCTCCATCCTTGCTTATGTCCTTTTTCTTTTTTGTTTCACTAACTTTCACTTCAATAGATAACAAAAGAAGAAAAAGAAAAGTAAGGTAAATCTTCAGTTCCCCATTAAACCTCTGTCGCATGCAGATAGATAAGTTTGAGTTGATGAACAAATTACACATCACAGAAACAGGAAGAAGGGGATATAAAAGAACTTTATCTTTACAATTATGCAAGGATTTAAAGTGCAGAAGAAAGCCTATAAACTTCAAGTAGTTCTAGTCATATTGACCAAGATTAAGAGAATGAAACATACAAATTGGTATAGTTTCCAAGGAGGATTCTCTCGTGACCTCATGAAGTTTTAGCAATCATATTACCACCGAAACGCCTTCCCAGAAACTTATTTGACCCGGTGACTGAGATGTGTGGGGAACATATGAGACACAGACATGGGTGACATAAGAATCAAGAATGTTCTACACAGAATAAAATCAACTACAGAAGCTAGAGATTCTAAGTTGGTATATTTTATTATATTTTATTGGTTAACGTATTGTCCTATATAATATTACGCGTTTTTTACCACCATCGTACATCTACACAAATTTTGAAGTTGACATTTTGCACCCATGGGATAACTAAAAGTTTACCGGGTTGTTAAAGCATCGCACAAAAGCACATGGGTGGGATGGGTACAGGATGGGTAAGGTAGTCAATATCTCAAGAAATGAAGCAAGTAACCTTAATGTCGGAATAAGGTATGCCCATACACAACATTATTCTACAACAAAATTCAAAACTCTATGACATAGTATTACACAGAATAAAAAAAAAAAAAAAGAAATAAAGATAATCAAGATATATATAGATATAACAGTCGCAAACTCAGGTGGTGGAATACCCAAAAAACTTCTGTCTTCAGATTCATTTAATTGTGTCAGGCTGAGTTGTTGCTTTGGTAAGTGATTATTTCAAACTGGGGAAAATGCATACAAGTAGAGAGGGTTATGATAGGAGGGGGTTACAGGGGGTGGGAATTTTCAGCCATCCGAATCCTACATTTTGGTGACTGTCTTTTAAAAATCTTTTAATTGATTCTCACGTAGTGGTGAATTATATTTAGCTTAGAGGAATTAGAAGAGGCATTGAAGAGAATTTTCCAATCTTGATGACTTCTCATCCTTGAGGTTTTGTATATTCTTTAAATTAACTAATGCAACTTACTTTTTTCTCTCCAAAAAAAAAAAAAAAATCCACAAAAAAAGACTAAGAAATTAGCACGCGTTACATGTATGTTTCTGGTGCAAAGACTCGTATTCTCAGTGCGGCATTATATCAAACACCTTTCCGGCGTACTCGAACAGAGAAACTCCGAATAAACCACATATAAATAGCCTAAAACCTAGACAATGGGATCATATTCTCACTTTCCATTTCCAGTACGGCATTATATCAAACACCTTTCCTGCGTACTCAAACGGAGAAACTCCCAATAAACCACACATAAATAGCCTAAAAACCAGACCACGGGAGTGTAAAACCTAAAAAAGTTAAAGCTACCCGACTCGCAACAAGTAGAATCGACGAAAAGTTCAAGAAATCAAACAAAACTTGATTTGGAGGCCAATAGATGTGCAGATAAATTGGTAAAGCTGGGGAAAGGAATCCAACCTGTTCTCGTTGAGTCTGCCAGTCCTCCGCCTGAGGTGGAACCCCTTTTGAAGCTTGATTTGGAGGGAAGCTCCTGGGCTAGAAGAAGAAAGAAGTTAGCTACTCATCAGACATCCCATATAAGGGACGCCTGAGTGGGCTTTCGGCCTCTGCTCTGTGCTGCTCTTGTTCCCTTCTCGATTTCTTTTCTTCCTTTACCCGTACCAAAAATAAATAAAAACACATATCGGATGATCGCTCAAATGGTAGGCTGATTCATCGAAATAAGCTGAGGTGCGCAACATCAAGTCTCGTCTTAGGGTTTCTCTCTAGGGTTACCCTTTTGAGATTCCCATTTATTCCCACCTACTCTCTCTCCTAATCTCTCTCTCTCTTATGTATTTGTGTGTGTATTTGCTTATGTATTTATTTATTTATTTTTGTTCCCATGGTACATACGTTGGACGTATCACTTTGTGGTTTTTTTTTTCTTTTTTTCACGTAAAGATTAGAATATAGAATCGTCAAATTGGAAAAAAGAATTATAATTGTTTATTTGAGAACGTATCACTTTGTGTTATGGGTCTTTCCTTTTTCCATTTTCCTGGAAAAGTCTAGATCTAGACACTTAGAGATTTGGTTGTCCACAATTGAGTATGTGGGAAACACTCCTTCTTTTTGTTATTAAACTCTTTTGAATTAAGTAACTGGATACTCTATGTTTATAATTAGAAACTTTAAATTCAAACACTGAAAATGATAAAAAAAAAATTAGGAGAGTCGATCCCTAAAAAATTAATCCAAAATGTTTGAATCAGATTAATTGAGTAAAAACCTAAATATCAATGATAAAAAAATTCAAATTTTAGTAATATTTCGTTAGTCTAGTGGGTATGACACTAGCACCACACACTAAGAATCGAAATTTGAGTTCTGGTAGTAACAAAAATAATACTAAGAAAACTCCCTCCCGATTGAGATCCGACAGTAATTAAATCGAAATTAGTTAGAGTAAAACTTTATATTTTTTACGGTGAATCAAATTTAAGGGACAAAAAAAAATTCAAACTTTCTGGGCCCAAACTATCTAGAGTTGGGCCTATAATGGGCTTAGACAGATGCACTTACTTAATACAAATTGACTTCAAGACAAGTGAGGGGTAGAGTCAAGAAGACCCGTGAGTTGTAGGCTTGTGGTCCGTGGGTGTGCGTCGTCCCTTGGACCGGGTTTCGGTGTGTTTGTTCTCTCTTCCTAAAAAAATAATACAATTGACTTTTTTTTTCTTTTTATAAATTATTATTATTCAATGATTATATTAAATTCTATTAAATTTGATTAGAATGATATTTAATTTAAAAAAATTAAAACTTTCACGACACTTCTTTGCATACACATGAGTCAAAATTGAAACTTAATATTTGTGCAATTTTGTAGGTGTGGGCTACCATACCACAAACAAGAAAATTTTGTATTTATTTTACATTTTAGCCGGCGGCAAGAGTTAGATCTAAATTATTCTATCGGAGCGAGGTTTGATGAAAAATTGTTAATAACAATAAAAAAGATTGTTTACATTTCCATGACATTACCATTCTAATAATTGAAAATTACAACTAGTAACACAGTATTCTCTTTTATAATTTTTTAACAAATAGAATTTGAGAGTTAGTTTGAAATTATACGATATATAAAAAATTCAAATTCACATATAGTACTGCATATTCCAAAATTAAAAATAAATATTGTTGACTTGATCTTTAAATTAGGGTTGGGGTTGGCGTTGCCCTCGCTCACTCGTGCGTGCGGTAGCGAGTGAGATGGCAAAGCTTGTAGGGCACAATAAAGTGAGTGAGATTAGGGCCGACCATGTGCCGAAAATTGCTCGGCAAGATTGCCTCCCACTTGTTCAAACCTTCCAAAACAAACCTTACCTCTCTTTCTAAACGCTCTCCCATCACACACACACTCAGAAAATCAAAACTTGGCGCCAAACAAGAGCGCCATCCTCCCCTCTCATTCAAATCAAATCTCCATCATTAAAAACTAAAAGAGAGAGAGAGAGAGAGAGAGAGAGAGAGATCATTTTTTTCCATTTAAAGCGAAAGGGGTGAATTCATGGTGGTCCATACGCCTCATCAAGACCGTCCACCGAACCTCAAAACAAAATTTATCACAACCGTCCATTCCTTTTGGCGGGACTTTCAAAACCCACTCAATTTCACATTTAGAGCCAAACCCTAATCCATCCCTCCCTTATTTATTCTCTTTCTCCCTTCCGCTGTCTCATATCTCCGCTCACCTGTTCGACAAAAGTTCTCAGAGAGCAAAAATCTTGCCATCGATTCTTTGTTTTTGAGACAAAATGTACGTGGTTAAGAGAGATGGTCGCCAAGAGGCTGTTCACTTCGACAAAATTACTGCACGTTTGAAGAAATTGAGTTATGGGTTGAGCGTCGATCACTGCGATCCGGTGTTGGTGTCACAGAAGGTGTGCGCTGGAGTCTACAAGGGCGTCACAACTAGTCAGCTCGATGAGCTGGCTGCCGAAACTGCTGCTGCTATGACTGCCAATCATCCAGATTATGCCTCGGTGAGGATTTTATTTTTTGGGTTGGTTTTGGGATTTTGTGATTTAAGGTTTGATTGGTACTAGGTATTTTTGGATTTTGCCAAAATATTGTGTTACTAGTATTGACCAAATTATTTCATCTGGGATTGTTACTTGTTACAGTTAGCGGCAAGAATTGTTGTTTCAAATTTGCATAAGAACACCAAGAAGTCATTTTCAGAAACGTAAGTGTTTCACTCATCTTATAATGGCGAATTCAGTTGCATCCCTGAATATGCAGGGCGTAGAAGATTAACTGATTAGTTGTGATATCAGGGTCAAAGACATGTACAACCACTACAATCAAAGGTCTGGAATGAAGGCTCCTTTGATTGCTGATGATGTTTATGAGATCATTATGAAGGTTTGCTATTCTCCCTATTTTACTTGACTTGCTTTTTTAACCCTTGTTGCGTGATTTATTATGTTTTTATATTATTACCCTCTATCAAACAACCAGAGAGGATGCTTTTCTTGCTCAATGGTCAATACTATTTTCTTCGCACTTTCCAAAGAATTTAGAGATTAGGCATAGACAACTAAAGAGTTTTCAAACCTGTCTTGCTCTGGATTCAACTCAGTAGGATCTAGGTTGCCCTTTTCCCCCATATACTTTTAGTAAGATTATCAATTGACTGCTGTCTAGATATGATATCAGCGTCTTTAGTTTCTTGGTTAGTAAAATAAGCCAATTTGTAATAATCAACTTCATCTTTGAAACTCAACACATAAACCGCTCCTAATTAAGTGCACTCATTTTAGATGTATCAAAGATATTATATTTGTTATGTGATCTAAGTGGCTATTTACATCTTGACCATTGTTTCAGAATGCTGCTCGCTTAGACAGTGAGATCATTTATGACCGGGACTTTGATTATGATTACTTTGGCTTTAAGACGCTTGAGAGGTCATACCTCTTAAAAGTGCAAGGGAAGGTTGTTGAAAGACCACAACACATGCTGATGAGGGTTGCTGTCGGGATCCACAAGGATGACATTGAATCAGCGATTAGAACATACCACTTGATGTCCCAACGATGGTTTACTCATGCTTCTCCTACCCTCTTCAATGCAGGGACTCCCAGGCCTCAAGTATATCTTCTAGCACCCATATGTACTTTTTGTTGTGATTTGTCAAAAGCTTCATGCATCTTGATTTTTAGATTAGATGAAGCTTGGGGTTCAGTTATGCTACTTTGGGTCTTTTCACTTGTGCTGATCTTTGTGATATGGTTGACAGTTGAGTAGCTGCTTTCTTATATGCATGAAAGATGACAGCATAGAGGGAATATATGACACTTTGAAGGAGTGTGCAGTTATCAGCAAATCAGCAGGTGGAATTGGTGTTTCAATTCATAACATCCGTGCCATGGGCAGTTACATTCGTGGAACGAATGGGACATCGAATGGCATTGTACCAATGCTACGAGTGTTTAATGACACTGCTCGCTACGTTGACCAAGGTGGTGGCAAGAGAAAAGGTACATGCTCAATCTTTATTGCTTGTTTTATTTGTACTGCTGGTGCATATAACGCGTCTGTGTGAACTTTAACATTGGCTTTGCTCTAAATGCATGAAGTCCAAAATATTTAGTTGCATGAAGTATTCTGTCATGCTTAAATGTTATTTAAAATGTTATTTTGCTTATTGCAGGTGCTTTTGCTGTGTATTTGGAGCCATGGCATGCTGATATATTTGAGTTTCTAGATCTCAGGAAGAACCATGGAAAGGTATTGTTGGACATCTCTGTTAAGACTATTGCCCGATGATGATAATTGCCTGCTCATTCCAAAACTATAATAGAGTGTGAATTTTGCAGTTCAACCTTATTTGATCTGTTTCATCAGTTGTTTCCTTCACCATATCTGGGAACCATTCACTTAATGTCAGTGATCTGTTTGTTTAATTGCAGGAAGAGCACCGGGCTCGGGATCTCTTCTATGCCCTTTGGGTCCCTGATCTCTTTATGCAAAGAGTGCAAAGTAATGGAGAATGGTCATTGTTTTGCCCTAGTGAAGCTCCAGGCTTGGCTGATTGCTGGGGTGAAGAATTTGAGCAACTTTACCAGCAGTATGAAAGAAAAGTAATTTCTGTACTGCCTTTTTTTATTGTTATCTTACCTAATACTTATTTTTTGCTCATGCTCATGCTATTATGTTTCTTAAAATGATATTAATTGCTTTCTTTGTTTTGGACTTAGGGCAAGGCAAAGAAAGTTGTCCAGGCACAGAATTTGTGGTTTGAAATTTTGAAATCCCAAATTGAAACAGGAACTCCCTATATGCTTTTTAAGGTATTCACCAAGGACAAACATGATCCCTTTTGCTGCTAATCAAATGCTTCATTTTGTATTTTCTTAATGATTCCTTTATGTTGTTTGCACTTGTGAAGGATACTTGCAATAGGAAAAGTAACCAGCAAAACCTGGGTACAATTAAATCCTCCAACTTGTGTACTGAGATTATTGAGTATACAAGTCCTACAGAGACTGCTGTTTGCAATCTGGCATCCATTGCTTTACCACGATATGTCAGAGAGAAGGTCGGTTAAGCTTGTAAAACATATTGGCAGTCTGTTTCATGCCTTTATTGGGGTTCTAATAATGCTCTTCTTGCAGGGGGTCCCAAGTGAGTCACAACCATCAAAGCTTGTAGGGAGCGGTGGCTCTAAGAATCGATATTTTGATTTTGACAAGCTGGGGGAGATTACTGCAATTATCACTGCAAATCTCAACAAGATTATTGATGTAAACTACTACCCCGTTGAAAATGCAAGAAGGTCAAACTTACGCCATAGACCTATTGGCCTTGGAGTTCAAGGGCTTGCGGATACCTTCATTTTACTTGGCATGGCATTTGACTCTCCAGAGGTGAATATTGTGGTTGATCGGAACCTCTTTTATTTGTATATTTAAATTTAGATTGTTGGGGGTTCAATAGTATTTGTCTTTAAATTTCAGGCTCAACAACTGAACCGGGACATATTTGAGACTATATACTATCATGCACTGAAAGCTTCTGCTGAGCTGGCTGCAAAAGAAGGCCCATACGAGACTTACAATGGGAGTCCTGTTAGCAAGGTATCAATCGATCAAATCATAGTTGCAGTCTTGGCCTGAAGCCTAGGCCAGGACTGCATGCAAAATGGAAATCATTGGAGTAGTTATGTGCAACAAGTCTGTTGTTAAAACATGGAACTGAGAAAGGTACTAGCTATATTGTAGCTGTAACTTGCAGTTGTCGCTCTCATTTCTCAGTGACAGCTATTATGCCACTATGGTAAATTTTTTATTATTTAAATGTGGTCAACCAGTAGGGCTGAAATGAGATCAGCTAATTCATGAATAGCTCATGATTTGATTTGGTAATTAGATCAATAAGCTAAATTCACAAAAGCAAGTGTATTTTTGCATTAAACACCTCTAAAGTCTCTTATAAACACACTTTATGTTTAGATTAATTTCTGGGACATTATTTGACAAACTTACTGGAAGAAAAAAAAGGAAGTGTCTTGAACCCATGGTGAATAATTTTGTTAGGTGTTATATCCTGTGACAGTTAAACTTTTGTTCTTATTGGTGGCCATTCTGATGTGCAGGGAATCCTGCAACCTGATATGTGGGGTGCAACACCATCTGATAGATGGGATTGGGATCATTTAAGGAAAATGATATCTACAAATGGAGTACGAAACTCGCTTCTGGTGGCGCCCATGCCAACTGCTTCCACAAGTCAGATCCTTGGCAACAACGAATGCTTTGAGCCATATACTTCCAATATCTATAGCCGCAGAGTCCTAAGGTTTTTCTCTTAACCAATTAAATTGATATCCTCCTTTCATGCCATCCCTTCTCTTTGCAACTCTTTTGGTTATTATTGGTTAATGTGATCCCTTGAATGTTCTTTGCAGTGGTGAATTTGTTGTGGTTAACAAGCATCTTCTACATGACTTAACTGAGATGGGCCTTTGGTCTCCAGCCCTTAAGAACAAGATAATTTATGAGGATGGGTCTGTTCAAAACATTGCAGAAATACCACAGGAATTGAAAAACATTTACAAGTAGGCGTTCTTTGTTTTTTCACTCTTATGCTTCTGTTTATATGCTCTCTCCATTCTCACATTGTCTTCTGCATTTAGGACTGTGTGGGAGATCAAGCAAAGGACCCTGGTTGATATGGCTGTTGATCGTGGATGCTTCATAGACCAGAGTCAAAGCCTTAACATACACATGGACAAACCCAATTTTGGCAAACTTACTTCTTTGCATTTCCATGCTTGGTCTAAGGTATTTACTGATGCTGAGAAACATATGTTCTTTGGATTTGATATCAGGATTAGAGTTTATACTTTTCTCTCCCTATCTAGGATACTGGAGTTATTTTGATTATGATCATGAATTCTACTATTATTATTATTCTCTTTTTCATCATAAATGACAACATTTTCTTTTCATCGTTGCAAAAGGGTCTGAAAACGGGGATGTATTATCTTCGATCACGTGCTGCCGCAGATGCGATCAAGTTCACTGTTGATACATCCGCTCTCAAAGTAAGTTGCTGCTGCTGTTTATGTGCATTGTGTAATTCGTCTGGTAAACTAGTTTAATCTTTGCTGACTGAATGTTGGCCATGCAGGAGCAATCCAAGTCTCCAGATGATGATAATACCAAAATGGCTCAGATGGTATGTTCTTTACAAAACCGCGATGAATGCTTGGCTTGTGGAAGTTAGAAGTCTTGTGATGATGTTCGGTTCTAGAAGGAGGTTGGTCATTATTCTGCAACGTGGGTGAGAGAGTCTAAGAATTTTTTCAAAGAAATCATGCTATTTACCGGCAATGTGATTGGAAGTTAAAAGATTATCTTCTATAGGTGCTGTCTCACAAACTAGATGACTGAAAAATCATTGTATAGCTTTATAATTGTATTGGCATCTATCCGAGTATGTTTCTTTGTATATGTATTGTCTTGAAATTTTCATATGATTGGTTAATGTTCTTCTGACTTGGCCTTTAAATTAAGCATGTGGTTGATGAAAACTCAGGTTGACCAACCCCCGCCTTGCATTTTTCCAACTTGTTAGGAAAGATTATCTGGTGGGTTGGGTTTGGTTAATGAACAGAGGTCCAATTAGCACGGTATACGGTTGGAGGTTGGAGGTTGGAGGTTGGAGGTTGGAGGGGTGACTCAAATTTCCCACGGCCTGACGCGCTTTTGACTCATCTTTAGGGCATGGGTATTTTGTGGCTCCTCAATTTTTTAAAACATGGAAATGGGTAACCTTGCATAGAATAAATAATGATTTGCGATAATTAGTAAAAAAAAAAAATTAGTCAAAATAAATAGAGATATCAGAAGAAATAAATCAATTCATGCCATCAGCACGTTGATTTTTAATAATTAGTCAAGAAACAATTTAATTGATAATATGCTAATATAGATCGCCGCATACAATTGGACCCACATATTATTATTTTTTTAATGTAATAAAATAATAATGGTTTATAATTTTTAGTGAATCATTTGCACAAAATTAATATTTCCTACTAATATTTTATTTTATTTTATTTTACAAATACAGTAAAATAAAATAAAAAGAGGCAACAAGAGGCTTTCCAAAGGGATCTCTTGACCATAGGGAGAAGTTAGCATGTCATTTTTCCTGTGACGTGAGTGTTAAAGAAGATAAACTGTGAGATGCATCAAATCCTGTCATTTTCATTCTAACCAAATTCAAAATCACAGTGATTTTCACGTTCAGATTCACAGATTTTTAGGGTCAAGCATCATCCCAAATCAGCTTTTAGAATAAGTCAGTAAAATCTCTACCTATATTTTCAGATATTTCCCGAATATGAACTTGATTTTATTTTTATTCTCACTGCCAAATTCTTGACTTTTGCCCTTTCGGAAATTCAAAAACCTAACTCCATTTCAAAAATTTATTTGTAATAAATTCATTTAAAATCGTGTACGTGATACAATCTATTTCTATTATTTTTGTAATCAGTTGGTACCAAACTTCATCTGAATAATTTTGTGAAACTTATTAAGGGTTGACTTTTTCAAATCTCATATCACTGAAAGATGAAACATAACCTATGATTTTATGAAAGAGAATGAAATCGGTGATACTCATTGCCTATTTCTTCTAAGCACGCATATGAGCGTTCGATTCATATATTTAAATCAAATATATAATCATTATTCCCCAAAAAAAAAAAAAAAATTCAAACTCATGAGTGAAAAAGAATAGTTTAGTGCGGTTCATATGAAAAATTTTGCTAAATATGAACACTTTTTAATTCGTCTCCACTAAATTTATTTATTATTTTATTATAATTAAAAAAATAAGTTGACCCGCACTCACAAAAAAAAAAAAAAAAAACAAAACAAAAAAATGGTTCACAATAAAAATAAATGCTAACCATTGGACTTCGTTACAAAGTTCTGTTGTGAAAGGTTTTATAGGAAAAGTCAAATATTAAAAAAATTTTGTTTAAATGTTTACTCCTATTTGAATTTTCGTGAATCATAATTTTTGCAATTCTCGTCCAACTTAGGAAAAAAAAAAAATGGTTCTTGCGGGAAAGACTTCAGTTTTATGGAAACTTGGAGTCAAAAATTGAACAAGTTGGAGATCTCTCTCTCTCTCTATCTCTGTGGGGGTAAGATTATTCGGTGGAGGTTTGTAAAGGATTTGAGCGTGGAGGGGGAGGGAAGGTCGCTGTTTTACGCGTTGAAAAAGAAAATAAAATTATAAAAAGTATCAATTATTTTTCACCGTGCAAAAATATTAAATTGTCATTTATTTCGAGTCGAACTCAGGAATGGAGAAAGGACACAGCATCGTTTATCAACTGCGCCAACCAATATCGATGATTTGAACTCTTGCCCTCACAACAGCATCCAGAGGAATGTATGTAAACACTTACTTATATGTCAGCACCATTTGCCAACTATGCTAACATACCAATGTTGATGATTTGCACTCTCACCCTCACAACATCTAGAGGAATGTTCACTTACTTATATGTTATAAATTTGGTTAAATGATTTGTACCAAAAAAAAAAAATTGGTTAAATGATTGTATATTAATTACCCTTTAACTAAAATATTATATTCGAATTATGTATATAGAAAAAATAATTATCAGGAGAGTTTTTCTTCTTAATCGTCAAATTTAACTCGAATCAGATTTAATCAGATTTAATGTAATTATCAAATACCAATGATATATAATATATCCATACACACGCACTAATTGCCCTTCTGAAGTACTTGTTGATAGAGAAAATGCAATATCAATATCATACAAACAAACGGAAGAAAACAACAAACAAGTGTACATTATAAACAATATTCAGCTGAACCTTGTGTGGGTTTTACCTTCTGGGAGGGACCTTGATCCTCCAAATATGCATATATTTTGAGAATGGTCGCATCCAAGTGGACGAGATCCTTTTCAGAGTAACATTTATGTTGATATATATATATATATTTTTATTTTTATTATACAGAGATTTAAAACTGAGATTATTAGATTGAAGGAGAGAATTATAATTACTAGATTATCTATTTTGAATCTTGTGTTGATATTCTAACTAAACTAGACCTTCGCCATCTCCTAACTTTTATGAATTTTTCTCCTTTTTCGGTAAGATATCGTTCTTTAATCAGAGATATTTAGGAAATGGATTACCTTAGAAGCTAGTTTCTCTCCGTCCGTTTTATATAAATAAATAACAAATTGAGACGGAATATCTTGCCTTCAGTTTTTTGGGGGTATTATGGTAATTTAGTGTCTAGTATAAACAGGGATGACGTTTCAACCGAAGTCAACGTTGACAAATGAGGTGTTGGGTCGGCATCTTAGTCGGAGCCGAGCGTAGAAATTTTAGTGAAGGTCGTTTTTATTATTTTTGGTGAATAATATTATCATAATATTAGAATTTACAAAAATAAAAAAAATGTGCTGGAAATTCGCAAGCGGGTCAAACAGATTGACCCGACAAACATTCCGAACCATATCCGAGTTTGACCTGTCGACTCTCAGATATTTGGCACGCTTTCCTTAATTTAAATATTTACTTAACACTTATTTAGATAAATTTGGATTAATATATTAAATTATTAATTAGTGAAGATTGATCAAAAATTCATTTTTTTCGTTTTCGTGTTATTCATCTAAATTTCCCCTATTTTTTTAGCCAAAAGAAATACAAATTAATTATTTTTAAATAGAATTTCTATTTTTTATTAAATTTGTAAATAGTTTTTTTTAATTTTTCTCCTTGCACTAAACATATTTAGTTAATTAAGCATTTTTAGTGTAATTTGATGTTATACAATTGAATTGGGTAATTAATCAATAAATTGCAACTTAATTATTAAATATAAAAATTTTTATTAAAATAATGTGAATTTTAAGAATAAATTTAACATATTTAAATAAGTTTTATAAAAGTAAAATTAACTTTTACGTCACATTCCACATAATCCAGTTCAAAATTAACTTTTAGATTTAAAATATTGAAATAATTCAAAATTAATTAAATTAAAGAGTTTCCATATAAATTATCACATAAAGTTTAATTTATTTAATTAATAATTTTCTTTTATCTATATATCATTGCTTTATTTTCCTAACCACTAAAGAAATTCCAAATTTTCGAAAAATTATTTATTTTTGCCGAACTCAGAATATATATATATATATATTACTATCTCTGAATTTTATATTGGCCGGTCCAATCATCTTCGCCCAACTGCTGTGCCGTAGGCACTTGAAAAACATAACGGGTTTCTTCCCGAACGGGTTCTTTCATGTGCGGTGTCGGCCATCTCTGATTTTTGTGTCTCAATCTTAAGCACCGACGTTCAAAATGCAAGGCTCGGAATGGTGTCGGTATTCGTTTTGAATTCACACGAAGAACCTTTGACTCCTTCTCTTAAAAGGTTCCCATAACTCAACTTCAACTTGAGCGAATAAGGAATGCGAAATTTGTCAAAGACTGCAAGTGGAGATGGCGGACTTACTGTTCTTATGCCGCTTTCTTTAATCCTCAATTGCAAACCTCGTACGTTATAAAACTGCCTCAGTTCAGTGTTTCCTAAATGGGATTTTGCTAAAAGCCAAAAGAAATTGTGGGGGTCGATTCATTTGGAAGAAAATTTATTTAAAAAAACAAAAAGAACACTGTTTTCTTTTGAAAGGCTTACATGTGCTTTTTCAAGATGGCGAATTCGAGGAATCCGACGAATGGTGATGGGAGAGAGAGTGAAGAAGAACATAGAGATCCGATTTCGTTTTCTCCGATAATGATTTCTGGGTATAATAGAGATATGGAAATGATGGCTATGGTTTCGGCCTTGACAAATGTTGTTTGTGGAGAAACAGGGGATTCGATGCTTGCTGGAGGTAATCTTCTCTCTCCAAATGATGGTTTTGGTAATTCATTCTTTTCTCCATCTTCCTCTTCTCCTCCTTCTTCGACACCTTCTTCGTCGTCCTCAATGGCTTTGGGATTGAAGAGAGGACGTGAACGTTTTGGAAGTTTTTGTGATTTTGAGCAGCAAGGAGGGACATCATCTGCAACCAGAGGTTAGCCGCACATATGATATCTTCAACCAATCACGACATACCATTAATGTGCCATTCGTAGGGAATTTTTTTTTTTTAAACCATTTGAGTATGTATGGATATTCACATGGTACGTCATTTATAATTTTAGCATGAATTTATTTTATCCATCATTCAACAATCCTAATTTTAGTAAGAATGAATGCCCATAAAATAGTAGAATAATATATATATATATATATATATATATATATATATATATATTTATAAACCTAGGATTCATGAATTTTGTATTTTTATATTATTTTTATGATTATATATAAATATATACCCATAATACTCATAGAACGTTGTTACTTCCTTACAAAATATATGTACAATATATTTTTAATGCAGGTTAGTTTATAGTTATATAGGTAACATTTTTCTTATCATGATTTCTACATTTCTTCATGAATAAAGAAGAAACATGATTTTATAATGTAAAGGATTTATTTTTTTCATAGGTTTTGAATGTTCTTACATAATTTCTCAAATTACAATTCAATCAAGTCAAGAACATTAAAAAAAAAAATCCAGGAGAGATCTTTTTATTACTTAAAACTATGAAAAATTATGCACAAAAAAAAATCTGTTTAATAACAATTTAGTAAACTGATCCAAATAATAAAAATTGATGAGTTACCAAAATGCGCATTTTAATATTATTGCATAAATAAAATATTTTGAATTAACTTTTTCAATCTAAATAATGTTATTATAAGAATTTTTATGAATATTTTTATTTTTCATATCTCCATTTATTTTTTTGTCTCCAATTATTTGTAGAAATTGCGAACCTGACCCTCAAGCCAACACCCCCACCACCGCCTCCAAAAACAGAGGCATTATACGTGTCAACATACGAGAACACCGAAAACACAGCCTACAACACAGAGCCGAGAAGAAGATACAGAGGAGTCAGACAGAGGCCATGGGGAAAATGGGCAGCTGAAATCAGAGACCCTTTCAAGGCTGCAAGAGTCTGGCTGGGCACATTCGACACTGCAGAAGCTGCAGCACGAGCCTACGACGAAGCCGCTCTTCGTTTTCGAGGAAGCAGAGCAAAACTCAACTTTCCGGAAAATGTCATTCTCCGAGCATCTCCGGAGGAATCTCCCGCGACCCAGTTGACCATTTCGGATTCTTCCAACACCCTTTTGAGGAACCCTATGTTGGATTACCAGGTTGTTCAGAATCATCCGGAATCTGAAAATCCACTGTTTCGGATACAGGGGAACGAGAATGATTACAATGAGGTTTTGAGTTATTCTCACAATCAAAATGATGATCTTTTGGAACAATTGATGAGGTCTTCATCTTCTAGTTCAATGGCTAATCAAATGCAGTCTTCATCGTCATCGCCACCGCCTTCTTCATCCTCATCAGCTTCTCAGTTTTTGCCTGGTCAACGGGAGATCGGGAGGCGGGGAAAGGAGAGAGAATAATATGCATGGGACGTCATGGAGAGCTTCTGGTCGTTTTCCTAGATCTCCTTCTGGATAATATTATTGTCATTTTCCTTTTTTTTTAAAAAAATTAAATTGTTTTAGAAAATTTATGCAACTGGGGTCATATTGGATTGGTTCTACTTCGGTTTGCTTGGGTTATGGCTTTGATTGGTTGATTGGATGTTGTTGGTATATTCGCAAGTGTCCTTTGACTCTATAATCATAAATTTCGCTCACTCCCTACAAACGAAATAAGCGCACGTGGCTTAATAGTGGATGAATGTTGTAGTGGAAGGCCGACAGTGGTCCAATGTGAGAATATTTCTCACAATTTTTGTTTTTAGTTCAATTAAATTCAATTCTTAATTGGACTCAAATTAAATCTAAGTATAAAATCTTCTGATATATATATTTTTTATAAATAAAACTTAAATTCAAATTTTATTTAATAAATATTATTATTCAATCTGAACTAATTAAATATTAATATTATTCAATGTATATAAACATACATAAATAAACGAGGATTTGTATTTTTTTTAAGTACAAATTCGTAGTTATAATCTATTTAATAATTATATAACAAGATTTATTCTCATTGTACAACCCTAACCCTATAAACTCTATTAAAATCATTCACAGCCGAACAATTGACGATTGATCGATCGTCATTCATAACCAACTCATGCGGATAATTGAAAATTTAGAGAATTTGTTTCGATCATTATGCTTGTAATGTAAATAAAAAGATGAAAATTAACATATTTCATGGAAGAATGAAATTATACCATGTTATTCAAGTAGTAATAGAAACAAGCACATTAATTTACACATGCGTAATTAAAAAAAAAAATACGATTTTTTAAAACTTAAAATAATACAATTTTTTTTTAATATAATTTTGTCATATTATAATATCTTTATCCAGTTGTATTGTGGGATCGTGTTTCACGCGATCAGCGACTTTGAATTAAAATGCTAGTAAGTCGGATTCAAGAACCTGCCGCCCCATGCTTGGATTCTTTTGAAGTCACAATCGTGATGCGAAATTTTATGCTGTTTATACCCAAGAAGCAAAAACCAAACAAAACTTTGATCTCCACCTCAAAATATTTCAAAATTCACAAAAATTTTGACACTTGGACATTAAAAAAAAATATATATCTCATTTATGTAAAAGGGTGATTTCAAAAACCATGCAAGGTGATTCTCTCTGGAAGGATCTAAATTTCAATAAGTACGTAGAAAGAAAGTTTTTCTTCCGCCAGCCTTCAACAGTATGAACAAGATCATCCCAGAAAGTTCATAAAAGCACATCAGCAAGGAATGGTAATTTGAAGTTGAAAAAATAACAATAACTTGATCAACAATGAAACCCACATGCAATGTAATCTGCCTATGAAACAAAACCAAGAATCAAATATTTGGAACACTTGATTTGTTTGCATGGCTACAAGCCAGGCCCGTTCTACATCCTCTAGGTAGTCAAGTGATATGCTGGTAGTATACAATAGTTTAAACAAGCAAATCTTGCGTTTTCTATCCTCCAAAAGAAAGAACACTCGGCAATCACCTGATAAATGGATGCCTGGCTAAGCTGGCCAACCTTCATAATCCCTGCCTGGGCATGGACCAACCTGGAAAAGATAGAAAGAGTAAGCTTCATTTAAACAAATTCCTCTGTTTCAACAATTTCTTTGTATTTGCTTATCCAAAACCATGTTAAAGGTGCAGGGAAGAGAGAGAGAGAGACCTGAAATGCTTGATTTCAGTTGCCTCCAACTTTAAGAGCGGCTTTGTGGACCATGGTTTCCTTGTGAATTTGATGGCAACTCTTCTCCACAAGATCCAGCAGTTTCTCCAAGTTCATTGCCCATGAGTTGAGAATGTCATTGCTGTCCTTTGCTGTCTGGAAACACACTATTCCCCTTGGCCTGTCAATCTTAGCAACTAGGGACTTGGACACAACCATTTCAGATAGATGCTTCTCAGCTTCCTGACAAAGAAAGAGATATTGGTTAACATTTTTAGACAAGGCATCATGTTAAAACTGACATCCAGGCAGGCCATAAATGAAAGCAGGGAAGCAAATACAATAAGGCTCATATGCTGGTAAAATTTTATCTTAAAAAAAATCAACTTTATTTAGCAATTCAACTAAAACAATCCTCAAAATGGTTGCTACCCTAAATATTTGATTCATGAGTACATTTATCTATTTTCACTTACACTAGGTCTGAACCCCTAACCTCCAATCTTGTCAAGAGTCAATGAGTCAATCCTCCTTTTATCATCAGACAAAAGACAAAGTCCATGCAAGTATTAAAGCAGGTTTAACTGCCATGAACCATGCAAAAATA
Organism: Dillenia suffruticosa; assembly: GCA_033439265.1. NCBI lineage: Eukaryota > Viridiplantae > Streptophyta > Magnoliopsida > Dilleniales > Dilleniaceae > Dillenia > Dillenia suffruticosa. The sequence goes on from JAVTVX010000027.1 coordinate 3,192,497, forward strand.
GTATAGTTCGAAAAATTCCAAGCCCCACAATATTGCATTAGTGTATACTCAGTCACATCAGTCGGGACTGAATTCTTCATATTATTAACATAATATTCTACGAATTAGCATAAAGAGGAAAAAATTTTGAAGTATGCTGCACAGTCTCACACTTGCACACATGAAATACTAGTCATGAATAAATCCTAGTAATGAAAATAATAAATTATAGGTTAAACCCCAATGTACCTGGATGCTAAGACACAAAAGATCTGCGAGTCTCTTCAATGTAATTCTTGAGTAATACTTAGAAACAACTAGGATGTTCTGAAAAACAAAAAACATAATCCAATAAGTGATCCCTGAAAGCACCAAGTCAGACAAAAGAAAAAAAGAATAAAAAACCTAATTTGTGCCTGAAAAATACATGTTCAATTATTCTCTGTCTCAGATCTTCTGCGGCTTTTTCTACCAAAGAGCCCCCAAGCAAATTCTTCTCACCCTCAAACTCATCCTTATATGCCGCCCAGAGATTAGTCCACTGGATGACCTCCATTGTGACCAATTGTTTCAGCAGCAATCTATGATGATAAGCAAGAGGAAATGAAGATGGAAAGTAAGGCTATGTTCAAGGATTTATTTGCAAGAAAATAGAAAGGCAGAAAACACACCTGAAATTTGGAATTTCAGAAAGGTTCTTATCCTCCAGGGTGGAATTGAGAAGACTGGATTGCATTGGATCATGGGGCGACAGAACCAAATACCAACAAATTTTCCTCAAGACCTACATATTTTGGAACTTTAAGAAGCTAACAACACATGAAATAAATGCACATGCAGGGAAGGTGCTTTACCGGTATCCACTGTGCTGGGTCTTCTCTAACAGAAGGGATCTCATAGATTGCCTTATAGCAACGACATATCTCAAGGTAATCATTGTGATGTGAATAATACCTGTACATGAGGAACTATATGTCCATAACAAGAAAAGCATCCAGCTACAGCAAAAACAGAGCCAAAACCTTACGCAACATATTTAGACAGTAAACTTTTTGAAACTATAACGTTCCATCAAACATCAATCCTGTCAATTTGCAATCGAATGCCAAGAAAGCACCACTTAGATTAGAGAAAGAAGTTGCTCCACTCTCGGTTCTGCTATTTCCTTTCACATTAATGATGAAACTACTTCATCAAGAGAACTTGAGATTAAGCATCCTAGCATTGTGCACAATTAGCACCATACTTCATCACTTGACTATACTAAATACGTCCCTAATTTGTCAACCAGGAATAGAGTGGTGATATCTTTCTTGCTTGATTGATAAGGTCAACAGGAAAGAATAAAAAAAAAAAAACACTTACATCCCCAGAAGAGGTAGAATAAGTGAAGTTTATCTCACTAGATTGGGCCAACAAACTTTAGGATAGGGACATCAAAGTTCACAAGGATTTACTTATCATCATGCTGTAAACTAATAAAGGCTTTCTGACTCTTATCTCGTGGTTTGCTCTTAAGACAGTAACTAGTTATTGGGCATTGTATTTTTCTTTTGTGAAGTAATTTTAGCTTTTCCTCTGCATGTGCCGAGAGCAACCTTCATTACAACAATCTATCATTTTCCCAGAATTCATCTTGGGGATTGCATTTATTGTAGGACTCATGCTACCTATTTCATAACATATTGTGTCCAAGTGGCACTTACAAAACTTGTGCAATCAACTTGCTAGCTAACTTCTTTTTTTTTTTTTTTTCTGTCAACAGATCTCACTAATCTTCTTTGATTTGCTGCTACTAAAACGCCACATTATTCACCCCTTCATGTTTAAACATCAGTAGTGAAATGACCATTGAATTTTTTTAACTCATGAGATGTGAACCATAGAATTCAAGCGGGTTGGATGAAGGGCATCTGGAATGCTTTACGATCACACGATGCCATTGCATTTGAAGGGAAAGTTCTATAAAACCACGATTAGACCTATGCTATTGTATGACACTGAATGCTGGGTTATTAAACAACAACAAAAGCAAAAGATGATTGTAGCAGCAATAAGGCTATTTAGGTGAATGTGTGGAAAAACTAGAAAAGATAAAATTAGAAATGAAGAAATTCGTAACAAAATAGGAGTTAGTTCAATTGTGGATAAGATGCGAATATGTCATTTGAGATGGTTCGGACATGTGCAAAGAAGACCCAAAGATACACCGGTTAGGAGAACCGAGAACTTAAATATGAGAGATCTAATAAAACGGAAAGATAGACCGCTGAAAACTTGAATACAAGTTATCTATAAAGACATGGAAGTTAAGGGTTTAGAAAAGGAAACAGTTTTGGATAGGGATGAATGGCATAGAAAAATCCGCACAAATTAAACCAATATACTTTAGATATTTATCTATTGATTTATTTATTTGCTTTCCTTTTTCTTTTTCTTTTTCTTTTTCTTTTCTTTTATTTATCTATTATAGATATATATGTTTTATTTTCTTCAAATTTGTCTCTCAAATGGCCAACCCTAAATATTGGGATTAAGGCTCAGATTGTTGTTGTTGTTGTAGAGGGCAAATGGACGAGAAGTAATGAAACCTGAGAGGGCTAATATAATCTCTATCTGCTTTCTCAATAATAAAGCCTTAAGTCCCCACCTTTACACATTTATTTAACAATTTGGCCTCCCATTTTGTGCAGCTCCTTAGCTGCCCAATGCTGTATGCTAGAAATAAAAACAGCAACTACTTAAAAATTCTATCAGTAAGCAAGTGAAAACTTTAGAATCAAGCAACAACCCACCTCAACTTTCTATCACCTACTTTGTAAGCTAGTGTTTGTCTATTGCATAATCAATATTTTTAGATCAGTAAAACATAAAATTCTCTGAGGCCAAAAGGTAAAAATAAAATAGAAGTCACATGAGGGTCCCAATGTCACATTTATAAGTTCTCATTCACTAATTTCTCCTCTTCAGTGAAGTACTTTTATTGTTCTAGGAATTCATTAAACCAAATTGCATATTTATCAGCCATGTACTTCCAAACAAATATTTTATCCTGTTTCATCTTTCCTAAAACCCAATTCACCATAAACTACCACAACCAACAAGAATAGTAGAAATATTTAGCACTACAAGAGTTATAAGGTTCCACCACATGTCCATTTGCCTCATCAAATCCTTTATAAAATAGATTCTGTATTCTTCTCTTATATCCTCTTCTTGACCCAAAACTCTTGATCAGCAGCTTTAACGCATTCGTCGGGCAAGTCTCTGCACTTATTTCCCCTTGTTTAGACATACTTTCAGAAGAAAATGTACTTCAACCAAGGGGGTGAATGAACTGAAAACAAATGAATTCATCTATTTAATATGTATTTTGGATTTTATCACTTGCATTGGGACAAAGGGAATATATGTTGACCATTGAAATGCTTAAAAGTCAAATTGTTCAAGACCAAGCTCAAGAAAAGTACTCAATACTTGAAACCAACAAATAATAGCAATCAAGAGAGGAGACAGCAAAATTAGCTAGTGTAAGGAGAACACATGCAATCTGTCTTGAGATAAACAGAATAAGAAAAAAAAAGAATTAAACAATCTCTATTTAGGGGACTGATTTTGCATTCTCAAATCAATCGAATCAGATACATTATGGTTGTAAGAGGATTTTGTGTGGTGTTATTAGTGTTACAGTTCCAAATTCATGAGTGTGCAGAGGGTGGAGGAGCACAAATTTTAAGCCACAGTTAATATCAAGCATCATCCCAAAAGTTTACTACAAATAGTCCCTTGCATCCACAAAAAACATAAACCAGGACACAAAGCATGAGAAGCTTTATTTAAATTTCACACAAACTATGGGAAGCAAAAAAAGAGTAAAATAAATACCAAGAATAACTAACTTACAACAGTCACTTACCTTATCATCAATTCATAGTATATACGTTTCAACTCTAACAATGATGGTATGTCAGCAGGAGCTTCTTCCACGACAGCCTCACCTTCCTTGGGTTTTTTCTTCTCTTTTGAAGTATCAGCATCAAAAACTCTTGGGCTGATCTTCCTTGAGAGAATTTGCGCACGCACATAATCCTGACGATCTAAACATAGACGAACCTAAGAAGTCGAACAGTAAAGACAATGACAAGACATTAGCTTCCATATGTTTAAAATAACATAAAGCACTTCAAATTTCAGAGGATAAATATATCCTTAGAAAGAAGAAAATGCAGGTAACTCCATACTTGCTCAAGGATAAAAGCAATTTTCTCCGTTTTTGCCATGGCACCAAAAGTCTCTACCTACAATTGCAAACCATCACAATGTCAGCAGAGAGCACCTGCAACTGTAAAGGCCATAAAGAAATCTATTTAGTAATAACACTATAAATTCTAGAAACAGCCAAGCCCATACTGACCGCAACTTCCTGCATCAAATCCGCCGCTTCGGCTAGAAGTCCCTGCTCTTCCTTAATCTTTGCAAGTTTCTTAATAAGCCGTGATCTTTCTATTTCAACATAGATCTAGAATACAATGACACTTGTCAATCTAACAAATATAAATAAGTGAATCAAGAGATGAGCCAGGAAAAAAATTTATTGACATCTTCACCTTCCCAGCAGACACAGTGTTAAGTGTCTTGATGAGTTCCATTTTTGTTTCAAGATCTGGAGTCTGATCAATGTATTCCATAGCTTGCTGGACCACTGCCGTTGTAGCCTGTGTGAACAAGACAAATGCATAATGACAATAGTAAGCTATCAACTCCACAGCACCAACCTTCTAAAGTAGGAAAACCTCAATATATTATAAAAGACTTCAAGGGAAAAAATACAACAGCCTTCATTAACAACAGAGACGTAGAAGTGGAAATCTCCATTTTGCTTTTTGCACATTTCACAGGCGGAGTTAAGGTAGTGCCAAAAAAAAAAGCTCTAAACAAGGGTAGTGCAACTTCAAATTTCTGAACAAGTGTCCAAAACTTGTTTTGCAGGTACAAAGATTGATAAAAGAAAGCAAGTAACTATTGATTTCAAACACTGAAACATCAATGCTCTACTTGTGAAGGCCCGTCGAATGTGTAAACATGTGTCAGGCACGCTTCCACTCGTGTTCAAAAGAATTATTAATTTAGAAAATGGACATAGCACCAACATGGCTGGCCAATTCAGGCTCACAACATGGAAGTAGCACCACAGTGAAAAGACAAGAAAATAAAGGGGCGCAATGATCTGAGCCTACTTATGCAGGCTTAATTGTTAAGGAATGAATGGCAGAAGAGGAAAAGCTGTGCTAATGAATGTAATCAATTTGCAGTTAGTTTTGGGGCACAAGCGATGGTTTGAGAGGTGTGTGATTGCTTAAAAGCAGATAGATGGGTGTAAAACAGCCGGATTAGCATAAAAAATGGCACGCAATTGAAGTAACATAGTCAGAAGTTCAATTTCTTCATCTAACTATGGGGTTATCGCAGTAAGAAATTATCTCACCAAACAATTCTGCAGACTCCAAGAACCCTAACTTGCACCAATACTGCTCAAAGACAATCATACGCATCATTAAACTAATAAAACAGGTAAAGAAAATATTCAAAAATCTAATTTAGAAATTCAAAACCCTAAAATTCCAACAGAAAGCAGATCAGTATCTATCACTAAACAATGATCACATAATACAAACTCACAAACTTCCCCAAAAAGAAGCCCTAACTTGCACAAATAGGATCCCGGCACAGGTACGCACATAATCACACTAATCAAACTCAAATTAAAAACCTAAATTCCCAAATTCAAAACCCTAGAAAATGTAAACATAAAACAGTTAATTTTAAACCTTACCTGCTTCAGTTGACCTCTTCGTTTCGAGAGGAGCAGAATCTGATCATTGAGAGTCTTCCAAGCTTTGGCTTCAAAGCAAAGTTGGAGAATATCGATGACCGCTTTCTTTGTTCCGGCGACATCTCCGGCGTTCCTCATTTGTTTCTCCACATTGAGAAGCGACTCTATTTGTGCATCTAGATTACCTCCTCCTTCCTACAAAGACCAAAAGCACAGGCGATGTTAGAGAGCGAGAGAGATTGCGAGATCTGGAATGTGAAATTGAGTGTGTCATTACCATCTTGAAATCGAGGTCTGAAGCCCTAGGAAGATAGAGGAATTGGATTGAGTAGGGGACTCGGAGTGATGAGGGTATTTCGTAGACGGGAAAACCGACGGGGGGAGAGAGAGAGTTGAAATGTAACCCCTGCAGTTTTATCAAAACCCTTTCTCAAGGAAGGACCTCTTCGGGTTTTCAGATGTCCCCTATCTTCTTCAAATTCGCGGAATGACCCCACGCTCTTATCCTTCTTTGCTGGCGTGCCCCTGGATCTTATGAGCGTTCGAGTCGATGCCTTACTATTACACATATCTTACGTTTATGAAAATAAAATTTGAACAACAAGGTAACATGTAAAACAAGATTCGATTTGAATTTTGAAAATAAAAAATTTTATATTAAAAAAAATTCTTTCAAAAAAAAGATTTGATAACAGTTTGGATCAAATTAATTAGAATATAATTTCAAATAACGAATGATCCAGAAATCATAAAAAAAGACCATATAATTTCAATTATTACTTTTAAACCTTATCCCCCAAAAAAAGTGAAGGAGGTAGTCAATGTAATATTTTTCTATTAATATTAGAATCATTATTTTTCCATATATCAACATATATATATTGAGTTATAATTATCATAATAACATTTTAAAATATTAAATTTCTCATTTACATAGATTATATTATTGTAATTAATCCTATTAATCACTAGATGGGTAATTTGATAATGATTAGATATTGCTAGGGAAAAGAATAAGAGCTCTTGATTTGTACTCGTAAATCGAAGTTGGATTTTGAATCAAATATTTTGAAAATGGATTTAAGGAATTCATATTTTTACTTGGTTTCAAAAATCTTATAATTTAAGAGTTTCATTTCTAAATCCTATTTTTATTTTATTAATTTAAAAAAATCATATAAAAAGCTATCTTAACCCTCCTAATGACCGTCTAGGATTGATTTTGGCACAACACAACTCTGCAAACTGAGGGTGGTCCACTTGCACTTCACTATACGACCGCAACTGATAATTTTTTTTTCATAAACAAAAGGAAAAAAAATAGATTATAATTATAAGTTATGATGCAAATTGAAAGATGCAGATAAAGGAAAGATGAAAGAAAGAAAAAAATATCAGTCATTTAAAATTCTAATATGTAAGGTTTACGTGACATCCTATAAAACAAACATAAAAATAGTTAATCAAAATGACTAATTTAAATGAAACTTGACTCTTCATAGACATATTTGAGATTTACGATCCTAGGAAAAATAGTATCTATGTAGATACGCTCAATGACTTTTTCTCATAATGAGAATGTATATAACGTTATTCTAGTTTGGCATGGTATGGAATTAATTTATAATCATGAAATCGACTCAATTATCAAATTATAAATTATAAGTTCATAACCATAACCCATTACGATACACTTTTAATCAAAAGAATTTTATCAATTCCAACAATTAAAAAAATTCAAAATATATATTTTGATTTTTTTTATTTTATTATTTTAAATTGTCAAATTGATTAATAATCTATTTTATTAATGAAAATAGGATTTTTTTTCTTTTTTTCTTATATATTTAAGAATTTTAATAGGAATCTATATCATTAGGAATAGATAAATTTGTGTCTCCACAAAATGCGTTGAGACGTAGCAATTGATTGGACATCTAGGGATAAAGCATTGTTTCGGTGTGGGTTGCGAGAGCAGTACCAAATCGAAACAAACTCTAAATACTAGAGATAACCTCAAAATAACAGGGGTCAAGATCGTCGGCCAATGAGACGATGGAGGATAAGCTTTATCGTCGAGAGGGAAATAGCCGGGATCAACAGCTAAAGCCCACATGTAATGATGGGAAGATCAAAAAATTGGAAGAAGAAATGATTTTTTGATCAGACACATGGAATTGACTAAGCATTTTATTCGAACAAATATAAAATCAGAATGGACAGTTTCGATTTGTTTGGAAAATATAGATTATGACAATATATTCTGGATCATGAGATTCTTTTCTTTTAGATAGGAAGGGTTGTTGAATAAAATATACTTCTAAATAATTGTTACATAGATCTTATATCTATGTATATAAAAAAGAAATCATATAACAAAGAGGATTTTTATTTGTGTAAATGATACTTTGAACTTGGACTAAGCTTGGACGGGACATTTAGTTCATGTTGTTATTCCTAGACCTAGGGAGGAGTACATTCGATAGAACAATTTCTTTGATGTATTACCAAATCTCCAAGAGGTAGGAAGTACATATAGAAGTACAAATGATAACCCTATACATATATGCCTATATATGTATTACCATAATATATTGTAATTCTAATAAAATAATAAAAGAGGAGGATTTTCAATGCAAAATCTAAAAACATATCTCTTTATGGCATCGATACTAAGTGTTCTATGGTTCAAGTCTAAACACATACTTTACGAGCAGTGTATTTATCAAATTCAAAGTGGATTTGATCGTGAAAACGCTCCAATGTGATCGATTTTTCATCAACCCTTTGTTTTAGTTTATAAAAAATAATTAAAAATTATATAAATTTATGAATTATGACAAATCTATTCACTTTATCAATAATCGAGAGGAGACATCTCTATTTTTCCTTCGAAAATTTTTAGAATTACTACTTTTTTAGCTTTTAATTTGCCTTTGATCATCAAATAAATTGTGAATAACCTGTACTCCTCTCTTTAAAACAAGGAACCGCTTCTGAGTTTGTCAACGCTTGAAACAATTTTATCTTCTCCATATTACTATATCTTTAGAGTCACTTATTTTTTTTGTTGATTTCTAATTTTACAATGTATTTGATTAGAATAGTGTAATTAAGAATTAAAATTTTTTTAAGAAAGAAAAATAACAGAAATATAGTATTTTTCTTAAGGCGGTCTACATGGGTCACCCATTCAAGCAATCAGGTGGCATCAAATTGTATACTTGATATGAGATGCTATGGCCGAAGGGGAGGGGGAGAGGCGAATCAGCTCGTCGTCTCGTCTCCCATGAGCAAGGCCACAGAATCACCTCCTTATATCAGAGATTTCTGATTATAGTTTATAGTTTGCACTACAAACCCAGCAGGGCAGCATATATATATATATGTTGAAGTCGTAAGTGGAAGTACAATCCTCTCTATTTGTATAAATGTACCCTTCAAAAAGTTCAATGACGCTTCAACAGACTACATGAGCAACATGACCCTGCGCCTCTTGCCTTCCTTAGACTGTTTGCGTCTTACTTTTTGTATTAGCTTCAGAGAATGTCAAGATCCCTACTGGCTCTTAAAACTACAACTTCTTCAAGCCCAATTTGAATAGTATGGTGCTGAATGAACAGCATGACACTTTGATCCTGAGCCAAAACCAAGTTCATCCTCACAAAATCCTACTGGTTCATCACCCCATTTGCTTTGCATGTCTTCTACAACTTCATCCTCACGACGTTGGGATATCTTGAGGAGATCTCTTTCAATCTCTAAATCCTCTTCTACCTTTGCTCGTGGAGGCCCACTTGAATCTACTAAATCTCGAGTAGCTCTTAAGGGGAGTCTTGGCACCTCTTCCTGTACATATGCTCGAAAATTGTTTCTTGAAGGCTTTATCTTTGTGCAGAACACTTCTACATAATTACTTAAGCAACCCCGGTCGTAAACATTGACTCCATTATCAGCTCTTCTACGGAAATTCTCATATGTTGTCTGAGGAAATTACGCCAGCAATAGCATGAGGTTAGTGCAAAACAAGATGGCTGAAAGCTAAATGGTGTTGGAAACAGAAATTTGACGTGCATAAAGAAATTTGATGGACCTGGTTTGTGGCGATAAGGTACAAATGGAAGCCTGTAAGACCTCCCACAAACCACAAAGCCAAGAAGCAGTAGACCATTAGCACAACTGATGCGGGTGTTTCTTTCATTGCCCTCCAGATAGTCCCATAATCATCAGCAAGAAACTTTATGTATAAGCCCGACATTGCAAACACAAAAATACAGAGAAGAGCTGATGAAGAAATGAAGAGGAAGACGCTACGGTAGTTTCTCTACACAAGAAGTTTCGAAGTTAGCCCTTTTACTGTGGCCAAACCGGAAAGTAGATGTATCAACTGATAAAACTATTCAAAGAAAGCGATCAAATGAGGGCATTGCTTTCACTCATTGTTCCCGATTTACAAAGGACTAATCCTTTTTTACTTCTAGAAGTTGAAATAAAGTATGTAAATTTATTAATCTAATCTAATGAACTGATTAGAATGCTTCAACTAGCATCTCACATCCTTTATAAAGTAAAATTATTTTGTTGCAATTAGAAAAGTTTCACTTTAGCACAATTATTCGCATTGATCTTCCCTCTTTTAAAACTAAGACCAAAACTAGGGCTCAGTAGGGGAATGGAAAAAGGAAATGTGAAAGTCACAGAAAGGGACGGGCAAAAACACTTTAAAAGAGCACATACCACTCCAATGCATTGGCCGACCCAAGGGCAGTGGTGATCAAACCGCTCCACACAATTATTGCATATTGAGCAATGAGAGCAACGGGGAGGACGATAAAGCATGCATGTATCACAGTACTTGACCCTCACAGGAATACCATTGACAAGGACTTCTTTGGTACGGGGAAGCTGTAGGGTTGGGGTTTGTCTTCCACTTCCTCCACATGGAGCGAAGGCTTCATTACACAACTCCTCCTCTGGAGGATGTGCATTGCGAGGCACAATGCCTGGATCACGTGATGAAGTTAAGAGAAGCAGCACCAGTACCTAACATGATCAAATGATCTAAGTGATCAAACACAAGTACCTAAAGCAGATGAGTTCGGCGTCTTTAACTCTCGTAAGCTAAATGAAACCTAGAATATAAATACATGAACAGTTTGATTGATATAAGGACTGTGGGGCTCAAACAGGTGCTACTTATATAATGTCCACTGGGATCAGTGAAAAGAAAACCAAGAAACTGCCCAAGCCCAGAAGCTGATGACAGACAGAACTAACCTGAATCAGGAAAAGGATTGCTACCACAACAATTATGTATCCTGTATTGGACTCCGGAAGTTCTTGTAGGAGATGCCTTGCAACAAGTGTGCAGAATATAATAACAGGTACAAAGATAAGTGATAAGGTGACAATCAGTGATTTTGCATCTGGTCCAAAAATTAACCTCCCATTTAAAACAAACCTCTGCAAGCAAAGACAAACATGAAATGATCAGAATAACCCAACATGAAAATTGATAGCATCAATAGTCATGTAGTTGGGGAACAACAGGAACAGAGCTGAAGGTTCTCCAAAATTTAATATGGACCAATTTATATTTCAATTGGTAAGAACTTTATGGAGTGCATAAAAGATACATAGGGGAACAAGTATCATGGTCACGCTCATTGAGCTAAACCTCATTTACCATCTAGTGCTTCATGTCATATCATGAGAAAAATATCAAATTTTTAAAAAGATGAAATTTTGCAATCAGAAAAATATAGTACATTAACAAATTAAAATACCAATAATGAGATCATCAGAAAGACGACTATAATTTCCTCAGTTGGTAGAACCAACCAAATCGGTTTGGGTTGTTTTGCAGTAAAGACTAAATTTATTAGTGAGACAAGAGAAACGATCGAACATAGAGCCATGTCATCTCAAATGACATTAGCCCAACACGAACACTGTAAAAGAAAGAAAAGTCCAACAAAACCAATCTTCCGTTTGCAGGTCCAACCAAAGGCCCATGGGAACACCACTTCATTAAGGACCAACATCTTTAGAAAGACATAACCTCATCAATCCCAACAACTGATTCCTTTTTGGTAAGCTTTGACAAAGATTCGCCATCTATCACCCATTTAGTAGAAACAGAATCTAGCATTAAAGTAAGCTAAATAAGCAAGAACTAATCAACTTCATGGGTAATCAAGATTACGATTGCAATGCATAGAACCCCGGATAACTGAACAAGAGGAAGATATCAATGAATGATCCACGCTGTCTTGAAACTAGCCCACCGGTTCTAACAAACATGCAGGGCCGTCCAAACAGAGACAGCAACACAAATCTATATTTGCAATGAATTGCAAATTCCTTAGTACTAGAATACCCAGAAGCAAAAAGAAAAAGTAAAAAAAAAAAAAGAAAATTTCATAACAAAGCACCAGAATACTCAGAACCAGTCTCAATTAGCTACATTCAACCTGTTTTAACAACAATTCTTAGCCACCCAAGTGCAAAAAACCACTAAAATTTGGGCAAACAGATCCAAGCAACCAAAATTGGGAACACCCAGAAGCCAAAATCATTTTACCAACATTAAACAAATCAAAAAAGGATCTGGAGATTTGAAGTCTACATTACATTGTTTCCCTTCCAAACTTGGTAAAGTTGCTTAGCCATTAGATGCTTATCAGATAAACCTTAACCAGGAAGAGAATCAAAGATTTGGAACTTCTGGGTCGACTTCATTTCTTTTCTTGCTTTTTTCTTATCTGGGTGTGCATGGAAAGCCGTGTTAAAGAAAAAGGCGGTCTCTGTGTTCAAATGTTGGGCTTGGGTTTTGGTATTTGATTCATTAATTTTGATGGGGTTTCTTTGTTCTCTTCCGTGAGGTTAAAGAAAAATATAGAACCCTTCATTTCTCCTCTGAGAGAGTGGGAGAAACTAGAAAAGCAAACACGAGTGATGGATTCTGTCCATTTCGATACAGAAAAAGGAATGTAGGTCTGGGACCGTAAAAGATGCCTGCTTTTCTGAATTGACTATTTTGCCCTTGAGATTTGCCTTTTTCTTTTTTTAGATGCCTTCTTCTTTTCTTTTGATGAATTAACTGATAAATGCCATCTATTGATCGGGGTTTTTTTCTTTTCTTTTTCTTTTTCTTTTTTTTTAACATAAAAATCATAAAAATATATCTATTAATTTCATAATAATATATCCACCGATAAAAATTGAACACTAGATGTTGATTTCGATAAAAACTTTTATCCACTCAAATGTCTTTACAAAGATCCCTTAACAGGGATATAAAGAGCCTAAAAGCTCAAATTCAATAGGTGAATTTGAGTTGATGTTAAGTGTTATCGTATGGTCAAAATGAAGATTGATCATTAATTTAATTATTGCTTATTATTTAATAACATTTTTAAGAAAAAATTAAATAAGATTTTAGTCAAAAATATTGAGAGAATGATAATTTAATTATTTTTATAAATGTTTTTATGATTTTTTGTTTTAATAAAACTATTTATAATTAAAATAAAATAAAATCAATTAAAAATTCTTAAACAGGCCAATATAATATTTCTTTATTTAACCCTAATGTGATGATAATTCTAATCATTCTATTCGTCTGGCCAATATATTTTACATTATGATCGATGTCAAAATTAGGATAATCGAAGAGATTTATATTTACAGAAAGTCATGGGATCTCAAACATGGTAATTTGAATCATGGTATGGTCACATTTATGATAATATAATCATAATGAATTTTTTAAACACCAAATGAAAATTAAATTTAAATGTACATAAAAAAGAATACAAATTATTAAAAAATCAAAGCCGACCTTAACCTTCGGTTGACCCAACTTTTTGCGATGTAAATAAAAGTTAAATTCTAAATTCAGTTTTTTTTTTTAATTCCAAATAAACCAAGGTTTTTTTATTGACAATGTTATTTTGTGTATATTAAAAAAATAATATTATAGTAATGAATTTATCTGAATTAATAATAATTATAATTCAAATAAAATATTTTAAGAGAGATAAAAAAAAAAACGCACATGGCACTGTCAAAAAATGGATTACAATGTTGATCACTGCCTGCAGATCCTCCATTAAAACTAAGTAGAGAAAAAAGAAAGACCAAATTTATTAAAAAAAATTCATAAGCTGAATAAATAGGTCCGATAATTAATTGAATAAATATAAGAATTTAAAATGATATGAAAAAAAAATATACAGTAAGAATACAAGAAACGGAAAACGAAAATATGAAAATATGTTAAAATAAAAGAATATATAAATTTTTATATAAATTTTAATTATTTAATAGAATTAATAGAATAATTATCATTTATAATAATAATGTAAAATAATTAAATATATGATTATTAACTTTAAAATAAATGACATAAAAATAAAAATTATAAATAAATAAATAATTTATTAAATAAAAAAATATATAAATATTAATTAATTTAAGAAAAATTTCAGCATATCATAAGTAACAGTTGCTCTCGTCACGAATTTGGCCATGGTATTTGACTTGGTCAACGAATTTGGTGGGTTTGACCACAATATTAGGTTGTAGGGTAGCTCAAGCCACGTCACCAAAATCATAAGTAACAGTTGCTCTCATAATTTTGTACTCTCTCTCTCTCTCTCTCTCTCTCTCTCTCTCTCTCTCTCTTTATGGTCTAGAAGTTTCGCCTCAAAGCAGAAAAGGATCGGCGCTAGATGACTCTGTCTTCTCCAAACAAAATCCCAGCCGTTGATCTAACGCAATCCATATCACTAACCCTACCCTCAAGGTTGAGACCTTTTCCATATCCGACCATAAGTACGTCGCCTCCTATCAGAATGATCGCCTCTCTCTCTCTCTCTCTCTCTCTCTCTCTCTCTCTCAATCTAGGGTTTTAATGTATCGCCTCTTCTTTTCATTATTCTCGATCTCACTTTCTTATGTATGGCTAAATGTCGATGATGACAAACATCAAGGCTTGTTTCTCAAAAAACATTCGCAGTGGCCGCCTAAGAGCTTTCGCCTTCGCCGAGGCTTGAGAGCTTGTGCTGCTTTTCTCCTTCCTTGGATGTCTGAGATGTTTCTTTCGTTGTTTTTATTTTTTCTGGGACTTTACGTCTGCCCCTTTAGCTCACACATCAGTGCTAGTTAGGGATGAACAAGTCCCTCACATGTTAAATCCATCCTTACCATGTCATCGGTCTTTAATTTCTGGTTTCTTGTTGATCATGCAGGATGGAACATTCTAAATTTTCCTTTCTGTTTTTTGAAAGCACTTTTGTTTCTGTTTCGAGTAGTCGGTGTTCGCCTGAGAGCTCTCGACTGCCTAGGTTTGAGAGCTCATGCTGTTCTTATCCTAGTCTGAGACCCACACTCCAATATCATTAAATTCACTTTGTTTAATAGTAGAATTAATTATTTTTGGGATTTTTTAATTTATCTGAAAATTTCGTCAATTTTTGTTATTTTATTGCAATTTTATGAAGGGTTATTTTTATGGGTTTTTTTACCTACTTTTCTATTTGATACCAGTCAATTATTGCGACAATGATTCAGACAACATGGATCATGGTCCATAATTGTTTAATATGTAATTAATATTTTAAAGGGTTTGTAGCATTAATCTTTTAATAAAATAGGAAAAGAAGATAAAAGGAAAGGAAGATACAAGATAAAAAATAAAAAATAATTAAAAAAGGATTAAATTAATTATAAACAGTCACCTTGATTATCCACTACTTATGGCCTTTTGAACTTTTTTCTATTACATATAATGTAAATACGATAACAACAATAAATTAAGTCTTGATTTTAATATTTGGAATCGATAATTTGAGAGGTAAATTTAAAAAATATATATAAAAAAAATAAGTAAATAAATTAATAGATAGATATTTAAAATATATTGATTTAATTTGTATGTATTTTTTTTACGTCACATTCCTATTTAACACCATTTCCTATCTAATGTCATCCACTACATAAAATGCAAATAAATTAAATAAATTTTTTATTAAATTAATCATTGATTGATTCATAAATAAGCAATGAATCAATTAAATCAATTCGACAAAGTGGGTATTAGAAGACTCCTCTCTTGCATCCGTTGTACTCCTGATGTTTTTCTTGTTATCATTTTAGTTAAAAGAATTTATTCTTTGAATAAATATTTAAAATAATAAATTTGGTATAATATTTTAGGAATTATTATTTAATAATTTGTTTCTTAATTAATTAGTTATCAATATTTAATAATTTAATCTCCTTTCTCAAATACCTTATTTGATTTTTTATAATAAATAAAGTTATTTGTTGTGCATGCATTGCTTGTGGCATCGGCACGAAAACTTCTCAATTTCAATGTTTTCCTGTTTTTAAAATTTTTTTGAAACGTTTCAACATTATAAATAAATTAATATTTATATAAAATTTTTATATTTTTATATTTACATATTTACTCAAGATTTTTATTTTTATATTTTGATAAAGTATCATTTTTTTAGTATTATTTCGGATTCATTTTCGTTTTCTATTTCCATTTTTGTGTAACATACGATACCAATGGAAAAGGGCAGACTGCAGAGTACTTCTATTTTAATCAAGCAAATATTGAGATCGGGTAAACATCAATTTTTTTGAAAAATTATAAGTTCCTACAAAACATTTTTAAACATTTCATATATTTTATTAATTTTTTTTATTTTAATTAAAAATATTATATATATATATATATATATATATATAACAAAATAAAATAGAACGTATTTGAGTCAAATTAAATTAACATAAAATAAAGATTTTTAAATCGAAATTGAATTGTTGTATGATTCTATTCATCTTCATTGAAAAGGATGATATCGTTAAATCATAAGTAATTGATAATTTCATCCACCTCTAAATTCAACTTTATCAACAATTATCATTAATTTGAAGCTGTGTGAATAGGCCACCGCAGTTTGCGAACGGAGGCGAATCCCAAGTTCGTCGGCGTTGAGAACTGCAAAATTGATCAAGGAAGGGAAGTCGAATGGTCCAAAAGAGGAGACGAAGGTTCGGCGTCGATTCGGCTCTCTGCGTCGGAGTCGGACATCTTCTGAATCATTGCAACACCGCAATCACCATCGAAGCAGAGGGAAGTTTTCACTGTCGATCGTCATCATCGTCCAAGCAATCCCGGAATTCGAGTGTCTATTCGTCAGATTCTCTTTTTTTTTTTAATTTCAATTTTTCGGCGACCTATCTCTCTGTCTCTCTCCCCCCCCCCTCGTTGCTAGGGTTGTTGTTGAAGAAGAAGAAGGGAATAGTGGAGGAGCGTTGAATCGGGAAAGGAAAGTGAGATTGCTGGATTTGCAGGGTAAAGTGTGATGACCTTCGCTTTGACCTTGACAGAGACATCATGATCCATTCCGAATGCGCGCTCTCTCTCTCTCTCTCTGTGAAATGAACATGACTGGCTTTAGTTGGGTTTGGGAAATAAAGTTAGGTCCAATTCAGCAATAACATGAATGCTTCTTAAACACGGGCCGAGCCTAAATCGGGCCGAGCTTAATAATGTACCCGTAATTAAAACGAGCATAAATTATAGGTCTCGACCCGACCATAAAATGAGTCAAGCTCGCCCTTTAAAACGGGCCTGACTCGGGTCATCCCGACACAATTGCCAGTCCCATGGTAGGGTTTAACATGAAAGGGACAAAATTGAATATATAAAACAAAAAGGATAAATGCAATAGATAGAAAGTAGACGTGTGCGTGACGTGAGGAAAAGGTGGGACTCGGCCATTCTCACATTTTGGGAGCCCAACAACTTTTAGGCCCATGGACTCCAATTGGGTATGGTCCATATGGATTTTGGGACGTTTATCCCAATTCCTTTTTTTTTTCTTTTCCTTTTTTCTAAAGCACAGTGTAAGTGAATAATTGGTACAAAATGTGAATTTGAATTGGACTGAATTTATAAAGCAATGAATATTTAAATATTTTTTTAAAGATTTTAAAGCCAATTTTCAATTTTAACTTAAGATTTATATGGGCTAATTAAATAATTACTTTAAAAATGACTCTTAATGAATAGAACAAACATAGCGAAATTGGGTACAAATTTGCATCCACAAACAACCTACCAAGCATGGGGCTTATAGACCAGAGTTGAGTGGTGCTTGATAATTTTTTTTTTATTGAAAATTTTAGTATTTAAAAATATTTTATAATAAATATATCAATCGATTGTATTATATTTTAGCGTACTTAATTGAATTATTTTAAGATTTTTTCTAATTTTTTATGAAAAATTGAAGTATTACTTCATTAATGAACAACCACTTCAAGTTCGATTTCTTTTTCCTCTTTATTAAGATAATATGCATATTTTGAAAAACCTAAAATTAAGGAAATTCTAGGGAAAAAAATAATAAAGAAAATACGGAGGAGGAAATTTTATTTACCGCACCCGGACCTGTTACTGTTAGTAGAACTAAACAAGAGAGAGACACCATCGTGTTCTGCAGTACCAACGCATTCTTAGGGTTCTCGGGTGAACACGGAAAAAGTGAAAACTTTTCGAAATTTCAATTCATGAATGTCCGAGGAATTTGAAACAAATGAAAATCGAAGGACAGCTTAGTCTTAATTCTATAATCCACAAACTCAAACATGGGTATTCGATTTTGTCTCCCGTTAAATGGGGTTCCTTCTCTGGTAGTCATATTCAAGTTGTTGGCCTTCTAAGTATTGCCGGTTTGATATTGGCTTTAAGAGATAGTAAATTCAGGAGTTTCAGTAGCATTCAATGGTTTTCAGAAAAAAACAGACCTTTGGAGAAGTTCTGGGTTGTACCAGGATTGCGAAATTTGGGCAACAATTGTTTCCTCAATGTAATTTTACAGGTAATATGAAATTATTCTACTAAATGTTTTTATTGACATTCTTAACATGGGTTTTTGCAATTATTTTTTAATCTGACGGTTTTTTTTTTTTTTTTTTTTTTTTTTTTTTTTTATGGTTCAGGCTTTGGCTAGTTGTATGGAGTTTGGTTGTTTTCTTGAAAAAGTTATACTGGAATCTCAATCATCCTTGACCGAGGATTGTGCTGAGAACATGCCACTATCTTGTGCTTTGGATGCTTTATTGAGAGGTGAACTGGGAATTTCTGAACTATGTTTCAGTAATTAGTATATATAATTACATGTGTGTGTGTGTGTGTACAAACAGCTTACATAATGACTACTTGCTAAGGATTGTTATTCTATTGGTTTTGCAAATGTTTTGGAAAATTGGTTTTGGGTTTTATTACTTAGAAATGCTGAACTTGTTTCTGATCAAGTAAATAAGTTTGTTGGATATTTGACTGATTATATAACAATGTGGTTATTTTTAATGGGGTAGCTTTGCTGTGCTTCTTCAGAACTATCTATTGTCCGTGACCGGAGAGTGGTTCTAGATCCACATAAAGTGATGGTTGCTTTGAATCTTTATATTCCTAAGTTTAATTTGGCAAACCAGCAGGTAGAATTGTTTGTCTTTCTTTGTTTTGACATTGAGGAATCTCAAGTAGATGGTAGATATGATTTTGTGTCATCAATTTACTGTTGATGCTAATGAATCTCTGCAGGATGCAGAAGAAGCATTCCTTCTTCTTTTGTCTTGTTTGAGAGATGAGTTTTCAGAAAGTTATGGTCCAAGTCGCAGTTCTGTGGCAGATATTCTTGGTTTGGGTAATTCTAGAATTTATGATTCAAGGAACGATGATTTGAGTGAGCAGAAAAGATGGCAACACCATTATTTTGGGCCATTTGATGGGATTATTTGCAGCGTTCTAACTTGTCGAACCTGTTCTTCTCAGGTCTGTGTGGCCTCTCTAAGAGTTATAATGCTTCCAAAATGCTTCCCGTTAGTTGCTTATCAATCCTGCGATTATTCTCATTTAAACACAGCTAAACCATACATTGAAGTAACAGACTTTCATTAACAAAAACAATAACTGATCCATTATGAAGTACCTCAATTTCAACTTTCATATGTTGGTCTAAGAATGTGCATGATTCTTGTCTGTGATCATTTGGTCAATGTTTGAATATGTGAGCACTTCTAGGTGTATTGAAGTGACATGTATGATTCCTTATTATTTTTACTGCCATCCTTTGTAGGGGCTTCACTTATGTATATAATGTTCATTGGTTATTTGACTTTATGCAGATCTCATTGGATTTTGAATTTTTTCACAGCTTACATCTTTCACCTGTGACTGATGGTGGTGCAAGCATTGTAAGAATTACAACGTCTCACTATTTTGGACCTTTTCCCCCTCTTAAGTAAAACTTATTGCTCAAGCTTGAGGTTTCCATGATGAGTCTGATCTCTGAGGCACTTTGTTATCTTCTTTGCATTAACTTAGATGGCTGGCTGTACTTTGGAAGATTGTTTGAAGCAATTTGTTGTTGCAGAGCGAGTTGAGAATTACTATTGCAGCAATTGCTGGCATTCGGCTGCAATTAAGTACTTGTCCACATTAGGAAGAAGTGAGGTACTTGTTATTCTTATTTCTGAACCTAGAGAGTTCACTATGCCCGCTGCGATCTGCTGACCTTACGGATGAATGGTTGTCAAGGCATCTCGTTTCTAGATCATCCACTAATGAATCTAACGTATTTTTTATGAGTGTTATGGTGTATTTGTTTTTCAGACAGATGTAGGGAAGCTCATGAGTTGTACACAGCAAGATAACTGTCACTGTAAACATACCGCAGGGGTTCAAGCTATCCCTTGGTCAAATAACTTTTCACATACTGTAAAGCAATTAAGTATGGCCCGTTGCCCAAAGGTACAAAAGTTAAGCTTTTCACTTGAAACTCTTAAAGTAAAAATTCATGAGCTGGAGTGGTAGCATAAAGAAAAGGGAATTATTGTGATTATAGCAATTATGGTTAATGCCTTCATGTTGGACACTTCTATCTGTTGGCACTGTATGAGAAATGGAATTATATCATTGAAGGCGAAGTTAATTTGGACTATAATGCATTGCTATGTTGAGTTGATCTCTTCTAGAGATGTTTTCTTCTTCAGAATAAGTTATCGTTAACATGTCAAATGCTCGATGCTACCTTTGCCTTCTGAGTGGACATTTTGCCTTTGTGAGGAGAGTGTGTATAGATAGTCTAAACTCTTATGTATTCGTGCTGGTCTGATCATCGAGCATTTCAGGTTCTCTGCATACATCTGCAGCGTGCTCGGATGAATTATGTTGGAGAAACAGTCAAACTTCAGGTATTGTTTTTCTAATAGATTGTTTGTTTTTATTTATTTATTTATGTAATTAATTATTTTATTTATTTATTTATGTAATTAATTATGTAGCACAACATTACCTAAGTGCCATTGTAAACAGTTGGCACCACATTATAATTTATTTGCACGTTTATTGTCTTCATGTGATTTTTCGCAGACTTACCTTCCTATTGGAGCTCATGTATCTGTCATATTACATGGAATTGTCACTTTGTCCCAGCATGGCAGGACACAACATGGCTATGAATATTATATCTCATTTTAGACCATGATTAATTTTGTTTGCATGTGATTTTTGGATCTCAAGGTGTACATTCTTTTTTCGACTCTAGGAAAGCATAATGAACTTGACACTTGTAGTTCCATTGACTACTCAATTGACATCCAGGGACATATTGATTTCCCTTTGTGTTTGGACCTTCATCCTTACATGAAGAATGGAGTGGGAGTGAAGAATTTAAAAGATCCTTGGCTAGGAAAGCATGTAAAGCAGCAACTTAGGCAACGAGTTCTTCGTACTAACTATATTGTGCAACTTGATTCAAGCTTGGTCAACTGTACTAATATACTACCTGGAAAAGATTCTGGTTCTGGATTGGTGGATGCAGATGAAGTGGGATCAGCTAGCACATCTCTGCAAGTTCCCAAGGAAGTGTGTTCTTGCCCTACTGGAAATGGCTACTCAGAGTCCAAGGTTACCGAAACAAGGAGAAATTTGGAACACAAGGTTGGTTATATACTTGATGATGGAAGGTCAAGCAGTGTGGTTGTTCCCATGTGTGTGCTTGTGAAAATATATATATGAGTAAGAAAACTGAATTATTAAAGATGTTTTGAGGGCTTGAACTTGAATATCATCCTAAAGAGAATCTTTAAAGTCTCGGATTGGGACATTTTTAGGAGTTTTGCTGATGTCTATTAGACATAGAGCTAGCACTGACTTTTATATCTTCTTTGATGCAGATGAGCGCTAATTGTACCATGGTACCTGTGCCTGTGAAATCTCACACATACCGTCTTGTATCTGTTGTTGAGCACTTTGGAAGGGCTGGTTGGGGCCATTACACTGTGTACAGAAGAGTAAGAGATAAGAGGCTCCAAGAGGATCCAGATAAACAAATGGAGCCTTTTCCTTCGCGCTGGTTCTGTATATCAGATTCAGAAGTGTTCAGTGTTTCGGAAAACGATGTTCTTGCTGTGGAGGCGAGTTTGCTATTCTATGAGAGAATTGTCCAAGGTTAACAGGTTTTGCCTGCTCCATCTACCAATATTTTGGAGTTGATCGGTAACAGCTGCTGGGAAGTTTGGCGTAGGTGTATGACAGGCAGCTCAAGAGAAGCCCTAGAAGTCAAGTCAGGATAGCTTGCCTGTTAGTTCGTAGACAACACAGTGCCCTCTTTGATTTTTTTTTTTCTTTTTTTTGGGACTAAATTTCTATGTACTCTACAAAAGGGCAAGATTCTGGTATCAACATTGCCCGTGATGCTTTCTTGTATTACCGTAAATTGTACCAAACATTGACCACATAAAATGATATCAAAATTTGTTGCATTCTCTACTATTGAATTGAGTCAATGAAGAAGGTGCCCTGTTGCACATTTTGACCCAACTCCACCCTCTTGGGTTTGTTTCGGATTCTTCTCGAAATTTTTGCTGAAAGGTGGTGCTTGCCTTACCTTTTGCCTTGTTTAATGTCTAAGATTGTTAGTCCATGAAAACTGTTCAAATAACTTTGAACACTGGTTGCCGGACTGTATTGCATGGCCAAATCCCGTTGCACTCCAGTTCCTCATATACTGGGGAACTTTTTACCTCATCTGCGTAGCTTTGTGGAACCCTCCTTCACCCCCATCTTTTTGGATGTTCACTGCTAAATCTATCCAAGTGTTACATAATAACTCACAAATCCCATGAATTAAACAAGCACAGAAATCATGTATACTATATGAACACATGGGAGACGAGGGAGATTGTGTGGGTTCAAGATTTCTCTTCAAAATCTTTTACAAAATTGAATGATATTTGGATGCCTTCATTTTCTTAGCTTTGGATAAAAGGATTGTAGGTGAGATATGAATATGTACAAGGTATTTGGCACATTTTGTAGCTAAAATATGCCCGTCATGTGATAAGTTGCCCATGATGTATACTCTTGATCTTAGCATAAAGGCCGAGAAATGTATGATGTGTACTCTTGTAAATACTAATAGTAGATTCTCAGAATTTATGGAGTACAATACACTTTTCCTCTTTTGCTTGTAGTGCAATACTGCATCTGCATAGCACACACTATCATACATCATATACACTGGATTGAACGGCACACCAGATGCACACGTCCTGTTTATACACACCCCCCCTTTCCAGCTACTTGGCGTGCAAGAGACTCGCTAGCCCTCCCTCTCTCTCACTCTTTCTCTCTACGTACACATGCACACATACCTTTTTTATGGTTAAGTACATAATAGCAAAGTAGCTCAAGGAGGAATCATAATCTTCTGAGGCATTCCATTACGAATCTGCAGACTCAGTTATGAATAGGAGGGTTCTTTTCGGTGGGACTGTAGTCCACTGCAAGTAACTTTTCAACATCTTCTTCTGGAATAAAGGCTTCCTCACTTTCATGACTCTTCTCAGCTCCGGCACTCACTGCATGCAGATTCCTCCCCTCAACTGAAAATTTGTCGACCCGATTAAACAATTTTTTTATTTGAAAAACAAAATCACATAATTATTTTGGCTAACTCTTCAAAAACACAATGAAGGGAAAAAAAAAAAAAAAAGAAAAACCCTGTTGATTAGTTCAATCAATAAAAGTCTTTTATAATTATAATAATTTACCTTCTGATTTATTAGAAACAAGATAGAAGAAGACCAATACAGATATGAATGAAACTCGTTTGCATGACAGAAATCCCATCTTTGGCTCTTCTTTCTCTTATGTCTTGTTCGTTTCAATTTGTTTGTATCCTCAAAGCTCTTCATCGGAATTCCTTATATAGAACCTGATTTGCTTGTGGTTTATACATGTAGTGTGTAAAATCTAGTACTATTCTATTGTCTGCACTTAGAAATTTAGTGTTAATCAATGTCATTTGTAGCTTTGTTCGACAAGGTGTCCAATGGAAACAAAACTTGTAGATAAAATATCTACCTAAGCAGATTTATTACCTCTATTTTTATTTATTTATCTGTTAATAGTTAATCTTTGTGCTTGCCCTAATATTTGGTTCTTTGCTTTACATTTAAAATCATGTTGTGCTGTAGAAACCATGCAAATTTCTAATTTCTAGATATGTATCCGGTGAACCCATTTTCGGGTCGATGTAATTAAATTTGATTGGAAGATTGACTTGGGGGAAAAATTTAAATTTTTATTTGTACTGACTTCTTTCATGGAAAAATCACTTTCACATATTCCTTGAAAAGTTTGGAATTTTGCTGTCTGCTTCTCTTTTCCCTTTGTACCTTTTTTTTTTTCTTCTGTAAATATTGTTTCCCTTTAATGAAAAAATCATTTTCAGATTTTTAGCAATAAAGAAATTCACAAAGTCTGTTTTCATTATTGGGAAAAGTTTGAGATACCGTCGGGAAAATCACATTCAGAGAGAAGTTTGAGATATTGCTTTCCCTTCGATGGAAAAATCACTTTCGATATTTATAGAGAAATTTAGAGTTTTGCTGTCTTAAATTTCTACTTTTGAATTATATATTTGGGGGCATAATTATCTTTGCCTTTATACCCTTTATTCTTCGTCTTCTTCTAATTCTAATAATAAAGGAATTCACAAAATCTTTTTTCATTTTTTATGAAAATTTAAAATTTTATTATCTCAAATTTTTTGTTTTAGCTTGTATACTATGTCATAATTTTCCGTCAACTCAACCAGCAATACAATGGGTGTATAATTTCCTTAAAAATAGTGATTATTTCATGCACAAATTTATTTAAATTTGCATTCTCATAGTCTTACAAAATTAACGACACATAATACATTGGCATACTTTTGAAAAGGTAATATTCAGTTCTTCATTTTCTTGGGAACATGTGAGTAAAGAAAATTCATTCAGATAGAATTAGATTCTAAAATCTCTTCCTCTCCCTCTCTCTCTCTCTCTCTTTTTCTTTTTTTACAATCTTGAAAAATTTTCCATTGAAGGGCAAATGCAAGATGTTTTTCTTCTTCTTTTTTCTGTTATTTATTGTTCTTGTCAGAGAAATAATGATGCTTTAAAGAAACTTTTTTTTATTATTTTATAAATAAAAAAGAACTTCATATGTAGAAACGATGGGGAAAAAAATCCCATATTTGAATTTCCAATTAAAAAACATTTTGTAAAGATTGACGTCTGATTTTGTTCTAATGAACAAGTGCATGTCTTCAGAACAATAATATAGATCACCCTCTCGTAACATGGAACCAAACCACACAAGTTAAAAGCATTGCCCAGTTTGTCAATGTGAAAGCACAGCTTCAGACATGTAGGAAACATCAGGGACCCATCTTGATGCCCTTTTTTCCAGCCTGATTTATCAGTGATACACCATGTTCATGCAATCTTCCACACATTTCAATTTCGCAATTTTTACTATGTGCCTTCTCATGAGTCCCATATTTTAATTTGTGCTTTTTCTCATGCACATTGAATGAGTAGAAGGGTTTCTTTTTTTTCTTTAAATTTTCTTTTGGGGTTTCTAATAGCAATCGAACCACCCAATGGGCTCCTCCTTCCGTCAAACGCCCGGTCTTGATTCCCGAGAGATTTGATTTCGAAATCATGTAATACCATCTTTTCTTTTTTTTTTTTACATCTAAATGATCAATCACACCGGATATGATTAAATTCATTTCGAATCGAATTCAAAAATTTAAAAGTAAAATTTTTTTACGTCTATTCTTTTTATACATAATATTTAAATTTAAGATTTTATTTAAAAAATATTAATCTGATAATTAAATCAAATATGTATTAGTTTATGCAATCAAAAATGTTTTTGCTAACTAAACTAATCGATATGGGTAGTTCAGAAATTTTTTATTTGTGTTTTTCTCTGCCTAGATATTGCTGTATAAATGTGTACTAATACCAAGTAAATTTATGTGATGCAAATAATAAGTAATACTCTCGTCCATTGCAAATTTTTTTTTTTTTTTTTTTTTTTTATAATACAAGACAACTTTTGTTTATAACCAAAAAAAAAAAAAATCGCTTTACTTTTTCCTTACTCGGATATTGTCGGGGATTTGGATAGGCCGGGGACCATTGTCTCACGTAAGTTGCCATGCCAGGTGTATGGAGTGGGAGTATGTCTGGTATTTCCTGTCTCATATATTTGTCATAAAAACGATAAAAAAAATCAAATTAATTCAAAATGAGAGAAAATCATAAAGCAGGAACCAAAAGTTACAAACTTTAAGAAAGAAATTGTTGGAAATTGGGGGGTCGCCCATGTGGGTTTTGACCCGACGCAAACCCATTTATTAAAGTTCAAATGGTATGAAAACAAGGAAGGCGGAGTAGTAAAAAGGGTTTGGGTCGGGTCAAAACCCATATGGGTGACCCGACCCCCCAATTTTCAATAGAAATAAAAATAAATAAATAAATTGCACCTCTAAAAAAATTAAAGGGTTGTTTTAATAATTTTGTAACGTAATAATAAAAGAAAAATCATCCATCTTTGAACTGAAAATGATTCCTGTACTTTTGTGATATAACATAAAAATCATCCCTAAAACTTTTGAAGAGGGTAAATTGGTTGTTGAGAGAGATAGAGAGAGAGAGAGAGAGAGAGAGAGAGAGAGAGAGAGAGTTGTGAAGGGAGTGAGGTTAGAAAAATTAAAAGGGATGTCGAAAATTAATGCCCTCTAAATAATTTATAAAAGTTGATTAGATTATACAAGTTTAACTCAGTTTCCTTAAAGCTTTATTTCTTGAGAAGAAAGTGGAGAATGTTTGATTGTTGTGTAACACATTTTAAGAATCAAGTTAAAATATTACATCTTATAAAAATATTTTTCAAAATTGTCATATATTAAATTTTAAATATGTCTAAACTATATATATATTATTAAGTCATGAAATAAGGACAAAATTTACGTGGGAGGAGTTGTTTGAGATGATTTTAACCCAAAAAAAAAATTATCAAATGGAATAATTGTCTCATCTCTTTACGGCAGAGAGACCCTTTCACCCTTTTGCTTGTCTTATGATAAAAGAAATTTGAAACTCTTGGTCGGTTTTCAGAATAAAAAAATAGATATTTAGAAAATCAATCTCTAAATTAGATTTTATAATAATTAATTAGATTTTCAAATACATGTATTCAAGTAGAAAAAGAAAAGAAAAAGAAAAGACTCTCTCTCTCATGAACGAATTAAGGAGAACCAAACTGCTATGAATATTATAATAGAATATTACGTTATATTCTCTTAATTATAAATCTCGAATTCAAACCATAAAAATACAAAAATTAGATTTGAAAAAGCCAAATCCTCAATGGGTTCTATAGTGTTCAGACAAGATTAGTCAGACAAATTTCGAATACTGATCGGTGATAAAAAAAATCCGTTTATATCAAAAAAAAAAAAAAAAAAAGAAAGGAATTTGGGGGGAGTAGGCCATAATGGGCCAGGGAGTCTTGGTAAGAAATGTCTTCGAAATGGGTCCATTGTGTAGTCATGGTCTTTTCCTTGTCGGGCCGGCGAACTATGGGCCCGAGAAGAATGGTGTGTCACGTGTTTAACCCAAGTTTTGCATGGGCCTCTTGTGGGTGCAATTCCAAGATTTCGAGGTATTCACGTCACGTGATTGGATTAGAGAATGATCACAGATCACAACTTGGAGATTGATGGTCTAATCAAAATCATGTTGGGGATTATTTCTTAATTTGTGTATTTTTAGTGATCGTGGAATCGTGACTTCTTTTTTTTTTTTTTTTTGGTATACATAAAAATCACATTAAGCACGTGTAATAATTCATTAATCTGTCAATAAGTTTCAGCTCAAATGATACATTCTCCCTTTCCATGTAATACGTTCGAGTTCAAGCCCCTATTTATTCACAAAAAAAAAGAATTCGTTAATCTTATTGCACCTTGTCTCTAGATCAGACTACATTGGAAGAACCATTAGGGCCTCCACAGATTAAGGACAGATGTATAGTATATTAAGTAGGATCCAATAATCACATTTAAATTTTAAAATTTTTTATTAAATATATAAAATATATAAATTTGACACCACTTAATTTTTATATTCAACTCTATTAATTTTTTTTTGACTCCGCCCCTATCGTAGATATTTGAATCAAATTAGTCGAGTTATAATTTTAGACATAGATGAAAAAAAAAAATCTTATCATACCTTGGACAACACATCGGACATGTTAGACCTTTCTGGGAGAGGTATAGCTTTTATCAATTAAATTTGAGATCATTGAGGTATAGTTTTTATTAATCTCATGAGTGTTTTATGCTTCCCCTCCTCACACTACTCCTGACTTTGACCTATAACAAAAAATTAAAAAAAGAAAAAAAGAAAGAAGACTCTTAGACGAATCATAAAATTCGTGAATAGATTAATTAAAAATATAAAATAATTAATAAAATCTCTCTTACATGAATAAATTTTGAAATAATTATTTATTTTTCGAAATCCGGAAAAGTTATATGACTTCAAGTCATTACCGAACTCCATTTTTATCCTATTTAACATTGTTTGCTATTTTTAGCTATCAAATTTGATTTATAATAAATAAGGTGCAATTTGGAGGTGTTTGCTAGGATGCTTAAGGCGCGGCTGGCCTCGGCAGGGTTTATGCTTAGGAAGTACAAGCTCTTGCTTAACTCAATAGATGAAGAAGAAGAAGATGGTCCCAGGTTTTGCGAAAGTGGCGCCCTCCTCTAACAGGGATGGCCAGGTTGATCATAGATGCTGGCTTATCGGAGTCGAGTAAGATAAGTTTCGGTAATTTTTTAAACTATTGGAAAAGTTCTAGTATGCACATTAGCAAGTATAATAGATTTAACGAACTTTATAGTTAACGCAAAATGAATTAATCGAGATCAATAAATTAATTATCGAGTATTGATTAGTCAAAGAAAAAAAGAATATCGGTCTATCTCATGGAGCCTGCTCTAATTAGGTATGAAATTACTGACGAACTTAGTATATAAAGGTATTAAATTCATCAATCAAGTTTTGGATTCGAAACTTAAAAATAAAAAAGATCATGTTAGAAGAACTCCTCCTAAATTATAATCGATAACATTCAAATCAAATTTAAAATTAAATTAATTAAAATATAACTCTAAATATTAATCAGTTATTAAAAAAAATAGAGATGAAGTTATAATGGGTTTGGATTTCTCATTTCGCGTGGTACCCAATCAGACCCACCCGACTATTTACTACACTTGTTTAGGCCCAACATTTTTGGGCCCTAGTCGGGTTTTTTTTTTATTGTACAAAAATTAGAACATGAGATCATCATGTTAGAGGAGTGAGGTTTGTATCACTAGGTTATCCCCTTGAGGATCTCTTTTTTTTGTTATATAAGAATTCGAACCCTGAATCTTAGAATTGGGGGAGGGGGATCGTGACCTCTAGGCTGTCCCCTTAGGGACATCTAGCCAGGCTTGTCTACTGCTTAACTGACTCCTTGATGATGTTTTTTTTTAATAATAAATTATTGATATCCAATAATAATAAATTATTGATATCCAATAATCACGTTAAGTTTAATTAAATTTAATTTGAACTAGATTAGACTCTTAAGGTGACAATTCCCTCTTAGCACCTATTTTTTCTATCCACAAAATTTAAACCTATAATTTTATTTAAGATATATCGATATTCGATTACTAGATTAACCTGATATTAGTTCGCTCAACCCTTGGTTGTAACATAATAATTTTCCCAACACAGGTTACTAATTTTTCCCTCCAAATTGTGGTTACTTCTCTTTTAATTTTGTCTTTTGATGCCCAACTTACATAGAGATTTCTGATACCTACCGCTTAGGCCTGAAAAATTGAGACCATCCTCCCCCCCCCCCCCCCCCAATGTAGCATGTCCTTGTCCTATTAGTCATATATGATGGATAAAATCATGCATGTTATTGCCACAAAGGGTTAGTCTTAGCCATACCTCGAAAAAGTTGTATGGATATTTGAAAATTTTGAGACCCTGGAACCCTTATCGGCTCAAGCACTCTAACTCAAGGACATGCAATACATATATGTATATGCGTGTTTATGCATATATTGCACTCTTTCAATTATGAATGGAAGGCCTCTTTTGTGCAGGTGTGTAATCCAGATGCAGTGTCTCTTCACCCTCGAGCATTCCATCTTCTTCTTTTGTGAAACCACGACCTCCGGCTTCCTTTTCAGCTCCAGTATTAGCGTTGGGCAAAATCCAGTCCTTAACAGCAAAAGTTTTTAATACCCATCCTAAAATTTCTTTTCTAAGTGACATTAAGTGAACTAAATGAGTCAAAAATCAAATTAATTAAATTTTAAGTTATAATATATATTAACAAAAGATTTGATCTTTTAAACAAATAATTTTGAACTAGTCAGAATATCTTATAAATCACATAAAAAAAATTTTAAAACAGATTGCCAAGTAAACTTTGGTTTATTTAATCTTTAAATTATTTGATCTCTTAATGAATATATATAACATTAGCATAACCAGCCATAGAAGCCTTCAACTTGCTCATCCCAACCCCAATCAAAAGGCTATTTGGGCAAGGGGTTAAATATAATTTCAAGCCATGTGAAACCATACAATACTGAAATATAAATTTAACTTGCTAGAAAGCACTACACTTAAATGCAATTCAAGTAATCTCCTCAACCCTTATCTGTCAAGAGATTATTCAATTAAACCAAACCCTAGTAATCCGGTCACAATAAAATGCAATGGGCAACCATTTTTAGTGGAATTATTTAAATATCATCAAATACTTATTTTATACGATGAAAAAACCATTAAACATGATGGTGAAGAGACCGGGAGCAATTCAACCGAAAAAATTTTATGATATAATGAAATTTCATACATACCGTCTTGTTTCCGTTGTTGAGCACTTTGGAAGGGCTGGTTGGGGCCATTACACCGTGTACAGAAGAGTAAAGAGGATCCAGGTAAACAAATCGAGCCTTTTCCTTCGCGCTGGTTCTGTATATCAGATTTGGAAGTGTTCAGTGTTTCGGAAAAAGATGTGTGGAGGCGAGTTTGCTATTCTATGAGAGAATTGTCCAAGGTTAAGAGGTTTTGCCTGCTCCATCTACCGATATTTTGGAGTTGATCGGTAATCAACTGCTGGGAAGTTTGGCATAGGTGTATGACAGGCAGCTCAAGAGAAGCCCTAGAAGTTAAGTCAGGATAGCTTGCCTGTTAGTTCGTAGACAACACCGGTCATTTTTTTTTTTTTTTTTGGACTAAATTTCTATGTACTCTACAAAAGGGCAAGATTCTGGTATGAGCACCGTCCGTGAAGCTTTCTTGTATTACCGTAAATTGTACCACACATTGACCACAGAAGATGATATCAAAGCTTGTTGCTTCTTTACTATTGAATTGAGTCAATGAAGAACGTGCACTGTTGCACATTTTGAACCCACTCAACCCTCTTGATTACATTTCGGATTCTTCTCGAAATTTTTGATGGTTCTTGCCTTGCCTTCGCCTTGTTTAATGTCTAAGATTGTTAGCCCATGAAAACAGTTCAAATAACTTTCAAGAGTGGTTGCAGGACCGCACCGCATGGCCAAATCCCGCTGCACTCCAGTTCCTCATATACTGGGGAAATTTTTACCTCATCTGCGTAGCTTTCTGGACGCCTCCGTCTCTCCCCATCATTTGGATGTTCACTACTAAATCTATCCAAGTGTTACATAATAACTCACAAATCGCATGCACTAAACAAGCACAGAAATCATGTATACAATATAAACACATGGGAGACGAGGGTGATTGTGTGGGTTCAAGATTTCACTACAACACCTCTTCCCAATTTACATGATATTTGGATGCCTTCATTTTCTTAGCATTGGATGAAATGATTGTACGTGAGATATGAATATGTGCAAGGTTTTTGGCATATTTTGCAGCTAAAATATGCCCGTCATATGACAAGTTGCCTAAGATGTATACTATTGTTAATACTAGTAGTAGATTCTCATAACTTACGAAGTACAATACAATTTTCCTCTTTTGCTAGTAGTGCAATACTGCATCTGCTTAGCACACACTATCATACATCATATATACTAGATCGAACGGCACACTACATACACACATACCTGTTTACACCCCGCTTCCAGCTACTTTACGTGCAAGAGACTCGCTAGCCCTCTCTCTCTCTCTCTACGTACACATGCACACATACCTTTTTTATGGTTTAAGTACATAATAGCAAAGTAGCACAAGGAGGAATTAGAATCTTCTGAGGCATTCCATTACGAATCTGCAGACTCAGTTATGAATAGGAGGCTTCTTTTTGGCGGGAGTGTAGTCCATTGCAAGTAACTTTTCAACATCCTCTTCTGGAACAAATGCTTCCCCAGTTTCATAACTCTTCTCAGCTCCAGCACTCACTGCATGCAGATTCCTCCCGTCAACTGAAAAATTTTCCACCAGATTAAACAATTTTTTTATTTAGAAAACAAAATCGCATAATTATTTTGGCTAGCAATTCAAAATCACAATGAAGGAAAAAAGAAAGAAAAAAAAATTCTCTCTTGTTCAATCAATAAAAGTCTTTTATACTTATAATAATTCACCTTCAGATTTAATAGAAATAATACAGAAGAGAGTCAATAAAAATACGAATGAGACTCGTTTGTATGACAGAAATCCCATCTTTTGCTCTTTCTCTTATATCGAGTTCGTTTCAGTTTGCTTGTATCCTTAAAGCTCTTCATCGGACTTCCTTATATAGAACCTGATTTACTTGTGGTTTTTACCTGTAGTGTGTAAAATCTAGTACTACTCTATTGCCTGCGCTTTTAACCCTACAAATTTAGTGTTAATCAATGTCATTTGTAGCTTTGTCCGACAAGATGTCCAATTGGAAACAAAATTTGTAGTTAAAATATCTACCTAAGCAGATTCATTACCTCTATATTTATTTATTTATTTATTTATTTATTTATTTATAGTTAATATTTGTGCTTGCTCTAATATTGGTTCTTTGCTTTACATTTAAAATTATGTTGTGCTCTACAAACTATGCAAATTTCTGTATATAAGGAAGAATGGGGCTTTTATCTCACATTGGAAAAGAAAAAAAAAAATACCTTGATGCAAATCAATTGAATTCGGTTGGAAGAATAGTTGGAGGGAGAGTATGAATTTCTAAATGACACTTGGGTGGGCATGGAAATTAATGTTAATTGTCTCTATTTGTTTGTCTTCCTTAAAGACCGTGATTATTTCGCAGGTTCATTCAAATTTGCATTCTCATGGTGTTACAAAATTACCAACACATGATACATTGGCATACTTGAAAAGGTAATATTAAGTTTTTCTTTCTTTTTTTTTTGTTGGAAAATGTGAGAAGATTCAGATAAAATTAGATTTTAAGATCTCTCCCCCTCTCTCTCCCCCTCCCCCCTTTTTTTTTCTTTTAACAATCTTGAGAGATTTTCCATTGAAGAACAAATGCAAGATGTTTTTCTTCCCTTTTCTGATATTTATTGTTATTGTCAGAGAAATAATGATGCTTTAAAGAAACCTTTTTTTGTTTATTTTATAAATAGAAAAGAGCTTCACATTTGGAAACGTTGGAAAAAAAATCTCATATTTGAATTTTTAATTGTAAGATTTGCATCTGATTTTGTTCTAATGAACAAGTGCATGTCTTCAGAACAATAATATAGATCAACCTGTCGCAAAATTGAACCAAACCACACGAGTTAAAAGCATTGCCCAGTCTGTCAATGTGAAAGCAAAGCTTCAGACATGTAGGAAACATCAGGGACCCATCTTGATGCCCTCTTTTCCGGCCTGATTAATCAGTGATGCACCGTGTTCAGGCAATCTTCCACACATTTCTTTTTTTTATTTTCACCACCGATATCTAAAACTATATTCCAATTAATACACTTTGAGTATTTACGAGAACCCTATTTAGAAACGACTCTTTTAACATAATTTTTACTATTTCTAAGTTTTGAACTCACAAACTAAAACTCTATCCTATTAAATTAACTGTCCATTTCACAACCTTCCACACATTTAAATTTCATCATTTTAGTCCTAGCAGAAATATTTATACATACATACATACATACATATATTTAGTTCAACTTTCAGTTTTATAGAATTTATTTCTAAATTTTTTTAAATTATTTTAAGGGTTTTTATTTATTTACGATATTTCTTTTAAGCGAACCATCAATATCCATGTCTCTCTCTTTACAGACTTTGTTTCATGTCCCAACAAGAGAAAAACTTGCCGTACTTCAATCCTCTATTTTGGAATGTCTACACATCTCTTTCAAATTCAATTATCATATCCTACGCTTTATATTAAAATTTCACAGGCATTACAATAATAATATCCTTTAGCTCAATTATTTTCTTTATCATTTGGGCATGACAAGCAAAATATCTACATTGCTCAAAAAGCAATGCTTGAAAACTAGCAAATTTTTATGGTTAGTACCACCATTGAGCTCTATGATTCTTGGGCTTGCGATTACCAACGTTTTAATATGTTAAATTAATTAATATTTATATAAAAAAATACCAAATGTTATAATTTTTAATATGTGCTTTCTCATAACTCCCATATTTTAATGTGCTTTTTTTTTTCTGGTGTATACATGGGGCTCGAACTCAAACATATTACATGAAGAAGGGGAATGTGTTATTTGAGTCGAAACTCGGTGGCTTTAATTTGTGCTTTTTCTCATGCGCATTGAATGAGTAGAAGGATTTTCTTTTTCTTTTTTTCCCTTTAATTTTTCTTTTGGGGTTTCTAATAGGGATTGATAGTTTATTTTTAGCCATTTCTTTTTCTTATTTTAATTTTATTTTTTTTGTTTTATCTTCTTTATTTTTACTTTTAAATTTTAATTTTATGTTATTTTTTCTTTCTCCTATATTGATCTCTCAAATGATAAATTATAAAATTTGAAATTTAGGAGTCAGTTTATTATTATTATTGATTTCAAATAGCGATTCAATCACACAATCGGCTCATTTTCTGTCAATCCCCCGGTCTTGATGCGTGAGAGATTTGATTTCAAAATCATGTAATACCATCTCAAATGTTATGTGTACCAAGTAAATTCATGTGATGCAAATAACAAGTAATACTCTCGTCCATTGCAATTTTTTTTTTTAAAAAAAGTTGTTTATAAGCCAAAAAAAAAAAAAAAAATCGCTCTACTTTTAAATTAGATATTTTCAGGGATACGGGTGGGGTTGGGGACCCATGTCTCATGTAAGTTGCCACGCCAAGTGTATGGAGTGGGAGTATGCCTAATGTCTCCTATTAACATGAAATGTCAAATATTCTTTTGTCTCATATTTTTGTCATAAAAACGATAAAAAAATCAAATTAATTCAAAATGAAAGAAAATCATAAAGTAAGAACCAAAAGTTACAAACTTAAAGAAATTAAAAAAAAATGAAGGGTTCTTTTAATTTTGCAACGTAATAATCAGAATAAAAAAAATCATCCATATTTGAACTGAAAATGATTCAAATCTTGTGATATAACTTTAAAAAAAATCCCTAGAAATTTTGGGTAGGTAAATGGATTGTGTAGAGAGAGAGAGAGAGAGAGAGAGAAAGAGAGAAAGAGAGAGAGAGATGTGAAGGCAGTGAGGGTTAGAGAAATTAAAAGGGATGTCGAAAATTAATGCCCACTAAATAATTTATAGAAGTTGATTAGATGGGAAGAGTTGTTTAAGATGATTTTAACAAAAAAAAAAAAAAATCAAATGGAATAATTGTCTAATCTGTTTACGAGAGAGAGACCCTTTCACCCTTTTGCTTGGCTAATGATAGAGAAAGTTGAAAGGTAAGTTGAAAGATCTTCGATAACCGATAATAAAATATAATATTAAATTTTATTAATCAAATTTTAAAATTTAAGTTTTAAAATTATAAAAATAAGTGTCAAAAATCCAATCATTAAATTGGATCTTATAATCATTTAAATTAAATTAGTTAGATTTTTAAATACTCATGGTTAAGTAAAAAAAAAAAAAGAGGGAGAGAAAAAGAAAAAAGAAAAGTCTCTCTCACGAACGAGCTGGGGGGAGGGGGTCAGATTGGGCCATAATGGGCCAGGCTGTATTAGTAAGAATTGTCTTTGAAATGGGTCCATTGTGGTAGTCATGGTCTTTTCCTTGTCGGCGAACCATGGGCTAGAGAGGAATGGTATGTCACGTGTTTCACCCAAGTTTTGCATGGGCTTTAGCGGGTGCAATTCCAAGATTCAGAGTTGTATTCACGTCACGTGATTGGATTAGAGAATAATCACAGATCACAACTTGGAGATTGACGGGTCTAATCAAAATAATGTTGGGGATTATCTTCTTAATCGAAATAAGACTTTCAGACGAATCATAAAATTCGTGAATAGATTTATTAAAAAATAAAAAATAATTAATAATATCTCTCTTTACATGTATAAATTTTGAAGTAGTTATTTATTTTACGAAATTTGGTATAATTATTTAACTTCAAGTCATTACTGAACTCCATTTTTTTTTATCCTATTTAACATCGTTTGCTATTTTTTGCCATCAAATTTGACTTATAAAAAATAAGGTGCAATTTGGATGTTTTTGTTAGGATGCTTAAGGGGCGGCTGGCTTCACGGGTTTATGCTTAGGTAGTTCAAGCTCTTGCTTAACCACATGGTCCCGGGATTTGCCGAGGTGGCCCCCTCCTCAGACGGGGATGGCCAAGTTGAACATAATACGGGGAAAATTCTGGTATGCACGTTAAAAAGTATAATAGTCATTTTACAAGACAATTAACTTAAAATGATTAATTATGACTAATAAATTAATTATCGAATACTAATTAATTAAAAAAAAAGAAATATTGGTCTGTCCTATGGAGTATGATCCAATTAGGTATGAAGTTATCAATGAATAATTGATTTAATGGATGACATTATTATATTTATTAACTAAATTTTGGGTTTAAAATTTGAGAATAGAAAAAATTATATTAGTAAAAATTTTTTAAATCGGCATGATAAATAAATTTAGTGGCCGTATTTAGGCCCAACATATTTTTGGCCCTAACCAAGCTAGACTTGTCAATTGCTTAGCTCACTCTATAGTGTGCGTGAGTGCCCGCGTTTTTTTTTTTTTTCCTTAATAAATAAATTAATAATATCCTATAACTATATTTAATTTAAATAAATCTGACACGAATCATATTAGATTCTTAAATGATAAATTTCTCTTAACAATTGTTTTTCTTATTTACAAAACTCGAAATCAAAATCATATTTAAAATATATTAGTTCCTGACTATTATATTAATTGAGCGTTAGATTAGTTCACATTGGATTATAATATAATAATTTTTCAAAGACAGGTTACTAATTTTTTTCCTTTGGTTAACTTCTGATCTTTTAATTTTGTTTTTTGGTGACGAACTTACCTAGAGATTTCTGATAGCTACCGCCTAGGCTCGAAAAATTGAGACCATTCCCCCCCCAACCCCCGGCGGGGGGGGAATGCAGCATGTCCTTGTCCAATTTGGCATATATGATGGATAAAATCGTGCATGTTATTGCCACCAAGGGATAGTCTTTGCCATACGTGAAAAAGTTGTATGATTATGAAATTTGATATTTGAAAATTTTGAGACACCCTGGAAACCTAATCAGCTCAAGCACACTAACTCAAGGGCATGCTACACAGGTGTAGTGTCTCTTCACCCTCTAGCATTCCATCTTCTCCTTTTGTGAAACCACGACCTCCAGCTTCCTTTTCAGCTCCAGTATTAGAGTTGGGAAAAATCCAGGACTTAACCGCAAAAGTTTTTAATACCCGTCATAAAATTTCTTTTTAAAGTGATATTACATAAATCAAATGAGTCAAAAATTAAATTAATTAAATTTTAAGTTACAATATATATTAACAAAAAATATGATCTGTTAGTGTATATATATAACATTACCATAACTAGCCTGCCATAGAAGCCGTCGACTTGCTCATCCCACCCCCCATCAAAAGGCTACTTGGGCAAGGGGTTAAATATAATTTCAAGCCATATGAAACCATATATACTTAACACTTGCTAGAAAGCACTAGACATGATGCAATTTAAGTAATCTCCTTAACCCTTATTAGTCAAGGGATTATTCAAAAATGCAATTGATTACCAATTAGAATTATTTAGATAAGCGACGAGAGCAATTCATCCCTTAAAATTTTAAAATATAACTCAGAATACCGTTTGAATCAATTACAACAATAATTCATGAAATAATAATTTTAAATGCTTATTATAAATTTTTAGTTCCATTCTTGTTCAAACCAATTTCACTAGATAATACTTTTCTCACTGGGCCATTCACTTGCTAGGAGTCTACCATTTCTCTCTTCCCTCTAGGATGGGACTGCAAATTTGAAAACAATCCAACAAAACATGCGTTGCATCACAAGAATTTGCAGGTGGCAAGGTCATTTTTGAGCAAGAAATTCACTCTGATCATTCACGTCAAAGGCTTCTTGTCTGTCTGATTGATATTGCTCAAGGAATTAAGATTGGACTCATAAATGGAAGGAGACACCCAACATCAATGGGACCGAGGCATGTTCCTGTTGGTACAAATTGTTCCATAGCCTTTCCTACAAAAATCTCACGTGAGTAGCAATGTGTCCAGCCATTCTGTAGTCCCATCTTGTCCTAAGCTTTAAGTTTTAATGCTGAGACATATGGTCCATCTTACAAAACTTAATACTTCCAATTTTTGCTCTTTCTCACCTTTTAATTAAAGACTTCTAAGTCAATTTATTAGCAAACATTATCCTTCCAAGTGTCTGATTATTACTTGGATTTTTGCATGTCAAGACATGACCACAGTCACATATCAACATCGTACCATATCTCAAAAATCCTTTTGTTCATCTAAACTCCAAAATAATTATTGAATCCCACCAAATTCATTACTCAAGTGTACATATGATCTATTTTGTAACCATGTGGGTTTA
Organism: Dillenia suffruticosa; assembly: GCA_033439265.1. NCBI lineage: Eukaryota > Viridiplantae > Streptophyta > Magnoliopsida > Dilleniales > Dilleniaceae > Dillenia > Dillenia suffruticosa. The sequence goes on from JAVTVX010000027.1 coordinate 3,231,821, forward strand.
GTTTGAGTAAAGCAAATTTCTAAAAAAAAGAAAAAAAAAATACATCTGAACAATTGGGTTACAGAAAATATTAATCCATTTTCGGTATTTTAATAAGAGTGCAGTGATGAATCCGATCTAAAAATATTAATTATGACTCAAATCGAATATTTTATGATAAGACATTTTTTACGGTAATCTTTTAGGGGAAAGTAATATTAATTAAGAATTTTTTAGGAATATGTAATGAACTTTTTTAATATACTTTTTTATAACAATTAAAATATAAATTTTTTTAAAATATTTATATTTAAATAATTTGTAACGAGATCACCTAAGGTAATCTGATCCAACTTGTCACTCTTATAAGACTAAAGAGTGTGAGCGCATTGTAACATAAAAAGAAAATTGGAGAAAGTGCGATAAAATTATTGAAATAATGGGTTTACTTTATTAATAGTAGAAATATTCAGTTTCATTTGCTTAAATTATGAAAATCTTTTTAATCGTATAATAGTAATAAATCAAGTTACGGTAGATTTTGCTAATTTTAATAATTTCGATCGATTCTTTATCTTGGACGTGAAAATAAAAATTATCTTTTATTGGTGAAATTACAAAATTTTAATTATAATTATACTTCTAATATTCCCTCCCGAGCCACCAAGGTGAAAACAAGCAGCCTCTCTCATGGCGGTGCCGCCCCCTTTGGGCGACAACAGCGTTAAAAGTCTCATTCTTTGTCTCTAACGGAACAGTCTAATAATCACAAATTATTCTTTCAAATTAACGATCTTTCAAATTAAAAGTCTCAATTTCAAATCTTGATATAATTAAAAAAAATATCCCATGAACGCGTTTGGATACTATTAAAGTTTGCATCTATTTGGAAGAAAAAAAAAATTATTATAAAAAATTTTTAACATAACACCTATCTTAATTTGTTCATAGAAATTATTTATTTTTTAAAAAATTATTTTAATAAATATCTTAATTTTTTTTTTAAATTATATTATCGAATTTAAATATTAAAAATAAAAATAAAAATATTAAAAAAGTTAATCCTATTTCATAATTGTTAAAATTGAATTAATCTAATTTTTTACTATCGATTTTCGAGTTAAAAAAATAATAATAAAATAGAAGATGCTTGTTTGACTCGCGGAATAGAACATTGAATCATGATCACGAATTTTTCTAAATGGGACCCGTAAGATCACGAAGGGGGCCGGACCGGTGATTAAGGCCAGCGCGGTGGACACAACCCACTTGGCTAGAAAGGTTTCTTTGGAACTGTGGTCCCTCAATTTGTCGGACCGTCCGCTGGCCCCACGTTTATAAAATTCAATTGCCGAACCTTTTAGAGTCCTCGTGCGATTTTTGTGAACTTTCTAACTTTGTGATTTACAAGAATTTGACTTTAAATTTCTTGATCGATCTGTCAAAAGTTAGATTACAAATTTTCTTTGGTTTCGTAAAATTTTCAATTTTATCAAATTTTTATGGATATAACGGTAAAATATTATATTTTCTTAATTATAAATTTCGGATTATGAGAATAAAAAAATAAAATTTAAAAGAGTCAATTTTTTAATAGACTTCACAATACTCGAACTAAATTAATCGAATAAATCCAAATATTAGTTGATAAAAATTTTAAAAAAAAGATCAACAAAAAACTATGTACAATTGATTTAAATTGATACGTCTTGATTTTGAATTAAAATCGAAATAAAACTAAATTTTGTAAAATTGAAACAAAATTATAATTTTGTCTCAATTTTGAAATTGAAAATTTTAAACCACTAGTTTGATGAATTATAATCGAAACTTATAAAGAATTATAATGTCCAGGAAACTAACCAAGAAAAACCAAAAGAATTGTAAAAAATATTTAAAAAATCATTAAAAAAAAGTTTTTTTTTTTTTTTTTCAAGTTAAAGCGGAACCACTCAATTAGATACCTTGCCCGTGTAGTCCGTACTACAAGAAAGGCCCATGAAGGAATGGCCCACCCGTCGAAGGCGGATGAAGAATAATGGGCTCCGACGTTAAGGGCTACCAAGTCTCGGTTTTTTTTTTTTTTGGTGAGAACCAAGTCTCGGTGTTTGTTTCTTGATTTGGGCCCTTTTGTAGTTCTCGAAATGCTGAAAAATAAAACCAAGGAAATTATTTTTTTAATTTTTGTATTGTCAAATAAAAATAAATTTCTCAATTACTGTTTTTAATATATATAAATATAAAATATTACATATGCTTCCACTTATAATGGCCCAAAATCGACGGTCATTCTTATTTCTTAATTCTTAAAGTTTTCAAAAAAAAAAAAAAAAGGTTTTGTCTTGTAGTGAAGCTGTGCACATGTTTCTAAATGCCTGTGGCTTGTTTGTTTAAATTACAGGGACAAGTGAGCTCACTTGTCCTACGCATCGATGGTTCCTCTCCCAGTGATCCAAAGTTCGATGTTCATTCTTGTTTCTTGATTATTAATTTTGTCAAAAAATTTAGGGTTTTTTTTTTTGTAGCGAATTTGTGCATACGTTTTTCTGAATGCGGCGTACTTGTTTGTTTAAATTACCGGGATAAGTAGAGTAATCTGTTTGGAGTCCGACAATGAGTCTGAAGAGAAAAAGCGGAAGGAAAGCAAAAATAACCCAACAAGTTCTCCTAGTGAGTTGATTAATCCTTGGAAATTTTGGCTCTATGATGATCCCTAAATTCAAATAGAAATGTGAATTATTTTCTTAGATTATTCAATAAATAATGTTATTTAATGTTTATTAGGAACTTTCAATGACATGGAAAGCAACAATGATGCAATATGTTCTCTTGGTGAACTAATCTAGCTAGAGAATGTTTCTGCATATGAATTGTCGTTTTTTCTTGTTATATCTATGAACAACGGGTTGTTGATGTTCATTAGGAACTTATGATGTTGCAAAGACGTTGTTGGAGGACGTGGTTATGGATAGTATGAGTTTGGAACCTAATGACCTTCAGGTACACTATTTTATGCAAGAGATAGTGCTGCTTTATGCAGAATGATCAAACTCATGGGCTTGTTTATGATGAAGAAATCTCATTGGGGGAGGGCCCTGATATTAGTTTCAGAATTAATTGCATACTATGTTGCATGGAAGCTTCTCGAATTGATGGTGTCGGTGTTGTCTATGTTGTTTACGTCCTTTGGATGTGATAGGATACAACGGAAATTGTAAGGTTTTTATCTCTTTGTCCACTATTGTGTAGCATCTTGTATTTGATGTCTGTGTCATAGATCACATATAAATAGACTTGCAGGAGAAGAGCTTGAAAGTATGAAATTGGAAGTATGTTTTGCATTTTTGGATACGATAATTTTTGTTGATGCAGAGATCATCCTACACAGTTGCTAAATCCTTAATTGAGATCATTTTGAAGATCAATCTTTATATTATGAAGTTCAGGCTTCTAGTGTAGTTGTGGTGTTGTCAAGTCCTTGCTTTCTATTTTGCTATCAACTGTATTCTTGAGCTTGTTTTTCTAATGGTAGCAACTCTCTCAAGTCCAGTATATTTTATGTTCCATCCTGCAAACTACGTAAACATGATTGGAAAGTAAAAGTTTTCATTGGGCAATGCATGGTGAATATGGTTATCTTGTGCTCTGAACTTGTGGCAGATTGCTAGCCCATTGCATGAGTTACTTGTACTCAGCTTCTAAATCCCTCTTGTCCTGTTTCTATTAATGACTTGGTATATTATCTACCTTTCAAACTTGATTCATTTTTCATGCTTAAATTTTTAAAACACATAAAGTCTAAGAGAATATTGAAAATCGGGCATGGAAAAGCAAAATTCATTTTTTTTTCTTCAGGCCTAGGATTACATCTTGCATAATTAGATGCCTGGAGATGGCTTTATAAATAACTCTTCATTGTTCCTGGTTCATTTGTTAAACAAGCATGTCATGAATTCACAATCACATGTATTATGATCAAAAGCCTCTCAGTGCCACCCCATTATTGATTGGTTTTGCACAGGTGGAGAAGCACTCTACAAATGAAGAGGTATTGCCAAGGAAAAAGAGAAATATTTCAAAACAGAAAAAGAAGGACAAGACTAAAGAAGTGAGGAAGAAGCAAAGGCTTACAGAAGTCGGTCTCTTGGGATACAACAAAATTAGTTTCTATTCTATTCATTACTTTCAGAGCCTTGTCCAGGAAGTTCATCTGATACAGGAAGAGAAGTTGCAAAAGGCAGCACAGAAGACTGAAGAGGCAAGGATGAAAAAATTGCAGAAGGAAAAGAAGAAGTGGGAAAAGGGGAAGTATGCCTTAAAGTCCATTGTGGCTGAAATCGACACCAAGGTTGTTGAACGAGGATCAACTGGAGGTTCATAAGCTGTATTACCCTCAACTTTATTTATTTATTTGTTTGTTTTACTTTTATGCTGGTAAACAAACTCTAGTTAAGTGCCAAGGGGCTCTCACCATCCTTTGGCAAGGTAACCACTTAAAAAAGAATTTACTAAATTCTTACGATCAGTTTTCTCAAGAAACTATAAAACATTTTGAAGATTTAGTGGCTATTGGAGGAAAAATTTATCATTTCCATCAAATTCCTTATCAGTTAGTTTACTGAGAAATACCAGGGGAAATATGAAATCTCTTAGCTCCTTCCTTTGAGTATCTTTTCCCCTTCCTGAGTTCAATAACTTCAACCACAGTATCTAAGATGACCTGTGAAAATGGAATAAATTATTCCTCTAATATTTGTATATATATATATTAGAAAATCTAGAGTTTTCTCTACACTTTTGCAAAGTAAAGCATCCAGATTTTGTAGTTCACATAAATTTAGGTGTTAGCTAATTCATGATTGGCTTAAAAGGGTTTGCTTTTATGGATGTATGGCACTTGTTGACAAGGTTTGCTGAAAAAGGCCTAATGTATCGTATAAAGAAATCCTGTTCAAAGTTCAGTTGTGTGGTCTATGACTCTTCTGGATGAGATATCAGAGGCATGATTTGTTCAAAGTGTTAATGTTACTTCATGGGGACAATGCAAATCATTTTCTGATTTTTCTTTTTACTAGTATCTTCAAATTTGTCTCTCAAATAGCCGACTCCAAATATTGGGATTAAGTCTCAGTTTGTTGTTGTTCTTCTTCTTTTTACTAGTATCATGAGATTTGTTGTTGTTTGTACTTTGAGAACTGCTTTTTCTGGCTGCTCGCGGTTTTAGACAGGAAAAGAAAGCTAAACCTTAGTAGCAAATATGGATTTCCTCACCTCTGTGGTACATGTGACATCAATTACCATCATAAAAGATGGTATTATTTTGAATTTTTGCTTGAATTTGAGGTTTTTTATTTATTTTTTTCCACTTAAGTCCCTGGGGTGCAGGCTTCTTAACAAGGAATAGAGTCATGAAAGTGAACCTAGTATATGACCTTTTTGTTTTATGTGTCATTTACAAGTCTATTGCTAACATAAGAAGAGGCCAAAAATGCATCATGGAATTGAATTTTTTTTTAGGTGATGGCTTTCTGAGGATATATAGGAGCTGAGAAGCAAATCTTTTAACACAGTACATGGAAGACAACAAAGGTTTTTATCATACTATTCTTTGTCAAAATGTTTTGCATATTTCTTAAACAAAAAGTTAAAGGTTGCTTGAAGGAGCATATGCATACACACTACATCCTCGGAGTTCTTTTGAGAACACTGAACAACCATCTTGTTGAGTAGTTGGTCAATTTTCTATCCCTGTCTCTATATTTCTTTCTTGCTACAGCTTTTTGGTGCATATTGGATTTCATGTCCCTATCATGCTTTCTAATGATCATTCTCTCAATATTGCAGCTCTTTCCGGAACTTAGAGAAATCTCATATATAGTACTTGTGTATGAGGCTGACAAATTTTGTAGCTTTGTTATGGATAAATCGCTTGTGGATCATGTTTCTTCTATTCGAAGCCGTTACCAGTCTCACACTATTTGCTACCTCACAAATAGTCTGATGAATTATATTCAGAAAAGGTAAGGCAGTTTCTACTGTTTTCCCTTCTCTCTCTTTGTGTTTTTCCCCTTGGGCAGAGGGCAGCTGGGTTGGGGAGGGGGTATTTCTATGTTAGTAATCCCATTTTATGTATTAGGTATTGCCAGCCTCTTGTCTCTGATGTTTTGGGCTTTAGAGTTCTCATAGTGAAATGGAAAGTGTGTTACCTCCATGTTGCACAAACGTAACACTGCACCCTTTTTCCTGGAATTTTTTGCATTCTCTTTGGACTAAAATTACTTCCCTTAAACCCCTAGTTTTTTTTTCTTCCTAATGGGGCACAAAAGAGGGACATAAGGTAAAGGAGAACACTCAAGAGACAACCCTAAATATACGCCTACCTAGAGAAAGATCACCCTCTTCCAGCCATCAAGCTACTTACACAAATGTATACACATTCTCTCTGATGCAATTTTGGTTTGTCCGAGGTAGGGCCATAAGCTCATTGCAATTTTCCGTTTAATTAATTATTTTCTCAAGGTCAACGCATTGATTGACTTCTTTATTGGTTTCGATGCATTCGATTTATGGATATAAAAACAAAAACTGCTAATCTGCTGTTTGCTTTGTTTGTTCTAGATGAATTTCATGTCCTAGTCAGGATTCATCTGAACTTTCTGCTCTTGGAGTTTTAATCCCAATTTAGCAACAGCTGTTTCTTCCTTCTAATATTTTGCTGTTTGTATTTATATGCTGAATGCACGTGCTCTCTTTCCTGGATAGCCAACTACTATGTATTTTGCCTTATATGTGCTTGGTATATATGTGCTTTATTAATTAGAAACAATTCTTTTTTTTTTTTTTGGTATTTTCGTAGGGAACAAAGACAGTACAAGAGTCCAGAAAATAATGATGATTGGAGACACCCACCTGTTGAGGAGGTTGGATTGTCAACTGAGAAACAGCTCTCATTTCTTCCCTTCTAGAGGACCTCCCTCCCTCTCTCTTTCTCTCTCTCTCTCTCTCTCTCTTGGTGCTCTTCATGTTCTTTTTCATTTTTCTTCTTTGGAGGCTAATGGCCATGCATTTTTCTTGTTACGATCCACAGATAAGAACAAACCATAAATGTAGGTTGAGGTTTGCTTGCATCCTAACCTGCATGCGTGCACTTGCATATGTCAAATTTGACTGGTTAAATTTATCTTTCTTGGTGATACATTTTAATTACCCACTTATTTCCTAGGATTAAACAAACTTTCATTGTGCTATATTTGGCGATGGTTGTTAACTTTGAAAAGGTGTATGTTCATATTTATGATTGTTTATGCTAATATACAGTGGTTTTAAGTTTGTTCTCATGTGTGTATGTGCTTTTGTGAATTATGATGAAAATAAATGAGAAAAATCTTTCTTGCAGGTAGTGTCATTATTAACCACTCATTTTATTGGAGTACATTCTAGGCAATATGTAGATGAAGCTGAACTTGCTGAACATGTGGTTGGTCTGACTTGCAGCTTGGCATGTCAGTCAAGGTATTACTTTACGAAAATGGAATTCAAGGCGAAAATTAAGGTCTAGATTGTACATTAGAATGCATGATTATGATGCAGATGAAATTGAATTTTGAAGAAGATTTCTATGTATTTATCAAATAACATATTATTTAACCAATTAATTGTTTATGCTAATATACAGTGGTTTCAAGTGGTGAATTTTGCTGTTGACTTGTTTTTGCTTCATATTTGCTGCATTATTAATTAAAAGAAATCTGCTTGCAAAACTATTATTTTTAAAAGGCCTTTTGAGCTATCTGTAAGCTTCAGTTAGTTCTCTGACTCTTTATTTGATGTTTGAGCAAAGCAATCAGCTCTAATATCTTCATCTAACTTGGTGTGTGTTCTATCTTTTGACTTCTTTTGCTCCATTTTACTTATTTCTCTTGCACATTCTGCCTTTCTCACATTAAGCAGGTATGTTCTTCCATTTTGCTTTTGTATAACTGCAGGAACAAGCCCACATGGCTCTCTGTAAATGCTAATGGTTCTTTTATTGCCAAGGATTCGATAGATCGAAATTTAATAAAGAAGAGCTTGTGGTAAGTAACTTGCACACTTCCTCATTAATCTTGGTGAAGAAAGATTTTTTGAAACAGTAGATAGTTACTTTCTTTCCAAGTCTTGGTATTGTTTCTTAAGCTATAGCTTAACGACTATTATACTGATGCATTTTGTTGTAAGCTCCTTAATCTAAGACCATTCCCAGAATATTCGAGAGAATCTCAACTTGTCAATAAATGGCACTGATTGCATAATTGCATTTTGTGTTGTGTGCTCACGCAATTATTTAGGGGTACTACTGAAATAACTAACATAACCTAGCTCTAACTTGCTAAGCCTTTCTCTGAAGTAGCTGGGGTTACGAATCTTTTGTTTTTATTCAGTTTAGTTTGACATCTTTTCTGATAGTCTTGTTAAAAAAAAAATCTTATGCTTTCCTTATTCCTTGAGATACTATTAATTTCTATGCTTTTCCTTCGCTTTTTTGGTTCTAAGAAAGTGCCTTTTTTGTACTTGACCAAAACCATCTTAAAGTAATAGTAATAATAATAACAATCATCATCATCATCATCATCATCATCATCATCATCATCTTAATCTAATCTTAATCTTAATCTTCAACTAAAACTAGTCTTGACATTCTCCCAACACATTTATTTCTGACCCAATATTTTCATTTTAATTTAGTAATTCATGTCCTAATTTATGCGACCTTATGATATATGCATTTTTTAAGTTATGTAAGCTGGTGAAATTTTTTTTTTCTACTACTAAAATAATTATATGAAATATTTGAAATGTAGATCCTGGTTGCCTTTTGATCATGCAAACTATTTCATGAATACAAGAATATTCAAGCTTCTAGAATTTGCTTCCATGAATTTATCAGCTTGTCCAATGTGCATTAGTGTGTGAATTCTGAATAGTATATGACCATATCACTGAAAGGTAGGCAACCTATGATTATTTACTGCTTGCCTGTGGATGGCTATGCAAACTTCTATTTGTTTCTTTATCTGTGCATGACATCCCTCTTGCTGGCTCTGCAGTTGGTTCAGGTTAAAGGTATTGGTAGCAATCCCAAAGGTACAGCCACAATTTGTCCTAGCTATATGGAAAAGATATCCAACAATGAAATCTCTTTTGAGTGTTTACATAGATCCAAGTAAATCAGTAAGTTATTAAAAAAAAAAAGCCATATTTCTTGTATTTGTCATTGTAATTACTGATTTAGATATGGCGGGGAAGAGGAGGTGCAAAGACATCAATTAGAATCTCAGGCAACCAAATGCAACCCTAATGGCTTTCGGCCTCCATAGAGAAAAATACTTGGTTGATTTTCATTTTTTAATTCTCTCGATTTTTGGAAACAGGCTGAACTTTTTCTAGAAGTTGTTATTTGACTTACAATACACATTGAACTTCTTATCAAACAGAGAGTTGCATTTTGATAGGGTTTTTTTTTTTTTTTTGAAAATTGATTTACACATGGAATGCAAACGAAGTGCATCTTGTGAAGGGATTGTTAATTCTTTCAACAACCAAATTGCTGTCTTTTACAAGCTTATCATCAAAACATGATTATAGTGTAGGATCCCTAATCATTTTCTCTTCATTTGTTATGTTTTGAAACTAGCATTTTAAGAAATGGATTTGCCAAGCACAAGCAGCACTTCTGAGCAGTATAGAAGTTTTACTGGTTGATAAGCACTTTATTGTTTCCTGGTACATCCTGTGAATGACTTGGTTAGATTTCCTGACTTGGCAACATCACAGACAAACATTTCTTTATGAGCTATGGGACTCGGTAAATTACCACCAGTCAAGTCTTGCTGCTTATCTAAAATTTTATATTGGTGGATTTACTTACCTATAAGTCCATATGCAGTTGAAAATGTTGCATCTCCATGCCTACAAAGGGGTACCTTACACATGTTCTAAACTAACCTGTAGCAGTTCACTTTCCTGTACTTCCACCACTCAATACTTTCAAAGATTCTCAATTCAACCAAGTTCTCACACGTCCGAAATCAATAAGCTTCTTCTTCACATACCAACCATTCTTCTGAAGTGAACATCTACTATTCCTTCACTTATTTTATATAAGCACTCTACTGCAAGACTTTGCAGCAATGAAGCATCCCCAAAAGGTGTCCATCAGCTTATTGCATTATTTTTTTAGAAAATATCTATCTTGTGTAAATTCTTGATGATTTTGGATTGTTTGAGTAGCATTTCTTCTCAACCTTTTGTGTGAGAATCTAATAAGTGTATGCCTGGCTGGGTAGTTACTGCTTCCGAAGTCTTGATTAACCATTTTCACCTTCTGTCTTGACAACAGAAATATTGATTCTTCCTCAGCTCCTTTAGTTTCTTATTTTCTGGCCAGCTTTTCTAAAACTGAGACTGAGGCCTGTCACAACTGCGCTGAGGCCTGTCACAACTGCACTTATTTTTTATGGAGTCGATCAAAAGCTTGTTGAACTTTTCTGCAATGCCTTTCACCCTTGAGTTTTGGTTGCTATTTCTTGTGCTAGATAAAGGCTTTCCCATACTTCTACAGGCTTCTGTTTCAGATTCAAAGGCTGGTAAGTTCTCAGCATTTTACCAATGTTTTGGGCTGTGTAAAGCTGCTTTCTTTTATTTTTCTTGCAAGACCTTATTTTGTCGATCTTAAGAAATGTAAAAACTCAAAATCTATGATTTCTTTTGTTTGAATATAGCAAAGCTGAATTTGCAACTAGCTTAGCTTTGCTTCTCATTCAGGTTAAAGTTTAGATTTGTGAAAAGCTTTTATAACCCAATCATGAGCAAAAGTACATAAGTATACAGAAAAAACACTACTGCTTCCGCAATGTCAACAATATGTGCTTGTTATAATAGTAAAATGTATAAATATACTTAAACATTCATAAATTATATTAAGGTGATATAAAACGGAATGTTTAATTAATGTAAAAAAAATGGCACTATTCTTTTTGCTGTAATGATTAAATAGTTTCTTACCAAAAATATATATATATAATAAAGAATTCTGACGAGTTATGTTAATTTAATGCAGTGAGAAAAAATAAACTCACTAATAATCTAACCATAAAGATATTAAAAAAAAAGGTGGTTAACCTCTGAGGTTTCATGTCTTAGGTCCTGATCTTGACCATGGACTCTTAGTAGCGCTCATATTCTTTTCTTGTGTTAAAAATGATTGAGCCTGTAGAAGTTACCACAGTGACATCCTTATCTTTCATTTGCAAATCCTTAAATTTCTGGGTGATACTAAAATCTTAAAATATTATGAGTTATTTTACATATTTTGCTTTCTACAGTGTTTTTTAATGATGTTTAAAGGCTGTAACCCATTTTTAACGGCAAGGGATTCCTCAATTCAAGGAAGGAAAAGGAAAAAAATAAAAACAAAAAAAAAACAAAAAAAGGAATAGAAGTGGATCTTCTCTTGTGCTGTTTGTGCTTAGTTGGTGTGTTTGTCAATTCACTATTAAAAAAGAAAAAAAGAAGCTATCAAAAATTTTTTCCCTTCAATATGCTGAAAAATGGTTCTGTTTCTATTCTAAATGTGCATTTTGTTCTCTACTCTTCTGCTTCTATCTTTTGTTGCTTATGGTGGCAGAAATTGTTTGGCCTGAAGTGCATCAGGCAATAAAAGGGTACTTGTTCATCATGACAAGTCCGTGAGAAAGAGTTATTTTTAAAGGATTTGACAGTCGAGCGGTTGATAGGCAGAGATAGAAGATTAGGTGAGATTTGTTCGATGAGGATATACAGAATTCTCATGGCACAGAGTGGAAGCATCAAAACCAACGATATTGAGGATGGTGCTGATCTCTTCAAATGCTAGAATTTTCACACTGTGATATCCCATAAGATCATCTCTTGCAATATTATTGTCTAAAGGTGCATGCATAACCCTTTTTTAATAGCAATCCATTTTGTCTAGGTACATACATTGAACAACTCTGCTTGCTATGGCAGCCCCAGTTTCTTCTGGAATCCATGGTCCTTATATTAATAAACCTCTGTGCTTATCTGATTTGGGTCAGACCAACATGTTTATGCAGATGATTCCAGAAAGGATCCTTTGGTGGTTCTATTTATGTGTTTTAGCCAATTAATTTGAAGAAAATCCAAATGATGTGCACTCATATGTTTAATGCATATTAGAGCACCTTAGGTGCATTGCTGTCTCATCTTCATTATGAAGATAAGGATTATTTCCTCATAGTCAAAGAAAAGGAAGATTTCATCGATGAACAATTGGCTTAGTGGATAAAAGTGCTAAATCCATTAATCAAGTTTTGGGTTAGAAATTTAGGAGTAGAAAATATTATATTGAGAGAGTTTCTTTTAATTTGGATATGATAATACTCGAACTGGGTTAATAGAAGTATGATTTCAAACACCAAGTTGATTATTTGAAAAAAAAAAAGGAAGATGTCTGGACTATCTTCGTTAGTCAAATTCAGTGGCTCACCGGTTGGATATCCAATTTTCTTTTTGGAAATTAGATGTCAATAATCTCTCCACCTCTTTTCTTTTCTATTGTAACCGGATAAGATCCATTTGCTTGGTTTCTTATAACTGTTCCCTTTTTGTGCTTTGTGGGGGCACCTGCTATGGGGGAGTGCTGCGTCACATCAAAGGCAGTGAATCCAAGCAGTAACAAATGGAATGAAATGCTTCAGTTTCTCCCTCGTCGGCAATTTTTGTGCTGAACCAAGTTTGCCAACATTGGTTGCTCGGATCTTGAGAGTTCATCTTGAAAGCTCAAATAACCTTTATCAGTGTACATTTGATTTTACGAAGGTCTGTATACTTTCAAAATACAGGATAAAATCCAAAGTGGTGGAAATATGCTTTGAGGATATGAGAAATGTGATTATATATGACTAGAATATGTTCATGTAATTTGAGAATCTTGATGACCTTATTCTGCAGTAGCAGGGATGCTATTTCTAACCTTTTTTCCGGAGTTTACGCTTTGCGTGTGTGATGCGTACTTTAAGGACAGACAAATGGTGCACTGTTGTTGATTTTCTATGAAAGTGGATTCAAAGGTTCCTCCACTAATGCTTCTCTCAGAGACACGAAGTCCCCACCACTATGGTGAAGGTGGGCTGCATTTCTTTGTAACTCCACTTGCACACCGTGTCCATTATCAAACCTAGAGGTCCAGTGGACCCCCATCATTAAAGGACCATTACCAGTTGATGTTGCCTTTCATTAATGCTTCAATTCAATTCTGAGTAATTTTTTAGGAACCATATGCATATTGATTTTTTTTGGTACGGTGAGATGGTATCTGAAATTATATTTTAATTAATCCGATTTCTAGTCCAATTTGAGAATGAGCTCTCCAATCATAATGCATATCGATAATTGTGGGATGTTCACAATTGATGCTTTATTTAATACCGTTCATTATTTTACTATCTTATTGTATAAAAAGTTATAGTTAAATAGTACTTAGAATCATTTTTTATTAATCTAATTCAAGCGATGTCGAATTCAATTTAAGAAAGAGTTATCCTATCATAGTGTATATTGATACTTGTGGGATGTTCACTATTGATGCTTTATTTAGTAACGGTTCATTATTTTACTATCTTATTGCATAAAAAATTTTAGATTATTATTCAATATTTACAAGCCAATAATATTGATATTTGTGAAAATTATAAAGACCTATTTCAATATAATTACTGAACTACTTATAAATAGTCAGCACATTAGTGTCCCATGAACATTGGCACATGTCGTGTTCTCAGGTGACTATATATTGTTCACTGGTCTTGATATGGTTTCTAACCGCAGGAATGCTCAATGGGTACAAGGACACTGAGCACCCAAACAATTTGCTCATTTTTGGCTCACCATATTCTGGCCCTCATTATCACACTCAACTACAAAACGCCCCACATTGACATTGATAGTATGATGAGCCGATTAGCAACAAGTGCTAGACACGTATCTCGAGGGATTAGGTCCCTTCTATGATCAGGTCACATCATTGCCCCTGCATAAGCGCACACTGCACTGTCTCCTTCCACACATTGTCTGTCTTGCATCGCATACAATTTAGTCTGAGGCTACTTCCTTTATATAGTGCAGGTGGGTGGTCTCTACTTGAACAAATTTGATCATGGAAAAGAGCAAATCATTCTCTGGATACTCGTATCCTTACACAGAGGTCCGTCTGGCATTCGAGGATCGTGAAAAATCATATAGCTTCAACGGGCCAAGCGGCAAAGTTGATGGAGCAGCACATGCCAATCCAGAGCTCGAGAGGAGGAAGAGGGTGGCTTCTTACAACTTGTATACAACGGAAGGTAAGCTCAAGTCCTCATTAAGGAGCAGTTTCAAGTGGATCAAGAGCAAGTTCGTAGATGATTATTATGATTTTTAAAGCTCTCTTCCGAGTTAAGTTCCGAACTGTGCTACTCTTATTCCTCGTATATTGTTGGACAAAATCACATAAAAAAGTTTATGTGAAGTGTGTTTCTGAAATTGAACTGATGTACGTGTGGTATTGGAGGAGATGTGTTTTCATAATAGAAATAGATCAACCGATGCTTGATTGTTACTAGCTCTTGTGAATATTGCTTATGCAATTTCAACCATCGTCCTTGATTTCCCTGGTTCGTGTGTGTGTGTGCGTGTAAGAGAGAGAGAGAGAGAGAGAGAGAGAGGCACATAAGTATATGCACATGCTAATTTATTCATCATGAATTCAGAGAAAATATTCTAATCATATTCTGCAAAGCCCTTTAACGGAAAAAACCATCTAACCGAGCTGAAGGTGTGAAGATGTGAAGAGATCACCCCACCAAAAAAAAAAAAAATTCTCTATAGAGGTGTCCTAGGTGATGTGGGATGTACAAGAGCTAGTAGGACACTGTAGTTGTGGACAAATGGGCTAATCTGCATCTATTGCAAAGAGCTTCATGATCTTTGAGTGATCAAAATCTCGGTAATCATCATAGAGAGAGACCTCCGTATGAAATTGAGTCTGTCGCCTTTATTGTAGTTAACCATGTTTATACCGGAGGCTGCTAATAGGGAAAGTTCTGAATGTTTTGGAGACCGTTAGGGTGACCTTCGGTCCTTGCAGGCCCATCATGATCAGGACCAACATCTGCAAAAGGAAGGAATGTCGAGATGATTGGGAATGGGATGAGTGATTCTTGTATAGCTTACTTCGTTTACTGCTAGAGATGGTGCTGCTTGCACTATCACCAAATTCCCGGCTGTTGAAGCTTGGCTCCACGTTCTTCTCTCTCTTTCTGAAAAAGGGAAAACCCAATTGCTTTTCTGACTTCAGTATAAGATTTTACAACCTTTTTTCTTTTGCTAATCAGAATTTTACAACCTTATAAAACACTGATTGTTGATGAACAATTAAAGCCTAAAGGAAAAGGAATTCTAGTTGTAGCTTATTGATTCTGCATAGTTGATGATTTCACTTACAGATGGTTAGTATATACAACCATTGATCTAGTCATTGAACTGGGGGTATCATGGAACTTTTTGTCCAAAAAACTTTTTGTTAAGAGAGTGTCCTGTGTCGGTGACAAGCCAGGGGAGTGGATTATGGAAGTCATGGTTACTTGCCAAACATGTTTTAAGGATTTTCCCTTTGCTTCTACGATCGACCACTTGGCATATAAGTCAACCCTAAGGGATTCTTGTGAAATATTTTAAGCCTCAAAAGAATCAATATTACCTCTTTAGAAGATATGGGATTTCCTTTTGCTCTATGCAAGATTTGGTTCTTTCTGTCATGAGCTTCACGTTGCTGTGCTGCAGTTTTATGTTTTGCTTTTCGGTGCCTGCATTGACGGAAAAGCACATTTATGTGAACACTCTTGTGCAATTTGAACATTTTATCAAAATTGAATGAACCTTTAATTTTTCAAGTTAACACCTTTCAAAATTGGAGGTAGAAAGAATAAGCCTTCACTGCTCTGGAGAGCAATTGCTGAACCATTGCATTCTTCCAAGCAAGCAGAAATGTTTTTCTTTTAAAATTTCAACAAACAAAAAGGAAGTGTGACAAGTTTGAAGAACATACTTCTTGTTGTCGTGGATTAGCACTGGCTCATCCTCTTGTATGGATACTATAGGCAGACCAGAGAGATCACATGCTAGTGGGCTTGAACTAAAGAACAGGAACCAAAAGGAACAACTCTGAAGAACAAATTCGCATGCACATTACACACACAACACTTCTATCAAATACTTCTAGGCGTTTAAAAATATCCAGAGCTGCCGGAATTTTCTCAGGAAGTTAAAAAGTTTTCCTATACTTGTAGCAGGATAATTGTTTGAAAATTTCAGTGTCATTAGCGACAGTCTTGATCTAAAAGGATCATGCCAGCTATGACCTTTGTGACATAACTGTGTAGAGACTATCATGCAAGATATTCGTAGGTCAAAAAATAATTGAACATAAAATCATTGCCAAAAAAAGCTGGTCTGAACTAATAATCACTAATTTAGTCATACTCTGTTATCATCAAGTCTTTCGGCATTCAATACAAAACAGAAAATAGGGTGTGATATGTCCCTTCAATTAAACTTTATATGCAAATTTTGAGTCCTAACATATATTTGGAATTTCCAAAGAAAGCACATGAGAAATAAACAGTGCATCTTGGAGTAACCTCGTCTTGGAGTGCAGAAGAAGCAGTGCCACGGTTGGTTGGATCCAGAGATAAAAGGGTAGTCAGCAAACCAAATGAAGAGGCAGGAAAATCTTTGAAGGTCTCCTGATAACTAGATTTATATGGTTGTGGAGGCCGAAGGTTGCTGGTAGCTTCAACCTCTTCCAGTCGTCCTCTGGGGGTGAACCACAGAGCTTGAAGATCTTATGAAGTTGCTCAACCTGAAGAAAACATCACCATGCGAACTGCCACACATGGATTAAACTTCCATCTCTTTCTCAAGGACAAATTTGACAATAAGCATAACGTCAAAAGATGTAGGTCATTACATTAAGTTGGAGCTTCATCAGTACTTTTTTCAGAGGCAAGCAAAGTCATCATCTTCCCAACCAAATAGCACTTCATTGCATTGCAGAAGATATACCTCTGCTTTTCCGGTCATAAATGGCCTCCCCATAAACACTTCAGCCAGAAGACATCCAGCGCTCCAAAGATCAATGCCAACCCCATAATCTGTAGAACCCAATGGTTGCTCTGGAGCTCGATACCATAGTGTCACAACTTGACTTGTAATAGGTCGTCTCCTATTAGGATCAAAGAAATTTGCAACCCCAAAATCAGCAATTTTAAGTAGTTTTGTCTATCGACAAGTTGGATCCTTAATGTGTCTGTGCAAAATTCCTCTCTTATGACAATGCTCAAGGCCCTAGAGCAATTGCTGCATATAGCCCTTGACGTGCATACCATAAAACTCCATTTATATCATCCTGAAACTTCATTAAGAAACCAGTTTTTGGTGTCAGAAGTCCCAATTTTATTGGTAGAAGGGAAAGACGTTAACCTGGGGTTCAGTTAGCTTCACACCAGGACGGCAGACAACTCTTGCCAAGTGTCTCCGCATATAATCAAAGACCAAATAAAGACTATTGATGTGGCAAGTCCTTCAAGCTTAATGACATTGGGATGATCCAACTTTTGCAGTATCATTATTTCTCTCGCCATAAATTTAATACTCTCTTGGTCTGAAGCATCAAAATGGACTTTCTTTAAGGCCACAATCTTCCCAGTGTCCCCATCCCGAGCTTTATACACATTGCTGTAAGTTCCCCGGCCTACCTGCAGAAGTAAAAGAAGTGATTATCATCCATCAAAAATTAAACCAGGCTGCATAAATCTCCAAAGCAAAGAAGCAGATTCTATGTCTTGCATGCAATTGAACTGTACAGAAGCAGCTCTAATTTCTGCCAGTTCATATGATGATCAAACAGCAGAAGAATTCACAGAACACAAAAAACTTTGTATATGCTTAGGAAAGTTCTTTGAACCTGAAAAAGAACTGATCAAACCTCTCATATTCAGACATCAGATGTACAGTGAAATACAATTGAAGAATGGATAAAGACAGCAATTTAACGTACAGCCAGAAAAGTGTTTTTCTATGTTTGAGAAAAAAAGAAAAAAAAATCAAAATAACTTCTTCCCAAAGAGGAACAGAAAGAAATAGGAATCCACTCAACAAGATCATCAGCATCGAACATGCACGAAAGTAGATATCAGCAAGAATGGCTAATTCCTTTGGCTTGGACTGCTATATATCAAAGATACCGAAAATTTTAACAAGAGAAAGGAATTTAGTAAGAATAATTTCCAATTATTTTCTGTAAGCTTATAGATGAATCATCAGCAGGAAGTCATTACTGACCTTGGCAAGTTTATCATATGAATCTGCACTTTTTGGAACCCAACCAGCCAGAACATCTTTTGGTATGTTATCAACAAGCCACATTGGCCACCCATCTATCAATTGATCGCCAGTAATCTTCTGCAGAATTCTTCCAGAAATGTTTCCAACATTAGCTTTCCCCTCTCTTTCTAGAGCAACAATTTTCTCCACAACACCATTGACCATCCTCTCTCTTTCTCTAACAACCAACCTCTCATGGCCACTGCCATCCTTGACAACCACTTATGCCTATACACCTTACCAGTATCTCTCCCTTGCTGCTTCTGAGCAATGGGCCTGCCTTCGTTACCTCTTCTGACATATCCATTTTGTTCTTTCAGTCTGTCAAGCTGTCGAGGAGGTGTGTACATGGAATGCCTAGACTTAGTACACCCCATTGAGAACCTCCCCTAGGAATCAGTTTGCTCTGTGGGGATGTGAAATGTGGAGATAATCTTGGTGACATAGTAAGCATGCAAGGAGAATAAAGGAATGGAGTGATAACTTTTTAGACGAAGGAGACAAGTGAAATTGGCCTAGTTCGGCCAGCTGATTATAATATGATACGAAAAGACAGTCTTTGTCCAGCTTTGCATTCCTCATCCAGAAAATGAAGGGTTAAAGGCTGGTATCCATTATCAATGGCTCAACTGCGTTACCAAGAAGTTAGACTGAATATCCACAAGAAGTCAAAATACCTATTCTGGCGGGAAGGAGTCAATAGATGATTCTGCTAGGTTTACTTCCACCACTGTTTACTGGTTGACATTCTGCTCAGAGCGAGGATAGCAAGAAAAATACAGAAACCAGAATGAGCAGGACAGATGATCCATGAAATTGTTTCTCGCTTCATAAAATTAGTATATTACCACAGTAGGAGTCACACATTCTCTTACGTATGTAAATTGAAAATTGCCAAAATACCTTCATCACATGCATTTTTGGGTACGTCAAGAGCTATGAAAACAAATATAAACACAAAAAAAAAATGGCATGCAACTGTCAGAATAACAGTTGCTCCAACATCAAAAGGCTAAAATGGTTCCTGATAACAGAAATGACATTAAATTTCAATTATTTTCTCGAGAACAATAACAATAACAACGTGTGCAATGGTGGCAGCATCCACAATGTAAAATCAACTTCTCTAACAATCAATATATTGAAGATGCATCTAACCTGATTTGCACTAAAATCCCTTTATATTTTGCTTCAACTATTGAGTCCAAAAAAGTATAGTCCAATGTGAATGAGGTTTTCAATCCATGTGTCACTACAAGCTAAGTTTCCTTGAAGATGCTTCTCAATGAATTCTAGAGGTGGGGGGGGGGGGCGCTTGTCTTGATTTACACAGGTTGAATTTCTAAATCGACACAACTTGATCTTTCAATTTCAAGCTTTAAGAGAATACACAAGGTAGTATCATGAGCAATATGATTTCTTGTGCCGGAGCAATTTGGATTCCTGATTGCTAAAGCAGTCTGATAGACTGAGTGCTTCAAGCTACGAGTCTGCTGGTGCTAAAACTGTCTTCCACTTAGCATATGCCTTGAGGAGATACCAAGATCAAAGGGTCCCAGGGAGTCCGTAGTCTGAATGAAGGAATCAAAAAAGTGAATCGGCTAATCCATTAAAGATCATGCAACCAACAACAACGGAAACATTTTTATTTACCCATTTGATGCCTGCCAGACCAAGGCTACTTTCATCATTGTGAAATCTTGAACCAAGTGACAAATCGGTATTGAGCTCTTGATAGGTATGGTCTTCTGCCAGCTCAGTCTCGCTGTGTATCTACAAAATGCAACAGAAGCGGTAAATAATAGACAACAATATAGTTGGTCAACACGTATGCAGTTCTCAACCTACAGCAAATATTTATTCTGATCAAACAATTTTAGTATTGGTGAAACTGCCCTGATATGGTCCGACAGAAAAATAAATAAGGAAGAAAAGGGGGCCACCGGCAAGCATCCTTTGCCAAGTCTTTCTAAGTGCAACACATCTTTTCATTCAATTCCAATAAAACCCTAACTTTGACCATCAAGGAGCAGTAGCTTTTTCACTCAAAAATTCTGACAACATGATGGTAAGATAACTAAATCTTAGAGAGTGTTCCTTTTCTTCCACATCTTGGCCTTTCAACAAAAATTCTTGTTCAAATTAGGTTTTCAATGCAACCAACTTAGACGTGAAATTGAAGTTCTAGAAGCTTTATGTATTCAAGTTCTAATGCGCATGGGATGTGACCTCTAACCTGTGCAGATTTTGAAATCACATGGTTTGACAAGAGAAGGTATTTTAGAACTAATAACCAAGTAAGTGGAGCTTTTAACACCAAGATCAGTCACATGCATCAAGTTCTAGATGTGACAACAGATGAAGGACTATAATCACATCATGATCAAACCTTATTTGCAACAGACGAACCAAATGACTTGGAAGAATCAGCATCCCGAGTCTTTAACCCTGGGGGTTTTTGAATTAGAAAAGCATGGCGTGTTTCTTCCGCGTCCAAAATTGATGATTTTGGGGGAAGAGAGAAGGGCCTTGGAAGCTGAGGACCATTTATTTTGGTAGCCAGAAAAGCATCAAATGAGTCAGAGACAACTTCCATTTCCTGCAAGCCCGAGCCACTTCTGATTGACTTTGGATCCAAAGGCTTGAACTTCCCTCGCATGGATGCTTCAGACAGCAGGCCTCCAATGCTTATATTTGTCGGTGAGTCACATATGACTTGGCTTTCCTGCAAACCCGAACCATCTCCAACCGACTTTAGATCCAAAGGGTTTAACTTCCCTTGCTGGGACTCTTCAAAAAGCAGGCCTTTGAAGCTTCCATTGGTTGACAGAGCTTGATCTTCCTTTGAGCCCGAACTTTTTCCAACTGATTTTGGATTCAAAGGCTTGAACTTTGCTCGGAGGGATGCTCCGGAAAACTGGCCTCCAATGCTTATATTGGTCAGTGAGTCTGACACTATTAGGGATTCCTGCAAGGCTGAACTCTTTCCAACCGAACTTGGATTCACAGGCTTGAACTTGCCTTGCAGGGATGCTTCAGACAGCAGACCTCCAATACTTCTGTTGGTCAGCAAGTCGGGGACTACTAGCACTTTCTGAAAATCTGAACTTTTTTCTACCGACTTTGGATCCGAAGGCTTTAACCTTCCCTGGAGCGAAGCTTCAGACAGCAAACCTCCCATGCTTATATTGGTCAAACTGTCAGTCCAGTACAGAGACAATTGAGAAAGGTCCCCGCTATCATTTCCCATTTTGTCGTCCTGCTTAAAATCAAATGAGGAGTTTTAGGGGAGTGGATATCAAGGAAAAGAAGAGGTCTCCAGTTTTGTAAGTTAGAATAGTAACAAAATTGGGCATTCTTGGAAGATGGCATCTACATATTCAAACTTAACTGGACAGAGTTGGAACAGTTTAAGCCAAGGACTACACCCACAAATGTTGCATGTGATTCTATATCTAATAAGATACTGCTAAGAAAAACTAAATGCATTGATACTTATTTTTAAAATTCGTTGTAAGGCCTTTTAACAAAGATTTGCAGAAATCACGTGTCAACATTCAGGGAGTAATAGATATAACCTCCCTCCTAAGTAAAAATAGGAAACATGACATTCAATTGTTTGAAATCCAAGTATACATTTAGACAAACCTGTGAGCCTGTTGACATCTGATGATCCACAACTGAATTAGCTACTTTAACTGGAGTTAACATTTTATGCACTTCACTACTCACATCAACTTGTTCCCTTTCAGCACATGTCACTTCACTAGCACTACCTGTCTGTACTTCTCCTGATTGTTGACAACCCAAAGAGGGAGAGACTCTAGCATGCACACAAGACCCCTCCCGCTCAAGGTTGGAAAACCAGCCATACCTTGGAAATGAGAATGAGTCAGAGCATTGAATCAAGAAACAGGGTATTAGAAGTGTGGTAAAAGTAGTCACCAAGAGACCTTAAGCGAAATATTGGAGGAGCTCCAATGGTTACATAGACATCTCCTGCAGTAATACCACAATCAGACAAAGTCCATCTTCTGCAGTGAGCCACATTTTCTGGTGCTATGTCAAAAGGAAAAAGCACAGGCTCCCCTGCTGCTACACTTGAAGTGCCCCACTTGAGATTGATGTGCTTGAGCACGGATGATACTTTCTTACGGGCTCTTAGAGTAAGTTCCAGGTACGGATGATGTCCATCCTACAAACAAAAAGGATAATCATAACTTATCTGAACTCCCTGGACAATTTTATATTGGGTAGAAAGAAACACTTCAAAGTTCAATGCTTCAAGTTAAATTCATACCTTCTCCAGCCCTTTGCCAGTATAATCATCTAACGGAAAAAGTTGCAGCTTGATCTTTGCGGAAGGATGAAGCATTTGTCTAGGCTCAGGCTTGAGCTTGGGAAATTCATTTTTTGCCTCTGGGAAACATGCATTTGTCTCTTGAAGTGGCTGACATAAAGCTTTAGGCATGCACAATGGTAAAGATTTCACATGTGGTGCATTAACGAGTTGTTCACATTTCCCTAGAAATCAAAATCCAAAGACATTACATAAAATTGAAAGATCTCATGCTATATGGCATCTCAAGTAATTAATGACGAAGAAAGTGACCAATTTAGTTGTCAGCGTCACACCTACTACTTTCCAAGCCTGGCCATAATTTCTCTGTCTAGGTTTCTGCACTCCATTGCCACGACCATTGGGATTTTTCAGGGCCTTGGCTTCCTTTTGCTTTGTCTGCCCGGGAGCTTTCATCTAAATTCACATCTCATATAAATTGTTTCCTCTGAATTCAAACAACAAACACCTAAGCCCCTCCAAGAGAGAGAGAGAGAGAAGGAGCAAGCAAAGTACACTTCCTTGCATAAACAACATTCTAGCATTCATTCAACATGGGTTGATGTTTGTTTGACCCATAAATTCATATTAGTGAGTAACAATACTCCTAGGAAGTGAAATCATTTTTATTTATCAAAACTATAATTAGGTGGATTTCTATTAAGGGAAAAAAAGGCTTAATTCCAAAGTCCAAAATGCACATTGTTAACTGCACATATTATGATGAGATCGTGTAGAACAACAGATTTAAGAGCATACTTTAAAATAAATAAATCCGAATCATGCCCTAGATTCAGCTTAAACCTAATAAAAAAATCCCAAACTTCAAAAACTCCGAGAAACCTAAAGAAAATATGCAATCCCCCCACCCCGCGAAATGGAATTAATTGTAAACAGTTCATCTCAAACGTTAACAGGACGCTGATGTCCACCAAAAATTTTAAGAAAAAATAATTATTGTATAGATCATTTAGCTAAACATAAGCAAGTCATGAACAAATTAGGGTTTCGAATTTGGCGAACGTAAACCAATCTTGAATTTCATCGGAAAGAAAGATGAAATTATAATAAAGAATCAAATTGATTCAATACCGATGTCAAAAATAAGAAAATCTAAAGCGGAGAAATGAGATCGAATTTCGGAAGAACAAGAAAATCAGTTCTAGGTGAAAAGTAAAAGGGGAAGCAATCGATTCAAAAGAAAAGAACAACCAAAAAGATTTTGGAATTAAAATTTGGAATTCGTGGATTTGCGTTTTCTCGTACCTGGGATTGGATCTAAGGATCTCTTCGTTGTTCGATCGTTCGAGCGATTCAAAGAAGCCTGTTTCGCGGGCACTAAATGAGCCGATGATTTCTAAAAATTTTTGTTTCCGAGTTCTTAAAAATTGGCTTGCCCGCCTTCACTTTCACCGGAGACGACGCCGTTTCGACTCATTTTGAGCATCCACTGAGGAACAGCGGCTCCACTGATGAGAACTGTGGAAAAATTAATTTTATTACAAATATTAGTTTTTTACTTAAAAATTAAAATTTTATCTATTAAAATTATAATTTCAAATATATTATGCATTCAACCTTTAATATAAATATCTATTTTTTGTTTAATTTTCAATCTAATGAAAATATATTGCTAATATGATAACTATTTGATAATAAATATTACAATTATAATTTTTATTTGATTTAAAAACATATCAGTATGACCATTAAATTTAGTGTATTATATTTCTTGTTTTTTTAAAACAAATGCATGAAAATAAAGAAAAATCAAATGGCATGTCTAATGAAACACATAGAAATATGTCTCTCGCTTGATTTATTTATTTATAACCATGTAAATATTTTTGAGTACATTGAATGAATGTAATCTCCTTTTATGGTTACTCTGTTGGTTGTCCTAATTCTAATTATATAAATGACAAAAGATGAAAGCAATAATAATAATAATAATGCTTAAATTTCATTATGGTTTGAATATTTAACATTCGACTCGATAATTTAAAACTGACGAACCTGATTAGATTTAATCTGTATGAAATTTTTGTTTTTAGTACAAGAAGAATTGTCTTGTCATTATTGTATGAATAATAACCTCAAAATAATTAGTTTTTGGGCAAATTATGTATACCAAAAATTTATGGGAATTTAGATTTTGTTTGATGTGAATAGGAGGAGGCCTGCACAATGATAGTTCAATTAACTTTTGGGGGGAAGTCTCATATATACAACACCTTGTTACTCCCTTCTACATTATAAGCATTTTAAGCTCCTTGAACTACTTCACTTCAGACCCTGCCCATTTGCTCATCCCTTAATTCTGGAATTAAGGAGATAATGTGGTATGACAATAATAATTTCGGAATAAAATTTACTCTCATAAAATTATTATTTCTCTGATTGAATTATGAAAAATTTTCACCCTGAACAAATTTTATAATAAAATTATTATTTCCTTTAAAGTTTTCTTTTCTTTTTCATCTTAAAAAAAATATATATATATATATATATATTTTTAAAATATTTTTCCCTCTATTATACTCCATTTAGAGTAACATTTTATAGGTATATGCCATCCCCGTGAAGTTTTAGAGAGAAATTGTTATAAATATATCAAAAGAGTATAAAATCAATTGTTATAATCGTCATTCTAGCCTCTACCATATATATATACTATATATATATATATATATAAATTAAGGAGATTGTAATATTTTACATCCTCTCGCCTATCAGCATACATGTCCCAAGTAAACCTATTAAACAGGTGCCAAATACTGCAAAATACAACTTGGACCCATAGATTAGTGGGGTATTTGGACATCATGTGAATCTAGTGGTCACTAAAGCCCCCGATCTTCAATTTCCAGGAGAGGAGGCTTTTGCTGCTCCAAGAGTTCAAGAGCAAGATCAATCTTCCCCGCCCTGTTCCAACATAAGCCAAGAAGCTGGGCCACATGTCCAGCGTACAAGATCATGTTCCTGTTTACCAACTTACCAGAATTAAAAAAACCAAACTCAACTAGGTATCCTAAGCTGGACCAGAAGACATTAATCCAACATTCAATTCCAAGAATCCGTTTAAAAGGACAACAAAATAGAATCTTCATTAAATTGGTCACATTTGCTTGACCAAGTACACACAACAACTTTTGAACTTTTATCACACCAAAACCCAACTAAGGTCTCTATCTTCTCAAATGAAGAGCGCCAGCAAATAGTACATGATAGTAACTTTAGTAAGTTCTCAACAGGGAGACTTATGTAACAAAATTAAACAAAAAGGATTAAAAGAAAGAACTTCTATCTTTGGTTTTATGCGCACATTTCAAAGATGCAACTCAAGCTACCGCCAGGTGAATTTACCGATTGCTGCCAGCTGTGTATCTCCATACAGAAAGGACAGGACCATTTTTTCCCTGATCTACATAATTCTATAGTCGCCCCACCCCCAGGCATTCTCTCTTTCCCTCCAGTCGAGAAGGCGGCAAATGATTTCAGGTCCATGATGGCTTGCACAATAGGAATTTTAGTAAGGATATTCATGGCCAGGGCTATCAGCATGCATGTCCATAGAACAGTCAAAAGATCTAGGAGAATTGGATTCCCTGTTTGGATTCTGAGAAGAGTTGCTCTCATTGTTCCGAGGCCCATTTCCATATGGCACGATATTATTGGCATTGTAACCCCCTTGTGACAAGTGAAATGGCTGGAGGCTCCGACGAACAGGGCTGGACAGAGCATTCGAGAACACTGAGTTCTTACCTTCCAAATATCCAGGACGAGTTCCTTGTCCTATGGCTGCCAGTCCAAAAGAATTAGAGGACACGGGGAGTCCAGAGTTCATGTGATGTATTGCTGTCTGGGAATACTGGAGTGGAACCCTTGGGGACACTGGGGACTCATCTCCATATTCAAGTTCATTCTGCATGGTTTACACCCCCGGGAACCAAAGAAAAAAAAAATGTTAATATTCTTAAAAATGTCAAATAATCAATACTATCTATACAAGTTGAAACCCAAAATTCTCACATTGACACGTGGCAAAAGGAAGGACAAATGTGTTGTTTTGGAATGTTGAACAGTATGGTTCACGGAGTGATTGAGAGCCTCAAGTAGTTGAATTAAGCATGACTTTTCAATACAATATATCATCAATATAATCCTAATTTAAATTTATGCTACCAAACAATTTTACTTTTATTTGGAAAATTCTATTGTTCAGCCAAAAGTTCTTTTGTATTAGTATATAATATTACACAAAAAATAAGACAAAAAATATATCAATTAAAATAAATTTAACACAATTTCTTATTTCCCAAACACAAGTCTCTCCTTTTCATCGTCGTCAAGTTTATAGATCTTGAGATTACAAGTTTTTGTACATTAGATCTTTCTACAGATAAGTGGTCTGACAAAGAGACTTTCGGGTGGATGTACATTAAATCTATATAGAAAGGATAAGTCATCTTGAAATGTTGCACTGGGCATTGTTAAACAAAATTGGGATTAGTTAAATTAGTGGAATTGGGAATGACTTTTCAAAGCAAAATATTAATATTATAATGACGACAAATTTTTTTACCAAAAAATTTTGTTTCTACTTACAAAACTTTATATAGCTAAATAAATTTAGATATTACGCATAAAATATAATATTTTGTAATCAACTCATATTTCCCCAAACACAGCTTTGTCTCTCTTCTCTTGCTTAGCAAAATGTCAATTTATGATGTTAGATGAACAATAATTGTTATGAAGGATTGAGAAAGAGTTTGAAATGACAAGAATATCCCTTATTATTGCAATACTTCATTTCTGTTCCATATTTTGATGAGGCTATTCAAGTCATTTCATCTCCTGCGTTAATTTCAAGGGGAAGATTCATTTCCACTCCCCTTTCTCACTTGATTTTCGTTCTATAATTGCTCTGTACTACCTCTTTTTTTTTCTTTTTTTTTTATCAAAGAAAGAAGAAAGAAGTGGGTAGATTTAAACTCTTTCATAACGATGTTTACTTATTTTTCTTTTTTTTTTGAGGGGGGTGAATTTGGGGGCCTTGGAAAGTGGTTTTTCTCATCAGACGATCGGATCTACTTTTTTTGGGAATTGTTTTATGAATTCTCTCTCTCTCTCTCCCTTTTTTAACTCTTGGTTCATCTACTTTCATGATGGGGACAGGGTTCTAGCAGGTTGGGAAATATTTGGATTGTCAAGAAACAGAATCTGCGGAACAGGTGAGCAATCTTTAAGAGCTGTCCTTTTTCCTCTCTCTCTCTCTCTCTCTCTCTCTCTAACTCAGTGGAGAGTAAGCTTTTACAGAAAGATTGTACAAAAAAAATTTTGAGATCATTAAAAAACTTTGGGATCTATCCTTGCTCTCTCTTTGAGTTAGTGGAGAACTAATTTTGGGAGAAAAGACTAGGCAAACTAGATTACATTTTTCTAAAAAATATCATTTTGGGGAGAAAACTAGTGTGCACCTCTCACCTTTTTTAAATATATGTTTAAAAGGGTGCTAGATTAATATTTGCTACCAACAAGCAATGCTTATAATTTTTCATAATTAGAGGTGTGATTATGGATTTGATTGAGAATAATAAATATTAGCATTATGTTTATATAAGCTTCCTCATTTTTCTTCAAGTTGGCAGAGATGTGTTGGGAAGTTTATATAATCCTTATGCTCTGTTGAGAGTTTAACATAGATTCAGAAGATAATTATCTACTTTGCAATTTTAGGTTTATATTTACTTATCAGCAATATTTTGTGAATTATGTTCCAGATGAGTCGAAGTTTCTTTTGTTTTAATAATATGATTAATGGTAGAAATTTTTGTTATCATTTTAGATATTAGATTGTTGCTTTCTTGTGCAAAAATGTGCTAAGATAGTTGGTAACAGAAATTTTCATTATCGTTCTAAATTTTGGAGTGTTACTTTGCTGTGGTAATCTATAATTCTAGCTTAGATTAGATTTTGTTGCATTTTGGGCTATTTGTTCTTCCTCTAAAAAGATCTAACTTTTTTTTGGTTACATTCTATTTAAAATTTTTGAATTTTTTTTGAAGACCTTATTTTTTGGGGGGGGTAATATTATCATTGTTTATCTTTATATAATTAAAAGCTATCACTTTGATGAAAGAAATTTCTGAAACAATATTAAAAATTCACATTTATGAGCAGTTGTTTATTAGTTATTCATTCTTTGTATTGTTTACAAAATATTTCTTTCGAAATCAAATTTACTTCTTTGTTGATTTCTTCCATGTTTATAGTTGGTGCCAGTTACTTGATTTCTTTTATGCATCTTGTTGACAAATTTTACCTTTGATCACATATACGAATTTTATTTCTTTTCAATACATTTAGTTGTCTTACAGAAAAATAAGCTTGAAAAGCTCATAAATAAGGTTAACAATAAACATCCTTTTACAACCAATTTATATAACCTCTTCTCACTTTGTGTACTTTGAAGTTCCAACCAAACAATAAAATACCAAAGTGACAACATCAATGCATTTATACCGGCCAGATGATAAGTACCAAATGACGACATACACTTATACTGCCCTTTTTATCGAAGTTAATGCAATCACTAAAACAAATTAATTTTTATTGTATATTATAGAACTATCTTTTGTGTTACAAAACATAACTTTAATTCTCAATAAGTTTACTCTAAATTAATTCCATGCAATACTTCAACTAGTTCCTTCCCATTCTCTTATCATCCTATTGCATCTTGGACTCTTATTTTTGTCACTCTACTCAACTTTATGACTGCCAATCACTTGCCCTTTCTCCACACTTCCTAAAATTTTGTATATTTTCTCTTCTACCAATGACAAACCACATTCAAATTTTGACAATTATATATTATATTTAATTATTATTTTTTTACACAATTATATGATTATTATTATTATTATTAATTGTATTCATATATATATACAATTCTAAATTCATGTACCCACAGCAACGTGTGGCTACAATGATATTATTTATAACAAAGTAGAACTCATTTTGGGAACAATAAAGAAAGAGAAGTTCATATTAGATTTCTGAAGAATATAGTTGATGACTCAATGGACTCTCTCTTATAGTGTAGATTGCTGCTCTTAAACACTAACCAGGAAAATCACTTGGGAGAAATCTCCGAAATGGTTCAAGGTTCAGATTATAAAGCACCAATTGGGTTGAAAGTAAATCTAGTTCAACCAAGACTTGTTGTAAGCAAGACATATCACCCAAAATCAGTCCCATTCTTTGAGTGAGTATCCACTTGTGTGTGTGCATGTGCATGTTACAACCATCGTATACCAAACTCAAAGGAAGAGTTAGAGCTTAAATATGAAACCTGGAGGTAAGAAACAATTTCAGTGGTTGTCACCCTGGCTCCTTCCCCTTGCTGTCTCAAAATCCACTGGTAGAGCTTCTCCTGCAAACAAAAGAAATGGTGAGTAACAAAAATTAAAATGTCTGATCAACATAGAAGAGCTACCTTTGCTTCAGTTGAAAGATACAATTAATTTTTCATTTTTCTAGCAAGAGAACAAGTCTGTATTTCCATTATGGGGAATCTGAAATGTGGTTCCTCCTGGGCCTTTCAACTACCACCTATTAAACATATTCATTCCCTTAGTTTTTGGCGTTTTAACTATCCAATGATGCAATAATATCAAAGGGCATTGTCCCATACAATAAAACATTTGTAACTTGAATCAAAGGCAACGATATACTTTTTTTCCAACAAGAAGATGGTAGTGGCCTAAAAAATAATTGGCCCATGCTTGAACAAGAAGTAACATGATGAAACCATCACAAAATCATGATAACAATACTGAATAATGGACTAAGAATTAACACAAACACAAGAATGAGTCAGAGTGATTGGAAGCTTCTACAATTGAAGCTAGAAGATAAGCAAACATGAAGTCAGAAAGACAAACAGTGAGGGAGAAGAAAGGAGAAAATACAGAGAAGTATGACTTAGTTCAGTAATCCATTTATCGAATAGTCAAAACTATAACCCGCTAACTAACAAATCTGGTGTATGGCGCTCAGTGTTGATTTTGTCCACTTGATTTTGCTTCTTTATTTCTTTAAACAAGAAAAACTTCAAAAATTAAGAACTCTCACTATCTAAAAGCAGCTAGAAGGGATTAGCTCAACACCATTCATAAAATTACTATAGGGAAATCAGACAATTAACAATTAGTGAGAAAAACCTCAAAAGGCCCGCTTCTCTCCCTTATGACACCACTAAGATTAACTTTTCTCCCCCCCACCCAATGTATACTTGTCTGATCAAATTCCTTGACCCCTAACAGATACAATGCAATAAATAAACAGTCACCAATGTGTTCTCTTCCAAAAACAATGAATCAAAAGGAAAACAAGATCAACTATCTTGTAATTTTCCTTGCATAAATAGCACCTATCAATCAATATCCCCATGCCCAACCAATTTATAATTGGCAACACATTATAGTAAATTGGAGTACATCTGTCAGGATAAGAAACTGCCACAGTTGACTGCCTTGTAGCCATTACAGAGAAAAAGTGCAGTTCGAAACCATGAAGCTTTAAGCCCTAAAAGACTTTTTCCAGCAAAGAGAAAACTTAGGAGAAAAAACTTTGGGCAGAAATGTTGCCAAATTAGCCTCACTACGAAACCAACAGCACCTTTGGGCAGAATTGAGTTCTTGCAAACTACTGTCTGACCACCCAAAAAGGACAAGATATCAGCATTTAACCTTTCTCACTGCATCAAAATATCCAACAGTTGTCTATTAATTAATAGCACAAATTTGATAAGACTACAAATCAGCCTGGCTATATCAGTGATGGTTGTAATCTCCCACTAAAAATAGACCTGCAACAAGAAAAGGATCACCTAAATTTGATGGAACAAAATTAAAACAATGCTTCGTAATTCAAGATGTGCCACTTAGGACTCCTAAGTACCAGGCTTCACTACACTGAATCATTTTACAAGAAGTGAAGAGAGGTCAAAAGATCAACCTGTAAAATCAGAAGTTATTGAAATGGGATTACAGAAAAGCTTGAATCCATTATACTAACAGCAAGGGCACCTAGCTCTATTGGAGCAATTTGCAGGAGAGTTAATTTATTGTTCTTAAATCTATAGCAAAAATGACATTAGATCATAGCATAAGGGTCAGAACAAACATTACAAGAACGAACAAGTTATCGCCAGAACATGGAAGTTGGAACTGGGATGTCGCTGGAGGACAAAAAAAATGGCGGCCAGATTCAAGGCCTCATGTTCCCCCCCCCCCTTTTTCCCCAGGGGGTGACCCTCGTTTTTGTAATATGTCCTATATCTAGAGACAAGCTTCGAAATCAGGTCTCCGTTACCACCCCAAGAGACTTTACTTTTCACCTGCCTCGTGAAAAGCAAACCTCAGAGCAATCCAAACATCATGCTTAGTGATTAAGGACAACCCGCAGTTCACCTCAAAGGGTGCTTGGATCACTTCAATCTATATATACAAAAGCCCAGCGAATACTCACTTTTCCACTGATATATGAAATTCAGAATTGATGTACATAGCCTACAGGCATCAAAATTTTTCTCAAGCACAATAAATTATCAATGAACTTTGAAAATCCATATAACAATCTAAATCACACAGCATCAAATAAATACAGGAAATGATTAACATAAATTCAAATTAAAATATATCCATAATCCAACCAGAAGATAGCAGTAATTGATTACCAACATTCATCAATAAAAATCTGCCCTTTATAACAAAGAGAGAAATCGGGAGAGAGAAAGAGAGAGAGTAAACCAGAGAGTGACGTTCACCGGCTTGGAAAGAGAGTCGTTGTTGATTCATAGCGTGAGTGTAGAGCTGGGAGAGAGAATTGGCGGCACTGCAGAAGGTGGTGTACATGGTTCGATCGACTTCGTCGAGTCGCGACGCATCCGATTTCCTCTTCTTCGCCATTTCACTTATTCGGATTCAGAAACCCTAAGGGCTGAAAATTGGGAATTTTTATTCAATTGTTTCGGATTTCTTTAGGTTTTTCGCCGGTTGGTAAAGTCTTGGAAGCAAGGGAAGTGGCATTTTATAGGGCAAGATGCGAGAGAGAGAGAGAGAGAGAGAGCGAGAGAGAGCGAGAGAGAGCGAACCTGAACCACGTGGCACGGCATTGTTTTCCACGTGTTTTGAACCCCTGGGATGGTGCTGTTTGAGATTTTTTTTTTTGGATGAAATTCGAATAAATTAAATAAAAAACTATGATTATTAACCTGTCCCTTAATTTTAAATTTAAAATGATATAATTTTGATTCAATTCTGATTTTAAATAATAATGATTTTAATTCAGTTTTTTAAATAATTTTTTATTATTTTTATATAATTCTCCCTATTTTTATTGTTAATATTCGATTTTTAATTTCAGTTTTAAGATTTTTAAAGATTTTAATTTCAAATTTTATCAGGTTTTAATAAAAATTCAGAACTGACCGGTGATCGAAAATTTTACTTCAGAATGGACAATAATCATTTGACGATCCGGTTCAGTTTTGCAAAATTTGGTTTTGTTTCAGATTTGACACCTTTAGGCATGGCTAGCCTCACCAAGTAAGCCCAAGTCGGCCTTGGGTTCTATATGGTTTGGGTCGGGCCATAGCTGGGCTCAATATGACTTGATGAATGGGCCAAATTCTCAGGCTAATTTTTTTTTAACTATAGATATCCGACAATTAATTAATTTATTTTTTTTATGAGTGGCAATCAATTTATTGATTTTAATTAATCTGGTTCAGACTATTTGTGAGGCCTATTAAGAAATAAACTCGCTTGATATCTTTTTTATTTATTTTTAAGATTAAAATTTAAAACTTTAATTAATAAAATCTAATACCTTTATCATTCAACAGATGAAAAAGAAATTCGCATTACTTTGCTTTACATGAAGCATAGTTTGCAGCTACAATGGCACCACGTTATCATATTCATTCTTAGAGACGTTAATTTTTCAATTTTAATTAAATTTATGAAAAAATATTAATAATCGCATTAAAAATGATACCATCTAAATTAAGGTCAATGTTGGAGTAATTTTTTGTGTATATTAATTAGGCAAATTCTTTAATTGGATGATACCATCTAATATCACAAAAAAAGAAAATCGATTTGCGATCATAATTGTGACATTTAAATACAAATATGTGAGCCCATAATCTTTCTTCTTCCCCCCCCCCCCTCGAATGGCTTGATTGTTAATTAGAGTACAACATTTTAAATAGTGAAACCAGAAAATAAGGGTTATAATCCATCACTTAGAAAATAAAATATATTAAATAAAAATGTCAACCAATTAAAATATTAATACATTACAGTCATTAAAAAGTATATAATTTTTTTTTTCTTTTGAATTTTCCTCTCCAAGAAATTATGTTGTACTAGTTTTATGACTACATCCATATTTATTGAATTTAATTGATCAAGTATCTAAATTTTATGTTCAATATTATGTACTACGAAAATAGATATTAAAAGAATTTTGTTTCTTAAAAATCAAAATCGATTTGAATCTAATTTATTCAGATTTAACGTGGTTAGATAATATTAATTTAATAATAATAAAAAAAAAAAAACTATAGCCATGTTTTGCTGTTTTTTTTTTCTCTCTTTTTTGTCTTTTTAAGGCAAAGTGCACTGTCTTGGGGTTAAAGTTAAAAACGTAAATTTTACAAAAATTAATATAATTTTCACTTGAAATTAATTGTTACTTATAATAACATCTGTTAAATCCACACAAAAGGATTAATTAGTAACTTAACGAATCACATTAATTACCATCTTTTACCCCTCTCTCTCTCTCTCTCTCTCTCTCTCTCTCTCTCTCTCCCTGAAAATGGGGCAAAAAAGACATTGCAAAAGGAGAAAGTTCAAAGCACTTTGACTTCCAACCAGAAGCGTACACACATCACACCACACTCGCTGTCTGTATCTCTCTCTCTCTCTCGGTTCTCGTTTCTTTAATGGCGATTATTAAACCGTCGTCAAACTTAATTACACCTCTTCGCATCTCATTTTCAAGTTTCATGTCTTCCATTGCTTCCTCTCACAGGTAAGCTTCGTAATACGTTTACTTTTAACGGCTCACTGGATCTGGTTTACTGCTATCAATTTTTCTTTCTTTTTTTATTGAATATTTTTCTCATTTTTATTTCTTGTTTAATTTAATGTTTGCTATGTTTTTGAGTTTGATTATGCGATTTGATCATAGCTATGTTGTTTGAATTTTAGAAGCAATGGATCTATTCCGCAACTTGAATCTCTCTTCTTCTTTCGTGTATTCGTAATTGTTCAGTTTCTAGTTTTATTAGTCTGAAGCGCTTTCTCCCTCCCTCCTCCTCTCTCTCTCTCTCTGCTTTGTTGAATTAGGCGTTTGCCAAGTGAGGTTAATAATTTGTGGGGTTTGAATTTGGTGAATGGCTTAGTTCAATAATTCCTTTATTAACAGGTCTAAGTGAGATTTAAATTGTGTGATTGTGCTGTTTATCGCTTTATTTCTGGGTTTTTAAGATCATGATTCAGGGATTTCTTAACTTAATTAAAAATGCTGTTTGATGGGAAATGCGAGTCGGTGTATCTTAAGAAAACCACATTATTATTTCATGGAGTGATGGAGTTCAATATTTGTTCCAATAAAAATCCCGGGAACTGATTGTTTTTGAGTTGAGAGGAGCACTAAAGCATTGATTGGTTTTGTGTCTATTAAGGTGTTTCCTGACGCATCCAAATTCGAGTCAACTCGTGCGAGATGCGGCTGTCCCTTATCAAAGTCCAGTGTTCGATTCTTGAAAATTGGACTTGGGATGTTTTAGCCCATATAGAGGATGTTGAAAGTTTGATATCAAAACACAAGAGTGATTGAAAGAATAAATAAATGACTTTGTATTAATCGAAGAACATTTGAATACAAAAAGTTTTCCCAGGACTTAGAGAACAAACAATGCAAGAAGAGATAAGTTCATTCTTGCTTACTAAATGATGAGAGGAGGGTCCTATTTATAGAGAACACTAGCCAACTAGCAAACAAAAAACTCACCAATAGAGAAGAAAAAAACAAGCCATTTGAAATTTTGTTCAAAATGTCCCAAACGGGACAATCTAGTAGTCATAACCCTCTTCCCCCAACATAATGATCTCAGTTTAAATCTCGATATATCACCAAAAAAAAAAAAAATTGTTCAAAATGTCCTGGATAGATTGGGTTGTGTTGTGGGCCTTTTTTAGGCTTTTTTGGGCTTCCATTTTGGACTTTATGAAGGACTCTCCTTGGACTTTAGACAAGGCTGAACAGCGGCAACATTATGGGTCCGGGGTTTTGACCAGATCGGGCCAGAACCCAGAACACCCGGAACATTTTCTGAGTTATGTTCCTGGCTTCCTTCGGGCACTCTCTTGGGCCTTCATTTGGGCTGATTGCACTCCATATTTTCAACAGAGGATTTGCTGAGTGTGCTTGTTGGCCAACCCTAAAAGGTTGTGGCTAAGTTTTACCGTTTCAAAGGTATAGTGTTTTGGATCAACTATCATCGGCTAGGCTTGTTAAATGGAATGGGCCATTGGGAGGAAGGCACTATGAATGAAATTAAAGAGAGAAAAGGAATTCTAGATTTTAAAACATGGATCTTATTGCAGCAAAGAGATTTGCATCCTGTCCCCAGTAGTGTATTAGTTGTAGGTGTATCGGGCAGCAATCTTTTGAAGTAACCAATTATCTTAGTGTGATGAATCAGGTTTAACCATGAATGTTTCTTTTAGATGAGTTGTGGCATCATGTTATTAACTTATTGATATTGTAAGTTCTAGCATAGTTAATAATTGGAGCCAAAAGGTTCCATGAAAATAATTAGTATCTAAAAAGCAAAGAATAGGCACATGACATGGACACAACAAGAGATAAGAGTGACACTGGGTTAAAATTTTGAAAGAAAGGATATGATGTTAAATTGTTGAGATGGCCGAGTTGGTCTAAGGCGCCAGATTAAGGTTCTGGTCCGAAAGGGCGTGGGTTCAAATCCCACTCTCAACAATTTCTCCATTTTAACGTCGAGGTAAGCCATATTTTGGTTAAAGCTCAGTTTGTAGTTTAGGATTAAAGCTCAGTTTGTAGTTTATAGTGTAAGGATTTCTCCATCCGAACTAAGTTGGGATAAAGGCTTTGTTTGAGTTGGGATAGAGACCAGAACTTCGTCTCTTCAAAAGACTTAGAATTGCCTTTTTGGTAGATGAGTACTACATTATGAAACTCAAAATTTTCATCGTTGATTTATTTTTTTCTTCTGAGCAGGGCTGCTTGTGGCTTGTTAAAACAACAATAACACACTAAGATTTAATCTTAATATTTTGGATCTGCCATTTGAGAAACAAATTTGAAAAAGATAGAAAAAAGAAAAAAAAATAAAAAGAAATAAATAAATAATAAAAGAATAAAGAATAAAAATATATATATATATAAATAAAATAAAATAAACTAAAACAAAACTAAAAATAAATGAATAAATCAATAGATAAATATCTAAAATATATTGATTTAATTTGTGTGGATTCTTCTACACCATCCATTCCTATCAAAGACTATTTCCTCTTCTAAACCCTTAACTTTTATGTCTTTGCGGATAATTTGCATCTAAATTTTTAACGGCTTACATCCACGTTTCACTAGATCTCCTATATTTAAGTTCTCGGTTCTCTTAATCGTTGTATCTTTGAGTCTTCTTTGCACATGCCCGAATCACCTTAGACGACACTCTCGCATTTTTTTCATAATTGAACTAACTCCCAATTTGTTATGAATTTCTTCATTTCTAATTCTATCTCTTCTAGTTTTTCCACACATCCACCTAAATATCCTCATTTTTGCTACAACCATCTTTTGTTCTTGTTGTTATTTAATAGTCCAACACTCAGTACTATACAACCTCATTTCTGCTTGCGGCTTGTTAAAGATGAGCAAAAATTCTTATGCTATGGTGATTTTTATTGGTAGTCAATAATAAGCTGTACTATGTGATTACCTGCCCTAGAGTCGTGAAAATTTGCTTACTCCATTGTTCTTTTTCAGCAACGACATTAACCAGGCTGCACTTTGCCACAACAACCTTGATGACTGTGGCTGGGATATATCCAGTCTTCTCACCTACCAGTCTCTGATCTTCTGAAATTATTTTGTTCGCAAACTTCTCTATAGTTAGAATCAATGTCTGTTTAATGTGGAATCCTATTGGTTTCTATCAGGTTTGTTTTGGTACACTGCTGGGATTTTCTCCCTCTATGTCTTATTAATTCTGTAATTGCTGGTTGCGTTCTCCTCCACTATCTATCCCCAGATTGCAAAGCTGAGTATGATTCCTGTATCTTGTTTGCTGGAAGTTGTCCTGGACAATATTTGATACTCAAGGGATACCAAGCTTAGCATAGCTTTTGCTTGTTGGAGTTGGTGTCTGTACTGTTACTGATGTGAGTGCTAACACGAAGGGTTTCATTGCCGCCTTCATTGCGGTGTGGAGCACTGCTTTGCAGAAGTATGTAAGTACAAACTGAATCTAGTTTATCACAATGTTTATTTTTCTGATTTGGGCAGAATAATTTAGCTTATTAACTTTTTCAAATTTTATCTAAATCAATATAAGTTGATTTTTTTTTTTTGTATGAGCTTGGCTTTGGATGGGGTCATTTTGTGTTGGATGGTACTATCTTGTAAAAACTTTGCATAAGGGGCAACCTGAGTTGTTCTAAGTTTGACTTTGTTTGTGGCTACTACATTTGTGTATAATTTTCTTTGTGCAGTATGTACACTATCTTCAATGAAAGTATGCACTTGGGGTCATTCAACTTACTGGGGCATACTGCTCCATCACAGGCTGCATCTCTGCTGGTGTTGGGGCCCTTTCTGAACTATTGGTTGACGAATCAATGAGTTAATGATTATGACTATAGCATATCATCCATGGTAATAATTGTGTTAAATTTGCTTTATTATAGGACAGGTTAGATTTTTAACTTTAACAGCATGCATTTGCTTGAGGAAGCGTTATACTGACATGATGATCATATGCAATTTGGACATGATGCATTTGTAGTTTCACATGTTCAAACTGTAGGTATTGGAAATTCTTCAAGGTGATAGACAAGGGAAAAAAATAAAATAAAATAAAACCTTTTTTGAGGCCTTGAACAAGAGGTTCTGTAGTGGCAAGATGCACCATTTATTGTACTTCACGTAAGAGAACCCCCGCTCATACATGGTGCATTTATACTTCATGTCATGAAACCTGTGCTCATACAGGCTTCAAAACCTTTTTTCCTTTTAGGTCTTCAAGAGGTTCTGTAATTGTGAGATGCACCATTTTCCATTCTACTTTGCATAAGACAACCTGTGCTCATACATGGTGCATTTATACTTCATATCAAGAAACATTTATCTGATTAAAACAGAGAACCTGTAGTGGCAGAGACAAGCCATTTGTTATCACATTTTTCCTCTAAGCCTCATGTCAAGTTGATATTTTAGATGCTGGATGTTCTGCTAAATGTTTGTAGACAGAGTGCCATTATTGTTTGTCATGTTGGTTTAGCAAGCAAGAACAAATCTTGTGGGGGAAGATCAACGATTGAAATCTTTTTACTCCTCCCTAACTAAGATTTCCTCCCCCCATCCCCCCGAAAAATGGTGCTACTTGTTCCTTTTGACAGTTCTTCCAACTGGAAAATTCTTATTCTGCAAAAGCAGTCCTCTGTGATTAATTTTCGTAAAGCCTTCTGTTTGGACCTGTTTTTGCCTTTAGGGCCAATGATAACTTAATTCTTGATTTCCTTTTCTGCCAGTAAGGTGAAATTTTTCTCTGGATTTTCACTCCAATTAGTTTCAGCAGAGATCCAAACCAATTGGCCGTGCGTCTAATGCCTTCTCTCGTATATGAACCCTTCGGCTTCTCCTAGAATTTGTTAATGAATGTCCACAACCATGTTGCGCAATCGCGTCTAACTGTGAGAGATCCTTAGGCTTCTCCTAGAATTTGTAAATAAATGTCCCACAACCATGTTGCACAATCCCATCTAACTATGACGGACCCTTAACATCATTTTCTTCTGCTCCCTCCTTGTAATTTGACAATAAGGAAATTTACATGATGATGGTGAATCTTTAAGGCCTTAAACTCATTAATTACTTGATGACAACCAAACTCATTAATTACTTGATGACAACCACTGGAATTTTCCTTTCTTTTAACATGCATAGTTGACTTAAGCATCCAGATGTACTACCTGTATAGTCTGGTTGTGCATTTTATTTACTAGGGGGTATTTTCAAATCTCAAGAATGTTTGAGCAGCACTTTTACCTCTCTGATGGTATGTACATATTCAAAATTGTGGGGTACTGTTATATCTAAGGAGGAAATATTTGATTTTTAAAGTTAACTTCCTATTTGTTCAAGTATTAGATTTATTTCCTGTATCTGTATGCAAATATTATACATTTACACACATACATGTACTCCCCCACTCCCAAGAGAGATTTTTGGATCCGTCACTGATCAGGATCACATCTAAGATTCAGCATCCCCTTAAAGCATCATTTTCATAATGCTCTGTAAGTTGCTAGTCCATTCCCCATCTTTGCTAGTGGGCGTAGAACTGAATTCAGAGTTGAAGTAAAGTGGTTCTTACCTCTTGCATATATGTGTATTCACAGCCAGTTCGTTATTCAAAAGAATGTTAATTGCAGTAAATACTCTTGTCTAGTCAGGATGGAACTACACAAATTTGTCTTGTCCATGCAGGGTATCATTGTGCAAAAAATGTTGGTTGTATGCACATGATATAGTTGTAACACGAGAAAGTCAAGGCTAATGAAATTCTGAATAAGTATTTTTGCTTGCATGCATTTGCATGTGCAGATAATTTTCTCCCAATTACTTGTACATTTTTAAAATTTTGTTCTGTTCTGTTCTCTGCTGCCATTTATTGAACACACATTTGTATGTGCGGATAATTTCTCCCAATTACTTGTACATTTTATTAATTTTATTATGCTCTGTTCTGTGCAGTCATTTATTGTCCTGTCGTACACCATTGCAGTAGGAATCAATCTCAGCCAATTCATCTGCATTGGGGGGAGATTCACAGCTGTGTCCTTTCAAGTACTTGGACACATTAAAACTATCCTCTCCCTTGTTTTAGGCATCATCTTCTTTGGGAAAGGTCTCAATTAACTGGTGGTAGTAGGTATGGTAATTGTGGTGATGGGAATGATGTGGTATGACAATGCCTCATCAAAACCGGGAGGAAAAGAGCGCTGTAGTCCCTGAATTTCAACCACCAAACAGCAAAAGTATAGTGGGTTATCAGAGACAACTGAGGATGATGAAAAGGTCTTGATTCTGCGTCAAAAATTCTAAAACACAAGCATCGTACGCCAATAGATTTCACAAAATTTTTTAAATTTAAGGGTCAGACTCTGATCTCCAATTCTTTTTTCATATACTTCTTCATGCTCTTGTTTTGGGATATATTCCAAGGAACGAACACGGTCAATAGGGTAAAAAAGTTCCCATAACTTGTTCCCATAACCTTGATTTTGAACAATTTTCCAATTTATAATAATTTATTTCATCCCATTTGTTCTCTCTATTGCCTACTGTAATGTCCATGGATATGACTGCGTCATGGGCAAGTGTAGTCATGATCATTTCCATTGGGGACCAGTAGCCTTATTTCAAGTTCAAGCAGCATTCATGAATTAGACAAATCTTTTACCAATTTATTGTCACTGCATGTGAGACATGCAATAGAACAAAAGAGGCTGGTACATGATCTCTTAACCTCTGGCATTGATTGATTGCACATCATATAGATGGTAATGTGACAAGCTTAGAATTATGAATTCATTCACATGCCAATGTTCTATTAAACTTGAATTCAGCTTGGTGAATACTAAAAAACTATATATGGTCGCTGTCATGTGAAACTTATGTTTTCCCTAAGCAGCTGGAACTCATATTAACCCTAAGATTTCTTTCTCATGGAGAGGATAGGGTGGAACTAAGCTGTATCTGAGACATGGGGACTGATGCATTATGCAAAATCAATGAATTTGATGTGTTTATAAAGGGCATTGATTATATTTGATCCTTAGCTGAACATATGCACGTGCTCATCAGTTAGGACAGTCTTCTTGGTGGGTCAGCTTGACATATATGCCATACACGCACAAATGAACACACGTATAATAAGACATCAATGTATGTGTATTGAATGTATATATGTGTTTGGTCCTTCAGTTATATGCATTTATGACCTCTGTTCACATGTTGAGCAAGATATGTTTTAGAGCATCTCCAAGGAAATCTCCCCCCCTTATTGCTTGATAATTGCCAGGTATAGAATTTATATATGAATGCCCATACGCGTATTTATATCCTCGTGGTATGTTTGGAAAGGAAATATATGTTCATATATTTATATGAATGCCAGGAAATCTCCTCCTTAGGATTTACTTCGTTCAACAAACTTGGGATATGTTTGGAAAGGAACTAGAATATGCACTCTCCCATAGAATTGTGGAGCAAAATGTGACTTCAAGCATTGCGCATCATGTCTGTGACCAATAATTGTGTGGCGGTTTTTTTTGTTTTGGGGGGGGGGGGGTGGCGGCTTGGAGGGGGTAAGGTATTATTTTCAGGGAAAAAGATGTAGAATATCTTCAAATAATTTGAGAGAGAGAGAGTGAGAGAGA
This sequence comes from Dillenia suffruticosa, assembly GCA_033439265.1. NCBI lineage: Eukaryota > Viridiplantae > Streptophyta > Magnoliopsida > Dilleniales > Dilleniaceae > Dillenia > Dillenia suffruticosa. The sequence goes on from JAVTVX010000027.1 coordinate 3,274,394, forward strand.
GGAAGCAGAGGTAGGGACAATTCTGTTGTGGAAACTTGTCAAGAAGGTTGTTGGTTCAGATACAGCTTGCTTCTTTCTTCAACAGACTGCTCTCATGTTTTCTAAACTTGGCTAGCCTGGATTCTGGTCTGGGCCCTCCTTTTTCTTTTTGTTCTTATCCCCACCCATTCTGGCTTATTGTTTCACTAAAAACCACTACAAATACTTCCTCAAGCCCATGATATGACCTTCCCAAGTTGTCCATGCATTTCCAAAAATTATGCTAGTTAGCTCAATCTGTCTTGAACCTCCATCATCGCGGTAGACTAATGATGAGCCTACCTTTATGAACACTAGATATGGTTCAGAATTGGTATTCCCCATCATAGACGGGGAGTGTGTTGTGACAAGTGGAGAAGAATTTGTTTCTCTAGTGATCCCTTCTGCATGCTTTTAGCCAACAGAGAGAAAAACAATTTTAGTATGAATCTGTCAGCTAATTTAGTAAGCTAGAAGAGTTTTTAAAGTGGGGGTGTCGGGACCCCAAAAAATAATTCTCATCGTGTAACTCAATAACTTGGAGATTTATCATGAACCATACTGGAATTACTGATGAGTTATAATTTAACAATATTCTCCTTGTTGTAAAGATTTCAAATTCGAATCTCCTAATATATATATATATATATAAAATGAACCATACTAGTACTTATCAGTGGCATGTTTGGGACCAAGTCGGTTGAGTTGGGTGAGCCCGAAAAAAATTCTGTGATCTCAAATCTTGGAGGTTGGGTTAAATTTTCTACCAAGATATCATTTACCTTTCCTCTCCATCATTAAAACCAATAAGTATTCTACCAACCTTTGTACTCCCATAATTCATAAGGAATGCTGCTTTAAAGGTTAATTGGCTTTAATATTTAATGTCTGTACGAAAGAGGATCTTACTGAACACCACAATTACCAACTCTCTCGATCCGTAACCAAGACAAGGAACGAAGTCATCAATTATATGAAAAATTTACTGATGGGAAATGTGGAGGATGTATAAATCAATTCGTGATTTCAATTTAAAGTGATTATTAATGATGGGTCAGATATCTTATGCATGATGGGTGTATTAGATTTCTTGTATTGTAGTGTATCATAGGTTCCCCAGGACGCAGTAAAACTTTTCCACCTCTATTTTTTTATTTGATTTTGTCTGATTATATTTTATTATATAAAAAAAAATATTATAAGTGTCGTAAATGCGTTCAATACAATCTCTCTCTCTCTCTCGTTACTAGCTTTGGTATTTCCCTCTTTTCTGGGTTCATAGTTCACATTGTTGAATGGGATGACCTATTGTTCAACAATTTAAGGTAGTGGTTAATCCAATGCTCTCTCTCTCTCTCTCTCTCTCTCTCTCTCTCTCTCTCTCACATAATTATATGAGAAAATAATTGGTAGGGTCATTGTAAACTTTGTAATGTCATCTCTCTCGTGTGGCAATTGATATCAATGCTCATCACCCTTTTGTACTTCACGAACATTTTCCTTTCAAAGAAGACCAAAAAGAAAATTGGGCCCACCGCCACAAACCCCAAAAACTACCTCACAAACTTTCACACCGCATGACCTTGATGCGGTGGATATCAATTCGAACCCTTAACCCCCAATGTATCCTTATTCTTCGCACCCTTCGCTATCTTATCCTGCACACTCAATATAAACAAAATGAAACTTCCCCTGATTCTTGGATCTAAGAACTAATGCTGCCTAACATCTATCTTCAAAATGGATCCTCTCTCTCTCTCTCTCTCTCTCTCTCTCAGGAGTTGTTTTCAGGCTGTTGGATTTTTCAACCCCTAAAAGGGCGTTTGGTAAGCACGAAACCTAACGGATAATCCCAAAGTTGCCCCACAAACACCAAACTTTTCTTTATTTAGAATTATTTTTTTAAAATTTATTTAATTTTTTATGAGATGAAATATATTTATATTATTATTATGGAACGCATTTGAATTAATTGATTGTCATTTTTTAAATGGCTAAAAAATTATTATTTTTTTTTATAAAATTATGGATACTATATGATTTGCATCAATTTTTATAATATATTTTTGAATTCATTTTTAAAAAATTACAAATATTATATTCATGAATTTTATATTTCAATAACATTAAAAAATTGAATTAATTAACATACATTTATTTTTTTATCATTTTATATATAAACAATAAGTTTTGTCAACTACAAAATCAAATATTAATTTAAATTAACAATAACTATCGTTATCGTCCTCAAGAACTCTAAATGTAAAAAGAAAATGAAAACAAAATTTGATGCAATAATCCGGTTGCTCTTCTTGTAATAATTATTTGCGCGTGCCAGTGCACGTGTGGTCTCTGAGTCCTATGGGACTTCATGAGAGCTGGCCCACGTTACCTCCCGCCCATGTTAGACGCGAACGGGTTTTCAGAAAGGTTAAAAAGAGCCGCAGGCACCGAACTTCGCCGACTTTTTTTAATTAAATGATTAAATATTTTATTTTTTAAACAAATATTTTGAATCTCAAAAATAATTTAAAAAATTAACTCTTAAAATAGATTTTACAAATCAAATTTATTAAATAAAACTCAGATATCGATAATAAAAACGAAAAAAAAAATCGTATACTAATTTTAATAATGAATTTAAATTAAATTAAATTTGATTGGTTTCATAAAATTTAGAAATAAACCGAGCTAATAATATTAACTAAACCATGGAAGACCGAACCAGTTGGGTTTAGTCTAATGAATTTTTTTTTTGAAGTATTTTGTAATATAATTTTCATCCTAAATTTTCAATAATTTTATTTAAAAATAATAAAATAAAATTTCCAAAAAATTAAAAATTAAATCAGAAGAGAATAGATTATAAATAAGATATAAATATTTTATGAATATATCAGAGTAAATAAGTATAGGTGAATGATCAGAGATAATTATATTTGATAAATACAAGATATAAAAATATCTTAAAAAAAGTAAAATCTCAATATTATTACTAATTGACGAATTTGGTTCAGTTCGAAATTATTCTAAGCACGAAGCAAAATCAATATAAAAGATGTTAGCATATCACCGAAATCAAACCGGTCAGTCAATCGGTCGGTTCGGTTTGATTAGTTTTCTGCATTCCAACCGGCAACAACATTGAGCGTAGATCGAGAACGGGAATTTTGCTGGGGTAACAATGACAGCCCCGCCCGGGGCACGATGTCGGTGACTGGTGGTCAAAGAGATTGACAGTACACCAAACCCTACGTGTATGGTCTTACCACGTCATCGTTCTGGACAACTGCACGTGTTGATAAGGCAATGGTGGGTCCCTCCACGGCCTCATCGCTTAAATTATTAAATCCCACCATAATTTCGACCTACATAATAATATACCCTAACAAGTTTTAAAATAATAATATTTTTTATTTAATTTAAATGATATTTTAATTAATTTTAGTTTGAAAATTTGCTAAAATTTGCTTTATTTAGTTCTTTCCTCATTTAATTTATTTAAAATTGTTCTAAATTCCAGTCACGATTTTTTAATTTAGTTCTTTAAATGTTAAAGAAAAATTTTTAAATATATATAAAAAAATATAAAATAACATATTTAAAAAAAATGTAATACTTTTAAACTTAAATTATGGGCATAAATTTAGATTTGTTTCTTCTTGTGCTAATAGCCGACTTAAACTCATATTCTCGGAATAAAGGGTTGGGCATTTTACAACGTTACTCTTGTGAAATAAAGAAGCTTCTTCCTCCCGCCATTTTCACTGCATTATTTGCAGTTTAGATTAGGAGACCAATCAAAGGTTTTGGGTTTGTAATGGGTGTGCTCCTTCCATATAATTCTTTCCCAGTACGAGAGAGAGAGAGAGAGAGACAGAGAGAGATATGACTGACAGTCATATGAGGGCCATGAGACACAGAGAGGGGGGAGAGAGAAAGAGAGAGAGAGATGACTGACAGTCATATGAGGGCCATACTGTTCCTAGAACCGGAAGAGCGAGCCATATTCCAAAATAACCCAAAATAAAAAAAAAATTTAAATAACCCTAACCCAAAATAATTTCCCCAAATAACCCCAATTTGTAGCGTCTTGAAGACGCGACACAGTGTGTCGCGTCTCCAAGACGCGATAACCCAAGGTCCAGAGAGAGAGAGAGAGAGAGAGAGAGAGAGAGAGAGCGGGGGAGGGAGGGAAGGAGGGAGAGGAGTCCGCGGGGGGGGGGAGGAGAGGGGAGGAGAGTGGCGGGGGAGGGAGGAGCGCGGCGGGGGGAAGGAGAGAGAGGGGAGGACCGCGGCGGGGTGCGGAGGGGGGAGGGAGGGAGAGAGAGGGGAGAGGGCCGCGGAGGGAGGAGGGAGAGAGAGGGAGGGCCGCGGGGGCGGAGGGGGAGGAGAGAGACAGCGGAGGGGGGGAGGGAGAGAGAGAGGGAGGGCCGCGGGTGGGGGGGAGGGCCGCGGGGGGCGGAGGGGCCGAGGGGAGGGCCGCGGGGGGGGCGGGAGGGGGAGGGAGAGAGACACAGCGGAGGGGGGGGAGGAGAGAGAGAGGGAGGGGCCGCGGGGGGGGGAGGGGGGGGCGCCCCCCCGCGGCCCACCGCCCCCCCGCGGCCCTCCCTCTCTCTCTCCCTCCCCCTCCGCTGCTCTCTTCTCCTCCCCCCTCCCGCCCCCTCTCTCTCTCCCTCCTCCTCCCCCTCCGCTGTCTCTCTCTCCCTCCCCCCCTGCCGCCCCTCCGCCCCCCCTCTCTCTCTCCCTCCCCCCTCCGCTGTCTCTCTCCTCCCCCTCCGCCCCACGCGGCCCTCCCTCTCTCTCTCCTCCCCCCTCCGCGGCCCTCTCCCCTCTCTCTCTCCCTCCCTCCTCCCCCCCTCCGCACCCCGCCGCGGTCCTCCCCCTCTCTCTCCTTCCCCCCGCCGCCCCCCGCAGCGCTCCTCCCTCCCACGCCGCTCTCCTCCCCTCTCTCCCTCTCTCCCTCTCCCCCCGCGGACTCCTCTCCCTCCCTCCCTCTCTCTCTCTCTCTCTCTCTCTCTCTCTCTCTCTGGGGTTGTCGCGTCTTCAAGACGCGACACACTCTCTCCCTCTCTCGAAATTGGATTGTCGCGCCTTCGAGACGCGACACACTGTGCCGCGTCTTCAAGACGCGACAAATTGGGGTTATTTAACGAAATATTTTTAGACCGGGGTTTTTTTAAAATTTTTTTTTTTATTGGGATATTTTGGAACATGTCTCCCGGAAGAGCCTCAAAGATTTCAAATCAGAAATGCATTTGATTTTTGAGATGTATAATGGATGCGGAAGGAAGAGGAAGAAACCAAGGTGTGTTTTGGTTCATTAATTAGTATAATTAATTATTAAAACGTGGCGTTAATTGAATTTAAGTAAAAATTTTAAAATATATTATTGGTATAAATTAAAATTTGATTCTTTTATAAAAAAAATGACACATACTCACAAAATTATTAGTATTTTTAGTTCTTTTGATGATATTTTAAAATAATTAAATTTAAACTAAAAAAAAATTCTGTAATTAGATTATCTCTTTTGATGACCTATTTGAAGATAATTAATATTAAAAAATTTTAAAAATATAATAATGAATTTATCTAAGTAATAGTGAATCTCAAATTGAATATGATATAATAAATAAATAATATTTTATGAATAATATTTAGAAAATAGAGATATCCTACTAGTATTTCTTCTCTGCCTTTCTTGAATGCGCATAAAAAGGATTAAAAAAAAAAAAAAAAGGAAAAAAAGAAGCTGATCCATTCACCACCTATAAATTACACGTCACCAAACGGCAATCTCCGAACCCATATTTCCCATATTGCCCACAAAACATCTCCGAATCCATATTTCCCATATTGCCCTCAAAAGAGCCAAAAAAATGTCGCCAGCAGGTAAGATGCATTTTCGTCATTCAGTATGAAAAGATTAGATTTACTGTTGGATAGATTGGATAAGACAAAACAGTGCTGATGAAAAAGTACCGTCCTTCGAGCGAAACTTGGAAGGATTGATCTCGTCCGTCAAAAGTAAAAACCAACGGCAAGAATTGCATCAAAACGGGCCCTACTTTCAGGTGCGGTACATCACTCGCCATTTTAGGGTCACTGACGCCCATGCAATCCAAAATTCCATAATTTCCTTTCCACCTTTTGAAATGTATTAAATAAAAATTTTACCATCTGGATTTATTTTATTTATAATATTTTTAATTAAAATAAAAAACATCGGATTTATTAGAAGGTACATGAATTTAGATTTAGACAGAAATAATTCTTTTTTATATAATTAGGGAGTTGCTTTTAAAAAAAGTTAAATCGAATAAACAACCGGTCAAGTTATTTCTCTTTAGATTTTTATAAATTTTAATATTTTTGATAATTAACTTTTTTTTAAAATATAAATTATTATTTTACGATCAATATCTAATTGTTTTAATAATTAAATACTAATAATAATGTTTAAATAAAAATTTTATATTCGAATTTTATATATAAAAAAAATATATAAAAATAATTTTATTTTTATCGATTTTATTACATTCGAATCGAATTTAATCAGATTTAATATTATTATTAAATATTGATATATATATATTTTTTTTAGAAAAATCATGATTCTAGTTGTTGGAGGAGACCTCCATCCAATTATTCAGGTTTTGATACGGTGGTGGGACCTAAATCGGAAACAGTAAAAAATGATGAAAACACTGAAAATGGGTATCGAAATTATATGATGTGAAAAGTGACACAATAAATTTTGGACTTCTTTTGGTGCAATTATTAGATCTGTAAGAAACTTTTAAAAGAGATTCAAACCTTGTAATTAATGGAAAAGCTTTGTTTTGAGAGGCTACAGAAAATTAATAATTATTGACAAAATAATATTAATAATAAAAAAACTTTTTTTTTTTTTTTGTGAAAAATTAAGATAAATACTTTATGCACCTTAATTAAACGAATTAATTTCAATTTTCATGTTTTTAATTGAAAATATTTTATTTACTAAATCAACCGATAATCATAATATTCGTTTATAACATATGTTGCATATGATAACTCGCAACATGAGTGCTGCGGACATATATATTTTTATGCATATGAGTTTGAATTTAATTATGAATTAGGTTACGAGTCGAGTGGGATTTAAATATCAAACGATTTAATCGACACTTATATTTATGTATAAGCTCATCAAATTATTGAAGTTTAATCTAAAAGAATTCATGGATTTCAACTTGTGATGTTCATTTATATTAAATCCAAATTTGTTGTTAAGGGATATGAGTTTGAAATTTAACGCTTAACTAAATCCATAACTTTAGCTCATTTGTCGAGTTAATTAAGATTTATCTTTATTGATATTTTATTTATAAATAATTAATATTATAATATTATAAATGAATTTAAATCAATAAAAATGGCATTGTAGATCTAAAAATCAAAGGTAGGGTGTTCATTTCATAATCATTTTTTTCTCTTTTATAATTATTATTGATATTTAATAATTATATTTAATATGATTAAATTTAGTTTGAGTGATGTGAGTGGAATTCTCTCACGTGATTTTATGCATATAATTGAGTTCAGAAACTTGACTTTCTCTTGTGAGAGACATAAATCAGCCGAGCATCAAAGGAATACGAAAAGGTCAAAGACGAGGAGAGGTCACCCCTGTTCTCAAATTTACGGAGCTCAAGGAAGGAGTGGGTGTCAATGTCGACCACAGTGAGTGCTGGTATAATAAATAGAAAGTATGACAATAAAAGAAAAGGATAATTAAAAAATAATAATAATCCTTCGTGAAAATTGAAAATATCCATTAATTAAGGAATTGGAATCTCCATTAATTGATGTTGATGGATCAGTCATTAAGCACACGTACGCTGAAAAAAAAAGAAAGACAGAGGGAGAAGGGAGGGGGGGGTGGAGAGACGGAGACAGTTTTGAGAAGTGAGAGAAAATAACTTTTTCGGCAGAGAAAAGTGGTCATCAGCACGATAGGTCCATCGCTAATGATACTTGCTTAGGCAGAGAGGCAATGGGAAAATTCTAGACACAGAAACTGTTTAAGAGGGAGACTAGGGAGAGATAGCGAGAGAAGAAAACTTTTTTAAGGGAGAAAGTTGTTTGATTGGTAGTAATAGATCCATCGCCAATGACACTAAACCGAGAGGAGAGAGAGAGAGAGAGAGAGAGAGGCAGAGAGAGAGGAGAGAGAAAGTCACATGGCATGTGAACACTTCTGCGTCCACTCCCTTCTCCCGATAAATACCCTTCTTATCAACCTCACTACAAATTTGACTCTCTAAAATTCCCTCTCTCTCTCTCCCCCCCCCCAAACCCAAAAAACTTCGGCTCTCTCTTTTCTCTCTCTCTCTCATCTGTGACAGAGCTTCCTCTGCACCTCTAATGGCAGGGCTAAATCCCTAAGCTCAAAAAAAGCAACTCAGCAAAATCCAAAGCTCAAAAACAATGAAACGCCTCCATTTGGTCCTCACTTTCTTTGCTTTTATAACAATACCTCTAAATCTCTCGGATTCCTCTCCTTCTCCCTCTTTTTCTTCCTCTTCTTCTTCTTCACTCATTCCCAGAGATACCCAACAACTTCTCACTTTTAAAGCCTCACTCCCAAACCCAAATGTCCTCCAGAACTGGCAAACCAACCAAAGCCCATGCTTGTTCTCTGGGATTACTTGCAAGAACTCAAAAGTCTCCTCCATAAACCTCGACTCTGTTTCTCTCAGCAGCGACTTTCACTTGGTTTCGACATACTTGCTTTCTCTTGACTTCATTGAGTCACTCTCTCTAAAATCAGCAAATATCTCTGGTTCTCTCACTCCCCCTTCAGAATCTTCAATAAGGTGTAGTGAGGTTTTAACGGAGCTGGATCTGTCAAACAATGCCTTGTCTGGTTCTATTTCATCAATTTCAACCCTGCTTCAATGTTCTTCTCTCTCCTCGCTCAACTTGTCCAGAAATTCCTTTGATTTTTTCTCTGTCCAAGGAGAAACAGGGCTTACACATAATTTTTCAAGCATTGATCTTTCTTATAATCATCTTTCTGGTCCAACTTTTGTTTCTTGGCTTTTGTTTGGTGGGTGTGCGAGTCTCAAATACTTGAATTTGAGAGAAAACAGAGTTTCAGGTGATGTTTCTCTCTCTTCTTGTTCTAGTTTGGAGTATTTGGATCTGTCTGCAAACAATTTCTCTTCAAAGCTCCCAAATTTTGGAGACTGTGTGTCATTGAAGCATCTTGATCTCTCATCCAACAAGTTCTATGGGCAAATAAGTGATGGGCTCTCTCTATGCAATCAGCTCAGTTTCTTGAATCTCTCCAGCAATAAATTCTCAGATGCAATTCCTTCTCTGAACGGCAAAAATTTGCAGTTTCTCTATCTAGCAAACAATGCTTTTGGAGGAGAACTGTCTTCTGGGTTTGGTGATGCATATTCTAGTCTTGTGCAGCTTGATCTTTCCATGAACCAATTTGTGGGTATGCTTCCAAATAGCTTGAGCTCTTGTTCTTCTTTAGAATCTCTTGATGTTTCGAGTAATAACTTCTCTGGTGAATTTCCAACTGAGACTTTTCTCGAGATGATTAGTTTGAAGAAGTTAAGTCTTGCTTATAACTATTTGGTCGGTAATGTGTCTGATTCTCTGTCTAAGCTCACAAGCTTGGAGACTTTGGATTTGAGTTCTAATAACATTTCTGGGTCAATTCCTTTTGGGTTGTGCCAAGATTCTAGGAACAGCTTGAAGGAATTGTATCTTCAGAACAACATGTTGACAGGTCCAATTCCTGAGAGCTTGAGTAACTGTTCTCGGCTTGTGTCTCTCGATTTAAGCTTCAATTACTTGACTGGAACCATTCCAGCAGCCTTGGGATCTTTGTTGAATCTCCGGGATATGATCATTTGGTTGAATCAATTACATGGAGAAATCCCACCTGAGCTCATGAACCTTCATGCTCTTGAGAATCTGATACTTGACTACAATGAGTTTGAGGGTGTTATTCCTCCAGGGTTGAGCAATTGCACCAATTTGAACTGGATCTCATTGTCCAACAACAAATTGACTGGGGAGATTCCAGCTTCAATTGGTCAGCTTGCCAATCTTGCGATTCTTAAGCTTGGAAACAATATGTTCTCTGGCAGAATTCCTTCCGAGCTCGGCGACTGCAAGAACTTGATATGGTTGGATTTAAATAGCAATTACTTAAATGGGACTATTCCTCCAACTCTATCTAAGCAATCTGGCTTTATTGCGGTTGGCTTGGTTGGGAAGAGGTATGCTTATGTGAGGAATGATGGTAGTAAGGAGTGTCATGGAGCTGGAAATTTGCTGGAGTTTTCAGGTATTAGAGATGAGCAGTTGAGCAAAATCCCCACGAAGTCTTGCAACTTCACCACGGTTTACAGGGGTAAAACACAAGCCACATTCAACCACAATGGTTCGATGATTTTTCTTGACCTTTCCTATAATATGTTGGAGGGTAGCATACCTAAGGAGCTTGGTACAATGTACTATCTCCAGGTGTTGAATTTGGCTCATAACAATCTCTCTGGTTCCATCCCTCCGGAACTTGGTGGTCTGAAACAAGTTGGGATTATCGATCTCTCTCATAACAGGCTTGAAGGCACGATCCCACAATCATTGACTACACTTAGTTTGCTCACGCAGATTGATCTTTCGAACAACAATCTCTCTGGGATGATTCCTGTGGGGACGCAATTTGAAACATTTCCACCTTTCATGTTTTACAATAATTCAGGCCTTTGTGGGTACCCTCTTCCAGGTTGTAAAACGGATGCAGCATCCGGTGCAAACAGCCAGCATCAGAAGTCGAATAGGAGGCAAGCATCTTTGGCAGGAAGCGTGGTGATGGGATTAGTGTTCTCACTTTTCTGTGTATTTGGTTTGATATTAATAGCTATTGAGACCAAGAAAAGGAGGAAAAAGCAGCAATCAACAATGGATATTTACGTGGATAATAACTCACATTCTGGTACTGCTAATCAAAGCTGGAAACTAACCAGTGCGCGTGAGGCATTAAGTATTAATCTTGCAACTTTTGAGAAACCCCTACGCAAACTCACTTTTGCCGATCTTCTTGAAGCCACCAATGGCTTTCACAATAACAGTCTTATCGGTTCTGGTGGTTTTGGTGATGTATACAAGGCTCAACTGAAAGATGGAAGTGTAGTGGCTATCAAGAAGTTAAAATATATCAGTGGGCAAGGTGATCGGGAATTCACAGCTGAAATGGAAACCATCGGCAAGATCAAGCATCGAAATCTTGTTCCTCTCTTGGGTTATTGCAAGGTGGGTGAAGAACGGCTCTTGGTTTACGAGTATATGAAGTTTGGAAGCTTAGAAGACATTTTACATGACAGGAAGAAGGTTAGGATTAAGCTGAATTGGACTGCAAGGCGAAAGATTGCAACTGGTGCAGCACGAGGATTAGCTTTCCTACATCATAACTGCATTCCCCATATCATTCACCGGGATATGAAGTCGAGCAATGTGTTGCTTGATGAGAGTTTGGAAGCAAGGGTCTCTGATTTTGGAATGGCAAGGCTAATGAGTGCAATGGACACCCATTTGAGTGTTAGCACTCTAGCTGGAACACCAGGATATGTTCCACCAGAATACTATCAAAGCTTTAGGTGTTCGACAAAGGGTGACGTTTACAGTTATGGCGTTGTACTACTCGAGCTTCTAACAGGAAAACAACCAACGGATTCAGCTGACTTTGGTGACAACAATCTTGTGGGGTGGGTAAAGCAACACGCGAAATTGAAAGTAAGCGATGTTTTTGATCCTGAGCTAATAAAAGAGGATCCAAATTTGGAAATGGAGCTTCTGCAACACTTGAAGGTAGCTTGTGCTTGCTTGGATGAAAGACCCTGGCGGCGGCCCACCATGATTCAAGTAATGGCAATGTTCAAGGAAATCCAAGCAGGTTCTGGTATTGATCACTCAACATCCAGCATTGGCACCGATGATGGAGCCTTCCATTCAGAAGTAATGGAGATGAGCATAAAAGAAGGTCCTGAATTAGGCAAGCCGTAGACAAAGCAGAGAATGAATCAATTTTCGGAGGAATTCTTTGAGAAGAAGAATGAAGAAGGAGAAGGTGGGTGCTTGAATTTTGTTCAATACCCTCAATTTTTTTCCTTTCTTCTTTGCCACTTCCAGAATGGTACAATAGAAAAAAAATGCCTTGTTGTATCTCCTCCTACCCAAATTAATGTATGTATCTGTCTCACCGAAAAATCTTTGTTACCTCATATATAAAAGGTTGTTTAACTTTGTTACAAAAGAAAATCTGTGTATATAATAGCTTGAGTTTATTATGACTTATGATGCATCTTTGGTTAGGGGTTTCATTAGATTTTGTTGTTTGATTGATGAAAGAGAGAAACATTGGATTCAGATCTAGTCCATAAAAAGGTGCTCTTGTATCTCTGACATCACTGATGGTGACCAAGTGGAGGTTTCTTTTGCCCTTTCTGCAGATACTTGTTCTATTCTTCTTCAACTTCCCTTTCTACTTTTTTTGTTCATATACCAATTTTTCTCCTTTTGGCCAATACCATATGGCTTTGGCTATACCTTGACTGCTTTGCTTAGATATCTATCGCCAGCAAACAGCATCCTTCAAACTCCAATATTTATTTCTCCTAATAATGTAGTTGTCATTGCCTTAAGCTTTTCTTGTTTATATTTGACTTAAAAAGAAACCGCTTCTCCCATTGTTTGAACCTTCTCTCTCTCTCTCTCTCTCTCTCTCTGTGCATCTAAATTGAAGAAGATTTGGACAAAAGAAGAAACGCCATAAGTCTGGATGGTTTTGAGAATATTTCCTCAGGCACAATAGGATGCATGATAAGGAAAATGACATAACCTTGTAGCAGGATTTTTATAGGAAAGGAAACTCTGAATCACAATTAATTGAATCTGAGTTGTCTAAAAGCCTTTGTTTCAAACAATAAAAATAAAACAAAAAATGTGTAAATAAAAACAATCAGATGTTGTTTTCTTTCTATAGACAACATACATCACCCCCCCCATGCTCTCCACTGGCAATAAGATAATTTCCTTCTATTGGCATGAAAGTCCATCCCCTGTTTCCTTGTGTACACAGAAGCCGCATGTTCTCTGTTCAATGAAAAACATTTTGTAGATTACTATCATTTCTCTTTTTGGACCACAAAACTTGACTTCTACTCTACCTATCATTCTCATTTAGATAGCAATACAGCTTGCTATGAAATCAGCATTTGTAAATCTGTCATCCTCACTTTAAATGGTGTTGAAAATGACAAAGTAGTTGCCCCCTAATTTTGAAAATTTCCCTTTTCATTTTTTTTAAAATTTAATTTCATTCGCACATAGGAAAAAGAAATTTATATATAAATATATATATGTGTGTGTGTGTGTGTGTGTGTGTGTGTGTGTGTAAAAGCACATGCATTTTCTGAATAATGTTTAACATTGTAGCAACCTATCAATCATTGAATTCTTAAACCATAGTTTTTGAATATTTATTTAAAAGATGTAATTGGCACAAATTGTTATCATGATTAATAATATTAGTGTAGTTTACTAGAAAAAAAAATCTTATAATGATAATCATACATACCTACCTCAAGCCACTGAATTTCTTTTGATATTATAATTCAAAAGTTTCTTTTGGATGAATTAAATAATACCGATTAAATAATTTCATTTTAAAGAAATTATAGTATAAATTATAATTCTACACATTTACTAAGATACTTAAAGCCTAATGACCGAATTTCCTATTGACCCCTCAAAAAATCAAGAACTCTTTGTCTAGATCCGAACTCGCTAAAAAACTTTTTCTTAATTAAAATTTTAAAAATAAAAAAAATAAGTCAACCCTTACAACGAACCCTATAGTGTTCAAATCGAATTAATCAGATAATCTAGATATCAATTAATTTAACAAAAAAAACTCTCTCTCTCAAAATGGAGAAAGAAATAAAGAAAATTCAATCAACAATTATTGTTTGTGCCTGGACAATCTAATAAATATGCACAGCCAGAAGAGGGTCCCCTGTATCTGTACAAGGCTTTGATTAAATAAGTCTAATATAGCCCTCTCCGATCCTTGAACCTCAGATCCCAAATTTGGGGGAATTGAGTCTTTTGCCTCCATTGCCATTGCCATTGCCATTGCCATTGCCATTGCCAACCAAGCAAAACTATTAAACTTTATATTATTATGATCTTCCACAGCTGTCCTTGTGATTAAACAGATTTGACAATTAATGCTTAGGGAAGGGACATTATTATCTTCCCTTTTGTTTTATCCTTTTCTTTTCTTTTCTTTTGGTCCCATTTGGGGTACTCTTTTGATTTGAACCTCATTTAGATTTAATTAATGTTTGATTACCTAGTTGACATTAAACAAATTGTTAAGACCGTGCTAATACAAGTACTTTAAGGTACCCTTGTTACTCCTAATAATTAATTAGGATTCCCAAATTTCAATTAATATGTTTATGAATTTCAAATCTAAAGTAAGAAAGTGTTGACACACCATGAATATATATACTTCAAGAAAAAGGTAATACTGTATTAGCTGTACAAGTCAAAAACTAAATGAACAAAAAACATAGATGATAGTCCCTCAAATTAATCATTAATCACTGGTTCGAACACAGGGAACAGTTTGATCCCCTTATTAATCCGACTCAGAATGTTTCAAAGTTAGATTATTTAAAATCATTTTTTGAATATGTTTATATGACATATGATGTATAATTGGGTCTATTTGGTCTATTTAATATTATTTTTGAGAAAAATGGGTGACTGAAAGTATGATCGGTGCTATCTTTATAGAAACGTTATGGAAAATAATTTTGGAAATTTGGAGCCACAACTAGCTAGCTAGGAGTGAGATATTATTTTTAATGTTGAAGTAAAATGACCCTTCTAGGATGAGTCCGGCAAAGAGAATCAAAGGAGCAACATGCTGTAGTTTAGTTAGGGGTGACAGTGATGATAAAACCAAAGATTGCCTGCTTGTAACCAAAGCATGATTTGGAATATGTTCAATAAAGAATGGGAAAGTAGGGCTATGAATTAGTAAAAATATCTCATGATCGATAGCGAAATCAAAGGTTTGCCTTCAAGAAAATCCAAATATTATGAAAAAAAAAAGATTAAATAGGGTTAGTTTAGAAAATGAAAACAGGACCATAAAGTATTCCCGGTTAAAAGAAAAAAAAAATCCTATTTGTATCCGAATAAATTTAGTTCAAATCGGGTTGAATTTTTAAATGATAAATTTTTTTTGTATCTATTTTCTTCGTACACAAAATTTAAACCGAAAATCTTTGATTAAGAAGTATCAGTATTCAGTTACCGAACCAACTAGATATCGGTATTGTTCAAGAATATTGTTCACATAAAAATTTGGCCTTTTTAATCTTCAACAATAAATCCAAGAATGATTGTTGTATGTTTTTAATGAGGACTCAAATAGAAATAAATAGAAAAAAATTAATTAATAATCAAATAAAAACCCTATTATCCTTTAATATTAGAATTTGAAAATCAATCATATATTATATCATAGTAGAACATTATGGACAATAGATTATAAATACTGTATATATAATATGTATATGTATATGTATATTTGTATGTATACATGGATTGCAATTTCTAGTCTTTCTACAACTAATAAAATCAATTTTAATCTATGAAATGAAAAGGGGATTACCCATCCAAATAGGGAAAAAAAAAAAAAAGGAAAAGTAGATTTGTTAATTTGCCCTCCAAATAAATATTTGCTAATTTACATAATAACAAAAATTGTACCAAACTTATGGAGAGAAGAGATTTTTTTTTTTAATGGATTGGAATTCTAGGGTTGGAAAAAGATGAGAAGAACAAATCCTTTTCCTATTTTGGCCTGTTGAAGGACTCATATCTGATTGTAACATCAGATCTGCAGCTAGATTTTTTTTGGTTAGATCTTTTTGAAAAAAAAATCAGTATCATGATATGATATTAGTTTGTTCACAAATAAAGCTCTTCCCTCATAGTCCTTTTCTTTTATCAACATGTTTAGACTCATATCTTTGACCTATTTTATATATTTTATAGGTCTATTTTTTAATAAATAATTAGCTATCAGAATTATATTTTAACTAATTAATTTCGAGTATTGTCAGGTCCAATTAAAAATAAAATTCTCTAAATATAATTTTTTTATTTATAAATTTCAAAATTAAAATTTGATTAAAAAATTAATATTGTTATTTATTTGAACGATTGTTCGTTAATATATTTTTTATAGGTATATGAGAACGATTGTTGGTTTGCCCCTTAGCTTAGCTTATAAATTCACCAAAAATTATTTTGCTTTTTCCATCTCGGGTGGAATTCATTGCACCCTATTGAGTTTTGAGAGAAAGACGGGAGAATGTTGAACATTGCATAAATTAGTAATGATTTAATTTTTTTAATTTATTAATATAAAACTTAATATTTTATTTTATAGATAACAAACGATAAAATTTAATAAAAATAGATTTAAATTTTGAAAATAAAAATTTTATAGATATTTGAATCGTATTAATAAAAATATGTGATTAGATATATATATATATATATATATATATATATATATATATATATATAAAAGAAAGAAAGGGTGGAGACAATGGGTTGAGTTCAAGGGAGGGGGTTGGGGCAGCGTATAGGGAGGCCTGGCGGTAGCTATCGGGGTAACACGCGCAGGGGATGGAGGTGACACAAGGGTCCTTGACCTTACCTGCCTTTGTCTCCTTGCGTTGCCCACTTTGTTGTCGCTTTCTTTCACGCCTCTCCTCCACCGCCACTTATCCACCTACATCACAAAGTATTCTTAGCTTGAAAATTTATTTCTTTTGTTCTACCATTAGATTTCCTTAACACCAAGGAAATTCAAATTTTGTCAAAAATTTATACCAATAAAATAAAATATAGTATCTATTTAGATTATAATTTTTGAGAAATCAATATTATAATATTTAAATAAACAAATAACATTATAACCTATAACTATTTTTAAGGACTGACTGTCCGTGCCCTCTCTTCTTTGCCAAATAATAAGATAGATGTTAATATCTAATTGATTCAAAATAATGATACTTTTCAAGTAAAATCTCATATTGATCCAGAGAGATTTGTTCATTTAAGAGTTTAATTTATTTCAAATCATATAAATTGAATTCAATATAATTATCAAATATCATAATTTAAAAAAAAATAGAAATACATATTAAAAGAAGAAATGAGGAACATAATGATAAATGATGGAAATAGATTGATTAAAATAAAATAAAATAGAAGATAAGTTTCTAACAATTATATTTTTATTTTTGTTCAATTACAGGTTAAACTCATAAATTTAATAAAAAATAAGTTAAAAAGAAAATAAAGAGGTATTTGCTGAAATCGACAACAACTATTTTCATGATTTTGATTTTAAATAGTGATCAACGTCACCTAGGGTTCATCTAGGGTTGCTTAGGGTCACGAGAGAAGCATATGCAAGTGGGACCCAATATATATTTTCCGGCAAATAAAGGTACGTACCCTACAGCACAGCCCATGCGCAGGTACGTGAAAGTTCAGGTTCAGCCTTCCAGGTGGGGTGGGGATTGGATAGGGTTTTGGTTTTTTGCTGATAATGCCACGTCATCGCATTGTTGAATCCCACGCCAAGGAGAGTTTGACATTGACGGCCAGCCCTGCAAATTAAGGACAGGGTCCCACCTCATTTCCCAAAGCTAATGTCCCATGAGATCATTCGCATCGGACAAAAACCCTAATCAAAATTTACCCCAAATTTTAGTATAAAGAGAAATCATAGAAATCAATAAGAGAAATTCTCCCTATGCTTTCAACGTTATATAAGTAATAATAAAAAAGTACATATAGCACATAAAAAGTATGCATTTTCACCCAAAAAAAAGAATTATCAAAGAAGATTATTTTAATAGAAATGAGTAAGAACAATTGCCTTATTTTTCTCAAGAAAAACCAATGTATTTGTATATAATAATTATGATAAAAGCAGTAAAATATTGTCCGAGAAAAACGTAATCTCGAAGAATAAGGAACAATATCATCCTCTGATATATATGTAGCCCCAAAGTTGTGTGGTGTGTTGGGGTTCAATTTCTATTTTTTTTAATATCCAATAATTTTTTTGATTAAAGGAGAATATATCACAATGATTTTCCAACTTCCAAAAGGTTCAAATCTAAAATTAAATAAAGGAACGCACAATATCCAAAATTTATTTCATAGTAAATATAAAAAGATTAGATAAACTTTTCTTAATTTCATATCAAAATGTGGAATTAACAAAATTTATTAATTTTTCATAGACACTAATTGTAATAAAAATATCCATACACGCAACATGAGAATACCCAACTTGAGGGTACTCTGACAAGTCTGACTATGGATTCAGGATTGGTTCGTACGTGCGTAAAATTTCATTGAAGAGGAGAACTTCCGAGTAAACGTTATGATTACACCTGCTCTATAGTCCCGTAACTGAATTCATTTTTGACTCTCTCTCTCACCAATTTACAGCCACCCATGAGGAGGTTCCATCGAGAAGTGATGCATCATTAAATACAAACATTTGTCTTCATCGTTGGAATAAAAGAGAGAATCTATTTTAAAGCGAAACTAGGAAATAAACTTCACAATACGTTGCAGCTCGGTAGTAAATTTAAAACTCGCAAGAACAAAAGGTTGCTTTATAAAACTGAGAGAGAGAGAGAGAGAGAGAGAGAGAGTTTAGGACAAAACACGTTCATGATTTGCTACGAAAAGTGAAACCTAAGTGAGATGCCAAGAAACCAAAAAAAAAGTGACAAACAAGGTAATATATGCCCAACATA
Source organism: Dillenia suffruticosa (assembly GCA_033439265.1). NCBI lineage: Eukaryota > Viridiplantae > Streptophyta > Magnoliopsida > Dilleniales > Dilleniaceae > Dillenia > Dillenia suffruticosa. Next base: position 3,293,356 of record JAVTVX010000027.1, read on the forward strand.
TATATATATATATTAGAAAAAAAAAAAAGGAAGAAAGGATCATCAGAGTTAACAAGAGATGTGCCCAAGTACAGCTAATCCACGGTTGCTGACTTTGAATAATTAAAGGTTTTGAATTCACAAAAAGGATTTTGCTTAGTGTTTTTTTTTGTTAATTTTATTATATTTATGTGTAAAAGAAAAATGATGGAAATTTCTGCCTAAACACAAATTGCAGAGAAGACATCACCCACCTGACCAAAGGGTCGTTGGGGCACATTGAAAAATCATTCTAATCTCGTTTAAATCTAGTCTTTACTTTTATAAATAGGAATAAAGTCCTCAAATATTTCAGACTTTTTTTTAAAAAAACTAAAAGTGTATTAAAAACATCAATATGAAAATGAAATATATATTTAAAAACATTTATACTATTTACATTGAATCAACCCTCTACCCAGTTTTATTATGACAATTAGAAAGAAAATTCTACCGGTTGAACTTGAAAGGATAGCCTTATCCTTATAGCACTTAATGGAAAATCATATCTACTATCCGCAGATTCAATGACTGATCACTAAAATTTTTAATCAAAATTTTGAATTTAAATTTTAAAAATAAAAAAATAAACGAATGAAAAGCCAATCTTCTAAATTAAATCACATATCTATTTAAATCAGATTAATCAAATTTTTAAATAATAACGGTCAAATAAAAAAAAACTCGATGAGAAATCATTTTAAAAGGTTAAAATTAAATTCAGTTTTATTTAAAATTTTAATATTAAAACTTATTAATATTTATGACAATTAATTTTATGAAAAAAATGGAATGTTATTTGTTTTTAATTAATAGTTTCTCATTTTTAATCAAAATATATTAAAATAAAATAAAGTAAAAATAAGTTATATTAATTGAGAGCAGCTAAGAGTTTTAATAAGCCCCGAGAAACCCAAAATAGAATTCCTATATTCTACAAAGATATTGCCAGTTGGGAATTGCTATCGGTAGTCGCACCAAGGAGTGCCCGAAATGGCATTTGCCGTGGATTCCTCTTCGTACTTGCAAAATCCCAAACGTGTAAACTGAGGTTTTCGAGCTCACTCACACGTGGGAAAGCTGACCGGATAAGCTAGTGGGGCAGCAGACAAAGCTCTGGCAGTGATGGATGCAAGTAGGACACTAGAAATTATTGAAGACTTAAAATAATAACCAAGCCTCACACACACACCCACACCCACACACCTTTTTTTTTCATTATTTTTTATTTTTCATTTAATTTTCAATATAATAATAAAGTAAAAAAAAAAAAAAAGAAAAGCTGCCATTTTTCTACTGCATTTGGCATATGGTTTTAGTGAACAAAATGTATATAGGACATTGGTTCTAATATTTATGAATTTTTTTATCTTATTTCATATTTATCAAATAAAATTAATAAATTTTTAATAAAAATGTATTATTTGTCATATGAAATTAAGATTAAAAAAAACACTTTATATTTATTTATGGCACAAAATCAACAAACAAATTGCATGAGTGCACCGAATACCCACTTAATCTGATTGGTATATCCATGGTACTTAAAAAGGTCTTCACGTGCGGAAACCCAGGCAATGGGGTCCATATGCCGGGTGCTGACCCAACCCTAATTTGCGTCTCTGGATAAAGACGACGAATCGACAAAGAAACAAAAGCGACGGAATTGATAGCAATATTATATAACACCCCCACAACCCCAAGTCCTCATTACGCAATCACTTTTATATATTATAATAACAAATATATATTTATATCTTTATATATAAAATTTAAATAAATAAATACAGAAATATATATATTGTTTCCCAAGTCTGCAGTCACAAATTCCAAGCCTAGGTCACGCCCCGCATTTCACGAGTCCCAAATAGTCACGCGCCATAATTTTTCCAACTTATTGTTGTCATAGAAAAAAAAATAATAAAAACAATGTGTTATTGTTATTACAAACTACAGGGAGACACATAAAATACGTAAAACGCAGGACCCATGAGTATTCAATGTGATTGTCTCTTTTTTGGCACCAAATGAGCTGTTTGCCATTTTCCTTTTAATGTAGGGTTTGTTAAATGTAACCGGACATAAAAACATAAAACTTATTTTGGGTTTGATTTGAGGAAGAGATGGGACAGTAATTAAAAGAGCCCCCACGAGTTTAGTTCTTACAACAAAAAACCAAAATTCAAAGAAACGAACACTTTAGATGTTCAACTTAAATATTAACTAAAATTTAAGGTTTATTCTTAACAATTATATTAAATAACTCTAAGTAAACACACAGCGACTGTTGAATGTGCTTATCCAATATGCATAATTTATTAAAAGATAATAATTAACACTCGCGGTTGTAACTTCAAAGGGGTGGGGGGGACAACTTAACTTGAAAAACTTAAGATTCAAAACCCTCACAGTTCTTTGTTCAAGAAATTCCATGATTTTTAATAACTAGAGATTCTGATCATCAAAGGCCAAAACATTAACTTTTTAAGTGCATATAGTATACCATTTCTCTTACAAGATAATTCTGAACAATACAATTCAATCGTACCGTTCACGAGAAGGAATATGAAAAAGAAAAAACAAAAATTCAGAGACTCACAACTGCTTGGCATTTGGCGACTAAAAAGATCTATATCATTCCGTACAATAATTGATTAAAATCGATGATAAAGCACATTAAAAAACAGTACGAAAGGCAAAAAAAATGTGTGACAAAAAGGAATAGGATAAGAAATGAAGATGATATTAACGTGAAACAATGTTTCGTTGGTTTATGGGGAAGAATACTAACACCTCACATAAAGAATTGAGATTTGAGTATTGCTAGTGACAAAAATAACATTGAGAGAGCTCTCTTCCGATTAGGACCCAACAACAGTTCGACTGAAATTAATCAGAATGAAATTTCAGATATTTTATGATAAACTAAGTCCTAGAGACAAAAAAAAAATGGTATTAATGTGAAGAAAGAAAAAATTGGAGTACAAGAAAAGGTCCCCCCCCTCCGCAGCCCATTTTCCAAGGACCATAGTAGTATGTGATAAGTTCCCTATTGGTCTCGAGAGTTGATGTTGTAATGGTGAAGGAACAACAAACACAACCCATGTGATGAGAGTGAAGCATACCAAGAAATTGCCTATAAATGGTTAAATGAAAAGTTTATTAACACCGAAAGGACATTATAGTATTCCTTGATTAGGGTTTGAACGTGCGGGTCACGAGGGACCACGTGGTAGACTCCGCTGGCTCCGGGTCAGGCAAAGGCAGGGTGGGTTGCATTCAAGGAAAGCTGTCTAAGGGGGCTTAGCTGGTTTACGAGGACGACTCATCTTTTTACATGCCAATAATTTATAGTATCATCCTATATGGGGAGGTGGGGTGGGACTCTTTAATCAATTTGGAAGTATATGATTATGATAATGTTTTTGCCAATTTAGAAATAAGGGACATTATTTATTTTTTTGAGGGGGGGTGGGGAGCTTTCGTGTTGAGGGGTTTTGTCTTGTGTTATGAGTCGTGGCATGACTTTTTTGCAGTAGGGGAAGGGAATGGTAGTTTGGTAAATATACACAAGATTTGGATGTTGGCTTTAGGGAAGAAGATGCTAAATCTTTGCTTTGATTATTGTACCACATGCTCATTCATGTAATTTATTCCCCTTTTCTTTTAAAAAATAAAATTACCAAGTTTTAAATCTGACAAGTTGGTGTGAATAGACTTTGTTTTTTAGTTAGCGTTTCTTTTTTTTTTTTTTTTGGTGGTAAGAAGAAAACAAGCACACAAAGCAACGAACAAGAAACGAAACGAAAGAAAACAAAGAAAACGAACAAACGAAAACAGCAAGAGAACAGACCAATCACATAGGAAGCACAGCAGCTCCCCAAGGGATAGACTTACTCATCGGGTGCTTCTTAGACCTCTCCCAAACCACTCCAGAAGCATCACGAAGCAACGAATTTTCCTCCTCTGCAGGAGGAAAAACAGATTTATGAATACCTGCTGTGGCTTCACACCTTTTGATCTTTTATGGGGTTTGTGAGCATGCGCACGACTCTATCTTATCAATGGTAATAATCTAAGTTCTTAATTATGTACAACGGGATAACATTTCCATTCATCACCCAATGCTCATCCGAACCACAGAGAGAGAGAGAGCATCAACAGTGTAGGTATGAGGAAAAATAAATAAATAAATAAATAACAGACGAAAAAATACTACATCATTTCGGTTCGGACACAGGAGAGAAAAAAGAAAATGATATAAAGCACATGTAATGGTCCACCAAAAAAATAAAATAAAGCACATGTATTGCAAATATCTGGGCCCGCCCGAGATGCTTTAGGGTAAGGCTTGAGATTAGAGTTCTCTATTGGAGGCCCGGCCAGACTGGGCTAGGACAAAACCCAAACTCAGTTTTCATTCTTTGTTTTTTTTTTAGTACCTTGACTTGGTCACTACACAATATCCGGAGTTTCATCCCGACTAATCTGAATCTACAGTTGCAGAGCCCATCTTTGAAACTCAGCTTGAACCGACTCAAACTATGCTCACGTTTAAAAAATCCTAAATCTAGCCAAATTTCTCAATAAATTACAATTCTCCCATCCCATTTCACATACCACTGAGAAAAATATTAACCCCCTACTCTGGAAGCTTCAATTTATTTAAAATGAAATAAACTATAGATGTCATTTACAAATAAAATCTCATACATAGAAATAAAAATTAAAATATATAATTCAATTGAAAAATCTATACTTAAAATATATTTTCTTCCAAAACCACCCCTTAGACAAGTCATTCTATCTACTTTTGGGTACATAACAGTAAACATCAAATATTTATTATATAACCAAATAATAATTGATATTCATTATAAAACAAGGAAAGACAAAAAAATGAGATGGAGACTATTAGGCTGTCCCCTCTCTCTCATTCAATGAGCTAAGATTCGTGTACGACACTAAGTTCCAATATCCTCTAATAAAATGGACTAACAAACACAGTAGGTGCATTTGCCCTTTCACCCTCTATATCCTCCAATGCAAATGTAATTAGCTCTTGAATATGTTGGCACCCAGCAATCATCAATGACTCCGTGCCACCTGAGAAACCTACTCCCCATGGACAACATCTAACATTATTCTTATTACAGAAAATACAATACCGATCATGCTGCAAGATTTCATCATTTGTCATAGCACGGCAGAAACCACACATCCAATGTCACATATACAAAAGAAAATTTCACACAGAATTTGTTAACGCAATACAATCACGAAGATTCTTAAAGATTTTTCTAAATTACTCTCAATCCATAATTAAGCGATGAATCTAACCAGATCAAGTACTGAAAAGAACCTTTGTGAGAGAGAGAGAGAGAGAGAGAGAGAGAGAGAGAGAGAGAGAGATCATAACCAGCAGCACAACCGTATCAGAAACTAGCTACGATTAATTGTAACAGTGAATTCAATATAACCACCGGAAAAACCCTAAATTCATGAGGAAATTAATCTGCGATTTTACCTAGAGATCAAACAGATACGAATAACATGGAACATAACTAAAGCGGTATTGATGGCACAACCGTAATCAGAAAACCCTAGCTATGATTAATTGAATATAGGAACAGAAAATTCAATCTAACCATTGGAAAACCCCAAATTCATGAGGAAATTAATCGGAGACTTTACCTATATCAAACAGATACGAATAATAGGGAACATAAACAAGAGAAATTTATCCCCGAAGTAAAATTGCACTCACCTGCAGATATTGCGATCGAATCGTTGACCTGAAATCAATCTCCAGATAGAGAGAGAGAGAGAGGCGGGAAAGGCAGAAATTGAAAAACGAGTGAATGCGGGAGTTTTCAGATCTGGAGGGAAATGGAAATGCATATCACCGCCTCTGGCGAAACGGCTGACGTTCAAAGGACACGTGGATAAGTAGAAGTGGTGAACTTATACTCGTTTGCCGCTCTCTTACCTAAACGCAGCGTTTAATTGAAGTGACCTTTAGAAATTTTTGTTTTTTTTGCAAAATAGTGTCCGTTTGCTTTAAATTCTAATCGAAGCCCATCCAATATTGTTTTGCGAAAACCCTCTAGTTTTCTAATTTAATTATAATTTTATTAGGTTCAAATTTTAACAGAATAATTTTTATAATTTTTATTTTGTATTTGCTTCGTCTCCCAATAGAATTTAACTAAAATCCTCCACTTAAAACAATATAAAACAAAGTATGAAATTTAATTCTTCATATTTATATTTAATAAAATTGCCCTCTACTTATGTTTTAAACGGCATTAGAATAATACAGTAATCAGAAAATATTTTTAAATGAAACCCTAAATTCTTGTCGAGTTTATTTATAAATTATATTATTTTTATTAATTAGAAAATTTATCCTTTTTCTGTGGTGTGGAATTAGACCAGCTTTTGGAGATGTAAATTTTTGGGAATTGTTTGATCCAATACTTATTCTTGTAATAAAAATAAATAAATAGTAAATAAATAAATAATAAAAAGCCATCATAGGTATGAAGTTCCTTAGATGGTACCATCATTATTCATAGCTGTGATTACTGAAGTACTCAAAAGCATGCTTGTTCTCAATGGCTCCGAAGAAACATTAGAACCTTCCCATTCTTCACGACCAATGAACAATTGAACGAGAAAAATGAAACGTACATTCAAATTTTAATTTCCCTCTTGGTCATATTATATCATGTTTGGAGTCGGATTGCACAAATAAAATTAAACCTAAAAAGTCAAAAAAACAAATGAAACAAATTTATTGTCTAGTGGAAACAAAGCCCGCAAAGGAAAAGCAAAGCCAAAGAGTTTTCTACCTTTATTGCCCATAGAAAAGCAAGCCAAATAGGTCCCGCAGAGATTCGAATCAGATTAATCAAAATATGACTCTGAATACCGGTGGTGGGAACCAAATAAAAGAAAACCCCAAAGAAACAAAGGCTCCTTAGACTCCCTCCATAGTCCCAAGCACTGTTAAACGAAAGTCAAGAAAGGCTCATATGCTAGAATACAATGGACCAAGGATACATCATTGGCTTTATTACTAAACTACCAAAAGAAAATATTAGCTTGAGAGGGGTCTTGAGAGTCCTCAAGATCATGTGAAGGTGCATGTATGTGTCTTCCTTCGTAGGTTGTGATCACCATTCTTGGATCCTCAGCCAGACGCTCCACTCTCTTCTTAACTCTACAGTTATCCTGCGTGCAACGATAATAACTCCTGGACATATACAATAAATATATCATTTATTACAGAACGGAATTGTATGGAGGAAAATATGATCGCATTGAAAAATAATGGGTAGATGTAGTAAATTATGGTACTTTTGATATCATAGGAATCTAAGTTTCATGGGAAATCATTTTTTAAGCATCCAAACATCATGGGAGACATTCCCACGATTCCTATATCCACAAACCCTGAATCTTTAATACTGTGCCACTAATATTTTATCATATGAATTATTTGATATTCTCCAATGTTAAAATGACAAAAACCACCAAGCACGGCATCAATTTTTCCTTCCATGCTTCTAAACTTTTTGTATATATTTGACGAAGGCACACATATTTGAGAGATAGCCAAAAAAAAAAAAAACTAATTTTCTTCTTATATAAGAGCCTTCTTGAATGTGAAAGCCTTTCCGCTGGGGGGAGAGGGAAGAGAAAACTAGTAGAACTACATATATGATGTATACAACTCCAGGGTGGAACCAGACAGAAAATTTAGTGGAATCAAATGTAAAAGTTAAATAGGGTCAAATTTATATTTTTTATATATTGTACTATACATCTGCCTAATAAAGCTGTAATTTCCATAAGTGGAAGTCCCATGCAGAACCTAAGGTTCATTGTACACCCTCTTTCCAATGAGGAGAATTAGGATGAGCGCTCCATGTTGACAATAAGCCTTTGCACAAGCCGCTAAAAGTGATAAACATTTTGTTCAAGGGAAAAAATGAGAGAAATTCTTGACATAAAATCATGCAAATTAACATAGAAACTGTTTCCTTTTCATTTAACTAAAAAGAAAAAATCATGAGTCTTTGTGAAGCGCGGTAACAATTGCCCAAGTGAAAAAAGTACATTAAAAGTGCGAAGAATATACAATGCATGGTGGGAGCTAGCTGTGCTTCATTCCTCTTTTCCTTTGTACAACTCAATGGTCCCCAAAACTTGATTGACCCCACCAAGAAATTTTACATTGTCCATTTCATTTTCTACTCAAATCGTCTATGTTTCAAACTCCATAATCATGGACTCATGAATGTGAAAATCCAAGTGAACTTTTGGCAATTCTTACTGAGGGATGATATTATTCCCCTTTACATATCTTGCAGAGACATGTTGATTGATAAAAGGTGCAAATCCTAATTGATTCTCTGCGGTAATAATCTTTGTCTTTCCAAGGCATATCATTTAGTTCTTCTGTAGCCATGGCTATTGCGTTATTATGATTCATCATTAATATTACTTATATTAATCCAATAAAGATCTCGTGCATATCTCAAGCCTAGCATACAAGAAGCTAATTCGAGAGAGAGAGAGAGAGAGTTGATTAATGTGTAAATTAAATCTCTAATAGAGGATAAAATAAAATAGATATATTAGGATAATATTGCATGGACAGAGAGAAAGACAAAAGGACAAAGATTTAAGTGAAGAGCTAACCTGGGATGCTGAGTATTCTTTACCACTTTTTGGCCATATTTTCTCCATTTGTAACCATCATCTAGAACATCAACATCACTCATGGTCTTGAAGCAAAACCTAGGCTCTCTAACCTTCCTTCTTGCCTTCATCTTCTTCATCTTCATTGATGAAACCCCCAAATGATCCTCTCCCCCATGACTTCTTTTATTGCTAATTAAGCACTGATTCGTATCACCCCAACCCCTACAAACCCAAACAAGAGACCAAATATTTGATTAGTGGGGAGGGGGAGAGAGAGAGGCAGTTTTGCATGAAAAAAATTAACATGGTATTCTTACCATAGATTTGCACTTGAACTTTGCAAGGAGAGTAGTTGGGTTCCTATATGAGAGTTAATAATATCTTCTCTAATTTGTTTAGAAGTTGAAGAAGTTAGAAGGGTATCGTTTAGGGTTGGAGATGCATCGGCTATAAGGGAAGAAGGTATCGTAGTGTAAATTTTGAGAGATTGGTTGCACCCAAAAGGAGTGAAGGATAAGTTAGTAGGAAGAGGATAAGAACCACCAATTTGTGTTGGTATCTCTTGATGATCCTCAAACAATCCATGGTTGGTCATGGCTTGAGCTGTGGATGACATCTCTCTCTCTCTCTCTCTCTCTCTCTCTCTCTCTTAAACAATCCAAGATATTTCTTTCCTTGTGGGTATTTATTCAGAGATATCTCTCTCTATCGCTCGTCTTGGAGGGTGTAGAAGATCAAAAGCCAAAAAGTCGGATTGGATTATAGAGGGCAAGATTGGAACAAAGCTAAGGGGGGATTCAACTATAGAGAGACTATAAAGGGTCTCTCTAGTTGTTCTAGGTGGTCACAGATCAAAAAGATAAAAGATGAACAAGAACAAAGAAGGTCACTCTCAAACTTCTAGGATCTATGGACAAAAATGATAATGGGGGAGATATGAGAGGGAACGGACACCTAACAGGCAGGAATATGCGCGACGCTTTCCCAACTTCTCTCTCTCTCTCTCTCTCTCTCTCTCTCATGTGCAATGCAAAAAGCTAATCTGTAAAAATAACTCTAATCATAACAATTAATAAATAAATAAAAGTAGAAGATGAGAAAGCAAAAAAAATGTCATCCTGTGTGGAATATCGTTGCTCAATTAGCGAGATTATACATACATTAGTTGTCAGGTAATTATTTAGGACTTACTTTTTTTAGATATTATTTAATTAATTTGATATTATTTGTAAAATTACAAATAGTTCACATTTATTAGGTTTGAAATATTTAACCACATTTATAATAAGACCGAGAATGAGATTAAAATAGAAAGATTAGTAATTTAATTACCTGAGAGAGAGTTGTGTCTGTTAAAAAGATGGAAAAGTACTCCTTGAGAAGAACCTCGTAGGTCCGTACATATAACTATGAAACTATTTTTTTAGGAGAGAAAAACCTCCATTTCGTTTCTCCAACAGTATTTGTACATGCATGGTTTATCATAAGATAAATTCGGTACATTCATATGCAATGTGTGTGTCTATAAATGAATGTACATTATATAGGAATGAGAAAGGGTTTGTCATTTCCTTTTTCTTCTTGATAGGCAAAGAAGGTTTTTGGTAGGGTAAAATTGCCCTGACAAAACAATGCTTCTTGACCCCCATTGTGAGACTTGAATGGTTTTAGTTTGGTTAGAGAGAAGGAATAGAGTCAGGTTCTCACACTCTCTCTCTCTCTCTCTCTCTCTCTCTCTCCCCTCCCCCCCCCCCAATAAAAAAGAAAATCAACCTGGTGTCCAGGACAAATTATGGGTTTCTTCAATAAATCCCAAAAAACTGGTTCATCCCTAAGGACAAGTACCCTACTTGAAATGAAGACCAATTATTATCTTTAGTTTTCTCATGACAGGAATATTTGACACATTAATATAGTATTTTGGGTACCCTTTTGTAGGCCTCCAATGCCTTCTCAAAGGACATCAGTCATTGTTGAATACAATAGAGCTGTTTCATAATCTTAACTTATTTAAATATAATTTAATTGAATTTTATTCTTTTTCCAATAATTTTTAATATTAAAAATTTTCTATAATTTCAATTGAAAGTATCATCAACTCTCCTAAACAAACATAAAATAAGAGTATATATATGCGTGTGTTTGTGGATTTGAAAAATAAATAACTGTGCTCTTGCACATTGTGATGGAAATTTAAAAAATGGGGGACAATGTGCTCTCGAATGACAAAACATAACTCCATCCATCCGAAGATTTAAAAGAGAGATCACTTTCTGGCCTTTAGGCCCTCCATGTTTCCGAAAAAAATGGGTGAAGAAAGTTTGAGAGAGAGAGAGAGAGAGAGAGAGATGAGTGCACAATCATGAACAGAAATCACCGATGACTGTAAGGTGAAAATCATTAATCTACCACTACACGACCACAGATTCCCACTTTAAGATTAACCCCAAATGCCTAATTTTGTTCAGAAGACTTCCTTTTTTTTCTGCAAGCAAGGGACTAACATACGAACCATAATATGTAGAGGGAAATCCTTAACACCGGATAGGGTTAGGAATTTTCGAAAACCAACAGAAATGACCATTAATCAAGCTCATAAGCTTTTATTTTATTTTTTATTTTCACTCCCAAACTCTCATTTTACTCAGATTTTAACCCTTTTGTATGCGTAACATAGGCCGCATGAGGTGCGACTTGTCGACCTCTTCATCCTCCACCAATTTTCTTGGATATAATGTTGTATTCTCTGATGCACATATTATATTTATAATATCTTTAAATTATATTAAAAAAAATGGTAGAGAAAATGAAACTCCGCTATAAAAAATGACTAATAATAATAAATTTGGATATTGAAATCAACTTTTTATAGAGATTATTTCTATTGAAGATCAGAAGTAATAAAAAATAAATAAATAAATAAAAAGGGAAAGAGATGTAATAAAAAGAGAGAGATGGAACCATCGTTTTCTACAGGGGTTTTTTTTTATTTCTTACTAAAAATTATTCTGATATTTTGGAACACCAAAAAGGAAATACTCCCAAAGATCGAAAGGCAATGATGATGAATATCTTGGAGGCATATCTTTCACCCCCTCCCTCCTCTGCCTCGGCGGTGAAGATATCATTACGATTCATGGAATAGGCCCTATTTGACTTTTTGCAGATAAATTTTAAGAATAAAATAAAATAAATAGAAAAAGCTCTTTGCCTTTTTTCTCTTTCTACTTTTGCTAATGGGCTTTTTTTGTAGTAACCCCACTCTACCCACCATTCTTCACTTCAACGCCCTAATAAACCTTATTTTATCATCTCTTTAATTAATTAAGTTAATTGATCCAATCATATTTTATTCATAAAGTTATACTTATATTACAAAAAAACTCAAATAATTTGTATACCCTCTTAATTTGTAACTTCAAATTTAAAATCCTCCCATTAAACCAAAGCAATAATAAAATAACTAGCTTCTATATCAATATATTTATTTTTATTTTTATTTTGTTATTTAAAATCATATTTTAATTTTGATTTAAGTGTTTATAGATCTTATTTAGGGAATGATTTTTTTCATATAATTTTTTTATTTTTAAATTTTAAAATTAAGATTTAATTAAAAAATATAATATTTTATTTATTTATGTTTGTTTGTTCATTATCTCGATGATTGATAGTAGAGAATTTTTTAATTTTTTATAGTTTATGTAGACTTTGTTGTGTGTGGTCTGAGTTGCCTCATCGATGTAAGAGCAGCCCATGGCATTCTATGTACGGACTTTTGTTTTATGTATTCTGTTACACATTCTTCGTGAGAATCCTAAATTCTTAAAAACGATATTAATCCTAAATTCTCAAAATTGATATTATAAATTTTGATAGAAAGTTTATTTTAAATATTTTATTTTACTTGATGGACCGATATCCGGTACTCAATTTAAAAATCTCAGTTAATCTTACTCAAATTAATTATAAAAGTTATTAAGGGGATGAATTCACTTCACATCTATTTTTTTTCAATTTCAAAATTCGAATTAAAAAATTTGATTAAGAAAATTCAGTAATATTATCATTATACCAGTTTTACATATTTCTTTTTTTTTTTGTATCATGTCTTAGACACCGTCCAATATTTGGGATTTCGTCCCGACTAATCTGAATCGACAACTATAGTGGCTCCTTTTCGGAGGGCGGGTCTCCTAACGGTGAACACTCCATACACATGAGGGACCGATACTCCCACTGAGAGTCGAATCTCGATCATACTTAAAAAAACTCAATACTACATCCAACTACATTCAGTTGACCCAACCCACATTGATTTTACATTTTCTTTATTATGTAAGAAGATTGCATCCAAAAATTAATAGAAATTTTGTTTAATAAACTGCGGTCTTAATGGGTCACAGTTTATTAAAATTACAAACAAAATAGACCAAAGTAGACACAATTTAAAGTGAAATTGGAAAGCCAATTAAAATGAAATAATTCACTTATTAGAAAAACCAAAATTGCGTAGAATTTACGTGGCATGATGTCACAATCCTGCGTAAAAACCCTTTAGGGTTAAGGTTTTGAAACAAGCAACGGTAAAAGAAATTATCTTCTAAGATTAATGAAAAGATAAACTTTTGAGATGAGTCGGGGGAAGAGAGAGAGAGAAAGAGAGAGAAAGAGAGAGAATGGGGGGTGGCAAACGACATCATTTCTTTTTGTCTCTCCTTATAGGAGGCCATTGTGCCACTCATTCCATTCCCCCTTTACGCCTCACTTTTCCTCTTTTTCGCAGTTTAAATTTTATATTTGTTCTTTAATCTTTTTTAAAAAATAAATGTCAAGTTTTTTTTTTTCTCAAGTTGTTATTACTTTTTTTTTTAATTAATAAGAGTGTATGGATCAATGCTCTATGAATTTAATAGTAAAATATCAAATTTTCTTAATTAAAATATCAAATTCGAGTTTTTAAAATAAAAAATAGATACCAAGAAAATATTTCCTAAATTGAACTCCAAGTCTACTCAAACTGTCTTAGTCGAATTTTCAAATATTTATATTCAAGTGAAAAAAATAAGAGTGTTATCATATCTTCTCACTCATAATTAGCTAGCAAGCCAGCTTATTGGCAAAAACTCATTTAAAATTTTAAAAATAGAAAAAATTACGTTGTAAGATCTTTCTTAAAAAGAGTTTGATAGTAACTGAATTGAATTAATCAGAATATAATTTTAAATATTGATTGACATGAAAAAAAAAATCTCAATTAGATAATAGATGACAGAATAAAAGAACCACTCGCCCACAAACCTTAATTAAGATTTTTTGTTTTATAATTGAAAAATCAATAGTAATTTTAAATAAATCGATAGTTTGGATGAGTAGTCATTTTCAAGATGTTACGGTAATATGGCAATTTAATTGTTAATTAGTAATATTTGAAAGTGATAGGGGCAGTTTACCAAATTTGGGGCATCGATCGGCAATTATTATAAGTAAGACCAAAGTCATGGTTGTTGAATTTGCTAATTAACATAACTTCCTTTCGACGTTGTTCTTCATTGGAGCATCTAATTTCGACTTTTATTCCCTTTATTTTTCTTTTCTTATAGTAAAATGGTCAAACATCTGTTTACCTTTCTACCCTTGGCATCGGATATGAATTCAAAAATTTAGATTAAAAGGTGAAATATGATATATAAGGATTATAATTTTTTAATAAAATAAGTAATATTTAATATAATAATTTTTAATAATATTATTTAGAAATTAATTATATAAAATTAAATAATTATAAATGTGTTGCTATAATATTTATTAATTGTAAAAGCAATAATTAGCACAAACTTCAGAGTTTTAAATATTAATTAAAAATTAGTTTAATTGAAGCTTAAATTTAACAAATTGAAGGGAAAAAGGAAACATGTTTGGACACAAACGGTTAGGACAAACAGCGACAGTCCTGTTTCTGGGAATCTAAAAAAGAAAAAAGAAAAAAGAAAAAAAATAAAAGAAGTGCAGTGAGGGTGTGTGATTTGTTAGAAGTTGCTTTTACCTTAGTATTTTTACAAAAAGTAAATGTAAAAATAGAAAATAAAGTAAATGAAGAAATAAAGAAATTAGGTGGGCAGAACTGAAAGTAATTTTGGCAGATATTGATCAGGTTATGATTGATCCTCCAAATTCCCTCAAATGATTACACCAACACGCTCCCTATCCCATCTCTCACTCTCTCTCTATCGAGCCCCATCTCTCTCATGTCTCGACTTTCTGCGGTCTCTCAAAAACATCTCTCTCTCTCTCTCTCTCTCGCACAGTATTTGCGGCTAGCTAGACATTGCACTCCCTCTCTAGACATTGCACACTCTGTCCCAGTAAGCTGTCATTGACAAGACGTCTCTCTCCTCTCTCTCTCTCTAGTACGAGTGCATAGATGCACTATGCACTCCGACACTGTCGACTCCATACAACCGATACGATTCACGTGCCCTTTGGTGCGCGTAAAAATCGAGAAAAATTCTCATAATTGTAGGCCCGACCGAACCCGACCCACAAATGTCGGTTTAGATCAACGACATCATTAATTAAATTTAATATTTAATAATAATAATACTCGTGTTTAATGGATGTTATAAAATGCAGTCGAATGATACGATGCACGAAAATTCTAAACACTATTGTTTTCTGTTTTCAAATATTTTTTATTTTTAAAATATTTTAATATATTAAATTAATTAATATTTATATAATAATTAATTATTTATTTATTTATTTATTTATAAATTTTTATATTATTTATCTTATGATTAATAATTATATATTTGATTATTTTAAATTTTTTTTATAAAATATAACTATTCTAAAAATTAATATTTACATAAAAATATTTATATTTTTATGTTTTACGTGTTTATTTGCGTTTTCGTTTCATATATTTTTATAAAATGTTATTTTTCATATTTTTTTATATCCATATTCGTTTTTCCATTTTGGTTTCTGTATAATCTGGGTTGAATATTAATATTAACCAGTTTAATTTATATAAATGATACAATATTAAGAGATTTTATAATTAAATTTTATTAATACCAAATTTAGAGATATTATTCATTAAAGAAAGATCTAGTGATTATTATGTAATTAAAAGTTTTAAGCAAAAAGAATTCAACAGAGTTTTTATTTTGTCAAAAATATTTATACATTTTCATTTAAAATATTTTGCTGTCATTAGAAAAGAAAATTTTACTTTTTAATAGTATTTAATATTTTATTTGTCAAGACAAAATTCCAAATTTCTAATATATATTTTAAAAAAAAAGCTCTCATCTCATTCTCATTAATAATAAATTTTAACTAAGATATTAATAAAAAGAATTCACTTTTGATGTATTAATTTATTTTTATGAAAGTTGGATATTTTGATTATCTATATTAATAAATAAATAAATAGTTTTGTATTTGTCTCATGCAAAATAATCAAGTAAACCTCTGGTGTGATTTAAAATTATTTTTAATATAATTCTTTTTATTTACTTCGATAAATAGAATATCTAATAAAATGATAATTATTTTTATTTTTATTTTTTTTACTTGACTAATCAATTTCTAGACTTATATTTTGATTAATCCGATTTGAGCGTTGTTGGACTCAGTTTAAAAAGATCTCTCTCAACATAATATTTTTCATTTTTAAGTTTTAAACTCAGATAAAAAAATTTAATAGTTTTAAGTGTCTGTCGGTGTTTAGGGTATCTTAGAGATGTATGGAACCAAGGCTCATGTGATGAGTTGTGGCAAAAAAGTCTTTGCCATTATTATCACATGTTTGCCATTATAAGTTTACAATTGTCACACTTTTCGAATAAAGTTTTGACATTCCCACATACTGCCAAAGGCATATTATTTAGTGACCCTAAGTCAAGTCCTTTTCATATATTGTTCTAGTTCCCCGCCCTTCCATTCCTCTCATTATACCCCCACACATACAAATTTCACACAAGCTCCGTCTGTTTTTCAGACTTGGAATGTAAATAGTCGACTTATTACACCAAGTATGACTTCATATAGTTAAAAAAAAAAATTATCCTTGAACACTTAGAATGTAATAAAATAAATATTCTATTACACAAAAACGGGACATATATAAAATGATATGAAAAAATGATATTTTATAAAAATATAAAAAATAGATATGTCAGAAAACACATGAATAGAAAAAATATAAAGATTTTTATGTAAATATCAGCCATTTTATGGAAATAATAGATCAGTCATTCTTTATTATAAAAATCTAAAATTATCACATATATAATTATTAATCATAAAACAAATAATATAAAAAAATAAAAATTATAATTAAATAAGTAAAATATTTATTAAATATGAGAAAAATATGAAAATATAAAATATAAAGATTTTTACGGTAAATATTTATTAATTTAGCATGTTGACACGTTTCAGAAATGAAAATGTTAATGTTGAGAAATTTCTGTGTATTAGAGCTTAAGTATATGTATCATAAAGACACTAATTATTATTTTAAAATAGTATGAGAATCATAAAGACATGAGTTATGATTTTACAATGATGATTAAAAATTCTCTTAACGATAGCTATCCGTTACTATTTTTTCTTTCGTTTAGTCACAAAAATAGTCATAAACCGCTATACATTAAAATTCATGATTTGGTCTGATTGGTCTGAGTAATTTGTTTAAGTTATATGTACCAAATGACTTGACTAATTTCCATACAATGGGGTCAAGAAGAATTTCCATAATGCTCCTAATTTGATGGGGTCAAGAAGAATTTCCATACAATGGGAATTGGTCCCCAAGGAACACATTAGTGGTTATAACCTCTCTCTTCTAATTTTGTAGTTGAGAATTCAAATCTCGTGTTAAAAAAAAAAACAATGGAAACACAAAAAAAAAAAAAAACCGAATTTCCATACAACCTGATTTTTGGCCCCATAATGCTCGGATTCCTTTGCCTGTCCTTTATTCGAATTTTCCTTTTTTTTTTTTTTAAGGACCCTTATTCCATGACAAAACGTGCAACTCTGATGGCTCCTTCGGCAGAGATTGTTGTCCCTATAAAAAAACGCACTTTCTGGGCCCAGTTCTTGCCCACACTACAAAGAATGTCTTGTGGAAAGAAAGCCCAGACAGAAACAGTTCCATAATGTGGGCTTGGCAAATCAAAATGACCAAAGTTTTTCAAATAACCACGGAAAAAAGCAGCCCATGCAAAAATATCAACGACGTGTAAGTTTAGTATCCTATCTTATCAAAATCCACTTACACGTCGTATCTATTTAAATTGGATCAGTCATATTTTCACATCAGAACAAAACTCCTCGTGTAGGCAGATGCGAGACCCGAAGGCAGAACCGAGAAGAAGATTGAAGGGGAAGAGAAACCCAGAAGCATGTCCTACCGCTCTCTACGCCGTCAGAGACGAAAGCAATTTTGATCAGTACATTAGTTTTGATTAACGTTGTTTATGAAATATCTCCTCATAATTTAATCAAATCACATCCGTCCAAGCCTCACCCACATCAACAACCATGCACGCCATCTCACAATTCAACTTCTTAACAAAAATATATGCACTAAAACCCTCTCCATTATATTTTCATTTATTTTATTTGTTGTTGTTATTTTTAATTATCATGTTCAGCCTTCTAACTCATGCTCACACGTCAACCCCATTTAACACTTGTTCAACAAAATTAGGGTTTCGTTCTCTTCACTCAATTCTGATGAATTCCCGATTCTTCAAATCCATTCAATTCTCTCATATCCTCAAATTAATGATCTGAGAGTCTTTCGATTCCAATAATTCGTTCAATTTGATTTCCAAAAATGGAGCAGAAACGGTTTCAAGACTCTTCTCCGATTCTCTGTGCGAACAATTGCGGATTCTTTGGCAGTTCATCGACAAACAATCTCTGTTCCAAGTGCTACAGAGAATCCCTTCTCAAACAATCCAAAGGAAAGACGACCTCAAATTCAGTGAAGGAGGTTGGGGAGGAAAGACCTGAAACGTCCTCGTTTTCGGCTTCGGTGGTTCGCGATTCTTCGCCGGAGAAGAAATTGGGGACGGCTAATCGGTGCAATTTCTGCAAAAAGAAGGTTGGTTTGACGGGATTCAAGTGCAAATGCGGGCAAACATTTTGCTCGATTCATCGGTACTCCGATAAGCACAATTGCTTGTTCGACTACAAGACCGCCGGTCAAGACGCGATTGCCAAAGCCAATCCGGTGGTGAAAGCTGATAAGGTGGAAAAGATTTGATGATGATGAAGTGAAGCTGTTTGATTTTTATGGTAATTCGATGGGTCTGTGTAGGGAAAATAAGGGGTTTACTTTATGTTTTAATGATTGTTATGTCTTTCTTATTTATGTGTACAGTTTGGTTTCATTGTCTCTTTTTAATTAGTATTTGAATGTGAAAATAATATGTAGGTTAATAGTGTAATTTAATGATTCTATAGTAAATTGCTTCTACATGGTTGGGTCATTCCTTGTTTTGTTAAATTTTATGTATATTGAAGTGTTCTTATCAACAAGAGTTTAGTCAAGAGAATGTGACTAATTAAGAATTTCCACGGCAGGGCTTTGTTTGTGACTATATTTTCATAACACTTCTAGAAATGAGCATGTCCATGCTAGACACGAGAGAATATGACACTGACCCTAGTGTTGTGTATGGTATCCTACATCTGTATTCTTGCTTTATATGTTTGTGAGATTATGAGACAATAATGGGCATGATGAGAAAGTGAATGGAAAGAGAATGAAACAAAGAACTGAAACGAAGTAGGGCTTTTCTTTTCCTTTTTTTTGGGGGGGGGGGGATGTCTCCACTTTGAAGTAAATGGTTTAGAGGAAAAGTTTGCATATTTTGCTTTCAATCCCTTCTTCCCATTTTCTTTAAGAAGGTAAATCTAATTCCCTTTGCCCTTCTCCTGGAACCAGATAAAGGGTTTGTATATTCCTGGATTCATGTGTGCAATGTACCATAAGAGTTGTAAGACTATTCCCAATTCAGCTATTTTCTGTTGGATGTAGATGTGTCTGGGTAATGAAATAGAAGTTTAAATATGTTTAGTATATGACCTATGTACATAGGGGGGACTTAATTGTTTTCCCGGGAGCAAATATCAGTTTTCAAATTTCTATTTTCATGTCAAGAGCTTTTGCACCAGAGGATATTCATATGTCTGCATATTGGTAATGATTGAAAATTCATTGCGTTGGCTTCTGTGTTGCTTTATACCTTTGGATCTTGGCTGATTGAGTTTGGTCTTGGCATTATGACTGATTCTGATTAGTGAAGTATCCTACTTCCTTAATGTTTTGCTTGATTATGTATTCATTTTATGACCATCTGCATTTACAATTTGTTACATTGCAGAAATAATAGTTCTTTCCCCCATTCTATTTTTACGGTTTCTTTTTTTGTCCGACTTTTATTGCCTTGGGATCCCCGATGTGTTATTTGCTCTGCTGCGCACCTGGATTTTTTGGTATCTCCATGGATAAAGACTAAGAGGATGAAGAATTTATTATCACATATTCTTATAGCAACTTACAAGGCATTTGTGAACCATAGTCTTCTCCTTTGTCCTTCCAGTTCCAGGCTTATTTTTTCTAGTATACAGGATTCTTCCCCTCCCTACTCCCCCCCCCCAAAAAAATTTGTTACTGGTGTTTAAGGGACGCGGACCTTTACAGATTCTCTTTTTGCCATTCTTTATTTTTGTAGCACTGCCTTGGTAGTTGGTACTCAATGAAAACCATTATTCCGAGAATGAAAAAGCACAATGAATGACATCTGGCTTTTCAAAATGTTGTTAGCCTGTGCAATGCCAAAAGACATTATTTATACATAAGTAGCCACTGGCATCGGTGGATTCATGTACTGATGGTTGTTAGTTTCATAAAAACTTTTATTCTGCTATAGGAGCATGCACACGCACCTTCTCATGGACTTGTCCTTGGAAGTTCAAAGAGTGGTTCTCTTGTTGCTTCGTGAACATAGCTTTGCTGAATTACCTAGACCTAGGATCTATCTACACTGCTGCTTTTACCAGGCCTATTGCTACTTTTTTGAGAGACTTGCACCTGTTCTTTCCTGAAAATAACTTCAGTGCTTGGTGGAGTTTGAGGTGGGTGCCCCATTGTTATTTTGATTGCAATATTATGTTACAAAAGAATGGCTAGTGATCTCTGTTAGTCATGCCAACCAATTTTTTTACTGAATTTGCTTGTAAGGTTATTGTGACAGCTTTTTTATGTGCAAATTGCTGATTATTGTTCCAAGGTTGTCATTTTCTGGTGCCATATGACTGTTCCGTGGAATACAACTTCTTTGGATGGTTGTGTTAGAATGACAATTGATGACCGAGTAGGATAATGTATCAAAGCCAAATTCTAAAGCAGGAGGATAGTGTATCAAAGCCAACTTCCAAAGCTATGATTTTATGGTGAATTATTTCTATTCTACATGTTTATCCTGATGTAGTTTCCTCAAGCTGCAGAATTCATAGAAGACAGTGGCATTATCTTGTTTGTGTCTGTAGTGTGATCTGGGGGTGGGCGTTAATTCAATTCTAGCGGGGGCTAAAATTTCTTTTTTAATGGGGGAAACGGGGGTGAGGTAACAGGACGACAGGGGTTATAAGCTTTAGGGAAACAAACAACATTTGGGATTAGTCTTTGAAACTATATATACCAAAATTTGTTTCTTAATTTCAGGGGCGGTAGCTACCCCCCCCCCCAAAAAAAAAGTAAAAAGAAACTTCACCCGTGTGGATGGGTTTATGTGTGTTGCTGTTGGAGAATTATATCTTGCTGTATGGAATTGATCAAACTCCTTCAATTTGGCAAGAAACTAGATGTGGATCGTGATTCAGACTTCATCCCAGTGGCCTAATAAATGTTGCTGAGATATTCTGTCTGCAGATGGCTGACTTGATTAAGTCAGTTGTAGAGCCATTTACTTGAACATGTAAAGTGTGAGTTTATATAAATCTATCTCAGGGTATTACCTTATCAACATTAGTCTATTTCATGTTATTTGAATGTGATATTCTATTCATCTCTCTAAACTTTTCTTCCTATAAGGGAGCTTTTGTTTCTGGTGGTTTGTCTGTGATACATTGCTTCTATGTTTCTACTTATCCTTAACAGATTCTAGCTATAGGATTTGCAGGATTCTCAATTTCCGCATCTATTCCAGGTAAATCACTTCTCAACTGGCTGGGAAAGCTCAATTTTTCTGTTCCAACATCTTTTTCACATATAGAATAACAATAGTATTAAAGCAGTAAGTCTGCACATATGCCAAATTCTAGGCCTTCACTATCAAACTGTTAGTTTGCTCTCTTTATTTATTATGCATCCTTGTCTAATGCTTTCAAATGTTGCCTTCTTGTTTTCTTTTTCTTTCTTTTCCCCTCTCTTTATTCCACGTGATTATGATTTGTTAGTTATATATTTGATACTTTGCTTTGCTTTTCAATAGGATCTTCATGTAAGCGTTAAAGCCGTTTCTCTCTGCCTCCATTCTTGTACGGAGGGGAAAAAAGCAAGCGAAGAATTATTTTAACAAGGACAGTGCTTCTCAGAAGATAGTTCCTTGGTTGCATCTCCTAAGAAGAAGCACAGGAGTCCCACGTTCTGAACCAGTCGAGCATTTCCTCAAGTTCCTTGTCACTATTTGTGGACTTGTTGACTGTTCTCCCTGCTGGATCAAGCCATTGTTTTCCCGCCAGATCAAGACATTATTTCCCCATTGTGACAATAAGCTAGCAGCAGCGGAGGGAGAAATCTCTGGGCAAAAGTCGTTTTCGGATAACCGTAAGGATGCTCTAGATTGGAGTGTTGGATGTCAAAGGGTACATTTCATAGGCTTTTGCATGTATGAAGGTGTCTTCAGGTGCTAGGGATGTTTTGTCAGATATTCACAGAAGGCTAAAATAATCTTGATAACTAATATTGAAATGTTCAATTCCTGCCAGATGGGTCACCCTGCCTGAACAACGGCATGATGAGGGGACAAATATGACTAGGGTGAGATTGTTGTGCCATTAAACATTTTATGTTTTGGGGCGGGGAATTTCGGTGAAAGGTTTTGGAGAAATGGCACGTATGTTGGTCGAGATTCTTTTTTCCTTTTTTTGTGGGGAATGGTTTTGCTCCTTTATCTTGGTATCCAGAGTTTCGTTCTATTTAATCTGAGTTGATTTGACCGTCGAGCCTCTTATAGAGGTGGAAGTCTCTCGAAATAGTCTTTTTTATTTTTAAAGAGGTTCAAATCTGAACACTTAATTAAGAAATATAGAGTCTTTTCTATCACGTAGATTGAGCTTTGGTACGGCTCGTTTTAGAATGAAAAAGGAGAGTTTTGGCTGATGGGAAAGAACGTCTCCTCTCCCTTTGACTCAATTCAAACATAAGATTGCTTTTCTTGGAAAAGTTGGAATGTGTTTGGTTGATGAAATTAAGAGAGAGAGAGAGAGAGCCATGCGCAGAACGTTAGGATATGTTTGGCCTGGAACTATTTGGATGGTCAAGATCTTAAATGCAGTTTAAAGTAAGAATCATTTTTTATAGCGTTAATTAATTTCCCCACTAGGTTGCACTCATTCAAATGGTCTCCCTCTCTTAATTTTATCAACCTAATTAGCATAGGTAAACTCATCGCAGCATAGAAATTATACTCATTAGATTCATAAAGGGACAGTTTGATAATCACAATTTTTCTTCCCCAATTCTAAAATTCAATATTCGAATTATTATGTAATAAAAAAAATATATTATACTCGATGGCTATATAATTTTAACCTATATAATCTTTCCCAGCTTACTGATACTATAATTGATAATATTTGAATAAATTATTTATTTTTGTGAAACCTGTTGAAATTCATTATTTCGGCCGGATGAAAGGATTGACAAAAATAATGATGGACGGAATTAGAAGTGATCATACAGTGCACTTTAACCATATTCAATAATATTGTAAATATATCTCACCAAAAAAAAATATATTATAAATATTAAATCATTTTTTGTTTGTTTTTAGGAACTTACATAGATCAGAATTTTTTCATAAAATTTTATTTATTTATTTACGTATTTATACTGAAATATAAGGGAAATATTACGTATATACATCCGTTGCGTATATACGTCCGCTTTCTCCCTATTCTCATACTAAACCAAGAAACATCTTCTACATTGGGTGAACCATTTTTTATACTAAAAAAGGACACATGCTTGACCCATTTAGGAGTGATCATATATAGAAATGTTGGTAATCTTTCGATAAATATCATATATGGAAGAATCATAAAGATAATCTAATCAACAAATGTTGACGCAGATGGCAATGACTCTATTGCCCCTTAATCATACAGGAGTTTGACTCCCCATGAGAATGGAAAGATATTTGTTGAGAGATCCCTCCACAATATGTTGGCCTTACAATTGTCGATACAAATTAATTGGGATAAAATCTCGGATACCGGATAATCATGACAAAAAATAATAAAGATAACCTAAGTTGCAAGTATTTTTTTTAGAAACGAGGGACCAAACGCGCCCTTAAACTTCCTTGGCATGTCCACCTCCTAACGGGTTAGGACAGGAACTTGAAATTGAAATCAATGCCTACAAGTTCCGGGCTCTGAAAAAACCCCTCCTTGCTGTCTCTCTGTCTCTCTACATTTTCACTCTCTTCGGGAAACGTCTTCAATAGCTTCTGTTTCGTAGGTTCACACAAACCAACAAATACAGCTGAAGCCCCTGTATACAGATAATTACCATCATAGAGGTCAAAGAAAACCCAAACAGTTAGGAGCAGGGAGTACTGATTTTGAGATAAAATACAGAAGAAGTACTCAAAGGCAAAAACTGTGTAATGTCTACATGTCAGGTCAGACAATATCCCACTCACTATTGTAATCACCGTCAGAAATGTACAGTATGCAACACAGTTGAAGCTATGTTGCTAGACAATTTCATGATTCGGTTGTAAATGGTCTACCTAAGCCTATATGAGCTTTCTGTAGATAAGTACTTTCAGTAGAGAGAGAGAGAGAGAGAGAGAGAGAGAGAGAGAGTGACGGATGGTTTTCACCGTTACTCTTAACGGAGGTGGGAGGCAACCGGTAATTAATTCGAATTTACAAAACGACCCCGTATCTCTCACCATCTATTGTTTTTTTTTTGTTTTCATTGTTGATATTCAAACATTAATAATGTTTCGTTTAATTCGATTTAAATATTTATAAAAATTCTATTTAGGAGACGATTCTCTCAACCTAGTCTTTTCTGTTTCTAAATTTTAAAATAAAAATTTAATTAAAAGATCGAATAATCTTATTCTATTAGATCGACTACCTATAAATTCTAGGTTTCTATCACATCAAAACACGCTACTAAAACTAACCCAAATATCCAAAAACCCCGTCGGCTTCTGGCCACCAATAAATCCCCACAAATATGAATCCAGGGGGATTTTAATGATTCAAATTCAACATATCATGTTGCATACTATTTCTTTTTTTATGGTGATAAAAAGTTTAGGTGAGTTGGGTCCCGAGGGCTCACCAGGGCCAGGGCAGGCCTCAGGGCTCATAGAGCACTGACAGAGGTACTTACAGATCGCTCACCAACAAAGTCCTTACATCGGCAGTGGGAGTCGAACTCACGTCCTTTAGGGATATGAGACCGCTCCTTACCAACTGGACCAACGTTTGTTGCATACTATTTCGTGATAAAAAAAAAGTGTACTATTTAATAATTCAAACTCATTTTTTTAAACAGACAAAATAAATATTATTATTAATTAAAATAAAGTCCATGTTGATCTCAAAATGCCCCGTTTTTGCAACGAACTGACATTGCAATAACCAACTAGAGATAAAACACATGTATTTGAGATTAAGTTGCAATTATAGTTAGAGAATAAATTTTTATTAAATTTTTACACCAAATCAAACTAGAAATAGAAATTAGTTATGACACCAACGGCTTTCTGAACTCCTCATTTGCCTCTCTCTTTCCTTCCTCTACATTACATTCAATTCACAGGCTATACATACTTGTGGATACCCATCTCTCTCTCTCTCTCTCTCTCTCTCTCTCTCTCACGCACACACTGACCACCATTTCCAGACTTGCCTTTCACCCCAAGGCCTAAAATTCAGAACAACCTAGAAAAACATTGGCACCATACCTATCCAAACCATGGCCAAACCCATGGTTCTCATCCTTCTCTCTTGCATCCTCATGGTATCGCCCAGCGTTGCTAGCACCATCGGTGTGAATTGGGGTGTGCTGTCAACACACCCTCTCCATCCAAGCCTTGTTGTTCAAATGCTCAAGGACAATGGCATTAAAAAGGTCAAATTGTTCGATGCAGATTCTTGGACTGTTAACACTTTGGCAGGCACAGGAATTGAAGTCATGCTTGGAATCCCAAATAACCAACTTCATCGCTTAGCTGACAAATACAGCCGTGCCAAGGATTGGGTTAAGGAAAATGTCACCAAGCACCTTCATGATGGAGGTGTTGATATCAAGTAAGCAAAAGTAAAACCCTTCATTTTTTTCCCTTAATTTTTGCAAATTTTGATTTCTCTCCCTCCCCCCTTTTTTTCTCCCAACTCATATTTGGATATGTATTTTAGATACGTGGCAGTGGGAAATGAACCATTTTTGAAAAGTTACAATGGTTCATTTCTCAAGGACACATTCCCCGCATTGCAAAACATTCAAAAAGCTCTAAATGAGGCTGATCTTGGAGACAAGATTAAAGTTACAGTTCCTCTAAATGCCGATGTATATGAGTCAGCTTCAGACAAGCCCTCTGATGGGAAATTTCGGGATGACATTGAGGATCTCATGACTGATATAGTCAAGTACCTAAAATCCATAAATTCCGCTTTTGTTGTCAACATTTATCCATTCCTTAGTCTCTACCTAAACCCCAACTTCCCTAAGGAGTTTGCCTTCTTTGATGGAGGAGGTAACCCGGTGCAAGACAAAAATATTAGCTACACTAATGTGTTTGATGCCAATTATGATACCCTTGTTTGGACCCTCAAAAAGGCCGGTGTCCCCGACTTGAAGATCATTGTAGGAGAGGTTGGATGGCCTACTGATGGCGACAAGAATGCCAATCTGGGAAATGCAAAGAAGTTCTATGATGGCTTGTTCAAGAAACTGGCTTCCAACAAAGGAACCCCACTTAGACCAGGCGGTTTGGATGTGTACCTGTTTGGTCTAGTTGACGAGGACACCAAGAGTATTGCACCAGGAAATTTTGAAAGGCACTGGGGCATTTTTACCTATGATGGAAAGCCAAAGTTTCCCATGGATTTCTCCGGAAAAGGAAATGACAAGCTAATGGTGCCCGTGAAGGGTGTCCAATACTTAGAGTCACAATGGTGTGTATTGAAAGAAGATGTGAAGGACAAGAGTTTGATTGGTCAAAATGTGGACTATGCTTGCTCACTTGGAGATTGCACAAGTTTGGCAGAGGGATCCTCATGCAGTCAACTTGATGAGCGCCAAAGTACTTCCTATGCATTCAATATGTACTTTCAAATAAATGATCAAAGTGTGGAGGCATGTGATTTCCAAGGTTTGGCTACAATTACAAAAACTAATGCCTCCGTGGGGAATTGCCTCTTCCCCGTTCAGGTTGTGAGCGCAGGGCATTCTCTCAATTTGGCATCTACAGCTACTAGTTTTGTTGCAATGTTGTTGACCTTATTTTTTACATTCTCGTGAGGGTCCTCCAACAAGTTGTTGATGCAAAATTCCCAACTTTATATGGGAAATCGAACTTCTCATGTTATATATATTGTCATTTGTTTAATTATTAAGTTTGTTATATTATTCGCATAATAATCTAATTTTAAGAATAGATAAGGAAATATGAATTTTTATAACATACAATGGTGAATTTAAGAGATTGTCAACCACCATTTAGGAATGCTAACTTCCCAATTTCTACCTTTGTATTTATTTCTCTCTCCTCTCTCTAAACCTAGAGCGCAAACACCAATGTTAACCTCCTCTCCAATGCCTCTCTCTAAAAGGCAATTACTGACCTATTTTTCTCTTTCTCCCATCTATTTTGCTCATCTCTCCTCTTTCTGTAATTTACTTCTCTATTGTGTGTCTTTTTCTCCTTTCTATCTCTCTCTCTCTCACACACACACGATTCAAAACCTATAGGTTTCTCTTGAGCTAGACCTTAAAACCCATCATTCATTAGGATCCTCAGTTTCACCCAAAGCCACAGGCCTTCGAAAAAAATCCTCAATCCGCCTCGTCCCTTCCGGAACCTGTTTTTCCACAGCTCTGATCCGTCGATGATCAGCTCCATCGCCATCCGGCGGCAGCGGCGGCGGTGGCGGCAGAGGAAGGGAATCGAGGAGGAAATCTTTGGTCGGCTGGTGGTTTTTGGCCACTGCACGGAGGTGTTCCACCTTGATGGTGCGCCGCTTCTTGGAAATGGCGGTTTCGGCAGACCGGTCGGCGAGGAAGTGGAGGAAGAGCTGGGTGGAGCAGGTGATGAGATGGAGGGCGTCTGAGTTGATCTTGTCGATTTCTTGGTCCAGCTCGATGATTCTTTTCACTTTGGTCAGTGGAAACTCCGGTTGGAGTGACCCTGCTTCTGTGATGCTGTCCTCTTGTTCCGCCTTTGATTGTGAGATTAGAGAGAGAGCGAGAGAGTGGTGTCCTCTTGTTCTTAAGGTTTTCGATTTAGCGGGAGGGAGGGGGTAGAGAGCGATTGAGCAGAGAAAAATGCCCCTTGTTATGGCTTGATATTTACGGTTTCCAAGGGCAGGACTTGGGAAGGTACGGATCTTGATGGGGGTATTTTTAGTCATTTTGAAAATTACCCGCCAGTTTTTGTTGGGACATGGGCTACGGAAATTGAACACCAAGAAAAATATATAATTTTTTAAACTCAAATAATATATCGAACCAAAATTTATATTGATATTAACAGTATCACAAACTCTGCATATTTATTTAGTATATATAATTTAAAAATTATTATTATTATTCACAATATATATTTAAAAAAATAGCAGTTAAACTTTTTTTTTTTATTGTTATAGGAGGAAAAATGCCATACAATCGTCACATAATAAAATTATAGTATATCGAATGAGAAAAATTGGGAGCATATGCTAGCAAAAATGGTTCAACAAAGCTGTTCTTCAAGGCAATGTAATTAATTAACACGTATTTCACCACCAAACACAAGAGTACATACACAGTGATTTCAAGCAGATGTCTATATTCAACTATTTCCTGCTTGTTTTCAGTCAGCCAGACCTTCCAGAATTCCATAAAAGGTACATACATGACTATAACAGTATTAAAAGCAATGGCTTTGATACGTACGACATTGTAGCCAACATTCTGAGTCTTGTGTTCTTGAAATACATTTTAACTTCTACCTTTTCGGATACAATATATGCTTTGTAAGGAGCCAGCTGCAAAATTTTGGGCTGTGATCACTTTCTGTATTCGTGGAATGAAAGGCGAGGATAGCTCGGCTCCCTTGTGTCTCATTAATTGGTTGTTTTTCATCGCAGAATCAAAGAAACACTGCATTTTTGTTCATGAAGATGGCTCACTCATTATATTGAGGACCATTCCTGTTTTTTCACTTCAATCTTAGCATGCAAACTTGAACCTTCTGGGATCCCCAGTGGAGGATTCCGACACATACTGTTGTCAACAATAAAAAGCTCCCACTCTTTTATTCCAGAATTTTCTAATGCAGAAACTAATCTGGGTCTTGTCTTTTCATTTGGGTAGTCACCATTTGGACTGACAAGGACTGCCCCGGCATAAGATTGCCCTGCAACTCGTGCAGCCCCACTGTAATGGAATAAACCCCAGCTTAAATCGTCAGAAACATCTACAATTGTCCAAAACTCTTTAGAAACTACTCCATTATCCAAAACACTGAAGTAAAATGTGCCAGGAATTTTGCTTCTCTTAACCCTATATTTCCGTCTCCTCCAGACCAACTTCCCCTCAAGTGTCTTAACTTGAAAAACCGGCTCATACCAGAATGATCCTTTGGCCTTTCCCCTATAGAAAAGTTGGTACTGACATGGAAATTGGTCATAAGCTGGGTTTTGCCCTGCTACAACTCGCCAACTCCAATTCAAAGTACCCAACCAACCCACAAAAAGATCTTCAGCAGTTTCATGAGACAAGTCCTCTCCACGGAACTTTGTCATTGGAGAAACATAAGGTTTTTGAGGGATCTCTGCATCTAATTCAAGACAATTGTTCTTTTGCAGCACACAGAGAGAGAAGGCCTCCAGGTTTGGACTCTCATAGGAAGCAATACATCGGTAATTACATACCTGATCTACTGGACTGCAATTGTTCAAGCATTGAAGTGCTTTTCGACAGGTAGGGTCCAGGAGGCAGTTCAGAATCTGAGGTCCACAGTTTGTCACCATACAGTTCAGAGTGGAAAAGCCCTTTGATCTCAGATTTTTTAGAATTGGGACAGGCCTTATGTATGCATCAATGATAACTAACAAGCAGAACCTTACATCATCAGAATTGTGCCGGTCCCATGCCTCAGAGACTGTTCTCACTACGTCTCGTGACTCTTTTTCTTTCTTTGCTCCATAGATTTCAGCTACTGGGCTAAGGATGTTCCCTTTGGTTTTGCGGTGAATCAAGGATCCTCCGAGTTTGTTTTTTAAAGCTGGAGAGGAGTTGAAGCATATAATATTTGGTACACTGGCACTGTTTGTCTGAATCCATTTGACTGACTCTTCATTTGTGATTGCCACTGCAACCAAGATATCTGCACGAGAAAGCTCGTGTCTGAAAGTTTCGGCTGGTTCATCATCACTTTGGCAAATGTTATCTGCAAACACGAGCATTTCAAATTCTTCATCCACCCATTTCAGTCTTTGTGCCTAAAAAAAGAAAGAAAGATTTGGGAAGACAATCACCAATTTAGGCCGGATTTATATGAAAGATTTAATGATTGAGACATCCTTGTCCCCCCCCCCCCAAAACCTGTAAGAAGCCCAAAAAACAACAACAACAACCTGAGCCATAATCCCAAAATTTGGGGTGAACCATTTAAGAGACTTATAATTACAAAGAGATGATTTAACTTGTTCTAAGAAGCCCGTGGATATTAAACTGTTTCGGTCAAAATACATGAGAAAGGAAAATGCATGATCAGAACCACACAGATGTTGTTAGATAAACCATAAGGAACTTTAGTAATTGGATTAGAAATTATTTCCAGATAATTAAGCAATATAGAGAAACACTACAAAACTAAGTGCTAGCAGGAACGGAGACCTCTCAAAAAAACACTACATGGTGACTGGTGCATCTGCAAAAAGCATATCAGTTATTGATAGTTTCTCAAACCAAACATGTTCAGGTTGATACCAACATAACATATCCAAGTTTGTTTCCATGCACTCGCTTTTTCATAATAAGTCCGCATACAAATCAGCATTATGAGGCATCGAATTCAAATTTGTTAGCAAACGTTGATCCAACCTAGAAAGATAATTCTCAAAGTGGAAAATTCTGAGTCTTATATACCTCAACATGACAAGTGGACCCACACGGCATCGGTGTGGGATAATGTCCATGTGGGACTTTAACCAAATCAAACTAAAATAAGTAATGCAACATGAACCACATGAGTCAAGAACCAAACAGACCAAATCCTAGTTTATGTTATCAAAAAATTAAAACCTTCCAAGTTTGAGTAATTTTGAATTGATCAGAATTCCTTTTAAATCAAGCAAAAAGAATTTTAAAACAATATTAGATGGACTACAAACAAGGTATGTTTTGATGAATTTGGTTCTTGACTCTATTGGTTTGTCTGACATTATTCAACTAAAAGTAATAATAATATTTCCAGCTTAAACCACTTCAGTTTACCTAAACCACATTTCTTACATTCCAATTTGATGTCAACAAAACCTAGGCAAACCAGAATCCAGTAGACATTCTAAATTTTGCAGCAATACCAAATTTGCGTGACAAGATACAAGAGTAATAAAATCATAGGTTTCTTCCATAACATTCTCCCATAAATGGCGGCTTTTGGATATTTTCCGAGACATACCTTAGCACATAAAAAGATTAATTCACCATACTCCGTAAGCATAAACACATTTGAAGAGAAGGGTATAATCATAATAAGCCCAAAATTCAGACACACACAAACGCACGTAGCAGATAAATTAGGAGACTGATTAGGGTTTTTCAAATTACTCCCAGAACACTTATTGCAATTCACTATAATTGAAAACACAAGATCAAACACATGAAGATAGCCGCCATTAGCCACTCACAGTGTGAAGCATGACCTCTTCCCACGGTGCACATTTGAGAGGGCTAATACTTCCTTCTCCGACGACGGCGACTATTCTCACAGGAGAAGCGGATATCTCCGGTGAAGCACTCTCCTTTGTTCCCAAAACCGCTGAAACAGCAAGGTGAGCTGTTTTCCGGTGGGTCAACGTTGGGAGAGACGTTTGAGTGGTTTTCCGGCGATGGTGGAGATGAGAATCTCCGGTTTGGAGGAAGGAAAACCGGCGCGTTGGTTGAATGACAGCTTGGCGGAGGATAGACGCCGGTTTTGATGCCATTGGGTCTTCTTGTGGGACGAAGTCCCCATCGTTCGAGAAATTTATAATGCGATTGCATCATCGGACATTCGTTAAAAACGACGCCGTTTGTTCTGTCGCTTCTTAATAATATTAATATTACCATTAATACTACTACTATTATCATTACTATTGCTGCAACAATAAATAATACTACTGATATTATCCCTTTCTTATCTTTCTACCTTAAAGGTCTCAAATTCAAATCTCTCTTATATATATCTAATTGATTGAGTGAATTATTAGATACCGATAAATTATTAAAAAAAAATTATTATCACTACAAAATATATATAAGATGACTCACGGTATTAAATCAAAAAATTATAATGAATTTAAACAGAACGTCTTGTGATAATAATGCTCAGATTAAATTGCATACCGAAGCAAACTTAAATTACAAATGTCTTCCTCATAACTTTCCATTATAATTTTAATAGTAATTACTTGGATAGATGAGTTAACAAAATTTACTTACAAATTCACCTCGCAATACCATTTGCCCTATTTGTGTGATCACACAGTGTGTGCGAGTATTTTATTTTTAATCATTTTAATAATACTCAAAATTGATCTATTGATTTAAGTGGCATTGCCCCCGCTTTGCATCCAACTATCCATATAGTTTAAATTTATTTTTTTTTCATGTGTGACAATAGATTATAAATCAATCTATATATGATAAATTATAAAATGAATATTTTATGCATGGTGTGCTCATTGTTTTTCTTTTTTTATTTTGGGGGGTGGAGGTTAGATGATGTGCTACTAATTTTATGTATTTTTTTATTACATTATTTGAATTCTAGATCAGGGGTTGGGGGAAAAGGATCGTGACCATTAGACTATTTTTTTATGAACAATTTTTATACATTTTGTAGTATTATAATGCATGTGGTTTGAATTTAAAAAACTACTTAATATATTTTATTTAAGATAATATTTTTGTAAATCAAAAGTTACATAATAGTTGCAAATAGAGTATTGTTTTATTTTTGTTGAATATATATATATTTTGGTTGGGTACATTAGCTTTATAAGTTATAATGTGAAAAGTGTAATTTTACTTCAAAAATTTTGATCCGATACCAAAACATTTTTTTTTATATATACAAACACCTCTCATCAATTTCAAAGACCTACAATTTTAACTCTTTTATTCATCTTTCACTTAATTTAACTGTTAATTTTTACTAAAATTATTATTTATTCTTTTTCATATTAATTGTTTTAATTAATTTTCATATTCATTTTCATTTTGCGATATGAATGCTGGTTGTTGAGAAAAATTGATGGCGGAGGAGACAGGTGAGAATCGAAGATATATTGAGAGAGAGAAGGGTGGACAACGGAGAGAAGAATTGGACATATAGTGATTAAGGAGAAAGAGAGAGAAAGTAGATTGGGAAATTTTGAAGGAAGAAAAACTCTTTAATTTCTCCTTCAATTGAATTGTGAAAACCTTTTCTTAAAACCCTCTTCTAATCTTATAAGTTCCAAGCTTTTTTTTTTTTTTTTTTTAAACACTCAAAAACAATCTCTATACTCTTAAAAACTACTATCCATGGCCGATTTTGATTCTATGTCGTGATCCGCCGTTACGGGCAACCTCCATGCGTTCTCCCTTCACGGTGAGCAGCTCTTCCTTCATTACACTCGGTCGAGTCTACAGTCATCTTGAAGCTTTGTCACGGTTTCCTCTCGTCAACCATTAAATTTGATTATCCATTGAACCTCAAAAATATCTTCTTTCATATTTTTAAGCTTGATAGAGTTGAAATCTTCAATTTCGAGTTTGAATTTTTATCAATTTTAGTTGATCGCTTCAATTTTCTTATTTGAGTGCCATGTTCTTCTTGTTCTCTTCTCCTATTTTGTCAATTTTCTTCTTAGATAGCTTCTCTCTCCTTTTCTCTCTCTCTCCTATGCAATGCTTTTAGAGATGAATTGTTTTTCTCTTCTCCAACTCTTTATTCCGTCTCTCTACATCAGCAATACAATCTCCTAGAGTATCTTTCACAGGTTCTAAAATAGATTCGTTAAGCTCTTCTCTGCTCTCAAAACTCCATTATTCTATTGTTTAAAATTGTGATTTGTTTATAAAGAATCGTGTGATCAGTATTTTTAGAGTTTTGTCTTGGTTATTGAATAAGGGGTTTGAATTGCTAGTGACCGTTTTATTTGACGTAAAGGTTAAAGTTGCAGGTTTTAAAATTTGAGGGGACGCGGTTGCAAGCAAGAAAAGTTGCTGGGGACTTTGTGCATTTGGTCCAAAGTTTGAGGACCAAATTGTATTTTTACAAAGATATAGATTTCTACGTAGAGTATTTTGAAATTTCTAAAACGACATCGTTTCTCTGAACGGAGAGCCGGTCCGGTCCTGTCCGGATGCCCTAGGCCTAGGCCTAGATTCTCGGTCCTAAACCCTAAATCAAAACCGCCACTTTCAGTTTCTCTCGCAGTCACTTCTGCGACATCACCTCAAAGAGAAATTTGGGTTCCGAGCGGAACCAATCTGCGGACAGCAAAGCCTAAACGCTTATATCTCTCTCTCTCAACTGAACCTCCCTCGTTCCGGAAACCAGAAAAATGAGGAAGAAGGTGGACGAACGCATCAGAACGCTCATCGAGAATGGCGTCAAAACCAGACACCGATCTCTATTCGTCATTATTGGCGACAAGTCTCGTGATCAGGTTTCTCTCTCTCTCTCTCTCTCTCTCTCTCTCTAATAATGTGAAAAACCTAAAAATTTGTGGGTTTTACAGATTGTGAATCTGCATTACTTGCTAAGCAAGGCAATGATAAAGTCACGACCAACTGTTCTCTGGTGCTACAAAGACAAACTTGAACTCAGCAGGTCTTTCTCTCTCTCTCTCTCTCTCACTCTAGTTAATGTCAATTAGAGAACAATTTATTAAACAAGTGTTTATGCAGTCACAAGAAAAAGCGTGCAAAGCAAATAAAAAGGGATATGCAAAGAGGACTATTGGACCCCGAAAAAGTTGATCAGTTTTCACTATTTGTTGAAAGTGGAGGATTAACTTATTGTTTGTACAAAGATTCTGAGAGGGTTCTTGGAAATACATTTGGAATGTGTATTCTACAGGTGGGTCTACGTTTGTTGCCATTATTTCCATGACCCATGATTCATATTATGTAAAACCGTTTGTAAGATTTTAGGTTTTTATTGTTTGAAGGATTTTGAGGTTTTGACACCAAATTTACTCGCAAGAACGATAGAAACGGTGCAGGGTGGTGGCTTAGTAGTGTTGTTGTTGCGAGCTCTGCGATCACTCACCAGTCTGTACACCATGGTCATGGTATAAAAATCACACTTCTTTGTTATCTTTTTTCTTTTCCCCTCGAATTTGATAAGCTTGTTATTTTTTTTCTTTATTTTTTCTCTTCCTCAGCATCATTTTTTTTTCTTAGGTTAGGGGTGAAAATACTTGGGAGGCCTGTTACGCTTTTGTATAATTAGTTTCCTTTTTTTTTTTTGAACAAGCCTTTTGTGATTGTGAACTTAGGCTGCTTGGGAAGAAGTTATTGATTATGGGTACCAAATTCAATTCTGGATTTTCAATTTTTCTTTCTGTTAGGCTTATCTTAAAATAATAGATTGTTTACTATTTCAAGACTAAATGATGATTTAAATGAACTCAATTCACCTCTCATTGGGTGAGTACAGATGCAAAATATAAAATGACATTAAAATTACATTCATCAATTTAACAAAGTGTCTCACATTGGATAATTGATTTGGAAGTGATTCACATATAAACATATATTGGCTCTACACCTACAAGGTTTATACTTTTAAATAAGATGTTGTCCCGCTATGTCTATATGGGTCCACTCCCGAACTCCCCAAATTTTAAATTTCAACTGTTACATTGGCTAACTTTGATATTGGTTATGCCCAGAAATTCCTTTGATATTAAATGTAAATATATGTTTTATTCCTAATAAAAGGGTAGAACACTAATGTCATATTTGTTTTTCATGAAATTTGCAAGTAGGCCAACAGGATATCCTGAAACAGAAGGTAGATTAAACCATGTTTGCAGCAATTTCTCTGTTGTATGTAACAAGGAATATGGCAAGACTGTCCCTTCCTAAGTTACTATTATTTATTTTTGGTTCTCAAATAACTTCAATTATTACGTTAATTTCAGGATGTCCATGAGAGATTTCGTACAGAATCTCATTCTGAGGCTGCTGGGCGCTTCAATGAACGCTTCTTACTATCACTTGCCTCATGCAAATCATGTGTTGTGATGGATGATGAGCTTAATATATTGCCCATTTCATCTCATATAAGATCAATTAACCCGGTGACAGTTAGGGAGGTAATGTTTTAGTTTCATATGCTTTCACATTGTTAAATTGTTCTGATCTGTTGTATTTTCTGGTTCCCTGGGAACTAAATTATCGTTGGAGTTTTGGTTAGGGTTGTCAATGGTGCTTGAGACACCTTGTTAAAATTTACTTTATTGAGCATCATTTCATAGTTTCCCTGTATTTATCCTACTCTCCTTCTAAACTTTTTCTCCTATAACTTTTGGTCCAGTTATTTCCTCCTTATGTGTTTTCATCTCTCATATATGTGACATGCTTGAGATTTAGGTAAACCAAAATATGTATGTATATAGATATGTATATATGTATATATGGAAAGGTAAACTAAAATATATTACTTCTTGCTCAGTTCTTTTAGCATTAAAAGTTGAAAAGGCATTATACTAATGCATTTAGAATATAGCATGTAGTGTGCACTGACATGATAGTACTGCATTTATGATGATATATAAAACTTTTTCTTACAAGGCATATTTTGGTGTTTCAATATTTCAAGCCTTATATTTCTTTATTTTCCTAAGATTGTATTTTCTTAATGGTTCACTTCATTTGGGTGAGTTATGAACACCTCTGTGGTGCCTTGCACCCACATGATAGGGTTCCTGGTGCATTTAGGGTGCCTAGCTCTTAACAACACCGGTTTAAGGTCTGTTACTTCTGTCACTTAAAGGGCCTGGTCTTAAGCTGTTCAAATGTTCATTTGGAGGGATGGTCGTCATTACTGAATAAAAAATGCTGATAGTAATATAACTTTCTTTCTTAAAGCTTTATATATCTGCTTTCTTAGCTGTAAAGTTGGTGATCAGGGCCCCGAAGGACTTTCAGAAGCAGAGAGGGACTTGAAGAATCTGAAGGATCAATTGAATGATGATTTTCCAGTTGGCCCATTAATTAGGAAGTGTTGTACATTGGATCAGGTAAAGTCATAAACCAGTAACAGAAAATTTGTTAATTATCTTGTTTAGTTTTGTTATGGCTTTGAGAAGCATGAAATGGTGCAGTTCAATTCTCAACTTTTGAACAGGGAAAGGCTGTAATTACATTTCTTGATGCAATCTTGGATAAGACACTTCGTAGTACAGTTGCTTGCCTTGCTGCTCGTGGTCGTGGAAAATCAGCTGCACTTGGTCTGGCCGTTGCAGGAGCTGTTGCTGCAGGGTATTAAGCACAACCTATTTGAATTTTATACTTGACATATTTTCTGAATTATCTTCTATCAAAAGTTATGTTTGGTTGGTCTTACAGGTATTCGAATATATATGTTACTGCACCAAGTCCTGAGAACTTGAAGACTTTGTTCGAATTTGTTTGCAAGGGTTTTGATTCTCTTGAGTACAAGGTAGGTTGGTTACCTGTAAAATCAGCTACTGAAACAGAGTCATTTATGTATCCACAATGGGATCTCGAGACTGACAAGTTGATCCAAGTCTTCGAGATCATATTTTAAATAAACAGGTCTAGGTTGTATAATCAAGATATTTATTTGGGTAATGTTGTTGAAAATTTAGTCCAAGTTTTGTATGGTCCCCCCCTTCCCTTTGGGACCTTTCACCGGTTCTCTTTGGAATTATACTATTGTCCTTCTATTTTGCATCTAAGTACTTGGAATTACATCCACTGTTTTGACTTTTCTTTTCAGGAGCATATTGATTATGATGTAGTGAAAAGTACCAACCCTGAGTTCAAGAAAGCAACTATTAGGATCAATATCAACAAACAGCACCGACAAACTATTCAGGTTATTTTATGTTTTATTTTTTGGTATCAGATTTATCCTCTGTGCCCTGGCAAAATTTCTTGGTTTGGCACATGAAACTACTGTTTCTTGTTAAGGTTAACGAAAGATGTTGACTCTTTTTTTTATTTTTTGGGACATTGTTATAGCTAACCATATTTATTTGATTTATTCTGTTATATTCATAATCTTATATTTTCCAACAAAAGTTTGCCTTTCCTTATGTTTATGGGTAAAACCTTTGGTCTGTCTCTGAGAATAGTTATTTTTTTCTGGATTAAATAATCTTATCAGCAACCACAGTTTTCACTCTACTCATGCATGACGCCTGGCAATCTAGGTGCATTCATGTGGCTTGATGTATTATGCTAGCGTGTCAAAACAGCTAGAAGTGCTGTTCTGATGTGGAATTAGGCGAAAGCATTTGTAACTGAGCAATTTATTTGCTACAGAAATTTGTATTCTTTCACTTACTTTTTTTTTTGTTTGGTTGGGGTGACTTCTTTCATCTCCTTAATGGATGATTTGGTGGTTTCAATTATAAAGGACGTTCAAAATTGGTTTGGCCTAGTCCAATTAGTACTGTAGTGTATCGCCCTGATATTACCTCTTTTTTACTTGGTCCAAATTCGATGAATGTATTTATCTAAAAAAAACGAAGAAGGAAAATGGACATCCTGGTAACTATTTGGGAACTAGAAAAGTGTGCATTATTGCCCATGGGGAATGTTTGAATGGATTCTAGTTCTACTAAATGTTGGAGTTAGGACAAAGGCATTATTTTTGGTCTAATGTTTGGAAATGTTTCTGCTGCATAGAAGCAAAATTGTGCTCTATCTTTCTTATCTCGTTATCATTTTGAACATTGCTCTACCATGTGAATACAGGTGAATGTTTTTAATTCTTTTCGTGGCTATAAATCTTTTTAACTTGTCCTTTTTGCACTGAGTGTTGATTTATTAAACAATAACAAGAACAAAAAATGGTCGTAGCAGAAATGAGGATATTTAGATGGATGTATGGCAAAACTAGAAGACATTGAGTTAGAAACGAATAGATTCGTAATAAGTTGGGAGTTAGTTCAATTATGGATAAAATGCGAGAGTGTTGTCTGAGATGGTTTCGGTATGTGCAAAGAAGATCCAAAGATGCACCGGTTAGGAGAATCGAGAACCTAAATATAGGAGATTTAGTAAAACGTAGAGGTAGACCATTAAAAACTTGGATGCAAGTTATTTATAAAGACATGATAGTTAAGGGTTTAGATGAGAAGATAGTTTTGAAAAAGAATGAGTGACGTAGAAAAATCCATACAAATTAAATCAACATCCTTCTTTTTTTAAAAAAAAAAGAAATTAATTTTTCCTGTATTTGTCTCTCAAATGGCCGATCTCAATTATTGGGATTAAGGTTCAGATTATTGTTGTTGTTGTTGTCGTCCTTTTTGCATAAGGTGAACCTTTAGCCTGTGATTCATTAAGCTGTACTTGAGTAATCAATTTTCTAAGTTTGCACCGAATTTCTCCTTTCTTTGGTTATTTATGTGTTATTTACATCATTTTTGTTGTTATTGCTTTGGTAACAGTATATTCAACCTAGTGAACACAAGAAGCTATCCCAAGTTGAGTTGCTGGTTGTTGATGAAGCGGCAGCCATACCATTACCAGTTGTGAAATCCTTGCTTGGCCCATACTTGGTCTTCCTTTCATCTACCGTGAATGGGTAATTTCGGTTGTATCATGAGTTCATTTCTTAGGAGAGGATTTTTTTTCTCCTTTAGCTTATAAGCAAGTTACCATCTTTTTATTTACTGAACTTATATTTTCCTTATATTATAAAGCTATGAAGGTACTGGACGGTCTTTGTCACTGAAACTGCTGCAGCAATTGGAGGAACAAAGCCATAAATCTGCAAATAATGCGGAGGGCTCCTATTCTGGTACTTCCTAGTCTCAGAATTACATGCAGATGTTAAATGAGGGCAGTATGCTTGCAGAGAGCACTTCCCAGTGTAGGTTGATGTAACTACTTGATTTTTGGTTGCACTTGCCTATCAAGTCCAGCGATAGCATGATTGTCTTATTTGCAGAGCCTAGATATTATGAACTAAATAGATGCCCCAACTCTGAGCTGGTGATAACATTCACTTACGACTGTTGTAGCACAGTATATTGTCAGGATCTGATAGACTTATGTGATGTAAAATTAGTTATATGAACCTCCGATTTGCTATCTGGTTTGCTTGGGAATAACAAGTGAAGGGTTGCATGACAGTCTTTTTTATTAAATAATACAATACAGAATGTCTAGATCCATGGATCACCTTCCTTGCGACCTTAGTTGGCACTCTGATTTTTGTGCTACTGCATCTAGAAAGTTGGCCATTAGACTCCTTTCTTCAGTCCAGGAAGATATGTTTCTCCAAGACAAAGTAATGAGAAGGTTTGTTGAGCTGAAAATGATGTTTGTTGCTTAACATTTTGCTATTGCCGGAATCATGAAGTCAACTTATGAAATGAAATTTAGCCTTTAAAATATTCACATTTTTTCTTATGATATACCTGCACTCCCAGTAGGATTTATTCCTTCTTTCCTCAATCAAAGTGGTTATGAACACAGTGTGTTTGTCATTTATAAGATTGGTTATCTTTGTTTAATTTTATTAAGCCAATGTTAAGAAAAATCTGGTCAGGTTGTTGACTTTTATCTGTAGGTCGGCTTTTCAAAAAGATAGAATTGACCGAGTCTATCAGATATGCTTCCAAGGACCCAATTGAATCCTGGCTCCATTCTTTGTTGTGCTTGGATGCCACAAATTCTGTTCCCCCCATTAGTAGGTAAGACTTGAAAAGTTTTACATCTTGCAAGACAAAAGTTTTACCTCAAAAGACAAATAAAGGATGGAACTCTGTTGTCTTCATTCATGCCTACTTTGTGCTGGTAGGCTACCTCTTGCGAGAGATTGTGATCTCTACTATGTCAACCGGGATACACTCTTCTCATACCATAAAGAGAGTGAGTTATTTTTGCAGGTAGATGTGTAGTCATTTGATTCTCTCTCCCTCTCTCTCCTCCTCTTCCCCCATTAATTGACTTCTGCATTTCAACATTTTCAGGGAATGATGGCCCTTTATGTGGCATCTCATTACAAAAACTCTCCAAATGATTTACAGTTAATGGCCGATGCTCCAGCTCACCACTTGTTTGTGTTGCTTGGTATAAGTCTGCTATGCAATGCTTTTCTTCTTTATGCTTATTTTGAATAACGAGCTCCTATAACAGTTTTTACTTGCAGGGCCTGTTGATGAATCCAAAAACCAACTTCCTGATATATTGTGTGTTGTCCAGGTTTGTGCTTATCCTTTTAATATGAGAAATTATGCTTATGAATGGTCTCAATATTTCAGTTCGTAGTCCTGTTGCAAACTTTTTGAGTCATTGCGTCAAGTAATTCTTGATGCTTTCCCATGGTCATAGCAGTACTGTCGCTAAATGTTTTTTGTTTTTTGAGCAAGCGTGAATATAATGTTTCAGTGTGCAATTGGGATGTCATGAATGGTAGCTTCAAAATTTGGACAGGAGAACGTCCTAGGTGTGTTTAGTATATTATTCTGGCTTATGTTTTTGTTTAGACTGAATGCACAATAATCATTGGAAACACCAAAAGCCTTACAATGGGCGATAGTTCTTAGATTTCAGAAATAAAAGAAACTTCCAAAACTGTAATTGAATGCAGACATGGATGGATACAGATATGGTGTCTTCTCGTGCCCATTTGTTTTGATAACTGTCCTATATTACATGACTAATGGCTATTCGAATATTGTGTATTATGCTATATGAACCACTTTATGTGAGGTTGGATCCATACCCTTATCTTAGGGGCCTCAGTTTTGAGGCTTTTTGCTGTTCTGGCAGACAAATTATTTTGGCCTTGGCCTAGTTAAATGAGAAAAGGGTCAAAGTTGTGTTGAATTATTGCTCCAACCAGTTCCGGTACATATTTTAGCCTAAGTTGAAATTCTGGTCACCAATTTATTGTCATGAAATTGTGACCCACATGACGTCTGAACTGTAAAACATGGAAGGATCTTAAAAAGGTCTAGGGCTAACATTCTAACTTTCACAAAGTCACCTTAGAAGATAGTGTATTCAACAGATTTTCATAAGTATGCTCAATACTCTAAACAGAAGGGCTGCTAGTTTATATGTCTATAGCTTCCTTTTTCCCTATTTGAGGATTGAAAATTCTGGTTTGTAGTTATTGGAAGCCAGACCTTGTATTCAATTTGTTTGTCTAGTTCCAAGTTTAGATCTTGTCAATGTTCCGTATTTGGGGGGTCGATAATTCTGGTTTGTAACTATTGTATGATTAAACTCTCTTGGCCTTTTTTTGTGCTTTTAAAGAATTGGTATTGGATTATGCTTCTGCTATGCTGGAATAAATAAAAGTGATGGCTTATGCTGCTCGATGTCACATATATTATTACCATCATTTGATTGCAGGTCTGCCTTGAAGGACAGATTTCTCGTAAATCTGCAATGAAAAGCTTAAGTGAGGGTCATCAACCCTCTGGAGATCAAATACCTTGGAAATTTTGTGAGCAATTTCAGGACACAGTATTTCCAAGTCTTTCAGGAGCTCGTATTGTTCGTATTGCTACGCATCCTGGTGCCATGCGTGTAAGTAAATTTGAGTCTCATTTTTCACAGTTACTTGTTTCTCTCCTATCTCCCAACAGTTTTTTGTTATTTAATACTCAGAGTGGATATGGATCGATGGCGGTGGAACTTCTAACAAGGTATTTCTAACTTGATTGTACCTTCACTCTGTGGGACATGAGATGTTGATTAACTCACTCTCTGCATATATGATAGATAAGGAAGTCTTTATGGTAGGAGTAGGACCAGTGACTACAGAGATTTTATTTTGTCTGTTGAACAAAGTTGTTTTAAGTGTCTCCATAGCCATAAATGGTTTACATTTTTTATCCTTTTTTTTTTCCATATTAGTTTAGTGGCTTAATTGTGGCACTGCTCTCATGTGTTGCGTCCAAAGTTTCAGAGAGAGGCGGGGGCACTGACCTTTTTCTCTGGGATCAAATAATGTATTTATGCGCCTTGATAAATGTGTTTTAATTTGTTGCACCTTTTGATTCTGGTAGGGACATAAGTACTAGAGTGTAGATTTGCGTTGGGTATGGATTTTTTTCATCTGTCATCTGTGTTTTTGTGTGTGCATCTATTATTGTTGACTCCAATTTCAATGTTTGAACCACTTTTTGATCCCATACTTATGTTTTATATTAAGATTTAAAATATGACCAATAAGTTGAAGTGTGTCCTATTAGTTTCGCAAGAGTTTCTTGGCTGTGTTGTCTGGAAAATTGCATCGTTATGGATTAGGAGTTGGAGTTAATCAAAGTTCCTTTCTTTAGACATTTGATATGAATATTCCTTCAGAAGCAGGCGAAGATGGTGGAACAGCATACTTGTTTGTTGAGGAATGTTTTATGAAATATTATTTTTAGGCAGTGCATGGACAATGCTGTCAACTATTCCTTCCTACAAAAGTGAAAAAGTAGTACTGTTTCAAGTACCCATATACATCTCTTAATAGGAGGTTGCCTAGCAACTACTTTAGTTTTGGAAACATTAGGGTTTAGTATAGTAGATAAATGAAATTGGGAGGACTTATGGCCAAGTTTGGACTTCAAGATTTGCATATAATTTGGAAGCATGGAGTAGGCATTCTGGAAAACATTGTGCAAAAGATACTCGGTGTCATTGCACGATGGGCTTTCATGATGAAATTACCGGCGTTCTAACATGGTGGTACTTGGGAGTACTAAAATGTGTCTACTAATGCATATCATGTTCCCTGCTAGTTGGCACACAGATATTTTGAGTTCTTAAAAGAGCCAAGATAATCTTAAACATTATAATTAAACTTATTTCTTAGAAGTAGAATGACGCCTGATTTTGCTTTGGAGTAATGACTTACTAGATTAACCTCTTTTATATTGGTTGCTGTTTTGACTTGCCGGTGTCCATGGTTGTGCATGAACATAACCTACCCTGGAAATCCTTTTGTCCATATGCCTTGGGTTAGAAGATGATGAAGAACATTACCACCCAATATAAAAGAGAACTGCAGCAGGGCTAGAGACACATGAGATCTTTTGAGGTTTGGATGATTTTATTTTCCTTTATTTTTCATAGCACCCCAGCAGCTTCAAGGA
Organism: Dillenia suffruticosa; assembly: GCA_033439265.1. NCBI lineage: Eukaryota > Viridiplantae > Streptophyta > Magnoliopsida > Dilleniales > Dilleniaceae > Dillenia > Dillenia suffruticosa. Next base: position 3,338,134 of record JAVTVX010000027.1, read on the forward strand.
ATGGCTATGGTTCATAGAGGACACTGGATGAATAATCATGTGTTTATGAATGGGAATAAACATAAAGACTCATCTTCTGGGTTAAGATTTACCATGGGGTCGAGACATGCGGTTTTGTGGAGTAAAATGATGTGCCAAACTTAATTGAGATGCTTATCTGGCTTTGCCAATATCTCTCTCTTTCCAAAAGTAATCTTCAGGTCCACATTTTTAAGATGTTTCTGTTTCCATTTTCATTACAACGTTGTCATTCTTTAATAGATAGGCTATGCATTTTAGCATTGTGTGTTTAAATGGCTCATGTAGATAACGTACCTAAGAAAAGTTGTTTAGACTGGCTGAAGGCATCATTATAACTGTACAAGAAGTAATCTATCATATTTCAGATCACCTGGAATTTTGATGGTATATACGGAATTTTGATGGTGTATATGTATCAAGCACTTAAACTAAATTACAAGTTTTTAATGTCTTCTTGCTTGTAGTCTTCTGCATGCAACTTAACATGTTCACAAAATCAATAAACTGAGGATGGTTGGGTTGCTTGCAGGTACTTTGAAGGGCAGTTGAATGCTATATCTGAAACAGAAGAAACTGCATTTGAGGCTCCTCCTGTGAGAGTTACAGAAGTTGCAGAGAAGGTCTGTCATCAGTGTGAATTCATATTATATTATTCTGTCTGAGAAGTGGATGCCTATCTTGTGGTATTAGGGGAGGGAAAAGGGAGCTGCATTATGTTGGAACAAGGGAAATTGAAGTGGTCCAAGTCTTTGGCAAATGATAACAGATTGACCCTTGACCTGCATCTAGATTAAGCATTCTACCTCTCCTATTTGACATTCATACTGGATATTACCCATGCTATTCAATTTTACCACGTGATTCCATTCATTCTATCTGGTTAATTTTCTTTAAAAATAATTGGACTAGAACTGGTTGGAGAATGGTCAATGGTCTTGTATTCCTTGGTTTCTTGGAATGGTAATTCTAAAGATTGGAGTGCATTCTGACTTTTAAGCACATTTCTATTACAGGTTTCATTACTGGAAGAAAATATAAGCCCCCGAGCAAATCTTCCACCGTTGCTAGTCAATCTTCGTGAACGCCGACCTGAGAAGCTCCATTATATGGGTGTTTCCTTTGGGCTTACCCTGGACCTTTTTCGGTTTTGGAATAAACATAAATTTCTCCCATTCTATATTGGCCAGATACCAGTTAAGATCTTCTCTTCTGTATGTTGGTTGCCGAACTATTTTTTCTTCTCTATCTCTCTCTCTCTCACAGAATTTTACCGGTCTTGCGTATCTTTATTAATGCATCAGAGTACTGTGACTGGCGAGCATACATGTATGGTCTTGAAGCCACTGAACAATGATGATGTTGAAGTCAGTGAATCAGATGATTGGGGCTTTTTCAGTCCATTTTATCAAGGTTACTGCATTCTAGAATCCTTTAGCGTTAAGATTTTGATAAACACACATTTTATTGGTCTGATAATCTCTATCTAATTTCCCCAGATTTCAGGAGAAGGTTTTCAAGATTATTGGCATCTAGTTTTCGCCAGATGGAATATAAACTCGCCATGAGGTTAGTGGCTGAAATTTATCTTATTGAGAGACATTTAATTTTAATCCTAAAAAGTACATATTATTTTGATATTTGGTAGCTAATCGGCCCTTCTGTGTTCTAGCATTTTGGATGCAAAAAAAAGCTTATCAGATGCAAATTCTGCTTCACCCAGCTCAAATGGCTACTTGACATCTATAACCGGTATTTTATCTCCGTATGATATGAAGCGACTGGAAGCTTACACCAATAATCTTGCAGATTTTCATATGGTAACCACTCTTTTCTACTCTCTCTATTTCTATATAGACTAGAGAGCCATCATCTTTGTGTGCCCAATGACCACTGGACCAGAAAAAGAAAAAGAAAAAAGTTGCTAAATTACTATTTGGACTAGTTGTAACAATGACAATAAGGGACATTTTGAATGGTGATTTACTATGTGGGTTCAAGTCTTCTTTCACTTAATACTGAAGGATCTTACTTGTTTATTCGGCATCTATGGTTCTAATATGTTATTATTCCCATTTGACAGATCTTGGACCTTGTTCCTGACATTGCTCAACAATATTTCCAAGAGAGGATTCCTGTTACATTATCACCTGCTCAGGCTTCTGTTTTGCTTTGCATCGGCTTGCAGCATCATAATGTCTCTTACATAGAGGTTTGAATGCAAACTAGTTCCTTGGTTTAAGATCAGTTTTCTCATAGATGTAATCATACAATTGGCAAGATTACAGACAAATATTTCTTCAAACTTATGAGACCTCAAGCACCTAGGAGTGTGGATGCTTTTAGGAGAAGATTGTTGCCCAATACTGGGTTGGGTTTAGCCTTTGAGGTTTCTTTGATAATGTGGACAATCAAATAGACTCAATTGAAGGTTTTGCATTCAGAGATATATAATGGACAATCAACACTTATTTTTCTGGATTCAAAAGATGGAAGTGTCGAGGTGCAAATATATCTTGCTGCATTTTTTTTTCAAAGTATTAGTCTGTTTTGTTTTCTTGCTCTCTGCATGATAAGTTTCTTGCATAAAAAACACCTAATTGTTACTTGATAAATCATGGCTTGGTCCAGGTCCAAAAGACAAGATTCTACCTGAATGATATGTAGTTCTGTTCTAGGTAGTTTACATTTTATGAATTCTTTTAGGGCATCTACTTACAGGCACTTGTTTTACAGGGAGCTATGAAGTTAGAGAGGCAGCAGATTTTGTCCCTCTTTATAAAGGCTATGAAGAAGTTCCATAAGTACTTTGAAGGACTTGCGTCCAAGGAGATGGATTCAACTCTACCCTCTCGTTTAAAAGAAGTAAGTGCCAAGTGCTGAAAATCAATGCTTCCAATCAAAAACAACACAGTGAAAATCAATGCTGTAGTTTATACTGAAGTTACTTTATGTTTAAGAGAAATCAGGTCTAGTATACTGAACTGGTACTCATACCTTAGTCTTGGTATCACATTGCCTGGCGTTACATTGAAGTAATAGCAAGAGACTTATTACTGTAAATTTTATATTTAGATCAACTGAGTCGCCATTAGTGGCTCACTTCAAATCCTGTCAGTTGAGACATGTATGTAATTGAAAATTTTCTAATATGATAAATTTGTCTTGACAAACATTTCCGCCAAGTATTTTGCCAAATTTTACTTGACCAAAATAAAGTTCACCCAATTATTCTGCAACTTTTGGAAACATGAAGTTCCATTGTTTTCATTGTATTCCTATACACTTAATTCCTGTCCTTGGGGTAAAATTTTTTAGATTGTGATGGAGCCGCACAATGTCTCTCTGGATGAAGATCTTAACGATGCAGCCAGGGAAGTTGAGGTATGTTCGACATCTTATTCATAGTCTTTCTCCTTGTATTCCATCTTGTGAAGGACTTCTAACTTAAGCCATGCTTTAGGAGGGGATGAAAGCCAAGATGGAAGGGATGTTGAACCAAGAATTTCTCCAGCAGTATGCCATTGTTGACAGGGGAGCTGATATTGAGAATGCTTTGCGGAATGGCAGTGGGAAGATATCATCAAGTGGTATTGTTAGTGTAAAATCTACTAAAACTAATTTGGAGAAGTACAGAAAACATAAAGATGAGAGTGGGAAGAAGAGAAGCAAGGATAATCAAAGCTCAAAGTCAAATAAAAGAAAGAAATTTTGACAAAAGTGCCTTGAAAATCTTCATGATGCAACACGGTGGCTTCCAATGTAAAACAAAGGAAATCTTGACCGGTCAAGTTGCAGCGGCTCTTCCAGCTGCATGAAGGTTGAGAAATACTGCCTTCCTCATTTTGACTACTGCTACACCTCAAGGTGGTAAAATCTCAAGCAATAGCAATGAAGAATCGGGATTGACTTCCATCTTTAGCAAGACTTGTAAGTGGCTTGGCAAAATATATATATAGAAAGAGAGAGAGAGGGCTAGTAGTGTAGAGCAATTGTTGGGCAAGAGCTATCTTCTTTGGGTGGCTTAATCATTTTTGGAATATTACTAGACAATTCTGAGTTAGCCGGATACCAGTTGTGTAGGAATAGGCATACAAAATTTTGGCTATTTATCTTTTCTTTTTTGGTGCCCTAGATGTGGTCCACCGTCGAGTATTCGGAACTTTATTCTGATTAATTTCGGTCTAGCTGTTGTCGGATCCCAAAGGGAGAAAACTCTTTCAACGTTGTTTTTGTTACTACCAAGAGTGGGAAGTTAGTACCCTTACCACTAGACTGACAAAGCATAGGGAATTTTGGCTATTTATCAATGTAATTGTTGTTTGAACTACAAGGCTACGGTCTTGATAAAAGACAGCAACCATGTCTGAGAAATATAATATTTCGCCTTTTTCCCCAACGGTTGTGTGCGTGACCATCTGATTTCTCGTCTTTGCTGCCTCGGGATTTTTATCAATGATTTCGAGATATGAAATGGAATTTAATCCGGAGATGACCTGATCCAACCTTGCTTTACTTGCGCGGGGCTTGGATTGGAAGCACTTCCCAGTTAGGAATCTGTTTTTAAAACACTAGGCTTGCCCTCGACTTCTTGAATGGTTGTACAAGACCAAACTTCCATGGATGTAGTTTTAGAGTACTATATCCTATTAATCATAACTCTTGAATTTGAGCTATGAGAATAAAGAAATGGAGAGACCTAACGAAGAAATGAGATTTGAGAAAATCAATCGGATTTCACAGTATTCGAACTGGATTAATCGGGATATTAGTCGGTGAAAATCAAATTAATAAGTCTTAAGAAGATAGTTTGGTGGTCACAATCCTCATTTTTTAACCATGAGATTCAAAGTTCGAATTTTTATATAACAAAAAAAAAACCAAATTAATAATAATAATAATAAAAAGAATGGTAGTATACAAGTGTAAGTTAGAATATTGGATTGTCTTAAAACTTTGTTTGGATCTGGGTAGAAGGGCTCAATTTTGCTCAGATCTTTAAGGAATTGGATTGCCAATGAACGGCTTGAATTTGAGTCGGGTTTCTCTGACTGGGTCGGTATGAGACGGATTAGTCCAATTATCGCTTGGGCCGAGATGCAGGCCCATTGAAACCATCATTTTTTTTTTTTTTTAACTAGTGGTATCCTAAAATCTGAATAATTCAATTTGAACATTTATAGGGTTCAATTTAAGGATTAACTATCTTTATACCTTTTTTTATTTCCACAACTTGAACGTGAGATTTTAATAAAGGATGATAGTGCTCTATCACTAAACGCGTCCGTCGTCAAAACCATCCATTGCCCAGCTATATATAGATCTGTTCTGTGTTCAGGACCGTTATATAATTGCTACCGTTGAGGACATTTTTGTCCAAGTAAATCATAAATTTGGAGAATTTAGAGATGTGCTTTAGAAAGTGTGAAAAAATAGTGGAAAATCTCAGGTACAGTAGATTTGAGCTTTTCCGACTTTAGTTATAAATTTAAAAATGGAAACCTTGTTTTCCATTTTCCAATGGTGAAAATTTTCTGATTTGAACAAAATTTCCCTTTTCAAATATTCCAGGATTCTTTCTTCACTTTTCTTGAAAAAGTGGAGTAATATTCCGCTTTTGAACAAGTCTCAAAATTTTCCTCTCTCCAAAACTCCAATCCCTCCTCATCCCTTGAGCATCCGGAGTAGGTGATATGCAATGATTTTGCCAAGAAGGCAGCGCTGAAGTCACGTTCATCAAGATGGTAAAGAATGATGCATTTCTGGAGTTTTCCGGTATGGCTTATCGGATTCTGGAGACTATATATATTTTTGGTGTTGGTGAAGAACCCACAATCAACCGGGACTAATCCGACTGGAGCACTTTGAGACTCATTCAAAGTTAACTCTCCCTGCACCTGTTTTTGTATTTTCAGAAATTAAACTCAAATCTTAATTAAAAACATTAAGAGAATCTAGCAAATGATCACTATAATCATGGGACGCTGGTGAGACAATAAGGCCGGACTACTAGTTTTGAAAACTTACTTTTAGTTTCAAAATCCAGCAGCCCCCAAATTCTCAGACCACAGTACATGTTCCCCGATGCATACCCCTCTGCTAGAAGAGTCCCAGGGGAAGCAATTAATCAAGTATCTAATAAGCATGCATTTGGATGTCAACTTTCAAAACCATGAATTTTCTGATGCGGGATTCAATATTGATAGATTTTAATAAATTCCAATTCTCTGCCACATCAGGGAGACAACGAGAATTCCAAAAAGGTGAAAGCAGCCATCTATACACTAGCAGTATTCACTTGCATCCATGGTTCCTCAAAGAGAACTGCCAAAATCAAGCGAAAGCATGCAGCAAAATGCAAAGTTTCCAAAAGCACCAGTAATGGGGAAAAGACCATTCACTCTAGCCACACCGGTGCTCAAGAAGCGTTATTAACAAATACATCTTCAATTCAAGATGAGTACTCTTATTTGCAAATAAAAAGGGGTAGCAGCTCCCCGTTTTAAACAATTTTTAGTGATACGCTCTCTTCCAGAAATCACTTAAAAACTCCAGAGCAAAGGGAAATTCATTAAAAGCAAAGCACGAGCTCAAAGGAAATTCCGGATGTCCAAGGACTTCACATCAGCCATTTCCTCATCCTTGAATTCCTCCCTGCAGTAGGCCAAAGGGAAAATGTCAGTTTTGTAGCTATATGTTAAAAGTGAATGAATAATCCATTGTATCATATGAGAATCCTAGCAATAAGACAACAGAAGCCAAACTCAAATCTTGTCTACTGCTTTAGTACGGTAAGCACAAGTTTTTCTTGCTACATGCACCGATAATACTGGCAGAGTTGACATAAACCTCTCTAAGTTTCTAATCTTTGCCAATTCTAATACCTATGGATGAGAAAGAGAGAACAAAGAAAGGTTAAGATATCCTAAACAAATTGAGTGAAAAATTTAAACATAAAACAAAGAAAATCTGATATCCTAAACTTGCATCTCGTGTACAACACCTATTACTTCAAGTCAATTACAAGTGGTATTTCTATTCAATCATAAAAACAAAAATATCACAAATCACAAAATATGTTATATAAATATATATTAATCATTTTCAAGATGATCATGAAGAAAAGGAAAAACAGAACCAATCAGCCTTGAGCCAAACAACAGTAGCCAACCAGACACTAGTTACACAACCTTACCAAGGACCATTTAATTTGTTTACTACTGTTAAGCCAAAGATTGTAGCGGAACATACATCTCCAAGACCTCCAGTCACTGGATGGAATCACAAGGAGATCAAGGGAACAGCCCCACCCACAAGATCTTATGATTTTTAATGCTTTAGAGCTTATACAAAAAGGCCTTTATTATAAAAGCATCAAGTTTGAGTTCTCATGCACATGTATGTGTGTCAAACTATAAAATCTGAATTCCCCAAGCATAGCGGATAGAAGCCAACAGCCAGGTAAAAAAAAACGGAGTTCATGAAAGTAATTTGTTAAGGATAAGTTGCCAACAATATACCGTTTCTTCTGAGTTTCCATTGCCTCGAGGGCATCCTTCTTCAGCTCCTCCAATTGTGCTTTTGCAACCTTAAGTTCCAAGTCTTCCTCATACTTGGGAAGATCTTCCTTCCTGATTCCAACCCTGCAAGAAACAAATCCAATTTAGCCAGAAAAGTACAGTAAGTGGGTATTATCATTAATATATTTTGCCCAATTAACCCATGTTTTCTTGAAATTGAGAGAGAGGAAGATAACTGAAATATTGCTGCTTAAACAAACATAGAGTTTGTACATCACAAATTCTCAAAAGATAAAAATGAAAACAAAGGTAATTATAAAAAAAAAAACCACAACTATCATGGTAACAAACATCCAAAAACATCCAAAATTAGGGATAGCAGTTTCAGTGCTCACCCACTTACTCAGCCCTGATCCATCCCTGGTAGGATGAGTCTGAGCACAAAGTGGACAAGCTATGATGGATAAGGAGCAAGATTACAAAACCCCCCACACAGGCTGCAGCTAGGAAAATACCATTGCCAAGCCAAGCCAACACGCTAGCTGCTACCGCCACTTCACTGCAAGTGCCACCTTTATTCAAGTTGTCAAGTTCCCCCCCCCGGGGGCCCGAACAACATTTAACAATGTTTGAGCTGTGATTACAGCACAGTTCTCAACCATTACTAACTTACACCTAAACATGATTGAGTAGTATGATTTCTCATCATATAGGTCATTATATAATTAATTCAAGCACCTTCATAAAGCCAATGTTTATAAAACTTATTCTCTGGCGACAAAAAGCACGTTCTGAAGCATTAAAGTACCGAATTGATGCATTAAAGTACGGAATTATGCCACACAAAGTGATCTGATTGCTATTCCAGCTTCTTTTTTGACCCCTTCATGTGCACAAACACATTCATAAAGCAATTAATGGTACAACCACAAACAAATCAAAGACTCCATATATGATTCTGCAGGATTTAAGATCCTACCCCAAGAGGGAGCTCAATGGGTAACAACATAAAAAATAAACTAAGTTGACAAATTACACTTACTTCTTGTTGATCTTGTCAAACTCGGCTGTTAGAAGGGCCATGTTTTTTTTGTCATTCCTCATAAGTGGTTTCTTGATTTCTTTTTCTACTTTTTCCAATGCCTCCATCATCATAGCCTCTATGCCACGATCGTCTACAAGCCCTTGCCTACAGAAAGAGAAAATGGTAAACTTAGATTAACTCGAGGGTAGCACCGGATGTGATACTTCAGCTAAACTTAATTAAAGATGTTGACAAAAAAATAGACATTGGGACTGTGCTGTAAAATTTGACAATCATAAATCATGCAGTAATTCATCACAAGCACTCCAAAGGCCATGTGTTAATTCATCACAAGCTCTCCAAACTATAGAATTCGATATATCATGAGTAAGCTAATGAATGAAACTGAGAGGGGGGGCATGAACCACAAGTATACACATTTTCCTTTTTTTTTCCTTTTCTTTTTCTTCTTTTGGCCACCGCACGTGGGGGGGTGTTTGCTAATCAGCACTAAAGGATGACTATAATAATGAAGTGCTCCCAATATTACGAAATTCAGTAAGTGGCCAAACAAGAGAACAGAGCATATATATATCAACATGAAAGGTCAAAGAGTTTAAAACTTAAACAAGAGATACAACAAAAATTTTTACAAAGAATGGTTCATACTTGATACGTATCTCCTTCAGTGTCAGCAGATATGTTCTTGCATCAGGTACATCTTTTGTTTGTTCATCAATGGCGCTCTTAATCCGCTGGGATGCTGAGTACAGATCAGCCCTGCAGCATTACAAATGCATAGAAAAAAAATTATCTCATATTCCAGAGAAAGAAGGATCTCCAAAACACCCCCCCCAAGCGAGGGTAACATTTAAAGGAAAAAAAAAGGTGCAACCCAAAACAAATGAAACAAGAAAAACATCATAATCTGGAAATTTGCCAATGCCAATCAACTTGTATCCTTTTGACATTCAATTGATTAAGCAGAATAAGAATTATGATTTCACTATTATTCTGTTTTCGCATACTAAAACCCTCTATTGGGCATGGTGTATTGCACAAAAAAATAAATCATGTGCAAGTGCAGCTCTTGTTAAAAATAAGTGTTATTTTCGTGCAAATAAACAATTGAATTGTGTATGTGGAGGCATCAAAAAGGACCTCATTAAGCCGTCATTATAAATACTTCAGAAAGCAGTGGAGCCTAGAATAAACAGTTTGGATAAACTTACTTTTCTCTCACAGTCTTCATGACCTTTGCATAGTGAGATACTGCAGCTGGATCATCAGGGTCAATGGTGATCTTCTCCTTCTTAAGTATTCCAATAGCCGTCTGAAATTTGTTCTTAACCTCCAAAAAGATGTTTTTCAGCATCTCTGTACAAGTCAAATACAATCCAAATTTCAGTTGAAGGGGCAATACAAAGATTAAAAAACCCCAAGATGCACAAAGCCTCCAAAATAGTAATCAACACTGGGAAGGCAGGTTCATTTCAGCATCACAAATTTTCACATGATGACTGTTGATAATATTAACATGGACTGCCTCCATATAAGCCAAATAGAAATTAGTTGATCAATTCTAATTAAAAGGAAAAGAAAAGGGAGTATTGAGCGGGGATGAATCCATCAACTTCCATACTCATTGCAGCTCCCCCGAAGTCATGCCTCATGATACATGTTGAAATGTACATACTACATACACATACTCCTGGCTTTATAGAAATATCATCTAATCCATAAGTGCTCGTGGACATACCATACTGGTCTTCTATGCGCATGTCAACCGGTTCTCAATTTTTTCTCTCAATTCTATCAAAGAAAGCCTCATTGAATGACAAGTTTGAGCAGACCACGCAATTAACTGAGACTTTCTTGATGTACGTAAACATGTAGGAGAACCAAACTACATTAAAATACCCATGCATTCAAATGTCCTTTGACATTTGCAAGACGAAATCATCCAACATTCTCACCATCCAAGAACCACAAAGAAGCAATGATGACAATTTTTTCCACAATGAAACAAAGGAGAGAAATTCATCCCTCAAGGTTCTAAACTTCTGGGAACTTAGAAGTTGTACCTTTTGGAGCTTACAACCAGGCATGGAGAAAAAATGGTCTGTACCCAGCCAGGGTTCCTCTTACAACTTCTCAAAGTTAGTTCATGGGAACATAAAATCAAAGTCTAATTAAGGTACATGCCCAGTCGGTCTGAACAAATTTATGGATCGCGGCCGGGATTTTGATATTTGATGGGCTGTTTTTGTTTTGTGCTTTGCCAGCTTTCTTCATTTTATCGCAGGCCTCTTCGGGATTATAATGCACAAGCTATGTGCCGCAGCTCAAAAGTCATTCAGTTTCTACCATTATTATACACAAACTTTTCTAAGAATGATGGTATCGAATGCCTCTTGGACACTACATGAAACAACAAATTTTAACCTAGAAAAGAGTAAAATATTTATAACTTCATCTTCTCATGTCACTGTGTCCATATTGTGTTGAAATCTGTCTCATGTCCGTATTTGTGTCCATTCTACACATGTGCAAAGCAAGTATAGAACCTTAAAGTAAAAGGTGGAAAATCTTTATTACTTACCATCTCCTTTAAGAGCCTGAGGAGGAGAAGGTGGGGTAGGAGTAGCATCTTTAGCATAGGAACGGACAGTAGTACCATTTTCCCTTTGCAAAAAAATTTGACTAGCACATATCTGTACAACCAAATAAGTAAAATACCAATCAAAAGCCCGTAAATAAGATAAAAATCATTTCCAATCGTTAGTATCAAAAGAAACACTTCTATATTCCGAGGTTCAAGCTAGAGCACACGTGTTGCTTCAGTTTTCTTCTTCTTGGTCAATTAGACAACACATTTGTATGCACATAAAACAGAGAGAAAGAGGAAGCAATAGGGCCCTAGTCTCACAGACACTACAATTTTTAATCAAGGGTTTCGGTAATTTCAGGACAACATAATTTCTCTTCGGACAAAAACAGAAATGCTAGGTATTCAAGGGTTTGGGTAATTTCAAGACAACATAATTTCTCTTTGAGTACAAACTGAAATTCTAGGGTTTGTGATGCTCCAATTGAATGCAAACATAAATTCTCATACATTTTACAGAATTTCACAATGCGGAATCTTCTCCCATTGAATATCAATTACTCAACAGTACACGTAGGACGAAATGACACAAAATTTTTATTATAGATTTGCATCTGATTTCAATTTCCTCGGATTCATCTCTAAATTTCATCGGACAAATCAAAGTTTCATCCGAGACAAAATGGAAGTGCGATTGCGAAAATGATTGAAGACCTTAAGAAGATCGAACAAGTGAGAGAGAGAGAGTAGATCTGAGATAGGAGAGACGAACCTGTCTAGGTTTGGAGAAGAGACGCGAAGCCAAAGCCATGATCGGGAGCTTCTTTTTTGCGTGTGCTCTCTTGGTTTCTTAGGGTTTGCTAGTTTTCGCTGATTGGGTCTGTCTCGCCTTGTAAAGAGAGAGAGTGCCGTCAAATGATTCGGTGGTACACTGACTAAGGCGAACCATCGGATCTTCGTCCAAATAGCTGATCACGGATGCAATCGTACGGTTCCGATGGTTCGAAATATAAGGGATATTTATTTTGAAGTGACGCTTAAATGTAAGAGTTTTAAAATTTTAAAATTGAATAATAGAAATAATAGAAACTTATTTTAGTGCGAAAAATAAGAGCTTAAAATCGAATTAATAAATTGTTTGATAATTTTACTTAAAAAAAAAAAACTCTTTTTTAGTTAGATTGTTTGGTAAAATAATATATATAAGTTTTAATATTTAATGAAATTACAATAAAAGACAATTAATATTAAAGTTTCATATATAGTACTTAAAATCAATAGTTTAATAAATAATTTTAAAATATTTATAAATTAAAAATAAATATTTCATATTCATAAATATTCTAAAATATATATAAATATTTAAAGTTCATATATTTTCCAAAGATAATTTAATAAATCGTTAAATTATATATATGTGACAATTTTTTGGATTTATTAAAATATTTTTTAAATATTCATAATTATTTAAATATTTTAATCTTTTTGGGATTTATATATGTTAGAAGATTGTAATATTTAAATTTGAAATAGTTAGGAATAATTTTGTCATCCCACATTTTTATTTCAAAAATCCGTACAGTAAATAAGCAGTTTTCTTTAGAAAAAAATAAAGAAAAAACCTAATTTCATTTTTAAATATTTTTTTGAAAATTTGTTTGTTTACCTTTTAGCCGGCTAAAAAGAAAAAGGGGCCGGATAGGTATTAATACTTGAGTACAACTTGCATTTTGTCTTAAAGTTTTAAAAAGGCAAAGATATAATTTTAAAAAATAAATAATCTTTTGATATTGGAATGATATACAAAATGAAAAAATGAATACGAGACTCACAATATTATGTTTGATTTATAAAACAAAGACAAAATAAAAAAATAAAAATAAAAAATTTCCGTTTCTCAAACAAAAATGAGCCAGATTTTATACCTGACTTATTAGAAAGATACGAAAATGGAGACAAAAACTAAAAATTTAATAATTTTTTTAACTTTACCTTTGTAAGTCTTCAAAAATTTCATACCACCCTGTCTTGTCTTCCTAAATCAATGCTTCCTTAAAATCATAATTTTCAATAGAAAAAATATATAATCAAAAAAAAAAAAAAAAAACCTCTTAACTCCGATGCCCTCCCTTGCGGCTGCGTATAATATAACATAAATCATGTTCCCAACGTGTTTGTGTCAGATGCATATTTAAACATGTCGAGATTAAACATTTTGTAATTCAAAAGAGTTTAGTTGTCTGTCCGAATCATGCCATTTTTTGTATGTCTGGTTTCCTCAAACAAAGGCTAACCATGTACCATTATGAAACAACTGAAGCACTGGATATATGTGGAAATGAATCAGTTTGGCAAATGTCTATGCCTTATTTGATGGAAACTGAATCATTGATCATAAGAACTCTCATGTGGTTTATTCACACTACATCGTGTTTTCTTGTACACTTCTCATGTTTCATGCAGCAAAAGATTTTCCACAGCCACAAGTTTGAGTAGCATTAGGATTCTTAAAAGAGAAACCTCCCCCGATGAGTGCGTCACTGTAGTCTAATTGCATGCCAAACAAGAAAAGGAGGCTCTTTGGATCACAAACTGCAGATACGAAAGTGATAAAAGAGATATAAGTCAGACCGCAAATGCAGTAAAAGAAGTGAAAAAGAGAAAGGAAAAGCAGGAATAAGGATTATCAAGGATACAAGCAATGGACACACATGAACCCATATAGCAAACAAAGCAAAAACTGATCTCAATATACAATTTCATGCAGTTCTGGCATATCCCGCAGGCAGAGCTGTTTGACACTCAGAAAAGATAGCATCCAGCACTTGCAAGCTGATGGGAGAATAATACAAAGTATCTTTTTTAGCCAACCTTTAATTGCTAATTCTTCTGCTCTAGTATTCTGTAAAATTTCAATCTAAATAGATAAAAACCATTTACAGTTGAAATGCACTCAATATAATGCCATGAATGCACGAAAGAAGTTGGTGTTTATATCCTTATTCCCCAGGTAAGGAGTCATGGGTCTACCTAAGGAATCTGATACAGATCTACCCAGCACCAAGCAACTGCTTGCACTGCACCTTACCATCTCCAGATAAATGGTTCAGCTACACTGAGCTGAGTAATCAATGTGGTTCATGCTTAGAAAGTGATACAGAGCATTAGCAATACTTCTGACAACAGATGGTATTCTGATGCAAATTGCTTCACAGAATAAAGGACCCTCCAAAGGATTTTTATGTTTGCATTTTTTTTTCCTTTCAAGCAATGTGCCGGTGAAATTTTCAAGCTTCTAAAGAAGGGCATTTTAATGCCTATTTTGTCAGCGGGGTGTGTAGCATGCTTTTTTGTTGGTAATTCACCCAAAAGTTTGATATTGCATTGAAACAATGTGCAATAAATGCAGCCGTGATGAAATCAAGGGCAAAATGACCATCGTAAATAGCATTCTCCCGATGGGGAGTATGACCACCTTAATTCTTTTCATGGGTGCCTTCAAACTTGAATGTCAAACTCCTTGCAGATTGTTGGAATCAAGAAATATGCTAATAAAATCCTAATGCTTCATAGCAAGATTGATTAATCTGTGGAAGGCCAACAATAGAAGTTTGAACTACCACTGCCCACTTCTCACAACCTCCTTCATAACATGACAAGATAGAAAAACTAATTCATGAGGAAAAGAACCTAAAAAGTAAGGCATGAAATGTTTCGAGTATTTGCACATACTGCTTAAAAAATGATAAGAGAATGAAAGATAAAAGCATATCACCTATAACGAAACCATCATACTCTATAATGGAGTCATCTGGTCTTGCACTTGCTCTTTGCTCAAACTCCATCGTGTAGGACATGCCAGAACATCCACCCTGTCTAACACCAATTCTCAAGCACAGATCTTCATTCTTCTCAGCCCTCATTCTATTCAAGTGCTTCAATGCATTATCTGTAAGGGAAATTGATGGTGCAATTCCCCCAGTAGGCGGTGCTCCTGCAGGAAAGAGACAGCTCAATAAAATCGGGTAATTTTTGGCACATAAGAAATTTAATTTTCCCACTCACCATTGTGATTTATTGATGTAATCAGGAGAAACATAAGTTCAAAAAAAGGGGATAAATTTTGGTTTTGAATGTGAGAAGCCATCATTGTACTAAACTTGCAGTATCACAAAACACTTAGCAGGAACATGACAGATCTAATCTCTCATTTAACAACAAACAGATGAAAACGTTTAACTTCAATGTTTTGCTTCCATAGAGGAAAATGTGATAGAGAGAGAGAGAGAGAACACCTTCAGTGAGCAGAAATATTGTAATAGATATAGACAGCCTAAATGCTGAACACCAATTACTGCGCGCGCGCCAGGGGGGGGGACCACAGGCACCTAATGCATGAAGAGAGAAAATGGCAGGGACACCAAAATTCAAGGAATGTGGGACTAATGATAAGCCAGTTATGGTGTTCATGACTATGATTCTGCACCCTCTATGCCAGCCAATCCAACTTAAATGCACACGTTGCATTTTAAGTGCCGTTGATCTAGAAATACAATCTCACATAAAAAATTACTGGTCCAAGACCCCTAACACATTTCTTTGGCGTAAGTGAATGGCGTGAAAGTAATTAAAAACAAACACATCTTATTCAGATTTCATGAGAATATACAACTTTTACTTAATAATTTAAAAAAAAAAAAAATGATTGAAGCAGGTCCATAAGGGGCCATAGGAAAAAATTAAGATTCACACGATCCTAAGAGCATGTTTGGCACAACTTTTTTTCTCCTTATCTTCTCCTTTTAAGGAAAAACAAAAATTAATTCCTTTTGAAAAAAGCTAAATAGTTTTTAAAAACTGTTTTTATACTCCTTTTTATAAATAAACTGTTTGACAAAATATTTTTTATAAACTCTATTTTTAATGAAATTATCATAAATTGTATACACATAAAATATAATTTTTTCTCCTCACCATCGATCGATTAAATATCTACATTTTAAAAATAAAAGATATAAATATTAATAATTAAAATAAAATTAATTCAATTATTTTTCTAAACTATTTAAATCAAACATTTATAAATATTAAATCATTTTTATATAACATAAAGAACCAAAAGATACAAAAATAACATAAGTCATATATTTATAAACACCCGAATCATACAAATGGAATAAAAAAATATTTATGAACATATTTAAAATTTATAAAAAAAATATTTAAATTCATCCAAATCATATATTTATGAATACCCAAGTCATATAAATGGAATAAAAAATATTTATGAACATATTTGGAATTTATAAAAAAAAATTTAAACCCACCCAAAACAAAACTTTTATGAATACATTTATAATGTAGATATATTTGAAATTTCGCATTATTAAAGTAAAGATATAAGTAGAATAAAAAAATATATAGTTTTGGAAAAGCCGGAGCATTAAAAAAAAATGAGAAGAAAAATTTCCTCTCAAGAGCTTCTCCTTTAAAGTTACTTTTACCATTTTTCTTCATTAAAAAAAATACTTTTAAGGAGAAAAATTTTTATTTGACAGGACTTCTCCTTATAAGGAAAAAAGAAGTCGAAAAAAAGCCATGTCGAGCAGGCACTAAAACTACTTAGAAGTACTTAAGCCACTCAATGGTTTAACTACTATTATATATTGTTTGGAAGGAGGGGAAGGAAGAGACCATAACCCTAAATTGTTGTTTGGGAGTATATTTTTTAATGAGGGGAAGGAAATTAGAGGGGTCTGGATAACTTCCAACTCCCTCCTACTTTTTAGAAACCTGCCAACTCTTATTTGGGAGAATTAGAGGGGAGGGCTTTAGATTTTAAAGCAAATTTCTTTAATATACCAAATTTACATTTCCTTTGCCTTCAATAATTTTGTAATATCTGAACAAGAAGAGGGGATGTTGTGTCCCTCCCCTTAAACAAACAATACATTAGAGTTCATATGTGAGTGGCGAATCCCAAATCAAATAAAGCTTGTGAATGTTAATTCCTACATCGACTAACTCAATCTTTAGGAAGTATAAAAATCCCCCACCTTTCTAGCTAGCTTTTAAGGTGGAACAAGTTTTCTCTATTAACAATAAATGTGAAAATTCAGTTATTCCAATAGTCAATATCTTAAACTTTTGGGATGAAAGATTGCATCCTTTTTTTGTTTATGTACACATCCCGTAAACTTCCGAGTATCCTGCTGTTGTGTTCCATAGTGCACCAATTTATTCGATATAATAAGTCGAGCTACACCAAAATAAATAAAAAAAAAAATTCCTACAAGCTCAAGTAATTTCCTGTCTATTTCAAGTCAACACATGTTTCTAGCAAAAGCTACCTTAAAATCTCCAAACTACTCCATACAATTTTTAGATGGAAATCCATCTTTCCAAGATTTCACTATGGTCTATGTTAATAATTAAACTCGGGCACCAATATCACAGTCTACAAATTTGCCCATATAAAGTAAACTAACATAAACCCTAACAAATTATTACTTTTGATTCTCGAACTAGTTTCTTCCAAAATTGACAACAATAAACACCAAAGTACCTCGTAAATTTTTCACATAGAAGACGAAAATGAAATTAAATTCGAAACATTGAGGTACGCATATAAGATGTGTCGAGATACAGATACATACCTGAAACCGAACAACGAAATGAAGAGAATTTCCTTCGACTGAGATTTGCAGAAGACAATCGAAGGGAAATTGAGGTCGATGTTTGAGGTAACGAACATGAATTCCTCGGAATTCGATACAGAGTGAGCAATCGCGCGGAAGCAGAGAACGCCATCGTAGAGAGAGAGAGATCGGTCGGGAAATTTTGATTTTATTTTGGGGTGCGGTAGTCGCGGTTTGAAATGAACGAAATGGACTGATCGGAAGAATCGTAGCCGTCCAAGTGGCGAAGTCAGAGATTTCGGGAGACCGATCAAGCGGTTGAGAAGGGTTGGTGAGGCTTCGAAGCAAGTCCAAAACGAGGTGGAAAAAAATTAAAAATAAAAAATAAAAAGGAAAGGAGTTTTTATTTCCTTTCTATTTTCTAATTTTTGAGGTTCATCTCTTGCCGCCCGGGGAGGGGGGACACTTACTTTTTGTCTGGTATGCGAATGGTTTCTGTTTTTTGTTTCTCTTTCATTTGTGTTTATTTTTCTAAGAATTTCAAAGAATAAAATTTTAAAAAATAATACTTATTAATATTTATTCAAAATTTGAGAATTAATTTTTAGAAAAATATTAAAATTAGGTAAGATATTTTTTTCTTTAGAACATAAAAAAGGCAAAAAGAAAAATACAACAACTCACAATTCATGAGAATAATTTTCTCCTTTTCGTTTTATTCTGTTAAAAAATAATTTCAGAATATTTCATCTTATATCAAAAAGTAATTTTATCAAATATTCTAACGTTATTCCACCCACCTGTACCCATAAAAGAAATCTCAATCCAACGGATACCAAAATTCAATAAAAATTCAATTCTTCAAAATTATTTTTTCTCTTTATTTTAATACTTTTTTAACATCAACACATTATTGATTTAATGGATCACTAAATTCGTTAATTTAAATTTTGATTTTAAATATTAAAAAAATAGTGAGAAAGCTAACTCCTAAATTAAATATCATAATTATTCAAATTAAATTAATCAGATTTTTAGACATAGATTATAGAAAAAAAAAAAAAAAAAAAAAAACTTTTCTATGGAAAAAAAAAAGAAGGAGAGTTCGTAATATTTATACAGGGGGGCCGGAATACCATAGTCATTAACACGTGCGAATAATAGAAGCATAAATCATGCAAACCTTATATGGTACGGCCATGGGGGTAGGATTGTTTAAGTGCGTGACGATGGACCATTTTTTTTTTTTTGGTGAAGGCACAATCACGAGAACAATGTTAAAATTTTTGGATCAACAGAAAATCAATTTAATAAAATAAAATATTATATTTTTTATCAAATTTTAAATTTTAAATTTAAAAATAAAAAATTATATTAGGAGAGTCACTTTTAAATAGAAATCTCGTAAAAATTTAAATTATATTAATTAAAATATGAATTTAAATATGATTATAAAATAAATATTAAAGTTTTTGATATATTTTTTAGTTGGATGGAGAGTGTAGTTGCAGCAGACAAAGGGCAGTAGACTATGAAGTGAAATGTCTGTTCTTCCCCCCTGGACTTCAAGTGTGAATATCAGATACCTTTCGATAGTAGAGAACTGCACATGAAATATTAGTCTTTATATTTTATGGATAATGAGAAGGACAAAATACTTTTCCTACGGAAACCCAAAGTAACAACTCTAATCTGGCATGTAGCATAAAAAAGGACTCGGGAAGTAACATTCATGAGTTGAAAATAGAAATTTTTGAATTTTCATCGGTCAAAACCGAATAAAAATCATGCCAAATTTAATACATGAAAACTATAGCATAAAGTGGACAAAATTTTTGAAATTTCATCCGTCAATTTGACAAACATAAAGGGAATCTAACAAAAATCGTGCCAAATTTAATGCATGACATGTGTGCTTGCGTAACGTTATCCAAAAAAAAAATGGTGTAATTGTAGTGTGCCTTATAAATATTTTTTTTGTATTATATATCAATCGGTATCTGAAATCATACTCTTATTAATCTGATTCGGGATTTGTAATAATTCATTAAGAGGGTTATCCTTTCAAAATAATTTTTTCTTACCCAATTCATAAATTGAAATCAAGAACTTGATTAAAAAATCTAACGTTATATTTTATTAGATCAATTATTCGTTACTTGTTCCTTATAAACATTCGAAAGTTTAGGACCGATCCATTCCTCCGTTTGTGTAAAGCTACAACCTCCTTTTAGACTCGAGAGAGAAAGGAAAATTATACTTATTATAGGAATTTAGAGTTATGTTTGATTTAGTAACCTTTATTAAATAAAATTTCGATGTGACCCTTTAATCTTAAGTGGATTCGATTATACTCAAAAAGCAATATCAAATGTTTGATATTGACATGACACCACTTAATAGCCGTCCTAAGTCTCTTAATTCGATCTGATAACTAATTATTAATAATTTTAAAATAAAATTTTAAATTTAAATTTTATATATAAAAAAATATATGTCTAGGGAGATATATCCTTAAGGATGAAAGTTAAATCAAATTAAATTTAATCGAATTCAATATGTTTATGATATTTAAATAATTTATAAAAAAGTTAAAAAAATAAAAAAAAAATTAGAAAGGCCAAAAAGTACAGTTTGGTTTGATTCGATTCACACAGTAAACAACCATAAGATGTGTACATTTTTAATATAGATAAAAAAGTGATATTATTTAATGCATTGCAATTTAGGGCCATAAATACAAATTAATTGATCTAATTCAAACCCTCGAGTAGGTGTGAATTCAAGAATTTTGAATGAGAAACGGTTGACTCAATATTGTGTTCTTCCATCTCGGAGTGTTTCTAATTTTGTCAAGGGAAACTTCCTCCCAAATTCCTGAACAAAGACTCTTTCACTTCTGCCGATAAATGCGAGCAACACAACATTGGATTTTGGATTCTGGTCAAGGAGTGTTATCATTTCAGATATTTCCTGGCACATTCTCACATCACTTCACCCCATCCAACACCAAACCTACTTGATATCATCCTCACGGCCAGAGTTTATGATAAATAAAACAAGTTACTATTTTAAAAAGGCTTTTCGGGGTAAAAAGATTATCAATATAATATAAAAAAATTTATTTTTTATTTACAAACCCATATATTTTTTTTGTAATTTTTTTTATATTTTAGTTAAAAATAGAAATAAAGTCAGGGCTTTATTAATTTTTAATCTGACATAGGACTATTTATTAATTAATAGCCACACTATTAAAATCAATGAATTATAACTCAATTAATATTATATTTTTTTTTCTTGAATTAGACTTTTCTTTATATAAAAAAAATGCTACATTACCAAATGATTCATAATTAAATCATTTGATTATAG
The DNA here is from genome assembly GCA_033439265.1 of Dillenia suffruticosa. Taxonomy (NCBI): domain Eukaryota; kingdom Viridiplantae; phylum Streptophyta; class Magnoliopsida; order Dilleniales; family Dilleniaceae; genus Dillenia; species Dillenia suffruticosa. The sequence goes on from JAVTVX010000027.1 coordinate 3,359,317, forward strand.
GCAGGGTACCCTGCTCGACCTTGTTTAGAGGTAGATTCGGCTAATATTTCTCACATTTTAAGAAAGAATTCAATTATAAATTAGTTAACAGAATTAACTATTTTATCACCCTTAATTATGATAAACATAAATTATTAACGAACGGTTGATTTAATAAGAAGAGCGTTAGGTCGCTTAATCAATATTTATATTTAAATTTTAGGAATAAAAAAAATTATATTAAACGAGTTCTTTCATTTAAAAAAATATATAAATTTGATTGAATTAATTCAAATATAACTTTAAATATCGATAAGTAGGAAAGTGTTTTATGACCAAAATAATCCATAACAACGTAAGAATATGCTACCAACACATGGTCCATTTACGGCGTCCTTAAACAGGAGCTAAGAGTTTAAATATCGGTTCGCAGTTGAACAGGAGCTACACTAGCACATGAGATAAAGCACCTAGAAGATAACGACAACAAAGGTGGGACCCAAGTCCCACTGTAAAGTGACCGTGATCGTTTGACTAACGTCAGTCACATGACGTCATCACCTCAACAATCTTTCCACGTGGCACCACACAATTACAAAGCGAGCTTCCTTGTATACCTCCACGAAGTCGTTCAGAAGGTTCCAAATCCCAAACAACCGAAAAAAAAAAAAAAAAAACCTTTATTATTATTTTTGGTCGAGATAATATATAAATGGTAGCACGCCAAACCCTTTTGCCCCTCTTGCCTCCCACCTTTATGCTCTTGAGGAAAGAGCTATGGACTCCCCTCCAAACCCTAACCAAAATTCTAATACTTCTCCACTTTATTATGAGAATGATAATCTGTTCGACTTTGAATTATCTGACTATTTCATCACAGACGATGGTTCAGAAGAAGACATTGTGATAGAGTCCAACTCTCCTGAAAAAGTGATTGATGGAGGATCAACAGGATCCACCAGTGCCACTCCCTTGAAAGACAGCAGGCAAGTCATAGTTCTTGGGAATTACATCTTATTTTGTTCTCATGAAGTATATTCTGGGGGTTTCAAAATTTTTGGGTAATTTATTTTGTGGTTATTTATTTATTTACTTGTTTATATTTTTGTAGAATATGTAAAAATGGGGCAAAAAAGGAGATGGGTACGGGACATAGAGTTGCATTTAGAATGCAATCGGAGCTGGAAGTCCTCGACGATGGATTCAAATGGAGGAAGTATGGGAAGAAGTCTGTCAAGAACAGCCCCAATCCAAGGTACCGTACTGTAGTACTTTAGTTGACTCTTGTGTGTTTGCTTTACTAATTTTTCCCTAATTTTTTTTTATTTTTTATGATTTATCTCTAAATAGTCCAAATTATAAAATTTTTATTTTATTATAAATAAAAACTTTGATAATATAGAATTGAAGAATTTGATGGGTGATAGTTTCATAATAAACATTATTATTGCTCCTTTTATATCAACAATAAAATAATTAATTTTGTTAATAATAGTACATTATGCACAAAAAAAAAACATCAGAACTTATTACCCATAACATGGGGAAGTCAGTCTAATCCCCAATTCTTAGTTTAAATTCTATATTCTTTAATATCCAGTTAGTCGGTGAACAAAAATGTTATATTTTTTAATTAAATTTTAGATTTAAAATTTAAAAATAAAAAAAAATTATCCTGTGAGGGTTTTCTTACCGATTGAGCTTGACAAATGCTCAAATCGAATTAAATAAAGTATAACTTTAAAAATCAATTGGTATAGCGCAAAAGAAAATACATTCAATATAAGAATTTTAGTAGGCAAGCATGATAAACAGGAAGAACTTTGAGAGGAGTAATCAGATAAAATTTGAGAGGATGATATTGGGAAGGAAGAGAGTGAGTGTGCCGCATCGCATTGGTGGAGCTTAATAGTGTGGGCAGCGGTTTACGTCGACCCCACCAATAATCAGTGGATCTATCGACCATTATTTTCATCCATGCATAAGAACCTGCTGAAAGTACTAGCCGCCGGGAAAAGGTCACTAGCTCTCTCTCTCTCTCTCTCTCTCTCTCTCTCTCTCTCTCTCTCTCTATCTCTCTTTCTCTCTTTCTCATAAATGTGTATTTACTTCCGTTAGAAGCTTATAAGGAACCAAACCGGCGATGGAGGATGTGTGATTATTGCTTCGAGTATAGAGAGAGAGAGAGAGAGAGAGAGAGAGATGACAAACTTTGGCAAGATATGAAAACAATAGGGATAGTGTGGGAATATAAATCGTGTCGGCTATTTTTTACATATCAATTTGGGACTCAGTGGAACCACTTGTAGTTTTTGGGTCCACTTTAAAATTGATAGCAATACAAACGTGCAAGAGTAAACTTCTGCTATGAATAAATAATTAAAATTAAAATTTACGCACAATTTATATTATATATCATTAATATATATTAATCAATATAAAGCAATATTTAATTAAAAATTTATATAGTAATTATTAATATATATTAATCAATAATTAAAATTTATTAATATAGTAATTTTTGATTGAATAAAATTTAATGGTAATTTTCATAAATTTTTATGACTTTTCAAAAAAAAAATTAAATAATCAAAAAAGCAAAAAAAAAAAAAAAGTATTTATAGTAATTTTCATAAATATATGGTAATTACTAAGACAACAAATAGTTAGACAAGGATGAATGTTTGAGTGCTGTTTTTGGTATTTTATTTTCTATAGAATATATATATATATATATATTTTTTTTATTTTATTTTTTGTATTTATGATATGATTAAACAAATATAGCAATTGGATAGAATACATATATGAAACACACTTTGATTGTAATTTATATTACATCAAATTATTGCTTCTTATAACCGATTATTGGAAACACAAATTTCTTTTTCCTTGACCTGCAACCTGTGCATAATGGAAGGGTCATTCTTTCATCTCACGGTGTCTCTTCAATCTGATAGAGATAAGATACTTACATCTGCATGATACCCTACTAATTAAGCTGGTCCTTCGCTTGGCGATTTAATTTTGCATGTCTCTCTACAATCATATCATATTACAGGTTGAATCAATTTTATTGATTTAATTATTAGAGTATTAAATTCTTTTAACAAAATTCTCGAATTAGATTTTTAGGAATAAAGAAAATAGGTATAGATAAAGATCGTCCTTTAATAGAGTCGACAGTAAATTCAACTTGGATTAATCATTGGTTAATAAATTGATTATTGGATACCGATCGACTAAATAAAAAAATATGTTACACACTGAAATCATCAGAAAAAGCTCAGAAAAATGGCAGCTTGTTATTTTGCACTTCATATATTTCCAAGATTCTTAATATAAAATGTCATGCCACAAATGAACTAAAAAGGATAATCCTTAACATTGAATCCGGTTTTGGACAGGAATTACTACAAATGTGCAAATGCAGGATGCCATGTGAAGAAGAGGGTGGAGAGAGAGAGGGAAGACCCAAGCTATGTGATTACAACATATGAGGGAGTGCACAACCATGAGAGCCCTTGTATAGTTTACTACAGTCGGACGCCTCTTGTTATCCCTTCCGGTTATACTCTTCAAGCCCCTCCGCAGTCGTCTTCTTCACACTAGAGAGTCATGCACATCATCATCATCATCATCATCATCATCATTATCCTTGTGTAAATTGTTCTCTCTCTCTCTCTCTCTCTCTCTAGATATCTACAAAGGTACAGTTAATATGATCATGGTTGTGTTTAAGGCTTGATTACGATACATATAGTTGCTTTAAAATGTTGTAAAATATTTTATATTATTGGCTTGTTAATTGCTCTAGGTCTAACTCTAGCCACTTTGGTGTTTATAGGAGAACAAAAGGCCCCGTAACATGATCTTATGCATGATATGCCCTGTTAATGGTGATTCAAAAGCACCTTATTTTAATAAAAATATAATTTGATCTTAAAATATCTTTATATTATTTTAAAATTTATCATCTGCATAAATAAAGTTGATTAGGAACCAAAATTCTTTCTTGGTGGGTTATTAATAAAAAATCTAAAATATTTCACATTTTTCCTTTTTCCTTTTTTGTTTGGGACCTTATTCTTTGCCTAGTAAAAAATATATATATTTTTACTTTATCACATGTATTTAAAAATTTAACTAATAAAATTCAAATAGTTATGAAATCCAATTTAAAAACCGATCTATCAATATCTACCTTTTAATTTTTAACATTTGAAATCGAGATTTTAATTAAAAAAAATTTAATATTATGTTATTATACCCACACGTGTTGAAAATGCCTGTGGAAAAGAAAAGCTTCTGTCTTCGACCATGGCTATATAATGGTAAAATTGATCCCCTTTCTCTTTCCTATCCCCTTCGCTCTCACAACCCTTTTTTCCCTAAGCTGTGGTTGAATAGTACGTGTACAGTAAAAATGAAAGAAGTTATTCATATATTAAAATACAAATTAATTGGAGGACAAAAATATATATTAAAATTCAAAAATTAGTAATTTTTATAAGAACCATTAATTTTTTAAAACTAAAACATCACTATTACAGACTATTAACTTCGACCCAAAATACATGCATGACTCTTTTTTTAAAGAAACCTGATTAATAAATAACAACAATAATAATGGTAATATAATAAACAAATATTATTGCATTGTCAAATTTATTTTTTATCATAATTAATAATTATGTTTTAAATTTCAACTAAAATCATAGCCATCCAAAAGTTTAAAAGAAAAAGTAGATTAATAAACTAATAATTAAGGCAGTGCAAATGACGCCCGGTTTCACAACCACGTTTGTCGGTACTCCTACTCCTAAAGCAATTTTATTGTGGCGACAAATTTCTATACCGTTTAACTCGTTAAGGTAGATCTGAATCGTTCTTCAATAACTCTCCTCGCTGACAAACTCTTATTTTGGCATCAGTTTTTGTCCATATTTAGTTGATTCGATATCATATCGGAACGAAATATTTCATCGAATTTGGAAGGAGACCCACTTGTTATTTTTCAATTTCGGGGATACCCATGTAAAATTTATGACTGGATTTCTCATATTTTGCCAAAGTCTTTGTTTCAAGAACTGGGCTTTGTTCAGAAATTGGAGATAATTGTGTGGGCCGAAGATCTGTGCTAAGTCTGCGAAATTGTTTGCTTGAAGAACTGGGTTTTGTGAAATGTTGGGTTACTGGATTTTGATTGATAGGTTAGGGATTGGCTTGGTTATTGTGTGACGTGGATTTTGAACTAAAATTGGGGATACCCATACGGGGATTTTGTTGCGAGTATTAGAGATTGAGTGTGTTTGAAGGGACTTGATTGATGAACACTTGAGGAAGGAGGTTTTGTAGGTTTTCCTGTATTGGGTTTTATTAGGGTTATAGTGTTGGATTAGTGTTTGGACTGGAAATATGTTCTGGAGGGAAAGTGAGAGAGAGAACAAGGAGCAGAATGGTGGACCGCCATGTGGGCAGGTTCGGGTTCTTCTCGTTGGGGACTCAGGTATCTGCATTACTGTGTTTGAATTATTTTATGCTTATGTTTCTTAATTTTGGTTTTGAAGATCGGTTAATGTTGGTTATTATGGGGTATATGTTTGTGTTCTTTATTTCTGTCCTAATGCTACTTAAGGAAGGTGTCATACATTTCCAAGACCATGTCCTAGTTTGTCTGTTACGTTCAGTAAGGAGTTGGTTCATTTTCAATTTTGTGGTAGCATTTCTTTTTCCTAGAAATAGGTATAGTTATAATTATAGAACAACTATCATTGTCATTTATCAATGTACTAAGAAGCCGTTGGAAATCATAATGGTTTTGCTTGGTGTGTCGGTCTGTTATAAATGCAACTTAATTTTGTAAATTATGTTTCTGGAACAATCGGCTTGATAAAAAACATTTCTTAGGCATGTTGTAATTTAGAGCCATGAGATTGAGGTTATGATATGAAATGGACATTGGGCCTTACAAATTATAAGGAGTTGTCTGTTACTTGATGGATTTTGCCTTTGTATCGAATGACATGAACTCCTGTTTATAATTCAGATTCATCAACTGTTATACATGTTTATGATTATGATTCTGTTTAAGATATTGCGTTACTTTTCCGGTGTTCCATTGGCTTTTTGCATGAATGGATTAACAGAAAAGGAAAATAATATATTGTTGGTTTGTTCAAATCTGATTTTTTTGAATCAACTTTGACATAGTTGACATTGGAAAACCTTGAGAAGGAAGTAATGGTGTCATGGATATATGAGTCCTAGGTCAACATTAAGATTAAAATCCTAATTTTGATGTGAGTCTTACTCAAGAGTTCGAAGTTATACATCGAAATCTATAAATGGAGACCGGAGTCTATTTAAAATGGTTTTTGTTGCTTAAAACGGTATAGTTTCAATGTGAAGAACAAGACAAATATTGATCTAGTAAATATTCTCCAGGTTTGTTTGAAAATCTATAAACAATTGTGCAAACTGTGGGAAAAAGGGAGACTTCTTGATGAATGATTTTGATTTATGCCTATCAATATGTTTGCAAGGGTAAGGAGGCATATATTTGAACCTCCTTGGACCTTGAAGTGGCACGAGTCTTATACATACTTTCTTTTTTCTTGCTGTAAAAAAAAATGGTTAGCAGCTCCTACATGAACTTACTTGGAATTAAAAAAAAGAAAACATCTGTAAAATGAGGTACAACAATTGTGTTGAAGCTCTATAGGAGGTTCTACCTTTGATCTTAGCCAAAAGGCCAAGAAAGGTTTATAAGCACAGTTGGAGGTTGATTGCCAATAATGTGCAAATTATGAGGAGCATGGCTGTAACAGTCCTTAAAATTTACTTATTGTTTTTTTTTTTTTTTTGTAAAAATGAATTTCTTAATATCTTCCTTTTCTAAATGATTGATGATTATTGACTTAAATGCTGTGAAAAAAAAAGACTCATAAATATCAATATTAGTCATGATGCAGTCTATTTGTCTCATACTGACAGTTGCACCACCCCCCCCCCCAAAAAAAATCCACCAGTGGAGATTGCCAAGTTGAATAAGGCAATAGAACTAGAGTTGACCCTATCTAAACACAGGCACAAGTCATAAAGGCTGCAACACATATGAATTGAGAAAGGGAAAAAGAGAGTTTAATCTAATAGGATGGTTTTAAGACTTTGCTGGGTAAAAATATGCACATTGGGTCTTGGTAATCACTTAATAAATCCTATTTAGCAGGAGAGTGGCTTATGTTTGCATGCGGGATGTGGTAGAAAGTACTGCTTGTGTTTGTTTGTTGGATGGGGAAGAAAGTAGCTTCGATATGTAAGATGTAAATTGATTATCTAGAAGGCAAAAGTCAACTATCCCAGGTGTGTAGAACTAGGAGTGTAATATAATAGCAATGACATGTCAAACATCATTGTCTTAGGTGCCAAACCTCTAGTCACTCAACATGAGGCCTTAGATATGGTAGAACTGCTTATAGTGTGCCATGGAAGATAGTAGAAACTAAAATAATGATAACAAAATGTAAGGTCTATGAAGAGTTGTCTTGTTACAAATGGAAATTTGTTATGCTGTTAGTTTAATAGCCTATCGGGAAGCATGCAGCTTGCAAAATATGCATAGATACTGAATTAAGATTCTTCAAAACATTCGTTTGCTAAGGTTTGGGGTTAGTTTTTTTATTAGAAATGTAGCCAATTGCTATAACACTGTGTTCTTACTCTCCAAATCATGATTATCTTATAGGTGTGGGGAAGACTTCTCTTGTTCACTTGATTGTTAAAGGTTCTTCCATAGCTCGTCCTCTTCAAACAATAGGGTGCGCAGTGGATGTGAAGGTATTTCCTGCACTATAATGAGATACTTGAAAACTAAAACTTGTATTCGAGTTTCTAATCAAGTGTTATCACTCTTATGCTATCAAGTATGTTACATGCGGAAATTCTGGTAGTTCATCTAGCAGTGTCACAACTGAAGCTGAAAGACATTTTTTTATTGAACTTTGGGATGTGTCAGGGCACGATCGATACAAAGACTGCCGTCCTCTTTTCTATTCACAAATTAATGGTGAGCACAACCTTCTTTTTTGTTTTGTCATCCTCCTCTTATTCGGGAATTGTTTGCTTCATTAAGTGCTTAATAGTTGGCTGGAACTCAAGAGAGATGTTGAGCCATTTGATCCACAATGTATCGGTCCATCTGGGTTTCTTAATTGATGTTATGCTGGCTCTTGGCACCAATACATAGACTACAAATCATAGATCTCCTTCACTGTTCTAATAGATTTCCACTCTTCTAGTGCTAGTTAGTGTGACTGCAAATTGACATATGGTTATTCTTAAGTTAGTAATTCATGCTCCTCCAATGGGATTGATACAATCCATTTTTCTAGATTTTCATTTGGATGCAATAAAAGAAGCTTGGGTGGACCATCAAGATTCTTATTCCTTCTTTCTGCACATCGCTTGCAGGTGTTATTTTTGTTCATGATCTCTCACAGAGAAGAACAAAAGCAAGCTTACCCAGCTGGGCTGCGGAGATTGCTGCAAATGGGACATTCTCTGCTCCTCTTGGTTCAGGGGGTCCCGGAGGCCTTCCTGTTCCATACATTGTTATTGGTAACAAAGCTGATGTTGCAGCTAAGGATGGTACAAGAGGAAGCAATGGCAATCTTGTTGATGTTGCTCGTCAGTGGGTTGAGAAGCAAGGCTTGCTTTCATCTAGTGAAGAACTTCCTCTGATTGAGAGTTTTCCGGGGAGCGGAGGCATTGTTGCGGTAAGAAACTTAACAATAAGAATCTGCATCTCCTTGTAGGCAGGAATAAGCAACATATTTTTCATGGTACATGTTCATAGATATATATTCTATGTTTCTGTAAATCTGTAGGCTTTGTATTTCTTGATGTCTATTTATGCTTTCATGGAACAAGTTAAGGTTCCTATCGTAACAAGGGCTCAAATTTTCTTATTGGAGATAACTGGGTCTTCAAATTTTTTGACTTCCATTTGCTCATATCTCAGCAGCTCTTAAAAATTCGGTCATTCTATTTTGGCCATTAAGGTTTTTTTTAGGTTTCTAATAATAAATTGTCGCGTTTCTTGATGCTTGGGGTGGTGTTCCTATTGCCAAAAATCAATTTGGATGAACACGATTACTAATTTCTTCTTATATTTGTTTTCTGTATTAAAGCAATATGTAGAAGATCAAGAAAACGATTGTGGTATAAATAAGTATGCATCAATAGTTTGCTTGTGCTACCACCCTTGTTTATTAATTTAATATTCATATCTTACCATCATGGAAACCTAACATGCATAATTTTAAGATTAGTGAGGAGGAGAAACTATGAGATTGATGAAGCAAGCTAGGTCTAACTATTAATATAGTTTGACCTAGTTGGGAGCCTTAGCTCATGAATCCAACTGTGACTTATTTAATCAAATTGTAAAATGAGCAAATTTGATGGTGGTGGTTTTCATAAATTATGACTTGATTCCATCCCATGCTTCTGACTTGTACAGGCTGCAAAGGAAGCAAGAATTGATAAGGAAGCATTGATGAAATTCTTTCGGATGGTATGTATGGTAATTGTTGCTTATTATGTTAAAACTTCATTCAAAGAGTTGCTCCTATGGACTTTTGGACGTTCCTTCAGTTGATAAGGAGAAGATATTTCTCGGATGCTTTACCTGCACAAAATTCATGGTCTACTACACCAGTGCAGAAACCCATCCAACGCCCTAGTGAAATTTCGAGTGATGAAAATCCCTCCTATGTTAGTAGAAGGTAATTAATTCTGAACAATCTTATGTCATACTCCCTCTGCAGCGATTTGGGGTTGCCCTTCTGTTCAACCTGGCTTCTAAATGGTTGCCCCCATATGAATTGCAGTGCAAGTGGCGATCTGTATAAATATAATGCGCGGCCACCCCTTCCAGCACAACACAATCTGACGCCGCCTCCCACTCTCTATCCTCAGCAGCCGGTTTCATTGCCTGAGAACTACAGCATTCCACGGTTTACATTTGCTACCAGCTCACCCGAGATTGGCAGTACCAGATCAAAACGAACGGATATCAATGTCTGATTAAAGTACTTGGAGTACATAGCTGCAAGCAATGGGCCTTGTGGTACAAGAAAAGTTTGATTTTTCAGTATTTTTTTTTCTTGGTAAAACTGGTTCTTTGACTCTTTTGTATGTGCTGCCTAAGCTGTATGGGTGGCCTATTCATTTACCCTCCAATTAAATGTATATTGAGTTCTCTCTATTCACATGAAAATTATTGTGATTCTATTCTTCTTATGAATATCTCGTGTTGTTTTTTGTACCTCTGTGAAACTATCAGACAACAGAATTATGTCAATAATGTGAAAATCAATACAAATAGATTTGCAGAGCCACCATCTAGACCATGCTCCAAATGGTTATTAATACTTTCGAAACTCTTGCCTCTGATAAAAAAATCAGGTAGGGATCTGTCCTCTTCCCATTACAAAGCAAAAGAGCAAAAAAAAAAAAAAAAAAAAAAAAAAAATCAAAATATTCTAACAAACTTGTGGTAATTGGTAAAAATTTTTGCTTCTCTTTGCATGAAAACCCTCCGCTAAGCAATCACTAACAAGGGGAAATTTCTGCAAAAACAGGCAAGCGCCGAGCCCTTTTCCCACCATAGAGCATGGCATCTATAAGCGACTCAATGAACTGCATTGCCTTCTCCTTGCTTGCTGGTTCCATGTTAACCGGAAACTGCTGCAATATGCGGTCAGTGAATGGCGACCATGGCGCTCTGCAGTCCTCTTTTGGCTTATTCATGTTGTCTTTGTTGCCGTAGTTAATTTGCTTAGGAGGATAAATTGAAGTGCTTTTGCTATTGTAGGTCTTGTTCATTGTCTCCTTTTTTGATTTTCTAGTTTTCTCTTCTTTGTTCTTCTTCACAATGTTCCAAGCGAGGTGGAAGGCCAAAGAAGAAGATACTGTTCCTCCAAAAATTGAGAGAAAAAATTGTTCTTACTTCATTCTTATAACTATGGAAATCTTTGATATTTAGAAACATGTATATATAAGTTATAAATAAGAAATAAACAGCATAAATAGAAATGAGATTTCTTTTTTCTTTTTTCTTTTTAGTATATAAGTTTTAGTAATATCATGTAATCTAAATAAAAATAAAATTAAAATTTGTGCGATTCTATAAGTAATTCCAATTTTATTAGTTAGAATTTATAAATATATTAAGTTAAAGTATTCAAAAAATTAGAAAAAGTGTTATAATTCATTCAATCACGTGAATTATTTTTGAAATATTCGTCCTCTTTTCGATAGTCAAGAGAAAAAAATATAAAATATTAAAATACTAAATATAAATCTTCTCCCCAATAACGATAAAAAAAAAGTATATGAAATTAAAATATTAAATAAGTGTTACACTTTTATCGATAAAGAAAACCCAAGTGATCTTTCTTAAATTAATTTCATTTACTTAGTATTAATTAGTTAAATTATTATGAAAAATTGTGTAATTTAAATATAAAGGACCAAGTAAGACACCCCACACGTTAAGCCACCAATGGGGATGACCTTTTTATTTATAAAATAATATTTAAAACTTAAAATTTATCATTATAATAAATCATAATTAAATTTAACAGTGTAATAATTTTATATGTATTTGAATTTTTAAAATATTTTAATTAAAAACTCCCAATAATAAAATAAAATAAAATATTATATTATATTTAGAAAAATAATAAAATAAAACAGAAAGATGACTATATAAGCAGCGTAAAATCTTTTTTGGGGTCAAAAATACTATTAAGTGGTTTTATTGGTATTTAAAAAAGAATATACAAATTTATCTTTAATTAATTTTATCTCTAATAATATCAATAAAATTCGGGGTTGGACTCGCCCGCAGAGGATTTTTTCTCTCTCGTGTTTGAGTTGGTTCACAATAAGATCAATGCACACACCACATGTGATTATAAACCCCGAACTGGAGGGTTCAGAAGGCGAAACCCAAAACCGAAGTTTTTGGCTTTGGAGGGTTTTGAATTGAATCAGCTCCGGTTTCCACTTCCTCAGACCCACGATTTCTCTTGAGGTAAAATCTGTGATTCAATGTTCTTCTTAATTTTGGATGTGGGTTTTGATTTTTTTTTCTCATTTATAAGTTTAAGATTTAAACTAATTCTTTGTTTCGCATAGTGACATACGTATTTCCTGAACTAGGTTTTTTTATGTCTCATAGGTAATTATGCAAATAGGGTTGGGTTTCTTGTATGCAGTATGCTTCAGAATATGTGATTGTGATAAAGAAGTGATATTGGGAGAAAAAGTTGGGCATTTTAGTTCTTTGGAATTAGGGGTTATCCTGTTTATTATTTTATTATAAGTCTAGGATTTATCCTGATATGTAATTCTTTGTTGCACATAGTGACAGTTATTTCCTGAACTAGGTTTTTCATATTTCATATGTAATTATGCAAATGGGTTTGGGGTTTCTTTCATGTAGTATGCTCAGAATATGTGATTGTGATAAAGAAGTGATATTGGGAGAAAAAGTTAGGCATTTAAGTTCATTGGAATTAGGGTTTTATCCTGTTTATTATTTTATTATAAGTTCAGGATTTATCCTGACATGTAATTCTTTGTTGCACATTGTGACAGTTATTTCCTGAACTAGGTTTTTCATATGTCATATGTAATTATGCAAATGGGTTTGGGGTTTCTTTTATGTAGTATGCTTCAGAGTATGTGATTGTGATAAGGAACTGAAACTAGTTGAGAGAAAAAAAAAGGCATTTTAGTTCCTTCGAACTACGGCTTATCCTGTTTATTATTTTGTCTTGAAAGTTGGCTTCTGTCAAAGTGGTATTGGGGTTTCTTTTCAGGGTATTTGGTTGTTGTAATCTTGGGAAATTCTTGCAAAATATCTCATTTTTCATAATTTCAAGTTGGGGTTTTTGGGAATTGAACGCTGGGAATGAGTTAAGCTTGTAATCTGCAGCTTAGTGCCCAGGCACTGAAGAATTGAATTTATCGATCCAATTTCTGTCGATATGGTTCTGTTTTGGGGATGCCCAGGTTGGCTTTTGCTGGTGTTTCGTGAACAGACTAACTAGATTAAATTCTTGGTCATTAACTAACCCTGCTTTCACTCCCCAACCCTAGTTATTTGGAGTTTTGGTTCTAAAGCTGAATGGTCACTTATCCTTACATTAGTTCAAAACTAACTTACATTTATTGGGGTCATTTATCCATACTCCAGTTCAATTTTCCTCATCAGCAATATTTGAAACTTCCTCTGGTATCTGTTGTTTGCCTTCTGGCTCTGAACCATCATCTTTTTGTCGAGGTTGGATCCAGAACTTGGATGTCTTCCTCGTATTGATCTTGGAGTTATCTATCATAGTTGGTTGTTTTGTTTGTGTTCTCTTCAGATTTCTGAGTTTCTGCTTTCCACTCTTTCAAACTATTCAACAAGAGTCACCTTAGGACTGGGAGCCAACCTGACTTGAGTGTTTAATTGGTTTCGGTTGGGCTTCTATGCCTTTATACTTGATCCACTTATAGTTCTTGTTTTACAGAGCCGATTATAATTCTTTTCATCCCAAGAATCAACCTAATTGACTCGGGTTTCATCTCTAACTTACATAATTAAAAAATCTGAATTCCATTGACATCTTTTGGTGATACTATACCCTCTTAGATCTTGTTTTACTTCTTTTGGCAGCAAGCAACATAACTTTTTATTTAACCTTTTGCTGATAATTACAGCTTCCAATTTCAGAAAACAAAAGAAGTGATAGTACAAAAAGAAACTAGAAAGCACTAGAGCAGCTCGTGCAGTGATGGTAGAAGTATGGTGGTCCCTTTTGGGGGCTGCTATTCCTGCCATTGTAGCAGGACAAGCTTTGAGAATGAAGAGGAGGCATGCTGAAGAAGAGAGAATTAAGAGTGTGAGGGGTAGGGAGAAGAGTTCGGATGAGATATTTGTATGTGAGCGGGTCTGCACTTCAAAGAGAATGTTGAAGAAGGTAGGTTCATTCTCTAAAGACCCAATCCCTGATACTTGTGTTACCGTTTGTGGTGTATCAGAGCTTGATGCTTGCTCTGATGCCTGCGCTCGCACTGTTTGCATCAATCAGCATCAAGTTCCAAACTGGAATGACATTTGCCTTAGAAGATGTCAGAGTGAATGCCTCAAGCTCTCTGCATCTCGTTCATCTTAGCTTGGGGACATTCAATTACTTTATCTAAGGAAATCAGTTTTTCATCAACTTGTAGGCTATATTCTTGTCTTGTTTGCATTGTACTTCCATTTTTTGGCTAATGCTTGGAAAGAAAGCACATTGCTTAAATATCAAGCTGATTTTGGATTGATGAAAGAATTTTGGCTATTTATGTTGTTATTGATACTACGTTAGTGGTTATGTTTGTCCCTATCAAATTAATAAACTCTCAATAGTGTCGACTAACTATGATTGGATCTCATCAATGTGACCAAAAGAGGCCTGGATTTTAACAGTCTTGATGTGTTAAACTCTTTTTTGCTAACAAAAATGGATGGCGGGGTGACCGGCCATGTTCTCTTTTAGAAGTCACCAGGAAACCGACTGCCAAATTATAGGAATATGTTTGTTTATGTGTTAAACAAATAGGTATTATACGTTTGCTACATTAATCATAAAAAATGAATTTCAATCCTCAGAGCCCAACAACGACTAGATCCTTTGGAGGAACTTCTACAAAACCTACATTTCTGATGCATTAGCTTTTAACAGTTAAAGCTCAGCATCATCTTCTTCATGGGTGATGCTATCTTTCAATTTCTCAGCTGTCTTTTGAACTGCTTCTCCCACCACAGTTCCCGCTGTTCTTGCAGATTCCTCTACCTTCTCTTTGCTTGTTCCGAAACTCTTCTTTGCGGCCTCCATCACCTGTCTTGTGGCAGATTGGTCTTCCTCACCATCCCTTGAATGGACCTTCAAGCCGCCATATCTAAAACTGAATGCGGAATTTACTCGATAAGGGATAAAATGGTGTACAATAATCAATATCTAGGAAATGCTGAACTTACTCTATATTTGGGGGAACAAGATTTAGTACTAGAGATTTGAGGGTCTCCCATGTTGCTGTCTTGGGTTCATCTTGGTATTCTGATTGCTTTTCATCCCCAGCTGTGATTTGGAGATATGAAGAGAGGATGATGAAAACAAACAGTACGGCTTTTCCGCTACAAATATTCATTCCCTTTTAGAGTTTTTGGAACATAAAATAGCTTTGGATAATCAAGTTGCAGTTTTCCTTTGTATGTCAATATGTGGGGAAAAAAATGACTATTGCATTTGCTGGTTCTCTCCCTTTTGAAATTTTCAACCATCCTTCGTAATTGGTGTTTTGGAGACCCTAATTATGAGGCTTTGGCTGAGATCACGAATTTGACTTTTCTTTTTCTGGAAAATAGAAAAATTAATACATTGGACCCCATAATCAACTTGTACTATGGTGTGTAATTGCATTGGACCCCATAATCAACTTGTACTATGGTGTGTAATTGTTGCTAGGCACCCAAGTTCCAAATAGCACTTTACATAATAACTGCAGGGGTGTATCACCAAGGTAGTTTACTTGGATGGGTGGTTAAAACTTAATTTGGAAATCCTGAATTTGAATCCTAATTAAAAGAAATTATTTGCGAAGAGTATGTCTAAACTTTCAAGGGTTCTGGAAGAGTTTGCTTTGTCCTGCACTTCAAGGGGTTTACAATGATGTACCTGCCTTAAAGGGCAATAATGAGTGGGAACTTCATAGCAGGTAGAATTTCTCGCTGTCACGCTGAGATGGTAACAAATGCTAATTAATATCTCCACCTTATGACTTGGAAAAAGAAAACGATAGAACTAAATAATGACTCCTTAGGTCATTGATCTCTCTCTCTCTCTCTCTCTCTCTCTCTCTCATGAAATGATGAAAATTAGCTACAAATGTAAATACAAAAACTTAAGTTCAAAAATTAATTCAGAGTCGATCTAATGATAAACATGATTTTGCTTTTAAATGAAAAAGGGGAGAAGCAAGAAGTATGTAGCAATCTTTACATGCAATTCTCTTGGAAAGCAATAGGAAAACAACTACAGACAGAATAGAACATGTTTCATTTTTCATTTTGTTAATTACTAATGACATGTTGAATGTGATTCTTGTTAGTACATTTTATAAATCCTCCATGTTTCCTTGGAAGGTGCAATTTCAACTCAAGGGCGATAGGCCCTAAAATGAAGTACCTTAACTGCCCCTTCCAAGGATGTTCTACTTGGCTTTTGTGCCTTCTCAATGAACAACAGCCCATATATACAACGCTCAAATGTTTGGTACAATGCAAGAATTGCTACAATGGCGTCAACCCCATATCTTGAATATGTTGGGGCCATTATTTGCTTTCTCTTGCTTCGCATCCTCATTGACTGGCCATTTTGTTGCAATGATGCCAAGCACTTTCTGCAATTTCCATCTGATTTTAGGTTGGTGCTCTTACATCCTTGAGAGAAGCCATTATACATTTCACTTCTAAAGGACCTTGGTTCACAGGGATGGATAGTTTGGTCACTGTTGATTCAGCTAATGCTCACTGCATCATGCGCCCAAATTTCTTGAATTTCCCAAAGAGGTCAGAGTTCAAGAAGATGCTTAATGTTTTGGGAGATGGAATATTAAATGTTGATTCTATGTCTGGA
The DNA here is from genome assembly GCA_033439265.1 of Dillenia suffruticosa. Taxonomy (NCBI): domain Eukaryota; kingdom Viridiplantae; phylum Streptophyta; class Magnoliopsida; order Dilleniales; family Dilleniaceae; genus Dillenia; species Dillenia suffruticosa. The sequence continues at coordinate 3,376,035 of JAVTVX010000027.1, forward strand.
GGTATCAAAGGAGGCCAGCTCAAGTATTGCTCAATGCAAACTACAAAGGATAAAGTTGAAAATGAACTTATACCGGTTCTTGATCATTTGTCAAGGGAAGGCAAAGTTGTTGATATGCAAGATTAGCTCCAAAGATTCAATTTTGATGCTACTTGCATGGTTGCAGTGACAGCGGTAGCCGTAGTGGCAGCGGTGCAGGAAGGGGAATTGCGCCCCCTCCCCCCAAAACACAACCCACCAAAAAAAAATATTAAATAAGGTAGGTTCTATTGGTCCCTCCTTTCCTCAATTAATTTGGCCTATCTTCTCTTAGTTTTCTTTATTTTTGTCTGCATTTTATTATCTTATTATATTTCTCTTTTAACTTTTTTGATCTCATATTTCTCTCTCTATTTTATTGGCCCCTTTCATTAAATAATTTGACCCTCATTTTTTTTTTTGGGTATTATTTCCATTTGTCTGCATTTTATTTCAGTATTTCTCTCTATACATATTTGTCAGCAGAAGAGCACGGATGGTTAGATGCAATCTCTTTGTTGAGTTCCCTCAAGTTCCGTTTTCAAAGGCTATGGATGAAGCAGAGGATGCTATGCTTTGCAGACACCTCCTACCTGAAAGCTTAGGGAAGTTGGAGAGGTGGTTAGGTTTGGATTGGAGAAAAGGTTTTCAGAAGCTTGGAAAGTGTTGGATCATGTTACAGATTAATATATAGATATGAAGCGCGAAGAGCTTAGCATAGGATCCCAGAATATGGAAGAAAATAAGATGACATTGATCTCTCTTGACACTACTTGAACCAAGTTGAGTCCCCTTCAGGGCTAGAAATCAATGGTATCTAAGAGACACCATCTTGACATTCATGCTTGCAGGGAGAGATGTTCTACTTGTGCTCTCTCTTGGTTTATCTGGCTTGTTTCGAATAACCCATTAGTGAAACAAAGAATTTGAGAACTACAAGAAAACCTCTTTAAGGGCAAGGTTGGAAGATGGATTTTCAATATAGAGAAGATAAACAACATGGTGCATTATGTGAAGCTCTAAGGCTCTACCCACCAGTCCCCAGCCCACCATTGTCCTGTCCACCAGGTGGTCATCACGCTGATCCAAAGAAGAAAGTATTGATTCCTATGTATTCCATAGAAGGATGACATGGAATATGGGCATTGGCAGTTTCATAAATTTTTATCACGGGATTAAATGTAATATAATAGAAAAGTTAAAAGAAATCAAATATTTTATTTGCTCTTTACCCGACTTTTTAAAATCCCATATATAAAGAATACATTTTAGGGGAACCATGACCCCCTGCCCCACTGGGCTGTCCCTGGGTATGGGTAAATGATTGCCTTGAATTTAAGCCAGAGAGATAGATTACGGTGTGAGGAGGAGGGGTTCCTCCCCTGTATAGCGTGGGCCTCTCCGTGAGGTTTTTTTCTTTGTTTTTGTCTTTCCTTCTCTTTTCACCCAGAAAAAAAAGGGTTTATGGCATTTGGTGTAGGGCCGGGGACCTGTCTAGGGAAGGTGGGTGGCCTTTGCTCAACCTATAGACTCGGCTTATTTTTTAGGCCCAAGTCCAAAAACTTGAGTTGGGCAATGGTCACTCCCTCTCATGGCTTAAGTTTATTTAGAGAAAGGGGTTTCACCAAATTTGCCTGTGATTTGAAAACTCAATTTCTCGCTAATATGTTTTTTTTTTCTTTTTTATATAAGCTATCGATATTTAAAATTATATTTCAATTAATCTATCTGAATAATTTCTTTTGACACGCCAAAAGTCTTGCGCCTAAAGAAAATGTAAAAAATGTTTACACGTTCATATGTACATATACTGCTTAGTTGGCAATAAACAAATTTTCACTCAGAACTCTTAATCACAACTTTAAGTTTTTTTTTTTTTTTTTTTTTTTTTTGCGATGCCCAGATGTCGTAATTTCACATCTTCTTGAAAACAAATGTAATTAGTAAATAAAATCTAATTTATAATATTATAAAATGATATTATACAAAATAAGACATTTTAATTATATTAAGTTATTTATTAATCTGAAGAGTAATACTACGTGAGCAGGATAAGTTAAATGATTATGTTAATTAAATTTTATATGATAATTTAAATTAATAAAAAATTAATTTTTTTAATTTTTGAATTAATCGAGAAACATATTTAGGGGATATTTAAATGACATTATTTTTTATTTGAATTAAGACTATAAAAAGTCACTTACATTTGATTTCGCTGAATGTGAAGAAAGGCAGAACGCAGAAACGACGCCGGACTAGTGAGAAGGAGATTACTGTTCTTCATAGCTTTGAAAACCCTAATTTCGGAGAGGAAAACAAGAGCTCAGCCATGTCTGGAGAAGAAGAGGAAAACGCTGCAGAGTTGAAGATCGGGGACGGTAAGAGAGAGAACAACCCGCGACAATCCATGCCCTAAACCTTACTCGATTAGATTAACCCCAAAACCCTAATTTTATGTTTCCTCAGAGTGTCCAATTTCACCAAAAAATTTCTAATTCTCGTGATTTTTCGCATTTTAGACATTGTTGATTTATAGGTTTCTTAACGTCGTGTGTTTTTGTGGGTTCATTTTTGCAGAGTTTTTGAAAGCAAAGTGTTTGATGAATTGTGAAGTGGCACTTATTCTTGATCGCAAGTATGAACAACTTCAACAGATGTCTGAGGACCCCACGAACCAAGTTTCTCAGTGAGTAATATATGACACCCCCACGTTTTTTCATTCTTAAATTCTTCAAATTCACAATCTATTTAGAGTACAATGTTAGGTTAAAGTTTGGGATTTTCGTTTTTCATGAGCGTGTATATGTTGACCAAGAACTGTCTTGTACATTTTGTAGTACCAAATCAAGGGTTTTGCAGGGAATGGATTTATTCATTGAACTTTCCCAAAATTTTTGCAGAATTTTCATTGGCTACTGACTATAGCACAGTGCTTATATTTTGAAATTTTTAATTTTGTGGGAACATTGTGTACTATTTGTTTTCAAGTTATAAGTGGATTTTATATAGGTGTGGAACTTGAGGAGAACTGTGGCATGGTATGGAAGTTTAAGCTCTCACTATAATAAATTTCTCTTTGATTTTTCAGGGTCTTTGAAAAGTCTCTACAGTATGTGAAGCGCTTCAGCCGCTACAAAAATCCTGATGCTGTTAGACAAGTTAGAGAGTATCCTTCAAGTTTAAAGCAATTAGTCTCCATTGATAATAATCGGATTATGATGATTGTGAAAGGAGTCTATGGAATGGATTTTCCATGAAACAACTTTGATAAATTGCATTCATGGTGGTTGTCATTGTGTTTAAAACATGTATACTGAGACCATCGAACTAGTGTGATTTTACTGAAACTCTTACATAACCATGAGATTCATGCGCAAGTGTTCTATTCTCATTGTGGTTCATAATTTAGCATAGCATTACTTGTCGCACGATATTAATAACTACCAATTAGATTAGATGTATTGTTCCCCACCATATGGTGGGGTAAAGATGGTGGTCAATGCATTGCGTGGACATGGATGGGAAATATAGTTTTTATTACAGTTTTTTTGAGGTTTGAGGTGTGTTAAATCTCTTTCAGCTCTTTGAATCTTAACTAATGTTCAGAATCCTGAGTAGATACCAGTTGGCTGAATTTGAGGTAACACACCTTGAGTAAAAATTATTTTTTAAATCCTAAATGTACTTTATGAATGGTGCATTTACCCTTTTTGTATGGTGCAGCTCTGTGTGCTTGGCAACCTTTGCCCTGAAACAGTGGAGGAAGCTATCGCAATGGTCCCATCCATAAGGGTATAATAACTTTTCCCTTGTGTGTTTTTCCTATTTGATGATTTGTTATATTTTCAATGATCCCCCTTTTTTTGCAGAGCAAAGGGCGAGCCCATGATGATGAAGCCATTGAAAAAATGCTGAATGACTTAGCAATGATTAAGAAATTTGAGTAGGCTGTGATTTGCTGTTTTTGAAGCTGCTTGATGGATGCCACATCCAACTGAACTTATAATCCTCTTAATCCTTACATTTGAGTGCCCTTGAGTGCATGTGGTGTATTCAACTAAATTTATGATATTGTTCATGTGATGAATTGTTCTTGACTGTGAACTGGTCTCGACACTCTTTGAATGGGAGCTTCTCCGGGGAGGATTTTCATGAAATTACGGGTGAAGCCAATTTGGAGCATTTTGGTTTTGTATTCTCAACATTAGAAAATGTAGAAAGACCTCTCTTTTATTTTTTATTTTTATTTTTATTTTTGGTGCTGAGAAGCTCTCTCAAATACTGATGATTTGATGAAACCGTTAAACAGCAAGCTCACTATTGTGTATAAGCCTATAGATGTATAAGCCTATTGATGCTGAGGACCGCAAAGAGTCCACTGGTTGGAGTATTTTTTCTAGTATTGGTCATAAGTTTTCGTTTTTTATTTGTGCATTCTCCTCGGGCATTTCAATATTTTCTCTTAGCACAAGTCAAATGGCTCGAAAAGCTCTTAGGAGGACAGAAACATATAATAATTAATTCGGGAGCATCCTTGCTTTAAAAAACTTACTTCGGCTCAGATACGAAGGAACACTTCCTGAATGTTATGGCGTGATACGACACTTAAACATCTCGACTTATATCATGTCAAAGTATGCTTCAATCATGCTATGAGAGGTAACTAAGTTGAGAAGCCCCACTCACACTCTTCTCATGCTGTGACAAAACAGCCTCTTCTGCTACAATCCAGCCATGACAGTCGAAATCTCTTTGTTGAAATGCGTGAGAACAGCTCTGCATAAGACATGAACAAGGACGATATCAACTGTAACCATTCCAGAAGGACCATAGCCAACTTATAAAAAAAGCAATTATGATAGTAGTCCGCACCTTAGAACATGTGTACACCATCAATGTCATCCAATTCCAAGTTTCCAGTGTTTGTTTCAGGCAATCATCAGCCACTTCCTGCAGAAAGTATAGCAATGGAGGCATTAGCTGCACCTCAAAGTGCCTGGGCTCCCCGCAGAGTTTGCATTGCCCAGGTTCTCCCAAATCTCCAGTAGATAGAAGTGGCTTTCCTCCATACCAGTATCTGAGAGGAGCATGAAGACAGGAAGTCAAAAAGATTCCCATTTTGAGTGCAATTTTTAGGAGAGTGCATTTTTAGAGTCATAGGATAACAAAGCAAAAATGGAAACCTCTTCTATAGTCTGTATTGGGCCTCTACACTCACACGAGCAACAATTAAATAGTTAGAATTGAATTTCAATTAGCCTTCTTTATTTGCATTATTTACTGACAGCAACCACAGACTGTAAATTAGATAACTGGCCTACATGTCAGCCAAGCAGAGCCCCATGACACTGGTTTAATGAATCAGTGTGTCGAGTTTTTTTGAATGGTTCCCAGTTAAGAAATGAATGAATTTATCTTAAAGCAACAGATTTGAAGGCAAGTGGTTTACATTCTTGGTACCTGAAACATTGCTCTGGGTTTGCATCCATTCGTTTTTTGAACTTCAGGAATGTCCTGTCTGCATTTAAGGCCCTATCATATTCATAGCCTTCCTCTTCCCACTTCTCTTCCTGTCCATGCTCATCAAGATCATTTTGGCTCTCCTTGAGGGAGACAGTGGAGTAGTTTGTAGAGCAAGAGGTAACTCCTTGTGCAGATGGCTCTTGCTGAGGGCATATATAAAAGCAAGGGACCACTGTAGTTGACGAAAAAAAAATCCAGTTAGGGACATATTAATCATAGACAACGACTATATCTTGCAAATGGAACATTCTAATCAATGAAAAGTAATATGAAGGAAGAATACAAGTAGGAATAAACCTAGATATGTGTACTAAGAGTGCATACTTTGATATGTGGCTTAAGGTCTGTCCTCAATACACAGTCTCTATGTTGGTCAGATATCAATCAACTTCCTTGTCTCCTATGATTTTACATAGATTATAAGATATAGAGCAGGCGTTTCCAGTTTGAGGTCGTAAGTGAGGACCATATGGTCATTTTATTATGTGGGTTGTCCTAATCCATGTCAACAAGTACATCAAGGATCCTAATATCTCAAAAGTTAGTGTTCCAAGAAAGGGCAGATATATACCCGGCATCTTATCAGTGGACACCTTTGACCTTGATGTAATAGGGCCAGTCTTCTTAGGCTGCTGTTTACCATTCTCTTTTTTGGAATCAGAAGCCAATTTTGCAGCTTCAGCAAAAGCCCTACTGAGCTCCTCTAAATCTAGATCGTCATCACTTCCATCCTCATCTTCTCCAAGGCTGTCTATCCACAAATTTTCTAACCTATTGTTATTGGAAATTGTAAATGAGGATGTTGAAGTCATTTCTTCTTGGCATGTGGTGTTTGACTCCTCTCCACTTTGAGATTTCTGAACACGAAGCACTCGCCAACTGCAGAACACCAAACGTAATGGTAAAAGATATAATCATGATAATATTTTGCCATAAAGGACAATTGCTTTTCGCTAAATAGTTTGACTAAAACAGGATTTGAGAAATGACCTTTCTGCATTGTTCCCACATTCTGGTTGAATACAACCGAGAACATAGATTACCCGCTCTTCAATCCTCAAAGCTTCACTCGAGACAGGAGCATATACCTGCAAAAAAGCTACATAAACTCTAGGGTCTAGTCTCCTCTCACCGGAACGAATTAATTGCCAGAAGATACAACATCATTATAGCTTTCAACCGATATTGCACACATAGTTATAAAATTTGAGCATACAAATCCATCAGACACAGCATGATAAGGCATGTTTTAACTTATTTATAGTTCAAAATTCTTGAATAACTTTGTCGTCTCCGTGTGTTTGTGTCATACGATGACCGGTTTCCCATGTTCCATCTCTGTACTACACGGTATTCGACTTTTATACCTGTGCAACCAGGCAAAGATGATTCCCACAGTTACCACACTGAAGCAACTCAGATTTGATGCCCATCTCGGGAATAGGCCAATCCTGTAAAGCAGGGAAAGTAAGAACCATGGATTAGTTTTTCAACTTTTTAGTTGTAATCAGACAGAAAAATGATTAAACTATGGCGTGATTAACCTCAATTACTTACGGGAACTCCACCAATTTTTGTGGTATAATGATCGGATGTTTCACGATTATCTTCAGCCCAGGGCCCTGGCATACCTAGGATGATTTCTCCCATTTTGCTCACTCTCCTACATCAATAATCCTAGTATGAATAATTTGTCCAATAATTTTGATGGTTCACATAAGCTATGGAAACCCAGAAGGAATTAGACTATGACATGCCATTTTCCTCAAACATATGACAAATACTTCCGTTTGGAAGGGGAGAAACTTATGAAAGCTAAACAACAAACATAATCAAATTCTCAGAATGTGCGGAATTCATAGTACGAGCCGCAATCCAAGACATGTGATGATGCATAAAAAACGAGGGTCACAGAGATCCTAATGACCAAGGCGGTAATAAGGAGACTCGAGGAGAAGACTTACCCGATATTTTATTCTCAAACAGAGAAAGAGAGAGAATCGAACTGAAGATGTTCGTGAAAATGTCTGAAAGAAGTTAGCGACGTTTCCCGTTATATGTAGGGCAGACAGCAGAGGCAAATTTTTTCCCCGCAGCGTCGCTTCAAGCGTTGCTGCGAAAAGAGGGGGTTGAGTGGTGAAGTACAACGGGTTCTTTTTAACTTTTTTCCTCGACAAAAGAAAAAAGGTCTAACCGTAGAGTAGAGTTGTGACTCAATGGCAGCAGACTTTTACTCTTTCAATTATCACAAGTCAAAAAAAAAAAAAATGTCTGCTACTAAATTTATTAAATCCACGGCGTAATAATTTATTAATAACAATATTACTTGTAAATAAATAATTTATAAATTTATATTTAGGGGAGAAGGAAGGGGTGAATGGAATTTTAAGAAAAAAATTGTGTATATAATTTTAAAAATAATAATCAATATTTATTTATTTTATAAAAATTATAATATCTGCTTTTGTAAAATTATAATCATAAACATAATTCATCTCATCGTAATAGGACTTTTTGTTTTTGGTGTTTTATTCGAGAGGATACTTATAAATTTAACGTTACACCATAGAAATAACTTTTTTTTTTATATAATCATGAATCACTATTAAGTGATTCCAAACAATTTATTTGTATGTTTTTGTATTATTTGGAAAATATAATTTTTTTTAATAATTAATATACAGAGAGAGTATTATTATGGAAATTTTGAGTTTTATTTTATTGGTTAGCTATAGATAAATATGTTGATATATTTATTAAATGTTTTTATTTTGATAAATAAGTTACATAAGTGCTATTCTAAGAAAAAAAAAAAATTGATTTTCATTTTTTTCTTTGTATGCGGTGGATTTATCTTATTATTTCTTTTTTCTTCTTTATAGGGATAAAGAGTTTGACTTAAATAGAAAAGAAAAAAAAAAAAAAAGAAAAGAAGAGCTTCCTTTTTTTTCCTGTTGAGAGGAGGCAAAAGCCCAAAAGTATAAGAATCAACCCCCAAAGAGCTAACCCAATTTTGGGGTTTGCACATCTGAGCTAAGGAAGTGAATCCTCTGTCCCAATAGTGAAGTGACCAAACTTGGTAGGTCAGTCAGCAGAATCTTTTAGACTCCCTAAACACACTTGACAAACATTACAGACCAAACTACCGTTTTATCTCTGACAAGCATCATAACAGTGGAGAATGGCTCAATTCATACGGCACACTTTATTTCATTATCATTCATAAACATACTATTGGATTCTCTTTGAGTTTCTACCTGGCTTATGCATTTCCATGAGAAACTTAAGAAATTTCTTAAGACCAAATTCATATAAAATAACTCACAAACTATATTTGTAAAGATCATAAAAATCTTAAAAATACATATATCACGAATATTCAAATATAGAAAAGACATTTCAGTAATAACTTTTTATCACTTGAATGTCGACAAAAACTATATTACTATATAAACTAAAAAACGCTCCAAAACTATGCAATCAATCCACTATATTCACAATTTTGGTGTCAGCCTTGGAGCATGTGAGTTGGGGATTTTGAGTTTTAATGGATGGGAGCATTGCCCTGGTCATGCTTGCAACTATGATCTTTTTAATGGAACCTCTTTGGGGTACACTTCCCCATTTTCTCCCCACTGATTCTACCATTCCATTTGCAGCAAACTGAAGGCCAAGAAACCACAAACCTAAAAATATGTTCTTCCGAATTTTACCTCTCTTGGGTGGTGCCATAACCCGTCTCACAACTTCGTCACTCTGCCCAATCTATTCTCTCTCTCTCTCTCAGGAATGGAATGGTGGATCTCTAATGCTCAAATTTGTGCATATTTAATGGCTAGTAAGACGCGTTTAAAAGTGACTGACTTGTTTTGTCGTGAGGTAATCTAAATTCCGATTTCATTCTCACGCGGCGCTGACCCTTTCCAACAACTAGATGAAACCCGAAACCGACAAAAAAGAGCAAGCAACTATCAACTCTTTTTTTTTTTAAACCAAACTTCAATCCATCCATTTATTTTAAAAAGAAATACATTATATATTTTAAAATAAAATAAATTTTATATTGTTTTTGAATCGATTTAAACGATTCACTGATTTATAAAAAGTTTCTGATCAAACCGGCCAATCTAGTTTTAAAAACACCGGCTACTACATTCGGATGGGAGAAAATAAGATTCAATTATTGAAAAATTGGCTTATGAAAGATTTTGCATATTTGTGGAGTAATTCGTAGATGGTTTTGCATGTTTTATAATATATTTATTTTCTAATTTTAATTTTTGTTACTTGAAACTATTAAAAAATTATGAAATTTAATTTTAAATAAAATAAAATAAGTTTCACATCGTCTTACCAAATTTTTTATACTTGTTTGTAAATAATAATTTTAGAGCTTAATTTGACTTTATTTTGATAATTTTAATTGAATTTTATATTTTACTATTTTATCGTAAGAAAAATGTTTATTTTAAAATAAAATAAGTTAAAAAATTAAATAAAATTGATTGATTAAAGAATAAGTTAGTAATTCGAATAAAAAAAGACCAAGACGACTCTGTTTTTCTCAAAATCCGTAGCCCTCTCTTCAGAAATTCAGCGTGCCATCAAGCTTTGGTTCAGTCAAAGCGGCGGAGCAAATCTGATTCAGTACGGCTCTTACCTCGGGCAGTGCGAACAATTCTTTAATGACTTTTCTCCCTGTTTCCGGAAAAAAAACAAAAAAATCTAAAATTTTATGGATTTGGGCCAATCGGGCCGTAGCCTACCACTTAGGCGGGCATAGACAATACTTTCGGGCTTGATTTTTAAAAATGGCCCCGATATATATATTTTTTAGTTTTTACATAACTTTATTCAAGTTTTTTCCATTAATTTAGTCTGAATACTATGGGTCCATATAAAAAATTAGTTTTCACAAATCTCATTTCTCTATTCTCATTATTCGAATGCGAGACATATGGTTAAGAAAATGGCCCTACCATTACACTCACAGGAATTTAATAAAATGGCTCAGATATGTGTAGACGTCAAACTTGAGGTTTATTTTAATTATCGATATCCGGAATCATATTTTGACTAATTCTATTCGAACGTATGTAAAAACCCAATTTAGGGGGGTTGGACTTGAGATTTTCATAAGCTCCTTGAATGAGATGACTTGATCACCAAAATCTTTTCCGAAAATCAATTTTTTTAATCAATTAGTATTTAAAATTATATTTTGATTAATCCGAATTGATTATTATCAAATTCAATTTAAGAAAAATTGTTCTGATATAATTTTTTTTTGTTTTTAACTTTCAAATTCAAGATTTAGACTTAATGTCCTTATCCACAGGGTTGAGTTTCCATAAATCCTCAATAACCATGGAGTTGAAGCAGTTTCATCGGATATTAAATTTCATTTTCCCGAGGAAGAATGAATGACAATTGCATTCACAAAGGGAAGAAGGCTCATATGGTTTTTAATTCTAAATCTACACTCTAAGCATGCCATCCTCTTTTAACTTCTATATACATGGTGAAGAATAATCTGCTCGAGGCGCCTCAACTTCACCTCCTAGGTTTCTTACATTGTAAAGCTAAATCTGTCGGAGTGATGAGGTATGCATACATGGAAGAATCTCAATTCCATCGCTTCACATTTTTCAATGTATCTCATGATAATATCATTGATCAAACAATCTCTAGGCCATTGAGTTTGTATTTGCATTTACATCAATTAAAGAAATTCCTACATTAGAAACTGAACAAAACAAGTCAAACAAACATTACCTGAGGCAAAATCTTCCCAAGTGACATCCTCATCTGCCAGCCGTTATTGAAAGATGCCACAAGTCTCTCCGTATCCTCAGGAGAAAAACCAAGCTCTGGCATAAGCTTACTAATTTTCACATCTACCTCATCCAAATCAACAGCCTGTGCACTCCTCTGAGGCAAATCAAACTCATCCAAAAGCCTTCCGTCAAATTCAAATCAACAAGTGCACTCTCCAACGCCTGATCCTGTTGCAGCAGTGCACAATTTGTAGGGGCATTTGTATCGGCCGGGCTTGTTTGAAAAAAGGTTTAAACGGTAATGGGAGATGCCAACGTTTTTTGCACGACAAGTGGTGGGGGATGATGTCCTGGCGTAGAAAGCTCTAGCTAATTCCTTTGGAGTTATGTGATCCTAATATCAAGATTAGCCGTTTTCTAGCTGAGGAGGGCAAGTGAAATGCGAAGGATTTGTCCTTGGTCCTTCCTAGAGACATCACTGAAGAGATTGGAGCCATAGATATCCCTAACAACCGACATATATTGACATAGAAGGAAATGACACCTTCGTCTCTTAATTAGATTGAGAGTTTGACTTTCATTGGATCTCTTAATTAGATTGAGAGTTTGATTTTCACTGGATATGAAAAAAATATTATTGGGAGAGAACCCTCTTAATTGAGACCTAACAGATTTATCGGTCCGGATTAGTCGGGATGAAACTCCGGATACCGGATGATCAAGTTACCAAAAAAAAAAAGGATATTCCTAACAGAAACATGGAGAGGACTCGGTGATCTGGAGTGAAAGTTCAGTTGGAGACTTTGCGGTTGCTTCAGCTTATTAACTACAGAGGAAAATTTTGGAGAACCAGAGGATGAATATTGTTAGAAGTAAAGTAGACTCTGATAACATATTAGAAAAGGTAAGATAAAATAAAAAAATAGAGGGAATAAAAAAAACAGAACGAGATAATAATACATATATTGTATATATAATAGGTTGAAAGAGAATGATTAAAATATTGGGTATTGTGTATTTAATAGATTGTACAAAAACCCTATTTATATGGTGATTTTATGAAAATATAAAATAAAAAAATAAAAAAATAAAATAGAATATTTACAAAATTTGTAAAAATAAATGAAATAATTATAATATTGAAATTTTAGAAAATCAATATTTCTAAGATTTTTCAATTTGGAAATCTCCAAAACATTTTTAATGACATTTCTTCAATTTAGAAATGTCAATATTTTTAACAACCCGCTCAAACTCAAGATGGGAATAGATTAATGATCTTGAATTTATGTAATAAGTTATCATGACGCTCAAAAAGATGAGTCAAGATCATAAAGAAGCCTTATGTCGGAGATTAAAGAACCGTCAAGAACAATGCAATAGTTTTTAGTAAACCATCAATTAGTAGGATCACCAACCAATCAACATCAAAATAAGCACATAGTGCAGTATGGTTGTGATTATCAGAAGAAAAAACACAGCAGCAGACTAAGGGAAAACTGAGATGAGACAGATAAAGCAGAGGGAATAAAGCAAACTGAGTAGAAAAGAATATAATAGCAGAATTTTCAGTAGCAGACTCAGAGAAAATAGAGATGAAATAGATAAAACAGAGAGAATAAAGCAAATTGAGTAGAAGATGTGGTAATACTAGAATAAAGTAGAGAGATTGAAAAATAAAACACAATCTTCAATAGCAGAAAAGTAACAGACCGTAAGATATTATCGAGAACTAACAGAATAAAGTAGAGGGATTGAAAAATGAAGCAAAATCTTCAATAGCAGAAAAACAGGAGATTGTAAGATATTGTTGAGAACCAACTGAATAAAGCAGGATGATTTTGGATAACAAAAATATGTTGAGAAATATTTAATATTTTCATAACCAGACAAAAAAAGTCTAATTGATAAAAAGAGTGGAAAAAAAATATCGGATCGAAACCTAGTGCTCTGATACCATAGCAGGCTCTGATACCATGTTAGAAAAAGCAAAATAAAGTAAAAAAATAGAGGGAATAAAGAAAGTAAACTGAGAGAGAATAATACATGTATTATATATATGTTGTATGTATAATAGGTTGAGAGAAAATGATTAATATATTGTATATTATGTATTTAATAGGTTGTGTAAAAACCTTATTTATAGGGTGATTCCATGAAAATATGAAATGAAAGAATAAAATAAAATAAAATATTTATAAAATTTGTAAGAATAAATGAAATAATTATAATATTGAAATTTGGAAAAATCAATATTCTCAAATTTTCTTCGATTTGAAAATTTTCAAAACTTTTTTAACGAAATTTTTTCAATTTAGAAATACCAATATTTTTAACGAATACAATGGACATCGGATGGATCTGGAGCAAGAATTGTCCAGAGAGAGTGAAGAATTTCTGCTGGCTTGCAGCTAGAGGAAGGATTCTCTCGTACGCTGAGTTGAAGAGAAGAGGCATAAGAGAGGAAGGGACGTGTGCTATTTGCGGGAAAGATGAAGAAACAGTCAGTCACGCGTTGAGAGACTGTGAACAAGCTAAGGAGATATGGGCAAAGTTTCAGTTGGGGCTCACGGATGAGGACAATTTCTGGAAAAAGAGCATGCCGATTTGGTTGAGAGATGTCTGCTGTAAAAAAGACACTTCACACAAAGAAGAAGTGAACACAACCTTTATGATCGCGGTGTGGAAAATATGGAAATCCAGATGCAACATCATTCATCAACACAAGAAGGAACCTGTGAGCTCAGTGGCGAATAGGATTACCAGTATGGTCAAGACCTGCGATACGAAGGAAACTGCAGTTTTCAAAAGGGGAGAGAAGATGGTTATATCTTGGATTCATCCAAAGCAAAATGCGATTAACTTGAATTTGGATGGTGCTGCAGATCTCAACAGAGACAGAGCTAGTGTGGGAGGCCTGTTTAGAGACTGTGAAGGGAATTGGCTCCATGGCTTCTGGATGAATATAGCAAGACCAATGGTGACACAGCAGAGCTCTGAGCTTTAAAAGGAGGTCTGAAGATGGCTAAAAGGAAGAATGTGAGCAACTTGGAGATAGAGAGTAACTCTCTCACCGTAATGAAGGCGATCAATGAGGGAACCAGAGAAAATCATCCTGGGAAAAACTTAGTTAGTGAATGTAAAGATTTGATGAAGGATTTGGGAATCATCAAAATCAATCACATATATAGGGAAGCCAACAAATGTGGGATAAGTTGGCGGAGTTGGGCAAAGAATCACAGCCAGGCATTCATGAAGACGATGACCCTCCAAGTGCTGACAGGGGGCTGCTACTGGCAGATGATAGTGGGAAGTCCTGGGTGAGGGGTGGAGGCTCTAGTTCGTAGGCTCCTTTTGTCTCTGTCTCGGTTGGTTTTTTTGTTTTTTTTTTTTTATCATCTCAACCCAATAAAAAAGAAAGAAAGATAGAAAGAAAAAAGGAAAATTGTGTCTGGACTTATCATCGGGAGAAGGTCAAGCATGGGTAAGTTTTTTTTTTGTAGTACTATACTAACTGATATTTTGAATTATATTTTAATTAATTTAGTTCGAAATTTATAGTGATTTATTTAAAAAAACTATCTTTCTAGCATAGTTTACTTCATATCCAAATTATGAATTAAATTCAGAACCTTTGTTAAGGGGTCAAGCGCGGATAAGTGGTGGTGCGTGGCCTATCCTATTCCATATTGCCGGGCCTTGTCAGCTCAGGCTCAGCACAAGAAACACTCAAGAGTAATGGCAAACAGTGGCCTCCTCCAAAGCCACATTCTGGCCTAAATTCACCACGGCCCGCGCCCTTTCACTTAAGTCAAGTCTAACCCTTAGTTCAAGGGTTGAACAAGTCCGCATCCTTAGCACACTTTTGCTAACGTCCCGCGATAGCAAGAAAAGTCTCACGTCCTTGGTTGAGACACCTATTCTCTCAATCACTCTATCCTCTCTCACCGACATCAGATATTTAAAATCATAATAAATCTAATTTAAAAATTTTTAAAACTCTATAATTGTCATAATATAATTTTTTCTAATTCAAAATTTAATTAAATGATTTAACATTTTATATCATCGAGTCAATTATTTACGTGCCTCTCTTTTACTTTTATCCGTTGTCACGTCAATCCATCTTTATTCTCTTGTTAAGTTATATTCATAGGTGTACTCGAGCAACCAAGTTACATCATTATAGCTAAAACAGAGTTTTGTACCGATATAATCTAAAAAATAAAAAAATTTTAAATAACTTAGATGGAAAAATATTTCCGTTTATGATTCGCATATATCGCGAGTTGAAAACATGACATATTGTGTTGCATTTTCAACCTGCGACATAGTCCAAGAGAGAGAGGGAGGAGTCCGCGGGGGGAGGGAGAGAGAGAGAGAAGGGAGGAACGTGGCCGGGGGGTGGAGGGGGGAGGGAGAGAGAGAGAGGGGAGGGAGAGAGAGAGAGGGGAGGAGCCCGGCGGGAGGAGGGAGAAAGAGAGGGGAAGGCGGGGGACGGGGATGGGGAGGGAGAGAGAGAAAGAGGGGGGAGGGGGGAGGGAGGGAGAGATGATCATGCTGGCGGCGGAGGAAGCGGCCGCGAGTGGCGACTTGTCACATTTTCAAGACGCAACATATGGTATTCGGCCAATCGCGTGCTATTATATGGTGTTGCGGGTTTAACTCGCGATAAATGTAAGTTATTTTCGAAATTATTTTGTTTTCGGGGATATTTAAAAATTTTTTTTTGTATATTTTCGTACATAACTCACTACAACATGCAGTAGATACTGTGATTTTTTTATTACTTTATTTATTAAAAATAATGATAAAAAAGCTTGAAGATGATTCCATAAGGAGGCGATGACATATGGAAGAAGCCAAATGTTCCTTGCGAGCTTAACGTGATATGTTTTTTTGCCGGTAAAAATCTCATTTTAGAACTAAAAATATAATTAATTTATAATTAGATATTATTAAAATTATTTTTAATTAAAAAGATTTAATTAGCAAAATTCCCAGGTCTGTTCTGAAATCATTAACTAACCCTCAAAAATGGTTGTCTTAGATCCCATATTTTAGCAGCGAAGGAATGTATTTTGGAGAGTATGACATAAATACAATATTAAATAATATTACATGAATCAAATAAATAAAAAATTAAATCAATTGAATTTTAGATAATAATCGGTCTTTCTGTATTTTAATTTTTTATAATTAAAAAAAGTATTTTGATTAATTCAAAATTAATAAAAATAAAAAATTTCAATTTTTCTCATATAAGCTGTCACGTATAATTTAATTAATTATTTAATTATTTAATTATTTAATATACTAATATTACTCTATAATATTTATAAAATGCATAAATTAATCCTAGGAGAAGTGAATCAGTCAAATGTGATTGCTTCGATTGTTTTGCCAACCTAAGACCAAACCAACACAGCTACGCCATTCAAAGAGGCAAAGCTATCAAAAGTCCTATAAAATGTCGAAACGCGTCATGTCCATCAATTTGATTAAATTTATAGAAATATAATCACGGGCCTAATTTATTTCCTTTATTACCCTTCTTGTGATTTTAAGAACTGCTCGAAACAGTTTTACTTAAATACAGTATAATTATTAAATATCAATAATTTATAAAAAAAAATTAAAATTTATAACTTTTGAACGAACAGTTAAATATCTAATTAATGATCTATTTACGTCTATAAAAATCAATAAAATCTCTTAAAAATCAAATTAAAATATGTAGATTATAAGATTCACGATAGTATTAATATGATATTAAATTACATATTATCCTTAATATATTATCAATTATATTGCTTAAGGGGTTGGCAAGACCTACTCCCAATTGTTTAAACACTAAACCTAATTAAACCAGTCATGTGCCGACAGATAACTTATAAATAATATTAAAACTAAAATAGGTGAGGTAATTTTAAGATATATTTTTTAAAATTGAAATTTAAAAAAATGAGAAATATTTTAAATTAATAATAATAATAATTAACCGAAGTGTCATTAAGCGAGAAATGTGACAGAAAATTTTAGAAACAGACTCGATATCTTTTGCGGGTTGCGTACCCAAAAAGGGGTAATGTTGAGGACATAAATGTAATTTCAAACAGTATGGAAAAGGAAAAGGAAAATTCATAAAAGGACGACAAACGAGTGAGAGAGCCTCTTGTGCTGTCATCGGGCTGTAGTCTTTTTAGAGCATCCCCGGGCTCTCACCCTTCTCTTAGCTTTTTCATTCTCCATACCTATCTCTATCTCTCTCTCTCTCTCTCTCTCTCTCTCGTCTTCTTTTTGGCTTTCAAAGCCCTAATTCTTCAATCTATCTTAGTTCTCTGAAGTCAAGCTTTAATGGAAGATCGGAAGGAGGTAATTCAACTCTCTCTCTCTCTCTCTCTCTCTCTCTCTCTGCTTTTTTCGGAGGACTTGGGGACCGCAATTAATTCTGTCTATTAGCTTTCGCTCTTCTTGTCACCGTCTTGAAGTCATCGCTTGGATGTTTTTCTCTTTAATTTGATTGATCACTCGATTTCACTTGTTTCTTAGTTTCCTGCCTTTGATTTTTATCTTCAGGCATTTAGAACTCATTTACTTCTTTGGAAAAATAAAAAATTGTTAAAATTTTTATCACGTCAATGTTATTGGCTTTTGAAAAGTTCAACGACTCTCTGGGCCAATCAAGTGTCACACACTTTCTTCATTCAAGTCAAAAGATTAGGAACCAGTCAAACCCGGAAGTTGTACTTTTTCCTCTCTCTCCCTCTCTCTCTCTCTCTCTCTCTCTCTCTCTCTCTCTCTCTCTCTCTCTCGCAGATCTTCTTCTTCTTCTTCTTTTTTTTTTTGGTTTTCACCGCGTATCGGGTTTTGCCGAATAATCTGGTTGGAGCACTGAGGTGCATTTTAAGGCTCGATTCTCCCAAATCGTTTTTCGTCGTTTCGTCATTTTCGGGGCTCAAACTCGAGAACTAGGGTAGAGTGTCCCACCACTCAACCAAAGGAGTTTGGTTCTCGTAGATCTTCCAAAGAAACACAGTTTTTTGGAATTCTGGGAATTGCTAACTCTTTCAATTGGTTTCACTCGCTTTTTGAAGTTGTTCACTTCCAAGAGCATAGTGTTTTTTTTTTTTTAATGCGATTCATAATATTCAACAGTAGCAATATATGAATTTCCAATGCACCTGTATGGATATTTTGCTTACTTGCGGTCAACGGTCAAGATCTTTCTAGCAATTACTGCTAGAGAATCACAATTAAATATTTCAAAATTGATGTTATACTTTAAGTATAGAATGTTGAAAAAATTTAATGGAAATGCTATAGAGCTTTAAATATCAATTATGAAGAAGCTTCATTCTTGATTTGGCAGACAAACATCAATAAGAAAAGTTCAAATTTTCATCTCATATGTATTGAGTATTTTGCTTATTGGGTTCAAGTTTTACCATCAAATACTACTAGTAGAAACATAATCAATATGCTTCACTTTAACTTTTTCTTGTGTTAAAGTTCTCATTTTGGTTATTGGACCAAGCTACTAATTGTGGATGTTTTATCGTGTGCAGAAAAATGCAGGGTGGTTATCTGTGCCGCAATTTGGGGACTGGGACCATAAAGGGGAAGTGCCAGATTACTCATTGGATTTCTCAAAAATTAGGGAAATGAGGAAGCAGAACAAGAGGGATGTTTCTAGGGCTAGTCTTGGGAATGAAGAAGAACTCATGGCCTCAACCACCAGTGATTCTAAAGCCCACCTAAATGATCAACAAAATTTCCATCGGAATAACTCCCCCACTGTAAGTTTTGTCTGTTGGACTTTTGTTCTTTAGTAATACTATTTGCTAGTTTTAGTAATGTTGTATTATTAAGGTGGAGTATGATAAGGGAAGGTAGTTGTTGGGAATTAAGATGATAGGATGCAGTATGATAATAGTTATTATGATGGTGGCATGCATGTGGTAGGATGAAGAAAGCATTTGGTTCTAAAATTATGCTAGCAAGTGGTGGCAACCACCTGATGACGCCGTGTCGTTGGATAAAGAAGAAGCTCATTTACTTTAGTTATTATTGTTGTGACCCGAAGTTGCCCAATTGAAGGCGGTGATGGATGGCCCAAAAGAGTTTTAATGCTCTGTGAGCTATCCTAACCTAGGTCATCAACTGAAATTATTTTATGCATCCTTTGATGTTTTAACATGCAAAACACCATGGCTATGGTTTGCTGGGGTGTATAATTATCACATTGACCTGAATGCAAATTAACAGAACTTCTGTACCTACCTTTCTCTGATTCTGCAACTCTGATGTGGTTTGAGCATTCTTGGTTAGAAATGTGATGGGTTTGCACCTTCAGATTTATGCTAATGCCACTAATGGCCATTCTGGATTACCCAGCTCATGAAGCTGTGTCCCTTTTAGATATGAAAAATTAAAGATCTAGGGCATACCATGAAATGAGTTTTTGCCTTCTCGAGTCACGGGCCCTTTCTTGGATTGAGAACAAGGATATTGCGCATACTTATCACATCATAAGGCACATAAGGTAGGCACCGTGTGCTGCGATGTATTGATGATCACTAAACATGTGCAGATTGTGGTCCCTGTAACAAGAAATAGGATATTTCCACTATGCAGACAAACCCTTAATTGACCTTTAATAGTAAGCTCCCATTTTTAATACTAAAAAATGTTATTGGAACTCCCATCAATTACCCGAAATGTGTAAAATCAAAGATTTGAAGTATAACCTGACATACTTGATCATATGTTTTATTTAAGAAACAGAGATAGTTACTTTAATTCATCTTAGAAATTTCTAGTAGTCTCCTTCTTTTGAATAAATTTTCTCTTTAATTAATTTCTACAACATTTTTTTTCATTTTCTTTCTTATTACACGCCTCTTATTATGTTATTATCATGGAAGGCTGTTGTACATAAGTCTTGATTGTTAAGGCTTATGCTAATTGTTAATTCGATCTTATCTGGCAGACAAGGAGGAGCATTTTCAGCTACTTCAACTGTTGTGTAAAAGCTTGAAATGGAGACAACCTGGATGATCCAAAACGTATATTCAATGATAATGTTCTGAGACATTCCTTCTTGTTTTCTTGCTCAGGCTGTACCTCCGGTTTCTTTTTGTTTGGGCAGACGTATTTATGAGACATTCCTTCTCGTCTCCCCTTTGTAGTTCTTGTTTCCTGTTTGTTTGGGCACATGTATTTTTGAACCCATGATTAGTTTTTGTGTCTGGCATTTCCTTGGACGGTTTCATTTAATATCCGTAGACTATAATGTAATATAGTTGCATTAAATTGAAATTTCTTAATCATGATTTATCTCTATGATATATATAAGGCTTCTGCATTACTAAAATGAGATTATCCCATCACTGTCACTAAAAAAATATAATTAATGTCGTAATCAACATCATTCATGTTCTCTCCATGGTGGGTTCCTTAGAATTCTTCATTACGTAATGAAAATGAGGATAACATACCATAATTTAAACATCGTTTTCATCGTGAATTTTATTTTTTATTTTCTATTTTTTTTTGTTGGTGAAATCATTGTGGATTTGCCTGTTTAGTTATTGTATATCTTTTATTTGGTTCAACTAAATTACGTCCTAAATGAATATAACAGTGTGCAACCAAGTACCTGTGACAAAAAAGTACATATAATCCTAAAATGAGAACAACAATGTTTTTTCATTGCAGTCAAATTTTCATAGTATCTTAAAGTTTCTGAATCCAACAAAATCACAACTGGCTACCTATTTTTCTATTCAGCTTCAACTGGTCATACAGAAACTGATAAATTAAAACGTCATCTCATCCAAAATGAAGACTCATTGTGACGGATGTTTCATCCTTCAAGCTAAATACTGTAGTAACGTGCAGTTGGCAAAGAACAAAACTTGACGCAAACTTGACGCAAGCATGTCATGCTTGTGCTTCTACAATCATATTTTCTTAATGATTTGGACAACATCTTCATCATCAAGTTCATGCTCCTGGTATGCAAAAACAACCGACATGAACACGCATGTCAAAAGATTATGTTAGTGATTTAAAATAATCCCCATATCAAGGAATTAAAAATCTACCTTGCCAACTCTTTGAGGCTTGTGTTTTACGCTGGAACCCCATACCAGGGCACTGCACAAATCACAGTAATTAGTCAGCATCAGAAAATGTGATAGGGCTCGCCAAAATTATAAGTCAGACATAGAAGGAGGATTAAACCCTAAAATTTATGGCCGATATTTACAAAATACCAACTCCTAAGATAAGGCTCACAGTAAGTTACTGAAGGCTAACCCTTCAAAGAACTCAAAGTATATCCCTTGTCTTGCACTAGGCATCCTTAGAGATGTAATCATTGTTAGCTTTTCAAGTTCATTCAAATATTTCCTCCTTGAAAAACTAAGCAACTTCTAGCAGAAGCCAACAATTAAATGAAAAGGTAAAGACTTGGCATCATCTTTTCTAAGTCGTCGTTATGGCAGATAGTCCATCTGATTTTATGGTACAATATGGGCACATTTTGTAAACAACTTGAATTAATCTGGGTCATAGACCTATCATCATAGTCAAATTTGACTATTGCCCAATTGAGATGGATACATCTATTTCTAGGGTAAGACCCAGGGATCTAGGGTTGATCAACAAGATCATAAGTTGAAAGAAGTGGATACAGACATTTTTTTGAGTGTAAGAGCTGATCAACTGAAAAAAGGTTTGATATGGGAGAAAAAGCTTCTAGGATAAAACTGATCCCTAGGGATAAAGAGCCCAGAGGGACATCTATTAACATAGAAACAGATCCTTATTTCATTTTCAGAGATCAAACAAGCAACCTGGCCTGGCCATAAACCCCTCTGAGCAGAAGGGGGAGGAAAAAAAAAATAAAAAGACAGGGATTTAGAGCAACAAATTAAGAAGGCACTTACTACTTGAACTGTTTGGACATATCCTTGTGAATTCGATTACAAAAGTCCTCAACTGTCCTTCTCTTGGATGACAAGATTACAGGGTCTTCATAATCTGGGTTCATTCCCTTGGGCTTTGTGTAGATGCGAGTTAAATTGAGATATTCCCATATCTTCTCAAGCAGACCATCCAGGTTCCATTCTAGGTGAGCACTGCACCAATAGCAGCATAAATATATGAAAAGAGATGTAAAAAGTTCATTAGGGATCATTTATATGAATAAATATTAAATGCATGTGAGAAAACCTAGGTTTGGGATTGAAAAGGCAAAAGAACAGTGGGAATGAGCGTACTGACTTGCTAACCCCATCAACTTGGGCTCAGGTTTGAGATTTCTTTGGGAGGTTATTCAGAAGGAATTTGAATAGAATTATTCAAGGAAAAGACTCTCTAATCATTTAAACATTGTTCCCACAAGACTAAGAAGTTGAGCTATAAATAAATAGAATCATCTTGGGTTTAGTAAGAATATTAGACACAAATGAAAGCTCACAACATCTTTAATGCATTTTTACTCCTAAAAAACAAGGAAGTAACAACTAAGAGGAATGAACAAATAGATATAAGGATAGAAACCAGGCAGCCATGCCATCCTCACAATGTCACGATAACTTTGCAAGAACAAAGCAAAAAGAAAATCACAAACAAATTTAACTCCAGAGTTCTGGCTAACAAGTGGATTTGCAGAACTCACAAATATAATAGCTTTCATAAAAATAAAAGAAAAACTAAAAGAAAGAAAAGCGGCAAAAACCACCAACTAAATTACCTCACAGGGCAATAGTGAGGAAGTTTATCCAGGATCTCCAATTCTTCAAGTGTAATTTGATCAATTTTGTTCACGACATAGATGCAAGGCATGTATATCCTGCTGCCCTCAATGACATCAATAAGATCATCAGCAGTTGCATCATACCTTAGAGAGATATCAGCATTGTGCATTCTGTATTCTCCACAGATTGCCTTCACAGTGTCTAGATCAAGATGTGTATTTGCAACTGTGGATGTGAAATTTATGCCACCCTTGTCTTTCTTCCTAAAGGTCAGATTAGGTGGTTCCTTGTTCAACCTGTCATTAATGAAGTAAATCTCAAACAAAAGGTCAAAAGCAGAGAAACCTTCATATATTGCTTTATGCAACAATGAGTGGACCCATAATAGCAGAAGAGTATGTAATCAACATATTAGTCTCTAGACAAGCAAACCTAGCCATTGCTCCCCAGGTAGACCGAACTAGGGGAAAAAGAGAAGAAGACACAAAAAATGATATTCTTCTGACAAATTAATACGATTAAAACAAATATGCCAATAGATTAGAAAATGCAGTTTACCTTATGCCAAATCCCTCAAGCTCTTTCTCTATGAGACGTTTGTGCGTAATTGGCTTTATAGCATCAAGAACGATGAGTATACAGTTGCATGTTCTGGCAGTGCTTATAACCTGAATTATGGTGTTATGTCAATTACAAGCATAACACCAAAATAATACTAAAATCCTTAATTCCAAGCAAAAAAATAAATAATTAAACAATTGACCAGAATAAAGAGCATCTACATTGTATGTAAAATCCTACTTCAAAATGATATATAAGTTGAATTAACATCATTGTCCTCAGAAAGCTAAATGATGGGCTTCACCCCAGAAATAAGTCACGCTCTTCTTACTTTTGTAATTCTAAAGTTTGAATGTCAAATTTTAAAAAAGCAACAGCATTAGCCTTTGGTTGGAAACTTTGCCCAGCATAAGGATATACCGTTGTGTGAACAGTTTGTATTTGGTATATTATTATATATTTAAAATAGGACAACTATAACCAAAAAATGCACCATAGCACATCAGAAACTACAGAATATCTCCACAATATGATGCTTAATCTATTGACGTAAGTAAAATATCAATCAAGACAATAAAGAAGCAACTGATAAATTTCAGTCCTTAGGTGTTCACTCATAAAATATGGCATCAATTAAGTATACTCATTTTACGTATGCAGCAGTAATCTGGGGGTAATATACTCCCCAAAGTTCTGAATTTCTTCTTCAATTTACCAAAGTTCCTTTCAAACTCCTTTCTCTCTCTTCAGACAAGAAGATTCTGGTTATCCATGAATAAAACCCCCTGGTAATCAGTATTTTCAACTCCCTTATTTATTCTCCAATGCCTCTCTCCCTTTTTTCTCTCTTTTCCTCTTATGAGCTTTTTTCCCTTCACCAACCACAAGCTTATTTCTTCTGATTTCCCACTACAATAATCATGCATTCTTTCGCACCTATACGCCATATATACTTGTTACAGTACATACATGTTTTTGAGTCCCATGGCCTGCCGTGGACCATGGACTCGGCAATGTGACTCACTCCACTCAGTTCCATGGTCCACATCAGACCATAGCAATGAGCCCCATGATCAAATCAACTCAGTCTGAAGACTCGATTCATTGGCCCCCAATCCCATGATTGCCACGTCAATGAAGCATAAATGTATCAGTACATGTATGCATTGTAGAGCTTTTTTCCAATCTATTCAGAGAAGATGGAACAAAATGCAAACAATACACAGCGGAAACGAAAAGCAACAATAAACAAAGACTTTTTGTCACTTCTATTTACTACATGTATGGCTATTCTGTGAAATATAGAGAACAAAATAGTCAAGTTGCACCACACTGTGTGGTAGCAGAGGTTGTTTGTCTCTCTAATAAAAGTGTCCGACACATGAGGAGGAGATTTGTAGCTTTTCTAATGATATCACTGAACATTAGGATAGGTGCATTCTCATCTACATGGGAAATTCTATAAGCTTCAATCCAATTGAGTTCCTCAAACTTAAATATACTTCACCTCCCACATGGAAATTATTCTTGATTTTTTCTTCAAAATAATATTTACTTATTTAAAAAATATAGGAGTGCCCTCACAGACTTCAGCACCCTTGTAATCCTCTTCATCGCTGCAAATAACAACAAAAGGGAGTTCCTTATGAGTTATGACCTTTTCAATTAAGGTTATAAATCCTATGTTAAGAAAACAAAATATAAAAGTTACATTAGCATAACCAAAATAAAGAACTAGCACTGTGATAAAAACCTCCTCCTCCTCCCCCCCCCCCAAAAAAAGGAAAAACAAGAAAAGGGCATCTAGCTTTTTAGAAGTTTTGGCCACTATGAGACCCCCCCCCAAAAAGAAATCAGATCTAGAGTTTGCCTTAGGTGTCCCATTCCCCTGTAGGAAAGAGGAGAATTGTGAGCCTAGAAACAATGCTATCATCAAAAAGGAGACAAGAATCCAAAATCTAATATAAACCCACTTAGAAGGCTCAAATAAACCTCACTCAGCCCCCCTCCCAATTAGATATTATGCCCAAGATATCAGCAAGGTAGAAAATATCCATCCAATCTTGAGCTTTGTTCCGAATTAACCTCAAAAACCATAAAAATTTTTAAAACAACACCCTTCAAAAAATATTTCCAAATCTAACACACTCATGTCGTGACTTCAAGTCACGACATGACACTGTTCATTGAACAGTAAATGTCGTGACTTCAAGTCACGACATGAGTGTGTTAGATTTGGAAATATTTTTTGAAAGGTGTTGATTTAAAATTTTTTTTAAAAAATAAGGTTATATCCGTACAAAGCTCTCTAATCTTAACCCCATTGGATGACACAAACCGAATGACTTAGGATCACCACTCAACATATGAAGGTGACCAACCCTTGACCACATTGTTGGGCACCAAAACCATTCTATCAGAAACTTATTAACAGAATTTACAGTTCTTTGTTTCAAAATAGCACTTAAGGACAACCTCCTTAGCAGCTTTGCTAACCACCAATATGGAATCATTTTGGTAATGTGAGATAGTTTTGGGCCAAGACAAAAGTGGAAATTTGGCCCAATATCTTGTGGATACTAGCGTCCATTAGGCTTAAAAGCTCTCACTTTCACAGAACATCTCTTCTTAAGAAGGATGATGCCAACTCTTGCAAACAAGAGCATAAAAGTGTAGCCAATTGCTAAACGATGTCGAAAGAGACCTAAGAGAAACCAAAGAGGACTTCCGATTACCTTCCCACAAATATAATCATCTCATTGTACACCTACATGTTCTTAACCAGATCAACATGGTTTTATGCATATCGAGAGGAAACCATCAACCATCATACCAAACAATGATTAAGCTCTTGAGCAAAAATCAGAGAAGAAAACATTATCCTCATAGGCATCTTTAATTGAAAAACACTGCATAAAAGCAACTTTATATGCATAATGTATAGTATAACATTACATAATTAGGGAAGCATACAGGCATTACATACTAAAGTAGGGTATAGGCTTTGTATATTTCCGTCACTAAGTCAAGGTTTGCTAGTTATGTGCCTTCAACACAAAGCCTCATTTAAACAAGATCAGAGATCCATTTACTACATAGCTTGTTACTTAGCAACCTCGTCCAATCTATATTCAAGCCATTTCACTCACCATTTCCCCCATATGTACGACAAGTACTCTTATGAAACTAAACAACATGCCAGAAGAATGTAACACAGCAAAAGATAGAGAAAGTGCAACTTGTTGAAAAAAGAAGGATATGCCAAAGATAAAGACTAACAAGTTAATTGGCGTGTGCATGTTCTAGAATTTAAAACATAAAATGAATATGAGGCATATGACAGATAACCTCGAATGCCAAGATACAAGAGCCCGCACTGTGGATTCCAACAAAGAATTAATAACAATCATCACCCACCTGTCTTCCTCTACCCTTTCCATCCTTAGCACCCTCGATAATACCAGGTAGATCCAGTAGCTGCAAAAGAAGAAAAATATAAGGAACATAAAAAACCTTTTTCTACAATAAAAACTACATAAAGTTAGCTGATAAAGGGATAAAAGTTAAGATATACAACATAAGCAGAACAAACATTCCACTAGTTAATGAACTTCCACACACTGTTTAGTAATCTAATTGCCAATTTAAAGTAGAAAAGTCTAAATAAAATCTGAGAGTTGCCTGGAATATCTGGTAAAGAAATGTATACCTGAATTTTAGCTCCTCGATACATGATCACACCGGGGATGCAAGTCAAGGTCGTAAACTCATATGATGCAACCTGAAACCAATTAAAAAAACATTAATGCTTCCCCAACCATGGTCTGAGTTGTAATTGCAAGAGCCAAGGAAGGAGGGGGAAGGAAACGAAAGAAACTTCAATGAGGATGATTGACATATGTGTTTAATAATAGCCATATACCCCCACCCTATCAATCGAGCACACTGGACATGGAGAATGGTAGAATTTGAATGGACATAAATTAAGCGCAAAAATCCACTGAATCCATCTCTTGTAAAATTTTCAATTTTCAGCTCATACTTCAGACCCTAATTATTCAATGAGCCAAGCTGCACCAGAGACTAAAACAAGGTTCAATGAATTCTCTCTCCACATACTCTAAAGGCCACTGTGGCACCTTCATATCTTTTGATATAAAAGACCTCTAGTTTGTGCCAAATCACTTTGAAAAATAGAAAAATGAGTTATGAATCATTGCATAACATTCTGAAAAACTATATCAAAACCTTGGTGCAACTTGACAAATCTCAAATTTTTTAGATAGATTGCATCTATATATGTTCAAACGCATGCATGACAATTAGGCTGCAAAAACCATCCTGACAGCATATATCAGCTAATAAAGCTTCATTACTTGAAATAACCAAGCGAATGCACTTTCTATGTGTAAGCTTCAAAAAGTAAATCCTGCATCTCGCGGATATCCCTTAACCAAAAATCCAAAATTACAACCAGATATTTACAAGGGTCTAATATGGCCAATGAACAACTAGGTGTTAGTTCTCCTGATTGAAAAGCAAAATTAAACCTAAGGTAAATTTCACTTCTTTCAGAAGTGCCTGGATACAAGGCATTGGCATTCAACTCATTCATTTACAGGCATCTTTCTCAGACAGTACAATCCCTGATGATGAGCACTGGAATGAGAAAAGGTTTACCTTTTTTGATAATTCAATTCTTAGTGTTCCTTCCATGCAAGTAAATAATAAATTTCACGGGCTAGGAACTAGTATGAAGAGAATGAGTCAAAGCAGGACAATAACTTGATTCTTTTGCACAAAAAAAGGAATGTTATAAATAGTCCCAGACCTCTGAAAAGGTTCCTGTTAGTTTATTCAGGAGTGTAGATTTCCCAACTGAAGGAAAGCCGACTAGACCAACTCTGGCATCTCCACTTTTCGTAACATCAAATCCTTCACCACCCCCGCCACCGCCACCACCGCCTTTTGATGAGGGTGCAAGGAGCTCCCTTCGCAACTTTGCAAGTTTAGCCTATTGCAATAAACATTCACATGATAATTAGCTCCACAAGTAACAAGAACAAAAGCAACCTGGACAAGCATAAATTGTGGAAAGTACACAATCCAAGAACTAGTACTGAAGTGTACGAAGTTGTATCTGAATGCATGAGAGAGCACTTCAAAGATAAAATACATGCCCCAAAAACTGATAGCTTTGTAATGCCGACAAAGAACATAGGTATATTGGTTGTCAAGAGGTCAACTAATGAAAGAATACATCAATTAAATAGCAGCACTCAAATGAACTGTACTAGCAGAAACCTCCAAAATTTTGCACTATGTAAATAAAAAGTTACAGAAGAATACGAGTTTCCAATTCAGCAACAGCGAGAGGATTTAACAGGGGCAATGATACCATGCACCAAAATCTCTTTGGGGTGCGTAAGACCTCTGTGTGTGAGTGTGTGAGTGTGCCCACACAAGGCATCCATTTGTTTAAGCATCCAAGGCCTTAGATAGAACTCCACAAAATGAACAGAAAATCTACAAATGATACTTGCAGTCATGAAACGGATTCTTACAGTCAAGGCTGAACAACTATATAGCTCGAATGGAAAGAAATGGAAAGAAAGTTTAATGAAGACGAGCAGCTAACAACAATTGGCCATTGGAATTAGTTCATCCTTTTAGTAACGCACAACATGTGAACTCCTAGGGAATTTTTTCCCACAAGTGTGTAATAATAAAAGTAGTAACATCGTATGAGAGCAATTATGATAAACAAATGTGGAAAAGACAGGAACGAAATATTATTCTAGAGAGAGAAAATTAATCATCTAAACACAAACGAATCAGGGACTAGTATTCTACCTTAAGCAAACCCAGATGATGAGCAGTAGCTTTGTTCTTCTGAGTTCTAGCCATCTGCAATTAATAATCATTTAATCAAAACACTTAGAGATCAAACTTCAACAAATCTCAATCGCTCTTCAAGAGATTTTCTTTCGTTTTTCAGTTTAAAGGGCAATAAAACGAGGGCTTTTCAAAGTGAAGCTAGGGTTTTTCAAATGAAGGGGAGAGAGAGAGGGAGACTTAAGAGAAACACTACCTCGTCTTCGATGTCCTTGATTTTCTGCATCACCGTCGCCATCGTTGCTGCTGAAGGCTGTGCAGTGGATTTTGGGAGATGGGGAGAGAGGTGATCGATACTTTGTAGAACGCGAATGTTCGATCAATTTTATGTTTATCATTTTGATTATCTAGGAAGACGGGCCATGGGCCGGTTAGGCCCAATTATACGGGCCGGTTAGGCCCAATTATATGGGCCAGAGTAAAGATATGGCGTATGGGCCTCTTCAATCAACTGCGGCCCGATATTCACATATTTAAATTTTAAATTAAGATCAGAAAATTAAAAATAAATAAATAAAGAGTAGAAATTTAGTTTTGTATTACAAAGAACAAAATGATCAATTTTGCTAATGTCAAGTAGGGATCATTGTACAAGTTTGGAGTTTCGAAAATTTGAGATAATTTTTATCTTTTTAAAAAAATAAAAAATAAACAAACTTAAACTTTATGAGTTTTGTGATCTCTGGTTAATTGCTCACACATTCGATCAACCATTCATATTTTTCTCTAACAAAGTTAAAATAGACCAAATCTGTGTGATCACTATTTTTTTGGTAGCATCAATTTTATTACCCCATTTAGAATTTCGTCATATTTAACCCAATGATAAAATTCAAATTTACATTTTTTTTAATAAATTTGAGCTCTAATATCAAAAAAATATGGTGGATCCATTTTAAAGTTGCTAGAACATATAAATATTAGATTTTACTTAGAGTTAACATGAAAAGGAAAGTTGGTGATTTAAGCAATTACAAACTAAACATCTATACCAACATTGGTTGGTGCAGCTAGCTAAAGGGATTACACCATTCCATCACTTCCGAAATTCAATTCGGGATGGAAGCGGAAAAAACGAATGTTGGGAGATCTTTCTTCGCAAAGCAGACCCTACAACGGTCGGTCCGAAATAATTAGGACAAAACTCTGGATACTTTGTAGTGACCTAGCCAAGGTACCAAAAAAAAAAAAACATAACATCTATGAGAGGTCAAAAGGTCTATTAGGTATTCGTAAAATCCTCAAATTGTGACTAAACTTTTTTTTTTTCTTATTCTCATAATTGACATCTAGAGTTATATTCCGATTAATTCTGTTTAATCATTTACGAGATCTTATTTAAGAGATAGCTCTTCTAGCGTTAGTCAAATTGTGACTAGTAGTGACTGATATATCCAGACTTACAATATATCCGAGAGAGAGACTCCAAGAGACTAATGATAATAATTGTTTTAAACGGAGAAGATGAAGCAACTTGAGATGAAACTGGATTTGATACATTTGTTTTTAAAGGTTAAATTCGACTGAAATCAAATTTCGTCAGATTCAACGTGATTACCGAATATCGATAATTTATATAAAATTAGTTCAAGAGATGTGTTTTTATTTATTTTTAAAATACCAAAAGGAAATTACTTATACAAACAAGGTAATTATTAATGAAAAAAATACCCGGTGATCTAATTTAAAAAATAATAATAATAATGAATAATTGGAAAAAAAATTAAAGCATAAAACTGTAATTGTAAATAATCTTTATCTTGCCTAAGCATCATTTTTTTTTATTTTTTATATAATTACTACCTTGTATTAACTCTCTAAAAACATGGAATAAAGTTGAGAAATCAAAGCACATATAATTCAATTAGAAGAACAAATGTCTCACAAAAACATTTTTAACCGTACAAGAGATGTAGCTTATATGTATAATTGAGATGAAGATCAACCTTATTTTCATCGTATTTTACCCTTCTCCGGTCTTCTCACAAACCCATTTAGTAATCTCACTACCAAGGTTATTCGAAAGGTTGGCAAGTTAGATTGTATAAAAACAAAACCGATATGAAATGATATAGAGAAAGATAATTATCGGTGTAGGTGGGATACACACTTTCGTTTCTTAATCAGATCAGAAGTTTGACTCCCCTGGATACAGAAAAAATAATATTAAGAGATTCGTCTCAAAATAGACCATGTAACGATCGATCTAGATTAGTCGGAGTAAATCTTCAAATACTGGATGGTAGCCAAGACAACGTATCAAAAAATATATATAAAAATTTTTATATAAATATTAATTATTTCTGATCTAACAAAGGATAGATAGAATTTGGAAAGTTGATCCGTCTGGATATCAAAGTTTAGGTGGTAATGATTTAACAGGTTATTAGGGATATCAAATCATAAGAAATCATGTTTGAATAGCGGATATAATATAAATACTAAAAAAGAGTTTATTAAACTTAGCACACATATGAAATTAAATCAGTAAGGTGTTGATTTTTATAATAAAATTCTTTATTTTTTATATATTAGAATTTAATTATATAATTTTTTATTTTTGATTTTTTTTTTTAAATATAGTTTGCCAATTGAGAAAATGGTGGATTTGGATTAGGTTTGTGTGGTACAATTTATTCATTGAGTTACAAGAAATTCACAATTAATATCAAGCAAGAATTTTTATTTTGCATATTTAGATTCTTAAAACTAGAAAAAATGTAATTTTTTTAAAAAAAATTTTTCCAAATCAATTATTCACAGGTATTGAGTTAATTTGGCATTTTATTAACTCCATAGGTTTGGGGATATTTTTTAGTTAAAAATTTTGATGCAACGTGCATATTTAGCACGAGTTTTTAAAGGTAGAAACATATATTTATATTATATATAACATATAGATATTGATATCGTTTAAATAAAATTTTGAATCTGAAACTTATATATGATAGGTATTGAGAGAATTTTATCCTTAAAAGGTTCAATCTGACTACTCTTATCCCATCACAAAATTATTAGAGTCCAGTCCGAGTCGATGATTTATAACGAAAAGATTATACATCATGTTTTTGAAACCAACTATGTTCAAATTTTTAGCTGATTGACATTTTCATTTATATTAAATGTTTTTATGTGAAAAATACAGGAAAATTTATTATATAAAATATTTAATTTAAATTATAATTATTATCATTTGAATAATACCTTAGATAGCGTCACCAAATGTTAAATGATCAGCAAAATTCCTAGTAATTTGAAAGTTTCAAATATATTTTTTTATATAATTTCTATCCATAAAATTCAATTGGAATTATTTTAATTGTATAAAAATTTAAATTTGGAATCGTCGAACTGGGAGGGGATTTGTACCGGTCGGCTGTCTCCTTAGAGACAAAATTCAAATTGGGTGGGGGCACCGATGCATGTCCCATCACAAAATATTATGAAGAGATTTTATTAAATAAAATATTTAATTTAAATTTAATTATTTTCATTCAAATAAGATCTCAAATGACATCGTTAGATTTTTTTTTAATACATAAAAAAAAAAATCGAAATGTCTAAAAAAAAATAGTGACCCAGATGGTAAGTAAATATTAAAAGTCCTAATAATTTCAACGTTTTAATTTTTTTTATATATATATATAATTTCTATCGATCAAATTCAAGAGCCGACATCCCATACCCATGGACCCGTCCCCACGAGAACAAGACCCAAATTCACACACGTGTTAATTGTCCAACAAAGTCATGATTTGACTTGAAATGTTCAAATCACATGCTTGGTTCTACCAAAAAAAAAAAAAAAAACAAAATCAAAGTTCGGTATCTTTAATTCAAATTGATAATATTAATGACAATCTTAAGATCTATTGGTATATGTTTCGGTATATTTTTCATTGGTCTATTGAAAAATTACGCACCCAAAATAATATACAATAAGATCGATCTCTTTTAAAATTTTATATTTTTGTGTTGGATATCTGTATAATAATAGTTATTATTTTTTTATTAAAATATGATTTTTTTTATTATTATTAAAAATTGCAATTGCAATTCATTTGAAGGCAGAGATGTGGTGGAGGAATGAGTGGACCATTTTGATTGGTGGAATCACGTGCCACGCAAGTTCGATATCTTATAAAACTGAAAAATCAATCCTTTCCTTTCCAACAGCAACAAAATCAAAACATAGCCATGTGGGTCGTTGTTGATCCATGTCCACTGCATGGACTTTCCACAAAACATAGGCTGAGCAGAATTTGTCAGATTCATCCTACGATGTCCTTGTCCTTGTGTGGACAAAAAATCCCAGTTGTAATCGGACATTAATATTCTCTCTCTCTCTCTCTCTCTATTATTGAATTTTGGAATCCATTGATTGCACACCTATCATGTGTCAATTGTTTTTATTGTCCGTCTGGAGTTGGAGCATTGTGCGGCTATACTTTTACAATAAAATCAAAATGACTCTCACCTAAATAATACTCTTTTTTTCTCGGACATAATCATAAGAAAATTTTATAGAGAAAACATTCACAATTTGAGAAGAATCAATGCTTGAAAGAGATATCACAATCTTAAGATTCACAATTTAGGTATTGAGATGAGAAACCTTTGTTCCCTCAAAAAAAAAAAAAAACAAAAACAAAAATAAAAAGGAAAAAAGAGAAACTTCAGCAATACAATTATTAAGGTAGAAGAAATTCAGAATTAATATCAAGCAAGAATTTTTATTACGCATATTTAGATTCTCAAAACAAAAAAAAAAAATGTAAATTTTTTTCCAAATCAATTATTCTCAGGTTTTGTGTTAATTTGGCATTTTATTTCACCTTATCAGTGCAATTCCCTTGTTATTTCGAGCATCCTATGGGGCTGGGATGGTTGGTCCTTAAATTTATGATATATGGAGAGTTGATTCAATAGATATCCGAAGATTTAATAAACAATCTATGAGCAATTAAATAATGTAAAGAAATGCATAAATATAAAAAATATAAGAATTTTTATGAAAATATTAATTATTTTGATTATTTTATTAAAATAATAGAATATTCATATTTTATAATAAAAATCTTAAAATGATCAAATAATAATTATTATGTAAAATATTTGATTTAAATTATAATTATTATCATTCGAATAATATCTCATATGGTGTCTCCAGATGTTAAATAAACAGTAAAATTCCTAATAATTTGAAAGTTTTAAATATTTTATTATATAATTTCTATTAATCAAATTCAAAATCACGTGCCGGGCACCAACTTTTATTCCATCACAAAATTATTATAAAGAGATTTTATTCAATAAAATATTTGATTTAAATTATAGTTATTATCGCTCAAATAATACCTCTAACAACATCACTACATTTTATACATACATACATACATACATACATACATATATATATATATATATATATATATATATATTGTGTGTGTGTGTGTGAACCTTGAATTCAAAATTTTTAATGAGAAAGGACGGTGTCAATGGAGCAATAGTTGATTGACAAACCAGATATTAAATGCATAGTAAAATTCTTAACAATTTGAAAATATTAAATATTTTATTATATAATTTCTATTAATCAAATTCAAATTCACTGGTCAAGCACCAACTCTTATACCATCTCAAAATTATGATGTCGAGATTTTGTTATATAATTATTATCGTTCAAATAATACCTCTAACGACATCGCTTTACACACACACACACACACACACACATAAACCTCGAATTAAAAACTTTTAATGAGAAAGGGACAATGTCAATAGAACAATAGCTGATAAATAGATGCTAAATGCATAATAAATTCCTAATAATTGAAAGTTTTAAATATTTTATTTTATAATTCCTATCAATCAAATTCAAATTCATAGGTTAGACACCGACTCTTGTCCCATCACAAAATTATTATGATGAGATTTTATTGTATAAAATATTGATTTTAATTGTGTTACAAGTCTTCAGGATGAAGTTAAAAGAATAAGATTTGGTATTCATTCACGGGTGTATTGTGATTTTTCTCATTTTTATTTTGAAGCTGATTCTTTGGTGTTTATTGAAATTTTTTTAGAGATCTATAAAATTTCATAGCATATTTGAGGAAAGATGGATTTTATTTTTGAACACGAACATCAAATCATTTCTTTTTCACATTGTCAAAGGGAAGCAAATAACCCTGCAAATTATCTTACAAATTTTGGAATAAGTTGTCATTCGCATAGTAGTTTTGTTTATTTTTCTCAAATTCCATGGCTTACACGAGATCTTTGTAAATTAGATCACATATCTCTTCTTTGAATTAAATAGTGAAAAAATATTTGAATAGAAGTGTTATGCCTAAATTTTAATTTGTTGTTGGGAGGTAAGGTATTTATCTGGCCTCCTTGTAAATGCATAGTAAAATTCCTAATAATTTAAATATTTTAAATATATATTTTTTTATAATTTCTATCAATCAAATTCAAATTCATAGATCAGACATCCACTTTTGTCCCATCACAAAATTATTATGATGGGATTTTATTATATAAAATATTTAATTTAAATTATAATTATTGTCGTTGAAATAATATTTTTAATGGCGTTATTAGATTTTTGTATATATATATATATATATATATAAACCGTCAAATTCGAAACGTTAAAAAAAAACAGTGTAAATGGAACAATAGTGACCAACCAGATGCTATCTGCATAGTAAAATTCCTAATAATTTAAATATTTTAAATATTTTTTTCTATAATTTGTATCCATCAAATTCACATTCACAGGGGTGATGGATTAGGAACCGACACTTGTCCCATCACAGTATCATCGTACCAGTGGACCCAAACTCACACGAATGTTAGTTGCGCAATAAAGTCATAATTTAAATAGTCTGTCTTACTTTTCAAAGTTCACTAAATGATTACATACTATTATTCTAAAAAAATTAAATAATTAAAGATTAATTAACTATTTATGGGCTCGAGCTTAACACATTATGTGTTCGAGTTTGAGCTCGGTGTTGCCGAGCTCGAGCTCGAGCTTGGCTCGAGTTTAAGATTTGATCTGACAGTGTCATGGGTATCATGACATCCCTAGTCCCATCCCCAGCAGAACCGGACCCAAATTCAAACACGTGTTAATCGACCAATAAAGACATGATTTGACTGGTCTATTTTATTGTAAGGGTGAAATCACATGATTTGTGAAATCACATCACAAATCCCAATCGTATTTCTTGCAATTTAATTTTAGAATCTCAACCGATCTTAGCTTTTCATGGTGGCAAAGAAGAAGGAACAATGGTTTCTCTCTCGAGAGTAAAAATTCATATTCACAATTCATATTCACGGGTGTTGGATTAGGAACCGACACTTGTCCTACAACACTGTCATCTTACCTATCATCGTACCAGTGGACCCGTCACCACAAGCACTAGACCCAAAGTCACACCGGTGTTCATTGCAGAATAAAGTCATAATTTAAATAGTCTGCCTTACTTTCCAAGTTCCGTAACTGATTGCAGATTATTATTCTAGAAAAATTAAATGATTACAGATTTGTTAATTATTTGATCCTCTAATAAAATTTATGATAATTATAAGACATGCACGTTTTAGTATATTTTCGATTGATCTATTAAAAAATTTAAATTGGATTTTTTTTTATTATACAAGAATTTGAATTTAAAATTATCAAATTATAAAAAAGATTTATATTACAAGAACAAGACCCAAATTTATACACGTATTAATTACCCAAAAAAATCATGATTTGACTTGTAACATTCAAATCACATGCTTGGTTCTACCAAAAAAAAAAAATCACATGTTTGGAAAGTTCGGTTATCTTTAATTTAAATTGATAATATTAATGACAATCTTAAGGTGTATTGGTATATGTTTTGGTATGTTTTTCATTGCTCTATTGAAAAATTACGCATCCAAAATAATATATAATAAGGTCGATCTCTTTTAAAATTTTATATTTTTTATGTTGGATATATGTATAATAATAGTTATTATTTTTTTTATTAAAATATGAATTTTTTATTAAAAATTGCAATTGCAATTCAAATTCATTTGAAGGCAGAGAGCAGGTGGAGGAATGAGTGGACCATTTGGATCGGTGGAATCACATGCCATCCAAGTTCGATATATTTAATTCTCTTTCATACAAATTAACGTTGGACGATAAAAGGGAATAATCAATCCTTTCCTTTCCCACTACAAGCAACTCAAAACATAAGCCATTTGGGTCGCTGTTGATCCATGTCCAACGCATGGACTTTCCACAAAACATAGGTTGAGCAGAATATGTTAGATTCATCCTATAATGTCCTTGTCCTTGTGGGGAATCCTTTGAATGCACGAAGCTATCAATTTCTAATAATGAAAATTTTGTTTTTATTTTAGGCCAGCTAGGGGACCAATCCTCCACCCCCCAACCCCTCTCTTCCTCCGCTAGTGCCTATGATGTATTTGTACGAGGTAGACAAGGGACATAAGAATATTTCAATTTTCAGGCTTGGAATTCCATAAATTGGTGTCAATTTCTATCGTGGAAGTTAATATATAAAAATATATACTGCGATGGGATTTTGAATTCCAAATTCCAAGCACATCTCCAACCCCACGATGAAGTGTTGTCCTAAAAGCTCTCTGCTCTTAAGGAAATATTTCATATTTTATGTATAAAGGTATTATAATTTTGTATGCTAAACTAATGGTATTATAATACCTCGTAAAATAGTGTTTTTTTTTTTTTAATTTTCTTAAGAGTTATAAATTGTTTCATTTAACTCACTTGTAAAAATTTACCAAATTACATTTTCTCAAACAACACCTAAAACATTAAAATTTTACTTGTGAAATTGTAATACGTTATAAAAGAATTATAATACAAGTTTTCCCATTGTGAAAAAATAAATAAAAATTTTAAATTCCACCAAAAAGAACACTTTGAATTGGGGTATCCAAGAGGCGGTTTGAATTGGTTTTAAAAATACATTCGATCAAAATCAAACTTGATCGA
Organism: Dillenia suffruticosa; assembly: GCA_033439265.1. Taxonomy (NCBI): domain Eukaryota; kingdom Viridiplantae; phylum Streptophyta; class Magnoliopsida; order Dilleniales; family Dilleniaceae; genus Dillenia; species Dillenia suffruticosa. The sequence continues at coordinate 3,414,614 of JAVTVX010000027.1, forward strand.
TTTCATAAAATTTAGATTCAAATTGATCTATGATACCGACCAAACCAACTAAATCAAATCATGTAGGACCAAGAAGATTTGACCGAATGAAATCTCTGAGTTTGATTTTGTTTAATCGATTCAATCGGCTTGATTCTGTTCATGTACACCTCTCGCTTTGTATACTACAGAGAGAGGAATCTTGAATTTATGGCTTTTAGTGTTCGTGACTTATCTGTATCTAGACCCTTTAATGGTGTTCAAAAGCGTTATTAAAAAAACTATTCTTATTCTAAATTGAATTTAATTAAATCCAAAACCTTATCAATTTCTATGGGTTGATCAGCTAAAGCAATTGGTCATCGAAAACTCCATCGAAACCTGAGGAATCTAGTGGCCATCGATGCTGCTGATTTATTTGGCCTAATTGGCTTTTTTTTTTTTCATAATCCCCTACCAAATCTCCATTCATAAACTATAATTACAATACTCTTTCTTTCTGATGAAATTAAAATATCTCATAATTAATTTAGCATTTCTGACATTTCTATCATAATTTATTTAATGTTTGCAAAAATATTAAGAGTCTTGTTTAGTCTTTAAATTTTATCCCAAAATCACTGCACACGTCTCGCTCGGAAGACGACACAAGCTGATGGAGATTTTCGCGTAGGAAAATCTCTCATTGTCAAGCAAATCACCGGATGTAGAAGGTTGCGGCGTTGTGACACTGTGGTGGTGATTCGACTAACCTCGTGATCACCATCCCGACCGCGAAATCAGATGAAGAAACGTGCCGCTTGAAGATTCTACAAATTGAGGTACCCTAAACCTGATCTATTTTATTTTCGAAAAATTATTGTATACTTCCGCTACATGAGAATTCTAATTAAATCCAACATTGGTATCAGAGCATACGTTGGATTAGGAAAAATAATTTTTCGGATTTGTTTTTTTTGGGTATAAAATTTTGGGATCCGGATCATGGATGAGTTTCGTGAATCCGAGAACACTGTAGGAATACCCATGGCCCAGGGATTACAAATATATTTTTTGTTTAATTTTCCGAGCAAGTATGGGCCATGAAAAGTCCAGTCGAAATTTGCGACCGTACGGACATGAAAACCTTAGATCTATGGCTTTAGAGGGCGGATCGATGCATGAAAATGATATAAGTGTATTTCCTGCATCTAGATCTACAGTTTCATGCCTTTTAATATGAGTTTTGGGTGCCGGAAATCTGGATTTCCGAATGGCCGCGGAGGGCCGCGACTGGGGTGGTTGAGTCCCACTATTTTTGGGCTTGAATCCTCCTAAAATCGAGTGTAGGATGTTTGGAGGATGCCCACAAATTTTTTCTAGTCGAAAAATGCATGAAAAAACAGCCGAATTCGTGTTTTCCAGAAAAAGGGTCGAAAAACCCGTTGCAGGACCCGTCGGGCAAAGAAGAACCAGCCCAGACCCGCGGGCGCGTGAAACGCATGCGCAGGAGACGCGTCTGGTAGGAGCGTGTGGTGCACGCGTCACACAGGCGCATGAAGCAAGGGCAGGCAGCGGTTCGGGTCGGATCCTGACCCGGACCGACCCGCAACCGACCCGACCGGGTCGGACTCGAACCAGTCGACCGGGTCAGTCGGGTCAACCCTGACCCGTTGACCAACCGGGTCAGACCCGGCTCAACACGGCTCAGCGCGTGAAGGCGCGTGAGCCGCGCTCCGCGACTGGGCGAGCGTGAGCCGAGCCGCGCCAGGCGCGTGGCGGCGCCTGTGAGGTGCGCCGCGCGTCTGGCCCGTGCGGCAGGCCGCTGCCGGCACGTGGCGGAGCGTGGCGGCGGGTGGAACGCACCGACGGCGAGCGGCGGCGCGTGAGAACCCTGGGCGGCGCGTGAGGTCGCTTAAAATTGAATTTTTTTTTAATTTTTGGGGGTCTTATATCCATAAATGTGACTTTTTTGTGGGTTTTTGTATGCCGAATCAAAGTTCAAATGGTAAGATGCGATTCCGAGTTGTGGTGTATGGTATCCGTTGACTCATACGCTCGCTTTGGGGTCTGTACTCAAGTCATTTTGGTCTTGATGATTCGTAGGGCGTACAAAAATGTGATAATAAGCATCTCCAAGTCACAAATATTTCTCTTAATGCGTTGAGAACTGTCGTATTAAATTTTTGCAAGGAGAGTAAACTGAATGATGTGATCTGCGCGATTTTATTAGTAGACTTAGTTTATTCTCGAGAGGCAAAATCTAACGGGAATCTGAAGCAAGAGATGATGGGCCTCAGGGTGGGCACCGCGCCTCAGGGTATACGAGATAAAGGGATCTATCGTGCATGGTAGAAAATAATTGCCAATTAGGGCAATGCTTATCAGTGGCATGCACGATTACTAAATCCCGTTCTACGAGACATATCCTATGAAAATGTCGGTTTGTCTTGTCCCATAAGAGCATTGTGTTGCTCTCTTCGACTTCTAATGTGAGGATGCAAAAGAAAATGACTAATCATACAATGAGATAAATGTCGAGTATGATCACCGAGTTAAGATATACGGACAAGTAAATTTTGGATGGAATTTAGGTACTTCTCAAATTTGTAACAGTCAAATCTCGTGCTTCGCAAGTTCGATATCTTTAATTCTCTCTGTTTTTTTTTTTAAATGCAAAAAGCATTTATCACGTTGTGGTCATTTAAAAATAGATTCAGCTGAAGGGAGTTAAATATTGGCTATTGGGTTAGGTAATCATTAAATCTCAATTGCTCAGAAGGTCCTACATGAAACTTTTTATTTTTATTTTTTTTAAAAAAAACATGGGTCCTAGGGTAGGGTAGGTAAGAGCTCTTTTAGAATCAGAATGGCTGAACAGAACCTTAGGAAGCAATTGGTCTCCGAAAAACTCCATTGAACCTTCGGAAGCTAGTGGCCATCGATGTTGCTGATTTATTTGGCCTAATTGGTTTTTTTATAATCCCCTGCCAAATCTCCATTCATAAACTATAATTACAATTCTCTTTCTTTCTTTCTTATGAAATTAAAATAACTCATAATTAATTTGCCAATTCTGGCATTTCTATCATAATTTATTTATTGTTTGAGAAAATGTTAAACACGAGCTTGAGAGGCAGAAAGCCACCCCTACTAAATCTACAACCTATGCTTAGGTCTTTCTCTACTTGACATGATACAGCACAAGAGGGCTCATAATTCTCGTGCCCAAAGTTCCAATTTTGATTACAATTGAATCTAAACTAAATTTTGTAAAATCAAACAATAACCGTGAAAATTATTAAACTAAATGATCCATGAAAAATTCATAAAAATTTGATAAAATCATAAAATATTATTAAAAAAACTACAAACAATATAAAAATCATAAAAATTAGAATCAAATCATAATCAAAGTTATTGTAATTTAGAATCAGAATCGAATCAAATTTATTTAGTTTTAAAATTAAATCAAAACTATTACTTAAATTTTGATATATATGTATTTTAAATATTAATTAATTTAATTTATTAAGATATTTTAAAGATGAGAATTCTTGAATTTTTGTGTATCAGGTTGTCAGGAGTGCATTTCTATTCATCACACGGGCTACTTGGGTGGAGAACCGCAGCCCAGATGATTGGACAAATGCTCTGCAAGGATTCCACATTAACAGGTTTTATACGTTTTCATAATAATTGAGATTGATTCCTTTTTATTGTAACGATGTGCCATAGAGTACGGACAGAATTTGGAAAGGTGATCTGCTTGGCCACGAATGATAGAAAGGCGGACTAATAATCGAATAAAAAAGATTACGTTAAGAGATCATAGATGCTCGGATTGAATGAATCAAAATATGAATATCTAAATATCAATGAAAATAAAAAAAAAAAAAATTTATTAACGATATATTAAATTTTTTTAATTAAAATCTTAAAATCTTAAAAAAAAAAATTTAAATTAAACTCTATAATTTGAATCTGATTAATTAAATCGGTATTTTAGTTAAAAAAAAAAAAAACTATGGTCCCTCGAGTTGGAGCATCGTACGGCTATACTTTTACAATAAAATAAAAATGGCTCTCTGCTAAATAACACTCTATTTTCCTTCGACATAATCATAGGAAAATGTTGTAGAGAAAACATTCACAATCTGACAAGAATCAAGATTTGAAAGCGACATCACAATCTTAAGATTGTGTCAGAGAAAAATGACACTTTGGTTTGGCCCATTCAAAAGTTTCATATTTCTTAAGATTTATTATAAAGAGTAATGTAGAATTCAAAAGGTTTGCTTCCTAAACATTTTGGTTTGGCCCCAAAGTTGAAAACATTGACAATTTGAAAAGAATCAAAGCTTAGGTGGTAATGATTTAACAAGTTATCGGCAATATCAAAACATAAGAAATTATGTTTGAATGGCAGTCCGTCGCACAATTTGGACTATAATATAAATATGAAAAAAAAAAGTTCATTAAACTTATCAAATTTAAGAAATTAATTATATAAATTTTATATAATAAAATTCTTTATTTTTTGTGTATATATCAGAATTTAATTATATAAATTTTATTTTATTTATGATTTTTTTAAAATATAGTTTGCCGATTGAATTAAATTCATAAATAAAATAAAATTTATATAATTAAATTCTGATTTATACACAAAAATAAAGAATTTTATTATAAAATTCAACACATTATTTCTGGGATAGTTGGTTCTTAAATTTACTATAGATGGAGAGTTGATTGAACAGATATCTAAAGATTTAGTAAACAATCTATAAATAATTAAATAACGTATAAAAAAAAATATGTAAGTATGAAAAAAAAAATAAAAATTTTTATATAAATATTAATTATTTTATAAAAATAATAGAATATCCAAATGATTTGATTCGAAATCACTGCGCCCGTCTCACTTGGAAGACAACACAAACATACCAAGGAGGCAACACGGTGGCAATGTGCCAACACAACACTGTGCTCCACTATCCAACAAAGGTTGGCAAAGGCCACCATCGGTTCACGTGCGCAGCCCAACCCCACCAAGACTTTTTCGTGCCTCGCGTGCTTGCGTTTGGTTTTCCTTTGCGCTGTTGCGCAAGAAAATAATGTGGAATAATTTTTCATAAAAGATAATTATATAAATGAATATATAATGATAAAATATAATAATATAAAAAATTCATATAATTGATTCCACCTAATGAGATAATTGTTGTCGTTGTTCCTATAATAGTAACTCAAATTAATGCATATAGCCCGTCACCCATATTCTCGATTGAAATATTTTTTCTTTCATGTATATTTTTGACTTTTTTAATTTATTTTATATAATTTTATTAAAATAAAAAATTAATTAAAGTAAAAATATTTTATAAATTGAAACCAAATCAATTTATAAAAAAATAAAAATATTATTATATCAAAACATTTTCCAACATTAACTTTCTCAAAATATACTTGTCAATACTAATAATGATTTTTTTTATATATAGGAAGATTCAAAATCGAGACCTTTATAAAAGGAGGGGGATGATACCAATTGAGTTATTATTCTTTGGTGGTAACAATGATTGTGGTAGTAACATTTAAATTATTACTTAAAATAATTCCCGTGATTTTTTGTTGTAGTGAATTCTAAGATAAAATATCTATTATTTATGAAAGTGATTTGAAACGAAATTGATTGAAATTATATATATATATATATATAATCTTTCTATGTATAAAAAATGTAAAACAAAAATGGAATTTTACGGTTTCAAAAATTATTTAAAAAATTGATAACAATATTTTTAGCTTATAAAAATTCAGAGATTTTGAAATTAGATCTGTAACAATAAAGAAGAATAGTTGCTCTCTATTCAATGGTTCAACCATTTTGGATACAAAAAAAAAAAGATATTATTCAAAAAGAAAATAAAAATGATTTCGAGAATATAAACAAAAAATAGTGAGAAGGGTGACTAGCATATTTATAGATTCCCTGCCAATATTACTGAAGAGGTCAAATATCTGAATCGACAAAATTTTACATTAGAGACCACACCAACGTATTTTCAAATTACTTTTGCTTCGTTTTATTAGCTGTTTTTATTGTATCTGATTTGAATCGGTGAGAACTCTAAAAGAAAATTTAAATTATAATGATATGGACTATTGCATAAAATTCAACTTATTTAAATGTTGATTAATTTAACTTAAGTTTTGTTGCTCCAATGATAAAAATATTGAATTTTCTTAATCAAATTTTTGGATTCGGATATTAAGAATGAAAAAAAAAGACACCAAAAAGCTCATCCTTAATACGTCTGACTATTAGTTTGAATCAGATTAATTAAAATCAAATCGAAATCAATAAATTAATTATCAAATATCAATCGGTCAAGTATAAAAAAGACGTTAATTAATTTAGTTTCTAATATTGTATTTTTAGATGAAATAATATTTTGGATGCAAAGACCATAATATCAGTGAAGCACAATAATGATGATAGGAGAAGAAGAATTACTACATACTTCAAACTCTTGTCACTAAATAAGATAAATAAACTTATTTTCTAGATAAAATAAATAACGAGGTTTGAAAGATAAAAAGGATAAAACATTCCCTAATTACTAATGACAAATATACAATATGAGAAAATTGTGATCAACCAAGTATAAGTAAATTTAATGAAAATCAAGTATCTAATTATAAACACGACATAGATTTTTTTCTCATTTGTCGGTGCGGATGCATAAATTTTCTTAATACTAATGTTTCTCATTTTTAAAATATTTTTTTATATTTTTTATTTTCAAAATAACTTAAGTTACTAAATTAATCAATATTTATATAAAAATCTTTTATATTTACATATTTATTCATATTTATTAAATTATTTATTTAATTATAATTTTTATCTTTTATGTTATTTATTTTATAACTAATAATTACATATTTCATATTTTATAAATTTTTGTTAGTTTTATATCCGTACATTTCGTATATTTTCATTTTTTTGGGGTTTGTGTGTGGCGGGGGCTACGGTACTCATGAGAAAGTCTAGGGACGCGTTGCATTTGGTGTTGCATGGTAAAAAAAAAAAAAAAATAAATAAAAATAATACGATACGATAAAATAGTATTTTATAAAAATATAAACAAATATATAAATATATAAATATAAAAATTTTTATATAGATATTAATTATTCTATAAAAATAATAAAATAAATACTTTATAATAAAAATATAAAATGATCAAATATATAATTATTAATCACAAGATAATTAATATAAAATAAAAATTATAAATAAAAAATAAATCATTAAATATGAAAAATATTAATAATAAAATTTTTTATATAAATATAAATTCATTTAATATATTAAAATGTTTAAAAAATATCTAAATAAAAAAAATATTAAAAATATTAGTATCGGAAATTTTTTGCACCACGGATCGCATCCACCCAAAAGGATGCCGGAGGTCGTAAATGTCCATGCGGAACAGCGGAGCTAAGCTTATAAACGCGTTGCTGAATAAGCAGCACACACACCTTCACATCGTTTTACAAGTAGAGAGGGAGAGAGAGAGAGAGAGCGAAGACAGAGAGAAGAGTACAGTGCTTAAAAAATCCTTCGCCCCCAAATCTTCTTCTCCGATCTTCTGGCACGTCCTATATACTCCGCATTACTCAACATTGAAGCTTCGATTAATTTGTCTCATTTCTTTGATTAATATGTGCCAGTTGTTGGATATTTGATTTTCTTGTATTCACCTGATTTTTTTGATTTTGTGGCATGTTTACGAATTCGCTATCGTGTTTGATTGGCTAAAACGTGGAATATGTGTAGTTGAACGTAAAACTTTGGAATTTGTTAGGTTCTGGGGATTTATTTTGGTTGATTATTTGAGTTCCATTGCTCAATATGATTTGAACGTCTCGTTCTCTTCGTTTATACTCGATTTTAGTTTGTCAGGAATTGAGATGAATATATGAAAAAATTCTGAAAATATAGGTTGTTTGTTGATGTTGGAACTAGCGAGAATCAGGAAACGAAATTATTTTTTCTTTTCTTGTTGATCTGTAAGTTAAGATTTCCGAATTTATGTGGTTGGTTATCTATGTTTTGATGGCTTTTATTGCCTAATTATCTCTTTCATATTCACTATGATGAAATTCAAATTTTATTTTATGATGTCTATAAAGTGATTTTAAGTTTGTCAATAATGGATTCCGTTGGTTTTAGTTGCCATTTGTGGTCTTCTTCTATGTATTTTTTTAGCCACACGTATGAAAATAACTTTTTTTTTAAAAAATAAAATTTTAAAAAACACGATTTGAAAAAAATTTTCAAACTTAACACTCACATGTTTAGTTTTGAAGACTTGACATTTCATTCAACAGTACGATACTGTTCAATGAATAGTACATGTGACCTTGAACATTACAATACTGTTCGTATATGTGACGATGAACATTACAATACTGTTCGATGAACACTACATATCGAGTTTTGAAAACTCGACATGCACAGTATATATCAAGTCTTGACTCGATATGTGATCTTGAAACATGTTTAAATTACTCGATACGTGGGTGTTAGATTTAAAAATATTTTTTCAACAATATTGTTTTAATTTTTTTAAAAAAATAAAGCCATTTCCGTACATGGCTCTATTTTTTTATTCTTTTTGCCGAATGTGTTACGGTAACAATTCTAAATTATGTCTTACTGTTGCATTTCGTCAGCAATCAAAGGGGGAACCAATTGGTTTATGTTTGAATTTCAGACAGCAAAATTAGATTCAGTCGACGTTTTGATTCTGGGACCGCAGTTATGATGTATCTGAAGATCATATAGTTTGCTGGGGTTGCTATTTTTCTCTTCTTACCTGCTATTGATCAAAAGGAAAGGAAATCTAGATTTTGGTTAATCAAACTGAGCAGCTTTGGATTTGAAAAAGTTCGGAAAGGGTAGATGCTATAGGTCAATAGGTAAACACAACTAATTTGACGAGCTTTTGGGTGAATTCAAGTTGTGAAAAATGGAAGCAAAAGTTGCACAGAGCTTGCAATTGTCCTCAATGCTGATTGGTTCATATAAGATTGGGAAAAGACCAAGTGGGTCCTTGAGTTTTTCCCAGAAATGTCAGGAATCACAGAGGGTTCAAATGCTCGTTACTTTTCGTGTCCAACCTAGAAGCACTCGGCAAGGAGCAGTTGCTTCGAAATTCCGAGGTAATTGTTCATAAGGATGCATTTATCTTTTGATTTCTTTATTTTGCTGATCAAATAAGTTCTTTCATTAAATCTAGTATACTTTGCAATATTTGGCCACAGTTTGAAAGCAACACATTTTCCCCAATTTCACAGTTCTTTTGGTAGTTCAACAACTGTGTGGCTTTGTCTGTTTTGGAAAATTCGGTTTGTTCAACTGCTAATAGGATCAAACTCATTTGCTAGATGGTCATATAATAAATGGCCCTAAATGTTTGCTTAAAAGAATAAAAGGGGTGGGGGGGGGGCCTAAATGTTGGCATTCTAGTAAAGGTTGCTTCAGACCTACCGTATCCTGCATCGATTGTCTTTGTCCCCTCTGTGACTGTAAACGTATTGAGCTTAGGTCTTTGTGTGTGTGTGTGTGTGTGTGTTAATCACCTTGAAACACACAAGGCCGTCGAGGTACCTTGTTCGAATTCATGGTCAAGCTATAGTTTGTTAGAAATCTCGAACATTGTTTATGACATGCGTCAGGGCTGGAGAAAAAATTCTACTATTATTTTGTTTTCAACATATGCTTCCTTACGGTGCTCTATATTGATGCTTTGGAATTTTTTGTGTAGCTTACAACTTGGGAAAAGGAAGTTTTTCTACCCCTTCTGATGATACCTTGATTTTAAAGGTAAGGAATGATTTTATTTAGGTTTACGTTTAACCTTTTTTTTTCCCCCTGTCCTGACGGCCTATTATTTTTTAGTGCTTTTGGAATTTTGTCAAAACATTTAAATAGGCTTGGGAGTTGAGCTTAGACATTTGCTGTTGAGGCCTTCACTGTGCATCTTTCTTATAAACATCATTGTAACTGCAGAACAAGTCACAAGAGGTTGTGCCATACTTAGATGGCCGCTGTATATATCTAGTTGGTCAGTTCCGTAATCCAGGCTCCTCCATGCATAATTTCTTTTCTACAGCCAGTGTCTAGACTATATAAAATGTCAATTCGAATGCAGGAATGATGGGCTCCGGCAAAACAACTGTTGGAAGAGTTTTGTCCGATGTCCTAAGTTATTCTTCTATTGACAGGTTTGTATATTCAGGGTTCTTGATCTTTGGTCCTTAATGATATAATCTTGAAGTGGTTGGAATCATGGTACTCATGTCTATGCAGATCTTAGATACAGAACAAAAAAAGCCTTGCAATTGTGGTCCACTGGCCTTGGCTGTATTCTATACTCTCTAGCACAAAGTTTTGCTAGTTTAGCTTTTGGAGCTTTGCATATTTGTGACTTACCTAGCATAGTGTAACTTGACCTTGTCCATCGGGTTTTAACTTTCTGCTGGTTACTGAATGCATTGTTCTCTTTGTGGATGTGTCAGTGACAAATTGGTGGAGGAGAATGTTGGAACATCTGTAGCTGATATTTTTCAGCTCTATGGCGAGCGCTACTTCAGAGATAATGAGGCAAGTGGAAGCATCACTTATATTGATTTGCTAAACTCACTTATTTTTTCAGCTAATTAATTCTGTTTTCTTTTTTCTTTTTTTTTTTGGGGGGGGGGAGCGATTGAATTCCTACCTTACAACCCTACAGTCAATGTTTTCTTTTATATTTATTTTCTTCCATTTTTGTTGTTACTTTGTGGCATTTCAATGTGAACCCAAGCACGTTTGTCATCTCAGACTTAGTATACTCGTTTCTCTTATTAAAACCATCACATATATTCTAGAATAGAGTTAAAGTTTGGTTTCAGAAATCAAAAGATTAGGTCTAAATTTTCATGCTTGTTTATATGTAGATATTTGTAAAATTCTAGTCCAAATCAAAACTTGTACATAGTTATAGTATACAAATGCGTATAGAGGTGTGCATTATTCCAAGTAACTGAATGCCTCTAACAGTTGAATTCTTTCCTCACCGGAGAGTCTGCAGCATGACATTGGTCATTCATTAATGTAAAGATAAAATGAATGTATCTATTGTAATCTACTCTACTTGATGCAGTCCTCTTTCTCTATAAAAAAGAAGTGAGAAAAAAAATATAAATAAACAGAAAACAAAAAAGGAACATATTGCCCAAATATTAATCAACATCCTAGTTTCAGGCCACAAAATATGGGGCCGGTGCATGAGTGCTCATGTGGCTTCTAAATTTTGCCCCCTTGTTAATGATGCATGCACAAGATATCTTTAGGAAATTCTCTTCAAGAATTTATTAGAATTCCTTTTTAAAAAAAAAAGAAAAAAGGAAAAAACTTGTTCTGAAATGCTATGACCAAACTAATGAAGAAACAGTGTCTGTAATGCATTTTTTTGTAGACTGAAGTCCTGCGGAAGCTGTCCATAATGCACAGGCTAGTTGTTTCTACCGGTGGAGGTGCAGTCATCCGGCCTATCAATTGGTATGGCAGCTGGACTTTGTGTAAGCTGTTAGTTTGTGTAGCTTCTACATGCCTATCAAAATCATGTGAACAGGAATCTTGCTTTTGTACCAGGAAGTATATGCAAAAGGGGATTAGTATTTGGTTAGATGTGCCTGTGGAAACCTTGGCCCAAAGAATCACTGCTGTTGGTACCCAGTCTCGTCCTCTGCTACATCAAGAACCCGGTGACACCTACTCAAAGGTATCACCTTTTAAACAAATTGATGGCTGGAGAAAGTCCAACATTGATGTTCACTTGTTCTGCTGGTCTTGCCCACTTGTATCTTCAGAATTTCAGGATGCTCTCTGCTCTGCTTGAAGAGAGAGGTGAAGCATATGCCAATGCCAATGCTAGGGTTTCACTTGAAAGTGAGATTTTGCTTTCTTTGTTGTTAATTGTTGGAAGTGTGCATTTGAATGTTTTCACATGAAAAATCTTAGGCACGATACAAACTTGTTATATTTTTCCTCATTAGCATATGATAGTAGTCACGTGATGCTTCTTGCTTTTGCCCACTCAAATTTTTAGTTCCTGAACATCAAATCGCATGGATTCTTCAGGATGCTTAGTTATGAGAAAATAATACTGATCCGCTATAGCTGCTGATTTTATCTTTGCTCCCATGTGACAGGTATTGCTGCCAAACTTGGTCATAAAGATATTTCCAATCTTACACCTACCGTGGTTGCAATTGAGGTAGGCCACAATGAGTGTTTTGTAATTACTTGCCATGTTTCGTAATTAATTGATCTGAGGATAGCAAGAGATCAGGTGATTTTTGTGGAGGTGAACATGTTATTCCTTTTACTGATGTGTTTTCACTGGGTAGGCACTTGAACAGATCTGCAGCTTTCTCAATGGTGAGGGTGGCATGGAACTTGAACTGTGTTAGATCATGATCTGCTATTCTTTCTTTGTGAGTTATCTTTTGTTTTCCAATTTTATGTATTTTACGTTTGGCATAGATGCCATGTTTCTGTTCCTCAACACTGGAATATTATCATCATTTGCCTAACGTAGATTAATGCTTTTACTTTTAATCAGCAAAATACCAACAAATATTAATGTTAAAATGTAAGCATATGAAGCACCCATTCTGACTTGAAGAGATTAGTGTTTGTATGCATGAAATAAGGTGTTAATTGAATATGGCTTTCAGTGTATCCAAATATCAAATCACACTATCATTACCTATATTGAATGATCTTATCAAAATTTCACTTACTTTCCCTTTTGCAGCATTTATACGTTCTCACATGACCTGAATAATAACATTTTTGGCTGCAGTTCTAGGTTAGAGTGGCCGACCACTGCAGCTAACATTTGGACGGGACTGCCCAGGCAACGAGGCCATGCTCCCAACTGTAAACTTGCTTTTGCAAACTAGTGGTCCATCTGGTGTTGAATAATAACATTGTAGTATGAGAATTAGTAGCTATAATGTTGCGGTACTAGGTTAGAGCGGCCAATCACTGCAGCTGAGATTTGGAGGGGATGCCCAGGCAACGAGGTCTATGTAAACTAGTGGCCCATCTGGTGTTGAAATAGAGAAGAAAATGAAAATGAATGATTCATTGTAGTGTGAGAATTAGTAGCTATATTGATGTGAATTTACTACGATAAATAAAATGTGAATGTTCAACCCGCCCAAAAACAGAGTGATTGTTTTGGACTGCACTTATGCATATAGAGGGGCAAAGTGTCCTGGTGAGAAATAGGATCTTTCCAAACTGTATTGTCCAAATGATAGAACCAGTGGCGGCAGACTGGTTATTATAAACATTGACTTCCGTTTACCGTTGTGAAATGATTAGGAACAATCTCATGATGAGATTAAGCTCCCGGACGAAAATGAAGATTTGCTTATTCAGAAAATCGAAGTGCTCTCTCTTTTTTAAGACGAGATCTGTTGCTGTGGTTTACTCCTAAAGCATGTCAGTGTCAGCGTTTGTGGTTTGGAAAGCCTTCAAATTGGCATATTATTGTCATTATATCTAACACAGAGAGAGAGAGAGTGTGTGTGTGTGTGTGTGTGTGTGTAAGATGAGGCAATTGCAGTACTGGCGATTGCACATGAGCAAATAGCTCTCCGTCACTGTCTCAGAAGGTGACTTGGCAACTGCTCATAATCTCAATCAACCAATGCAAGCCAGCATTACAAGAAAAGTACCTCACTTTTGTAATTCTAGTACATTTTATTAGTTTACATGCATTAAGCTCATTTCTCCTCCTGGCAGCAGACTAAGGATCCTCTTAAGGACCTTGCAAGCTTCAAAACCTAAAGAAATGAGGCACACTACAGCCATCGCGTTGAGTCATCACATAGTTAAGGAAATAATGCATTAAAATGAAACAAAAGTTCTTGTAACTTAGCAGTAATCAATTCTCGCCAACACATAGGTCAGGGTTTCTAGCCACACCCTGCCCTCAGGTAAAGACCAAAGAAAATATTTATTAAAAATAATGCATGCACATTTAACGATCTTCCAGAGTCTGAACCAGCAAACCCAAAGATTCACAGGCAGTTGTGGTTCTCCTTAGACCAGGAAAATCAGATAGCAGCTGTTGCATTAAATGGCAACTCAACTATTTGTAGTTCAATATCTAGCAACCGAAGGCCATGCTACAGAATGGAAATGGCCCTCCTATCTCCAAGACATCCGCACAGTAAAAGCCAAGATTTCTTTATCAAGGAACCTTCATTAATACTCCCCTCCTTCCTATGGACTATCTAAAGCCCTACCATCTCAAATTACAACAATGCAACAACTGAAGGGTATTCTGGTTGAAGATTAATCAAATAAAGTATATGGACACCACAAATGCTACCAAATTGGCAAAAAAATATTGCGCCAACACTGCAGCTACTTGACCATGACATCAATCTTTACAATTTACACAAACAACAAACGGAGGCAGCAAATTACTTGTGCCCCTATTTTAAAGCACAAAGCGAGAAAGGACGCACAAGAAGCTAAATGATCTTGTACCTGAGCATGAAGAACAGCAAGAGTGAGTCAACCACGCACTTTGGCCATTGTCAACATCAAGAATGTTGATGAATGGCCTGAGCCTTGAAGCACCAACACCTCTGTGGCCTCCCCCACAGTTAAGCAGATTAACATTTTCTAGATACGAGACTTAATATTGCATGACCAAGTCTGGCACAGCTACATTGTTCCCTTGATTGGATTAGCATACCCTTCTCCCTGCAAGAAGGCCGATAAAGAAACAGCATGACCTGCATCATTACAAATGTATCCATGATCAGACAGCAGCAACATATATGTAAAGCAAGAAAAGTAAGCAGAAACCCACATTAGCATCCAGAACCTGCAAAAGATCATATAGACAATTATAACTTACAAATAAACAGCAGTCATATGAACATAACATATTGCACTGCAACAGGACAATTATTTCACAGGCTCAGGTGAGCTAGAACCAATAAACTTTAGCAGAATTTGCACTGCAACAGGACAATTATTTCACAGGCTCAGTTGAGCTAGAACCGATAAACTTTAGCAGAATATGATATTTTATCATAAGAAGAATCAGCCAACCCTCTTTGATTTCCTCTGCTACTATTGAACTATGATCCTATGAACTTCTAAAAAATATTGCATGTGGCCCATCAATGCATGATAAGTCATAAGAAACAAACTGAAAACTGATAACCACAGAATGGTCTTAGAGCTCTTAGAGCTAAGAACAACGAAGTTTGACATAGCTTTATTCACGCCCTGGATTGCTGGTGCTGGAACAAACCACAAGCACATTAAACAACATACTTTGAACCATGAGGTAGCAGCATAATGATATATATATTTATGAAATATATTTTATATGTGTGTGTACCTATGTGTATATACACACACACACTACAGATATAAACTAGTCAGCATTCCAATCATGATTTGATTAAACTGCTTAACAAGGTAGTTAAAACTAATCAAATGCTTCATTGAAAAAAGGAGACATGCCAACGAAGATAGAGCCATTTAGATGAAGTTCACAAATGAACATTATAATCATTCTACCGCACAAAATTATGATCCACTTTCTGCTCAAAATGCACAAAAATAATTAGAGAGTACACATTTTGTAAAATCCACCTCACTCAACAAACAAAACGCTATCTAAAAATCAATGAAAATGAATATGGCAGGTTTGCATATACTATTGTAGCCACATAAAGTCAACATGATGTAACATCTCAACTTCAAAAGTTTAGAAAGAGGAAAAACATCTTAAACAAAATAACATGGAAGAGGACATGAATACTGTCAAAATGATCCATAACCATAATGTTTCCACATAAAAATGTTTAAGGGAGATCCCCTCATACTGTCAACCATGAATTATACATATATAAGCCTACAAATATTGTGGAAAAGCTCGTATAAGTTCCTCCATAATTAATCGTTTCAGACGTTTACTTGGACTGTAATGTTTTCAAGCCTGAACTGTTTAAAACAGTTACAAAGTCTACCCACTTTATGCTGCATGTATTACAATCTTATGTGTTCATAGGAGACTTTGGCATCAGAAAAGCTATGATTGACAAGTGCATCACTTAGACTACACGGAGAGAGACAGTAATAGGACACTCTTACATCTCAGAATGCATTACACCGCAACCCCTGCACAGTGAACTATCGATGACCCACTTGGAACAGAGAGGATAACCGCTGACCAAACAATCGTGCCCAACAGATCGCCATTATCATCTTTCCTCAACTCAATTTCTGCACATGAAATCTGTGTCTCCTTACCATTAATCTTACCTTCCCAAACCACAACTAACCTTCCACCAACATTAGCCATGGTGGCACCACACAGAAACTTAGGTAAACCCTTCTCAAGCCCACGCACTTCCTTCCATTTATCCCCATCTTTATCAAAACCCCTTATCTTCCCCAAATAATCATAACAATATAAAACCCCATCAACAACTGCACCTCTCCCTCTCCACCCCAAGTCAAGCTCAGTCGACACACTACCCCACAACTTCTCCCTCGGTTTAAACACAACTCCTCCTCTATCAGCCATCGCATAAATCCTATCCCCCAATACAGCACTAGCATGCATCCACTTATCCCTAACCTCAATTGGGCTTGGAACTGCTGCCCAGGACCCGATTTCCGGATCAAAAACCTCCGCCCAATTGGTTGATCGTGCCCACGTATCAACCAAACACCCTCCCAACACATAAACCTTCCCATTCACAACTCCTGCCGCTGCAAATTCCCTCCCAACCCTCATATTAGGCCCTCTTTCCCACCTATTAAACCTAGCATCAAAAACCCACACATGCTTTGAAGGAATATCAGCAATTGAACCACCAATTACGAATATTTTTTGCCCCAAAACGGCATAGGCAGAGCCAACAGCATTAAAAGGCATTTGTGGGACTTGAAAGACAATTCTAGGGTTAGGATGGAGAACGTACCATTTGAAGTGAGTACAATGAATTCTAACATTGATATAGAGATGGGTTTGAGTGGAATTGAGATTTAAGCGGGTGGAAAAGAAGATTGGGGATTGAAGGAGGGATTTCCACTGTTTGGAGACGAGAGAGAGGTGTGGGTGGTGAGAGCGTGGAACCCTCGCTATGCATTGTAATCCGACGTCGTTTGGGAGGTTTGGGAGGAGTGCTGGTGGGGGATTTGGGTCAGTTTCGGTGGTGGTTGTGGTGGATGCGGAGGGTTTGGTGGACATACGGAGAGAGAGAGAGAGAGAGAGAGGCGCAGAGGCGCGTGTGTTCTGTCTGACCACTCGATGATGTGGCACCGGCAAAAAGGGCTCACGAGCGGGTGGTGGTTGGAACTCGGTCGTTGGAGCTCGTGTGTATTCGGAATTGGATCGTACATATTTCCGGTGGAACCATGTTGACAAATTTGCCATTAGGAATAATCAATTCTTCAAATCGGGCATTTCACAAAGGAAGCCGACCCTTTAGAGGGGATAACAACGGTAATCACTCTAGAACCCTCTTTAGTCTTAAAAAAAAAAATTAAATATAATTTTCTTTCATTAAATAAAACCAATTCAAGCATAGGCCTTGAACTTAGTTATATAAGAATTTGATTCAATTCAAAGAGTTGGATTCAAATATATATATATTTTTTTACTCTAGACAACCTATATTAAACACATGAACAATTTAAATCCTCTTTAATTTTGGTAGAATTAATTGTTTATACATCCTTTTTTTGTAGATAATTATGAGCAAACTTATACGACTACCAACTTTCTATAAGTTTTATAATAAAATACTAAACTTTTTTAATCAAAATGATTTAAAAAAAAAATAGATGTCAGAAAAATTAGCCTCATTTGTTATGTCCCACAGTATTTGAATCAAACTAGATAATTTTGATATCGATTGATTAGGAAAAAAAATAAAAAGTATACAACCAAAATCCTCCGGAAGAAAAACAAAGGAGAACCGATGGTCAATAATTTTTTATAAATTAAGAAAATAACGAAGAAAATGGCGGACTTAAGTTTTTTCTTTATTTTTGGTGGTTTGGTTCAACTTGGGCCGGTCCTAAGGCCTACAAGAATAAAACTTAACCCAAAGCTACCCAAGTGAAGAATTCAGCCGAGCATCCTTAGACGGGCCTTATACATTTTTTTTCACCGATCAGTATTTGAATTTTATCCTACTAATCCGATTTGAACACTGTAAACCCATTAACGGATTAACTCTTCCAAATTCTATTTCTTCATTTACATGACTTGAACTCAAGATTTATGATTAAAAAAGTATAGTATCCTATAGCTATACCTGTAAGTTTGATTTGTAAATTAACTTAACTTTTGTTATTTGTTTTGCATTTTCTAGAAATCAAAGTTCATGTCACCGTGAAAAAGATTGAAATATTATATCTTTTCTTTTTCCCCATGTTCACCCTTGGCTATGCATTTTCTCGGCGAAAGGGACAAGGGACAAGACTTAAATTTTAATATTTTATTATAAATAAAAATTTGGTCAATGTCTTAATTAATCATATATAGAATAAATTCGAAATTTAGACACCTAAAGGAGATTAATAAACTTAATTTAGAGATTCAACCTCATAACAATAAATAAATCCTCAATAGCCAGCCAAACCCTTTTTTTCCCCTTAATGGCAAATAGGGAATAGGCATTGAAAGGCCGAGGCAATTAAGTGGGCCATACTAGTCAGGCCCATTATGGCCCACGATCTGCTCAGAAGTTTTGGTATGTTTTCCTTGAACTTTGCATTGAAACAGATGTATTTTGAAAAGACCATTACAAACAAATCTTATTTGTTGAACTTGTAGGAATTTTCTTTATTGTTAAGATATGTTGATACATAAAAATGACTGAATCACATGCCAAGCCCACAAGAGGATATGTTGCATGTTGGCCGTGAGTGAGTTTCGTGCCCAAAGCAAACCCATTTCAGGAGTTCGTGGCAAAACCCACTCCCAGTCCCAACATCACCGAACCCCTCAAGTGGGGACATTGACCATGCTTCTAATCACCCCTCCCGTCTAAACAAAGCTCGTCCCATGGCAGCCACCTTGAATTCTTAAAATTTCATAAAAAAGAACTCATGATAAGGGGGAAAAGATTTGTAGTCATCGTACTCAAGATGACGTGCCCGTTATAGCTTGGATCAGAAAAGGAAGACCCCGGGGGATCTTACGCAACTTGATATATATATAGGAGACTTGAATTCAAAATCTATACAAAAGAAATAAGGGAAGGTGTGAGTTGAGTTATATCTCATTCGCTAGGACGTGTGTTATTCCATGATTGGTGTATATCAGCGTCATGAAATGTTGCATGTCCTTCAAAGCATAATACCATTTATATGGAACATCCCTGTCCCTTGAGCACTGCCATTGCGACTCAAGGTGGGATGTATTCTCTTCGAGATGAGTAAGGTAGGAGAAATAGTACCTGAATTGTGAGGCTATGAGGGAAAACAAACGACATGGCCTAAACTCCTTGAAGCACACAAAAGAAATGGCCTTGATGTCCAAAGTGACACACACACATGGTATTAGCATGGCCTGAAAAAGATAAGGGGACATCTCACCCCTAAAATTGAAGGGTCCACCCTTGAATCAAATAAGATAACGGGACAGGAGTCCCCTCCATTCAAGCTTTGCTTGTTTGAGAGAACCATGTCCACGTTGCTGACCCAAATGGACCCTGTAAATGACCAATGACTCTAATTGATAAGGAAACTTCTTTTCTAAGAACTTTGATGACCCAACAGCAATCTGCCCTCTTAAGCATTTTTCTCGTAAGTGATTACCCCACTCAGACCATATCTTGTGTTTGGAAAAGAGATTGCGTGAATGTCATATATTTCAGTATAATAATTCTTTAAATTTAATTGTGAAAAATTATATTTTATGAAATTATTTTAATTTAAATAAAAAAATATTATAAATAAAATAAAATTAATTATAGTTAAATTAAATTAAATTAAAAGCCTAAAAGCTCACTTATATGGCACCTAAGATTCTTGGATGAACTGTGAATATCTCCAAAAAACATTATTAAATATCCCAAAAATATATTTACAACACATTAAATTATTAAGGACCCCACGTTTGACCTTAATTAATTAAGCACAAAAATTGCAACTATTTTAGGGAAATGGTCCAGGTTTTAGGCATTCAAAATTACTCCTTTTGGAATGTTCTTGTTCTTTTTTAATTATCCAAACGAAGAGATCTATCAAATCATTGGTTCACCTGCATGAGAGCATTATCCTAATTGGATGCCTTTTTCATATTTTCATATATTATGTTATGATAAAATAATGTAAAATGGTTCATTTCGTCCAATTTGGATTAAATAAAAAAGATTAATTTATTATAAAAAACCTAAAAAATGGTATAGGTGCTTGGTATTTTGACAAAAAGATTACACAATTGGGTTTCACAGAGTCCATGGATTAAGAATACCCATAATTAGAATCACTAATTTCCTAAGTGTGGAAGATACTTGAAATTTAAATTATTAAGTAAAATATCTATCATTTTTTTTTAGTATAAATCATCAATAACTAATGATATCTTTTATATAAAAATATAAAATATTATCGAGCATACGGATAACTAAATTATATTTTCTTGTGTAATAATCAATTATTATAACATTACATTTCGAGCTTTTTATAAGATGAAATAATTTTATAATTTATTATTTTAATAAAAATTTGATAGAATTTTTATCCATCTTAATAATAAAAAAGGGACCATTTTCAATTATTTAAATTACAAGTAAAAGATTACGTAAACTAAATAAATAACAGTAAAAATATTCAACAAATAACACTTTTTCATCCCAAAAAAAGTCCTACTATAATTCCTTTTAGCAAAATTGAAGTTAGATTATTTAAGATTATGTAAATTTTTAAATATAAGATATTGTTAATAAAAGATAATTTTTTAAAAATTAATTTTTATTTGTAACATTCTATATTTTAATAAATAAATATGATGTAATAAATATAAATTATGGGAAAAAATCAAAGGGAGAAATTTCATTTAGCAAAATGAGAATATAAAAAATAAAAAATAAAAATAAAAAGGGGGATTTATGTAAAATTTCCATCGCTCAATTCAATGCAGCCCCTAGTCCCTGCAAATATATCTTGATAGCTTTATAGAACTTTCCAAGTATAGGTACTTTCGTACTTATTTCCTGCAAACCCTATCCGGGTCACACTTTTCTTTATATTTCACCCCGACGCCATTAATCCCACACTATGCTCTTCTCCGTCGCATCTCTGCTCTCTCACCTTCTCTACCGTTGGATCATCCATCATCTCTTGTCGATTTGTGAAGCCCCATCGAAAATATTGAACCAATCATTACATGGTCCGACCCTTTGTACATGCGTTGTTTTGTAACATATAATAATTGTTTGTATTAATTACTATATTATTCCCTGTCACTTCTCTCTCTTATTTAAAACCATCACAACTCTCAATGCGTTACTTAAACATCAAGCGTTACCGCGCTCTCTCTCTCTCTCTCTATCTAGCCCCTTTCACACTTTCTCTCACTTCTCTCTATTCCTTGTGCTCGCCGCTTTTGCTGTGAGAATCTATGGACTCATTAAATCTTTCTCAGCGCCCATAAAAATGCGCCGTTCAACGCTAACGCTTCCACGCTGGTGGGTGTATACCATACCTTACTTGTTTGGGTCTAAGAATTTATTAGATGGTTATGTGATTTTCTCTCTCTTCATGGCCTTCGTTTCTCTCTCTATTCTCACTTGGGCTTTTACCGTTGGGGGCGTTGCTTGGAAAAACGGTCGTAACAAAAGAGGCCGTGCCCCAATACCGGGCCCACGTGGCCTTCCGATGGTCGGAAGCCTTTTCACTCTCAGCCGTGGCTTAGCTCATCGGGCCCTAGCTCAAATGGCTTGGTCTTCTGGATCGAGTCAGCTCATGGCTTTCAGCCTCGGTTCCACCCCTGTAGTTGTTGCTTCGGACCCGCACACTGCTCGCGAGATTCTGATTTCACCCCACTTCGCTGACCGTCCGATTAAACAGTCGGCTAAGAGCCTCATGTTCGGCCGAGCCATTGGCTTCGCTCCGAGCGGGACTTACTGGCGGCTCTTGAGACGAATAGCTTCCACTCACCTTTTTTCTCCCAGGCGCATTTTTGCACATGAAGGCAGTCGCCAGTTAGAATGTGCCGTAATGCTGCGCAACATAGCAAACGAGCAAGAACTAAAGGGTTCCGTACTTGTACGAAACCATCTCCAATCAGCTTCCTTGAACAACATAATGGGAAGTGTATTTGGAAAGAGATACGACGTCGTTTCTGAGAATGACCCAGAACTTATTGCTCTTAAGGAAATGGTTAGAGAAGGGTTTGAGCTTTTGGGTGCTTTTAACTGGTCTGATTACTTGCCTTGGTTAAGTTATTTGTACGACTCACATCGTATTGTTGAACGTTGTGAAAACCTTGTACCTCGTGTTAGGAAACTAGTACGAGATATTATTGAGGAGCACAGAAGAAATGGGTCGGAGAAAAATATGTTGGATTGCGGTGATTTCGTTGATGTTTTGCTGTCCTTGGATGGTGAGGAGAAGTTAAGCGAAGAGGACATGGTTGCTGTTTTGTGGGTATGTTCCTTCTCCTTGTTTCTTATTGAATTTATTGATCATTTATGATTTTTGATGTTTCATCTATATTTTTGTAAAATAAAAAAAAATTACGCGGTTTGATTTTGCAGGAGATGATATTTCGAGGTACGGACACAACAGCTCTGTTGACTGAGTGGGTGATGGCCGAGTTGATATTAAACCCGGAAGTGCAATTAAAGCTTCAAGCTGAGATAGACTCGTTGGTGGGAAAAAACGAGGTGAAAGATGCTGACGTGGCCAGGCTACATTACTTACAAGCTGTCGTAAAGGAGACTCTTCGGCTTCACCCGCCGGGCCCGCTTCTCTCGTGGGCTCGACTTTCGACGTCGGACGTTCAGCTCAGCAATGGCATGCTCATTCCCGCCAACACGACTGCCATGGTCAACATGTGGGCCATCACCCATGACTCTCAACTCTGGCCCGACCCGCTTGTGTTCAGCCCGGATAGGTTCGTTAACAATGACGTGGACGTTCGAGGCAGCGACACCAGACTTGCCCCGTTTGGTGCCGGACGTCGAGTTTGCCCCGGGAAGAATCTGGGCATGGTCACTGTCACTCTCTGGGTTGCAAAATTGATTCAGAAGTTCAATTGGGTCCAGCCCGAGAATGACCCGGTTGACTTGGGTGAGGTGTTGAAGTTGTCCTGTGAAATGAAGAAGCCTCTTCGTGGAACTGCAATTCCTAGGACATATTAATGCTTGTGTTTCTGGGGTTTTCTATTAATTAATATTATTTTTGGGGTTTGGGGAGTTGTCAATTTTTCCAAGGTTTGGTTTGGTCTTGTGGAAGCTGTATCTAGGATACTGTATGCCCTTTTTAAGGCTTTTGGTTTTCCTTTTTATTAAATTAGGTTTGGTTGTTAGGTCTGTCTTAGAATTGGGGTGAAAGGTTTGTTTGGACTTGGATTAGTTTTTGGGGTGTTGGTTGTTACGTAATGTGAATGTTTTCTGTATGGCAAAGACTAAGAGGTCTGCAATTTTGATATTTGCCTTGTAAGGAGACCTCATTTTGTTTATTGCCTAAAGTAATGTGAAGTGAATCCCTAGTAATCTCTCCACTTTCTGGTTTTTATCGCCTTGCCTCACTTGGTTAATAGGATGGAGTTAATAGGATGGAGACTACAATGGAAATTCTAATATTTATTTTTTCGAAATTGCTTTTATAGATTTTTTTAAAAATTGTGTCACCCTTTCCCTCTTATTGTTTTGCAGTCATTCCTTTTCATCTTGCGCTCTAAGCCAAACCAAAATCCAAAGTAAACTCATCATCCTGTGTCGGTGCTGTCATTTTTCATCTTTTGAAAAGTTGAGAAGTAACATTCCTTTTGTTTTATAAATGTGGTTCGATTAGGAGACCCCTTTGGAAAATGACCCCTTTCTACCCAAGAAAAGGTCCTTTCTACCATAAAGAAAAATCTTCATTTACATTTTATTTTCATTCAATTGACTCCTTTATTTTATTTTTATTTGTATCATTTATTAAGGAGTAAAAAGAATTTTAGTAAAAAATCTGAAATTATTATATAGATAAATTTAATTTTTATAGAAACCTCACTTAGCATAGGATTGACTCAAACGTCACTTTATCATTATTATATTTCTTTTGGGCTTATTGCCTTATTATTTATCCCCGCAGATTAGATTCGCTGCAATAGAGCTTCCATTTTGACCTCGCTGGGGAAAAGCTTTACACCTTCTAAACATATTCCCCCTCCTGTTCCTCCTATTCAGCCAACAGCTCCTCACTGTGCGATGGCTATCCTTCTTTGCCCGAGCCTGTTTAGTCCACCGCTTTTCCTTTCATCGAACCACAGCTGAGCAACTCAAGGGAAAGCCTTCTTTCTTCTCTTATTCTTGCAACTAGGCAATTTGGTCTCCTTGTAATTATCAAAACCATACCCCATATTCTTAGGTCACAACTTGGCCTCAGTCGGGGCAAGAATGCCCTGCCCATACCCAAGCCCCCCACCCTTATATCCCTTCTTCTCGAGCAATTTTGCCCCAATCCCTTTGGTATGCTTCTCAAACCCACCAATGTTCCTCAGATCCATCTCCCTCCTTCCTCCTCCCTGAGACTGATTGGCTAATTTATTCCTCTATCTTTCTTTCTCTTTCCTCTTTGCGCCCTCGATAATCTTCTTCCCAAGTGCAGTGGGCAATAAGTTGTCCTCGTCATCATCATCATCACCATTATTTCCATCCTTATCTCTCACACCCATCTTAACCGATGAACTAGAACCAAACCCTAACCCAAACCCAAACCCAGCACTACTTATCCCCAAACCCACCCTTTCTTCTTCCTTATCCTCATTCTCTTCTTTAACATTCTTGTCAATCTCTTGATTGGGCATCACAGTGCCCGTGGAGACGAAGTTGAGAGGCTTGGTTAGATCAGCTTTCATGGAAGAACCCCTCTTTCGCTTCCTCGAAGAAGAACCATCCTCGTCCAAAGAAGAACCTGCAAAGACCCCATAAAGCGCATCGTCTCTAGTCAATGGCGCCTTTCGATTCGACTTCTGTAATAGCATTCGCCACTGATCCACTACCCATCTTTATAATCGCTCTCCATCCCAAACCTCTCCATCTTCGGATCATCATCCATTTTCTTCTCTACCCCAAAAAATCAGAAAACCATAATTGTGTAGAGGTCAATTTGCGCGTTGATGGAAACCGTGAAGAGAGGTTTTGGCGAACTCACCGAGTTAAAACCCGACTTTTAAAAAATCGACTTCAAATTTAATTTTTTCGAAATCAATTTCATTACTTTTGAAAACCCAATTAAAAAATAACCCCAATATCCAAAAAGGGATAATTCTCCATTAGTGATGGGGAGGTTACAAGGCTACCCTTTTTTTTCAGACAATTAACTCTCTCCAAATTCACCATGATAACTTTTAATAGTAAAAGTTTTGAATTTTCTTAATAATAATTTTTATAAATAATTAAATTTTCTAATGCAATCAATTATTGCTCATTTTAATCAATTTTCATTTCAAAATGGTCCTACCCTAAGTAAACTCTGTTTCATTCAATTACTAATTCCGGTTTGCTCTTCTCTCGAATCCGAAGCAACTCCACAACCGCGGCCCACAATGTTGCCCTTGTATAATGCATGCAAATATTACAACAGCCGCAGTTTCTCTCTCGCTCTCTACCCCTTTCTTTGTAAAAGATTATTTTCTCAATAAAATAATTAAGATTTTTGTTTTCTCTTTTAAATACAACCCTCTATATTAGAATATATCTGAATATAGAACCAATAATAAAATATGAATATTAATGATCTATTGTTTTAATAAAATATTATAATAAGTTGAATTTATATGGAGAACAGATTGTTATAGATACGTAAACAAAGAAACTCAAATATTTTTAGAATTAAATTAATTTTAAATTTATTCTAATACATAATGTTTTTTTGATAATTAATTTGATTTTGATATATAATATATATTTTTGAACACTCTCCATTCTTGTTATAATTATTATTTTGTGGATTTAGATCTCATTTTACATATATTTTATAGACAAACTTAGATTGGATTGGTTCATCTCAATTTTATTGTATGTTACTCATAATATTTTTTAATTAAATAAATAGTCTAATAAAAAATTATAGAGTTCTATAAATGAAAAATAGGTTTGTAATTTTTATAGGTAGCCGTGTGGCCAACTTTATCACAAAATTGACAAATAGGTATCGACGTGGGTTAATTCAACTGAATATGGGGTTGAGTACCCTTAAACATGACCGAGATTCGACTCTCGTTGAGAATATCGGACCCTTATGTGTATGGAGCGTTCCCCGTTGGGAGACCCGCTTTCTGAAAAGAGCTATTACAGCGTTCGATTCGGATTAATCGGGTTGAAACCCCTAATGATCTATATTGGTATGTTTGTTTCAATTATAGTAAATAATTCAAATTTAAAAATTCAATTGCTTGAACCTCTAATGATTTATATTGGTATGTTTCCAAACTAAGTGTATTATCCTATCTACACTTAATCTATTAGGTTAGATCCTAGTTTAAGATAAAATCACATTTGTTTCAAAATAGTACAGATTCTACAGATTTTAGAGGATCTGGACAATTCATCACTTCTTTTATAGAAGTATGATACTTTTATGTAATAGTTTCTATACAATTGTATTTTTTACAAAAACTTTTACAAAATCTCAATTTAATATTTTTCTAAAAATTTACATACTTGATAAATTGATTACTAACATATGCAGGATTTTGTTATTATCAATATATTAGAATTCGATAAAAATGTACATTTGAACATGGAATCAATAACAAAATATGAACATTAAGAATCCATTACTTCTAAAAAAATATTACAATAGATTAAATTTATAAAAAAAAACAAATTGTTACAAATATGTAAACCGTTGGAAATTGGGTACCTGATCGTCCATTGGGATTTGACCCCACCCAACTTATATTTGACATTTAAATGTGAGAGATAAAAGAGGGAGGAAACGGTTTTCTGCAAAACAAACTCTCAGCTCCCCATTTGGTTTGAATTACAAATGATGTTGTCTTTTGTTAAAAGTAGAGACAGAACGCAGAAAAGAGGGGGTTAGAAACCAAAGACATATTTCTTTAGGGAGTCATTTTGATATAATTTATACCATGATTGAAAGTTTTGGATAGTAAAAACTAAAGATTGATTTATTTGTAATAGTTTTTTGGACCTGTATATAAAAAAGATTAGTGATTCAATATTAGATTTTAGAAGTATATTTGTGATATTTTATTTTTTGGGTATGAAAAATCATGCATGGGTGAATTAAAATATATATATATAGCATCGTTGGTATCAAAGTTACATTAGGGTGTGTCTTAATTTGTTTTTTTTAATGTGAGAAAATGATGGAAATCATTTTGGAATGCCCTTTTTTGGATCAATGTGGAATGCATTTTTTTTTGTGAATTGTTAGTAGTAACTTCAATCATAGTTATCCAAATGTTTTAAAATTTTAACAATAATATACATATATCATGAGAATTAATTCCGTAAGAAATCATATTTATACGTTTGCTATTTTAAGGGATTCTTGAAATACTAACCATAACTTTATATGCTTATATTTTATGGAATAATGTCTCTTATGATTTGCTTTTTATACGGTTAGATTTTTAATTAAAAATCATTTTCAACCATATAAAGATGTATAAAATGGTTTAAAAACGTGAGAGATATGACTATTAAAAACAAGGGTTGAATTGAGGAATTCTAGAAAAGATGACGAGCGGTGAACATAACGCAATCCCACTCTTGACTGCACATAAGTGAGACCCAAAACTTAGACTATAGATGCCTGATTCGAAAGATGAGCACCTTTGGATGGAACGACGTCACAAAGAAGGGATAGAGAAAAATTTGGTGGCCGGATTTTGCAAGCAAGGCAGATGTTATGCGTCGGCATGGAGAGTGGGCACATGGATAACCTAGCACAACCAGTCCCGATGGCGTGTGAGGACACGTGAAGCAACTCTTTCAGTCGGAAAATTTACGAAATCAATTCCTTGGCCCGTATGAATTTTTTTGTTATTTTTAATTTATTTTTTGGAGTTAAAAAAATGAATTATTATATATAAATTAATAAAGTTCTTAGAAAATTTTAGAAAAATTAATTGTCAGCTCCAAATAATTTTGAAAATTTTTTATGAGTTAATTAAATTGTTTTCTTATTATTGGCTATATGAATGAAATTTTTTAATATACTTATTTGATTTATACTCATTTATATGTGTATGAAAAAAATATTTATATAAAATTAATCACAAATTGAGTACAAACATTGGGATTGACATTTAAAAAAGAAATCTGTGGTTGGTTTTGTTTTCGATCTAATATTTTTATTCTATTTCTTTAGATACGGTGAACGAAAGACGTGTTTTTATTGTTGTATAAAAAGCTTTGAGGGTTTCGGAATGTACGACAAATCTAAGTATAATGATAAATTATAAAATAAAAGTTATACACACTTTGCCATAACAATGGAGATAATGATCGAAAAATGTACGGACCTTATTCATTTGGGTTATATGTTTTTGGGGCATTAAAGCTGACATTAAAATACTCAGAAATACACTGCCTCATGGACGAGCCATCACAGTGGACAAGATAACAAAAAATAACAAAAAAAAACAATTCTTTCGACTTGAAAAACCACATTGATTAAAATGTGATGAGTCAAACGTATAGAAATAGAAGAAATCATTATCCTTAAGGAATGCTTTTCTTTTAGTAATGCGAATATCGGTGACAAAATATAGAATTGTTATATATGGAATATTATTTAAAACAGAATATAATTTCTATAATATAATATAGGAACTATAATTCCTTAATCTTAGTGAATGAATATGAATCTCAGAATTTAGTTGACTTTTTAATTCTAACATAATCATCTATGTGAATCTAATGTTTGATTGACTTATTAATTTTGACAGAATCATGTGTATGTATTTTAAAATTTAGTTGATTTACCGATTCTAAATAGAATCATTTACGTGAATCTTAAGAATTAATTGAGTTGCTAATTCCACGGGGACCATTTACATGAATCTGATGAATTAGTTGAATCCACAATTTTTATGGAATGATGTGCATGAATCACGCCAATACTTCTGATCTCCGTATATATACTCGTCTAGCTTCAATTTTTCTTCACTCACCCAACCGAGTTAACTCTCTCTCTCTCTCTCTCAATGGACATGGGTGTGATGAGTACCAAGGACTCTAGCTGGTGGGTGTTTACTATACCTTACTTGTTTGGGTCCAACAATTTGTTAGATGGTTATGTGATTTTCTCTCTCTTCGTGGCCTTTGTTTCTCTCTCTATCCTCACTTGGGCTTTTACCGCTGGGGGTGTTGCTTGGAAAAACGGTCGTAACGAAAGAGGCCGTGCCCCCATACCCGGTCCACGTGGCCTTCCGGTACTCGGAAGCCTTTTCACTCTCAGCCGTGGCTTAGCTCATCGGTCCCTAGCTCAAACGGCTTGGTCTTCTGGATCCAGTCAGCTCATGGCTTTCAGTCTCGGCTCTACTCCTGTAGTTGTTGCTTCGGACCCGCACACGGCTCGCGAGATTCTGACGTCACCCCACTTCGCTGACCGTCCGGTCAAGCAGTCGGCGAAGAGCCTCATGTTCGGTCGAGCCATTGGCTTCGCACCGAACGGGACTTATTGGCGGCTGTTAAGACGTATAGCTTCCTCTCACCTTTTTTCTCCCAGGCGCATTTTAGCACACGAAGGCGGTCGCCAGCTAGACTGTGCCATCATGCTACGCAACATAGCAAGCGAGCAAGAACTGAAGGGCTCCGTAGTTCTACGAAACCATCTCCAATCAGCTTCCTTGAACAACATAATGGGAAGTGTGTTTGGAAAGAGATACGACGTCGTTTCTGAGAATGACCCAGAACTTACTGCTCTTAAGGAAATGGTTAGAGAAGGGTTCGAGCTTTTGGGCGCTTTTAACTGGTCTGATTACTTGCCTTGGTTAAGTCATTTGTACGACCCACATCGTATAGTTGAACGTTGTGAAAAACTCGTACCTCGTGTTAGGAAACTAGTGGGTGGTATTATTGAGGAGCACAGGAGAAAAGGGTCGGAGAAAAATATGTTGGATTGCGGTGATTTTGTCGATGTTTTGCTGTCCTTGGATGGTGAGGAGAAGTTAAATGAAGATGACATGGTTGCTGTTTTGTGGGTACGTTCTTTCTCCCTGTTTCTTATTGAATTTGTTGATCATTTATCAATTTTGAACTTTCGTGTATATTTTTGTAAAATAAGAAATGTTTACGCGGTTTGATTTTGCAGGAGATGATATTTCGAGGTACAGATACAACGGCTCTGTTGACCGAGTGGGTGATGGCCGAGTTGATATTGAACCCGGAAGTGCAATCCAAGCTTCGAGCTGAAATAGACTCGTTGGTGGGAAAAAACGACGTGACAGATGCGGACGTGGTCAGGCTCAATTACTTACAAGCCGTCGTAAAGGAGACTCTTCGGCTTCACCCTCCGGGCCCGCTTCTCTCGTGGGCTCGACTTTCGACATCGGACGTTCAGCTCGGCAATGGCATGCTCATTCCCGCCAACACCACTGCCATGGTCAACATGTGGGCCATCACTCATGACTCTGAAGTCTGGCCCGACCCTCTTGTGTTCAACCCGGATAGGTTCGTTCACAATTACGTGGACGTTCGAGGCTGCGACACGAGGCTTGCCCCGTTTGGTGCCGGACGTCGAGTTTGCCCCGGGAAGAATCTGGGCATGGTCACTGTCACTCTCTGGGTTGCCAAATTGGTTCAGAAGTTCCATTGGGTCCAGACCGAGAATGACCCGGTTGACTTGAGTGAGGTGCTGAAGTTGTCCTGTGAAATGAAGAAGCCTCTTCATGGAACTGCAATTCCTAGGATATATTAATGCTTGTGTTCCTGGGGTTTTCTATTAATTAACATTTATTTTGGGTTTTGTGGAATTGTCAATTTTCCAAGGTTTGGTTAGGTCTTGTGGAAGCTGCATCTCGTTTTGGTGGCCAGGTCTGTCTTAGAATCGGGGTGAAGCGTTTGTTTGGACTCGATTAATTTTTGGGATGTTGGTCGTCACGTAATGTGATTGTTTTATGTATGGTAAAGACCAGGGGGTCTCCAATTTTGATATTCGGCTTGTAAGGAGACCTCATTTTGTCTTTTTTGGCAAAAATAATGGGAATTGGATCCTTAGTGATCTCTCTACTTTTTGGAATTTATTGCCTCATTTTGTTTTGGGGATGGACGACTAAAATGAAAATTTATATTACAACATCTCTCTCGCTATCTTTGTAAAAAATTATTTTATCAATAAAATAATTAATTTTTTGTTTTCTCTTTTAAATACAACCTTCTCTATTTCAATAAATTTGACCATGGAACCAATAATAAAATATAAACGTTAATGGTCCATTGTTTCTGTAAAATATTATAATATTTGGATAGATATCTAATATTGGGTTGGTGATCCATTATAAACTCTATGGACTTTGGATAATACATGGAAGATGAATAATTTTTAAAAATACATATGATATCAACGTTGCTATTAGCCGTGTGTTTTTATATATATCAATTATGTTATCTTAGAATATTTGATTAATTTGAATTTAGACCTTTCCTTTTATGTACGTTTTTTAATTTGTATAAATACCCAATTTATTTAATATATTTCATATATACATAGAAGCAATAGAGAAAATAAAATCATTCTCTCGAAAATTATTATCTCTGCATTGCATTCTATTTTTTTGAGTTTATTATAGTTTGTGAATTTTATAATAGTATTTATTTAAAAAACATATTGTTACAAATATGTTAAAAAAGAAAGTCAAATATTCTAAAAATCAAATCAATTATTAATTTATTCTAAGATACAATATTTTTTAATAATTAATTTAATTTTGATATGTATAATTTTCTAACATTATCCATTCTTGTTATAATTATTATTTTGTCAATTTAGTTCTTATTTCACACATATTTTCAAACAAACTTAAATTGGATTGGTTCATCTTTTATTTTACGTTACTCAATATTTTTTAATAAAAAATTATAAAGTTCTATAAATAAAAAATTCAAACTCTCTTCTAAAAAGAATTTTATACTATCCATTTATCAATACTTTTATTAAAATATTAATTAAATCTTAATCCAGCTAAATCTTAAATTCAGCCCACGTATCCGATTTTTGACTTTTTATCTGACATAAATTATATTTGTTTATAAAAGCACTTTCAAAAATCTCTTGTAGAATCCTGTTGTCATAGAGCCGAGGCTCTGTCCTGTTGAGTTTTCTGGATTCGATTTTTGTAATAAATAAATAAATAAAAACCTTAGACTATATATGTATTGATAAATAGATAGTATAAAAACCTTATAAATTATATTTTTTCTCCTTCAAATTTTCTGATTTTAATTGCTATAAATATCTAAATTTGAAATCCAACGATTACTCTAAAATGCGAAATCTTCAAATTTGAACTCCTTTTGTTGATAAGGAAGTTACAATTGAGAGAATATTGCATAAAAACCAGCCTTTAAATTCTAGGAAGTTTGCTTCAATTATAGTAAATAATTCAAATTTAAAAGTTCAATTGCTTGAACCTCTAATGATCGATATTGGTATGTTTCTAGACTAAGTGGAGTATCATATCTACCACTTAATCTATTAGGTTAAATCCTAGTTTCAGATAGAATTACATTTGTTTCAAAACAGTACAGATTCTACAGATTCTAGAGATTCTGGACAATTCATCACTTATTTTATAGAAGTATGATATTTTTATGTAACAGTTTTTATACAATTGTATTTTTTATAAAAACCTTTACAAAATCTCAACTTAATATTTTTCTAAAAATTTACATATTTGATAAATTGATTACTAACATATGTAGAATTTTGTTATTATCAATATATTAGGATTCGATAAAAATGTTCTTAATGTTGTCAACATAACCCATGAGATCATACCTAACAAGAAGGCTTGTGATTTGAGCACATCATGATAGAAAATTCACTTAATAGAGTTTTAGAGGCAGCTACGCAGCAACATCGATGGAAATTAGTGTATTAAAAGAAGGGGTATGATTATTTGATACATTTGAACATGGAATCAATAACAAAATATGAACATTAAGAATCCATTACTTCAAAAAAAATATTACAATAAATTAAATTTATACAAAAAAAAAAAAAAAACAAATTGTTACAAATATGTAAACCGTTGGAAATTGGGTACCTAATCGTCTATGAGGATTTGACCCCACCCAACTTATATTTGGCATTTAAATGTGAGAGATCAAAGAGAGAGGAAACAGTTTTCTGCAAAACAAACTCTCAGCTCCCCGTTTGGTTTGAATTTCAAATAATGTTGTCTTTTGTTAAAAGTAGAGACAGAACACAGAAAAGAGAGGGTTAGAAACCGAGACATATTTCTTTAGGGAGTCATTTTGATATAATTTATACCGTGATTGAAAGCTTTTGGATAGTAAAAACTAAAGATTGGTCTATTCGTGATAGTTTTTTGAATCCGTACATAAAAAAGATTAGTGATTCAATATTAGATTTTAGAAGTATATTTGTGATATTTTATTTTTTGGGTATGAAAAAGCATGCATGGGTGAATTAAAAAATATATATATAGCATCATTGGTATCAAAGCTATATTAGGGTGCGTCTTAATTTGGTTTTTTTAATGTGAGAAAATGATGGAAATCATTTTGGAATGCCCTTTTTTGGATCAACGTGGAATGCATTCTTTTTTGTGAATTGTTAGTAGTAACTTCAATCATAGTTATCGAAATATTTTACAATTTTAACAATAATATATATATATCATGAGAATTAATTCTATAAAAAATCATATGTATACGTTTGCTATTTTAAGGGATTCTTCAAATACTAATCATAACTTTATATGCTCATATCGTGTGGAATAATGTCTCTTATGATTTGCTTTTTACACGTTAGATTTTTTATGAAAAATCATTTTCAACCATATAAAAATGCATAAAATGGTTTAGAAACGTGAGAGATATGACTATTAGGAACTAGGATTGAATTGCAGAATTTTAGAAAAGATGAAGAGTGGTGAACATAACTCAATCCCACTCTTGACCGCACATAAGTGAGACCCAAACCTTAGACTATGTATGTCTAATTCGAAAGATAAGATCACCTTTGGACAGAACGACATCACAAATAGGGGGTAGAGAAAATTTGGTGGCCAAATTTTGCCAGCAAGGCAGATGTTATGCGCGGGCATGGAGAGTGGGCACATGGCTAGCCAAGCACAACCAGTCCCGATGGCGTGTGAGGGCACGTGAAGCAACTCTTTCAGCCGGCAAATATATGAAATCAATTCCTAGGCCCGTATGAATTTTTTTGTTATTTTTAATTTATTTTTTGGAGTTAAAAAAATAACTTATTATTTTTAAATTAATAAAGTTCTTAGAAAATTTTAGAAAAATTAATTTTCGGTTCCAAATAATTTTGATAATTTTTTATGAGTTAATCAAATTGTTTTCTTATTTTTGGCTATATGAATGAAATTTTTTAATATACTTATTTGATTTATACTCATTTATTTGTGTATGAAAAAAAAAATTATATAAAATTAATTACAAATTGAGTACAATCTTTGGGATTGACATTTAAAAAAAAATCTGTGGTTGGTTTTGTTTTCGAACTAATATTTTTACCCTATTTCTTTAGATACGGTGAAGGAAAGACGTGTTCTTATTATTGTCTAAAAAGCTTTGAGGGTTTCGTTTGACAAATCCAAGTATAATGATAAATTATAAAATAAAAGTTCTGCACACTTTGCCATAACAATGGAGATAATGATCGAAAAATGTACGGACCTTATTCATTTGGGTTATATGTTTTTGGGGCGGTAAAGCTGACATTAAAATACTTAGAGATACTCTGCCTCATGGACGAGCTATCACAGTGGACAAGATAACAAAAAAATAACAAAAAAAAAAACAATTCTTTCGACTTGAAGAACCACATTGATTAAAATGTGATGAGTCAAACGTATAGAAATAGAAGAAATCATTATCCTTAAGGAATGCTTTTCTTTTAGTAATGCGAATATCGGTGACAAAATATAGAATTGTTATATATGGAATATTATTTAAAACAGAATATAATTTCTATAATATAATATAGGAACTATAATTCCTTAATCTTAGTGAATGAATATGAAACTCAGAATTTAGTTGACTTTTTAATTCTAACATAATCATCTATGTGAATCTAAGGTTTGATTGACTTATTAATTTTGACAGAATCATGTGTATGTATTTTAAAATTTAGTTGATTTACCGATTCTAAATAGAATCATTTACGTGAATCTTAAGAATTAATTGAGTTGCTAATTCTACCGGGACCATTTACATGAATCTGATGAATTAGTTGAATCCACAATTTTTATGGAATGATGTGCATGAATCACGCCAATACTTCTGATCTCCGTATATATACTCGTCTAGCTTCAATTTTTCTTCACTCGCTCAACCGAGTTAACTCTCTCTCTCTCTCTCTCTCTCTCTCTCTCTCTCAATGGACATGGGTGTGATGAGTACCAAGGACTCTAGCTGGTGGGTGTTTACTATACCTTACTTGTTTGGGTCCAACAATTTGTTAGATGGTTATGTGATTTTCTCTCTCTTCGTGGCCTTTGTTTCTCTCTCTATCCTCACTTGGGCTTTTACCGCTGGGGGTGTTGCTTGGAAAAACGGTCGTAACGAAAGAGGCCGTGCCCCCATACCCGGTCCACGTGGCCTTCCGGTACTCGGAAGCCTTTTCACTCTCAGCCGTGGCTTAGCTCATCGGTCCCTAGCTCAAATGGCTTGGTCTTCTGGATCCAGTCAGCTCATGGCTTTCAGTCTCGGCTCTACTCCTGTAGTTGTTGCTTCGGACCCGCACACGGCTCGCGAGATTCTGACGTCACCCCACTTCGCTGACCGTCCGGTCAAGCAGTCGGCGAAGAGCCTCATGTTCGGTCGAGCCATTGGCTTCGCACCGAACGGGACTTATTGGCGGCTGTTAAGACGTATAGCTTCCTCTCACCTTTTTTCTCCCAGGCGCATTTTAGCACACGAAGGCGGTCGCCAGCTAGACTGTGCCATCATGCTACGCAACATAGCAAGCGAGCAAGAACTGAAGGGCTCCGTAGTTCTACGAAACCATCTCCAATCAGCTTCCTTGAACAACATAATGGGAAGTGTGTTTGGAAAGAGATACGACGTCGTTTCTGAGAATGACCCAGAACTTACTGCTCTTAAGGAAATGGTTAGAGAAGGGTTCGAGCTTTTGGGCGCTTTTAACTGGTCTGATTACTTGCCTTGGTTAAGTCATTTGTACGACCCACATCGTATAGTTGAACGTTGTGAAAAACTCGTACCTCGTGTTAGGAAACTAGTGGGTGGTATTATTGAGGAGCACAGGAGAAAAGGGTCGGAGAAAAATATGTTGGATTGCGGTGATTTTGTCGATGTTTTGCTGTCCTTGGATGGTGAGGAGAAGTTAAATGAAGATGACATGGTTGCTGTTTTGTGGGTACGTTCTTTCTCCCTGTTTCTTATTGAATTTGTTGATCATTTATCAATTTTGAACTTTCGTGTATATTTTTGTAAAATAAGAAATGTTTACGCGGTTTGATTTTGCAGGAGATGATATTTCGAGGTACAGATACAACGGCTCTGTTGACCGAGTGGGTGATGGCCGAGTTGATATTGAACCCGGAAGTGCAATCCAAGCTTCGAGCTGAAATAGACTCGTTGGTGGGAAAAAACGACGTGACAGATGCGGACGTGGTCAGGCTCAATTACTTACAAGCCGTCGTAAAGGAGACTCTTCGGCTTCACCCTCCGGGCCCGCTTCTCTCGTGGGCTCGACTTTCGACATCGGACGTTCAGCTCGGCAATGGCATGCTCATTCCCGCCAACACCACTGCCATGGTCAACATGTGGGCCATCACTCATGACTCTGAAGTCTGGCCCGACCCTCTTGTGTTCAACCCGGATAGGTTCGTTCACAATTACGTGGACGTTCGAGGCTGCGACACGAGGCTTGCCCCGTTTGGTGCCGGACGTCGAGTTTGCCCCGGGAAGAATCTGGGCATGGTCACTGTCACTCTCTGGGTTGCCAAATTGGTTCAGAAGTTCCATTGGGTCCAGACCGAGAATGACCCGGTTGACTTGAGTGAGGTGCTGAAGTTGTCCTGTGAAATGAAGAAGCCTCTTCATGGAACTGCAATTCCTAGGATATATTAATGCTTGTGTTCCTGGGGTTTTCTATTAATTAACATTTATTTTGGGTTTTGTGGAATTGTCAATTTTCCAAGGTTTGGTTAGGTCTTGTGGAAGCTGCATCTCGTTTTGGTGGCTAGGTCTGTCTTAGAATCGGGGTGAAGCGTTTGTTTGGACTCGATTAATTTTTGGGATGTTGGTCGTCACGTAATGTGATTGTTTTATGTATGGTAAAGACCAGGGGTCTCCAATTTTGATATTCGGCTTGTAAGGAGACCTCTTTTTGTCTTCTTTGGCAAAAATAATGGGAATTGGATCCTTAGTGATCTTTCTACATTTTGGAATTTATTGACTCATTTTGTTTTGGGGATGGAGACTAAAATTTATCTCTCTATCTTTGTAAAAAATTATTTTCTCAATAAAATAATTAATTTTTTGTTTTCTCTTTTAAATACAACCTTCTCTATTTGAATAAATTTGACCATGGAACCAATAATAAAATATAAACGTTAATGATCCATTGTTTCTGTAAAATATTATAATATTTGGATAGATATCTAATATTGGGTTGGTGATCCATTATAAACTCTATGGACTTTGGATAATACATGGACGATGAATAATTTTTAAAAATACATATGATATCAACGTTGCTATTAGCCGTGTGTTTTTATATATATCAATTATGTTATCTTAGAATATTTGATTAATTTGAATTTAGACCTTTCCTTTTATGTACGTTTTTTAATTTGTATAAATACCCAATTTATTTAATATATTTCATATATACATAGAAGCAATAGAGAAAATAAAATCATTCTCTCGAAAATTATTATCTCTGCATTGCATTCTATTTTTTTGAGTTTATTATAGTTTGTGAATTTTATAATAGTATTTATTTAAAAAACATATTGTTACAAATATGTTAAAAAAGAAAGTCAAATATTCTAAAAATCAAATCAATTATTAATTTATTCTAAGATACAATATTTTTTAATAATTAATTTAATTTTGATATGTATAATTTTCTAACATTATCCATTCTTGTTATAATTATTATTTTGTCAATTTAGTTCTTATTTCACACATATTTTCAAACAAACTTAAATTGGATTGGTTCATCTTTTATTTTACGTTACTCAATATTTTTTAATAAAAAATTATAAAGTTCTATAAATAAAAAAATCAAACTCTCTTCTAAAAAGAATTTTATACTATCCATTTATCAATACTTTTATTAAAATATTAATTAAATCTTAATCCAGCTAAATCTTAAATTCAGCCCACGTATCCGATTTTTGACTTTTTATCTGACATAAATTATATTTGTTTATAAAAGCACTTTCAAAAATCTCTTGTAGAATCCTGTTGTCATAGAGCCGAGGCTCTGTCCTGTTGAGTTTTCTGGATTCGATTTTTGTAATAAATAAATAAATAAAAACCTTAGACTATATATGTATTGATAAATAGATAGTATAAAAACCTTATAAATTATATTTTTCTCCTTCAAATTTTCTGATTTTAATTGCTATAAATATCTAAATTTGAAATCCAACGATTACTCTAAAATGCAAAATCTTCAAATTTGAACTCCTTTTGTTGATAAGGAAGTTACAATTGAGAGAATATTGCATAAAAACCAGCCTTTAAATTCTAGGAAGTTTGCTTCAATTATAGTAAATAATTCAAATTTAAAAGTTCAATTGCTTGAACCTCTAATGATCGATATTGGTATGTTTCTAGACTAAGTGGAGTATCATATCTACCACTTAATCTATTAGGTTAAATCCTAGTTTCAGATAGAATTACATTTGTTTCAAAACAGTACAGATTCTACAGATTCTAGAGATTCTGGACAATTCATCACTTATTTTATAGAAGTATGATATTTTTATGTAACAGTTTTTATACAATTGTATTTTTTATAAAAACCTTTACAAAATCTCAACTTAATATTTTTCTAAAAATTTACATATTTGATAAATTGATTACTAACATATGTAGAATTTTGTTATTATCAATATATTAGGATTCGATAAAAATGTTCTTAATGTTGTCAACATAACCCATGAGATCATACCTAACAAGAAGGCTTGTGATTTGAGCACATCAGGATAGAAAATTCACTTAATAGAGTTTTAGAGGCAGCTACGCAGCAACATCGATGGAAATTAGTGTATTAAAAGAAGGGGTATGATTATTTGATACATTTGAACATGGAATCAATAACAAAATATGAACATTAAGAATCCATTACTTCAAAAAAAATATTACAATAAATTAAATTTATACAAAAAAAAAAAAACAAATTGTTACAAATATGTAAACCGTTGGAAATTGGGTACCTAATCGTCTATGAGGATTTGACCCCACCCAACTTATATTTGACATTTAAATGTGAGAGATCAAAGAGAGAGGAAACAGTTTTCTGCAAAACAAACTCTCAGCTCCCCGTTTGGTTTGAATTTCAAATAATGTTGTCTTTTGTTAAAAGTAGAGACAGAACACAGAAAAGAGAGGGTTAGAAACCGAGACATATTTCTTTAGGGAGTCATTTTGATATAATTTATACCGTGATTGAAAGCTTTTGGATAGTAAAAACTAAAGATTGGTCTATTCGTGATAGTTTTTTGAATCCGTACATAAAAAAGATTAGTGATTCAATATTAGATTTTAGAAGTATATTTGTGATATTTTATTTTTTGGGTATGAAAAATCATGCATGGGTGAATTAAAAAATATATATATAGCATCATTGGTATCAAAGCTATATTAGGGTGCGTCTTAATTTGGTTTTTTTAATGTGAGAAAATGATGGAAATCATTTTGGAATGCCCTTTTTTGGATCAACGTGGAATGCATTCTTTTTTGTGAATTGTTAGTAGTAACTTCAATCATAGTTATCGAAATATTTTACAATTTTAACAATAATATATATATATCATGAGAATTAATTCTATAAAAAATCATATGTATACGTTTGCTATTTTAAGGGATTCTTCAAATACTAATCATAACTTTATATGCTCATATCGTGTGGAATAATGTCTCTTATGATTTGCTTTTTACACGTTAGATTTTTTATGAAAAATCATTTTCAACCATATAAAAATGCATAAAATGGTTTAGAAACGTGAGAGATATGACTATTAGGAACTAGGATTGAATTGCAGAATTTTAGAAAAGATGAAGAGTGGTGAACATAACTCAATCCCACTCTTGACCGCACATAAGTGAGACCCAAACCTTAGACTATGTATGTCTAATTCGAAAGAT
Organism: Dillenia suffruticosa; assembly: GCA_033439265.1. Classification (NCBI taxonomy): domain Eukaryota; kingdom Viridiplantae; phylum Streptophyta; class Magnoliopsida; order Dilleniales; family Dilleniaceae; genus Dillenia; species Dillenia suffruticosa. The sequence continues at coordinate 3,455,450 of JAVTVX010000027.1, forward strand.
AAGATCACCTTTGGACAGAACGACATCACAAATAGGGGGTAGAGAAAATTTGGTGGCCAAATTTTGCCAGCAAGGCAGATGTTATGCGCGGGCATGGAGAGTGGGCACATGGCTAGCCAAGCACAACCAGTCCCGATGGCGTGTGAGGGCACGTGAAGCAACTCTTTCAGCCGGCAAATATATGAAATCAATTCCTAGGCCCGTATGAATTTTTTTGTTATTTTTAATTTATTTTTTGGAGTTAAAAAAATAACTTATTATTTTTAAATTAATAAAGTTCTTAGAAAATTTTAGAAAAATTAATTTTCGGTTCCAAATAATTTTGATAATTTTTTATGAGTTAATCAAATTGTTTTCTTATTTTTGGCTATATGAATGAAATTTTTTAATATACTTATTTGATTTATACTCATTTATTTGTGTATGAAAAAAAAATTATATAAAATTAATTACAAATTGAGTACAATCTTTGGGATTGACATTTAAAAAAAAATCTGTGGTTGGTTTTGTTTTCGAACTAATATTTTTACCCTATTTCTTTAGATACGGTGAAGGAAAGACGTGTTCTTATTATTGTCTAAAAAGCTTTGAGGGTTTCGTTTGACAAATCCAAGTATAATGATAAATTATAAAATAAAAGTTCTGCACACTTTGCCATAACAATGGAGATAATGATCGAAAAATGTACGGACCTTATTCATTTGGGTTATATGTTTTTGGGGCGGTAAAGCTGACATTAAAATACTTAGAGATACTCTGCCTCATGGACGAGCTATCATAGTGGACAAGATAACAAAAAAATAACAAAAAAAAAAACAATTCTTTCGACTTGAAGAACCACATTGATTAAAATGTGATGAGTCAAACGTATAGAAATAGAAGAAATCATTATCCTTAAGGAATGCTTTTCTTTTAGTAATGCGAATATCGGTGACAAAATATAGAATTGTTATATATGGAATATTATTTAAAACAGAATATAATTTCTATAATATAATATAGGAACTATAATTCCTTAATCTTAGTGAATGAATATGAAACTCAGAATTTAGTTGACTTTTTAATTCTAACATAATCATCTATGTGAATCTAAGGTTTGATTGACTTATTAATTTTGACAGAATCATGTGTATGTATTTTAAAATTTAGTTGATTTACCGATTCTAAATAGAATCATTTACGTGAATCTTAAGAATTAATTGAGTTGCTAATTCTACCGGGACCATTTACATGAATCTGATGAATTAGTTGAATCCACAATTTTTATGGAATGATGTGCATGAATCACGCCAATACTTCTGATCTCCGTATATATACTCGTCTAGCTTCAATTTTTCTTCACTCACTCAACCGAGTTAACTCTCTCTCTCTCTCTCTCTCTCTCTCTCTCTCTCAATGGACAGGGGTGTGATGAGTACCAAGGACTCTAGCTGGTGGGTGTTTACTATACCTTACTTGTTTGGGTCCAACAATTTGTTAGATGGTTATGTGATTTTCTCTCTCTTCGTGGCCTTTGTTTCTCTCTCTATCCTCACTTGGGCTTTTACCGCTGGGGGTGTTGCTTGGAAAAACGGTCGTAACGAAAGAGGCCGTGCCCCCATACCCGGTCCACGTGGCCTTCCGGTACTCGGAAGCCTTTTCACTCTCAGCCGTGGCTTAGCTCATCGGTCCCTAGCTCAAATGGCTTGGTCTTCTGGATCCAGTCAGCTCATGGCTTTCAGTCTCGGCTCTACTCCTGTAGTTGTTGCTTCGGACCCGCACACGGCTCGCGAGATTCTGACGTCACCCCACTTCGCTGACCGTCCGGTCAAGCAGTCGGCGAAGAGCCTCATGTTCGGTCGAGCCATTGGCTTCGCACCGAACGGGACTTATTGGCGGCTGTTAAGACGTATAGCTTCCTCTCACCTTTTTTCTCCCAGGCGCATTTTAGCACACGAAGGCGGTCGCCAGCTAGACTGTGCCATCATGCTACGCAACATAGCAAGCGAGCAAGAACTGAAGGGCTCCGTAGTTCTACGAAACCATCTCCAATCAGCTTCCTTGAACAACATAATGGGAAGTGTGTTTGGAAAGAGATACGACGTCGTTTCTGAGAATGACCCAGAACTTACTGCTCTTAAGGAAATGGTTAGAGAAGGGTTCGAGCTTTTGGGCGCTTTTAACTGGTCTGATTACTTGCCTTGGTTAAGTCATTTGTACGACCCACATCGTATAGTTGAACGTTGTGAAAAACTCGTACCTCGTGTTAGGAAACTAGTGGGTGGTATTATTGAGGAGCACAGGAGAAAAGGGTCGGAGAAAAATATGTTGGATTGCGGTGATTTTGTCGATGTTTTGCTGTCCTTGGATGGTGAGGAGAAGTTAAATGAAGATGACATGGTTGCTGTTTTGTGGGTACGTTCTTTCTCCCTGTTTCTTATTGAATTTGTTGATCATTTATCAATTTTGAACTTTCGTGTATATTTTTGTAAAATAAGAAATGTTTACGCGGTTTGATTTTGCAGGAGATGATATTTCGAGGTACAGATACAACGGCTCTGTTGACCGAGTGGGTGATGGCCGAGTTGATATTGAACCCGGAAGTGCAATCCAAGCTTCGAGCTGAAATAGACTCGTTGGTGGGAAAAAACGACGTGACAGATGCGGACGTGGTCAGGCTCAATTACTTACAAGCCGTCGTAAAGGAGACTCTTCGGCTTCACCCTCCGGGCCCGCTTCTCTCGTGGGCTCGACTTTCGACATCGGACGTTCAGCTCGGCAATGGCATGCTCATTCCCGCCAACACCACTGCCATGGTCAACATGTGGGCCATCACTCATGACTCTGAAGTCTGGCCCGACCCTCTTGTGTTCAACCCGGATAGGTTCGTTCACAATTACGTGGACGTTCGAGGCTGCGACACGAGGCTTGCCCCGTTTGGTGCCGGACGTCGAGTTTGCCCCGGGAAGAATCTGGGCATGGTCACTGTCACTCTCTGGGTTGCCAAATTGGTTCAGAAGTTCCATTGGGTCCAGACCGAGAATGACCCGGTTGACTTGAGTGAGGTGCTGAAGTTGTCCTGTGAAATGAAGAAGCCTCTTCATGGAACTGCAATTCCTAGGATATATTAATGCTTGTGTTCCTGGGGTTTTCTATTAATTAACATTTATTTTGGGTTTTGTGGAATTGTCAATTTTCCAAGGTTTGGTTAGGTCTTGTGGAAGCTGCATCTCGTTTTGGTGGCTAGGTCTGTCTTAGAATCGGGGTGAAGCGTTTGTTTGGACTCGATTAATTTTTGGGATGTTGGTCGTCACGTAATGTGATTGTTTTATGTATGGTAAAGACCAGGGGTCTCCAATTTTGATATTCGGCTTGTAAGGAGACCTCTTTTTGTCTTCTTTGGCAAAAATAATGGGAATTGGATCCTTAGTGATCTTTCTACATTTTGGAATTTATTGACTCATTTTGTTTTGGGGATGGAGACTAAAATTTATCTCTCTATCTTTGTAAAAAATTATTTTCTCAATAAAATAATTAATTTTTTGTTTTCTCTTTTAAATACAACCTTCTCTATTTGAATAAATTTGACCATGGAACCAATAATAAAATATAAACGTTAATGATCCATTGTTTCTGTAAAATATTATAATATTTGGATAGATATCTAATATTGGGTTGGTGATCCATTATAAACTCTATGGACTTTGGATAATACATGGACGATGAATAATTTTTAAAAATACATATGATATCAACGTTGCTATTAGCCGTGTGTTTTTATATATATCAATTATGTTATCTTAGAATATTTGATTAATTTGAATTTAGACCTTTCCTTTTATGTACGTTTTTTAATTTGTATAAATACCCAATTTATTTAATATATTTCATATATACATAGAAGCAATAGAGAAAATAAAATCATTCTCTCGAAAATTATTATCTCTGCATTGCATTCTATTTTTTTGAGTTTATTATAGTTTGTGAATTTTATAATAGTATTTATTTAAAAAACATATTGTTACAAATATGTTAAAAAAGAAAGTCAAATATTCTAAAAATCAAATCAATTATTAATTTATTCTAAGATACAATATTTTTTAATAATTAATTTAATTTTGATATGTATAATTTTCTAACATTATCCATTCTTGTTATAATTATTATTTTGTCAATTTAGTTCTTATTTCACACATATTTTCAAACAAACTTAAATTGGATTGGTTCATCTTTTATTTTACGTTACTCAATATTTTTTAATAAAAAATTATAAAGTTCTATAAATAAAAAAATCAAACTCTCTTCTAAAAAGAATTTTATACTATCCATTTATCAATACTTTTATTAAAATATTAATTAAATCTTAATCCAGCTAAATCTTAAATTCAGCCCACGTATCCGATTTTTGACTTTTTATCTGACATAAATTATATTTGTTTATAAAAGCACTTTCAAAAATCTCTTGTAGAATCCTGTTGTCATAGAGCCGAGGCTCTGTCCTGTTGAGTTTTCTGGATTCGATTTTTGTAATAAATAAATAAATAAAAACCTTAGACTATATATGTATTGATAAATAGATAGTATAAAAACCTTATAAATTATATTTTTCTCCTTCAAATTTTCTGATTTTAATTGCTATAAATATCTAAATTTGAAATCCAACGATTACTCTAAAATGCAAAATCTTCAAATTTGAACTCCTTTTGTTGATAAGGAAGTTACAATTGAGAGAATATTGCATAAAAACCAGCCTTTAAATTCTAGGAAGTTTGCTTCAATTATAGTAAATAATTCAAATTTAAAAGTTCAATTGCTTGAACCTCTAATGATCGATATTGGTATGTTTCTAGACTAAGTGGAGTATCATATCTACCACTTAATCTATTAGGTTAAATCCTAGTTTCAGATAGAATTACATTTGTTTCAAAACAGTACAGATTCTACAGATTCTAGAGATTCTGGACAATTCATCACTTATTTTATAGAAGTATGATATTTTTATGTAACAGTTTTTATACAATTGTATTTTTTATAAAAACCTTTACAAAATCTCAACTTAATATTTTTCTAAAAATTTACATATTTGATAAATTGATTACTAACATATGTAGAATTTTGTTATTATCAATATATTAGGATTCGATAAAAATGTTCTTAATGTTGTCAACATAACCCATGAGATCATACCTAACAAGAAGGCTTGTGATTTGAGCACATCAGGATAGAAAATTCACTTAATAGAGTTTTAGAGGCAGCTACGCAGCAACATCGATGGAAATTAGTGTATTAAAAGAAGGGGTATGATTATTTGATACATTTGAACATGGAATCAATAACAAAATATGAACATTAAGAATCCATTACTTCAAAAAAAATATTACAATAAATTAAATTTATACAAAAAAAAAAAACAAATTGTTACAAATATGTAAACCGTTGGAAATTGGGTACCTAATCGTCTATGAGGATTTGACCCCACCCAACTTATATTTGACATTTAAATGTGAGAGATCAAAGAGAGAGGAAACAGTTTTCTGCAAAACAAACTCTCAGCTCCCCGTTTGGTTTGAATTTCAAATAATGTTGTCTTTTGTTAAAAGTAGAGACAGAACACAGAAAAGAGAGGGTTAGAAACCGAGACATATTTCTTTAGGGAGTCATTTTGATATAATTTATACCGTGATTGAAAGCTTTTGGATAGTAAAAACTAAAGATTGGTCTATTCGTGATAGTTTTTTGAATCCGTACATAAAAAAGATTAGTGATTCAATATTAGATTTTAGAAGTATATTTGTGATATTTTATTTTTTGGGTATGAAAAATCATGCATGGGTGAATTAAAAAATATATATATAGCATCATTGGTATCAAAGCTATATTAGGGTGCGTCTTAATTTGGTTTTTTTAATGTGAGAAAATGATGGAAATCATTTTGGAATGCCCTTTTTTGGATCAACGTGGAATGCATTCTTTTTTGTGAATTGTTAGTAGTAACTTCAATCATAGTTATCGAAATATTTTACAATTTTAACAATAATATATATATATCATGAGAATTAATTCTATAAAAAATCATATGTATACGTTTGCTATTTTAAGGGATTCTTCAAATACTAATCATAACTTTATATGCTCATATCGTGTGGAATAATGTCTCTTATGATTTGCTTTTTACACGTTAGATTTTTTATGAAAAATCATTTTCAACCATATAAAAATGCATAAAATGGTTTAGAAACGTGAGAGATATGACTATTAGGAACTAGGATTGAATTGCAGAATTTTAGAAAAGATGAAGAGTGGTGAACATAACTCAATCCCACTCTTGACCGCACATAAGTGAGACCCAAACCTTAGACTATGTATGTCTAATTCGAAAGATAAGATCACCTTTGGACAGAACGACATCACAAATAGGGGGTAGAGAAAATTTGGTGGCCAAATTTTGCCAGCAAGGCAGATGTTATGCGCGGGCATGGAGAGTGGGCACATGGCTAGCCAAGCACAACCAGTCCCGATGGCGTGTGAGGGCACGTGAAGCAACTCTTTCAGCCGGCAAATATATGAAATCAATTCCTAGGCCCGTATGAATTTTTTTGTTATTTTTAATTTATTTTTTGGAGTTAAAAAAATAACTTATTATTTTTAAATTAATAAAGTTCTTAGAAAATTTTAGAAAAATTAATTTTCGGTTCCAAATAATTTTGATAATTTTTTATGAGTTAATCAAATTGTTTTCTTATTTTTGGCTATATGAATGAAATTTTTTAATATACTTATTTGATTTATACTCATTTATTTGTGTATGAAAAAAAAATTATATAAAATTAATTACAAATTGAGTACAATCTTTGGGATTGACATTTAAAAAAAAATCTGTGGTTGGTTTTGTTTTCGAACTAATATTTTTACCCTATTTCTTTAGATACGGTGAAGGAAAGACGTGTTCTTATTATTGTCTAAAAAGCTTTGAGGGTTTCGTTTGACAAATCCAAGTATAATGATAAATTATAAAATAAAAGTTCTGCACACTTTGCCATAACAATGGAGATAATGATCGAAAAATGTACGGACCTTATTCATTTGGGTTATATGTTTTTGGGGCGGTAAAGCTGACATTAAAATACTTAGAGATACTCTGCCTCATGGACGAGCTATCACAGTGGACAAGATAACAAAAAAATAACAAAAAAAAAACAATTCTTTCGACTTGAAGAACCACATTGATTAAAATGTGATGAGTCAAACGTATAGAAATAGAAGAAATCATTATCCTTAAGGAATGCTTTTCTTTTAGTAATGCGAATATCGGTGACAAAATATAGAATTGTTATATATGGAATATTATTTAAAACAGAATATAATTTCTATAATATAATATAGGAACTATAATTCCTTAATCTTAGTGAATGAATATGAAACTCAGAATTTAGTTGACTTTTTAATTCTAACATAATCATCTATGTGAATCTAAGGTTTGATTGACTTATTAATTTTGACAGAATCATGTGTATGTATTTTAAAATTTAGTTGATTTACCGATTCTAAATAGAATCATTTACGTGAATCTTAAGAATTAATTGAGTTGCTAATTCTACCGGGACCATTTACATGAATCTGATGAATTAGTTGAATCCACAATTTTTATGGAATGATGTGCATGAATCACGCCAATACTTCTGATCTCCGTATATATACTCGTCTAGCTTCAATTTTTCTTCACTCACTCAACCGAGTTAACTCTCTCTCTCTCTCTCTCTCTCTCTCTCTCTCTCAATGGACAGGGGTGTGATGAGTACCAAGGACTCTAGCTGGTGGGTGTTTACTATACCTTACTTGTTTGGGTCCAACAATTTGTTAGATGGTTATGTGATTTTCTCTCTCTTCGTGGCCTTTGTTTCTCTCTCTATCCTCACTTGGGCTTTTACCGCTGGGGGTGTTGCTTGGAAAAACGGTCGTAACGAAAGAGGCCGTGCCCCCATACCCGGTCCACGTGGCCTTCCGGTACTCGGAAGCCTTTTCACTCTCAGCCGTGGCTTAGCTCATCGGTCCCTAGCTCAAATGGCTTGGTCTTCTGGATCCAGTCAGCTCATGGCTTTCAGTCTCGGCTCTACTCCTGTAGTTGTTGCTTCGGACCCGCACACGGCTCGCGAGATTCTGACGTCACCCCACTTCGCTGACCGTCCGGTCAAGCAGTCGGCGAAGAGCCTCATGTTCGGTCGAGCCATTGGCTTCGCACCGAACGGGACTTATTGGCGGCTGTTAAGACGTATAGCTTCCTCTCACCTTTTTTCTCCCAGGCGCATTTTAGCACACGAAGGCGGTCGCCAGCTAGACTGTGCCATCATGCTACGCAACATAGCAAGCGAGCAAGAACTGAAGGGCTCCGTAGTTCTACGAAACCATCTCCAATCAGCTTCCTTGAACAACATAATGGGAAGTGTGTTTGGAAAGAGATACGACGTCGTTTCTGAGAATGACCCAGAACTTACTGCTCTTAAGGAAATGGTTAGAGAAGGGTTCGAGCTTTTGGGCGCTTTTAACTGGTCTGACTACTTGCCTTGGTTAAGTCATTTGTACGACCCACATCGTATAGTTGAACGTTGTGAAAAACTCGTACCTCGTGTTAGGAAACTAGTGGGTGGTATTATTGAGGAGCACAGGAGAAAAGGGTCGGAGAAAAATATGTTGGATTGCGGTGATTTTGTCGATGTTTTGCTGTCCTTGGATGGTGAGGAGAAGTTAAATGAAGATGACATGGTTGCTGTTTTGTGGGTACGTTCTTTCTCCCTGTTTCTTATTGAATTTGTTGATCATTTATCAATTTTGAACTTTCGTGTATATTTTTGTAAAATAAGAAATGTTTACGCGGTTTGATTTTGCAGGAGATGATATTTCGAGGTACAGATACAACGGCTCTGTTGACCGAGTGGGTGATGGCCGAGTTGATATTGAACCCGGAAGTGCAATCCAAGCTTCGAGCTGAAATAGACTCGTTGGTGGGAAAAAACGACGTGACAGATGCGGACGTGGTCAGGCTCAATTACTTACAAGCCGTCGTAAAGGAGACTCTTCGGCTTCACCCTCCGGGCCCGCTTCTCTCGTGGGCTCGACTTTCGACATCGGACGTTCAGCTCGGCAATGGCATGCTCATTCCCGCCAACACCACTGCCATGGTCAACATGTGGGCCATCACTCATGACTCTGAAGTCTGGCCCGACCCTCTTGTGTTCAACCCGGATAGGTTCGTTCACAATTACGTGGACGTTCGAGGCTGCGACACGAGGCTTGCCCCGTTTGGTGCCGGACGTCGAGTTTGCCCCGGGAAGAATCTGGGCATGGTCACTGTCACTCTCTGGGTTGCCAAATTGGTTCAGAAGTTCCATTGGGTCCAGACCGAGAATGACCCGGTTGACTTGAGTGAGGTGCTGAAGTTGTCCTGTGAAATGAAGAAGCCTCTTCATGGAACTGCAATTCCTAGGATATATTAATGCTTGTGTTCCTGGGGTTTTCTATTAATTAACATTTATTTTGGGTTTTGTGGAATTGTCAATTTTCCAAGGTTTGGTTAGGTCTTGTGGAAGCTGCATCTCGTTTTGGTGGCTAGGTCTGTCTTAGAATCGGGGTGAAGCGTTTGTTTGGACTCGATTAATTTTTGGGATGTTGGTCGTCACGGAATGTGATTGTTTTATGTATGGTAAAGACCAGGGGTCTCCAATTTTGATATTCGGCTTGTAAGGAGACCTCTTTTTGTCTTCTTTGGCAAAAATAATGGGAATTGGATCCTTAGTGATCTTTCTACATTTTGGAATTTATTGACTCATTTTGTTTTGGGGATGGAGACTAAAATTTATCTCTCTATCTTTGTAAAAAATTATTTTCTCAATAAAATAATTAATTTTTTGTTTTCTCTTTTAAATACAACCTTCTCTATTTGAATAAATTTGACCATGGAACCAATAATAAAATATAAACGTTAATGATCCATTGTTTCTGTAAAATATTATAATATTTGGATAGATATCTAATATTGGGTTGGTGATCCATTATAAACTCTATGGACTTTGGATAATACATGGACGATGAATAAGTTTTAAAAATACATATGATATCAATGTTGCTATTAGCCGTGTGTTTTTATATATATCAATTATGTTATCTTAGAATATTTGATTAATTTGAATTTAGACCTTTCCTTTTATATACATTTTTTAATTTGTATAAATACCCAATTTATTTAATATATTTCATATATATATATATAGAAGCAATAGAAATAATAAAATCATTCTCTCAAAAATTATTATCTCTGCGTTGCATTCAATTTTTTTGAGTTTATTATAGTTTATAAATTTTATAATAGTATTTATCTAAAAAACATATTGTTACAAATATGTTAAAAAAGAAAATTAAATATTTTAAAAATCAAATCAATTATTAATTGATTCTAATATATAATATTTTTTAATAATTAATTTAATTTTGATATGTATTATATATTTTCTAACATTATCCATTCTTGTTATAATTATTATTTTGTCAATTTAGTTATTATTTTACACATATTTTCAAACAAACTTAAATTGGATTGGTTCATCTCAATTTTATATTGTTACTCAATATTTTTTAATAAAAAATTATAAAGTTCTATAAATAAAAAAATCAAACTCTCTTCTAAAAAGAATTTTATACTATCTATTTATCGATATTTTTATTAAAATATTAATTAAATCTTAATTCATCTAAATCTTAAGATATTTGATTTTTAACTTTTTATCTGACATAGATTATATTTATTTATAAAAGCACTTTCAAAAATCTCTTATAGAATCCTGTGTCTTGTCATAGGATCGAGACCTGTCCTGCTAAGTTTTTTGGATTCGATTTTTGTAATAAATAAATAAATAAAAATAAAAATATTTAGAACTGTGGCTATTTGGAACCAGCTCATCCTTGTACGATCAATTCAATTTGAATTGAACCGAGGAGAAACATAACCAGTCACGAAACACTAACTATTGGACCCTTCAATGTATATGGAACAGCTATTGTCCAAAAATTTGGTAAAGATGGTGCCATTGCAACCTACAAAGCTATGTGATTGGTCAAACTAGGCAGCTATAAATATTTTAAATCGTACTATTTATACAGGGATATTAAACACCTCTCTCTCTCTCTCTCTCTCTCTCTCTCTCTCCTCCCCCGGGGGTTTTGATCGCCGTGGGAAAGAATCAAACCTCTTTCTTTTCGAGAAAGCATGGATGATCTGTGACCTACTTGTTTATGGTACGGTTGGAATATTGATTTTTACCGGGGTGAGAAGGATGCGACATGAGAGGGACACCCAAAAAGTAAGAGAGTCTTAAGTGAAGAGGGTTGTGACACTACTAATTGCATCGGCATTATTTTCTTTTCTTGAGCATCATCACAAAATTTACAATAAAGTATACATTAATCATCTCGTAAATCATACCCCATTTTCCAAAAATCTTATCTTTTCGATTTCATTTGAAAATCAAATTATTACCTTCATGATTCCACTTAAGATTACAGATTAATGGCGCGGTTAAAGTTGAAGGGAGTGTACATAAATGTGTGGTCAGGTTTGGTGTGAAACTGGTTGGAGGTTACATACATAAAATTAAAAGCTCGGGAATCGAAAGGGTTCCAAAGCACGTGAAAGAAGCAATGATTTCACTGTCAAGTACTTTTAATTCTGTCATTGGTTGCGTCCACTTCATATGACATAGACCTCTATGTTTTGTTTCGTCATTTTATGTAAGATAGAGATACAGAGAGAAAGAATGAGCATCGACGCCGAGTAGTAGTAGGGTAGTAGGCAGTAGGCAGTAGGCAGTAGGCAGTAGGCAGTAGGGTAGTAAGGCATGAGGCTTTGAGTACTAGGTGCGCTAGGATTGTTGTAGGTTTTCGAGCAGTAACTGGGTAAGAGTGCCAATTCATTGGTGCAGTTGCTGACCACGGATTCAGCTCTTCATCTCTCTCCCTCTCTACGCCCAAAGAGTTTAAATTCAGTCGGGTGCAGCAGGTGAGTTGAGCAAAGCGCATTTGGTATTTGTTGTTTAGCATAAAATGGAAGCTTAACGCATGCGAGCTCAAAGTAACTGGAATTGAGGTTGCAGTCTACATGTCATGTCGTGGGATGCTCCTCCAACGCGGCCCGATAAGATGGAAGCTTATCAGCTTCTCGGCCCTTAATTTTTTTTTTCTCTTTTTTCAAATTTTTTAGGGGGCTCAGTTTTTTAAAAGACTAAATTTAGAATTCCTCTTCATATAAAAAAATTTGTAAGATTATGATAAATGTGATTTATCACATTAAAACCCTTGAGCACGATGAGTTATAACAAAGCGAGGAATTGTAGCAGAGTCACTACGTTTCTTTAATAAAAAAATCTTAAATTCAAGTCATAAAAAAAATAAAATTTTAAAAAATTAATCCCTTAGTAAACTTTTTAATGACACGAATTAATCGAGTAAAATCAAAATACTCGATGATAAAAAAATTTGTTTATATTGAAAAAAAAAGAGCAAGGAATTATGAGTATTTATCTGCCTTGCTTTGTCAAGTCACGAGCCATATTGTTACGGTTCTTGTGCGTGTGTGTGTGTACATGGACAAAAACAATTGAACGTCACGAGTCATGAGTTATAAGAACTAGTGACCCAAGAGATGGCATTTGGTAAATTTAATTCCACGGTTCAAAAATACTGAATTGCTTTGCTATATGAAGGGCTAACTTTCAACCCTCATTTGATCACAAGTATCTTAGCTTTATTTTACGCTTCGAGAACCATTAGTATGGAATAAAATAGAAAGGATTCTACCTAAATGTTCCAACAACACCAACATTTGAAACCACAACTTGTCTAGAATTGAATTTGAAGCTTAATTAAAAACTATTGTTATGCTCATAGCTCAGGTCGGATTCCCACCTAAGGAAACTTGAACTTGACACGTATCTATAAATAAATGCACATATATATTATTTTTTTGAAGCAAGACGACATGAAAATATCATTGAATAAGAAGTATGGTATGCATTTTGTCTGAGTATGGTAGGATATTTTGAAGTTGTTATCTTTATAGTACACAAAATGCCACCCAATGAATCTATGGTTTTCACCGACAAGCCTAGCAAAACATTGAATTCGTGCCTGGTCAAACTATATCTCCTCCAAAAACAATATCCACAAATTATGTGACACAACCTAGGCATGTTTAGTTTTTGCCAAACAATGACTTGAGAAGTCTTCCATGCCAACTTAAAGGAGAGATGAAGCCACGACACCTTTTATTAGTCGTATTATGGTTTTTATTAAAAAAACATTCGATGTTTGATTGTGGGTGAGTAATGGGTTTTGTTGCTATTGGTCATTTGGAATTTGGAAATCTTCCACAGATTGTCTTCGTATGATCGAAGTAACTAGGAACTTTGGTGCCGTTTATATTTTTGGAGAATGACAAAAACCCACAGTTAGGACTCTGTGCGATTACACATTGGTGAAACTGGTTTAACAAGTTCATACTATACGTTTAGCATATAAATGTGTGTTTATATATATTAAAGTCTACATACATATATCCCATTATTGAAAATCTGCCATATTATAAAATTAAACAAAAAAAAGATTGAAATTCGCATATAAACAAGTGCATCGGGAGAATGCTTACTACCCGCGACCTGTGGGTGACAGCACATTAAAAACTTCTAAAGTCGAGTTTTAAAATTGAAAGATAGACATCGGCCTCTAAATTAAAATCAATAATTACTTGAATTGAATTGGTGGTCAAAAAAAAAAAAAAAAAAAAAAAAAAAAAAAAAAAAAAAAAAAAGAGAAAAAACACTAACGTTGCTCCAAACTAGTTAAGCTGAACACCAGCGTTTTTAAATCATGGCCACCCAAAAATGATATCATCAAAACAGCATGCACTATTGTTGCTACCTATGGTAATTTTGCTTTAAAATCTCAATTTCTTTTAGTTATTTATAATTTCCCAACGATGGCTGGTGTCCATTATTTTGCAATTTGTAGATTCATGGAGGGAGGGGAAGGGACTGGGAGGGTGGTGAGGAATTTGCAGGGGGGAGTATGTACTATTGGTCAAATGGGACAGAGGTTTGACCCATACCCACCGACCACGGACACTGCCCCCATGCATGAAGCCTTCTGAGTCTGACACACTCGGCCAAGTACAAGACAGACAGCCCTACTCCCACTACACTCCCCTACCCTTTGAAATCTGACTACTGCCCAATCTCTTTTTCTGAGCATGCCACTACTAACGGCTTCATATTTTCACCATCTTCAGATTTTCGTTATTGTTCAAAAATTTTAACACACATTCTCTCTCTCTCTCCCTCAACAAGAGGAAGTTTAAGAAGATTTCCCTATTTCTGATTTTTTTCTTATTTACAAATTTTAATATTAAAAATTATTACTATATCAATTTTAGACTTTTCTGTAAAAAATTTATTTTAATATGAAAAATCATTAATTTCTCATAATACGAGAAAAAAGGTTGTAGAGGATATTACAAAACGCTGATATACGAATAGGGTGAAGGAACTGGGTGATTAGGGGGCCCCTTCTGAAATAAAAAATATAATAATTATAAATAATTTTAAAAATATATAACTCCAAATATTATTTATTTTATTAAAAGAGCCATAATATTAGATATATATTATATTCTATTGTTCTAGGTGGTGAATGAGGTATTACTGAAGATTATGTAAAAGATTATGGTGATATTCCCCAATCTCTCTCCGTCTTCATGCATGCATATAGAAATCAAACTTTTGAGAAAATAAATGTAGAAGTTGGATGGGAGGGAAGTCAAATACCTGCACTTAGAAAACATGCATATTGACTCATAATATTATACTACAAAAATTACTGAATTTATGTGCACCGACTGGGTCTAGGGTTTCGACTTTCGATGATAGGGCCATAGTATAAATAATCAAAAAAATATGTGTTTGGTGGTTTGCAAAGTTGGGTTCTCTCTTGCATGTTATTGGGATAGATTCTCACAGACGATCCTCTTCTTGTCCCCCCCCCCCGGCCCATTACGAATGCGTGAGAGTTGTGAATCCCTTATATATATATATATATATTAAAATGCTTTCAGGTCAAGTTCAGACAACACTATGAATCTATGCCTTTTCTTTTAATATATATTATTTTGGGAGTAGAAGAAAAAGTAAAGGGAGACAATGAAATTCATTTTTGCGTCTTGAATCCATGCACTTGAATTGTGTGCTGCATTTTTGCCAAGTAATTTACGTACTAACTAAAGATCCATTGGAATAGCCTTTTTGCATTTTCAACACAATTAAGAGAGAGAGAGAGATAGAGAGAGAGAGAGAGGGGGGGGGGGAGGGAGTGTTTTTAGGTGCTCGAAAACGTTTTTATTTTATTTTATTTTTTTCATCATGTTTTGGTCTTAAAAAGAATTATATATATATATATATATATATATATATATATATATATTTTTGTTATACAAGAATTTGAATCTGTAATTACTAGGTTGGGGAGGGGGGTTTGTACCACTAGACTATCCCTTTGGGGACAAAAAAATTATGTACAAATATTTTTTGTCTATTACATTGTGCATAGAGTATACATTTTTTTTAAAACTGTAATTAGTATAGTGAAATTACCTGCATTCGAGACACTTACCTTGGGACACCAAATGACCCTCGGCCTAGGGTCTCAGTCAAAGTGGTGGGAAGAAGAGATACCTAAACCTCAGCCTTCTTTTCAAAATAGAGGATCCAATGCATTACCTAGGCCTCACTCTGCCGCTCAGTTTTAAGGATCCAATTTTGGGCCTATAGTCCACCAACTTGGGCCTGCACAGGCCCAATATAACTTGAAGGAATTCAGTTTAGTAAGAGTTGGAAAGTTTTTTATTACGATATGGCGCCCAAAACCAAATCTTATCGTCGCGCATTCAAAATCACATATTCAACATTTTGGGAGAGGAAGAGAGAGAGAGAGAGAGAGAGCGAGAGCGCAATGTCTATCGCCGTGACTCTCTTTAATTCACTCTCCAAGCCTCTCAATTTTGGTTGCGAACATCAGAATCGGTTCCAAAACCCTCGAAAATGGCATCGTTCTATAGTTGCATCATCTTCTTCTCCCGCTGCTCCAAGCGTTGATTTCAACGCTCTCGAAACCGCAATTGCTAAGGTTCTCTCTCTCTCTCTCTCTCTCTCTCTCATTTGCGAAATATCAATCGTCAATTTGGTTATGCTTTTGGCATATGTAATCTTTGTGTGGGCGTTGTGTGTTTTCTTAGACACGATAAGGCCGATCAGAGTAATTAAATGAGTATGAAGAGTACGTTTCATTCTCCTTGATTTCATCTATTTGTTTCAATGTAGTTATTATCCTATAGTGAAGTGGTTAGGTCTTTTCAGGAGAGTGCGTTTAATCGCAAGCACTGCTTGAATCATTCGCGTTACAGCACTTTGGAAAAAAATCTCATAAAGAAGAATCGCGAGCTCTCCCATCCAACAAAAGTTGGAGAGTTTTTTATTGATTGAATAATGTCAGAGAGAGATCAAATGAGTCAAAGATGAAATGGATTGAATTCTACATGATACTCACCTCCGCATATTTAACTTTTTTTGTTTGAATTTAAAACGTATTTTGAATAATTCAAAATTACTTAAATTTGGAATGTTCTAATTTTTTGTCGATATGAATTGCTTTGTATGATTTGATCCATTTAGTTCTTGACTCGGACAAATAGTAGTTTGACACCTACATTGAAAATAATCGTGGGAAGAATTTTCACGAGAAATAGAATACTCGTAATTTTTTTTCTCTTTTTTTCATCAAGGTTTATCTTCTTATTATACCTAGTAATCTATAAGAAGCTCTTGAAATGGTTTTCACAAATTATATTTACTATTATAGCTTTTGCCTAGGAACACCCTTGTGCTGTTCTGAGATGCTAGTAAGTTAGTGGCATGTTTATGGGTCACCTAATGTTTCTAAATGAGGATTCTAAGGAATTTACATCAAATCTTCTGAACTGTTGCTAAAGTGGCTAATGGTAGTTGCTGCAGAAAGACAGTGATGCTGTTAAAGAGGCACTTGATAAATTGAGTGAACTTGGTTGGGCCAAGAAATGGAGTTCTCAGCCTTATGTTTCATGCCGCACGGTCAGTCTCCAATACCATTACAAGTGTGAAGTTTTTGGAAAGTATTGCTGAGAGATCTAGCCCTCATCTGCCAACACAATCCGCACATGTACATTCATCATGAATATCATCCGTTCACTGCTTTCATGGCTTACTTATTTGTTTCTCTTGTGATAAATAAATAGTTCAACTGTTGAACATATTATGCATCAGACATCTATTCGAGAGTTGACAACTCTTGGCATTAAAAATGCGGAGAACCTTGCCATTCCAAGCGTCCGGAATGATGTAAGTACTTAACAATATTCTGATATGTTGCATTTGAAAGACAATTTGGCAATTAAATTTGTCTTAGTTCATATCTTGTGCTGAGTTGATTAGACTAGAAGACTCAGATGAAACTTTTTGTTTTCAGTTTGAAGTAGTTGAACCTTGTTTTATCGCCTCCTCTTTTTTCTCCCCTGTTTTTAACCTTTCTGTGCAATCTGTGATGAGCTTTACTTGCTTCTGGTCTTCCTAGGTTCTGATCAAACTTTTACTTGCGACTAAGTTTCTTACACTTGTACAATATTGAGGTTTCTATTTTAGAAGTTGGATTTGAACAATTATTTGTAACCTGATATTTTAAGTTATGCAGGCAGCTTTTCTTATCACAGTGGTGGGATCCACTGGGCTCTTGGGTGTCCTTGCTGGCCAGCTTCCTGGGGTAAAATTTTTAGCTTTTGCCTATAAAACTCTGCAGTTTCACACAGTGATTTATATTCTCTATATTGATTGTGACTGCGAAGATTAAATTCTGTTTCTAGGGTTTATTTTATTTCCTTATGCTTTATTCATTGGATTGAGCTCATCAGTGTTAGATAATCTTTATTTCATGGGTGAATGGCTTTGCTTCATCAGGAGCATTTGTCTTGGTCATCAGGTCATTGCTGTGGCAGTCACAACTCACAAATGTGGAGCTAGGGGGTGGCCATTGCCCCCAAGCTCCTATCAATCCTCTAGAATCTTAGTAAATTGTGTAAAATAATTATCAAAAAAGTAAATTCCCCACCCTCGCCTCCGCCCCCCCCCCCAAAAAAAATGTTAATAAATTAGTTTGAGTAAGAATACACACAAAAAAGGAAGTTTATGAGGAATATTATTTGATTTTTTCAGTATGAGCCAATATTTCAAGACATTTTTGTAGTCAAATCCATATAAATTCCAATATTAAATTAATGTGCATGCAATTATTTAAATCATAAAATCTTGTTACCTTAGGGTTTATAATGACCAAAAATTTGTAGAATTCCACCTAGCATTGATGCTAATAATTTAAAATTGCTTTTCAAATACCAAAAATCTGCGATACTCTAAATTTTGTCAACTCAATTATTTAATATTGTAATTCTAATATCACTACTCCTTAGAGATAAATTAAAGAACTAGTTTGGATTATTTGACAATGATTTTATTTACCTTTACTGAATGATAATTACTCAGAAAAAAATTAAAACCATTATATAAAAGCAGTTTAGACTTCTTTTTTCTTGCCAATTACTGAAAAAAACTTGTTCACAAAATTGCAAATTATATGCTATATGTTATTAGAGCAAAATAAATTTAATGTATATGGCATGCAAATTTTTGGCTTCACTGGTGTGTAGCTGGGAGTGGTGACACACCAGCAACTGGCCTGTGTGACTGGATGGCTGGCTAATAGAGCAAAGCCAACCAATATTTGTTCATGGAAGTGACTTAAATTCTTGAACTTGAGTGAGCATAGGTTTGCTAAATTTCCACTGGACAATCTAGAGATGCTCTCATTTTGTTTATCGGAATTGCCATGATATAATCTATCAATATATAATCATGATATTCTATAGTAAGATAAAACTAAGATAGGATACCGAAATCATCTAAAGTCTATCCTGCGAAAGAACAAATACCAAGTTGCCTGAATTACAAACCTGAGATATGTTAAATACCTCTGGGTTCATGCACAGAGTAACTTTTCCCTTTTGTCTTGATTACTTAGTAACATCTGTGCCCTTAAATATGTGGAATCTCTATGCAAACTATGTTCTCATTTGTCGTTAAATGATATTGCTAAAGGAATTCTGACATTATATAATATGTTTGTTCATATATTTCCTTGCAGGATTGGGGATTTTTTGTGCCTTATTTGCTGGGCAGCATCTCATTGGTGGTCTTGGCAGTTGGGAGCATCTCACCTGGGTAGGTCATGTCATGGTATTATAAAGTATTTATCGATCCACTGGATGATCTTTATATGCTTAAAAGTGCTACTTCTCTTGTACTATCTCACTCTTATCTGCTACCAGGCTTCTTCAGGCTGCCATTAATGGATTCTCATCATTTTTTCCCGATTATAAGGAGAGGATAGCCAGACACGAAGCAGCACACTTTCTAGGTTCTCCTATTTCAGCAGAATGCACATGTTTTTACTGACTGGGACCTGAAAATTATTTGTTTCATATCACAAAAATATCATTTTTCATTTACTTGAAACAAACTTTCTGAGAATTGCAGTTGCTTACTTGATTGGCCTTCCTATCCTGGGATACTCGTTGGATATCGGAAAAGAGCACGTAAATCTTATTGACGAGCATCTGGAAAAGCTGATATACAGTGGTCAGCTTGATGCAAAGGAATTAGACAGGTATTCACCTTTTTGATTCAAATGATGAACACTTGAATCAGAGACAACAAGTCTTCTGTCATTCCTTCATCTGCCATCTGAGCATTATTTGTTCCTTGTCAACCTAAATCAGTAAATACTCGAACCTGTAATGGGTTCTCAAGTCATCACTTCGGCTCTTGTATATCTTGAATCTGGACCAGCGGTGAAATTGTCTAAAAGGGTTCTTGCTTGACCTATTATTGGTCTGTCATGACACAAAAGTGAGAGGCAACACTAAAACCTTTGAATTGATCTGATGTCATCTTCATATGGACTTAGTTTGAGACTGGGAAGCACGAGAAAAACAAGAAATACAAAAGATGGCACAGAGGAAACAAAGCTAAAAAAATCTGACATTATTTTAATTTTAAAGTTTTGTACGTCTCTGTGCAACATGTTTGAGAAATATATCACTATTTATGCCAATTGATACGAGGATGAGGATTTAGTTTTTGTGTCTATTAGGTTGGCCGTTGTGGCAATGGCTGGACTTGCAGCTGAAGGTCTGCAGTATGACAAAGTAGTCGGACAATCAGCTGACCTTTTCACTCTTCAGGTTTATTATTACCTTCAATCTCTAGATTTTGTCCAGAGTCTTTGAGGGCCCGTAGTCTCAGACTTGTGCTTCGTATCTGCAGAGGTTTATAAACAGGAGCAAGCCGAAGCTAAGCAAAGATCAGCAACTCAATCTTACTAGATGGGCTGTAAGTTCTTCAATCTTACTAGATAGTCTCAGACTTTTGTTTTTATTACCCTTACAAGGTCTGTTCAGTAGTTGACTCCTGGAGGCTCTTACAGGTTTTTTTTTTTTTTATAATAATTAAATGCAGGTTTTGTTTGCTGGATCACTTGTGAAAAACAACAGAATGCTTCATGAAGCTCTCATGTCAGCAATGCTGAAGAAGTCAACCGTGTTGGAATGCATTGAAGCGATTGAAGAGGCCGCATAGTTTTTGACAAACGGAGAATGCTTTAAGCTCAAGCAACTGGATATTCCTTTATCATACGGTTCATTTATCCCCGGTTATTCAATATTCTCAACTGGAGCAAAATTGTCATTCAATTGCACAATAGAGTCAAATTTAGGAAAACTTCAATCTACCCCAAAAGTATCTCCAGCATTGTTATTGGACTCGGTTCAGACTCGGCCTGTTATTCATGGGAAACATTTTTGCCCAAGCCCAAAAGCCAAATCCACTCTTTTTAATTGATATTCTAGTCTGGGCTGGGTCAGGTTTTAGATAAGGAAACATCTGCACCCAGTCCATCTAATCTGGGCCAAAAGTGGGCCTCGGATCAAAATAGGAGCCCATACCTGCCCACCGGAGGGCAGGCAAAGCTACTTTGGCTTTTAGGACCTTAGACCAGGCGACCAGGCGGCAGTGCACTGGTGCGGTGCGTATAGATGTGCATATTATAAAATCACATGAATCTTTCAAATCAAATTAAAAATATGGAAACACCCCTTGCTGTTTCTTCACCATAGCAAACAAGCTTAATGGGAAGTGATTGTGTTATTTTAATTTTTAGATAATTAAACAAGCTAAATAGGAAATAGAACATCATGAATACCAACATTGAAACAATTATGATGAATGTTCTCAATGGAACATTCTAGTGGTCAAAACTCTTATTTTTAATTCTGTGATTTGAAATCTCATTTTTAATTATGTGATTTGAAATTCAAATATCGTGAAATCAAAAAAGGAAAAAACTATGATGAACAACAAACTGTTAATAGAATAGGGCATGCCATTATTTGAACAAAACCTACATTTGTATAAGATGCAACGAGAGTGGTACCTTTTTTGAGGAGAGCAGCTCATGGCCTTTATTTGGAACCTAACCTTCAATAAGGGGACTGCCAGGAGTTTCTTGTCGACTGAAACGGTTGAGATGCCCTAGAATTGTCCCATGTATTAGAACATGTCACAGCCGGCCGTACATTGAAAACATATCCCTTAGTCTCTGTTTCTCTATCTAGGCTTTTAAAGCTAATAGAACTTGGTATTCTCCAACTCCCATTTCCAAACTGTGAGAACAGGAATGTGAGAGAGAGAGAGAGAGAGAGAGAGAGAGAGAGAGAGAGAGAGAGAGAGAGAGAGCAAGGAAACTTATAAATAACACTCCTCAGCAAGCAACAAGATAATTATAACAACCACGATGGTGACACACATGAATCCAAGGTTTATAACGCTGAAACAAGTTAATTCCCATTTTCACTATTCATTTTCAGATGACTTCCTGGATGGCACCACAATATTGGAAAAGGACAGCATCCAGTACTTACCTAAAAGGTGGCCCCCTTGGTTGCTAGTCTTAAAACCTCTCCTTGACATTTGCAGTAAAATTACTTGATGTTTTATTTGAAACCACAAAGGGTTTATCAAGCAAATGGTAATATAACTTACCCTGGCAACTAAAGGATCAGCAACTTTCGAGAAATCAACACTGTCCGCTTCTCTGTGCAGACAATAGTTAGCAAGACAGACAGCAAAATATGGCTGCTAATCATAGGCTCACTATTATAATCATCAATCAGAAAATAGTCTTACAGTGGTTCTGGAAGCTCTTCCTTCGCCAATATACCATCCTTTACAAAGTTCTTCAATAGAAATTAATAGGGTATTGCCGCAGTTTCCATCCTACAAATTATCACCAAAATTAGTCATCTCCTAATTCACAACATACTTTGAAGAGCTGAAAGAACTTCCATTTGTTAGAACTATCTATGCGTACAAGGTGAGCAAGGTACAGAAGACTTATATCTTTGAACGCATACAACAATATGGAAGTGCTAACCAAAGAAGTGCATTTATAAAAAATTATTATTTTAACTCCATTAAGAAAAGAAAAATAACCGGACTGTTATGTATATCCATATCCAGGTTCCTTTCAGCAGGAAATCTCCTTTATCCCCAAATAAACTTGTGATAAAATCACGATTGATATACTTAAATGGAAAGTCTTGTTAACAAAGAGAAGAAGAAGACTACTCCACTTAGGCTTGTCAAGAAAAGAACTTCAATCAAGACCTTCTGATGTGCAATGAAAATATTTGTTCCCCATATAATTGAATTGGTGGCAGTTATCGTTTCACTAGTATTGTTGAATTCGCAGTAGACCCTTCAGTGTCATATCGAAGACTCATCTTTGCAAAACAATCAGATATATAAGACGAACCATCCTGGATTCACATAGATGGCATAGAAGCAAAGAGTATGACTAAATGGTACAGAAAATCCTAGCTACAGTAAGTCAATGCTGTTTTACTAGACAAAACTATCCCAAGTTCATGTTCATCTGAACAATATTTTAAATGGCTCTTGAGAAATTACATTCCCCAAACACCTCACAGTAATTGCAAATGTACTTGATCAAGAACAACAAGATGGCACTCGGCACATTGCCTCTGAAGATTGAGGATGAAAATGTTGCCTGACCTGAATATGGAGATCCCTCTTCCTTAGCCTTCCTCCCTGGAGGAACAAGAGGAAGAACCTGCATGTCCCTCAAGTAAACTCACACCAGAATCCAGCAAGAAAAGAAGGAATTTTAAAACTTGCTTAAATAATGTTAAAAAAAATCATCAACAGAGGTAATAAAAGGCACCAGCTGTTGCTTGTCATATAATTCGTCAGCTTAAAATTTAAATTATTAAATTTTATATTAATTAGACATATAATTCATCAGCTTACATATAATTTGATATGTGCAATAAATAGTTTAAATTATTTATTAAATTTTTTATATTAGTTTAATTTAAATTTTAAATTATAAAAGCCAAACGAAACACTATCAATAATAATAATATTAAAATTAAATTTTAATTTAATACTTTTTTACACTATCAAATATAATTAGTTTTCATTGGTCCAAATTATTTTAAACCCACTCGTTCTATTCTAACTTGAAACTCTTAAGAAAAAAAAAAGCATAACTATCTTTATTTGAAGTATCTATATATATTTCGCTCCATCTGTGAGCCATTCTGTAATTATATAACCTACTCACCAATACGTTGTTAGTCCAACAGCAAGAGTATCGAATTTTCTTAACCAAGTTCTCATATTCAAATTTAGAAAATAAAAAAATAGACGACCAGAGAGGTTACTCCTTAATAAGCCTAACAGCTAATTTGAGTCAAATTAGTCAGGATCAAAAAATTAATTACAAAATACCAATCGATCAAGTAAAAAAATATAACTCGCTCCTTTCTATTTTTGTTAGAAATTTTTGTGCATCAGTGACTAATATTTGAAACCTTTATTTTACATTTCTAAATAAAACTATTACATATTAAAAAATATATGACTAATTATATAATATTTTAAATAAAAGAACCGATGAATTAAACTAAATCAATCTAATCTAACATAGTTCAATTTGGATTAAAATTTTGTAAAATTGATCAAGTTTAGCTTGATTCCGATTTATTCTTGAAACAAATACATTGAGTTTTATATAATGATCATGTTTTAAAATATTTTTCTATTAAATATATAAAAAAAAATCTTTTCACCAATACAAAGAGTAAGAAAAAAATTAAAAATATTTTAATATGAATTATTGCATAAAAATTGAGTTTATTTAATCTTTGACTTATTGCTCTTATCATTAGGACCCATATAAAATACAAATCATCTCGGTAACACTTATGAATATCAATATGATTTGATTTGTTACTTTGTTTGCTTTGAAAACAACAAACATGATTAGAAGAACTATTTAGAGGCCTTCTATTAAACTTATTTTGAATATTTTTTTTTTTAGTTTTTAATGTTTTTAAGATATTATTGGAACTTTTAAGTTATAATATTTTATTTTTAAAATAAATTATTAAAATATTTAAATAAAATAAGATTCAATTATTTATAAGATGCTCTGTAAATTTATAAATTATTATTTTCGTAATATTATGTGTTTATAAACTGTTTTGATATTAATATAATTAAAAAGAATATGTTACCATTTGTATTATACAAATAGCTATTGGACTATCATTATTGTATCGATCATACTTATATTGTTGCAAAGAGAGCCCTTTTTTTTTATTTCCCACCACTCGAGTCATACCATGGGAAAGTTTGATTTTGTGTTATTTTAGTATTGTTTCAAAAACTTTTGCCAATTAAACTCACTATTGACCAAAGAATATATGGAAGAATCCCGGGAAAAATTTTGGCCATGGAAAGCCGAAGAAAGTAAATAAACAGACATGATCATTCAGCAATCTATGAAGGTATAGAGTCTGGTGGGACTTTCGCAACCTTCTACCAACAAAACATATTTCCTTTTCTTCTTCTCTTTCCCTTTATCTATACCAACTTTTATATTTACAAAATGGGCAAAAAAAGAATAAGTGTTACTTTAGAACCCAACGTAAATGTTGATCTTAGGATATATTTGGTTGGATAATGTCTCAGACCTAATCGGACCAATCGCTGAGCTCGCTATCATAGAACAAGCCATCGACAATTTGGTCGATCAGTGAATCGATGAAGGTGTTGCAACCAATGGTGAAGATTCGACCTACCCGGTTTCGGGCACTGGAAACATAAGCAAATATTGCGGCAGAAGTCACTGCAGCCAAACATATCCCAAGTGCTTCGGCAAGGCCTTCCAAGTCCATTTTGCTGAACAACGAGTTCCCTGTCACCTCCTCCACTGCTATTGTGGCTGCAAACACAAGCTGGGCAAGAAAAAAAGAAACCCTAATGAATTACATTATTATCCATATATATTTGTACTCTTAAATACGCGTAGATGCTTCATAAATAAATAGCAAATCAACCAGAAAAATTGAAAAAAGAAGCAGAGATAACTCACCATGGCGAGTCGACCGGAGATGATCTCAAAGTCCTGACTCTTCTTAGAGCTCTCAATATAATCCGACAAGGTGGCAAAGAACCTCGACACCTCGTCATTTTCACTGCCACTTTCTCTTTCCTTTCTCATCCTAATAACCCCGGCTCGACCAGAACCGTAGGATCTTAGATTGCTCAGCCTCGGTTGCAATATAATCTTCACATTCTCAGTCGAAATTGAAGAAGATGACGAGGAGTCTCCTCCTGTTTTGACTCTTAAACCTGGAATCAACAACTCTCTCCGCGATTTCTTCCCGGTTTTCTGACTATGTCGTAGTTCGCACAGAATTGCTTTAGCAGTCGAAGAAGCAGAAGCGGCCATCGAACAGAATCCTCTAGAGGATTCAAAGTGCATAGAGAGAGAGATTTGGGAGAATCTTGAGTGGAGGGGTTTTTGACGACGTTTTTGGAGTGTGAATGGGGGTGAAGAGTCCACGTCGCGTGTAAAGTGTACGTCGTTACGTGGAGCAAATGTTCTTCGGTGGTGTGGCTTTCAAGGGAGGTCACTCTTTGTCGTTATCGGTGTGTAAGTGGCCGCTCCTGGTAAGGGACCTTTTCGATTGGTCATTTGCGTTATATATTATTTGTTTTTTTTTTCTTTTTTATTTTAGTTATTATTATTATTATTTAAATAGATGCTTATCATTAATTCATATTTAAATTTTATTTGATTAATTTAATTCAAATACGATTCTACTTTCCTGGTACTACAACCAACCATAAAGGGGCGGCGTTATGTACTACGTTAGTGGCGGCGTTTGAGCAATTAAATGTCGTGACTTTTGGGTATGACATAACGTGGGTTGGTGTGACCAAAGAGAGAGACTTGTAGTGTAGGGCTCTGCTAAGCCATGGTGGGCAAGCAACAATTTTTAATCACATAAATTAATTTTTTTTCAAATTTTATTTTGAATCACCGATTATTATTTTAATTTTTACCGTTGCTTTTCTTGTGGATAAAAGTTGCATGTGCTTCGAGAAACTTAGACTGTGTGAAAAATTACAGGCCTTTCCGAGAACCAAATTGCAGAAACAACATAATCATGAGAAATACAAATCGGTGCTGTTCTCCAACCATGCACTTCGAGGAGAGAGAAGCTAACAATTGGGCTTTTATGGGATTTCAGTTGGTCTGCGGAGGGGCACCTCTGCTCACAACAGGTGGCTGTGGACACCTTGCAGCTGTGAAATGAATGCCCGTCTTTAACCCCGTCCAAGGAATTCACGACAAATTTTATAATTTCATGTATGACAAATAACCTGCGAAAGAGTCACATAGACCGCGTCCTACCTAATAATTCATTCGTCGTTTAAAAGGTTTTTGTTCTCATTTTCGGCATATGACACATTCATTTTGGTCCTGCAGAAGGGAGGGTACTCCCATTTCCAGTCTCATGGTGGATTGGAGAGATAAGGTATCACCAATGGGAGGAGGTTGTTCTTGTTTGTAATTTAAACAACTTAAAAGAAAAACCAACATATATAAGTCAAGGAAATTATACCTATGAATAAACGCGCTTAGAATTTTTTTCTTCTACAACTAAATTTGAAATGAGGAGTACTATGATACAAGGAAAGGATAATTGTTGCCTCGAAGTTGAAAAGATTTTATTGAATCCCTCAAACCCCATCAACATCAAATCCATTCCCTAACCTCCCTTCACCTACATTTACACACGCACACGCACACACACACTACTAACATGACACTCACCTCAAACTCTCACCTAAGAGACCCCATCTCACAAATTAGAAGGGATTCACAATTAATGCATTTACAAACTTCTCCTCCAGAGAGATTAGTCGGAAAATACCATGTTTTTTGAAGGTGTACTAGTTTTGCTCCATCACGATGTCTACACTAACACGTGTCAACATCCACTGCGGTCGATCCGATCAAACCCGAACAAAAAAGATACTGAGCTCAGGCCCATGATTCCCATCTGGGCTTATCATGTAAAGGGTCTCACAATCCTTGGAGCCCACGACCCAATCGAAATGAGCCCTGATATAGGCCAACTCACCATCAGGGCCTTCAACCTCAGAATTCCCGGGCAAAACGCCAGCACCCATTGAAATCGCCTTCAAAAGCTCCATGACGTTCAAGTCCTCCTCGTTAGCCTCTCTTCTAACCCCATACCCATGTTTCTTCCCATTGGAATACATAGTCCAAAGTGGCTCATCCAAAATCTTGGTCTTGTCCTTGTCGGGTCGTTTTTCGGATTCAAGGGCAAGCCGGACCATGCCCGCACTCATTTCCTTTTGCAAAACGCTGGTCTGCATTGCCAACTCAACGACAAGAGACGGCAAACACCTGGGATTCTCCTGCATTGAGAAGCTGACCCGACCCTTTCGGTAGCCGAATAGTGTACCCGTGACTCGGGTTCCCGATATTGTCCGGTGACTGTCCGGCAAGCTCCCGCCGGGCAAACCGGGGAACTTACAAACCGGGGGAATGATGGGAAGTGACCGGAAAACGGAGCGAAAAACGCGAAAAGCTTTGACGTTTTTGTGCCTTTTCTTCTGTGAAGGGGCTACTAGGGAGACGGATGGGCGAGAAGGTGGTGGAGGAACTGAGATAGATGATGATGACGAGGTGGAAGTCCGATAGTTTTCCGGCGGAGATGATGCCGCGAAGGCGACGGAGGCGGTGATGGTGCTACTTTTGTTCTCCCCCATTAATGGACCTTGGGAGCCAGAAATGGGGAGAGTGCCATCCGAGAAAGAGACAGAGACAGCGATAGAGACAGAGAGACAGAGAGAGAAAGAGAGGAGAGGGGGTTAGGCGTAGGGGGTTCGTTAAGTTAGGTACTATTTTTGTTGGGGTTTGGGCTAGGTCCGGGGAAGCCTTTAATTTCGGGGCTAATCCTGGACTTTGATTTATTGATATTCTGTCTGTTTTCCTGTTAGTCTGTTTTCGGGTTAATGACTCTCATAGATCAGCCAACCAGGTTGGATGAGACAATGACCCCCATCTGGTTTTTCAGTTCTCTTTTTTACCCCTTCCATCTTATACTAACAAACCATGAGATAATAATGAGTAACATGATAATCATAAATTTAGTATTTGATCTAAACTGATTAATAAGGCCGAAAATATCATTTATTACACTGCTTTTTAAATAAATAAATAAATAAATAAATAAATATATATATATATATATATATGTATGTATGAGTAAATTCCTTTTTTTTTTTTTTTGAAGAAAGAGATATGCCAATTGAGATATAGCTCATTGGATCTGAGTTTATACAATAGTCGCACAGAACGGCACATTTAATAGGTTTTACTTTGGATTCAAAATTTCTTATGCAACTATTAAAAATTGAACTTTGGATTTTACTTAAATTTTTCTACTAACAATAAATTTGAATATCATTTTGAATGGGAAAAAATTGAGTATAATCTGAATTTCAAGTAAAATAATTTTCATCTCTGTGGTTAAAGTTCAAGGTCAAATTCTTAGAAATTGCATTGAGGGAGGTTTGAGTCCACACAAAATTTCTATCATCGTATAAAGAAAAATGGATTTCTATTTTAGTATAAAAATGATAATTTAGTACATTAATTAATATCTGTCGATTATAACCTTTCAACAAATAGAGCATTTTCAATTGTCCTAAATTTTTCATTGAAATTGGGAGGTTGGAGTAGAGTCTCTCAAAGATGCAAAGCAGTAGAGTTTGTCTCTTTGAATAAATGAGTTATAATTCAACTAGTAGAAAGAGAGAGTTTGCTTCTTTAAAGAAAACATGCTCCCACGATTGGGAAATCATTGAATTTGAATAGTCGTAAATAACCACTTGAGCTATACCAAAAGGATATTTAAATGAGGAAAAGCTTAAACCGGGACCAGATACCCTTGGTATTTTATACTATAAATGCATAAATTCAACTTAGAAAGGAACAAAGAAACATGAGTAAATCGAATAGTTGAAATGAACATGTTAATTCTCAAACATGTTTATCTATATAAAAACACACAATCGAATTAACAAAAAAAAGCAATTCATTGGTTTTGACTTTTGAGTTCCTTAATCAAAATGTATTGGCAAGTTAATCATAATATGCATTATTACAAAAAAGTCAACCCTTGCTATTGAAATGCAAAAGCAAAATGTATTAACCTTATTACTCCGGTACATTAACGGCAGATTTTATACTATTATACTTTATTTTGCATCAACGAAAGAGATGAAGGTAAGCATTCTCCATTAGAATTTGTTCGTTATGGTTAATTCGAGCCGGGCGTGTCGAGGTCTGACTGAGGACTACAATGGCTACTGGGTTTTTGGTTTTATGAAAAATATGGGATACTATACCCACTTTGCTGATGAGATTTGGGGTGGATGAATGCTCAAAATTGGCTTGGGTCCTGAGATTGAGGCTTTGGTTCATTGGGAAAAAGTAGTAGCCCTGAACGTTGAAATTCTCTCATTCCTTGGGTTTATTTAAGGTAGGATTACCTTAAATATTCAAGCAATTTAAGGTAAAATTTAATTATAATAAATTATTTTTCTAGAAATATCACCACACTAAGGGGTCAATATTCGATAACCCAATTAGAAAAATAAGGTGATAACTTTTAGTTTATCTAATAAAAGATGCACTAAATATTGAGAATTATATTTCAATGGATTTAAATCCATAAATAATAAATCTTTTTATGTGTTTATTCAATTAAGTATAATTAATAAATGAATGCATATACCTGATGGGGTTTATATGATTAATTCATATAATAGTGGCTAATTTACTTATATATAATTATTAAATAAATTAAAATTTTAAATTTATTTTATTAAATAAATCTATAAAGCAGCTTGCTCCCGATTTGGTTACATTACAAGTTGCCTATGAGGGAAAGATATGAGACTTTCATATATTAAAAAATTAAAATTAAAAGGTTAGAATTGGGGGGAAATTATTAATACTAATTTATTATAATGGAAACAAAGCAGAGGAGACAAAAGCAAAGAAATTAGAAAAACAGGCGCTGATAGACGACGAGGACGGGATGATAGGTATATTACCCATCCGAGGGTCACGAGCCTCACCTTTCATCGCCCTACTTCAGGTTGCGGGGCTTTGCCGACGGGCATTGAGAAACGCGCACAGCCACACGACGACGAACTTACGTCACCCTAACCCCTCATCTGCCTTCGTGGGGCCCACTCCCCCACCGCCCCACCCGGCCCACTTTTGGTCGGTCGTGCCAATTTGAGAAGGATAATGATATGTATATATACGTGTACTAAACGAGTCAAGGACACAACAGATTAAATTTTAAATTTTATATAATATTAGTAAAAAAAAAATTATATTTGAATAATTTTGACTAAATCGAAATATTTTTTAAATTAAATATATTCAAATAAAATATCATATAAAATTCAATCAATTTAATTTTAATTTATATATTTTTCATATCATTCAATTTATCATTTGACCATTGTACATAGCTCACGGTATATACCCCAGCCCTTTAAAAAGGTTGAGATAATATAGCAAATTATAAAAAATAATGATAATTTAATTGTTTAATAGAAATATACATTTTTTTTTAATTTTATTTACAGTCGAAACTAACACAACACACCAATGTCTGATGGCTCAGTTGGTTTGGGGACTGACGTTCCTTAACCATGATCGGTAGTTCAATCTCCCATAAAAATAAAAAAATCAATACTGAGAGACCTGTCCTTCAATTGAAATCTGTAAGCAGTCGATCCAAATTAATCAAAATACTGAGTTGGTGGTCACCTCAACAAAGTAAATGAGGGAGCATTGTTTTACAAAAAAAAAATATTTATCAACAACCTTTGTCGAAAGAAAAAAGAAAGACCATACTTATATCCCCTAAAATACAAATATCGAACTTTAGATCAATGAAAAGTATATATAAAATTGAATCTCCTACAAGTACTGAAATTTAAATTTTAAAAACAAAAAATGTAATTACAACTAACCTACATAAAATTTAGTCGTTTTCGCTCAGTTTAGTAGAAAATTTATGGGTTAAAATTACACAATCTTAAACGATTACTAAATAAATTTTTACTTAAAATTTAAATTTCTTCATTTGTAAAAATTTGAATGTATTAACTAAAGGAGTACACCTTTCCCAGCGGAGGCAAGGGGGACGAAGGGTAATTTCCCCTAATTTAAAAAAAAAAAAATCTATAACGACCTCTTTAATTCCAAGGTATTAACTTTCTTCGATTACAAGTACAACAATAACAATAAATTGAGTTTTAATCTCAATATTTAAAATCGATCATTTGAAAAACAAATATAAAAATAATTAAATATAAATAAATAAATACATATAAATGAATAATAAAATAAATAAATAAATAAATAAAATATACAAATAAATAAAAAACAAAATCAAAGATAAATATATATATATCTATATATATATATATAAAATATGATAGTTTATTTTTCTACGCCACTCATTTATATGTAATGTTATCTTCTCGTCTAAATTTTTAACTATCATATTTTTACGAATAATTTGTATCCAACTTTTTAACGATTTACCCATGCGTTTTATTAGATCTCTTATATATAAGTTATCAGTTATCCTAACTGGTGCGTCCATGGGTCTTCTTGCACATGTCCAAACCAGCCCAGACGACACTCTCACATCTTATCCACAATTGAACTAATTTCTAACTTATTACAAATTTCTTCCTTTCTAATTTTATGTTTTCTAATTTTGTCACATATCCAGTTAAATATTATCATTTCTGTTACGACTATTTTTTATTTTTATTATTGTTTAATAACCAAATACTCAGTATCATATAATAATACAGGTCTAACCACGATTCTCCGATCATAAGTAACTCTAAATAATTTTTAAATTTTTATTATTGACAAAACATTTGCCGTTATTATAACACAATATTTGTTATATATTGAGATAATACCGAAAATATATCTATTGCATACTGTTATTAGAGTTAGAGACTGAAGTATGTAAATACTACTATGTATATCTATTATATACTCAATGATACATAATATTTCTCAGTTTTATTCATTTCTCATTATTTTTTATTTTTTAAATAACAATTCTATCTTTTAAAATTTAAATCTTAATAAAGATACAAGAATCAGAATCTAATCTTATTACTTGTGAAATATGTATTTCAGCTTATTGAATTAAAGGAAAATTTATATATATTCATTAATTTCCTCAGCCAAATGAAATAAGGGAACGGAGTTTAGAAATGGAAATTGAGAATTATTAATATTGCATCCTCCACGCGCGCACGCCCCCAAATAATTAAGTCATTAGCGCGTGGGAGAGATGACGAAGTTGAAACCGTTCCGTTTTATTTTTACTATATTTAAAGAAGTTGGACCGTTCCCACTGAATTCCACACCTTGCTTGCTCGTCTTCCATCTCTTGCCTTTTATCACATCTCCTCCTCTCTCTCTCTCACCGACCATTCTTCGTCAATAACTTCTTCATCTCTCTCTCTCTCTCTAACTGCCATTCTCTTTCTCCGATAATGTTCAATATGGAAGACGAGCTTGTTCTAGAACTAGACGGCCACGGGGTGCCTTGGTTGACTTGGATCAATCTCGTTGTTTTGTTCCTTCTCTTCATCTTGCTCTATTATTCCATTGTTTTTGGCTTTGATTTCTCAGAACAAAACAACTCTCTACTTTCTTCCTCCTCCTCTCGCTCGGACAAGCTTCTTCTCACCAAATCAACCACTATCTCTCGGTCGTTACACACTTCCAAGGTTCTCTCTCTCTCTCTCTCTCTCCCTCTCTCTGTGTTCTTGTTCTTGCTTTTTTTTCCTTTTTTTTAATGGTGAAAACTGTGAAACGCGTTATTGTTGTTGAAATTAATTATGATTAAGTGCACTAATGGTTACCTTCTTCTTCTTTAAAGATTTTTTTGGTCGGTTGGGATTTAGGCATTGTTTGGACGAACCAATTTATTTATTGCAATCGAATCAAATTTTACTACAGTTGAAGGTGTTTAATGAATGTAATGATCTTCATAATCGATTTTTTTAAGGTATTTGGAGGAATTGATCATCATTATAATCTGATTTTAGTAAATTTGGGTATGAAATTGGATTACTTGTTGCCCTAAAATACTTACTATTTTTGTATTCATTTTTCAAATTTGCATGATCATCAATCTTACCTTTCTTTCAATTTCTATTATTGCAATCTCAATCATGTGCTCCTTGAAGGAGAATATGTTCAACTTTGGCATCTAGTTCTGCCCTTGTATATTTTCAAGTTAATTTCATTTCAGGCATTTGAAAACTTAATATTATCTCCCCCCCCCCCAAAAAAAAAAGAAAAAAGAAAAAGAAAAATTTTTTATAGGTTATAAAAGTAAATGCCCAGCCTTTGCTTTTAAGTTTTTATATGACCAAAGCTTTTGCCCTAAGTGGAGTGATGGAACATAACTTTGGGAATGTGGCACCAGTGAAAAAGAAACATGGGTCATGTTAATTTCAATTATGAATCATCATACTTCTTTTTATTAATAATAATAGTTATTATTATTACTAATTAATAACAATCATAATCATAATTTTAATCACGTAGTCCTTGAGCCATGGGGTGGGGGTGGAAATTTTGTATATAATTTGCAAATTTATAATCCCAAATGATTATGAGGCTTCAATAAATCGAAGTGCATGTTGCATTTTTGTTTGGGCCTGCCATTAGCTCACTAGTTTTAGTAACAAATTTGGGTATTTTGTTAAATAGCTTGTTTGAACAAATAATCCATTATATTTTAATATTTTGAAGTCCATTGAATGACAACTCTTTCCAGTTACATAAATTAAATATGAACAAGTCTTGATTTTGATGTTATCGTTATCTGTGGTCACTTTCTCTTGAGCTTCCTCTGAAGGGAGACTAATTCCGTGGGGAAACTAATCTCAAGCACACCTTCAACACCTTGTTATACTTTTCATGCCTGCCTGTGGAGTCTAGTCATGGAGTTTTTGTCCTTTTTTTTATGAAGACAGAACCATTTGTTTGAACTTTTTTTTAATACCCCAATTCTTGATAAATTTGCCTGTTTACATTTTTTATGTTTGTACATTAATCAATAATTTGCTGGAACTTTGCCTTTGATTTTGTCCTTCAAGTTGTCTGGAACCGAGACAAATGCTGGAATTTTGGCATTTGTGGATCTAATATTATATGATAGCTTTTAAAAAAAAAAAACCTTTTTTTGGAGCAGGGTTGATTATCCACCCTTTTAAACATGTGAACTATTTCTTTTTCTTTCACATGAACTTGATGGTTTTTATCTTCTTCTATTTTTGTTTTTTCTTTCAAATCTATGTCAATGAGTAGAAGCAAATGCCTTAATTTGTATTGAATTGACAGAGAGAGACATCTTGAATAAAATGGACATTTAGCTTGGGATTGCCCTTCTCTTTCCCACACCTCTTATGTTGTTGTTGATTCTTAACTCTGGTTCAATTTCCTTTTACATGAAACTCAAAGCGCATGGTAATATTGAATTGCGTATAATTTAATAAACTTTTTCAGGTAGGAGAGCACCATATTATAAAAGGAGATATAGGAACAAGCACAAGTAGAAGAATAGTAAGAGAAGGAATATTGCCAAGAGAAGGCTGTTCATTTAAGAGCTTAGCTCGTGGTAACCGGTTTTTCGATGACTCTCACAGCCCTTGCTATTTTCTTGAATTAGCTAAA
Source organism: Dillenia suffruticosa (assembly GCA_033439265.1). Classification (NCBI taxonomy): domain Eukaryota; kingdom Viridiplantae; phylum Streptophyta; class Magnoliopsida; order Dilleniales; family Dilleniaceae; genus Dillenia; species Dillenia suffruticosa. The sequence goes on from JAVTVX010000027.1 coordinate 3,490,877, forward strand.
AAGGCCTTCCTTAAATGCTTGGGATTGGATTGTAATTCCGATGATTTGTCATTAATGGAGCAAAGAAAAGATAAATGATCCACGTATGCTCCTCCATTCTCCATGTATCTTATGAATGTTGATAATGAGTTGAGGAGTTTTGCTACCATTCCGCTTCAGGGCAAGAGGAAAGGTCTGTGTAGCGAGTGTTGCAGGCATTGGGATGGAAATCAGGTTGTGAGACAAATGGGAAGAAAATTTTATAGCTTGCAAATCAGTCTCTTATAAATCCAGTCCGCGGCAAGGGTTAGCTCGAGTTGACACCTGTAACTCATTTGAATGATTGGGAAAACAGCACTGATTTTTTGAAGCAGTTCAATCAGATGCCATGTTCCCTTTTTTTCTTCTTTCCCAGATAAGATTCGCATTCTCTTGAGTAAGCCCCGTGAAACAGATCGGGCATTTACCCAGCATTGCTCTTGTTGGGCACTAGCATGTTAGGATGGTACAGGGAGATAAAAGGTGTATCTGGTTTTACTGAAAGAATCAATAATAATTGCATCAGGCAACGTACATCTCCTTAGTTCTTGTCTTTTTGGGAAAGGATAAAGAGGCTGTAATCAATGTAGTAATTACATCTTTAAGTGTTATTATGAGTGATTTCATATGCTGGGAAATGTTTGATTTAAATCATAGTTACTACTTTTTGAGTGAACTTGCCATTATAATTTTTTTTTTTTTGGTGAATCTTGCCATTATAATCTCACTGTGTGAGTGGTCAACCATCCTAGGGTGAAGTTGTTATTATAATTTCATTAATGTGCGAGTATTCGAGCAGCGACAAGGTGTTTCATCCCCTCTGACTACTATCTCAAGTGGGTTTAAACTCATGACCTTGCAACATATACTCGTTTTTTTATCATTATCTGGATGGTATGGCACTATGTTAGTTATGCAGATATACACTAATCTAATGTACTTAAAAAATGTATATAAATATAGGTGTCTGATGTACCTAATCAATGTCGGCAGATGCTGTTTACGGCATCATGTGGACAACTCAAAGACACGTGAAGGTTAACTGCACTGTTTGGTCACATGGGCCACCTGTTTAGCATCTTCCTCCTCTAACTCTATCTTTATGAAAAAAAAATGGAACACAAAAACATAAAAACATTTGATGGTGAATCATTTATATGATTGATTGCTCCTGCCACCCTGCATCAGCAAACAGGAAAAGGTGTCACCGCTGCAGTACTGCACTATAATGTTCTTTATTTACTACATGCTAGATATTCAATTTCAGGTATGTAATTCTGTAGCCAACCCAGTATGCCTAGCTCGCCAAGCTCACCAAGCACTCTAAATTGGGTAATAATTGCTAGTTCAGCCAATTGAATCTGAATTCAATCCTGTCCATATCAGTACCGGAGGATTATGGGCAGGGAAAGATTTAATCTACATTGTTAACTCCAAAGCAAGAAAGAGAAAATATTGAAAGGTGGCAACTATGATAATCAAGTAAATGGAGCAGTTGGGAAATGACACCTAACGATTTGTTTGGCTCAGTTCCTGATTCTGTAAGGGGCTGGAGAGTTTTTGGATGCTGATATATAATAGCAAAAGCGCCTTTTTGATCAATGCCACACCAACCGGTCAAAGAAAATGATCGCATCAAACTCCCATGAATATATATTGTTCTCACTCAATTACATATTTTAAATTAAAATTATAAAAATAAAAAGTTAAAATTAAAAAAAATTAATCTTTTAATAAATTTTATAATAATCGGATCGAATTTATCAAATAAAATTCAGAAAAAAAAAAAAAAAGAAACACTCACATACACGCGTGTGCGAACCACTCTCCCGTGGAGCCCTGAGTTGGCCGATTTGGGCTCTTGTCCCTAAACACATCCGGGTCATGTAGAGGTCAGCTCGGCAAAAAAATTATTAATATATTATAAAACTTTATATTTTTAATTAATATTTTTAAGTTAGTAAAATTGCACAAATATCATAGTATTACATTATTAGATTCAAATTTTAATAATAAATCTGATTTATTTAGAAATTATATAAGAAATATTATCAACAAAAAATAATAATAAGATAAATTGGAATTCATCTATTCCAAACAGCACCAAAGTTGCTCATGTGTCCCAATGGGGAAATTTGGTTGGTAAAATATACATTGGCATAGAATTTGCATGACTTCATATTAAATTGAGTTATAATACCGTATGTATTTTTTTTTTTTTAATAAAAAGGGCAATTGCAAAAGTAGAGAAATTTGTGAGGGACAAATTTGGTCTTCACTGATAATAATTAGAACAATATAATTAATGACAATGACACATTATGTTCAATAGTTGACTATGTTAATACATTAAACTTAGAAAATCCGTAATGATCACAATTGAACATAGATTTTGGACTCGTAGGTGCAAACTCCACAACTTTAAGTATGAAGAGAGAGAGAAGAGGGGGAGGGGGGGGGGTGGGAGAGAATGGGAGACCTTAGTGTTTTTAAAACTGAACCGAATTAGTTGGTTCCAATTTGTTCAAGAATAATTTTATAATTTAGTTCAGTTATTATTATTAAATTAGATAAAATCAATCCAGTTAAAATTATTTAAAATCGATTAAAATCAATAAAATCAGTGAATTATTTAAACTGATTTGAAATACATAAATTTTATTTATTTTAATATATACTCTATACAAATGGTATATATGATATCACGGTGATATTGTTTGATTTGTAAAATAATCTGATCAGTTCGACTAATAAATCAATGAATTAGTAGGTTCATCGAATTATTTACTAGTTTAATTTTAAAAACATTACTCACAAGGAATCCCTTGGACAGTTGCGTAAATGATCTCAATTGAACATAGATTTTGGACTCGGTAGGTGCAACCCCACAACTTTAAGTAGAGAGAGAGAGAGAGAGAGAGAGAGAGAAAGAATGGGAGACCTCACAAGAAGTCGCTTAGACAGTTTAGTTAAAGCTATGATTCAGTGTTTGGGCCTTTATACAACTGATCAACCCAGCTCCAATCATCATAACACTTCAAACTCATTGAAGACTAATGAGGTCGGTTTGCAAGACCCCACATCAAATGATGAACAAGAAATAAAAATCAAAGCAAGTTCCTCTCCCTCTCTGAAATACGATTGTTAATTTGATAAGCTTTAATAAATCGTGGGTTGTGGATGTGTTTAACAGGAAGATGTCTCCAACGGCAGTGACTTGAACAAAACTTCTGTCCCGGGTATTTTTCAAAATCTTCCTTCAACCACATCAAGAGATTTCAATTTCAATGTAAGTTGCCTCTCTCTCTCGCTCTCTCTCGCTCTCTCTCTCTCTCTCTCTCTCTCTCTCTCTCTCTCTCGGTCGAACTAGGCCACGTATTATCAATGAGCATATAATTTATGTATTACAACAGGAAGGTCTTGTAGCAACTGAAGCTGCTACTGATATGATTATGCCAGATGCAATACCTTCAAGGCCTCCCATCAGTCCCGGCCCAGGTGGTCAAATCAACTGAGTCATATCTTAAATATTGTCTCTCTCTCTCTCTCTCATTCTTGATTATTTCTTTATATGTATCTTTCAAATAATTCAGTCACAGATACATTGGTCTCCCCCCCCCCCTTCTCATGTATGCTTATTCTTCATCATTTCTTCATATTTTACTTCCTTGAGTGTATGGGAAACAAACACATTGGTCAGAGGACACAGTGGTGATGCCAATCTAGGAAGCCTTTGTTTGTTTTTACATAGAAACTCAGTGTGTGTTTGGCTTTTTTCTCTTTAAGAATCCTTTTTGGAAGTTGGAATCATTATTTTAGACAATTATAAGTGTTTTAATATTTGAAGATTAGGTCTGTCGACTAACTCGAGACAAGAAGGAAACGTCCATGGGCAGTTGTGCTCTCACATCCCTTTGCCAATGCCAACGTTGGCAGGTGTTTTTAATTTTTATGTTTTTTGTTACACAAGAATTCAAACTTTTAATCTCAAGATTGGGGAGGAGCTTGTGATCACTAGAGTGTTCACTTGGGGATGCAAGTGTTTTTATTTTAACATAATAATTCATATTAACATATTTTTGACTAATTTTTAATCAAATATTTGTTTGAATTATTGAAAATACGCTGATAATTTGATCAAAATTTATTAATATAAAACTTTCGAGTAAGATTTAATCCATTTAGATTATAATTCATTTGATTCACATAAGATTACTGGCTAATAAATGTGTGCCAACTTAGATAAGCAAGCATGCTTGTGCAAGGAGAGTCTGTTTTATGGAATGACCTTAAAGAGAAACCCACTTTTTAATTTGCTTTTATCCGAGAATATTTTGTGAAAAATGAATATCAAAACAGCCAAACAAATCAATTTCTTATTTGGATGACCCACTGTTTCATTTCAACAAAAACACTCAAATTCTTATGAGAAATCATATAAAACAATAGTTAATTGTGGGAAGTTTCCCAAGAAAAAAGAAATAAATGACTCAAAACAAAAAGGTTCTTGTGTCCCACTACTGTGTCACTGAGGTATGGCCACATAGATACGACTCCATCCCAGGCAGCAGCCAACACACAGTCACAACCTCCTAGACACTTGTGTTCTCTCATACACGTCTAAAAATGGGAAGCTTAACTAAAGAACAAAAAAGACAAGTGAAACAAATTAATGAGAGGATACCAAAGTAAATATTGTCTTATAAGACCTGAGAGGGAAAAAGGGAGAAAACTAGTGTGAGCTACTGCATATGGAGAGTTCAAGTTACTTCTATCGACCCCTCTATTGCCTTGAACAAGTCATCAATGAATTCCTCTAGGCTCATCTACAGAAGATGGTTCACCAACCGTACAACCTCAGCCGGAATCATGTAGCACTGTAATGAACTTGAACACCTCTCTCTCTCTCTCTCTCTCTCTCTCTCTCTCACACATTCCAGTCAGAAAATTGCAGGATGAGTCGAGAGATGTGACAAGGGGAGTAGTAAGGAGAAGGCCACCAAGGCCGCCAATAGGCTCAGGAAGTGTGGCCAGAACAACTCCACTTTATCATGAACTATCATTATTTTTATAGGTCCATAATCTCACAATTTGCCCTTTTTTTCCTTGTTTTTTTTTTCTGGGTATGCAAAACCTCCTTCAGATGTGTATTGACTTTTGAGTGAAACCAGGTTTAGCCATGTTCTATGTATAGTCCATAAAACCAAACTTCTGAAAAGTAAAAATATTTCCAAAACACCTGGGTTTTCATTACTTGCTCCACATCATCTGGGGTTGGCAAACGCACCAAATCTTCAAACTTGTTTGTACTCATTGAAGTGTTGAGTAGATCCGCATTGAAGGTCCCCAAACTACAACTTGTAACTCATCTACATTGAGAGCTTCACCCCGCACAAAGGGTTTACTGGTGTCCAAATTTTCTCTTCATAACACTCGGACTGCAAAAGAGTAGGTGACCAGAAGCAAAGAATGAACACCACCTCGAAAACAAGTCCACAATAAAAGCAAGCAAGCAAAGGCAATTAATTACTACACACCAGCATGGAAATAATTCAGTTCATGTAACCCTTTCTAGTGATCTACCTTTACCATAGTGTGCACTTACATTGGCCCAAGAAGTTGTGATAATGGATCTCATGAGATGTTTTGCTATCTTATGCAAGTTGAGTTTACGGCTTTTAAGCAAAAATTGCATAATAATCGGTGAAACAAGCAAACTTTATTCTAGAAGAGAGAGAAGGAGGCATATAACATCTGAGAGGCACATGACAGCTATGAACTATCTAGCATTTACTAGCACAGTGCAGCTGCACAAACAATTAGTTCCATCTTTGATATCCAAGAAACGAAATGAGTAGGAAAAGAAGTAAGCATCAAAATAGAACCAAGGAAACTAAGTATTCTGAACAATTGTTCAATCTCTTTTCAAAGTGATAGGAGCAACCAACGCCCTTCTCAACCATCATATCTGACCTTTAATTCTAAACAATTTGATAGAAATGCTGATTCCTGCATTCAGATGATATCAAGAAAAAAAGGGATTAAAGAGGAAAGATCATCAAACCAGAAAATAAAAGGAAACCAAATATTCAGGGTGTCTTCAGGGTGTATAATCTTTTCCCATGTATGATAACTTCAGCTAAAAGCCACATCCTCTAGCTAATGGCAACAATGTATATGGAAAGGTATTTACCCCAATTAACAACACTCACGCTTGGGTTTCTGGCCAAGAACAAGCCTTGAAAAGAATGTACATCTTAAAGAGAGGAACAATGATTCTCCATCATTGACAATTAGCAAGTTCTAGACCATTTTGAGCAAATGCTTTAGTCAATCATCCAACAAATGGTTTCCCATCCATAAGCTCCGTAGACTGAAAGATTCTAATCAAATCCACCGGTATTATCATCTCCAAAAACTTGGATAGTCACCATCTCCCATGTCCAATTAATCACAAGCACTCAACAGTGCTGCACCTTCATCACCACACCACCCTCCCACTTAGTGACGCAGGCATTCTATAATAAACTAACAAAATATCCTCATGTAAAGCTGTCTGGTGATAGACAACTATGACTAAAATAAGTAATTATCATGATATTTCCAGCACTAACCCCCAACCTCCAAACTAAGGTTGTCACAAGTACTTGAAGACCAATACAACCAAAAGACAAAATAAGCAATCTAGCAATAAACAAGTTAGCCACATATATAAAAGCTTCAGAGCAAAGAAAAGGAAATGAGCATCATAAATTTGCATAAATACCCACAGAGTGTGAACTAAACCATCAACAGGAAAGATAAAACCGAAAACAAAGCAGATACAAGTTCTGCAATAAGGATGCAAACAAAAGGCAAAACAAGCATCCCTCAAAAGATAACTGTGTTTGTAGGGAACAAATTTCAAGTTTAAGGAGAAGAAATGACAACCTCAAAATTGGGAAGAAAGCAATTCTTACAAGCAATTGCGTTATGTACAAAGGACAGGAGTTTCTCAAGGTGATGATCATATTCTTGAGTCTTAAACTTTACCCTTCGGCTGTTTAGAGAGGTACCCAAGTGCCATCCTAGAAAATTTGGTCACTGTAAAAAAGATTTGCAAAAATGCACGACCTTGCACAATCCCTTCTCGCACTTTTCTGGCAATCCTAGCCACTGCTGGTCCTGCTGGTGCTGGTTTGGTCTCTGGACTGGCCATCACCACCACCTGCATTGAGGCTAACCAAGTAAAAACGAAGTAGAATCCATTGTTATATAGACATCTTAGACCTTAGAAAAAATCATAACTACAAAGAATCTCAATAACCTGGAGTGATGGTTGTCAATCGACGAAGTCTCTCCTCAGCTACCCGAACAGCTCGAGTGGAGGTTCTAACACCTTGAGTTATCTCTTGGCTGAAAAAAAAAAAAAAAAAAAAAAAACAGATAATCTTAAGCACCATCTACAAAACAAAACAGTAAGGAAAAATTTTTGACAAGTACAAAAATTTGTAAACTAACCCAAGATCACTAAGCTCCATTGTTAGGTCACTGATTTCCATCCCGGATAACCTAATAGCAGCCATTGTGCTGGGGAGCTCTTCCCTCGTGGCATCCATTAGCCTCTCGAGTGACTCTGCAGCTCTCCGAAAAGCCTTGTATACAAAGCATTTTTGAAATTTCAATCCACTGACAAAGTACTAATACTACAAGCTATGAAGCTATTGACCGGCATGAGCATAACAGCATAACACAGTTATAAAAATTTCACACTATTTTACATAACACAATATGAATATCATATCATGTCATTCCATGGTTTTCACAATACCAGCGCCTTCGTAGAACTATAGTAATGGGTTCGCCAAAGGGGAGTAATTATGGCTCAAACCACAATTCTATAATCTCCCTTTGCCCTTTGGCCCAGTAAAAGCATATATGTGTGACATGATATGAACACGCTCATTTATACCGTAAAGAATTCGTCCAACACAGACTATTAGCAATACCCAGGTCTACTAACACATATATTAGTATTTTGTATAAATTAGTTTGAAAAATATTCATGGGCATCGAAGATTACTAACCAGAAGAGCTGGGATTGCTGAGAAAAACAGCCAAGTTGCAGAAATCGCAACCTGCGTAAGAACTGCAATTGTCAGCCTATCTAAAATAATATTATTGTACCTATGTTTTTTTTCAAGACATTAAACACCCAAATTAAAAACCCTAGAAATAAACATATAGAGACAGAGACAGAGAGTACAGCGCAAGCGATGAGATTCAAAATGGAAATATGACGTTTGGTGAGGTTCCAATAAGAGAGCTGAAGAGAAGACGGAGATCCCACAGTTGAAGTAAACTCTACATGATGTGAAGGAGGAGAAGATTCAGCTACTGTGTTATCTGCTGACGATTTGAGCGAAAATGAAGGGAATCGCCGCTGAAGCTGTGCTCGCCGGAAATACAAGCCCCGAGAAATTGGACTTACATTTCCACCGACGAAGCTGTTTCCGGTACTTGGCTTGAAAGCCACGTTCGAAGCACATAATCTTAACATTGAATTCATCGATTCACGCTCTCTCTCTTCTCTCCCACTCTCTCTCTCTTTCGGGTACTCCGCCCAAGTAGCTCAGGCTCGGCTGCTGCCAAAGACATTTTTCATTAGAAGCAGCGTTATGTTCAACACCTCGTTTTTGGTTGAACACCTCGTTTTTCACTTCGTCAATGAAGCGGCCGTTCTACAGAACCGGCAATTGAGCCGGGCCAGCCCGAGCTCAGCCCGTTTTGAAGGGCCGAGCTCGGCCCATCTGGGCCGGGCTGAGATTAGGTCCATTATTTAGGCCCATTTTAAATACAAACCGAATGTGGACAACGGTGGACTCGAACCATTGTAGACTTGGTCTATTTAAAATTAATATATATATATTTTTTGGATTTTACGGCGTATATTTGTTGCTCATGTGACATGTCCTCTCTCTCTCTCTCTCTCCTCATTGGAAACCACACGCAAACTCACAAACTGCAGAGCCCTCTCCTTCACTCTCTCTTCCCCCTCTCTCACTCATGGCGTCCATGATAGATCTAAATTCTTTCCAATAGATCTGTTCCTATCTGATGATTCTTCATCTCATTTTCCTTTATGTCGATGATTCGGTTTTTCAGATTAAAAGTTTAAGAATTGGTTGTGATCGAACGATCATCTTGAAAATTGGATTCTCATCTTGAAGTCATTGGTTAAATGCAAACTCACCCAACTAAAGCTGGTTGTGCATCTTTCTTCATCTCCCCCAATTTCTCTCTCCTCTTCTCACCTCGATTCGATCTCCTTTTCTTCAACAATCCTTCAAATCAATCTTCGTTTCACCTTCTTCTCTCTATCCTTTATCGATTGATCTAAGTTTCATATATTTCTTCGTTCTATAATCAATTTTCTAGGGGATTAGGGTTTCTTGAAGTTTTTTATCTTTGATTTTATATTCCAGATCTACATACTTTTTTGTCAGATCTACCTTTTTTGCCTTTGAATCTGTTAATTTTGGTTCTTATTTCGTCAATTTTTAGTTGAAATTTTAAGAATTTAGTGTTCAAGTTTTTTGTACAAAAGAGAGCTTTCGCCTCTCTCTCTCTTTGGGTATGAAATATAGTGATAGATCCCTTAATCAAATTTACGAATTCGATCCATTATTTGGGTATGAAAAAAATAATGTTGAGAAAATAGTCCTCTTAAATAGGTCACTGTAAGTCTCGAATCGAATTAATTAGAGTATGATTTCAGATACCGATTGGTATAATATCCAAAAAAAAAAGAAGTTAAGTTAAATATTTAATTATTATTATTATCATTATAATTATTAGAAATTATAATATGAGTATTATTTTTTTGTTACATAAGGCATGAAAATACGCACACACTCACGAAAGTTTGAATAAAAGATCTCGACAAAAATAATTGAAGAAAATGTTTTTACCGCTCAGTGTCCTTATAAACACATAATACTGGTAGAAAGAAAGAGTCAGAGGGAACCAAAGGATTTTCCTTTTCCATTTATATCTCATATATACAGAATAATGCCCTCAGCTTCCTCTACAAAATTCTCATCCGCCTCCCTTTCCCAACCCAAACATATTACCCCACTAACCTGTTGCATATAACCCACTATAAACCAAAATGTACATATACAAACATAATCCCAATTTTCCCTGCCACCATCAAACGTGAACCTACCATAATGGAGCTCTCTCATCCATCTTTATTACTTCCATGACTGTTGCATTGCAAAAGAAACATCTTTGGCAATTTAGTAGATGCCTTGTTATGCAGCCAGAACAGGACCTATGAGAACAAGGCACAAAATAGGCATCTGCCTCACACGCGTAACAGATGCAACACATGCTGTCATCAGCATCTACATCTCTCCTGCATTCCCAGTTCTCAACTTCCTGTGAGTCGGTCATCCGTCTAATAAGCACATCTGAGAACTTCTCTAGCTGCATTAGTTTTTCTTGATAGTCCCCTCTAAAGGAACCCGCCTGGAAGACAACAAATAAAAATGGAAATGTTTTAAGGACTAAACCTGTACGGGCATGTTTCAACATTGAGAGGAAATCTAACAGAAGTAGGGGAAAGAAAGCGTGACAAGAACTAACCCAATTGTACTCTAGTAGATACTGAAGTCCACAGTGAACAGTATCTGGGCAGTCCATACTAGAAAACACACTTGCCACATCATTCCCTTCACCACATTCTGTCCCAATACCAGCATCCAACAAGTTCAAAATAATTCCAACAATTGGCGCTAAAATCATTGCACGGTTGACTCTCTCTAGTGAATGGCCATGTCTTCTCACTGAGCTGCAGAAGCAAATGCAAAAGAATGAGCCAAGATGCCAGAATGCTGTATCAGTTGAACTACCTGCTCCATGCAGTACAAGTTCCATCACAATTAGATGGAAAAACACAGACATCTAAGGGAGGATACTGAGGTCAAAAAAGTCCTAAATCCTCAATGGAACCAATGACATAACTCCTTACCAGACCCATTGTCGTAGCTATCCAGGATAAAATTAAAATTAACCCAGGTTGTATGTTTCTCAACATATATAACAATGTACATGCACCAAGAGCATTAATTCCTATGCTAGAAACTTACAGGTCAAAGAATTCAGCATCCACCGTGGAGATCATGTGGCTCAGGATAAACACAATCAACTCTGTCAGCCTCCGGAGGTTCATGTCACTTCCTAGTAAAAATGCTTGAGGGATCTCACGAGTGCAAAACTCCAATACCCTTGCAAGGTTGCATGAAAGGTCAAATATAACACTGCACTTCCTTTGCTGAAACTCGATGACCTGCAAACAGTTTGTGCATATTTAATATTCAAATAAAAAATACCACAACTTTTCCAGACGATGAATGCTATTCAAATTTCTTAGGACAACTAAGTAGACTAAGAACCCTTAAAAGGATCAAACCCTACTCAGCATTCTGGCAAAAACTCATCCTAAATAGATTAATAAGGAATATATCAATGAGTCAGACATGTTACACCCAGCTAAGCTGGTAAAGGAGTGATGTCCCCCTAAAAAGGTCTTCAAAGCTTTGAAATTGGATCGGACTTTGCATGTGGTTCGTGGGGTTGTTGTGCATGCTCAATAATTATGCAATGCACAGGTACAAATGTAAGGGCTCAAGTCCCACATATATATATCTATTTAAATTAAAAATAATATAAAAAACAAAAAAAAATATTGTCATTGTCCATTAATCCCCGTGGTATGGTTTAAGGTTACAAGAACTCTTATTTTGCCAATATTCTACATGCTGAACCAAATTTGTCACTAATTTGAGATGTAATTTAAAAATGATTCTTTATATTAAAAAAATAACAATACCCAAAAGACATCATCATTGTATGTTAATCCCATGCTATGTAAGGTCATAATAAGTCTTATTTTGCAGATTTTCTACATGTTGGACCAAATAAGCCATATGAGGTAATTCTCTTACCACCTACACCATGTCACCATTCCCCTGCCTAGATGTTACCATATCACTCCTCACAACTATTGTCATATCACAAATATATTGTAAATCATAATACTTGGTTCTCGATAGAAAATTCATTTTAAAAGAGAAAGGCAGACTATTGAGTTCCATAAAACAGCACCACCCTGTTCATCACTGTATGGTGAAAAAAAGAAAATTTTAAAATCAGGAAAACTAACCTGGTAATTTTCTTGCATTTCACGAATTGAAACTGAGAATTCAGTCATTGTCCAGCTAAGAGTGTTAAACAACCGGTTGAGGAAAGCTAAGAATAACTCCTCATTGTGAATGCAAGCTTCCCGCAGCAATTTCTTTACAATTCAAGAACCCCAAAATAATAAGTCAGATTCAAGCCCACCAGCTCTTCTCAAGGAGAAAAGGGCGACTATAAACAGCAACAACAGTAAACCACAATTTCACCTGGAAAAGGACAGAGGATGATGATGACTCTCCAAGCTTCGAAGAACCAAAGCCAGAACCCTTGCACAACCGAAGAAGTATGTTTGCCACAGGGATCCAAGATCTGTTATCAAAAGCTGACAGTAATGCTTTTGGCATCCTCTGAGTTGCTGCTTCATTGCTTTCAAAAGCAGCCAAAAATTCCCTGTACTGCACCAAGACAGATATAGATTGGAGAAGAAGATCCCTCAGATCTGCACTTGATATCCGAGGATCATTGAAGTGGGTAACAATGAAAGTGATCTGACCAATAAGACATCAAAATAAGTAATGTAAGAGTAGCTCCGCAGCAAGCATACAAATTGTCATCATAGTGCAAACTAAAGGAAATCAGATAGACCAAGTGCAGTGCCTTGACAATATGCCCAAGGAGTGTAAGCAGATTGGCCATTTGTTGGCTTTATGGTAATTACCCAGTAATTGCTCAGATCAAGTGCAAAGCTAGAAAGGTTTCTTGACTAAAGATGCATAACGGTGGAATAAAAGTTGAGAATGATTCTGATTTGTGCTTGTATGCAAAAAGAGATCATGATTTTCATGTTTGTAAGATGAAGCAGGAATATTAGAGGAACAGGATCCATTCCATGCCAATATGAAGGAACCTTTACAGTAAAGCTTTCTTGGTTACGCTCCAAAGTGAATTGCAGACTAAACACGAAGAAAGACAAAACCTACATACTATAAGCCAATATGCACTAAGATGATAGTGCCCAAATTTGTTAATTAAAATTTTGAAATTCTTGGTTAAACTCTACTATCACTGTAGCGATGTTAAAAAACAATCACAGAAATAGATGAAGAAGAATGAGAGAAAAACAAAAATGGGAGAACCAGAGGAAGAAAGAGAAAAGTTTAAGCATTAGACGTACAAATGAAGAGAGTCCTTGCTTGATAAATATTGCAGAAGGAACAAATGGAGGATCACTCTTCCGCAACACATGGAAACAGTCAACCTGCAAGTAGTTAAGATAGTAATTAATTTTAACGCAGAACAAGCTTGAGATTCAGTAGGCATGAGAATAATTTTATACAATTGTTACCAAGTGCAAGCAGAGTTTTCTATTAAAACCACAAAAAGCTTGCCTGATTTCCATGCAACATGGAAGTTCAAAATACTAGTATGGCCGTTTGCTACTTGAAATTGCATATATTACCTTTCGGAAGAGAGTTACTACAAGATTTTGCAAAAGTATGAGAAACAAAAATTCACGTACCAAGGCCTCCAAATAGAATTCAGGAACATAAATGTACACTGAATCATGTTTGCTAAGAACCAAAAGCAACTGGACAACCCACATGCAGCTGGCATACATTCCTCTTTGCTTCCACCGAGAGAAAAGAGAGATGCGATACCTGCAAATCATGATATGTGAACCAATGAAAAAAAGGCACAAGTAACAACCAACAAATTAAAAATATGCACAACAAAAACTGAAAGAGAAAAGAATGTGATAGACATGGAAGCAGCATATTGAATACAAAGTTAATAATCTTGTAATGAAAAGGAAAAGGAAAAACACAACAAAGATCCATTATCACTTTCAAGTAACAATAATGCTAGACCTGAAACACAACATAGGAGCAAATCCAACATCCATCCATATACAGATTGGGATAAGCCCAACAAAATGCAGACTCCTTACCAATTATGTAGAACCAAAACAACACAAACAGACTGCATGTTTGTGCTCCACGACTGCATGAATTTGTTAAATTAGCATGAAAATGTTGCAAATATATCAAAAAGGATATGTTTACATGATAGGTTAAATTTAAAAAAGTAGCAAATTAGATTAGAAAAAAAAAATGTAATGTAAGAGGTTTTTTGCCTATTTATAAGACAAGACCTTATGTAGATTTATCAATGCTTTAATAATATTATAAATAAAAAAGTTGCAATAAAAATAGGAGTATATTTAAAGCTTGCCAGATCAAGAGAGGGGGGAAGAGAGACTGTGGTGCTGTTTTAGGAGAATAGACAAGACAGAGAGAGAGAGAGACAAGAAACATTGACAGAAGCTAGAGCAAGTGGTGGTGCAGAAGATGAAGAATAAATATTACAGTTGGATACAGCATGAAATTTTCGACCAAATTCCCTGCTTGTCCACCCCGTTTTAGTATATATTACAATTATAATTATAATTATACTGTCCACCAAGGCTAAATGTGCACCACAAAGAGGGAGACTGCCAGTACAGAAGTTTACTTCCTTAGACAAGGTTCAACTCAGGACATGCACCAAGGCCAACATAAACGAGTTAATAATCATGTTGGGAACAATAACTCTGCTGAGTGTTTTTGGTCATAATAGCCAATTCTCCCAGTGAGCTTCACTTTAACATTTCCCAACAACCTAATTACGCGTTAATTAAGCCACACGAAAACCATCCAGCCAAGACAGCTTTAATACAAAGCGATATCTATTTCTATGAGGAAGCTTAGAGCCATATAGACTTGTCATTTATTCTCTGAAAAGTAGAACATGATACATCTCAACCTAGAGGCACAGCCACATTGAAGGACCACAACAAAGAATGATTGCTAGTGGCAGGATTAGTATAACAGAAGACCTTTTTTGAACCTTTACCCATTCAACTGAAGCACAGCTATACAAATCATATGTGGCATACTTCCAAGGGTTGTTGAATAACATGAGTTGACTATTTCAGGATTCTAAGCAGAATAGTCGATCCAGCAACAAGTGAAAGTGAGTGCACATGTGTAAAAAGAATCATAGAGAGCATTGCATTACACCAAAGACCAAGTAAATATACATTATTTATGTCATCCTTACCATGTACAATGTCTCACGTAATCAATAACTTCATCACGATATATGCTCCGAGCTTCCTTTAAATGCTTTAGCTGCTTTCTGCAAGCTCTTTCCTTTATTTGTTTATCCGTTTCTTCCAGGAGAGAGATAGATTGTGATTGTTGTGACATAAAATACAAGGCCTAAAACCAAAGTAGGTCCCTTCAGATATTGGGTTGCACAAACACAACTATTCAATAGAAATATCACCCGATGATGAAATTGTATGATAATACAGCTTCCACTATGGTTATTGACAATCAACAATGCAACCAAACCAACATATGTTTTCCAATGGAATGATCCTTGTTGAGAATCAGTAAGGACTTGGAAATAGAAGCATGTAATTCTACTTCGGCAATTCAAATTCATTGCTCTAGCTGTAATAAGATACATGGAGAATGCCAGCATTGTGGAAGATTAACAAATCAAATCTTCCATCGTCCTCCCCAGCAAAGGAAAAGAATTCAGTAAAAGTATACACATATATATATGTATATGTATATGTATGTATGTATGTATGCATGTATACATATTCTCCCACTTTACTTTTTTGGAGTATCTCTTTAAATAGAAAACCTATGTAGAAGGAAACAATCAACAGTACATTCTGAGGTGTGCGCTTTAATTGAGAACTTTGTTAAGCATGTCTTGGTGAAGCCCTTTACACATTAGATCAAAAAATTTAGAAAATTCCCAGCTCCCAGTTTGCATGTTTCTTATCAAAAGATATATCCAGTCTAAAACTACATCTAGGTTGACTAAAATGATCACAAACAAGGCTTTTCTTTCTGACTAGAACACCATTCCTTAAGGTTGAGCTGCTATGTCATCATGCAAAATCAAAAGGAAATCCTGACTATAAAAGACACATTGCCACCAAACACATCCCAGCACTTTCCAATATGCTCACCAACTTTGGTTGAAAATGACAAGATCCATGTTGCATTTTATTGATCAAGTAAAGTGATGGGCTTCATTTTTTGGATTTCTTTTGGGTAGAATAACTTTGGAATTGTAACCTGAGGTCACCGCAAGAGAGATAGAACAGCATAATACTTCCCCTGGGACACTCTCAAGCATAAATCAGATGATGGGGGTGAAAGAGTGGCACAGAAATTATTTTAGTTTTATGTTCAGTACATCAATTACAACCAGTACTAGTAGTATAAAAAAGAACAAATTGTTGCACCACGTTCAGACTGCTTAAATAATGCTGCAAGCACCATTATCTAGAATGACCAAAAGGAGGGAAAAACAGAGTGTAAAATATTAATGAGAACATTCACACAGATAAAGTAGAGAATGAAGGTTGCATCATACACTCATAAAGAATCTCAAACTCTTAAACTTTAGGTCAAGACTGAATGATAGTACAAGACCACTAACACAGACTTAGAATAATAATAATAATAATAATAATAATAATAATGATAATGATTGCAGGAAAAACGTACCTTCTTAAAATTTGGAGCAAGGCCTAGATGATATAACATCACCATGGTGTCCAAAAGTTCCTCTTCTCTCAGTGTTGCTGATGTCACGTTACTGTCCCTTGGTACAACCCTCAGATGCTGCACCGGTCTGTATTCAAAGTCAGACTCTGCTTGATCACTTGAGCTAGGCTTATCAGCTATCTCATCATTTAGATTTCCTGTACTGCACTCAGCAGCCACATGAGTTGGTCTCTCCGCAATGGGAGTGCCATGGCTACAAGAACCTTTAGTCATGTTTCTAATTGGAACTTTAGAGATGCCAGAGTAGTCAACATCATAACTGGAGCAACAACAAGGCTTCTGCCTGGAAGAATGTGTAACTCTGTCCTCTTCATCATCTGTACACCCTTCCTCCCACCGAATAACATCTTCTTCTTGGTTATTTACAGGGTGGAATTTCATTAGATGGTTAAATGTTCCCCCAAGCCTAGATATGTCAGTTCGATGAGGATCATTCTTAAGAAACAAACCAATGGGGAAAGTTTGTTGACCACCCCTGTGAAGAAAACCAACATTGGAGCCAGCATTGTTACCATCCCCTTTTATCCAGCTGCAAATGTCTCCTACCGCAGATCCTTCAGATAAAAAATGGAGTATCACGGTGTACAATGATACCAGAACGGAGTTGGTTGAAACTCCAGGAGGTGGCACATTACGATCTGCTCCTCTGTTTTTTAGTAAAAGGTTTTGCAAAAATGTCCTGAAAACTGAGCCAGGTAACTGTGGTGGCAATATAGGTGGTATAAACTGTATGACTAGGCGGCAAAGATCCCTATGCTTTTCCTCAATCTGCAGGAAAAACACGCTATCAAATGTCACAAATACAATATCCAAATTCATCACAGTTACAGAAAATGCTCATATTCATATATTCACTTGTGAATGTGCACCAGAGTGACAAAGGCAGAGCTTCATGAAATGACTACAATATAGCTACTACGGTGTATATTCTAAGTCATTTCAGCTTCTTTTCAAACTATAATTAATGACAGCAATAAAATTAATTTCAATTCTTTTATCAAAAAAGTGAACGAATACTGTAATTCATTCAAGGGCAGACCTTATTTATGGCTCCAGATAAAGCTGTTGTTGTCAACATCATGCCATTTTCGTATGAAACATCCTCATATGAACCAGGCCACCATACAGACGGCATCATGCACTGAAGATCTTGTTTGTTAGGGCTCTTCCGAGATAAAAACCCTTCGAACAGAAACTCAAAATCCGCCGAGTTCCACCAAACTACCATTAACTCTTCATGTCTTAACATGTGGCATGCCAAAGCTAGATAAGCATACGATCCCGAATATGGACATTCCGTTAAAATCAAGGGTGCTGTTTTGCAACCATATGAAAGGGCACTTATCACATGCTCAAAAATGCGATGCGATCCTCGGAATTCTAGAAATAGATCAATAACTCTATCTAAGCTGGTGAAATCATGAGGTGCCTGTGTGCCAAAAATATCCATCATGAATGATGTAACTGAACCCCAACCAATATATTCTGCACTGCCTGCTTCAGCATCAAGTGCAGAAAAAAACTCCTCGCATACACCGTGAGAAACAGGGTCAAAAAGCTCCTCTATTGGCATGAACCTCTTCAATCTTCTCAGTTTCTCAACTGAAATGTGCTCAGCCCTCTCCATGCACTGCAAATCCAAAAGCCTTGATAGGCATTGTAGCAGCTGGATTGCGAGATAGTTGGCAAAGGGGGGCGCCTGTAGAGGAAGAAAGCCATCAATTGGATATTTAAAGGGGTGGGCACCAAAATTTAACTCGCACCGTTCACCTTGAGACAGAGAGATTGCAGGGTAGTACCCAAGTCCTGGACCCATCTTTCGAATCCCTTCAAAAGCCACACCAAGAGAAACCCCATTTCTATAGAATGAAATCTCATCGCCATCTAAATCTATGCAGCATCCAATGATGTCACCAACAACCCAAGACTGACCATATGTCTCAGCATCTTTATTCCACTTGCTAACCCTCCTCCCATCAAAAGCATATGAGTCATCAGCATCCCCTACACCCTTATGGTCAGTGAAGGGACAAGAAAGAGTTGCCCACCCGAGCTGTTGTATCCCAGCTGTCTCCAGTATCACTTCGTACATCCATTTCCCTTCCCATATGCAAGCATTAGCCCTCGCACTACTGAACATTGCTAGGCTTTCTACAAGCAAAGGATGCTTAATTATTCTTATGTCCCCACAGACACTAGCCTCATCAATACCAACCACCCCAGGTCCCCATCCATTATCCACTATACATAAACCACTCCTGCCAGAGATGCTGGGTTTTGCATGAAACTTCAAGAACTCAATCTTCAATATTGAACGCACTACACTAGTATCTATTGGAGTACTCAATTGTCCAATTGATTTGTATGGAAGATCAAAAACATGTTCAAGTGTTCTTTCCAGTGACTGATACCCAAAATCATCACAATATGAAACAAGCCGGCCTTTTTGAGACCCCTCTTTCTTCTCGTCATTGTTCAACAGCACGGCCAATCCAGAAGAAAGCCCACCAATCCGCAGGCCTTCTTCTGCCATTTGTGAGGAGCACATGTGCAACCCCCAAAAATGGGAAACACCTTATATTAATCAAATTCGATTTCCCATAACTATAAACTCAGAAAATAGCTCCTTTTCCACGCAACTCAGTGCTGATCACAAATGTCCCTGACCATAGGAATTCAAATGTTTAACACTTTTAACAAAATTTACAGTTCCCACGACTCCAGACTGGGTAAAAATTTCAGTTTCTTGCAATACACTCTTGATCAAAAATAGCTTTCTCAAACCCTAATCCCTAAACGTCTTCTGACCCTAAAATTTTGAAATTTCAACGCCGCCTACAAATTTAGAGATAAAGAACAATTAAACAAAGAGAGATGGTGAACGAAAAATAAGAAATGAAAATTAATAGATCTCGAACAGAGATAGAATATCAGACGAAAATTTAGGTTATAACGAAGAAAAAAACGAATTCATATAAATTTGGGGCAAAATTATCGTCATTTCCTAGCGACAATCTTCCCATTCACCTAATTAACAAACTTTTCTGGAGGCTCTCACAATTAAAATTTTGAATTCAAGATGATGATCAATTAATTCTATAGCCATATTATATAAGACTTTCAAATAAGAAACTTACATGTGATTAAAGAAGCTCCGCAGACAGACTGATAGGGGAGGCTTTGTCTGAAGTTATTTTCTTGTTTGTTGAGATAGCATGAGAAGCGATTTAGGGTTTGCAGACGCCATTGAGGAGTTATGGAGAGAGAAAATAACAGAAAGAGAGAGAGACGTGCGGGTTGCTAACTTTTTGCAAACAGGCAGGAAATGTAGAAGCGAACGAACCACACAGGCCCAGCTCGTTCCTTCTCAAATCTCACGCTGACTCGAACCAAAAAATAGTCCTTTCTTTACCGACACGTGTCTTGTTCTCGTGGACGAAATCGTCCGCCTGACGTCGTTACTTCCAGCTAATGTGCGCCGCTGGCTGCGCTGTGTATATCTCTAGCTCTACCCCGTCGAAGCGCCGTCTTTCAATTGTGGCGGTCAATTTGGGGTTTTTCTGAGGAAATCTAAGAAATCCCTAACTGTTTTCTCTTTTTCTAGCTATTTTCTCTTTTTTAACAACTTGCAAATAATTAAGTACGTAAAATATAAATTCAAATTATATAAATTTAAATATAAAATTATTTCACAATATTTATAATTATTGATTTTGAATGACCGTTAGAGACAAAAATTTAAAAGATATTATATATTTTATAAATAGTATACTATTTGCGATCGATATAAAATAATAATTTATTTTAAACTCATAATTATTCTTAAATTTTTTAAAATTCAGTTATAACTTTGGATTTTAATGGTTATTTAAGACTTCGGAAAATTATTTTACAACTTTCGTTCCCTCGGCTTTGATTTTATAATGATAAATCTTTAAATTTTACAAATTTTTAATTTTGATTTTTAGGTTTCATAATTTTTTAAAACCAAATCATAGAAAAAAAATTATAACCCTACCACATGTTTTAAAAATAAGAAAAACTTTTTTTATCTTTTTTTTAATACAAATGTACAAAATTAAACTATAAAAAATGTATAATTCTGATTTCTCTTTTTAATGGTCAAATTTTGTTTCTCACTATCTTATGTATACATGTACCAAGCAATTGAGTATATTAAATGTAAATTTAAATGATATAAAAATAAATATAAAATTTTTTGCGATGTTCTCTTAACATTGATTTTGAATAAGTGTCGTGTCGAAAACAAGAGAAGTAAGAAGAGAGCAGACGTGTATCTTGTAGATTAAATAAAATAGTTATTTTGATTCAAAACAATTGTAATTTTTCTAAACTTACAATAGTTTCAAAAAATTTTAAAAGTCGTTATGACTTCCAATTTTAACGGTTATTTAAAATTTTGAAAAATTATTTTATAATTTTCCGTTATTTCAGTTTGATTTTACGATACTATCTCTTCCAAATTTTTTAAGGTTAAATTATAGAAAGAAATCTGTAATTTTGTTTTCTATTTTTAACGATGGCAAAACTCCTTTTAGCAATAAGCAAAACTTCTTCTATCACATTTTTACATACGGTGCACAAAGTAAATAAATTTATAAAATTTAAATTTAAATTATATAAAAATAAGTATAAATTTATTTCACAATGTTCTATTAGTATTGATTTTAAATAAGTGTTAGAAATGAAAGAATCGGAAAGGCGGTGTTTTATACACCAAATATAATAGTTATTTCAATTGGGGATAAATCTGTTATTCGACTCTAAATTTGCAATTTTTTCAAAAATTCTTAAAATAATATATTATGACTTTTAATTTGTTTAAAATTTTTGAAAATTATTTTATGATTTTGCCTCATTTCGCTTGATTTTATTAAGAAAATTATTTAGATTTCACAAAATTTGAAATTCAAATTGTAGAAAGAAGATAATTAGGCATTTATTGTTTCATTATATGGAGCATTTAATTATTTATTATAGAATCATTTATGTCATGTAATTAAGTAGATATTAAAAATGACTAAAATTCTTAATTGACCGTCATTTAAATAATTTAAAATTGTGAGATATTCTAATTTTGAGTTTTGCTTCTTTCTCCTTATCAGACAAAAAATAAGTAAAAATAGAAATATAAAATGCTAATAATGTACTGATAAAATCTTGCTTTTGAAAGATTTAATTTTCTAAGCTATATTGATCCAAACAAAGTTAATTAATAATATACATACATAATGAAGTAAATTTCAAATATGTAATTATTGTATCATTGGACATATTAAGCTGACAGACAAAAAATAAACGTAATGAAAAATTAGTAATATATAATTTTCACATATCACGAGCTCCGGAGAGCTAAGTATTCATTCAAGACAAATTTCATAAGTATATCCAGCTCGAGACATAATTATTATTTTTATGATGAGATACATTATGCTAAAATACTAAACAATTAAAAAAACTCATAATAATCATACAAGACAATTTTTTAAATCAAAACTTAAAATTTCAAATTGGCAAAGTATTTATTGTGTCTATTTAGAGGTTTTTAACTTTTTTCTTTACATAATTACGGGGATTATTATAATATTTAAATAATCAAATTTCATTTTAATAGTCCTAAAAATATAAAAATCAGGATAATTAGTGTCCGTTTGGTAGAGTTTTTTTCAATTTTTATTTTCTTTATAAGGAAAAATCCCGTCAAACGGGATTTTTTAAAATCTAAAAAAAAAAGAGTTTTTTTTTTTTTTATAAAGAAAATTTTGTGAAGTAACTTTTAAGTAAAAGCTTTTGCTCCTTTTTTTTAATGTTTTAGTTTTTTCAAAAATTTATATTTTTTTATTTTATTTATATTCTCACATAATTATTTTTATTTTATTAATATTCTAATTTAAATGATATAAAATTTTAAATATATCAATTAATTTTTAATTTTTAATTTTTAATTTTACTTTAAGAGTAAAAAAGTAAAAAAAAAAATTAATTACTTTATTTCAAAAATAAAAAAATTAAATAACTTTTAATTTTTTTTAAGTAATTAATTTTTATTTTTTCTTAAAAAAATAATAAAAAAAATCCGATCAAGCGGGTAACAAAGCGAAAAAAAAGATGAAAATCGTGACAAGGGGGCCGTTGTTCTGTGTTATTTTATTTTATTTTTAATGCCTTTTGAAATAATTGGAGAGAGAAATTATTATTGTCTTAACAAAATCCGTGAATGAAGTACCTAAACTTTACAGGGTGGAGCAGGGGAAAACGCTACAGTGCGCCGTGATGCGCACTCAAGCATTCGCGTTCCCACGGTTTGTACCCATGGCAATATTCGAGATTCGGATGTTACCCTTCAAACTTAAAATGGGGGGCGCAGTGCGCATCAAAGCGCACTGCAGAGACATCCAAATGGTTTTCTCTGTTGGCTTACGGTTCCGGTTTCGTCCATTTACTCGTCCGGTTCCGCAGTCAAAAGCGAGCACTCGCGGGGGAACTAATCGCTATCACCCCATGACACGTGGAAAAGGTTACTTCGGTAATTTTGAGTTTGTTGCTGCGATGTGATTTGATCTGGATTTTGTCACATGAAGTCGAAGGCAAGTACACGAGGCACACTTGTGTCACAGGGGTTAATTTGTGGTGCTTTGCTTGCTACCATAAAATATTTTATCTAAATTATATCTGATTTTAGTTATATTTAATATATTTTAGATAAAATTGTTATGTATCTATTAGTTATAACTTTTAGAATTTATTATAATTTCTTTTATTACATCGGTTGTCACGAGGGGATACTTCCGTTCCGGATTTCTCATACAATTTCTTTTATTATATTTTTTTTATTACTTGAACCCGAAATCACCATGTTAGAGAATAAAAATTATGACTACTAATTTGTCCCATTCAATTCCAAATTTTTAGAGTTTATATATTGCATCCCATGTTATCATAATTTCACAAAATTATTAGGCATCTAAAATTGATTTTTATGGTATTTGAATCATAAATATTGAATTTTGAAAAAAAATTATTATAATTCTATCAAAATATAATAAAATAACAAAATTCTTCACAATTTAAACCTCCTAAATGTACTTTGGCTTATCTTTATTATATTCTATTCAAAATTTCAGGGTTTTAAAAAATATACTTCTACTTAAATAATTATAATTAAGTTTGAATTTTAACGAAATTCGTTATCGTAATTTTATAGTACATTATTTTTCTTAGTAAAATTTAATTGATTTATTCACTTTCGTCAAAAATGTCTTGCTATTTAATAGAACAAGAAGTTCTTAGCGTCATAATTACATTAGTTGTTATATTAATTGTCTCTTCTTATTATTTTGCTAAATGAGAGGGAAAAAAAAGCATTTGCAAGTTCAGGATGTGACCAATTTATTTTCATCTAGTAATTTAATTGTCTTCTTATTTCCAATGCTAAAAAAAAAAAAAAAAAAAATTATGAGATGGTGCAAGAAAGAAACCTAAAGGTTTATCAATCTTCACATCCATGCTTAAAGTTGAAATTGAATAGAAAGAAAAAGTTAGATATCATATAATTATATTAATCGATAAAATTAAAAAATAAAATTAATTTTAAATTTGTTGAATTTAAATGAATTTATTGAGTACACACAATAATTCACAAACGGGTATCAAGCAGATCATGATAAACATAGTTTATGGGCTTGAAACTGCTCTAATAAAGTTTAAATGGTGATTTTTTTTATTACAATTCTATCTGATAATTCTGCTATAAAATATTAGATCATTGATTTAAGTTCACTCGTTGAAAATTAAGAATGTCATTTTCATTCGCCCTCTTATTACTTATTAAAACCAAATCAACTGGTTTTGATTTGCATAGTGGAATAGTCAAGAAGAATAAAAATTGTGAACCTTCTAGCTCTTTATACTTTGAGTACATTAAAGGAATATAATATGCATAATGCAAGCGCAAGCTGTGTTGCAAGCCGTGGGCTTAAGAGGTTTGCTGAGCTAATGTTGGCCAACTGATATTACCTCTAAGTAGCATCTAAATATTGAAAGGCTCTTTTCAAGCTTATCTCAGGACCGCTATTTAATATGTTTGAATTTGAACTATGCCACTTTCTTGCTAGGGTTTTCCCAAGGTTCTTTTCAAGCTAATCTTAGGACCACCATTTAATATGTTTGAATTTGAGGTATGCCACATTATTGCTAGAGTTTTTGCCTTTTAATTGTTTGTGGGGACGGTGGGCGTAGTGGGATTTTTTTTTTTGTTACATAGGATCACAAAAATCATGAAAATATTTAAGCTTATAAAAATTCAAATATTGAATTTTGAAGAAAATATTTAAGTAAAAGTTAATTACCATTCAAATCTCCATACAAATATACCCCCGTAGCGTCCTTTGAGCACTGTGGGGATGTTTGTTTACTTTTTCTATTTTCTTTTTATAAATAGCAAGTTAATAAATTTAAACTATATACATAATAAATTAGAATCAGTAATTGATAATTAAATATAACATATAAATCTCGTAGTAGTTTAGAAATTATTAAGATTTAAATGTTGAAAGTTTAGAATTTAGAAGCAAGTGCTCGATGACATTGAAGCATAGCCAAAGCATCTGCCTCCAAAGCTGCTTCCACCATTCTTTAAAGCGCACCAAGAATGGAGAAATACTTTCCGAAGTGGCATGCTGTATGTAGGGCTGGTTCTTGGTTGATGAATTTTAACATTGGACACATTTCCATCATGATGTTCCTATGAAAGGAAGGAAGAATGGGAGTCAAATTCAATAGTTGTATCCACTACATTCCTTTAGATAACAAGTTTCACTTTCGCTTTGTGCTCCATAAGGCCATATTACTTCGATCAAGCATGGGATCTCTGCTAACCCTGCCGGAGATGGTTTGTGATTGAAAGAGACTAAAACTCATAATTTTGCCTCCTAGCATTATAATGGGCAAGGAGAAACCCCATCAAAATTGTGACATTTATTTACACTTTCTCTCTCTTTTTCCTTTTTTTTTTTTTTTAATTTTTTATTTAGGGTATTATGTTGATGCCCCGTGATACTTGTCCTCCTGTGCCTTGATAAAATGAGCAATGGATACGTCAACGATCACGAGTTTATTGGGCTTCGAGCCCATGTGTCACGGTGAAATTGAAATAGGCCATCCTGAGCCGAATAAGATGGCTGGTCTGCCCATATCAATGGCAATGTCTCTGTTGACGCTGACGCCCTCCTTTCATCGACAAAAAGCGCAAGGTCCGAGGAGACCAGAGCATGGTCACAATTTTCTTCTGCTAACGCCAAAATCTAGAATCTAAATTTTATGTAACAAAAAATAAAAAGACAAAAATTAATATCTCTCTTATGAACAAAATTCATCGATGCATATACATATATACATGCCGAGAAAAATAGAAATAATATTATTTCCAAAAAATTACAAAATATTCTGATTTGTTAATTAATAACTTTTTTTGGCTATTTTAAATTAAATATTCTGTACTTAACGAAATATAAATTATATAAAAATATATAAACATGTCCATTCCATACTTGCCCAATTTGTGATGATGAATACCAATTTCAAGATATATAAATAACCAAATTAATCCAGTGTTATTATATTAGCTATTATATTGATTTTTCGTCATGCTTTTAAAAAAAAAAAATCCACAAAACTGTCCTTGGTGTGCCAATAACTTTTCAAAAATTTTAATATTTTTTAAAGTTTAGCTCAATTTATCACCCAAGTAATAAATACCAAAAAATATGATAACCAAAGAGCTTATCCCATTTGCACCAAGAAAGCACTTGAATATCTCTTGGTAACTTGAGATTAACGATTCGTGATGTATTTCAAATTTATAATGGTATTCTATTTTTTAAAAAAATATTTGAAAATGAAGATTATAAAAATAAGGCGACAGAGTAGTCTAATTAATTAGACAGGATACTCAGCAATAACTCAAGTTGTAGAGTTTTTTTATTTCTATTCTTTTTTCGATTCAATTTCGTTTGTTTACATATTTTTATATATAAAAAAAAAATCTGCATTAAGTAGGTGGTACATATCAAAAGCATTATTGTCTCATTTTTTTTTTCCGACAAAAAAGAAGGATTCAAGAATAAAGATCACAGTATCATGCCTATCTCTCCAAGAATCGGATCATATATATATATATTTATTAAAGAGGACGAGGATAAGATTATAGTTGGGTTCTGGTTATCTAAATAATTACAATAACTAAAATCTCACCTGATAATAAAAATTATGAATTTAATTTTCTCTAATTGAAATAAGATAAGAAAAGACGCATATATCTATAAATAATCGATCAAAATATCATATTTATATAATTGTTAATAACAACATATGAATTGTTTTGTATAATGATATAGTTAACTAACAATTACACTTGAAATTCATTAATTTTCAAATAAAATTAGTGTGAAATATTACTTAGAGATTATATAAAATATTTTTATTTAAAAAATATTCGATAAATATTTATTATTCTGATTTAGAATTATGTCTTCAATGATACTTGCAATGTAATGACCAATGATAAAGAGATCGATCGTCTCCGAACCCTTTCCTCGCTTATAGCCAAGTACCAATTAATTGTAACAAAAACTATTGCTTTGTTAAAATTAGAATAGCAAAGAGAAGTATTAATTATCATATAATTATTTATATCGAATGGTAAGTTTTTATTTTTTGTTATGATTAATAAAATTTAATAGTAAAAAGTATAAAATTTAAATAATAAAATTAGTGAAACAATGTTCTAAAAAATTAAAGTTTATATAATTATTGGATTAATCAAATGAAATCTAATTGATTTGGACATAACCATGGGATTATGCTAAAAATATAACCACGAATTTGTAAAAATAGAAGCTTCCCCAAACCAAAAACACAATCTCCAACGATCGACAAAATTTTGAACAGTTGCCTGATATTTACGCTAACCCTAATTTTTGAACAATCA
The DNA here is from genome assembly GCA_033439265.1 of Dillenia suffruticosa. Taxonomy (NCBI): domain Eukaryota; kingdom Viridiplantae; phylum Streptophyta; class Magnoliopsida; order Dilleniales; family Dilleniaceae; genus Dillenia; species Dillenia suffruticosa. The sequence continues at coordinate 3,518,720 of JAVTVX010000027.1, forward strand.
CGTCTTTAGCCTGAAATCAAAGCCATTACCATTTTTTAGGCCTTAAAATTAGATGTTTGATGACGTGTCAATAAATCATTGGTCGAACGCGAAATATATGTAGGACCGACCGATTCATTTTGCTATTAGGTTTTGTATTTTTGAGGGTTGGCGGTCATTCTCCAATTTTCACAATTTCGAAAAATTTCGAAGCTCTCTCTCTCTTCGCCAATTCTCTCTCTAGATTCGATTCACGACCCAAGTGCGCTCTCTCTCTGTAGCGATGAGGAAAGGCACGAAGAGAAAGACGACTTCGCAGAAGAAGGAAGTTGAAGAGAAAGCTAAAGAAGAGGAAACACAGACAGAGACAATGGCAGGCACAAGTCAAGCTCCGAAAAGAACTGGGAGGACTAAAGATTCTAAACCGAAGTCCGAGCCTGAATTTTTTGAGGAGAAGCGTAATCTTGTAATTTTTTCTACTCATTTTCTCTCTCTACATTACAGTGTTGTAAATTTTTTGTTTGTTTTAATTTGGTGTTTCAATTGTTATGTGCACTTTGTCTTAATGGACATGTCATGAAAACCCTAAAAGTAGAACAGAAGTAGATGGGCAGTTGTTGTTATTATTATCATCATGTGTGTGTGTCTATATATATAATATATTATGTCTTTTGTTATATCCACACACACACACATATAAGTTTTGTGCTTTGTCATTGCTCATTGCCTCATATATATAACTAAACGCATTTTTTGACGTTGTGATTAGATAAACCCTAATCTAACACCTGTCCTTATTTTTCTATTTGTCTAAATTGGTTATCGGTGCATATATGAGTTTTTAGGGTTTTTTTGTGGGTTATGTATTTCTTATTATATTGTTTGTTAAATTTGCAGGAAGATCTATGGCAGGCTGCGTTTCCTGTTGGCACTGAGGTCTGAGCTTGCTTATAATTTTTGTGAGTGTGTATATCTATGGTTATCTGGTTTTTGATTTGGTTAATTCTGATTTTTTTTTTTTTTTACTTCAGTGGGATCAGATGGACTTAATTACTAAGTTCAATTGGAATTTTAAAAATTTAGAAGTAAGTGGCTCAATTCATATTTTCTCATCTTTGATGAACTATTTGTGATTTTATCATTATTTTATTTGTATAAGGGCTAAGAACTGATATAAGGTTCAAATTTGTACCAGGATGCATTTGAAGAAGGAGGAGCGCTACATGGAAAAAGAGTTTATCTTTTTGGGTGTACGGAACGTAAGTAATTTGTATGGTATATCTGTTGTGGATAAGATTGTAGGGTTTTGTTGTCTATGTGCTAAAACATGAACGCCATCTTCTGCCTTATTTTCTTCCTGTAATTTCTTCTATCTGTTTGAGATGGTTGAGGCTTGTTGTTGGTCAAAATTATGCCCATTCACTATTAAAAATTTATGCCATTACATCTCAAACAGGAACAGAAGATAGTGGGTATGGAGTTTTGGCGGATGTTGCTGGTTATTTTAAATAATTAATCTTTACCTTTCTGTTGCAGGGGAAAAAAACTAGGTTTTACTTTGACAAATCTAGTAGAGTATAGATGCCCTTGAAATATGCAGGTTGCACAGGAAAGAATCTATTTGAACGGCTACTAGTACTAAATGAAGTAGATGCTTTTGTCAGAATCTTCTTTTTTTTTTTGCCTTTGTACCTTGGGTTAATCCGGTCGTTGTTTGGTCAAGGGTGGCTGAATTTATTTCTAAGATGAAATTGGTATTACTGTGAGATGCTGTTATTGATGGAATTCAATTTAAATGGATTCAATATTGGTGTTATATTGCATGATAGGTTGATTGGCCACTTTGTGCCCTAAAAGGTTGTTTCTTTGACACGTTTTAAGCATTTAAAGTTTCAAAAATTGAACGTTTGACCTTAAAAGGTATCAAATTTGTAAATTATTACCTTTAACTATTTTTATTCGTGTATTTAAAAGGGAAAGAATCTATGATATGCGATGCTGAACGCCAAATCTAGTTATAATGTTATTGCCTTTTAAAATGCCAAGTGAAACAAATGTTCTCTCCCCATTTTTATTCATGTATTTATTGCATTCATTTTTGGCTCCCACCAAAACTTTGGCACGTTTGTCACGTGCTTTGCCTCATGAAATTGTAAACACAGGACATGCCATGTATGCTTGGAACTAATACTGTTACATTTATTTTTAAGTGTTCATTGTGTATTTTGTGTTTGAAACCCATAGACTCTTATTTTAAGTGTCTGTATTTGGTAGCTTGCAATAATGATTTATACAGCCGAAAGTGATGGATCCAAACTCTTGCTATATGATGTTAATGTTTGTTCATTGTTGTTCCTTACCTTTTGTTTTGTGTTGTTGCAGCACAAATGGTTCCTTTCAAGGGTGAATATAAGATAACAGTCATCCCAGTGGTTGTGGCTGTAAGTTACAGCATTCGTCTTTTTATTTTATTTTAATATGAAGTGTTAACTTTCCATTTGGAGTTCATAGGAATTGCTTCCAATCAACTTTCATTTTTTCCACTTTAAGCAAGTCAACTATTCTTCATTTGTCATTCCGTACATATTTTCTCTATAGATCTTTGTCCATGCACCATGCTAATAGATTTTGAGATGAACTGCTTTAGAAACTCTGGCATTACATTACATTGTTAAGTAAATGATGCAGGGCAACTAGGATAGTACTGCCTATAAGTAAAAAAATGGTGTCTAACGGTGGTGAAATGAGTTGTAAATGAGGATCAAAATAGATGCTAGGGACAAAGGTTGAATTTATTACAATTTAGGGAATAAATGTTGAATTATTGAGATAAGGTTGAAATTTCTGGACAATGCGTGGATGTAGAAACAGAAATAGGTGAGGATACCATGAAGGGGAAATCCTAGGCAAACTTGCCCTTTCATAAATGACCGAATAAGTGACTCTTATCTATTAATTATTTCACTCTATCTTGTAGTTAGATTTTACTCCACTGATGGTAATCATAAATGTTAGAAAAATCTCATCATGATCTTAAACTTTCTTTAAAAACATATCAATCATTACTGTGAACACAATTAGACTCGACATCACAAAATGGGAACTTTCTAAGAAGCAAGAACTATAAGATAAAAAAAGCTCCAACTTTGAATTTGTTAGGAATTTAAATAGAATGGTGAAATCTTTAAAATGGAAGAATCAATAAACATAAAAATATAGGAATGTATAAAAGACAAGTTCTACCCTTTTTGGAATTATAAATTACTACATATATTTAAACATTTAATTCCTACCAAGAGAATTCTCTTTTTGTCCAAAAGGACCCTTTCTTTGTATGAGAGCTATGCCCTTTGCCGTAGATTCTCAAAGAGAAGATTTCTTCTCCAAGCGATGATCACATGGTCAGTATTATAAATAGAAATCACAGTTCTTTGAATTTATAGGTTAACTTGTTTCTATGTTAAATTTGACAAAAAAAATTTATCAAGCTGGAGAATGTTTACATATTTTTCTGAGACGATATTCATAAATATGACTTTAAAGTTTTTGGGCATAGTTTTGACCATGATTCATGTAAATCATGAATACCTTAACAACTTTGCTCGTTGTGGTGTATAATCCTCAAGGACTATGTTTCTTTCTGACCTATTTTATTAAATGACTTGCTGGAAAGACCAAATATGTCAATATTTTCTGTTATTGGCATAAATATGGTGATCTTATTTAAAAATTATACGTTCTGATGATTTTAGATATCATGCCATTTTTGCCTTGTCTCATTTCCTTATTTTGTTTCTTTTACTAGCTTGTTGAATTTTTTCTGCCTGAAGGAATTTTATGATTGTAATGATTGTCGTCACCATCTAGATTGCTCAATTCTTGCTTGTTCATTTTCTCCTTTTGTGTTTCTTCCCAAACAGGTTGTATCACCTTTCCCACCTTCTGATAAAATGGGAATTAATTCTGTACAGCGGGAGACTGAGGAAATAGTGCCAATGAAGCAAATGAAAATGGACTGGGTGCCCTACATACCTTTGGAGAATAGGTATCTCGTTCTCGTTGATCAACATCCTTTATTACTATTGTTGTTGTTGTTGTTTTATCTATTTGTCCTTCTGGATACAGGCTTTGCTTGACATTTAAGTAATGTCCTTGTCAGTGGTTTTTAGGCAAGCAGTTGATGTTGATTTTTCTCTCGTGTCTGTAGGGAAAGCCAAGTTGATAGGCTGAAGTCGCAAATTTTTATCTTGAGCTGCACTCAGAGAAGGTCAACTACAGGACTGAATCTGCAATTTTTATTGTTACCATATGGTGTTTGCCAAATCCTACTTTTGGTGTCTCTCTTTTATTCATATAAAATGTTCCATTAAATTAATTTTGGTTGTTATTTTTATTTAATCTTTGTTTGGGTGGAGCTATTTACTTTCTTCATTGTTTGATCAGAGTCATCTACTCTTGATATGTGTAAGTTGTTGACTTGGTTTGTTTATGTGGTTTTTGTCCAAATTTTCTACTTGATGGCATTTCTGTCTGAATATAAATTCTGCATGCATTGTGTTGTTTCTGTACTAGACTTGTGCAATACCTAAGCTGTAGGAACAAAAAGTTTATATGAAAATTTGAAAAGTTGTCTTTAATGGTATATGTCCTCTTATTGTCTCATAGTTCTTTATTAAATCTGTTTATTTAATTATATGTGCTTATTATTCATCAAAAAAATTATATGTGCTTAATTTATTTATTTTTTTTGGGGGGGGGATTTTCGTTATTCCTCTTCATTCCTTACTAAGGGAGGATCCATTTTCATAGACTGCAGTTCTACTTTGACTAGAGACATCAAGGAATGCACTTTGAACATTTGAATTGTTAAGTAAAAATGCAGAATGAAAAGCAAATCAGTCTAACTACAACTTTGTTCTTGCAATCAATTCAGAAGTGCTTGTAAATAGTATGATAGGGTACATATGTGGGATCTGAGTGTAACTAGGATTAATTTATATATCAAGGCCCTAGTCCAATCAAGAAAGGTGTAAGATGAGCAAGTATAAATATGGAAAGAGGATAACATGTTTATCATGCTGTGCTTTTTCTTTAGTCATCTTGCTTTCTCAACTTGAAGAATTTTATTCACTATATGATGCATTGGCTTGTGAGATGCTTTTAGGGAGTTATTGGGGGTGATGAGAATAGGCAACTTGCATGCGATGGTACAGTTATGCATGATACTGGATTTGATTAGATTTGTGCATTACGTGAAGTGTATGGCTCAGATGTTTGTAACCATTACTCCTAGATGAAAAATGAGGGCTGTTTATCATTTAAACAAGAAAATAAAGGTTTTAACTTGTGTCAACACCATTTCTTTTTCCTTAGCATGCTTAGTTTTAAGCCATGCCTAATTAAGGACTTGAGTTCCTGGTTTTGGGGGTGGGGAGGGGGGCTGTTATGATACATCAAAGAGATTAAATGAGGGGGGCATTGACTTTATATGGTTATGTTCTGGATCATGTACATTTCAATGTCTGATATGGGAGTTTCTATGGTGCCTCAATTTTTAAACCCATAGGGATGAAAGGGAAATTAATGTGGCATGTTCATGTAATTATATTATGCTACAGATTTTTGCAATTAGAAAATACTTAAGGTGCAGGGGAGCTACTTGGATGATGGAAGGGGTAAGAGGAAGGACGAGGCCAGAAAAGTTGGAATATATAATAAGTGTGAAGTGAGGGACTTTTTCCTTCCTGCTTTTTGAATAGGTAAAGAAAAGAACCCTTATAGAGGTGACGAGAGGTATAACACAAGTGAAAATTTCTGCTTGTGGGGTTGATGGAACACACAGGAGACATATGGAGGACCCTTGGTGGTTGCTGTGGGAAACTTTGAGGTAGCTCCTAATTCTGATTTTGCCCTCTTGTAAAAGAATTTTAAGGTAGCATCTTCATGATGCAAACATGAGCTTCATTATGCAGCAGGGTGGGGAGTAAACTTGTGTAGAGTAATTGGTGTCGAAGAAGTTGAAAACAAGATGATGTTTATGCTAATGTGGAGGTATGGGGCAGCTATTCTGCTCTAAGAAATGTTTATGTTCAGCCATTGGCTAAGTTGAGAAAACCGGTCTACTCCCTGGCAATGGCTGTGAATCTGAAAACTATTATGATTAACACGAGGGGCATATGTGGGGATTTTGACACTGAATTGTGGTAAAATAAGCGTTTTTGATAGCTGTGAAGACCAGGCAATTATGTGTATACAGTAAAGATCTCCTAGAGCTCTTTAACTTTTAAAGATCAACTTGGTGAGGATAATGATGTTGGAGATTTTTGGTAGAGCTATTGTATGTCTTCCAAGTGGGAATACTTTACCTGTCTACTAAATGGGGGATGATTAATACTGACGGTGCACTATTTAACCACTCCTGGATCAAATTCGCTGGAAAATTCTCCCATGCATAGAGGATATGATTTGGGTACCAATTCTTCAAGGATGACCTGGCAAAAGTGAGATTTTTAGCCTTCTTAGACTTATTGGGATCAAAATTTGTTAGTTCTCTGGTAGACACTCTCGTTACATGTGTTGGTTTTTTAAAATATGGAGGCTGGAAAGTCAGAGCATTTCTTTCTGTAGTCTTTTGATTTAATATAATATTAGAGGTCCCCTTTTTGTGTGTTTTGTATTGAACATATCTTCTCCCAATTTATGTATTCTCTTTTTGTTAGATTTGAGCTGTCATCAATTTGAGGGCATTTTAGCTTTTGGACCAAAGCATGTTGAAGCATAGGTCTCAGTTGTCACCCGTGAATAGAGGTTTAGCATGAATGGATAATTGAAGTTGAGTATTTCAAATCAAGTGAAAATGAAAATTTTCGCTTAATGATACTTAAATGTTATATAGATTTCATATTGTGTCATCCTCTTGCATACATGTATGTATATATAATATATATTTTTTTGTTACGACTTATGATTCATATTAATGTTGAACAACTATGTGTACTTGTGAGGAAAGGACTGCCTTTGCTCCCTCTTCCCTTACATATGGAGATTTGGATATTATCTAAATGTGTTTGGGAGAACATAGGAAGCACTTCCTTGTCGGTTGTTGGGTATTGATCTTCTGGCTGTTGATGTATTTGGGTTTTTTATTGCAGGGCTGCCCTCAAGCACTTAAAAATAGAGCGGCTCAAGAAATATGAGTACTGTCTACCATGTGAGTCCTTAAACTCTTTCTAGTTATAGAGCTTCCTCATTGCTCATAAAGATTTGGATTTGTGTTTAAAGAAATTATTTGATATCACAATAGTTCCTTTGTCTTTGAGGTCTTTCACAATTTGTGCTTTAAAAAGTTTTTTGCCACACATCTCTTTACATTTGCATTGAAAAGTTCTTTGACTTTGAACTTCTTTTGCATGTGTATTTGTCTCTGATGTCCTGTTTCTGGGTCAAAACTGTGTCTTAAATTCTGTACATTATACACATTAGTGCATAGCTTGTTTGCTCATGACACCAGATGCTTTTTTAGGTACTGCCTTCTGAAAGTGCAATAAAAAATATAATTCTCATGCTGAAACAGATTCAAAATGAAGGCTGCTTGTTGTTGAAGGACTTCTTGTTGAGATGTCAAAATAGTGGAACTTTCTTTGCCAAACATTGACATTATTGTTATTATTTTTTTTCCTTTACAGATTTCTACCAGCCATTAAAAGAAGATGAGCTTGAACAGAGTACTGTTGTTCCCATTTTATTTCCATCAGAGTCAAAACCGGTACGTTTGTGGAGATATTGACTTGTATAACTGTATTGTGGGCTAAGGTGGATTCATGCAGTTCTAATGGCATCCATGTAGCTAGGTTATTCATCAATTTGTTGGAAAGACCGAAGCAGCTATAGTGAACACTCTTGATCTGACTTTTTCTTGTTACTCCTTTACCTGCAGGTCTTTTGTGAATTTGATTGGGAGTTTGATGAAATTGAGGTACATAACTAGTTTCTTATACAATTGTGTTGCTTGACTATTCTCTGATGTAAAAAACTTACATTATCAGAATTTTGAACTGTTGTTGTCTTTTTTTTTTTAATTTATTTTTAAAATAAAATCTGATGTGGTTTAAATCCTGTAGGAATTCACTGATAATCAAATCAAGGATGAGGTGATTTCTGAAGATCAGAAGGATGCCTTCGAGGTAAAGTTTTGTAATATTTTTTGAGTTACTTTCTGCTTTTTTCATGCTTATAAATTCTACATTTCACTTTTTTCCTTTTTCAGGAATATGTGAAGGAGAAGGTTCGGGAAGCAAAAAGAGCTAATCGTGAGGTATTTGTGACATTTTTTTAACCAATATTGTAATCTAAAGTTTGTTATAATGCATGTACATGGACATGTGATGACATGATTTTGATGGTTGGTGCACACTTCAGATGGTAGAAACAATATGGTTATGACATAGCAAAGAAACAAATCTTGATGCAATCAAAGTTGCATTCTACTTGCTTTTTCGCTGCAAATACATTGGATCTAGCTTGAAAAATCTCAATTGTCTAAATATAGCACTGACCTCTACTTGTAGTATATTTCAAATAAACATAATGGGTAAAGAATTTCCATGTTCATATCATTATATAAAGCATGTCTAGATGGTGATGTAGCATAATTTTTTTGAGAAAAATTAATATCACATCATCTACCAACTTACACCAGTAAATTAAATTTTTAGACATCCAATTGCTTCTTACAAGTATGTGAAAAGAAGAATTTACAAACAAAAGTGTTTAAGTACAAGCCTCACATTTCTTAAGTGCTAAAGTATACTACATTAATATGAAAAAAACATGCAATCTTGTTGTATCCTCTCATGCCCCTTCTTAAATAAAACAATATTAAGACATGTTGATTGGTGTGTCTGACATGTCCAACATTCACGCCTCTTCATTTTTGTATTTTTATATTTTAAGATAGATCTAAGAGAAATGGCCTTCCTTGAGTCAGATGGAGATAAATTTGACAAAACTAGCCAATCAAAACAGTTGTAACGCACTTGTCCGAGTTGTTGCATTATGAGCAATTTGACTATTTATTCTATTTCTCTTGTTTTGCTTAGGCAAGGGAGGCACGAAAGAAAGCCCTTGATGAAATGAGTGAAGAAACCAAAGCAGCATTTGAGAATATGAGGTTTTACAAGTTCTATCCTGTGCAGACACCAGATACACCAGATGTATCGGGTGTGAAGGTACTTACACTTACATTCAGATAATGAAACTATTTGATATAAGGCTTGTGGTTTTTGATAGCATCCTTTATGGAAGATCTTTACCAGGGTTTTCTTATTTTACTATTAAAATAACATACATCTGTGGAAGACTTATATAAATATATATAAATACAACAACAATAACAAACCGAGCCTTAAACCTAATAATTTGGGGTCGGCCATTTGAGAGACAAATTTAAAAATGATTAAAAAAAAAACTAAATAATAAATAAAATAAATAAAGAAATACACTAAAAGTAGAAAAAAAAAACAATAATAAAAAAAGGGGAATTAAAATATATATATATATATATATATATATATTATATTTTATCCCCTCATCTATGTATCCTTCTTGCTAGTTATGTTAATTATTTTTGACTTTCAACGTGCCAAATGTCTGAGACTAAGATTTCACTCCCTGCCCCCTCCCTCACAAAATTTTTTCCAAGGAGTTGAATTGGAAAATAGAAGAAACTTCTGTTATTAATGGGGTCGTTACATTACCTTATTATTACTGGTGTAAGAGACTGCAAGTGATTTTTGTTATTGCCATGTAATTGAAAGGACCGGGAATCTATCTTGGTAGAAAACAAAATTCTTGAACTGCATTTCCCCTTTCTGTGGTATCAGTTCTGCTTGCTTGAAATATTCATGTCCAGAAAAACCATAAATTTAAGATTCATTGGCACAATTTTCTTGTTGGGTTTAACTTGTATAGCTAGCAATTTGGCCAGTTTGCACCCACATCCATTTATCTTAATGGCATAGTTGGGTCCCTACCATCCAAGCACTGTGAGAAATCTACACTACTAGTTTACTGGATGTTCCATTCTTGGCAGATCAAGACCTGTTTGTTCTGAAAATGAATATCAAGTTGCAACCATGCTAAGATTATTGGCCGGTTTTGCATTCCAGGAAGATATAAAGTTAGCACCATCAACAGGATGACTTGTACAATGGTTTAATTTGTTGCATGAATGCGGTAACAAATTGGCATATTATTTTGCGTTTATGCCTTTATGAGAAATTTATAAACAAGCATGGAATATCTGTAAACAGCCTATGTTGTAGTGTCAAGGTTTAATTTGTTCCATGAACGCAGTAACAAATTGGCTTATTATTTTGCGTTTATGCCTTTATGGGAAGCTTATCAACAAGCATGGAATATCTGTAAAACAGCCTATGTAGTAGTGTCAATAGTACACGTTATAGGGAACATGCTAATATTTGAGATGCTTTTTCCTATGTTAGCAGCATATGTGAAACACCCTAGTTTCCAGAAGTATTTGTCTTTCTTCTTTGTGATTTCTCACATTGTTTTGAACTTATTGTAGGATATTTGTGCGAGTCATGGAATACGGTGATACTCATATCTGAAAATTATTATTTTTAATTCTTTTACAGGCCCCTTTCATAAATAGGTATTATGGGAAGGCTCATCAGGTTCTTTGACCGAATGAGAATGAGTATTTCAACTCTGCATAGCATCATACTCCATGGTTTGGCTGCCAAAGAGGCTAGTCAGGTGTTAATCAGATGACCATTGCACATAGAGACTAAAACATAGCCAGAAGCCCACCTGTATTTGAAAGCGCACTTTCTGTATTTTGTATTGCAAGTCAAAAGTTGTAATGTAGTATTTTTTTTTCATTTCAATTTTGGTAAAACACCCTGAATAAGTAGGTGCCCTTTATACTATCAAAGGAATTTTGTAGTATACATTGTTGAGACATTCAATTTTGGCGACAACTGCTTCCCAGGCTGCTGCAGGATTCAGTCGCTTGAGATTCACTTGTTCCCTTTTTTCTTTTAAAGCCTTTTCTTATGTTTCTTTAAGAATTCTTTTGTATGATGAATATTTTAAGTTTTATAGTGCCAAGTTAATGGCATTTATTCAATCTCTCTCTCTCTCTCTCTTCTTCTGTCTAGTGTGATTTGAAAGTTTGTTAAATTCTTTGTTTTTTTGTTTTACCTGTGACATACTCATTTGTTTAGTGTTCTTTGCTTGATCCCTCGAGAAAAAATGAGCACCGAGGGGGACTTATTTATTTATTTATTCCCCCCCCCCCCCGCGCCCACCTCCCGCCCCCGGTGGTTATCATCAATCGGCAATTTGACTTGAAGGTGTATGGTAGAGAATTTTTTTTTTCTTTAAAATTACTCTTATAATTATCATCAATCGATAATTGGAGGGTTGAGATTCATGTAGATCTGGTTCATTCCTAGTTCCCAATGTTCAGGCTTCGTTGGGCAATATGCTGTGTTGAACTTCCATGTAAGAAGGGGTTAACATTCCAAAATGAGGTGATTTTATATAATAGTATGTATATGTATATATGTGTGTGTGTATATATATATATATATATATGTACTTTTAAAAAAATTGGGAAAGAAAACGAGAAGCAAGCTATATAACAAGAACTTTTGCTTTATTCTTAGGGTATGTTAATTTAATAGAAAATTTGGTTCTATACTTGGGCTATATGAAATTTTAAATTCATGCACAAAATTGGGAAGAGTGGTTTTTGCTGAAACCATGAAAAACATGTTGAGAGAAAAAAAGATAAAAGAAAGTACACTCATCGTTGGATAATTGTATAATCACAAAAAAATTTATCAATTTTATAATTATTTTATGGATTTAATTAAATGTCGGGATAAATAAATAGATGTATCGATAAATTTTAAAATTATTAGAAAAAGTGTCTATATAAATTAATAGAATGATAATATATATATATATATATATATATATATCAGATATTTTTAATAAAAAGATTGAGAATATAAAAATGCAAAAATGTAGATCAATCATTTTTCAATAGACTTGATTTAAACAAAAAATAGAGAGAAAGAATGTTAATAGTAAACAACATGTAGCTGTAGATAAATAAAACTTTTTTAAAAAATATAATATATGATGACAAGAAAAATTACTTTCTAGAAAGATTTTTTTCGAAAATGGTAATTCCATTTTAAGAAAATCTTGTTCATTTCTCAAATTCCATCATCTTTGTTCTCGAACAAAACCCCAAAAAACAGAAGCAAATACCTCCCACTCTCTCTCTCTCTCTCTCTCTCTCTCTCTCTCTCACTATTAAAATTTAGAGTCATGTCTGTCGGTAATTGTAGAAAAAAAAAATTCAACAGCTGAAGCCTCAACATATCTACAAGTTTACAGCTTTCTATATGTACAACCTCACGCTTTTCTTTGTGGCAATGAGAAGAGACAACATTTATATCACACTCACGAACTTGGAGTCATTCTTATAACCATTTGAAAGAGTTCTTACCAATTCACTTTATGATGTGTTTTCAGCTTACCCCACCAAGGTACAGCTTAATATTACAAGGAACATATATAACCCAAAACCTGAGCTTCTCCCAAACTAGAGAAGGCTCTTCCATTAAAAAAGATCCCTACTTATAGGTCAAACCAGAAAACAGACGACTCCTTAGTCTTCAGGTGAACTGGCCAGATAACCCAGTCCCTGCTTTAGGATAAATTACACTGTTGGTCAATTGCTTTTGCAAGTAGATGAATGACGGTCTCCCTTTGGATGCCTATTGTTTGGTTCAAATCACCACCGATTCGTGACCAACATGAATAAGTGTTCTTTCCATTCTCTTGGGCCAGCGAAAGGCATGAGGCCACATAACAATGGAAGAAACAGAAGCAGGGTCGCATAAAATAATGTTCGCCTACTCCAATATGGAATGATTGTGTGGCTCTTTCCGTCTTGAGACACTGTGATGGGTCCATTAAGTACAGCAAACAACTTTGAAGTCCAGATACCCGAAAATAAGTGCAGCAAGCATAGAACTTCCCAGTAAAACAGCCAATGAAACCCAGCACCTCCCAAAGTGTCCACACACAACTTTCCTGCAGCACCGCATACAACTCCTAATAGCAAGAGTATGAAAGTGACAGGCATTTTTTGTCCTGAAGATGAACGCTGAAGAAGCAAATAGGCTATTGCCACGATCATGAAGATACCAAACATCATCCTGCTGACAACCTGAACCTGGCACCTGATACCATGGAAGCCTGTTTCAAAGGACGCAATTGACTTTGGCATCCACCATGATTTGGACTCCTGAAATATGGCAAAGCATCATTAATGACAAAGGTTTAATGCGAAGAGGTTAATGAAACAATCCAATTGCAGATGCTCCAGAAGAAGGTGTTGATTGATCAGTGCAATTGCACTAAAAGTATTTTACCTTGGTAGAGGGCATACAGGAAGCAGTCGCATCAGTTATCCGTTTGTATGAATAAATATAAGCCCCATAACATAGGGAGGCCGACATAATAAGTAATCCAGCAACAAGACAGTCTATGCATGTTGCGAGAAACTCAGCATATCTGCTGTCTTCCAATTGATTCATGAACTTCTCGGCTTTAAAGGATGCTTTTGAAATCCCCATTTTGATTTTAGTTCTCTCCAGAACATTGGAATCGGATCTAAGGGCTAGCTGTTTTTCTTTCAGTTGCAGTTTCTTCATGGTAAGACCTATCTCCAAAGTTTTGAGCTTATTAGAGCGTTCTAGCTCAATTACTGACCTCTCAAAGGTGTTAACTATGGACTTATTAGTTATGGAGCTCAATGTGCCTGATGAAGCATATGCCAGCTGTTGATGCAATACTAACTCCCGGTTCACAGAATCCAATTGTATATTCTCCTGTATATCTTCTAGTGTTTCCAGTGATGCAGGTATAGTATCAGCAGGTAGAGCTGCTTCTGACTGTGAGTCATTTGTGGCAGAACAATCACCAGAAAATCCCACAGTGCTTAGGGAAGTAGATGGAATTTCAAAAGAAGAGCCCTTGATGTCAGAGTAATGTATGTCTTCGGCTTGGTCGAGAGATGATCCATTTATCAGTTTATGCTCTTGCAGATCCTCAAGCATGCTCAATTTTTCCTGAGCTTCAATGGTAGATAATTCCACTTCTGACTGAAGCTCATTTTCCATAGAGCTGCAAATAGAACACCCTTTTCTGTTTGAAGACATGGATGGAGGTTCCCTGTAAGAACTCCTAATGTCTAAGAGGCTCAAGGCATCACTCTTCTTCGGGGATGATGTATTTAACAATCTAAGGGTCCTCAAAGTGCTTCTAAATGATTTCTCAAAGTTCTGCACAAAGCAATCAAACTTCTTCCCTGACACCTGTAGCAACAGATTTAGTGGAAAGAAAGGTACACCTATTAGTTATAATACCTTTAGTTTGTAAGAAAATGCTGTCAGAATAACAAGTGGAAATTCAACTTGAAAACCGGAGGCAATAAGTTGCTTCCAACGATCAAGTAAGCAGATTAAGTGCATCTTACATTGGCTAAAGATTCTTTGACTGCCATAGTGCAGATCTGCAAGAGAAATATACAGAAGTGATATAAATATACTGTTTACTAGTTTTGAAACTCAAAAATGTATAACATGGGTGCACATTCATACAAAGAAAGTGATCCCTCACTACGGAGGAGGGCTCCACTTCAGGTTGTGCCATTTGTTCCACCAAATCCAACCATGAAAGACCTGGATGGTCCACGGCTGTAAAATTAAACAGCTGTGGTATATAAATAAGCTAATCTTACTGTTCTCATACAAAAACTGGTTTCCAAGGTTTTTCCTTTATTAGAAGAAAGCGCTTTTTGATCCATAAAATATAGGAGAAAGTGGAATGATATTGGTCTTAAATAGAAATTGCAAGCAAAAGTACTCTAATTTGCCAAATATTTTGAAATACTCATGTCTAGAAAGGGATTTATGAAGCACACCGTAGAGATATGATCGACGGGCAGGTCTTCTTCCCTTACATATTTCCTTTCAAGAATCTGTCACGACATCCAAGATCTCGACATTAATTACCCTCTTTGAAAAAACAGAAAAGAGCAATATAAGCAGAAGAGGCAAAACTATAGTGCAAGTCTTTAGCATTTCAGAACGGACGCATAATGTAGGCTTCTTGAAGCATAACATTAGCATTCCATGTATTCTCAGAAAGGTCAATGTGCTCAATGATGTGTCTTCTAGGATCATACATTAAATACATCAGTAGATATTGTATTCCCATTCTATTCAACAATTGCATATTATTGCAACGTCCACCTAATCTTATGTCTCAAGAGCATCTTAGTCTTACAAATTGTCTACTTTCAATAAATCCCTCCACAGTAAAAACATTTTAAATAGTTAGACTCGATTCATGAAATCAGTTGCCCTGATTTCACAATGCTGCAACTCAAAAAGCTTGCATGATAGATACAGTACATAAATCATGCTTATGTCCAGAGGCGAGCAAAATTTTGAAAAACATAAAAGAAAATTCTAGTAGCAGCATTTCAGCAAATGCGCTAAAATCATTTAAAATAGCATTTGTTCCCTAAACCTTTCCTCTCTTCCACGCCCCCCAAAATTTTAAAAGCTAAACATAGAATCCTAATATGACCTCTCTATCTACACTACTCGAGTTCAAGAACAACCTTTTTGCAATACCATTTGAAATTCCCCAATTCAAAACAAACAACAAAATGCACAAAATCTCTCTCAATTTCAACAATTTCAACAATTTCAACAATTTCAACAATTTCAACAATTTCAACAATTTCAACAATTTCAACAAGCAAGCTGTAAACTTCCCACTAAAAACTCATTCAAAATGATATTTTTTTTGGTTTCCTCAATTGATTCCCAAAATCATTAAACCCTAAAAAAAGAATGGAATCAAAATGATCTAACCACATGACCAGAACCCCAATTCAATCAAAAAGTTAAACTTTTCGTATCACATTGAATTTAAACCAAACCTGAGAAACAAAAGCGGCAATAGACATGCCAAGAGGAAGAGCGAGAGAATCCACGTCGCTCTCGTAACGTCGAATACCTCCGATCAAAATTCTAGGGTTTCGTCGCTTATCAGACAATCGAAGGCCTCTAACTCTCTGCGAACACGACGACGAAGAAGAAGAAGCACGAAAAGACGAAGACGACGCTGTTGAAGTCATGTCTCCCTCCTTTCTACGTTTTCTGATTTTGTTCCTAGTGCTTCCGTTGCAAAAACGAACAATTTTGGCCGTCGGAATTGGAATGACGGCGGCGGTGGCGCACAAGGAGTCGTCAGCATCTTGGAGAGAATGGAGAGAGAGGGGGGGAACGGCCATTGATGAAGCAGAAAGCTCAAGTGCATAAATTTGAAATTTTCGGGGATTTTTTTTTTGTGGGGTGGGGGGAGAGAGAGAGAGCGTACGTGGGACGCTGACTGACCGGGTTTCGAAGATTCCCTTTGTGTTAGGACCGCATTCATTGTACTTTCCTAGTACGGTTCCCTTCGTTAAGCTCATTTTTTTGTTAATTAATAAAATTTTTACAATGAAAAGAAAAAACACATCGCAGAAATATTTTTATGAAAAAATAATATATATTTTTTATTTACTTACTAAGTTCCCATGATCTTCTAATATCTCCTTTTTATTTTATTCCTTTTTTGAAATGGTGTTGAGGCACGGAGTGTATGCAACCCAGAAAAGCAAGTAGTCGCACCACATTGGTTTGATTTGGTTATTTTTTTTAAATAAATCATTTTTATATGATGAAATTTATTTTGAATTAGATTGATTTAAATAAAACTCTTTCGATATTTATTTTTTAAATACATAAAATTTTAACATTAAATATTATTTAAATGATATCAATATCCGATCATCAAATTAAATCAATTAAACGTAATTCACTCTATAATCCTAATCCCAACTCAGCATTTTCCAGCATTACTTCACTCAGGTTAAAAAAATTGAACAATCGTATTGGAATTCATTTGGATCATAATAAAACCATACTTTGATCATGCTAATATTTAAGGATCTATGATTCTATATTCTGATCGAGCAATTGCTAGATTCACAATAAAACCGAATTTCAATTATTTTTGCTCTTAATATTTCAAATTTGTTTATTTGAACAGAAAATGAATTCTATTTGATTTATTTATTTAGTTTTAGGCAAAGAGGGAGGACGAAATGAGATTTAGATCGAAATTGCTATTTGTGGTACTACTTTAAGAATTGATATCAGATTAATCGAAACAACTATTCTATTCATGAAAATACATGAATTAATATAAGAAAAAAACACAATGAATTTAATCGACAATTTCTTCTTATATTTGTTTTTGTTTTATTCTAATTTTTCTCCTACTTTGATTGTAAAATTAAAACTTTAAAAAAGGTGCATAGCTTAATGTAAGTGATAACTGTTAAATTTTACCAACATCCAAAGTTTGATCCCCTGATTTCAATTTTTTCGCTGATTGAATGAGTGACTAAGATTTAATAACAGAATATTAAATTTTCTTAATTACAATATCGATTTTGTGTTTTGATTAAAAAAAATATGCGTAAAAAAAGTTGGCTCTTAATTGATTTCTGTAACTACTCAAATTAGATTAGTCAGATTTTAAATATCGATAAATTTTGAATTTGAGTTATGAAAATAAAAAAATAAGATTTGAGAGAGTCAATTCTTTAAATATGTTTTACAATATTCAGAGTAGATTAGTCGAGTAAAATATAGATATTGCTTGATGAAAAAAAATATCAAAGTATAAAAAAAAAGAAACTGTTGAATTTTTATTTAGGAATGTAATGTTTAAGAGGGCCTTGCCCCTGGTCGCCCTTTTTCTCAAGTTGGTGAGTCGGATTGATGACACTAATCGAGGCATTCCCAAAAAAAGAAAAAAAAAATGAAGCAAAATGTGTCAATGCACCTGCAGATGTTGCGAATAGACTCATGATAGAATATTCATCAAATCTGCTTTAATTAGAATAAAATTATATCTTTAATTTTTAAATTATTATAAATTATAAATTAATATGAAATACGATTTTCATATTTTCATTTTTTTGTTAAACTTATTTTTATAACCCATTGGTTAACATCATAACTGTAACAATCAAAGATAAAAGTATTAACTTTGGTCTTTACAACGAGGTGCAAAGAAGGGGAAGAGACAAAACTAGTAGCCTCTCTCAAATGACTTCGAGAAGAAGCTGCTCTACCCAAAGTGGACGAGTATTGGACAATGCATCGCATATACTTATTATATTTTTCTAGAGAGAGAGAGAGAGAGAGAGAGAGAGAGAGAAACTTTTTTTTTTTTGGCTTGGTCAGAAGAGAGGGATCAGTGAAGCGCCGGACCTATGATTGGTTCATGCTCCAAAATTTTTTTTCCCCATATATTTGGATTACTCTATTAATCACACCATGAAATTTAATTTAAGAGTTGATTCTCTTAATATTTATTTTTTTTATTTCTAAAATTTAAATTTGAGATTTTAATTAAATAAATTTAATATTTTATCATTAACACATACATAGGATTCACGTTCCAACTTCAATTGTTTGTTATGAAAATGCTACATGCATAGGTTATGTGTCAAATAACCAGCTCTTGATCATTCTTTAGGGAGTTTTACATAGGAACTGTTTGTACAATGAAACCCGAAACCAAAATTTTTAGGGTTAATGTTTCTTAGATTTGGTCTGTAAGGTATCGGATGGACTATGTTTGAACACTATCATTTTCGCATAAAGTTGCTGTCGTTGGCATCTATGCTCAAGCTACCATACATTCGACCAAAACATGAGAGAGAGAGAGAGAGAGAGAGAGAGAGAGATGATTAGCATTGGAAACATTTTGATTTACACCAATCAATAAACCTTTCTTTTAACAAGAATATCGAAAAATTACAACCTATAAAAGAACAAAAACAAGATCATCTGGCCTTCCCATGATTTTGCCCGAGTTCATCTTTTCCACGACACGAAAGGAAAAGACCAAATCAACAAAACATATAGAAGCAACCAGTCAATAAACAAGCTGAATTAAAACAGCATAAATTTCATTGATCATGTTCAATGAAATTTCACATTTGGAGATAGTATATAGATAGAAGGTTAATAAATTCAACAAATTCAAGAAATTAGAAAGTTTCTGAAAGTCTGAAATCATAATCTCTACCACTCAACTCCATGGTGGAGATGAGCAGCCACACCTAGCCTTCCATTGCAGTCATGCTCGAGGATCTTGCTCATATTAAAGCCTCCCACTCCGAATGCCCTTGAAGTCACTTGTGCAGTGATCGGATAATAACCACCATCGAAAGGACTCTGAAAATGATCCGTCTTAAAAACTACAGAGTTAGAAGTTTATGGATGTCATCAACAACAATAGTATTAGCATCATTAGTATTATGAGACTGATCTTCTTGTCTAGCTAAGGAGTTCTTCTCTCCTTCTGTTTCTCTGTACTTGTTGAGATAAACCTTTAAAGGTCCAATATAGTTCTCGAATCCTAAAGCGTTCATGGCCCAAAGAAGATCATCTCCGTTGATTGTCTTCCGTTTTTCTATCCGACACTTGTCAGAGGCTTCGCCGGTGATGAAGCTGATGAACTCAAGACACACTGTTGGACAGTTTCCTTGGCTTCTTTTTGCAGTTGCAGGAAGAGATTTCTTCATGATACGGCTAACATTGGCAATGGGAAGAAACTGATCTTGCTGAGCTGTCGGATAAGTCCCCAGATAATGGGCTTCTGACCGGGCTAGACTGGTTTCTTTTTCCACTCGTGGAGGCTGAGTTCAGAGGAATAGAAAGGGCTTTTTCTTTTAGAGAGTTGGATGAAAGAGTTGCTTGTGGGATTCAATAATCAGAGACTTCTAGGCTTATAAACTACGTGAAGAGGCAAAAGGACAACAAAAATTTATAATAGAATAAAAACGTGGGAAGACGGTTTGATGTGGATGGAAAAGAAATAAACAATGACTTAGCAACCAAGAGTCGTTTTAAGCATTGGTGTGTGAATTCTGGAATCTAACCGGTACACATCTGATCAGTTTTTCTAAGTGGAAAAACGAATTTCCCCAAAGTAAATGGAAGGAGACGAACATGATTTTTTTTTTTTTTTTTTTGGAAATTTATCACTTTCCATCCTTCGTTTCGACAAATTGTTTCTATATTAATTGTAAAATGTAATAAATATATATATAGTTTTTTTTTTCTAATATATGCAGACTATAACAGTTTATTGAGTATTTCATTAGTTAGATAACTTGATCTCAGAAGGTGAAAACATGATTCGTACCATGCTAATCAGATTTTTTTCCCTATTATTATAATAGAATTTCAATTATTTCTTTTCTGGTATAAGCTATATGGTATGCATTAAATTTTATGGTTCAAAATTGCTCTAATGCAATTAAGGATTAAAAGTGTATTTCCTACTGGCTAAATAGGGATTTGGATGCATATCTCAGGCCCTTTTAGCATACATATGTGAGATCATAAATGTGCGATATCCATGCTCTCAACACATCTCCAAAAAATTTCAATCTCACCTGTGAGAGAAGGATAAAAGTTCCAACATAAATCAGATGAAGGATGCGACTGTCCTAAAATATGTATGAAAGTTGCTTCTAAGACACGATGTATCTTAACAGTTTATGGAGCTTAGAAAACTTGGTTCCTGTCATGCCCAAGAAACTTTCTCTGCACCTCATTTTCTCCAAGAACTAAGGGGTCCCTAGTTTCCAGGGCTTCACAGACCCTTTCAACTGGAGTTTAAGTTAAACAATAAATGAGTAGAGATGACATGACTCACTTAAAATAAAAGCACAGTATATGATCAAATCTCATTTCAGTGGTGAGGAGAGCTCCTGTGTTGGGATGAAGTGAACCTAGTCATCTATTCTGCAGACCCCACATGTTCCAAATTGATTGCTGAACCGATGCAAAACGATACTGTACAAGATATTTTGCATGGTTTGGTTGGTTTGGGCATAGCATACTTTTTATCGATCTATGGCCTACTTATCCCAAGAATTGATTCTATTCCTATCACATCCATGCAAGCTGCAGAATATCAGGCTTAAAACCAGTAATTTCAGAGACAATTCTGTAAAAAATTAGAGAGCCCCAAGTCTAAGAACGTCATCAGAATGTCCAAATTAGGAACTCACATACCATTTTAATCATATCCAGTTTGGTGTTCAAAATGTGTTAGACAAATTGCAAATATCTAACTCTTGAAAGGTGAAAAAAGGTAAAGAAAAAAAAAGTACACTAATCTTATGTTGTATCCAACAAGGTTATTGGGGTTGAAAGCTTTAATGAAATAATGAAATCATGCAAATTCTTAGAGCATCATATAAAGTGAGTTCCTGCACTTCCATTCTCAAAGCCTCCTATTCCCTTTGATGTGTAAATTAAATTCTTTAAGAATTCTAGTCCCTTTTTCTTGATAATATGACCTAAGAAAGTTGCAATAAGTGGACTTTTTGAAATCTTAAGACTTAAGTGTTATAACTTCATTCCAACCATAAATTTCAAACCACCTAAGTTCTAGCTAAGCCTTGTAACAAGGAGGAGACAAATGGCTGCAGTTCGCAACTACTTCACCTATATTTTAACAGCATGATTAAATTATCTAAATATTGCTGTCCCCATAAGAAATATCAAACTAGAGTCTCAAGATTAATATACAAAGAAAGACATTGTTTATGGGTTTCTTAGCACTTCACATACATTAGAACAGCATGATCTGAATCTCTAAATCTTGCTGTTCCCATAGAAAATAATAACCAAAGTCTGACGTTTAACATACAAACATTATATTGGTTAATGTATTTCCCTCCAATCATTCAAAAGATAACTGTAATAACATAAACCAGAAATAAACATAAATTAAGATTAGTCATAGATTGAGGCTTCTAGGTCAACTATTAGATTAAACAAATAACTTTTCTTTGGTATTATATTGCTTGAAGAGGCATGCTTATAGGCACAAGATACACTGGTAGGAAAGCATCCAAACTAAAGAGATTGAACACCAAAGACAAGCTTAGATTCCAAAAGGTCTCCAATGTCTTTTCCATTTTCCTCTATTTTGATTTGTCTTACTGTTTTAAGGCTCTGTTAAATCCAACTTGAACCATTTAAATCTGAAACACAAAAGGTTAGTATCATAAGCAAATAATTGCTGGTTTTCCTATTATCTCACTATTTTTAACTAAAAAGTCATTAATAGAATGTAATAACAAAGACAACTAATGATAGAGACTCTATACTTTTCCAAACGGTCACCATATGAGCCTTTATATCAAACCACGTTCAATGAAATTCACAAAGCATAATTCTGGTACATTTGGCTTCCTCAATTACATGATACAACTTTGACGAAGACTTACTAATAAAATATTACCAATTTTCGACATGCTCTTTTGCAGTCCTTATTTTACTGCCCACAGAAAATCTAACCTAAACAAAGACATTTTGTCTCTACTAAGACTGCACATTCTTGTTTGCACTTGAATAAGTTAAACATGTCAGTGCAAAGGTCATTGTCCTTCCTTTCCAAAGTAATTTCTTACGTCTTAACAAATCTATATATAATTTTGGTCACAAGACTTTTCAATACCTCCAGAAATAAAGTTCAACTATCGGTTAGTATTCCGTCGCTAACATCAGGTGCCGACAGGACATATTCAATCTTATCCTCGATCTTGTGACTCCAGAACCTACCTCTCTGGAACCTTCTCCTAATTTGTTATATGTGCAGGCTAAGGTATTACCATCCGTTAAAGATTATAATTGGTACTATATAGAGCAGCTGATGCTGGTTTTCTGATTGGATAGCAGTCCTTCGATAGTTCCTGTTTTTGCTCTGTTTCTCTTGCTTCTGAGGATTTCTCACTCTTCCTAAGAGCATCATGTATTTTCCTTAATACATCTGATACAATCTATCAAAAAGGAACAGCCTCGGTCCAAACCAAAATTCTTTGGTCAAAACTAGATGGAAAATGAAAATTTAGTATAACCTATCCGTCACCCTCATGTTAGGAACCAAAAATGCTATTTCTGTCAGAATTCTCCACACATGGACTTCTGTTTGGATTTTCTTTCTGTCATTTAATGTAAATCACTAGTCCATCAAAAGTGTAAATTATTCCTCAAAAGTATAACTGTGTGAGAACTCCCCTCACTAAGGTACAGCATTGAGTCATGTGGTTCACAAATTGAATGCGGGTCAATATAACTTGAAATGAATCTTGATCATAAATCTGATTCGCTGGATACTTAGATGACCATTTTAAGCATAAGCATTCTAACCAACTGATGATGTTTATTATATCCTTAGGACTTCCTCAGAAAAAGTACAGAAAACATGTGGGACTTTTCGCATTATTTATTAGTATAAAACCTAGACACACACAGCATAAAATCCTTCCATTCTCTAGTTCTAGATGTGACACTATATGGAAAAAAGAAAAAAATTTCCCATTATTCTTCAATTTACTTGTTACTTTAAAGAGCTATAAAATTCATGATAAGAAAATGGTGATCCTTTTTTTTTTCCGGTCCCTATGACTAGGTCACTGCCCGGTATCCGAGATTTCGTCTCGATTAATTCGGATCGATCTGACTGTCGGACCTCATTTGAGGGGAAGGTCTCCTAACATTGTTTTTTCCGTACTCAGGGGAGTCGAACTCCAACCTGATTAAGGGATGGAGGTGCCCTTTCCACCTACATCAATAAGTGTCGGTAGAAAATGGTGATCCATTTTCTATATATGATTGATTGTCTCACTGCTATGAGTTTTGGGATCCAGAAACTTTTGGTAGCTCTGGAGTAAAAGGACTCCTGGAATCAATCATATGACTGTCAATGGGTGAGCCAGAACATCAACTGTCTCAATATAAAGAAGCTAGAAAAAGAATTTAAAGCCAAAAAAGAAAAAAAAAAAGAAAAAAAAAATATATATATATATATATATATATATATATATATATAGAGAGAGAGAGAGAGAGAGAGAGAGAGAGAGAGAGAGAGAGAGAGAGAGAGAGAGAGAGAGAGAGAGAGAGAGAGAGAGAGAGAGAGAGAGAGAGAGAGAGAATAAATGCAGTGAAGCAGAGGGAGACATGAAATAGAACCATTTTACAAAGATGTAAAACCCATAGACATTATTACTCGATGCCTCTACTTAAAAGGCTATTGAATTGCATTGTTGATATTAGAGAAAAGATTTAAGCCGTGACATTTGATCAGCCAGTAAATGTCACTCGAAGCATCATACTTTTAAAAGACAATTTTTCTTGCGGTCACATGGCAGGATGTAATATGTAGGGTTAGAGTCTTACTGAAAATCTAACAATATCAAAATGGGTAAAGCCCTTAGTAAACCCAATACCATTGGACAACATTGGATTCTGACAACTCTTAAGAATGTGGACAACATTAACACATTACTACAGGGACAGTGACTAAACAAAATATAATTCTTCAGTGATCTCAGTTCCACATTATGTGACTCAACAGCCAAAAAAAAAAAAAAAGAATTCCAACAACCATGGTTCCTCAGGGCTTAGCAATGGCTTCTACTGAGGGTACGAAATTGGATTATGACATTATTGAGAAGTTGGCAAAATAAGGACTTTATATGCACCTAATTGGTTCATGCAATCTTCCCGACTATATTCCACAATAATCTGAAATGATGAAATGAGGCATAAATAGTGAAAGAATCTTTAATCTAGGTTACATTCTCTGGGTGCTCCAAAGCGCAAAAAAGCCTAAGAAATATACATTCGGGATTGCAGAAGAAGTGATCTAATTGCAAAAACAGTCAAATACACAAGTTTTCAAGATCCATTAAATTTCTTACCTGCAGAATCGGAGCCTGCACAATTTTGGCCGAGCACAAATCACCACATTTTGCATAAACCGCAATCCGAGTTTGCGACAGAAACATCACTCCCTATCCCGATCCTCACACCATACCAATAAACAGCTTTCACGAAATTTACAGCCTTAGACTCAGAAACCAATTGGGTCAATTCAATAACAAAGATCGCATCACGAAAAAACCCCATCAAACCTCATCCTTCGAGACACGAATGAAGCACCATCAAATAATCCATTCTGTGCAAACCTAATGAACATTGCATTGCAACAAACAAGGCCTCTCCTTTACATTCCCTCAAACAGATTATAACCCATATCTAGTGGACCACATTTTACATGCATATCAACCGTTGCTGTTTGTGCATAAATATCAGTTGAAAAAGGCGATATTAGCACCGGAAACGGAAGCAATCGAAGATGCTCGAATGGAGGCGGATTCGAGATAAAGTTGTTCGATAGTGGGAGGTCGTAGGTTATGGGAGGTCCATTGTACTCGACGGCTATGGAGTGACCGAGATGATCTGCATCGAGAAGTGGAGCTCCGGCGGGTAACATTGGACCCAAAACTTAACTTCTTCCCAAGTTTTGTTCTCCTCCGCATCAGAAAACATGGCGTTGGCTTTGGAGACGTGACATTAGGGCTTTGAATTTGAAACAGGACAAGAAGAAGACGTATGTAAACTTCACCGGGAACCTGTCACACTGTCAGATGTCATCAGGGCGTCAGTACACAGTCATGTGGATTTAGTCCAGTCAGCAACGACGTGGTGCACAGGTCAGCAGGTTCAGCCATGTCAACATCCACCTGTTGTCCCAGTCAGCGGATGTAGTCCGGCCAGCATAACACGTGTACGACGAAGTCCAGTCAGCGGCCATGTGACTACCAGGTCAGCCATGCTTCCCAGTCAGCAGTCCAACAGTCCACGTCTACACATGCGGCCCAGGATTCTAACTTTATGATAGGTCCAGTCACATCCACGTGGCATCCCGGTCAACTTGCAATCCAGTCAGCAGCCACGTGTATTCCACCTGTATGGAATAGTCAAGTCATCATCCACGTGTTGTCAATGTCAGCGCTAAAATCCAGTCAGCAGTCCATGTCCGCATATTCAGCACAGTCAGCAGACAAGTGTTGTCCACGTGCCGTCCAAGTCCAGTCAGCATCGACGTGCAGACAAGGTCAGAGGTAGCTTCCACTCAACTGTCCACGTCGGCATGTTTAGCCCAGTCAACAGACAAGTGTTGTCCACTTTGACTTACTGAGCCAGGTAAGCATTCCACCTGGATGCAAAAGTCCAGTTAGCATCCACGTCTCGTCCATGTCAGTGCTACAATCCAGTCAGCCGCTCACGTAGGCAAATTAAGCCCAGTCAGCGGACAACTGTTGTCCACGTCTATTTACCTCGCCAGGTAAGCATTCAACCTGGATGCGGAGGTCCAGTCAGCATCCATGTCTCGACCAGGTCAGAGCGACTATCCAGTCATCACTCCACGTCGGCAAATGAAAGCCAGTGAGCAGACAAGTGTTAGCCACGTCAACTCACAGTGCCGGGTAAGCATTCCACCTGGACTGACAAATCCAGTCATCATCCACGTCATATCCAGGTCAGCGCCACAAACCAGTCAGCAGACAAATGCTATCCACGTGCTGTCAGAGCCCAGTCAACAGACAAGTGTTGTCCACTTTGACTTACTGAGCCAGGTAAGCATTCCACCTGGATGCACAAGTCCAGTTAGCATCCACGTCTCGTCCATGTCAGCGATACAATCCAGTCAGCCCCTCACGTAGGCAAATTAAGCCCAGTCAGCGAACAACTGTTGTCCACGTCAACTTACCACGCCAGGTAAGAATTCGACCTGGATGCGGAGGTCCAGTCAGCATCAACGTCTAGTCCAGGACAGAGAGACTATCCAGTCATCACTCCACGTCGGCAAACGAAGGCCAGTCAGCAGACAGGTGTTAGCCACGTCAACTCACAGTGCCCGGTAAGCATTCCACCTGGACCGACAAATCCAGTCATCATCCACGTCATGTCCATGTCAGCACCACAAAACCAGTCAGCAGTCCACGTCGTCGTATTCAACACGGTCAGCAGACCAATGCTGTCCACGTGCGGTCCGAGCCCAGTCAGGATTGACGTGATGCCCATGTCAGTGGTAGAATCCAGTCAGTTGTCCACGTCAACATACCTCGCCAGGCAAGCATTCCACCTGGATGCGGAAGTCCAGTCAGCATCCACGTCTCGTCCAGGTCACAGCGACTATCCAGTCATCACTCCACGTCGGCAAATGAAGGCCAGTCAGCAGACAAGTGTTAGCCACGTCAACTCACAGTGCCCCGGTAAGCATTCCACCTGGACCGACAAATCCAGTCATCATCCACGTCATGTCCATGTCAGCACCACAAACCAGTCAGCAGACAAATGCTGTCAACGTGCTGTCCGAGCCCAGTCAGCATTGACGTGATGTCCATGTCAGTGGTAGAATCCAGTCAGTTGTCCACGTCGACATACCTCGCCAGGTAAGAATTCCACCTGGATGGACAAGTCCAGTCAGCATCCACGTCCTGTCCATGTCAGCGCCACAAACCAGTAGCAGTCCACGTCGGCATATTCAACACAGTCAGCAGACAAGTGTTGTCCACGTCGACATACCTCGCCAGGTAAACATTCCACGTGGATGCGGGAGTCCAGTCATCACTCCACGTCGGCAAATGAAGGCCAGTAAGCAGACAAGTGTTAGCCACGTTGACTCACCGCGCCAGGTAAGTATTCCACCTGGATGGACGAGTCGGGTCAGCATCCACGTCTTGTCCAGGCCAGCGCCACAAACCAGTCAGCAGTCCACGTCCGGATATTCATCCAAGTCAGCAGACAATTGTTGTCCACGTAGACTGACTTATTCATGTAAGTAATTCACCTGTATGACCATGTCCCGTCATCGCCCACGTGGTTCCTAATCCAGTCAGGTCTGCAATCCGGTCGGCAGTCTACGTGGCGTCCAAGTCAACAATGCAACCCAGTCCGGTCCGGTTCAGAGTGTTGACTAAAGCTTTGACTGAGAGGTTCAACCAATTTTCAGCCGGTTTTCTGGTCAACCAGACCGGTTCCTAGGGTTTTAAGGTGTTCCGAATTCATTTCTGGGTTTAGATTAGCTAAATTCAGACTCTACAAATAGGGTTTTTTGCTTTTTTCCCAAAATTTTCATGCCATAAATGATTGGTTTTCAAGTAAAATGGGGTTTCCCTTTTCCTGATACATGTGGAATTCAAACAATCAAAAACTATGACAGAGAAAGAGAGAGAGCAACAAAAGATCATTGTAATAATAATTAGCGGTATCATAATTTCAAAATAAATCAATAAATTAATTAAAACTTAAAACTACCAAATGTAAATAGTTGAAAAGCGTGTATATTTTTCAAATTGATTAGTCATAAATCATAAAGGGTAGATTAGTGGAAAAAAGTTTGGGAAAAAAAAAATGACAAGGAAGGGATGTCTGCCAAAAAATGGCACCTAATAATCGCGTCTACTCTCCGTGTTAACTAACCTTTTGGGGTTGATGTGGATAGTTTGCTATGGACCGCATCCGATTGAGCTCAATCCGATCCACCCATTCAGGGAAAAGGGGTATACGAAGAATCAAATTTTGCTGACTTGGTTCTTTTTTTTTTTGGGTTTGATTTGAGGCCCCTGACGGGGTAGAAAATACGCGATATCGGAGCCGTAGGGTTTGGGAGAGGTATCGGCGGCTGAGATCTGTTGAGTGATGACCACCACGACAACAGAAAGGGAAAGAGAGGGACCCTTGAGAGAGAGACAGAGAGAGAGAGAAGACGGAAAATATGGAAAAGGAAAATCCAGGAGAAAGATTGGATTTGGATCGGAGGGATGCGTTCTTAATTTTTTTTTTTATAAGGATTTAAATTTGAGAAAAGAGGGATTTATATCACTAAATTATCCCCCGTGATCCGTTCTTACTTCTGAGGACGCGGCAGTGAGGGGGCAGATTTTGCTGACTCGGCGACGGTGTCAAGCATGGAGTGTATACAACCCAAAAAGAAAGAAGTCGCACCAACTCAGCAAAGCCCAACTCCTACACATCCCTATCACAAAGTGAAGGCCCATCAGGGTGAACTTGGAGGAGGGCGGCACATGGCTCGTGTGGATGTTTGTGTGCAATTGGTTCACTCTACAAACTCAGCATTTTTAGTGTAAAAAGAAAATTGAATACGATTTTAAAATCACATTAAAAATATAAAACAATATAAATATTAAATATAGATAAGTATGATTGTGATATCGTGTTAAAAAAATATCAAACCTAATACTGTATTATTTTATTAAAATTATTATAATAAATTAAATTTATATTAAAAACTCATTATTACAAAATATATAAACAATTATTATAAATATGGAACAAATCGATAATTGATTTGATTTTAATATATAACATATTTTTTAATATTCTCTCAGATTCAATGGGTGTAATAAAAATTATTTAAATTTAAAATATAGATAAAGAATCTTGGATTTGGCTTTGGCTTTGGCTTTGGTTTCATACTCCAGCTCCTTCTCAAGGTCCGATTCTTTTGATGATGTATACGGACGCATGAATAACCCTTTTTATAAAGATGTTATGATAATATGTAAAAAGAAAATTGAATATGATTGTAAAATTATATTAAAATATTAAAATATAAAATAATATGACTATAAAAAATAGATAAATATAGTAGTGATACAATATTAGAAAGTATTAAACCTAATGTTCTATTACTTCATTTGAATTGTTACAATAAATTGAGTTTATATAAAAAATAGATAAATATAGTTGTGATACAATAATATGACTAATGCATCCTATTTGATTTGTTTATTCAATTTTAGACAAAGAGGGGGAAGAAATGAGATTTAGAACGAAACTACTATATGTGATTATCCTTTAAGAATCGATATCAATTAATCAAAACTACCATTCGTGGAAATGCTTGAATTAATATAAGAAGAAAAAAGAAACCATGATGAATTTAATTATCGACAATTTCTTCTTATATTTGATTTTGTTTTGTTATAATTTTCTCCTACTTTGATAGTATAATTAAAAATTTAAAAAGGTGCATAGCTTAGTGTAAGTGAAACCGTTAAATTTTATTAATGACCTGTGAATTTAGTGACAGAATACTAAATTTTTTTAATCACGGACTTGAGTTTGTATCTTGAAAATAAAAAAATAAATATTGAGAGGGTTGATCCTTAATTGGACCCTACGACTATTTAAATTAGTTAAGTTTTTAAATATCAATGGTCAAATAAAAAAAAAAAATCTTCTTATTTTGATGAGTCGGATTGATGACCTTAAGTTGTTGCCCTTTCCTCAAGTTGGTGAGTCGGATTGATGACCCTAAATGAGGCATTCTAAAAACCCAAAAAATAGCAAAATGTGTCCATGCACCTGAAGATGTCTCGCATAGACTCACAATAGAATATATGATCTATTGTGCTTTAATTAGAGTAAAATTATATATTTAGTTTTTAAATTATTATAAATTATAATTTAATATGAAATACGATTTTCATTTTTTCATTTTTATTTTGTTAAACTTATTTTCATAACCTATTGGTTAACATAATTAGTGTAATAATCAAAGATAAAAGTATTAACTTTGGTCTTTTTAACAAGGTATAAAGAAGAGGAGGGGACAACTGGTTTAGTAACCTCCCTCGAATGACTTTGAGAAGTAGCTGTTCTACCCAAAGTGGACGAGTATATGGACAATGCATCGCATATACTTATTATTTTTTTCTAGAGAGAGAGAGAGAGAGAGAGAGAGAGAGAGAGAGAGAGTCCTTTTTTCTTGCTTGGTCAGAAGAGGGGGATCAGTGAAGCGCCGGACCTCTGACCGGTTCACGTTCCAACCTTTTTTTTTTTACCAACAAGTATTTAGATTATTCGATTAATTATTTAGATTATTCGATTAATTTGATTTGAATATTACGAGACCAAATTAAGGAGTTGGTTCTTCTAACGCCTATTTTTTTATTATCAAAACTTAAATTTAATATTTTGATTAAGAAAATTTAGTATTTTGTTATTAAATTTGATGTTGGTGTCGGTGTTGGTGTTACAACTTCAATCGTTTGTCATGAAAATGCTATATGCATAGGTCTTATGTTTCAAATAAATTGCTCATAATCATTCTTTGGGGACTTTTACACAGGAAGTGTTTGTCCAATGAAACCCCGAAACCAAAATTTTCTAGGAGTAATCTTTCTTAGATTTGGTCTGTAAGGATTGGATGGACTATGTTTGAACGCTGTCATTTTGGCATAAAGTTGCTGTCGTTGGCATCTATGCTCAAGGTACCATACATTCAACCAAAACATGAGAGAGAGAGAGAGAGAGAGTTAGCATTAGAAACATTTTGATTTACACCAATCAATAAACCCTTTTTTTAACAAGAAGATCGAAAAATTACAATCTATAAAAGAACAAAAACAAGGCCATCTTGCCTTCCCATGATAGTGCTTAAGTTGATCATCTTTTCCACGAAATGAAAGGAAAAGACCAGATCAACAAAAC
The DNA here is from genome assembly GCA_033439265.1 of Dillenia suffruticosa. Taxonomy (NCBI): domain Eukaryota; kingdom Viridiplantae; phylum Streptophyta; class Magnoliopsida; order Dilleniales; family Dilleniaceae; genus Dillenia; species Dillenia suffruticosa. The sequence continues at coordinate 3,550,270 of JAVTVX010000027.1, forward strand.
ACATAGAAGCAACCAGTCAATAATCAAGCTGAATTAAAACAGCATAAATTTCATTGATCATGTTCAATAAAATTTTACATTAGGAGATAGTATATAGATAGAAGGTTAATAAATTCAACAAAATCAAGAAATTAGAAAGTTTCTAAAAGCCTGAAATCATAATCTCTACCACTCAACTCCATGGTGGAGATGAGCAGCCATAGCTAGCTTTCCATTGCCATCATGCTCGTGGATCTTGCTCATATTAAAGCCTCCCACCGCAAAATTCTCGCCATAGCCAATGATCCTTCCACCATCTCCGAATCCCCTTGAAGTCACTTGTGCAGTGATCGGATAATTACCACCATTGAAAGGACTCTGAAAATGATCAATCTTAGTAACTACAGGGTTAGAAGTCTTATGGATATCAACAACAGCAATAGTATTAGCAGCGTTAGTATTATGAGACTGATCATCTTGTCTAGCTGAGGAGTTCTTCTCTCCTTCTGTTTCTCTGTACTTGTTGAGATAAACCTTTAAAGGTCCAATATAGTTCTCGAATCCTAAAGTGGTCATGGCCCAGAGAAGATCATCTCCGTTGATTGTCTTCCGTTTTTCTCTCTGACACTTGTCAGAGGCTTCCCCCGTGATGAAGCTGATGAACTCAGACACACACTCCTGGACAGTTTCTTTGGCTTCTTTGGATATTTTTGCAGTTGCAGGAAGAGATTTCTTCATAATACGGCTAACATTGGCAACGGGAAGAAACCGATCTTGCTCTTTTGATGAGCTGTCGGATAAGTTCCCGGATAATGGGCTTCTGACCGGGCTAGACTGGTTTCTTTTTCCACTCATGGAGGCTGAGTTCAAAGGAATAGAAAGAGCCTTTTCTTTTAGAGAGTTGGATGGAAGAGTTGCTTGTGGTATTCAATAATCAGAGTTCTAGGTTTATAAACCAAGTGAAGAGGCAAAATGGCAACAAAAATTAATAATAGAATAAAAGGGTGGGAAGGCGGTCTGGAGTGGATAGAAAAGGAAATAAACAATGACTTAGCAACCAAGAGTCATTTCAAGTAATGGGGTGTGAATTCTGGAATCTAACCAGTACACATCTGGTCAGTTTTTCTATGTGGAAAAACGAAATCACTTCTCCCCAAAGTAAATGGGAAGAGAAGAACATGATTTTTTGGAAATTTATCACTTTCCACCTCATTTTGACAAATTGTTTTTATATTAATCCTAAGATGTAATAAATACATATATATAGTCTTTTCTAATATATTCAGACTATAGCAATTTATTGAGTATTTCACTAGCTCGATAACTTAATCTCAAAAGGTGAAAGCATGATTCATACCGTGCCAATCACTTTTTTTTCTGTTATTATAATAGAATTTCAATTATTACTTCTCTTGTTTAAGCTATATGGTATGCATAAAATTTTACAAACCGTAAAGCACACTAAGCAAACCTTTTTAAGTGTTGGTTCAAAATTGCTCTAATGCAATTATCAAGGATTAATAGCGTATTTCCTACCGGCTAAATAGGGATTTTGCATGCATATCTCAGGCCCTTCTAGCGTACATGTGTGAGACCATAAATGTGCAATATCCGTGCTCTCAGCACATCTCCAAAAAATTTCAATCTCACCTTTGAGAGAAGGTTAAAAGTTCCAACACAAATCGGATTAAGGGTGTGACTGTCCTAAAATATGCATACAAGTTGCTTTGATGACACGATGCATCTTAACAGTTTATGGAGCTCAGTTTAAAAGAGACAACTTGGTTCCTGTCATGCCAAAGAAACTTTCTCTGCACCTCATTTTCTCCAAGAACTAAAGAGTCCCTGGTTTCCAGGGCTTCACAAACCCTTTCAACCGGAGTTGAACAGTAAATGAGTAGAGATGACATGACTCACTTAAAATAAAAGGACAGCATATTGATCAAATCTTATTTCAGTGGCGAGGAAAGCTCCTGTGTTGTGCTGAAGAGAACCTGGTCTAACTCTATTCTGCAGACCCCACATGTTCCAAATTGCTTGCGGAACCAATCCAAAACTATACAGTACAAGATATTTTGCATGGTTTGGTTGGTTCGGGCATAGCATACTTTTTATCGATCTATGGCCTATTTATCCCAAGATTGGACATGTTATCTTGTACGGTTTCACATAAAGGAAGAACAAAAGGAGGTGGAAGCAGCACATATGCTTCAACTTTGCTCTCCATTTGCTTCTTGTTTCTGTCTAAGATTCTTTTCCTATCACATCCATGCAAACTGCAGAATATCAAGCTCAAAACCAGCAATTTCAGAGACAATTCTGTAAAAAATTAGAGAGCCCCAGGTCTAAGAACATCATCAGCATGTCCAAATTAGGAACTCTCATACCATTTTTAATCATATCCAGTTTGGTGTTTAAAGTGTGTTAGACAAATTGCAAATATCTATCTCTTGAAAGGTTTAAAAAAAAAAAGAAGAAGAATGGTACGCCAATCATATGTTGTATCCAACAAGGTTATTGAGTTTGTAAGTTTTGATGAAATTAATGAAATCATTCAAATTCTTACAGCATCCATATAAAAAGAGTTCCTGCACTTCCATTCTCAAAGCCTCCTATTCCCTTTGATGTGTAAATTAATTTCTTTAAGAATTCTGGTCCCTTTTTCTTGATAATATGACCGAAGAAAATTGCTATAAGTGGACTTTTTGAGATTTGAAAACTTAAATTTTTTAGCTTCATTCAAACCATAAATTTCAAACAACCTAAGTCCTAGCTAAGCCTTGTAACAAGGACGTGACAAATGGCTGCTGCCGCAACGGCATGATTAAATTATCTAAATATTGCTGTCCCCATAAGAAATATCAAACCAAAGTCTCAAGATTAATATACAAAGAAAGACATTGTTTATGGTTGTTCCTTTTTTTTTTTTTTAGCACTTCACCTACATTAGAACAACGTGATCTGATTTTCAAAATCTTGCTGTTCCCAAAGAAAATAATAACTAAATTCTGAAGTTTAACATATAAACATTATATTCTTTAATGTGTTCCCCTCCAATCATTCAAATGATTACTGTATTAACATAAACCAGATTAAGATTAGTCATAGATTGAGGCTTCTAAGGTCAACTTTTCTTTGGTATTATATTGCTTGAAGAGGCATGCTTGTAGGCATAAGATACGCTGGTAGGAAAGATTTAAAATGACTATTGTTGTAGGAAAGCATCCAACCAAAAGAGACTGAACGCCGAAGACAAGCTTAGATTCCAAAAGGTCTCCAAAGTCTTTTCCATTTTCCTCTATTTTAATTTGTCTCACTGTTTTAAGGCTCTGTTAAATCCAACTTGAATTATTTAAATCTGAAACACAAAAGGTTAGTATCATAAGCAATTAATTGCCGGTTTTCCTATTGTCTAACTATTTTTAACCAAAAAGTCATTGATAGAATGTAATAACAATGAGAACTAATGATAGAGACTATATTCTTCCGAACGGTCAGTATTTGAGCCCTAATATCTAACCACTTTCAATGAAATTCACAAAGCATAATTCTGGTGTACATTTGGCTTCCTCAATTACATGATACAACTTTGACGAAGACGTGCTAATAAAAAATTACCAATTTTCTACAAGCTCTTTTGCAGTTCATATTATTTACTGCCCACAGAAAATCTTACCTAAACAAAGACATTCTATCTCTACTCAACTGCACATTCTTGTTTGCACTTGAATAAGTTAAACATGTCAGTGCAAAGGTCTTTGTCCTTCCTTTCCAAAGCAATTTCTTCCGTCTTAACAAATCCATATATAATTTTGTGTCACATGACTTTTCGATACCTCCTACAATATCAACATATCAACATTGAAGTCAATTGAGGAGAAATTTTTTGTACCTAAGTAGTTGGATGCAATTGCAGCTTCTTGAGGTTCTCTGACTACTAAATCAAATTGCAGAGCCCCTTGTTTATATTCAATAAATTTCAACTATCAGTTAGTATTTTGTTTTGTTGCTAACATCAGGTGCAGACAGGACATATTCAATCTTATCCTCAATCCTGTGTCTTGGAGACCTACCTCTTCGGAACCTTCTCCTAATTTGATAAATGTGCAGGCTAAGGTATTAACATCTGTTAAAGATTATAATTGGTACTATATAGAGCAGTTGCTGCTGGTTTTCTGATTGGATAGCAGTCCTTCGTTAGTTCCAGTTTTGGCTCTGTTTCTCTTGCTTCTGAGGATTTCTGTCTCTCCCTTAGAGCATTATGTATTTTCCTTAATACACCTGATACAATCTATCAAAAAGGAACAACCTCAGTCCAACCAAAATTCTTCAGTCAAAACTAGATGGAAAATGAAAATTTAGTATAATCCATCCGTCACCCTCATGCTAGGAACCAAAAATGCTACTTCTGTCAGAATTCTCCACACAGGAACTTCTGTCAGGATTTCCTTTCTGTCATTTAATGTAAACCACTTGTCCATCAAAAGTGTAAATCATTCCTCAAAGTATTAGCTGTGTGAGAATTCCCTTCACTACGGTACTGCATTGAGTCATATATAGTTCACAAATTGAATGCCAGCCAATATAACTTGAAATGAATCTTGATCATAAATCTGACTCGCTGGATACCTAGATGACCATTTTAAGCATAAGCATTCTGACCAACTGATGATGTTTATTATGTATACATAGGACTTCCTCAGAAAAATCACAGAAAACATGTGGGACTTTTGACATTATTTATTAGTATAAAACCCAGACACACACAGCATTAAATCCTTCCTTTCTCTAGTTTTAGATATGACATTATATGAAAAAAGAAAGTTCCCATCATTCTTCAATTTCCTTGGTACTAGAGCTATAAAATTCATGATAAGAAAATGGTGATCCATATGACGGATCAATCATTCTCTTCTTTATTAGAAGTGTATTCCTTAGTATGACATCTGGCTGGCGAGATATATCGAAGGGGATCAATTCTTGTTGTCTACCTATTAAACTTTCAGTCCTGCATTCAGATATTGGGATTAATTAATTGATCAATAACTATTTAAAGTCAATCACCTAATATTTCTGTGATGTTGGGATGAAAAGTTGGTAAACAGTAACTAACAGAGAACAGTTTTTAAAAATGGATAACAACCAACTCCCTCCAGACACTACCAAGAATCCAAGAAAGAAAAACGGGAGATTGTACGGAAAAACTTGCAGGCATACTCAGGCATTAGTTCTACGTACACGTTATCTGTGCTAGCACCACTCTGATTCAATCACTGCCACATATTTTATCCAAAAACAGATGAGGTTCTAGGTTCAAAATGCCAAATTAAGGATTCAGAGAAAAAAAAGTTTCTTCCCACTTCTCAACAAAATCGAACTAGTCTTATACATTGAAGCTATGTTGCGGGAGAATGCCAATCACCATTTTACCTATAGAAGCAAGTCTTCAATTGTTCCATCATTTCTATTCATAGGTACAATAGGTTTAAAACCCTAGATCATATTGCCTATGCACTATTTTGCTTATTAAACCTCACTTAATCATTTTTTTTTTCCAACAACACACCCTACAAGGACCAACACCTATTTTAGTTTGCAAGTGTATATACCAGTACCACTGACCTTTCCTTAAAAATTTAAACCACATTATTTCAACCTAATGTAAGTAGAGCCAGGACTTGTATGCCAACAAGGATAATTGCATCAGCCTCTTGATCTTTTCCAGGTAATGAGACATTGTACCTGGACTCTAATCTCTTAAGTGATGCTCTTTCTAACCATGATGATTGTTTCCTGATAAAATATCTCAATACTTAATCACTACTTTACTAAACAGAAATGATGTAACCATGAGGATCTTATAAACCAAACATGATATCTTCTTGTAATATAAGTACTTTTCACTATCTACAATAATTTTCTTTGCCTGAATATTCCACAAATAGATGAGAAACCTTTTATCTCTTCCACATAGATCTGATGCTACTTAAACGTTAACAACCGTTAGTTATATCGTAAGAAATGGGAAGGACTTATCAAATCCGACATCAACTCCAATGCAATCCTGATATGAGTTTTGGAATCCAGCCACTGCAAGTAACACAACTTTTAGTAGCTCTGTAGTAAAAAGACTCGTGGCATCAATTATATGACCGTCAATGGGTAAGCCAGAATATCAATTGTCTAAATATAAAGAATCTAGAAAAGGAATTTGAAGCCCAAAAAGAAAAAAAAAATTAAAAATATATAGAAAAAATACAGTGAAGGAGAGGGAGATATGAAATATAACCACTTTACAAAGATGTAAAACCTGTAGACATTTTGCAGCACTCCCTTGTCTCTAGTTAAAGGCTATTGAATTGCAGTGTTGATATTAGACAAAAGATTTAAGCTGTGACATTTGATCAGCCAGCAAATGTCACTTGAAACATCATACTTTTAAGAAACAATTTTTCTTGTGGTCACATGGCAGGATGTAACGTGTAGGGTTCGAGTCTTACCGAAAATCTAACAATATCAAAAAGGCTACAACCCTTAGTCAACCCAATGCCATAGGACAACTTGGGATTCTGACAAATCTTAAGAACGTGGACAACATTAACACATTAGTACAGGATCGGTGACTAAACAAAATATAATTCTTCAATAATCTCAGTTCCACATTATGTGACTCAACAGAAAAAAAAAAAAAAAAAGCAATAACCATGGTTCCTCAGGGCTCAGCAATGGCTTCTACTGAGGGTACGAAAGTGGATAATGACATTTTCAAGAATTTGGTAAAATAAGGACTTTATATGCACCTAATTGGTTTATGCAATCTTCCCGACGATATTCCACAATAATCTGAAATGATGAAATGACGCATAAATAGTGAAAGAATCTTTAATCCAGGTTACATTCTCTCAGTGATCCAAAGCACTAAAGCCTCTGAAATATAGGTTCAGGATTGTAGAAGAAGTGATCTAATTGCAAAAACAGTCAAATACACAAAAAGATTTCAAGATCCATTAAATTTCTTACCTGCAGAATCGGAGCCTGCCCAATGTTAGCCGAGCACAAATCACCACATTTAGCATAACCTGCAATCCGAGTTTGCAACAGAAATATCACACCATATCCCAGTCCTCACACCATACCAATGAACAGCTTTCACCAGAAACCAATTGGTCAATCCAATAACAGAGATTGCATCACGAAAATCCCCATCAAACCTCATCCTTAGAGACACGGATGAAGCACCATCAAATAACCCATTCTGAGCAAACCTAACAAACATTGCATTGCAACAAACAATGTCTCTCTTTTACATTCCCTCAAACAGATTATAACCCATATCTAGTCGACCACATTTTACATGCATATCAACCGTTGCTGTTTGTGCATAAATATCAGTTGAAAAAGGTGATATTACAAGATGGGAATGAATCAATTGGTAGTATTTGAGATTTGAGAGCTTTCCACAAGATTTTGCTACTAAGAAAAGTCGAATTAATCTGGGTGTTAACCTATTTGCTTGATTTGGTGAAAGAGAAGAACTTTTTGTGCATTGCCATCGTTTGAATTGATCCGACGTGGGAATTCAATTGCTCGACTTGGCTTCTCATCATATTTGAATAAGATTTGGGAAATTGAGCAACAGTCGGCAACCCTTCGCGTGGGACGGCATCAACTCATTCATTAAGTGCCTGAAGTGCAATAGGAAAATCCAGCATTTGCAAGAGAGATTTTGGTGGATTTTGCTTAAGTGATGTTTGTAGTGCTTCTTAAGGTTAATTGTTCTGCTACCAAGGTAAATCCGTAGACCTGAATTAGGGATTTCAAAATAGACTTTTTAATAAGTTGGCTCTATAAAAATACTATGCTAATTGATTAGAATTTCAGAATGAATCAAATGGCCGACATTTTTATGTAACTAATCATTAGGATATAAACCATAAACAAAGTGCCTCAATTTGACAATGTCGACTCTATAGTGCCTCATATTTCATACGAATCATGGTCTTCACATAGGCAACAAAAAAAAAAAAAAAAAAAAAAAAACAGAACCCTTCAGAAAAAAATTCTATTAATGGTTAAAGGGAAGGACTGAAAGCCCCCGGATACATATGGGCATACTAACTGTCACAAAATTCAAAAATAGGCGAGGTAAGATGGCAAACCATTTGCGATCATCACCATCTTCAACCGGCAAAAAGATATCTCCACCACCTACCAAGAGAGAGTGGCAGGACATAAAGCAAGATCAAGGATGAACCCAGAGAGTTTCATACCACTAGGCCAAACAGCTTGTGATTCCCTTCGTGTACAACTTCCTTCAACATCACACTTTGTAGCCCTAGAATTACACCGTCTTCATTTCATCTGGAAATAAGTAATCTTGTTCTGTCCTAACCAGCAAAAGCAGGGGTGGCAGCTCTTAAACATCGCTGCTATCACCATTCTCATCCAAAATGCGCAATGCAGATGACAGCTGGTTTGACGGGAACCTGATCAACATTGTCCATGTCCGAATTCTAAGTTAATTCTGCAAGAGAGATCCTATATACTTCCTTGAAGTGCACTGCAGAAGCAGGCCACAGCTGCTATTGCTAGCCACCTTACAATTTTGTTAAGCCAAATGGATTGAAAAAGTTCATCAATCTTCATCAAAACATTTTATGGTGCAGGAAGGACACATACAATGGGGATCATATCCCGTAAGAGCCAAAGAAAGGTACAAAATTTACAGTTCTGCGATTGGAGGCAGTAGGTGGTGAAATATCTTGAGGACTTTGATCATGACAAAAAGTAATTCCCTTGAGAACTTTGCTTACTAGCATCTGCTGCAGCTGCAGAACAACCATATAAACAAGCAAACGCATGCATGACTCTCCATGAGTTACAAATGAACAAGAAATCTGACTCTTCAAAAGTGTCTTATGGCACTAAGCATTTTAAAGATAAGAAAAGATTCAATGTTGAGAGAATTGCAAACCGGTAAGCTTAACCGGGTAAACATTTTCCTCAAATTAAATTATGCACCTTGCAAGTAACGAGAACAAAATCTAATTTAGTTTGTAAATGTCTTCACCTTTACTCAAGACTTTCAAATCACTAAAGAAGTACTCTGAAACATGACGTATAAATATTCTCTACTGCTCTCTCCAACCCAAACCCACAAAAGTATGCTGTTATGCGAAGTTTGGACAACCCGAAGAACAACAAATAAGAACCACAAAAGTAGCTTGAACATGGCTCCCAATGGTAAAGGGAGTCTGCTCCTCTCCTTGAGGTTTTCAAATCGAATTCCTTGGGAGGCTATGCAAACAGATTCCCGTAAATCCACTAGACTTAAAGTACATAAATCTGATTGAACTCGCTTTGGAATGGGACTACCGGCAAAGCATAGGAACCCTTGTAACAGAACCATCAGAAAGTTTAGTCAATTATAACTCTAAGAAGATTCCAACACCCTTACAAGCCATCAGTATCTCCTCGGCATCGTCTCTAAACACTGCCATGTATTTCTCCAGAAACTCCTTGTCGGTCAAACTCAAAATGCTCACAAAATTTGGCATCTTCTTCAACAACTTCTTGGATTTCAGGAGCCGCACGACTCTACACCTTGGAATCACCCTATCATCCAGGCTATACATCAACCCGTAGGATAAGAAACAAGCATAGCCTTATCAAATTTCATTCTATTCATAAAAAACTCAATTCCCGATCCCAATTTTCCTTCAGAGGTCCTAAACAAAACGGGCGCTTTTCTAAACATTTTGATACATTCCCCTCAGAAAACCCGAAACTCTGAAACAACTTCATCTTCCTCTCAAAAGTCTCCCTACTAATGCAACAAACAGTATGAACAACATGAACCAACATTTTCGAATCCTTCGAGAACCCATGTCTAAAGCCCTAAAGACATGCTCTTTAACATCGGAAACGGGCATAGAGAAAACACTAGGCTGTCTTTTCAAAAGCATTGAAAGCTGAGATCCTATAATTCCACAACATAATAAATATGAAACATTGTTCAAGATACCTTCTCTGCCCCAATTGCATCTCACCAAAACCCTAAATCAGAAACTTGTCAGAATTTTTCTCATGCAATTGAATTTCTTTAAAAGTTTCAACAGAGGGAATCAAACTTTTGCTTAAACTAATCAAAATAACATTAGGGTTTTTAGAGATAAGCAGACCCAAATCAGACCCAGTTAAACCCAGTGATTGCAAGTAGTCAATTTTGGGTTTTAGGGTTTTTTGAGGGTTAGCGAGGAGAATTTGGGGGGCTACAGAGACAACTTTTGATTTAGGAAAGTGAGAATCCTATTTGGGTGAAGTAGTGGACAAAAGATTGGGGGTTTTGAGGGGTTTTAGTTCTTGAGAAACGAGAAACGACTGTTTTTGCCAAGGTTCAGAGAAATTGAATGTGTTTATTAGGTAGTTGACGATGGCAGGTATGTGGGTGTTTGGGGTTTTGGTAGAGGGTTTGAGAGGGAAGAGAGAGATTGTGGGTGAAGTGCGAGAGTGAGAAGAGAGAGAACGAATGGAGATTCGAGAGGGATTGCATGATGTGAGAGAGAGAGAGAGAGAGAGAGAGAGAGAGAGAGAGAGGGGTGAGACAAGAGAGAAGAGAGGGTTAATATAGGGATCTGGAGTGGGATTGCATCACGTAAGATGAGAGCGAAAGATGGGGGAGCAGGACCTATGTTATTTTCCTTTTTCCTTAAAAAAACTAGGAAGTCCTGCTCCCGGGCGTGCAGGAAGAAACAATCTCGTAAAACACGAGTTTACGAGTATGATGTCGAGTTGAATAGTATTAATGTTCGAATTTGATTCGAATATTATTTAGGTGAACTCCAGTTCATCGGGTTTGTATTTTTTGAGTTTGAGTTTGCTTGAGCTTGAAGTGTCATCCAAAGCTATTATGACACTTAAGTAGTATTATAGATAGTCGTGACATTAGCCGGTTAAAGCTCGAACTCGAGCTCAAGTTCGGGCTCATTAATTCGGTATCGAGCTCAAGCGCGAAAGTTAAACGAGCTACCCAAAACATATTAATTTTTTTAAAAAAATAATTTTTATATATAATTATATTTTAAAAATAATTTATATATATAAAATTACGTTTTTAGATATATTTTTAAAATATATTATTTTTACTATCCAATGATACTATTCAATAATACCCAACGACACGTCGAACTTGAGCTCGAAAAATACAAACCCGACTATCTCGAGCTCACCTCAAGTGCATCGATCTCAATATTTTTTAAAATTTATTTAAATATAATATATTTTTAAAATATACATATAAATGTAATTTTACATATAAAAGTTATTTTAAAAAATATAATTATATACAAATTTTTTTTTTAAATATAATTAATAGATTTTGGATAATTCGTCGATTGGGCTCAAACCTGAACTCAAACTTGAGTCGAGTTTTGATCAGATAGTGTCATAAGTACTCGTGATACTACCCGAGTGTCATAACATGTCCCGGTCCGATATTCTATTTAAAAGTATAAAATAATAGACCACGCAATTGAGTTGATTTTGCGGTTTTTCTTACACACTACCTTCATATGATAAAGGGGATGAAGGTTATATTATGCTTATTTTTTATTTTCATAAGATTGTCCTAAGGTGATTATACTAAAAAATGATTTTTATTTAAATTATAAATTTTACTGTAAAGAGAAATTTTTACTATTTAAAAGGGTAATTTCTTCACAATGAGAGAAGAACTTTACTAAATAATAAAATTAATGTTTATAATATAAATTTAATTTTACTAGTTCATAAATTTAATTTCATTTATATGAATAGATTCATCAAAAATATATTCTTTTTCCCAACACTCAGTTATCCATGACTGAACACTGATACGTTTAAATAAAATTTTATATTCGAGTTATATATATATAAAATATAAATATAGAGAATTTTATCTTTTAAATATCTAATTTGATTTAAATAGAATTTAATTTATCTCAATACGATTATCGGACACATAATTTTCTACGAAAAATACGTCCATTGGAAAGTTCTAACATCAAGAAGAATTCCACTTTGGAAATCTTAATAATAATAATAATAATAATAATTATTATTATTATTATTATTATAATAATAATAATAGAGAATTCCACTTCCAAGCCGACCTCAATAAGGTTCAGGTCTTGCTCTTGGCATGCGTGGCCTCAATTAGATTAAATATCTAAATTTTGGGCCTGCCCATAATTCTGACTAAAGCCCAATTCATTTCACTGGAAAACACCCTAAGGGTAGAACCCTAATTTTTTTTGTGCTGGGACCCTAATTTTGATATACTCCGCATGCCACACACGCTGGCTAGGGTTGTGGTTTTTGCGGAGGCTTCTTCGTCGCGGGATTCTCGAATCAGTCTCGAAAGAAGCACAACGACCAACTTCAGAGAGATAAGAAAAGGGTTTATTTTCGGGTATGTGTATATCATCTTCACCTCACGGTTCTGTTCTTCAATGTTGTACTGTCTGCTAGATCCTGATTAAGATTTTTGTGGAGGTTTTCTTAGCAAACCATCTACGGGGATTGCGTAAATCTGAAATTTTATTCTAGAATTTTGAGATTCATTTGGTGAATTTCATTAGGGGTTAAGAGTTTTCTCCTTGTATTTGACTTAATTCTTTTTCTTTGTTTTGATTTGCCAAGGAGTTTGAGAACAACATGATTTTAAATTATGATTTTGATGAAATTCTGGATTCGTTACAAGCGGTTAAGATCGAAAGGAGATCAAGGGTTTGAGCGACCGATGGATCCTTGCCAGTGGTTTTTAAAATACCTCCATTTTTGGCACTTCTTTAAATTATCGATTTTGAGTTTTGTAAAATCAGTGGGCGGTGCCCTCATTTACATAAAGATATATTCTATTCGGGTAAAACCAGGAATTTATATGGGAGGACAAAATATTATATGCAGTTGAAAATTTAATTTTCGAAATCATATAATATATAATTTTTTTAATCAAAATTTCTCAACTGCCCCATCTCTTCGCCCTACTCCATCCATGGTTACACACACCCCCCATATCTATATATACACCTACACACATTTTATATTATACATGTACACTCAAATTGCTAGGTTGATTTGGGCATTAGTTTGTCACTCGGTTTTTGCTACTCTAGGTTCCTTTGATTTAAAGAAGACAAAACAATATTTGAACTGAATCAGCTAGGGAGATTGGGAAACATAAAATGTGTGGGAGGCCATTGCATCATGTTTTTGAGCATGTTTGCATGCTTTCATGCTATAAACAGTTAATTCAGAAATGTGGGGCTTGGCTGATTTGGTGACTTTGATATGGAAGACTTTGATATGGAATTTGATATTCATTATTCTCTATGTTGTATTGACACTTCTAAAGATGACTGTGTCTGTGTGATATCCATGTTAGAAACAGTTCTTGGACACCATAGAAAACAATTTTTATAACTTGTCCCTGTCACCATGTTTGTGTAGGGTTGTGTCCTATGGCCCATGTTAGCTCAGAAGAAGCGTATGTACATTCTCTGAAAGTGATGCATCTTTTGAGCACATCTTTTTTTCCTATAGAAATGTTTTGGTCTTTGCATATAATTGTATTCTATTGATATTTTTGTAGCAAGGAAGATCGGAATCTTGGAACTTGAAAGAGATTAAACAACAGTTTTTAAAGGCATTTGCTTCTGTTAGATACAAAGTGATAAATTATCTTACCTCTGCATCACACTACTTCACTCTTTTTTTCATAAGATTATTTGATGGGATTAAAGAAAATAATGTTGTAGTCTGCATTCACATTATATATCTTTTTAATTTAACTCCTTTAATTTTCTTGTCTCTAAACTGATTTTATGCCTTCTTAAGGTGTAACCGAACTATGGAGCCTCAAACATCCACACTCATGGAAGTTGAAGCAGCTAATCGTGTAAACCTCCCTTCGAAGCCAAACTTTGAGCCTTTGAAGGCCCATGAGATATCCGAAGGGCGAGTTCAATTTCGAAAGGTTTCTGTTCCTCCACATAGGTATTCACCTCTGAAGAAAGCATGGATGGACATATACACTCCAATATACGAGCAAATGAAGATTGATATCCGTATGAATCTCAAGGCTCGCAAGGTTGAATTAAAGACTAGAGCAGACACACCTGATATTAGCAACCTGCAGAAGTGTGCAGATTTCGTCCATGCTTTTATGCTTGGTTTTGATGTCATTGATGCAATTGCTCTTTTGCGAATGGATGAGCTTTATGTGGAATCATTCGAGATTAAGGATGTCAAGACTCTAAGAGGTGAGCACCTTTCACGTGCTATTGGAAGACTGTCAGGTAAAGGAGGCAAAACAAAGTTTGCAATTGAGAACTCTACAAAGACGAGGATTGTTATCGCAGACACCAAAATTCATATACTAGGCTCATTTGCAAACATCAAAATTGCAAGGGACTCTCTATGTAGCTTGATTTTGGGTTCACCTGCTGGGAAGGTTTATTCAAAACTTAGAGCAGTTACTGCCAGATTGGCGGAAAGATTTTGATCTCATAGAATGTTATTTTCTGGGCACTCAGTTTTGAGTGATGAATTTTGTTTTTTCAATTATTTGAATTAAGTGTGTCCGGAGTACAAGCATTTTCTGCTGTTTGTAGGCTTGTTGTGACCTCATAAACAAGGCTTGTTGGACTTGAGAGATGTACTCAATTCTGTTCACTTGTTGTATATCGGTCTTCAATGGGTTGAGTTTTTCCAAAGTCTGCAGTTAATCGGAAGTTGAATAAATCACATGTATTAGTCCCTCGACCTTTAGTGAAGGCCAAAATGAAGTGGTAGAATCCTACCTGTAAAATTGCTCATGTGGAGTTAACTTTAAAGAATCCCTATGCATTGTTTTGTTTTTCCCCAGAAAAAATAGGAATTTCATTAGATACGAAATAATTTGTAACAACATAAGAGGATAAAACATTATCCAAAAGGCACTAAAAAAGGGAAAGAAGGGAAAACAAAAGGGTGGGGACTCGTACGAATAGCCCTCAACTGGGCGCAGAGCATGTTCTGTTAGCACTCCATCTCTGGAGATATTTTGACCCCAACTAGTAATTTATTTGACAAAGAAGAATGAAGGTGATGCGCTCGGTTCAACATCTATCATGTTAAACATTAAGCAACTCCAACACCTATAATATTATGTCAGTTTCTGCTACATTTTTTTTTCTCCCAGATGTCCTCGATATGAAGAACTAAGAATATAGGACTTGCGCGTAATTGTTTACCTCAGAGTTGAATTCCTTTTGTTAAAACTTGCAGTCTGACAATCACTTCTCTGGAGAACTAATCATATGACTCTTGTAAATTGCCAATAATTCATCAGCATCATCTCCAAACCTCCATATGAATTTCTTCATGAATTCCTCCTCTGACATGGCAAATAAAGTTGAAAAACACTGCCTCTTCTTCAACAATCCCTTCGACCTCAGAAGCTTAAAAACCTCGTACCTAGGAATCATCCTAGCCTCCACGCTAAACTTTAAAAACTGAGGTCGACCCACAAGCACATTCTTATTACACTTCAATGTTTTCATGAAAAACTCAATTGCCAACTTCAGTTTCCCTTCAGACACCCTAAAAGTACAGGGTGATTTCCTGAACATCTCCATTGATTCCTCCTCTGTAAACCCAAAACTCTGAACAAATTTCATTTTCCTCTTAAATGTCTCAGTGCTCAAACAACTAATGGTATGAAGAGCATAAACTAACATTCTTGAATCTACTGGAAACCCCATATCAAAAAGCTTAGAAACTAGGGTTTTCAGGGCAGATTCTTGCAAAGCGAGAATCCTAGGTTGTCTAATCACCAACGATGAAAGCTGAGATCCAACAATGCCACAACTTTCCAAGTACGAAACATTATTAAGCATTCTTGATATGTTACCAGCAATGCCTCTACTACACCTCATTAAAACCCTCGCCAAATTCTCAATATTGTCATCATCTTTGAGAACCCTTTTCACAATTTCAATGGCAGGAACCAATTTATTGCTCAGACTATAAGTTAAAAGAGTAGGATTCTTAGAAAAGACATTTCCCAGATCATGTCTCGAAAAACCCAGATCCTGAAAGTAGTCAATTTTGTGTTTAAGGTTTTTCTCAGGATTCAGGAGTAGAATCTGAGGAAAGGCAAGAACACAAGACCTAATTTGGGACTGAGAGAAGCCAATTTGGGTGAGAAATAGAATAACTGAGGTGGGTTTTTCTAGGGTTTTGATGCTTGGCAAGTGAGAGGATCTCGATTGAGCTTGGCTCTCGGAGAAGCCTAAATTGTTGATTAGATAGTTGACTATAATGGGGTTGGAGGGTTTTGGAGTTTTGGTGGGAGAGGCAATAGAGGAGAAAGTTTGAAAGAGAAGCTTTCTGGTGATGTGAGAGAGGTAGAGGAGAGAGAGAGAACAGTTGATCGTTCGAGGAAGAAGAGGCATTTCTCAATTTTCAATTTTTCATCACCTTCAGCTTAGCCTTAGTCCGCTCCTTGTTCGAAGAAGGAGGTCAGAAGTAGGTTAAACATTAAACATGGATTTTTAACCTATTTTTTAATTCTAAATGGTAAAATTTGTCTACGGATGCTAAATAAAAATTATTTTCATTCGGTGACAAAAAACTTTTTCTATGCCCTAAGAATTAATTTTTGCATCAATGATTTTTCCACTTTTCATCCCGTGGAAGTATCATTCTGTCTTCCCTCTTATCTATCACATTTTTTCTTCTTTCACTTATTTGTCTCCTATGTTTCTCTTCGATTCTCACCTTTGTATTTCTCTCTTCTCTTTTTCTATTTCTTTCTATTATTTTTTTTTTCAATTTTCTTTCTTTTTTCTTTTTTATATCTCATTTCAATTAACAATGATTTAAAAAAAGATTATGATTGAAAATCAATGAGTCTGAAGAAAGATGGAGAAAAGAAAAACAAATTGATCAGATAGGGAAAAGAGATCTAAAAGGGAACATATTGCTAAAAAGAAGAGAATACAGAAGAAATAGAAAGACATAGAAGACTAAGAAAGAGAGGGTAAATGGTCTTTTAAACATTGATGAATAATGAACAAATTGTAAACTATAATTAAAATAAAATTCAAAGAGCATCTATAATTGAAATGAAAAATTTTAACATCAATTAACAAAATCTATAATTTTATATTTTTTTGCAACACTTCACAAAAAATTCATTTCAATGTCCAAAATCTTTGTTTTATTATTATTATTATTATGATTATCATCATCATCATCATCATCGCCATCATCATCATCATCATCATCATCATCATCATCATCATCATCATCATCATCATCATCATCATCATCATCATCATCATCATCATCATCATCATCATCATCATCATCATCATCATCATCATCATCATCATCATCATCATCATCATCATCATCATCATCATCATCATCATCATCATCATCATCATCATCATCGAGAACATAATAAATAATTATCTACTTTATTTTTTTTTAACTTGATCATTCGGTATCTGGAGTTTCGTTCCAATTAATTCGGATCGAGGAGTCTGTCAGGTCTCAATTGAGAGAATTCTCTCTCAACAATGTTTTTTCTGTACCCAGTGAGAATCAAACTTCTAACCTGATTAAGAGACGAAAATATTCTTCCAATTTATATCAAACTTATGTTGGTATAATTACCTGCTTTATGTGGCATCATAGAAATCTCGGACTCTCGTCACCTCGTAAGGACAGTCTCCACTAATTTTACACTGGGGTAGAAGGTCTTGAACCCTTTTGTCCTTGTGAAAGCGCTCTTGGCCACTTTGGGTGGCCCAATCCATAAAATGACTTCATTGAGTTGGTATGGCAAAAATCATATCTGATGAATCTGATTTTTTTCACCCTTAAAATTTGACCAAAAAAAATGTGGCATCAAAGAGTGCAGAGTAGAACCAGAACCAATGACTGGTGTGTTCGAAGAGGGGAGGCCAAGAGCTAAAGCAAATCAAGGAAACAGAATCACCTTTGTATTACAAGAACATTTCGACAAAACTTGATACTTGTCACCTATATTTATTAACATAAATGAGATGAACACTTTCATCCTTTAACTAGATCAGAAATTCGACTCCTCTTTAACATGAAAAAAACAATATTGAAAAACACGCCCCCACAAAATAGGTCCTACAGCGGTCGATCCAGATTAGTCGAGATGAATCTCCGAATATTAGGTGGTGGTCAAGCCATAGTATCAAAAAAAAAAAAAAAAAAAAAAAAAAAAAAAAAAACAAAACAAAAACACTTTGATACTTGTCAAGGCAACTAGTATTCTGCAACGATAAATGGTTCTTAATGCTAGAATGTGCACCCAAACAAGTACAAAAGTAAAGAATTTCAATCCTTCTCAACACAGTCAATCAATCAATGGAGGATAACCCCTTTTCATAAAAATTGAAGCAAAAAATTAATGATTAGCCCAAAATATAAGGCCTTAAAGCCTGAAGGGAGAGGAAGGAAAAAAAAAATCAACAATGACATCAAGGAAAAAGCAAAAATTAATTCCAAGACTAACGTACAAAAATTTTAAACAGAAACGGAAGAGAGATCCTCAAAGAATTGTCTGATAGTAGGCCTCTCATTTAGTTGGAGAATACACCTGAGTGACACAGCAAGCAAATCATTCATTGCTTTGTGGGTTCCTCCACACCAGCAATGACTATGTCAATGCAATCCATTCATCAACCCACTCCCTCTGGATCACATAAAAGAACCCAATCATTTAGATCAACAGCTCCTAACTAGCCTGATCTTACGACCCTGTGCTTCTTGTCAACAATCGGCGTTAAATGATGGGATTGGTTTGGCTACACTTGCAAGTTCCAGAGAATGATATCCATGTGCTCCCAAGTTTAGGATGCAACACCGGCTGGTACTCAGGACCTTCCAAAAGTACGTTTGTTGGCTTTAGGTTCCCATGAGGCAAGCCTCTATCATGAAGGTATGCTAGACAATAAGCTACATCCACTGCAACTTTTAATCTCAACGGAGAGTGCCTTCTAGGTGTTGTCTCTGCAAGACATATATCAATGAATTACTTTATAAATTTTGCAAACATCCATAAAAGAGGTTCACAGCATGCTAAAAAGCTCCTACAGAAAGTAAATCCAGAAAGACAGCATAGGAAACAAATAACATCACAAAAAGGAGAAAAAGCAGGGTAATACCGAAGACAAACTTGTCAAATGCAAGGTAAGCAAGTGATGAAATTATAAGTGCACAAGTTTTTGATAAAATATTCATGAAGAGTGATTAAAAATTGTTTCAAAGCATATCTGACTCAAACAACTCAAGGGATCGTATCATAATTTCCTTAAGCTTGAAAATCAATAAACTTAAAAAAAAAAAGGCATC
Organism: Dillenia suffruticosa; assembly: GCA_033439265.1. Lineage (NCBI taxonomy): Eukaryota > Viridiplantae > Streptophyta > Magnoliopsida > Dilleniales > Dilleniaceae > Dillenia > Dillenia suffruticosa. Next base: position 3,569,665 of record JAVTVX010000027.1, read on the forward strand.
CAGAAAACAAATTTTCTAGCAGTGCAACAGGCCTAATGGCTTAGGCATTCTCACTAGGGCTAGGCATAATACAACAGGGTACAATGTCTTGACTAATCTAAGCTTCCCTGACCTTTATTCAGTCAAAAATAAGATGAGTATCTCAGCACCACAGTATAATCAAGCAACATATATGTAGGTTCCAGAGGAGATAACTATTCACACAATTGCATAATCACGCAAAGGGTTTTTAAAAAGTGTTGCTGGCATAAAGAGATTATTGTCTTAAATCATTTCATATGCCTTAACCAACATAATATTAGCATCGAAAGCATACCATAAAGATGATAGTCTGCCAAGATAAGTCTCTCTTGTTACCTTGGCCCCCAATAGTACGCTCGCAATGGAACAATATTTGGATGTCTCATTGAGCCAATTCTTTTGACTTCCTTAGCAAATTCCCTTTTGATGCTTGACCAATCCCACCCGCAACCATTTCACAGTCAACATATGACCATTATCTAGGGTAGCTTTACCACGAGCGCTTCTTCCAAGAACTTCTGCAGGAGCCCGAGAAAGCTGCTCAGCAGTGAATGCCAATAAAGCATCTAGGAAGAACAACTCTCCAGCCAATCGATCTGGTGATAGCCAAGATTCTTCCAAGAATCTCAACATGAACAGCTCATCCGGAATTTTCCCAAACAACTGATTGTTTCTCAAATTCATAATTTGCAAATTGGGCCATTCAGGAAATTGCGGAAACTCCCCAGAAATCTGATAATCACCCAAATCCAAAACCACCAAAGTCCTGAACAATGCAAATGAATCATTGCTGAAAAAACCACCACTCGGTCTATTATGACTCAAATTCAGATGATTTACGGCGTGAGCCAAGCTTGAGACATTTTGGACAAATCAACAGGAAGTGACCCATAAAACAAATTGTAACTCAAGTCAACATGCTCAACATTCCTCAACTCAGACAACAAATCCCAAAAATCTCCCCATGATCCATTCTTATGCAAATCCAATGTTTTCAACTGCTGAAGATTTCTAATCCCAGTTACCCACCAGTCAACTTATTCCCAGACAAATCAGATAATGCAAACCCCAAAGTTCATTGATTCGGGCCGGTATTGGCTCGTAAAACAGATTCTCAGACAGATCTAAGTAGTGCAAAGTGGACATCGAACCCAATGAAGGAACAAGTCTACCAGTGAAGGAATTTCCAGAGAGACTCAAATTCTTGAGCATTTTGAGACCAATCAATGTGCCTAACTTCAAATCACTAGCTAAACCGAGCCGGTTTAAAACAATTGCAGAGACAGAACCGGTTTCGTCGCATTCAATGCCGGTCCAGGAAGATGAGATTATCCAAGAATTGAGGACTTTTCCGAATGGATCTTCTTTGATCCCCTTTCTGAACTCCAGTAGAGACGGAACTTCGTCATTCCAGCACAATACTTGAACTGTAAAGAGAGAGAGAGAGTGAAGAAAAGTGGTGAAGATGCATTGCCGTGAATAAGAATTACGAAGAAAAACCCTAATCAGGGAGGGAGAGAGGAGAAAGAATCTAGAGAGAGAAAAAGGAGCAATCAGATGGGTGGGGGGAGAGAGAAGTGGGTTGGTATGGTACCAAAAAAAAAAAAAAAAAAAAAAAAGAGAACTTAGGATGACCTTTAATTTAACGTGTTAAAATATTTTAAAAATAACAAACATTTGGGAAACAGGAACATCAGTATCGAGGGGTTTGCGTGTGTATTTTAGTGAGAAAACACCAAAGTAGCCAACCCATGATCTTGAAGATCGAGCCAAGTGTAACGGAATCGGGAGACAGGTCAAAAGAAGATCAAAACAACAGGATGAGATTAGGTTTTGAGTTTAACTTGGAACTCCCTTTTTCTATCTTCTTCTTCTTCTTCCCATAACTGTCCTTTCCTTTGCTTCATTCAACTTTTTTTTTTTCCCATTATTAGGCCTACGATGAAATTCCTAAGCTTTTCCATATTTCTATTCCTAGTATTTTTCCTCTTCACAACATGCGCTGCTACTAAAGGGAAAGTAAATCCAGCTCACTCACTCCTAGTGGATTCTGTCAATTCTGTGAAGGTGGTAAAATCTCTCTCTCTCTCTCCCTCCCCATCCATGAGTGCTCTTCTAAATATTGAGAGATTATTGCAGGGAAAAGGTGAGTGTGACGAGGAGATCGTTGAGTGCAAGGAAGGACATCGTGGGTCGCAAGAGAATCTATACGAGAATGAAGATTACATTTACAGTCAGGCCATTATTCCTTAGATTCCACTCTCTTTTATTACAAGTTTGATCCTTTTGACAATTTTAGGCACTTGATATAATAGACATTACCTCCCAAAAGGTTTGAGCAACTTTTGGAAGAAATTTTTCATTTTGTATGAAATTGAAAGATCAGTCATGTTGATACCAATTTGGGCCGAACCAGTTCGATGTTGATGGTGATTCTTCTATTTTTTGAAATCTAAGATGTTTGTTCTCTCTCTCTCTCTAAAAGAAAATGTAGGGTTGTTGCTGGTCTCGTTCTTGGTATGATTGAGACAGTACCGCCATAAATGGTCCTGGTTTCCCATATATAATTTTACACGTATTATTACAGAAATTGATTGTCCCCCATTTAAAGACTTTGGTCTATGGTCTAGTGTCCCAAAATTACCCTTAAGTCCGGTGTCAACGATTAACCTTAGGCCCTACCCACATCATAGATGGCACAGGCAGCAAAATCATTTTTTTTTTTTTTTTTTTTTTTTGTTACAATGAGATGTAACCGAGAGTTCAAACCAGGAAAGAGAAGATGGAAGTGAGGAGACTCTATCGCTTGAGCGCAATTTTTGTTTTGTTGGACTTGGAGAGAGAGGGGGAGGAGATTCTCTCTCTCTCTCTCTCTCTTCCAAACTTGCCCAAAATAAATCGGGCCATCAATTTCTCCCCTTTGGCCGGGTTGTACCTATAATTTCTACTTTGGTCGAAAGTTGAGAATTAAGCAAGGTTTTTATGGCAATCTCACTTTAGTTGGTCAAAAGATTAACAAACTCCCTAAGCATTTATGTCCAAACGGAGGTTTTCTTGACTATGCTTAAAGGTATAATTAACATGCTTAATGCCCTTAAGCTATGCATACAGAGTTTGATCAAGATATCCTTAAGAGAACAGTTTAGTGATCGCAACCCCCTCTCCCAATACAACGATCCCATATTTAAATTCCAGTATAACAAAAAAACAAAAGGAAGTTTGATCAAGGTGCTTAAATCATGGGTGTTGTTTATGGATTATTGTACATAGCTCATAAATTTACAAATGACCTCAGAAGTACAGATTCAGAAGATCTTAAAAAGGAACTTTTGATTTTGGAACCAAACTCTCTTCCAGTGGTTCTATCTTTGAAAGCTAGGGAACTCAAAAACCTAATCACATACCCAAAACAAACAGAACATTTCCCCGTGGAGGTGATCTCACACAGCTTCTGTTTGGGTGTGTATGTGTGTAATTTGTGAATTTATATATAAAAAAGAAAAGGACAGAAATGTAAGACTTTGACCAACAGATGTGAAACTCAATCTGGACAAGCCAGTGCGTCTGTAACAAGAGATTATAAAATGAATGGTATCTTGATCACTTTCCTGGCATTAGCGCTTCGAAAGTGTGAAGGAGGCGATTAAAATAAAAGGGTTTTGTCATCCCACGCGGGATTCAACTAATCAGGATCCAATCACTAGTACACCAGGACAAAATCTCTGGTCATATCAGAGAGAGAGAGAGAGAGAGAGAGAGATATAAGAAACACAAAAGCATGATCATTGGAAAATCATGACACAAGAAAAAGGACCAAGTCGGTCCTTCCACTTTCTATTAGGGCACATCAATTTGTAGAAAATGGATTGACCTTGTGCTTGGGCTTGTTTTGTCAACTTTGACATCAAAATGCCGCTACAAACATACGCAAATTCAATGAATGAATGAAACTGCTGATTTTCAAATTATGTGATGACCTAGCAAGGAGTGTTGAAACAGCGTAAAGGTAATACACTTACTGCAATTAAGGAAGACATCAACGGAAACAAACAAGAAAGACGAAGAAGCATATTTAACACACTTTGTGCTCTCAGTCTCACCTTTTATCATTAGAGGAGGCAAAAGAACAGATGATAACTACCAACGACCTATGGGTCAAGTGCAGGTCAAGTGACAAAGCACTGAACTCTCTTAACCAAGATCTCGAGTTTGAGTTTTGAGAATTGAAAAACAAAAGCTAGAAGAACAGGCTCTTAAATTAGACCCTGCAACTACTCGAATTAGAGTAGTCAGGTTTCTGGATACCAGTAATCAAATACTCAAAAAAAAAAAAAGAACAGATGCCAACTTCTGAAGCAAGAAACTGAACTACAAAACATTTTTAATGCCATGTGGCACATGGACTCCTTGGAAAAAGCATATATAAGATAACTCCCAAATAAACATGCCATTGAGTTCGCTGGTAGCAATTGAATTAATAATCACTTATCAGTGCATATTCAGCAGATCTTCTTTATACAATTTACATGTCAATAATAACAAACTCTCCAAACCTCTAGCCAAATCTACAACTTGGTGTTTGATATTGAGAAACTTTATACAAAAAAATAGCCAACTTCCCTCTGTCGCACAAATCAGGTCATGGGAGGACAAATACTATAGATTTGTGGAACTTTACAAGAATAATCAAAATAGGAGTACTTGCTATGGTGGGTAATTAGCCTGCAACAATAATATGACATTATTGGACTGCCTCACTTGGCTATGTTTTGTAAGGGGAACCCAAAACCTAAACAAAATTGATCATACTAATCTCTTTGTATTAGCAAATCAATATTATTGGACTAGGCTCTGAGATAATACCCCACCTCTTTTCAAACTTGAGATATTACCTGCGGATAAGAGATATTGGAACTCCGACCTATGTGCCTCTAATGTTTCTTGAGCATGCCTTTGCTGGGATGGCTCGGTAGCAGGCAATTACTTCAAAAGAGTGGAATCATGGATCTTTTTCTGTGCTAAAGGAAGAAATAATAAGAGAGCCATATTTGATTATTCTTCATTTAAATGAATCAAGGTGAAAAGTTGAAATTGAAGTTGAAGTTGAGGGGCTTCATGCTCCAACCTCTCTGATAATTGAATGCAAATTGCTAACATAGTCAAACTAAATAAAAAGCATGACGCACATTTGCATTGCTCTCGGTTTATAAACTACACCATGTATACAGACAGCCAAATGACCTACAAGATGGCATTGTGACATTTGCTTCCTGTGATTTATAAGTCCTTAGCAATGATAGCCTAAACCTCTACAATACTACCTCAAAGCAGCTCTGAGCAAGACAAGAAGCATGGAACAAATCGACAGTAGACGAATGATTCTTAAACACCATTACCTAGTACTATACGATATCAAAATCCAAGAAATACAGCAAACATAGAGATTTAGTTAACCTTTTAAAAAGCTTATAAAGGGTAAATTTTATTGTTGGCAGTGATGTATTCATACCATTTTTCACCTCTCAATTCTATCATCCCTGTGGAGAACATTTAGAATTGCAGATTTTCCTGATAGTTAGAAACGATGGGTTCTCACCATGCCAGGATCTTATTAAAAGGTGGAAAAGAATTTTATCTCATTGCTCTTCAAGAGGAGCTCTTGTACGGCCGTTTTGCCCATTATCAAAGCTCTAACAATTGATTCTTTAATCTCAACAATCATTTGGTGATTTGGGCATTTCATCATGCATGAGGTGGCAAGTGGCACATGATATTATTCATGTTTGACTTGGCAAAAAAGAAAAACGATATATTCTTGTTTGACTGTAAGTAATAGCTCTAGAACAGTAACCAAAGTTAAAAGAGGTACAAGATTACGAAACCAGAGACCTCCTCGGCGGCAAATCCGCCAATTCATCTCCATGTGTCACATGCCATATCTCATTCCTAAGCGAAGCAGATGCATCTCCTATACCCTGATCTTAAGCTCAACCCCAACTCATGGAAAGGGACTTCCTTTCCAAATTTCACTCCACTTCCCATTCTTTTAAATTGGAGTAATTTGGATAAAATGAAAACTGTTTTAAGCTAGGATTATACCATTCTAAAAACTTTTGATACAGCATCTTGAAAAATGTTATATTCATCTTACCTAATGTTGGCAAACTGATGGTTTCCTAGAAATTGGAACCACACCTAATATACCTTGTCGTGTAAGTGTAATGGCTACATGAGTCACCCACAAATTTTATGTTGCAAATCCTTAATACCTAGTTGAGAGAACAAAACTTAGAAACATTAGGGTGTGTTTGACAATAAAACTATCTTACATATTTTCTTTAAACTATTTTCAGAATCTAACTTTACTCAATTTATGAGTTTATAGGAAAAAAAAAACGTTTCACTTAATTAATGAGTTTATCACAAGAGTGGAATTGCAAACTCTTTCACATGTATAAATATGCTATCACATGGAGCTAATTACAAACTCACACGTGACGCTACTGTGAGCAACCATTTTGAATTCTTACCCAGAGCCTTTGAAGCCTATTTATTCTGTCAACAGATATGGGGCGATGCTTAACTCCAGATTGCATCAGTGCATTTTTCCTGGTTGCTGGCCCCTTTGAACCAAAAAAGGTACACCATAGGTCAAAACAAACTATTACCCTTTAAAACATCATTGGTTTTGAATAATGTTTTCCCCTGAAGGTCCTTGATAACTTGATCTCAGAATTTATGACTATTATCTATGGCACACACCTCGAATGATTTAACTTCTGTGGGGGTGCAGGGATAATACTCTAGCAGCGAATAAAAAAAGGGCTCACCCGGTACACAAAGTGCTCCCCAGGCTTAGTGCAGGGGTAGGGAGAGAGTGGGCATATATATACACAGTCTTCCCCTTGCATTTTAGCAAAGAAGCTGTTTCCACGCCTCGAACCCGTGAACTCGAGGTCAGCAAAGGAGCAACTCTAGCAGCAAATGTTTTGGCTATATCCAATACTTCCCATCCTACAAGTTCGTCTGAATTAAAGGTTTAAAAGCTCAAGGACGACCTTGAAATCAAAATCAATTCTGAAAAGAAATCAACAATTTCTGCTAAACAAGGATAAATCAACCAGACTAGGGTGGAACAATCCTTAGTCCTGCAGCCAAAAGCCTGTCAAGGTTTCAAGTGTTCTAGAAGGATGTGTGGCAGTTTGCAATTGGCTAAAAATCAGCTGCGTCTGTGGTTATGGAATGACTAAATGCTGCATGGCTGCAGCAACAGTGCGGGCTGTTGCATTTGCTTTTCCAGCAGCCTATCAACCCCTTGGCTATTCCCCTGTAATTAGAAACCATCCTCGCTTGTTATAAGCAGCACCTTAGTGTGGCAAGAGAGAGATAAGTGAGGAAGAGGAAAAGGAAAAGAGAGGAGAGGAACAAGTGAAAAAGAAGCGAGATGAGGAGTCCGAATAATTTGGACAAGGCCTACAAGCTTAAAGAGAGGCAAAATTCTTTGCGAATGATCTCATGGGATCAATCTGCTAATAGGCATCCCTCTCTTAAGTTTATGCATTTGTTTAATGACTGCAAACAGCATGAATGTACTTTTCCCTGCCCTCCATTTTATTTTGATTCTTGAGCTCTTGGCTTGCATGCAGAAGATCTTCATGCAAACTAGTATTTCTTTTGTGTCATGGAATGGGTTGCGGCTAAGCAACCCCACACTAGGCTGAGGGTATTGCCAAGGCAATCAGAAAACTTCATTTAAATCACTGCGCCGAGGCGGATGTACTTGTCAGCACAACTGATGTAGGTCAAAATCATTTTGGCATATATTACAATTACCTAATATATTTAACCACAAGCACAACGTGGAAGTATGTACCCACGAAGTTCATGCCTCCTTCGATCTCAAACTTGCTTGCCATTTAAAGAGTCTTGTGAGAAGCAGTTGTTCACTGTCCCAACTGATTAATTACTATTCCACTTAAGAAAGCCCTTAAGTTTATTCCAGCCTTCCAGTAAAAGTGTATTTTGTGAGATACCTGCACCACGTCTGTGCTTATTCTATGCAGTCTCTGGTGCCATTGGGAGTTACTTTTATTTTTCTTATATTTGCTTTCAACCTATTCTAATAATCTCTCAAAAGATATCCTAGAGCAGAATTTGCAAACTAGGCATGACTTCTATGGTTCCATAACTAATTGAACTCCAATCTGATGTATCTACTTCATCAATGTAGAATATCTGTGGAATACTTTATGAAAATAATAGCATTTGACTTTATTGGTTACTTGGATCAGTAGCAATATTTTACATACAGAAATCAGGAGAATTTAGTAGACGTGACAAAAGGGAAGAGAACCTTCTGTTCAATCTATTCTATTAACTTGTAGCTTCTCTTATACACTTCATTCGACGCAGTTTCAGTGGTTATGGACCATAATATTATGAAATCTAAACTGAAGGACTAAACTATTCACTCACCAAAAACTTAGGCAGTTCCTGTGATCAACCTCTCTTGTTGATCTAGTTTCTTGACTTTGAGAATGCCAAAGAGAACTTGAAAGCTGAAAAATGCACAACAGACAAATGCTGCTGTTGCAGGCAACTGCAAAGGCAATTGATTCCAGTGAAGTGATAACAAAATTAAGAAGACAACAAGAAGTTCAGAAGAAATTACAAGCAAGTTAGAAGGAATATAGTTACCCGAATTGAATTTAGATACAAAATTGTGGCAAGGTTTACTAAGCTTCCAGCAGCTACAGCCTGTTTGCCAAGAAAAAGAAATATAAATTTCAGGTAAATATAATTTCTTACATTGATTGCAAAAGTAAGTATTTTAAAATTTGTTATACATAAGAATCTGTAAGAGCAAGTGCTAGAAGAGAACAGACATAATGGAATGAGGAACTGAATGTCCTGCAATGAACATCGCTTACGAATGAAGGTCATGTGCCATGCTGGTCTTCCTATACAGGGGAAGTAATACTATATTAAACCTAAGAAAAGAGGGAAGCTTTTAGCCATGCCAAGCATGTAGGGTGTGCAACTTGATCCCTCTCCTTTTTGTTTTGTTTTCTTTCTCTCTCAAGTATGCCTTATCCCCTGTCTTGTGCTTTTTACTCACTCCAATCATATGATTACTTTTTCTACCAAAAATAGGAGAAAAGGCAGGATGTATATGCAACAATACTCACTTTCAAGTAATTTACAGAATATATATTTATATATATATAAATAACTTGACAATACATAGTAGTTGAAATACAGGATTGATAATAATAGTCATAAAATATTCAACCAAGATTTTAGACAACTAATTAATCTTTGAATTATGTTTGGGATTGTAAAGCTTTTAGGATAAGAGCTCTCACATTTCCTAGTGTCTTCTGTACAGCTGCAACACGTTGGAAAGCCCTTTCAGACTCCAATGTTCGAACTCGAAGCTTTAGATCACCTTGCTCCTAAAAATGATCTCAAGGCAGTGAGATCAACAAATCTAGGACTTGCATGATTGATTAAATGCAATAACCATAAAAATTCTTAAAACAAATTCCAGTGTATGGATGCCTGATAGCTACCAGTCTTTGAAGAATTGCAGCTAGTTTTTCAACTCTATCAGCCTGTCTAAACAAGTTGTAGAATGCTTGGGACTGCTGGTCCCATCTCTTCCTAAGATCCTGAAACATTTTAATAATTGAACAGATGAGCAAAGTATGTTGAAAAAGTTGTATTTTACAAAATAGAAATTGTCCAGGAAGTTTGCCTTCATAACAACTTCAACACCAGCTTCATGGAATCTCAGCAATTCCAATGCATAACTACAAGGCAAAGAACAAAGCATGGTCATAGAGCTAAGTGCAAGTGTATCTCAACTTAGTATTAAGATGAAAAGTTCGGAAAGAAGTGCAACAGCTTAAAAACTCACGGTTTAGCAATCTCAGTAATGTCAAAGCGAGGATCTAAGCCCTTCCCAATGCCATCTAATACTGTATTGACAATAGCACCAAACTTTTTACTGTTAGTGCTTCAAAGAGCAGCGCACATGCAAACATTCTCCCAAGACATTACCTGAAAATGCTCTAACAACAAAGGTGAATGTTGCAGGGAATCTGAATGGCTGATCCGCAGCAATTGCCAGCAAATCTTCCCCTGTATACAAACGTGATAGCACAGATGAGAAAGCATCCATTTACAGAAGTGAGCATACAACGGGGCTTAAAAGGTCTTCATTCTAATCTAAGACTAACTAAATCATAGGCCACAAAGTTCACTATCAGAGAACCAGTCAATGCCAAGCCTTGCACCAAATGTCAAAATTAAGATTATAAATCAAGTCAACCAAAACAAGTCAGGAATAAATAAGGCTGATGTGATGGGAAACTAAAGCTAATTATGTGGTTGAGTGGCTCAACAAAATTCAATGATATTCAGTTTTTGATCTGAAGATTGATATTTACATATCTGAAACTGTCACTAGCCAGTAGTCTTCAAATACTGTCCAGTTCATTCATATAAAATCTACACCATGGATTTTATGTCACATAAACTGCTTATTTTGCCTAGCTATGCCCATGTCTACACAACATAAAATGGGAATGGCATGGATATGGGTCATGGACACTTCATTTGTCCAGTGTAGTTAAAATGAGGTGTGCCTAACGCTTGAACACATGCCAGCACCCAACCCCCTATCAGAGTCCATGAATGAAGGAATAAATCCAATTTTAAGGTAGTACTATCAAACCAAACACTTAAGCAAGTAAATGCAGTTGCCCGCAGAAAGACACTACACATTTTCCTAATCAGATGACATTTGATTGGCAACTACAAAACCATGTAATGTAGTAAAGCACAACAGATTACCGATTGCAGCTAGTCTTTGCTTCTTTTTTTCTATTCTTTCCTCCTTGCTAGGTAGTTCTTTGAATCCAAGTTCTGCAGTGGCCATCTCTCTCTCTCTCCTTTGTGCCACAAGGCGCTCCTCAAAACTGCAAAAGCCCACTGATTCAGTGATCATGAAAAAGACAATAAAATAACAAATTAGAAATAAATTGGCCAGTTCAATTTTTTCTCTTTTCTCCCAGATTTCCTGATATGCTACCGTGCTGCAATGAAATTAATATTGCTCATTTTATATTGACAATGAGACATTTTAAGCTCTAGTGCTACGATACGAGAATGAATACTCTGTCATGAAAATTTTTTAATGTGTGTCACGATCACCGCTGTGAGAGAAATTACTAGTGGAGCTGAACTAACCCCCATATTACCATTTTCGTGCAATAGTATATGCTTTGCAATGCCATAACATTATAATTTCTCCAAGAGTCTGCAGCCTAAGTTATTTATTGAGTACTTTAATTGCACTTGGACTTAGCATATGGGCACTTTTTCAAGGGAATGTTTTCTCAGAGAACAGCCCTCACTGTACTGCTACTCCCTTTTAGTACTTTCAATTTTTTCAGCATTTTACTAGCCATAATCAAGTTGAACCACCTATTAAGGAAGAATTGCGCTGTTCGTCTGACCGCAGTCATATCCCCAGTGGGCACAAGAACTCCAGTTTGAATCATTGCCTGAAGGACCTGCAGGGATGCATGTCATTTATATGAAACCTCTCTATGGAAAAAACTAGTTTCAGTACACCATGGCAACAGGTCTGAAATGTTTCACAGACTTACCCTATCAGGATCCTTCTCATAGACTCCGTAGAATGCTTCCAACAATCCTTCCCTAATGTTTGGACTGATACTGTATACATACAAAATAGCACTTTAATTTCAGATGCTGCCGCTTGTATATGCAGAAAACTTTAGGAAGCAAAACATATGTGTGACATTTATCATGAAATCCCAGTGGAAGGTTGACAAATACCTTCCCATCATTCCAAAATCGTAGAAGATTAACCTTCCACCATTGACATCATCCACTGCAATATTTCCAGGGTGCTGCAGGTAAAAAGAACAATTTATCACACATTAAATAACATGACCAGAGTTCCGCTGCAGATAGAGGGAATGCCTGAAAACCAATCATGAAGAGCTCTCACTTTCTGCCACTCCCAAAGGAAGATTTTGATATCAAGTGAAAGCAAACTATAAAATTAAGACGAAAAATATCAATACCCGGATAGCTTATGCATCAAACTTCTTAAAATAGCTTATGCATCAAACTTCTTAAAAGTAGCACGCAATTTTCATAGTATCTGCCTCCATAGTGTAGAAGAATGCACATTTTCCTAGACCCCAAGTGCATGTTAACTAAGTACACATAAAGTCTCTTTTTTTTCTCAAATTGGAGACTAAACAGAATTTTGACTTCAGTTTCTAGTTCCAAGAACTAGTGATATCAGAAGTTCAAAAACAAATAATAATTTTCAGAACCTTCTAGCCAAAATCCACAATGATAATTATCGGAAACTTACAGGATCAGCATGAAAAAAACCATGAGATAAAATCTGTTCCAAGTAAGATTCAACAGCATATCTTCCCAACCTGTGGAACATAAAGCATTACATAAAATCAAGGTTCTGCAAGGGAAGGGGGAACCAAAAAGGTTGAAGATTGCCAAAACATAATTGTGTGAGAAGTTTGTGTGCCTTTTGCGGTCAACTCCCAACTGATCTAAAGCCTGTATGCGGTTTATTTTGATCCCCGGAACATACTCCATAGTAAGAACCTACAAACAAAGGAAGAACACATTAACAGGAGGATAAGGTTGAGAGCATGTACAGCCATTTTTATATAAAAAGCCAAACCTGCGGGGTGGTGTAATCCCAGAATATTTTTGGAACTTTTACGTATTCCATGGCTTTAAAATTATCTGCAAATTGCTCCGCATTAGCAGCTTCTTTGGTATAATCAATCTCCTGAAGAAGTTCAAGCACTATTGAGACTCTTTATCCCAAGTGTCAATTGAAAAGCAGTGATGAGAAAAGTGGTGCATGGAAAACAATATCAAGAAAACTTCACTTCAAAAAGTTATGATAGGTTACAATTATGTTAGGAAATTTAAATTCGTATTCCCACATCACATGCAATTTCCTTGATATTTGACTTGATAAGCTAACTATTAATGACATGCATGCAAAGTTTGAACTTATGCCTATCCTAGTCCAAAAAACAGGGCTTGCCATTTGAGTCCTTCAATAAACCAGCGTTCTGATGGCATCAGGAAAAGAAATATTGCATCTCACCTCTCCACAAACCTCATGTTGCTCGTTTATCACCAAGACTTGCATTAATGAGTAGTAATTGACCATTAGCGCATGATGTTCCTATGTCTAGGTGACCACACAGTAGAAAAGCATATGAACCAAAACAACCAACTTAAACCAACACAGAAACACAGAAACACCATTGACAGTAGAGGTGCACTGAACTGTCGACACCCATCCACTTAATCAGCTACATATCATGATATTCCACAAGCAACTACATCTTTGCCTACAATTTTACCAAGTTATATCTGAGCTCCTTGTTCCTTTAGAACTTTGGACAGAAATCATTTTGTCAATAAAAAAAAAAAATCCTTCAGTGGTTACTGCTTGTGAAAACCTTCTTAATTTGGAGTAGATAAAACATCTACTATTGACAAAAATGTTCATCCAAAAATATCATTTGCTTTGATTATGAACTCTAATGACTTGTATGATCTCTATATTCATCTTAGCAATGCACAAATGAAAAAACATATTTTACAACTTGCTAGAGTTTGGCATGACTAGTACAAGGCATCAAATTTTTTCTGTGGTGTTAAAAATCATACCCAGATGCCACAACAAGTTAAAACAATATATCATATTCAACTTTGAGTCTCCAACATCTAAATGAGAGGTCTTGACTTAAATATCAACTCTTAGCAAATCAATTCAAAAACAACATAAAAGAAGGAACAATATCAATCAGTAAATCCACATATTGGACTCCAAAGGATTTTTTTTTTCCTTTTCTGCAACCGAAAAATGCATTACTTGATATAAAACACTTGCACACTCATCATAAATGGCAACCCAATCTCTCTTTGCACCATCTGATTTTGGGTCAACCTTCTGAAGATATTCTGCTATTACCTGACCAAAATGGAAGAGTATGGCTCCAAGTCAGAAACACATAGAATAGTTCAAGTATCAAATGTGGGAAATTGTTAAGTAAATTGTGGTCCAAATTAACAACAGAAAATTGGAGGTAGAATAAAATTTAGCTCTAATGATAAAATGGAGAGAGTATATAGCATCATAAAAGAAAAAAAAATAGAAAGAAAAAAAGAAAAAAAACAAATCAACTCCCAAACAAGTCTAGAGGTTCAGCATAAATAGAAAACTAGGAAACAATGCTAACAACATTTAGCTCCACAGGGAACCAAAAGAAACGACCATGAGGTATTCTCAATATGGAAAGCTCACTATTAGGGAAGCATGAATGGAAAGAGCACATAGGAAACACAGACTGTCCAGAATAACAAACCCTCAGATTTTTAAGATCAATATCGAATAGATCCTTGAGACCGGGTCTCTGAACTTTAACCACAACTTCCTGTCCCTTCAACCTAGCACGATGGACCTGTCCTACAGTGAAAAAGTACACAGATTTTCAACTCTTCCATTATTACCAGGATTTTAATCTTGAAACCAAGAAATATTCAACCAATATTTACATTTCTGCTTCATATCTTTTAAACACTAAATTCATATTACCAAGACTGGCAGCAGCAATGGGCTCAAAGTCAAACTGATCAAAGACATCACTGACAGAAGCTCCAAGCTCTTCTTCCACAATAGATAGAGCTGTCTCTGACGGGAAGGGAGGAACTTGGTCCTACAAGGAATGCAAATATATTATCTCCAGGGAAAAATTGAGACACGGAAGGTAGCCCTACACCTCAAAGAGTCATCATCAAATTTCGAAAAACAAGAGCATTGCAAGGTGCGTGCTTTTTTCACCTATAGATAGGTGCATACGATGTTGTTAAGCTTAGAGGACACAAGCAAAGAGGATAAAAAAGCAAGCCAAAAATGGTTTTTAAGAAAGAAGCTGCATCAGAATCAATTTCACTAACAACAAGGCACAGATCACATTACAACTCTAATGTTTGTATCTCTGTAATAATGAAGGACCTGTAATTAAATCATGGTACTTGAGCAGGTACAAGGATTTCTTTGCCATTCTAAGATTTCATCCTGTGGTAAACTGATTAGAATAAGATGGCCTTGCCTTCAGACTCTGCTCAATTTTCTAACTGTGGGGACCTTTCGCAGGATGAAAGGGTTTCCACTTTACCTTTACCTTCAAGTAAAAATAAAAGAAAGCTGGCTCCCCCAATTTCGATTAGATCCATGCAAATCGCCATGTTCTCCGCTTCTTGCATTGATATCAGCTTCAAATTTGAATTTTATTAACACCATAAGGGTTCCACATATGGCATTTTTTTTCCTTCCTTTTTGGCACAAGAAAGGAATGAAATCCACATATAGCATTCATAAGCACTTGAAGTAATTTATACCTAGCATGGATCTACAACAGCTAAAAAAAGGGCCATCATGTTATGTTATGCAAGCCGGGCCAAATTAATTGTTAATAATATGACAGCTTTGCATGTTTGAACTCTCTTCCATGCTGGCAAGGAAAAAGATTAACACAGCAGCTCAAATGGTGACAAATCACAAGGCCACTAATTTCACATAGTTAAGCTTTGAAGCTATTGGTTCTCAAATCTCAAATCATAGTGCAAAGCACTCAAAATGTTCTACAAGAATAAAATGAGAATATAAAATAAAACAATTCCTTGCAAAAGCAATACAGTAAAAAGCTCAAAATCAACAAAAAAAAATGACATGAAAAATTTAGGAAATACAAATATTTGACCTGAAGTTCTGACAACTGATCAACATATTCTTGTGGAAGAATATCCACCCTTGTGGAGAACTGCTGGCCAATTTTGATAAATGTAGGACCAAGCCGTAAGATATTTTCTTTCAACCACTTGGCGAGCTCTTTCTGCCTCAAGACTTTCTTTTCCTCTGTCATTCCTCCTGAACATTTTCACTCTTAAATTAGACATAGATATCAGAAAGGCCAACATCTTTGTACCAATGAGGGGGAATAAAAAGTTCCAGATTTTTTGGACAAATATAAATCTTAACTTCAGATATTTCCAAAGATGTAGAAAATTTTAAGTAGCTTTCTTATGCAGCTCTCAACTCAGTTATACAACTGATTTCCGAGCAAGCAACAGCAAGTTGAATACTTGGAAGCTACGTTGTATTGAATATTTCCTACTATAGAAACATCAAACTTGGTATGTGTTGCATTTGCTGATATGATGCCCAACTCCACTTATTCTTGTTGCTAATTTAGGAACCGGAAAAGAAATGGTCCATTTAAAAGTAAAATAGATGTAGAGCAGATTTTTTTTTTTTTTTTTTGCCCTCTCTTATAGAGGTTACTCATCAATATTGCTTTCTTCCTTTTATCTCACACTCTTCACTGAATGTAAGTACAAGAAGATAAAGATGAGCTTTCTCAACATGGTATACAAACAGCAATTTCCATAAGAGACTCAAAATTTTCAAGAATTTATATTTGTCCCCATCAGGACTTCAGTGAAACAATATCCCTAATTTTAAGCTTCCTTTCATTTATCTGACAAACTAAGCTGACTTAAAACCAATAAGTAGCATTCTTATAAGCAAAACAACCTCTCAGGCAAGGACAAGATGACTTGGATCATCCAAACTACTGGAAGTTTTTAAGACAAATTGCTGCTATGTTTCTGAAATGTCGTATTTGATTTTATTCCCACTTACATATATTTCTAGTTATTCTGACATGCTTTAAAATGATCCAAAACTGCAAGCTTCTTACAGGTGATCATTTTAAATCCAGTGTTAACAAAAGAGACACAGTTATATAGCTACCATCTAACCTTACATCCAAGCGAAGTCAAAATATAGATCATAAAGTTCGAGACTTGGTCATAAAAGCATTGATATAGGGGACTAACCTCGATAAGCAAATTTCCGGCTGTTCAACCAAGCCCGGAAGATGAATGTTAGAACAAATCCCCAGATTTCCAAAGTCCTCTGTATTGTTGAATAAGTTTTGAATCTACTCCAACGTCCACCAGGTGCAACTGAGACCTGAAAAATTCATGTTCTCCTTGAAATGACTACATTTCAGTTCTCAAGGAAACAAATACATAAAGGTAACAAGATTCAAAGAAAGACATGATTAAATATAGTAGTTACTTATGATAAATGGAGCTCTTTAGTAGGCGTGTGCGGTTTGAGCACATTAAATAATACAGATAGATATACAACCCTTGATGCTCCGATATACAAAACATCTCAGCAGAAAAAAGAGGAAAAAGCACTTCTGCACATTGGCAGTTGAAAAACATCCACATAAAGACCAAGACACTCCTGCCTTACAAACAATATTCACATTCATTTTCCATCTGTAAAGAGCAGATAATCCAAATTTTGGGTAATCACCACTTGGTTTTCGCCCGTATAATTACACACGTGGCATAGGAGGATTACCCGGTTTGTTCTCAATAAAGTTGAACCGGTCTTTAGTTTACACAAGGTTTTGTGAGAGTTTATAGGCTAGGATCAGGCCATCCCCAACTGTGTGCATCATTTTACCCTTTTGACCCAGAAAAATATCCAAACAAATAAAAAGAAAAAAGGAATGTCATATCCTTGTGCATGTTAAAATGCCTTCAGAATAAGGGAACAACAAAATTTGCAGGTCCCCTCCAAACATAATATACATAGAGATAAGATTTAACCATTCTTTTCCAAGATTCCATGACAAAATCCTAACACAATTAAGTAGCAAGTCGAACCAGCTATATAATTGGATGGACACATGTCTTCATTATGATCCCAAATTAGAAAAATGCTATTTGTAACAGCAGGGGTTATTACCTTTTTCTATATATAAAGAATCTATTAATACTTTTCAACCAAAACATTCTTTAATCTTTTTTTTTTTCTACATCAAGTTACCATAACATAACAGCGAAATTTCACCCTCTCTCTATATATAACATTGACTTTACTCAAAGTGCAAGAATTAAACAGATAAGATCACATTGGCAATCCTTTACAATTCAGCTCAAAAAGTTTACAAAGTGAAGAAAGGAGGTTTATTATACCTGGACTTGATCTTGTCCGGCGCGCTTAAACCAGGCTTCCTCTTGTCCAATCTCCTCCACGCTTTTCTTTTTCTCCTCCTTCACCACCTCCATCTCTTCAACTTCAACCACCACGGACGCCGCCGCCGAACCATTTCCATTAACATACTTCACCAAGCTCCCATTACTCACTCCATTAGTATAACCGTCACTAACAACCGATCCATTATATTTATAACTACCATTACCATCACCATTCAAATTCAACAAATCACTCTCTCTTTCTCTCTCTCCAGCCGTCGTTAACTCTTCCTGAACTGCCCAAATACGAAAGGAATTGTAGT
Source organism: Dillenia suffruticosa (assembly GCA_033439265.1). Lineage (NCBI taxonomy): Eukaryota > Viridiplantae > Streptophyta > Magnoliopsida > Dilleniales > Dilleniaceae > Dillenia > Dillenia suffruticosa. The sequence goes on from JAVTVX010000027.1 coordinate 3,588,162, forward strand.
TAAGGTTTCGGGTGTGAAATTTAGAGAGAGAAACCCGAATCTTGTGAGATGTTGCTGCTGTTTGTGGGCGGAGAAAGCTAAGGTCGGAAAATGGAAGTATTGAAGAGGCAGAGAGTGATGACGTAGCCATTGGTGGATATTCTAGGGTTTTTTGTAGAAAAGATTGGTGAAGTTCAAACCCCAGTTTTCATGGCGAGAGAGAGAGAGAAAGAGCGCATTGAAGCAGTGGAGAGAGAGAGAAAGAGAGAAAGGGAGAGGGAGAGAGAGGACAAATCAAAAAGGGCAAAAGTTAGAAAGTGGAAAAGAGGAAGGGTTGGTTCAGATAATGACACGTGGAAATCAGAAGGGATGGGGAAATTAGAATCGGGCGTTTTTGATTGGGTGGGAAGGTTTCGTTACTTGTTTTGGCCGCGAAACGCTTTTGTCCTTTTTGGACTTTCTTGATTGCGTGGCCTTTTGTGGGCTCTTCGTTGCTTTCTAGGGCTTTATTGTAATTTTACATTTGATTACAAATTTATATCCTGCAGGGCTTTTATTTTATTTTATTTTTTGTGAAAATTTTGTAATTAAGTATATAGTTATTCACATTATATTGAGCAAACTACTAATCAAATTATCATCTTATTTTAATTAATTCAAATAAAATTTAATTAAAAATTAATTAAAATATCATTAATAAAGACTACCAGATAAAATTTAATTAATTAAATTAATGATTTATTGCATTTATTTAGTATACTAATTCAACTAAAAGTCCATATACTAATTCAATACTGGACCAATGAGACTAGCAAGACCACATTTAGAGCTCAAAATTAAAATTTTGAAAATTATAGGATACATTTTTTCCTTCATCCAATAGATAATAAAACTTCTTATTATTTTCCCACCTTTTGCTATGCAATGAAGAACGAATCATCGAATTTCAACTAATCACAATTAAAAAAAAGAATTACACATAAGCCGCATTCATTATAACCCGATAAAAATGATTAATGCATTTTTACCGCAATCTCGAGAGCATTTGAAATATCTCTACTTGTCTCGATTAATCTATCTAATCTTATTCTGTTCATAAAGGTTTCTAATTTAAGTGACTTTTTTTTTCATATTTTTTAGAAGTAAAAATAAAATTCTTCTATAAAAAGAATTAAAATTATTATTATATCCATAATTTTTGTATTAAGAAGCCTATTATATATTAAACCTAGTCATTGAGTAAGTTGACCATTGCAAATACTCTACAGTACAGACTATACAGTAGTAGGGAAAGCTTTCAAGGAGCCTTGGCTACGACATATCCTGCTTATCGCTTGTATCCAATACATCAAAAGTAACACTAATGGCTCAACAATTGAAGATTTAAAAAAAAAAAAAAAAAACAAAAAAAAAAATAGAAAACAAAAAAGGACTTCTAGCTTCTCAATAAGTCACTCAGCATTTACATCAATCCATGTCAGTCCAAAGTCTGTCTATAGAAAACACCAAATTGGGAATGGATGAGGAGGGAAACATTGAAGAGGAAATGGATAGATATTGCATTAGTCACCATCTCATAAACTCACTATGGAACAGCTTTGTTAAGAATTCAGATTAGAACAGGGGTGCACACAAGAAGATATATCAGCATTTTTTTTTCTCTTTTGCTCGGAGTCTGCTTCAATCTATGGCACCCAAGATGGAGAAAAACTGTAGATGCACGTACTAGTGAAGGTTACAGCATCAATAAGACGTGCTGCGGAAAATACAGATTTTGGCCCCAGAATTGATTTATATGCACAAATATGGATGAATATTGACCACCAAATACATAAATGGCTTACAAAGGACTAAACTGGAGTTAAAAAATAAATTAGAAAAGAAAAAAGGGAAGACTAAACAATTTTTTGTTTACCTAATCATGAGGTCATCTCGGACCTGACAATTCAACAGCATGGAGGTTTTCGGTAGAATCCACAATCCACTCAGAGTTACGGGGTGGGGCCAGTTCAACCTCTTGGCGGAATACCTCCACCTTCTGCCATTCTTCCCACCTTTCTGCCAGGCCATCACCTTCAAGCATTCGAACAACCTCCGACATCTTGGGTCGTTCCATTGGAGATCCTTGCGTGCAAAGCAACGCAACTTGGATTAGCTGCTCCACTTCAGCCTCAACATAATTGTTCTGCAAATCAGGATCAACAAGCATATCCAGCTTCTTTTCTTTCAGAAGCCCTTTAACCTGAGACAATCCACAGATTTGAGTGAAAAGCCTTCTAAAAACTTGGGGTATTTAGCTATTATAAATGCCACATACTGTCATAAAACTCAAGTCCTAACAAGGTATACACTAGCCAGTATTAGGTTTAGTTTAGCAGGTTTAGCCTCAAAGTGAAAAATGGTGCTAGCTATAAGGAAGACAATCTGAATGGAGTTATTCAGGTAAGCACCACTGATAACCCACGCACACACCCACACAGAGGTTCATGTAACGTATGTAAATGTCTGCAACTATCACTGGCGTATCTGAGGTGTACCTCATGCACTTCTATCTTAATCATATGATTGACGGAGATGCATAAAAACTCCAAGGACAGACAATAAGTATCATGCAACTATAGAAAGCTTTCTACATTGCACCGCAAAGATATCCACCTTTCTCTTATTTTCACTTAATATTTGAAATGTTGTGCCTCAGATGCACCTGACTGCAGTTAGGATACTTTCGGCATAAGGACAGACTTAGAGGACACAAGGAAACAAGAAAATACATTCATCCATTGTATACTAATGAACTTGCATAAAATTCTACTAAAGATCGGTCAAAATTCAAATAGCTCATTGTCCAACTACCCAATACATGTACTTTGCATTTACACTACTTTGGTGAATTCAAAATTTCAGGAATTGGTTGCAACTACCTTCAGAATGCTTTTAGATTTGCACTATTGTCATAAAAACTTAATGGAGCATCATCCTCTCAATGCCATAACAAAAGGTCCTTCTTTATGAACTACTAAGAGAAGTTCTCTCAACTGACCCAATAAAAAAAGTTGATGATACGTGCATGGGCAGTGAAAGAGAGAGAGAGAGAGTTACCCAATCAAGCAGCATAACATCATCATCATTAGCAAGACGAGCAAGATCAAATGCTCTTTGTCCGGTGATTAGCTCTAATAGCATAATCCCATAACCAAAAACATCAGTCTTCTCTGATGACTTTCCAGTGGAGAGATACTCAGGTGCTATATGTCCAATGGTACCACGAACAGCAGTAGTAACATGGGTGTCCTTGTAGTCCATGAGTTTAGCCAATCCAAAGTCCCCAACTACTGCTTCAAACTCCTCATCTAACAATATATTTGCAGCTTTCACATCACGGTGAATGATTTTTGGGTCACAATGATCATGTAAATAAGACAGTCCCCTGGCAGATCCTAATGCAATTCTCTTTCTTGTGGGCCAATCAAGTGGAGGATCATTTGGGGGGCGTTCTGCAAGTTTTAAGCCAAACTACAGGTAAAGAATAAAATAAAAACAGCAGAAACAGACTTGAAAATCTAATATGCTCTCCATTGAAACTCATAAGTGGCAACATGAAGGAAATAAACATAAGAAATTTCAGCCTAATAACAGATGATAAAAAACATGGAGTGGGTGTGGAGCTTCCAGCTTGTTCGTGCAGAATTGTTTGATCAAGTTTACCACATAGAACACTTTAGTGAATCTTTTGGACATGATAACTTGTAACTGGTAAGTGTTTGATACCCCCTTGGTGCCATTAATAAAACCATTTTTTATCGATCAAAAAAGTTTACCACATAGAATAGGATGCCCAGAACAAATATTGGGGAAATCGAGCAGAATCAGGCTGTTAAAATTAACCCACTTCCTCCAAAACAACTATTAAGAGCAGATCACAATCTTTTTTTTTATGTTTAAATGTTTTTTTTGGGGGGTGGGGGGAGCTAAATGTTTAAATGGAGATAGGGTTTTTTTCTCTCTTTTTTTAAGTGCTTTGAACATAGTGAAGTGCTATGTGCAGGTCATAGACGGTCCTAAGTGAGAAGGATGTAATAAGTATGGTACCTCTCAAACATGATGCAACACTTCCATTCGCCATGTATGGGTACACAAGCAACCGTTCAGTTGGTGTCATGCAAAAACCACGTAGTCGCAAAAGATTACGATGAACAGCCATGCTAATCATTTCAACTTCTGTTTGAAACTGCAATTCTCCCCCTGGTGTACGCTCTTCTTTGAGTCTCTTTACTGCTACTAACGAACCATCAGCTAAACGTCCCTTGTACACTTTTCCAAACCCACCTCTTCCAAGAATGTTTTTGTTACTGAAACCATCTGTAGCAACTTGCAGTTCTCGTAAAGAAAATCTTTTGAGCTGACCCAAATGGACTTCTGGATCTTCTTCAGCTGAGGAACGTTAGAAAATTTAACAATAAGAATCATTGTCAATTGTTAATTTAATCAACTAAAATAAGAACAAATACAAACCAGGGACATCAAAGAAATATTCTTGTGGTTTCCTTCTGCGCCACCAAGCAAACCCAATTGCTGGTGCAGCAAACAACAAAGCAGCACCAGCAGCCACTCCTCCAGCAATTGCTCCTGTTGCACCATTTCCTCCTGATTGCCAAGATACATGAAAAATCAACAAGCTTACAATCTCTTCTACACATGTAGAGACAGTACCATACTTGATTCATGAGTTACAAGAAAAGGCACCAGTACAATATCTGCCACTAAGCCTCCTAGAACATGTTAAAGTCCAAAGCAACCATAGATTAACCACAAAAACCTCCTCTTGGCATGTATAGTCTTATGACTCAAAAATAAAAGGAAAAAACCATTATCTAATACTGATTTGCATGCCCTTCCGAGTTACAAGGTTTTTGATGCTTTGGAAAAAGCACCGTTTCTATTGCATCACACAAATCTAAGCATGAAAATAGAAAACAAAGCTAAATTCCCAAACTCATCCATTGAATGCTCTTTGCCTGAATCCCAAATTCAAAATTGCAATTTATTAAGCCTTCCATTCCCACAGGGTGAAAGATTTCAGTGTTCTATAATTTCACCCGGAGAAGAGACTGTCGATGGAGGGGCAAATGGAGGAGGAGGAGAAAATGGTGGAGATCCAGGACAGGGCTTCCCAGTAACTGGACCACAAAGCTCCAGATTATTCGTGAAACTGGAAAAAAAAGGGGTCCACAAGTTAGCATGATAGGGAATACTCTCACTTATCATCTGACCAGCATATCTGACAATGGATCAGGATAAAACCTGATGGGAGTAAATAGCAAAAATGAGCCGTTGTCTGGGACTGGGCCTGATAGATGATTATTTGACAGATCCCTGCAGCACACAGGGAAAATTATTTTTATCATTTTCTGAAAGAAAAAAAAAATCACCCAGCTGTGAAGGAAAGAACAGGAGGGGAGACAAAAGGAATTTAGACTTCAGAAACGAGAAACAAGGATAAAGGCACTCACAAGACTTGCAAAGCAGTGATATTTGTCAACGACATGGGGATGGACCCAGACAAGCTATTGTTGTTAAGCCGGCTATCCTTGCACAGACATACCACCATAAGAAAGGTGCTAAACGGTCATATAAGTTGCAAGCATCTTCCATAGAGGGACTGACCTCTTGGGAAAAACGGGTGGAAAAAAATACACGAGTAACCCATAGCTTATCACTATAATGCACAGAACTTCTCAATACTAGCATTTCCCAATTTCCGAAGTGTTTTAACATGCTAAATTAATTAATATTAATTCAAAAATTTTTATATTTTCTATATTTACACATTTTTCTATATCTAATGAATTATTTATTTAATTATAATTTTTATTTTTATATTATTTGTCGATTAATAATTATATATTTGATTATTTTAGATTTTTTATTATTAAATATGGTTATTCTATTATTTTTAGAAAAACAATTAATATTTACATAAAAAATTTTATATTTTTATATTTACGTGTTTGTCCACGTTTTCGTTTCCTATATTCTTACAAAGTGTTGTTTTCCCTTATCATTTCGTATTCCTTTCCCTTTCTGTTTCCGTGCAACCTAGGCTTATTATACCTCAAGGATTCTTAAAATTAATAATTTAAAGAAAAAAAAAAGATCAGACAATTTCACCATACTTAGAAAAGCATAGATCAACCACATGGTGCGAGGAAGAAACAATAGAACAAGCATACGTACAGGAAACGCAGTTTTGTCAGCTTGCCCAGTGAGTCAGGAATTGGACCTGTGAAGCTATTCAAGTAAAGATCCAAGCTCACCAAGCTTGTAAGGTTCCCAAGTTCACTCGGAATTGGCCCGCTGATATTGTTACTATAAAGCTCCCTGCATGAAATATTTAATGATGCCATTTAGGTAGAGAAAGATTTTCAGAAAATGACTCAGTTCCAACAATAGAATAAACACATGCTGTTATTCCTTTATTTTCAAATATTTCCTATCTATACGGTCGTTAAACATACCTACATAAAAGCTTCTATATTTCTTAAAATTTTGGCATAGGATAAGCAACTTAGGCTGGAAAAGATTGCATAATGGAGTTCAGAGATATTTCTTACTAGTCCTATTATATTAGGGAGGTTGGATAAAGGATAAAGGGTATAATTTGAAGTTAACACTGCATTTAATGTTTAATGTTAACATGCTCCATGATTCCGCATCCAAAGGGGAAATTATACTCTCATGGGAAACTTATTACCCCCTTTGAAAGCTTAATAATCTCCTTCTAATGCAAACATTTGGATCATTCTAACATAATATTTCACATGCATAATGTTAGTTTTCTAAATTATACCACTCTCATTTCTCTTTGTATAAAACAAAATCTAGGTTAGATGCTAGGCATGTGGAAAGCAACAACATCCTTACATTCAAAAAATTGAAATAGTAATCTGTAGGAATAACTGAATACAGATTACCTCACAATATTATGCATTACTCAAGCAACTAATCACTAGCATTGATTCTTAAAATTCAAACTTGGTCCATCTGTAATGGGTGATGGTCAACACAAGTTGGCATGGTGAAATCACAAGGGCTGCAAGCTATGAAGTGTGAACATTTCAAAATAAAAACCATGTTGGACAGAAGACTTCTCTGACCCTCTGCCAGATGGAAGTCTCCAGCATTCAAAAACATGATTGGGAAGACTGAATCGACTTAAACAAACAAAAAAGGAAAACAAAACAAGAAAACCCTTAGCCGTTTTCCCTCTGGATATCTTGGAGAGCAATAAGGGCAATTTAGTAATTTAAAGTCCTAATATTTCACAAGACACTAAAAAGAATAAAAGTGAAGATTTTGATTGTCCATTTTCCTTAGGAAACTTTTAACCAGTGCTGAATCTGATAGCTCCAGAATATAAAATATAATCTAGATAGAATTGTAAGTGTGATAACGCATAAAACTCGTATTTTCTGGGGAACTCAACAAAGAAATTTCATATTTTAACCTGGACCTGATTAAACACAGCATGAAATGCATGATACATGCTGCAAACATTTAAATTAATACAAAACCTTTCTCACTGAATTGCAACTTACAGGTACTGTAAATTTTTAAGCTGGCCAAGCTGTGGAACCAATTGCCCAGACAATGCTGCATTTCCAAGGTCACTGATAACAGAAACAAAATACCATCAAAGGATATCATTAGAACTCAAAAACTTTTTATAGACCATCACTGACTACATCATCCGTACACATGTAAAAGAAGCACTAACTAAAGTGAGTGGCCTTACACTCTTATAACACTGTTCTCATTGTTACATGTAACATGAAACCATGTACAAGGATTCACTAGAGTAGGATCCCAGCTCTGCAGGACGTTATTAGGATCTTCCAAGTTGGTCCGTAAACTATGCAAAGCATCACCTGCTCATTGAAGCAACAAGCTGGTTTTAGAAAATTGTAGAAATGACAAATAAATCCTCACACCAATCTCTTGTGCATCAGGTAATTTGTGTGAGATCCATTGGAGAATTAGACGGGAAAATGTGACATGAGACAACTATCAATAGAAAATGCCACTCATCCAGCAACAAAAGAAACAAGTAAGATCAAAATGCTTCTGACAATTATGAGAATTTTTTTTTTTTTTATTTGGGGGGGTGATTGGGACACTTTAACTAAATTTCCCAGGTTGCAAAGGCTAATGTCACATCTCCCCTCCAACAAAACTACCCTTCAGAGAAAATGTTACTCAGCCAACAAGAAAACAGGTAACAATCAAAACACCGCCAACAATTATGAGAAATTGTTTTTTGAAGTGATTGAGACACTTTGAATTTTCCTGGTTGCATAGACTAATGTCCCATACCCCCTTCCGCGAAACTACTCTTCACAGAAAATGTCACTCATCCAACTAGAAAAGAAGGAAGTAACTCTAAAAATGAGGGAAATTGCTTCTACCAAATATGCAAAATTGTGTTTTCAGGTGATTAAAATTCTTCCCTAGAATTTCCAAGTGCAAATATACAGCATGAACAGTTGGGAAACATTGTTGAACATTTGAAACTGACTATGTATAAACCAAATTATAGCTGTAAAGTAACCACCTACCAACTTTCCTTTTCCAAGGGATACATGCAAGAAGATCCTTAATGTTTTATTTGGGGGAACAATCAAACTGACATTAGATGCATTTATTCCAGACTTGTAAAACCATCTGCTCTAACTACACTTTATCATTAATTAAGCACTAGGCCCAGCAGGATCACATTTTAGGCTAATGTATACCATATACTAACTACGATTCAAGTAACCCACCAACCAAAAACCCTCGAACTCATGTCAGTTCAAGATCCCGGATACCTAAAAAGCAAGGTATGAACAATTTCAGCAATAAATAACCTAAACATGAAAAAACTCAAATGGCAAAATTTACTAAAAATTGCAACACAATTAGCATTTACATGTTTTTGAAACCTAAAATGCACAAAAACATCAGACACAGAGGGACAAAATTGAGGAACAAACCTTCCATGTTAGCAGAGATCTTTATCAACGGATGAAAAACGAGAATCAACAACCAGAGAAGAACACAAACAATGACCTCCCTCTTCACCATCACTGCCATTTCCTCTACCTTCAAAAGCTCTTTCATTTATAGTTCTTCAAATGCGTACGGATCCAAAAGCCCCCACCCACCCACAAAACTTGCGAAAAATGGAAACCCTAGCTCATAAACACATTGCATTTCAAACTGTGCCAGAAATCTTCAGCCATTGTTGACGAAATGAAACCTCAGGAGCAAGAAGCCGAAAGTTGATCTTATCGATGAAGGAAGTGAAAATGGAAGGAAAAATTCGACAAGGTTATGAGTAGATTCGTCAAAATCTGTTCAACTTTCGCTTGGATTTTTTTTTAAAAAGAAAAACTTTCTTTTTTCGGTTTCATTTATCTTTCTCTTTCTATTTTTATCTGTTTCTCTCTCTTACTCCCTCTCTTTCTCTCTCTCCCTGGAGTTTTGTTTTCGATTATCTTTTCGTTGTTTATGAGAGAGAGGGAGGAGGGAGTGTGTGTGAGTGAATGTTTTGAAGCTGGCTTGCAGTGATTTCAGCTGACCGTTGTGGTCTGCCCGTTGCCCGGACCCACCTAAAACCCCACTCCCTCTTCCCGACTTTCCTACGTTTTTCTTTCCATGTAAATATCTAAAATTATATTTTAATTAATTTAATTCGAAACATATGATAACCTATTTAATAAACTACTAACGTAATTTTTTCTATATTCAAATTATGAATCAAATTAAAAAATATAATATGATATCCTATTAAACCACCGTCCGTTATACTTCCCTCTATTTCTTACTCTTTTCTGTTATAGATATTGTATCGGACAATTTCTTTTTTCTTTTATAATGGTAAGAGTGTAAGTTTTGGCCCCAATTTTTTTTTTGGGGATAAATTTTACAAGAAGATTCAAAATTTTGTTGAGATTATATAATATTATATTAAAAAATTTAACTAATAAATAATATTAATATCTATAATTAGAGTGGATCACAGTAATTTATATTAATATTTATAAAAAATTAAATAGTAAATGATTCGCATTGTGAATATTTCTTATAAAATTTTTTAAGAGTCATCTCCTACACAATATCGTTTAGTAACCCAAAAAAAAAATTAATTACTATTAATATTAAATATTTTGTAAACTTTACGATGATAAGATATGGTTGATTATATATACCAAAGTCTTATAAATTAGTTGATAAAGGATTTTAAATTAAGAATAAAATCCGTTAAAAGAAAATCTTGCTTAAATTAGAAATTTACAAGTAAAAGAAATTCTTATAATTATTTTAAAATTGAAATTATTTTAGTATCCTTTACTTTTTTCTGCAGAAAAAGAAATGAAAATTTATTTTTGTATTGATATGAATTGATTTATATTCCAAGTAAAAAAGGGTATAGACTTATTTATAATAAATTTTATAAAATTCAAATATTAATACAATTTACAATACATCAAATCTTGCGGATCTCTCTCTCTTCTGAAGAAGGGAGCTTGGTAGGGATTTGACTTCATTTTTTAAAATATTTTAAAACAATTGAAAAAATTTTAAAAATGATGAGTCGAGTATTCAAAACTTAATACCTATGTCGAGTTTTCAACACTCGATATATCGTGTTGGGTTTTCAAAACTCGACATGATTTAAAAATTAAACACGTCGAGTATTCAAAACAGTGCATGTCGAGTTTTGGCACTGTACATGAAAAGAGAGGAGGGGTAGGGAGAATCCAGAGGAGGGAGAGAGAAAGGAGGCAAGATGAGAGAGAGTGCAGGCATATTGAGTATTTAAAACTTTGATATGTTATTTTTTTTCAAATATGTTGAGTTTTTAAAAAATTGATATATTCTATTTTTAAATCATATCGAAGTCCTAAAAACCCGATACGAATGTATCAATTTTGAAAAGTTTTTCTTATTAACGATAATTTAAAATGTTTTTTTTTTTAATAGGCTCAAATCCGTACGAAGATATGAAGAAGGTCCGAGTTGGTATAATGACAAAGCCGGGTCGTAGTCACACAGTGAGTCGCTCGAATGGAAAAGGACGTCACCCGTTTGGCGAGTCAAAGATGAGGCTATGGCTTTGGGGCCCACACAAGTGCCAACTGGGATGCGGTCAAAGTCTTTTATGGTTCAACACCCAACACAAGATTCTGGCACCACTATCAAAAACGGAACGGAACTTTTCCCTTTCTTGTCGCCCGGATCATCTGACGTGTCTTCCCTCTCCCCCGTTCGATCTTTGATCTCGTTGTGGGACCCATATTCGGTGTTGCCCGTGCTGACGTTGAGTTGAGGTTAACTTTCTTTCGGCTCAATTAATACTGTTCGGCTTAAATTAATTTATATATATCAATCTAATTAAAAATTTTAAATTAAATATCTAGATTAATTAGATACGAATTCAAATATAATTATAAAAATCATTATATAGAATAAAATTAAAATAACCATTCAATATTAAAAACAAATATAAATAGACAATTAAGATCAATAAGTAATTTAATATTATAAGAAGAAATATCCAAAATAATATTACAAAAAAATAGTGATAAATTCATTTAAAAGATAGTAATTATTAATGAAATAAGACAATTGAGTAAGTAACAATGTTGCAGTGATATAAAAATACTTTGATATATGAAATATTCTTATAAAATAATATTACATTGTTTATCTACATGGATGAAATATATATTTCAGTATCTGAATTTTTTATTCGAATTCAAATAATGAAAATCAATTATGAAAATATATTAGGATGTATAAACCATAGTGGATTTTGTGACTCTTTATTAATTTTATAAAAACATAGTGCTGGATTTATTCAAACGATAAATATAATACTACGGGTGAAAATTTTAATAGTAATTTTTAATATATAGTCATATGCTAATAGGATTTTGTTCTCATAATTATTTTAGTAAAAAAATCCTTTTTATATATTTTTTTTCTTGTTTAAAGGGGGAAGCAAAGAACTTTACTTTGCATCTTATTTTCATTGTTGAAGCAATTACCCCAAAGGCCTTTAATTGGGCAACTTAAAGTAACATTCTCGTACCAATCACTTAAAATTTAAAATTTAATGAGAAAATATTAATTTTTTTAATTTAAATATTGAAAATAAAAGAATTGATACGAAAAGGCCACGTATCCTGATATCAATAATCAAATAAAAAATAAATAAAATGATATTTCGAATTAAATTTAACGTCATTATTAAATATCGATAATTTATATAAAAAAAATATTTTCAAATTTATATGTCATAGAATTTCAATTAAATTTATATTTTAATTTTTAGTTTTAAATGCAAAATTTAATTTACAAATAAATTTGGTTGCTATATGGGTAAGCAAACTTAACCAGTTTTGAAAGTCAACAATCTGCTTCTGTCTTAACTGTTGGTCTCTCTGGTTCTCAAGCAAACGTAGTCAATGAAATCATCCAATTGGGCTGCAGATTATGCCTTTTTTTCACGATAATTACTGTGGTTTGGTTGGGGGAAAGCCATGAAAAGCGAAGAGAGGAATTTAAGGAAAAGAGAATTTTGGGGACAAAAGGAATCAAATGAGTTTTGAATTTTCTCTTTTATTAATTGGGTTTTCAAACTTGGGCCCAAAGTTAGGCCGAACTCAAAGGGTGCGAGGAGATTAATTCAGCTCGGGTGTTTACAAATATCTTATTTAGAGATAATTTTTTTTTTTTATAAATTTTTTTAAAAAATTTTAAAATTTAAATTTAATTAAAAAAATTAATACTTCATTTCTTTTTTTTTTATTTTTATCATCGTTATCCGAATTATATCTGATTAATTTGGTTCAAGTACTGTAAGACCACTTTTGAGATTGACTTTTTCAAATCTTTTTTCGTTATTCCAAAATTTGAACTTGAAACTTTTGATTAAAAAAATAGAGTATCCGACCATTCAAATAAAAAAATTTGATTCATTTTATTTGAATGGTCAGGTGATATCCGAAACCCGTTCCATTTTCGAGTCAAAGGAATTATCTGAGTTCCCTTTTCATTTTAATAAGAATCTTGAGGTTTTTTTTTTTTAATTTTTATTGTCAGTACTTAGATTTTATCTGATTAATTTAGTTTGAGTATTATAGAATTTATTTTAAGAGTTGACTCTTTTAAATTTTTTTTTATCAATTTTAAGGCTTAAACTTGAGATAGTTAATTAATGGAATAGAATATCTAATTATTCGGTATAAAGGGATTTAATATTGGAACCCGGAGATGATATGACCTTTATCGGTACTTCGAATGATTGAAGGAAATAAAGGCATTTCAGGCGAAGAATGATTTTTTAATGGTCAGGGCTTGGGCCGTACGGGCCAGGTTACAATGGGCCTTACAATCCATAATAATTTTTTCTTTTACTTAAATATCAATATCCAAAAATTCGATTAATTCAATTTAAATAATCATAAAACCTAATTTAACATCGAACTCTCTTGATATTTATTTTTCTATTCTCAAAATTCAAAATCAAGATTTTAATTAAAAAAATCTAATATATTATTATTAAATATATAAGATATTGAAACATAATAAAAAAGGATGAACAAAATAGGTATCAAAAAACAAAAGTTTGCCCGTGAGGTTTGTACGGTGGTATAGCTGATTTGGGGGGGGGGGGGCATTGGTAGTGGCCGAGTTTTAGAGGGGAAATTTTGATAGCATACTAAAATCCAGTGCTAATTTTAAAAAATCTAAATAATATGGTTGATACGCCTTTGTACAATAATTTAATTTTTTTTAAAGAAACCATGTAGCCCTCATAAAGTGAATATTAAGAAACTGAAATATTATATGAATAAGCACTTCAACCTAGGATAAACAAATTATCATATGAATTGATTTAAAAAAATTTATACTTCCAATCCAAATACAATAGAGGTATATATTAAAATAAATAAGTATAAGCATATGAATTTCATATACTAAGTGTTAGATATCTATTAATCCAAAAAAATAGAAATTTTTATTAATTAGATTAAGGTTGGTAAGCCCAAGGTAGGTAAGCCCAAGGTCGGTAAACAAGGAAAGGAATGGTAAAAGCAGCAAAAATCTATACAAGAAGTCTATACGAGCTTATTGTGGGCTCCTTTGTGGGGCTTCGTGCCCTCTATTAATTCCAACATAGGCCCACCTCCGGCAACACCTACCCTGAGTCGGCAAGATCGTGGCTATGAAGGAGCCACGACGAGCTTTAACTTTGAAGCATTAACACCCTAGTGCCAAATGGGCTGAAGTACCATCCACTGCTTACCACCTTTAACTCTTCTAATCTCGACCGACAAACTTGTAATTTGAACAAAAATGGGCAACCAATAGGCGTCTAACACCTGTAGAGACTCACAGAACTATTTCCGGATCCCTTTTAACCTACCAAACAATTCTATTTCCCTTCAAGATCTTTCACAGCCCTTTGAAATCTCCGGCACATCAACTGCATTTATCACTGTCAGACTTTCTCGCATCATCTGACAATGCTATGAAATGACGTGGTGGATGGAAGTATGCAGTTTATAGAGTTAAAGCCTATTGGTACAAAAAAAAAAAAAAAAAAAAGAGTTAAAGCCTATCAGACGAAAAACGAAAAGATTTGAAGAATGAAAACGTGGATCTGGATGCGTGTAGTACCATGCCATCTATACTAGTGTTGAATAAAGGCAGACACAAAGTGTTAACCTCACACTGGTATGTTTAGTCTGGACCAACCGAAGACGAAATTACAGTTCAATCAAAGGTACAATCGTCCAATCAAGAAGAACTTTCAAAGTTTCAAAATGCCCATCTCCAACTTTTTTTTTTGTTAAACCTATATAATTATATTAGGTCTGATCATTAAAAAGTAAAATTTTTTTTAATATATACAATATTCAAATTTAAAATATTATTTAAATAAATACCAAAATCCGATCACTAATCTACTCAGATTCGGATAAAATGTAAATATTAAAAAACAAAAGTTTGCCCGTGAGAATTGTAGGGTGGTGGTGGCCGAGTTTTCAAAGAGGAAATTTTAATTGCATACTAAAAGCTTACCATTTAAAATCTAAAATCTTCCTAATTTTAAAAAATCTAAATAATATGCCTTTATGAAATAATTTAATTTTTTTTTTGTTTTAAGAAATCATGTAGCCCTCATAAATTGAATTTTAAGAAACTGAATTATATGAATAAGCATTTCAACCTTAGGACAAACAAATTATCATATGAATTGATTTCAAGAAATTTATATTTCCAGTCCAAATACAATAGAGGTATATATTAAAATAAATAAGTATATGCATATGAATTTCATAAACCAAGCGTTAGATATTTATTAATTCAAAAAAAGACAGTATCGGTCAATAGAAATTTTTATTAATTAGATATTGATAGTAAAAGATGGTTATATCCTCTTAAAGAATAATCGATTAATAGAGAAAAATTGAAATCAATTTTTATGATAATAGAAGAAAAATCGAGAAAAATTATGGGAAATTCTATAAAACGAAAAGAAAATAATAAATTAATCAAAACAACAAAAACCAATAAGACAGGAAGAGCGGCCGCCGTGAGAAAGAGAGAGAGAGTGATTAGGAACTTGTACCAATTAAATCCCATTTTTCAATCGATCAACATAAAATTAGTTTAGAAGATAAATATATTAAATTTTTTAATTAAGTTTAATATTTAAAATTAAAAAATAAAAAAAATTATATTAAGAGAACCTTTTTCAAATCAAATATAATAACGTTCGAATTTAATTAATCAAATTATAAATTTAGATATTTATTTAAAAAAAAATCTCTCACGTTCGGTCGAAGAATGGGTTGATATATAAACAAGACAAGGAGTGCCCCATCGTGTGGCTCAAGTGAAAGAAGCAAAAATCTACACAAGAAGGGTAAGCTAATTGTGGGTTTCTGCGGGGTCTCGTGGCCTCTATCGATTCCACTCCTCTCCGTTGGACTCTTGCTAATCCCGCTCTCCAAAATTTTCAACATGGCCCGACCTATGGCAACACCTACCTTGAGACGGCGAGATCGTGGCAATGAAGCGGCCACGATGAGCTTTAACTTTGAAGCATCAACACCCAAGTGCCAAATGGGATGAAATACCATCCACTGCTAACCACCATTAACTCTTCTAAATCTTCACCGACAACATATAATTTGAACAAAAATTGGCAACCAATAGGCGTCTAACACCAGCAGAGACTCGCACGAGTATTGCTGGATCCCTTTCAACCTACCAAACCCTTCTATTTCCCATCAAGATCTTTCACTGTTATAATTTCACTTCTATATCATCTAACAATAATATAAAAGGAGGCGGTGGATGGAAGTATGCAGTTTATAGAGATAAAGCCTATCACAAGAAAAAGGAAGGATTCAGAGGATGAAAACGTGGATCTGGATGCGTGTAGTACCATGCCATCTATACTAGTGTAGAAAATAGGCAGACACACGGTGTTAGCCTTACACTAGTATGTTTATGCAGGACCAACTGAAAAATACAGTACAGTTTAATCAAAGGTACAATAAATCAATCAAGAACAATTTTCAAGTTTCAAACTGCCCATCTTCACTTTTTTTTTTTTTTTTTTTTTTTGTGGGGCTTATTCTTTCTAGGTGGGTTTGGCGAGATCAAGCTTCAATCCAAATATAAGCAATTAATTTTATAATTTTGAGTCAAAATTCAAATATTAGTTAAATATAAAAAAGAGTCTATACGGTTTCTAATCTTCCAATAATCCTTGTTATGCAGATTTCATACACTTTATTTATTTATTTATTTTAGTTTATTGAGAATATCATATTCAATAGTTAGTTCCTAATATAAAATTTTTTAACTTATTTATTGTACATTGCCCACATAAATTTATTTTATATATTTATTTAATGGGTATAATTTATAAATAATTATGCAATGATATTTAAATAATAGTCTATTATAATTATATATATAGAGAGGGAGAGAGAGAGTTAGTCTCAGTTGTTTGTCTCCATGGATCAATTTTAATGTTCTCGATAATTTAGTGGTCACAATTCCTTCCTCTAATTTTATTTGAGATTCAAATCTCGTATAATAAAAAAATAGACCAATTGCGATAAGGACGGTCATGAATGTAAGGTGATGGCTTAATGTATGGGCAAAACTAATGAAGAGTACAAATTAAGTTCATTAAATTGTTTTCTTCAATATATACAATGTTACTTGTCGTACCAAATACAGAAGTAATGATTTAGACTTTATAATTAACATTCAAGCTTAAATGTGTATTATTCTAGAAAATTATGGCACCGACCTTAGGTTTTGTTTGGCAAATCTCAGTTAATCTCAAAATAAAATTATAACACATCTATATATTCTAAGTTTTTGCTTCTCGATATGTTGATAGATCTTTATGCTTTGCCATACAATCCGACACAAGCCCCAAGATTAGTGCTTTTATTTTATTTTATTTTATTTTATTTTTTTATCTCTTGGACTTGATTCATGATTGAGTATTCAGAATTTTGTTCTCGCTAATTTTGGCCGGGTTACTGTTGGGTCTCAATTAGGAGGGAGCTCTCCCAATATCATTTTTGTCATTATTAAGATTCGAATCTACCGATGAATCGTTGATCCAGGAATATGCTGTTGCTGCAATGGAAAAGCTCTTTACCAATCGTCATGGTATTGCCTGGTCCCTACGTAATTAAAGACGTTGGAATAAGGACATAAGCAAAGGCAAGGTTGCTTGTTGATCATATTTATTGATGTAAGTAGATCAGATATTTTACTCTTTAATTAAGTTGAAAATTCGATTTTTTTTGGATATTAAAAAAATAATATTAGGAGATCCGTCCCTCAAATGAGTTTTATAATAATCGATCAAGATTAATTGAGATAAAATTTTAGATACCGAACAATGACCGAGTCAAAAAAACAAAAAAAATGATCCTTTCTAAGGTGGTACAAGTTGAAAACGATAAAGACGGTACGAGAAAATTTTGTGCCCGGTGTCTGCTTGTAACATGTTCAGGAAAACTCCAATATCTAATCTTACAAGTAAATGATCAGAAAATCAAGCATGCAGGTGGGGGAAGTGAGCAACCAGTCCTTGGCCATTAAATCAAATTATATAATCGAATCACATGTTAATTTATTTTTTATTATATAAGAATTATGAAAATTATGAAAATATATATATTAATAAAATTTCAAACACTAGATTTTAAAATATTTATACAAAAGTATTTTATCATTTGGATATTTCAATAAGGATCGGATTACATCTTAATAATTACAAGCATAGCATATGATGCACTGAATGCAACTAATAGACTTCTTGCTTTCATTAGCAGTGAAGATTCGAAATCCGATATTCTTCCTCCCTGATTGCATTAGAGTATAGTCTCCTCATTAACAAAAAATAAAATAAAATAAAATAAAGAATCTAATAAATTAAGATAAATTTGATTAAAAAATAAATGAAAAAAATTAAAAAACACACACGCGCGCGCACACACACACACATATATATACTTTTGAGTGAAAAAAAAAAGAAGTTGTAGGCTTGTAGCTTGTTAGGAAATATTAAAAATCTGTTGAAAATTTATATAGATATTTAAATTTTTATCTAATTTATTTATTTTTTATTTCTGACAATAAGAAAAATATCTATATCATTAAATAAAAATAATGATTTATGGGGGTAGTAAAGAGTGTCGTATAAGGAAAAAAAAAATATATATATATATATATATATATTTTAATTATTAGAAATTTAATGACAGAGATATAATGGTTTTGGAGAGGCTAGACTTTTGAATTCTATCCTTTGACTAACAGGTAGCATCAATATTTGTTTTGATTTGAAAGGGAACCCTAACCTCTGTCCATACCTTATTAATGTGTATGTCTTGAATTTAAAATTACATAAATTCAATTTATCATAAATATAATTTTATATAATTTTGTAAAGAGAACGAAGAGTTAAGTTATTTTATTGGATAACGAAATCAAACATTGGAAAAGATTAATCTAAATACTTTTCTCACATTCTTTTTTTTTTTCTTTTTTTATTACTAATATGCACTTTTTTAAAATAGCATAAGTATGCGGTCATTACATTATACCTGAAAAAATTCTATTCGAATTGGGTTAAATATTTAAGGGATAGAGCTTTTGCGATACAGATTTTCTTCGTATACAAAATTCAAAAATATATACTCCCTCATAAATTTAGTATTTAATTTTGTCCTGATTATATCAATTTAACTTTTTTTTTTGGGGGAGGGGGGAGGGGGGAGGGGGGAGTGGGGAGACAGCCTCTCAGGAGAAGTAAAAGATGCTCAAAGGCATGCAAACACCAAAACAGGGTCCAGGGGCCTTCTTAAGGCGTGAGGTAAGAGGAATTAGTTAAAAAAATATTAATATAATAATAATTTTAGTGTTTCATAAAAAAAATTTTACTTTAAATAAAAATAATTATAAATAAAATAAAATCATAAGGTTGCCTAAATGAATTGTGAAATTTTAATGAAAAATTATTGATACAACAATAGTTTTAGTCATTGCTGCAAACAAATTTACTTCTACCTACAAAATTATAATTTTTTTAAAAAATAAATTCTTCACTTGAATAAAAAATATTATAAGAAAAAAAATTATTGAAATTATTCTATCAGACTTTAGTCTTTAAAATAAGATTATTTTAGTCGTATTAAAAAATGAGAATATACTAAGATGACTGATTCCGACATGCTAATGTTAGACCTAATAATTTGTGGATCGAATGGATCAAATATTTACATCGGTGGAATCTAGAAAATTATATTTTGATTAATTTTTCTAATCAATAAAATAAAGAAAAATTTTTCCTATTTCAATCTTTAGACATACATTTTTTCTTTTTCTAATTTTTCTATTTTCGATAATAAATAAATAATTACAAAAGTCAAAATATAAATAATTTTTCTATTTTCACGATACACTTCAAAATAAATACCGTATGATTTAATTATCTATTTTTCTATAAATATAATTAATGAAATTATTTGATATTACAATAATTAAGTTATTTGATGGCGAATTAACATTTATTATAATTTTAATATTATTAGATATATACAATACATTAAAATAATATAGAAATATTTTTATTTTTATATTTAATCATTTTTCATTTTTCTCACTAATTTGCATCACATTTTCCTCAATAATTTGCCTCTTAAGTCTTATCTTTATATATAATCATGGTGATCAAAATCTCTTTCTTTTACTCCTGTCGCAGGATCAAGAAAAGTCACGATTTATAGAGATTGTAGGGAGTTCCACTCCTGCAACAAAAACAAGAAATTATTGATCGATAAAAATCGATTTTATATCGTAACTAAATAAGTCATCATTTTATTTAATTCTATATTACTATTATATTTAATTTATATCTTGTGATAGTGCGACCTCGTTAATATTTAAAGGTGAACATTTTGTTTAATTATCATAAACCTCTCTTCTCTTTATTAGTGGTTACGGATGTTAGAATTTGAAACAATATCTAAAATTTAAAAGACGTGAGAGACACAATGGGGATGTGAAATATATAAATATGTATATATATATATATTTATAGATATTTAAAATTATACGTAAATTTCGCTGAGAGTTTATCAAATACGTTAATTGCTTAACTTAATTTTTATTTTGTCTTGCCTATTTATAATATATCTTAGATAAAATAAAAAAATTTTAATAGAAAATATAAAATTTTATAAATAAAAAATCATAAAATTAGAGGCATTTAATCTCAACCGAGTGGATATGAAAAACGTTGATTCTTATGTTTTTCTTCCTCGGTTCATCTACAGACTTATGGTTTAGGGTTACAAAATGTCGGTTAATCTTTTCGACGTAATCATAGATTAAATTGAAATTATTTGATTTTAAATCTGTGCTTTAAAAGAAAAAAAAAAAAAAAAAGTTAATGCGAGCAGATTCCTCAAATTATGTCTATTTATGCGTAAAAAAATACAAATCCGACAAAAGGCCCACAATAGGTCAATGCCAGGCGGAATGATAAATTATGTTACCCTATTCGGGTCCGCCTTGTTTTTTTGATTGATACGGGTGTCCTTCTTGAAATGGGAGGAATGTCCTTCCCAAGTTATTTATGAACCCTACTTTACAACCAAAATCATGCAAAGGATATCTTTTGATTTTTTTTTTTTTTTATGTTGAATTTTGATTTTTTTTTTATGTCGATCATTATTTAAATTTTACATGATTAATCTGATTTAAAAAATATGAAGCTTTCTATAAAGGAGTTGATTCTTCTAAATTCTATTTTTCTATTTCTATGACTCGAATTCAAAATCTATAATTAACAAAATTTAATGCCTAACCATTGTATTCATATGAGTTTTATAAAAAAAAAATTTGGCAATCTTTTGAGTTTTCAAACTTATAGGGATAGCCGTATGGAAAAAATATTTTATTCAAATATCTTTTTTAAAATTTAATATTTGAATATTCGTAAATATGTCGTAATTTTGATTATTCATAATAACAAAAAAGAAATTTCGGGTTTTCAATTTTTTACTTGTGACTCTATTAATGTTAACCAAAATTATCACCATATTCTTGTGAGAAGGACCTTCCTCCATCTTCTGACATATTGTACTTTTCCTTTTCTCCCCCATCAAAAGGTAAATATTTTAATTATTTCTGAAATATTATTACATTATTTGGGAGGTGTTTCATTAAAATTTGAAAAATGGGTGTATCTCTTTTCACGTACCTGAGATCTATAAAATGAGATTTATTGTGATTGATTAAAAAAAAATACTATATAAAACAAGAATGCTTTGAGATCCAAATAAACAAATTTGAGAACCATTAAATTTATTTATTTAATTAATCATATAAATAATTTTTTTTTATAAATAAAATAATTGTATAGATGATCATGTGATATGAAATAAAACACAATGATATAGGGGAATTCATATAACAGACCCTACTTAATGGGATAAAGAGTTTATTGTGTTGTTTTCGGATATAAATAAAAATTTTAGTTCATTTGAACAACTATATTTACCAAAATGGCAGGTGAGGTAGAAGCTCAAATCTCATTTTACTTTTTTTTTTTATTTGAAATTTTGACCTTTAACATAAATAAAAATTTCAAATTATTAGAAATAAATGTTAATTTTGTTCAACTCTTTTGCGGTTCTAATTAAAAATCCACATAAAGATGTTCTATTAATAAACCCCCATAAATAGTAATTGAGTTACAGTGCAATTGACATTATTTTTCTTCTCTTTTAAGATTTTTAGTTCGAATTTCTCCGATGTAAGAAAAAAAAAAACTCTTCAAAATTTTGATTTTCAGTATATAATATAATCGAAAATAAAATAAAATAAAAAAGATACACTAAATTTACAATGAATCTAAGTAGAAGCATTTTGAAATGTCTAAAGTGGAATACAAGAATTTGCCGAATCTAGTGATGTTTGCTTAACACAGAGGGCTGATTCTCACCTTAACCCATAATCAATTAATTCTAATATTAATTGGATTTTTTTCCGTCATTAATATTTAGCGGGGTGTCTTTTTCTAACAAATTTAGTGACGGAAAAAATCCGTTGCTGATATCCTTCTTTCTATCATTAAAAGCTTGTTTTCTGATAGTGTTTGGAGGAGAGGGGAGTCATCAGAAAATTTTATCATTATGTGGATATTAAAATTTAATTTTTTATAATTCTATGGGTAATAGTCATTGAATACCGATAGATATTTATCAATTATAAAAAAAATCAAACCCACCAACTTTATCGGTGTTAATAATATAAGTATTGATACCCATAAAATTAATTGTAATTATATTATCCATCGATGACTATTATTTTGTTTAATAAATAAAACAATAAAATTATTAATAATTATTATATCCTGATTCAAGTAACGTCTGAAAGATGAAACCATCAAACCAGAAAGGAAGGCGAGACCTCGTAATCACCACAAATTCTGCAAATAAGGTAACAACCCCCGAAATGCTTGAACCTGGTGACGGGGGTGTAACCTAACCACTAGTATGTATGATCCATCTTTTCCCACGTCATCCTATTCATCCTCATCATAGTTACAAGGCTTGTATTTGATTTCGTATCATGTTCTTGGTCGACGTATTTAATTCTTTACTAACACATTGTATATGTTTTTCTCTTTTTTTCTGAAAAGGGTCAAAATGAAAAACATAAAACAAAAATTATACTATATAGTAAATAACCTGTCACACCTACATAAAAGTTTCCATTTTTTTATTAAAAAAAGAACTTTTTTCTCACACAAATAATATTATTCTTTACCATGTTGTTAACTACTACCCCCTCTTATAAAATCCTTTCAAGATCCTTACCAAGCGCATGCCACATTATCTTTTGAAACTTTGTGCGTGAGAGAGAGAGAGAGATGGAGGTGGAAAGAGTGCAAGCCATTGCAAACCTAGCAATGTCCATGAAGACAATCCCAAGTGAGTACATAAGATCAGAGAATGAGCAACCAGGAATCACAACCGTCCATGGTAAGGACCTTCAAGTGCCCGTGATTAACTTTAGTGATCCCGATGAAGCCAAAACCATCCGATCAATCGCAGAGGCTAGCCATGAGTGGGGATTATTCCAAATTGTGAACCATGGTATCCCTGGAGAGGTCATAAAAAAGTTGCAAGACGTTGGGAAGGAGTTCTTTGAACTTCCACAGGATGAGAAGGAAAAAATAGCAAAGACTGAAGGTTCCGCGGAAGGTTATGGAACAAAGCTTCAAAAGGAAGTCGAAGGCAAAAAAGGATGGGTTGATCATTTGTTTCACAAGATTTGGCCTCCCTCTGCCATTAATTATCAGTTTTGGCCTCAAAACCCTCCTTCTTACAGGTTCCGAAACAACCTATTTTTGCGCTTTTTCTCTTTTTTGATTTTCATCACCGATATTTAAATTTTACCCGATTAATCTGTTTCGAGTATTATGAGATCCATTTTAGAGATTGACTCTCCTAAATCATTTTTTATCATTCTCAACTTGAACTCGAGATCTCTAATTAAGGGAGTAGAGTGTCTAATCACTCAATGCAAAAGAGTTTAGTATTATGCACTCTCTCTCGTGCATGTCATAGGACTTAAGAATTACAAAGAAAATGTGAAAACAAACACCAAAATCTCTTTTTTTTCCCCCTTAATTTTGTTGTGAAGAATAAGTAGAGGCTTGGATTTCTTTTAAGCACAAATTTATATAAAGTATATCTCATGGAGTTTCTGCCCAAAAAGTTGTCTATTAAAAAATTGTCACCCGACATCCTTTCTTTCTTGTTTTCATGATTTTTGCTGCGAGTGCTTCCGTTCATTTATACCATTTTATTAAGGATAAACAAGTCTTTCAATAAAACTATAACTCAATTAGTATTATTTCTTTTTTCATTTTTATTTTCACATGCTCTGATCCTAGGGGAAAAAAAAGATTGAAAAAGGGTTTTAATTTTTTTCGTAAAACGCACTACTAAACAAAGAGAAGAAATGCTGAAAATAGAAATTTATTTTATTTTTTCCTAAAGTTTTTATGCATTGGAATTGATAGGGAAGCAAACGAAGCGTATGCGAATTGCTTGCATGGGGTTGTAGGTAGGCTGTTCAAGTTCTTGTCCTTAGGGTTGGGGCTTGAAGAGGGAGAATTACAGGCAACAGTGGGAGGTGAAGAGTTGGTGTACCTAATGAAAATCAACTATTACCCTCCATGTCCTCGCCCAGATCTGGTGCTTGGGGTGGTCGCCCACACCGACATGTCTTCGATCACCATGCTCATTCCTAACGAGGTCCAAGGCCTTCAAGTCTACAGAGATGAACATTGGTGCGATGTCAACTACATCCCTAATGCTCTCATCATCCACATAGGGGACCAGCTTGAGGTATTTTTCCATTTTCCTTCCATAAAATCACTCTCGACGCATTTATGTACTCTAATACTTGGCCATGAATTTTTTTTGTTTTTTGATTTAATTTGATTTGATTTTATAATTTGGAATCATATTATCTAACCACAATTATGAATTCTGAACCAAAAGGACAATGGAATGGACGGTGGCCTCGCAGATATATTGGGCCCTAAAGAATAAAGACACCGGAGATGAGATTTTTTTTTTTTTTTTTGGGAGAAGTTTGCTCCATTAGGAAGAATGTTAGGTTTCTTTGGATAATCTTTTCTATCTCCTCCTTTAATGGTAACTCTCCAATTTTTGACCGAAGGAAAGAGAGAGGAGAGAGGAGAGAGGAGAGAGGAGAGATTAATTTTTTTAATTAAAATTGTTTTTTATTTATAAAACTTATTTTGATTAAAAATATTTTAAATAAAGTAAAATAAACTAAAAACAAACTAAGAAGGCACTTAATTGGAATCGAAATTAGATTTAAAATAAAAATTTTTTTAAATGAATTTCAAAAAAACAAGACTTCAATTGATTTAAAAAATCTCATAATTTGACGGTTTTATTTTTAAACTTCATTTTTATTCTATTGATTCTGAAAAATAATATAAATTTTAATTGGATTTTTTATTTTGATTGACTTCAACCGGATGACCCCTAAGCCAGAAATCTCAATTATTTTATAGAATCACAAGGCTAACGGCTGATGCTCCTTTTTATTTAAAAAAAAAAATCATTTGTTTGTAATGACATTCCCTTGACTTACAGTACAGCTGGTAAAAATTCTAAGACTTTGTACAATGACGTCATAAAATCAGCATGTGTCCCCACTTTTCATTAGAAACTTTATCACTAATATTTTACGATACCCATGCCATGTGTGTGTGTGTTTTTTTTTAATTTTAATTTTTTCTATATTCTTTTTGTATTTGTGTCATCACATTCGAGTTTGAAATAAACAAAAATAAAGATATTGATCATAAATTCTATTTTCTCTATTTATCTATCCACATATCTATCTATTCGATCGACTATTTGTCTGTCCGTCTCAGATCGCCAGCAATGGAAAGTATAAGGCAGTGCTGCATAGGACGACAGTGAACAAGGAAAAGACAAGAATGTCGTGGCCGGTGTTCTTGGAGCCACCGCCGGAGTTTGTGGTCGGCCCTCATCCGAAGCTTGTCACCAATGAGACTCCTGCAAAGTACAAGACCAAGAAATATGGTGACTATGTTTATTGCAAGCTCAACAAAATTCCCCAGTGAAATTTCCCAACAATTTGGGGTGGTGGGTTTCCTGAATAATTAAGGGCAAATGTTGGAGTTAATAAATAAATTGTGTTGAAAATAATTGATTATCATTGATCAATGATAACGTGACCACCTTTGATTTTCGCATCCTTCTTCCGTTATCTCACATTCAATTACATATATAGCCCCAACCTTATATATATATAATATGTGCCAAACATAAATTCACTATGTTTTTTTCTTTGTTGTTACTATGAGATTCAAATATAGATTATGGAATTTTTAAAAGAATAGTTTAATAGTATAAATTTCTTTCTTTTAATTTGATAATCTCAATTTTAAATTTTTATACGATAAAACAAAATAAAGATCATGAGACTAGAGGACGAAAGATATCACCCTCGTGAGGCTGTCCCATAGGGACCGTAGCCACGCTATGCTGATAAATCGGAATGGCAAGGTCAATTTGAGCCCTTTGTGTGGTGAGCCCAATCTCCCGACCCGTCTACATCACCTGGCAACATGTCCTTAGCCGGTTCCCATTTAATGCAACGCCTATGGTTGAGAAAAAATGTAACAACTACTGGTCATGAACCATTAAGGTCTCAAGTTATGAGCTGTTTATGAGTTGTCTCAATTTATTTTCAACGTGGCTTATGAGTTGTTTCTTTCCCGTCTAATTTTTGGTTTTTGATCGTCTGATTTTTTATTTTTAAATTATCGATATCTAATATTTATTTTAAATTTGATTTAAATTGAATTGAATGCATAAGGAGCAAATCTTTTTCGATATATGTTTTCTTTATACATAAAATTCGAATTTGATACCTTTTTATTTCGATATTTTTTGATTTTTTGGTTTTGGTTTTTGTTGTCCCTATTTTAGTTGGCCGGTTTTGCCCCCACATTTGGCCTATACCCAAAAGTAGCATTAGACATTGCTCTTCGAACTTGCATGTGTATATATTTTAAGAAATAATAAAAGAGGTATTTTTTGTATTACACAAAATTTAAACCCTAAATTACAGGATTAAAAAGAATTGTGACCACTATACTATCCTCTTAGCAAGATAAATGAGGTGTTATTAACATGTGCCTTTTCTAATTGTTAAAATTCACAATTTTCTTAATAAATAATTAAGAAAATAAGTTTCTTAATGTTCCTGATCAAACTTTTTTCAATATAGGAATATTGAAATATTTCTAATTCGATGTTTCTTGTCATTTCATAAACCCGTGCATGATTTTTTGCTGGCATGAAGAGAACCAGACACTGACTGTGTGGACCGCTTGCTTGCTTTTCAATGGGAGTGATGGGGGATAAGTCCGAGTGTCGTGATCATCATGATGGGATGGGATCCCTCTGTCCCTAGATACGTAGGGGCTTGGATTGGAGCTTCAAGCAATATTTACATTACCTTCCTCTTCCCAGCCTTGGCCTCTTTGCCTTCTTCACCAGTGGCTACCAAACCCTGTTCAATGTATACAATGGCTTCGTGTTAAAAGACATAATAGTAAAAAAAAAAAAAAACACCTTTAGACTATCAACAATAGTGAACAATTTGCAATGCGAAATTCTAACTTTGTTGATTTTTATCATAATTTCACCGATAAGAGAATGTGTTTTCCGATCTAGAAGCAAAATGAAGCCAAAAATTCTGGAATTGAATTTGAAATTGGAAAATCATGAAGAGGAGAAAAACATAAAAAACAAAATCGATGATTGGATTGACAAGAAAACAAGAAATTGATTGGGAGATCGTTGGAGAAGAAAGAACATGATCTGGCAAGCTGGACTGCAACAGGGAAAATCTAAAATCTGGAATTATTCGATCATTACGAAACTTGATTTAGAAACAAAATTGATCATTATATATTTGATTCACATGCAAGAACGCTTATACAAACATACACATTTGGCTTTCTTTTCTTGAAATCATTCAACAACCTGAAAAATCAAATAAATTGGCAGTGAAACCGCAGACATATGTTTCTACAAACCAATGTATGAAAATTGAAAAAAATATGCGGCAAAAATTGGAAAACAAAGATTCATCTTTCAAAGGATCATACCTTTTCCCACATTTGCTTGTTCCCATGAATTGCTTGATGTCTACTAAGGTTGTACATAAGAAATTGAAAGAAGGGGTGAAATTTGATTATTCTGCCTAAACAACAATTGAGAAATGAAGAAGCTACAAGGTTTTAATCTTACACATTAGAGACCATGTTCAGTGTCATATGCTAAATGATAAAATCCTCACTAAATCTGTCTACTTTTATGAATAAAATCCAATGCACCAAAATAAGTTAGGATTTATTATTATTATTATTATTATAAGCAAATCTTTCTAGTTATTTATGGAAAACAAATAAATACACATAAAACAGACAATGCTTAGTAATTTTCCAAATAATGAACAGTGAAAAAGCCAAGTTATTGCATGTTCTCACTAATTTTTGGTTTAGGTTCATTGCTTACTTTTATGGCATCCCTTTTATCATGTGCATGAATTTTCTTGCAAGCCAAGTTGGGGATATGGTGGTAGACTTAACAAAGCAATATGTTACATTGTGTGCGGGCTTGGGTCTTCCGTATGTTTGTGCATGAGAGAGAGACCAACACACAGTTGATCAAAAAAATATTAGATCTTTTAATAAAACTTAGAATTTAAATTTTGAAAATAGAAAAAATTATGTTGGAAGTATTTTCTCCAAAAAAGAGTTCGACAACATCTAGGAGTAGTAGTCAGAATATAATTATAAATATCGATTAATCAAACACATCAAGAGAAAGATCATCTGTACAAATTTGTACCTACCCCTTCTTAAAAAGAAAAAAAAAACAATTTTATTTTATTCAAACAAAATTTAGTGGGTGGGGGTAATTTTTCCAAATATCGATGGGGATATAACTTTTTTGAAACATGTTCTCACTAATTTTCACGCATTTTATTTATTTTAGACAGAAAGTAATAGTAAAGAAAAATAATGAACTAAAAGATTTTTTAAAAAAATGTATAAAATGAATTTATTCAGAGCTTTCAATGGTTTTTTTAGTGTTAAATTTTTAATTTTTTTTATTAATATTGATAAGAATTTAATACTTTGTTTTTGCATTATTGTGGTTGTGTTTTTAATTTATATGAATTTAGCTTTCAATGGGTTTGACCTATCTAGACCCAACCCATGATTTGGGAGGTTATTTTCTAGTTATACGAATATTTGAGGTTTTTGGATTTCCCCCCTTCCTCATTCATTGAAATAATAACTTATTGTAAATTTTTTTAATAGTTTAAAAGTTTTAATTAGAATAGCAAACTCTCTCTCGCCATGTACTTTAGTCGTGCAAATCATAATTAATCATGAGATACTTAACCATTGATTTTGTCCAAATAGAAATCAAGGATGTCAGGAAAGGACAGGTATTCACTCATAGTACCTCGCCTCGCCGTGATCGGTAAATTATAATTCAATTTAGTTCTTCTTTCTTTTCAAAAGATTTTAAATTTAAATATCTTTAAATATAAAAAAATAATAACTTAATATGCTCATAGCTTCGGTGTTGGTTGGTTCTATTAACAATACGATACTCCTAGGCAAGTCTTCAGATTCCCATTTAGAGTCCTCATCATGTTCTTCACCACCCTTTGCTTCCATACGCTCATCCATAATTTTGTCAAACAACACACTAAATAATTTACTAATACCCTTAAAACCCCCCTAGCCCCTGCAAGTAAGCATAAGGAATATATAAGATATATTAAAATAAAAAAATAAAATAAAACTCAAATTCAAATTCAAATTATAAAATAAAATAAAATTCAAATTTATAAGTAATTTTTATAAAAATCATGAGTTTCTATTTTTAATGCAATAAGAAAAAATATGAGGTTATAAAAGTCAAGTTAATAAATATCATAAAAAATAAAAGGGGTTATTTCAAAATTGGCAACAAAGAAATGGAAACTCTTTCCTCCCACTTCACTCTCGCGAAATCCTGCACCCCACTCTCCCCTCTGCAACTCTTCATTTCCTATCCTCGCTTCTCTCTCTCTCTCTCTCTCTCATCCTCTTCAGTGGAAATAACACTCTCTTTTTCTCTCTCTGCAAAACTCCAAACACTCTCTCTTCCCCTCTCCCTCTCCTCTGTTTTTCTTCTCTCACGGTTTCTTGGCTGCTCACACAATTTAAAGCCTTCGACACGAATTTGTCATGCGTAGAAACAAATGCAATTAAGAAACGTGCAATTTCTATTCTGAATCTGGCCATTAAGGCTTCGGTGGATGCCAATTTGGTTCTTGTTATTGTCTCCGTCACCGCATTCTGTGCCCTGGCTTTTTTCTGCATGGACTAGTTTTTTTTTTTTTTTGTTATCTAAATTTTATTTAACTATTCCGGTATGATAGGATCTATTTTAGATGTTGACTTTTTCAAATCATTTTTCATTATTCTTAAAGGTCAAACTTAAAATTTATGATTAAAGGGATAGAGTTTATTGATCTTGAATTTTGATGCATGGACTATGATTTTAAGAGAGAGAAAAAATCATCTTGGGTGATCTTCGATTTTTGAATTTCCAATAATTTTCATGAAATTTTTTATTTAAACCATTAAGTGAAGATTATTTATAATTTTGAAATTGACTCATAGGTTATTGTTTCTGCTGCTAAAGTAATTCTGAAATTGGGGCATCTGAATTTAGGGTTTTGTTGGCTTTAAAAATTGGAATTTTAGTTTATGTTGTAATCCATTAATTCAAAGATTCGCACTTTCCTTGTTGATTTTTTTTTTCGGGACATTTATGATGATTAGTTTACCATTCATGTTTTTGTTACGTGTATTTATTTTGAATTTAGGGTTTTTTGAATCGATTGATATTTGTGCTTTATTTTTTGTTAAACATTACTTGCTTGATATTCTTTTTAGACAGTTGAATGAAAAGATCTCCATTTCCTTTCTCTGTAGAAATGAAAATTGTTCTTTTTATGGCTGATTTTCTGTTGTTAGGGCTTCATGGCGGGGATCAATGGTTTCTCATGTCTTTTTCACTGATGATCTTATATTGTTTGGAGATGCAAAACTGGGGGTCCTCTCAATGATTCTTGAGTGTCTATAAAAGTTGGAGATAGGAGTGAATTACTGGTTAATCCGGGAAAATCTAAACTCTTTGTTTTTCCCAAAAGCCCTCTTGGCTTTGAAGATTTGTTTGGCCTCTCGGTATCAATTCCTTCTTATGGAGGATCTAGGGATATATCTTGAAGTTTCCCTTATTCATGGGTGGGTTAGACACAATAAGTGTCAGTACCTGGTTAAAAGGTCCAAAATAAAATAACAGGTTAGAAGGCAAAGACTCTAAGTTTAGCTAGACGTCGTACTCTTATTCAAGTAGCCATATCTACCATTCCGGCATATGCCATGCAATTCACCTGGTTGCCCGAGCAATTATGTGCTGAGTCAGACAGGATTCAAAAGCAATTTCTTTGGGGAGATATTGAGAAGACATGGAGATCCCATTCTGTCAGTTGGGCTAACGTGTGTCAATCGAAGGATCATGGCAGCTTAGGTATCAAGTCTACTAGGGAGATGAACACAGCTCTTTTGGTTAAGCTCAGCTGGAAGATTTTAATAAGGGATCAAGCTCTTTGTTGTGAAATTCTTCTTAGTAAATACCTTAAATAGGAGTCTTTTCTTAAATGTAGCAAACCTTCTAAATGCTCTTCCCTCTGGCATGGTCTTCTAAAAATTTGGGATTTACTAAAGATAGGAGTTCGTTGGAAAATTGGTAATCGGTTGGATATCTGTTTTTGTGAAGATATTTGGGTGGGATCATCCCTGTTGATCCAAAAATTACAAGGTAGTGAATTTGCGGACACTAAGACATTGATGGTGAGCCACTTCATTATACTGGATCAGAGATGAGACATCGAAGGTTTTAATTCTCTATTACCGAAAAATGTGGTGGAAGAGATACCGAC
The DNA here is from genome assembly GCA_033439265.1 of Dillenia suffruticosa. Taxonomy (NCBI): domain Eukaryota; kingdom Viridiplantae; phylum Streptophyta; class Magnoliopsida; order Dilleniales; family Dilleniaceae; genus Dillenia; species Dillenia suffruticosa. The sequence continues at coordinate 3,620,403 of JAVTVX010000027.1, forward strand.
AGTAATGATTTCTTGGGATTCAAATAACCGATATTATGTCAGTTGGGTAGGAGAAACATCTTTTTTCGGTCCAATCAGCATATTCCATCCTTTGTAATAATAAGGTTTCTCCAAATCAGCTAACTCCAGCTAACTCTTGGAGATGGATTTGGTGCATGAGATGTCAAGAGCGGGCTCGATTGTTGGTATGGCTACTATATCATAATAGTTTGATGACAAATAGTCACTGCTTTCAACGAAGGACGGCGACGGATCCCCTTTGTCCCCTATGTTGAGAGTAAGAGGAAACTATTTTGCATCTATTCTGAAATGTTTAGTGGTTCGGCAAGTATGGAACCGAAAAATCTTCCTTTTTATCAAAACTGGTGTTATCTCAATCTCCAGAGAAAGTTTGGCTTATTCGGAATTGCAAATCTCATGCCTTACTAAGGGGTCATCCTTGAACTTTGATATTTGTTTATACCCTTTGAACCATTTAGAAGGAATGTTGTTTTGTAGTGTTTGAGGGTAAAATCTTTTCTCGGGAGGGTGTAGTGATTAGGGCTCTAGCTACACCAGAGATGGATGGATCGCTTTCTTGAGGGAACCATTTCAACCCCCCATTTGGGATGTTGGATCACTTGATATCCCCCTCCTTCGGGTACCTATAAATTGAATATAGATGGTTTAGTTCTTAGGAATACCAACTCAGTGAATATAAGTGGACTAAACAGAAATGAGTTTGGGTTATGGATTAGAGGTTTTTTTAGGGAATTTAGGGTCTACAGCATTCATAAATGAGTTGTGGGGTGTTCGTGACGGTTTGCTCATTTTAATCAAGTCAGAGCTCTCTCTGATAATCAAGGAGTTGGATTCAAACGAGTTGGTAACGTTATTCACATCAAGAGTTGAGCTGCATCATCCTACCTTTTATATCATAAGAGAGTGTCAACATCCAATGAAGAAGGCAATAGTCTAATCTATAGCTTTTATCCCCCATGAGGGTAATAGATGTGCAAACATATTAGCTCGTCTCGGACACTCAATGTCTCATGGAGTTTTTGATTTGTTGTCCCCATTTATAAAGCTTTATTGAGAGAAATTCAAGACTTAGCTTCTTTTAGGGGTTAGGGTTTTCACTCCCCATGTACCAAAAAAAAGGGGGGGCGTTTAAAAAATTCAGGAATTTATGTGTCATATCAAGTAGGTTAATATTGCCAGACAAGAACCCCCCTTAGATTGATTTGGAATAAGATCCATCATCCCTCCCACGCCCTAAAACCACTCTGCCATTTCTTTCAAAGAAAGAGAAAAAAAATATAAAAATAAAAATAAAAATAAAAACACATTATGGGAAGAAAAGCCCTAATGTGAATCATCTATTCCCTAGGTTTTAGGTGCTTCAACAATTGAATCACCAGAGGAAGGAAACAAAAACTCAAAATCAAGTTTCCCATTCTAGAAGTTATGGAGATGTTTGGAGTGAAATGTGTTTGGAAGAAAGCATGTTGTTGATTAAGGAACTGAGAGGAAGTGATCATGCTTCTGGGAGTATCGAGGCCCAGTGCAACCAAAGGACACTGCTTCTATGCATGAGTAGGAAGTTGGAAACTTACCTCGAGAGCAGCCTACTTCAGTGAATTTGCACATTTGGAAGAATTAGAAGTTGTGGGAACATCCGGACCTTCTTTTGTTCCCTTCAATTCAGAGACTCTTGACTCACTAAATTTTGAAGCAGGCAAGGGTGAAGTTGAACTCAAAAGTCATCACAGGGAATTTGAGCTACCTAACTTGACAGTAGAAAATGAGTTTTCTGTCTATGCCGCCCCAAAGATGCATCTCTAGATGTGGGTAAAGATAAGTAGGTGAACTATGAACATGCTGTCAGCATTGTTTGTCAGATCTATGGCAACATTTTACAAGTTTGTCAGAGAAGGGCTATACACTTTCTATGAGACAAAGCAATCTGCAATGCAGTGCATTGACAACATCAACCATATAAAGAGTTCATCTTCTAAGGCTTTGATTTTGGAAGCCAATATAGCATAACGTCATCGAGGAAACATACTACAGCAAAAGGCGCAGAACTTTTGGCAAAGAGTTTTCATTATTCTGCAGGTTAGAGTATTCCACATTCTCATAATTTTTCCCACAAATAAATACTTACATGCATATTGTCGTTTATTTAAAATATAAGTTTCTATCCTTTGGTATCGACTCTATGTAAAAGATAGTAATCGATTCGGAGGTTCCTTCAACATACCTGGGTGCTTACAATTGTTTGCTGAAATCTGGGAGGTAAAATTATAGAAAGCAGGCATGGGTGCTTCCTATAATGTTGAAAAGTATCATGAAAGTTCTTAATTGAGATAATAAATTGGAAAATAGATTTTTTCAAATAGAGAAGCAATTAACAATGCAGTGAACTTACCATTATAAAAATGTTATTTTATTTTATATTTTTTTAAAGAGAACAAAAGAATGCCAATACAGTTTGTAATCTTTTTCCTACATATTTAAAAAATCATTTTTCCTTCTCCTCTTTTTTTTTAATAGAAAGATTTTGTAAGATGCTTTCCAAGTATAAAAATTGTTGTTTTTTTTTAATATAAACCACTAAGATCATGTAATCATGTTGGTTTCGACTAAATTTTATTCGAATCAGGTTGGATTCTTAAGAGACAAAACTCTCTAATACTTATTTTTACCATACACAAAAGTTAAATCCGAAATTTTATTTAAGATGTATCAGTATTCAGCCACTAAATCAACTAGATATTGGTCAAGTATAAAAATTATGATGAAATACAAAAATTTGACATCAGTATATAATATAATTGAAAGGAAATGAAAATAAAAAAGATATGCTAAATTTACAATTAATCTTAGTAGACACATTTTGAAATGTCTAAAATGGAATACAAGAATTTGCCAAATCTAGTGATGTTTTGCTTAACACAAAGGGCTGATTCTCACCTTAACCCAAAATCAATTAATTCCGATATTAATTGGATTTTATTTAAGATTGTCTTGATAATTATCATTACGATCAAAACTCTTCAAAATTAACTGAGATAAATAATTTTGCTAATTTTTCCCAATTAAGAAACATTGTGCTACTCCCTAGACTGTGGGCGTCTTCTGGTTTTGAATGACCGGAATTTTGAAAAAGAAGAAAAGGGCGGTGGGTGAGAAACTCGTGAAAGTTGTAATTATTTTGGAGGAGAGGAGAGTAATCCAGAAAATTCAATCATTCCGTGGGTATTAAAATTTATTTATTTATTTATTTTTATAATTCTATGGGTATTAAAATTTGTTTTATTAATAGTCATTGAATACTGATCCGATATTTATTATATACATAAATATTAATTCAGAATTGTGAAAAAATTTAAATCCACCAACTATATCAGTCTTAATAATAGAAATATTGATAACCACAAAATTATTAATAAATATATTATCGATCGATAACTATTATTTTTTAATAACTAAAATACTAAAATTATTAATAATTATTATATTATGATTCAAGTAACGTTCAAAAAAATGAAACCAAACAAAAAAGGAAGGGGAGACCTCGTAATCATCATAAATTCTACAAATAAGGTAACAACCCCCGAAATGCTTGAACCTCGTGAGGGGGGGTGTAACCTAACCACTATTATATGATCCATCTTTTCCCACGTCATGCTACTCATCCTCATCATAATTACAAGGCTTGGATTTGATTTCTCACAATGTTCTTGGTCGAGGTATTTAATTCTTTACTAAGACATTGTATATATTTTTCTCCTTTTTTTTTTCTGAAAAGCGGTTAAAGTGTAAAACATAAAACAAAAATTATACTATATAGTAAATCATCTGTCACACCCACATAAAAGTTTCCATTTTTTCATTAAAAAAAAACTTTTCTCACACATATAATATTAATTTTTACCATGTTATTGTTAACTTCTACCCCCTCTTATAAAATCCTTTCAAGATCCTCACCAAGTGCATGCCACATTTTTTTCAGGAACTTTGTGCGAGAGAGAGAGAGAGAGAGAGAGAGAGATGGAGGTGGAAAGAGTGCAAGCCATCGCAAACCTAGCAATGTCCATGCAGACAATCCCAAGTGAGTACATAAGATCAGAGAATGAGCAACCAGGAATCACAACCGTCCATGGTAAGGAACTTCAAGTGCCCGTGATTGACTTTAGTGATCCCGATGAAGCCAAAACCATCCGATCAATCGCAGAGGCTAGCCATGATTGGGGATTATTCCAAATTGTGAACCATGGGATCCCTGCAGAGGTGATAAAAAAGCTGCAAGAAGTTGGGAAGGAGTTCTTTGAACTTCCACAAGACGAGAAGGAAAAAATAGCTAAGACTGAAGGTTCCGCGGAAGGTTATGGCACAAAGCTTCAAAAGGAAGTTGAAGGCAAAAAGGGATGGGTTGATCATTTGTTTCACAAGATTTGGCCTCCCTCTGCCATTAATTATCAGTTTTGGCCTCAAAACCCTCCTTCTTACAGGTTCCAAAATAACCTACTTTTGCTCTCTCTCTCTCTCTCTCTCTCTCTCTCTCTCTCTCTCTCTCATATCATGTCATGGGACTCAAGAACGGATAAAAATTTTCAAACTCTTCTTATTACTTTTTTCAATCGTTTTCATGGCATTTTCATCAATTTAGGCTATTTTTGAAACAATTTTTAATAGGAAAATATTGGTAAAAAAAAAGAAAAAAATTTGCTTCTCTATTTTTTGAGAATTACAAAGACAAGGTGAAAACAAACACCAAAAAATCTTTTTTTTTCCCTTAATTTTTTTTTTTTTTTTGTGAAGAACAAGTAGAGGCTTAGATTTCTTTTAAGCTCAAATTTATATAAAGTATACATCTCATGGAGTTTCCTATGAATGCTTGCATTCATATGTACCATTTTGTGATCGGCAAGTGTGGGATTAGAATAGTCTTCAAACTGTGTTATAACTCAATTAGTATTATTCCCTCTTTTTTGAGATGTCGAATTTGAAACTTTTCTATGAATAAAAAGATAGTCTCCCAACTCCCATTTATGTCCAATTCTCATCACTCTTTTCCCCCTCTTCTTTTTCTTTGCCTTTTGGCAATTGTTTTGGTGACATGGGTCTTGGAGTTTGCCTTTTGGCAATTATTTTTTTGTGTACCAGTACCTTTTAAGGTAAAAAAAATAATAAAAAAAAGAAAGTGGGAAACATAGAGAAAATAGTAAGAATATCAAGCTCTCTATTTTAAAAACCTTATTTTTGGAATTCTAATTTTTCTTCCCTTTTCTTTTGCATGCATGGATTTTGAAAATTTTAAATTTTAAGAATGTCCTTGACATTGATTCGATCGACTCAGAAGCATCTTCTGTAATCTTATCGGCAAAACTCAGCATTTGTACTATGATCTGTTCATCCCAATAAAAGGACAATTATGTTTATGAATAGTGAAAAGTTCATATGATTTTTCACATTTTCCTTCATGATAAAGATTGAAAAGTTTTTCTAGGATTTAGCAGAAAAAATGATAAGAATATAATCCCATCAAAATACAGAAAAATGGATGAAAATTTAATTACTAAAATTGTGGGGAAAAAAATCCGCTGCATCCATCTACAAATCCATTGCACCCCTCATTGTGAGATTATGAAAAAATAGCTAAAAAATGGTAGAGAGAGAGAGAGAGAGAGAGAAGATCAAGAGCATTGATGGGTTTCTGTTAATTTTTTTCTTTGGATGATAGGTTGGACCATGAATTGCACTAGGCTTCTTTAGGGTTCAATAGCATTTATTTTCTTCCAAGGACCTTTTTGCAAGAATTTATATCCCTTGTTCAATTTGTTTAGTGCTTTTTATTCTCTTGAATACCTTAGCTACTTATCGGGAAAGTTTTTGTTTTCACATCCATTATTGGCTCTGATCCTAGAGAAAAAGAAAGATGGAAAAAAGGTTTAAATTTTTTCTTAAAACCCACTACCAAACAAAGAGAAGAAATGCTGAAAATAGAAATTTATTTTATTTTTTCCTAAAGTTTTTATGTACATATATATATTTTTCGTTTGGAATTGATAGGGAAGCAAACGAAGCATATGCGAATTGCTTGCATGGGGTTGTAGGTAGGCTGCTCAAGTTCTTGTCCTTAGGGTTGGCGCTTGAAGAGGGAGAATTAAAGGCAACAGTGGGAGGTGAAGAGTTGGTGTACCTATTGAAAATCAACTATTACCCTCCATGTCCTCGCCCAGATCTGGCACTTGGGGTGGTCGCCCACACTGACATGAGTTCGATCACCATGCTCATTCCGAACGAGGTCCAAGGCCTTCAAGTCTGCAGAGATGAACATTGGCACGATGTCAACTACATCCCTAATGCTCTCATCATCCACATTGGTGACCAGCTTGAGGTATTTCTCCATTTTCCTTCCCCTCTTGTGTTTAATGTCTATACTTCAATCTTATTAATTAATAAAAAGGGCATGATTAGGATAAAATCACTCTCGACGCATTAATTATCCAGTCGAAAAGAATGACTTTATTATTCAGGATATGTGATTGTTTTTTTTTCCCTAAGAAATTTACTCCTTTAGGAAGAATGTTAGGTTTGTTTGGAAAATGTTTTCTATCTCCTCCTTTAATAGCTAGTAACTCTCCAATTTTTGGCCGAGGGAGAGAGAGAGGAGAGAGGAGAGATTATTTTTTTTTTATTAAGGGCTCTAATATTTTTTACATAAAATTTCTAAACTTTAAATATGATAATTTAATCATAATTCTGAAATTTAAATACCATTTTATTTAATTCTTTTTTTTTAATTCCGCCAAATTCTGGGTACAAGGATAAGGGGATCAGGGTCTGTTCTAAAATGTTGAAAGATTTGATGAAATTTTTAATACAAAAATAAATTTTTATTTTTATTAAAATTTTGATTTTTATTTATAAAACTTATTTTGATTAAAAATATTTTAAATAAAATACAATAAACTAAGAAGACGCTTGATTGGAATCAGAATGGGATTTGAGATAAAAAGCTTAAAAATGAGTTTTAAAAAATCATGTTTTCACTTGATTTCACAGATCTCATAATTTAAAACTTATTTCTAAATTTCATTTTTATTTTATTAATTCAAATAAATTATATAAATTTTAATTTTGATCGACTTCAACCAAGTAATCCGTGAGCCAGAAATCTCAATTATTTTATAGAATCACAAGCCTAATGGCTAATGCTCCTTTTTTTTTTGTATTTGTTTTATAAATAATCGAGTTTGAGATAAACAAAGACATTGATTCTAAATTCTCTTTTCTGTATTTATCTATACGTCCATCTATGTATCCCAGATTGCAAGCAATGGAAAGTATAAGGCAGTGCTGCATCGGACGACAGTGAACAAAGAAAAGACAAGAATGTCGTGGCCCGTGTTCTTGGAACCACCGGCGGAGTTTGTGGTCGGTCCTCATCCAAAGCTTGTCACTGAGGAGAGTCCTGCAAAGTACAAGACCAAGAAATATGGTGACTATGTTTATTGCAAGCTCAACAAAATTCCCCAGTGAAATTTCCCAACATTTTGAGGTGGTGGGTTTCCTGAATAATTAAGGGCAAATGTTGGGGTTAATATATAGTTTGTGTTGAAAATAATTGATCATCAACAATATGTGACCAACTTTGACTTTCGCATCCTTCTTCGATTCACTAACATTCAATTTCTATAAATTATTTTTAATTGAATCAACCCCTGTATAGGACCTTATTTGTTTTAAATATCAGTATTCAATAATCAAGTTAGATCTGACTGAATTTGATTCGAATCAGATTGAATTCTAAAAAGATAAAACTCTTTCAACATCTATTTTTAGCATATAAAAGACTCGAAACCGAGATATTATGTAAAAAATATCGATATTCAATCATTGAATCAACTATGCATTATTTTATTTTATTTTTATATAACCAATTAATATCCAATATCATATTGAGTTTGAACCAACACTTATATAAAATCATATTTTACAAATTATAAGATCTTTATTTTTTGATACTATATCAATCGGTATCTAGATCTATATTCTGATTAATTTAGCTTGGAACCTACAATGACCCGTTTAGGAGACCACTTTCTCAATATAGTTTACTTCATATTCAAGTCATGAATCAAATTTAAGAACTTAATTAAAGAATTTAATATCACATTTCACTAGATCTACTAATAGTCGATATTGTAGGCTCCTTATGACACCATGAGAAACTTCTCATGTAAAATAAATATCTTACGTTATTAAAAACAAGGTCGCGAAGCAAATTAATAGCAAAAGATAAAAACAAAAAGTAAAAGTTATGATTACATTATAGCCCCCACCTTACATAAATATGCAAAACATAAGCTCACTGCGCTGACAAATCGGAATCGTAAGGACAATTTATCCACTTGGTGTAGTGAGCCCAATGTCCCGACTCGTCCACATCACTTGGCATCATGTCCTTAGCCGGTGTCCATTTACAATACTTCCCTCCCTTCCCTTCCTTATAGATGAAAAATCAAAAATTAAGATTTTAAATTTATAAATTTTAAACAAAAACTTAAATTTATATTAAGAGATAAGATGATAAAAATAAATAATAGATATGACTTAACTTACAAGGAGAATAGTTAGTGAAAATAGAGATGTAGGAGGTTAATGGAAACTTTTTTTGAACTTTTTTTTGTGGAAGATTTGCTTGATAAATAATAAAAATTTAATTTTTGAAGAATTTAGCAAGAACTCACCGTCAATGGCTTCTTTTTTGGACAATTGAAATTTTTTTACTTTTAACATTTTTTTACTAGGAATAAGTAAAATGAATAGTTTAAAAAGTGTTTCAATATCTTATTTTTCTATGTAATTTGACATTGTTTCTTCAATCATTTGATTTGTTTTATTATTTTTCAATTTCTTGCTTATTTTCTATCAAAGTTTTTATATTTCATCGATACCAAACATTTTTAATATGTATGTCATGAGAGCGTCTATCATTTTGCCATAATTGTTTGATTGATTTTTTCTATTTTTCATATCAATCGGAGACAACTTTCTTTGATTTTGGTGATGGTTTCGTATAAAGTTTTATCTCTTATTATTTAGTTAAGGATTCAAAATTTTTGATATCAATTTGTTACAATCCAACTTAAAGAGTGATAAAAAAAGAAAAAGAGAAAGGGAGAGGGGGATAGAGAGAGAAAGAAAGAAAGAGAGATAGAGAGAGAAAGACTAGAGAAATAGAACACTACAAAAAAACAGCCTTTTAGCCACAAATTTAGCGACGAAAATTTTAAAAAAATTCGTCGCTAAAAACATTAGCGACGAAAAATTTTTCGTTGCTAATAACGCGTCGCAAAAATTTAGCGACGTAAATTAGAAATCTGTCGCTAAATTTAGCGACGAAAATTAGAAATCTGTCGCTAAATTTAGCGACGAAAATTGAAATCCGTCGCTAAATTTAGTGACAAATAATTTTTCGTCGCTAAAATTCGTCACTAATTTTAGCGACGAAAAATTATCCGTCGCTAAATTAGCGACATAAAAAAAATCCATTGCTAAATTTAGTAACGAAAATTTAAAATTCGTCGTTAAATTTAGCGACAGATAATTTTTGTCGCTAAAATCCGTCACTAATTTAGGGGAAAAAATCTGTAATAATAAAAAAATCCGTCGCTAAATTCAGCGACGGATTTGGAATCCGTCGCTAAATTCAGCGACGGATTTGGAATCCGTCGCAAAAATCCCTCGCTCAATTCAGCGACGGATTTATCCGTCGCTAAATTCAGCGACGGATTCAAATTCGTCGCTGAAATTCCCACCCGAGCCCACCTGCCCAAGCACGTGCCACCTAAGCCAGCACCCCGAGCCCGCCCGCCCGAGCACGTGCCACCTGAGCCAGCACCCCGCACCCCGCGCAGCCACTTTTAATTGTTGGAAAATGCCTTTTTCCTCCACCGTGGTTCGAACTCCAAACTCCGCACTCTTCCGAACTCCTGCATGCAACCTGTAAACCACCGAACCAAAGATATTATTATGATATAAATTTCTTTTTTATTATTTATTATCTTTATTTCACATTTTTTTAATAATAATTAAATAATATATAATAATAATTTAAAATAATAAATATAATAACTTTTTTTATTTATACCACCCACCTAAAATAATATTAATTAAAAATAATAAATATGATAATTTTTAATAAAATAAAAAATAATAAAATACTAATTTAAAATAAAATAATAAAATACTAATTTAAAATAAAATAATAAATTAATTAAAAAATATGTTTATATTATATTTTGATTTCTTCTTTTTTCTTTTATCTTATTATTTTTTTTCATTTTTATTTTATTTTTTTAATCCATAATTTATAATTTAAAAATGGATTACAATATTTCAAAACTATAAAATTATAATTATCAATAAATTATAATATATTAATATTTTAAAAAATATATATATTTAATTATAAAATATTTTTATTCGTTATAATAAAATTATTATATATTATAATAAAATTATTATATATAAGAAATGAGAGTAGAAAGAAAAAAAAAACCCAACAATAGAGATAAGGAAAAAAAAAGTGAGAATAGAAAAAAAAGCGGAGGAAGAAAGTCACACAACAACACCCGTGGTGTAGTGGAAGTGGTAGCATCTCTTTGAGGTCCAAGTCGACGGGTTCGAATCCCTCAAACTACAGATATATATATTTTTTGTGGCACGCCCCAGCAGGCGCGAGGGCGCCCGCGCCTGCCTGCCTGGGCGCGCGCAATGCGTGGGCGCCCAGGCAGGCAGGCGCCCGTGCATGCACGGGCCGGCGCCCGCGAGATTAATATTTAATAAAAAAATTTATATTATTAAATAAAATAATACAAATAAAATAAAATTACCTAAAAAAAGAAAAAAAATAATAAATTAATTAAAAAATATATATAATTTAAATAAAATAAAATGTATGGTTTTTTTTAAGAGTTAAGAAATATAATATAATAAAATAAAATGTAAATTAAAATATTATAAAATAATAATATGATTTGTTAATATAAAATAATAAAATAAAATAAAATTATAATTAAAAGAAGATAAAATTCAGCGACGGATTTGGAATCCGTCGCTGAAATTATTAAAATAAAAAAAAATAAAACAAAATTCTAATTATTTAGCGACGGATTTGGAATCCATCACTAAATCAGCCACGGATTTGGAAATCCGTCGCTAAATTAAATTCGGTTGTTAAATTAATTTTTTAATTTAAATATTATATTAATATTATATTTTATTTAATTATATATAAAAAACCTATTTAGCGACGGATTTCGAATCCGTCGCTGAATCAGCCACGGATTTAGAAATCCGTCGCTAAACCGTGGTTGTTAAATTAATTTTTTAATTTAAATATTATATTAATATTATATTTTATTTAATTATATATAAAAAACTTATTTAGCGACGAAATTTACAACGTAAAAATTTTTTGTCGCCAATTAGCGACGAATTTAGTCACGAAAATTTTTTCGTCATTAATTAGTGACGAATTTAGCCATGAAAATTTTTTCGTCACTAATTAGCGACGAGTTTAGCTACGAATGATGTGTCCGTCGCTAATTTAGCCACGACTTCTTTTTCGTTACAAATTTTGTGGCAAATTAGCGACGAAAAAGTTTTTGTCGCTAAATTCGTCGCAAAATAGCGACGAATTTTTTCCGTCGTGAAAATCCGTGACTAAAACAGTGTTTTTTTGTAGTGGAAATGGAGAAAAAAAGGATTTTATTACATTTCATTCAATGCCATTATACGTGTTAAATATTACTATTTATATTATTTTTACTATTTAATTATCTTACTTAACTACTAATCAATTTATTAACTATTAATTAATTATGATTAATTATTCTTATAGTTTTATGGATTATTGATGTAATAAGAGGACCACAACGACTGTCTGGACCGCTTGCTCGCTTTTCAATGGGAGTGATGGGGATAAGTCTGAGTGTCGTGATCATCGTGATGGGAACCCTTTATGAGGGGCTTGGATCGGAGCTTCAAGCAATACTTGCATTACCTTCCTCTTCCCAGTCTTGGCCTCTTTGCCATTCTTCAACGATGGATGAAAATATAGGTAATCGGTTTAGTGGAATGGATATTAAATCTTTTAATTAATTTTTAGTTTAAAATTAAAAAATAAAAAAAATATAATGGAAGAGTTACTCTCTAAATAAAACTCTTACAAATGTTTAAATCGAATTAATCAGAATATAATTTTGTATATCGAGAGTAAAAAAAAAAAAGAATTGATAAAATATGCAGCAAAAATTGGAAAACAAAGCTTCATCTTTCAAAGGATCATACCTTTTCCCACATTTGCTAGTTCCCATGAATTGCTTGATGTGTACTAAAGTTGTATATAAGATATTGAAAAAAGGGGGTGAAATTTGATTATTCCGCCTAAACAACAGTTGAGAAATGAAGAAGCTCCAAGATTTTAATCCCACACATTAGAGCAGTGTCGTACATATATAACACAGAGGAGGATGGTAGGTGAGAGGAAGACAAGATATTTTTATATATAGAAAAAAATATGCAGAGACCATAACTTAGGAGCCAAATACTTAATTATCTTAAAATTAAGAAAATACTTAAAATGCAAATTAAATGAGATTTGATGCGTAAAAGGACGAATCTTAATAAGATTCGGAATATTGATCGGGATATTATTATTAATTTTTTAAAATATATTCTTACCTATTTTCATCATATCTTATTTATTTTAGTAAAAAGATAACGAAAAAAAAATAATGAAGGGTGAGATTTAGTAGAAATGTATACCGAATCACTAATTATCATATGCTAAACAATGAAATTCTCACTAAATCTTACTATTTTTATGAATAAAATCCATTGCATGCAGATAAGCAAGGATTCATCATCATCATCAACATCATCATCATCTATAAGCAAATCTTTCTATTTATTTGTAGAAAATAAATAAATACACATAAACATAACTTAGGAGCCAATTGCTTATAATTTTAAATTAAGGGAAATGTTTACAATGAGTATTAAGTGAAATTTGATGAGAAAAAGGACAAAGTAATTTTCCAAATATTGATGGGGATATCATTTCAACACAGATCGAAAACTACAAAAAGAATACTATCTCATCTCTCTCTCTCTCTCTCTCTCTCTCTATATATATATATATATTACACCATCTCTCTCTCTCACTTTGCAGCACCACATCTCATCTCTCGCTATTTTACATCCCTCTCTCAAAATTTTTATTTCTCTCTTTATATATATCAGTTGCAACTTTTACAGAATTTTATTTTTGATTTTTGAATTTATTCAGAGGTTTCAATGGTTTTTTTTAGTGTTGAATTTTTAATTTTTTTTATTAATATTGATAAGAATTTAATACTTTGTTTTTGCATTATTGAGGTTGTTTTTTTTTATTTTAATTTATATGAATTTAGCTTTCGATGGGTTTGACCCATCTAGACCCAACCCATGATTTGGGGGTTATTTTCCAGTTATACGACTTTACGGTTTTTGGATTTTCCCGATCCTCTCTCATTGAAATAATTACTTATTGTAAACTTTTTAAATAGTCTAAATGTTTGATTAAAATAGCAATCTCTCTCTCTATGTACTTTACTTCTGTAAATCACAATTAATTATTTTTTTTATATCGAGACGTGAATTTGATTTTAGAGAATTGAACAAAGAAAATTATAATCATTAAACTGTTCTTTTAATACAAATCATAATTAATTGTGAGATACTTACCGATTGATTTTGCCCAGCCGGTGAAATCAAAGGATCTGGGGGAAGGAAGGGTACTCTTAACTCGGTCATAGTTACTCTCACCATGATAAATAGCTTTCATTGATGTTGGTTGACCAGTCCCAGCCCGGCCTTCAGATTCCATGCAGAGTCCTTATCATGTTCTTCATCACCCTCGCTCATCAATAATTTTGTCGATCAATGTGAGTTAACTTAACTAAATATAGAGTTGAGTTCTTTTAAACATAATCGAAATTTGATTTCTGCTGAAAGTATCGGACTTTCATGTGTATAGAGTGTTTCTCATTGAGAGACCTATCCTTCGAAAAAGAGTCATTATCGCTGTCGGTCCGAATTAATCGGGATAAAATCCTGAATATCATACAGTGTCTAAGATATAGTACCAAAAAAAAAATTTTGTCAAACAATGCACTAAACAATTTTCTCATACCCTTCAACACCCCCCCAAATTAGGTCTCGCCGGTCAAAAGCCGAATGTATTAGATAAATTAAAAGAAAATTTCAAATTTAAATTCAAATTCAAATTTAAATTATAAAATTAAAAAAAATATAACTAATTTTAATAAAAATCGTGAGTTTCTAATTTTTAATACCGTAAGAAAAAGATGAGGGTTAAAAAAGTCATTTAAGTTAATAAATATTAAAAAATAATAAAAAAGGATATTTTAAATTTAGTTATAAAGAAATAGATTTCAAAGTTTTTGGATTAAGTGATCGGATATTTTATTTATTAATTATATATTTTAAGTTCGATGAAAATATAAGAAAAAGATTCAAGAGAGTCAACCATTTAATGAGAGATAGAGTATTCAGATCAGATTAATTAGATAAAATTTAAATACATTGATATAGTAAAAAATAAAAAAATAAAGGAATAGAAACTCTTTCCTTCCACGTCAGTCCCCAACGGATCAGTCATCGAGAGGTGTTATATCCGGATAGTATCATGGATATCTATAACACTACCCGATCAAAACTCATGCGAGAGCTCGGTCAACTCGAGCTCTGGTTAAGCTCGAGCTCGGCTGGTCCTCAAATCGAATTTACCCTAATTCTTGTGTTTACGTATATGCCATCCTCATAATTCCTGTGTTTAAAAAATTTGAAGGACGGAAATGTCTTTTACCTTTCATTTACCCTAATCCCATTCTCATTGCCCATTCTGGAATTGGATCACGATTCACGATCGAAGATTTCCTCTCTCCACGGTGACCTAGCTCTCGCCTCTCGACCTCAAATCGAACTTGAAGCTGTGTGCGAGAGACGAAGATCTTATTCTCCTCTCCATCGGTGCTGCAATTTCACTGCTCAGAGGTTGAATCCAAGGTAAACACTCTCTCTCTGTCTCTCTCTCTAGGGTTTTTGATTTTCTGCAAATGACAGACCATGTGCTTTTATTTCTCGCCTCTCGACCTCGAATCAAAGTTCAAGCTCTGTGTGTGACGAAGATCCTGTTCTCTCAAGGTAAACTCTCTCTCTCTCTAGGGTTTTTGATTTTCTGCAAATGACAGTCCTTATGCTTTTATTTCTCGCCTCCTTCAAGCTCTGTTTTGTTGTGGGTTTGGTCTAGATTTCACTATTCATTCTTTTTAGACCTGAAATACTGGGGAAAATGTGGGTTTTGTTGTGTTGGCTTGGGGACGATGATAATTTGGCAAGTTTAAAAATTTGTGTAATATGTCTAATCTGATTGATAATTTAGCATGGATCTGGATATGAGAGTGGTCTTGTTTTTTGGTTGTAGTGAAGGTTGGAATACCATAGTTCCTGACTGGAGTTGGAAAAGGGGTGGAGTCCCATGTAGAAAAACTTGAGAAGGATATCGGTGACTTTCAGAAATTGCTCGTGACCTGCACCCTCAAGCTTAAGAAACTTGGAATTCCTTGCAAGCATGTAAAAAATCTCTCTTTCTGTTGCCTTGCCTTGATATCTATCTTTATATTTCTTGCATTTCTTTGGGACAATATGCTGTTAAAGTAACTAGCAGATCACCCACTAAATGCCCATACAGAATAAAGAACACAAACTGGAAAAATTTTGGTGGGATGGGGTTTTATGACAGCAGGGATTACTTTGCCAATTATGTTAAGCAAATGATTCATTTTTACCATCTAGGGAACTTTCTATTTTTGTCATATGGTGTTGCTATTTTAGCTTAATTTTTGTGCAAAGATACCTTAGAACTACAATTCATGGCATGTTACTGTAATGGTCTCTTAGTAATGGTAAAACTTTATGTACTTCTGTTCCTGAATTCATCCTGTGAAATGCTAATAATGTATTGGTGTTGCTCTTGTTGACATTATGCTTAGAATGCTTGTGCCTGGATTCATATTACAATTTGTGCATTTCTTGTGATGAGACAGAACAATAGGTAGGATGCTGCAGTCAGCAATGTAAGTTTGTAGTGGGACATTATAATGTAACAGAATTTTGAAGCTAAAAATGCTAGTGAGAAACGAGGAGAGGTGACATCGATGTAGTTGATGGTAGTTGATGCATTTTGAATCTGCAGAAGACATTATGGAAGTGACTAAGGACTATAGATGTTAAACGAGTATTTAGAGATGGGACAAAGTTAATGAGTGATTTGCTTTAAATTTGTTGCTCCATGTGGAGTGGCTGCCCATTTTGAATGAAACAGAGTAAGGTATAGGGCTTTGTGTTTACTCATTCGCTTTTCTAATGCTTAGCCTGTGACCTTGGGACAAAGAAGATTTCTAGTCATGGCGTGTTTTTCTTCCACTGTGAGCTGCCTTAGGGCATTCCTTGTGGTTCTTCTGATGCAGTGGTGTAGCTTTTCTTTTTCTTTTCCCTTTTGTTTTTACCCGGTCGTAAGAGATGGGACCTAATTTTTATGGTTAAGCACAAAGTGCTTTGATCACCTGAGTCAATGATATGGGGGTTAGGAGACTTCTGTCATGGTATCTAGGCCCCTAAGGCTTTTTGAACTTTTTGAATACAACTTGTTCTCTAGGTTGTCAAAAGGGTATTATGGTAAGTGAGCGGATTGATCATGCAGCTTCTTGCACTCGGTTTGTTGTGAAACCATGGATGCCAATAATTATACATAATTATTATCTTGTAATGATAATTATTTAAATATCTTAATGTATCTTAATGTAATGTATCTTGTAATGCCAATAATTATATATAACTATTATCTTGCACTCGGTTTCTTACCATTACTAAGAGACCTCAAATAGAAAAGAACACTGATACATTATTCAAATATCTTAATGTAATGATAATTATTTAATGTCTTAATGCAATGATAATTATTTAAATGTTTTAATGCCCACAATGTCTTAATGCAATGATAAAAATATTTAGGATAAAATTATTTATGCCAATGATAATGCCTTGATGCATGTCCTAGTGTGTTTGTATCAAAATTACAATCATTTAAATGTCATGACATCTTTGGCACATTCCAATGAGATTGAGAACTACAATTATTTAAATATTATCCATCCATATCCCTTTCACTATTCATTTTTCTTTTTCATGCATTATTATCAAATCATTCTTGATTTTGATTCTTAATTCTTTAACTCCAACTGTTTTGTTTTTAATTTTTGATTATTTTAATTTTTGTTTTTTCTGCTTGTTCTTAACAAAAGAATGGATCCAAAAGCAAGTACAAGTAGTGGTAGAAAGAAAAAGAGAACTGAATCTCAAGATGTTGATCCAAGTGAATTCTCGGCTACACCCATCGTTGCATCAGCCTGTTCTACTACGCTTGTTGTTCAAGGAGGACAAAATGTGCAAATCTCATTTCAAAGTACCGATGTCACATCCTTCAGACACCTAAAAAAATGTCAACAGTTTGTGGAGAAAATAAGAAGTTCACAATCTACATTTATCAACTTTCGACCAATTGCAGTTGTGGCACCTTCTAAAGGCTCTCAAATTGTTTCTACCAAGTTTGACATGCGGAGAATGAGAGAGGCAGCTACACATTGGATTATGATGCATGGACATCCATTTAACATTGTGGAAGAGGAGGGGTTTAATATAATGCAAAGACGTGGGATGCCAGAATGGAAACCAATATCAAAGCAAACAGAAAAAAATGATTGTTTGTTGGTATATGAGACTGAAAAGAAGAAATTGAAGAATGTTCTTGCAAATGTTGCAAAGATTAGTTTGACAACTGACCTTTGGAAGTCAAAGACCCAAAAAATTGGGTACATGATTGTAACGGGCCATTGGATCGACTCTGATTGGAAATTGCAAAAGAGGATATTAAACTTTGTCAATATTCCACCGCCGCATACGGGTAGAGAAATTGCAGCTACTTTGTTCGAGTGTGCCAAGGAATGGAAAATTGAAAGCAAAGTGTACGCCATATCAGTTGACAATGCCTCTAGCAATGACTTAGCCATAACTATTATGAAAGAATACTTCTCTAACTATAGCAAGTTGATGTGTGATGGAAAGATTTTTCACGTACGATGCTGTGCACATATTTTGAACCTATTGGTTCAAGATGGGCTTGGAGAGATTCGTGATATTGTTGACAAAATAAGGGATACAGTTGATTATATCAACCGCTCAGAGGCTAGGGTAATAATGTTCTCTGAATGTGCAGCTGAAAGAAACTTGATTGGTCCTGGAAAAAAATTGATTAATGATTGTAAAACCCGTTGGAACTCAACATTTGACATGCTGAGATGCGCTTATGATTTTCGTGTTGTTTTTCCTCGTTTTAAAGAGCAAGATCCTAGATATATTTATTGTCCATCAGTGGAGGATTGGGAGAAAGTTGGTAAGGTTTGCAAGGTGCTTGAGTATTTTAAATCTGCTACATTGCTTGTTTCTGGGACTGATTATCCGACAGCAAATTTGTTCCTTAAGGAAATGGTTTGCATAAAGAAGATGTTGGATGAAAAAGTTTATGATTCAGATGATTTCATTGTAAGAATGGTAGAAAAAATGAAAATCAAATTTGATAAATATTGGGGAGAAGTGAATTTGCTTATGGCAATTGCAACTGTATTAGACCCTACAAAGAAGCTAATTTCCGTTGAATATTATTATGAAGTCATGGTAGGAGAGGATGTAGCCAATCAATATGTTAGCGAGGTGAGAAATGTGCTATATAAGCTGTATGATAAATACGCTTCCGCTGAATCCTTGCATGGCAAAGACCCAGCTTCACCATCCCATGCGAGTTCTTCTACTCCGAGATCAAAATTTTCACGTGATACTGATGCCGGACTTGAGGATTTTGTTAGGAGAAGATTTGGTACACGTCCTCAAATCAACGAGTTAGATGATTATTTAGCCAAACCTCCTGAAACAAAGTCGGATAAGGATGAGAGCTTGGAGTGGTGGAAGGTTAATAGGGTCACTTACAAAGTTTTATCTCAGATGGCTCGAGACATATTAGCCATTCCTCTTAACACAGTAGCATCGGAGGCTGCATTTAGTGCAGGAACACGGGTGATAGACGCATATCGTGGTTCTTTAGCTCCAGAAATAGTTCAGGCACTCATGTGTGGAGGAGATTGGTTGCGGAAATTTTATGGGGTTAAAAACTAGGCAAAGGTAAATATTAATTTTTGTTAAACAATTAATATATATTGTGTTAAATTTTTGTTAAACAATTTCATTATGTTAAATTTTATATATTTTTTGCTAATATATTGATTTTTGTTATATGTAGAAAGACATCCTTATGGTGAATGAAATTCCGCTGGTACGTCTGACAAAAAGTAAGTAAATAAGCATATTTGATGACATTCTTTTGTTCAAACAATTGAACTTATGCCGGATTCTACGGTAGCTTTCAAATACATATCATGTTTTCCATGCTTAATTTGCCCGTTGAGTGGTTATCTTCCTCTACTGAATGCCTATCTTTTGAATATATGGCACTGTGTTGCTCTTTTACAAGTTCAATTTGAAGTTCTTTAAATATAGGGCCAGTGCCATATAATGCTATTTCTTGCTGTGAATCAAAACCATCCCTTTTGCCCTTTTCATGTCTAAATTTTGATGTCGTTGCCTAAGTGGTTCTTAAAGACTAGAGACCATTTGATTTTGGAAAAAGGAAATTTTGGAAGTTTAAGTATTTATTCTTTTCATACAAATTTTAGATAAATGTCTTGATTGACAGGAGAGGAATACAGAAAGATCAATACAATAAATTTTTAATTTTCAGTCTAAATTCACAAATTTATTTTTAGAGTCTTGTATTTAATAAGAGTTAAAAATTTTCTAGACTTTAAAAGCACATATATATATAAAGTTATAAAGTTAAAAATTGCTCTTTTACAAGTTCAGTTGCTACTGCATTTGTTTTCCTTGTTTGACAAATAAGTTCTACAAGCATTTTGATAACTTGCATTTCCTCATAAATAGCAAGATAGAACAGATGATTTTCTACCCATTTGCTCCTGCTGATGTTTTGCTTTGTTGGTGTGTTCATTTCCCCTCGTATTTCCTATTTTAGGATTGATGGTATGAGTTTGTCAAGTGCTGAACTAGCGCCACATCATGTTCATCAGCTAAGTTTGTTCAGTTTTGTATGCCCTGCACAGTATGCTTGTCATGTCTTCAAGACTCGACATGCTTGTTTTTCAAGCACTGGCCCTATATTTAAAGAACTCCAAATTATTGTTTTTAAACAATTAAGTGAAGATTATTTGTCATTTTGAAATAGACTCAGAAATTATTGTTTCTGTTGCTGAAGTAATTCTGAATTTAAGGTATTGTTGGTTTTGAAAATTGGGATTTTAGTTTATGTTGTAATGCATCGATTCTGATATTTACACTTTCTTTGTTACGTGTCTTTGTTAAGCATTACTTGCTTGACATTCTTTTTAGATAGTTGAATGAAAAGATCTTCTCTCTCTCTGGAAATGCAAATTGTTCTTTTATGGCTAATTTTCTGTTGTTAGGACCAAATTGCCTGGGAAATTTTGCTAGTCGCTAACTGTGATGCACTTTAGATTGAGCATATAAAGTGTTTAAAGCATTTAAAGAATTCAGCAATTTATGTCATATCAAGCAGGTTAATGTTGCCAGACAAAAACCCCCTTGGATTGATTTGGAATAAGATCCATCATCCCTCCCACCCTCTAAAACCACGCCGCCAGTTCTATCAAAGAAAAAAACCACGTAATGGGAAGAAAAATCCTAATGTGAATCATCTATTCCTTAGGGTTTAGGTGTTTCAACAATTGAATCACCTGAGGAAGGAAACAAAAACTCAAGGTCAAGTTTCCCATTCTAGTAGTTCTGGAGATGTTTGGAGTGAAATGTGTTTGGAATACAGCATGTTGTTGATTGAGGAAATAGGAGGAAGTAATCATGCTTCTGGGAGCATCAGGGCCCATTGCAACTCAAGGAAACTGCTTCTATGCATGAGCAGGAAGTTGGAAACTTACCTCTAGAGCAGCCTATTTCGGTTTTTACCATTTCTGGTGAATTTGCACATTTGGAAGAATCTGAAGTTATGGGAACATCCCTGCTTTATGTTCCCTTCAATTTAGAGACTCTTGGCTCAGTAAATTTTGAAGTAGGCAAGGGTGAAGTTAGAACTCGAAAGTCATCACAGTGAATTTGAGCTGCCTAACTTGACAGTAGAAAATGATTTTTCTATTTATGCTGCTCCAAATGATGCATCTCTAGATGTGGGTAAAGATAAGACGGTGAACTATGAGCATACTGCCAGCATTGCTTGTCAGATCTGTGCCAACACTTTACAAGAGTCTGTCAGAGAAGGGCTAGACACTTTTTATGAGACAAAGCAATCTGCAATGCAGTCCATTCAAAACGGCAACAATATAAAGAGATCATCTTCTAAGGCTTTGATTTTGGAAGCCAATAGCATCACTTCATTGAGGAAATATACTACAGTAAAAGACGAAGAACTTTTGGCAAAGAGTTTTCATCATTCTGCAGGTTAGGCTATTCCACATTCTCATAATTTTTCCCACAAATGAATGCTCACATACACGTTGTTGTTTATTTAAATATAAGTTTCTATCCTTTGGCTCTAACTCTATGTTAAAGATAGCAATCAGATCGGAGGTTGCTGGAGAACAAAGTCCTCTAGCTTGTCATAAAGAAGGATCTGTTCCCAGAAGGCAAGAATCAGGAAATAGCAGTAATAAGCAAAAAGATAGTGAGCGTAGAATGAAGCCTTGGGGCATGCATTGGACTTCTCTGGGAGTCCTTTTACCAAATGGGATGCATGTCTCGAGCAAAAATCTTCCTTAAGCATATCTGAGTGCTTACAATTGTTTGCTGAAATCAGCAAGGTAAAATTATTATTTCGTATTAATCTTGCAGTAATGTTGTTTTTCACTTGATATCCACAATTTACTAAATACAAAATATGCAAATGATGTAACGCAAACCGTTGAAATTTGGAGTGCGGAAGCGTAAGTGGTTAAGCTAAGGTTTTTGTGGTGAGCAATGGTTGAAGGCTTTGAGTGTTGTGTGTGTGTGAATGTTTAGGAACGACAAGAAAGAAACTTGAATTTGTGAGAATGAACTCAATTGTATTACTTTGATGAAATATCAAATACAAGACATTTGTAGAGACAATAGTCTAGAAAATATAAAAAGACAATTTGTAAGAGAGACTATACTCCAACTATGCTAATGAAGACAATGCTAAAAAATGATTTACAAGTGAAGAGATGAGATTTATTTATAGCGTAAAAGATCTTACTAACCGGTAGACACAAAAATTAGCCGGTAGATACAAATCAAAAAACTAGTCGTTATAAATTCTGCTCATTCTGCCCTTGCATTGTTTGGGCTTCTTCTTGGGTCGTGAATGAGGTTTTCTTGAGCCCTTTTAATGTGTTTTGATGCTTCATTATATGGACTAAAAAACCTTCATTGGCCAGCCTATTTAGGGCCTCTTTTTGGGCTTCTAATAGGACGTCTAATTGGGTCTACATTGTGCCCATTTTTGGACATCTTCTTGAGCATTAGTAGTTTCATTTTGGGTCCTTCTTTCCTTCATTTTCTTGGACTTTTAATGTGCATTAGCTATGCAAGGTTTTGACAGATTAGGGCAATGTACTCGAGAGGCATCTATTTGCATGCTTCACATGCTTTCTTGAATGCTTCATCGTCACTTTCAACACAAACATACAGCAGATTTTTTTTCCTCCTATATTATATTTTCTTTTATTAGGAGCCAAGTCGTGAAGTTTTATTGCCATGCTTTTATGTGATTTTGTCTGTATGTTCTATTGGGCTTGTTTATTTACTCATGAATTTTTCAGGTTAAATGATTGCATCGGGTTGCTTGAAGAATTGGGGAGAATGAGTTTGTTGGACATGAACAGAGAATGGCTTTCATTTGCTTAGCTGTTAGTGTTGTTTTAGTGGATAAACAGATGTTCCATTGTCTAATGTTTATCATGCAAGATTTTTTGGAATCTGCAGAAAACGAAAGGCCATAAAAGAAGTATTTCACTTCTGTCGGCTAATGTCAGATTCAACTCTTAGCACATTCAGTATGCTTATGTCTGTCTGTGCACATTCTCAAGATTGAGAGGGTAAATTCCTTGTGCATTGTTTTGGGGTTTTGCAATTGCAATGTGAAGCATTTCAACTTTATTAATAATTCTTCACTGAATTTTGTATTTTGTCCATTTAAGGGCTTTCCAAGTTCTACAACTTGGTCAGTAGGCTGGAGTAAGGGCCAATTGTTAACAATATGCTACTCTTATATCACCTTATGCCAAGAGTGAAAAAGTTGATGCAATGTTTGAATTATGGGGATTTCTTTGAAGTAATTATTTTCTTATACTAGACATTGATGGAATCTTTTCCTCTTTTGTTTTCATTGTGTAATTGCAATTTGTTGTTGTACAAGGTTCTAGAGACAATTTTGACTCTTATAGTTGTCATATGGGAAGGAAATATAAAAAGAAATTATTGTTATGTTGCTCATAATCTTGAAAGTTTCTAAGGTAAATTAGCCTAGGGTTTTTAGTAACTTTGATTTTTATTTAAAAAAAAAAAAATTAGGAAACCATCAAATATTAGGAGAAAATTAAAAGGAAAAAAATAAAATTTAAATTCAAATTATGTTGTCTTCCATATGATTGGCTTTCATTCCTTTCCACATAAATTAGACAATGGGAGCAAGTATTCTTTTAGAGGAAAAAAAAAATTTATAGATGAAATAATATTTGATAGTAGCCTCTATTACACTGAAATGGAAACCGAGAAAAGTAACAGATATGGAATGCGTAAATAAAAAAATATAAAAATTTTTATATAAATATTAATTATTTTATAAAAATAATAGAATAGTCATCGTTTATAATAAAAATGAAATGATCAAATATATAAGTATTAATTATAAAATAAATAATATAAAAAATTATAATTATAATTAGATAAGTAAATAATTAATTACATATAGAAAAATAATGTAAGGATTGTTTTTTTTTTATATATAAATATTCATTAATTTTAGTATAAAATTTTGTTGACATTTATTTTTGTGATTTAATCTCTCATGAGACTGCAAATTCTTTGTTCCACTTGCTTTCTTTCCCTGACTCACATCCAATGCAACCAAACCCTAATCAACAAGTACTAGTGGCTCAGTACAAATGCATCTTTGGGCATTACCATGGGACATTGAATAGTTATTTTTATCTTATTATTATTATTATTTATTTATTTATTTTATCAGCAAAGAAATATTATTAAGAGGAGATGCTAAGACAGCACCTCACAAATTACGTCACTGAGAATACCACTCGTGCTTAACTCTTTTTCCATGCTTCTACCTGTTACCTCCTCTTGCTCTAATCCAGTGAAGAACAGTAAGTCTTGGGTCCTTGATCAATATTTTTATCTTATTATACTTGTAATATTATAAAATTGAAAAAAAAAATTAATAGAAGATATAGAATCTTGTAAATAAAAGTCAATTTTTTTTTTTTTAATGAAAAGACTTAAATTACCATTGTACTAATAATCTTCTTTCATATTAAAAAATAATTACCTTTTTCTTCCCCACCGCAGGAAAAAAAAAGGGTGCAGGTGCGCAAAGTTTGGATTTGTTTCGTCTACGAGACCATCAACGTGAGGATCCGTGGCGCAATGGTAGCGCGTCTGACTCCAGATCAGAAGGTTGCGTGTTCGATTCACGTCGGGTTCAATCCCCCTAACCTTTTTCTTTTCTTGTGTTGCTTTTTAAGGATCCATTTCTCTCAAATCCTAGATATTCTCGTCTCGAAAGGTCATATATTTTTATCCTGGAAACAGACAATTGAGTGAAATTTCTTATTACGGTTGGGTGAAATTTCTCTGTCTCTGGGCGAACTTAATGGAATTCAAGAGATGAGAGGACTTGTGGGTTGTGAAGCAATTGCATTTTTTATGATATACCTCATTACAGTTTCGCAGTCATCGTGTTTGATAATATTCCTCCAAAAAAAATGAAACCCCATGAGTTATTTTAGAACAAAAATCAGAATTTTTTTTTTTTTTTTTTTTTTTTTTTTAATTTCAACCGTGCAAATTTGGCTGATACGGAACTAGTCATGTCCATTTTATTGTAATCCCAAACAGTTCCTTAATTTTGTCTAAGGAATATGTTTTCAACTTCATCGTCAGGGTCTCTGCAATTTTCTCCTTCACATTCCCCATTTCTTCCCAAATTCACCCTACCCCCTTCTCACAATTACCAATTTAACACTCTCCCATGGCTTCCTCAGACACTTGTCCATCGCCCCTTTACCAAAAGTTGCAAAATTTTGTGTGCCTCGACGAATAAGCCCAAGAAGAAAGTGGGTGCAAAGAGGGAGAAATCGGAGGCTGAAGAGTTGGTTCGGGTTGTGACGAGGAATTTCAGTGATAAGAAACCTTTGGTTTCCACTTTGGATAAGTATGTCAGACTTCTCAGGACTGACCACTGTTTTCTTCTCTTTGAAGAGCTTGGAAAAAGGGATAAATGGCTCCAATGCCTTGAGGTTCTCTCTCTCCCCAAATTTTCTCCATCTAATTGAAATCTTCATTGGGTGTCTGAAATTGTATGATTTTATGGGATTTTGAGTGTTTCATATGGTTTTGATGGTTTACTGGCTTTTCCGCTGTTGCATTATTTCATAATTCATAAGGCTTAATTTTCTTTTTCCTTTTTTCCTCTTTTAAATTCCAGCATAAATTGATTGTTTACTAGCTTGCTTATTTCTGGTGCACTGTTTCCTAATCTATTTTCAAAATGCAGTTGTAGCTACTAATGATTTTGGTTCCAACCTAAAGAGCCGCAATAGTTTATTCTGCAGAAGCAAGCACTTGGAAGAAATTGTAACCTCTTGAAAGAAATTCAGCCCCCCACCCCAAAAAAATAATAATTAATTGCGCTCTGGAGCATTTATCTGCTCAGCTTAGTAGTCCTTGTTGCATTTGCAAAGGATCGCAGGTGGAGTATCCATGACAGTTTCTGAGTTAATTGGAATGGTTAGCCGAACATGCCACTTTTTGCTTCACATAAAAAGCAAGGAGATGAATCAAAGTATATGATTGAGCAGGCGCTGTAGGAAGGCATAAGAGAAAATTCTGAACTCTATATGGGTCTAGTCTAAACTTTGGAATTGGTCTGCTGGTCTTCTGTAGCTCTAACTTAATCTCGCTTATACTCTTTATTCATCATTAGCTGGGAACTCGGATCTATGCAGAGTGATCTTGAGGAGGTTATTGCTGATTTTTGCTAATGGGGCAGATTCAACACTGTATTAGCATTTTGTTTTCTGTTGACTGGGCATTCATTTGTCTTTTGTTTCACTAATTCAGGTATTCAGATGGATGCAGAAACAACGGTGGTATATTGCAGATAATGGGGTTTATTCGAAGCTGATTTCTGTGATGGGGAAGAAGGGGCAAACTCGGTTGGCTATGTGGCTTTTTACTGAGATGCGTAACAGTGGGTGTCGCCCTGACACTTCTGTTTACAATGCACTCATCACAGCCCATCTACACTCCCGTGATAAATGCAAGGCTCTGGCCAAGGCTCTTGGCTACTTCGAAAAGATGAAGGGAATGGAACGGTGTAAGCCAAACATTGTTACGTATAATATACTTTTGAGAGCCTTTGCTCAAGCAGGGAACGTGGATCAAGTTAATGCATTGTTTAAAGATCTTGACCAAAGCATAGTTGCTCCTGATATCTACACTTATAATGGAGTGATGGATGCTTATGGGAAAATTGGGATGATCAAGGAAATGGAATCTGTGCTTTCTCGAATGAGGGGTAACCAGTGTAGGCCTGATATTATCACCTTTAATGTGTTGATTGATTCATACGGAAAGAAGCAGGAGTTTGAAAAGATGGAACAAGTATTTCAGAGCCTACGACACTCCAAGGAGAGACCAACTCTGCCCACATTTAATTCAATGATAACAAACTATGGGAAGGCACGACTTAGAGATAAAGCAGAGAATGTATTTCACAAAATGAAAAAGATGGGATATTCTCCAACCTTCATCACATATGAATCTCTTATCATGATGTACGGATTATGTGACTGTGTTTCGAGGGCTAGAGATATATTCGATGAGCTGGTGGCATCTGGAAAGGAGATCAATGTTTCAACACTGAATGCGATGCTCGACGTTTACTGCATGAATGGTTTGCCCATAGAA
This sequence comes from Dillenia suffruticosa, assembly GCA_033439265.1. Taxonomy (NCBI): domain Eukaryota; kingdom Viridiplantae; phylum Streptophyta; class Magnoliopsida; order Dilleniales; family Dilleniaceae; genus Dillenia; species Dillenia suffruticosa. The sequence continues at coordinate 3,647,844 of JAVTVX010000027.1, forward strand.
GCTCACATGCTATATGAGAGTGCGTCCAAAATAGGGGTATCTCCAGATTCCTCCACATATAAACTTCTTTACAAAGCATACACAAAAGCCAACATGAAGGAGCTTCTGCAGAAGTTGCTAAAGCATATGGATAAAGATGGGATTGTTCCCAATAAGAGATTCTTCCTTGATGCTTTGGGGGCTTTTGGGTCATCTTCTAACAATCACCCCTCAGTTCGTAGCAAAACTGGTTGAGTAAGCAAAAGGAGCTTGCAAGGACAGGTGGGGCACTTAGTTTGGTCAATGTACTTTTGTCGTATTGCTATGTGCTTTTTGGCTTTTCAAAAGCTCTGTTACTTCCTCTTTCCATCTGGTGCACGGATGCAATTTTGTAGATATATTTATTATTCTTGAGAATTAAGTCTTGCAATCAAAGGCAAAGTTTTTGTTGTACAGTTGCTGAGGCTGCATATATGTTATTGTTATCAGAACACCTGTTTTGTTGTGATGCAAGCTACTCTAAACACAGGCAACTCGATTTTCTCTTGTAAAAAGGCTTTCTTTTTTTTCCTGACATGGCTCTTGAACGAGCTCTGTTGATCTAATCTTTGTCAATGGTGCCAAAGTTAAATCAGTGGCTCTAGGTCTCGACTCTCACTGGTATAATAGATTTCTTCTTCCTTGTATATTTTTTTTTGGTGAGATAGATTTCTTCTTCTTGTACAGCTGCTCTGCAGTTCGTGGTTTTGTTGAGCCAAGGCTGAAGTGTATGAACAAGGTATGCTTTTGTTACAGAGTGATGCTAATCATTCAATTCTTGGATGGTTCAATCTTGTTCACCATGAAGTGCACAATAAAGCTGGCTCAGAAACAACTGCCACGCATCTGCACTTAAGAGTGCATGGTATATCTAGGCACCGAGTAGTCACCATATTACAACTTAATCATACCAGTGAATAATCGATCTAGTGAGTAAGAGTGCTAATACCTTTCTCAGCCGTTTGGCTAAGATCAAACAAGTTAAGATGTTAAATCTTTTAACCAAGTCTTGGATTCAAAACTTGAAAATGAAAAAAACTATGTTGAGAAAGATGTCACCTAAAATGGACAAACACTTAAATCGGATTAATAAAAATATGATTTTGGATACCAATTGGTAACGAAAAAAAAAAAAAAATTGTGACTCGTTAATCTAACTACCATGTGGCAAGTAGACCGTGATGGGCTATCCTCCATACCAAAGAAGCCAGTCCCACTAGAATCAACCTCTGTGCACAAGTTAAACAGGAACATATCAAGAATCACTTGCATGCCAACGGTGCAAACTAGTGTAGCTCAAAGTGCTGCAAAAATGATAAAAGCGTGAATCTCTGAATCTACAAAAGGAAGTCATTGATACATTTGATCATATAGGGTACTGTACAACCATGAACTCCTACACTTCACGTAAATTACAAAAATTATAACCAAGAAGGAATCAAATAAAATATTTTCTTTGATAACCGCAAAAGCATTGCAAATGTTGAAGCTCTGGTCACTTTCCAAAGCCAATCAGCCCTCCTCTAACTCTGCAAACATCATATTACCGTATCAGAATAACACAAGAAAAAATCAAATTCAATAATTGAATTTTCACTGATTTAATTCATATTTGCAGGGTAAAGGCATGCAATCAGAGATGAAAAAAGAAACGTAGACAAATGAGAACACATTCTTGTGAGGAGTTAAAATATGACTTCATATAGATTCCTTATATTTATGTTATCTTTCAGAGCAAATCTAGAAGAAACCTGTACCATTTATAGCTTCCATGTTGTCTTCCTTGTAGACACCAAGCGGTGAGCCAAAGATAGAGAGAAGCATCTCACCAGGCTTAGGTAGCCTCAGAGTTTTGGGCGTCACTCCAATAGACATCCTCTGGCTAGCAGCTTGCTGTCACAATTAAAAAGGTGTTGATCCTAGAGCCTTTCACAGATTAAATACAAAATGCAGTCCCCTAATTACTCGATTTTATTCCTGTTCTTTTTTTCTGAAGTCCACTGATCGCTTATCAAGACTTCTCATGAAGGCATTTATCCCTTAATTTTTTTCATGTTCTGTCATGACAAGGGAAAGCTCTTTCTCCGGAAGGACTCCCACTCTGCTCAGATCATACCTAGTTCAATTTCAATTACCCGGAAAATGCACACAAACTCTTTAAAGTAAATTGCCGGTCCTTCCCAAGGTTTAGTTACCGTTTCAAGTACTTCGTACAACTGGATAGCTTTTCAAAGGTCCTTTGTGATGTTAAGTAATATCATGCCACAATTTTGGTCAGATAATGAATAAGGTGTCAAAGGAATTGCTATCGTAAACGTCAGGGAAAAAACTCCCCGAGGATATAAAAATATGAGCAGAGATAAACAGACCCCAGGAGTCTGGAATGCCTCAGAGCCAAGCATTTGAGAATCAGACTGCTCCTTCATAATCTGGAAAAACAAATTGAGATTCTAGATGTAAGAAGTTTATGAACATGTTTTTGCAACTAAACAATAATTAAACAGCACATACCGTAACATGAATTCAGTCCTGACAATTTGAACATGTTGAAGTTACATAATATTTAACTTCCTATTGTCCACAAAGTATGGACTGCTCACAAGTAATAGATATAACATGAATGTGAAGATAGCAATCTCAACACAACATATGTGACAAATTTGGTGACAAACTGCAGAAATCCAATCGAAAATCTAGTTGAATCATATTATCAGCATGGCAATAATATAAGGCAGTCCAAAATCAAATTCACATGCACACCTCACAAGTTGTTATGACACATATGCTGACAAACATATAAGCATAAAATAGTTAGGTCCAGATTTTTAACATTTATGTGGTTGCTTGTGTCAAATGATGATTCTTATTTCTCATCTCTCTTTCAAAAGGAACAGGTCTATAAGACACATTATACCACCCAGCTGGAGATTAAACTTAAAACCATTTTTATATAATAAAATAGAACACCATTGCTATCAAGGACAAGACTTCAATACAAGTCTTGACTTCAATACAAGTCTTCCGAAATCCTATAAAACATCCAATCACAAATCAACATGCACACATAGTGTTTCTATTTTATAGCATATCTTTTATATATATTTGACACCGCAAGATTGAAAGATTTGTACCATTTTACGACATATTTTTACCAGGTCATGAACTTTGAACTGAATAATTTACCAGAGCATTCCTGCTGTCCAATTTTCAGCACATATCGTCCAAAAATTCGCTATATAAAACCCTACACCGTTGCTTCCATAGCTAAAGAATGTAGAGAACCCAAATTCTCTATACAAAACTCCTGCTATTTTCTTCTTTAACTACCAAATCAGTCCACTCTCCAGAGTCAGTGGCACACATCATATTGCTTGACTTGGCCAAGAGCTGAGTACTGGCTACCAGTGACCCATGGCACTGGAGGTGGGGAGCTGGCTTTAAGTTCAAGAGTTAGGATGTGTCCTAAATATGTAATACAAGAAAATGAAAAGCTCTCAATGGCCTTCCTCTCAAGTTTCTACTTCCAGAAAACAAAAAGGAAAAGCAACAAGCTTGTCTACTGATGTGAATGTTGGATTCCATGCTGCAACCTCTTGTATTCAATCCAGTGGATGGAAGATTGAGACATTGACAGATTGAATGGCCAGAGACATGTGACTAGTGACGGACACATAGGGCATCCCTGAAATGAGACTATGACCAATTGGTTGACGACAGAAAAACAACGAGATGGGCGCAAGATTGATTACTGTCCAAGTATGTGTTAAGGTGGAAAGAGGGGGCTTGCTCTTACCAATGATGAACCATTGCTATTATGTTCAAAGGGTGTGACGTGCAGAATTGTGTCAAAAATCATGCTTGTGGTCATTACTAAAAAAGAGATAATATGTTACAAAGCAAGTGATCGTGTGATCAGATTCCATATCGCCTGTGTGCATATGCGATGAGGCTAAAGACCATTAAAAATCCAAGGAGTAATGAATTTTTTGTGTAATAACCATATGAAAATAGGTATACAAAGTCACCCATAGAATCCTTTCATGCAACAAACAGACACTCTCAACACTTTTGATATAGAGGAAATTGTGATTCAGAACTACATAATCTAACCTAGAACTATAGAATCCCTAATTATAATGTAAATAATGTCAGGGGGTGAGCCAGGGGGCACAGCCCCTGGGGGGGTGCGGCTGGGGGAAAAAAGTAAGCTAAGATGCTGGTAAAAGAGTATAAATATCAGCATTTTGGGGGGGGGGATCCAGAATACCGTTGAAAGTCACAAAAATTGCGGTAAAACTAAAAAAAAAAAATGCATGTTAACTCTTTTACAATGTTATTTGATGCCTAAAAAATTATAACATCTGCCCCCTCCATGCCCCTACCTCCTACATTTTGTACTTCTCCCCTCCCCTCCCCTCCCCCCAAAAGAATAAATTTATCGCTCTGCACCCAGCTCAATAGTACGGTAAAAGAAACATAATGTGTTCTTTTAATATTGAAATTTAAGAGGTAAATGTAAAACATGCCATCATTGAATTTTCAGATCTTCTCTAAGAATACAATCTGGAAAGGAAGAAAATATTGAAACAAGTGAAGCAAAAATAAGATGATGAATCAAAAGAAAAAATGGCAGTAAAAGAATAAAACACAACCAGAACATCCCAAATGCCTTAACTGAATGAATATAACAATAGAACTTACAAAGTTCCCAATCTGCAGATTATCAACACCTAAAAGGCTTGTTCTCCCTGAGACCAGTGGTATGACCAAAGTGAGTGACATGAATAACAGTTCAACAAACCAGCATGCCCAAATAAAAGCTTCCATTTACCACCTTTGCTTGAAAAGTCAAAGCCACCCAGAGATGGAACTGTCATAGGGCAGTCAGGGTGGGCCATGAACATCCAACGAAGAAGAGACATGTGAATATTTCTTCCATCAATATCATCCATGCAAAAATTCCCATATTCATCCTTCCATCGGACTTCGTACTGTCCCTCAAACAAGCGAGAGATTGGGGAGGTTCTCATTGAAAAACGGCAGCAAAGGAGTCTGCAACTGCTCCCCGCTAAAATATGAACGAATCAAGCGTAACCTAGTTAGGAGATGCTCAATCTCCACATCACGGATAGCCCTAATTGCAGTGATTTTCCGTTCAACTGCAACCAAATAAATGAATTACAACAAAGAAACTAGCAAGATTGCACTTTGAGCAAGCATGCAGTCGAAGTGCACTTGTCACAACTACAGTGAGGGGACAACAAGAAATATAAATTCTATTTCCAATCAAACACATGTTCTGTCTATAGAAAGAAAAGGGATTTTCCATAAATCCTAATCCTTGTAAAATATTCGCATTGGAGCAATTTGTATAACAGGAGTTTGCTCATTACAACAGCAATAAGAGCACTATTTGTCATCTTTTAGACCATGAATTAGTGAGAAAACTAAAACCAATTTTCCAAGTGAAGGATATTCCAAAGAGAAAAATGCTTGTAAAAAACTCATGGACACGATTTTCCATAAATTATGTTCAAGATCTTCCTGCATCCAATACATGAGTAATTCATTTTACTCAGCAGAATATAATGTTCTATGTACTTGAAGCAAGAAGGAACAAAAGCACAAATCATCACAAATGAAATGCATATACCTTCTTCGTCTATGATACCATCTTCTCTCTTCTCGATTTGGGCCAACTGGGGTTCGTCAGCATCGACTCTAGTTGCAGGGGATTTGGCTGAAGATTTTTTCACATTCTTCTTAACTCTGCACTTGGCCATTTTCAAGTAGAGAAATATCTCACATAAAATCAAGGTGGGGTTTCTTCCATTGGGTTAAAAATCTGTCTACAAGAACTGAAAAGCAGTCGAGGAAAATCGAAATACCAGATTAATTACCAGAATTAAGTTAATTGGGAGTTCAATTATTTGATATAGAGAGGAAAAACCAAAGCAGATGAAGATATTAAACAAATTACTGATATCAGTCTTTTCTGAAGCATTTCAGCGAATATGTGTGAGGGTAATAACAAACTAAATAAATTTCAAAAAGACAACAATAATGAGATTCGCAAACATTTTCAAAACCCTAGGTTTTCAATTTTCTGTACCTTGAGATAGAGAGAGAGAGAGAGAGAGAGAGAGAGGGAAACATACAATTTAAATTTCGAACTGAACAGCAACTAGCGAAAAATCAAAATTCCATTCCGCAACGGGCAAGGTACCTCTCTCTCTCTCTCTCTCTCTCTCTCTCTCTCTCTCTCGATTCCAGTTTTTATAATTGAAAATTTTTTTCTTCAATGGCTGATTTTTTAAAAATTAAAATTTTAAAATAAAAATTATTACATTAAAAAAGTAAATATTCGAAATATTTTATAGAATGACGATTATATATAGGATACAAAAATAATTTATATTGAGTAGTAAAATAAAACATATAAAGATAAAGAGAGCTAAATACATTAATATACAAAATAAATTTTTATTTTTATTTACATTAATTCTGTAATAATCAATTAAATAATTTAATAATTCCAAATATAACTTTTCTATATATGACAGGTTATTAGATAAATAAGAATTTTTTTTAAAAAATATTTTTATTATGAAAATTATAATCACTACTTAATTTTTATATTGTTAATAAAATATTGTTATTAAAAAAGTTTACCAATAAATTGTATCTTATTTCTTTCCCTATCAGCTTTAGCTTTAGGATTAGCAAATTGTTGGGGACGCATTTGACACATCCAAAATAGTTGGGGATTAAATAGAATTTCCTTAAAAAGCCTAACCAATCTTATGGGCCCATATATCCCGTGGAAAGGAGGAAAATTAATTTTTCAAAGCTTGGGGTGCCAGATTTTATTAAGCAGGAGGAGTTGAATGGAATGGCAGAAGATTTGATTGATTAAATTGAATCAAATTATTTATGGTTTTAGAACTAATACTATATAAGATCATAAATCTATGAAAAATCAATGTATGTTGGCGTAAGTGGGAAGAACACCTTTATCCCTTAATCAGGTTGGAAATTTGACTCCCACTAGATACGAAAAAAATATTATTAAGAAAAAACCTCCTCAATTGAGGCATGATAGATTTTTCGATCCGATTTAGTCGGGACGAAACTCCAGATACCAGGTGATCAAGTTACCAAAAAAAAAATCTATGAAAAGTTGTCTACTTTTAATGTTGCAATCAAATCCTTTCGTTTTTTTTTTTTTTCCTTTTTAATAACAAGACGGAGGAGATAACAAATTTCTAAAAGATGCTTAACCCTAAATATCTTGCTTCCACAAGCAATATACTTGATTAAGAGGGTAGATAAACTCGTGAAAGACCAGAGAGGCGGATAGCCCCACATGCGCAAGAGTATCCGTACAATTATTAATCTTACGATGATGGATGAAACTCATTAGACCAATCAAAATACCTAATTTAATCCAAAAATTTTGGCAAAATTGCCCATATGGGTCCAGCAAAGATACCTATAATAAAAATGCCGACAACAATAGACATTAAATTAAGGAAAGTTTTGATCATTTTTCAAGTGGGGTCAAATGATAACAAAAGAGTGAAATCAAATATTATCTAAATGTCCACGCTTCGTTGATTTAGTGAAAATAATACTAACATCCTACACCAAGAATCAAAGTTCAAGTCTTGGTGGTGACAAAAACGATATTGGAAGAGTTTTCTCCCGATTGGGACCTGATAGCAGTTCGGCCGAGATTAGTCAGAGTAAAGCTACGGATACTCGGCAATGAACCAAATCCAGGGGACAAAAAAAAAATATATATATATATATATATATATTATCTAAATGTATCATGAAAATTAAGATATTTAGAAATATTTTCCAATCTCACAAACTAAATGTATATGGTCACATTCAAGCACTCAAAACTCTTAGAAATCTCTTGTGAAACTCAAGCACCAAACCCTTCTCCCACAAACTCTTCCAAATTATTTCTTTGATCCACGAAAAGATTAAACGAAGAAAACTCAAGATCACTTGTTTAAGATCAAAAGCCACTCGACCCTCACACCAAGAATTGTGGAGATAAAATCAGAAACAAAAAATTCTACCGAGGCTAGTGTTATTTTGGACACTTCACACAAATTAAATATTTGTATAGAAATTAATATTGTTATATAATTTTACTTTTAACAGATTTTTTTTTACAAAGACAAAACAAAAAAACGAAGACAGGATTGGAGTCTGAAATTAAAGATCATGAGTGGTGAGAAAATCTATACTTTTGCTTTATATTGGGTTCTGTTTAATAAAACTCGGGAAAAAAATTTAAATATCTCAAATTTTACATTATTCTTTACATGTCTTTTCACTCATATTTTGAATATTACAGGTGAATTGCGTTGTTTTTTATCTATATTATCCAGGAAAATCATTTGACAAATTTAAGGACATCAAAGAAAAAACAAGAGTGTGCCATATTATGCTAGAACTTCTCTATTCACTTTCTTGATCCTTTTTGCAGCTCCTTTGGTGTCGTGGCCTAAAATTTGTTATGCACTGCTACTCTCCACTTTAAGCCTTAGTGCTCTAGGTCATCCTGCGACACACAGAGGTAAGGTAGTCAGAGCACGTAATGGTGTTGTAGCTGCTGATGATGGTAGATGTTCCAGAATTGGGAGGGATGTCCTAAGGCAAGGAGGTCATGCCATAGATGCAGCTGTTGCTACTGCACTTTGTCTAGGTGTTGTTGGCCCTGCATCTAGTGGCATTGGTGGTGGTGATTTTCTGCTTGTTAGGTTAGCTAGTGGGAGGGTTCAGGCCTTCGATTTTAGAGAATCCGCTCCTTTTCTAACCTCTGAGGTACTATAATAGTTCCTGTGTTAATTGGCAGTAAAAATTTGAAGTACTGAAAAATTTTGGTTTCATTTTTTCAGAACATGTTTAGGGGAAATGCTACTGAAAAAGCTATTGGTGCACTCTCAATCGTGGTTCCAGGGCAACTTGCTGGGCTTCACAAAGTATGGAAACAATATGGAAAGCTTCCATGGAAGAGGCTTGTACATCCAGCTGCAAGACTTGCCTCAAGGGGATTCAAGATTACACCTTATCTTCACATGCAAATGGCTGATGTAGAATCAGGGATTTTGGCAGATAAGGGACTTCGAAAAACATTTGCACCAAATGGCAAGCTCTTGCAGCCGGGTGACACTTGTTACAAGAAACTTGGAAAGACACTCAGAACGATAGCAAAGAAAGGTATCGAGGCCTTCTATAATGGATCTATTGGATTAAAATTGGTCAGAGAAGTTCGGAAGCTTGGAGGAATACTAAAAATGGAAGACTTGCAAAGTTATCAAGTAAAAAAGAGAGAACCAGTGTCTTCCGAGATTGGGGGCTTGAAAATCCTCGGTATGCCCCCTCCTTCTGGAGGTGCTGTTATTGCGCTCGTGAGTCAAAATTTCTCTTAAAACACATTTCATACATTATGACTCATGCTTTCCAACAGAATGTTCAAAAACATAATTCTTTTTCTGTTTCTCACTTCTATAGATCTTGAACATTCTCGCTCAATTTGGTGGTCCTTTGGGTGTAACTGGCCCATTAGGATTCCATAGACCAGTTGAAGCGCTTAAACATGCATTTGCTGCGAGGATGAATCTTGGTGATCCTGATTTTGTCGATGTTTCGCAAGTTTTGTCTGATATGACATCACCCAAGTTTGCGGGAGAGCTTAACAAGAAGATGCATGACAATAAAACTTCTGATTCCTCATACTATGTTTCCCGGTAAGCAATTAATTGAATGCTATATTATGCCGTCAATTGCTCAGCTACTTGTTCTTATCTTACTTGCTATTCATTTTGGTTTCTTACAGGTGGAATCAGATCTATGATCATGGTACCAGTCACATATCCATTGTAGATTCAGAACGAAATGGCGGTCGCCATGACTTGTACAATAAACTCTTATTTTGGATCGCAGTTGTTGTCGGAAAGTACCGGAATTATCTTAAACAATGAAATGGATGATTTTTCTATACCTGAAATTTTCTGTAAAGAATGTCCTCCACCAGCTCCAGCAAACTTCATCTGCCCCGGTAAAAGGCCACTATCATCCATGTCCCCAACTATTGTCCTTAAGGTATGTGATCCTTGTATTTTGTGTGTCACCCCATTTCTCTCAGACTTAATGCCCTACATTACCTTTTCGGTTGCAACTCTTTGATCACCAAAACCTGTATTATATAAATTTAGAAACTTTTCGACTGGTAGTTAATTTTTGAGGTAGAATTAATATTGTCACATACGATTGTTTTAGAAAACACAGTTCTAAACTCATTTTATCATGCCAATTTGTCTCAGTTATTTTCTACTCTTTTTTATTCCAATAGCAACTTGTCTAGTATTGAATTGAATTTCCTTATCCACTCCGAACAATATTTATACATATTATAGGATGGACAATTGAAAGCAGTACTTGGTGCAAGCGGAGCGAGGATTATTGCTGGTACTGTTGAGGTATTCATAAATCACTTTTTGAAGGGAATGGATCCACTCTTCTCTGTCACGGCTCCAAGAATTTATCATCAGGTATCTTATTTATGCATTTGTTCTAGTTTTACTTTTAAGCAACATGGATGGCCCCTCCCTCACTCACTAATAAGCTTGACTGTTGTTTTGCAGCTGTTTCCAAATGTTGTAGAATATGAGAATTTGACAACTGCCTATGGTGACCACTTCGAGCTTCCTGCTGGAGTAAGGCAAGCACTACAAAATAAAGGCCATGTTCTAGAGAGTCTCCCCTTAGGAACAATGTGCCAGCTTATTCTTCAAAAGTTCAAGGCTGTAAAGGGAGATGGACAAGTTACCTCTACTGTGCTTGTGGCCGTTAAGTGATCCAAGAAAGGGTGGGTTTCCAGTTGGGTATTAAGGTGGTTGTAAAATATAGCCAGTGACAAATTAGAGGAATGGTCCCTTTCCAATAAAGTTCTTGCCATTTTTTTCTGGGGATTTTGTCCTATTTTATGATCCCTTCCCCTTGGATCATTTTGGGTGAATAAATTTCTTCCTCTCCTGCTCCAGCGAGATGCGCATAGCTGATAAGAATGTAGTTTCTTCTTAGTGTTGTCTCTTATGATAAATGAATTTATTTCTCTCCCATGAAAGAAGGGATTTGAACCCCTTTGACCTCATGGCTATAAGCCTTGCAAGCTAGCAAGCTGCTCTAACCTGCACTGAACAATTGATAGGCAAACGAGAATGAATGCTCTGCAATGTTTTTTTTTTTTTTTTGAAGTTGAAGATTTATAATTCTTCTGTTTTATTGGAGAATTTCAATAATTTAAATAGATACATGGCAAAGATTAGAAAGAGCCAAGATATCCCAGTCCATGAGTTAAGCCACAGATGTTGATGCATGAAATTTAAGAGAGGACAAGGAAAGAAAATTAGATGCTGTTCTGTAGTTTTTGCAAGGCTGTCATAAATCAACCAGCTGCATAACCTTTTGCCATTTTAGTCTACTTGACTTTATTGATGTCTATGCTATTACTGATAACTCCATTCCCGTTATCTTTACAGCTCGTTTGGTGTCATTTCAATTCTTTGTTATGCACTACTGCTTTCCACTTTAACCCTTACTGCTTTGAGCAGCCCTGCAAAACAGAGAAGTGAAGTAATTGCATGACATCATGATGTTGTTGCTACTGATGATAGGCGATGCTCCAAAATTGGGAGAGATGTTCTGCGTGAAGGAGGTCATGCTGTCGATACAGCGGTTGCTGCAGCTTTTTGTCTGGGAGTTGTGAGCCCTTCATCAAGTGGAATTGGAGGTGGTGCTTTTATGCTTGTTGGGTTAGGCAGCGGAAGGGTTCAGACGCCCTTTGTTTTTTATTAGATTTGAATCCCGGATCATGAGTTGGGGAGGTGTTTATGTTCACTACGTTGTCCCCTTCGGAACATGCCTTCTGATTTTAGAGAAACAGCTCCCACGCTAGCTTCACGGATACTAAAGTTCAATTTGCTGAGTTCAACAAAAATTCAAGCTTAACATGGGATGTGGGACCCTAGGGCTCGGCTTGGGGTTTCATATCAAGTTATAGAACCTGAAACATAAATAGATTAACTTTTAGGACAAACTTTAAATGGAGTTTTCTTGTACTGCTACCAACATCATAAAATGAAACCTAGGATCTTTTAAAAAAAGAAAAAAAAAATCCAACACAAATTGACGTTGATTCGAACACCGCCAATCCAAGAGTTGTTTGAGGGGGAAAAAAAAAAAAAACCAATCTTTCTAATCCTCAAATTGACCAAACTGCGATGGGTTTTTCTCAAACAAGCTTTGCACATCATTAAGCCCAACCAGCGATCTTAGAAAGATTTCAACCCAAATTCATAATTTATTGAGAGTCGATCCATTTCTTGAATCCTAAAGCTCGTATAAACTTCTTCAAAATTTTAGCATGCCCTTTTGAATCGGGTCTCAAAAAGAGGTTCTGAACCATCATTCATCCGATTTCTACGCTTGCTCTCCTCCAAAAAAGCCTAAAAGACAGAGATATTTCCCGGAAAATCAATTCGTACTAAATCATCAAATGTAGACTTCATTTAGGAGTGTTTTTGATGAATAATCTCATGAATTTCTATGCAAAAAGCGGGTTCTCTTATCAGATGCATACCGAGTTTTTCAATGAAATGCCTGTTAAGAACACATTGTCCTGGAGCACAATTCTCTCTGCATATGCCAAACAGGGTTTTATTGACACAGCACATCGAGATCCATATCGTGGTCTCTCTGTTTTATCTTCCCAAATTTTGGGCAATTTTGTAGGGAGAAATTCATCTTGTAATAAATCGAGATCCATATCGTGGTCTTTTGGCTCTGATGCTAGCCTTTATGCAAAAGATGTACAAGATCACATTGATTTTGGGACTTCCGGAAGAGTTGCTGGTTTTATTGCTGAAACCATTCACGTAGTCATTCTGCTTCTCTCTAGTTAGACATAAGCTTGATGCTTTGACCAGTCAGGGTTGTGGATTTTGATTTTTGTTTTCTTTCAAAATATAGGGAGTTGGAGGGGCTGTTGAGTTAGCCCCCGGACTGGTTTACGATATTGTCCGCAAAGCAGGTGGTGTCTGCATTGCTGATGAAGTTCAAACTGGATTTGGTCGCATAGGAAGTCATTATTGGGGTTTTGAAACTCGGGGTCGTTCCTGACATTGTTACCATGGCAAAGGTCTTTAAAATTGTACCTAATAGTTTTCAATTTCTATCCTTGAAAGCATATCTGCAGCGTGGTACTTTATTTGCTAGATTACTAGGCAGTATCTTGTTCTCAGCGTTCAGTTTTGCAACCATTCTTCAAAGTTGACTCTATTGCATGCACCAGGGTATTGGGAATGGTTTGCCTTCAGCAGCAGTGGTGACCACACCAGAAATTCCAAGTGTAATGGTCCAGAAAATCCAGTTTAACACTTTCGGTGGGAACCCAGCCTGTTCGAGACATGTACCGAAATAATATAAAAAAATTTTTTTTTTTAAAACAACCCAAATGAGAAAAAATTTCTCCAAATAACCCGAATTTATCATAAGTTGGAGACGCGACATACTGTGTCGCGTCTTCAACAAATGATAAAGTCGAGAGAGAGAGAGAGAGAGGAGTCCACAGGGGGAGGGAGAGGGGAGGAGAGCGGCGGAGGGCGGAGGTGGGAGGGAGGAATTCGGCGGGGGGCGGCAGGGGGGAACGAGAGAGAGGGGAGGACCACGGCGGGGTGCGGAGGGGGGAGGGAGGGAGAGAGAGAGGGGAGGGCCGCGGAGGGGGGAGGGAGGGAGAGAAAGAGGGGAGGGTGGTGGGGGGTCCACCGGGGGGAGAGTGAGAGAAAGAGGGGAGGGGGGCGGGCGGCAGAGGGGGAGGGAGAGAGAGAAAAAGAGGGGAGGAGCGCGGCAGGGGGGAGGAGAGAGACAGAGGGGAGGAGCTGGGGGGCGGAGGGGGAGAAGAGAGACTAAGGGGAGGACGGGGGCGGAGGGTGGAGGGAGAGAGAGACAGAGCCAGAGGAGGAGCGCGGCGGCGCCGCTCTCCTCCCCCCTTTCTCTCTCTCCCTCCCCCGGCGAATCCCCCGCCGCCCTCCCCTCTCTCCCTCCCTCCTTCCTCCACCCCCCCACGCCCCCCCGGCTCCTCTCTTTCCCTCCCTCTGTCTCTCTCCTCCCCCTCCGCCCCGGCTCCTACCCTCTTTCTCTCTCTCCCCTACCCCTTCGCCCCCCTCCCCGTCGCGCTTCTCCCCTCTTTCTCTCTCTCTCCCTCCCCCTCCTCTGCTCGCCGCCCGCCCCCCTCCCCTCTTTCTCTCTCTCTCCCCCGGCGGACCCCCCTCCGCCCTCCCCTCTTTCTCTCCCTCCCTCCCCCTCCGCGGCCCTCCCCTCTCTCTCCCTCCCTGCCCCCTTCGTACCCCGCCGCGGTCCTCCCCTCTCTCTCCTTCCCGCCGCCGCCCCCCGCAGCGCTCCTCCCTCCCCCCTCTGCCCCCCGCCACTCTCCTCCCCTCTCTCCCTCCCCCCCCCCGCGGACTCCTCTCTCTCTCTCTCTCTCGACTTTGTCGCTGGTTGAAGACACGACACAGTGTTTCACGTCTCCAACTCTCGACAAATTCAGGTTATTTGGGAAAAAAATTTTTCCAGTTGTTTTAAAATTTTTTTTTATATTATTTCGGTACATGTCTCCGGTCTGTTCTGTTGGTGGTCATACGGTGCTGAAAGTCCTTGATAAGGAGAAACGCCAAGAGCACGGTGCAAATGTTGGTTCCCACTTGATTGAGCGCATCAGAGCTCGTCAGCAAAGACATGTAAGTAAATATCTTTGACTCTGCATTTTCATCTCAATATTTTTTACATTATTATGGTTTATTCTACGTATTGGGTTTAAGGTTCAGTTTGTTGTTATTTGTTGTTTATTGTTGTTGTTGTGTAGTAACGTGAATGGTGGAAATAGTTAGATTTGGTTGCTCAAGACGCATTAGTATCGGAACTGAACAGGCTTTTTTTCTATTTTGCATTTTTCTCAAAAAACTTGTTATCCTCATTCAGTCATTGGAGATGTAAGCGGGAGAGGCTTAATGGTGGGAATAGAACTAATAACTGATAGAAAAGAGAAGACACCAGTTAAGGCAGAAACTGCAGTTCTGCTTGAGAAACCTAGAGGTATCCAAACACCTCAATCTGATATTTTTTATCAATGAGTTCGAACTATTTGTTATACAAATCCATTAATCATTTGCTTTTTCCTGGTTGAAGAACTTGGTGTCTAGTTGGAAAACGCGGGTTACATCAAAACGTGTTCAGAATAAATCCTCCTATGTGCTTTACCAAAGATGATGCGGTTATCTTATAATTTTCAAACATAGGAATTGAATATTTCGTTAGATGACAACTACTTGGCGAAATCGATTATTAAAATAAGCAGAAAAGACAATCCTATTAAACAAAATCCATTGCAATGTATTTGATGAGTATATATTTGTCACATGGGCAGATTTTCTTGTTGATGCTTTGCACTATTCCATGTCAAAGTTGTAAGGATCAATCTACTGTGGCCGGCTGAGATTCTGATTTCTCAAACTTAAATCTGCTGCCTAATTGCTAGAATGGGCTGATTTGCAGATATAAAGTTTCAGGGCAACATTAACAGGAGAAATTGTAAGCTCTTAAATGTCCTCCTGGGGAACTTGTACAAGAATTCCAATCCTAAATAAAAGCTGCTGTAGCTGCTCACTTATGTTATTTTCTAGAGAGAGAGAGAGAGAGGGAGGGAGAGGAACCTTGAAATTCGTGGTCCAGTGGTAGAAACCGACGAGAGAGAAGGCTGTGGGCTCTCCCACCTGGCAGAGAGTTAAGAGGTGGCGGCCCATGACCCTCTCTTCCGTTATTTAATGGCGACCTTGCTTGGTAGGATAACTGGGTGGGTCCTCTTTCGCTTGGAGATCTCTTTCATGATCCGCTCAAAGGAGAAGAGAGTCTGTTGGAGTGGTAAACAATCTGGTCGGCGCAAGACCCTTAACCAACCCGCGACGCCCCAGACAGAACTTTTGAAACCTAAGTTCAAATGGTGATTCTAACCTAAAATCGACCTATCTTCTTGTTACCCTTAAAGGTTAAAACGTCCATGGAGTCAAGACAAGGTAAATTGGATTTGGGTGTGCAAGATCAACATCCAAAATTGGGTCAGCTTTTTCATTTGGCCGAGTCTGTAATAGACTCCGCTCGAGTGTTGTCCTTGCTAGCTTTGGCCTTGGAATCCTAATGTCCAGCCCTCTTTGTCAATCCTCCCCTGGGACACTCCTCCATCTCTTTAGGAACTGCAGACATTTGGATCACTCCCCTTCAACACAAATCGCCTCTAAATATCTATACTCTAGAACATAACAGTGACTCAAACTCCTTGCTTCTACAATCTATCATAATCTCCCCTGTGGGAACCTTAAGAGTTCCTTCTTGTTTCAACTTGCTTCATACCATATGGATTCATTGAAACAAACTTGTCATTGAGAATAAAGCTATCCCCCTTATTCCATCCTTCAGATGGGCCAAGATTAAAGCCGAAGAGTTCTTTTTAGCAAACTTGTCTGCCTAGGGGTTACTCCTTGCGAAACCAAGGCCTGTGAGACATAAGAGGTCTCATTTGGGGAAAGAGAGAGAGAGTTAACATCGTTCTCAAGCAATAACCCAGTGATCACAACCCTTCCCTTAACTTAGTATTCTTGTGTTCAAATCTTAATAAAACAAAAGAGAGAGAGAGAGAGAGAGAGAATTAACATCCGTCACCGCAAACAAGAAACTAGCTAAGAGACTTGAATGTTGATTTAGGCTCTTCTTTCTGCCTGAGATTGTAGTCTTTATTACCATCTGCTTCCAATAAGCGTCTATTACAGAGTTTATGTAATTACTTACACAAGATCATCTGTTCTAAACATATGTACAAACAAGTTCCTCAAAGTTACACAATCATGAATACCAAGTATTTGGATTAGGAGATGCCAATGCAACCAACAATATTGATGCCCGGTTGGCAAAAGTTACATCCTGCACGCACAGACAAAAAACCCTAAGCCTTGAAGAGACCTCCTTGGGAAATTTATAATTTACAAGAAGCATTTAAAGACAGACTTATAACAAATTGACTATCCGTATTTACAACTTCCCAACTGGGGAGACTGCTCAAAAAAATAAAATGTGAGCGTCTTAGATTGTCTGCTAGTTACTAAGAGACATCCCTGGCCGCTAAAGTAACATCAACTTGTAGAGGTTATGTTCTTCTAGGATCCTGTAGTTTACAACTAGGCAGGCTTGCAAGGACGAGTGGCCCAAAGTGAACTCAGAGCACGAAGGCGTTGAAAGTACTCCCCCAAGGCAAGCAGGCCTCTAGCAGCTTGGCGAATTGTGAGGATGCGAGACATTTGCTGTAGGGTTTCCTGGCGAAGATGGTCTGCCTGTTCAAAAGTAGAGCAAATGCAGCTAGTCCAGTCAAAGTGTCATTAAGATCTCTATTTAGGGTAACTTATTAACCAACAAGAGAGAGTGAGTGAGAGAGAGGAATGATTTATGCAAATGAAAGTGCCGTATAGGGGTCTCATCGGCCCAGAGCAAAATATGAACACGTGCACGATATTAATTAAACTTATGGGATTATGCGGTTTTAACTAATCCAACACCAGTGAAGTGAGACAGGAAAAATTGATAAGCTTGATTTCAAAATTTGGGAAGCAGTCATTTAGAATGAAAAAAAAAACACTTATTTCACTTTCAGATCTTGCTTTTGTTGATTGTGTAGGGGGAAAGCATGAATTGGGAGAATAAATTACGTGTGAATAGCATCAATCTTTTAAAAATTCTCCCACAATGGTTAAATGGAACATATTCAATTTCTTTATGGGAAAAGGAAGTAGGCAGCCAGCACAATGTGTCCCCTATTAACTATGTGATGGTGCCCACAGAGTCCCGCATTGCTTCAATCTTACACTGCAACAAACCCCGTGGCCTCAGCCGAGAATATGTATTGAAGCATGCAAAACATACTTTTTTAATAAGTAATCACCATCTTATAAAACACTGTCAGATTCTAATTTTTGGTCTCATCAAACGAACATGTAAACTCTGAAGTGTATGAAGAAGATTCATAGGTGCGAAATAAAAAAAAAAAAAAAAAAAAAGTAAATCAAGTTACATGATAGGAAGCATGGACATCAGGTTGGGGGGGTGGATCAGTGGTGGAGCAAGGCACACTGGGAAGACCAGAATGGCTCAAGCACTCTCACCCATCTATGCACACCGAAAATTGATATTGGAAAATGCTGGGGAAAGCCCAAATTGAAATTTTAAAGAGGACCAGTCCCTTTCCAGTTAATTATATTTTGAAGTTTGAGCTTAGCATATCAATCAATGATTTCACCTTATTCCTTGGTGAGCATTCAAAAAAATTTACTAGAGAGCCACACCACAAGTGCTCTTCTATGAGTGGAGAACAAGTTGGTAATCTTTTAAAAAGGGAGCAAATATGTTTATATACATGCACATGTATACATAAAATAACCAGAATGTTTGCAGACTCTATCAACTGTCAATCACTGAATTATGCTGATTGGTAGAGTCAAGTCATAGACTAGAGGTCATTCTTAAATGACAAAGAAAATGATTATACGCTGAAAGAAGAAACTATCTAAAAGTTCCTGAAACAACCCCACCCCGCCCCCACAGATAAAAAAAAAAAAAAAAAAAAAAAAAAACACCAGGTAGTCAATCATAAATAAATAAATAAATCATGAAAGAGAACATGGGCACAGCAGGAAATAAGTATTGGGAACTGCCGGAAGTGTTGCCAGAAGACCAACCCAGCATCACATGCATGAAGTGTGCAATGAACTGACCCATAAAGATATTAAAATATGGCATATTACCTGGTTAACAAAGCTCACCAGAGCATCTAACTTCTCTATTGCATTACTCATTTGTGATATGTAACTTCCTTCACCCAGTTGACCACCTGCTATAGTCTCCGTCAGAATTTGCTGCAGTCTGTCCATTCCTTGTGAAAGAGCATCCTCAGCTTGTTGACAGGATTGTTTCAGGTTGCAAACATCCAACAGTTGTTGGTCAGTCAGGGGGTCAAGCTGTGTCACAAGTACCTGCAGTAAACACAAAAATATCTTTTCAAAACCTATTGACCCAATTGAACCTACAACCACAATTTCCTTGAAAATTAATACAGAAGTCTTCATGTTCTCCATTCAGACCATGATGACAGACCACGTCTCATAGAATTTAATAATCTGGGCATATAAGCAAAATCAAAGTACATCTTATTCAACTAAGATATTCTGGAATTTGAAACCAACTAATCTTGCTATGACTGATGCTTACTAAATTAGAAAACCAAACAGATCTAAAATATATATGCCAATTCTTGCACAGAAAGCCCAAGTGCCTAATGGTGTAAAAATGCAAAGAAATAAAGAAAATATGCAGATACCTTTAAAAGCTCTGATGGGCGAAACCCTCCGATCCATAAGAAAAAGCGTTCAGCTGATGTTCTCCACATGCCAGACATCAAATAGAAGACATCAGCCTTCGCAGCAGATGCTTTCATGCGAAAAAGATCAAAGTAGTGAGTCATGCCACTGTCGACTAGCATGTGGAGCTCCACATCAGTAATATGAGAATGCAAAGCAGTCCTCAGTTCACAAACTTGTCTATTCTGCTCGTCCACCCAGTGTCCATACTCCATTTCAAATGCAGCAATCCCTGTGGGGGAAAAACCTTTGGAGTCATTGTAGCACATCAAAAAATGAGAGCATCCTAGGTAAACTTGATTATGATAGTCCTAAATTCTAAGTACAAGGATGACAAACCCGAATTCACAGCTCCAGGGAACCCTAGACCGCTCCCATCTAATCCACCACCCACATACACACCCTGGGTACATAAGTAGCTGCATGAGACTTTAAGCCAATATATATATATATATATTTTGGTATGTAAGTGCATATATTAAAGATAGATAGGCTGATGTTCTATACCTGTTGTCTAGTTCGTTCAAGCTCTTGTTCTATTTGTATCAGTTTTAAACGACTTGTTTCTAACTGCTGAATATAGGCCTTACAAAGCAAAATAGAAACCAGGTATAGATGTTAGACACATGGTTGTTGCTCATCAGTAAAAGTAACTGAACAATGTTTAACATTCCTTTGAAAGAAACCCTCGCACACCTTTTTCCGCAGACGACTTTTCCGAGCAGCCTCACGGTTTTGTGCCAAACGTCTCTGTATCTATTTAAATAAGTAAATAATTATTATTATTCGAATGCTTAAAAGGCCACCTCAAATACCAATGAAAAGATCATGCAATAAACCAGTCAAGACATCTATAAAAATCCTAATCTTGCTAGCATACAAAGCAAGCAACTAATGGTTAACTGATATTTCCTTCTTAGGCATCTCTTATCGTGGAGATTTCCAATACCTTCCATCAAAATTTCATTCCACCCGAGATCAATCCTCATTAGTAAAGTTGAAAGTAACCAAGGTATTAGGTGGGGAAAAGAAAAGGTGAAATTAATATCATACAGTCACCAACATCAAAATATTCAACAGTTTTTCTATACAATAGGAAATGATTCTTGGCGATCAAAGAAATGAATTTGAGGCCCTACCAAATTTGATCAATGGTCACAATCTCATATAATGCAGAAGACCATTAGGTTGCTGTTAAATTAGATCATAATCATGTACTGCAAATATGAGAAAACTTAGTGAACAATTCTAATAATAACAGAGGCAAAGGAGCAAGAGGATATGGATACAAGTAAATGGACCAAATATAAATTTCCACAAAAAAAAAAACATTCAGTAGGAAATAGTTCAGCAAGTCATTGCCATATCAAGAGCTAGAGACAGAGAGAGAAACAAACACTATCAGAAGAATAGAACAGTCCATGGCTACTAACTCTAATAAAAAGTCAAACAAACCATGGTAAATTGGTTGGACCCTCTTCATGATTTTGATAATTTTGTCCTACTCAACCCCCCAGGCCCAAAAAAAAAAAAAAAACTTATGTGGACACACAAATGACAATGGAGAAAGAATAAAAAGGAATAGTGAGTAGTGCAATCACCTTTACCTTGTCAACTGGTTTAGACTCCGGAGTTCCCTGTGAAGTATCCTCCGACTAGAAACAAAAGAAACAAGGTTAGCTTACCCATAACAGCACCTACTAATACCAAGAAGAGCATCAAGAACTTATACCTGATTGTCTAATTTTGTGTCATCCTCAAGAATTGTGGATGGTGAGGTAGTGAGACACCCATTGGTTTTAAAATTTTCTCCCCACATACCAATATGGTGGATTGACTCATACATTCCCATGGTTCTTGAGGTGACATATTGAGTGGAAGAAGTATTCATGCTCTCCAGACCGATAGTTAGGTAATCTGACAAGTCATTGTCATAATGATTAGGTAAAAGACTGTTCGAAACAAGTGTAGGGTGAAGATTCTAGAAGAATCAGAAGACTGCAAATACATTGAAAAACACATTAGTAAGCATGCATATACCGATAGTTTACTATACGTACATCTAAGGTGCAAATTGGAATTGCTTACGGGCAACAACTAAGTTTTCTTGATGCATATATTGCAAATTAGTGAAGCATCCTACATTTTTTCACCATTCTTATTAATTTAATAATAATAATAACAACAACAACAGCAGCAACAGCAGCACAGCATGCTCAAATGCCTCACCAGATCACTGACATGCTGGTTGTACAAGTATCTAAAGTAGTTATAACGTAACATTAAAACATTTCACTATTAGAATAAATATGGAAAGTCACATGATTAGACAAGTCTCTAAATTTCAAGAGGTTAAGTTTTACATTACACTGTATACCACATAAGTGACCAAAGCCAGTTCCTCAACATAATCAAATAAGTTTTGTAGCAAAATACAGTTAAACACCCCCCTTGAATGCACAAACCCAACAACCTTAACACCTCCAACAGAATCTCTTGAAACACCTAGACTAGAGACTTGTCCCTTTACCAACAAAACTTATTTGGATGTTTTAAAAGACCAGATGCCTTTAGAAAAAAGAAAACAATATTAGGAAAAGGAACAAATTTGTCTGTCTTCCAAACGTCATAGAAAGAGTCTTAGCTTCTAATTCCCCTCCATTAATACCATGTTACCATGAAACCATGAAATTCTTCCTCAATTAGTCCTCAAAAAACACTTCATGTGAATCTTAAGAGCAAGCTTTTAAGATTTTACCATATATCTTCAGTCCTCTACCTCTTCTACCAAAACTAACTTCCAACCAATTTTACAGTAATCGCATAGCAACTAGAGGACGATGCATCGAACAATCAAGCTTGACCTGAATTGCGAACAAGATATGCTGACACTATTTAATAAAAGCAATTTGAAGCTGCTCATAACGAAGAAGAACCATACCCACCTCACAAAAAAGTTTAAACTACACAGCAACAATACCTGGTATTCTTCCTTTCTTAAAATTCCGAGGTAAAAAAGAACCCCCCCCCCCCAAAAAAAAAATTCTGTTATGTAATCATGGATCAAATATGCCCCAGAAACTCCACTACAAAGGAATAAATTGATAGAAAAAAAGAGCTCTCAACTAACCTGGCATGTACCTCAAGTGTATTATACGCTACAAGCAAATTGATTCCATTGTTATTTACAACCACACACACACACAGAGAGGGAGGGAGGGAGCGAAGGAGAGAGATGTTTATGAGTATGTAATATACGTATATATTTATGTATGTACGTACATACTTATGTACTCATATATGAATAACAGTGAAGTTTCTATCAGTACTAACTCTTCACCTCAATTCAAAAGAAAAAAATACAAAATCTTACAGAAATCATAAACAAAGAAATGGGAACAAGGAGATTAAGGAATTAGAACCTGGGCGAGTCACCGAAAGGGAATCCCGGGAAGAAGCCTGACCGGAGAGCACAGGAGAGATGTCAATCGGAGAGAACTACAACAAATTTCAAGCCCCAATTCTTCTTCTTCTTCTTGTTCCCTCCTCCTCCTCTTCCTCCTCCTCCTTCTCGTCCTCCTCTGTCTGAAAGGCTCTGGAACCCATTCGAACCCAACAAAAAATGGAACCCCAAAAATATACACAAATCGAATAAACTTTTTCTGAAAAAAATATATATATTTTACATTAATAATTTGATAATTTTAAGTGTACGTGTGAATCTGTGTTATCGTCTGCTACAGTTTGGAGATCAAGTTGCTTCTCCTATTTCCATTATCAATATTTTCTACGCAACAATAAAATAAAATAAAAAATATTAAATTGTAAAATATTTGAATATGCGCACCAGGTCATTTAATATCAACTTAGACTCCCACTCGCTCCATCTCAGCGCGTGAAGAAAGTTTGACGGTATAACAATAATTAATCATGATTAATAAAAGAGTTAGTGATTAATTATAACATTATTAGTTAATTAGGTGAAATGATTAAATAATTAGTAAAATTAATTAATAAAACTAATTTAAATAGTAATTTAATACATGTAATAAAAAATATGATAGAATTATAAGAAAATTTCATTTCTATTTCTCTTTCTCTCTCTAAATCTATCTGTGTTTCTCTTTCTTCTCTTCTTAATCTCTCTATTTTTCTCATATTCTGAATTGTTACACATGACTTCAAATTAACTATAAGGAGCCAAAAGGCTCTTGTTTGGTGTTTCATTTTTTTTTCTCTTTTTTTTTAAGAAAAAAAAAAGAAAAATATCACAAATGGAACCATAATAATTATTTCTTATTTTATACAATAAGAGAGTCAAAATAAAATACTAAGATGCTTAAAATATTCGGGGATGTATTTTTACAAAAAAAAAAAATAAATAAATAACATTTATTATTGGAATTCAAAATCAAACTTATATCGACAATAAAGATTTTTATCCCTAATTTTTTCTTTATGAATTTAAGTTTATGGCACTAGTATCTATTATTTAGATATTTTTTATTAATTTATTATACTTATTAATTGTATAGATATTTTTAAAACTTTATGTTATGAAAATAAGTTATTTTTTTAACCTAAAAAAGTAATTTAAAATAAGTGATTTTTAGGGTGAGACGTAACTTTATTCTTAATTTTAAACTCAATTGGCTAAATCAAATATCAAGTTATTTAGTAAATTAAATTATATCTTTTATCACCAACGAGATCCTAACTTATAAAAATTTTGCATTCCTCCATTGTCACTTAGCCGGGCTTACCCCTCTTCTCCCTTGGTCATGGAGTGAGCGAACTACGCGCGCTTCGACGAGCGTGAAGAGGAATCGGAGAGTTCAATTTCAATGGGAGTATTGTTGGCAATCAACGGCTACTAGATCTCGTCCACGTCTTCTCTGCTTGTGGGTGAAATTTCTGTTGTACGAACCTTCTCGTTCTCCTCGTATTCGAATCAAGTCGATTTCAAGCGTCCTTATTTTCAAACTCAAACTCAATTCTTTTAACTTAATTCAAACTTAAACTCAAATTTGACAAATAATAAATAATAAAATTTAAATTTAACTCAATTATATAATAAAATTATTCGAATTCAACTCAAAAACTCGATTATTATATAATATATTAATATATTTTATTTTATTATAAAATCTTTCCTGATTAAACCTTTTTTTTAATAGATTTGAAGGATTGAAGCGTTGTAAAGGGAAGAGAAAAGCAATAAATCTTTTTAAATAATTTATTAAATTTCAAATAAATGGTATAATAATGGAAGTGCAAAAAATTTGGTGCCCTTATTATAATGCAAATGGGAGTTTAGGTGTCTTACCTAATCACAATCTTTCCAAAGTTTGCCCCTTCGCATCCTTCAGAGTCAGAGACACACTGGATTGATCTTAACTTGTCCATCTTGCTTACCACTTCGTTCTTTTTCTCTCTCTTATTTATTATATATTTTTTATGTTTAAAAATTCTTCTCATCAATTGATATTCAAAACTATAGTTTCACAAATTCAATCTAAATTAAGATTATATCTGTTTTTAAGAAAAATTCTCTTAACATAATTTTCTCTATTCAGAAGTCTCGAATCCGAGTCATTTTAATATCTTTCTCACTAGAATAACTCTTTATTCGGATTTATTTATTGTATCTCTCACTTCTTCGACAAATGTGATGCAATAAAATATCAAAAGAAACTTGAATAATGTATAGAAAAGTGGGGTAGGGGTAAAGTTTTTTAATTTGAGTTTCATGGCAAAACAAAATCCGAAAGTACACAAATGATTCGGATTAACTAATAAAAGCTTTATAATTTAAATTTAAAGATCCCATTTAGGAAGGCTTGTCATCTATTTGAGGAGTCCCATTCAGTTCGCATGAAATATGCTGAATTTTTATATATATATATATATATTCTAATTTAATTAATTCTGTATTAAACTTTATTATCATAATTATTGACTTTATGTCTGATAACGATCTTCAAATTGTTTAAGCATTATTCTTGAATTTACTAAATGCATTACACCTTCGTGCAAGTTGCATGTGCCCACAACTTTTTGACAAACATCATCATCATCATCATCTCTCTCTCTCTCTCTTTGGTCCATTCTCTCTCTCTCTCTCTCTCTCTCTCTGTGAGAATAGAAACTTCATTCCCTGTACACTTTTGCTTTTATTAATTTCGATCACGAAAAATCTAGGCCTCTCTTGTCAATCACAAGTGTAGCAAGACCTTATTCGATAGATTTGGTATGAACATAAAGATTCCTATTTTAGATAAGAGACCTGAAATTCTCCATTCACGAGTACAGAACCCTCCTCCCAAATCTTCATGGCCTTGTATTTCGCAATACAGAATCCAAGTTGTCTGACCAGTGACCAATTTGGATAAGCTTAAATGACAAAGAAAAATTAGGTCATGGTGGCAATTATGTGTGTAAAGTAGTGATCTTATGTGGGTTTAGTGCTTTACAATGTTTGGTTGATTATTTATTTATTTATTTTGGCTGCTTTTCTTGGTCTGAATCTATCTGTTTGAATTAAATATTTAAAAATAAAAAGAAATTGAAAAGGCAACGCCATAGCAAGCAAAATCATAATATGCTCATTCCTATTTGTAGTGCTATTTTTTCTTTTTATTTTTCTCAAAGTGCAGTCTAAAGTGGATTGCCACTAAGAATGGCTTGTGTCGCGTCATAAGAGAAATTGGAGATGCATGAAACTGATGGGTGGTTTTTGGGACCTCCTTGTTGGGAGCTTTCTCTCACTTATGCTGGTCATAAGAGAATGGAGTGGTACCGATGCATGGTTGTTCGGTAAAAAAAATATTAAATGTTTTAATAAAAACATGAATTTATTATTTGGAGAGTTTTTATTAAAAAATGTTAATAATAGTTTGAATTTGATTAATTGAAATATAATTCTGGATATCGGTTAGTCAAGGAAGAGAGAGAGAATGGGGTGGCCTCTCAATGCTTACAAGTGAAAAAGAGAGTTTGTCTCGGTTGGTGCTCTTGAGTTTCACAAAAGTGTGGGAGGACCGTTTGGAAACAAGTTGGAGAGAGAGAGAGAGAGAGATTGATCGCTTGATGTCATGTCCCCACTAGAATCAAATGAAGTTGGTCAATTTGCTGCGCAACATACCTTAATGCCTTTGTTATTCTAACCTTTTCAACTTCTTGTTCTATGAATTATTTTGCATTGTCCTTCTTTTCCTCATCCTCAAGGACATGAAATTGTTGTACTAGAGAGTCAAAATTGGAAAGTTTTGACTCTGCCCAAAAATGACCCAAGCCCTTTAAGGGATACGTCTTTCTTCTCAAATTGCTGTTTGCCCTTGCTTTTTAAGGATGGTTTGGGATGTCTCGTTCCAACTTAGGCCCCCAAAAAGTAAAACATATATTTTTTATTCATTTTTCAAAAAAATTCTTGAAAGCCTTATTTTTAGGTTGAATTGAATTGAAGAAGTATAAAAATGGTACCAAAATTTTGTATTAATTGTTAATATTTATGGTCGATTCTCAAGAGCTTGTACCATATAATTTGTAGTAATTGTTAATTGAAGATATATAGAATATTATTTTTTTTTCCTTCAAAATTTTACAAAAATCATGTAAAATTATATAAAAAAGGGATCAAACGTCAAATGCTTCACACCTTCACACCTATTTACAATGATTCCATTTATCAAGATTTTACGAGGAAGGAATTGATTTAGTTGGGTAACTCGGATATCGGTTGGTCAAATATAAAAAAACAAATAAATTCTTTTAAGGAAGGGGAAATAAAATCAGAATCATTAGGTTAATAGATGAAATTAGTTTTATTTAAAACTTATAACTAGTTATTTTAAATCTGAAAACCCGTTTCGCCAAAATCTGACATTATGTTATTTTTAAAAATTCTAAATTAAATAATATAATCGAATTTTTTTTAGTGAGATCATCTTTTGAACTGCTATTTTATGCTTCAGAATTGTGCGTATCAACAAATCCTTCTTTTCTTCCCTGATGATTATGTTCCACACCTACCCTTGGTTTAAAGTCATACACACTTGTAGCTTAGACTTTTAAAATCACATACTTATTGGCCCTTCCAAGTTTGAAAAGCCCCGTAACCAAATTTTTTTTTTGATTGTACAGATATTTGAATTTGGAATCACCATATTAAGAAAAGAGGTTGTAACCACTATATTATTCCCTTGGGACCTAGAACCAAATGATTACTCCAAAGGTATGACTCCAACAGAGGCAATTCTAATGTTCATAAGCTTTCATACTTATCAAAGAATTCTTAAAAATCCAAATTCCAAGGATGGACACCAATCAAGAATTGCTTAATTTCTATTAAATGGGGTATATACTTTTTTTTTTTTTTTAGTTTAATAACAAAATTTTGGGTCTAAACCTTTAAAATTGAGGATAATACCATTCAACTACTAAACAAATTAAAATTACTTTTGAAATTTGAGTTAACCATACATTGTACATCCTGTGCATATGTATAAATATAAAGCAGAACTAATAGTTGACATGGTGAAAAAAACATAAGATCTGTTAATCACAACTCGGATTCGAAGCATATTTGTTGGTCAAACAAAAAAATAATATAAATCAGACTCACACCCTAAAAGAAATAGAGAATGTTAAACTATTAATGTCCTTTATTGACTTTTTTGGTGGAGTGGTATATTTGCTATTGGTGGGCAAAAAGGCATTCTGCATTAGATTCGAGTTTATGATGAATCTTTTATAGATTTGGTACCATTAAAATGCAAACTTGCACAGTTGCTTGCGAGAGCCAAAGGATGTGTGACCATGGTGCGGTGCCACATGTGATGGGGACAATTGGAATTTCTGCACTTTATTTGATTGGATAACAAGAGCTTCTGCTCTTTGGATCAAGAGTCCTCTACATGACCTCATTTCGTCTTCCTCTGTTTGGTCTTCAACTTCATGATTCTTAAAGTATGAAGAATAAGATATATTTTGTTGAGAGTATATAGAAATAACTAGAGGTTGAATAGAGATGAGGATGTATTTATGTGAGAGAACTATGAACCATTTCAAGCTGCCTCGTTTTGCTCAAAACAAGAAATTCTGAAGCAAATGACGGATTTTCTCACGCATGAGATTTACCTTAAAATAACTGCATCTTTTTCTTCGTCTCAAATGGAAGGGCCTCAGCCCAAAAGGCACACATAAGCCACCCACGCTAAGCCCATCAACACAGCAGGGCCTATCCTGCCCGCATCCGACCGTGCCAAGAAAGACCCGTCTCCCTGGGGGAACGTGGAGGAGGGACCATCCTCGCTCATAATGGGCCCCGGTGGCTAACCAATTGACACTTTTTTTTTTTTTTTTCACAATGAGACTCCGAACCAAGTATATTACAAGGAAAAGGAGGATCGGTGCCATTTGAACTGAAACTCATCGACCAAATTGACACATTGATTAGCCTATGGATCCATGTCCCACCATGCAATTCTAGTCCCCACCCATCATTGTTCTGCACTCTTTTAACTAGATTTGTGCTAGCCACCAACTTTGATTGGCTCAACGGGAAGCACGCTGATGACCCCTTAACTATGCCTGAGTTTGACTTGTCATAGAATGGAAAAATCACATTGGGAGATTTGCCTTCTAAATAGAACTTGACAATGGATCAACCTAAATTAGTCGGGATGAAATTCTGGATACTGGATGGTGACTCCAAGCTGGAGCACCGAAAAAAAAAAAGGTTTGAGCTGGCCACAGTTGAGGATACTTCTTGCTTGAGCGAATGCACTGCAACCGTGGAATCCATCTCCACCATCTCATAAGGCTGGACAAAACATGTACCGAGGTTTACTACAAAGCCTTGGACCTATCGACCCTACCATCTTTTATTCTGGCCAATTTTTTAAGTCTCCCCTTTGATTTTGAGAGGGTCAGGATTATTTTGACCACGAGGAATGAACGTTGGTGTGCAAATGCGGGCTGGAGTCCTGGGCCTTCTGGGGGCCCACCCATGGGCCAAGAGAAAGTAATTGAAATCATATACTAGGTTCTAAGTCCACTTTCATCTCGATCTGGATTACTTGGTAGAACCAGACCAACAAGACCATTTGACCCAATATAAGAGGAACTTGAATTTTGAATAAAGACCAAAAGGAATCCACTTTGAGAAATGGGTGATATGTTCCATGCAAAGGAATCTAATGCCCATTAGGAAAAAAAATAGAATAAATAAAATTTTGAACACAAAAAATGTTCATATAATAATAATAATAGTAATAATAATATCTTTTTATAGTGAAATTTGTCTTTTATTTTAAGTACAAAATTATATATTTTGCTATTCAGAAAAATATTACAAATAAGAAGAAAAAGAAGAAAAATCCAAGACAGTGAAGTTGAGGCAAGCCAAAATCCCCCCCCCCCCCAATAAAAAAAACCATGAATGTGTACCATGTTTGTTGTGCAAAAGATGCTAAAATAATACTTTCTTTTGTTAACAAAACCATATTACATATTCCAAAGGCATTGCTGTCGAATATGTGAGGAAAGCATAAGCATCCTCGGTTGTCTATTTGGGAATCATATTCCCCTCGACTTTGGAAATTTCTCTTTCTTGTCACTTGTTAGTACTTATGATTTTTAGTTTGACTAAGTGCCTATTTTAAAGTTAAAAGATATTTAATATTTTTATTTTTAAAAATAAACTAATTTCATAATTTTTAAATTCAATTAAAAGTTAAAAATTAAGAGTTCAAAGCTAAAGAATACGATGGTAAATGAATTTATGATATGAATATATTTGAAATTTTATATCCTTCAAGTGAAAATATAAATTAAAATAAAAATTATATTTTTTAAAAAATTGACGTATAAAAAATAAGAAGAAAAACAAGTTTCTCCTAGAAGTATTTTCTTAAAAACTATTTTTAAAATTTTTATTTATAAAAAAAAAAAGAAAAGAATCTATTTAATAAGACTTCTCTATATAAGGAGAAAAGAAATCGAAAAAACAAACCCTATCAAATAGGCATTAAGGTACAAAACCATATGGTCCTGAATACCTCCTAGCCTAGAGTCCCCCAGACTCCAAAACGCCAAAAATTAGTCTTTACCCGGCCTTAGAGCTATGCCTTACCACATAAGCTATAGTTAAAACTAAGGATTTAAGAGACAAATAATTCTTTTTTTTTTGTCATATATGAATCGTGAAAAATACGAAAATATATATATTTATAAAAATTTAAATATGAAACCCTAGATAACACATTTGAGCAAGAGCTCTATAACACTAAGATGTCCCTACAAGGACATAGACTAATAATTCATATTTACATATTAAAGAGTGTTATTTTAGCAGTAATATCGCGCCTCTTATAAATTAATACTTTTATTATATTAAATTACAAAATAAACCTTAAAAGTTTCTTCACAAGCTATTGCATTGCATGAAGTAGACCAATATTTAAATCTCTATTTAACTTACACCCCCTTTTAAATACTGTTTATGATTTAAATTTGTCATAATTGTATTGCATATTTTTTAATACTTATCTATATTTCTAAATATTTTATATATTTTTTAAAATTAAAATTATCTTTTTAATATTAAAAAAATAATAATAAATAGTAAGGCTTATTGTAATAAAACCACTTGCTTTGGTCCGTAGAATTTTATTTTTAACATATGCTGATATTAAAAAATTCTTGATGCAGTGCACCCTCAAATTCTTTTTTTTTTTAATTAAATATATAATTTTAGAAATTATAATATTAAATATTATTTATTTATTAAAAAACTATTATGTTAAATTTATATTTGTAAATTCTTTTTCTGACAATAGTCATAAACAATACTATGAAAAATAAATTACGTTGTTAGGAAATTCAAAACTTTGATGCAAATCATATCTTAAGCCAATTAATTAAAGTCCACTCTTACTTTGACAGTTGTTAACCATTCCACCAACTATGGTTTCAATAACTGCACCGTGGTTAACCAGCATTTGTCTCGATTTCTTTTTTTTTTTTCATGCGGAATTATCGGATAGGAAAAGAAATTTTTGACCGCCAGGGTTACCAGACTGTCATGACATTTCTCTCCCCAGCTCTCTCTCTCTCCCTCTCTCTCTCTCTCTCTAAATTGTGGAGTAGAGACCACGCAATGCAGACCACGTGTGAAAAAATTTCCTTAATGAAAGATTAATAAAAAATAATAGAAAGTTAATTTGATTAATTAAGTCTACTAATCCAGACTCGGTCTTGGCCCAAAGTTACGGTCAGCTCCAAAAAGCAAGCCTATGAGATTTTTTTTTTTTTTACTGGGGGAAAGAAAAGGAAGAGAAGGACGTTGCCCGTGCTGCCCGACCTGCTCTCATCAATTCCGGGCAGCTATCTCTCTCTCTCTCTCTCTCGCTCACACACCCCCACACAGACACACTCTCTCTCTCTCTCTTCTTTGCTGATATTAATTTTCTCTCTTCTTTTGGGGGCTTACTTTTCGTCGCTACGATCAAAATCGGATGGTCCAGAATGAATTCGGCTCTTTCCTTCTAATTTCTGAGGTTTTAGGCCTTCCATACCTCAGATCTGCTCTCTCTATCCCCAGATCTCCAATCTCAGGTACCTTTCTCTTCTCCGATTCTCTCTACTATCTTTCTCAACCCTGATTTTCTCTCTCTCCCTTGGTGCTTGATCTGTATCTTCTCGTACTATATGACTCATTAGGCATGTTGTTGCATATTCGCCTTAACACTTTCTGGCGACGATTTCTTCGCTTTTTGTGTATGTTTTCCCGAGAAATTCGTCGCCGGAGAGTTTAAAGCAGTTTTTCATCGTTTTCTCTGTTTTCTCTCCTCTTTTAAAAAATATTATTCCTTTCTTTTCTATATACATATTATTTTTGCTAAAATAAAGGAAAATATTAGTCAATATTACGGCGCCTGACGCTGAGCCTATTTTTTGGCGCCGATTTCTTAATGTTTTTTTTTTCATCTTAATTTGTTCAGGTTCTGGTGGTCGGTAAAAATGGAGAGGAGCGATAGTTCGTTAGAGGTTCGGCTCGGTAATGGAGTCATGGCTTACGTCGGCGAGGCTTTAGCGGCTCTGCTGGTCTCGGCTCTTCTCAGAACTCAGCTTTCGTTGACCCAAGTAAGTTTTCTTTGATTTTCCTTTTTTTTTCCCTTGAAGCTTTTGTGGGTTTTAGTAACGAAGTCGTGTGTTGTCACTCTAGTATTTTGGGTTCTTCCAACGTCGTTGTTACGTCCATGTCTCTGTCTATGTGGTTTTGGGGTGTTGTTAACATACGGCACTGGTGAAGATTACTAGGCTAGCCTTTTTTTCGTGGTTGTAGCCTTGTAGGTCTTGCTATCTTGCTCTGCTCGGCTTTTCGGTACTCTAATTTCGAAAATTTTATTTATCTTATTTATTATTATTATTATTATTATTATTACTATTACTGGTCAATGAATTATGTTCCTTTGTTGGCAAAAATATACAAGTTAATTAAATGATTGAAGGAGTAAATAACAATGTTCGGCGCAAAATGTTCTTTATTGGTCCATGCTAAAGTACGCCACCGGTGTTGGGTACAATTCTGGGTGAGAAGCGCAGTGTGTATTCATTTTTATTTGAACTTTTCTCTAAATACATGGAGGAATTACCTTTTTTTTTTGGGGATTCGGTGAAGCGGGGTTTCTTTTTCTTGATCCACAGAGGGAGAGAGAGAGACGGGGGGGGGGGGGGGAGGGGGGAATTACATGGGCAGAGGACTTTTCTGCTGAGCCTTGATTGTTCCCCCCACTTATAATCATTTCGTTTATATCAATTTCGGTTAATATAAAATATGTTTTACTGAAAAATTAGTGAACATTTAAATTTAATTTAAAATTGAAATTATTATGATATAAATAATTTTAATTAAAATTTTTATCTAATTTTGATTTTCTCGAATTTGGTAAACGGGTCCGTGGGATATTTCGTTGGATATGTCTCGAATATTCGCTTGATTGCTTGCTCCTCGGTGGCTGTTTCAAAACTTGCGTGCCATGCGGACACCTGTCTGTTCAAAATTAAAATTAAATATCTTTGCTTTGTGCTTGGCATTTTTTTACTTTACCTTTTTAACCTTCGTTTTTGCTGTTTTCTGGGGGCAGGCGGTGTCTTTGTGGCATTGTGGGGGTCTCTTTGGTGGGTTTAGGATAAAGTTTTTGCCTTTTGCTTTCAATGGCACCCTTTTACTCTATTTCTAAGATGTTTTGGGGTGCTCCATTATCCTTTTTTTTTTATTTTAGTTATAAATATTCAACATAAAAATTTATTCTTTTAAAATTATGAATATTATATATAATTTTTTTGAAAAAATTAAAGGGACAGTTGCCCTCCACCTCCCTTTGACTTTTTCACATTAAAGGTATTTCTTTTTAATACATAAATGAGTACAATAACAAATTTTGAATAAGAGTTTTGTTTTGATCTAAAGTATGGGGGGTATAGGAATAACACACCCCGGTGTCCCATCACAAAAAATTGTGTTCTCGTCTCACCACTCCTTCCTCCCTCACTGGACGTTTTATATTGAGACTCCCTCAAAGGTCCTCCATTGTGTTGATGTCATATTACTTTTGAGGCAGTTTACCAACACTCCTGCCTCGTTTTGCATATTAAAACATCCAACTACCTTTCTTTTTAGTGATTAAATTAGCTAACCAACCACTCTCTCTCTCTCTCTCTCTCTCTCTCTCTCTCTCTCTCTCTCTCTCTCTAGGGATTTAGTAAAATGGGTGTCTTACATTCTGTCTTCACTGTGCATATGCTAATAAATGTGCTTGGAACATCTACCTGTGCAATCAATATGCTAATGGCCGATATACATTCAATCATAGCTGTATAGACTTAGTAGTGAAATATCTTTGCTCCCCACATAAGTTGGTTTTGCATCATTAAAGCAGTCTAACCTTAACAATGGGGGGAATTCCACAAACGTGGTTTACAGGGTTGCTTAGGGATGTTACTAATTAGTAAGGCTTCAAAAAGTGGGGACTCTTACACCAAGCCCCAATCTAAAGTTGTTGATGCTGAGGATGATGATGGCAGCGAAGATGATGGAGATGAGGACGGTGACTTTGGAGAAGGTGAAGAAGAATTATCATCTGAAGATGGAGGTGATAATGGCGACAATCCTAACAACAACAAGAACAACTCAAAGAAGGGTCCAGATGGGGCTGGTGGCGGGGCAGAGGCAAACGGTGAAGATGAAGGGGAGGATGAAGATGACGATGGAGATGACCAAGATGAAGACGACGATGACGATGACGACGATGATGACGACGATGATGGTGATGAGGAGGAGGAAGAAGTTGTTGAAGAAGAAGATGAACCAGAGGATGAGGAAGAAGATGAAGACGAAGAGGCCCTTCAGCCCCCAAAGAAAAGGAAGAAGTAAATTAAAACAGTGACAGAATAATTAAATGTTGTCTTCCCCCTGCTTGTTCCCCAGCTGTATTGTCTTTTTATTTATCCTGTGAGGAAGAGAGAGCCATATTTTAGGATAATGTTTTTAGGGTACTAGTTATTTTCAAATCTACAAGTCAGAGGAGTCTGGAGCATTCAAGCAGCGGCATCATAACAAACTCATGGTCTAATTTGGCAATATGTTAGGAGGTTCCACTTGGAGTTTTATATATATTTTTTGAGTTAAACCTTATGCTCTTTCTTTTGTCTGTTTTTATTTCTTATAATGGTGAGAATTTCTTGTAAAATCCACCAAACAGCAATTTCAAAAGCTGGGGAGCAAGCATATGGTATAAATTTGTGCTAGCTCGCCCAATGTATAAAAGGGGGCAAATTTTTCCTAACGGGTACATAACAACAGTGAAACATTTGCTATCTTATGCTCATTCTTTCACGGGATCTTGTCAATTTTAGTATCCAGGTTTGAAGCATCAATACTAAGGATCTTATCCGACCATGGTGCCCTCTGTGGTGTGCGGCATGGCTAAGCCCTTGCATTTCCTAGCATATGTTGCTTCCATTTTCCGGATACCTCCAAAGTTCAACGAGGTAACTCAAAGCAGAAGTGGCTGACTTCATGCAATGTTGAACATGCGGTAGTATTAAAAAATTCATATTCCTTATTATTCAAAAAGGCTTACCGCTGAGTCCGCACATACTACCATCATAAGCAACCAATGTTGATGAAAATCATAGCAGCATGGCTAAGCCCTTGCATTTCCTAGCAAATGTTGCTTCCACTTTCCGGATGCCTCCAAGGTTCAACAAGGTAACTCAAAGCAGAAGTGGCTGACTTCATGCAATGTTGAACATGCGATTAGTATTAAAAAATTCATATTCCTTATTATTCAAAAAGGCTTACCACTGAGTCCGCACATACTACCATCATAATCAACCATCATGCGGTAGTATTAAAATTGTATGTGAGAGG
Source organism: Dillenia suffruticosa (assembly GCA_033439265.1). Lineage (NCBI taxonomy): Eukaryota > Viridiplantae > Streptophyta > Magnoliopsida > Dilleniales > Dilleniaceae > Dillenia > Dillenia suffruticosa. The sequence goes on from JAVTVX010000027.1 coordinate 3,683,835, forward strand.
CTGCTTTTCTGTTAGAAGATATGACCAGTGAATGAGAACTATTGCCCACCCTAAAGTAGCTAAAATGAGATAATATTAAACTGACAACATTCGGATCACTCATTCCCTCCTCTTCCATACGCCAAAAGAATGCCTAATTCATAACACCCCTGGCACTGTCAATAGAAACCATAAATGCCAACAACTAGAAGTCAACTTAAGTCCCAAGAACAGTACATGCTCAGAAATGGCTTCTTTCACCAATTTTGCAAAACAAATAAAAAAAAGAGTTCAGCTTTAGACAAATCCACATCTCAATCAGATCGTAAAAAGGCCTTAGCGGACTGGAATTTAAAGAAAAGGTGATCACAGAAAAGACATCTCTTTTCCCCAAATGAAGAAGAATTCTCTATTGACAGCTACCTCTTGAAAGCAGAGAGTATCTTCCTATTGCACATACAGAAAAACATCTCATGAAGCTGAAAAGTCTGTCAAGGAAGACATGTTAACAATCAACTTGGACCTCAAAGAACAAATTTGCCTTATGAGTCAATAATACCTCTCTTTGGCTCTTCACACTAAGTGCTGAAAGCATGAGAATGGTCATGTCATTATACAATACCCTCCCGAATAATCTATTCCTCAGAAATCAGCCCATAAAACATCATCCACAAACACACTGAGAGGCATAATCTCTGTCATCTTTGAACTTCTTTTGTGTCGCCAATACATCAGCAATTCAGGTACATAGAACGGCTAGACAAACATGACCCCCACCCAACCCCCACACCCATACTTTTTCTGTTGCTTTTTCCTGTCAAGCCGCTCCCTTAGCACGAAAGTTTTACCAAAGACATCAACAACGTGGATAACCATACAGAAAAGACACTATTTTTCCCAGTTTCCTGTTTCATTCCCTCCTCCAAGATTGAGCTTCCATGTACAACAAAAACATAGGCATTTTAAGTATCTTAGTAGTCCCAGGCAATACAAAAGGTTGCTCAAGACTTTGAGAATACACAGGAGCCACGGCATGACCAAATTTGCTTTGAACTATTTCTCCCTTATTCCTAAAACTCCCCCCACCCATTTGGTACTAAAGCCATGGGTTAATATTTAAATAAATTCTCGAAGCATCATACAGTTCACTGAAAATATTCAACCTAATGACAACCAAACACTTTCACTAGCTACAGTTTTCAACTGCTGAATATCATATAGATGCCTAGTAGTTATTATTTCAGGGTGAGAGAAAGCAATCCGATCAGTAAAAATGAAAAGCTAGCCGCTTAAGCAGCTGGAGATGCAAAAGCCCCATAAGAAGCATTGCACTCTTAAATCGTATAATTAATTTCTCAACTGGAAAGGTGAAAAGATCATCCTAAAAGGCCAGGACTCAAAAATAACAACAACAACAACCCGAGTCTTAATCCCAATAATTTGAGATCAGCCTTTTGAGAGACAAGCATGGAGATTTAAAGATAAATAAATAATAATAATTAATTAATTATTTTAAAAAAATATATAATAATAATAATAATAACAATAATAATAATAATAATAATAATAATAATAATAATGATAATAATGATAATAATGATAATAATGATAATAATGATAATAATGATAATAATGATAATAATGATAATAATAATAAAATGAATAGATAAAAGATAAATAAATATGTAGTCTAATTTGTGCGAATTTTTCTACGCCACTCATTCCTATTCAACGTTATCCTCTCGTCTAAATCCTTAACTATCATGTCTTTACGGATAATTTGCATCCAAGTTTTCAACGGTCTACCTCTACGTTTTACTAGAACTTCTATATTCAAGTTTTCTACTCTTCTAACCGGTGCGTCTTTAGGTCTTCTATGCACATGTCCAAACCATCTTAGTCGACACTCTTGCATTTTATCCACAATTGAACCAATTCTCAATTTGTTACGAATCTCTTCATTTCTGATTCTATCTCTTCTAGTTTTACCACACCTCTATCTAAGCATTCTCATTTATGCTACTGCCAAAAATAAAAAATAAAAAATTGGAGAAGAATAACATCAGGAAACAAAAATTTTACAATATTACATATGAGAAGAAGCAACTAAAGAAAAAGCAATGAGAACAAAAACACTAACAACTGGACAAGGCGGGCAGGACAACCAATTTCACCGCACAAGTGTGACAAAATCACCATCTTATGGAGTTTTACCCATATACAAAGAACCTTCCAATAACAAGTAGTTAGTAATCACAGAAATCTTTACCATCTAAATGAAGTAATTTCAGCCTTTTTTATTGACATGTACCTCCCTATTTAACAGTGGAATGTGAAGGAAGAAAAAAACAATAGTACCATAATGAGTTTATTGCCTTAAAAAATACAGTCAAATATTACCAACTAATTGTAGCATTCCTGCCTATATATATAAGAAAGGCCAAACCGTGAAAGTATTAAGGACTGCAGTCCTTGAATTAAAATTAAAGAAACAACCTATATATCAACTCATTAAGGTTAAATGCAAACTCCAAAACTACCCATGGATCTAACATAGGACTAGACAGAAACGGAGAGAAGCAAATTAACATTAAGATGCACCATCATGGTTAAAAAATAATAATAATAAAATAAAAAAAAATAAAATCTCACAAGAACCAATCAGACATGAGAACTCGAAATAGGGCACCAATTTTTGTGTTTGTAGTCAATGGAAATAAAAAACAGTAGAATGTAAGATGCAAAAATTTTGGAAAGAATAAAGCTTTTTGTATAAGTAATGGATGAAAAAAAAAATGTAGACAAAGAGACCTCACAAAAACTCATTACCAGGGAGCAGTTTCAAATATTTCTGATAGCAGATATAAAATATTAGTATAACTATTAGTATAGAGATAAATCAATGAAATGTAAACTGAGAAATTATTAGATAAACCTCATGACTTGACATAAAGATGTCTTTGAAATCAGGAAGGTGCAGCCTCAAAGAAACTAAAATTGCTCATCCGACAAACACAAAGGTTGTGTTTTACCATAGAGAAGGAGAGAAGAATGCAAAAGAATAAAATGAGCATTAGCCAAATTAAAATTAGAAAAAACAAAACAAAATGAAACAAAACTAAAAAGCAATTGCAAGAAAGCACAAAAAGTTAAAGAACACGAAGAAGGGTAACCATTAAGCTATTGCCATACAAATCAAATTATGAATAACAAAATAAGGGTATCAACCGAGAGTTCTGTAGCCTGATCTTTTATAAAACCATGAACAATGAAAAGGAAGTCCAAGTACAAAAGTTTCTCCATTTGAAAAACAGAGACTTCCAAAACAGCAAGTAACCCAGACCAAGCAGTTAGACAAATAATCTCCAATACAGCATTTCAAAGACCCTCATGCTCGGTTGCTCTTCATCTGCAATTGTAGACCCAACTTTGTAAATCGCAGCGAAACAGCGGGATAGAAAAACGTCTTGAAAATAGAATAATAAAACTATTTGAACAAACTGAAAACTTCATTGTGGAACAAAAAATTAGGAGAAATCAAGAAAAATTAAGAATTAATACATTTACGTTATATTGTATGCTAGAAAGATGTAAAACCCGTTCCAAAAGAATTTACCACAAGAATACCTTTTCACTTAGGCACCAAATAAACTGCTGGAAGCTCATATAAAGATGATTCAAACCCACAACAACCAGAAGACAAGTTGCTTAGAAGGTGAACAACAATAAAAATTTCCAATAAGATATAGATATCTATAAAAGACTAGGGGACTTGGTTAGACAGTCAAATCAAACTCTAATACATTTGGAGGCACAAACTTGAATAAAAGGGAGGCTTCTGCATTGGCAGGATTTTCTCATTCACCCCACTTTTCAAGGTACTGACATTTTGCATCATGTTGTTCAAAGCAAATTTGACACAACTAGAAAGGTACTAGCCCATGTATACATTTTTCTTTTAAATTTTTAGCAAATCTTAAATGATGACATAATGATGTTTTTCGACAATAGGCCCCTTTTGATGATTGAGTTTGAAAATTCTTAGAATTTTTACAAATAATGCTCAAATGCGTTGGTGTCGAGAGACATACAAAGAGGCAAGAGTTTCTAATGTTTGGCTAGAAAGGTTTGTCTTTGAGTGTATTATACATCTAAATGATCCTTCTAGTCTCACTTCAGCAATCAGCATGTAAGGTTTGAAAGAACCATCCATTGTGAATATCCAGCATGACGGAGGAGCACCTTATCCTCTTCCTAGTTTCACCTCCTATCTACCAGGAAATGATCAATTTAGTCCCAATAAGTGCCAATGGTTTAATTTTCACCCATTGGTCTAGTAGAAATGAAAGCAGCTTAATGGAAAATAAACAGTACAGAAACTGCTTCAGCATAGATGGAGAATCAGCAAAAGCAATGCAGACATAAACATATAATAACTTAAAAAAGAGAGAAAACGCATGTAAATAGAATATCCATTTTTTTAGTAGTCTGTGCAAAGAAATCATCAGTATCATATTGAAGGTTTAACGTATAGTATAACTTGCAGAATGTTGTTGAATATGTAATATCTACCTTTACAAGTACAGAAAACCATAAACATCCAAGCACAATAAAACGATTTTGAAGAAGTAAGAACCAAAATGAAACATTCAAGATCTGAGTGACATAGATCATACCACATGTAGGGTGGATAACCACTGTAAGAACCACCAGCTCCTGGAGCCCGAGCAGCTGATGACTGCCCAAGCTGCAAACCAGGATAAGACCCATATGCCCCAAGCACTGATGGAATCCCGTTTAAACTACCTAAACCAGGTGTCACGGCACCAAATCCACCTACATTACCTATTTGGCTTGTGGGAATCACACCTCCCATCATGGGTGCAATCAACCCAGCATTTGGGTTCCCAAGCAATCCACTATACATGGGGTTCAGACTCGGAATTTGACTATACAAAGCCAAATTCTGCGCTGCTGCAACTGCATTCAAGATGGGGGGCTGAGCCGCCTGCGCAGCTACCGCACCCGAACCTGACCCAGCAACCTTATTTTTTCCATTTGCAGCCTTTTGACAATGCAATTGTTGTCCTTCAAACATCTTATGTGGCTCTTCTAGTGCCTTTTTTGCTCCCTCGACTGTCTTATACACAAACAAAGCAAACCCTCTCGATTTCCCAGTTCCTGAATCAAACCCAATTGGTCCTGTCTCAATGTCCCCAAATTTCTCAAAGAAAACCCTAAGTTTCTCCTTTTCAACATCTGCACCTACATTGCTCACATAAATCTTCCTGCCTAAAGAATCATTACCACTCCCTACACCACTACTGGAACCACCCAACGACGCCAGCTGACATGACGCAACGCGATTACCCACCTTCTTCCTCGGAGATTTTAGGGCTTTTTTTGCGCTCTTCCTATTCTTAAACACCACAAACCCATAACCCTTTGCTCTCCCAGTATTTTTATCAAGAACAACCTTACACTCCTCAATTTCTCCGTACTGCTCGAAAATCGACAATAGGGTTTCGCGAGTGGTGTCCCAACCGAGACCGTGAACAAAGATCTTACGATGCGAGATGTCGCGATCGGCGGTTTCGAGAATGCGTTCATACAGAGACGAGTCTTTCAGAGAAAAATTGCAAATGAAGTCAATAAGTTGGTCTTTGGAGTAGGGTTCGAGAAGGGTCTGGATCCTTTCGGAGTCGGATTCAGAATCGGAATCGAAAACGGAGGAATCAGAGTTAGGGTTTTGGGAAATAGTGTCGTCTATATCTTTGTGCTTGAGAAGTTTTTTCTTTGATTTTAGGGTTTTCTTGTCGATTTTCTTCTTTGGTATTTGCTTTCTAGACTGCTTCTCTTTTAGCTTATTCTTTAATTTGTTCTTCGGCATGGCTGGAGACCGAAAATAATAATAAGAAGAAGAAGAAGAAGAAGAAGAAGAAGAAGAAGAAGAGGCGAAGAGAAACTTACGGCTCGTGAACTTGGGCTCTCCTCCTCTGTGTCTCACACGTCTGCCTGGCTTCCGTCGCCCCCCGACACAACCCGAGATTTGGAAGGTTTTCCAAAAACTTCACCCTAGAATTTCCACTTTTCGAAATATTTTATATTTTCATAAAGTTTCTATTTTTTATTATTTAAATTTTTAATTTTATACCTTGAGATTTAATTTTATAAAAATAAAAAATATTAATTTAGATTTTAATTAATATTTAGGGTTATTTAGATTAATGCAAGGAATTATTTTAGTTTAATGTAATGAATTATTTACTCATTTAATTATAACTTTTATTATTAATTTTATTTTTTATGATTAATAATAATATATTTAACCATTTTAAATTTTTATTAAAAAAATAATTATTATATTATTTCAAGTAAATAATTAATACTTGCATAAAAATCTTTATATTTTTTTATTTTTTTATTTTTTTATTTACTATATTTTTATAAAATATTGTTTTCTTTGAAATAATCCGTAGTCATTTTCATTTTCACGCAATTTAAGTGATAACGAACAAATCCTGTATTAATTGTATATTTATGTTTGCAAATATTACAAATATCATCTGTTTTTTTTTTTTGGTGCAAATAGAGGGTCAATTGACTCGCTACATAATAAATAATTATGTTTCGTACAATTATTAAATAAATTAAAGTTTGGTCATTTAAAAAAAATTGTTATTTATATTAAACAAAAGTAATTTTTTTTAAGAAAGAAAACGTCCATAGAAAAATAAATTTATTTTACTATGATATTTTTTTCTTTTAAACAGTCAAATACTTTTAAACTCAAAATAAAAATTGAGATAAGACACGATTAAAATTATGCGAAATTTTCTTATAATAAATTTATTAGCATGATAATAATTTTTAACTCTTTCTTACGAAAAAATTTGAATTTTACTTGAAAAACATTATAATTTATCATTTTATTGCAAGTTAAGTAAACTAAAATAAATATAAATCGAGTATTTTAGATAGTACTTTATAAGCTTAAATTAACACAATTTAAAAAAATATCTATTTGTATTTTGGTATAGCAGGAAAAAAAGAGATAAATATAATTTTCTAGCATTTATAGATTAGGTTTATTTTTAATTTTGTTAATTTTAATTTAAACTAAATATTTTATAATACTTGAAATTATTAGGGTGTTTTTTATTTTATTTTATTTTTTTATACTTTATCTTATTTTCGAAAATCAATTAAATGGTTAATTATTTGTTTGAAGAATTGAGTGTTTGGATTCTGAGGGGTGGGCAGTAACGGCCCTAGCGGGTCCGAAAAGTTGGAACAAAAATATGTAAACCTTTGACAAAACGCGCTGTCGGGGTGTTTTTCTAGTCATCTCCTAGAAGTGCAGAACAAAAACACTGGAGAGAGAGAGCAAAGGTCAAAAGTCTCCGTGTTCAGACCGGTCTCACTCTCTCACTCCTTTACGCAGAGAGAGAGAGAGAGAGAGAGAGAGAGAGATTGGGAATTAGGGTTCTTGATTTCATGTGAAATTTTCATAGGTTGAACTTCAAAATTCAAATGGCGGATCGCGCAGATCCTTCACCTCTAATGGCTCCTTCTCCGGTTACCGAACCCAACAACGAGATCGACCTCGAGGCTGGTCCTGGAGATCAAATTCAGTGCAGAATTTGTCTCGAAACTGATGGTACTAATCCCACTTTCCATTTTAGGTTAAAATTTATAGTTCTTTCTTTATTCCCCCGAAAATTTTACTCAATTGTTCCAGGCTTTGTCTCAAAACTGATGGTAGTAGTTTTTGGTTAAATTCTCTCTTCTAGTTTTTCCGGTGAAAATTTGACTAAGCGAATTTCATTTGAAACCCTCAACTTTAATCTTGCAAAGTTTGAGGATTTTTAATGTTTTCTTGTCATTTTGATCCTTTTGTGGGGTGGGTTTGCGTTTTGGTCTGTGAGTGCTTTCCCTATATGTGAAATTCTTCAATTGTACATCAGGGCTTATATGTGTATAAATATATTTTGATTATCAACAGGTAGGGATTTTATTGCTCCTTGCAAATGCAAAGGAACGTCTAAGTTTGTTCATAGGGAATGCTTGGATCATTGGCGAGCAGTGAAGGTACGGCTTTATGTTATAAATCGAAGTTCAATTCTTCCATTACATTATGCAGTTTAGTTAATCTGTTATTGTTAATAGTCATTGCTACTGGTCTTCAACTCTGTTTATTCAAACCGACTACTTCCTCATATGACTTGGATGACGTTGGGGAAAAAAATGAGCTAGTATAATTTAACTCAGAAAGTCTTTTGGGGCCAGTAACAAGAGGTCACAAAACAAATTCTGCAGGTACTATTTTTTTTTTGGGGGGGGGGGGGGGAATAGGTAGTGGGAGATCCACCACAAATTATGCCTTAGATGCTCCCCTATCCTCTTCCATATTAGACCTAAAAATGGCATGTGGATCAGAAGGATGCTGTTGTTCTCACTTTCGATATCTTTGGTTGTCCCTGCATGTATACCTTAATGCATGGCAAACCCAGGATACTTCTAGATATTTAGGTTAAAATCCAGTTGCACATTGCAAGTGCCCTGTGATAGGATTATACTTTGCACCACATGTTTTATTTAAGCCTCAAGGATTCCATGATAATGTCTTTGTCTATGCTGGTATTGTTGAAGATGCCTTTGCCCATAAAGTTACTCTCCTTTGATAGAGTTGATAACCTCTTTCAATCCGGGTCTCTTTATAGAGAACATTACCTACCTCTCATTATCCAAGAGATTTTTCAAGGAAAATTGATTGTTGCTGCCATCACTGAATAGTAGAATGTAATTATTGAGAAGATTGTTGTACCTGGACAGATCTTTTTCTTGATGGCAACAGAGGAAAAACAACTCTTTTGATGGTTCTCTGAAGCATTCCATTCAGTACATAAATAACCATTTCATGGATAGGAACTCATTACGAACAATCAATACAACAGGGTGCAGTGTGTCTTATTGAAACATACGCTGAACTCAAACACATTTTAAAATGAAAATTGCTGAAGGTTATATCTAATTGTGAATCTTGTTTATGGGCTGATAGTTCCTGGACATCTTCTGTAGCACTCTTAGCAAGTGAATTGTGCACTTACTAACACGTATCCACAGCGCATGAGATTCAGTATATGCTACAAGAAAAGGCTAATTCAGTTAAAATGTAATATGAAAACATTAAAATCAAACACTACTGCTTTATAAATCAGTTTCCATTGTGTAGTATCACAAAACTGTGTTTAAAATCATCTTTTGTGATCTTTTCCGAGTTCCATCTTTGGTTTATTTTGGCAGAATTTGGAAAGATTGTATATGTGTGCGTGTGTTTTCATCTCTGTGTGGTAATGTCCATGCTCTTGTTGCACTTTTGTGTTTGTTGGCATTTTTTTTGTTACATTTCCACCTGCACCCCCGGGGGGGGGGGGATTCTTTTTCTTTATCACTTCGTTTGTATCCCAAAGATGCACTGATTCGGAGAACCGAGAACTTCAATATAGAAGATCTAGTAAAACGTAGAGGTAGACCGCTAAAAACTTGAATGCAAGTTATCCGTAAAGACATGGAAGTTAAGGGTTTAGAAGAGGAAATTGTCTTGGATAGAAATGGACGGTGTAGAAGAATCCGCATAAATTAAACCACTATATTTTAGATATTTATCTATCGATTTATTTATTTTTATTTTTATTTTTATTTTTATTTTTATTTATTTTTATTTCATTTTTCTTTTCTCTATCTTTTTTAGATTTATTTTTCAAATGGCTGACCCCAAATATTGGGATTAAGTCTCAATTTGTTGTTGTTGTTGTTGTTGTTGTTGTTGTATCACTTCGTTTGTATATCATATTGCATGAAAATTTTGAGGCATGACATCTCATCAAAACACTTATCTGGATATGGTTACAAACCCATTTTTTTGGATTACAAAGGACCACAAAACTAGAGATTATTGCCTAACTAAGTTTTCATTTTTCTATTGTTCTGTGACCAATCTAACAAAACTGGTTCCTACTGCATCATGTTGATTAACCTTGCTTCATATAATCCTATCATCTACCTATATTTATGCATCTCTTTTTAAAAATTTTTTCAGGAAGGTTTTGCATTTGCTCATTGCACGACTTGCAAGGCTCCTTATCATTTGAGAATTCATGTTCTTGCTGATAGAAAATGGCGGACTCTAAAGTTTCGTTTCTTTGTGACCAGAGATATATTATTTATTTTCCTGGCTGTCCAGCTTGTAGGTCATTTCTTATCTGATTAAGTTTGCTTCTTTTGCTTCAACTTTGTTATATTTGCAGCTCTTTTACTTATTGGTCCTTTGATGCCTTATTTTTGTGTTCCTTTGCTGCAGGTAATTACTTCGCTGGCATATTTGGTTTACTTAATTGATAGCTACCAACAGTTTTGGCTTCGTCTGGCTTGGGGCTTTGACAACGAACTGAGTTTCTACTACATATGTGGTAATCCCAAAAATATCTTTATGAACCATAAACATATGCATTGATTTTTCTAACCAGCAGCTTAGTGATACTTATTCTACATCTTTTGATATTGATGCATGGCAGTAGTTTTCTGGTTTCATGTCTCAGAGTTCAGTTCAAGTATGTGTGTGCCCCAGGGAAATATCGATCAAAAGAAAATGTTTGTAGTTCTAACTTTCTTGAAACAGGTAGAAAAGGGAAAATAATTGATAGATTTTAGCAGTGGTATACCGATGCAGTTAAAATATCTTCTTCTCAATGATTTTTGCCCTTCATTGAAACTAGAGAAGTTTGAGTTTTACTTTATTTGGTATAAAATATATTAGGTTTTAACTTGGATGATATATTGAGGTAATTAAAATGTTGTTCTCAGGGACTTGTGAAAAATGTATGTAATGGTTTCGGCTCATTATGGCTTGCAATTGTACAAATCTTTCAATTATGTTGGCCCAAAGTGGATACATAAATCAACTTTACAATTTCCATGAAGAAATGTCATATTGGATTTCATGATTTGGACATGTATGTTTGTAAGCATATTCTCTCATTATTTTTAAGGTTGGTAACAACAGAAATTTTCTTTTGGGTCATTATTGCTATGTTTATATATATATATAAGAACATCAAATGAGTGAAAACAGTTGCTGCACGATGCACACTTGCAAACCTGGGATGCTAGTCGTGGACTTGAAAAAAAAAAGATTGCATCTGAATATGGATTTTCTGATCAAGAAAATAAAAGTCCGAGGAGACAAATGAGTCAGCTGGCTAAGTAGACTTATAGAATGCATCTTGAGCTTCAAAGCTGACAAAGGAGGGTGGACCACATGAGATATTTGACCACATAGGTCAAGTTGTTGCTGGGCCCTCAATATTGTTGAACTTGAAGAGGTGGTACCATTGCTTGATTGATGCAACCTTATACTGTTCTGCACTGGTGTAAACTGGTTTGCTGTGGACATGCTTGAATTTAATTATCCAAATTTTGGCAAAATGCAACCTTTTGGACCTGTTGTTGCTGTCGTCATTCTCCCTAACATAGGGAAGGGGCGATTCCTTTGTTTTGGAAGAAAGATATATGCTTCTGGTTGTAATGGATGACTCAGATTTCTGGGAAGCTGCATGCTGTTATACTTACTTTTCCTATTTTTGGTGAAGTTTTTCTACATCCATTTAATGGAGCTCTTAAATTTTTTCTACTGCGACTGCAGGAGCACTGCTGTTTTTTGCCTTGCTGGGATTATCTGGGTGCTTCATAACATGTTATGATAGGAGAGTGCGGAATGATTTGGCTCAGCCATGCCGAGAACTATGCATCTGCTGCTGTCAGCCTGGGTATGACTATGGAATCTTGGCATATCTCTTGCAACTTGTATTTTCTGTATTGATTTATGTTGAGGTTTGCTATATAAAATAAATATATTCTTGTTCTTTATCTTATTGTTTGCCAAGCTATTCTGCTAAAGAACTCAGTTAGTCTGATACTAGTCTTTAACACTGCGTTCTTGTAGTACTCTTAGAGATATCTTGGAGAGTCTTGACTCGAACTTTCACTGTGCTGATTAGTCAAAGATCGTTTGTGACGCATTTGTTCCCTATGTCATTCATTCTAGGTTTCTTGATACCTTATATGTAGTATTTATCATTTTTGTATTCATTCTTATATGTAAGTTTTGCATTGGGCTGAATCACAGAGAAAGTTCTCTTTTTTAAAGGCTTCTTGCTTTCCTGTACTACTGATTTATATTTATATCTTTATAGTTGTTTTCCTCTTAAATGGACATACGCTTTATGGATTTTCCTTTATTCCTTGTGTGTAGACAATAGAACCTTGTAATGTTACTTTAGCTACTAAAGCAGTTTAAGTTTTCTCCGACTCATCTGCCCCACATTGGGACATAGGCACATATGCATGAACACACAATAAACAAATCTTCCCTACATGTGTATTGATCATTAGACATCTTATTTATTTTTTAATATAAGTATCTGTTTCTTCACAAATATATTTGTGCTATCACATGGTCAAGAAGGTGATGAAAAGATATGGTATCTGCTTTTGGAATTTGAACTATACCTCTCGCCCCTTAATTCTTATAGTTTTATCTAATCAGAGATTATGGTTCTCTTCTCTCTTTGCAGAATGTGTGCAGATTGCCATTTACCAGGCACCCTTTGCATGTGGACTGACTGTACCACATGTTTTGAAAGTTGTGCTAGTACAGCTGGTGAATGTGGTTGCTTGGGTGGAGCTGGTGAAGCAGGGTTGCCGTTATTGTTTATAATGGCTTTGATTATTCTGGGACTGTTTACTGTTATTGGCATATTTTACAGTGTATTAGTAGCTACGATGGTTGGGCAACGAATTTGGCAGCGTCACTATCACATATTGGCAAAGAGGATGCTCACAAAAGTGAGTATCTACCTATATGTTTAATAGGTCAAATTGCTTTTGCGTGATCTTGTATGCTTTGCTGTCCTTCCTTTTCCTTTTTTAGCAAGGTCAAATCTTATCCCTTGTGCGGCCAGGTCCTCAACAAATAGTAAAAGTCAGTTACTTTTTTAGTATGATTATAGAAGTAGAGATTTCGATCTTGTACAAAATATGGTTATTCTGGTTGGATTTTGAGACTGAAGGTTTAAGAGATGTCTGTCTATCTATCCCATCTGTTATTGGTGGAATGTTTGATGGATACTACAGTTATAAAAGGAGCAAAAGGATTTTTGGATTATGATGTTCGACTCATTGTTCTGATTGAAGCATTATTAGGTATTGATCTCAGTACTTGGTGACGAGGAACTGCCAAATGACATGGCACCTCCTCCCTTGTGTATTGCTTTAATGAAATATGACTTCTATTGATCAACCACTGATGTGCTTCTTTGTTTCTGAATCAGGAATATGTTGTTGAGGATGCTGATGGTGAGATGACGGGGTCTGATTGGTCCCCTCCCCCTCTCCCCCCAGAGCATGTGCAACAGCTGAAGACACTTGGGCTCCTATAATTTTCAATGATGCTATTGTAAGTCACAGGAAAAGCATGGTATAGAGGTATCTGACTTTACAGGCTTTAGAATCATGTGCAGTTTCTCTCTCAGAAATTCTCTGCTTCTTCCCTTGTTTGTTTGTGACGCTATGATACTTATGTAAAGTGATATATGCAGTCGTCTATCTAAAAGCTCTTTTTTTCTTCCCCTGGAAAAATACTGTGATATTGATGTCTTTAATAACTGATGAATATTTGGAGAGATACTTCCACTGCAAATAATCTATATTGTGAAATGGCAATGACTTGCCTTAATGGAGATCTTTGTAGTGTTTCATATCTTTTGCATTACATGAAAAGCATCTTAGTTCTTGACAAGATTATTGATAATGTGTTCATTTCCCAGTGATTATCTGTTTTGAGCTTTGACTAGTGTCTCGTTCTGGTTTAGCTGTTGATGCTGGCAATTTTTCTTTCTAGGTATGCTTTTAAGATTTAATTCTGTGGAGATCATTGAGTGATGAGAGCTCTTTAAGCATTTTTAATGTTTGTATGTATGAAGCAAACATGCGATGGGAATGTAGTGACACAAATTATAATGTGTTCAAATCTTGTGTGATACAAAAAGAGATAATATAGGCGAACACAAAAAAAAAAAAAAACACTCAAAATTGATTCTTTTATAGAGAGAAATTTAAAATAATTTCAGTTTTTTTAAAAAAGAAAATTAATATATTTAGTTTTTAAGAAAAAAATTAAATTTGATTTTTTAGGGGGAGAAAATTCTAAAGTGTTTAGAGAGGAAGTATGTGATTAAATTGATTTTACCATAAGATATTTTTCCTTAACTTTTTGCTTCATATCAAATGCCATATTTGTTCACACGAGAAAAATAGGAAATATTAAGGGAGTAAATATTTATTTTATGAAACATTGTCCTTACAAATTTTTTTCCACCAAATTTTCCTCTTGCAATAAAACTCTTTCCCAAATAAGGGGGGCTATACCGAGGTTGAGTTTCATATACCATGAAGAACCCACGGCAGTGGTGGATCCAGGATCCAAGGGTAAAATATTTTTATGAAACAGAATGACATATGGTAGGTCGACCGACGATTTTAGTGAGAACAATATCTTGAGTTGAATGTGACGGTATTTATTTGATATATAAAAATTAACTGAATTAGACATAATTTCATGATTAATGTAATTAATATTTTTTAAAAAGAAAATTTTAGTTTTAACAGTAATTTTAATTTATTTAAAGATTATAAAAAATATATATATTTTATTATTAATCGATATTTAGAATCATATTTTAATTAATTCAGTTTAAATGTTTTCTAGTTCAATTTAGAAAGAGCTCTCCCAACATAATCTTTTCTATTTCTAATTTTTGAATTTAAGATTTGATTAAAAAATTTAATATTATTATTTACGAAGTCGACTATCCATTGGTATAGACCATTAGATCTAAAAATTTAATATTATTATTTATTAAATCGACTAAATGTTAGCATAGAGCATTAGACCCAGCATAAGCGATGTTAAGTTTGATTACAAAGTTCATAACTAATGTTAATTTTCTTTCTATTTTATTCTATTAAGGTTAATTTTAATTATATTCTAAGTCTCATTGGTATTAACAACGTAAAGTATAACCATCATCATATTTTAAGCAGAGACAAGTGGAATCACCGGATTCATCGAACCTTTGACTTTCTGAATTAAGGGCAGCCACCGACAGCTGGTGGTTATTCGATGGTTTTGGGTGCATTGCACCTACCCACAGGCACACACCTCGGTCCCTCATGCGATTTTTAATATTACAAAACTGCCCCTACTAGAGCTTCCCTTTACCATCAGTGTTAATTTACTATTATACCCTCAGAGGTATGTTCGAGTTGGCTGAGTAATTAGAAAGCTACCCAATCAATATTATAGTAATTACATCTGCTAATTTAACTAAGTAAAATCCTTTTAAAAAATATATTAAATATTGAAACTGACTTTGTCTTTTGAGTTAGATTGGATCATATTAAACATTTATTATAATTTTTGTATTAAATCCAAAAAAAAAAATAAGATAATAAAAAATTCTATTTATATGTTACTAAGAAAATCTTGAATGAGAAGTTTTGGAACTTTTTCTTAGTGGTGACATGCCCCCCAATAATGGAGGATAATTGATTAATACGAATCTTCCAAGTTTTATGTTAGCATCATCAAATTCTTTTCTTACGCCTGACAACTTACAACAAACGTTGAAGAAGAACATGAGATTTATATATATAATATATTTGTTTAATACTATGATATACCTTTTAAGAACTAGAGGCAATTTCCATAGGATTCGGCAAACCAAAGATGAGAAACACGTCCTAAACAACCTAACCAACCAGAGCCCAGAGAGAGAGAATATTCACTTAATCCAACAATGTGACGCATACCTCTTCCAACCTTATCCACAATTCACACACAACCCACATTTCTTATATATAATTGCCTCTCTCCAACGTGCTTGCCATCAAGAGCCGTTTAGAAAGAGAAAGAAAAAGTTACCTTTGTAAGAAAGAGATAGAGAGAGAGATGGCAGATATAGCTATATTGGTTGCAGAGGAGTATGAGAGGAGGATCAAGAATGCTAGGAGAAGTGGAGCTCAGGAGGAGATTGATTTGGTTAGCTATGCTTCTGTTTGGGTGAAGAGGATTGATGGGTCTGCTTCTTCTTGGCTCAAAAACAAATCTGGAGATGACAAGATTGAAACTGTGAAGGGGGTCTTGGAGCCTAAAACTGAGATTGGTCTCGCAGCTTCCAGTGGCCTCTTCTCTGCCTGATTTTTTTTTTTCCTTTTTTTTTTTTACCTACTCGATGAAGAGGTGTATGTATTTGATTCTTATGTTACTTTTCTCTTTTGGGAAAAGATATGAGTAAATATGCGAACTTTGATTTCATTTTCAAGATTCCGTTGCTCGGAAAAATTAAATTTCCCTAACTTGGGCTCACCCACAAAGTTATTTTCTTTGCTTATAGATTGGATTATAGTGGTTTTTCCTGAACAGAATCACTGGGCTAAGTCCGAGAAATTATGAGAACAGACATAAAACGGCGACGTTTTGGATAGTCTCCCAGATAGATATTTATACTACGCTGTTTTACAGAGAGTTGCATGCTCTGGCCGAGTTGATCAAAACTGTGAGCTCCAATAAGACTATGGGACGGTCTTAGAAACATTGCCAAGCCGAGTTTCTAATAGTCTAATCCTCGATCTAATAGTCCGGGCCTCAATTGGGATGAGCTCATGGATCTAAGCCCATGGAAAGGTGAGACAAGTGGGTAGCCCTTAGTGTGTTGAACGCCGAACACCAAACACAGCTCATCTCTAAATTGAACCCAATAAAACTCGATCGAATTAATCCAGTAACCCAATGCTAAAAGAAAAAAAAAAAAATCCCAATTTCATACCCTTCCCACCCCATCTTCCAAAGGGTGGGGTTTTACTCGAATCGTAATCTCTGCTAATCATATTAAGTGGAGACTATGCAAGTTTAATGGACGCCGCCTCTGCTTCAAAAGAGAGTCCATCAACAGTATCACTAAAACTTGTTCACCTTCACCCACTTTTCATTCTCTCACTTGTCATAATCAACTCCACTACAGGAAACGAATTTAAATTTCCCATGAAACCCACACCAGAAATTGCTTCAACCTCAAGACTTGACAGTGAAAATGAATGCTGAGATACACATTTACAAATAAACGAATCAATGCACGGATGAATTGTCCAGTTTTCATGAACGCAGATGTGAAAATGGGAGAGAAATGTTATTCTCTCTCTCTCCTCCTGTGCTAATCACATCATTGTTTCATTTGGTTGACAGCAAAGAGTCGAATTCCAGATTTATCTTTCTCCCATTAGGTTTGGAGCTGAGATTGGAGGTGAAAGAAGGTTAAATTTTTTTTGAAATTTGAGAAAATGTTTGTTCGCTTTTGATTTGGGTTATTTCTTATTTATTTAATAACGACACTAGATACTAATCTTCTAATCTATTCTATTGTATAATAGTGGATTTCATTTGATTTACGAATATCTGGATGATTATTTTTTATTATAAACTTTTTTGTATAGAGAAGATTATAATATATTAAAAATATTTAATTCTTATTTTTTAAAAATAATTACAAAGGTAAATAATTTTAAAATTTATTTCTCAATACCCTAAAAATAAAGTTAATTGTTGTTTAGTTGGTTGCTAAGTGCACTTATATTAGAAATTGTGAAGCCCACTCTCTCTTTCTCTCTCATTGCTCACAATTGATCCTCAATGTCCTCAGTTCGCCTTTTTTGGGGAAATGTTGGGTTTTTTGTTATTAGGTTCTAACAATTTTCCTCCTTCTGTGATCAACCTTAAAAATGAATTATCTTGATTGAATAGAATTTGTAACAACCTAAATTTTAGGAAACTTTATGAAAAGAGCAATTTTGAAATATTAATTAAAGTTAAGAGAAGTAAAGTATGAAAACCATGACTGACACTATTATGTTTAATTATCCAAGTTTATTAAAAGTATGCCCTGGTTGTAAATTATGGAACTTTGTCCTGATTAAGATAAAAGAAGATGAATGAACTTGATATCTGGGTGCTGATTTTATTTAAAATGATGTTTTGATGGGGGGGGGGGGGATTGATTGAGATATGAAAGAATAATGGGAGGATTTTCCTATCAATCAATCCTTTCTTATTCTAATGCTAATTAACCTGTCGGCAACACAACGTGGGGGCACAACTAAGATTACTTTTATGCTTTTCCACTTGTTCTAATGCTATATTATTGAGATTACAATGATGTGATTACGGTGGGAGAGAGAGAGAGAGAGAGAGATGTATCAGACAAAATAAAGAAGTTGCAGATACCCTTTATCATGGAGGTTGGAGATTACAATGATGGTTTGTCATGGTGGTTGCAGACAATCAGACATAATAAAGAACTCTCATGTATTCATTCTTCTTTATCCAAATAAACCACCCATCTTTTTTTTTTTGGGTTACGGTGGGAACTCTTATATGTATCAGACAATCAGAGAAAATTCAGTTGCAGATTATTTGCCACCATAAGATTATGTATTACTCAACACCATAACTTTATTTGTGCCTTAGTAACCATCATGGTGGTTGGAGAGTCATGTTTCATAATTAAATGTCACGTTCTTACACATATCCTTTATCAGCATCATCATCAATTTGGTAGGTCCATGGTTAGTGGCACAAAAAGGGGGAGGCGAAAATGTGATGGTGGTGATCGATTTTTCTTCTACCAACAAACTAGTTTTTCTTTTTCCCATCAAAAGATTTATAGATTTTAGGACTCCATCAACAAAGTACCATCAAGAAAAATATTGAAATGTTTAATGGGTCCAAAAGAATAAAAACATACCTTGTTTGTAGACAATTTTTTTTTCACCGTTAATATTAAAAATTATATTTCGATTATTTTGTTTTGAACATCCGTAGGAATCTTGATTCTCTTTGTAAGTTTGTGTTAGGGAAGAACTTTTTGAACATATATATTTTTTTAAATTTTTAAATTTTAAATTTAAAATTTAATTAATAAATTTGATATCTCATTCTACTGAATTAAAGGATGATTTGTTTTTCATCGTTGACTTTACGACAACACATAAACGGACTGGACCCTGTGTTGAATTATTGAGAAACCTAAAGGAATGATGCTCCTGGATATTCGAATCCAATAATATTTTTGAGAATTCTTCTCTTTATGATGCAAATAATTAGAAATAAAATAAAATAATTAGAAATCTTAAGGTATCAAGATCCAGATACCGGATCGACTAGGTGTCCGTATAGGTTGGCGTGTCTATGGCTCAACAAGTAATATATTTTTGTAATTTAATACAAAATTGAAAATGAAAGTAAAGAACGTGGATTTAGAATAAATAAAACAAAAATAAATTAAAAATAATGATTTAGAGTTATAGAATATAAAAGATTTTTATTATGGCTTATTAAAAATATTTTATAAAGGGGTAAAGTCCTGAAACAACAAAATGTCGGAAGAGATAAACTATGTTCCTGTATCGTTAGAGCAAGAGAAAGTGAAAATGCCCATCTATACTTGACTTCCGGAAGAGATCAGATAGGATGCAAAAGAGAAGAATAATCATGATATATATATATATATATATATATATATATAGAGAGAGAGAGAGAGAGAGAGAGAGACCAAGAATATAATATTTATATTGGCATCAATAGCAGCAGGATCGATTTATGAAACAACAGATTAAATTAGAAACAAAGGATTAAATAGCTCACCTAGATACAAACTGATCACTTAGAAAAGCACAACAAATCCCACTCTCATGTTCTCACAAAACACACAAATGGTACTTAGCACGATATGTTTGCATAATTTGCTTATTAATCTGAAATTTACATTAAAAAGGGAAGAAAAGCAAGTCAAATATTATTAGAGGAAGATAGAAGTTTTGTGTTCAGAAGAAATGGTGATGCTTCTTGCCGGATGCCTCTTCTTCTTCCTTTTCTGCCTCTTTCTTATCATGATGCTCATGAAGGGCGTAACCCCCAACACTAACTGCGACAGCTTCTGCAATGTGTTCTTCCATCTTGTGCCTGTTTTTATGCTCTGGGTCTTTCTTTGCTTCTTTCTTCTCATGCTGAAACCCCCCCCCCCCAAAAAAAAACAAGAGTATTAGGAGCTACACAGAAAGGGACTATTTTTTTTCATAGGATTTCTCCAAATTATGTGTAAGCATGTAAGGTAGAACAACTTAAGTTTAGGAATAAGAATTTACGAGAGCATAAGCACCAGCGGCAGCAGCACTAAGCTCGCCGAGCTTCTCCCTATGCTTGTGGTGCTTGGCCTCCTTCTCATAATCCTCGGCGGTCTTAGGCTCTTCCTCCTCCTCCTTATGGTGGCCGAAGAGGCCATGGTGGTGCTTCTCTTCTGGTTCTTCAACCGGTTGGACTTCTTCAGGCTTTTCTTCCTCCTTGTGGTGGCCAAAGAGGTGGTGGTGGTGCTTCTCCTCAGCCATAATGATTAATGAGTGTGTGAAAAAGGTGAACTAGTAGGAGAGTGTTTTGAGGAGACGTTGGAAGAGTTGTGAGGCATATACAGGGATGTGGGGTTACAATTTATGAGTTGTTTGGTTGGAACGGTGGTTGCCCAAACTTACCTTCTATTTCGGGAAAGCATGGATATTATTTTGTAATACCGATGCTTAAGAAAAATTCTACACATATTAAGTGGCATAACTCATGTAATACATCGTGACTTTAAAAGAAAAAAAATAATTTCTATATATTTACAATATCCGATAAATAACATTATATTTAGAGATATACAATTTTTTTTTTTTTTTTTTGGTTTCAATCATCAATTTTCACTTTTAACAAATGTAATACCATATGTGTTTTCAACTGATGATTCAGTGGTTGGATTATAATACATTTAAAAAAAATATTTTAGATTTAAATTTTATGTATAAATTTTGTATGTAGAGAAAATATGTATCGAAAGAGTTTTGTCTTTAGAGTTCAATTCAACTCAAATAAGATTTAATCAGATTCAATTTAATTATCGAATATCAATGATTTATAATAAAAAAAACAATATGTGTTTTTAAGACATTGAGAATGTCATTTATGACAAAAATACTGATGGTAATTAATTATCCTAGATTAAGATTTAAAAACTCATATTATCTATTTAATTAAAAAACAACTTTTCTCTTTAAATAAGATTTTAAATTAAATTTTATATAAAAAAAATAAACGTGAGATTTTTGTCATTTATTTAATTCAATTCGAACCGAATTTTTTGTTTATGAAAAAAAAAACGACTTTTTTATCATCTTAGCTAAAATTATTATGAATAAATAACATTTTTTTTTGTATTTATAAAAACGTGTGAAAGTCTCTCTCTATCTACATACTTTTGTTCAATCCACATTCAATAACAGAGAGAGAATGAATAGCAACGCGTCAATATATTTTTGGTTCCATTGAATTGTCAACAACGTTGTCTCCAAAGATTTAGTACAGACCCACATGCGTAACCATTCAAACTACGTTTTAAGTTTCATAATGGACTCCTCCTAATGTGGTATATGATATTCCACGTTACCCAAAAATACAAATAGGAAATTCTGAGGTAGTAATAATTTCAAATTCTTTTATAAGAAAATTATACTTCTTTTTTTTTAAAAAAAAAAAAATCAATTTTCATTAAATGTATCAATATTCAATCATCGGATTAACTAAACATTACCGATCACAATTTAATATTGTGAACACCCTAACAGTAGGAATAATTGTGCCTTTTTTTGCTCCAAGAAGTATGATATTTTTATTGGCATCACATATATAAACAGAGTAGGGAACATAACACCATTCATCAGTTACAAGCCAAAGGAGTAAGTCATAGCCTGGGTAGGGTAGATACAAACAGATCACTCAGACAAGCTAACAAAGTCTTCCCTTCCTCATGTACTCACATTCTCACAGTCACAACTATTAATTATTACTTTGCACAATATTATCTTATTAATCTTTTGACAAGTCAAAAGAGCAGGAAAAACAAGGGAAATTGGGGTTTGATCAGAAAAGATGATGATGCTTCTTCCCGAAAGTCCCTTCTTCTTCCTTTTTTGCTTCTTTCTTCTCATGATGCTCGTGGAAGGCATAACCACCGGCTCCAACAGCGACGGCTGCCGCGATCTCTTCCTCAATCTTGTGCTTGTGGGCATTCTCGGGGTCCTTCTTTGCCTTGTGCTTCTCATGCTATATGACGATTGTAAATTAAAGGTGAGAGAAAAGAAGGAAGTAATTATTGAAATATTTCAGGATGAAAGAGAGTTACACACACACACACACACACACAAAAAACCTTTGGACAAAAATATTATTTTTTTTAGCCATTTATGGGCTGTGAGTGCTTAAGGACATGAAGATGCTACATTTTAGAGCCGGGCATGATCAAACAATCTACGGCACAAACTTGGACAATCAGATATATAAAAATTGTGACTTTTGATAAAATATCTGGTTATCAATACTCGATTCCTTGCTATTAGATCATTATTCAATAATCACTATTTTTTTGATATGACAAAATGATTCATAACCATTAGATAGCAGTCCCAACGATTATTCATTTCGCCATGAGTTTTAATAACTATGGCGATCATAGAAAATCTCATAAATCTAATACTTCAAACCTTTGAGACAATTATATAATTGTTTTAAAATTCAGATTCATCGAGTTTTATACTATACCAGAGCATAAGCACCGGCAGCAACAGCACCAAGCTCGCCGAGTTGCTCGAGATGCTTGTGGTGTTTGACCTCCTTCTCATAATCACCGGGGGTCTTGGGGCCAGAATCCTCCTCCTTGTGGTGGTGGAAGAGGTGGTGTTGATGGTGCTTCTCTTCCGCCATAATAGTTGAGAGAGCAAGTAAAAGTGATCTGGGTTTTCCGAGAGTTTGAAAATTGGATGAAAGAGTGTTTGGTCTGGCTATGTGAGGAGAAATGGACAGGATGGGGACTGCTATTTATAAGGTGTTGGCTTGGTTGGAAGTCATACTCTCCTCCAAAATTACCTTCTATTCTGGGCAACATGATTAAATATTTTGTGATATATGGACGGCCACGGTTGGTGGGGTTCCACGCGGATCCTTAATCGAAAACCTACTTTTTCATAACTTAAAAAAAATGAAATAAAACAATATAATTAAAGAAAAGAATTGATTAAAAAGATATAAAATACAAAATTTTGCTAATTATCAATACAGAGTAACACTCATACAAAATGTAATCAATTGTTTTTTTTTTTTTTTTTCAAAACACACATCTTTTTGATAATATCCTAAATCCCAACATTTTCATAATTTTTTCCAAAATTATGACAAGAGAAGGTGATTAGTCCAGTGTTGAAATGTTTTGGGTGGCCTTCGATTGTTAATAAATTAAAAAAATAAATAAATTATTTTACAGAATTATAATTAAATGCAATCTTAAGCTCTTATTAACTCCAAATTGGCCCATATAAAAGTTTTTTCTTTTTCTTTTTCTTTTTTCTTTTGGAAGGTGCCAATGAAAATATCCATCCGATTCTGAAGAATAGTTTCTCGTAAAAATTTCATTTAGCAAAAAATCATATTTCAAGATTTACTTAATAATTGATTAACATTTCCTTTATGATAATCAACATATTTTATTTTATTTTCTATGATTCAAAAGTATATACAGAACTTTTGCTAATTTGAAATATTTAGCATGATCCTCAGTTTCAAACTAATGTTTTGAGGTTTGCTTAGCCCAGTTAACATGAGTCATCCGAGGAAGGTATCATTTGAAATAACTAGTCAATATCTTTCCTTGTCAACACGGTTGCTTTTTTAATTAATTGTTGAATTAGCTTAGCACGGCCAAAAAGCCACATGGCTTGCTTCCAGAAATCATTCAAAATTTCTAATTTCAATTTGAAAATAATTGCTAAAATGGATTTATTTTCTGAAACATGACATTTCTTTTGGAAAACCAAGGAAGGCAAAGGGTGATATTATTTGGAATTGAAGTAGCGTAAAGTTAGGATAATAATAATAATGTAAAAAATCTCAACTCAACTCGGTTTAATCTTTGTGATGGGCTCCAACCCAATAAAAATAATTTGCTCTTTTTTTATTTTTTGATTATAAAGAGAGGGAGAAAGGTTGATTTTTAAAAGAAATCATATTTTAAATATGATAGTCTTCGCTAGAGCAGAACTCAAGAAATCCAGGATGGGTCAATGGCCGTAATGTTGTGCATAGATGTCGGTATAAATAGAAATAAAAAAAAAAAAAAATAGATGTCGGTATAAATATTACTCTCTCTATGAATAAAAAGTACGTGATATACCGTCAGAGATTGGATAAGGCCTTGACATCCCCCGAAGGTGGTTCCATCGAAGGTGGGAGGACCGACACAAGGTTGGCCCAAGCAATCTCAACAATAATTGGCCGGTTTAGAATTTCAAATCGTCTATTAGTATTAAGTAGTATTTGATTAATGAGTATTAGAATCAAGAATGAATTTGAAACCCTTATAAATTATTTGGATTAAATGAATGGAAATGAAGGTACGAGTATGAAATATTTGATTTATGAGTTTTATCGAACTCTAGTAAAATTGGTGGGTTTTTATTGAAATCTATGGATAAAATCCAAAAAAAAAAAAATCTTTTACACTTTTTGTCGTTCTATAAAATATTAATTTTATCAAGAGCACACGGGTAAAATTTTATCAAGGGCACATGAGAGGTTTCCAAAATATTAATTTTAGTTTTAATTTTAAAAAATAAAATAAAATATTAATTTTGTCAAGGGCACTTTTAAAACATTTTTAAAAATAAAATAAAATATTAATTTTATCAATGGCACTTTTAAAACATTTTAAAAAAAATAAAATATTAATTCTAAAAATATTTTAATTTTAGTTTTAATTTTAAAAAATAAAATAAAATATATAATAATTTTAATTTTAATTTTAATTTTACAAAATAAAAAAGAGGGTCCCCTTTTTTATATACAACTAAAGGATCATATTCACTTAATAAACATAGTTTCGAGGTTGATTTCCCTTAAAAGAGATGCATCTACCTCTATAAATAGGTCCCTCGTGAATAACTTAAGTGGTAGAGTCTCCCCACTTTTATTTTCCATTCTCCGATTCAAATCCGCTTGATTGTATGTCATTGTATCAAAAAAAAAAAAAAAATCTGCCTCCATAAATAGAATATATTTTCACCGCATTTCATATATTTTTCCTAGTGATGAGTAACTTTATTAGGTTCTCTATTTTTTTTTCTTTCTTGTTTTTTTCATATGAGATAAATACCTTAATGGGTATGATGTAGTCACAACCTTGTTATTTACCTTCACAATAAACTAATTTTTTTATAGATGATATCTTAATTATGGAGTTAATATAAATAATTCTCGTTTTTAGGATATTTCGATACTATATCAGGCGAATCTGGAAATTTGATTAATCACATTAGTGTTATATAGCACGTGCATGATCAAACCAACTACAAATGATTTAGAAAAGAATAAAAAAAAACTTAATTAAAATAAAACAAAATTTGAATTGAACTATAAAAAAATAGAGAAAAAAAAACTTTCGTTATGTATACAACATTGTTAACATTTTTTGGAAAAAAACTTGACATGCTGAAACCATATCAGTAAGTTGGATTGAACAATAATGTGCTCAATTTACGGGTCGGGTTAGGATTAGATCAAATTAGATCATATATTTATATACAGATATATTATAATATTTTATTTTAGCGTGACTTAAATAATTTAATTAAATATGTCTTGCGTCCTAATCTAGCTTAAAGTAGTATTTTTTTTTGTATTCATCATAAAAAATTTTTCCAAATTATGAAAAGACTTTTAAGAAAAATACAATATTTTTTTTTACTAATCTTATTTAGGTTTGAAGATAGCCATTTTCAATAATTAAATCATTATTACACAATGGATATGTTGGGTAGCCTAAAATAAGACCCAATCACATGGGGAAGAAGATATTCTGTTCCCTGATTGATCCTATCCATAGCACGTGCAACGCGACTGTCACGAGAACCCTTGTATGAACTCGCAGGGGGATGTGCCATCCATTTCCAATGGCTTTCAAAATCCAATGTACACATTCAAAGGCGGTGAATTCTTGGAGTGGAAGCAAATCCATACGCTTTGAGACTGACTAACACAATCTTATGTATATTTATCTGATAAATCTAATTGTTGTTTATTTGATACGATACCTCTTATACAGTTCAATATTTAGATTATTCGATTAATTCAATTTAAAAAATATGATATTCAATTTATGGATAAATTTCTTTTATATATATATATATATATATGGGATTTAAAATCAAATCTTTTATAAGAAAGATGAAAACGATATCAATTAAATTATAATTCATTGATATTTAAAGACAGATTCTTCCTACGTCTTTTTTTTTACTATTATTTTAAGAACTCAAATTCAATATATTTATTAAGAAAATTTAATATTTTATTATTAAATTTATATCATTCCGTTGATTTAAAATAACATTAGAAAATCAAACCATCTAATGACACCCACGGGCAAAAATTAAAATTGTACAAAGAAAAAGCAAATGAAAATTCATAAAATTTGGCAACACAAAAAATATGGTTCCTCCCGTTGTGCATGGAGCGTTCCTCATTGGAAGACCTGCCCTCCGAAAAAGAGACATTGCAGTGGTCAGTTCGGATTAGTTAGGACGAAACCCCAGATATCGAACGATATCTAAGATATGGTACCTAAATATATATATATATATATATATATATGTATGTATGTTGGATTTATATGCACATACACATGCAGAATCGTACAAAATTTTCGGAATCATAAAAGGTTAGGGTTTTCGGGCATAGCTCAAAGAGTAGATTGAAAAATTCAGGGAAGCACGAACCTCGATCTTTCGACCTCGCCGTCGGGATGATAACCACGAAAGTCGAGCTATCACCGCAGTACCACGACACCGCAATCGAAATCTGGTGACACAAATCCTCTTCACAGAATTTTTCTCCCTCTCTCTCAATTGTCTCCTCACAATTTTTGTGCAATGGTTGTTCTTCCTAAGGTTTTGCCCTAGTTTTCATATATCTCCGTCACCACAAATGGTAGGGAATTCAAATCCCATAAGTTACCATTTGTGCATATGGAAAGTGAGATAATTTTCTTTTTCCAAATATTGAAAGATATCCCACGTAGGCATTCATTCCTTCGATATATATATATATATATATATATATGGCTCCAAAACGACCAAACGGACAAAACTGATTAAACCAAATCCAGCACCATCCTTAATCTTGTCCAAAACACAGGTTTGGTTCTTGCCCATTTTATCAAATGCCCAACTTTAAATGGCCCAATTCCTGGAACACAACTCCACTCACAATTTAGTGAGAGAGAGAGTGAGAGAGAGAGAGAGAGGGGGGAGGGAGAGGGAGAGGGATGACAGACATTGCCATGTTGGTGGCAGAGGAGTATGAGAGGAGGATAAAGAATGCTAAGAGGAGCGAGAGGAAACAGACGAGGTTGGTTTCATAAACTATGTTTCAGTTGCGGTCAAGAGAGTTGATGGCCTTACTTCTTCTCTGAAAAGCAAGATTGGTGAAGAGAAGGCTGAGACTGCAAAAAGGATCCCACAGCCTAAAAGCCAAATTGCTACCGAAGCCTTCAATGGCTTTTTCTCACCTTAAAATTATTTTTTCTTTTTTACGTATATATATTTCTCTCTTTCGGCTTTTAAAATTATATGATTTGCAAAATATTATCGATCTTCTCTTATCAGCAGGGATCATTAAAAAAATAGTGGAATTAAAAGAAATAAAAAAAAAAAGGAAAAAAGATATGCAGCTCAGAGTAAACGACAGGGTTCTCTGCGTTTTACGTATGCCTGCTCGGGCTAGGCCTTAACAGAAAATTTGGCAGTTGTGACCCATAACAGATTAGGCCCACAGCTATTGGTGAGCCCAAATTGTGGTAAACTCTCTTGAGGTTTGCTTCTTTTTCTTCTTCTTTTTTCTTTCTTCTTTTTTTTTTATACAGCAATTTGAATTATGAATCTCAAAATTGAGAGAAAGAGATTATGATCACTAAGTTATTCCCCTTGGAACAAAATTTGCTTTTCTTTTTTGGTACATACTAAGACTTCAACCTGAGTTTATTATATAGGGGAGGGGAAATGTGTCACTTGAGACAAAACTCTTTGGCCGAGGTTTACTTCTTTGATTTCTTCTTTAATAAACTCTCTTGAACGATCGATATCTGATAATTAATTTATTGATTATAACTATTATGGTTTAAATTAACTATTAAGTCTATTAAAGGGTAAGCTTTTCAAGTGTCTATTTTTTTCATTTTCAAAATTTAAATTCAAAAATTTAATTAAATTAGACCAATAAGGCGTTGGTCTAATGTTCTCTCTTAACATTCAATACAAATGTCAGGAGCAATAAAATTTAGTATAATGAATACTAATAAGGATTATCTCAGGAGAAATAAAAAAAAATGGACAACTAAGTTCAAAAGGTCTAAGGAGGTCTTCTCTAATTTGTTTTATTTTATTTGATTTTATTTTTTATTTTCACTTATCGATATTTGAATTTTTTTTATTAATCTGATCCGAATATTGTGAGTCCCGTTAAGGGGTTTGCTTTTCCAAATTATTTTTCTTTATTTTCAAAGCTCGAATTCTAAATTTTTTTATTAAGGGAATTAAATATTCGACCACTCAAATTAAATGAATTTGATCTAATTTATTTTATTGTTTTAGTACTTTCCACTTAAAGAGAAAATTTTTTGTAAAAAATGTAGGGTTCTATAAAGAGATTAAAATTTTTTATTAAAAAGTTAATTTATCATTATGTAGATAATTTTTCGTAATAAAAATTTTCATTTAATATCAGTTAATTTTCTTTTTTTTTTAAATATAATAATTGAGATACAATTGAAGAACGGTATCAATCACACCAATTCATCAAAAATCAAGACAAGACTTTTAATTAATAAGTGTAACCTCAACTTTCCCTGTAAACATAAAAGTACTTTAATAATTGTTCTCCTACAATTGATAGACATTTTAGCTGGCCCATCCATAATATCAAATGGTACCTGTGGATCCGATAGGGAACATAATGATTTAATATATATATTTATTAAAATTATTCTTTGATTAATCCGTCTTAATCATCTGTGTGTATGTTTTGATTAATCTGTCTTGAGTATCATAGTGGACCTTATTTAAGAAATTATTTTCTCAATATAGTATTTTTCATTTTTAAATTTTGAATCTAAAACTTGATTAAAAAATTTATCACATCATTTTACTAGATCCATTATCGATTGATATTGATTTAATATTCCTTGCACTTCAAAAAAATTATTGGTACCTTAAAAACTTGAATCATCACAAATTGTCCCGAGGACATTGGCTTTTTAGTTGCAAAAATGCAATTGCACCCGAGAGAGAGAGAGAGAGAGAGAGAGAGAGAGAGAGAGAGAGAGAGAGAGAGAGAGAGGGGGGGGGGGCGAGGGGGGAGGGGAGAGATTCTGAAATGAACATAAGATGAGCCTTTTGTTGAGAAGGCAGGTGGGTTCGTGGGACAAACATTAGATCAATGTATAGGGGTGATTCATGTGATGGGTAGGGTAGTTTTCCACCGAACATCTTTATCATTTGACTGTACGTTCACTTCTCGATGGCAACTATCTGGTCCTTCCAAGGTTTTAAATCAAACTCTCAAAAGCATAAAAAAATAAATATAAAACAAAAGACAAACATCTTTAACTTCTAAAATTGGGCAACCAAATGGAGAACTAACCTAAATTTTTGCCACTTGTGGGTGCTATTGTTTGATTTAAATAAGATACATAATTAGTATGAGAAAAGGAAGTGATCCTCACATGGTGGCTAAGATTAAGAATGTCTTGGAACAATTCTGACCCTTTGATTTCTGACTATAATAATAATATAAATAATGATCTCGGAATCTATTCAATCTCATGTTGCTTTCATATTCTATGATGATAAGGCGTTTTATATATCCTATCATTTAAAGCTATTTGAGTGGAGGTAAACTTCTTAATTCTCTCTCTCTCTCTCTCTCTCTCTCTCTCTCTCTCTCTCTCATGTACACTGAATTCATAAAAATTATAAAAATATACCAAACACTTTTTCAACACATACACTCCATCTCCTAATTTTAAATTCTTGTAATTTTGAGATCTAATCAATTCCTATCACTTTTTTGGTTTGGGTCCTGTTTTTGTCTTGAAACCTTGTTAAAAATATTTATATAATTTCAAAAGAAAAGAGAAAGAGAGAGAGAGAGAGAGGGGGGGGGGAGAGATTTTTAGTTTGTTTCAACATGGGTTCTTAATATTCTTTAATTGAAAAAAGAAAAAAGCTACATATCAATCACCAAGAAGGTTAGAAGGATAAGGTATAGAAAGAGAATAAGGATTTAAGGTTACTGAATAGGTTGTATTTTTTTTTTTCCTTAATATCCTAAATGCTTGGCTGTTGTTGTTTACATAATATCTTAAATTTTGAAAATTTGTAATTTTTCAAAAGGTATAGAATAAATCCTTCATTTGTAAGATTCTTGAATTACCCTGCTGTTTTAAATAGTCTCCAACGCACCCTAACATCTCTCTTTGCACCAATACACCCTAGTTTTAATGGCAGATCTAGTCTCATCATGAACAATTGAAGAAGAAAGGTGTTTTAAAAAAATTCTACCCATTAAATTAATAAGTGAAAAAAAAAATTATGACGAGGAAATTTTTCCCACGAAATGGTAGCCCATAAAAGAAAAACTATATTTCTCAGCACCCAGACAGAGACAACCATGGCCGAAACTTGGCAACCTCTGCACCCAAGAAGCCCAAACTTCGCGACAGGCAAACAGGGTCTTAAAACTTCCATGCCACAGGACCCCCCCTATATCAAATATAACCAATCTCTCCACCTACCAATCTTAAATAACCAAAGGACGATTGTGTGTTGTGTAAGTATGATGGGGAGGTCCTAACTCTATGTGGGTCATCACTAACTTAAGTCACTTCCATAAAAAGAAAATACCCTAATTTGAGTTGATGGGATCACTCTGTTCCGTACTTTTCCGAATGACCCATTTGCATTTATACTTTCTAATCGATGCTCATAATTGTAATTATTCGGACTTAATTTTAGGATTTTGTTCTTGAAATGGGTCAAATAAATAAAGTCTCGTAGACACATATAAGAGAAGATCGGAAGTAAAATAGAAGTATATGATATGATTTTACCATGTACAAGGAAGCAATATCAGTCCATAAAGGACATATTATTTGAAGAAATGTAGAGCAATCTATGCAAACTGTTACCATGTAAGGCAGAAAGCAAGAAAATGAGCTCTTCATCGCTTCCATCGTACTCTAATACGTTTCTTAGCTGATGATACTTAACCCTGACATCCTCCGGCAAGACGTTCCGCCGGCAAAGAGGACACGTGGCCCAATCCTGTTGGAGCCACCTGTCAAGGCAATCCTTATGGAATGTGTGCTTGCATTGCAATTTCCTAATCTCTTCACCATCTTCAAATCTTGATAGGCAAACTGAGCACTCTACACTCTCCTTTTTCACCTCGCTCTTATATGGGGTTGAAGGGATTTTTTCTTCTATGAGCTCCAGGTACTTTTTCGCCGTCATCGGACGCTTGTCTAGGCCGTAGACAGTTCCAGTAACCGACCGGACTAGGATGATGAGCTCAAGGAGGAAGAGAGTGAAGAAGACTGTGATGGTCGTGTATATGTGAGACAGAAATTCAGAGATAGTTGCCATAGTTTTCGGTCAGGTGCTAGATGTGGGAGGGAAGGGGGGAGAGAGAGAGAGAGAGAGAGAGAGAGAGAGAGAGATGGGTAAGAATCGGGAGGTGTGGTGTGTTGGGGGCAAGTTCAATATGATAGGACATGAAAAATTCTGCAATTATTTTTATTCGTATTTTATTTTATTTTATTTTTTCTTTTTGAGATGGGCAGTGATAGAATGACTCATAGGTGTATCGAATTTTCACATTAATAAAAAAAATTTATTGTTAACAATTTAAAAAGAATAAAAAATAAATAAAATTTCAGATTTATAAAAACATTATTTAGGTTGCGGGTGAGGATGAATAGATTGGACCATAATTACTTTCTCGTACTCATACTCAAACCCCTTTCATCAAATTCCTCATCTGAACTTATTAATGGGGATTAAATTAAGTAAATTTGATCCACCGAATGAGATGGGAAACAAATAAATACAAGTCCTTCTTGCAGCACTTTAACGAAGTTTTCTATTTTCACATTTTTACAGTTTTGAGGTACACATGAATCACTTGGGACAATTTATGTTAGAAACCTCAGCAATGCATGCGGCCAAGGCCAAAAGTATTAAAGGATGGCAAGATTGACTAAGGGTGTATCAGGAAACTTCCTTCTCATTCTATTTTATGATAAGTCCTAATTTTTTTAAAAAAAAAAAAATTCTATGCAACCATGAGATGAGAAACCGACGCTCCGCACGCGCGGAAAGTGAGAAAGATGAATGAATTCCAACCAAGTGGGCCCACATGAACACCGACGGGTGAGTGTGGGTCCCAGATTAGATGTGATTATGGCCTCTTGTGATTGGTTCGTGCGAAAAAGACGCTGTGCCGGTGCGTGCGGTGATCCATTTTTCTCTGGACACGAAAAATCTTGGGACCAAATCATTTTACATTGATGGGCCTTTGTCAGCTGATGGAAAACATACTTTAATTGTGGTGGGCCCAGAAGCCCAGCCAGCCGACTCTTTTTGTATTTTTCCTCCGTTCCTTATTTCTAAAATAATTTAGGAAGGAGCTTCCTGGAGGTTATTCAATCTCACTTATTTTTTAAATTTATTAAATTAAATTTTATTTTATACCTAAATTAAAAAATATTTAATAGCATAACAATTAATTAATTAATTAAATTGAGTCGAATTAACCAATCTACCAACATAAATTTTTATTCAAGTTTGTATTATTTTAACCGAATAAATTACATAAATTTTATAAAAACTTAATTAAAATGATTAACAATTTT
The DNA here is from genome assembly GCA_033439265.1 of Dillenia suffruticosa. Classification (NCBI taxonomy): domain Eukaryota; kingdom Viridiplantae; phylum Streptophyta; class Magnoliopsida; order Dilleniales; family Dilleniaceae; genus Dillenia; species Dillenia suffruticosa. The sequence goes on from JAVTVX010000027.1 coordinate 3,717,026, forward strand.
TACAATTAAAATGATAAAAGTTAATGTAACTTATTAGTAATTAAATTAATATAAAATTAACTTTCATTAGTATGTGTCACTAGATTTTATCAATTCAACAATTTTTTTTTTGGTTTCATAATAATATTTTCTATTTTTATTTATGCCATGGTTGCTTGAATCGTAAATGCTAAATTGGTAATTTTTTTTCGTATAAATAATCGGTAATCGATAATCACGTTTAATTCAATTAAATTTTATTCGAATCAAGTTAAATAATTTTTAAATGCTAATAAGAATTTGTTTCTTGATTGAGATTTTGAATTCGAATTATTATTCCGAGCTTAATGCTCTTGTTTATAATTAAGAAGTAAGGGTTTTCAATTCTAATAAAAGAAAATGCTCTATTTTCAATAATATGATTTGTTTATGTTTAAGAAATTCTCTTCCAATTTCTTTAAAAAAAAAAAAAAAAATTGAAGGAAGTCACATTTTCAGAGTTGGATTGATTTATATGGGAAGTCATAAAAAGACGATGTGATGGTCCAAAATCTCATAATCACCTATGTTGATAAAGCTACACAATAATGAACATTTTGCTGTCTAGAGATTCTTTCAGAAAAATAAAATTTTTATTTTTATTCACAATTTTTAATTAAAAACTTTATTTAGTTTAAAATATTATAAATAGAGAAGAATAAAACATATTCAAATATATATATATATATATATATTAACTCCATCCAAGATTTCATGGGTTTGATATCATCTTGTAAATTCTTACCAACCCACACGGGAGAAACACTATTAAAATATTATTTTTTATTTATAAAATAAATACTTAGCAACATTAATAAGCTGACCCATTATTTATGAAATCAAATGTTGAAAATGAAATTCTTGTTGGACAAAATAAAATGATTATATAAAAACAAAATAAATAAATAAATAAACAAACAAACGTATAAATAAATAAGAAGGAAAGGAAATGTCTGTTTTGGAAATGAATTTAAACCATAACCCTTTTCTAATAATCTTTAACAAAAATAATATTCATGGTGGAGAATAAGATAACAGTGCAATCAATATCCTATAGGTATAGTGATACAGTATTAGAATTACTTAAAGTCTCGATTTAAAGTTTTAGAAATTAAAAAATAAGTATCGAAAAAATTTACTTTTAAGTTAAATTTTATAATATTTAAACCAGACTAATTTAATAATTTAAATACCAATATTCATGTGAAAATAAATGCGCAAAGAGAATCCCATGGGACTAATACTTTAGCCTTTCACTTACTAATAATTGGAAAAGGGGGGAAAAAGTTAACAGAGACACAAGATTTTCTATTTTTACTTTTTTAAATAATAAATTTTATTCGATAACTTATCTTCTTAAAAATTACTTGATGGAAGTGAGTTTGCTTCACAGACCAACACAAGTGTGAAATTAGATTGACGAGAAGTATTTAGGGTTTTCGTGAATAATGAAATCTATAAATACTGTCGAATGATGCTCCAATGGGGGAGGTTTCGACTCAAGTCAATAAAAGTGATTTTGAAAGAATAAGAACATATTGACAAGAGTTGTGAGAGAGTCCTATGTTATCTTTGTGTGGGAAGTATAGAATTTTTTAGAATGTACCTGACTAGCTGCTGATGTAACACGTGTGTATGGTAAGTCTAATACATATTAAGGATATAAAAACCCTGGTTTTCTTATAAAAATTATTAAGAATCTTTCGAAATTACAGTAATTGTAATCAAAGATTTCTAAGAAATTCAGTATCTCGTTGACTAAGAAAAGTTTAAATTATTATTTAGGCATCCTGTCTTATCACGAGTGACTACCGAAATATATTTCCTTGTTGAGGGAGATTTTCCCGAACAAGGAAAATTCAAATCCGATTAAGGAAAATTTAAGTTAGAGATTTACTTTTTTAATGAATGGCTTCAAATTGTACTTATCACGTAATAGAATAAATTACACTTATATTAATGGAATTTAATTGTCAAAAAGCGGATGAAGTAATTAAAATGCTTGAGAGGGTAAGACCGAGAGTGTTGAAAGGAGTGCTTGACCAAGAGAGCACTGAACCGAAAGATTGCGAGCATGTTTGGTCGCTTATGGGTGGTATGGTTTAATGGGATTGGGTAGTTCTTGTTTTATGGTAATGGGTCGTTGAATCATGACCATCATTACTTAACTAATTGAGGTGTAAATTCTGAAAATTAACCCATCCACTAAAGCATTATCACAGGAAGTTTGATGGAATAATTCAAAAATAACTTCAAAACCAGTTAAATCTGATATTTTAATAAATAAAATTAATTAATATGAGAGTTTTAATAGTAATAAATCACAGGATGATAACCTTTATATAAAAAAAAAAATAGAATAGAGAATTTACAATATTATACCTAATATATTAAGTATATATATAAATAAAATAGACCGCATTCTTCTGAAGCTCCTCTTCCGTGTCTAGAAAAAAGGAATAAAAAGTCCTTCAGGGACGGCTCGGACAACAGAGTCTTTTCATTTTTATCTTTTTTTTTTTTTTGATTTGATATCGTTTGGTTGTATTTTTTATATTAAAATAAAAAAACAAAAAACAAAAAAAGGAATAAAAACGAGTTCAACAGCAAAATTCACACTACAAAATCAGAATTCGACGATTATATTTTGCCAAGACTCTGGGCCGTAAAATGTCCACGAGCTGTCTGCATGCTATATGTGCTTGGTTGATCTAGATGGGCTTAATTGGCCCATTTTCACTGGAATTGCGGTGGCCTAAGTTATCTTGTTATTCAAATATATTATTTTATTTGGTTATCGATGTTCAGAAACTCGATTAATTCAATTCAAATAGTTGAAGGATTTAATTTAAAAACTAGCTTTTTTGACATTTATTTTTCTATTATTAAAACTCGAATTTAAAATATTTGTTTAGAGAATTAGTATGCTTTCACTAAATACACATAATACGTTGGACTTCTTAATCAAATATTATTTACATATCAACAACAAAAATAACAAAATTTATCCTAACAAAGGCTTTTATCATAAGACATAGTTTCCTAGTTAGTATATTCAGTAATCTCTTAGAAGAAATCATAAAACCATATTCTTGGTACGTAACTATTCTTGCTATGGTTGGTTGATCAACCATAGCAAGTATTTTTTTTTTTATTTTGATTTGGATATCATTCAATATCTGAGATATCGTCCCGATTAAATCGAACCGATCTGTTGTAAGATCCACTTACGTGGGATGAGTCTCCCAACAAAGGGTTAGAAGAAAATAACACCAACCCTAGCAAGTATGAATACCAACCATAGCAAGTATGAATAACACCAACCCTACCCAACCTACTTAGAAGAAAATAATAAAAGATCATGAACAATTCAAAATCTTAAATAATTACATAAATAAGGATTCGAAAAAGCTAGCGCTTGCCTTTGCCCATTGATTGAAATTGAAGTGGGCACATTGTTTTCCAAACCAATTGCTCCCATAATGGAAAGCATTTTAACGACGTCTGATAGTTCAGTTGATTCGGGAATTAACGTTTCTTAATCATGGTGGGGAGTTAGATCCCCATGAGAATGAAAAAATTAATGTTTGGAGATTTACCCCTTCAATTGAACCCTGTAAGCGGTCGATCCAGATTAATCGGAATGAAATTTCGAATACTGAGTTGGTGATTTAACCATGATAAAAAAAAAAAAAAAAGGGAAAGCATTTTTGTCGCACAAACAATGTGCGGTATGGCAGGGCCTAAAAATCCCACATAAAATATCCTTTGATTTGGGATACCATCAAATGGGCCCTCTTCTCTATGCAGAGATATTTGAGAAGACACAAAAATCCCATAGCAATATCATGCTTTTGTTACATATATTCCTGCCTCCAAATAATTCCCCAAGATGAAAAGGGACATCTCCAACTTGAAAAAGAGCAAAAGTAGCCGGGGATATTGAAGCGTTGGAAGGATAAGGACGTCTTCTTGATCCATTTGTTGATTGCTCTTTCACATCACAATTAGACATTACACCATGGTGTGCTTAAATTATCCAATAAATTGATTCAATATTGATATTTTTAAATCAATATTTTAAATTTAAATATTATATATAGAGGAAATATGTGTTGATAGAGTTTGTCTTCTTAAAATTTTAATCTGATTTGAATCGAATTTAGTCAGATTTAAAATTATTATCAAATACTGATAATTTATAAAAAAAAAATAATTATTTTCAAAGAAACTTAATCAAATTTGTTATATATATGTAACTAGTTTTGCAACAAGTGACTTATTATTGAATATGAACAACAAATTACAAAAATGTTGTTATTAGGAATATGGGCAAAAAAGAAATTCTAATCTACCACCTTATGTCATTTATACTCCTGCGCATGGCCGAGTCTAGGCTCACATTTTCTGTATTTTTCTTTTTTAAAATAAAAATATTAGGCGTTCCAGCCCAAAGGCAAATTTTTGTCCGAGGCTTGCTCCCCTTCAAAAGCCGGACCTGACCCCGAAAATAGTTACCGAGTCCTGACCCAAAAATTGTTTCTTTAAATAACCCGTAAATTGGTTTCAAACCAATTGATCATTATATCTAATTATTGAATATTATAGATATTGCTTTTTGTTATAGATATATTTTTTAATATTTAGTACAATAGCGTAAAAATATTTATATAATCGATTCCATTCTGTAGAATAAATGATTGGTTATTATTATTGTTATTGTTATTTATTATATAAAACAAAAAAAATAGATGAACTTTCAAAATTAGAAGAATCGTAATTTATTACTGATAGTAAATAATCTGACAATCTATTATGATGAAACTTCAAATGCCCCGTGATTATAAAATCCATAAATCACCAAGTGATCTCTCAATTACTACCTTATTTCACTTTACATGTTGTCTGGTCTCTCTCTCGGTACACTTTGCTCACTCGATTCTTTAAGTAATTATAGAAATAATTTTTATCACATGACGGGCCTGTCATAACAAGGAAAGAGATTTCTAGAAAATTTAAATATTTCTTAATTCAATACGAATCTATTTTGATCCCCTCCGATAAAAAAATGAATTTCTTGGTAATTCGGATATTTTCAGATCTTCGCGACAACAATAGAAATTTTCCTATCTCAGAAAATTTGGAATCAATAGGAAGTTTACAATTATGATTTCTGCAATGTTGAAAGATTTTTAGTAATCTCTACACAGGATAAGTAAGGTTTCTACATCCCTGAATGTATACAAGACTCGTCATGTATATTATATATATTATGCCGCACTCTTCACTCTGCATACAACATACATATATTATACAGGATTAGACTCTTTTAATCTTTTATTTCATTTCATTGCTCTTTATGATTTAATTATCAAAACTTTCTCCGTCGGAGTCACCTCCGGTGGATTTTCTATAGGTCAACTCCTCAAAAATGACCCCGCAGATATAATATCATCGGTTCCTTATTCAAGCTAGAAGAATAATTTATTGTAAAGTCAAATTTGACTTCAACGGTTACAAAACAAAATTTTCTTCCATACAAATTACAAAATATTTCAATATTCTCAAAATTTGTTGCATAACGTTGGACGAACTTGTTCTCTTCCCTCAACAAGGTTTCTTGGTTTTGTCCCATAATTCAGCTTTTGTTGCATGTCATTATCCTCTTTTAGGTACGGCGCACAAAGTTTTGGAAGATAAGAAACCAGGCACCATGATTCCTGTAACATTCTACAGCCACTGATTATGATACGCTAATAGTATTCTAATCAAACATTAGAGTTTTTAAAATTACAATCATTAAAGTTAACCAAAAAAGTTAAACCCAACTCGTGAACACCATGATGGTTCCTTTGACTTTTCTATAGTGAGTTCGCGACATCTTAACCCAATACCTCATGCCCCAGAGGGCCCCAAATTTTTACTTCGTCTTAATTTATAAAGGTGGCCGGATACGAGTCGGCTGCAATTAATCTGATTGGTGTTCACTCGTGGCCCCGCTAAGTAAGCTCAATTTCTTTTAAAAGTTGTTTTTAATCACCGGTATCGATAATGATGATAAATTTAATTAAATATAATTTAACTTTGATTAAATTTTTAAAAGATAAAACTCAAATTCAAAATCTTATTTAAGAAATATTACTATTTAATTACCGTAGATGATGATTTTAAAAGTTTGGTGGTATCTCTTAAGAGTCAATTTCTTTCGTTTCATTTATAATATTTTTAATTAAAAATATAATATTTAAATAAAATTTACAAAGTATTTCAATAGAGGTGGCAAGAATTTAGTACATAATGTGGTCGTACCTTAAACACATATAAATAAATTTAAAAATTATTTTTAAATTTGACTAATTTTATTAATTGAATTAAATTCAAAAAAAAATCAACCACCGAAGATAGTCGCAAATTCTTCAAAATAAAATTATCAATCTGTCGATTTTACACTTATGTGAAATTAATTTAATATAAAATATTATTAATATAAAGATAATAACTTCTTTTCATGGAGAAATTATACTTTGTTTTTTAAAATTCTATTCTTTATAAAATCTTTTATTTTTAATTAAAAATATTATAAATAAATTTTAAAAAAATAAAAATTAGTTTAGCTCTCGAAAATAATATGTGCCATCTGCATTTAATTCGGAGGTAGCCTGGCCCGCCAAAGCCCACACCGCGACAGCCGATCACCGATTGTTTAAACCGGAAAGTGGTGGTCACAATCAACCTCCCTGATCTAAAAATTCAGGATTCCAAAAAAAAAACTAAAAACTCCCCGTTGGATTCTGACGGATAGCCTAACGAGGGATCTAACGTTTGACAGCTATGCACCATCCAATAGGAAAGCTGACGTGGCACTTTTATTGGGTTACATACAGATAAGAGTCACGATGAGAAAGGGGGACCACTGATATCTACTTTTCATTCTTTTGTTTGCTCAAAAACAATTAATCCTGACCAGATTTCCTATTATATTATATTTATTAATATGATTTTAATATTTATAAAATTCTTATAGTAACTGAATTTCTATTTAAGGGTTATTATTTATGATATTAAAATAATTAAAATTTATATGATTTTTTTATCAATTGGTATTCAAAATCACATTCCAACTAATCCAATTCGATTATTGTCAGATCGAATTTAAGAAAAAATTTCTTAATATAATATTTTTTATTGTCAGAATCTAAAATTTGATTAAAAAATCTAATATTATTATTCATTAGACCGATTATACATAGGTGTAGTTATATAATATAAATGTAACCGATCTCAAATTTTATAAATATTAATATCTACTTGTAAATAAGATAAATATATATATATAAAAGGTCACCATGTCAAAGGCATGAGACATAGAAAAACATACCATGGTGATCTCTTGCTCATCAAGGCAAGGCAACCATATGGGACTTCTATAAATTGGGCTTCTCAATAGGTCTCGTGTCTCACACACCATTTCACTATTGAGCATCACCCCCAAATTTCCTTTTCTCTTGATATGTCGTCTCTTGGAGCCAGTTATGCCTTGGCTTATGTTCAAAAAAAGCGGTATGCAGAGAAACTTAAGAAAATGGAAGCAGAAACAGGTGCTAGAAATGGATCTGAGTCCAGTGTAGAGAGAGAAAAGGTAGAGAGCCCTCCTATTGTTGGGAAGAGTAAGAGAGTTCATCCGGGCAATTTTCCACCCTCAAATCATGGTGGAAAAGGAGGGGAAATTTCACATTTTTAGGCTTTTATTGTGGCCAATGCATTTTTGCAGCAATATGCATAAATTCTTGGCGCGCTCTCTCTCTCTATCTCTCTCTCCCTGTATCTTTAGTGCCTAGCTCTTAAAAGTTGTCATCTTCTTAGGTTTATTTGCCAACTCTGCCTTGCTTTCTCGTTTGGTGTTGATCTCCCTCCCATGTACGACTTTAATGAAGTAACATACATAATTGTGACAAGTTGTTTTAGCCTGTTTCTTAAATGTTAGCAGACATGTTTGCTAGATTCATGGGAAAAGTGTTCATGTTTGATTCCTGCCAGAAAATAAAAACCGGCCAAACTATATAATAGTAGTGGAAATGGAGAAAACTTATAAACTTGCGAGAACTCGTAGTTGCAGTCTACAATCCTGTGCCATAGGGCAAAGGCAAAGGAGGGGCAATCTCCATAATAATTATATCTGTCACCATTTAATTGTTCTATCATAAAATTTATGTGTTCCGGTAAGAATTTTGATCCCCTTCACATTTTTTTCTCCACCAAGAATGTATACATCAAGCCATTTTGGATTATAACAGCAAAGTATAACTTTTTACTTCTCACTTCATCATTTTCATAGGTTCAGGTTTGCAATCCTAGATAGCCAAAATTCTGAACCATCACCATACCACCTTCACTCTATTGTTGCTTCTACCTTATCCATATTGTGATCCCTGCTCAGCTTTTTCCCTGGCTCTCTATCTTTTCTGTTTGCCCTCTCCTTTTTTTTTTTTTTTTTTTTGGCTCCTTCTCCTTTGATGTCTACCTCCCTCTGCTGTCTGCCTAACTGACTGACTACAGTATATATATCTGACCATCTAATCTACTATCTTCCTATTTGATCAACCATCTGACCCTATGAAATGCTGTCTATCTCTCTGATCCTATCATCCGTCGTCAACGCTGGCAATCTGACTCTCTTATCTGCTGTTTTCTACTTTCTGTTGTCTACTATTTGACTCTCTTATTTGTTGTCGATCTGCTTGTCGCCCGGCATCCCTTAACTCACATTTTTATCTGCTGTGATTTAGTTTCTAAGGTCAAAGTTGGTCTCTTGCTCACCTATTTGAGTTAGAGAAGGATGTTAATGTAATTTTAGTAATACAATATTCATGGAATATTTTCCTTACATTCATTATTATAATAATACGATATTTACAGTGTGTCGAGAGAATATTAAGAATATATTTGATATATATATATATACCACACCATATTCTCCACATTCTCGATAGAGTTAAAAGACTGGCCTATATGAATACAACATTTCAGTACCCTCTATTGTATATTGATTAATATATAACATTTCTTAATTCCCTCTTTTCTCAACATAATATTTACAACAAAGTTATATATGATATTTTACTATCAATAATTCAATTTTGCCCCATTGGAGATAAAATAACCCAGCGAAAAAAAATATATATCTGATTTTGACTCTAAATTAGGACAATAGTTACAATGTGTGGACTTTTACGGTAATTATAATGCGTACATCGGTTAGAGGAATCGAAAATTTAAATATAACAGATTTAGTAAGGTAGATTATTGAAGAATTTGATACAAATTATCCGTAAACGTATGATAGTTAAGAGTTTAGACGAAAATATGATCTTGAATAAGAAAGAGTGGCGTAGAAGAACCTACACAAATTAAACCAATATATTTTAGATATTTTTTTATCATTTTCAAATTTATCTCTTAAATAACCTACTCCAAATATTGGGATTAAAATTCTGTTTGTTGGGTATTGATTCTCCGGATAAACAAGGGAAGAAGATGGGTGGGTTTGTAGAAAATCGACCCCGGTTTTGATGGAGATGAGTGCTTGGCGGTAGTGGAGGTAGAGTTGTTGTTGATAAGGCGCTGCTTCACTAAGACCTCAGGAATCATAAATAATTTTGTGAAGCTGTAGATGGTGGGAGTTGTTCTGTTTATTTAAAAGGTTAAATGTGCAACATACTTTGAAAACCTAACAGGATAGTCTAAATGGCTTATACTATTTTCATGGATTCAGCATGTCATACTAGTATATTCAATGTGGTATGGATTCTATGTGCCATTCAAATATATTCAATGTGCTAAGCCACTGCTATCATGGTTCATCGAGCACAATAAAATTTACATAGACAAAGTAGCATATTGGAACTCCTCTGTCACCCAGAAAGAGAGAGATGACTTCTTTTTTCTACCTTGGGCTGGGAAGCCTGGGACCATTTAGCAGCCCAGTCGGATTTCCTTCAGAATTTAGTTTTTATTTTTATTTTTTGGTGCAGGAGTATTTACCACTAATCAGTATTCGGATTTTGCCTAATTAATCCGGTGCGAGCACTGTAGAACCTATTAAAGGGGTTGACTCTCTCAAATCTCATTTCTTCAATCTCATGGCTTGAACCCGAAACCTATGGTTAAAGAGATACAGTACCATGTCGCTATATCTATCGGAAACAGTGTCGATAAAGCCAACAAGTGAGCATAAATTAAGGGGAAAGTCCATTGATTATTTCGGGAGGTTGCCACTAATCAACTGACCTAAATGTCCTATTAAGCACCTGAGTCAGGAGCTGAGTTGGTTTGAAAGGATAAAACAATTTCAATATTTATGATCAAAACCTTAGTTCCTCAAGTTTAAGGTACTTGAGCATTCAATATTGATTTCGGGTCTAGTCATATTAACGCATACCAGTAGAAATAATTCAAATTCTCGCACTTATTAAAAAAAAAAAAAAGAAGAAGAAGCGCAAAGAAAGCAGCTTCTAAGAACATTATAAATATTTATTTCCCACAATTATAATTAAACTTGTTTAAGAACACAAAAGGAAATGAATATACAGAAGTTGAATCCAACTAGAGTCTTTTCTATTGCTGTGAAAATTAGGTTTGAAGCTTTCCTTTCCTGACCTGTAGCTCAAATATCCTCTCACGCAGAACTTCAACATCTCCCAGGGTGTAAGCAAAGCACGCAGACCATATTGAGGACTTTGTAGGAGACATGCGCCCTACCTATGAGTTACAACAGGGTTTTGAGCAACATCTCATAGTCTTTGGAGGTGTAGTCTGCACATCTCCAGCAGCTAAGTCCGTGCTGCGCACTGCAAGAAAATGTTAAGCTTCACTCAAACTCCCGGCTTAGCCATAGCATGGGAAAAAAAAGTCAAAAACAAAAGACTTCCACATCATTAACAATTAGGCCTCCTCATCTTCATACCTAACAACTTTAGATTCATATAGAGAAAAGGAAGATTTTGATCAAATATCTTGGTACAGTAGCTGTTTTTCTGCCCTAGACATACAGACAACTTCTCTCTTCTAACTATACTTTTTCCCACGGAGTGCATGCTTCTATGCCCCATAGCTCAATCCCAAGACATGATAGTCACCACTTGAAACCACATCATCCGGTATAAGGAAATCTTATGAGCTCAGTAGATTGTTTCTCGTGACAAGCATGGACTGTCTCACCAGAAGGGAAAGATATCTCAAGCAGAATCAATTTCCTACCACCGCCAACAGTTTTCCTAATGTAACTCTGAGCCGTAAAGTTTTCGAGACTAGGACTTTGTTATCATCTGGAATGGTGAATCTTGCATCATCAAAACATTTTTAACATTTTCAATAATTAAACTGATCTTACTAGGTGATGATTGAGATGGGTGTACAAAGTCTTTTATTTCTACACATCATGCATACATACAAGCAACAAAATGCTCGAGCTAAAGTTAGTTTTGGAGTGAATTAGGCATGTTCTTAACCATATAAGATATATATATATATATCAAAAAATGCAACTTCCTATCATCCTTGATATGACTAAAAAAGACAAGAAGCTCACAGAGCATCTTAACTATTTCTCCTGAAAGGAAGCCATTTCATGCATAACTTTGCAGTCAAGACACTTCATGGCTTGACTCTCAACTACTTGGTAAAGTTCAGTAATTTTCTTCGACCTTTGTCCAAGTCTTAGATCCCTTATGTTGACACTCGCTTTAGACAGTTTGCATCAATTTGCTGACCAAAATAGCTCATTAGATTAGCTGGACTTTACCACTTGAATACTTGGCCTAGCAATCCCTAGTTCAAAGATCTTCGGCTACTCATTTTTCATCGATTTATCCCCAAAGACATGTTGAAATCCACTCAAATTCTTTATTAGAAGTTGAACGAAAAAAAGAAACCGAGAACTACCATTTACGTCATCACCTCAATTTCTTTCATTATGGAACTCTGCAACGATTAGTTTCTCCTAAAATAAAGCAAAAAAAGATCAACAATTTTTTTGCACATTTTTTGGTCACATATACACTTAACTAGCAGGAAAATTTACTTATCTCATAAAACCTCAGGCACAGAGAAATTAAACTGGAAGGAAAATGATAGAAGTCTATGGTGCACCTTTGCTTGCTGCTGATGGAGGCAGGACAACAACACGAAGGGTGAGCATACGTAAATTATTATCCGGACGTGGATAATTAAACTCGGATAGCAACTTTGTGTTTGCCAAAATATCATCCCCTTTGTAAAGTTCCACACAATCTGCTGTCTCTGGAGGATTTTCTTTTCCTACATAAAACAAAATGGCAAAAATTCATTTTAAAAATGATGCACAACACATTATTTCCTTTTTTGTTGCCAAGTAGAGAACTCAGAGCATATCCGCTTGAAGTTGATCATTTACTAAACAAACAATTTCCCTAGAGAATAACATGGCAGGAGATCTTCAGTCACCAGGCACTTGTCATTTCCATTTAAAGTTGCAAATTTTAAAAATCTAGACTCACAACTGGTTCATACATGATTTTAAACATAGAAGTCCTAGACTGAGGGAGAGGACTAGAAATGCACATCCCTGCATGGAAAAGAACACATCAAGATCAGAAATTCTAACGGAATAGTTCAACCTCTCAGGCATTCTAAAGGACCATGGTGATGCACCATAACTTCACCTCTAATTTCATCCGGCAATTGATCAATAAATTTGGCTGTTCCTCTATATCTAATCACAAGCTCCTCAGATTAAGAAATATAAAGGAACACACTGGAGCTTGATCTAACACCCTGACTCCGGAAATAAGTTGATAAGGTTTGAATTGATTCTTCCCCTAAACGACCAATGCCTTCAGGAAATTCAACAAGCTTGATTTTGGCCAACCAGACTCTTGGATACCAGACATAGCACACCAAACAAACTAGTCCCATATTCTGCTGACCAATCTAGGAGACCATTTGGCCTTATATTTTCAACAAGCACCATAGATTTGGGTTATCCCATCATCAGCTGATGACCCTAACACAGATCTGGTCGCTACACTTAATCTATTTCAGATTTTGTGGATTCCACCCCCAACTCAACTTCCACTTACAATCTTAATATCCTGAACCACCGGAAATTTTTGCAGGGGCGCTACCCTTAAATTTTGTCTCCAAATGATGTTTGCCCTCTAAACATGGCAACGTAGATCTTTCAAGTTATAACACTAAATACATGTTATATTCCACGCTTAAATTTCTGATATCACCTTGTTGTATAATCCACCGGAAAATCAACAGTGTTTGGCCTTTGGGCACGCAGAAACCCGAAGCAATCATCATTGGATAATTCGGATCATAAAAATATTACCACAAAAACAAAAATAAATAGCAGTTTGACACTTAAACTCATAAGAATCCCTTTCCGTAATAAAATTCCCCCCCCCCAGTAAAATGAAGCAATCAGAATTAAAATTTGAAAAAAAAAATGAAGGGCGTGAATAATAGAAAGAAGAAAAATTAGAAAGAGGGTAAGTGAAAAGAAATCAGACCTGTAGGCCAGTAATAGACAACTTCAGATTTAAGGACTCGGACGGAGGTGTCAAGACCGTAGGTGAAAGGCCCAATTTCAGTGCCATCGCTCAGTATAAATGTGATCTGTTCACCTTGCTCAAGTTTGAACCCACAACAACTGAACATCTTTCTTTCTATCCACCCACGGATTTCCTCCCTATACTGTCACTTCAAATCCAATTGCACCTCTCAATTCTCTCTCTCTCTCTCTCTCTCTCTCTCTCTCACAGACAAAAAGTCAAAGCCTTGAATTTCCTTCGGTAACAATAAACTCCGGTTGGTCATAATTGATTAAAAAAAAGGTTCAACGATTTGAGGGAAATTGCCTTGTCGTTCTAGAGGCAAATGCGAGAGAAGGGGGGTGAAGCTGGGGAATCACGCGGCTTTTGTTTGACTTTGACTAGGGGGGAAGAGAGAGTATTTAGAGTTTGGACGAGGATCAACGGCTAGAAATGGCCACAGCCGACGTAATCTTTCAAGTTTGAAATTTGGTGACTAATCATTATATTTTTAATAAATAAAACAAACAATGAATTTTAAATTGACATGCGAAAATAATTCAATAAAAAATTATGCTATGAATTTCAACTTTTTGTTTGAATATTATTTTTTTTTGTTGACCCTATATTTAAAAAAAAGGCAATAAATTTTAATTTATTGTGATTATACCCCTTTTTATTAATAAACAATTGCAAATTATAAAAAGTTGTGATTCTAGTTATTAATTCTTTATTTTATTAAAATAGGATAAACTTAATTTGTTCAAATATTCTCCAGTTTTAATATCATTTTATATTTTATATAATAAATATTGATTTTGAAAATTCAAACTTATGGTATGATATATTTTTTCAACTATTTGATTAAAATGCAGTATGATATCTATTTTCTTTGATTTAATATGTAATAGTATTATCAACGGATAATCAGTTTAGTAGGACGAGATATTAAATTTTTTAACTAAATCTCGAGTTTAAAATTTAAAAATGAAAAAGATTATACTGAGAGAATCATTCCCCAAAATAAACCTTTACAATGCTCAAATCGGATTAATCAGACAAAATCATTACTCCACTTACCGCAAAATATATATATCTAGTAGCATCAACACACGTGACATAAAATGGCTCTTTTCCCATTTCTGTACCAATAAGTAAATAAATAAATAAAATGGATCTTTCATTTGGGAGGCCCATAATATTGGCTTGTAATGGGGCCTTACGGGTAGCCCAATATATGACACTTTACTATGGGCCTATGTCGCCCCGCTAGAGCCCAATATAAAATTTCCTAAGTAGTTGGGCCTAAAATCAGGCGAATTCATCCAACTCCGAGATGGATTTGACTCAGCTCATCTAAAGTTAAAATTTTCCTAATTATAATTCTTTTAATTATATTTAAAAGTTTAGCTTTTAGATTACATAATATAAATTTTCAAAAAAATTAAAAAATATATTAAAAATATAAATTTCAGAAAAAAAAGGAGTTTTGTTGGTTAGAATAGTTACTTGGTGGTTTTTTTTAAAAAAATAAATTCTTATTTTATTTGATTTTAACTTAACCCTATTTTATTTAATTTTATTTATAATATATTTAACTAAAATAAAAAATAAAATTAACCTACATGCAAAATGAGGTATGCTTTTCTATGATCCTTATCGGATAACCAAATCACTAGCATTAAATACCTTTTGGCTAAGATTAAGTGTAGTATTCGTTTTTATCGATTTAATATTTTATACATGAATCATTGATTCACATGATATTAAATTAGTTTTTATGGGAAAGACCCATTAAAATAGCTTGCTAGTCAGGCCTTCGAGCATCATCTTTTTTTGTTTGGGTACCGTGTATTGGACATTACCCTGTATTTAAGGTTTTACCCCGACTAATTCGGTAGCTCATTTCGGAGGGTGGGTCTCCCAACAGAGAACGCTCTATACACATGAGGGTCCGATACTCCCAGCGGGAGTCGAATCTCGATCATGTTTAAGAATACTCAACTCCATATTCAATTGAGCCAACCCACGTTGATTCGAGCATCATCTTTGTGTTGCACTACTGGATGGCCGAGCCCATTAAAAAAAATAAAATAATTAAAAAATAAAAAATGCCAGCATTAAGAAAGGGGGAAAAAAAATCATACAACTGAGTTGGACCGGAAAACTGAGAGGAGCAAGCCAATCTCGGAGTATTACCGATCAAAGTTGTTAACTCCCATAAGTTTTTGGTTGCTGAGCATTCCATATTTAGGTCCAACATCTCTCTCACCGTCACACCATCATAGAGCTTTCGCGGGGAACACATGCCCTCACAAGTAATCAATGTTGTCTCATGTCTTCTATGTAAAATGATTATGGATTATTTTTTTAATATTAAGTTTAAGATTAAAAATCATATTAATATTATTGTTTTTTATTTGAAGTACATAAATATTGAAGTTGATTTTTTAAAAATTGATTTGAAAATGATTTCTCAAAAATCAATTTTAAAATAATATTTTTAAAAATATTTTAAAATAATAAAAAAGGGGTCTGAACCCGATTTTTGAAAAATCGAGGCGAAATCCTTCAAAGTCGATCGGGAAGGCACGCATCTGAAGGAAGAGAGCGTTTGTGGGGAAGGGTTCTTCGGTGTGTCAGCTTTCAAAGAAATCGACTTGGGGAAGGCACGCAACTCAAGGCAGATAGTGTGGGAGGGAGTGGTTCTTTAGTGGGTTTGTCCTACTTTCAAAGCAGGGGGAGAGACGGGAGGATACGGAGAGAGCGCAACATAGAGAGAGAGAGAGAGAGAGAGAGAGAGAGAGAGATCCCTCAGGATAGCTTAAGGGGTAGAAGAGAGAGGGAGAGAGAGAGAAAGAGCACTGCTATGTAAGAGAGAGACGATTTAACTTTTGCCACGTGTACGATCGAATCAAGAAATTCGAATTAGCAATCGATTTCTCAGGAATGGAGTCCCAAGAATCCACACTTTTTTTTGTCATTTTCTTAAATTTTAAAAAATACCATTTTAGAATCGATTTTTTTTTTTTAAAAAAAAACAACCCCAATATTTTGTGACTCAAATTAAACTAACACTATCAATATCATTTTTAATTTTAAATCTAATATTAAAGAAAATAATAAAAGATTTTGTGGTATTGAAATATAATATTTATTATATTTATAAATTATGAATAAATGATTTTATAAAATATCTAAGTACTATTCATATGCCTTAATGCTTATAATTGATGGGTATTAAAAAAATTTGGATTGACACATATTTGAACATCAAACCAATAATAATAGTAAAAATTCCGATTTTCAATAAAATATTACAATAAATTTGATTTATATAAAAAATTTATTATTATAAATATAGAAATATAAAAATAAAAGGAAGTTGAATATTTTTAAAATCAAATTAATTATTAATTTATTTTATAGCAAACAAACATCTATTACATTTCTTTCTTTGCTTGTTTTTTTTTTTAATATTTTTTTTGCATTTTTTTATTTTTTCCATTAATGAAAATTTCCGGACATAGTACTATATTTTTTTTTTATTTTGCTATTAATATCTAAAAATCCGACTAATCTGATTTAAAAAGCTGTGAACCTAATTTAAAAGCTGATTCTCCTAACAATTATTTTTCTATTTTAAAAAATCAAACTTAAAATTTTAATTAAAAGAATTTAATATTTTGTTTTTAAACTTACACGTGTTGATAATAATATATTAGTTTAATAACATGTTATGCCCAAAAAAAGGTTTTGGCTAAATAAATATTTTAACCGAATAATTATTCAAATTATTTAAATTTTTTTTCTATATTTTAGAGTTCAAATTATATTTCATTTTTATAAAAAAAATAATAAATAAATAAGAGGCCACATCGGTGACAGTAGGGTAACATCATACCAATATGACAAATGAAAAGTAGGATAATAAATGTTAATACGATGGGGACAGCACCCAAAGGTCGGAAGAGCCAATTGCTACCAATTTCTCTATCCGAAATTTGATCATTTACTATAATAAAATTTTTAATAATTAATATTTTAAATTCGTTTACAATAACGATTTATAATTAGAATACTTTATAATATTAAATTTGAATTGTATGTATATAAAATTTGAACAAATAAATAAGATATATATATATATATATATATATATATATATTTTATTCATAGTAAGGTTTAAATCCGAACCAATTACAATGAATAGGGGGATTGATGCTATTTGAGGGGAAGTTCATTGGCATAAATAAGATATATATAAAATTTCAATAATTTCAAAAAACATCAAATTAAAAAGGGAAGTTTGATAAAATAGATAAAAGATGATATAAGTTAAATTCATTTGAATTGAATTGTTAGACACTCTACTTTTTTAATCAGAGATCTCGAGTTCGAGTTCTTAAGAATGATAAAAAAAAGATTTGGAAGAGTCAATCCCAAAAATGAGTCTAATAGTGTTCAAATCAGATTAATCAAGTAAAATTCAGATATCGATAATAAAAACTAAAAAAAAAGTATAAGATGATTTAAGGAATTTCGTGTATTAATAATATCGGAATTATAATGTTATAAATGACGAGAATTTTGGAGTTAAGTGAATTCCAATCTACAAGAATCCCAACACATCACAACTGGTTTCTCAATCTCATTTATTGCTTCAATTGCTCTCATGTGCACAACTTAATTGCTACCCACTAAGATCCCAAACAAAAAAAATGCAAATACCCCATAAAAATTTAAATGGAAAACCACAAAGAAGAGCAAAAATAAGGGGTTCTATTCTTGTAGTTAAATGGTAAAAGGTTTTTGTTTAAATATTTTTTTTGAGATCTCATATTTATATTTTCATAATTTTTATGTAAATAAAAATATGGTGATCCTAATCCCAGGGTGCAGCACTTGTCTGGAGCCTTTGCTGCATCTAATTGCCATGTGGTTGCAACCACTAGATCCCTATCTTCCATGCAAGACCACAAAAGATGACCCCAGATTCTATCTTCAAGAATTGGACGTGGGGTCTGACAGAAATGCAGAAAATGTGATGTCTGATGTTATTTCCAAGTTTGGAAGGGGAAGGATAGATATTGTCGTCAATCTTGATGTGACTCTGCTATCCTGAAAATTTAAAACACGTTACCTTTTCTTTCTTTTGGCGTAAGGGAATATTGTTTTATCTCTTTAATTATATTTTAATTAATTTAATATAAATTATAATTAAATTTTTATATAAGAAAACTCTTTTAACATAATTTTTTTTTTATTTTTAATATTTAAATTTAAATATCGATCAAAGGATCTAACACATTTTTTACTAAATCAACTAAATATTAATAAATTTAAAACATTATTCTGATGAAATTTTTTTATCAAAAAAGTCATATATATATATATATATATATATATATAATAGTATTTCAAAATAATATATTAAAAATTTTAAAAATATCTTTACAAGTTATAGAAATATAAAAACTCATAATATGGTATTAAAATTTTTGACAATTTTGTTTTTTTTCTAAAAAGAAATTTATAATTTGAATGAATTACACGTTAGAATTCACTCCTAAAATAAATTTTTACAGATTCTAATTAATTATTTTGAGAATATTACATTCTAGGTTTTGATTATTATCTATCATTAAAATTTACTCATATTTTATATTGTAAATCTCTAGTCACAGCCAAGGAGTTATGGCTTTCCGTTTAATTTATATGTATGAGTTGAATTTGATGAAAAATTATTTAAAATATAAATAAATATGCATATTTTGAGAATGATTTAAAATAAATTAAAATTAAAATTAAAATCACAAATAAAATAATAATTAAAACTATTAAAGATAAAAAATAATATGATAATATAAAATTCTAATAATCTATTAGTTGAATAAAATATTATAATAAATTGAATTTATATGTAAATAAAAAATAAAAAATAAAAATAATTAACTATTAATTTATTTTAATCGACAATATTCTTTAATAAATGATTTACATATATTTTCTTAAAAAACCCACGTCTCTCTCACGCATATTCATTTTAGTGTTCCAGTAAACCCCAGATTCCAGGAAAAAACCCAAATTCCAGAGAAAGCCGTCTCAGATCAAGTTTAAGGGGCTTAATTTCGTGGAGAACAAAACAACCACTATAGAGTGACAATCTTTCGACTGAAATCCCAATTATTGAATAAGCAACGTCCCTCTATATAAAGTACAAGAACTCCAAATCCAACCCAACAAACGCAACCACCTTTCCATAAATTTCTCCTCTGCAAGACGAATCTCCAGAGTTTTGGTACAACCCCATTAAAACCCAATTGTAGAATTCCATGGAAAATCAAAATGAAGACCGCAAACAAGTGGTTCTAATCACTGGGTGCACCATGGGAGGTATAGGTCATGCCCTGGCTCGAGCCTTTGCTGCATCTGATTGCCATGTGGTTGCAACCGCCAGGTCCCTAACTTCAATGGAAAACCTCAAAAATGACCCCAGATTTTATCTTCAAGAATTGGATGTTGTTTCTGACCAAAGTGTGCAAAAAGTGATATCTAATGTGATTTCCAAGTTTGGGAGGATTGATATTGTGGTTAATAATGCTGGGGTTCAGTGTGTTGGGCCTCTTGCTGAGATTCCTGCCTCTGCTATTCAAAGCACCTTCGATACCAATGTTTTTGGTAAATTTCTTGAAATTTACGGTTTTAATGTGCTTTCTGCATACCCATTTAAGGTTTTATTTGGGTTTCTGTCATAAAATTAATGTTCATGCTTGGGCCTTTAGTTGAATTGATTTTTTTTCAGTGCTTTTGTCTGTGTTTTCTGTGATTGGGTATTTGGTAATTTGCTTTTGTTATTGTTTGTTGTGCTTCAACAACTGTGGACCTCTGTCTTCATCCATTCCCCCCCCCCTTCCTTGGTTCAATAACTAGGTAAAGCTCTATATCTTGAGTTAATATGGACAAGTGGTTTTTGAAAATAAATAAATAAATAGATGTTTGGTGGTCATTTCAATTTCTTGGTCTGTTCCCGGAAGCAGCTTGAATGCCAGTTTTAATGGTAATTTCCTTTTGTGAATCTTCTAGTTCAGTTATGTTATCTCCGCATAGCTATTAAAGTTTTCATCTGGTCTTATGTTCTGAGAAACATTTAATGTTCACTTTTGAGTTTGCTAGTGCTGCTCTTTGTTCTCTCCAGTATGTGCGGATCTTTGTCCTTTTCTTTTCTATATCTTAATAACTTGGTAAGGTTTGAAAATCATTGATTTTTGAGCATAAAAATTGCTTAGTAATTGCTATTTCTTACTGTTGCTCTCCACCCTTAGTCTACTCCTGAAAGCACATTCATTACCAATGTTCGTACGTTGCATCACCAAACATATCTCATGTCTCTGATCCATTGATTTCTATTCTATATCTTTGCTAGTGATTGATCTGGACAAAATTTTCTATCTTAGGTTTCATGGATTCAACCCTCTTTTTCAATCACAAGATGCAGTCAGAATTAAATGAGCCTGAAAAAGTGACCCACCATTGCGATTTCTATCCTCTTATATTGGCAGCCCTTTAATGCGTTACACTCATCCCTTAGAATTGCTTAGTTGCAATGTGACCATGTTGTCTTGGAATAGGGGAGTTCTTGCACCAAATTGTGGTAGAATAGAAAATATCCACATCGACATGCATACTTGCTGTTGCCAACTGTAAGCTAATCTGGTATTGTGGACAACTAATAGTAAACATGCCTATTCATAAGTAGTATACTATTCACCATTCGATGAAATGGATCTGAGTCCTTCAAGAGGAACAAATCACAGAGTTTAATTTCTGTCAATAGCTGTGCTACTGATTCTCTCATGTTCAGATGTGCTTTACGGTAATTTTCCATCTGTAATTCTGTTGTTGCTGATGGCAAATGATTTGGAAGGAGATCTAAAATATGCTGCTCAGATCATTTAATATTGGATTGAAATTATAATGCTTGATTGCTATTGTATCTTCTTCTTCTTCTGCCTTTTTTATTTTTTTGGTTGGATAAGGGAAGAGGAAGAATGTAAGAGATAAAACTTTCTGCTTTAAGGGCTTCATTTTTTGTGTTGAAGTTATATGTTTCCTCCCTAAACTCTGTTAGCTCAACTTGTTCTTCCTAGTCGTTTTGACAAGCCTGCTTTAGAAAGAGAACTTAGTACAAATTCTCACAAGCTATTTGACAGTTCTAAAAGCGGGTGCTCATTGTGCCATACCATATATACATCCAACGAATGCCCTTCCTTGTTCAAGTAGAGTTACATAATTGATGTAATATTTACTGTTTGTAGATAGCCTGCTTTACCTATCCTAGGAATTCTTCAAACCTAAAGGGGAACAAATATTATAATGTTGAACCCGATTGCTAGATTAGATCAATGTAGATGTGTCTAGTCCTGCAAAACAAAAGGGACAGCTTCTGGAATCCAGGTAAACATGAGGATAATAGGTTTGAAACATAATGCGAGATATGATGACAAAGTCAAAAAGAAAAAGGAGATTCATTGACCAATCTTAATTAATCTGGCACATGAAGCTCAAAAAATTTATGGTCTTTTTCTGTTCATTTTCCTCTTTGATGCCTCCTTCAATCTCGTTTTTTTTTTTTTTTTTTTTTAATAATATCTAGGGTCAATCAAGAGTATCTTAGCTATTGATTTTGTTTGCTTGCCTGTGGCCAGATTATAATCTTCATACCTAAATACTTTATGCATATGTAGGCTCCATGAGGGTAATTCAGGCCGCAGTCCCTCACATGGCATCCAGGAAGTGGGGAAAGATTGTGAATGTGGGAAGCGTAGCTGCTTTGGCTCCTGGACCATGGGCAGGTGTTTATACTGCTTCCAAAGCTGCTCTCCACGCGCTAACGGATACCTTAAGGTTTCTACTATCCTGTGGCCAATGTTTTAATCTTCATTTCATTTTATAAAATATCAAAAGCACTTGAGCTTGAGAAGTTTTGCTGGTTAATAACAAATAAAGAACTTAAAAAAAAGGGGGAAAAAAAAAGGAACAAGTAAAAGAAATATGTTGGAAAGTACTGCCATGGGTAAGGTGTTTCGTACTGCTCCTCTTGTCATAGCGGGGCCAATCGTACCTTCACATTGAAGTTTATTCATGATAACAATACTGTAATTTTATAAGTACCTTCTGTTTGTGTTATTGTGGATAGGGACCATTGATTTCGTGACAGTGGACAATCTCTACTGTTGGTAGACAATTCATCCCCTCTCAAGCCATCCTTTCCGTTTGATGAAATGCTTTGAGGCTCAAGATAGCATGAAGGGTGTCTCTATAGGAATAGGACAGAGTGAGAAAACAAAACTGGGATGAGTTGATTACTAGATTCTAAACCAGCAAAGGCTTTAACCACCATCATTATATTAAATTTTGACAAATAGGAAACATTTCGTTCTGATAATTTATCCATTAGGAGTCACCATGCTCACTTGTTAATTAAAAAGAAAGAGGAAAAAGCAAACTGCTTTGTGAAATTGCTGTGCAGATTGGAACTCAAGCCTCTTGGAATCAATGTTATCAATGTAGCTCCGGGCGCTATCAAGTCAAATATTGGTAATACTGCTGCAGCTAACTACACCAAGATGCCTGAATGGAACTTGTACAAGCCTTTTGAAGCCGTGATAAGGGAAAGAGCACAATTTTCACAAGGTATAAAGTCCACCCCAGCAGATGAATTTGCAAAGAAGACAGTAGCAACTTTGCTGAAGAAGAATCCACCAGCTTGGTTCTCTTATGGCCAGTACTCTACCGTAATGGGTATCATGTTTCACTTGCCTCCTTTCCTTAGAGATTTCATCCTCAGGAAAGCCATGAAATGTTGAATGAGTGATTTTGTTTGTTTATGTCATTATTTCCATCTGTTCAAAAAGGTTGGTTTCCCTTGAGGAGGACTACATCTGTAAAAGCATAAAACGTTTTTTGGAAAATTTTATTATACTGTTCGACTGTTTGGAACTACACCTGGAAAAGCAAAGGAAAATAAACAGAAACAAAATAAAATAAAATTCTGGAGCGAAGGGGCTGGAAAGATAATTTTCTCTCGCTTCACTTTTAGATTAAACTAAAATCACTTCAGAGATCTTCAATTTTACAGTAAATGGTATCACAAACATTATGACAATGTATGACAAGAATAAGTTGACAAAAAAATTACACTGAAATCCAAATTGGCCCAAATGAAACCCAAGAAGAAATCAAAAGGATCTGCCTGGATAACCATCTGCCCTTCTAGTGTATATCTATATCATCATTGTAATTAGAAGGCATCCCCATATATATATATGTATATATATTATCTCAACAAAAAGGCCTATTCTACACAAACCAAATTACCAAAATTTTCCTGCTATTGTTTATGTTTCAGAAGTCCAATTTCTCAAGCTGTATACCGAACACAAGAAGCTCCTCCTCACTGGGATGGAGGATAACCATAGAACAAAACAGGTGGCTGAAAAGGCTGAAAACTTGGAGCTGCCGGGGGCTGCTGAACTAAGGGTATTGGTTGCTGCTGGGTTATTTGCATTGGTTGCTGAGGCATTTGCACCGGTGTTGTTAGCTGTACCGGCTGCGGCTGATTCATTTGTAAAGGCGTCATAGGACTAATCATATGGGGTGGTGGAGGTGGTGGCCGTGGACCAGGAGGTAGGGGAGGGACAGTACCATAACCGTATGGGCTCAAAACACCTGATGGTTGCACAAACTGCTGCTGAGCAGTTGAGGCTGGGTTCTGGATGGGAGGCTGAGGCAATAGAACCATTTGATATGGATTGCTTGGTGGAACAGGAAGAGGCTGTGCAGATAGAAACGAGTTGGGATCTGAAACCTGCACAGGTTTTTCAGCCTTTGACATTTTATCATTAGCAAAATTGTTGGGCATCGAGGAAAAGTTACTTAAGGTTGTGCCAGATTTAGTCAGACCAGCATTTGTTGCCTCTTCAGCGGCTAAAGTTGAGAGAACTAAAGTCCTGATGTACTGAGAAGAGGTTGAAGCAGCGAGCTTATCTGCAACCTCGGCTGCAATGGCTGCAGCAGACTTCTTTGGAGCCTGTTCCCTTTTTGCATTAGCATCTTCTTGTGAAGTAACAGTTGAGTTCACACTTGCAACGTAATTCTCATCATTAAGCCGCTTTTGCATACTGCTAGCTTCCTCAGCTCTTTTGGGTCACATAGACATCCATTGCAAAAAGATATGTACAAATAAAATACATATACATTTTTCAGAGAAAAATTTAAATTCACCTAAACACCTTTTCCAACCTCAAAAGCACAAAGAATATCTTTGTCAAAAGGTAAAATTAGATTCTTAATGCTAGTTACTCGTTTCAATTTCAATTATCAAATTCCAAGGGCACAGGCTGGACAACAATCAGCCAAAGGTTCTTCTAACAAACACATGATTTGTTTCGTAATCTAAAAGTCAACTTCACAAAAAAAAAGGATATGAATCCAGTTCTAGGATAAAATTGAGATAAACTACAATAACTTTCAGTTTTTAAAAGCTGTGGCAAAGGGGATTTTGATTATAGTTCTGAAATAACAGAAAAAAAAAAATCGTGAAAGCTATGGTAAATGGTGTGCGCACCTGCATCTGTGTGCAAACATTTTCCAATTCAGAATCCTGAAGGGTTAACAGAAAATTTTAGCATTAAGAGCTCCTTGAACCGATGTAGTCAACTCAACAACACAATTGCAGGAATAAGCATAAGCAAGAAAGATTGCCATAGTTAATCACCTGTTCATGAAGTGCTTCTTTTAATTGAGTAACAAGTGCCAACCTAGTTGCTTCAACAGATTTAAGTTTCTCAATGCACAATCGCAGTATATTTTTCTCCTTGGATCCTTTGCTGTGAGAGAAAGGGATGAAGTAGCAACATTTTAGGCATCTGAATGTGATAGCTTTCAGCATAAGGCTTTAATGCACCTCCAGATGGCGAAAGTGAAAAATAATTATGCAAATGAACAAAATTGATGTGAACTTCTATTATTTAGTTACCTTGGGAGCAGGCCACATCAATGTCTTTCTCCAATTTCCGCACATTAAGTACTGCAGACTGACATTTACTCATCTCAGATTCCTCATTTGTTTGATCACTGAGCACCAAGTGAAATGCAGAAACAATCTTCTCAGCTGTGCCTCCAATGGTCAGTTTCTGCATTCAGAGCAACAATACACATAAATAACCAAAAGTAAGAAAGCTGAATGAAAAAGATAAGTGTTAAGACTGTAGCACAGTACTCTATGTAGGCAAAATGCAACTTAATAATAAGACCAAAGATCAAAGACAAACAGATCGTTAATTCTCACCATTCTTATGGAGCGTGAATCTCTTTTTACAATTCTAACCAAATGTGATCTCTTTTTGCTTAATTCCAATGGTGGTGGTGCTTCTTCTCCAAACATATATCTTTCAGGCTCTTCCAAGATCCAAATACTCTTCTTTGTTCCCATATATCAACCTATCAATCATGTCAAATGCAGCTTAGCAATAGCTTAATGAACCAAACAACATCCTGCCAAGATAGCAAGCAAAATACATATTACATCATGGAAACAGCACTTCAACTTTAAGCTTCTGGCTTCAACATGGAACGTAAGTGCATCTGAACTGAACAGAAACTTTTACAACTTATCACCGAATTGTGGCTTTCTGCAGTATTTTATACATAGCATCATATGTCAAACATCAGCATTTTATGTTGTCTCCACATCGATGAAAGTTTGACAGTGGGTGCTAGAATGGAACAACCTCAACCAAAAGAAAAACTTCTATTCTACTTGGTAAAGCCATGCTCACATTTTCTAAATTTAGTCCAAATTTAGATAAATGGTCTTAAATCATTTTACTGCAAGCAAAAAGCAAAGCTGTTCCATCCCATACATCAATCGTCTGTTTGACATGTATAAGCCAATTAGAGGCTACATGAATGACTACTAATGATGTGCATTTGAAGATCACAAATTTTGATCCAACCAGGAAAATTTGAATGTAATTACCAGTGTAAATGACAGTCAAATGAGCTGATGTTTATATCCACCTAACCATAGAAGATGACATACCAGCCTTGAGACCACATTCGTCCCACGATCATCACCCTTATCAATAACATCCTTGAGGGCTGGAGGGAGAACTTTCCAGAACTCATTAACAAATTCATTTCCTTTCCGCTTGCTATTCTGTAGGATATCATTTGCAAGATACAAAAGAGGAACTTTCTGAGCCATTTCAGAGGCATGAAACGGTTTATCCCATTTCCTAATAACCAGCTCCGCCTTGCTCCTATGAAATATGCACCAATGTGACAATGCTGCATGGAAACACCAAGATAAACATAATCTGATTAACAGAATAGTTTCTCAAAAATAAAGTGATGAAGATTGAACAAAACATACAATTAACTTCCCATACGCGATCCAATGCTCTTCGGTAGACATACCAACAATGAATTATCAACATGAAAGCACCATAAAAATAAAAGGGAACAAAAAGTGTTTGTTCTTTTTCTCTTCCATCTACAGGGTTCACAGCAAACGTCAACCAGGTTAGCAGCCGCCGCTGTTGAAACAATGTCTCTTATAGATGCTTACTTTCGATATGCAATTCCATCTTGAGCAACTTCTCTGGAACTAAAATGGTAAAAAGAGACAAATTTGCAACAATACATGTGTCTTATATTCTAAGCAATGATTCGAATCTTTGCCTAACTACTAATCTGCACATAAGGAAAATGGAGGTCCATCAAAGTTGATCTAACCCAAAAGCAAATCTACGATTATCCAATTATTGTAACCATGTCAACAATCTAAATGATGCGGAAATTACTCTCAATACACTGCTGGGTGCTGTTGAGCTTAGAGAGTTTATCTGCAAGTATCTGCTCACTAAATACACTATTCATTCCCACCTGAGGAATGCCCTTTCAGCACCCCGCCAAAATAATAATAAATCATAAATAAACAAGAGCAAGAACAAAAACCCTAGAAATCCTTTAAGAAAATATGAAAGAGATTTGTAGGTTTTCAAAAAGAAATAATATCGAACCTCAAAAATCAAAATCTCACAACGATCTATGGCTCAAGAGCAGATTGAATTCATTGTAAAATGCAAACTTGTTCTCCAAAACCCTAAAATTCCAAGAAAGCAACAGTTAACAGCGAAATGTAACTAAAAGAGGCCACTAGAGAAAAAAGCCCAGAAAAAAATGACGGAATGTGCAAAAAGAAAACCATAGAATCGTTTCGCCCACGAAGAAAAACAAGGTAATGAACAAGAACGTTGTATTGGAAAGTATTGAAATCACATTCAACCCCCGATTTTGAATGAGTAAGAGACAGGGAAGCGAAAACCCTAGAGAGATGAAAGCGAGAGAGATAGAGAGAGCTCGGGGTGCGTTAATAGCAGCAATAGCAGATGAGTTAGCGTTTGGATCGTGATTTTTCTCCCCTCCCATTTTTTTTGAGCAGAAAACGAAAATTCAGTCGAGAGAGAGAGAAGCCCAACTTAATATATTAGACTGGATTTTGAGCCAATTTATTAATGTGTCACTTTATAATAAGTTGGCCTCCACAAAAAAATTGTTAACTTTTCTATTCAAAAGCAACGTAGTTGTTGAAGGACAATCACGTCCGAAAAAATTTTAGATTCGAGAGTTTTGTATATGATAAAATCAGATATTAAGAGATTTTTATTTCTCAAAATCCAACTGAATTAGAATTGAATTTAATTGGATCTAATATTATCATTATATATCGATAATTTATATCAAAAAAATTTTTATTTAAAAAAGGAAGCACAAGTAATATGCTTATAATAAGTGAGAAAATTTCCAAATTTTGATCAACAATATTAATTACCTAGAAATTTAAGCTATTAAGTGAAGATTTTTCAAATTCAACTCTCCTTATATAAACAATGTAAATTTTTAAATAAATTAATGCAATCTAATTAAGTAATATATAAAATAGTTGAATCGGATGTCTTAATTAATTAAAATAAAATAAAACGAGTTATTTATATAAATTTTTAAATTAAGTTTTTGAGTTCATAATAAGATTTATATAAAAAGATTGCAAAAAGGCTTATTAAACTTCATTTAATTGGAAGGGTTCAGTCATAAAATAATTTTGCCAAATGGGTCTTGTTAGTTTATGAAATGTAGTTGCACCAACAAAGATAGTTTATATCATCTAGGTGTCTTTTATGGGAACTTTATCGTTATTAGGAATATTTTGGAATATATGGGAAGTGATATTGTATTATTTGAATCTAGAAAAAGAACAAGGGGTGATGATCCTATAAAAATGCAGAAAGTGGAATGCCTTGTAACATGACCCATGACAAGTCTTTCCCCTCCAAGTCGCTCCCGCAGCTACGTATCTTTTTGCTCGTCCTTGAGGGGATAACCTGATATTCACAATCTTCTCTCCAAACCCTAATATTCAAGATTTGAATAATTTTATAACCCAGAAAAAAAAAAAGAAAAACTATATAGCTTTCCTTAAGTGCAAGCTGGACCATCGAGAATTTGAATACCTATTTTTGTTCGGTTGCTTGCAAATAGTATCAAGGAAGAAGCTACGATAACTGTGGATATAGAAGATGCGAGGATAGAGATTTCATTCATCCGAGCACAATACCATCCATCAGTATGGTGATGCCGTGCACTTGATTATGGAATTCTGCAAAGGAGATTGTTGCATGCAAAAACTACGAAGCAAGAGCGACCACGACAAAAATATAGCAAGAACGATTTCCTAAACTGACATAACCAGGCTTAAACAACAATCAAGAAACGATCAATACAATTTCCACAATACCAAGAGAGAACTAATCTAATTGACCCGTCCACCGCACACTCTTACCCCATAAGCACTAGTACCACTTGTACGCACTTGTTCCACTCGCACCCCTTAGGCAAAGTTGATCCATTGACAGAACATTCTTACCCCCCTAAACAATTGTAGCCCCAAGGCCAAAATATCTTATTCTAATTTTATGTAAAAAAAAAAATAGACATCCCAGACCCAGTGTCCAGATGCTAAGTGGTTTATATTAAAAAAAAAAAAAAGAACACGAAGAGAAAAAGAGTGATTTTCCTTTCATATTTTTTCTAAATATGGAAATAAGTGCAGCGAGAGATACCACCCCTCCTCTTGTCATCATCAGTCTTCGCGTGGCAAAGTTCCACTCAGCCTTCATGGGTTTCATTCTTTACTTACATCCAATAGATTTGGATTAGCAATTGGCAGCACTTCTCAGCACCTCAACCCCCCCTCCCCCCCAAAAAAAAAACGTGTCTTCCATGCAGCATCCACATTAAGCCAAATTATATTCAAGCACCGTCACTTACAGACCAAAGGTTCTACCTCTTGGGACAAAAGGTGATAATTTTCGTGAAATGCAAAAACCATCTGTTACCATCCCCTGCGTTAGACAAAAAACTAGCCAATAATTTTGAATTTTAGGACTACATGTGGTTTAAGATCCAAAAGAAGTTCACATGAGAACATCCTCAGAAAATCTAGACGAACAAACCAGTCTATGGAAGCTGTGGGATTCTCCCAATCCAGAAAAGGATTAAAAGTATGACAAGGACAGGGCACAGTCCCATCTACTTAAAAGATGGAATCTTAAAAACATTCTAAAACTAAGAAGCGATTTAAGAATAGAGAACATATGAAATTGCATGATTGTCCTGATGAACCTCGACCCCATCGCATCCTACAAGCAACACCTGCAGACCTGCAAAGATGCAATCATGTGATACTACCTAACCAAATATCTAACATACTGACCGACCCGTTGATAAGTTCAACAAGCAGCGGCCCAGTGTGAATCACAGCTTGGTACTGTCACCCCTGGCTGCAAGTTTTGCTTTGACTTGCTCTTCCGATAGAGGTAAGTAGTAGATCCGAGGAGTTGCTTTAGTTTTCCTAAAGAGATCATCCAGAGTGACTATTGGAGGGTCAACTTTCTCTGGAGCCGAAGGGGCAGGTGGAAGATGAACTCTTTCTCGTACAGGAGGTGGGTTCCCCACAGGTGGTGGTGATGGCAGGGGAGGAGGGGGTGGAAGATGTTGCCTTAAATTCTGCTGGCGGGGTGAGGGTGGCGGCAATGGCTGGGCTTGTGGCTGCAAGGTGGCTGGACCTGGAGAGGCAACAGCAGCACCACTTGAAGGAGCAGCTGGAGCCTGAGGAGGAGCCTCCACCTTCATTTTCACTTCCTCGGGATCAACAAACTCTGCCACCAGGAGCCGTCCACCATTTGGAGGCCACTGCAAGTTGTACACCGCATTTCTAGTCTCTGTTGCTTCCTCAACTGATGAGTACTGCAGCATCAATATGATCATATATACAGTCAGTTATACATTATTAGATCAAAGAGGGAGGAGAGAGGGGGAGGAAGGGAGGAAGGGAGGAAGGGAGGAAGGGAGGAAGGGAGGGAGGGAGAGAGAGAGAATACAGTAACATAGCAGTGAGTTTTAATGTGGTCCATCCAGAAACTAGTTACAGTCCCAGTTTTGCCAAGGAGCTCTTGCACAGCTTTTAATGTGAAAGGACGCAAGAAGCGATCAATTCTAAGTGAATTTGTTGGAGGTTTAAGGGATGGAGGTACTGCCAAAGAGAAAAAACAGCCATATATTTGAATCCAATATAGAAAAAAGAAACAACAGAACTATGTTTTGATTGTCAATAATTAAACATGATAGTAACTCACCAACACGTTCCTTAGGAGTGTCATCACTTAGTGTTGAATCAGACCTAGAGAAATTGCGTTTAACGGGTGGGGCATGAAAGGAACCCTTAGGTGTTGTGGAATTTGCAACATTAGAACCCTGTGGTTCAGGAACTTTGAGGCTATCTGTGTTCCACCGGCGTTGCCTCTTCAAAGGTTCATTGTTGCCACCCGCTTCTTGATCTGCAAATGGAACTAATCATAAAACGGACAAGAGAAAAACAATCTATACTTGAACTTGCACATTCGCCTCTGGAAAGGCACAACAATAAAATCTGATATCCAACTGCAGAATTTACTGAAATTGAGAACAACAACCTATTTTAGCAAGGTTGATATTCACCAGACTTTCAACCATGTCCAAACTAACATATCCTGAGAATACCCCTACCTACTGAATCTGAGGGTCATGACAACCATGTTTCAAACAGCTACAACTTAGAACTACAAAAGAAAAGTTGTACAGCACAACTGTCAGTAGTGATTACAACAATACAAAGGTAAACTGGAATGCATTTTAGTGGCTCAAAAATTTCAAATACCATAAGGTAAGGAACTAAGAGAAAATCCTCTAGACAATCACAACGTCCAATAAAAACAAAGTACAGTAATTGGTTTTCTTTATTTCTCAAAACTTCCATACAATTTAGTGACATCAGGAAAAAAACAACAACAACAACCATGTGAGCCATAATCCCAAATTTTGGGATCGACCGTTTGATATACAAATATAGTAGAGGAAAAAAAATTTAAATTTAAAACAAAAATCTGAAACAGTTAAACCATCTCTCTTAGTATTTAAGTTTCTATGGATAGTTTATTTTTATTTCTCTTTTCTCATTATTTTTATTTTTTAAATTTATTTTTTAGTGCTCTATTTTTATTTTTAAACTTTAATTGTATTTTTTTTTTCTAATTTTTGTTTTAAATTTTAATTTTTAATTTTTTTTCCTCCATTATATTTGTCTTTCAAACGACCACCCCCCCCCCAAAAAAAAAGAGGAGGAAAGTGTAAAATATTAAAAGACCAGAAAAAGATCACCCTGACCATAAAGCACAAACTCTTTAACTTGGAAGCAATGTCCACATCTAACACCATAGGCAACAAATAAGGCACTCTTCCCATATCAGCCCAGCCCAGCATGCATTGCATGTCTTTTATTTCCTTTTAAGCATCATATGATTCTCGGACACAATGAGCTTCTCATTCTTTAACAGTCATTGACCTTCTTTAGTGTATCTAATTCAAGGAAAACTAAGATATGTTTTTCATATACATAGTCTATTTTCTATGTTCTAAATGATAAACTTACTAGGTCATTACATCCTCATTTTTTTGGAAATAAATTTTCTTATCCTATGACGTCCATGTCCCACAACCACACCATAAAACCAACTACCACAATGAGACCTTTCACACCTCTGAATGCAGCCAACTTCCAAAACATTTCGTTAATTACATCTGCCATTCTATATCTAAGTCAAATCATTACGCACATGTCTGCAACCTATGACACCAGTTTGAATGCAAACTAGACATCCCCATTTCATAAAATGCAAATCACCTGTAACTTGAAAATATCAGATGACAAATAACATTCAAGTCTGCAACCACAGTTCAAAACCTAAAACAACTCTATTAATAGCCACTAAATTTCATAATCAAGAGGTCAATCTGGAAATCCAAATGCAAAAGGGGGAAAAAACCATACCATTGAATTTTCTTTTCTCAGTCAGCACAGCAACGGTAGTCTTGTTCTCAACTTGGACGTCCTTCTTCTCAGTGGACAAATCATCACTAACAATGTCAACTATTTCTTCCTTCTTTAAATCAGGAACCTCAATTTGGTCACGCCTATCAACTGCTTCATTAGGATTAAATTTTGAATCAATTTGCTTACTCTCCATGGTATCCTCTTCCATAGAATCATCCCCAGAACTCCTGTCTAAATTTAACTTTTCAGATGACCCCATATCTGTAATATCAATTTTCTTATCAGTATCCATGCCCACAATGTCATTTTTCTCGTCCAATTCTGCATTATCGTTTTCCTTGGAGATGTCAATATCAATAGAAACCTTCTCCTCATGAGGCTCCTCATCATCCAACAAGAGTGAACGACTATCATCTGGCACAACATTGCTGGATGATGGTTGCACCACCTCCTGCTTAACAACTTCTAGTTCTATTTTCACATTATCAGCAATTATATTATCCTTTAGTTCATTCTTTTCATTAATTGATAGAGAATCAGAAGAAATAGAATCAGATCTTACTTGAAACCCTAAAGCATGGCTGACCTCAGATACCTGATTTTTTGGATCAGACAAGTCAGGGAGAATATCCTCGTGCACACGTTTTGAATCTTCGGTCTCCAGCTGGGGTATTAAATCCCCATTTTCTTTCTGCGCCTCACTGAACATTGTCTCTTTCTCACTTGAAGGAACTTCAGAGTCTACACCCTTGTTATCCAAAAGAGTGGCTGTTACAGGAGATGCATGGACCGCAGCTTCCACATCCTTCATGCCAACACCGATAACAACTCCTAGCTCCGCCTCTTGAATTTTCACTTGTTTTGGTGGGGCCACATAATTGTCATTGTCACCCGAAACTGAAGAATCAACCACCACTACATTTCCAATATCCTTATGATCCAGAGTTTCTTTAACAGTCTCTGGAACAATCGGCCCCAGAATTGTATCTTGGGACTGGACTTTGGTGGCAGAAACACAATCCAAATCATTATCATTAGCTTGCTTAGCAGCTTCTCTTTCATTATAGACTGCTTCACTTAACCGTTTAACTAAATCCTCTTTCAACCCTTTTGTGGTTAACTTCCGTCTCTTAAGCTCCTCCTTTAATTCAGTAACCTTCCACTGATCAATAGGTCGGTTGTCAAGAACTGGATATGGTGATGACATCGTCTTATATACCAAAATCCCGCTTCTAATAAAAACTCACCTCAAACCCTAATCAAAAATTGAATTTAGGTCCAAATTAGCCAAATAAAACAATCAAAAGACAAGACAAAAGTAATTTGGAAAATAATTATACAAGAATAGAACAGCTCAACCAGTTAAATACCAACATTACATAATGTGAATAAGAATCATCACACATCTTCTGCTTATTCAAATTCTCTCTTAAGAGAATAAAAAAGTTCATCGAGAAAAGAGAGGGCAAAAATAAATAAATAAAGGATAGCTAAGCTGGAGGAGGAGGAGAAGCTACTTTTCAATAAATTCCCACACTAAGACCAAAAAGACATCAAAAACGAAATAAAACCATTTTTGCAGTGGAAAAAAAATCTAATGAGTACCACAAACTATATATCACCTACACAGACTAGGGGGACACCACACAACCGATCAAAATGAGATGTAAAATTTCACATTCTTGTATGTTAAGAAGTAAGATATTGTGTTTGTGCTCATTTCTAGAAGTGTCCATAGGCCACGAAAATCACCACTAAGTAGCAAGTCTGCCGCAGGAAATGCATCTCTACAACCAACTGAAAACAATAACAAGAAATTAGAGCCATTGTCGATTTAAATGAGCAGTAAACTCAGATCCCATTTAAAGACTTCTACAATTTCAGTTTTTTTCCCATTTTTCTGCTCATGTGAAAACTGAGAAACTACATTTGGATAATTTTATATTTAGTATAGGTGTCCAACTGCGGTCTGCCACGAGGAAAGCATCACTACAACCAACTGAAAACAATACCAGGCATCCAAAAAAGTAATTATTGTGCCACACATTACAATTTTAGGCTGCTACAGCCTAGACACATCTGACCTAGGACTAGAAGTAAAAAGAATAAACCACAAATTTAAAGACAGAAAACACAAAACGCAGTTTGAACTTCAAACGGATTGCAACTGATTCAAAGAAATATTTTAACTAAACCATAAACAAGAATAAAGATAGATTTACAAGGGTTTCAGAAAGAACTCACAACAATCAATGCTTGTCAGCCGCTGAAAAAGACCTCAAAAGTTTCACGCCTTCACAAGGGAGTTGACGAAAACCCTAATTCCACATAAAGCCCAAATCAAATGAATTGCAAACCAAGACAAAACCCCAACCGAAACCAAATCCCAAGGTCGTATTCAACAGTTTCCCCTGAAAAATAAAAAAATAAAAAGAAAGACCAAACAAAACAGACAGACACACTCAAATTCCAAAAACAAGAAAATCGAAAGAAAGAAAAGGTACGAAATGATTAAAATTGGAGGAGATAAAATGGAGGATTTTTATTCCGCAGACGCCTTGAGAAAAAACCCTAAATTTCTCCGGTGAGAGCTCTCGGAGGAAGAAGAAGAAGAAGAAGAAGAAGAAGAAGAAGAGATAGATCGATTCTTTGGATTAGGGTTTTTGGTTCGTGCCTTTCTCGAAGAGAGCGAGAGAGAGGACGGTGGGATTCAAAGAAAAGGAAATAAAATCTTGCTATCATCACCAGGTATTAATATTTTACCACAATGCCGAAAATGCCCCTGGCTTACGAGGGTCTGAAGCTGAACCGCAAGGTCAGTTTGTTTCCGTGCGCCTAGGTCCATGATACGATGCTGCTCAGCTGAAGTTGTAGAATTTTTTTTTTTTTTTTTTTAATTTTCCTTGGGGGCTGAAAATAATATTTTTTTAAGTTAAAAAAAATTCAGTCAATACAGAGTACCATGAATACTGTTCAAAAAAAAAAAAAAAAAAACCAAAGAGAATCTTGAAAAATAGTAGGACTTATTAAAAAGGTCTCACTTAAAAAGGGTTGCGTGTCGTTTTTTAAATATAAATTAAAGATAAAATTATAAAATTCCAAGTAATAATAAGAGAATTTTGCAAAGGAAAAGCCCTCCATTTTCACAAATTTATAATCACCAAGTAAGGTTAGGACTAAAATTAATTTTAATCTTTGAAAAATTTTAATACTTGTTTGTAGTCAATGTTAGGATGCGACACTGAAAGGACACTACATTAAGGATAATCTTATTTCTACTCTGCAATGACAGGTTCGTGGTCAATGTCTTGTTTATAAACATGGTTAAAAATTGAGTACTCATGAGATTTACCTATCGAGTCGACAGCTCCTTCATTCTTGTTGTGTCTCTATCATGACCGCAGGGATCAGCTGGCAAAAGAAAATAAAATGCCCTAAAATCAACACAACCCATCATTATTTTTATTTTTTTTTGGGTTGTTTGGTTTGTCCCTACCGGACCCTTTGCACAATCACCATCTTTGACGGTTGAAATAAGTAAGTACATGTATTATCATTTTATTTTATAAATCGATATTCAGTGTATTTATAAGATATGATTCAATCTCATTCAAATTAAATTAAATTCTTAAAAAATAAAATTTTTTCTATAATTTTTTTTTTTCATACAAGACTTGAATAAAAAATCTTATTTTAAAAAAATCAATACTCAATCACTAAACCAATTAAACATTAATTACATTTATTTTACAAAATAATAACATATTTCAAACATTTAAGGTACTTAAATTAACATTGTTATAACTTATATTTTATAAAGTGTGGTAAAATTGTTTAGTTTTGCTCGTTGCAAGCTGCGGGTCATAAGTGAGTACCATAGATAAAATCAATGCCACATCCGTGATTAAGCAAAATGTGGTGCTAGAGAGGGGCAAGGGCTACGGCAAAATAAAAATTATTTTAACTCTCGAAATCTTGTTTAATTTTTTAGGACAAAAGTTATCGATATAACATTAATTTAAATTCATTTTACCAAAAAAATTTAATTCTTCGTACAAAACCCTACATTCCTACCCAAAATTTTTTTACTTTAATTGAAAACTATTACACATAAGAAAAATAGACATGAACTAGAAATGGTTGTGCTCTCTAAGATTCATTTCAGCCAAGCCTGCATGCTTTTTCTCACCGTGCAATGCTCGCCGTGCTGCATTCTAGTCACTCTCTCTTCTTCGTCTTCCTCCAAGTTCATGGGATTCATATTTCTTTCTAGTGGTGGAAGATCATCTTCTGGGTCGGATCAAGAGGTCTCATCTTCACCATGTGAGCTAGCTGTAGCAGCAAGACACCAAAATAAGCCCCAAAGATGAGGAGGAGCCCTTCTTCATATCGAGACAAGAAGAACTAAAGATCAGATTGAATTGATAAAATATGACTTATCAATGTATTTTTCAATGCTTATATCAAAACAACATATTGGCGCAATAAGTACATGCAAAGAAACTTCCGAACCAAGGAAGGGATATGAGGCATGATCGTTGAGGCTCGACAGATGAAGCAAAAAACAGAAATTCTGGAACATACTTAAACCAACTGGGCCAGCAAGTGGAAGCCTTTGCCTGAACTTGGGTGGCCCATGGTCAACCATAGAGAAGCCCACTCTATTTGAAAGACGTGGAGGTGGGTACAAAGGGGCAGAGCTTTGCTCTGGCCACCTCATGCGACTGTGGTGCCATAACCTATAACAATTTCTGTTAATTAATTAATTTATTTTGTGTGTGTGTGGTGTTTAAAGTTGTGCACTCCACTATAGCTGATGTGGCACTTCATCAGGCAACTTGATGATTGGACTGAAGCTCCAAAAGGAGCAAAGCCATGCCCCATAAAAAGAACTTACATACTAAATGTGGCATATAACTGCATGCAGTCTATGACCATCACGTCCATGCTCAAACAAATGAACAAGATAAATCTTTTGATGGTTCAGAACATTGATACCTTCTTCTGGAAGAACTCTTGGAACCTGAGACCTCTGCTGTGATAGCCAAGCATTTTGCACTGAAATAATCTCAGCACTATTTTTGCACTCAGAATACGCCTTTAGCAGTTCGCTGCATGAAGTGAAAATGCAAAATTGAGAGTGATGGTTACAGAAACCGTACTGTGCTCTCTCTATATTCCCCTTTAATTTGCAT
Organism: Dillenia suffruticosa; assembly: GCA_033439265.1. Taxonomy (NCBI): domain Eukaryota; kingdom Viridiplantae; phylum Streptophyta; class Magnoliopsida; order Dilleniales; family Dilleniaceae; genus Dillenia; species Dillenia suffruticosa. The sequence continues at coordinate 3,755,308 of JAVTVX010000027.1, forward strand.
CAATGATGGATATAGGCCTTCAGCATATACAAACAATAAAAGAATCAACCCATCTGTTTTCTGGGCTTAATATTTATGGATTTATGCCTACGAGAATGAAAGGATCACACCACTGTTTTCTGGGCTCAATTGCTTCAGTCAACAAAGTATCATACATAACACAATCTAGAAATTATCAACCAAATGCAGACTTTAGAGCTGTTGAGACCATGCAAATTTTTTGTAGTGAAAGTCAAATGTATCAAAACTGAAAGTGCAAAGCCATTGAAGTTTGGAGACAGATACTGAAATGGTGATAGACACTACACCTGCATGAAGTATGGGTGACCATTACAGATTATGCTTCCATGCTAAATGAGAAGTTAATGATTCTGGACATTGTAAATTACATACAGAGTGACCAAATGTAGATTAAGTGACAGTGGCTAGACTTCTGATACATATATAGGCACTTAAAGGAATAGCAAATAAGAAAACAAGTGGAGTCCTGAAAAAGACTGCAAAGGACAAGTAAAGAGAAAGCAGAGAAAAATTAATACTCTCTTTCAACAAGCCAAATCTTGAAAGCTTGCGTCCTGTGCACCTTTTTGCATCGCATTGACCAAAATCCTGTAAAAAATAAGTGTCAACGGTTGGATTCGTGCTGCAAAATATACTGTGTTAGTCAGTCAATTAAAAAAAAACAAAAAGAGTTTCCATGCATCTAAAAAATCAGTGCAGCCTGGCCTGTGAAAATGTTTACAGGTTGACTCAGCTCTTTTAACTGATGATCTTCGAAAATGAGCTCAAGCTTAGCTTTTAACAAGTGCATTGAGCTCAATCCGAGACCAAATGCCTTGCACGCCAAACTGGGTTATGCTAGAGCTCAATCGGTGCATCCATAGCAGAGAATGGCCATTTAACATTAGAAGCCAAGCTCAAATTAGCTTTGGCCAACTTGAGTTCAGGCTACTCTAGTTGTTTTTCAGCCGTAGAAGAGAGGGATGGAGAGAGAAACTGGTCAATATCATGCAGCCAAATTATATGAGAAACGACTTCATTTACCAAGTAGGAAATTCTAGTCTGTGAAAGAATAAGCAGTCACTGACTGAAGTTTCTAACTTGGCTACTTCCAAAAAATACTCAATTTCGACATTTAGTTCATTAAGCACGTACTGTCACTTAATTACATGAATCAAATCTATTGCCAATACTTATACCATACAACTAAATGAACTGTTTGTGTGTAAGCATAAAGAAGGAGTTCACACCACATACCCACATTGCAAGCTTAATCTTAGGACCACTGGCTCCTCCTCAGCTTCTGCAAACATAAATAACCGAAAGACACAAGTGGGGTTGTCTGAACATCAAAGTCATAGTTTCATTCAGGCAAATCCTCAAACACCATATATTCAACCAAATACCTACGCCCAATAAATGGTCCAAATCTCCGTTTCTTGCCTTGACTATTACGAAGAGACACAAATTCCCTACAAATAAGCAAAACCCAAATAAGATTTCATCCAACTTTTACGGAATTTGGGATGGGATAATCGAAATTCTAACCGGGAGAGTTCGTGTTGGCGTTGGAATTCGCAAGCGTTGTTACGTCGACTAGAAGATTGAGCTCCTTGAGAGTGACTAGTTTTCGAACGTCTCGTCTTGTGGTGACTCATTTTTGCGAAGGATGTCAACGATGTTCCTGCGATTCAGCTGATGAGCTTGATGAGCTTTCGGAGAGTCTTGCCTCTGCGATGCGAGAGGCAGCCTTGTTTGGCAATTTGCAGTCTCTCTTTTATGGCGGCAACCCTTGCGTGAAAACGCAGCGTTAAAAGCAATAGAACTTACATCATACTTTGGACTTCCAAAAATACTTGTATTAGTGTGAAATACAATAATTACATAATATGTATAATATAATCTTTTTAATATCTAAGGTATATAATGTTTTATCAAGTCATGCCAATGAATGTCACATGGAAGTAATCTTTTGGGTATAATATAATTTAATTTCTATGTTAATTTATATAATAAAAAATTATTTATATAACAAATATCGATAGAATAATCAAATTATTATTAATTTTTTAACAGTCGTAATCATATGAGAAATGAGAAACTCAAAGAATGATTAAAGATGACTACTTGATTATTTAAATCATTTATATTGATTTAAACATTTTTATTTTAAAAAAATCAAGGCAATGATTTATTTCTATTAAATATGTTATTCATATATTTAAAAAGGGTCTTTTTTTATATATATATATCCTCTTTTCTTATTAACTCAATAATAATTGTAAATTAAATTTTAAATTCAATATTTTTATATTTTTAAATATTATATGAATTTTGAAAATAAATAGAATAGAATATTATATGAATTTTGAAAATAAATTTTGAATGTGATTTTAAATCATATATATATAATTATGAATTTTAAATTCTGATTTCTAAATTTTATACCGATTCATGTTTTGGGAGTTTTAGTCCAGGAGAAAAGGGAAAACGAAGCATTCGTGGAGAGAGAGATGCCGACGAGAATATCGGAGGCGAGGCAGTGGTACGGATCCGGACAAGCCTTATTCTCGCCATCGCCGTGAAAAGACCAGAACCCCAACTCCTAAGTTTCAAATCTCTCTCTCTCTCTCTCCGCGCCCAATAAAACCCTTTCATCAATTCTCTCTCTCTCTCTCTCTCTCTCCCCTCCTAGAATCACAATTCGATCAGCCGAAACTTCAGTCACAAGGTTCGAACGAAGATGTTGCGAAGGTATGATCAAGAACACCAATCTTTCAATTCTTGTCCTTTCTTGAGGCGATAACTTGCGTGATTGATTAGGCATGCTTATATTATGCCCATTTGAGCATTTTTCGTTCATAATTTTGTCACTTGCTCTTAAGGCAATTTTTTAAAGTCCCTTAGGGTTTTGAAAATGGTAATTACAGGCATAAATGTCCCTTGAGTAAAAAATCTATTAGGGTTTTAGCCCTCTCTTATAATTCTAAGGACTGTTATGAGATGTGATTTTAGAGTAGGAACTTATGCTGCATACTTAGACACGCTTAGTTTTCTGTTCATGCAATTCATGGGATACGAACTAAGGTTTCTTAGGGTCTTGACGAACTATAGAAACTGCATGCATAAAGGCCTCTTAAAAGTTAAAAAAAATCCACTAGGATCTTAACTTTCTAGATGATATGATACTTTAGATGGTAGACAGAAACCAGAGCGCTTACTTGTCAAAGAAGTTGGCATTTTATTTGTTTGTTTGTAGGTTCAAATTGTATTGGTTTGAACGCCATGATGACTTTGATAGTGGCTTGGGTTGCAAAGGATTCGAGTTTTTAATGAGGTGCTGGTGGCTTGGTATTGTTCTTTCATTTAGCTAAATGAGCCGAGCATGAATGTAATTTTAGAGTTTGAGTTTGTTAGGAGCTTGGCTTTATTTGTTCAACTAGCTAAATGAGCTGAACCTAAACATGCTTTTTAGGCTCATTTTCAAAATGAGGCCCAGCTCATTTAAGAAATGAATGAGTTTGAATGCCACTCAATTCATTTGTAGTCCTAATAGTGTGGGTGTTTTGTTGCAATTTCATAAATTTTAAATAGGTATGCTCTTGTTGCAGATCTATTTTGGAGCTCTCGTCCCGTCAATCTATTAGAAGGCAACCTAAGGAGATTTTAACTCAGGCATGTATATTTATTCTGTGCATTGGACATCCTCCTTTTAATTTGAATACATGATTGATTAATTGAACTAAATATCCTTCTATCACTAGGCCAACTGGCAGTAGTCTTTGTAGTACTGAACATCACATCTCCTGTACTCATCACTAGTCTCAAATATATATATATATATATATTTTGCAGTTACCCTCTTTTCTGTCTTGTCGGAAGGAATATTCTGCTTCATCTAAGCAAAATGCACACCGAGAATTTCGTCCAAAACCACCAGAGTCTGAGCCCTCTGGGGGTCAGTCACCAAAAGTTCTATTAGGGAGTTTAGCAGTTGGTAGTGCTCTTTTTGTAGCTTACCAAAGTGGCTATTTAGATAAGTGGCTTGGGAAAGAAGACAGGCATTCTTCCAGTCCAGTCAAAGTTAGTACTGATGGTAATGACTCAAACAGTGTCCTGCTATTGGGTGAGGAAATTGCTAAACCCAACAATCAAGAGCCAGGTACTTCAAGTTCTGTCGTGGATCCTCATTCACATTATCATCACCTTGAAGATTTGAGCACGAACAATAATGAAAGCCAGTTTCAAACTAATGGCAAATCTGAGCTACCTCCTGAAGAAAATGTAGCCCCAGACCATGAAGAGGAGTTGCCTGAACATACTCAGAGTAGAATGGCTACTGATGATCAAGACACACAATCTCCAACACCTACCCAAGAGAGTCTATTTCCAGAGATGACAAATGCTGTTAAGCAGAACGAGGAAGATGTAGTTGCACCAACAGACTCACAGACTGATGCACTAAAGGAAGAAGCTCTGGCAAGGCAAATACCACCTGAGCATCTTGCCCAAGATAACAAGGCAAAGGTACTAGTATATATTGTTATATTACTTTTTTCCTTCCCAAATCTGGTCACATGATTGTTGTTGTTGTTTATGCCAATTCATATGCTTGTGTTGTGGTATTGTTGCTTCTGGCAGGCGAACTTGTAGTTGCACATTTATGGTGGGTTTTGCCACAATAGACTAAATGGGGAAAGTATGTTAGTAGTTTGCATCATATATTGTTGAGTGCAAAGTCTATTGTTTTCTTGAAACAAGCTCATTTCTGGCCTGGTTGCAGTCCACGGTTCGCTAACATGATCGGTGTTCTTTCTGCTTTTGATTTTTAATGTTTATGATTCTGGGATAACATAATCTCTTGTTCCTATTGCTTAGAGTAATACCTTTTCAGGTTATTGTCCTGAAGATCCTCTGCTGTCAACTTCGGTTAAAAGCTGTTACTATTGCTAAGTGTCATTGTAAAGTGACATAATTTTTCTATTGTCAACTTTAGTGTCATTGTAAAGTTACAGAATTTTTCTATTGTCGACTTTCATCGCCACCATTGGGTACTGGATCTTGGTGATTTGTGCAAGTTCTCTTTATTTTGAAAATTCAAAACTGGAGGGTTTCAGGGTTATTGTTAAAGACTGATGGAGGAGACATGGAGTAATACGCTATGTTTCCGACTGTTGAAGCTGGTGTCCAAAGTCGACTTCCTTGGTGATAAGGAGGAGTGAGGGGGCTCGATTTCTTCTGGACAGACAGGGGTTTAATAGGGACCCCTTTCCGTTATTGAGATCTGGAGGAGACTTATTGGAGACAAAAGTCTTGAGCATCTATTTGAAGGTGGGAGATTTTAATATTAATCTATTCCACCAGATTGCTTACGTGCACAACAATCTGGCTTCATATTTGGCTGTCAGTGATGACTGGTGGGTGGAAGAAGGGTGCAGATTAATAGGGGCATCAATTAGTTTTACGGACGGCTTTACTTTGGCCAAAGGTTTGTGAAGCATTTGTGGAGAATTGGGAGTGGGAGATTATTGAAGAGGAGTCTGCTTCAAATGGACAAAAGTGTTTAAGTTCTTCTTACAGAAAATATTGATATGGCTGTTGGGCTGTATAGCCTTCCGCCTTCCAATGGCTTTTTGGAATCTGTCACTCTTGCATTGTGCCACAAATTCTTGTGGAATGTGTAACCTGAGATTACTCTAAAACACATGTATTGTCTTGATTTTGAAGAAGTGCATGTGCCAGTATTGTGGGCTCTGGGCCTATTAGTTTGTTGGATTTATGTATGCATTGATGACAAATGATCTTGTTTAGAGGCTTGATTCTATTAACAGGGAAAACTAATGCTCATATTTTCTAGGGTTTGCCCTTTATATTTTAAAGAAATTGGAATTATTGGAGTAGGTTGTGCCGTTGGATCAGAAGTCTCATCTATTGAGCTAGTTTATCCTTCCAAATTAATGCAAAGAGGTTTTGGTCTGAGGACTCTCTCTTCATTGTGTCTGTCATTTTGGTGATGATGGTCTTAAGTAACCTAGCGATCATGACATCTAACATTGGATCTGCTTTTTTTGTGCCGGGGGGGGGGGGGATATTTTGGAGTTGCAAGTTGAATATCCGTTAGTGAATATTTATTTCTTGTCTGGGGATGTTTTGATGTCTTTGAGGAACCACAAGTTGATCATAGGGGTGATGAGTCTAAAGTGAACTAGGAAAGACCAAAATTATCCATTTTCTAGCTTGTTGAACTTGCAGGTACAAGTTAATCTTTGGATGCCTTAACTTAAGTCAAGATTTTTGAGTATACATTAGTGTAGTAGCAAAGGAGCCATACCCAAAGGAAGTAGGCTTAGGCCAACCTTGATTTGGAGTACATTTTCTTATTTTTCTTTTATTTATTTTTTTTACAGATACTAAAGTCTGTCACTAATAGATTGGAGTAGATTAAGGGAGGAGCTCTGTTGGGTGCTTAAATTAGAAACTTAACCTGAACAGCAGCATGATAAAGTTCTATATCATTTTATTTTATTTTTGTTTTATTAGACCTCAAAACACTGGGTTGGGAGGTTCATAATGGAAAATGATTGTTGTTGAAGAAGGTCACCATTGCTGGACTTTGAGCAGAAATAACAGGTGGACTCCTTAGGAGGTCAGGCGTGTTGCTCACGGTATCTGGAAAGCCATTAGAAATGTTTGGTAGAAATCTGAGGTGTGAGGTGTGTGGCATACTCTGGATTTAGTGATTTGTATTATCTGGCTATATATTAATCAGAATGGATTAGTGATTATATTTCTCAATCTGGTGATCCACAGCAATCACTAAGACCATGTAGTGGAGGCTTTTCTCGTTGTTTGTTCAGACACCTTTATGGGATGAATATACACCTTTGAGAGGTGGGATAAACACATATGGACAGGATACAAAGGTGATTTCTTTAAATCAAGTCTTTCCAGAATCATTTGCATGTGGAACATTCCTCGATGTGGGTTGACCTTTCCCTGGAAATCCAATTGGTAGGTAAAAGTTATATTCATGTTACATGGAGGCAGTTTAGGGATATGTTCTAAACCTTAATATTGTCAGAAAAGGGGAAAGTTTTGAACTCGTAGATGCCTCTTGAATTAAATGGATAATAAGTTTATGAGTTCTTCACTTATTTCTTTGGGTGTCACGATGAGGTTGTGGGACATAGTCTCTACAGATTTATATTTTACTTGGACAATGGAGACGTTGGCTGAAGCTTTGGCCTTGGAGTGGTAAAAAAGTTTGTTACAAAAGGCTTTTCCCCCCTTGTTTTTCTCCATATATTTGGTGAGTGTGGATAGGAAAAAATGAAAGGTTTTTATTTTTTATTTTTTCATTTTATTTTATTTTATTTTGGTTTGTTGTCTAAACCACTTCATAAGGTCATGAAATGGTGGTTTGGAATACTTAATGTTAGTATGGGAGTCGCCATGCATATATGTTAAAGTCTTTCGGTTGAGCTTGGAAACTATCTTATGCTTCATCATGGACCCATAATATCTGGTACCATTTAGCATTTTTCTTATGCTTTGAGAAAAATGCTTGAGAAAAATGCAAGAAGGTAAGATAACTGCCTCATGTATAACTTCAAAGATCTCATGAAATGAGATTGGCATTCGTCAATCATTCCTCCTTTGTGTTGGAGCAAGAAAAAGTTGCAAATTAATAGTAGCCTGGGCCTAACAAAATACTATGACACAATTCTTATGACTCTAAATAAGATTCTTGGATATTGTGAATTGGTTATATTTCTAAGAATCAACTCTGTGTTTTTTGCTTTAAATTGACATCCTTGACCTCAGTGCTAGTTTATTGATGATCTTCCACTGTGTCAACTGTTAATCAGAGAAAAATATCAAAACTTTCTCGGGTTTAAAATTTGTGTTGGAGAATCTCTTATCTTGTAGCAGGGCAGAATGATGAAGTTCCAGGTCTTCCTTTCCGTTTTTCTCAATTTGCTGGTTTTTGTTTTTGCTGTAACCATTTTTTTTTTCATTTTCCTTTTTTCTTATGGCGAGGGCAGGGGGAGGGGGTTTAGTTAATTGGCTATAAATTAATGGGAACCACTCCATTGAAAACAGTGAAATAATTTTCTTTCAACTAAGAAATCATAGCAAATACACGTTTTCTCTGGTTTTACATCTGTGTTTTGGCAATATTTGAAGTGGGGGAGGAGGGAGTATACTTCTAGTTTCAAGAATTGAAAAGTGATTAGAGGCCTTTGACTTGTGAAGATGAACTACCCCTTGTGGTTGAAAAGACGTAAAGGGACTTTTAATCTCCCTTGTAAATGACCTGGTTAATGGTTTCCATTTTATTGGAATTGCTGGCTTTTGAACTTGACTTAAATAGGAAAGAGTTGATTTGGCCATATTTGTGGGGGATGCAGTCATTTGGCTGCAGCAAGGTGATGATGATGAGAAATCTTTTACCTGTCTTCTTCCAATATGTTTTTGGAGTATAGTATGGAAATTTTTGTTTTGTTTTCAAAGGATGAAGTTTCATGGCTTCCATCTCAATTTGTTTTCAGTTGAATTTTTGCAGGATGCACCAGATATTAGCACAGAATTGTCAACATCTCTTCTTGATGCTTATCATCTAAATAGTCAAGCTGAAGAAGGCACAGCAACTTCCTTGGATCAAAAGGGAACTGATGGCCAAGAAGATACCTCCAAAGGAAAAGAGGTGATTATTTCACTTGAAAGCTTTTATTTGATAAGTTATGTATTATCCTGAAAAGACCTTTCTTTAGACGCAATTTTATCTGTATAGAACAAGGAAAACCGGCATTTCTATAATCGTCCACACTAACTTATGTTTTATGGAACTAAGGCTTCAGCTGATGATTTGAAAGATGCATACATATCCGACGATGGGAAGTTGGTTCTTGATTTCTTACAAGCCATTCATGCAGCTGAAAAAAGGCAGGCTGACATAGATGCCCGGAAATTTACTGAGGAAAAGAGAGCAATGAAGGTCTGTACTGTTGTTGTGCAGTGTGTACCAATTAACTATCACATCCTCATTGCACTATCAACAGTTCTGCATCCCTTGTTATGTTTTTATGTTTCAGTTTGATGTCATCTGCCATTTGTCTTGTGTGGCTTACTTATTTGCTGTAATTCTTAAAGGAGAAGTATGAGAAGGATCTTAGGGATGCAAGGGCTAGAGAACTCATGTATGCTGAAGAGGCGGCTATCTTAGATAAGGTTATAGTGATCTCTTTCTTAGCTTTTGCACGCTATACTCAATTTTGTATCACACCCCCAAACTGTTTAAATCATCATTGCCTCTTATTTGTCGCATCTATGTGATGTTAATAAATTATTTGCCTTCAGATGTGTAGCAAGAAATGGCCAATTTGATTGACAATTCGTTAATCCATTTCAGGAATTGAAAAAGGAAAGAATTAAAGCTGCTGCTGCTATTAAGTCTCTTCAAGAAAAAGCAGAGGAGAAACTTAAGACTGAACTTGAAAAGAAGGTGGTGCTTTCCACGCTGTTGAAAGCATATTTGTCTTAGTTTTGCCAGTGTATAACTTTTTTACAAATGCAGGAAGAAGAAGCAGAAAATGAACTGAAGAAAGCCCAGGAGTTAGCAAAGGCAGAACTAGCTGCTGCAATTGCACGTGAGAAGGCATCCCAGATAGAAAAAATAGCCGAGGCAGATCTTCATGTAAGGCAACTACTGGCTTTGCCTGAAGATACGGCAATTTATTTATTTGTTTTTGCAATTGATACATTTGTTCCTTGCATCAAACCTATAATGAGGATTCAATGGAAATGCAAACTAGAGTTTGATGTTACAGTTAAACTTTAGATAGTGGAAGCTTTCTTTTTAAAACAATGTTACATGCAGATGTAAACCATTTTCCCCTTTATGATACTTTGCCATGCTGTGCTGTGGTCCTCTAGGAGGGCATGTCTTCAGCTCTGCGCATGCTTGTATCTCTTACTTGTTAGCCCCATGAAATATTGGATTGATACATTCTGAAAGTAATGACATTCAGGTCTTTTTCCTTTTTGTAGATAAATGCCTTGTGTATGGCATTCTTCGCACGATCTGAAGAAACACGTCAGGCTCACTCTGTTCATGAACTTGCTTTGGTAAAATTTTTCTTCCACTTGGTTATGTTTGGTGACTTGCCATAGGAAACAAGATTGAGTTTTTGGCTGATGATGTTATTCATATGCCATTACTTGAGCTGACAGTTGCGGTCATATAACTACTGTGAATATTCTTTTCTTAGGGAGCACTAGCACTTGAAGATGCTCTTTCTAACGGGTTGCCAATAGAGACAGAAGTAGATGTTTTGCGCACATATGCTGGAACAATTGATAAAGATTCACTGTTTCATTTGGTCCTATCATCTCTTCCAGAGGAAACACGGAAGTATGGTACAGACACTCAGCTGCAATTAAATCAGAAGGTTAACCCCTTTTCCACTTTTTTCTTTTTTTAATAAAAATTTTGTATCTGGTTTTGCTATTTGCTATGTGATGTGCTGTTTTTTAATGTATTTGCTGTCCTTTGACTGTTTTTGTTAATTCGGACTTGGAATCTTCTTATACATGAGTAAATTTCTTAGATATTCAGTCCTTTTTGAGGTGTTACTAGGTAAGACGGAAAAGTAGTGAACGTCCATTGCCCTCTGGGATGGGCATTAGCCTAACATCTTCCCAAGGTGGAGAATGTGTGTGTTAGGAGTAGAAGAAGGAGTGAACTAGAAAAGTTTGGAAGATCAGTAACTTCCTTCTATTAATGGCTTGAATAGAGCTTTGCAGCAGGAAAAAAAAGAAAAGAAAAATCAGTCTGCTCTCATGAGCAAGACTGCCTCTTACTAGCTGAAGCTTCCACCTGCTATTCTCTGTCCTTTCCACCTCCTATTCTCATCTATTTATAGCCTCATTTTAGCATCTTCTCTCCCTAACCAATCAGATTCTTTCAACAGCCTTTAGTTACTTCTAACAGCTTGTTGTTATTCTCCTTGCCTCTCCGTTGATACACTTTCATCCCTATAAGATCAATCACATGTTCTGTAGTAGCCACATCATCCGCCAGCTGTTCTTAAGATGCCAATTCACTTACCAGCTGGTTACTCCTAACATTGTGTCAGGAATGATACAGCAGCCGGAGTCCAGTTGGAAGATGAGATGGCAGCAGGCAACCAAGTGGCGGATGAGGGCCTGTGAGCTGAAGGGTAGAAAAGAATGAGAGAATTGTGTTTTGATTCTCTCTCTCTCTATCTGTAGTAACGAACTTTTCTTTGAATGAGGAAATTCACTTGCCAATTCTATAGCCCATCTCCCTCTGAATACCATTTCTAACACATTGCCCCTTGCTGAAACTTCAGCCTTGTCCTCAAGGCTGTAGCTCGGAAATTGGCCCATAAAATCTGGAAGGTCCAGCCAAGTTTTTTTTTTGTTCCTCCCTCCCACCTGTTCTCGCTCTCTAACGAATGACTCGCTCTCCAACGAATGTCCAGATGGTGTTGCGAGTCTTCTGCAGCTGTGTCTTCTCTTGCGGCTTCGTCATTCGATGGAATCTCATCCTCGCCCAGAATGATCGCAAGCAAGCTCTTGTTGGGGCAATTATGGAGAGGATGGTAGGGTTGTTTGCACTTGAAGCACAACCCTTTGGAGCATAAGTCCGTGATTTCCTGGTGGGTCAGTTGACGGAAGCTTCCATTGGGTGTTGCATGTGGTTGCAGAGGAGAAAGGGATGAAGATGAACGTTGAGCTTGAAGGTTGTTTGGGGTCGGAGGTGGGTGGTTCCGGGTCGTGGGTATTGGGTGGAAGTGAGTTTTGGATCCTCCAGGGGTCGGGTTGGACCCGCCCATTTGCGTGACCCGAGTTTGAAATGGGCTCCGTCATCCTTACCTGGTATCAGCCCTGTTATAAAGAACCCGTTCTCTATTTCGATTTCCTGAGCAAGTTTCATAGTCTGAAAAGTGAGAGAGCCTCGTGTGAGCGAATTCGCTAAGCCCTTGATGAGTGCTGCACGGGTGATGAACTCATCAATATAAGTGTCGACTGTTCTTGACTGCGTCGTGGAAGCTAGGGCTTCGAAAGGGTTTGCTGACAATCCGCCTCCAAAGCGATCAAAGAGATCAGAAGTTAATTCGGACTAGGAGATCGATTGATTTTGAACGAATAGCTATTGAACCCAATGAAGTGCTGGTCCATCCATGGAGACCATCGCCATCGCCACTTTCATCTCATCGTTGATGCGATTGATAGTGAAAAATTGTACTGCGCGAGCAATCCATGCGATTGGGTCGTAACCATCAAAAGAGGGAAGATCAAGTCGTCGCAAGGCAAGTTGAAAGTCGTTGGTTGCTGGGACTTTAAACGGGGGTGTGAGTTCCCAGAATGGGAATGGAGCCGATTTTGAGAGAAGGGCTACCTTGAACCCCGTTGAGGATCAATGTCAAAGATCCCGCTTCATCACGTCCCTCATTTTTTTGATGGAGTAGGGCTGCAACTAGTTCCTCCAAGGATTGCAGACTGTCTATTTTCTAGCGCCGGTGGTTCATCTACTTTATCAACGTTGTGACGCTCTTCTTGATTTCGGCAATGCTCTTTTCCAAGGTATCCAATTTCGTTTCCATTCGTGTTTGAGTCATGAATAATGTGTAAGAAATTAGAGAGAAAAGACGGAGCGAGGGAGACGGAGATATGAGCAGGGGAAGAGAATGGCAGGTCAGACCAATTGTTAGGAGTAAAAGGAGTGAACTAGAAAAGTTTGGAAGATCAGTAACTTCATTCTATTGATGGCTTGAAAAGAGCTTTGCAGCAGGAAAAAAAAAAGAAAAGAAAAAACAGCCTGCTCTCATGAGCAAAACTGCCTCTTACTAGCAGAACCTTACACTACTATTCTCTGTCCTTTCCACCTCCTATTCTCATCTATTTATAGCCTCATTTTAGCATCTTCTCTCCCTAACTAATCAGATTCTTTCAACAGCCTTTAGTTACTTCTAACAGCTTGCTGTTATTCTCCTTGCCTCTCCGTTGATACACTTTCATCCCTATAGGATCAATCACATGTTTTGCAGTAGCCACCTCATTCGCCAGCTGTTCCTAAGATACCAATTCACTTACCAGCTGGTTACTCCTAACAGTGTGTCATAAGATGGGGTAATTAGAGCTTCATGAGATTTAAATTTAAGTAACCTGTGAATCTTGTGCTTATGGTATATTATGTACTTCTGAATTTGTCTGCTTCCAGGCAGCTAATTATTTGTGGCCCAGCTTTATCAGAAGATATAGTTCGCATTCTGAATCTTATGAACCTATTGACTGCTATTTACTGTGTGGGCTTGGTTCCTATGTTCCCGTGAGCCATACGACTTCATAGAAGTTGCTTTTTTGGGAGTTAAGAGTCTAAAATTCGCTCTTCAAGACAATGCCCTTTGTTTTCCTTTTTCTTGAATTCATTTTATTAACAGTTTCATAATTATTTTTGTGATAAATGTCGCTCTTTGGAAGTTAAAGCTTTTTGTAACTATATAATTGTATCTTTCATTTTATTGCATTTTCCTTGGCAATTAATGAAGCGTCATGAACGATGCTTCATGTGAAATATCATAGAACAAATTGTGAAGATATTGATTCAGAATTCAGGAATAAACTGATGCTATCTTGCAAACTCTCTCCACGTAAGTACTTTCTTGCACTTGCGATATCGTCTGGATAATCAGGTGTACCAGCTTATGCTACCAAACTATCTGTGTTTATAGAAAGCATTAACTTTTAATAACATGTAGTTCAGCCTGATCACTGAGACTAAACTTTCAATGCAGTTTGACAGCTTGAAAGGACCACTGAGGCACTTTAGTATGATACCACCAGGTGGCGGAGGCATATTGACACATGCTGTGGCCCACATGGCATCCTGGTTGAAAGTATGCAGATAATTGGTTTTTGTTGTATTTTTTATCAAATTTGTAGATTTTGTTGATATTGATAAATATCCTTTTTATGATATAGGTCAAGGAAGTCGATTATTCTGGTGATGGGATAGAATCTGTCATTAATAGAGTCGACAAATTCCTGGCTGAAGGTAAACTTGCAGAAGCAGCAGATGCTCTTGAGGAAGGTGTCCGCAATAGCACCGCAGCCGAAATAGTGTCAGATTGGGTAAAGAGCACGAGAAATAGAGCTATAGCTGAGCAAGCGGTATCCCTGCTTGAGTCTTACGCTACATCAGTGAGTCTTAGTCAAACCCAATAGGCACTTTGGACATGGACTTCTAATTCATTATACAAAATTCTTCGAACTTCTTTTGAAACATTTGGTCATTTGATGCTCTTATTGGGGCGATAATAATGGCCTTTTTGGAGGGCACTTTGAAACATCGAGCTTTTTGTAAACCATTTACTCCGGCTCACGGCAAGGCTTTGTATAATGCCATGTTTCTGTCGGCTTAACTTGATCCAGATGATTGTGCAAAAGAGGGATTGGATAAGTGAAAATCATCTTTGATTGAAGGTGTTTAATGTTTTTGCTGGTCCTTAAACTTTTTGCCAAATCATGTACAACAACTAGTAATTTTATTTAAGTTTCTGGGATATGTTGGGGTGGCTTTGCTTGAATTTTGTCACCACCGTTGTAAAGTCAATATTTGAATCGACAGAGGCATGCTAACCTATTTGAGGTAAAATAAGATTCATCATAAGTAAAAGAAGAAAAGCTATGGTGGGTTTGGACCAATGTTTTGAGAATTCAGCCGTTTTCATGCTTGAGAGGTTATGGCCATGGATTTGCTCTATTAACAGCAACAATAGTTTGAGATGGGGCTGTAGGTTGGGACTATTATAGTGATAATCAGTGCCAGGGGAAATGGGTTATGGCTACCCTTGAAATTTTATCAAAGAAGTTTTTTATATTTTAAAAATTATAACGCTAAATATTATTTTTCTTAGATTATAATATTTGTCCCTCAATTACAACCATAATTTCCTAATTAAAAAAGGTTTGAGTTTAGATTCAAATAAAATTAATGTGAAAAATGACATGATCTTAATTTTAGTCTCTTTTATAAATAAAAATTTTGACATCTACTTGCATATGATCCTATGTTTCTTCTTCTGTACCAAAAAAATAATAATAATAAATAAAATAATCCTATGTTTCTTGTCAAATGTTTTTACAAAATGCATTTTGTCGTACGTAGGACTAATGATAATATTTGTCATGAGTTTAAATGTTTTGTTGCCTTTTTTCTTTATCTTAAAAGCCAGCTATTTGTGGACCAAGATTTTTTCTTGCTTGCTTGCTTTGTTCTAATTATAAGTTTAATTCGTGAAAATTAATGCAAGATTGGAAATGAAGGTAGGTACTGATTTTGACAGACAAAAGAGTCTATTAATTTATACAGGCCTAATCGTAACGGATGAGAGATCAACTTCCATAAACATTTGGAAAATATAAAAAGTTGAAAATTGGGGGGAGAGAGAGAGAGAGAGAGAGAGAGAGAGAGAGAGAGAGAGAGAGTACAACACAGCTAACTCCAGCTTTGAATTTCATTTTCCTCAATAATGGACATCTACATAGCTGGTTACTGGTATATAGTCTCAATCATTCCCTCGTGTCCCACATGATCACACCTCCTATCTAGAAAGAAATTCCAAACCCCCTTCCAAAAAAAGGGAAAAAAAAAAAAAAGAAAATCTCGTGGAAATAAAAAGAAAATTAGTAAAAGAAATTCATAAGAAAAGGGTTTCAAAAAATGTGATCATCATGAGTTACTATAATAATAATAATAATAATAATAATAATAATAAAATATAAAAAAAAACGAGTTTTGACCCAAAAAAAATCATTTGGAATTATGGAAATTTCGGTTCTTGATTTATTTACTTTCATTCCAAGAAGAAATTATGAGGTTTTAGTTGCACACCCAAGTGGGACTTAATCCATTTCCAACTCTATCCTTCCAACATTACGACAATAATTGTGAATTCTAGTACTACAAGGAACATATGATATTGTGCTCATGGTGGCCTACTGAAACAAAGAATGATTTTCCTGATTGCCATGTGAATTATGAATAATTGGGATATAGATCTTGATTGAGAAGATTTCCCATCTTAAGCCAAACTCAAAACTTCAACACATGCATTAATTTCACCCATTGAAAAGTAATACTTCTATTTTAATGGTGAAAATTTCAATTTTATTGAGTACGTACGAATAAATCAGCAACGGTAAGTAATCAAACAAGTTTTGTATATATAATTAAAAACGTAATCAAACTAATTTTAAATACAGGTATTCAGAACTACTATTAATATGATTCGATATCAATTGATAATCAATTAAATGGGTAAATATATTAGATTTCTTAATCAAATTTTAGACTTAAAATTTAGGATTAAAAAATATTATATTATGAGAGTTTTTCTCTAAATTAAGTCCAATAATAATCGAATCGAATTAATCAAAATATGATTTCAAATATCGATTAATTATAAAAAAATTTGATTCGGTGTTGATATAAAATCGAAACAAAAACTAGCTAATTGACCTGAAATATCTTTTTCTTTTTGCCCCTTGTTTCTATTACATTTAACCCTCATGCTAAGTTCAAGAAGATAAAACTATACCAACTGAGCATTTTGGGAACATGGGCTGTAGCTGCACCGTTTTGGGCATTGTTATTTGTTACTAAAATACTGGTACAAGGAACCAACCCCCCCCCCCAAAAAAAAGTAAGGGTACTTAAGGTCATTTGGCATTTTCATGATTTATTTTATTATCTTAAAAAAAAAAAGGAGAGGGAGAGAGAGAAACAACATTAACGATATAACACCCATCCGATTGATTTAGTAGGAATGATATTAAATTTTTTAATCAAAATATAAATTTAAATTTTAAAAATAAAAATAATTACATTAAAAAATTCCCATAAAAAGGGTTTAACAATAGTTTGGATTGGATCAGTTGAAATATAATTTCAGATACCAATTGATCTAATAAAAGAAGTTTATAAAAATTTGTATATTTTAAATTCACAACTTTAGGAAATGTAATAAATATTAAATCTATTATTATCAAATAACAGTATTGATAAAAATACAAAAATAGATAGGTTTTTTCATATTGAATTAAAAGAATATGAAAATCGACTAGTATTATTATTTATTTTGATTATTATTATAAAAATCTCGACAATACCGATAATTCATTATTATTGTAATTTGATCTCATTATAATTTTAAATAATTATAAGTTTTTCTAAGATATCCATATTTTATGCATTTCCAAAATCAATACATAGTGGTTTTAGTTAGAAACTATTAGCATGAATAAACATGGACCTTATTAGGAATTTTCTTTGTCTTTCAAGGGGCAAACAGTTCCAGTTGTTCTCCAACTCATAGAGAGAGAGAGAGAGAGAGAGAGAGAGAGAGAGAGAGAGAGAGATGTTTGCTCGATTCAGCTAGCCGTTGGTCTTTCCATACTGGCTGAAGTTACATAAAAGGTTTTCTTGTTACTGTGGTAATTAGTTAATTTATTTAATATGGACTAATATTTTTCACTTTCCAATGTCATGGCTTTAATGGCAACCCCACGTTTCATAAGAATTGTTCAAAAGGAGTTTTAATAATTTAATTTTTTACAACCAAATAAATAGAAAAAAATTTCTAAATAAAATGATATCAAAATCTTATTTAATTTTTAATTACAATAATTTTTACAAAATACTATATTTTTTCAAACTATATAACGAAACAGATGAAAAAACTATAAAAAATATAAAATTATATGCCGAACCCTTTTATATTTTTCAGAGTTTTTAAATTCAATATATTTATATAAAATAGAAGATAAATTAATAAGTAAATTTTTTTAAAAAATTAATGATAATTCAATTATAATAGTAAAATGACATATTTAGTTATGTCTAATAATCGAGATGACTAATATAATTCTAATTAAATCAAAATTAAATTTACCCCTTCTTTATAGTTAAAACAGTTTTTTTTTGGGGGGGGCGGGGGAGTTGGTGCTTTTTATGGGGGTAGAAAGGGGAAGAAAAAAAACATCGAGCTCAAGGACTAATAGGAGAGCGGCTAAGCGCAGCCATATGAAGTAAGTCCTTCAATCTGTCGGCGCTGCAGCGAAAGAGGAAATGAGACCCAAAAGACTCTCTCTCTCTCTCTCTCTAAAAAAATCCAGTAACAGACACGCAAATTAACATTAATTAAGAATAAAAGCAAAACAAAGAATTTGGCGTTTTTTCTGGTCAATACCTCCCCGGCCCATCTCTCTGCTTCTTCTTCACTCTCTTGTACAACTCATTCTCTCTCTCTCTCTCTCTCGTTCGCCTCTCTTCTACGAAATCACAATTGATATGCATTAGATACTTGCGACACCTCTCTCTCTCTCTCTCTCTAAAAGGTCATTTCTACTCTCTCTCTCTCTCTCTCTCTCTGTGATTCTATTTAGGAATTTTTCATTTGCATTGATAAAGACTGTTCTTATTGTGATTCGCGAGGTAGATTTTGGTCTTGGATTCGTTGAATCTATCTCCTGAATCTGATTCATCTGTACCGTTTTGTTCTTCAATGCGTTTTTTATATCAGTTTCAAATGAATTTCTTTATATGAAGTTCACATTGTGTTGAATCTGCTTCTTCAGAGTGATTGATTCGGATAATTCAAGTCGATCCACTTGTTCGACTTTGAATTCAGTCGAATCTATTTGGAATTTTGATAGTTCTTTGACTTTTTAATTTTTAGATTTCGTGGCATTTTTGGTGAATAGAGTTCTGATTTTTGGGATTGGTCCTTTTTGTTTGCAGGGAGATTTTGTATATTGTACAGTGCTGTTGTGAAGTGTAGATCTGAGATCTGGGGAAATTTTATTTTAATTTTTTTGTAAGTCACCCAATTTAATTTTGTGGATTTAGAAGAGGTGTAAAGCTGGCGGCAACACTAGCCTGGAGGTTTGCTGCCAGCAATGGCAGCAGTGGCAACCATGCAGTTAATGATCTGGTGATTATCATATGAACTTCATCTTGTCTCTTCCAATGGTCATTTATAATTCATTTGAAATTATTATTATTATAGTTATGAAGAATTGCAAATTGGTGGGTTGACCTCATCAACTTTATGAGTGAAATGTGTCAAGGGTATGTTAGGCTACTTATGTAATTGGGTTTGTTATTGTCATCTAAAATCACAATATAAGTTAGATAAGAGAAATGGTTGGGGTACTTGCAAAGTTGGATTCCGGGATTTGCCTTTTGACAAATATTTGTTTGTATAGTGTCCTAACTTGAAACCTCTTAGAAAGAAGTAAATTTGAAAGACTTAAATGTAATGCATCATCAATGTGGATGTGGATCTGTGATACTAAGGTCTGAAGTGACAACAGTGTTGAATGAATTTGGAAATTTTCCTGTTCCAAGAAAAGTGTGGGGGAAATTGGCAGTAATTGTTCGAGTTCTCAATGCATCTATAGTGTCTATGCATTTAGACATATTGATAGACGCTGGATTTGAAAACTTTGTCATTTGGACTGGTTTTGCATTTGTATTGACTTGTAGCATTTTGTCTTGTCTTAAATTAGAGCACATTCTGAGTGTCCCCTTACCCCCTAGAGATTTAATCTCTTTACCATGCAAGTCACTTTCAAACCTGTTTTGCAAGTATTGTCAGTATAAGTTATGCTGACGGCATTAATATATATATGTCCATTCCACTTGCAGCAAATAATTCAGCTCTTTTTTCTTTAAAAGCAGGACAAAAATGGGGATGCTAAACTTCAGGACTCAGAACCTCCAACCCCTCATTCGCTTGTAAAGATGGGTTCAAGGTGAGCTCTATCCAGTATTTTGATGAGATAACCTGTCATCTGTGCCCATAAACCAAATAACATTTCTATTACTGCATTTTATTGACTCTCTTACCGCTTGTTCTAGTCAATTTCATAACGGAATCAATATTCTCCACTTCTAATTCCTGTACTTGATATGTGTTGCGTCTGTACTTGATTCGATATTTTGAAAACCCTAATGCTGGATGGAGCACCCTTTTGAGAAAGGGCCCCTCGCAAGGGTCTTCAAATGAAAAGGATTCTCTAAAGTGCATAGTCTCATGAATGGATTTGCTTAATGTAAATAAACTCAAAATACATGTCTAGATTTATTTGAATAGAATTTTAGGATGTTATGTTTGTATCTATTTGGATGTGGATTTGATTTATTTTTATTGTTATTTGGGTTTGCTTATAAATGTAGGCATAGAGCGCATTGTGAGATCGGTAATTAATGATTGTTAATTGAGCTATTCATTGGTTGCTGGTTTTGTTTCATCAAAGCCCGACCATATTGAGCCATAGTGCTATACTAATTGATCATCGTAGTATGATTCTTCTATCGGGTGAAGTTCTGGATGTACAATCTTGCACCTACATAAATAGCATCAGCTTGGCTAGTGTATTTTGCTACATGTCAGTTCTATCAGAAGCTTTGAGACCCTTATATCAAGTAAGCTTGAGGGAAATATTTGAGAAGAATGTAGCATGAATGATGTGGAAGGAGAGAGACTAGCTGATTGCCATTTAGTATATTGTTCTTTTTTCTCTCTTTTTGGAGAGATGAACCTGTTATTTTCTCATTAAAAGAATTTATTCATATATATGTGCCATATCCTCTGACCCCAGTATATTAATTATTAACAAAGAAAATATGGACAGAAAGTTTCTGGCATCGATTAACATTAGTTCTTAGTTTCTGATTATATATAATCCATCATGGCCTTCTTCTGGCTGTACTCTTCCTTCCTTGTGCAGTCAATAGGTCCTATTTATTTTCTTTGTTCTATAATCTGGTCAATCATGTACTGGCTAAGAGTCACATGGAGCAGTTAGCAGAGAAAACAACATTAATTTAACTATCTTTTGCTACTTATTACTGCAGGGACCGTAGTAGCATGGAGGATCCAGATGGCACAATAGCAAGTGTTGCCCAATGCATTGAGCAGTTGCGGCAAAGCTCCTCATCGGCACAAGAGAAGGAGTTCTCCCTGAGGCAGTTGTTGGATCTTATTGACACACGCCAAGCTGCCTTCAGTGCTGTGGGATCTCACTCTCAGGCGGTTCCTGTGCTTGTGTCTCTCCTTCGATCCGGATCTCTTGGGGTCAAGATACAGGCAGCTACTGTTTTGGGCTCTCTGTGCAAGGAGAACGAACTGAGGGTTAAAGTCTTGCTTGGCGGTTGCATTCCACCATTACTTGGTCTCCTCAGATCAAACTCTGCTGAAGGTCAAGTTGCTGCTGCAAAGGCTATTTTTGCTGTTTCTCAAGGTGGTAATAAGGATTATGTTGGGTCAAAAATATTTTCAACTGAAGGAGTTGTGCCTGTTCTTTGGGAGCAACTGAAAAATGGGCTCAAGGCTGGAAATTTGGTTGATAACTTACTAACAGGAGCATTAAGAAACCTTTCTAGTAGCACTGAAGGATTCTGGTCTGCAACTATACAAGCTGGAGGAGTGGACATCCTTGTGAAGTTGCTTACAGCCGGGCAGTCAAGTACTCAAGCAAATGTATGTTATCTTCTTGCATGCATGATGATGGAAGATGCATCTGTTTGTTCCAGGGTATTGGCTGCAGAAGCCACAAAAAAACTCCTCAAGCTATTAGGACCTGGTAATGAAGCTCCTGTCAGAGCAGAAGCTGCAGGAGCTCTTAAATCTCTTTCTGCCCAGTGCAAAGAAGCAAGGCGGGAGATTGCTAACTCTAATGGTATACCTGCTTTGATAAATGCTACTATAGCTCCTTCAAAAGAATTCATGCAAGGTGAGCATGCCCAAGCACTGCAGGAGAATGCAATGTGTGCTCTTGCAAACATATCTGGTGGTTTGTCATATGTCATTGCAAGTCTTGGTGAAAGCCTTGATTCCTGCACCTCACCTGCACAAATTGCTGATACTTTGGGGGCTTTAGCTTCAGCTCTTATGATATATGATAGCAATGCAGAAACTATTAGAGCATCAGACCCTCAGGTGATTGAACAGACATTGATTAAGCAGTTCAAACCTCGCCTGCCATTTCTTGTGCAGGAGCGTACTATTGAAGCCTTGGCCAGTTTGTATGGCAATTCCGTACTTTCTAGTAACCTTCAAAATTCTGATGCAAAACGCTTGCTGGTTGGTTTGATAACAATGGCCACTGACGATGTTCAGGATGAGTTGTTACGATCTCTGTTGGTACTCTGCAATAATGAAGGCAGTCTATGGCGTGCACTCCAAGGTCGTGAAGGGGTACAGCTACTAATTTCTCTTCTTGGGCTTTCTTCAGAGCAACAACAGGAGTGTGCTGTTGCTTTGCTTTCCCTTTTGTCTTATGAAAATGATGAGAGTAAATGGGCTATTACTGCTGCTGGTGGTATTCCTCCTCTTGTTCAAATTCTAGAGACTGGTTCTGTTAAAGCAAAGGAGGATGCTGCGACAATTCTTGGGAATTTGTGTAATCATAGTGAAGATATACGTGCTTGTGTGCAAAGTGCTGATGCTGTTCCTGCTCTGTTATGGCTGCTGAAGAACGGCAGCACAAGTGGGAAAGAAATTGCAGCAAAAACGTTGAACCATCTGATACAAAAATCTGATACAGGAACAATTAGCCAACTTGCTGCTTTATTGACCAGTGAACTACCTGAATCTAAAGTGTTTGTTTTGGATGCTTTAAAAAGTTTGCTTTCCGTGGCTCCCCTCAATGACATATTACGTGAAGGTAGTGCTGCAAATGATGCAATTGAGACAATGATAAAAATATTGAGCTCTACCAAAGAGGAAACTCAGGCCAAGTCTGCATCAGCTCTAGCTGGACTATTTGAAGTCAGGAAGGACCTGCGTGAAAGTGCCATTGCCGTCAAGACTCTTTGGTCAGTGATGAAGCTTCTAAATATTGAGTCAGAAAGTATTCTAAAGGAGTCTTCAGCTTGCCTAGCTGCAATATTTTTGTCAATTAAAGAAAACAGAGAGGTGGCTACTGTTGGTAGAGATGCATTATCTCCTTTGGTGGTGCTTGCCAACTCTTCAGCTTTGGATGTTGCAGAGCAGGCAACATGTGCTTTAGCAAATCTTCTTTTGGATACTGAGGTTTCAGAGACAGCAATTCCTGAGGAGATTGTGTTGCCTGCCACCAAGGTTCTGCATGAAGGCAGAATGGGTGGAAAGACCCAAGCTGCTGCCGCAATAGCTCGGCTTCTCCATTCTCGTCCAATTGACTTTGCCTTAACTGACTGTGTAAACCATGCAGGAACTGTTCTTGCACTAGTTTCCTTTCTCGAGTCTGCCAACAGTGGATCTGTGGCTAAATCAGAGGCACTGGATGCCCTTGCTTTACTTTCAAGGTCAGGAAGTGCTAGTGGGCACATCAAACCTGCCTGGGCAGTTTTAGCTGAATTTCCGAGCAGCATAACCCCTATAGTATCATGTATTGCTGATGTGGCACCTCCATTGCAAGACAAATCTATAGAAATATTGTCTCGACTTTGCCACGGTCAGCCTGTTGTTCTAGGAAACACTATATCTGGTGCTACTGGCTGTGTGCCATCAATTGCTAAAAGGGTAATAAGTTCTCTTGACAAAAAGGTTAAAGTTGGAGGTGCTGCACTGCTCATTTGTGCTACAAAAGTAAATCATGAAAGAGTAGTGGAGGATTTAAACTACTCCGGATCATGTGCTCGTCTCATCCAGTCGCTGGTTGAGATGCTGAACTCCACAGCACCTGCGTTCTTGCATGAACAAGGAGAAAAGGACAAGGAGGACATAAGCATATATAGGTGTACTCAAGATGAATCAAAAGGTCGTGAGACTGTCAAAAGTACATCAGTTATTTATGGTTCAAATGCAGCTTTATGGCTGCTTTCTGTACTTGCTTGCCATGATGATAAAAGCAGAGCTATCATTTTGGAGGCAGGAGCAGTTGAAGTTGTAACTGACAAGATCTCTCAATTTTCGTCTCAATATGCTCAGGTATCACATCCTTTTTTCATTTACTACTTGTACATTATGCTTTGTGATGCGTCACAGTTGATTTTTGTAGATTAGCTGCAAATTGTCGTAACCATAGTTGCTGTCCCTGAAATTTCTCTAATAATTTGTGGAGTCATAACTAGAGATAACTAACCTGGCAAGAGGACTCATAATCTAGGGAGTTTTGTTTTAACTCTAGTGCTGAATCTATCATTTGCCCTGTCGCAACTGTGCAGAATGATTTCAAGGAGGATAGTAGCATATGGATTTGTGCTTTGCTGCTAGCAATTTTGTTTCAAGATAGGGATATTATAAGAGCACATGCAACCATGAAAGCAATTCCAGCACTTGCGAACTTGTTAAGATCAGAGGAGTCAGCCAATAGATATTTTGCTGCACAAGCTATGGCTAGTTTAGTCTGTAATGGCAGCCGGGGAACTCTTCTTTCAGTTGCAAATTCTGGGGCAGCTGGTGGGCTTATTCCATTGCTTGGTTGTGCTGATGTTGATATCTATGACCTTCTGGAACTGTCGGAGGAGTTCTCTCTGGTGCGTTATCCAGAACAAGTGGCTCTAGAGAGGCTGTTTAGAGTTGATGACATCAGGACAGGTGCCACTTCTCGAAAAGCAATACCGATCCTTGTTGATCTGCTTAAACCTATGCCAGATCGTCCTGGGGCACCTTTTCTTGCTCTAGGCCTTCTGACTCAACTTGCAAGAGACTGCCCCTCAAATAAGTCTGTAATGGTAGAGTCAGGGGCTTTGGAGGCTCTAACAAAGTACCTTTCTCTTGGTCCTCAAGATGCAACAGAGGAGGCAGCGACCGATCTGTTGGGGATCCTCTTCACTACAGCTGAGATTCGGAAACATGAAGCTGCTTTTGGTGCTGTTAATCAATTGGTAGCGGTCTTACGTTTAGGTGGCAGAGCTGCGAGGTATAGCGCTGCCAAAGCATTAGAAAGCTTATTTTCTGCTGACCATATAAGGAGTGCAGAAACCGCTAGGCAGGCTGTTCAACCCCTGGTGGAAATTCTCAACACTGGCTCAGAGAAAGAGCAGCATGCTGCTATTGCTGCTTTGGTTAGGTTGTTGAGTGAAAGCCCATCAAGAGCCCTTGCTGTTGCAGATGTAGAGATGAATGCAGTAGATGTTCTTTGCAGAATCCTCTCATCTAATTGTTCAATGGACCTGAAAGGTGATGCTGCTGAGTTATGCTATGTTCTTTTTGGAAACACACGAATTAGATCTACAATGGCCGCAGCTCGTTGCGTAGAGCCTCTGGTGTCACTCCTTGTGACTGAGTTCAGTCCTGCTCAGCACTCAGTTGTTCGTGCATTAGACAAGCTTTTGGATGATGAACAACTGGCAGAATTGGTTGCGGCACATGGTGCAGTTATTCCTCTAGTGGCCCTTTTGTGTGGGAGGAATTATGTGCTTCAGGAGGCTGTCTCCAGGGCCCTTGTTAAGTTGGGTAAAGACAGGCCAGCTTGCAAAATGGAAATGGTGAAGGCTGGAGTAATTGAAAGCATACTTGATATCCTTCATGAAGCACCTGATTTTCTCTGTGCTGCTTTGGCAGAATTGCTTCGAATATTGACCAACAATGCCAGCATTGCCAAGGGTCCATCTGCAGCGAAAGTGGTTGAGCCACTTTTCATGTTGTTAACAAGACCAGGATATGGAGCTGATGGGCAACATAGTTCATTACAGGTTCTTGTCAATATTTTAGAGCATCCACAGTGCCTTGCCGAATATTCCCTGACATCTCACCAAGCTATTGAACCACTTATTCCTTTGTTAGATTCTCCAGCTCCAGCAGTGCAGCAGCTGGCAGCTGAGCTTCTGTCACATTTACTCCTGGAAGAACATCTTCAGAAGGACGCCGTGACACAGCAAGTGATTGGGCCTCTGATTCGCATTCTTGGGTCTGGTATACACATTTTGCAGCAAAGAGCTATCAAAGCTCTCGTGAGTATTGCAATGGTCTGGCCAAATGAGATTGCTAAAGAAGGTGGTGTCACTGAGCTGTCAAAAGTGATACTTCAAGCTGATCCTTCGCTTCCTCATGCGCTGTGGGAATCTGCTGCTTTTGTCTTGTCTAGCATTCTCCAATTTAGTTCGGAGTTTTATTTGGAGGTACCTGTTGCTGTGTTGGTGAGGCTGCTCCGTTCTGGCTCAGAAAGCACTGTCACAGGTGCCTTAAATGCTCTTCTAGTGCTGGAAAGTGATGATGGAACCAGTGCGGAAGCAATGGCTGAAAGTGGTGCAATAGAGGCACTTTTGGAACTTCTTAGAGCTCATCAATGTGAGGAAACTGCTGCTAGACTTCTGGAAGTATTGCTGAACAATGTGAAAATTAGGGAATCAAAAGCAATTAAGTCTGCAATATTACCTTTATCCCAGTATCTATTGGATCCACAAACTCAAGCTCAGCAGGCAAGGTTACTTGCAACTCTTGCGCTTGGTGATCTATTCCAGAATGAGACTCTTGCTCGAACAACTGATGCTGTTTCTGCTTGTCGAGCGCTTGTTAATATTCTTGAGGACCAACCTACTGAAGAAATGAAAGTGGTTGCTATTTGTGCATTGCAAAACCTTGTCATGTACAGCCGATCAAATAAAAGAGCGGTTGCTGAAGCTGGTGGCGTTCAGGTTGTGTTGGATCTCATTGGTTCAAGTGATCCGGACACTTCTGTTCAGGCTGCAATGTTTGTCAAACTTCTCTTCTCTAACCATACTATACAGGAGTATGCTTCAAGTGAGACAGTCAGGGCCATTACTGGTGAGTATCCCTTTCGATAAAAAATTTTCCACTGCCTGTTGTTTTAAGTTGATCATAGGCACATCAAGCATATTTTCTATGAAGTTAAAACAAGAGATGGATCTTTAATGCAGAATCTTATGTCTCAGCAAGCAACTAATTTACCTTAAACAGTAAAATTATCCTTATGTGAAGTAAAATGATGTTGTATAAGACATATGAATTGCTATTTGATATTTTGTATCTCCCGTGATGGACAGAATGTGGTGCTCTCATTTATTAGTAAACCGAGTACCTAAGATCCTTTGCACATTTGTTACTGCATCTGCCATCCAGTCTAAAGCAATATGGCTGGGTAGTTTTTGCATGTACGCATGTATGTATGTTTTTTGCTCTTTTGTCCAACCAGTTTGTCCTTTGCCTTGCAGCTGCTATTGAAAAGGACTTATGGGCAACCGGAACTGTGAATGAGGAGTATCTGAAAGCTCTAAATGCTCTCTTTAATAACTTCCCACGTTTGAGAGCCACAGAGCCTGCAACTCTTAGCATTCCACATTTGGTTACAGCCCTGAGGACTGGTTCGGAGGCAACTCAAGAAGCGGCTCTCGACTCGCTGTTTCTTCTCAGGCAAGCATGGTCAGCATGTCCAGCTGAAGTCTCTAGGGCTCAATCAGTTGCTGCGGCGGAGGCTATTCCACTGCTTCAGTATCTCATCCAGTCAGGTCCACCTCGTTTTCAGGAAAGGGCAGAGTTTCTGTTACAGTGTTTGCCAGGCACATTAGTGGTGATAATCAAACGTGGAAACAATATGAGGCAGTCCGTGGGAAATCCAAGTGTTTATTGCAAGCTTACCCTCGGCAATACCCCACCTAGACAAACAAAGGTGATATACTATGTTACCATCTTACTTATTTTGACATTCTCTTCTAAAAAAAAAACAAAAGAAAAATACCGCGTCTGCAGCTGGATTCCAGTGATCCAAATTTCAGCTCTCCTGTTCTCTTACTGACCTTGTCAAGTGGTACTAATATGCAGATTGTATCTACCGGTCCTACTCCTGAATGGGATGAAAGCTTTGCATGGGCCTTTGAGAGCCCCCCACAAGGACAAAAACTTCACATTTCTTGCAAGAACAAGAGCAAAATGGGGAAGGTAAATAACCCAGATTGTGAAATCTAGAAATTTTGGTTTCCTCTTACTGTTGTCATCAAGTTCTCTGACTCTTTACTTGTCTAAAATGCAGAGTTCATTTGGGAAAGTGACTATTCAGATCGACAAGGTTGTTATGCTAGGATCTGTTGCCGGTGAGTACACACTATTACCGGCAAGCAAGAGCGGACCCCCTAGAAATCTAGAAATTGAATTCCAGTGGTCAAACAAGTAATAAACAGACCGGCATATTGAATTTAGGGATGCAAGTGTACACCCGCTTTTTTTTGTTTGTTTATTTTCCTGTTGGTGTATATAGTCTGCTTGGGAGTTTTGATGTCTGTAGTTATCTTCTGTATGCTTTGTCTGTCACTACTTGGATGTATTCTTTTGTAGCATCATAGTCTTATGTTTTCGAGCAACACAGTCAGACATTTGAGGGAGGAGGGAACTAGCTCTTCTTTTTTGTCTCCCTTTTTGGATTGATTAAATGTTGGAAATAATCAACAATTTGCTTCAGTTTCAACTGTTGCCTGTTTTACTTTGTTATAATGTATGGCCTCAAAATGGATTGGTGTTTTGATTTGTTCACTTTATTGCTTTGGTTCATTTGATCTATTCATATTATTCTTGAAAATATTGCAGAACAATGGTTATCAGTGAAACTGAAGGTGTTGTTGGGGAAACCTCAATTTGTTTCAAATTATTTTTATATTTGTATATTTTATTTGTAATAATTTTTCATTAAAAATAATTTTTTTGTTAAAAATGTAAGGTTATAAATAAAAAATCAAATTTCTATAAGACCCGGTACAAATTTTAATTATTTAAAGAATAGAATGGTTGGTAGCCAATAAAATTAGGCTGCACAAGATTTTACAGTAGCATTATTCCTGGCTTTATACATATTGAGAAAGGAACAATGGTTCCTCTGTTCTCTGACAACAGGTGACTTTAATTTTTTTTGTTTAACTTGAGTATTGATAGATAGATAAAAACTCGATTAATATGATTAGATCAATTGGGTGATTTTAATTTTTATTTAATTTAACATTCGATATTTAAAAACTCGATTAATATGATTCGAGAAGCTATGAGATCCAATAATTTAGCAAACTGGTTGACGTTTTGATGATATTATTCGAACCATAAATCTAGTTATCATTAATTATGTTTGGCTGCTTAAATTTAAGGCTTTTCACCTTAGTCAATGAAAACGAAATACATTAATTTGTCATTTCTCTTGTTCATTAATAAATAAAATAGATGCAAAAATGTAATGAGCCAAAGAAAATAACAGTTGCTTACTGTCGGCTAAATTTATAAATTTTTGGGATATTTTATAAAATGTCGTATAAGTTTATAATATATATATATATTTTTTACTAAAAGAACTTATAAATTCTAAATATTTTCAAAACAATCTTCCTAACATTTAATATATAATTATTGTTTTTCAAACGCTTTAATATTATAATTTTATTTAAATATTAAAGAATTATAAATTTCGAAATTGGACACGTGGCTGTCAATGGAGGGCCATCAAGATCGATCACCATTAAATGTTGTTTTTATTTTTCAATGGCGGTGGAGTCGAAGAGTCCAAACTCAAACAGAAAAGCAAAAATAAAGTGTTTTTCTAGAAAACAGAGGACCCACGTGTCAGGCCGACGTCCCAACTAATCAAATCACAACAGGCTCTTTCTCCGACACGTCAATGTGGGGACCACTTACGTGGCGCCTCCTCGCTGCGTAACATCCTTTTTCCGCAATTAAAGCTAATCATTATCATTATTCAAAAAACGCCCCGATTTTCAAAGGTTCGCTTTACGATGCTTCACGGTGCGCATTGCGCCTCCCCCCCCACCCCACCCCAACCCCACCCAACCTGTTTATAATTTTATTTATTTCAAACTACTTTTAAATTTATTTATAAATAAAATTCGATTTAACTTATTTTAAAAAAATAAATTAATTTGAATATTTTTTTAAGCTGTTTACATGATTAGTTTATGCTCTCTTTTTCATGTTTAAGCCCCAGACTCCTTTTTGTTATTCTATTTTAATTAATAATTTTTGAATATTTTTAATAAATAATTAGAAGTATTAAAAACATATTAATTACTATTTTCGATTTAACATGGAAGTGTCGTCCATAGTTTTGTTATTAAATTTAACGAAAATTTTTGACATTCTTAATTTTAATGAATTTTCAATGTAATAATAATCTTAATTTTTCATAAAAAATAAATTTCTATACGAAAAATCTAAAATTTCATATAAAAATTTTATTTTAATTAAAAAATATTATATAAAAAATATTTTATTTTATAGCATAAAAAAGAATTTATAAATTAATTTTATTAACATTAAACTTTTGTATTAATTTAAATATTATTTCTCGAACCTAAGAGGCATCACCTTATTTTATGTTTAAATTTAAATTCAGCTGCCTAAGCCTCAACCTTAGCTCGCGCTTTATATTTACGAATGCTTCAAGGTGCGCATTGCGCACCCCACTCGCTTGATCTCAAGACCCAACAACAACACCGCCTCTCTCTCTCTCTCTCTCTCTCTCTCTCTCTCTCTCTCTCTCTCTCTCCTACATACACACACTGCACGCCACGCTCACAAGCTAAGCTATACCGTTACCCAAAAACAGAAAACATTATAAAACCCTCACTCTCTCTCTCTCTCTCTCTCTCTCTCGCTCGCTCTCTCCCCTTAAACCCTAGATCTCGTTTCAGTGCTTTAGATCTTCACCTTTAACTTCCTCTGATTTTATCTACTTTGTGATTAAAGTCGCAATGGCGACTTGGAATCTAGTACTGGTACTGGCTCTTCTGGTGATGAAGTCGGCGGTGGCGGTGACTTTCTCGTCGAAGCTCATTCACAGATTCTCCGACGAAGTGAAAGCATTTGGGGTTTCGAGGAGCGGGGGAAATGCGAGCGGTTCGTGGCCGGAGAGAGGGAGTTTGGAGTATTATAAAGCGCTTGTCAACAGTGATTTGGAGAGGCAGAAAATGAAGCTTGGTTCTAAGTACGACTTGCTGTTCCCGTCTGAAGGAAGCAAGACTATGTCTTTTGGAAATGAATTTGGATGGTGAGTTTCAACTTCTTTCAAGAGAGAGAGATATATATATGGTTATTTGTTTCGTGTTTAGGTTGAGACATTTTGATTTGTTCGTCTGGATTTCTCGTATTTTCAAGTTTCAGGTTGAAGTAGCTAATAGAATTGGTTTGATTATTTATTGTTTAGGGTTTCTTAATTGGGAGTGAGTGAATGTTCATGAAGTGATTTTTCAATTTCTTAATAACATTTTGATTATTATTCACCAAATGGTCCTTGGTGTTCTATCTATTTCAGTTTATTGGGAAGTGGGAGCTATAATGCCATCTAAACTGGTTATTGTTCTTGTTTGTCTTAGTGATTTACGCATGATATGCTGAGGGCAATATTAAATTCTGTCAATTTGGTAAAAAGAAAGGCTAGATTCTTAAATGATTATTTCCCAGTAGTCTTGATTTGCACGAAATTAAACTGGTGGTAGAAAATAATCGCCACGTTTCACTCCAAATAATATGATTTTCATCAACCTTGGTGGGACTTATACTCCTTAGTTTTTATAGATCTTCATGCTCTTCCTTTTCTTTCCCTTTTAATGATTCATAGATTTGGAAACTAGGATAACTGAGAAAATTGATGTTATTAGAGTATACAGTGTCCGCTGTGAAGTATATGCTTAAAAAATTAGTCACTAGTATAAAGAGAATTTTGGATGCTGATGTGATGCTAGGGAATTAACTAGGATTATCATCACATCCCCAGCGTACCTAGTCCCTCGTGGCTTTTAACTATCCTGTGCTCCCTGATGCTGCTTTTCCCTTCCCTTAAACGAAATTTTGACATAGAAATTAACAAAAATATATCCTTATTCTCTTAGCGCATGCAGGAGTGTTAAAGCAAGGAGCAATTCATTGTTTGGGAAATTACATTTTAGAGGTGCAGTTCCGTTTGTGTACTTATTGGATCTGTTCTCTGATCGACACTTCTCTGATTGACAGGTTACATTACACATGGATTGATATAGGAACACCGAATGTTTCTTTCCTTGTGGCATTGGATGCTGGAAGTGATCTGCTTTGGGTTCCATGTGATTGTATACAATGTGCTCCCTTATCCTCTAGTTATTATGATGCTCTGGTAGGCCTGCTTTGTCAATTTCTTTGCAATCTCCAAGTCTTTTTTTTTTCTTTTTTCTTTTTTTTTTCCTATAAGTAATTCATTTCCTTTTCTATCGTCTTAGCTTTCTATAGGTGGAGAGCGTTGTTTCTTCTTAGCTTTCTATGGGTGGACAATGTTTCCATGTCATCAAATTGTTATTACAGAGTTCTTTAATACTTAATTTACTTCTTTGTTATATGCAAAAAGATTGGCTTGCTCTACTTATTTAATATTTTCCATCATTTCTTTCCCCCAATTTATTTCTAATATATTTTCTTCTTTAATTAAAAAAGTCATTGCTCTGCGATTAATTTTTGTTGACACATGCTATGGATCTATGCATTTACGAAATTTTTATGTGCATTTTACATGCTTAGTTTAGGATAAAATAGCACGAAAATATGGTTTTGTCCGTTTGTTGCACTGGCATTGTGGAGTCTGTGGTAAGACTTGGTAACAGGTTTAGCACTTATATCCAATGATTGATTGGCAGGTGCTCCCTGGTATATGGGGCATTTATTATGCAGGATAGAGATTTGAGCGAATACAGTCCATCTAGATCTAGCACCAGCAAGCGCCTAGCATGCAGCCATCAGTTATGTGAACTGGGTCCAAAATGCAAAAGTCCTACGCAGCCTTGCCCCTACACTGTAAACTATTACTCAGAAAATACTTCAAGTTCTGGATTGCTGGTTGAGGACACTATATATCTTGAGTCGAGCAATGATCATGCACCCAATTCTCCTGTTCAGGCTCAAGTCATTTTAGGGTGTGCTCTTCTGGTCTTTTTACTTGTACAGTGACTTGCTAAATGTACTTAGCAACTTCCTGCAAGTTTTTGTTTGTTCATTTATGAATTGCCTGTATGCATCTTAAAATTCAGATGTGGTCGGATGCAAAGTGGTGGATACTTGGATGGAGTTGCTCCTGATGGCCTTATAGGTTTAGGACTGGGAGAAATTTCTGTGCCCAGTTTCCTCGCAAAAGCAGGATTGATTCGGAACTCGTTTTCTTTGTGTTTTAATGAAGATGATAATGGGAGAATTTTCTTTGGGGATAAAGGACTTGCTACCCAGCACACTACTTCACTTTTACCTTCGGATGGAAAATAGTATATATCTTGTTCTCTTACTCCTTTATTCATTATTCTCACATGTTTGCTACTCTTGTTGTCTAATCATCAAAGGTTCATTTATCCATTCTACTGATTTAGCTGAGTCTTTTGTTTAGTTTGACCTACATCGTTGGAGTGGAGGCTTCTTGTGTGGGAAATTCTTGTCCTGAGGATTCAGGCTTCAAAGCACTGGTTGACAGTGGGACATCATTTACATTCCTTCCTGCTGAGGTCTATGAAAAAGTTGTACAGGAGGTGTTTTCTTTCTCCACCAAGTCCTACATATATTCTTCCCTCTATTTTACGTAATGTTATTCTTTTAAATTTTAGTTTGATAGAGAAGTGAACGCTACAAGCGCCAGTTATGATGGATATCCTTGGAAGTATTGCTACAACTCTAGGTAAATTTGCATTTAGTTGTGATAGTTTTCTTCAAATTCAACCCAGTTTTTCCTTTTCATGCTGACTGCTGGTGGGTTGTCTTATTATGCAGTCCACAGGAGTCACCCAACATTCCCTCGCTGACATTCATGTTTCCGCAGAACAACAGCTTTATGGTTCATAATCCTGTTTTTCTTGTTTATGGGAAGGAGGTACATCCTTGATCTTGATGCTCCAATTGCTTAGTATATGTATCGAGTATTGTATTGGTGTGGGTTGCTTTATAGTAGGTATTATTTTCTTATTTTCTATTAAGTCGTGCCTTGAAAAATTTCTTAAATTGTTTGGGGCTTGTAAATGGCAGTCAGTTACAAATGGGATTAGATTTATTAATGTCCGTATTCAGGGTGTAGTTGTTTAACACTGGGATAAGTTTTAGGTAAATCTGAGTGGTATGTAATTTGTGGTACAGGGTGTGGTTGGCTTTTGTTTAGCTATAGGACCAGTGGATGGTGATGTTGGTACAATCGGACGTGAGTGTTCTGTATCATCCTAAAGTTCATTCCTTGCTTTGCGATACTTCATCCTCATATAGAACTTAGAAATAACTGGTTCATTGTTGCAGAAAACTATATGACTGGACATCGCATGGTGTTTGATAGGGAAAATCTAACACTGGGCTGGTCGCATTCCACTTGTAAGTATTTGGCCTATTTTATCTGTATCTGCATATTGTGTCCTAATTCTGATAATCTGCATCTATCTGTTAATTCATTTAAACTTTCATGTTCCAGGAGCTGCTCAATGAGATTAATTTAGTACTGTATATTTGGTTATTCTGTTGAGCGATAAAAATGTTTGTATCAAATGAGATCTTTGGTAATTGGTTTTGGTTGCAAAAAAGAGAAGATGTAGGGAGCTCCTTTGGAAGTGAATTTGCTAAATGCACACTGTTTGGAGACTATTGGAGTTTCTAAACTGGAAATTTGGAAAAATTAAAGGACTTATTTTTGGAAGTGATTTCTGATGCTGTTCACTGAATTAATATCTACTTCTTTTCATATGTTCTATATCAATTTTGTTGAAAGATGTTCAAATTGAAGCTACTGTGCCAATTTATTAACAACCTTCATTATTTCTCAAAAAGTGATATGTGCGATTTGAAGCTAGTGTACCAATCTTAAAGACGTTATGCAGCCTTCCTGGAAGCTAATGAGTTGGCTAGACAAATAAATAAAGAAGTGAATATCAGCAGTTGGACACTGTTGTAGATGTTAAAACTGATTGACTTGAGGTAAATCTGTATTTGAAAAGAGAGAAATCGTTTGCATGGATAGAGCCCTATGATCACGTACTTGTGTTATAGTATTGGATGATTTGGATGCAACCGTGTGAATGCCTACATTGCACGAATTTATTGATATTGTTGATGATTCATTGTGCTGCTTTTATATGTGTATGCATGGGGTAAGCTGTCATGCCTGGTGTTGGAACTAACTGTCTTCTGCACTGTTGGCCATTGCACTTACAATTTGAGCCTTAAATTCATTTCAATGTTGCACCATTGGATACGGTTCTTAGAGATGATGTGACATGACAAAACTCTTCGTAACTTGTCATATAACATTTTTGTAACTCTGCTGTGTTTGTGCCATGTTGTGCTTTGTATTGCATGTGTCTGCTTTATAGATCGTGCCATATGCATGTATACAAGTGATTTTTTCATTCTGTTGGATGACTAGGTCAAGATCTCAGTGAGGACACAATGCCTTTGACCACAGCACCAAATGGTAAGCCTCCTAACCCATTACCGACTAATGAACAACAGAGCACCCCAGGAGGGCATGCGGTTGCTCCTGCTGTTGCTGGAAGAGCCTCATCAAAATCCTCAGCCAATACACTGTATATTGACTCATCCTGGTTTGGTTCGAGGAGACTGATGTCACTGTTTTCACTATCATTGCCTTTACTAGCTTCAGTCTTATGAGTTGGACGTTGAGGGCTCGTTTTTATAGCTCTAAATAGTCTCACATTTCTGTAGTCTTGGGCATGTAAATTGGGGGTTTTTTCCGGGGAGAGCTTTTGTCATCCACTCGTAAGGGCTTTAGTAAAAACATGGACTAAATTATCCCTGTAGTTTCTCCCTCCTTTCCTTTCTGTATGTAATTCTCTATGGTGTATTTATATATATATATATATGGTCCTGATTTTGCTCACTTATGGGGTGTTCTCTTTCTTTCTTCTGTTTGCAGCTCTCTCTCTCTCTCTCTCTCTCTCGCTCGGAGTGGGAATAAGAGGGGAAAAGGGAAAATGGGTAACCTTTTGGGGAACCCAAAGGCTAAAAGTTGCAAATAATGTCGGCTATAATATGATTTTGCTGTTCTTAATGTTTGGACAAACATTAGATGATATAATTCCAATTACCTGTCGTTTCTGATAATTGCTGTTGTTGGGTCAAACAATTCTTTTCTTTCAAAATATCTGAATGAGAATGTAATTTACCTATATAAAAAAACAAAAATTCCCCACCACTTGATGTATGGACTTGCCTGCTGCACCTTAAAACTACATTTTTAAGTATTATTTTGATTCGCTTGCCCTTTTTATAAATTCGCCTTTCTAGTGGAATTTCGTAATTAATAATAACAATAATAATAATAATAATACACCCGCAGTGCATTTGCATCATATAAATATATTTTTTGTATAATAATTAATTTTAAAAAATTAAAACTAAATTGGGGATTATTCTCTTGTAACAATGAGTTTTGATATCGATCTGGGTATCTTGCAAAAGTTTAAAAATACAACATGAAAGTCAAAGGTTTAAGGTGTAAGATTCTGCAACATTAAGATTTTTGCATTATACCTCAAAAGCCCTTGAGGTGCATCCACAAGGATTACAGAGAAATTCAGATTAGATTGCCTCTTCAATTTCCTCTTGGTGGTGCATAGGTTTGCTTCATTCATTGTTTCGATGATTAAGTAAATAATTTTTTATTACTATTATATATCATCTTTGTTTGAAAATAGAAAAAAAAACAATAGTAAATAAATAATTGTGAGTTTATTAATATTTTTTTACCACTCCTTTTACATAAATTATATTTTGAGCCTTTGCTTAATGCTTTCTTTTGTGGGGGATACTAACCCCAACACTGTGGTAGGCCCTTTTCGCTGCTGTTGCCCCCAAGAAAGAAAATTCAAATTTTTTGCTTTCAAAGTGGCTGTTATATTCCTTTTTTTGAAAAAAAAAAAAGATCAGAAAAGAAATTAAAGAAAGATACAGCCGTCGGATAGCAATGAGTGAGAGTCAAGTCAAGGGCGTCTATATAGCCGTTGAATTCTCTCTCTTTCTGTCTCGCTTTCCTCTGGTTAGGGTTTAATAACTCCCGCTCTCTCCCTCTCTCTCACTCTCTCTATCTTTCTTGGTTCAGTGACTTTTCATCGTCATCAGAACAATTTTTTTCTCGCCGGTTATCAAATCTCAGATTCCGATCATTTCTCTCTCTCTCTCTCCCCTCACTGACATCGTTGCAATTTCTTGATGTCTCTCATCACTGCTTAAATTTCACTCGCTGATATTGTGCTTGATTTCTCTCTCCAGTATGATTTTCTCTCTCTTCGCAGTGAATGTGTTTATTGGTTATTAAGGTTTACAAACTCTCTCTCTCTCTCTCTCTCTCAGTGACTTCTCGCCACATTCATTTTGGTCTCACAATGTTGCTTATGTTTTCCCTTGGTCCACTCTCAATTGTACCCTATACGGTCCCAGTTTTAACCTGCTAGAAGAAGAGTTGGGAGAAGGTATAATCAATGAGATAGTTACTCAAGTTACATAAGATGTGAAAGCTGTTGAAACTGATGAAGAGGATCACAATATCATAACTGAAAAAACAGTATTTGACCACATTCGTAGAAAGGCCAAGAACTTTCCTTTCTCGGCCTCATTGGACATTCCTGCTTCACCATCATCACAGGCTATGATTCTCACGAGTAAGCTGACTCGTGAGAAGCTGCTTGAGAGCCATAATTCAACCAAAATTCTGGAAGAAACAGAAAAACATAGGGAATCACCTGGCAAGGGGGTGGCTCCAACGTTAGACCTGGAAATGATAGAAATAGAACAGAGTTTCAACAACCCAGGTTTGTTCACAGTGCTACATTTTCTCTTTTTCCATGGAGTGAAGTTTTATCTTACTAACCTTCCATCTATTTCAAGGCACACTTGCTGATGAACCCAAAGAGGGCATCTCCAAACCCTTGACAGAAGCAGGAATATTTGGTCACATTTGGAAGAAGGAAAAGGACTACCCGGAGTTAGACTAGACAAAGACAATTGACTTGGTCTTCGCTGTCCTGACAGAAGAACAATTCCATGGGAATGTAATGGATGACTTCTCCGGTGCTGATTTTGACATATTGAATGAGGCAAGTTCAAGTAAGATGCCGAGGAATACATCCTTGTCAAACTTAGAAGCCAAAGAATTGGAACATGTTGCGTTTACAGCCAAACAAGAGCCAGTGACACAACATCTAGCAAACTCGAATCAATGATACTATTGTGAATTTGTTTGAAGTTCCATGTCTGGCTAACTTCTCGGTAAGGAAGGAAGCCAGATTGTTTGACCCAGGAAGCTCTAAAAAGAGGAGCAAGAAGCAGCAGGGATATTCCAGCGGATCAAACATGCAGTGCTGCATACCTGCAGTGGCATCTGCTGAAATCAGGGAAGTAGATCCTTTTCTTGGATATCTTTTCATTCCTCTGATACCCCACTATTTTTCTGCCTATGCTGGTGACAAAACAAACCTCCTGAAAGCTGGATAGTTTGTTCATCTGAGAAAAGATGATATGCCTTTGCTTTCATTTATTTCCGCTATCTATAGTCATATTTTGACTAATCCGATTTGGGACTTACGGTGACCTATTTAAGGGATTACTCTCCTAACGTAGTCTGTTCTATGTCCAAGTCACAAGTCGAATTTGTGACTTTGATTAAGAGATCTAGTACCACATATCCGTTCTTGCAGCATAGGTGATGGGGAATCAGGTGAGGATGCCTTCTTTTAAGTATCGGAAAGGTTTGGGCATCAACACTTGTTCACATAGGTGGAATGGGTATTTTCGTCTCTTAACAAGATTGGGAGTTCAATTTCCCTCTAGGCACAGAAAAAAAAAATATTGAGAGACCCGCTCCCACAAAGTGGGTCTTGCAGCGGTTGATCCAGATTAGTCAGGATAAAATTTTGGAATCTGGGTAGTAAGTTAAGCCTAGGTACAAAAAAGAAAAAAAAAAAAGGTTTGGGCCTTTCTGAAAGAAAGAACCAGAGTTTCTTACCGAGCGGCCCAGATCACAAGTTGATTAGAGTCACGTCTTAGTAGGGATGAGCACGGGGCGGGTAAACCCACATCCCCGCGGATACCCGACCCGTTAAATCCCCATGGGGCAGGGAAAATTCCCAGAGTTTATAAATGTTACCCATCGTGGATAATGGGGGTGAAAACGGGTATAGAGGTACCCATTCACCTAGTTACCCCATCCCATTAACTTGTGAAATTGAATTTTAGATTAATAAAATATTCTTTTAAAATAAACCTTAAAGTTAAAATATAATAAATTCGAACTATTAAAATTTTATTAACATAACTACTCTAAGACAAATTAAATCAAAATGTTAACTTCTCTTTTGATTTATGTGAGACAATTACTGTATAATTAAAAACTATTTTTATTAGAATTTTTTTTGGGTTTTTTTTTGTAATTAAAAAATCTATTTTTATTAGTATATATATTAAATATATATATTTTTGAAATTAAAAAGTTAGAATATATATATATATATATATATATTTTTTTTTTTTACAAATAAAGATCAATAATGGCTATTTGACGTTGACATTTATTTTTTTGGTTTTTTTTTTATTAAAATTGTCTTTATTGGGCCAATTAAAATAGAAAAGCAATTTATATAAGGAAGTGTACAATAGTTTAATACTTATGCACCCAACAAACTTTTTAGCAAAATAGTATTAACTCTTACTAATAATTTTGATTAATTTAATATTTTGTAAGAGTAATTAATTCTATTATCTAAACTTAATTCATAATTTCTCGATAAATAAAAAAAAAGAGATATAATTTATAAAAAAATCCTTACAGTTTTTGTAATTTACTCATTTTTCTTATTTAATAAATCATTTATTTTTAATTATAATTATAATTTTTATATTATTGGTCTTATAATTAATAAATAAATATTTGATCATTATAAATTTTTATTATAAAAATGGATATTCTTTTTTTATAAAAATAATTAATATTTAAATAAAAAATCTTTATATTTTTTATATTTACATTTTTCTTTACATTTTTGTTTTTAGTATTTTTATAAAATATTATTTTTTGTATTGTTTTACATTTACATTTATATTTATTTTTAATTTAAGATTAAAACTTAAATTGTTATTATTATCGTTGCATCGTAACGTAGGATTACATTTTTTTCTATATATATTTCCGATATACCTATTATCACCGGATGGATAGACTCGCACAAGAGGGAAAATCAGAGGTTACTAATTTTTCCAGCATCGGAAAAAAAAAAAAAGAAAAGAAAATCTGAGGTTTCCTTCTGTACGTGAATGAGCACAAACAATACAGAGAAAAACACCAACATGCCACCATAAATGTATTCATTAAGGATTCCAATGGGCACTTGTTTCAACCTATACATGTCACACTTCTTCCCTATTATATTTTTTACTACATTATTATTTGAAATTATAATTCAATTAATCTATCTTAAATTATTATCAGATTTTTTATTAAAAAAATAACACTCTTCTAACATAATTCTTTTTATTTTCAAAATTTAAATCTAAATTTTGATTAAGAGATTTAATATTGATTTAACTGTTTGTTGATTCTTTTTTAATATATTTTATTAAAAAACTCTTTTTTTTTTTTTGTTTTTATCGACCGGTATTCGAGTTTTATCTGATTAATTTGGTCTGAACACTGTAGGGCTCATTAAGACTCTTCAAAATCTCATTTCTCTGGTTCAAATTTAAGAGTTATTAAGCTGGTATAACATCTTACCGGGTGTTTGGTATTAAAAACTCTCTCTCTCTCTTCGTGTGGACCATTCAAGTGGAATGCGGAAGCAAGCCAGGGATCTTGTGTGCCATGATGAGGGAGAAGGGAGGCTTCAGTATGAAAATAAGCACGGCCGCTACTTCAATTTCAGTTTACTACTTACATTATAACTCCAGCATAGCCTGCTGTGCTTACCAGCCTTTTGCCAACCGTATCCTCATAACATAAACGCGTTTGTTTTAAACAATCTTTAAGCATGAAAAATATAATATTTCTGTTAAAAAATCAAAATTAATTAGCGTGACAGGCAAGAAATATAAGTATTATCTCAGCATCCCCTTTTCAAAGCTTCAAGCCAACTCAATCACGGAACCAGTATGGCCCAAGTGGCACACATATACCATGAAATAGAAACCAAACTTTTCTGGGTCCTCAAGTTTTTTTTTTTTTTTTTTTTTTTTTTTTTTTTTTTATCATATATTTCAATTTAAACATCTGTATAAATCCTATTTAGGAATTATTCTCCAAACATAATCTTTTCTATTCTTAAATTTCAAATCCGAAACCTAGTTAAAAGATCAATATTCCATCCTAATAAACCGATTGCCCGTTGATGTCTTGGATTCCTTTTACAAAAAATAAGGTTACATCATATTAAAATACACAAATTGAATTTAGTCGAGATTCTATAAATACCACTTAATAATATATCGTTATTCATTATTTAATTCTAATTGAAATTGATATAAAAAATTCTTATTTCACTCTATTAAAATTTTTAATAATTATATTTATACAGATATATTTAATATATATATATATATATATATACATACACAATTTTGTGGAATAAAATTGAAAGATCTGTCGCCTTTGATAATGCAATGCTTTTGCTTTCATCACAACCCAATTTTTACGCTCCCACGGGACAATCCAATCCCAATCAAACCTTATATGGCCACAACAACTCATGACCAGACGACCCAATTATATGCACACATACATCATCTCAAATTTCTAATATATGTCCTGAGTTTGAACTCATGTCAATCAAGCCGTTAGATTGTTGCCACGTGCGCAATATAAATCAGCTTCGACACACGAGCCACGTTGTCCAATTGAGACGTGGCACGTACTATCTACCTATTTTTCTGCATTTCCACCCTAAAAGATTAAAATAATAAGAACTGGGCACAGCTTCTTCATCTTTCTTTGGACAAGACTGAGTTTTCGTGGACATGGCTTTCAATCATATTCAGAAACTGTTCATAGCTTTTCTTTTCTGCAACTTGAAAGAGTAAAATCTTATTTTAAGCCTCTATTATGTATCTGAAAACCTCATGCCTATAACAAGAATTTTAATTTCCACACCACTCGTGGCTAAATGCAAGAAATCTTTATCTGAATGCCAAAATACAATATGTATCTGTAATGCAGAACATATTTCAGATAATTACTAAGTCACGCGGGATCGATAGAAAATAGGAAAATAAATTCATTAACTTTTGATCGTTTTAGCTACTTTTCGATCATTTTATATTTTTGGTCAATTTTTTAATTTTTTTAGTTTTTTGATTTCTATTTTTTAAGTTTCCAAATTTCTCTAATTTTTTATTTTTTTTTTATTTTCCTAACTTTAGAGTTTATATTGACCTTTTAAATATTTGTAATATTTCTTTATTTTGGGAAGATTTCATTAATAATATTTCTTTTGAAATAATTATCCTATTTGAAAGTTTTAGAGTTTTGCACCTTTACAAACCCTATTATCTTCCATCTCTCCCGTGTTAATCTGGGTAATACTTTAAAAGGTAATAATCATAATTTTTGTGAGAAGAAATTATGATTTTAGAAGTTATATATATATTGGGAGAGATAGTTGCTCTTACCCCAGTCCAATTGCCCCTATTAATATTTGAATGATGACAAATTTGCTTAATATTAGGACACAAATTGGACATTTCACAAGAAGTAAAGATTTTTCGATAATATGGACCATTGTTTGTA
Source organism: Dillenia suffruticosa (assembly GCA_033439265.1). Classification (NCBI taxonomy): domain Eukaryota; kingdom Viridiplantae; phylum Streptophyta; class Magnoliopsida; order Dilleniales; family Dilleniaceae; genus Dillenia; species Dillenia suffruticosa. Next base: position 3,798,049 of record JAVTVX010000027.1, read on the forward strand.
GCAAAAATAATTATAATTTTTTTAAGCTGTTACAATGTCTAAGCCATCAGAAACTTCTTAGACTACTGTATGTAGTGTAGGGTCCACAACCTTTCTTTCCCTCTGTTTTGAATTGAATATTAATGAAGGCGGCAAAGGCCTAAATAAGTAGGCCTGCGTAAAGGAAGATCTCAGAAGGGAAAAAGGAAGCCAAGAGAGGCAGCCTTTTAAGGCTTCTTAACTGTAAGAAGGCAAGGAAAGAATCCAACTTTGGAGGGAAGTTTCCTTTAATTCCTTGCAGACCCTTTTCCTTGTAAACCCTTTTCTGAGTATATAAATTCAGCTTGGATGTCTTCATAAACCCCATCTTATTTTCTTGCTTCTCTCCTTCAAAACAAATCCCACCCTTCACCTTCGAGTCAAGAACCATCAAAAACCTTCCGAGCTTATATTGAAGCTTTTGATCTCATTCTCTAAAGGGGTTTTTGTCTAAAACCACGTTGCCGTAAAGAGATCCTAACAAACACAAAATGGGTGTTTCGGGCACTTTAGAGTACTTTTCTGATTTAATGTCAACTGGGCATAAGAAAAAGAAGAAGAAGCAGCTGCAGACAGTGGAGCTCAAGGTTAGGATGGATTGTGATGGGTGTGAGCTCAAAGTCAAGAAAGCCCTCTCCTCAATGGATGGTATGTTCTCATTTCTCAACTTTCCCAGTTTTTCTTATTCTTTATGTTACATAGAAGATGACAACTAATTTGATCTCATGATGTGCAGGTGTAAAATCTGTGGACATAAACAGGAAACAGCAGAAGGTGACCGTGACTGGATTCGTTGAAGCAAGCAAGGTGTTGAAGAAGGCAAAGTCAACAGGGAAAAAGGCAGAGATTTGGCCCTATGTTCCATACAACCTAGTAGCTCAGCCCTATGCAGCTCAGGCTTATGACAAAAAGGCACCTCCTGGTTATGTCAGGAAGGTGGAAGACACTGCAACCACTGGCACTGTTACCAGACATGAGGACCCTTACACTTCTATTTTCAGTGATGACAATCCTAATGCCTGCTCCATTATGTAACTCAAAACACTAGCATCAAATCCTCTCCTTGGCCAATCAGAATCTCATCACCAACAATGTCCTTTTTCTTTTGCCCTTTTCTTTTCTTCCCAGAAGTAATAGGGTAGGCTATATTGTGGGTGTAAATTGGGTAATTATCTTTTTGCCTTTTCCCCAATGTTTGCTTTGATGAATGGAGCTGATGCAAGCTATGGTATTTTTATTATAGTTTTAATGTGAGTGGTTTTGGTAGATATATGAAGGAAACAATCTTTGTTGTTGTGAGACACCTATTATCAGCTTGCCTTGTTCATTGTCCTTTCCTACCTGATTTTATGGTCTCTCTTTTATGCCAGGGATGATTGGCTTCCTCACAGCTGCATCTTTACCTACACCACAAGCTGGCTGCTACTTTTAGATCCCTGTATTTCGTATCCTTTTCCTGGGATTCTCGTTACCAAGAGAGGGAAAATAATGAGAGATTAAAACCTAGAAGGAAAAATACACGTTTTTGGGAAAACTTTTGTTGTAGGTGAAAAGATGTTTGCTATATTTATGAGATGAGCAAACAAAATCATTAGATATCGACTTGGTCTGCACCCCGCAGAGAACTTTGATGCAAGTATTCAAATTTTTTTGAATTCATTTAATCCAGCGCCTGTGTAAAACAAGAGACGTTCAGAAAAGCATCAAAAGTAGAGTTCAGAAAAGAAGGAAAATGATGTGTAATGTGGTAAAAGGGCTACTTTTTAGCATCTCCAGTTGTACGTTTCAGGAGTTTGGAAAAGGTATCACTCTCTTTGAACTCGGACAGCTCCATACCACCACCCCTATGAGACCACCATTACCACAAAATAAGACATATTCACCACCACAACAAACCTCACCCTAAGCTTGGCTCAATAAATTAAGGCAAAAGTAATGATACAAGGTTCAAGTTCTACCAATGCACACTCCCAGGTCCAACAAAGCAGTGAATTTCTACTTTTATCCTATTCTTCAAATCACAATCAAATTCAAAGAGAATGTAATGTTGTATGCAAGTGGTTAAGATTCATCACATAATTATTGAGTATATGCTGCTGGGCTGAATTAATAAAATTTATAATCAACCAATTGCATTTTTTTTTATCAGCTGACAAAATTTTATTCATAAATAGGTGCTAAGTCTGCACCATAAAACATTTGCGTCACCACGTTGAAAATGATCATACAGACAGAGACCAATATAATAAACTAATTGCTAAACAACTGAACTAGACAAAACAAGCCCGAGAATTGATGAGACAGAGACAGACATAGGCCAATCTACATGATTAGATCACAACCAGATTGCAGAAGATCAATAAAGTGCTTTGTGCAGATGGTTGCTCAAAGTAACATGATTAAATCGGCATCTTTCTATAAGATAACTGCAGTTCTGGTCTTATTGATATTTGTAACAGCTTTGTTATAAATTTAAGATGGCGTCTTGCCAAAGCAACATGTACTATTATCTGATCATAGTGCAGATTTAATATGATGCACAATCAATTTTCTAATTACTGAAAATGACACAATAGTGGAATGCTATGAAAATCTAATCCAGTCAACAACTTCCAAATCAAATATATGTTCCCTCACCAATGAGTTCAACATAATAATCTATGCCCATATCTTGGAAAATGTAATTAAACAGCTTTCAAGGCTAAAACTTAGTGAAAAGCATTCAAAATCAAATATACATATGCTGATCAAGTCAAACTTATCCTCTGTGATGTACTTCATATAATTGTCATTTATTCAAGAGACCACTTACACCTTCAGTAAAACGGACAGTACTTCAGGTCTTGAAATAGAGTTGATTAATGCTTATCAACATTGCCCTTCGATGCTCTTCTGCCCCTCATGAACAGGCCAATATCCAACAAATAATCGCCCAAAGAACACACATTATTACCAGTGCCACTACTTGGGAGATTAGCAAACTCAGCCACTTGCACACCAGCTGGAATTAACATCACAAACCAATAGCAATAAGGATTAATATCTTCAATTGATTTTTGTGCAAACTGCACATCAGTTTGCAGATGATTCAATCCAATTTAGGAAGGAATTGATTAATTTTTAGGAGAATTGATAGGGCTTAATTAAGTATAATATTTACAATTGACTTTGTATTATTTTTGAATAAATATTATACTAATATTTATATTTTGTGACATTTGATTTAGAAGGAGACTTATTATAGAAAAAGAAGAAAAATAAGTTAAATTGGAATAATTTTGCAAAGTATGAAAAATTAGACAGTAATACTCTTTCATTAGCACGTAGGCATATAGATCTCAAGAGGCAATGCAAGATTTTGAAGATTTACTGCATTAAAAATTTCCTTTCCCAATTGCACATTAAAAAGAAAATTGGGATAAAATTTGAGATATTGAAGATTTTAAAGAATTTTATTCCATTCCTAATATTTAGGAAAATGAATTTTTAAAAATATAAATCTCTTAGATATTATATTTTAGGAATTTTACTTTTTACCTTTAGTAGTTACTAGTGTTAGAAATACTTACTTTTCACTAATAGGAAAAATTCTATTTTCTTTAGGGTTTCTACTCCTATATATATAGGAGTGTTTCATATTATTTGAGAGAACTTTTGGAGGCAGCCCCAAGAGGGCAGCAGCCACCTTTTCCCAGAGAAGCAGTCGGCAGTTGTTTTCCGTCTTTTTCTGGCATAATAATATTTTCTTTGTGAGTTTTCTTTTTCGTGCAATCTTTTTAATTTTACTCTCTAGTCAAACGGTTATTGAAATCTTGATTTTCAATAATTGTGAGATCTAATTGGGCATATTAATTCAATTTATCATAGGTATTTATTTAATTTCTGCACTTCATGGATCATGATTTTCTAGGGTTCATTAAATAGTGGACAATGTAGTTCTAGAATAATCTACAACTAATTAAAATGGCAAATTCGTAATTGTTTGTTGGTTTTAATAAAGTGGTAATTGGCATTCGTGTCATGGGATTAAATGATCTAATTTAAATGAATCCGATGTGTGTTTGTTAATTAGAATTAGATCTCTCTAAATCTTAATACTGTTGAGACCTTCAATCCTAAGAGTTTCTCTAGGGTTGACTCTCGATTAGGGAAATAATTAACGAGTTTCTCTTAATTATCGATGAAGTAAGGAGAGATTGATCGTTGGACGTTTGTCGATGGCTATAACCAATTTATTTATGGTTATTAAAATTTTTAGATAGGTCAATGATCAATCGTATGAAATCAAGGTGTAAATAATTCCTTTGGTTAGAATTTCTTTTCATTGATATTTTCTCTTTTAATTGATAGTATTTAATTTTCTTGTTTTAGTTAATTTTATTTGTTTTGTTAGTTTTAGATAATTTCTCAAACTCCCGTATTTTTTTTTTTTCTTAAAAGAATCATCCATGTTATTCATTCCTGAGCGAACAGAGTTAATAGCAAGACCTTACCAATGTTGCTCCCTCCATGTATTACCAGCAGCAGTAGTATAATGGATCAACTTTAGCCAGATGTGTCATTAACTCCAAATCAACATTGAAAAATTGTATTGTCTGGTGTGACTTACTCTTAGTTCATTTAGGCCTTTGACTTTCAGTCATAGAATGAAAAGACTAAAACCTGATCTAAGATCTCAAATATACCCTCCTTCCTCTACCACGAAAATATTTCAAAAACCTGTAAATGAATATAAGACTTCCTTAAGCTTTTTCCTCTGCAGGAAATATTTATCACCTAATGCTAATAACGGATCATGTGAAAATGATTTTATATTCTCAATACTTTATATTGGGAATGCACAGCATGTTCACCTAATGAAATCCCACGTGATCTTGGCATTTAGACTAATCTCAGGCTCATATCAGCTGATGCATTACTAGCAACTACTCCCTTGCTACTGGCATGTTTCAATCAGTTAAAAAGTATGTTGTTCCTTAATCATGCCAATTGATCACTGAAAACCATGAGGAAAATTAGGCATTTGGTTAAAGCAAACAAAACAAGAACCAGTTCTGATCATTCATTCAAAGGAGCATGAAAGAAGGATTCTTTGTAGAGGTTTAAACACACGCAGATAGCCCAACTCACATCTATTTAGCGATCTTCAAAAAAAAAAAAAATGTCCAGATGAAATTAAAGAAGAGACTCACATGGAAAAGACTGCTACATGCTTCTCATTCAATAGGTACTGTGCAAATTTGACTTCCTTTATTTTCGATTGCCCCTGTAGATCCCCACAAAATTTATATCATAGACTAGTGTTGCATTGGCTGGAATATTGCAGTCACCTGGTAAATTATGTTGTGTATTAGCATTCTGCAATAAAAACAGACTATTTCTATCTTAGTTCCCATTTTCAGGGAAAATCATACTAGATAAAGCACAAAAATCCATCCTACAATCAGGAGTGCTTTCCCTTAGCTTGTATCTTCATGTTAATAAACCTTTCTCACACACAAACAGAGTAAGACCTGGAGTTGTCACTGAGGAATCTAGTTTAAAAGGCATAAAAACAGGAACAATGCATGAATTGTTCTAAACACTAGGGTGCTGAGATTCGCCTCACCATGCTCATCACCATAGGTTTCAAAATGTGCAAAGGATTTAAGCAAGTGCAAACATCCATGCTATACTCTTCAAAAAATGCATGGCATACTTTTTCTTAGACTTTGGGACCTCACCAGAAAAGCAGCCTGCAGGTTCTGGCCCATAGGCTAACTCCGGAGGAATCTGAAGCTTTCGCTTCCCACCTGTATGACAAAGCTAAACTCATCATTTGTTTAATGGGAGCAACAAGCAGACACATAAATAAGCTAGACCCTGATTTATTTCTGCCATACCCACTTGCATTGGTGGCACTCCGTCACCCCCCAAAATACCCTGATCCAATCCTCTGATGACCTGTACTCACAAAATATATTATGTAGTCAATGCCCATCAAACAAGCACATACTCACAGATAGGTTTAAGGCAAGGTTCCCAAAGGAATTTAAAAGAAGTTTGCCAATGATTTCCAGCAGCAAATTTCTTTTTTGGCTCATCATTAACAATCTTGAAGAGTAGATCCAAATTACACATGACTAATTTTCTACTTCTTTTTTCTTTTTTCCTAACTATCATTAACAACATACACCGTTTGTATCTTGCAGAGAAGATCATATCAATCTAGAATACTAGTAAAGGGATGATAATTGTTGATTGTGAACCATTAAAATATCACTTAGAACACTTTTGCTTAAAGGGAATGTTTAGGAGAAACATATGAAAATAACTTGAGGACAGCAGGAAAAAAAAAAGAACAACAAAAACACAAAAATTGTTTTTGCATGCCATAAGATTATGCAACGAAGACATATCTTCTCTGATCATTCTGATGCCTCTTTAGAGGAAGAAAAATAAAAGGACCCAAGGATCAAATGTGCTACTGCCACCCCTTGAGAATTTCATGGGAGCGGAAGAATAAGTAATTGATTTCAACACCCTTATAATAGTGGTGATCTTAGAATTGTATTGTGATAATTATGTGAACACACAGTATCACCAATCACTACTCCGCAAATGGAAATATCTAGATGCTAATTTCCTAACACAAATTTCATACCTTACCGACCCCAAGACGCATAGTGAGAGGTCTACCACGTTTATAGCTACTGTCAAATACAGTTCCATCAGCAAACCTCGCAGTGTAGTGAATCTGTTATATGATACCCAAAAATTAATTAATATCATAAAACGTTTAAGGTGATATCTTGTATGTGAGATTTCCAATGCTATAATAGTAATAACTAAAAAAGGTGTTCAGTTGAGGAGGACCTCTATTGCAGCATTAGTCATGCTTAACAGCAATATGAAAATGAAAACAATTAGGATGCAAAAAAAAAAAAGTATCAGGAGATTCAACTCCAAATCTGTTCAACAATTTATACTTCATTGGAAAACTCAAACAGGAAAGTTGAGTTGCACGTAGCGATGGCAATGGGCACCGGCCGGTTAAGGTAAAGCTACCTCCAGCCTGGACATAGAAATTACACAGGTTCAGGTCCATGAACCCGGAACTGACCAGGTAAGGTACAAAAACATAACTATGCCCATGCGAGAATTTAAGGTACACTCGTAATTACCCGACTCTACTCAATTTTATATATAAAATTCTTCTTCTTTAATTGATTTCATCAACTAAAGAAACATCAAATACAAATAGAGAAAAATATTGCGAGGAATTAATCTCAAACAAGATATTAAACACACTAATAACATCTCAAATACAAATACAACACATTACTAAGTACTAAAAACTCTATTAAACACATTAAATAACATCTCAAATAAAAAATTGGGACGCGGCAAGCATTGGGTCGGAAAGTGAGTCTTAAAAAAACTTGTAAATAAGATGGGGGTAGGTTTTTTTTTTGTAAATAAAATTTTGGAGTTAAGTGTTACAAAAATTAGTATAATAACTATTTCAGGTATTATCAGGCCAGTAAACTAGGGACTTGGACCCAGCCCGGCCCTATCCCTGGACCTGGTAATATCCGTTCCTGGAACTTACGCAGTCAACACCAGGTATTACCCGTTCGACTCAAGAGGTACTGATTGGGTCCAGATAAATTGCCATTACTAGTTGCATGGTCAAAATATTCCAAGTCTCCAGATGGCCTATTGGAAGAACCTGATATGAACACAAATTCATTCAAGGATTTGCATGGTTTGATTGGCATTTGTTATATTGTACCAAAATTGCTAGATATGATTCTATTTGCATCGGGCTTGTTTCTCAAACATGATATGCATATAACATTTTGTAGCTTGTTATGGGGCAAAATGTTTATAAGTTCATTGTGTCACTAGCATCTACGATTATAGAGGCAAATAAAGAGTTTTCACATTTCAAACCTTCATAACAGACCTGATGGGACTTTTGGAGGCATCTAAATAACATATAAACTCTATAACAAGGAGTATATATTTTACCTGGAATATAATAAATATATGTATATATGTTAAAAAAACACTTTAAATATAAACCTTCCCTGGTATAAGCAATATTGAATCATGACGTTACTAATCTTATCAATCTCTTCAAATAAAATTGCTTATTCTAAGATAGAATCTAATACTACCAATCTCTGATGGCATGGCCTATGTACCCATCATACCTGTATTTAGATATGTAACTCCTATAAAACGGGAAACACAATTTAGTACACAGCAGACATCAGATAATAAAATCATAAGGTAAACGATAACGATAGTGTATGTATTTTGGCAAAAAGGTTAATCCAATAATTGTGGACTGTGGGACAGGTCAAAAGGGTTCTGATGACTAAGTTATGTTGTGACCAATAAATGAACCCTTATCGCCCTGTTTGGAACTAAATGGGGTTGTACAAAAGTTGTAGAGTTCAATCCTAATCCTAATTTCTGTTGCTTAGAAGCAGAAACAAAAAGAGGAAATTGAATTCAAAATCCAAAAAGAGCATGGATTTGCCAAAGAACTTCCCCGAGTTTATAGGTCTCACATGTTGGTTGAACAAATAATTAATACTTTCTAAGTCACATATTTTAAAGGTAGTTTCAAGCAAGGAAGTGAACTGAATTTCATATTTTGCCCTTTAGAACCAAGTACACATTTCATTTAATAATGAAGCGAATTAGGAAAAAGGTTCAATTCAAATGACGTGTCACAATGAACTTCAGAACTGCATAAAAATGTGCTAAAACAGCATAGTACTTACACAGTTTATGCAATGCTGAAGTTTCAAAAAGACAACCAGATGCCCTAAAACTCAGAAATATAATTATAATGCACAAACTTACAACCCATTTGATTAAAACAAAAATTAATTAATAAAAAGAAAAGCAAAGAATATGGTGGGGGGGGGCTTACATCGATAAGCTCAGAATAAGGAACCTCGGGACCAGACCCAACAACAACATCACAATAACCAAGCCCAGAGCGAGCAAAATTAAGATCACAAGAGGGTTCGCTAACAGTTGCATAGTATTCAATTCTGGTAGCATCAGCTTCCAACGGAGAAAATGTCAAGATTGAAGAGGCTAATAATCCAATACCCGCTTCCAAAATTCGCTTTTTGAGTGAATTGGAAGGGGGCATTGTGCAAGAAAATGAATTGGGTTTGGGATGTTGGAGAGAGAATGATTTGATTAGTGGGGTTTTTGCAACGCATAGTGCACAGACTGCCATGGGTTTTCTCTGAATCAGGGATTTGGGTTTTTTTTCTTTTGAAATTTTCTATCCAGAATTTGTGGGCAAAGTTTCCAAGTGGGGTTTATCATCCCGTCAGATAAGAAAATATTAGAAGACTCGAATCAAATGCCTCGGATGTACGTAGAATGGAGAGAGAAACGGAGGAGACCGTTCTCGGCTAAGCCCAGTTATTTGGGCGTAGTTTTATGGCCTATGATCGGCCCACAATGATGGTTGGATTCCCAGCCCTTATAGAGGCCCGCCTTCGCACATAGAGAAAATGGGGAGAGTGCAAACAGATTACACGTAAAGACGGATCAAATGAATCCAAATATGTTGCGTAGATAGAAAAGATATTTTCGTTCCTTAATTAGATAGAGAGTTTGACTCTTATTGGATTCAAATTAAATTTCAGATATCGGATGGTCAACATCCAAAAAAAAGACAGTTCAAATGATAGTTTCTTTACTTTTATTCTTTATTTTTTGATTCGATCCGCTTGATTATATCTTATTATATTTAAAGAAAAACAGATTATATGTAGAACGGGTTATGTAGAACGGGTTATTAGTTCTCACTTACATTTGCAGTTTCACAAAACGAAAACTAGAAAAATTTCAAACTGCCTGTATTTCTCCGATAATTACTATTTTTCAAAAATCTTAAACAATACCCATTTTATAACAAAAAAGGGGGAAAACCGACAATTTTATTTCTAAGTGAAATTACCAAAGCATCCTACCCACTCTTAATCCCTTTTCCCTTTTGCTCTCTTTCTATTTCCGATCTCTTCTCTCTCATCCAGAGCCATAAACATGTCAAATATTATCTAGGTTAGATCGGAAGGGATGCTTGCCTTTCCACAAATGAAGTTAATAATACATGTGGTCTCGACAAATATTTGGGGGAGTGACCCCTTCAATGGTTTCCCTCTATTTACGGATATCCTTGTGTCTCTCCTAATTCCTCGCTCTCTCTCTCTCTCTCTCTCTCTCTCTCTCTCTCTCTCTCTCTCTCTCTCTCTCTCTCTCATCCTTTTGTAAACATATTATCACTCTTAAAATGATTTTTTTACAGAGTAGAATATTAAGAAAAATAAAATGGGTCGAGTGAAACTTCAAATTAAGAGAATAGAAAACAACATAAATCGACAAGTTACATTCTCCAAACGTAGAAACGGACTCATCAAAAAAGCCTATGAATTATCAATCCTCTGTGATATTGACATTGCTCTTATCATGTTCTCTCCCTCCGGTCGTCTCAGCCACTTTTCCGGCAAAAAAAGGTGACATTTTCTTTTTCCCAAAAAGAAAAAAAAAATCTCAGAATCAAATCATTCGATGACTTTGAAATTTTGTGATAATAATTGTTGTTCTTCGTATGTAGAATTGAAGATGTGCTTAGTCGCTACATTAATCTTCTGGACCATGATAGAGGAGGGTATGTATATATATTTTTTAACTTTTTTTTTTTTTTTTTTTTTTAAGTTAAGTTTTGTTGATATAGGCCATCAATGCCTCCTTGATTTTTTGAGCATTGATATTTGTAACATTCTCACATTTTTTCCTAATTTTGTTTTGCAGAACTATTCAGAACAAAGAGGTAAGATTTATGCCATAAAATATCAAAAAAAGAAATAGTAATAAAAATAATATTCTTTCTAATTAATCTTTTTGGGTATGCAGTATTTGATTAGTACCCTGAAGAAACTCAAAACTGAAAATGACATAGCCCTGCAGCTTGCTAAGTAATCTCTCTGTCTCTGTCTCTCTCTCTCTCATTATGTGTTAATATCTTTCTAATTAGATTTTCTTTTTCTTTCCTCATTTTTATGATGATGGAAGCAGTCCCACTGCTATTAACTCAAACGTGGAGGTGAGACATTGGCATTATTTTTATTTCTAAAAATCTTTGATTCCCATAATGATTAGCAAAAAAAAAACCTTTCATGTCAGAGATTTCCCTAATATTTACATGTATTATGCAGGAACTCCAACAAGAAGTGGCTAATTTGCAAAATCAACTTGAGATGGCGGAGGAGCAGTTAAGGTCAGAAAATGCAGGGATACATATATTACATTTGCTAAACATAGAATCCCAAAGAATAAAAAATTATATAAATTACATTAAATTGGAATATATATAGGTTAATATTTTGGCCCCCATCTTAAATAAAAAATAATATTAAAATACCCATTTTAAATAAATAATGTTAAAATTTACTATATACTTTTTGAAGAGTGAGAACTCATACGTTTTACATTAATTATTGGTAAAGGACTTTTGAGCCAGACCCTCTGACATTAACATCAACTGTGGAGCTTCAGTCATGTGAGAAGAGCCTTTTGGATATCTTGGCCCGTGTCACAGAAAGAAAGGTTTTGATTCTTAACTTTTTTCCTTTTCCTTTTTTGGTGTGTGAGTGTTGGAATCACATCAAAAGAAATAGTACAATGTCGTTGTTTTTAAGGTGATTTTTGTTATATATTTTGATTTTTATTAATTAGTTAAGGCTTTTTGTCAATTTTATTATTGCAGAAATCACTCCTAAGTAATCATTTATCCACCTATGACCCATCAAATGTGCAGGTAATCAAACAACTTGTAAATTTCTCAAAAATTTGTGAAATTAAATAATATCATTTCATCATAAATTTGCAAAGATCCAAAGGGCATTTCAAAAAGTGATAAAAATCAAGAAAAGCTTGTCATTTTCCTTTAAAAATTCAACATTTCTGGTCATCTTATGCAGATGTACTTGGATTCACAAGAAGGGGTGTCCATCTCACACCACACTGACGTTCTAAATTGGTTGCCTGAAATTGGATTCAACTCGTCCCAAATTTTTCTTGGGTCAGACCCCAGGTGACCATCTTATGTAAATTCAAACCCGCATGCATGCATGCAGACTAGGAAAAATAATATTTACGTTTTATCATGTATGCTGTAGGAACAATGCCTCTAGTGCTTCAATCTATGATCAGCTGTCCCAGGTAACAGGCATAACGGTGGACCCGCAAAGCTTAGATGGCACTTGCCACATGAGCAACTCGAGTGACAATGGGCTGCCGCCATGGCACCATTCTTACAGTTCCACTGAGCTTCTCTCGGCTTTTATGCCTCAACCCTCATTTGGCGTAATGAAGGTTTGATTCCTAAACACACTTTGATTATCTTTGACCTCTCGTGTTAATTAATCAATCTTACCATCTTATATACACATTATGCTATATTTGTTAAATTAATATAATTTATGAATATATTTTCTTATTCATTTAACTCGTCGATGTACAGGATGATATAGCGGGTACGTGTATGCCACCTATGATGCCACATCAACAAGTGGAGGCCGCGTCAAGCTTCTCACATGTGCCTTCTAGTGATGATAGCGTGACGTATGATGGTAGCAAGATGCAAAAATTAAGAGGTGATCTCTATGATCATGTTTAGACCATAGAAGATAACAACACTGATCGTGTCATTCTTCTTTTGAAAAAACAGAAAAAAAAAATACTTAACAGAATAGTATCCAAATTAGATTATTATTTTTTAAATATGCTCTCTCCCCTTTGGCCTTGATACTTTTCTTTTCTTTTTTTTTTTTTTTTCCAAACACACGTTTCTTTATTTTCTCTTTAAATTTTCGGGCAAGGGGCGAACTCTAGTGTATATGGTCGAAGAATATTTCTCCTTGAAAATTGCTTATTTTGCTGAAACATTTGTATTCTAATGTTAATATTTCCACTTTAGCCTCTTTATCCTTTTCTTTTGGCTTTGCATGCCCTCTTTGTCGTCTATGTTTCTAGCTCAAGAAATGCTTCAACTACCCCTGTTAGGCTAATAATTTATAACCCAAATTAAATAATGCTGGGACAACCATGGTCGTGACGGGAGGAAGTGACCAATTTTGTTATTGCTCAAAATTTTAGTAGTTCAGTGTTCTCCCAATGAAAAAATGGGGGAAAAAGATGAACTCTTTCAAAATAGCGTCCAAGCTTGATTCTGTCTCATGGTATCGGGCTTAACTTCATGGCTTGGGACACCAAAAAGCTAGGTCATTGATATTTTTTTTATTTTTTTATTTGTTTATATCAGATTTGAATTCTGGATTATAAAACGAAATGAATGGATTGTATCTATTAGATTGTTCTCGTATGACGGATCATTGATAATTAGGAGAGAAATGACAACTAGGTGACACTTTTTTTTTTTTTTATGGCAAATCTTAACTTCATTAGCATCGGCGAAGGAAGGGCTCTGTACAGAGCCAAGAATTAAAAAAAAAAAAAAAGAATTTATGTTCGTAATTTTAAAAATTATAATTTTAAAAATTATTTATTCTGTTAAAAATTATAATTTTATTTTTTTAAAAGTTCTAAATTAAAACACATCTTCTATTTTGAAATTATCTTCCCCGATGGGGATTGCAAGGCAGCTTCTCGGGGGATGACAAAATGGAGGTCAAATGTCTCATAGAAAGTTACGGTAGAATGACAAAAGAGATAAGTTAAAATTCAAACATCGTGAGCTGTCCAAAGCAACCACGTCATTTCATAATTTTCCTTATTGATTGCCCCCCCGATGGGTACGGGTAATAGAATATTCTAAACAATAATTTCCTAAAACAACGTAGGATTTTATACATATTTTTCTTGTTAAAAACAAAATACCTCGGACTCCAAGTAACCTTAATTTAATTAGACTTCGTATTAAGCCATGCTCTCATTTATATAATACCACGACTTTGAATTCTCATACGTACAACACACAAAAAATGTTAAACTAAAATTTGATATAATTTAATACTAATAGAAGAAGAGAACTCACCTTTCTTTCTAATTGAAATTATATTTATTTGCATATAAGTCCTTGTTGCTTTCAAGTATTAAATCGCACAAAAGGTCCGAAATTTCCATGAATTTGATATTATTGATTTATTATTGGGTTTGCTCCAAAATTTTAAAATGAAATTTAACTCAAATTGTATGAAACTTCTAAAATAAAAAAAATTATCAACATAATAATAATTTATTCTCTCTCATAGGGATGACTTCTATTTGCAAATTTTTATTAAAAAATTATTTGAATTAAAAAAAATAAAGACAAGTTTGGATTTTACAATCATATTAAAAAAAATGTATATTACAAGAGTTAGAACAACTTCACCACTCAAAGATGAGCAAGAAGACAACATCATAAGTAACATCCCAAATATCATTTGGACGAAGCACACTCGTGATCAACTAAATATTTTTATAGAAATTTTGAAATGATGGTAAAGTTTACACGATCTATACAAACAAATTTGTATTTCCAGTGTTGCTTATTTGTGAATAAATAAAGAATAAAGAAACTTCTCTTCAAGCTTGAGCAACAATCCAATAGATGTCATCTAGTGGTAGCCCTTGGTAGCTCCGCAACCCATGATAGATGAAGGCAACTTTCCAACCTTGTCTATACCTTCTTCAAAGACCACACCCATGCCCATGTAGAAATGGGACTCGATATGGCAATGGAAAGCCCAGACTCCCGGGTTATCAGACTGGAAACGCAAGGCGGTCCAACCATAAGGATGAACCGGCACCGTGTTCTTCATAATCGGGTTAACCAAATTGTACTTCTTGGGGTCATTTTTTATGTCAAACTTGCCCTCGCCATAGCCCAGCACCCAAAAATCATGTCCATGAAGATGCCACGGGTGTGTCTCACTATTATTTGGGGTCATAGTGTTTGCATTTTGCAAAATAATGTCAATGGTTGTATTAAACTTGAGTCTGTAAATAGAGTTACTAGACGTGGCATTAGTATTATTTTGGGCTTCGAAAATATCATAATTTAAAAAATCATAATCATCTGGAGGTGGAGTTTTATTAAATGCATCGTGTAACCCCTTTTTAAGAGCGATCAAATAAGGTGTTTGAGGTAAAGTGTACGAGACATTATTGATAGACCAATGATAATAACCATTGATCTTATTTTGGGTATTGAGAAAAACTATGACTCGGTCTGAGGTCAAGGGAGGGGAATGGATATAACCTCGTTTGGCCTTGATAGCAAGACTCTGGGCTAGACGTGGTGCGGTTTCATTCCAAACTGGACCATTGGTTGGGACTGTGGGAGGCCGTTTACGGGGATGGTTTGGGTAGTAATTGAACACGCTTAACCCGGTTGGAGTCGCAGGTTTTCGGCTAACCACATTGCTTGTGATCCAGTAATTCCTTGATGGGTCTTGGTTTGCCACTATTAGTACCGAGTACGTTTCACCCGAGTAAATGAATAAATTTTTCACTGTGAATGGCTCCACATAGTGTCCATCAGCTTCAACCACCGTCAAATTGTGGCCCTGCAGCAAAACTACCCTCAAAATTAAATTAAGAATGTAATGTTATTGTAAACCAAATAATCGGCGGGAAAAATATTAAATTTTTTGATTAAAATTTAGATTCGAATCTTGAACTATATTAGGAAAGTTCCTTCCTATAATGATTCTGATTATAATTCGAGTTGAATTAATTAAAATATGATTTTGAATATCGAGTAATCAAGTATAAAAAAAGAAAAACCAAATAATCAAATATCAGCACTTCAATATTGATAATTACCTCGATTTCGAAACTCAGAGCAGACAAAGCAGTCAAACTGGCAACCCTCAATCGATATGTTTTTCCTGGGACTATTGTCATCACATAGGGAGAGCATTCGGGATTTGTTAAATTACAGACCCCCGAACCAGTACCCAGAGAAGAGCAATTGAATCTTCCTCTTCCATGTATCAAAAGTGACTGAAAAAAGAAGAGTAAATTAAAGAAAAATTCTAATTGGAGCAAGTAAAAGTCAATTTTGTTTTCAATTAAATACCTGAGGTTCTCCGACCCAACCAAAGGGAATCGAAGACAAGCCGGCAGCTTGGTCATAAGTGCTATCATGATACCAATCATTCAGAATTATGCTTCTGTCGTAATCATAAGGAAATGGCTCAGAAACTCCGTCCGGAAGCGCCACCCTTATCATCCCATAGAGGCCGGCTTCACTTTGCATTCCATAATGAGCATGATATAAATATGTTCCGGCCTACATTATTTTATCCAAAAATTAAAAAAAAATAGAAAATTTAACTAAATCCAGAGCTTATAATAATTATGAAATTAGACTATGGTTTATAACTATAAAAGCGCATATTATATTTTTGCTACCTAATTTGGATTTAGGGTTCAGCCCTGATTTGATAACTTACCCTGTCAACGACAAATTTGTAAGTAAAAGTCTCCCCCGGCAAAATTGGACACTGCGTTACCCCTGCTGTTCCATCACTCCATGGTGTTCCTCTCTGCAATATATATATTTTTCATATTAAGAAAATGGAAAAAATAAATTCAGCTAAAACTAGTGAACCCCAGAAATAGAAACCAAGAATTTAATAGAATTCTTACCTGTCGAATTCCATGCCAGTGAATTGCAAGATTTTCGGTGCCTAAGTCATTTGTGACGTCGACAATGACAGTGTCACCTTGCTGGGCAACAATAGTCGGTCCCGGTGAGACTCCATTGACGGTGATGACCAACTTTTGATAGCAATCAGGGGACTTGTATTCATACTTGACACCGAACTTGTAGTGCCGGATTCGAGCATCGGCAGTTGGAGCAATTCCTAGTATTACAACTGCCATTACACATACTAAAAAGGATTTAGTACTGGATTTAGGTTGATGAAGTTCGACCATGTTGATGAATCTTGTCTCAAGCTGCTTCAGCTTAAAAGATTAGTTCCGCTTCGCGGTTGGCTTGTTTCGTTTTGTTTAGGGTGCTTGCCGCTTGTTCTATATGTATGGAGGCTGCACCTGACCAATTCAATTCACAGCTCAGCTAAGCCTTCGACCGTTCTGGGGACGAAGCCCAACTAAAAAGACCGAAACTAAATAACACTCTGAAAATTGCCGTGGACATTTACCTATATACTCTTAAAAAAATAATAAAATAGAATATTATTTTTTAAAAAAAAAATTATTTCTTATGACATATTATATTTCGTATCCTAATATAAATTTTTTAATTTTCTTCTTAAAAATGGAAATTTTTTTTTTAAAAATTATCGACTAACTAATACTCTAATCATCCTTTTACACCCATAAATGAAATTAAAAATTTATAATTGAGAGTTTGTAATATAGCAGACATCTTGAGTAATAATACGAGGGGTGAAATTATAAGTTTTAGTAGAACAATAATGTTTGAATAATAATAATAATAATTTATTTTTAAAAGAGAGCTTGATTAATCAGTCTCATAATTTTATATTATCTTGGATTTTGCCATCAAAACAGCGTAAACCCACAATAGTTAGATTTTTATGATAATATAATTTATATGATATCATAATAATAAATAAAATTTATTTATGGCAAACAATGTCAAAATTCTTGATTTATGATAAGCCCCAATTATAAGATAAATAAGATACTTTTAACTATCGATAAAATTTTATTTATTAAAAATAAAAAATTTTATAATAAATTATATAGCTCTTTTATTATAAATAAATTTTATTTTATTTTGTCCTATAATCGAGGTCGCATCCACCCGTTCCAACGACCAAGTCAAGTCTTCAATAAAATTTAGAAACGACTTTTAACATTTTTCTTGGATTATTCAAAGTTCTGACGGTGTCACGTGCGAAAAAGTCCAAGAAAAGCTCGACAACGTTGGGTGGATTTATGCCGCGCTGGACTTTTTCTATTCTTGGTCTTTTCAAAGTGTCTCCGAAGGTGACCTTTTCTAACCTAATATTTGTACGGGCCTTGTACGAAGACAACTGAAAAATAAATTAAATTGATTTAAAATGGATTAAAATATAAAATTAATTTATAAATAAAAATAAAATAAGAAATATTAATTGAATTTTTATACTTCAAACAAATAAAAATATAAAATTTATTTATGAATATTAATTTACTTAATTACTATTAAGTTTTTCTTTTTTTGAGATAGTTAGGATAAAATGGTAATTAAGAAATAAAATTTAGTGTAGTAACAAAATCTTATACAAATCATTTCTAAATTTTACTTTTTTAACTCACTTGGAATTTATTATTTTATGAAATTAGGAATCGGTTCCAAACAATAAAAATTTAAAATTTAAAAATAAATTTATAAAATAGAGTTCATTTGGTTACAGATTAATCCTAAATGAGTATTAATTTAAGAAATAAAATTTGACTTTATAAAAATTAATTTTATGAAATTTATTTTGATAAAAATTTTATTTCCCTTTGTATGTATGATTAGATTATGAGAAAAGTTTAATATTGAGAAATTTTTTTGTATAATTTTCTCATATTTCCTTTTCTTTTTAGTAGAGAGAAAGGGGGAAAAAATGGAGAAAGTTGGCGATAAAAGATTTTTTGCAAAAACTTCAACTTTTTTTTTTTTTTTTTTTTTTAAATGATTCACACTGTATCAACAATGGACGCCACCACCGATGCACCCGATCTAGCGCCCCAACAACGAACCCTAATCTCCGATCTCGAAAGCCTCTATCTCTACACCGCCGCGGCCGACACTCACCTCACTCCAAGACCTCGCATGCAAGGGCTCATGGCCCTCAGTTCTCGACAAAGTCTCTCACGCTCGCAACCTCTCACTTCTCTCTCTCCCTCACGAACACCTCATTTACGCTACCTTCGACATCCTCGCTCTCTCCAAGCTTCGCCGCTTTTCCGAGGCCAATTCCGAGCTCTCCTCTCTCGACGATCTTAACTCCTCTATTTATCTGTACGAGACGTATCCTCAACAATACCCTAACCGGACCGGTTCTTTCGTTCCCTTCTCTCTTCGGTTCCTTCACGCCGATTTTCCATCCAAATTAGGTAACCGAAACGAAACCCTAGATTGCCTCTATTTACTTTTAGACTTTGTGCGGACAAAATTGGATGAGAAAATGAATCAAAAGTTAGTTAATTCAGTTAACGAGTGGAGGAGAAGAGAAATTTTTGTTATGAATTGTCTGATTTGTGACCATTCGACTCATAAGGAATTTTCTGTGACATTGAAATTGATTACTGAGTTAATTAAACGAGATCCTGATAATGTGGTTGTGTTGTCAAAGCTTGGCTATATTCAAATGCAATTAGGGGATTTGAATGGATATAAAGGAACCTTTGATTTAGTTGAAGTGTTAATTAAGAAGGAAAAGGGAGGTGCATTCTGGAGTGAGGTTCAATTGAGGAACTTGTTTAGTAGGAATAGGGCATTGGGGTATTTGGTTGCGGAGGATTATGTGTCGGCTGTTAGGGAGTATGATGAGTGCATTGAGAGGGATGATTCAGACATTGTGTCGATCAATAACAAAGTGCTCTGCTTGATGTATTTAAGGGATTTGTTGGATTCAATCAAGGTGTTGGAGAACTCACTAGAAAGTGTGCCCCCCGTTGTGTTGAATGAGACCTTGGTCATGAATTTGTGTAGTATGTATGAGTTGGCTTATGTTAATCATCCCGATATTAAGAGGACACTTTGTAAATGGATTGCAAGAGTGGCTCCCGATGATTTCGATGCATCTTGTACCCGGATATGAGGTATTTATGCAAAGGCAAAATTCCTGTTTTTCAGCTTGATTGCTAGGCTTATGCGTCTCAAAATTTGCAAAATTTGTCTTAAAGCTCATTTGGATGAAAATGATGTAGTTTCCTGAACATGGACGTACCTATTGTCCATTTTGATCAAAATAATGATATGAGTGATACATATTTTTCATTGGCTCTTTTGTTTTGTTATATCTCATAGTTGAGTTTTCTAGGGATATTATGTCTGATAGAACATTTTAATCTTAATACAACAACATTTCAATCATGCTATCTCTTTCTTTCTCTTCTGTGTGGCAAACATCAGCTTGATGCTAGTTTTGGTCTTTTGTGATGCTGTCCAAGTACTTAAGTAAGCCTAGAGCTGATCACACACTTCATGGTTACATTGTTTTCTTGTTTGACATGTTGGAGGTCTTATTGATCAATTCAGTCAAGAGTCGAAGCCATTGCGTATGTGGAAGATAGATTCTATTAGCCCTCACTCTCTGAGTTAAAGATTTCTTTTAGGGCATCAAACATTCAAATTTTACAAGAAATTTGGGGAGGCATACTTTACCTGCCCCCAGTCCCTTCCTAATTCCTTCATATGATTTTTAGTACATGTTTTACCTTTGGACTGCCTAGAATACTCCGAGGACATAAATCTTAGTAGTTATGAACAGTTTCAAAGACTGCACAATTTAGTCTATGCGATGAAATAACCGATGCTCATCTGTTGCCCTTTCTTAGACTATAAAGCTGCATGGCCTATAATGCTCTGCTGTGTTTGATTGAGATGTTAAATTTGTTAATTACCTCTAAAAGACTCTTTTGAACATATTAATACTTAACTGTTAAACACCCCCCCCCCAACAAAACAATTGGTCAAACAGTTATTGTTAGTCGAACTCAGTTTGGGTAATCTACTTGAGATAAGCCAGATATTGGAATTTATTATTATTGCTTATAACATGTTAATCAGTTGATCATTTTACTGGTAAAATTCCTTTTGAATTCACCAGTGGCTGCTCTCCATGACAGCCTATTGACTTCTTTCCACTTCATCAAAAGCCCATCCATCTGACACTTATGGATCCTTTTGCTTCTACAATTTTTTCCTTAAAATGAAGCATTTAACTTTCCTCTGTTGGTCAGTGTAGAAATTCAAGGCTTTCGAAGTGCTTATTTTTACTCTTACATGTATTCTTTCAACAAGTTACATGTTTGAATCATCAAACCATTTCTTATCCTCCTGCACTGTCGATCTAATGCTTTATTTAATAATGTTTGATATGACTCTTGATTTTACTCCCACCGTGGAGGTCTTGTTCCCTGTAATCTCTGTTGGCATTTCTATGCATAGATCCACTCTGGCGGAACCTGTGTATCAGAATAAATTTGTTTTTGTACCCTCTCTTCATAAAGAAAATAATGATAATTAAAGGAACATTTGATTGGATCAAGAATACAATTTTTTGTAATTCAGCATAAAGCAGGGGTTCCCTCTTTTGCTTCAGCAGCCAAAGAGGGATCAGATTAATGTTGTGTTTGATGCTCACTTGGTCATTTTCTGCCTGAGCCTTTTTATCATAATCTTCTTGTCAGTTGCCCCCCCGGGGGCCCCTGCATCATATGATGCTAAGATTGCTGGAGAAAAGTTTTGCTAAGAATGGTGTCTTGTTTGTTGGAGCATGACCAGAAGTCTTGAATAATCTTTTTTTTTTTTTGGTGAAACCCTTGTGCTTTTGCAAGATATGTTATCATCTGGGAGTTCCTTGAGGTGCTTTATCTACTTGCTTCTGCCACAGTATAAACGGCTTCTTGTTTTTCCTTTGACCCTATATCTTCAATTGAATTGCTGTAACCTTTCTTTCCCGTGATTTTTTTTTCTCCCTTCACTTATGAGGTTTTGTCTAGGATTGGATTGGTTTCTTTGGTTGGACTTCAGAGCTGAATTCTGGAGTATCTTGCTGCAGCGCTCTTCCCATAATCTCGAGCATATTCTCCACATAAATACTGGATCTAAAGTCTGCATTTTAGTAGAAGAGGGGATTGCCAAATATAGGCTGATCTATAATTCATCATCTTCTCAATATAAATATTGATATAATTTTCGAAGTTGCTCATTTATTTTTCTAGAATATAGTATATGATTGTCCATCTGGATATGTAGTTCAGACCAATCAAATTTTATTTTGGATGAACAGGTCAGATGGAACTTTTTGACACGTCAGACAGCAACCATGCCACCTGTGCAGGCTTTCCACTATGTAAGTAATTCACGAGTTCTATTGAAGGAAGATTTAAGGTACTCGGTTACGTGCCCTTGACATTGCTTCAAATATACCAACACACAGTTGCGATCGTACAAGTTGGAATCTATGAAAAGCAACCGAGCAGATGTGAGAGAGAGAGAGAGAGAGAGAGAGAGAACTTTAGACTTTATGATTTTGTGATGGTAATATTCCATATTCCCTCCGAACGGAATTGTTCTGAGCTGGACATCTTCAAGAAGCTAAGTACCTCTTCTACCTCCCCTCCGTAAAATCCTCAAAAACTGTTTTGACTTGAACTACAAGACAATCAACCTCAACCACGAAGAATTCTCATCCTTAAAACGTTTTCTTGTCTCTCTTTCCCATCTCCGTCTGTCCCATATTATAAAACATATGAACAATGATGATGATGATTACAATGTTTGATAAAACCTTAAAACAGAACAATTATTGTCACAAGTCCCAAAAGATCAGATGACGACATCCCATGCTCAACAAGAAACAACCTCAACCCAGATTGTCTTCTTCGACCTCGAAACAACGGTACCACATAAACCAGGAGAGAGATTTTGGGTATTGGAGTTTGGAGCAATCGTTGTTTGCCCGAGAAAGCTCGTTGAGCTGGAGAGCTATTGTACACTCATAAGGCCTAATGACTTGTCTGTGGTTGCAACATCATCAAGTCGAGAAGATGGTATAACTCGCAAAGCTGTCAGGAATGCACCGTGTTTTGAAGACGTTGCGGACAGAATATTTAGTATTCTACATGGGAAAATCTGGGCAGGGCATAATATACAAAGGTTTGATTGTGTGCGGCTTAAAGAAGCCTTTGCTGAGATTGGGAGACCTTGTCCCGTGCCTATTGCGATGATCGATTCATTGGGTGTCTTGACAGAAAAGTTCGGAAGAAGAGCTGGCAATATGAAGGTACGCATATTCATTGTGTCGTGACAGAAAGTTTCGAGAGAACCAAAATTAATTTTGTGACATGAAATTGTCCTAATCGTGTGCCTTTTTTTCATATTTAGATGGCAACTTTAGCTAATTACTTTGGACTTGGACAACAAAAGCATAGGTATGGTTTAGGATTCTCATGTTGCCTATGATTTAGAAAACAAAAAGGTCTAATGCTTATTTTGATGTGTAACAGGAGTCTCGATGATGTGCGCATGAACTTGGAGGTCCTCAAGCATTGCGCGACGGTCTTATTTTTGGTAAATATTAGTATTATATATATTTAAAGATGATTAATTGATACAATAGAAATAACTCTCTCCATACTCGTAAACCCCCTCAACATTGATGCAGTAGAGATGTGATGTCAGATATATATACACGCGAGGGAATTTGGTTTTCCCTTGCACGTAAACCCCACAACATTTTCTTTTATCACATCACTTGTCTTTTATCGGAGGAAATTACCATATACTGATCAAAACATTTTCTTTGTATGATTTAGGAATCAAGCATCCCAAGCACGATACACAACAAGTGGTATGCAACTCCCTCGGTCACAACGAGGAGTCGAAGCACCCTAAAATTGCCTTGCAGGGTTCAAAGTACCCGAAAAATTTCCACAACTTCCTTGGGATATCACAAGCCAAATCCTTATATCACTAGAGGAAGCCTTAGCAAGGTTCTAAATATTAATCTTGAACACTTTGTTTTTGTCCCCAAAAATTTTCATTTCCCTAACCACTTCCAAAATTATAACAGATGACAGAAAAGGTGAGGAGGATTGCTATCAACAGCCTGCTCAAGCATTCACATGCTTTGCTCCGTTGATCGAAAAGTAGTCTGGCAGTGTCAAGATGACATTTTTTGGCCAACTTATGTCCTCATGGAATTAGGCTGACCAAAGTCGAAAGAGGAGGGAGAAAGAGAAGAAGGCTGTTATGTGTTGAAGATCAGCTAACAGACTTGAAGACTTCAATTTCCTTTTATTGTTGTATAGATTGACAAATTTATTCATGAGGGTTCTCCTTTTGTTCGTTCAAATATTTAAGAGAATGGCAAGACAGACATGGACCCTCAAAATTGTATAGCAACCAAATAAACACTTGTACATGATTATTTAATTCTTTAATCCAATCATCAGTCCATTTCACATAATTTTCTTTTCTGTTTTTCTCGACTTTGAAGTGAGATAATATCTTTTAATCATAAATAAAATTGAAATTTAACTGAGTGAGATTTATATATTTTATAGATATTAATCGTTATGTAGGTTTGATTTGAGTATAACTAAACTTGAGCTATTTTTCAAATCTCAAACTTTTTTAAATCGGGATCAAGACGATCAATCTAACTGGCCGACTTTGTATTAGAGTTAAATTTAGGTCTAATTTTGAAATTATATTTATCCCGACTTTTATTGCTGTAACCCCATACTCCTACTTTAACGCGGCTTATATTTAGGTTTACTTGCATATAACTTAAGAAAAATAAATGCAGAGTTCGATTTTCTAAATCTCAAGTAACTCAAGAAAAGTAAGTTAATATAGAAATGTAAGAAAAAGTTGTATAAATGCGTGCACATCTCAAATATTGTGTATATTTAGTCTCACGTTTGTGCAATTACATGAAACTAAAAGACATGAGTAGAATGATAGGCTCACCATGAACCAAACTCCGGAAAAAGATAGAAAATTCCTCATAACATGTACTCATTGTACCATAATTTCTCTCCAAGTCATCAAAATCAAAATGTTGCCCATTAAGGAGATGAAATCACGGGTTGGGATCCAGGTATCGTTGGCGAAAGGAGGATGCATGATGATGATCACCATCGTGATCATTAAACCAGTTTTCACTTTGTTTCCATTTCTCAAGTTCCCTATGCAACAAGCCTTTGCTTTCCAATTTTTTCCTCTACCCCATTTCCACCGTTGCTTCTCTTTCTTCCAAAAACTTTTGTCTTGATAGGATTGTAGAGCTTCAAAATGGTTGAAGTTGAACGACGGTGAATTGGCTTAGTAGGTTGTGATATTAGATTTTTTAATTAAAGTCACGAGTTTGACTCTCACTTTGGGTATGAGAAAAACTATATTAAGAGAATAGTTCTTTTAACTAATTTACTGTAAATCCCAAACCGAATTAGTCATAACATGAATTTAAATACCGGTTGGTATAATATAAAAAAAAATTGATTTAAGTTGTACTAGCAAAATAAGATGTTGGGTGGTTTCCAAGTTGAAGGGAGCCTTGTCCTGCCCATACCGGTGGAAGTTCAGAATAAATCATCCAAAGCTAATAAGCCCATATCCACAGTAATAACCCTAAACGAGAAAATCTTTGGGCCAATTATGGCTTTTTTTTTTTTTTTATCAATTGATATGCAAAAACATATTTAGATTAATTTGCTCCGATCGTTATTTGATTCAATTTAAGAAAAAGCTCTCTCAATATAATTTTTTATATTTTCAAGTTTTGAATTTAAAATTCAATTAAGAAATTTAATGCAGTTATTCATTGGACCATTGTTTACGTCTCATATTTAAGAATGTTATTTATATTGTCGTAGTCAAGTGAAAAAAGAAAACAAGAAAACCAGTCATTATTATTCCTCCTATAATTGCATTGCTGGGGTTGAGGGGACCAAAAATGGTTGTTTTCTAGTATGTGTTTCTTTAATTTCTATTGAAAAATGCTTGCTCAAGCCTCTGTGGTTCCCATTAGATTTTCTAGTCCATGACATGGGACCATTGATTTTCTTTTTTTCTTTCTTTCTCTCGAAGGGCAACACAGTTTACAAGAGAGAAGGCGTTATAGGGTTTGAATCCTTAGTACAAGTAAGAGATTAACCCCTTATACCAACGGGTTAAGAGGTTATTGGGAAGGTTGATTGTTGAGTTTCTATTCTGAACTAAATTTGTCCAGATAATTTAGTCATTTGACATGAATTTTAGAACAATTTATACGTGGGAATTTGAAGTCCATAAGTTTCCAGAAGAGAAGTTTCGATTGAATTTAAACTAATTAAAAATTCAAAATAAGGATAATAAAAATTTTCGATTGAAATTTTTAAAATAAAAAAATTATTATTGTAATGATAATTTTAATTTTTCTGAAGAAATTATGTGAAATTAACCCTGTAAAATGGACGGGCACCTTCTAGCTCATTTAAGTGGTGCATTCGAGAGCAAGAGGAGCAAAAAAGGCCCACTTTGGGCCTTCTCTTCCACTTAATCAAATCTGTCAATTCAATTCACTTCACTCTGCTCACACCCACATGGGCTCCTGCAGTTCTGGAGTTAAATTCGTCTCTGTTACTTTTTTTCCATGCAATGGTGATTGGTGCACCTTCCAGACACTCTTGGTAGAAAAAAAAAAAGGTCAAAAAAAAAATAATAAATAATGTGGGTAGGTCCTGAAACTTTATTTCATGAAAATGGCTGTCTTTAACATCCTTGCGTTAATGAATTTTAGCCATTAGAGGACTAAGGATAGATAGATGGAAGAGACAAGATAGAAAAAATAAAAGAAAAAGAAAATATGAGTTAATTTCTTTGATCTATTTTTATTTAGGATAATTTTTGTATTTTGTTTCTATTCATAAATTAAACCTTATGTTTTCTGGGTCATACCTATTTCTATCCTTGATTAAATTTGATTTCAGTGGGATTTCACTTTTAAGTGAAAAACTCTCCCGATATTTATTTTCTTCGTATACGGTATTCGAATCTAAAGCGTTTTTTAAAAAGTACTTGTTGTAATTTATATGTAAATTATGTATAATTTTAATAAAATGTAAATAGTGGGAGCGTGGGGTAGCATCTTTATTTTTGTATAATGGAGCTTTTAATAATAAGTAATTGGGTATAATTCATGTAATAGTGGGTATAGTGAGGTGTAAATTATCTGGTAATAGAGTCGGGGATGGTTACAATTCTCTCAATCACTAATACCCTACTTAATGAGATAAAAATCTTGCGCATTTTTAAATAGGAGTCTCATTTTTATTTTTCTAATATTTCTAATTTTACAAGTATTCTAGAGAGAATATTAGTTAAAGAGAGATATTCTTTTGATAGAGTTTTGGATTCAAACATTTATATAGAATTGTTTTGAACTAAATAATAAATCGTTGTGCTGTTGTATTTTGAAGGGGACAAATCAAGTGAATTCTACTGTACTGATTCTTAAGTTTTTAATTACCGTAAAAGGTTCGAACTCTTTAAAGAGTACAAGATATTCGCGTTTCAACCCGTAATTTTTCTATAATTTATAATAAATTATTATTTTAATTATATTATACACCGAGAGTAACTAAAGTACTAATATTTAGTTACCGTACCAAGTAGGCTCAGGTAGTTTCAACTTATTATGTTATAGCAACACTAAGACTTGCTTTAGATACAAACCTAAATAATTCCCTTCATGTCGAAATTATGTGATTGCTAGAATAATGCGTGCGCGTGTGTGTTTGTCTTTTGTTTGAAAGTGTTTGAATCACACGGCAAGAAGTAATATATTTTTTTCTTATTTTTAAACTCTCCGATTCTGATATAAAGGAAAATTCCTCCGACAAGTACTATTACAAAACACGTCGGACGAAAAAATTTATCGTTAAAAATAAGAAATCCATCGCTTAAAGATATTAACAACGGATTTCTTCCATCGCTAAAAGTCATCCAGCTAATTATCAGCAACGGACGTTATTGATGATTAACGACGAAAAAAATCCGTCACTAATAAAAAATTAAAAAAAAAAATCAACGATGGAAAAAAATTTCAATCACTGATTTTTGAGCTCTCAGGAGAACGCAAGCGGCTCCACGTTCCCAACCCGCGCACCAGCCCACCCGGCCTGTGCCTGCACCTATGAACCCGCCTTCACACTCCCTCACGTGCGCCCATCAGGCAGCCTGCCCGCCCACTGATCCGCCTGCTTCCTTTAATGTGTGAAAAATGCATTCACATGCCTCCAATGTGATAAACAACATAACCACCAAATCACTGTTAGTTATCTTAATATATTCTTTTTTATTTATTATTTTTATCTTATAATTTTTAATAATAATAAAATAATATAAAATGATAATTTATTATAAAATAATAAAATAATAAAATAATAAAATAATAAATATTAGCTTAAAATAAAATAATAAAAAAATTTTTTTAAATAAAATAATATTATTCTTGTACAAAATAAAATAAAAATAATTATTAAATAAATAATAAATAAATAATCCTTTGCTAATCCGTTGCTAAAATTTTGGTCGGTAAATTTTCTATCGCTAATCCGTCACCGATGACTATACATATAATTTTTTTTTTTATTTTTTTCCTTCACCAATACACGGACGGATTAGCGACGAAAATTTTTCGTCGTTAAAAATTCAGTTGGTAATCCGTCACAGATAGGCTTACAAATTTTTTTTCTTTTTTTTTTTTTAACAGTTGACCACTACTGCGATGGATTAGTTACGGAAATATTTCTGTCGCTAATCTATCGTAAATCATTTGGTATTCTGTTCGACGATATTTTGTCGTAAATCCATCTTTATTAGCGATGAATTTTTTTTATCGGTGATTTTCTATCGCTGAAAGTCTGTTTTCTTGTTGTGAAGCTTTTAATGCTAATCCCAAATGATGCTAATTCTATGGCCGTGAGGAATGAACTTTAAGAGCCATCAACAAAATCACGTGTTTCATGGAAGTTAGAGAAATATGGTTCTTGCCATTTGTTGGTAAGCACAAGTATGGTGTAAATCTTTTTCATGGCACTCACTCTGCCACATTCTAACCTTTCTTTCTGGTACGAGGATTTCATTGTTGCAAGATATGAAGTTCTGTTACCTAATATATTAACTATATACAGAATTTAGATCATTGTTGCGAGGACATGAACATGTCCAAAAAAAAAATCAAGTTGAGTACAAACCTACTCTACAAAAATTATAAAATAAAAATTAAAAATTAAAAACCAAGAAGTTAAAAATCGCCACTAAAAATAGTGAAAAATAAATAAAAATCAGCAAGTAGAGTGAATACTTGGACTGAATTTTGAGGAAGACCTATCGAAACCGCCAACAGCAAACCCTCGAATCAACGTGAATTGATCCTCTTCCGGAAAAAACCCTCAAGTTCAACGACCATTTATCTAGCCTATGCCCTACAAATAAAAATACAGTGCAACACAAAAGAAAAAGAACAAGAGAGGAAATACATAGGGGAGGGGACTAAAGTAACTGATAAGACTAGACTATCCTAGTGAAAAAAAAAAGTGAGAAAGGTCACATGAGCTTTCATGTGATATCAGTTCTTGCTTTCCCAATCCTTTCATT
Source organism: Dillenia suffruticosa (assembly GCA_033439265.1). Classification (NCBI taxonomy): domain Eukaryota; kingdom Viridiplantae; phylum Streptophyta; class Magnoliopsida; order Dilleniales; family Dilleniaceae; genus Dillenia; species Dillenia suffruticosa. The sequence continues at coordinate 3,827,441 of JAVTVX010000027.1, forward strand.
CACCCCCAGTGGACCCTCTAAGATAGAAAGCGACCATGGCAGAGAAGTTGTGTGAAACACAGACAACACCTTGGGGTTACTTGGCTCACCCTTGTCCTATAAAATCAAATTATGGGTGCATGTGGGATCGCACCTGGGCCACAGTTTAGCCACTCATATGGTCCTTCGTGGATCATATAAACCACAAATCAGTCTGGTGGTCTAGGTCATACGGTCCTCTGCTCATCCCATGTGAATTTCACATCTTTAGCAGGGCTTCAGAACTCATTCTGGATTTGCAGTATGCCCAAAATTTCAGTCCACTTTAAGTCTCCAACACGAAAACAAAGTAGAAGAGTAATGTAAAGGACAAAGCTTTTAATGAGGTGAAATAATTCAGAACCAATGATACAGGGATTTCTACCTTTCACGGGAATGAGTGTTGGTTTTTCTTTTTGAAAGTTCAAAGAAGTACAATGTTAAATATATATATATATTAAATTTTACTTCTCATAGGCGAGATTAATATTTGATTTGGAATACAGACCAGAAGGATACGATAGTACAAAAATTCAGCAATATTTACGAGTAGCATTGTAGCATTTATTCTTACAGTGCAAAAATGAAGATGACTGGATCACCATGTACTTCTTTTGCAGGAGGAACACTGCCCTCTCCAGCTCTACTACTCTATTTTCAGTTAAGCCTCTTTTTCATCTCCCATTGACTTCTAATGTCCCTTGCTTTGCCGTACATCGGGGAAAATATTCTTGAAATCATTATTCAAAAGAGAAGAGACCGGATAACTTTCTTTTTTAGCTTTCTTCATATTGAACGACATGTCCATCCAACTTATTAAATGGAAATTGATTAAGAATGCCTGCAAAGACATGGCAGCCAAAGAGAGATGGGTTAGGAAGATGATGAGCAATAAGCTTTTGTTTTTTTTTGGGCACATGACAAACTAAGTAAAAACCCTGATAGGGCAAGCTAGGGGATTAAAGTGGCAGAAATTACAAACACAAAGTAATAAAGTGATAATATTGAAATCACATGGGCTTAGTGTCAAAACACCACGAGGAAATTATGTGTAAGTTTCTATATATAAAATTATTTAATAATTTTTCATTAACTACTCAATATAATTCATTTTTTTCAAATTTTTGGTGGAAATTCATCTTGTTCATTTGCCTTATAAACAAAATATCTTTTTTTTTTCACAAATAGCACAGAAAGAAATAGCAGTCCTAATATGGGGTGTTAGACACACTACAAGAAAATACATTTTCAGCGATGAAAAATTACCAATGAAAAAAATTCGTCGCTAATAGCAGCGACGAATTACCGTCAGACAAAATATCAAGAAATTTGTGACGGATTAGTGACGGAAATATTTCCGTCACTAATTCGTCGTTATAGTGTTGAACCGTAAAAAAAAAAAAAAAAAAAAAAAATTATAAACTTATTAGTGATAGATTACTAACAGAATTTTTAGCATCGGAATTTTTCTGTTGTTAATCCGTCGGTATATTGGTGAAAGGAAAATATATATATATATATATATATATATATATATGTACAGTCATCAGAGATGGATTAGTGATGAAAAATTTACTTACGGATTACGACAGAATTTTTAACGATGGATTAGCGACAGAATTTTTACCAACGGATTATAAACGAATTAACGACCGATTTTTTTATTATTTTTATTTTTTAATTTAATTTAATTTAATTTAATTTATTTATTTATTTTAATAATTCTTTTTATTTTTATTTTTATTTTTTTAGAAGAATAATATTATTTTATTTTTACAAATTTTTTATTATTTTATTTTAAGCTCAAGTTTTATTATTTTATTATTTTATAATAAATTATCATTTATATTAATTTATTATTATTAAATTTTATGAGATATAGATAATAAATAAATAAATAAGAGTAAAATAAGGTAACATAATGTAGTCCGGTGATTATGTTATTCCTAACATTTTAATTATTCCAGGGTTCGAATAGCGGCGGAGGTATGTGAAGCAGTTTTCACACATTAACAGAAGTGGCTGGGTGGGCTACGGATGGGTGGGCGCGTGCGGGCAAGTTCAGAGGAGCTGGGGCGAGCGTTGGGTAGGTAGGCTACTATGCGGGTATTGGCGGTTGGGCGCTTGCGGGCAAGTTCAGAGGAGCTGAGCGAGCGTAAGGTGGCGTGCACTCGTGAGGACTCAGGTGGGAGCGTGGACGCATGCGCGCTTGAGGGCTCTTGAATTAGCGACAGAAAATAATTATCAACAACGGATTTTATCCATCGCTGATATTTTTTTATCAACAACAGATTAGCGACGAATTTTTTTCATTGTTAATTCGTCACTAATATTAGCGACGGATGGTTATCCGTTAATAAAATTTAGCGGGGTAGTTTTCAACGACAGATTTAACGACGAAAAAAATCCATCGCTAGTATTCTTTAGTAATGATTTTTTATTTTTAGCGACGAAAAGTTTTGTCGCTAAAAGTGTGTTTTTTAGTAATGACATGAGTTAGATTATAATATTCAAACGAACAAAATAAAAATTTAGTTGTATATCGTCTCTTGACTTGAATTTGAAGGGCAAAATTGTCAAAATTATTTAAAATATTATTGAACCCTTTACACAGAAATAAATATATGGAATGAATATTTTGCATGGTCCTGATTATCTCAAGCTTCGACATGCACGTGAGTAGGGTTTTAAATTAGAACTGAAATTGAACCAAACTGTTAGAAAAAGATGTTGAAAATGACTTTGAGATAAACAAAATGAAAAGGATTTGCACGTGAAATAATCACTGTCCTTAAGAAAATTATACCCCCACTATATTGCTGGCTGGGTTAATGACAAACTCCTTCAGGATATGCAAATCGAAACAGAAATTTGAGACAACAAAATCTCAAATTTTCCCCAAGAACGAAATAGAGCCCCTTTGTTTCGGTGCACGAAAATTGCCAATGATAGAAAATCTAAAAAGAAAAGAGAGAACATTCCATAATGGTGAGAGGGAATATTTATAGAACATGAAGGATTGCAATAATGAGAAATCCTTTCATTCAAAGGTCATAATGAATATGTCCTTTGAATTTAAAATAATAACAGTTTATTCAATAGGCATCACTTGGTTAACATTTTAATTAAAAGACATCAATTTATTTAATTTCCAAATTATGGCCCAAGGCCCCAAGTGCCCTATCTTTGACCATTAAATAAATAAATAAATAAATAATTATTTATTTAATTAATTATTTATTGAAAATTTATTTTCCCTCCAACACACCATTTTAACCAAATTCAAATGGTTTAAAATTTGATGGGTTATATACCCATCACATTCTCTTCAACTTTTCAATGTGGGACAAATGCTCATTACATATTACAAACTATATTTAACACAAACTTTTGCAGAACAAAATTGGAACTATGAAAATAGTTCTAGTCTAATTCTAGAATCAAAATCTACAAACTATTGTTTCCGTTCTGGTTATTGATTTTTTTGAAATTAGAATTGTAATCAGAATAGAAACATTTATAAAACTTTGGAATCGAAATTGAGAACTGTATCTTGAAGGAGTTATAAAACTGGTGAGAACAATTAAATATATATATATATATATATATATATATATATATATATAAATTAAAATTAAACTCAAATCGAATCGAATCAAAACTGTGTTAATTTAGAATTAAAATCAAAACAAAATCTTCTGGTTATGAAATTAGAACCAAAACCATCATTTCGATTCTAATTTCATTCTATTTTTTTATCAAACTAACAAGGATCTGATTTTGATTCGATTTAGATTTAAATTTAAAACGTTGAGCATGTTTGGGTAAGAAATGTTAGTCTTTGTATTTACACGAAGTTTGCTCAAGATTTAGTACATGAATCATGCAAAAAAGGGTTTCCTTCCACACACAAATTTGATAAATTTTACACTAAGACCGTAGCAATAAATATGATCAACAAATGTTATACTAAGACCATAGAAATTAATGATTTATTAATTCTATTCATTCAACTATTAATGAATTATAATTCGATTGGTATATTTCTTTTCGCTTAGATGTGTCGAACCTCTCCTATATACCAAAAAATATAGATTCGATTATTCAAAAAATAAATATATGAATTAAATACAATGTGTCACAAAAAAAGGAAATAAAGATGTCTAGTTAAATTAATAATATCTTCAATAAAAGGAAATACATAATTTATAGATTCAAAGAATATGCACATGTACAGACAAGAACATATATATATATATATTAAGTCTAATGTTTTAGGAAAAAGGGCGATAACTGAATAAACTAATATTTTTTTAAAAAAATTATACAGTTGAATCATATATTATTAAATTAAGAAATTTTTTTTGTGGTTTTTAAAATATTAATTTTTCAAATTTACCCGATCCAAGTAGTGAGAAGATAGGTGAATTATCTGAAAACAAATGGAAATCCCAGTTGGCAGTCTATTCTGCATCATCACTAAGGTCACCCTCACAGTTGCTTCCAGTACATTCTATTTTAGAAAAGTAGGGCCCCGATCGTCGACAGAAATCACCATCTGGCATCATGAAATTGTGCCACAAGTAAAGAGCATTCCACAGTGTACCAAAGACACGTCTCTTTAGCCTCTCTCGTGTCACCCATACAATCCTCTCAAGTCGACACCACAAAATCAAAAATAAATTAATAAAAATAATAATATTTCTGAAAAAAACCGAAATCACAATAAGCAGAAATTATTTATATTTAATTGAATTAAATTTTTTCCCTTTTTTGCATGGAGGAGCTTTTTTAAACAAGGGCCAATTGTGATGGGCCACGAGCCACTCATGTTCTGCCACGTTGCGTCCAACCGACATTTTCTGCTATAAATATACCCATTCAGCAGATAAATCTCACCAAATCGAGGTCTGTGAAAAACAGGGGTGGGGGGAGCGGAGAGTTCGGGTCTCTTGTTCCTAGTTTTCATCGAATTTTCTCTCTCTAAACCTGTTTTAGGTTTTGGGTATCTCTCATTTTGCTAAAACTTTTGTGGGTTTTGCTCCGATTTCTGCAAAAATGTTCATCGAGAGTTTTAAGGTCGAGTCTCCTAATGTGAAATACACAGAAAATGAGATTCATTCTGTCTACAATTATGAAACTACTGAGCTTGTTCACGAGAACAAGAATGGTGCTTATCAATGGACTGTCAAGCCTAAGACCGTCAAATATGAATTTAGGACTGATATTCATGTCCCTAAATTGGGGTGAGTGTTTAGTCCTCACCACACCCAAGTGAATTTTATTTTATAATTTTCGATTACTGGGTTTATTTCATTTTGAAGGAATTTTATGTTGATTTTCTTTTTTCTTTTTTGGTTAGGGTTATGCTTGTGGGTTGGGGTGGAAATAATGGCTCAACCATCACTGGCGGTGTCATAGCAAATCGAGAGTGAGTTTCATTAATTCCTTTTCCCTTTACTTTTTAATTAATTTCTATGTTTAAATTAATGGTTTGTGAGATTTTGTGATGTCTATGAAGTTCGTGACTTTATTGGGCTTTTTTTTTTGTTGGTTTTTCAATTTTGTTTGATTGTAATTATTTTAATGGGTCACTTGAATTTTGGTGCAGGGGTATTTCTTGGGCTACAAAGGACAAGGTGCAACAGGCCAATTATTTCGGCTCTCTGACCCAAGCATCATCCATTAGGGTTGGGTCTTTCAATGGAGAGGAGATTTTTGCCCCATTCAAGAGTTTGCTTCCTATGGTATCAAAATCTAGTACTCTTTTTTTTTTTTTTTTTTTTTTTTTTTTTTTTTTTATTACACAGAGATTTGAATGTCGTATCCTCGACTCAAAATCCAGTACTCTTTAACACTTAATTCCTGCAGTTTTGCTATTTAAGATCGTGGCAAAAGTTCTTAATTAGATTGCTTTTAATTATTTGTTGTGTGTAATTATTGATTCAATCCTTTTTGCACTTTAAAAAGAGGCAAAAGGCTTAAGGCTTATTATTATGCTACAAAGTGTTCAATTGCCAATTAAGATTTTTAATACTATTGGGGATGTTGATACTCACGGAGTTGTGATCGTAGGATAGGAGAAGATAAAATTGTAACGGCCACCAATATGGATGATTGGGAGTGTGAAATGGGATAGTAAATTCACCCTACCAATTCTGAGGCAATGAATTGTTGCCTACTTTAAAATCATGGTTATTTCAACATTATTACAAGCAAAATTTTTTAATATTAATGTAGTGGTCACATATTTGATAGAATTATCGAAAAATTGTTGTGAAACAGGTGAACCCAGATGACATTGTGTTTGGGGGATGGGACATAAGTGACATGAGCTTGGCTGATGCTATGGCTAGGGCTAAAGTTTTTGACATTGATCTTCAAAAGCAATTGAGGCCCTACATGGAGTCAATGGTCCCACTTCCTGGTATCTATGACCCTGATTTCATTGCTGCTAACCAAGGGTCTAGAGCCAACAACGTAATTAAGGGAACAAAGAAGGAACAAGTTGAACAAATCATCAAGGACATCAGGTATTAGTGTTAATAGGAAAGACAACATTCATTTCATATTACCATTTATACACGAAATATTTACTTTTTGTATGTTCTATGGTGACTAGGGAATTTAGGGAGAAGAACAAGGTGGATAAGGTGGTGGTTCTATGGACAGCCAACACTGAAAGATACAGTAATGTTATTGTAGGTCTAAATGACACCGCAGAAACTCTCTTGGCTTCTCTGGAGAAGGATGAAGCTGAGATTTCTCCTTCCACCTTGTATGCTCTGGCTTGTCTTTTTGAAAATGTTCCATTCATCAATGGGAGCCCACAGAACACTTTTGTCCCAGGTTTTTGCTTACTTGAAAACCCCATTTGCTTGTAATACTAGAAAAGCTATAAACATCTGTCTTTTGCGTTATAGTTTGATGAAAAACTGAACCTGTTTTATCAGGGCTGATTGATTTGGCTATTCGGAGGAACAGTCTGATTGGTGGAGATGATTTCAAGAGTGGTCAGACTAAGATGAAATCTGTTTTGGTTGATTTCCTTGTTGGGGCTGGTATTAAGGTAATGTTTCTTGAGATTTTTGTCTTTGTAAACATTTGTTTGATTTCCTTGTTGGGGCTGGTATTAAGGTAATGTTTCTTGAGATTTTGTCTCTGTAAAAATTTGTTAAAAGTAATATTAGCGTTATAAGTGCTTGTTCTTGCTCCTCAGCCAACATCAATTGTGAGCTATAACCACCTTGGAAACAATGACGGAATGAACCTTTCTGCCCACCAAACCTTCCGCTCCAAAGAAATTTCAAAAAGCAATGTTGTTGATGACATGGTTGCTAGCAATGGTATTCTTTATGAGCCTGGCGAACATCCTGATCATGTTGTTGTCATCAAGGTATAATCCTACGTGTTGTATTATAATCCCTTTTGTCTTATGTTGTTATGTGGGTCTGGTCTTGTATTGATATTGATGAATGGCGATTTTGGGTATTGTAGTATGTGCCATATGTGGGAGATAGCAAGAGAGCAATGGATGAGTACACCTCTGAAATCTTCATGGGAGGAAAGAACACAATTGTGCTTCACAACACTTGTGAGGACTCCTTGTTGGCTGCTCCAATTATCTTAGACTTGGTCCTCCTGGCTGAGCTGAGCACCCGGATCCAGCTCAAAGCTGAAGGAGAGGTTTGTGACCGAGCTTTAACCCAAGTTAACTTTCTTTCTCTAATGACTTCTCTTTGTCCTTATGTTCCAATGTTTTCTGAATTTTGCAGGGCAAATTTCACTCTTTCCATCCGGTGGCTGTAATTCTGAGTTACCTCACTAAGGCCCCACTTGTAAGTACAAATTTCAGGAGTTTGTCTCTTTTCATTTAATTGATGGAAACATAGGTCCACAGGCGGTTCTCATGACCTTTTTCATCATGACCCCAATAATGTGGGGGGGGGGGGGGGGGAAGGTGCTTATGTCACATGAATATGAAGGACATAACATGTTTAACGGGTCAATGGGTCGTATGAATTTATTGACGTATGCAACTTTGTTTTCCTGAAGAAAGGCCTTTTCACCATCTTCGGGGACGTCAGTAATAAAGAGATTGCCCATTATCGCTTCCAGAAATGGGTATTTGATTTTTATGAAACCATTAATAACTTTAAAAGTTCAAAAAAAAAAAAAAATTGCATTGCAGGTCCCACCAGGTACGCCAGTGGTGAATGCACTTGCAAAGCAAAGGGCAATGCTGGAAAACATACTGAGGGCATGCGTTGGATTGGCTCCTGAGAACAACATGATACTGGAGTACAAGTGAAGGGTTTGGTGAAGTAGGGATAGTGGATGACAGGCGGCACTTCATCTGTCAAGTCTCTGAAGAAGTTCTGTGGCCTTCGTTTTAATTTGGTTCTCCTTGTATGACAAAAAAATAACTTGTCTCTTTATTTAATGGGCATGTGAAGGAAATGTGGAGTGGAGGAGCTAATTTTAGTCGGACACTCCCTTTGAACTAAAATGAAACGTGATTAATATCACGAGTTGGGAAAAATCTGTTTGTTGGACTAGTTTTTGCTTTCTATTGCTTGCTTGTATTGTGAGGGGGAGGGAGGGAGGGAGGGAAAGAGAGGGAGAGAGAGAGAGAGAGATGGGTAAACGTTGTGTTTTGGACTAGCTGTTGGATGCGACCGTCAACTGTCTGCCGTTTCTGGAGGGACTCTGAAGGCTCAAGAAGAGAGATATAGCTCAAAGAATTTCGAAACACAAACGGCTGATTTTTGGAGAATTTTGAAATGACAAATCGGCTAGTATGATCGTTTCAATGGAGCAAACTCGCTCCCCTTGAGCCACCAAGATTCCTTTCTCCGATCAAGAGAAATAGTAAATGGGAGGAGGGGGGATGGAACTCTTCCTGACAAGAAACTTTTTAATAATAATTATTTCTTTTTTTTTGTGGAAATAATAATTACTTCGAGGGCCGAAACTATGCAACCCCATTTCTACGTGTTTCCCAGCTCGACTTCTACTCCCCTCTCCAGCCTGTGCGGGTTTGAAACTTAAAACCATGGGCTTGTGTATGACTTGGGTTGTCCCAATTTTAAATATTGAAAGATTGACTTAGGTTGGGCTGGGTTGTAGGAGGTGGGATATAACATGCTAAGCCCAAGGGCTGCAAGCGTATGCACTTCGAAAGAATATTGGACTCGGTAGGGCACAAACTGTGGCACAGGCCCCCATACAAAAAGGTTCGGACGTCAGCTTACGCCAGGTTTCAGTGGACATGAGGGCTTCAAACACTTGTCCAAGTCTGCCCAAATGGTGTCGACCAGGACCGGAGTCTTACAATTCAAAAATTTCTTAAACAAAAAATTACAAAGACTCACCTTTTTTTTTTTGGCCATGGTATCATGCTCACCGATATTCGGATACATGATTCAATTAATGTGGTTTGAGCTAAATTACTAGCGGGTCTCTTTTCAAGAGAAAGCTCTTTTAATATAATTTTTTTTATTCTCAAAAATTCTCATTTGCTATCTATAAACAATTTTTAGTTGATTTTTTTTTGTAAGTAAATCTTTTTTACTATCGACCGATATTCAAGTTTTGTTCAACTAATTCAGTCCGAACATTGTTAATCGCATAAGGGGTTAACTCTCTCAAATCTCATTTTTCTATTCTCATGATTCGAATCCAAAACTTAAACTTAAAGGAGTGCAATATCCTATTGTAACGTCATGGATGTTTGGTTAGTTAAAAAGATTTGATCAACGTGGTGATTGAAACATTAATGCTATTCTAGTACTACATCAGCATCACCTTAACCTATCTCTGAAGGTTAGACCGGGCCGGTTCCAAACAGTTCATGGAAGTGCAGGTCGGTTCAGCCACGGTTCCAAAGATACTTGGCACCCAAAAATTTTCCTTGGAACCAGCCCGGTTGAACCGGGCCATGCCAGTCTGGTTCCATGGTTCGGGTTTTTTTTTTTTTTTTTTTTTTTTTGTGGGCTCTTAACTTTTTGTGGGTTTTTTTTATATACTTGAATTTTTTTCTTTTTGGTTTGCGGGGGGTTGTTTTTTTTCCTTGTCTCTGTTTGTTTTTAGTTTAATAGGGTTTTTTGTTTATTGGTTTTTTTTGTGTTTAGTTGGGGTTTTTTGTTTAATTTTTTTTAATGAAGTAAAAATTACGAAAAAAAGAGACACGAAAAATTTTTAGAATAGTTTCATTAAATTTGGTATACGTCCTCTACCAAACTTTTGCTTGGATTTTCAAATCCATTAATTTAATATGGTTACATTTGATATTTTTATAAGAATAATTTTTTGAACACATTTATATATTTTTTTTATACAAAAAATTTATTCTTCATCTTATTTCTTTTCTATCCCCAAGCTAATGTTTATTTCTTGCCGTCTTTTTTCAACATCTAACCAATCTTTTATGCAAACTTGAGATTCTAATGTGTTGTCCACCTATTTTGATCCTTTCAGCGTTAAAACTCGTTTACTTGCACTAAAAATACTTATTAATACTCATATTATTTTGTTCATTTTGATATGATGAAAGCATATTTTTTAACGTAAGAGATGTTTGTTTTTAACGTGAAGTGTGAATATACATCTCCGTAGGAAAATTTTCTACAAAAATATCAATTAGTGTTTGTGACCCTTCAATTTTTATCTTAAAATTTAAAACACTAGTTACTAAATACAAAATAAGAATTTGTTCATAATATTTTAAAATTTTATTTTTCATTAGCTCAACTATTTCAATAAATCTTTCTACATTTTCAAATTGATTAAATATATAATAAATTTTACATAAACTAGGTAAAATTAAATGATTTGTTCGATAATATATAACGAAAAATAAATTTGTACAAATATAAAAAATTTTCAATAAATTAAGTAATGTTTTTGCAAAATTAAAAGCGATTTAATCAATAAAATTATAATCGTAATTAGAATTAGTAAATTCGATTAAAATATTTTTAAATAGAAAAACAACTTGTAATATATCGTATGTGGAGTTCCACCTAGTGTAAATTTCTACTTTAAAATTTTTATATTTTATATTATTTAATTGATATAAATGTTTAAATTCTTGTGTTTTAATCGAAAAATTTCTAATTTGATAACTTAGATCACAAATAGATTGTAATATTATTTTTGTAGCATCTAATCCATCTTTTACACATAAATTTAATATGTGACATGCATACCTATTAGGAAAAAATACTCGATCTAATATTATTTTTTAAATATTTTTTTAAGGAATTAATGACACAAATATTGACCAAAACATTATCTTAAAAAAAATCTATCGGTTATTCTAAATTCATGACAAATATTAGTTATTACTCTAATAATATTTTGTTCCGAATGTGGGTGGTCCTATCTTTCAAAACCTAAAATTCTTTTTTCTAGATTTATTTATCTAATGACATGTTACAATTATTAAAAATCTACTCAAAATGGTTTTAAACTTTACGATCAAACGATCTTTTAACTTTTAAAAGTGATTTAGTGATTTTCTCTTACCCGATTTCCTAGAGATTTTTTTATAATCCGGTTATAAAAATTTTTGAACATATTTATTAAAGACTTCATATTTAACAATATTAAGTGATAATTTTTTATGAGCTATCCGTTCAATTTTACCTATTTTTTCGGTTTCTGTATTATACCTAAATGTACCTGTGACATTTTTCTCTAGTGACTATTTGTGTTTGTCTAATTTGTGTTAATCTATCCGAATGATCGCTTACAATATATCTTTTAAGAGGTGCTCATTTCTCAACCTTTTATAAATTTATGTTTTTATTGACAAATTTTACAAGTCGCCCTTTGTTTCTCATAATTTTTAACAAAAAAATCACGTGCATTAAAATCATTTTTTCTAATGCGCGTGGTATTAGATTTTGTTTGACTAGATTCAATTTCCTCTACTTCTATATCAATATTAATTTGTTCAGCAATATTCTCATGAAAAAATGTGAATGGGTGGAGAGGAGATTGGTATGAAGATTATGATGAGTGTGTTCTAGTCATTTTTTCTAAAAAAAATTAAAGACAATGAATTACATTTGCAAAAAAAATTAAAAATTAAAAAATAAATATTTCTTATTTGACTTACATTGCTATTGTTTATCTCTAAATTTTGATTAATTTGAGTTTTCAACTTTCAAATCTTGCCAAATCTTGCAAGATGTTGAGGAAAAAAAATTGGTGATATTATGTAAAAGAAAATGGTGAGATTGTATATTGTAGGTGGAAAAAAATAGTGGGTTGTTGTAAATCGTAGGTAGAGGAAAAGAATATTGACGTTGTAATTGTAAATTAGTGGTGAAAAAAAATGGTGAGATATTTTAAATTGTAGGCGGAGAAAAAAATGGTGATATTATAAGTTGTAGAGAAATGTTATGAGATCGTGAAAGAGAATAGAAAATGTTATAAATTGAGAAAGTATGAAAAATTATTGTGTGAAATTGGAAAATGAGTTGTGTAGGATTCAAAAAAGAGTTGTCTATTTATAGCCACTATTTTTTACTTTATGGATCAAAATATCTCTCAAACTAGTTATTTTATAATTGTTGGAAGTGGTTTTTTGGGAAAAAAAAATCAAAAAAAGATGTGATCGTTGGTACTGGTCGGGCCGAGCCGGTTCCAGGCTCGGGTCAGTTCCAATCCCGGGCCGGGCCGGTTCCCGGTTGCAAAACCAATGGAATCGAACCAGCCTAGCAACTGTTGTTGGCCCGATCCGGTTCCAGCCCACTTTTTCCCTGTCCGACTGGGCCGTTGTTCGGGCCACAACCGGCCCATGCCCTACTCTACCTATCTCTTTATCTGTTTTCAATTATCGAGATTTTACTATCCTATGCGACGCTTGTACGTACTCAAACTAACTGAAAATAATCAGAAATTTTCCTAATTTATTTTTGCAACGGTAAATTGATGTCTCTACTGGGTGATTGTGTGATGCGGTGCTTAATCACCATAAACCTAAAATTAGGGCTCCAGTATTATCCATTTTTATGTTAAAAATGGCATATAGAAGATTTGACGGGAGATCAGTTGCTTGTGATCAGAAAATGCAGACGATGCAAATTGGGCTGCAATTAAAGCGAAATTTCTAAGTGATTCTTAGATGCTTGTATGATATCCTTTTCATTCCCTTCAGTGCACTTATCTTTGAATTCTTTTTCAAAGGCAAATGTATAGTCAGGAATTAATTAGGGTATAATTAAACTTAAAACATTAAGATTAAACTTAAAATGAACCGCATGGAGATTAATTAGCTTTTAATCTTCTTTTAAAAAAAATTAGTACCTATTGAAATGTTTTACATTTAAATTTTGGCATTGGACCTGGCAATGGCATTTTACTTGTTAATACCTTTTTCTGAATCGTACATGACCCATTTCTAAACCTACATTGAATATTTTATGTGAATAAGATTGCCATCAGCTTAAAATTAAAAAAAGGAAAATTACTTGATTATCGTTATTATAGTGCGGAGAGATTATGATTGTACAATAGCAGACAATGTCATTTCTCCCTTAAAAGTTTTAAATTCAAGCTTCTCCTGTGTATAAAAAAATATAAGAGCAAACAATGTCTTAAATCAATTAAGAATCATCATGTACCACCAATGCTTGGTTGATCTAATGAGAAAAGCATTAACATGTTACGTCAAAAATCAGGATTCGAGTCTTAATAGTGGTAAAAAATGATATTAGGAAAGCTCTTTTTCGATTGGGATCCGACAGTAGTTTGATCAAAATTAATCAGATCAAAACTCTATATACTCCGTGATGGACTAAATCCAGGAAAAAAAAAAAAAAAAGAATCACGTACCACTGGTGAACAATATATAGCGTAAAACTTGAAGCAAAAAAAAAAAAAAATACCATTAAAACAAGTGGGCACTAAATTATAATAGAGAAGCTTTAATTCCAAAAGAAAGCTACAGTAGCTTGGTGTTCAATAGCTGGGAAAAACATAGGAGGGAAGCAACCAAAACACCCAACATAAGTGGTCTTGAACATTGCCAAGTATATTGAAAATGAACATTTTTAGGTAATTTAATTTACTACGGCCCAAGAATATTTCACAACCCTAGGAAGGGAACAGTTGCAATGGGAGACACCCAAACACCCCAACATCAACAACTTCGTTGAAAGCAACTCCTAACCTAACACATTTCCATTTCCATTTCCTAGCACATTATTACACATTAATTTAATCACTTAATCAGCATTTCTAAAACATTTTCTCTATTCCTTTTATTCAGCAAAGTGGACAGATATTTATGGTAACAATTTCTTTTAGAGGTTTTGATGAATCTCTTAGTCTATTATAAAATATTTAATTTGAGTTTTGATTGATCGAAGACATTACTTTATGTTGATTTTAGGAATTATTTTTAAGGGGGTTTGCACTATTTGATGGGGGGGGGGTCCAATTTTGTAACCATTGACCCCCACAAAAACAATAAAAATTAAAGAAATATTCACCGGCAATTCCTTTCGAACCATACTACTTAAGATTTTTAGTACTTTAATTTAATCAAAATATTTAAAAGGTGGAATTGTTCAATGGCAGAAGGAATGCCGTGGGAACCAGATGGTAGGACAAGAGAGAGAGATATGTTTTTCAACTGATGAGTATTAAAAAGGAAACCCTGATGAGTATTAACAATTCATTAAAATCCAAGATTCCTTGTCTACTGTGAAAAAGAAAAAAGACAAATGAAATAAAGAATTTGATTTTTTCAATCAAGTCGAAAATAAGATCAATCCTTTTAAAGAATAAATTTGTAAAATTGAGACATAATTTTATGAAATTTTGAGACTGTCCTATAATTATGAAACTTTAAGTCGTGCACAAATGCAATGAATTGAAAATTTTTTATCGATAAATATTTAATAATCAATTTATTAATTTTGATTAATTTGTTTTGAATTATTTATCAAAACCATTAAAGAGTGAATTTTTTAATATTTATTTTTTTTATTTTCAAAATTTTAATTCAAAAAAAATCTTTGAATCATGGAGTACAACTCAAGTCTTGTTAAATGCTAACCCAAAATGTTGCCATCTGAGAAATAATGTAGGGTTTTGTCTTTCAGTTGGCTAAATCAACACATAGTTTAGTGGGCCACAAAAATGATGAAAGGCTCGACCCTTTACATCGACATCAACTAGGGACCACTCGGAGAAACCCTAATTTCAATTCTAATAACTACAAATGAATCTCTTTCCAATTTTATTGGGCGTGACGATGCCATTTGGTGTACAGATGCCCCAAGATTCCATTTTACTTTTTCTCTTAGACCCTACTAATGCCCACAACCACATAATTTTCTTCTTTTTTTTTGGAGAGCTTGCAAAAGGGTTTTGTAAACGATGATAGCGCCTTTCCATCTCACATTGGTTTGGACTGGAGAGGAAAATAATCTATCATTAGTCTCTTCATGCCTATCTCTCACAAGATTTTCATCGTGACAGAGAAGGGTTATTAATGTTTTTGGGACCCAAAGTGATTGAAAAGGGAAAGGGGGGACATGCGAAACCTATTTCCATGCGGGCATGCAATTGCAGTTTTCAAATATCATATAGGAATATATAAGATTAGACCTGTTATGACACTTGGATACCCGTGATACTACCCGGTCAAGGTCCGAGCTCGAGCTCAGTCAACTCGAGCTCGAGCTCTGCCATTTATGTATCGAGCTCGACTCGTCGGGCTGCCCGGTATATATGAAATTACGTATATACCCCTATAGACTATTCTTGACTTTAAATTTTTGAAGGACGAAAAGGTAATTTGGCTTTCGCTTCTCCTTTCGATTTTGTCGTTTCGTTTCTCATTTTGGATCTAGATCTCGAATTGCTCTCTCCTCTCGCGGTGACCTAGCAACGCAGCTCTCGCATCCCGCGGCGAAGATCAAGCTCTGTACGGCGAAGATTTTGTTTTTGTGTCTGTCCCTGCTCCGATTTCACAACTTAGAGATCGATTCAAAGGTGAAATCTCTCTCTCTCTCTCTGTATAGGAGTTCTGTAAGATTAGGGTTTTTGTGATTTTTTTTCTTCTTCCTTAGAATTTTGATGATTTGTTCTTCTCTCACCTTGACCTAGCTTTCAAGTTTTCAATGGAGATCTGCGAACTGCGAACTGCGACTGCGCTTCATCCATCACTGTTCGATGTCGTCGTCACCACCGCAAGACCATTCCTTTTAGTCGAAGGTAAACTCTCTCTCTCTCTCTCTCTATCTCTCTTTTTGGCTGTGAACAAGAGATGTTCTTCTCTCTCTATTTCAGCAAGATCATCACTGTTCGTTGGACCTGGCGAGCAGCTTATAATTTAACGTAGATCTCTCATCATGCTTGGCATTTTTGATTTTGTATCGGGTTATGTATGATGGTTCATATTGATCCACTTAAAATTTTCTGATTTTTTATCTAATGATGGGAACAATTATCAGTTGGTACATATGCCATTGATGCAAAGTATGGCCACATGAACGAGTGGATGATGTGGAGAAATGGTAGGCGGGGTGCAATTTTCTGAGTTTTGTTATGATAATGTAACTTTGAGTTTGATTTCTGTGACTAAAATTGCTAAGAGTAAATAGGAAAAGTGAAATGCAAGCTGAATGAGATTTGAGAAATAACAAGTTGATAATTTCAAAAAAGAAATTAGAAGAGGGTTTTGTTCATTTTACATGTGAGTGCAAAGATTACTTTCTTGGTTGAGGAAGGTGATGACAATGGATATATGTTAAAGCAATCATTCATAGTGATGAATGGATTTCTTTACAGAGACGCTATTTAATTGGCTTGTGTTCTGAATTTTGTATTAACCAATCATGAACTGATACATATGATCTTGATGCAAAATTATAGCCATGCGATTGACATTACTTTCTAATAAAAACTTTACAGGTGAGAAGTACCAATTCTTTCTTTCCTTAAATCCTATTCTATACTTTCTGGTTTCCGTCTTTCATATCTTTTCCTTCAATCCTATTTCTATTACTGTTAATGTTCAATTTGTAGAAATTTTTGACTTACATGCTTTCCCCCTATGTCTGTTGGCCAGTGGGTGCTTAGACTCTTGCTCACAGCTTCATTTTGCTTTAAAGTGTGCAGACCAAGTAAGCCTTTCGTGCCCCACAGTTATTACGTTGTTTGTTAGTGTTTCTATTTGTTTATTGTTTATTATTCCTCTTACTGCAATAGAAATATAATCAATTCAGATCTCCTTTGTTTTACTTTGAGTGTAATATTTTTAACAAAAGTAAAAAAATTTTTATAAGAAATGCAAGATTTTGCAAGTGTGATATGTTGTCAATATATTGATTTTTGTTATATGCAGAAAGATATCATTATGGTGAAGAAAATTCCGCTTGTACGTTCAACAAAAAGTAAGTAAATAATCGTATCCATATCTTTATTTTTATTGTTGGCATAATTTTATTTCATAACACTTGTGACTCGTGTAAATTGAATTGTTGAGTGCTGAAGGATGTTGAGGATATTGCTGAACTATTATTTATTTGATATGGGTTTATTCGAATGTTGCTGTTGGGAAAGATTTATTTTCCGAATGTTGTTGTTGGTGAGTGTCAGAGGATGTTGTTGGTTTGTTACTGGAAGATACTGATATTAGAGTTTATTTGATTATCTTTATTTATCTTATATCATGTTGTTATTATGATTTGATATATTTTTATTCGAATGGACTGTTATAAATGTAATATATAACTAATTTTGATTTGAATGGTTGGAAATATGTAGTTGGACTTATTTAGTAGTTGTTATAGATTTTATTTAATTTTTGCATGGTTGCAAACAAGATTGTGATTGGATTCAATTAAGATTTGACTTTTATTTAATTTTATAAACAGGTTTGGATCTGGAATGTCCAAAAAACATTGAAGATTTTGTCAGTTTTGAAATTAGGAATTTAGACAATTATGAACTTAGGCAAAATTTTGCCCATTTTACAGGGAACTTGAATTTGCCCAATAGGGAACCAAAATTTGAACTAGATTTGCCAATCTTGAGCTCAGGTATGATCCTAGGTTCGAGCTCGGGTTCGGGCTTTGGTATCATCTCGAGCTCGGGCTAAATCTCAATCAAGTCTCGCCAGGCTCGCAACACTCAAGCTCGAGCTTCACGATTACACCCCAACGAGCTCGAGGTTGGGCTCGAGGAGCCCGAGATCAGGCTCAGCTCGATGAGTCCGAGCTCGAGTTCGACCCGGGTGTCATAACACCCCTATATTGGATGCATGCAAGGTTAATTTAAGTGATAACAAGACAATATGTATAGGATTCATCCCTTCCTTTATGATATTAATATAGTTTTGCAAATTTTTCTTTTTTTTTTGGTTCTATATGATTTATATTATTATATAGTCAGCATTAATGACCGTTAACTTTTGTAATAAGAAAATCAATAATTATTTAATTGTTATAAATGATATACATTTATTGTGAATGTCTATTTATATAAGTAACTTTTATTAATAACAATTTTTGGGAGATTCTCTACAAAAGTCATTGTAAAAAAAAAGTTAAAATTTAAAATTTTATAATAAGAATTGATTTTTGTTATAAACTCAAAAATTTTAAATTTCTCATATCTTTTAAATATATATATATATATATATATATATATATATATAATTGTGCAATTTTAAATTTATAAACTCAAAAAATTAGCACAAAAATTAAACCTCTTGCCTAATATTTGGTTTTACCTGAATTTATTAAAATGGGATTTATATGTAAAAACTCTAATTATTGAGAGCTAATCTAACCAAGAGGATAGAAAATGTGAAAACAAAATGGAAAATCAATCTCCAATGCGCAATCACAATCTCAATATAGGAACAAGAAAAAATAATAAGAGGGCTGGGGAAGAAGAAGAAGAAAAAAAAGTTTTGGAGTAGGGTGGAGAGGTTGGAACATTTTTGTTCCTTCCCATACTTCCATATATATACATATTCAACATTTGAAGCAGCCCATTCGAAGGAAAAATCCAAATCAAGTCACTTGGTTCATAGTTTGGGAAACTGCAGGCAAAAGCTAATTTGGAAATCTCTGCCCATGCAATTCACTTCATCAAGCACTCATATATATTTATATAAATAAAAAATTTAGAAACTTAATGAATAGGATAACAAAGTAAAGAGAAAAGACATATATATTTATATATATGAATGCTTTTACTTACATTATACCCTTCCATCCCAAACATAAATGTACATGCTGAACCCGCGGCATGTAGACACAGAAAAGGTAGGAATCACATATAGAGATTATAAATTAGCAATAACCCTAATTTTTCTTTCAGCCACGCACCTTGACAAGTCTCTCAGCTCTTGCTCTCTGCATGTTTTAGATAGAGAAAATATTAGGCGGCAGCAACAGTCTCAGTTTTAGTAATGGATGATGAGGATGATGATGATGATGATTCATGGTGTTGTTCCTTGTTTGATTTTGATGCAGCAGCAATTAGACACTTGTCTTCATCCTGCTTCATTTGCTTCTCTCTGCACTCGACACTACAAAAAGCTGTATCTCCCCTGTCACCAAAACACACAATTCAGCAATTAATTTGAGTAAAACTACCATTCACTTCTCACCCAACACATCAACTCTCTCTCTCTCTTTCTCTCTCTCTCTCTCTCTCTCTCTCTCTCTGTCACAGACAGACACACACACACTCTCAGAGGCCCCTTTTGATAGTGAGGTTATGGATCTGATCATTCAAAATTTCTTTATAATAAAATTTTAGATGATCTGTGATTATCATTCAATAGTCACTACTCCTAAACAAATCAAATAAAAGGTTTCTACTTTCCAATCATTCTTGATATGGTAGGGGCTTAAAGAAAAAGAGTATGATTATTATTTTATACTACAAATTTCTTAATAACCTTTTGAAAAGTCTATTATTTTATACTACAAATTTCTTCATAACCTTTTGAAAAGTCTATTATTTTATAGTACAAATTTCTTCATAACCTTTTGAAAAGTCTAATTTTAGAGAGAGAGAGAGAGAAAGATATACCTGTACATGTAAATATCACGACCAGGAGACAGACGACGTTTGCAAAGACCACAAAATCTGAGGAAATGAGCCGTCTCGATAAAATCTCCTGAATTCTTCATATAATTCCTCGGAGACAAATTTTGCTCATACCCACTTTGCCCCAATCCATACCCATAATAACTCATCGACATATTATGATTATTGTTCTCGTCTATCGTCATGTTCTGCCGATGATCCGACGGTCCAGACGCCTCCTGATTATCACCACTCAGATCAACAGTCATCCCCCCACTCGTACTCGCAGTTCTCTTTATTTGAGGCCTTTGACGCTTTCCCAACATCCCTTCACAGAGAGAGAAAGAAATTGCTTTGAGGTTTTGGAGAGAGAAAAAGAGACGGTGAAGTGGAGGGTGAGGAAGATTGATGATAAAATATATAACGTCTGAAAAGTTGGAGAGTGAATCAGGACCGTCCTTTTTTGCTAAGTGAGAAATCCACGTCATCTTCTCGTCATTTTCTGCCTCTTATTTTAATGCCCCTTTTCTATTTTTTTTAAAATATTTATGTCCCTTTCTAACATATTTAATTTACTGGTGCGAATCCCTCTGCTGCTTAGTTGAAGACACCTATGACTATTTTTTTTTTTTAAAAAATTTATTATTTCACTGTTTCTGCCATCACCGAACCGCCGGGGAAGGCACATAAAGTTTCGGTCCACATTCATCGCCACGGACCCACAAAGCCCTTTTGTAATTATGTGCTTCATACTGTTTTTAGTGAGAAATTACATGAACAGAGAAAAAATGAAAAGGGGAGAGAGAGAGAGAGAGAGAGAGAGAGAGAGAGAGAGAGAATGGATGTTTCTTGAACGAAGTCGCACGTGATTTTTAAGGTAGGTGTGAATAATGTGAGAAAAAGCAATGACATGGTTTTGTTATAAACTCTAAAAACTTTGGATGGGTGTTTGAAAGGGTAGATATGATATTTATATTGTTATTAGTAATATTTTTTATACGTTAATATCACAATATAAAAATATTATATATTTAAAAAAATACTTAATTTTAGAATTTTTTATTTATATACACGTTCCAAATTATATAAATACCTAATTTCTATAACTTCATTGTATACGGACAATACGTATATAATAAAATAAAAAATCTTCTTTTTTTTTTCTCTCTATTTTCTTCTTTTTTATTAGTATTCTTTTGATTTATAATACATTATTAACACAAAACTCTATCTATCTGAGCACGAAATTTCACAAATGAAGAATAAATTTTCTTGGTACAAATTTTCTACCATTTTTATTTATTATTTTATATAGAAATTTTATTGAAATTATAGGTTTTTTTTTCTAAAATATGCTATGAAATTGCAGCTTGATCTGATCTTCCACATCAGAAAAGAAACTACCGTAATTTTGTTGTGTTTATTATTTTTTAACCTTATTATTGATTAAGTATATAGATTAAAAATCAGATATTGCAAGTTATCGGTCTAAAGATCTTTTTTCAAGATACAGATTTAGTATAATAATACAACATATTTAATCAATAAATTTTCATTAACATATATATATATATATATATATATGGACCATAATATATCTCTAATCCTTAATACTTTAATATAATACTACCCATTTGTATCGCAGTCGTGCGTACGTAGTTTCAAAATCTAAAATTAAAAAAATTGTTACTTTTATTTATTATAAGATTGATTCTTATTTCTTAGTTTTAGCAAATTTATAAATATGATATGTGTGAAGTAGTATTCGTATTAACAAACTCATTTAGTGGGAATAAAATATTATTTTTATTATTGTATAAAAAATAATTATATAAGTGAAGATATCATATGAAATAGAGTATAATGAATTGAAGAATTATATCGTGGATTCGTCTTATTGGAACAAAGGTTCGATCATTGTTGTATTACTATACATGTGAATAATTATTTTTCAAAGAAAAAAAAAAAAACACGATGTTAAAGTGCATTTTCTATTTATGGTGTTTCATTTGAGTTCATGTTTGTGTTTAAGTTGTGCTTCTTATTTTTGCTTTTTTTTTTTTTTTTTTTTTTTTTTGCCTTTGTGCACTCAATTTGTCGGTAAGTTTGTTTGTTTTTTGTTTTTTGTTTTTTTAAAATATATTATAGGTTATAAATACATTTAATAATATATTATTAAATGATATTATTTGGTAATTATGAATAATTGATAAATGGGCACTAGAAATATAATAAATTGAGAAAAAATGGTAATTATGAATCTATCTTTTGTTCATGTTAATATATAAGTTATATAATCGTTTCTTCCAAATTTGATTTCTCTCTCTTTCAGAAAATTATTAATGTAAAAATAATTTAAATTTGATCTAAATAATAATATTTCCCTATTATGGTAACTCTGATCGTCTCCAATTTCCCTTTTTGTAAGAAATATATATAATAAGATAATGTAATTTATAAATTTAAAATTTATCTACAATTGACCCTGCTTAAAAAAAGATATATCACCTCCAAATAAAACTGGAGAGCAATTGTCCTTTCTAAAGTAATTAATTTGACCTAAGAGACAAAAATTTCAATTTGCATAGTTTGATGTGAATGACAATTAAGGTCTTTTTTTTTTTTTTTATACGGATCATATCTGAAGATTCGTCCCGACTAATCTGAATCGATCATTGTAGGGCCCATTTAATGGGGGCGAGTCTCCTAATATTGTTTTTTCCGTATCAAGGAGGAGTTGAACTCCCGATCTAGTTAAGGGACGAAGGTACCCATTCCATATATGTCAATAAGTGTTGATACAATAACAAGGTTAGTACCAATAGACAGTCCACTTAATAGAATAAGTTATTAGATTTTTTAATCAAATATCGGATTTAAAATTTGAGAATAAAAAAAATTGTATTAGAAGATCTTTTCTTAAATAGAATTTCTATAGATATTTGAATTTGAATTAGTTAAAATATGGTTTTAGATATAAGTTATAGGAACCAAAAAAGGACAATAATAAGCTTAGTCCACCCCCGTGTCATGTGTTATAAATTAAAAGTTTTTTTTTTTCAACAACCATACGAAACAGGCACCAATTATTGGGCCTTTGTGGGCCTTAGACCTATTAACTTAGAAAATTATGGGAGTAATATTATATTTTTTTATATATTAAGATTTGAATTCGAGATTATTGGTATCACTTAAACCAAAGTTGTTTGACGGCGGCAAGCAATATTATATGTAATGAATGAAGTATGAGGTAAGTTAATACGCTTAAGTTAGGGAAAAATGTATTTGACAAGTTAATTAGAGATCGAGAGGGAAAACTATCAAAACTTGCATTGCGTTACGTAGGGGGCCCACAAACAACATCGTTGTTGGGGGCCATGACATAGTCCAATCATGGACTTTAATTTTTTTTTTAAATCACGCTAAACTCAATTATATTTAATTCACGACAAAACTCCCATATCAACCAATTTTTATTATAAATAAAATTTTAATTTTAATTTTAAATTTTAAAAATATTAATATCTGACCGCTAAATTAACGTTTATTTTAAATATTCAAGATTTAGAAAAAGAAGAATAATTTGAGATAAATCTACAATCATGAAATTTATTCACTGAAATTATTTTTTTCTTTTTATGCTGTTAGATTAAGATAAAATTTTATTTTTAAAAATTATTTTAATAATTTTTTTTTTAATTTTTGAAAAAAAGAAGAAGAGAGAAACTCATCTAAAAAAGAGAAAACAATCATAGTTTTCTTGTTTTAATAGTATTCATTAATATTTGACTTTTTTTTCCCTTCTATTACCCCATCCTCCATAGCATTTACAACCACCAGGTAAATGTTACTCTTATCAACAAACGTAAAATAAAATAAAAAATAAAAAATAAATATTATTTATCAAACACATTTAAATGGGTATAGAGCAAATTACGTTAGAAGGTAGCCACTTTAAATAGGTCACTATAAATATTAAACTGATTAATCAAAATATGACTCTAAATACCGATCGGTATAATATCAAAAAAATAAAAATTTATATCCGAGGTTTCACAAATTCGGCCCAGTCCAATGTAAGCCTTTGAATTCGTAGGTTTTGTTTGTGAAGTCTGACTAAATTTAATTTGGTTTAATTTTATTTTATTTATAATATTTTTTAATTAAAGTATGAAAATTTTGGAAGAAAATGCTAAATTTTGAAATTAAAACTTAGATTTCTTTACTGAAAATATTAAAAAATTTATATAATTTTAACTCTTTTAGACCCAGAGGAAGCTCACACTCTTCTGAGGCTTGCACAAAAGGGTTATACTCAAATGATCAAGCCTGTTGGTACCCTCCTTGAGCTCACTTCTCCAAAATAGCCTAGTTGAAAAGGTGTCTGTCTAGTGATAGAGAACAAATTTATTTTTTAGGCTTATTCTCCATTTTTTTTTGTTCACCGTTCGTTAATAGGTAATTACTTAACTAATTTGATTCGATTACTATGTAGTCCATTTGAAATGAAAATTGGGTACCGATAATTCTTGTTTTCAAAACAAAAGGTGAGTTTTCCAAATTCTCATTTTTCAACTTATAAATTAGATACCAAAAATAATTTTACAATGTTTTGCATATTTTTTAATATAGAATATGATTCAGTTCTATAGTATATTTAAGCAAAGTTTTCGATTTTTATTAACAAATAATTTTTTATTCTCTACTACAAAATAAAAAATGAAAAACATAAAATAATTTCTCTAACTCAATAACTCCTAAAAGTCATACAAATATAATTTTCTTCTTCAAAACATTTCTCTATGTACAAGATTTCTCTATTAAAGAGATCAGCATCTTATACGAAGATTCAATTGTATTCAAAATTTTCTTTTCATTGTCTTCAGGAAATTAGATATCGAGTTGAGAAAAATATGAGACAAATTTTTTAATGTAAAAAATTATTAATATTTTTATTAAAATTTAATTTTTTTTTATAAAAAATAAACGAAAAAAAAAATTAGAACAGAAGTAACGAAATGCCTCGCAACGGGGCCTTTCAACGCGAGACGAGACGTTGCATCTCCTAAAAAGATATGGAGAACAAAGTAAGGTTTTGCAGTTTCATTCAAAATGGCGCGTTTAAGACTTTTGAGGAAACGAAGTTTCGCACCTCAGACTCAGACATTGTTCTGGAAAATTGAAAACGTCGCAAGTCTCGTCGTTTTCAAAATATGCAATCACTCAGTGAAGGGGAAATTAATGATTTGGATTTTTTTTTTTAAATACTACGCAATGTTTGGAATACCCTTTTCTCTCTTTCCCTCCTACCAGTTTCTCCCTCCTCTCACCTCTTCCTTTCTCTTCTTTCTCTCTCTTCTCTCCTCTCTTTCCCCAAACAATCTCCATAATTTCTGCGTGGAAGGTGGAGGAGAAAAAAAAAAAAAAAAAGGAGGTAAATGAATGGTTCCCTGAAAAAATTTCCCATAATCTTACTCTGTTAACACTTTTTATCCTGAAGATTAAATTTGTATCAAGACTCGAGTACATTTCATTTATTCATTAAAATGCTGGATTGGAAATCAAGACACTTATTTTGCAGGATCTAAGTTATACCTTTCCCTCATCATTCATAGATTTATGTCCTCCATGATGTAGCGGGAAGTAAATAGCCCATCACTTAGGAAGCCAGGAGATTTATATAGTCGTTCTCAATCATCCACTGGAGGCTCCAATGGTTTGATGCACATTTGTAAGCCCAATATGCCCAACCAAAAGTAGCATTGCCATAAACCTCTAGCTGAGCTTTTGCAAATCTTTGATAATCTTGCTTCGATGCTCCTTGTACTTTCCATTCCGCTGTCCACTCCCCTGCAACGTTTCCCATTCATTGTAATGCCTTAGCATGACTATTGCTGAAACTAATGGATTTTTTTTTGGGGGGGGGGGGTACTGTGATTTACCTACAAAACTAAGAGCACCGGAAGTGGTCATGGTCCTGAGCTGAGAAGCTCTGTCATTGTAGATAAAGTTAATGTTCTGTTGCACAGTCATATTGTCGAAGTGGTCCCAGAAGAGGCTGTAGTAGTGCACATCAATCACTACGCGGTTCAGAATTGAAGCAAATGATAGGAGCTCCTTTGGATCAGCGTTTCCTAATCGGTTCGATAGGATCACATAAGCATCCGATGTGTACTTCCTTACGGCATTGTAACCCAAAGTATAGTAGCTTTTTAAAGTATCAAGACTGACACCAGGTGCAATAGGCTCATTCATTAGCTCGATTGCTGCAAGGGTTGGATTGTTAGCATATCTGCATTCAGAAACAAGGTCTAGATGATTAGGAGAATGGCATAGTTTTATTTGTTGTCCCCCAATAGAGGAAAACTGTAGTCTGTTGTAGGCTGTTAAAGTTCTTTGAATACTGCGTTTCTTAAATATATTTTGGGAAAAAAGTCCATGATTTAAAGTAATTAACCTTCTTGCTAGGAATTCTATTACTGCCACTGTATCCGGTATATAAGAATCTCCCCACTCCTGATATCCATCTCTTGCTCCACTGTGATCATTTCCATTTTGTGAACCTTGAACTCCGTGCAGATCGATGATAACCTTCATTCCGTGCTTCCTGCGAAAATTGTTCACAGCTTGGTATCCGACTCTTTGTTGCAGAGGAAAAGGCTGGACATGGATTAAAATGCAGAGACATAGGATTGCTACTTACTGTGCCCATGTGAATGCATTGTCCAAAGCATTCAAGGAGCCCCCAACAAAAGGAGTCGGTGGTGTTGGATCGTGAGCAATCCACCACCCTACTGGAATTCTTACAGCATCCAAACCATTTTTTGACATGAAACTGAAATCTCTTTCGGTGATGTATGTGTTCCAGTGATCCTGAGAAGCAATTAACAAATTTATGGCAGTTTTTAAGCTACCAAGCAAACTTGCCCGTACAAAGATAACTGGACTCAAATCTCATGTTTTAGGACAGATTCTTACTCGCATGATTTGAGGAGCTTTGTCAGGACCATAACCATTTGTGATTTGGTACTCTCCTCTTAAAGGAATGTCAATTGTCATCCTAAATATCGACGGATTGTCATCTTCCCATCCTGAGCCTCCATGGTCTGCCGTTACCAGCATGTCAGAATTTACCTGGCACAATTATGATAATAATCAGGTCGCTGCTCGCATTTTAGGTCGTTAACACCATATGACTGGAGTAACTGATATAACATTAATAGTTTAATCATTATGCAATGGGTCAATCAACAACAATTTTGAGATAATGTGCATAAAGAGTTGAGATACTATTTAGTAAGGCTATAGAAAGCGAATGCACTCATTATAGTATATTTAATGAGTCATGGACTCAGATATCTTCTTCTGGCATTTTGATCTGGTTGCACTGACTCTGTGGCATGATTGGTTGTGAGCTCAGCGTGTCGCATTTCAGGGTTTCCATCAAGATTTTATTTTGTATTGGTGTACCTGGAGAAATTGTCCATTTGGTGCTTTCAGGCGAATTCGAGTTCTGTCATCTTCTTTCCTTACAATCTGAAATGTTTCAGAGTTACCAGACGTCTTTGCAACTGCAACTACTTTTGTTCCTTCACCTTGATTTTCCAATCCCATAAACTGTTTGTTAAAGACCCTCAGATTGAAAGTTGACTCGTTTATCCTCCAGAGCTGCAGGTTAGAAGAAAAGATAAGAAATGAGAAGGAACAAATCCAGAATGTATTGAATATGACAAGGTCTTATGACAAACCCGAAAAGTTTCCCAATCAGAAGCTGAATCACGGTTCGCCACAATATCACTTCCTCCACTATTTTCAGCTGAGAGATACTTTTGTAGCTTTATTGACATAATCTGCACTTTTGCTCCATCCTAGAGGAATAGGGACGGTAAATAACTATTATGAACTCTTATTGACACATATGACTAATTCATGGGCTATAGCTTAGAAGAAGTACAGTTAATTACCAAGAGATCATTGTTCGGTATTCCATCGAACCGAGATAGATTCATCCATCCCTCAGTAACAAGCCAACTTCCCAGACTAGCTGCCTTGTATGGCAATGCAAGAGAAAAATCCTGAGAATGCACAGCGAAGTATAAAGCTAAGATATTGACAACCCACAATGGACTAGCCATCGTAACTTCTCTCTATGGAAGAATTAAAGTAGTGCTCAGCCATATTCATAGTAGCTATGAGAGCAGTAACATTTGGTTACCACTTTTAGGACTTTGCTTTGCCCTTTTACACTTAGATCTTAATGCTGAGCTGTTTGCATTTTTTGCTTCATCAGAGCTTTTGCCAAAAAATATAATACAGACATCCTAGTTTACTATAAATGTGGAGTGCACCTTAAATGCATCAATCCCCTTCTAAATGAAAACATAATTAAAAACAATTACATTTATTAGGTATGAAAAATTATGCAGTAGTAGAGGTTCGAGTTTGTCTAAGTTGTCCTCCTTTAAGACCCATCCAAACAGACTTACCTACTCTCAGGTTTGGCAAATCAATGGAAATTTAATACAAGCTCAAAATATTAAAGAAAGGAGAAAACTTCTCTGCCATCTAAGCTAATATCTATTATTAGCATGTTTTCCCTTCATAGATTTCTAATTTTTGAAGAAGTCTTGATGACATTGTGACAGCAAGAGTGTCATTTAGATCACTTACAATGATGTTTTCTTATGAACGTATCAAACACATAAAAGTAGATTGTTAATTTCAACTCGTATTAACCTAATCTCTCGAACGAACCCAACCCCTCTACACAGTGTATTTCTCACTGTATCGTATATTTCACAATGAGCATCCTCAGCCACTCTATAGAATCTATTTGTCAATCCTCTTTTCTCGTCGGTACCATTTGGTTACACATTAGGGCTTTACAATTATGTTTAAGCAAGTTTGAAATGACTGACCTATTGTAGAAAATAGAAAAGGGAAAGAACAGAATTGCCGCATTCTTAAGAGTTAAGACTCCCATGAACTTATTACTTCAAAAGGGCTCCGGGTGAGAACTGATTGATTCTGCATGTATTGCCCCCGGTAAGAAACTTCCAATTGCTTTTGAATTGGGACAGTACGGAAGAAATTAAATGGCCTGTTTGAAAATTATAAACTTCCCCAGCACCCAAAGAAAGGCTTGTTCTAATGACAACCACAAGTTGAAGAATTACCATTCACGACTGCAAACCATTTAGATATATTCATTACAGGCTAGGTTGTCCCTTGTGCCTGCATTTACCGTAAGGGTAAAGAAGAACTCGGACATATGTTTACAATTTTTCACTCTGACTTAATTACTTTCGTCTGCAGATCTTAATGCTGAGCTGTTTGCATATTTTCCTTCATCAGAGCTTTTGCTATAAAAAATAATGCAGACACCATAGCTTACTAGCACCTTAAACGCGTCCTATAGTGATTAATCATTATTTCTTCATCCCATTTCAAATGATAACATAATTAAGAAAAATGAACTATTAAGAAAAGAGATTCAATTACTTTTATTATGTTTTAAAAGTTATGCCGTAAGAGGTTCTTGGAGTTTGTCTAAGTATTCCTCTCAGGTTTAGCAAATCAATGGAAATCTTAGACAAGCTCAAGATATTAAAGAAAGGAGAAAATTTCTCTACCATCTAAGCTAATCTCTATTAGCAAGGTAATTACTGTACTTTATTTGTTGGACCTATTTTCCCTACCCAAGTTTCCTTCACAAGTCCCAAACAGCAACTTCATGAAGACGCGCTTACTGCAGCAAACTAGAAACTTTTAATGGTCATGAAGACGAGAAAACAAGGAAGAGATTCAATTGTTTTTCTCTGAAAATTAGTAACTTTCCAAGTCCCAAAAGCAACTTCATCTCTACAATTGCCTTCACAAACTTCCACGAAAGTGTGGACTGTTACAAAAGGCATTTGTTGCATTGGTGGTCCAGCCAAATTTCTGAGTAAATACATAGACTTGACTTGGGTCTTCCACTTTGTAATTCTGATTTTTCATTCCTTTTGAAAATTTAAACCCTCTAGTACATGGTGCTCATGAAAATGTCTTGCCTTTGCCTTATTATGACCCCCCAAAGTTCTCTCTGAAATTGACATTCACATGCACCCATACGCTTTTGTTCAAAACTCCCAAGGAAAAGTCTCTTTTTTTGATCAAGATAACTTGCATACAGGGGGTGGAGGTAGGAGGTGGGCATGGGGGCTATTGCCCCCTGAAATTTTAAGGAAAAAAAGATTGTGTGCATATTTTTAATATTATAATACCAAATATTATTGCTCCATTAAAAATTATAATACCATCATTAATGCAAAATGATGAAAAGTCTGAAACTCAAGAACACAGTTTTGACATGCCTACAATAATCATACCAAGCTTCTGTTATCTTATTTTACAGGATCATAATGATACCCTTCCGATGTCATAGATAGATTTTTGGCCTGCACTATATAATGGGAAATAACAGCCCACCACTTAGGAAGCCGAGAGATTTATATAGTTGTTCTTGATCATCCACCGGAGGCTCCAATGGTTATATGCACATTTATAAGCCCAATATCCCTTACCAAAAGTAGCCTTTCCATACACACCTAGCTGAGCTTTTGCAAATGCCTGATAATCTTCCTTTGATGCTCCATGTACTTCTCATTCCGCTGTCCATTCCCCTGCAAAATTTTCCATTTAATGTAGTGCCTTAGCATGACTATTGCAAATAAAAAGAGTTTGGGGGAGAAAGCACAGTGGTTACCTACAAAACTGAGAGCGTTGGAAGTGGTCACAGTCCTGAGCTGAGAAGCTCTGTTGTTGTAGATATAGTCAATGTTCTGTTGCACATCCATATTGAAGTTGTTTGAATAGAGGTTGTAGTAGTGCACATCAATTACTTCACGGCTGAGGCTTGAAGCAAATGATAGTAGCTCTGTTGAATCAGCAGACCCTAGTCGGTTTGATAGGATCACATAAGCATCTGACGTGTACTTTCTTACTGCATTGTAGCCCAAAGTATAGTATCTTTTTGAAGTATCAAGATTGACACCAGGCGCAAGAGGCTCATTCATCAGCTCGATTGCTGCAAAGGCTGGGTTGTTAGCATATCTGCACTCAAGAACCAGGTCCAGACGATTAGGAAATGGCATACCTTTAACCAAAATCTATTTGTTGTATCATAAATAAGGAAAGTCGAAGTCTGTTGTAGATTATTAACAGAGTTTGAATAATGTGTTACTTCAGTGTATTTTGGCAAGTCAAAGATGTTAAGTGTTTAACCTTCTTGCTAGGAAGTCTATTACTCTCACTGTATCTTATATATAGGAATTTCTCCACTCCGGATATCCATCTCTTGTTCCACTGTGATCTTTTCCATTTTGTGAACCTTGAACTGCATGCAGATCGATGATAACCTTCATTCCATATTTCCAGCAAAATTTGGTCACACCTTAGATATCTGCCTTCTTGTAACAGAGAAAAATGCTGGAGTTGTTACTTACTGTGCCCATGTGAAAGCGTTGCCCAAAGCATTCAAGGAGCCCCCAACAAAAGGTCTTGGTGGTGTTGGATCTTGAGCTATCCACCACCCTACTGGAATCCTCACAGCGTTCAAACCATTTGTCAACATGAAATTGAAATCCTGCCCCGTAATGTAAGAGTTCCAGTGATCCTGAGATGCATTCATGATTTATCAATTTATGGCACTCATTAATCCGCCTATTGCCCATGCAAAGTTAAATTGGACTTAATCTCTCTTACTTGTATGATTTGAGGAGCTTTGTCAGGGCCATAACCATTTGTGATTTGGTATTCTCCTCTTCAATTATTGTTTCCATTCACAATTGTCATCATAAAGACAGATGGATTATCATCTTCCCATCCTGAGCCTCCATAGTCTGCTATTGCCAGAGTCTCGGATTTTACCTGACACGGTTATAATAAGTCGCAGCTTTCATGTTTACATAGGTAACATGACTGGAGTGACTGATATGACATTAATTGCATCGTATTATACGGCACAAAATTATGCACCGTGTCAATTGAGAATAATGTTGAGATAAGTTCACGAGGAGTTGACTACATTTTAGTCAGGTAAAGGAAATCGAATGTATCCATCCTAGTACAGTAAATGAGTCATGGACCGACAATAAATGTCTTCATTTTGATTTGGTTGCACTGTCTCAGCTACCGGCATGATTGCTATTCATGTGCTGTACATTTCAGGGTTTCTGTCAGTACCTGGAGAAATCGTCCGTTTTGTGCTTTCAGGCGGATTCGAGTTCTGTCATCTTCTTTCCTAACGATCTGAAATGTTTCAGAGTTACCAGGTGTGTTTGCAACTACAACTACTTTTTTTCCTTCACCTTGATTTTCCAATCCCATAAATTGTTTGTTAAAGACCCTCAGATTGAAAGTTGACTCGTTTATCCTCCAAAGCTGTAGATTAGAAGGAAAGATGAAAAATGAGAAGGAACAATTCTAGAATCCATTGAACATGCATGCTGTGAAAGAGTGGAAGCTGACAAGGTCTTAAGACAAACCCGAAAAGTTTCATAACCAGAAGCTGAATCACGGTTGGCAACAACATCACTTGCGCCACTATTTTCAGCTGTGAGGTACTTTTGTAGCTTTATTGACATAATTTGCACTTGTGCACCATCCTAGAATAGAAAAATATAGATGGTAAGTGTAACTATAGTGAACTCTTAGGTAGACAATAAGGAGAGCTCGGTGATTATGAAAACCTTTATGATATCCTTAACAGCTCTAAAAGGCAGAAAGAACAGAGACATTATTGAGACATGGGACTAATTCATGGCTTATAGCTCAGAGAAAGTACAGTTACCAAGAGATCATTGTTTGGTATGTCATTGAACAGAGAAGGCTTCATCCATCCCTTAGTAACAAGCCAATTTCCCAGATTTACTGCCTTGTATGGCAATGCAAGAGAGGGTTTGGGAGAACTCACAGAGAAGTATAAAGCTAAGATAAAGATATTTAGAGCCCCCAATGCATTAGCCATTGTAATTTCTTTCTATGCAAGAATGAAGGGAGTGCTCGGCCATATTTGAAGTACTTGTAAACACCTTGTACGGTCATGTTTTAGCAAGTGTGAAATGATTGACCCATTGGTAGAAAAATAGAGAAGGAAAAGAACAGAATTGCCATGTTCTTAGGAGTTGAGACTCCAATGAATTTATTACTTCAGAAAGGGTCTGAGTGAGAACATATTGATTCATCCTGTACCGCCACCCAGTCAGAAACTTCTAATTGCTCATGAGTTGAGACAGTACAGAAGAAAGCAAAGACTTGTTTCCGGTGACTCCTAATAGGTCACGGGTTTGGTTTACATTTTATTCACTCTAACTTAAATACTGTTGTTCCCCTATAAAAAGTTCGAAGTAACTCAGACTCGAATTAATTAAAAAATGGTTCTGAACAGCGATTAAATTAAGTATAAAAAAAATACTGTTGTTCCTGATTGCATATTTTTCTTCATCATAGCTTTTGCCATAAAAAAAAAAAAAACAATATGTAGAAACCCTTGCTTGCATAAAATTTGGATTGCACCTTCACCGCCCCCGCACCATTATCTTAGACACAATGACGTTATATAAATTAAATGAATCAAATTTTTTGTTAAAATTTATGTAAATATATTTTAATTAATTCAAATGGATTATATTAAGGTAAACTGTTACGTGAAAATTTGATCAATTTAATCTAACTAATATCATTATGTTTTATTATTTTTTCGGACTGCCCTCTCTCGATTGCTCTCTCGACTGCCCTCCCTCGATCTCGCTCAACTGACGACTGCTCACACCACCCAATCCTTCTCGCCTCAATCGTTCGAGCAGTGCTCGACCAGGTAAGTATTCCCGTCTCATCCCCTCCCCCCCCCCCCCCCTCTCTCTCTCTCTCTCTCTCTCTCTCTCTCTCTCTCTCTCTCTCTCTCTCTCTCTTTATTTTTTGTTTTCACCATCGATGTTTATGATTTATCTGGTTAATTCAATTCAAGCATTACGGAGTCTATTTTAAGAATTGACTATTTTAATTCCTTTTTTGTTATTCCCAAAAATCAAACTCAAGGGATAGAATATCCGATCACGCAACCCAAAACAATTTGATTCTCTCCCTCTCTCTCCCTCTCTCTCTCTCCCCCTCTCTCTCCCCTTCTCTTTCCCTTTCGTGATCTCTCTCGATTGCTTTATCTCATGATCTCCCTAGCTCTACCTCCCTCCCTCTCTCCCTCGCGATCTTCATTGCTTTCTCTGATGAGCTCTCTCTACCTTTCCCTCTATTCAACCCCTAGAAGACCCAGATTTGCTTGGCTCCGGCTCAGATCTATCCTCTGAAGCCACAAACTTGCTGGAAAATCCCAAATCTAACGCTCAACTGCCCTCTAAAAACTCAAATCTCTCTCCAGATCTTCCTCTCTATCTCTCCCTCTCTCCCTTTCTCACTCAGCCGCCCTCTCCCCGGCAAGAACTCCGCCTTCCCTACCTCCCCGTTCTCTGTCGCCGCCTCTTGCCGACCCCTAGCAAGAACTTCTCCTTTGTTCTCTGTCACCCTCCCTCCCCGTTCTCCGCATTCTCCTCCCTGATTTCCACTGCTCTCACATATTGTTATCAATATTATTATTAAGATTATCGTTATCATTATCATTATTATTAATATTAGTGTTATTATAATTAACATTATTATTATTATTATTATTATTATTATTGTTATTATTATAACTATTAGTGCTTCACTATTACCGCTATTATTACTATTATTATTATTAGTATTATTACTACAAATCGTAGTATTATTATTAATATAAAATATATTACTATAAATTTAAAGTTATTGAAATTTAAAATATTTCAAATCTATAACGGTATAAAATCTATTATTTTATTATTATAGATATATATTTTATTTTATTTTATTTTTCTTTCTTAATTTTTTTAATTCATTTTATATATTATTATTTGAAAATTTCCGCCATAGCCTGTCCTAATCCCAGATAAAGTAGTAGAGTTGTGGTAGGTCAACAGCCAATGTAAAATCTTTTGTCAAATGAAAAAATAAGAAACAAATATAGAAAAATTTTTGAAGCATTTCCTCCTCAACGACGCATTATTTCGGATTCCAGATATAGTAAAAAATTAACAATAGATCCTAGAGTACGAGTAAACAAATTAGTCTATAAAAATAAAATTCACCTAGTTTGACCAACAAATTAGGAGAGATAGAAGAAATAATGAATAGACAAAAAATTGATATCATATATTTTCAAGAAACTAGGTGGGTGGGGGAGAAAACAAAAATAGTAGAATCTTATGATCATAAATTTTGGTATACAAGTAAAGATAAAACTAAAAATGAGATAAAAATAATTGTATATTAAAATTTATTAGAGAATATAGCATAAATAAGAAAAAAGAAAAATAAAATTATATTTGTCAAGTTAGTAAATGAAGAAAATATAGTTAATATATTTAGTGTGCATGCGTTCCAAATAAATATAAATGCAATTAGTTAAAAATGATTTTTGGATGATTTAAATAAATCTATACAAATCATATTTAGTAGAAAAAAGTTATTTATCGGAGAAGATCAGAAATTATTTTAAAACCATATATGGAAACTTTGGATTTGTTAATAGGAGTGCGGTTGGAGATACCATTTTAGAGTTTATCACAATATTTGATTTGGTACTCATAAATATATTTTTTAAGAAAAAAAGTCACATATAGTTATATATAGAAATATGTCCAATGGTAATCAAATAGATTTCTTTGTCATTATGAGAGGTGATAGAATGCTTGTAAAGATTGTAAGGTCACACCATGAGAAAGTGTAACAACTGAGCATAGATTTGGAGTGAGTGTATTAAGAGTGAAACAAGTAATATATTTATAAAAAATGAGAATATAAAAAAGATTTGGAGTGATTATTTTGATAATCTCTTTAATATTAAAAATACAATAAATATAAAAAAATATCGAAATATTTATAAAAGAGATTAATAGAAATTTTAAAAATAAGATTCATTTCCATAAAATGAAGGAGGCCTTAAAAAGAATAAAGAATAATAAAGTTATATAATCTGATTGCATTCCCATTAAACTGTAAAAATATTTGGATGAATTTGATATAATAATATTAATGGATATTTTCAACAAAATTTAGCAAAACAAAAAATTGCCCTAAACATGTAAAGAGAGTACAATTGTACTACTATATAAGAACAAAGGAAATATATAAAATTACTCAAATTATAGATAAATTAAATTTATAAGTCACATTATGAAACTATTGGAAACAGTGATAAACTATGGATTGAAATTAGAGATAAGTATATTTCAAAATTAATTTGAATTTATGTTAGAAAAATCCATTACGGAAATAATCCACTTATTATGACATTTGATGGAAACATATAGAGTACAGAAGAGAGACCTATATATGGTATTCATCGATTTAGAAAAATTATATGATAATGTTTCTAAAAACAAATTGTGGTGGACGTTGATAAAAAAAGAGATTTCGTTGAAATATATTAATTTCATTAGAGATATGTATGAGAGAGTTGCAATCAATATAAAAACTTATGGAATTCAAAACCATAGTTTCCCTATTAATATTGGATTCTATCAAGATTCAATATTAAATCTCATTTTTTTTTGTAATAGTGATAGATGAAATTACAAAAATATTCAAAATAAAATACTATGATATATATTTTTTGCAGATGATATAGTATTTATCGATAAAATTAGAGAGAGTATTAGTGGTAAATTAGAATTATAAAGGGTCACATTTTAATTCACAGAATTTAAATTGTACAGATCAAAAACTAAATACATGAGATATAAATTTAGTAATAATCATAAGGATTACGAAAAAACGATTAAGTTAAATGAATAAAATGTATTAAAAGGTGGACGCTTTAAAAATTTTGGTTCATCATTCAAAATGATGACAATATAAATGAATATATAAATCATAAGATTCAAATAGGTTAAATGAAATGAATAATAATATCGGAGTTCCTTGTGAATGCATGATACCGCTACATTTGAAGGGAAAATTTTATAAAATCGCGATAAAAGTTGCATTATTATAAACCACTGAATGTTAAACTATTAAACAATAATAAAAACAAAAATGGTTGTAATAGAAATGAGAATATTTAGGTGGATATGCGACAAAATTAGAAAAGATAAAATTAAAAACGAAAAAATTTGTAATAAATTGAAAATTAGTTTAATTGTAAATAAAATACGAGAGTGTCGTTTGTGATGGTTTGAATATGTGCAAAGAAAACCTAAAAATATATCGATTATGAAGATTAAGAACTTAAATATAGGAGATTGAATAAAATGTAGAAATAAATCGGTGAAAATTAAGATATAAGTTATCTATAAAAATATGATAGTGAAGTGTTTAGATAAAGAAATGATATTGGATAAGAATGAGTGGTGTAGGAGAATCTGTACAAATTAAATCGGTATTTTTTTTCTTTTTCTTAAATTTTCTCATACTTGTCTTAAATTTTCTCATACTTGTCTCTCAAATGATTAATTTCAATAGTTGAAATTAAAATTTAGAGCGTTGTTGTTATTTTTTTTTCTTTTCAAATTAAATATTAATACGTTTAAGAAGGGAAATTTAACAACTTCTATGAGGTTCTTGGAGTTCATGTAAGTAGTCCTGTGCTATCATAATATTGAAATTATTTGACTAATCCGATTTGATTACTGTGAAATTCATTTGGATTGGCTCTGTTAATATTTTTTTATTTCTAAAATTTGAATTTAAAATTTTGATTAAAAAAAATTATTATTTTTACTGCTGCACCTGTAAGATAATAACAGTAATCTCGATCCTTGAATTATCATCGACTTCACAAACTTTCTGATCTCCAATGGAAGTCAGAAGTCTTGGTCACATGTTGAAGAAGAATGCGCGTTGTTGCATTAAAGCGCCAAACTCCGGACGGACCGGCAGTCCCTTGGAAATTATGGCTCGACTTGATTCCATGATTCACTCCCAAATGCATCTTCCTAGTTAAAATTGAGAGTCTCGTTAACTTGACTTGGGTTTTCCATTTTGAAATTGTGATTTTTTATTCTTTTCAAAAATTTATATTTGTTGCTCACAAAATTACCCTAAATAAATTTCATTAGAATTCTCTTATTTTACGAATTTTTGATTTATTTGAAATCATTAGAGCAACCCGATTTCTAATATCTTTCTATTCTCGTTAAATTATGTATTAATTTATTTGATTTATTTAATCATTAGGTCATTTATTGTTGTCGGGTGAGAAAATCTATTGAATTTAAATAGTATTTTATGATTTTTTAGGGATTCGATATGAGATTCATAACATTACCCTCCCCTTGAGAAGTTGGACATCTACAGACAGCTCCCACTTTAACAGGTAGTCATTTTTCTCTTTGGACAGCTCTCACTCCGACACTAGATAGCCCTTTTCTATTTTGGATCACTCACACTCTAATACCAAGTAACCTTTTTCCAGGTAACCCTCTTTTAGGTAACCATTTTCTATATTAGACCGGAAACTCTGATACCAATTTGTCACGGATCCAAACAATGGACTCAAACTCAATAGAAGAACTTAATCTAAAAACTCGATCTGTTAGGTGAGAGAGTCTATTGGATTTAAGTAATATTTTATGATTTCTTTGAGATCTAATGCGAGATTCGTAACATATATATCTAACCATCTGGGCTGGGCCAGAACCGTGGGTCATTTTGGGTCGTCATTGTAAATACTGCGTCTACCAAGATGAAATGGGTTCGATACTAATTCGAATTCGGACCGTTTAAACCCCTCGAAACTAAAACCCTTTCATTCTCCGACCAAGATGCGGCCCCACCACCTTCCTCTCCGCCTCCACCACCGTCTCCGCAACCTCACAAACCCTAACTTCCGGTACGCACACTCCAAGTCCAAAACCCCAAAACAACCGCCGCCTCCGCCGCCGCCGCCGCGTCCACCGACGCCGCCAAAGCCGCCGAAGAGGCCGGCGTCGTTTACTCTCCATGGCGAAACATGGGACGATCCATACAATTGGATGTCGAATTTGAACGACAAGGTAGCGATGCGACACATGGATGTTTACATGGAGCAAGAAGAAAAGTACACCGAAGCCTTCATGTCCGACACCGATCGTCTTCAGTCTAAATTGCAATCTGAAATGGCGATTCGGTTTGCGTCCGATCTCTCCACTCCTCCGGTTCGCTGGGGACCTTGGTTCTCTCTCTCTCTCTCTCTCTCTCTCTCTCTCCCCTTGTGAGTTGTTGGATTATAATTAGGATTTCTGTTGTTGTAGGCTATACTATAGAAGGGTTGAAGAAGGAAAGCAGTATCCAGTGCTTTGTCGAAGGTCAGCAGCACTGAATGAAGAGTTCATTTCTCATAAATCTCCTTGGGCAGGTTTTGATTTCACCTCAGGTAAGAGAATTGAGCAGAAGATTCTGGATTATAACCAGGAAGCCGAGAGGTTTGGAGGTACAACGTAAGCTTCTATATGTTTTTTATTTTTTCCCCATTAATCAGTTATCGAGATCTTGAATTCTAGAATTAAATTCTGGTTTCAATGTACTTATTTATAGGATATGCTTATGAAGAATTATCAGAAATATCTCCAGATCATCGATTCATTGCGTATACTATGTATGATAAGGATAACGATTACTTCAAGTTATCGGTTAGGGATTTGAATACTGGTTCATTGCTGGATAAACCTCAATCTGATCGAGTTTCCAATATAGCATGGGCCAAGGGCGGGCAGGCTTTGGTCTATGTTGTCACTGATAGCAATAAGAGGCCATATCGGTTGGTAATTTGCAGATTTTTGGATGCATTTTGTCTATGTTCTTACTTTTTGGTTGCAATTTACATGGGAAAAGGCTTGTCTATCTCAACAGGATATTTTGTAGCATGCCTGGATCATCCGAGGGAGATGTTTTACTCTTAGAAGAAGTTGATGACAATGTTTTTGTCAATATTAGACATACAAAGGATTTCCGGTTTGTGACTGTCAATACATTCTCTGCTAGTTCTTCAAAGGTACTATTTTAGATAATATGCCTGTTTTGTGCTATATAGCACTAGTATAAGGTGGCATATGGTTCTGCTCATAATTCGTTCATAGGTTTTCTTAATAAATGCAGCTGATCCTTTGGCTGGCTTGAAATTGGTATGGGAATGTGAGGCTCTAGCCCACTGCATTGTCGAACATCATCAAGGATATCTCTATTTATTTACAGATGCTGCAAAAGAAGGCCTGCCTGTTGACAATCATTATCTTCTCTCTTGTCCTGTTGAAGCTTCATCTAGTCCAGGGCGATGGGAGGTTTGTTCTCTTTCAGTCTCTTGTCCAGTGCCATCTCATGTCATCCATGTTAATAATTCAACACAAAGTTGTTCTTGCTTGCATTTTTACCCTTTGCTACTTATTGAAGGTGCACATGCATATGTATTTCCATACTTGTGTGTGCATAAGTGCACCTTATTTTCTCCAACTTTTGTGTTCTTTTCAGCATAGTCTGTTTTATGGCATTTGTTAGTTCATATCTATCTGCATTTTGGATGGTTTATCACTTATCTTGCATATTTTCTACTGTTAAAATAAACCATAACTTCTCCCTGCGATTTGTCATTTTCTCTGCAGAATGTGTTTGCTGATGACCAAGATCTGATTATTGAGGATGTTGATTTCTGTGAGACACACTTGGCAGTTATTTTGAGGGAAGGTGGAAAGCAAAAAATTTGTTCAGTTGCTCTACCATTCAAACATGGTGTAAGAAAATTGTTCAATCTATGTGTTTTCACGGCTGGCCCTGTTCTACTGCATAGCCCATGGAGCAAAGTTTAGATTTCAACATCATTCTTTGTTTACCTCTATCTTATGTTGGTTCTGGTTTTGTTGCAGCAAGGTGCAGTTTATCTGAAAGAGCTTAAACCAATCTACCTTCCTCTTCCAAAATATGTCTCTCAAATCTCACCTGGACCCAATTATGACTATCACTCCTCAACAATGCGCTTTACAATATCTTCTCCAGTGGTGTGGGGATTATTTTTTTATTTCTTTCTTTTGACTTGGAATTTCAATTAAAAAAAGTTCATAAGGATAACGACTTACCTTTTACCTGACATGATCATCTATGATTCCAAGTCTCTATTTTTTTTTTCTTTTTTAGTTTTTAGTGTCTCACATTAAAGTTAGGAGGGGTTTGATGCCCTGAGTGATGTATCTACTGAATTATTACTAAATTTACAGATCGATGTTTTTCTTCTTTAGTTGATTTTATTCTTTTTTGGTACTTTTCTTCTTTTATTGATAAATTTCACATGGACAGATGCCTGATGCGGTGGTTGATTATGATTTGTTGGATGGCAAGTGGAAAATCATTCAGCAGCAAAATATGCTCTATGAAAGAACACAAGTTCTGTATGGAACTGCTTCTTCGGCTAGCAGCACTGATAGATCGTTGGTGTCTAAAGATTCTGCCGTATTAAATGGGGCCACTGAAGAGACTTCATGGAATGAGCTCTCTGAATTCTATGCTTGTGAGTATTATAATGTCCCTTCCTATGATGGGGTATCAGTTCCTTTGACTATCGTCTATTCATACAAGAATAAGAAACTGGGACAGAACCCTGGGTTACTCCATGGACATGGTGCTTATGGTGAGTTATTGGACAAAAGATGGCGCACAGAATTGAAAAGCCTTCTTGATCGTGGTTGGGTAGTTGCATATGCTGATGTAAGGTTGTTTTCTTTCGTCAAGATTTCAATATTTTGTTGGCTTGAATTATCTGCAATGTGGACACTTCTTGTTAAATCCTTGCTTCTCTCTTATGTTATAGATCTATTATTGCATGCACCGGATTTTTCAATAAAGTTCATTCCAAAATATATTAGTGCTTACTGCTTAATATCATTTGTGTGTCAGAGGCGGAGGTGGTGAGGGTAAAAAGTGGCATCATGATGGAAGACGGAGGAACAAACATAATTCCATTAAAGATTACATTTCATGTGCCAAGTTTCTTATTGAGAAGGAAATTGTGCAAGAGAACAAGCTTGCTGGTTGGGGTTATAGTGCAGGAGGGCTCTTGGTTGCTTCATCTATCAACTCTTGTCCAGACCTATTTCGTGCTGCAATTTTGAAGGTATGAATGGTACCGTAGTCTGGCTGCTAGTGATTCATTAGTTGGTCTGGTCATTGGGCAAGTATTGATATTTTATTTTAATTTTTTTCCAAGTGGATATAGAAGCCAATGACACGCACCTATTGGCATTCCATGATCATGAGTATATGATTCTGAAGATACTTTGCTTCTAACATGATTTCAGACTCTCGAATTAATATAATTTTTTTACTCGTGTGTGATTTAGGTCCCATTTTTAGATGCAAGACATACTCTTCTCCATCCCATTTTGCCCCTCTTACCTGTTGATTATGAAGAATTTGGGTACCCTTGGGACCTTGAAGATTTTCAAGCTCTAAAAGGTTACTCTCCCTATGACAATATTCCAAAAGATGTTGTTTATCCAGCTGTGCTGGTATCTTCATCTTTCAATACAAGGTATATTTTTCACATCTTCTTGTCATATTCTTCTGATATATCAAGTTCTTGAACTTTTGGGTCTGGAAAGAGATGAGTCATACTATGGAATCAAACAATATATTGTCGGTGGAAACTGAAATTTTTGATTGTACTAGGCTTATTCTCAGGAAAGTGAAATATTTGATTTTTCACCATTTTATATATTTGTATCTTTTTCAGATTTGGAGTTTGGGAAGCTGCAAAATGGGTTGCACGTGTCCGTGAGCATACCATATATGATCCAAAACGTCCAGTGCTACTGAATTTAACAACAGATATTGTGGAAGAAAACAAGTACTTGCAGTGCAAAGAGTCGGCCCTAGAGACTGCCTTCCTTATCAAAGTTATGAGTTCATAATGTGTTTATATATTGCCGTGGAGACGTGCATCATTACTGGGTTGAATTGTTATATTGTACTTCAATATTTACCAGGTAAGCGGTTTCTGTTTTCTAAGTAGCCAACCAATCATAAGACCATAAATTTTAAGTTGTTCATGGACAGACCCATGGCATGTCATCTTAGGTCCCTTTCTTCTACTGAAGTCAAGAGAGTTTGTTATCTGTGCATTCGAGTATGATACCATGCTTTTCTTTTGAAGGTATTCCTCCCCCCTCCCCCCCCCCCCCTTTTCTTTTTCTGTCTTGTAACTTAAAGATGATTGCTTTGTCAAAATAAAGAAGCATAAGAAACCCATTTTCTACTTGTTTTCAATTATATTGTAGACGAGGATGATTTTGGCAGGGCAGAGTCTGGAATTCCATCTTCATCCACAGACTCCTGTTTGTCAACGGAGATGGCCACTGCATCTTGTCTCACGAGGCCCACTTTTTTATTCTTTTGTTTAAATTGGTGCAAAATCTTGGCGGTTTAAATTTGGAAAAAAGAAAATGGTTTTTTTTCAAAGGGGCCATAAAAGTTTATGGCCGAACTTCAAGACCAATATTTAAGTAATTCCAAATGGATAACCTAATAGTCATAACTATTCACCTTAGTTCTGTAATTCAGATTCAAATTTCACGTTAAAAGAAATAAAAGGCAAAACACCGACACTTATTGACGTACGTGGGATGGACACTTTCGTCTCTTAATCAGGTCGGGAGTTTGATTCCTACTGGGTATGGAAAAAATAATATTGGGAGATCAGGTCTCACAAAGTGGGTCTTGTAGCGATCGATCCAAATTAATCATGATGAAATTTTGAATATTCAGTG
Source organism: Dillenia suffruticosa (assembly GCA_033439265.1). Classification (NCBI taxonomy): domain Eukaryota; kingdom Viridiplantae; phylum Streptophyta; class Magnoliopsida; order Dilleniales; family Dilleniaceae; genus Dillenia; species Dillenia suffruticosa. The sequence continues at coordinate 3,871,369 of JAVTVX010000027.1, forward strand.
ATGATCAAGTTATGATATAAAAAAAACAAATATAAAAAGCAAAACAAAACAAAACAAACCAATCTTTAAGCAAAGTCCAACTACTCGTTTTATTCATTCGGTCATCATTAAAGATTTAAAACACCTTATCATTAAAGATTTTGACACCAAATTTCTTTTTTGTATTAAATAGTTGGATGCTTTATTTGCTTAATTAGAGATTTTGAGTTTGATTTTTGAGAATGATAAAAAAAGATTTAAAAAAGTCAATTCTTAAAATGAGTTTTACAGTATTAGAATCAAATTAATTGAATAAAATCTAAACATCGGTGGTAAGAATCAAAATCATTAAAAGTTTTGACAAAGAGATAGCCCAACAGGCCCAACGCTGGGGAAAAATCTTCCCGTTAGACCCATAAGTTCTCAGACACAGACAGAACAAGGTATTCATCGGACAAAAAATATATATATTGTTTTCACATAAAAAATAAAAAATAAAAAAGTATGACCCCATTTAATTGGATAAAATGTAATATATTATTAGTAGCAAATTATTTTACACCACATAAGTAAAATTATTATATAATGACACAAAAATATCCATATTTTCAATTTTACTTAGGGAGATAAAATATAATTATTATTATTATATAAAGAAAATAAATATTATAAGTGAGTATTCGATATAACATAAAATATAATAGTATAAAAGGATGTGAGCTCAGTTAGTGGATAAACAGTTGATTGCTGTTGTTGTTGTATAAGTAAAATTATTCAATTTATTCAATAGCTCGAGAAATTTGGTCATATGTGACCAATAAGTAAAAAGTCCAATTTGAATTTTGAATTTTCTTGCCCTGGCCCTAATTATTGCACATCTCTGGCATGAAGCAACCCAGTTGATGAATTAATTCTATGAAATTCCTTGACACCCTTTTAAATTTTATTTATTTAAGTCTTAATCCATTTGATAGGAAAAATATTTTTTTGATGTTAGACTTGAATTTCAGACTTAAAATTTTGAATTATGTTTCCTCCTTGCCCCAATTAATTGTTCAAATCTACATGTGGCACAGGGAAAGTGGTTTCTTTAACATTTAAAGTAGCAAATGAGTTTTATTTGACTAATCCGATTTAATTATTATGAGATCCATTAAGGGGTTTACTCTCCCAAATTCTGTTTTTTCATTTCCATGATTCAAACTCTAAACCTATGATTAAAGAAATATAGCAACTTAAAGCTACATGCATGGAAATTCAATAGAAACCATGAACTTTAGTATTATGGTTTCGGGTTCCTTTCTTCTCGTAAGGTCATAAAGTTTGTCATATGGACGTACCAGTAATTCATTTCTTCCCATATTAAATGAAAGTATGGTTGCGAAGGTATTCCCCGCCCCCTGGCCTTCTTTCGCTTTTGCCTTTAAATTAAATACGATTGCTTTATTAAAATCAAGAAGAATTGACACCCCATTTTCTATTTTTTCTAAATATTATGAAATATATATGTTGATGAGGATGATTTTGACAGGGCAAATATCTGCAATATCTATATGTTTAGTTGACACCTGCAATGTTCAACTTGCTTTTGTTTTGTCAATAGTTCACCATCACCAACCACCACATAAAAAAGAAAGTTTTCTTTACAATACAATCTTATCAAATATTACACCACTTTACTTTGTCATTCACTTTTTGCTTTCATTTGAAAACCAAATAGACTCGCAGGTGCTTAATGCATATGGTGCATGAACAAAAGGCAGGTAATTGATAGCTCTATTCTTAATCAAGTCCTGGGAGGGGAGGTTGGCAATACCCCACCACATTTTTATAGTAAGAGCATTGCTATACAGCCCGAAAAAGTCAAAAACCTAAGATATCGTGTACTGATATACAATGTATTTATGTTGATTTTTATGAATATTTCAGTATTCAAGACCAAGAGAATGCATTTCGGCGGGCCCGACCTGGTCCAGCCAAACATCATTTCTCTTCTCAACATGATGACCCACTTAAAAGCGCCTAGGATGCAAAAAGAAGGAAGAGAGGAGAAATTATTAGTCAGACATCATTATAATTCTATATTGGCAAACAGAGGTTAATGCCAAGGAGAAAAAGAGATGTAGACGTCTCATGAATCAGTCTATAAGGTTCAATTTTCTGGGTAGGTGATACCGTCTGCAGCTGACTAAGAGAAACTACTTGGCATTATCTGAATGAATGGACTGGTTTCTGCTTACATTGGACTACTGTAGCTGACCATAAATCTTGGCATGCTTAAAATAATTCATGATTTGTTTATGTGAACAGTTATGGGGTAGGTGGTGCCACACTAGTTAGGAAATTGCCAACCAAAAGTATAAAATTTGAGAATCCAAACATCAAGTAAATGAAAACTGCATATGGAATTATTAAGGAAAAATATCAATCTTAAATGAAAGGATCTAAATCCCAGGTGAATTCATTGGGGGAAGCTTCTTTCTTTTAGCAACATACAACATTCAATCTTCGAAAATTGCACTGCAGAGATTTTAAACTTACACACAAACCCCGTGTTTGTTTACCCTGCATAGCGTGGACTGTTTCGCATGCTCAATGGGTTCACCGGTATATACCTGGAAGCTGTTATAAAAATTAATATGTAAAAACAGAGAAAAAATATCCTTGGATCTAAATTCGAACACAGGTGAATAGGTTGATTTTGGATACAACCTTTAGTAACCGCTTCTAGTTCTCAAGCACATATTACACACAATGCTAAAACAACAAAATTGACCAATTTACTCTCATTTACAGAGAAATTTTATACTTTTCGAAAACTCCAATGTTTTGATGTAATATTTTTTTGTTCTAGTCAAGAAATAGTACAAGGTAATACATAGGAATGGAAAAGAGAAAAGGAGGAAGAACCTCGTCCCAAACACCACCTAGCTAGGTATGACTATGACATAAAAAGACCATGAATAATGTACAGGAGCATGGATGCACAGGTCTAGACAAAAGAGAAGCGCACAGGGTCAGATTTGGGCTTGATGTGTAGGCCCGAACTCCAAGCTGGACTAGGCCCATGCCTGTTATTATAGAGCCTAAGCCCGGACCAGCCCGGCACATGTTCACCCCTATATGGGAGGATATGTCAATTCAACATTAATCGAACAAATGAGAACTAACCTATTGGTCCAAAGTGTTTAAAACTATTAGGTGAAACTCTGGAAGGATTCATGAAGTGAAAAAGCTTGAAATGAAACTAAAGAATGCGGGCTACAAGAACCTTTACCTCAAACCCATGAAAAGAAAATACTTCTAAAGATAACCGGAGGAAATTAGATTTGGTAGACAGCAAAAAGAGTCAAGCCGTGGATTTCGTGACAAATGAATTCTGCTTTTCTGAATTTCATACGCATTTTGACACTCAACAACTTTACAAAAACACAGAAGGCGAGAAAGAAAGATCTAAGCAATTGAAAAACATGAAAAACAAAATTCACCCGCCTGCAAGAAGATTCCACATGGATAGCAAATTAATCCAGCAAGAGAAATATTACCTAACAATCGTCAATGTTTGGTCCAACTCTATTGCTCGAATTCTTGATCCGTGCATCCCATAAACTGTCCATGCTGTGCAGAATCTTCTTTTGAAAGTATCCACACTACTACTACACCGATTTCAGGTTCTATGTTTCCAAATCTTCTGCAACAGTTGGAAGTCCACCCCCCTTGACAAAGGAAGGGTTCAGAAACTTTGCCACAAAAGACCACAATTTATAGACATCTTCAAAGTTAGTCAGAAAGCCCAGAGAAGCCGTGACAACCTCAACTCTGATGAACCCGCCTTTTCCATCATGGTGACCATTCTCCATGGGCCTGCATAATGTGGTGTCTTCCAGAGTCAAAGCTCCACGCTGATGCTTTGAGGAATCAAGAATCCTTATGTGACTTAGGAAGCCAATTCCAAGAAAGATGCCATTTCCCTCGGCTAACTTCTGAACAACTTCTGGATTGATGAGACCCCTGTTGCCACTATCTCTTATGTTGAAAGCCACAGCCGCACCTCTCTCGTACTTTATTTTTGGGCCATATATGTGAACAAGGGGCACAGTATTGTCTCCATCTGACGAAAGCAACCTTAACTGCAGTAATGATGTCACTAGCCAATTTATCAAGAACCGAAGCCTGGAGGTGGTTTTGTTGAGACCCAACATATTAATATGGTCAAGATGCTGGCAAATTATCTCAGGTTCCCTCCTGTCCCACTCTTGCCCATCACCATATTCTCCATCACTGCTGTAGTCTTCGTCGTCCAAGCTCGTTACAACAGAGACTTCACCTGTTTCAACAGTACTGCTGGGCTGCTCTCTCCGGTTGTCTTCCATGCTGAAGGATACCCTCCTCCCCTTATTTGCAGCTTGTTCATGTTCTTCCACACCCCAAAATCTTCCACCAGCATATTTATTGCCTTCTCTCCTGCCCAACAATCTATACTCTCCTTCTGTCTCTCTACTTATGGCACTTTCTTTTAATTCTGAGCATATTTCAGAAGTGGAACCGTTCTCAAGATCATGATGCCGGGACATGAAAATTGGATTGTTTATGCTAGTTCCATTTACCAAAGGCTTTCCCAGAGACCTTTTACTTTCCAGTTTTCCGGACTGTGGTTCCTCTTGGATCTCTGAAGTAAGCCGAGAATCTGAATGATCTACCTCATGTGAAACTGACTGAACAGCTGCATCAAAGGAGAGCACATGGCGGTCTTCATGATGCCCTAAGTTCATTTCTCTGTCATCGTACAATGGGCTTCTAAACATCTTTGTTGCTGGCTTTGGAGACCGTTTGCTGTTTTTCTTTCCGGTAAACCATGACGGTGGTAATGGAGAGCTCACCTTCTGCTTCGTCAGATGGCTTGCACTGTCAGAACCCAGTGGACTCTGACCCAGATCAATCCAGAATGAGTTGTCTGATGATTCATCTTCACTGAATACAGGACTTTTCATGACCTCCCCAATGGAAACACTCTCTGTTTCTTCGAAAATGGTACTTGTCCCATCCCTGTCTGAGCTGTTATCCTGATCCATCTCAGTCTCAAAAACATCCCTCACCTGGGCAGAGGTGAATGCACCAGAAAAGGCAGGCAACTGTGACCCTGGGCGAGTTTCATGGCTTGATTCTCGGTCTTTATCAACTTCAATATCATCGGTCCCAATCAGTTTGTCCAGACCATCAATAGAGTCACCCAAATATAGAGGATATTCAGGAGTTATCTTCACCATTCCAGACCCAGTACACCCATGCTGATTCTGAAGACATCCCATCACAGACTTCTTGATGAGAAGGCACCCAAAACCAGTTGGGTCGTACCCAAACACCCTATAAAAGGAGGTGATAATGAAATCAGGTCGGAAAAGAGACAAGCCCAGCGAATCCATGTCCTTGGGACCCAATGAACCAGCATCAAGCAAGACATGCCAATTGTTCTGCTGAGCTAATGCCATCCACTGGTAAGAATACTTGGCCCCGGTAACCCTAGACTGAACTGGGAACACAAAAAGACCAGTGGCAGAATCTTTCTTCCTCCTCTTCTTGTTAGAAATTTGCTTTCTAAGATCAGTGGAACAAAGTTTTAGGGTTGGCCATTTAAACCATGCACTATAAACTTTAGCACCTTTATCTTTAGCACCCTGGGCCATCCAATTCACAGACTGGCTCTCATAATCAAACATTGTTAACAACTTTTTATTCGTATGAAAAGGGTAGGATTCAGCCAGCAATTTAAAAGCTGACCCTCGGCTAACCGTAAAAACAAGACCATACTCATTCTCGGGGATGTTCAAGTAATCCATTATCCTAGACTTTACGTCATGTTCTACAGTGCCTTTCTCAGCTCCACCATAAAGTGCGTGATTACTTAAATTTGCAGTTATCTCAGACAAGCTAAATGTTGAAGACTCCCAATAATGTACAGACTGAATATAAGAAAACAACCCAAAGCCACAGTAGTCAAGGCACACCTTTGGGACAGACCCACCATCCAAATGTGCGTATTCGTCTGCTCTTAGCTCGTCGATCTTCTCCGATGACTGATACTTTGGATACATTGTGAGAAACTTAAAGAAGGACTCTCGAAGCTCAGGAATTGAATCTTCTGATTCGAATGTTCGCTCCGCAGCAAGGGCAGTGGCTCTGAGGAACTCCTTCTGGGCGTGAAGCCTAGCAAGAGACCTTGATCTTCCCAAGGTCTCCTCTTGATTGTCAAGTGAATCAGTCTCCACATCTTGTGATTTGAAGAGTGACCCATTTTCAGATGCCTCCTCAAGAGCCTCCCTAAGCTTGTTTTCTTGCAACTTCCTTAGAATTGAAGGGTTCTTCCTGATATCATCACCTGAATCAGACCCATCTTTTTTTCCTCGGCTCTTTTTCTCCAAAAATAGAGCAGCACAGTGAGATATAGGTTTCCATAGTGAAAGATGCATCAAATCTTCTCTGCAAAAAACTTCAATCTGAGAGAGCAAAACCCAGAAAAGATAAAACCAGCCCAAAGCTTTATCAAAGACCAGACTTTAGCCCATCTAACTAAAATCCCAAAGTCCTAAAGCAAAGAGAATCAAATCAAATCAAATCAAACCTCCGGGTTTTCAAAAGAAAAAATGAAGTCTTAGTACTAGGGAGGGAAAACATTCAAACGCACAAAACTAGAGATTCAAAAGAAGACTAGGAAAGATGTGAACATGGAAAAAAAATGCTAAACTTCTCCAAAAGCAAAGGATCTTGAACCAATTCAAAGAAAACCCTAACTTTAACTTTCTTGCAGATAAAGAAAAAATTAAAAGACCCAATTCAGATAAAGCAACCCCTTTTGAGAACCCAGATGTAAAAACACAGAATTGGGGACCAAAATCAAACTCCAAATGAGTCAATACATCATTTGTAACATTTTTACCAACTAGGTTTAGAAAAAGAAACCAAGGGAAAAACCCCAAAAAAGGAAAGCTAAACAAACCTTTTAAAAATCCGAGAACACCCAAATCAAATTGACCCCAAACTCAAGAAAAATCCGCTCCAGAACCCAAATTTTTGCAAGATACCCAATACAGTGAAAGAAATCAGGAATCCCTAGAAGTGACCCAGAACTCAGAAACTATATCGAATCCCACAGGATTTAGGCATTTCTCATGAGATGCTCATAATGGTCCCGAAGAGAAGAGCAGTATATTAACAAAACCCCACAACCTCTCTCTCTCTCTCTCTCTCTCTCTCTCACGATGTCAAATGCTTTCTCAACTCACAGTTGCAACCCAACAGAGTCCACTCTCTGTCCCCCTCCCTCCTCCTCCCCTCTCTCTCTAACGTCCGTTAGAGACGGCGAGTGAAAGAACATTTGACTTTGAGAAAGAGAAACCAATAAGAAAATGGAGTTGATATTTGATAACTTCCCACCCCCCGTCTCTCTCTCTCTCATGTCTGTTGGTGTAAATAAATTGGGGAGATTAATATTTATTATAATTATGAGGTTGGTGGGATCCACTTTTTGCCTCTATCTCTCTCCCTCACACTTTCAATGGTCCGACGGTAATCGGTAATAAGGAAATTGCCAAAAGTCAAATAATAAGATGGTTTTGCCTTTTTCTTCTTTAGAAATCAATCAGCTGGCTTTGCTTTGCTTTTGGTTTGGCTAGGATTGCAAAAGCTGTTTTCTGTCTAACCCAGGGCCCGATCAACCCCATTTTCACTTGACATCGAATCCATATAGATAAAAAAAAAAAAAAATAGCGAATCAATTAAATCAATTATCTAATTTTGATCAAATCAGTATGGTTACACCTTTATTTTTTCATTCATTCATTATCGCCTTCGATCTTGTTATCTCACCTAATGTTTCAAACACACACCCTCTCACAAACCCCACCTCCATGCACTCCCCACATTCCACACCTCATAGGTAGACTGACCCAGATGGATCAATAGATCGTCTTCCTTGATTTTATTCGCCACGGCTAGATTTTTTTTCCACTTGTTTCGCTCTTCATATCACATAGGCAGGGAGGCAACGTGGGGATGTGGCCGGTGATCGTGAGATAGAAAAAGGAAAGAGAAATCTTCATCTTGTGTTTCTATACGCTTGAACCTGACTAACATACGAGGCTAAAACTCATCGTAATTGTCGAAAAATACCAACTGACATCCAAATGGGTTAAAAATTTTAAACTAAATACTTTTGCGGGGTTGGTTGGTGGTTGGGCTTCTAACCAGTTCGTGTCAATCCTCGACTTTTACTTCATTTATTTTAGAAATTCTTTTTGTTAAAAAAAATTGAGTAAATTTCGTAATATATTTATCCATAAATTATATTCAATTCAGATCAATAAGAATTGATAATAAAAATATGTCACTTTTGCTATAATATACTTTCTATAATAGGTAAAAACTCTCTTAATAACCTATAGAGAGAGGAAATGCTCTTTGTGTTAGCAAAAAAATTTGCGAAAGAAAAGAAAAGTTAAAAATTAGATTATTACATAAAATCACCCAACCGCAAATGATATGAGAGTACATTGTACGATCCAAAAAATCCTATGAATATTTGACTTCATACATACGAGGAGTCACTAGAACTATTTGTAATATAAAAATGTAAAGATTTGTGTAAGAAAATTTAGTCAATAATAATTTATCACCTTAATCTATAATCAATAAAAATATGATTATCAAATTTTTGTTTGGAATTTCTTATACATTAATCTATTTCCATTGCTAAAACAGATGTTTTCTTTTTCAAAAAAAAGAAAAAAAGAAAAATGATAGTCAAAATAATCACACTTTAATCTTAAATACAGGGGTTTACTTTTAAAACTCAAACTAAAAATACCTCAATTGTGGTCAAACCAAAGTATGATTAAATTAATATGAAAATCATATTGTTAATAAAAGTTTATTAACATTTAATTTCCCAAAATATATGGATATATAAAGTCACCCAATGCTCCAAAGTTCTTTGGATTCCCATCCTTGTGTTCCCTGCGGTTGGGCACAAGGCCCCAGATAAGGGCTCATCAAAAAATGGAAAGGGCCTAGACAAATCGACTGCAACCACAAGTTTCCAATTTGTTTTACATTTTGGAATTAAAATGACTACCAAAGGAACGGTCGCACCAAAAATGGGTTGTTTGAAGATTAAGTAATAAGAATGCTGGTAACGATATTTGTTACCGTAAGTAAAAAAAAATATCTTCATTTTTTAATTAAATCGGAGATTTAACTTTCTTTAAACACGAAAAAAACAATATCGGGAGACTTTCTTCTCAAATAAGACCTAATAGTCAGATCGATCCGGATTAATTTAGGTGAAATTTTAGATATCGGACGATTACCTAACCATAGGAACAAAAAAAAGTAATAAGAATGCAGGTCTCGAGATTAGAGGTCATTTTCATCATACTATGTTTCTCGTGAATATCGGACTCTATATCCTTTTCTTGTCATTTTGTATTAAAGCGGTGAGTATTTAAAATAACAATTTAATTAATACGATTCGAATATTATTAAATTTAATTTTAAAAAAATATTTTTAATATAATTTTTTTATTCTTAAATTTATATTAATTATCAGGATTGCATTATTATGCCCGTCATCGATTTAACCCAAGCTCTGCCTTGATTATCCCCTAAGCGACATACTCCTTTCTCCAAAAGTCAGCGCATTGGCTTGTCATAACTTCTTACGTTCTTCAGTCGAGATCCGAAAAATTTATATTAAGAGTTTAAAAAGTAAGAGTTATAATATTTTTATTAGGATAAATAAAATTCATAGTCGTAGTTTTAGAATTATATATATAATTTTTTCTTAAAATTTTATGAATGAATTTCTGCTACCCTTGTTGTTATTATGAGAAAATCAAATATTTAAATATTTTATTGTTTAATTAGATAGTAAAATATAATTAAAAGTTTTGAATAATTTAAGATACACTTCCGTACTAAATTCAACAATTTTAATTATTAAATATCTTTGGCCCTTGCTTCCAATTGTGATCAATTCTCTTCCAATTAATCTTTGAAATATGCGTATAGTGGAAGGTTAATGGATGGCGCAAAGATTGCATTGAATTTTCCATCTTTCTTTGCAATTTTTTTTTTTTTTTTTTACACGTACGAAAGGCTTAAACTCGTCTTAGAAAGAGAAGGAATGATACCAGTTAACTCTCTTTGCTCGTGCTTATGACTATTTAACATGTCAACATCCTTTGCGGTGTAGGTCACGTCATATTCACACCATTTTGGCTCTATCATTCACTATCAAACCTTTTTTTATTTTACCATCACCGATCGATCAAGTATTTTAGATTTTATCTCAACTAATATGAATCGATCGTTTATAAAGTTTAACTTAGAGATAAGTTTTTCAGTATTGATTTTTTCGTTTCTATAGAGATCAAACTTCTGACCATAATTAAAAGATATTAATTTCTAACTCAACTGAACCATCAAACATTAATATTATTATACACATTTTGATTTGACATGAGTGCTGGTATTGGTACCCCGTGTTAGACAAAGAGCACCATGGTAGTTCATCCGCTCTCTCTGAGTTTTAGGTGTCCCAACACCTCCCTATGTTTTGTTGAGGGCCTTTAATAGGGTTGAAATAGAGATCACCTCTCTGTTTGTTGTATACCCCAAAATAATTAGGTACCCCCAACACTCTTATATATGATTTATTTTTGTAATGATCTATGTAAAAACCATTTAAAATAATTGAATTTAATAAATTTTAAAACTATCTGATAAATAGATGGTGTAGAATAATTGTTAAAAAAATTATATTATATGCAAACTAGAAATGTTATATTTAACTAATTACTTAAATATATTTAACTTTCTTGCTAAATTTTATGTGGTTTCAAAATTTTTATTTTGTTTTATGTACTTCCGATTTTTAACCATATTTTTGTTTAATCAATTGCTGTTTTATTCCTTTGTGCTTTAATTTCCACATATCAAATTTGTTTAAAATCCTAATTTGACTAAAGAACGAAATAGAGGAAACTTGGGGGGGGGGAGGACAAAATGCTAATAGAACAGAGGGGCAAACTTGCAAAAAGCTAAAATTATGGGGTAAAGCTGTAGTTAGGACAGCCAGGACATAATTTCCCTTTCACATAGAGCAAAAATTAAAATCTTTGCAAAATTATGAAGAGGCAAAATTTAGGATTAACTTAGGGTGCTTGGTTTGCACCTGTATATCAAAATTGAATTTGAAATTAAAGATTTTGGAAATAGATCGTAGAAATTCACGTTTTTACTGATTTTTTAAAATCTTGTAATTTGAAAATTTTATTTCTAAATCTCATACTCATTCCATTAACAAATATATGAATTTTAATTTAATTTTTAATTGAGATTCATTTTAATCAAACTCTTGTGATAAATAAAAACAGTAATACAATGTTTTGGTCCCTTTCTTTAAAGGGGTAATCTAATTTTTCTTTTCCAACATGGCTTTAATCCTTGCAGACTTCTCATAAGAGACACGTAATCTAGGTAGAGGGTTTGAGTCATTATCAACATAAAGACTTACAAGTCCTTTTGAAATGGAAAATTTTAAAGGAAATTAAGGGCACTCAATATAACCAACTAAACCCTAAAATATGGCATACTTATTTGGGGTACCCCTGTGTCTTTGGACAACCAAAAAACTAGGGTTGCATATTGGGCAGCATCCATTCACCTACCAAAATCTGAGAGGAGACTGCCCTAGTTGACTATTGAAACATTGGGGTCTTTTAGCATTAGTGATAAAGACAACTTAAAATACCATAACTTGGTGCCAATACTGACTTTTCTGTTTTCAACTACTCTGTTTCCAATTCAATTATGCATAAATAGTATAATACACATCAAACTAGAAAGACCAACTTGGAAAGTGGGAGTTTGTTTGTCCATTTTAGTTTACCCTCTCTTCCATCATTCTCCTCAATTGCCATAATGCTTGGAAAAAAGCAATGCTTCATTAAATGTGCCCAAAGTTATTGAAAATTTTGAACTATACCATAAATTCATTAAAAAATAAGTATAGCCCCTCTCAATTTAATCTTATACTTCGCCTAACTCTATACATGGTGGTGTGGCATGATAGAGAGAGAGAGAGAGAGAGAGAGAGAGAGGTTTCGTTACGTATCTGTTATTAGCCTTTTCTTTTCGTCTTGGTTTCTATTGCGAGTGGAAGCCTAAAAGGAAATCAGACCAACCAAGAGTCTTTTAGTAAAATAACAGATCAACCCCTTCTTCTCTTAAAGATTAAAGTTGTGAATGCTCACTTTGGCAAAGCATGCGCCTAGCGTATATAATGTTGATGTGCCATGCAATTGAATTGAAGTACTTTAAGACAAAAAGACATCAACTTTGTTAAAAGGCAGCAGGAATTAGGAACTCCAATCAAAGGTAATGAGTAGGTAATGGCCCTTTTTTCTTTGGAACCTTTGCCTTTTGCTTTGGCAGGACTCTCTCTCTCTCTCTCTCTCTCTCTCTCTCCCCTTTACACATTTCAACTTCACTTTAGTTATGTTGTCAGTTTGCATTCAAAGTCATTGCACAAAAATGAAGTTGATCAAATTGTCTGTAGGGGGGCAATGAACCGTTGATAGGACTCACAGTTCTGGCAGAACAGACCGGGTCAGTCATGGTCAAAGCACTCACAAGTTTGTTTGTCCGTAGAAATGGCCCCCTTTTAGAATTAGTATTAATGAATCTAAAAAGTAGTAACCTTAGTGAATGGGACAAAAATCCCGCTTTTTACTATCAGCAAATGGAATAACCAAGTGAGAGAGAGAGAGAGAGAGAGAGAGAGAGGAGCATTTCTGTCCATATATTTAGGGTGGTTGGGGGTGGAGGAAGGAGCGAAGACCTTTGGTCAGGCAAGTTAGGTAGGTGGCTAGGACCGGATTTGGAATAAGTTTGGACCTGTCTCCTTCTTACGAAGAGTGAAAGTGTTGGGCCCGGAACGCCCAAGGCCTAGACCTATATATTTTTTTTTATACTACACCGATTAATATTCGAAATTATACTCTGATTAATTCGATTCGGGACTTGCAATGACCTATTTAAGGGAACAACCCTCCCAACATAATTTTTTTCATACTCAAATTGCGAGTCGAATTCAAGAATTTAGTTAAACGATCTAACACCACATCCCACTAAACCAACTGTCCATTGATAGACCCAGACCTACATATCATGCATTGACACCGTCTACCATCATGCAAAACCTCAATAATTGAAAACCATATAAAGTAAATTTGTCTCTTTAGATTGCATAACAAGAGCAAATCTCAAAATGAGATGTTTCCATGTCCAGCACAAACAACCTAATTATCCAAGGTCCACCAATGACAGCACCTAGTCACGCATGCACTGCACCAGCATGTAAGAACAGGATTTCAAAATAACAAAAAGATGAGGTAAGATATGACACCAGCAGGTAGCCATTTGAAGCTTCAACTTTGTGCGTAACAAAAAACCAAGAGGGCATAAATACCACCGGTTAAAAAACTGCTTCTTCATGTAGTCTTCTTTTGGGACCTCAACCTTCGAGCTATACAGTCTTGGCTAGGCTCACTTGGAATCATGCGTTTTCTCTTTCTATTCACTACAGTCACAGCCGGTTCAGAATTCAAATTCACATCATTCTTTTTCTCCAATTCCTCACAATGAACAATATTACTTTCAATATTCTGATCTTGATTCGGTCTTTCAGCAATAATCTGCGGGCTTGGTTCTGCCACAGTCGCATGCTCCTTTCCAAGCATCATGTCACTTTCTGCTGCAACATCCATATCACCATGCTCATTGTCCTTACAGTGCATTTCCTTCTCATTATCACCTTTGAACTCATTATCAACATTTTCATCAGCTGGCTTAGAATTCAAAGTATTCTCATCCTGCATCTCAAACTCCTTGTAATCAACAATACTGCTTTCCATAAGCTTGGGATTTGCCACAGCAGTAAGTTTACTTTCAAGCATCTGCCCACTTGCCGGTACAACAGTATTATCACCAACAGATTCCTTCTCATTATCATCCTTGGACACATTAACCAATTTTTCATCAGCCACGGTAATAAGTTCCATTCCAAGCATCAGGTCCTTAAATAGCATTTCCTTTCCATTTCCTCCTTTGAGCTCACCATCAACTTTTTCATCAGCTTGAGGTTCTGGCAATCGACACTCATCATTGGTCATGGAAACTTCTTTACTCTCGGGCAGCCCTTGAATCTCTGAAAAAGGTAGTGACCTCTTTGCGGAGACTGGGGTTTTTTTTGCCATGTCCTTACCTGAATCAGCTTCTGAGCGATGGGTTTGAATGAGATAATGCGCTACTGATTTGTAGCCCAGACTTGAAATCTGAAAGACAATTAGCTTAGTACAGGTAGGAATTCATTCTAGTTTGGGAAAATACGAAACAAGGTTGAGAAAACCTCACCCTCCTGTAAAGTGAGCCAGTAGGATGCCATCCTTTAGCTTGCCGACATAAACTGCAGTTGCAGATCCCACGGCAGACGGGGCATATCCAATTTGGATTGTTCTTTGCTTCTAGCACATTCTCCCCATATCTGCACACAATGAGCCTTGGATGTTAAACAGATGCAAACTTTTGCATATTCTTTCACAAAGTTGAACAAATTGCAAGATAGCTAATGTTCAGATAAAGATGTACAGAAGTTGCAAATATTATGTGATACCTCATATAGAGACAATCCCCACAAAACTGTCCTTGGACCAATCTACATTTGCTGCAGTGGGTACGATGACCTAGAGTTTTTTGCCTGCATAAGAACAGCATTTGCATCACATTAGTACAAATAAACAAGCAAAATGCATCAGCAATGTGATGTTGTCTGAGGTCGGTCATAAATCTAGAACCTTGTACATTTTATGGAAGGGAGCCAAGTAATGACACTAGAAGAAGAACAAAGAGGAACACAAGGTACACATTCTCTCAACATTTTCTCTTGGAATTTCAAATGCTTGACAACAAAACCACAAATTTTCCAAACGGAAACTTGTGAAACCTGCTTCTCAAAACAGCATCAAATTGTTTCCAGTTTCTATATCTATTACTAGTTGTTTAAGGATCCAAACATCAGCAGTGTAAGTTGGTTACAGTGCGGTAAGACATCCATACAGATCAAAGCCAGCATTTGTAGTCCTTGAAGACACGATAATGATGGTCATAAACAGCAACTTTAGTCAAGATTTCCCAAAGTATAAAATCAGGTGTATCATACAAAAGAAACAATAATTATATACCTTCTGGGTTCTTTTCACAAAAGTTAACAAGAAAAAATACAAAATATATTTGACAATTTTCTTCAAAAAACAAGAAAATAAGTACCAAAACAAGTACTTGTGTTTCATCTGGAAAATATTTTTCCTCTTGCCATTTTTTTATGGCACCATTTGCCCAATCTTTGGTGTAAACATTTTTTAAGGAACACCTTAACTCTATCCACCACATCTCTCCCTGATTAAAGATCTAATACTTCTGCATACGCCTAATCACAAACATGATACAAAGTGGAATTGAGGCCCTCTCCTTTACATAACCGCACAGCTCCATCCAAACAGATCAATGCTATTCCATAAAGAAAGAGAACTGCCGAGCACAACTAGGGAGCAACGAGTAATGTTAAACTACTTTTATTGGGAGCAAGAACGCACCTTGTCTCCTCTTTAAGTCACGTTTATAGAGAATCATACTCTACAATAAGTAAAGCAGAATGTTGAAAATAAACATCACTTAAAGCCCAGCATATCTCAGCCCTTGTATCAAGTCCATTAGGATCCTTCTTGGGCTGCTCCAAGATCCATTCAAAGGGGCCTTAAAGGCCTGCAGTCTGGGCATGCAAAGGAGCCCATATGGCTCCCAATGGATGCTAGCCGTTGGCCCAATGGCCAGCATCTGCTAGCCCAGGAGAGGGCTGTTAAGCCCTCTCATGTTCTCCTTTGATATCTCCCTCTTTTTTTCTCTATAAAACCCCTTCTTGTGTTCTTTTGAAAGCATGAACAAGTGTTCAAGAAACCAATGTATTTGTATTGTGAAGTTCAATCAAAATCTCTCTAGCTTTTCTTTACTTTGCTCTCTACTTTCACTATAGTTTTAACATAGTATCAAAGCAAATTTTGATCCCTTCCTTTTTAAGGTTGGGTGATCCTCCTCCTTCCATCAACAATACCCAAATTCAAAGCATAACCTCCATCCAATTAAAAGAAGGCAACTACTACCAATAGACCAATGTAATGAAGAGAGCTCTAAATCTTCACAACTTGGAAGGTCACATTCTTGATAAAGCTCTAGATGAATCAAACTCTTCATTTAGAGAGTGGAAGAAAATGGACGATCAAGTATTCATCATCTTGCTCAATTCCTTAGATGAGACTCACAAGGCCATCGTAACTTGTGCACCCACCTCCAAAAGGAAAATCACTTCCACAATACTTTGGAGAGCTCATGTCCCTCCGACCGGACTCCATCGATTTGAAGATTATTCGGAAAATGAGGGAAGAAGATAAAATTTTTGTTTTACTCATTGGGTTGGATGATTCCTTCTCAAGTTTTAGACAAGAAATCCTTCGAATGAAAGGAGTTTCCATCATTTGGGGAAGTCCAAAACATGATTCAACTGGCTGAAGTGAGCATTCGATTGGACGAAAGCTCCAAACAAAGAATGGAGGCTCAAGGGTTCCTTGCTCCTTCGGATAAGCATGCTGCAGCCAAAGTAAATCAACTTCCCAAGAAAAATGAGATATGTTCTTATTGTAAAAAAAAGGGTCATACAAGGTACAAGTACTGGTTTCTACATCCACAATTAAGGCCAAAGACATTCAAACTAAAAGAGCAACAAGGAGCGATGAATCCCCTCAGTTCTCAACAGCAGACCTATGCACAACATGTGAAGGTTCAAACTCCATCTTTGATTGATTTTGCAGCATTACAAAGTCAATTAAATGAAATCACAAAGAGACTTCAACAAATTGCTCCCTCAGTTGACAAAAATTAAGGTACCTTTTCATATTTAAATTCTGAAAATTTTCTTATTGATTGGGGTATCGACTACCATATGATTAGAGATAAAACCAAAGTTAAAAGATATAAAAACCTCTCTAACTATAAGATAATTTGAGTTGCTAATAGACAAAATTTGAAAGTAAATCAAGTTGGGAAAATTAATATTTTTGAAAAAACAACAAATATTTTCTATGTCTCTAAACTTATTTCAAATCTATTGTCCATAAACAAACTCACTAAGATCAAGGGTATAGAGTTGTTTTTGACCCAACCTCTTTTTTTTTTCAAGATCTCAAGTCAAATCGATTGATTGGCAAGGATTCTAAAACAAGAGGGCTTCACTTTTTGGATCAAGAACAATATGCACTTATAGCTCATATCAAGGAAGACTCATCTCTTTGGCATGGGCGATTGGGATATCCTAGTGATCGAGATTTAAAACGTCTATTCCTAACTTTAAATTATGAGAATAGACATTGTAAATCTTATATTTTGATAAAAAAAAAAAAAAAAAAAAATCAGAACTATGTATCTTATTTCTAAAACTATATATAAAAATGCTTTTGATTTAATTCATTCGGATGTTTAGATTTCTCCTATCATTTCACATAGTTGTACCTTTTAAACACCAAAGACCAAGCTCTTGAAGCTCTCAAGAGTTATGTGAAATATGTAATCAAACTTTATAATGCCAATATTAAAATCCTAAAATCAAACCATGGTGGTGAATTTACAAATCTCAATTTTGAGAATCATCTTTAAGGACAATGACATTATTTATCAACTATCATGTGTCTACATACCCCAAAAAGATGGGATAATCAAACGTAAAAATAGTCATATACTAGAGACTGCTAGGGCAATAATGTTTCATACAAACGTACCTAAAAAATTTTGGTGTAATACGGTCAAAACCGCAATTCATTTAATCAATCTCATGCCATCTGATGTTTTGAAGGGACAATCTCCCTTAGAACTTCTTTCAGGAAAAAAACCATAACCTTCTCATCTTAAAACATTTGGTTACACATGTTATATCCATGTTCCTGCACACTTAATAAACAAATTAGAGTATAGGAGAAGAAAGTGTGTATTCATTGAGTATGCATCCTTTGAAAAAGAATATAGGCATTATGATCATTCTACTAATCGCACATACACATCGAAAGATGTGATACTCTTAGAAAATGAGTTTTACTTTTCAGGGGAAGAAATAAATGAAATTCTAAAGGCACTCAAACAACCACTTGAGATTTTCTAGTAACTCTCAATTTTACTCAAGAAGCTGAGAATCTAACCAATCCTCAAGTAGTCGAAGGAAGTTCTCAAAATGAGGTAGAAAGATCAAATCCTACGGATGAAGACTCACCTCTTGATTCAGGGGGATCAAAGAACAAGTGAAGATGAGAACTACTCACCAAGTTCAGAAGAGCCAAGTAATCCTCCTGTTTAGCTTAGGAGATCAACGAGACTTAAACTTCCACCATCAAAATAGATTAACCAAAAATATCTCATTTATGATTATTACACTACATTTCATGTTTCTTCAACCCATCAAGCATTCATGAATGGGATAGATAAGGAGATTGAACCCAAGACATTCGAAGAAGCTTCAAAAGATCCTAGATGGAGGGAAACAACGAACAAAGAATTAGAAGTTCTAACTAAGAATAGCACTTGGGAGATCACCTCTCTACCAAACTGAAAGAAGGCCGTGAGATGCAAGTGAGTGTTCAAAATCAAGTATAAGAGTGATAACTCCATCGAAAGATACAAAACAAGATTAATAGCAAAGGGATACACTCAAGCATACGGAGTAGATTGCAAGGAAACTTTCACACCGATTGCTAAAATGAACATCGTTCGAGTGCTTCTTTCGCTTGCAGCCAACTATGGATGGCATATGTTCCAAATGGATATAGCAAATGCATTCTTTCAAGGAGACTTATAAGAAGAAGTATATATGTAACTTCCTCAAGGCTTCCAACATCAAGAAGGAGATGTATGTAAGCTACACAAGGCAATATATAGGCTCAAACAATCTCCAAGAGCATGGTACGCAAAACTAAGTCTTGCTCTTCTTAGTAACGATTTCACAAAATGCAATAACGATTCATCCTTGTTTATTAGAAAAACAATGATAAAATAATAATTGCTTTAGTTTACGTAGATGATATTATAATAAAATAGGGAATGACATACATCACATTGATATTGTTAGAAATTTCTTAAAATCTAGATTTGAAATTAAAAATCTAGGAAGATTAAAATATTTTTTAGAAATTGAGCTAAACTATTGCTACAATGGCCTAGTTCTATCCCAAAAAAAATAAGCTCTTGACTTGTTGCAGGAAATAGGAAAATTAGGAACTAGATCGGCTAGTAGTCCAGTTTCCACCTCCAAACCCTTAAAAGACAATGAGGAGCCCTATGAGAAGATCAAGAGATATCAGCGACTTGTAAGAAGGCTAATCTACCTTACCATCACTAGACCAGACATAGCCTATGCGGTGAGTCAAATAAGCCAATACATGCATGCTCTAAGGAAGGGTCATTGGAGAGCAGCTGAGAGAATCCTCCACTACATCAAAAATTCCCCCGGATTAGGAATTTGGATGAAAAAAAATGAAAGTTCAGAAATTGAGAGATACTGTAATGCAGATAAGTGATTCCAAAGATAGAAGATCCACCACCGGGTTTTGCATATTCAGAGAAGACAACCTAATTACATGGAAAAGCAAGAAACAAAACGTAATATCTAGATCAAGTGCGGAGGCCAAATATAGGACAATGGCTGCTGGCGCTAATGAAATAATATGATTGAAGGCCCTAGCAGAAGAACTAGAGTTCAAAGTCATAACTCCCATCAAACTTCATTATGATAATCAGTCTGCTATTCATATTGTCTCCAATCCGGTCTTCCATGAGCACAACAAACACATAGAAGTTGATTGTCATTTTATCCGACAAAAAGTGGAAGAGAAACTCATTATCACACCTCACGTCAAAGGAAAAGATCAGCTAGCGGATATCTTCACAAAAGGAGGAATCGCAACTCACTTACAAGAAATGTTGGGCAAGTTGGGTACCATCAACATCTTCGCACCCAACTTGAAGGGAAGTATTGAAAATAAACATCACTTAGAGCCCAGAATTTCTCAGCCCTTGTATCAAGTCCATTAGGATCCTTCTTGGGCTGCTCCAAGATCCATTCAAAGGGGTCTTAAAGGCCTGCAGTCTGAGCATGCAAAGGAGCCCATAGGGCTCCCAACGGCTAGCATCTGCTAGCCGTTGGAACTGCCCAACGGCCAGCACCAACTAGCCATTGGGAGAGAGGGCTGTTAAGCCCTCTCATACTCTCCTCTGATATCTCCCTCCTTTTTTCTCTATAAAACCCCTTCTTGCGTTCTTTTGAAAGCATGAACAAGTGTTCAAGAAACCAATGTATTTGTATTGTGAAGTTCAATCAAAATCTCCCTAGTTTTTCTTTACTTTGCTCTCTACTTCCACTATATTTTTAACACAGAAATCCTTTGATCCTAAAAAGAAGCATCAATGTCTCATGCCATTTTTTAAAACAAATTCTCTTGATTCGATTGAATGCAAATACACGTATGACATTTTCAATCCATTCCCGTTCCAATTTAGGTAGTATCAATATTGAAAATTATCGAAGCAAAATAGTCCCACTTAAAAGGGATTCGACAATTAATAAGATGAGAACAAAGAACCATATTAAAAAGCAAGCATTTATCAATGCATGTTCATGCATAAACAACATAGAGAGAGTTCTTTTAAAAAAAAATGCATAAAGAAGAAAGAAGAAATAAGAATAAGGATAACCATTGTACCTGCATTGATGGCATGTCAATCCCCTTACAGGGTCATAAATGCGTTTTCCATCCTTCCCATATCCATCCACAAAAAGAGTCCAAGTTGTCTCACATGAACCAAGCAACTTCTCATGTTCCTCTGTGTAAATTTCTGGCTTAAACCCTTCCTCTACTAAAATACCATCGAATTCATGAGCTTTTTCCTTCTTTGGCACCTTGACTTCCATGTAGCTTACAGGTGTCACATCCTTCAACCTAATAAAAGGCCATGTTAAATATAACCAAATAATTCAACAATGAACAAAACCTTGGAAAAAAAAAAAAAAAAAAAAGCTATAGATCAATTAGAATCCAAGTATCAAAGTAGAAAATTAGGCACACAAATGTGCCATTCATTACCATGAATCACCAACAAAAGGGGACAAGTAAAACTAGACTATTTTAATTAAACAAAATCAAATAGGAAACATACCCTTAGACCATTTAGATCCCAAAAAAAATTATAAAAAGCCCATACCCATCAAATATTTCTCTCATTAACGCCAATCAAACACAACAAATGGGCCAAATAGGAAAGAGAATGTACAAACGCCTCAAGGATTCATGTGCCGGGCTTCAAAGGCATAGCACAGAAAATGCTACATTCATTTCTATAAATCAACACCAAAACAAATCCAGTAAAACTAGATTATGTGAATTAAAAAAGTTAAGATTTGAACATTTTGTTATGCCAAAAAGAAACTAAAGAAGAAAGGAAAACACACAAACGGGCATCAAAGATTTCCTTTCAACAAAGAGAGATTGTATAAACACCTTGGGGATCAGTATGCAGAGGTTCAGAAGGCAGAATAGTGTTAATCAAACAAAACCAATATTACATGAAATCAGATTCACATTAGCTAATAAAGGATTATTAGACCATTTAGAATCCAAAAAGAACTGAAACACACAAAACCCTCTTAAATTTCCCAATTTTAGGATTAATTAAACATAAAACGACCAAATAGGAGAGAGATTGTACAAACAACATGAAGATCGGGGCGTCGGGGTTCAGAAGGCAGAATGGTGTTAAATCGGACAAGATTACATATTCAATCAAACCAGATACAACGATGTCTTACAAATAATCCATTGGACAATTTAGAATCTAAGAAAACTAAAAACGCACAATATGTTTTCTCTTTTTGAACCACAAGTGGGGACCAACAAGAGCAAGATTACAATCTATACCTAGAGGACCGTGTGTCGGTTCAAGACAAAATCAGATAAACATCAAACCACATTTCACAGTCCCACTCACACTCACACTGCATCCATCAAGTATTTTCGTCATAACACTAATAGAGACCAACGAGAGAGAGAAAGAGAGAGAGATGGGCTTAATACCTAGAAGAACGGCGAGGAGGGTTAGAAGGAGGAATCAACAAAGAACGTTGAGGGGTTTTGTCAGATGAGTTTCTGGGGTTTTTTTTACGAGCGAGAGAGGACTTGAGTTTGAGAGAGAGATCAAGAATACCTAGCTTTTGCATTCTCTCAAGGTTTTCTTGGATCCTTTTTGCCCTAGTTTCCTCGTACTCTGGTTTCTGATCTTTTCTAAGCATCTGTGGTTCTTCATTGTTTGGAGAATGACTAGGGTTTTCCTGAGTTTCCAGGGCTTTTGCTCTTCTTCTGCCCACCATCTCTCTCGTTCTCTCTCACAATCAAATCAACGGTCGTCTGTGGAAGAGGGCCGGAAGGGCCGGACAAGAGGGAGGGAAACTTTATAGGGGTTTGTGCGGCCTGTCGAATTACCGTATTACCCTTTCAACGGGTAGAAATTTTAATTTGTCACACGAGGAAATGGTAACTTTATTTTTTATTTTATTATTATTATTATTCTTTTACATGGCCATACAATCGCATCAAATTTTAAATTCCTCCGCCATACCGCGCCCGCCAATTAGATAATTGAATTTTTTTAAAGGAAATAGATCGAAAATCATAAGTCTCCCCAAAAAAAATTTTTTTAATCATTTTATGTAAAATGAGAATAAAATTTACATTTTTTAATAAATTATATATATATATATATATATATATATCTTTCTCACATGTATTATATGAAAACGGCAATGAAATTTTAATTTTTTTTTGTAACAAATTATATACATCTCTCTCTCTATCTCTCTTTCTCTCTAGACTAGATACAATATTATAACACTTGTATTATGAAAAAATTAGTGTAAAATAAAATTCTAAGCTTCTGCGATAAATTTGTAAAATGAAAAGTTTAACTCATCTATTTTGTGTAAAAAAATTCAGATTTAAATTATTTAATGAAAAATTAGGCACTTTAGTATTTCGTCCATTCTTTCTTAAGGTTTTAAATGGTTAAGATATATGTACATTTTATTTGTGACAAGACCAGGTTAAAAAAATGATAGTGCCAGAGAGAAAATATACAATTTGTATATTAAAAAAAAAGAAACGTGCTACTATAATTTATTTATTAACTACATATACTTGTTCATATGTGTGTGTATATATATATATATATATATATATATATATATATATATATATGTATATATATTTCTTTTTTTTATTAATAGTGAGGTTCGACCCCAAACCTATTATAAGGAGAGAGACATTAATATCATTTGAGTTAAAACTCATTGACATATATATATATATTTCACCACATCTCCATTTGCCAAATTGAGAATCCAGACCCAAAAAATAATAAAAAAAATATATTAAAAAAAAAACCCAATTTCCTGATCGCCTGTAGACCATGTACAGGTAAGTACTAAAAAAAAAGAAAAAAAAAAAGAAAAAGAAAAAGAAAAACAATTTGTATGACTTGCACAATTTGTGTGAGGATAGGCCCAAGCTTATGAAATGGAGAACTGGTTTTATTAGTGATAAGACCAGGCTGCTTAACCTGTAAATGGGCCCATAAGTCATGGCCCGGTTAGGCCATACTACATGTGGCTTGAACAGTAGTTAAGCCAGACCTAGGCATTCTTATGTTCTGAGGCCCAACTTGTTTCGGCCTGCTAGCCACCCCAGATCCGCATTGTGGTAAGATCTGTGAAATGGGCTTACTCCTCTCTCTCCTCTGCAAAACTAAAAACGGAACAAATAAAATTACAAAATATATCACTATTACTTAAAAAAAAAAAAAAAAAAAGAAAAGGAACCATGTATCCATCCCACCCCACCAAATAATTTTACACCCACTGCATATGATCTTAGTCCCCTGAGGGGACAGCCTGATTGTCACAATCCTCTCCCCCAACCTGAGATCCAAGATTCGAATCTTGTAACCAAAAAAACTATATATGATCTTATTCTATTTTATTTTAAATATTATATCTATTAATTAAAACGAATATATATATCGGAACGTATAAATATTCTTATTAAATTAAAGTTTTCCATAAAATTCTTTAAATTTGTTATCGAAAAATTATGAGTTTGCACAAAAAATAAATACTTTTTGAAATTAAGTCCAAGTAATTCTTCACGTCCTTTTTTTTTCAAAGCGCTATACATAGGATAAAATATAAATAATTTTATCAATTTATCTCACCTGCTAGTCATGGAAAATAATTTTAAAGAATCTTTTTGTTGTGAATTTATAGGGCAAAATTATTTTCTACAAAATAAATACAAGGGATACATAACTTTATCATTTTTTTTTCGATTAAATCATCTATCAACTAACTCAAAATTTAATTCATAGTATATAACCATGAAAACGCTCTATTTTAGTAAAAAATTTTAAGGTAGAATAGGACATTCTTTCTTTATATAATATCGACGCTAAATTAAAATTTAAAGGTGAGGTCATACTCACTTATGTTGTTTTTTTTGTTATAATAAGATTTGATTTCTGATCACGAGATTGAAAGAGAAGGTTATGGCAGTCAGACTGTCCCTTGGACTACTCGCATATATTGCTGATATTAAAGCTTGCATGTATATTGATTATCTATGGAGATATTAAATCTCATATCAATGAACTTAATATTCCGAACATGAAGTAACTTTTAAAATAAGAATAAAATGATCTTTTAATATTTTATCATTGACCTTCACCGAGATCTATCCTCCACATTTTCAAGTTACACTAATTTGTACAAATTCCTTCCCTGGGTGTTCCAACTCCCAAACCAAACGACACCTAAGTCTGTGACCCAGAAATTTCTTGAACCATAGCTCCGAAATGTAAGAAAAAGAGTTATAGAATTTACGAGGCCATTCATGTTTGACCATAGTTTCTCACGCTTGCCTACCATGGAAGCAACACACAAGTCCATGGCACGTTGAGCTTAGCACTCTAATACCGATCACCTACCATTTGAAAAAGCACTCGTCACATTTTCTCAAACCAAACTGCAACACCTTTTTACATTTAAAGTTTATAAGTTTCATCAATGACTTCTCATTATTTTCTTCTCTAACCACTTTTAGAAGGTTACTTATATACCCCATGATGGGTACCACCTTCCATGCAAAACGGTACCACCCCCTATATACCCCATGATTGGAAATTACGCATTTGAGGTCCTGGTCATTTAGCTTCTTGTTGGGTATCAATAGACACAGTCTTTCATTGTTGAAGCTATATTATGGCCATGAAATATTATGGTTTGGTTTTGTTTATTTTGTGCTGCTTTAGTATGAGCTGGGGTGAAGATGAATTATCAGGATCATTTATATTTGGCGATTCACTTGTTGATGCTGGAAATAATAATTATTTGAATACTTTGTCTAAGGCAGATATTAAGCCTAATGGAATTGATTTTTCTGCTTCTGGGGGTCTTCCCACCGGTAGATATACTAATGGAAGGACCATTGGTGATATTGTAGGTAATCTCTCTCTCTCTCTCTCTCTCTCTCTCTCTCTCATGTTGCAAATAGAGGCTGTGGAACTAAATAATTGCATGTATTTGATCTTGTGCTTTTTCAGGGGAAATGTTAGGACAACCGAGCTATTCTATGCCATTTTTGTCACCAAACGCCACAGGAAAAGCTATTTTGTCTGGAGTGAATTATGCATCAGGAGGAGGAGGTATTCTAAATGGAACTGGAAGGATTTTTGTAAGTCTCTCTCTCTCTCTCTCTCCAATTTGATAAACCCTTATTCACGAAAAATGCACTCCGTACACAAAAAAAGGAAATACTAGCAAAATAATTTTATGTGATGGTAAATAGTATAAAAGTTACATAATTTTCTTTTTTTTATTGATGATTTCGGAACGAAAACTGCGTAAATAAAAGTGTGGGGTATTTGCAGGTGAACAGGCTTTCAATGGAAGTTCAAGTTGATTACTTCAACATCACAAGGAAACAACTAGATCAATTGTTGGGAGCTTCTCAAGCTCGAACATACTTGATGAAGAACTCCATCTTCTCCATCACTATTGGATCAAATGATTTTCTCAATAACTATCTTCTTCCGGTGGTATCCATGGGAACCAGAATTTCAAGTAGCCCTGATTCTTTTGTTGAAGACCTTATTACCCATTTCAGAATCCAACTCACGGTAATATATATATATATATATATATATTATATAAAGCTATAAAATCAAATTTTGTTGAGCTAAATAAGCAAGTGTTATAAGGAAAGATTAAATAGATTAACCATATGATATTATCAATAGAAAATAGAAATATTAGAAAAATATTAATTTTAAAAATTTCATGGGTAACTTTGGATCATAAAGAACTAGGAAAATTAATTTTTAATAAAAAAATTATGTTATTTTATTAAATAAATTAAATGTTTCGTATTCAAATTTAGTTTTATGCTACTAGAGTTGGTCCAATAGTCTGGTATGAATATCTCTTAAATAAGATCTTAGATTCGAGTATTGTGTATAATTTTATCCCAGAGCCTAATCGAGACCTAGTCTAGTAGGCCTTTCTGGTAAGCCCCTTTTTTCCCCTTTAATTAATGGGTTGCGGATTTGGTTTATCATCCGATGCTCTCGTATAAAACCCAAACCCAGCCATACGTTTCTCGGCCTTCAGGATAAGATCAAGTATAAAACCCAGCCCGCCATCTGTCTGAACTTGGCCCAGCCCGAGCCGTGTTGATCCCAATCTGCATCGATCTAAAAATTCTTTAATTTATTTTTTTTGTTCTGATTTGCCATTTTTGTAACCAAGTCTTTTGTTAATTAATTTGCAGAGATTATATCAATTGGACGCAAGGAAGTTTGTGGTGGGAAATGTAGGCCCAATTGGTTGCATTCCTTATCAGAAGACAATAAATCAACTGAATGCTGATCAGTGCGTGAACTTGGCTAATAAATTGGCACTTCAGTATGATGGAAGATTGAGGGATCTACTAGCAGAGCTTAATGATAATCTCCCAGGAGCCACATTTATACATGCTAATGTGTATGATCTAGTCATGGAACTTGTCACAAATTATGAGAAATACGGTACATGCTGTTCTACATTATTTATATTTTATATTGCAAAGTTATATATGATAATCTCGAATTAATCGAAATATAACATAAAAACTATACACCTATCGTTCAACCAATCAGAAACTCAGTGAAATATAAAGTCTTGTTTTTCATCTTTACTTGAAATATAATTACTATTAACTATAAAAGGTTAAATGAGTAGACATGATATTATTTTTTTTTTCTTTTCTTAATAGTCGTATTCATACTTAGGATATTATATCTAATGACGAGGAATTTTTTAAATAGGTGAAAAGAGGGTTTAAATAGCTTGAATTTAAGACATTCCACTCTGATACTATATTCATTCAAAAATCTGAGTTTGATCCGAATATTTTCACGAAGATCAAAGAGAAATGGGGAAGAAGAAGAAGGGACTGCTATGGAGGAAAAAATTTTTTTTAATCTGATCTCGTTCTTATGTCTAATAATTGTTGACAACTAGCTATATATGGTCAAGACACAAAATTAACCTTCTTCACCATAAAGAATGAATGACATGGCTATCCCTGGACAAATGTGCAGGATTTCAATCAGCAAGTAAAGCATGTTGTGGAACTGGAGGGCAATTCCAAGGGATCATTCCATGTGGCCCTACCTCTAGCATGTGTGAGGATCGGTCTAAGTATGTATTTTGGGATCCATACCATCCAAGTGAGGCTGCAAATCTGATCATTGCCAAGCAAATTGTTGATGGGGACTCCAGATACATTACTCCCATGAATTTAAGAAAGCTTAGACATCTCTAAAATGGTGATGATTTTCCCATGCATGTACAAATGTTTCATCTCAGACGTTTATATCATTTGTCCCATGAAGATCTATAGTTCTGGCATTTGTAATATATTGTTCTGGTGATACATATGTATTTTCACAAAATTTGAAATAGAAATCTTAAGTTTTCAAAGCACCCACTCTTAGAACTAAGAGAATTTGGCACTGATTTCAAATTAATCAATTTGATTAACCTCTTGCCTCATCTATTATCATTTGTAAATCAAGAAGACTTCAATCCTTTGGTCAAAAAATTTAGGTCTAGACCATTTCTCTGAAGTTTGACAACGCCATTGTCCTCCCTTCAATTAAAAATAAATAAATAAAAGTAAGGAGAGCAAGAATGAAAACGCAATTTTTGGCAATGGCATGGAAATGCATGGTAAAGCAGAGTAAAATTGGAAAGCCTGCCCCCTCCCCCATCCCCCCACCATTGCATGTATGTTCTATTACACAATCAATTTGTCGGGTCATTCGGTGCCATGATCTTCCATCCAATAAGCATAATTTTCTAGACACAAGGCTTAACTTTGGCCTGGGTATAGGCTCACTCTGCCTGCCACTCGAGGATTTTGGTTTGCACGAGCCATAGTCCAAACATCCCATAAATTAAATATCAAATATACTGAATTTTATATTATATTTTATTTATAATAATCAATTTTTTTTAAATAACTTATTAACTAGTGTTTTCCTTATTCAATTTCTTTTTTTTTTTTTTTACTTTTTTATCGGCTCACCTTTCTTTTTTTTTTTTTTTACCTTATTGTAGTTGAATTTTTTTTCCTTAAAAGCTACACTATTAAATAAGAATTTAAAAACTAGTCGACAACCCAAGCGAGGGCAAATGATTCATTGAAGAGAAATAGTCGAGTGCAATCATGATGAGGAGCCATCAAACTTCACGGTCTTCATTTTTGGGGTTGGGTCCCTTTCTTCCACGCCAACAAAAATAGACCAAATAATTTAAGTGCAGAAGACTTCCTAGGTCCCATTCGGAAAAATCTCCCTTTATTTTAATATTTTTATTATATTTATGATATTTTTAATTAAACCATTTTTTTTAAATATATAAATTTTTATGAATTGGAAGCAATTTTATATAAACTAAATTATTATTATTATTATTATTATTATTATTATTATTATTATTATTATTATTAATTAACTTAGCATCCAAGCAAAGCAGTACAACTAAAGATGATTATTAAAAGTAGTGAAAATTTCAATTTTACTATGATATTCTCGTTTAATTAGAAATAGGGTATTTTTTTGGGAACATAGGTCATAATAGTCCATGAAGTCTATAAACTCGATACATCGTCCCATTGAGTAGCCTTCACAAATGGGATTTCTGGGTTTCCTACACAAAAGAGATAATATACGAACCTTCACCCATTAGAGGAGGGAGAGAGCTTCTTGTCCAATAATGCTCCCCAATAACCCATGAAGTAGAATTTTTTTTTTCTTTTGATTTTTATCATTAGTATTTAGAATCATATTTCAATTAATTTGATTTAAGTATTAATCTGAATTTTATTTAAGGATAACTCTCTAAACGTAATTTATTCTATCCCTAAATTTTAAATTAAAATATCTAGTATCTCATCACATTAAATCAATCGTTGATCTCATGAATTAGAAATTTTATTGGTCCATATCTTAATATTTCTGAATTTGTCCCCTCATGTAATTTACCCTTTAGGTACCATTTTTTCGTACCTTAGGGCAGGGCGGGGGGGGGGGGGGGCGAGGGCACCATCCCAGAGCAACTCTGGCACAAGGGGCTGGTAGGACTGGAGGGGTGGGATGGGGAACCATGATGTGGACAGAAGGGAAGAGAATCATTTGCCAAAAACAAAAGGCCAAGAAAATACTCTACTAGTCATTAGGGTAAAATCCAAAGACAAAGAATATGAAGCAAGTAGTGGAAAACACCATAGGTTTAGGAGACATATTTGTCAGCTATTATGTGCCGACGGTGCAGGAGAGAGAGGGAGAGAGAGAGAGAGAGAGGGAGAGATTTGGTTTGTTTGGTTGTGGAAGGATTGAAAGGGACCCATGAGAGGGTTTGTGAGACAAACTTGATGCAATTGTTTGGTGTTGGATGGTAGCCACCGACCAAAGCCCACAAGCTTGCCACATCTGAAATCTTCTCTTCTCTATTTAATTTTTATCCTTTTTTTTTTAATTCGCGTTCAAAAATTTTCAAACTTAGACCAAATCATACCATGATTGCCCTTCACCGACACGTGTCAATGATATCTTTTAAACAAATTTCCTGAATGTTCTTACAAATTTTTAGAAAAAATTTGTTTCAAACTATGTGAGCCCTATGATCTGCAACGTTATTAGAAAATTTTAATAATTATTTAAATAAAAAGTTGGCTTTGCTAATTGAATTTGATTTTTTTTTATACAAGCACTCATGATTAAATGTTCCATGCACATATGACTACTTAAATTCTAAACAAATACAAAATTTAACAAATTTTTTCGAATAAATCATCGATATAAAGTAATCACTTTAAATCTGACCAAATTCAGTTTAAATCGAACTGATCTCTTAAGAAATAAAACTTTCATGATGCCTATTTATTTATATATAAGAGTCGAATTCAAAATTTTATTTAAGAGATATTAATGTCTAATTGGACTAACTAGGTGTTTATAAAATTTAACCAATAAAACAACTTCTTAATGAAGTTATTATAAATAAAATACTATTGAGGTTAAATATAGGTTTTAATGCAAACATTATTGATATTAATTTAATGGTAATTTTAACTTCTTAATGAATAATCTGACT
The DNA here is from genome assembly GCA_033439265.1 of Dillenia suffruticosa. Taxonomy (NCBI): domain Eukaryota; kingdom Viridiplantae; phylum Streptophyta; class Magnoliopsida; order Dilleniales; family Dilleniaceae; genus Dillenia; species Dillenia suffruticosa. The sequence continues at coordinate 3,902,288 of JAVTVX010000027.1, forward strand.
TTTATTTTTAAAATTTCATTATTAAAATTTTTTATTCTATTAGAAATATTATAAATAAAAATAAAAATAAATTAAAGTAAATTGAGAAATAGAATTTTCAAGTTTGAATACATAGTCGTCCTTTTGAGTATTTTTCTAGAGTAGTTTGAACATGAAGCAAACAATTTTAGGAAATAGATTGGAAAATTCAAAACTTGATATTATATTTTTATGATCGAAAAAAATTAAAGATATATATTACGATATATAAAATTATATTTTAATTAATTGGATTCAAATGATTGAGTGATTCTGTTTAAGGGGGTGATTATTCTAATATAGTCATTTATATTCTCACACATCATACATTGAGTCATTAAAAATGTTAACATTGCGCCAATAAGATTCAATTCTAGTGACATATTTCTCTCCTTCATATATAATAGGGTCGGGCTTGAGTTCTATATATAAAAAAAAGAAAAAAAGAAGAAAGAAAATGTTAGTATTGTGCTATTAGTTGGGAAGTAACAAGCCAATAAGAGGGGGCTTATTCCTTTGTCCTTTCGCTTCGCAGATTCTCAGTTACTCTGAGAAGAAGAGTTGTTTAGCTGCTGCCACCACCACTGACCGAGAAGTCCGGCGAAGCAAGTCACAGAGAGAGAGACAAGGGGGTGGGGGAATCTGAAGAGGACACGACGCCTCCGAAATCAGAGGGAAGACCCAATAATTGCTCCCCACGCTGCCCCGACACCTGATAATTTTGTCCCCCCCCCCTCTCTCTCTCTCTTTCTGTCTTTTCTAACACGCACCACTCCTTGATCACACCATTCATTTCCCGGCTCATTTCTCTTTCAATTTTTCCGGCTGGTTAAGTTATGCCCCCTGGTCGGCTCACAATTTTTCCACAATATGGGCTCCACAACAAAAATATTGAAGTTTTAAATGAAAAAATTATATAAAAAAATAAATTATAGAACACAATACTCCTATGTATTAAAAACACGATTTAGTTATTTTAATGTTCACAAAAATTAAAAAAAATTTAATTGACATAATAAGAAGGAAAATATCTTTTTGTATTTAATAATATAATAAAATAATAAACCTAAATCGATAATATAATATATATATTTTATAAAATATTCAAAACTCTACGATATTAAAATTGATTATACACGATTCATTTTCACCGAATTTTATCATAATTGATTTTTTATCGATATTATTTTTCCATATGAGAATCTTATACCCTAATCAAATCACAAATACCCTCCATGAAAATTCCAATATATTGAAAATTATTTGATGTAAGATGTTAAATTAAATACAAGACCCAATCGCAGCTACCCTGGAATGTCACAAATCCAGGATCTATTAAAATAATGTAAAGTTTGGGCTCTACCATATGATTCATGCAGCTGTAAAACATTAGCCTCGTACCATTAAGATACCACCTTTTTGTTCTAATTAATGGTTTATCCCACACGAGTGGCAACAAAATGAATATTGGAGGGTGCAGTGCACGAGGGAGATTACAAGTCTGTAGACAAAATATATACATAATATACAGATTAAATATATTGAAAATTTTAGTCTGTAGACAATTTTTTTCCCTCAAAAATTGAATTTTGAATTTTAATTTAAAAAGGGTTGAATTTGGGTAAAATTGAAAAAGATAAACCAAAATCAAGTCGGATGAACCCATGCATTAGGCATAAGCTTCATGCTTCATAGGCCTACCCTAAGACCTCTACTAGGTGAACAGTGACAAAGATGGAACGCCCCCACATATGCTTATTTCAGTTCAATCTTTTGGACCGACCCCAAAAAAAAAAAAAAAAACACCAGACCATATCGGCTCGGCTTAAGCCGACCTAAGACAAATGCAATCCCTCCAGACTCAGCCCTCTCCCTCACTCGTCAGAGCCACTAAAGAAAAAAGAATACCGAGAAAAATGTCGTGCATAACAGATCCTCTGTGAAAAGGCTGTTTCCATCTCCCGCATAAAATCCTCAGAACCCAAGCATAGCCCCTTCTGTAATCTGTACCACCCTCTCCCCCACTCCACTACACAACCCAACCTCTATCTCTCTCTCTCTCTCTCCATAAATCCTCCAACAGATTCTCCCATACCCACCAACAATACCTCTCACCACGCTCTTACTTCTCTAGCGCCTCTCTCTCTCTCTCTCTCTCTCTCTCTCTCTGTCTCTCTCTCTCTCTAACATAACAAATACATATACGCATATACACATACACATATACACAAGAAAAATGCTTACAGCGGATTCTGGGGAGAGGAGACCAGCAAAATCTTATCACCACATGGGAGTTCCACCACACGAGCAAGAGCAACAGCTGCCATGCCCTCGCTGTGACTCAACCAACACCAAATTCTGCTACTACAACAACTACAACTTCTCACAACCCCGTCACTTTTGCAAGTCTTGCCGCCGCTACTGGACCCAGGGTGGAACTCTCCGTGACATCCCCATTGGCGGCGGCAGCCGGAAGAATGCCAAGCGATCGCGCACCACCACTTCTCCTGCCACGACCACAGCCGTGTCTGGTGGTTTGTCCTCCGCTGGGACCAATACGACGTCGTTCCATGACGTTGGTTATGGTCATAATCACGCCACTCCTGTTTTAGTGTCTCTGAATGGTGCTGGGCCAGGCGGGCCGAATGTTTATGGGGGTTTTACCTCTTTGCTGAGTGTGAACGGGCCTCATGGACCAGCTGCTGGTGGGTTTTTGGCTCTTGGTGGGTTAGGCTTTGGGCTTGGCTCTGCTTTTGAGGATGTGGGCTTTGGGCTTGCAAGGAGTGTTTGGCCTTTTCCGGGGGTGCAGGACTGTGGAGGTGCTAGCGGAGGCGGCGGCGGCGGTGCCAATGTTGGGATGAACGCGTGGCAGTTGGAGAGCGCAGAGAGTGGTGGGTTTGGTAATGGAGATTGTTTTGCTTGGCCTGATCTTGCTATTTCCACTCCCGCAGCAAGTGGGCTCAAATGATATATGATATGTTTCTCTCTCTATTTCTCGTGGTTGACCATTTTGACCTTTTAATCTTGTATTTTGAAGAGTAAACTAGTGTGTGAATGGAAGGAGAAGAAGAAAGAGCTGGTACATTTTGAGTCTTTAGCGTCCAGAGCTTTATTAGGACTTTGGTGTCATGTAATGTTCTCACAAAAATATTACGATGTTGATCATATGTTTTCTTTTTTAATGTTAGACTAGTGCTATTGTGAAATATTCTATTTCTACCAAGTTTGGGTACTCTCTCTCTCTCTCTCCGCAAAAGATTAACTTTCATTAACATAAAAGAAAGGGCATAGAAACATATCGGAAGTATTCAAGTTCCTCAAGTCTTCGAGTACAAAATGGCCACCCTAGGTGGTGGAACAAGTACAAAATATAACCTGAAATAGACGATCTGATTTTTGCTGACATATCTGCACAAGCATTTACTTCTCTATAAATATGCTTCAACCGAACGTTGTCCAATCCCTCCATTAAGAACATGCAATCACCAATAAGAGAAAACCAACTTATGGTGAGGAGCTGGGGAAAAAAGAAGCTTCAAAGCGACTTGAGAATCACATTGCATTGAATGATGAAGTTTTTGATATCCAGATCATTTGCCATCTTCAGGCCTTCTCTTATTGCCCAAAGCTCCGCTTGGCATGAAGACGCCTACCTATCACGAGGTTTTGGGGTTCAAGGCACACCAACGGTTTTGTGGGGATCCCATAGAAAATACACTTCTTGCCTCCACTGACTCTTGCGATTCAAAGAGTTTGGGATAAGGTCCCCACATTTGAACAACGCTGCTTGAAGGTCCATGTTGCTCTGGGGACACGAGGTTTGCCCAAACACCAATTTGTTTCTGCATAGCCATATTGCTGAAATGATGTACATGGAATACCAGGCCGGCATTCTTTTTAAGCCAGGATTTGAACTCCAAAGAGAAGAAATCAACAGGAAGGGAGGACGGATACTGTTGGTTCAAAGAAGTCCAAATGTGCATGGAAAGGGAGCAGTCTCTGAAGAGATGTATAGGGGTTTCAATCTTAGCATCATAGAAAGGACAGAGGGTATTTATATTTAGACCAAACTTGGACAAGAGGTCTTTTGCTGCAAGTATATTGCGAGCAACCAACCACAGAAATAATTTCAGCCAATATTGAACCTTTTTTTTTCCACCCCAAACCCACCCCCAATTTTTAGAAGAAGCAAGGGAAGAGATGTTGAGAGTCTTACCTTCGTTAACAGCCAGAAGCTTGGCGGAAAAGGCATCAAAGAATCCAGACTCGCTCAAATTCCAACAAGGGTTGTCTGGATGCCTTTGGTGATTGCTTAAAGGAGTGGTTTTGATTGGTTCTCTAGTCTTAAAGGCTAAGCTAAAGGAGAGCCTCTCTAACCTCCAATTCCCATTTGAGATTAAATCACCAACCTTCAAAGTTAACTCCTTGTCTATAATAGGGCCAACAACAAGACTTCTAAGAGAAAGTCTACCTACCCAACTGTCTTCCCCAACTCATATATAAAAACTATCCCCTATTGACCAACAACAAAAGGTTAGTGGTCAAAACTTTTTACGACTCTTCCAAGAAGAGGACCTTACTCTAGCAACTCTAAGATAGTTAACATCCCCATTTACAAAGTACTTGTTTCGAAACCAAGTAGCTCATTTGTCATTTGAGACATGGAACACTTAGCCCTCTTTAACCTTTTGGTTCCACCATTGTCTCCCAATTCACAAGATGTCTGCCGTTGTCACCAGTCGAGACCCAAATAAAATCCCTATGAATCCTGTTAAGCTCTCTAGTTGTTTTGGAGGGTATAATTTGGAATAGACACTGTGACTGATTGAACAATGCTTACTCTACCTGCCACTTTGCTTTCCTATTGGGTTACTCACTCTTGACCTTCTCAATAATGAATTTGAATGCATGATGGTCACTCCTTTTAATTCCTAACAGAAACCTAAATACTTCCTAAAGTCAGAAGATTTAGGGATGCCAAGAAAGTTAACAATTCTATCCTGCCCAGACGTTGGGACATCTATATGAGAGGAAGATTTACCATTTAATTTCTATTTCAATGTCTTTTTAAAAATATTATTTTTATAATTGAAGCTAAACATTTATATAAGAGTGAAATAAAATATGCATTTGAAGTTATAATTTTAAGGTATTTGGTTATAATTTTTATAAGATAATTATATAATTTTTTTAAAAAAATTTTGCTCTACCAATTCCTTGAATAAAGGGGAATATTCTTGTTCTTGATCTTAATCCTCTTACAAAAGGAAATGCCTGCTCCATTTGATGAGAGATATTCTTCTCCTTTGCTTATCTAAAATTCAAAATTTTAATTTTTGGTCGTTGGTTTTTTTTTTATTTTATATATATTTTTTTCTGTTTTTTTTGTCCGCAAGAGTTTCACTAAGGAAGAAATTGTGATTAAAAGCCCTTTCTTCTTCTTAGAATGCCCAATTACACATTTTAATGAATTAGAAGAAATTAATTTTTATAAAAGGAACAAAATTAATGGAAAAAATATGTAAAGCATGTACTAACTTTAGAAAAATGCTTTTGCAAGGTAAAAAGATCTTCAAGAAAATTCAGCTAAATTTGATATAAATTTTGATAATAATAAATATCAAATTGTAGAAAGTTATATTTAAAATATATTAATAATCAACAATTAATGAATTTATTAAAATTTTGACGAGTAGTAAGTCTCAAAATTTTGGTATGTGATATACTAAAAATGTTTTGTTATGCATGTAGGAGCACAAATCGGAGTGAACTATGGAATGATCGGAAATAGCCTCCCACCCCTATCCCGAGTAATCCCCCTCTGCAAGTCCAAAAAAATCAACTACATTCGGATGTTCCACCCGGACCACGCTACCCTAACCGCACTTCGGAACACGGACATTAAGATCATAGAGCTTTGTATACTGAAATAAACTAGAAAAGAAAAAAAAATTTAAATAACTCACGGAGGAAACAAATTCCGGAAATAACTTATATTTGTCACGTGTAGAACGTGCGATAGGGTATGTCGCAGGTTGAATCCGTGACATGGTAACGTGGCGGCACCGGAATGGTTGAAGGAGTGTCGCGTCTTCAAGACGCAACATTCCCCCTCCCCAGCCATGGCCCCTCCCTCCGCCGCCCGCAACTCTGTCTCTCCCCCCGCTGCCGCATTCTCTCTCTCCCTCTCACCCCGGCTTTGCTTCTGTCTCCCTCCTTCCCTAGCCTGCGGCTCTCTCTCTCCCTCCCCCACCCGCTGCTCTGCTCCTCTCTTCCTCCCTCCCCCCGCCGCCCGTGGCTCTCTCTCTCCCTCTCCCCCCGGCTCTGCTTCTCTCTTCCTCCCTCTCCCACCCGCGGCTCTCTCTCTCTCCCCCGCCCTCGGCTCTGCTCCTCTCCCTGAGGCTCTCTCTCTCCCTCCCCTCGCTCACGGCTCTGCTCCTCTCTCCCTTCCTCCCTCATGGCTCTTTCTCTCCCTCCCTCCCCCCACGACTCTCTCTCTCACTCCCCCGCCCACAGCTATCTCTCTCTCTATCCCCCCGCGGCACTCCTTTAAGAGAGAGAGACAGCCGCGGGGGAGGGAGGGAGAGAGGAGCAGAGCCGGGAAGGGGGAGAGAGAGAGAGGAGCAGAGCCGCGGGCAAGGGAGAGAGAGAGCCGCTGGCGGGGGAGAGAGGGAGAGAGAAGTTGAGCCAGGGGGAGAGGGAGAGGGAGAGAGAGAGCCGTGGGTGGCGGAGGGAGCTGGGGAGGGGGAATGTTGCAGGTTCTACATGCGATCAATGTGGGTTATTTTTGAAATTCATTTTCTCTATGGGTCATTTAAAAATTTTTTTTTAAGTTTAGTTCAGTACAAAACTCTAAAATCTTACTAGAGCCACGAAATGAGGACGTCCCATCATTGGCCAAGAACCAAACCTTCGCAAACAATTGGGTCCAAACCAACATTATCCCATACAAATCCACAGTTAGATTCCGCTAGGCCATTGGAAATGAAGTCATTCCAGGTGGCTTGTCCTCACATGTCCTCCCAGCCGGGAAGAATGTACAAAAAGCTCTGCGCGCGTCAAACTTTTCAATCCGACTCACAGCCAGTGTTGCCTTACCTGTACCAGGTCAATCATTCCCACCTTCGGCTTCTAAATTTTCTGAGTGTTGGATTTAATCGCGCATGCGGAAGCGTGAATTAAATAGTTTCGGAATTTTCGGGATAAATACCTCTATTGGGCGGTCTCCAAAATCCACCGTGTCGCGATGTCCCTCGAACGGATCGCACGGTCGGATGGTGATCACGCAATCGAACCACCACCTCAAATCCACGACGCCTCAAGCCTCGTGTCCGGTGAATCGTCTGACGATGGGAGATTTTCCTACGCGAAAATCTCCATCCCTCTCTCTATTCTCTCTCTAGAGAATATGTGAAACCCTAGCCTCCATAGTAGCCTCCCATGGCTTCTCTCCACACACAAGGTAGGAGAAGGAGAGTTTCCTCCATTGTTCCCTCACTCAGAAGGAAGGTAAGACCAATTCCCTTAATTGGTGGGGAGTTACCAAAATATTGGTTAATGGTAATTAAGGATGGGAGTTACCCCATTCCTTAATTACCCAAATGCCCATAATGGGCATCAATAACCAACATCTCCCACTTGCACATTAGGGCATTTCACTTCCGTTAATCACAAGATCGCAACTCATGCGATCTATCACATCACCCTACTGGACCTTCATACTGGATTGGGCGTCGTGCGACCGGCGAGTACACCTGCAAGCAAAGACTCTCGATACACCTGTTAGGATGATCGAAGAGTCACTGTTAGTATAAAAATAACTCGCTATACCCCAGACTCAATGCATTTACATCCATCGAGCCACTTTCCTCATCGAAAGTGATCCCCAATCAATTTGCTCGACTATGTATTCATTATTATGTTTGAATCCCAACATGGATTAACACAATAGGTCGACCTATGAATACATGACAATGATGTAATGTCTATTGGCCTTCCTTTTCCCAAACTCGAATCTATCGGTCTCAATTCAGCTGCTTTCCTAGACCTGCCCCTTAGACCTCAATTTATCTTCCGGGCCATAGGTAAACAGACTAAAGTAGCAACACTGAACCAAAACTTCTAGAGACAGCCGAAAGTAATAAGGGCATATGAGATCCCACCCAATGGATCTCAGGTCTCACACAGTGGGAACGGGGATCAAGATCAAACTATCGTCTCAAATAATAGCTCCCACTGTCCCATGGTCGTCTCATCACACGTGGTATGAAACACGTGCCACAGTGTTATTCCCCCATCTCTCAAAAGGGCATATGTCAGATTTCTCTAACACTGTACAGGTACGGGACTCAGTCTACACATAAGACTTTACCCAGAGATCTCAGAGAGAGCAATTCAGAGACAATATCACAAATCGCAGGTGATATCTGAGATCTCAAACCTAGCTACTTACAGGCAACATGGATGTGGGTATTTCCATGCCGGTCATATCGCATATGACCTCATCCTGAACACATATCAGGGCGACTTATGTTCTAGTAGGGCTACTCTCAAAGCCTCTTACAACTAGAATCCGTCTCATCTCCGCTCACTCAGAGTCGGAGGTGGTCACTCGTGTGAGAGAGTCAACCACGCCTGCCTGACACATCTTTTATCACAAGATCATAATATATGACAACAAATGATGCATGAAATAAATATGTGACTCAATAATGCATACATGTCATATATTAAAATAAGCATCTAAAACAGTATATAAGGAGAAATGTTAAAGTACACTAAACCTAATGATTCCTTATCTCACAAAGGAATCTCTCATAACGGGTTTTCTGAAGAGATCAGCTCTCATGCTGAGGTGTACTTAGATGTCACAATACCCTTCTCGGTAATATCTCTCATAGTGGTCTTCGGTATTAATGTGGCTTTACTATTATACTTAGGGTCTCATTTGTTGACAGTGTCGGTCTGATTATCACAATAATCATCACTGACCTCCCACTATCTGTCACAACCTCTAAGTCTTCCAGAAAATTTCTGAAGCCAACCATTCTCATGAACTGTAATTGAGCATACTACTAGCTCAGTCTTTATCGTAAATAGAGATATTCGGGTTCTCTTCTTACTGCTCTAAGAAGATAAAACCATTTGCGTTTATTCAGATCACTACTCCCAGTCAGTATCTGAATCTCAACCACAAAACGCAAATCACCTCATCCGTAACACATGGAGAGATCCGCAGTTCAAATGAGATATTTCAGAATCCTTTTTCACTGCTCTACAGTGATCCCTTTCAGGATTCTATTAATACCTACTCACCAGATCGACTGCTAAATAAACGTCTGGTCATGTATGCCTCATCGCATACATCAAATTGTATATCACATGTGTATACCTCATCGCATACACTAGAAATGTATTTTGCACTGGAATAAGGGATTCTACTCATCTCCCTTATTTCTTTATAAATTCTAGGGCATGTGTCAAGATTCAAGTCTTTTTATCTTTAGCGATTAGAGTATCTTTTAGGTTGTCATCGCTTTTCTCGAAATGCTTAAGAATCTACCTGATGTAAAACTCTTGTTAAAGAGTCAACACCATTCTCAAGCGATCCCTATGGATCCAAAATCTGAGAATGAACTAAAACCTCATAACCATGTTACAATGGTCATTAGATAATCTCTGTTGTTCCCAGCTAACAGAATGTCACCTACATATGCGAACATGCTCATAAAGGAGTCATCGGGACGTATCAGATATATGCAATGATCCTACTCGATCATTACAAAACCATAAGATATCACCTTCTCGTGAAATCCATGCGCCGCTGTCTAGATGATGGCTTAAGGTCGTATTTTGATTTCTAAAATCAATAGACCTTATACACCTGATCTACTAGAACGAACCCAGAGGGATGCTTTATGTAGATCGCCTCATCTATACTTCCAATACGAAAGCGGTCTTTACGTCCTTGTCACTTCCAATACGAAAGTGGTCTTTACGTCCTTGTGATGTGACTCTAGATCCATGTTCGTGACAATCGCTGAAAGATAAACGGATCGAGATAAATTGGACTATGACTCCTCGATAGTCCACCCCTCAGTCTAAGTGTAACCCTTGGTTACTAGACGGGTCCTTTACCTCTTTATCAATCCGTTAACCTTTATCTTGACCTTGAGAACCTACTTGTTCCCAATAGTCATTCCGCCCTCAAGCTAATCAACTAGGTCCCAGACCCTATTGATTCTCATCAACTCCTTCTCTTCATTTATGGCCTTCATTAAACGGCATTTTGTATCCTCTGGAGAGCCTCTCGGACCGTTTTAGATTTCTCATCATCCTCTAGAGTCGCAACGAGGGTCTCACCCTCAATCGAGAAAACAACGTTTAAATACGCATTCTCGACACTCTTAGGAGGAGAGAAAAATCTTTACCTCTTGATGGATCGCTCCCACTGAGATCAAGATCCGTAGTGGATTCTTGTATCCCGCCGCTGGGCTCCCCGAGCCACGAGGCTCATCCATCGCATAAAGAGTAAGGTCCAAATTCATTTCACCTCTCTTAGGGAAATCATTCTCAAGAAATATAGTATTACGAGACTCAATCTCGATTATAGTGCCGTTCGTGTTCGCCTAGGAACACATATTTTCTCGCGGGCCTAACTCATCGTGTGAATGCGAGAAATCGTGGCACAACCCCATAACATCAAGTGGCTAAGGTCAGGCTGCCTCCCTGTCCAAAGCTCAAATGGGGAACTGACTACTAGTCAGTAGTCTCGTAATACTCTTATCGAAACAGAGTCCCATGTGTAGTTTAGACGAATACTTGCGTCCTCGCTCGGTTCTTGAAAGTCTGTACTCTCAAATCTAACTGATTTTCAATCTCGCTTATGAACCTCCTGAAGCAGTCTAATGCCCCAGACTTATGCAAGATCAGATAGATGAACAGAAACGCATGTAAGCGTCTATAATTATCTACACAACTCTATTTCTGGCTCTCATGCTCATAAGACCACAAAAATAAAGAAAGGCATAAAAGTTAACCGCAATGGAGTCCCAGCTCTCATTGCATCGCCTAATGGTTTTATCGTCATTTTGCCGACTAGGCAAAACTCACATACGGGTAACTCGAATTTGGTCAGCGGGTCCAATAAACCTCTCACTACTAACCGATTCATCATCTCTTACCCCATGTGTCTAAGTCTACTATGTCATTCATTTACATCATCATCTACGCAATCAGATGTAAAGTCAATAGTAGAACTACTAAAAAAAAACCATTAGAAAGAGTAATACCCAATGCATACATTTCATCATGGATTAAAAACAGAATTATTTAGGAAATTGTCGTATTAAAAACAAGGGAATAATTTCACGCATTTCGTAGTCAATTTTAGACAAGATACTAAATTGTAGATCCGTCGAATGCCTACAACATTGAGGACGTCATGGCAAGTGTCGTTCCCTCTGACAACGACAAATGCTCTGTCCTTTACGTAAATCCTCCATGCTTAAGGATTTACCTGACGGAACTATATTTACGCACTCCTATCTCGAGTTACGTGGTCGGTTGCTCCTGATTTCAAAGGAGAGAAATCAGCGAGTATTATAGTGAATGAGACAAATCTCAAACCACGTAAAGAAAAAAGAATATTAATTTCTGCTCGTCACACTCACGAGCGAAATGACCAATTCTACCTCAAACGTAGCAATTTACTTTGGTCTAATCAAATTCCTTTTTCTTGCGTTCTTGTACCTCGTTGTCGGTTTTGTCGGATGATTTTTATTACCTAGATCTCGAGTTTCGTTCGCTAGGCTTAGCGCCGGGGAAGTCCTTACTTGACTCCTCTGAATAAGCATGACTCGAGTGTGGCCTACTCGCCTCTAGGTGCTCCTCATCGAGCTCACAATATGTACTTACGTCAACGAAAGCACGAATACTTTCGTCAAATGTGAGATAGGATTTCACGGTTTCCCATGAATCAGGTAAAAACTGGATCACATCCAGAACCTAAATTCCATCCGAAATTTACTCGTCCGTATATATTAACTCGGTGATCATACTCGCCATTTGCTTCATTGTATGATTAACCTTTTTCTTCTGCATCCTCACATAGGAGCCGAAGAGAGCAACACTATGCTCTTTAGGGACGAGTCGAACCGACATGTTCATAGAATATGACTCGAAAAACGAGATTAAGTTATCGTGTATGCCATTGTAAGCATTGCCCTAACTTGACAAATCTTTTATCCCATACACGATAGATCTCTTTATCTCGTATATTCTGAGGCGCGGTATCCACCCTGGGGCCCATCATCTCTTGCCTCAGATTCCCGTTAGATTTTTGTCTCTCGAGAATAAACCGAATCTACTGATAAAATCGCGCAGATCATATCATTCAGTTTACTCTCCTTGCAAAAATTTACAAAAAATTTAATACGACAGTTCTCAACGCATTAAGAGAGACATTTGTGACTTGGAGATGTTTATTATCTCATTTTTGTACGCCCTACGAATCATCAAGACCAAAATGACTTGAGTACGACCCCAAAGCGAGCGTATGAGTCAACGGACACCATACACCACAACTTGGAATCGCATCTTACCATTTGGATTGTGATTCGGCACACAAAAACCCACAAAAAGTCACATTTATGGATATAGGACCCCCCAAAAATTGAAAAAATTCAATTTTGAGCGACTTCACGCGCCACCCGGGGGCCCACACGCGCCGCCGCTCGCCGGCGGTGCACTCCACGCGCCGCCGCGCGCCTCCACGCGCCGGCGGTGGGCCTCCACGCGCTGCCACGCGCCTCCACGCGCTGGCAGCAGTTTGGCTCACGCGCCAGACGCGCGGCGCGGCTCAGACGCGCTGCCACGCGCCAGGGCCGGCTCGGCTCATGCGCGCCCAGTCGCGGCGCGCCGCTCACGCGCTGTCACGCGCTGAGCCGCGTTGAGCCGGGTTTTGACCGGGTTGGTCAACGGGGTCAGGGTTGACCCGTTGACCCGGTCAACGGTCCGACCCTACCCGGTCGAGTCGGTGGCGGGTCGGTCCGGGTCAGGGTCCGACCCGGCCGCTGACCCCTGCCTGTTCACGCGCCTGTGTGGCGCGTGTACTACACGCGCCAGTCAGACGCGCCTTCTGGCGCGTGTGTCTCACGCGCCCGCGGGTCGGGATCGGGTCTTCTTCGCTCGACGGGTCCTGTAACGGGTTTTTCGACCCGTTTTCTGGAAAACTCGATTCCGACTGTTGTTTCTTGCATTTTTCGACTGGAAAAAATTTGTGGGCATCGTCCAAACATCCTACACTCGATTTTAGGAGGATTTAAGCCCAAAAATGGTGGGATTCAACCACCCCAGTCGCGGCCCTCCGCGGCCATTCGGAAATCCCAGTTTCCGGCACCCAAAACTCACAATAAAAGACATAAAACAATAGATCTAGATGCAAGGAACACATTTATAATTTTTTCATGCATCGATCCGCCCTCTAAGGCCACAGATCTAAGGTTTTCATGTCCGTACGGTCGCAAACTTCGACCGGACATTTCATGGCCCAAACATGCTCGGAAAATTAAACAAAAATTAGTTTTGTAATCCTTGGGCCATGGGTATTCCTACAGTGTTCTCGGATTTACGAAATTCATCCGTGATCCGGACCCCAAAATTTTAAACCCCAAAAAAATAATCCGAAAATTATTTTAAATTAAATCCAACCCGCTCTGATACCAATGTTGGATTTAATCGCGCATGCGGAAGCGTGAATTAAATAGTTTCGGAATTTTCGGGATAAATACCTCTATTGGGCGGTCTCCAAAATCCACCGTGTCGCGATGTCCCTCGAACGGATCGCACGGTCGGATGGTGATCACGCAATCGAACCACCACCTCAAATCCACGACGCCTCAAGCCTCGTGTCCGGTGAATCGTCTGACGATGGGAGATTTTCCTACGCGAAAATCTCCATCCCTCTCTCTATTCTCTCTCTAGAGAATATGTGAAACCCTAGCCTCCATAGTAGCCTCCCATGGCTTCTCTCCACACACAAGGTAGGAGAAGGAGAGTTTCCTCCATTGTTCCCTCACTCAGAAGGAAGGTAAGACCAATTCCCTTAATTGGTGGGGAGTTACCAAAATATTGGTTAATGGTAATTAAGGATGGGAGTTATCCCATTCCTTAATTACCCAAATGCCCATAATGGGCATCAATAACCAACACTGAGGAATCCAAATATGTCATGACCCAAATAGCTCAGTATTTGGAAAGCAAAAAAAACCCATTACTAGTTAATTTGTACCCATATTTTGCATACTCTCATGAGTCAAATCATATTAGAGTAGACTGCTATTTTTAACACAAGTCAAGTTATAGTTACAGATGGGGCTTTTAAGTATGGTAACATGTTCGATGCCATGATGGATTCTATGTATTGGGCTTTGAGGAATGCTGGTGCCCCTAATGCTAGGGTCGTTGCCAGTGAAACTGGGTGGCCCTCAGGTGGTAACCGTTTTGCTACTGTGGATCTTGCTAAGACTTACAACAACAATTTGGTGAAACATGTGAAGTCTGGAAATGGGACTCCTGTGAAACCTGAAGAGAGGATTGAAGCTTATATTTTTGCCCTGTTTAATGAGAATTTGAAGCCTGCTGGGGTCGAGCAGAATTTTGGGCTTTTTTATCCTAATATGGAACCAGTTTACCCCATTAAATTTTAAGTGATTTGTAGGTTTTTTTTCCCCTTTTGGATGTATTGTGAGATGGGAAGAATTTATCTTCATACCCACAAATATTTTGTAATATTGATTGTCATTAATACGTTTTAATTTTTTTCTTGATTTAAAAATATTTTAAATAATTCAAAATTATTTACATTTAAATGATTATGATTTTTTTATATAGATCCTATAATTTGTAATTTTTATAGTATTATCATTATTATTTTATATTGGTCACAAATATTTTTAAACTTCGAGGATGCTTACAAGTCTCCCCTTGACATTTGGTTGCTACCGAGCAATCCACCAAAATTTGAGAGTCGCGTCCTCTAACCTTTCACCGTGCTTTTCTCTTTTCAATTTGCCTTCGAAGAGAGAGAAGAGGGGGAATATGTTGTACCGATATATATATTTTTTTATTTCTCTAATTGATATTCAGGTATTCAGATTTTATTCGATTAATTTGATTCAAATATTATAAAATTTATTTTAGAGATTGATTATTTTAAATCTTTTTTTATTATTCTTAAAACTTGATTTCAAAATATAGTGTTCTGGTATAAGAACATATCTCTATCTCAATTAGTAAGCTTTTCCCTTTTTTTTTTTAATAACATGATTCGTGTTCTGCGATAGCTTCACGATTATCGGTAGGAATGACAAGATTTATAGAACAATTGGAACACAGAGTTGAAGAAGAAGGTGACACCCATTAACAACCCTGTTTCTAACTACTACTTTACATTTTTCTCCCTCCAGAATTGACAATTTCAATTATAAATATTCATCAAATTTCAATATAAATTACGCATTTACCGAATCTGAATCATAATTATTTTTTGATTTTGAGAGAATTTTTTCAAATTCAGTTCTTTTTCCATTTCCTTGTTTTATCATCACGAGGTTATTCATGGAACAACAATGGAGATGATAAAGTTGATGATTTTTCTTCTTTTTATTTTTTTTTTCCAAATTTTGGTTTTGTATCGGCCTCGCATGATGTATTCTTTTCATAAAAAGGTACTTAGATTTCTACATATGTAACTAATTCTTTGTATTTCACATTAATTGTGATAGATCAATTACTAAATTAATGCTCTGTTATATTTTTTTTCCGTATAAGTTATAGATATTGTCGAGAATTTGATGAAATGTGTTTTAATGATAGTGACACAATAAATACGATACTCAAAATTAAGAATTTTTTCTCTCACCTAAAGATATGAGAAAGGACTGTTAATATCATAAATGACAGTACAGAATTAATTTAAGGTTCCGATAGAACAAATATATATATGTCTCCGGGAATAAAATTAGATGTAAATAATACACTATATTCTACCGGATAGATGAACATGATACATAATCCTAATATTACATTACTTCAATTAAATATTATAATATATTAGATTTATTAAAAAAACATATTGTTTCAAATATGAAAAATAATTATTACAAATATGAAAAACAAATAAAATCAAATATTCTCAAAATCAAATTAATAATTAATTTAATTTTGATATATAATATATTTTCTAATGTCCCTCTCTTAAACCAAATATGGTGTAATAAAAAATATTTGAATTTGAGAGGGAACTTAGATAGAAAACTTTCACTCTTATTCTAGCTCTGGCTCTGTCTTTGGCTCTAGTGGACACCGGAGGAGCATGCAAGTGCATGAATAATCCTTTTAACAAAGGGGGTTCTGATACCATGATAATAAAAATTTAATATTATCCCGATACCATATTAAAAGATAGAAATGAATACGAATCTGATACTATATTAAATAATAGAAAGCAATACAATAATATATAACTATAATATTCTATTATTTCAATAAAATATTACAATATATTATATTTATATAAAAATTTTATTTTTATAAATATAAAAATAATTATTATAAATATTAAAATAAATAAAATCAAATATTTTCAAAATCAAATCAATAAGTGTTTTGATTTTGATATATAATATATTTCTTAATACTTCTGAATTTTGAAGGTTTGCTGATCCATGGTCCAAGCACATCTTCACCGGGAGAAGAACTAAACCTAATTTGATCTTAGAACTATTTAACACCAAATTAGAAATTCAATTTTTGGAAAATTTTAAAATTTAATGCCATCCACGAGTATCAAGTTACACCCTAGAAAAGCACCACCTCATTTGCTCTAGGCTGCACAACAGTCCATACGGGTTAGAAGTGTAATAGGTTCCATGGCAGGGCTCTCGGTTCAAACAATTGCAACTTTCTTGGTGCTTGTCTTGGTTCTCTTCCACACCGAAGTGGGTATGTCCTTCAATCTTAACACCCTTTTACCATTTCATTTCTATTTCAATGTCTTTTTAAAAATATTATTTTTATAATTGAAGTTAAAGATTTATATAAGAGTGAATTAAAATATGCATTCGAAGTTATAATTTTAAGGTATTGGTAATAATTTTTATAAGATAAATAACATTTAAAAATATATATTTTTTAAAATTATATGATTTTTTAAAAATTATGCTCTGCCCCTTCCCTGAATAAAGGGGAATATTATTGGTCTTGATCTTAATTCTCTTAGGAAGAGAAATGCGTGTTCAATTTGAAGAGAGATATTCTTCTCCTTTTCTTATCTAAAATTCAAAAATTTAAATTTCGTTCGTTGGTTTCTTTTTTTTTAATTATATATATATATATATATTTTATATTTTTGCCCTGCAAGAGTTTCACTAAGGAATAAATTCTGATCAAAAGCCCTTTCTTCTTCTAGGAATGCCTAATTACACATTTTAATGAACCAGAAGAAATCAATTTTTATAAAAGGAAAAAAAATTAATGGAAAAATCATGTAAAGCATGTACTAACTTCAGAAAAATGCCTTCGCCATGTAAAAAGACCTTCAAGAAAATTCAATTAAATTTGATATAAATTTTGAAAATAATTAATATCAAATTATAGAAAGTTATATTTTAAATATATCAATAATCAACAATTATCGAATTTATTAAAATTTAATAATAACCTCAAAATTTTCGTATGTGATAGTCTAAAAATGTTTTGTTATCCATGCAGGAGCACAATTGGGAGTGAACTATGGAATGATCGCAAATAACCTCCCTACCCCATCCCAGGTAATCTCCCTCTGCAAGTCCAAAAAAATCAACTATATCCGGATCTTCCACCCGGACCACACTGTCCTAACCGCCCTTCAGAACACGGGCATGAAGCTCATAATGGGCCCACTAAACCAGGACCTCCCATCACTGGCTAAAGACCAAAACTTCGCAAACAATTGGGTCCGAACCTACATTAACCCATACAAATCCTCAATCAAATTCCGCTACTTAGCCATGGGAAATGAAGTCATTCCAGGTGACTTATCATCACATGTCCTCCCAGCCATGAAGAGAGTAAAAAAAGCTCTACGCTCGTATAACATTTCAATCCGAGTCACAACCAGTGTTGCCTCACAAGTACTGGGTCAATCATTCCCACCTTCGATTTCTAAATTTTCTGAGGAATCCAAATCTGTCATGACCCAAATAGCTCAGTATTTGGAAAGCAAAAGTGCCCCATTACTAGTTAATTTGTACCCATATTTTGCATACTCTCAGGATCCAAATCATATTAGACTAGACTATGCTATTTTTAACACAAGTCAAGTTATAGTAACAGATGGGGCTTGTAAGTATAGTAACATGTTCGATGCCATGATGGATTCCATGTATTGGGCTTTGAGGAATGCTGGTGCCCCTAATATTAGGGTCGTTGCCAGTGAAACTGGGTGGCCTTCAGGTGGTGACCGTTTTGCTACTGTGGATCTTGCCAAGACTTACAACAACAATTTGGCGAAACATGTGAAGTCTGAAAAGAAGGGGACTCCTCTGAAACCTGAAGAGAGGATTGAAGCTTATATTTTTGCTCTGTTTAATGAGAATTTGAAGCCTGTTGGGGTGGAGCAGCATTTTGGGCTTTTTTATCCTAATATGCAACCGGTTTACCCCATTAAATTGTAAGTGATTTGTAGGTTATTTTTTTCCCCTTTTGGATGTATTGTGAGAGGGGAAGAATTTATCTTCATACCCACAAATAATTTGTAATATTGATGGTCATTAATCGGTGATTTGCATTGATATTATTTGAATAATATGAGAGAGATTATATGAGTAAAAAATTAAATAAACCGAATGTTGTCAGAATTTTTTTTCTTGATTTAAAAATATTTTAAATAATTTGAAATTTTTTACATTTAAATGATTATGATTTTTTATATGGATCCTATAATTTGTTCTTCATTTAATTGACTTGTTTTATTTACAAAAATAAATAAAGTTGGATTTTTGGGATGGTACCTCGATGTGTAGGTATATAGATAGACGAATCACCACCATAATACTACGATAACTCAATCCTAAATCCGGTGAATCACAAACGACCAAAGAAAATTTTTTATCTGAAATTTTCTTAATACTCTTAATATTTTCACTCTAGAAAATATCTATATTTTTTAGAATTTCTCGTCTCTCAATAAAATATATATTTTTTAATTATCCATGAAATAACCCATCAATTCTAGTAGCTCAAGAATTGTGTGTTTCTTTTTCCAAATTTTAATAACATAAACTAAAATTATAAATTTTTTCTTATTAAACTCCAAAATTAGATTTTTCTCTTGTCATAAAATGCTTAAATGGTCTTAGCTTAAAATGTCCAAATTGAGTTTGAACATGTAATGATCCAATTCCAGAAAGTGATAAAAAGATAGAGAGAGAAAAATAGAAAAAAAGACCGCGAGAGAAAGAGGAGGAGAGAAAAATACCAGAGAGAAAGAGATAGAGAGGGAGAGAGAATACAAAGCGGGAGAAAAAGGGTTTTCATCATGTTTCAATTCAATGTTATTGTAAATTTTAAAGATTACTATTTATATTATTTTTATTAATTAATTTTATTAACTATTAATCAATTTTATTAATTACTAATTAATATTATTAACTACCGATTAATTATGATTATTATTAATTATAGTTGTTACCGGATATTACGTTAATTAACGAACCCGAGAGCGCGGGGCGGTTTAAGTGCTTCCCATATTTCTCGCTCCGATTACATGATCTAAATGGGTTTTTTATCCATTTTTTCTTCTTTTGATGAAAGGCATACGGATCAGATCAACCCGAACTCAATTCTCAAAAACAGACCAGGCGGGTCTTTTTTCCTTTTCTTGGGAATTCTTTTTCATTTTAAGACGTTCCCTCTCTCTCTCTCTCTCTTTTTTTTTTTTTGGTTTGGAAGAGGGCAAAGGCCCCAAAACAGAAGGGCAAGCCCAACACGAAAGCAACAATTATCTCCTTAAAGAAGCCAAGCTGCTCGCGTCTGCGAGCAGCAGCTGAAGGATGCTGACTGGGGGGGTGTGCAAAACATGAAGACCCGCAGGATGGGAGTGCCCAAGATTGGCAAGGTGGTCGGCCCATTTGTTTCCTTCTCTGTACGTGTGAATCAAGGCGGGGGCTCCAATCTGGCTGATGAGAGTAGTGCATTCTTTAACTGTTGGAAAGAGAGGATGATGTTGGTGGACACCTTTGTTGAGAAGCATAATGAGACTTAGAGAATCAGATTCAATGAGCAGACTCCTGATATTATGGCTGATGGCAAGCTTGAGACCTTCTCTGAGACCCCAAAATTCTGCCATTAAGCTGTCTGAAATGCCAATATTGACTGTGAATCCAATGATCCATTTACCTTCTGCATTTCGGATGATACCTCCTGCACTGGCTTTTTGAGAGTTGGAGATGACTGAGCCATCGGTGTTAAGTTTGAACATATTTGTGGGAGGAGGGTTCCATGAAACTAGCTTGATTTGCTTAGGGAGGATGGTGGAGATGTCCGCCAAAGCGCCAGTCATGTTATCAACAAGTCTTCTAATTGATGACACAGTGTGGTGAGGGTTGATAGGAGTTCGATCAAAGATGAAGTTGCAGCGAGCTTTCCAGATGTACCAGATGGTTGCAGAGAAGGTCATTGTCCAGAGAGGTTGATTGTGAAGCTTGTTACAATTAAGGGACAACCAGTCCAAGGTGGAGGCAGAAGTGAAACTGAAAGATTTCTGGTTAATGGGGGCAATCAAGGTCCAGACGTCCCTGCTCCAGCGACAGTCTCTCAGAAGGTGGAGGGTTGTTTCTTCTGAACTTTTACAGATGGGGCACAGAGGATCAGATGATAATCTTCTTCTGGTTCTCTCGCGATTGGTTAGAATTTTCTCATTGCCAACAAGCCAGATGAAGAATTTGATTCTTTCTGGGCAGGGGATTCTCCAAATCCATTTCCATGAGGGATCCTGGTTTCTTTGATAAGAGTTGGTATTTTGGAGAAGGTAATAAGTTGAATTGACTGAGAAAGTGCTATCAGTGGTCTCCTTCCAATAGAAAGTGTCTTTGCAGAGGTTAGGGGGAGGGAGGAGTGTTGCTCTGATCTCTTCCAATAGAAAGTGCCATCAGTGGCTCTCTCTCTCTCTCACTCTTTCTCGGGCTTTTATGAGGGCTTTTCCGTTCGAGATTCCAAAAAAAGTATGGCAAAATTCAGATGCTGAACTCGTAGCTAAAATTCACAGAACAATCAAGAAGGAGAAGAAGTGTTAATGGCGTTTTCGTTCTCTACACCACAACAACAACCTCAATCACAATCACTCTTCCAAACTTCAACACCCCAACCCTTTCAACCACAACAAACCAATCCTTTTCAACAACAGCAACAGCAGCAATTTCAGCCGCAACAATTTCAGCAACAGCAGCAGCAGCAGCAGCAACTTTTTCTCTTCACGAACGACAAAGCGCCGGCGAGTTACAGTACCAAGTGGGCCGATCTTCACCCAGATTCTCAGAAACTTATTCTCCAGATCGAGTTCGTATTCTGCATTCTTATGCTTAATTTGTGATTTCCCGCTTCTTGTTTTGTAAAACTCGGAACGCTTTTGTGTGTGTGTACAGGGAGAGGATACTGGAGTGTAGAGATGAAAGTCAGTGGCTTGATCAATGTAGTCGTCTTTATGACTCATCCGTGGCTAATGTTGGGTTTGAGGTTGATGCCAGTCATGTTGTTCAGGTCTGCTTCAATACCTAACTGTTTGGTTTGGTTTATTTAGGGTTTTTGAGAAGTGGGTCTATATCTGTTCTTCATTGTAATGCCATTTTAAGGGCTTAAATTGAATTTACTTGATGTGAAGTACTGAGAAAGAAGGAAGCATGGTAGGTTTAAAGAATTGGGTTTCCGCCTGTTATTCATTAATAATGCCATTTAAGGATTTTCAAACGAAATAATTAATATTCTTGTTGCCACTTGACTTGCGATTGAGATGGAGAACCATATGCATATGCATTATATGGATTGTGTTGATGTTGTAATTGTGATTCACTCACAGATGCCTTTATAATTGAGGCTCTTGCCCATGCCATTTTGTTCTATCCCGGGAGTGCTATAATAATTGAGGCTCTTTTGTTGCATTCTTTTGCTGATTACATGCGCCAATATACTTGGTTTCTCTTTTGTATATGTCTTAGTCATTCTAAAAGCAGCTATCATGTGTGCCAATAAATGTTTTGGGGGGGGGTGCTGGAGTAGTTATAGCTGGATGTGTCACTAAGCTTTGTCAAAGGATAATGTGGCTATCTGTCTTAGTACAACAAACTCTTTTGTAACTTGGACCTAATCATAGATGAGGTCTACTAGTAACCTTTTGTTTTTCCCCCTGATGGGACATCAACTTTCTTACTGTCTAAGGGAATTCTTGGGTTATGACGGCCACTCAATGTCTGTTACCTCAACATTTCAATTTACTGTTTCATCTGTGTGAATGCTTATACACTATACACTGGACTGAACGGTAAAGTCCAAGCTACACTGGTTACTTTTTGTTTGGCGGGGGGGGGGGGGGGGTGGCCCCAAAGCTGAAATTTGTTTTGCCACATGTTGGATCTTAAGGAAATAGCTTCAGTTTGCATAAAACATAGTATTCCTCGTGTTACCTCATTTTCAGTAGAAAATCCTAGTATTGCTTCTACATGACAAATGGTTGAATTGCTTTTTCCCTCCTAATGTCTCAATAATCCAGCTATCTTCTATTCACCTTAACTTTCACAGCGCATTTTTTTGAGGCATTGCATATCATATTGGGAAAGGAAATGTTTACGGGTTGTGGGTGATTTTCACCTAGTTGATTTCGATCACATTACCCTTCATGGCATCACCTTTTTGTGGGTATCTCAGTTGCATATCTTTTCTCTCACAGTGATAATATAGCTGTTACTGTTCCTGATGATCCTGGATTGAGGGCGTAATGGGTTTATCTTGACAGGAACTTGGAGGAGTCAGTACTGCGATGGAGAGACAGAAGGCTTTGCTGCAAGAGCTTATGGCAGTCGCAAAAGAGATGTTGCGTAACACAGAAGTAGCTGTTCGTTCTTTTATGATGCTTAGGCCAAGGTTTCCTCATCCAAATCCAGGAACTGCTTCAACTGCTACAGCACCCTCCCAGCTGTCAGGAGTGGCTATGGCTGCAGGCGCAAGTAGTCAGCCAACAACTACATCTATTGTCCCAGTTCTGGATTTCTATAATGGGCTCCCAAAGAAACCATCTCCATTTTTGCAGCTTACAATTGCCAGATTTTAGAAGTATCTTTCAGAGTGCCGCCAGTGGGTTGAGGAGTTGGAGCAGTTGCTCTTAGACTCTGAAAGGAATTCTTGGAATGGTAGCTCCTCGCTGTTGCAGTCTCTGCCAAAGGTCATGTCAAATGTGCATGACTTTTTTGTTCATGTAGCAGCTAAGGTAACATGAACTAAATATCTTCTCTCTGTATATTTGTGTGTGCTGGTAATATATCAATGACATATATTTTGCGCATGCATGATTACTTATGAGCACTTTCATTGGTATTAACATGTATGTTCATTGACATGCGTGTGCTGATGTACATATTTATGTATATATAATGTATATTATTTATGTATGTTGCTCTTTGGATTGCGTGCAGTTCACGTGTGTAAATGAGACATTTATTGTTATATGGGAAATTCATCTTTGGGTTTTTGTACGACAATGAGAGAGAACAATTCCCTATTGAAATGTTGGTTTATGCAACATATGTTTGTATGTCAGTAGATCTTGTGGCAGCACCAATTTAAAGGTGATGGTGAATATCTGGATGTGTTTTTCCTTACTCAAAGCGCCCTGTGGTTTTGTCGAATAGGTCTGATGTCAAAATCAAACACAATAGTCCTTTCAACTTGAATATAAAATTTCTCTTTTCATCTTAATCTGGTCTGCTGCTTCTCTCATACTTCAAAAGCATGATTTTTTTTTTTAGTTCTTTGTCTTCTCCAGGTGGAAAGTATACATCAACATATTAACTCCATGAAAATGGCCTACCTGGCTGACCAACGCCGTCGTGGGGAGGGAAATCATCCATTTCTTGAGGCCGATCGACGGGAAACGGCCAAACAAGAGGCTGCAGCTAGGAGGGTACATCCAACTTTACATTTGCCTGCAATTGCACAACCACCAACTCAAGTTGCTGGTTTGTTAGCCAGCTCAGGAACACAAGGCGCATCTAGTGCCCCACAGACATCTACTGCTGTTTCTTTGGCTTCTTCTGGAAGTGGATTCTCACTTTTTAATACACCATCTTCAGCCCCATCTCCTGTGACATCGTCATCTGTCCTGTTGTCTACGCCTACTCCTTTGGCCCCACGTCAGGGATCACTTTTTGGTCCATCACCATCATTATTTGGTTCTGCTTCCACACCCTCTTTATTTGGTAGTAGTACACCAGCTTTTGGTTCTGCCACTCCTGCAGGAGGTTCACTTTTCTCAACGCCATTTGCTTCAGGTACCTTCTTATGTTTTTTAGTTTCGTTTTATGGAATGATATTGTTTTACAGCCTCGTGTTGCCGACTACATATAGATAATCATGAATTTCTTATCTCCACTAGAGAGTTCCTTTGGAAAATTCTGATATCTAAATCAAGTTTTTTATTTGCTAGTTCTCTTTTGGAAAACAACCATGCAAGAATTGTCTGTGTAACACACCAGTAAGTAGCTAAAGAACTTAGCAAATTAAGTCAGGTATATTGAACACAAATACTTTGTGATTGTTCAGCCATACTCTTAAGGAATGGGGAAGGTAGAGTTTAGGATTAATCTGTGTCTTTGCAATCACTCACTAGGCCATGGCATTGTAGTCAGAATAATGCAAAATATTGTAAGAAACTTGTTTGAAGATTTCATCACTGTTTTGAGTCTCATTTTTAATTCAAATGAATTGTTCAGTAGATATTGTTGTGATTGATGTTCTTAGACAAGGGGCTCGTGAAACCTGAGGTACGAACCTAACTTAACTAAGCCTAAGTCCCAAAATACATGGGGTGGGCTATAAAATTTTGCAATTTTCCATTCAACCCTTTTCGAGGTCATCTCAGTGTTAAATAATTAGTATATGATGATTCACTACCTGTCCTAGAGTTTTCTTTGGTCTTCCTCTAGTTCTTGGAGCACATTCAACTTGTAAGGTGTCTCTTTTTTTCAATAGGGTCATTGCTATTGCTAAATTTACTCTGATATATTGGGAGGAAAAGTATATAGAGTTGAAGATCTGAGAATACGAAATGCAATTTAGTATAATAAACCGTTTTAATGTACTATCATGCATTCAAAAGCTGGGCCTGTAGAAAATTTTGTTTCGAAGATTGGGGGATCATTTTGTGGATTATTAGGATAGATGAAGTGGAGGATTTTATTTGGAATGATGTGTGTTTGTAAAGGTTTTTTTTTGGGGGGTGGGTGGGGAGGGCATCAAAACGAAAGAATTGACATTGTTTCTGCATAAAATATGCTTTTGTTGCCGCTACTTGTCGCCAACTTTTCCTCTTTATTCCTCCGGATGGTGCTTTTCTGTGATACTGTAGGTGCTGCAACTGGGTCAGGCGCAAGCTTTGGGACTGTCTCTGTAAGTAAAATTGCTCCCATCATTTGGGCCAGTATTTTGGAAGCCTTAATAAGTCCTTCCCCTTCAGTCTCTCCAATGAAAAGGAGCCCTTTCTCTGCGGGCCCTGATATCCTGTGAGATATTGAGGAGTGGGTGTCTGCAAATCAAGTATTTAATCTCATTGAGATTGAGGAAACATGAAATCTGACTCTTAATTCGAGCTTGGCTTGTCGACGGACCCTTTTTTGTTATTAGACTTGTCTTTAAGCGCACAATTATTATTCTGCTAAATCATTTCTCTCGTGCCATTTTTTACAGAAAGCTTCAAAGCCAAAATCTCGCACTGCCCGGCGCTAGGAAATACTTCTGGTCATGAATTCAAGGATGGCCTGTGACATGCTTAAGAGATCACATCCGGGACATGATGTATCTTGCGCCCATATTCATCGGTTGTGAGATGCTTGATGGGCGGTTGGTGAACTCCAGGATGTTGACAAAACTGTGCTCACATTCCCTACTTCTATTAAGCTTCACGTCCTGAATCCAACTTCTGTACTTATTACCGTTCAACTCGATATATGCCGGAGGGTCCAACCTTTTGTAAAATTGTAGAATAAAACCATTGTTATTGAGAATACTGCTTGTTAGAATTTTGTAACAGTAACGAGCACAAGCATGCCACTTGAGTTTTCTTGCTATTGCCTTTTGTGGAATTTGCTCCAATTTTCTGCAGATTACGTGAAACCTTTTATTTTTTCATATATAAAATGACAGGATAAACTTCATTTTCTCATTTTTAAAGTTCTCTCTCTCTCTCTGCTTTTTTTCCTAACATAAAATGAGACTATATCTTTTAATATAGATCATTGCATTTATATTTTACTATTTTATTTTCGAAAAGATTACTACCATCTATATCGACCCTTCGTCTAGAGATTTTTTTTTTTTAACGTATTATGTTCTCTGAGATATAAATTTGTCATAAGTTTTAAATCATCTTAAGGGAATCCAAATTTTTAAATTTTTATAAAAAAGATTATTTTTTACCGAACTAAATTATATATAGTTTTACTGTATTCCTTCATAATATATATATAAATAAACAAATAAATGTCGATTTAGTTAATAATGAAGTTAGGCATTATTTTTTAAATTTTGCAACTCTAAAAAATAAAATAAATAGAATAAATTTATTTCATAATTTGAGTTAAAAAGAATTTCAGCAAGGCAAAGCTAATCTCCACCATAAAGGAAATAGAAAATTGATTAAAATTTTCCAACAAAAAAATACTTCAAATAATTATGGTTCAGGGGAGTTGAGAGATTAGATGTGTCAAAAAAATAAGATTTTTATTGGGTAAAATTATTAGTGTAATAATAATTTTATTTTTTTTGAAGAACATTTGACTTTTATTATAAAATTTATGAATTTTTATTTTTTATTTTATTTAAAAGTTTTATGAATAAAATAAAATTAAATAAATAAAGGGGAGTAAGGATAAATTGAAATTTGACAATGTCGACTACCGAGCCGAGCCCGAGTCACAAGAGTTTAGATTTTTTATGTTTTATTTTTTATTTTTTTTAAAACATTATTACGATTTGGAATCGGAAGGTTAGGCTTAGGACTCGAAAATTCAAAATCATTAAATTGCTGGGGTTATTCATGCCTCTGCACCAAACACTTCCCACACCCTTCGTTTCCCCTTTTCACCGTTTATGAAGCTTTTGCCGTATGAACTTGGAGCCCTGGGATCTGGAGAGAGAGAGAGAGAGAGAGAGAGAGAGAGAGAGAGAGAGAGAGAGAATGTGTAGTCGGTGGGATTGCTCGCTTCTATATAATTTGATCGATGAAACTCTTCGTTCTTATGTCGTAAGATTGATTACTACTACTTCAATTTTTTGGGTTTTGCTCCTATTTGAATATGTTTGGCTCTTTTATCTTGAAATTCTCTTGTTTATTGGTTATGATTCTAGGAATTGGAAGTTGATTCGTTGAATAAAGAAGCAGAGAAGGATCTATTGATTGCTCTCTCTCAGGTAATTTCATTCTCTCTCTCTCTCTCTCTCTCTCTCTCTCTCTCTCTCAGACACACACTCTGGTCCTGTACGAAACCCAAATTCCTCCCTTCTTCTCCTTTTTTGTTTGAATGTATAACGGTAAATAAAGCGTTTCATTTTGTTTCAGATATGGACAAAAATTCATCAGTGGATTCAAGAAATGGATGGTGATTCCGACGTTAGTCTCTCTCTCTCTCTCTCTCTCTCTCTCTCCCTCCCTCCCTCCGTCCTCCCTCCCAACTCCTATGACTGATTTTCCTCCTGGTGCAGGATGAAGATGTAAAACCCAAATGCGGCAATCACTGTTTAATCAAGTGTGTGGTTAAATTGGTATGGAATGTTGATTGTACTTTTGGCATTGCTTTATTAGGTTTTTTCTGTTTAAAATTTTTTTTCGTCTATTGGGGAACTTTAATCACGGTAAGACTGGGTTGGACTAGTTACGAATAATCCAAAATTCAGTTAGTTTGTTCGCATGGATGAAAATGATGGGATTTTCCATTATCATCTCTCTCTCTCTCTCTCTCCCTTATGTGGGCGGGGGGAGGTTTGTGAAATGCCATCATTTCTTTAACCTTTAGACATCTTGGAATTGTAGTTTAGCATTATGCATGATGCAACTATCATATGATAAAGTTCTCTGCTCTTTCCTTTTACTATATGCTGCATTTGACTATGGGAATGTTTTTCTGTATTTTTTTCTTAAACAGGTCCCGTTTCTATCTGCTGGTAGTAAGTTCATTCAACACATAACAGGCAATATTCTTGTTGTCATGTACAAGTTCCTTGCCGAGTTGGTAGGTTGGGATTGCCTTCAATTATGTTTGCACTGCCACAGTGTTTTTATTTTGTTGTACTGCTTATTCTTAGACATGTATTTTTCAGGCAGGTGATTGGGATGGATTTATCCATTTGCTGTGCATTTGCCTACAACTAGCAATCAACAAAGTTTATTCATCTTACTCATCGAAACTATTAAATGCATCTGAACATTTAGGTTGTTCACTTGATGTTGTTATCCAATTACTACCAAGCCTGAAAACTGCAAATTTGAATGTGGTGTCTGGTCTCATTCGAGTTATGCGTAATATACTAAAGCTTTTGAATGAGCGAGACGATAGCCAACCGAAGGCCATGTACCTGGATCATGTCAACTCTTGTATTTCAAATGTGCCTTGGATTTCATTAATTGATGAGGCCTTGAATGATCCAAAATGTGATGATAGCAGTGGTAGAAAACTTTTACTCCTTGGAGAGGAGGATGGGCATCTTGAGTCAAGATTAATTCTTCTTGGATATTTTCTTCAATTTCTCTGTTCTTTGGTAGATCAAAGTGGCTTGGTTGAAGGGGCACTAGGATCTAACTTTAACCATCCAATTGTATCTCAAATAACCAGCATGATTCCCAGAGTTCTGAATTGTTGCTTTTGTGAGGAAAGAGATCATACCATGTTCATCATCCGATATTTCAAGCACAAGATGTTGGTACGTTTTTATCCTGGCTGCTTTCTTAGTTAATTTGGAATTTGATTAGTCTATAAGTCTTAGATAATTGCTGCAAAAATTCTTACAATTTTATGCTTTTTTTTTTGTGGGAATAGATTTAGCCTAGAGAATTCATGATTCGGTGAATTGTGAATATGCAGTTTGAATTTAATCTATTACACCTTCCTGAGTTTTGCAAGGTTAGACAATGTTTATCTTGGCAGTTCCATGATGGGGCAAAGGGGGCAATTTTTTTATTCCCAATTGTAATTCAGTATGCATCGTGCACATGTATTCCTGACATTTTTATTTGACCTATATTGTAGTAAAAGAAAAAACACGATGTTATGCAGAAACTGATGGCCCCAGAATATTGCAAATTATTCTTGTTTTAAAATAGTTATTTGTACATTTTCTATTTTTTTCCTGGTCGATTCCGTTATTTATACATAGATACTTTTTGAGGGACTTGATATACATAACATCTTGAGCTACATCATAACGAGGTTCCTCAAAAGTTCTTAATTGGTTGCTGATGCATGGATTGGTAGACTCTACCTGTGTGTATTTCTGTATTTTTCTGTTGAATTTGTGAAAGCATCGTACATTTGGCAGACCATATTTATAGACGGACTTCATATTTATGGGGTTCATTTGTGCATCTTGACTGTCTGGTTCTTTGCCTTGTCTGAGCACTGTCTCTGTGGCCTTTCCTCCACTATCATAAAGGCTGACATCACCAATATACTACTATCTTTTGTTTTGGTTTATTTATAATTAGGCTGATTAAACCTGTTTCCTGCAGATGCTGATGATCAGACTTAGCTCCCTAATTAATCAGGACTATTCTGTACTTGTTTCATGGGTGCAACTTCTCCATAAGTATTTCGAAGATGACTTAGAGAAGCCCATAATGGAATTGAAACGTGAGGAGGATACCAGTCTAATTGATTCTCCTTTTCTAAATTGTGCATCTGACCTAGAAGGACAAGGATTTGGTATGTCTCATCTGCAGAGACAGGTCATTTTCCTTTTCCTAAAGTGTTCCATAAGTTTGATGTGCTCGAGAGAAAAAAATGACCCTCCTTGTAGATCTTCAAACTTGTGCCCGTCTGTTGAGCTCAAACCAGACCAGGAGTTTTGTACACAAAGGAAATCTTTATTGGAAATTTACACATGGCTTGAAAGGCAGATTTCAAGGAATATGTTTATGGTTGAAAAATTATTTTTGGCCAAACATATGGACTTTTCCTTGTCCATCCTTCAGCTATATATGCATGAGGTCTGTTTTCTCCTCTATTGTGTGATTTCTATTGTTATTCTTTTTTGGAGACAATCATGACCTATCTCTGCAGAGTTTGTTATTCTTCAGTACGATGTCTTATTTGGGTCAAGCATTTATATAATTGAAGTCCTTGCATAATTTTCTCCTAGTAATTTGGTAATAGATCTACAATTTATCATGCATACAATGAAATTCGTAGCACAAATTATCTAGGCATCACTATCCACTGTAGTCCTATAAGAGTTATGAGTCTTCTAAAGCTCATCAGTGAGCTAATTGCTAATCTTCCCATTCTGAAACTAACAGAACAAGTTAGAGTGCCTCCAAGAGAGTTTGATACTGCTTCCTAATCCGTCTCTATAATCTTCAGCACATTCCTTGTTTTTAACGAGTCATCCTTGTGTACAATGCATTTAAATTGCACCTTTTTCTTTGCCTTGTGGAAAATCCTATGCTTCTTTTGAGTTCTCGACATTCTAAAATTAATCATGGTTCCTTTCCCATCTATTTTTTGATCTTCTAATTTCTTCTTCTCTTGGTGTCCAGGATGATCTCTTGTTTAAGATGCTCCTTCTACTGCTTAGCTTGCCTTCTTCTGCTGAGAAACTGTGAGATATGCCTGATTTTATTTCTGTTTCTTAAATGAAGAGGTTGGTGATCTTACTAAATGAATTCTTTCTGGTTCATGTAGCACGTGTGGCAAAAGGACCTTTCAGGAGATGGAGGATGACATTCTATTTCATGTCTCAAACATCTTTAATCCTATAAGTGTATTCCACCTGTTTCTTGCAGAGGTGAGAATTTTCTGCCATAACTGAGCATCTATAGTCGTTCTCATTCACATCTGATGAATACTTGTCTTTCTCTAACATGCAAGCAAGTTATTTTTTTCCCCACTTCGAGTTAGCTCCTGTTTTATGCTTTTCCCTCATTTTGCATTTGTCAAGTTTTCATTGTTTCTCTGTTGAACTCATTTTCAGTTAAGTTATGATCATCAAGTGCTCCTCGATTACCTTATTTCGAAAGATACAGGCATAAGTTGTGGTGAATATCTTCTAAGGTATGCACCTTGCTTTTCTCCTTAGTTTTCTAAACCAATTTTGAGGTTAATGGATTCATTTGGTCCTTATCTGTTGAACATTGTTTCTCTCTTTGGCTTTGAAGAAATCTGTTGTATGTTCCAAACTTCACTTTACAAGCCTGATCGACACATGTGGCAAAATAAATGTGTTTCATGCATTGTGTTCCCTTTCCTATATAATTTATTCTAATCTGATCACTCTTTTTTTCCATTTTTTAAGGTGCTTGCGTTTGGTATGTGATTCCTGGGGTTTTTTTGTGGAATTTTTGGTTAATCAAAGTATTAGAAGCCAATCTTGCTGCAAGAAAATCAATGCCTTTCAGGAAGGCCCAAATTCGCGATCACAGCTGTCTTCTTTGGTGGAAGTAGACAAATCCTATGTCTCTGTCAATGTTGATGATGCGGAGAAGCCTAAACCTGATATCAGTTATGGGAGAAGTAGGGGAAACCATTATGCTAATGCCAAAGTTTGTTTGCTTTTGCTAAAGAACTCCATAGAAAATCTTCGCCAGAAAAATCTGTTTCCTTATAACCCTGAAGCTCTCCTTAGGCGGTTTGCTCCTATCTCCTGATTTATCTTCTTTCACTTTCATGTTCTATTTTCTTTAATGGAATTGAATCTTTTGTATGATATTGTTCATACTTTTCTCTTTGCTGCAAAAGTAGAACTATTTACAAAGGGAAAAGAGAAGAAATCATAGAGGAGGTTAAAACATTCTCCAAATCATAGAAAAGAGAATAGTGAAAAAAATGAAAAACGTAGAGGGAAGCAGAAAAAGATATTTAACCTAGAAAAAAAAATCCCTTTAAATCCCTTGGAGTCACATTCCTACCTAATGCTTTAGCAACTAAAGACTGTAGAGATGCTGAGAGAACTATTCTATTGCACAACAGTTAAGTTGGAAAGTGGCTTTTTTCCCTGGCCACTTACACTATAAAGCTGCCATTATGGTGCCGCTTTACTCAAGCTTTTTCTCCAATTAGGAATTTCAGTGGATGGGGTATGAAACTACATGACCCAATTCTACCTTGATTGGGATGGAAGCAGCCCTCCTTGCCCCCTTCTCATGCCTAAATTGGGGATACTATACCATTATCTAGTGCCCCTAGTATGACATGGGGCCTCCAATCCTTCCAATCCAAATGGTAATTTCTCATTTACCTTTGTTTGTCTTTGTTCATCCCAATCAATCCTCGTTGCTAGGTGCACTCAATTTTTGAAATCCTACATTACTTAAGAGTGAGATTAGAAAATGGTTTAAAACCTAGTAAAAACATACAAACAATTCAAGAGAGAACAAGGATGAGAGTATTCTATAAGAGCATAAATAAATTAGGTGGAAGGGAGGGAGCTGTGAAGAATCAAAAATGAGGATTCCCTGATCTTAGAACAGGGGAGAAGTGGAGTACCAATTTCATCCCCTATTCCTGCACAATAAACTTTATCCTACTCTCATTTTGCATGGGTTTGGAACAATATTATCATCTGTATCATCTTCAGATTACTTTTATCTAACATATTAATTTGAATCCTTTGAAATAGTTTGCTAAATTTTAAATACATACACGTTTCATTAGCTTCAGCTTTTAGAGCTATTGATTGTTTGACATGGTATTAGAGTAGGATGTCAGGAGCCCCTTGCACACTCCATTGAAATTTAATGTGTGGAGCCCTTTTATAAGTCAGCACAGGCTCTCATTGGGAAAATAGAATATATAACAATAGTATATCTATAAATATACCATTCTCCATTAGCTTGAAATTTCACATCCCTTTACCTAAACCAATTTCATATTGTTAAATTATAGATATTTACTAAACAGAAGGGTGACTCATCTATGTTCTGGATAGAAGCAGTTACAAGATGATAATCATGTAGGGTTCCAATCTTTTGTTAAAAGCATTTGAAAGATGAAACAAATGAACCATGTTGAACGAGGGAGTGAAATCAATGCATATAACAATTCGACAAGCTGAGAACTCCTTTTTTAAAATCTCTCTCTCTCTCTCTCTTTTAATTTATATTTGGAATGTGAATTCCAGAAAGCCACGTGTAAAAGGACGAACCATGGCATGCCCTTAGAAACAAAATATCTTGTACTTTGATTGCCTTTTTAAAGGTTGTTGCACCTCCTTTCATGGTCATGGAATTTTCGTCCATTTCATGCTGTGAGTCAGTTGAGAAATTAAATTGATAATTACTCTTAGTTGGATATCTGCATTTGTGAACTCTGTTGAACCCTGTGCTTTAATCATGCAGCCTTTCAAGGTTTCAGGAGCTCTGCCATAACCAAGAAGAGTATTTTATCTCAAATAATTAGACAAGCTGGTGAGAGACAGTTTACTAACTCCTTTGCATGCTGTTACACATTCCCATGTAAATTATACTCTGGATAGGAAATTTTTCTTGATCTCCACAATTATCTCATTTGTCTTAGTAAAATGGTCAAAATTGAATCCTGAAATTCTTGAAGTAGTGGCAAGCCATTTCATGGTGTGAGATATTGTTAAAACTTTAGAAAGTATTATTGTGTTTGGAGGTGCATGGCTGGAAAGAGTGTCTGAGTTCCTCTTCATTCCTCAGGAGCTGATCAAAGCTATGTACAATTCTGATGCTTGCACAATGGTTTGCTAAAAAATGCCGGGGAGCACTGCAGCTTTAGAACTTTACACGAAGGTAATTGTGTTTTGAATTTTTATATTGTATCTTAAACTATTGCCTATGGAGTGTTACGAGGGTTGATGAAAAGTCAAGGCATCAAAAAACATTTAGTCATTTTGGTGACAAGAAATTGTTATATCATGAGTTCATAGCTATGCAAAGCAAATAATATGTTGGATGTCTGTACATTTGCACATCATGGTGGTACCGCACTACCAACTGGCTTATGTCATGCTGATAGCACCGTTTTCAAGGGTTGAATATGGATCAAGGCTCTGGTAGAGAAGGTTTTCTAATAAAAGAAGTTCTGGGTTATCACATAGCCTAACCTACTCATATGTACAGAGAGTGATGTTTAAACTTCATAAATATGTTTGGTAAGTTGTCAATATATATATATATATTTTCATTTGTGGATTGTTTTATATCCTACTCTAGTTCTTTCAAATTAAATTCCATGTCTGATGTATGCAAACGGTTACAATAGTTCCTGCACATGTTCAGTTAGTAAGTTGCTTTTTAAAAGTTCTAGAATTGGAAGCACCACATCTAGCATATTTTGGTGATTTATGAAGCTACAAGGTAATATCTTGCAGAGCTTAAAATACATCAAACAAAAACTTGGTACTTTATATGAAAGAATGTAACTAATTTTCTGAGACTTTTAGGTTACTTTCTTGAGATAATATCCAATTTCTTACACAAATAATTTATTTGAGCTATATTTATAGTAATTGGTATGTTACCACTCCAGTGCCCATGGTAACCAGCTAGCACATAACAAAGCTTATTTTTTAGTTGTCTTGGTTGTGTGTGTATATGTGGGTGTTTGCAATTAAACTTGGAGCAATTTCAGAGCTTGCTCTTGTTAAGGGCCACTTCATTGGCTTTTGGGTTTGAGCATTATTATGGACCACTACCATTTGAGACAGGATGTCTTCAAACAGCTACTTAATTCCAGTTGATACCAGGATAACTGTTCACAGCCATGGGTATATGGGTTTCTCTTCCATAAGTTTAGTATTATCTTGTTTTACAAGTATAATTTATGGACTTGGAAATATTTAAAAGCATTCTAAACACTTTTTGTAATACCATTAATATCTAATGCAAATGATTTGATGGGATGACAAAAGGTGTGGAATTTTGAATATTGTCTCAATCAATTGGACAAGTCATTGTAATTATCAAGATGTCAACCGATTATATTTTGCCACAGTAAGTAATGGGACTTTTTGCTTCTGGCTTTACAGGGACTTCATGGACGTAATATCAGGCGAGACCTCAAAGGGTGGCAGATACTTGATTTCTACAACCATAAATTGGGTTCTTAAAAGGGCTCATCCTGTGCACAAAATGCTTCCCAACTTAGGGCGGGGTAGGGGGAGAGTGGGCGTATATGTACGCAGTCTTTCCCTTGCATTTTTTGCAAAGAGACTGTTTCCATGCCTTGAACCCGTGACCTCGAGGTCACCAAAGGAGCAACTCCACCATTGCGTCAATAGGCACACTGCTATTAGTTCATGGGGGGTGTCATCGTGCATGGTGCTGGTACAAGTTGATACCAATCTTGAGATCAGCAGGTCACAGAGTTACATCTCTGGACATGGCTGCTGCTGGGATTCATCTAAAGCAACTGGATGAGCTTCAATATTTTGCAGGCTATGTTGAGCCATTGATGGACTTTATGACCTTTCTTCCTCCTGAGGACATGGTCATTCTGGTTGGCCATAGCCATGGTGGGTACTGCATATCAGCTGCTATGGAGAGGTTCCTTGAGAAGATTTCTGTTGCTGTTTCCACCACTGCTTTTTATGTCAGGTCCAAGCTCCTGTTCCCCCCCCCCCCCCAAAAAAAATCCAGGAGGTATGTTGGAATCTCTCTTTCTCAACCACCACCACCACCATCACAAAAAGGTCACAAATAGCTTGATTAGCTTTTGATTAATGGCAAATGGAAACATGTGAAGCCAAAAGTGTTGGATGCACTTTGAAAAATGTTAAGGACAAAATCGCTGGGAGCATACACATTATATACCTATAGTAATATTTTTAAAGGCCTGTAACTTAATATTGGTTATGTATTGATTCTTTAATAATCTGAGATGAAGGTCAAACCAAACACATTCTGCTTTGTCTTAAACAAGTTATATGTTGTGGCATGTATAGACATTGAATGTTTGAGGAAGATGAATAGAAAGCCTGTATGATATATGGATGAGCTTTGACAATTGTTTTCAAGTGCATGTCCTAGTGATCCTAATTGTCAATTGTTTACTTTTATATCTTGGTATTGATGTAGGAATATGCCTTCACTACATGTCATACCTGTGTGGTGGAAACTGGAAAGTTTCTTATGGACTTGTCTTCTACAGAATATGAGGCTGTGACTCCTCCACTGCTTTGACCGGCTGCATCTTATTGCAGATTTAATTTTGGTGGAGATGGTTAAATTTTTTATTATCATCATTATAAAGTGCTGAACCAAGGTGAAAAGAAATAAGAATTTGGCAGCAGGAGATAAAAAGATAAAAAAAGATGGGAAGGCATTTTGTGCTAGTTCATGGAATCTGTCATGGTGCATGGTGCCGATACAAGTTGATTCTGCTGTTGCAAGCAGTGGGACATATAGAGTCACAGCACTAGACATGGCTCTTCTGGAGTTCATCCCAAGTGAGTGGATGAGGTCCACTCCTCAGACTATGTTGAACCATTGGCAGAATTCATGGCCTCTATCCCTTCCGAGGGAGATGGAGTGATTCTTGTTGGCCACGGTCTTGGTGGGTTCTACATATCTGTAGCTATGGAGAGATTTCCCGAGAAGATTGCTGCCGCAGTTGTTGTAGCTGCTATGATGCCTAGTCCTGACCTCTGTCATCCCTTTATCACGCAGCAGGTATGTTTCCCAAGGCTTCTTCTCAAATACTATCTTTCATTCTCTCACCATCAGGGATTGATTATAGTGTTGCTGTATTTTGCATGGACATTTTTAGGAATTAGTTTGTCCCTGAAGGGCATACCCTTGGGACACAACACGGTGTGCCATTTTACTTTCTTGTTGCATAATTTTATTGTATTGCAGTGTCTATGACTTGTCCAATGAGTTGCATCTATGTTCTCTTGTTTGGCTCTTTGAAATTGAGCCAGCTGCCAGTTAGAGTGATTATTTTTCCCACTAATTTTTCATAAGGTAGTGACTGAAATTTCTTCTGGATTATTACATGCAGTTCTTTGAAAGAAAGGCTGCTCCTTTCATGGATTGCCAATTTACATTTGGCAATGGGCTAAACAATCCCCCGACTTCCTTTCCCCTGGGCCCTAACTACATCTCATCAATGTTGTATCAGCTCTCCTCACAGGAGGTATACTTGCTTATTTCAACCCTGGTTTTCTTTCTGACAAAAAATAAAAAATAAAAAAAGCACTCAAATTAAATGAGCATTTTTTTATGAGTTTTTTTAGGATGTTTCTCTTGCTAACCTGTTGATGAGGCCGCATGCTATTACCCAAAGTGAAGAGATTCTGCTAAGGGAAACATCAGTCGCCAAGGAGAGGTATGGTTCTGTACACCGTGTTTACATTGTGGGCGATGAAGACAAGATGATAAAGGTGGATTTTCTGAAGTGGTTGATGGAGAAGATTCCCACAGACCAAGTGAAAGTGATCATCGGTTCAGACCATATGGCCATGCTTTGAAAGCCACTTGAGCTGTGCGTTTGTTTGCAGCAAATTACACACTTATATTTAGGAGAGTAACAATTTTCATTATTTGTTGTAAAAGTAATTGACATTCAGATAGAACACCAATGTGTCCGCTGTGTTTATTTTTAGTACTTTTTGTTACATAATAAAGCAAAATCATATCAGTTGAAGGTGGCTGAGACATTTAGGAGATAATCGTAGACTTGTTGAGGCTTTGAAAGCATTGCCATATGGTCTGCACCATCAATCTGCAACACTTGACTGACGCCAGTGTTATTGATCATAAAAAGTTGAAAGGGCTCTGGTATGCTTTTATCTTTTGTGCATACTATGAAAACACGCTGGACCGATCCAAATCCTCCATTAGTGAAATGGGGTGCTTTTGCTAGATCAGCTGTGAACGGGTTACCAGGCCTCACCAGTGTTGTAGCTAGGGTGTAATCCTTCCAATAAAAAGGACCAACAAGAGATAGTAGCAGTTGTAGTTAATTTTTCAAAGAAAAGTTGGGAGAGAATGTGAATTACCTCAACAGGGGATTCATTGTAGAGGTAGGTCTTGAGAAATTGGGGGCCGAAGAGAATTGCTGTGTTCATCTCTAGAGGATCACCATATGGTATAAATTGAGAGTCCAAATATGATGCTGGTCCATATCCCATTGCAATTTGCTTTTTCAAAGGGTTGGTGAGCAATTAAACTATCAGCTTAACTCAACAAATACATAAATAAATACTTGATATGCTTAAAACAAAATAATTGGTTTTTTTTTTTTTTGGGGGTGAGAAATAATTGGTTTTCTTTTAACACAATTTTATTTCTGCCAGCTACTGGAAAGAACATTGCACTTCTTAGTTCTATTGGGATGTATTGAATCCACAAGTTTTAATTACTATCCTTGCCTTGTGTATGTAAGATTGTGGGTGCTGTCTGCTATCGCATGGGTTTTAATAATCATACGGTTGACGGTTCGAATCATCAAAAATTGGTCGGCTGGTCGCAGTTTGACGACGTTCAGCTACTAATTTTGTGGATATCAAAATCTATAAGAACCAATGCATAGTTGGTTTTATGGAAAGAGTACTAAAATCTCTTAATCATGATCTCAAATTCAAGTTATGAAAATAAAGAAAACTATATTGAAAGAACTCTCTCAAATTTAGACAGATCGTAATTTGAACCGGATTAGTCAGAATATAGTTTCAGATATACGTGATCAATAAAAAACAAAAATACCTATAGGAATGATAGCAAAGTCTCCTACTTTATGATTGATGAATTTGTCACTGCATGCTCAAGAAATAGTGATAAAAAAATTTAAATTTTTGTTTGAACGGTACAAACTACCAATTATTTGATTAGGTCTCTCTGTCATACGGGGAGCCCAACATTGGGCTTCCTTAAGTAAGGAACAGGAAATCTACGAAAAGAGGATGAACTTCCATTATACACACACACACATAGGCCTAAGACTCAATTAATAGGCCACTAAATTTACTTAATCAAAATCTCGAATTTGAATTTGAATTTTAAAAATAAAAAAACAGATATCGAGAGAACCAATCCCTTAATTGAGTCATATAATTACTCGAATCGAATTAATCAAATTTTTGAATACCGATGATCAAGTATAATATATGTGTGTGTGCGCGCGCGCGCGTGTATGGGTATTTTTAGCTACGATAAATGACATGTTAGCTCCAAAATCTTTGTCCATGAAAAGAGTTATCTTTTCATATTCCTTCAAGAAGTATATATCAACTTTTGATCCAAGGAGATCTCGAATCCATGTCCCAGTAAAATCCTTTACTTTGATATAATATTGTATGTATTTGAAACTGTTGTTATAGGTACACAACAAAAAAAAGTATGATAAGATATTCCATCAATAAATAGGTTAAATTTGTGGAATATCTCAAAATTTAATAGTCTAAAACCACGTACCTGTTCCATAACATAAGCCGGAGAGTGAACAGTGTCAGGCAACAGCGCAGTTAGGAAGACAGCTACCAAAATTTTATCTGTGAATTGCTCCATTGCAAAAGCCAAGTTCATGCCTCCCAAGCTATGTCCAACAAGTATGACTCTTTCATTAGCAGGAATTGAAACCATTAGACTTGTCAAAGGCTCATTGTACTGGGCAAATGTGTGAATCTCTTGGATGGTCCTTGGATCGATGCCCGACGCTGCTAGGTCGATGGCAGTGACCTTGTGCCCAGAGGACTCGAGCAAGGCTATAATTTTGTACCAACACCAGGCACCATGACCTAGCCCATGTACTAGAACAAAATGATGTGCTCCCAACCCTATGGAGAAGCATGAAAAGCCCACCAAAATAAGGACAAGTTGCTTAGGTAATAGCATTCTTTCTTTGTCCCACTTAGAGAAGTAGTACTACGTCCTTATCTTATCCCTTTATTGGGGGGGGGGGGGGGGGTTGGAAATAATACACATGATTGCGCCTTATTTATGCTTTGGTGATCATCAAGTTGCCACTAGAGCATCTTAATCTGAAAAAGTCTGTGGTCCTCTTAAATGCGATGTGGAGCTCTCTCATAAGCTTAAAATAGATAAAAATTTGTACGCAACCATCTTTTTCAGTTTCTTTGTTTTGCTAAACAACTATGTACCATATAACAGATATGATATCTGTGACAAAATGAATTATATATCTTTGACATTCGTGTGTGATGGGATCTTTAGAAGGGAAGAAGTTTTATATGGCAGGGAAGCATATGTTTGAAGCATCAATCAATGTAATGTTGTGTAAGGATTTTGAAATTCTTCTTCTTGGAAATTAGATTATTTTCAATTAAGAAATACCATTTTTTTTTATGAGAATTCTATTTCTGAAAATAAAATTTAAAGGGTTATATCTTTATTTGACGTTTTTTAATTATTATATTGGAATCCACAATTATTCATAAATCTTTGTCAAAAGTATAAACCCAAAAAACTTGTGATGAAAAAAAAATCCTCTTTTGCGGCTCACGGGTACACACAGCCATCTCAACTACGTGTGCATGTACTATCATGTTGACCAAACAATAATTTTTTTAAAAGGAACATATTTATTAATAATTTTGATATATTTTATTAAATCTTGAATCAGCTAACTCAATATCTGCGTATGATATATAAATATAAAATATTTTGTCTAACAAACCAATTTTTAAAATAAAAATCAAATTCTCATCGCAACAGAGTTATGTTTCCTACTCAATTTGAAATCATAAATGTGTTTTGTGGAATTCAGTCCCTATAATGTATGATTTTAAGAAATCTCTCTTATTAATTAGCAAGTTTGGAATAAAATTCTTCCCTATAGAGCTAGCTTCTAACACACGTAGAGACACCCGAATGGTAAAGAGTTTATATTTAAGTGTTTTTTTATGAGATTTAGTATTTTTTTCGTAAATATGTGTATTTTCTTATTTTTTTGTGATATTAAAAAAATAAAAAATAAATAAAAAGAATAAAAAGTAACGTAACTAGCTTCTGAGTGAAGACAGCTCGTTCTCTATTTGACCCTCGGCTTAGGGTCCAATCATGTTGTGCTAGGGCCATGAAAAAGGCCGAGGGTGGGGCCAATGCACAGCCCTTGATCCGTCACGTAATGCCAAGCTGGGCTTGTGCCGGGCCCGAACATATCTTTAAAATATTTTTTCAGTTATTTTTAATTTTTAAAATAGAGTTGCGAGTATTAAAAGGAAGGGTGATTTTGTCATGGAAAAAATCCAGGTGAGCTTGTATGGGAGCTTCGGTTGTTCCGCAATTAACCTTGTTTTTCTAGAAACCATCCTCTTACCAAACGGTGCTTTAAAAAATTTACATAAAATGTTAAGTAAAACATGTTTTTAGAATTATAATTTTAAAAAATAAAAACTATATTTTTTAGAGAAGCAATAACGAAGTGATTTGTAAATCATATGTTTCTATGAGAGAATGTTGACCATTCTCTTCTAAAGACCCCTTTTTTTTAACTTGATTATTGATATTTAGATTAATCTAGTTCGAATAGTTATAAGATTTAATTTAGCACCGACGTTCCGAACATTTATTTTTTTATTCTTAATACTCGAATACAAAATTTTGATTAAAAGAGTTTAATATCCTGTCGTGGATCTACGTGCTGTTAGCATTCTTTTCTAAAAAAAGAAACATGTTTTTCTCGTCCAATGACCCAAACTGTACCTTATTTGACTCTAAAGGATGTCCCTGGATGGCTTTGTGGTGTCTTTTCTTTGTGCAGGTTAAATGCATTATTAGACAAAGACGACCAAGCATTCCAAGAACACATTGAACATACCATAAACATACCATCAAGGTCCCAAAAACCGTCTCCTGCATGTCGCCATCGTGGTCACTTTCCGAACATTTAGTTTTTTATTTTTAATATTCAAACATAAGATTTTAATTAAAAGATTTTAATATCCTACCGGTCAGTGGTGGATGTTCGAGCGGTTAGCATTCTTTTCTAAAAAATGATATATGTTTTTCTCGTCCAAAGGCCCAATGTATCTCATTTGACTCTAAAGGATGTCCCTGGATGGCTTTGTGGAGTCTTTTCTTTGTGCAGGTTAAATGCATTATTAGACAGAGAAGACCAAGCATTCCAAAAACACATTGAACATACCACAAGGTCCCAAAAGCCGTCTCGTGCATGTCGCCATCCTGGATTCCAAAACAAGATCATTAAGCACCATCTTTTTTCCCCCCTTATGCTTATGAGCTCGAAATTTTGGAGACGAAGTATTTGTATTGTAAAATTTTTATATTTTTTCCCCCTCACTTGTTTTATATTTCTACACATGTTGGTAAAATGCCTGGTAAAACTTTCGAACAGGGTGAAAGGAAATATCTACTATCAGAGGAAAGCAGGGTTCAAGGGGCGGCTCGGTCTTGAAACTTTAAGAAAAAAATCAATATGAATAAACTTAAAAATTATTTATCAGTATTTCAATAAATATTATTTAAAGTCATAAAAATATTTTTAAAAATTT
Organism: Dillenia suffruticosa; assembly: GCA_033439265.1. Lineage (NCBI taxonomy): Eukaryota > Viridiplantae > Streptophyta > Magnoliopsida > Dilleniales > Dilleniaceae > Dillenia > Dillenia suffruticosa. The sequence goes on from JAVTVX010000027.1 coordinate 3,945,254, forward strand.
AAACATATTGCCAATTTATTTATTTATTTATTTAAATTATAACCTCTACAGCTTTTACTCGATGGTTCTTTATGTTGAACTCCATTGATTTTGTCCATATGCTTTGACACCATTACGAAATGAATATATTTATAAGGAATGGGTGGATGGAGCAGATCTTTAGCTTTTGAAAAGAAATAAGAGAAGTCAGCAAAGCTAAGACGCCAAAATCAAATTCAATTTTCTCAATCCAAAGCAAGCAAGTACGTACAAGCATAGAATAGCTCAAACAACTGGAACAAAGTAGGAAGAAAACATGAAAAGCTTGAGATAAATTCAAGCATATTTGTTTGCTATATCTAAGAGACAATCACAAAGCTGCTGTGGCATAGAAAACATGGGCATATGGTCTGCTCCTTGGATTTCCTTCACTTCATTCACTCCACCGTTGTTTATCATCCAACGTTGGAATTCATCTGGTATTCCTCGATCCTCGGTGCATACCACATAAACCTTTGAAACTGATCCATAGCGCCCCTTCGAGAAATTTTTGGCCTCGGACAAATTCTCTATGAACAATGATCCTGGCCTTGCCAATGTTGTTGCCAGCGTATAGTCCTTCGAGAAAAACGTTACATCTTAATGAAAATTATTGAGAGAGAGAGAGACCCAAATGAAAAGAATACTAGATTTTTTAATTAAAATTAAATTTTGAAATTTAAAAATTAAAAAAAAATTATGTTAGGAAAGTTCTATTTATAGAGGATCTAATAATAATTTGAGACAAATTAATCAGAATATGACTTAAAATATTAGTCGATTAAGTAAAAAAGAGAGAGAGAAAGAGAGAGAGAGAGAGAGAGGGTAATTACCTCTCTTGGGGTTAGATGGTAGAGCTTCTGTGACAAGAATTCTGGACCAAAAAACATTGATGTTGCGGGCTCATCTGAGGTTCCGTAGCTTGAAAATTGAGTGTCCAGCCAATTGTCTGCGGGGGCTCGCTCACAATACTTTTTGCAAATGGAGACCAAAAAGAATTAAATTCAGGGCAGAAAAGTAGTAGCCAGAAAAAATGCATCAAGTGGATCGGAAGGAAAACGCAATGATTGATGGGGGTTGGTAGAAATCTTAGCCAGAATATTTTTTTAATGAATATTAATATTTATAAAATTTACGATTGTTATATTGTTACTCAAGATTATCATTTCTTGGCAATATCTATGACCATGTATTCATAGTTTCTGTAATAGATTTTTACCTGATGAGTTAAAATTAAAAATCTATATAACCTACTTATAATGCTTTGCCACCACAGGCTTGATAAGGTCTGTTGGCAATGCTCCGAATAAAATGTCATCTCAGATGGCATTATATGCAACCGATTTGGCCAAGATATGATATGATACAGTATAGGCTGGTCCCAAAAATGATTCCCACATAAAGCAGGAGGTAATAAATAATTCCTTTTTCAAGAAAATGCTACATTAGATTTACAATTTCATTAATGAATGTTATCTATTTTTATACAAGAAAAAAAAAAAAAAAAAAACAAACCAAAATTTTGATTAAATGAGAGCCGCTGATTCAAAATTTTACCTGCTCCAAAACATACGAGGGACGGTGTATGGTGTCCGGCATGAAGGCGGTAAGGAAAACGCCAACGGAGATTTTTTCCGGGAACTTTTCCATGGCAAGTGCTAAACTCAAGCCACCGGAGCTATGACCCACAAGCACAAGCTTTTCCTTCGATGGAAGATGTTCCACAATTTCCATCAATGGTTTGCTATATTCATCACAAGTTCGAACCTCTTCAATTGCCTTCAGGTTGACGCCGGAAGCAGCCAGGTCAACTACCGTGACGCGGTGCCCGGCGGCCTCGAGCCGTGGCTTCACCTTGTACCAGCTCCAAGCTCCATGGCACGACCCATGTACCAGAACAAAATGCGCCTTTCCTAACATTGCCTCCTTCATATCCTTTTTTTTCCCCTTGTGGAAATGTCAAGGCTGTGACCATTTATAGGAAGAAAAAGGAGGCTAGACGACTTTAAGTCAATGAGATGCAAAGGACTAAATTGGCATTTGGCCTTGCAACTAGTGGGGTAATCCCAATCCAATTTTGTTTTTATTTAATTTTATATATAATATTTTTAATTAAAATAAAATTTTTAGTAAAAAAAAATATAGAATTCTAGCAATAAAAAGTTAAAATTTTTATTATATTAATTATTTTTGTATTAAAAAATTTATATAATTACAATTGAGTCCGACTTTCACAATTTGCCGCACGTGGGACATAGGCTTCACTGTTAATGCCATTTTGTTCTCCAAAATTGAAAAGGACGTGGAATTTGGTATCACCCTTCGTTCACTGAGTTGAGTTGATAAAATATCTAAAAATTTTTATAAAAACTTTTTAATTTTGATTAATGAGTTTTGCGGATAAAAAAGAGAATTATTTATAAAAATATATTATTTATTAAAATCAAAATAATTATTAATTTAATTTTTAAAATATATCATTTTTCTTATTTTTATATTTGTAATATTATATTTTTATATTTCTGATAATAAATTTTTATATAAACTCAATTTATTATAATAATTTATTGAATCAATAAAATTTTAAACTTCATTTATTATATTATTTTTTATTTTTAACACGGCATTAAAATCATATTTATCTATTTTCTAATATGATATCAGAATAGTATTCATCTCTCTTTTATATAAATTTCTTTTAACCGTGTATATTTTTTTAATTTAAATAAAATTAAAATTAAAATCGTAAATTATGTGCCCATGTATTTATATATATATATTTCAGAGTAGTGATTTTGTGATTTCTTTAATTACATGCAATGCATGACAGCCTCTTGAAAACACGAAACTGCAAAAAAAAAAAAAAAAAATGCTGTCTTTAGTGTTGCGAACTCATTGGCTAATACAAACTCTATTGGGAATAACTAAATAAATAAATAATAAACAACTAAATCTCTTTTCTTATATCTCTCTGAAAAAATATATATATCTCTCTTAATTTTCTAATAGAAAATCATTCTTAAATAACATTTTATAAATTTTTTTTTTAATTTGAAAGGCATTTTAATAATGGTTAAAGACCAAATAACCAAATTTATGGATAATATTTTAGAATATGTTTAAAATCTTTTTTAATTAATTTTTTTTAATTACTTAATTTTAAAATATTTTAATAATATTTATTGTCATATCTAATAAATCTAACCTTTAACCCCCAATAGGGAAACATATTGCATATTCTGAAAAGGAACTTAATGTGGCCGACAACGCCGACTAGTGCCATGGATAAGATCACCTTTGGTGGCAAACATCGGTGTGATTTTATTCCGATTGTGAAATCATTGCTTGTATTTTATAGTTTATATAATAAAGTTTAATGTTTACATCATAAATTATTAGTTTGATTGATTATTATTTTTTTACTTGATTATCAATATTTAAAAATCTGATTAATTCGATTCGATTAATTATAGGGTTCAATTAAGGATTGACTTTTTTAATATCTATTTTTTATTGTTAAAACTTGAATTTAAAATTTTAATTAAACAAATTTAGTAATTTATCACTAAATTAATAAGTCATTAATAGTGATGGTACACGTCTTAACAATTTTCAATTCTCTTGTAATCGTTTGATATGGAAGGAAATTCTAAACAAGTTCATACCTTCCTTAATTTAATAAAGAAGGAAATCTTCACGACACTGGAAATTTTTCTTATTCTTATAGAATTCTAATTTTTTTAAACTGTTGATTAGGAATGAAATTTTTCTAAAATTCTATACCTGCCTTAATCAAGAGAATCTAAATCTTTGATCACAAAGACCTGCCATTTTGAAAGATCCCAGAAAAAGAAAATTAGAGTTTTCTATGTGTCTTGAAAGGTTATATATATCGAATATGGGCAATCCACAAAGGGGAATACAATTCTCCACAAGGAGACATAACAACTAGAGGGCAACACATACACTATTGAAGGTTGGGTTTTATGTCTAATTCTATATAATCAAAGGTACAGCATCATAACCGATTCTATAGTACGGATTTATACTCAATCTATACATGATCGGTGGTATGACATACATCACACATATTACATCATATGATATTACACATGCAATATACAATATGTCATCATACATAGCACTCACTACACAATGCTCATGCATGCCACACACAAGCACAGAGGCTTTAACATCCACTTATACGTTACCCAACATGTACAGATGCTACCAGGGCCACATCTATGGTTTTTTTTTGTTTTTCTTTTATCATTACTCTTTCTAACTTAAATATCGCAATCCTCTCACCAGGTCAACCCCGGTGGGGTTTTTGTAGGTTTTGCATCTGATCCAACAAACACTCGTGGCACAGGCTCCCTATTCGAGTCAGAAGAGCAAGTATATATGGAGACCAAAATCGACTCCAACAGATTGGTGCCATCCATAGAAAATGACTGATTGATAAGGTGAAGAAACTTCACACCTACTATGCATCTATCATCGATGCATGACATTAGGCAGAGTCACCATCACAATAAGATCCCCAACTGCTTATTGCCTATCGTCACGACATCTCTCAGCATCCGAGTGCTAGACAATGATCACGATCCATCAAATGTGCCAATTTAATACCTCTATTCTACATACTTTGACTTTCTTTTGTAACATTTTAATCAAGTCGACCGTGCAACAACCATAGGAAACTTTGGGCCAGTAATGACACAGTTGGGGTATTCCTTCATTGGGTAATTCTCTCAGCATAACGATTAGGTAAGATCTTTACGATCCTTGGCATGTTTTACTTGCCGATCAAATATTCTTCCGAATATATATATCGTCAATAAGAGATGAATCTCCCTAACGGGTAGGCATGGTCCATCATATCGTTTGCACTCTCCTAAATAAATCATTCTAAACGGAATCCATCGTTAGCAATGGATGTATTTCTCCGAATAGGTAAACATAACCCATCCTTTCAAACTAAATCTTTCAAATAAGTCCTCTCAAATGGCATCTATCGTTAGAGACATATCTCACTGACGAGTGAACCTGGCCCATTTTTTTGATTGAAGTTTCTTAATGGAACTCTATTAGATGAACTCACTTGAACGAACGTGTCACCAATAAGAGACGTATCTCTTAGACGGGTAGACATGGTGCAATCTTTCAACCGAACGAACATGTCATTATTAAGGGATGTATCTCCTAGACGGGTAAACACGGCTTAATCTTAACCGAACGAATGTGTCGCAAATAAGAGATGTATCTTACAGACGGATAGGCACGACCCACTATTTTAGCCAAGCAAACGCATCGACGATATGGGATGTAACTCCCGACCAGATAGATGTAACCCATTCTCTCGGCTCTACGTCTGATTCGACATGGGATCTAACTCCTACTTTCGGCTTTATACCCTAGATGATTGTACGCCTCCATATGATATTTCCCTGGCCTTATGTCCCAGACGATATTCTCTTAACTGTATGCGTCATATGATATTTCCTTGACTTTTCATCCCAAATGGTATTCTCTCCACTATACGTCTCATATGGTATTTTCTTGGCTTTACGCCTCGAATAATATTCTTTCGGCAATACGCCTCATATGATGGTATCCTCTCGGCTGTACGGCTCATATGATATTCTCTTGACTTTACGTTTTAAATGTTATTCTCTCGGCTTGGTCTTCTGTTTATATATGTGCCCCGACTCTTGAACGAGATTCGATTTCTTTTCTCTCGGTTTTCTGTGACTACGATTGCACCGGATAGGGTTTAACTCCCTTTCTCTCGGCATTACATCATATCAATTACAACATTGCTCCATTATACTCTCTGAGCTCCGATGCTTGGTACTCTCTCGACTACAATGCCTTCGATAGCAACCCAACACTTAAGTCACTCTAATATATGATCAATGTAGGAACAAGAATGCAAAGGTAATAAACAAATCTCTTTCATACAAGCTCTTAGACATTGAACGGTACAACAGAGGAAGCAAATTCTCTATGATGAGATAACACTGCTATTGATCTTCCATCAATCTCTTGACAACTTGTAGCCTGGTCCCATTCTCTCTTGCTATGACGAGAGTCTCGACTCTAGGTCAGTTTTCAAATCTTCTACTACTATTTTTCATAACACATGTACTCTGCACTCTTAACTACTACTCAGTCAAACACTTTTGCTTAAATCTCTTGGCCATTCGATCTTTCGGTCTCTCAATCCCTTGATCGCTCGATCTCCTAGTAACTCCCTCGGTCTCTCGACCTTTCATTCTCTTGATATCTCGATCATTCGATCTGTCGATCACTCGACCTCCCGACCACTCAACATCTCGAATGTTTAGCCTGTTGGTCTCTCAACCTCCCTATCATTTAATTTCTCGATCGTTCGATCTGTCAGTCACCCGACCTCTTGATCACTCAATCCCTTAGTCACCCAGTCACTTGATTTCTCGGTCTCTCAATCTCTTGATCTCTCGATCACTTAATCTCTCAATCACTTGATCTCTCTGTAACTCGACCTCTCGACCTCTATCTCCCGACCGCTCAACCTCTCGGTAACCTGACCATGATCAGTTGGTCTCTCGACTTCTCAATTGCTTGAACTTTTGGTCTCTCAACCTCTCGGTTTTTCGGTCTCTTGGTCACAAATCAAAATTTTTCTTAAACAATCCTAATAGCTTGTCACATGCACCTTCCGAATTCAAAACTCCACTTTCATACCTCTTTTGATTCTCAAATTCACTCTATTTCTAATACCATTTTAACAAAATATCATTAGGAATGGGGGACAAATGTGGTATCCATCTTAATGGCTTCAAATTCTCTTATAACCATCTGATATGGAAGGAAATTCTTAATAAGTTCAAATTTTCATTAATCCGATAAGGAAGAAAATCTCCACGACATTGAAAACTTTCCTTATTCCTGTAGTATTTTAATTCTTTTGGACTCTCGATTAGGAAGGAAATTTTCCTAAAATTCTAAACCTCTCTTAATCTCAAGGAAATCTAAATCTTTTAGATCTCTTTGACCACAAAGACCTACTAATTTAGAAGATCTAAAAAAAAAAAAGGAGATTAGGGTTTTCTACACCTCTTGAAAGACTATATATATAGAACATGGGCAACCCACAAAGGGGAATACAATTCGCTACAAGGAGACACAACAACAAGAGGGCTACACATACACTATTGAAGGTAGGTTTCATGTCTAATTCTATATAGTCAGAGGTATGACTTCATAACCGATTCTATACAATGAGAGGTACGTCATCATATTCAATTCTATACACAATCGTAGGTATGACATATATTACATAAATTACATCACATGATATCACATAAGTAATATATGATATGTTCTCATGCATAGCACTCACCGTACAATCTCATGCATGCTATACGCACGCACGGGGCTTCAACATCCACCCATACGTTGCACAACATGTAAAGAGTCCATCAGGGTCACATCTATGAATTTTTTTTTCGGTTTTTCTTTTATCATTATTTTTTTTAACTTAAATGTTGAAGTTTTCCTGTCAAATCAATCCCGACGAGATTTTTACAGGTTTTTCATCTGATCTGATGAACACTCTTGGTACAGTCTCCTATTCAAGTCAGAAAAGCAGATATGGAGACCAAAATGGACTCTTTAATCGATTATCAGTTTTTGGATATACAGGCTTTTGATAAATTCGATGGCCTAGATTCCTCCCAGAATTGAGCATGACAACTCTGTGTGTTTTTTTTTTTTTTTTTTTCAATTTTTTAAGGGAAAAATAGTAAACTTCTAATTTAGAAATGTCAAATGACATTGATATAATACACAATATTACAAACCGAATGGGGTCCTTCACAAATCCTATTTTCCATATAACTTTATTAAAACGTCCATTCCACATGCCATAGGCAAATGTTATGTTGATGTAACCCCGATTGATAGTTAAACTTTGTATCACCTCTTATGAATTAAAAGTCCTATATAATATTTAACGCCATAAAAATCAATTTTAATTAGTCTTTCAATCCTCAATAATCTTTAAAAAAAATTAAGTTTTGACATTTTTTTTATTTTAGTCATCCATGAACAACATAAAATTTAATTAATTGTAATTAAATAATATAAAATTTGAATTCGGTCCTAACAATAATACAACAAGTATTATCTTCATTGTATGTAATCCGAACTAATTTCCAAATCTACAACTTGTCTTTCAGAGAGCGAGAGCGAGAGAGAGAGAGAGAGAGAGAGAGCGCAATGGACCCCACCTGTATAAAAGGAAAATGATTTAAGGAGTTTGGTTTTATGCTGTGCTGAATGCTACGTGAAAAAATAGTCATGAGTTAAACGAATTAAATTTTATATAAGAATTTATATTATTTAAAATTATTTTTATAAAAATTAATTAATTTTAAATTGATCAAAATATTTTTCAAATCAAATAAAAAATTTTAAAAATATTAGCTTGACCATGAATATAATATAATAAAAAACATTATTATAATTGTATTAGTAAATATATTCCTGGTATTGGTGGAAAAATATTAAATGAATAATATTTCGTTGGGGTCTATTGGTATTGGTTGGACATCCACATTCATCCACACCTTTTAAATCTTCCACGTTGCAGCGATCATTTTCATTGGGTTGACGAAATACTCACCGGTTGATGGAAGGGCGACATGAGAGAGAGAGAGAGAATTTTGAAAAAAATAAAATAAAAGTAAAATTGACAAAAAGAATTATTCAATTTTTTATTTTGGATATTTAGTTTATTTTTATTTTAGAGAGACAAACTATTTCTCAACAATCTCCCGTAAACATGGGGAGAACTCTAAGAGGCTGGGAGAGTATGACCATGTGGTCAGCTCCATGTTCATAGCTCCTGCCATGAACTTCACCTCTTGAGGTGGACTATTTTGGATACTCCACCGCTGAAATTCCTCCCTCATCACTTTTATCTTCTTCGCATATTCCATATACTCGATCGATTGAGCCACATCTCTCTTTTGTTAAAAGTGACTCTTTGATCTTTGAAGAAGATCCCACTTGGTCTTACCAACATCTTGGCCAATTCTAGTACCTACAAATACCTCCAACCACATAAAAAGCTTTGAGCGCACCCTCAATCTTTCCAAACATGGCCTATATTTACGATCCATTTTAACACAATCTCGATAGAACCTTAAACTCCAAAAAACCGATATTTGTAGTAATGTTTTTAAAACCGAATCGATATACAAGTTGACTAATCTATTGATTCATTGATTTATTAATCAAATCGATCAAACCATTTAACAAATCAAATGACATCACCGTTATGTTATAAATATAATTTGTATATCATATATTTGAAGATAAAATAAGGAATGGAATGGAAAGAATCATAGGTATTTTTTTTTATTGATTTGAATGATTTATCGATTTTGCGACTAGTGGAGTCATTCTAATCCAATTTTGTTCTAATATAGAATTCTATAAATAAAAAAAAATTAAAAATTAAAAATAAAATTATATTAATAATTTTATATTAAAAAATTTATTTAATCGCAGTTGAGTCGGACTTTCACATTTTACGCATGTGGACCATAAACTTCACCTTTAATGCCATTTTGGTCTCACCAGTGCTTTTAAAAATGGATCAGACCATTCAGTTTGATCGATTCAATCAGAAACCGTTCTATAATTCGATTTAATTTTTACTATTAAATCGGATAAAATCAAATCCAATAAAAACCGTTTAAAACCAATCAAAATGGTAAAACCGGATTAGTCCATCTGGTTTTTCATTGTGGACAAAGTTTTTGATGTGTTATTGATGGAGCAAATTCATTTTTCTTAATAAAATATAAATTTTATTTTATTTTAAAATATATAATATATAAATTATATGATAATATTATCCGATTCATAAAACAAGGCTACCAATCTGACCAATGAATCGATAGGTTAGTCAAGTTATTTACTGATGAGCATAGAATCGGGTGTCTCCTTCCATGACTTGTTAAAACTATTTAATTTTGATTAAAGAGTTTTATAGATAGTAAGAGAATTATTTATATTATGTATATTAGAATATATTATTCATCAAAATTAAATTAATACTGTGTAATTTTTTTTAATAAAATTAAAATTAAAATTAAAACAATAAATTACGTGTCCATGTAAATTTGAGACCAGTGATTTCGTGATTTATTAAATTAGGAGCAATGCATGACAGCCTCTTGAAGACACGAAACTGCAAAAACAACCAAAAATGATGTCTTTAGTGTTGCGAACTCATGCGATTTGATGAAAATTAAAATATAAAGTTGGTGAAATTTTAATAAAACGATTTTATCTCTTAATTTTGTAATTGAAAATCATTCTTAAATAACATTTTACAAATCGATTATTTTTTTTTTAAATATTTATGGATAATTTATTTCAGTATATCTTAATTTTTTAAATTTAAAAATATTTTAATAATATTTATTGTTATATAAAATTTAATATATCTGATCTTTACCCGTTAGCGGATCAAATTTCATGGTCTGAAAAGGAACTTAACGTGGCCGACAACACGACTAGCGCAATGCATGGCATTCTTCCACGGTTGCACGTTTGGTAGAAAACATTCGTGTGATTTGATTACGATTGTGAAAGTATTACTTGTATTTTATAATTTACTAGGTGGGCTCTGGCCGCACAAGGTGTGACCCTGACTTTTTATTTCTTTTTTTAGTGTGTATTATAAATATTAAAAAAAAAGCGAAATGTGAAAAAAAAAAAGAAATAAAAAAGAAATAAAAAAAAATTAGAAATCGGTAATAGTGGAACAAAAAAAGTGAAAAAAAGAAGGCTGAAGAGTGAAAAAAAAAGAACTAAAAAAAGAAGTGAAAAAAATAAAGGGAAAAGGTGAAAAAAAAGTAAAAAAAAAAAAAAAAAAAAGGAAGAAGAAGAAGAAACAAAAAAAAAAAGGAACAAAAGCAAATTGTTCCGATTTAAGGTGGTAATTCCTCCCATCTCCCTCTTCCCACTTTTTTTTAGAAAAACTTTCAATGGTGTTTAACTGTATATGTACACAGTTTTTTTATCGGATGATATTTTAGTAAATTAGACAAGCAAAATGGGCCCAAAAAATGGAATGACCCGAAAAAAACCAAGTTACACCAACTGGCATCAAGATGATGAAGAACTTCCAAAGAGAACTGTGAAAACAGTAAAACTCACAAAAAAAAGAACTAAAAAAAAAACGGAGAGAATAGAAGAAATAGATTAATAAGGAAAAAAATGTGAAAGGTGAAAAAGAAGTAAAAAAAAAAAAAGGAAGCAAAAAAAAAGAAGGGTAAAGGGTGGAAAAAAATTAAGTAAATAAGAAATAAAAATAGTAAATTGGTAACAATGGAATTCAAAAAAAAGAGTAAAAAGAGAAAAGAAGAGTGAAGAGTAAAAAAAAGTAAAAAAAAAAAAGAAGAAGAAGAAGAAAAACTAAAATAAATATTAAAAAAAAGGTGAAGTGTGAAAAAAAAAGAAACAAAAAAAGAAAGGTAATTGATAAAAAAAAAAAAAGACAAGAAGAAATCCAAAAAAAAGTGGGAACAATAGCCAACTGTTCCCATCCGAGGTGGCACCCCCTCCCACTCCCCCATTCCTACTTGTTTTTTTAAACAACCAAGAGGGTAAAAAAAAGGAAATGATCCGAAAAAAACTAAATTGCATCAAGTGGTATCAAAAGGAGAAGAGACATCGTTGTGAAAACAGTGAAATAAAAAAAAAAAGAAAGAAGTGAAAAAAAAAGCAGAGAGAGGAAAAGAAATAAATTAATAAGGAAAAAATGGTGAATGACGAAAAAAAAAAGAAACAAGAAAAAGGGCAAAGGGCAAAAAAAAAAGGGAATAGTAGCAAATCAGTAACAATACAATAAAAAAAAAGAGTGAAAAAAAAAGAACGAATGGTGGAAAAAGAAGGTAAAAAAAAAACAAAAAGAAGAAGAAAAACCCAAAAAGTAAAAAACAAGAAAAGGGAAAAGGTAAAAGGTGAAAAAAAGAAGTAGAAAAAAGAAAAAAGAAAAGTAAGGTAATTGTAAAAAAAATAAAAAAAAAGGCAAAAGGGAAAAAAAGTTGGGAGTAATAGCCTACTGTTTCCGTTCGAGGTGACACTCCCTCCCACTCCCCCGTCTCCACTTGTTTCTCCAACAGAAAAAAGTAAAAAAATAAAAAAGACAAGAAGGGAAAAAAAAAACGAGGGTGGAAATAGTATCCTATTATTGCCATCTGAGATGGCACTCCTTTCCACGTCCCCTCCCCAATTAAAAAAAAAAACAAAAACAAAAAAATAAGAAGAAAAAAAAGAGGGTGGATAGCATACTGTTCCCATCCGACATGCAACCCCTCCCACACCCCCTCCCCCACAATTGTTTCTTTCTATTATAGTAAGATAAGATAAAATAAGATATATATATATATATATATATATTGATGGATGGAAAAAAAAAGTAAAAAGAAAAAGAAGAAATAAAAATAAAACAGGTTAAAAAAAGAAATAATGACAAATCGGTAACAGCGCAATTCAGAAAAAAGAGTGAAAAGGTGAATTGTGAATGGTAAAAAAAAGAATTAAAAAAAGGAAGCGTGATGAGTGAAAAAAAAGAAGTAAAAAAAAAAACAAAAAAAAGGTAAATGGGTGAAAAAGAAAAGAAGTAAAAAAAAACATTAAAAAATCGATAACAGTGGAACAAAAAAAAAAAGGAAAGAAAAGAAGGTGAAGGATTAAAAAAAAGAAGAAATCCAAAAAAAGAAAAAAAAAACAGGGGGGAAGGGTGGAGAGTAAAAGAAAAAGTAAAAACAAAAAAAAAACCAAAAAATGGTAAATAGGTAAAAAAAAAAGATAAAAAAAAGAAACAGTTCTCAATTGTTCCCATCCGAGTTGACATTTCTTTCCACTCCCTCCTCCCTGAGTGAAGCGTTGAAAAAAAAAGTAAAAATCCAAAAACCAAAAAGCAAAAAGCAAAAAGCAAAACAAAAGAAGTAAAAAAAAAATAACAGTAGCAAATCGATAATAGTGGATCCTAAAAAATATAAGGTCGAAGGGTGAAAAAAATAAAAAGAAGAAACCCAAAAAATAAAAAAAAAAAAAAGGAAATGTGAAGGATGAAAAAAAAAATAAAAAATAAAAAAGGTAAATGGGTAAAAAAAGAAGTAAAAAATAAATAATAGAAAAATCGGTAACAACGAACCCAAAAGGAAAAAGAGTGAATAGTTAAAAAAAAAAAGAAGTTAAAAAGAAGCAAAAAAACAAAAAAAAAAAGGTAATTGGGTAAAAATAAGAAGTAAAAAAAAGGGAAGAAGAAACAAAAAAAAAAAACCATAAAAAGAGAATGAACATTAGCTTACTGATTCCAATTCTACGTGGCACTCCCACTCTCCTCTCTTCCACTTAAAGAAGAAACGAAAAAAATAAAAAATACCTCAAAAAGAGGAAAAAAAAAAAAAGGATGAACAGTAACCTACTGTTTAAATCCTACGTGACACTCCTTCCCACTCCATTGCTTCTATTATGGTAAGAAAAAGTAAAAACGAAAAAGAAAAAAGCAAAACGAAAGAAGTAAAAAAAAAAAATAATAACGAATCGGTAATAGTGGAATCTAAAAAAAATGAACGAAAAAAATAAAAAGAAGAAACTCAAAAAATGTATAAAAAAATAGAACGGTGAAGAGTGAAAAAAAAGTAAAAAGAAACAAAAAAAGCAAAAAAAGTTAAATAAGTGAAAAAAGAAGTTAAAAAAAAAAACAGTGGCCTCCTATTTCAATCCGAGATTATACTCTCTCTCACTCCGTGAAGGGTAAAAATAAAAAATAAAAAAATAGTAGTAAATCGGTAATAACAGTACCCAAAAGAAAAAAAAAAGTCAAAAAAAAAAGAGTAAATGGTAAAAAAAAAATGAAATTAAAAAAAGGAAGAAAAAAAAAAGCTAATTGAGTTAAAAAAAGAAATAAATAAAAGGAAGAAGAAACCAAAAAAAAAAAACCCAAAAAAAAGAATGAACATTAGTGTACTGTTTCAATCCTACGTGTCACTCCCACTCTCATGTCTCTTACTTGAAGAAGAAACCAAAAAAAATTATAAAAAAAACCCCAAAAAGAAAGAAAAAAAAAAAACAGTAGCCTACTGTTCAAATCTTACGTGACACTCCCTCCCGCTCCTTTTCCCCCTCTTGTTTGCTTCTATTATATAGTAAGATATAATAAAGTTTAGTGTCTCTAATTGTAAATTATTTGTTGGATTAATTATTTTCTTTTATTTAAAAATTCAATTGATTCTAATAATTATAAAATTTAATTAAAAATTAACACTCTCAATTTTTATTTTTTATTTTTAAAATTCAAATTTAATATTTTGATAAGAGAGTTTAAAGTTTTGATATTAAACTCACAAATAGTTTGATGAATTATAAGTTTATGGATATCTATGACTGTGATAAATTCAAGGGCTATGATATCTTTTTTCCCCCGTTTGGGGGCCTTTTCTCCTGATCAAATCTGCCCTCCATAAAACTCAAAATAGTTTTTTCTTTTAAATTTTTAAGGGAAAAATGGTAAACTTTTTACTTACAAATACAAAAAAACAGTGATATAATACAAATACAGAATATCATAAGCCAAATGGAGTCATCCGCAAATCCCATTTTCCATATAACTCTATAGAAACGTCCATTCCATCATGTTGTCGGCGTTGTCCACATCCAGTATTATTGTTGATGTAGCCCTAAGTGACAGTATAAGTCTGTAGAAACGTCCATTCCATCATGTGTGTTGTCACTTCAAGTGTCCTTGTGGATGTAACCCTAAGAGTGAGAGAGTGGTGGCCCGTAGTTGCATCTGTCGGTCAATTGTGTCCCGCCCGGGGGGAGGGGGAGGGGGAGGGGGCGGAGGGGAGAGAGAGAGAGAGAGATGGAACCACTTGGACGAAAGGAAAATGATTTAGGAGTTGGTTTTTATGCTGTGCTGTTAAATGCTATGTGAAAAAATGGTCATAAACGAATTAAATTTTATATAAGAATTTATATTATTTAAAATTATTATTTTTAAAAATTAATTTATTTCAAATTGATAAAAATACTTCTCAAGTCAAATAAAAAATTAAAAAAAAAATATTTAGGTGGACTATGAATATTATAATAATAAAAAACATTATTATAATTGAATTAGTAAATATTTTCCTGGTATTGGTGGAAAAATATTAAATGAAAAATATTTTGTTGGCATCTATCGGTTGATTTAGAAACAAATGAAATGTTTTAAGAAAATAAAAAAAAAAAAAAGAAAGGAAGAAAGAAAGAAAGGAAAAAAGAAACAAAAAAGAAAGAAATGCACATCCAAAGAAAGATTCTCAGGGGCATCGTTCTCCCACAAAACCAAGCGGATGACTTTTCACAAAAAAATTGACTTCTCTCCCGTTACGCTGTCAATTTCACCAAAGCTCGTGTGTTGATTGAATATTATCCTCTCTGGATTATAGATCTCGATTTAATTGAGCAGATCTCAAATATTAAAATAAAAAAAAATTAGACAATCAACGTCAAAATTTAGAAAATGTCATTAAAAAAGTTGTACATAATCATTTTTTTTTTATTTTCACTTATCAAAATTAATTCTATCAGAATATTATGAGAGATTTATTGATTCTTTTAATTGTTTTTTAAAATTAAATTTAAGATTTTTAATTAAAATAATAAAATATCTTATCTCTCCGTAGCAAAGCAGTTTGGTAAGTAGTACATTATATTGTTAACCTGCATGAATTCTTCAGCAGCCACAGGTTGTGGCTGGCTGTACCTACTTTGAGGGCCCCCTGGGGGTTGTGGCCCCAACACGTGATGACCTACAGGTTTTCGCTCCTTTCCCCACCTACCTGCTTTCATGAAAAGGGTAAGGGCATGCCCTTGGCGCAAGGGGCAAGCAGACATTCACCCTTCAGCGTCCTTATGCTTGGTCCATCAAAGTGAAAATCAAGTAAAATTATTAATACAGTTAATAATCTTAGTGTTTTATATACAACACAAGTTCAAGGCAATTTCTATTTTGTAATAGAAACAACTTAAAAGGTAATTTCTCAAGGAGACCTCAAGTAAATGTGACATTAATTTCTTATGGCTAGGTCATAAAAGGCAATAATGTTGGTCGTGTCATTATATTTTTTATATTAAAAATGTTTTTATTAGAGAACCTACTATTAATTAATACTAATTACAGTTCCTGAAGGTATAGATCCATCTCGCCAATCTTCTTTCTTAATATAGGAATTCGATCTGAACCCTAATGAAACATAGTCCCATACCACAACCAGGCGAGTTAAACTTGATCTCATTGCTTTCTCCATTGTTAGATGCATGTGGGGCAAATTCGAATCCGTCGGCTTGCAGACGGCAACTGGATCAAAGGTTTCATCTTAAATATAGGTGGAACAGGCGTTCTTTCTATGGAAGTTTGGGCCTTGAGGGAAGGTCTCTGGATGGCGAAAAGCAGCGGAGCAAACCATGTGGAGGTGGAAATTGACAGCCTTACGTTAACTCAGCTGCTCAAGAAGAAAAATGGAACATCTCATCCCCTTTTTCATACTATCATGGATTGCACAGATCTTCAAAGTGAGCTAAGAGTTGTTGAAGTGCGACATATTTATAGGGAAACCAACAAGTGTGTGGATTATCTTGCCGCTTTGGGGAAACTCAGTCAGCAAGGTCTAACTATCCTGAAAGCTCCTCCGAGCTCTCTTTTCTCCTTGCTGTTAGATGACATGCAGGGAGTAGAGTATAGCAGATTGGTCAGCCGTAGGAATGAGCGTAGCTAGTAGTTTGGGCTAGGAGGCCTTTGGGTTTTTTTCTTCGGGTCTCATTTTCTTTTGGTGTTTTGTTTTCCATCTCCTCCTACCAAAAAAAAAAAACAACTTTAAGCACTTGCAAAAAAAATAAGCATCCAGATAAGAAAACTTCCAGAACCTAAAATGCATGAGAAGCGAGATCAACATGAATATATTCTATTTGAAACCCCCACCTCCCCCCCCCCGGGATAAAAAGGCATCTTGTCATGTTCCAATTCGCTCATATTGCAAATCTGGTCCGACGATCATGAGACCAGGCCAGCTATAATAGACCTTAGAAGAAAATCCTCAATTATATATATTTTATTGGGAGTTATCATTTTTTTTTATATATATAAGGAGATTTAAATTTAAGATTTTTATATAAAGAAAAAAAATTATATTAATTGAGTTATAAGTCCAGCCTCGTATGTATGGATGCCCGCAAAGACACCTGCTTTGCTATTTCACCATAAGGCCCAATAATAATGGATGCTTTAGATTTCCGGGTACTCACGAGTCACAACTTTCACTTTTCTGCGTGCTGGTTATCTGTGGGTACCCAGTATCGAATAGTAACCAATATCCGCACAATTATTTCCACACCTTTTAAATCTTCCACATTCCTGCGATCATTTTCATTGGGTTGTCAAAGTACTTGCCGATTGATGGAAAGGACGAGAGAGAGAGAGAGAGAGAGAGAGGGAGGGAGGGAGTACATAAAAAATTTTGAAAATATATAAAAGTAAAATTGAAAAAAAGGAATTATTCAATTTTTTATTTTGTTTCCATTCCCTCGTCTCATAAAAAGAAATTATAGAAACTTAATTCAATTTTATTTTAGAGAGAAAAATAATTTCTAATTTTATTTTTGTCTCCAGAAATCTCGACCTCATATTTTTTGTTTTTCTTTTTTTTTTTTAAAACCTATTTTCTCATTTTGCATATTATTCCAAACTTAACACATGATTGAAACTCCACCCACAGGAAGCGGAGCTCTTCTTTTATTTATATTTCTCAACAATCTCCTGTAAACATTGGGAGAACTCCAGAGGCTGGGAGAGCATGACCATGTGGTCAGCTCGTGCCATGAACTTCACCTTTTGAGGTGGACTATTTTGGATGTTCCATCGCTGAAATTCCTCCCTCATCACTCTGTCCTCATTTGCATATTACATATACTCGATCGATTGAGCCATATCTCTCTTTTGTTAGAAGTGATTCTTTGTTCCAATCTTTGAAGAAGATCCCACTTGGTCTTACCAACATCTTTGCCAATCCTAGTACCTACAAATTTGTCCAATAACATAAAAAGCATTGAGCCACTTTTAAACTTTCCAAACATGGTCTATATTTAGGACTCATTCTAACACCAACTCAATAAAACCTTAACTCAAAACTCCAAAAAAAAAAAAAAGAAGACTCTGTGTTAGCATGGAAAAGAAGTTTAAGCCTATTGCCAATGCTTGTAGTTGAATGCCAACTCATATGTCAGAACTCAGAACTTTAAGTTTGTGTATTTAGTTAAGTTTCTAACTTTGGTCAGATGTTCAAGTTTCCCCCTCCCGAGTCCAAGAACCTTTACCAAAGTAAAAAGAAAAGAAGGGAAGCATATGTGGGATGAAATAAGATATTACCTTCATTTGGTTCATTTGGTTCAGAGTGAAAAAGAAGATGGAAATAAAAGAGAGGTAAAATAACACCCCTTTCATGTCAAAAAAAATTTCCTTCCACTTGTAGACGAATTAAGACCGTAATAAAAATTTATCAACAAAATTATGCTTTTCTTTTTTTAATTTTACATAATTCAAGGAGGATAATATCCATTTCATTCCCTTTTGCTCCTGCCAAACAAAATAAAAAAAATATTTATTTCTATGAGATGAAATAAATCTCCTCGTTCTCTCCTCTTTCCCTCTGTCCCTTCACAAACCAAACTTACCCTAAAGTTATTGGACTACATAAATGAATCAAGCTTGTATCATTTCAAAACGTCATGTGCCTTTATTCTTGTGTGCCAACTTTTAGTGATTTCACTTGGTAATAGGTGATATTTATGATAATTTATTGCATGAAATAATTGATTTGGTATACAATGGTTATAGATATTAAGTGAGATATAAACAAACATAATCTGAATGGTACTTTTCTGAAGAGATTAGTTTTATATTTTAATAATAATTTTGATTTATTTATTGAATTTACGAGAGAATATTAGCCCTTATTGTATAATTTTAAACTTGTGATCAATGTTATCGTATTGGTACCGTATATAATCAATAATATTTAAAATTATGATTCAACCGATTCATGAGTCAATATGGTCGAATTGTTGGTTTTTAATAATAATCAAATACATATAATTAATTTTTAAAATAAATATATATTAATTTCATATATTTATACAAAATTTTAAAAATAAAATTTATTAATATTTTTTATTAATATATTTTTAAAATTAAATATGAAATTATTAAATTAAAATGGTAAATAACAAATAAAAAATATAAAAACTAAAATATTGAAATAATACTTTAAATATAAAAAACCATTGCTATTGAATCTCAGGCGTCGTACATGAAATAAGAAGGCAAGATGCATGTTATCCAAACATGTCCTTAAGTTATGGCCGTGTTTCTCTCATCTCACTCTCTTTCCCAATTCCATTCACAGAAAGCAGAGGGCAAGAGGGCAAAGGCATTGAAAGACAGACAGATAGGAAAACTGAGGTGATCTGATCAGATGAGGGCCTCTTCTTCGACGACGGCAACTGCGATAGGAAAGAGATGGAACCGGACGACAGTGGTGAAGCCGTGAGACTTGAACAGCAATTCGATAGGAGATGTGATGTATAAAGAGGGTATGGGAATTTAAAGATTCGATTTTGTTTTAAAAACCCATCTGCTTGAACGGCGGTGTAACCAGAGTTGAGGACTGCACCGAATTCAAAATTTGGGTTCACATGGCGGTTTACTTGCAAACTTTTTAAAAATTCAATGCAAAAATGGTATCAAAATTGGACCGTCAGCGTCAATTACGCTAGTTTTAATAGTTATGAAGTTAAAAAGTTAAAAAATTAATAGTTGAGTAGTCAAATTTATGGTCTGATTATTAGTATATGGAAGTCTAATGATCGATAAAACTTGCTTTCATTAAAAGTTTACAAAAGACCCTTTATGCCCTTTTTGACAAGAAGTACCAGAAAGTTGCCTCACTTATTCAGAGACTATGGGGTAATTCAATAGATATGATCAAAAACAATTGGATCCTCTTATTTGGCTGACTTTGTATTCAATAGAAGACCAGTGAAAGATTGGCTAACGAGAAATTGTTTATCTCATGCGGCCTAAGGAAAACTCCCGTGGACTATAATGGTTTTGTATACGCTATGGTCGATTTGGGAAGAGAGACGTCGTGTGGTCTTCGTGGGAGACTATTGTCTATTGATCATATAATTCACATGGCCAGGAAGTATACATGGAATGGTTGGAGGGCATTCTTGAAGGAGTCCTTTCCTTCCTGTGGATTGGGAAATAGATTAGGTGGATTCCTTCTCCGACGGGGATGTTCAAACTAAACACAGACGCATCGGTGAGTTCTAACTCTAGATTGGTTGGGGCGGGAGGACTAATTAGAGATAAGTATGGTTTGTGTGTTAGAGACTTCTTCTGTAAGTTGGGTATCACTGACCTTTTTACAACAAAATTATAGAGAGTTAGAGAAGGGTTTTTGATTTTTCTTCGTGTTAACATCTCTCCGGTGGTTCTTGAATTAGATTCTAAGGAGCTGGTGTTGATAACCATCATCCGGCTTATAATCCTTCACAAAATGTTATAGACTAATGCGTCTTGCAAGAGTTGTTTCGGTGTAGTTCATTCCTAGAGAGGGAAATAATTGTGCAAATACTTTAAGTCGCTTTGGTCTCTTGGTTTTACATGAGTTTCATGATTTGTTGTCCCCCCCTTGGGAATTATATCCGATGTTATCGCATAACATTTGAGGCTTAGCTTCCTATAGAGGGTAGTGTTCTGGCCATATTTGTATTCAAAAAAAAAAAAAAAAGTTAGGGAAATTAGTTAGTGTTCAGTGAGTGATTAAAAAAAGTAATATAAATAAATAGTATATGAAATGAAATTATATTAGAATATCTCTTTCTTCCTCTTTGTGTTCTCTCCCCCTCTATCTCTTTCTCTCTCTCTAGTTTTTCTCTCTCTTTGTAACTTCTCTTTCTATCTTTTTCCGCTTTTTAAAATTAGATTGTTATAAATTGATATTAGAGTCTATAATTCTTGATATAATCATTGGTGGAAAACAATTGGTTTGAGAAATATAAAAAAGAAAATGAGCTTTGCAGACAAAAATGGAAGAAAAAATGTGAAGAACGTGATAAAATGATGAACGCTCTTATGGCACGTATTGATGACAAATTTAACATTCTATTAAAAATATTTGATATCGATGAGAATATCAAAATTTTGGTGAAAAAGAAGTAAAAAAATGAAAAGAAATTAGATATCAGCAAAGCATGTCAAATGACAGAAGAAACAATATCAAAATTCATGGAAGAACAAGGTATTAAAATACATTTTGAATCTCTTATTCTACCAACTCTTAGTGAAGAAAAGTTAAGAGTAGAAGAAGAGCCTTGAATGTCCAAGAAAAAAGTTACTGATGGTAAGTTTTTATCAAATTTTTTAAAAATTGAATTTTCGGTACTCATCGAATAAAATATTTCATAAAAAAGAAATTCAAGAAAAGTCTCTCTCAAGCTCCCTTATCTCCACTTTCATCCTACTAATCGCCCTTCAACTCAAGTTACGTCCTTTATTTATCTTTATTACCTTATTTCTCAATACAAATACAAGTATTGATTTTAGATTCATAAATTCAAACTCTTAATTCTTAATTTTCTATCCTTAATGACGAAGATGTCATCAAAGGAAGGAAATATTGTAATAAATATAGTTAGTAGTTAATTATTGTTAGAAATATTAGTTAGTAGTTTTAATAGTTAGTTCTAGTAATTAAGAAGTGAGAAGTTAGAAAATTAGTAATTGAATGGTTAAGTGAATAGAGAAATTAGTTAATGATTAGTGAGTAGTTAGAAAAGACAATATAAATAGATATTGTATGAAATGAATTGGATATGAAACAAAATTGCATCGGAATATCTCTTTCTTCCTTTTGTGTTCTCTCTCGCTCTATCTTTTTCTCTCTTTCTAATCTTTCTCTCTCTCTAATTTCTCTCTTTATCTTTTATCATTATTTTAGAATTGAATTGTTACAATGGCCCTTTGAATTGGTCCGACCGCCGGATTGGTCAAGTTTTAATAACATTGCTTGTGAATTTTCTATTTAAAAAAAATATCTATATTAAATGAGATCTCTGTATGAGTCAAGCTCGAGCTCACCTAGCAATCTTGAGCTTGAGTTAGCTTAATTGAAGAAGAGAAAAGGATAAGATATGAAAATTTTAAAAAGATTTTGTATTCAAAGTTCGCGGAAGACCCCCACTGACCTCTGGTTCACAGTGCTGGTACATACTGTGGGCCATGTAGTTTGGGCCTAGGCGTGCAATGGCTGGAACTGGCCCATCTTCAAACGAAAATTGACAATCCATCACCATCTCAGGTGGGGTCCTCTTGAAGAACTGATTAATTTCCCACGAGCCACAAACAAAGAGTAAATACCCACAAAACTAGATATTAACAAAAAATAATTTATAAGCATGGCATATGATTGATTCTTATTCTAATATTATTTGAATTAGATTTAATCAAATTCAAAATAATTATTGTATATTGTTAATATATATATATATATAATGTATAAAATTGATCCTTCTCGAGGCCCATATCAAAAATAATTTTGGCTTTGATACTTTGTTAAATTATTAATATATTTAAGCATAATTAAGATATCAAAGTGTTTGGAATTAAATAATATCGACCTTTCATTGCTTCGATAAAATAATAAAATTATGAAACTTAATTCTAATAAATAATTTGTAATTCATAAAAAAAAAAAAAGATTTTTAGAATTTAACTCAGTTCGATAAGAACCTATATTTCCTTTCACATTCCAAATAAAAAAAATATTTAAATTTGAGTGCATTTTCAAGCAGATCATTATTACTTGTAGTAATTTATTTTCATAATGAAAAATGCATTTTCAAGGAGTGAACAAGAAATATGTACCTCTAGTTGAAGCTCTGAAGGAGGGTCTTTGCAATTAGGCATATACGCAGACACAAAAACGGCCACCAATACCTTCTCTGGAAATCTTTCCATAGCCAGAGAAATACTAAGGCCTCCATAGCTGTGGCCCACCAAGATCACCTTCTCATCTTGAGCAAGAGAGGCCATGAACTCCATCAACGGTTGTAGATAATCATGAATTGATCTCATCTCATCAACCCTCCTCGGATCAACCCCCGAGGCTCCGAGATCCATGGCTGTGACCCGGTGACCGGATTGATCTAAAACCGTGGCAACCTTGCACCAACACCATGCTCCATGAAAAGATCCATGGACTAGAACAAAGTGTTTCTTCATTTTCATTATTGCTGCCGTTTGTAGGGTGGAAGAGGATTTATTGAAGAGCTGCATTATGTCAGAATGGTCAGCCACGTTTTCTTGGCATAATCCGTGGAAGGCTATTTTCCGACATGCGTACTCTACGTGGACAAATAGTTTTGCCAATAATTTCAGAGTTCACCAAAATTATTATTGACAGATTATGAAACATACTTATGAAAAAAAAAAGATTTTTTTTTTTTATTATAAGAAGATTTAAATCCTAAATCAAAATTAAGAGAGAGGAGATGTTCCATTAAATCGAAAGTTGAATCCTAATTATCCATTGTTCCATTTAAATATTATAATAATTTAAATTTATATAAAAAATCTATTATTATAAATATAAAAATATAAAATTAAAAAAATCAAATATATTTAAAATCAAATCAATTATTAATATATTATAATTATAATTATAATTATAATATTTTTTAATAATTAATTTTATTTTAATATATAATATTTTATGATATTATAAATTAAAAAATAAATAAAATTTAATAATATTCGAGACAACATATTTGAAAAAGACGTGTATCAATCGTGAAGTTGTCCGGCTCAAATGTCAAGCTATGCACAGAACTCTCTTTTCATTGAAACTGATGTTTTTAATCAAAGATCATTAGCAATAGCTCGTGCGATTTGAATCACATCTTTTGGTTCTTGAACCAAAGCCTTCCTGTTGTCTTCCTTGCACGCCACAAAAACCTCTCAAGTCATACCGCTTCAAATGAACTTTGAAGTCAAAATCTCAATCTTTTTTTTTTTATCGAGACTATAGGCCACCAATTCAGTATTTAGAAGTTCGTCCTGATTAATCTGGATCGATCACTTGCAGAACCTAATTAAAGGGGTAGATCTCCTAGCACTGATTTTTCCGTTTCCATGGAGAATCGTACTCCCTACTATGATTAAGAAGCGTCAATTCCCGAATTAATTGAGCTATTAGATCTCGATAAATCTCAATCTTCCAAGTCATAGCGCGGCGGCCCTTTTTTTTAATTCGAACCAAGTCCATGCACCCCATTAATATTATTTAATAATGTTAACCATATTTCTCATCGCGCGTTTTAATGTTGTTAATCAAAATTACAAACTCAAAAATTTTCTTTTCTTTTCTTTTTCTTTTTGGATGTTAGGTGAAATATTCACTACCGATCGATATTTAGATTACTCGATTAATCTGACTTTATTATTGTAAGATCCCCTCAAGAGTTGTCTATTTTCGTATCTGTTTTTTTATTTTTAAAATTTAAATTCAAAAATTTAATTATAAAAATTTAGCACCCAATCACTGGATCCACGGAATGATAGTGGAATTGAAAATAATGGCTGTGGCCAAGTTTGTACCAACACCAAAAGCTCCATGACAACCTCAATGAACAATAACAAAATGCCTCTTCTCCGTTTCATTCTCTCTCTCCTCTTGAATTTGAAGCTCCTGAAAGTGAAAGACAAGGTTAAGAGAAGCATCCATGCTTTTACACCGCCGAAGATCCTTGTCGCTCTCAATTGAAATGATAGAGTTTCATAATTGAACTTCATTGAAACACCCAAAAACAACATTTTGAGCATTTATGGTTGACAAATATAGACGTCAAACAAAATGGTGTATGGTTTATGTATCGTAGAAACAAAATATTCCTTCAATTTTCTGAATTAATTTAAATTTTTATAATAAAATTTAATTCTCTATTAATAATTTTACAACATAATTATGTTTTTTCTTTTTATATTCTGATAATAATATCTTCATTTTTTAATATCCCTGGTCATTCTTTATTTCTGACAATGATAAAAAATAATTTAAAAGAATCAATTTTTAAAATAGGTGTCGTAGTATTTGAACAAAAAAAATCTCAAGCTCCCATTTTTTAATGTCACATAACTCTAAGAAGAGAATGGGTTTTGACATCATTTTTCGTTTTTCTTTTTTTCCCTTTTTGTGGCTCTCTCTCTCTCTCATGCCAACATGCCAAGTCCACAGGTAATATACCGAGAAAACCCTTTTTTTTTTTATTATTTGATTGGTATCTTAAAACCTAACTAATCATTTTTTGAGTAATTCTAGGATCCAATTAAAAATCTGCTCTCCTTATATCCATTATTCTATCCTCAAAAATCAAAATCAAGACTTTATTTAAAGAAATTTAGTACACTGTTATTAGATGTTGTTTAAGAGATTTAGTTTCATCGATGATCAGCTCGTTTAGTAGGATGCGATATTATATTCTTTAACCAAGGTTACAAGTTTGACTCGCGATTTGGGTATGAAGTAAACTACATTAGGAGAATAACCTCTTAAATGGGCCACTATAAGTTCCAGATCAGATTAGTCAAAATATAGTTTTAGATATTGATCATTATAGTACAAAAAAAAAAAAGTCCCAGTTTCAATATTCTTTAATAGAGCCTATGAAATTTACATTTTTTCAGATAAATGGACGAGTGAAAATAGATTCACAATAAAGGAAGTAAACACAAGAAGAATAATGCAATTTTTTCCTTTTTTTTTCATTTATTATTATTTTTACTTGACGAAAAAGGTGATTGTGTAATTAACTTTGTTATTCTTTCAGACTTTCTCATAAAGGTTCTGTCTATTATAAAATATTGATTTAAATTATAATATTTTTTAAATAAATAAATCATTATAACTTTATTAAAATGTTAAAAAATTGAAAATGCATAACTCAGTTATCCAAAGTATTATCCTTTAAAAAGAGAAAAACAAAACCCATTGATTCAACTTATATGATTCAACATCAGAAGGTTTGTTTAGAAAAAGGTTAGCATGTTGAAAAAAAATAGAATTTGTGGGAAAGTAATTTAGATTATAGTAATTAATCATATGAATGAAAAACAATGAGTTTTTATTAGGGTTTAAGTTAGAGAAATTATAGCCCTAATCTTTCATGAATAAATATAAAATCTATATAAATTATAAATCTAATACTATTAAATCATGGGTCCGAAATTTAGAGGATCTTGGTCCTATCCGTGACCTTTCCATCATCTAAATCTTACTTTTTTTTTTCCCTCCCTATCTTTACTTTCATAGAAAATATTGTGGTTTTGAGGGTTTGATGTCACATTTGATGAGAGACCTGAAGATCACTGAAGTAAAGCACATCTATAGGGAAGCGAATATGTGCGCGGATCATCTTGCTGGTCTCGGGAAGGAAAGTGCTCAAGGTCTGTCTCCTTTGAAGACCCCCCCCCCCCGGGGAGATCCCTTCACTCTCTTTTGAGGAATAATTTAACCAGCGGGGAAGACAGAAGATCCATCTCTTGTAGGCCTGTGTGTTTAGTGTAGTTTGCCTGGGCTGGCCCTTGGGCTTTTCTGGGCTTGTGTTCCGTGTTGCTTGTCTTGTTTATCCACTTCACCCGAAAAAAAAAACGTCACATTTGATGACACAATAATATTTTCTTTTAATATATTTGTTTTTGTTTTTTGGTAATTTAATATATTTGATGTCTATGTAAGACGCCAAAAAAGATAGCGTCTTGGATGTCCACTGCTGCTGCTGCAACTTAAGGGAACCCTGGATTCCTTCCCATTTGACTAATCTTTGTTATTCTCATCCTAGAGAATTAAAAAGTAATGCATAATTTATGATTAAATCGTGTTCAATCCCTAGAAGAAGTGGACAAAAATATTTTAAAGGAAAACATCTACTTAAAGTTCGATAGTATAATCATTAAAATAAGAAGATAAGAAATGAATACAGGCGGGTTGGAGGAAAACGATAAATTTGGAAGGTAACCTTTTCTAGCCTTGGGAAGCCTGTTGGACGTTTGAGACATATAGAGGAACTTTAGATTGAACCACATCTGTAACATCTTTGTTCCTTTGGACAGAGGCAAATGGCAAACAGAGACCACCCAGAACTTCAAGAATCTAAAAGAGTAAAACATACAAAAGCCTTTCTTCTATTGAAAGATACCCAAAAGGAAAAATAGAAGCTTTAAACAAATAAGCCTTTCTATTGTCCATATTACACAGGCAAGCCTAACCAGGTTCCTCCTACCTGAGAAAACAATAAGAAACAATCGATATTTACAGTGTGGATATATTCCATGCACGCCTATATCTACCATGTTAATTACATCATTGCATGTTAAAGAACCAAATGTTTTCAGACCCTGAGGTAGATAGGAGCCTACACTGTTGATGGGGCTCCAACCATCAGCTCAGCATAGTCGGGTGCCCAGTCTGGAGCATCCTCTTGAGCACATCCATTCCAAATCCAGACTCGGATGAACTAAACAAAAGCAGAATAATTTACAAATAACATACAACAACCAGAGCCTTAATCCAATTACAAATAACATACTAAAACAGAAAAAGAACAAGGAATAGAGTACTTGAGTAAAAGATATACAAGCATGCAAACCACGAAAAATCGAAGGCACAAAGACAGATGCTTGATCATGTGTACAGAAATATCATCAGCCGCCCACTACCTTGCTAAACTGCCAGAGGTAATGCCTCAGTTATACTCTTGCTGTGCCTAGCTAAAAATGTTCTAACTTATCTGACAGTGGTTTTGCACTTCTTGTGGTCAGTGAAGAGTTGTTCATCAAACTCATTGCAAAGGTCAAGGCAGAAAGCATGCCTTATTTCCAATGTAATTACAATGTGCTCTATTTGATTTTTGGTGCACTGATAACAGTGGCTACAAACAAGTGGTGTCCAAGCAAGGGTAAGGTTCAAGTCCCATTACAGAGGGGTAGTTACCAACCTTTATTTGGGATGAGCATGATGCTTTGCATGCATGATGACCAAAGTGTCAAACAAGCCACGTGCACACTCAACCTCATACCCATCTGTAGCTTGTCTAGAGGTGAAATTTTGTGCCACCATACTTGTTAACATTTAAAAGTATTGGTTGTCGAACCGTAAGAATTTAATCAAGGTAGCTCCAGTTAGCAACAAAAGAGATCCGCCCATGTCTTGTTGCATTGGAGTCATTTTCCACCTCCATTTATTTTGATAGCAACTTCTACCTTATTTAAATACGATCTTGTGGCCCTCCTCAGAAACCCAGAACTCTACAAATTGGCATAAAATCCTCTAAAGCAACATTCGTAATACAAACAATTCATTAAAGTAATGACTCTGAGATCCTTACAGAAGTGGTTTATGATAAGCCTGCTTAATTCTCATTTAATCATTTCATGCCTCCAAGGGAGAGGAGGAAAAAACAAAACAAAAAATTATATATATTACCTGTACCCTGCCCCCCCCCAAAAAAAAAAAGCAATTATCAATTACTTCAGCTTAAGAAACATTATCGAACAAATTGCAGAATGAGAGAAACAAGAACAAAGCAATACCCAAAGAAGGCAAAAGGAGAAAACTATCTCACCTTGGAATGCTAATTTCATAAGGAAATGTTTTTATCTCAATATTTGGTATAGATGGAATATGATCCATTTTTTCATTCACAAATTTTATTATTTGAAATAGAACTTCACGAAGTGCTGCTTCTAGTCCTACCCTCCGGGCATTTCTTTCCTCCATTGCACTTTCTGCAATCATTCATTTTTGCAGAAAAAATAAAATAAATTAAAATAAAGACCTTAAATTGGTGCTGGAATACAAGTAACTGAAGTAAAATATGACAAACTGTACCTCCTGGGTCTACCATAGGTTTTGAATGATGTGACCTACTAGAATGCACTTTCGCATGTTGAGTCACGTTCAAATTGATATACCACTGCTCCCAACACAAGCGTTCAGTTTTGTTGAACCATGAAGGCTGTTTGTTTTTCACTTCATAAAATGATAAGCATATCTGCCGTGTAGCAAAGAAATCCTTAACTCAAACTTCTTTAGTCCACAAGTAAGTAATAAAAAGAATGTAACCTCAACCTTGGCCAAAAAAAAAAAAAATGATAACAACAATAATAATGATAATGATACCGCCACTACCACCGCTATCACCACCACCGACAACACAGGAGGAAAAATAGGGAAGCTAAATCTCGAATTAATCTATCTAAACATTAAAGCTTGCATTACGATAACGAAACTGGGCTGATGGAGTTAAAAGCTGCTCAGGAAATTTCTGGAACATAAAGTAGAAGATTGGATGTCTTCAGGTATTAAGTGCCATTCAGAATACCTTTGCACCAGGGGAAATTCTCCACTTTTGTTACTTTAAAAGTCCCATAATAGACCCTATGAGAGAAGTTAAGCAGGAGGGCAAGACTCCTTTGTAAAGCTAATTTAAAGTTTTTTCTTTAAAAGAAGAGGATCGTTCATCCCCTCCCACCCCCGATACCCTCAAAACTTGTAAAACCCCTCCATCACTCCCTTAAAGAAAGGGAAATGGATGGCTCCACTACCCTTCCTCTACACTCTCTAACGAAACAAGAAGAATGTACACCCCAAGACCCACCCACTCATCATTCCAATATCAAGAACAAACATCATAATTTGCCTCCCTTCTCCTCTCTTTCCCTTTCCAACTGTGAAAAATCTCCAAAAGTTATATCAGTGTCTGTGAATACTTAATGAAATAGACCACTGTAGGCATGTCATGAAAGTAAGGAAGGTATACAATCCTTGAAAAATTAAGCAGAAAGTAATTCTTGTAGAGGAGCAGTCTACCCTCCCACATCAATTTGATATCAAGATTCCTCAAATATTCCCCAACCTTACATGTTTGAGGTCCATCCAAGAAATATAAGATCCTACATCCTCCAGGTATATGTGGCTAATTATTATTTAGAACAATGAATTCTTATCAACTTAATGGTATAGTATGTAATGGAAGAATGATTCATCATCAGTTACCACCCAAAGAAAATTAATAAGTAACCAGTAGAAAAACCAATATATATATTGAAAATAAATTGGGAATTGTCAAACACAACAACGGTAAGGCAACTATGTGCGGTGCTATTCAGTCAAAAAATTCAGAAGTTGACAATATCTCTTCCAGGGAACAGCAAGGCACAGGCATAGATAAATTATATGATATGTAGACACATCAAAAGACTAGATAATATGTCACACTGATTAACAAACCTGACTTTTCTTGTTTGGATGTTTCTCTACCCAACCAATAAACTGATCAATCTTCTCATCTATTTTCTTCTCAAGATCCAAATCTCCATATTGTACCTATACAGCAAAGCAAGGTGTAAAACATAAACAATATGCCAAGGATTTCATATGCTGGTATTTGGAACATAAAAACATACCATCAATAATTCCACAACTCAAAATCCAAAAAGAAAAAGGTGAGAGAGAGAGAGAGAAGTGTGCATGAAGGAGAAGAAGAAAATTTGAATCAGGGAAGTACACTCCCAATCATTATATGGTTATTAAGCAACAGCCCAAAAAATAAATAATGAATCATGAGTTAAATCCAGACTCAAGCAAAATCTGATTATCGTTCCAAGAATTTGGGCATCACTTACATATGTGATTTCGAAAAGTTCCAAATCAATGTCTTTGGGCCGCACAAGACCTAAAGCACGGTGGAAAAAAATGGTGTGTAGAATACCTGCATGATTTCAAGCCCCCAAAAATAAATAAATAAATTTGAAATGAAACAAAACAAAAGTAGAGTTAAAATGCAATACATGAGACAATCAACAATCATCCAAGATTGCAAAGAAAGCTTCCCAAAAAAAAAAGCAAGATTACATAAGATACAATCATAGAGGTGCAAAAGTACTGTCAACATTGCAGCAAAATCAACTTTTGACAAAAAAGAACAATAACAAAACACCAGACTCCTGATTTCCCATTAAGTTCTCCCACAATTTATCTAATGGTTAGGGTGATGGAGTACTTAGATAAATTGAAACTCTGTTCATCTGGATTTAACAGCTTTGAAATCAAACAGAAACTGAAGTGGCACTGATGCTATCTTCTTCAATGTCATTAATTGCCTTTCCACATTTGAGTGTGTTTAACTACAATTATGTTCCATTCCACCAAAAACCAAGTACTGGAACAAACTCTTAACAATCGAAAGAAACACTAGTGAGCAATGAAAGCACCAACCTTGGGCTAAAGAGGTCAGCAGGTAAGGTACGAAGATAAACACTTCTTGTGCTGTGTGTGAGACATCAATAAACCACTACTATGAAACAGAAGAACGCCAGGCCATATTTCCAAAACAAGGAAATTATGGAAAAACCATGCGATGTAGGTGACTTTTTGGACAAGGACCAAATATTTAAAAAAAAAAAGGAAGTATACACACATAAATCAAAGGAAGTGCTACAGAATCCTAGGATATCACAAACGAGGCACAACAGCCATTACAAAATGGTATCAGCTGCTGTTGCCAACAGTTTCACGCCGTGTTATGGGGGGGATAAAGGGGTGTTCCCAGATTGGGCCACTACAGCTGTCACAGCATTATAAAGGCCCTCAGACCTCTTCTATTCCAACCTCTCAAGTTTCTCTCTTCTCCGAAGCACTTCTCATGGACACTTAACAATCAAAGCACATAAATCAAACTAGAAATTATTTAAAAAAAAAAAAAAAAAAAAAACTAAATCCAATCATGGATTGGAGATTTTGAGCCTCAAGGAGTAGAGTGATATGCGAATTTCAATGACTTCCTGGGTGAACAAGGTTCTTCAACATTAGTCCAAGTTTTCACTTTCTTCAGCTTAAGGCAGACTTTCTCCAAAGGTGAATGCCAATTCTCAGCAAGTATAAAATTTGTTAAGCATTCCTAGAAATTATAGGCAAATTAAACTTTCTTTTATAATGAGAGTGAACAAAAAATATAAAAGAACCATCATAGTATTGCTCCTATACAAACTAAGGACTAACAATTTGATTTAAAAACAACACCCACAAAAGCATCAAAAAAAGGGCAGAGACCTCAAAAGAAATCAAAAATAATTTTTTTAAAGAAAAAAGTTTTATGACGCAAATTACATGTGTTTACATGATTCATGTGTTCAATCTTCAGTATTTTGAAGGAGCAACTGTTCAGTGAGAATCCACCTCAAGACTGGAAATGGAAGAGAATCTAAAAGTGAACAACCCGCCACCCCCCCCCCCAAAAAAAGACCCACCACCACCATGACACAGGCACACACAATATATCATAGGCGGAGACAACCTCTGCTTTCTACTCCTTTTCATATCCATCTCTCTCAACAAAACTTCCACAAAGCATCCAACAGGCTAATTGTTGGGATATTTCACCAATCAAGTCCTATGCTGGTATTAGAAATCAGCATATTGCTGAAGTTGTTGTCCATGGGGCTTCACTACATAAATTAGCCATGACCCATGTACCAAAATAAGTAGAGACCCAACATGCGAGCACATTATAAGGGTTGCCCTTGTTTTCTATTTTCATCGGAAATGTAACATATTTAAAGACTATAATTCTAGTCACCTTGTTCAAGAATGCTATTTTTGGCAAAGTTTTCCGAAACCCCATTAAATATCTTACCCTTTTTCTCGAATTCTTTGTCCTCAAAAGATTTAACGGCCTATAGATTAAGCCACTCATATTAGATAGATAAAACCCTAATTCAGATCAACTTACAGCGAAGAACTTCACGAATCTCGAAGTGCTCCACATCCTGAAAAACATAGTAAAAATAAAAAAAGAAAAAAGAAAAAAACCTAAATTCAATTGCTTCTAAAAAACGCATTAAATTCCAGACAGAGAAGCGGAGGAGTTGAAGAGAGAGGAGAGAGAGAGAGAACCAGCTCTTTGAGTCTGCAGACTTCGCAATTCATGATTAATGATTTGATTAATGAAGAAAATGGAGATCGAATTGAGACGATTTTGAGCTTTAGAAATTGGGAAGTGGGAAGAACCGAAAAGAATTTCAACTTTTTTTGGTTGTTTAGTTCCAATTTTTCTTTAATCGACGTGTGGAACGAGCCGTGAGGGTAAAGATTTTCCTATTCTGTTTTGTGTTGGATTTTTTTGGCTGGATGCACCGGCTTCCTCACAAGCCCATAGCGATCAAATGGCTTATTTACGGGCCAAATTGGGCCTTTTTCTCGGAAACAATAATTTTTTTTTTACCTTGGTTCGGCTTCCACCCGGTATTCAGAGTTTTATCCCGACTAATCTGGATCGATCGTTACAGGGCCCATTTTGGGGGTGAGTCTCCCAACATTGTGTTTTCCATGTCCAATGGGAGTCGAACTCCCGATCTGATTAAGGAACGAAAGTGTCCATCTCACATATATGTCCATTTCACCTATTCTAATAAATATTGGTCTCGAAAACAATAATGATCTCCTGTAAAATAATAATCATAACAACCACACTTCTATATGCATAGTAAACAAAGCGTTATATTCTTTTAACTATAATTCTTAGGTTTGAGTAATAGAAATAGGTAAATGAGATTTGGGAGATCCAACACTTTAGTGAACTCCACAGTACTTAGATTGGATTAATCGGACGAGACCCAAATACCGGTTGATGATAAAAAAAAATATGGTTACACAAAAAAATAAAATAAAATAATAATGGTAATAACAAAAATACAAATTAATTTTCCAGGCTAAAGGGCAAGATGTGTGAGATTTCAATGTTTTTAATATAGCTAGTTTAGAATTTTTAATTTTAGTTGATATTTGAATTTTCCATTTTAAAAAATATTCAAGAATTTTTTCCGTGATTAAATTTTGTAACTTTTAGTTTTTCAGAATTTATGTTTTTTGTCTTTTCCTTTATTATAAATTTCGATATAGTTGATTTTACCTTAATAATTAGGTTTTCATGCTTGTTAATTTTCTTGTAATAAGAATCCACCACCTTATATCATGTGCATACACTAAATGATTGCGGGCTTGTAACTTGAGCTGAGGGCAATACAACTTTTGGATGTTTGGACACAAGAAACCAATCAGTATTATCATCTCTTTTTTTTCTTAAAAGTCTCAAATTAAAATCTCTCTTAATATACAAAAAATAATGATCGGACACGAGAAGGCAATAAATGCCATAAAAAAAAGCCAGGCAATAAATTAGTCAAAAGTAAGAAAGAAGGAATCCACATTGCTTTTTCTAATCAAATTTCGCCTCTTCGTTCTTTCGTTTTGATTTTTTTTTTTTTTTTTACAAAATTTTATTTTGAAAAAGTTGCATTCCCAAATATAGCTAACCTAGAGAGTACTGAAAGTAATCCATCGATGAAAATGGAAATGTTAATTGGATACAAAGGTTAGCAAGAAACAAAAACGTACAAAATGTTTAGCCCAATTTGAAATCTACATGGGCCAAATTAGTGATTTGAATCCAGCTAAAGTAGCACCCCAAATTGCTAGAGGAGAAAGTGATGTGATGACACTATGCTAACTGTGGAAATGCGTGTGAGAAGTTCCAAATCAAAAGAATCTCATCTTATGAAGAAGGTTGGTGGGATTTGGGATTTTGATTTCATCCCCCTTTGTCATGTACAAATCTAGATAAGATGGAAACTCCTTAAGATTAATGGAAAAGAATGTGTTAAAGTAAAACTTAGTAGAGTATTTGATTTAAAGTGTAAGACGAAAACTAATAAACTATAAATAAATCGGTATCGTCTTTTATTTTATTAAAAATCTCAAATTCGAGCTTAAAAGAAGAAAAAGAAGTGCAAGACTGAAAAAGTAAAACAAAAAAAAATAGATAAGAAAAGACATAACAAAAGTTTTGTAAATGTGTGAGGTCAAAGTTGAAAAAAAAATTATCATATTTTCTTTTTTTTTTTCTCAAGAAGATACAAAAATTTAATTCATTTTTACCTCAAAATAGTAACAATTTTTAATTTTGTCTCCATTTATACACAACATCATATTTCATCATATATACAGTTCCAAATGTTCTCTTATAAAGTGGGAACATAAAAAATAATAATATGGAATAACAAAGGGTGTGGAGACTCATAAATCAAAATCTCTTTCAATTTCAATTTTGTCATGTTTTGTAGGTGAGAATAGGGAGGGATGGGACTTGAGTTCCAAAATTTTCAAAAGCAAAAACAAAGAAAACTTAAAAAAGACAAGAACCCCATTTGAAAATCATTGGCATCATTAGGTTTAAATAAAGCAAAATATCATTTGATGAGGTGGGGACAAATGGGGTTTCATTTATTATACGATTTATAATCAGCATACTACCAACTCCCACTAGTAATAGGCACAAATTAGTGTGATTAATTACCATAATCTACTAATTTGGACCATATTATAATAATGCCTCCCCCAGCTCCAAGCTAAGTGTATTATCATCTTCAAATTGGAGCCCACTGAGATTTTCTCTCTCTTTGGCTCTTGATATGATTATTTTTTTTTTACCAACCGATATGCAAAATCGCATTTCGATTAATCCAATTTGAGTATTATTGGGTCCAATTTAAGAGAGACTCTCATTCCCAAGATTCAAATCTGAGATCTAATTAAAAAATTTAATACTCTTATCAAAGCAATTCTTGATATGATTATGAGTTGCACAAAGAGGTTTACTCAAGTTGAACATTAAATTTTATGTAAAGAAAATGTATTTCCCCATTTTTCTTGTTTCTAATTCCTATTTAGTTATTTGTATTTGGTTTGAGGCAGTTTGCTACCAAGTAGCCCCTAAGGTAAACCCTAATACAAGTGAGTGGAGTTTTATTCTAAAAATTTATTTATTCAATTTTAAAATTTTTAATCGTCTGAATTAATTGATATCTTTGAATTTGAGTAATCCAAGTTTTTTTCCACACTTGGGTACAGTTAAAATAAAACATAATAATCCCAAGTTGTCAAGCAATCTAAACATTATATTATCTCGTGGTTGGTTTATGTTTTAATACGAGGATCAATCACAGCCTTCATTGGATTCTAGGAAATTATGGAATGAAGAAGGTGTTGGGGTTCCACATTGTGATTCAAGTGTACAGTTTGTTTTTGAACCTTTCGGGAGTTTCCAAAAGATAGGAAATCTATAATAGTTCATCTCAAAAAATGAAATGCTTTCTCCTACGTTTGCCAGAATAATCTTTCATTACTCCATTCAAAAACAATTCTGAGAATAATCAGAAAATCGATTGATTGATTAGTAAAGAAGGCCAAAAAAAAAAAAAAAAAAAAACTTATAATCAAGAGTTTTGAATCAAATGATCATTCAAAATATTACACATTAAGCCTGAAGGATTGAATTGGATGGGAAATAAAAGCTAAAGTCAATTAATAAAATAAAAGTCCAGAAGGAAATTGTAATAGTGGCCTAGTACATAACCAACAATTATAAAGAAAAAAAAGAAAAAGAAATCCAATGACTAAAGATTGTTCAGATTGAGAATTGAGCCAAATTAGAGATTATACCAAGCAATGATTTGTTTAATGTTGTTATTTCACTCTCATTTAGGTTCCCATGTTGGGATCCTCAGTGTGCATCACTAGAGTTTGGACATGTGTCTATAATTTAGGTTTCCATGCAAAATCTCTTGCATCAATGCATCAACCAAATCTAGTCTTGGTATAAGCAACTGCCAACACTAGATTTTGGACATGGGGTCTTTAGATAGAATATCACTTTGTCGGTAAACTTATATTTTAAATAATTTATTTTAAATATTTATAAAAATTTTATTTAGAGATAGATCTTCTACCATAATTTATTTTATTTACAAGTTTTAAATTTAATATTTAATTAAAAAATCTAATACCTTATTTTATTAAACCGTTCATTAATTCTCTCTCCCGTGCTTATGAATGATCAATGCAACCTTTTGTTATGTTCCGTAGACTCCATGAGGAATCAACTCACATGCCATTCTCTGTCCAAGAGACACAATCTTTGGTAATCCTGCAGGAAGGATCTTGTCCATCTTAGCTTTTGTCAGAGGATTGAAACACCTTTGAACCTCCCACCATCTATATGCAATTACCCTTTTTTTTTTCTTTAATCCGGAATTTTCAAAATGTGGACTCCATGAGTTCTATAGCTACAGTCTTCCAATTTTCTCCTTTCGATGAATACCTTCACATCTTATGCCCATCTAATCTTATCAATTGGTTTGCAAAACATACGATATATCTATTGTGAACCCCAAGAGAATATACAAACTCTCGGTCTCAACAACTAAAAATTCCTCTCTCTCTCTTCCCACGGCCAATTACCTACTTTCGTTTTTTGTTTTTTTTTTTTCTATAATAAAATATAATTAAACGGATTTGAATCGAAAAAATGAGAATAGAAGTTGAGAGATTCTACCGTTTGAGTTGTTTCTGAGAAATATCAATTATCTAATTTCTACTATTCATTTTTTTCCAATGACCAATAATTTAACATTTGTTGCAATTCAGTAATCATCTTTTGGACCATCAAGGGCTTGAGATGCTTCATATTTTCATGAAGTTGTTATTTAGTTTGATTTATATTCGTATTCTTTTACGTGATACATTAAATTAGATAATTTTGAGTTTAATTTTAAATTTATTTGTCAAAATAAGTTTAGTTTGAATATTGAAAATACTTGATTATACACATTTTTTTATATAAATTAACTGATTTGATTAAATCTAACTTAACACTGAATATATGCTCGCAATCAAATCAAAAATTATTTAGCTTCATTTCAATTGAATTCTTTAATTTAATTAATTTTGTGATAAATTTATTTACTTGGAATCGAAAAAGAAAATCCATTGAAACAACGATATAAATTTGGAATTCTATTTAAAATTATTATCTAAATACAAAAAAAAAGAACATTACTTATCACCCACAAACTCTTGTACAATTCATTTCATAATTTCCTTTTTTTTTTGTTTTGCTTATTTACAAATCTTTATCTTTTATGAATTAGAATGGATTTTCTACTGTTTTTTCGTCCCAGCAACATATTATGTTTTGATCTAATCCAAATACATAAACAAAAAGTAGGGCGAAAAGAAAATAATAAAAAAGAAAAGATAAAGATAGTTCCAATTAGAAGCTAAATAAATTTGCTTCGAGTTCAAATTTAAATATTTTTAGTACATGAACAGAAATTTTAACTTAGTCCCAGCACATTGTCACCCCCAAGAAGCCATGGTGAGACAGTGTTTATCTATGTAGCTAATTGCCTTAAAAGGTAAAAGTCAAGTTGAAGAATGATTCTCATGACAAGTTAACAATTAGTTTATGAATATAAAGAACGATCACCAAAATACAGATTCCTGTCAATCTTGAGACGCAGAAAAAGACTAAGCAGGATCATTGACTTGCCTAAGTGAAACTTCCCTCCATTGTTTAATGTTCTTTGGAATTTTGTTCATAAAACGACAATAGATTGAACTGGGTGAAACGCATATTTATATGGCAGAATTAAAGCTGATCAAAGCAGGACTTTCAGGCTCCTCAATATATGCTTCACTACAAAAACCAAACCATACAAAATGATAATGAGATAAAAGCTCATTTTTGGTTTACAACCTCAGTTGGAGACAGAGAGAGGGAGAGAGGAGGACGAATAAGTAACGAATAATCGATCTACTAAATAAGAGTGTTAATTCTTTTTTAATTAAATTTAATAATATTTAAATTGGATTATTCATCGGTTGGTTGAGAGAGCCGGGGAGGGGGGGGGGGGGATGAATTATTGATGGGCATTGAAATCCCACTTGGGAAATGCTTAGAGGCCCTACAAAAGCTGTGTGGCCGCATAAAGGGAGACATGGGGGGGTCACTATGGAATGTGGGAGAGAATCACATCCCATGCATTGGTGTCAAATGTCATATCAAGTGCATGAAGGGTAGTCTCTTTCCCCCACCTATGAGTCTTGTAGGTTGGAATTAGCAGCTGCTCTTGTAGTCTACATTGCATATTTTATACGCCATCACTTACATTATTTTCCTTTCTTTTCTTTTTATTACACAGTGATTTAAATCAAGAGGATTGTGACCAGATTATTCCTTGGAAATATTACTTTTAATAATTCTACTAACATTATTACTTCACTTAACAGACAGTTAACAAAAGCTACCTTAGTTATACTTTTAATGAACATTTGAAATGCTAGATATGGTTAAGTTTTGTACTCTGAGGCTTAGTCTTGTTGTGTTTGTCTTAATAATCTCCAAAATTAGAATGCATCGAATGGCAAGATATATAATAATTGGTATAACTCAATTATTACTCAAATTATTATTACTCAAAATAATAATTTCATTTGAAGGAAAAAATATTTTCTGATACAAAAAAAAAAAAAAAAAAAAACTCATATCTCTTAAATAATAGTTTCGAAACTATTTTTTAATATAATTAAGACATGTATAATATCACAAATCACATTCAAGGACAAACAACCTTATATGTGGGTCAAGAAATTTTATAATATAATTTTCAAATATCAAATTTTAAATGATAGTTCATCTTAATTGACCTAAGATTTTAATCTTCTTGTTTCAAACAATGGTTTAAGTGATAACTTAGGCTGAAATTATTTTTAAATTCAATAGTAAAATTGAAATTAAAATTTCAGAAATGATCCTAAAATGCAGATTTCGCTGGATCAGATTTATCCGGCGGAAGCTTATGATTTACTTAATCCGATTACTGATGGCTTTAAGGTCAATGTGAAAATTGTTCAAATTAAATTCAACAGTAATTATACATAATTTTTAATATAAAAGTCACAATATAATGATAATTTAAAAATTTTTTATTTATAATTATAATTATAATTTTTAAAATTTTATATTTGAATTGAAAATATATAAATAAAATAAAATTCAGTCAAATTAAAAAACTTTTAAAGCAACCCTCACTCTTTTTCTTTTAAGGGTTCAGGTTTCTCAGGTTCAGCGGGGGAAAAATTGAAACGTCCAAGATGGGAACGAGAAAGGAGTTATAGACAATGACATGCTAGAGAGAGAGAGAGAGAGAGAGTGAGAGAACCCGAGAATCGAGGGAAAGCAGGCAGTGGGCTATTTCGAAGGCGACCCAACCATAGAGCGTGAGGAAGACCAAGACTGACCGGTCTGCCCAGAGAAAGTCTCCGGTCGTTTTCACTCGGCTGCCCGGAAACTCTGTCCGAGTCTTATCAACCTTCAACAGTATAAAGTCGGGCCGGTTTTGGTTTTTTCTACTTTGCGGTCCGGACGGCACGCGAGTTCAGCTACGTACAATTAAAGGTACACGTGCCTTATATTATTTTATTCTTTTTAGAAAATATTTAATTTCTTATGACTATATTCTTGCCCATTTTATTTTAGAATAATAACGGCATAATCAAATATTATATACTGAATTTTCATGTACCAAAATTAATTAATTTTAATGCAATATATTAATTTTAAATCAGAAAAATATAAAATTTATATTAAAAACGAAATACAACACAGGGAATATAAATTATAATTTTAAAGAACTAATTACATTTTCAAGAATATTTTTAGAATTTTTAATGACAGTTTTAGATTTTTTTTAGTTATATTTTTTATTATTTTCGGTTGTATTTGTTAAAATGCTATTAATAGATAAATTATTTTTCTTAAACTACCCCCTACACCCGTCCCTTGCCTTGTTTTTGAGTTAAAATCAGCATGATTCAACTTTAATGAATAAGATATCTCGTTATTATTAATTAGTATAATTTGTTTCATAATGTCTAATTCATTAAATAAAAAGTATATAAGGCAATATATTTTTGGGATAGATCAACTATCTTCGGTATTTATATTAATTCTAACTAAATTTGATTTGAGTCGAATTATATTTTTAAGAGATAAAACTCTTTCACAAAACTCGAAATCAAAACTTTACAAAATGGGTATTAGTATTCAATTATTAAACCAATTAAATGCAATCCTACGATATAGTGAATTATTTTTTCGCCTTTTGTTAAAACCAATTAAACGTTAGTTAAATCAAAGACACTATTAGTTAGATAACTCTATGTCATATTTAAGATAAGACAAAATTAAGATTATTTTGGCTCTGAAAAATAATATTATTTTGTCTGAATTTTTATAATGTTTTTAAATCGTTTTTTGGGAAATTGGGGGGCAGAAAAAGGAAAAGGTGGTTGATGTGTGAATGTGCTTTTGATTTTCCTTTTTTCATGCATGTTTCATTTTCCGTTCAGATTCAGTCAAGTCGCCCTTCGATGGGCTTTCTTTGATGGTCTTTCCGTGTTTCATCGGCTTGGAATCATAACTTTTGCCCTACACTTTATTTTGCATGGATTATAGGGGCCAAAGTGTGTATGTGTATATAGTCATAGATTCTATGAACTTAAGCCTAGGTTAAATTCTTATTATCATTACCATTATTTTGGATCTATGAATACGAAAAAAATAATATCGGTGGATCGCTTCATGGAAACTTGAAAAGAGATAGTAACATCGATGATTAAAATTTTATATTTTCTTAACTGTAAGTTTTAGATTTGAATTATAGAAATGAACAAATAAAATTTGAAAGATTCAATATTTTAATAAGTTTCATAATATTAATATTCAGATTGAATTAATTAAATAAAATTTTAATATCGACCGATGATCAAAAAAATCCATTTAAAAAAAAAAACAGTAGAGTTTATATGGCAAGACATGATTAGACTGCTTCATTAATGAAGACGACCTCAATTATTGTTCTGGATTTCTTTTTTTAAAATAAAAATTTTACCCTCTTATTTGGTAAATGATCTAATTTGAAACATTAGATGATATATAATTAAATTAACGGTGGAAATGGTTCATCCAAAATAAAAAAATGGAGGCCAAAAATCACATCTATGGTCCCAAAAGGTCCACTACGTAATTATCTTGTGGTTCAAGTGATTAGATTTCACACCTTGCGGTCAATTATCGAACTCACTATTGCCATTGAAAAATTGTTCCACAAATGTGATGCATGTAGACCCCTCTCGCCATATTCCCTTACTCCATTTTCTCTTCTTCTCCGCTTTGTTCCTTTATTCTATCCTTCATTTTCATGGTATTTAAATATAAAACAGTCCTAAGAATTTCATTGCCTACAAGTATTCACACGAAAACCCTCTTGTTCACAAATTAATGATATGATTAGCCCTGGGGGTTGTTATTGGGGGGGGGGGGGAAGAGAGAGAGAGAGAGAGAGAGAGATGTGCACTAATAATTAGTACGATAGATCACAAAGAAAAGTTGATTTAGGGTTTGTTATATGTTGTTGTGTTAGTGGGTAAAATAGTTTTAAAAGGGCTCCTAATTCTTCCAATTTTAAATCCCTATCAATCAATCAAGGCCATGAATAGCAATTCTATTGTCCCTATTGATTGACCCTCAATTTGTTTAAGTCCTCCAAGTGTGAACTTATAATTTTTTAAAAGTGATGTGAAATTTTGTAAAATTCTCTTTCCCAAATCGACTTAATTTAACTCTAAGGTCTTTCTATAGATTTACCTTCATTGTAATCAATTTTTTCTAATAATCTCTCTCTCTCTCTCTCTCTCTCATCTTTATGTTTAACTTATGCATTTGAGTCCCAATAACTTTATTAAATGAAGTTTTGCTATTCATTATAAACAAATGCAATATAGATTTACTAGTCGTCGGAGGGCTCATGGAACCACGGGCCGGTTCTGCTGTGGTTCCAAGGGTGTGAACCAGCCCGGTTGAATCGGGCCATGCCAAGCCGATTCCACGGTTTTTTTTTTTTTTTTTTTGATTGTGTGGGTTCTTAATTAGTTGTATTTTTTTTTTGTATTCCTAGGTTTTTTCTTTGGTTTGTGGTTTTTTTTTTACTTGTCTTTTTCTGAATTTAATTTGGTTTTTTTATTTAGTTGGGTTTTTATTTTATTTTTTTAATGAATTAAAAATTACAAAAAAAACACAAGAAATTTTTAAAGTGATTTTATCAAATTTGATGTACATCCACTACCAAGTTTTTACTTGAATTTTCAAATCTACTAATTTAATACGGTTACATTTGATATTTTTACAAAAATGATTTTTTTAAAACACATATTTACATTTTTTTTACATAAAAAATTTATTCTCTATCTTCTTCCCTGATCTAATGTTCATGTCTAGCCGCCTTTTTTTCACATTTAACCAATACTTTATGCAAATTTGAGATTTTAAGGTGTTATTCGCTAATTTTGACAATTTCTACGTTAAAACTCGTCCCCCTGCATTACAACCACTTTTCGATAGCACTATAGATATCAGAGGGGTTAATACATTTTTTACTGTGGCAGCCAAAATTGGAAAATAACTAATATTATTTTTCCATCAATCTAAAATATCGAAATGATCATCGTCATCAAAATTTTCTAAACTATATATTTATTGATATAAAAGTAATTCATTTAACGAGAAAAACGATGATATTTTTTTGTTTCCTTCCTAACACATGTAAAAGATTAAACCAACACTAGATGAACATGCTGATGAACTGCCTACATCACTAACATATATATTATTTTGTTCATTTTGATAATAATGCAAACAAATTTTTTAAAGCAAGGAATATTGTTTGTTTTAAATGTCTAACGCTAACATATATCTCCGTAGGAGAACTGATTACAAAAATATCAATTAGTGTTTCTATGGCTTCAATTTTTACCCTAAAATCTAAAGTACTAGCTACTAAAAACAAAATAGGAATTTTTTATAATATTTTAAAGTTTTAATTTTCATTAGTTCAATTATTTCGGTAAAAGTTTCTATATTTTTAAATTGATTAAATATATAGCAAATTTTACGTAAATTAGGCAAAACTAAATGAGTTATTTGGTAATATACACCGAAAAATAAATTTGTACAAGTATAAAAAATTTTCAATAAATCAAGTAGTGTTTTTGTAAAATAAAAATCGCTTTGATCAATAAAACCATAATCATAATTAGAATTAGCAAATTTGATTAAAACATTTTCAATGGAAAAATAACTTGTAACATTTCGTATATAGAGTTCCGCTTAATGTCAATTTTTGATTTAAAATTTTCATATTTTATATTATTTAATTGACATAAATGTCTAAATTCTTGTGTTTTAACTGAGAAATTTCAAATTTGATAAATTAGATCACGTGATATGCACATCTATTATAAAAAAATGTTTTATCTAATACTGTTTTTAAAATATATTTTTTTAAAATAACAGCACAAATATTGATCAAAACATTATTTAAAAATAAACAAAAATTTCTATCGGTTATTACAAATTCACAATAAATATTAGTTATTACCCTAACAATATTTTGTCTCAAATGTAGG
Organism: Dillenia suffruticosa; assembly: GCA_033439265.1. Classification (NCBI taxonomy): domain Eukaryota; kingdom Viridiplantae; phylum Streptophyta; class Magnoliopsida; order Dilleniales; family Dilleniaceae; genus Dillenia; species Dillenia suffruticosa. Next base: position 3,989,863 of record JAVTVX010000027.1, read on the forward strand.
TGATCCTATTTTTGAAAAACTAATTTTTTTTTTCTTTTCAAATTCATGATTCATTTATCCAATGATATATTACAATCATAAAATATTCAACTTTTCTAACTTTCCAATTATCCGAAATTATTAAAAATTTACTCGAAATTGTCTTAAATTTTGTAATCAAACTATTTTTTAACTTTTGAAAGTTATCTAGTGATCTCTTCCTACCATTTTTTAGATTTTTTTTTATGAACCGGTTATAAATATTTTTAAATATAGTTTTCAAAAACTTCACATTTAACAATACTAAGTGATAATTCTTTACGGACTATCCATTCAATTTATCCTATTTTTCGGCATTTGCATTATGCCTAAATGTATTTGTGATATTTTTTCCTCCGGTGACTATTTGTATTTGCCTAGTTTGTGATAACCTATTCGGATAATCTCTTACAATATGTCTTTTAAGAGTGCTATTTCTCAATTCTTCAAAAATTTATATTTTTGTTAACAAATTTTGCAAGTGGCTCTTGCTTCTCATAATCTTTACAAAAAAAAATCTCATGCATTAAAATTATCTTTTTTAGTGTGTATGATATTAGATTATATTTGACTAAATTCAATTTTTCTACTCTATATCAATATTAATTTATTCGACAATATCCTGTTGAAAAAATGTGAATGGGGAAAAAGAGATTGTGTGAAAATTGTGATATGTTCCGGCTATTTTTTCTTTAAAAAATTAAAGTGAAAAAATTGAAAACAATGAATTAAATTTGTAAAAAAATAAATATTACCGATTTGACGTAATCAAAACGTTGTTTATCTCCAAATCTTGATTAATTTGAGTTTTTAATCTTCAAATTTTGTCAAATTCTGAGAGATATTGAGAAGAAAATGGTGATATTATGAAGAAGAAAATAGTAAGATTGTATATTGTAGGTGAAAAAAAAATAGTGGGATATTATAAATTGTAGGTAGAGGAAAAAAAATGATGGTGTTGTAATTGTAAATTATTGGTGAAAAAAATAGTGAGATATTTTAAATTGTAGGCGGAGAAAAAATGATAATATTATAAATTGTAGAGAAATATTATGAAATTATGAGAGAGAGTAGAGAATATTATAAGTTGAGAGAGCATAGAAATTGTTGTGTAGATTTAGGAAATGAGTTGTGTTTATTTACGGTCATCATTTTTTAACTTATAAACCAAAATATTTCTCAAATTAGCCGTTTGATATGGGAGTGATATTTTGAAAAAAATTCAAAAAAGGATCTGACTGTTGGAACCATCCCAACCCAACCGGTTCCATAGCCATTGGAACCGGCCGAGTTGGGCGGTTCTAGGCCAAGGCCTCGCCGATTCTCGACTTTGGTTTGGGTAAAACCGATCCGCCAGGATGATTTTCAAATTGGAATCGACCATACCCAACTCTAGTCAAACCCTCTAAAAGGAGAAATTCTTTTAATATAGTGTTTTTAATTTCTAAAATTTAAAATTGAATTTTAATTAAAAAATTTAGTATTTTTCTTACTAACTAAATCAACCGTATCCTGTCCTGATAAAAAAAATATATATTCATAATCTATCACACACGTAATAAACATTATTCCAAACTAAAGAACCTAATGACTCACAAAATGTGGTGCACCAAATGGGCAATGATCAGAAACATCGAGTGCTTATTTTTATTTATTTTTTTTTTTTGGGTTTTGGAAGTTTTCTAATCGGTAATGGGGACCACGTATTTGAACGTGATAAGCCTAAGCCCTTCCCCCCTTGAACATGTAATGATTGTCTTTGAACAGCATCTCTCGAAACTAAGATTATTCTTTCTTTTCTTTTGTTGTGAAAAAACTTTGATTACATTTATCATTATATATTCTCAAATCTTCTCTCTCCACTTCCATATTAAAAAATACTCAATTATGGTGAAATAAAAGTAGTGTTCATACTTTATCATATATATATATATATATATATATATGCTTCTGTTCCATTTTCAATTTCTTGTCTTAGACCGAAAGCTAGAGAGAGAGAGAGAGAGAGAGAGAGAGAGAGAGAGGATTGTCTCCACAAATTTGTGAAGGGTCATGTTTTATTTCACATAATTAGAAAAAACATCTTGATGATGATCAAATTGAACCACGTGAAGATGCAAAGGATTCTTTGATTATCATCTTCAATTGATTTCTATTACTCTTTTTTCTTCCATAGATATTAACACGTATTTTTTTTTAATTGTTTGAATAAAGTTTGTAACATAAGATGTGACAAAGTAAGATGACGACAAAGTTAAAACAAAAGTACTGGGTTTTTACAATTATATTTCTTTGGGTAAGATTCATGCTCCTATAGAAAAGATTAAAGCAAATTGATTTTAAACTATTCCAAACAAAAATGGATGACTCTCTAAAAGCTGATCAAGAGAGTTTTAATTCATGAATGGAAAGGTACAAAAAAAAGTAAATATTGTGTTTAATATATTATTAATTGTTGAATTAATGTAATTGTAGAGTTTAATTAATTAATTATGAATTCAGATATAAATATTTCTATGGTAATAAATGATATAATATATATATTAGTTTTATGAGAAGAATACGAATCATTCAATAAGTTATAAATCAAATGATATCATTCTCTAACTTTAAGATTTCTCGATTTCGACCATCTTCTATATATAAAAGAAAAATGCAAACCATATATGAAAAGAGAAAAATATAATTAATTATATAAAGATATTTCTATTATTCTCCATGTAGGGGAAAGAGTGTGGTAAATCTCACCAAATTATATTTTCATGAGATAAAAACAAAATGTGATTGCAGGGGTACATTTGGAAAACAGAAGAAAAGTCCATTCACTTCTTTCCAAGAACCCACTTACAACCAAAATCCAAATATCCAAAACCGGTTTCCAAGAATGGACAAAATGGTTTCTTTCTTCTTCTAGGACTATAGTAAAGCATCTCCACCTCCGACCCTCTTATTCCATTACACCCACCAAAAACATAAAAAAAGTAAAAACCTTGCAACCAACAAAGCAAAGCCATCTCATACAAAAGGCAAACCTCATAGTTCCCGATCCTTCCCATCTCTCTCTCTCAAGTGTATCATGCACTAATACAACAAGAGAACAACAAAACCTACTTTCTTTAGCTTTACACAACCATCAAAAAAGAGACCCTCACCCATCTTTGCTTCCTTTTCTCTTTCTTTGTTTTTGGATTTTTGTAGATCCAACAAAGAAGAAAAAAAGAATTAAAGAGAGAGAGAGATGATTCAAGAGCTGTTGGGTGGAAGTGGAGGAATACTAGGAGGAGAGAGGAAACTCTCTTTCTCTCCCGGAGTAGTTTTACAAGGCTTTCCTTCTCCTTCTCCCTCACCATCTTCATCGTCTTCTACCTCAACAACTAATACTAGTAACTCATCTTCAGAGAATCAGAACCTACGATGCCCTCGGTGCGATTCCTCCAACACCAAGTTTTGCTACTACAACAACTATAACCTCACTCAGCCTCGCCATTTTTGCAAGACATGTCGCCGATATTGGACAAAAGGTGGTGCTCTTCGCAATGTTCCCATAGGAGGAGGTTGCCGGAAGAACAAGAACACCACTGTCTCGGCTTCTATTGGGAAATCCACCTCTGCAAAGGCCAAACCCTTTTCATCCGAGCTGGGCAAATCAGGGTTTGGGAATGGTTTTGATCATCATGACTTCACATCGAGCCCTATCATATGGCCTTCTCCTCAAAATTCTCATATTATGGGTCTGCTAAGAGCTGTTCAAAACCCTAACCCTGCTCACATGTCAAGCTCCTTCTCGGTTGATAAGGATGGTCTCATGGTTGGTTCACACATGAGTGGTCATGAGCCGGTGGGTGCACCGGTCGGATTAAATGCTCGAACCTTAGGTTTAGATCCACTTGGCCAACCTCCCTCCATTGGTTTGTGTAGCTCTTTTTGGAAGAACTGCTGTCATCAACAAGGTATTCCTCAGCAACACCACCAACAAGAGCAACAAAATAGCGGATTCATTCTTGGTGAAGTTCAAAATAATAGTGGGATTCAAGATCTCATTCAAAGGCTTAGATCATCATCATCGTCGCCTTTCTATAATTATTCTGAAAATCATTCACCAGCTGTAATTCTTGGAAATGTTATTGCTTCTCCTTCTCCTTCATCTTCTACTTCTTCAACTTCAACAACAATCTTGGAATCAGCTCCAATTTCTGGAGGAGATCAAATGGGTCTATGGAATCCGGCATTTTCGTGGTCCGATCTCTCTACAACTAATGGCACTGCATATCCTTAAAAATCATAATTGGGTTTTTTTATTATTTATTTATTATGTTTCTTCTCTTTCAAAGTCATAAGCTAACTAGGATCTTTTTTTTTTTTCTTCTTTTTTTTTTCTGGTTGTGGTGTGTGTGGTATATGCACAATATGGTTGTAGTAAGCAATATGTTATGTAATGAATGTGTGCTTTTGGATTTTTTTTTTCTCTGTCTCTCTCTTTTTTGGTTTATGAGGGTTGTACCACATGAGTGTGGAAAAATGGAAAATCAATTTTTCGTTTTACTTAGTTGCTTTATTGATGTCTCATATTGCATTTACAAAAAAAAAGAAAAAGAATTATTTTTCTAGGATGAACTGAAACTCCCTGAAAGAAGACATGAGTATAAAAAATCATGGTTTTGTTTTTGAAGATGGCAGAGAAGATTCTTCTTTGCTTATATATATATATATATATATATATAAAGGCAGCCTTTTTATTTGAAGAGAGAAACCAAACTTTCTGTTGAATTCACTTTGATCTGCAGCGCTAAGACTTATGTTCTCGAGATAGAATATTAGCCAGTGGTGTGTCTGTCCTTGCTCGCCTTCTTCCATATTTGATCACGGTAATTCTCCACAAAACTCTCAATGACTATTGTTTTCCCCCTCAAACTCTAACTCTCTCTCTCTCTCTCTCTCTCTCTTTTTTGTTTACACAAATTCTTTTTTTGTTATACAATTATTTGAATCCCGACACACGGGATTGAGGGAGGAGTGTGTAACCATTAGGCTATCCCCTGAGACACACTCTCTTTCTCCATGAGAGGCTGATTATTCAAAACAATTTTGCACCTTTTTATTTTCAAATTCGATTTGGAAATTCTATTTAGATACGTGCAAGAATAAATTTGGCTACCACAAGTCTTGGAAAAAAAAAAACCCAAGATTACTTTTACTAATCAGAAATTGCATTTCTATTAATATGAGTTATTCAAAAGAATTTTACTTTTTTTTTTGTTTTAATTTGGGAATTTCTGTTCTTTATGTGAAAACAACTAGATCTTTTTTCGTAGTTGGAAGGATTTGCTAAGATTGGCTGGCAAAGTACCCGCAAGAAAGGATCTGGCTACCAAAGTCTTGAGAAAATCAGGATTATTTGGGTCGCAAATAATAACAGTTTTCTTTCAATTTTTGGTATTAGATACAACGGATCAGAATTCAAAAGAATTGGCAAAGACAGATATAACTAAGTGATTTTGCTCAATCTTATTCTAATTTGTGATAATAATAATAATTATATTCTTCAATAAAGCATCCAAATTTAATTATTTGTGTGGATTTATTTACTATTCCAATCCTCACACGCACATATGATACGAGGATCATTCGTGTTGCTTGGAAATTAAATTAACAAAAACGTATATTAAGAGAGATGAGGCAATCACAGTGCCAGGCAGTTCCACAAGCCATGAAGACAGAAAAACAACTATAGCCAACTTATCATATAATTTGTAAATTGATTTTTGTGTCTCAATATCTTCTCCTCCTTCCTAGTTTATGCTAGAATCCAAAAAGGAATAATCATGCAGAGGTTAGAGAAAAGTGCCCCGAGCGCGCCGCACACATATATGCAAATTCACAGGAGGAGAGTTTACCCATAAACCTCTTGACCACAATATCAATGAAATTTGATTGCAGAATCTTGTATTACCACATATATATATATATATATATATAGAGAGAGAGAGAGAGAGAGAGAGAGAGATGTTGTTTCTCATGTGTAAGAATTGTAAGCATTTCATAATTCATGTAAGAAACACACAAGTTGTTGTGGCAGTGTGAATTAAAATTATTGTTTGCGATGGAGAGAAAATTTTTCTTGTTGTTTAGCAACTATATGTTTATTCAGGGACTTGGTCTAAATGTCAATGTCCTGCCTACCTGGTTTTGAGTGTAGAGAAACTATATATGGTAGCTGGGCTATTAAAAGTGCCAAATATTCTTTCATGCAAAAAACCACTAAAGTACGCCCTATTATATCTTTCCCCACAAAAACTACACTGTGTTCCCAACGGAATAGATAAAGAATTCTCTGCTCCGCCAAAGAGTTTTGACTCAAATGGCACATTCCCCTCCCCATGTAATAGACTCGGGTTCGAGAGTCCTGGTATGTACAAAATAAAAAAAAAAAGAATTCTCTGCTCCTATTTTTATGTGTCTAGACTGAAAAGTAGTGCAAACGGTAAGAGAGAGAGAGAGCCTTTAGGTACCAAAAAAAAAAAACAGAGAGAGAAAGCCTTCATTGTGGTGGGCTCGAAGACCGAAAATTTGGTTCAGGAATCCAGACAAGGCCTTAACAGGCCTAAAAACTGAAATTGATTGGACCAACCAACCCAAAGTTCAGGGCTCACCAGTGAGTGACTCGCAAAGCCATATATTCGGAAATACCTGGTGAGAAACACAGAAGAAAATGAGGGGAACAGTGGACAACTGCTTACTTCTATGAATCACGGAATCAATTATAAGAATATTAATTTTCATTCAACTTTTTCTCCTAATTTAACATACTGACAGTCACAGCCTCGTAACTGAAACTCAAAAAACCAACCAAAAGGAAAAATGAAAAAAAAAATTACAGGCAGAAAAGGGGGAGGAAAGAACAAGTTACATTAACAGCATACAATGTTCGTAGGTTCTTGGCCTTGCCACAAAGTAATGCATTTGGCAGAATGTCGTATTCACTATACAAACTGTGGCCTGCGCTCCAAACTCTAATGTAAAGTTCCTGTCCAAGATACTGTCTAGGCCAGATTGCAGATCTTAAATTCCACTTACCTTTGTTATCCAAAGAGACCAATATTGCAGTCCTAGACTGCGGATAAACCTACAAGAAAAAATAAAGATTTTAAGGTTTCGTTGGATCAAAAACGTGTTATACATTCTTAAAATGGAAGAATTGCAAATTCCTTTATTTACCAGAACCAATTCTGAATAGCCAGAGATTGACAGTCAGACCACACATTATTAGAACAGGGACAGATAAAATGTAGGTCCATGTATAAGAATGTCATCTCACCAGATTACACATTCCTCATACATTTTGGCCCTTAGTCTTTTGGGGAAAAAAAGTTCTGTCAAAACTTCCATATCTTTTGGTAAAAATGGAGAGAGTCCATGCCAAGGATAAAGGGTAAATGGAATAGTCTTGCAGAGTAACAAAAGATTTTCAAATTACTACTAGTGTTGACCCACGACCTGTGGGACACTGTGTGCCATGAAACTTGAATCCATTTGTGGTAACAACTGAGAGGGCCCTAAGAGTCAGAAGTTCAAACATTAGGGCATAATGCTGATAATAACAGTATGAAATGAACTAGGAGACATACCCCACGGTCCAAAAATCATAACCATCAAGATGCCATGATTGCAGATCTTTCTCATCATTCTGAAGACAATTTCCAAAAAAAAAGTCATGTAGCATTGCGTTAATGATAGACGTGCCAAGAACTGTTGGAGCTGGAGTAGGTTTATCCTGGATTGTGTTGAAGTCGAAGACACCAGGGATGGGTTGTTGGATCGATGTAAGAAACCCTATTAACAGTATATCACAACAGGCCATTTATCTTAGCTTGTGAGTTGGCCAAAATAATTCTTCTTGTAAGTGGTATGCTTCCATAATGATATGACCTTTGAGGATTAGGCCTGGCTTCATTTGCGTTTAGATTCCATCTAGATAAGTAGAAGAAAAATTTTAAGTTAGAATGCTATAACAGTTGTAACAAAAGGTACGTTCTCAATTTATATGAGTATAAAAAAAATTCAATGCTTTTAAGATCAATTATGTCAGCTAAATGTAGGACCATCTATGAAGGTAAAACCATATTTTACCTGATTGACCTAGCATACTTCATAGACCAGTGATATGCACCAGGAGGAGGAGGCACTTCTCCAGAGGCTGGAGTAGTAGAACCATCATAGTGAAGAATAGCAGTAGCATTAGAATAGGCTTTTTGAATTGAGTTGAAGCAACAATGAAATAGTCCTTCACCGGCTTATCTAAGGTAACAAGTACAGCCACTGACTGACCCACATGAATGTGAGTCACATTGTTCCTGAAGAGTATGAGATCCTTCAACTTCAATAAGTGTAAGTTTATGGTCCTGAATGCGGAAGTTGATTGAGGTGGTCAATCCCACATTTGAAATCCTAAATTTATAGAGTTTTCCCTGTATAAGACAGCCACAACAAAAACTAAGCAGTTTTTATTCTAAAACAAACATTTTGTGAACAGATTCCAAGTGCTCAGACTTTTAATGTTGGACGGCTTGAAGGCAACTTTGCTAGTTGGTACATTTTATCAGTCATCATTAAACACTTAAAATTACAAGTTTCATGTACTTACATCCAAGTAAATTCAACTTTAAATGCTGGTATTTCTGAGCATATTATATTTTCTCACACTCCCATAGAATATCTGTCCAAGATCACAGTCAATTAATGTACAACAAAGGAACTCAGAAAGCAAAAGATTAAGTTTCAAACTAGTTGGATACTGTTATAAGAGTCATTTTTGTATTTATCCATTTCTATTTAAGGTCATATGGCAGCAGTTGCATCCCTAATGTTCTTAGATTACTTTTGAGGAGTGTCAATTTGAACGTTGTCAGTATGCAGCACTCTCAAGTTATTGTTTGCCATATTAAATATAGCTACCTAAACTTTCTTCTAACAGAGTCTTGTAGTTTATATTTTCTGGATGCCCTTGACATTCAATTCTCAACATGACTCATTATTTGTATATGTTAGTCGTCTAACAGAATGTATAATATATGCATAAACCTCTTCCGGTAAACAGCTCGAAGAAAAATGAAACCTAATTCAAGATCATTTTATCAGCCTAATGCAAGATTAGATTGAAAGATTCTAGACAGATGTATGCCTGGTTGACCAATGAAGGTAGATGTTTTCCGCCCGTTTATGAGTACGCCATTAGGATAGGGCAAATCATAACCAGAGTGCAATCTCTGCTGCAATTCCTGCAGATAAAGAATGTGTCAGTCTTTTTTAATAAAATAGAAACCATTAGCTGATCTGTCACCAAAAATCACAAAATAAGCAGTAGAAGACTTGAAAATTGGCAATTCCCTCATTTACCTATACCGCACAATTAGCCTTTGGAGGACAAAGAGGTGGTCCAAAACCATTCAGTGCTATTGGTTTTCTTGTTATCAACGTCGTACCAAAACAAATTAATATTTTAATGGTGAAATAAGCAATACTCAAAAGAAAAAGAATGATACTGTGTTCCCACTCAAACTTCAGAAGTTTAGCACCTTTCTGGATTTAGAAAAACAATATAGATTTTCTATCATTCACACTATGAAAAGACATTATGCTTACCACTAACTAAAGCCAATTGCCAATAATAAATAAGAGAAACAGATAGAGGAAACTTAGTATAAAACACAAAAAAAGACAAGATAGAAAATCTAGATAGCTCTTCCTTGTAGTCAGGGGTGTACCAATCACCAATGAGTAAAGTGAATTCTTCAGCAGGTATGGAATACGGAATTGCAATAACAGATTTTTGATGAATATTAAAAGCCCCAGAGACTCCAGCAGCTCTATGCATTGAAGTTGAAGGAAAATATGGGTAGGTACCAGTCTGATCTTTAACTTGAAATGTAAATCTGTAGTTTGAGTTTGGAGGGATTGGGCAGTTAGTTCCCAGCACACCTTCCTGCCATCTGGTTTTCAAACAGAAGCAGTTACTCATGAGATCACCTCCAAATTCTTGAGACAAATACTTGGTAAAGTACATAAACCACCATATTTTCCACCACCGTATTTTCCAGAAATGTGAGAAAAAATGGAAAATGAAACAGGTCGTGAAAAACAAGAATTATACATGAAATCACAAAATTGATGGTTTTCTTTATTCCCAAACAGCTGGTGGTAGTTTACAAGAGCATCGAGCTAGAAACAGACAAAAAGAAGTAAAATTTGAGAGTGAGAAAGAGAGAGAGAGAGATAGAGAGATTACCATGTAATCAGAAAAGGCTTATTGAGATTATTAATGACATTAATGACAATATTGTTATTGGTCATGCACTCAATTGGAGGACCAGGGAACTGTACATTGTAAGGATGCCCTACAAATTTCCAAGGCTAAAATCAGAAACAATTCTACTAAAAGGCAAGAACAAAAATGTAAAATAAAGCCCAAAGTATTTTGTGTTGGTATCAGGGGATAAAGCTGAATTTGCAATGACAAAACCGTATGAAACCAACCTGTTGAGTGACACTAAGAGGAGAAATGGTACCATTTGTTATGATCCATGTATAAAACCTATATGGGTCTTCTGCATTTGCACTTAACACAAAAGCTAGCCAATATTCGAACAAAGAAATGCAGAAACCCAACTCACCCCATTATCAACAAATCAATGCTTTCGAGGAAAATCCAATCTCTGCCCCAATAATACCACCAATAATGCAGAAGTCATAAATATGAAATTAGATTGAAGAAACAGATTCACAAACAACTAGCACCAAATACAGCCAATTGTGATACATATCTCAACATAGAAGAATCTAATGGCGTGATCATTTTTCTACAAGATGCTTTCCATGGAAAAAAACAACTTACACCAAATGACACCAACAACACTACAATCATTAAACACAATAAACCCAACTTGTTGAATTCAAAATTGGACTTCCAAAAGAAGAAGTCAGAAACTTCAAAATCCCAAAGCCAAAAAGTGTATGATGCATAGCAAAAAAAAAAAAAAGAAAAAGAAAAACCACAGAGACCATAATTATCAAACACAAGATTCACAAAATAAGATAGATACCCCAAGATAAGGTCAAATTGGATTAATACTTTTTTTAAGAAAAAGGTTACGTCTCCCAAATGTAAAGGATATTAAGTATTATAGCTAAACAGGGAAATCCCAATTGCATATTCAATTAATTCAAAGTGAGAAAGGCAAAAAACATACCAGAAATCCAATCTCCTCAACAAAAAAGAAGGGAAGACGGGAGTGTAAAGAAAGTACAAGGATACCCATGAAGAACGAATCTTGAAACCCTTAGATAAGGGTTGAATATTGGAGCTGAAATGCCAGGTAAACTAAAGATCTATTGCGCCGTACTTCATGCTCAAACGATCTTGTTCGTCTTTCTTCTTCTTCGTCTTCTTCTCCTTCTTGTGGCCTTTTGTTTGACCAGCATTTCTCCGAATCCGTAAACTTTCAGAACAGGAATGATCAAAATAAACAACTTTAAAACATGCCCTAATTGCTTCTACTTCTTCTTCGTTGTCTTCATGAGAGGAGTGAGCTGTGAGAGACTGTTTGAGTGTGTTTTGGGAGCTGGATTTGTCGTTGAGAGAGAGAAGCGAAAAGGACGCAGCAAACAACGGATCATCAATTAATGCGAGTATATGCGATCTCAATTAAGTTCAATTGTGTAAAGAAAAGAATACGCGGATCAGAATTTGGGAAATTAGGTTTTCACACGTGACCAAAGAAATTAGGGCTTCCCATCTCTCTCCCTCTCTCTCCGCGGATTATTGGATTGTGTGGAGGCAGATGAAACTTTCAGAGAGTAGTTTTTTAAGGTTTTGTTATTCACCGATGAAGGAGGCTCGATTTTTTTTTTTTTTTTTTTGGTCGAAATTCCCTTATTTTTATCGTTTAAGTTTTTCGCGCCTTCGGCGACACCAGTTGCCGAATTCGTTTCGAATATTTATTTTCCAAATTTATTCAAATAATGTCACCCTAACTCAACTTCAAACTTCATCCTAAAATCCTAATAATTAAGTAAATAAGAAAAAAAAGAAATTTATTTTGTACTTTATTACATTTTCAATCAATACCCGATTAGTCCAATACGTAGATTTTGATAACAGTTAAATAAAATTTTGAATTCAAATATTGTGCATAAAAAACATAAATTATCAATTTTATTCCTTAAAAATCTAATTCAACCTGAACGTATTTTAATCGGATTTAATGTATTTATCAAATATCGATACTTTATAAAAAAATAGAAATCATGACCATTGATGTCATTAACAAAGAAAATTTCTTCAAACGGTGAGTTTTAATAGAATTGTACATTTAATGATCCTAATCCCTCGTAGCCTTGTTTGAAAAATCATTTTATTTTATTTATAACACTTTTTAATTAAAGTGATCTTACAAGTATAATTTATTTATTTATTTTTTTGTAAAAAAAATGACTAAAATTGTCATTATTAATCTCAAATTAAAAAAAAAAAAAAAAAAACTCTATATCTGAATTTAATTTTTTTTTAAAAAATATTATGAAAATTTTTCGAAACCAAGAACCAAATCTCTTTGGCATTTAAAGTCAAATGGAATGGGAACGGGGGAATTAAAATGCAGCCCCAAGGTCGGCTCCTGTAGGGTCTGTAGTAAGTGCCTAATTAACAAAGTAAAAACACGTGGTAATCAATTCCAATCCCATGTGGAATTTAATTCCCATCATGGGATTTCGATCTGTGACAATTTTTCAAATCATTAAAGTCAAGTATTTTATTGGAATTAGGGTTTCCTTTGTTTGGGAAGGTAATGAAAGGACTAGAGTCCCCATTTTCTTTGAAGCCTAGCAACAAGCAAGGGTTGAATTGCTTTGTCATTGGATTGTTGGTTTTCGCTGCTTTAGCTTTCTCATCGTATGATTTACTAGTAAGTTGGTCTTAGGTTGAGTTCTTAAGAACTTCTATGTTAGAATTAAGGTTCACAATTCTACAAAATGGAGCATTTTTCTTTTATGAGATAAATATCAAGGTTTCTTCCAGGATAGTTATCTTGTCTATTTTTCAATATAATCGATTAAGATTAGAAATTATATTTCGATTAATTTGATTCGAATATTGTTAGATTCAATTTAAAAGAATTCTCACAATATAATTTTTTTTTATTTTTAAATTTCAAAAAGTCACCGCCCTTGTCATCTTTGCCAAGGTAATCGTTATACCCTCTTCAAGTATACCCTCTTCATAAGGAATTAGAGAATTATTTTAGAATAGTTCCATTGAATAGTATAGAATCATTCCACTCTCTTGTACCTATAAAAGAACACTTCTTTTTACCGTCCTAAATTGAAAACAATCTAATTCCTTTTTCTTCTGCTTTATTCAAACATTTTTCATTTTTTTGGGAGGTGGGGTTCAGGGCATAGACGGGAGAAAAGGTGTTGGATGTTACCTCAAGCAAGGATGGATCTAGAACTAACTAATGCTTTCGGCCCTGGCAGGGGAAGAGAGGAGGCGCCCACCCAAATTTCTTTTTTTTTTTCCTTTTATTACAACATAAATTTGCAAAGGGCAGACATGAAAACAAACTAATCAAAAACATCTGGTGGGAGGTGCAAAGGCACCCCTCTCAATATTCCACTGTGCACTGGTCATACCTGGAATTTCAAATTACGGGCACAATTGAAGATTTTCACAAGATCATTCCATCACAATTTCTTGAAGATTTTAGTATTTTTTGTTCCTAAATTGGTGGGAATTTGTTTTCTCGTGCAACTCCTGAATAAAGTTCACTGGAATTGTGGTAGACAACATAAGCACCAACATTGTACCATAACTGATCCTCGTCCGGCATCAACATCCTGTCTTATTATGATTTTGGCATCAGGCTGATAAACTGGTATTAGCAAATTCATACGCAACATTATGAATTTGCAAGCAGACCTAAAATTCATCCATAAGAATTGAGTTTCAATTGAACTGCTGAACAAAGTTCAACTTGGGAACATGACAGAACTCAGAGTTAGCATTAAATTTTTACATCATTTGATAACAGTCTAGAAATTCAAGCATGGCAGAGTATGCCGCAGCACTATCAGAGATCTCATTAAACAACAACAATACATGTAAGAATGTGGGACAATATACCAAAAAAGAAGCTGCAAGACTAAAATTCATGATTTTGTGTTGATCTTCTGTGATAATTCCTTGCAGTCACACCATCGTGACCATAAATTAACATCCAGTGGAATACATACACTAAGAAATTAATGGTGCAGTCCAGCAGCCTTGCCGCAAAGTAGGGCATTCGAAGGAATATTGTATTCATTGGCTAAGCTTTGTGTGGGAGTCCATACTCTGAAATAGAATTGCTGCCCAAGATACTGCCTTCCCCAGGCTGCGGACCTTATGTTCCACATACCTTGATTGTCCAAGGACACCAGTATGGCTGTCCATCCATTTGGATAGACCTACAATAAGACACACAGAGTTAGTCGAATATTGACAATAGCAGGAAAAAAGAGCACATTATAGATTTGAAACAGGCTACCTTGACTGCAGTCATACTCATGCCCCGAAGGAGGGAAGGGGGAAGGAATCTTAAGTTCCAAATTGACTAACTCCGTATGTTAGGGTGTGATATATAAACTTGAAAACTCACTTTGCAGCTAACTTTTAAAGTAAGACCAAGATCAAGGTTCCCTAATAGACTAGGGATATGAACTTTATTCATAATTATGCCTTTAGTCATTGTCATTTGATTTGAGGACTTCAAATGAGGACAAGTAAAATTCTTGAAATTCTTGGGATTTTTGATTCTTATGGTGTTATCCTCTTGCGATGCAAATAACAGTATGATCAGAAACAGAATCATTAAGTAGGCTCTCTGATGTTACCTGAACAGTATATCTTGTAGGAGCATCCACTAGATTGTAGTTATTTCTACTGGCAGTTGACCACTTCCCAAAACCATAACTGCATACAAAGGATTGAAAATTATAATTAGCTAGTGACATAATATTTTTCAGCGCAGAGAGAGAGCAACTGTAGTAACTACTCACCCAACGACCCAAAAATCATAACCATCAAGATGCCAGGACTGCACAGTTTTCTCATTATTGACAAAAATGACTTCAATGAAATCATGAAGGGATAAGGGCACGACAGATGTAGCTAGGTTTGCAGAACCAGAAACTGTTTGGAGTGAACTCATGCTGAATACTCCAGGGATATTGAAATAATCGGCAAGCTTCAAAGGTGTGTCAGCATTAACGTACGAGATACCATTGACGGCATATCGTTGTTTCCCATTGATCAAAGGTGCAGAATTTGCGAAAATGAATGACTTTGATATCGGGATTTTCCCATAATGGAATGATCCTTGAGGATTTGGCCTAGCAGCACTTGCTGTCAAATTCCACCTTCAAGAAGCAAGATTAAGATATTAATCACCAAATAAACTACACAATTCAATCCGAATCAACTAAGCCTTAATCCCAAATTAGTTGGACTTGGCTATATGAATCTATCTTTTCCATTCTGGTTCAACTTGTGTCAGTGGTTAAGTCACAATTTAACATGCTCCAATTTTCATTCAGTGTCCTACAACTTGGTGGGAAACTCCAACACAAGGAAAGAACATGATGAAATTAGATTCGATTAATTGAATCATCTGAAGTAGTGAATCCACCTGAAAGTTCTTGCTTGGTTAACAGACCAGCGTATCGGTTGAGGAGGGAGAGCAGGCAGCTCACCAGAAACCGGTGTTTGAGAATTTGTGTAGTGTAAGACTGCAGTTGCATTGAGTACTTTCCTTGTAAATTGAGTCGATGCAACAATGTAGTAGTCTTTTGGGACCTGATCTAGGGTAACCAACACTGCCACTGATTGTCCCACATGCACATCAATGGAATCGTATACATTCTGAAGAGTGTGAGATCCTTCAATCTCAACCAGCTTCAGTTTATGGCTTTGAATCCTAAAGTTTATTGAGGTCGACAAGCCCACATTTGAAATCCTAAACATACAAGTTTTACCTGAGGAAATAGCAAGGATTTGTGAGTAACACCAAACATTTAAGAGCATTTTGTTATTGGGGAAGTTTGAGATGCTGAGAATCACCTTGATCACCACTGAAGGTGGAATGTGTCTGGCCATTTATAAGAACTCCATCAGGAAATGGGAGTTTTTTCCCTGAGTCCAGCAACTGTTGCAGAACCTGCAGACAAGGAGAGAGAACAACAAGATGACTCGTGCGAATGGATATGTAGTTTCATTTAGGTACTTGACTATTAATTCATTTTAGGTACAATTAACATTAATGCTTTGTAGGCAAGCACCTTGTGGTTAGGGGTATACCAATCACCAATGAGCAAAGTGAAGTCACCAGCCGGATCTGGAAAAGGGATGGGAATCTTAGGTCTCTCATAGACATTAAAGCCTCCAAATCCTCCAGCGGCTTTATGAAACAGGGTTGATGGGAAGTATGTATATGTTCCAATCTGATCTTTAGGCTGGAAATTGTAAGTGTAGTTTGAGTTGGGAGGAATAGGGCAATTTGTACCCAACACTCCATCTTGCCATGAGTTCTTCCTTTGCTTAATTCCGTTCCTATTTATGGACAAAATATTGCTTTTAACTTGACCATTTCATCATGTAATAAATAAAAAAAAAAAAAAAAAAGATCCTAGATGAATAATGAAAGGAAAATTTACTGTGAATGCAGGACCTTGAACATGGAAAAAAATATAAAATATCATTTCTCCAAATCTAATTTTTTGAAGCATATCAAGCAATACCAAAACTTTTTTGTGTGTTAGTACACAATAGATTTAAGGAATCTAATGCAGTTCTTCATAATATGATTCATGAAAATTTTAAAAACATAGGACCAAGAACTGAAGTACAAACAATATAAACAGTTAAAAAGGTAAAATAATTTGGATATACTGCAAAACATAAAAATCGAAATCTAACATTTCATGGGATGAAGAGAGGGAAGCTCACCAGGTTAGGAGAAATGGCTGGTCAAGCTTGTTAATGAGGTTGAGAACAATGTTGTCATTAGTTACAACCTCAAGTTTGGGACCAGGAAATTGACCATTGATGAGAATGACCTATATTAATTGCACAAGGAAAAGAAAAATTAACATCATTCACAAAAACTCATCGAGACCCATTTCTAAGAACAATGGAAAATAAGTGTAAGAAAAGGAAGCTCACCTGTTGGGATTTCCCAAGAGGAGCTATGGTTCCATAAGTGACTGTCCATGTGTAAAATCTATATGGGTCATCTGCTTTCACCACAGAAATACTCAACACTGCCAAAGCCCCACAAATGAAAAGCACCAAATCTCTTCCTCCCATTTTTATCCCTCTATCTGCACAATGTAGCTCAAAATTAGAAACCCCACAAACTCGACAACATACTAATGGCTTTATAATCCCATTTCTGATCCAAACAATGTAAGTTAACAGAACAAGAAAACACCAAAATTCTTTCCTACCCATAAAAGGGAAGGAAAACACAATATAGTCCAAAATTAGAAACGTTCCCATTACAGATCCGAGCATCCAATAAATAAAACAACAAAATAAGACACACCCAGAATCTAGAAACTACACCAAATTCTTCTCTACCGAAAAAATGGAAGGAGAAAAAAGAGGGAAAGCGTAAGGGTCTGACCCACATTATCAAACTTAAACCCAGCAGCCCATTTCAGATCCAAGTAAACGTCAGTGATTAGGAAACAAAAACAAGACTAAATCAGGAGAAGAAACAATACCCAGAATATGTTCTTCCCAAAATAGAAGGAAACAAGAGGGGAAATGCGTGGAAAAGCTCCAAATCTGAACCAAAAAGCTTAGGAAGTGAATGCTTTATACTGGTAAAGTTGGCGGCAATCAGCTCATATTCACCGCAATTCACGCGTTAACGCGTCTTAATGATGATGAGTTTGCTTCTAGTGAAGTCTTTATATAATTCATCTACACATACACACGGTTTTCATTCGATTTTGTTCTTTTCTTTCCGTAAAGGATGAAACGAAGTTTTTGAAACTTGACCCACCCAGATACAGAAAACATTAATTTTGTGTTTTTTTTTTTTTTAAACCTAGGATCCCGCCATTGATTTCGTTTATGCTTTTTAAAATTCCATTTTCTACCCCCCTTGTGCTTTTAATGTTTTCGTTTTCTCCTTGGCAAAGGAGTGAAGTGAAGGCCAGGGGAGCACCAGCGGTGCCCTTTTTTCAATTATTATTGGGCGTCAGTGTGAAGCCTCGATCTGGTATTTCTAATTACTATATTATTTTATTACGAGACTAAAATTGAAAATTGCTCAAGTGGCAGTTGTCCCAATAAATGAGGGAGTAACTCCGTCACCGTAAAATTACACGTTGGATATTTGATTAAAAATTTATTATAAAAAAAATTAAATAAATCAATTTTTTAATATGTTATTGAAACTGTTATATAATAATTATAATTCAAATTGAATATTTTATAATAAATTATGTTAAGGGTAATAATATTATTTTAAAGTGAAAATTTCATTATGTGAAGAGATTTTTATAGTTCTATTTTTTTTTCCTTTTTTTATCAAACTAGAAAGAGAAAATAAATAGAGTTTAAATACAATGTTAGAGGAGGGTTTTGTAAAGATGTGCTATCTCAAACTCTGGCACAAACTATTTAATTGAATTTAAGCTTAATATACTCCAGGGTTGTGCTACTTTTAATGGGGTTGGAATTTTAAAGTTAAGAATCTTCTATGAGGTTATGGTGTTTGTGGGTGTAAATACGACAGTTTTTTATTTTTTTTTGTTAGGTAAAATTTGAACGTCAAATCACGAAATTAGGAGTGAGATTGTGACCACTAGATTATTCTCTTGAAAACTTACTGGCTTACAAAAAAACACGTACTTGCTAATATTTTATTGTATAATGTGGGTGAATAAATGTTTTTCTTTTTTACTTTAACATCGGTATCTAAATTATCTAATTAATTGATTTCAAAAATGATGAAATTCAATTTAGAGATAAATTTTAATGGAATCTGTTTTTTATATTTTTAAAATTTAAACACAAAATAACTTAATATTCTACGGACGGAGTCACAGGGTGTTAGTGGGCAAATAAATGTTATAGTTGTAAAAACATGTGACTCTTTGTGAAAGAATTTAATGTCTCATTCACATGGATGTGTCGGACATACTTGCTCGCCTCTCGTGATGCATGCTATCTTGAATCCACTTTATTAAAAAAGGGGGGGATCTATGACTGAATTTTTCTTTTTCTCCTTTTTTTCCCTTTTAAATTCATCAAGTTTGAGCTTAAAATCATGTAAAATTAAGAACTTTGGTACTACCAAAATGGATTTGTTGATCAATTTTTTGAAAATATATATTACTTTTTTAAAAAATAATGAAATTTTTAATCATAATCTTAACTCACATTCATAAACTGACACCCATTACGTCAACACAGATAGATATATCTTCTAACTAACTATACAGAATGTCATTTGTAAAGCAAAGTAATAGTCAAATAAAATAAAAAAGGAATAAATTCAATGATCAAGGTTGATGGGTTATTATACTAAAAGCCGAAAGATCATCCCTAGTAGCGTAAATTAAGGATGGATTCATAATGAAGAGCGGTGTAATATATGGCCCATGCATGCTTCTTAAATATGATACTAAAGTCAAAGGTTGACGCAGAAAAATAATAAAAATTAGCAAAGCAATTAAAAAGGGCATGGGCAAGTAGTGTGGCCCCAAAGGGGGTAGCACAACATAATGGAAAAGGAAAACCTCAAGCAATCTCATGGGCTAGGCTGGATTTAAGGGAAAGAGAAACAGATAACTTTGCCACGAAAAGGGTCAGTGTAGCTGCACCAAAAGAGCATTGATATGAGTCATGTTGCATTCCTAGAGTTCCGTTCATGTTTGAAACAGCTTTTTGTGAGGAAGAGGCTATGCATGAGAAGCAAAAGAAGTCAAACAAATAATGGGCTACCATGTGAGATGTTGGGAGGCACCAAGAGTGCGAACCACATACACCACCCGCAAGATTTTTTTTTTTTATTTGTGTTTTGTATTTTACTTTGACCGATCAGTATTTATTAATTAATTTATTGATTTTGATTAATCTAACTTGAATTAATTATCGAACCCATGAAAAAACTAACTTTCTTAAAAGATATCACCATGTCAATTTGGTTTTGAAACCCCATTCCCCCCCCCCCCCACCCAAAAAAATAAAACGAAAAATATATTGTTTCGTTTGTGGTTCTGATATTTTTAAATTATTTAACAGTATTTAAAAAAAAAATTGAAGGACGGTTTGGCTGCACCCCTCCGTTTACCGCTATGTGCAACCATCCCCTCTTTGGCACGGCACCTCGGGGCATCCATTGGTCTCTTTTTCCATGTTGTTGGCCTCAAATTCAAGTCATGTAATATGGGAAAAAGAGAAAACAAAATAAACAAAATTCGAACCGAAAAGGAAAATTGTGATTTTGTTTTTATTTTTTGTTACGCTTTTAATTAGAGTTTTTGAATAATTTCTAGCTTTGAATGGGGTTGGGTGGGCCTATGGGTGGGCATAGAATGGTACGTTTGATGCTCTCCTTACATCAGAAAGATGGAGGAATGGTTGTTACTGTTGTTGATGATATCAAAGCTAAGTGAACCAATATTAATGTTGGGCATTATCATTTTTGGTCCATATTAATGTCAACTACAACAAACATCAACTAATGGGCATTCTTTGTTTTTCTTTCCCTTTAATCGATAATGTCATTAAATTTTAGGCAAGAATGGTCAAGTACCGTGAAGGTCAGAAGTTTCTTAAAGACAAAATCAAATAACAAAAGTATTTTTCTTTAATTTTATCGATATAAATTATTAATATCTGATAATCATATTAAATTCGAATAAATACAATTCGAGTTAGATTGAGTTCTTGAAAGATAATTTTTTTAACGTTTATTTTTTTTATATACAAATTTCAAATCAAAGTATTATTTAATATCAATGTAAAATTATTAAACTAAACATTTGTTATTAAGTGTTTTCTGCACAAAACAAAGAGCTTGTGAGTTTTGCAGGTTTTATGGTTTCATTTTGAAGCATTGCATTTATTACAATAAGTCAAAGGGTGATAGAAATAATACAAACCATTAGATAACTTCTTTGTATTTGTAGGGATGAGAGGTTTTTTTTTTTTTAATGTGTTTTTTGAGATCTATTATTTAAATTTCGATGAATACATATATTTTCATAATTTTCATAACTTCTATAAAAAAAACATATATATATATATATAACTTATTTCTTAAAAAAAATAAAACTCATAAATAATACAAATATTCTGTGAATTTAGTAGTAAAACACTAGACTCATTTATCAAAATTTCGAGTTCGAATCTTAAAAATGAAAAAATAAATATTGAAAAAATCAACTCCTAAATTAAAACATACATTATTCAAATCGGATTAATCAGATAATTCAAATATTGATCAAGACCAAAAAAAACCTAACAAGAGAATTTTAAAATTTATATATTATACCCTGATTTAAGAAAAACAAATCCAATAAAACGACTTTAGATTTATGACTTTAATATAATACTAAAAACCTTAACTTTTATCTTAAATTTGCATCCTCGACTTCACACCAACTGTTTCAACTAATCACATCCCTCCAATTATATAATTCCTCGAACTTTATAGGCATGCATGCAGTTGACCATCCTAACCTGTTTCTAATCATCACCACACAGCCACACAAAGCAAAATTTCAACTTAGTCCGGACAGCACTTGACGTAGATAGCACTCAAATAATAATAATAATAATAATAATAATAATAATAATAATAATAATAATAATAAACAAAAAACAATTATTATAAATTATAGATCAGTACTATTGCAAAAAATTCATGTGAGGAGGTTTAATGTCAACGCAATTTGGCATACTTAGTGAACAAGTAAAAACAAAGATATTAAAAAAAAAAAATGATTACCCAGCTAGCTATGAGTCGTGTGACGTTGATCAGACGGCATTTAAAATTTTTTTATTATATTCGATCTGTCTTAATTTATCTTTGTTTTATTTTATATATTATATTTTTTTATTTTTAATTTAAAATAATAAAAGTTCAATTTTATTACAAAAAATTTCAAACAATTATAATAATATTTGTATATTAAACAATAATATCTAATCTCCATCGACTAACCTCAAATTTTTTAAAATGGGTTCTCATTAAAAGGATGAATTGCCCGATGCCTACCCTAGCAACGAAATTTATTGCTTAGAAACGACATTCTTTAATTGCTATTAATATTAACTTTTGGTTTGCCGATTTGATTTTTTTTTATTATCGGTATTCAGATTTTATTTGATTAATTTAGTTTAAATGCTGTGGAATCTATTTTTGAGATTAACTCTTTCAATTTTTTTTTTTTTATCATTCTTAAAATTCAAATTCAAGAATTTTAATTAAAGTGATAGAGTACCCGATTACATAATTGAAAGGAATTTGATTTCGGCTACGTGATTTCGAGGTAGCCGACCATGCAGTGCTCGTAAACGTATGTAATCGACTTTAGTTAGGTCATGAATCTTTTATAAAAATTGTTTCTTAAAAGTTTAATGTTAAATTGAACCAAGCCAAGAAGGCCAGCTGGCCTCAATTTTGAAATGAAATTTAATATTATATATGTGTGTGTGTGTGTGTGTATGTATGTATACTTGTTAATAATGTTTGAATAAATATCTTTTAGAATTTTAAAAATATTGCAAACCCCTTAATTACACACACCCTTAAGTATTTTTTTAAATTCTGTTATTTTTTTAAAAAAAATATAGCATTTGCGTCATTACTTCTATATTTTTGTGTTTTTTTTCCTCTAATATAAATTTTTGATTTCACCCTTACATGTTATTGTATATAAACTTTTTTATTTTAATTAATAACTTTTAATAAGTAAAATAAAAATGCTACATTGTAAAGGGAAAAAAAAAAAGAAGAATAAAATGGAGAAATATTTGCCTCCATTATAGTTATTCAATGAAAAAAAATAGGAAAATGGAAAAAGGATTCTAATTGAATGCATGTTTAATAAATTAGCCTTTCAAAATATTTATTAAGAAATAGTTATTTAATCTAGATTGGATAAAGCTCTCGGACATGTTTGTTTTAGGAAAAATAACTTTCTAAAAATACTGTCTTCTAGAAAATTTAATTTTCTGATTAAGAAAAAATATTTCTCACTCAATTAAAACCTAAATCAAAATTCTGAAAAAAAAATTAATTTCTAAGCGAAATTTTCAAAAGCAGTTATTATTCATTGTTAGCAAATAGACTTTACAAAAATCTTAAGAATAAACAAATTATTACAAGATTTGTAATTTTCCAACATAAAAATATTTATAAAAAATTAAGAAAAATATTTTGTGAGAACAAGATTTACCCATATAAAAATAATTTTTACAGAAGATATAAAATCTAGACAAACTCCATTTAATTGGAGAAAATGATTAGTCAAAGCCCAAAGGGCATACGTAGCTTCGGTGTGGCCTGGGCCTGGAATAAGATCTCAGAAAGTCCAAAGATCTGGCCCATTCGCAACACGCAAGAAAGCCCAATAATATTCTGAGTCATGCTTTAACTAATCTGATTTGAACGTTTACAGAAATCCTATTTAGAGAATGACTCTTCTAATTTAATATTTTTTATTTTTAAATTTTGAATCTGAAATTTAATTAAAAGAGTAATATTTCATTTCAATAGATCAACTAATGTCCACGAGAGCGCATTAACCATTTGCTTAAACCTTTCTTCTCTTTCCTTTTATTTTAAATTTTTTTTAAAAATTTAAATTTTGTAAATCAAAATTAATTTTCTTTATGAGGGGGTTGGGCGTCATTTTCGAATTACGAATTTAGGAAAAACAACAGCAGGGCGCACACAGAATGAGCATTCCATGGCTGCCTCGTCTTTATCCGGTGCGTTTCAAACTCACAAGTGCCGCGAGTGCTGCATGAGTGCCACGGTCACCCCTATTTCTCCACGTGTCATCCTAGTTTCACACCATCGAAGACTTCGCTAGAGAGAACTAAAACCAAAGTTCAAGTAATAACACTTGATCCTCTGTTTCAACTCCATCTCTCAATCATCATGTCTATTACCACAACACAATCTTCTCGATCTCAACAATCTGGTAATCTCTCTCTCTCTCTCTCTCTCTCTCTCTCTCTCTCTCTCTCTCTCTCTCTCTCTCTCTCTCTCTCTCCGTGTCAAATTTTTAATTCTAAGTTTATAAAGATTTATGATCAATTTTCAATGCAGATCTTATGAGAGATATAGTTTTGTGGAAGAGAAAGAAATTGAGCCTATTTCAACTAGTGATGGCAACAGCAATATGGGTGGTGATGGAAGTGTATCAATTCAACTTTTTGACTATTGCTTCTTGGGCTGCTATGGCAATTGTTACTGCCTCCTTTCTCTGGGGTAACATCCTTAGGCTCGTCGGCAAGTAAGCCCTCTTCTGTTATTATCCTCCCCTTTTCTCTTCAACTTTGTCATGAGGGTTATCAAGCTGTATGTCATAAGGTTCATCAGAATTATTATGAGAATATTTTTTTTGTCCCTTGGTTAACTTTACTGTGGGTATGTGGAAAAATTAATATATATTTTTTTGTCCCTGTTTGCTTAATATTAGACAGCCATCAGACATGTCAAGACTGGAAATTCCAGAGGAAACAGCCGTGAGATGTGCAAACAGAGTTAAGAGAAGCATCGAAGGAGGAGAGAGATGGTTGTTTCATGTGACTATTGAGAGAGAGTGGTACGTCTTCATTGGAATTGTTGGCGCTCTCTATTTGCTTTCCATTTTGGGCAGCTACTCTGATTTCCTCACCCTACTTTACATAGGTATGTCTTCTCTCTATCTCTTTGTCTCTCTCTCTCTCTCTCTCTCTCTCTCTCTCTCTCATGATTATGAATGTGGTTGTAGGCAATGTTTTAGGGATGACGGTTCCTGTTATCTATGCGAAGAATGAGAACCAGATAAAGAGGTTTGGTGAAGGTATAAGGATGCGGACGAAAAGCGTTTATGAGAGGTTTGATGAGAAGGTTATTCAAAGAATCAAACACAAGCTATTTAATCATCATGAGGTCAAGAAGGAGAAGAAAGCTGAGTAGTTTTGCATTTCCATTTTCCTTCTCGTTGCCTTGTTTTATAGAGCAGACATTGTGTTTATTTTGTCAACTTCTACTTATTCCCTGTTTTAACCGTTGTCTTCTCCGTATGTTATGATTTTGTATTATTATTATTTTTTGTGATAAAATTTTGACTTTTCTGATCACCGGTCCACAGTTTTGGTTTTTTTTTTTTTTTTTTTTTTTATATATTTTTTATGTTCAACCTTCAAATCTTTTGTCTTGATAAAATTAAGTAAATACTAAGTTTAAATAAAACCCCATTAGAGAGAGTCAAGCACAAAGTGGATCCATGGCGCGCGTTTGACTCCAAGGCTGCATGTTTCATGTCGGGTTCAATCCCCAAATTTTTAACTTTTAAAAAATAATTATTGCTTTTTTAAATTCGCTATTTGTAAAGATGATTTTCTCTCTCCTTTTTTTTTTTTTTAAAAAAATCCGATTGAATTCGGCCGGAGATTATCAAAGGTGGGCAAAAGAAAAAGAAACATGAGGGTCAAATACAAAACATATGTTCGGACTCATGGGAAACTTCAAAAATCTGATTCGGTTCTTTGGTTGAAACGAAAGTGTCACGCCTATTAAATAATTCATGTTTAAAAAGGGACCCCAGACAACCATTCTAAAATAAGGTGAGAAAGCTATCATAAATGTACTGAAATTCACCAAAAAAAAACTAAGATTAGTAAATAAACTACATCCAGACCATGGTTGTATCTTGCAGGTGCAATGGAGGATGGCAGGTGCGTTGGATGGGAAAACGATTTAAACAATCACAGCGGCGCATTGAAAGCTTCCTTTCAGTCAGACATCCCTCTTAGGGGGCGCCTGAGCTGGGCGCGTGTCTCTGCCCGTCCCAGTCTTTGTCTCTTGTTTGTTTTGTTTTTCTGCCTTATCTTGTACCCAAAAAAAAAAATGAAGCAGGGGTCGTTGTTGCGGCGGCGGCGCTAGTTGCGGCCCACGCAACCTATGCACCCAGGTGCGCAGACATCAGGCCGTGCCATGCGTACACAGGCCCAAAGTGCACCACCATTTACGAGACCCCATCTACAATGACTCCGCATCAATTATAGTTTTTTTTTTTTTTTTTTTTTGACAAAACTAGAGAATTAAGTATTGGTCGAGACTTTTTCGACTAGCAAAGAATCGGTCTAATATAATCGTGAGATCTCTTAATTAGATTTTAAAAATAACCTAAAAATTTAAAAAATTATATTGATAAAGTCAATAGGATAATCAAAGTATGGTTTCATATATCATTATGAAAAAAAAAAGCAAAAACAAAGATGATAGGATTGGTGTCCATTGATGGATGACCCGGTCGGTCCATTAAGCCAAGTCTTATAAACACATGCAGGTAAAGAATGAACCATATGATATTTGGGTCTTTTGTGTATCATAATTCCAACCCTCTAATTGTGATAATGAGATATGGATGGAATCAAACTCTTTGCCTCATAAATTTTCTACTTCATATATTCATGGACTTTTTTTTTTTTTCAATTATAAAAAAAAATGTTTGAAAAATTTCTCCATCGATGAGTATAAAAAGCTAACAATGGAAACTCAAAACTCTTTTATTTTGTTATAACCACATGAAATAGAACTTTTAAAAATATATATGAATTTTATATTAATGAAGATAACGTTATTATTACATAATATATATTTTCATAATTAAAGACAACTCAAGTGTTAAGGTTAAATCCGGATAATGAAAATTTTTTCTATAATTTTCATAAATATTAATAATGATGGGTATGATAATAAGGAGAAAATATGACAACTTAAAATTTTAAAATTATAAAAAAAATTATTGCTAAGATTTGTTCAGATTATTATTTAATAATCGAAATTCTAGAAGTATTCACGTGTAAGTAAAATAACACACTGACAAGGTCAAATTACTTGAAATTTGTCATACCGTGACCTCACTAACGTTTTTCAAACTTTGTCGTATCCAGCATTTTTTGGGAATTCATTGATAAGATAATAAATAATAAAATTAAATGATTAATCAAATGTGTTTGGTGATAGAGTATTAGTATACCGTAAATAAAATTTTGAATTTAAATTTTATATAAAAAAAAAAATCGATATTGAAAAAATTCTTTTTAAAAAATTTACTCGATTGAATCGAATTTAATCGGTATAATATGATTTTCAAATATCGATAGTTTATAAAAGAGATTTGAGCGAATAAAGGAAAAAACGTGAGAATAATCATCAACTAACTTCTTTTTGGATTAACACGTAAGTGGAGAGTTTTAATGTTGGTTTCTTTAGACATGGTCGTACAAATATATAAAATTCGGGTGGTAATGAGATGATAAACTTGAACTGACAAGACATTAGACATAATTTTAATATAAAAATTATCAAAAATTATTTTTTTTTCCGGAGAAGTAAGCGAAGATTTTCTAAATATAGCATTACTCACTCAAATCTTAAGGTGGCGTTTGGTTTGAAGTGCGTTATAAAGGAGGAGAAAACAAACCCTTAACAATTGTCTTCATTTTGGTAGGATAGTCTTAGGAAAAATGAAGAAGGCAAGCTTAAGCAAGTCCAAAAAAATATTGAGTTCTCTTTTTGTGGGACAATGATAGTTATGTTTTTTTGTATTTTTTTTTGTTACATAGAATTCATGAAAATTAAGAAAATATATGCGTTCATGAATGTTTAAATATTAGATTTCAGGAAATATATGAACAAAAGTTCTTTAACACTCGAGTGTCCTATAAGAATAATTGATATATTTTTCTAATGAACAAAGATATATATATATTTTTTTATGATGGTTATTATTTAAATTTCAGATGTATCCCTCGTTTGTATTTTTGAAAAATGATATTTTATTAAATCAATGCATGATTAATAAGTTAACATTTAGTAATTATTCATTATGAGTGCTGAGTTTGTAAAAATTAAAATGTTTGATACAGCATTATATGCATTTTATAAGTAATTGTGGGTTTTTAAATTTTTCATGCACAATTAAAATAGCAGTTGAATTTATGGAAATAATATCTCGAGTTTGCCAAATCATCCATAACAATAGTATAGTAATGGTGCATTTTGGAGAGGATGAGCTTTGCTTTAATTACATCTAATGCTTCTTTTTCTTTCTTTTCCCCCCAATCTCCTATAAACCAAAATGATGGCTTTTTCTTCGTCTTCATCGAGTTGGAATGAAATTAAAGTTAAATTTTTGAAGAATTCATTATAAGAATAGCGAAAATTACCCCAAAAAAAAATTTGATTTCCAGAGCTTCGGAAAGGCAGAAGTTTACGTGACAACCTTAAAAACGGCCACAAGAATCAATCAACGCCGAGTGCAGCCTACCCTACCACCACACCCCACAAGAAAAGGAACAGAAGTCAAAGGTGCTGCGAGAAGAAAGAAACTCCAAATTTTTTCAAGACTTGAAATCTTATCTCCGTTCTCCCCATCTTCTTCCAAAAAGCCTCCCACCCCCAACAATTCCATTCAATTTCATTTTGTTTTCTGGGGTTTCGGATTTGGAAATTCAATGGCTTTAGCACTCTTCGAAGGTGGTTTAGTAGGAACAGCATGTTCAGAACTATGGAGGGTTGTTTCAGAGGAGATCAAGAAAACAATTTACTTTAAAAGAATCCTTAAAAAAATCGAAAGCACTCTGTTTTCAATCAATCCGCTGATCCAGAATTTTCAGTTTCTGTGCATGAGACTAGAAAAATCCAAGGAAGAGACAGAGTTTTTGATTCAACACATGAGGGAAGGCAAAAAACTCGTCGAAAAATGCTCGAAGATTCGGTGGTGGAAAAGATCAAGATACTATGAAAAACTCCAAGAGCTTGATCAAAATTTGCTCAGATTTTTCCAAATTGACTTGCAGCTGATAAATGTGAGAAATGGATTAGAGACATTGGTTGAAGTTAAGGATTTTAGAGATGATTTTTTTATGAAATTTGAGAAAATGTCACTTGGGAGCAAAAGATTGTCTTCTTTTTCTGTTCCTCTGCCTCCAACTTTTACGGTTGGATTGGATAAGCCATTGAGAGAATTGAAGCAAAGATTGCTAAAGGGAAGTGAGTTTGTCATCGTGGTTTCTGGTGCTGCAGGTTTTGGGAAGACTACTTTGGTGAAAACGCTTTGTAATGACAATGAAGTTAAACGTAAGCTAATGGACTTTGAAGAATTGATTTTTCGCTTTGTGGGTTTAATTTTATTTATTTTTCTTCTTTCCCGATATCGGGTATGTCCAGAATTTGTGACTGGAGTTTTCCAGAAATGGGTTTGTCCTGAAATTGTGATTTTGAAGTATCTAAGGGCAAAAGATTTTTTTGGATATTCATTTGCAATTTTATTGGCTGTTTCTTTGTGAGGTCTCTCTCTACTGTTCTTCTTTGGTTTAAATTCCAGTTTGGGTGATGTATGTTCGTCAACTTCGGTTTTTTCTGAAAATGGGTATTCTCCAAAATTGATTTAAGGAGGATCCAATCTAATAGAGTTTATGAAGTTTCATTTGCAATGTTATTGGTTCTTGGGACGTGTCCTATATCTGTTTGATCATTGGCTCATCAGAGGTTTCAAAACAGTCTATTAAGTATTACTAATCACATGGTTTCTTCTTCTTCTTGTTTTTTCTTCCTTTTATATTCATGATCCAAAAAGTTGACAATCTTTGGACAATGTTCTTTTAACAGGAAAATTTCGGAAGTCTTACTTTGTCAGAGTCTCAAAATCGCCAAATTTTAAGGATGTTGTCCAGAAACTATTTCAAGGTGCAGATTACGCTGTCCCTAACTTCCAGGATGATGAGGAAGCACTCAACCGCCTACACTGCCTACTCAAGGAGCTTCCTAAACCTGCATTGGTTGTCCTTGATGATGTCTGGTCAGCTACTCTTATGCGGAAAATTAACTTTCATGTACCGGAATGCAATATTCTGGTTACATCAAGATGTTCATTTGCAGGATTTGCTTCATTTCGGTTGAATGCACTGGATGATGATGATGCCAGTGCCCTCTTATGCCACTCAGCATTCCGGGGAGATGGGAGTCTGAGTATGCCAGATGATGATATTGTGAAAAAGGTAATTAATCAGTCAAGTGTCAGGTTTTCTTCTGTATGTTTCATATTTGACCCGAAAGGAATGAACGAGATAATAGAGCTAACACTCCATCATATTTGTTCTTTGCATTAGAAACTTGTGATTTAGCCAAAATCTGAAATTAAATACAACCTGTAGGGTAACTTCATGACAATCTTAAGATTACTTCTGTTTGGTTTTGCTGATCTACAGATAGTCAAAGGATGTGGGAGATCTCCTCTTGCACTCACAGTGGTTGGAAACTCACTCTGTGGACGATCTGCAGAAGCTTGGCATAAAAGGGCAACGAAGTGGTCAGAAGGTCAATCCATCTATGATTCTGATAGTGCTGTCCTTGATTGTCTTCAGACCAGCTTGGAGGAAGATGTTTTAGATGAAAACCTTAGAGAGTGTTTTCTGGACTTGGGTGCTTTTCTTGAAGGTCAATGGATTCCTGTTGCTGCTATTGTCGATGTGTGTGTGGAGATGTATGGACTTGATGAGGATGGAATTTGTACCATGTGCAATCTCGGTGAACTCTTCAACAAAAATCTTATTAACATTGTCATCAAAAGGCATGTTTTCCATTGTTATGCTATTTCCTTATGAGGTGGACTAGTTTGCTACTCTATGCATATGTTGCCTGCAAAGGACAAAGACTTTGAGTATCTATGATTTTCACCTTTGTTGTGATGCAATTGAATAGATTAGAAAACTTAAATATCTTCAAGATATAGTATGCTCTGTAATGCTGAAAAGGAGTCATAGTATGCTCTGTAATGCAGAAAAAGAGTCCAAGTAGAGGTTAATCTGAGGGCAAGGAGTTTGCGCTCCTTGAACATTACAATTATTTTTCTAGTGTTGAACCTTTCTTGTTATTGAAGTGGATAGAAAGCTTTGATCTGTACATCTCCATTCTTAGTGGTGCATTGGGCCATTCTGTAACATTAGCTATTAGTTTCTAATGCATTAAGTTTACCCAAATAAATTTGTTTTCCTAATCACCAGGAAAGATGCAGATAAAGTAGACGGCTACTACAATGAGCACTTTGTCATGCAGCATGATCTCCTTAGAGAGCTCGCAATTTACCAAAGTAACCAGGAGCTCACAGAGCACAGGAAAAGACTCATTATAGAAATAAGTGGAGACAAGTTTCCCAAATGGTGGAGTGATCAAGAACAGCAATGTAGTAGTGCCCGCCTCTTGTCTATTTCCACTGGTCGGTCGCTTTCTCTCTTTCTGTCGCATGAGTGCTCATGAACATTTTATTCTTTGATTCTGGTCCATCATAATCATGTCTTACTTCTTTGCAGATGGGACATTCTCCTCAAACTGGCCCAGAGTCGAATTGCCTGAGGTTGAGGTTGTTGTTCTCAACTTCCAGACACTAAAATATATCTTACCTCAGTTCCTTGAGAATATGCCTAAATTGAAGGTTTTGATTGTAACATATAATGGTTATGGCTGTGCTGAACTATCAAAGTTTCCATTCACTCGTTCCTTACCAAATCTTAAGAGAATCAGATTTGAGCAAGTCACAATTCCTTCCTTTTCTGAAACCACCATGCACTTCAACAATTTGCAGAAGATGTCCTTTGTTATGTGTGAGATTGGTCAGGCTTTTAAAAGCATAACTCTTAAGATGTCCTCTTTGTTTCCAAGTCTTTCTGACATTGACCTCGATTACTGCAAGGACTTGGTCGAATTCCCACAATCACTATGTGATCTTGTCTCCCTGAGGAAGCTTTGTATCAGCAATTGTCCTAAGTTTCGTGCATTGCCTGCAGAAATTGAGAAATTGAAAAGTTTGGAAGTTTTGAGGCTTCATGCATGCGTTGGATTATCTAAGTTGCCAGACACAGTCTGCAGTCTCCATAAGCTTTATTTCATTGACATATGCGACTGTGAAAGCATGAAGAAATTGCCAGAGAAGATCGGGAACCTGACTAAATTAAGATATCTTGACATGGGAGGGTGCTCAAATTTGTTGGACTTACCAGAGTCAGTTATGGAATTAACAAAGTTAGAAGTTGTGACATGCATAGAAGAGGTGAAAGAGCTCTGGGACTCCTACAAACTTCATCTTAGCATGCTTCGTATAAAGGTTTCCAAGAAAAAGTTCAATTTGCTGGGAGTTATGACTCCCAGATAATTTTCAGGAGCTTGAGGACCACAGTGGAAGAGTACAAAATGATGTCATCAATTTAAACATAGAGGAAGCGCACCAAGACCAGTAACACAACATCTGGTGGATTTCTTTTCTGGAACTTGAAGCATCCATGGCATGGTATTCATGTTTACACTTTCCACCTTAATCTTCTTTCATTGGTTGTCTAAGATTGTGCGTATCTGTTTACCATATAAAATTTTCATTGTCTATTATATAAATGTGGAAATAGTACAAGAAAATAAATAAGATTGACTAAGTTATATCTGGGATGTGGTCCCTGATAGTGATACTTAGTTAATGTTTGAAATCTTTCATTCTCATTTCCTTCTGTCTCCATTACGTTCTCTTCTTGTGTAGTTTTTTATTCCTAGGATGACTTCAGTTTAGTCAAGATACATTGTAAAAAAGGGGAGGAATGCAAGCTGTGAAACACGCTCATGATGCAACCGACAATCTTGACAGGAACAAATTTTTTTTTTTTCTCGAAATTATACATCTCATATCTATATCTTGAAATTTAAAAATGTCAAGAGGAAGATGGAATACTAACTCCCCTGAGAGAACTAGAAACTGTTATCTGGGTCTTTAGCAGAAAACTAAGAAATCAGGATTTTTCTGGTACTTTAGCCAAAAACTAAGAAAGGTAACTTGAAAGATCCATATTTCCCAAGTTAGAAATGTGGGGTAGCATTTCTGTCCCATTAGTTATGGCTGTCGTTTTGGTAGACAGAAATGTACTAGGGAACGTAGAAAAGAAAACGCGTAGCATTAAATATATATATATTTTTGGAACGGCCTAGTCTGAAATTTGAACTCACGCGGAATTTCATGAGTTTTGTGGCTGTGATTGTTTTCCACAATGATTAAACTATTTTCAGGTCATATTCCTGCCACTACAACGTTGAAGTCAAATATAGGAAACTTCCCATTATTCCTTTTGTCTTATCTATAAACAACTCCTCTAAAACCGAAAGTGAGCTTGTGAGATGAGAAACTCTCATCTTTTGTACAGGAGAATTCATTGGAATGGAACCTGTAAGCGGAGCATTTCTGGGAGAACTAGCAGGTGAGCTCCTGGGTACTCTCTCAGACGTCAAGAACAAAGTTACTAGTTTCAAGTCAGAGTTTGAGCGCCTTGAATCCACACTCGAATTAATGATTCCAAAACTCAATGAGACCAAAGAACTGAATAGAGAGCTGGGGTGTCCGGGATCAGGTATTGAAAAGCTAGATGAATCTCTGAAGGAAGGAAAGGAGCTTGTGAAAAGGTGCTCAGAGGTGTACTGGTGGGACATGTGGAGCAAATTCCGATGCTCAAAGATGATCCTCAAACTTGATGAGTCTCTATCGAGCTTTTTCCACAGAGATTTGCTGCTGGAGAATTCGATTGATAACAAAAAGATTTTGGTGGAAATGAAGAGGTCATTCAAGAGACTAAACTCGAGTCATTCAGTCTTGAATTGCGCTGTACCAGAGCTTCCAGCTCTTGTTGTTGGATTAGATGAGCCTTTGGTTGAACTGAAGAGGAAATTGCTTCAGGAAAATGTGTCTATATTAGTTCTGTCTGGACCAGGAGGTTGTGGTAAGACGACGCTGGCTTCTAAACTTTGCCGAGATAAGCAAGTGAAAGGTACTAGGATGCAAAAACCCTGAATTTTTTTTTTTCCCTCTTCTCTGGTTTTCTTCTGTTTCGTAATTCAATTAAAATTGAGCCAGCAAAGGGTGTCCATATGGTACCCCATTGCTTCCCCAAATTGAGCAGTTGACTTAAATGTTTTCAATACTCAAAACAACCTGGCATAGTACACAATCTCTGGATATTAGTACTCAATGCCTACTTTTATCTTGAATTTATTTGATAGACAAATATGGAGAGAGTATCATCTTTGTGACTGTGTCCAACAACCCCAATGTGAAGGTAATTGCCCAGAGAGTATTTGAACAAATGGCTAAACGAGTGTCTGAGTTTCAAAATGACGAGGATGCCATTAATCAACTCAAGTTCCTTCTAAATCAGAAAGACCACAAGTGCAGATTACTAGTGCTAGATGATGTTTGGCCAGGATCAGAACATCTTCTGAACCACTTGATGTCGCCGGTGCCTAGATGCCAGGTTCTGGTCACATCAAGATATAAGTTTCCAACATTTGGTTCAACATACAAATGGAAGTTCTTAAATGATCAAGATGCTATGAAGCTTTTCTGTCACTTGGCATTCCCGCAAGATTGTAGCTATCCTAGGCCTGATGAAGAACTCTTGAATAAGGTGCTTTCTTGTGCATACCATGAATTTTCTCCTCCTCTTGTTGTTGTTATTTCTCTTACATTTATGTTAATTTCAACATTTGTATTCTCCTAGTACCTTCTATCTTTTTCAGAGAAATCACTTCATAACTCTAATCATCCTGCATATATGGGACACAACCTTAAACCTTGAGCTGCACCATTCGATGAGAAAGAAAATGGATGGCACTCAATTATGATCCACTAACTGTGGCCTATCTTATGTGATGCATTTGATTTCAGATAGTAAGACGCTGTAAAGGACTCCCCTTAGCCATTGTAGTTGTGGCTAATTCTCTTTGTCGTCAGCCTGAAGTGATGTGGCAACATTTGGAAAAGAAATGTTCAGAAGGCCAATCTATTCTTGAGTATGGTTATGAAGGTTATCTGCTCAGTTGTCTTGCAAGCAGCATAGACTTCTTGGATGATATTGTTAAAGACTGTTTTTTGGACCTGGGATCATTCCCAGAAGACCAGAAGATCTCAGCCTCCACTCTGCTTGACATATGGGTTGAAGTCTATGGACTTGACGAAGATGATGTTTATGTCAACCTTCTTGAACTCTCTGCAAGGAATTTACTCAATCTTATCGTGAACACTAGGTATGTCTATTGAACTTGATTGGTTGTTTCTTTATTTTTTCAGACCACCATAGAATTTCATCAGTGACACATTACCTTTTTGGAGTGCAAGAGAGAAAAAATGAGAATGTTTCAAAAACTAACAAGGGAATTTGTTGAAATTTTGCCCGAGGTACAGGAAAGATATAACTGAAGTCGATGGCTGCTACAATGAACTGTTTGTAGTGCAGCATGACCTGCTCAGGGAGCTAGCCATCCATTATAGCAACCAGCACGACTTAAACCAGCGGGACAGAATTTTCATAAACGAGAAAGAAAACTATTTTGCTAAAAGGTTTGCAGAACAGAATCTAGGGCCTCTTAAAGCCCGACTTTTATCCATCTCCACAGGTCTTGCTAATCTCCATTTTTTCCCCCCTGCAACGACTACTTTAAGTCAATCCAGTGTTCCTGATATTTTTCCTATTTTCTTCATACTGTTACAGATGATGCATTTTCTTCATCCTGGTTCAACGTTCTAGTGCCAGAACTTGAGGTTCTCATTTTGAATATTTCTGCAACAACATACACATTACCAAAGTTCATGAATGAAACGAACAATTTGAAGGTTCTTATCATGACAAGCTACGAATTTTCCCACACTGAGATAAGTAATTTCTCTCAAATTTGTTATCTCTCAAGTCTAAAGAGAATAAGACTAGAGAAAGTTTTTATACCTACGTTCAACAATGTTGATATTCCAATGAGAAACCTGTATAAACTGTCATTGGTTAGATGCAGAGTTGGTCACGCTTTTAAAAACTGTACAGTACAGCTCTTTAGCATCTTCCCTAATCTTGTAGAAATTGAGCTTGATTACTGCTACGATCTAGTTGAGCTTCCAGCTGGTCTCTGTGGTATTATTTCATTGCAGAAGCTTTGTATCACAAACTGCCATAGACTTTCCATGCTGCCCAGAGAAATTGGGGAGCTGGAAAACTTGGTACAGTTGAGGCTCCATGCATGCACAAAACTCACAAGGTTACCCAACACCATTGCACACCTTAGCAAGCTGTGTTTGATTGACATATCCGATTGCTCCAGCATGAAAAAGTTACCTCAACAGATTGGTCAGCTACGCAGTTTGACAAAGCTGGATATGAGAAGGTGTTCACAGATGTCTGACTTGCCAACAACAGTAGAGAACTTGGTGAATTTGAAAGAAGTGATTTGTGATGAAGAAATAGCTTCAGTCTGGGAAGATTTCAGAGACTGTTTGCTAAAGTTGAAAGTCAGAAAGCCTGAAGAACATATCAATCTAAATTGGCTTTGATGATAAAAACCTTTTAAGAGATCAAATAATAAATACTTTGTCATGCGGTATCTGAGCCGAAGGCGTAGTTCTTTTTGCTTGACAACCTAAGATGGCGGTATATGAGCAAGGCCAAGTCCTTTTTACTCGACCACCCAAGATTGTTTGGTTCGTCGCCTACTCCATGAGGCCGCTTTGAAGGGGAGATGCTACTAATTTTAATGAGGATGTGGTATATACTTCTGAAAACCCTCCGCCTTAATAAAACTAATTGTTTCTCATAATTTGATGGCTACCGCGTGCCTTTGATTTCATACAGGAAGATGTATGTTCTTCTCCATGATCCATATCAGTTATCGTGAAAATTTGGATCCATGAGAGTAGCACTGGCCTTTTTACATGTATTCATGGACAACTTACACAAAAGTTTAATGAAGTACATATGTTATATGATCCTAAGCTAATACGGTCTTCTTTCGTTTTTCTCTTTTGAAGCAAATAGACTACACATTGAAGCATAACAATAATTGATTAAGTTGAATATATTGATCAACAAACAGAATCTATGATGGCAGCCTTGAGACAAAACTGCTTATTCTTCATATAAATTGAGGAAAAGAAACATATTTTCGGTTGGAAAATTTTTGATACAACATAAGATCAACTGTGATTCACTTGCTAGGTCCAACACAATGTCATTAATTTACTTCAGTCTTCGACACTGCATTTTATATACATACATAAGGACAGGCAGACATACAGAACATATAAAAGAATGAATCAATATGTTTTGTATGACATTCTTTCTTTTTTGTTTTTTGATATATTCATTTTTTATATATATAAAAAAAAGAATGTCATGCAAAACATATTGATTTAGTCGTAACAAGAAGAATAGGCTGATGATGACAGATTGAAAAAAAAGACATACATGATATTACATGAAAAGTATCAATATCAGAATTCCAAGGGGTTGGTCATGGCCCCGCATTTTAATGGAATTCCAAATATCAGCAACTGACAAAGAAAATTGCATTCTCTGATATCAAAGGTACATGGCAGCCTAGATGAACATGTGGCATTCCAAAAAGGCAAATGTGAAACGAAGATTAGCCATGATTATTTAGGGTTAACCTTCCCTCATCAATTAGCCCACATGAGTGCTTCTCAGGAGCATAAAAGACCCTGAAC
Organism: Dillenia suffruticosa; assembly: GCA_033439265.1. NCBI lineage: Eukaryota > Viridiplantae > Streptophyta > Magnoliopsida > Dilleniales > Dilleniaceae > Dillenia > Dillenia suffruticosa. The sequence goes on from JAVTVX010000027.1 coordinate 4,027,729, forward strand.
CAAAGCCACCTCGTTTGAGCAAAGGGAAAGGGATGATCGCATGGCATAGATCACCTCTCCACTGCTTTCTATATCCAGCTCAGAATCACTCAAGTCATCCATGTCAAAGTCCCTGTCAAGGCTGTCAGCCATGTACCCATTTATTCCATGGGAAGAAATTGGTGGTATTGTGGCCCCGGTGACTATTTGCATGATTGTGTCAACACTCTGTGCAGGTCGTTCATGCTCATCATATTGATCAGTCATTGTATTTCCATCTATCAGATCCGAAGGCAAGTCCTTCAAAAACCACTTGTGACTCTTGATCTGACTCATAGTGATCCTCCAAGGCACGTAAACAGTTAAGAGTAAGTGTCAGATTAGCAATAACAAAAATTGGCCTTTAGAACGATACGCAAAAAGAAGTAATGCAATAAGAACCAATGTTAACAGCGTTCGTAGATGGGGTATGATCCCAGGTTTGGCAGCCTTTTTGCATCGGTCCGCATATCTCAAAGCATCTTTAAATTTGTTGGTCATTGACTAGGTCCTAGAAAGATTGCAAACCACTGTAGGATCAGCAACAAATATCCTTGAGATCAGGAATGGAGTATTGTACACTCGTGATTCTCTGTGCATACAGAAGAACTTTTGAGCATAGAATCAACTGTGGAAAGACATGATTGCATGACAAAGAAAGATGAGATACCTGAATTGTTTTTCGGAAGTCCTTTGGCTCATCAGTGTCCTCAAAAGGATATGCACCAACTAGCATGACCTATAAAGTGACACCACATGACCACACATCAGCAATCTGAATTGGCAAAAAGAATTAGATCATTAATCTAATATTAACTATAACAAGAATAGTTTGTATTAAAAAGTAAAAAAAGAGAATGCTATTATAAAAAATTATTAACAAAATAAAAAAGAGGTGTAGTTCTGTGAAACCGCAAAACTACTGAAAGTAGAAAAAAATTAAAAAAAAACTATTCTCATGCAGAAATGTAGCACTATCAATATTGCAAAAATGTCATTATTAAAAAAAAAGTGTAGTCCTATAGCTACAGAACGACAAGGTGGTTCTACACTTCATAGAACGATAACAAGATTCTGCGCTTAGCAGAACCACAAGACGCAGAATCACAATGTGATAGGTAGGAGGTTCAAATAGATGAAAGGTAAAATTTTTAAATATTTATATAGTATTAAAGAATAATTTAAAATATCAATTATTTAAATATTAATTTTTAGATATTTGATATTTAAATAAAATATTAAATTGTAATATAAAATATTAAAATATTAGATAATAAACTATAACTATATCATTGAATAATTTAATTTAAGTAAAATTATAAATATTATTATTTAATTTAAAATTTTTTTAAAAATAAAATAGTTAAATATTTATTTAATATTAAATATATGAAATTAAAATAAAATATTTTATATAATATTAATATTTGTATAATATTTAAAAATGAAGAAATAGAGAGAGATAGAAATAGATAATATTTAAATATTATCATTTAGATATAGTTTCTAAATAATTTATACCATCATAACCTTAAACAAAATAAAAAAAATGTTTTCGGGTGCTTTAAAATAATAAAAATATTTTAGAAAATTAAAAAACTCCATTAAATTAAAATTTTCATTTTTTATTTATAAATAAGCTATTTAAAATTAATTATACTAACATGTGTTATTTAAAAGAGCAAAAAAACTTTTTTTTTTGGGACAACCTTTTAGATTTAAAAAAAATAATAATAATGTTCGTCGACGAAGGTAGGAACCTTCGTCGATGAAAGAGCATGCCACTAGAATGGTGATGAGGGATGGAGATAGTGATGACTGCAGAGATATTTTATATTCTGTTATGGATTCTTGTGTTTTTTTTTTTTTATTTTGTCAGTGATGTTCGCTATTATCATTATGCTAACTAATCTGCTTGCCTCATTAATGTGCCAACACTTTATAAATTAATTTAAATTAATCTATAATTAATTTGTCATATATTTCCCCCGCCATTAACAAGTTAGAATTTTAATATTAAAAAAATTTCCATATTAACGTTTTTAATATTAAAAAAAATGAATTCCTATATTCAAAGACATATTTTACCTAAAACAAAAAATAAAAAAATTATTTTTCCTGAAATATTCAATTTTATAAGTTTTGTAATTAATTTGTTATATATATATATATCATAAACAATGACAATTTTGGGTCAAATCTCCATTTTTCTTTTTCTTTTTCTTATTCACTAGATTTGTTTTCTTTCTTTTAATTATTTAATTTCTTTTATTATGTCTAATTTAATATTATATCATTTTAATTATTTTAATCAATTTATTATTATATTATTATTTTCTATTTAAAATCCTTAATTTCAAATTTTATTAATATTAATAAAAAATAATTTAATGATATCATTCAAATATATGATAAAAGAAAAATTAATAAAAAGTGAGATAAGAAGAAAAAAAAAAAAACCAACACACACAGTGATGTGACGGTTGTTAATTCTTCACTATGCTCCGTTACAGAATTACCAATATTATAAGAATGTTATCGCAAAACCACCAATATTACAAGAATATCATCGCAGAACTACCAATTTACAAAAATGACGTCGTAGAACCACTAGTATTATAAGAATATCATCGCAAAACAATCAATTTACAAGAATACCATCGTAAAACCACAAATATTATAAAAATATTATCACAGAACCACCAATATTACAAGAGTGTCATTGCAGAGCCACCGATATTATAAAAGTGCCATTATAGAATCACTAATATTACAAGAATGTCATTTCCATAGTTTTACAGAACTGTTAACATTACAAAAAATATCATTGCAGAATTACTAATTTACAAGAATACCATTATAGAATTACAAATATTACAAGAATGTCATTATCATAGTTCTGCGGATAGTTCTTCACTATGCTTCAATATTATAAAAATGTCATTACAAAATTACCAATATTATAAAAATGTCATTATAAAAAAAATAAATATATACAAAAATATTATAATTTTATTATATACAAAATATTCGTGCATAAAGAAAAATACTTTAATACTAATATTAAGATATTAGAAAAAATTATGATTTTAAAAGTACTAAGTAAAAAAATTTTTTTCAAATATTTTTATATTAAAAAATATCTAAAAGTGTTATATTAAAATATTATATAATACATAAATTTTTTTATAATGTGATAAAATATTTTTAAAAATACTAAATATATATAAAATAATAAAAACCTTCGTCAACAAAGGTTCATGCTTTTGTTGAGGAAGGTTATTTCGTTGATAAATATTAATTTTTTTTTTTAAATTTGAAAGGTTATCCAAAAAAAATCATTTTTTTTAAATAAAATATATTGGTATAATTAATTTTTTAATATATCGTCTCAATTTTGCGACCAAACTTTGAACCCTGCATTGCGCAAGCGCGATGTACTCCTCCCGGTTATAATAATATAGGTTCATGCACGTAAACACCATATTAGAAAAACAAAAAGAAAAACATCCTAAAGATGTGGATAAATATCATTGTACAGTAATCACTTAGTACCACGCCTTGGTGCGAATGAAAAGAACACAGTAAGACAGACAACGAAGAGACAACTGGACCAACGAGCTTCAACTGAAATAACTCTTTTCCCCTTTTCTTATATAATATGCTCGAATTTAAGTCCCATGAAAAAAAAAAAATAAGGAGACCACTGGGCGAGTTTTAGGACTCAAATATCTTTGTCAACGGATTTTGTCGGACCGGAATTCTGGTGGGCAATACAACAACAAATAGGACATGATGAAAAATATGATAATTCCAAGGCAGGAGACGTGGAGGGGTCACAACTCATATGTCCCGAGTTCAATTTATTATAATTTTATTTTATTATATAAATATTTTAAATTAAATTATAAAAATAAATATTTACAAATAAAAGTTAATTTTTATATAAAAATTAAATTATTATTGTATTAAAAAAAATTTTCAACTTTCCTAATGGGAGCAAGAGCATTTTCCTTGGGAAGATTTTTAAGCAAGGTCTTGATTTGACGTGCTCTCTTTGTTTTTTTCCTTTTTTTTTTATACAAAAAGATAAAATCAAGTAAAATCAAATAAAATAAATAAAAATTGAGAGATTCTATCACTTGATCTGTCCTTAAAAAAAAACCCTTTTCATTATAATGAAGCAACAATCTAATGTATCAACTAGATCCAGAGTTTCATGATAATTGCTCATATCAACGACCTCTTGCGTTTCAATGGATGCAGACACCGATATTTTGTTAATTTAATAATAAAATATATTTTTTTTAACTAAAATTTTAAATTTAATTTTTTAAAATAAAAAATAAATATTAAAGAGTTCGCCGATAAAAAGGAAACGTCATGATAATTTAATTAAAATAAATATTTGAGATGGTATTAAAAGAATATAAATTAAAACTTACTTGAATTAAAATAAAAAAATTTAGAGGTAAAAATATATTTTTATTCTGAATACCTTAATTATCTTTGAATAAAAAAAATGGAGAATCTAAAAGAAAAAAAAAAATGAGTTATGCTCTTTTTAAAAAAAAAAAAATTTATAAGTATGTTTGACTTTGAGTGTATCTCTTGACACTTTTAAGTTGTTATTTTGGAAAAAAAATTATGGCATCTCATACATTGTTTAATAGAATTGGTATATATTCTTAAGGATAAATAATATATATTTCTTAATTTATTATCATTTTTAATAAACAAAGAAAATAATGAAAACATAACCAAATATGAAAATAAAAAATTTATTATGGACGAGCATAGAAAAATAATTTGATAGAAACTACAAATTATTGTTTAATTTTTCATTTTTCATTTTTTTTTATTCACAGTGAGACTCACACCCGAGTATATTACAAGGGGAGGAGAATTGGTGCCACTTGAGCTGAAGCTCATTGACTATTTTTTTTTTTTTCATTTTTCTGACCAAACTATAAATTGGTTAGAAACACCTCCTAAAGCTGTAATCCTCATAAATCTGATATAGGCAATTCACAACTCAAGTTTTATTACCTATATTATAACTTATTCCCAATATATTTCTCAATCTTTATACATATATATAGGATTAGATTTTTAATATGTGTGTAAAAAATCTCAAGTACTAATTATATTTATATTTTGCTAACCCTAAAATGAGGATAACTATTAACTAATCCTAACACGGTAGAATTGGTATTTTAATACTAAGATCTTTCGATGAATACTCATATTCAAATATTGAGAATGGAAATAATTATGTTGGGAGAATTTTTCCTTAAAGAGGGTTAGATAACAATTCAAAACGGATTAATCAAAATATAGTTTTAGATACTGATCAGTTAATGAATAAAAAAAAGGGAATCTCCTCTAATATTTTGTTGGTCTAAGGGGAGGGCATTACTTTCCCTTAATTAAGATATTGAGTTCGAATTTCACGAATAGAAAAATATATATTAGGAGAATCAGTCGTTAAATTAAGTTTCATAGTATTTAAATTAAATTAGTTTGATAATACAGATAACAGTCGATCAAGACACAAAAAAAAGAAAAAAAAAAAAAAAGAAAGGGCATCTCCTCAAGGCTATAGCCTTGACTTTGACTCGGGCTGTTCTTTGCTTAGGAAGGGGGAGTTTTGGGCCTTTTGTGTCCATTGTAAGGCAGTTTTTGTGGCCCAATTGCAATAAAACCCAAAAAGATGCCTAACAAGACCGTTGGAATTGCTGGCGATCCAACCAAAACGAACAATGGGCAAAAACTAGCGAGTCTCTCTCACGCGCGAAAAGACGGGAGTGGGCTATAACTCCGAAGTAAGCACCCTCTCCGCACGGTAAGGTCAAATTTGTAATATGGTGGCAACTGCAACGGCAAATCCGTCAAAATATAGAAATCTAGCAAGGTGTCTGGTGAGGCGTAGTATAGCGCAGTACAGCCTCGTACCCGTGGCTGCTTTTCTTTGACGGAAATTAGAAATTTCACATAATTTATGAAGAATATGGAAGAAAATGTTAACAAATTGGAAAACAGAATATTACTCTTGGATTTTTTTTTTTAACACAATTAAAAAATTCCAAGGTCTTGCTTCAATAGTCACTAACATTTTTTTAATAATACAAGAAATTCTTTTTAATTAACTTATTACAAATCTTATTTAAATAGTTGGTAATATTTTTAATTGAGTATAAACAATTCATGTTAATTAAGGAAGTAAATGACTCACTAAAAATAAAATATTATTTTATATTTTTTAACATAATTAAAAAGTTAGATATTAAATCGAATCGCCGGAATCTCTAATTCCATAGACTCGTGCTTTATCCATTCAACCGTGTAGTCTTTTCACGAGCAATGCAATTTTAGTTAAATTAATTAATAAATTCATTACAATTACTTTTATAATTTTTTAACAAAATTTATTTTAGAATTTAAATAAAAATAAAGACTTATTGACAAATATAATCTATTTTACAGTCTTTGCTAAAAGTTTAATATTAAATTTAATTTACATTAAAATTTATATTTTAATTTTACATAAAATATTAAGATAAATAATGTTAGTATCACAATTTTTTTAAAATATCAATAACTATGTTACTACTGGTCAATAGAAATTCATTAAAAGAAATTCTTATGAAATGTTTTATGAAGATATCTGACCTTCTCAGGCTCACGTCAACGGAAAACGAGAAACTGCCGAACCCAACCGAAATTCCGAAAATACCCCGCCTCTCTCTCTCTCACTTCTCTGTGTTTCCTTTCATTCCCCTAACCCCAATCTACCTTCTCGTGCCCTTTTAATTTTCCCTTTTTTCAGCCTTACGTTCCTAGACTCATTGGGTCATTGAAAACCTAACTCGGCCTATGGCGTCGGACTCGGAACTTGTTCACCGGCTCCGGGAATTCCTCAAAACGTCGGACTTGAACACGACAACGACGGCAATCGTGAGGAAGAGACTGGAGGAAGAATTCGGAGTCGATTTGACTGAGAAGAAAGCGTTCATTCGCGAGCAAGTCGACCTGTTCCTTCAATCCCAACTCGAGAATGCACAAGAAGAAGAAGAAGAAGAAGAAGAAGAAGTTGAAGATGGGGAGGAGAAGGTGAAAGCAGAGGAAAGTGAAGGCTCGGTAGAAAATGAAGAAGAGGAGGAATCGGACGAAGAATCGAGTAACGGTAAAGCTTCGTGGAAAGGGAGGTCAGTTTGAATCTTTTATTGCTATGGGAGAGAGAGAGTGGCTTAATCAGGACCTTGTTGCTTGAATTGAACCATTCATTTGAGATAGTGGATTTGGACTTTTTAATGAAAATTGTACTTTAATCATTCATTTGGGTTTTCTTGTAAAAGTTTCATCTTCTTGAAATTGTTTAGGATTTTATTTTAATCTTTTGTTGTTTCTCGACATTTTGGAGTAAATGATGAGTTTTATGTGTGAGTAAAGACGTCGTTCATTTGTTGTTTTGTTTTTTTGAAAGTTATGGGTTTGAGGTTTCATTTAAAAGTTTGTGACTTTGGATTTCATGCAATTATTGTCTTCTCTTTAACCAAATTTGAAGCCCTAATTTTAACTTATCATTCCGTGTTTGATTAGTAAAAGCCTGGCTTTTTGGTGGAACAAATTATGATGCATGTGTTTCCTTTGCCTTTGCAGTAAAATCAGAATATGTAATTTGCAGAAGAAGATTTTGAATCTGGCAAAAATGACAAAAGGGGTCTTGGAAATGAGAGGAATTTTCTTTTCAAAAAGGGCTATAATTGTACTCGCAGTCACCAGAGCTTTCCTCCCATTCGTTGCCATATTGCCACCTTTATTTTCCTTTCACATGATTACTATGACTGGATTAAACGTGAACAATTTATATTAGAGCAATGCTATTCTCCCCGAGCCCCACAAGCCTTGAGAGCTCCATAGATTTTGTGGCAAATATGCATTGGACAAACTTTTCCTGCATCTCTTTATACGAGGATTTATCAGATATTTGTTTGTCACAGTCACGGAATTGTCCATGACTCATCTGGTTGACTATGTCCTATTTATCCTTTGCACTAGTTTCATATATATCTCGTATGGAGAATAACTTCATAATTTGTTTTTGTAAATTTATTATCAATGTTGTGAACAAGTCAAGCATACAATGCCGACTATTGCGATTTCATACTTTCAAAAGTAGGACTATATCATTCACAAAGGAGCAATGAAGCAATTATGTGCAAGTAAAGAATTTTTAGGGAAAGAACTAGAATGTTGCTTTGGAGATATTTCTTATTATAGTATGAAGCTAACCATCTGCACAAATTAAACCAATATATTTTAAATATTTATCTATTGATTTATTTACTTACTTTTCTTTTATTTTTATTTCATTATATATACATATATATATATATATATTTTTTTTTCATTTTTCTTCTCTCTATCTTTTTCAAATTTGTCTCTCAAATGGCTAACCCTAAATATTGGAATTAAGATCCGGTTTGTTGTTGTTGTTGTTGTTGTAGTATGAAACTAACCAGATAACATCCATTGCTTAAATTTTTGTATGATTTTAACTGAGAGAAATCTACATTTCAATTTAATCCCTCATTTTATACTTATCTGCTGTATGAAGATTTGTGCTTGTCCTGACTATGTCCAGGATGCAATTGCCTATGCCTGCTGCTGCCTAAAGGAGATAGAGATCATATCTCTTGCTTATTTACCATGTTATGTAAAATGCACAAGTAGTTGAGTTGTGTAAGGGATCAACTCTTTTCCTTCATTTATTGTTTTCTTAGGGTAATGCATAGCTGACTATGTTCATCATCTTTCTCAATTAGACAACTGGACATTGTTTTATATGCTTCAATTTACAGTCTTTTAATTCCAGTGAAATAACTTGTTGCGAACAATATTGCCTAACAAGTTATTGAATCCATCAGATCTAGCAAGCAAAAGAAGGAGGTGAAAAAAAGAGGAGGTGGAGGTGGATTTGCCAAACTATGCAGCCTTTCTCCACAACTTCAGAAGTTCGTTGGTGTTCCTGAAGCAGCCAGAACTGAGGTGTGAAACAAAATTTTGAGTTTATTTGTATAATATTTGGTCTTTGGGTACTGTTTGATGGTCTGGTAAAATTGGGAGACTTGTGAACTGGAATTGACTGCTAAATTTCTTGGTAATAGGTTGTCAAGCAGCTGTGGGCCTATATTCGAGAAAAACAATTGCAAGATCCAAGCAATAAGAAGAACATAATTTGTGACGATGCATTATATGCTATCTTTGGAGTGAGGTCTATTGACATGTTTCAGATGAATAAAGCTCTAACAAAGCATATCTGGCCATTGGAGTCAGAATATGGTACTGCTTCCATTCCACCTTTTCTATCTCTTTACTGGAAGGCTGCATTTTACTATTTATATACCAAAAAATATTATTTCCCTACTTTTACATTTTTCCCGTATTTGCTTTAGCCTTTGTGGCTTAAATATTGGCACTTTTCCACTTTTCTATCTCGTCTATGGAGGTTAGTTTACTGGTCCTCTGGATCCAAAATTCATCATGGCTTGCATCATAGTCTTATTCTTCCAGTCTCTTCAATCAAAAGATGGGATTGCCTCCAGGTTTTCCACCCCTTTGCTGGAAGCCAACTTTTTTTTTGGCAAGATTGGAGGTTCATTGTGTTGATCTAGTGCACTTCAAACTTAACATTTCTCTGCCGTTGCATGTTGCATTTTCCTCATGTACTTATACCAACACAAACATATGCTTGCATCATACATTAGGGGAAAAGGGGGGGGGAATCAAAGTGCATCTTTGTGAAACTTCATTTTTGTGCTCGCTCCTCAAACGCTTAATTATTTGTGGGATAACTCCCTTTTTTCATGGTTGGATTTCATATGTTACTCATGATGTCCTGCATGATGTGTATGCCATGAATCATATTTTATGGGATATGAAATGGGGAATCTTTTTATGTGATCAAGCTCTTGTTTATATACCTTGATTGCTAGTCTGAGGTTGCATTATTTATATCTTATGAACCTGGAGCATGCAAGAAAAATTAGCATTTAAAGAGAACACAAAACATTATGAAGCAGTACAATATTAAGAAGTTTTATTTCTATATGATATAATCTGGCTACCATGGGATGGTGCAAATTTTTTTAGGGAAAGTGATGATGAATGTGTTTTGAACAATTTTTTACTTGAATCTAATGTACCAGAAGGCTATTTGCTAAGGGTGCAATTAGGGGGTGAACTTGGTTCTCTGGCACCCAGGAACTGACCCGATCTGACAAATTTGGGTTGGGACAGTTCTCGGGTGTACTAGTTGGATCAGAGGTTAGACCCCTATATTAGAATTAAGTTGAGAAATTTAGAAGTTCTAATGTTAAGTATTTTGAATAAGTTCCGGAAGTATTAAATTTTTTTATGAGACTTTTAGTAATTGTTATTTTGAGTTACACTATTTTGATGCTTATTTCTGAAACCATTTATACTTGAGTGAAGATTTTTTTTTCTTTCTTTTCACATGGAAATCATTTTATATGGTTTAATTAAGAAAATTTTATGTTGAAAATATGTATTCTTTTCTATGAAAATCATGGTATTTCATTGGTGAAAGGAGTCACTACTCATATTAAGTATTCGCATCGAAGAGTGATAGAACCAACCTCACCCAACCTGAGCAATTTGGGTCGGTTTGGTTTGGTTCTACTCCACATTTGTGTCTGTTTTGGGTCCAAATTTTGAGACCTGACATACCTTTGGTCGGTTCCAAAATGTAGTAGAGCTGAACCAACCCAACCCTGGTTGGACCACTATTCTTTGCAGGCTTCTACTTTCATGATTGACCCTGGAATTCCTCCTAATAGGATGTTATGATGTCATAATGATCAGCCATGGTTCATGTAGGATAGGTCCTAGCCTTAGCCCATATGCAATCCCTACATTATAGGAGAAAATAATTTTTTTTTTCCATATTATGGGATTAAAATTTGAAAATGACTAGTGAAGTTTAGATAATCTGGAAATTAAACCCACAGATATGGATGTCGACCTCCTACTTGGAGTCACCTTCCTCTTTTTCATGCCTCGTGGCAGAAGTATCTAAAGCAGGAGTTAGTTATGGGCTATAAAGATTTGGTTTACTTTTTTGCAAAGGATCTCATGTCAGACAGACAAGGAGAGCAGACAATTTTCTGAGGTATGAGGCGTAGGCCCAGCCAGCCTCAATTTTGTTTGGAGCTGATTGTTTTGCCCAGCCACCACACTTAATCTTTTTGACCTAAGCCTTATGGTTGCAGGGCTTTGTGAGATGTTTTATTGGCAAATCCTCTCTCTCTCTCTCTCTTTCTCTCTCTCTCAGTATGGTCTCTCGAAAAAATTTGCTATAGCTTCTTTCTGATCTCACATTTTGTTTAATTCTGTAAGCAGTAATTCTTGTGACAATTCTTTTTTTTTTTTTTAATTCATAGCACCTGCAGTTAAGTCCACACCAAAGCAAAAGCAGCGGAAGCAAGAAAGAGAAGGTTCGAGCATCACTCCCACTCTTAGATTGCTTTGGTTTTCTTGTTTTTCTAATTAGTGGTCATGCAAAATTTGTTTTGCTATTGCGGGGATCAAGATTTTATGGGTTTTTTCTATCAAAAGATTTTGTGGTTTGTAATTTTTCCGTTTAATCCATTATTTAACAGACCTCTATTACTAACTCTTAGGTAGTGAACAACTCAACAATTCTAGGGATTGACAATGCAGTAGCTTCAAATAAAGTACTAATTATGCATTTTCTGTGCCTGTCCATTGTCCAGATGCAGATGGGCCCAAACGGAAGAAGAAACAGCAAAAAGAAGAAAGTTCAGGTCTGTTTGGTGTTAAATCCACTAAGTAACAGATCCCCATATTTAACTTAGTGAAGTGAACAACTCAAAACTTGTGGGGATTGGCAAAGCAACAGATTCAAGCTAAGTACTTACCATTGCCTGTCTATTGTCCAGATTCAGATGAACCAAAACAGGAGAAACGGAGAAAGGGTGGTTTTCTAGCTCCTATTGGACTTTCAGATGCTCTGATGAAATTCCTTGGTACTGGAGAAAGTGCTTTACCTCGGTCTGATGTTGTGAAAAGAATTTGGGATCATATAAAGAAACATGAGCTCCAGGTATTTGCTGATCTCTTCTGTTCATGGTCAAAATTCTCCTTTTCATGTGTAGGTATCTTATTGAAATTAATCTTTATTTCTAAGGTAAAATTGTCCAACCTTGTGTTAATCTCTTGATGGTTATCAACGGGACCTCCCTTCTTGTTGATAAAAGTGATGACAGCATAAGTTGCAACACCAATCTTTTCAACAGATCTGAATTTACTTCCTTTCCTTGTCAAGCCACTACATCTTGACAAAGCAGCGAAATAATTCTATATTCGTGCTGTTGTTATCCTTAAATTCGGCCCTTATCCTCTTTGAAGGGGTAATGGCATTTCATGCCCTCAACTTTTATCATTTGTGCAGTTTTGGTTTCTTGTTAACATGGTTTCTTGAATCTTTTATAATGCATTCAGGTGTTGGAACTTTTTTAATTGTTGCAATTAGGTTTCTTGTTATCACCATTAGGAAAGTTGGCTATTTGAACTAGGAAATGTTAAATATTCTTATATAGCACTTGCATTCATCCACCATCTCTCTCAATTTCTCATTTGACTCTTGTTTCTCTTTTTTACAACCTTTTTTACATCTCTTCTTGAAGTTTAAGACATCGGGTTTCTTGGCATTTTAATCTACTATATGAAAAAGTTTTATTTCTATTTCTTACAACCTGAATATTCTCAATTCTAATGTTCGATGAATTTTCCCAAGGGCAGTTGTGGTTTCACTGATAATAAGTTTGATGATATTCATGAAAATTTTGTGACACTGAATTGACAGTGGATTCTGTTATTGTCCTGTTCCTACTGCTTGCTTCTTCTCTTGCAATTTCAGCCTTTGAGGACATGTCTTTTTTAAAACATTTCTTGGGTCATCTATGCAATTTTGTAAGTCTTAAAAATAACACCTAATTGAACTTTAAAAATATAAAAATAAAAATTCTAAACAATTGATTGCAAAATAAAAGGCTTAAATAGTTTACTGCTCAAATGGTAGAAATTTAGGCACTTAAAATGTCATTTACCCTCTCCTGAGCATATATTTATTTAAATCACTCATCCGCTGTAATGATTGGAAAAGTAACAAAGAAATGACAATTTTAAACTACCATTTGAAGTGATGCAATGCGGAAAATATTTCATCATTACATAAAAGATCTAACCAATCAACAAAAAAAAAGAGCCAGATTTTATGAAGACAGGGCTTTGAGTTGATTAAAGTGATCAAATTGATTGAGGAGATTCAATAAGCCACAGGAATGACTCAAAATGGATCTGCATGCTCGTTAGGGGAAAATATTTTATCTCAAGAATACATGACATTCCTGTGGCATAGTTTCTATCTGCTGAATCATCTGAATGTTAAACATGCTCATTGCTTGTGCAACTTTAGAATAGAATCCTGCAGGGGTCTTCTAGCATTGGAACTGAACTGCAGGGTTAGCAATCAAGGCCATTAGAGTTATCAGTTATTAAGTTTCCAAATAAAAGCCTTTCTGTGAATCATCTTTCTGAGTTGAAAAAGTTCATAGCTGATGACTTGGTTATTCTAGTTGTGTTTAGATGGAAATACCAGATATTTGTTTGCAAGTTTGCTTAAATTTTATCAAGTTTGAATATGTTCACAGAACTAATATCTGGATGATCAATTGTGAGCCAAGGACAAAAAGGGGAATTATTGACACGATTTCCACTATAAGAAAGTTGCAAGTATTCCAGTTTGTTGTACTTTTGTGAAACACTTGGTTATAACTGCCTGTTTCTTGGGATCTCTCTCTCTCTCTCATAATTTTGCTTGCAATTTTCATTCTTTTGAAGGTGCTATTTTGTGGAACTTTATAGATAGATTTTGGAAGCTGTATTGACCTATTACTTTAATTTCTTTTGTTAATACTTGAAGGATCCATCTGATAAACGGAGAGTTATTTGTGATGACAAGCTGAAAGAGCTTTTTGATGTCGAATCCTTCCATGGTTTCACCGTTTCTAAACTCCTATCTACTCATTTTATCAAGGCAGAACAGTGAGTTGGTTGTTTGTCGTTCTTGTCACGCTCGACAGAGGTGGAGATTTTGCTTGTGAGTTCTAGGTTACCTGTGTTTGTTCTCTGTTTTTGTATCTCTTTTAACATTCTCTCCTGGAAGCGCAAATAGAAAAGTTGATAATATCAATCAATTGCTTCTGGAATTATTTTTCTTCCTCTTGTTATAGATTTTCAGTTGCTGTCATTTTTGTGTATGAATAATTTTACATGACTATTTGTGCTACCCTACACTGGTGTGTGTGAGAGAGAGAGAGAGAGAGAGAGGTGGCTGATATATCCAATATGTGGATCAAGAGTCATCAACTAAGGTGGGCTCTTTGAAATTTTGATTTCTTGTTGATGCATTGGAAAGAATAATGACACCAATGGATAGTCAGTTCAGTAGAACGATGTACTAAATCTCTTAATGATGCTCGGTTTGAAATTTGGGAATAGAAAAGCTCACACTAAGAGAATGACTTCATAAATTGGATCTCTGTTCGAATTAGATTAGTCGGAGTAAGATTTCAGATATCATTCATAGATAAGGAGAAATAAAAAGAATGATTGTTTTGAATTCAGATTAAGAGAAGATGGTCGAGAGGCCATTGATTTTTAACAAAAACCTTGATTGGACCGAGTGAATAGGAAATTAGTCTGCACCAACTCTGTGGTTTAACCTTGGTTGGACCAGTTGATAAGGTTAGCAGTAAAACATTTTTTGTGCTGAGGTTACACAGAAGGGTTACATGCTTCGCATATGGTAACACCTGATGAAACCATGAGTTAGTCCAATTCTGGACGACTTGATTCATAAAGTCACTGGACAGAGATGAAAGAAAAGTCCATTTTTGTGAGCTCACTACTAGCAGGTATAGGAATACCGTTAAAAGAAACACATAGCAAGGGGAGATAAAGAAAAGAAGGGTGCGTGTGTTTGGAGAGAGAGAGAGAGAGCCACGGTACAATGGAGGCCCCCCCCCCCAAACAAAAAAATAAGGCTGATGGCGCGGCAACCTGATGGCGCGTTTTCCCTAGCATTGCAATCGCAACTTTTGGCTTCCTTTATTCCGAAATTTGATATAATAACAAAATCTTAATATTTGAAATCGATTATTTAAAAAATAAATTTAAAAAAGATAAAAATAATAAAAATAAAAATAAATAAATAAATCAATAGATAAATATCTAAAACATATTAATTTAATTTATACGGATTCTTTTATATCATCCATTCCTATTTAAGACAATTTTCTTTTCTAAATTCTTAACTTTTATGTTTTTGCGGATAATTTGTATTCAAATTTTCAACGGGCTGTAGTGTCATCACTTATACAAACTGTTCCTTGTTTTCCTCTCCTTAATTATCATTTCATATGCTCTTCTTCCTAGTACAAATATTCTATAATAATAAGGTTGAGAATGAAAAGAAATATATTGAGAGAATTCATGTTAAAGAGAATCTGATAATAGTTTAAATCGAATTAATCAAAATATAATTATGAATATCGGTGGATCTAAGTACAAAAAAAAAGACATTCTAATAAATATAGACCAAGTTTTCAGCTTTTCAAATGGTTATCGCATGATGACATTTTCTACGATCTCCTTGTGTATTCACGTTCATGAGTTCGTATCTGTTGGATCATTATTCTATGATTATTAATTTTTATAAGATGGAATAGTATTTATCTTACGGCTATCATCTCAATGGATATTGATACTCATGAGATCTTAGAAAATCCTCCGAATAATATATATATATATATATATATATATTTTATTATACAGATATTTGAATCTGAGATCATCAGGTTGGGAGAAGAGATTTGTATCATCAGGCTTTTTCGTTAGGGATGAATAGTATATATTTTGTATCCATGATAAAGATAGTTAAATCTTATTCTTGTCATTGATATAATTTAAGTAACATTATTTTTCATTTTAGAGATTTCAAATTTGACACTTCATTTTCTATCAGGAAAAAAAAAAAAAAAAAAAAAGAAATCTTGTCCTTGTCCCCCTTGCTGCCATCGGGTCCATCAAGTTAATTATCATGCTAAAAACGTGATATTGATTCCATTCCATCTACGGTAGAGCAAAGATGTCAATCAGTGAGAAATGGGTGGGGCTCAAATTTGCAAAGAAAAAGAAGAGGGCTTTCTCATTGGCAATTGTGCTTATTGCATATTCCTACATTTTTTTTTAAAACAAAGGATAGTATATATGAAGCATGTGATGATATTGGTTTGAGGTGCTTTGTTATGAGATCCTTTTTTTCTTAGGATTCTTCATTACATTAGAGATTTGACTCAAATGGTTCCATGTCTCCGACAATTGAAGTCTCTAACCTAATTTCAGCCATTGATTAGCAATATATATTGTTTTTGTTACACAAATATCCATTGATTAGCAATATATATTTTTTTTATTACACAAATATTCAAATCCTGAATCTCATGATCAGAGGAGAGGGATTGTAATCACTAATCTGTCCCCTTAAGGATATACTCAATGCATATCTAGAATCAATCGGGAAAGTATCCATTTTTTCAAGAAAGCAACAAGAGGGCTTGCATTTGGTATGTATCCTAATTTCTATGTGAATAATAGAAAATACAGTACGAGGAAACTACGGTCTCTTTGTAGTAGATGAAAAGTTAACAAAAAATAAAAGAGCGATAAGAAGCAATCGAAGCCCATGATATCGATGGAAATCTTGAAAATAGAAAAACAAAAATTGAGAGCGTTAATCTTTTTATTTTTTAATTTTTGTTATCGAAATCTAAATTTTATTTAATTACTCTGATTCGAATATTTTGGAATCTATTTTAGAGGTTGACTTTTCTAAAATTTTTTTCGTCGTTATCATAACTCGAATTTAAAATATCTAATTGAGAGAGTAAAGTGTTCGATCACTTAACTCAAAGGAGTTTGGTGAGAGAGTCAATCTCTAATAAAACTTCACAACAACGTTAAACAAAATTTTAGATACTAGTTGTTAAATAAAAAAAAATTAACTAATTGTTAAAGAGATGAGATTTTTTGGATTAAATTATAAAAATAAAAGATTTTTTATAAGAGGGTGACGGAAAATGGAAAATGTTTGAATTTTGTTGGTATTGTACTTCGATTTTTGAATTTTGTGGGACTAATACTAAATTGAGTGTCGGGAAGTCGCCATTCCTTCTGTAACGGATGCGAACCTTTGGGCCGGATCTTGCCGCTCAATTATCCATTCACGCCACGTGTCGGAATCAGAGAGGAATAGACCAAACTTTGCGTTTGGTAGATTTTTTGGATTCTCTGATTGGAAATGGAACCTTCTCCGAATGTCACGCCCATCGCCATGCGTTATCCCTAATCCTAAAAGAGCATTGAAAAGACACATTTACCCCCGCTGCACACTGCAAATAGAAATGCCCGTTGAGAAGAACATTTTTGTTCTTTCGTTCTTTTTTAATTATTTATTTATTTTTATAAATACTAAGAATTCATTAGATACTAAACATAAGTATGAGCCGGATGGTTAGTCCAAAATTAGAGGTGTGTTTGTCTAAATCATCCTAAAAATCAAGTTCGATTACATTCTGACGTGTAAGAAAAATTTAAAACTAATATAAAAAATATCGAAAATTCAACCCTTTATCATAATTCACTAAAATTTTTTTTAAACTTGAATATTAAGTGTTCGACGTATTCTTTTTATTCATATGAAAAAAATCAGATTTTGGTTTAACGTGACATCATTTAATTAAAGTTATTTTCTTTTTTTTTTTAATTTTATATTCGTGTGTTTTTATAGTAATGTGACTAATGTGACATCAATTTTTTTTGGACAAGGTTAATCAGAGGTAAAATTTGTCTCACCTACCACGAAAACTAGCTCAAAACCTACCATGGACAGCTTTGTTTACCTTTCCTGAGTTCGAGATGAAAATTTCATAAGATTTTTTTTTTCTTTTCTAACATGATAAGTATTTTTCTCTTCTAAAATTAAAAATTTTCAAACTTTTAGTATTAAAAATTATAGTTCAAGGAAAATATAATCACAAACTTGCTTCACATTAAAAGTGTTATTTCAACGTATCACCTTATTTAAAAAAAAATTAATATATTATCGTTTACCAAGGAATAATATTTTTCTGTAATTCTTATGAATATCAATACCCATAGATTTGATGGGTATTAATTAAATGTAACGGGAATAAATCCTAATCATCTACTTTCATGAATGATTCAAAGTTTAAATTCATATGAATAATTTTAATACACAAGAGAGATTTAAACTTGAAAGGAAATGGTACCCATTATTCTTGTGAATATGAGTATCAACAGGTTTGGTGGGTATTAATTAAATATAACCAGATTGAATAATAATTATTTAAATTTTTTTGAATGATCAAGATGGGAATTTGAACGATCTAATGACCATTAATGACATAAATATTAATGTTCACAAAAATAACAAAACTATTCACCCATAAAATCTTGAAATCTTTTAAATATTTTTCAATACCTTTCAGATACTATAAAATTACAAAAACCAAATATCATATATTATCGATTACTAATGAATAATACTCTTCTTCTATCATTCCCATGAAGAATCAATACTTGTCCGATTGAATTTTAATTATTCAAAATTTTCTAAATAATTAAAATTTGAATTTGAATGATGTAATAACCATTAACCCCATAAGCATTAATGCCCACAGAAATAAGAAAGTTCATATAATTTTGAAATTTTGTAAATATTTCTCAAAAGGTCATTTTATTTTTTGGTTTATATCTTATATTTATTCAACTAATCTGATTCGAATACGATGAAACCCATTTTAGAGATTGACTTTACAAAATCTTTTTTCGTTGTTATCAGAATTCGAACTCAAGATCTTAAATTAAAGGAGTAGAATACCCGATCACTCAAATTAAAGAAATTTTGGTTTCTCAAGAGGTCATTTCAACATATCATCCTTGTAAATGCTATAAAATTTTTTAAAAAAAATTCATATAGTATCAACTATTAATAAATAATATTTTTTTATAATTCTAATAAATATCAATATTCACTGGATTTGTAGGTATTAATTAAATGTGGTCCGATTAAAATTAAAATTTATTAAAAATTTTTTGAATGATTAAAATTTAAATTTATACGATCTAATAACTACTAGTGTTGTAAATATTAATATTCACAGAAATAAAAAAGAAAAAAAATTCACCAGAAAATCTTTAAAATCTTATAAATATTTTTCAAAATGCCGTTTTGGGAAATCAGGAAGACTAAAGGAAAATCAATTTTTTTTTTTTTTTATATGACCGACAGATTGATCACGCTGTACGGAAACCCGAAAAGGCAAAACCAAAATTGCACCGCGTCAACTCAATTAACCCAAATACGCGACGCGACGATCCGATATATATATTTTTTCATTTTTAGTTTTAATTTAAGCCGAATCTTTGGGCTTTCTAGTGGTCTGATTCTCCACCTGGAAAACCTTTTTCGGATCTCCGGATTCTCGTTTTCTTCTCTCTTTCCTCTATTTATATATTTCCTCTCTCTACTCTCTCTCCTTGTTTTTCTCAGCAAATGTTAGAAAGAGAAAACACAAACCAAAAACTACAAATGGGTTTGAGTTCATTTTACATCCCCAAAACCATTTCTCTCTTTTTGAAGGATCTCTCTATGGTTCATGACAATTTTGAAAGGTCTTCTAAGCTTGATGGTTTTGTTAATGCTTTGGAAGATGAACTCCACAAGATTGATGCTTTTAAGAGGGAGCTTCCTCTATCCATGTTTCTTTTACAAGACGGTGAGATTTTTTTTTTCCCTCCCCCAATTTTTTTAAGCTGAAGATTTTGTGATCTGTGATATGGGATTTTAGATTTTGATGAGTTGGGTTTTTCTTTTTTGTTTTTTCGGTTTTTAGCTATTTTGAAGGTTAAGGAACAAGCGAAGCAGTGGAGGACTAGTGATGATCAGCCTGTGATAGAGAAATTTGTACCATTAAAGGTTAATTCGGATGAAGATGAGGAGGATAAGAAAAAATGGATGAGCTCTGCGAGGCTATGGTGCACGAAAGAGCATAATTCAACATCACAAGTGAGTTTGGTATTTTTAATTTTTTATTATATCATATCACATACAAAAATAGCTTATAAAATACACACAAAAAAATGCGCACACAGACACGTATACGCGGAACAAACGCACTCACAGACACGACAAGCTCATACAATTCTACGCATAGTTTTGCATTTAGAGAATTTATTCATCGTATCAGAACTCTTCTTTGGTAATTTAATGAAGTTTCTTTTTCTTTTTGTTTTGATTAATTTAGAAAATTTGTATGGATTTAAGAGCCGGAGATTTTAATTTTTTGGGTTACAGACAGATGAACAAGATAAGGGATCTGCAGCCTCAGAGAAATCAAGGCAACCATGTAATTCTAGTACTAAAGGAGGGGCATTTATGCCCTTTAAGAGGGAATGTGGCTTAGAAGTTAAGGAAGAGAAAAGCGTTCAAGTTCAACCACTTGGTGGTCCTTCTTTAGTGCCTTGTGTGACCAGTGAACTGCATACAAGCAATCTGGGGTCAAAAGTTGGGGGCAGTTTCCAAAGTGTTTGTGGGTCATCATCTTTGTTCTCAGAAAATGTCAAGGTGTTGAACAAACCTTATCAACAGACTTGTAGAAAACAAAGGAGATTTTGGTCATCTGAATTGCATAGAAGCTTCATTAATGCCCTTCAACAACTTGGAGGTTGTCAAGGTTAGAACGTTTCTTAAATTTGACAAAGTATATAAAACATTATTTGCCTGATACTTGTCCCTGAAGAAGTTTTATTTTTGGTCACCCCGGAGACCAACAACACTCGTAGTTACCTCAAGCTAATCCTGGGTAAATTTTAATTGGTCTTTGGTTAGTGGATATTAGTATATCTGAACTAGTATTTCATACTGTTGTGCAGCGGCCACACCTAAACAAATAAGAGATCTCATGCAAGTGGATGGCCTGACAAATGATGAAGTAAAAAGTCATTTGCAGGTTAGATTTTGTTCTCTTCACTTTATATTTTCCTACATATTCCTATGTTTATTCACAAAAACTAAATAATAAATATTATGTATACATATGTTTGGTTCTACTTGCAGAAATACAGGCTTCATGTTAGAAGAGTTTCAGCTCCAAATTCAGATGACTCATGGATGGTTCGATGCGGAGACTCTGCATCCTACAATGCTTCCCCGGAAGATCCCTTTCACCGTGTCAAAGGAAATTCCATCATTCATGGTGATAGCATGGAAGAAGTTGAAGATGAAGATGATGAAAAATCTGAAGTCCTTAGCTGGAAAAGCCAGCATAACAGTTTCATAGAAAATCAAGTACAATCATCCTAAATCATAATCTCATTAACCCCATGAAATTTTGCAGACAGCAGTGCACATAAAAAGGTATTAACAGAGGAAGTGGGTGATGTTATAATGAATATATATCAATTTTCATTGGTATAGGTTGGAAGCCCTTTGGTGCCTTTGAGAGGTAGCTTAATTCTCCTCAACTCCAGTTTGTGAGTGTGTATCTTAAAATTAGATGGAAAGAATAAAGTTTAGAACATGGGAGCTTTGTTTCGTTCTACACAAGAATAAGAGGATGTGCTTTAGAACCTCAGAATCTTGCTCTTTCTTCTTCCTTGATAATTCAGTTTCTTAATTTTTATTTCCCTGATTTTCATCATAGTGCTAGATAATGGAGTATGGCATTTAGTGCCCCATCGTTTTCCTTGTCCAATGCACTTCAATAAATTTTTGTAAGTATTGATATTCACGAAATAATATTCTCTAAATTGTCATTTAACAAATATCGATCATTTTATTTTTTTTTAAAAAATAATAATAATAATCATTATATAGTGATTCAGTGTGATTATCAATACTTATTTGCCTAGAAAAACTTATATGTGTATTTGTGTGACTATGTTGTCTTGACACCTTAAAAGAATTGTCTACGCTGTCACACCCAAGTATTGCATATCAATTGAAATTTGTAAGTGTTTGGATGCATTTATCAGGACTATTTATTGATTTTTTTGGGAAAAAATTTAGCTTTTGAAGTCAAAATGGATTTTAAAATAATAATAAGTTGAAAGGATTTTATGGGGAAATCTTAATTTACTATGGAAATTAATATATCTTCGTAAAAATTTTTATTTTAATAAATATTAATTTTAGAATAAGATAAAATACTTTTCAATAAAGAAATCAATCGGACCCTCCTTCACAACATGCCTTTATTCTAATAAAAAAACCTTAATTCAGTATTACACTCCTAAGAAGAGAGAGAGAGAGAGAGAGAGAGTGAGTGTGTGTGTGTGTGTTGGCTTTTGTAGGGGATGAAAGGGCACTATCCTCCTAAGTTGCTCATAAGTACCGTCTCGATCTCGATTTTCGATCTCTGTCTTTATCTCTATCCGATAAATCTTAATTTATGAAATACAAGAAGATATATTTATATATTCTTAAGAAGATACGTATCTTCATCCTAATCAATTTCTTAATTATATTTAAGTGATGAGGGTAAGATTTTTTTTTATATATATAAAAAGATGTCAAATCAAAAAAGAGAAAATGGAAATAAAGAAACTCTATTGTTTGAACTATTTCTGAATATAGTTATTTCAATTTTGATCGATTCAGATAAGATTAATGTATCATTTCTCTCTTACTTAGATTTAGATAAGATTAAGATAACATCTCTCTCTTACTTAGATAGGCACACTATTGTTGGCATATTTATTCGTAGGATTGGATTTATTTTATGTTCTTCCGTACAGCATTTGTGCATCCAGCCATGGATGTCAAACACCACAAAAGACAAAGAAAATGTCAACCTCTTTATTAATAAATTGTAATTGTATTGTATATTAACGTTAAATAAAATGGGTCACGTGACAAGTGCATGCCTACTGTAAAATGATATTTGTCTAATTAGAAGGAAAAAAAAGGGTGAAATATCTATTTATTTACATTTTTTTACTGATTATTTTAGTTGAACAAAAATTAAATCAATATCAATCAAATTATTTTGAATTCTAAATTCTGAGTTTCAATAATTCTTTTAGTATAAGAATTTCATATATATATTTTTGTATAAATATTTGTTTATATATATTTCTCTAAGTCAGTTATGCGATAATTTTTTTAATTGGTACCATGTCGTGGACACCGTCCGGTATCTGGAGGTTTGTCCCAATTAATCCAAACCGACCGTTGTAGTGGTTCCGTTCGAAGGGCGGGTCTCCCAACGGGGAACGTTCCATATACATGAGAGTTCGATACTCCCAGCGGGAGTCAAAACTCATTCATGCATAAGGATACTCAAACCCACATCCAGTTGATTCAATCTACGTTGATATGTAATAATAATAATTAGAATAAACTCTAATTCAAAAAGAATTTAATACATTAAAATTAACAAAATCCGATCCTTATTCATATAGAACTCAAATTCTATATAAATGCTTATTTTTATCTGTTAAAATTGTTTTATTACAATAAGACAATAAAAGTTAAAATTAAAATTGAATTTCACAATTTTTATGAAATTTATTTAATTTCAAACACAATAATAAGAAACTTAATTCCTAACCTTGCCCAAAGAATAAAAAAAAAAAGAAAAAGAAAACGCTTGTAAACTCATTTAGGGCAAATCTCCATATTGTGTTATTCTTATTAAATCACCGCAAATTCGAAATAATTACCAATTTTAGGTTGAGAAGAGTGAGAGAGGGTACAAAATAATTTCATTTTCACCCCGATTTTGAAGGAAATATTGTCCCTTAAAAAAATTAAGGGAAAAATATTTATTTTCAAAATATCCCGGGAAAAAAATTAAGGGTTTTTACCTCATTTTCCTTGTGCTTATTTATTTATTTATTTTTTTTGTGACAGATCGGAGTGGAAAAATACTACTTGTAAAAGAAATCATATTTTAAATATTACACTTCAAATTTAATATTTTGTTAATACAGTTTTCTATGATGGAATAAATAATAATATACACAAATCTGTTAAATGTAACGGGTCAAAAAAATAAAAATATTATTAAGATATTTAGATTTTAAAAAATATTTTATAAAATAGAGAAAATAAAAAAAAATCCCGTAAAACCCATAATTTGAAGCTCTGCCATCAAGCTCAAGGCCATTAAAACAATGTTTAACCCATAATTTCCGATCCGACTACTCCACCTCTCTTCTCGGACAGAAATTTGTCGGACCACCGCCCACCACCACCACCACCAAAGATAATCAAGTTCAAGCTCAAGGCCTCAAAACCCAATTGAAGGATGTTGATATATCTCATGCGGCTGCTGAAATCGAGTACTATTTGAACTCCAAGCCTTCAGTTTGAAACTAGTTAAATAACCAAAAATATGAAACAAAAATTTCATCAATCCTTTACAATCGAGCGATTGCGGATGATCAGACTGAACAATCAAGCAATTGGGCTTTACAATCATGGAATTGCGGACGATCAGATTCAAGCCCCAGGAGTTGCAATCTTATAAGATGGGGATGAACAGGAGAAAAGCAGAGAACGAAGGAAGGAGAAAATCCCCGAATGACAGACAGAGATTCATCTCTAAGTTCACAGTTCCTAATAATTTTTCTTGTACAATATTTCCTAATAATTTTCATTCTAAGCTTAAGAACTATTTCTACATTTTTCTTTATAAAACATAGACGAAAATCGGGAACGATATTATGTATTATTTTTAATAATGATTTATATGCCAAATGGTGTTTTAGTCGAATCCTGTCTTTGAATGCAGAGGTACGACCCATAGAACAGAGGAGATTGACAATATTCTCCCCTTAACTTTCAGTATTTTATCTATTTTTCAGTTAAAAGTAACTTTATATACTTTTTTTTTTCTTTTTTTTTTTTTTTTTACATTTTCTCCCTTAACTTTTGAAGTTTAACACATTAGTCCTTTCAAATGTTTTGTTTTGTTTTTTTTTTTAAAAGCCATTAAGGAAAGGTTTGAAGCTTTTTAAATGATAAATTAGAAAGTAGAAAACCTCTGGCATTTAAAAAAAATTTAGATAGTTATATTTTAGGAAGTTATTTTTGAAAATAACTCAAAATTAGAAGGTAATTTTGTATTTATAAAAAAGAAACGAAAAGAAAACCTCATGCTCAAGTTCAAGATCATTAAAAAAAAAAAAAAAAAAAGAAGAAGAGGAGGAGGAGCTTTGTGCGGATGTGGCCTCGAACGAAAAAAAAAATTTTAAATATCTCCCATGATAAACTAATTTCAAAAATATCACAACATGTCGAGTTTTCAAAATTTGAAGTGCACTATTCATGAAATGGTACTATGTCAAGTTTTGAAAACTCAACATGATACTGTTCATAATCATCTCATATCGAGTTTTCGAGTTTTTAAAATTAGACATGACATTGTACATGTCGAGTATTGAAAACTCGATATGATATTATTTATTAAACAGTGCACAGTATTTAATGAACAGTGCGTATTATTTAATACAGTATTTACTGTTCAATGAATAGTATCATATTAAGTTTTCAAGATTCGATCTGACGTGTTATTTTTGGAATTTTTTTATGATATGTGTTGTTTATTTTTTTATTATTATTATTTTTTTATTTTTTTGGGCCGGTTCCGAACAAAGCTGGGAGGAGGAGAGTTATAAATCAAATTTCTAAATATTTTAACCTAAAATCCAATTTAATTTGCAAAACCCAAAATCTCCGGACTCCACTTTCCAACCCCCCGTGCCAAAACCCTAGATATTCTATTGCGGAAATTGCTTTAACGAGCTTCAATTTCCTCAGGTACTCTCTCTCTCTCTCTCTCTCTCCCCATCTTTTGAAGCGTGCGACTCATTCTGGCAGAGAAATTATGAGGGAAATCGTGACTATTCAAGCTGGTAGCTTCGCAAATTTTGTTGGTTCTCACTTCTGGAACTTCCAGGTAAAGTTAAACATTCATTTCTTCTTCTTGAAAGTTCTTGTTATTTGATTTGGGATTATTTAGAAGTTTAATTTGCCCTACTTTAAGCTGAGAGTTTTTTTTTTTTTTAATTCATATTTTCGAATTCTTATGCTAAGGATGTTATGAAAGGAAATAGAATATGTAACAAAAAGTCAATTAATAAAAATAGTGAATTTGATTGTTGAAATTCACAAACTGGTGCATAATAAATTGTTTTAACTGCTATGAATATGCACATTGCAGTTGGTATTTTCGATAGCTTACTTTTTCCACCAGGGTTGAAGGCTGGGGGAGGCCAGGGGCAGCTGCCCCTCTGAAATTTTAATATAAAAAATTATATATGATCAATTTAAAATATTATAACCCTGAGTGTTGTTTGCAACCTAAAAATTAAAACCCTGCCTCACTTAAAATCGTAACCTCAAACGCATGTTGTGCGTTGCCCCTCTCACAAATATAAATTTTTGGGTCCGCCCTCCTTGTACATTTAGCTTTGTTGTTTATTAAAAAGTGAAGAAATTTTATATGTAACTTAGAACCAAATGAAAAGAAATACAGTTTGTTCAATTAATATTTCAAATGAAATCATTTTCTTACAACCCAAGTACCTTAATGTGGAATTCAATTGAAATTGGACATGTAAGTTTAATTCTAGAGTTTGTAACTTACTGTAACCATGTGGGACCTATATAAATGAGTTCATCTAAAAATCCTTTGATTTTTTCTTTCTTTTTGGGATGATTTATAATTTTTCACTTTTTATGAAGGCAGAATCGAAACCCTCATTTAGAAGAAAAAAAAAATAGTATTAGAATTGAACTCTACAATTTTTGTGCTATTCATTTGGCTCCGAGTATTAGCATCAGATTGTCTAGTCTAGGCTTGATAAATAAATATCTTTCTTAAAAAAAAAAAAATTAGTTGGAATTGAACTCTAAATTTTTGTGCTATTCATTTGGTACCGAGTATTAGTGTGCCCACAATATTAGCATCAGATTGCCTAGTCTAGGCCTGACAAATAAATATCTTTCCCATTTCTCTGCTTTTCTTTTAGCTTTGCATGAGTTTTGGCATATGTATTTACTGAAACTTTTTAGAATATTGCCCCTTGACACCCTGCTTACTAAACATGGATTTTTGATAGGTGAAAAGCTCTCTCAATATTGTATTGATTTGATATGCTTAATGTGGCAGGATGAGCTGCTTGGGTTGGCTGAGGACCCTAACAGTGATCGGGTCTTCAAGACTCAATGCTTGAATATGGATGTCCTCTACCGAACAGGTGAAACGCAACAGGTGAAGCTTTCACCTTTTAGCATATGTTTCCCTTGGTTCTCCCATCAAAATAAAAATAGACATCTGCATAATTTCTGACAATTTATTCAGAAAAGTGAGATGTGCATCATAGGTCAAGCATTTTCTTCTGTGGCTACAAAAATCACGTTTGGTTTTTTAATTCTTCCTGCAGTCACTGTTGTATTTTCTTGCTTATAGTCTTCTCTCTGCATAGCTGCTACGAAATACTGAAGTTTTTGGTTGTATTTTTGTGGATAGAAATTTGTGATTCTTAAGTAGATGATTTTTGCATAATTTTATTCGGTTCTAAGTAATTTGTGTACTTATGACACGTGGGGATGAATCTACTGTTATTGGACAACTATCTACTTGGTGAGAATGGTTCATACTAACCTTTCATGAACTTAAACTGTGGCAATTTCATTTTTTTTTCCACCTGGATAATTTTCAAACTTTGGAGTTTCTAGAGATTCTTTACTTATCTCTAGAGCATGTGCAGGGCATTCCTACATATACCCCGCGGTTGGTTTCAGTTGATTTACAAGGTACATGATCTTTTTCCCATTGCTGTCATTTGCTTTATTTAGTTTGTTTTTCTTAGAAGCAATCATATTATCTGTTCAGCCTACTCATTTAGTTGTTTCCACATTTCACCTTATTCTATACAACATAGTTATTAAACTCGATGTGCATATTGACCTATTTGTCTTGAATTTTATGGTTCAATCGGTTGAACCATTGGGTTACTGGTTCTACCGCTGATTTTTTTATTA
The DNA here is from genome assembly GCA_033439265.1 of Dillenia suffruticosa. Lineage (NCBI taxonomy): Eukaryota > Viridiplantae > Streptophyta > Magnoliopsida > Dilleniales > Dilleniaceae > Dillenia > Dillenia suffruticosa. The sequence goes on from JAVTVX010000027.1 coordinate 4,055,990, forward strand.
TGTTAATATATAAAAATATATATAATTATATTTTAAATATAAAACATTAATCACAATATTTATAAAAGTTAATATATGTTTTAAATTTGAACCATGAATAGTATTTTATAAATATTGTAAAATATAAATTCTTTCATTACTCCAAATTTACCTTCATTGATGAAAAAGATATTTTCCCAAATATTATTTATAAAAGATATTTTATACATAATTTCCTTTAAACTCTTGTATTATTATTGTTATTATAGAAATAGGGTGATGGCATTATTATTGAGAGATTGATTAAATTCTTTTCTTTACGAGTGTTTGGGATACGTTACAAGTTTTCCACTCCTTTGAAACTTTCCATTTTTTCAATGGAGAAGAGGGGATCATTATGACTTTCATTGGGAAGGTGATTTTTCTTTCTTTTTGCTTTAAAGTTTTTGAATAATACAAAAGTCAACATGAGAATTAAGAAAAATTATAGTAACTATACACGGGTTTTGTAAAAACCCATGGTCACACGGTTGCGGGTCAACCCATTATTGACCCTCGAGTTTGTACGAGTTGAATGCATAAACGGTCTAATTTATAAACCAACCTGTAAAATGTATAGGTCGAGGGTTGACTTAGTTCGATAGGCGGGTCGGTCCAGGTTTAATAATTATGCTATACAACACTGTTTAAGTTTTGTAGAATGTGGAATTCTTTTTGAGAAATCTGATACAAATAGGCACAAATAGTATGAAATATTGAGGACATATCTTATTGCTATAGCATGGTTGATGTTGTGGAACAATTGAGAGGAAACTGATGTAGTCCTACTCCAATGTAGCTATTTTTTTGGTCAAACGTATATGGAGAGGAAAAAGATGGTGTGGTGTGAGAAGTGACTTTTCATTTTTAGGATGATGCGTTGGATGGGATAGCTAGATTCATGACTGCTTTTCATTGTGTGAGTTTGTAACTGTGGTTCTCCCTCGGTGCTTTTCTTGCAAGGCAGTTGTGGTGACCCCCCCCCAAAAAAAAATAGGACCACCACCAAAAAAAAAAAGTTGGCAAGTTCATGTGGTACATTGTCTTTGATCAAGAGAAAATTGTTGCAGTTTTATGTTTAAATTTTGTAATTCGTCAAGTTTGACAATATTTTGTGCTAAAATTTTCATAAAGATGTTGAATTTCTAATCATGCAGGATCCCTTGGCTCTGTGAGTTCACGTGGTACATTGTACAGTGAGATGCCATCTGGAGCATCGAATGCTATTGCATGGTAAAACATGCTTTGCTTCATCTTCGACAGTTGTTGAACTGTAGTGTCTTATGTTACGATATGACCTATGATGTTATTTACATAAACAATAATAAAAAATAAGTATCCGGCTCATTGTCGTCAGCAGTTGATTAGTTAATTAAATATACTAACTGGCATCTTTCTATCTTGGATTACCAATTTCCAGTTCTTCTTTTAAATAATTCATCTGTACATCCTTTGTGTACATCTCTTATTTTTATTAAAAAAAAAAATTCTGCTGGTTAGAGATGTTGCATAAGAGTGGACCCGAGGGTAGTCTATACAGTTCTCCCTTTTCTTCTCTTCCTTCCTCTCCTTCTCACTTCCTCCATTTTGTTTTTTTATGACTGTCCTCTTTGCTCACTAGTGTGTCTGTATCAGACTCGGAGTCTTAAGAAAGATGAAAACTATTATAAAATAAGGAAGCAGTAATGCACCCTTAGCAACCTGAGAGCCTAATAAGGAACCTGCAAAAATGCTATATCTGCATAAGCAACAGAACATTGAGAAGAAAACATATAAATGAAGTCAGAAGCCAAAGTTGGAAAACGAGAAAGGGCCCTCTCAGTATCTGGAAAATTCTCCTATTCTATCCCTCCATAACAGCCAAATAATAGCCAGTGAGATCATCTGGGTAATGTTCACCATCTTATGCCCGTAGGCTCATAATTTGCTCTACACACTTCCATAAGGCATGGTCATTAGGGTATAGAGTTTGTAAAACCTTTGGTGGCCTATGGGGGTTTTGAGTAATCTCGAGTTCTTATCTATTTGTTTCAAAGGCTTTCTTTTCCAGAAGGATGCAAAAGCTTTTCTTGGAAGTGTTATTTATTTATTTATTTTTTTGGGGGGAGGTTGCAGGAGCCTTTAGAGTTAATTCCTTTCAGTTCAGGGGATTTATTGGGATTAGAAGGCTCTCTTGGTTTTCCATTTACCATTATTTTACATCTCATTTGGATTATATCCTTATTTCCATGTTAAGATTATTCACTTCAACAAACATTCGATGAGTAGTGCATGAATAAATGATTTAATAACACAAGCTCCTGTTGTTTAGAGTCACGATGTTAAGCCCCCATTTCCTGAAAGTTGTATTTGACTTAAGATCTTAGATGCTGCTTGGTGCACCAAAAAGCAACCTTAGGGGAAGCTGAAGACTTCCATATAGCTTTTGAATGGAAGGTATCTCTCCTAAGATCAATCTCAATTGATCTTTTGGCTTGCACTTTTTTGTCTCGCTTTATTGGTATGCTTCAAAATCTTCAAAGATGAAGTTGCTTAGAACTGATTGTGATGATGGTTTTTTTTTTTTTTTTTTTTGGGATGGAAATTGTTACAAAAAATTTGTACAATACATGCACTTGAATGCTCAACTTCCTCTTTGACTCACCATCAAGTGCCCTCATTGGTTTACATTTGAAAATATGAACTATGATCTGAATGTTGTTACTACAAATATTAAATGCTATACTTGTGAACTTACTGCCATCACATTGAACTTTGAAGGACATGAGGTGAATGTAATTTTTTTTTTTTTTTTTTTATTTAGTTCATCCTTAATAAGTCTCTGACTCCAGTTTGTGTAGAATAGACTTATGTGCACGGGGCAGTGAGTTTTCATCAATTCCCATGAATTGGAGATCACAAAACGCCAACAGATTCTTATACTCTGAGCTTTTTATTTTTTATTTTTACTATTTTTTATTTTTTTAATGTAATTGAACATCTCCCCCCCCCCCCCCGCGGCGGCGGGATTACCATTTGATTGTATTGAGTGGTGCCAGATAATGTGCAGGACCGGAAATGTTTCCACTCATGTATCTGCTCCTCATGAAAAGAACTTGTTCTTACAAAGTTTGCATGATCAAGAGAAACAGAAATCTGGCATTGTGAATGGCGGGAAGGGGGACCCTTGTGGAGAAATTCAGGATCGAGACATTGTCAACTCTCTAGAAAATGGTGTTCAATATTGGACAGACTTTTCAAAAGTTCACTTTCATCCCCAGAGTTTGTATGAGTTAAGTGGATTATGGGTTGATGGCCAAGAATTTGACAATTACGGAATTGGAAGTGATGCATTCTCTGGATGTCTGCGGGGTGAAGATTTGAATGAGCGGCTTCGCTTTTTTGTGGAGGAGTGTGACCATATTCAGGTACTTTTGCTATTAAACTGTCAACTTTGAATTTGTCTAGAAAAATCAGATATCATTCTTCACAAAAAAAAAAAAAAATGAAAAATGAAAAGTCTAGGGTTATCATTTAAAAAGCTGGTACTGAACACTGAACATTGACTTCTAAATATAAGCTTAGTTAATTCTCCTATAGCTGTGTTCTACAATTCTACTTGACACAACTAGGTTATAAAATACTAATTGAGATCAGCTATAAAAATCCTTTTCCCAGTTCTGGTCTGGGAACAAGAAGGATGCCTACTTATTGTCGAAATAAGTTGTGACTAATTTTAGCCTTTTCTTCTCTTTCCATTTTTTTGACGTTTTAAATTGCTTCGCTAGCTTAATATTCATTTAGCACCCTGTATTTTAGATATTTAGTTTTCTAATGTTAGACAAGTATTAGTGAGTAACCCACTTAAAATCATAAATTTAAATTGCAATCTTGGTCATGTTACCAACAGCATGAGGCTCAACAGGTTTTACATACAGGAAAGTGCCCATTGCAGTTTGATAGTATATGACCCTGCAGAAGTGCTACAATCATTGTAATGTCCCAGTTATGGTCCTGTGATGGCCATGTCTGTCATAATGATTGTTTTACTGCTCATCAAGGCTCTAATGGCTGTTACAAGTCCTACATCGAGCCATTAGGTTTATGCTTATGACTTTTAGTGTTATCATTATGTGCATTGAAATCACTTTTTGTATGTGGTCACAAACTTGTTTCTCCATAAAGAGAGAGCATTGTATATGCTGCTTTATGATGTGATAAATAATGGAATGCATCTCTGTAATTTTAAAACGAAGATCCCTCTCTTGATAGATAATATTGTTTGTGCAGGACTGTCACCCTCGCCTATAGCTCTGTAATTTTGTTGATCAACTTTCTGATGTATATACCTTCACATATGTGAAACAGGGTATTCAATTTATAGTGGATGATTCTGGAGGATTTTCTGGCTTAGCTGCTGATTACCTGGGGAATATAGCAGACGAATATTCGAATACTCCAGTGCTACTCTATACTGTTCGGCCCCCTAGTGTTTATGCTAACTCGAAGAGCAAGAAACAAACAATCTTTAACGATCTGCATAATGCAGTCTCGTTTTCAAGACTGTCACCCTTCTGCAAATTGATTGTACCAATTGGTCTACCCTGTCTAAGTAAAAGTAAGCCATACCCCTGTTGTGGAAGCTCTTGTTTTATAAATTTCTATGCCCTCTCCATGACCTTAAATAATATGATGTTGATGTTAGGTCATCAACTTGAAACAGGTTCTCAGATGATTCTTGCTTTTTCTTTCTTTCAAAAGATAAAGTACTTATAATGGTTCAGAATGATGCCACTTCAGCTGCTTCTGAGACCAAAGAAACTGATATGTCCAATAAAGACTTGCACCCGGGCTCCAAGTGAACTGTATTGAATCCTTGTGCTTTCATGATAATTGCAATGTTGGATGTATAGTCCAACATAACATGAATTTGCCCGTATAGACCATTGACCTTAAGGTTGCAGTCAATACTGAATGCTGTTTGAGAAAATTAGGTTGTAGTTCATGTATAGAGCATTAACCTTATTGTAATGATTATTTGGGATTCCATTATGGTCCATTGCTGTAGAGTGGACTTTGAACATAATATGAATTTACCTGTGATGCCACTTCACCATTCAGAATGCTTCTTTGGGTGCATTTGATGTTGCCACATTTATGGATATCGGTAGCCTTTTCTGTATACGCTTACTGAGCTGGTTAGGGCAGTGTCACCTGCTCCTAGTTTGTCTTGCAGTCTAGCCACCAAGCCAAAAATCATGAGCAGGTCAAGAAGTGTTGCACCCTGAGGCACCTAACATTGGCTCATAGTGACTCACTGCACTGTCTTAACCTTCTGGGCCTGGCCATGTGACCTAGGTTGGAAGTCATGATGTCAATGTGCTCTTTATCAGAAGACATTCAAATTCTCTGCCTTTCATTATTACTGTTTTTCACTGGATCTTGCACCTGTGGTCCTTAGCTCACCTTTTGGTACAGGATTGAGTCCTTGAGTGAAACTGTTGTGTTTAACATGCTGTGGCGTTTCTTGTGTGTCTGTAAGAGGACCATGTTGGTCTTCAACTTTATCTTGCAATAAGATTACAGTGATTGACTCTGGTGCCTTTACCCGTGGTATTTCTGCTAACATCTCCCCTGCAATGGGAGCTCACCTTTTGGTACAGGATTGAATCCTTGAGTGAAACGGTTGTGTTTAACATGCCGTGGCGTTTCTTATGTGTCCGTAAGAGGACCATGTTGGTCTTCAACTTTATCTTGCAATAAGATAACAGTGATTGATTCTGGTGCCTTTATCTTTGGTATATCTGCTAACATTTCCCCTACAATGGGAGGTAAACAATTGTTGTTTCATGATCACAGGGCACAAAATGCTGGCATGCTTGTAATAAGTGGTGTAAAAACATTGTCTCTCTGGCCAATTTTTTTGGTTTTCATATTTGACCTGTAATTTGGTAATCATTCTGAAATATCTGCAAAATTTTGAAGGTAAAGCTTCAGCATTTCTTCAGATAAGAGATGAAAAGACCTACCACTGCAGTGCTGTATATGCAGCTGCCCTGCACTCCATTGGTCTGCCTTTCAGAATGGAATCACTTGGACCTACTGCAGATTCACACTATTTTTCTGGTGCTATAGATGTCAATGGGATGGTACAAATGTTAGCAGGCCAGGCTAGGCAGAATATGGTTGCAATTTTGGATGCTGCCATTCCAGCACCACCTTTGATGAGCAGTAAGTACTACAATGGTTCTTTGGCTCCAGATTCCTTTGCTACAATGTCATGTTCAAATTTTGATGCTATTTCCAGGGAAGCAATGTTGCTATTCCATTTTAAGCAATTTGCAGCCATTGACTCCAGAGGTTGCAGAGTATGTGGATGACTTGCAAGCAGTGGAATCAGTGACAATTCATGGAGCCCTTGGATCAGGTGTTTTCTGGTGACCTTTCAGAAAATTAACTTTTTTTCCCCGCCCCCCTTACTTTTTATTCTCAATTTTTGTTGTCCTGGATATCTAACTTGCTTCTCTAGATTGGTTTTGTGCATCATTGTGCTCTGGCATAAGAAATTTCCATTTATCATTTTATAAAATTTGACTGGTAAACAGGTTTCATGGTCCAAAAGGATGAGCAATGGTTAGCATTGTTTGATAAACATAAAAAATTCATGCTCAACAATCTGTTCACCGTCTTACTACTTGATTGCTCTACTTTATAACTGAAATTTTATTGCTTGCTTTGTGTTGGGCTAGGATGCTAGTGACTTAAATCATTGTTTTTCTTACAGATGGGCTTCGGGCTGCTGTTGGTGATGTAAGAGATTCAGTTGTTGCTGCTTATGAACTTTCGCCAACAAGACCAAGGTTCTCTCATCTTTCGGTGGCACTTTGTCCACTTCCAATTCCCCTGCCATTTCCTTCAATCTTTGCAAACTCAGTTGGCCAACATGGTGAGCTGTTAGACAATCCAGTCCCTGGATCCACGTCACATGGATCCCTTGACGTACATTCCATCCCTGCGGCAGCAAGATTACGCTCAAGCACAGCTGTGTTGCCATTCTTGGAGAAAAGGTTGGGAAATCTTCGCAGGTTCGGTATACAACAAGGAGCTCCAGGTGCAGAATTGCTGAAAAGCTGGGGCTTTGGAAAAGATGAAGTGGAAGACATGGGAGAGACACTATCTAACATGGTAAAGACACTAGATCCTCATCCTTATGAGTCCTCCGGTTCAGATTAATCTTCCAGGTGAGCTACAAGGCCCGTTCTTTTCAGATAATCTTTTATCTACTGCTGCATATGTTGCCTCTTCAATCGACGTACAAATTATCTCTATTTTGCCCCTCAAATCGCCTGAATGCCTAGAAATGCTGGATAGTGACTGCAATGGTGCAAAGTAGAGACTGCTCTTTTTAGGTGTTGGAACTTGGGTAACTGGCTTTACAGAGGTTTAAACTTCTTTCTTGGTCTTCTGAGTAACCATAATCTTGGCAGTCTAGATTTGCAGCCTGTAACTCCACTCTCTCTGCACTTTCTTAAGAAAGGAACCTTGTATCCTTTCGTTGTCTCACTTAAATTTGTTCGTGAAGTTCTGAATTGTTGTGATTCTTGAAGTAAATGTTATACAGATTTTGTGAAACATTGCCCTCTATTGAGCAAAAGTAATGCGACCAAAGTTTGTGATCTTTTCAATGGACAATATAACATATATCAGCCCTTTTGATTCTTCCTCTCTCTACAGAGAAACTTTGACTTGATCTGAATTAACGTTTTATGAATTGATTTCACTAATCCAAGAGGGGTTCCTAATCTTTCTTCCTACAACTCCAAAGAAAGTATCAAGAAAATTTTGTTTTTAATTCTTCTGGGGGTAGATCTTCTTTCCCAAAAGTTCTGAAGGACACTCGAGAAAGCATAAATCTTTCTATCATCACTACGGGCAATATCTCCTGATCAAAGACTTCAAAAGAAAAAAAAAAAAAAAAATCACTAAAGATTACTAGGCCGCTTGGTTCAATGAAAGAAAATCATCAATATCGACTGCAAAAATAATTTCGTCAGTAGGATAAAAAAATTATATATGAAACAGAAACCCTAATCTTTTGGCTCATTGTTAATCAGGGTTCATCATTCACTATGAGCCTCCACAGCCCTCTTTACCTTCTTAATAAACTAAAAATAATATAAAATTGGGTAAAATACTAACTTAAATGAGACCTAAAGACATAGCACGAGTTTTAATAATTGGGATGAGTTTCTCTAATAAGGATGATTGAGTGTGATTTATGAAAACACGATCCCCAAATGTCTAATAAGGTTCTAAGATTGAAAGAGACTGATCCACACGTTGCTAATTAATCCGATTACTACTGGGGAGAGACCAGACAGCCGTTACCAATTTGACCCAGAAATAGCATGACATGACAATTTTTAAGGTACCAACCTTACCTTATCAAATACAAAAGTAGGTGCCTATGTGCATACTTAGTTCCCAGTTAAACTCAAATTGGAGCTTTTCACCGTGTGTCATGGAATATATATCTCAGACCAAATAAAATAACTTCTCTCAGACCAAATAACAAAAAAAAAAATGGAATATATCAAATATTTTCACTCACATAAAAGGTTATAAGGAGGAGAGATAAAAATACATGCATACATACATATTTATAATACGTAATGAGATCCTTTGAGAATAATTCAAGCGACAAAATCTCTCTACTTCCATCAAGATAATTATAAATTATGAAAGTTAACCATCTAATACCAGTATTGGCCGATGAGTGTAGGTCAACTGACGCCACCCTTCTCTTTAAAAATCTCGAATTCAAGCCTCTCATATGCATTTATCAAAAAATATATATATATATGGAGAGAGTTATAACTCTTTAGAAAAAAGAAAAAAAAATAAATAAACTCACTTTTATAGTTATGCTTCAAATTATGAATTTGGGGAGGAAATATAAGAATGGAAACTCTCTCTCTCTCTCTCTCTCTCTCTCTCTCTCTCTCTCATATGCATAATGGGGAAATACTTTACACGCAATCTAGAGCGATTTGGCAGATATGAAACTTCTTATTCTCGTCACTGTACTCCATTTTTCACTTCAATTTTTTTCCCAATAGGATTCCTCTTTATTTTGACAATCTCAATCGTACATTTTCATTTACTTTCTTAATAAAATAAAAAATATCACAATTTGAATCAGGAAAACTCAAGAACTGAATTGATAAAATTTGATGTTAGGATAAGTTCTACAAAAATTATCAAATTCAATTTACTTCTTTTATTTCTTTTTCCCCAAAAGGATTACCCGTAAAAGTATTAATACATAAGGACTCACTCGTACATACGTTTCATAAACAAGGAAATTTTCGAATAAGCAGAAATCCAACATGAACAGAGGACCAACCTCACGTGCAAGTGGGCAACATGGTTTGTTCATTTTGTTTATTTCATCTCGACTTTGGTTTCATAATTTCAATATTATATGGCCTCTCCTACCATGAAAAGATTCATAGGTTAAAATTAAGGATTCACATGCTCATCAAATGTCCATTCATGAAATCTATGAGCTAGACCATTGCTTTGAATATTATAATATTCCAGCAACCATAAAAATTTCAATCGTAGAAAAGCTTTCTTGAATCACTCCAAACGGATTAATATTATGAAATAAAGTATAATAACGTAGAATGATATATATACTCGATTTGTCATAGAAGGGCTTAGTATAATCGTGGTCAACAATCCAAACATACTTTAAAAAGGACAAATTCAGGTGGGGCACCAAATATTTTAATACTTGGAGGCAACCCAAATTCACTCTCTACCCTAATTTGTATATGGGGTCAAATTCTGATAATTATTTATGAAATATACAATTATATTGGAACCGCTGAAATTGAATTATTATATGGGTAAACTTAATGTGGAAGACACATTAGATCTGATTTGAGGTTTAAGAAAAGTTGAGATGGATCAACTCTAATCCCTTGGAGAAATCGATTTTTCTTTTGTTGGATTGAAAATAAAACTAATCAAAAGAATAATTCAAAGTAATGGATGAAGCTAACACAACACATTGATTGGCAAAAGTATTAATTTGACATTTTTTTAGAATAAGATATCACAATTATCAAGCTATAATAGGATAAAGAAGTTCATATGATTTGGAAAATTAATTTATTTTAAAATGAGCTGAAATATTCACGGATATATATATAAAAATGTTTTAAGAAAATAAAATAAAAATCAAGAAGATAACAAACAAACAAACAAATAAATAAAAGGTAAAGGAAAAGTGTGCAAAGGGGTGCATGTGGGTACAAACATCCAGGCAAGATTGGGAAGGGTCTAATCTGCGTTCAAACTTGAAAACATAACCAACAGAACATGATTCTTCTATTCCTCCTTTGTTCCATGTAGGTTCCCTAGTTCTCTTACCCTAAAACCTTACATTTTCAAAGACCCAGATCCAAGAAAGGTCAAAAAGGGCTTTTACTTATGAGAGAGAGAGAGAGAGAGAGAGAGAAGGGGGGGTTGAGGAAGAGTAAATGCTTGAGGCTGATTCATATTCTGAAGGAAGCATTAAATGGTCACTGTTATTCCCGATCAAGACAATACTGATAGTGATGCTTTTTGAAATGACCAAACCTTTTATTTCCCACAAAAAATTTCAAAAAACTTTTCCATATGATACATCACCTGATGTTTGATGTATGATGTTTGATGTTTGACGTGGGAGATGTTTTTTGCAGATGTTAAGCGTGTCCATTCTGCAAAGATGCTGCCTTTATAACTAAACCAATAGAAGAATCAGAGTGTGAATGATCGGAAAGGACGGGAGGCGATCATTTGTAAGCCAAAAAAAACTATTTTAAAAGATTTGCAAATCTTTTAAAATTTCAGCAACCAATTTCAGCAATATTTGTGTTGAATATATATAAGTGTTGTTCACAAATAAATCTTTTAAAATCTTACAATTTCTTTTTGTATCATTCATGTTTTTTTTTTTTTTTTTTTTGTAACCAAAAAAAGTTTAGACCATTGATGACTAATTCAGGGTTTTTTTGGTAAGTATTAGTTAAAGAATTTTTTCGACCAATAAAACAAAGAGGGTTTTTTGGGGGTTTAAAAGTCTAATAATGTTGTGTACTTATACTACTAATTGACACACTTATAAGGAATTAAAAATTAACAAAAAATAATAATCTAACTTAATAATTAATTAGCTACAAAGATAAAAGGTGTTATTAGGATTAGAGGCCATCCTCACCCACTTAGATAATTTCATACATTATTCGTATGTGCATGTGTACATGCATGGGATTTCTTGGGCACATCAAAATATGATGCAAGATTGAGAAAATAAAAGGGTTGACACATAACATCTCTCCAATGGCATTTATTACTTTGAGATAAACTTGGATCCCTTTCACACAATCAAAATTAAAAACAAAACACTATTTATTAAAGTCATATGTTAGTGTCACATATCATCAAGACTAAATTGAGCTCTATAACTGTTCGAACCGGATTAGCCGGATTTTTGAATATTGATAATCAAGTTAAAAAAAAAAGAAAGATTAAAGCCCTAATCAAAAGTATGACTAGAACCAAAAAGTGACAAGTATATAAAAATATGACATGTCTACAACAAAAAAGCTAGTTACCACAAAGCAAGTGAGCTCATTTAAATTAGGGCTACTTAAAGAAGGCAAGGATCAAAAATATCATTTGTGAAAGATTTGAATATACATTTACCTCTCCGAGAGAATATCAGCTAGAAAAAGGGCTTTAGAAGTTTGCTATCCTGTGCCCAAGTCAAGGGTTCAAAACTTAATGACAATGTGAAGGAAAAAAAAGGGTTGATGCTGAAATCAATGCAGAGATCCTACATATAATATTTGAAAGCTGCTGCTATAACCTTCCTCTCTCCCGAGAAATATAGTGTCCTCTCTTTCTCTCTCTCTCTCTCTTCAAACTTGAATATCCAAAACCCCATATGACTTGCCAACTCAATTGTTTATCTTTGAAACCCACCCAAATCTCCTCTCTCACATGTGAAGCTCTCTCTCTCTCTCTCTCTCTCTCTCTCTCTCTCCCCACCCTCATCCATCTTTCTTCACTTGCGCAGGGCAGATGAGCTGCACCAAGAAAAAACAAAGGCAAAGAAGCATGTTAAGGAATGTGCAACTCCTTTGATTAAGGATAAAAAAAAAAAAAAAAAAATCATATAAGGGTGACGATCCATATATAATTGAAGTACGAAACCTATACGTACTGAAATGGAATTACCACCACATCCCCAAAAGTTAAATAAGTAAAAAAGTCCCAGATTTCCACTCCGATTAGAACCAGGGTTTAAACTCTCTCAGTTATAAAATATACAACATTTGGCTTGCTTTCTGTTATTTTGTCCATGATTATTTGTAACAAAAAGCAAAAATTTCTTTCTTATACTTTTTGTGAGAATAGGGCTAGTAAACAATAAAACCTTAAATGCACAAGCAATAAAATGGGATAAATTTTAAAACACATTGAATCCAATTAAATTTGATTCGAATCAGATTTTTTTTTTCACCACCAGTATCCGAACTTTACTTGACTAATCCAGTTCAAACACTGTAAAACCTATTTTTAAGGTTGACTTTTTCAAATTCTTTTTCGTTTTTCCCAAGGTACGAACTCAAAATTTCTGATTAAGAGAAAAATCTCTTCTTAAGTGTACCGATGCCAATTTACTAGATCAACTAGACGTTGATAAATTTTCTAGTTGTTATTGTACAACTACAATGCATCAAATTAAATACTCTAGGTTTCAATACAAACACATTTTAGGGTTAATCTTAACAAAAGAAACATAATTAATAAGCCATAGGCCTTGGTAATTTTTTTGCATCAAATTCTGGATGAGTGATGAAAATTTAACAAATTTTGCTTGTGTTATTAAACAAACTTAAGTGGACCACTCTTTTAATAAAAATGACTTTTTATTCAAAAAAGAAAAAAGAAATGAAGGTAAAGCCTCCTGCCTAGGACAGGCCCGACCGCAGTTAATGAAAATAGCTGAGACGGATTAGCTAACTTCCATTGTAAGAAAGCTCACAAATTACTCCTCACCTCAAGTCTTCTCAAACAACAGGTTAATGCATTGAACGAGGACTCGACTCATGAAAATTGTTCCAAACTCTAAGATAAAATTTGGAGAAATTCTGTTTTTTTTTTTTGGCCAAAGTGGATCTAAATAATACTATCTAACTTCAATCTGTAGATGGGAAAAGCATTTAGGCATGAGCAATAGGACTACTTTGACAAAAGGTTACACAGGTAATAAATTCACTGGTATGTTTTCCCCCACAGGTTGTTCTTCATTTTTTTCTTTTTGTTTCACATTTAAAGCAAACCCAAGTTTTCATTTATAGGGAAAAAACAAAAGCCGTGTCTACGCATTCAATCAGTCAATATCTTGTCAAAAGAGCTTAAACATGAAGAGGGTATCTAAACGGACATGAAAAAATAAATATAGGGGATAGGGTTTTAATTTTAGGGGATAGTGGCGTGAGTGTCACTAATAATTGACGAATGTGACATCTTTTACAGTGAAAGGACAATAATTCCCATAACAACCCTTCTGCACTGCGTTTTTAAAGAGAAACCACATTTAACAATGCCTCCCCATTTTATGAAAAGAAACATTAATCAACCAAAACTCCCACATAAATGCAAAAACCTTGCGCAATCAAGACAATTTAATATATATATATGGGGGGAGAGAGAGAGAGAGAGAAAGAGAGAGTACCTAGAATAGGCAAAATTTTGAGACAGTGCGCCCAAGATTTCAAATGGATGGACCAATGCTCCTGACTTCTTCATTCCCAGCCCTTTGTTGTTGGGGATTTTGCGGTGGCTGTTGTTGTTGTGGTTGTGCAGGCTGTTGTTGAAGCAACAACTGTGCCTGAAGCTGATGATGAGGGTGAGAGTGTACTGTTTGTTCTTGTGGGTGTTGAATTTGAAATGAGTTCTCAAATTGGGTTGAACCCAAAGCCAAAGACGGAGACCTTGCAGCTGCAGCTGCACTAGTATTCCCCATTTGATTAAACGCACCAGAATTCACTCCCACCGTCTGATCAATCCCACTATTAAATCTCAATATCTCTTGCTGATGTTGCTGCTGCTGCTGTTGTTGCTCATAGCTCCTTAGCATCTCCTGCTCTCTCATCGCAACTGCTGCCGCATACTGCTGCGCTGCAGCAAATATCTGCTGCTGCTGTTGCGGGCTCTCCCGAATCATTAGCTTCCCGCTATGTGAAGGACCCGGTTGGAGACCCAACATTGGAGAAACATTAACATTGTACGGTAACATAGGACTACCAGGATGGGGCTGAATGTAACCTGGGTGTTGTAAAATGGGAAGCATTGCGGCGGGGCCAATGTAGGTTGCCAATTCCTTTTTGGCAATGTCTAGGTCGTTTTGGACTTGTTGAAGCCGCTGTTTGAGGATGGAAATGTAACCAACGCAGCCGTAGACGGGGTCGCGGAGTCGCGCCTCGGCCTCGTAGGCGAGCGAGTCGACGGCGTCTTTCCGCTGGGCGGCGTTGAGCTCATTGAGGAGCTTGGCCACATTGCTGGCGCCGAAGACCTTGTGAACATAGGCGAATTTCTGCGGCTCGTCTGGTGGGAAATAGGGTGCAAAAACGCACTCCTGCGTGCATTTTCGCCGTAGGAACTTGCACGCAGCACATGGGGAATTTGACGATGACATTTTCTACTAACTGTAGAGAGAGAAAGAGATGGAGAGAGAAAAAGAATAAGAAAGCGTGTTTAAGTAATGTGTTTGACTAATTAAATGTGTGCATGTGTGTGTGAGTACCGATTATAAGAAATCAGGACACCATTAAAGACTTCCCATGTACAAACAGCGATTTCTCTTTAAAGAATCCAACATGACAAGTCAAAAACGGAATATACAGTATGTATGTATTTTTCAACACCGACTTTAACGAAAATCACTCAAGCCTAGTGTTTAATGGAAAAAACTAACTCCCAAAAATATATACCTATATATGATTGATCTGAAAATGACCGTAGAAAGCAGCAAAAAAGTTTTCGACTGCACGAAGAGAGAGAGAGAGAGAGAGAGAGGAAACCGGATCATCCAAACAGACAGATTCGCAATCACGGAAAAAGATCGAGGAAAGCCTAATCTCTCTCTCTGAAACAGATCAAGAAATTATCAAAAAACCAAATCACTTGAAGAACCCTAAAAATCTCTATGACAACAAGTCTGCTATTCTTTTTATCTATTTTTTTCCGATTTCTCTCGAATTTCAAAAATAAAAGGCCAAAAAATAAAGACCGAAAAAATAGAATTTCTCACCTTAGATCTCTTCAAAAGAAAAAAAAAATACTGAAAAAGAAAACTTCTTCCGTTCAAACTTGATTCTCTCTCTCTTTCATTATTATAATCTCTGCAAGAACAAGAAAAATTATACGTTACTCAAACGACGTCCTTTTGGTGAGAGAGATATAAGAGAAAAGGATACAGAGAGAGAATAGCAGAATCGACCTTTGTTCTGTAGAGAGAAAGAGAGGGAGAGGGAGAAGGAGAGAGAGAGCTTCTTTCTTCCTCTCGTTCTCGTTCTCGTTCTTGGAGTTGAGTGCAAGAGAAGAGCACTTGATCCGATCTTCGAATTCCAGAATATTCAACAATGAAATTGAAAAGTCAAGAAATTAAAAAATTAAATTTATATGATTATTTATTTTGCGGAGAGAGAGAGAGAGAGAGGGGGGGAGGAAGAGAGAGTGAGTTTTGGGAATGGAGAGAGGGAACCATAGCATCGACGAAGTGTGTGTACATATAGAGGGAAATGGGTTGATGGAAGAAGGAACCAAATCGTGGCCGTTGGATTGAGAAGATGGAATCAAAGCCGTCCATATGAGAAGTATTGAAAGGGTCACCGTCCTCTTGTTTTCTGAATTTCTGAGCAAATAAATGCATTTCTCTGAGTATCCTATTTGTCCCTGTACTGTCATTTTCTGTTTTCCAATTATACCCCTAAAACTGTGCTTCCATATTCTTCATTCCCAAACTGTCCCTTTTCTTTTAATTTTTTTTTCCTCTTTTTCTCCTTCTCCTTTTATTTTTAATTTTTCTAATACCACCGAATATAAATTAGATTTATTGGCATTTTCTTTTCATTTTTCACAGGATGAAATAGTGGCTATAAGTACTGTGAATTTGTAAAATAAAAATACCAATAAGGATATTTTTGTCTTTGAACATTAATTCCCTTCGTAAAAAAGCCGTGGTAGAAAAATAAAGAAGAAAATCACAAAATCTACTATATTGCCTACCAAATAATTAAAATCTCATTCCCATCAAATCTTTCCTATTAAAAAATCACTTGGACAAAAATTATTATATTTTAAACTTTTTTAGTATATACAACAGTCATCCTGTTATGAGTAGGTGTCAAGATGAAATACAAAAATTCGTAGGGATATTTTCGTCCTTGAAGATAAATTTTCGCCGTTCAATAAAAATTCCTCAAAAATAAAGAATCATCAAATCTTCTCGATCTCACTTAATCTTATCAAATCTTACCTATTAAAAGTTATCCAAGTAAAATAAATATTATTTTAAAAATATTTAATATATATATATATATATATATATATATTTACTTTGAAAGAGATTTTGAATTTCTGAATTTCTCATTTAATAAACCAAATCAAGTATAGATGTTGATTAGATTTTATAAGCACTTTTAATTAATAAAATAAAAAATTTAATGAACTCATTTAAAATAATTACTAAACTCATTTATTTGAAGAAATCGAGCTCAAATATGGAGAAACTATAGTTGCAAATTTATTTTTAAATAAATTTTTGATTTCACCCCTGATTTCAAATTGAAAATGGGAGAATCTATAAAATTAAATAATAATTATAATAATAATGGAACGCCTATGCCCATAAATGGTAAGTGTAATTATCTTCCAAAATATACCAGGATTAAATGGGAAACTCTTATACATACAACATTCAAAAGTACTCTCCTTGTCGTTAGCTATTAGGGCTAACATGAAACTTCCCGGGGAATCCTAGTTTATGACAAAAATGTCATACTAACCTTATAAAATATCTTATTCATAGAATATTACTATGTTTTTTATAATCAATTAGTATTTATAGTTATATTCTCACTAATTCGGTTTAAATATTATTGGGACTAATTTATGATGAACTCTCACTATATTTTTTTTCATTCTTAACTTATAAATTCGAGATTTAGTTAAAAAATCTAATATTTTTATCTTATTAAGCTAACCGCCTCTTCGTAGAATATTACTATTAAAAAAAGGGAAGCCGGTTAAACTCAAGAAACCAATACCACATTATCTTTTAAGTCTATTGCCAAGATTAAACAATTTTGCATATAGACTTTGGCTCATATGGTGAGAGGGTTTTGCTTCTCTTCTTGGGCTCTGGGTTAAACTTTTTGATAGCACCCACAATAAGATTATTTGCTTAAATTAGTTTTAAGGAGATTCTTAAAATAAAATTTAGAAACATTTTGCATATAGCAAATAAAAAATAAAAATATTTTGATAAAATTAAATAATAAAAAATTGTGAATTAACAATTTGGGTTCCAAATTACAAAACAAGCAAAAGATGAGCTTCATTGGGAGGCTGAACACAATGGAAACCTCTGAAACAACCTCGTTCTTGGCAAATTAAAAAGGAAAAGAAAAGCATGGCCAGGTATTTAATGCTAACGTATGTATCAATCTATATCTTGTGAAACAGCTTAACATGAGGGTGCCTCAAAAGATATGAACATAAATAGAGGGTCCCCGATATTAATTAAAGGGGTGTCACTAATAATTGATGAACGTGACATGTCTTTTACAGAGAAAAGACAGTAATTCTCTTTAACAACCCTTCTGCACCACGCATTTAAGAGAAGCAATTTCAAATGAAATTGAAAACTAAATTTATGTTAAAAAAAAAAAAGGCAGTAGCTTCCCTTCATTAATAAAATTTCAATTAAGAGGGGGGATGCATGTAGGAATTTAACTTTGCTGATACGATGAGAGGGAATTTGTAATCACTATTGGATGGTGGGGCCAATGCTTCTGACCTATTCACTAGCAGCCCCTCATTGTTGTTGAAGCAACAATTGAACCTGTAGATGGTGATGATGATGATGATGATTGGATTGGTCATATTGGTGTTGAATTTGAAATGGGTTGTTAAGAGAAGTTGAAGCCAATTCCAAAGATGGTGACATACGAGCTGCAGCATCAGAAGCGCTAGTAGTAGTAGTAGCTATTTTATTAATCCCATGACCGCTCACTTCACTTGTTGGATCAAACCCACAACTGAACCTCAACATCTCTTGCTGTTGTTGTTGTAGCTGCTGCTGCTGCTCATAGTTTCTTAGCATTTCCTGCTCTCTCACTAAAGCTGCAGCTTTATACTGCTGTGCTGCAGCAAATATTTGCTGCTACTGTTGTTGCTGGATTGGCGGAACATTGTAGGATACCATGAGATTTCCCGGGTGTTGTAACATAGGAAGCATATAGGCTGGTCCAATATTTGTTGCCAGTTCCTTATTATCAATGTCTAGGTCATTTCGGACTTGTTGGAGTTTCTGTTTGAGAATTGAGGATGCAACCCATGCAGCCGCAGACAGGGTCGTGGACAAGCGCCTTGGCCTCGTACGTGAGCAAGTCGACCACATCTTTTTGGTGTCCTGCATTGAGCTTGTTGAGGAGCTTGCCAACATTGCTAGTGCCAAATACTTGGTGGATGTGTGCAGACTTCTGCGGGTCCTCCGGTGGGAAAACGGCGTGAATATGCATTCTTGCTTGCATTTTTGCCTTTGCAACTTGCACGCTGCATATGGTGAATGTAGAAATTTATAAATCTCACTTAAGTTCAACTCAAACCGTTATATAATAGGGAGTATTAGGAAAGTTTCCAACAAAGGGGTAGAGCTCATCTATGCTCACTTAACTATCTCTTTCCTTTGACAAGTATTTGTCACTACACAAAACTTTTTTAGACATGTTATACCATCGCATATTAGAGAATGTGTTTTATAAAAGTTTAGAATACAAATTTAAATATGGACAAGGAGAAATAAGAATGTGACCGAATAAAAGAGAGAAAGAGGAGAAAAATTTATCAAAAAAATAAAATTAAAAAATGGAGAGAACTTTTTCTATTGAGTGTGAAAGAGAGATTATCTCAATATTATAAAGATAGAAAAAGAGAGAATAGAAATTTTAAAAAAGAGATTGTCTTTCAAATTGTATTTATAAGAGAAAAAAAAAAACTCTATTTATAGAAGATGAATAGAGAGAGAAAGAAATAAAAAATTAATTAATAAATGAAAAGTAAGGGGGGGAGTGGACACACCGTTAATGGCTACAAATGTAGCCGTTGAACTCTAACAGCTATAAACGTTGGGGTATCATGGGCCCATTTGGGTTAAAAATCTTGGACCGGGTGGGATTATATATTTTCAATACTTACTTTCAAGTTTGGGAAATATATGTCAATGGAGTTTAACTTACAGAGAATATTGTTCATGTGACTAGTCGTAATTCCCTTGATGAAAATCTTAACGAATTGTTCACTGCTTTTTACGTGAGACATGATTATGCATATGCTACCTGATTCGGCTAATTGCATATACTATATCTAGCCTAGTGATTATCAAGTAAATGAGTTCCCCAATAAGTCTCTGGTATCTTAGAATGTTGGTAAAATATTGATCGTTATCCTTTCCTTCTTCTTAGGTCGAGACTCGGCTACAAGCTGATTTAACTCTCAATTTATCTGTTTCTTATAAAAAATCAAGCGTGTACTTTCTTTGAAATTGAACAAACCCCTTAGAGGAGTAGGCAAGTTCTATATTTAAAAAATACTTTAATTTCCCTAAATCTTTAATTTCAAATTTAAATTTAAGAAAATTTTTTTGTTTGATCTATTTGCATTATATCATTCTCAGTTATAATTATATCATCGATATAGATAAGTATAATCATGACTTTTTATTAAAAAAATTTTGTAAATAAAGAGAAGTCACTGCTATACTTAGAGAAATTATAATTAAGAAGAGCAGTGCTAAATTTAGCATACTAAATTCGGAGAGATTGCTTCAAACTATAGATAATCTTATTGAACTTGCGTACTTGTCCATCTTTGACTTCAAACCCTTGAGAAAGTCACATATAAACTTCCTCCTCCAATTCTCCTTAAAAGAATACATTTTTCATGTCTATTTGAAATATCGGCCAACTTCAGTTTGTTACAAAGCATAATAAAACTAGAACTGTGACCATTTTGGCGATTGGAGCAAAAGTTTTAGTGTACTGAGTGAAGCCTTTGTTTACAAATCTTACTTTGAAGCGGTCAACTATTTCATCACTCTTATGCTTGATTTTGTAAACCTATTTTAACCCTTTTTTTCTTTTAGGAAGAGTGGTGATCTCCTAAATTTGATTCTTAGTAAGAACATTCAATTCTTCCATTATAGCTTTCCTCCATCCTTGATGAGCATTAACTTTTTCATAACTCAAAACTCTTGTACTTGGTCATTGCCATTCAAGAACTCTTGATAACTAAAAGAAACATTATTAGTCGTATAAAAATTGGAGATAAGATGAGATGTAACATTGAAGTTATAATAAACTTCCTTATTTAATTATCTCGAAGGACATCTTGACCTAATTGATCTTCCAAGTAGAGGAGGAGGTAAGAATATTTTCATAAGAATTTTCTCATTTTCTTCATTAACTTATTTTCCCTTTTATTCATTTGATTCCTTTTTTTCTAAAGTATTTTCTTCTTCTTTCTCTTGTTGCATATTTTGCTCTAGAATTATTTTCTGGGGAGATTTATTTCAACTCTTGGGGGTTCCCAAAGAAGGATTTGTATGTCTCTTTTTATGAAATTTTTATCTTTACTATCCTCTTTAAAATAGAATTTATCTTTCAAAAATATTATATCCTTAAATACATAAACTTTATTAGTTTCGGATTCATAGTATAAATATTCTTTTTGAAATAATATATAACCTATCAAAATATACCGTCTTCCTTTTCTTTTTAACTTATCTTTTATTTGAAAAGGAATATGAGTAAGTATTTGCAATCAAATATTTTAAGACGAGATAAGAATGGTTTTTCTTTCCTAAGTATCTCTAAAGGAAATTTTTCTTTGAGAATCTTTGTAGGAAGTCGATTAATTATATGTGCAGCTATACTAATTGTATCACTCTAAAATATCTTAAGCATATTTGTAAAAAAATATCATAATTCTTACTATTTCTTATAAGTGCCTATTCGTTTTTTCGACTATTCCATTTTATTGTGCAGTATAAGTGCAAGATGTTTGATAAATAATTTTTTTGTTTTTTATATATATTTTGAATTTATTACTCATGTATTCACCTTTATTGTCAATTCTAAGTATTTTAATATGATTGTCATATTGTTTCAAGATAAAGTTGTTAAAGTTTTTAAATATTTCGAAAGCTTGTGTCTTAGTGTAAAGCATGTATACTTACGTGTATCTAGATTTATGATCTATAAAAAATATAAAATATTTGATATCTCTTCTAGATTCAACAGAAATATCCATATATCTGAATGCACAAAATCAAAGACATAATTTTAGAAATTAGATAAAATACTCAAATTTGTTTCCCAAAAATGTATGCTTCGCAATGATCATTTTTTTAAAATTTTGTTGGAAAAAGTATTTTTAAGATTTGATCATTTGGATGATCTAATCTAGCATGCCACAACCAATTATCTCCTTCACATGCTACATGAGCTTGGTTGCTTTGATCCGAAAAAATATAAATTGTTCCTTTTAGATACCCTACCAATCACTTGGCTCGACTTAAGATCTTGAAAAATAACAATATCAAGATAAAAAATAGTCATATAATTTTGGTTCTTAGTTATTTTATTAATTGACATAAGATTAGAGGTGAATTTAGGAATATATAAAACATCTAAGTTTTTTTTTCTGAAAAATTCAACTTTTTCAAGTTTTTTAACCTTCAAATTTTGTCTATTAACTATTTTAACTATCTTATGATTGAAGAGAGATTTAAAACATTTTATCTTTTTTCTATTCTTAACCATATGATAGTTATATTCTAAATCTATTAACAAATTTTCAAAATAATAAGTGGAGCTCGAGAAGTTATCAAAATTATTGACGACTTGTTTCAGTAGTTTGGTGATGCCTTCAAGAGCCATTTCCAATACAATATTCTATGCCACTTTTGGTGCTCATTATTTTTTCCTTTTAAGATACTCTGGTTTGAAATAGGGATGAAGAAACTAACATTTCTCCTTAATATGGTTTAACCTCTTGCAATATGAGCATCCTTTCTTGTGAGGGGTTGTTCTGGTGCAGAAATAGAGATTTGTTACTCAATGTTAAATCCATGGATTTCAACTTTTGATTGTGAAATCTCCTCAAGCCGCATGCTAACATCAACCTTCTGAATTAGGAATCAGATTTCTCGATATAAAGGGAAGTCCTTCATTCAAAGGATTTCTTGGCAAACATTTGAGAAGTGTTCACCAAGGGAGACAAGAGGCCGAAAGGCCTATCTTTATCGTTTCATTTTAGCAATATCTTTGGATCATATGTGTGAAGTCTTAACATCTCCTATTCATTTCATAAATTTTCATATTCTCAAAATAGTTATGATAGAATTTTCTCTTCCTTCTGAATGTTGGCAAACTTCCACTTGATTTCAAAAATTCTTCCCACATTAAATTCTTACCCATATAAATAGTACATTTGATCTCATAGAAATTTAGAATTTGGATAAGATAACACCATATTTTTATGAATTTGATCCATAACACTAGAGAGGAGAATGAAAACTTGATCATATCTTTCTTTTCATTCTTCATATGTAAGGTTGGTGATATCAAGAGATTCACTCGTTATAAATTTCAAAAGTTTTAGAGTATTGAATGATCTATTGATGTATCCTACTCATCGGAAATAATTTATCGAGATGAGAATTATGAAAGAAAAAAGTTGGATTTGAAATGAAGTAACGGAGGGTGGAGAATTTACCATTTGAGAAATAATAGAATTCTCATATGATACCATGTGGAAATTTGTAAATCTCACTTAAATTCAACTTAAACCATTAGTAGCAGGAAGCACTACAAAAGTTCCAAGAAAAGGAGTAGAGTTCATCTGTTCTCAGTTAAGTATCTATTTCTTTGGACAAGTATTTGTTTTCCAGAGATATTATGTCATCGCATACTAGAAAATGAGTTTTATAAAAGTTCGGATGACAAATTTAAATATGAACAAAGAGAGATAAAAATATGATGGAATAAAAGAGAGAAAGAGGAGAAAATTTTATCAAGAAAATAAAATTGAAGAATATAGAGAATTTCTTTTATTGAATATGAAAAAGAGATTATCTCAATATTATAAAGATTGAGAAAGAGATAAGAGAAATTTTGAAAGAGAAATTATCTTTTCAATTGATTTACAAGAGAAGAAAAAATCTCTATTTATAGAAGATGAGGGGAGAGAGAAAGAAATAAAAAATTAACTAATAAATGAAGGGAGAGAGAGAGGGTGGGAGGGGCCTACGTATTTTCAACGGTGAACTGGTTAATGACATTTTTTTTTTTTTTCAATCTGCAACAATATCAAACAATTTGTTGTAAGGGAAAGTGAGTTCGGAGTAAAAAGAAGACGATAAATCGCATGCAAAGGAGTGTAATTAAGTGTATTTTGACTAATTAGTTGCCCGATAGAAAATTACAAAAAAAAAAAAATGCAAACTAAATTTAAATCTAGTTAAATTGAAAGTCACAAATTTATATTTTTTTTATTATAATTTAGATGGAGGAGAGTGATAATATTTAACCAGGTAAAAAAAATATTTGAAATTATAATTTTTATAATTACTTCAGAGAAAAGAGGTGACATGTGTTCGACTGGTTTAATTCAGAGGGTATGGGAGAAAATTGAAGTACAATTTAATATTGTGTGTATCGGTTTTAACAAATCAGGTCTCCATTAAAGAGCTCTGATTCTAAAGGTTTTTGTTTTTAACACCGACTTCAAATCAAGAAGGAAGGAAGGAGAGAGAATTTCTAATCTTCAAATCCTCTTAACTCCTTCAACCAAAACTCCATTATCTTTCTTCCTCATCACCATCGCCATCAAATCTGCAAACATAAATAAATTGATGAATAAATATTGTTATTATTTTTTTTACAATATATTGTATTTGTATTTGAAAAATATCAGAGATTAGCCAAATCGTTCAACCTTTGCTTTTCATTGGGAAAGCCTTTGTTCTTTCTCGTTCTTGGAGTTGAGTGCAAGAGAACACTCGATCCGATCTTCAAGATTCAGAAAATTCTAAGGAAAATATGCTGAGAGAGAGCGGAATTGGAAATAGTTATGGTGAGGGAAGGAAATGATGTGAGATTACAATCGGGTCGACATGAGTACAAGTCACCTTTGGTTTGGTTTTGGAATTTGGCTGATTAGTTTTTTTTTTTTTAATTAAAATAAAAATATTAGTTTGTAAATAAAACATAAATTTTCTTATAAAAATTTTAATTATTTAAACTTTTTTATGTTAAAATTTTCATCTAATTTCAATTGAAATTAGCTCTGAACATTTCAAAATGAACTGTGATCAAGATATTTAAATCCATTAGAATTCATACTATCCAATTTTTTATTAAATAATATATTATTAATTATTTTATTATTTAATTAATAAGAAGTTTTGAAACTAAAATTAGATAAAATTAATTATTAAAAAGATAAGATTGGTGTCTTCAATAAATGTTCTATTTATTTGAGTCACATAAATTTTTTCTTCTGTAATATCATTTTCTTTTTTAATTTTTATTACCTGAAAATATTATAATTTTAAAATCTTAATTTTTTGAAAAAACAATTCTCTTCTTTAATTTATCCAAATACCTAAAACGAAAGAGAAGGATAGCCGTTGAGATTTACAAGAAGGAGCCGGGGCCGTCAGATGGAGGAGGGGAGAGGGGGAGGGGGTCAATATTTGTGTTCTGAATTTCTGAGCAAATAAATGCATTTCTCTGAGTTACCTATTTGTCCCTGTGCTGTCATTTTCAACATGCCGAATATACCCCTTCCTCGTATTTCGTTGATAACAGTTGCTATAAATGAGAATGGCCAACCGAATCGTTTGCTTCTCAATTTTTGTTTCCCAAAACCGTCCTTTTCATTGAATTTCATTTGCCTTTTCCCCTCTAATTATTTATATATATATTCAAAATAATTGACTTTCTATAAATCCATTATTAATTTTAATAAATATCTAAAATAACTCATAAATTTTATATATTGTGAAAAATTATATTAGGCAAACCTGGTAAGAAAAAACTCAAACTCAATATTCAACAGATAATCGTCACAAACCTCTTTGTTTTTATTTTTATTAATTTTTTTATTTATTATGGTATTTGTGAATTTAGGATTACACAATAGGAGATAACTCTCTTCATTCAATTGTTGGTGTCACTAACGTGTATACTATTAATGCGTGAACTTTGAAGATGTGCACATGAATGGACTTGGGAGAAAAATTGAAACTAAATAGTTGAGAGTTTGTTTTATTATCGTTGAATATAATAATTTTCTTTAGAATTGAATTTGACGGAGGAATTTTAGCAAATTTAATTAGTGAGAGATTAGTCCAAGTTTATTCATTTACAAACAATTGATTTTCCCAATATATTTTTTGATTTCTTTTTTCTGACAAAGAGAAAATATAATGGTTATTTTAAAATAGGAATTCAACCGTTGATTTGCTATTAACTCGATTATTTCAAATGATTATTTGGAATTTGTGTGCTTAGGCATAGCCTAAGCTGATATGAAAGACAAGGTAATTAGCAAAAAATATCAATAATTGCCTGCATTTCTCTCCCAAGATGTAAAAATTAAAATAGGAAATGCCATAGATAGAAACTCGAGAAAGACACTTCCTCACCATGAGCTGCTTAATATCTAATATCTCATAATTTCCTCTGTACGGTAAAAATGTCATATTAAGTTTTCTAGATGATTATTTTATGCAAAAAAAAAAAAAAAAAAAAAAAAAGATATGACAAAAATCCATTTTTGAAGGGCGAGTGTAAAGGGTAAAATGGGAAAAGAAAGTTGGAAAGAGCGAGCGAGTGATCAAATTAAAAGGGCCAGAGGTCCCACGATGGGTGGGGGTATAATATAAACAAGTGGGGATCGCTTTCCTTTGACGGGACACGAAGATGCGAGAGACAGACAACGTCAGCCGTTGGTGTGTGTTTGGGATCGTACAGGGATGTGGGACCAGCACGAGTAGAGAGGAGAGAGAGGGGAAAGGGGGGGACAAAATGGATAGAAATAAGGGGGAGGGCGGGGGAGGTGGGGAGAGAGAGAGAGAGAGAGATGTGTGAGTCACAACGCAACCACACAAAATCAAAGCAAGAAGAAGCAGCAGCACGGTACTGACATGAGCGTGTGCATGTGCAGTGCAATGTGTTGGTGAGCAATTGCGTGCAGGAGGCTTCATTCTCATTAATGTCTTCCCTGCTCAGGTACATTTGCGTTACAGCTTTGGATATGAATATCATCTCCATCATAACCCCCCCTCTCTCCTTTTTTTTGTTTAAATAATTTTCTCAAGTTATAGTTTAAATTAAATATTTTAAAGTGAGTGGTCATGGATGAAAATAATTATGTTGATTATAATTTTTTCCCTTTTTTTGCTATTGAAAAAAAAATTGAAAGTTATTCTCTTTGTGGAAAAACTCTAATATATTATTGGTATTTTGCTAAAATCACTTAATGTAAACGGTATTTAGAAAATCTTTTGCTTGAGAAAAAATTAAGAGAAACTTTTATTTTAAATATAGCTGAAATGTGAAGAGAAATTGTCAATTTTAACAAGAATAAATAGTTTAATCCTAGCAAAAAATGGTCAATTTGTTCAAATATTAGTTTTTTTTATATACAGAAGAGACTCGAATTCATGATCTCTAAAAAGAGCGAAAGAGATGATATCAATTGAGAGCTTGAACATTAGTAATTAAAGTCCCAAGAAGGGTATTTTTATAACTTTATCTCAATTACATAAAAAAACATTAAAAACCACTTCTATCAACCAATTAAAATAAAGCACTTTAGTACATGATGGTTAAATACCAGGTTTAACTCAAATGGCACCTTCCTCCCTCTCCATGTAAAAAAGTCATATTCGAATCCCAATATATAAAAAAAATGCCTTATACCCAACTATTGAGCAAAACTATGTTTTTCTTAGGAAGTGTATTGACCCAGATGAGACTGATCTTTACCCAAAATTTAGACTATTTTATTTGATCTATATATATATTTTTTAATTTAATATCGTTCGTCTTTTTTTATTTTTGAAATTTTTATATACATACGGGGAAAAATAAAAAATTAAAAAAAAAACTTGAGAATCATTATGTAATCTTATGATTTACGAATGTTTACGAAGTAAAATGCGAATACAATAGATGAAAGGGCATTAAGGACAACTTAAATGGGCGCTTCAAGGTTCAATCCCTGATTTGATATGAAAAACGTGGTGAATTGACATTTGAAGGACAAGAGCATCTACATGATTTTTGTTTGGTATGGTACCCCTCCGAATTAAAGTCATTGTCCTAATTAGATATTTGTCTTTGTCCATTTTCATTTTATTCCGATTAGTATAATTGTTTTTTTCTACCGCCTTAACTCCACGTGGTTGATCCTAAATCCAGGTAAAGAGGAGAATTATAATAGATTGATATAATCGGTGTAAACCCTTTATCAAAACCAAAATTAAAGGTAAATATATAAAATTTGTTAAAACAATTCTTTTTCAACAACGCGCAGCATGCATCAGTTCTCAAATATAATTACAAATTAGTTCTCAAATATAATTACAAATTAGCAAGTTTGTAGGACGTCATTTAGAAATGACGCGTCACATCATTGCCTGAATGTGGTGTCAAATAGATAACGGTTCCCGTCTTATTTTAAGCCCGAACGATGAGTTGCATAATTTGGTACAATGCATTTAGTCATTGAGTTCATTTCATTTGATTTTAAAGAGGAAGTAATAGTTTCATTGATGGTAATTTTTATGGATTAAAAACTTGTTGCGCATAATTTGGTACATTTTGTCGATAACATATCTTATCTTTTGAGCACTATTCAAACATAAAATATTCTCATGAAATAAGTAGTCTAACTATTCAGAAAGAAAATCTTTCCTCTATATAAAATTGGATTTAAGAAAAAAAAAAAAACTAAATACATTTTCGCAAAGAGTCCCGAAGGCAAACATTATTAAATACATTCAGTGACGATGGTAGAAATTAAATTAATTTAAAAAAAAGAGTTGTTATTCGATAAAAGTAATTATATTTGGTAATTCATTCTCATTTTTGAATAATTTGATTTGATTGTGAAACAAAAATAATTATTTAATTAAATAAAATATGCAAATAAAAGAACATTTGAATTGAAAGTCATTTTCATTTTCACTTTCACGTCACAACAACCAAATTCTTTTTGAAGAGAACAAAGGTTTTTTTAATTATTATTTTTTTTAAAAAAAAATGACAAATCGTTGTCATCAAATTCTAATTTTTTTAATTGATTAATTGATATTAAAAATCATATTTTAATTAATATAATTTAATATATTGTCAAACTTTTTTAAAAGAAATTTTATTAATATGATTTTTTTATTTTTAAAATAAAAATTAAAATTTTGATTAAAAATTTTATCATATTTGTTTTTATATCAACTGTCGGTTCCTTCGAATTCCAATTTATATGAAATCAAACAAAATCGCGAAAACCATAGGGGGCCATGGAAGCTTGGGGCCGGGGGAGGGGGGGGGATGATGGGTTCTTGACGAACAAAGAGCCGGTAAGTGATGTCTTTCTTTGTCTCATCTGTATTTTTTAAAATTAAAAGATCCAAATATTATTTATAAAAGATCACGAGGTACTGGTTGGGGGGGGGGGTGGGAATTCCATACTTTTTCCATTTTTAGGGTTTTGACTTTCTTATTTCCATTGTACCTTGGGAGATGTTTCACGTGCATGGATTTGACATCAGAGGAGCATGAGATGAGATGGGCCAAACAAAAGCTCTTTGCATTTAGTACAATGACATGAATATTCTGGTGCCATCATTGAAAATTTTCACTCCTCTCTCTCTCTCTCTCTCTCTCTCTCTCTCTCTCTCTCTCTCTCTCTCTCTCTCTCTCTCTCTCTCCCTTTCCCTCTCTTTCTCTCTCTATCTCTGCCAACTTTTTCTCAACTTTTGTATTAAATTCCCAATTCACTAGTCTAACCAAACGTTTCAACCCCTCCACTCCCCGAGGTTAAAACTATTCCCCTCTTTCAACATTTCAATGCCACCAACCAGGTCAAATCGAAAAATAAAAAAAATAGAAATAAAGAGACTTACCACTGGAATTGTCCTTTGTAATATTATTTTTATAATTAATCGATATAAAAAATTATATTTTAATTAATTAAATTTTAATATTACCAGTTTTAATTTAAAAAATCTCTTTTAATATAATTTTTTTACTTTTAAATTTTAAATTTAATTAAAAAACTAATATCCTTATTTATTAAACTAGTTGTCGCTTATATAACACCTTATAATATTAACTAGACATGAGTGGAATCAACTGAGTTGGATTTGGTCTAAGTTAATAATAGATTATAAAGGATAAAACTTAAGTTCGAATCAAATTCATTTTATTATTTTTTTTAAAGTCAAAAAGAGCAACCTATGGTTAAGTTTAGACATTACTAATCGTAAATTATAATTAATGATTTGATCAATGAAGGGTTTTTCCATTACTAGAGCAAAGCCATTCCTAAAAGATGAAATACATTTGTACAATGTTGTTCTTAAAGTCGTCCACCTAAGACTTAAACCAAAACTATATTCTAAAACAAACCATGTTTTTCATGCTCTTTACGTTTTTTTAATTATATAAAAATTTGAATTTAAAATTATCAAATTGTGGATGAAGTTTTATACCACTAAATTATCCTTTTAAAGACTATTTTATACGTTTTCATCACGTGAAGGAGAAGACTTCCCCGCCCTAAATCTGTCATTAAGCATCGTGTTAGTCAAATATGCCAGCAATTTTCTTGGACTGCCAAAGTACAGGAATCACATTGCTGTTCGACGGTGGTCTAATGGAGGAGGAAAAGTATGTCTCTTGATTGAGGGTGGCCAAGCCTAAAAGAGCCTTATTACTCTTTATAATCACATTACTTATATATTACGTCTAAAAAATTGAGTTAGCCAAATGAAATTTAACAGGAGTGATTATATCTTATTGAATTTGCACAATTTTTCAACAGGTTTGCATAATTTTTTTATCAGATTACTAATTTTTAAAATCATACTATAATTAATTCAATTATAATATTTACAGAAATTTTATTTAGGGATAACTCTTATAACATAATTTTTTTTCATTATTCAGTTTTGAACTCGCGATTTGATTAAAACACTTAATATTACATCTCACTACTCCAATTATCCATTGATAACATGTTTGCATAATGCATGTACTTACGATATGTCTAATAGTCTATTCACCATCACCCCACCCCCAAAAGCTCAAAGTATGCAACCTTTTCCATCACATTTCTACTACAAAAATTCTTCACGTGAATATCAGCATGCATAGTGGAAATTAAACAATAAAAAACACAAAATATTTGTCCTTCAGAATAGTTTAAACGGTAGAATTTTCTCACTTTTATTCTTTTGTTCTCGATTTAATTTTATTTGATTGTATCAACTTATAAAAAAAAACATATAATATTTACGTGATTAGATTATAATGAACCATTATCTTACTCTTTAATACCATCAGAATCAATTAACCATTCCCGTAATCAACTCACTCTAACATTTTCCGTAATCTAATAGCACACTCTTACTACCCCAACATGATTAGTCTAACCAAAACCACACTAGTTAGTCTGCTATGGATTACACATTCTCATTCTTATAAATGATGTAAAATCTTTTTTTTTTTTCTAATATACCCATGCTTTTAGCGGCCACATATCATCTCTTTGTGTGCTTCTATAGTAATATTCTCTACGTTGGTAATATTCTCTCCCATTGTTTCCCCTTTTTTTTCCTTTCCTTTCCCCACTTTCTATTTTTGTTCACTTTCCTTGTTCTTGACTTCTTCACGATTCGGCTAATTTCTCTCTCTCTCTATCTACCTATCTATATATATATATATTTTCTACTTTTTCTTGTCCCTCATTATTTTTTCTATTTTTAGATTAAAAAGAAATTTGAATTTAGGATCTCTAAGTTGGGGAAAGGGTTATGATCACTAGACTGTCCCTTTGGGACCCTTTATTATTTTTTCTTCCACCGGTAGTTTATGTATTTGAATCTAACCAAAAGAACATATTTTTTTTCCACGTAATGCGATTTAGTGCTTGCTTGGCGTGTGCAATTTATTTGCTATTTGGGTCCTATGCCTCTTTCCTTTTGGAAAAATAAAGGGAAATATAAGTGTTAGTTACTCCCTTTAGGTACCGTTCTAAGGTCCCCGCCCATCTTAAAATGCCAAATTTTAGCCATAGTCATCTTCTAGGAAGCGAATCCAGACGCCATAATTACACGAAAATACTACTAGTTTAAAGAATTTATTAACAAAGTGTCTAATTCACATACTACTACTTATAATGGATTCAAACTTATAACTTTTTTTTTTGTATTATACCATCCGATACCCAAAATTATATTCTAACTAATCCAGTAAAAGCGTTTATTGGATCTATTTTAGGAGTACCTCTCCCAATATAGTTTTTTGTATTTTCAAGTTTCGAATCCAAAACTTAGTTAAAAAATCTAGTACTCTTACCCACTAGACCGAAGGTCCGTCGGTGATTCAAACTTCTAACCTTGTGAACACATAGGATGCTAGTGCCATTGCTAGAATGTGCTTTTTGTTGTTTGCCACGAACATCTCAGTTTCGGACCAGCAGAGCACACTAAAATGAAGCAACCACGGCACATCTCACTTGCTCTATTGAGGTTGAAACACGGGCGTGCACATAGCTAAGTCACAAGAGGCCCATCATTGTCCGTTGGGCTAAAAACCCTTTTCTCTAGTTGAAAGCCCACAAGTACCGTGCACGAGTCCCGACACTTAGCCCAAAGTCCTCAAACTACTTCAATTTTTAAAGATCGAGTGGAAAACCAAAACCAAGCAGACACGACTCACGAGCTCAAAAATCAGAAAACCATTTTCATAGAACATGGTGAGGTGGTGGAGCGCCGCCGTAAACGGCGTCAAGAGAGCGGCAGCCAAACCAAACTCGCCGCCGCCGTCGTCGTCGTCGTCTTACCACACGATTCAGGCGATTCCTAGAGAGGTCACCGGAAGTCGAATCTCGGTGAAGGACAGAGCCCAAGGTCGAATTCCTGCCGTCGTCTTCTCCGAACACCTAAATACTAAATCTGATGGCTCAGGAATCATCCGATCAGTCTCAAGAAAGCATATTCTAACGACCGAGAGAAAGCAGATCCAGTCGATTCTCAAGTCCGTAGAGCTTCCCTTCTTTTGTTCGACCACTTTCCAGCTCCAGATTCGTGCTGGTTCGGGCTCGAAAGCTTTGCTTGAATCCGGGACTGTTCTTCCAATCAAGGTTAACTATATGAGTTTGCATTCGTCTCTGTGTGATTGTGGATTGTGAAATTAGGGTTTAGGGTTTAGGGCTCTGGTTCTTGTGTTTTGCAGGTCCACAGAGATGAAGAGAGTGGGAAGATACTGAATTTGGCATTTGTTTGGGCGGATAATGGCTCCGAATTGAAGGTTGATGTGCCTGTTGTTTTCAAAGGAGAAGATGTTTGCCCTGGAATTCAAAACGGTTACTCTCTCATTGTTCTATTGGGTTACTTGTGAATGTATTTGTTGGATTTTACTCGTTTGTTTGCTTTCAAAGTAGCTGGCTTGTGCACATATATCATATACAAATTAAGGAACAACCTGAGCTTGCATCCAAATTTTGTGTTGAAGAGCTAAGCTTGATCAACCTAGTTGTTGGCTTACTTACACCCAGAAGTCCGTGTGAACAAACTTTCACTATAATACAAGTGATGAACTTACGATTATCACCTGATTGCTGTATTTGACAGTTTAATGGTTAAGATTACTACACTGCATTCTGTAGATAAAGATGATGACTGTTGTTGGTTTTGAAAGTACTAGCACCTAAGTGTGAAGTCATGTTGTTAGAAGTATATCTTTCTTGAGGTAACTTGTTTTTGGAGTCATTACTGGACTTTATAGACTTTATAGAGGTACCTATACTAATCTATGTCTATGCCTTGGTGTCTTTGGCATTCTAGTTTTTGCTTTGTGTTGGTTCTCCTGATTGGTGGTGAATTTATAAACTTTTCATGTCCATGAAATTCGGTTTCTCCATTAGTCATGATGCTTCTCCTTTTCCATGTTTTCTTACTGTGGTTAACCTTCAAACTGAGAGCAGAGAACCTGTTGCTACTCATACTTTTACCATCATTGCATTGAAGCTCCATGTCTAGTCTTGTTGTTGGGCTTATTGGGCATGCTTGAAGTAGGCACCATAAAAAAGCTCTTCTTCTGTGGGATAAATTAGTCAACCATGTAGAAAAGTCTTTTGCCCCCTTCTCTGTGGCACTTTGGTCCATTAAAGTCTAAGTTTTTAACTTTTGTTAGATCATACTTGTTAGAGGGAAACCTCATAAGGAGGGCCTGGAATCTTTTTGATTTTGATACGTCACTTGTATGGGCCATGATCATAGAGTGGCGACTAAAATCATTTGATATTTTGTTTGTGTTTTGTGAATCTCCGCTACCTCCTTAATCCTGTTTTTTTTTTTTTTTTGTGGGGGGGGGGGGTTGTTCTGGTATGTTACTTTCCTGAGGAACTGTTATTTTTCTCTGTACCAAATAGCACAAGTAACAAATCTGAAAATTCACCTTAGAAAACAAGTCCATTCTGCAGTTCTATTTATATTTAATGGCTTGATTTTGTAACCAGGAACATGCAGAAGTGAAGACAACAGCTTCACTCAACTGACTTCTGCTTTTGGTGAATTCATGTAAGTTTTGCCGGTTGCACTGATTTCTACTCTTTGTGCATGTCCAGGGGGTAAGCTTAACAAGATACGAACTAGTCTAAAGTTCCTCTGCCCAGTTGAGCACGTTCCTTCAAAAATTGAGATTGATGTGAGCAAGCTAAACATTGAAGACAGAATTTTCATGCATGAGATTGAGGTTCATCCATCATTGAAGCTTCTAAGTAGGAACGAAACCATGCCCATTTGCAAGGTTGTATCAACAGACCCAGAATATTGGAAAACCAAAAAAAGAGCAACCAAGTCATAAGGAAAGAAACTGATGGTAATTTGGTACTTTCGGATTGGAGGACTGCAACTGATGGTAATTTGGTAATTTGGTACTTTGGGATTCTCCATCCAAGTCATAAGAAATTTATTGTCTAGGAATTGTTGCTTGAACCACGAGGCTCAGATGGTCGTGATCATGTGAGTGACTTGGACGCTTTTGTTCTACTGAATTTTTTGAAGTTTGACCAAATGGTTGGGATGAAGGAGTCCGAATCTCTTGACTTTAATGAAATTAAATCATAATCCTGTTTGTTCAATTTCAATGCCTCTACATGAGTGCATGAATGGGTAAAAGTAGTTATTTATTGTACACATGGTATGAGATTGACACTTGACATTCTTCCATTGGCTTTTTGATGCATGAAAGTCATAGGAACCATCCTTATTCTATCATATGGTCCATGACTCATTCCTATTGGCTCTAAGTCAAACCGTGCAATTATCTGCACCCACCTTTTACCTCTTTTTATTTTCCCCTATGGAGCTTTCTATATATTTATATATTTGTTTACTACTGGTTCAATTGAACATGGGGATATTGATGGGGACATTTTACTCCTAGAGAATAAAATTTTATTTTGTGAATATTACTTAAGCTTATGAGTTTCTAATGAATGAAAGAGACTAGGGAGAGAACCCCCTTTTTTCTTTCCTTTTCTTTTTAGACTTGTGTTAATTTTTTTTTAAAAAAAGAATTAGATTTAGTTGTACCTATAAGCTAGAAAATCATTTATGTAACTTTCATGGTCCTATTTTTATTATTCTCATTATGTTAACACCAATTTGATTACCTAGTTAAGCAACCATGAATTTTCTCACCAATTGCCTCGCTATTATGTTATGTTTTCATCAGGGGTTATGACATACAGAATTTTTTCTCTTTTTTTTGGTACTTTGGCTTGGTTACTGCCCGGTATTCGAGATTTCACCCCTACTATTCCGGAGCGACCGGCTGTGGGATCCATTTTTGTGGGGGCGGGTCTCCAAACAAAGGGTTTTTCATGCCCGTGTCGAGGTTCGAACCCCCGCATGGTTAAGGGATGAAGACGTCCCTACCCGTCTACACCACCGTTTGTTGGTACATACAGAATTTTTTCAAATGACCATTTAGAAGGCAATTCATGAATCTCTCTCTCTCTCTCTCTCTCTCTCTCCCCCCCCCCCCCCGCCCGGCGCCCCCAGCAAGACAGGTTACATTAATCTCCTTGCCCCGCAATGCGAAATGGGCATTCCAGACTCCTTCCAAAAACTTTGCTCATAAGAGCATAGCAAAAAACATGGTAAAGATCCGTATTAGTAAAAAGGAACAATTTTTTAAAAGGTAAACAATTTTTTAATGAAAAATTCAATAAATTCTTTTTGCTCTTAATTTATTATTTACTTAATCAAATGTTGTTATTAGTAATGATCGAAAACATTGTTAGGAACAAAAATAAGAATGCAAACTTTTTAGTTTATAGATAAACTGAATAAACAACTTATAGTTTTAAAATATTTATGTAATGAATTTTGGTTGATTACTTCCATTTTAAAGGGTATCTCTCAAATTTGTCATTTCGTTTGTTTGTTTTTCTTTAATTTTGTTCCAAATAAGGATTATTTGAATTAACGGTACATTACATGTGAACTCAAATTTAATAATTCTCCTAAATGCAATGCTTCGGTATTTTATATGTTTTCTCCGAAAAAAAGAATATAATATAAATTAATAAAGAAATATAATAAGGATGCAGAACCAAATTGACTTTCATTTAAAGGAAAGAGAGGAGGATATTTTGACCTCGCAAGATGGAGACTCGGTTCCCCGTCTTGTGTGGAAAAACAAAACGCAAAAAGGAAAAGGCACTCTCTCTCTCTCTCTCTCTCTCTCTCTCTCCTCCCCCCCCCCTCCCCCTTTTTTCTTTCTTGTTTTATTTGTTGTAAAACGCGTTCCTTCAATCAATCTCACTGTCGTCCATTTAACCGATCCATAATTCAAATACCCCGATCTCTCTCTCTCTCTCTCTCTCTCCGTCCTCCGTCCACGTTCATGGCTGCTCCGCCACCTCTGTTACATTATCCGCCGTCACTGGTAGTTAACCGCCTTTTTCTCTCCTCTCTTTAATTATCTCTCATCTCTCTCTCTCTCTCTCTCTGGACAATGATTTTTCTAACTCGGGACATGAATTGGTTTCAAAACACCTTCTCTTCGTTATCCAAGGCGTCATCATCGCGGTCCTCCGACGAATTTTCGAAGAAGAAATCCTACGGCTATAAGTCTCTCCGGCGATTGACGCGGCAGCGAAAGTTACGTCACCTGAGCGATCAAGAGATTGGAATTCGATCCGGCTCGGCTTCGCCAGAGAAATATACTCCGCAGGTTTCGCGATCGTCGAGCTGGTTAGATCATTCGTCGGCTCGTTCTCCGTCATCAGCGTCTCCGTATGCTGTTCCGCAGCCGCTGCCGGTGCCGGAATTGGCGGCAGTTCTCCGGCGTGACGGAGTGAAGACGACCTCGAACTCCGGGGATTTTCGGTTGCCGTCGCCGTCGCCGTCGTCGAAAGACGGTTTTTGTAGTCAAGTGGTAAAGGATGCCGAGGGTTTTGATCTTAACTTGAGCTCTTCTCTTGCGAGGTAAACCAATTTTCAAGTGTTGGATTCTTTTCTTTCTTGGTAATTATTGTTTTACGAATTTGGTTTAATATCGCTTAGGGAGAATAAGTTCTATTTATGAGGAACTGGAAAATTTCCCAGACACTGCATTATCTAAAATTAAAACTTTCCAAAATAAATAATGATCGAAAATAGAGAAGTTGTTGTTGGAAAGTGAATGGTTTTGGAAACTTAATTTTTAAAATCCAGTAACTATTGGTAGAGAGGTCCAGAGATTTTTTATTTTTTATTTTTTAAATTTTATCTAGATTCTTTTGAGGTAATTCTGTAAGAGAAAAAGCGTGTCACTACTTCAGTAACTGGGATTCTCTTTAGGAATAATATAGATAGTTTTCTAGATTTGATTGTTTCAACTTGGTTTTGGAAACTATATCTTGAGCACTGGTAGTGATTTGAGGAAGTGATTGATGAGAAAAAATATCACATACATATTGATTGAGGCATGCAAAAACGTGACTGAGTTTATGATTTATTTATTTATTTTAATTAATTGAGTCCTAAAGGGGGTGATAGTTCTGATACCCCATAAAACCTCCTAAGCATAGTCGAGACGAGACGAGACGTGATGCCGAGATCTATTGTTGCCAAGTTAGTCTTTATGAGCTATGCTTGTTCATATTTTACCAGCTAAGCTAACTGACCTCCGCAAAGTGCTGTTATGTTAGAGTGTGGGGGTATTAATCTTGGGTAATAAGAATGAAAAATCTTTTAGGCAATTTGAGGTCTGCTAGTCTAGCTAACTTGTAGACAAAACACATCTTTTTGTAACAATGGCTTGTGAGATACGCAGTTTCCTTTTTACTTCTTTTTTTTGTTGACTTTGTTTTGTTTATGTTTGATATAATGCAGTAAGTTTGCTACTCAAGATGGTCAGAGAGATACACAGAGAATGAAGTCAAGGAGGTCAGTTATAAGTGATGCACAGGATGATTTCAAGCTTAATATTCCCACTAGGAGTGCTCCAGTTAGTCCATCAGCAAGTCCTCTACAAAGCCCACAAAGAAAGAGCAAGGAGGATATTTTTTTGCCTCGTGGTACATTCCCTTTAGGTCTTCATGTATGGTCTGCACCAGAAATGGAGGCTTCAGATTTGGTTATTGGTTTCCAGTTGCAGGCATCCCCTGAAAATTCTCCCAGACTGAGAAGTCCTGGCACAAACCCCAGAAGTATAAGTGGACCACCATCTCCATTGCATACCCGGA
Organism: Dillenia suffruticosa; assembly: GCA_033439265.1. Classification (NCBI taxonomy): domain Eukaryota; kingdom Viridiplantae; phylum Streptophyta; class Magnoliopsida; order Dilleniales; family Dilleniaceae; genus Dillenia; species Dillenia suffruticosa. Next base: position 4,094,372 of record JAVTVX010000027.1, read on the forward strand.
GATCCTTTGAAGCAACAACGCCACGCCGTGAAAGTAATGGTAATGCTGTGGTACATCCATTACCTCTTCCTCCAGGAGCAGCCATGTCTGTGCAGTCAGCTCCCAGTCCCCAAGTTGTGGCTAAAACTGAGGTATTGCCAATGAAAAATCAATGGCAAAAGGGCAAGCTAATTGGGCGTGGAACATTTGGTAGTGTTTATGTGGGCACAAACAGGTAAGTAAAAGCGTTCTTTCTGCTAATTGTTTCTGCCACATCATGTTCTAAGTAAGTCTTGTCTTTGACAGAGAAACTGGAGCTTTATGTGCAATGAAAGAAGTTGAATTATGTCCTGATGATTCTAAATCTGCAGAATGTATAAAGCAACTGGAACAGGTATTTTTCTTCCTCAGATCTTCCATGCGTCTTGTATTGTATAGACCTCTGCGCAAGGTATCAATGACTCTGGTGAGATTGCTTATCTGTTTTGTGAAGTTTGTATCTGCTGTTATGTCTATTACTTTATTTTTAAGAGGGACAGTTTTCTGCCTTATTTCAACAAAGCGTTAGTTTGGTGAAATAATTTAGTCAATTCTGCACTTTGTTTATGAACATATTATTCATTCTTATTTAATGTGAATAGTGGGAGAAAGCATGTGCAGGCATTCTTGTTCTTTTGGTGTTGTATTACTAGCTTGATCTTAAGGTTATCTTTGCTGTGATACTTTCTACTGATTGTCAACAAAGAACTCCATGGTTTACTAAAGACAGCTCATTTAACTTGTGATTCAACCTTTCTAAGTATCTGAATTCTTTGTTATTATTCAACATCAATATTCTGATGCTCAAAGACAAGTAAATGCGGTTCTGTAGGCATATTGCCAAATTCCAATGCAGCCATAGCACAAGGATGAGCATGTGACAGGGTTTTCATTTGTTTTTTGAATCTACCGAATATCAGATATGGAAAATTTTAGTTGTGCATTTTGTGTTACTGTGAAAAACTATGGGAACAAAGATGCTACTCATAAATTCAATTTATGCATCCAATTCATACTCCGGCTTATGTCTCTTTATGATTCGTTTATCTAAATACAATACTAGGGTCCATGGGACCATATTAAATATTTAATGCGTAAGATGACACACCTGGATGTAAAAAATGTGGGAAAGCGTGTACTGTGTATATTGAAGTGTTGTTGATTAACTGTTTAACAACCCGATGTGGAAGCTTGTACTTGAGCATTGGCAGTAAATTGAGGAAGTAACTGATAAGAAAGATTGTTAAGTATATGTTGATTGCTCCCAATTATGTTAGATTATTTGGAAGCCATCTAGGGGAATAAGAAATTTTCTTGCCAACTTGTAGTGAAACAAGTAAAACAGTTTTTATATATATTATTCTTTATTCTAGCTGCCACCAACAGAAGTAGCTCTCTTTATATTGGATATTTCTTAACTGGTGCTTTAATTTCTTAGAAATAGAAAGTGAGACCCAAATTTGTCTAATATGTTTAGTCTTCTTGGAATTACACAATTTAGCACCAAACAACAAGTGCATGCTAAATTGTAATTGGACGAGGCTGTTCTTGCTTTTCATCCCATAGATTCTTTCCCATATTCCCGTGCTTGTGAATCATATGCTTGTTTTCTGCAGCTTTCTTTTTGTTGTTCTGACCTTGTATGGTTTTCCAATGATGTTTTTGGTCCATGCTCCTTTTATTTTTTTTTTTGAGATTCGTACTTCATTGATTTCTTAGCTTCAATCTAGAAGAATTCTTCAATTATAAATATATCTCTTCCTCCTATCTTTCTTCTCATTTCTGTAGGAAATCAAAGTTCTGAGCCAGTTAAAGCATCCAAATATTGTGCAGTATTACGGCAGTGAAATTGTAAGTTGTTATGTTGCAGCATTTTCTGCTGTTTATTGTCTGTATTTAAAACTTCTGCTTAGATGTTTTAAATCTCAAATCATCAAGAGTTCAATTTCTTCCATTTGCAGGTTGATGATAAATTTTACATATATTTGGAATATGTTTATCCTGGTTCAATTAGTAAATATTTGCGTGAGCACGGTGGAGCTATGACTGAATCTGTTGTTCGCAATTTCAGTCGCCATATTCTTTCTGGATTAGCTTACTTGCATAGCATGAAGACCATACACAGGTAATTTTAACTTCTCAGTTTCGTTGTATGTTGTGTTCCATATTTGTGGCATTGTCTCTACCTATGCGTCATAGCTTGAGGGTAATCCCTCCAAAGCCCTGCCAATTAAAATCCTTTACCCCAAGATAAAAGGCGGTGATCACAGAGTTCTTGGCTTGCGAAGATTTGCCATTAGTTGCTCCATTTTTTTCATTGAGGCCTAATCTTCATTTTCTTCCCACTCAGATTATTACAAATATAGTGCAGAGCCATAATTGTCAACCTCCTTTTTGTGCAACAGGGATGGTTAATTCTAAGGAAAAATCCCATATTTCTTAATTCTGTTTTGCTCTGTAGCTTCATTTTATGAGCTGGTTTTTTTGTTAGGAGATAATAAGATATAGTCTAATCATGTTTTGATACTTTATACAGGGATATTAAAGGAGCTAATCTGCTTGTTGATTCGTCTGGCGTTGTAAAGCTTGCTGACTTTGGGATGGCTAAACATGTGAGTTTGGGTTTTTGAAATATCTATTGCATGCATAAGCAAATGACATCCATATTATGTCGTGGTCTGCTTCTACATATCCTTGTGGATTAGCGTTTAACAATGATGTTTTCAAGAGTCAGGATTTTAGCAAAATTGATCACAGTTCTTACTATGTAGAAGAAAAAGACAAGGAATTCTCAATTTGCTTACATTTTATGTGGATGTCCTGCTTTCCACTCATAAAATCAATTTGTATTTTTGCATGGATGTGGATCTCATTGTTCTGTTCATAGTATTTTTTCTGTTTTCTTTCTAAGCATGGACAAAAAAATCTATGGTTACTTGCCCTAAAATTGTATAATTTTGGTCCCTGAGCTTTGTTTTGGTGTCAAGCCCATGCTTGGAACATTATCTTTCTTAGGGATTAGAACTCAAGATAATAGTTGGTCTCAAAGATGAGATTTTTTTTTGGGTCAGATTTTTCTACTTAATTGTCTTAGTAGCTCATGTTTATTTGCACTCTTACTGCACTTATTCATGCTTAGTTTGTTGCCTTTTCCTTTTAAAATCATCCAATGCCCTTTACGCATGAACCCATGGTTTGATTGCTGTTCCATATGCATTTGGGCTCCGAATTGCGTTTCATATTTTGAGATTTTGATTTTTTTTTCCCTCGCATTATTCAGCTTACAGGACAAAAGTATGATCTTTCAATGAAGGGAAGTCCATACTGGATGGCTCCAGAGGTATTTTTTTTTCAGGTGTCGAGCTCCTTTTTATTTATTTATTTTTTGCAATTTATAACTTTCTCGACTTGAACTCATATGCATCTGTATGTCCTGCAGCTCTTGCAAGCAGTAATGCAGAGAGATATCAATTCTGACCTTGCTTTTGCCATTGACATATGGAGTTTAGGTTGCACTATTATAGAGATGCTTAATGGGAAACCACCTTGGAGCGAGTTTGAAGGGGTAAGAATGGCTGTTCCTTTTATGTGCTTTACCCATATGACTCTTATGCCTTGTCAAGTTGTTTCCTGATCTAAAATAGCAATTTATTGTTTTCTTCTTTGTCTAATTCATGGTCACATCTAGGAAGTAGTGTCTGCATCATGTTGTTTTTAGATAATATGTCGTGCAATGTGCATCGTAAGCTATTCAACAGCTGAGTATCACCATTAATTGACTGGCTTATTCTTGCCGTCTGCCTTCACTTACTGCTTTAGAATTTCCCCGTGCCTAGGAATTTATGGAAATTCTGCCTGCCGGGATGATGAGATGGTGATTGTACTTCCTTTTTTTTTGGGGGGGGGGGGTGAAAAGATCCTATCTTTGTTTCTATTCTAGGGATGCAACTTGGGTTAGGTGGCCCAACAACCAACCAAATCCAACCCTATTGGATTCATTCTAGTTAAGATATGGGTTGGGTTTGGTTTGGTTTGGAAACTTTGGACCCACTTAGTGCTGAATCTGGTAAACCACCAAGACATCAAGATACATCTCGATTTATTTCTCTTATTTTAAACAATTTCTCCTGTGTGTGTTCTCCACGGTGAATTTGAATAGCATCGACTCTCTTTTCGACCACAGAGATCTCCATGAACAAACCCTAACCCCATAAGTATGTAGCATAAACTCCATTGATGCTCTGTAGATGTCTCCATCTCCATCTGTCCCCTCAAAACAATAATAATAATAATAATAATAAGAATAATGTATCATTAGCTATACATGAATGCATGGATAGTAAGAAATTGCTAAAAAACATAGGGGAAGTTCCTTCTACCAATTCCTCTGTCTCTCTGGCTCTATCCCTCTCTCTCTCACCCACATTTATTGTTTATGTGGTTTGCTTGTGGGGTTTTATAGACAGATTTGGTACTTTGCTTGAGTCTTTGAGAGAGAGAGAGGGGGGGGGGAGACTATAAATTGAGTGAGTGATAGAGAAGTATAATGCATGGATGGTAGGAAATCGCTAAAAGACAGGATGTTCCTCTACCAATTCTTCTCTCTCTCTCATTTATTGTTTGTGTGGTTTGATTGTGGGGTTTTTTTATAGACAGATTTGGTCCTTGAGTTTGAGAGAGAGAGAGAGAGAGTATAAATTGAGTGAGCGAGAGATTAAAAGAACAGAATCAAGATTAAAGTGTTATAACTTTAAGAAAGGACAGGGCAACCAACCCATTGGGAGAAGCTCCTTCCCTACATGTAACCAAAAAAAAAAAAAAATTGAAAGAGCAAGAGAGTGATTGCATTGTATTAAATATTTTGGAGAGAGAATCCGAATTTTTTTTTTCTGAGAGAGAAGTTAAAAGCCAAAATAATTGATTTTAGAGAGAGAATTTGGAAATAAGATATTCAATCTTTGGGTTGAAGCCATGCCTAGCCAACCCATATTTGATTTTAAACGAACTTGGAATATGAGTCGATCCATGGTGAAACCACAAAAATCTGGTTCTTCCATGGGTTGGGTTGGTACAACCCTAAGTTGCATCCATGTCTCCTCTCCCACTTGGTCTGTTAGAGTGGAAACGGTTCCCTTCAGTTTTCTATATATTCTTTCAGGTTCCCTACCTGTTTCTAATTTTACTTTGCTCAGCGCAATGCTGATTCTGTCCTCATATCTTCACTTCCATTTTTCTCACAGAGTATTAGCTTATTCTTACATGGATTACCTTATTTCTTCACTAAACTCACTGAGGATTTGTAAATTTTGAGTAATATAGTAACAAAACTTAGTTTGGATGTGATGCATTTCTTGTGGAAATAGTAAAATTAGCCGTGCCTTTGCATGTTTCCACAGGTTTCTCGCCAGTTTCTTCATTCTGTTACTTTATTTTATTATTTTTTTATTTTATTTTTTTATTTTTGTCCATTTGCACTGGCCTTCAGCATACTATGCTTCCACTGGCTATGACAACACAGAGCACGCAGTCTGAGGATAATGTGGAGGCCATCTTCACTTTAAGAAAGCTACTTTAGTGTCTGATTCGACAATTAAACTATGATGATTTAAATACATTTCCCTGCTCAACCCCTTCTTAGGGTCCCAGATTAATTTACCAAAGCTCTAACTGATTCACTTGTTAGCTAGCCTTTCCATGCAGCCTTCAAGCTCTATATTCACCTTTGAATTTAAGGCTTCCATTATGCTCATTTCTTTGGCTTCTGAGCTTAGGGAATTGGGTATGCCGTCCTATGTTTTACATTTACTTTTGTTTGTTGAGTGTCTTAGTTGTTTAATCATCTTTCATTCTTGCAGGCTGCAGCTTTGTTTAAGGTATTGAGGGAGTCCCCACCAATACCAGACACGCTATCTCCTGAAGGAAAGGATTTTTTGCGCTGCTGCTTTCGTAGAAATCCTGCCGAAAGACCAACTGCTAGCAAGTTACTAGAACATCGTTTCATAAAGAATTCATTCCAAATGGAACTTTCATCTCCCCGTGTTTTCAATGGCACAAAATTGCAGGTAAGTACATAAAGTGGTGAGAAATCATGGTTTGGCTGTGTTATGTGGTTTTATGCTAATTACCCTTTACCCCTCTGCAGGACAATGCTCTTAGTCCTAGAGACTATCCCCCATTTAAGCTTGATTTGTTGTCAACGTTGTCCGGTGCAGCTGTCCCTCGAGGAAAACCAGTCACAAATGGGTAAAGTCACTGCCTGCGTTACTTGTTCATTAATCATTACCATCATTGGTTAACCTCGGAGACCCACTTCAATGCATTGTCAACTTGGTAGTCTTTTACTCTTGCACCGGGGCTTCATGCATTATTCTTTTTCTCCAGTGAAACTGGCCAACGATCTCATCCTAAAACTTCCGACTTAACAGTGGCCTCCCGTCATTCTCCTCGCTCCACACTTGAGACGTTACCTAGTTTGTCTCCTCCTCGCTCAGCTCAAAGCACAAATCACACCAGCCCTCCACCAAACATTCCATTTGGCAACAAAAGCGATGGGATCAAGAAGACTGGCCTTTTCCGATAGCATCTGGAGGCGGGCAATTATAGAGCTTTTCAAAGCGAGGTTTTGTGGATAGGAAGGCACCAGCCGCGCCACGCACAGTTTGGCATTACATAGAGCTTTACCGATGTCACATTAGGTGATCGCAGGTGATAGAGTTGCCACTGTAGGTATCCCTCATGACGATAGTGTGTGGACCATATAATTCTGGTCCTGGTAGGTTACTCCACGAAATTTAGGGCAGGTTTTTGTATACAGTATAGTATCTAGGGCTTTGACAATCATGGAGGCTTTGTATTGTACTATATGAGGGTTCCATTGCAATCACACCTTCCTGTACAATTTGACAAGATGACATGTAGATATCTGAAGGCCTTTAACTTTTGTGGGTGAAGTTTACGTCTTTTCAGCAAAGATCATAGTGCAACGTGAGACCAACGTTACTTTAGGTGAGAGAGAGCACATTTTTGGGAGTTCGATTCTTTTTTAACATGAAAAAAATAATATTGAAAGATCTCTCCCTAAAACAAGGCCTGACAATTAGGTTTGTTCGCATTAATCTGAGGGAAGTCTTAGATACCGGAAGATATTCTAGTTGTGGGGACCAAAAATATATATATATATATATATATATATATATATGAGATGTCAACTGATTATTGTAGGGTCCCAATCCCAATCTTCCAAATGCCAAGTGGTAATCAATAGAAAATGAAATTGGAAGCTTAGCCTCATTCTGAGATTAAAGACTGTTGTGGCAGGTGTATGATTATTTACGTAAACTTTGTATAATAAAATTATTGAAAATTTTATAATCAATTTTTACTTAAAATTAAACAAATCAATCACAAACAGAAAAAAGAGAATTCAGAACACATAATGAAAATTTGAGTGGTATTATTTTTGAAAAATAAAAAGAAGTATTCAAACTGCACAATTATCCAAATGAAAATAATAAATAAATAGATTGTCCTCCAAACACTTATAAAAGTAAACAAATATATTGACTTGGGTCTATAATTTTATACATCAAAATTAATATTACATTTTATATAATATTAGGGGCGCCTCCTCCTTTGAGGCCACTTTGGAAACTTCATAGGACACATCACAGCATCAACATGCAATTGTTGCGGTGGAACGGATCCCATCTCCTAAATAAAACCGTTTTTTAAATAGAGTTTTGTATATATTTAAATTAAATTAATTAAAATATAAATTTAAATATCGGTATAGATAGAAAAAAAAAAGATACATAAAAGTCAAATGCTCGTATTTTGGTATTACTAGATGGATAATGGATTCACTCGCCATTTCAAAAGGTCTAGTGCTCATATACTCATACTACAGTTTTCAAAAAGGGTCACCGGGACACTTACCCTTTGGGGAAATCTAATTTAGAGATTTTTCTACTGATTCATTTTGATCAAAGTTGCAACTCAAATAAATTATAAAAGAGATCTTACCAATTAAATTTTTAATGATTTTTCTGTACTTAATATGAAATCTTGTTGATAATCTCAAGCACAATTCGACTGTCCAAAATAATACTTTGGACAATAAATTTTGCCAATATTGGCAGCTTTAGATATCACTCACGCAAAAACCTAAGTTCTATAAATCCAACAATCGACTTGCTTCAACCAAGGCAGGTTACAACTTCAGTCATCACATCGGTGTTCTCAAAACACTCACAGCCGTCGGATCACATATATCCAACAGCCAACTCTCCATTGCAAAATTTTCCACTTATATTAGATGCGTTGTCGTGGGGGGGTCAACTTTTGGTCTAATACATCTACAGAGACGAATCTTTTTGCAAAGTTTGGACAAATATTAAATAAATTATTCACAACACATATATGGTATAACCTAAAAATAGAGATGGAAAGTTAATTGGATTCATTTCTTTATCGGTGGATGTCACATGTGACTTCAACCTCATTAGTCTACTCCACTATCATCTCTCAATTGATTGATTGATTGAGAGAGAGAGAGAGAGAGAGAGAGAGGGATGGAGCCACCACCAGCACAAGAAATTAAGACCTCCATGGAATTTCAGGGTAACGAAGATGATCAAGACAAGACTGTTGATGAATGGTAAGTGACAAAAAGAAAGAAAAAATTTAATACCCTTTTGAATTTATCAAATTTTATTATCTGGGTCTGGATTAGTATTTTGAAATTTTGAGGTTTTCGATGTTTTACGTTGTGTTTCTGGATATGATTGGATGGTGGTTCTGTCTCTGTTGCAGTTGTTCATGCTGTTATGATTGCACCATAAGCTGCTTCGATTACTGGTGCTGTCTTGATCTCTGTTAGAAGAAGCACCAATTGGACATGGCAACTAGTCAATCATTGATCCCTTTTTCTTATGGTTTCTTTTTAGTACTTTCTGCCTTCTGGTTTTGTAGAAAATGTGTGGAACACCCTCGTGGGTTTGCTTTCAATTTTTAAGAATCGGGTCAAAAGAACACATTCATAGGAATTCAACAAAAGTATTAGTTCATATTCCTCTTGTTTATTTATTGGTTCTTGTCGGTTATCTTAACCATAAGTCATTTTAAGGAAAAATTAATTGAGTTGAGGGGGATATTTCAATATAAATTCTATGAATTTGCAGATTATAGAGTTTATCTTATATGTGACATTTTGTATGATTTATTATAAAAGATTTATTTGTGCTTAATTTCTGCTCAAATTATACAACATTTGTATTTGCAGAAATTGAAATGGTAATAGAGAGCTTAATTTATAATTTCTACTATTTCTATAAAGAAAGAGAACGAGTACTCCTACCGATTTGTAACTCGTGGAGTATTTCAACTTTAAATCATCTTTTAATATTCGAAAAGAGTGAAAGGGGGGGGGGGGGAGGGAGAGAGAGAGAGAGAGAGAGTAATGGAAGGGGCAGTTGCTAGTTCAAGAATTTTTCATTACTATCTTCAAAATTACCTTTAAGGATCTATTTTCTTTTCTTTTCTTTTATCACATTGAATTTATCTATCACTATCTCTTCTTTTTTGTTTTTTTTTGTTGGGTGCACATCTATCACTATCTCTTCAAATATACAGAATTCGAGCACCGGAAGCAAGAGGATCAATTTAGGATTTTGGATCATGTTGCCCACGAGGGAGGGGTTAGGAAAGAGAAGGCAGAACTAGAAGATTGTGCAGATGATGCGATGGTATGGTCAAGATGATATGATGTTGGCCTCTTTAAAGATATTATGTTTTCTTCTCTTTTTGTTGGGGCTTCTTGTGAATTCTTTGGACTCATTTTGATAAAAATTTTATAAGTTTACATTTCCGAGATTCATATTATTTTTGTGTGATTTTGAAAATTTCCTTCTCTGAGTATTTCTTAAGGTTGGGAGGTGGTGGGGGGAGGAGTATCCCCATTTACTAAATAATGGGGACCGAAAATGATGAATTCAAATTTAGGATTGAGATGAGTCTTAAAATGAATTCAATTCCTAGAAATTAGAACTACATGGAAATTAATTTAACATTAGAGAATGTCCTTACTATGTGAAAAGAGAGAATGGATTGGTCTAATCATCCTTTGTTAATTATCTTATGCAACCATTAAAATAAACACATTTCTAAAGGAGTTTGTCCCAAAATTGAGCACGTGTCAAGCATGGCAATTGTGCGGCGCATGCCGGACATAATTTAATTTTAAACGGAGAAAAACTAAATTTTATTTTTTTTATAGAAAGAAGACTTAAAAAAATCAATGTTTTTATAGTGAAAAATACCAATTAAATTGACTTTTTCATAGATAGAAAATTAATTTGTTTAATTTGATAGAGAGAGAAAAAAAAAATCTTGATTTTTGTAGAGAAAAAAGTCAAAATTAATTAATTTGGAGAGAAAAAAGATGAATTAAATTGATTTTTTAGAGATTGAAAATTAATGTATTTATTTTTAGAGAGAGTTTAAAATCAATATGTTTGAAAAAATAAATAAATTAAATTGAATTGTTTTTAGTTAAGAAAAGAAAAGCTAAATTTTATTATTTAATATTTTTGATTAATGTTTTATCCTATATATCAAATTCTATATTTGTTTAATCAGATAACCAAAAATAGAAAATATTATGAGAGTAACAACTACTTTTTTAAATGTTACCTTGTAAGTTTTGGCCTTAAATGTTATGGGGGAGATTTTATAAAAATAAAAATTAAAAAAGAAAGCTCAAAACTTTTTCTGTCGTCTAATAAAATTCATATTGGACAGATGGAGTAGTTATGTGACAGTACCACTTTACGCCCTTTTTTTTTTTTGTTGGTGTAAGTGTATTGTGGGAGTACTCTTTTCATCCTTTTTTGGGGTTTTGGTATATTTATCGATATTCGAATACTAAATCTAATTTGAATATTGTGAAATCTATTTTAACATTCAGTTCTTTTAATATCTATTTTTTTATTTATAAAACTCAAATTCAAAATTTTGATTAAAAAAATTTAATATTTCACTTGTATACACATAAGATGTTAGCCCATCACGCCCTACATATTTTGGGACAAACCCATTTTAAGTTTAGCATCCCACCAATGCACCCACGTTTCAAAAGGGCCTGTTTTTCCATTTTAATCAAAATTTTCTAATAATCTCTCTCTCTCTCTCTCTCTCTCTCTCTCTCTCTCTTTGCATAGTGCGGTATATAATTTTTCTCTAACCTCCTTCGATCAGGGATCTTAATCAACTTACCAGGCTTGGCTGCTAATTTCCAACCTGCAGCACTAGCTACATTGAAAACTGTACAATGCATCTTGAACTTGCAATAGAAAAAACCTAAATATAGTGTCACTCACAAACAACACTTAAATAAGTCAAGCAAGACTAGAGAAAGCCACCCACTGCCACTGTCGGGTGCTTTTATTTGGTCCATCGTGCTCGATCCGTCATCATCAAATACCTTTGCATGGCCACATTCTATCGTGCGACGTGGAAGCCATTGACATATCCATTCCACTAAACCCCATCATTCTGAGACATGGATATATATAATTCTACTTTGGGACTTTCGGTGTTCAATCTGCCAAAAAAGAAGGTGAACATTCAACTCCCATTACTTACGCAACCATTGACTAATCTCAGATTTTTAAGCGAGATGTTGTCTTTTTTATATCCAACTTGTTCTGCATTTGTGAATCTTATAGTCAACTTGAGACTGTGATTGCCACTCTTTTTAACTACAGGCATCCAAATCAGTCCCAAATTTATACCTCATCATGCCATCTTTCTTTCTTTTCCTTTTGTTTTGAATGATAGTGTGATCTTCCATGGCCACTCTATTTTTGGTTACATAGGGGTTAACACTAGATCTCGACCTCAGGAAGAGATGATCAAGAGCTCTTTTATCACTTGAGGTCCTAAAGGACTAATAAAACTATTTATCATCAAGCTAATCAGTAGGTGCCTTTAATGCCAATTTGGGTATGGTTAAACGGTTTCATACAGTGAGGCTGCTATCCTTCTTCAGAGTTTAAAAATGTGGAATCATGCCAAACTCAGCCGAAAAGGCCTCCTTTAGTGGCTCTGCCACTCTCTCCAAACTTGCATAATACTAATCAGAAGTTGGAAGTTTCTCTTCAGGCACTAACGTGTATAAATTGCTTTTCTCTTCAATATTACATTTCACACAAACACCAGCAAGATAAAATTCTATTTAGAAGTTCTAGATATGAACTACAGTAGCATCAAACTCTCCAATCTTTCCTTGTTCTGCCTCCTGGTTTTAGGAACTTTCGTATCATGTCAACTTGATTATACGTTTTATGACAGCACTTGTCCTAATCTCACCAAGATTGTTCGAGCCGGCGTTTGGTCGGCCATCTTAAATGAAACTAGGATGGCTGCCTCTCTTCTCCGCCTGCACTTCCATGACTGCATTTCTAATGTAATTAGATTCATTTAGTATGATTCTTTTCATATGTTATTTCAAAACATATATAGCGTTGACACTTTCTAAAATGATAAGTGTTCTTGTATAATGTCATGTATCTGTGTCTGTACCATATTATGTCTTTCAAAACTGATTGTTTAAGTGTGTGATTATGGATAGGGATGTGAAGGGTCTATCTTGCTTGATGATAGCAGCAAGTTCACGAGCGAGAAGAATGCATTTCCCAACAAAAATTCGGCAAGAGGGTTCGAGGTGATCGACGCAATCAAGGCTAACTTGGAGAAGGCTTGTCCATCAACTGTTTCTTGTGCTGATACACTCACTCTAGCTGTAAGAGAAGCTGTTTATCTGGTTAGTAACTTGGTATAAGTATCTCCAACAAATTCTGATTTAGCATTTGTCAGTACATGAACAAAAACTTACTGTAGTTTGTTCTTATCAGACAGGTGGGCCTTACTGGTCTGTGCCTCTAGGCCGCAGGGACAGTCTAACCGCTAATGAAAGTGCAGCTAATGCCAATATTCCATCCCCCTTTGAACCCTTAGAAAATATTACTGCAAAGTTCACTGCTAAGGGTCTTGATTTGAAGGATGTTGTAGTGCTTTCAGGTTTGAACTCCAAAATCATATTATTATTTTTTTAAAAATATTTCAATAATAAATTATCATTCGGTACAAATAATTAAATGCATTATCATCAAAAATCATATACAAAAAAGAAGTTCCCCTTACAAATAATTAACAACTAAACTAAACTATGAAAAAGGAAAACCAAAACAAAAGTCTATCATATATCATAGCCAAAGTTGTAATGGAATGATAAGCAACGTTATTAATTAAGGTCTAAGTATCATGATTTTTTTTCTTCTTTTTGTAGCGATTTAATCATTAAATAAAAAGATAATAACAGAAAATTAGAGGATGCTAGCTCTTAGTGAAATTTGGGTCATTTCCTAATCGTTTCTTCCTTATTCTAATCTTACATAATTAGGTAGATACAAAGATCAAAATTTGATGAATAATTCATTTTAATTATTTTATGCAGGTGCACACACCATTGGGTTTGCCCAATGCTTCACATTCAAGAACAGGCTATTCAACTTTGATGGCTCGGGTGAAGCTGACCCAACACTTGATGAGACACTTCTAGCCAGTTTACGAAGCTTGTGTCCAAACAAAGATGACTCAGACACCAATTTGGCTCCTCTTGATCAAGCCACATCAAGCATATTTGACAACTTTTACTACAAAAACCTTGTTAACAATTCTGGGGTTCTTCAGTCTGATCAAATTCTCATGTCTGACAACAAGACTGCTTCAATGGTTGTTTACTATAGCAAATTCCCCTATTGGTTTAACAGGGATTTTGCAATTTCCATGGTCAAACTGGGGTATGTTGGTGTGCTCACCGGACAAGATGGTGAAATTAGGAAAAATTGTAGGGTGCCTAATTAGAAATTTGTATGTCTTGAAGAAATAGATTTTCTGCTAAACTTCAGAAATCACCCCCCTTTAAAATTAGAAGGGCATTTTAGTGTAACCATCTTCAGTTACTAGAATATGAATAAGACTATATTTTAATGCTTAACACTGGAGCAGTTTAAAGTCTCACTTTACTTTAATTTTTCATCACTTGCATATTTTAATTTTATAAACTATCGATATTTATAATTTAAATTCAATTCGAATCAAATTAAATTTTCTTGATATCTATTTTTTATATACGATATTCAAGTCCAAAATAGTATTGAGTCATAAGAAGAATTAAAACTTTTTTCATAAAAAGATTCGAACTTGAAATTTTTTTTTAAAAAAAGGGCAAGATATAACTAATCGGTGCGAAAGAAGTAAACCTTACAATAAGTTTGATAGAGGTATAAAGTGGGAGAAAAAGAGAAAAGAAAGTAAATACGGTATAAAATAAAAGATTATATGTTTTGTTCGAAATAAATAAAAAAAAAAAAAAAGATAGAAGTAAAAAAGGGATAAAATAATACTCCTTTTAGGTCAGAAAAAATCTTCTTTCACTTGTAAATGGATTGAAACTATAATAAAATTTCATAAACAAAATTATTTATTTTTTTCAATTTTATATGATTTAAAAGAATAAGTCATATTTTATTTTCCCCTCCTTCACTTTCACTCCAACCAAAAAAAAAAAAAAAAAAAAAAAACGCATTTTCTTCTCCTCCGCTCTTCCTTCTCCCCTCCCTCTCTCCTGTCTCCCTCTTCACGTGCGAATCAAACTTACTATTAACTCGTCAACCCGCATGTATGAAGATTTGTTTCGCAAATAATATTTTTTAATTAAAATAAATTTATTTAATTAATAATTGAGATTATTAAACCAACAACCATGTTGGAGATAAGTGACAAGTCTATGGTACATGGGGATAATCCAATCTTAATGGACCCAGCTTTTCACATTTATCAAAATGCCACGTGGCGACAAATAATGAGGCGGCAGACCACAGATGTGTCCCCTCCATCTTAACCTAACCTACTACCTCCGCTCAACTCGCAAATCCCAAAAAACCCACTCTCTTTTTTCAACTTCAAGGATGTCCTCTTGTGAAAATACCTCGAAATCAACGTCCATTTTTCTTCCGACACGATCGCACGGTTCTGATTTCAATTCCCCCGTTGGACTACCACCACCCTGCATACCACTCTGTCACACTCAATCACTTCTCAGAAATCTCCTGAGAAATACAACTTGTTAGAGAGAGAGAGAGAGAGAGAGAGAGAGAGAGAGAGGGAGAGGGAGAAGGAGAGGGAGGGAGGATTGAGTTTGTTTTCAAAAGAGAAGGGCGGGATTAGGGTTTAGAGAGAGAGATGGTGAATCCGAAGTGTTATTTAGACATAAGCATAGGAGGGGAATTAGAAGGGAGGATTGTGGTGGAGTTGTATGCCGATGTGGTGCCCAAAACAGCTGAGAATTTTAGGGCTCTTTGTACTGGTGAGAAAGGGATTGGTCCTCACACCGGTGTCCCTCTCCATTTCAAGGTCCCCTCTCGCTTTCTCTCTCTGTTTGTGAAAGTTGGCATGTGATGTTTGTTTTGTTGGATTATTGTGTGAAAATGTGGTTAAATTCGAGTACTTTGAGGTTTGTTTTTAGTAATTTTTTTTAACGAGGTATCATTTTGATTAATAAACCATGATAAGGAAGATCTTTTAATGGAGACATACACATTGTGTATTGGAATATGCTTTCTGTCACTGGAAAAAAAAATTATGTTTTACAATAATTGGACCAATTTCGGTAATAAGGTTGTTTGTGATTATCTTTTTAGTAGTCTGTCTATCTAGCTTGTGAAAACTGTCATAAGGCATCATTTTTGCGAATGCCTTTTATTTCCAAACATAACCTAGTAATGAATGCAACCATGTTCCATTCCATGTATTGAAATATATAAGGTTTCTGACTAACTTGATTTTGCGGAATATTCTTTTATCTATTTAAGGACACATGTGATAGGAGAGTAACAATTTTTGGGGATAAATTTTCTCCCATCCCTTAAATTTACTTCCATAGATATTATTTTTTCCCCCTGGTTTGGTAGAATTAGCAGAAATTTTTACCTTTTAACAAATTTTCCTGTCATGATTTTCACCCTTTTCCCACTATTGGAGAGAGAGAGAGAGAGAGAGAGAGAGAGAGAGAGAGAGAGAGAGAGAGAGAGAGAGGACAGAGAAAGATATGAATTTTTCCATGTTTTACATTATTTATTATAATTATCATTATTATTTTTGGCTTTTCCCTACACTTTATTCTCTCTCCAACTAGAGGATAAATGCCCCTCCAACTCATGTGGGACTATGTATGTTTGAGAGCTTGTAAGCTTATGAAATTTGTTTGATAATTTTTTTTTTCCTAAAAAAAGCTTATGAGCTAAAAAAATAAAATGTTTAAAGGTTATAAGTTCTTAAAAAAGGTAGCTCCATCCAACTTTTTTTTTTTAACGCATCTAGCAAGTTGTTTTATTTTGATCTATAAACTAACTATATGCCCTTATTAATACTTCATTACCCTTTCTATTCCCATGTATTAAATAATTTGTTTATATGGTCCAAAACACTTTCTCAAATGACCAAAAAGAATACTACTCTTCATGAGGTTGATCAATCACCTTGCTTGACTGCCTCCTTGTCCAATTAACCATCATCCGGTTGCATTTATTTAAATAAAAAAAAAATGTCAATAAAACAGCTATTTACATGATATTGATGACACCATGTCCTTTTCAGTCATTTCAACACTAAAAAGAGCTTATAAGCATTTATAGGTACCATCAAACACAACAATAACTCTTAAACTCACTGAATATCTCATGAGCTATCAGATCTTATTTTATTCTAATGCGTTAACAACATATATTTTGAAAATAAAACGTGAGAGCTTAAAAGTTCCAAAAACGGAAGCTTTTAAGTGGTGGTTTGCAAAAGGATAAGCAGATTAAATTAGAGTGGCTTAGCCATGCACAATACTAAAGAGGAGTGATATCATACAGCATCAAAAGCATCTTAGGAATTGGAGGGAAATTTTGTATAGGCTCTGTTTTGATGCCAGTAGGTACAATTCTGAAAAAAATGGCATTAAATTCCAAAAATTTACTGGTAAAATGACTATGAGACAGCTATTTATGGGAAAAAAATTATATGAACATTTGAGTAGTCGTGTGTGTCTATGTAAATATGTCTATATATATTTTGTCCTAGTTGAGATTGGTAGTACAGGGGAGAAGAGGCTACCCAAATTGTGCCATCATATCTTATGAAGTCATGACAATGAACATGTTTTCTGCGGTATCCAGTTTACCTTTGAAAAGTGTTGGTGGAAAAAGGAAAATAACAAGAAGAGTTGATTCATGCATTTGTATGGAGTAGAATGGTGGAATACTCAGAAATCTGACCATTGGTCATTCTGTCCTTTGGAACAGTATTGTCTTTTATGCTTCTCTTTAGGCACATGATCTAGGCATGTCTAGAGATTTTAGTTTGGAGGACTTGAGGAGGAAGAGGAAAGTAGTGCTTCATTAGCCTTCCTTGGCTTCTTTTGTGTTACTAATTCAAGGATACCTGTGAGCCTTATGTACTCTTTCTTCACTCTGTAAAATAAATCTAAGGACCTGATTCATGTGGCGGGCAACCCATGGAAAATGCCAAAAAAAAATGTGTATATTATTGCTGATCATATTGTTGACCACTCCAAGAAGTTGAGATATAGGGCTTTGATGATGTTTGAATGGAGAATTTGTTCATATTCCGGTGCTTCAATCAGTTCCCTAGGAGGATAATCAAATTCCATTTTCCCTACTCAATGAGTGACTCAAACTTTGATACACCACAATGGGGAGCAGACATCCACAGTCAAGTCATCAAGATCCAAAATCTACTGATTCATGCATCTTCAGCTTTTCTTGCTCTTTATCTATCTTTGTGCGTTATTTTGATTTGGGCAGAACCTTATGATATGTCTTGACAACTTTTTTGTAATCCTGTCACTTCAATGTTTTTGAACCAGCTCTGTGGTCTTAGTTGTTGCACAGGTCCTTTGCTTGGCTGATTGCTTTTCTGTACTTCTATTTTGTCATGTGACTGCTTCTGTATCAATTTGTTGATAACATTAGCAATTGCAGGGTGCATGTTTCCATCGTGTCATCAAAGGCTTTATGATACAAGGTGGAGACATATCTGCTCAAGATGGCACTGGTGGAGAATCGATATATGGCTTGAAATTTGCAGATGAAAATTTTGAGTTAAAACATGAAAGGAAGGGGATGCTTTCTATGGCAAATTCGGGTCCTAACACAAATGGTTCTCAGTTCTTTATTACTACTACTCGAACTCCTCACCTTGATGGGAAGCATGTTGTTTTTGGAAGGGTCGTTAAAGGAATGGGTGTGCTGCGCACGGTTGAGAATGTTGCAACTGGAAAGAATGATTGTCCGACTCTTGGTGTTATAATTGAAGATTGTGGAGAAATTCCCAAGGGTGGAGATGAAGGAATATCTAACTTCTTTAAAGATGGTGACAACTATCCTGATTGGCCTGCTGACCTTGATGAGAAACATGATGATCTCTCTTGGTGGATGACTGCTGTAGACTCTATTAAAAATTTTGGAAATGAGCACTTCAAGGTTGTGGCTCATACATTCTGTGAATAATTAAGTCATGTTATTCATTCCTTTCCAAGCATGCGACACTAAATTTATGTCTACTTTGTAATAGTGATGCATGCACATCTTATTTTATAGTTGTTGACTAGAGTTTTTCCGTGTTACACCATACAGAAGCAAGACTACAAGATGGCTTTGAGAAAGTATCAGAAAGCTTTGCGCTACGTTGACGAGTGCTGGGAAAAAGAAGAAATTGATGAAGGTGAAGCATTTAGCTGGTCATTATCATAGTTCTCTTCGAAAGTTCTGACAACCACTGTTAATGTGGTTTCCAGAAATCTTGTGTTACACACTCTGACGTATCAATTTATCTTGGTATTACAGAGATAAGCTTGTGCCTTCGAAAGAAGAAGTCTCAAATTTTTACAAACAGCTCTGTAAGTAGTCCTAACAGCCACTTGGTTGAAGAACAAAACTTCATATTACAAAATCAAATGGGGATTCATCCATATCTGGAAATCAAGTTCAAAAATAAACACAATTTCTGGATACCGAAAGTCTGCTGCAGATTCTAGAGGTTGAACTTATATTTTGTCAACGATTGATCAGATTGGTGAACATAGATATTAAATATTTTAATAGTCACTATTTCTGTGATAACTTGTCATGATATTCATTATTCAGATTCAGAATTTCTCTGAAATAGGATGTCTCAGCATCAGAAACTCTGGAGTGCTTTTGTCTCCTAAATTAGAAAGGTCAAGGAAAAGAGGATGCGACTCATTTAAGAGCTAAATGGAAACAAAAAGAGAAGGGGAAATCCTAAATAGCACACTAGTTTGATTTGCCCCTGATAAGGGCGGGAGACAAATAACACAGGACTTGACCTGGTTGAGTCACATGCTTTCCAAGGTTTTCCATCACAGGCTTGATGTGCGATTATCTATCTCTTCCTGCCCTATGGATTAGCTTGATACACACATCTCACGTTGATTTTCTCAATCTTTGGAACTATGGATGGGCTGCCTATTGTGCAGGGCAGGGAAAAGAAAGGGCAATAAAGAAATAAATAAACTGGAAAAACTTTCTGCTGAGTTCTTGATGCTGGAAGACTGTTTACCATTTTAACCTAAACCAAAGGGTTTGAGTTTGAATTTCCTTGTTGTTCATGATAAGGAACAATCAGTCATACATCTGGTCTTCATTGTAAACCTTCATCAACAGATATAGTAGTTGTTTATGTTGCATGGAGCTAATTTCCTGCCACAAATGTAGGGAGGACTTTTTGAACCCAAATGCTTTAGGAGATAAAGTAAAGTGGGCGCTAGCAATCTGATGTGCTAATTCGAGTTCTATCTTATGAGACACTTGTTTTAATATATGATTGTCATGCTGCCTCCCATTTTTAGCTATCTATGGACAAATTTGCTATGAATTTCAAAAATATGATGCACTATATTTTCATAATCTTTTTGCTCTTGGAAAAAGTTTTCAGTTAAAAATATCTGTTGGAAGTCTTCCATTAATCTGACTATTCAATTGTATACATGCTGACCTTAGGCCTGCAAATTGAAATTAGGAGATATAGAGGGAGCATTAGTGGATTCAGATCTTGCAATGCGAGATGAAGATAATGCAAAAGCTTTGTTTCGCCAAGGCCAGGTTAGTACCTTCTACTGCCAAACATTTCGTTATGTGAAAGGAAATTTTTTTGGCTACTGAAGTTCTGAATTGAATACTTTAATTCATGGAGCACTGTCTTTTTTCCTTTTTAAAACTCCTGCAGTCTTAATCAATTCTTGATACCACACGCTTTATATCTTTTGTTGAATCTTTTCTGCTTTGAAGCATGGTAAATAGCATGAATTTTAAAAATCCCACTTCCCTAGCTTGCTGAGACAGATAGCAGTTTATATTTTGACTGTCATTGAAGATTCCTTTAGGGGAAAAAAAAAGATAGTTTGTTAAGGACTTCTAACGTTGCTATTAGTGAACTTTCTGATTTGGTGCTTATTGGTGTAGCAATCATGTAGTCTTGGTCATTCTTTCTCGTGATATGCTTCGTTAATGTCTGATATTGTTGTTGATTTGGGAAATGTGTCTTGATAAGCACTGTTGAGTCTTCAATTGCTCAACCTGAAGATATTTATGACAGAGTAACAGATTTGTAACTTGTAATGATATTTGCTGCAAACTGGTATAGAGCACTCCAAATAATATGGTGCTAATAGCACTAATAGGTGTTCTGATATTGTTCCAGGCACGCATGGCACTCAATGACATTGATGCTGCAGTTGAGAGCTTCAAGAAAGCATTAGCACTGGAGCCAAATGATGGTTTGTTGCATCCAATTTTCTGAATTCTTGTGAAGTTGCAATAGAATTATAATTATGTGGCTTATGAGGACCTGAATGGAGTGGGGTATTTCTGATATTTGCAACATAATGGTACTTTGCTTGAAAAACAATTGGAATCACAATCATTTCTAGGCTTTATTACTGAATAAAGCCTTGGTGCTCATGAGCTTCGAAAATATGATTTTTCTTTAGGCATCTAACTGATCCCATTCCTTTATGTTCTTGAAAGTTGCAATTACTGTAACATTCAATCCCTTTCATTGTGTTGTCGTCCTACAGGTGGGATAAAAAAAGAGCTTGCTGCTGCAAAAAAGAAGGTCAGCTTTTGTGCAATCTGAATTATTTCAAGCAACATTTAAGAGTTCTCTCTCTCTCTCTCTCTCTCTCTCTCTCAAATTTCATATAGTCCTCTGTGCTAGAAATGGTTACAGATCATAGATAGACGGAACCAAGAGAAGAAGGCGTACTCAAAGATGTTTCAATAGCATTAAGGCATTCACAAGGTATGTTCTTCCTATGGATTATGTTTTCCTCTTTACTCTTTTCTTTCAAGCTGTGGTGATAGAGCCCTGATTATCATCTAGAAAGATCAGGTTTAGAATTATGTCCATGGCATCTCTGTTTTAGAGTTTGATTGACTCTGGCAGACATGAAATACTAAAATTAAGTATTTAGTTCCACAACAAATTATTTTTGAATCAAACGAATTGATGGATTAGAAAGAAAATCCTTTGTATAAATTGTCCTTTTATAGGATAAGACTATTCATCAGTTATGCAGCATAACCAATAACTCTCAGTTCTTTGATCAGCTCTTTCCAGTTCTAATAGAGCTTATTTATTTTTCAGGTTTTGTTGACAAGAAACAGAAATCAACCACATAGCTTGAACTCAAAACAAATTTGAGAAAGACAAACCTAGAAGTCCTGCAACATTTCTTGTTCCAATTTTTGCAGCTTGATTAACCCAGGATGCCCTTAATTACTGTATCAAGATGCTCCATCTGCAGTTATTTAAACAAACAATTTATCTTTCTTGCAATGAAGCCTCTCATCTGGCATAAAATGGACCGTTTCTTTTTCCTGATCAACTTTGAATTCTGTTTGCTTTTTGATTTTCTCAATTTCAGTTTTGAATTCTGCCTATCAGAGTTGGCAAATTTCGATTTTGAATTTTGCCTATCGGACTTGGCCAGTGAATTCGTCCGAGCTGTAGGCAAACTAAATTGTTTGTTGTCAAACTCTTGTTTCTTCATCCAAACACTTGAATTTTGTGGTTCTGTCTGTTTAATGCCGTCTTCTTGTCTCATGACATCACCCTTTATAATTCCTTTTAGCTCCTTTAATCTTCTTAATGCTGAGTCCCGGCTTGACTCAGCCACTAGCTTCTGTTCCGTGGACACCGATACCTGCCATTTTGCAAGTGCCTCCTCTTCAGCGGCCTTTCTAATTAAAGCATGATATTCTTGTTGACTGATTTGGATTGTATTCTTGTCCAGCTTTGAATGGTTCATGTAGTGAAGTGCTTCTGTTGCAGATGCACCACAAGCTTCTGATTCTATCTGTGTGGCTCGAAGTGTGAGTTGCAGTGTCCGAAGTGTCTGCCTTCTCAGCCGTAAGATCTGTTTTAATTCTGCTCGTGCTCTCCTTTCTTCATCTGTTTCGTGCTTTAGGTTTTCCATCTCCCCATGGGTCTGATCCATAGCATGACTTATTTCGTCTGTTATTCTCCGGGCTTCTTGTTCTTCCTCCTTTGCTAATTTAATCTGTTTATTTATTGCCTCGAGCTGTGACTCAAGCTCTGAGATGACAGTTCTTGACATTGAGGATCGATTTTTGGCACTTGCAAGACCTGATTTTAGCTTCTCAAGCTCATCAATTAGAGGCCTCGAATCTAACCACGACTGCATGGCACTCTCTTTAGCTCGCTCGAGCTCTTCTTTTGTCTTGATCAACTCAGCCATCTTCACCTCCAATGTATTTACCCCTTTTTCCTTCAATTCTCTTGCTTTCTCCAAATGGGTATCCACTGATACTTCCTCAAATGACTCCATTTACTCCTTCCACAAAACTCAAAGATTGTCACGGAGAATTTTCCACCCTTAACAAATACATAAATGACCTTCCAAGAGATTGCCCAGCATTCTCTAATCATTTGGTGGTTTCATTTATTTAAATAAGGCGTTGCGATCAGTTGCTTGCATGTGCGTCCATGTCTATGATTTTGATTGCCTTAGAATAAGCTACTTGATATTAACTCCGTCGGCAGGCAAATGTCCACTCTGCTGGATTCTAATATAAAACTGTGTGGCAATGATGCTTTGTTTTTTTAGTATTAACTTGTCGGCAGGATTGGATATGCTGGGGATTGCAATCTATTTTTATAGCATTAACTTTGTTTTGTTCTACGTGTTTGCTTTGAGAAATTCTACAACTATGTTAGTTTTTTTTGTTATGTTTTCCTGAACTTGATACAAGAATACGATACCCAGTTTGTCTTGCACTGAGATTTCTTGAATTATTCTACTGATGCAAACTTGCCGGGAGTGGGAGGGCTCATTCTTAAGCACCTTCTTTGTTTTCATACCAGCAACATCTAAAGGGTATTAGTTTAATTAGGCAGAGTCGATCATTGTCTCATTAAAGTTACAAACATGACGATTAGAGAAAGTACTTGTCTCATTGAAGTCGCAAACAAGCATGGTGATTATAGAAAGGTGCCACATGCGTGACCAAGAGACCTACAAGCTGGTGCCTCAAGTGGGCCCCATGGTAATTTGTGACCCTGGCAAAACTCAGCACCAGCCAGTGTACCCTGCTTTTTTGGCCTCTTCGGCCTTTGCCAGCCCAGTGTCTTTGTTTCTTGCAGCAACTGAAATGGTTTAAGAAGTCTCCAGAGTTGTAGGAAATGCTTGTTCAATACAATGAAACATTTTTCGCCACTGATATTTCATGTCATGCCACATGGTACAGAATAGAATAGAAAATGAAAGGTGGTGTGCATCTACAGAATAGAATAGGAAAAGAAATGCACACAGAGAAATAATTAGACAAAATGAAAGATGCCGTACAATCTGAATCAGATTCATTTGCTAAACGCAATCCATACACATAAAATCCAATAGATATAAATAGATTTTTGTACAAAAACGAAATGAAAAAAAAAAAAGAAAGAAAAAAGAAATCTCACAATATAAAGTATGACTTGTAGTATAAGGGTTTTCATCAATGTTAGATCTTGACTATAATAATACATATTCACTTGTCATTATTGTAATTATATTATGATTTCTTGTAATTCTAGTATTACATGGAAAACTCGAAATGTATTTGATAGATATAATTATTACTTACGTATATATAATATTAGAAAATAATATTTACATAATCTCCATAAGATTTAAATTTTCTAAAACGCATGACCCAAATTCTTAAAAATTTATTCTATCAAGCGGCCAAAGAAGAAAACAATCCAGACGAATATAATATAATTTATTGTTTAAGTGAATTTCTACATAAAACATTTGTTTTTATTAAGAAAACTAAAATGGATTTTATAATTATTGTTATTTATACTAATGATTTGATTTTTATTAAAACTCTCAAAAAAATTTCAAAGTCTTTTGAGAATATTTAGTATTTAAAAAGGAGAATTTGATATCAAAAGTTTTGGAAAATAAAATTTTTGCCTTATTTACAAATTGAACATCCAGGAGATAGGATTCCCCATAGGGGAAGTAAACACTGTACTCCTTTTTTGATTTTTTTTTTTTTTATTCTTTCATTGAGTTTTTTCCTAATAAAGTTTTAACGAGATGGTATAATGGACACGACTGATATAAATTTTAGAAATTTTAGATAAATTTATATAAAACATTTAATATCTCATATATTTAATATTTATCTTAACATGTAAAAGATAAATATTATTAAAAAATATATATAATATCATATGATGTCATTATTACTATTATTAATATCTTTATATATATATATATATATATATATATATATATTAATTTATGTTACCTCAGATACTATAATATGTTACATATTATATATTTAGAAAATATTGGATTCACTTCACCTTGAATCTTTTCTTTTAAATGCATTCCCTATCGTGTATAAATATCATCTCTATTCAATATGTTGTATGTATATGAAAAAATAAAAAATAAAAAATAAAAAAATCATTTTCTCTGAAATTATTTTCTCTCTCCATGGTATTCTATTTCTCGAATTTATCATAATTCTTGAACTTTGTCGGATTGTAATCGTAGCGTGGGAATGACAGGTCTCTCCCTCTCCAATTTCCATTTGTCGCCATCTTCTTCTTCTTGTTCTTGCAACAATCCCAGATTAAAGAGCGCACTACGCACCTGGTGCACTTTAAAATCACCTTTTTCGCCTTCTTCCCTCCCCATCTCCGTTTCCAATTCCAACCATTCACGCTTCTCTTTCATGGCAAATTCCGATTCAAGGTCCCCCCCCCCCCTCTCTCTCTCTCTCTCTCTCTCTCTCTCTCTCTCTCTCTCGTATGACTGCTCTTATGTTTAATTCTCTCTGGCTTTTGTTTTTAGGGTTTCTAATGTGGGTGAATGCGGTGGAGTGGCCCAACTCGGTTCCATTGAAGTTGATTCTTCTTATTCTCCATCGTATGCCGAGATCGTTGTCGTTCGCCATGGAGAAACCAAGTGGAATGCTAGTGGCAGACTTCAGGTATTCCATGTGAATGAAAATCGCCCTTTTCTTTTTGGAACCAATGCTCTTCGTGTCTTCTCTTGATTTTTATGTGCTTAATTTTGGGAGACCAGATAAAAAAAGATCATTTAACTACAAAATGCAGCGCATATGGTGAAATTATTTGGGAAATGCATGATTTGGTGTATATGTAAGCAATTTTACTATCTGCTTAGGTTTTGTCATTTGTTCATGACCGGTAAGTACATTAAATCACTAAGCACAAGAGGCGTTGGATTTAAATCCCCTTATACGAGTTTGGGTTTAGGGGTTTTATGGATAGAAGAGATTCATACTCCCGTTGTGTGTTCCAGTTATTTTTTCTACCAAAAAAAGTTATAAAGTTCTCCTTTCTTGGACAATAACAGGGACATTTGGATGTTGAATTGAGCGACGTTGGGAGACAGCAGGCAGCTGCAGTGAGTAATGAATTGTGGCATCAAACTTATATCCCCCTTTCTTGCATTAAAAAATTTTGGTTTTTGGTTGAAGGTGGCTGCTAGGCTATCGAAGGAGTCTAAAGTCTCTGTTGTATATTCATCGGACTTGAAACGAGCTCTTGAGACTGCACAAACAATTGCAACCATCTGTGGTGGCCTTAAGGTGCATATTCATAGTTTTTAAGTTTCATCTTCCTTTGCTTTTGTAGTACCAATAAGTATGTGATACCATGCATCAACAATACATAAAAAATTGTACACTTGAATGTGTACCTGTACCTAAAAGGGAAAATTTTAAATTTGGTTGAGTTTGAAACAGAAGGTTCAATTTATTGCCATGAATCATCAAGGGGGATAACCTCATTAAAATACTAGAACTAAGTAAATTTCAAAAGTTTTATGGTAGTCTCTTCTTTCATGCTTATCATTTCTGATTTTATTAATGTATTTATTTTATTTATGTTTTCCTTTCAGCTTATGCAAGATCCAGACCTGCGGGAAAGACATCTAGGTGATCTTCAGGGTCTTGTATACGGTGAATTAGCCACGGCTTGTCCTGAAGCTTACAAAGTTTTCTTGTCTAATAGGACTGATCAAGAAATCCCTGTAAGTATGCTGTTTTTAGGTGTCTTAAATTCCAGCATCTGAAATCTGAACAAAAAAGAACAGAAAAAAAAAAAAGAACAGAAAAGCATAAAAAGAGGACCTTTGGCTGAAGACACATAACAGTTGGCAGAAATCTGTCCATTTTTTTAAGCATGCTTAGTTCTGGTCAAGTTGGTCCAAACTGATCAGACCAGAGTCTAGCTGGGTCAAGGTTCACACTCCAAGCTAATGCTGCCTGCATTTCCCTGCCCAACATGCTATCGTTTTTTTTTTTATTGGGGGGGGGGGGGAGATGATGAATGTACTTTTTTATTTTCTTTTTTTAATAAGCCAGTAGTTGTGTTTCATTCATGCGAGATGACCACGTATTGTAGGGAACTTCAAATGTGACAATTTCTGCATTTGAGAAAGAAGAGAAGTTCTTAGACATTTCCACAAAATTTTAATGCTAAATTATGGATCCTTCATCGAGCGCCAAAATGCATGGGCCTCCTTTAGACAACACCATGAAGTGTTCGTATATTAGATATTTTTAAAAAACACTTTCCCTCTCTTTGGGTTGTGGTTAGGTTGCTTGGGTTCAGGGGGCAGGTATGTGAGAGCTTCTCTTGTATTTTGCACAAAAAGTAGAAAAGGCTTACCGTTTTGTCTTCAACTAGGGGGACAGTTTGACTTGGATCACGATGATCTGAATAGACCGAAAAGATGTTGATGAGGCTAAGACAACGGATTATGCCCTCTTATTTGGATGATATGTAAAGAGATATGGATGGCATGGAAAAAATGGAAATGTTAAGCTGATTCCTAGTGATAGATAATTTAGGTTTTGTTGCATTTGCATTATGATAGTTGCTTGTGACCTGAATGTGGAAATGAGTTGATCAGCAATGACAATCGAATCTTGCGTATGGAGCTGTGAAAGTAAGATTTATTTTTTGACATTTTCTCTCACAGCTTAAATCTCATTTTCCATTTTTGTAACATATACAGGGCGGTGGTGAAAGTCTTGACCAACTTTATGAACGCTGCACATCTGCACTGCAAAGAATTGGTGACAAACATAGAGGTACCAATCCATCTCAGAAAGCCTTTCCTTGAAATAAAGAAAAGGTTGTGATTGTACTTCATTCCGATCACCTTTTACAAGGACTATATTATGTGTTGATGTCAACTGTTTGAAGGTTTGCTATGCCTATTCTCATCAAAATTTCTTAATAATGCCCTTTTCTCATGCTGCTTGGCCATTTCAGGCGAGAGAGTAGTAGTTGTCACGCATGGAGGTGTCATAAGAGCACTTCACGAGCGGGCCTCCCCCAGGAAACGATTATTTGGGAAGGTGCTAAACACATCTGTCAATACCTTCCACTTATATGAGAACAAAAAGTGGGTTATAGAATCATGGGGTGATGTGAGTCATCTCAGAGGGACAGGATTTCTGAAGACAGGTTTTGGTGGAGACAAAAATTCTGGTTAGCTTTGATAAACTTTGAAGGGGCTCTCTAAAATCCTTCATTATAATCATTGCTGAATTATTGGGAGCATGACAGAGCGTCTTCATGCATCTAAACTAGCCGCTACAGCCTTATGGCGATCTCTCTTTATTTTCAAGACATAACTCCAAGCACATTTATATTTTTCAGCTAATTTATCAACTGGATATAATTTTTGGGCCTAGGGTTCTTCCCCTTAGGCTAAAATGTTTTCAGTAAACCAAATAGCTGATGATATCATTTGAAAAGATGTCAATTGCTTGTTTCAGAACATCTGTTGTAGACTTTGCCCCTCGGGCTTCAAAATTATTAAGCTCGAGTCTTTTATCGATCTTTTATTCCTCCTTGAGCTTATCATGGGGCTACTTGTCTCGCCGGAAGGACCTGACAACGAGCCCAGCTGGGTTGAGATTGAGTTTGAGGGGGGGGGGGTGTTAACTAGTGAAACTAGGGCAAGGGTGGCAAACATTGACCATTCATTATCGGTCTTATATTTGACCACCTACTCAGTCATGGTAACAGATGCGGCCTTTAACACCAACCATAGGGTACCATGATTTTGTTTCTCAACTCTTGCATGATTTGCTCCCAAAAAACCGAAAGAAGAGTAGCAAGAATAGTAAAACGAAAAATAAAGAAAAATGTTTGGGAGTGGGGGTGAACTTTAGGTCAGGGGTGTGCCCCGCTTTATCCTTGTCTTGGGTTTTGATGTATGTCTTGAGTAATTTCAATTTAAAATAGATTTAAATAGTTTTATTAAAAAAATAATAATAATGGTTTGATATATGGGCGAATTACAATGGAAATGGTTACATCACTTGATTTTGTATTGAAAGAACTTCGGTTAGAATCAATGAGTCATGTTGTCAACATGACATGAGCCAGATTGGGAGTCGGTGGTCAGACAATCTTTTCTCCAAATTAAATTCCTTGAATTGGATTTGGAACTGTTCAAAATCTATAGGTGACGTTGGAAGGGGCCCTCTTTTGTGCCATACCAAAAAGCTTTTCTTTTGGTTTTTTTTTGTGGGGTGGGGGTTGTGAGCATGGCATCGCAAGCCCTGTGGTTTCTCCATGTGCCGCGGAGACGGGTCGGTCCCCGGCTACAGCAAAATGTAATATGAATGAAGTCATTCATTCCCACAAGGACCTACATCAATTGAATTGAACCCTAGCTTCTACTCCCCCGGGTGACTAATTTTCACTACCGATATTTAAAATTATACTCTTACTAATCCAATTTAAATATATGTGAAGGGTTTCATTTAAAATAAAAAACTCTGTAATCTTTTTAATTTTTAAATTTTAAATCTGAAACTTAATTAAAATATTTAAAATTTCATTATACTAAATTGATTATCAGTTATTCCATCAAAACAAAAACCATGCATGCGCACATCTACATGGGACCTATCCGCACATCTACATGGGTCCTACACCAATTGAGAAGCAATGTCAGTCATTGGACACTATGATTTTGTTGTTACCCAAAAGTCTCCGTAAGTTCATCAAAATTTTTTATTTAAGGTTGACTTTCTTCTATTCCAGGGCTTGGATCCATTTTCGCCATTGGAAAAACATCTTTGATTTCCTTCAATGAGTCGCCATTATGTTGTTAATTATGATTATTTCAATTGGAGTCAACCCTTGAATTAAAAAGAAATGATTTGTTCCCGAGGGAACATATCAATGGTACAAACTCTCCTCAACATGATTTCATATTCAAATTCTTATAAAAAAAATAATAATTTTGTCTGTGCATAACAACAAAGTTGTTTGTTTAGGGTTAGATTGGTACGGTTCTCAAACAAGAATATACCAGCCCAGTCATACATTGCATAGATGAGATACAGTTTTGATATGTACTAATAAAATTTTAAAAGTCAATATTTAGACATATCCTTTTCTTTTTTCAGGTTTTTCTCGTTCACCACCATTTAAATATCTACTAATAAATCTAACTTTCAAGACTATAATAATAAGACACCATATTTCTTTAATTATGAATCTTGGATTCGAAACATAAGAATATAAAAAAAAAAGATTTAAAAAAATTAATTTTTTAATAAATTTTATAATATTCAAATCAGATTGATAAAATAAAACATAGATATCGATTTATGAAAATAAATAAAAAATGTACTAATAAATTATTTGGTATGCAATTTAGGAACGAAAATGTGTACCTCAATAAAATGGCAGAAACCGTTGTCATATCGTAAGATTCAAAAACAAAGGCCAAGATTTTGTTGTGAGAGAGAGAGAGAGAGAGAGAGATTGATTGATTATAAAACCCACCCCACGGAGTAATTTATGAGGAAAATTTAGAACTTCAGTCTTACGTTGGATCTCTAGGCTCATAAGTAAGAATCCATATGAGAACTAAAAGTTTCATTGCCTCTCCTAAATTTAATATTAAATTATCATATAAAAATTAATTTTTATGGATTGTCATATAAAATAACAAAATAAAAATAGTTTATAGGACCGACCAGAGCCATAGATGGATAGATCTTTCCTTTTTCGTCGGTCTTGTATAATTATTTAAAATAAAAATGGAAAATAAATAAATAAATAAATAAATAAATACGTGCAGACAGTGAGTCCGTACCAGGTCTTACCATGCAAAGAAAACTTTTTTCCCAAATCTGACATCATCAAATCTCTAAATTTAAAATTGCAGGATTCTTCCTCGTTCTCCATGTTCGAATTCTTAAATAATAATAATAATAATAATAATAATAATAATAATAATAATAAAATTATTGTATGGTCTCTGACATGTTATCTGACGTTTACATGAAATGGTCGACTTATGATATATCTTCTATGGGCATATCTGATAACTTCTATTTTATATTGCCCGTGATGCGTGATTAGAGTGGCCGGTCGCCTTCTCAATAGTACAATCCAATGGTATAAACCTTTCTCCATAATTTAATAATATCAAGTTTAAATCCGTCTACTCTTGTTATTTTCTGATCCTACTAAACAACATAAAATATAAAAATATAATAATATAAAATATTTTTCAAAAAAATTACAAAAAAGAGTAAAAAAGAAAATATTTTTTTACAAAAATTAAGAGATATTTGTTTTATATATTAAGTTTGAAGTTCTTAAAAATATCACAAATTATAATTGGATTAACATGTAATTCAGTTCAGACTATAATCCTATAAATACGATGCGGATCAACATTAATTACCACATGAGTGTTTAAATATGACGAGTAGTTATTTATTTAGTATAACTATTAGATGTATAAAAGTATTAGTTCTATTAATCGAATTTTAAATTTAAAATCTAGAAACAAAAAAGATTACGTTGGGAGAGTTATCTCTTAAATTGGATCTGATAACGCTCCAATCTGATCAGATTAATCAGAATATAAATTCAAATATCAGTTAATTATACCAAAAAAATTTGTACGGTATAACTATAGAATTGTAAGATTAATATAAATATACTAACACCTGGTTAGTCTAATGTCTATATACTGATACTTTTAAATAAAATTTTTAATTTGAGTTTTACGTATGAAAAAAATAGACGTCGGGTGACTCTAATCTCTTAAAAATCCAACTCGATTAAATCGTATTTAATCAAATTTAATATAATAATCGGATACGAATAATTTATAAAAATTTAATGTAAACTTTAAATAACAATATAATTAAATTACGATAATAGTTAATGTGTTCGATTATTTTGTATCAAATTTGAGCATATTTTCTAATTATAGATCTTTCTGCTATCAAGTTAAGTTGTGCGGTTGATAAAAATAAAATAGTTTATAAATTTAATTTCATTGAACAAATTTATAAAAAAATAAAATAAAATTGTGTGAAAAATCCATTTATAAAATAAAAAAAAAATTAAAATACCAGTCTAGATTTGATTCTATTGATTTTGCAAGACAAAGAGTCTCTTTATTACCAACAAATTTTTTGACGTCATCTTATTATTAATTTATCTAAGGCATCATAAAATTTGAATTTAATCAACACAAATGCCTAAATTTTGTTTCGCTGTCAGAAATAGCATTTCTAGTTCCCATAAAAAAAAATTTTAAAATAGCATTTTCTAATTTCAAGAGATTAATTTTTGTTAGGGAATTTTCTTTTCAACTACCAATAGATTAAGCAAATGTTTATTGAATTAAAATATAGAGGTGAGAGAATTTGTATTACGTCGGCCAAAGCTTTTTTCTTTTCCCTTTGATTATTAGTATCTCGAAATCTGACTAATTCAATTTGAATAATTGTGGAATTTAATTTAATGAAAATATTTATTTTTCTATTCTAAAAACTAGAATTTAAGAATTTAGTGCTCGATCACCATAAATAGCTCCTATGCCAACAAAAACGATGTTTGGAAAATTTAACTTTCCTTAACTTATTTTTATTTTCTCATATAATCTCTAAAATATTTTTCAGTTAAAATAAAATTAAAAATATATATATTTTTAAAAAGTAAAAGTCATATTTCTATATAAATGAGATATATAGTATTATTATGTTAGTAAATTTTTGTAATAATAAGTTCGTCTAAATCTTTTGGAATAATGCAGCAAAAAGTTGGCATTAGGAAACCAAAATTTTAAAAACCCAAATCTTGGGGTCTGGTTTGGAATTAAATTGGCACCACGTAGAAACCAAACCAAATTTTAATAATTGACTTCTGTTTTAGTAAGATTGCGACGGAACGTCCCTAAGGAGACAGTCTAATGGTACAAACTTTCTTCATCAACCTGATGATCCCAGATTTAAATTCTTATACAATAAAAAAAATATTACAGATCATTAATTACATAAAAATCTGAATTTTGTGAATGAATGAATTAAAACAAACCTAAGCAATCACTAAATACTTTGGCCATTTTCTCCTATATTATGATTATGTTGGGACAAATAATCCATGGTGCCCCCACCCCCCACATTCTATCTTTTGAGGGTTCCAAAGAGGCCCATCCCCTACGGAAAAGGAACGGAGAATTGGTCGCCAAACCATGAAGTTTGGAATATGTGTTTGCTCTTTCGGAACCATCTTGATCTTTATTTGCTTACAAAATGCTAAACTCATATCTCTTTTAGTATAACCGATCGATATCTGAAACTCTATTTTTATTAATTTGATTTAAGTTTTGTCAGATCCGATTTAGAGAGAGTCCATCTAACATAATTTTTAATATTTTTAAATTTTGAATCTGAAATTTAATTAAAAAATTTAACACTGTTACCTATTAAATTAACCGTATGTTTGGTACCTCTCTCTCTCCCTCACACATTAATCAAAGTTTAACTTTTTTCGGCAAATCAACTAGAAATCAAGTTTAGTTTTGGAAATATTGAGATTAAGACTAAAATTTGGTGTGGTCTTTAAATAAAATTTTATTAGTGTAGTAATGAATTAAATTCTTTATATATAAGAAATTTTAATTTTTATTTACAAAATTCAAAATATTTTTGTTTTAACTAAAAAATATTATATGTAAAATATGATAAAATAGAGCCCAGTCGGTTGACATTTTTCAAACTTAAAAGAAATTTGTAAAAAAATATTTTTAGTACTTTTCAAGTTTTGGAGTTTCTTGAAGGGGGGATTCAGTGACAGTTAAACACATGAACTGCACGTGTTCTTCCTCAAAATTGTCCTTGTTTTCTAACCGGAACACCCAGAATATGTCTTATGCTTAACGTAGGATCTAAGAAAGTGAAATTACAATATTACCCTTAAGAGTGAAGAAAGATTTGATGAAAATCTCACCAACACCTAACCCTCATATTTATTGCCCACTTCTAGCATCATGTGAATGGAGCCATCATCCACCATGGACAATCACAAACCTAAACATCATAACTCCCACTTACCATATTTTCCTTCAATTTTTGGAGTCAATGGAAATAAATTTTCTTCTTTAAACTGAGATACTTTTTAAATTTAATTTACTTATTTGCTAAGCAATACTACTTTCCAAAATTTTGATTTTGTAATAGGATTCGAATCTACTATGTATATAGGATTAATAGAATAGTCAAGTTTCCGAGTTTAACTAGTGGGTTGGATATAGAAAAATTTTTATTGGGAGGTAGTCCCCTTAAATGGATTATTGTAAATTTCGAACCGAATTAATGAGAATATGATTACAGATACCGGTAGGTATAATATAAAAAATAAATAAATATCTGCTTTATATTCTGATTTTATATTTTGCTTTATTTATTTGATACCAAAGAGAATATTAGGAAGTAAAGTTGATTACAAGGAACTAACAACAAAGCTTTAGAATGGGAATAAGCTAGCAACTAAATCCCTCCAAACTTTCAGCTTCAATCCTAGTCTTTTCCATTCAAAAACATCGTATTCATCTTCGAGAACATTAAATCAAAGAGGCAAGGGATAATGATATTTTACGGGCATTGAGTCATTGACAAAAACATTTAAATCTGATACAATATAATTATTTTATTAATTTTTAAAATTAAACTTTATAATTTTAACTATTATTTTTTTTGTTTAAATAATGCTATTAGACGCATAAAATTCTTATATATATATATATATATATATATTTACTTTAATATAAACATCTTTGAATTGACATAAATAAGAAATTAGGAGACAAATTTTCCTTCAAAGAGAAAATAAATATTTTATGCATATAAATATATTGATAAATGGTTTAAAATTTGACAATTCAAACCTAAAATTTTATAATAAAGAAATGCGATTTGATGTTTTAGGGTTCTACAAAATTTGAGTCTGGCTTAAGATTTTTCATTAGAATTTGTTTTTTATTTGTACATAGAAGAAAAAAAAGGAAAAAGGGGAGGAATTGGTTTTTTTTTTTTTTTAACATAAAAAGGAATAAAGGTTTATTGATTCATCCGCTTGCCAAACCCTTTGATCACTGGTCGCCACATTGATGGCGGGATAATAAATGTAAATCAAAACTAAACCACTTGCTCAGGTGGGGTTGCCACATGGCAATTAGGGTCCACCAATGATCTTAAAATCTTAATCACTCCACCGTCCACAGCCACAAGCACCTGTAATAATTGGATTTAGGATTAAGATTTATGATAAAATACGTTAAAACAAAAACCTCAATTTAAGATTTCTTCAATTTTTTCGACCGAGGTGATACAAATCCGTCGTTTCCTTTTTTTCCCCATCTACGAATCTCTATCTTCTCTCTCTCTTCGACACGCCTTTTTGAGTTCTTGAGGGAGAGAGCAGCTCACTTCGAAAACCAAAAACAAAAGACGAAGCTTCAAGCAAAACAAAGAGAACCCAGATTCAAAATTCAAAACTTCTCTTCGATAATATCTAACCCCATGTTTTAAAACCCTCAATCTTATGGTTTTCTGAAGGGCTCATTAAGAGCAAAAAATGGGTCTCTGCAATTCAAAACCCTCCCAAAACCCCAATGTCTCTGCCCAAACAAGCCCTAAACCTCCAAATCACCCCGGCCCCGGCCCCGGCCCTAACAATCAACAACAACAATTACAAGAGGAAAAGCCAGAAAAGAAAGAAGAAGTAGTAAAAATTGGGAAGAAATCGCCTTTTTTTCCATTCTACAGTCCAAGTCCAGCTCATTATCTATTCTCCAAGAAATCTCCGGCGCCGAATTCGGCGAATTCAACGCCGAAGAGGTTTTTCAAGCGGCCGTTTCCGCCGCCGTCTCCGGCGAAGCATATTAAGGCGGTGTTTTTGAGGCGACATGGATCAGTGAAACCGAATGAGGCCGCCATTCCGGAGGGAAGTGAATTGGAGAACGGTTTAGGTGTCAATGGGCTTGACAAGAGCTTTGGGTTTTCCAAGAATTTCGGGAGTAAGTATGAGCTTGGTGATGAAGTTGGGAGAGGGCATTTTGGGTATACAAGTTCTGCTAGGTTAAAGAAGGGTGATATGAAAGGACAACAAGTTGCTGTTAAAGTCATCCCAAAAGCTAACGTATGTGAGATCTGAATCTGGGTTTTCTCATTTTCTTCGCTGTTTATGGAATGTGATCTTTTTTTTTTTTTGATTTGGGGGTTTGTTTTTAGGTTATTCCAAGAGGGGAAGTATGATGATTATTCCTTGTTTGTTTGCTTTGATCTGACTTTGGGTTTTTCTTGTTTTTATTTTGTGTTTGTGGGTTTTGTGAATAATTCTTATATGGGTTTGTTGTCATTGTTTGTGATTTGTGTTAGTCCTAGCTGGATATTGTTCATAGGTTGATATATATATCAGATCTGCAGGCCTGCGTTTTGTCTCATTAACTGGTCTGATGATATTCAGGTCAGACTGCTAGAGATTAGTTTTCTGTAGATCTCTTGTGCTACCTGTGTTTAGTCAAATTGTGAACCCAAAAAATTGAGTCGTTGAGCGTGTCTGTTGCGGGCGAGGGTTCACCATTCAAATTAGAGATTTATACTTCTCTCTGTGGAAAAATTTAGTTTAGTCCATGATAAGTCTGGTTTGATCATTTGATAAGTTATGGTGGGCATAATTTTTATGCAAGAGTAGCATGGTTTTGGTTGCTTCAAGTTGAAGTTTGTGATCTGCAGATGAATCACACTAGGGGCGGATTGTGCTTGAAGAAATTGTTTGTGGTATGATCCGCTGAACGTGTGTAGCACATGGGAGAAGACCTTATTCAATGCGTTATTTATTCAGATCTTTTGCTTGATAGCCATTTTGGGAATGGAATTCTTCAGAGGGAAATGTTGAGTTATGCTGGTAGAATATTTAACCATCCTAGAAGTGAATGAGAAATAGTACTAAAAAATTGAGTCCTGTATTGCTGCTGGAGTTTAAATCTTATGATTAAATTCTGGTAGGATAATGCCATTGAGAATCCATCAAATTTTGGGAATGTTGAAAAAAAGTGGATTGTTTTCGAGACAAAGTTTCCTTCTTATATAAAAACTGCAGTGAGACTATGTAATTTATGACTCATACAGCTATCTGCTCTGTGGCAATTGGTGCTTGATCTTGAATTATTTAAATTCGTAGAAGCTTAGTAACTTGGTTCTTTTCTTTTTAATTGCTGCACTTGTATTTACTCAAATTCCACATTTTCTGAAAAAGATTATAGATGGTTGTTGGGGCTCCTTTCCTTTTGAGCTCAATTTCACTGGTTTTAAATGCCCATTGCTAGATTTGGCTGGAGCAAAAACGGTGTCTTGTACAGGATTATGCATCCTTTTCTGGTGTCTGAGCATAATTTGGTTTTGATTGTGATTATCTTTACTGTCACCAGATGACGACTCCCATTGCAATTGAGGATGTCCGGAGGGAGGTGAAAATCTTGAGAGCTCTAAATGGACATATCAATCTAGTAAAGTTCTATGATGCATTTGAAGACCATGATAATGTTTACATAGTGATGGAGTAAGTGGCATCACCTTTTGTCGTTGACTTTATTCTCTTTCTCCTTCAGTTGGCATGAATTAACTTGGCTTGTGCTAGAGTTGGTTGCAACTTTTAATTCGTTGAAGAATGCTTTCCTTGTCATGGTCTTTAGCCCTTTGCTTCTGTCTGCACTATGCTCCTGCTGCTGTGGGCTTTGAAGTTTGCTACATTGAGATCCTTACTTGCCAAATTTGATGAAATCTTTCAGGTTATGTGAGGGTGGGGAACTCTTAGATAGAATACTTTCCAGGTACTTTTATCTGTTAGCTGTAGTTGGTTTTTCTTTGAACTTCTTTTGGCTTGATGCTATCCTGGACTAAAGAAGGGGAAATGTTTTGGGAAGACTATCTTGACATTATGCCAGATAATGAGTTTCCTTTACTTGTGCAGGGGTGGCAAATACACGGAAGATGATGCAAAAGTTGTCATGATACAAATATTGAATGTTGTTGCATTTTGCCACCTGCAGGGTGTGGTGCATCGTGACCTGAAGCCTGAGGTACATATGTTTACCTGTTTAATTTCTTACGGATGTGATGAAATGGTTTTAGATAGGAATGGATGGCGTAATAGAATCTGCACAAATTAAATCAATATACTTGTGATATTTATCTATTAACTTTTATTTATTTTTATTTTATTTTTCTCTTATTTTATTTTCTTTATTTTATTTTCCTTTTTATTTATTGTTATCTATATATATTTTATTCTTGTTTTTTTCTTTTTTCTATCTTTTATAAATTTGTCTCTCAAATGGCGGATCCCAAATTTTGGGAATAAGGCTCGGTTTGTTGTTGTTGTTGTTGTTGTTGTTGTTGTATGTGATGACCTTCAGGAAAATTATGCACATCAACCTGTTTGCTAATTTTTCCCTTTGGAACTTACTAAAGTTGTTTGGTGGTCAACCAAAGTTTTTGCTACCATTGCACGCCACTATAGCATCATTTACATAAATTTCTTGTCACAATATCTGCATTTATATTGCATCTTGTATCAACAATTCCCTAATTGGAGCTGATTCTTATTCAGAATTTTCTGTTCACAACTAAAGATGAGGATTCACAATTGAAGGCCATTGATTTTGGCTTGTCAGATTTTGTCAAACCAGGTGACTGCTTATTTAAGTATTTTGATTTCTTGCTGGATATTTAAATATATCAGCTTTGTGTGGTGCTTACTTGTTTATTATGTTGTTTATGGTTTTAACAGATGAGAGGCTTAATGACATCGTAGGCAGTGCTTATTATGTAGCACCTGAAGTCCTTCATAGATCTTACAGTACAGAAGCCGATGTATGGAGTGTAGGTGTGATAGCATATATTCTACTGTGTGGCAGCCGTCCATTTTGGGCCCGCACAGAATCTAGTATCTTTAGAGCTGTTCTCAAAGCTGACCCTAGTTTTGATGAGCCCCCTTGGCCTTCTCTAACTTCTGAGGCCAAGGACTTTGTCAAGCGCTTATTGAATAAAGATCCACGGAAAAGAATGAGTGCTGCTCAAGCCCTTTGTGAGTGCTGCTTGCTGAAAGATTTCCTGTCCTCTTTTTCTAAAACTTCAACTTACTGCTGACAAATGATACTGCAGGCCATCCCTGGATTAAAGATTATAGTGATGTAAAGGTCCCCCTTGATATACTTATATTCAAGCTAATGAGGGTTTATATGCGCTCATCATCTCTTCGGAAAGCTGCTTTAAGGGTGAGTGCTTGACATTGCCTTTTTGTTTTTAATTTGTAAAATTGCAGATATAATGCCAAATTAATTTCCCTTGAACAGGCTTCTAAAACATCATCAAATTACTTACTACTTTTAGTATATTGTAAAATGTTATACAATTTAAAAAAAAAAAATAATTTCCTATCACAATTGGTATTGCAGTATATCGCTTGTTTATTTTAATAAACCGTTTCTCATTTTAATTTATTCGCATTTGTCCTACAGGCTCTGTCTAAGACATTGACGGTGGATGAGCTCTATTATCTAAAGGAGCAGTTTACACTGTTGGAGCCATGTAAAAATGGCACTATAAACTTGGAGAATATTAAAGCGGTTGGTTTCTGTTGAGGACATCCAATTATTTTCAGCTTTGCTAATAATGCCTTACAAAATTTCCTCCCCTGCTGTAGGCATTGATGAAAAATGCTACCGATGCAATGAAGGAATCACGTGTTGATGATTTTCTAGTGTCGGTAGGCCCTAAGGATTGCTAAACTATTTTCTTCTGTATAATTTTCTTTGGTATTTGACTTCTACGCGATTAACTCCTAGGTCTTCTTTGACAGCTGAATGCTCTTACGTACAGAAGAATGGATTTTGATGAATTTTGTGCTGCTGCTTTAAGTGTCTATCAGCTTGAAGCACTTGACCGTTGGGAACAACACGCTCGTTGTGCCTATGAAATCTTTGAGAAAGATGGGAACAGGGCTATTGTTATTGAGGAATTGGCTTCGGTATATTCCATTGTTATTATTATTATTATTTTTTGGAGATATGTGAATGTTCCAGCCTCAACATTAAAGGCCAAGAAAGACTACGCTTTTATCATGCATACTTATAGATATGAATAGATCTTATCGGTTTTTTCCCTTCTTGGGAAAAAAAGGGAAAAAAATGCAATACTAAAGCTTCCCACCAAGCATGTGGGCTTTTTTATTTATTTTTAATAATTTAGAAAAAGCTCGCATCCAGGAATTGAACCCAAAGTAGATACACAGATGAATGAATTAGAACTTTATGTGGTAATGTGATATGCAGCAACAAATGACATGTTGACCTGGGGCAGCTGAACAATTTGACCTTCCTTGTGCTTTTATTGATTCTTGATGAAACTAAAGCAATTGATTTGAGCTAGTTATATGGGAACTATGGGTTTGGCAACCCCTTTTTTAACTTTTAAATCAATATGTCGATTCTTTTTTAACATTTATGAATTTGAAAAACATTTTTGCAGGAACTCGGCCTCAGCCCTTCTGTTCCAGTTCATGCTGTTCTACATGATTGGCTCCGACACACCGATGGGAAACTCAGCTTCCTTGGGTTTGTGAAATTGTTGCATGGTGTGTCTAGCCGGACCTTTGCCAAAGTACAATAACAGCTCCGGTGCTTGTAGAACCCTTCAAGAATCAATGGTTGTCCTATGCTGTTTGATCAATAAAAATTGCAACTATGAAGTGGAAGAAACTCCCCACGACCTTGTTTTCCAGGCTGCAATGATGGACTAGTATTGGCTCCATACCACAATCGTGTAAACAACCCTAACAGATTGTGCAAGATTCATGATGCAAACCTTGGAGCTTTTTCCTCACTGAAGCACTGCTCACAAGAGTTTCCTGCTGTAAAGTTAAAGTGTGTTTAAATTGCAGGTGAGAATATTTCTCAACTGATTACTATTTCTGTCAAATTGGACTGATCTGACATATCCGAACCATTACTTGTTTCTCGTAATTATATCTCCCCCATGTTAACTTTTAACCACGTGCCGTCTGTCTAGTTTTTTCTTTTTGGTTCATACCGGGGCTCGAACCCGAGCCGTCTGTCTAGTTTCGATAAGCTGATCTAATTGCTATCTCTGTTTTCATAGAAAATGTGCTGACTTATGTTTGTTGAGGTCCGGACTCCAGAATATAAGAGGTACCATTTGAATAGGTGTACTGTTTGTATATGTAATTCGGGGGTTGCTTGGCACCCATTTTGCAGAATTCACCGCCGAAAGAGTTTGAATTTTCGATAAAAAATTATAATTAGGAGGGTTGTTTGTTGCCTTGTAATTCTTGTAGAACTCTTGGTCCGCTTATAAGTTTAAAGGCAATTGTTGTATTGTGTCCTGCTGAATTTTTGTTTTGATCTACCTGATGTTTTTTTGGGAATATTTACTTGCATAAATTGTGCTAATCTAGTGTCTATTCAGAATGAAGTAATCCAGGATGCTTTTCTTTTGGAATGGTCCTTCCTTACCCAAGGATACTTGAATCAATCAGCCGAGAATTGATTGAGGATGTTTCATGTCGTGTGCCCATTGTGATGGGTTAAAGGCCTAGTTTGGGAGCCTTCCACTAGCATACAAACGTGGCACTTTCTTTACTTTTCTTTTTAATATTTTTTTAGAATAAAATAAAAGAATTTTAATATAGAAATGTGTTTTTCAAAATTTTTATAAATTTCTTTTATCGATTAGTAAAACGTTTGTGATGGTAAGAGCCGGAGGGTAAAGGGTATAAAAATATAAGTGATTTTTGTTTAGTTTTCTCCCCCTCCCACATTGTCATTGGTAATGTAAAATTTTAAAGATAGTAGAGATCGTCGAAGCCGATGCTACTTTTGGTTTGTCCAAATCATGTATCCATCAGAATTGAAAATTAAATAAAAGAAAATGCATTAATCAAAATCAGAATTATAATCAGTTGATAATTTTTTTTAATTATGAATTAAAATCAACGAAAAATAAAATTATTAAAGGTTTTTTTTTTTTTACTTGATCACGAGTATTCAATTTATTCGATTAATTTAGTTTGAGTACGCGGGACACAATTTAGAGATAAGTTTTTCCGGTGTCTTTTTTTTATTATTATTTTCAATATTTTTTTATTTTTAAAGTTGAATTTGAAATTTTGTTTAAGAAAATTTAAAATTTAAGATTTTCATTAAAAAATTTTATTGATTCATTAGTATATCAAGGGGAGATTGGTGTGAATATTAAATATTAAAGTTTCGGTTGTTCTAAGAGTCCGAGCAAGACCTGTAGAATCTATATTTTTTTCAAAAGATAATCTCAAATGATGGTTTTTTTTTTTTTTATATTATATAATTGATATATGAAATCATATTTTGATTAATTCGGAGTGAAACTTATATTGACCTATTTAAGATGATTATTCTTTTAATATAATTGTTTTATGTTTAAAATATTAGTCAAATTAATAATTTTAATTAAAAAATTTAATATTATATCTTATTAAACGTGGATTGATTTCAAATAAATGGAAAAACCAATACAAACGAGAAAAACGAGGAGCGAGGGCGAGGAAAAGAGTAAGAAAGTCAGGGAACGAGACGACGTCGTTTTCGGGGTGTTTAACGAAAAAGGAAAGGGGCCAGTGGATTGGCCTTTTTCATGTTTTGTCCGACTGCAAATGCTACAGAAGTGGAAAGAAAATATTGAAATCTCACGCTTGAAATTCACCGGTTTTGTATGGACATACTCTTATGTTTTTAAAAAACTGTTTAAAATAATATCATTTAAAAAATATTTTTAAAATTAATATCCATATATTTTAACTTAAATTCATAATATTACTATTTATTAAACAGTAGCATAACTTATAGTATTATTTATTAAATAGTACACGAGTGTTATTTTTAGAATTTTTTTTGTACTGTTTTTTTCCTGATGTTAGTTCCGAACAAACCTCTGAAATTCTCACTTCAGCTTCTTTCTCTCTATTTCTCTCTCTCTCTCTCTCACGCATAAACATACATTTGACATCGTTTGTACCTTTGGAAATCTATTAATATTGCAGAAGCAGTGGCCTCGATTATTATTTTTTATCAAATCTTTCCTTTCCTTGTTGCTCTTCATGTCCGCAAGAGGAAAGAGACATTCTTACGTCGACATCTCTTCTTCTTCTTCTTCTGACCAGGACGATGATAGTGAATTCGAAGACGAAGACGAGAATAGCGACGACGGTGTCATTAGCATTTCCGATTCTTCTAGGTAATTCCCTTTAACCCTTTTTTTCCTTTAATCTTCAAATTCTCAATTAAAAGAAAATCAAATATTGGTTTGGTCTCTCCGTCCTCCATCTTTACTATGATTCTCACTTGCCAATCCTGCGGATGGGTTATTAGTTACGATGACAATGATGGAACCGACAGTGGCGAGGATCAAGATCGAACTGATTCTGATGAAGGGGAACAAGACGATGACTCACGTTGTAACAAAGTGATCGGTCTTCTACAAGGTTGGGGTTTTCCGTTCTTCAATTTTTATGAAATTCGTTCCATTCTGTTTTCTTCTGCATACGCCGTAATTTGTGGATTAGGGATTGGGCCAAACCTATTTCGGAGTTTTGTTCCTACTTATGGAATTCATTCTACAGAAGAAAATGGCCATCTTCCATACCATGTCAGTATGCCGTAATTTGTGTTTTCATGAGATGGCCCAATCCTAATACCTGGTATCTTAGGTTGATTTGGTGTCTAAGTTTGTATATACGAACTTATCTTGTAAACTTCCCAGGCAATAGGGAAAGTCGTTTATTTGTGTTTTCATTTCGCCGTTCTCATTTAGATTACATGAATGAACTTGGCTGTCACTGATTTTGAAAGTCGTTTTGATTGAGGTTTCTTCTCAATTTGCCCCAGTAACTTTTTTTATTTCATTCTTGTGTCAAATCTCCACATACTCTTCAGAAGGAAGTGAGCTTGAAGGACTAAATGTGAATGAATGTAAAGCATATCTCAGAAGGCATGGCTTGAGAATTTCTGGAACCAAAGCAGTATGCATACAGAGAATTCAAGAACACTGGAGGTACACTTTTTCCGTGACATATATTACCTAGAACTAGAAAATTTCTAGTCCTTCAATTTTTATGTCAAGAAATATATATATAACTTTAGAGAGCCTATGTCTTTTCTGTCGTGGTGAAAAATGATAATATTAACCGGAGAAGTTATAATAGGAAGAAAAGGCAAAGCATATGCCTAGAAGAAATGGGACTAAACTTGTTTAGATGCACAATGCCCTGCAACTGCAACAAATACTCTGGAGGCACTGAGATGTTGAAGGATTTCTATGAGGTCAATGTGCCTTCTTGCATTGAGATAGGGCCATCCATATTTGTTAAGTTGTGCATGTGAAGAGTAGGCAATTCTGCTTTGATGAATTTTTTGTTATTTATGTCATATTGTCTAAACGAGTAAGTATTAAGCTCATACAGTTCTGCTTGTGTCACTTCATTTGTGTTTTTGGCAGT
This sequence comes from Dillenia suffruticosa, assembly GCA_033439265.1. Taxonomy (NCBI): domain Eukaryota; kingdom Viridiplantae; phylum Streptophyta; class Magnoliopsida; order Dilleniales; family Dilleniaceae; genus Dillenia; species Dillenia suffruticosa. The sequence continues at coordinate 4,138,979 of JAVTVX010000027.1, forward strand.
TTCCTCCACTAGTATCCATCTCTCCCGCTTCCTTATCCTTCTCAAAAGTTTCTTTAGTCATTCTCCACTGTTTTATTTTATTTTTCACTGTTTTCCCATTTAAAATTCTCATTGCAAGCTTATACAGTTCTGTTTTCTCATCTAAAGCAAGGATGAGACGCAAGAAAGTGCTTTTACATTTGAATTATTCATTTTTTCCCCCTTTCCCATTCACCTATCATCTTTTCTACATTAAGCATTCTGTATCGTTGTTTCTATGTCTTAGGATAAAAGATGGAAACGGTGAAGTAATACACCCAGTGTCATCTTTTTCCATCAATTGTAAAGGTAAGTCATGCCTTTGGTTACTCTTTGTGCATCCGTCTCATTACTTGTGCAAGTTTGTGGAGATTAAGAATACTTTCCCTTTGCAGGTGATGTCTGCAAAGGAGATGTTGTTCTGTTTGTGCAGAAAGTATATAAGAAGTAATTTCTTTTTGTGGCTTTTCTTTATTTATCATCCGCGAGTAGAATTGTACTTGGGTTCTTCTACATGTTTTTTAAGTGACACAGATTTGACAAAGTGACAAGAACTGGGAAACTTCTGGGGAGAAGGACTGTTGCTGGGAGAGTTGTTAAGGAGAGCTATGGTGCATCCAAGCAGCAACATACCTTTACTGTAAGTCTAAGATCAAGGACATGGGACAATTGGAAGAAAATTTTAATTTCCCAGGTGGAACTGATTCATTTTTCATCTCCAACATGGAACTTCATTAACCCATGTTGATGACCCTTCCCTTCATAGTTATGTTTTTCTCCTACCATTCCCCTCCTTTCTGTTTGCATCTATTCTTTTTTCCACATCCCATACATGAATGTCTTGTAGTTGGTCATCATTGACTGTGGCTTCTTTGACTTACAAGGTTGAAGTACTTTGGAGCAAGGGAGTTCAGAAATTGCCTCCGCTTTATCCTTTGCTTGTGAAGGGCCGTAATCTCTATAAGTTGAAGACTCTAAGACAGGCAAAATTACTGTCCAATTTACTAGACTTTCCTCTCTGTTATTGCCCTAAAACTCATTGACTTACGTTTGTTTCTTCTCTGGTCTTTTACCTCGTAGCATTGGAATAACGAAGCAGAAAGATTAGAAGTTCTTGCTGAAAAACACAATAGAGGAAATGCAGCAAGACTGGTTCGAGAAATGAGGAAAGCAAAGAGTTCAGGTGTGAAGTGTCAAAAGCATTTTCACCAAGCAAAATCATCCCAATTGAGACGAACAACTGAATCAAGGAAAGGCAGATGTGTTGATGCTGGGCAAAAGGCGTCAAGACCCAAGCATGCAAAATCAAATGATCAGTGTCATAAGGCTCCTCGAGTTGAAAATTCGAATAAGAAGCGAAATACAATTGCAAGACCACCAAAATCTTCCTGGAAATGTCAGAGGCCCAACTATCCTAGCAGAGACATGCACCATAATCTGTATGGCCAATATCCTAGTTCAAGTTCTTCTCACTGTCTCCAAGGAGGAAATATTGGCATTTATTCAAACATGATGACTTATAATAGGCAATCCCATCACTTTCCAGCGCCAATTGAAGTACTCAATTGGAGAGGAGGTGGATTGTTGCGGTGTTCTACTTTTGGATGTCCTGGTCTTGCAGCTGCAAGTTGTGTTGTTTCCTCCTGTTGGCAATGTTGTAGAATGAAAGGGAGGAGATGCGGCACCCATCATTCACAAGCGCCACTTTGATCGAAGTTTTTAACAGTTTGCACTCCAGTTGGTAATATCATCTGCCTTAAATATTTTTTGTGTTTCTTGATTGCACACACACACACACACACACTGAACAGAACTTAGCATACCAATTTTCACATATAAAAAATTTTCTGTTATGACTTTAAGGCTAGAGTTGGATGTGAATACTTCCTGCTTTGATGAAACATAGATTGCCAGTGTTATTTAGGGCCACACGAGTCCATTAAAGGATGAGGGGTGCAGAATTCACATTTTGTGTGGAAAAGATACTGACATTTCAGAATGAATCATAAAGGTAGCGTGCTTCCAACATAGGCACCTAGTATTGTAGTTGACTTGGATCTGAGCACAGCCCAGGTGGCTCATTCTTTAGGTATTATCCAAAATTGCCTAATGCTCAGGATTGGGGTCAGAATTGATTTTCATATTATTTTTCTTTTCTAGCACAAGTTTTAAGCAGCCCCCCCTAGTCCTATTTTAAGGAACACCTTGGGATCAAATATGTTAGGGTTCAAGTGAAAGTTTTCATCTCTCACGACTGAAATGCTTAGCTATACTATTTTCATTAGCGATACTGGATGGACTTAGTCATGTTTGGGCAACAACGCCTCAAGGGATTGTAATATTACCCTGCTGTCAGAAATTTTTATTACCTTAATCTTATTTTACATCACTGCTTAAAGCCTACTACTAGTTTAGAGTTGATAATCTAGGAGTATTGTGTTAATAGAAAGCAGCTGGCATTAGGGTCACTAAATTAGTTAAGTTGGGAGGCATTCAAACTCATTTTGTTTTAAACACAAACTGAGTCAAGCTAAGTCTTATTTTTAGACAAGTCTAACAATTTTGTTCAAGTTCGGGATGAGCAGAGTCAAGTTTCAAATGGGACAATCCACGTGTTAACATGTTATTTTTTGTATATCATCACGTGTAAGGTAAAAATTCTTAAAGATACACATGACAACATGTGTTGCCATTTTGTTTTATATTTCTTACTATTACTAGACCCCTTTTATGTTATGTTACCATAAATATTAAAATATGTCAATATTCTGTACAATATGTTGAGATATCAAATATTTGGAAGAATATTTGACCTGGTTTCCTTTTATGTACATACTCTAGCTTGTATAAATATTCACTATAATACAATAAAATATAGAAAATTTTCTCTCATATATTAATTCTCTCTATTTTCTTCACCACATAAAACGGCATTTCTATGTTCAAACTCAATTTTAATCAATTATTTCTTGCTTTCTTTGTTTTTTTACCAGGTTCATATAGGCTAAGCTAGTCAAACATGTTCATTGTCTTCATGTCATTAATTTGATGAAGATGGACAGAAACTTAAATATAGGAATGAATTTGTCATTAAGATTATTCCCAAGTTGTAATGCTTTTGTTATCTTTTTGGTTTTTTAAATTAAAAAAAGGTGGTGAAGAAGAGAACAGAGGATCAGTTGCTGTTCTAAATTGAACCAACTCCCACTGAATGACAAAGTGGAACCAGTGTTGTGTCAAAACCAATAAGATCCCTGATCCAGGAAAGTCATGAGTGGTGTCTTGATGAGGTACAGAAGCAGATTCCAACCAAAATGAAATTATTAGTTGGGGGGTGGGGAGGGAGGGAGAGCGAGAGAGAGAGAGAGAGAGAGAGAGAGAGAGAGGCAATATTTCTAGCTTTATCTTTTCTGTGATTTGCTAGACTCCTTGTGATTGTGATGAGTGATCCTTGGAAAGGGTAATATAGTGATTGGGGGTTTGGCGCAGGGCGCATTTAAAATTATTGATCTCATGTACTGTCCCATCTTGATATCTATCACATAAGACTCCAATTTATGTACCCCACACTCAAATTGACGGCTCTTCCAAAAGAAAATATCACCACTGCTCTTCACTGTTCGTTTGTGTTGCATTTTGTTTGCTGGTCTCTTGACCTAGCCCTGTTACCAAATTCCTTCTTCAGATTTTAAATTTAATTTTTAAAACACCTATATAAAGTTTTGTAATTTCATTTTGTTACAGATATGATTAATGTCATCAACAATCGTTTAATGGATGTAAACTTTTTGCTACTAATTTAGTGGCACTAGGATAAAAGAGAAAAGGCTTCTTGCTGGCAATCGTTGATGAAGACAGAGACAGGAGATAAAAAGGAAAAATGCTTTAAACTGATGAGTGGGAGAGAGAGAGAGAGAGAGAGAGAGAGAGAGAGAGAGAGAGAGAGAGAGAGAGAGAGAGAGAGAGATGGATCACAATCATTTTGTTATTATTTTGTTTGTACATTAAAGTATTAAAATTTTGTTCATATGTAACAATACCCATAACCTTATTGAGACACACACACACACACATATATATATATTTATTGTGTAGGATTACTAAGAACATCATTCTATTCTCTAGTTTTATGTCTTTGTCAAAGAAAAGGAGAATCTACACTAAATGTTGGGTGGGGGGGGGTATGAGAATCCAAAATTACAAGATGAGAAGGATGTTGGACGCTTTTTCTTGTGTACCCAATTGGAACACGAAATCCCATTATCATCCATGCAATGCAACACCTCACCTTGCCCCCCATTTCCAACCCTTTGGTGGGGTCTTCTCCTTTGCGTTCATCCCCTATACATGATTGATTTGGATTAAGACTCAAATTTTCTTTCCAGTTTCATACTCCTTTTACTTCGTCGTTTTCTTGATTTTGGGATATTCATTGTTGCAATGTAACATAGAAGATGATGAGGTCACTTTGCTTGTTGGATCTTTTCATGAGGAATACGAGATTAATAAAACTCTTTACACATGAACTAGTAAGTTGAATAATTACGAGAATTACATGACAATGGTTTCCGAAGGGGGGGTCATTAAGATACTTGATCAATTTCGTTTTTTCTCCTCATAAAATACCATGTAAAATTCACAAAAATTAAAAATTAAAATTACAAAGAGAAGAACATGTATAAATATGGCAGAATTTAATAAACAAATTTTTTTTAATATTTTGAGAAAATAGAAAGAAGATGAAAATATCCATACTATTCGTGCGCGATATCCCTAAAATCATAGTAAATGTCAAAAGAATCTAGGAGTAGAAGAAGGGCGGAGGTCAATCTCCTGGGTCCATGCGGCTTTGTCCTGAACATGCAATTGCCAGTAAGTCTGTGCCACCGCATCCGGGTCCATTCCTCCTTCTCCTCCTCCTCCACCACTTGCGCAACTCTGCTCTTCTCCCGTCGACAACCTCGGCAACATCGTCGCCGTTGTCGTATTTTGTACCCTGCATTTTCACATAAATTTTTCATAAGTTAATTTTTAAGGAACAAAAATGAAAATAAGAATTAATTAAATGGGCAAACCTTGTTGGACTTCCGATGAATCCATCGATAATAACGTGTGCCACGTGTACACCCAACGGTTGAAACTCTCTGGCCAAACACTGTGAGAGAGCTCTCAATGCGAATTTTCCGCAGCCTAAGACGAGAAGAGAACACATAATACATGAAATGTAACAATCCTCCGATCGAAGAAAAATAAAAGAAAAGGTGAACCTAAATTAATTACATAATTCCGAAAAACCGGCAATGCCGGTAAGCGAAGCGGAGCAGCCGGTAAAGAGAATGGTCCCCTTCCCTCTATCCACCATTCCAGGAAGCACCTTATTCAAACCAATAAAACAATTCTCAATTTTTCTGGGTACAGATACACAGAGAGAGAGAGAGAGTGAGAACCTGTTGAGCGCAGTGAAAAGCACCAACTGTGGAGACAGCTAGAGATTTATCAAAGGAATCAATGCGAATGTCAGAGAAATTTGTGGGATGCCAAGACACAGGTTGATATGCATTATAAACTAAGACTTCGACAAATCCTAGAGAGAGAACTCCTTCGAATGCTTCTCTCACACTTCTCGAATCCGAACAATCTATTCGGATTGCAAAAACTTGGGCCTTTTCTTCCCGTGCTATTTCATCCGCAAATCTCGACAATCGTCCTGACCACCAAATTTGTCATTAATGAATATTGAGCGAGAGAGAGAGAGAGAGAGAGAGAGAGAGAGAGAGAGAGAGAGAGAGAGAGAGAGAGAGAGGGAGAGAGTGAGATTTGCCTAAGTCACGAGCGAGGATGGCAACGGTGTAGCCTTCGTGAGCAAACTTGCGAGCGATGGAACGGCCGAGTTTGGGGCCGACGCCTACAATGGCTGCAATGCCTCTTGACGAGGCTGAGCTCGCCATGTTTCGCATCTTTATAACAGAAATAGAGATGAGAAGAAGAAAAAGAACAGGTTAGAGTGTGTGTGTGTGTGTGAGAGAGAGAGAGAGAGAGAGAGAGAGAGAGAGAGAGAGAGAGAGAGATATTTAGAGAGAGGAGAGAGAGATGATTTTGGTAGCAGTTTGTACAGTTGCCTCCTTCGTGATGGGCATTCAAGGCTCCGCCTTTAAAGGTAAGTGCTCTTCCCTCTAGAGCATCTTACTCTGACAGCTGGCGAGATGTTGCTGTTGATTGCTTTGAGCTGACCCGTACCATAGAGTATGGGGCATTACTTTGCCTTTTTGGGCTGTGTAGGGCCGATGCGGGCCGGTTGGAAGACCTACAGCCGTGGCCTGACCAAGGTTCCGGATAGCCGGTATTTTTTATCTAAGAAACAATATCCAAATTTTATTTAATTAATTTGATTTGAATATTATAAAATTCATTAAAAGGTTGATTGTTTTAAATCATTTTTCTTTATTAATAGGAGTCAAACTTAAAATCTCTGATTAAAATGATAGAATATCTAATCATTCAATTTAGAAAAGTTTAATGAAACACCGATTTTGATTCATTTTCTATTAGACGAATCATTTATAGTCGGTTCCGATTTCTATTTCTCAACGATTCTGTTTCAATTCGGTTATGATTCAAACCACTTAGAATCTAAATTTAACCCTTTTAATTTTAAGAAATTAAAATTATAAGATAAATTAGATGTCATCAAATGAAAAAAAAAATATTATTACCTTATAATTACAATATATTATGCATTAAATTCTTTATTTTTATTAAAAAAGGAAAAAATAGCTTAAACTTAATTAAGTTGTCAACATATTTCTTTTGAATTTAAAGGAATCAAAACCAAGTATTTCATTTATCATTTGAATTTAAAATTCTCTTATCATTTAAGCACCAACGATGACACGACAGTGAAGCGGTCAAAACCCTTTTACTTTTTTTCTTAAAAATTTTAATTTTGATTTTGATTTTAAATTTTAAAAATTAAAAATAAAAACCGAATCATAAACCATTAGTTTTGATTCGATTTTTGGACTAATGGTTTTGGCTTGGTTCGCGATTCCAAGTGAACTGTGGTTGAGTCTACTACTGCCAGCTGAATTGCCAATATTACAGTTTTAAAAATTCCAACAGAGCAGGTAATGGGTGAGTCGGGTTCTATCATCCTCGGTTCTAGATATAGTCCGTTTAAATTTTTAGAATTTTGTTTTTTAATATTTTAATAAAAATTGAATTTGAAAATATGAGAAATAAAATTTTCTAATTAAGAAATATTATAAGAGTTTGCCATAGAGAGCCTGCTGAATAGGTATCATTAGTCCTTTAAAACCACTATTTGTCCTTCTATGCTCGGCATGAAATGCTAATGAATGAGTTAGTCTGTATTAGACTAACAGATACAGACACTTATAGCATTAGCATGACGGGAATGACATCTCTCGGGATGCCTCAAGGGATAGAGTTTTTTTTTTCATTTTTTTTTTCATTTTTTTTATTTTTTTCATTTTCAATTCGATTAGTGACATAAAAATAGGTGAAATGCCAATTAGTTACTATTCAAAATTACGATAATATCACGTGACCATTCTAAATTATAATAGTGTATCTGACCCTTCGATAAGAAAATATATTTAGTTTCAATTTTACGTTGTTAGGGTTTATCGATATTAATGTATTCCCTGATAAAATATAAGTGCTCGGCATTTTATGGTTTTGATTAATTGTTTCTAACAGGTTTTAGTATTTAACATATGATTCATTTCCCTAGATTTACAGGGATAGCATTATATGATCAATTAATTTGTTGTTGTTGAAAAAAATTTTCGGTGGTCGGGATTGCGGTGGCTTAATAACATGCAAGATTGTGACTAATTTATTGGTTCGAAGGATAATAATAATGATCAAAATTAAACAGTTTAATTGATTAGAAAACATCTATAATATATTTTTTTTGAGTCTACACGGGACCTGACTAGTATCTTGGGCCTCGACCTCGACCTGACCCGTCTGGAGGTCTCGATTCAGATGATGGGATCTTCTAACGTAGTTTACTCCGTTTTCAAGTCTCAAATCCGAATCCTTGATTAAGGGGTCAAACGATCTTATCCGATCGATCGACTAATCATTGATACATCTATAATAATTTAAATTTGTATAAAGCTATGATAATAGTCTTATTTGTAAAATAATAATTATAATTTAAATAAAACTTGTAGTGATACTTAAAATACCAAACTTAATAAATAAATGTGTTAGTCGTCCTTTGTACCTTTTGTCGAGCCACAAAATGACAATGTCATTGCTATTACCAATCAATGGCCAACTTGACGGTACACCGGCAATCCTTTAATTTAAAAAATATTTTATACTTCCCGTTATTTTTTTTTTTAAAAAAAAAAGCAGTATTGTTAACCACTGTTGTTTTAATATGGGAGGTTTCATTTTATATTTGAGTAAATCTCTGCGTTCATCCTTTTCCTTTATTCGATTCACATCTTTGAAGGTTGAGGTTATGGAAGAGAAGGATATTCCTCCGAGTCGAGGTCGAGAGATTATATATATATTTTTAACTTGAGCATCGATGTTTGTTAATTTAAAATTTTAATTAAAAATTTAATATTTTATTATTAAATTTACATATGGTCGGTGAAGATTATATAAGTTGAGAGGAAGTAGTGATTGGTTTATTACGCGTCGATTGTGATAATTTCTCAAAAGAAAGGTAGTTTTCCAAGCTTTAAATGTGACCACACCGGGAGTGCTATTTTTGTACAGTATTTTCAGATATGGACACGACAGGGCTGTCATGAAGGTATTCGGCCATTGATGAGTTTCGCATTCATGTGGTCTTGTCATTTTAATGACCAGGAAGCAGCGGACAGAAAGCGAAGCAAGGTGAGAAGGGTTTGAGAGTTAATAAAAAGGCTTAGCAATGCTCGGCCCTTCCCTAACTTACTTCAATTTAATATAATTTTTTATTTTTTTTTTCAATTTATTTATGGTATAATTAACACAAAAAATGTTAACAAAAAAAAAAAATAAATTTATAAATTTTGTAAATCAAAATAAAATTATCATTTTGTAAATAATTTTGCATATTAAAAATTGAATTTAAATTGTTAGAGGAATTTAACAAGCAATTTGCCTTGCACCACATATTGGGTATCTTCGCTGAGACGCTTTCTAAACAAGGCTACGCGGAAGGAGACCCTTCATACAATTCAATCTCCACTTGCTCATATGGTGGCTTCCAATTATATCTTGCAGGCTCCTTTCACAACTATACCCAATTTGAAATATGTCAACCAAATTTTACTTCTTTCTTTATTTTGATTGCATTTAAAATAAGAAAAAATTAGTAGATAACTAAGGTTTGGTAAAAATAATTTTTTTTAATATATAAAAAGGTTTCTGTAAAAAAAAAATCATATAAAAGATTAAAATTCTAATTATATTAATAATTTTTGTATTAAAAATCTCATTTGATCTTAACATTCTCAAATGCATCGCTTTGGATAGAGAGAGAGATGAATGATGCTTTTAATAAACTTATTATTTTCTTCCTTATCTATTTTTTATTATATGATCAAAGTTACAAACGAATTATAATTTAACTGATATTATTCTTCCTTTTTTTTTTTTGAAGATCTTAAGTTCGAATATTCCCAATGTAATAAAATAAAATAATTAAAAGTTTCAATAATTATTTTTCTTTGTTATTCTTGTGAAATGAATAACTTCCTCCCCACTTAGCTTTAGCAACATGTGAATTTCATGCAAGAAAAATGAATTTATATACCTCTATTTTCCCAATAATAAACATTTCTTATTTATTTCTTGGAGATCGCTTTAACTATATTATCAAGAGCATAATTTTGTATATTGCACCGGTATTATATTATAAGTTTTGAGATAGACTCATCTTAGTACTGATTTTGCAAAAAAATTATGAGATATACCGTTCGTATCAATCAGCATAAACAGTATTAGCAACTAATCGTTAAAACTCTACTATATTTTTATATTAAAGGCATTTATGTATGATTACTAATTAAATCATTGATGAGATATACCGATCGTATCAATCAGCACTAACAATATCAACAACTTTAGTCAAAACTCTACCGTATTTTCAGTCCTTTGATTTCTTTAGTACTATTCCCCTCTAAAGGATCAAGGAAAAGTCTAATGGGAAGAAAAATAGGGAGTAGAAGTAGATGATAGGATTAGTATTATTGGAATTGGATTTTATGATTCTCGTTCATTTACCATCACATGGTATTTTAGGGGCAACTACTTATAAATTCATATGGCAGATGATTGTGTATATATACGAAGAGCATATATACAAGGAGGATGATACAGAAAGACCTATCATTCGGAATTTACATATTATTATAAGATATCTTATATGTTTAAATTATTATCACTATTATTATTTTACTGATATTGTTGTAGTTATGATGTCTCATTGTATACCCTTTGAACTCTATATGGTTTTTTTCCACTGGGTTTTGGCGCATTTTTCATTTTAAAAAATATAGGAGAAATAATTGGATACCTCTTTTTTCTTCCCCTCCACTCCTTTTTCCTCCTTGATACTTTCTGCCTCTATAATATTTTCTCCAAACAGAGGAATAAGGCGCCAATGATTGAGGGAACTAAGTCACAGTCTCAACTTTTAAGAAGTTGTTCAGTGGTCAATTTCAAAGAAGTGGCCTACTTCTTTCCACAACATACATAATCTCTGGATTCTTCTTATTCTATGATTTGGCTTTGATCTCTTCAAGACTTGTGGTCAAGCCCCATTTTCATGATTTGATTTACCTCCCCCCCCTTCCCCCCCCCCCCCCCCAAAAAAAACACATCTCCCCGTCCTTTATTTTCTTTAATATGCAAATAAGAAAAAAGTACTTTTTACTATTAATGCTACAAATAGATCGAGTTAGAGAGTAACCCAAATTCAATTTCCTGTAAACCAATCTAAATCTTATTCTTAAGTTTGTTTTGTTTGATAGCAAAAGAAAATGTTTTGAGTTGCAATGAGAAAAACTCACTGGATCTTTGGTATGAGATCGATGATGAAAACGAATGCACAGGTATCCTTTTCTTGTTATGAGGCATGTTGATGAAAGTGATGTCCATTATCTCTGATTTTTTGAGAGAGAGAGAGAGAGAGAGAGAGAGAGAGGGAGGGAGGGGGGAGAGAGAGAATCTTATCATATCTATATACAAGAAAAGAGTGACCATATGGATGTATATGTGGTTAACTTTGCTTCCAATTTGCATTTTCAAAACCACAACTTGGGGATGGACGTGTCAAAAAGCACCACAAAGATTTTTCCTAACCTAAGATGCAAATGGCAAAGCACAAATAACATCTGTGCACAACTTTAAGAAAAGGGGGAAATATGCATGGATGGGTGTATAGTCATTTTCACTACGTTCCCATTTTATATATTCTCCATGTAGCTTAGGGATAGTCACATTCCTTAGGATCTCATAAACTAAAACTAATGATAATAATCTCTACAAATGACAGGGAAAATACATAAAGACAAGTAACCCTTTAAAACCTAGGGTGTCTGTTTCTCCCTTGTGGTGTCCACTCCATGGCAAGTCTGAAAATTTTGGGCCACACCAAAAATTCCTGTGTTAAATGAATTCACATGCTACTTTTCTTTAAACAACTAGGCAGTTCGATGTCTATTGCTCAATTTTTTTTTTTTTTTTTTTTCGTGTCTTTAAACTCGATTCACTATCCGAGTTTCACTCTAATTAATCCAAATCAACCTGACTAAGGTTCCTCTTAGATTTTAGGGATTTCTTAATATCATTGACTCCATATCTAAATTACGACTTGAATTCGTGATTTTGATTAAAAGATATAACGATTTACCGCTACATCAACTGTTTGTTGGTATGGTACGTTGATTGCTCAATGATCCGCAATGAAAGCAACATAAGAAAGTAATGGCGATAGGGGTGTGATCTTGGTAAACTTGGCGTACATGGTGGCTTGTGTTGATCTTGGCGATCTTGGCCATGATTGAAGTTTAGAGATCAAATTTATGGGATTAATGGTTTGAATATGGTGGTTTTCTATTTGTTTGTTCTACGTAGAGGATTTAGTATATATAATTTAATATTTAAAATCATGAAATAAAGAGACCTTCGCCATAATACCAACGTGGATGACCAAACTTATTAAACGTAAATAGTTTCGTGTTACTCTAAAATTAAAAATCAGATATTATTTTTAATCCTCGAATTAAAATTTGACACCAACTCCTTCATTTTCAAAATTTTAGTAAATTACAACTTTGTTAGGTGCGAGGTTAATATAGAATCACCATAGAAATTTAATATGTATGCCACATAACCTAAATTGTCTAATGTTTCTTAGGTATTTGTCTTGATTACAAAGTTTTGGTGCTTGACAGCATGATCTCTCACACCAATCATTGGAGCAACAACCACCATGCTAGCATTAAAACTTGGTGTTCCTTTTTCTTTTACCATCACGGTAAGCTCGACATTTGTCCCTTAACCAAATTCATAGTTTGATTCATACTGGATACGAAAAAAATATTATTAGAAAAAAACCCCTCAATTGAGGCCTAACAGACTTCTCGATCCGGATTAGTCGGGATGAATCTTCAAATACCGGATAATTAAGTTACAGAAAAAAAAAATCATGATAAGCCCTTGATGGGACCAAATCTTCAGAAAAATTAAATGCTTACTAACCCCAAGGACCCTATACTACCCAATTGAAATTTTGGGCCTTCACCATTCATGGATCGAAACCAAAGAAGAGGTATACAACAATAAAAATTGGTGTGTATTGAGATTATGAGCCATCGTCCTCGTTAGATGCCGGTGCACCTGGAAATACGTCGACCTGTTTACAATAGATTTGAGTCTTCGAGCCACTTCCTTTTATAGGATTTCTAATCTTTATTGGGCAAGCTATGAATGGTCAAAATTATGTGGCCACATGAAAGTTGGACCAAGACACGGATAAAGGGGAACCCACCTAGGAGGAACCCAACTTTCTTTTTTCTTTCTTTTTTTTGGGGGAGGGGGGAAGGGGGTGGGGGGCCGCGCCCCCCGGGGGGGGGGGGAGAACCCATTGTGGGGGTTCGTCCATGGTCGTATGGTGCCTCAAGTGTCCTTTTTTTCATGTACTTGGACTATCAGTATCAAAAATTTAATTAATCCAATTCGATTAATTATGAGGTTTAATTTAGATATTACTATTTTCATTATCTATTTTTTTATTTTTAAAATTTGAATTCAAAAATTGAATTTAAAAATTTTAATATTCTACCCACTAGAGCCATGTGCTTAAAGTGTCACCGCGTCAACTACTAGAGCTACGGAAGGATGGAGATCGGAGAAAATCCCTCCTTTGTTCTGAGTTAGGTTCTAATGAGAAAATATATTGTAAGACCCAAATAAAGGTTATTTTGATAATGAAAAAAATAATACTTTTCTCTTGCCCATATAATTCTCCCCTTTTGGATTTGGTTACTTCTTGTTTGGAGGATGACGAGATTAATAATCATCTTTAGGGTTGTAACGTGAATTGAGTCAAATTCAAGTCATTTGTGAACTTCTCGGTCAACAGCTAACTTAACTCGATTATAACCGAATTTGAGTTGATTTTATTATACAATCAAGTCGAATTTGAATAATAGAATTTTAAATTTAAAAATTTTTCAAGTAACTCAACGATATATATTAATATATATTATGTATATTTATATATAATTATAATATAAAAAATTAAATTAAATAAAATATATCAATATATTATATAATAATTAAACTTTCGAGTTAAATTCGAGCGATTTCATTTTACAATTAAGTTGAGTTTGAATCCTATTATTACTACTCATCGAATTTGAGTTTAAGTTCGAGTTAGATTAAAAAAATCAAGTTTGAGTTTGAGTTCGAATAAAAAAATAATTTGAATCGACTCAATTCAAATATGCCTCTAATGTCTCTTTGTCGGACTCGAGGGAGTTACCTACATGCAAGGCAAGATGCAACAGTATGGTGAAGACATTGAGTAAAGGAGTGCCTTTCTATGTGACGAGGATGACTTGTACTCAGATTCCCACACAAAGATTTTTTTTTTCAATAGAAATCTTTGAAGTTAGACTGAATAGTGGAAGTAACTCTCTGTATATAAGTATTAAATAAACCAAAAGAATTATGAGAATTTGAATCTACTGTCCATAAAGAAATTAACGGATATATCAATTGTCAGATTATATGTCTGTTTGTAGTTAAATGAGAAAATTTAACAAAATTTTGAGTTTATACTTATTATTAAAAATAAAAGAAATGATATTTATTATGATAATACCAATTAGAGTTGTTATGATATTCGGGTAGTGTCACGGGTACCCGTGACACTATTCGGTCAAAACTCGACTCGTGTTCGGTTAAATTGAGCTCGATCTCGAGTTTGGGTAGTTCAGTATCGAGCTCGAAGGCGCAGCGAGCTGGATTAATTATATTTTTTAAAATAATTTTTATATATGAAATTATATTTATAGGTATAATCTTTTGAATATATTTTTTAAAATCGATTAATTAAATGACACAACTCAATGACATTTCGAGCTCGAGAAGTGCAAGTTCGCCTAAACAACACTCAAGCCAAACTCGAGTATCGACACTATCCAGCTCGACCCGAGTGTCATAATAACCCTAGTACCAACTTACCTCGAGGGCTCATCGACTTCTGGCTTATTTTTTTATTTATTTTTTATTTATTTTTTATTTATTTTTTTGATACCATGTCTTGGATATCGCTTGATATCTGGGGTTTGGCCGTGATTAATTTGGACCGACTACTGCAGTGGCTCCTTTCGGAGGGCGGGTTTCCCAACGGGGAACGCTCCATACACATGAGGGCCCGATACTCCCAACGGGAGTCGAATCTCGATCATGCTTAAGGGTACTCAACCCCATATCCTGTTGAGCCAACTCATGTTGGTATCGACTTCTGGCTCTTTGAGCCCTCAAAAAGGGTGAGGGCCTGACTGTCACTTCTTGATTAGGTACTTTAAGTCTTAGTTTGAAATTTTAAAATGAAAATATTATACTGAGAGAATTGTTTTCTGAATAGAACTTTTGTAAATATTTAAATTGAATTAGTTAGAGTATGATGTTGGATACTAATAGCGGGAAAACAAAAGGAAATGACCCTTCTGGTTTCAGAATTTCCTATTTGGACTAGGTATAGGTTTGAGCTAATTCTTCAGTTTCCAATATGGCTCAGCTAGTTTCGGCAGGACTAGGCCATTCCTCAGTGTAGTTGGGCAATGATCAGATAGAACCATTTGGACCGGCCTGTATTAGGGATTTTGGGCCAAAGTGGACTGAGGCTCAAGATGACTTTTGTGTTGGGCCTGGACTCAATAAAATATGGAAAAGAGAGCAACAATTTTTAAAATAAAAAGAACCGGAAATTGCCGGTTCCAGGTCGCCCACCAAACACAGAAATTAGAAAGGAAAATAATTTAAAAAATTGGCCATAGTTTCAGAACCCTCCCTCTTTCTCTCTCCTCTCCGTGTTCCCACCAGATGAACATCGAATCCAAATCGACATAGTCTAAACTCCGAGTAAAGACTTTTCACTATGAACATGAATTGATCTCTGTGTGTGTGTGTGTGTGTGTGTCAATTCTCCATTTTATCTGATCTAGGGTTTGAAGATCTATCATAGGTACAATTTGATAGAAAAATGGAGTGGAACACAGTGCATCATCTAGATCTTCGCCATGTCGACCGAGGTCTCCGACAAATGCAACCTCACGCTGCTACCTTTCACCCCAATCAAGCTCTTGTTTGCGTCGCCATCGGAGACTATGTCATCGGTACTTTCTCTCTCCTCTTTCTCTTTCTATTCATTCATTTTAACTCTGTATTGCCCCCCTAATTCTATATGAATTTTTAGACACTTTAGTGAATTGTTTGCAACTTAGGGCTAGAGGATAAACTGTGGAAGCTATCCTACGAAAGACCGACACAACACCAACGCCCACGCCCGCACCCACACATATGTATTTATATAAAACTTCTGTCAATCACAAATTTGGTACCTGCTGTGTTTAGAAACTTCTCGTTTGTTCTTTTCTTCTGGCAATTTTATATCGGGGTTTGGAGGATATTTTATGGAATCTAGTTTAGTCTTCTATGATGAAGCTTTGAAAAGTCAATAATAAAAATAAGAGAATCTAATGTGGCACCATTTTATTGGTTAAAGCTTCTCAATATCAAATGATGCCATGGTGAATTTTATGATTTCGGTCATTCAAATTTTGGTTCTAATACCCTTGCAGAACAACAATTATGTCCATTATGGTTATGAAGGTCCATTATAATTAGAATTCGATTGGTGCAGAGTTTGATGCATTTACCGGATGCAAGGTTGCTTCAATTAACATTGGTGCACCAGTTGTCCGTATGTCATATAGTCCAACAAGTGGACATGCTATTATTGCTATACTTCAGGTTGGCCTCCACACTAGCTGTACATTTTCTTTCTTTTTTTATTTGGTAATTTCAATGAATTCGACATGAGTTGTTTTCTTTCAAGTTTTATACAATTTTCTATAAATTTTAGGACTTAGTGGATTCTTCTGTTGGTTCATACTTCTATTGAACTGGAATGGACGGCATATCTTAGTTCATCTTTTATGGTCAGCTAACTAGTCCTTGAGTATGGAAAAATGCAATCCACTTCTCTGCTCTAGAATGTGTTTTTTTTTTTAATTTCTTTTTCTTATTGTTGTTTTTCATGTCTGTGGGATAATCAAGGAAGAAGCTCTATTAATTACGGAAATGAAAGAGTAAAAATGATAAGGGTGAGGCATGTTCAAAGTGAGAAAAAAGCTTCTCCAACCAACTATGAAGATCTTCCCAAATAACTGCAAACTATGAAAAACTACATATCAACTGATTCCTGCCTGTGCTTCATTTTTTCTAGGTTTTTTTTTGGGGGGGGGTAAAGGCTCTTATAAATTTTACATTCAGCCTTTCTTGAATGATCTCTTTTATTCAGTCACTTTTACTTTAATCTCAATTTTACCATTGCAGGATATGTTATTTATTTATTCGTTTATTTTTTGATATTCTAGGTGTTAGAATATTCTCCTGTTAGTTTATTTCTAATTTCTCATTGATTGTAGTTTGATCTTCTTTTCTCATTTCTTTTAGGGAAGTGTCCATATATTGGGGCATTGGGTTTATTGAATGTCAGACTTGGAAATATGAATTGATGATTAGTTATTGAATCTATGTTTCACTTCCTCTTGGCCTCTTCTCTGGGTTTTTTTCTTTCTTTTCACCTGCTTCTCTCTCTATCCTCCAACTTCATCTCTTTCTACATTAGCTAGTAATATAGTTGCCCTAGGATGCTGGTTTTCTAGTTACTAGGGATATAAAAAGTAGACTACTTGTCTTCCTATTAGACCCAATTACAAGTTCATTTGTTGGTATAAAAGTACCACTCACTGTGTAGAAGAAGTAAATAATTTACTTCTAATGCTCTTTTATTGAATTAAATTAGTAGATAAAGCTTAAAGTTTCATTAGTGCATCCAATGGTACTTTTTTTGTTCAAAGATGGGGGGAAATTAGTAATATTTCTAAAAGATCTTTGTTTGAATTAGTGCCTTTGGCAATTTTAGTTAGTTGACAGAGGAAAGGTCTTTCTATATACACTATTTGGGACAAAATTGTATTTCAAGAACATTATGGTATACTGCAGCAGGAGTAGCTTTAAAGGATCTCTCTAGATACAGTGAAGTGGGATTAGAAAACAGTTGCTTTTGATGTAATGTTCTTCTTTTTTTTTTTTTTTTTTGTTTTCGTTTTCGGTGGCTTTCCTTTCTTTTGTCTTTCAACAGGATATCGTCTCCTTTCTCTCAGTTATTTTTCCTATTAGTATCTATTCTCTTCTAATCTTATGAAAATTGTTTAGTAGTGAAAGTGATCTTCCTTTCTATGAGAATATGTTATGGCTGAAAGAAAGTATCTTATTAAAAAGGAGAATATCTTCTTCTTTCTTTTGATTTATTGATTTTGAGGAGATAGTGAAGAAGTGGGTTGGAATGGTATGAGGTAAGGCACTTGCATATTTTTATTATGGCCGTCAAACTTAAGCTCTCAACTCAAGAGGGGGTCAAGTGAAAGAAAGTATCTTTGGTTGCCAAGGGGATTTTTTTACCTGACATTAGATGAACCGGAGAAAAGGGTATTTCAAAGGGACATCTTTCAGTCTTTTAGATGTCTGAGGCAAAGGTTCTGTAGTTGCCATTCCTTTTCAAATTTGGTCATCTGAATTTTTAGCAAAATGCTCAATTAGGCCATTGATTTTGTTCGGAAACGAGTGTTCTTGCAGGGGAAGGGCGGATTTGGGATTATGGATATCTATCCTGTCATCTATGAATGATATTGTTACTTCCTTGAGAGAGTCATCTCTTATTCTCAAGGAATTGCATTGGGCTTGGGGACGTTATTAAGTAAGAGGTTGGACAGTTAGAAGGGTGTTTTCTTGTCGCTAGGTGGGCATCTTACACTAATACATGCTTTTCTTTCTTGTATCCCTTTTATTTTCTATTCCTTTCCATCATTCTGATTGGAGTGGTGGAGAAGATTCAGAAGTTGACGAGAGCTTTTTTCTAGTTTGAAAGGGTGTTGCCGTGAGAGATCATCTTGTGAGTTGGGATCTAGTTTCTAGATCCAAATTGTAGGGAAGTTTAGGCATGGGTAATTTGGTGTCTGAAAACATTTCCTTGGTTAGTAAATGTCTATGGATAATCTCTTTAGAATTCAATTCCTTGGGATATAAGGTTATCAAAAATAAATATGATGTATAATAACGGGAATTGGATGCCAAGGTTGGGTTGTGAGCTTCTCATTCTAGCCCATGGAAATTCATCTCTTAGGTTTATGAGATCTTTCTTCCGCTAGAATCTTTTAAAGTGGGAGATGATTGCGAGTTCTTTTGGGAGGATTCTTGCATTGGGTTTTCGCCTTTCTATTGCTTTTCCAGGACTCTGTCAGCTCACCCTTCTTCTCAAAGTTTTCTTCTTCTTGGAAGCTAATTTGGTCCATTGGAATTTCTTTTTTTGGGGAAATCCAAATGATAGGGAAGTTATAGAGTTTATCTCTCTAATTTCTGCACTTCAAGAGATGGCACCCTTGCTCCATGTCCTTGGTCTTGCAGTTTGGAGTCTTGATTGTTGTGGTATCTATTCTTCTAAATTGTTGTTTTTCCATATAATTGTCTTTTCTTTGTCAATCATTACATATTGGAGTGTCCGAATCATTTTGCTCCTGTCGATGGAGGTTCTATAATTATCCCCGCTGCAATGTTCGCAAGAATAATCTAATCAGCTTTTTTTTTTTTTGCAACATTAGTTTAGCCTTGAAAACAATTTTTTGTGTTTTAGATAAAGTTTGTGATACGTAAACCCCTATTTATCTTTGATAGCCGATTTGAGATTATCGAGATGAGCCATCGTCCTTCCGTCTCCCTTAGAATGTTCCTTTTTGTCAACCTCATGAATTCGAGTGTGCTCATGTAGACTTTTGACCCTGATGGCATCTTTGATACTGCGAAACATGATCCGATTATAATCACATGGTAGAAAATTCTTCTGCAACGGTTGCTTCATTTGGTACCATTTTCTTACTAGTGCCTTTCCTTCACAGTTCTTTCTATATTGCAACCTCTCCTACCATACAGAGACTCCACCTTTCAATCGACATGCGACAAGTTTTATCCTTTTTCTTTCTACAATCTCCATATACTCAAAAGAACCTGTCAATTTCTGCAATCCTATCTAGAAATTCTTCAATATTAAGATTTCCATTAGAATAAAGAATGTCTAGCTTTACTTTGAATTTGTTGGCCATATTCAAGCCTTCCAAACCCATCATTTCTCTTGGGCTTGACAAAGTAATGATCTTTTCTTCTGGAGTCATCCACATAGACATGATGTCTACGGTGGTATTAGTTTTGTTGATAGGCAGTCCACGAACAAATTCATCTTGTGCTTGAAACCGATTATCTTCTCTATTTCTGCTGGCTTTGATGCCTAGAGCATCCAGCCAATTTGCAATTTCTTCAAAATGTTATCCCATATGCTCGAACCTGATTGTTGCTCCAAACCCTTCAACGCCACCCCATGATCTTGCGATGAAGAGGTCTCAGCCCCCTGATCTTCGTAATGAGAACCTCTGCTGGTTACAACTCGATTGATTGGCATCTTGAAACAGGCGAATTCTTTCAATTCAAATATCAACTACTGCAGTAAGTAGGCATGGTAAAGGACTAATACTTGACTATGCCCTAATAACAAACAATTTTCAATCTAGAAATTTGGAGAAAGATAAAAAATTCTAAAAATCAATTGAATTAATTAAGAATGAGATACTCTACAACGAAGAGATACTCCATTATTTATAGGCTGAAGAGACTATAATCTTATTAGAATTAGAAAACCTACTGCGCAAATAATTCCTAAAAACAAAAGAAACTCACTAAACAAATAATTATTAAGACCAAAAGAATTCTTAAAATAATACTTAATAAACATAAATTCTTGAGGAGTAAAAACTTTCCATTTAATAGGACTCCTTCAAGAATAATCAACCATGCCCTCCAAGGATTCAAGTGGTTAACTCTTCCTAATCGGCATTGACTTAATGTCACGTGTCATTGACCCCTCCAACCATTTAAAGAAGTCAAAGAACTTCCCTGATTCCAAAGATTTTATAAATTTTATGACTGTGGAGGAAGAGATGATGCCCCCTGTCTTAATTTTGACGACACGTTGTAGCTAAGTTTTAGCTAATAGATAATGTGGGGCACTAGATGAGACTATTACCTATAAACCATAGTCCCTTTATTGGTGGTAGACAGATTTTAGATGACGCACTTGTGGCTAATGAGTTGGTTTATTTCATCAAAAAGAACAATAGAGGTGCTGTCTTGAAGTTAGACTTCGAGAAAGCTTCTGATAAGGTTAGGTGACGTTTCTTGTGATATTTGTTGAAGGGGTGTTTTGTGTTTTGATCTTTATCTCACTTCTAAGGATCTCTTACCCTTTATTGTAGTTTCTTCCTCACATCTAATATAATTTTCTTTATTTTATCAATACACACACACACATATATATAAATTGACCTTTTGTGTGTCTTGCCCTTTCTTCAGTTATCTTGTCAGATTTTTTTTTTTTTCCTGCGATGAGTCTCAAAATAGCAATTCTGTTTTCTGTTATTTACAAATACAGCTGTTTTTTGACACTTATTATTTTTTTTAATAAATTTTAGGATTGCACAATTCGGTCTTGTGATTTTGACACAGAGCAAACTTGTGTCTTGCATTCCCCTGAAAAGAGGATGGAGCAAATTTCCTCAGACACAGAGGTCCATCTAGCTTTGACACCTCTCCAGCCCATAGTATTTTTTGGTTTCCACAAGAGAATGAGTGTAACAGGTTTGTTGTTTGTTTTAGCTCTATAATTCTCAGGTTCTTCTGTTGAGGTATTTGAAGTTTTTAATTAATATATCATTCTGTAGTGTATTGTGAATTGTGACTATGAGAACTAGTTGCCTTCAATTATTGATCTGTTTGGCATGCATGAAGCTGTTGGAACCGTTGAAGGGGGAAGGGCACCAACAAAGATAAAGCCTGATTTGAAGAAACCAGTTGTCAATCTTGTTTGTCATCCTCGCCTTCCAGTTCTGGTAATGCCGTGAATTTCATTCTTTTTTCCCCTCTGTACACCAAAAGGCCAATGTAATGCACCTAAGGTAGTTAGAGATTCTGATTTTACTACTTAATTATAGGTCCAACTTTCTGGCCCAAATCTGGCCTCCTTTAGATAGAAATTTTTATTTATTTATTTATTTTTTTTGGAGCCATTCATTAATTTACAACTAATTCTTGTGGTCCAGTATGTTGCATATGCAGATGGTCTGATTCGGGCCTACAACATCCACACATATGCTGTTTATTATACTCTACAACGTAAGACATGAATACGTTGGCTTTTCTTGCCAATATTTGATAAATTCTCATTATGATTTTCCACCCCCTCCTTAATGCAGTTGATAACACCATTAAGCTCTTGGGTGCTGGTGCATTTGCATTTCATCCAACTTTGGAATGGGTTTTTGTTGGTGATAGACGGGGCACTCTTCTGGCATGGGATGTGTCAACTGAGAGGCCTATTATGATAGGAATGTAAGCTTTACTGTGGTTGTTCATTTATGCTTCTTAAACTGCTGTCTTTATTTTGCTTATGCATACATTTGTATAAAGAAATTGGATTTATGACACAAAGATATGACCTAGAAGCCTCACCTCAGCCCTTAGAGGCGTAACATGAACTGAGCCTTTCTTCTAACTTGTTATTTGGTCCGGGAGAAATGAATGTTTCTGTAACTCTGATTTGGTGATATTGAGGTCTTCTGTTGAGTGGTAGTCTTTTGCAATCCTTTGGTTTTACTAACGTTGTAAAATGCTGATGCATGGACCCTTAGTTAATTTATTTTATTTCTTTATTTAATTGTAAGCTTTGGTGCCTTTTCACTCGGCTGATGCTAACCTCCATCTTCTTGCTCTCTCTCTCTCTCTCTCTCTCTCTGATCTTTTCTACATTTCTTCTCCTGATGCACCATTGGATTTCCTAATTTGCAAATCCTGCAGAGCTTATGGCTTGTATTGTGTTTTAGTAATCACTAAAATCAAGAATTGTGTGCCTTTGGATTGCATCTCTCTACAGATGGAATCTGTGCTGCTTCAGTGGGACCACATATATATTTTTTTTAATTAGTGCTTGTAACACTATCTTTTTTTGTAACACAAGTTTAAATGCCGATGATGAATCATATACTTAAACCATTTATTCTTCCATTAGTTAGTAATTGAAAGTTGGGATGTGAGTGAATTTGACTTGCCTTATGATATGATATCTATCAACTTAAGAATGAAATCCTTTCGTTTTACTTTAGGTAAGGTGGAAATATTCATTGTATTGTTTACCTTCTATTTATTTAATTTCTTAGATTAAAATGAAGGAGACCTCATGGATTCAGGATGTGTGAGTGCATGTGTGTGCATCTCTGTCTCTGTCTCTGTCTCTCTCTCCCCCTTGAAGGGGGTGCGGGTTGGGGATTATTCAATTACCAAAGATTTTTGCAGAGTGTTGTCTGATTTCTTGAAGTGAAAAACTCTTTTTCTGTTTTTTGTTCTCCTTTATGTTAAATGAGTTATTGGCACTTTTCTAAGAGTATGAAGTTTGAGTTTTCACTGCCCTAGCCACTTCCCTTGCTGATATGAAGTTTCATTCCTTTGGTTGGCTATTATTAGTTAGCTTAAAACTCTCGCTCTCTCTCTCTCTGTGATGGTATTTCAGCACACAAGTGGGTTCACAACCAATCACTTCTGCTGCTTGGCTGCCAATTCCGCGGTTGCTTGCTACTCTTTCGAGGGACGGGAGTTTACATGTTTGGAAAACGAGAGTGATGCTTAATCCCCAAAAACCTCTAATGCAAGCAAACTTTTTTGAACCTGCTGGTAAGCTGATCCCTTCTTCCCCTCTCTTCCCTATCACTAAAAAGCAGAAAATGGCAAATGATATGCTTTATTTGGGCAATGACCATAATTGCAACTCTTCATTTCCACAACTGTTTATTCTAAGCTATTACCCAATAGTTAGGAAACTTCTGTAACTTGTAACACCATTATTGTTGCTTTTGTTCTCAGTGTATTGTTCATTGCTTCTGTTGTTATCTTTGATTTTCTTGGGGTAAGTATGGTGTTAGTTATATATTCTTGTTTTGCTGATGGGTTTAAAGGACAAATGCTTCCAATAGAATTTCTTGTTCTATTAAAAAAAATGGACAAATGCATTGGGGTTATTTTTTGTTGATTAATAGATTTGAAGGTGTTGAGGATATGCTTTTAAGTGATCCTATCAATTCACATGTGCATTTGGGTTTAATAGATTCAATCATAGAGGTTTTAAAACAACAGAATGGCCTAAAACAAGACAAGCACCATTCTTTAAGCACGATAGCATGCGCAATAGCATGCTTGATGTTAGCAAATCTATGTTCTCTTTGGCTGCTTAGCAGCTTCAAAGTTGCAATCATTGGATTGTCTTGAAGCAGATGGGCTTTGGGCTTAGGGCTTATTAGGATTTTTGGGCCCCTTATCCTTGGATCTTGAAATTCTTGAAGAGAAGATAGATTCCCTCCTTAGACTGGTATGTCAACTGGGAAGTCATTATTGATTGTCTGGCGTGACTTACAATGTGTCAGCTAGTTACCTTCCTATTTACTTCCACTTCTGACTTCCAGTCACCTAATCTTTGCTTCTATTGCATTGGCTCATGTGCTTAATCACACAAAAGGGTATTCTGTCCGATAAGGTTTTGATTTTATTTTTCTTCGCATTTTTTCCCTGTTCCTTTGAGGTTTTATCTGCAAGTATAGAACAGAAACATGGCAACTACACGTGGTATGATGAAACAGGCATGCTTTTATTTATTTAATTTTCTCTCAACTAACAACTTAGCACCTGACTTTAGCAAAGGAAATTACTAATTCAGTTTTTGAATTTGTTCATCTTTTGGGTCCTTAAAGTACTTGCATTCTGATCTGCAGCAATTGAACCAATCGACCTCCCTCGCATTCTTTCTCAGCAGGGTGGTGAGACAGTTTATCCCTTACCACGGATCAAAAGTTTGGAAGTTCATCCAAAGTTCAATTTAGCTGCTTTACTTTTTGCAGTTAAGTGTAGACATTCCTTTTTCCCCCCCTAGATCTGATTTTGTCAATTGTTTGTTCGAAGAGTAATGCTTGATCTTTTCTTTTTCCTGTTTAAATGCAAGTGTAAAAGAGTTGTCAATTTTACAGAATGTCACTGGTGGAGACAATTTGAAGAACAGAGCTGCATACACCAGGGAAGGAAGGAAACAACTCTTTGCCGTTCTGCAGAGTGCAAGGGGTTCGTCAGGTATGTTGCCAAGAGCATCTATTTATGATTTTGGGAACTATTTTTAGAACTTTTTACATTGAAAATCAGAGAACATGTTACTTTGGTAGAGTCACCAGACGGGTGTTGGTCTTCTGAAGGATGATTTGCTAAGTTCTTGTCCTACCTTTCTATTAGTCCTTTAACCTTCATTTTTCTTCCTGGTCATTGAGATCTTTTTATGATGAATTGCATGATATACAATGCTTTCCTGTTTGAGAGGCAGCACCACCATTAATTCCAAAGTCAGTTCTCGTGAGTTTAAGCTGTCTACTAGAATCTCCCTCGAGTCTTCTAATCATAGTTTTTTTGATGCGTTTTTCAATCATTGAGGTGCGCCTTGGAGCAAGGTGCTACGAAGATGCACCAAGGCATTAAAAGAAAAAGCTTACTGCCCAGCACAACATTTGGGTCCTGATGCATACGCTTTTCATATAAGCGTGTGAGAAGCCATGCTTTTTGAGTACTTGCGTGAACTTTCTTTTTTCTTCTTTACCCTACAGCTTTTGTTTTTGCTCAAATAATTCTAGAACTCCTTTAAGATGTTAAAACACTGGTCAAGCTAGTGAGTGAAAGCCTTCCCCCAATGTAAACAAGAGGAGAAAATGAGAAAACAGAATGCTTTCTGTTTGCTTTTTTTGCTTTAAAAAAAATGAGGAGAGGAGAACAAATTTTAATCCTATTCTGAGAGAAGCAAGACTGAAAAAAGAAAAGCAGACAAGATGAAGAGGAAGAGGAGATACAGATGAAGACATTTTTCCAAGAAAACTCAGCATATCATGTAGGTCTTGCTGCTCTTTGGTTCTCTTAATCTCTTTCTATCCCTCTCTCCTGTGATCAAGTAAGATGTAGGAAGTACCTCCCTTTAGCTTGGCATGGGTTTTGTGCAATGAAACGCCCTCTCTGCATCTCAGTGCCTATGGGAAAGTACTTTTGAGGGGCGTTGTTCTTCTTCTTGTAAGCACTTATAACATTCGCCAACTAAATCGAAAAACTTTTATTTCAAAATGTATTGGATGCTTACGTTTGGTCTTTCAATTATATTAGTCGTTTCGATTTCTAAATATCCCCAAGGCTTGAAATACCAGATTTTTTTATTTTTTCCAATTTCCATAAGAAAGAATATAGAAATATGAGTTTAATTAGTCGATTTATTACTGAACAAGGAAAAATAGACCTCCGTGGAAAGGATGATTCATTCAGATTGACATGAGAGTCCAACTACGTGAGGGTTCCAATCACATGAAATTTTGATGAGGCTAAAATGGCCTAGCAAGACTTGACACATTTTGATATCATATGAAGCAACCATTTGCTTCAAAAACTTAAACTAATGGAGAAATATGTTTCATTATTTTATATTTTTATGGACTGAATAATCATTAGGATTGTTGGCCTCAACAAGTGTCCTTGAAACCCGCACGGCTTGTTCAAATGGCCTTAAGAGTTTGGTCCTTGTCTACTCTTTTAGTATCTCGTATTATTTTAAAATGAGCAATTAAAGGTGTTGGATGCACATAGTGAGAGGAATTCAGTGCACATTTGATGTCCATTTGTAGCTTCTATCCAACACATGTGATCATAAAATCAGATGGAGATAATTTGAACAAATTATTCTTGGACTAATATAGACATTCCTCAACTGTTGGAGGGCTTCTTCTTTTCTTTTTTTGGGAAAAATCACTGACACAAGGAATCTTACTACTTCCTTGTGTTGGTTTATATAGATGTGAAGTGTATGTTTGTCTAGTATATGATCATTATTGGATGTTAATCATGAAATTGCTATGCAGCATCTGTCTTAAAGGAAAAGCTTGCATCCCTTGGTTCATCTGGCATTTTGGCTGATCATCAACTTCAAGCACAAATACAAGAGCACCACATGAAAGGGTGAGCTGAGACATGATCATGCTTTGTATGTTGTTCAATTTAGCATGGGACAATGTAGCTTTGAACACATCCATGGACAAATATCTGTGACAAGTTTGTGTTCAGATCAGGTTATTGAGCACATAATCCTTATTGATCCAGTGATGGCAGCTATTTCTTTATGGTGGAACTAAGAACATATAGGGGCATGGAATACTGCAGAAAACAACATGGATGCACACATTTTCCTAGGAATAGAGAAAGAAGAAAAACATGGGCATGCATTCAGATCTATACCCTCGCACAATTGTAACCACACACAACTAAAACAAATATCTAAACTATTATGTTAGCTTATTCAAAGCATGGACAGGAGCAGAGGACACGGGGAGATGAGAGGACAATGACATTGACTCATTTAAAGTATATAAGTATATATATGAGTTCGAACAAGTTGAGAAATTAATATATATTGTATCTCTATGTATTTGTCACTGAATCTATGGTTCGGCCTTACACTTTTATTCTATGTATCCAATTATCTGTTTTGAGTTTTATAAATGTTCAGTTTCATAGTTTCTTACTTGGTCGTCTTTTATAAACACAAATATATACTTATCGATCTTTTTGTCCCCAAAAAGGAGGTTTCATTATTTATTTCCATGGTTTGAGATTGAGAGAAATCATTATCCCACACTTGGTGTTGCTTCATAGAGGAATCTTATTGAGATTAGCAAAATTAAAAGTTACGTAGTAAATATTGTAGAGTTAATATGAGTTAGCATATTGACTTTTGATTTAGACTCTTCAGGACCAAAAAAACTTGCCTTTGATTTGGAGACTTAACGAGATTCTTTGTGGTCTTTTCGCTCACCTTTCTATGTTTGTCCAATCCTGCTGGACTTCATAAGCAAAAGCGAAAGAATGGGAAGGCTGCTGGTTGTTGTGGATGTCCTCGTTATGAACATTTTAGTGGGTGAACGTATTTGAGCCACTGACAGATGTTATGCACATTGGTCTGGAAAATCCTTGATGCTTTTTCTCTATGTTATTTGTATTTATTATTTGGTGCTGGGGTCTTTCTTTTGCATATTTTCTGATCAGTAACCATCTAACTATTTTTTTTTTTGAATGCTAGACAAAGTCAGCTTACCTTGGCAGACATTGCACGGAAGGCATTTCTTTACAGTGTATGTTGCTTGCTAGTCTTTTACTACTTTTATGAAAAGAGAATTTTTGTTCAAAATGCACCATGATTGCATGACCAGTGGAACATTAATTGGATTTACTCTTGGCATATTATGTCGGCAGAATGCATCATACAGTTGTTGATTTTTCTCCCATACAGTTTTAGTATAGTGAATCTCTCTTCGTGTGGACCTATTTTAATTTGTGTTATTTGATTTTTTTTTTTTTTTATTTTGGACTGCATTACCTTGTAGTTTGTCAACATATTAATGATTATGAAACTATACTATGGAGCATGTCATTACCTTGTAGTTAAATGCAAGACAAGCATTGGATGCGACAAAGTCCTGCCTTTTTTGTTCATCCATTTCCTCATCTTTTGCATTTTGCCAACAGTTTGCAGCCTCTGGTGGTTGAGGCAATTCAAGTCAGCATTTGCAATGCCAATAGCTGTTGAAAAAAGTGTATTTCTAAAGTAACACAATCAATCGATTGCAGCCACTTTTGAAGCTGTGTGATGCGTTCGACAAGGACATGCCACTGATATTCTTTTGACATGTTCTGTTATGTATCACAACAACAATAATAATAATTTTGACAATGGACAGCTGGGGCTTCGCTAGGATATGTTAGCTGTTACTGCTTGGACTTGGTGGGGAGGGGAGTTTGCAAATGTTTGCAATTTCGAATTACAATTTCTTAGAAATTTAAGGTTAAATTTTTTATCTTATGAGTCTATTTGTGTACTTGAGTTTATTTTAGATGCTACCATACGTCATTCAAAAAAGGTTCACCATTTTATTAAATATACTTATCATAGAAGCCGTCTTTGAGAATCTTTTGGTTGCAAAAAACAAGGACCAAGATTTTTCTTCATAAAAAATGTGAAAATTTGGTGTACTTTTAACGTGATGCATAGCTTTATCCTATTAAATATTAACATATTTCCACATATTAATTGACAGTATCTTATCCAAAATACTATTTGCTTACGTATATCTATTTTCAATATGTTTCTTCCTGTTCTCTCTTGTCCTCTCAAGTTTTGTCCCTTCCTCATGTCTGTGCTCCACAAGTTGCAATCATCCGTGATACCATGCACAGACTCTTTTCCGTATGTCCAACTACCTTATTCATACTATACTGGATACACTTGCCCTAATCAAGCACTATGATGCCATTGAATGGTGTTCTCAAATTTCAAATACTTCTTGCATTACTTTACAGGTTGATTATCGTTTTCAGCTGCAACATTGTTTCGGTTAGCACATGACTATAATGATCACTGCAGTTTAGATACTTGAGGATTACTGCCTCAAGAGCATCATATATGCACATAACAGCTAGACAAAATAGTTATGTTTATTGGATATTGTGGACATAAAATCAGTATTTTGGTTATCTAAGATCAAGACAACTTTTCTTCTTTTGAATTATACTGGTTTTAGGTTATGATTGCCACTATCCAACTTAATTTTCTGGTGCTATGTACCTCTCCCTCATTTCTGAAATTTATATCTGCAGTAACTAGTACTACATAAATTTCTTTTTAATAGAAAAACCAACCATGAAAAGAACAATGTGTATATAATATGCACACATATAAACTTATTATGTATTACCCGGCATTGCATATACTTATTACTTGAATGTGAATTATGTAGCATTTTATAGAAGGTCATGCTAAAAGTGCCCCAATCTCTCGGCTGCCACTTATTACTATTTCAGACACCAAACATCTTCTCAGGGACATTCCTGTTTGCCAGGTAGTGCTGTTGATTTTTCAGTTGACTGTTCATGAAACTTTTTCTGATCATATTTTTAACTAGAATGGATCCATTGGCAGCCATTTCATCTGGAGCTGAATTTCTTCAGTAAAGAGAACAGAGTTGTTCATTATCCTGTGAGGGCATTTTACATTGATGGACTAAATCTTATGGCATATAATCTCTGCTCCGGTGTGGAAAATACATACAAAAAGCTCTATGCTACGGTAATTGTTGTGGACCTATTTCATAAACAAATTTATGTGTCTCAATTAGTTCATGACATAAATTTTTTCGGGTTGTGGATTTATGTAATACATTATAAACAAATTTATTTGTCTCAAATAGTTCATATCATAAATTTTTTAAAGTTGTGGAATTATGTAATTCACCTCAGTAAACTGAACCTCTGTCTTCAGGTTCCTGGAAGTGTTGAATATTATGCAAAATCCATTATTTACAGTAAGAAGCAGTGTTTGTTTCTTGTTGTCTATGAATTTAGTGGTGCCACAAGTGAGGTGGTGCTTTACTGGGAGAACTATGAGCTTCAGTCTGCCAATAATAAAGGAAGCACATTGAAAGGTATATTTCTTTATCTGGGGCTTTTGGTATTGTTTTTCTATGGGCCATTGGGCTGGAATGTTTTAAAATCTTAACATCCTTAAAGACTTTCTCGTGCTTTCCTTTCTGGTGGTACTTCTTTGTATATCATATGTTGTGAATCTGAATATGCTTGTACTTTGTTAAAGACACCAGCCTTATGTATTTGCGTTAATTTAGGCAGAGATGCAGCTCTTATTGGTCCAAATGAATGTCAATTTGCAATTCTTGAGGAGGATAAGACTGGATTAGCATTGTATATTCTACCAGGCGGGGCTTCAAAAGACATAAAGAGTAGTAAAGAGTGGGAAAACACAATACGTGATGGTTTTTCTGCTAATGGAGAGAAGGCTGCAGCAGTTGAAGAAAATGTTTCTGGAGATGCTAAACCTGGTTCAATTCGAGGTCCACTGCAGTTCATGTTTGAAACTGAAGTTGATCGTATATATTCTACTCCACTAGGTGCTTGAACAAGAAATGATCTCTTAAGTCTGTTTATAGTCCCAATGGCATGTCTGCTGATGTTTTCTTTTGGTGTAGAATCAACTGTGATGTTTACAATACATGGGAGAATAATTGGCTTGGCAAAATTGATTCAAGGATATCGCCTTTCAACCTCAGATGGTCATGATATATCAACAAAACCCGAAGGAAAGAAGTCAATTAAACTGAAAGTAAATGAGGTTGTGCTCCAGGTAACTTTATGAATGTTTTGAGGACTTTTGACCTTTCGTTAATGTTAGTGTTGTCATTGTCATTGTCGTCCTAACAAATGGTAAGTTTTAGTATCTCTAAGTTAACAACAACCCACATCAATTAAACTTAGAAGAATATTTTATGGTGAGAGGATGGTCAAAGATTGAAGGAGACACATCCCTATTCCATTTGTGAAGCTGATGCTGAGCTGTATGTCCAATACCTACAAGCTCCAGACATATAAAATTTTCTCTGATTGCTAGTTTGCTAATTGAAACTGAAATTTGATGCTGATGTTAAAGAAGAAAAATGTAAATAGAGGAGCTTTGGGGTTTAAATACATAAACTGATGAACCAACAACTGACAACCTCTGTACAAACTGTATTTTCCAGGTTCAATGGCAAGAGACTCTCAGGGGTTTTGTTGCCGGAATTTTGACCAGTCAAAGAGTGCTTATTGCTTCTTCAGATTTGGATATACTGGTTAGCAGTTCTGAGAAATTTGACAAGGGAGTTCCTTCAATATCCTTGATCCACAAAATTGACATGATTTAATTTTATAGTCTACTCCATATCATGTGTTGGGTGAGTGCAACTTTATTTTCTTATTCGAATTGGCCACCAGAAAGGAAATAGAACGAGGGAGGAAGAAGCAAATTCCTAAGTGGATTTGATGAAAGATAGTTGCTGCCAGGCATTTGGTTGATTGGATGGTGTTTTACATAGTAGGTGGCCCTTGGGAAGGAAAATGGAAGCAAGAATATTATTTTTGTTCTGTGAGCAACAACTCATTGTCTATTCACCTTTAATGGGGTAGTTTACTTGCTCCAATTTGAAGGAAATCCATCTTTGTCCAGTTAGACAGATTTCTCCTCTTGGTGGCTCAGGAAGAGCATTTTGTTAGACATGCAACAGAGCACGTTTCTATTTTGTTTGATTTGGAGGTATTCGTAGAATTCTATCCTTATGTGGTTTTAGATAATATAATAATTTAATTACAGGAGGAACGTCTTGAGGAGCTCAGTGGGCAGAAATGAAATGATTTTGAAGTGGGTGGGTATGCTAACTTCATCCTTATTTCAAGCCTATTAGAATTAGTAAAGAAAATTTTGGGGCCATTTATTTCGAGGCTTATTTTTTGAAGGAGACAATAGGTGTTGAGACATGGTGTACTGGAGAAGTTTTGATGGACAAGAATGATTTATTTATGTTTTAAAAAGTTGATCCATGTCTCTTGATATCCTGGTGGCAAAAATCCTATGCAATAAGAAGAAATACCTTTCTTTAGCAGGGCAACCCATATGAATTCTAATTTTTAGTAGTGAACATATTTGTAAGGCTGGAGGTGATTTTAGAGGGTAAGGGATGAAGTTGGTCAGTTGTGTTGAGGAGCTTTACGGCAAATTGGTTGAGTGGAGGACTATAATGGATGATCTGGAGTTCGATATGATCAAGGAGGAGCAAGCTCTTTGGGTAGATAAACTCTTGTTGGGGAAAAGGTTGTTAAGGTGCCATGTGCCTCCACCACTCGACTTGCATTCCCTTTGTAATTCTCGCTGTGTTTTGTTTTCTTTCTTTATCTTTATTGTTTTCCCACAAAAATTCTACTTTCTTTTTATTGTTATGTATTTGGGTTGGACAAAAATTTCTAGCTGAGAAGGAGATGTAGTTTGATAGAGAAGCTGACTCTTTCATCTTTATTTAGAGATGCTACACTGATTTTTGTGATGCTGAAATGAGGTGACTTCTTTATTTCAATGTCTTTTTTGTTTTCTAAAGTGTTCTTGGAGTTAAAAACGTAGTAAATGAGGAGAGGTTTATCTAATGTCTCAAGTTGCACGCTAGTATCACAATCAATACGAAAGTCATCTCCATATGAATACCTTGTCGAATTTAATTGCTGCAAAGTCCACGTGGCAATTCAGATTTGTTTTTCTTATATCAGATTCTTCGTGGGTATTCGCTGGATGCTTGGAGGTACTTAACTGTGGAGATTTTCACAAGAGTCTTATCTACTAATGGCATGGAGAATCTATATATGTGCTCTTTAAGATTCCATATGTGAATAAGCAAACTATGTTTCCTCCACATGGCAATAAAACTTGCCTTAGATCTCACTCTACTGACAAGATGCAATAATGCTCATTTCTGCTTGATCTTTTGGCAAGGAGCATCATAAGTAACATTCTCAAAAGATCTTATACAATATATTCATCACTATTTTCCTTGTTGATGAGTATGGATTTCAACACTAATCTAATACATCTATTAGAAGTGAAATGAATGTCAAATCTTATTAGAATTTGCTTGCAAATGATATAAATTGCTTAATTGTTGTATTAAACTTAGAAATAAAAATCATCAGTAAAAATGCAAAGTTTTATCAATTTAAACATATAAATATCATTATTTTTATATCATACCCTTGTCATATATTTCCACCCCTGTTTTATTATTATTATTATTTTTTCAAAATTGCCATATCGTCTTTTAGTCATTGTATCATGTTTATGCCTCTTTACTTCATAATTATGAATTCCTAGCTCGGGGTGGTAGAAGGTGCTTAATATTCCAATTAGTCAAGGTTGTTCGAGTATAAGGTCTTTAGTGGAGTTCGATAAAGCTCTCTTAGGGATGTGGCCAGTTTTATGATGGAGAGAGAGATTCTCCAAAAAGGTGATTGAGATCAAGTGTGAGGTGTGGAGTATAGCGGTGGATAATCAAAATCATTTGGGTTTTGAAAGGGGTTCTTCTGTGAGAGTAAATAAGAGGATGGGATGTTTATTGCAGGGAGTGTTATTTAGGGATTTGGAATGCTATTTAGATGGTCCTATCTTGTTGTAGACATATCTAGATTTCTACAATATAGCTTCGGGTAAGGAAACCTTTGTTAGACTGAAGGGGTTTAGTTGTTCCAAGATGAGAACATATGGTTGGGTGAAAAGGCAATGAATTACTCAAAGGGTCAAAGAGTCTTTAAGGTAATTTTAGGAGCATCTTGGGTTTTAAGTCGAGGTCTTCAGCCCCTCAAAGGTGGTAATGGAGAATGCATGGGGAATGTTAATACTTTTATTATGTCACTAGGGTTTTAAGAACGTTTACTTTTCATTTGTCGTTTAGCCTTGATTTAATTTATAATTCTTTTTTGTTTAGGGTTTTGTGGCTTATAAATATTGGTCTAATCCTTTATGTTCTGAGTATGAATTGATCATTAGTTATTGATTCTGTTTTTCTCTCCCTTACGGCGTCTTCTGTTCTCCCTTCTCTCTGTATTCCTCGTTTCTTTCCATATGAGGAGTCTTTTTGTGCTAGGGAAGCCTTGGGCAAAATTCCGTTATAAAAATAGCCTTCAAAAAAGCAGGGTCAGCTCCATAGGCGCATCCTTCATGAGATGGTAGTTGTCTACTTCTTCAGTGGATGATTATTACTAGTACTTCAGACCCTCTGGATCAGGATGCCTGCCAGATAATCCGCATAGTGAGTTGTGCTTTTAAAGGGAGAGAATAAATTTTGTTCAATCCATTTAGCTACTTTTTTGATAGGTACAGGAGAAGTGATATATGAGAGGTTATTAGGGAGTTAAGAGATCCTGCTCTAGTTTTATTGATCATTTGTATTAGACCCTTTCTTTGTCTCTCCTGTCTGTGTCCAATGATGACATTGGTTATTTTGTAGACTCTTTGCACTCTACCAAGGCTGTGAGCATGCATTTACTCTCTGTTATTTTTTGTAACTATATTGTTACGTAAGTACTTAACCAATGTGCACTTTCGATCCCTTCTTTGGGTTGGCCCTGCTCTTCTCTTTTCTACGACTACTGCAGTCAGTATTCTGGGATGGGATGGAAAAGTGAGGACTGTTCTCTCCATTAGCATGCCTTATGCTGGTTGGTATTTACTGCATCTGAGATGCTGTGCTTTTCTTCAACCTAAGTTTCATTTGATATCTTGGTGTATACATTGCTAGGCATCTCACTTCTTGTGCTGCCAAATTCTTGATACTATAGACTTTTTTTTTTTTAATTGCAGTACTTGTTGGCGCTTTGAATGATAGAATGCTACTTGCAAGTCCAAGTGAAATAAATCCTAGACAGAAGAAGGGTGTTGAGATAAAGAGCTGTCTTGTTGGGCTTCTCGAACCTCTTCTGATTGGCTTTGGCACAATGCAACAGTATTTTGAGCAGAAGATTGATCTTTCAGAAATATTATACCAAATAACATCTAGGTTTGCTTTTCCAACCAAAATTTACAATGATATTCTTTCATTTAAGATTCAAGATTGAGACTGCCTTTTACATTCTCAATATTGAGTTCTGTTGAACCAATGGTTGAAAGCAACTTATTGTGTATGTCCGAATGAAGGTTTGATAGCATACGTATTACTCCAAGGTCTCTTGATATTCTCTCTAGAGGTCCTCCAGTTTGTGGTGATCTTGCTGTATCATTATCCCAAGCAGGTCCACATTTTCCTCAGGTTAGACCTTGAAACAGTGAATAACTGGGTTTCATTTTGCTTCTGTGGCCCAATGTTCCTCACAGAACTATGCTATCATGCCTACTTGGTGAGATTGCAGTTTATTAATTCTCTTATACTGGTTTTAACATTTTCTAATTCTTTTTACCAGGTATTACGGTGTATATATGCAATCAGGGCTCTTTGTTTTTCAACTGCACTCTCCGTTCTTAAGGATGAGTTCCTGCGTTCCAGAGACTATCCTCAATGCCCTCCCACTTCACACTTGTTTCATCGGTTTCGCCAATTGGGTTATGCCTGCATCAAGTAAGGACTAAATTAGTATTCTCATGAAAGCAGCAGTTTTCTTTGAACTATGTGGTTTCATTAGTATACAGCGCATACATCTTATGGTGGTTCTACTTAGTTATTGATTTTCTTGCCTCTCTGATGGTTAATTTCTTTTGCCTTTTTTTTTTTTTTCAAAATATAAATTTTAGCATATTTTACGATCTACCTTGTTGCGAGTGATTTTCCTGAATTTAAAAGAAATTGTATTGAGAAGTAAATCTATATGGAACTCGAAATGTGTCTGTTTGTACTGGGGGGCCCCTCTGGTTGGTTCCTTGCTCATCCATGAAATTTTCACATCAGGCTCACTTGTTTAAGGGTTAATTCCAAATCTTGGTGGTGGTGCAGATTACCAACTTGCATCCTAAGGAGAGGAATCTGCATGTGTTTTTTTATTTTCATTTTTATTTTTAGATATTCAGTCAATTTTAATACAAGAGAACAAAAGAGGAACTATAGGCCGGTTGCTGGAATCATTCACCATGTATTTTTTTTCAAACTATAAGACTTTAATAAGGCAACTACTTACTTGTAACACCCTATTATAATTTGGCTCTAGGTAATGTAGTAGCACTGATTTTTCATCATATGTAGGCCTTTGGGTTTGCAATGCTACTGTTTCTTTGTTTAGTTTCCAAAGGATTTGAGCTTCTCTTAGGCAAGTGCTCGACATTTTATTTACACAAAAAACTGATCTAGTCTAGTTACTCTTCAAACTCCGTTGCTCATACGTCTTTTGTTTGGAAAATTGAAGATAATAGCATATGATACGACACAAGGTTTTGATAAATGATAATTATAAGTAGGCACTCCCCCTCTTCTCTATTACATCTAATACAAATCTTTTTCTTAAATAAAATAAAATAAAATAAAAAAGTAGGCCCTCTCCCCAAGGCATCAAAGTGAAAAAAAATACTAATAATAATAATGCAGAATCATGCTCTTGGAGTTGATAGCATCATCTCTTTTTACTTATTTATTATTTTTTTTCACACGTGATTTGACATTTTTATACTACTGAAAAAATGAGGACTAGTTTGGCCTGTGATACAAGTTCCTTGGGTCTGAGATTTTAATCTTCCATGGGCAATAGAAACTTGAAATAAGTGTGGGTATGACTGTAGGTGCACTTGCATATGACATATGAAGGCTGTGTATTCCATATTTCAATATTGTTTTACATTTGGAAGGATTGCATTCTGTTGAAAACTTGGCAGAATATGCTCCATGTGGGACACTGTTCACCAGTTGAATGCCTGGGAAAATATGAGAAAACATTACATGGTAGCCAAATTAAAGTAGGAGGGCAATGAGTTGTTATATGTAAACTCCTTTACATTTGGGATGATATAATTGGATAATTGATGGTTTTAAGATTGTAATCCTGGTGAGGAATACTGTTTGTTGTCTTAGGCTTTGGACTGGGATCTTTGGTCGAATTAGGGGAACTTTTGTCTGCTGAACTCTTGGAACGTTCTTTGTTTTTGTTGTGAATATCTGGAGGGGTTCCTTAGTTGTAAAAGATGCAGCAAGTTTGAATTTTTGCATAGTATTCCCCCTGTTTATTAATTTTAAGGATTGAGGGTATTGCTTTTTTGGTTGAAGGTATTGTATGTATACATATATGCATGCATAACAATGTGCATACATATACACCCATACACCTTAGCATATATTTACACATTTATGTATATGGTGAATGTTTGGTATATTAAATTATAATTTGAAATAAAACTGCAGGTATGGACAATTTGATAGTGCAAAGGAAACTTTTGAAGTTATAGCAGACTATGAAAGTATGCTTGACCTATTTATATGTCATCTTAATCCAAGTGCCATGCGTCGTCTTGCTCAAAAATTGGAGGAAATTGGCACCAACTCAGAATTGAGACGGTCCTGCGAAAGAATATTACGAGTCCGTTCTAGCGGATGGACTCAAGGTATTTTTGCCAATTTTGCAGCCGAAAGTGTGGTTCCTAAAGGACCTGAATGGGGTGGTGGGAACTGGGAAATCAAGACTCCCACCAATGTAAAAGCCATACCTCAGTGGGAGTTGGCAGCAGAAGTGATGCCGTACATGAAGACTGATGATGGTCCAATCCCAGCCATTGTCACAGACCACATTGGTGTTTATTTGGGTTCAATTAAAGGAAGAGGCAATGTTGTGGACATCAGTGATGGCAGCTTGGTGAAAGCTTTCACTCCTGCAAATGGCCAAATGCATGCAAATGATATTGACAAAGCCCTAGTTAAATCCATGTCAAATGTGTCTAAAACAGCTTCTGATGGTGATTCAAAGGGTGAATCCTTGATGGGACTCGAAGCCCTAACAAAGAGCTACACTGGCTCATCTGCTTCAGATGAACAGGCAAAAGCTGCAGAAGAATTTAAGAGATCACTTTATGGCGCTGCTGCAGATGGTAGCAGCAGTGATGAGGAGGGAACATCAAAATCCAAAAAGCTTCGCATTAGAATAAAAGACAAGTCTGTTGCATCTACTACTGTGGATGTTGACAAGATCAAAGAAGCAACTAAGCAATTTAAACTTGGTGATGGTTTGGGCCCATCAGTGAGGACGAAGTCATTATCTGGTGGATCTCAGGATCTTGGTGTAATTTTAAGTGAGCCTGCTCCTGCAACAACTGGAACTCCAGCAGCTTCTGGTCCTACTGATTTGTTTGGTACTGATGCTTTGGCTCAGCCTGCACCTCTATCACAGCCTACGGTCACTGGCATGGGAGTTATAGCTGGACCAATTCCAGAGGACTTCTTCCAGAACACGGTACCATCTCTACAGGTGGCAGCCACACTGTCACTGCCACTTCCTGGGTCTATTCTCTCAAAGCTGAATTCAAGCTATCAAGGAGATGGAGATAATAAAGTGCCAGCAAACCAGGCTGATACACCAATGGGCAATATTGGCCTCCCTGATGGTGGAATCCCCCTTCAGGCTCCCGAACAACCTGTTGCTTCACTCGGATCTATTGGACTTCCAGATGGTGGTGTTCCACCGCAATCAGCAGCCCAGGTATCTGTCTCACCTCAACCTCAAGCTCAAGCAACTCCAGTGCTGATGTCTATGCAGCCCCTTGATCTTAGTGCACTTGGAGTATCGGGATCTGAGAATGCTGGTAAACCTCCTGCTCCTCCACCCCCAACTGTACGCCCAGGCCAGGTAATCTCTCATTATGCTTCTTTACCTTCTTTTTGGGTTAAAAGATAGGGAAAAGTGCCATCCCCCCCCCCCAAAAAAAAAAAGAAAAGAAACTTTGGGTGGAATACAAATGGATCCCTAAACTTTTTTTTTTTTTTTTTTAAATGTAAACACCTCCCTTCAACTACAAAAAGTGGAAAATTTTGTTCTTCCGTCAACATCTGATTGATTCTACCTTTAAAATAATTAAAAATTATCAAAGAAATTCTTTTCTTATCTTCAAAAAAAAAAAATCTAGCACTAATTCGTTTTTCTTTCCCTTCTCCCCCCTCCTCTTCACCTTAAAATCCTTTTGTCTCATGAAGAAGATACTGAAAGGGCAATTTACAAGTCAAAGCTCAGTGCTTTTTTGGTACTTTCTAATTACAGCATTATGATTCTATTCAATGGCTTTCAAGTAAATGGGGTTTCACATTAAATTGCCCCATTCGACAATGAAGCTATCAAATAAGAGAGAGAGAGAGAGAGAGAAGATTTTCTTGTAACTTTCAATCAAACAAAAGAAAAGAAAAAAATTTTAAATCCCAAAAAAAATGAAACCCTATTCGACAATGAAGTTATCGAGTCCCAGAAAAATTTTCAAATCTGTCACACGTCCCATGAAATAAACCCTTAACTCCTCCCCATTCCCAAAACCACAAAAATTTCTCTAGTAACTTTTTTTTTGGGTATTTTGGGTTGCTTTGCTGCTTTTCTTAGCTGAAGAACATGAGAGAGAGAGAGAGAGAGAGAGAGAGAGAGAGAGAGATGACTATAACTAGATTGTGGGGTTGTAAGGTTTGAGTCAAATTTGTTTGTTGTAAATATTTTTGGTTAGATTTTATTGTGGGTTTGGTGGGATACGTTTGGCTAGGACCGTGTCTGATGTGTGGGAAGGATTTGGTGTCTTGGAATGTTATACTGGGTAGTTGTGTGAGGTATGGAGATATGGTGGCGGCATGGAGCTTGTTTGATGAAATGCTCGAGAGAAATGTGACTATGATTTGTGGTTTGATGTTACTAATTTCCTTTCTCTCCCTTACTCTCTCCATTTTCATGATCTGCTCTCATCTTCTCTCTCTCTCTCTCTCTTGCATTGATTCTCACTCTATCCCCACCATCTCTCTTTCCCACCTGCCACTATTATTTTCCAGTTACTTACAGTGGGGTTGGCTCAAGTCCACGGCTGGAATCTTGTAGCGACTCAAAAAAATTAATTTAAAAATCATAAATTATTTTTTATTGCAATCACGTGGCCTGCATGTTAATTTAACTGTAAATTTTCACAGACCCTTGGCGGAAGGACTAACATTATAACTTTTCAAATATGAGGTGAGGAGCTTGCATCCCAAAAAAAAAAAAAAAGTTCAGAAACTCATTTGTATTCGGCCCAAAGTTTAGGTGCTGAAATTGCACTTTTCCCTAAAAGATGTAATAATCAATTCATGGATTATGCATGCTTAGTTGGACACTACAATTTTGGAGTTTTTTTTTTTCATTGTGGTCCACTATGAGATGTGACATTTGAGAATGCATGTGTCCCCAATGCTCTTTAAATATGTTCATATAATGTTCTTAGTTACTGTGCTTGTCCATATGATGAACAAACAAGCAAAGAAGGAACATTACTCTATGGTCAAATGTTCTTTGGCA
The DNA here is from genome assembly GCA_033439265.1 of Dillenia suffruticosa. Taxonomy (NCBI): domain Eukaryota; kingdom Viridiplantae; phylum Streptophyta; class Magnoliopsida; order Dilleniales; family Dilleniaceae; genus Dillenia; species Dillenia suffruticosa. Next base: position 4,179,824 of record JAVTVX010000027.1, read on the forward strand.
TAGAGTGCAATGCCATGTACTATGCAAGAGAAGAGGGCCTTGGAGTTTTGGGGATAAGAGCAGAGTTATTCTTTTTGACTCAGGATTGTCTGCAAGGATTTGAAAGTCACAAGGTTGGAACAATAAGGTCTTTAAATGGAAATTAAGAGTCTGGACAGGTTGTAGGTTAAAAATATTTTCTAACAAGCAGGTGAGAAGGCAATTTTATTATAGGTTCACTTTGTTTCATGAAAATAGTTTCCTAAAAGGAAGTTTTCTTTTCCTGGGTTACATGCTGAATTTAGTTTGATCAATGCCAAAAGTTTTTTCAGTCATCATGAAAACCAACGTAAATTTCTAGAAAATGACTTAGATTACAAATTTGAAAGTGTTAGCTTCCAATCTACTTAATGTTCATATATTGATCTTTTTGGTGGGCTGAAAATTAATGGAAAGTAATAGTATTTAACATCTCCTCGACAATCAAAAACGTGGTTTAATATAATGGTTTCATTTAAAGGTTTTCTATAGACAATTAAACCCCCCAACACCTTTGTCCCTAAAGAAAAGAATAGAAAAAAGAGATGAAATGAATGAAGAACACGAGTTTTTTTTTTTTTTTCTCATTGGTACCTAATAGTGTTAGGGGGATATGACTGGTAAAAGAAATTGAAGAATTATGGAGGGTAGACTGCTAAGAACCTTAAGTACATACAAGATCACTAGGTTTAATTTGAGCTTTTGTGCTTAGAAGGATAACTTTATTCAACAGGTGTTAAGAAGGATAACTTTATTCAACAAATGTTAAGAAGGATAACCTTTGCATCTATGGGTAAATTTCAGAAATTAAAATTAGATGACTTAGTCCAGAGACCTTTTGAGCAAAAGGTGTTGAGAATAGTTTTCCCTACGGATGAAAATAAATATAATTGTCATGTTTCAATTGATACACACACTCAGAATCTGCATGTCATACTTTTGCATAGTGCTGTAGAAATTGGATTTCTTGGAAATGCTTCAGGTTTTCGTGATACCAAGCAAGAACTTGTTGTATCATTTATCTTTTACTAAAAGGAACCAATCAAATCACAACCTCTTTTAGTTTGCTGGAAAGTGCAGTTATGGAGAACTTACAGGGTACATATTGCCATGTAGAAAAGAGAAAATTATCGTACTGCTTTCTCTTGCTATTTAGTCAATGTGACTAGGACAACTACTTCATTATAGAATACAGATGATTGGGAAATGGTGTCCCCCCCCCCTCTAATCTTGGTCAGTGGATTCTTTTTTGATGCTTTTGATGTTGTTGACTACTTTGTTATCTTCCTGATAGTGACAATGTTGTAGTTAGATCATGCGTGCTTGGTGCCCTTATGCTATTACCCTTCATTATTCTGCAAATTTTTTAGAAAAGAGGAATCTGACTCCCAAAAAAATAGATTGAACTTCCATGCAATTCTTATAGAAAAGAGGGGAATCACGTGGAGGAAGAACAAGAGAATTTTTACCCCAGATACCTGTAGTAAAACATTTCGATTTATGGTTTGTATTTTCCAGAAAATTTTAGCCTGGATATTGATTCTAACTATGAGATTTTGTCTTATTTCACGAATTTCTTGGAAGAGTGTTTTGATGTACCCTCACCATATAGTCCCTCTCTGGTGGTTTTCCCCTAAATAGGTTCCCCGTGGGGCTGCCGCTTCAGTGTGTTTCAAGACTGGACTTGTACACCTTGAGCAGAATCAACTTTCAGATGCTTTGTCCTGTTTTGATGAAGCTTTCCTGGCTCTAGCTAAAGACCAATCTCGTGGTTCTGACATCAAAGCTCAAGCCACCATCTGTGCTCAGTACAAAATTGCAGTTACTCTTCTTCAGGTAATGTATTTATTAACCATGCTCTGAATGAACATATTCAAGTTGGTTTTTGCTTTTCAAGGCCAAGATTCAAGTCGGTCTTTTCTTTTCAAGGCCAATATTCTGCCTTAGTTATGAAAAGGATAATAATAGCCACAGTTATCAAAATTGAACAACAGGTATCTAAATTTTGGTATTTCATGTGTATCAGATGTCCAAATTGTACTTGGAGCTTTTATTGCACAATTCACAATATATGTCTAAATGTAATACATGATACATATATAACAAATTTTCAATTTAATTTTCTATTTCTAAGAAAGTTTTGCTTTTTAACAGGTTTTAGAGTTGATGGTAGGCCCATGCCACTTTCATGATTTTTCAAGTTTTAAGCTAACAATGGCAGCTCACTTTCCTGGCATTCTTTTGACCTTTCAGATTCCAGAATAATAAAATATTATTTTCTTGTCGGATTCTTAATGCTATGCTTTTACATAAAATATTATATTAGCATTTTTTTTAAAAGACTTTATACTAGAGAAAATATGATCATGGTTGTGTTTGGATGCAACCTGTTCTTGAATAGAGAAGAGGTTGCATGCCAAATTGTTGGTGTGAGGACCAATTCATACTCATTTGTGACAAATTTTATAACTTCTTCAAATATCCTATATCATATCAAAATTTTTTGTTCTAGATGAGAACTACTACAAAGTAAATTAGACAAAATAGAAGGTTTATGAGGAGAGAAGAGGTTACACAAGTGTCCCCTAGCTCTAGCAAAGTTAAAATAATAAAATAAGACACATGAGCAAAGAAAAGAAGGGAGAGATTGTGTTAAAAATAAAACACGAGCAAAGAAAATAAGGAAACTTTTTTAGTTAAAAGTTTCCGTATTTCTTTTTTATGTTGTTTTCGTATTTTTATGGGCATGTATATTCTATAAAATGAGTTTGTCAACAAGTGAAAAGAAAAAAAAATCATGCAATAAAAGGAAATTGATAGATTAATGATGCCCAATTTAATATTTTTGTCACAGCTATTGTAGGGTTATGATTATGATTGGATTTGTTCTTGGGGTCTTGGTGTCTTGTTTTCTGAAATCAGTGGCTTGGCTGATGTTCCATTGTTCTTTTCTTAGTTTACTGATACCTCATGTCCGTGGATCATTCACAAGGCTTAGTTGAGAGCCAGAACTAATTGCTAATGTTATTGCCAAGACTAAAGGTGCATCCATGGCTGGCACTGACGGTAACGGAAACACTGCTGGTGTTATTATCTTGAATGAAAGTTTATTCAAGTCTTAAAGAATAATTTGTCTTGGACCAGAGCTATGCGTAAATAATTGATGTTATACTTGTGAGATGCAAAGTATATATGATGTACTGGACTGAATCGTGGTTTCTTTGTGATGCCATGCGTATGGTGGTGTTGTTTTGTTTTTCTTCCTTTTTTTGTGGGTGGGTTGTTTGTGGTATCTGGTTCATTGCTATTTATGGATTGAGTAGACCTACTTTATGCTCCTTTTTTTCTGGGGTAACTCAACTTGATAACATCAAACCGCATTGACTATCTTCCTGCATGCCTTGCCTTTTACGGAGATGATTTTAGGGAGTCTTTTAAGATAAATGGTCACATCTGGTTTTAGTGTCTTAGTTTGGTGTCTTCAATGATGCTAACATATGGTTCGATTTCAGGAAATCAGTAGACTGCAGAAAGTCCAAGGTGCCAATGCAATCAGTGCAAAAGATGAGATGGCAAGATTGTCACGTCATCTAGGTTCATTGCCTCTTCTGGCAAAGCATCGGATAAACTGCATCAGAACTGCCATTAAAAGGAATATGGAGGTGCAGAATTATGCTTATGCAAAGCAGATGCTTGATCTCCTTTTGTCAAAAGCACCTCCTAGCAAGCAAGATGAGTTGAGAAGCTTGATTGACATGTGCACTCAAAGAGGTTTGACAAACAAGTCCATTGATCCCCTGGAAGATCCGTCCCAGTTCTGTGCTGCCACGCTTAGTCGTCTTTCGACCATTGGGTATGATGTCTGTGATCTCTGTGGAGCCAAGTTTTCGGCACTCTCAACACCAGGCTGCATTATTTGTGGTATGGGAAGCATTAAAAGGTCCGATGCTCTTCAAGTCCAAGCGCCTGTACCATCACCATTTGGTTAAGATCGAATAGTAAGAAGACTTGGCTCCATGTATGTAAATACTGCACAACAGTTAAATAGAATAGTTCTGTCTCAATTCCCCAACCAATTCTTGAGAGAAGGAAAATTGTGATTTCCGCAAGGAACTTAATGCAGGATTTTTCCAATCACTCTCATACAGAAGTGCAAGAATGTGACAGTGGCAGAATACTAATATCTTTGGTCTGTATTTGTAATATAAGATTCTTTTCTCGATTCTTTCATAAGGTATTCTTTCCCATGTATCAATTTGTATGTTTTTGGTCGTCCCATTCTCTTTTTCCTTTTTTTTTCTTTTTTGGGTTTCTGGGTGATTGTATTGAAGATGATTGAGATCCTGAAGTTGCCTCCAGCCTTTGATGGTTGATGGTCATTGAGTAAGCGACAAAGTTTAATGTTGCCATTTGGACGGATTAGTTTGAGAATACTTGTGTTTGGATGGATGAGCTTCTGTTGTTTTGTTTGGTTAAAATGACCTTTTGCTGCAATGAAGTCTGCCATGACCGACCCCGGTTGTTTTAAGAGTGCTGGTTCCGAGTGATTATTAATTTGCTTGTAGGCAAGATGACAAAATTGGCTCCGCATAGCCACACATTTCTTTCTCCCTTTAATCAAGCGATCGACTAATCTCTCTCTCTCTCTGCTCAAGCGTAGCATGTTTTACTTCCGTCAATTTCCCACCTCTTATTTCAAGGTAAAATAGGTGGCCACCGCCAGTGGCCAACTAATAATAACAAGACAAATAAATCACATAAAAACCATGCCGACGCCCTCTCTCTCCCTCTTCCTCTCACACAGATCTTGATTGTTCTCTCGAGATCAAATCTCTCTTTTCCTCTTTTCTAAGCCACCACCGCTCTCTCTTCTCTCGGTTTATCCTCTCTTTTGTCCTCTCTTTTTCGAAACTTTATTTGAAAAATGGATCATGTTTTGTTTTGTTGTTTCATCTTTGCTTTTGAGGATTTAGAAAATCTTCTTACCCTGCACTATCCAAATATATATATCATGTGGATCGAATGGAATAAATTTTATGCGGTAACCCACATCAGAATATTTTGACCAATTTTTAATCAAATGTTTGTTGAAATTAGTCAAAACATATATTGATAATTTGGTTAAAAATTGATCAAATTAGGCCTATGTAGACTGTCAAATAGTATTTGGTCAAAATTTATTTGCTTCATATAATATTATTCAAACAAAATAGCACAAAAAAAAAATTATTCCAACAAAAATATTTTAGGCCCAAGCTTGCCCCAACCTGGACCTGCTCCATGTAAGGGAACTACTCTCCTAACGTAGTTTTTTCCATACCCGAGCCGCGAGTTGAATTTGGAAACTTAGTTAAAGGACCTAATACCATATCCCACTAGGCCAACTGTTCGTTGGTGGAGGAACCGGCAGATGCTCAAGTATAGAGTGAACTCCGAAAATTCTGGTTGTGCATGCACAATCTTATGCTTCAAGTATGGCTGTCATGTGAACCAAGTCGAGTTCAAGTCGTACGCAAGCCAATCGATCAAAGTCTCGACTCGATTTTAACCGAACTCAAGTTAAGTTCGAACAATTTTTTATTCAATAAATTGAGTTCAAATAATAGAGTTTTAAACTCAAAAACTCGTCAAAATACATATATATTATAATATAAAAAATTAAATTAAGTTGAATATATTAATAAAATTTTATAAATTAATAAAATTGAGTTTTCGACTCGATTTAAACTCATCAAATTATAAACGAGTTGAATTCAAATTATATTATTACTACTCGTCGAGTTCAAATTTGAATTTGAGTACCATTAAAAAATTCAAATTCAAGTTCGAGTTCGAGTTCGAATATAGAGGCATTCAGGATTCAGATACACTCCTAACTTCATATTTGATTTTGCAAATCCCCATTAGCAAAAATATCGTAAAAATATCCCAATACAACACTCGAGTGCTGACAACAGAAACTTATCAACGGACAATCGGTTTACTGGGATAATGTGTTGGTTTCTTTAACCAAGTCTCATATTTGAAACTTGAGAATATAAAAGATTACGTTGGGAGAGATGCCCCCTAAATAGAACCACCGCAAACGTTCAAACCGAATTAATCAGAATATAACTCCGGATATCGAAAGTGAAAACCCAAAAAAAAAAATCAATGAGTTTAATTCTTTTGAGTAAAATTAAAGAAATGGTTCTCTCAAGTCACATTACCAAGGGGTGTGGAGTTTTTCATGGGGAGAGAGAGAGAGAGAGAGAGAGAGAGAGAGAGAGAGAACCCCCTTGAATTTCTTTACCGAGATAGATCACCACTTATATTTTATATGTAGTGTTCCCGAACCAAATTTAATGAACCCTCTACAAAAAATCAACTTGGTACAGGATATTCAACAATGAATCCAACAGATCAAAAATAAAATAAAATAAAATAAAATTGGAATAGTTGAATATAATAGGGAATCATGTAACATGTTGTATCCCAAAAATTGGAGTGCAAGTGTTAATGGAATTAGACCAGTTTGCTTGGGAGGCAAACAAACCTCAACTTTCCAAATGAGCGGATATAGTAAACTAAAAGGCATTAATCAGACAAGTTTGTTTTGTCAATAATGTGATTAGTATTACATGGATATCTAATTAAATACATTTAGGATTAAGTATTATGGTCCCTTCATTAAGTACTATATGTTAAGGGACTGCTGCACTTGGCTGCCACCTGTGAGATCCTTCACAAAAACCATGCAATTGATTTGTATATTTTACTCTTTTATTCCACATTTTGAAATTGAAGTCTGTCGAGTGCAAATGATGATAAGTAGACATGTGTATTTGATCGAAGAGACATTAGGCAAGACAAGTACTCAAAACAAACTTCTGCTAAGTCATTGCATGGGTCATAGTTCTATTAATGGAGGTAATCACAATTCTCAGCAATCATAACCAGCAAGAGATTTATTTAATGGTGCAAGCCTCAAGGATTTGAACAAACAATTTATCAACGAGTGACATTGGCCAAACATGGGGTGCTTTTAGATCAACTTGGATGCAAAATTTGCTGCTTGGGTCTTCCCAATTTTTCCCTTTTTGGACTTTTAAGACTATAATTCCTCTAATCACTATGATATGAGGATACAATTTAAAAATGCTTAACTCGACTCGATTTAGGTCAGTTTATTTTTTCTTTAGTTCTATTCTACCATAACAATTTTTTATTAAAGTAATTTCTTTTAAAAGTATGTAAATAAAATTCAACTTTTTCATTAAAAATGATTCAAAATATCATTATATCCAAATTTTATGTATCATATGCTACCTAATCTTAGTTAAATCTGGTGTCAGGTTTCTCAAACGGAACCATAATACGTGCTAATTTTGTTTAAAAAAAAAAAAAAAAGTAAAAAAATAAATAAGAAGAAATATTGACTATGCATCATTTTTTTTTTTTTTTGGTGAAATTGAGTATGCATCATCTTGAAATAATCACTCTGCTCATTTCAGCAGCTTGCTTTCATAATTCATTCACACTGGACCTCTGCAACCATTTAGTTCTGGTCCTACTTGCGGTTCTAATGGCAATACATGCCCTAATTACATTAAAGTATCACCCTCATAATGCCAATAAGTAGGACATTATAAATCACATAATAGCCCAACTAAGGTAAAGAAACTTTATTCAACTCAACTATCCCTTTATGCCCTACCCATTTATCTTTTTCCTATTCCCCTATGTTTAGCATCATATCGATTATAAAATTTAAAAAATTTAACCAAATGCTTTAAAGTATAAAAACTAAAATATGTTCCGAGGTCAATCAAGCTCACTATTAATCTTCTATCAAGAAATATTTTAAACATAGTTTTGTTGTCAACTAATTTTATATTTTCACTCAGGTATCATCTCTAGCTTTCTACTTAATTAATAAAAACTAAAAATTTAATGCCTAAAATACTAAATTAAAAAAAAATTGTAGTCAATTTTTATTAAATTAATTTTTTGGCATCATTTAAACACCCTCAGAAATAATACCACACCCGCAGACTGTGGCTAAACAAAGCACAATAGGGTCACTGGGCCCCACCAAAAACTTTTGGGTCATTGCCTTGTAATTGTTTTTTCTTTTTTTTTTTTTTTTGGGGGGGGTGGGGGGGTGAGGGCTTAACGAAAAGTGAAACGGGAGTTATTGAGGGAGTCTGGTAATAAAGAGGACAGAAACTAAGGGCCACATTTGCAAACTACAAAGCGAGCCACTTTAGGGGAACCATCGTGTGGATGATTTGGCAATGGAAAATTAATGATTTCCAGAAAGAGAGATACACATTAAGCTTCCAAAAAAGTTATTCTGTGACTATTCTTGTCAATCAAGGATAATGCTTATCTGAATTTTGCAGGCCATCCATTCACCATCTTGGTTAGTACTCCTCACGAAATAATGTACAATTTAATGGACATCTCGCCCAAAATTAATGAGCTTACCTCTTTTTGCCTAGGGTTGAAATTTGGAGAATAGCTTCTTTGAACACATCACCATCTCCATCCTCACTCGCATGATCTCCACACCTAGTCCTGCAAGCTGGCTTAAAGCAATTCTCAATTAGTCACAAAGAGTATTCCTAACGAAAAGCTAAGGCTTAACTTAAAATTTTGGCTTATGTGGACATATTTAAGATAGCCCAACTGCAAATAGGAAGAGAAATTCTATGTAATGTTAGCAGTAAACATACATGCTGTTGTTGAGACCACATGACCCATAGCTCACCCATAAGAGTGCAACAAAGGACCTACAAAAGGGCATCACATCCTCAATACTCTTATCAGTACCACCAGTGTTTCTGTATCGACATAAAAAAGGACAGAAGGTGGGTCAAGTGGTAAGAACCAACATGAAGGAGTGGTTGCAAACCTCATTTGCATTAGAAAGTGGTCCTGTTAACCATATTGGACCACCATTGTGTGATGTGTCCCAACTTTGCCAGAACCAGAAATAGCCTGCATCACCCACCAGAAGCTGTACATTATGAAAGAAAATGAAGACGGTCCCGACTCAAAATGATATATGGTTTAGACCTACAAAATGATTGCACCAATACATTAGGCCTTCAAGAAGGATAAATCATTGTCTCCAGCAATGTATTTTGGTCACCTCCTGCAAGAAAACAGTCCCGGATATGCCATATCAAATTATGACTTGAATTGCACACTTACTTCATTTTCCCCGGTTGCCGGCTCTTCTTCAAGCAGGCATCAACTACCACCTCTCTTGTCAATGTCCGGCATTATATTCTTGGCTTATCTCAACCTGTCTATTTACAACTTAGAATGAGCAGCCCCATAAGGTGTCACCAATCCCCATAAAAGCATGAAAGGAACAGCATTCTAATGAAATTCATACTTAAAGCTCTTCGACAGTGACAGAAAACTGGCACAATGGCATGGTTAGGTCATACAAGACAAAGCTTGGGAAAGTAGACTCCTTTGAGAAGCACGGAATCAATTAGGAGAAAAGTCATCATGAAATCACCATAAGTTTGACTTATCTGTGGTCTACTGGACAGCTTCCTATTTTCACAGAAGTTTCCAAGGAGAGACCTGTGCCCGGACTTGGCATCGTTATTTGTTATAAAGTACTTTAACCATGATAAAAGCTTTAATAATAATACTAATAATAATGATAATAGGAACAATAATAATAATTATAACAACAACAACAACAAAAATTAGAGGTGGCACTAGATATCATAGATTTGCTTAATATTGTGTCATAAAACCTATGTAAGTGTTCCCAGTTGGCCGCTTTTCTCCCAGTAATAATCTCCACTTGCTATCTGTGCCTGCTTCATGGCCCTGCATGAATTAGCACTTTGTGATCCTTCTACCTGGATCTCGGATCCAAGGTAACAAGCTGCACTCTACGAGCAACTTATGATTGATCGTTTTAGGATTTCCCCTTTTTTTGGGCAAATTAAGAAGGATAAAAGGGATGGTCAAAATAGCCAACCATGCCTAAGCATGACCACAGCAAACTCTACGGAACCATCTTGTGGAAGGACCAAAGGAGCCCAGCCCATACCCATGCCCACATGAGAGCGTAGAGCATACAAAAGGCTCACCTACTTCCATGACTTGGAAAAAAAAAAGGAAAGTCTGTTCAGCAGTGGATAGAAAGGAAAAGGCTACAAGCCAAAGCACGTAATTAAGCACAAAATTGTGCCCAGCCACACACTGATTTTTCTTTGGTTTGTGCCACCCAGCAAAGCTGGATAACAACTGAACACCTGCATCAAGTTTTTGAACCAGAGAATCTAGCCTGAATGTTTAGAATTTCCCAGTCTTAGAAGGCAGGGTATACTGCTGCGTCTAACCCACCAACAGCATCGTTGGCACTAAATAAGCAGCTTGTTCTCCTTGCATTTTTGCTTCTCACTGTTCTGACTTAGAAGTGAAAAATTCTTCTTCAATCCCATGAAAAATATCACCAACAAAACCAAGGTGATTTAAAGAGAAAAGGAGTGAAATTCTTTTTTCACAAGTACATTATCTCTGGACACAGAATGAAACCACTTTTTCCTCCATGGTACCAAGTGCGAGAAACAAACAAAAACTCCTTCACTCATTTTGTTCTATCGATCCTCTTCTAAATGAAGACACAGGAGATCATTGGTTTCCAAAAGATTAGATTCTTGCAATTAACATTCAATGGAAGTACTTCAGCCCTTACATAATGCATCAATACAATTTTACATACAGGCATATCAGAGTTCTAGTATATCCTATAATTCCCCACCATCTACCAGCAGAGACCAATTTTCTAAACCATTCTATTGAAAGCCGTATTAATCATCAAACATTTAACATAAACAATCTAGAATGCATAAACAGAGATCTAATACAGGAGGCAACATAATTTTGGCTATCCTGTAATTGAGTAGCTACAACCCTGATTCTAAGCACAATATGAATGATGCACATTGAATTCACAAGCCTTAGTAATGATAAGAAACAAGTACCAGAATGAGCATCAAATGAAGCATCTTCCAAGCTTCCAACCAAAGTCTTTTCCTTTGCTGATAGCCCACTAAGGCTACCCATTTAACATAATCAGTCGCTACATCAAATGAGATCACAAGCACAGCCAATAAAGTTCAAATACAGAACATGGCGAATTGAATATTCTTGCGCAAATCTTTCATTCTAAAGTGCAACATACAGAAAAGTAGTATGAGGATACACGCTGCACCATTGATCAAGTAAAGAAGCCATACCAAGCAGAAATTAGAAATTATCATTGATACGGTGTTTTATCCACCACCTTTAGGGTGCAGGGGATTTCCAGAAAGCTTAGTGTGGTAATTATTCAAAGACACTTTTGTTTTGTCATTCCGTGGGGTGGGGAGGGGACTCTTCTTTTTTTTTTCTCAAGAAAATAAAAAAGAATTGTGCATGATCCAATGATAATTTTGTAAAAGGCAAAAGGTTCCAACATGAGCTTAACGATAGGAACTGTATCAAAGAAGAAAGAAAAGGTCCACAATCAGGAGAGAACTAAGAAAAAATGGAAATGGGGTATGCAAAGAGAAAATGAGACAAATAATATGTAATCATAATTAATAATCTATTATTAGCCCTCTTCTTGGTAACAACTTACAGCTTTTGGATAAGACTTGAGATCCTGTGGACCTCTCACAAAGAAGCTATTGGAACCGCTTTCTGTATGACTGGAATTCATGTGATTGACCTCCTTTGACCTACCCAACAAATTAGACCCAGAGAAATGGTCACCCCAGATATCATAAGTAAATTGATTCCCAGTGATTGCCTTTTCCTCTGCCTGAAGAGTTTTGTGATTGTAGAGTCTGGAACCAGGAGCTCGAGATTCTGGAGCAATTGCAGATGTTGAAGCCAACAGAGGAGAGGAGCATAGAAGACTGGAAGCTGGCCTGGCAGCGGAAGGGAAAGTAGCCAAAGGCAACAAAAAGGTATTTCCTACTGTTTTTCTTGGCATTGAAGGCTGCTGCAGAGTAGCAGCCCCACTGGTAGAGCAATACTCAACTGGAAATGCATGGCCCATCACATCTGCCTTTGAAGCAGACTCAATGACTTTGCTTTTGTCATAGTGTTGCTGAGTTACTTGCACAAAGGGACTCCTTGCCTCAACGGATTGCTCAACATCAGGAGATACTGGCAATGCTCGCTTTGGTGTGACAGCTGAAACAGGGGACAAGGGTGAAGAAGGTGTAGAATTCCCACTTTGACTACTCGAAACTTCAAATAGTGCTGTAAAACCTGCACCTGCACCCCTCCTCCTCCTTCGCCGCCTTCCCTTCTCTTTTCCAATCCTAACTGTCAAGTTTCCAGGCTGTGAAGCAGCAAGTAAATCAGAGCTTTCCATGGCCAGAGATTTTGAATGTGAAAGAGAAGACTGGACGCACTTCTTTGCACCATCTGGCAAACCAGTAGTCTGTTTCTGATTTCCTGCAGTTGGCTGCACATCATGAGAAGAAATCCCTTCTTTGGAGCCTCCAACTTGACTGCCAGGATACTGACCAGTAGCTCCCAACATCAAAGTCTCATCTGTCTCCACTGAACTTAACCCATCAATTTTTGCAGAAACAACAACTTTACAGTTTCTCTTATTGCGATGCATGCGCGAAGATTTTCCTGCAGTTCTTATGGAAGCAATGGAAGTGCTCTGACTCTTGAATGGGGAAACCAGGGCCATAACTTGGGGAACAATGCGACAGAAAGCAAGAAGCATAAAGGGAGCAGCAAAAAGACCTGCTGCAATTGATCTCTTCACTCGCATCCAAAACTCTGATTTCTTGCAGAGTTTGACCATGTCTACAGGTAGAGTTGCTTTCATGGGCATCACGAGAATACCAGTGGATAAAGCCAACTCAAGATCTCGGTGTACTATAGCAGCAGAAAAATCTGTCCGGTACGATATTCTGATTTCTGAAGACTCCCCAGGTTCAAGGGCAAAGCTATTGCAGGTATCCACCTTAAACCCATCCAGTCCACACTCAGTACCAGAAACTCCAATCCTTATTACCTCCAGTGGCATATCACCCACGTTCTTTGCATGTAGCTCCTTTAACAGCGGTTGAGAGCAGGCACGCGTAGTGTCGTCCATGTGATTAAATACTTCTGAAGGTGAAATATTAAACGATCTTGGTAACTCGATGTCAAAGTCTAAACTGTGTACTTGCTTGGAACCCTCAAAAAAGACAAGGGAACGAGACCCTCCAACTCCATTTAACAATAGCCATTCCACACCAGAAAGATTATTCCTTATTAGAGCAGAACTCTTCCACTGACACCGATCGGCAGGATGAAAGAAAATCGGCCCAAAAGATGCCATGCTATGAGGATGGACATAAGCCACTGTTAACGAATCTTCAGCCAATGAAAACCCATAACGTGTTGGTGAACTTGACTCATTGGAATCCAACATAGCAGATGGAGGCTGCCCAAGCTCATCTGAGGTCCTACACTGGTCAATAATTACCCCCGAGTTTAGAATGAGCTGCATTAAGACTGGCTGCTCACTGGGGTTCTTGACGGTGATCAACTTGGAGTATTGGGTTCCAACCTGAACCAATGGGAAGATTACCTCGTGCTCATCCAGTACTGACAGGTGACTCGAGGTTCCCTGAGATTTCCAGTTTCCCAGAATCAAGTCATCTGCATCTGCTGTCTCCATCACACTAACCTAAAGATTCAAATAACCAAGTCAGTTGCTTAGGCATAAGCATAAGATGAGTGTTTAAAAAAAATAAAATCAATAATTTCCAGAGTTATATGTGCTGAATTGTTGTCGCAGTTGAAGTGCTCCGTCAGTAAAGACACTTTAATAGCACAGATTATCCCAGGGAAGAAATATTACTTTGCCTCCCTAATAAAAGGAAAAGGTTATAATGCATGACAGGCTAATCCATAAAAAAGGGGATAACCAAAACATGATTTATGTTCAGTTTCTTCATTGAACAGCCAACCTTTTCAGATGAACGTTCCTTAACAAGGGCCAAGTTGAATGATGTCTTTGTCAAAATAATGTTCCAAGTATATTATCATTTTGCAGGGCAGGATTATTGAATTTCTTTGAATTTCATATCAGACAAAGAATCTTTCTACTCACGTATCAGAGAAAGAATGACAGCATGCACTAGCCAAGTCCCCAGAGGCCCTAGCAGCACCTACCCAGCCCCTTTTGCCCACAAAGGGCTCATATTCCCTATTGAAAGACCGGTTTCGCTCAACCAGCCTCCTTCAGCATTTTGTACTGTTTTCAGAAAAGATAATAAACTACGCACACAATGCAACTATGCAACAGTAACTGTACCGCTTTGGCACTAGCAGGAAACTGGGATATGCGTAAAACCAGACCAGAACTGTTCAAATAAAGCACTAACAAGAAACTGAACCACAGATATACTAGGAACCCACCCAAAAAAAGTGTCTTTTCTAAGTTGATTTAGGCTGCTAAGAAGTGCATGAAGTGCTTCAGAAGCCCTCCACTTGGTCTCATTTTGCTGCCAACAGAGGATTTCCAGGTCCTTTTTTACTCATTCAAAGAGCAGATAACAGAACAAGGAAAATGTCTTGGGAGGTCTTACACCCTGATGACAATTTATGGCATCCATATTTGTAGATTTAGCAGGGATACCCTATTAGGTTAACAAGGGCCTAGATATCCATCCATAATTTAAAGATCAAAGAGCTAAAGAAGAGAAACTGCTATAAACAAAATTGTCTTCGTAATCAATTAAAGACCTAAGTAAAGGCAGTGGGTATCAAAATAGCCTTCCAGGATGGGAGAACAAAGAATAAGAACAGAGCAGAAAAAAGACTGCACTGATGTAGGAGGCAATGAATGTCATATCCCATGAATTTGGTTCTGTCCAGGATTACAAAAAACCAACAGATACCAAGTTGGAGCACATGTAATATGCTCAAACATTATGCACGTATTCACTCACAAGGACAAAAAACTCGTAAAGTATCTATTGATGTGCTGATAGTATAAATAGATGGTTTGACAGGTACAGTAACACAAGAAGAAATATGACAGTTGGAAGCAAAGTTATCATCTAGTAATCGTAGGTGACCTACCTGAATGTAAAATAGGATCATGAGCAGTGATAACCTCCAGATGATATGACAAAGTACAAGGCATACAGAAGAAAAGAAAGAAATGGCATCAACAAGGAGACATAATAGTTGAACTGTCTGGTGAGAAGCAGAAGATAATATCAACGCACCTTGATTTGTGATTTTGACCGCAAGTTATGGTCCATAGATCCTGTAATTCTATTGCCAAATTCAACCTTTCTCGAGTGATGTGTGTGCCTAACATATGCATCCAACTTATCCTTAGAACAAATCCTGAGGATATCCTGGCAAGGTATCTCAATCTGAGAATCACCTGAATCATTTGTCTTTATGTGTATTGTACAGTTCATGAGCACATTGTGAACTTCATGGGGAATATCAGGCATTTTAGCAGTCAGGGAAGAGTAACTAATGACAGCTACTTGTGTTATCGTGCCTGGAAAAAGAATCAAGCCTCCCATGAACTTTATATGAAGAAGCCCCGGGGTTTCTGTGACTTCACTAATCTTGACAAGAGTTAAAGGATAAGGAGTTCCATTACTCAGGGAGAGGGCAAGAACTACTTTCTCGCCAATATCACATGCCATTAAAGCCTCAAGAGATGCTGCAACAGAACCTGTGAGATCATAAGATGCTGCTTTCCTGTCCACATCAACTTCAAAAGGAATCATAACTATATCATTCCTATTTTGTGAATCCATTAACAATCTCACACAGACAGAACCAGATAATTTTCCCTCAATATCAGATGAGACATCTATCTCTGCAATGCTTCCACTCTGAAGAGGATTGATTTCCCAGCTTCCATGGGGTCTTACCGCAAGAAGTGGAAAACCAACTTCACCAGTGTCCACAACAGGCTCACTCTTAAAACTATGCAAACTAGAGTCATCATAACCATCAAAATTTTCGGTGCTACATAAAACTTCTGTTGAATGAAAACTATTTCCAGAAGAAATGGATATTAATGCAGTTACCTCTTCTATGAGGAGGGTTTCATCGAAGGGATTAAATAAAGATAAATTCTTACTCCACCACCCGATAGAAGAATCATTTAGACCTACTAAAGGGTGTATTTCATAAGGGGACTCAACACCATAACCTTTTGCCCGGACTAAGAATCCACCAGCACTTGTCTGCAAGATCAGCTGTGCAGAGGACAAGCCCAACCATCTAGGTAAGAAGACAAAACACATTGAAACAACTTCACCAGGTCTCAGTAACACCTCACCAAAATTACAAGGATAAAACTGTATATTGCTACTGAATGGTTCATAAACTCGTAAAACACTGTCTTTGTGGGTGTTTTTAACTGTTAAAAAGACCATTGAAGGAAAATACAAATACTTCTGTCCCCAGTCCAGCAAAGGAGGGCTTATTTGCACGTGAGGTGACAAAGTACCATCAGAAAAGCCCAATTCTACTGTCTCATAGTTGTCTTTGAGGCCAAAATCAGAGCTCTTTCGATTGAGTAAATGTCCTCCGCAAGAAGAAACATCTTTTTGATCCTCACCACTGCTTATACTTGAAGTGAAGGCACGGTTTCCATCTTTGGAACTCAAAGAACAATACACAGACCTTCCACTATACAACTTATACCTGCCTTGCTCAAGTGTCCGGCTCGAGCTACCAGGCTTGGTACTAGTGTCAAATGGCCCTTCAGAAATATCATATGACCGACGATTAGAAACCCCAGAAACTCCTGCTTCTATTCTATGCTCTCTAGGTGAAAAACCAGTTAAAGTCGAAGGAAAGCAAAATGATCTAGTGTCTTTACATATATTCTCCATGTTGGTGCATGTTGAAGAATTGTCCACAACATAGTCTAATTTAATATCACCATCATAGGAATTTTGGACTCCTGCATCATAGTCATCTCTCAATGATCCACATGCATCATAAACAACTGAATTAAGCATCCCACTTAAAGGACATGGTCCAGGTGCTTCAACACAAAAAAGGGAGTATAGAAGAACCAACAAATAAAATGCTCTGACTACACAATACAGATCCCTGAAAGAATCAAAAGAAAAAAAAAAATCAATCTAACTGCTGAGAACCGAGACAAACAATTAAAATGGCAGTATCCTGCAGTCACAGCCCACTCCTCGATTACAGAGATAAAATACACGTGATGCTTGCAAATAATATTTGAGACCTCAACAAACTCATGAAATGGGGTAGATATGACATGGGTTCAAGACATTGAAAGGGCAAAAAGAACTAATACAACAACATTGACTATCTTCTCTTGATAACACAAGAAGACAACTAAAGCGTATCCTTTGGTGAGTGAAACGCAACCTGAAATAAGTTCTAACAAACGTGAATTTGCAGTGGGAAATGTCTCCCACTTATTTGGAACAGAAACAAAAAGGACGCACTGTGAAAAACCAATCATAACGACATACCAAAAAGGGTGGACAGAAGAACAAAAAGCACTAGATTAAATTTTCGTCTTGATTGTGCATAAAAAGGAAAGGAATCAATTGTAAAAGGAAAGCATTATAGGAAACTCATTAGATTAATGATTAACGCATGCAATTATGAATAATTAAGGAAAGGGTACAATTGCAACTAAAAGAAGCGCAAAAAAGAATCTCAATGAAATCTTTCTAGCCCCATCTGATCAGAAATTCCAAACTAGGCAACAAAATTAACAAACCCCAGTTTAATTAAACGCAGGTATTAACTTTTCCATCATTTTTTTTCACAATCTACAACTTTTCTAAACTCAAAAACAAAAACAAAATAGATAACCTAAGTTCTGATTATGGTAAGTAACAAAGACATCAACCAAGAAACAGCTCTAAATATATATATTGCAACACTCATTGAACTAACGAACATTAAATTTCGTTCGCAATAATAACTTGGAAAATTGTAAACCCAAATAAAAAAGAAAAAAAACACAGTGAAAAATGACACCTTATGTCAAATAATGAACACCCAACTCAAAAACCTACAAAGCAAGAGAGGGAGAGGGAGAGGGAGAGGGAGAGGGAGAGAGAGAGAGAGAGAGAGAGAGAGAGAGAGAGAGAGAGAAGGAAGAGAAACGATGATCGGACACAAGAAATGGGAGTTCAAGTCGATGAAAACCTATAAAATAGAAAGAAAGTAGAGAAAGAAAGAGAGATAACCGAGAGAGGCGCTGTTGAGGTTGTAGACGACGACGTAGTTGGTGTCGCAGAGTTGTCATCGTTAGGTTTTGAAACTCCATTCGAAGAAGACGAAGAATAAAACAGAGACAGAGAGCATCGATGAAAAATAGATTTTTCGAGTGACTGATTATGGGTTTTAGGGCTTGGAGAAAAGGTTTTCGGCGATGAAAAATGGTGAGTATTTTTGCATTGCAAGTGCGCACACCACTCTCTCTGTCTCTCTCTCTCTCTCTCTCACCTGATCAAAAAGAGCGGCCTTGGGCGTACGAACGAGGACGAGACGGGGGGAGAGAGAGAGAGAGAGAGAGAATATGAGCTTTCTCTCACGGTTGTTCCTCCATTTGTTAAATTACCAAATTAGCCTCCATTTGAATTTTTTTCCTCTTTCCTTCTGGGAAGTCCACATCTCCCACTCTCAAACCATGACATTTTCTGGTGATTATTTATCCTGACTACACAAATTGTTTATATTTTAAATCCCTACCCTAAAGTGAAAAGAGTAAAACCAACATTTCAATTCCAATGATAATTATGGCGTAATATCACAAAAATTGTTCAAACACACTATTTTTAAAGATTTCTAAAAATTTAATTTCAATTCAATTTATTAAAATTTTATAAAACACGAGTAATAAAGATAATTCCTCACTGAATTTAAATATTTTCGGTTTGATATTAAAATAAAAGAATTTATTAATTATTTTTACCAATATTGCTTATTTTAAGAATATATATATTTGTTAAAAGTTTTAATGCATTAAGTAAATCAATATAAAGTAAAAAAGAATAATTGTAATGTTTTCAAACAATTCAACTAAAATTTCCAAATATGTAATTTTTAGAAATTTATTTATCAGCCTGTTTGAACAAAAATCTAAAATTTTGAAATTCAAAATTTTAGACGTTGTGCTGTAGCCTTTACTAAATTTAATTAGGATGGAAATTAAACAACTTTACTAAGGGTAATCTAGGTAATTTAGGGGAGAGAACCCAAATGAGCTTAGCCCCAAGATTTTGTGTTGATATTTTCTAGCAATAAATTTTTTTATTTATTTTTTCTTATCATGAATGTGACAGTCCCTCGCAACCGTTGACATATTAATTTCTAAAAATTACGAAGGGGAACTCAAAAAGTCCATTCTACCCTTCGTTTGCTTACGTGGCGAACCAGCGGACCACAGATGGACTTGGCGGCGTGGGCACGACCCTGATTTCGTGCGTCGTGGTCCGAACTAGTGGCTCGAGCATCAAGGAGACTCTAGACCAGTGCGTTGCCCATTTTTTAGTCCTCACTTCGTTCGTACTATTATGATTAATCTAATTTAAACCTTTATAAATATTCTTTTTTAATATAATATTTTTTATAAATAAATTTTAAATTTAAAACTTAATTAAGAGATTTAGTAATTTATTTTATTAAATTAATTATCTATTAATATTAACAAGTTACCTCTTTGTCCTTTTCAGGAGATCAACTGGCTTAGGGGTATTCTGGGAAAATTGAAAAAAATTGCGAAGAGGAGGAATACAACAGCCGGACGTGTTTTGTTCCCCTAGTGGACGGGCCATTTGTGTTTATTCTTTCCTTTCTGCCCCTTTTTCAACTCAGAGTTGGTAGCTCCACGCCCTTCGGTTCTCGTGCTTTACACGCCCCCGGAAGGGCACAACCTAGTGAGTTCTTTTATTTATTTTTTATTTTTTTAAATAAAGGTTGAAATTTCAACCACCATCCAATTAGTACTAATAATAAATTTAACAAGTATACAATATTTATGAAATTATATGCATTATACAAGTTTATGAACATTTCTTAGAAATATTTATATGAAAAATTAAAATTTGATAATATTACATAACTCTTTTTTATCACTGAATTAATTAAGAATTAAAAAAAACTATATATAAATTAAATTGTACAAAATATAAAATTTTTAAACGTAAATTTTTAATTATTTATTATAAGAATAAGAATGTTGGGAAAAATAAATTTAATCTCAACCTATTAGTTATGATGTTCATTGTTTATTACTTGGTTAAAAAATTTGGTGATGGTTTTTATCAAACCAAGCAAAGCCGAAAATTCTTTATGAAAAAGTCTAGAATTTTTATCCATACTCAAATATTTTGGCTAATTAAATAAATAAAAATTACTATAATTAAAAGATATTACGAATAAAATTAAAACAAATAAACTTTAATTTCCAAACAACCACACAGTAGAGATTTTAAAATTATTTCGCACGAACTTAACTAAAGACAATACATTATTTGGTTAGTTTTGTTCTTATAAATTTGATAAATATTTAAAAATTTTGAGATTTTAATTTAAATTTAATTAACAAAAAATCATTTGCATGATAAATGTTTCAAATTTTCTAGAATTCAGAAGAATATTGGAATTTTTGATTGTTTCAATAAAAGTGGTAATAAGATTACCCAAATAATATTGTTGAAACTTAACATTTTTTAATAGATATAAAAGGCAATTAACTAAAATATTTAATTCGCAATAATTCTTAAATTCTAACTTTAGTATTTAACGGTAGTGAAAGCTTAACATTTCTAATTTTCAATATGAAAAAACTATACATTATGATCACGAGTGTTTTATTTTGAAATAATATTATATGGATTAAATCTAAAATAATAGTAAATATTATAAAAAATTTTAAAAATTAATAATTTTAAATTGATCACTCATAAGATTTAGTGTATTTTGATTTATAACTCTTTTGATCTATTCAACAACAGTGGAAAGAGCACTAACACCCCACATCAAAAATAGGAGTTCGAGTCTTAGTAGTGGCAAAAACAATTTTGGAAGAGCTCCCTCCCGATTAGGACCCGACAGCAGTTCGGTCGAGATTAGTCGGAGTAAAGTTTCGGATACTCGGCGGTAGACCAAATCTAGAGAACCAAAAAAAAAAATTAAAAAAACAATGTAACTTGTTTTGCCGAGTTAATAAAATGAATAATGGAATAAATCTAAAGCCACTTCACATAATCTCAAAGTCTTTGCTTCCTCAACTAGTTAATAACGATAAAATAATATGATTATTTATACATATACAATTATTACTCAAATTTTACATACCATATCTTATTTTTCCATTATTTACCATGGATATATATATATTTGCGATTCCCATGATACTCTTAAATTTTGTGTTTAATATAATTATTCTATACTTTTCTTTTATATACTTGATTTATAGTTTTAAAAAATTTGAATAATTCAGTTCGAATAATTATAGGAGTCAAATTATAAATTGACTCTCTTAATATTTTTTTTTAATTTTTAAAACTTAAATTCAAGATATTTACGTTTATTTTTTCTTTCAAAAATTCAAATTTAAAATGTTAATCGATGAATCTCATGTACTATGATTAAATGTATAGAATGTTGGCATAATTATTATACGTTTATAATATATTATTTATGAAGAGTAATTTTCTTTTTGGGGGAAGGGGCCGGGGGGGGGGGACTACTTATAAGACCATACACAATGCCTATCACTAGATAACTACTCCCTCAAAAAACTAACTGGCGAAATTGAATTATAGACATGGACGATGTATGCAACGCTTGTAATACGATTAAAAGGACTCCCAACAAACATGATTACCAAAAACATTGAAAGTTCCACCAATAAGATACTAAAGCTTTAGAGCGCGTGACTTGTCCAAGCTTTGAGAGGTTTCTATCCTAATCCCCACTGCTTTCATCAATTAAACCTTAAACCTGCGCCGCTCTATAAATAAAGGTCTTGTATGCAAAAACGGTACACACGCGCAGAGGGCGAAGTCATCATCATTTTAAACAGTATTTAAAAAAATGAGAAGACATCACGGTTTTTTAAAAATAAATAATATTTAAAAAAATCAACGTGACCTAAATTTCATAATAAAATATTAAATTTTTTTAATTAAAATTTTAAATTTAAATTTTAAAAATAACAAAAAGACCCGACGATTGAACTGGGTCCCAAATACTCAATTGAATAATAAGATAAATTAAAGCAAAAAATAGCATTAAAAGAATTTTAATAATATTTTTACAACCTTTACTAATTTTTATATAATCTTTACTTATATTTTTTTAGATCTTTATAATAATATATTTTTAAAATATTACTAAAAGTGTATATATTATAATATCTTTACTTGAAATTTTAGGTAATATTTGACGTATTAATGATAAATTTTAAAACTAAATTTATTTGATTATTTACAGAGGAGTAACCTTCATTAAGGCAGGAGAGATGATACGACCTCTGGCTCTTTAACCCATCTGCCTGCGCCCGTAATACACATCACTCAAACCAACCAACAAAATTAGTTAAGCTTGAATTATGGTTACAAGGAAGTCACATGACCACCCTCATATCAACGTGACACAGCCTTTGACCTTCACCTAAGGACGTATTTGAGTCTACGTTTATCCCTCGACTCAAACTTGAAGTCAAGTTTGACAAATAATAAATAATATAATTTGAATTCGATTTATTTATATAATAAAATCATTCAAACTTAAATTCAATAAGTAATTTATATATAATATATATTTTATTTAATTTAATTTTTATTTTATAATAATATAAATATATAATACATATTAAAATTTTATTATTTGAACTAAATTCGCATAACGAGCTCAACTTGTGGACTCAACGACTTGCGATCGATTTGAACTCGACCTTATTCGTATAACAACCCGGTCTTCACCCAACCCACCCGTCCTCACGAGCGCGTGACTTTCCCAAATCTAAAAAATATTGTGGCTGCGCAGCCTTAAAAGATAATTTATTCTCGCACAAGCGACAAACAAGAGAGACCCCAAACACAAAACATCGTCCCCTTGTTTACGTAAAAGTGCCGGGAGTAACGGAGATCCAATCTTTTCAACGACGTTATAACGGGGAATATTCAGCAAACGAACAATATAACACGCGTCTTCGTCGAGAAAGATTCATGTCGCCGTCAAAGACTGGTAGTTGGGAGGGTGTGAAGTCCGTGACGGCAGTAAAGATCTAGTGTGGGCCGGGTTTTTTGATCGGACGGTGATGGAGGAGGCCGATCGGAAAAGAAATTTGGCGGAATCTTCAAAGTGGGACCCATTTGGTTTGAGAATCATCCGGCGTCCTTTTTGCAGGGGATTGTTTAGTTGAGGTTTGATGGGTTTACACGAGGGTTCCCATGATTATTTGTGGGGCATAACGTAAAGACGGGGTGGTCATCTCACGATTATTTTCGTGCTTTCTGATGATTCATTCATGCTACCCTCTCGCATCCGTGGGCTGATGAAAATTAGCGAGGTAAAGTCAAAAGTTATGAAAACTTACCAAATCTTAATCACGAGATAAATTATTTTTAATGAAGAAGGTATGATAAATCACCACAACGTTATGTAAAATAATCAAATACTCTAGCTTTCTCTCCCCCCCCCCCTCCTCAGTCTCTCGGACCATCACGTAACAATTCCTTTTATATGATGACCATTTGTATAAAGTCAATTCATGCATAGAAAGTAACCTCGTCAGAGGCGGTGCTTTTAGACTCCTCTTGTCTTCTCAGCACAATTACCTCCTTTTTTCTCCCATAATAATCGGAGTCGCATGATGAAAACCGTGGACATTTTGCCCTTTGAGCTTTAACTAAGATGGCATCAATCAATTTTCCCTTATAATAATTTTGGATTTGAATCTCACTATTAATCAAAACAACGAAAATGATGGATATTTCAAACTATATGAAAAACTAAGTATTAAATAACATTTGGCCGCATATAGATTTTGAAAATCATAAAATTATTTTTCATATGTATCTTACCTTTTTTTTTAATGTTAAATTAACTTGTATCCTACTTATTTGATTAATTTAATTCAATGACTATGAGATTTATTTTAAGAGTCGACGCTTATTTATTTATTCTTAAAATTTGAATTCAAAATCATAATTAAGAAGATTTAATAATCTATCATTATACCCACGTAATATTAGTTCATATGTATCTTACCATTACATGGTAAGAAAATCCATAAACACAAAAATTTTGTGCCTAAGGCTTGGTCTTTGCTTTATTTGCCAACTCATCAAGTCTTTAATAAAACATCTTATCTCAGTCATTATAATAATTGATCGAAACCACAAAAAAAATTAACTGATGTGTAGATTTTGCAATTAAATAATGTGAGTTTTTAATTAACAACCATAATTGCACATAATTAAAGAAGGTAAAGGAAGCAAAGCGGCTCTTCCCGCTATTTGAATATACATCAAAAAAGGGCATCCATTTCCAATTAAAATAAAAAAATTAAAAATATATGATTGGCTAGATATAGGTCAAGAGCCCATTATTCAGATACACACGTCACACTCCGTGAAATTCCAAGGGTAGAAATTTCACACCCCTTCGTTCGTATGAAACGAATTTAATTATAATTATTATTATTATTTGGTATCATGAGTTGATTATCATTCAGTATTTAAAATTTTGCTCTAATTAATCTAGATAGATCGTTGCAGAACTCATTTTATGAAGACGGATCTCTTAATATTATTTTTTTCGTGTTCAAAGAAAATCAAACTCTAAAAAATATCTATCTCACCTATGTTAATAAATATTGATGAAACGAATTTAATTATATCAAAAGGGAAACAATAGAAATGGACCTGCAGAGACAAGATATGTGCACTTGTGATGGTGGGTCGCATTTTCAAGTAAGACATATATATGCACTAATATTCCAACAGCATTGTGGAAAAATATTCAACTCCCGTATTTGGTACTCAATGTAAAATAATTATACGTCTTCTTCAGCCCCCATTAAGCTTTCAAGGCTCATTTTCTCTTCAGACCAAAAGGAGATCAGTGGGACGCATGCATATCACAACATGAGACCTCACGATCTGAAAAGAGAAAAATATTCAAACTTGCAACTAAGTATACTTTCTTCTTTATAGAAACCTCATTCATCATTGAATGGGGTATCTAAATTAATCATTTTTATCAGATTCCATGCCCCTTTGTTAAGCAAGAAGATTCCATTAGATATTTTGCATTTTAATTGATGAGATTCAATTGGGGAGAGAGAGAGAGAGAGAGAGATGTTGCCTTAAGATCTAAGCAATCTTTTAATAGTGCGCCCTTAAAAAAGGTCACAATTGAGGAAGGAAAAGCTGAGGCAGCTTTATATTTGGGAACTTTTAACGTCCACAAAAAAGGAAAAAAAATAAAATAAAAAAGACACCGTAACAAAAGGTGAGTAGGTAAACCCACATGTTGACAATGACAAACTCAAAAAATCACAGCCTTACCTACGAATTAGCAAGCTTTTTGTACTTCACCTTTGTCCCCTTCTTTATTGTTTTGGGGGAAAGGGGGGAGGGGGGGACCTATTTTGCATCATCAAAGAGTCTTTATACAATTTTTTTTTAATAAAAATCTAAATCTGAAATTATCAAATTAGGGGAAAAAGATTTATACTATTAGGCTGTCCCCTTGGAGGCAGTCTTTATGCAATTTAACAGTTTTATGGAGGGATGATTTTATTTTATTTTTTAATTTTTTGGAAATTATGATAAAAGAGGAAAAAGAAATGTATCTTCTTGGAAAGGTAAGTTTAAGATTATCTCCTCCAATTGGCCACCAATCTAAAATAACATGGGGAGAAAAAAGGTATGCATATGCTTTCCTTCCCCCTTTTGAATAGAAATAAAAAGCATAAAACGATCAAAAATTCTCAAATAATATTGGTTAAGGAATTGGGCCTGCGGTATTTTACAGATCCACCCAGCTGTGTATTTCCAACAAAACTTTGAAGGCCCATGGACCAAAAAGAGCTTAATCCACGCCAGCGTTAAGAAATACAAAGCGCGAGTGCTCTCTCTCTCTCTCTCTCTAACTTGTCCAGAGAATGCTCTTCTATTCCTTCAACAAGAGATAGATAATTTTAAATACGGAGGTATGGACCCAGGTCTCTGGTCTTATAGGGGCCTAGTGGCGCATTCTAATCAGCAGGCCAGCTCTAAGCCCATAGTTAACTTTCAAAATGATAGCAATCAAATTCATCCCGGGAAAACCTCTTGAAGCCTAAGGAATTGACCCACTTGGGCTGTTACATCTAGATTTGAACCGGGATCAATAAATTAGGAAAAGAAATTGTGATTACTAAACTATCTGAACTTAACACCATTTTTGTTTAAAACTTAAAGAAATACTACATAAAACAAATATCGATCAAATAAACCTAATCTCACACAATTAATAATTGATTTTATCAATTCAAATATCAATATATTTTAACAAATTTAAACAATTATTTTGTCAATATATTGAAGTCACATTTATTTCGATATATATATTTTTAACAATTTTATTCGAATAAAAAAATTGACTCAACCAATAGAGGAAAGATAACACGAGGGATTACTATATTTTGTGAGGTTAGACTAATGGATAGTAGATTTAGTGGAATGTAATATTAGATCTTTTAATTAAATGTTAAATTCAAAATTTAGGAATGAAAAATACTATATTAGGAGAGCTACCTTTAACTAGGGCCTCTCATAGACACTCGAAACGGATTATTCGAAATATTGATTCGGATACAGGTGGTAGGTAAAAAAAAAAAAAAATTGTGAGGTTAGTATGAATCAAAATAGATTGATCTAAACAAGAAAAAATAACAATGGAAACACAAACAGGTAGCATATAATGTTCATCAAATGTGTTGAGCCAAAACAGCATATTCTTGTCCATTGCGATGCGGC
Organism: Dillenia suffruticosa; assembly: GCA_033439265.1. NCBI lineage: Eukaryota > Viridiplantae > Streptophyta > Magnoliopsida > Dilleniales > Dilleniaceae > Dillenia > Dillenia suffruticosa. Next base: position 4,206,877 of record JAVTVX010000027.1, read on the forward strand.
CCCCTCTTTTCATCAATGCTATTAAGATAACAACTTTGGTTAAAAGCAAAAAATTGAAAATTAATATTTTCTTTTCGAAATTGACAGATTTATTAGCAATACCAAGCTTATATCACATACAATGGGACGTTTCATGGTTTACAATGCCACATAATAATGGGGTTCTAATAAAATCAAAACAGACAATGATACATAACACCTCTCTCTCTCTCTCTCTCTCTCTCTCTCTCTCTCTCCCTCTTCAGTTGTGATCTCCAAAATGGCCAACCCCAGGGCTGTGACCGGGTTGGCCTCATTTCATCAGTTCTCTCACCTACACTATCAACACTATAACACTTCCTCAACAAAAATTTTCTTGGTCTTCCATAATTTGTTGTGTCATCTCGGCCCTTCATTTGATGACCTTCAATGTCAACCTCCAGATCTTTGCGCCGTCCGAGGATATCATCGGAGACGCGCGAAGTTGATGAAACCATAACAGAAAAACATATTGCTACAACCAGAAACATCTTAATAGCCATAGCTAGCCAACTACTAGGTCTTACATGTAAAATCCTAGTACCCACTTATATACCCATGTTCATTGATCATACAATTGAAATAAATTCCATAATTATTAATTTATTGAAGGCATTCGTAGGTAATTATCAAGTGGGCTAGTCAATTCCTTAGTGCAATCGAATGGGCCCAAAAACAATTAATTTCTTAAAATATCATTATGAATCTAAGCGATTTATTTATTAAGATCATCATCTTAGACAAAAGTGAGAGTACATAAACAGCTAGCACACGCTTCAACTATTAATTAAAATAGCACGGGTGCACTATCTATAAGTGCCACGAACCCTCCCTTAGAATAGAAAGGTAAAGCATTTGGAGAAACCTACAAAAACACTTTACAGAGGCATTTAAATATAAAATTACAAAAAATATCATTGTCGAGGTATTAACAAGTGTTTTGTGGGAGGATTAAAGTGGGGTTTATGTTTAATGATTTTTTTCTAATGTTTTTGAGGTTTAAACTAACTTAACTACCACTATACATGTGTAGTGCACGTGGGGCCAAATAAACTTTCAGAGAATCATTATTTGACTTTGTCCGGGGCACTGCATCTTTAAGAATCCAACTTTGCGGCGTTGAATTAAAAACAATATTATAGAATTTTTTTTTTTTTTGTGTATAAATTATATAAATAAAAATATTGTTATTGTAAAATAAAAAAGTGAAAATGTGGGATTATGATGATTTGAAGTTAATTATGATCAGTGTTTTGTATTGATTTTAGTTCAAAAATTTGTATTTGCTATATAAAAATTTATATAAGGGCTGCTTGTCTTTTCCTTTCTCCTTTAGCTTTTGCTTAATTCTCTCTGTCCTTTGATATTTTAATTTGTGCTTTCTGTCAAATGTTGGATGCTTATGACTTTGAATTTTGAATCTCTCTCTCTGTTTTTTTTTACTGAATTAATTGATATTTAGAATTATATTTCGATTAATTTAGTTTGAGTATCGAATCTAATTTAAAAGAAATTATTTTAATATAATTTTTTTTATTCCAAAATTTTTAATCTGAGACGTTTCAAAAATTAACACCCTCGTTCACTACAACGACCGTGCAATGATAATTTTGAATCTCTTTCTCCCTCCCATAAGTATAGAGACATTCAGATGTGGAGTAACTCTCTCTCTCTCTCTCTCTCTCTCTCTCTCTATCTCTGAGTCTAGATACATTGAGATATGGACCTCTGAGGCTAGATACATTGAGATATGGACTGATTTGCAGTGCTTTTGCTTTCAAAGGTTCGGAAGTCAAATGGTATATGCTCTCTCTCTCTCCTCTGAGTCCAGATACATTGAGATATGGAGTAATCTGTAATGATTCAAGGTTCAGAAGACAAATGATTTATTCTCCAAAAATGCTAAAAGTGCCATAAGATGAACATTGGTGGTCTGTAGCGCACTATCTCACCAGATACATGTGACCTTCGACAAGCAAAAGGGTTGAAACATGGAGGAAAAGAAAAATAATATATACTAATCTGTAATGATTCAAGGTTCAGAAGACAAATGGTTTATGTTCCAAAAATGCTAAAAGTGCCATAAGATGAACATGGGTGGTCTGTAGTGCACAATCTCACCAGATACATGTGACCTTTGACAAGCAAAAACATGGAGGAAAAGAAAAATAATATATACTAATCTGTAATGATTCAAGGTTCAGAAGACAAATGGTATATGCTCCAAAAATACTAAAAGTGCCATAAGATGAACATTGGTGGTCTGTAGTAGTGCACAATCTCAACAGATACATGTGACTTTTGACAAGCTAAAGGGTTGAAACATGGAGGAAACGAAAAATAATATATACTAAGATATACAAATATATGTCTTGGTAGATCAATACCTTGATTTCACTCATTACGAGTTCAATAAGGCAGAGATACTTGTAAGTTGGAATAGGCATATGCTTTGGTATATGGCCAATTCCAGCTACATTTGGTTGCATGCGACCAAGACATATATGTGACAAAATCCACACCGGTTTTGGACTTGCAATATACTTCTCATTCAAGAGTTACCCTTATCAATCTTCTATGAGTATAGTGATATGAGTGTAGTGATAATCAAAATTACGAATTAAAATTTTGATAATAAAAAGATATGAATTAAGAGAGTCAACCTCATAACGAACTCCACAGTGATCAGTCGAATTAATCAGAATAATCTGGATACCAATCGGTAAAAACAAAAAAAAGAGTAATTTTATAAAGAGTAAAATAAATTTAAACTTTAATTAGAACAAAAATAGACTTCAAGAGTAAGCTAGCGCATGAGACTCCGCCATTGTGGAGCTTCAAAGGGAATACTTTAAGGTAATTCTTACCACATGATGAAAACAATGCCACAGAAAATAAAATCTCTATTCAAAGTGGAATAATACTAATTATGGGGTAAAATTATAAATAATATCTATCTTAAGGTAATCTCCTATCTATTTTTTATTTAAGGGGTTTGATTATAGTAATGTTAGTGTCAAATGGATGAGCAAACCCTTTTAGTCAAAAACAATTTAGAATTGGGATTGATACAGTACTGATGTGACTGATCAGACTTTCTTAATCGTAAATAGGTTGAAAGTTATCCCAAAGATGGGGATTAGTCAAGTTTTCCATCATAAAATTAGGATTTTGACATTCAAAGTGGCCCCATGTAGTAATAAAGAGAATTTCGATCTCAAAGAAAAATGAAAAGACTTATGAGTGCTTCAAGTTCTTTCATACGGTGGTACTTGATCTACATCAAAAGCAAAATACTTTTTGTGAATGCTAGGCAGCTACATAATCTATGTAATTGGATGACTTTTTCTTTACATGTAAATTCCTTTAACCCTGATAAACATAATATTTAATTTCAAAATTTTCATCATCCTTTGCAATAAGTTATGTTGTGGCGTAAAGCTACAAAATTTTTGAGAGAGATTGAGAGAGGGTGAGGAGAGCTAAAGGAGGTAATTAAGTATTAAGTCAATTAATTCATGAATTACATTTTGCTAGACAAAATATACTTTTTTACAATCATAATGGAAGTAAGACAAGGCATTTCTTTCACTTGGCTACAAAATAAGGGAATTAGTTGTGAAGAAAATGGCCAACACCGGGACTATGACCAGGAGCTGTAGGTCGAAAATCATCCACATTTCCTACCTTACTATAATGAGTACTCTTGCTTGTATACTCTTGGTGTGAGACAATCTTGTTAAGCATACTACCCTTTACGTTGCTAAAAGATTTGATCTCTACATGCTTTGGACATGCCTTGCATAACCTTGGCTTCAAGTGCTTTCTTCCCTGGGTTGATACAATTTGATGAGACAAAATTATTATAAGAAGAAAAGCACAAAGTTTTGACATATTAGCGAGAGAGGGCCGGGCGCCGGGATGGGTTTGCTTAAGAAACTGCTATAACACTTCCCCAGCGTTGTATGGGAGGGGTGGCTTGAAAACTATTTGCGGCCACTGTAGTATTTAAAGTTTCTATGCAAGAGAAGCACACATTTGCAAGGCCTTCACTAGTGGGAAGATTCCTTAGGGCAATAACATGGTTGATATACTAAAGAAAGAGGGGAAAAAAGTTACAAAGAGTAGAATGGCTTAATAGTTTAAAGCTTTCAAAGCCCAACCTTCCAAAAAAATTAAAGATTTAGTCAAGCCTAGTAGTAAATATTATCATGCCCCATGCCATATAAAAACTATATAAATCACCCCTTAATTGAAATAGTATTTTTTTTTAAATAACAAAGTGATAAAAGGGGTTTGATCTCTTTGTTAAAGGAGTTTGGTTTCAGATCATTTCATTAAGCAGATAGGGTAATCTGGTAAATATTTACCATAAATTATGGTATTGTATCTTGTTTATTTTTGAAGTACCTATGCATACCACTTTTTTAGATAAAAAATTTTGTCATTTTATCTTCCTAATGTTCGAAAAACACCCAAACAAATTTCTTGAAAATATCACTCTCTCCTCTCAAACTTTTCTTGCATAGAAAAATATGTATCATTATTTGATACAAAGTAATGAAAAGCAATCTTTGTTTAGAGCTTGACCTACAATCATTCACTTGAACAATACCATTAAATTAAAATATCCAATGCCATTGATATCTTCCATCAAGATTTCGTTCAAAAAGTTTTTCAAAGCCTTCTTTCACCTTTCAGAGACTCAAAGGTTGCAAGCTAGCATATTATATGAATCATGAGATTGAGAGCTAAGTGTATTAGTAGCCAGCCACTTTCTCTCTAATCATGCACACTTTTCTGCCACTAACCATTAACCAATACAGCGAAAAACACTGCTTAGCTACTATTTGGACGGCTCCTGCAAAAGGTTTGGACCTTCTTTAACTTTATTTTTTGGAAGTCGACAGTCGAGAACCTAACTTTACAACCAAACGTATGCATAAAAATATAGTAGGGTCCGAATATAGAATTGGTAGTTTATTTTAAGGTTCCAAAATGATCATTAGGCCACCAAATGAAAGCACCCAAAGACTGCTTGCTGTTAATGGTATGAATTATTAGATAATAGAATAAAGATAGGGTACTCCCTAGCTTGGGGAGGCTAGTGGGCCACTGCAATTCTATAAAAGGTTAATTCAAATTAGTGTAAACTATTGTGTATAGTACAAATGTCTTAGACAAAATATAGTGAGTCACAGCATTCCTTTTGTAGTTCACTCCAGTCTTATTCCATTGTGATATCTTTTTGTATTCTAGGGCGGTTGGTGAAGGACTTCTCTCTCTGTCTCTCTCTCAAAAGATTTTGGTAGACATTTTTATGCTTGGGATGCTTTGCAGGACTAAAGAAAATGAGTTATGCTAACTATCACTATTCATCCAGCAGGGTTATGATGCATTTTGATTCACTAGATCATCGCGTAAAATAATATATTGCCATAAAATGATGCCTATGTATAACATTTTCCTTTGCGAAACCATATAGATTGAATCAGGTAGGCCAATATGAGAAATCATATGTTAAAATACAAAAATATTTTTCACAAGCTGTTTCATGTGTCTTCTTGATTCCTTCACCCATTTGGTTTGATTGCTATAAGAGCACCGTAATCAGGCAAATCCATTGGATCACAGGTTTTAATAAGTAATCACTAAGATAATTTGAAAGATTTACGAATGATGGACCGGCCGATCCAAAGACCGGAATTGCACTTAAATGGTCAAACCCGGCGGTTCAAGTGCAAACAACTGGCCAATTTTTGAAAATGGAAAATTCTAGGAGAGACATTAACGTATTTTCTTGACTTTAGTTTGTTGGTGTTACTTTTATGGTGAATTTATGATTCAAATAAATTTTTTTCTATTACTTTTATTGTTTTATTTTATTACTTAAATTTTTATTTTTTTTAAGATAATTTTAATCGACCTTGTAGTCCAACCGCTAACCTAGTTCTTTTGTTCACATGCCCGAGTTGATAGCCTGGCCAAGTTTAAGAAGTACGGTTCTAAAACCTATGTTCATTACTTGGTGCAGGAAAGGTAAACCAAGCTTGTTTCAGAAATCATATCTCTCTCTCTCTCTCTCTCTCTCTCTCTCTCTCTCTCTCTCTCTCTCTCTCTCTCTCTCTCTCTCTCTCTCTCTCTCTCTTCTAACGCGTGCACACACACACATTCCACACAATTTTAAAAGCTCTATCGTTTTTCATTTTTGAATTTGATATTATTTTTCTAGTGTTAAATTTGAAAGGAAAAGGAAAAGCTAATAATAGGTGGAAAAAAAAATTGTAATGATTTTCATCTCTGATATAAGAAAAGATGGCGTCATCGACATAAGAATGGCAAAAACTTCTGGTAACTTTTGGTTGCAAATTATGGTTCTTATCTATCTTCCTCCGTCCATCATTCCCAACAAAAAAAAGCTTGAAGAGCAAATGGGGCATTTCTTTAAGCGAAACCATTTCTTTTTCTTAATGACTAATAATTCTATATACACTAAATTTTATATAATAATTTATATCAATAAAAAAAATTAAATTTAAATAATTTTGAATTAATTAAAATATATTTTAAATAATAAAATAAAAAATACTGAGATAGACTATTTAACTCGTTTGATTTACAAATTATTTAGTTAATTTAAGAAGCAGGACTGGGGCGGCACATGATACCAAAGGCCGATGCAAAGTAAACTCTCTCTCTTTCTCTCTCAATGCAACTGGTTCCAAAGTCTGAGGAACAGCTCTCCCTCTCACGTTGATTAAGAACCCAAAAGGCAAAAATGTAGTTGATCAATAGTTGTTAAGATTCTCCCGCAGACATTTAGGTCAGAAAACATGTGCCTCTGCCCGTTTTTTCTTACACGCATCTTTTAACTTATCATTCGGAATATTATGAGGAATGCATTTTCGTGGACTTACACAGTTGCTATACGGATGGAACGATTTCTATAAGAATGTTATATCAAAGAACAAAAGCTATAAAAGTGTGTTTATTAATAATTTGTCATTTAATTTGCAAAAAAACTTGTAAAAGCATTTTGCTTTAGCAGCATTCTTTCTTTACCTCTTCTTGTTCTCTTCATATATGCTCAATATAAGTCCATTTTGGTAAATCGGCAAATTCTCAATCTTTAAGCTGTATTTTCTACATAAGTTTTACGCGTGCATGTAACTGTGTACAGAGAGAGAGAGAGAGAGAGAGAGAGAGAGAGAGAGAGAACAGTTTTACTTTTACATTACAACATATTTAAGCAACCAAAAAAATAACCATGAAAATGGCACACTCTCTTGCATACTAATACCAATGAAAATACAACAACAACAACTTGTGCATGCATTAGGCAAACTCTCTTGCATATAATACTAATACCAATGAAAATACAACAATAACAACTTGTGCATGCATTAAGTTAACTTAGTTGTGAATGGAGTGACCAATGCCAGGACTGTGACCGGGTGTTGTGGGTCGAAATGCATCCACACTTCCATTATCTGTTGATTCAACGTGGACATGCAAGTGATTCGGGATACCTGCGTTATGCCCTCTGCTCCTTTTGGCGTGAGGAGTCAAGCATTTGACACACTTCTTCCTCAACCTTAAACTCCTCCCTTCAAGACAAAGGACTTCGCTGGATAGGATTATAACTAGAAAAAGAAAACAAGCACCAAGTTTGGCCATGGCTAGTGAACTAGTCTAGGAGAAAAAATTAAGTAGAGAGAGAGAGAGAGAGAGAGAGAGAGAGAAATCAAGGGGGAGCTTGGGAGATACTTGCATTCCCTCCCCTTCATGGCATGGGATATTTAAGGTGCTCAAAAGGTGATCATGTGAGGTCCCAAACATCAAGGAAGATTCTGCAGCAACTTCATATATTGAATATATGCATGGGCTAGCTAGTTAGAGAGGAATATGCTCCTTTTTTTTTTTTTTTTTAATTTAGAGTCAAGGCCATTGGAGCAAATGTACAAGATTAAATTTGGAAAACCTAGGAACAATTCATAACTTTTTCTCTTTTGAAATGTACATCTATCCGAGATATGATTCAATTGCATGTCTCCATTCACATGCAAGCCGAGGGAGCCAGGACAGCTATCCTAAAATTTTAAGAAACTATTTGACATATATAATTTTAAATATTATTTATCCTCGGAGGAAAAAATTGTAATTTCCCTTTGACCCTGCTTTGCCCCTCATTAACAACAAAATTTGCCTAGTTAAGAATTGAATTTTTGGCCTCCCTCAATAAAGTTTTTTTTTTTTTTTTGGTTTGCTCTTATCTCTATTGCTATTACTAAAAATTCAATTCACTTGAATTATTTACTTCTTGGAAAGCCATTATTTCTCACTATTATACAATAAAGTTGTCATTTTTCTCCCAAGATTAAATCGTAATTAACTTTCTTTCTGGTTTGATTCTCCTTTAAGTCATTTATATATTTCTACCCTTGGTTCTTATTTTGTGCCTTTTTCAAATATTTCTCCCATTTGTTTCTATTATTTTCATTTGGAGAACACCCTTTTAGGCATTTTGGACCAGTTCAAAAGTTGGCCTAAATTTTATATATACGATACTAGTAAATAATAGATACTTAAGAATTTTTTTTAAAAAAGGAAAAAAAAAAAAAGTGAAGGGACAACAAGTGGGTACTTGCACTGTTCATAATTGACCCAGAGAAAACACAAGAGGGCAGGATCCTTTAGGGCTTTTGCCCTCTTCCTAGTCCACACCATACCACATGCCCTAAAAAAAAATTATAACTGAACGGTCTTCCTTAGAGCTTTGAATGAATAATCAAATAGATGGGCAATTGGCCTCTAGCTACTTAGGATTTTGTTTTTAAGTTGATTAAATACTAATTTCATTTTATTTATTAAATATATTTATGGTACCTCTGTCCTTTACTGGAATCACCAAATTACAACTATGAAAAGGGACAGCTGAAAAGGGGGCTGCACATGCGCTCTGTCATTGGACCCAGACAAGCATATTGGCCACACTCGAGCTCGTTGCTTTGTGTGTGAGCTATTTTCTGCTTGTTATTAATATTTTAAAAAAATAAAAGCTATTATTGATAAAATTAAATAAATTAAATTTTAGGTAGTAGTTCACGTTAATATGTATCAACTAATTTTCTTATAAAAATATGTTTTGATTAATTCAGATAAATATTAAATTAAAAGTTAAATATTATATGAATCAAATGTATTAGATATCAATTCGACTAAACTTTTTAAACGAAGTTAATTTTAAATTAGCCAAAATATCTTATAAATTAAATAAAATGATTTAAAATATACTAAGATAAATCGTTACGTAATATTCATTCTATGTAGTTTATGTAACGTTAGTTTTAAAAATTGATCATAACTATTTGTTAAGATCAAAATAAACTTCTATTTGTTTAACAAAGATTGAGTTGAACCAATTTTAATAAATAGTGTTTTTTAATTAATTATTGAGAATACTACTATTCAATCGAAATGCATCACTCTATTTAGACCATGGTTAATAATGTCAAAAACGTGATTTTGATATCGATATCTATGAAATTTATTAATTTAGATCATCATTCAATTATTTTTTATTAATAAAAAATAATTAAACACCTCCTCCACTATAAGAGATGTCAAAAAAAAAAAAAAAAAAAAAAAAAAAAAAACCAAACCATAGTGAATCCATATTCTTGAAAAGGAGTCTTAGGTAGACTAGAGAAGGTTGAAATGGTTGATGAAGCCGTACAAGATTCAAAGAGTATCTACCCACTTGTTGGTCATAGCTTGTTTAGGACATCACTTGGTATCCACTATTAATTAAGTAGATGTATCTAAAGATGCCATGGAATCTCCACATCTATAAAACACTAAACTAAAGATTAAGAGAACAAGGAAGGAATCAATGTTCACTTCACTTGCAATCTCACATGTAGAAAAGGCATGAACTCCCGAGAACCTTGCAAGTTGTGTGCTACAGATTGCTAACCATCGTCCGTATGCAATTCATGCCATATCTGACTAATTGTCTATTGTATCTCCACTATGTTCTTACAACTTATTTCCCATTTAGTATAGTAGACATTATAAGAAAAAGACAAGAAAAAAACTTTTAGAACCCGCGACCCAAGAACATGATCACAACGCCTCCACCACCGGACCAAGTTAACATCTAAATCATGGTGTTTTTTTTTTTTTACTTATTATTTATCTCATACTTTTTAATAATAATAAAATAATAAAAAATTAATAATTAATAATAATAAATTGTAATTTTTTACATAATAAAAAAATAATATAAAATTATAATTTTATTATAAAATAATAAGATTATTTTAAGCTAAAATAAAATAATAAAAATTTTAAAATAATAAAATAATATTATTCTTCTACAAAATAAAATAAAAAAAGAATTATTAATTAACAAAAATTAATAATTAAAGAAAAATTAAAAAATTAAAAAAATTAAAAATTAAAAAAATTAAAAAAATTAAAAAAATTAAAAATTTAAAAAATTTAAAAAATTAAAAAATTTAAAAATTAAAAAAAATTAAAAAAATTAAAAAAATTAAAAAAATTAAAAAATTAAAAAAAAAAAAAAATTCATCGGTAATCCATCGGTAATCAGTAGCTAATTTTTTCGTCGGTAATCCGTCACTAATTTTTTCATCGGTAATCCGTTGATAATCCGTCGGTAATCCGTTATTGATAAGTTTATAATTATTTTTTATTTTTTATTTTTACTGTTGACCACTATAGAGACGGATTAGTAACGGAAATATTTTCGTCGTTAATTTCTATCATTAATCTATCACAAATCGTTTGGTATTTTATCCGACAGTATTCTATCGGAAATCCGTCGCTATTAGTGACGGAATTTTTTCTGTTAGTAATTTTTCGTAACTGAAAATCTATTTTCTACCAGTGAGAGTTGTTTGTCATTGCATCGGGTCTGATCGAATTAGGTTAAAATCTTAACAAATCAAAGCTATTTTATAAAACGTTGGTTTGGACTTGACTTTAGTCTATGATAAGCCAAGCCAAAACAATTAGACTTGTGTAGTTTGTTTGTAAATCTAACAAGGGCATTATGCTAGACCTATAAACAAATTTCAAACACTTTTGAAAATTTTATCTTAATTTATAAATTCTAATTATATGATAAAAACTTATTTTATATAACATTAATTATACAGACCGATCTCTCAAAACTAATAAATCAAATCGAACAAAAACAGACCGAATCTCCTTAACTAAATATGTCAAACTTTTTAATTTAAATCTAACTCGATTAAAAATGCAAGCGAGTCAGCGATGCTAGGCTTCAAGCTGCTTTTGACGAGTGATTTGACATTTTTAAACCTCTGACTTAGCACATTGCAAAGCATATTTTTAATATGTCATGTATTTTTTTTTTTTACAAAAACATGTAATTAAATAGAATCGAATCAAAGAAATGAGGATGGAAGTAGGAAGGTTCTACTACTTGAGATGTCCCGAGGGACTTTGGTTGCATGTATGTTTCACCAAAAATGACCCTTTAAATAATATTGTTCCCATCACAGGCTTTGGTTGTTAAATAATATTTTCAATAATAAAGAAAAAATTTAATCAGCTGAAAACTAAGAAAAAATCTTTTTCTTTTTTTTTTTATACATAGAAAAGCTTATGGAAATCCACAATAATACTGTATCATTTTGTAGGTATAAGATTTATCCTACTAACATTAACTTTTTAAAATAAGCTTTTAATATTTTTTGGGAAAAAAGTAGTAAAATTAACAGCACTCACTCTGCAGGTCTAACTCGTTGTTTGGCTGAAATCAAACATCTTATAAATACAAACTTTAACAATCAACCAAAATTAGTTTAATCTCATGAATTATATATATATATATATATATTAAATTGGCATTGAAGTTTTACGACCTTCGTTAAAAAACTTAATCTAATCTCAAATGTATATCGTAAAATCTCACTGTAATCACGTTCAAGCAAACAATGAAGATAAATTCATATAGTTTATATCTACACAAGACCAAACCCCTACATTTCGAATAATACCAGTAGGATCACAGTAATTGAAGATTAGATAAACACCCCCCCATCTGCAGTTATGAATCTATAAACATGTATAGCATATTGTATGCTCATTCTTTAGATCCATAGGATATCCAGCAGACAAGTATTTCCATGTCCATAGTTTTCCTGTGCACATGTAACGGATTCCTTGTATAAGTCACTGTCTTCTTCAAAGACTATTGTCTGCTGGATATCCTATGGATCTAAAGAATGAGAATACACAAAACTAGCGGCCAACCCCTTACATACTATATGTATACATGTCTACGGATTCATAACTGCAGATGTGGTGGGAAGTGAATGGCCAACACCAGGGCTATGACCTGGTTCAGTGGATTTTAATTCCTCTGTGTCTCCTGTAAGAGGACTCGTACTAGAACCATCAATTGGTGCCTTGGATTGATGGGTTCCTGTGTATCCTACAAAAGCATGGCCAACACCAGGACTGTGACCTGGTGCCGTGGTTTTAAAATCTCCTGCAATTCCTGTGACAGAATGGTTATCACCAAGTCCATTGCCTTGTTCTTTTGGTATAGTGTCTTTTACAAAGGAATGGCCAGCACCAGGACTGCTACCTGGTGCGGTTGGTCGAAAGTCATCCATATGAGCTTTAGGCTTCGTGTCAAAGCTGATTCCCTCTTTTGGTGCATCTTGGGACGAAGTTTCCTCTTTCTGAGGAGTTAATTGAACAATACCAAGAATGTGGTTTGAGGTGGCGTGTAGAAGATCTTTTTGTCCTGCTGTGTTGTGGTGGGAGTCCATAGGTTTGGTTTCAGCTTCCACGAATACAAGCTCTCGCTTGTTCAATGACCTTATAGGCCTTGCCTCAGCTAATAGAAAGCCATGGCAGGTAACCATTGCAAAAAGTAACGCACAGAAATGGATTTTGTTTATAGCTAGTGAAGGGCGACTATGGAGAGATTGAACTTTGGCCATGATTCAGGAAAGGGAGAAGTAGCTTTGTTATCAGACACAAGAGGAGTTGAAGAAGGATGAAGTGCAATAAGGAAAAGAGAGAGGTGTAAACACGATGATGTCTACTTTGCCTAGGCTTGGTATTTATAAACTCCGGACCTCACACAGTGAACATGATTATTTGAGTTTTTTATTCATTCATGTACCTCTGACCATGTTCTGTTATCATTTGAACAGCAAACTGCAACATTAAGAAAAGCTTTGAACTATACCAAACAGGATACTATTTAATATTTAAATGTCATATTTGGAAAGTCAAGAATGCCTTACTTGATGATCTTAACATTACACATGTCCTTGTCATTCTTTCCCCTGTTATACTCTGTTTTAATTCGTAGTTTTTGTTTCCTTCTCAGATATTTGTTTTTTTAACAATAGAAAAATGTATCCATGCCTGATTCAATATATTTTATAGCATAATAATCATTTGAAGCTTGAATCTTGATCATTGGTTATATGGTGGCCTTTCATTGTTTTGAGATGCTGCTTTAGTGTTTGAACATCGTAAGGGTGATAATCAATTTACTGCAATTCTTTTCCATAGGATGGAAGATCCGATCCGTGGTTGTTTAGAATAACGAAACTGAGCTACAGTATGCTGGTTGTCCCACTACTGAGATGTACCGAAGGTAGGGATTCCTCCCACTTCTGTAGTTTTTCTACTATTCTATGTGGATGGTTCATAGCAAGCTTAGAACTCTTTTGGTCAACAAACTGAAGTGATATACATCTGTCTTTACTCTGTAGCTTATTTTTCTTGCTTTTAAATGAGCTGCATGATTGCTTAGCGGTTGGCTGAAAACATCAGGATACCTTGTAGTTAGTGAGCATCAAGAGAATCTTCCTTTTATAGCACTATTACTTGCCCCTGAAATTTCAGTTGACTTGAATAGATTTTCATTACAGGGCATTAACAGTGTAGCTAAACAAGTTATTCTTTCTTTTGAGGATCACCGTCCAACAGAAGGCTGTACTATGCTTAAAACTTGTTTAAACCAACTTCTTCTCTCATATGTGGAGTATGTGGAGCATAATTGGGAAAAGTAATCATTACCTCTCAGATTATTAAACACCTGCCTTTCCATGTTTGAGGCAGGGAATAAAGCACTTGTAATTTTCTGAATTTTAAATGATCAATCTTCCAAGTACCGGGTAGAAAAAGTCTGTAGCCATCTGCCTCTGTTCATGATTTTAGTTTTTTATTTTCTAAACTGTAAGTTGTATTTCGTGTCATATTATAGAATTCCTCATTATTTTTCAAAATGAATTTTTTTTGTCACCTTGGTTTTCAACCCAAAATCATTATCGCTGGTGCTTGAAATGTGTCTAACTAGTCCCATGTGTTTTTGTATGTTAGAATATAGCTTTTATTGCTAAATTGCTTCACTTCATGTGACCCTTTTGTGATTTGATTCAAAATCATTTAAGCCCTTTGCAGTTTCAAAAATATATCAAATTTCCCTCTTTGCTTTTTGTGTTTTAGTACCCCGCTCATTTGGATCCTTTGACCAGTAACAAAAACAGAGGGCTCACTTTTGCTGGCGATGGCAAGCATAGTGGAGGTACTGCCCCTGATCTGCCTGTACCAAGGTTGAAGTCCCACAATCTTGACACAAATTGAGCCGCGGAGAGGATAAGTGATTTTGGGATAAAGCACAGTGAATAAGTGAATTTCCCCCCTTTGAACACGATGAAGACTTGACACATTTTCTACATCATTTTGGGAGAAAAATTGTAGTCCTGTGTTTGGCCTATTAAACAGATTCCACTCGGTGCTATTCATTGTTAAGGACGTTTGAATCAGCATTTTTGTGACCTAATCCCATGCTATTCATTGTTGGAGATGCATGAATCAGCGTTTTGGTGGCCGGATCTGCAAAACTATATCAAGGCAAGGGGTATTTTTAGTTCAGAACCTCGAAGTTTGAATGATGCTTTAAATTTCTAGGAGCCAAATTTACAAATTTTGCTTTATGCGAAAGATTGGTTCGTACAAATTAGTCATATTATATGCAATAATAGCACCACTATATGCTTAGTGCAAATTTGCACTTCAAAAATAATAATTTCAAATCACAATTAAAAGCTACCATTGAATGAAAAAGAGCACCCTGTTAGGAATGGATGGTTTGTATGAAATCGCCGACATTTGACCGAATTTTGGTTTTTTGTGCCCAAAGATATGAATGGCCCTTCAAAATCTTTAAGCAGTTGAATTTTGTGGTTCCAATATGGCTTTGACCATGTTATATCATGTGGGCCTACCATAAATTAAAGAAGCAATCCCTCAGGAGGAAGTAGCCTTCTAAATGGAGTGTATAACTAGAAGAATTACCTTACTTTGAGTCTTTGAGGCAAATGATTTTGTAGCATGTGTATTCTGGGCATAAGAGCATAGGCTTAAACATGGACATTGCCCGACTAATACTCTTGAGCCCTCTTTATAGTTCCAAACTAAAATCCCTTCCATCCTATCTGCTATAAATTTTGCATTTAATATCAATCGCTACAGTTTCCAGGATAATCTGTCAGAAGAAAGTGGTGGTGCCATATTGTATGAATTTGACTTTGTTTTGTGTTAGTTTAGCACATGAGCAAGTGGTAGCCAGTATTCTAAGCATCGAATTGATGATAAAAATGAGCATGCTTTGGAGTGCCTCTCTGTTGATTGCAAACCAAACATGGTTGATTCAAATGCCAGGTTCATTATGTGTTTTTTCCAAAATATAATTGTCCATAAGTCACAAATGTCAAATTGCACCAAAGCCACCAACTCCTTCTAGGGACCCAACCACTCATCTTTGTCACAAAATGTCATGAATATTCAATTTCAAATAGGTCAAATGAAGCCAATGATGAACCTGAAAGTGCCGTGCCTCGACCATCTTCTCTCTCTTTTAGGGCATAATAAAATATGTAGATTCTTTCCAAAAGTACAGGGTCTGGTTGGCTCCTCAAGTTGGGGAACCCTCTTCCCGGCCTCCTCCCACTGAAGTTAGTCATAAAAAGAAAGATTTAGTACTGCACTACAAAACAAAGTGAATTTGGTAGTGCGCAAATATTTGTTTGTAATGATTATTATACTATGACATTGTGCGATAGGAGTTGGGTGCTTGTGACTTTGCAGCGTGACAAGTATCTTCCTTGTGCTTTAGAATCCAAGTGGTCTGAGATAAAATCTTCACTTTTTGGTCTGGAGGCATTCTAGTTTGTGACTGTCCATACATTTTATGTGAATTACAATATTGAACCTGCAGTTACTGTGGCATACCAGCTTGTTGAAGATAAATTTTTTATAATAGGAGGAATCAGGATTGGCTTTATTCGGCAGCCAACGATCAGTATTTGGTTATTAAATGGATTAAAAATTCTAGAAAGCAATCAAGTAGTGAACTCAAGGATTTCTGAGAATGCAGAAAAACAAATGGCTTATTTTATGTTGTCCCAGTAAAGAATGATTGCTTGACAACATCCTTTACAGAAGAAACCTAATAAGATATATCAAAATCCCTTCTACTTGTAGGAATGATATGTAAATTTATAAGACATCTTTGCCTTTTCAGTCCATGCAATTTTGATGGATTAATTTTTTCTTTCTTTGATTGAAAATTTTGATTGATTAATAGGCCAGATGTTGATCTAATAGACAATTAAGTTCATCAAGAGTGAGAAAGATGCCGCTTGGCTGCCCCAAAAAATCAACAATTTCATTTAGTTTGTTAATATAAATACTCCAAAGAAATTATACCATTGGAATTCAATAGCTAAACTATTTGCTAGGAGAGAACATTTCTTGTAGTAGGGAAAATGGTTTCATTCTAAGAAAACTGCCATAATGCACATTGCTGCATGTTTTGTAATAAGGCTACTTATAACAACAGATTCACATGCCAAGGTTTAGCATAAACTAATGTGAACTCATTTTAGATTTCAAACATAACCTATGATCGTTATGTAGTTTGTTGAAAGATTAGATCTTGTGGAAGTGCAGGTGATTGGGATATATTCTCTGATCTTTCTTTAACATACACTATGAGCAGATAATAGAACTTTGACACATTTATTCTGCTGGAATTTTTACAAAGGTCACCTTGTAGCTTTGGTGGGTGAGAAAGTTGGGAAGTGCCTTAAATAAAGCAGTTAATCTGTTGAGGTGACTGATATGGAATTGTTCACTATAACTTCTAGAATGGAAGTGTAATGGGGTGGCGAGGAAGGTGTAGGCTGATTTAACAGACTAACAGTCAAAACGCTGCATGCAGTATAGCTAGGGCATGTTCTTGATATAACCTGGGAGAAGGCAGTTTTGTGCTCATGTTTTTTTTAACTATTTTCATGTCCATAGCTAGGGCATCAGCGTAACGAAGATCATGACCACAATAGAATTCTTGAAAGCAGGCAGTTGGAGATCACTTCTACAATAGTTATTTCTTTCATTAAAACCTGGACGCAATACACCATCTGTCACGTTAATGCCACTTCTTGAGCAGAAGCTAGACAACATACACAATACCAGAATCACACCACCACACTAAGCAAGATACATGAAAGTAAAAGCATGCTAGTTATTGGCATAAATAGATGGCTGGTCCTAGTTAGGGGGCACTGAATGCCCAACACCGGGGCTGTGTCCAGGGGCTGTGGGCCGGAAGTCATTGACAGATCCTGGGGACGGTGGCTGAGGGACCTCGGTGACATTACTTGGTACTGTGGTCGAAGAGACTGTAGCTTTTTCGACTTTGCTTGTCATGTCAACCTGCAAGTAGCTGCTGTACTCAGCAGTTTCTCTTGTTTCTACTTTTGTGACGTTGCTGTTAACATGGTTTTTTGGAGTTTCCTTCTCTTTTAACTTGATATGCCGTCCCTTGGTTGGTTCAAGTCCCTGGGACAGAATCAACACAAGGAAAACAAAATTGAGAAGAAACTTCAGTGAGGCCATGGAGAGAGAGTTAGAGAAAGAATATTGAGCGATGCTAGACCCTTCTAACATTACAGCTATTTATAGTGGTGGAGGGTCATACAAAGCCTTAACCTAATTCTTATTAAATTGGATGCATTCTTTTAGATGATAGAAACCATTAATTTCTTTCTCCCTTTTGTGCACAGACACGCTCCACACGTGCTCCACTACCATAAAATAGGTACACAGCTTATGGCTGTAGAATTTGTCCGCTAATGATCTTCTGCATGGCCCATGCAAATGGAGATGTCTATAAAATTCCTTTTTTTTTTCTTTTTAAAGGAGAAACTGGTGGATTCAAATTTATTACGTACAATCTTCATTCTTAAATTCTTCAGGAACACAATGTGAATATTGTTTAGTTGTGTATGCTGCATTAAAGCCACTGTGAATGTAAGAAATGTAACTAAGGGAACCGAACACAAGTTGAAGATTTCTTTTCCCATCACTCTAGTTACTTGTACTGTTGTGATGATTGCGGTGAGCCACACCACCACTATAAGGTTGTCCATTGTAACTAGGAGGCCGTGAGTTCATATTGTAGAATTTATTTTTCTGTCTGCAGGGGTAAGGCTGCTTTTCCCCATTATCACACCACAGCAAGTTTTGTGCTCTAGACTTCCCTTTTCTTTTCCTTTTTTTCTTTATTCCTCTCTTTTCTTTATTATTTTTACTATTCTTTTTTCTTCTACATGAAATGATAATTGTTCAATTAACAAACATGGTCATCTTTCCAACTGTTAGCCAGCAACCATAGGGTGTTGAACCTGTGCCTTATTGTACTTTTTGTAGTCTTTTAGTCTAAGTGTAATCTATAGCTTATATTTTAGTCTCTAATACACCAAAAAGCAACTCTAGAGGCTTGCAACTCTAGAGGCTTTTGCCTAGCTTTACAGTAATGCGTGGATTAATTAGAGGAGAATCTGCAATGTGTTTGTTGAACTAGTTCATACGCATTTGCTTTTTCTTTTGACCCTTGTGTTCATCTTTTTCAAATACAGATTTGTCGGTAAGTTCTAAGTGCTTAAACTCTCACAGCCCTAAGTATGGTTCCTACAGAAAACTAGCTTTGCAAATGGATGAACCTGAATTTTTCAAACTGAGAATGTATAATGGCCTCTGATTATAATTCACCATATATCGAGAGGAAATGTCCAAAAATGTCACCTTTTACATGGTTTGATCCATACTAGTTATTATCTTTGGCTAACATTGTTCTTTCTTTCTTCTTCAGGGGCTTAATGCAATCACTGTCTATGATGAAAGGCCAGACTGAGGCAGATGCATTTATTGGACCCAAAAGCATGGTTCCTTCTGCACCATTCTGTGTGTGTGTGACTTGGAACCCGTTTTCCTGGAAGCAGTAAAATCGTAATCATCCGTTGGTTTCTTCTAGCCAGGTCTAATGCTGAAGTGATTATGAACGGGGGCAAGGCACCAGATAATGCTTTGGCAATGAGCATGTTCATGTCCAATAAGACCCGATATTCGATCTATTAAGGAAGCTAATGGTATTGATTTGGGGGCATGACCAATTCTTGTTGGCTAAGGGTGGTCCCAAAAACAAGAGAATGCTCATCGTTTTGCCGTAGATTAATATAATAGGAAAAACATATACTCATTTTCATTTTTGAGATGTGTGACTTAAGCTGCATAACATCAATTGACGGGAGACCTTGTGCATCTTAAACTTGGTGGATTACTCTGACTGAATCTTTAGATTCATCTCATTATTTTCCAATGTGCACTGCTCGAGATCCGGTAGTGTCAGTGAAATCATTCAAGGAATCTTATGACAGCCTTTGAGCATGCAAGTGGCTCCAATTTGTTTATTTCTGCATAAAACTCTCCTAATGCTGAAATGGAAAACAGAAGGTGGAACTCCTTTCATGGTGGGACTATACGCGTGTCTGACAGCATGTGTTGTAGGTCCCAATCAAAGAAAATTTGGCCCGAAAATATCAATGACAAAATCAACCGATTACTAATGCGATTCAGTTTTTTTAGTGTATTGTACAAAAAAACTCTCGTCTGCGGATTTCTTTTTTATTTTTTAATTGATCAATCGGTATCCAAAACCCTATTTTGATTATCTTGATTTGAATTTTATCGGATTCAATTTAAGAAAATCTTTTCAATATAATTCTTTTATTTTTAAATTTTAAAATCGAAACTTAATTAAATGATTACTATTTTTACTCACCACACAAACTTTCGGTCGGTTCATCTACTTTTCAATAACAATTGAGATCAACACCACTTCAGATTTGATTGATTTTGCGATTTTGGTATTCATTGTTTTGGTTATATGAAGCATGAATTGCTCACAAGAAAAACATATTCTGCGTTTCCTGGCATTAAGCGGCGGCAGGACGAGGTCCAACCATGAGCTTTGGAAATCCTTCCCCGTTGGCCCAAGTCATTTTTTGTGGTTGCCTTGGAGCCCATTTGAATCACAACTAGTCTAGGATATATGCCAATTCCACCAAATACTTGATGAATGGAAAATCCTATTTATCACCAGGCGGATGCATTTTTTAACTTCTTCAAAAAGTATGACACGGTTTATTATTTTGTCCTATTTTCTATATTTAGAAAAGAACAATATTGTTGTTTTTTTTTCCCCTTAAAAGATTTTATGCTTATACAGTTAAATGATAAACAGTGAACTTTTAGCATTTTCACCTTCAAGATGTCCACAAATAAGTAAAAGTAAAATTTACATGCTGCACTAAATTTTTTTTGGGTTGAACAGTCGGAATCTTTATCTCTTAATTAGGGTCTTGAGTTCGAGACCTGAGAATGACAAAAAAAGATTTGAAAGAACTAACCCCTAAAATGAGTTCACAATATTTAAATCAGATTAATCGGGTAAAATCTAAATATTGACGATGAAAACTAAAACAAAAAATTTACACCGCTGCAAACAATTTAATAAGAAGGTAAAAAAGATAAAATGTGGTTCCCCAAAAATAACATGTCCCATTCACAATTTTATTCAAGCTTTTACGAGAGAATGGTACGCTAGCTGTCAATTTCCTTTGGATGCTTATTTCAAGATTTGTCCGCTTTATTTTATCAACATATGCAAAATTTGGGTAAGGTTGCTCTCAAGTCATTTTCAGTTCTGTCATGGGATTAATTTTGGCAACAAGGTACTTAATCCTGGTCGAAATTGTGAAACCAGTTACCTAGCCTTCAACTTTTGATGTTGGAGTGACATCACTTTTTAAAACGAGGAAACAGACTGATAATGAGACAATTCTATTGATTTTTCCGATTGGATTCCCATTCCCATTAGGCATTGTACCCCAATTTTTTTTTTTTTTTTTTTTTTTTTTTTTTTTTTATGTAAGTGTGTTTACCATCGACTAATATTTGAATTACCTAATTAATCTGATTTAAATATAGTAAAACTTACTTTAAAAATTAACTCTCCTGATATCTATTTTTTTATTCTCAAAATTCAAACTTGAAATTTTAATTAAGGGGATCACCTGACCACTGTACCCACCGGGGAGGTTGCGCCCCGAATCAGTGTCACCATATTGATTTTGAAGTTGCATTCTGTCCATGCAACAATCGGTGAGAAAATAAACTTCTGATATTAAAGTATGTTCTTGAGAGAACAAATTAGTTAGAACGTGCAAATTTTGCCAAACATGAAGTTGGAGAGCATCTTACATGATGCAACATGTCCATCATCAACATTATTTGAGGTGATCATTCTTGTAATATCAAACCAAGTCATGAGGTGTATATACTTGAGAAATAGAACGAATCAAGCCAAGAAAAGAAAGGCCATCTGTATTTCAATTGTGCAATTTCTTCAGTTCATCGGATAAGTGAACTAAAACATACATAACATTTACGCACACAAATAAGATTACAAAACTCCCAAGAAGAAAGAAAATGACATGCAGGTGAAGAAGAAAACAAATATCAAACCACCGTGCCTAAGCGCTGGCCAAAATTTTTCACAGGATCGATCAATCCTGTCATCTTTTGCAAGAAATTAATGGGGCGTCCATTATTTACACTACTGCAAATTGTTAGCAGAATATCGTACTTTCTACTTAGTAATCGCTGTGGAGGAAGCCCTCATAGGCTGTTCCAATGAGAGTCTTATTTACATCTTCCCAATTCGAAATGAGTTCAGCTAATGGTCCTTGGTGGATCTTGACTTGACGACTTGTCAGGTGCATGTGAGGCATCTTTAGAAAGTCCTCGACTTCTAAAAGTTTCTGCTGCAGACAAAGTCATAAAAATTGCAATTAAGAAAAGGCTGGTCGGGTTGACCACTATGATGATCCAAAAATTGAAGGGTAAGAGGCAAAAAGAAATTCCTTACACTGCGATCCTTGACAATATCCTCGTAGTACAATACAATGTGCCTTGTGCCGTTAAAATATTCCAAAGCTTTCATTACTGTCAACTCCACCTCCTTTAGATCAGTTAACAATGATGATGAATCGATTGTGGGTCTGTATCTGGCCAGTGCATTAGCCTACAATACGTAATAAGAGCTCAAAATCATCCCAAACACATGAAGAGGGAGAGGAATGGGTTGAGAAGGCAAGGAAGGAGGAAGGTACCTCCTCCATAGAATGCACGTGCGACTTATGGGTTCCATTCAATTGTGGAGCGTATCGATCATAGGAGTTTGCAAGCACAGAAATCATCCTGCGGAGAAGATTTCTTCGGAAAAGAAATATTGCAGAAACACCCCTTTGGTTGAAGTACTTTACTATTAACTCATGGTGTTCCATCAATCCCTGAGGTGAACAGAAAGGTCAAATTCTACTACCTCGCAAACCCCCCCCCCCCCAAAAAAAAAAAAGAAAAAGAAACACAATAACTATCAGTTTCAACTACTAGACCAAAGTACCGATATACCCTTCTCAGACAAAAATGTAACTGACCAGAGAACTCATTATCTGCAACATTCAGTATATCCATGGAGTAAACAAGCGCTGAAATTCACTATCAGAATATCTTTTATTTCCATAAAAAACAGTAAAGCCAACCTATTTACTTTACAAATACAACCAATAGAATGAAACTTCACTGCATGAGATCATGAACAGCAAGAAGCCAATAGGGAAGCAATCTCCAATATGTAATTATGGCCTCATATTCGCAATAGTCTAAGTTCATATGGCTAAAGAGCATTTATTTATTTTTAAATCGGGTTCTCTCCACTGCAAGGTCTAGGGAAGGGTAACATGTATTCAACCCAATTCCTGCAAGTAGAGTGGCTATTTCCAGGTGATCACCCAGTCACCGTAGTGCCGAGGCTAATCCTTATGAAGTTTGCATGTCCTTTCCCACAAAGGACTCTCTTTCATTGCTTCTTCCCTCTTACTTCTTTATTAACCTCTCTCTCTCTCTCTCTCTCTCTCTCTCTCACACACACACACACATACGCGCACTTGCGTGCATGTGCACACAAAAGTTTCTCTTTCCTCCCCCTCAGCTCCTCTTCTTTACCCTCTTGCTAGCTCTCTCGCTCCCACAAGGCTAACTCGTGTCCCATTGGCTCCCTTTCTTAACTCCAATATTCTGAATCCTCTGGGCCTACACACCAACTTTTAAAAGAGACTTGTGTATCTTCTATATCAGATGGCTTAGAAAAACTGCAAGCACCTGATCAACTTCAAAATTGCTCTTTTTTATTTCCCTGCGTAAAAGCCTTGTCAGCGCAGCCACTAGTAGACCAGCAAGATCCCAACATTTCTCAGACACCCATCCACGATCAATCCAGCAGAAAACAAACTCTGACACCATCTTCCACAAAGGGGTTGATAGGGAAGGGAAAGTCAGAACTCCTCGTTGTATGGAACTTTTTTTCCCCTCTACAAAGAAGAAGGAAGCGTGGGAGGGCTAGAATATGATCTTTTAATGATTTTATTTCTACAATCATCATCATCATCATCATCATCATTTGGCTTGAAAACGGAGAGGGGGTAAGATTCAAGCCCAAGTCCTTCATCAAAGGCAACTATTTCAACACACTCACATGACCTTTATTACTACAATTCTAATTTCAACAATATGCCAAATGACATTTACTACAATGCGACTTGAAGCATTCCTGGAGCAATATAAATGTAGCCTTATAATTAAAACCCCATTTTCTGTCTAAAGACTAAGAAGACATACAACTTCTTTCCATTCAAGTTTTTAGCTAAGCAGCTATAAAAAATAATAATAATAATTATCGATAACTAAATTTTAATTCCCTTTCCGTTCCGAAAAATTCCATATACACCATAAAAGGATTTTCTGTTAACCACTGTGGGACCAATTATAAGGGCAAGAAGAGATACTCCATGCATAACAATTGTAGGAGTAGCTCATATTGGAAGCAATTATGAGATTATCTTCAACAGTAAATGCATGAACCCATTATTTGACTTCCTAGGTATGCAGTAATGGACTCGATCAGCAGTGAAGTCAAAAATTTATTTTAGTGGGGCAAAATACAACATGCAAGGGATAGTGGAGGCAGACGTTATAATTTTGTGAGAATAAATAAAATTCTGAAATATTTAGCGGTGACTTTAGGCCCTCTAGCTGCAGTTTTATGATTTTTAGTGGCATTTATATGACTTTTAGCAATAGTTTTTTCTAAAATATCACTAAAAATGTATACACTAAAATTTGTTCCCAAAATTTCAGTGGGTGCCGCTGCCCCCACTTCCCGAATTGTGGCTTCGCCCCTGGGCTGGATCCATGTGGCCGTATTTAGTAATATGATACTTTAGAAAAAACAAATACAATGGAGTGGGATCAAAAATATTCCATACCTGATTGAGCATCCACTTGAAGCCAATGGCAGCTGAGCACTGATTCTTGGAAGCACTGGTGAACCAATCCAAATTATAAACCTTATCAAGAGTAGTCATAATCGTAGAAGCATTTGCCCTTCTACCTTTGACAGAGAATATCTCACCATTGCAGCTAACATTGATATGACTATTTAAAAGTGTCTCAAACCAACCACTTCCAGACCTTTGCATAGACAAAATGGCAAAGTATCGGACAGGATTACAAGCACATTCAGCCCTAGAACACACAAAATCACTTAAATCAATTTCAAGTACCAAAACAACTTGGAACCAAGGAAAAAGTGAAGGAAATAGCAAATGACACCTGCTAAAAGTTTCTGGCTTGGGATAATGCAAGTGGGGAATTTCGGATTCTTGGACATTCAACTTCTGGCAAGGCCTTTGAACAAGTTGCATATCGACTAATGGAGGATTTATGTAAGTGTTAGCCTGCTTTAGACAGATTGAGCAGATATAGATGCCACAGGCCATAGCAAAACCTAAGACAATCATCTTTAAAAACACCAAGGATGATTTCTTAGGATGCTTTATAATGATTGTAGCATCCTGTGATCCATCATATAGAAAGGGAAAAGTATTAACAACAGGAAATCACCAACTGTATATCTTAATCAATGGCAACCTCATCAGTTCTAGAAACATAGTAAAACACTTATTTCTCATTGGAGTGGCACAGAATATAATTCTATCTTGAACCAAAAAACAAAAGTACAAAAGCAAAATCCAGTATGCTGCAAACCCTTACCTAGAAACCAACCCCCACACCCTTTCCACCCCCCCCCCCCAAAAAGTAAATGAATAACGAGAAAAGGGGGGGGGGGAACCATAAAAGGAATAGACCAAAGTCAAGAAAATGCAATGTCCTTTGGGGGGGGGGGAGGCGAGAAAATTATAAGCTTGAAAATCACAAAAAAATAAAAAATAAATAAAAATCTTATCAAGATAAGGAATTTATTCAATCCAAAGACTACGCGTATGAGGGAGCAGCTGCATAATTTATCAAAATCAGGAAAGAAAAAACGGGAGGGGAAGCGGCCATTATTCTTCAAAACCAACTAAACACATTAAATACCCAGAAATTGAAACAACCGGACATCACTAGAATCCCACAACAATCTTCAGGAAAAAACAACCCAACACAAAATATTTGGGGGGGGGGGAAAGGAATAAGAAAAATAGAATGAATCAGAAAGTTATTACCTTGTGAAACAGAAAGAGATCTTCAGCCATTGAAACAGCGGAAAAGGGCATCCACTGCTTAAAAATCTTTCCTTTTTAACTTCATAAGCCTTCAAACTTCAAAACCCTTCTTCCAAATAAATTCACTTAAGAGAGAGAGAGAGAGAGAGAGGTACCTCGTGGAGAACAATGAACAGCTAAAACCCAATTTTCTTTATGACACACCTTTTTTTAATGTCTTTAAATCCCCCGTGAGAAGAGTTCTGCCGCTTCACACTCTTTTAAACTTTTTTGACATTTTCTTTTGTTTTCAAACAATTTCAATTATTTTATTAATTTAATTTGGTTGGGCTAAGGATCTAAACGAACACGGCTCTTGCCGGTCGTGTTCGGTTTTATTTTAGTACTTATTATCGAAATTATTAAATTCTAATTTTAGGAAAAGACTGCCTGTCCGATGACATTTGACAACGTATTCCATGGGGCCGTCGGACATAATCCGCGTGCTATTGTGAAAGTCAAGTGGGTCCCACCCTTTCCTAGACTTTATTTCTTTGTTATCATTAATGAATAGTAGTTAGATCCTATTAACCAAGCATTATAATTTTTAATGAAAAATTAAAAAAAAAAAAAAAAACCGACTAAAATACATCTAATAAAAATTTTCAACTATGTTACGGAAACCCAGAAGAACCTAAATATAAGTTTAAAAAGTAAAAAAAGAACTCGATTTTTATCTTCTGTATCTCATTAATTATTTTTGATTTTAAGGGTTTGATTAGTAGTTTAAATAATATATTCAACCTAATTATTTAAAATTATTACCTTAATGACAGTTTTGATATTCTCCTAACACTTAAAAACCCTAAAATTAATCAAATTAATATGATACCCCTTTTGTCACGTGAAAAAAGTAATTATTCAAAAATAATTAATATAAAATCTCAAAATAAGCATTATTTTACCTTTTAACTTTACAATTAGGGTTCCTCTATGTTACTATTCTCTAACATTTAGGTGAAATGAAATAACAACCAAATCTTTTTTTGATTTCGGAAGATATTAGAAATTAGGGTTTGAATAAAAAATGACAGATATTGAGTTTTGAGACTACCACTTTGACACGTGTGAGGGATCGAATGAAAACCCTAACCATTTTGTGGCAATGTAATTTCAATTTTAATTAGCTCAACAAATAAGAATTTGATGATGATTTTGATTTTAAAATGAGACTATTATTCATGTTTAATAATTTTAATTCCTTCAAGTCATAATTTTATTGTATTTAATACTACATATGACTGCGAATAACTAAAGTTGTTAAGTTCAACTCAAATCCTCGATCTCATTACAATTGTTAGGGTTTACTTGAAAACTCGCTTTTGAATTGGAGACAAGGGCTTCAAGAGAAGAAATTTATTTAGAAACTTGATTCAATCATAATTGGTATCTTCTAATATTTCACAAATAATATAATCAATTTAAGGTTTTTATATTATTTTCAAGTAAAATAGATATTTTATTATTTATAAAAATAAAATGAGTTAAGAATATTTTTTTAATATGAATAAAAGAATAAAAAGATATATCAATTAGTTAAGAAGACAAGTACCACAAGCTCTCTTTTGTGATGCTTGCATGAGTGACCATCTATGTTTCCATCTTAGATTGTAGGTTTTGATTAGGTAGAAAATTTTGTTTCTAAAAAAAAAAATGTACTACATAACCTTAAATTGAATATGGTATCTTATAATTGGGGTTTGGGCTGATTTGGAAAAGTTAAAATTAGATTTAATTGAAATTAGGTAGAAATATTATTGATAGAGTAATATTTTTAATATTTTTTTGAAAAAATTTGGATTCTATTTCCAAAATCTTATTTTTTTTTAATTTTTTACTCTAATTAAAAATTTTTACAAAATAAATTAAAACAGAGTAAATAAGATAAAATATGTTTAGATCCCAAACAATGCCTATAAATAAATAACACAAGTCGAAATGCCAATTTGAACTCTTTCACTTCTTTTCTTCTTATTCCTTAATTCTTTCCAAAAAAAAATTAAAAAATGCCAAAAATAAAGTAATTTTAGATAATGAATAAGACATTTATTTGAATATATATATATATATATATATATTTTAAGATTATGACTCATCACAATCAACCAAGTCTAGTCTCGAATATAATCTTGTTATATTCTTAGGAAGATTTATGCACAAAATTTATTGCAGTGATCTCATTGAAAATTGCATGCATGGGAACATGGTTTTTTTTGGGGGGGGGGAGTTGAAACCTTACATTTTGTCTTTACATTGAACCTAGCAAACCCAATGGAAGGAGAGAAAAAGACCTTTGTTTAGCGTTATTTTTTGTTATGATTTAAGGGTAGTTGATGTTTTTTTTTGGGGGGGGGGGGTGAATTAACGGTGTTAATTATGAAAATATGCTCCTATTGATGAATGCAATTATAAGTCTTCATTGACCTTGGGCTCCCTCAGGTCACTTGGGAAGAAAATAGAAATAAGAGAAGCTGATTATAGTTCTTCCAACAACACCCTTTTGGATTTGTCAAAATGGGGATCATGATGACACTTTCTTAAGAAGAGTATGAAATGATCACACTTTTTTCATAAGCAACAAAAATATTTTTAGAAATATTATAAATAAATACCCTACTGTATTAGAAAAAATATTATGGGCACTATCTTTTTCTTTGATGGCTTAAATAGTCTTACGGTTAATGAGTCATATTTTAACTGATATTATTTCTTTTTATTTAAAAGTTTTGAATATGGATCTGTCATATATAAAGAGATTCAAAATCGAGACTTTTATAAGGGAAGGGAAAGCATCATGGTGCTTATCGAACTTGTTAGACAAATTATAATGAAATCCTAATATATTTTGATGATAACAAAACTTTATATGTGTTTCTAATAATTTATCAAGTGTGTTGACATTTAGAATATATAATATAAGGTTATATATATAAATCTATATAACTAGTTAGAGAACACTGTCATAAAAATATGATAGAAGCAATGTGATGAGTAGAAACAGTAAAGTTTCAGACAAGTTTTTAACTGTTACGATTTTGTTCTACTTTTAAACCCTATCTCAGCATGTTAATTACACATTGAGAGCTATAGTTAACCATGAAATCTATTCAAATGGGTGATTCAAATTTAAATTCATATCAGACTTTTACTGAAGATAAAATCAAATTCAGAATTTGATTTCAGCTAAATTCATTTTTAGAAAATTTATGGGTTTATATATCTTCTCCATCTTTCAAGATTTTTGAATTCAACTTTCTCCGTATCCTAACGCTATTGTTGGACAGTAACTCAAAGAAGTTACAATAGTAAAATTATGTTTTACAATCTCAGAACAGAATGCTAAAATCTAGGATCTGAAATCAATCAAGTTCTGGTTCTGAAGTGCTTTTGAAAAGTTTTTTTTAAATACAACATAATATTGAAGAGAAATTAGAAGTTGATCTCAGAGAGACATATTCAGACTTCATTTGAGATTGAGAGAAAACAGACCCCAAAAACCTCTATTCGATCATATTTTTTATTACCGACTGAGTTGATTCTTTTCTGTACTTTCTAATTTTGTATTAGTATAGTCTTACAAGTCTAAGAGGAGTGTTATGAACATATTCTTAGGTTGATATGCTAGATGTGAGAGAGTTAAAATTGAGTAGATGTTGGACTAAAACATCTTCAAGAAGGAAGGTATAGAATGTTAATATTGAAACCATATATTGTCAATATTGAAATGATGTACATGTGTTTGTAACTCTTTTTGTTCATAGTGAAAACTAGTTATCATTGGATCCAGACTTACTGAGCTGAAAGAGTGGACGTAAATACAAAACCGAATCACTATAAATCGAACTTGATTTCTCTATACCTTTCTTTTATTTGTGCATTTACATTTATATTCTACATGAATTATGATCATATGTTTAAATATTAATTTTAATGGAGTAAAATCGTAAGTGAAGTGAAATCAATTCAACCCGTTTTTTGGTTTTATTGGAACCAGCAGAGCTATACCACATTGCCCCCTACATAATTTGACATAATTCATTTCAATAGTATTTACACATCATTGCATGGGATATACCTTTAAAAAAGTTAAGTTTTGAACTTATTGAAACGGCTATATTAATATGCAACCAACTTTATTGCGTTGTCATTAATGTAACGTGGAGGCTCTCCTCCATGCATATTTTCCAACGTAAATATTCTTTCTTAAAATACTAAATCCTGAAATTAAGAATAAATTAACTAATATTAATTGATCTTGCAGTAATATTCCTAGATTAACTTGTTAATCAATATGGCTGCATTAGTTATTGCCAACCACTTGTCCTTTTCCCTCTCCTTTCTTCTAAACAAACACTGCACAATGAAAGTAAATTCCATTTTTGTTCTTTCTATTCTCTCTCTATCTCTCTCTCATAAATTATTGTTAAATTAGAATTAAAAAAATAAATTATTCTTGAATAATTTTCTATTGCTTTAACATTTAACACCCATAAAAGTTGATTATTTTATTACAGATATCTAATTTTTAGTATTCGATAAATAATAAAATAGTTAAGATTCTAATTGTTTTTAAAAGAAAAAAAAAAGAAAGAAGAAGGAGAATGGTCTTTGTCCATGGACCACTCGTGAAGGAGAAAGTTTCTAGTAATGCGTTGACACTCAGCAATTCATTAAAGCTTATTCACGAAGCAATTAGCGAAACAGAGATAGATGATGAATTGGCATTTTCTCACCATATTCTTCACAGAGAAGATGAATAGAAAGATTCAAGATGGAAAGCATTGGGGAAATGGATCAATGATGATGACAAACAACAAAAAAGCATGGAAATTTCCATCATTGACAATGAATGATATTGTTTTCTAGAAAGCCCTCTTGGTGGGGTTAGGTTGCTTCGTGTGGGATTGAATTGACTACTTTCTTTTCTTTCAACCTTGTTTTGCCATTTCAAATTTCTTGGGTCAACTTGGGACGTTTCCCAAATCTCTACATTTCCCATTTCAAAATATTAATAAAAGGGCGATTGTTGTTTGGCTCAATCGAACTAGAAAAAAGGAAACGATGGGTGTTTATCTTAAGAGTTTGAAATGCATGGTTATGCCCTAAAATGCTTTGCACATGCTCATACTATCTTTTAGATGTGTGCGTTTGGATTAAACTTACATGTCCTCCTCCCTTGACCCTACCCTGCCTAACGCGAGAGAAAGAGAGAGAGATTTATTATTAGTTTTAATTCCCCGCTTTGAAGATTCATATTTAGATATTTTTTAAAAAAAATATTTATATTTATTGTTGGAAACTTATAATATAATACGCCAAATCTGGGGGTGTTCTCGATGTGGTCCAGCTACAATACAACATGCCGGCCACGATGGCCCAGTTTGTACCCTCCCCCTGCATTTTTCTGCACCAGTTCCACCCCATCTGCAAGTTACAAGAACTTTGAGAAAAGGGGTCATTTAATTTTTGTTAATTGAATGAAAATAAAATATTCATAAATTTAGCCATGTAGGGGACTTAGCCTGACTCATTTAACAAAATATAATTTTTTTTAGAACTTGTTTATAAATAAATTTTAATTTTTCGACTTATTTTTTAAATCCGCAATTATTAAAAGAATTGGCCCATAAAGCAGATGATGCCCGATTTATATTTTGTGAGCCTGATTCTTGGGCTTTAGGATAATCCAACACATTTTGCACATCCAGAAGAAAAACTTCTGGGGACTATGATTTGGGTTGAGCCCAGTTCAAGTCGGTCCACAACCCGGTGAGATCCAATTCAATAGATAAGGAGTAAAAATAGTCCATGTTAACATTTGCACAATTTTAGAATTATTATTATTATTTTTTTACTTGAACACCTGTATCCAAAAATCTAACTAATCCAGTTTGATTAGTTATAAAACCCAATTTAGGGACTCACTTTTTCGGCACTTTTTTTTTTTCTATTTTCAATACTTAAACTTAAGATCTTGATTATTAGATTTATCGACGTACAATTTTAGAATCGATGAACCTACAATGGCCAGAGATGTTAGTCACATTCACTCCAAAACACAACTCTCTCTCCTCGCAAATGCGTTGTTAATTATAGTATTTAATAATTTTTTGTCATAATTTAAAATTTTCAAATTAATTTTTTTTAATACAAAAATATTTAATTCTTGATGCCGTGACCAAAAAAAAAAAAAAAAATCTCTCTCTTTCATTCTCATACTCATATGATACATGATAATTGGAGTCTATCTTTTTCATTAAATCATCAAGTTGTACTTTCAAAGTCATTTTCTTTTTAAAATTATTCTTATGAATTGTGAGATTGAACATAACACGCAGAATCAATTATCCATTAAACTTGGAGAATAAGAAAAATAGTATACAATATTTCCCAGTGCTTCAAATTCTGTAGCAATGATCTAAATCTTTTTCTTCTCATCAATGAACTCCTATTTCTTATTAACGTGGCCAACGTCTGCAGTGTAAATCTCCAAGAAACAATTTCTTCCTAAACAATCAAAGATTTTTCAATTATTAAGAAGGTTCATAATCCTCAACTTGTAGAAGGGGGTTTTGATTTTTCCTATATTATATTATATTATATTTTATTATATACACATTTTAGAATACCACTTCATATGCTTCTTTGGGTAAACTCAGGAATTAATCCAACTGTCAATAATCAACAGGTAATTATTTAAATTATTGATTAGGTGTGCTGTGCACTTCAAAGTTTCTTCGTTTTGATTTAATATAATTAAGAACTTTTCTAAGACCACAATCGCATTATCTTTTTTCTTTTTTTTATTTCCATCAAATGAGCGATGGGAGACTACACAATTTTTGGCATAATCATTAAACCAGTGCTCTTTTTCTTTTTTCATCACCAAGATATCCGAGCTTTACTCAATTAATTCGATTTGAATATTATAAAATCTATTTTAAAGATTAACTTTTTTAAATCATTTTTTATCATTTCAAAAATTTAAAATCGAAACCTCTAATTAAAATGATAAAGTATCCAACCACTTAATTCAAAAAAATTTAATACCATTAAACCACGACTCTATTCACCACAATAGTTAACAAGAAAGTGTGATTCATTAATCACTTTTAGAAGGCATTGAAGGGTCATCACTAATTTCATATATAGACACACACGCATAGATTCCCATATTAAACACCTAAAACTCAATTCAACTTTTTTTTTTTTTTTCCTCTTTGGTATATAGAGAAGGACGAACTGTGACTGACCTTTAGGGGGAAAGGGATGGTGCGTCATTGGCAACTTTGTTCAAACCTTCAAGCATCCTACCCTTCTCCCTATATAAGAATATTAAACCCCCATCACTAGTGCTTTCACATACACAAAAATGGAGGAAACCCCATCATCATGTTATGGTATTCAACCTCCTTGTTATGGAAATCTTATAACCATCCTCAGCATCGATGGTGGAGGTATTAGAGGACTCATCCCAGGTGTCATTCTTGGCTACCTCGAATCTCAACTGCAGGTATTAGTACAATTGTTAACGTTTGAAATCTCTCTATATTGGTAGGGTTATTTATTACTTTGTTATGAAAAATGTTGTAGGGTATAGATGGTCCGGAAGCAAGACTTGCAGACTATTTCGATGTGATTGCGGGAACAAGCACCGGTGGCCTTATAACGGCCATGTTAGCTGCACCAAATGAAAACAATCGTCCTCTATTTGCTGCCAAAGATATAAAGAATTTCTACTTTGAAAATTGTCCCAAAATTTTCCCTCAAAGGAGGTAATTGAAAAAAAAAAAAATTTTTCCATTATCATAATACTTATTAATTAGTAGAAAATTACAAAATGAGAGCTTTTATGTGACTGATGGTCTCTCCATCTCTCCATCTCTCTCTCTCTCTCTCTCTCTCTCTTTCTCTCTCTCTGTCTCTCTCTCTCTCTCTCCTCTCCTTTCCTCTCTGTGCAGGGGACTATTTGCAAAAATGATGACTACTATAAAAGTAATGTTTGGTCCTAAATATAATGGGAAGTATTTGCATAAGTTGGTGAGGAACATATTAGGGGAAACAAGGCTTCATCAGACTTTAACAAACGTAGTTATACCAACCTTCGACATCAAGCTGCTTCAGCCTATTATATTTTCTTCGTACCTGGTACTCTCTTACACTCTTCAACTACACACAAATTACAAGCACTCATTTGGAGTTTGAGATTTGCGACATTGGGACATTAGGAGTGCGAAATCCATTTTTTGGGCCTTTGGTTTCTGTTCTCTCTCTCTCTTTCTCTATATATATATATTTATTACTTTGACCATCGACATTTAAAAATTTAATTAATTCAATTCAAATAGTTAACAATTACGGGTCCAAGTAATGGGCCGATTCTCTTAGTGCCAATCCTAAACCCATGTATCATTGATTTTGTCCTCTAAGATGTGTGTGTGTATATATATATACACATACATATTCTTGCCCATAAGATCCATTTATGACAATTAGAGTGGTTGAAGAGGCAAATATATAAAAATGTATATACGTATCAAGCAGAAGTAAGCAGTTTCCTATAGTTTGGGTCAGACAAGACCTGGATGGTTATGTCACACTTAATTCTAAATAACATCAATATACGTCACCACAACTTTCACTCTACAAAAAGAAATGAAAAAGGAAGAGAGAAAAGTTCCTGATTGAGGTAATTCATTACATAACCAAAAAAAAAAAAAAAATTGCAAATAAATCAAGGTCGTATTGGTCTAACAAATGTTCATGTGGGTAACAATGCAGGTGCCAGTAAGTCCAATATTGGATGCAAAACTATCAGACATCTGCATCAGCACCTCTGCTGCGCCTACGTTTTTTCCATCATGCCATTTCAAAAACAAAGATTCAAAAGGGAATGAGAGAGAATTCAACCTGGTTGATGGTGGTATTGCAGCTAGCAATCCGGTATAACTAGAAAGTTCAATTAATAACTGCATATTTTAACTATATTGACTATTGCGGCATTTGCATTCTTAAGACTTTGGTTGCTATTGGAGATGTGACCATGCAAGTGACCAAGAAAAACCCTGATTTCTTCCCTATCAAGCCTATGGACTACGGGCGATTTCTCGTGATATCACTGGGCTGTGGATCATCGAAGAGTGTACACAAATACAATGCTAGAATGGCTGCAAAGTGGGGTGTTATGGGGTGGCTCTACAACAATTCATCTACTCCATTGGTGGATGCTTACAACAGTGCTAGTGCAGATATGGTTGATTTTCACAACTGTGTGGTTTTTGAAGCTCTTCATTCCCATGATAACTACCTTAGAATTGATGTAAGCTTGCAAAATTCTCTATTTCTGTAGTCTTTTATAAGTACTTCATATACTTTTTTATAGAACATATAGAAGATTTATTGAAAAGGATTTTTTTAATATTTTTCAATTACCACTAATGAGGAAAACTGTCTTAGTTGGGGTTGTAATTTTTATTGTTAACCTAGTTGATGAGGGTTTGTTCTTGAATGCAATTCAAATCAAGGATGACACGTTAAGTGGGACAGTAACATCCGTGGACGTTTCCACAAAGAAAAATATGGAGTCTTTGGTAAAGGTAGCTGAGAAACTGCTAAAGAAGCCTGTTTCAAGGGTCAATTTGGACAGCGGTCAATTTGAACCCATCCCTAATGGTGGTACTAATGCAGAGGCCCTCCAAAGGTAATATACTGATTTACTCATTATTATTATTATTATTATTTGATTTTTATCGACCGGTATCCGGGTATTCCCCAATTAATCTGATTCGAGCACTGTGAGCCTGTTAAGGGATTTGCTCTCCCAACTTCCATTTCTTCATTTCCATGACTCAAACCCAAAATGATTCACTCATTATTACTAACTCATCTCATTTACTCCCTTGTGGACTCTTCAACTGAGCTCAACCGTGGCTTAAACTGAGCATTCTATAACATATGCAGATGCAGGTCTCTCATTGTGAGGAAAAAAACAAGACTTTAATGTAATGCCATTTTCATATCTTCTTGCAGATTTGCTAAGAAGCTATCCGATGAAAAAAGACTCCGGGAATCAAAGTCTCCCAATGGTAAATGAAGCATAATGCTGGTAAGGGAAAAGGAGGTCAGAATCAAAAAAGCCTAAGTTGAAGGAAGGAGATCAGGGTTACTCTGTTTTATTGTACAAGGGATGACTAGAGATGAAAAATTATTTGTTGGTTTGGTTTAAGTCTTACTGCTGATGGCTCTGAAGCCGGCTCAACACTTTTCACTGTCCTATTAAATCAAAAGCATTGGAAGAAGATGAGATTATTATCCAAATTACTCTGTATTAGAAAATCACTAATCAAACATCATAATCTACTGATCTCATCTTATGCAATATTATCTCATTTTGAAGGCTGATTCCTGGATTCTTATTAGCAGCCATTTTGCTCATGTCATGCCTATAATCAGTAGAAAAATGCTACGGTCAATCTTCTATTGCGTACTTTAGCATCGCTGAATTGGAATATACCTGCTGCATTACAAAAGCAGATGCAGACTTTAAACCTACTTCCAACTCTTCCGATCCTCCTCCCGGACCTTCCCCACCTGTTACTATGACCTTCCCCACCTGTTACGATAACCTTCCTCATCAAGTGCACAGCTTTGCTTCATTTTAGAATAGCCTGCAATACCAATCTCCTATAAATATAGCAGTCGGACGTTTGATCCTCTTAACCATAGGTTTCTGTTTTAGTCAAGAACGTGAAAAAATAGAAATAAGAAGAGCTAACCCTTTAATGGACCATGTAATAATCGACCAGATTAATCGAGCTCACCCGGATATAAGTCAGCAATGCGACAGCCAACCCACACAAATTAGTTGTGTGGATGATGTGGCATCTATGTTTAGGTTGCCACGTTAATGACCACACCTTGTCTCCTAGGTAGGATGATGGGGTCACCTCAGCTTGATTGTTTCATTTACCGACCACTTGTTCGTTACCTCACTGAATCTCCATCCAGTTTCATCTTCACTCCACAATCTATGGAAACAGACGACTGTATAAAAAGAAAAAGGAAGAAGGAACCTGATTTGGAAGTGAAAATTCTAAAGCAGAATCACAGATGAATGCACTTGAATCAATTCAATAATCATTTCTCTCAAGTAACAAGTAATTCTGGAAGCAAAGCAGGACGAGTATATACTTTTGTACAGAATTGAAACAGACCGTACTTAGCAAAAAGAAAAAGAAATGGACTGTAATTTTTTATAGCACCTAATACCAGGAAAGGAAGTATCTCCATCTGGAACTTTTTCGTATATCTACAGGAAAAATCTATGGTACAAATTGAATAAAACAATGTTCTGGGAAAAAAAATATCATGAAGCGAGAAAACTCGGTTAAGTTACAATTTACATTTCCAGACTATGGAAATATTTGCTGGATGGCTGTCTCTGCATTCCCATTGTATTGTGCAAGAAGATGAATGGCATCGGCCCTTGAAAGAGCAAGAAATTCCTGCACCCATGCAAAAGATTTAATGTGTATGGTCAAAGAGAGAGAGAGAACTCTTAAACATCATTAAAACTAAATGCATCTGATTTAAATTGGTAATGATGTTAACAAATAGTCTCCACATATCTAAATTCTTAAAAACACAACAAGAATGATAAAGATAAAAAACTTAAAACTAGAGTTGGATTCTCTGTTTCTGGTTAATGCTCTAGTTAATGGGGTTGCATAGGACCAGCCGGTGGGGTGTAGGGAAGCAATGGAGGCGTTAAAGGTGATGGCTGTGAGACATATCTATAGGGAAGCAAATAAATGTGCCGATAAACTTGCTTCTATGGGGGCAGAATGCAAGAGCAGGATTAACAGAGTACAAGCACCCCCTTAGGATCTAGTTAAGCTCATTAGGGAGGATGCTAGAGGTACCTAATGGGTTAGAGCAAAACGAAAGACCGTGGCAGGTGCTTAAGTTGTTTTGGTTTTTATCTTCAATCTTTTTCCTTGTACTACCAAAAAAAAAAAAAAATTGAAAAGAAAAGAATGGGCCCAGGGGGTATCAGAATGGAGAAGATAAT
Organism: Dillenia suffruticosa; assembly: GCA_033439265.1. Classification (NCBI taxonomy): domain Eukaryota; kingdom Viridiplantae; phylum Streptophyta; class Magnoliopsida; order Dilleniales; family Dilleniaceae; genus Dillenia; species Dillenia suffruticosa. Next base: position 4,245,058 of record JAVTVX010000027.1, read on the forward strand.
CGCTACAAGAACAGTTCTCTTTAAAAAGCATTGGCCAGCTTCGCAATATCTTAAATACCCCGGTAGAGGTAAAAGTAATGAAAAAATCCATCGTTTTTTGGGGGAGGTTTTGAAAACCTTGAACTTCCCAACTAAAACCACTTTTGGGCTAAACCTCTTGGTTTGATACAAAACCTCATTCTTCAACAAAATACCTCGGATTTTATGAGAGGCAGAAACAGTATAGTCCATAACCAAAAATAAAAATAATAATAATAATCAACATTAAGGAACACAGATGAATCACAAAATGTTGAAAAAAGAATCTGTATTGTCATAAGCTAGAAAAAATTGTCTGTTCAATTATCTATGAATGCAGATCTTGAGACAGCAAGCAACATTTTAGGACCTTGAGAGGAGGTAAAAAGGAGGAACTCACCATCACTTTGAGTATAGCATTTTCATCGCACAAATCTGAAGATGATGCCTGAATTGTACTGCCACCATCCTCAGGGGTTCTATTGTTCGAAGATACTGTAACTTGGGAAGACCCAAGGGTGCAATTATCTGCATTGGACTTGGATGCTGTATCAGCTGTCAGGTTTGAACTAGTTTCTTTCAAGGAGTCAATCCTTAAAAGACCTTCAAACCGATCCTTGCACATCTGAAGTTTGAACCACTCAGTATGAGTGTAAAGTGTTGCCCTCATTATTTTCATAAGCTGAGGCTCTTCAATCCCGAGCCTCCTACCAACAGCAACCTGAACAAAGTAAGTGTCCTTAGTCAAAGGCATCTATGACTAATAATGAAATTAATTTCCTCTTATTTTGGTCAAAAATTAAAAGTCTGACATGAGGCACAGAAATTTGTAAACCAGGTTCTTGATGTAGCTTCTGTATAGTGGGACAATCTAGTGGCCTGTTGGAAGTTTCATCATTTCTTACAAGAACATTTGGAATAACAGGATGAACTTCAAACGGTTGGCATGTACAACATTTATTGAAGTTGAATGCTGTCTCCCTTGCATGATCTTAACTCCAACTTCCAAGATGAATGTCATAGATAGTAATTCACAGAGACAGAGTCCTTTTTCCATTATCTTTAACAAAAATCCTCATATTCCTGCTCACACTGAGAATTAATGGATCTTCAAATATTTTTACAAGCTATCTTGATGCAATAAGAAATTATTCATTTTGACACCATCCACTACGAAGTTTCATATGTACAAGAACAAATTTTCCACAAAAACAGGTTTACACCAAAACGTCATAATATTACTTGAGCAGAAAAAGAAATGCACTAAAAAGTGGACTCATTTAGGCCACCCTTCATTCTTTAATCTTTCCAAAATAACTGCAGCAATCATTTCTTTCTTGATGGAATGTTGTTTCACAATCTCAAACAATTCGCTCCAAAGATTGTGTATCACAAATACATAGAAAAAACGAGAAGAAATGAGAGAACGAACAGAAAATCATGATTCAAGAATAAGAGAATAACAACTTAACATATGGAAAGCACAAGGAATAAAAATGCACATGTACATGTAAATAGTGAAGTAGGGCTTTAAATTGAGAAAGCACTACTTCAACAAAAGCGTTGTCTAATGACATACCTGGATAGAAGTTGCAAGAGCTTGTAATGGTAAGCCTTTTCCAATTGCTTCTTTGTCGGGCCTTAGCAATGCCAATAATGTTTCCTTCAGTGGTTTTAAAAAAGCTGGATCAACAGCTGCCAAAGGACCCAAGTGAGAACAGGCAACCCTTAAGGCACTTGAATGATCACCAGAGCTGACCAACTTAAGAAACTCGACCTATATTCACAAAGCACTCATCATTTCCTCCTTCAAACTTAGCTTTTTTCTACAGAAAACAAAAGGAGAGATTCTTAATTTTTAAAGGCTTTGCAAAATAGACTCCATTTACCTGCTTAAGCTGGAATAACAAAATCGGATTTTGGACAAAGAAGTTGGGGTCCAAAGCATTTATTTCTTCAACAACCTCTGCAGCCATGCCTCTATCAGCTAGTTCCTTCATCCCCAGAAGAATCTCATATTTATCCTCAGTATGCTTGATAAATTCTAAACCAGGAGACTTTTCCGAGGCCTGGAGAACAAAAGTTTGCTAATAAACAATATTACAAGAAAATTCCAAGATGAGCAGTAGGGATGACGTAGAGACTGAAAAATTACCTGTTGCTCCTTCAGGTTGACTGTGGTGGCAGGAATGTCACATTCTTGCTTGCACATTCCGTACAAAGAAATATCAGAAACAAAATCTAGGTTGTTCTGTCTTCCTCTCCATCGCTTGCGTCTGCTCCTTTCACCAGATACATAACCTCTGCTTCGTAGAACCCTGGAAGTTTCAAGTTGGTGTGTCCCACTGGTGCTACAATCTTCATTCCCACACTTTGTCATAGAAGGATATCGCACTTCGACATCAGTACCACACTTTGAATCAGCCACAACCTCAGGAGAGTCATCCATATTGGTATTGCCAACAGAAGTTTCACCATCTGAGTGTTTACCAGTTCCACAGTCTACTGAGGAAGAGTAACCAGTCTCAGGTTGGCTTCCAATTGAAGATCCACAAAAGGTCCATGACCCTGAAGATGAAAGGAGAATGTGCAATAATACTTGTCTTAGCAAATAGAATACTTTACCAGAAAGAAGCGGGAGCAATAAGACAACTTTCAAGTATCAAAGAAAAGGTGAACGATACCAAAGTCCACGATTCCCCTATAAATGCAATACTCCCAAACAAGTTCATCAAGAACAGGAGCATCAAACCTCATCCGGCATAGTTCATTCTGCAACCAAGCAAGCATTGGAAGGAATTGAATTTAGAAATTGACCTAATCATACATCAACAAAATGGATAAATGCCTGCATCATGAAAAACTTAGTCCTAATTTGTTTTAACTTAATATTACATGATTTTGTGATCAGTATAACTTTCACAAGTTCTCCTATTTTTTAACAGAAAGAATTCATATTTAGAGAAAAGAAAGAATACAAAAAGCTCAAGGGGTGAGAAATCCTTCGAACTGAAAAATGCAAAGAAACAAAATACTAGCAAAAAAAAAATGCTATCCAATCCCTCTCTTCCAAGTCCTCTAGACTACAATCCCCAGAGACTCCTACAGCATGAGACCACAGATGAATATACAACCCCAAGGATAGGACATCCTGAGGAAAAAAAGGGGTAAACAAAAAAAAAAGGAGAATTATTGTGAGAACCGGTATAAAACCTTGAGGCTATAGTCTTCACTGATAATTAAACTCAACCTAAACCCATAAGAAATAGGAACAAATAATTTCTATCAGGATCAGCAATTCCCTTTTTCCGAAGCGCCAAGACTGCCCTCCTCCAACCACCACCAAGTCACTCGAGCTCCCCAATAAGAATCTAAAAAGACTCCTTACCACCCCTCAACCTATTTAGTCCTTTTTCTCCTGGTAACATAGACCAGATGATCGAGCTTGGCTTCTATGGGGACAACATCAAGTTCAAACAACCTCATATCTAATTTGTTAATAAGATCGTTCCCAGCTTCCCATAGTATTATTTCTAGCAGTAACTATGGGAGGTTAACCCAAAATTGAAAAATCTTGGGCATCATTCTGATACTCCTTTCTCAAGATTGAATCAGCTAACTGAACCTCTCCAAGAAAGCGCTCATCAACTGCACCCTTTTCTACTGCATTTCAGCTCCAAGTTGAGCTTCACATTGGACCTCAACCACTTGCACATCATTCCTATCATCAGCAACAAGAGAAGACTGATCCAACTCCTGGTTCTCCTCTTTGGATCCAGTCAAACCATCAAAATAGATTGCTCATCAGGAGACAGATTTGTCTCCTTCTCCTTCGACAAATAATCTACTGGAACCATTTGTACCCAACTAAATAGAACCCTATTGCAACTGTTGCATCCTCAACTCAGTTGCTATTGTTGGGAAATCAGCCATTAATGGCAGATGCCACCGACCTTGCGACCATGAAGCTCCATCCTCTCCTTTACAGATTGCAGCCCTCCCTCGGATCCCTTTTTGACCCAACCCAGATTCCTTAATACTGGGGTGAGCCCGTTTTTCAACCCAAATGAACTTGCCCATTTTTTTTTCCAACCCTAGATTAATAACCCAGGAATGTTGGCCCACCTTTTCCTTGGGCCGGAAACCAACCAAGGCCCATCAGCATTTAACTGATCTTGAGCCCAAACCCATGTATGCTACGCATCTTCTTCTTCGATTGGCTCCAGAATTCACGCCTGAACTGCCTCTTTTCCAAAGCCATCGGGAACCAAAATGCCCAACATCCTTAAAATCGAGACTGGAATTAGAGTTCCCAATACGTCTCCGTAAATCCAGCCCTCAATTTCCATGTATTCAACCTCCCCTCCTTTCTCAGTCCACAGTTGCCCATATCAGGGGAAAAAATAAAAAAATAAAAAACATGTTAGCCCTTCGTATGCCGTAAAAAATCTCATTCCGGCGAACAACTTTCACCACATCGACCCACATTAACCACATATTTCTATACTGATTGAAGTTCTGATTGATAAAGACTCTCGCAACAGGAAGATTTTCTGGAACTCCATGATATTCCAAAATATTCTGCCTGCACTTGTCACCAGGAGGTTCCCAATATTTTCTAACATTCTCGACATCATAGGCACCAGGATTTATCTTCCAACTTGATTCCAGACTCCCACCAAACAATAAAACCTTCAAGAAATGCCATAAGTCAAGCCAACCTTTGTACTCCACCCCACAATGCAGACAAACTTTACCACTAACCTTATCTACCGAGTAACAGAATCTCCAAGAAAGTGCAACCATTATTGCTTTTCCTATTCACCCAGGTAATCTAACTCGTCCCTCTAAATACCTCCGCTTGAAACTGGTTAATCATGTGGCCTACGATTTTACCCACAGACCTCTCAACCACCGAGCATGATCTAACCCTAACGAAACAAGGCCGGGACATCAGTCCCCGTTATTTCCCACCAACAGCAACTAGAGGCATTCCCATCGAGTTGAATCTCAAAAACCTTCGATTCAATATTAAAAATTGGCATGAAATCATACCCAAAGGCTAAAACTACTAAAATCATAATGAAAGAGAGAGCGAGAGAGTCCCGAAACAAGATATCGATCTGAGGGATCATAATGATGGAACAATGCTAAAGTCGCGTGCGCTCTAGTGCACGCACGCACACACGTATATATGGATGTACGTCTTATCCCAAAGAAGAGTACGACCAATGGCTTGACTTCTGAAAATAACACATCTCCAAAGTAAAGAGGCATTCTTCCACCCCCCAAAACCTCTTAGTCTAAACTTTGTTAGCAATGAATCAGAAAGGCTTTAAGGATAAACCAATTGCTTATCACAAATGACAAAGAGGAAATTTTACATCTCCTATGCTATAGAACAGTTAAGGAACAACAAGATTTGGTTTATTCATAGAACATTGAACAAATATCCATGGGGATATCTTTAAAGGGTCCTTTTTTTTTCCTAGACGTCATTTGAATTGATCTTGGTAAGCACCTTAGACAAAGTAAAAACCTCAACTTTGTTAGGAGCTTTTGCCTTCTAAATCTACTTAGGGCAAATTGAGGATATCTTGTTCTCCTACAATATTATCTACAGTAACAATTGCATGTTCTGACAGCTCGTAGTGTATATTTTTTTAACACTACCAACATATAATTTTGCTAATTGTGTTGGCCATTTTTCTTCTTATCTCTATAGAATATAGATCATATGGAATGATTGGCCACTTTTCTTCTTATCTCTATAGAATACAGATCATATGGAATGAATCACATATCATTATTTGGTGCAGTTCAGTGAAAGATTGGATAATTGAGGAAGAAAAATGAAAACGGCAGCAGTATTTACAGCAAGAAAAAAAATCATTTTCTATGTTGGCTCTTTGGGAAGGCCATGCCCAAGTAGGGGGAGGGGGTTTGGGTTTTTCAACCATCACCATCTGGTGAGGACTCAAAGCCCTTGGTATCACTAGGCCAAATGGCTGGTAGAAGAATCTATTTTCATGCAGTCATCAAATACAGCATCATATGGAAGGGCAGTTGCTCTTTTAAGCTTCCTCCATAGTTGATGAAGATATGCTCATTTGACGCCAGATATTGTGACTGAGGTCACCAAGCCAGGCAAATTCACATTTTTATTCAGCTATAGCTTGCAGAGGAGTTCGCAACAAGAGTGAATGTAACAATGGCTTATACACAACGGAAGAATAATTGGCATTTCACTTATATATATATTGATCAGTAAAGCACAAGGAAACTGAAAAGAAAGGGTATTTCATGAATATTATCAATAATTGATCTAAGCACTCAAAGTAGTTGAAAATTGTCATCTTTCTACAGCAGGTAGCATTGACACATGATTGGAGTAGTTAGAAAGCATTAAAGCACCAAAAAGTCATAGCATCACTTTTCAGGCAAAAGCAAGGGTGGAGATAGACATTGTAACAAGGATTGCAATTTCGGCTACTGTTCGAAGGAAAACCCTTGACAACAATGTGTTAAGTTGACAACTTATTTCATACATACGTGTGTGCGTGCGCATGTGCGCACGCATGTGTGTGTGCATGCTTGTGCACGCGCATGTATACATACATACAACAACCACCACTAAGCCTTCATCCCACTAAGTGGGGTTGGGTGTATATATATATGCATAGTTGCTCTAGTTAAGCAAAAAACACCTCTCCAACTTTCATCAGAGTCTGCATATGAGCACATAAATGCACTACAACCATATAAATACCAAAATGTTAACCACCGCAAGCTGTGTATTCAAACAGAGCTTGCCACTAAAGTTAGAGACACAGCTGTGAGATAAAAACTGTGTATAGAAAGGAAATAAGAACATTAACCAGGACAGAATGATGACTAACGTATATTTGTTACCTGAAATGCCTGAAATAGATCACCCTTGGCAAATTTCAAGCTATCTACTGCCCCTTGTCTTGTGAGCTCTACAGCATGTGCAAGTGCTTGTATATCCACCTGAAGTTCAAAACTAAACACAATTAGTCAAGATCCAGTAAGAATAAAAAGAAAAAATTCAGAAAAATGCATGGTTTTGCAGCTAATGGCCCAATATTGGAGCACAATAAAAGTACAGCCACTTGCACGCCTACAGAGAACCAAAGCCCAGGATACAGAGAATTCACCTCATCAAAAGGTGGTGCATCATAGAAAGTTTCCTGTGGAGTTGCTGCTGGATCATGTTCCTCTAGAAGCAGCCTCTCGGTTAGATCCGATATAGGAGATGACATTCCCTGCCGCAAGCAAAATCCTTTGTGTATGCTGCAAAATATAAAAGAGGGGGAAAATAGCAACAACTCAAAGTAGGTTCACCAAATTCGTTTGGAGAGAGAGAGAGAGAGAGAGAGAGAGGATCGGACACAAATCGAAGAATAACCTTATCAAATATCTCAAAGCCAGAGTGAAGACTGGATCATAAGCATGTAACTGAGCTCTCAAAACAGAGGACATAAGTCCAGCAATTTCAAACCTCCTCCTTTCAGACCACTGAGGAAAATAGTGAGTATTATTCATCAATTTAACACCGGAATTCTATCAAACTAAGATTTAAAGAAAACATAGATTTCTACAAGTGAGCATGATTGCAATATGAAAATATAGACGGCCTTCATCCAGTGAGGAACAGAGAAATCCTAATCATTTCACAAGAAATTATGAGCCAGAAAGCAAAGGCTACTAAACTTGGAATCATCCAAACAATAAACAACTTCAAGCAACCATTGAAAAGGGGGAAAAATTTCAGAGTGGTAGGCATGCACCTTTTGACAAGGAAAAGACCCACAGAACCCAAGAGGGCTATGAAACCTATACAACAGATGGCACTACGAAGAAGTCCCACAATTCTCTTCAATAAACCACTCGAGACAAACAAGAGGACTTTCAATCTCAAAAAAACACTAGCGATTGTACTCTCTTCAAACTCTGGCAGGCATTTGTTTTCATGTTATGTTCTTGTAATGTGAAAAGCTAAGTATATGAGTGGCTACAAACATGCTGTGATTAACTAGCAATTCATGTCAGAAACCAAACAAGAACATGATGTATGCAATATATGGCCAACTGCACACAGAACAACACGAGGGACAAGAACCCAGTGCAAACTTACTTATCACAGCTAGGCCTCTCCACCCTCCTTCATTGCTCAAGCATTTTCACTTCTCTGATTTCTCTCCCCACTCCCTCACAAACTTCCTAAAGCATCTTTGAAGTCTTAGGTTGCTCTAATCCCTTCATGTACTTCATTATCATCTCAAAATTGTCTAATGCTTGGTCACGCCTACCATGACAATTTTCTTTTCTTTATTGGATTGTCTGTCTTCTAAGAGACGACACAGTTTTCATCTGAGGAAAGACAGAAATTTCCTTTATCCATACAATTGAGCCCATAGCTACCAGGATCGCTCTGTCCATTTGCGATTTGCAATCTAGACTATGCGATCCTAATTTGGAGATATAGTGATCCAAATCACTAAAATAAAAGGGATCCAAACTTATTACAAGTCTAAAGAAATTCGCAAAATACAAACCATTTAAAAGAAAGATTCGAAAAAAAAAATGCCAAAGAATATTATAGTTTCTCTATTTGTTTTATTATTGGTTAATATTTATTTTACATATATTTGCACACACAGTACTTGAGTAAAAGTAAACTAACCATAGAAATAGTAAACGAAGCATCTAATTAAGCCTTCCTCCCACATCATGTGCCAGGTAGCACGAAAATGCCATGCTACAATCCTTACCATAACCAGCCTCCATCCGGATAACATTAGTCGAAACTAATAGAGTTAAGGATCAAGCTACAAATTTGTTGATCATACCAGTCAATTAACAAACTATCTCCTATAACCAATACAAAGAAGCTCCAAAAGAGTTGAAGCTTTGACCCAGGTATGTAAAGATAAAGCATAAACCCATCCTTCAATAATCATGGTATATCCCTTAAGAGTTAGAAAGACAGACCACAACTAGAAGTGTAAGAGAAAAGCTTATAATATTTCAAAAAATAGCAATATTCCATCAGATGCAAATATCCCTGATTCAGTATGGTAGTTAAAATTTTCCAAGAGCCAAACCCACATAACTCTCACCTCTATACCATGTGGTTACTAAATGTTTCATCACAAATAAGCATGCAGTGCTGCCAATGACGGATTAACGCATGGATATGCAGTACCTAAAAATGTATATTGCATCATATTTTTCTGCCTTTTCATAGGGGAAAAACATTGCAGCATACCTCATTTGCCACTGGGGATGTATGGTCATCTTTATCATAGATAAACGCCAAAAGAGCATGCTTAAATTCCTCATATGCTTCCTTCACCACAGAATAGACATATATTAGAAAATTTGAAAAGAACATGATTAAATCTCACCATTTTGACAAAAATCATTCAGAAAAGCATCTTGTTTAGGCAGACTAGGGAAGAGAAAATTGTCTATATAAAACAAAGTGAAGAAAGGGTGAATTCCAGAGATGGCAAGGAAACATTATTAACAAAAGTAAATGCACATCTTTTCCCAATTAATACCATAGAAAATGTCATTAGAACATTAAAGAATAATGGCAGTGCACCAAAGTTACAAACAGCGGCTACAGGAAAGGAACTTTTATAAAAAATAAAATAAAATAAAGGTAGAAACATGAAACTGAAGTGTGAAAACCATTTTAAGGTCCGTCACACTACATATTTCAAATTGTACCGCTGCACAGCATGTTCTTCAGGATATATTCGTCTGATTACGCAGCATCACAAACTTGTGATCAGGCTTTTGACAGACTAGTAATAAAAAATAAAACATAAATTCTGCACAAATGTAACCAATGAAATAAATATCAAATTTTCCATTGAGATACCTTTCTTGTTTAAATTATATAATATACAAAGACGCTGTCCCTGTCAACTAAGTTAAGTTCTCACCTTGCTCTCGCCTCCTGTCTGCAGGGACGGATCTTAACACTATCTTTTCTTTTTTTTTGGGTGGGGAATGGCACCCCGAGATCCATCCCTGATGTCTGAGTAATGTATTTTGCTGTCTCTCTCACTCCCTCAGATGGTTTGTTTTTGTCATCTTGCTCGCACATTTTGACCAATGTTAGACCAAATTTACCTCTAGTTTGTCCCATTCTCAAGATTCGTCTTTTCACCAGCTGTCTCTCTTCCTAAGCATTCAGACTTTATCCCTAAGGCAGAGCTTCATCCTTATTTCTTTTCCTTATAGATTCTCTCCCTAAACATCAACAAGAAAAGAATTTAATAAAAATTTGTTGGTTGTTCTTAGTAACCAGCTGCTTCATTTTTACGGGCAATTTTCAGCCATCACAAAGGATGAAGCATGTTTTCTCTCTTTAAACATTGATAAGAAAAAAAAGATCATCTAAATGCAACATTTCTTGCCACTCACACTACCAACAGCCAAACCTTTACATGCAAACAAATTTCCATATCAGCTGGCTCTATGGCGCACCACTTGTTTTCTCTCAAACAGCTTGACAATGGTGATGTTGTGGTCCACATTCACCAAACCGGTGATGAAAATGCTACCAAATTAGCCATATTAACTTTCTTAAATGTGGGTATTTGTTTAAGTCAAATGTGGGATGAATTCTCTGCATCTAATCTAAGGTTTGCTGAATTGGCCAAGTATTTGGGTCGTGCTAGAGTTCCTAGGCAAGACCTGATTTGAGTGTTTGATTCAGTTTCTTTGTTCTACTTATAACAATAGGATCAGTAAAATGGTCAATTTCATTTCATCTCTGGGTCCATATTTTAGGGAATGCAGAGAGTTCAATGTTTTATGAGTTCCCTTCACTGAAGAGGTTTTCAAGAGCTTAGAGAGGCTGCTTTTGGTTACAGATATAAGTCCTGTCTTACTTTTTTTGTGCTATGTCCAATTATCGCTGAGTCTGCAATTGGGGATCAGAGATTGTGATGAGTAGAGTGGAGAGAGAGAGGGTGATCGGGTAAGGTAAGAATTTGGGGGCTTTATAAGAGAGGTACGTCGAGTCTGAGGAAATAGGGATGGATGACCAGAGGTTTGATGATTTGAGAGAGAGAGAGAGAGAGAGCTGATCTGACATCTTGATGCAACAAAACTGAATCTCTCTCTCTCTCTCTCTCTTTGCAGGAGGTTGAGCATATGCCTTGCACATGACAAAAACGTTAGAAATTAACAGAATGATGGACAGGAAACCAAGTTTGCCTTGACTCAAAAGTTGAGGACACCGCCCCAAAAAAAAGTTCAGGTACCACTTTCACAATCGAGAAAAATTCAGGGCAATGTTGCAATTTTCCTGGTTCTCCCATCCATCATTCTGTTAACTTTGGCAACTCCCTCCAGCAAAGAGAGATAAAGATAGAGAATATTTACACAAAAAGGGTATCTTAGGATTCTATTTTTTTCTTGTTCTTTCACATGGAAATTCTTCAATCTTTTGTTTTTGGGCTTGTAGATGAAGGCTAATGAAGAAAACATAATTTTATTTCCTTTGCGTAAATATTTTTTTATGTTAATGAGTTTGCAGAAATTTTGGAGGTTCAATTTTGATGATGAAAGAGAAGAAAGACATAACAACCTCTTTTGTTGAAATTTCATGTTGCTATTGCTCTCTCCTTTGTTGGGTTTCTCTATTCTCATCTTAGAACGAGAAGGATCAAACCCTCCAACTCTTCATCTTCTTTTTCAGGTCTGGATTTTATTTACCATATCATTTCATTCTGATTTCAATCTGGGCAATTTTTTCTGAATCAATTCAAAAAGCTCGAATCTTTCATCCAGATTTTGGTGCAAAATGGTTTAATTTTAGGTTTTCAGGTGTAACCAATTTGATTTGCAAGTGCTTCAGTTGTTATCACAACTGCGTTCTTCTAAAAAATTATGTTAAGATTTTGCTCTATAATTAGGTTTTGGCCAGATCTATTTGGATGAGTAATTTGAAATTCACATAATTCAAAATTTGAGAAATGAAGGATGGCAAAATATGTTTAAGTAAAATTATTATGTGAGAGTCAAAATAAACAAATTGCCAATATGGATGCTTGTTTGCAGGTAGATATAATTAAGTTTGCCATATATAATATGATACTACCTTTGAGCATTATTATTGAGTGGATATTTTTAATGCTACAATAGATTCTCGACTACAAGAGTTTAATACTGATTTCAATGAGAATGCAGTAGAGCAATTTACTCTTAGTTGTGCTTTGGATCCTAGAGATAAGTAAAAGTTTTTCAATATCAGCAACCTCTGCAAGATCGCAAATAAATTTCTATCCTTTTGATTTCACCAAGGTAGAAAAGGGGGCTTTGAAATTATAGTTGCAACATTTGAAGCCAAAATGTTCCAGCATCCAGAATTTAAGAATACGACAACAATGTCAAAATTATGTCAGTGGTCAGTCAAGACAAATAAATCAGATATATGTTCCCTTTTGTTTAGATTGGTTAAACTTGTTGTTACTCTTCCTATTTCCACAGCAACTACTGAATGGGCATTTTCTGTGATGAGCACAGTCAAAAATAATCATGGAAACACGAACTCTTTGATTGTGTATATTGAGAGGAAAATTGCTGATATGTTTAGTATAGGCTCTATTATTGATGAATTTCATGACATAAAAGAGTATAAAGCACTATGTAAAAGTTCAATTGAATGATACAAATAGAGTCCTTTTTATCTAGTATTTTTGTGTATTCCTTTTGGGTGGCTTCCTCTTGAAGCCCTTAATACAACTTTTAATTCAACAAAAAATAGATTTCAATAATAGTATCAAAGAGTCCCCTCCCCAAGCAAAAGCCTGGCTGTGTCCCTATCCATAACCATTTACACCATGTATTCTATCATAAACACCCGTAACCTTACCTATGTGCTGATTTAGGGCCCTCCAATTAATAAATTTTCTCCGAAAACACACATTGGACTATCCCCTCAACATCTCCGAAAATTGTCATTTTAAATCTTCATCTGCACCTGCTTGCAGCACATACGCCTAAGCCTAAAAACTTCATCCCAGTTTCTTGTAAACAAACAACATTAGTTCTTGTAATATCCACTAATTCCATCCCCTTTTATGTTAAGAAATTCATATTTTAAGTTGCTACCCTAAAATTAATACATGCACTTATTGTTTTATCTGCACCTGTCTATATTGTAGAACCTTGCATATTTATAGCGGCACCCATACCCCAATATGGTGCCCCTTGCTTTCTAACAATATATTTCGGGGTTGATGACAATATGTCTGATACATATTCAATATTGTTTGGCAAAATTTTATGCCAGATGCCAACCTAAGGCCACATCCTCATTAACCTAGGCTTGGGACTGGCTCAAATGACAAAATCCTATATGGTGCAATTTCATTGGTTATTGAGAAGTACATCACGGTATCTTTTCAACCCTAAGTAACCAATGCCGCATAAAATTTCGACATTAGCAATTTCTATACCTCAATAAAATTTTACTGTTGTATTATAACAATGTGACAGTGAATACAGAGGAGGCAATTATGCAATCAAAAAAGTTGAAAACCTCAAAGTGCCGTTAAATTCAGAATATGATTACCTCAAACCACATCAGAAGTGTAGCCTAATTGGCAAGCGAAAGAATGCAGTCGCAGTGATTAAAATTGTTGCACAAAGAAGAATAGCAAATTACCGGATAGGCATCGAGAGCGCGAGGAGCAAGAGCATTTCTAACGCACTGAATTGCACAATCACGATCCTTGGCGGTCCCTCTCCTCAACAGCTCAATAAATTTCTGCAAAACCAAAACCAATATTCACATCTCAAACCCTAAATTCACCGGTTTCAATCCCCCCAAAAAAAAAACGCAAAAGCACAAAGACATGAACATACCTGCTTTTGCAATCGGAAGAGAAGACGGTGGTCGTCGAGAATGAAAGGAGCGTGAATACGAAGAAGATCAATGGCGGAGTCTATGTCGCCGAGTTCTACATACTTCCTGATCTGACGAATGAGCAATCGAGAATGATAGGAAGACGACGAGGATGAAGATGAGGAAGAAGACGGCGGAGAAGACGGCGGAGAAGGAGAAGAGTGGGAGTTCTCGATAAGGTTTTCAGATTTGGCGAAATCGATTACCAGAGAATCCAATGCTTCCCAATTCACCGATGTTGATTCCATTTCTGGTGATGGATGTGTGTGTGAGAGAGAGAGAGAGAGAGAGAGAGAAGGCGGCGATCTGGTGGGGGAGGGAGGTGTGGAGGTTTGTGTCGTGCGATTATGATCAACTATTTTGTCACCCCACGCAAACGTGCAATGGCTTTCTTCTTCATTTTTTTTTTTCTTTTTTTTTTTTGAATCCGAGTATCTAAGTTATGTTAAATGGATAAAAAAAATTAAATTAAAAAAATTAAATTTTATAAAACAATTTATATTGATAAAAATAAAAAATAAATTAAATAATTTTAAATTATAGTAAAAAAATTTAAAATATTATAAAATAAAGTATTGCAAAAGATCAGTCTATTTATATTTTGGTGCTAAAAGATTAGTCTATTTAATATTTCTAACTTTTTTCTTTAATCCTATTTCTATCATCATTGACTATTTTTGGAAACTAATAAAATAGATTAGATAACAACATATTCAATACTTCTAAAATTTTAAATTTCCTTTTCTTGTTGGGTCTAGCATTTTAAATTTTAGAAATTATTGGTTTATAGTAGCTCTGGCTTACATTTGAATCATAAGTTCACACGAAGGGTTTCTCCTAATACACTTTAGTGATATACAAATTGAGTATATAAATTTTAAAATTAAAAAAAGAATAATATATATATATATATATATTTTTGCCTACGTGTCCTCGTCGGAAGGATTTGTCGAATCGAAATAACCTATTTACTTTTTCATTCTAAAATATAAAATAATAGATATACACTCTCTCTGAATCAATATATTTATTTTAATATATAGAAAAGATTTGAGATCTCTAAGAAGAAATAGATCATACTAATTGAGTTATAATTCATTAACATACTCTATTGATCGTAAACGGTCTACTTAGGACAATAAATTTATTAAAAAAAATGGAGGTACAAAAATTTCATGACCCAGTCATTTTACAAATGCCAAGTTTTTATTTGAGCAAAAAGATTTTTTTTGGCACCCTCTTGAGGAGGCTGATTCCTAAAATTTTCTAGTCAATTTCACATCAAACAGTAAATAGATGAAAATAAACAAGAAAAGTTTGATACGTATCTAATTCCAACAACCGCACCCAATAGTTAAGTCCATGGATTAATCCTTTTTCTTCTAATGTCTCAGACTAAAGAGAACAAGGATTTAAACAAATGCTTATGGGCATAAATCAATGGACCTCTCACCAAAATAAATAAATAAATAAATCAATGGACCATTATTTTAACTTACACAACATTCAATATCCAACAATCAACGAGCCTAGTAGTTTGAACAAACGACAAGCCATAGATACACTTGTGTTTCTTTATGCATTATTAGGAGGGCAAAAATGTCCCAAGTGATTATAGAAGACAATGATTCATGAAAGGAAGCAAGCTAATACAAGAAATGAAGGCAATTTCTATACGGGGAAGACTACAATTGCAATTGGCTGATATTCTCTCTTCAAATGAATGTAATTGGAGTCTCTTTTAATACTGGGTTAATATCTCAGCTCCATCTCGAGTAGTGAGTATGGTGTGCTGGAACTGAGATGACAAGCTACCATCCTTTGTGACAACAGTCCAGTTATCATCCCACATTATCGGATTAATGCTTCCCATTGTAAGCATGGGCTCTGCACAATATCGCCAAAATTCTTTTCTTTGTAGAAAGCATGTGAACAAGGAAAAGGAACAGGTATAGGAAGCACAGTTTTCCTCAAGGGGCATAGCACATCACCCAGCCACGTCCAGTTGCCTAAATGGTGGTTGGACCATTGGTCGGACCAGCAAGCCATCAATGTGGCACCTTTGTCTAACCACCCCATACATGACCACTACAGACCCAAGGGGGGGCATGACTCGAGCAACTCCCCCCCCCCCCAAAAAAAAGGGCTACAGATCACAAATGTAAAACCCATCATCCAGACCTATAAAGCTCAGGCATGCATGAGATACGACAAGACACAAGGACCATTGATAAAATTATAACATTCAATACTATGTCGTGTCCAAGGGAGGTCTCCAACCAGACACGACAGAGACACGCTCAATTCTGGACCAGGCCATGCAGCATAAATCTAGCAAGAGATGGACCAAGCATTTTCTCTGTTCTTAAGTTGTGTGTGCGAAGGATTTTCAATAGCTTGCATGAAAATATAATTATTAACTTCTTAGGATACATCCTGTTTTTAAGCCTTCCACATTTTTATGAAGGTCGGATTCAACATCATATGTCTCCTATCATTATTTCCTGAAAATTAAAGAGGCATATGCCAGAGACACAGGATATCCAACACCAACTTTGTGAATGAGCAAGTTGTTTATGATAGATGCTATTCACTAGTATCCAAATACAGAGTAATAACACTCAATAGACAAGATTCTGGGATACAATTGATAATAAGTACCACAGTGAATGGCATAACATCATGCTGTTATTCATGATTACTCCAAAATATAATATAAAAAAAAATGCCTTTGTAGGCATATTGAGGTAAATGTCGGATGCAACTCTTGTTATGGAATTCTTCCCGGTAATTCTTAGACTCGAATGGATACAAGACGGACACAGAACACGACATGACAAGGACATACAACACCAAAAATTTAGATAAATTTTACACTATTTAAGCAATAAAGTGTCATGCTTTGTCCAAAAGATGTATTTCTCACACTCACTTCTAAAAGTGCACAGCGTAGTTCTTGAATGAAATATTCTGACTACCAGAACACAAACCGAAAAAGAGAACTTGAGGGAATTCCCAAAATTAGCACCTTCTCCACAAAGCTTTTTAGACTTACCATAATGACCTCTAGTGTATATCATGTCCGGAAAAGCTAAAACAAGAAATTATTAATAAACGAAGAATTGTTCAACATGATAGTATTTTGGATGCTAGATGCTCAAGGAAGAAACTTGATACTCTATTCACATTTTGGATTCCTCAAAGATAGTATTCTGTAAGATAAGCAAACCACTCTCTCATTCTCATAATTTTTTCATTCTTCTGATTGTACATCAAATTCCAAACAATAAGACTGTAGACTTGGAGACTAAGTAGTTAGAAATCGGAAGTAAACAACATTTCCAATCAAGAAAAGATTTTGACTCAAAGCAAAAGAAGCATGAGACACAATCAAAGTCAAAATAAAAGAATTAAAAAGAAGGCAGATGCAAAGACACCAAATTCAAAGCAAGCACTTTGAGAGAGAGATCATAAGCTCGTAAGCATTGGGCATAAGGCTGGATTTCAACATTGGCCCGATGGTCGAGGTTTGACTTTCCCCTCCCCACTTAAAGCAGGGAGAGAAAAACTAATTGCACAAACAGATCCCAAGAACCCAATGATCTTGCTAATGTCAGCACTTAATACAGAAAAGCAAATCATGAGGTTCATAAGCAAGGAACATGCCTAAGGTTAGAACACATAAAATGCCATGCAGGTTAATTACATATAGTTACAATTATGTTGAATACATAAAGAAAATAGAATTAAATACACGCACACAAAGACACACTTCGCCTGACTTTCAAATGAGGTTAGAAAGATATAAATTATCATACTTGCAGCATACAAAAATTTATAAAATGTCCAAGCATATTTCTAGTCTACTTTGAGCAGTATGGTTGCTTCATCAATGCTTGTTGGCATTAAGATCAGCACTGGCACTACTTACATTTAGATAAACAGTGACATCAATGTTAATTGTGTCACTGTCCGGCAAATGACCAATTGTAGGCATTTGTTCAAGTTTATCAAAAGGATGGCAACCAAGATAATGAAACTAGGGCAGCTGATTATAATAAACCTCAAATGCCCAAGAATCTGGTATTCCATGGCAGATACACTCATTCACTGATGTGCAAACACTCTTGGGGGACCCACCATAGCCACGAGGTGAAGGATAAGTTCCATTTTCAATAATCATCTGGTGAACTGCCTCATCAATTTCATCTGTTTTAGTGCCTGGCTGCCATCAAAAGCAACAGCTAGGATTCTCAGTATAAAGGAAATCAAAGTCCTATAAATTATACCTGATGGAAATCATTTAAAATTTCCTTTAAAAAAATCTGAATTATGTCTAAAGATTAAGACAGATGAGCTAGAAATGAAGGCCTAGCTAGAATAAAAGCAAAGAAACATGAGATGAAGACAGTAACCTGAAAATTGACATTTATGGAGAAAAAATCGCAGCACAATGATGGATTAGTAGATATCTCACTGACTGTTATATTAGAGATGACAAAAAATTTTAAAAGATTCATTGTTTTACCTTCACCAAAGTCCCAGCATATAGAAGAACTTGAGCAGCGAGCCTTCCAGATGCTCTCATGCACTTTATCCCCTTCTCATCATGCACTTCTGGCCCCCTAGCGATTCCAGGTGGTTGCTGGGATTTTACATGAGGAGGCTTTGGAATGTGAACTGGAACAGGGCGACGAGGTGACATTTTTCCAGGAATAAATGTTTACGATTGCTGTTTTCCAAGGCACCCTGATTTCTTTTAATTTCAGCAGGCAATAGGCTTCAGTGGCTTCAACGGACAATACAGAAGCTCATAAAGACAGAAAGAGAAGAACATGTCTATATGCACATAAACACAGAGCCAATCAGGTAGATGAGGTTTAAAATCTAGTCATAAGCAAATCTGGATAACAGTTAAAATCAAGTCCATTGTTGACCATTTCTGCCAAAGTTTATCTCATAAAACATATGGAGACGGGATTTAGTTTGTAAAGCCTTATCAGAACTTCTCAACATTTCAATTTCCAAGCAGGTGGAACGTTCTAAAGGCCACAGCAATGCCTATTTTCCATGAATCAACGAACTGGAGCTCATAGCTCTTAGAGTTGCGATGCATCGAAGGACCCAGTTTTTGATACTAACCTTAGTTTTAACAGACACAGTTGCAAAAATCAAGAAAATAAAAGGGTTATCCTACAATTTGTGCATGGGTCAATTATTGCATGGTATTGTGAAGGTTACATAAACATAAGACCTAGAATTATTTCGTGCGTAATGAGGTCAGGTTGGTTGTGTTTTCATTTTTTTACAAAACCCTGAGTGAGGATCACAAGAATTCTTCAATTGTAAGTGTAATTAGTATACGAGCCTTTCGGACTTGACATTATAAAGACATGAAACAAAGGAAGTATAGTAAACTTGATGTACAGAAATGAACCAAGAAATTACCATATCATAGGCAGTAAATTATGAGAAACTATAGAGTATCAGGGTAAAGAGACTATAATTGCACTGTTATAGAGACTTTGGTGCAACTAAAAGACAAACATAGAAACAGGGATTCATTCTACCTAATTCCAACTTGATTGAGACACAAAATCTTAGTTTAGATTAGGTCATAAGATTGTCATTATCCTAAGATTAACTTCCTAATTCCAAACAAATCTAACATTAAATTGAAAAATTGTGCTCCAAGCAAAGAATGTGAAGAGTTGTCCTTCTCCAGAACATTTCTAACTCCATTTTTATTTTAAAAAAAAATAAAGGACATGATAAGATCAAATAAATGAGAGGAAAGGGTGAGAAGACAAGATTGCATGTGCGAAACTAACTCGAGTGACTGAATTTGCGGAAGTATAACATGAAAATTGCTGACGATTGGGCAAGAGAAAGCAGGAGAGAGAGAGAGAGAGAGAGAGAGAGAGAGAGAGAAAACCAGGGTTGTAGCCGAAGAGACGAGAAAGAGGGTGTCTGGATTGAACGAAGCAATCTCCCATAAAAGAGAACTGCTGTTGGAGACGCAGTGTGCATACCATCGTTTCGCTCCCATCAACTACCCTGCGTCTATTTTCTCCTCCATCCTCGGTGCTCGATCCCGAAACCATTTTTAAAGAATACCATCGTTTAGCTACTTGGCCAATTAAAAAAATTTTTTTGAATGATTAATATTTACATTATTCAATTAATTTAATTTAAATATTATAAAATTAATACATTCTCTAGTTATTTATTTTTTTTATTTTTAAAATTCAAACTCTAAATATTAATAAAAGGAATTTAGTGCTCAAAAACCGGATGTTATTATGTGGTCTTCACTTGCGGTAAATATAAATAAATAATTCGTTATATATTACAAAGACCGAGGAAAAATAGAAGTGAGAGCACACGAAAGGAGACCACTGCATAACCCTTCTATCGTCTGAGATCAATATGCCCCTTGCCCGGTTCACTTCCCATGACATTTTTGAGTGTTAATTCGGGCTTCCCTCGGTCCACACTAATCATTAATGGACCGATTGGACTAGATGTTGGACTTAATGATTGAACCTGGCCCTGAAAGAAATCCGTGGGTCCAGATTTCAACATGGATTAAACACAAAAGTCCCACGAGCCCAATGAGCTTCCCTAGTATTTTTTTTTTTTTTTACACAAGGAGATTCAAACTTGAGATCTTTATAAAAGAGATAAGAGACAGTATCAATTGAATTATAAGTTATTGACATGAACTTCCACTATTAATTTCATTTCCTACCTCCCAAGTGGCACTCGAGTTCAGGGGCCACATGAGGGAACAATAGCTACCCCTTATATTAAAAAGGAAAAATTGTATACGAAATTTTAAAAGTAATAGTTTTAAACATTTTTTATTCTTCAAATTATAATATTAAATATATGTTATATTTTATAGACACTATAAATTGAAACCTCATTATCAATAAATTATAACTCACACAATCCTTTTCCCTACCAATTAGCTTCAACTCAAGTGGTTTCAATCTCAATCTCCTTATAATAGACTCGAATTCCAATCTCACAACCAAAAAAAAAAAAAAAAAAAAAACAATCCTTTTCCCTTTAAAACCTTTAATGTTGAACATCTTCTATGCATCAAAAAAAAAAAAAAAAAAAGAAAATTGAAACCTACTTTGAAAAGAATGGGTTGTCATTCAGATTCTTGTGTTTTATAAATTCTCAAAACTGATTCTTGTATTGTATAAATAAGAACTCAAGCTTATTGTGTTGTCATTCTGACATTATTAAATTTTGTTCAAATAAGTTTTTCAAAAGTATACCCTTTAATTTCATGGGTATTAAAAAACAAAAAAAAAATTGTTTTAAGATAAAATCTTAATAACAAGAATAAAAATATAATAATCTCAATTTTGCAATCATTTTTAAAATTTTTTTTAATAAAAAATTTTGATGAATTATGTCAGAACATGTCAACACTACTACATCAATTTCCAAATTTTTTCAACTTATGGGTTTTATATTTGATGTAATACCAATGTGACCAATCAAGTCCATTTAGCCATAAATGGTTTGGAAGGGACTTCATAAGGAGGATTATTACTATTTTGAACCTTATTGTTAAGAATTTTCCCTTGTTATAAAATATATAAAACTCAATATTATTTTTTAGCTTTAAAATTGTTATATTATTGTTAAAATTATTTATTAAAAAGAATTATAATTTTTATCAAGTAAATTAAACACAGTGGATCAGCACAAGTGGTCATACTTTGATGATTAATGTATTTCAATTTCTTGAAAGAAGAGTAAATTTAAATTTTAATAATCTTTTAAATAAATAAATAAATAATCGATGGATCCGAATCCATTGGGTAATATGCTTGCGGAACAGAGGGGCTATAACGACCAGACATGGACACTCCCGCCAAAAATGCGGTAACAGACGGCAGATAACGGCGTTCCGTCTGTTTTTTTTTTTTCCCCAGTCGCCATAGCGACAAAATTTGTCGGAATCCAATGCCCTTTTGCACTCAAAACTCACCAATTAGCCTTCACCGTTACTTTTGTGACTGGACTGGACTGGTTATTATGGTGCTTCCTAGTGGGCCTTACGGGACCCATTAGAAGGGCTCATAGACCCTTCTAGTGGGCACATGATGGGCCTTGGGCAGGCCCACCATGGAACCTCAGAGAACCGTACAGAGTTTCTCCTCCCATCCCACCATTTTGGCTCTCTGTCTCTGTCTCTCTCTCTCTCAACGTGGATTGATGGCAACACCCACGTTTAGACCAAGGTACACAATACACAAGACAACCTGCAAGACAAACAAGGGCCATTTCCTACTTTCTTCTTGTTCTCCTCCTATGATTTGACCTTGCACATGGTAAATTTTAGAAATAAGAAAACTGAAGACAAACTTCGACAAGACCAGAATGTCTACATGCGAAACAAGGCATTACCAAATACCATAAGCAATTTTCGATGAAGACACATTAAGATTAGTAAGTGATTTTGCAAATAAGGTTTAAGTTTTTTCCTCTAATTTTTAGCTCGACTGATAGAAAAGCCAACCCTTGCACATGGTAAATTATAAATAAATTATTTGCTCATTTAATTTTAGAATTAAAAACAATAAAATAAGAGCAAATTAAACTGGAGAGTCAAGGGCTTTGATGAGTAATGTTGTTCATTCATTTGCTCTAGTTTTACAAAATTTGTAGGATAAGTGATCTTGCTTGGCATTTAATGTACCATTTCCTAATTTTTCAATTTTTATATGTTTTTTTCTTTCTTTCTTTCTTTTTAAGCTAAAAATAAATGGAGCCAACTATTTCCTGGACGTGCATGGGCCTTTTGGATTTTTTTTTTTTTTTTTTGGTTGTATCCTTTTGGATTTATGAAAGAAGGGGGTGTGAGCTTTATCCCTTATATAATTTTGTCACAAGAGTGGTTGGTAAATTGGATATGTGGTTTACTAACTAATCACAAATGGACTTGGCGTGAAATGAGTTTATCTACTATCAAATTAAATAAAAAGAAAAGATTAAATGTTTCATTTACCTTTTTTTTTTTGTTCAAAAGAATTATGAGAGAATTTTAGGGTGAGCCACCTCTTTATTTATCTAGTTTACACCTTTATATCTGATTCACATATAGAAACATTCAAACAAATCTAATACACTCTCATGGCATGCCCCCCCCCCATGAACATAGGACATTTATGATAAATATCGGACATTTAATTGCAATAAGAAACTTTATGATGAATATTTAAAGAGATAATAACAATAATGGTTATCCATGAATTCCTTTCGTTAAGCCAAAAAGCAAATGTGTCAAGACTTACCCAGAAGCCCCAAGTGTGATGCAGAAGCCCCAAGTGTGATGCAGAAACCCCAAGTGTGATGGTTAAAAAAGTGACATTTGCTATTTATTATATCTGAGAGGAGCTTGAGGAGATTGGTAAGCGACATTTTCTGTCATGCGTCGTTATAGTTTTTATTACTATAGTATTGTTACTTAGATCATTTTATATGAATCATATATAATAGTGGCATGTTGATTTATTAGCTATCTCAGAACTTATCCCGATAGCAGCATCGTTAGAAAACGGGCTTTCAGCGACAGAATTCGTCACTGAAAGTCTATTTTTTATCATCGAAAGATATCAATGACGGAATTTTTTCCGTCGCTAATAGTGACCATGTTAAATATCAGCAACAGAAAAAAAAATCCATCACTGAAAAAAATTAAAAAAAAAATTAGCGATGGAATCAATCCACCACTGATTTTTGACTTCTCAAAAAAAGTTACACGCTGCGCCGGCCGTGGCCTGAAACGGGTCCTTTAATTTGTGAAAATCACCTAACCGGGCACAAGTAAAAGTCCGTGAGTAATACAACCATTAAGCCAAACTAGATATCTAATCATATCTTTTTTTTATTTGTTATCTTTAATTCATATTTTTTAATAATAAAAAAATAATATAAAATTATAATTTTTTTAAAAAAATAATAAAATAATTTTATTTTAGTTTAAAATAAAATAATAAAATTTTTAAAAAATAAAATAATATTATCCTTCCACAAAATAAAATAAAGATAAAAATAATTATTAAATAAAATTTTAAATTTTAAAAATTTTAAAAATTTTAAAAATTTTAAAAATTTTAAAAATTTTAAAAATTTTAAAAATTTATCATTAATCCATCAGTAATCTATCGCTAATGGCTGTACATATATATATTTTTAATTTTTTTCCCTCACAATTTTTTATATTTTTTAATTTTTTTTACGGTAGATCACTATAATGACGGATTAGCGACGAAAATATTTTTGTCACTAATCCGTTACAAATCTCTCAGAATTCTGTCTAACGTTAATCCGTTGCAAATCCATCGTTATTTCTGATGGAATTTTTTCGGTCAGTGAAGGTTTGTTTTCTTGTAGTATAGTGTATTTATGTTCTTTTTTAAAATATATATATATATATATATATATATTCTTTTATATTAAAAAAATAATTGACACCATAAAGGATAAATTAGAGTCAGGCTTCAAATTGTTGGCTCAATGGACATCCAAAGGATGCAATTACAACCCAAAGAGAGTCTTTAGAATATTTTTTTACTGGAACACATGAAGTTTTAAAATTTGTATTCTAACAAACTCTAGCGCCACCCTTTCACCGCGCTTATGGATATCAGAGGCGTGTTTGATCTGATAATTGAGACAACCTTGATGAATCTTTGGAGAATAGGCCGGTGAGTGTGGGTTGACTTCTGTCTCTTGAATCAAACTCAGAACTAGACCACCCTGCAATCCTAGAAAAAAATACAAAGAATTTCTTTCGTACAAGGTAAATGATTTTCAATGGCAATTTGGAATATATATCCACACCTTTGCTTTGCACAATATTATTTTGGAATATGGTAATGAGCTGTGACTCATTCAACACCGTTCCCTTCGAGAGGTCTCATGTTCAAAAAATATTATTTTGGAATATATTCAATAAAATATGATACTGAGATGACCTTGGGGCAAAGCGAGGTTGGGGGTATGGCAAGGGCATTCATCCCCTGAATTTTTTTAAGGGTAAGTTTGGCCCGCAGAAAGGAAAGGGAGGGAAAGGGAAAGATTTATTTCTTCCGATGAAAGTAAATATATTTTTTTCATTTTTGTTTGATAGGGATGTAAGGAAAGAAAATGGGTAGTACTTACTTTTGTTGGAATGAAAAGTGAAAGGAAATAATACATTATTTACTATTATACACTTGTAAAATAATATTTTTAATATTTCTCACCATATAATTTTTTTTTTTTTAATTTAAAATATTTTTTGAAAATATAATTTTTCAAAAAGTAATTATTTAAAATATTTTTCTTTTTTATAAATTATTTTCATTATTATTTTATATTAAATAAAATTAGAATATTAATGTTAAAAAGTAAAAAAAATAATAAATTTGAAAAAATAATTTATCCAATAAAATCGATAAAAGAAATTAAATTTTATTACTTTATATTCAATAAAATTGAAATAAAAAAAAAGTAATGGATAATTTCTTAATTATTAAAAAACGACAAAAACAAATTTGTCTAAAATTTTTATTTCCTTTTATTTCTGTTCACTTTGGGACGAAAATGATTTCTTAAGAGGGAGGGGAAGGGAGTATATCCACATTTCCTACCACTCCACATTTTCTTCCTTACCAAATGAGTGAAAAAGGCCATTTTACTCCACTTTAACTTCTTTCTCCATTTTCCTTTCATTTTTCACCCCAACCAAACTAACCCTAAATCATATAAATGATATTGAAAAATTATATTTCTAAATGCAGTTAGTCGGCTCAAAAAGTTATAAACTCTTTAAAATTATATCACAAAATGTATACAAAAAATACTATTATTATAAATTTTTAATTTCACCCACAGATAACATGCATGATTAGTTCAAGTTGAACCAATACCTAATAGTGATTGCACATTGATACTTATTAAATAAAATTTTGAGTTCAAATTTTGTATGCAGCAAAAATAGTAAAATTCAAGTTAAACCAATGCATAGTTGGTTCAGTGACAAGATAATTTTGTCTCTAAGGGTTCGATTTGAGTCAAATAAAATTTTGTTAGAATTAACGTAATTATTAGATGTCAATAATTTATTAAAAAAAAATCCAAATTAGAAGCAAACAACAAGACCTCTTCTCTTCTCTTCTCTTCTCTTCTTTTCTTTGGCTTATGAGCAAGGACCTAGTGGTAGGAATATCTGACCCAGCCAACGAGCTATATCTCAATTAGCACCGTTTCCACTTTCCTTGTAAATATATCAAGTTTGAATCTTTTTACGTGAAAAAGAAGTAAAAAAAAAAAGAAGAAGAATGAATATCTGACCCAAAAAAGAATCTCAGCCTTTAAACTCAGCCCCCCACCCCCCAAAAGAATCCCAAATTAGACTTAGGGCACGCCAATATACACAAAATATAAATGCAATGCATGTGTATTTGGCAATTGGACCACCATAGACTTTAACCATATGATAGAGAAAAAGCATATTCCATATACACAAAATAACATGGACCTAAATAAGCCTATGCGAAATGCCCTTTCCTTCAAGTGTTTCAGCATTTATACCAATCTATAACTTTAATATTGTTTTTTTTTTTATTTGGCAATCTAATAAGTAAAAATAATCTTTTTGGGTCATGCAAGGACCACATGCCCATGTGCCATATCATAAAACATTTGTGATTTTTATGACCTTTAATGTCACAAGCCCTTTGCCCCCATATTTTTGTTTAATATTTTTGTTTATAGTACAGTTGTAGTAGAACCTAGAAGTGTGGGGTTGGATGGTGAAATGTCCATTTTGATTGAACAGTAGTTTTCTTTTGGATTCCATCTCTTATTGGATAAGGTTTTGCATTGGAGGAGAAAAGGTGCTTCACTGCACATTCTTCAATACATATACATGATTGGACAGATGGGACTTTCTTTTATTTTTTTATTATTAATAATTCTATGCCATGACGTTCATTGTTTTGGCTGGAAGCCAGAGAAAGTTATTAAATAATTTATTCCGGAATATTATGTGCCAAAATTATCTTACGTTGAATTTGGAATTCTTGAAATGTAACATATGAAAAGTCATTAGCATATTATAACGTGACATATAAGTTCATATCATGGATTTAGAATTTAAAAAGGAAAATTTTAATACCATTAAATCTAATTTAAGTACCTTTATAAACCTATATATTCACGAAATCAATCCATATTCTTTTCTAAGTACCATGGTCCCTTACATATTTACAGGAAAACACGAGAATCAAGCACTCATGCAAACATCTAAATCTTGTCCCACCAAGATTATGTTCACAATCACCAACCAAAATTTGAGGACAAAAAAGAAACCCCACTTCAAGAAAAAGAGCAATCAACGTTTAAGGATCCAAAACAAGGGACTGTAATCAAAGTAATAACTTGGGAAAGCGAGCTTTCAAACCAATCTTTCTACAACGTAACACACCAATCAATGACTCATGAACCCATATTTTTCAAGTGACTTGGAAAAGAAGTAAAAGAGTAAGCCGGAAAAGCCTTCACTGTTAAAAGGGGAGAGAGAGAGAGAGAGAGAGAGAGAGAAGAGTACCTAAAAGAAATAGTCAGACTATAGAAAGAAAAAGAAAGTGCTTTTGAAATTGTGAGGACCATCCAAGCACTATCCTGGGAAAACATGTCCTGGACATGAAAGGAATGCTCGTCTAAAGTTTTCATTCCCTTATATCCAAATTCAAGAGAATAACTTTCTTTCTTCGATTCCCTCCAAAGATTATCATTGTTTAGCATAATTTACATAAAGAATTATCTCAATTGATATGATTAAATTACGGTATCTTCTACTTTTGAACGATAAATAATACATAGGAAAAAATATGATAACAATTCTATATCATATTGTTTAAATTTTTCTATCAAATTTGGATTTCTTGTAAATGTGGTATAGTAGCCCGTCTCTCACTCTCTCTCTCTCTCTCTCCTTTTCAATTCTTCAACGAGGCCCCAATTGATTTAATCTTTTGCACCATTGAATACCATAAAGAGATGACAAAACCCAAAGGTCTTAAATCCTTTTCGATCGAAACCATGCAATGGTCTGTAAAGTAAACAAATTATTGTTCTTTACTTGACTTTCTCTTCCTCTACATCCATCACAATTTTGTAGGTTTGACCTCTAAACTACTTTGCGCGCACAAAAAAATTCAAATTAATTTTTTTCTTTTAAATTTTTTATAGAGTTCAATTAAAATACCTATAGTTCAAATTAATCTTCGGCTTCAATGGATTAGACTTGTTTCTTGGAAGAAGAGAAATAGGTTTATCCCATTTTCAAATTCCCTCGTGACAAAGTATTTTCAAATATTATTTATTTCTTAAAAATTATCTATATTCCCTGTGTCTCTCGTTTCTACCTGATATAAATTCTTGAATTGATTCCCTTTGGGTATTAATTTAAACTTTAGATGAAAGTTAAATATGTATTAACTTTAGTTAAGTCAGAACCCTAATCATGCATCCAACCTTTTGTAATTATACATAGATTTTAACTTGAATTAAAAGTCGTGCAAAAGAACTTTTACAATTAATTAAAGTTTGTATTTAATTTAAAACTAATCGGAGGGTACCCCTCTCTCTCTCTCTCTCTCTCTCTCTTCAAAAATCTCTTCAGGAGTCTGGACTACCGCCTTCCTCAACCTGATCTAGTTTTCCGTGCCCGGTAGCCTGAGTCATATAAGGTGCATGTGCCTTTGCCGATGCACTTTCTTTCAAGTTCTTTATTTCATTATCTTTTTCAACCAATAAGAGGAATCTTTGCTTTCTTTAGCCAACATCTTTAATTTAAGTGCGCATATAATGGCCCTCCTTTGTTTTTGTACCACACCCACATCCAAAACATTCACTTATATTTTTATTTATTTATTTATTTATTTATTTATTTTGGTTCTAGTGGCTTCTTTTTATTTCTTATTGCATCATGATCAATGATCTCTCTCTCTTGGCTGTTCCTTTTGGAGAGTTCTGCAATTTATTCTTTTTCCTGTTATTTGTACTGTTGTGGAGATGTCTTTCCTTGCAAGACGCGAGTGACCCCAATGCAAACAAAATAAGGTTTTGGGTTTTGAGTTTAAAGTCAATGGAATCTTTCTGAACTTTTGGTGCATGCCAGACACCCCCACATTACAATTTACAATTCTTATCATTAGCAAGCAAGAGAAACTCCACAATTTGCAACTCGACAACATCCATGCCAAGTAATTGAAAGATGGGTGAAAAAAGAGTTAATTTTTTTTTATATATATAAACTAATTTGTCTCACAAACATAACCAAATATACAGAAGGAAATTCAAGTTCTGAATGTGTTTAGGAAAAAAGAAACTGAGATATCGTAAAAGAGAGAGAAAGAGAGCATCAAGGACTATCAGGGAATACCAAGAGTCAACGAGAGTACCAAGAATCAACGAGAGCGACCGCCAACAATGATTGAGGCATCAACCATGGCGATGTCTAGGGTTCTCTCCTTCACCTCAATTTATTACTTACATCCGGTATGAGTTCATTCCCGTAACAAATTCAATCTCGTTCTTTGAGTTTTAATTTAATTGATACTATTCTTCTTCTCTTTATAAAAATTTTAAATTTGAGTTTTTTCATATAATAATAAAAAAAATCAATCTAGAGAAGGAAAATCTTCAAAAATAAAAATAATTGTAATTATACAACAATGATAAAAGGTAGGGACTATTGGAAATAAGAAAAGCAATAACATAATTTCTTTTTCTAGGTAAAATCAAAATTGGAAACATGTTTTTAAAATGGTGAAAAACGAAGACCGATGAAAATCAAATTAGTCGATATATGATTCTAGAAACCGAATTAGAATTATTCAACATAATTTGAAAAAAAAAAGGGAAGAAATAATGTAATTTCCTATCCTAAGGTGAGAAGTAAGAAACATGAAAGGGGGACCACGTTGCCTACAATTTATCTCATGCCAATCAATGAGCCCCACGCGCACGCGCGATTCTTAGACATAAGGAAAAAAAGATGTGATTGTCTTAAGCAATGGGTGAATTTTTTTCCCCCCCCCCCCCCCATTAATTTTTAGCATTTATTCCAATGCTTACCTATCGGTTTCTGTAGTTATGGCCCTAAATTAAATGACCCCGTGTGCTGTCTCCACCTCTCCCTACACTACCATGTACTCATGTAATCATATGCCGCTTGGCTTTCCTTTTTTCTGCTTTCCAAGTTACTAAATAATTCTTTTATAATTCTTTTCAAGTCTTCATTGAAGCACCAAACAATAAGAAACTCTTGCTTGTTTGTGTGTATTCTTCGTAATCTTTTATTTGAATATCGTAAATACATATATTTTTATAATTTTTATAAATTTTATATTATAAAAAATGATAAAATTGATAAATTGATAATAGAAATTGGTATCATAAGAAGACATCCCACACACAGTCTTCTACAGAAGAGTCGTGCGGAAAGAAAGGGGCTCAAAAGGTTGGTTATGCAAATTCACTAATTTATTACAGAAAGGTTTTGTTGTAGCCTCAATGACCCGTCGCATTTTCCTCCACAGATCCTTCGAGATAAGGTCTAATCAAATTAAATTGTGTGCAAATAGATCTTTAATTTCCGACCAAAATTTTAATTTTAGACTTGGAAAAAAAAAATCCAACTTTTGCCGTCTCTAAAACCATTTTCGATATTGCCATCATCGGTGATAGTTTTCAGTAATTGCTGCCTTTTTTTTTTTTTAATACACCTATTCTACAACCTTTTAGCAAAAGTTTTAAGTACCTAGTTAATATATTATTTTCAAAATCATTATTTATTTTTAAATATGTATTAAATTGAGAATGAATTTAATTGTGAATAAAATATAAAAAATATCGTTTAAAATGATTTGAATATGTATAATAAAACCCTAAATGCGTACAACTTATAAGGAATTATATCTTAAATATAAGAGATTTAGTGAAATATCAAGATGAACGATTGAAAATCTGCATATAAATTATTCGTAAAGATATAAATGTCAATAATTTAGTTAAAGAAATGACTTTAAATAAAAATAAGTGGTATAGAATAATTCGAAATAATTAAATCATCTCTTTTATTATTTTAAGTTTTTTAAAATTATTTATTTTTATTTTTTATTTTTTAATGTTATTTTCTTTATTTTTTTTTTTAATTTTAATTTTATATTTTTTTCTTTTCTCTTTCCTCTTTCCTCTTTTGTTCATCAAATCATCGATCCTAAATATAAGATTAAGTGTCAAATGGTAGTTTTGTCCTAGTTGTTGTTATTTATGATAATAGTTTTAGAATCACCATTTTCGGTGGTAAATCCCAATCATATCCGGGAAAAAAAATTGACGCGGTGGATCAAGCCCTCAAGATTGGAAATAATTTTCTAAAAACCCCAAAATTTATTTATATTTTTCTTTTTGACATCAAAATTAAAACGTTTCTGGAAATTCTATTATTTAAAATTGCACCGAGGTTGGTGCAATGAGTTCTTCTATTTTATTTATGATAATATACTATCAGATTTTGTATTTTGTTTATCAGCATATTGTTATGATAGATTATCATTTTTTTTATTATCGGTATCCGGATTTTATCCGATTAATCAAGTTTGAGCAGAGTTCATTTTAGGAGTTGGTTCTCCCAAATTCTTTTTTGTCATTCTCGATAATCAAACTCGAAAACTTTAGTTAAGAGATAGATTATCCAACCACTCAATTCAAAAAAGTTTGATAAATGTATCATCTATTATAATTGCATATAAATATCAGTAGAATTTATTTAGATTACATGACAACATCTGCAACACAAAAATATCATATTTAATTTACAAAAAAAAAAACCATAAAACTTTATGAGTTTCGATAATAAAAATGAGTTAAATTTTTTTAACTTTTTGAAAATATATAGAAAGCAAAGACGGAGATAGAAAATTTGACAAAATTTTCTTTCTGGCTTTGTCTTTCCTACTATTATTTTGGCTCATCTTTGCCATTTTTTTATAATTAATCGAAATCTAAAATTATATTTTAATTAATTCGATTTGAATATTATCGTACTCAATTTAGGACAGAACATCACTTCTAATATAATCTTTTTTCATTTTAAAAATTTAAATTTGATATTTAATTAAAAAATTTAATACTCTTACGCATTAAATTATAGATTTATTCATCTTTACTATTTTATTCATTTGACTCTCTGCTTGAAATCAAATATTACCCATAGAACGTGTCTTGCAAAACTCATTATTGAACCAAAAAGAAAGGGTAAGTGTGGGTAGTCATTTTCTTTTTCCTTCTTATAATCAGCGTATTATCCCCATCAGATATAAAAAGCATATCCCATTGGAAAATGATTAGTTGAAGTACTGCTTTTAGATCTTCTTGAGAATTTGAGACGCAGTAAATTTTGCAATTTTGGTATTAAGAGGCAGTTTCCTTTGGAATAGCGGACAAGAAGGGCAACTTCCCTTTAATGGAAGCAAAGCCGTGAAAAATGGAAACTTCGTAATGCACAATGTCCTTTACATGAATTTTTTTTTTTTCAATTATTTTATATTCTTCACATAATCCTGAGGACAATTACGGTCTAAACTGGATTTGAAATGAAATAACTTAGGTATGAGCATTTGAGGTTCAGAAACATTATAACTTAAGATTTTTTTTTTAATTTCATTTTCATTCTATTAATCTAAATAAATTATATGATTTTAAATTTTATTTTTGATTTCGATTGGGATTAACTAAATTAAGCGTCTCTTATCAAAGAAAAATTTCAGCATTATCCCATCAAAATTATAAAATAACATGGCTGCATATGTAATGCCTCGCCCTTTCATCGTTACGAAGGAAAAGAATGAAAAATAATAAAAGGAAAAGGATGGTATTATACCTCAAATTTGGAAATCTATTGTTAAGAAAAATAATAAATTTATTAAGCGTGACAAAATGATGAATTTATATGGGCAATAGAAAATATTATATCTATATGAAATATTTTTAAGAAATATTATATCTAATCAAAAATTGTCACAATATATTCTATCTTATATAGGAAAAAACTTCTTTTTTATTAATTTTTTATTTATTGTCCAATTATTTTTATTTATTTATCTATTTGTAACAATTTACATATTGAAATTTGGGGGGGCGGGGTGTGGTGGGGTGGGATTAACTTATTCTTTGAACTATTTCTTGCAAGAAAAACAATACGATACGTTATATGAATCCATAAAAGGTGGCATATGCTCATCTTTTCCTTTTTTTTTGTTTTTTTTTTTTTTCTTTTTGATAGTTGCTTTCCTAGGTAACTTTGCTGAGATAGCTATAGCTACTTTTTTAGTTCCACGGTGTCCTCAAAACAATTATAGACATTTTGAATTTAATGATCCAAATTATTTTATAGTATTTCACACTTATCAACCAATTACAACATTGTAAGCTATTTCCACGTGACATTAGGGGAAAAACCTTGATGTTAATGCACTCTCTAATTTCTATACGTTCATATTATGATACTGACTTTTTTTTTATATAAATATGATAATTATTTTAAATCTGATTAAATTTAATTTGAATTAAATAAATTTCTCTCGATACCTATTTCTCATACCTTAATTTAATTTGGATAATGGTTACATAAGAATATTTTCTTTTCACTGGTCTACTATTGAACATAAAAAGTTTAAGTTGAACATTCCATATCACCGTATTATAATAAGAAAAAAATAAAAAATAAAGTATGATCGTTAAATTTATAATAATGCGCATCATTATAAGACTGCGCTTAAAAATTATTCTTATGATTTAAAAAGGAAAAAAAATAAAGGGTTAATATTGTGAATCTTTAATAATGTGCGTCACAATGATTATGCCTAAGACCAGTTCCCCACCAAACAGACTTCTAACCAGCCACATTATCAGTGCTCATGGCGGTGACGTGGCCATCCGTTATTGGGTGCGTAAATCGGTGTGCGCAACGGGGCACTGAGATCTGAATAACGGCGCCGTCAAAAACCCCGCCGAGATGCCACTCCGTTATAATTAACGCTGTTTCGACCACACAACAAACGCTCCACTGCCCTCTCTTATAACATAACCCAATCCTAACCGTCCAACGGACTCCCTCCCTTCCTCCCCTCTCTCTCTCTCTCTCTCTCTCTCTCTCTCTCTCTCAAATCATTATCAGAAAAAAGGCAACAGAACACAAGTGCAATTTTAGTTGCGGAGAAGCAGAAATTCTAGAGAAAGAGAGATGGGGAAGTACATGGAGAAAGGAAAAGTGATGAGAGAGATAGCAGTAATGGAGGTGGCAGCTCAGATGAGAACGACGATGTCGTCTGAAGATGTGAATTTCGGAACGAGAACGAAGAAGATGAAGAAGAGAAAGGTTGAAAACGGTGAATTGAAGCCATGTAAACGTCATCAAGTTATAATTATGCCGGAAGATTCAGTTTCTCGGGCGAATTTAGTTGATTACAATCGCTGTTCTAGAACTAGCTCCGATCATCTTCTTTCTTCTTGCTGTTCTAGTAATGGATCAAGCCATCTCCTTAACGACGACCTTCCATTACTAGATCTGGAGGTGAATTTTCCACTCTTAACACTCGGTTTTCCAGAAATTTAGTTTTGGTTTCACATCTCTCTCTCTCTCTCTCTCTTTCTCTCTCTCTCTCTCTCTCTATTTTCAATTTTGATGCGCTTTAATTGGTAACGTCTAATTTTTTTTCTCCTTCCGTAAATGCAGGAAGAGTGTGAAGAAATTGGAGCATCACTGGATAATAAATGGAGAACAAGGTTTATAATTTTTTAACGGATTTTTTTTTTTTTTGGAATAAGAATTAATTTCAAATTTTGAAACGGCTGAGGCTGATCCATACACAACGGTCAGTTAAATTAAATATGATTCCTTCATAATTCTCAATTTTCAGTTCTGTTGGTGTTAGGAGAGAGAAAACTCCATCAAGTAGTGAGCTTGGAGAAGAAGAAGAGTTTGAAGAAGATCTGGAGTCGTCGTCGTCGTCGTCGTCGTCGTCCATGGAGAAGAAGAAAACATCTGAGGCGAATTCTCGTCTCAGATCAACTAGCCTACTTCAGAAAATGCCTTCAGAGTCTGAGATCGAAGAATTCTTCTCTTCTGTCGAGAAAGACATTCAGAAAAAATTCACTGACAAGTAACTATCCTCTCTCTCTCTCTCTCTCTCTCTCTCTCTCTCGCGCGCACGCGCTTAAAGCTGTTAGTTAAAAATGGCTTTTATTCGTAAACTGGCTGCAGGTATAACTATGATGTGGTTAACGACATGCCACTTGAAGGTCGTTATGAGTGGATTCGTTTGAAGCCATAGTCATGAAAGAAGAAGCAGAAGAAGGAGAAGGAGAAGAAGAAGATGATGATGATGAAGATGAAGGGGAAGGAAAGAATTGACTTCTCTGATTTTTAGCATTATTATTGATGTTAATTTAAGTCATAATTTTAGCTTCAGCCTTTTAGCTCTTCTGAATTCTCCATTGTATAGCTTTCTCTCTCTTCTCTCTCTCTCAGGAATGCTGAGGGTTGAGATTCCAAGACCGTACGAAACCTAAGAAGTTGAGCTGCAAAATGCAAATGCATATGCTTTGTGTGACACG
This sequence comes from Dillenia suffruticosa, assembly GCA_033439265.1. Classification (NCBI taxonomy): domain Eukaryota; kingdom Viridiplantae; phylum Streptophyta; class Magnoliopsida; order Dilleniales; family Dilleniaceae; genus Dillenia; species Dillenia suffruticosa. The sequence continues at coordinate 4,280,732 of JAVTVX010000027.1, forward strand.
GTTCAAATAAATTCCCGAATTTAGCCGTAAATTTCGTGTCCCTCTCTCGCCTTCTTTCGTGCCATCAACACTCAGTTAATTATTATATCATTTTCATTTTTTGTGCTACAAATATTTTACTAAAATCGGTAAGTTATGTATTTAGCCAAGAAAGAAATCTTATATTTAGAATAGAACTCCTCATTTTTCTGATTCGGTTCCCAATTCAATTTAGATTAGCACCTTTATTTTAAGTTCTTAAAAGTATTCAATCATAACTCTTTTTTGCTGTAAAATAATATTGCTATAATTTAGTTGAATTTAACCCGAAAAGGGGTTTTTTTGGGGGGGGGGGGTGGGTTTTATTTTTCTTGCATAATTAGTACTTTTGTGATTATTGTATTTGGTTTTTTGTTTTTTGAAATATCGAGAGAGAGAGAGAGAGAGAGAGGGGGGGGGTCACAAACAAACACAGCACGCCGTGTAAGTCACGGACACGTGTTGAAGATCGGAAAGTTGATCTTATCCCATGTGCTCAGTTTCAGGCTTTGGTTTACACTGATTTTTTTTTTTAAGTAAAAAGAGTGAAGGGCGGGCGGGTGGGGGGTGGGGAGGGGGGGGGGGGAGAGAGAGAGAGAGAGAGAGAGAGAGAGAGAGAGAGAGAGAGAGAGAGAGAGGTACAATCAAGGAATGATATAGATCATTTGGAAGGTCAACATTTTTGTTTTTATTTTCTCTGCACTAATTCTATTTGTTCAAACTCATTCAAATTTCGTGACCTTTTGTCCGTAACACAACCAAATTTTATAATATATAGTTCTTGCAATTAACCATTATATGGATGATTCAATTAGTTCTATTACAAGTTTTAAAGTTGAAAGATTAAATAAATTCCAATAAGAGTGTCGGACCAAATGCCAATTCAAAAGTTTTATATTAGCGGTGAAATATAATATGCATTTGATATTGTTCATGTCCTCTATCACCTTTGGCCTTATATGACATGTAAAGAAATTAGAAGGATTGAACTTTTGATCTCTTAGTTGAAGGAAAAGAACTACATATTCAGATTACAATGGTGGAAGGTCAAACCAATCAAAGTTACAAAATTGGAGAATATGACATTCGGACCCCCCCCAAAAAAAAAACCCTAATGACATATTTTCAAATTTGATTAAATATACTTACAAAATTATTCCCTCATGACTATTGAGCAAAAATTTTTTCATAAATTTGGATATCTTCTTTTATTTTTTTTTTTGGATACAATGAAATGTAACCAAACGGATTTGAATCGGGAAATGAAGGATGAAAGTAGAGAGACTTTAGCGTAGGAATTGATATCTTCTTTTATGCAATTGTGAATCTCACACCTGATATTTAGTTGTTCTATGAAAAATGAAGAAAATTCACTATTGCTTGCAATTCGGGCCGCTCATAATTTAATTCGATAATTAGATTAATATCTGCTGAGTCTGAACCAAAGATCATTCGGGCTACTTGGGAACTATTTAATATATACTAGAATTAATTAGATTTATTTTGGAGTCTATCATATATATAACACATTTGAAAACAAAAAAAAAATAATAATATAACTCATCAATTAATTAGGTTCATTTTATTTTGGATGTTTCTTATAGTGATACTGAAAATTGTATAGATTTTAATTAACCGATTTTGTTTGTTTTTTGATACCGAATAATTATTTTAGTTTTGTTTTATATTATGAATTTTATAATTATATTCGAATTTTTGTAATATTTTTAGTTTAGATATCTAATTTAAGTGATTTTTATTTTGTATTATATTAACCGGATTTAGATTCATATTCTGATTAATGCGGTTTAACACTTATAATGATTTATTTAAGGGGACTATTCTTGCAACGAAATATATTTTATATTCAAGTTATGAGTCAAATTTATAATTTTAATTAAATAATATAATATCATATCTCATTTGATCAACCGGTCGTTGATATTTAATTTAAGAGATTGGATTATATGAAATCATGAGTCAATTTAAACCACCCGCGAATTTAATGTAAATCGAGTTTGAACTCAGAAATAAAATTTATTAAAAAATAAGATGAGCTTTGAGTTAAACAAAATTTAATTAAATCGAATCCGACCTGAACTTCAAGTCAAATCACTCCCCTCACTTCCATAGCTACTAGCAACGTCATTGTAATATTTGTTAGTATGTGGACTGTAGAATATAAGAATTGAAGGCTCATGTACTTTGAAAAAGAAATCTAACAGTTTTTTGGTACTTAAATAATACAAAAATCTTATCTCAGTACCCAATTTGGTTCAAATCAATCTTCTCCGTACCTACCTTCCTTGTTCAAATTAATAAGCCTCATTCAATTGATCCCATTAAATAAATAATTCCCCACAAAATATTTAGTGAAGCTTTTATTTTTTTAATTTTTTTATCCCATGAGATATATAATTTTTTTTTATGCCTTTGACTTAGTCTATCGTTCGATATTTAAAATTTTATCTTGATTAATTCGAGTTGAGTCGATTGAGATCCTTCTTAGAGGATAGGAGTCTTTTAACATAGTCAATTCTATGTCCAAAATTATGAGTCACACTCGTGATCTTGATTAAGAGATGTAATAACCAATCTATTATATTAATTATCCGTTGGTATAAGACATATAATCAGCTCGTGAAACATGTGCTATGTACTTCTCGCCATTGCATTAAATCAAACATTGTTTTGAGTTTAAATGAGAAATGAAATTGCTTTATGGGGATCCGAGGATTCCTCCTTGGAAGCGTCTGAGGAACTGGAACAAGATTCTGAGAATCCCAATTGAATCAAAATTTAATCCTTTGTTTGAGGGTGAAGTGGGGTTTGACAGAGGGCATTTGCATCGCCCCAAGACCGTGTGCATTAAGAGGGTCTGAAAACTAATGAGAGAATGTACTAATTAGTGATCAAATTAACTTACCAGAGTTCAATATGCCTGTCCTTTAAAGTTGACTTCCCCCACTTCAAGAACCATAGGATTCTCTTTGCCTTGCGTATTAAGCTGTCACCCTCTACTTCAATATGGGCTTGTTTGTAAAAAATTACTAAATTTTTTGCTGGAAGAAAATTTAATTATATTAAAATTAACAAAAATTTTGATGTGTAATTTATTGATATATAGGTTGGTCTAACACTAAATATATATATATATATATATATATAACCTTAGAACGGTGGATTTTTAGTTGATGAATCATAAAAATATATTAAAATTAACAATTTGTTGTACAAAGTGGCAAAGGATTCCAACCCATTAACAAGGGCTGCTATTATTAGTTGATGAATCATAAATCCAATTGCTATACCCAAAAATATTGGGGGAGGGAAATATTTAAAATTTTCTTAGTTTTTAAATGATTGTCCTTAAAATTGATGATAATTCGACCATGTTTCAAGATCAAAGTCACGTTTTTCATCTTGGTAAATAGTTAACAGTTAGTTTTTTTTTTTCATTCAAGAGAAGTAATAGTAGTTATTTTTTTTTTGTATAATTAATTAATATCCAAAACCAGACTCCGACTAATCAAATTCAAGCGTTATCGGATCCAATTCAACGAAAATTCTTTCAATTTAATTTTTTTCATTTCCAAATTTTAAAATCAAGAATTGATTAAAAAATTTAACATTGTTACTCGTTAGGCCAATTGTTATAGCCATACAACAATCATACAGAGAGACTAATACCAGTGTAGATTGGCTTATCGACCTAAGCTTTCAGTATAAGTTGCATTCTCACTATTATTATGAAATTCCATTGTGTGGGCTCTTAATTCCTATCTTTTTGGGGGGTTTGGGAGGATTGGCCCTTCTACTTTATGCAAGAAAATAGAGTTATTTGACACATTATGTTATGCTCTATCACTTACTTTTACATTGAATGCATAAGGAACTATTTTTTTCCCCAACCCTTTGAATTGAAATAAATAAAGCCAAATAAATGGTGGGAAGTTTCATCAATGAAGCATGCATACGTATAGCTGACATTAATATGAAATGAGCATAGGATTCCATTTCAAAATCAACATCAAAATTTTTATAAGATCGATCAAAAGGTCAACACAACAATCGTAGAAATTCTTAAACAAAACCAATTCCGACAATTAAGATTAGACAATTCTCTGACACCCTTCATGGGAATGACCAGGATTTGGATTTGCAACCCTTCCTCAATCCCCAAAAATAAAAAATAAAAAATAAAAATCATCCAAATCAAATTGTCTTGATACCGGAAATACGATTCGTTTATGGTCTGAAAGTATTTAATCTAAACCACACCCACCATAGGAGATTATCTTGTCCTTACAATATCTTTGAAATATTAAAAGTTTAATACGTTTTTTACTTTATTAAAAATTTTTTATTTCTTACCTTAAAAGGATAGATATGAACTTTTTATGCGTTTTATCGTAACACGTTAAAATCCGACAAAATATTTATATTTTTTGACTCTGATATTATATTAAAATATTTGATCCACCGTTTTGAAATTGATCAAAAGAAAGAAAATTAGTTATAAAGATCAAAATTTTCAGATTTAAGTAAGTGGTTCTAAAAATAGAGTTAATTGAGGTAAAATATATATGTATGTAATTTGTGAATTATATTACTAAGAATTTTTGAGGATGAGAATAGCATATATAACTCACAAATATGACTGAGTGAATGGCACAGTCTAATTTGGCAATCGTACAGAAAAAGAAAATGAGTGATTAATCAATGGGTAAGAAAAGGGGTGTGAATTGAGGTAGGCTAGGAGAGCTAGAGTTGGCAAAGAAGTCAAAAGAAGAGCACGAGATAGAAGAAGTGATGATCCAATTATTGGGCTCTATATGAAAAATGGGTTTGATGAATTGTTATGACTTTCCAATTTTGTGTCCTTTGAATTTAACATTTTAAACATTTTTGCTTTCTCTTGTGTGCCAATTCTCTGCAGGGGTACACTAAAAGCACAAACTAATTCCGAAGTTTTTTTTATTAATTTTTTATTTTTTACATAAAATCGTGAAAACCATAAAAATACTAATTCCAAGAATTTAAAATATGTGGGAACAGAAGTAATTAAAGCACAAGAGAATGGAGAAGTATAGTGCATACACAATATGATTGTAAGAAAAAAGTATTTAGTTTTTTTTTTATTATTCTATTTGAAAATACAATAAAGGTGTTAGCAAATAAAAAATCAAATCAGTAGAAAAGGGTTAGGTGAGGAAATTGGGTAAATTAGACTAAAATTTCCTTTGATCAGCGAATTAAACAACAATCATCTAAATTTTGTTTATAATGAGCTAGAGTCAGAACGGTCAGCTTATGAGCCAAATTATGACGGTGAAACCCTAAAATAACGAGTTAACTCTACGATAACAATTTAATATTTGGTTTATGATATATACTTTGCCCATTTGCTCCAATTTAATAATTTTTTAAATATTTTCATAGATTAAAAATTTTTATAAAATTTTTTCTTTATTTAATTAATTTATAATTACTAATGATAGGGATAGAACTGTCGACGTATTTAAATACCCAATTGCAAAATTGAAGTGCCAAATAATTGGCGATGAATTGATTTGAATATGGTGTACAGAGGCAGTGAGCACCCACCCAAAACAAAACGGCTCGTGGGGCAGCCGCAGGCGGGTCAGAGTTAGCAGCGTCTCCCAATAATAACTTTTGGGGTCAGATTGGCGACACTGTGACTATGTTACTCTTGGGATCTCGTGCCCCGAACCACCCCTCTCTCTCTCTCTCTTTCTATTGTGACTGAGACACGTTGACTCTTCTGAAGACAGCCGCCGCCACTGGCGGCTGCCACCGCCACAACCACCGACTCCATCTTGTCTTGGGGACAACCGTCTTTGTCCAGACTTGAAGTACGATCTACTCTAGTAAACACCTCATTAATCTTTTTTTTTTTTTTAATTTAAACAACGTAATTTAGGCTTAGAGAAGCAGGATAAATTATTTAGTGGGTTGGAATCAATGATTTCTGAATATATATATATTAATTAGTAATAATGTATTTATGACATGCTCTAAATCAGTGCATTTAGAGAAAAATCATGCCTGCACTCATCACGAAGATTTAGCTTTTATCCTCTTCATATACCTTCTCACTAATATTACAGTAGGTTTTATGTACTGTTTCAAAAAATTTTACAAGGTAAATTATATGCTTTACGTGTTGCAATTTAAGCTTGAGATTGCAAATTAAAAGGTCGAAGAAGATTTTATTTTGCATGTGTTGATTAGAATTGATTTAATCTACATTATTTATAGATTAAGCCTAGAAACTTCAAACCCATCGCCTGTCCACGATACTAATTTCGGTTTTGGAGGAAAAAATTCATAATAAATTAAAATTAATTTGGCAATGTCCAAAATTCATAATCAATTTGAGGTTCTAAGCAACATATTACCAACTACAAATTACATGGAAGAAAAGAAAAACACTTAGTTAATTCTAATACTCCTTAGTAAAGTTACCACAAGGGGTAGTACAATCTCGTTTACCCAATAGAAACAAAGTCACTATGTCCCCCTTGTTCCAGGTCTTTTAGTAGCCATCACCATAGTTTTCTATACCTCAAGGCACACTAGTCTATTGATAGGACAAAACATATGCAGGAGCCAGGATATGTGTATCATTCCATCTGGGTGTCCTACAAATTTAATAACTTTGCATTAGAACAATGCCGCATTTGGTAAAAGATGACTTGGCTGGCAGAATTGAAAGGAACATAGCAGCATTGTTGCACTATAATAATAATAGAAGCACCAGTAAAAAAGAATGCAGAAAAGAGATGAAATGATATTGTAATTGACAAACCTGTTTAAATGCTGATGCTGGTGTTCCACATGGATTACTTGAATTTGAATTGACGACTAGGCACCATAAGGATGAGCTAACAGCAGCCTCAGTCTATAAATACATATATTTACCAAATGGTGAAATACAAGTTCAGCATATTCAATAACAAAGTACGCCAGGAAAAACGACTGTACAATACTTGTATCCATAGAAACAGAAATTTTTTTGCACTAAAGATGGATTTGCAACGGGGTACAATTGAAGAGAATAGAGCAGAATTTTTCTTGCCCCATCATAGAAGTGCAAGAGAAACAACCAGAAAATAACAAGAGTAGTTAAAATATGCATTTACCTGTTTAAATGCCAAAGCTGGAGCTCTGCATGGTGTACTAGAATTTGAATCGACATGCCATGACAGAGCTAAACCAGCAACAGCCTCTTCCTACAAATAGATATTCATAGAATGACAAAAAACTTTTTTTCATATTAGGCTCTCATTCTAATCACCTCTACCGCAGATCAATCTCAATCGGGAGCCTAGTTTACTATTTTTAAAATTTTTTTTATTTGATGTGAATATATTTTCATCAATTCAAAATTATTCAAATTAAAAAATTTTGAATATTATGAATTATGATACAAAATTTAATTTATTAGTTCTTAACTTATTTGGATTATGTAATACTCCTACATCCAAAAACCAAAGGAATTCACAATGTTGACGAAGAGGAAAGTTCGATTATATATAGGCTTCGAGAAGAGTGGGAGAGGAAAGGGGTGATGCGTCTTGGAAGAGGAATGGCTAAAATTTGCTGGACGGGGTTGAGAATTATGATACAAAGTCTTGTGAATTATGATATTAGAAAATTTTTAAAATTATGATACAAAATTTTTAAAAGGATTCATTTGGTACACAAAATACTCCCCAACTTAATGTGAAAATAGAGGGAAGGCGAACGTATATGTATACAATTTTTCCTTTGCATTTTTATAAAATGTTTATTTTCACATCTCGCACCTATAATCTCAGTCTTATCAAAAAAATAATTCAACCGTTACGTCCTAATACAAAGTTTCTTATTCTTTCCGCATCTCAAAGTCTTGTGAATCATGAAACAAAGTTTTGCTCTTGAGAATCTGCCGCTGCCGTTTGTTGATGGACAATCTCCAACATAACTGGGAGGGACAGAGTAATTATATTGCTCTTAGATTTTTCTTTTTTCTTTTTTATTTCTTAGTAGAGCCTTTTTCCTTTTGCTAGTCAACCACTGGGGGGGGGGATAAAATTTGAGTCCCAAATTTTCGGAATTCTCTAAAATGGTGATTTGAACCAAATCATTTTGTCCAAATTATGATCCTTTTCTCTCTTGTTTCCACCTTTTTGATATATTATCATTTGTTGGATTTTTTGGTTTTTTCGATACCCATGGTTATTAATACCAACAGGAGCCTATGAGATACAATGCAAAAATTTTTATGCTATACTTTTAGACCTTCCAATTGTGAGTCAAATATGCAAAAAGCCTTTACGTTATGTACGTTGGCGCATTCAACGCATGTCGACAACCTTTATGAAAAACTTTTTCTCTTATGTTCGAATCTTATATAAGAAAAAAACAGGCGTGAACAAACTTTTGCATTTTAAGAATATAACTCAGTTTAGATTTTCTTATGGTATCTGAAAGGCCTTTGAGAGACAATGCGAAGGTTAAACTGTTAAGGTATCATTTGAATGCCTAAACATACAACATTATAGTCTTTGGCATCGAATCTGTAAGTTTCCGGTGAGTATTGATACTCACAGGTACCGTAGAACTCGGCATTATTGCTCTATCATTTGTATTCTTGGTTAAATTATTTTATTATAGCATGGTAATTTGTAATTCAGACGGAAAAATATAATTAAATATTGTGAAACTTCTGAAATTTTATCATCATTTTTGTTTCCAAGATTGTATTAAGAGGTGTAGATCAGAAGGACTCGGCCGGAAGGAGGGCTGGTGCTGTTCTTGTGGGGTATATTTCCGATGGTCACATAAATGGGAGAGACCCGCGCTTTCTCTCTTTTATCTTTTTTCCCCTAATGACAGAAAGCTATTCTTTTGCTAGTCAAAATTGAGGGGATGAAATCTGAACCTTGTCATGTGTTAAATATTTTAAATCATAGCCGATTGGATGTTATTTTATCTAAATAATTTTAAAAATTTATTTTAAAAAAAAGATATAAGAGTTTATAAATTTTAAAAATATTTTATAAAATTTAAAAGTAAACCCTCTAGGTCGGGGCACTAAATTAATCCGCATTTTTTTTGTTTAATCCGCAATAAATCATGTAACCTACATTAATAACAGGTTGCATATGTCATTAATGCACATGAAGGACAAGATCACTTTACTTTCCCTCTCCCTCTCTCTCTCTCTCTCTCTCTTTAATTCCCCCGGTTCTCTCTCTCTCTCTTTCCACAGATTTCATTTCACAGAGGATCCAAGCAAAGGTACTTTAATTTCTTACTCTCCTTTTCCTTTTTATTTTCTTGCAATCTAGGGGGTTTACGATCTGTTTTTCTTTTTTGGGATTTTGTCGATTTGATTGAGAATTCAAAGTTAGGGTTTTATCCAGCTATTGATTCTTTCCTTTTTGTCGCTGTTAATTTTGAATTCGTAGTGTGAGACGGAAGCAAATTCTGATGCGATGGAGGAGGAAGTCATTGCCTATTCTTCTTCTTCTTCTCTCTCTCTCTCTCCCCTCCCCCCCCCCCCAATTTCGAGAAATCACCAATGGCGAGATCAATGAATAGAACGACAACAGTGACGGGAGCATCAACCCTCAAAAAAACCATAGAGAACCCCTCACCTTCTCAATCCTGACCCCAACAATCACAACCACAAACCGTAGTTCTGAAGCTGATTTGCATGGCGAAGAAGAAGGTTTCGTGGAAGGAAGGCACGGTCGACAACGAGTTTCTCAATCGCAAGAGTTCCCCCAACATGCCAGGTGACTCGGCAACACACGGATGACATGGCAAAAGGATTCACGACTCGTGGTTGCTACTTTCTGAACGAGGCAGCTGACTTTCAAACGTGGCCACTGATTGGGCAATACGTGGCAGATAACTAGTTTTGGATGTGGCTGATGACGTGGTTACACTTCGGAGATGACTTGGCGAAACATGACCGCTGCCAGGTACGCGTTGATGTTGACTGTACGACGTGTCTGCTGACAGAATGAAATTCAGATGACATGGCAAGACTGGCTGCTGACTTTATGACAAGTGGCAGGTCCTTGTTGTCCAGTGGCTGCGGACATGGAGGCTGACTTGGCGACACGTGATGCTGACTGGTGGTCCAGTCAACAGCAACGTGTGTTTATTGCATCTGAGCTGCCACGGTTAAAAATGCTGCCATGTCAACAGCCAGGTCAGATGTACGACTCATGGTGTACTGTGATGCTTCTACTGACTAGGCAACACGTGGCTTGCTGACTTTGTGCAAATGCTGAGAGGACAGCACGTGGCCTGATGAATGGAACAATGAAGCTGACTGGGCAACATGTGGTTACTGACTGGGATGTACGTGCTGACTCGGCTGGCACGCTGAGTGGGATGAACATGCTGATTTGGGACCGTGGTGTGATGACTGGGATGGTTCTGTTGACTGGGCAACACCTGGCTTGCTTACATGGCTGGAGGTGGTGACATCGCAACACTAGCCTAGTGACTGGGATGAACCTCGTAACTGGGCAACACCTGGCATGCTCAGTGGGATGAACATGATTACTGTGCACCACGGAATTGATGACTCTGATGAATGCTGACTGGGCAAAACCTGGCTTGCTAACTTGGATTGGGTTCGTGACTGCGCAACACGTGGTATTCTGCTATGGATGCACATGCTGATTGGGCAACACGTGATATTCTGACAGGGATGCACATGCTGATTGGGTAACACGTTGCATGTTGATTGGGATGCAATAGCTGACTAGGCAACACGTGGTTGCTCATTGGTAATCGGTGCTGACACCGCAACACGTGGCCTGCTGACTGTGTTTCATACGCTCTCATGGCGCCACGCTAGTTACTGACTCAAAATGCTGACTTGGTAACACAAGTAGCGCTGACTAGGATTTTCCCAACTGACTCAGCAACATATGGCTTTCTGACTGGGATGCTCATGCTGGCACTTCAACACGTGGCTTTCTGATTGGGATGCAAATGCTGTCTGCGCAGCAAGCGGAGCGCTGACTTGCATCGGCACCTAACTTGGCAACACGTGGTTTCCTGACTGGGATGCGCTTGCTGACTGTGCAACACGTGGGATGCTGATTGGGATTCTGATGCTGACTTGGCAACACGTGGTTGCTGACTTTTAAAATGCTTGCTGGGCGCCACGTCAATTGCTGACTCGGATACCCAAGCTGACAGGGCAACACGTGCTTCCTGACTGGGATGCACATGCTGTGCAACACGTGGGATGCTGATTGGGATCCCGAAGCTGACTTGGCAACACGTGGTTGCTGAATGTACAAAATGCTCACATGGCGCCACGTCAATTGCTGGCTCGGATACACAGCTCACTGGGCAACACGCGGCTTCCTGACAGGGATGCACATGCTGACTGTCCAACACGTGGGTTGCTGACTGGGATCGTAAAGCTGACTTGGCAACACATGTTGATGACGAGGCTAAAGATGCTGAAGGGGCAACACGTGGGATGCTGATTGGGATCCCGAAGCTGACTTGGCAACACGTGGTTGCTGACTCTGCAAAATGCTAACATGGCGCCACGTTAATTGCTGACTCGGATACACAGCTCACTGGGCAAACACGTGGCTTCCTGACTGGGAGGCACATGCTGACTGTGCAACACGTGGGATGCTGATTGGGAAACTAAAGCTGACTGGGCAACATGTGTTTGCTGACGAGGCTCAACATGCTGAAGGGGCAACACGTGGATGCTGACTGGGATCCTGAAGCTGACATGGCAGGCTGTGCAACATGCTCACATGGCACCACGCCAATTGCTGACTGGGATGCACATACTGACTGTGCAACACGTGGGATGCTGATTGGGATTCTAAAGCTGACTTGGCAACACGTGTTTGCTGACTTTTAAAATGCTTTCTGGGCGCCACGTCAATTGCTGACTCGGATACCCAAGCTGACAGGGCAACACGTGGGATGCTGATTGGGAGTGAGAAGCTGACGAGGCTCAACATGCTGAAGGGGCAACACGTGGGATGCTGATTGGGATCCTGAAGCTGACTTGGCAACACGTGGTTGCTGACTCTGCAAAATGCTAACATGGCGCCACGTCAATTGCTGATTCGGATACACAGCTCACTGTGCAAACACGTGGCTTCCTGACTGGGATGCACATACTGACTGTGCAACACGTGGGATGCTGATTGGGATTCTAAAGCTGACTTGGCAACACGTGTTTGCTGACTTTTAAAATGCTTTCTGGGCGCCACGTCAATTGCTGACTCGGATACCCAAGCTGACAGGGCAACACGTGGGATGCTGGTTGGGAGTGAGAAGCTGACGAGGCTCAACATGCTGAAGTGGCAACACGTGGGATGCTGATTGGGATCCTGAAGCTGGCTTGGCAACACGTGGTCGCTGACTCTGCAAAATGCTAACATGGCCCCACGTCAATTGTTGACTAGGATACAGCTCACTGGGCGACACGTGGCTTCCTAACTGGGATGCACATACTGACTGTGCAACACGTGGGTTGCTGATTGCGATTTTAAAGCTGACTTGGCAACAGTGTTTGCTGATGAGGCTCAATATGCTGAAGGGGCAACACGTGGGATGCTGATTGGGATCCTGAAGCTGACTTGGCAACACGTGGTTGCTGACTCTGCAAAATCTAACATGGCGCCACGTCAATTGCTGACTCGGATACACAGCTCACTGGGCAAACACGTGGCTTCCTGACTGGGAGGCATATGCTGACTGTGCAACACGTGGGATGCTGATTGGGATTCTAAAGCTGACTTGGCAACATGTGTTTGCTGACGAGGCTCAACATGCTGAAGGGGCAACACGTGGATGCTGACTGGGATCCTGATGCTGACTTGGCAGGCCGTGCAACATGCTCACATGGCGCCACGTCAATTGCTGACTCAGATACACAAGCTGACTGGGCAACACGTTGCTTCCTGACTGGGATGTACATGCTGACTGTGCAACGCGTGGGATGCTTATTGGGATTCTGAAGCTGACTTGGGACACGTTGTTGCTGACTGTGCAAATTACTAACATGGCGCCGCGTCAATTGCTGACTCGGATACACAGCTCACTGGGCAACACGTGGCACTGACTGGGCTGTGCCTGCTGACTTGGACGCCTTGTGGCTGATGACTTGGGCACATACAGACTGTGATGCAGCCGTAAGCTATGTGCAAGGCCAGGCATGTTTCCGGTTCGGTTTTAGCGGTTCAATTCAGACGGTTCACTGCAACTTTGACTTACCGGTTCTGTCATTTTTTGGCCGGTTTTTTTGTCAACTAAATCGGTTCCAAAGTTTTTCAGGTATTCTGAATTCATTTTTGGGTTCAGGTTGGCCAAATTTCGACTCTAGATTGAGTTTTCCCTTTTTCTTGCGATCCGGGCATCAACAATGTTGCTCCGGATCATATTTCCTTCACGGAAGTAGTGTCCGAAGGTTTTACTTCCATGGATATGATGGCTTTTATCCTATTGCAAAGGGAATGGAATTCCAGGTTTGCACTATTCCTACTTTTTTGAGTATTCTGTTGGAATCCCCTAAACCTCCAACATATCTCTACCTGAATTCTGCTAAGATTCTCATGCTCCTTGTCTCTCTAGTTGTGGTCTTTAATTTGCTTGAGCCAGGAAATATTTCAAGAGCCTTATGTGGAGACCAGGTGGGCACGCCAATTGATCAAGATGGAAGGATTAGTTAAACTGTGTGGAGGTAGCTTGCTGTGATTCTTTCATATGTTCAACATGTGCCTTCCTTATGACTACGAATTGTTCAAAGAACAACAGGCAGCAGCGCAAAAGCCCAAGCATGCTCAATGGCATAACCACCTGCGCAAAAATTGGAGTCTGTTTGTAAAGTTGCGGGTTTCTTATATATATTCCCTTGCTTGTATAATGTCTTCTGTAATTAATGTCATAGATCGACAGAAAGTAGCTGCTCTTTAACCTTGTCAATTTAAGAAAAATAAATCATATTATATTTAAATCCAAAAATAAAATAAAATGTAGAATTCGATTTTATATGGTATGATTTATTAAATTATCTTTACCTCTTCATTTAAAAAAGTATTATAGTTTGAAAAAATATGGTAAAAACTATCAATCAGGAGCCTATTTTACTATTTTTTAAAAAACTTTTCTATTTGATTTGAAAATTATTTTGATTAATTCAAAATTATTCAAATTTAAAAAATTTTGATAATATGAATTATGATACAAAATTTAATTTTTTTTAGTTCTTAACTTATTTGGATTATGTAATACTGCTACATCCAAAAACCAAGGGAATTCACAATGTTGACGAGATGTAGTGGTATGTATTCATGTTGCTCTCTCAACGAGAACAAGTTTTGGAAGAATGGATTTTTTTTTTTTTTTGTATAAGCTGATTTTTCTTATCACCGATCGATATCGAGATTTCCTCTTACTAATTCGGTTTGAGTATTATGAGATCCATTAAAGAGTTGATTTTTTTAAATTTTATTTTTTTATTCATATGATTCAAACTCGAGATCTGAGGTTAAGGGAGTGTAACGGCCTACCATTATACCGTGAGAGTGTGCTGGAAGAATGGATATTTAGGGAGAGGAAAGGAGAGGAGGAAGAATGGATATTTAGGGAGAGGAAAGGAGAGGAGAAAGAGTAAGTAGAGGAGAGGAGTGGGAGAAGAAAGGGGTGATGGGTCTTGGAAGAGGAATGACTAAAATTTGCTTGACAGCTGATTTTAAGAATTAGAAAGAATTGGAAACTGCTAAAGGAGGGGAATGAAACGGCTATTTTTCGAAATGCAATATTAAGGAAATCCGGGTGTGCAATATATATAAATGATTCACCAGCATTGTGGTGCAGTTAACAGTATTTTTCATTTTGTAGTATTTTTTTTCTCCTTTTGTTTTGGTACAGGAAAAAGAGAAAACAAACACGTGACAAGAACACAGCGAAAAACAGGGACCGCGAATCAATTCAGATCTCCCCCATGGGGAATTCAGATCTCCCTCGCGGGGGATCTGTTGATCAGATGATTTCTTCCTTCTTCGAGCCCAGGAGGTGCCATCCCGATCCAGCTTCAGGAGATGCACAATCACTGGAGGGGGAGTGGCGGACTTAGCGATACCAGGTAAGATTTCTTTCCCTCTCAGATGATTTTTTCTCTTGAAATCAGCATGTCACTTTCAACTACTGAATTAGAGTCACCCAATATGGGCATTTTCTTATTGGCCCTCTTCACTGAGGAGCCCAGTTCAGCCAGCCCAAATTGGTTTGCCAACTTGTCAGAGCTTCCCTGACTTTGGTCTGGAAATCATTAAACATGAGATTAAACTAAATTAGTATCAAAATACTAGATTTAATGCGACACGGTAATTATTAACTAAAAAATATTAACCCGAAATTACAAGTATTATCTTCGATATTTTTTTATTTTTTATTTTTAGTATTTTTAGTACACTTAACAACATTGTTAAGCTAACTAGAGTCTGATTAGTTCACCAAAAAAAAAAAAAAAAAAAAAAAAAAAAACTAGAATCTGATAAAACAACATTTCTCCAGAAACATCACATACATAAGAAAGGCAGATTTGAGTGATATCCAAGTTGAGTGTTGAAAAATATATACATTCATTTTACACTGAGAAAACATGGCAACAGCACATAAAGTTAATATTTTGTACAAGGAAACAAGCAATGCCAAGGAGCAAAAATTATCCCTGAGCTTAGAGTTCATGCTACACTATTTCAACGGAGGAAACAATTGATCTCACAGAACTCGATTTGATTGAGCTATCCTTCTCTATAGATTGCGAAATGCTCTCCTTCTCTAAAGAATGAGATACTAAAGCCTTCACAAGCTGGCGATATTTCCGTCTGTATGTGGGGAACTTCGATACACTTCTTGCTAATCCCATCATTCTGCAAATCATTCATTTTTCAGAGAATGAGATTTGGTAATGTGAGGAGAGGAAATAATCTTCATAAAGGGTAGCTAAAGAAAAACCAAAACCTTGTTTAAGGAAATTTTGATCTTTCAAGGAAGTATATGGACTCAATTTCAAGTAATCCTAGGTTTGTTTCTGAAAACAGTTAATTGCAGGGATTTCAGATGCAGCGTCTTTTTAATCAAAAGCAAGTAAAACTGCCTATATGTTGTCTATCCTGGACTCTGTGCAGAGGGATGCTTTAAGCATTAGATAAACCTTTTGGGAAGGCATACACTACAGCAATGAAACAACCATGACATTCATACCTTCTGCTTATGCCTTGGATCTGAGCAGCTCGGAGGGCGTCTTGAGGGAACAAACTGCCATTTTCCCAGGCCTCCATACGTTGGCTGTTGTTTCCATAAAGAACAATCTTTTCCAGGAATTTGACCTCACCTTCACTCAACTTTATCACCTTGATCTGTTCCTTAAGGACCATCACAGGATGGAAGAACCAGTCTATCAATCTGTCTTGAGGTCTGTTTTGGTAGGTAATTTCAGTACCATCAAGCAGCAATAAGCCTCTTGATCCAACTTTGATCGAATGTAGGAGAAAGTGAAAAAATGAATAACAAGGCAAGCCTATACCAATAACGCTTGCATCATTGCCATTCTTCGCCCTTAACCATTCGTCAAGGTCAGATGGAGTTATGGCACCTGCATCCAGTAGCTCCTTGCCCCTTATTTCGCAGGCCCTCATCATGTTTCCCCATATCTGTTTTAGTTTTGCATCGAACAGAAGAATATTGTTCTTTCAGCTAAAGAAACAAAATTGGCACAAGCATCTCTCAAGACTAACCTAGTGTGTGTGTACAAATAATATGCCAAGGCAGTAAGGTGTTGCACATAATTCACACAATCACGAGTGCATGATTGCAACTATAACAAAGGCAATGATCAAGCTCTTCAATCAGGCTTCCTGGCACTCTCCTGTGCCCTAAAATGCTCAAATTTCTGTTCTTACATACATAGACATAACACATGATTCACCAACTACTTATTTTAAAAGCATTCACATTTTCTCGTAGCTACATCATCACAAAGGCTACCTCTGAATTGTTCTTTCCAATATACACAACATGCAGAGGAAAAACATGTACACAATAGAACTGTCTAGAATAGAAAGTGAAGATGCTATGGCTCAAGGGAGAGAATCAGATTAATCTTCATAAGAGCAACTTACTTTTTCTTAATTCAAATAAAGAATAATCCAAAATCTAAGGGAAAACAAATTCTACCTGAACCATTTTCACCTCTTGGATCACTCCCCTTACTGATCTAGATGGTGCCACATTTGGGACAAGCATTGCGGGCGATTCAGTAGACATGGCGTTAAATCTTTCTCCAGCCACTGGATTTCCTCTGGTAGAAAATTCTGAAGAATGTGTGAGCTTTTTCTTTCGATACTGGGGCCTGGCGGTAGGAAATGCAAGTTCCATTAGGAAGAGAAAAACATACATAGCTTAACCATGCTAATAAACAGCAAAGAGTCTGGATATAGAAGTAATAATCAGAAGAATAATTACTTGGGAAAGATAGACCCTTCTCGAAGATACAGCCAATCATTCGTGTACTCGTCAAATTCAGCAACCATGGCAATCACATAAGCAACACCTCTCCTAAATGACCTTTCCTGAATCAATATAGTTGAAAGGTTAAGTTTCAATACGGGGCAAGGAATTCATATGACAATAATGTATTTCATTCAGGCATACCTGATATACTATGACTGATCCATACAATCCTATGAAGAAGCTGGAGAAAATAGCCATTAAGATGCTGCCAATGACAACAAGTGGCCACAAAAGAATTGTCAAACCAGCAACCGGAATGCAAGCCGTTTCAAGAAAAGGGCCTTCTCGGCTAATAAGGTCATGTATCAGACGCTGCCATCCCTTAAAAAGCATGTAAGGACTTTTGACAATTGCAATGATTGCATAAAGAGGAATCTCCACAATAAGCCCCATGATTCCGACCACAACACATCCTGGCACATGAATAAACCTGCGAATCATAGTTTCAAAAGGAGTAAATGACAATATTAATGCTTTCGCATGTAACTTGTTGATGCAGATGAGAGAACACAATGTAATACCTGAGCGTTTGAACCTCATTAGAATCAGGGGATTCGCGTAATTCCTTCAAGTAAAGGGGATAAGAATGGTAGCATATATCGGCAAAATCGCGAACAACAGTACAACTACCTTTGATAGTTCCCCAGGTTCCATCCTAGATCCATAGAAGGAAATTAAACATGTCATTCAAACCTTAAATCACAAAAACATGATCAAATTTGAACAAAATTAGCATAATAACTCAATCTTTACCACAAGGCAGTGCAAGAATTTCCTGGATTCATTCTCATCTCTAAAAGCCTCAAAAGCTGAAACCCATGGAGTGAAGAATCCATAGCCTAATCCAACTAGAACACTCCCAGCTATGCTTAGTCCGAGCCAAATACCAAACAAAGCTGGCAAAGCAAACAGTAGGGCAACCTTGAGAGGTGCATCAAACCTGTTTGTCCTGTAATTGAATCCCAGCACAAGAAATTGAAAAACCACATGGGAAACCGTCTCATAGTCATAAGTTAAAACTTAGATTATGTTAATTGAGTTAATTGAGGCAAAACAGTGAACAGAAAGTGATTTACTTTATGAGGGTGTATACTGTCCAGGAAACATGTGCAGGGAAGAGCGCCAAAATCACACCAACGTTCCCCAAAATCAGTACCAGTGCAGCAACTGGACCCACTAATAACCCTGCATCACAAATTTAAAAAAGGAAAAATTTTAACGTAATTCCAAGAACCCATGATCAAGTTAACATGAAAAATCCCCTACTCCCCCCCCCCCAAAAAAAGGAAAACTTTTGATCAAAAAGAGTACCTTTGAGACCACCAACAGAGAAAGCAGCACAAAATGCAAAAGACACATAGGTGAGTCTTAGCCAACCCTTTGAAGTGTTTGACATGTTAACAACCACCACCAAAACACCATATGAAAAAGGAAACCACCATTAAAAGAGGGTATGAGAAATTACAATTGTATTTTCTCATTTGTTTTCTCAACTAACAATGATGTGTGTATGTGTGTGTGTGTGTGAGAGAGAGAGAGAGAGAGAGAGAGAGAGAGAGAGAGAGAGCCGCGAGCTGCAAGAAGAAGACAGGACAAAACAGAAGAACAAACAAGGCAGTTGGGGAATCCAACCCAAGATGTCAGGAACACACCCAAAAAGCAAGAAAGGTTTAAAAACCCAAAAACCCCGGATTAAAGTCCAGCACATATCTGGATTTTGATGCTTTTTTATTAAATTATTAATGCTATTATTATTGTTTTTACGCTTTGTTTCTTTGACTAGTAAAGATGAAGGTTCCAACTTCCCCCGCAATTATCTTAATTGAATTCTCGAAGGAAAAGTCCGAGTTAATATCATGACAGCCCACAAATTCTCTTTTTACTCCTCGTAATATAGTATTAATAATAATAATTCTATATAGCATATTTTGTGATTTTGCTAATCCAACCGTGAAACTGAAAATTATTTTATTTATTTAGTTTTCACATTTGCTATCGAGTACAATTCAGCCCACCAAGTTTACCTTCAAAACATGTCGATCACTGTTTGTGTTTTAGTGCCAATAGTTCATATTTTTTGGTCGCAAATGGCTTAAATAAAAGGCGTTTAAGTTATAGCGAGAGAGAGAGTGACAGAGAAATGATATGATAAAAAGAATTATGTTGTCGTGTAGGTCACTTCACATAGTTGAAATTATCGATTTTCTTTCAGAACCCACATTTAAATTCCAAGTTTATTCTCATATATGTGAAGTGAAAGGGACTAATATGCTTAATCAACCATTAATAGTCTTACCATTACCAGACTCTAACAAGAGTTTAAATCAGTACGATTACAAAACTGTTGAATTGCAAAAGAGTTACTTTTCATGACTATTTTGCATTTTTTTTAATCCCACGGACCGCACAAAATCAAAATTTTATTTTAAGAAATAGAATGTAGTATGCATTCAGAATTATAATTTTGAGTATACAAATTATAATTTTAAAAAAATTAATAATATTTAACATTATAATTTTTAAAATTATATTATAGATAATTACGATATTCACGATTTTACTGGAAATACCTTATAAATTTGAGTTTAAAATCATATTTCTTAAATTTACACAAATTTACTAGAAATACCATTTCATTTTTCAAATTATTTTTAATCACCACTACCAATAAGAATTTCTCGGATTCTTTTCAAAAAGGTTCAAAACTTGCTTATCAATTTTCAACTTGTCCATCCACATTATCTTAGCAATACTTTTCTAGAACAACCAACTTGTTCGGCCCTGCATTAGCCCAAATTCCCTAAAAATTATTCTCACCATTTTCATTCTATCTGGGCCATACCGCAGGATAAGACTATCGCTGCGGCGATGGCAGGCTGTCCATGTGAGCCCCCTCACCTACCCTTTCGTCAAAACTATTGTTCTTTTATATTGGAATAACAAATGAATATATGTCGTGACATCATATGCAAGTCCATCAACAAATGAAGATAATCAGTCATGATTTGACAATATAGGACTTAACCGCATTGGCGTTTTTTGACGTGAAGGAAAAGGATTCGTGTGTTTTGAGATGGCTTGCGGTTGCTGACATAGTTTTGAGCCCCGAAGGTCAACTGAATATTTGATTGTTCCCTGCCCCCTTCACAAACAGGTGCGGGCCAAGTGCACGCAACTTCCGTAGTCTTCCAACTGTCAATCGCAAGGCGGCCGATACGAAAGAGCATCGTACAAACCGACAGTTGGATAAATAAATAAATATATTAATTTTATAAAAATTAAAAAATTATATTAATTTTTTTTAAAATTAAATCTGATAATACACGAACTAAATTAATCAAATTATAATTATTAAATTATAATTTTAAATATTAATTAATTATAAAAAAAATTATAAAAAAATAAAATAAATAGATATAATTCACGATTAGTATACCATGTAATTATTTTTTTAAAAAAATCAAATTTTAACAATAATTCAGATTATTTAATAATTACATGAAAATATTGCCTTTATCGCAAATTCTAAACACATAAATTGATATAACCGTCGAAATATTAGGGGTCCCATCTTTTGGAGACAAAGGGGATGTGAACTTTTTTGTACATTGTGTACTTAGCTTAGGAAATATTTTCAATTTTTTTTTTTGGTAGACAGATGAAATTGTTAGAATGAATGATATATTTAAAAACATAGAATCGAAGTAAATTATAAACAAGTAGGTGTAACAATTGAGTTATATTTTTTTTATATATATTAGAATTCGAAAAGAAAAGATATCACTATAGTCAAATCTCATTGGCACAATTGAGTTCTATAGCAACAAACTTAACGGAGATAGTTATACTGATCCCGTTATTATATAAAAAGATACATAATTTTATAAGTAGAAGGTGAAATTTTCTAAAAAGATGTCTATATTATTATTATAATAATAATTTCCATATTAAAAAATTCATCTAATTAATTTCAATAGATTTTAATTTTAATTTTTTTATTTTTGGGTCATAGTCAACAAAATATTTGATTAAGGAGAATGCAGGAACTTTCAACCTTTTTCCCAACCGTCAATCATGCCTTAACCCATTAAGCATGAGAGTATGAGAATTCACTCCTTTGGAATCACTAATAATTGTAAAGAATTATTGTTGTTTTCTGTTTGATTAAGGAGCGAGCCTGCAATTGTTTGTAATGTAATCATTGACATGCGCCATTTGTGGACATAATCAATGAGGATTATGAGATTTAATTCAATTTATTATTTACGTATTTTTAAAGTGCAAACAAACTTTCCTACCACCATCACCATAAAGAGTACAAATATAAAGAAATTGGCCACAACACTAAAGCTGCAAATCCAACAGAAGCCGAAAGTTCATTCATCCGGAGGCAATCAAAACAGCTAACGAAGCACCCTCAGGGACAAGCGAGCAACCTCTTGCAAAGAAACTCACTCCCGACCAAACTCATTTGAATTGCATAATCGAACATTTTACCTTCTTAATCAAATAATTTGATTTCGAATCCTTAAAAATGAAAATAAAGAATCAGGAGAGCTAACTCCGCAACAAATCCAATATTTGGGCCAGAATACTAAGATGAAACCCCCCCCCCAAAAAAAAAAGGAAACTCGTTCCGACCTCATTTGGCCGAGGATGGACACACACAGACACCAAAAACCACTAGCAAAGATGAACCAACAAGAGAGTATCGGCAATTATCAATTGAAAATTATAAGGCCAGACACTAGATTGGAAATAGAAAAAAATGAGATTTTTTTTTCCCGATGCATGTTAATGAGCGTGTCATGCTTTTGACCAAAAATTTTTAACTTACCAACAATTAAGAATAAAAAAATAGACAAGAGCCAATTTTTAATTAAATCCCATAACTATTTAAATAAAATTAATTAAATTTTCAAATATCGTTATGCAATTGAAAGAGAGGAAGGGATAGATATATCTTGGCATAGACCTGGCTATGGCTTCCTCAAGCTGAACACTGATGGAGCAGCCAATATGGGGTGGGTGAAGACCACCCCCGGAGAAACTTGATCTTAGACTGCAAGAAGCTTCTTGAAGAGCTGAGAGTGAATAGAGTTGAGCACACACGGAGGCAAACCAATGTGTTGATAGGTTAGCTAAGATGGCGCAAGAGACCCAGGCGGGCTTTCTTGAAGCTGAGTTTCCTCCCGTAGAGGTTCAGGGTCTGTTGCAACTAGGTGCTGCAGGTGTGCTAAAAAAAGGAAGTCCTCTAGATACCCTCCGAGAGAGCTTACTTCTTATGGGTTTAAGGTATTGTCTGTGAGATAGTTTTGTTTCTCTGATTAGTTTTTTTGTTCACTTTCCTTCACCCAAAAATTAAAAAAAAAATCATATAAAGGAAAAAAAAAAAAACACTTGTCAGGCCCAAACCATTTCAATGATCAAGCCTTCAACAAACATCCAAGCTCGACCATGGTTGGATCAGATGGACCCACTCCCTTTTCCTATTTGCGAGACGATCCCTTGTGTTGAATGGAAAATCCTAGGCCGATCCTTGTTCCGTGTAGTGAGTGATGAGGTCCAAATTCCAATTCAAATATGTAGTACTAATATATCCTATGACTGTCTTTCCTAAACTCAAATTCTAATCTCATAATTTTGTTAATTGGGTTTGTGGTTATTAATGGTAGGTTTCAGGCTTGAGGATTAAGCATATGCACGCTGGACTTTTGGGTCGACTGGATTGGCCCAACAATCCAAGCAGCCATGATCATCTACAAAGACCCCCCCCCCCCACAAAAAAAAAAAAGTATTTAATGTAAACTCAACTTCTCAGGATAGAGCCACTGTGGCATAACTCCAAAATTCTTATAGAATGAAAAAATGATAGAAAATAAGAAATAAACACCTAGACTTGTCTATGGCTTCAAAATCGAAGCCGAATAAAAGCCATTAATGGTTTTATTTGGTTCTATAACAAAAAATCTCAGTGTAGTTCGTAATTTTAAATTTAGAATCAAAATAAAAAATCAAAACTTTTAATGGTCGCAAAATTAGAATCAGATACCAAACCTATTAAAAAATTATAAAAAAGGAACCAAAGCATTTGGTTCCAAAATTGGAATAAGAATCGTCATCCCTTTTCTTATTTTAATTATTTTTCTATTAAGTCGAAATCATCCGTCTCGATTTAAATTTAATTAGATTCATCGAGCATTTCTAACTTGAGCGAGCAATTTTGTCCAAGATTCTTACTCGAATAAATGTGCATTTTTGGCTAAATACATTTGCAAGTTGCTTCTCTCCATGTTTTGCTTAGAGAAAGTGCCTTCGAGATTTTAAGGGGAAAATCCCCATGTGGGCGCGGAGCTGCCCTTCAGACACTTCAGCCATCAAAGACAGCAAGCGTTTTCTACTGCTTCTAAACAATTTATTAATCTATTACTTAATTAAATAATATTTATTGAGATTTTAAGGGGAAAATCACTTTTAAATCATTCGATAATTTACTAACTCTTAAACACATCACCTAATTTTATTTTCTTTCAAATCGTTTGTGCCAATTGGGATTCTGATATCAATTAGATCATTCTGACCATTTTTACCCATTGAAATAATAACACTGCGTGAAGGATGCAACATCAGTATTTAGAGCCACCAAACCTTAAAAAGTCATTTGAGTGGGTTTTGACCCAAACCCGAGTTGTAAAACCTAACCTTTTCATCTCCGTTTGTGCCTCCAATCGAATATATCCCTCATCTCCATGAGCAATGCCCATTCTCCTATGCTCTTTAATATCCCTACTTTTGGACTTGTAAGGTTTCTAGAGTTTCTTAATCTTGACTTTTTGTAATTGGAACAATTATATTTTCTATTTGTTGGAAGAGGAGCAGAAAGGGTGTAAAAATAATGATATTATTTTAATTTGTGCAATATTGTTTTTAGTTTCAAAATTGAGTGAAAATTAGTGAAAAACTCAAAAGATTCACAATCTGCTAACAAAAATGGAATAGTTGAAAAATTGTAACATTGTCACCAAATTTACTATTTTGAAAAATTATAAGTCGTGCTATAGTTATTCAATTGAAACGATTTAAATATCATTGAAAAGTTTGAAGATAACACTACAACCTTCTAGTTTAATATTTTTTAGATTTAGATCATAGATGAGAGAAAATTAGGGTTGAAATTGGATATGAAATAATGACCTAATAAAATACTACTCACTTTATCCAAAATTAGGGTATAAAACAATATTTTTTGACATGTCGAGTTTTAATGAATCGGGTAGCTAAGCCTTTAATGAATTACGTCAAGTTTTTATTTTGGGTCGGTCCGGGTCTAAGTGGGTCCCGGAGTCCAAAGTTAACGTGGCATCCTACATGGATGCCATGTAGGATACAAATTTTTTGGCATGTCTAGAGTGATTTAAGTGATACTGCATGAGATAGTTGAGAGAATGAAGTCGAATGAGATGTTCGAGAGTTACTAAATAATCGGTGACTTAGAGTGATTTTTCTGAAATTTTAACATTAATTTGTAAATTTATTGTAGCACAATATAACTTTACAAAATATACGCATTAAACAAATACTTAATAATTTTTTATCACTAAGTTTGATTCTGTTCAGATAGGTATATTTGACATGAGTATTAAAATATATTACTACAAATAATATGTATTATTAAATAAAATTTCTATCATTAATTTTGATTTTATTAGAATAAATTAATGAATTAAATTTCAATTAATACGCTCGGATGGAACCGCATTTGATTCACTTATGGTGAGCCTCGCTTTCGATTTTTCGTTTTTAGTTTACTTAAAAGAACGCAGTTTAAATTTGAAACCCCCTTCTTTAAAGGAAGAACAAATTTTAGAAACATCTGACCGTTGAAATATTTGATCGGAGGGACTTAGATGGGAGTGAGCCGTCGTTTCCACGTGTCTGATTTCAATTGGTAAGAGTTATGGAATTCAGATATGTAATAAAAATATTACGTGAGACCGCACGTATCAGATCTTAAATTCTCACCCTCGCCATCTTGGTCATCTTTTTGGTGTTCTTTCTGGTCTGTGTCTTTCAAGTGATGGAGAGAGCTTCGAAGAACTCATCAATGGCGGTTTCCGATCCAGAAGTAATCAAAACGGAAACAGATCATGATCAGGTCCAAGCTCCACCTAAGAAATCTGCCGAAGATCAGATGGTTCCCGCTCAGATGTCAAATCCTCTTCCTACACTCTCTCCCACCAGTCCTCTCTCTTCTCTTCCGGTTTCTCTCTCTCCTCTCTGCCACTTTCTCTCTCTAGAGCTCGTTTTGATTTTTGTTTTGATTCACAGAAAAGGGAGAGGAAGAGGAAGGATTCAGTAGAGAAGCTGTTTCAGTCAAAGAGGAAGAGGATGAAGAAATCTCTAGATGCTGATATTATGCAGGCACACAACTGTCTTTTCTGGTTCTCTGTTTAAACCCCAAATTTTCTTATATTTTTTTATAATTACTATTGTTATTCTTTTTTGGCACAGGATTTAGCTGCTCAAGAAACAACAACAGCCAAAAGGTTTTTGTTTAAGTTAATTGTTCTTAATTTTATTGTTTCGTTGATCTAATTGTTAATTTATCTGATTTTCTTGTATGCTTTTTGTTGTTCTTGTTGTTTGAATTTTGGGGTTTAGTGGTGAATCCAAGTCACCTGCACTGATTAGAGCTGAGGAAGTTCAGAAGAATCTTGGACCCGAATTTCCTAGTTTTGTCAAAGTGATGGTTAGGTCTCATGTTACTTCTTGTTTTTGGATGGTGAGTTTGATTCTTGGAAATTGTGGATGCAAGTGACACAGGGAAATGCAATACTCCATCATTCAAGATTTTAGGACCTGTGATGCACATCTTCTAATTTGGACATAGTTTCCTACATAGACACGACACTCACACAACACTTTGTAATTATAATAGCGTAAAATTTTTATAATTTTGCATTATTACTGTGTTGCATCGTGTCATGCCCCCATTTCTAGTGTATATGTTCGTGCTTCGTAGTACTGGTATAGCCAGCAAACAATGGACATGCTCATGCATCAAAAGATGTGCTAAAATGATTTTGTCCGATGCTTGTTTGGCACAATGATGTGGATAATGTAAAATAGCATCACCCAAATAATGCATGACTGAAATTAAGGTTTTGGTTTGTATTGTAGGGAATTCCGGGGGATTTTACTAGGGCTCATATGCCAAATAAGGATTGCACGTTTACGTTGGAAGATAAAAGTGGAGGGATTTATCAAGCAAAATTTTTTTCGCTGAAGGCAGGGTTGAGTGCAGGGTGGAGAAAATTCTCTGTTGATCATAATTTGGTTGAAGGAGATGCTCTGGTGTTCCAATTAGTCGAACCTACCAAAATCAAGGTGCTTATTTGAATCATCATCTCATGTTATGCTTTGTCAATATTCATTTGCATTTTTAGGGTTTTTGTTATGGTTATAATTGCTAGGTACATGTGCGGCGTTCATTTATTTCTTTTCATGTGAAGTGCATGTATGTTTCTCCTTATCAAGTCCTAGTTAAACTTGGCTTACTGCATTCACCCCATGCTAGTTGCTTTGAGGAGATTAATATACCAAAAACTGTTGGCAAAACTTGTTATACGAGCTTTGTGCCTTAGTAAATATGAGACGCTTGCCAAACTATTGAAGTTGGTCTGGTTGAAGAACAAAATAGTACAAGGGAAGCCCTATTTTGATAGCTTAATATGACTAAGAAACTTGTGGCTATTTAAAATTTACACCATTATTGCATAGCAAAATGTGGGACACCTAAAGGAATGAGTTCCAAAATTATGAAGCTAGTACGTGTCCTGTAAGTTTCTGTCATGGTCAAGTGCACTGTGTTCATCCTGACAAGTAGAATGGGCGTGTTCATAATAGAAGGAAGGAACTAATTGTGAAAGTTTTAATCCATTGTCAGCTGGCAGTCAATCTTCCAGGAAGCCCAAATATGCCAAATCACTCCCAATGACGATTTACATATATGCTGAGAAAGTATAACATAACCCGGGTGGGCTACTTTTAGTTACATGGCTTTCTGTTTCATCAAAATCTTGCTTACACGTTTATTATACTCGCTGGCATCACTAGCAGTGATCTCATTTATGCCAAGTAATTCCTTATGGCTATATTGATATTTATTCAAGCATTGCTAGGGTCTATGTTATGGTGTATAAGTGTCATATGATTGTTTTCTTGATGCCTGTCTCTTTTGCAAATGAAGTGCACGTCAGCTTCTTCTCACCAAATCCTAGTGAAAAGGATTAAGTTCCCAAAGTAATGAAGCTATTACTTTTATGTCACTTTCTGTCTTATACAAATGGACTATAACATATTCATCACCACGAGTAGAATAGAGGCCAATGTAACAACCTTAATCATGGCATTGATTTCATTAGTACCAAGGCATTCATTAGTAAGACATTGAATATGGTCATACCATCATAATGTTTCCGGTCTTGAAGAATTTGGTGCCAAATTTAGCCTTAAGAGGATCCTTGATGTAGAAATAACTAGGAACTGAGAAGAAACTAGTTGGTAAATGTTCATTTACCATATCATATATGTGTCTATCTATAGGCTGAACTTGAGCAATAAGAAGGGTATGGTAGTTGTATCTTTGTAGCCCATGGATTGAGGATGAGGAACTAAGCTGGCAGGTAAATACTTCCCTTTCTTAAATGGAAAATATTTTATTGCATTAGTTAATAGATTGCCATTTAGCAATAGCAAGGTTTCCAACTTTCTATTCTCTAGTTTGAAGCAACAGCGGAACACATGTTTTTGTGCAATATGCATATAATTACCATTTCTGGGATAGCCGATGATGGATAGTTGTGTAAGAAATAGGCAACCTTAGTTGTACACGACCTTTACAAGATTGAAAATAAGGATATCAGAAACCATAAAGGCTTCTGGAAAATTTTGGAATCAGGCAACCAAAAGCTATCGTCTGGACGGAGCTATTGGGGGAAGGGGGCCCCTGGCTCTAGTGACTGGCCAATTAAAAATGTTTTATCTTTTTTACTGATTTTTTACCCCCCCCCCCCTCAAAGAGTAACATATTGTAACTGTCACCCACTAGAATTTTAACTTTTACACCTTGGTTTTACTGATTTTCCTTCTCTGCCAGAATAATAGTAAAATCCTTATAAAACTTTCATTTAAGGATAAGATTAGCTTCTATTTAAATGGTATGGCGAGTCCAAATCTCTCTCTGTAATACACGAACTCGTAGGACAAAAATTTAAGATCTCTTTTGATTGTTGAATGCCTTGTAGTAAAAAATTTTTTGGAACAAATCTCTAATGCAAAAAATAAAAAAAAATGATTCTTTTAAAAAATGAAGGTAAACTTTAAGAGTTCCAATTTTGAACACATAAGCACCTGTATTAAAATTTAAAATTTATATTATATCTTCGATAACTAAAAACTTTTTGTCTTGGCTTCCCCCCCTCACCAAAAAAAAAATCCCTAGCTTCATTCCTGGTCTGCCTCAGCCAGTTATTTAAGGCCTCAGATAATTTTCTCTAACCTCTAGTCTTGGCTTCCCTCCCCCCCCCCCAAAAAAAAGAAAAAAAAATCCCTAGCTTCATTCCTGGTCTGCCTCAGCTAGTTATTTAAGGCCTCAGATAATTTTCAAAAGCGATTTCTTTATTGTTGTTGGGACATTTATTAATGGGATGACTGCCACCTCTTACTCCATCAAGGTTCTTTGACAACGGGATGAGTAAAATTGATATGTGCACTCTAATCCATTTTCACTTTCTACTGGTTTTGCAGGTGTTCATTATCAAGGCAAATGACTTGTCTGAAGTAGATGGGGCTCTGTGTCCCCTAAATTTGGATTCTCAGAAAAACCAAACTGAAGGAGGTCAGATCAATGATACCTATATTTCTGTATTTCATGTGTCCACACGAATCAAAAGGTTTCTTGTACTTTGAGTTGATTGTGCTTACATCTTTTCCCTGTCCTTGGGATCGCAGATGCACCAATGAATTCTTTGGAAACAGATAACTTCTTACCCGAAAAAGGTACAAAGAGAAAGCGTTTAAAGTCTCTACCATTTACTGCTGTCCAAAAGAAGAACAACAAGACCACTGTTCGTAAATCACTTCATATTGTTCCTGGGAAACTCGTAGATAACTCCGAAAATGATAGCGAAGAAGTTGCTTCAGAAGTTTTGGGAGATCCCAACAATTCATCTGGCCTGGTCATTCAGTTCAAAGACATTGAGAAGTTTGAGAATTTCACCATACTGGTTCATGGCTTGGCTATAGATTCTGAGCTCCCTGAACATATCCTGAAGAAGTATTATGGGCTCTGCTGCAGTCAGAAGGCATTCCTTCATGCAAACCTTCTCAAGAGCATCACTGGTAAATTGATTGTTGGAGTGATTTCTGAAACCGTGAACATTGCCAATGCCATTAGTGCCTGCAAGCTTACCACAACCCGTGATGAATTTGAAGTTTGGGACCAGACTTTGAAGGCCTTTGAGCAATTGGGCATGAGTGTCGGCTTCCTACGGACCCGCCTACACCGGCTGGAATGCCTAGCCTTTGACACTGAAGACGCCCTCTGCTCGAAAAAGTACATAGAAGCTAGAACTAAAAAGGATGGTTTAGAAGAAGAAATACGAATTCTTGAAGCCAAGCTTGTTGAATTAAAAGAAGCATCTGAAAAATGCGGTGCTGAAGTTGAGAATTTGAAGCACAGGGCATTGCGGTATGAGGCAAACTTCCATGAGGAAGCCAATGCTTCATGGTGACGATGATGAATGAGGGAGAAAGTCCTATTGGTTTGTCCCATGACTGACTGCTACACAAAGGCGTATGTTTTGCAGTGTTTTCTAACTACAGGTGGCAATTTCCCCCTTTTCCCCATTCTGTACTTTGTTGTTGGTGGCTTTTATATGGGGTTGCACAATAACAGATGTAATTGTATGGTGCACTGGCCTTTTAGTCATTAACTGTGTAGCGTCTAACATTGTTTCAGCTTTGAGGAGAACCATAATCGCTCTCGCCTCTCTCTCTTTTTTTCTCTCACCGGAACTAATTGTCTCTCCCCGGAATTAATCTATAAGTTATATTTTAATTAATTCAGTTCGATTATAATAATTCTTTTTCTTTGTGAAATTAATTATTTACAAATTATATTTTAATTAATTCGATTTGAGTTGTGTTATATTTTTTTTAGATAGAAGTTTTTTTAATATAATTTTTTTTATTCTTAAATTTTAAATTTAAATTCTTGATCAATATCTTTTTTATTAAATCAACCTTACGTTGATCGATCACTCGTGCATGGACACAAAGTTACGTTTGCACCTTCCAGGATGCTGCTGTACCTCTACAATCACCTGTTGACAACAGGGTAGATATCTTTCTTATATTTTGATGTAAGGAGAGGTTTTTTATTACCGAGATAATTTGAACCATACAAAACATGAATCCCGTCCCTACGTGTACCCGTGTTCCCTAATGTTAAAAACTGCAATATAATCTCACACTGAAATTAAAAATTTTTGACAGCTAAACTAATTACTTTTTTTCTATTCTAAATGTACGACCCTAAATCTTTAGTACGATATTTATATAATTTGTCAATCAAACTCCGAAATACTTCGCTTCAAAGGTAACTTGGAAAAGTATTGTGAATTTGATCCATGGCCAATGGGAAGGATATTTCCCTCCAAGAAAATCAATCTCTCTCTCCCTCTCTCTCTCCCCACCACCTTAGCATGTGAATCAGATTGACAAACAAATCAAAGACCCAGAACGTATAAAGACATGGCTTGCCAGCGCAGGAACCTCGTGTCATAAAACTATAGTAACTCGTCATATATGACCAAAGTAGTTAAAGAAGTATTTAAAGACTTTGACAATTTGTAGCAGATTGATCGATCGATTGCGCGTGAAAATATTTTTTGGAACTATGTGACTGAAAGACTAGTCAAAACCCCACTTGACCACCGAACGAACAGATAATTTCCAAAAAAAATTTAAAAAGAAAAAGAAAAAAAACCTGACTTTTTACAGTAGGATTCAGGCAAATGCTATCATTTCCTTACGTACCAATTTTATATTTTTTTATTGGATTGTGTCTTCTTGTAAACCAGAATCTGTCCCATTATCTTCATAGCACTTTCTGAATTTTTAGATTATATAATATATATATCGTATATTTCTTGTTTGCCCTGTCCTTAGACTCAAAAATGTCGGTCTGATCTTTCTTTTTACTGTTCTAAAGTTGAAGGAATCTCTCTCTCTCTCTCCCTACCCAAACGACAAAGGCAGTCATTTCAGCAAGCAGAAGATAAACACATCAGGGACAAAAACATAAAGAAAACTACTAGGCATTTAATAGAGTGGTAGTAGTAGATCTTTTACAAACAAGAAGCTCTTCTCCAACTGCAAAACAATTTTTTTTTTTTTTTACAGCCAAAAAAAAAATGGCCAAACACTGACTTCTCTAGGAAATGTGAAAATTTTGAAGTCCCGACAACACCTCCCCCGCCCCCCCAAAAAAAAAGAAAATAAAAATTCCCCAAAAATAAAGACATTAATGAAGTTGAATCAAAGTGGTTGAAATTTAAAGTAACCTAAAGGTGCAAATGTAAGAGCTTCTCTCTCTACTAAATTTCATCTTCTCCCCCAAAAATATAAACTAAAATAAAAATAAAATACCCCACCAAAAAAAAAAAAAACCCTCCATCAACACAAATCGTCATATCCCCATCTCCACATCTTTGTTACCTGACCCTCCATCACTTAGCATTTCCTGCAAAAAACAAAAAGACACAAAAATAAAATTAGAACCAAAAAAATATTATTTCCCACAATAAAAGAATCTTTTCGATAAAGAGAAAAACATTTAAGATAACTAGAGATGGGTATTACTGTACCGGAGAATTTTTGTTAACGTTCGAACCTTCTTGGATCATCATCATCGTATTCATAGATCTCTTCCCAAACCCATCATAAGCAGCGAAGGCATCACTCTTATCAGATTTTTTGGGTCCAATATGGGACCTTTTAAGGCCCAAAAACGCTTTCCATCTTCCCTTAATAGGAGGCCTTTGGAAAACAACGTCGTCTCCATCCTCATCATCAGCAAGCAACTCATCTCTCAAAGTCATTTTTTGGAGCTGATTTGAACAATTATTGTTCTTGGTGCTGGGGGTGTCTTTGAAGGGTAAGAGACGACCCTTAGAAAAAAGCTCATCAGCCGACATCATGGAATAATTAGTGACGGAAAATTCAAAGTCTGAGGAAACAGGCGCCGAGGAAGATCTTTCATGTTTGATGATTTGTAGTTGATGTTGGGTTTCGACCAAGTCGTTAGAAAAGGATATTCTTGGGCTGCTTATCATTTGAGACCCAAAGGTTGCTTTGTGGTCTGAGTTGTTGTACATGTCCAAACGTGCCATTTATTTTTGAGGCTCTCTCTCTCTCAAAACAACATTTAAAGGGGGAAGAAAAATAAAAACCCTACCGACTCTCCTCTCTCGTCGAAGTTCTTTAGGTAGGTGCTTATATTTATATCACTACAGATCGCTAGAGACCAGAGAGAGGATGAGTGCGTGTGTTTCGGTCTTTTGATGATATGCACTTCATGCATGTCATGTGTCCTGATGTGATGTTTTGTCATGGCGGGGAAAAAATATATTTAAATTAATAAAAAGAAAATGCAATTTAAGTTGAGCAGCATATTTATATTATGCTACATGTACTTCATAAAAAAAAAGGCCAAAAAAACCATATAATTGTTTCTAATTTTCCCTCATCAATAAATGATATCTTTCACGTATAGGGCAACCTTACCCTCCACGTTTTTTTCTTAAAAAGAAAAAAAAAAAAAAAAAAAGGAAAAGGATGTAGCCTAACGTTGCCATGCCTTGAAGCGGCATTTGATGAAATGGAGGGACGTGCATCATGAATGAAGCTAAGAACCATAAGTGTCAAGAATGGTCATCTTCCTAAATTCAAGTATTTTTTATTATCAAAATACTTTTCACCTTATACAATAAAATAAGATTCTTTGTAACTTGCTGCAAAGATAAATACAAGCTATTTTTTCCTGTTTATTTCTTTCGTTTCTCTATTTTTTTCTATTTTATCTTTATTTTCATACTAACATAAAAGCGTAACTAAGGGGTTGATGATTCTAAAGAAATATGATTGAATTACAGTAATGATTCTGATTTATTAAATGATTATACAAGAGGTGAGGTTATTCCTATTTATAATTTTAGAATTATTACATATCTTTTATTAAATGAAAAAAGAAATATGAAAAGGAAATTGAAACTTATCTGGAATAGACTTAATGAATTTTTAGAGAGTGGGTGAACAGCATACAATTAATATAGGATTCGATAAATGTGGGGCTGTAATTAAATTTGTAAGAGGGAGCAAATGATAGGATGGCATCAATGATGCATGGGATATGTGTGTTGTACGCGTGGTGGGAGAGATTTTTGGGGGTATGGTGTGGGTAACAGTGGTTATTGCCGGCAAAGAAAGCTACCATTGTGGCTCTTGAATTTTTTAAGAGAGAGAGAGAGAGAGACTGAGAGGTTGTAGCAGAATCTTCATCAAGGAGAAAAGAGGGTTGAGGGGTTGACAAAGCTTTGACTTGTAAGTAAATTATGGAGAGAATGAGGTGGTTGCAGAGTGATGGAAGGGGAAGGGAGCACGTGAGTAGGGCTTATCTTCATTCACTGTTATCATCCAACTTTTAATATGAATTTGATTTAGATTAATTACTAATCTTGCATTATACTACTTTGTCACCCCTCGTTTGGTATTTATATTTCCCGTTGGCGTGACACGACAGATACTTTATTATGTACGCAGCCGCGTGATGAATGCAAAGCGAATTATTCTTTCGCCTTTTACAAAAGATACTTTGTTATGTAAATCGTTAATTTTTAAAATATAATGGCATGATGAGAATCAATTGAGCTAATCCCACCAGAGAAAAACTAAGAAAACACTCTTACGAAGTTAATTACATGTACAGTTTACTCAACAAATGCATGTCCAGGCTGTCATTGCCATTGGGAAGAGAGAGAAAGAGAGAGAGAGAGAGAGAGAGAGAGAGAGAGAGAGAGAGAGAGAGAGAGAGAGAGAGAGAGAGAGAGGAGAAGTTGGCCAAGTTTTTTCATGAGCGGTTCTTGCACATAAAGGACATAGTTGTCACTCACATGGTTTCACCTCTGTGAACCCATTTTTCCCCAAATGGAGATGCGACACGTGACACCCCGGGTTCCCCTTCTTATCTAAATAGGCACTTTATTTTCAGGTCTTGACAGGTCAAAAAAAGCCATTTGATTCAGTAGAGAGAGAGAGAGAGAGAGAGAGAGAGAGGGGGGGGGGGGGGAGAGAGAATAGTTTTGGATGATAATATCTGGATCGATATTTATTGGTATAAATGTAACAGGTATTTTCGTTTGTTAATCAGATTGGTAATTTGATTTTTTCTGAATAAAAAAAATAACACATTTGTTTCAAAAAAAAATAAAAAAAAAAGAGTTTTGGACTTCGAAGGGCTTGGTCCAAGGCTCGTTCTCCCTCTTTTGGTCTCCTATATTGCTTACAAAACCTTGTTTTTCACGCATTGTCATATAAACTTAAGAGCAGAACGATGTTTTACTTGCTTTGTGAATAATGATTTTATTAATGCTAAGATTAAAAATTCCTAGTACGTGTTTGGTTCTATTTCCAACGTTAGATTAGTAACGAAGCTTCCTTGTACTCCCAAATACACCGTTGATTTCGCTTTTGCCATTATCCAGTACGGATTGTTCGGACAAATTCGGATTATTCATCTGTATATACGTGTGTTTATATATATATATATATATATATATGTTATTGCAGAGTAAATCTCACAATGGGTATCAGTTAATTCAGCTTACAAAGAAATTAAGGTGGTATTAGGATAGGAGTTAGAGATCTAATCCCAGTTCTCGATTTAATTATTTCTTGGGTAATTTTTTTTTTTTTTTTTTTTTTTTAATGGCAGACTTCGCTCTAGGTCAAGAGCTATGTAAGATTACCATGGAGTTTGAATCTTTGCTTGAGAATCAGAGTTCCTACTGCGGTGGAAACTTGCAGGAGAAATCCTCCAAAAATTTTTGGTATCCAACACAAACAACGTTAAAATGGACAGAGAAATTAATAACGAAATACAATAGATAGTTTTTATTGTAATTTTGAGGGGTCGAAATTCTAATTTTTAGTAGAATAAATAATATTTAAAGTCATAATTTTTAAATTATATATATATATATATATTATTTTATTATGATTTGTAAATTTGAGCAGTCAGCCGCCCCATATATCCTAGCCTGGTCAAATCACGCTCGACTTCTAAAAGAGCCGATCTCTGGGTTAATAGTGGCCCAACTTGCTAGATCACAGTGGGTCCAACCATTTTTAGTCTCGGCCCTGCGCAAGAACAATAAGGTTTTTCTTTTGGGCCATACCCCTCGGTTAATCTGCTGAATGCTTTTTTTTTTTTTTTTTTTTTTTTTTTTTGGTTACACTTGAATTCAAACCCTGAATCTCAATATTAAGGGAGGAGGATTGTGATAACCAGACTATCTCCTTGAGGACTGTTGAATGCTTACCTCGCCTTCTGAAATCCTACCCAACATCATCTTACAATGGTTTTGTAATTCTTTAGAAAATTTGTCACTAATGAGACAATCTAGTGGTCACAACCCTCCTCTCTCAATCTAATAATCCCAGCTTCGAATCCATGTGTAACAAAAAAAAAAATTCTTTAGAAAATTTTGAGTCCTGCCTTGTTTATTTAGTAGCGGGAAACACAGTCCGAGAATTTGGATATTGTTAGATTTTGAAAATAAAGGTCGGCCAGACCATCCCAGCCGCCTTTGACAAGAAGAAAATTAGATGTAAGCCCATGGTACATATAAGGCCTAACGACGTCTGCTGACGGCTTGTACCCAGATTTTTGATAGCCCACGAGTCCACAAAAACATCACACAAAACAGAAAATGCATCGGAAGACTAGGAAAAGCAACACAAGTTGAAGAACACGTTTTTGATTCTGCTTTCTTCAGCAAGTTTTTGAAGAACACAAACACTGTAGTGACCGTTTAGCAGTGTTTTTTTTTTACTTTTTTTTAAATAAAAATTAATAATTTTGAAATTAAATTAAAAGTTATGTGATTTTTTTACTTTTAAAAATAAATTGATTTCATAATTTTTGAAATAAAGTTAAAAATTAAAAATTAAAAGCTAAAAATTAAAGTTAAAGTTAAAGTTAAAGATAAAGAGAATAAATAAGGGTAAATAAATTTATGATATACATATATTTGAAATTTCATATCTTTCAAGTGATGATATAAATGGAATAAAAAAAAACAAATTCTTTAAAAAGTTAACGTGTTTTTTAAAAAAGAAGCAAAAGCTCTTAAAAGAAGAAGAGAAATCGAAAAAAAATCTTGTTAAATAGGTACTTAGTGCTCGTTTGATAGGGTTTTT
Organism: Dillenia suffruticosa; assembly: GCA_033439265.1. NCBI lineage: Eukaryota > Viridiplantae > Streptophyta > Magnoliopsida > Dilleniales > Dilleniaceae > Dillenia > Dillenia suffruticosa. The sequence goes on from JAVTVX010000027.1 coordinate 4,317,884, forward strand.
TTTCATCTTCTCTTCTCCTTATAAAAACAAGCCCTGCCAAACAGGATTAAAGAGCTTTTTTTTTTTCATGAATAAAAATTTAAAAAGTAACTTTTAAGTAAAAGCACATGTAAGAGGAGTTTTTACTTCTCAATTTTTTAATATTTCAGCTTTTTCATAAATTTATATTTTTTATTCCATTTATATTCTTACATAATTGTTTTTATTCTATTAATATTCTCATTTAAATAATACAAAATTTCAAATATACCCATTAATTTTTAACTTTTAACTTTACTTCAAGAATAAAAAAGTAAAAAAAAATTAATTACTTTATTTCAAAAATACAAAAACCAAATAACTTTTAACTTTTTTTAAAAAATAATTAATTTTTACTTTTTTTTAAAGAAAAAGATAACCTGAAAAAAAGTCCCGTAAAATAAATACTTATAATTTGACAAGCTTAACAAATAGAGAACTATTTTGATCCCCAAGTGCTTCTCGGCGAACACAATGAGATTGCGTATCTCTTCTTCATCGATTTCGCGATTACCATTAGAATCAGCTTTAGCCACCCCTCGGGCACTCTTGAACGAGGTGAACCATCCCCCTTTGGTGGCATTGATTGCCTTTTGTGGCTCGCTCTTGTTGATCCTACCATTTCTATCCTCATCAAATCGTTTTAACCATAACTTGAACTCCTCCAAGGTCATTTGGGCCTTGATATTGGAATGAATCTCCTTGTCGCCAATCATCACCGTATCTCAGGTTTCTCTTCTTTTTTTGGGTCGTACAAGAATTTGAATGTAAAATCACTAGATTGAGAGATGGAGGTTTATACTACTGATCTATATCCCCTTGAGGACCTCAAGTTTCTAGCTATGCTATGCTCAATTACACAAGAATTGAATTTTCTCAACACCATGGTTTGTCTTTATAACTTGGAACATCAGCTACAGAGATGGATATTTGGGGGGCTTTTTTTTTCCTTTGGGATTCCTTCTTATCAAAGTAACGGAATCCCATCATATGGGGCGGAGGGATAAGGTGTTGAAACTGGTGCTATATGTTAGTGGCAGAATCCAAATATTCTGCTTTGAAAGAGTTGCTTCACTATGACATTTATGGGATCTTTTCTTTTAGCCTTCCACTCTCTCTCAAAGGCGTATCTAGGAGGAGAAAATTGCATTATAATCATCACATGGGTGAGTATCTTCAATCAATAGGGTTTTTTCTTACATCATTCAAGTCCCCTCATCATTCAACATCTAAAATTATGTTTTTATAAATTGATTTGAAATTGGCATAAAGGCACACCAGCAACTTCTCACTTTATAAGTATTATAATACATATCGTATGTTCTTTGACATTCAAGCAGTAAATAACTCTTATTTAGCTATTTTTCCTAATATCAAGATTTAATATTCTAATTTTTATGGGTGTATGTATTTTTACGATTTTCAAAATCTCTTCATAAGATAGGGATCGATAAAAATTGATAAGATATAAATTCATGTAATAATTGTGATTAATTTTACTTTATTTTGAATATATATTACACTAATAATTATATTTTGTGATATTTGTCGTCTTAAAATTAATGGATGAGGTTCATAAAGAAAATAAGGAAAAATGAGCTGAATTGGAATATTTATACAAAGAATGAAAAAAATAGACATCAATGATCATTCATTAGCACGTGAGTACGTGGATCATGGGAATTATTGCAGAATTTTCTAAAGACCAAGTTAACAATATCCCCTCCTTATTTGTACAAAAATTTCAAGGAAATTTGAGTCTAATTTAGAAATATAGAAGATTTCAATATGATTGATTCATTCATAATATTTAGGGATAAATTTTAAAAGTTTAACTTTTAAAAATTTTTTATCTTTTTTCTTTTTTTTTAAAAAAAAAACCAATTTCAATACGTTTTTTGAATTATCCTTCTCCTTTTTTAGTTATCAATTTTTAGGAAGACCGAAGAAGTAAGTCAACAGTGCAAAAATTTATTAAATAGTGATCAATATTTAATAGTTTTAAAAAAATTTATAATCGATTAAAACGATAAATTCTTAATTATTTATTTGTTTTAATATAATAGTGAATGACATAAATATAAGATTTTGTTAATAGTATAATATATGTCATAAAATTAAATAATTTAATTAAAAAAAACTCATTGTTTATTTATTAATTAGAATTAGGTTTCTTTTAAATTTAATGTTATCGAAACTTTAAATCTTAAGATATTTTCTAGGGTTATCTTCCGGTTAGAAAAATAATTAAAGAGTTTTTCTTAATTATCGATAAAGTAAGGAGAGATTAGTTATTCGGTATTTGTTGAGCGACTATAACCAATTTATTATGGTTATTGAAATTTTTAGATAGATCAATGATCAATCACATGAAATCAATATAAATATAATTTCATTGATTAAAAATTGATTTCCCATTAAATTTTATTATTTTAATTTTGAATTGTTTAGTTATTTATCTTCGATCAATTATTTCTTTTGTTAAATTAATTTATTAGTTTAGTTAAATTCAAACCCCATATATTTTTATTTTTATTTTTATTTTTTAAAAAAAATAAATCTAATATTCTTTGTAAAAATGATTCTATTTATCCTAAATTCATCTTTTATGAAACAGGAATATTTATTTTTATTGGTTTGATACCCACAAAAAATCAAATGTGAAGTGCCCCGTATCCCAATTTGAATGTCCTGCGGCTTTATTTTGCGGAACAGGGCACGTCAAGGGGGATTCCCTTTCTTGATGGTGGTCATTGTCATGTGGTGCATGTTAGAACATCTTACTAGACTAATTAACTAGGCTTTTCCCTTAATTTGTCTTTCAAAGGAACAACTTGTTACTTCATTAAGGATGAGAAGAGGAGTTTACATTATTACTATCAGCTATGTTAAATATTTGAATAAATTAATAATGATGTTATTATAATTATTTGACTGAATATTTAATTTTTTTTATAATTATATTTTTATATGAATAATAATTGATATCAGTAGTATTCGATAGATATGTAAAAATAATTAATTATTAGGATTTTATATTTTTATATTGTTTCTGTACTCAAATTCTTTTACAATTATAAATTATATCTTGGATATCAGAATAACCTCCTCCCCAGTTAAAGTAAGCTCCACTGTACTTAGCCGTAGCCATGGAAGTTAGTTGATGAGCTTCCATATTAGATGATCTAAGATATAATTGTGGTGGAAACACCCGAATAACTCAGATTCAAACTCATATGGAAGAAACAGATAGCTTACGAAGACAAGTATCACAAACTCTCGTGAAGAGAATACTGAACCTAAACCCTAAGGAAAGACCGCCTTTTTATTTTTATCTTTTATTTTTTACAGCTCCACTCATTAAAAAATGTGAGCTACTCACTCCTTGGGCCTTGCTTGATCTGCTGAATGCTTTCCTCTCTTTTCTGAGTACCGAGTTCCGGCCCATGAGAAACATATTAGATTTTTTAATCAAAATTTGAATTCAAATCCTGAGTATAGAAAGAACTATATCGAGACCTTCCCCTAAAGAGAATCCGATAGTAACTTGAATCAATCGGATTAATTGAAATATAATTTTAAATATCGATCGGTCAAATAAAAAAAAAATGAAATTAACATGGTTACTCATCCGCATGGAATCAACAATTCAATCCAGCTGCATCAAATGGTTTTTTTTTTTTTTTTTTGGAGAATTTTGTGCCCTCTCTTATTAATTTAGCAGTTATGGAACAAAGTCGAAGAATTTTGGACATCGAGAGATTTAGAAAATCAAAATTACATAGAAGCCCAAGTACATATAAGGCCCCCAGGCGGCATTAACAAAATTTGATGGACTTCAACCTAGCATTTTTAAGCTTATTTGTCCACACAAACACCAGACAAAGCACAAATACATAGCAAGACCGGAAAAGCAACACATTTAGTAATGCATAAACGTGCTTATTTAGTTTGTCAAGCTAGCCTAGTAGGGAACAAGTCTGATCCCTAAGTAGTTCTTGGCAAACTCAACGAGATTGCCCACTTCATCATCATCGATTAAGCCATTGCCATTAGAATCAGCTTGAGCTACCCCTTGAGCACCCTTTCCCCGTTTTAACAAAGCCCGCAATTGGCCGTTTGTGGCCTTGTATGCCCTTTGTAGCTCTTTTTTGTTGATCCTACCATCTCCATCCCCATCAAATTTTTTCAGCCATAACTTGAACTCCTCCACGTCCATTTGTTTCATGCCATCGCTATGAACACCACGGTTGTTGCCAAGGGTCATCTCTCTAGTTTTAGCTATGCTATGCTCAACTATAATAGGCTTGAATGGTTTGAACACTATGAGTTGTCCTTTATAACTAGTACATGACCCAAAAAGATGTCCCTTTTTCAGGTACCTTTCTTGGTTCCTTCTTATCAAAATAATGGAATCCCACCATATGGGGTGGTGCGATAAAGTGTTGAAAATGGTGTCATAGTGAGAGTTACTCCACTAGGATAGTATGGGATCTTTTCTTTAAGCCTCCCACTCTCCAAAAGGCTTATCTTCTATATGGTTTTTCTTACATCACTTATTCCTCCGTCATTCAAAATAAAGTCATGTTTTTATGAACTGATTTGAGGGAAATAACTAATGTTGAATTGAAATAAACATCATTTGACAATTCCTAGGTAAACTATTAACCAGGTTTTGTCACCCTTTCTCCCAATGTTTCGGATTATTCTGCCTAATTCGATAGAGAGATTTGTTTTCACCAGTGAAGTTGGATTTTAAAAAATATTAATCAATAAAAATCATATTTAATTTGAATTAAAATTACCGTTTAATAATTGGGGTTCAACTTAATCTCAATTCCCAACTCATGGTTGGGTTGATACAAAAATCTGGCATAAAAGGTAAGCTAATTTAGGGCTTAAATTCAGTTGCAAGGAGGGTTGTGATCAAATATTCAGTGGGGGTACAAAATTAGATTTGAGAGTGAGATTGGCGAGAATTTCTTTTTTTTGTGAAATTGATATTTGCTACCAATCGGTTTTTCACCTGATTAATCCAACATGAATACTATAGGATCCATTAAAGGATTGATTCTCCTAAATTCCATTTCTTTAATCTAATGACTCGAACTTAAGATCAATGATTAAGAGAATATAACGCACTATCATTACATCTATAAAAATTTGGTTGGCCGAGACTTGTTGGACACGAAGACAGAAGTCTAGGGCTTAAATTTGGTCCAATTCAATGATAGAGTTAACCCATTTTATTCACACACTCTTAAAATTTTTTAATTTCGGGTACAATTAAGCTCATGAGTTTGGAAAAAACCACCAAACCTACATAAGTGACCGACTAATATGATCTAATCATAACAAATAAGGATAATTATAAAATATTGTCGATTTTGAATAATAAACATGTTATTATTAGTTATTTCATAATACAAGGAGATTATTGTTTATCATGTTTATCATAATAAAATGATTTCATAGGAATTAACATATATCTCTTCTCTTGGGAGGCCTAGAGACATCTCTTAGTGAAGTGCTTTTGGTCATGGGAACAACATTCGTATCAACAAAAAGCTTATAGGAGAATGTTGCACCACGTAATAACAAAAAAAATTGTGATAAATAAAAATTGCTTAACAATATCGATAGTTTTAGAAAATATGTTATATATTTATAATTACAGACTTCCTGAAGGCTTTCTTGCCTTTCCCATTCTTCAATATGGGTTAACATAGAACAAGCCGATGATATGACTACCAATAGTAAACACAGCTAATATGTCTGAATCATAAAATTATTTTCAGACTTCGATAAACTCACACAAACCAAACACACACACACACACACACACAAATACATTATTATTAAGAGTGATACAATCAAATTAAAAATCACCAATTGCTCTCATAGATTTTGATTTTCTTGTGCAAATGTTGTTGAGCATAGTTTTTTTTTTTTTTTTTGATATAAGAAGATGCCATTAAGGGGATCAAATCAGAGAGAAGGGAGGACAGATGAGGAACGTTGAGCATGGTTGACAAGCTTCTCCATTGCCTTAGCATTATCAATTTGGTTATTGCGGTTGAGATCAGCTTGTCTCATACCTTCTCTAGCCTTCCACCACCCAAACCATCTTGGTCGAACCGCCGTATCCATGCCTTGAACTCTGCCACTGTCATCTCCTTGTTGGGCTGCATGTTCATACCTCTCATTATCGCCATCTCTCTCTCTCTCTCTCTCTCTCTCTCTCTCTCTCTCTCTCTCTCTCGCGATGGATGCGAACTTTGGGTGATTGTAAGGTTATGCTTAAAAATATAGAGAAGCGTAGAATATATTCTCCACACGAGCCCATTTGCCCAACTATGGCATCTTTTACTCCGACTTTAATGAGCGTTTGGATTAGGATTAATTAATCAATGGACCAACTTTATTCTTCTAGCTATCAATCATTAACCGGAAAAGTTGTGCCCAATCAAAGGAAAGAGCGGATCACACATAAAAGCGTTGTACGATGCTGTGAAGACGTTAAATCAGTAGGGTGAATTGTATACGTTTCAATCTGCAGTTTGCTTATAATAAATAATTAATTAAAAATAAAAAATAATATCTTTCATATTTATAGTATAAAGTATATTTTAAATAAAAAATAAAAGTTTAACAATAAAAATATAATACAATATTTATATAAACCCGTGTGATATATTGTAAAATTTCAAATTTATAATTTTAAACTTATCTTAAAATTGTATCTTTATTATTATGACTTAATGGTGTTATAAACAATTTTTTTTTTAAGTAAAATAGAAAATAAAGAGATTAGAAAAAAGTAAAAGAAAAACGAAGAATGAATTGATTGAGAGGTTTGCGATATGAAAAATCATGATTCGCTAGTTCATTGTCTCTTAATTTTTAACTACTTTAAAAATAAATTAAAGAAAAAAAAATAACGAAATCGGATATTTACTGGTTTGCACAATTTTTCGGCACGTATCAAATTGACTATTTATGTATGTCACACCATAAAGTTTTTAAGTATTCGATCTATGGGTTCTAAAACCCTCGAGCTTGGGTCTATTGATTCTTTATTGTTCTATTGGTTAAAAATATAGGAAAGTGAATGAAGAAAAATGTTATAATTAAGAACTCATGCAATATATTTTTTTTTGGGACGTAAGGAAAAATTGAATTTGAGATTTTTAAAAAGAATGGAACGGTACTAGTTGAGTTATAGCTCATTGATGAACTCATGCAATTTATATATATTTTTTGTTTACTTATTACTGATATATGAAACCATATTTTAACTAATTCCGTTTGAATGTATGTGAGACCCTATTAAGGGACGATTCTTCAAATGTAATTTTTTCTGTTTTCAAATTTTAAACACGAAATTTGATTAAATGATCTAATATTCCATCCCACTAGATCGACTGTCAGTTGGTCATGCAATATATACATAAACAAATATGTATATACACAAACAAATATGTGTGTATTTATATCTTATGCTACTTTTAGTTCACGTGGTTGTGATGCTTTGGAAAGAACAACTCTTGATTCCAAAGATAGGCCACCATATGTATGATGCTATTCTTATCTTCTTTTTTTTTTTTTTTTTTTTTATGAAGATGATGCTATGCTTATCAAAGGATCAAATTGTGAATCAACCAAAATTTGATATACCAAATATTTAGATTTTTTGCAACAAAAAAAAAAAGAATTTTCTTTTCAGTAATGTCGTATTTGTTTTTTCTTTATCTTTTTTTTTTTTTTTGGTTTTCCTTTGCTGGACAAAAGGAGTGGAGGAGAGCTACAATTGCCATTGCCATTACCCTCTCTAGATGTCCTTATAATCACGGCGAAGGAAGCGGGTGAGCCTAGTTGCCTTGTAAAATTATTTTTTAAAAAAACTTATAATTTAGAAATTATAATTTCACATATTATCTGTCACATGAAAAATTCTATACTTTTTTTTTTCAAAATTAGAATTCCAGACGTATATTATATTATATTTTGCTAACAAAAATTCCTTACTTTGCTCGCAAATGCTTATAATGGCTCCCATTCTAAAATTATATCCCACCATGCGCATCATATTATGAAGGCATTGCACACAAATTTTGAGGCGCTTGATTCGCTTGAAAGATTTTCTTCATGCCTTCCACAGAGAATTAGACATCTCACTTTTGAAGTAAGTACTTAGAAAAATGTTTTAATGTATTAAAGGTAAACCATATAATTTATAAGATATTCTATAAAAATTATAACATGTGTGTGTGTGTGTGGTAAGAATGAGTTATTATAAACTATCCCCCATATATCTACTTATTGTTGGGTTGTTTGAATTCTTATTGGTTGAATTTGTTTGATCTTTTCATCTTCTGCGCGCTTGAAATCAGCTAACTTTGCGAGTTCATCAACTGCAAAAACAATGCCTTCAATTCTCACTGAAACTTCAATCAGTAAAGATGCAAAAGATGCAAGTGGGATGATCTCCACAAGAGATACTGCAGTACTTGTCGAGATTCTTTCCTTTTGCTCAGTTTCTGCACTCTGCTGCGCTTTTGAATTATGTAGTTGGCTAACAAGTGACTGAGGGAGAGATTTCAGCTCCTTTTGAAGGTCTTTCACTGAACTCCTCAACTCTTCCATTGAGAAATCCATTTTGGCTGATTTTTTCATTGTCTTTAGGGTCATCGCTAGCCCTGTTGTGGCACTTGAACAACTAGAGCTTACTCTCAAGCATATGTTGTTTAGTTGCTTCTTTAAATGCTCAGGTGCCTGAAAATTAAAATAACAAAGGTCACTATGAAAATCCATTAGAGCAACAGCTCCAAGAGGAAGCGGTTGAGTGATGATTCTGACGATCGTCGCAAGGAAAATTGAGAGCAACTGCCATGCGTTTCTGGAAATCCAGCCGGAACTGGGATGAACCAGAGAATGACACCTGTTGCGATGGATGCTATTAAGGGCTTTATCGCCGCACCTGTCCATGGCGCCAGCGCCGACAGAGGGGGAGCCGGAATAGGAGCATATACTGATGCAGAAGCTGAAGCTGAAGCTTGGACTGTGAAATTACAGCGAGATTTGGGTTTTAGAGAGAGAGATAGAGGTTTTTTTAGAGAGAAGATTGAGATTATTAGAGAATGGATATTTGGATCCAGAGGAGTTGAGAGAAGGGGCAAGAGGTTGAGATTTGAGGAGAGGAGGGGAAGGGAGGAGAGAGAGAGAGAGAGAAAGTATGTTACTTTTTTTTTCTAGAGAGAGAGAGAGGAGAGAAGAGAGAAAAAGGGGAGGGTAGGAGAGAGAAAGTGTGTTTTTTCTTTCTTTGGTAAAAGAGAGAAGAGAGAGAAAGGGGAAGGGAGGAGACAGAAGATAATTTTTTTCTTAATTTTAAAAAAATTAAATTTTATTAATTTAAAATGATGATGCGATACTGTCACTTAGCATTAATACTGTCACTTAGCATTAATGTTGACGTGACAAGATTGTGTGTGATGATACTAACGTGTCACGTGACATGTCAGCAACTCCTGACACATAACATCTACATAATCTACCACCTTGAGCCAACTAGGCCGCGTTACTGACAGAAGGACCAACTTGTTACTGTTTCTAAAGTCCAAGTCCTCAATCGTTGCATTTTGAAATTCAGGGATCAATTTATGAATTGGAGGTAAAGTTTAGGGACTTTGATATATAATTATCTCAAAAAAAATCAATGTAGAGTATTTCCTACCACATACAAATTTCACAATTTAAAGTATAGTGCTAAAGGATGACAATATAATTAATATATTTATCAGAAGAAAAAAAAAACTATTAGGGCAATTATGAGAGTATCCCAATGAAATTTGGAAAAGCTGAAATTAAACTCAAGTGGTTTTGGTTTCATTTTTCTTTTCTCTATTTTTTTCAAATTTGTCTCTCAAATGGTCGACCCTAAATATTAGAATTAAGGTTCAATTTGTTATTGTTGTTATTGTTGTTAAAATTAAACTCAAGTGATATTTAATAATATTTGAACCGTAAAAAAATAAAAAATAAAAACTAATTCTCCGGCTCGTCTTGTAGATGATCTACTTGGGTGAATGGAAGTCATTCAGAACTCTCTTGTATCATCCTCTTATTTCTAACTTATCAAAATCAATTCTTAAAAGAAATTATAAGAATGGAAGAAAGGATATGAAAATAAGGCTAATTTTGATGAATAAATAATAAAGGAAAGAAAAATCATGGACTTACATTAGCAATTCTTGAAAAATCAATTCTTGTCCGCATATGACTGTGAAGGGAACCTACAACACAAAGGAGATGAATAATCTAAAACACAAAACTGGAAATAGATGATTGAATGGATGGGCTTTGGCTTTGCAGTCAGAGGAGCAACCAATCTGGGAATCATAACATGACAGCAAAAAGAAAGCTGCCAAATCTATGAAACAATCACTTTCTGTCCTCTCTAATCTGTGTATTTTTTTAACTTGCAGGTCTGAGCTGTGAGGGGGTGCTGCTTTAAAACGGGATACTCCACCAAGCGCCTTTGGTTTTTGCCTCAGGTAATAATTACTCGTGAGTGAGTTGAAGTAAAAGGAAAACTCTCTCCCTCTCTCTCAAACACACACACACACAAACTCAGAGCACTAAATTTTAAAATAAAAAAAAGCAACAAATATAAAGCACAAACTTAAATGCCTAACTTAAAAATCAAAGAAACCCAAAAGTTTAGTTTGTGTAACTACATTAAATTCGAAAAGTATTTGTTCCCTAATGCTAAATATAGATTACAAGCAAATTTCTAATGCATTGTAAATTAAAATGTTCACTTTCTGCTCTCAACTTCTGAAACATCTCTATATAGCCACCAATTCACTGATACAGATTTTATACCACTTAAAGACCATAGAAAAAGAAAAGACCTGTAGGTTAAGAGTTGAAAAAAAAAAGCTGATAACAAATTCGTTAGTAACTAATGACATGGGCATAAAGTCCTAAAACATTTTCTCATTGTTTACCTCGGCAGCTGCAGGTGGCATGCCCTTGACCCTCAAAAGTTTCTTTGGAAGGACATAGACAGGAGCGGACCTATGTAGGGCCTAGGGTGTGCAATTGCACCCCTCAATTTTTTAAAATTCAATTAGTGTTTATGACTCATTTATATTTTACACCCACTTAACTACAATTTTGCACTCTTACCTATGTTTGTTATTTGAACAAATATCTTATAAATATTTTGCACCACCTACCCCTTGGTCTTGGGTCTGCCTCTGGATGGAGATATAGTTCACATCTAAATTACCATAAACTAATTATTGAAAGAAAAATTATACGAAAACAACTTAAAGTGAAAGGATTTCATGGTTATAGCAACTAAAACCTATAAGGCATCCACCATCAAGCAAAAAAATTTAGTTGCCAGTGGTGTACATGTCGTGATGAACTAACCAATATACCTTCCAGCAATGGACAAGGCCAAATGTCTTAAAAACTCTTCTATTTCCCTTCTCTCATAGCCGCTTCTTCACAAGATCTCAAATATCTGCATAATGACCGGTTATCAGGATCCTTTTGTATAAAAAGTGTACAAATTACCTCAAACACTAAAAAAAAAATGGATAACTTATCGGTGCATGTTTATGTGGGCAACAAACATAAAAAATCAAGGAAGAGGAAAAGCAAGCTCTAGCTCTTTGAATACTTGGCTAAGAGACATATCTTCAAATGCCTTCAAAATTTGTCATCTTGGTAGCAAGCGGTGCCGCCAAGAGATGGGAAAATTGTTTTTCCTCTTTTACACATATCTGCTTTTGTTATCATAAGAAAAGGGAGAATACGGGAAGGGTGAGTGGATATATTTGTCAGTTGGAAACTTTTGCTTCCGTGTACAAAAAGTGGGGCAATAGGACCTAGGCCAATAACATATCTTTTCTGATTGTGGCCTCATATGCTGTGGTTAAATTTGAAATGCTATTTTGGAGATGATGGAAAAGCAGTGTCTCGGTACAAGACGCTAAAGCTGTCAAAGGTTGGGAGATTGACTTTAAGGACAGGTGCATTTCATTTCAATCTCTTGACATTCCAGGGACTAGACCATCTTTTCTACATTGAAAGTCATGATGCCACCCAAAATAAAATGGAAAAGGGAAATGATTACACGATTAGTTAAGAGTATGAACTAAGGAGACTACTTACATGGATAGGCATCTCAGCAATGACAAGGCTGCTGCTTTCTTCAATGCTTCTGAGGGTAGCCACTTCACCACCAACAACCATGTTGATCACAATTCCATCTGCACAAAATTACTTCCATGTAAAGATCACAGAACCATGTCTGATGAGAGTGCTCCAAATCATTCAAAATAACAACCTGCTGCCAAGCATGTAGCCATGCGCCTTAGATAAACATCCTGCATGTTAACACCGACCATCATAAAAAAATTCTAAAGAAACAGAATGCATAGTCAGGTATGGTAATACATGTCTTTGCAAGGAAAACTGCATTTTATGCACATTAAGCCACATTAAAATTTAAAGTAGAACCGAAGCCGACCTTTTTTGCAGGCAACTCATAATTTATCAAAACACGAGCGGAGATAGGGGACTCTCCTGAAGCCAGAAGTGGAAGGCAAACATCGGTCACAACAATCATATGGGACATAATCTCTTCTTTTCCAACATCACTGCTATTCTCTAATTCAACTGTGGCTTGTTGATTCCATCTGGAGGTTGCATGGCGAAATTTCTCCAATATTCGTGCACGTTCTTCTTCAGCAACGTCACTGTACTACATATTCACAAAAAGAAGCAACAATCAGAGCTTTTAGCAGAAATAAGAGGTAACAACTAAAATTAATTTCCTCTAAGAACTCTACTGGGAGAAGAATGACATCCAACAGACCCTAATTTAGTGACCCAGGCACCCTACTAAAGCAGTTCCCAACACTTACTAATCCTAACCTCGTCAAATGTCCTACTCATTCAGTATGACTCAAGCTGCTAATATTGAGAAACCAATTATTCAATCTAGAAGTGACAATCCTCAAAGTTTATAGTCATGATTCTTATACGTATATCTGGGAAGATTGTAAAGAAGCTGCAGAGGCTTTCCATCTTTACAAAGTGACACTTTTTGAAATAATATCACAGAATTTATTCTATGTGCCTGATTGACACTAAACTAGGTTGAAAAACTAGTTTCTTTCATTCTTCCCCTTTTTGGAGCTTACCTAGGTTGAAACGCTTTCTCATGCTGCAACCTCAAAAGGCTTTCTAAAAAAATGAGTGCAAGGTTCTATCAAACTTTGTTCACCTTCAACAATAATGTAATAAGTTTTACAACAAAAACAAAAGGAAAAAGAACAAAACAAAAATTAAGAATAAAGCAAGATTTTGCATCAATGTGCAACACACCTGTTAGTCCTCACATCTATGCATATTTACCACCATGATGGTAAAAACCAATAAGGAAAATAGAAAAATGTTCACTTCTCATTGACAGAAGAAATTATTTAGCACGACATGTCAATGGCCCCTTCAGACTTAGTAATGACTGTAATATCACTAAAAACTCACCATCTGGATGTATGTTATTGTGAACTCAGACCATTCTTTGATAGATATAAGCATACTACCTCATGGATTGCGGTACAAATTTGGCATATAAACATAGAGCATAAATAATATGAAGAGATTTTACACTATTCATCTTCAAACTTTCTAAAATAAAAGTAACATATCTTTTGCAAATCAATTGTACCCTAGTTCATGGCCAAAAAATTTGGGCTATCTACCATTTTCTCAAGAGATAATTTACATGCTACGCATTCTAGGGTTTCCTCAATCTCAAATTTAAATGAACTACAAGAAACAAAGAAATCGGCCAAAACTTTTTCATACCCAGATCATGTTTTCAAATTTATGACAGTGAACATAATTAGAAAAATTGAAAGGGAGAGAGAGATGGAAAAGGAAATTATACCAAGGAGGAGAGAGAAATATGGGAGAGATTGGATACGGCGGAGCATACGGCATCGAGTTCGTCGCGAGAGCTGCAACAGACGACAATCGGCAGCCGTGAACGTTGTCCAGCTAATCCAAGAAGATCCACCAATGTCTCCTGCGAATTTTTCATTCAAATTTCAGAAAACCTAATCTTTAATTGTCCGATTTATGAATTAGAAAACTGTTATTGAAAATTAAATTGGAGAGAGTGAGAGAGAAGACCATTTTGAATTGGAGTCTATCAACGGCAAGATAGAAATGGCGTTGTTGACTGCAAAAGAAGAGGGATTGATTTTCAGAATTAAAAGAATATATGAACATAAAAGTGAAGAATGCAGAGATTGCAGAGTAGAGAAGAGAATACTTGGAATGAAAAGGCGACGCTGACAGGTTGGAAAGGGCTTCAACGCTGTTTATCGCCATTCTCTCTCTCTCTCTCTCTCTCTCTCTCTCTCTCTCTCTCTTTCGGTTCTTCTCTCTCCTCCGTTTCTTGCCAGGAAAAAAAAAATGAATATTCGTCACTAATTTGCAAATGGTTGGAGTTGACTCCCAAATCCTTTTTAATAATTTGTTTCGATTATTTTGCAACTTCCCGAACTAAATACAAAAATAAAAGTCTGTATTGATATTATGAGTAATATCACCCATAAGACAATATATTTATTGTATTTAATTATTTTATTTTTGTAAAAATATATTTAACAGCTTTTGAAATCACCGATAGAGTTGCGTTCAAAGATTAAGTTAAATTATTTTTAAAAATAGTTATTATTTTTATTGATTTTTTTAATGTTATTTTTTTTTACTTTCAAATTTTAATTTTATATTTTATTTTTTTTCATTTTCTGATTTTTTAAACGACTGTTCGTAAAATTTGAGATTAAATCTTAATTTATTATTATTATACGATACTTTAATAAAATTATGATTATATGGTTGATTTATCTAATAAAATTAATTATGACTTAAAGGTTTTTTTTATTTATTATAAATAGAAGCAGGGAAAATTTATTGTGTTAAAATCAAATATAAAATTTTAAAATTACAAAGCATACGATATACATATTTATGTTTACATAAGCAGCTATCATACTAATTTGATTTCCTCTTCTCTTGTCTTTATTTGTGTGCAACTGTCTAACAAAGTTTCAACATCACTTACTTTCGTAGAAACAAAAAGGGAGTTTAAACTATATATCTAGAATAAATGCAGAGAGAGGAGTCATGTCAGTTCTTCCTAACTGGTAACCCAGCAGACTTGGATTCCTGCAAATGGCTTGCCTACAGACAGAAGAGGACGAAAGACAACCATAAGCGAACCTGGGCTCCTGGATTTGAGACAAAATCATTGACTATTTAGCATCCTCGCTCATCTTGGCTTAGTGGTCAAACATCACATCTTGCTATTTTTTCAAAAATGACGTAAAAGAAAAAATCTCTTTTTTTGGGGCACTAAGATGATTGATTTTAGAAAGTCCCAAATATTATTTGCAATGGCAACGTGGACCCATCCCCTCTGCACATGCATGGAGACAGTGGCATACCACCAAACCCCTTTTATTTAACTTGTCCGATATTTTATCCTTTTAATTTAAGTTTTAAAAATAACAAAAAAAAATTGAGAGAATCAATCTCTAAAATGAGTTATCTACTATTCAAATCAAATTAATCAGATAAAATCCAGATAACGATAATAAAAAAAAAATAACGACGCACCCAGAAGTTTGTTCCCATCCGCTTTAGAATAAAGAAATCGTTGAGCACCAACCATTATGACAGAGTTTTAAATTATTTAACAAAGTCTTAGATTTAAAATTTAGAAATAAAAAAAATTATATTAAAAAGTGTCACCCGTTAAATAAAATTTCTATAGACTATTGAGTTGAACTAGTTAGAATATAGTATCGAACATCAATGATAGAAAACAAAATATATATATAGTTGAGGTAGGTTAACCTTTGTAACTTAATCTTATACTTAATAAATTAGAATATGTTGAGAGTGATAACAATAAATATGTAAAAGAAAAATCATAGTAAATCTGCAAATTCTCTTGTATAAAAACTTAATCATCTCTTGTTTGATAACAATATTTTAATTAATTTTTAATACCGTCAAAAACCCACAAAATTTTAAAAAAGAAAAGTAAGAATGTTAGCTTAGCAAAAACAAATTTACAGAGTATTTTCCTTCCTTTCAAAACTTTATATGCCGACTCTCCGAGGTGAGGTAGTACTTTGGAAGATTGCATTTAGGGTAGAGTGTGTGGAATGACCATGTAATGAGAACTTTTGCAACCCTTGACTTCACAAAGATTGTTAAGTATGTAAATTTGTTTTTTTTAAGCCAATATTTTGTAATACTTTCCCCTTTTTTGTTAAAAAGAAAGAAAAATACTTTTACCATTTCTGAACGCTTGAATTGTTACACGATTGATTTAGTTTTAGAAAAGGAAGCCTTTTTTTTTTTTTGGGAATCTCCTTCGGTCCTTCTCTCTCCGGAGCCCTCTCTTGAGACCAACTAAACCCTCTTTGTTTCTCAAATGTCATCCCTAAAGCAACTCTTCTCCTCCGCGACAACAAGCATGGCGGCATGAGGAGAGGAGAGAAAAGAGAGAGGACCTTGTCACGCTGTGGAGGAGACATATCGAGGGAGAAAGAAAAAAAATAATTTTAGATCTAGATTAGAAGATTACGTAGAAATAAATAAATTAAGTTTTTTAAGAAAGTTACATCATTTTAACTAGATTAACACTACATATTCTTTTATATACTAATATTCGATTTATATTATCAGTCGATATAAATTTTACGTTCCAAATATAGGAAAGAGGATGCAAAAAATTATTTAATAACTTTTAAACATGTTTTTATCCGTATCGAAAGTTATTAATATTATAATAAATTCAATCCATTCTATATTCAATTCCATTGGATTCTACATTCTTTAATCCAAGTCTACAATCTTATAATTTCACCTCTTTAGACTTGTTGTCAATTTCATCAAGAATTAGAAGTTGCACATACCATTATCAAATTCAAGACCATTTAGATTTAAGATCACTATATTAGACAAACCATCTTTTGTCTTGAAATTTGTATCATCCAATGACCCATGATCTTCGTTTTCCAATAATCATGGGACTACAGATATACACCTTTTGCAATTTATATCCATCATAAGACATTTAAATCAGTAATAGTTGTTAGCAATTTAGTCTGTGTTTTAATAACACCTTTTACTGTGGGATTTACCATCATGTACCTTATTATACGTATGACCTTGGTACAAGAATAATGTTAAATTTTACCGCTGTAAATTTCATTTGCTGAGGTAAATTCTTCCACTAAAAAGAGGACAATTGACCATTTGCAACCTTGTTTGGGTAATAATGCAAAAGAATCAGACCAAGGCGGTGCAAGACTGGAAATACATCAAATTATAGAGGAACAATAAAATCCGAAGAACTCCACGTCCACACTATCAGTTTCAACCCCAGTTTCTCTCTCCTGTTCCTTCTCTCTCTAACCAATACGAAGCGATCTCTCTCTCTTTCTCCTCAGATAATGGCTTCTCTGACATTCTTGCAGAATCGCTTCGCCTGCGGGCGCACGTTACCATCAGCTGTTCTTATCACGCGCCTTCCCAGGTATGCTCCCTCTCAACTACCCTTATCTCTTTCATAATTTCCTCCGATCTCCCTCTTTCTAAACAAACCCTAATATCTCTCTCTATCCATATATCAGTTGTCTTCGTGTATATGTGTTACTGTATTGTTATTTGGAGATTATTTTTTCTGTTACACTATTGTTCTTACTTACGCGATCGGTTATTATAGGTTTTCTGATTACGGATTGGAGTAAAATTATTGAGGGGGGGGGGTTTTGTGCTTTTTCTTTATTTCACAGTTAGATCTGATCTGGGTTTGTGATAAATTATTGAGTTATTGCTTAAAGTGGGACAATTTTGGAGGGTTAGGGTTTGATGCGTTGGTGGAGTGTGGGGTTTAGATGGCCAATCCCGGTGTCGGGACTAAATTCGTGTCTGTGAATCTGAATAAGTCTTATGGGCAACAACCCCATCATCAAAACCCACTTCATGGTAGCTCAGGAACAGGATCAAATCGAATTAGGTCGGGTCATGGTGGTGGAGGAGGTGGGATGGTGGTTCTTTTGCGGGCTCGGAGTTTTCAGAAGGTTGGGCCGAAGCTTTCGGTTCCACCCCCCTTGAATTTGCCATCATTGAGGAAGGAACATGAAAGATTTGATTCGTCAGGATTTGGGGGCGGGACAGGCGGTGGAGGGAGTTCAGGGAGTGGTTCGAGGCCGTCCTCATCTGGTATGGGGTGGACGAAGCCAGGGACTCTTGCTTTGCAAGAGAAAGAGAAAGATGGTGGTAGATTAGGAGCTGACAATGAGGGTGTGGTTGATGGGGTTGATCAGCATGGTGATAGTGTCAGTAGAGGGAGTAGTGTTTATATGCCCCCTTCTATGAGGTCATCATCTGCTGTTGGGATTCCGGTTTCTGCTCCTGCTCAAGCTCCTATTCCAGGGGAGAAAGCTGTTGTCTTGAAGGGTGAGGATTTCCCTTCTTTACAGGCAGCATTGCCGGCTATGTCAGGGCCTGCACAAAAGCAAAAAGATGGTTCACAACAAAAGCAGAATCTTACTGTGGATGATCAGTTGTCTAATGTGCAGAGAGAGAGGTCTAATTCAAGCCCGCATCTTGACATGCGCCACAATGCAAATTCTTCCCATCGACCCGCTAGTAGTGGCACAAGTGAGAATACTGGTGGAGGATTAGGAAGCTCACTTCACATGGAACAATCTCGGAAGCAGGAAGAGTATTTTCCGAGTCCACTGCCGCTGGTTAGGTTGAATCCCAGATCTGATTGGGAAGATGATGAACGGGATACTGGTAATGGTTTTGCAAGCAGGGAGAGAGATCATGGCTTTTCAAAGAGTGAAGCATATTGGGAAAAAGATTTTGATCTTCCAAGAGGTGGTTTTTTACCACACAAACCACTTCAGAAACCATTTGATAGGTGGGCTCAACGCGACGATGAAGCTGGAAAGGTTTCTTCTGGTGAAGTCTCTAGAGTCGAACCCCATGGCAAAGACATTAGAACTCCTAGTAGAGAAGGTCGGGAAGCAAACTCATGGAGAGGATCCTCTCTTCAGAAAGAAGCTCCTAAAGCTCAAGAATTAACAAGTGATAGAAATGGTATTGGTACAAGGCCATCTATAATGAATAAAGAACAAAGTAAGGAGAGGCAGAGTCAGTTATCTTTTGGTGAGACTGTCCGCGATAACTTTAATGTTGGGGTGACGGGGAATAAGGACCCCACATCTGGAAGGAGGGATCTTGGTTATGGACAAGGTGCGAGGCAACCTTGGAACAACAAAATGGAATCTTTGAGCAGTCGAGCCGCTGAGCGAAATGGACGAGACCGTTATGGAAATGAACAACCAAACAGATACAGGGGAGACATATTTCTGAATAACTTGGTGTCCAAAACTTCATTTTCCACAGGTTCTAAGAGGCTTCCTCTGAATGATCCCATACTAAATTTTGGGAGGGAAAAATGCTCATTCTCAAAAAGTGAGAAACCATATACTGAGGACCCTTTCCTGAAAGACTTCGGTGATGGGCGAGATCCATTTTCTATGGGCCTTGTTGGGGTGGTTAAGAGAAAGAAAGATGTCCAAAAACAGACTGATTTCCATGATCCTGTCAGGGAGTCCTTTGAGGCTGAACTTGAGAGAGTGCAGAAGATGCAAGAACAAGAGAGGCAGCGGATCATTGAAGAGCGAGAAAGGGCCCTGGAGTTGGCCCGGAAGGAGGAGGAGGAGAGAGCGCGGTTGGCCAGGGAGCAGGAAGAACAGCAGAGAAGACTGGAAGAGGAAGCCAGGGAAGCTGCCTGGAGAGCAGAGCAAGAGCATGTGGAGGCCATGCAAAGAGCTGAAGAGCAGAGGATAGCCAGAGAAGAAGAGAAACAGAGAATTCTTATGGAGGAAGAGAGGAGGAAACAGGCTGCCAAACAAAAGCTTCTTGAATTGGAAGCAAGAATGGCTAAACGGCAGGCTGAAACGGCAAAGGGTGATGGCCTCTCTGCTCCTGTCATGGATGAAAAAGCTTCTGGGTTCATAACAGAAAGAGATGTGCCAAAGGCAACCGATTTGGGTGATTGGGAAGATGGTGAGAGGATGGTTCAGAGGATTACAACATCAGAATCTTCTGACTCCTCGGGTTTGAATAGACACACAGAGACAGGTTCAAGGCCTCACCCCTCCACCCATGGTTCCTCTCAGTTTCTTGACAGAGGGAGGCCTGTTAATTCATGGAGAAGGGATGTCTTTGACAATGGGAATGGCTCAACTTTCTTTCTACAAGACCGGGAGAACAGTCACCATAGTCCAAGGAGGGATGCATCAGGTGGTGGGAGAGTATTTCCTCACAAAGACTACTATGGAGGGGCTGGATTTGTTTCCTCTAGAAATTCATTTAGAGGAGGGCTTCCAGAGCCTCTGATGGATGACTTCAATCAATTTAAAGGTCAGAGATGGGCATTTGCTGGAGATGGAGAGCAGTACGGTAGAAACACTGAACTTGAATCAGAATTTCAAGATAATTTTGCTGAAAGATTTGGTGATATGGGTTGGGGACAGGGTCGTTCACATGGCTATGCTCATCCCCCCTTTGCAGAACGCATGTATCAGAATTCAGAGGGTGATGGGCCTTATTCCTCTGGAAGATCACGATATTCTATGAGGCAACCTCGTGTTCTTCCTCCTCCAAATGTATCTTCCATGCACAGAATTTCCTATAGAGGAGGTGAGAATGACCGTCCTGGTTCCTCATCTTTCCTAGAAAGTGAGGTGCACTTTAACAGAGCAAGTGAAATTC
This sequence comes from Dillenia suffruticosa, assembly GCA_033439265.1. Taxonomy (NCBI): domain Eukaryota; kingdom Viridiplantae; phylum Streptophyta; class Magnoliopsida; order Dilleniales; family Dilleniaceae; genus Dillenia; species Dillenia suffruticosa. The sequence continues at coordinate 4,338,803 of JAVTVX010000027.1, forward strand.
ACTTTAACCATGCAGCAAGAAGTGAACCAACTACACAGACTGGATATGATGCTAATAATCAAGAGAATTTTGATCACTCAGAAGTAACTGATATCCAGCAAGAGAATGCTGAGACTCAGAGAATATTGAGTGGGGATGCTGTGCCAAGGTGTGACTCTCAATCTTCACTCTCTGTTTCAAGCCCCCCAAGCTCACCAACACACCTCTCTCATGATGATTTGGATGAATCTGAGGATTCACCAGTCTTATTGCCTCCTGCAGAAGGAAAAGATATTCCTTTTTCTGGAAATGGACCCATCCTTGTACCAACTAAAACTGAGAAAGAGAATATGATGAGAACCTCAAGTTCAATCTCCCTTGGTGATGATGAAGAATGGACTATTCAGAACAATGAAGAGTTGCAGGAGCAAGAAGAATATGATGAAAATGAAGATGGTTACCATGAAGAAGATGAGGTGCATGGGGTGGATGATGAGAATGTTATTTTGGGCCGGGAGTTTGAGGTTATGCATCTAGAGGAGAAAGGATCTCCTAGGATTGAGAAGTTGGACTTGGGCTTCAATGAGAGTGTTGAAGTTGAAATGCCTGGTGAGGATCCAGAAAGAATCTCCAGGAATGAAGAAGGTATATTTGGGGTGCCTCAGGTTTCCGCGTGTCTGGTAGAACATCCTGAGTCTTTCAATGGGATGGGTGATACTGAACCAGTCCCTCAACCAGTGGATGATTCTGCTGATGCAAGTATAGATGGATTTTCTAGAAAGATTCAGGATCCTGAAATGACCATCCAGGATTTGGCTGCTCAGCATAATGTTGCATCTCATGCTTCAGGAACATCTGATCTTTTGAAGCCTCTGGATTCTTCTTGTGGTTTGAAGGTCTCTCCGCTGCATGTTGTTTCATCTTCTGTCAACATGCCCTTGCATTCTACACCTCCTCAGAATGTTGTACCATCTGTGCCTACCAGTCTGAGTCAGGCCGATTTACCTGTAAAGCTGCAATTTGGGCTTTTCTCTGGTCCTCCCCTGATACCATCTCCAGTGCCAGCCATACAGATTGGATCCATCCAGATGCCCCTTCATCTTCGTCCCCCAGTTGGAGGTCCGTCCCTTGCTCACATGCACCCATCACAGCCACCTCTCTTCCAGTTTGGTCAGCTTAGGTATACATCTCCTATTTCCCAGGCGATACTGTCATTGGCCCATCAGCCAATTTCATTTGTTCAGCCCAATCTTCCAGCCAATTATCCACTAAATCAGAATTCTGGAGGCCCCCTGCCTACCCAATCCAGTCAAGACACTTTTGCACATAGTATTATCAAAGATGAAGTGCAATCAACTTCAAGAAATAACCAGTCTGGCCTTCCATCAAGGCGGTTGGATCCTTCTCAGGAGAAGGCATCGAAAGAATTAAATTATTTACCAGTTAGAGAAAGTGTGAAGAACAATGTCTTGATGTGCCAGAGTCAACAGGAGTTTTCTCATATTGTTCAAAACAAGAATACTTCTGGATCAGTTTCCCAAGCTGAAGATCAGGAGCCCAAGTCAGCTGAGAATAATTTAACTCCACTTGACGGTAGACAGGCAGAGAGCCTGGTGGAAAATGGAGCAACATCTCGATCTCATCCTAGTGAAAGAGGCTTCAATGGGCCACAATTTCAAGGACCAGTAATGAGCAGCAAGGGGAAGAAATTTATCTTTACTGTTAAAAATCCTGGCACAAGGTCATCCTCGGCAGTATCTGAGGCTTCTCAATCTGATTCAACTGAATTTCAGAGGCGTCCCAGACGTAATTTTCAGCGAGTTGAATTTCGAGTAAGGGAAAATACTGACAGGAGGCAAAGTTCAGGTTTGGGTTCTTCTAACCACTCTGGGCTGGATAGTAGGTCAAATTTTAATGGAAGGAATGCAGGAATGGTTATAAGAAGTGGATCTAGGAGAAGTGCCTCACTGGGTAAGCCATTGAAACAGATGCCTGAGTCAGAATTCATGAACTCAGATCCAGTTACTTCACAGGAGACTAATTCTGAAAGCAGAACTGAAAAAGGTTCTGGGAAATATGCATCAGCAAAGGGTCAGAATCTCTCACGCACCGGAGATAGTCACCTGAAAAGGAGCACTTCTTCTGAAGAAGATGTTGATGCACCTTTACAAAGTGGCATTGTGCGGGTCTTTAAGCAACCTGGAATAGAAACCCCTAGTGATGAAGATGATTTCATTGAGGTTAGATCCAAAAGGCAAATGCTGAATGACCGCCGTGAGCAGAGAGAGAAAGAAATCAAAGCAAAGTCTTGGGTCACAAAGGTTATCACTTTTCCCTTCAACCTGGTTTTTCATGTTCTTGTGTTGAATGGAAGTTGCTTAGTTACATTTTTGTTCTACATTACAGACAATGCGGAAACCTCGTCGTACTTCACACAGCGCAATAATTTCAAGCAACTCTAACAAAAATTCAACGCCACTTGGTGAAGTAGGAAAAAGCACTTACACTGATTTTCTTGTTATTGAGGGGCATGGCTTGGGTAAAGTTGATGTATCTACAGGCAAAAATCCGACTACAGTGTCTCAACCATTGGCCCCAATTGGCACTCCAGCTGTCAACATCGATGCCCAGAATGATATTAGGGCCCACAATGTGAAGTAAGGAACAACAATCTTATGCCCATGCCTATGACTATGTGAATAATGTGTATGCTTGCATGTAATGTGTCAGGTCCTTCCAAACAAGCTCCATTTCTGCAGTGTCTAGTGGGAAAAACCTTGGATCTGGAATAATACCCGAGACAAAGAATAAGGCTCTTGATGGTGCTTCTACCCCATTGGGATCTTGGGGTAATACCAGGATCAATCAGCAGGTACATCTGCATTTCAATCTTTTTTTTTTTTTTTTTTGATGGAATTCAGGAGTGAGGGGTTGGCGGAGCATCTGACATGAAGCTCCCATGGCTGTTTAAAAAAAAAAAAACTAGAACCGCCCTCAAATGGAGGGTAAGCAGCCTCCTTAGATCCTGTGAACACCACTATAAAGAGAACTTCCTCTGAACTGGAGGAAGACCCACTAAAGCTCCTTCAAGCACCACTAGGGACAACTTCCTCTGGACGGGGAGAAGACCTGCCAACGCTCCTTCAAACACCACTGGAAACAACAGGAACTCCAAAGAGATGGAGAAACAAGTGGCAGTGCTACAAAAAAGAAAAAAAAAAAACATCCTAAAAGAAAATAATGAATCAGGTAATCAAGAAATGTGAGGCACAAAAGCCATTCCAAGTGATGATAAACACTTGGGACCCTATCTGTACCACATCTTTGCAAAACCAAGTAGAAGAATATGAGCTTAGAGCAGAAAGAACAACGGCATAAAGCATTTTAACCACCTCAACTTCTCAAACTAACAAAATAAGGGTAGATTTACCCCACTTGCGTGCAAGAATAAAGCCTTAGTCATAAACTAAGGACTCTACAATAAATGCTGTTATCTTTTCTGCCTTTTTTCTTCAGCAACAGGATCTGCTAGTTTTTCATCGCATCCCCCTCTTGCACCAAAGGTTGTGCCACAGCTTGGCCAATCACCCAGTTTTCTGTTTCTCATTCCTGAACCTTCCATTACTTCGAGCTATTTCAACATTCAGCATTTTGAATAGTTAACCACTTAGTTGGGATTATGATCTTGTCCTTGTCATGATTTAATGCCTTGATTTTGAACCTGTGCCCTTTTCTAAATTTCTTCAAGCAGCTTTATGTTTAGAAGGTTGCACTTATCTTCAATTAATGTGAAATGATGTTCCTCTATAATTTTCCATTTTCTATATGACTTTTTTTTGCATCTTTATAATTTTGCATTCTCTGTTTATTTTTGCTTCGTCATTTTTTTTTTTAATGTTTTTGCTGGAAATTACTAGTCACTTGATTGTGATGTATTTAGCATGTGAACAGTCTGCTCCTCTTGTTATACTGTCTTTCCTTTTGCAGGAGTATGCTTCCTAAGATATGCCTAATTGACATTGAAGGTAGTGATGTCAGTTTTTGAGTACATTTTTGGACTTTGTGTGCTGTAGTTTGGTACAGAATAACACGTGAGATCACTTCTATAGAACTCAAAATGTAATCATGCATGAACTGGTTGTTTCTTCTTTTATGTGCAATTCAAACAGATACTGGACATAGAGTCTGCTATTTATTCCTCCTCATGTAATGTTTAGGTTCGTAGTCTGCCTAAAGTCTCAGCTACTTAGTGATCCATTATAGGTTATGGCTCTTGAACTTTGTGTGCTGTAGTTTGGTACAGAAGAACACATGAGATCACTTCTATAGAACTCGAAATGTAATCATGCATGAACTGGTTGTTTTTTCTTTTATGTGCAATTCAAACAGATACTGGACATTAAGTCTGCTATTTATACCTCCTTATGTAATATTCAGGTTCATAGTCTGCCAAAAGTCTCATCTAATTAGTGATCTATGATAGGTTATGGCTCTTACACAGACTCAACTTGATGAAGCTATGAAGCCTGGACCATTTGACACTCATGTTGGTTCCATTGGAGATCATGCCAGCTCCATTTGTGGGCCCAGCATGCCACCTTCATCCATACTCACCAAGGAGAAGTCATTTTCTTCAGCAACAAGCCCAGTAAACTCCTTGCTTGCTGGTGAAAAAATTCAATTTGGTAAATATATGTTACCTGTCTCAATATTTTAATGTCTCATCTATTTTTTGGCTTTTTTTTTTTTGAAGAGTTTCCATTGGTCAGGTGCTGTTACATCTCCAACTATTCTTCCTCCTAGCAGCCGTGCTGTTGCACATGGGATCGGCCCTCCAGGATCATGTCTGTCTGACATCCAGATCTCCCACTCTCTTTCTGCTGCTGAGAACGATTGCTCTCTCTTCTTTGAAAAGGGGAAGCACCCCAATGAATCTTGTATACCCCTAGAAGATTGTGAGGCTGAAGCTGAGGCAGCTGCTTCAGCTGTTGCTGTAGCAGCCATTGATAATGATGAGATCATTGGAAATGGACTGGGAACCTCTGCTGTGGATGGCGAAAACTTCGAGGGCGAGGATATTGAAGGAATTACAACAGGTGATTTGTCCTTGGAACGAATGACCATATCACATTAATTGTGTTCTTTTTAGGTGGTGCTGTCCAGAGTAATGAATGTATTTGTTGATTTGTGGCAGGTGTAACTGGTGATAAGCAATCAGCTATCCAGTCCAGGAATGATGAGTCTTTGAGTGTGTCCCTTCCAGCAGATCTTTCTGTTGAGACACCATCAATATCCTTCTGGCATCCTTTACCAAGTCCACAGAATTCTTCAAGCCAGATGATTTCACATTTCCCTGGAGGCACACCCTCCCATTTCCCTTTTTACGAAATGAACCCCATGCTGGGAGGTCCTATTTTTGCTTTTGGGCCCCATGATGAACCTGCTGGCTCACAATCACAGTCCCAGAAGAGCAATCCATCAGGTTCAGGGCCTGTAGGGGCCTGGCCACACAATTCTGGCATAGACTCATTCTATGGTCCTCCTGCAGGATTTACAGGCCCTTTTATTAGTCCACCTGGAACTATTGCTGGGGTGCAAAGTGCACCTCACATGGTAGTATATAACCATTTTGCACCAGTTGGACAGTTTGGACAGGTTGGCTTGAGTTTCATGGGCACCACCTATATCCCTTCTGGAAAGCAACCTGATTGGAAGCACAACCCAACGTCATCTGCAATGGGCGCTGGAGAGGGGGACATGAATAATTTGAGCATGGTTTCTGCACAGCGGAATTCGTCCAATGTACCACACCTTGCCCCAGGATCACCACTGCTGCCCATGGCTTCTCCTATGGCCATGTTTGATGTGTCTCCATTCCAGGTAAAGATTTTATTTTTGTGAATAAGCTCTTAATCTATCTTTTATCTCAAAAAAAAAAAAGAAAGCTCTTAATACATGGGCTGAACTACCTTGTCACATGTTTGTTCCAGCTGGAATGGTAGCCTTAACATGTCTCAGCATTGACTAATCTGTGGGGCTTAATAGTTACTCTAGTCTGAGAGAGGTTGCAGTGAATGAATCTGTTTGGTGATTGTTGTGTGACCAAAAATATCTAAGTGAAAAAAGTACTGTACTTGTGCGAATATTACTTAGCTGTTTGCATAGAAGTTCTTGATGTGAGATTCTAAGCACGATGATTGATCATTTAAAATACAATATCTTGCTATTCTTGTTGTATGTGATTTGCATCTGTAGATATTTGTCATAGCTCCGCAATCCAGTTTCAATTTGTAATACAGAGTCCTATTCATTTTTTAAATTTTGTGGTTCTTATATTCTATGGAATTTAATTGGGCTGTGTTATTATCTTGTCCAGTCCTCAACAGACATGTCTGTCCAAACTCGATGGTCTCATGTTCCAAATGCTCCTCTTCACACTGGTTCCTTGGCAATGCCACTACAGCAACCGCCAGAAGGTGTGTTGCCTCAATTTAGCCATGGTCTCGCTGTTGAGCAATCAATATCTATTAGTAGATTCCATGAAGCCCGGGCTTCAACACCATCTGATGGGGCTAGAAATTTCTCTCTTACGACAGACGGAGCTATCACACGATTCCCCGAGGAATTAGGTTTAGTTGAATCATCCAACGCCACAAATGGCGAAGCTGCAACACAAAATGCCCTAGCTCAGAACACATCTGGGAACACCATTGCCGATGTTGGAAAGAATGAGACTGCTCAGAATGGCAAAAGTAGTCACACTAGTGGGCAGAACACTAATTCTGCATTTAAGGTTCAAACTTCGCAGTCCAAGAATTCAACCTCTCAGCAGTACAGTCATCCCTCCGGATATAATTACCAGAGAGGAGTTTCTCAAAAGAATAGTTCAGGAGGTGAATGGTCCCACCGCAGAACAGGCTTCCAACACAGAAACCAGTCTTTAGGTGCAGAAAAGAGCTATCCATCTTCAAAGATGAAGCAAATTTATGTGGCAAAACAACAGCCTGCAAGTGGGACTTTGACAGCGGGGTGAAGAAAAGCAGCCAAAAAAGTGACTTGCCCGATACAAACAAGTGAAAATGCTCGACGATGCATTGCCAGAAGATATATTTTTTATGGTTTTGAAGATGTTGTAGGCATGTCAGATTTTTCTTATTTGTTGACAAAGTATTTGTTGGTAGCTTTGCTGGTTTCCGCCATTAGGGTTGCAGAACTGGTTTTAAGTAGCAGTTTTGAATCTCTCTGAGATAGGGATAGGATTGAGTACAAAAAAAAAAAAAAAAAAAAAAAAAAAAATTACTAGAGGATGAAATGATAGGTGATGCTTTGATTGAGGATTAGCAGCGGGGGTGGTGTATTGGTCAGGTGTGTGTTTCCTAGCCTCTGTACTTTTCTGTCTACGAAACCATTGTTTTTCTTGTATTAAAATTGTTAACAATATAAAAGTTGATAATTTTGTGCCACCACAAATGGCATTGGCATCCTCTGAAAGTGCATCTGTCTTCTTTTATTATTATTATTATTATTATTATTACGTGATGTAATCCATCGACCAGGTTATTTGTTGTTCCTCAAGATATGTATATTTTAATGCAAAAATAGTGTCACAATGGTAGAAATTGTATTTTAAATTTCTTCTTGGTAGATCATGTAGTTCTTAAGAAAGAGCATGCTATTCTCCATACAAATGATGTTACTCTTGTAATATTTTATAACTGATGTGGTGGACATGAGAACGAAATCAGTCCTACAAACAACTGATGTTAATTATTTAAGGTTGTGAATTGTCGAATATAAGTTTTCCTTCCATTATGGTAATGTTGGTCGGTTTTCTCTATCTTTTGTAAAGGCTAAGATAAATTTAAGAGACATGAACTCCTGAAAAGAGGGTGAGAGAGAAAGGAGTATTTAAACCTTCTTAAGGATTTAGCAGTAGAACATTAAATTCTTTTAAATGAAATCTTGAATTTGAGTTTTGAAAATAAAAAAGTTGATATTGGCAGAGTCATTTAAATTGAGTATCACGGTTTTGAAAGAGTCAATTTTTAAATTGGGTCTCATAATTATTCAAAACGAATAAGTTAGATTTTTGATCAAGTTAAAAAAGGGGGCATCGAAAGGGGAAAGAGGATTTTAATTTATCCATTGGGCATATGCGGCAAATGAGCTACATCACACACGCACGTTTTGTGTTATGTGGATTGGTAATTTGTATTTTCTCATTATGTCGAAGGTACACACCGGGTGTTATGCAGTGTTTCTAAAATGGTTGTGATCGACCAACTCAATTTTTAGGTGTGGTATATAAATATGAAAATTACCCACTTTAATAATTATCTTTTAAGATACGAATCAATTTATTTCGTAATACAATATTAGAGTCAAATCCATCCCAATTACATTCCATCAGCCTCTATTGGAGTTAATCATCGATAGAAGAGGATTTTTTTTGTTCTCACCACTGATATTCGGATTTATACTCTGAATAATTCAATTTAAGTATTTATGAAAATCCTATTTAGGGGGTGGTTCTTTCGACGTAATCTTTTTTATTTCCTAAATTTTGAATTCAAAATTTGATTAAAAAATCTAACATCCTATTTTATTAGACCAATTTTCCATTGATATAAAAAAGGATGTTAAGTCTCATATTGATTAACTTAATCTTCCAAAGGTGATATATAAATAAGAAAAAATTTCACCTTAACAGTTAATTTTTAAAATAGAAAATTATTTTTCTCCTAATATGACATAATCAGTCAAATTTTAAATTATGATAATTAATTTTTTTAATATTGAAATTTATCCATTTGTTTTCACTCCATTTCTTGAAATGAATGGGACAACATATGATTATTCATAACTTTACAATATTTAGAGTAAATATACACATCGAGAAACCTTACAAAATTCAATTAATTAAATTAATTTAAGAAATTGACTCAAGTTTTAAATTAAATTAAATTATATAGATGAGTCTGAACTTTACGCTTATCCTTAACTCATTCATTTAGAAATTGGATTGGGCCGGTTACAGTCCGGAAACCTTCCCAACCGGCACATTTTAACCCAGACTGGTAACCAGCCCAACTGAACAGTGACCCAGAACCGACCCGTCCGACTACAATGGCGGGTCGGTCTGGTTTCTAAATTTTTGGAATCGAGAATCAGTACAGTACTGGCCTAAAATCGACACAGAACTAGCCTGGACCCGGAATCAGCATGCTGGTTCCAACAGTTATTGGAAACCTCCTGGCCCGACCAGTTCCAATGACTATGGAACCAGCCCGGCTGAGCCGGTTCCAATGACCATTTCGCCTTTTTTAATTTTTTTTTAATTTTTCTAATTTTATATCTCCTAACAATTATAAAACGACTAGTTTGAGGGGTATTTTGATTTATAAGGTTAAAAATTTTCCTATAAATAGATCTAACTTATTTCCAAATCCTACATAATAAAATCTTATAGTCTCTCTCACAATTTTATTCTCTTAACTACATTCTCTCAAAATCACTACACAACTCATTTCTAATTTTCTACAACACTCACGTTAAATACAATTTCATCTCCTACTAATTACATAATTTTCAATCACTCCATCATTTCCATTTTCAATTCATTTCCAAACTCCTACTAATCATATCATCCACAATATCCATCAATATCCATCAAGATTCGACAAAATTTTAAAATTGAAAACTTAAATTTTCAAGATTTGACGATAAACAACCGTAATTTCCGTCAAGTCGGCAACATTTTATTTTTTGCAACTTTATTTTTTTGTATATTTAATTCATTCGCATTATTTTTTTTTTGCATTTTTAAAATTAAATTTTTATAAAAAAATTGTTGGAACACGTTCTTCACAATTTTCCCACCAATGTTCTCTCTCCCATTTTCATTTTTTGTAATAAGGCATTCCGAAACATATAGATATTGATATTGATTTAAAAAAAATGAATTTAGTAACACATAATCTAATACAACACACACTAAAATAAATGATTTTAATGTATGACATTATTTTGTTAGAAATTATGAGTAGCAAAAAATAATTTGTAAAATTTGTCATCAAAAATATAAAATTTTGAAGGGTTGGGAAGTGGGGACATTTAGGAAACACATAGTTAGAGATCATCTAGATAAATTATCTTAAATTAGACAAATACAAATTACCACCGAGGGAAAATGTCATGAGTACATTTAGATATAAGGCGGAGACCGAAAAAATAAGACAAATAGAACGGATAGCACGTAAAGAATTACCACTTAGTATAGTTGAATTTGAAGTTTTTGAAGAATATGTTCAAAATATTTACAATCGGATTACAAAAAAAGTAGTAAAAAAAACGATAGGAGGAGATCATTAAATCGATTTCAAACATTGAAAGATGGTTTAATTGCAACTTTTATGAACACTAATCGTAAATTTTTATTAATTTTGGATACTTAGAAAAATTAATCTAAAAAAAAATATTTTATTATAATAATATGTCATTGGATTAATGATTCTTATGTTTAGAAAAAAGAATTTAAGTTTTTCAATATTGGGAATTCCCATATTCCAGTTTTCACATAGATAGAGTAATTACAAATATTATTCATGAATATAGCATTGGTGATAGAATTTTTACTTTATCTTTCAATAATGTATCGATTAATACTAGTACCGTTAATACTTTAAAAACAATATTAGATGAAATATTTTTTTATAATAGGTGTACATGCCATATTTCAAATTATATGTTAAAGATGGTTTAGAAGCGACGGAATTAGTTTTACAACCCATTCATGATTCAATTTATCAAATTAGAAATTTTTCGGCAAAAACACAAAAAATAAAACAATTGTGTAATTTACATAATATAAAATTTAAAAAATTGAAACAAAAAATGTGACACCAGACGAAATTCAATTTATGATATGTTACAATGTGTAATTCCTTTAGAAATATTTTAATTGAATTTACTAATTCTAATTATGTATATGATTTTATTAATAATATTATTTTTAATTTTACAACCACACTAATTCAATTATTATAAATTTTTTATACATGTGCAAATTTATTTTCTAGAGTTTACTATCCAACAATTCATTTAATATTATCTAGTTTTTGTAAAATTTGTTTCGTATTTAGTCAATTTGAAAATGAAAACAAATTTAGTGACATTGTTCAACTAATAAAATAAAAATTTTAAAATATTATGAAAAAATTTCTATTTTGTATTTAGCAGCAAGTGTTTTAGGTACACATGTAAAATTTGAAGGAATTGAAACTCTAATAGATTGTTTTCCAACAGAAATGTATATTAACCAACAACTTTTAAAATAAAAAATATTTCATACTTTACAAATCATGTTTACATTGTATAAAAATGAATATAATAATATAAATGGTATGACGTAGATAATAGTAGTAATAGTTCAACAACTTGTTCATTTTCAATTTCTTTTAATCCTTTATATATGTTAGGAAAAAATAAATAACTTTTTCATTGTCACTGAATGAATGAATTTTATAACAACGAACATATAGATTAAAAGGTTGTGACGATAAAAATTATTTTTATATATTAGGTTGGTAGAGAAATAATGTATTTTGCTATCCAATTTTGAGCAAAATAGCCAAAGATATACTAACCCCTTCGGGTGTTCGCAATGTCATCGGAAAGTACTTTTAGTATAGGTGGTCGAGTTTTAACAAAAAAACGTACAAATTTGATGGATAACACTTTGGAAGTCTTGATTTGCATTAAATATCGGAATGAGGAGGAAAAAAGGATGCAAGGCATGGACAATAAAACGGATACGAAAGATGAAGAAAAAAAGAATAAATTTTTAGTGCATAGAAAAATTATATAAATATGTAAAAAAAAAATCATCCTAGTAAAAAAAAAATTAACCATATTGAATTAATGGATTTGAAAATTCAAATGAAGAAATTGATAGTGAACGTAAACCGAATTCAGTGGAACCACTCTAAAAATTTTTTGTCTCTAATTTCTTTTTTTATCTCTTTATTGGTTGATTTAAAAAAAAAAAGTGAGCTTAAAAAAAACAGAGTAATTTTTTTTTTTTAAAAAAAAACAAAGAGATAAAAAAAAACCCAAAGAGAGTGAAAAAAAATTATAAAGTTAAAAAAAAACCGTGAATTGGCCCAGCTAGGCTCAGCACGATGGGCTTGGTTCACCGGGCCAGGTTTTGCTGGTTCCATTCCAAGTTAATATTTTAGAACCAGCCTGGCCCGGCCCAGGAAGGTCTCCAAACCGCAACTGAACCGGCCCGTAGTTTCGAGGCCCATCTAGGAATTGGATCAGAACCGGCCCAACCCGGTCCGATCTCATCTCTACGTTTATTGAACAAAATTAGAGCTATATCCGTACTTAACTTGCTCATGTAAATGAATAAATCGAGTTGCAAGGGGTTTTGGTTAAATTGTATTTTTTTTATACAAGATTATATAATCAAGCAGAATCAAACTAAGAAAAGAATGATGGAAGCGGAGAGATTCTACCATTTGAGTCATCTCTGATGGATGTTTTGGTAAAATTGTATATTGATTTATTATTTAGTGTTGAAGTTTAGGGTGATCGTCTCAAGTGATTAGAGTGGGGTGTGAGGGTCTTGGTAGGAACACACGAGTGGTAAAGGAAACCAAAAACAGAAAAAGGGAAGGAAAAAAAAAAGTGTGGGGTGTGATGGGCCTGAATTTGAGCCGCTTTAAGGGTGGAAGAGAACATGGTAACTTTCTCACCTAGCGGTCTAAAATCACATGAAAGCGACTGAACTTGGCTCATCCCTACTCCTTGGGGCTTTCTACTTTCCCCAGTAAAGGACACTTTGATATTTTAGTATGCATCTAAATAGAGGTTTCCAATACAACTTTCTCACCTAGCGGTCTAAAATCACATGAAAGCGTCTGAACTTGGCTCATCCCTACTCCTTGGGGCTTTCTACTTTCCCCAGTAAAGGACACTTTGATATTTTAGTATGCATCTAAATAGAGGTTTCCAATACTTAACCATAGCAAGATTCTGGTTTGGAATTGAATCAAATAAAATTGTCGATGCCATCATCTATATATTTTGTAAAGGCATAAAAAAATTAATAATATCTTTTTCACCAACCTAGACTTTTAGAAAAGATGATAGTTATACAAAATATAAAAGATGTGATCGAGACCTCGAGCTAAACCTGCTAATCCAACGCCAGGAACCGATTATGCAACAAGTTTTTCCTTGTTCTTGGTAATGTGGAGGGACTCAAGAAACTTTATCTTATCAGATTATGTAATAAAGTTGATAATATTCTAACATATCTCAAATTTTGCATTGCTTCTTTTATGAATTGCATTGTGGTTGCAGATTCAAACCCTACAAAACATAGAATACAGATACCCAACAGTCGGTTCAAGAATTAAAAACCCCTCGAATTGCTCCTAAAACTCTGATTGCGGTTTCTTCTCCAAACAACCTTGGAAAGCTGGACCCGCTCAATAGTATGATCCTTGATCAACTGGTCCCTCTTCTTCAAAATAACTCTCTCAGTCTCTTCCACTTCTCTCTCACCACAAGCACATCTGTCCAACCAGATCCCCACCACTTCCCTCCACACGCTATGCACATCTTTCTCTATAATCTCCTCAAGCCGTTCCCCTCCACCTTCCTTGGTCTCTACACAAACTAGGATTGCAGTTGGAGAGACAATGGAACGTATGTGACGAGTAGGGCTGAACCTCATACAGCTTTTCAAGTTTTTGCCTGTACTTGTCCAGTTGGGTGTCTTCATAGAAGTTCTTTAGGTAGTCTGGGGGGAGGACAAGGTCCTTTCATGGAGGCAAGTCGAGGATTAAGACAAATGATGTTGGAGTACTCTGAATGAGCTGAAAGAGGAAATTTGGGGCATCGGTTGAATGTCTCAAGTAGGCCTAGAGGCTGGTTATGTTCCAAGGCACCCCCTGATGGCAGCTCACAATGCAGCCAGCTTCCCACTGTGAAATCAATCTGATGAATATCCAGATAGTCTAAGAAGGTTTCCCCCACTATAAAAGAAGGCTAAATCAACCTTCCTCTCTCATAAATTAAATCCATCAAATCATCAAATAGAATGAAGTCGACTCGGTTCAACAACTATCAACTTCCACTGAGAATTAATCCCAGTGAAGTTTCATTTATTAATGCCTAGATCATTAAAACTCTATAGAACAAACGAGTCAAGAATTGAAAATTTTGAATTAACCTACGTTAGTTTATGAGTGCCTAGACTTAACAGTGACACTTAAAGAAACATTTATTAATTCCTAGATAACACGACTAAGATTTTTGAAGATGAACATTAGGATGGAACATCTAACGTTAATTTATTCATATGATAACCTTGCACATATCCAACAAAATAGCCAACCAATTAACAAAATCTTATACTTCATGCAACTAATTGTACGAAATCCCAAACTTCGCTTACTAAATCCTGCAAACTTATACATCAGGAGGGAGAGAGAGAGAGAATTACTGGAGAGGACTTATCTCCGGATCTAATTTGGAGAGAGGCCTGTGCTTTACCAGTCTGATTTTGGTAGAACTGCACATCCTGCGGGAGAGTGCAGGGTGGGAGCTGAGAACCAAGTCGAAGCTTCCACCATAGAAGCAAGATCAAGCATCAAGTCCCTGTGTGGGCCCGACACACATGGAAACTCCATGAATCTTCTTCTCCCTTCCTCACGCCCCTCCATCTTAATTGATGATCTTGCGTAGTACGACACCCCGATTTCCGATAAATTAATACCTTAAACTTGGGACAGAAGAGAAAGAAGAGTGGTTCAAGGAAGTCAAGGTCGGAGAATGCGAGTGAGAAAACGAAAAAATGGATCGAACAATCGTAGACATTCGTTCAACTTCGATCAACATTTACGATTATTTTTTCCCACCGGTAGTTTCTCAAAATTATATTCTCGTTAATTTGTTTCAAATTGCTCTCAAACATTCTTTAAAAAAAATTCTTTTAAATTTATTTTTTTTATTCTTAAAATTTGAATTCACGTTATAATTATTAAGGGATGTATTTCCTATTTAACCAATTGTGCGAGGACGATAGTTTCGAGTTTAGTTTCACAGAATGTGTGAACGTGTGCAAATGAGAACAAACTTATAACCAAGGCTGGCCATTGGGCTCATGGGCTTGGGCTGCTCTCAGTGAAGGGTGGTCTGGTGGATCAGGCCCCAGGCCAGTGTCTCTAACAGCCCGCCCAGCCCAACCTCAGAATTTGCAACAGTCTAGCGCCGGTTTGGTAAGACTTTTTTTTTTTTTTTTTTTAATTTCTCTTCTTTTTATAAGAAAAAATCTTGTTAAACAGATTCTCTTTTTCTTAAAAATAGGTTTTTTTTTAAATAAAAATTTTAAAAATAACTCTTAAGAAAAAACTTCTGAGAAGAATGTTTTCTCTTCCTTATTTTTTATATGCCAGGTTTTTAGAAAGTATATATTTTTTTATTCCATTTATATTTTCATTTGAAATATATGAAATTTTAAATATATTAATATTATAAATTTATTTATCTTCATATCTTTAGATCTAGATTTTACCTTTTTAGATTTTAACTTTTAATTTTATTTTAAAAGTTATTAATTTCTACTTCTTTTTTATACGTAGAAGAAAATCTGTTAAAAAAAAAAAAATCCTCCCAAATTGGCATGTAATATGCCTCTTGAAAAAAGAAAGATCAGCAGAAATTAGGCACAAATTGGATTGCATGCTTTTGTAGCTGATTTTTGTCTCTTAAAAAAAGCCCTCTCATTGTTTTTTTAAAGTGGATTATTTATTATCGATAGATATTCAGATTTCATTTAATTAATTCAATCTGAATATTCATAAAAAGATTGATTTTTCAAATTTTATTTTTTCATTCTCATAATTCAAATTCAATATTTATATTTTAAAAAATATAGGTTTGATCGAGTTTAATCTCTTATCGTTTTGTTTTGCTTTTCAATCACGTGTCATTACATGGTTGACTGATGGTCCAAAAGAGCTCAGGATTGACATTCCATCCCTTTCTGATATACTTTCAACATGAATATTGTTTCTAACTTGCATCTATTTTATTCAATATTACTTAATCTCGTTTAAAATAATTTTTTTGTTAAAAAAATGTAAAATAAAAAATTTTAAGTAAAAATTCTATAAATTATTTTTATAAAAAGACTGCGATTACCATTATATTAAGAATTTTTACATTTAATTTCAATTCAAACAAAAACTCAATTTCTTGTATAACCGAACTAAATGCGACCGATACAAATTGCATTGTAGCCCTAAAACTTTTACTGCGCGACGAGTTGTTTTTTTTCTTTTTTTTTTTTTTTTTTTTTTTTTTTAAATTCCTCCAATCAATTCTTAGGAAATCGTACAAGTTGGCAAATTATCTCGTAGGCTCGAGCACAAGAGTTTCACGTACTCTAACACAAATAAATAATTGATATTATATATAATTAAAAATTATGTTATTATTATTGTAGAAAAAATAATGAGACATCACAACCGCTGAATAATTTCTTATAAGTGATCCTAACCATACATAGAAATCTGGGACCACTAAAATTGGATAGCCTTTTTTTTTTTTTTTTTTTTGATTCTCAAAGAGAGCCAGATGCCCAAAAATAAAACTAAAAAAGAAAAAAGGGACAACCGTGACAAAGTGAGGATCAAAGGGAACACCCAGTCCCTAATTACAAAAGTCTAGCTGAAGCAACACCCATGACTCCCAATTAAAGATGGACTTCGGCTCTTGGGGAGGAGCTTCGCTTCAAGAATTTTAAGACCTAATGGCTCCCAATGGGCACTTAGCAAGTCGGTTGACCTGCTGAAGGGGACAATTTCGGCAAAACATGTCCAATTTGACTCCTTAATAGTGGCATTTACATGTAAAACCACCTTGGTTGGTATGGACCAGGTTTAGATTTATGAGAACATTTGAACTTTGCTTTCGGATTTTAAAGGATATTTTTAAAATATAAAAATATTTAATTCTAATATTTTCTCTTTCCTTATGTTTCTTTGTACTTTTTAAAGAGAAAAAAATTGACATTTGAAATGATTTCAAATTCATTCAAATCTTTCATTTTCTCTCCTATCTAAACGCTCAGAGAAAAGTCATAACTTTCTTTTCTAATTTTTTTTTTTCTCCCGATCTTTCCATTCAAACAAGCCGTTGAAGCCTAAATTAAGGATAGAAATGAGGCTTACCAGGCAAAGAAAAGGGATAAGAGGGTGTAATTATATATCGGGCACGCACGCCATTGGAAGAAAAAGAGGCAGTCTCATTCTCATGGGATGTTTGAAACCAAATCAGATAATCCATTAGCTCAGCTACACAGACTTATCCATGACTTATACACACTCTCTCTCTATCTAAAATAACCCCACCATTGCTTGTTCATGTCACAATTTGACCTCCGTGTTAGAAAAGGTTACTCCACAGGATACATCGCAGACAATTGATGGATGGCCCAATCTCTAGTGTTTCAGTTCATAGTCCACCCCTAAGCACCTAGAAGAGAGCTTGATATAGGTCGCACACCTGCTGTGGATGAATCAATAAAAAGATTTTTTAAAGAAATTATTATTTAATAATTGTTTGCTATATATTTTTTTATAACTTCTATAGTTTACTAAAAGTTATGCTCTTACCTGAGAGTAGAGCTGCACCTAATTTAAAAAAACAAAAAGGTCTAAATACATTTCAAAAAATACCACCTCCTTACTCAGAGTTGCAATCTTGTTCTTTAAATAAATATTCTTTTCTTAGTCCACAATGTTACACTAACTGGTACCAATGCCTGGTTGCCTCGTTGATTCAGTGATCGAACATAATTTTATTTAAATAAAATTTTAGATTCAAGTTTTCTGTATAGAGAAAATAGATGTGAGAAGAGATTTGTTTCAACTGTTGTTAAGGCATCAACATTTAATCTCCAGTAGAACAATAATGCCTTATGCGGAATCTTAAGCTTCCCGAATTTCCCAGACTCATTAGTCCATACCTGATTGAAAGGTTCTTGAAAAGATTCTGCTGCCTTCACGCTGTACATTCCTTCCTCACTGATTTATCTGGTTTTTCTTTTTCTAAGTTTTCAGCACTAAGTATTCTCAGTAAACTTTCCTCCTCTTCCTCCCAACAAAAGAGTGTGCGCCTCCATTCAATCCTCTAGTTCTTTACGTTACCTGTTCAACATCCCAACTGTGCCACCCGTCCATATTTGTTTTTACAGATCTGATAGAGCCTATCAAAGCTGAACTTTAAAGGCTTGATCACTGTCCATATGTCATCACACATCTTTTTTTTTTTTTTTTTTTTTGGTGATGAAATGAGAAACCAACAAAAAAACAAAAACCCACGAGGGGAGGACAAAATTAAAGTCTGTGGCACATTCTCTTTCTCAACGAGGAAGTGCCCAGAAGCGAAGCCAAATCAGTCGGAGGTGAGCTGGCTTCATGAAGCCCTTTTGCCGCAACTTTTCCCTACTTAGCCAGCTTGTCCGCACAGCCATTAGCCTCCCCAAAAATGTGACTAATCTCTGAAACTCCGAAGCATTGCATCATATCTCTGCAGTCCTGAATCACACTCATCCAAGGGTGGTTCATTCCAACTCCTTTGTTGATTGTCTAGACCAAACCCAAAGAGTCACACTCTATCACCAGCGGGGTGAGCTTTTTGCTCAAAGCAACCTTCAGCCCTTCCCGCAAACCCCGTAACCCTGCCCAGTTTCCCTCCGTAGCACCAATATTAAACCAAAAGCCATGCACCCAACAACCCTTGCTATCTCTGAAAATCCCTCCCGCACCTGCATGCTCCCCATTCAAACTTGCTGCGCTGCCCATATTGAGCTTCAAAACTCCTACTTCTGGGTGATTCCACTTAACAAACTGAACCTCTTCGAGAATAACATTACCCCTGAACTTCTCCTCATAAAGCTTCCCTACACTTAACATTCTGTTAACTACTGACTGAGGAGGCTCGAGCTTCTTTTGATACACAATTGAACATCTAGACTTCCAAATAGCCAAACTGTCAGCACAAAGACCAGCTTTTCATGAATTAAGCCTAGCCTGAAGGATTTTTTTATCCCCTCCTTTAACCAGTCCAAAATATTACTGCTCCAGAAGATGCTGACCTTCTCAATGCCAGGTGCCAACTTGCACCAGATTTCTCTCGCATGCCTGCAGTCCCTAAGCACATGCTCAGTCGATTCCTCCTCTTCCTTGCAGATGATGCATCTTCCTTCATCCATAATGCCCCTCTTGACCAGCTCCACTCCCGATAGGATTTTACCTCTAGCCGCTAGCCAGATCGATGAATAGCTTAACTCTCTCTGGCCACTTTAACTTCCACCCCCAACTCCATCCTAAACTCCCCACTGAACCCATTTTCTGAATCCAGTGAGCTGACTTCACAGAGAAGTTACCATCAGGCCTCTCTCTCCAGATCAAAGTGTCTGAGATTCTCCTATTTCTGGGGATTAAGATAGCTCTAATAAGCTCAACTTTCTCTCTAGGGAGCGCCAAAGACAATTCTTCTAACTTCCTGTTCCCATCTTCTGACCAGAAATGTGACACTTTAATTTCATCACTACCAGACTGCAGCGGGATTAAAGCGTGGTCCTTCAGCTCCACATCTCCAACCCATTTATCATGCCAGAACCTAATGGACCTACCATCCCATAACCTCCACTTAATGCCCTGATTGAGACACTCCTTACTAGTACAAATCCTTACTAGATCAAATTCCTTTCCAAATATTGGTGGTTTAACCCTTTTTTGTGATCAAACAACATGTCTCCCTTAAAGTATATGTTCTGGACGATCATGCACCACTGCACTTTTTCTGAGACTCTCCAGCCCAATTTAGCCATGAAGGCCACATTTTGCTCCCTCATACTTCTAATGCCAAGCCCCCATCCTTTTTAGGTACGCAAACCCTATCCCAATTCACCAAATGAATCTTTCTCTTCTCCTCATTACTACCCCAAAGAAAATCCCTATTCAACTTATCCAGCTTTCTACACATATGCTCCGAAAACCAGACCAATTGCATAGTATACATAGAGATTGCCGCAGTGACCGATTGAATTAAAATTTTCCTCTCCGCGGTGCTTAGGAGCTTCGCTTTCCAATAGCTAAGTTTATTCTGGACTCTTTCAACCACATGTTGACAAGAGTTCTTGTTCAACTTCCCATGATTAACTGGCACACCCAAATACATCCCCAAGTCATCTGTGAGGTGGAATTTGCAACAAGCTGTAATCGAAGCTTTTAAGTGTCTAGGCACCCCGTTGGAAATCCAAACTTTAGATTTATGAGGGTTGACCTGCAAGCCACTTTCCTCAGAGAACTCCCTGAGGCAGCTTAGAATGTTACTCAAGCTAAGATGCTCGATCTCTGCAAAAAGTATTAGATCGTCGAAAAAGAAGAGATGGAAAATAGCGGGACCCCTCTTAGTAACTCCAACTGCTTTCCAAACCCCTTTTCTCACCTTTTCTTGAATCATGCAAGAAAGCTTTTTGCATCACCAGAAGGAAAAGGTACGAGAATAGAAGATCACCTTACCTCAAGCCCTGACCTAGTTTAAAGGGGGGGAGAATCTCCCCGTTCCAAATAATAGAAGTTTCTCCATTAGTCATTGCAAACATGATAAGTTTAACAATCTTCAAAGGGACCTTGATCCCAAGGAGCACCTTGCCTAAGTATTCCGAATTAACATTGTCATAGGCCTTTCTCAGATCAATCTTCAAGACTATCGAGTACTTAGAGCTTCTAGATTTTCTTATGGAGTGGACTATCTCTTGAAGAGTCACAACATTGTCGAGGATACCTCTCCCAAGAAGGAAGCTGTTTTGATGAGGCCCGCCCAACGACTTTCTGGAGAAGAGGTCTAAGCCTTGCAACTAAGCATTTGCTGAGAATTTTATAAGAAGTATTTAACAAACTTATGGGACGAAAGTTGGAGATTTCCTTTGGATTGCTCAGCTTCGGGATCAGAATCATATGCACTTTGGCATGCTCCAGGAGGAAGTGACCATCAACCAAAGCTTTGCTGACAAAATTGCAGACTTTGCTCTTCATGATGCTCCGAAACTTTTGGTAAAAAACTAGTTGTATTCTATCCAAGCTCGGTGCTTTCAATCCCTTAAATCGAGAATACAACACTCTTGATCTCTTCCTCATCAAACAATTTGCATAGCCAAGTCTAGTCCTCCTCCTTGGTCTTCTCTCCTCCCACCATAAACCTGCTGCTAGGCTCCACCACCTTCTTGCCCGCAAAGAGGTCAGAAAAATAGTTAATGGAATGAGCTTTCAGTAATTCTTGGTCTGAACACCACATGCCGTTTATCTTTAGGGCTGCAATCCTGTTGTAACTTCTCCTTATCTTAGTTGTTGCATGAAAGAACTTCGTGTTTCTATCTTCCTCCACAAACCAGCTGACTCTGGAATTTTGGAACCAAAAGGTTTCTTCTTGGTCTAAGACTCTGTGGTAACCCTCCAAGAGTCTCATCTCCAACTCCTGCAGGTAACCAGACTTGATGTAATTTGATGACTTTCGGATGCCAACTAACCTGGCTTAGCTCCCCCTTGCGCTGAAAGACGTTTCCAAAAACAATCCTATTCCAAATCTTAGCTTCCTCAATGACATTATTCAGAGAGCTTTCGAGAGGACCCTTGACATTACTCCAGGCACCTTCAAAGAACTCTTTGAAATTGGGATAGGAAAGCCAGGCTGTCTCAAACCTGAAAGGCTTCTCCTTAATAAGGGGCTGTTAAGCTTGTGTTAAAGCACACTGGGCAATGATCCCTATGAGGCTGGTGCAAATTCAAAGCTTTCATTTCAATAAAGGACATTTTGGCCTCTAAGTTGCACAGCACCCTGTCCAGCTTCTGATGAAGGGCCAAGCTTCCCTTAATTTTCTTAGTCCAAGTATACTTAGCTCCATACATTGTGACGTCGATCAGGTTGCACTTAGCCCACGAGCTTCTAAACTTTTGACATCTCTTCCAAGTATACTTATGAACACTGCTCGTTTCCTCAAGACTAACAATATCATTGAAGTCCCCCATGACTATCCACAGGACCAGACATGTTCTTAGCAATAGCTTCTAGATCATTCCAGCAAGTTAATTTGGTGTGATGATAGGATTGGCAGTACACAAATGTTAAGAACCAGGACTTACCGTCACTCCCTACCTTACAATGAATCATTTGGTTGGTATATTTCTCAATACACAGGTTGACTTTGTTAGCATTCCAAGATAACCAAAGCGCACTGAATCCTTTCGCCGGGACAACAAACTCTAAGTCTAAACCCTCTTATTCACAAACTTAGGGAAAACGTTGCATTTAGCTTTAGTCTCTAAGCAGTAGAAGATCTCTGGTGTCTCTCTTTTGATCACTTCCCTACCAGCTCTTCTAAAGTTGCTACTACCCACACCCCTACAATTCCGTACGATGCTTTTGATACCCATTAGAGAAAAAAACAGGAAAGAGAACCGGGAAAGGAGACTAGTCCTACTGCTCCTCCATTCCATCAATGTCATCAGGCATCTTCCAACAGCGAAGTCCCATCTTCATCACACTCCATCCTCATCCTCTCTTGCATCTCAGAGAGCTTAGTCTCCTTCATCCTAGTGACCGTTAGATTCAAAAAATCTTGGGCTCTAACATCTTCACCTGGATCAAGCATCCTTGCCAAGACCCCAGGCCTCAACTGGTTATTTAGTTCTTCCGGCCCACCACTTCCTTGAATTTACTTTCCCATAATTGGACCCAAATCTAAAGACTCCTGGGCCTCCCCTAGATTCTCTTTTGGGGTCTCCTTTCTTTGGCCCAACACCAAATCCATAGACTCACAAACATCTCTCTCCGCCCAGTCAGTCATGCCCGACTTCCTCTGTCCCATCTTCATAACTTCCGACATTGCTAAAGCTTTCATCTCGGGATTCGTTGCTTTCAATCCCTTAGCTTCTCTCTGCAGTGTTCCTCCTATCTTCCTTGTCTCCTTTTTCCTTAGCATCAAATTAAGACCCCCACTCTGAAAGCTCCTAAGTTGCTCTGTCCCAGGACTGGAGCCGTCACCATCCCTTTCTGAATTTGAGCTCACCAATTCCGACACAGCGTGGACTTCCTTCAACCACTCGTAATGATTCTGGTATGTCTCCACTTTACTTCCCTTGCTTTTAGAGTTTCCGTTTTTGTTAAATATTTGTTTTCTCTGCACAAGGACCTAAGCCGTCATCTTTTACAGCCGTGGGTTTCTGTGCTCAGATTCTTCCCCTTCTCTTTTTTTTCTCTTTTTTTTTTACTATACCTACCTGTATTTGAAATCATACTCTAATTAATCTGATATGAAAATCTGATTTGGGACTTGTAGTGACTTATTTAAGAAGTTATCCTCTTGACATAGTTTATTTCATATTCAAACCGTAAATCAAACTCAAAAACTTGTTAAGTGACCCAGCACACATCTGTTAACTCATCTTACGCCCCATAATCATGATCCCTACATTGCTCTGCTCTATGACCAACGTTTCCGGCATATCGTGTGTAAACCCTCGTACTCAATCCACTGAACTCTTACATCAATTTTGACACAGACTCTGGCATACCCACCCCTCAAGGCATTAGCCATGTTTAAGTCTGTTTTAATGGGCTTTCCCACAGCCCTAGCAATCTCAAAGAGGGCATTTTCATTAAAGAACTTGATTGGTAGGTAAGGGAGCCTAATCCAGACTGTCATGGTTTTGATTTTTTCATATTTTGTTGTGAACCACGGTTTCTACTTCCTCATAGTGAGGTAATGATCATGGATGAGCCAAGGACCATTAGTTAGGACATGATAATAGTCTTGTCTGCTTGCAAAGTTTGCTTGCAAAGTTTGCTAGAAAGAACCCTTCACCTAGGTCAAGTAGCTTTAGGCAACTCTCTGGTATCCACAAATGCATTACTTTGGTTAGCATTAATTGGTAGTCTATATATTTGCCTAACAATTTTATGATCAGAGTTTGTTTCCAAAGTTTCCATACGTCTCTTAATGTCTCATTCGAGACACTGATTTCGGAAATTTCATTGAAGCTAGATGACGCCTCTTCACCCTCTGCTTCCATGAATTCCTCCTCATCGTCTGTCCCATTTGACTCATGTCCTCCCCGGCCTGGTTCTCTGCTACATTGACCCAACAGCATCTCCTTGAAAGACAATTTCGCTTTTGAATTATTTCCGATACCCTCCGCTTTCGCTTTTTTGATGCTTCGCAGAAGGTGATCTTCTTCTTCCGCTGAGCATTCATGATCGCTATCATGGTTCCTCCTAGAACCCCCTTCATCCGTCATCCTCTGATTCCCACTCTCTCTCTCTCTCTCTCTCTCTCTCTCGAACAAGTAAAAGAAGATCAAAGAATATCTGGTTCTGGTTCCTATTCCCACATCTTTATCTCTGATCCATTCCCCAATTTCAACAAAAAGTCCCCCCGAATGTGACCCCCTTTACTATCAATTTCTTCACCCAGCCTCAAAATATCATTCCAAACTCCTGAAAATCTCTTTTCCTTTTTACATTAGGTTGATTCACACAATTGCCCATCTGCCATACTTCTTGTTATTCACCTCCTTCCATAGCTCATTACCCTCCTTTCTCACTCTATCCCACCACTTACCAAGTAGTGCTGCAATCATGGCTATCAAATTTCGCACACCAAGTCCACCACTCTGTCTAGTCTGAGTTATCTTATCCCATCGAGCCCAATACCAGCCCAATACCCTTTCCTCTTATTTGCACCTACCCCCCCCCCCCCCCAAAAAAAACACACACACACACACACACTCCAAATGGGCCTGAACATTGTATAAGTGATGTAAACTACTGAGGATTGATTTAATCAACACTAACCTACGGGCCATTGACAATTTTTTTTGCGTTCTAAGATGTTAATCTATTTTCAACTTTTCTAGTGATAGAATTCCAAAACTGCTTCCTCCTCGGACACCCTCCTATAGGCAGATGTAGATAATGCAATGGGAATTGACCATCCTACACCCATTTTTTTAGGGGCGTGAGCACGTTAGCGGACAGACTAATACCATTTTAGCCTAAAAACCTCACAATTTTATGCACAACAGTGTATACAGAAAGTGTTTCACTAAATTGAATGAGTAAGGTCTGAGCGAAGGAAAAAAATTTTTTCCCTCTCTATCTAAATTATCTGATTAATTCAATTTAAATATCGTGATCCAATTTAAATGTTAACTATCTCAACATCAATTTTTTCAATTGTGATTACAATAAATTAGTATCCTACCAAATGAACATTAAAATAGTCATATGCTAAGCATCTAAGATTCAAATTCGAGCAAAGTAACATTTCACAAAGCCAATATCTACATATTAATTTAAAAAAAGAAGTTCCCAACAATACCTTCTAAGTTCAAGTGTACAAATATGTAAGATAGAAATAAGGGACCCTGGAGACCCATTTGCTTTTGATCTCCAAAACTCCCAAAACAAGACCCATATGCTTGTCATCTCACATTAAACTCTAATATTGTATGCCTTCTCCTAATTTGTCGAACCAACATGGTGCCCTTTTTGCTTGCGTGGCACCTGTTGGTTCGTCGGCTACGCGGAAATCTTCATCCACGGCGCCTTTATTTCCTTCTTGGACGACGCCGTTTGATCATCCTCGCGACTTCTCTTTCTTGTCGCGTTTAGTAAAACCCCAAACAATTTCAGTGGTTCAGTTTTTTCGTCGTCGTCATCATGACCGTCCATTTGAACACGTGTCGCTGCAGACAATCCATCATGGGTGCTGGACCCACAGCTTCTTGTTCCTTGCATCATGATTTGATTGATCTGATCGGGCGTGACTTTCACGTGCTCGGTTAAGAAAGCAACCAACTCGTCACACTGCTTTCTTGTCTGTGCGAGTTCGGAGCTTAATATCTCGTTGTCTCGTTTCAATTTCTCGTTCTCGTCCGACAAATCGGCGAACTGGTTATTCACCGACCCGATGTTTTTCTGATCCGGGGATGTTGTAGAGGTGGACCCCATGTCGTCACCGGAATTTGAAGGTGAGGAGGATTTCCCGGTCGCCGGTGTCTGGGCGGTGGAAGGAGTCGACGCCGTCTTGCGACGGCGGATTTCGGAGAGGAGGTCTTTTTCACCTCTCTTGAAGTAGTCGTTGGCAAATTCCCATTTATCCGGTACGGTCTTGCGAAAGCCCTGCTTGTATTCGAAGTAAATAAATTGCAAAAGAAAAAAAAAAAGAAAAATATTTAAAAAAACTATAAGAAAAGAGGATAACCAATGGTATTATCACCTTTTTTAATTTGCAGATATGGCGTGGTAAATAACTTAGAAATGGCATCCATTTTCAATTATTTTTATATTCAATATTAAATCTTAGAAAAATACTAAAATCTAGCTGATAATGAAAAAAGATGTCCAACTTATCTCAATCGGTTGTATCACCTTCGGTTCGGAATTATTAACATAATTATGATTTAAATTCTTTAACAGTCTTAAGAAATTCCAAATATCAGCCGCCTAGGAAGCAATTGATTAAGGAGATCAAACTTAGAAATAAACAAAAAAAAAAGAAAAAAAGAAAAACCGCAAGAATAATTCGGGAAAGCACACGTGGAATGCATCATGGAACACGACGGATTAGATAAATATGGGAGCACGGAAGCCGCCAGGAAAATAGCTTTGGTTTAGAGGTGGGATAGGGTGCGTCCTGTCCTGAATAAGACGGCTGCATCCAAGGTGTAAAATTGATGGGGCAGTTTTCTTTTCTTAATAAAATTCGTGGAAATTTCTAACGTAGGACCCACTCCTAAGGGTTGTTAGGTTTCGATTTGACTAATGTGTCCTCTTAGGCATTCTAAAAAACAAAATTAAAAAGAAGAGAAGAGAAGAGAAAACAACTATTCATGAACTGACACAACTGGTCCGTTTTGTACCCTCCCCCGTACAGGTACACCGTCATCTCTGCCGTGAACTCTCTCTCTCTCTCTCTCTCTCTCTCTCTCTCTCTCTTTTAGATAAAGCATTAACTTTCTAAAACATCCATGATAATTCCTCTCAAGTAATCCTTTTTACCATTCATAAGTCGAAACAAAATTCTATTTTTTTCTCTTCCATATACTTTTATACAAAACACAAAGGTAACTTTTCATGGGGAAAAGAAATTCGATTGATAACGGCAATACAACTCTTTAGTTGGTGACAAAAGTATATATAAATAATGCAATTTTTTACGGATATTTATGATTTTTTATCAATTAAAGCGCCTTGTGACATCAACATAAGTTATTGACAGCAAAATAAATTGCACAAATATCTTGACAATTACATCATACCCACCCTCACCATATCCAACCCACGACATAAATAATTCATTGCAAAATAAATAAATAAATAACCCATATTATCAACATCTCATCAATTGGGTCGAAGCTTATCTCTACCATAAAATTTTTTAAAAAATTAATTTTTAAAGTCATAAACAATCAAAATTTGATCCTTATGGTAAAAAAATGAAGCAAGATAACAAATAATAATAGGGGGGAGAGACTCACGTAGGTATTAAGTTGGCGAACAAAGCTTGAAAAATTGTTGTGCTTGAAATAATTAGGGAGCAAATCTTTAGCAAACTCCGCAGTTTTCCAAACAACAAACGTCGAACCATTTTCGTTCCATGATATGATATCGTCCGTGCTCGGATCGTCCACCAACTGATATGTCTTTGTCAAGAACGGTGCCGGAACCGATCTATGTGCCATTTTCCACTTTTTACCCTTCTCACCCACCCCCGATCAAAAAAATAGAAAATAAATTCCTAATAACTAGAAAAAAAACAAATTGTGCACCTGGTAGTTGAATTTGAAATTAGTAAGGGTTCTTATGGATCACTAAATCCCCTCTTGGTTTTGGGATATTTTGGGTGTTGGGAATTTAGGAAGAGCAACTAAAGAGCAAGAGAGCGGTTAAGAATTCCCAACCCCAACAATAGAAACCAGAGAGGAAGAAATTGAATTGCATGAGAAGAGAAGAATTGAGAGATGATGATGATGGTGAGTACTGAATCAAGACTTTGATCATATCACGATTGGCTTCCATTAGAGATCTGATTTTTGGGCTTCACACAACATACCCACAACCATAACTCTCTTTCTCTCTCTCTCTCTCGAAAAAGGAAAAGAAAAAAGAATCAAACCATTCTCCTTCTACAGTCCGTACTTGTATTCTTTACACAGAGAGAGAGAGAGAGAGAGAGAGAGCAAATGATATAGAACACTTGGGGTTCTAGAAATTTTCAGAATACGCCCGAGAAAAGTGGTCCGCTTTATTTGTCACTCTTCTTGTCAAGGTGGAGAGAGAGAGAGAGAGAGAGAGAGAGACGTGGGAACGCGCTTTTGTCTATAGAGGGAGTTGATAAAGAACATTGAATTACATTTTTAATAATTTAATCATAAAAATCTATTATGGTAGTTTGACACTTAAAATTCTTACAATGTGGGAAGTAATATTTATTTTATTATATACTATTAGTGTTACACGCTTACAAAGAAAGGAAAATAATTTGAAAAACTAATTAGGAGAAAAAATTAACAATCATACCGATGACAATAGAAAGCAAAATTGTGGACATTGAACTTATGAGTTCTTAATAGATAATTATTTAATATTAATGGCTTATGGATATGATAACAAAGTATTAAACTCTCTTAATAAAGTTTTCTAAGTTTGATATATACAACAATAATAATAATCTAAATCTTAATTTCAATATTTGAGATCGACTATTTGAAAGATAAATATAAATTTAATTCATAATTATTCAAATTAGATTAATCGGATTTTTGAATATCCGTGTTCAAGTATCAAAAAGACAAATCGGTAATTATTTAATTTTTTAAATTCTTTTTAGTATTAATATTTTTATTTAAATATATTCAATTACGAGAGTTTCAAACGTAAGATTTGTATTTTTATTAATAGTTGAAATTTCAATAAGCAAGAAAAGTAAAGTTTAGGTAATTATCGGGAAGCTTCCTTTTTCGACATTGACGCATATATTTATTTTTTAAAAATGTTAA
Organism: Dillenia suffruticosa; assembly: GCA_033439265.1. NCBI lineage: Eukaryota > Viridiplantae > Streptophyta > Magnoliopsida > Dilleniales > Dilleniaceae > Dillenia > Dillenia suffruticosa. The sequence continues at coordinate 4,367,926 of JAVTVX010000027.1, forward strand.
AGTTTATCTGTGGTTATGTTTGTCTGGGCTTAGTCATAAGTTATAGAAGCTTCTATTACATTTCAAACTTTGCTCAAGATTCCTTAGAAGGTACACTTGGCATTCATTGCCCTTACCTAAATTTACAATCAAGTGAAATAAAGAATTTCCACTAGGGCTTCCATAGAAATCTTCCCACCTACCGCTTCTTAAGTTCTTCATTTGCTTCTTTTCATAGCTTAGTGCCCACAAATTTTAATTGATATTTTACATATTCATAGTCCCTTATAATTGGTCTTTCTATACTAATGGATATTCAATTTAACGGAAAAGAGTATTATATAATTTAGTCAAGTTTCAAATTTAAAATTTAAGAATAAAAAAAATTATATTATGAGAGTTTTTTTATTTTTGAATCAATAAAAATTTAAATCAGATTAATCAAAATATGATTTCGAATATCAATTTATTATAAAAAAAATAATAGTATTCGGCCTTTTTATTCCTATCAATTTCATTTTTCTACCAAGATTGTTACCCATTGGGGCATGCTAATTAAAGTTGGGTCCCATGTAGGGACATTTTTGCGGGTTTGAAGTAAACCCATTAACCAAATTTTTGGGTTTTATTTAAGGCACCTAAAATTATCGCCATCAAGGGTTTTGGCACATAACCCCGCCGATCTTTTCTGAGCGCCGGGGTTTCTCTTTCTCAATCCTTCCAATTTTATAAAGAAATTTATCTTAAAGAATAAAATATAAAAAAAAAAAAGCAGAAAACAAAAAACCAAGCAAAGCAAACATTACAATTATAGAAATTAAATAATATTTTAAAGAAGTTTAATAATATTTTAAAAAATTTTATTAGTATTTTTAAATTTTTTTCTTTTAGAAATGTCGCCAAAAGTAGGATCTATCGGGATAAGATTTAGTTTAAAATTTTTTTATCAATTTATTTAATTGACCACTTTGGTGCCAATGAAAAATTTTAAAGTCATTGACATTTGTAAATTTCTTTTGATATATAATTCAAAATTATTGAAAGTTCAATCTTTATTCGTTTACTCACTATTTTAAATATTAAAAATTATCCAAAAAATTTTCACTAATTTTTAATATATTATCCATTTTATGGATATCTTTATTACTACCATTTAAAGTGGTTTTCAGATAATTTTTAAGATATATATCCTATTCTTAACTAGGTTACCATGATACAAAGGAAAAAGGCATAACCATCTTTCCTCCTTGAGAGAAAATCTAGTAGGACCAAACATTGAACAATGCAACTGCATGCATCTGTAATTTCCTTTAAAAACACCCTATTGATGATATTATCTTACTGAACTCTTTTGAATTGAAGGGTTAAAAACACTTTATCCTTTAATTAGGCTTTTCAAGTTTAAGCCATGTAAATGATAAAAAAGGATTTAAAAAAATCAACACTTAAAATAAATTCTACAGTTATCAAAATTTTTTAAAATCTTATCCTTTTATGGAAAGTGATTTGTGTTTAACAATTTATTTTTCCTTTTAACCATTTATAACAATAAATTTTAATCCTAAATTTTGAGATTCCTGACCAATAGAGAAGAGAATAGATTTCCCATTTTAGTATCTTATGGTATTAACAAAAGTTTTATGTTGACTGTCAATCTAACCCAATCTTCTTACTTAATTTGGATTTAGGACTGACGGCATTAAAAAATAAAGATGGTTTTTTTTTTTTAACTCTAACCATATATAAAAAGAAATATTTAGCCATGAAAATAATGAAATTTTTTGGTAATAAAAATTTAAAAAATGTCTAAATTTTCCTCCCATATTATCGTTTTGTCAGGTTCCTATTTTCATGAAAATACATAAATATCAAAATTATTTAATCACATACGAATATAAATGGTGAAAACAATTGTTTTTTAAATTGTTACAGAAATTTTATTCACTTAATGGGAATTCATGAAAATTTGAATTCTATTAAATTCTCGAAGACCAACATGGAAAATCGAAAAAGAAAAAACAAAAAATCTCAATCTAGTATATGAAAAGACATGAGCTTCAAATGCTTCTTGTATTACTTTTTAATTAATGTAAAGAAAAACAAAGTTTTGATATTTATGTAAGCGCACCAATGTGGACTTTTCCGGAGAGGATAAGTTAAAGAAATTATATATTGTAAGATTATTTTGTTGGTGGCGTGACAGGGACGATGCCACTTATTTTCCTTCAGATCGCTGCAATGTTAGAAAACTTTTCCCCTTTCTATTGACTTCTAATCTCTCTCTCTCTCTCTCTCTCTCTCTCTCTCTGCGAGGCCTTTGAACCTTTTTTGTTTTTTTCATTTTTGTCAAATGTTCTGACCAACCCCATGAAATTCTCTAGCGTGGCCCTTTTCGGTTAATTTTAATTTGTCTTCACCTATTTTTATTTAATTCATAATTTTTTAATAAAAATATTATTATTTTTTTAAGAAAAAAATACTCTTATCTTTCTGAGATGATTGCACAGGAATTAAGAAAATTATTAAAAGAAAAGGAATGTTCTCATCTTAGAAAGAAAAATAATTATATTGTAATAGTTACGGACATATAAAAAGAATTTTTAATTAAATAGTATACCAAGTACTATAAAATATTATTAATTGAAAAATCAGAAGCTATTCTTAATGACTAATTATATTTTCATTTTTTTTAATTGATCAGCCATAAAATATCTTTCCCTAGTGCCAATTCTAATGATCAGTGGAACTACCCGAATAATCATAATCCAATTTGAACACAAATCGTGAGGTAAACATATGCCCAACACTTGAATTTTTGTTGCTGGTCGGCCGTATTTAGCCAAGAAAAAGACAGAATTGAAACTTAGAAATTAAGGATGTCAATTAACCAATTTGAAAAATTTTCGAAATCTACAAATCTCCTTTCGTCATCAAGTTTTTAGTTTTTAATACTGATATTTAGATTTTATCTGATTAATTCAAATCGAACACTGTGGGATTCATTTTAAAATTTGACTATTCCAAATCTTTTTTCGTTATTTTCAGTACTCAAACTTAAAATATTTGATTAAACGGATAGAGTATCCGACGATTCAAATCAAAAGAATTTAATAGAACCCGAACTTAATTACACACTCTCTCTCTCTTATCCCTTTCTCACTCTAGTCGACCCCTCTCTCTTCTCTCAATCCCTTCACGATCTCTCTCCCTCTCTCTCTCTCTACCTCTTTCCGTAAACCCTCTTTATTCTCTCTCTAATTTTCCCTCTCTTGTGAAGCTATGTCGTGATAAGTTGTTGCTCTCTTCATCCTTTTGTATAGGTTAATCTTTTTAGATCAATCCTTAGATGTGTCCCTTAAGAAGTACTTGTGTTAGTGTTGGATTTTTTAGTGAGTTTTCCGTAAAGATCTTTCCCAATTTTAAGAGAAAATATTTTATATTACTTAGAAAATTTTTTTATTAAAATATTTTATATTGCTTATTATTGAAAAAAATAGTGACTTATATAAGCTCAATAAATCTAATGGTAATAAAAAATTGATGGCAAAACTTTTGTAATATAATCTGAATATTTTAATGTAATTAGTAAAAATAAAAATAAAGGTTTACTTCAGCATTTTAGATAACTAAAATGAGATTAAATAAAGTTAGAAAATATGATCTTCGCATATTAACATAATAACAAAATTAAATAACAATAGCTGAATACTTGTGTAAAACAATATGATTGAAGCGGCATTATTATGCTTATATTATTCATTTATGAATTTATGAGAATAACATGGTATTCATTAACAATTGTTTCATTTACGATTTGACCCCACAAATTGTCTCTAAACTTTTTTTTTTTTTTTAAGTGGAGTGTTACCATCGATTGATATTCAAATTTTATTCAATTATTTCTGTTTGAACACTACAGAAGCCTATTTTAGGGGTAATTCTCATAATATAATATTTTTTATTCTCAAATTTCGAATCTGAGATTTATTAAGAGATCTATCATCTCAATCTACTAAGTGATCATCAGTAATTATTTCTAAACTTTTAAGTGTCTTGATTAATTCAGTGACTAAATATTGATATTCTTTAAATAAGATATCGAATTTGAGTATAATATATAAAAAAATATAGATTAGGAAAATTTTGTCCCATGCAGTCGAAGTAAGCTTAGTCGGGATTAATGTAATTATATGTAATATGATGGTTTATTAAAAAAAAGCTTTAAGCCTTGTTTGTTGAAGAGAGAGAAAGTGGGAAATTTAATTAATAAGTTATGTACGAAATTAAATTTTAAAAAAAAATTTAAAACGATCTCTGGGTCAAAAAAATTCAGGATCTAACCCTCTTTTGTAGCATGTTTAACCTGCTACACCATATGACAGCACCCGATTGGCCCAAGACTACGCGTTGCTTTTTCAAGATACAACATAGCTTGTCACGTCTTGAAAACGTGACAATGCATGTCCCCCCCTACCTGTGGAGCTCCCGCGTCACTCCTCTCTCCTTTCCTTCCTTGCCCATGGCTTTCTCTCTTCCTACCTCCCCCGCCTGCGGTGCTCCTCTCTCTCTCCCTCCCCCACCCGCAGTTTTGCTCCTCTCTCCCTTTCTCCCCCGCGGTTCTCTCTCTCTCTCCCCCGAGAGAGGAGTGCCACAGGGAGAGAGAGAGAGAGACAGTCACGGGTGGGGGAGAGGGAGAGAGAGAGAGAGTCACGGGGGGAGGGAGGGAGAGAGAGAGCCGTGGGAGGAGGGAGGGAGAGAGGAGCACAGCTGCGGGCGGGGGAGGGACGGAGGGGAGCGCCTTTGGCGGTGGGGGGAGAGAGAGAGAGTCGCAGGCGGGGGAGGGAGAGAGAGAGCGGCGGGGGGGAGGGAGAGAGGGAGAGAGCCATGGGGGGAGAGAGGGGGAGAGGAGCAGAGCCGCGGGCGAGGAAGAAAGAGAGAGATAGCCACAGGCAGGGGAAGAAGGGAGAGAGGAGCGCTACGGGCGGCGGGGGGAGGCGCATTGTTGCATCTTTAAGATGCGACACGTGGTCTTGGACCAAGCGAGTGCTGTCATATAGTGTCGCGGGTTAAATTTACAACAAAATGAAATTAGATTCTGAATTTTTTTTTTGGCCAGAGGTTGTTTAAAATTTTTTTTTTTTAGATTTATTTTCGTACATAACTCTTTAATTAATGACAAGTGGCATCTTGTGCAAACTGTTTCTAGACCAACATTGAGCACAAAATGACCATTTCTATTACCTAGCCGTTGATTTGTGCTTCTAGTCAAAATAATACTTATAAATAAATAATGTTTGGAAGTTCTAGAAACGCTAGTGAGGCACGATTCCTTGATCCTTTTATTTGATTATTGGTGCAATTATTAAATAAGAGCCAAAGAAAAAACAGGGTTCACATATGCTTAATCTCGACTGATTTAGAATTTAAAATTTAATTAATTTAAAATTGAACTTAATTGATTTTCAAATCATGAAATAAACCCATCATTTCATTCTAAGAACTTTTAATTAAGATTTTATTTTATTTTTATGAAACAATCATTCACTCTAAAAATTTAAATTAATTTATAGAAAACCCAATTTTACATAAATGAATTTAGTCTCAAGCAAACCCGGGTTTAGTAAATCAACATCAATCTAGTAAATTGTCACTAGGAGAGGGAACTAAGTCATTTGATCGTCGAACAAAATACTAAGTTCAAACGATTGATAATTATAAATTACATTAAAAACCAAAATTACTAAAAATTTCTCGAATTTTAAGGTCATTTATAAATATTTTTCTAAACTTCAATCACAATCAAATAAACTATTAAACTCTTAAAATCGTGTGCCTTGCGACGTGACTTACCCCTCCCACATTTTCTTTTCTAAATTATCCTCACCATTTTTCTTTTGGGTTCTAAGGCAGAGAGAGAGAGAGAGAGAGAGAGAGAGAGAGAGAGAGAGAGAGAGAGAGAGAAGGGGGACATAGAGGGACGGTGGTACAGTTTTCGGGATTATTTGAGCTAATTATTCGTATCTTGTTTCTTCCCCCTCGCCCCTCTCAAATATTTTTTCACACTTAATTATTAAAACCATATTTTTATTAATTTGATTCAAATAATATTATATTTTTATTAATCTTATTCAAATAATGATAAAATTCTTTTAGAATAGAAATTTTTTTAATATAATTTTTTTTTATTTTTAATATTTAAATTTAAGTTTTAGATATTTCTCTTACCTCATTAAAATCCAAAAAACGACAAAGTGAAGGAATCTTGGAAAAGAGGGGTACGGTCACATGCAAAGGGTAGGCATTGCCAAACTGGATGCATTGCCAAACTGGATGTAAAACCAATGATGTAACGTTGAAGAGATTAGATGACGAAATTTTAAGAATTTAGGAAACTATTTGAGTGTAATTAAAATTTGGGAGAATATTTATAATTACCTCTCAAATTTAGAAATATTTTTATAATTTTCGCATTTCCCTTATTACAAGAATTTTATATCTTCAATTATCCTATATCACAAATTACGAAAATACTTTTACTTCCCGTTGAAAATACATTTTTTAAGTTTTAAAATAGATGTCAAATTACGAAAATACCCCCAAAATGACGGTTGTCAAATTTTAAAATAATATATTTCTAGTTCTTTCTCCCGCCTGTTGAAAACACTTTTACTTCCCGTTGAAGAATTTCGCCGCATCACCGCTTTAAATCTCTCTCTCTCTCTCTCTCTCCGTCTCCCTATGCATCTCTCTCTCGTCTTCCTTTCTTGAATTTCAGGTTAGGTCTGATTGGGTGAATCGACCAATGCTCATGGCATTTTCTGTTGACAATCATTACTCTACATTCTTCCTCTTTCTCCTGTATGCTCTCTCTCTCTGTTTCCCGGTGAGTTACCTGATTTAATGTCCCTAGCATTCTCCTCACCATTCAATTTTACCTGACAAGAAAAATCGTCCCAAACTCTAACCTTGCAAACCCTATTAGTGTAAAGGAGAAAGAGAATCTACGGCTTGTTCTCTTTTACATGCGCAAAATACAAAAAAATGGAAAGAAAAGAACTTCAATTTACCCTAACCTTTGTTCTGCTTTTTGGGTTTGCAAATGTCAGTGGTGAGTTTATAAAGTACAATATACTGTGTTGGATCAAACAACACCATTCAGGTTTCTGTTTGTGAAGCTTAATGATTTTGTTTGAATCGGTTGGTTTTATGTGGGGTACTATGAACAATGTCCTTTTTCTTGTGATGTGTGTTGTGTTTTGCAGGGTGCTTGTGTTGAGCATGTGCTTGACTTGGTTGTGTTTTCGCTGCTTCGTGATCTGAATAGGAAGTTTATATCTGCTAAATGGTAATTCTTCATGAGGATTTGATTTAGTATAATTGTATTGTTATAGTTAGTTTAATGTCCGTGAATTTCTATTGTCTTTCTATTTGTGTAGTTAGTTTAAGAAAAAGTTTATGTATATAATTTCAAAACTTATAATCCCAAAATTTTCACACTAAACTTTTAAAGCCTCTGCCACCCCTAAAACTATAACCATAAAAGCATTTTGAATTTTGACCCATATAAATTTCTTGCTTTACCCCTTAAGGCCCATATGGTACAATATGGTAGCTAGGGTTGTATTTTCTTTTCTTCTGTCTTGCTGATAAATTTGGATTCTTGTTGCCAAATTGCTTCATATTGTTATAATAGCACATGTCTTGGTCTTTGGTGTACATGATCAAAACAGCATTTGACCATTATTTCCTTAGTTGCTGCTTTCCTTTCCCTTCTTACAAATGCATCATTTTTTCGAATATAATATCCGTGTTATGGGTCTCTTTCTTAGTGAAGCTTGTTGACGAAATTTTAATGAAACAGGCATTTTTCCAAAGGTGGTGGACAACACAGTGTACAAACTCATAATGTGGTGAAGTCACTTGATGCTGGTCATTTGGAATTTGTGTATAATGATGAGTAGATTTATTTATTGGGTTTCATGGCTTTTTTAATACCTTTAATGTCTTTATCGGGTCCTAATAGTTGAGTGCTGTTTGGCTCAGAAATGGTCTGTGTGTGCATGATGAAGCAACCGCCCCACCTGATTGACCAAACAACTGTGGGGGATCATGCAACAACGACTCAATTCAACAAGGTTCCTCTTTCTGGATGGCAGATTTATCATTTTGGATACTCTGCAGTGCAGGGTTACCTACTTGGGGCTGAGGTTTGCACATTTCCTTACACATTCATTTTGCAATAGTTTCTTGTACCTTTCAGCTACTGAATGGAATCAATCTGCATTTTTGCTAATGAGTTCTCAGTCTACATTATTACCTACTGTCTCGCTTCTCTATTGGTGCAATTTTCTTGCAGCTTAGCTTTGACCCTGTACATTTTTCCAGGATTGACTGCCAGGATAGAGCGAAGTGCAAAGATGATGAGACCCTTGTCGTCTTATGGCAAGGATTGAAAACTTTTGGTTCCTCTGCTCAGGTTCTATTCTGAATGTCCCTTTTTTTTTCCATACTTTCTTTTTGATGCTATGATCTGCTTACATTTCTGGGATGTTGTCAAATCGTAACCAATGCCTTTCCGGTTCTTAGTGAAGCCTGTTGATGAATTGATGAAATAGGCATTCTTCAACAGGTGGTGGACAACAAAAGTGTGCAAACTCAAAATGTGGTGAAGTCACTTGTAGATGCTGGTCAATTGGAATTTGAGTATGATAGTAAGTAGATTTACTTATTGGGTTTCATGGCTTCTTTGATACATTTTTTGCCTTATTGGATCCTAATTTTCGAGTGAATTGGCTCATGGCTAGTGTATGCATGAAGAAGCAACTGCCCAACATGATTGACCAAACACGTCATGCAATGAGGACTCGATTCAACAAGGTTCCTCTTTCTGGATGGGAGATTAATCCTTTTGGACACTGCAATGCAGGCTTACCTACTTGGGGCTGAGGTTTGCACATAGCGATGTTTTCACTGTAATTGTACCTTTCAGCAGCTGAATATTTTTTGTGGAATCAATCTGCACTTTTTGCTAACGAGTTCTCAGTCTACATCGTTACTTGGTTACTGGTTACTTTGGTTGGATGTTATTCGCTTCTCTGTTAGTGCAATTTTCTTGCAGCTTGGCTTTGACTCTTTTACATTTTGCCAGGATTGACTACCAGGATGGAGCTAAGTGCCAAGATGATAAGACCCTTGACATCATATGGCAAGGATCGAAAGTTTTTGGTTCTTCTGCTCAGGTTCGAATCTGAAACTCCTGTTCAATTTTTTTCCCATCCATAACTTTCTTTTAGATGCTTTAATCTGCTTGCATTTCTGGTCTGTCCTCAGATCTTCACCAATGCCTTTCCAGTTCAGTATAGTACTCCACCTGGTTTCCACCTTGAAGTGTTCAATGACTTTCAACCAGTTCAGATTCTGATGTTAACCAGAATCACCTTTCCAGACAACCATTACGATTGTTCTCTGTTATGTTTTATAATAGCATCTACATATATTCCAAAAAACCTGCAGGTTAACCCCCTTCTGTTTTACTACAATGTTGAACAACAAGTTAATGACTTTATTGATGCTGTTGTGTCCCATGTAAAGTCTCTTTCATGTATGCTTATAAAAGGCTGAATAGGTTTTATATTTCAAAGTAAAGTTGCATCCGTTCATCAGATAAAAAAGTTTAATTCTTCTCAATCTGCAGGCGAACATGACTAGGACAAACTATATCATGTGGACAATAGGTGATGTCTTTCAGTAGCAAGATGCTGAGTCTTGGTTCAAGCAAATGAACAAGTTAATTCACTATGTTAACAAGGTTAGAACCCTGAAGTTTCAGATTTTCAGTTTTCCATAATTTCAGAGATTCTGTTTTCCATTTACTTCACATTGGAACTTGACATTGCAAGTGTTAACGCATAGAGGAAGCTATAGCATATGCTTTTTCTTTTTCTTTTTCTTTTTTTTTTTTGACAATTTGTAATTAAATTTATGAGTTAAGTACATGTGACCTAGTCACTTCTTGTCTTATTTGATCGCTATTTTTCTTTTTCTTTTTTTTTTTTGTATCTAAAATGGGTTTGATTTATGCAGGATGGCCATGTGAATGCGTTGTACTCTACTCCAGGTATGCAGACAGGCAAACTGAATAGTGGCCTCTAAAAACTTAGGACTATTTCCCGTGATCATCACTTGCTCCTTTGAAAATTTAACTGTATTCTTTTATGTGTTATATTCCTGCCCTTTAATATGAATATACACCATTTTACAGCATTAAGGTGTGCAGACAGCCAAATGCTTAGGGCACAGAGTTTTTCGCTCTTTGACAAGCGATACATTTGTAAGTTGGTTTTATTTGGTATGACACCACTGTATTGTTCCTCTTCTTTGGATTGGATTATCCTTGAATTTGTGGGCTTGAATGTGACACTTTACACTTAACATTTTATAAATCCTACTTTGATCCCAAAAGGGAATCTGAAGTCTAATTTCAGAATATTGACCAGAAGGCATTTTCCTACCATTTTCTTTTGCACGAGTCAAATAGTTTCACATGTACTAGTTATTGAGTGACTAGTTTTCTCTTTCAAAATATGCAGCTCTCCTGCTTTGATTCTTGGCTGGGAGGAAATCAATGGGACCTGGTACTTACAGTCTGAGAGATGCCCTAGGAATTGCTCAGCATCATGATGCCATCGCAGGTTCTGCTAAGCAACATACAACAAATGACTGGCAAAGCGTCTGGCCATTGGAAGTTCTGGGGTATGTTGGCAAAATCCTGGGGATTAAAGTTATTGAAAAGTGATTTTCTGGTGCAATTTAACATTCGTTTTGCTGGAATAGTTTTTGTCATTATGTAAATAACTATTTGTAGGCAGATGCTGTTGTTGGTTCAGCACTTGCATGCCTGGTCGATTCAAATTCTAGTACACCGTATAGAGCTCCAGCTTTAGCATTTAAACAGGTAAATGCGAATTTTAACTAGTCCTTTTTTTTCTGGTTGTTTCTCTGGCATTTCTATTATGGTGCAAAAAATTCTCCTCCCATGGATATAAGTATTGTACAGTCATTTTTCATGACTCACTTTGTTATTGAATATGCCGAACTTGTCTTTCATCATTTGGTAAATTTATGTTTTTATAGGCAGAGGCTATTGTTGGCTCAACCTTATGGTGCCAGTCAATTCAAGTAATCTATGTCGAGCTTGAACATCAGCATTTAAACAGGTTTGCCAATTATACTATCTTTCATCTCTATTCTGCATTCTTTTCTCTTTTCTCTGGTGCTTCTATTATTATCATATTGCAACAATGCTGCTGTATTCCTTTCAACTCTGCCTTGTCTTATGAAACGCTGCAGTGTGCTACACTGGCAGTGTTGTAGTGCAAGGTTATTAAATTTGTAGGACACCTAATGGAACAATATACATCTCAAGCTTATGTTTTGTGGTATCAATAGAATAGTGAGCCTTGAGGTATGGAAAATTATGGTGATGTTAACTAAAGGATGGCCGGTTTCTAGATCAAATAGGATATAGTGACCTTGTTTCTTTTAGTAAATGGGATTGTGCTACCCCTTGTGGTAACTTACTAAGGACCGTTAGAATCAGCTAAGAGTTTTTCTTTTCTTCCATGCAATTTATAGTCGGTAATATGTTGCTTCGAACTTCCTATTGATGTGGGTGACTATATGCTGAATAGCTGCTGTAGTTGAGGAGAAAAATTTTTTCGCAACTTCATTTGTAGCCTTTGCACAGGATCAAGCTGTCATCTACTAATTTTATGCTGCAGTAAATTTATTTACCAAGTTATCTTAATTTTTACTGTATAACACCAGCTAATCAATGTTAACTACAGCACACCAACTGAGGAAACATTCAAGATGGGAAGAGTTTGGCTTGTATTGTATTGCATTACTTTCTTTTGACTGCTATTAATTTGCTAAAATAATTATTGAACCCATTGAAAAATTTTGTGCAGGTTGTTGTGGCATACAATTCTTTAGGATGGAATCTCACTGATGTCATCACGATTCTGGCGAGTTGCCTTTCTTTGGAGGGGTTGGGGGTGGGGGATCATGGATGTATATAGTGATTAAATGGATTTGGAGAAAATAATGAAATTTTATGTAAACAAACATGAGAAACTGGGAGGGGTGGTGGAAAATTAAGTCATCAAAAATGCAAGTCATGTGGCAATGAAAAGAGGGCTACCTCATTTCCAGCAAATAATTGGGATACAATGGCTTCAAAACTTCCTTGAAGGTGTGGTATTTGATTTTCGAGAAGAGCTTTGTGGTCTAGGATGTAGAAGAAAGTGTCCTTCCGAAGAAAAGGCAAATTGATTTTATACGTCTTGGGAAAGAATGAGGACATGATAAAAGAAAGAGAAAATAGGGGAAGCAATACAATGAGGACAAGAAATTGTCCTCAAAAGAAACTAAAACAAAATGAAGAAAAAAGAAACAAATATATTACAATGCTGACCATCATTCAGATTTATATTTGTCCTGCATGGCATTCTTGGATTTTCAAATATAATGCATAAGTGCTTTGAACTATTTTCAATGCTTATATCACGGGAATAGTTTTCTTAAGCTTTTTTATACTTCTTGACCTAAACTGGGGCATTGCCACAGTTCATTTTAGTGTCTAAAGCTGATTGTGCATGCCTATCTAATTGTTGATTTGTTTGCATGAATGGGATCTGAAGTCAGGCTTTTCATTAGTTGCTGAAATTGTGGTCTTATGAGCTTGTTATAACATTGCTTGTATCTCTCATGTTTATTGTTCTTAATCCAAATGTTTCTTCTTCCCCCCACCCCCCGGCGGGAAAACATGTGCCTTTTCATTCTGTTTAGGCATGGAAGTCCAACGTTTGCTCTTCAATTTGATCCAAAAGTGGCATATTTACCAGGCTAATGATGCCAATTTTGTCGTTAAAGATGCCTTGGGCAACATTGTTGAGGCACAATATATTAAACTGAATAGCGTTGCAACAAGATTAAGTAACTGCTATACTGAGGCTTACCTGCGAATTTCACCAAAAGAAGTCCCTAAGTTCTGTCTTTTGTTTCAAGCATCTCTGCCTCCTCTGTGTTGGAGTATATATTTCATTTCTAGTGCTCCAGGAAAATGTAGATGTTGAAGATTTATCTGAGTCTTGATGGTGACTGCTCTACGATATCATTTTTTTTATTTTTATTTTTTTGCCCTTTTTTGATATGAATCCTATATTATGTTTCTTTACCAACCAGCAAATAAATACAAACACGGTAGCTTTTAAAAAAAAAAAAAGAAAAAAAAAAAACTCATTAAGTTCTTAAGCCTTAGATGTTTTCATTTACGTTCTGAAATGTGTTGTAGGGAGGAACCAAATAAATTATCTGTCTACTACTGCAGTTCATTAAATGAGACGGTAGAAATTGTACCAGGAAATTTGAAGATGTCTTTTTCTGGAACCACTGGACAGCTGATGTGGATGTTTAACTATAAAACATGGTACATTGTCTTACATTTGCAGTAGCTACAAAATCTCGTATTTTCAATTTCCACAAATAATTCTACAAAATTTTTTGAGGTAAGAAACTAGGATGCAAGGATTACACTCGTGCCTCTAGAGCCTTTAAATCCACTATACTCCTAAATGCTCAAACCAGTTGGTGATGCTAACTTCTGATGTCAATGCGCATTTCTGAAAGCAGTTTAGTTACAGAAAAGTCATGTTGCATTTTGCTAAAGTTGACCTACCAATACAAAAAAAAGTTACCTCTGGTCTACTCTTGGATTAAGATTTATAGCTATATTCAAGCCGATGTGCCCAGTGCTGACATCTTATATACATGGTTTATTTGCGAGCTTCTGGAGTATATATCTTCTGGCATAATAGGTCCCCTCCTAGTGTTGTGTTGAGATGAGTAAGCTTTTATTTCATACAATTGACTTGGTAGAATCTGAAGGGACAATTAGGACGGTTGGTTTTAATTCAGGTGATTTATCTCAGCTTTATTTTTGCTAAAAATCAGTGGCTTCCTCATCAAACTCACTTAGCTAATATAAGACTTGCCACTTATCTCAGCCTTGTTTTCATTTACAATGAGTGGCTCTCTCATCAAACTCTCTTAGCTAATGCAATACTATGATTTTGTTCCATTCTCTATTTATTTATTTTTTCTATCCTTTATTATTTATTCATCTCCTTTATGCCGTAGGTTCCCTTGAAAGTCATATGTGGACAAGAATTGATTTTCCAAGAATTGCTAATGTAAGTCGATGATTTTGCTTTCCTTTATTATTTATTCATCTCCTTAATTATTTATTCATCAAAATCAGCCTTATTTTCATCTCCTTTGTTCCATTCTTATAATTTCTTTCAAGAATTGATTTTGATAAGTCAAAAATAAGAGGATGCTACAAGAGAGTTCTAAATGACTTCCATTCACCCAAGTAGATCATCTAATCCATGCCGGACAATTTGACTATTCAAAATAATAACTTCGGGTAGACTCTTGGTGAAGGAACCTTTCAAAAAAATGAATGGATAATTTAAAAAAAAAAAAAAATTCTTGTAAAATAAATGGATGGTATTGAAATTTTATGAGTATGTTGAAAGCTATCTAAGGGCTGTCTGTGAAAGTTAAGTCTATTGTTTAAATGATATAAAAAGGTTCATTAAATATATGAATAATTTTGGATATCTTTAAGAGAAAATTTTTCTTTTTTTCCGAAAAAAAAAATCTTATATTTCTATTAATTTTTTATTTTAATTAAAAACTATTAAAAGTAAAATAAAAATAAAAAAATAAAAATTAAATAAAATTGAAAAATAGACCATTGCTGTGTTACCCATTTAATAAAAGAGTCATACACGTTGGATAATATTAATTAATTTACAAGAATTAGTTTTGATTAAAAAAATAGTCATCAATTACTAAGAGGGGATTGATTAAATTTATAATCTTTTCAAAACATTTATAAGATGTTTGAGAGTTAAAAAATTCAGGAAGTTTGTTAATGACTAAATGTGTTAACCAGATCAAGTTTAATCAATCCGGCCTACTTAAGATAACCTAATCATAAGTTGAGGCTGGCAATCGAGTTTTTTGATTCGGACTTTACAAAGTCTGGGTTCAACTTGTTTAAAATTTTTAAAATCTGATCTCGAGTTTGACTCGAGAAAGCTCAAAGAATTGAGCCTCGAGCTCAACCCAAAAAATTAAAACGGCGTCGAGCTTGTTCCGATTCAAATCGGACATTCCAATTTTATTTTTTATATTTTTAACTTATTTTATAATATAATAAAAGTACAATAAAAATATATTAATTATTCCAAATAAAATACAAAAAATAGATTACCATACCAAAGTAAGAATTATACATCATTATAAAAAGATTAACAATGTCACAGAAGATTAAAAAATTATATCAAGAGTAATAGATTAAAGTTATCAAAATAATCATCCAAACATCATAATATTTGATTTTAAATAGGACGAGTCTTCTTTTTTGTTTTTTTTTTTTGGGTACAGACAGGACGAGTCTATAACAGATCGACTCCACTAGTGTCCAAATTTGGTCCAAAATTAAAGCAAGCCTAAAAATAGGTCCAAACTTGCCCAGACCCTAAGATGAGCTCAAGCTCAGCCTTTCAAAATGGGCTAAGGTTGGTTCAACCCGACCCAGTTGTCAGTCTTATCAGAAGCTATGTCAAACCAGGACCCAAATACTCTAATATTCTGTCATAATTGTATTGAATTTATATATACAAACCTAGTATAAAATTGATCATAGCGTCAATAATCACAAATGAGCATCTAACAGGATAGTCTATAAAGTATCGCTCGAAACGATATATAAGGTAAGGTGTTATGGAGTGCAAAAGCCCTCTTAAAGAACCTATGTCATACAAAAGGGTGGTTTGGATAAATAGATTAGGGTTAGGACTAGGGGTAGTTGTGGATCGTTCACACTTGGTTTGTTTGTAATCCTCATTTCTTTTTTTTTTTATCATCGGTATTCAAACTTTATCTGACTAATCTAATTTGAATACTGTAGGACCTATTTTAGAGATTGACTCTCTTAAATCTTTTATCATCATTTTCAAGACTTGAACTCGAGATCTCTGATTAAGGAGTAGAGTGTCCAATCACTTAATTCAAATGAATTTGATGATGCTCACCTCTCTACACTACATAAAAATATCAGGTGTGACATAAAAAAGGGTCACTTCTCTATGCCCCTAGGTTAAGCTCTCACTTGGGGGGGGGGGATAAACTAAACTAAACTTTATTAATCAAAGAGAATTAAATAAACAAAGACATTATGTTTAGTTTATGGAGATGGTAACAAAATCAAAAACCATCCTCATCCCGGGGACAAAAATTGTTCCAATTTATGTATCACCTTTTTGAGGTGATAAAGGAGACAAAGGAAGCGGAAAATTTAATAAAAGTTTTATTCTAAATTTGTCCTCATGTTTTTAAAATTCATGTCTTGCCCTTTGTTAATCTTGTTTTATCTCTATTATCTTATATTTTTTGTTATAGATTATAAACCAAATACTACCTAAACTATTTAAAAAAAAAATTCTCCATTTAGACTAATGTCCTATTGTTTTAATGGTAGAGTACTAAACTCGATTTCGAGTTTAAGTTTTAAGAAAGGAAAAACAGGTGCGAAGAGAGCCAATCTCAAAATTGAACTTTACAATATTCGAATCGGATTGTTCGAATAATCCGAATATAAGTTGTTTAAAAACAAAAAAAAAAAGAACCCATTAACAAAATTTGAAGGTGTCCTTAAATTTAAGACAATCCCTTCTGCACAATCTCTTTGGTACTGCTATCCCAAGTGCCCAAGTGCAGATGGTTAAATTAAGATTGTCATTTATATAAGCATAAGCTAAGATATAGGTGTCATTTTTGCATCTAAAATGAGCAATTAACTTGTCTTATCCACTGTTAAGAAATATAGAATATTTTAAATAAATTAACGATAATTAATTGTAATGATTTGACTGAATATTTGATTTTCTTATTTTTATGTTTCACATTTATAATAATAAATGTTTTATGCAAACTTAATCTATTGTAATAGTTCAGTAAATTAATGAATTATTAGGGTTTCGTATCTTAGATTACCTTCTTATTTAAATTCTCTAATACCAACAATACATAATTTTCGATTCTAATCCATTTTGGACTTTGCATTTGTATGCATGTATGCATATGTAAATTAAATCTATGTGTTTAATCGGAAGTCATGAATAAAGGCTTCACCCATAAAATTGTGCTTTCCTTTAACTACGTGTTCGGCCATATATTATCTGAGGAAAAAAAGACATTCATAAACCTAAATGACTCATGCAATTATTGTTCTATTTACCCACAACAGCCCTAAAATAAATTTTGTGTAAGTTTGTTTAGTAGGCAATAGAGAATCACCATTCATAGATCTGACGATTGCCCGGTTGCCAAGGCAGACTCTTAACCAAGAGACGGGGGATGCATCACCGAGACGATTCAATTTGCCCGGAGAGAGCCGCCGATAAGCGTCGTCTCAATTAACATCAATCTCTCACTCCTTTAAAAATTCAAGTTTGAGTTTCACCGGAAACAAAATAAAAATAGAGAGCATCGGCCCTTCAATCTTTTTTTTTTTTTTTTGGGTATCACCATCAGTATTCGAGTTTATGTTTTGACTAATCCGTTTTGAACATCTATGATCTTATCTTATTCACTTTAAAGAGAACAATACCCATCATATTGCTACAAAATAAGGGTCTTCAGCAATTCTTTTTCTTGGAACAAAGAGTTTGTATTTTTTGATACTATATCAATCGATATTTAGAGTTATATTTCAATTAATTCAATCTGAGACTTACACGGACTCATTTAAGGAGCTTACCCTCCCAACGTAATTTACTCCATGTCCAAATCATAAGTTAAACTCATGATGGATAAACAAAGAGCTTGTTTTGAACCTAAATTACTACTTTTAAATACTGATTGTACTTTAAATTAGATCTTAGTTACACTTAACAGGAACCATAAATATTGATATTCTCTCTCTAACATTTAAGGAAGTAAAATTCAGGGCCGAAAAAGGCAAAGTAAATACCACACTGGAGAGGTGAGTCATCGTTACAACCCAAAAAAAAAAAAAAAGAGACGCTAATAAGGTTCAGCCCAAATAACACATTTTCTCTATCTCATATGATATGCTCGAGTTCGAATATCATGTATACAAAAAAAAAAAAAAAAAAAAAAAAAAAAAAAAGATCACGTTGGGTCTCTAAATCATGGGGAAGGCCCACATGCAACAAATCAATGTGATGTTTTCGGCGGATACAATGTAACAATGATTTATAACAAGGCCTGGCCCACCAAAGCAAACGGCAAATAGATAGCATATGTTATTCAAAAAAAAAAAAAAAAAGAGTCTAATACAAAGTCACTGGATGTGTGACAGCAAGTAGTTGGCAGCAGTCGTCTCACCCACGTAGAAATGGGTCACAGCACAGGTATACTTGTCCCTTGATCAAAGCAAGAAACAACTCATCTTCTTTTTCAATGATACACCAAAACACAGTTGAAAAGAAGACCTTAAATTTGATTGGACAAAAAGACATAATAGTCCACAAGCCCTAATTCTAGATGATGCTCATGGGATTCAAGATAGTTTCATGTTCCAGCATATTAAATGCCCTTCTGTATTAACAAAAACTTAGAATATGTACAGCCAAGGAAGCTGAAAATTTAATGCCAAAATAAAACTACGTGCAAAAATGCAGGTTTGATGCAAATAATATATAATGTCAAGAGTTGTAGTGGGGGTACTATTTTATCATTTTAAGCTAATTCTTTTTAGAGCTCAATAACTTTAAAGCATGATATTGATTGGGGCACTATCATAAAACTTTTGTCTACCATTGAGTGAATTATCTCATTAATTACTTTTTTTCAACTAAATTTTCTAATGCAACTCGCAATTAAGAAAATATTGTCATGAATCTAATTCAAGAGTTCTATCATTTCGACCACTGGGGGCTTGGAATTTAAGCAAATTTAGGAGTTGTTAGTTTGTTTTCTTTTTCCCTTCTTTTTTTTTTTCCTTATCTTATGCCTGGAGTTATTAGCTCGGCGGCCAAGAATTTTGGAAGAAAATGCCTTTTCTTCGAGACGAAGACAACAAGATGAACTCAAAAGTGTGTGTGTTAGAGAGAGAGAGAGAGAGAGAGAGAGAGAGAGAGAGAGAGAGAGAGAGAGAGAGAGAGAGAGAGAGAGAGAGAGAGAGAGAGAGAGAGAGAGAGAGAGAGAGAGAGAGAGAGAGAGCGAGAGAGAGCGCGGTTAAACTAAGTTTAAAGTAAAAATATGAAGTTTTTTTTTTTAACAAAAAAATAAAATAAAAGGCAAAAACAAAACGAAAACAAGAAGCCCCCCAAAGAGGACCTTTCACAATACTTGAGACAATATAGGCGTACCGGAGCCCAAGGAAAAAAAAAGAAAAACAAAAATACTTTCACGATGAAATACCCCCTCTACAATGATTAAGCAAATATGGGAAAGCAAGGGAGACAACTGTGAGAGAGAGAGAGAGAGAGAGAGAGAGAGAGAGAGAGAGACTTCAATAAAAAAGAAGTTATAAATTAAAAATAAGGCAAGACCATCAACGAAAGAAGACAACTATAGACCTTTTCACATTATATTTGAGTCATTCAGACCAAAAAAAAAAAAAAACCTCTAAACACAGGCAAAATAAAATAGAAAAGAACAATTAAATACCCACAACCAAAGTCACGAAAACAAATGGCAAAGAAAAGGTCAAATCCCAAACAAATTCTGCTTATTTATTTCACACTAATTTTTTTTCCCCATTTTCCCCTCTCTTCTTTGGTCCGTCCGTTTTTCGAAGTTAATCAAACTTCAACTACTGTATATTACTGTCCTTGTTTCCCCCAAATTTGTCATATTTGTGTTTCAGTTTCAGCAGCAAACAAAACAACAAAAGCCGGTACTTTAGTTTGGTTCACTTTTAGTTGGGTCAGATCAGGTCCAGTCTGGTCTGGTTTGGTTTGGTTGGTTTTGGGGTTTGATCAGCCACATGATTGTCTCACCGAGCAAGCAACGACCTGTGCCCATTGTCTCAATCTTGTCTTCACCGTCTTTGGATCGTCCCCTTCGCACATCAAAAAACCCAAAAATTAACATCTAAAATTATTTACTTTTTATTAAAAGAAGGCTATAGAAATCTTCAAAGCAAAGCAAATAAAAATCAGAATCGAATTATACCCAGATCATAAGAAATTGACAAATCAATTGAGTTAATCCCAGATTTAAAAAATTTTGAACAAACAACTATTCGCATAGCAAATCAATGTCAGCAAATTTAAGCAACTGCAATTAATCTCAGCGCAAGCAACAAAACCCAAAATTGAATCCAAGATGTTAAAAAACTTGGGGAAAAGAGTCAATTGGGTCAGTCTCAGATTACAAAAATTTTGAAGAAACACCTA
Source organism: Dillenia suffruticosa (assembly GCA_033439265.1). Lineage (NCBI taxonomy): Eukaryota > Viridiplantae > Streptophyta > Magnoliopsida > Dilleniales > Dilleniaceae > Dillenia > Dillenia suffruticosa. The sequence goes on from JAVTVX010000027.1 coordinate 4,388,406, forward strand.
GACGGTAATCAATACTAACAAAACACACAAAACTTCAATTTCTCACTGCACAAGCAATAAAACCCAAAATTGAGTCATACCCAGATGCTAAAAAATCTATATTTTAAGAGGGTCAGATCCAGAATTCAGCAAATTGAAGAAATAACTAAAATTCAATCAGAAATCACTAAAAACAGAGAGAGAGAGAGAGAGAGTACCAGGAGAGACTATGGTGTGAGGACTACCAGTCGGGGACGAAGAATCATTCTCACATTCACGGGGAAGAGTTAAGGAAGACGAAGAAGACGAGGCAGACTTCGAAACGGAGTCGTAATAATTTTTGTTAACAGCATAATAGAGTTCCAAAGCGGGTAAAGTATCGGACAACCTTTGATCTACATCCATGTCGGGAGAATTAAACCCGAATCCGAGTTCAATACAGCCTTTGAGGTCGTCGAGGTCCTCGTCTGTGACGCTTTTGCTGCGTACGAGGTGGTGGTTTTTGCCACGTCGTGGTAGGTTGCTGTGCCTACCTTTGCGTCTTTGCCAGGCCTCGTCACGGTACATGTCGGGAGACCATGATTTTTGTTTGTATAAAGGAGCCGGTGGCTGCGGAAGAGATTGTCGATGAAGATGTGGCGGTGGCGGTGGCGGTGGCGGTGGTGGTGGCGCCTGGTGGCCTGTCATGGAGCCGCCCAACCCGGCCAGCCCACTTTTGTGGGGGTGGTCTGCGGCGGAGGTCGGAGAGAACTCTGTGGTTTTGTTTTAGATTCTTTGGTTATTGGTTATGGGTTTGAGCGATGAGGTTTTATGGGTTCGTCTGAAGCATTGTGGGACCCGGTTTTGAGAAGGGTTTGCTTTGGTTGGTCCGCGTCATGATTCTCTCTCTCTCTCTCTCTGTTTTTTTTTTTTTTTTTTTTATGAAACTCTCTCTCTCTCTCTCCCTCTCTAATTTTATCAAATTTGGTTGACTTGAAAATTCAGGCGGCGTTAATTTTTAATAAATAAACATTTTAGAGAAAGTCTTTTAAATTTATAATTAAATTAAAATTCTCACTCAAAAATTAAAAAATATAAGAAAGAATAAATATATATTAAAAGCATGTCCAAATACCCTTGGTATGGTAAAGGTGCAAATAATTCCAATGCCTTCTAAAATATCTCGTTCTAGTATTTGTATTAACCCCAAAATTTTAGTAATTTTTTATTTCTTTTTTTTTTGTAGAAAATGATATTCTTCATTATGCTTTGCAGTTGAAAGTTTCTATAAAATTATTTATATTATTAATAAGTGTTCTAAAATAAATGGTTTTTTTAATTTTTTTTGTTAAGATAGTAGGAAAATGGAGAGGATGTGTAAGAGGTATGGTATGGTGGCTGATAATATAATTATTTTAAAAGTAAATATTAAAAAAACCCTCTTAATTTTTTTTCACTATTAATATTTAGAATTATATTCCGATTAATTCGGTTTGAAAGTCTGTATGTCCCTATTTAAAGATAGTTTTTCTAATATAATATTTTTTATTTTCAAATTTTGAATATAAAACTTATTTAAGGGATATAATATCTCATTTCATATCCATCGATTAAAACCTTTTAAATTTTGAATGATTGGTTGACAGCCATTGGCCGGGGAATAATTAGGGGTTTGGGAGGGGATGTACCGTAGCTATTATGGTTCTTAATTTTACCAAAATGTGATCAGATCTTATGCGCAAAATCCAAATCTATGGTTGCTCACAACTATAGATCATAATACATGCATCAAATTTCTACTCTAATTATTTGTCCCCATAATGTTAAAGGCAATATCTTCTGGCCAACCCAGTTAAAATATTATTCTTTCTTGGAGTGGGGAGGGGATGTACCGTAGCTATTTTCTATACATGTATAGATGCTTATTTATCGTAAAATATTTAATTTTGGAGCTTTTTGAAAAAATAAAATATTGTGCGTTCGTAACATTGTACATAATATGCTAACTCTTAAAAGTATAAATCGAAAGTATTGATTTGCTATGGTTTTTATCTATTTTATACCATATTATTGTAGAATTTTTATAAATTGAAGATGTAGATTTAGGCTTCCTTTGATTTATATATATATATATATATATATATATATATATATATATAATTCAATAATTATCCTCTTATTATCCCATGTAATGTTTATAGCATTCTTAAAACTGAGAATTAATTCAAACAGCATAATTTATTAGCAATAAATGGCAATCATTTGAAATAAATAACCTTAAGTGTGGTGATACTCATGATCATGCCTGCATGAATTTATGATGATAAAACATTAAATTTGTAAATTTTTTAAGAATATACCAGGTAAAGTCGGGTTTTATTTCTAATGAGCCCCCTAATGAAAAAGAATGTAGTCCCTAAGGGGACAGTCTGGTGGTCACAATCTCCCTCCTCTAAGCCTGAAATTCAAGATTCGAATTTTTGTGTAAAAAAAAAATTGTAATTTTGCTCCGATTATTATTTCTTTTCCTTTGGCCATTTACTTGAAAAATATTTGATTTACTTGATTGTTTTTCTTTATTTATATATATCGTAAATTGTAAAAATATTTTATTTGTTTAATATATTAAACACACAAGAAAATACAAAAAATTTTATGCGATTCACTTTCTCAACTTTTATATGGTATTAAAATCATATTTATATATTTTTTCTATATTCAAATATTTTTAATATGATATTAAAGCTCTTTTTACAAAAAAAGTAATCCATGCACTCAGTGCCAAAGTCAAGAGCCACAAATTTCATTATACCACGTTGAATTTGATGGAAATGTTAAAAGATACCATATATTATGAAAATATTTAATTTTGTTAAAATATATTATGTATTTATTGATTTGATTTTGAATATAATTGATTTTATTTATTTCTATATTTGTAACAATTATTTTTATATTTACAATAATAAATTTTCAATATAAATGTAACATATTATAATAATTCAATAAAACAATGAAATATTAAAATTTTATATTTTATTATTGCTTTCATCTTCAATATAACTAGAGCTATTTTCATTTATCATTTTATATTTTATTATTCTTAATAGATCTAACATGTATAAACCATTATTATGTTGTTATTATTATTCGCCAATGGTCCACTTCATACTAATAGTTTACGTGATCCTAAATATATATTATTGTGCCAAATAAAATAAAATTAATCATTTTCGTAAATATTGATACTCACAGAGTCGATGGTTGTTAAATAGTTTTTTAAGTACTACAAATAATCCTATTATTCCCTCCCATGTAGAATGATGGCCAATAAATAATTATTTAACTATTATTAATTTTATAAGTATTAATACTTATATAAATGACAAGATGAGTCTCCTAAAACATAGAAATTATTTCTCTTCTTCATTTCAATTTTTACTACATTTGTTTGCCCAAAAAAAAAATTTATTCCAAGATTTTCTTTTTTTTTAAAAAAAAAAAAATTAGGATTGACCTTTCGAGTGGTGCCATAAGACGAGAAGCAGGAGCAGTCATTTGGACAGTTTCTAATTTGGTATCTTCACACACCTCGTTCAAACTTTGGTCTATTTCCTCTTGAAAGTTTTGGAAAATCTTCTCCACCGTCCACATAACTGGATGACTAGGGCATGTATATTTTAATGCCGCCATTGACGATTATTATTATTATTATTATGCTTAGTATTGACCGGTTTTATTTTTTCAATTCAAGGAGGAGTCCACATTTCAGAATAATGGTAATCTAGATAGTGATATAACTCATAGAATTCAAATAATTAGATAAAATAAAGAACGGTATTTTGAATTCTTCGGGATAAAATAAAGAACAATATTTTGAATTTTTTGCGATTGTACGATATCATTGTATTTCAAGAAAAAGTTTTATAGAATCGCAATAAAACTTGTATTATTATATAGTATTAAGTATTGAGTCATTAAACAATAACAAAAATATAAAATGATTATAATTGAAATAAAATTATTTAAATAGATGTGTCACAAAATTAGAAAAAATAAAATTAAAAATAAAGATATACGTAATAAGTACCAACGTGGATTGGTTCAACTGAACGTAGAGTTGAATTCTCTTAAGCATAATCGAGGTTCGACTCCTACCGGGAGTATCGGGTCCTCATGTGTACGGAGCGTTCCCTGTTGGGAGACCCGTCCTCCGAAAAGAAGCCACTGCAGCGGTCAGTTCGGATTAATTGAGGCGAAACCTCGGATATCGTGGGGTATCCAAGACACGGTATAAAAAAAAAAGATACGTAATAAGTTGGAGTTAATTCAATTATGAATAAGATATGAGAATATCGGTTAAGATGGTTTAGATATATGTAATGAAAATCCAAAAATACACTAGTTAAGATGAATATTTAATAAAATATAAAAATAAACCGTTAAAAATTTATATATAAATTATTCGTAAATACATGATAGTTAAACGTTTAGATGAGCGAATAGTTTTTAAAAGAAATGAGTGATATATGAGAATTCATATCAATTAAATCAATATTTTTTTTTTTGATATTTATCTTTTATAATCGATTTTAAAATTTAGGATTAAGATTTAAATCAAGGTTGTTATAAAGGGAAGGGTCCAAAGTTCAGCTTCAAGATTCAAAGACGACGGAGAGATTTTTGTTTTTTATTCCCTTTTTTCTTTTTATTTTTTTTGTTTTGTAGGTTGAAAGGAAAAATAGAAAAGAAACTTTCACATATTGTAAATTCAGGGATAAATGGCATAATGGTGTTTTTTGTTGTCTAAACAAGTAAAATTGCCTAGGGCACCTTATGGTATATGCCACAAGAGTATAACCTCCCAAATAAAATTCCTGTTTTCATGGGCACCCACCGGCCACAGCCAACCAAAAAAGTAAACAATTTGAGGTCACACACGTTCATAACTTTGTTTGTTTTGTTTTGCTTCCTAAAATTAAAGGAAAATAATAAGTGGGTGTAGCTGATCAATTTAATAATTCCAATAAGCAAGATTTTATATAAAATGTTAGGTATGAGAGATGCCTTTTTAAGTAAGCAATACACACACACATACCTACAGATATTTGGTATAATCAACTCATATTTACAGTTATATTTCAACTAATTCGATTTGAATATTGTCATGTTTAATTTAAAATGAGTTTTTTTAATATAATATCTTTTAATTTTTAATTTTAAATTAAAATTTTGATTAAAAAATCTAAAATCTTTATCCATCAAATCGAGTTTCTAATAGAGAGTGTATGTATGTAATATATTACAGGTTGCTAAAAATAGCAATGCTGGGAAGAATGGTTGAAATCCTTACTCCAATGGCAGGGAAATTATAGAGCCTTTTTTTTTAAATAGAAAAGGGTAGCGAGGGGCAACTTGGTATTTGATGGCAATAATTGGCATTATAATTAATCATTATAAGCAATAATATATAGATACAAAGTGGAAGTATAAAATAGAACTTAGAGATAGTATTTGATGGCAATAGAGTTTATCTTTTTTCTATTTGAAATTTTGAGTTGATACTTTGTTTGGTCTAGAAACCTGAACGTGGATTAGGTCTTTGGATTAGTCTCGATGAAACTATTAGTTGAAATTTAAGAAATTGTTGCCGAATAACAAAGGAAAAAGAAGTAAACTCTAAGAAATTTGAAATTTATAAATTCATAAAATTTATTTAGTATTTTCCCTAAAAAAATTATAAACTCTAGAATTAAGATATTTAATGTTTATTAACTTTTTATAAAAAGTAACTTTATTCTAATTTTTTTAATATACCTTATAAACTACGACAATAATAAAATAAATTTTAATTTTAAATTTTTGGATTGGTCAGACCAATATATGAGGAGTTTTCTATTTTGATCTCTCATAGTATTGATAATTTTTATATTGACTATTAGCCCACGTAACTCTCCTCCTTTATCTGGATTTGGGACCGACTATTTTAAAAGGATACTTACATCTTCAAATCAAATGCAGGCAGAGTTTAAATTTATATATTTAATATTTGTTGTTATTGTTATTAACCTATAAACTGTTTTATAATATTGATACGAAACACAACTATTATAAATGATTTAATTTAATTTTATTCAAATATTTCAATAACATAATTTGAAAGCAAGATATATAAATTTATAAGTTTTAAATATATTTTATAAATTTAAACCGTTCAAAATAACTTTACCCAAATTAGCCCTTAAAAAAGCAGCAAAGGTTGATAAATTTTGGGTCCATGGAAAGCTTTAAGCAGCTTAAAAGCTCTCATCTTCTTCACTGATTCCTTAAAAAGAATATTAAATCTAAATACGGTACGTTCGGGTTTTCCGATGTAACAAGAGGTGTGCACTTGTCTTTCATACGTTTCCAAATTGCAGGAAGAAGCATCTAAACTTCCTTTTTCAAACAAAAAGGAAAATTAAAATCCGAAATCAAACAGGCTTCGAAGGATTTTTGAGTGTTTTGTGTTCTTTAAGATTGTTTGGGACATCATCATTCATGGTTAAGGTGGATGCTGCCCTCGGCCCCACTTACAAGGATTATAATTGCAAGGATCAAATCTTAAATAAATAAAAGTTTGTTTTGACAACTTTTGGCTTTTCTAAATAATTGAATATTTCAAATGATTAATCAGAACCCATCATGTCATGTTTCCAATATCTTTTACCAATTTTGGACCCACACCTACTCAATCAAGCATTTGAAATAAAATGCTTGTTGTGGAAATTATTTATGCGGTTCTTAAAAGTTGAGGTGGATTCATTTGAATTCTGACGTGGAATAAAATTTATTGATTTGGCATTTGAGTTGGCATTTTGTTTTATGTTAAGATTACCATCAATCAACCTCTGTTTTTAGTGGTCAGCATAACACCGTCACTAACAGAGAGATAATATCGTTACACCTTTCGAAATTTAAATCTTCATGTGTGGCAGTTTGAAGTTCAAGACCAAAAACGTGTACAGACCTCATAATTTAAGGATTGTATCAGTAATTTCCTCGATACTTATTCATTCATATTGCCTTCTCTCGTCATTTTTTTTTTAGTGAAAACCTCAAATTTATTATTTTTCTCATTTTTATTTTATTTATGACATTATTAACTATATCAAAAATTATTTAATAAATATAGAGTTTTATAAATAGAAATTAAATTTTCATAAAAATTTAATTACCGTTATATTGAGAAATCTCTTATTTAAAAGTCTAACCAGACATTAATTGGACTTCATTTCAACTTTTTTAATGGGAACTTTATAAGATCGAATGGTACGAGGTGTATACGAAGAGAGCTCGCTTTTAAGGTAATATTTAGAAATATGTTATCCAAGTTTCCCTTCCGATGGAAATTACGCAATTTCATGAAAAATGCGAGGAAAATTGTCTTTAACACAAAGTATTTTTTGCTTTCGTTTACGTATTGTGATTGATTTGCTATGCTTATCCCCTTGGACATGTCATAATTTATTTAGTTATTCATTTTATTTAATAAAATATTTATAAATTTAATGTTATACAATTGGAGTAAGTGATTTTTGTAAGACAATTAAATAAACTAAATCATTATTAAATTTTGAATGTACTCTTTAATACGAGATTTTTGGAAAAAAAAATCAATCCAATAAAAATTTTTTACCATTCAGATGTCCCTGCAAGAACTTCTTTTAATAATGTTTTTAACTACAAAATTTGTGTTGAAATGGTAATTATTATTATTATTATTTATCACAAGACTTGTAGATTTTGATACACGGCAGGACATAACATTTCTTACATAATTATAAAATAAATAAGAGTGATTAGCACTCGAATTGTTGCTTAAAAAGGTTAACTAAGTGTAACTTGTAACTGCATTTACGATTATTGTCTCCTTTGATTTCCTATAATTTAGTAAGGAATGACTTCCATGTGTGGAATTACTTTAACTTCAGGTATACTTTAATTTGGCCTGTGACGCAACCTCTTTTGTTCATGGAATAGCAATCTGGGTGTTGCCCACAAACTCAAACATGTGTTCTGGCATAAACATGGTGAAGGCTGGAAATGACATTGACGATTGCTAGAATTTTGCTTTTCGTAAAGCCTGGTGACTTTTAATTTTTAGGGTTCTTCGGATGATAAGGTCTTGCTATTTGACTCTGAGCATTCAACAGTCTTTTTTTTTATTATATAGGATCACGAAAAATATAAAAATAATGATGAACCCATGAGTTCGGACATAAAACTTTGATAAAAACATTTGAGTAAAAGTTTTTTACCATTCCAACATCCTTACAAGAACAACATCGAACAGTTATGAGGTTTAGGGTTTCAATTATTTCCTAATAAGAAATTTTGATGAGTCATATTAATATCGAATAGAATAGAGCAATCAAATTCTTTTAATCAAAAATAATTTTAAAGTGATCTAAAACTTCAGTTTCCAAAGAAATACCCCAGATATTGAGAATAGAGCTAAGCATGGCCTTCTGATTTTAGCCAGTCTAAAAAGGTAAGATTAGATCAAGTCTAATACCAGTTGAGACCCTGGTTGTACTAAATGCAGCTTAATCCAACATGAAAGGCCTATCGTCTTTGATAAGCTCGGGTCGTCCACAACCCTATTCTCGGTTGGGCTTGAGTAATAGTATTACACCTTACACTTAGGCCAACCCTAACATTTAGTGCATTACCCTTCTTGGGCCTAGACTAAACTTGCGCGACTTGGCGTATGCTCATGTTTAAGTGAGAGGATGTCCCTTCTTTCTTCTTTTTTTCCTTTGATTTAATAATTATTGGCTTGCCTAGTATTAGATATTCACAGGGTTTTTTTTTTTTTTTTTTTATATATCCAAATGGGAGTAAGGAAGTCTTTCGAGATTTTTTCGATGGTCCTTCCTAGTGAGGTGTACCGTAGTGTTTCAAGTGCAACTAGAACAGACCCATGTCCCCTTTGTTTGAACTTGAGGGAAAAATGCCATCCTCTTCCTTCCCAATTTTTGATAGGGTCAAATCCACGAAAATTACGTTTTAAAAGTTCAAGCTACCCATATTTACAAAACCATAGATTACTAAGAATGGCCATGGACCTAAAGTTGTTTTTGCGTGTGTTATAATTTTTTTTTTGCGCTGTATTAATTGATATCCGAAATTAAATTTTGACTAATTCGATTCGAAACTTATAGTGACCCATTAAGGAGACTACTCTCTCAATATAGTTTTTTTCATACCCAAATCGAAAGTCAAACTTGAAAATTTGATTAAAAAATCTAACGTTACATTTCACTGGAGTAACTATACGTTAGTTGTGTGTGTTAGAGTTGGCCGACGTTGATGTAGTCCCGGCAAGTGGAAATTTGGAAGTCCGTCATCTTTTTTCCTGGGAATTGCCTAAGACTCACGCTAAAAGCTTCCTTTGAATAGACCACACAATTTGGACCTTACATTGCCTCCAAATATCAAACTCACCTATTACATTAGTTTTCCATCAGTGAAGTCTTAACTCAATAAATACAAGAATAATTAGCGAGGTGCTTCCGATTGCTTAGTTCCTCAACCTTTTCTGAATTTAGAGTATCAGGGTTAATTCTTTAGCAAAATAATAACTGAAAATATTATTAAAACTTGAACATGTTCTATTGATGGAACCTACCCAATGTGTCAATTGCAAATTATGCCAACTTGGACTTTGAAACTATATACTTTTTTTCTTTGGTTCAATTGGAGGTTTATGGGCATAGAGCAACATATGTTGAGGGTATCCCTAAAGCCACGTAACTTGTAGGGTCGAGAACCCCCCCCCCCACCCCCCAAAACACAAAAAAGGGGCACAAACACAAACACAAACAAAAAAACAAACAGAGCCAAGGCAATTCTTTTGCAAGGCAAGGCCGGCCAGTTGGTGCAAAGACATAAGCCACCACGGGATTGCAAGTTTGAATTCACTTGCACAAGTAATTCACAAAATAATTGCCTGTACTAATAATTCCAAAGTATTTTGTGGAAATACTCTAATATTTGTATCCACTTTTTTAAACTTAAGTCTGTATTTATTTTTCAAAGTTTTTAGAAACGAAAAGAAATTTTTTTTTTCTTTTTGAAAAATTGCTTTAAACGTGGGAAACTTCATTTGACCATTTTTACTTCAATTTCACCCTAAATTCATATAGTTTAATAAAACTCATAAGCCGAGTGAATCTATGAACGAACAACTATACACACATTCTTTTAATTTTGGATTCTTCTTCCAACTCTTTCTTCCCTACTCTAGACGACTTCTTGGTCATTCGGAAGGGCTTCGTATAAATTAATTGTGTAACATTATAGCTCTTCTCTTGACAAATCCAGAGAGCAAGTTTCGAGAGTTATCTTGCATTCATGTTAAATTCGATTTGAATAAAATTGGGCTCCTCAAAGATAAATCTCTTATAATATTTATTTTTATCATATATAAGATTTGAATTCAAAATTTTATTTAAAGGGTATTATTATCCAGTCACTAAATCAATTAGATATCGATGAAACAACCGTAGTAGTATCATACGAAATTTGTCTTTACCAAAAAAATTTAATGATTCCTCTTGTATCAAACAACTTTGGTCAAACAGGGGATTATGATATTTTATTTAACGTTTGGAGGGAAAGATCACAAACTAACGAAAGAGTGGAATGAATGGTAAAGAAGTAAAAATAATTGTATGGCGTGTAGACGTGTGTTTTGAACTTACAGACGACTCATTTTCTAGATTTCCTTTTCGCTACTTGGAAATCTAGCCCGCCCTTTGAAGATTCCCTTCTAGTCGTTCCTTTTTCACAATAATGGGCAGCCTTGGGGTATTTTCGTCATTTTATCTTCCCCCCCGTGTTTTTGGTACTAGCTCCTAACGAGCCAAGTCACGACCAAACCGCCACTGGGTGGGCTGATTCCTTTTTCTCACAAGTCCTTCGTCCCTCCCTCAAAAATGACTTAGGGTTAGGGTTCCAATCGAATCGATCATTCACGGTGAGAGACAGAAGATGTGGCACGAAGCGAGGAGATCGGAGAGGAAAGTGCACGACATGATGGACGCAGCTCGGAAGAGAGCTCAGAGACGAGCCGTTTTCCTCGCTAAACGTCGTGGCGATCCTCAGCAAGCTATCCGAGTTATTGGATCTCGTTGTCGTGTTCATCGCGATGACGGTCTCTATCAAGCTTCTGAAGATCAGCATGGCCTGTATGTTTTTTCTTTTCATTTATTTTCCATATTTACGTTTCACCCACACTATGGAACGCCTGATAATTTTAGGGTTTTCGCGCTTCATGATTTGTTCATGCCTTTTTCTTTATTTTCTATTTTATTTTATTTTTTTGCGCAAAATGATGTAAGCGAGACACGGACACTGTATGACACATGGTAATGTCAATGTGGAACTGTAATGGCACCAAGGGTTCGTTTGAACTTAACTTTTTCATCTTTAGATCAAAAAGACTAAATTGTTAAACTCAGTCGGATTTATTTGCTTGGAACACCAGTTCAATTATAGAGTTTGTTGCTTACTTTATATTGTGAAGCAATGAAATCTTTTAGAGTTCATTTACAAATCTTATGTTTTTGTTTGTTTTGGGGGGGGGGGTTGTGGGTTTCTCATGCAACAAAAACTAAAATTGGAATTGAATTCCACAATTTTTGTGGAATTCATTTGGTTCCAAGTAGGGCATAATTATCTTACTTTGATCATTGTTCATTGTAGTTCATGGTTTGGGTTCAGTAGTGCAGTATGCTACCTTCAGTGATATGTGGCACATGTGGTTAGGCTTAGTTTGATGTTTGGTACCTTTTTCTGGATCACACAACTTGGATCATAGGTGGCTGGGTGTTTTAGTGATATTGGAGACTATGATCTTTAGTGTTTTGTTTAACCCATGTTGAACTAATGGTTTTTGTCCCCAAAACTCTATCGCAATTCCTTCTATCCTTGATTGAGGGATCTGCTGTGAGTCATCTTTTGGCTCCAAAGTGATGATGTCTTCCCTATAAGATATTGGTCAAGTTGACAAGGTTTAGACTAGTTATGTTTCTGGTGACGAATATTTATTATTATTTTTTTTTTTGCAATTTAGATTTGCCATGAACACCGACAAGGAAAAGTACAAGGAAAAGTACATGAGTTCTTAAACATGGATAGTGTGATTCTATTCCATGTTATTTTGAGCTTCTCTAGAATTGTTGGAAATGGGGGGGCATGTGGTGGCAAATTCCATTAAGTGTTGCCAACTGGATAATATTGGTATTTCAAGTGTAGAAAAAGTACCAAATAATTAGTTGTTAACCATCCTTAACTCCACTTATATTTTCTTTCAAATCATTTCAAATCATTTCAAATCCTTTTCATGTCTTTGCATGTATCAGGTGCACAGTTACATTAGTGATTTGATAGAGCATGCTATTAAGTTTCACATTTTAAATGAGGTTGCATTTTGTTTTGCCATCTTCTGAGTTCTTGACCAAGAAAGAGTAGTTTAAAGGTGCTGCGTGAAATGATATAAGTTATTGACTCATTTGCAGGTTGGTTAGGATGATATAGACCCTAAAATGGAGTATAAGATTAACCACATTATGGAATTATGGTTTCCTAAACCTTTTGTTTGCTTCAAAGGTGTCTTTTTCATTGGAGTTATATACTCTATTTTATAGTTTCCCTATGTGAAGTTGGGGAATCCTTTAAATTCTCTGGCCTTGTTTTTATAGCTGCACCTGTTGGTTGTGTTGTTGACCTTTTTCCTTATTCATTACTTAGTGAAATAGTCCAATCTTCATGTGGAGGTGTTATTTTTCAAGCATGTATATTGGTTTTCAAGTGCTAGCTTCTCCGGGGGAAAGAGGGGCCATGCCCCCCACCCACACCCCCTTCATAAAAATCCGTACAGTTTGGCTCTAATAGATGGTCTCTAGATCCATCCTTGAGCACCTTAACTACTACAGCTACTACAGCTACTACAGCTATGTGCGCTTGGAAAAGCTACGAACACTACCCTAAGAAAATTTACCTGATTTTTGTGTGTTCCAAAAATGGCATGCTCATATGTTGAGACCACTTTTTGTCAATATTAGTTTTAAGGTCTGCAAAAGTTGCGAACACTACCTTAAGAAAATTTACTTGATTTTTGGGCGTTTCAAAAATGGCATGTTCATGCATTGAAATCACTTTTTGTCAATATTAGTTTTAAGGTCAAAATTCTTTTTGATGCACGATTATTTTCCATTTGACTCAATATTGTCTGCAAGGCTTAGTGTTAGGTTAGTTGATATGATACTGGCACCCGATTTTACAGGTTCCCTAGTGCTTAAAGCATCCCATTAAGCATGTTAGCTCTAGGATTGGCAATATATGGACAACCTCAACTTCTTTTACTAAGTAAATGATGCTTTATAAAACTGAACCAAGACATTAATTAAAGATGCAAGCAACATATTTATTCATCTATGATTCGCCTATAAATACTAGGGGGTGTAGTGGTGCTTTTGAATAAGATAGCTGTTCCAGTAAATGTGTTTTGAGTGAAACATAATAGCCTAAAGACATTATATTGAAAATGGCATTTCCCACATCTACCTACTGAAGCTTTTACATAGACACATGGAAAATTTCTGTTGAAGATTTATCAAGATAACTTGATCTTTATGCTTTTGTGACTGCAAGTGGTGCACATTCAACTCGAACTAAGCTTGAGGTGTATAACTATCCTTCTTGTAGCATTATATGCCTTTTCTATCGCACTCTCAATTCCTAGCCTAGTGGTAGAGGGTTGAATAGGTTGGAAAGTTGTGGTAGGTTGGCTTCTAGGATAACATCTAGCCCCTTTTCTGCTGTTTATCAAAACGTTCAACTGTTGTATCCTTTTATTGTAAGGTTAATTAATGGGACCTCTTGTTCATTTCTAAAGCAGTTAGAATAAAATTAATTTTCCTACTCCGTTTTATCAGAATAATTCCCTTGAAGTGATGGCCTTTGTTTGTCTAATTTGAGTATCATTACAGCTGAAAATTTACATGTCTTTATCTTATCTGTCTTTTGCTAGGATACCTTGGAATGGGAAACAGGATATACTAATTGACAGGTACTGATGATGTCCCATTTCCCCTACTTTGCATGACTGATGTTTACTTGATTTCATTTGCATCAAGTTCATGATGAGCAGCTGGTTTAATTTGAGCAGATTCGATGGCTGCGCTCTTTTGGACTTTATCCGTGGTTCTGATTTTCAACGTTTTCGAGTACAAGAAAAGACACAGGAAGAGGAGGAGCTTGAAGAGTTTGTTAATTTTGAGCGTTATCGGGATTTAATTAAGCAACAACGTAGAGGATGTCGGTACTTTCTTGTTTTATTTGATCATGTCAAAAATTTATTTGACCATTATTAAGTATGTGCACATCATAGTCATGTCCTGCTTATGACCAAGAAATTTGAACAGTGACTATATATCTCTTTTGGAGTCAATTTTATGTGAAGAGTTTGTGCTATCAATTTTTCTATCTAAGCGTTTGCATCAACAGTTTCTGATGAAGAGGGTTTACGACATGTGAATCAAGAGATTGAGGCCAAAAATGCTGCTCTGATTTTCGCAAACAGGTTCTAACTTTTTATCTCTTGGTAATATTTTTGATTGAAATTGTTGATAATTAATTTGAGAGTTTATTATTGTTGCCGTTATTATTATTGCTGTTATAGTTTTTATTTGGAGATGAAATTTCATGTTTGTGGAAGCAGTTTTGCTTCAAACACAAATTTTTGGTTCTGATGGAAAGCTTTGCATGGGATGTGAGATGGGTGTGTATTTGCTGCATATAGGAGAAAATTGCCGCCTTTAGGCTTTATGATACTAGGAAGAAAACAAGTTTGTATATGTATTTTAGAACTATGACAGTAGCATGTGTATGACTATTTTTCCATTAATCCATCTGTTTCAAATATGTGTTGCATGGGGGTGTTTGGCTAAACTTACTAAGAATATTTGATGGCTCAGACTAACTAGAGCTTAAAGATAAGATTGCTCAGACTCGTTTCTTTCCATTCTTGTGTTGTTTTTGTTATTTACCAGGAGAAAGGATAAAGCAATCTATCCCCAAGAATGTGTTCGTATTTTGAGACTTTCTAACCATGAAATTTCTCCTAGAAATTTTATGCCATTCACTTTCAGTATAGTGGTCCTAAGATCAATTTCTTTACATCCCTATAAAAGCAAATAGCAAGCAATGAGTCTTAATGCCATGTTGGCATCAATCTCCATCCATTTCTCAATTTTGTTTTCTTAAAATTAGAATTAACTATTTGTGAAACAACTTAAATTATTTACAATTCTTTTCACTAAAAGCAACCTGCGTCTGTCCATGCTTAGCATGGGGTTGCCTGCTCCGTTGAACTAGCCCCTGCCACCTTTTTTTTAGGTTGTCTAAATAATGCAAAATGGTCCGTTTTGAATATACAAATATTATCTCAGTTTCTACCTTTTAAGGTTGTCCTTCACAAAGTTGACTTGATCACAGTTTTGAGACCTTTCAATCATCAATATATCACTCTTTCCATGATTCCTAAAGGGAATTTGAAAAGAATGATTGGGTGACTATATTATGCTGGAAAGTGGAGAGTGAGGGCAACTCTGGCACACCTAGATTTGACTCATTTCAATCATTGGGAAAAGTATCTATGTGCATTCGAAGGAAAGAATGCTGTCAGTAGAGGTGGACATTCATAGTGCCACGAGTTGGACCATGTAAATCCCATGCTAGGCAAAGGGGTATTAAGCATTTTAAATTTCACTTGCTAGAAAACAATTATCTTATTACATTAGTGTCATGTCATTTTTGCAAATATTCATCAGTGTTCCTTTTGTTGTTGTTTACACAATGTGTTCATGTGTGCTTCATGATGGCTACTAGTTTACTATGTACATTGATGATGCCAGTTTTGGCTCCAAGTGCTTCTAGTAGTTGAAACGTCGGCCATGGTCACGGTTTTAGTGCTCTATGAACTTGTATGATGATTATTTAAGCATAGTATGTGGTGTATTCATTACAGGTCCTGGTTCATGTAATTTTTTTCCTCCCGTTTCCTCCTGCATAATAATACTGTGACTGAAGTGTCATGTTTTCTTGTAGATCCCAGCCTGCCCAAGCTCCAGCAAGCATGGGGTCTTATTCACAAGTGGGTTTTTCATATGATGGGGATGGGAAAGGGGAAAACCAGTTCTCTGATGATGATGAGGACGACGACGATGATGATGAGGATGAGGATGAGGAGGACTTTAACAGTGATGATAGTAATGATGAAGGAGTGGATGCAATAGCAAAAGAGTTTGGAGTCAAAAGATATGGTTGGCTTGTTTACATGGATAAAAAGGCAAAAGAAGAAGCAAAAAGGCAGAAGGAAGTTATTAAAGGAGATCCTGCCATTGTGAGTCTGCAATCCCTGTGGCTTAGAGCTGGCTTTGTGCTATTTGCTTTTTTAATGACACTTGGTTGCAATTGCAATTCCTTACATTTGGGATTCTGCAGAGAAAGCTTAGTCGCAAGGAAAGAAGGAGAGCTTCTCAGTTGGAAAGGGTGAAAGAGAGGGAAGCTGCATGTGTAACTGGGACCAGAGTACTTCATCATGATCCCTACCGGTATAGAAGCTCGAGTGTCATCAGTGTGTATTTATGCTGTAGATTGATGTAGCTTTTGATGAAACAAGCTACCTTCGGTTGTATACTAATGAGGATATGGCATCTCAATTTTTTATGCAGGGAGTCAAGGCGAAGTCCTACTTATGAAGCATACTCTCGGTCCAGGAGGTAAATTTCCTTGCTTAATCTGATAGATGTGATTGATGCCTTTAATCTGCACTTATCCTCTTGTAGCATATACAATGTTCCATTCAAGTCTTCACTGGTTGTATGTTTTGGGATGCTATTTTCCCTTCACAGATCAAGATCAAGGTCTCAGTCATACTCTCCCCACTCAAGGCGTCATGGTCGTGGTGTGCATTCTGATGATGGCCATCAAAGCAAATCAAGAGCTCCTAAAATAGAATATATTACTGAATTCGGTGGTACTACTGAGGGGAATGATCCAAAGCTTGTGGGGTTTTCTCCACCACGATCTCCTCCATCACATGCTGGTGCATTAAACCGGTCGGAGCACTCGACCTTTAAGTATTGCAAAGATAGATTGGACAGTCTTTACTCTGCTGCCGCTTATCCTCCATTTTCTTACCTGAGGCAAACTTTTGTGGTTTAAAATAGATCTGATTAGGTTATCAGCATTACAGCCAAGAGGGAGAGAGAAGGAAGCTTCCTTTATGAAGCTTAATATTCCCATCAAATGGGCTTTCTTTATGCAGTTTGTGTGGAGTTATTGTGTGGGAACTGATTCTGTTACTTTTCTGCAGGCCTTCTTCGGGCCAGATTCTTGAAGCTTTGCATATTGATCCTGCATCTGGTGTAACTCTTGACCAAGAAAAGAATAAGAAAGTATTGAAGCCATCTGTGAGGTGCCTCTCAAATTTCCCAGTCAATCTCTGCTGTGTTTAATATTTCATTCTTCCCATTTACAAGTATTCGCATGCATAATCTTTCTTACTCTGTTTCCTTCTGTTGTAGCACTACATCAGCATTAGCAAAGTTAAGCAAGGGTACTACCTCTGGAGGCGCATCAAAACAACGACAAAGGGAGAAGAAGGAAACGCCTCAGGAGCGGCTTAAAAGGATTATGGCCAAGCAACTGAATAAACAGAGTATTAACTACACCATATGCACATTGTTTAGAAACAGCTTAATTTATGATGCCTGGTATACCTGGTGGAAATTAATTGCAAAATTTCTTTCCTATGGCCTTCATTATGCTCCCATATTCAGATTAAAATTAAGCTGGACCCAACAGTATAAACATGTCATTTTATCCCCTGCAGTTCACTTTTCTGGCATTAGGTAGTCCTCAGTCTGTATATTCCAATTTATATACTCTCTCTGCCATCATTTTTGCTTAACCTGTGTTATGCCAGCTGTCATTTAACTGTATTATTAATCATGTTCCATATGCACATCCAGTTTGAAAATAATTGGGAAAGCTTAGAGAGCAAATAATAGATGGCTTAAGTAACACATTTTAACTTGTAGGATTGTAACTTCCCTTTCCATACCTGTAGGTAAGTGAATCTGTTGCATATCTTACATGGCAGGCAGCATTATAGATGTCAAGTACCCCATCTACTCTGTGACAAGGCTTAGTTAAGGCAACATCATACATTTTAGCCAGACTAGAAATTTGAGCAGACTCTGTTGCATTATTTTGGGTGTCATAAAACTTCATGAATGTAAGGAAGCAAAGGATCAAAAATTGATTCTGCAACTGTTTATCTTTTTAGCAGAGCATTGTAGAATGCACGTGCATCAAATGGTTATTGCTGGTGTTATATGGATTATTAATGTACTTTGCAGTTAAAAAGGATACAGCAGCTGAAATAGCCAAAAAGCGAGAGCAGGAGCGGCAAAGGCTTGAGAAACTTGCAGAAACTAGCCGGTTGAGCCGATATAGGAGTCGCAGTCGTAGTAGAAGCTACAGTCACTCCCCTCCAAGGTAATTAACAATTATATAGGCAGTTAAGCCAATTGGGATTTATGGTTGCTTTAGTCACATTGTGCTTAAGTTCTTTCTAACAGTGATGAGTTTCCTTCCTTTGCCTTCCCTTTCTTATTCTTGAGAAGCT
This sequence comes from Dillenia suffruticosa, assembly GCA_033439265.1. Lineage (NCBI taxonomy): Eukaryota > Viridiplantae > Streptophyta > Magnoliopsida > Dilleniales > Dilleniaceae > Dillenia > Dillenia suffruticosa. The sequence continues at coordinate 4,407,109 of JAVTVX010000027.1, forward strand.
CAATGCTAAACCATCATAGCCTGCATAACACTGTAGAATGCTGCCCTTAACACCGCATGGTTGATTGTTAAGGTTTTATGCATGCCATAGTGAGTTTAAATTTAATCAATATTGCTTGAAGATGCTGGATAGAAGAAAATTCTAATGATTAGATACATTAGATTGCATGCGTCAGACTAGTGTTTCTTCTTGAATGTAAGTGGTAACAAAATGTTACAATTGTTGTGTGGATAGCAGTGACACATTATCATTGCCTGCAAGTTAGATTTCTAGTTTTCAACTTTGCTGCCTAAGTGATCTAGAAATGATTTTCTGTGAAATATGAAATTGGAAAATGCAGATACTGGTATTATGGTCTCTGCTTGTGCTGTTGGATGAATTTTGAATGTTGACAACTTGACAATGAGACTTAAGAATGGGCCAGGCAGGGGCATGCCTTTTAGGTTTGATTTTTGTAAATAGAGGAGGGTTACTGTCGAATGATTTTTAAAATGGGCCTGGCATGATCCAAAAAAACTTTAGGAGTAGTCTTGTGGTTTCACCTCCCTTAAGAATCTTAGCCCAACCTTGGGCCTATGCCCATCCTTTATTTCATTAATAACCTCCTTAGGCAGGCCTAGCCCTGCTCATTCTTAGGTCTATTTGTAGTTACATAATTCAGGTTTAGAGATTATTGAATGTGATTAGCAAATACATTTGCTTAACTTTGGAATTTGGTGGAATTTAGTGGCAATATATTTGATGTCTTCCCATTTCCCATCCTGTTCCATCGGTGAGCAAATTGCTGGGTTGCCTTTTGCTATTTTAAGTGTCAAGTGTCTATTTGCTCAAAATAAGATTTATTTATTGCAACTGTTAAGGTTGCTCCAATTGAAATTTGGTAATTTCATTTGTTTGAACGTAAGGTTCATGGTTATTAGAGTTGTACAATTTGATTTGATTTGAATAGGAATAGATTTGGTTTGGGCAGATGTATCTTGGAAGTGAGTCACATGTCGTTGAATCATGCATCTTGTAAGATTCCCCAAGTTGCTTGGAAAAAAAAAAAAAAATCAGTGGTAATAAAGATAGATGAGGTGTATCTTAGGATTTGTAGAGAAATATTAGAGAGAGATTGATGTGGAGAGATGAAGAACAGATGAAGAATATGGAGACAGGCCTCGACCTTGAGTTCATTGACTACAACAATCTCAGACCTCAGCTGCTTCATGTAGTAGTTGGAGGAATTCTTGGGCCAGAGGTAATCGGCCGTCGACTTATTCAATCGTGCTGGTGGAATGAAATTGGAGATAAGTATCTATATAAGTAATATTGAATGTTGCAATTCACAATTTGAATCATGATTCAGAAAATAAACCTTTTGATTCGCGGTTCAAATCTTGAACCATGGTTGGAAATATTTGTCCAAAAAGTTCATGATGTCATTTTTTTGGTCGAGTTGATTACAGTCTTGTTAACTACTGAATTTTCCATTATTTATCTTTATGTGGTTAAAGTCCATCATATAATGAGTTCCCCTACTTTTGGGTGCCATTTTGTAGTACATACAAAGCTTTCAAAAAATTTAATTAGATTACCACTCTGCCCCCGATTTACTGAATAAGACAGACTCTCTCCATGTTTAAGAATGTTTTACATGTATGTTTACTGCAGAAGATATAGACGTAGCAGAAGTCGAAGCAGAAGCAGGAGCTCTCGGAGGAGGAATTATTCTCGCTCGGGTTCCCGATCTCTCTCTCGCTCTCCATCCCGTTCCCATTCTCGCTCTTATTCCCGGTCCCCAAGGTGATCAATCATGTTATTTTCTGTTCCTTGGTCTTGCACCAGACAAATTTGTTGACACTTGTATTTATTACCGAGCTAAAACTGCAGAGTGAGAAGCAGATCAAGGTATTGAGACAGAGGTTGCTGGGTTTGCTGCTATTAGGGGATTGATCTGATTAACTTAACATCAATGGTTCCTCGGCATGGTGTAAAGTAGTGCCAGTCGTACTCAGAATGATGCATCTACAGGTGTTAATATTAAACCTTGAAGTCTTTTTTTTTTTTTTTTGGTTGAAAAAACCTTGAAGTTGATTTTTTCTTCCATCTTTTCTATATAGACTTGCAATTTCCCTTCCAATATTTTTCTATTGGGGCTTCCCTCATTCCTTTTATCGAGCATAATGATGTGAATCGGGCTTTAATGAGTTCTAATATGCAATGTCAAGCAATACCGCCTTATCGGTCTAAGAAGTGCATTGTTGGAACTAGGTCGGAATGCCAAGTGACTCTAGATTCAGGGTTCTCACTATAGCTGAATATGTGGGAAATATAATTTATACCAATGCTGCCAAGAAACTTTTGTCAAGTAATAGAGATGTTCAGTACATTCCATTAGTCATGTATTAACATTCCACTTGTGTGCATAAAAAACATCAGGTTCAGTGGGGTATATACAATGGAACTTTAGCTTTAGCTGGTCATGACCAAGAAACCACTGATTTTGCTTGGTGGGCTGGGAATGACTAACTTATCAATTTATTCGGTAAATTACTTGGGGCTCATGTTGCCCATGTTGGACTAATCGCATTCTGGGATCCAAAATGAATTCTTAGATCTATGGATTTATCAATATTAAATTCGTAAAAAGATTCAAATTTTTGTTGGCAATTATGTATAATAAAAAAAAAAAATTCATAAAGTTAGAGGAACTTATGAAAATCCGATTGTTGTGAATAATGTACCAAAGCAATTTCCTCTGTATGATCAAGTCAAGTGTTGTATCTATTCTTTTCCCTGGCGTAGCTAGGACGTCCTAATCTACTTTAAAAAAGTATTTCTGTTTTGTAATTTTATAATCCAGTTTTTTAATTTCTAATTGATCTTTGAATACAAATCACGAAATGTAGATTCTTTCTCGAATCTGTTATTGAAGTAGATCTATTATACACCTGATAAGTATGAATACGCAATGGGACCTTGCCCCCATTTTTTATGAGCGAATTCTATGAAATATATATACGTATCATTTTAGGATTTTAACTAGACCCTCATTTTTTTTTTCGGATCCATCTTACATCAATAACTCGACCCCTGTCACCAATAGGATTTTAACTAGACCCTCTTTTTTTTATCAGATCTATCTTACATCAATAACTCGACCCCTGTTACCAATAGGTAGTTTTAGACAAGTTTCCTTTGAAATGGTTATTTCCCGCAAACCCTATGATAGATTTGACCATTGTAGCGAACATTGCACTTGTATCATGTATGGTAGGTAGGAGGGGAAAGGAAGTAAAGAATTATCTACTTAAAATATTCTCCTTATTTATTTAGGGGGTGTTGGTATCCATGGAAGTAAATATTCATCTTCCAAAGTGGGGATAAATGTTACTTGAGAGGGGGGAAAGTAATGGGAGAACAAAGGTTCAAAAATAATAAACATTGTAAAAATGATGTGTTTCCTTGCTTTTTTCGTGATTTAATTTACACAAAAAAAATTTTAAAGTAAAATGAGTACATAGATAAATTTTAAAATAATTTAAATTATTTAAGAGAAAATTTTAACATGCTTAGCTTCGGGGGGGAAAAATAAAGATTTGGTTTTTTTTTGGAGTGAAAATTTAAAATAAATGTGTTTAGAAAGAAAAAAAATGAATCAAATTAATCTTTTAGAGAAAATTTTATTTAATTTTTTAACAGAAATTTAATGTTATTTTTTATTTAATATTTAAAATTAATGAATTTGAAGAGATAATATGAATTAAATTGACTTTTTAAAAAGAAAAAAATTAATATATTCACTTTTAAAAGGTAAATTAAGATTTTCCCTTTTAACCTTTTAAACTGTACTTAAACACCACCTTTATTTAACCGAACAAAAAAAAATTATACAAATAATATTTAATCATTAAAATATTATTTTTTCTTAAAAATTTTCTTTTCAAACAAACATGTATTAAGATCTACCAACCCACAACAACAACAAATTTAGACCTAATCTCAATATTTGGGATTATTTATCTTTTATTTTTTCTCATTTGACAAAATTTTTACGCTGCCTGTTGTTCTATCGTAACCCTCTACTCCTTTAGCTGGGTTTGAGACTGGCCGTGACAGAGTTCTTCTAAGATCTCCCGACCCACAACTATTAAAATTCAATGTTGGACAATAAAAGCGGTCCGTCTTTGATGATGGACTATTGAGTTTAATTCTAATAATATTTTACTATTTTTACATCGAAATAATGCAGTTTTTTTTTTGCCAATCCCAGTCTATAGATTGCATTATTTTATAGAAATCTCTCTAAACGGTGCCAATTGATTTAGACAATGGAAATCTCTCAACCCTAATTTAGCACCATCTGATTCCAGATTGTGTAATTTTTTTTTTCTGAATGGTTTTTTTTTTTTACCCACTAAACAATGATTTTATTATCTCTCTCAAAGGAGATATTCTTAAATTACATTTAAATTTATTTGCACGAAAAATATTTGCGAGCCACTTAAAAACATATGAAGTGCCTATAATTTAGTAGGCTATTCATTTAGGCATGCGGAAAAAAAATGGTGACTACGACGTCAGAAAGATGGGGTTTTGCAAGAAGATTGAGGTAAGGTATCAGTTATCAGTGTCACATAGGAACAGGTGTAACAAAAAAAATATATATATCACATAGGAAAGGCGAAACCAAAACATGAGAATCCTTTTTAAATTGTCATGAGAGAGCTGCTGTCTCAAGTCAAGTTCGAGATAAAAAACACCAACTTGATCATCTTTTACGTGGTACTCCTCTCTCTCTCTCTCTCTCTCTCTCTGTGCTTTGCATCTCTTTGGGTTCCCGTGAGGCACACGGGATCCCTTTGTGGCTGTGGGGTGAGGTATCAACTTTGAGAGCATAGGGCATCATAAACCTTACGGCTTAAACCCCACCTCACCTTTTTCTCTATCACACGCACGCCTCTCATCTCATGACCGGACACCCGACCCAAATTGGTGCTCTCTCTCTCTCTCTCTCTCTCTCTCTCTCTCTCTCTCTCTTGCACACACATATATATAATACCTATTGAGAATTATAGGAAATCCCTAGAAGCAAAAGGTCCAGACGAAAGGGGTTTAACGTTGAGTACAAATGAGGCTAGAGGGAGAAAGTGAAAGGCAGAGAGAGAGAGAGATAGAGAAAGAGAGAGAGAGAGAGGTGATCGAATATAAAAAGTGGGATCCCCACACGAGGGGACACAACCTTTAAATTTTCACTTTTCTTTTGTGGTGGAGGGGACTTTATAGCATGACGTTCATGTAGATGCTACCAATAACCCAAGGTCATCACCACCTTAACTAGGGTTGGCTCGATAAATGAGATCTCTTTATAATTTCAACTTCTTAAGATTCAAATTTCTATTAAGAGTGAAACCATAAAATATTTTTTGCTTGATTACTTGTAGTATGGATGTAATAAATTATTCACTTGATATATAATATTTAGTGTATATATATAAAAATAGTTAATCGTAGAAAATGCAAACATATGGTTGATATAATGTGCCATTTTTTGTTGGGAATCGTGAAAAGTCTCATTTCAAATATGGTTCAACACCAACATTATTTTGGTCCTCTCTTTTGTTTGATTAATTAATATATATTTTTTAATCAACATATAGTCAGTTTAGTAGGATATGATATTAGATTCTTTAATCAAGTTTTGGGTTTAAAACTTAGAAATAAAAAAGATTATATTTGGAGAGTTATTCCCTAAATAGAATTCTTATAGACAGTCGAATCGTATTAATCAAAATATAATTTCAGATATTGTGTGAAAAATAAAAAAATATATACATATTTTTTTTTCTTTAACTCGATTAAAAGTTTTTTGTCTTCCCACAAATGTGTACTTATCCGAGTATGGAATCACCGATTGCCTCGTGTTCTCACTAATAAAACCCAACATTTCCCTTTCAAAAAAGTAAAACCCTTTTTAAAAGAATCAATGCATCAATCAATTACTTATCAAAATCCCTTTCACGTCATTATTTAATTATTGATTCTTAGGTATTGGCTTTATGATCAACTATAAAATATGAAGAAATGAATGTCAATCCATTCCCTAAAAAACCACCTTCTGATAGGCTTTAACGGACCATTACTCCTATGATACTAGCTAGACAATTAACTTTATAATAGCAAATAATATTATCTTTAAAAAATTTACATCAATTAATTCAATTTTTGTTGTGATATATAAATATAGGAACCATACATCTTACTGGTTAACATTGTATCAAATTTCTTTGAATTAAGTGATCAGACACTCTACTCTCTTAATCAGAAGTTTCAAATTCAAAAATTAGAAATGACGAAAAAGAATTTGGGAAAGTTTACCTTTAAAATATGTTCACAATAAAAACCAAAAAAAAAAAAAATTATAGTTAGAGTTAAGTTCTCTCTTTATATACTATTAGAGCTACTTCAAAGTCTGAATTTATTCTGTCGGACTCTATCAGAATTAATCTAAAGCCATTCATTTTCAAACTTTATCAAAGTAAATCCAAACTTATTCTGTTGGACTCGTTAATTAGAGTAGCTAACTTTTAGGGTAGAATTTAAGGGGTTTTTTTTTTTTCCTAATAATAGAATTAATAAAATACTAACTTCATGAAGTTTTTTATTTTATAGGAGAATATTTTTTTAATGACTAATAAGATTGTGTTGATTGCGATTGGCTTTTGAGGGGTCAAGTGGCGCCACTCAATAGTATAGAATTATTGGAAGAAAGATATATGGTGCACTTGAGAGGGCGTATCTCTTTTGGACTAGATGACATTATATTATATCTATGCAAGGTTTTAATCTTAAAACAATTGAATAGGTATTTAAGTAGGTTATATATCTGCACTCTACCCTACAAATTGATTTTCATTCTTCTTAGCATGTGTCCATTTTTATAATCACTGATGAACACATTTAAACAAATCAATATGTTTTTCTAGTGTTATTCGGCCACATTTTAGATCAAACTTAGCATAAAACTCCCTCTCTCTCTCTCTCTCTCTCTCTCTCTCTCTCTCTCTCTCACTTAATCAATTAGTGTTCGAAATCATATTTTGACTAATTCGCTTCGATCTATTGTTAGACCCCTACGATCTACTATTAGACCCCTATAGGGGGCTCTCCTAAAATAATTTTTTTTATTCTTAATTTTTAAATCTAAATTTTAATTAATAGATTTAGTGTCCTTCCCACCGGCCCCTTCCTCTCTCCCTCCCTTCTTATCACAATGATGTTATATTATAGCTACGGACGAAAGTTAAAGATCATGAAATTTAATTATCTAATGCCATCTTGAAAGTGGGTGACAAGGCATTCTTTTTTTTTTTTGGTTTTCACATGAGTTTTATCCGATTAATTTGGTTTGAATACTGTAAAATTCATGTTAGGAGTTGATTCTCTCAAATTCTTTTTTATTATTCCTGAGACTCAAACTCAAGATCTCTAATTAAAAGAATATAGTGTTCGACCACTCAATCCAAAAATCATATATCTTATAGGACAAACTTCTCTGGCTCTTATTCATGTTAAATCATTGGTGGTTTATTAATCCATTTACTGAATTGTACACGAGAGATCAAAATTCGACTCGTCATATTCACAAAGAAAGGGACTCTTCATAGGAACTTGAAACATCAAACTCAAGATGTGATCTTTGATTTTCTATAGACCAAAATATTGATTGCCTATACATCAAAACATGTCTCCTTCATTACAAATAATAATGAATGGGATCTCTTCTCAAGTTACGTGCACCTAACAGAAATTAATGCGATGTTCACATCATAGGAGCACACCCACATCTTTTCGGACATCCCTCATTGGGATGTAAGGGCAAAGAGAGTAAGGACTAAAGGCTTTAACTGAGATCAAGTGTGCGTCTAGGGAACATGTGGGGAGTGCCCTAATGAGAGCTTGAGGAAGACAAGCAAGCAATGTTGCCCATTACTTCATTCATTTTAGATGAGAATCTATCTATTTCTCTCTCTCTCTCTCCCCGTTCCACATATATCGGGCCCTCACCTTGCCTGATAGTGCCGTGGAGATGACCATTTTATCATCCAATCTTGTCCATGGGTGCTGTCCATATTGGCTCTGCTCAACCAACAGTGACATTTCCTAGAGTTTTGTAGTTCCTTAGTGGGTGACTTGAGCATATGCTATAATGGTCCATATACTACTCACAAATCACAATACCCTACAATTCTACTCTCTCGCTCTCTCTCACAAACGCACACTCGTACCTCGTGAAAAAAGTTGTTAGGACATGAATATAGTAGTGGCCATCTTTGTACAAATTTTTTATAATCCGTAAGTGGATTAGTTGAACTTTATTATTATTTTTGGCTTGCCCTTATTTGTTCCGTACTGTAAGCATCAGCACCTTTGGTTGCTTTGATTCACTATAAAGTTGTCCATGTTGACAAGCATTTGTCGAGGCAAACCTTTCTCTAACTCTAAACCGGCCATTGGAAAAAGAAAAAAAGTAAATTTAAGCTTAATTTTTAAAAACATTTTTATTATTAAACAAAATAACTTAATCTACATATCCTCTATAAGTGGGACATTCTAAATTTTAGGCACTTCAAAATAAGTTTTGGTTGAGGGAACTATTAATGGGGATAGGACCGAGCATCAATGCTGTCAATCTTTAAGGTGATCCAATATATAGTCAGTTTAGTGAAATAGGGTACTAAATCTCTTAATTAAATGTTGAATTCAAAATTTAGAAATAAAAAAAATTATGTTAGGAGAATCACACCATAAATAGAACCCTCTACAGATACTCAAATAAGATTAACGGGAGTATAATTGCGGATGTCGGTGGTGATGGTACCAAAAAAATCGATCTCCAGGAGTCCTTTATGAGTAAGCCATGCCTTTTGCTCTTATTAGGCATTGAATGATCGACAATTTTCTTTTTTCTTTTGAACCACTACTATTTGTAATTTACAGTTTCACTTTGATGTGAAAGTAATAATGCACCAAACCCTAATTTTTATTTTCCCTGCAAATTTTGATTTGGTCCCCAACCATCTTAACCTTTGGGCTCTTGAACATGTGTGGCATCTTATGCCATTGCAAGTTGCAAACATCCACATAGCGCAAGTCACAAGTTGTAACATTTTAAAATTTTTATTTTTCCAAGAAATATCTCTTTGGGAGGTAGGAATGATACCCTTTTTTCTTTTTCTTTTTGGTTTTTAAATAAAAGCTGCATTGAACACGTATAATAGTACATAAAACCTATATATCAGACAAATACCTTAGACAAATCTTTTAATATTTTCCTACTATAATCATCAAATCATCAAATTTAAATTTTGGATTTAGAAAAAGATAGATACAACTCGTATTAATCAACCTGATTAATAGCATAAGAGTGAGACTTTGTGTGGGATTTGAGCAAGACATGATGGGTTATGTGTCTTGTAAAATATGCAAATGAGGAGAGTGTCTAGTGGGTGACATTCTTGTTTTAAAATGGGCCTTCACATTGCTTGCTGATTCAATGGACATGACATCTAACATAAAACAGTTCTTCTCTATGGAAGTGTTGCCCCATTTGCTACCTATTTGCACAACTATTTGTCACCTTACGGGGGGGTTTGTGGCTCCCTCTTGCAATATTTTAAAACTCCTTCAAATCTAATCTCTCTCTACTTATACTATAGAGTTACTATTCGAAAATAGTTTTAATTTTCTCATGAGTGAAAATAATTTATTATAATTAATCAAATCATTATATAAAAAATCGTTTAAAACCCCATCATCTGACGTGTGATTATATATATAGTCGCCTAATAAAAAAATCATTCAAATATTCAAATCATCTAATATTTTTTTTTGTATATACATAAACTCAATCCTGAATCTATTATATTGGAGATGAGAAAGATGTCACTTGAGTCAAAAATCCATCGGCTCAAATCATCTAATACGATGTTCAATATATATAAAGGATAACCTTTTAACCTTAATGTTGTGCATAGGTTGCTTGGTTTTAGGTAATTGGGACTTTGTATTGGCCTCGTTGTAATGTTGAGTTTTGGAAATGGAATTTACTTAGAGGGGCATATTCTTCAGTAGTGTCATGGGTGGTTTTGAAGTTACTTCCAAACAAAGATTTGCAACATGCTCTAATTTTTCAGCTTAAGTAAGAGTGGTGGGTTTTGCAAGTAATGAGTCTATCTACATTTTTAATATTGCCTCTCTCTCTCTCTCTCTCTCTCTCTCTCCAATCCATTGAAGAATCAATTTGGCCGAACAATCACATCGTTGACCATTTACATCAAACCAACCTAATGATTATGACCAAAAACAAACATAAAGAAAGAAAGAAATCCAAGGTCTGTGATCACATGCCAACCTCCATTATTTTTTTGAAAGTCAATCACAAGCTTCTCCTAAAATTTCCACATTTCCAACCTCATGTGTTGTGCATTAAATATATTTTTTTTTATACGATCAGAAATAATTAAACGAAATCAAATCAAAAAAAAAATAATAAAAATAGAAACACCGAGCCGTAAATATTTGGGTCACGTGACCAGTTTTAATGAACCAAACCATTAATCTCCGTTAAATAAATTTTTTCTCCTTCTCCTTGGTAAGGTCTTTAATTCTTTCCCCGTGTCATTAGAGTAGTGAGTATACTTCTTGCCGCTCCAACAAATGGAATACAATAATTTCATTTTACTCTAAATTTTATATCATTTTTAACTTTTCCATCAAAAACTACTGTAAATTTTCATTTCCATCGAAATTTCAAATTTTGCTCTCCAGATTTAATTCATTTGTTCCATTATGAATCAAAGGACAATAAATTAGAGAGAATTTTAGTTGGGAGATTATTGAGGTACCTTTGTCTACTTTGACTTTTGAGGCTGAAAAAGTCCATCTTGATGGCAATAATTTAAAGTTAATTTATTTTTATATATTATGTATCTTAAATTAATATCTTAATTCAATTTTTAATTATCAGAAAATATTTTTTAGTCATAATCAAAAAACATTTTCTACCAACTGCAAATATGCTTTCAGGGATCCAACTTATCCAAATCAATAAAAGATGACAGCATTTGTTATTTAATCAATCTCGCGTGTTTAGGTATTGAATTTTTTTAATTAAAATTTTGAATTTAATTTTTGAAAATGAAATAAATAGGCGTCGAGAGAGATTATCCTTTAATGAGCCCAACAGTTAACTCAAATCAGAATAATTAGAATCAATTAAATTGATTATCGGATACTAGACTGATAAGTAAATATAATATATATATATATATATATATATTATCTTGCCCACATCAAGCATTTTTCTTTAGAGTGATTTGTGAATAAACAAAATATTGGACATGAGCATTTTTATTTTATCTGATTTGGTATGCATAATTTGTAAATTATTATTATTGTATATTTATAAAATAATAATTAAGCTTTAAAATATGAATTCTCAAAATATTTTTCCTTTTTATAAAACATCTTTTAAAAATACTAAATAAATCTGCTAGTAAAAATTATTAAAAATGGTACTAACGAATTTTAAAATCACTTTTTACTTTGAAGAAGTTGGGAATGGGGAGAATCATCTAAATTGATTACTTTTGAAAAAAAAAAGTAATAATAATAATCATAAAGAAAACCTCAAAAAAAGAATTTTGATTTAAAGAAAAAAAATAGCACTCAAAAAATAACCAAAGGAGGTGGATATGGCACGTGCACCGAAAGCCTCCATGTGAAAAGAGTTTGGGGTGGTTGAAATTTAACTGCCGGCCGTTGCCTGCCTTGTGTTTTTTCTGTTGACAATATTGCCCCTCTCAAATCATTTCCGCAGGATTTTAATGGTAATAATTTAATCGACTGCCCTTTCAAAGGGTTCAGAATAGACTGCCATAACTCTGCAAACTTTTGTTTTTATTGATTTGTTGATAATATATGAATACTACAAGGAGCAAATCGAAATTTTGGTGCTGGTTTTTGTATGTCGTAAAGATCATATTAAATTCGATTAAATTTGATTTAAATTAAATTAAACTCAAAAAAGTTAAAATTCTCACAATAGTCAAACCAGTAAATTTGTTTAGAGGAAATCAGGGCAACTAGACTTTGCTGTGATGGTTTTTGCTGTTTCCTATTTTTAGACCATCAACGTGATTTGTTACATTGAAATTTAGATAGAGAGAATTGGACTAGAACATGGGACTAAATTATAAGAAAATAAATCTCTGAGGTTTTAATCTCATTTACATCCAAATTTTTTTTAAAAAAAAGGATAGAATATACATCTCTCGCTAGAAATAAATTCAGAATTCAAATTTCGATAGTTATTGATCATAATGTTTCGGTTTTGATTCCACATATAGAGTTTTCCTAATTACTTTTACTTTATGCGTTTTGTTTATAATATATATTTTTTAATTCTATATGCCTAATAAGTTTGGAACAATGATTGAGATATTCATGGTTATACATGAAAAAAAGTTCTATATCATTCCTAAATTTCTCATAGGTTTATGATTCAAACATCACATTCATTTTTATGGGTATTTAAAATTTCACTAAGGAAAAATTCACAAGTTCTTTGATGAAATAAACCTCGGGCAAAAGATGTCCAATTGTATTCAGGTGGGAATTGATGAGAGGAATTGCCATTTTTCCACCCTATCATTTTATTTTTACTTTTATTAAAGGAAAAAAAGCTCGAGAAGCGAGAGAGAGAGAGAGAGAGAGAGAGAGAGAGAGAGAGAGTAACATTTTCAATAAATTTGTATGCATATTTTCTATAAAAACCATATACAATGGGAAAAAGAGTGATATTTTTAATATAAACTTATTCCCCTCCTCTATTGAAATAATTCAGCCATTTGTCATAAAAAGAACCAACATTTTATTATTTTATTTTTCAATTTTGTTGTCGCGTTATTTAGTGAAAGTTTCTTTTACGAGTTTAGTTTAGTTTAAAAAAATTTTCTAAAAATAAAAAAGAGTTTAAAATGTATCCGTCAAAAAATACAAATTATGATATTCAACGATTATAAGTTTTCAAAATTCCATTATCTCCCCTAATACTAAAAAGGGTAAATTAAAAAAAAAATAAAAAAGATCAAACGCGAAAATTGATAAAAAAATGCTACCAAAACAGATACAGTAAGTGTCAATTAAAGCACGACTTTTGTTGTACTTGCTTTTAATTAGTATACTCTTAGCTTCCTACCAATTCTGTCCTGTTTTGTAATGAAGGGTAGGACCCCTTAATTAAAGAGAACCATGTCCTCACCCAAGGCATGACTTACGGATATATCTCCTATTTGCAAATTTCTCTAAGCTCTAAATGTCACAATTTAATTTAAATATCTGAGCATCACCATCTCATATGAGAAAGTAGACATCTACTTCAAAATCGGTCTTTACACTGCACTCATCTATTCTTTTCCCTTTTCTTTAACAAAAGTATAAAAGCAAACATCATGTTCTATAGGTAAATACATCTAACTTTTTCTTTCTAAATTTTCTTTTTCTTGACCGAATAGTTTGTAATATATTATTCATTTGATCACTTTACTCTCATTTTATGCAGAAGCGACACGAAATATCATGATTATCTATTTAAAATTACGTTTTATATTATAATAATATTGAGATACAACTGATAGTCTTTCCGAAAATTTTTTAACCATTCTTACAACATTATTTTGGTAAGATTAAGCTAGTGATGGCAATGGTTTTTTTTTCTTTTGTTAATATAAAGGAACATGAGACTGTCAGCGCTGTTACCCCAGCTGGGCATGACCATGAAAATCTCTTTTAAATCGAATTCATCACTATAGCCCTACGACAACGTGAAAAGTATATATATATATATATATACATTTTCTTAGCTCAATGATATCTTGGCAACGCAATTTCGATTCATCAAGCAAAAGTTTTTCTTAAAAATCCTATTAAATTAACAAGTAAAAGATTGGACAATGATTATTTGTTACACTTTACGATTCAAATATTGTTAGGTATAGTACTCATCTCTTCCACCAATCTAGCTGCTTGGATTCCCTACATACATTGATGTGGATAAAGTATTCCGAAACTAAGAGAAGATCTAGGACCCACCCCCATCAATTTTCTTTTCTTTAAATACTTTGCTAATCTGTGTTTGGTGAAGAACCCCAACTAAATATCTTTTACCTTTTCTTTTCCTCTTAAAAAATGGCCAGAAACCATCAAATTTGAATTTCTTTGGCATCATTTCCTTTGTTCTCGAATCTATGTTTTGTGTACGAACTCTAATACTTATGTTTAACTATATCTTTGGGCATCAAAAAATCACCATTTTATATATTTTTGGCAAATTATCTATATTCTAAATTTGTGTGGTATAATATTCTTTTTTTTTTCTCATTTCTGGTTCAAAGATTTCTTTTTTTTTTTTTTGGTTCCCACGAGCCCTAAAATGCAGAATACGGATAATTTGTCAAAAATATATAAAATAGAGATTCTTTTTTTCTTTTCAATTTATTCATGCTCTAAATTTGATTTCTTTCACATTTTTCCTATGATAATAAAGCAAATAAAGTGTGACACCAGATATTTCTATACATTATAAAGGTCGAGCTAAATTCAGAAAATAAAGAATATGATTAGAATTTACGATATAAGACAGTAATTTATTTATTTTTTTCCAAATCTATGATGAAATGAAATAGCAATCTAATTAAAGCAATGAAGAGAAAATGAATGTGATTATCTATAGTTTTGCTTTTTCTAATACAACAAAAATTAAAGCAAAGATCGAAAATAGGAGCTTCATGACCGTTGCTTTGCGGGAAAGTGGTCTTGTTTGTAGGTGCATGATTAAATTCCAACGGTAAATTGCTTGATGTGACTAAAAGAAGGAGTATATGGTCATGCCGTTGCTCAACATGATGTTAAATTCGTCGTCCAAAAAATAAATAAATAGGCTAATTTAATTTTACGGGCATGACTAGAGGTGGAGTATTAAAGATCAGTAAATTCTTGTGTAAAAAGATATTAAAAGTATGAATAGTTTTGAGTTGTCATCTCACTTGAAGGAAAGTAAAACCAAGCGCACCGTTCGGCACTTGGCGTGACCACTCTCTCAAGTCTTTTGAGTGTGTAAAATACACATAAAATAAAAGTGTGTCCCCACCACCGTCCCAATTGCTATTAATATGCTCTTTATGTCTTTTTCACTCCTAAAATCTTCTCTCTCTCTCTCCCCCCTCCGCTTCACATTTTCTCTTCTCTCTTTCCATCTCTATCAATCAACCAAGAGGAAGAACAAGAACAAGAACAAGAACAAGAAAATTGGTTTCGATCATCAAAGGGGTGCAAGACAGTTTAGCAATGGTCGACGTGGACCGCCGCATGACCGGACTAAACCCGGCCCACATAGCCGGACTCCGCCGCCTATCTGCGCGGGCCGCAGCGGGCCCAACAACACCAACTCAGCCCACGGGCCCGACACCTGCCCGTAACAGTCTCACTTCCTTCTCCCAAGCCAACAAGCTAATCACCCATCTGAAAAGCTCCGGAATCCAAGTCCAACCCGGCTTATCTGAAGCCGAATTCGCCCTTGCCGAAGCCCAGTTCGGCTTCACTTTCCCACCCGACCTCAAAGCCGTTCTCTCCGCCGGCCTCCCCATCGGCCCCGGCTTCCCTGACTGGCGCGCCGCGGCCTCACGTCCTCATCTCAAAGCCACACTCGACTTGCCCATCGCTGCCATTTCATTACAAATAGCCAAAAACTCACTCTGGTCCAAATCGTGGGGCCCGAGACCATCCGACCCGGAAAAGGCCATCCGGGTCGCCCGAACTGCCCTCAAGAGAGCCCCTCTCCTAATCCCTATCTATCATCACTGTTACATCCCCTGTAACCCGTCTTTGGCGGGCAACCCCATTTTCTACGTCGACGAGAATCGGATCTTTCTCTGCGGGTCGGATCTATCCGACTTTTTTGAAAAGTCATTGTTCCGGAGCTCCGATGACAAGAAGGAAAAGCACAGGTGTTCGGATTTTTCCAGGAAGAGTTTAGATGGGTCTAACGTCGGCAAAACTCCGAGATGGGTAGAGTTCTGGAGCGATGCCGCCGTTGATCGCCGGAAGAGAAACTCTCACTCATCGTCATTGGCGTCTTCAGCGTCTTCACCGGAGAGATACTTTGATATGCCGAGAAGATCCGAAATGCCGAAATGGGTCAAGGATTATATTGAGCAAATCGGGTCGGTTTTGAGAGAAGGCGGTTGGGATGAATCAGACGTCGAAGAAATCATCCACGTATCGGCATCTGGTTTCTTTGAGAACAACGAGATGGTCTTGTTGGATAATCAGGCGGTTCTCGATGCACTTCTCTTGAAAGCGGATCGGTTTTCGGAATCCCTACGAAAAGCGGGATGGAGCTCCGAAGAAGTCACGGACGCTTTCGGTTTCGATTTTCGACCCGAGAAGGAAAGGAAACCGGTCAAAAAGTTGTCCCCAGACCTCGTTGAGAGAATCGGTAAACTGGCCGAATCAGTTTCCCGGTCATAATATTTTCTTTAAAATAACAATTTCCAAAGCATCGGGTTTGGGTTTTTTCTTTTCCCCTCTTTTGGGTTAAAAAGAGGAAAATAAAATAAAAAAAAAATGGGAAAGGCATTGTACTATGAAAAGGAATATAAAAAGAAAAGGGTTATATAGAGAGATGATTAATACAAAATCTCATCTGTAATGCTATATTTAATACAAATAATAAACAACAAAATATTGCTGGTTAGCAAATTTGGCTCCGAATCCTCTGTGCACGTGTGCACCCAAATTATTTTTTTTTTCATGTTTTTGTTTTATTTTTTCAATAAAAGTTGGGGGTCCAAGGTTTTTGAAATCATTCGAAAACAAACAAAGTCCAAGTCGGCATAATTTTTATTATTCTTAAATTTCTAAATTTGTTAGGAATAGTTTTGCCCATAATTTTTGAATGATCCTATTTTTGTTTTAACTTAATATGCATATCTTCGACGGCGGTGACGTAATTTATTAAATTTTTTTAATCAGAAATAATTTAAATTGATTTCAAAATAAATATTATTTATATTTTTAATTTTATAATTAGGATTTTACTCTATAAATTCATAACAATTAGTTTTTATTAAATATTTAGTTTGGACTATAAATATTTATTAGAGTGAGGTCGGAATCTCCCTTTTTTTAGCTTAAAAAAGGAAAAGTGAGTCGGTATGATATTGAAGTTCTTCAAAAGCAGAATCATAACGTTGGTGTAGACTTGCGCTGGTGATGTGGGACAGAGCGCATCATCGATCGAGGTTCGAGGTCATGCTTCCGGACAACGTTTTTCGTGTTCCGAAAAACACTGAAGAAAAGCAAAAACACGTTGGTGAAGGGTACTTACTTCTGTTTGGAAAGGAAGAAAGAAAAAAAAAGTACTGGATTTTTTCTTGGAATTCGGGAAAGATATGGGAAATGGAAAGATAAGAGGGAGAGAGAGAGAGAGAGAGAGAGAGAGTGTGAGACTGACAGGAGAAGGCGTTTGGCTTTTGACAGACAGAACAACGAGGTGATGTGCAGCAGAATTTAGTAGCGAAAGGGAATTTGAATCATTTCCATGCCAAGTTCAGATATCTGAAGAGGTTAGTAAAAGAGAAACACCACCGATTTTTAGCTTTTGCAATATCTTGAGAACTTGAAGACCAAGATGGTCCGAAGAAAAGAAGCCACCAAAAAAATGTGGGAGACAAATAGGGACTATGAAATTATGAGTTAATCAAGCTTAATTATGAGCTAATCTATTTTTCATTTATGATATTAAATACCTCAAATTTTAGTTTATTTTTAAAATTTAAATTTCAAATAACTTGAATTTAAGTCATTAATTACTTTATTTTCTCAAGAGTTAGAGAGTTAAATGTGCTGAATTTAAATCCAATTTATTGCTAACTCGTGTTGTTTCACATTTATTAGAAATTAATTCATATATAATCCTTAACTTGAAACATAGTATTCATTTTAAAAACCATAGTTCTTTCTGTAAACTATAATAAATTCTTTGCCTTTTTGTCGGATTTAAATTCATAGCCTTGTGAAGGTGTGGAGATGTAAGATGAAGTTGTTACCATGAGGTCAGGGCTTTTTTGTACTTGTTTCTTTTTGGGATTTTCACCGAATTAAGAAAGAAAATTTTAAAATCACCGGATCTAAGAAGTCTAGGTGATAGCTTTTCTCTCTCTTTTTGTATATCCGATCCATATATAAAATTATATTCTAATTAAATTAGTTCAAGTGTTGTCAAATCTAATTTAGAAAAAATTCTCTAAACGTAATTTTTTCTATTCTTAAGTTTTAAATTTAAATATTTAACACTCACACTAACTAAACGGTGATAATCCCTTTCTCTGATATTTCTTTTTGTTCCATTGCATTTTAATTTTAAGTTTAATTACTACTTTTGTCCCTCCTCCTCCGAGCATTAGATGCCAAAAAGGCACATGGATTAGAGCGTCATTTACTGTAATTAAATTTCAAATTATTATTTTCGAATTGACACCTAATTTGGAAGACTGCTTCCCAAGGATACATATTGCCTTCAATAATTCTTTTTTTTTTTTTTTTTGGTTTTTGAAGTTCAGTTCACTTAAATCGAGAATCATGTGTATTCGTAGTTAGATTCCATATTAATTGCACAAGGAAAATTATTTGAATTTCTTTAGGTATAAATCCTACAAAATCTTCATATGATAGATAGTGATTTCCAAATTCCAAATCTTTGTGGGTCACTATGCGAAAATGTCTCCATTCAAAAATACAAATAACTTCCCATTTATAGGTTTATATTGTAAGTAATTGTCCCATTTACTTTAATTGGCCTGCCAATATTTTCAAATTATAATTATAGTTTTTAAAATTATTACATAAAAAATATATATATCTATATTATAATTATTTTTATATTATATAAATTTTTAATTTTGGGCTTTCCATGGATATAATTTTGGCTTGTGTTGGCCAATTTCTGGAGTGAATCAAGAATGTCATGTTCTAAGGAAGTAACAATGATTCATGGATTCCTAATTATTAGGTTTCACAAAGAACATCATTAGAGATATGGACAATTCAGAGAATTCCAAAATCCAAAGCAACGACTCTGATACCAAATAAATGCTTTCAACGGTCATGTTATCACCCCGAGTTACACCGTTGCATCACGTGCTTATGCCACCGCCATTCACGATCCTTCACGTGTCACCGCCTTCTACGTTGCCCTCTTGCACGTGCCGCATTCACATCTCTTACCTCGATATTTTTTGACGTCAAACAATATTGTTAATTTAATGGAAAAATAATAAATATTTCGTACTTTATCTTTAGTTTTCACATGAAACCTGTTTGATTATTTTAACCTTTTTTTCAATATTTTTCTTAAGCCTCTAAAAGGTTGTCATGGGAGTCTCTGATTCCTCTTATCCCAAAAAAAGAAATTTAAAAATTTAAAAGTATTTTAGGATAAATCTTTTCTAAGTAAAATATAAAAACAATGACTAACATGACACCATGTACTAAAAGAGTCATTAGAGAGATGTTCATCATTTTTTTTTTTTATTGTAAGGGGAGATCTTCATCAATTTCGACAAGACCAATTTATCAGTAGCTATTTCTGAATTGATAACTCTCGTCACATTCGGAGAACAAAGTCATATTTAAATATTAAATTATAGGTTGAATAGATAAAGAAAATTTTGAAAATTAAAATGAAATGTAAATATCGAAATAATTGTGGAGCAGACAATTGATTATGGAGGATGCCATTTTTTAGGAGTTCTAAAATATTCAAAGAAAATTGTTATATGACTAAAGCAAAATAAAAATTCACAGAAAAAGATCCGTGGATGAAAAGAAAGGGATGAGTATTTGTACCAAAAAAGAAAAAGAAAGGGATGAGTATGTGCCAAGCCCGCGACGCGCTGTAGTGTCTGCAGGTCGAAAGACAATCCGTTGAGGGAGGACTTCATGACACTTCTTTGTTGATACTTGCTCACATTTTCTATAATTTAAAACCCCAACCCTTAGATTTGCTTCGGATGGAGAAGTTGAGGGGCTGTAGACCCAAATTGTCTCATGTCTGTTAAAAGATAGAGGTGGGGGTGTCTGGGGTATGTTGTTTGACATGAAAACAGGGCACTGGGGATGTGCCTGTCTCTTTTGCTTGTTATTGGTCATGGGCTCTTCAATTGCTTGGTAATTTTCTAGGGTAACCCAATTGAAAGTGCTCTCAAAATTAGAGAAGAAATGAAAATCTAGATGGTTTAATCTAACCTAACTAATTCAAATCTTGTCACATTTGGTTTAGTGGTATTGAGATTTTTTGCCTTTACCCTGGTGACAATTTTAAACCTCATATTCTCCTTTCCTTGTTATATTTCTTCCTCCCTGTAGAGCCTCCCCCCAGGTAAAACAAACCCTATGGATGGGAAGGAGATTGTGATGTGAAACTTCTTAGGGCAGTGTCAAGGTTTGGATATGGACACCACAAGTTTGACAAGAGGGGGGGGGGGGATATGTTGTCTTAGACTTTTTATGGCACCGTTTGCTGTTTGGCTGTCCTTTGCTCGTACACAACCCACAGGTTTTGGATGCAGTGTGGCTTTATTTGTCAACGGATCTTATTTGTTTTCTTACGCATACGATCCAACCCCACCTCTCCCGCCCGAGGGGCGCCCGGGGGGAGAGGGACAATCTTCTTTGAATTCCCTATTTACTTCTTGGAGGATCCCACCATTGTAACGTACCCCATCCAATGAATTTTTTAAAGTCACGTAATGGCTACAGATGGGTAGATGTAGCTAGGTTAAGAAGGGTTTAGGCCTTCAAAAAGAACCCTTGGCCTAGCTAGTCCAACCATCAACCCTAAACCTAGCCGTTTTTAATTTGTCCAGATCCATTCATAACAACCCTTTTATCTTTTGTTTAATAATATATATTCATATGAAATTTATTTATTTATACAACTCACACTAAAATAATAATAATAGTTATTATTATTATTATTATTATTATTATTATTATTATTATTATTATTATTATTATTAACGTTGGCCTGGGCCGGGCCTTGGCCTGAATTCTGACAAGCATTTTTGTTTCTGTTCACGCCGGCCCATCCGGAATTCATGCACGTCCTGGATGATAACTAAGCTATAGGCGCTCGAAGATTGGAATGGAATATAGCCTCACTCACCGCATACAAGAATTTTTTTTTTTTTTCGAATTTTATGAGGAAATTAGTTAAATTTAGTACCAATAATAAGTCACAAGGACCCTAAGAGGGGGAGCGGGGATTTTAGTTTCTGGGTGTTTGACAGAGCCAATGTCAGGTAAAGCCATCCCATGAAGGATAACAGAGATCCAGTATAGAGGTCCCCCAAAATCTTGCTTTTTGCCAATTCCTACAATGAGCAAACCGCGAAACCTCTAGAGAAAGCTAACTGCTAAGCCGCCTCCCTCCTCGAAATTTTTAGGGTATGGGCTAGAATGGTCCCACATTCCTAACTTCCTGGGTTATTTATTGACAACTTCACTGTCACCGTCGACCAACAATATCTTTAAATTGTCTAAATTTCTTTTCTTATATTATTAAAGCTGATTTTATTTTAGATTTTGCCACGATCTTACCATGTGGAGAGAGAGAGAGAGAGAGAGAGAGAAACCTGAACACTGAAGCTGTACCATGCGAGACAGAACTATTCATTAAGCCAAGCCAAACAGGAAAATAACATGTTTCACCAAAGTCTAAAAAAGGGAAATTGTTCAATTAGAATCATACTATAATTATTATTATTATTATTTGGTTGAAACACAAGAATTATTGCACTAGAAAAGGGGCGTTGAAAAAAAACAAAGAAGAAAAAACTTGAGTTTAAAATTAGACATGAGTTATAGAGACCGAAGACCTTGAAACATTATAGGAGTGGCTCTGAATTTCCCTGTTGTATACAATGAAATGTACTTGTTCAACTTTCATTCCAATTAGAATAAAAATGAGGGTATTGTATCCTTACACTTCTTCATCTCATCTTTTTTCCAATCCCATATCGCAAGGCATTCATTTGCCATGCCAAGAATTTCTGTACAACTCCTGCGCTGCCTGTAAACCTTAAAACAAGAATTTTCATATTGCTTGCAGTATGTTGCCCTCTATTTTGTTTCCTTGTATGCTTTCTGGAGCTTTCAGTACCTTCACCCGAAATGCAGCCTGCATTACATATATTGCGGATCTGTAAACAGCAAAGGACACAAAACAAATATTTCCCCTCTTTTTTTTTTTGGTTAGTGCTTGGTAATGGGAAGGGCAGAAGATTTCGAATCTAGGACCTTTTAAAACAGACAAGGGATTCAAGTCATTTTGTTGAGAGTGTCTAGGCCAAAGCTCTTACACTCAGATATGGACATGGAAAGAAGACATTAAGTACAATATGGATGTCCATACAAAATAGCATCTTAATTGGAACCTCGATTGTTTGAGAGTGTCTTATCGACAATTGGACATTCATTGGAAAGTTCTTGGATGCTTAAATTGAACCAAAGAATTCAGCTGCAATTTTGTGCCAACCCTTTTGGGTAAGTTCTCATGTTTTGTTTGTATGTTCCAACTATCAGCAGCGTTTCAAGAGCCCATTTTGTTGAACTAGTAGCCAGGCAAAATCAATGTGATATTAGGATTTTTGGGTTACTCTATCAGTTCTAGTTAAACCAACATCCTAAAATAATTAAATAAGACTTGTGACCAATGGTAATGTTTAATACCTTCTCGTCAGAACCAAACTCGATAACATCTGATGGACGGACTCGAGTAGGGAAATTTGGAGATACTCTATACCGCCTTCCTTCATTACTGCACATATGAATGCAAGACATTATACAGTGTACTTCATATGAAAGTCGGACAAGAAAAGAAACAAGGGTCTGTGTGTATGAATCTGATCATGAGCTTTTCCTTCACTTACTCGGTGATCCAGGTACCCTGCTCACTTTGCAGATCGGTCAGGAAAAACGCACCATCCTTATAATTGATACGAGCATGCATTTCGGAAACCTAATTCAGCAGTTAATTGGACTTGAGTTGTACATATAGAGTAGGCAGTAATACAAACCAATGAATCAAGATGAGGAAAGAAAAGAGACAGAAAATTACCTGGGTTGAAGGTATTGCTATTGATAAACCCTGAAAGTCTGAATGTGATACACTCCTATGAAATAAAATTAACATGATAAAAACCATTATTACGTGAAAATTGTAAGAAGAAACAAGAAAAGCACTTCACAGGAAAGAAAACACAATGACTATTGTCTGCTATATCTGAAGTTATTGAAAGTGAAGTCAAAGTATAAAGACAAGATCAAGATGAAACCAATGTCAACTCAGACATACCCAATTAAGCAGGGCTTGTTCTCTTCCCTTGTTAAACAAATGGGATGTGAAGTTTCTGTCTCACCTCGCAATGGGTAAAGAAACCACCTACAAAATGGAATGCAATTGTACAATCACAATTCCCCATCCATGAAAGAATTAAAATTCCATGACAACTTCATATTCAACACGTACTCTCCATTGATGGCACGCTCTAGTGCATCATCATCTTCAAACCATCTTCTTAATTGGTCACTTGCCTTTAAAAACCATCAGATTTTAGTTTCCAAAAAAGATTGCATAATTTGTTAAACAATGTAAATTAGCTTTAGTGTTTCATTAATAGTCTTACCCGTATTGAAATATCCTACCTTGTCTGAGAGTCTGCAACAAAGTGGCCTGCCTTCCAGTTTTGAGCTGAAAAGGAGAACATGAACTTTACCATGTCAGACTCGGACCCCAAGAATCATGTTAATGAAACATAAGACAGCTACTAAACTAGACTTTGTGATGAGGCCCTTTTCAAATTTTTGTATAAGAATAGTAGCCATCTGATGCTTTAATGCATCACATGGATTCCCGTGTGGACAATATGTAGGGAGTCATACTGTCATTTTATAAGAAAAGACTACTTTCG
Organism: Dillenia suffruticosa; assembly: GCA_033439265.1. Taxonomy (NCBI): domain Eukaryota; kingdom Viridiplantae; phylum Streptophyta; class Magnoliopsida; order Dilleniales; family Dilleniaceae; genus Dillenia; species Dillenia suffruticosa. Next base: position 4,431,183 of record JAVTVX010000027.1, read on the forward strand.
CAACTTGAACGTGGGACCTGAATTTTATGAAACAAAATATGAATGATGCATGTCTAACAGGCTCTTCCCATTGTCTAGATCTTCAACCACATGAACAACATCCCCCTGTTATGGATTAGTCCAAGGATTCCAATTTGGGAATCAATGCAATGAAGTTTGACAGTCTATCAATTGGTACAACAAGCAAGGCAGCATGAGAAGTGACACATAAATACAAACTTAATACCAGCATGCAAAACCACAGGTAAGGCAGTTTACTCCATGTGTCTAATTGTAATAAAAATTCATCAGAGTGATAAAAATAGTAAGTCTAGGCAAAGTAAGACACAAAGCCAGAGAAATGATCCAGAGAGCATTATAAAGGCTTATGGAGACTAAACCTGTTACCACCAAGTACCCAACTAAGCATTAAGGGCATTGCTTTGTCAATAAAAAACCTCCCACCAACTCTTCCCGGATGTGGAATTCGAAACCTAGTCAGGAACTGTTGAAACAATCATCAGTCACATAAATATATACATCCCAAGCAGATGCTTTGGTAGCAGGTTCATCTCATCTGCTTCCATTTTGACATTTGTAACTATTTAATACATACCGATAATGGACCAAGCCCCACACCCAGATAAGCCTTATAAGTTGATGCCATCATTGCAGCCATCCTTGCCATTCCATGTATAACAGCTACTCGTAGTCTCCTGGCCCTCTCATAACTGCAACACATAAGTTGGAAGCAGCAAATTATCAAACAAAGCCAATATCCAGATTTCTTGCTTCCTATTCTTAGAAACATATAGTAGTCCAAGAGAGAATCTAAAAAAAAATAAAAAAAAAAACAACAACAACAACATGCGGCAAAACTATTGTAGGCAGGATGCTCTTTTAATTGAGCTCCAATGACTCATAATTATGCATTTTGATCCTGACAGTATATGCATGTGTTAAACATGTAAGTTGATTATTCCTCTGATTTGGTCCTAACAGAGCTCACAAACTCCCATAGTTCCTTTATCAAGTGAAGAAGACTATTATTTCATATTCCTTCAGTCGTGTTTGTAAAATTTTCTTTTCCAGTCTAAAGTATGAATGGATGACCTCTTTAAGGAAGAAACAATATCAACTGGAGTTCCTGAATCAACACTTTGTCTCCATGCTCTCTCTAGTTCCAGAGCTAGTTGATAACTATCCTGCAATTATGAAGTCAATAATGCAAAAAGAAATCAGTTCTCCCTCAAAGTAATGGCTTGTTTCTCAGCCAAGTCTCCTCAATCCTCATAAATATTCTCATTTACTGGAGGGTCGACAATCGCAATGGAGAAAATTTTGATGGTAAAACAAGAACCCTTATTCATGGGCATAAGTTATGTGGCTGAACAAAAAAGATATCCTCTCAAATAATAAAAGAAATCGGAAAAGGCATGGTTGCTTAGGAAAAAAGTGAAAAAGCTTAATGTGAAACATGACACAAAGACAAGACTTTTGTGATTTTACAGAACATAGATACGAATCATTCTCCTTTCCTTGGTGAATCTAAGACAGTACAATAGACTCCTCAGAAAGGTGAAGTTACCTCTATGGCCATGCAACCGCCTTGACCCATATTTGGCTGCATAGCATGAACAGAATCTCCTAGTAATGTCACCCGACCCTTTCCCCAAGTAAAAGTAGGTGTCCTGTCATAAATGTCGCGTCGTAGAATTGCCTCTTCATCAGTGGCAAGAATCAAATCTATCACATTATCACACCAACCTCCAAATATTTCAAGCAGCCGACTCTTTTTACCTGCCAAAAAATAATATGGATAAATTAAAAAAAATGAAAATAGGAATAAATGAACATCTATGATCTAAAGATGATTAATACCATTTGACACATGGAATATGATTCCTTGTCACCCTTCCCATTGATCCTTCTAACATAGTAGTGCAGAATCAAAATTTAATTTTTCTATAAAATGCAAGTATTACCATTTGACAATTAAAGCACTAAAATTCTTCAAGTTCCACAAAATGTCCAAGTCAACAAGTAGAATACAAACTACGTGTGAAACAGGAGACCAAGATTCGATTTCCTTCAGAACTGTAACTTCACTTAAGACTTGAAAATATTAACTATTTCCAACGCATTTTTCTTAGTGAACCCACAAAACATGACATCACTAAAGTTTGATACCGTTGGGACCATCGACACCACCAGGATCTTCCTTGTGAAATGCATACCACTGCATCTTTCCAGCACCCACATCTGAAGAAACAAAGTATTGTTTGTGTCCCAAAAATACACGGTACCTTCAACGGACCAATCTCACATTTAGCATGACAACAATATGTTTCTCATAAATAAATGGATAATTGCAAACCAGCAAGAGATGCAAATTCCAGCATAAAGAAGTCAATGACAATCAACAAGAGAACAGCAATACATACCCAACAGTCTCAATGTCAGCAGGCACAAAATCTGCGATACCGGTGTAACAACTATAGCCAGAGTATATGGCATCCTTTGGTCCAAATAAGTTTTTCCTCACCTATTTAAAAATAAAATTCTTCAGCCCCAAATTTCAAATATTGGCAAAAGAACAGAAAAATAGGTTTTTTTTATTTTTTATTTTTTATTTTTATAACCTGTTAATGGAATAACCTCGCTATCTAGAAACCCAAACCAATACAATTTCAGAATGTCCTGACAAAACCTTAGGAAGCTTTAGCTCAAAGATTTTCTATAATTAGACGTCATACGAATCGACCGGTATCCACTTATGAACTTTCCATAAACTATAATAAATCTTTATGTAAAGAGAAAACAATAAAAATAAAGTAGAAGAACCTTGGACCATATTCCATCTGCACCAACAAGAAGATCACCTTCATATTGCTGTCCATTCTCAAGGAAGACTGTAACCTAAACCCATGAAATGCAGATAAATGAAAGAGAATCATCCATCAGCATTTTAAGGTACAACAGGAAAGCTAACAGCATCAGATAAATGTAAGGACCACATCCTCCCCAGATGAAACACACAGTTATGGAAATTTATATTTCATAGCTCAGAAGTGAGGATCACCTTATTCCCATCATCAAGAAAGCTAACAACATTGCTGTCATTCTTGATTACATCCTCCCCAACTGCACGGGCCAGAATTTGTTGCAAAGTCATTCGACTGATAACTCTTGTTACCGGAAGGCCCCGTTCTACTGCAGGGGTGAATGTATCAAACTTGACATACCTGAAAGTCAACTATGTTTATTATGTGCTTTTAAATTAAGTGTATCGCACCACTAAAAGACAATGAGTACAGGACAGATACATAAAGTATAAACTACTTGCATTATTCTTGGTTTGATCTATAAAAAATAAATAGCTTGTTGGTACAGTTCTCATAGAGACTTATCCAGGTTTCCAACCAGATTATAGAGAGAGATGATATTGAAAAAACTAATCTACCCTTTCCCTAGTTTCTTAAAACTCCTTCTCAAACTGGAGCATATTATAATATGTCCCTCACTTGTTGTATATCTAACTCAAGAGAGAAAAATGGATTTAATAGACAAATCAACCTGCTGAACTATTGAGCTCATAGACTGTGTAGGAATAACACTCTTCATAAGTTCTTTCCAAACTATGTGGCAGTTAACTTCAATGTGGTTAGCACTTTCATGAGATACTAGCTTTTGTAAGAGTGTCTGTAAGAGGGCAGCAAGGTGTAACACCATTGGATGTCACCTAGGAGCCTTGCTAAGGAGCTACAATTGCGTTCCTCGACCTGATGCGTGCAAACAATATCTTTTATGTGGATTCCCTACGTGGGACAATATTCGCTCTTAAACAGTAAGGGTGCAAACAAGATCTTTTATGTGGATCCCCCATGTGGGACAATATTCACTCTTTAACAGTAAGCGTTCTTACAATTGCCTTCCCCCATTTATACCTTTCCAGAAAACAGCAACTTGTTTCTCAACTTCAACCATAAACACCCCACAATCAACTCATGGCTAGCCCTATAGGCCCACAGTGCAATGCTCCTGCCTTGAACCATGAGGCCATTTCCATCAACATAGGATCTCACACAAAAGGTCTAGGCAGAGGAGTTACAATTGGATTCCTTAGTCCTACATAAATACCAGGTCCTGATGTGAATACCACATTGGACAAGTGATAATTCTAACAGTGAATGTTCTTGAAAAGGGAGTTCTAAAGCATGCATTCCAAAGATGCTTCCAAAGAAAAAAGCTCAACTTCAGTTTGTACCATAAGGTACAAAGAATTCAAATTATAATAGCCCTTTCAACCTGATTTATAACAATGAACTCCTAATTTTCTCAATGTTTTGAGATAGATAATAGAGGATTCCAGATTTCTTCTCATCTAAGTGAAGATTTTGTGGGAGATTTCTCCTGAGACCAAAGGTGGCAATGATAGTCTCAGGGTCAATGGAAATTACAATTTTGAGAATTTGAGGTCGAGGAGATAGACCCCAATAAAATTTTCCTAGTGAAGAGACTCTTTCTTTGTCATGATGCCTTCCCCAAACAGAGGTTAGAATGAGTCTTATTTGAAAAGTTTATGCTCTTCATAGCTATAGTAAGGTGCTCTTCTTCTACTAATCATAAGCTTGACGATTCTTGGGAAATTTAAAATCCTGACACCTAAAACTTGATTCCATCTTTTATGTTGCTTTTTATCTCCACAATTTTACTTGCAAACAGCATTTCTTACCAATGGACAATCAGGTGTATCTTGAGGAAGTTTAGACACAATTTATGATGAACACATAACATTTTTCTTATGCACGTATTTTATGATTTTCCAGATAACAAATCATAGCATCCAAATTTAACAGGAAGCTCCCAATACTGTCAGAACATCGTCTTCATTATTCCCTTAATGCACGACAACAAAAAGTTCAATTAGCCAAGACTCTGGTAAGAGGCCTATGATTAATTTGCTCCTTGTTATTTAGAATGCATTGATGAGATTTCATCACATATTCAAACTTATCAAAAAAAAAAAAACCCTTTGAATTTCCTTTATTTAAAATGCATTGATCAGATTTCATCACAGAGATGATGATTCTTTTAATGGACATATGAAGAACAGCAAAACAGTAAAGAGAATCCTAATTATTTTGTAAAAGATTTCGACTCATACCTTAATCTCATCATAAAAGTATAACTTCAAAACTGTAGATCACATTTAAAAGTGAAGACAGAAGAACCAATTAACTGACCCAGTTCAATGTAGGCCTGGAAATGTTTTTCATCAATGCCAAAAATGGCCTTGAAAAGCACCAGGTGCAATCATGGCCCCACCTCATTGGTGTTGGCTGCATGAACAAGTATGCCAACACTATTTGGCAACTAATAAAAACATGAAGTGAACCATGGCGGAGTCAGAGCGATTGTGATGGCGCAACCATAGCTTGGGCCAAAAAAAATGTGATCTTCGGCAGCTTAAGGCAAAGAGTAATTGTTCTCTCACAAAGACAGTTTTTTTTTTTTTTTTGGTTCGGTAAGAAGTGTCTTTGGTAGTTAGTCAGAAGTTGCATAAATTTTTTAGTATTTGAAAACTTTCTATTTTTTAACATGTATTCTAGTAGTTAGAGCTTTCTAAATATTTTGTTACAAACTAAATAAAATACTAATAATAAAGAAAAATATAAAGAGAGAAAAAGATAAATTTCTTATTCTCTTGTATATTGAACGAAATTACAAAAAGAAGTATTTATACAAATTGAGATGTATACATAAATGGAAGATTTTAAAGTCAAGTATTCTTCCAAATATATGATATTTCCATATTGTGATATTGCATATAAAAGATACTGCCAATGGCAATATTAACATTATGTGTATCCTTCTAAAATATTTATCTTTCGTATATTGGACATCCATCCAATTTCCTTAGGGTTTATAACATATTTTAATTTATTCAATATTAAATTAGTATCTTTTTTAAAGTTTTAGTGTTTTCAAAACTTTCTTAATGAGTATTGAATCCTATTATATTTCTATATTAATTACGACATTTTTTAGAAGGTTCAAAAGTGTTATTAGGTTGTCCTATCACTTATAAATGTCTCATTAATGTGAACTGTGAATAGAATGAATGAATAGAAGAATAGGTTTGTTGGCATTTCTGCCTAGGTTTTCTTCTTCTTGCTATCTTATTCTTCTTCTTTTCCTCACACTTGTTAATCAAAGTTCTTTCTAATCTTTCAACAACAAATAATTTCCTTCAATTTTCAACCACAAACCCTAAAATTTTCTTATGCTTTCCTCCTCTACAACACTTTCTTAGCTTTTACCTTCCATTCTTCCAGTTGTACGCAATCTACCCTAATTGTCCTACATCAGATTGCAACCCTACCAACAAGATGATTAAGTGACATGTAACTAAACCAACAATCCGAATCATTACCACACCCCTCATATGGAATTGCGTATCAAATATCATCAACCTACCTATGGTATAATACAACCCTACCCTACCCCACTTATCTCAAAAACATCACTTATCAAATATATATATATGTTCAACATTTTTTTTCCTTTTAGTGGAAAAACTCCTGCAACCACCGTTTTGGTGGGCACGGGGTAACCCATTAGTCAAGCGCAATTGCCGACAAATCACAAGTTCACAAACACACTGAAAAACTTTAAGGGCTTGGCCCGAGAGAAATTTCACCCTTTGGCTGCTAATTACTTGAAAGCTGCGGGGTATCATCTATATTCATCAAACATGTGGAGCAAATATGAGATATATTCACAGCGGGGACGAAACAATTCAAGAGAAACTAAAAAGCTTACCAAGTACCGGAAACCCCATCAACAAGGCCATTAATTCGATCTCCAGTAATACAACCAGCATTCATAATCTCCTCAGCAACCTCCAAATCAATAGCTTCCAAAGCAGCCAACGCATTACTCTGTATTTGAATAGGTCCTCTATATTGCCCTTCTCCTCTAATTGCGCTCAAGTCCTTCTCAAACACCAAAACATCAAATCCTTTCCGTTTTGCTGCCAAAGCAAACACAAGGCCTCCAATTCCACCCCCGGCAACAAGCAGTCTAAGCTTCTTTTTTGACTCCGCCTCACTACCTATTGTATTTTTCAAAACAGAGCACTCTGTTTTAGTTGCTTTAACTTGGGTGATGAACTTCTTCTTCAAAAACCAACATGGGTTTTGATTCAGAAAAGGCGTAAATTCTTCAGAAGATTGTTTTAAGATTGAAATTGGAAGGTGGGTTTTTGATAAAAATGTAGTCGATGGACTAATTACATTGTAAAAAACTGAGGAAGCCATTCACTTTAGACAAAAACTCAAGCAAAAAATGTGGGGTTTTACTTTTCTCTGGTTATGCCGTGCGAACGATGGGGAAAGAGAGGAATGAAGACCGAGGGAAAAAGAGAGGGAGAGGGTGGTGGGGTTACAGAGATTGTGAGCCAATGGGGGTGAGTGGGATTGACACCACTCATAAAGATTTCAAAAATCCACATGTCAACAATGTTACCACCACCGCATCACTCGAACAGAAAAATCTTGGACAGACGTTGATGTTTAAAAGGGCCGTCACCTCGTGATGCCCTTAAAAAGTGTGGTTAATAGAAAAAAAAAATCGGGAAAATCAAAAGAGTGCCATGGCATGGCATTTATTTAAAAATAAAGAACGTTAAAACTCAAAAAATGAAGTAAATAAAAAATAAAAATATATTAATTTTTATTTTAAATTTTATGACCCTGAGATTCCATAATAAAAATAATCCTCCTTCTATAATTATAAAAAAGTTAATTTAAATTTACGTTTATTTTATAAAATATTAATTGAATATATATCAATCAAACCATATCTATTATAAAAAATATATTTTTAATTAATTCTCCAATAAATTTATTTTCACCGACGATACCTTACTTTAACCCTGAAGTAATCAATAATACGACGTGTAACAAAAAATTATTAGAGATACTTAAATGATAAAAAAATTTTACTTAAAATATCTTTTTTAAAATTAAAATTTAGTATTTAAATTTTCATAAATATATATATATATATTTTTGTGATTTTTTTAATTAATAAAAAAATAAAAATTTATTGGGAATAACATGTTATCAAGGTCCGATGTTCAACCGATGTTCAAGATTTTGAACATGGGAGAGAGGCATGTGCTCGGGGGCTACACTCTCTGTTTTTTATTAGACAAACAAGATGGTCCCATCACACACACATGAATTCCAAAACTTCTGCCGTAGCACCTACCCATCACAAGCAGGGGCTTGAGTATTAATGGTTGTGGTGATTACTTGATTGCATTTTGAAACATTAACACTGTTGGCCTTACTCAGATTTAAGAAATATTTTTACAAATAAATATTAATAAATTTTTTTTATTAATATATTCCTTTTCTTATACATTCATTTTTATATTTCAACATTGGATCATGATATAATAAATATTATTTCTCGTAAAAAAGAGATGATAAAAACTGTTAGCTATTGAATAATTATTTAAAGATTAATTAATATAAATATTCATGAAAATTATAAAAAAAATTTTAAAAGTTAGTCTGATATTTAAAGTAACCATTGATTGGTTTAAGCATTTGCACACAGTTAAAACCTGTACAGTCTTATTTGTAGATCACATTGTTAATTGTGCCATTTTTTTTTTTGGAATTACAAAATATGAGGAACGACGTCAAATGGAAAGATCAATGTTATATCTCAAATTGTTGAAAATTTTTGTGTAAATAAGCAGGTAATGTAGGAAATTAAAGGTTATGGCCCGGATAACTTGATATCACAACTCAACTATGGGAATTATTAATATTATAACAATTAACTTGAGCATGAAATATACTACGTTGGGAGGATAGTTCCCTAAATGGGTCACTACAAATCTCGGACCGAATTAATCGGAATATAATTTCAGATATCGATTGGTATAGTATCAAAAAAATACTATAATAATTAAAAGAGAATTCTAAAATTATGATATAGAATTTCAATGTGCAATATTAAATTTATTATTATGGTATGGTTTTTTTTTTAATTTTTATAAGTATCGATATTTATGAAATTTATAACTATTAGATTATCATTCGAAAGTTATCATTTCGTATGAGACGAAATAATGGAATAATTAGTGACCGTCTAAGTGGTGATCAACGATACTACAAATCACATGGGTATTAATTCCAACAAATTTCTAGAAAAATCTTATTATGGTATTGTTAGTTATTGTCAAATTTAGCAACTCTTTAGAAAATATAGGGGTTTAGCTCAAGTTACAAAAATGGGTTATCCAGGTTCAGGAAAATGTAGTAAAATTTCGAAGCTCATGTGGAGAGATGCAGGAGTGTCTTTGTGAAATGCACCTCTTAATATTGTTTTTCTTCTTCTGCTATGTTAAAAAATGTGACTAATACTGAGGTGAATTTGTTCAATTAATAAAAATACTTAGATGATATTAAGAGATTTTATGGTTAAATTCTAAAGTTGGGAAAATTTATGGACAAAGGAAGAACCACCCAAATGTATTAATACTTAACATTTGTACTTTTTTGTGTAAATGGATATTTGACACAGACCAGTATTTGGATTTAACTCGAGAATTTAGTGCCTGACTGCTGGAGCCACAATTCATTGGCATTAACGTTTGTACTTTCACCATTATGATCCACTTTATTGTTAGTCTAATTTTCTTCTCTCCCCATCCTTTTTTGGGGTAATTTCACCATTGTGTTATAACAAAAGGGTTACTCAAGAACTTCCATACAAGGTGAACATTTGAGCAACTTTGGCAATGTTTTGCAATGACAGCTCTTGTGGAAAACCAATTCCAACCGGGTCAAGTTATAGAATATCGGAAGCTCATTATACTCAAGATTCAGTCTCTTCACAAGGAAATATAAAACTCCATCAAGATAATGCAATACTCAACAATAAGAAATATACCATATTTCATTTTTTTTCTCTCTTGAATTTTCAATGTTAAGCCTATTTTATAGGAAATTAAGGAAATTACTGAATTTTTAGCAGAAAAACTTCACTCAAAACAGAGATCAAATTGCTGAATCACAGTGTGATACTTGATTTGTCAATGGTGAATATATCAAATACATGACTGGATCGAAGATTGTTGAGGGGGAAATTGAATGTTCATATGGTTCCGCATTTGCACAACGACCTCAGTTGACAGAAGAATGTTGATCTGATGAGTACCACGTTGGATCAAACAACAGTATTCGGGGGCGCAGTTTGTTTTTTTCAATAAATTTTTTTTATGGTAGGATGATTGTATGAAGAGTGTCTTATGTTTGTAATGTGTGTTGTGTTGCTGCATGGGGCTTGTGTTGAGAATGTGCTCAACTGAGTTGTTGAAGGGTTCACCAAGTTACTCTCTTTTCTACATTAACCAGGTACCTACGCAGATCCTTAATTTGCTCCTATATAACTCTTCATTTCTATTTCTCTTGCTTAGAGAAGCTTGTTGAACATTGCTGACAAAGTTTTGATGAAATAGGCATTCTTTCAAAGGTGGTGGAAAACACAAACAATCGATATTCAAAATGCGGTGAAGAAACCTGTTGCTGCTAGTCGGTTGGAACTTGTGTATGCCGCTAAGCAGATTGGTTTTATTGAATTTCATGGTTTCTTTAATTTCTAGAAATGTCTTCGTGGTTGAATCTTAATATTTGTGGGCTATTTGGCCCAGAAACGGTTGTTGCTTTGGGTAGGTTAAACCCTTTCACGTTTGGTTGTGATTGAGATATATATTATCGTTCTCTTTCACACATGCAGCTTACCAGCTTGAATTCTTTACTGGGAAGAAATCTCTGGGGCCTAATACTTTCTGTCTGCGAGATGCTTTAGGAGTTGATCAGCGTCGTGATCCTGTCAGTGGCACTGCTAAGCAACATAGGCTGCTTGCTAATGTAAATTTTGAGGTATGTTGGCTCCCATGGACGTGTTGTACAGTCGTTTTTGCTGACACATTTTGTTGTTGAATATGCTGAACTTGTCTCTTATCATTTGGTACGCAGAGGCTGTTGTTAGCTCAACCTTATGGTGCCTACTCAATTCATATTCAAGTATTCCATGTTGAGCTTCAACATCATCATTTAAACAGGTTTGCCAATTACACAATCCTTTCTTTTCTGCAGTCTTTTCTCCTGCGCTTCTATATTATTATAGTGCAACAATGCTGCTGTGTTGCTTTCAATTCTGCCTTGCTTCGAGTCATCTTTTACTAAATGCTGCAGTGTGCTACAACGGCATTGTGGCAATGCAAAGTTATTAAATTTGTAAGACACCAGATGGTACATATCTCATGCATAGGTTTTGTGGTATCAATAGACTAGCGTGCCATAAGGTATAGAAAATAATGGTGATGACTACTAAAGGATGGTGGCGTTCTCAATACAGTCTGGCTTTATAAAATTTTTCAAAGCATTTCTACCTAGTAATTTTTATCATGTCTAAAATTTCTGTATGTGTGTGTGCGTGCGCGCATTTTCTTTCTTTTTCCTTTTTTAGCATTTTGTGGTTAAAAGCTAGTGTGATTAGTCACTAGTTTATGGCACCAACTATTATTTAACGAAATGGACCACTAAGTATGGTGGGCCTTGACTCTTCCTACATAGGAAAGAAAAGGGCAAAATAGTAGCATCCACAATTTTTACCCAAAACAATATGCTGTACGTTCTTAATCGATTTGGAGAGAGAGAGAGAGAGAGAGAGAGAGAGAGAGAGAGAGAGAGAGAGGGGTAAAGAGGCGTAGAGAGAGAGGAAGAGAGAGAGAGAGGGGTAAAGAGAGGTAAAGAGAGAAAGAGCTAGGTATAGAGAGAGAAGTAGAGAGAGAGGTAGAGAGAATGATAGAGAAAGAAATAGAGAGAGAAGTACAGAGAGATGTAGAGAGACTAGTAGAAAGAAAAAGAGATAGAGAGAGGGAGATAGAGAGGGGCGGAGAGAAAGTAGAGAGGGAGAGAGGTAGAGAGACACTACAAGAAAATAGGGTATTAACGATAAAAAATTAACGATAAAAAAAATCTATCGATAATAGTGATAGAATTGCGACGAATTAATGCCAGTAAAATTTATCGAGAGACTAACGATAGATTAACGACGGAAATATTTTTATCGGTAATCCATTCGTATAGTGGTTTAGGGTAAAAAAAAATTTATATAAACCTATAAGTGACGGATTAACGACGGAAATATTTCCATCGATAATCTATCGGTGTAATGGCTTAGGGTAAAAAAAAGTTACGTAAACCTATTAGTGACGTATTCGTGACGGAAATTAGTTATGAAAATATTTCCGTAAGTAATCCGTCGATGTAATGGTTTAGGAAAAAAAAAATTATGTAAATCTATCAGTAACGTATTAGTGATGGAAATATTTCCATCGGTAATCTGTTGATATAATCGTTAAGGGTAAAAAAAAAATTATGTAAATTTATCAGTGACGGAAATTAACTACAGAAATATTTCCATCAATAATCCGTCGGTATAATGGTCTAGGGTAAAAAAAAAATTATGTAAACCTATCAGCGATAGATTAGCGACGAAAATATTTTTGTCGTTAATCCGTTGGTGCAATGCTCTAGGGTAAAAAAAAATTTATGTAAATTTATTTGCGATGGATTAGTAATTGATTTTTTAGTGATAAATCAGCGATGAATTAGCGATAAAATTTTATTTTATTATTTTTTCATTTATTTTATTATTTTTTATTTTATTAATTCATTAATTCATTATTTTTTTCTTTTTTATTTTATTTATTTTATTAGATAAATCAAGAAAAATAAATTGTTATTCTATTTTAATTAATCATTTATTTTTTTATTTAATGTAAATTTAAACGATTAGAAAAGTTTAATGAGGATAGTCAACAAAAAAAAAATTACCCCAAATTAAAGAAAAAACAAATTGAAATGAGAGTGAGATAAAAAAAATGTGAGAGTGAGATAAAAAAAGACTTTACAAAAAGAATTGTGGTATAATGATTATGACAACTCAAAAATCACCATCATACTTAGGTTTGAATCCGTGTGAAGCAATTTTCTCAAAAAAAGGATGCAGGTGAGCGTGCAAGCGGGCGGGCGGGGGTGCGCGTGCTCCCACAGGCAGTGCCAAGAATCAGCAATAGAAATTTTTCATCATAAATAGTTTTACATATTGTCTGTTATCAATGACGGATTTTTTAGTTACGGATAATATTCTGTAAGTAATATTTAACGAGGAGTTTTCAATAATGGATTTACTGATGGAATTTTTTGTCGATAATACTTTTTAATGATGAAATTTTTATTATTAGTAACAGATATCTTATTTTCTAACCGTGAGAGGTAAACTGAGAGAGAGAGAGAGAGAGAGAGAGAGAGAGAGAGAGAGAGGAGAGAGAGAGAGAGAGAGAGAGAGAGAGAGAGAGAGAGGTAAATAGAGATAGAAAGAGAAAAGTTGAGAGAAATAAGAAGAGAGGTAGAGAGGAAGAGGGAGATAGAGAGTGATAGAGAGAGAGAGAGGGAAGGGTAGAGGGAGAGATAGAGAAGTAGAGAGAGAGAGAGGTGGAGAGAGAGAGGGATAAAGAGAGAGGTAGATAGAGAGAGAGAGGCGGGCTAGAGAGAGTTATAAAGAGAGGAAGAGAGAGAGAGAATGACCGGACCATGAACACTTGCCAGAATTTTTCAATTCAACTTTTATGAAATCAAACTCTATTTTTTAAAAAGTATTTTAAAACATGGGATGAAACCTCATTTCTAAAAATTTTAACACTTCATCAAAATGTGAGAAAAATAGTATCATATAATAGCCTACTCAACATTGAATTTTTTGTTGTCACGACGCTTTGGTTAGGCCAACCACTCTGTTTATACTATAGGCTATTACTAGCTTCGACGGTGGCCCTTCCATGATGTACTTATGATTTGTACTGGTCGTGAATAAATTTATCAAACAAATTAACTATGTAGATAAGGATGGCGGTGGGGGAATATTGCAAAAATAGTAAGCAATGAATTATGGTGAGGTGAGGTGCGGCAAAAGCTTTGGCTATAGATCTCATGCCCGATGCGTGAGATCAAGAAGATGGAATGCACATGGCAGGCAGGGTGCGAGCAAAATTAAGCATAGAAACAATATTAAAAATGTAAAATTTTAATAATTTATTATTTTGATTAAATTATTTGAATAGGCTAGATTTCTATGATAATTCATCAATACAAATACAAAAATATAGAAATTCAAATATTTTTAAATAAAATTAATTATTAATTTATTTTGATGCATAATATTCTATGATATAAGGTTTTAAAATTTTATTTTTGAAACACAACAATATCTACCCATCACAACCAAACATACTGGTCCTTGATCCTCGAATTACTCCTGCTCAGGAAAGAGAAATGGAAAAACAAATTATATATATATATATATATATATATATATATATATATATAAAGTAGCATCTACATTTTTACCCAACAATATGTATGTTTTGAATTGATTGAGAGAGAGAGAGAGAGAGAAGAGAGAGAGAGGGTAGGTTCACGTTGAATTTATTTATAAAAAAATTTAATAATATTTAAATCAAATTAATTAAATATTAATTAATTTAATACACACGCCACGCGAGGAGCCTTTTTCTTTTGACCCTTTTCTGCTTTTTGCGTGCAACCTAAAATAAAAGGAAGAGGATAAGCTCAAGGGGGATGTAATGCAGTGCTTTAACATCGTGAGTCCTATGCACAACCTTAATCAAGGTTTCTTATACACATCAAACCTCCTTCTAGTGATTATTTGGGTATACTAATTTGGATATCGACCGAACGTTTCAATAAGATTTATAGAATTTGGGAGAACCACGGGGCCTCATTGGTAATGATACCAAATAAGTGTACTATCATGTGTCGATAGCTTTCTCTCTGTATAGGGTGGGCCAACCCTATCTCTGAAGTCCAAGAGTTTAGCATAAGTTTTTGTATATTACTGCAAATAGTGCCAACTAACTAAAATACAAAATTTTGCTGAGGAATTCCTAAAGAGAAGAAAGCTAAGATTTCCAACAGATATTTATATATATAAATCTTACCCCTTTTTATAAGACATAGGTTATGAACCACTATTCGTAATTTTTTAATATTATCATGAGAATTTTTATTTTCTTTAAAACATTAATATTTATTTTGATCTGTATTACCTTTTTAAGAAATTCTGCTATCATAATACAATAAAGTATTAAATAAGCAACAAATTCTTTTAAAACTCGAAAAAATTCAATTTGAACCTCAAATTAATTACCTAATAATTGGCACGTGGTTGAAAATTTTTCAATTTAAATACTATAAACATGTTAATTTAATTATATTGGAAGAGATTCTCCTAAATTAAATTTAATAATACTCGAACTCATATTAGTTAGAGTATAATTCTAATATTAATTAGTTATATCTAAAAAAAATGTGTTCTTAATATTATTAATTATAATATATTTTTAAAATATAATTCTGAATGTTAGTTAATTATATTTTTTTAAAAAATACGTATTAATATAATCAATTATGATACACTTTTGGATTTGCCCTACCAAAGTTCATTGTACATCTCCCTTCTCCATAATCCGGCTAACCGATAACTTGGTAATTGTCTCTGTAACTTTCTCTCATTCCTAATTCTCTAAATTCGTGATCATTGCCGTCTGACATACGCAAAAGTCCTTTGAGATCACCGACCATTGTTTTTCTTTCACAGGATTCTTTGTTATCCATGGCCACAAAATTGCTTCGACCTTGTCCATGAACTTCGCAAAATATGCTGGTCTGATGTCGACAACTCCAAGGTATGTACATCTGGTGTTTTTTTGTTGGAGGGGGGTGGATGTTGTCCTCCCTTGACTCCGCTCTTGCCTTGAGTACTTAAAATTGTTTTTCTATGCTAAAAAATTTAAAATAATAAAAATAATAAATCGTTAGGACTAGCTAGTATGTAGTCTCCAACGACCAATTCATGCTCTTGTTGGATTCATCATGCAATGTATAGGATACACACATGGTTACATCAAATTTTAGGTCCCACATTTTAGTCACAAATTCCTCTCGAGTGTGCTTTCTCAGTGAGTTCATTAAGCAAAGTCTAGTCATAGTTAAGGTTAGAAACAAAATGAAAATCAAAATTATAAGTACTCGGTCTTGATAAAAAATTAGTCAAGTTTGAGCTAATATCAACTTGTATATTATTTCGTATTTTGAAAAATTATGAAAAAGTTATATAACGATGGCAAATATTAGGCATCGACAAAATTAAGGTTATTTTAATAAAACTAAATAATAGAAAAGAGATACCAAATTAGTGAAATTTCTAAGCTAATTTCTACCATATTACTATTCTCTCTTCCCATCTAAATTTGAGTCTTTACCATCTCGAATTATCAGAATTGATTCATATGAAATATTAGAGTTATTTAAAAATTATCAAATATTAGTAAATAATCGATGGATATTAGCATTGGTGAAACTAGGTCCTCTTTAAAATTTTGTAAAACAAAATAATATAAATAGTAGTATTTCAACAAATGCCCATAAAAATTTTAGAAATATTGTTATAAATCTTGAAATATTATGAAAATTATTTAAATTATTGTATGTTCACTAAAAATAATAATTTTTATTTTTTATCCCTTATGTATTGTACTTGTTTCACTAAATAACCTTTTAACTTTTGTCCGTATTTTTTTTTAGGTAAAGACATCGTACATAAAAGACATCCTAGTCTACGCTGCGAAGACTTATATAACTCAAATTCTTTCTCCACAAACTTAATAGAATACGAAGGGAAGAAAAAACAATGGCACGAGAAGTCTTATCAATGAGAACCAAATTCACCGACTTGACTTAATTGAATTTAATAAAAAATATATTAGATCTTTTAATTAAAATTTAAAATTAAAATTTAAAAATAAAAAAATTATATTAAAAAAATTTTTTATTAAAAAATTTGATAATAATTTAAATCAAATTAATTAATATAATATCGGTGGAGGCCAAGCATTAAAAATAAAAAAAAAAAGAAAAAAGAAAATCAGATTCAAAATTTTTTAACTCTAAATTGAGGGCAAACCCACTGCACGATCATTGAGGGTAAAGGGCATCAAATACTTTTAGCTTTAAACCGATCGGTTTTCGAACATTTACCACTTCGCCAAATGATTGCATGTGAGAATTTTGCTCCGTGTTCAGACGTGATGTGACCGAAGAGTCCAAAGACAATTCGGTTTCCACCGCAATATTTCTTTCTCAATGGCCACACGAAACCAAAGGGGGTCCCCACTCCCTAGTGTTTCCCGGTGGCGCGATACGACAACCAGCAAAAAAGTACAATCTTTCTCAGCTCGGCTCAGCGTTTCGTTGATCACAATGTGAACAGTTTTTTAATGCATCGTTTCTAAGTAAGTACTCTCGATTTCCTCCCCCCCTGTCTCTCATAATAATAATAATATACTTTCTTCTTCTCTTCTTACTTGAAGATGAAGAATTTTAGATAGAAAACAATAAAATTCGTATTATCTGTTAAGACAGAGATGGGTAGACTATTTTGTGAACGAGGTTCCAAACTTTTTTTTCCAAACTGGAAACATTTAATGCTCATTTCGTCCTCTTCTTTCGCCCTTTCATATTCTTTCAAAATCATTCAAGATGATTTCGCAATTTCGAGAAAATACTAGTTGTCCTAAATCTAGATTCGCATAATGCAGCCAACAAAAACTTCTATCACTTCCTTAATATAGCTCATCCACAAAACCCGTAACTCTCCCCGAACTTCTCACTTTTTCTTACAATTTGAAGCATTCCCGGAAGATCCATGCTTGAAAATCTCAAAAAACTTTGAACTTCTTAGTTTTCTTCAACAATTTGAAGCATACCCAGAAAACCCGTTTGCTTTAAAATCACAAAACTTAACTCTTGACTTCTATTCCACATAATTTGAGTCATACCCAGAAGTACCATTTGCTTTAAAATCGCAAAAACTTTTACTTTTCACCTTTTTTTAAAAAAATTTTTTTCCCACAGAATTTGAATCATACCCAGAAGGCCCATTTGCTTCAAAGTCTCAAAAATCCCTGAAAAGCGATGAAAAATTGATTATTAATTATGAAGAGAAATTCAATTTCTGCACAGAATTCAAATACATTTCCAAGCCCAGATTTACGGAATTCTAGAGAAAGTAATGGAGGGATGATTTCGAAAGGTTGGAGTTCAGAGAGAGTACCTTTGCCTCCTAACACAAGTAGGAGACAAGTGAATGCAAATTCTTTGATGCCCTTTAACAGTGGAAGAGCGTTGCCTTCAAAATGGGAAGATGCTGAGAGATGGATTACAAGTCCTGTTTCAGGAGCAAACATTAGTGTTCATAAGAATTTGGTTGCTCAAGCTAGGAGAAGACCCAAATCCAAGAGTGGTCCTCTTGGGAATTCTGGGGTTGGTGGTTGTTACTCAAGTTCTTCACCTGCAATGACTTTGCTTGATGGGAGGAGTTCAGGGAATTTTTTGGGTATGATGGGATCTCCATTTTCTGCGGGGGTTATGTTCATTGATAGAATGCCAAATCATTGTGGGTTTGTTGATGGTGGCAGATCCTCTCATCTTGGGGTCACTGAGTGTGCTCTTGGAAGAACTTCTGGTGTTCATGGTGGGTTCTCAGATTCATGGTGGACTTCTCCCCTTTATAGCCCAGGAGGTATAATGTCATTTCTGTTGTTCTTTTAGGTTGCATTATGAATTTTGTGGCTAAATTTATCTGGGGAAGGGAACCACTGGAAGTTCCATTAATTTACATGCTTATGGAGTCAATTTCATACATATGCTACTACGAGAAAAGCATTGTATTCAACCCCCTTATTTGGCCTATTGTTTATGATAAGAACCTTTATGGGTCTGCAAAGGACACCATGGATCAAACTTCTCAAGGGTGAGCCAACATAGAGTTTTCAGTGTCCTTTCCTTTGCATGTGTGATAATGAATGATTGTGCATTCGTAATAAGTTTATTCAGTGCCCACTTAATCGGTATGGATCCAACTTTTACCCAAAAAAAAAAAGGGAAGGCATTGGATTCTATGTTTGTGCACTCTTTGCGTCTGGTGTCACATGGTTGATATCCGACTCATTAGCAGTTATCGAAGTACTCAAAAACTCCTATTATATATCACTATAAGGAGTTCCTTCCTCACTGGTGGCCGAAATTTTTTCTGAAATTGTGTATCTATACATTTCAGAAAGCTAAGATTAATTATGGTCCTGAAGATTCTTGGATTCTTGCATTTTTTTTTCCATTAGGTTGGGCGGATTCATGCACTTAGTTGTTAGGTGAAATGAGTATAAAAATGTTACATTAGATCTGGTGCATTGACCTATACAATGAAATATTCACTTGCCTCCTTTTACAGATGAGAAACTTGATGGCATTATTGATGATGAAAATATGGTTTCTCCTGTTGCTTCACGGAGGGACATGGCAACCCAAATGAGCCCAAAAGGAAGACCTCACACATCCCCAAAAGGGAGGTCCCAGTCTCGCTCTCCCCCCTCTATTCTTCCTGCTTTGGAACCACATAGCGATGCTCAAATGGTAGTCAGGGATGTGCAAGTAGACAAACGTGTCACTGTAATAAGGTGGTCCAAGAAACAATCAACTCGACAGTCCAGGAAAGGTACTGGTGCTAAGGAGTTAGATAAAGGGGCAACAGAAACTAGTTCTTCATCGTTGGATATAACAGAGGCAGCAAAAGATGTTTCCACGTATGTTTTGATTGCTGGTTTCACATTTTGCATTTGTATAAAATTGCAAGATATTGAACTCAACATAATATAACCATCAACAAATTCCTACACGGATTGCATATCAAGCTTAAACCATAGAGTCTACACTTTACACACCTACATTGCATCCTCAAGTAAGGAAAAGGAGGTGCAGCACAACAACAGGAGGTGAAGAAACCAATTAGACAAGTGAAAACTGACTAATCTTCTGGTGCAATCGTGTAAGTGGTTCTAAGGATGCATGGTCGACTATTGATAAAAAAACAGACCACTTGCACTATTAAAAACCCAATTGGATCTGCTTGACTTCATCTGTTTTTTCTTGAAAAGCATAAAATGCTACTGCCCCATTTGTTCCAAATTTTTGTTGATAATGAGTCCTTGGAGCAATTGGACTCTACCATGCCAAACAAATCAGAGGGAAAGGACTTCAAATGCTTAAGAGACAATAGTCATATTGACTGTCATACTTGTGTGCAGAATTCAACGAGAGGAAGTGAAGATCACTGCATGGGAGAACTTGCAGAAGGCAAAAGCTGAGGCTGCAATACGGAAACTTGAGGTTCTGTTTACTTTGATAGTTACTTTTGTACCATAAAAGAGATGTTACTTCATTATTTCCTAATTTTGAGAACTCTGGTTTAGGTGAAACTTGAAAGGGAAAGATCATCGTCAATGGACAAGATATTGAACAAGCTGAAATTGGCTGAGTTGAAAGCCCAAGATATGAGAAACTCATTGTCAGCAACTCAAGCTAGTCGTGCACCAAGGACCAACAAGATCATGTCCTTATATAAAAGAGTTCAGATTGGCTCCCTCCGAGGCTGCTTCAGCTTCCGTGCCTCTTAGCTCCTCTTAAGGTCCTGTATTCATTGATTCCAACATGGTAATGACGCAGTCATTTTATTCGGTGGCTGCAATTAGGTTCGCATGATATAATGATTTTATTGACTTCCCCTTACCCGGGGGCAGCGCTATGCAATGACTAGTGGGGCGGGGGTGGGACTCAAATATAATTGCCTTGCCCCCACTTGATTTACTTGCTCTATAAGGATTTCCATATTTTAGGGGAAAATGTGCAACACTGTTCAACTTTGCGAGTAGATTGTCTCTTTTAAAATTTTATAATGACCTTGAAAGAGTTATAAACTGATGTTACAAACACGAAACTTGTGTTAAAAAAAATGAGATTTGATTGCATTTTTTCTAATGAAATTTCTGGGTTTTGAATCTATTTCTTTCAAATTGTGGTTATAATAGTTTAAAATACATATATACAAGTAAAAAGAAATTTCAGAATTTCAATAGGCATGGCCGATGGCCCCCCATTATATTGGTGAGAACATATTTCAATATTAACTGTTCTTATTTATTGGATGTTATTCCTTTTGGACCACAATCCTGAGCACCAAGTAGCTAGAATTCACTCCCCAGATCCTTTGTTAAGACCAGAGTAAAGCTAATGGCAATGCAAGTTCTCTATAAGTTGCATGCTTGCTAAGGTCATTAATCAGCTTACATTGCTGTTAATGGTGCTGATTAAATGCAGCGGTGGTTGGATAAAAAGGCAGTTAACGGCACCTCAAGTTTTGTAGCAGTTTTGTGGCCACACAACCTTATTATTGGAGAAGATGAAGAACACTGGTATGAACTGGACAGCAGGGAGTTAAGTTGCTACAAACTACAACACCATTTGATTTTAACTGAAAGACAGGGGTTGTTCAATTTGTAATTTTTTTTCCATGCAAGATGAGGGGCAAAAATTGAATGTAATTAATTAATTATTTACACGATTATTGAATACTCTAGGAGGAGCCGTCTGGATCCATATGGTATTTTTCATATGCAACATTGGAGACTTGTATTCATGCCTTTGTACATAATTCATGCGTTGTGTTCACGGTATACCTAGGAAAAATGAGAAGAGCAAGGCACCGAGTCTGTTCATTAGGATTCCTGTCCAACGTTACCGTAAAACAGTTAAATAAACTTTATAATATATTAGAAGAAAATTATCAATTTATAATAATATTATAAATACTTTTGAAAATAGAATAATATGAATGTAAAATAATCAAGTTAAAAGCCAAACATCTGCAAAGAATAACCCAATAACCTTGTAGAAGCAAGCTTGACTCATAATAATAAATTTAATTTATTTAATAATTATATAATAAAGAGAACTACCCCTATTATATAATCTTAAACCCACATAACCTCCATTGAAGAGGGGGGGGGGTTGGAATCCTAGGTCGTACCATATATAAAGGTTATATTTCCCGATATGCATTATAATTAAACTGAATTGACAAATTGTAGCATATTCCATTTCAATATCACTAATACATTTTGATATGGGGGAAACGTTTTAAAACATGGTTTGAACTGAAGTAGCTGCGATCAATCATTACCAGACTAGAGCAAAACCATTTACCAGTGAATTCACATCCTATATTAACAAAGGCCTAATGCATTTTAGAAAAAGGTGCTTGAGATATTGAACCCTTGGCCAGAACAAAAACAAGCTAGCAAACACCATTCATGCTTCAGAAACCAAACACCCAAATCTGATTGAAACCGTGAGTCCGCAAAATGCAATCTTTGGACATACAAGTAAAAAACGTTCATGCATTGCCCTTGGTTTAAATAGATCTTGCGGCAGATTAAGACAACTTGTTACATCTGAATAATAACCTCATACAGGTGCACATGTTTGGCATAGTATCCACACAGAAGACAACTGCATGTCCAGAAGTTTTACTGGTGTGATGAAATCTTTTGAGTCGGCATACGCTCTTTCCACTAATATGGCCGATACCTCCACTCTGATCTTGAAGGCCTCCCGCTACCAACTCCATATCCCCACTGCAGGATAGAAATAATGTCACTATAGAAAAGAATGCACACTAAAATATATGCAACACTGGGTGTACACACATTTTGTCACCATGGAGATATCAAACAAGGCAAGCTACACATGCCAATCCCTAAAAATCTTTGAAAGAATAATTGAGTCCACAAATAATATAAGAGGAAATTAAGCAATTAATAGATCCAGAAGAGTACAGAAAGTGTTATAGGTTTATCGCATGTACTCACATCTTCAAAATCGAGACTGCCATACATTCTGCCATAGCTCCGCATAGGACCTCCATAACCGCCAAAAGGTTCCGGTACCATCATCAAATTTCCACTAGGTCCAGCTTCATCGAGAGGTGTAGCCGAGTCTATAGCAACCTGCACAGCAAGACAATGGGTTACAAGCCGGTTATGACTAAAGAATAAATCCAGAATTCGCTACCATAATAGTTAATGCACTTCATTATCTCACTAAAAAATGTGAGTGGACAGAATCTGCTCCATTTCTAGTCTATTCAAAACAATTACACTAACAGTTTCTTTTTCCCCAATGTTAAATATAGCCATTAATTCAGTGCTAAATTTTCAGCTCCCCAGACAGGCAGGCAGTCAATAATTTCACTTGGTGAGGCAAAGGAAACCCACGTGAATTCAAATAGTACTAAAAAAATTTGGCAAAGTTGAAACAGGTAAAAAAATCATGGATTAAAAATAAATATTTGGAAACAAATTACTTTGAGATCAAACAAATTTTGCCTTACTCAAGAGCTTTAAGGTCAAAAGCAAGTAATTAAGCAATTGTGGGGCTCCATTTCTTTATTTTGGTAAAAAAGCAACATGGTGCTACAAGATTCACACCAAGATAAATGGAGCTGCCAACTGCCTGTATCCAAATCAGTTATATTACAGTCCATTAATACCACATCCAAGGAACACAAGATCAAGCTACCCAAAAGGATTTCAACATTTCTTTCCAAGATGCCCAACTAATAGCGATTATGTCACTGAATCAAGCAATACAAGGTTTTTGGCTTCATTTCAGAAAGACAGAGTCAAACCCCTTGACCCACCGATCAAATAAGCTTACATAGAGCCTAGTTCAAGTAGAGACGAAAGAATACATTTTTCAATGAATTGAATGAATCCACAATTAAAAACCAATCAGCATGACATTAGTATTCTCCTGATATGAATTGAATCAATGCAGCCAACCTTTAAAGCTGGTTCGAATATGAAAAGACTCAAGTAGAGTGTAAGCCAACAAGGGAAAGAAGAAGAACATTTCCAACCCTTCTAATTTAATTTATTTTATTTTTACAGCCACACATGTATACCTCATATAAATATTTGCCTCTTGTGGATTCAAACATGAGAAACACTGTAAATGTCCAAATCATATACCTGCTGTCCACATATCTCATGAGACCTTCGAGAAACACGATCCGCAACACCATCTTCTGCAAATGTTACAAAACCAAAACCTCTATGGCCAGTTCTCTTTGGATCCTGCAAGAAGAGACCAGAGAGCTATACACCACTGGCCACTATTGAGAAATACATTTTATACACTACAATTTCTACTAATCATCATACCTTAGGAATATAAACATCCAATATACGGCCAAATCTGCCAAAATACTGGCGAAGATCATCAGTTGTTGCCTCCTGAGGAAGTCTTCCAACAAAAATCTTTTTTCCCATTCCTCGAGCAGATGCCCCTCCTAATTACATAGAATAGGTACATATGGCTGCATGCAAAATAAAAATCACAGCATACACAAATGCCAGAGAAGAACATACTGCCATATACTGAGCCTGGATGGTCGTATAAAGTCGGAGCACCTAGTGCTGCATATCTAGTTGCTGCAGTTATATATGCATTATAGGCACCATATCCACCCTGTGTCACTCTTGTCACAGGCCTAAAATCATCTTCCTGGAAGGGAAAAAAAATAATAATAAAAAAAAAATTGATCTTAATATTCTTGTTCACCTAGCTGTACATGCCAATATAATCATATCCACAGACAGTTCTCCAGATAAAATTTAGGTGCAAAGTGAATGAAAAAGGACAGAAGATTAAGCCAGATATTAATAAGATCATCATCATCATCATCATCATCAGTACCAATTCCCCATATATTGTAATCATACCAAACCTTTTTGCGTGTTATGTGTCCTACCATTTGATCTTAATCAGCACATACATTAACTAGCATACCATGTAGACAGTGGCAAAGCCACTATGGAAGCAGTGGGTGCAGCAATCCCCCACTGAAATTTTGAGAAATTTTAATGCGTACACTTTTAGCGGTTTCAGAAAACATGCCACTAGAAGACTTAGAAATGCCACTAAAAAGCATAAAATTGCAGCTAAAATTCCTAAAATGCCACTAATATACTTTAGAGTGCTGTTTATTCCCAGAAAATTACAACGTGTGCCTGCACAGCCCTTGCATGTTGTACTTCGCTCCCACTAAAATAAATTTCTAGCTTTGCCCCTACATGTAGAGTCTTTAAATATCCCATGACAATGAGAGAAGCAACACAATAACACCTCACCACATCAAGGGCTTAAAACTAGTATCTCAAAGAGAGCAGAAAAGCACGACTTAGATTAAATATTTCATATTTCATTAAGAAGGTTTTGATGGCAAGGTACTATCATCCTACTCTTCTTCAAATTGGATGAGAACCCATGAGCTGAACTTACATTAGAAATTTGTTTTCACTCTTCCTATGGCTCCTAAAACACTTGTTCAATTTGACTTTTATGATCTTTTTAGACTTCCAACGCTTCCCATATCATTTAGTCCTACCACATTTGTGAGGCTGAGACCCCTATATTCAGTTACTCTCTGATTTCTCTTTGAATTCTGGTGGGATTCTCTCTAGATTTGTGGTCTTCCTAATCTATCTAATATCTATTTTTGCATCTCCCTTATTATGTTGCCTCCAACAACTACACAGTTTACCTAGAGGCTTAAATTGCCTTTTTTTTTTTTAACTACTTTCAGTCTTAGTCTAGATGGAAAAGATATATCAACATTCTAAGCAAGAAATGTGATTCTAAAAATTTTAGGGCTTGGCAGAAGGTGGTAGAATAATTGTGGCTTCAGCCGAGAAAGCATTACATTTAGTGCATTTGGAATTTTCACAAACATTCTATTAGGGAATAAGATTGTATCTCTTGATTTATTGTGGTGTTCTGCTTCAACAGTCATGAGATGTTATTCTTCAGGAGTCATGAAAAAAACACAAATTTTTCCATCTTATAACTCCAGTTTTCTTCGCTTACAACAGTATCTTCTCTCTTCTTTTCCCATCCCGACAAACAAATGAACTAAGTGGATTTTTTACAATGTGATGCTTTTAATTTCATAATTAGAAATATGTTTGCTCAGATGAGTAATGAGATGATTGTGGAGAGAAAATTAGTTTCACTACAGAAAGAATTCAAAGGAAGAAGCCCCCAATGTCAGAAAAATCAGTATCACCTCAACATAGAAAAACAAATGAGCAATGTTCAGTACAGGATAAAAAGGGTTAACAGCTTACCTAGGTACGCCTTTCCCCATGTTTGGAATGCTAAATTAAAAACCGTGTAAAATTTAGAGGGGATGTTATTATACCCATAAAAGGGGTAATCTTATACTCATCCCCACTGCAAGATAAACACTTGTTACACATCTTTTTACCATGAATTTTGGTCTTTAATTCCCACTTTCAATTGATGTTTTCTCTAACAACGTGCCTTTTCTCTAAAATGTGTAATTTTCTCTTTCCTCTCCCCCACCAAAAGAAATCAGGTAGGATTCCCCCCTCTTGAAATTCACGAGCTCTCTCTCTCCTCATTCTGTCCATCTTTTGTCAACTAAAAGTCTTTTCTATTTAATTATAATTCATATCGCAATAAGCATAATCGTAACTTCAAATAACCCCCCCAAAAAAAACAACTATATCATTGATAAATTCCCGATGACAAAAACCTCACAAAACCAAATTTCCAACACCCTAGAAATCAAATTATGGTTTTAAAAAACTAAATCTAAAAAGAAAAGAATTCTGGTTACATTGGTCGGAACATAAGAGAGGAAATGAAGAACATTCCAAGTGGAGTTCCATAGTCAAAATTGAAGAGAGTACTAATTTTGAAAAAGAAAATTGAGGAATAGTACAAGTTGAGTGAAAGAGAATAGAAAGAGAGAGTATTGATTTTTGAAATACGTAAAAATTGACAAAAATAGGACTTTTTGAATTTTTATTTTAGCAAATTATAGAATAATCTTATTAGTGATTTTTTTTCAAATATTTTTCTATGAAATAAAATAACAAAATAGCTAGTTCTATAAAACATTGAAAAATATAAAAATCATCCTTTACCATAACCATAACTAATATAAAATTATACTGGGGTACAAGTTACCAACCAGTTAATGTTAAGACCAAACATAGAGAAGAAAAGCTACTAAGAATCATTTCCCCTTCATCCTCTTCCGGCATACCAAGCACTAACATGGCACTATATGACAATGACTGCAGCTCTCAAAATTCTACCAAGATGTGGTGGTCCGGCATTTGACTCACAGCATTGCATGTCTTAATATAGCTCGCTAAAAATCTAAATATTTTGATTGTGAGATTGCTAGACTAATTCATGCCCAAGCAATTCTGAGTTGACATAGATCTGAGATAAAAAGGGGGGGGACAAATACTACCATATTACAAAATAAAGTCCACTATGGGATCATTCTGCACAAACCCCCTCCCCCTCATTGAAGGGTAGGAAGAAAGGATGCAAAAGCGAAGATAGAAAAAGTAAAGCTGTAAGCTACCTTTGGTGTAGCTCGGTCAACAACAACAGTCGATCCTCCCAACTCATGAGATTCAGCCATCAAGCTTTCCACAGAATCTGTAGTACAGAAAAAGGATCAACCAGACTTCAGTTAATCAGCAAAAAAAATACTAGGAATCTCCGAAAATTCAAGCCAAGCAAATAAATCAAACTCTTTATCTTTTTAACACTTCATTATTCATCATTTAATAGGGCACCCATGAAATAGCTGCCCTACCATAGACCATAAGGAACCCATGAACCCTAAGTTTATAGGTAGAGCATGATGGGGGGGGGATCCTGGCATTCTTCTCCTAGATACACCAAACATATAACTGCCCCCTTTGCACAATCCACAAAGATGATCACACCTTACTTCCTCCAAAACGGCTAAGTTACATGATGACTGACACAACCAATTTTCTTCAAAAATTTTCTTTCTGATAAAATAGAAATCCTTTTAATAATGTTGGGCATGGAAGAATTTTATAAAGGGAAGATAAAAATCCCTTATAGAGGAAAAAAGAGGAGAAAGAGAGAGAGAGAGTTATTAAAAGATGATTAATTTACTTTCCAATCCTTCAAGTCCTCCTAGATATAGACTTTGAAGGCACCAAAAGCATGAGACCATAAGGGAATCAAAGAAAACATTCCTATCCCACAAAAGGACGTGCATATGAATTAATTTATAGACATTTTAGCATATCTTTCGATCTAAACATACTGAAAAAATGTAGCTGATAAATAAATAAATAAATAAATAAAATTGCCCCATAAACAATTTGTTTGAATCTTACCATTCCATCTATTTTGCTTAAGACCATACTTCTGATCACTTTTCATACCATAGGAGTTGGACTCAAAAGGCCAAAGACTCGAGCCTCCCTTAAGTTTTGGCTTACACAATATTGCAACCAACTGAAAGATTTTTTTTCTCATATAGATGTTCTTATAACATACCAGTGCACTAACAATCATGTGCAAAATCTTTGAAAAAATGAGTCACAAGAAGGAATTCTAGTAAGCAAGAGGGAATGGAAGCAATGTCACCCCCATGATTAAAAACAGCTACTTCTGGGGAGATCATCCCTAGAAAGTCCCCTGAATGTATCATTCTTATTCAGGAAACAAGCTGAGTTTATTGCTACCTCCCAAGTCAGATGCACTTGGGTATGCAATATAAGGATTGGGAAAGTCTTCTCGTGAGGCTTTTGAGAGCTTCCTTGTCATAATGGCACTAGCACCATGACATGTTTAAATATATTTCATGGTTCTTTCACCTTTCCCGTCTTGAAATTGAGAGGGAAGTCACATTTCCTAACGGTTTGCCTGTTTCCGGTGAAAAAATGAAGAGGGCAGGGAATTCAGAAAACACTCATATAGTAATTATGCCTTCAAAATTTGAAACCATTTGGCAATTTCAGAAGCACACAGGATGGAAACTATAAACAGAAAAAGAATATAGATATACAACGTCAGGTTTTAAATAGACACATAGCAATGTGTAACCAGAGATAAAGGAAAGGAATTTTTGAGTCATATTTAGGAACCTTTTCATCCATATCCTACTTCTTGGGATACAAGGAATTTTCTTTTCGCCTGGTCCTTACCATCAGGATATGAAGGAATTTAGCCCTTCCCAAAATCTATTTTCAACACCACATTAGAATTCCAAATTCCACCATTCCTTTTCTTAAGTTTATTTGCAAGACAGAAGGCTGTGCTTAAGGTTAAGGCATTTCTCAAGTCCACAGCTTTTAACAAAATCTACACAATGATGTATTGCAAGTGAGGAGGCCTAGAAAACTCTCTCACCAAACATTTTGACATTTTTCCAAAGTAATAGAACTCAAAAATCAATTAGCCTCTGATTTGCCATCACATGAATCATTTTTCAAGTGCAATAAGTCATTTCAAGGAATGTTCAAGACTTTTTTTTTTTTTTTTTGAAAAGTTTGTTCAAGACTTCCTTTTGATTGATTTTAATGGATTTTGGAAGAAAAGGATGAAAAGATAATGCAAAATGTGCAATAATGTTAATCTTTTAGTCCCATTGGCTGGAAAGAAATACAGAAATCTTCAAAACCGATTAGGTCCTCTTGCACTTCTTGTCTAACTGGCCTTATTGGTGGTACAATGACAAAGGCTTTTAAGGTTTGGGACAGATGATAAATAGATATTTGTTAACAAAGAAGAATGCAGAAAGGATACATCAAAGGCTGAGACAACCACTAGGGTGAAAAAAGAGTTGTCTTGATTTTCTCAGTAAAACTCGTTACTTTTCAAGGCCACTGAAAAATATTGGAGGAGATCCCAACACTTGATGCAAGTATCTGTTCATATAATTAACAAATTTAAATGAACCAGTATAAGCAAACTCTGTGCATATAATCTTACCAGCACTAGCAAATGTGATGAACCCAATTCCCCGGTGTGCTTTTGTCACTTGATCCTGCAAAAGAATAGAAAGAATGTTTTCTGCAGTTTTATATATTGATATTATTAAGGGTCAAATCCTCAAAGAATGAAAGATTTCACCTCAAAATTAGAATATATAGAGCCAGAATTAGATGTCTACAAAAATATGCTTATGAACAAAGAATGATTCCAAACACCAGCCATGTCTATATGAATGTTGTGTGTGTGCAAAAGTTAATGGCCAAGAGTTGCCCAAAGAAAGTATACAAGCACATGGGAGACATGGGGCTTACCTTTGGCATGTATAAATCTGTTATATCACCATATTTCTCAAAATAGCTGTCAAACAAATGCACATTTGTTATAAGGCAGTTTTCATGTGAACAGGAATAAGTCAGACTAAGATTCAAACACCTTCACAACCAAAGAAGCTCACCTTCGAAAATCTGCTTCTGTTACAGATGGTGGGATCCTGGCAACAAATATCCTTGTGGCTTTCTTAGGAGGTGCTCTCATTTCCTCCTGGAAAAAGGGTTAAAAAGGAATTATGCAACTAAATAATTCCCCCAATAAATGCCCTCAGAGATTCTATAAAATGATCACAAACTAAATGTAAAACCATGGCATTGAACACATACATATTAGATGAGCACTATGTAAATAAAATGCTGAAATTATTATAGCTGAACAACCTTTGGTGTAGCCACTTTTATTTCCAGCACCCTGTTTCCGAGAAAATGCTCTCCTGATAATACATTCTGCAATCAAAATAATAATTCTTTAATGCCATCAACCACACAGTACAAGCATTATAAGCATCCAAACTTTTTCCCTATCCACAGGCAATGATGCTCTAATGACATAATATAATTAAAAGAAAATCTATATAACAACCAAGAAGTGTGTTTCCACCAATGTCTTAAAAGGGAAATACATATGCTGACTGGCATCAAAACCGGGAGCAGACAACAAAAATAGAGAGCAATAGCTTCATACCTTAGCATCCTCGACTGATGCAAATGTTACATAACCAAAACCCCGAGATCGGCCACTGTTGCGCTCCTATGTGATAAATAAAGAGAGAAATATAATTCATTCAGATTGAAAGAAAAAAAATCCATAATAAATCAAGCATTGAAGTCATCTGAAAGCATTGAAAGTAGTAATTTTTCTAATGTACACTCTCTACACCATGTGCTCATGCGCAAGTTGTTTGAGCATTTTACAATTATCCCTTTCCCTTCCTGAAGAAACCCATGGTTCATGCAATTAGAAGAATAGAGTAACTTATTCTTTTTTTGTTTGTAACAGTGGATCCCTCTCCTGTAACTGGTTTACTGAATTAAGCAGATCTGCCTGTTAGTTCACCCAATACACTTACCTAAACAGATCCCTGTCTAAAGGACCAATGTAAATGTGAACCAGCATGAGGACAAATCATGTCTGCATTCCATAACATAAACAACTTAGACATAAGCATGCATGTGGTTCCTTGTTTTATCAAATTTACATATCTAAACTTCAATTTTGACTTCCCATTGGTGTTCATTTAAGCATCAGCAAGCTATATATATTATGTTGCCTTACAAGAGCATTACATCATCTTTTGTCACACGAAGGTCATGCAGACAGCACAATAACAATGATAATAAAAGCAAGAATCAGCAATCAAAATGAACCACAGAAACTAAGAATGAAAGATGTGTTTATGCCTATGTAACACAGCAGAACACCAACGAGTTGGAAATAGTTGGACAAAAGAGATTATGAACATTGAACACTAATCTATGTTACACCAACTCATGTCACCATGTGCAAGTCCTATCTTGTCCATGTCTTATGTCTGTATCCACAAGTCATAGAAACCAATACTAAAGATGTAAAAGAGTCAATTAGCGACTGGTAAATTGAAACAAATTATAAAATATATAACATTTCAGACATTTTTACTTGCTCCAATTTCAGGAGCCTCAGTTATAGCATCATTTTATACACTGATGTTTGAGCTATATAAAATACTAGTTTCAACTAAGTTCTTATTTTCCCTTTTCATGTTTCTTAAGAGAACTCCATGTAGTTGTAAATTATTGCATATGTCAAGCCATTTTCGTGCCTCAAAGAAGTACTGCTGAAAGGTCATTGAAAATATGCAAAGCGTAAGATACATGATATTTATATTTTCAAAGGTAGTACTAGCGATAAACAGGAAGTATAGGAATACCTTCATAACAATGCAATCCTCCAATTCCCCAAATTTGCTCATATACTCTCTCAAACCCTCGGTATCAACATCCCATGGGATGCCCAAAACCTAGAGTGAGTCCAAATCAAGAAAATCAAACTGCAGGCATTAAAAATAAAATAAAATAAAAGAGTCTAAGAACGAAACATGAGAGGAAAACTAACCACGAGCTTGTTCTCCATGGAGCTGGAAGAAGGATCAAGAACAACAGAAGAAGAAGAAGAAGACAGAAAACCTAAATCTCTCAGTCACTCCCTCAAAAGTCTCTTCCTTTCCACGCTCGCGCACTCTCACTTTCTCTCTCCTAGTCACAGTCTCTCTCTCCTCACACTCGTCTCCTCCTGCACACAATAAGATTATCTCTTTCTCACACACATACATCATCATCATCATCATTATTGAATTCAACAAACTCACCGTTTTTTAATACCTTCGCTCTATCAATAAATCAAACAATCGACTCAAAACACGAAACAGATTATCAGACGAAGAAATATGAACATGAAGAAGAAGAAGAAAAATCGAATAGATTACAACGCTCACTGACCTTTTGCCTCTTTCCGATTCTCAAAACCCTAATTTCTGATCTCTCTCTCCCCCGCTCTGAACATAGTGCGGTTTTGACCCAAATCGGATCGCAAAACAATGTATGTATACGTGTACGAATACTAGTATGTGAATACGTGTACTGTCCCCACTTCATTTGCACATAAATAGTTAAAAAAAAAAAAAAAAATCATTCATCCACGTGAAGTGACCTAAAATGATAGCAGTGAGGTGATGCTTCCCTCCCCCATTTGTAGCTTTAGCTTTTTTTTTATTTATTTATTTAAAATTATATTCTAATTAATTTAATTCAAATATTTATAAAAACTTTAATTAGGAGATAATTTTATCAAAATAATTTTTTTATTTTTAAATTTTTATTTTAACTATCGAAGTTCAAAGATATGGCAAAGTCTCTCCCTATGTTGCATGTAGGCGTAATATTTGGGCTTGAAGAGCTCCTTTGGGTCCATCAACGACACACTTTCCTCTGGTCAGAACAAGTCCATCAACCAAATCTTGGAAGGGCATTGTGGACAATGACCATATCAGCCATCCGGGAACAAAAAAATCATAATAGCAAAAAGGAGAGTCTCTAGTTCATGCTAGTTGCTCTATTATCACGAAAGTGAAACCCCACATATAGAAACAGAAGAAACTATTATATATTTTAACATATATAAATATGTATATATATATATATATATATATTTATAGTATTTCTGTTGTAAATATAATGGGTAGAACATGAACCACAGTTTTCTTGGAGCCCAACGGTAACAACACAAAACACAGTTTGAAACCAAGTTTATTAGATTACAGCCCGATATATATTACAGCCAAATCATTATTACATTTTTAGCCTACCAACTTTATTAGATCCCAATCTGAGGTATTGTTGCCAACCAAGTAACTAAAAAGGTGATCCCTTCCGTCTCAATGTTGATGAGTTAGGACATAGAAAAAAATATTTTGAGATGATAAGCGCAAAGAGTTTGACATAATCTTGAGGAATATGAGGCGACACTTCATGACAATTAATCCAACAACCTTTTTTTTTCTAATAATCAACGGATAGTCGGTCTAACTAAAAAAACGTGACATCAGTGATAAAAATTTACCGATGAAAAAAAATCCATCATTGATAGCGACAGATTAACGTCGTACGGAATACCAAAAGATTAACAACGAAAATTAGTTATAAAAATTTTCTGTCGCTGTAGTAGTTTATAGTTAAAAAAAAGAAAAATCTATAGATGACGGATTACTGACGGAATTTTTTGTGACAGAAAATATCCATCACTAATACGTCGGTGAGATGGTGAAGATATATATATATATATATATATATATATATGTACTGTTATCAATGACGGATTAACGATGGTAATTTTAGCGATAGATTACTGACGGAAATTTTAGCGACAGATTTATTTTTTTAATTTTTTAATTTTTTAATTTTTAATTTTTTAATTTTTTCTTCTCTTTTATTATTTTATAATTATTTTTTCTTTTTTCTTTTATTTATTTTATTTTATTCTATTAATTTATTATTCAATTTAATGGGTAAATAAAAAAATAATTTCCTATTCAGCAAAAATATTCAAAGAAAAAAAATACCCCAAGAAAAAGAAAAAAAAAAGAGATGAGTGAGATAAATATAAAATTAAAAAAAAATTGAGAGTAAGACTAATATTAGGAAAAAAAAGTAAGAGTTAGATAATAAATAAAAAAAATATTACAAAACAACTTATGGCATGGTAGTTGGACAACTCACATTTCATGTTGCAGATGCAGGTTCAATTCTTGGGGAGACATTTTTCACTAAATAAATACAAGGCTGGTGTGCGGGCAGGCCGGAGCTGGCGCAGGTGCACGTGAGCAGTCTTAGGAGGTAGGTTTTTAGCGACGGAAATTTTCCATCGCTGATACCCTTCAATGATAAATTTTTTATTTTCAGCGATAGATTTTTCCATCACTGATACTCCATTTTCTTGAAGTGATGGTAAAAGTGTTAAATCCCTTATTAAATATTAGATTCAAAACTTAAAATTGAAAAAAAATTATGATACAAAATTCTTCCTAAATTGAGTTTGATAATAGTTGAATCGAAATAATTCAATTACCCTCAACAAAAAATTGTTTCTTGATAATTTGGTCCCCTTGCAAATGGGATGATAAAACTCCTAATAAACTCTCAAGAAACTACTAGAATTTTCAATATCACATAAATTGACCAGAAATAGTTTTTATTTAGTTTCACTTGAAAAACTTTTTTCTTAAAAAAAAAAAAACAGGTTTTGAGTTATATAATCCTAACCAATGCTGTTAGAAGAAATAGTTTTTATTTGATCCATCTGCAGACATTAACTTCTATTCTATTTTGAGGCCTTGATCGTTTTGAATTCGGAGAAATACATATGAAGGTACTAATCGGGTAGCATTCACATAATCTTGGGGAGTATGAGCTGCTATTCCCGGGACGAGGAGTCCAAATATCCTAACTAATACAAGGAGCAAGGTTTCTCTGTATTCCACTCCCAATCTATAAGATATGCCAAAGCTTCTTACAAGTTCCCACAGCGCAACTAATCTCATCGATATCCAATACGGAGGTAAAATGAAATTTTTATCGAGGTCCTCTTCAAGGATCTGCAAAAGAACATGCGTTAGTTAATCAAAATCTTAACAACATTTGATGTCCATTAACAAGATAAAATATTAATTATGAATTTAAAATATAAATAATCTTTATTTTAGGTTATTTTAAAACCATTTTCGAAAAAGCTAATTTAACCACCCATATTAGCACTACACAAGGCTGATAGATCTCCTTGACCGAAATATAATTATTTGAATGTGGTACTGATTCTCCTAACTTCCATAAGTATAGTGGTCCGACGCTATACTCATTTAATCATAAATTTCGAGTTTAAACTATAGAAATAAAAAAAAAAGATTTAAAAAACTAACTCATAATATATCTCATAGTATTCAAATCAGATTAGTCAGATAAAACTCAGATACCGATTGATAAAAAAAAATAGTACTGATTTAGTTGATCAAACTCTCTTAAAAAATTAATTCAAAAGTTATCTCAAAATCAGGATTAATTAAATATTTAGTTAACTCTAAAATTAAGAGTTGCTCATTAACAAAGAAGTGGATGGAATGCTCACCTTCACCTTGTAGCAACTGTTAAAATATAGGCCTGTCCCAAAGTGCTTAAACCTAAGTGTGGAGTCATAAAATGGTAATCTGGGCACAAGATCATTCCCATAAACATACCTAAAGTACCCAATCCCATATTTGTTCAACCTCTCCATCATAAACTCCCCAAATACTTCATCACCGACCCTTGGTTGACCAAATGTGTAGACTCCATATAGCCTCTCCAACATCCATTTTTCATTATGCAACATGAGAATAGCAGGAAACAGAATCGCTAGTGCCCCGCCAAGGCTATGACCTGTCAATACGAATTTCGCTTGATTGTTCTGTTTGAGAAGTTTTCTTAGCTTGTTCCTTATAAAATAGTATGCAACTGGACGTTCATTGTTTTCCTCAATTTCCAAAGGCAATTTATATTCTTTCTGTAAGCCAATAGCGTTGAGAAAACCTGCATGAATTTTCCCCATGTCACCTAGTTCATACCAAGAGATGTCAAAATCTGAACACCAGTCATCTACATTGAAGAGCTCTGTTCCTCTAAATGCCACAACATACATATCAGAACCAGCATTTCTGTCACGTAGCATAAAGGCCTGGGTTGAGCTTCTCCCCAAATAGACTGCAAGAAAAGAAAAGGGAAGATCGTATATTCTTTATTTCAATTGCAAAAATAAACATCTTATTAGTCGAAGCAAGAAAATGGAGCATTTACGTACCAATGCTGTCACATATTCATCATAGAAGGTCATTTATGTATTTGGTAGGGTTATCTATTATACATTTTTGAACTATACTTGGCAATCCTATGTGTAGGTGCTGACTTAGCATCATTATTTTTTCAATTGAGACTTTTATTGTTGATCGAAAATTAAATAAGATAAAACATCTTACCATTCCAAAAATCATGATGAAATCTCACGTATTCCATCTGCACCAACATTTAAATTATGAAGAACTACAGCCATCATCGAGGGAAAAAAGAATCCTTTTAACATGAGAGTTATATTATACCTTCCATTGATTTGAGACTGTGGCTTGAATGTAGGCTTCTTCTTCATAAGATAGTTTAGAGGCCATCATTGAAAGAGCTCCATAGTACTTACCGTCTGCAGAATTCCTGACTAATCCAAGTCTCGGGTCAAGGTTTGCCATGGTTGACAAGAAAGTTGAAGATGTGTCACGTGGGTATATAACTTTTCCTACATCCAAAGAAAAAAAATAATAATAATAAAATAAAAAAGAAATAAATGGCTATATCCAAGTTAAAAAGTTGTTACAAAATCTTAAAGGATTGCGAATGAAACTGACCTCGCAAAATGTTTAGCAATAGCACACCTAAGTTTTGGTTACAGGAGACAAGGTTGAGCCAGTACTCGAAAGCTGACCCAATGGATTTCAAAGGTTTCTTAACAGCTTGAAGAAACTTCTGCACTATGACAGAGACAACAATGAAAAACCTATGCCTGAAACTTTCCTCAGCCCCTTGTGGGCTTTCTACAAACCTTATTTTCTCAATGTTACGCGAGAATAGAATCAAGACTAAATCGGAAAGAGTGACTTTGTCTAGACAAATCACCCTATAATCACAACACAAAGTCTTTCCACACACAATCTCGTCCATGTCTTTCTCTGATTCTTCCGTGATGTCTCAACATGATTTGGAACAGATTTATGTTAGTACATTGAGATACTTACCTCTATTGATACACAAGGGAAAAGGAGGCCCGATACTAAAGAGAAAAGTAGAGAAGAGAAATGAATCTTTTTCACGTGTTTCGAACTTTTGTCCCATTTTTGTGGAGCTATTTGGCTTCTCTTCTCATATGTGAAAAAACAAATATAGATAATTGCATGAAACAGCTTGTCATCTTTGTTGGCTTTTGCCGAAGTAAAGGATAAAACAGCTATGCATGTGGATAGTGACCAATAATTGCATGAAACAACATGTCATCTTTGTTGGCTTTTGCCGAAGTAAAGAATAAAACAGCCACGCATGTGGATAGTGACCATGTTGAAGGTTTAGCAGAAATTCTTAAATCAAATGATCAGTTTTTGTTGTTTTTCTTCATTTGTCATATGATATTAAGAGTTGATTAATGATAGACAGTGACCATTGTTGAAGGTTTAGCAGAAATTCTTAAATCAAATGTTCATTTTTTGTTGTTTTTCTTCATTTTGCCACATGATGTTATGAGTTGATTAATGATAATACAAAAAAGTTTAAGGAAAAGGAAGAGGAAGAGATCGCAAGAGGGAATAAAGCAAAGAGAAGTTTTTCGCAAGGTCATCCCCGTGCGTTAGCAATGAAAGATGGTTCATCAGTGATCCTTTGCCGAAGTTCTGCAAAACAAGCAAAGTTTCTTTTTCCCTTTTTCCTTTCTATTGTTCTTTGTGAAATTGATTTTAGAATCTTTCAAGTGAGCATACTAATTCAGGCACCAACTTGCAACACATTTTCTCCAAAATGCAGTCGTAAAAGAAGGACCATTCTTTGATTAAGTACTAAATTGCCATCCAGATACTGGCTTTATACGTTGCTTACCATGAAATTGATCTATTAGGGCATCAAGGGTGTCTAATATTTCATCATGATTCTCAAAAAAATAAAATAAAATAAAATTCATTTGCAAAGTAAAATAGAGGTTTTGTTTTTTGAATCTGCCCTTAATGGCAAGTTCACCAACTATAGGTCCCAGAAGGATAGCATTGACATAATTATGGATAGAATGAGCTGAAATCCCACGGAAGGCCCCCGGGAGGACAAGTTCAAGGACCATAACACCTCTAAAAACCAATCCTACTTGGAACTCTGGGGCATTTATATAAGGAAAGATGAAGCTTCTTAATGGCTCAGAAGGTGCAATTAGAATGCTCAACATGGCACAGATTGGAGTTAGATAATCTCTTTTTGGCTCTTTGTTGAACAATCTGCATTGAAACATGCATGAGTGAGTAATCAAAGTCATCACCTCGAAAACTTCTTATTGTAAACAGATGTAGAGAGATGAGCATACCATTCCTTTACAATAGTAATTGAAGTTGATGCAAGTCCCAAAGTGCTTATACAAATTCTTCGGGGCATTTTAGGTACAAAATCATTACTAAAAACATACCTAAAAATACTTTATTCCGTAAAGCCTCAGCTGCTCATTCATGAACTTCCTCACTGCTCTTGGTTGGCCAAAATGTAATAATCCCTCCATACTCTTCAATATTACAGCCTCTTTCTGCAGCAGTAGAACAGCTGGAAAAAAGAATTGCTAATGGTCCGCCTAGGCTATGACCTGTAATTAGAAACTTAGTCCTAGGATTTCTTCCCAGAATTTCCATAAGCTTTTCCCTGATAAAATAGTAAGTGACGGCAACCATCTTGTATAATTTCCTTTGGCCAACCTTTATATTTTTGTTAGCTAGGGATTTCATAAATCCCGCATGAATTCCCCCTGCACCGAGAATTTCACACCAAGACAAATCAACAAGACCACACCAGTTATGAGGATTGAAGAATCCGGTTCCTCTGAAAGCCGCAACCACCATATCAGTGCTAGTAGCTCTCTCGTGGGCTCCCAACATGAAGGCTTAGTTGCAGCCATTACTGCAAGTACCTCACGCTGACTTGATTGTCATCTTTTATCTCATCCCTGAAGCCAATCATTGATCTGTAAGTCGTTGATTTTATCAATGATCAATAGTATTGCTCTTAACATTCTTTTACTTGAACTTTTCCCATTTTGAGATAACTATGATTTTTACTATAACATGTGAATTATGCAATAGTTTATGCCATGAGATTGGGAAGATTCTTGTAAAGAAAAATTTTATGAGATTATGCGTTCTATATAGATTCAACATAACCATTTATAATATCATAATTTATTATATAATATTATAATTTGTGAAAAATTATTATAACAAAACTCAAAATGTTCTTGGTAAGGAGGCCCACTCTGCTTGTCCAACAAGTGTTAAAGTACATTTCAGAACAACTCCAAAGTTGGGCCAAAGAACATCCACAGGGCCCGATCTCTAAGGGATAGAATTTAACAGCCTTCGGCTCAACTTGGAGCCTTGGCGGCTCAAAGTTATGCATAGAAACTTTTATATTCAATCAGGGCACCTCTACCACCGCAGGGTTACCTTATTTATAAAGTTTCAAATTCAAATTTTATATAAAAAAATAGATAGTTTTATCACTTAAAATTTTAATTCGACTCGAATCAAATTTAGTTAAAATCAAAATAGTCTATCAATAGGTTATACCAAAAAAAGACAGGTTTTGGTTTCGTTTTCTTATATGTCAAATTTTAAATATAAATTTATAACTATCACTGTTATCATTTTACAAAAACATATGTTCAACAATTTACATGGCAGTAGTATTTTGAAATGATCGAAAGAAAATCCACATTATTTTAATTATATGTTAGATACATTAAATTTCAACAATTTCAAATTTTATATGGTTTTATTTTTTGAGAGTTTAATTTTTAATGTACAATGGGATACAAGGGCAACTGCCTCTTAAAATTTTAAAAAATAAAATAAAATATTTAATATGTGTGAGTTCAAAATCATTTAGCAAAATTTTGACGACTGCCCTTAATTTTAGAAATACTATTAAAAGCATGTAAAATGTTATTTTTTCTTAAAAAAATTATAATTTTAGTTTCTTTTATCTTTGTATATCATAATTCAGCCTTTAATATAAATTTCTAATTTTATTTTGAAAAGGAGTTGTTACTCTGATTGCATCACATAATTAATTAAATAAAATTAATAATTTTGACAATCAATAAGATTTACTCTACTAAACCAACTACGAGGTATCGTATAAAATTCGCTTGAGGACTCGTTTTCGAATGCAGATGGATGACAATGTAATCGAATGACTTAACCCTAACTTCCAAAAAGGAAAAAAATAAAAAATCCCTCATTCTCTTTTATCATCTACGCAAGAAAGTCACCCTTTTCCTTCCCTAACTAAATAACTAATTAAATATCAAAAACAGTTAAACCTAACATATTTTGGTACCAAGGATCGTCGATCCTTTGATTGAGCAGGTCTCTCTGACTCACCAAATACCCTACAAGTGTCAAATGAACTAAAGCCCTTTTTTTTTTAAATCATACCCTAATTAATTTGATTCGAATATTTATCAATCTCATTTTAAGAGATAATTTTTTATATTCTCACCATTCAAAATCAAAAATGGATAAAAAAATCTAAAATTTTAACACTCTTGGTTATTAAACTAAGATCCTTCTTTCAAGCCGATGTATGCTTACATCATTAAAACATGGCTATGTACTTCCTATGTTCATTGCTTTTCCCCAATATTTTTGTTGCCAGCTGGAATTGTATTTCCTTCAAATTCATCCCACCTGGCCAACAAGACAAACAAGGGAAGGACTTTTAGTATGGCAAAGCAAGTATATGTATATTAGATTGCACCTCCCACAGGCCGCACCTTTAAGGTGCCCTTTCTCTTTCCAAAAAACCTAATCTCTTACCAACCAACTCATTTCATCGAGTCCATTTCCTTCACACTCATTCTCTATTCAGCCATGCCATTTCATGCCTCGTGTATCTTGTATCCTTATTCACACGTCTCTGAATTTTCTTTAATGAAATTTTATTATGGAACTCGTTAAAATAAAAATCATAATTAAATATTATTCATTAAACAGAAATAATTTTATCTCATACATCCATACATAACTTTATCAATGTTACATTACATTATATATATATATATATATATATATGTATTGTGGGTTGACTCAATTGAATGTGAGATTGAATATCCTTAAATATGATTGAGATTCGACTTCTGCTGGGAGTATCGGACCCTCATATGTATGGAATGTTCCATATTATGAGACCTGCCCTAAAAAAAAACCACTGTAATGGTCGGTCTAGATTAGTCAAAATAAAATCCCAGATATCGGGCGATATCCAAGATATGGTAGAAAAAAAAAAAAAACTCTTATTCGACATGGGACATGACACAAAAAAAAAAAAAACCCAAAAGAAAAATATAGAACTTTATCTTATCACAAAGAGAGAGAGAGAGAGAGAGAGAGAGAGAGAGAGAGAGAGGGTGCAATGAACTTGTAGGAAAAGAGGAGGCAATGCTCATATTTATGACAAAGGGCAGGGTTTTTCTTTAGTCAATTGAATAATAAAAACACTTTAAATAGGTATGTTGGAACCTTAATGGGATATGTCATATGGGGTCTCTTATTGCTAGATGTGGTTTTGACCTTCTTTTTTTTTTTTTTTTTTTGCATTTAGGCCAGCTTCTATAGTTGTATATTTTTGTTGTTCTTTTTAATTGGGAGAGATAAGGTGAGCATGGATGGCATTTAGTGAGGGGCATGATCCTCGAGACATCAACACTCATATCATTCGACCCTGCCTTGTGAGGCAACCGACCACACCTTCTCCTCGTTACGTTTCCCCTTTTTTTTTTTTCTTTTTTTTTTCAATCATATTATAATACAGAATTTTTAATTATTTCAATAATTTTCTTCGCAACTAATTTAAACAGATTTATCTATATTTCAGAAATTTAAATAACTATTTCATAGAGTGTGAAACTCAAGTCATCAAACGATAAGAGCACACTCTATTGGTACAAATACATATATCATAAAATCCACAAAATCTAAATAATTGATCAACATTTATATTTAAAATAATTAATAATTAGTACAAGTTAGAATTAGAAACGTACAAGCGGTCAATTCGCCAAATCCATAGCATTACAAATATATATATCTGTGTGTGCGGGTGCGGGTGGGTGGCGCACTCATTGATTTGTTTATTAACTATTCCATATAAATTCAAAACTTTGTTTTGGTAATTCATTATACTATATTCAAAAATTTGATTAATCTAATTTTAGTAATCGTGAAGTTCAATTAAAAAATCGATTCTCTCGATACTTATTTTCTAATTTTTAAATTTAAAACTTAAAATTTTAATTAAAATAATTTAGTATTCTATGTTAAATTTATATATTGTTACTGTATAAATTCAATCGCACCCAGGTCGGCAGGTCGGCCAACAATTAGTCATTATAAATTTGCTCCAAACCCTTTGAAACCCTAAATCTAGCAAAGTGTGGGATATGTGGGAGGCTGACTTGACATTTAAATGTCTCCTTTTTTTAAATTGTCCAGATATTACCATAAATCATGCACCCACAGGGTGTGGGTTTGACATGGGTGCCTTTGGAAAAGCCGCTTTATTTGTCTCAATTTATCTATTTTTTTGTTCTTTTTTATTAATTTTAATTAAAATTAAAAAATTATAAAGAATATAAAATTTTACACCTAGAAATCAATTTTTTATAAAAGGATTTAAATTATTATTATACCATGGTAAAACTAGAAAAAATATGATTAAAAATAAAGAAATACGTATTAAGTTAGAAATGAAATTAATTGTGAATAAAATACGAGAGTATGGTTTGAATATGTACAATGAAAATCTAAAGACGCACCAGTTAATGATATAAGATTTTAAATATATGAAATTTAGTAAAATGTCGAAATAAATTAGTGAAAATCTGGATACAAGTTATTCATAAAGATATGATGTCAAGAATTTAGTTAAAAAAATAACTTTAGAAAGGAATGAGTAATGTAAGAAAATTCGAAACACTTAAATTATCTATTTTATTATTTTAAGTTTGTAGGAATAGTATTTTTCATTAGTTTTCTTTTTATTTTTTTAGTATTATTTTTTCTATTTTTGTTTTTAAATTTTAATTTTAAATTTTTCTTTTTTTTCTTTTATTTTATATTTGTTTTTCAAATGACAATCCCATTGTTTGTTTACTAATAATTTTTTACATTAAAACTCTCATCTATGTCACTTGAATTTAACCTCAACTTTTCCTTACTATAGACCCAGGTTGAAATACAAATATATCTTGATCTTAAATTTTTGGGTGTGGCTTGTGAGTTAGTCATCACATATAAAAATATATATATATATTCATTGTTGATATCTGAAATCATTTAAATAATCTGATTTGAGTATCTATAGAGTTTTATTTAGAGAATGATTTTTATAATATAATTTTTTTATTTTTAAATTTTAAATTCGAGATTTAATTAAAAAGAATTTAATAATACGTTTCATAAAATCGACCGTCGCTGTCATATTTCATTAAATGAAGTATTTGGTTTGCTCTTTTCTTAAAAGCACTTTATGGGCTATTTTAATTTTTGGGTGTGGCTTGTGAGTTAATCATTTTTTTTTTTTTTTTTTTGGTTCTTTTCTTGTGGGACAGGGTTCATGTGCAGGAGGCGGTGGAAAAAATTTAAAAGGCGGCTGCAGGTGAGGGAGAGGGCCAAAAATCCAAAGGCTTTCACTACGACAAACAAAAGTGTGTTGAACATTTGATGAATAAATAAAATGGAAAAAAATGAAGGAGTGTATTCATAAAAGCTGGGTAAGAAAGAAGGATCAAATAGATGATGCCACCACCGTCGTGCATGATTGTGAAAAAACCAGAGAGCCATAGTCAGA
Source organism: Dillenia suffruticosa (assembly GCA_033439265.1). NCBI lineage: Eukaryota > Viridiplantae > Streptophyta > Magnoliopsida > Dilleniales > Dilleniaceae > Dillenia > Dillenia suffruticosa. Next base: position 4,475,608 of record JAVTVX010000027.1, read on the forward strand.
GTTTCACGTGGGAATACCATGCCATGACTGCAATTCCCTAATCGCATTAGGATGCATTGCCATGTCGGTGAACTCCAAGGAGAGGAAGAGAGTATAGAGTTCTTTTTTTTCTTTTTCAATATCTAAAATCATATTTTAATAAATTTATATAAAATCTCATTTAAGGGATAACTTTTTTAACGTAATATTTTATATTTTTAAATTTTAATTCTAAAGTTTAATTAAAAAATTTAATATTATATTTTAATAAATTAATCGTTTTTTTTGTTTTTTTTTTATGAGAATCAGGTTTCATGTTACCACACGTTCCGGACCATCATCTTCCCACCATTGTGGCGTATAGGGTGGAAATAGGCCATGCATGCCATGTCACGCTTTCCTTGAGTAGACCAGGCCTTCATCTTAAAAGTCTGGCTTATTTAAAAAATCTCAATCTGACTTGGTAGCTTATTTAAAACCAACTTTCAAGAAAATACTCTCAAATACGCCAACAACACAATGCCTTTGAGGCTTCAAATGGGTTAATAGCCTACTTAGGTCTATATAATTTATAACAATATTAATTTATGCAAATATAATGGTACAAGTTTTATATGTAATGCTAAAATTATATATATTTATTTTTTTATTATGAAAATTTTAAACTATGTATGACGGATGCCTACATCTCTAAATAGACCTTTCTAAAAATTTTGCCTTTGACTCGTATGGTTAAAAAAAGTTAAGTCAAACCAGATCATAGGCCATGAGCAGCTGGCCTATTTCCACCCGCGCGCTACATTAACCTAAATCTACCTTTTTTTCGGCTTCAGTGTCTAATTTTTTTTTGAAAATTTAATCAAATTATATAAACCATAATCAAAATATTATTAAATATCCTATAAACCTATTTTAAGATTTGTGTCCACTAACTTAATTTCTAACGTGTTAATTTTTTTGTACTCGACCGTCATTATTTGAAAACTCTATTAATTCGATTCAAATAGTTGTAGGGTTCAATTTATGAGTCGACTTTTCTGATATCTAATTTTTTTGTTTTTAAAATTTAAATTCAAGATTTTAATTAAAAGAGTAAGGTGTTATCCATCTAAATCCACGTGTCCCTAGTTTAGCACACTTTATATAAATATTGTATTTTCTACCTTACGGCAAACTTTTAAAGTAAAATCAACTCCTTTCCGAATATAATATGAGAATGGTCCTTAATGCTAACCCTTGTTTTTAATTATTTATACAGAGATATTTAATTTCTATTGATTCAATCTTCTGGTATATAAACTTAAACGATGATAAATAAAAAGTGTTTTAAAAAAGTTTCATAAACTAGGTGACAAATTATACTAGAACATTTTGCAAGTACAATTTTACATTAAATATTATTAAAATTTGTTCAATCTACATAAGATACTTAAACCTATAAATTATTTCATTTATTAAAATAAGATTAGCATATTCCAAAATATTTATGACAAAAATTAGTATATCTCTTGTGAGAATGAGAGTGAATATATAACGAAGGGATTGGTTTCCCTATTTAATTGCCGCCAAATTGAAGAATATCCGAGAAGCCCATTAGATCGATTCAGTTTATATATGTATATATATATTATCGATCTCTAGTGATTATATTGTATTTAGTTAATTTTGATTCAAATCGGATTAGATATTTAAAAAATGAAATCCGTTTAATATCTATTTTTTCTATACATAATACTCAAAATTGAGATTTTATTTGAAAAATATTAACACCGAATTATACATGCGTTAATTATATATATATGTCAAAAATAAATATTTGAAACTCTTCTTATTCAAAATAATTTTTGATAAGAGACATTACCTAATAATTCTCATCCCAACAGTTCGAGTAAGGGGGGATATCAACAAATTATGTCTGTAGGAGAGGATCAAGTAACCAAAGAAAATAAAATTACTATTTTAAGGGCAAAAATGACAATAATTTTGTCTGAAAGTTGATATATATATATATATATATATATATATATATATTTATTTATTTATTTATTTATTTATTTATTTATATTTATTTATTAAATAATTACATCAAACAATGGGACTGAATAAAAGAAAACTCTTTTTTGGTATATAAATGAGACTCGAACTCAAGATTACTAAAAAAAAGAGAATAATATCAATTGAGTGATAATAAAAAAAACACTCTAATTATAATTAAGCAAGGTCTACTAATTTATAATTTCCAAAGAATTACAGACTAATAAAGAATTCAAGGCATTCATAAATAAGAAAAGAGCTAATGTATGATTAATGAATTATTGACCTTAAATCTTGCGTTGCATAATTTTTCCATGTGATTAAAATAGAAATCAAGGGTTTGGTCCATGATGGTTATAAATAATGAGGAATAAGAGAGTAGCACTTGACAAAAACAGTAAATTGAATTCACTCTCAGCAACCTATTCTCTACTAAACCAAAATCCAAACCCAACTAAACCCAGGTTATACCTCACGAGCCCATAATATCTTTTAACGTTAGCAGAGGTCCTTTTAATTATGAGTTATTTACTCAACAACCAACCACTTGATCATCTTGCATCTATTCTATGCTTCTAGCAGAAGAAGAAACTATTAAAAATTAAAAACAAAACACTAAGTTCCTGCCTGTTCTTCCCATGTCGAGCTTAACTTCACTCAAACTTTTCAACAAAGGGTTCATCAGCAAATTTCTTGAAGGAGAGTGCACTTATGTCCTCCTAAAATTGAGCAATTTATGTAATATTATATGATAAAATAAATGAGCTGAAAATTCTCGTATATAACTCATGAAAATTATGGCCAAGAACCGTTTTTCTCGATGAATAATACTTCTTTTATAACCCATCAAACTAAAGGGACAACAGGGTTGAGCAGATGGAGTATATGTAAATTTACTCAAATAAATCTAAACACAAAGATTGGATTTTTTATTTCTATAAACGATAAAAGGATTTTAGAAGGAAAATAGTTGGGAGGGGAATCTACAGTATACGAAACCACAAACACATATCACATTTCTCACTAGGTACATTTGTCCAACAAATTAGTACCAACTCAGCTAAGCATATGCATCGACCCACCCCACATTTGTGCAGGCTGAAGACAATTGGTTTTCATCAAAGATGTCAAACAAGAAGAAGAATAGTTCACATTCCCCATGGCCGTTGCCGGAAACCCGAAACTCACAGGACGATCAGCTCCTGCTCTTTCCAAAGACTGCACTTGGTTTTTCAAAAACTTGACATAATGAATTGCCTCATCTAGCATAGAGGCTGTGTCCATTTTGGTTCCTCCAGGGACAAGTCTTTGTAAAATCCTAATTTTCTCACTTATTCTCTCTCTTCTATGCCTAGCAGCCACACTTTGTGGATCCTTGGAGATCTTCACATTTCGACGTTTTGGAGGCTTGATTGATTCTGGGTCGATGTGAATAGGCTGCATTGCCGCGATTCTGAAAATCATCTCTCTCATTGCAGCCACTGATGGGTCGTTGTTTGTCTTGTGAAGTGAGGTTGAAAGGGAAGGGTTTAAGGGAATATGTGAAGAAGTTACAGGTGGGTCTTGGAAAAAATTGGTTAAGTATGCTATAGAGGAAGGAGGGTTAGGTTGTGGAGATGATATTTGGAGAATTTGGCCATGTGGGTGTTGATGAAAGTTGCAATTTGGTGATGATCCACCGGAGAATTCCATGCCCGATGATAGCGAGTTTTCAGTGTATGCAGGGCCACAGAAGTCATGAAACTTTTCCATTTGCATCATTATTGTCATCATGTCCATCTGATCATCTCCTCCCGATGCTTTCATCATGTCCATCAGAGAGGGAAAGAAGGAGTTGCAGGACATGGGAATGAAGAGTTTGAAGAGGAGTCTTCAAAGAGTTTTGAACAGAGTTTGCTGTGCAAAGAGAGGAAGGTGAATAATACAGTAAGTGTTATCAGGAACAGACCATATCTCTCTACTTTAGGCTTCTTCGGTAGAATATATATGCATATATATATATACGGAATGCTTGTATTGTGTATGTGTGTATGTGTGTATGTGTGCATGTATAACATAGTAATGAAATATTTTATTATCTTTGGTTTTATCATTCTATTCATGGGTTCTAGAGATTAAAAAAAAAAAGTTGCAACTCATTTATGATGATCCATGATCTAGACCGCCCATAAAGTGGGTCCCCAGTATCTCAAAGAAGAGAAGCTTTGCGACAGTAAAAGGATAGAAAAACTTATTAATTGAACTAGCAAAAGAATGGAAGTTAAACTTTTGATCTACTGTTGAAGCCTCAGCACAAAATTTCATCCTGTATAACTGTTAAACTAGGGTACTTTTCCTCAGTAGTAGCCTGTTTTCAGTTTTTCACTCTTTTAATAAAAAAACAAAAGTTTTTAAATTTGGGAATTTTCACTTGCTCGAATTTACTTAAAACGGAAAGAGAATTTTCTATTTCTTTTCTTTTCTTTTCTTTTTTTCTAACGAGCAATGTGTTACGAGTATTGATTTACTACAAAGCTAGTATTGAATTGAAGAAAAATATATATTTGTTAGATCCATTTATTTATTTTTATTTAGGACCATGATTACCACAGAAAGGATCTACTAAAATAATAATAATAATAATATATTTCCTTGATAAATAATAATATTATAGAACAAATAGAAAATTTCCTGAGAATTTTTTCGAAATAAAGAGTATTTTCTTTTCTAAATTTAAGTACATAAAATCAGTAAAAATAAAGGAGAACATCATTCTTATGTTACTGAATGGAAGGTGGGGGTAGATCTTCCCTTTCTGGAGAAGAGGAAAGGTTATTTTTTAATACATTAGAAAAGAGAATAAAATTTAAGAAGAGCAAAAATATTCTCATTCTTTCTTCTTCTCCAACTTTGAAACAATCTGGAAAACTATGCTCTCTTTATCTTCCCCTTTCCTTTTCCCACTTGTCTCCCACACTCAAACTATTCATTCCAAAAAATACCAAATTCTCTTTAGTTTTTGTCTCCTTGGATTGCTTTTGTAAACAAACAAAATTCAAAAATAAATAAATAAAAATAAAAAGAGAAAAATTTCCAAAGGCAAAAATAGCATCAATTCACCAAACGGGCCCACCAAGTGGAGGGTCAAGATTATAAAGAAGAGGGAAGGGTTAAATGAAGATTCATGAACCCTTATCTTGCAAAGTTAAAAAGATCTTCGTTAGGGTTGGAAGATCTGAAAAATCTTTGGCTTTGCATTAAAAATTTTACTTGCTTTTGAACAAGAAACCCCGCATTCACATGACATGTGTCAGAAGCACAATCCCTCTAATTTCTCTAGTCCCACCAGCAACACCTTTTAATTGAGAAGATCATATCTGGGGCATACAAAACCCATACCACCATGGGTACCAGTATTAGAATTCGAATTATTAAAAATATTTTTTCAAAATTTAATGCATGCTTTGTTTTGAAAAAATGCTCCTTCGTTTGAAAATGTGAAATTAACCCATGTTTCAATTGCAGGAAAATGTGGTAGAAACAGCTAGGGTTTTTTTTTTTTGTTTCGTTTTTTCAGTGATGTTAACAAAAGTACCTAAGGATATAGCTACTGGGAATTCCTCTGAGAAATAAGATAGAAAAGTTACCATAAGATCCATTGTTGTCCCTAGAAGCTACTAGACCATCTTTCTTGCTTTTCTGAGCTTTACCCATATCTAAAAATATCACATTTTATGTTACTTTACTGAAATTCATTTCTCAAGACAAAAAGATAATATAAGAAATATGAAATAAATGATTATCCAATCACAAAAATTAAAATTTTTCTATTGAATTATTATTTCAAAAATTTTTGGATTTGAAACAACACATTCTCTGTAAATTCTTAATGGCAAATGCTACATTTTATGTTATTTTGAGAAGTTGCACTTCTCAAAGGTCTCTAGTTATGTCTTGGAATCTGTCATTGCTAGAAGGCATGATGTGGAGGTTTATCATATATGATTCTGATCACACTCCTCAAAGGTCAAAAGGCCAATTTATTTATCAAATAATCCAAATTTAGTGGCTCCTAGGCTGCTTTGATATATAATGTCACAAACATTAGGGTTTTTATGAAGCAAACAAGCTTTCGTATTAGGTAAATAATGAACAAGAGAAGAACAAAGCTATGCTTCCTATACACCCATCAATTTTGGGTCATTTGAAAATGTTAGGGTTAGACTAATTGAGGTGATGTGCAATTTTCAATTAAAAAAAATAGAGAATTTGATTTTTACTTATAAATCTCTGACATTTATTCAGAAATTAATTTTATTTTAATTATAAATAAAATAAAATAATATAAAAGCAATGGGGGAAAATTTTTAAATTGAAATTTTTTGTTTAATCCTATTTCTATACTAATCCAGAAATAAGATTATTAACAAAAATTTAAAAAAAAAAAAGGCAAAAATAAATTGTTAAAAGGTGGTCCAAAACCATGAATAATGACATATGGTAAAAAACAGAGAGGATGCAGAGAAATTTATAATTTTTTTTTCCTTATCAATCACCGCAGAAAGAGAAATATATCATTCTTCCCGCCTTCCACTGCAAATGTTGCTGTTGAACCCCCATCATCCTCCAATGAAATGCTCACTGCGCCAAGGCACACTAGCCAAGGGTGGATCAGAAACAAGCTCAATCTCATGATGCTGGCTGGCTTTGGCCCCACACACACATTAACTGCCCCTTTTGTTCTCTGTGTGTGTGTGTGTGTGTGTGTGTGTGTGTGAGAGAGAGAGAGAGAGAGAGAGAGAACTGTTGTGTTAATTTACCTTCGCAATAATTTGGTAAAAGGAGACGTAACATCTAACTTGTCAGCTCCCATATCCTAGTAACTACTTACTATCACTTGGCATGAGAATGTTCTGGAATTCAACTTGGTAAAGCAATTTTTGCAGAACTAAAGCTTTCCTTTGTTGGCTTTGGGATTCATGATGCCACTGCAATCTCCGTCGAACTATGCATCAAAAGTATGAATTTATCAATGCATGTGAATGTGTAGGTAAGTATTCATTTGTCCACCTACTTATCTGCACTAGGTAAATCTTTCGAATGTTTATAACTTTATATGACAAGAATAATATGTCATACGTACATTCTTTTAACTAATAAATCTCCAATTCCAGAAGCTGGTGAGAACTGATAGATGTAAGAAATTTCATACTTTTGATTATTAGCTTTTCTTATTTTATTTTATTAAATTCAAAATGACAGAGATGTATTCCTTTTAAATTTATGATATATATAAATATCAGTTAAACATCATACTTTGTAAAACAACGAACATACATAATTTGATACAGTAGAAACTGGTTCTAAAACCGGTATATATTGCCTAAAATATCTCTACCCGAGACTATGTATCACTATGCCCTCGGAAGGTGGTCACAACCCTCCTTGTATTTATACACAAAAGGTCCACCCCCTTTATCCTAGAAGACTTTCAAGACCTTAATATTTAGATGTAATTTACTTACCTCAATTAGCCAAAAACAACGTCGAAAGTAGAAGAGGAATTCTCTAGCTTCAATTTTCATATAAGAAGAAATGAGAAAGGACATACCCTATAACTTGCAATCATGTCTCCATTTGCATGAAAGCAACATGAGCTTCGAATCATTTGCATCCTGTAAAGTGGTCCATCTTCTTCAAGACATAGCATGCATGTGTTTAAACTTTCTTTTTTCGACTTTTTTTGTGCACTAGAATGATTGCTTAAGTCCTTGCGCAGGCAAATTTTGTTGACATACTTCACTGTCTGACAGAATGGGTAATATCTGTCACCAATGAGTCACAAAATTTTTCAACCCCTACCTTCCTTCCCTAGTCCTTCTTTAAGGCTTAAATTGTCTTCCTATCAATTTGAGTAGATGGGGTGGAGTGGTTTTCCAGCTTAAACATTTTTTAATTTTGTAAGAGGAAGAGTGCAAGTAGCTAGGAGAGAGACTGGACCACTTGGATGTAAAGTAAGCGCCTGCATTGTGCAGTGATTGGCAGCAGCCAATCGCCGTTTCCTTTCCAATGTGAATGCTAATAAAAAATGGAAGAGAACACGAAATGTGTATAGACAAATGGGAAAGTAATTAAAATTTGTTGAACAAGAGGCTATCTTTACTGAATTCCCCATATTCTTGTAATAGAAAGAGACAAAGCATGAGAGGTACAAAGTTCTCTTCGATTGCACATCATTTGTGTGCCTACAAATATTTAATCTAAAGGAATGATAATACGAAGTCCATTTAAAATTTGGACCATTTCTTAATTTGTGGGTGTCATCCTTGCATACACAATCGTTATTAATTTTCTTGGTATCGTTTCAATTTTCTCGGATATCCCTCCAAGAACTTGTTTGTGGCACATAGTTCCATGTAAAACATGGGGACACTAAAGTTGCTCCTATCAAATAACAGTCAAAAAACTGAAGCATTATAAGAATATGCTTATGTGGTAGGATTAAACACAACCCTTATCATCCCATTGTAGAAGTGATTTTCAAGAAATTCATACTTGCTAAAACAAGTATACGCATCCAAAAATCAGAAACAAAGTGATAGGTTTCACTTGATTCATTAAACTAAAATAAGTAAAAATAAAAAATAAGACACCTAGTTTGCTTTTCACGACTTGAGCATGTTTCTAAGAAAAAAAGAAGTGCTCGTACCAGCTGAAAATCTAAATGGCTTTTAATTTTCAGGCCAAAGAATTCCCTCTTCCAGGGGCAGAACCAAAGGGCAGAATTGTGCCCGGAAAAGCCTTGCTCGACTATTTAGGCCGAAGCCTTGGTCTAAATATACCTTTAGTAGAAGCCCTTGTTTATTAACGAAGTCCACTCTAATTTTGAATTGATTGTCAAAAATGGTCCTATTCTTGGAGGAGGTGAAAGCAGGAGGTAGAGCAGCAAGGCTGAGAGTGGCAGTGGATTTGGACCAACTAGGCTATACCCAATCTTAAACTTGGGCGTACGAGAGAGAGAGACAGTTGGTCAAGGGGCTTGGGCCAGTTATACTCCCCCAAAACTAGGTTTCCCGTTAATAGGGCTTGCAGGCCTGTGCGCAATTTATGCATTCTGGATTTGGTGATTAAACCCTAAATTTCCATAAGTTTTTTGCACCCAATGCATTCAAAAATATAGGAGGACTGTTTAGGATCGTCGTTTTTTTCTATACATTACAACCCAATGATATTTGGGATTTCTTTTTTAAACATGGACATTCCCAGAGGAAATAATATACAAGGTTAAGAATGGACCTTCGCCTTCATATACATAAAGACAAAGAGGCTTGAAACTTGGAGAAGATTTCACCGTTGTTGTTGATTTGGATATTGATATTTTTTAAATAAAATTTAATATTTGATAAAAATTTTAAATTTTATATATGACAAAATATAGATTACTTGAGAGAGTTGAGAGAGTTTTGCCGGAATGCTATAATCATAACCCTTTTCTTCCGGGTGTCTCCTGTAAGCAATGGTGTGTCTGAAATTGAAATGCCAACAATTCTGAATCTATTAAGGGGTTTGGTGACCGTATATTTACAATCAGTAGGGCGTTGATACCTATGTGGTTGTAGAATTGGATTCTTATCCAAAGATCATTATTTTTCTATCCATGAAATAACAAAATGATTTGTAGATTAAATGTTTGTCGCTTTGGGAATTACATTTTTTGTTTTTTTTTTTTATTATTTTTGTCTATTTGATATTTGTTATTTATTTATTATTATTGTGTTTATGTTTTTATTTATTTTATATTTTATATTTTTTTATTTTTAAAATCAATAAGCTATAGTTCAATTCCCATTATTCCCTCTCAATATCCTAAATTTGAATTTTTGGCACAGAAAATACCCAAAAAAAGGAAAAGACGATAAAGGGTCCAAAATTGTGGATAATTAAATGTTTGAGAATTGCAGTCTTGAAGTTTAAAGCTCAACGGATCATTTTATTTTTGAACTTTTTGTTAACATCATGAAAACAGCTTCTTTTTTAGAAACAACCATAAATCATATGGAAATCTTTTTCGGTATGTGGCTGTCTGAATGAGGAGCACAAGCATCAAACTCAAATTTTAGAAAAAGAAAAAAGAAAAAAGATAGTCCACGTTAAACTCATAAAATCAAAAATAGCATAGAATGATCCCAAAATTATGATTTTTTATCTTTATCTACACTAAAATGTTTTCGATTAATCTACATTTATTTTAATTTAAATTTGTAATATATTTTAATTAAATAAAATTGTACTAATAATTTTTTATATCGATTAATTTGCCCGTGACAATTAAAATTGGATTTGGAATTAAAGATTTTGAAAATAAATTTAAAAAAATTATATTTGCATTTGATTTACAAAAACTTCATAATTTAGAGATTTTATCTTTGAATTTTATTTTTATTCTATTAATTTAAATAAATCATATAAAATTTAATCTGATTTTTAATTTTAATTCAAGTTCTCTGTTCGTTTATAGGTTATTCTCTATTCTTGAAATGGGTAAGTGGGATGATTGAGAGTTGGTGTATTATGCGAATTGGACGACACATGTTTCTAAAGAAAAAAAAAATATATATATATATATATATATATATCGTAGAAATGTGAAATTTTGAATACAGCATCATGATTATCCTTTAAATTTTCAATATCATTATGTAAAAAGAATAAATATTTTTTAGTATTTAAAATGATAAATAGAATAAATATAACATATAAAAAATTGATATTTAGTTAACAAAATAATTTAAATTCAAACACTGTAGAAGGAGATGGGGGGGGGGGAAGATAATATTTTTTTTAATTTAACTCTTATATATTTTTAAAATTTTTATTTTTTTTCAATTCTGTCCTGTCTTCGCTCTCTCTCATCTCTTTCATCCATGGGGTATTCCAAATGAAACACATGGTTCAGGTTCAGGGCTGAGGCGCAATTATTAAAGCCAACCGATCAATACCGCCGAACCGCCAGAGCGGCGGACTCCACGGTCTGCCGACAGGGCCCACATTTCAAGACTACGTGCTTTACTCTGACAATCGTTCCCACGCGCTGGCCTGGCCAGGCCACGCCCCCACCACAACACCCTGCACAATGCCCATGAGCGAGTGCCGGAGAGAAACGACAGTACACAGTACACACAAGCACGGTAATTCAGTTTTGTCATTGATGACAGAGCCAATCACAGCTGTAACCCCCCATCACCTAGACAGTCGCATGTGACAACTTTCTTCCTGTCACTCGCTCTCGCTCTCCTCTTATTACTTACCGACCAAGCTGAAGACGAACAAGAGAGAGAAAACCCAGATCCCGCAAACCCTTGAAATCTCTCTCTCTCTCTAACAATGTGGTCTCAATTTCTCCCAAAACTCCTTATTCTCTTTACTCTGTTCATCTCCATTGCTTCCATTCAAGCTCAAGCAGATGAAACGAGCTTTCCCTTTATATCAGACGCACTCGAATGGCCAATCACTACCGGTTCTCTCTCTCTCCTCACCGACGACGACGTTGTTGAGAACATAGAATTCGATGACTCCGACGAAATAGCAGACCCTCGTAGATCTCTGTTTTGGCATGCGACGCGGTACTACATTTCTTACGGTGCACTCTCAGCGAATCGCATTCCATGCCCTCCACGCTCCGGAAGATCTTATTACACTAACAACTGTTACAAAGCTAGAGGCCCTGCTCATCCTTACACTCGTGGATGCTCAAGAATCACTCTTTGCAGACGATGAAATGATGGGTCAGATCTTATTTTCTCTCTCTAAAATTTGTTGGGTTTTTCCTAAAAAATATTTGTTTTGTCCAAAGTATATAGATATGTATGATGTTGTCTACGAGTTTTTGTGGGTTGGGTGTGTGTTATTGATAAATATGCCTGATGGCTGTCTAGAGATTTTAGGGGATCTGTTTTCAGATTTTTCGATGCTACCATTTATGCGATGGTTTCAAACTGAGATTTATTGTCTATTGTTTGTATCTATGTGTCTAAATTCTATATGGCACTGAGTTGTTTTTCTAAAAGAAAAAAAATTAAGGTTGTTCATGTGTGGTATGACTATGACTTGGGGTTTGGGACATTTGATTGGAGATTTAGGTACCCCTTTTTGCCTTGATGGAAAATGATTGAATGTATGTGATCAAAGCAGGGAAAAAATGATGTTATTGAATGGTAGTTCAATTCAATTAAAATTCTAAAAATTTAACATTGGCAACCGAATTATCAAGGATGTTTCAGTTTGTGATTAGCAGGTTTTAGCATCTGGAAAAAGCTCTATTTGTCATTGTCATGAATTAAATTAGGTCTTTAAAGGGGTATGACATTTTAATCGTAAAAAATAAGGTACCTATAAAGGTTGATATTTCATTTGTTAGGGAAAATTTTCGAATATGTGACAACTAAAGTTTCCCTTTTTGGTGGAATTAAAATTAAAATTCAATTGAGCTGATCAGCAAACCAGAAATCAAGATCAAATTGTTTATGCGGAAAACCTCAAGTGTGAGGACAAATCCGTGGAACAAGTCATTTCTCACTTGCTCTAGCAACCTAGGAAATAGTTTATTCATCAGAGCTTCAAGATACAAAACTTGATACCAAGATACTGAAAAGCATCACTCAATAACGAGGAGCGGATAATAATACAGAGTTTACCAAATTAAATTGGTTGGAATTGAGGAAACGATCAAATTTTCTCAATGACTCTCCAGAGTCCCAGTCAAAGCCAATGAAGCATACTAGGAGAGGACACACAACAGGTTCTACAATCTCATCCCATGGGTTTTCTGGCAATTGGATTTTTATTTTTATTTACCTGTAATCATTTTATCTTTTCAACAAGGTTTTGTCTGTTTAATTATTTTTCTAAGACTAACAAAATTTTAGAAAAAGTCCAAACCAACAATTACAATGCACTACCAAAATTGCCAATCACTGAGCCCAAGATGGATCTATTGTTAGGCCCCATGAACTAGAAGGGGGTAAACCCATTTCATTGGGCCGAAGGACTGGTCCAAGTAAGTGAGGCGTTTGGAATTATTGTGCAGTGCACCACGGATCATTGCCCCGCCTATATTAATGTCATTGTTGGGTTTGTCCATCCTAGTTGGCGGGCCCAACATGATTCGCGTGTGTTAGATTGTGCTAGAAATTATAATTTCATGGGTTTTGTAATGTATGGTGCAAAAAATTGGTGACTTAACTTGGGTATCAAACTTTACCTATGCGGGAATTGCTCTATCAAGATTATGGTGTAATTCATGAAGTCGTCTATGTGGTAACTTGACAAGGTGCCGCATTGGTCCTTGTAGGTTCTACAATCCAATACGGACCCCCGTTTTATGTAGAACCTATCCTTTGATTGGATTTAACATTGATGCTCTTTTCTGTTAATTGGAAGAAACAAAGAGAGGCAGAGAGGTGGCAGTTTTGCTCAAGTCAAGCCCTTTTTTTTATGGTTTTACCGGCGTTATTTAAGTTTTATCAGATTAATGCGGTTCGAGTATTATACGGCTCATTTTGGGGATTAAGTCTCTCATCTTTTTTCTGTCATTTCTAGATCTCGAGCTCGAACTCGAGATCTCTTATTAAGGGATATAGCGTCTGATCATTCAACCCAAAAAAGTTTTATCAAGTCATGCCCCTTAAGTGAACCATCAAATCGTCCCGATCATGACACCATAAGGCACCCCCTAAGTGATTCTAACACATTTTCTTCGTAGGTTGGCACAATCAAAGAAATAGAAGGAAGGGAAAGAGATCTTAGAAACTTTCCGAAAGATAGTGATCAACATTCCACTCTTAGAAGCAATAAGACAGAATGTCAAGATATACCAAATTCCTTTGAATTAAGTGGTTTGACACTCTACCCCTTTAACTAGAAGTTTCGAGTTCGAGCTATGGGAATGCTAAAAAAGGATTTAAGAGAGCCAACCTCTAAAATACGTTTCATAATATTCGAACCGAATTAATCAGATAAAGTCCGGACAATGATAGTGAAAACACAAAAAATAATAATAAAAAAACGAGAGAGAGAGATATACCAAGTTTCTTAACGGTCCAGGTTTTGTTTGGCAACCCAATTCAAAATCCAATTAACCTTTTGTAGTTTAAAAAGGCCCAGTCTGGATGGGGGGGTACTTACGGGCCCTGCCAGGCCCGTCCAAAAATTCTTTTTTTTTTTTTTTTTAACATGGGTTGCAAAAACTGTAAAAATACACGTGCATACTAGATCTCGACTTTGGAAAAAACGGTTGAATAAAAATTTTTTATCATTCGAATGTTTTTACATAGACCCATCCCAAAATTCGAATACAGCATTGGTTGTTCAATTTTGATAGAACCGGCCCCATATATGAATACCATATGAATTTGGTCACTTTGTTTCCCATTCACTCCTGAGTCCCACTTTTACAGAGAGAGAGAGAGAGAGGGAGAGAGAGAGAGAATCATGCTAGATATTTGGTTATACAATTTTGATAGAAAGTCGGGACATAGCTAGTTGTGAAATCAAGGGCAATATCGTTACGAATCAATATAATATTATAAAAATAACTTTTTTAATCTCGTTAATATTAACTAAATTAGAATTAACAAATTAATATTTATTGAATTTCATGGATGGCCAAAAGATTTGATGAAACATGCCACAATTCTTATGACTTCTTTTTATTATGCTTAAATTTGGGTGTGAAGTGTTTTGAGGAATACTTTTAATAGATTACAAAATTTCCTTGTTCAAAATATATCATGAATTTATAGTTACAATTCTAAGAGACGAAGAATACCCCTCTGCCCACCCCACCCTACGCCAAAGATTTAAACCAGAGGAAGATCATACTTACAATTACATAGATACAATGGTCTTCCTTTTAATCTCACAAAACGCATAACAATTAAAATTCCATTGTCTAGAAATATTTGAATAGGTAGAAGTCCATCAATCCACAACTTTTCAAATGGGCTAAGAAAATGAATGCCTAGGTGCCATTCTTTTCACGGGGAAGTCTCCTCAACTGAAGTCAATAATGGTTCGAATAGTAGCTCTCGAGGCACGCCTTGAAGAGTACACTTTTGGATAAGGTTTTCATATGCTGGGACGGCACCCTTGACTCCATATATTATATTAATCATGAAGAATATAGAATACTTTGGGTTTTATCAAAAGTCAACCAAAAAATAACAATATATAAGTCCAGAGAGAGAGAGAGAGAGAGAGAGAGAGGGCGTAACCCTGTTAATGTGTTGTTATTCAATTGACAGGATAATTAGTGTAGTGAAATATGATATTAAATCTTGAATTTGACTTATAATTTAAATAATAAAAGAACTATGTTAAGAATATAGATTCGGATCATTATAAATTTCAAACTAAAATAATTAGAATAGAATCCTAAATACCAATCATTATAATATCAAAGATTCAATCGAAACCGTCCTCTTTTCATAATCTCAAACTTGTGACTTTGCTGTATACAAAAAGACAGAGAGCCAAAGTCTCTGAGTTAAGTATTTGAGTTTATGTTAAGTCAAACGTCAAGCTAAGCCTCTTAAGGCACAAAGCATAGTTTAAAAATTTTGGAGTCAAAAAATTTAATTTAATTTAATTTATATTTAGATAATTTTAAATTATTTTTTAAATAAAAAGCATTGACCAATCATATTATATCATGTCAGTTAATTTAGACATATATATAAATTTTTTGATATTAATATTTTTCATTTACAAAATATTTTAAATAATTAAATTAATTAATATTTAATTAAAATAACTTAGTCATTTTTACATGATCATATGGGGGCAGATCTTTTAGATTTCTAGAGACTTACCGATACGGTTGACTTAAAACGTAATTCATTGCATCACTTTGGGGGCAGTCGATGTTGTCATCCATGATGCAATGCCAGGAGAATTTAAGTTTGATCCGTATAAATTTCCGATGTTCAAGATCAAGACCAGGTTGAAAGTGGAAATGAATAAAAACCCTTTTCCGTTGGCTTTCGAGGTACATAGAAAGACGTACTGTGTGAGAATGGTCTCTGGCATTCACACTAACGAGACCCCACATTTCCACCACCGCCATTGTCAACCAATCCGAGTTTTGGCTTCTCAACCACACGAAAAGTTTCTCAAACGCCCTTTCCCATCTACCAAATAAAGTTCATTCATTCAAATGCGGGCTCAGATTTTGGAAAGTCAATGTCAAAAAAAAAAACAAAGTCTCATCTTTCACAGATTACCCTAATCTACTATGCCAATCCCAACATGATTACTGATTCCAACAATTATAAGTTCAAATTAGCTTATACTAACGACAAGTTATGACTTTATCATGAGACCTTAAAAGAGAATAATTCTATTTATATATATAATTACTGAATAAATAAAATTATTAAAATTTGAATGCTTTTTTAGAAAAGTTATACCAAAAATATGACCGCAAATTATAACATGTTATTGAGTCCTAAAGGGAGAGAGGGAGAGAGGGGGAGAGAGAGAGAAATAAAAAAAATAGAGTTACGAGGTTTTTTTTTTTTTTGGTAGTAATAGGGTTAATACTCTATCATTTAATTTGGTGTTATTTTAAAAATCATGCATTGATTATTTCCTTCGGTCCTTTTTCTTAGTAACAGAGAAAATGAACTCAATGGAAAAACAATAGGCAAAATCAGTGGCTACGATATGAAGTCAAGTAAGGGTTACTCACGACATCATAATACCAAATTTTGATGAATTTAATGTTAAAATATTATATTTCTTTAGCTATTGATTTTTTATTTAAGTCATAAAGATAGAGAAATAATATTTAAAAGAATTAATTCTTTATATAGATTTTAAATATTTAAACTAAATTAATCAAATAAAATTTAAATATTAATAAATAAAAACAAGAAAATAGAACGGGAAAAGACCACTATGGTTCCTCCATCCCTAGTAAACCCCTCCCCTCAAACACTTGCGTGGGGCCCAATTCTCCACTTGGTATTTTCAAGTTGTTGGACTGGGCACTCCCAACGCACCCAAAAGCCCGAAAATCATATTTTTATTCTTTTTAATTGACAAGCCATATTTTAGGGTATGGACACAAATGAGGCCGGCAAAATCTTGAAGAGATCACCTTATTACAAAAGTTACTGGTCTAAGTCTAATTTGTGGGCTACAAAAAGCACAAAAAAGAAACTTGGTTTGGATTGTTTGCAAATCTAAAAAGATCCGATCTATTTTGATATGTTATTCAATTAGATCTATAAATAGTAAACTTCTATAGGCATGGTACATTGATAGGATATTATATTTTTTTAATCATAAATTTCAGATTCGAATTATAAAAATAAAAAAATAAGATTTGAGAGAGCTAACCTCTCTATGGAGGGTCTCATAGTATTCAGGTCGAATTAATCGAACGAAATTCAAATATCTATCGATGATAAGTAATCCATTTGAAAAAAAAAAAAACAGATCTAAAAATAAATTTCAATTATTTTCATAAAAATTTCTAATAATAATATGTATCATAATTGTATGATATAATTTATATATAATTAATTATATAAATCTATCTTTTTTTTATGAAATGAGACTTGAACTCGAAATCTTTTAAAGAAGAGAGAAATGATAACAATTTAGTAGTATTATATAAACCGATTTGTCGAACTAACAAATGAAACCAAATCTATAAATAAATTTCAATCATTATCATAAAATTTTCAAATAGTAATATATATCATTAGTGTATAATATAATTTATCTATAATTATATAAATTGATTTTTTTTTTATGCATAACAAAACTCGAATTTGAGATATCTTAAAGAAAAAATGGGACAATGTTAGTTTAAATTACTAGTTCATTTGCATTATATGAACCGATCTCTGGAGCTAACAAAACGAAACTAAACAAAAACACACCAGGATTATATAATTAAACAGGCAATTCCTCGGGTCTAAGTATTGCTCGATTATATATACAAATTGAGTTAAGTCAAATCAGAATAAATCATGCCATAAATAGCTCAAGAATAATCTATCTTATTTCTGCCCTAAAGTTGGGGAATTTTTGCCTTTTTTTCTAAAAAAAACAAAAAAATTATTAATTGTTTTGCTTTTATTTATTTAGCCGCCCAAAAGATAGCCTCATCAAATGAAGATCATTTTTTCATCAAAGGAAAATTAAAACAAAATTTAGAGAAATTAACTTGAATAATCAATTCAAAACTATTTGTTGGCTCCCGAAGATATGGCAAAGACAGCTTGCATTCTTCTTTAATTTTTTTTATATATATTAAAATTAGTAGTAATAAATCAAACTAGTAGAAAGAACAGAGCGTAAGTCTCCGAGTAATTGAACATTTCCGCTCAAGCAAGGGAAGGGATATTTTCTTCATAGTTGGTATCAGATTATTTGATTAATTTATTTTGAATATCGTAAAACTTAATTTAAAGGTAGTCTCTCCCGACACTCTATTAGAAAATAGATTTTCAGTGACAGAAATTACCGACGGATTGTTTTCCGTCAATAATAGCGACGGAAATATGACGGATCACTGATAAAAATTTTACCGACGGAATAGTGACAGATTTTTTATATATATATTTTTAATTTTTTATTTTAAGTTTTTTTAATTTTTTGTAAAACTATCATTGACGGATTACTGATTGAAATTTTAGCAACAGATTTTTAAAATTTTTAAAATTTTTAAAATTTTAATTTTTTAATTTTTTTAATTTTTGTAAACCTATTACCAACGGATTAGCGACGAAAGAATTAGCGACGGATTACCGGAACGGAAAAATTAATGATGGATTTTTTTTTTAATTTTTTTTAAATTTTTAAATTTTTTAAATTTTTTAATTTCTTAATTTTATTTAATATAATTATTTTTTTTATTTTGTAGAAGGATAATATTATTTTATTTTTAAAATTTTTTATTTTTTTTAAGCTAAAATAAAATTATTTTATTATTTTATAATAAATTATAATTTTATATAATTTTATTATTATTAAAAAATTATATTTTTATATTACTTTATTATTATTAAAAAATATGAGATAAAAATAATAAATAAAAAAAAGTAATATAATTAGATATGAACTTGACTTTGTGGTTGTGTTGCTCGTGGGATTTCTCTTGTGCTTGGGTTCGAAGGTGGCTGAAGGTGTTTTTCCACAAATTAAAAGAAGTGCGTAGGCGGGCTAGTGGGTCAGCAAGGGCTCTCTGGAGCACTTTTTTTTTTTTTAGAAGTCTAAAATTAACGACAGACTGCAACGAGCCCAGTCCGTTACTGATATCTTCAAAATAGACTTTGAATGATGGATTTTTATGTCGCTAAAAGTTCATTTTCTAGTAGTAACACTTGATTTTCTATTTTTAAACCATTAAATTCGAGAATTTAATTAAAAAAATTTAATATTCTATTACTGTTACAATACTCGCGGTACGTTATTTTGGAATAGCTATTTGACAAATTATAATCATATTTCTTGTTTCTTAAAATTATAATTTAAAAAATTATGTAGGTTTTATTTTTTTAATATAAAATTTTAATTTTGTTCTTGTGTTCAAGTAAATGAGGCTTTGTATGGGCTCATATGTCGTCTCAATTTTGTTCATCTATTTGATATTTTCAAAATTATTTGAAAAGAAAAAGAGAATATCAATGGAAGGAGGATCAAATGATGGGAGATCAAAATGAGAAATCAAGAATGGGCCACCATTGAAGTGTCACCTGAGGATTAAAGTTCACACAAGAGCATAGCCCTAGCTGAAGTAGGACCCACAGAAGTATTTTCACACCCACAAATCTACGATGGAAACTTCCTACTTGCCGTCTATTCCCAAGAATGTGTTTATAATGTCCGTCGGATTTTTTTGAGTCAATTCAGCACTACTCAAAATGATTTTTCAGATTTTTCTCATAGTTTCAGGACCGTTCATTGAATAATAATAATAATTATTATAACATCCTCTCCACATCACGAGCCTTGAATAATTATAAATTGACAAAATCCATATTTGTTAGTATTTGTCTAATTTCAAAAAAAAAAAAAAAAACAATAGCGACAATAATTTGGATTCTTAGAGGTCCCTCCAATTAAATCATCAATTTTGATACTTTTTGGTTGAAATTTTTCATGAAGAAAACCAGAAATTTGGATTATGATGTTTAATACTTGAAAAGAAAAAATATATATATATGTATATAGTATGCTAACAATCGGATCGATTGAGTGGATAAGATTGTTTAGACCCTTAATGAGGATTCAAGTTTGATATTTAAGAACAGAACAGACTATATTGAGAAATCCTCATCCTTTGAAGGGATACCTCCAGACGAGTTAGACCGAATTAGTAGGGATAAAATCTTAATACTGATCAGTCAGAAAAGTATTCCATAAATATATGTATATGAATATAGTACTCACTAATTCACGGTCCATTCCCATTTAACCACGCAAACATCAAGTACTAGAGTTATCATGTATATCAATATTTATTATGAAATGTGAATTTGAAAAATAGTTGATGAAATAATTTACAAACATTAAGAAAAGAAAATTAAAGTTTAATGATAAGATCAAGTGGGATCAAAAGTGGGGGGAGAAAGGAATAATTTAGATGCAAGGAATCGGGATTGCGTCGGCGTTCAAGCAAGGATGAGATGGAAAAGTTGTGGGCCCAACAACAACTCAAACGTCATAGCAATGCATGAAACTGCACCCAAATGAAAATCGTCGGCCTTTAACTCATGCGCACAAGCCAAAACCAATAAGACACAGAAATCAACAAAGTTCGGCACAGATGGATAGGAATCTGTCGGTCGATTAAGCATGACGAACTTTCACACCCCGTGTGCATAGAACAAATCTTTGTCAAGAAACCACCCTTACAAATATGGATTCTATCGTAGTAGTAAGTCAGATTAATCGAGATAAATTTTAAATACCGGGTGATGATCAATAATATCATGGGACCAAAAAAAAAACAGAGAGAGAGGGTGGAGGGATAGAGAGAGAAAGAGAGAGAGAGAGAGTTTGGTGGTGCATGCACTGACTGGTCAGTCTTGCATCACCAAAATAACTTCCCCGGCAGAATCAGGTCTGGGAGCACGTGAGTCTGGGAGCACCAACTGCTGAAGTAATGGTCATCTTTTTTGCACTTTGTTCTCCCTTAAAAATTAGTTCAAAGTAAATCGATACTTCTAATAAATTATACCTAAATCAATATTAATACATTAATATTGATTTTAACTTTTTTTTTCACACTTCTTTTTTTTTTTTAGTGAAGACTTATTTAATTCCCTATTCTGAATTACCTTTTCAACGAGTAAAATATGAGAGAGAGAGAGAGAGAGAGAGAGAGGATCAAGTTGGGTCCCAAGGCCAAAAAGAAGGGGGGTATGTTGGGAGCCTGAAAATCCTTTAAAATTGTTTTTGTTACGTAGAACGTGCAATCATGTGATTTTCCCTCAACTTGCAGCCCCTCACCATTACAGGAGGCCACAGCATGGAGATCAGATCATAATCATAGATATTATGAAAGACTGAAATATTACCAATAAAAAATGTTCCTTCTCATCTCTCCTCATATGTCACTCTCTATTTTGGTTCCTTGATTCTTCCTCCATTTCTGGTACATTTGTTTGTTGCCACCATTAGTTAACGCTTTCTAACCTTTTTTTAATAATATAAAATTATATAAAAATATGTTCCTTCTCATCTCTTCATATTATATACCATCCTCACAATCTATTTAGGATTACAAAAAGACGTAGCAATTCTTATTTTTTCATAAACTAGCCTTTGGTTTGAGTTAAATTGAACTTTTAAAAAATAAAACTCTCTTGATATTTATTTTCATTATATATATAAGTTTCGAAACCGAAATTTTATTTAAACATATCAAGAGCAATTATTATTATTGAACTAATTGGTATAGATTTAAATTCTACTTAATGTATTTCCAACAAGCCAATCCACACATAACATTACTAAAAAATTGTTTTTCAGCGATAGAATTTTCTGTCATTGAAGAGTATCAATAATAGAAAATTTTCGTTACTAAATCCGTTGCTGATAAACACGTCGTTAATTTTTCTGACGGAATACTTCCGTTATTAAACATCAATTACAGATTTTTTCTGTCACTAAAAAAATTCATCACTAATTTTGGAAACCCACAAGCATGCACGTGCCCTCACGCATGCACACTCACATGTTCCGCCCGCCGACTTTCTTTAAATTTGTGAAAATAACATCCAACGCCTCCGGCAAGAATAGAACTTGTGCACAAGGAAAAATATTAAAAACACACAACTATCGGACCACAATGAGACATCTAATCTTATCCTCTTTTTTTATTTGTTATCTTTATCTCATATTTTTTAAATAATAATAAAATAATATAAAATAATAATTTATTATAAAATAATAAAATATTAACTAAAAAATAAAAATTTTTAAAAATAAAATAATATTATTATTCTAAAAAAATAAATAAAAAGGAAAAGAAAAAGAATTATTAAATAAAAATTTTTAAAATTTTAAAAATTTTAAAAATTTAAAAAAAAATATGTCGGTAAAATTTCCATCGGTAATTCGTCGCTAATAGGTTTACAAAAATTTAATAAAATTTTAAATTAAAAAAAATTAAAAATTAAAAAATTAAAAAAAATTAAAAAATCTTTCAGTAATCCGTCGCTAATAAGTTTATAAAAAAATTAAAAAATTTTAAAATTATAAAATTGTAAAATTATAAAAAATCCGTCGTTGATCCGTCGGTAATCTATCGATAAAATTTTCGTCGATAATTAGTCATAATTTCATCGTTATTACCAACTAAAAAAAATCGATCGGTAATTTTTTGTCAATAAAAAAATCCATTTTTTAATAATTTAACAAATTTCAAACTGTTTTTAACCTATCAATTCAATACTTATTTTATAAATAAATTTATTTAATTAAACTTGAATGTAGGATTATCTGATGAATTTAAGTGAAGCAAGCTAATTTCTAGGAACTGGTTGTGCATTTGGTTTTTGTTTTTATCAAAGAAAGCAACACGAGGGATGTGCTGAGAAAGGTGGTTTTGGATAAACGTGTTAAATGTTTGTTTTTTTTTTTTATTAATTCTTTCTTTTGGTCCTTTGAGGTTGTTCAAATTAAAGTTCACACTGGTGAGTGAGATCTCGTGTCTGTACTTAATTAAAAGCAATTAATTTAATCAAAACTAAATGATTGCTCAAAATCAATGTGAATCATTCTCTCTCTCTGTGACCGGACGGCAGAGAGACACGTTCTCTTGGGTTATAGTCAACAATGAACATAAAATAAGGTACAATTTGCCCTAATATACCAACTCTTCAAAGGCAATAAATATATATATTCACGGTGCCATTCACAATTTGGTGTTTTCTCTGATTCAAATAAATTCATTTGGAAATAATGTTTGTTTCACCGGCTAAAATATCTCTCCCTCTCTGTCTTTTTAACGAAATCCATGCGGTTAATAATTCTTATTCAGATATTTTTTTTTTAAATTTAGTGATCGAATTTTTATGAACACATATATTTACGTGATTTTCATGATTCCTATATTAAAAAATAAAAAAAAAAGAAAATATATATCTCTCTTTTTTGCATGGGATGGACCGAGAAAATTTTAATATCCACACTATTAGAAAACAAGATTTCAATGATCAAAATATTTATCGCTGATAATAAAAATTTTGTCATTAAATAATATTACTGACAGAAAATTCTGTCGCTAAATATTATCGACAGAATACTATCCGTCGCTAAACTATCAGCGACGGATTAGTAATAAAAATTTTTCGTCGTTAAAAAATCCGTTACTGATAGAAAACAATATGTAAAAATATCAACGACGGATTAGTGATGGAAATTTTTCATCGCTAAAAAATTTATCGTTAATCCATTGCCGATAGTAGATAATATATAAAACTATCAGCGATGGAAATTAATTCGCCCGCACGCTAGCCCCTGCGTGCGAGCCCACCTGCCATTTTTTTTTTTTTTTTGGAGAAAATTGCCTTCACCTGGATTCAAATCTAAGGATCATGATGATTTTTAAGTTGTTATAATCACTATACCACAATCCCTTTTGTGAAATCTTTTTTTTTTATTATTATCTCACTCTCATTTTTTTTTAATATTTATCTCACTCTCACATTTTTTTCTTATCTCACTATCATTTCAATTCATTTTTTCTTTATTTTGAAGTAATTTTTTTCGTTAAATATTTTTATTGAAATTTTCAAACTGTTTAAATTCGATTTTGATTAAATTGACACTAAAAAAGAAATAAAATACTTTTTGAACCAAAAACATAAATTTGATTAATTAAAATAAAATAACAAATTATTTTTATTGATTTACCCAATAAAATAAAAAAGAAAAAGAATTACAAAATAATAAAATAAAATAAATGAAAAATAATAAAATAAAAATCCGTCGCCGATAAGTTTATATAAAATTTTTTTTCCTAAACCATATCAACGCCAGATTAGTAACGGAATTTTTCATCGCTAATCTGTCATTAAAAATTCCGTTGTCAATAGGTTTATTATAAATTTTTTTCTCCTAAGCCACATCAGCGACGGATTAGCGATGAAATTTTTCCGTCGTTAAACCGTCGTTGATAGCAGACAATAAATATCAATAACAGATTAGCGATGAAAAATTTACGTCGCCGATAGGTTTACATAAAATTTTTTTTACCTTAAACCATTACACCGACGGATTATGGATGAAAATATTTTCGTAACTAATTTCCATGAATGATAGATTTATATAAATTTTTTTTTACCTTAAACTATTACACCGACAGAAATATTTTTTTCGCTAATTTATGTCGCTAGTCTCTTGATAATTTGCTATTATCAACTAATTTTTTTCTTTCACTAATTTTTTATCACTGATACCCTATTTTCTTGTAGTGCCAATATCTAGAACTCTCTCGAACACATAAAATTAACTTTCACGCCAATAAATTAATATTATGTTAATCCGGTGACCCCTATGTAATCAAATATATATATATATATATATATATATATATATCTTTTGCATGGAACGGTCCAATGGATTAATTAAGATAAATTTGGAGAAAAATTTAATACCCAATATCTAGTAATTCTAGTTAGAGATTTCGAACACTTAAAATAAACTTTCACGCCAATAAATTACTATTATGTTAATCAGAATAAAACATTAAAAATTTTAGTTTAACAATTAAGACATACTTTTTTCTCGTTGAAATTTAAAACATAAAATTAAGTAGTTCTAATTAGAGATTTTGAGCCAATTAATCAGGCTCCATGATGTTACTAATATATAGTTGAAGTGCGATTGCTAACTTTTTTATGTCCAAAAACAACCTAACCCTGTTAAAAAAAAGTACCAAATTGATTTTAAAAAATTTTATTACCCAAATAATAAAAAAATTAAAAAAAAAAACATTTCTAAAAATACAATCTTAAAATTTTTGTGCAGATTTTACAATCTTAAAATTTTTGTGCAGATTTTCCCATGAAAGGAACCAAACAAAGGGCAGCCTGCCTTCTCTTTCCTTTCCTTCCTCTGGGGGCAAGTAGATAAAGCTTGAAACTGATTCCACCAAAAAAAAAAAAAAAAAAAAAAAAAAAAAAAGCTTGAAACTAATCCAAAAAGATCTGCCAATTGACAGGAATATTCCATGAAATATTCCTCCCAAAAAAAAAAAAATCTTTAACTTAGGTTACAATTTATCATTTTTTATCCCAACATTTAAATTCTCTTAGGTTTTAAGTGTCAATTCGTAAGAGGTGATTTTTCCCATTTGACGCATCTCGAAAACCGCCACTTATAGGAAACTTTTCATTACCATTGCAACAATTTGTTTCCGCACCAATTTTGGAATACTAGGTTACTTTCAGCGTATTACTCGGTTAACACATAGAATTAGTAAAAATTCCCTTATTTTCTTAATTTGAAAAATAAAAAAATAAATAAATTTTAAATTAATAAAAGAGAAAGAAAATAATAAAAGGGTCTGCAAAAGATGAATGAGCGGACGGATATCATATATATATAATATAGCCTTTGGCCCGAAGTAAAGAGATGTCACCGGAAGCTTATCATGCACAAAACTTCTCGTCATTAATATTTTTTCATTTTTTAAAATATTTTTCATTTCTAAAAGGTTTTCCAAACATTTTAATATATTAAATTAATTAATATTTATATAAATTTCTTATAATTTTTATATTTAGACATTTTTTTCATATTGAATGAATTATTTATTTATTTAATTATAATTATATTTTTTTTATTGTTTTGTGTTGTAATTAATAATTATATTTAATCATATTAAATTTTTATTATAAAATATGATTATTTTATTTTTTTATAAAATAATAAATATTTATATGAAAATTCTTATATTTTTATATTTACATATTTATTCATATTTTTATTTTTTATATTTTTATAAAATATTATTTTTTCGTATCTACCCGTTTTAATTTTTCCGAACATAACCGGGGAAGGGAGATTGCTTGGAACAAATAGGGGCAAAATAGTCAAATTAACTTCAGCAGAACGATTAAGAGTAAAATCTGCGTGGGTTTTTGTGAAAAATTATTTTTTAAAAGAAAAAATCCCATGTTCCACAACCATATCAACCACGTTTGTGAACTCAATGGTACACCATATCTGACCCAAAAAATAATAATAATTACAAAAAAAATAAGAATGTTATTTTCACTTGGAGAAAAAAATTGAATTTTCCCCACTATCACGTGCTCTAAATATTTTATTCTCACCCACAAAAAATATGTCTCAATTTTTTATTTTTAAAATAAAATTCAAAGAATTAGAAACTATATATAGCGAGAAACCGAATCTGCGTATGCGGAACAAACCCTTCTCAATAGACTTTCAGGTCGCGTCTCCCTAGCAAACACAGATTAGGAACAAAGAAGAGAGAGAGAGAACACTTCTGTTTCTATTTCTATTCTCTGCGTAGTTATATAAACAGAAGAAACAGAGTCCTGAAAGAAGTAAGGGTTTTGATCAAAATAGTTATAAAAATAGAAGAAACAGAGTTCAAAAAACAGAGGAAGTAAGGGCTTTGATCAAAATCATGGAGTGGGTAAAAGGAAGCGCAATCGGAAGAGGAAGTTTCGGAGTGGTTAATATAGCAAAACCCAAAAGTAATTCCGGAGAATTTCCTTCCTTAATGGCCGTCAAGACCTCGAAGGTTTCAGACTCTTCTTCTTTACAGAACGAGAAGTTGGTACTTGATCAACTTCAAGACTCTCCTCACGTAATCAAGTGTCTGGGAGACGAAATTGAAGAGCAAAACGGAAAAAGGAATTACAATCTGTTCTTGGAATACGCTTCCGGTGGCAGTTTAGCTGACAAGGTTAATGTTTCCGGCGGGTTGCCGGAAAGTGACGTCAGAAGATACGCGAGGTCAATTTTGAAGGGTCTCTGTTATATTCACGAAAAGGGTTTTGTTCACTGTGACATTAAGTTGCAGAATATCTTGCTCTTTTCTGACGGGCGAAACGACGTCGTCAAGATTGCCGATTTTGGTTTGGCGACGAGGAAGGGGGAGACAAGTGGGTGTCAGATAAGAGGCACTCCTCTGTACATGTCCCCAGAGATTCTCTGTGGACGAGAACAGGAAGTAGCGTCGGATATTTGGGCTTTTGGGTGTGCGGTGGCGGAGATGGTCGTCGGACGGCCTCCGTGGAAGTGGTCGCCGGAGCCTGACTTGTGTTCTCTACTTCTCAAAATTGGGTTGGGTGAAGTATTGCCGGAAATCCCAACTGATTTGTCATCTGACGGTCAGGATTTTTTGTCGAAGTGTTTTCGTAAAGACCCTGCCAAAAGATGGACGGCTAAGATGCTCTTGACGCATCCATTCGTGGCCGTTGATTTGTTTGATCAAGATGACATTGTTTCATCGAAGGGTCAAAATGGAAATGATCGGCCCAGAGTATCCCCGAGAAGTCTTTTTGATTTCCCGGAGTCCGTATCCAACTCAACTGATACGACGGCGTCTCAATGTACTTTTTCTTTCTCCGAATTCTCGCCGGAATCCGACTTGTCACCGGCGGAAAGACTCCAGCAGTTGGCGGGAGAGGAACCCCCATGGCCGTTGTCGGGTGGCTGGGAAACTATAAGGTCAGTGGAAGATTGTGGTTCTCAGTAGACGGATTGCAGAAAAAAAGCCGGAGTCAATGGAGTTTTGGTAGTTATATTGGACGGTCCTGATCGAATCTGGGGCGTCAAATGTAGGTTCATGATTCTTTGATTTGTAAATGAGGGGGATTAATTTTAGAAACAGAGCGAAAACTTATTTTAGGATGAACGCGGTTAGGATTTTTTTTTTTTTTTTTTTTTTGGTTGGGAATATATTTTTGGAAGCTCCATTGTACAGTTGAAAAGCTTAATGCAATTTGCAGACTCAAAGATGACTTTGTCGGTTGAAAAGAATACAGTTATGCTTGTTTTGAAGGATTGCACCTTCAATTTCTCAAGAGCTTCAAATTCAAATTAACTTGTTTTTTTTTTTTTGAATTATCTTATTAAATTAATGGATGCCATCAAATTTGATTTTGTTGATAAAAGAATATGATCATCTTTTTAATCGAATGGATACGATGATAAGTTGATTTGAAATTTCTTGCTTTATTTTAAAATCACAAGAATTAAATGATCAGTAATAAGCATGTATTCGTCTCATCTCAACTTATTTTAATTTTTTACTTATTTATTTGTTAATTAAAGTAAAATATTTTTATAGAAAATATAGAATTATTTTTAGTATAATTCAATTTTTTTTTTTTTAACAATGAAAATCCTTTCTGAACTCAATCGGCTCTGATCTGAAATTCTTTTGGTGAGACATTTGCGGATGAGATGAGTAGAAACAAATGCAAAGGCATATGCCAATTGTTGGGCAGATGGGAGTGTGGTAGAAAACATGGGGAAATTTAATGTATGATGTATGTGTGAGTTGTGTTTTAGTGTCTCTCATCTCATATACAACTGTCTTTCATTTTTCTTAATCAACATGATCATAAATAAATAAATAAAAATAGTGGAATAAATTATGGTTCAATATACAATATATTTCCTTCATTTTTTTTTTCTCTGCGAACATGATCGCTTCACTACTCACTCATGTCATAAATAGGAAAAGAAAATGCAGGAATTATTTAGAGCTGAAGCAAAATAGAAATGTTCCTTCGTGTTGTTCTAAATGAACATGATCACTGCTCAGAAAAGGGGACACAAACATAACTTAAAATATTTATATTCCAATTCTTTTGTTTTCGGCATGATAATGAAGAATGAAGTATGGTGTACAACATCACAAACCAAACTAGCAATAATAACTTCCAAAACGAAGAGAAAATGGGGTTGATGGTTGAATATTATATGACTGTTCTTTTCATTTATTTATTTTTTCTTTCGATGAGAATATAATCTATAGAAATAACTCTTCGCATATAGTTATATAAATAAATTAAAATTTTTAATATTACAATTGAATTCACTCTCTCTCTCTCTCTCTCTCTCTCATCACACCTTCGAAGAGACTGCGGCTAGCCCATAATTATATTTAACGGCGTGTTCAACTCAAACTTGACCTCTAAATAGCAGTGGTATATGCTCTTGCGTCTCAAGAAACGAGACAGACTGGTCAAACTCGGCATTTCACGTCCTTTGAATATTAGAGCGGACTTTCATTTCAACGCGTGTTCGGCTGATTCATCGTTGGGCAACACCCATTGGCCCATACATCCAACTTTCACCCACAAAAGTTGGGCCTCACTTACAGGCCCATATCTCCTGAGGATAAATTTTTTCATCAGTCTTCCATTTGTAGCCTTTGTGGGGGGATCAAGCCGTCGTCTCCTAGTATTTATTTACCTAGTTATCTTAATTTTTATGGTATAACAGTGCCGGTTAAACAGTGTTAGCAACTGCCCACCAACTGAGGAAAACATTCAAGAGGGGAAGAGTTTGGTATGTATTGTATTGCATTGCTTACCTTTTACTTGTTTTAATTTGCTAAAATAATTAGTGAATATATTGAAAAATTTTGTTCAGGTTGTTGTGGAATACAATTCTCTAGGATGGAATCGTACCGATGTCTTCACGATTCAGGCTGGTGATGCGAACTTCTCATGTCAATCTGCATTTTGCCAGGTTGCTACCACATACTGTTGCCTCTGGAACCTCTAAATCCACTATACTTCTAAACTAATCAGTTGGTGATGCGAACTTGTCATGTCAATCAGCATTTCTTTAGGCTGTTTAGTTGCAGAAAAGTCAGCAACTGAATGTTGCATTTTGCTAGGTTGACCTATCAATGCAACAAAGTTACCTTTGGTATGCCTCTAGTGCAGGTGATTTAGATCCCCAGGTACTTGATCTAGTCT
The DNA here is from genome assembly GCA_033439265.1 of Dillenia suffruticosa. Lineage (NCBI taxonomy): Eukaryota > Viridiplantae > Streptophyta > Magnoliopsida > Dilleniales > Dilleniaceae > Dillenia > Dillenia suffruticosa. Next base: position 4,506,096 of record JAVTVX010000027.1, read on the forward strand.
TAGATTATGATTTATAGCTATATTCAAGCTGATGTGCTAAGTGCTGGCATTTTGTATACAATGTTTGGCCTCATATGAAATGAATGGACTGGTATTTAGTTGTTGATGTGCAGCATCACATGAGTAAAAAATAATTTGCATTGCCTCTGTTGGGTGTAAATTGTATCTCATCTTGAGGTACAATAATGTGAATGCCAATTCCATCTGGCCTAACATGGCAAGCAAGGCCCCAAAAAAAAAGGGATTAAGGGTATTGCAGTCACTGTGTTCTAATTCTGCGAGCCCATTTGTGCTTCCTAGATCAAGTTTCCACCTAGTATGTAAGAACAGTGCCTGGATCATGGTTTGCCATAGTACTGTGTATAAATATGTGGATGGGGATTTGAAGCTAATGCTTCAAAGGTTTTCTACCGCTTGATAAGCTTTCTCCTTATCTATTGGTGTGCCCGTTTAGAAACGGATATGTTGGACTAACTGTGGATCTTAAATGATTCGAGAGGTGTGGGTGAAGCCCTTGATGAGACTATTTGTACTTATTCAACATGTGAAGGACTCGGTGTGATATTTTATTGCATTATTCTTGCTTTTGTTCCTTGCTAATTAGTCTTTTCTTTTACCATATTTTTTTCTTACGGAAGTTGTAGTGCATCCACATTATTTTTGCAACCTGAATTGTCCCGTCTTGACTACATTTTGTGGTTTGATACCCTTTATCATGTACCTGGAAGAAAAGATATCTTTATCCCATGTATATAATAAGTCTTCCTTTTCATTTTTTGTCTTGGTTTATATCCAAAACCAGGGATTCCTTTGCATTTGCTTTTGTTAAAATGGCACCATAAACTAAGAAAAGAATGCATAGAAAAGCATTTATTTCAAACAATAAATTCAGATAATTAGTGAAGCACGCTTCACATTATCATGGAGTTAACTCTTCCTCAATGTCATTGTCTCATTTATTATCGAGGTTTGAGGAAATTAATACGTCATCATCAACCAAGTAGGGGCCTGGGATGGCGGCGAAAAACAGGGCAAGAAGTTTACTCACCACTTCTTTTGGCTTCCATATGAGTTGATAGATGGGAGTCACCTTATCTATTTGAGTTAATCTTGCAGAACTCGGGATTTGGAAAGCTTCTCTTTCAACAAGGGCAGCTACTTTGGAGGCAAACCATAATCTACCTATGAATGTTGCATTAATTACACTTCAGGTGAACACAAAAAGATTTTGTATGTTAAATTGGGCACTTGACTCTCACACTCTTCACCAAATGTAATATAGCACCCGTTGTGCTTGTTTCAAAGAGATTATGATTGTTCGCCTTTTTTTAAATTGAGGGAAAAAACTAAATTACCCAACTTCAACAAGCTCATCTTTTGGCAACTTTGAGAATTCTTTCGCAACTAATATAGTGTTTTTATTAGTTATCCTTGCTTGTTCTGGAAAACAAAATGAAAATATGGCTATTATTTAACAACAGAAGTAGATTGGTAACCTACTCTGCATCTATGCACGTGCGGCTTAGACATAAAATGCAGAGACTGCTGTGCCGTCATACAAAAAAATCTGATCTAATTTTCTGCTCTTTCATTACTGTTACAATGTTAGGCTAATAAGGATGCGTAGTACTCGACGTTAGCTAAAGTTGAACTAAAGAAGATGGTTGCCCTCCCTCACCCCACACCCCCTCCCCAAAAAAAAACACTAAAATAACAAGCATGCACACAGGATACCTGAAAATGCACCTTGTCTGGACTATCAGTGGGCACTGCTTGGCTGGTTTCTAGGATTCAAATGGTCAAAAATGAAAAATGAGAACCATCTGTATTGCAAGTAGTTCATTTGACAATCCTTCATAGCTAACGTGCAGCTTCTTGTGGTAGGGCAAAACGAGTTTGATATGATTTCCCATTAAGGTGGTTATCTCAAAAGCAATCGTATATCTTGCGAACAATCTGAATTGAGACAGAGAACTGAGAGGGAAGAACAGAACATTAATTCTTGAAGTGACTGTTGTCCCTTATCTTATCTCCGTTTATAGTTATTCAATAGTTGTGATAAATAGTTATGTTTTATCAAGGGATGCAATATTGGATATATTAGCTTTGATTGTGTCCGAATTCTATTAGAACTGGTATTGATTCATTCAATTGCATCCTAATTCAAATAGAAAACATACATTTTCCAACTCCAAAATGTTTGTGGGAACAGTTCTCATCCAAGGGGGATTATCAAGTGTTGTAGGGTGCACACCACTGTGGTGATCACCTATCAATGCCCCCCAACATTTGTTTTTGGCTTGTCTTGCCAATGATGAGACCTTGCTAGCGGCATCAGAGGTTGCTGAAAGTGGATAATTGAACATCTTGTGCTGATTTTTGGGATTCACCTGGTAAGAAAAAGAAAGATGAGAACAATCAATTTTACTATTAGGTTGTTTGACATAGTGATGTTAGATACCACTAAAAGATAACAGAATGGCAAATCAAGACATGTTAGGATGAGAAAGGTTGTCATGGATAGTTGAAGGGAACATTGGCTGGGAATCTATCCTGGTTAAGAGTGGCCTTGTCAATAATATTACTTTCATTGTGAAGCTTGCTTCCGTGGCAATCTGTACTTTCTTTTGGAAATTTTAGTTTTGCTGGACTTTGTAATTGCTCATGGTCAAAATTTTATAGGGCAGCTAAATCAGATTGTTGTGGTCTGATATTTTTATGTGAAGATGTTCATTCAGCCAAAAGAGAGGTTAAAAGTATTTCTGCCCCATCATACTCATGGTCAAAATTTTATAGGGCAGCTAAATCAGATTGTTGTGGTCTGATATTTTTATGTGAAGATGTTCATTCAGCCAAAAGAGAGGTTAAAAGTATTTCTGCCCCATCATACTCATGGAAGACACATTATACAGAGCAGTTACATGAATTTTCATTTTGAGCCTTACCTGGCATCATTGCCATTGTGTGTCATCAGTCATCATTATCAAATGAGCTTATTTTGTCGAGAATCTAAAACTATGAGATAAGCTGATGTTTTAATGAAAAAATGCTACCAGCCTTCAAAGTCGTAGATGGGTGCATTGGTAGGTCATTCTAGCGGACCTGCGCATGGTATATGTAATTTTCTTATAAATATTTTGGATTCAAAAATCTATGTACCACATATTTATGTAGATCAATACATGGTATTAAATCCCTTAATCAAGTCTTGATTTTGAAACTTGAGTGTAAAAAACTATATTAGGAAAACCGTCCCCTAAATAGAGTTTTCACGGATAATCAAATCGAATTAGTTAGAATATGACTAAAATATAAGTAGTAGGTAAAAATAAAATAATAAAAAACAAACAAACACACAGATAGCCCATTCTCATAGATCAGAACGTGGTATATCACCATTGGTCCATATGATAACAACTTTAGTATTGCCATTGGTCCATGCGAAGTAAATAAACGATGATGAACATCACATCTTCTTCATATTTCAACGTTGTTGTTTAGATATTGCTTTCAACATAAGGTGTGGGGCATATTCCTTCCCTATTTTGTTCTTGTCAAATGAAACCTAAACACCTAGAAACTCATTAAAAAAGAAAAAGGAAAAAGGAAAAACAATGATACCATATATTTCAACGTATCGTAAATTAATACATAATTATAAATATGCATGAACATTAAGAAGAATTTGATGAAAAGAAAAAGGCAAAAAGTAAGAGAGAAAATAAAGAACTTCAAAAGGGTAGATTTAGGGAAAGAAAAAAATGAAGTAGAGGAACTAAGGGCGATCAAAGAGCAATTTTTGGATTTTTTTTTTTTTTTTTTTTTTTTTTACCTAAGATAACATAGGTATGAAATTGTGTTAAACCATATCTTTTGTCCTTTTTCTATTTTTAAATTCCATAAGTAAAGTAATTATCTTTATATATTAAAAAACAAAAAAAAAGTTATGAGGGTCAAATCTTCCCTGTGCACAAGATGTGAACCATTTTATATTACCTTGTGTTTACACTGCTATGTCAAGAGGCCGCTGGTCAGGGCAAGAGTGGGGCCAATTATTGCGCCTTGAAATTAAAAAAATAAATAAATAAATAAAGGATAATATATAATTTCAAAAAAATTATAGGTAATTTTAAATGTAGTTAAAGATCTTAAAAATACCATTAGGAGCTTTAAAATATTATTTATTCTTTTAAAAATTATAACATATTCTTTCTTATGTATTGTATTTTTTATCATTTAAAGATAAACTAATTGTTGTGGCTCATGCCGTATTTGTCCGGTAATTGATAATTATTTTTTTTATAATTAATTGATATTTAAATTTATACTCATTAATATGGTTTGAATATTATTGTATTCAATTTAGGAAGAATTCTTTCAACGTAATTTTTTCTATTCTTAAATTTTAAATTTTAAATTTGATTTTACTTAATTCTTTATTTATTATTTTAATTTTTTATTTAAAAATTTGTTATATACAAAAAAATTGTTGTATACGTAGAGAGTAAATTGGGTAAGTCGGTGTCAAACTATTGAAATGACAACTTGCCAACGCACCACGTGTTGGTTGCCCCTTTTTCCTTCTTTTAGGCTAAGCTCATGTCAAAGTGTCCGATTGTCTGAATTTTTTTTTTCCACTTCTCTTCTCGGAGAAAATCTGTCGAATAAGATTTTTTTAAAATTCTTTAAAAAAAATATAATTTTTAAAAATTCTTTAAAAAAATATATTTTTTTATAAAAAAATTTTTAAAAAGTAACTTTTAAGTAAAAACTCCTCAGAAAGAGTTTTTACTTCTTCTTTTTTCAAATGCTCCAACTTTTTTAAAAATTTATTTTTTTTTTCATTTATATATTCACATAATTATTTTTATTTTATTAATATTCTCATTTAAATGATACAAAATTTTAAATAATACCCATTAATTTTTAACTTTTAAATTTACTTCAAAAATAAAAAAATAAAAAAAAATTAATTACTTTATTTCAAAAGTAAAACAATCAAATAACTTTTAACTTTTTTTTAAAAGTAATTAATTTTTACTTCTCTTAAAAGGAGAAGATAAGCAAAAAAAAACCCTGTCAAACAGGCACAAAATATTACATCTTAAAGCTTCTTTGACCTAACTAAATTTTTAAGCTTTAAAATTTTAGTAATTGTTTGATAAAATAACTTATATAAATTTTAATACTTAATAAAGTTATAATAAAAAGCAATTAATATTAAAGTTTTATAAATAAATAGTTTCTAAATAATTCTAAATATCCATAAATTAAAAATAAATATTTTAAATTCATAAATATTTAAAGTTCATATATTTTTAAGAGACAATTTTGTAAATAGTTAAATTAAATATTTACTTGACAAAATATTTTTTGGATTTATTTAGATAATTTTTTATATATCATAAATACTTAAATTTTTGTGGGTTTATATATATGATAAAATTATAATATTTGAAATAATTAGTGACAATTTTGTTGAGCCATATTTTCATTAAAAAAGTCACAAACCAAAGCTCTTCTAAGGGTTTCCTTTTTTTCCCCTAATTTTTCATTAAAACCCAATTTTTTAAATAATTTTTAAAAATGATTTTAAGTTGAAAAAAATAGGACAAACATATGGTTAGAAGAGTGTCATGTCTCATGTAACCAAAAAAAAAAAAGAGTGTCATGTCTAACTCATTGGTCATGGGACTTAATTTGATCTTAATAAAATGAGCCCCCAACCCCCCAAAAAATTAATTTTCTCCATATTAATTCGATCACAATGTTACTAACCACCTCAAAATTTCAACATGATCCATCGGATAATTAGAATAATGGTGTTAGATTTTTTAATTAAAAGTCGAATTCGAATTTTAGAATAAAAAAAAATTATATTAAGAGATTTTCTCTTATAAAGGGTTCGATAGTAATTTAAGTCAAATTAATTAAAATATAATTTTTTAAGTAAAAAAGAATTCTGGGCATGAAAAAATCTGCAAACCAGACTTTTCAACCCACCGACTAAAGTTCAAGTTATGGACCACAATTTTGTGGTATTTAAGTTTCGCCTTTTAATAACTCTAATGAGCTGTAGCTGTAAGTGTGAACATTTGTTTTCGTGTTTCTTTCTTTCAAAATCTTTAATTACTGAAATGGCGCACCCAAGTCAAACATGGAGCTAAGTCAATAATATCTACTTGTTCAAATATTAATTGAATTATGGTATAATGTGAATATTAAAAGAAATTTTAATTTTTTTATTTTAAAAGTTAGCTATTGAAATATATAATTTTCGTGTTTACATACTACATCCAAAGCAAGTCGATGTGATACTTTAATATTTTTATGATTAATAAAACCGATGTAATAGATTTGAACTATTTCAGGTAAAAAATTAGATTTTGAAATGGTTTTAATATCATATTTTAAAAATTAAATTAATTATTATGAAATTTTAATTGTGAGAATGTATAAAATAATTATAATAAAACACAATTAATTAAATGTATAAATTAATAATTTTTTGTTATATAGGGATTATGATAATTTTAAAAATATATATATTTATAAAAATTTAAATATGAAATTTTTACGAGAGCAATAAATTTGATAAAATTATGTAACATTTTACAATTTATGGGTGCTAAGTGTTATTGTGGTAAGGTTGGGGAAGGGCATTCTTGAATATTCGTGTATCGGTGATAATCAATGAACCCAAAGCCAATCAATCAAAAGAATAATTAAAACCACCGTCTTGAATTGATTTTCCATTCATTGCTTGTGTGCTAGTCAACTCTCCCCTTCATGCAAAGCAAGCTGTCTCCACCCTTTTCCTTTCAATAAATTATTCTATTAAACAAATCCACCAAAATTTAATAACACAAAATTATACAAATCTCTCTCTCTCTCTCTCTCATAAACTGTGTGAAATTACTGATAAGTACAATTCTTCAAAGGAATAGCCACATTCATCTTCTTAGGGTCTAAAACGACATCACACTCAACCATTTTATTAAACCTAGGCTTGACGAGTTTTCCCAAAACATAAGCTCTTGATCTCACCATGAAGTTCAGTGTCAATGGCACGGGTGCAGTCATTACTCCACCAACACTGCTCAAGCTTGATCCCCCTCCATACAATGGAATATTATTCCCAATCAACGATACAGTGATCGATCTCTGACTTTTCCTCCTTTGATAAAAATTGTTAATCTACAAAACCCAAAATTTTAATTTCAATTAAAATTAGGAATTGCAGATTTAATGAAAAAAAATTTATAACCCTGAAGAAAATTTGAGATTTCGACTCTTCTTTCCTCCATAAAAATTGTCAATACATAAAACCCACATGGGAAATTGTTAAAAAATAAACTGCAAAATTCAATGTGAATGGAGTAGGAAAAGTAAAATAACAATAACAATAATAATAAATTAGGTGCATATTTGAGACGAATAAGAGTAGAAATTATGAATAAAACCCAGAAATTGATTTGCAATTAAAACTAGAAATAATGAAATTCGATGTGAGAACAATGAAATGAGTGAGAAATTTGAGACGAGGGAGTTGAAATTTACGGTTCCAGAGCCAACAACAAGCTGGGAAAAGCAGAGATCCACAGGTGTTGATGTGACGTGGACACCAAAAAATGTGCCAGTGTTACGATATATGAGCTTCGCCGATGCATTTGCAGAAACCATGTCTGTAGCTACTCCTGTGGAATCTGTTCCCGCTTGGATAGAGAATTGATCAAATGTGATGCTCTGCAAAATTCCCATTTCAAAAACGATCTTATGTTATGCTATCAATAAACATTAATATAATATGAAAATTCTAGCAATACCCATTTTCTAAAAGTTGTCTTTTTTTTTTTTTTAAATCTCAGATGAGAAAAGGAATAAAATAATAAAATCAAATCAAACTCTGTGCAGCTCAATTCAGAAATTGATCAAAAGTAATGTGATGCTCTACTAAATCCGGACAATACCCATTTCATGAAATTGCAACCGTTATCATCTAAATAAACTAATTAATGAAATATAATATAATATTTGCCTCTCCTAATCTAAATTTTGATTGAATGTGATACTATGAAAAATTAAAACAATACCCCATTTGATAAAAATGCATCATTTATCATTTCGAATAAAAAAAATCCCAATGATGAGAGAGAAAGAGAGAGAGATTTACCTTCATAGTGATCTCAGGCTTCTGATTCCGGCTGGCACCCCACAAAACCAAAGCGAAAAAGGAAAACAAGATAAAAAACCCAACAATAAAAGCCAGAACATAACACCTCCTAGGAATTCCTCTGTTCTCATCATCATCATCAAGCAAACCCTCTTCTTCAATTGCAGTAAACTCTGTTTTGCTTAAATACTTATCCCTGTTATGTCTTCCATTGCTCTCAATCTTCCTAGAACCCCCAGGTTTCAGAGACCCTGAAAAGCGCGTGGAAGAAGAGTGACGGCCCAAAGAGGACTGAGAATGGTGTGGAGAGCCTGTGGGACTCAAAACAGGGGTTGAGTGGAAAGAAGTTGTTGCTGTGATTGTGGTTTTTTCGCCATCGTGGGAGTCACGTGAGGGGCTCTGGACATAGTAGACTGGTCTCCTTGGAGATCTAGTTGGGGACGAAAGCGCTATGCTTGTAACTTCTGAATCTGTCTTGGCGTGCATTGTTAGAGAGAGAGAGGACAATGTTTTGATGGAGCGACGGTCTCGATTTGATTTTTTGTTGGGCTGAAGGAAGTGAGATCTATGACAAAACCATATTGTGGAGGACTGGTTTTTTATTCATATTTTTGGTGTACGTGAAGAGAGAGAGAGAGAGAGAGAGAGAGAGAGAGAGGAATTGAGGGGGATACGATGTTATCGATCTCTTTTAATAGAGTGTTTAAATATTTTATTTTAATATTGAATTTGAATCATGAAAACGTTAAAATAAAAATTTTAAAAATTAAATTTTAAATAAATTTTATAATATTTAAATTAAATTAATTAAATAAATTTCAGATATCAAAACAATAAAAAAAAAAAACAAAAGATAAGTTGTTCATCACCGCCGGCTTTTGAGCTCAATCAAATAGTCCAGCACGCTATTTTATATAATATATATATATATATATATATATATATATTAGGAGCACTTCAGGTTTAAATTCAATTAAATAAAGTAGTTAAAATAATAGGGGTCCAGTCTTAATTGTATAGAAGGATTTGATTTACTTGCTGTCTTGTCTAATTTATTTTTCTTAATAATAATTATAATTTAAATCAAAAGCCACTAAAATTTCTTATGAGGAAACTAGGAGTACCGCAAAGTTGGAAACTTTTCATACCCTTTTAAGCAAATTCCTAATTTTAGATCTTAAAAATTAATTGATTCTATATTTTTGGTAATTTTAAAATATTTTTAATTAGGGGTTTCACTGGCCACATCAATAATTCTTTCAAATTATTTTTGTTCAAGAGTTTGAATGTCACAGAGACACGGACGAGGCCGATGAAATCCACTTATTCAGAAAAAAACTTTGGGAAATAATTTAACTTCATATCATGAATTTTATCTTTTTTTTATTCGGTTACGGAAAAATTACTTTTTATGAAAAAATTTCTTTTTTTTAATTGCTATCGGTAGATATTTTAAATATATCTTTTCATAACTAAACATTATTATTATTATTATTTATATCTCGATATTTAGAATGATATTTTGATTAATTAATTTTGAATATTCACGGAGATGGCAGTACTTTTCATTCTCAATTTGTGCAGGTCATGTTGATTTTTCTCTGTTTTTGGGGGAGGGGGGGGGTCATTTTCAATTGATCAGGGGTGGGTCTAGATCTGATTCCTTTGTTGGGTCGAATAGAAGAAAGAGAGATCTGGGACAGTACCCATGTTGTGACGTGTTTATTCAGGGTTTTGTTTATTCAAATTTCTTCTGGAAACCATGTGTTGGAAGCCAGGTTCCATTTGAGACTCTGTTTATTAGCTGTAGATTCGTGACTTGTTTATGGTCAACTTATTGCTTGTTTTTGCGGTTTTGCGTGCGATCTTAGTTGGAGTTTGTGATGAGGATATGAGAAAAATGGCACCACCTTGAAAGCGATTAATGGCAAGACTTGACACTAAGATGCTGGTCAACATTTATGCACCATTATCACAAATAATTTATAAAATGAGAGAGAGAAGAGAGAGAGAGAGAGAGAGAGAGAGAGAGAGAGAGAGAGAGAGAGAGAGAGAGAGAGAGAGAGAGAGAGATTTCTTTGAGAAAGTCAAGTTCAGACTTAATTTTATGAAACTAGGTAAGGTGATTTTTTTTCCCTCATCCCCAACTCATAAATCATTTTAATGATCAAACATTATTTCTCATTTAAAAAAAAAAAAAAAAAAACTTACTAATTAAAATTTTTGAGCAATTTTTTTGGTAATCAAAATTCTTTCGATTTGAGGAAGGAGATTTTGTATAGTAATACTTACCCTGGGTTTAGGACCGACAGATTTTGAGTTCCGACGGCACTTCTTGTACCCATTTATTTATTTTCTTTTTATAGACGAATTAAAATTTTAAATCATTAAATTTGAAGAAAAAAATATGGTTAAATTGACTTTTTAAAAATAAAAGTTAATATATTTAATTTTAAAGAGAAAAAATTAAGTTTTACTTTTAAGATCAAAAAACTTTAAATTAATGTATTCAAAGAAAGAAAACTTAGAATTGTTTGGCAACCGGAAATGTGAATTAAATTGGTATGTTTAAAAAGAAAAATTAATCTGTATTTAGTTTTATTGAAGACAAATTTAATTTTTTAAGAAAAGAAAAATATTATAAGAGTCGCTTAATTTTTTTTATTTTTATTTTTTTAATTTTGTGTCTTTACCAGTGATAGATATGTCCTTAATCTCAGCGGAGAATTTCTATTTGTCATGCCACATCCGGGTTCCCAAATTAGAACATTAAATGACTGTGAGGATCATACCCTGAGTTTTCCTCTCTTTTCTTGCTCCCTGACGGGCAAAGGCAGAGCACCCAAAAAAACAAACCAAAAAAAAGAGCACCGCCCATAAAGTCCTTGGGTCTGAAGCAGCAAAAAGAATTAGGGGTGAGACCGGGCCGGGGCGGTTCCGGACGGATCATGGAACCGCGGGCCGGTTTGGCCCAGTTTCAAGGGTACCCGGTTCCGGGCTGGACCCAAAAATTCCTTGGAACTGGCCCGGCCCTGTGAACCAGCCCGGTTGAACCAGGCCATGCCGGTTCGGTTCCACGTTTCTGTTTTTTTTTATGGGTTTTTAACTAGTAGTGGCTTTTTTTTTTGTATACTTGGGTTTTTTCTTTGGTTTGTTAGTTTTTTTTTTATTTACTTGTCTTTTTTGTGGTTTTTTTTTGTGTTTAGTTGGCCTTTTTATTTAATTTTTTTAATGAACTAAAAATTTAAAAAAGAGATACAAAAAATTTATAAAGTGATTCCACTAAATTTGGTATACGTCCAATACTAACATTTCACTTGGATTTTCAAATCTATTAATTTTATATGGTTAAATTTGATATTTTTACAAGAATGATTTTTTTTAAATACATATTTACATTTTTTGATACAAAAAATTATTCTTCATCTTCTTTCTCTTCCGTCCTCGATTTAATGTTCATGTTTTGTCGCTTTTTTTCCGCATCTATCCAATCCATTATGCAAATCAACGATTCTAAGCTATTGTCCGTCAATTTTGACCCGTTCATTGTTAAAACTCGTCCACCTACACTAAAAACGCTTTCCAATGACATTTCAATGACATTGTGAATATCGAAACGGTTAGTATATCTTTTGCCCTTATTACCAAAATTAGGAAATAACTAGTATTATTTTTCCACAAACCTCAAATGTCATAGTGAACGTTATCATCAAATCTTTTAATCTATATGTTTGTTGATATAAAATTAACTCATTTAATCAGAACAACGATAATATTTTTTGTTTCTTTCCTAATATATGTAAAGGATTAAACCTAAAACTAAATAAACGTGTTGATGAACTACTAGAATTATTACTTACATTACTAACACCTGTACTATTTTGTTCATTTTGATATAATGAAAACATATTTTGTAAAGTAAGGGATATTGTACATTTAAATGTACAGCGCTAACATGTATATATTCGTAAGAAAATTATCTACAAAACTATCAATCAGTATTTCTACCCCTTCAATTTTTATCTTAGGATCTAAAGAACTAGTAACTAAATACAAAATAAAATTTTTTCATGATATTTTAAAATTTTATTTTTCATTAGTTCAATTATTTCAATAAATGTATTTACATTTTCAAATTGATTAAATATATAACAAATTTTATATAAACTAGGCAAAATTAAATGCGTTGTTAAGTAATACATACTAGAAAATAAATTTATACAAGTATAAAAAATTTTCAATAAATCAACTAGTGTTTTTACAAAATCAAAAGTAGTTTGATCAATAAAATTATACTCATAATTAAAATTAGCAAATTCGATTAAAATATTTCTAAATAGAAAAACAACTTGTAACATATCATATGCGAAGTTTCACCAAGTGTCAATTTTCACTTTAAATTTTTTATATTTTATATTATTTAATTGACATAAATGTCTAAATTTTTGTATTTTAACTAAGTAATTTCTAAATTGATAAATTAAATTACGAATAGGTTGTAAAATTATTTCTACAGTATCTAATCCATCTTTTACATATAAATTTAATATGTGACATGCACACCTATTATGAAAAAATATTTCATATAATACTATTTTAAAAATATTTTGGAAGAAATTAGCGGCATAAATATCGGCCAAAACATTATCTAAAGACAAAAAAAAAATTGTATCAATTATTCCAAATTCATGACAAACATTAGTTATTATCCTAGCAATATTTTGTCTCAAATGTAGGTGGTCTCATATATTTGAAAAGCAAAAATTCTTAAAAAAAAAAAAAAACCATACAGATGATTCACTTATTTAATAACATGTTACAATTATAAAATATTTACCTTTTTTAGCTTTCCAAATCAATGAATTATTGAAAATCTATTCGAAATGATTCTAAATTTTGTAATTAAATCATCTTTTACTTCTTGAAAACAATTTAGTGATATCCTCCTACCTAATTTCCTAAAGATTTTTTTATAACCCGATTGTAAAAATTTTTGAATATATTTCTTAAAAACTTCACATTCAATAATAAGTGGTAATTTCTTACGGACTATCCATTCAATTTGACCTTTTTTTTTTTTGCTTTTGCATTATACCTAAATGTACCCATGACATTTCCCATGGTAGCTATTTGTATTTGTCTAGTTTGTGATAATTTATTCAGGTGATCTCTTATAATATATCTTTTAAGAGTGTTTACTCCCCAACCCTTTAAAAATTTATATTTTTATTAACAAATTTTGTAAGTCGCCCTTTACTCCTCATAATCTTCAACAAAAAAATCACATGCCTAGTGCACGTGGTATCAGATTGTATTTGACTAGATTCAATTTTTTTATTCTTACATCAATACTAATTTATTCAGTAATATTCTCTTGAAAAAATATGATTGAGGGGGAGAAGAGATTGATGTAAATATTGTGATGAATGTGTTCCAACCATTTTTTCTAAAAAAAATTTAAAGTAAAAATATTAAACACAATGAATTAAATTTGCAAAAAAATAAATTAAAGATGAAAAAAATAAATATTACCGATTTGACATAGATCGTGGTTGTTTATCTCCAAATCTTGATTAATTTGAGTTTTCAACTTTCAAATCTTATCAAATCTCAGAAGATGTTGAGAAGAAAAAAAATTGGTAATGTTTTGGAGAAAAAATGATAAAGTTGTATATAGTAGGTGGAAAAAAAATGGTGGGATGTTGTAAAAATAATTACAAACTGAGTTTTAATTTCAATATTTGAACTCGATCATTTAAGAGATAAATTTTAAAAAAGGTATAAAGATGAAAAATGAAATAGTAAAAAATATATATGTGTAAAAATAAAAATAAAAAGAAAATAAAAAGAAAGGAAAATAAATAAATAAATATATGTTGTAAATTGTATTGGAGAAAAAAATTAGTGATATTGTAATTGTAAGTTGTTGGTGAAAAAAATGATAAAATATTATAAATTGTAGATAGAGAAAAAAAAGCGGTGATATTGTAAATTGTAGAGAAATATTATGAGATTGTGAGAGAGAGTAAAAAATATTGTAAGTTGAGAGATTATGAGAAATTGTTACGTAGAATTGGTAAATGAGTTGTGTCTATTTATAGTCACAATTTTTTATCTTATAAACCAAAATATCTTTTAAACTAACCGTTTTATAACTATTGGAGGGATGTTTTAGAAAAAATTCAAAAAATGAGAGTGATCGTTAGAACCGGCTTGGCCCAATCAGTTCTATAGCCGTTTGGAACTGGTTGGGCCGGGCCAGTTCCAATGACTGTTGGAATCAACGGGCCAATTTCGGGTCAAGGATAAACCGGTCCGGCTGGGCCCATTTTCGGGCCGGAATCGGCCCATGCCTAGCTCTAAAAACGAATCATCCTTTTCTGTTGAAGTTAAAGGGCATTTGGGCATCACTGAGCTTTGACTCAAGTGGTACCTTCCCTCTCTCCGTGTAATAGACTTAGGTTCAAGTCCTATTATATACAAAAAAAAAAGGGCATTTGGGCTTTGACTTCATTTTGGGCCCATCCTTTGGGTTCCTTGACAACGACAATGGCCTTTATATAAATGCCCAACACACCATTAACTACCGGGTTCTAAAATCCCATCCTTACTGTGTTGGTTTTTTTTTTTTTTTTTGGCTATTGGTTTACATCATTTGTTTAGTATTTTTTTTTCCTGCAAATTTGGTCTTTATATATATCTCTCTCTCTCGAGTTTTAAAATATTTATTATAAGTAAAAATTTTAAAATAGTTATATCATTATTTGGAAGGAGGTTTCCTCGTCGCTCGTGCACTGCTCCTAGAAACCACGACCTTTGACGATTCGATACATATCGGAAATTTATAATACAAAAGGAGCAATTTTCAAATTATACCTTTGAGTTTCATTATTTGAAAAGTACCCCCGATTTCCCACCTACCTAATTGCGACATTTTTAAGCACTTGCTCGCAAATTAGTCAAATTAATGAATTGAACAGTAGAGAAAATTTTATTGATAATGGATGCAGAGAGAGAGAGAGAGAGAGAGAGAGAGAGAGATTTACTGCAAAAGTATTTTTCGGGTGGAAAATATAAATAAATTCGATTTTTGATCTGAAAAGAATAGAAACAAATGAAAGAGTAGTCAAGGTTGAAATAAGGGAGGGGAAGTATTTGAAACGGACTTCACCAGAAAGCAACCGCCCAAACTCAAACTCAACTTGGCCTCGCATTCAAACCACCTACGTGAGTTTTACCTTTCAACTAACTCCGCTTTAATATACCCGAGAGAGAGAGAGAGAGAGAGAGACTCCTCTGGTTCTCTCATCGCCCTAAGATGAAGGCATGTAATCTTATCACTCAATCAATTACATTCCATTTTCATGCCTTTCCTTTTTGTTTAATACTGCAAAAGGCATAACACGCATACTCTCTCTCTCTCTCTCTCTGCCTGCAGGCCATCAAGTTTCAAATCATCTTCTGCGCTCTGTTTTTCTTCTCTCTCACCTCCGCTCTCACGGTTCGTCCCTTATTCTCTCTCTCTCTCTCTCTCTCTCTCTCTCTCTCTAATCTATCAACTCTCTCACAGATCGGGGAAACATGTTCGGCGAACTCAGATTGCGACACCGGCCTACGCTGCGAAACCTGCGCTGCCAACGGCAATACTCGACCGCGATGCGTTCGAATCCAACCTGTCAATCCTACTTCTAAGGTAATTCCCATCCAATTTAATCTTTCAAAATTGCTTCCTTCATTTCAGTTGTGATTAAAATCTCTCTCTCTGTCTCTCTCTGATCGAAGAACAGGTGAAAGGACTACCGTTCAATAACTACACATGGTTAACGACGCACAATTCGTACGCACTCTCGGGGGCGAAGTCGGAGACGGGAACGGTGATTCTCGCTCCGGCGAATCAGGAAGATACCGTTACTAATCAGCTCAATGTACGTTTTCCATTTTCTTTCCTATTTTTAGGTTTTTCTTTTCCTTGTCTGTTATATTCTTGCTTGCTTTGAAGGATAATTTTGGTATTGTATTTTTTCTTGGGAACAAAAGTTGCAGTTTGCCCATCTTAATCTACAGGGGTATATGATAACTTAGTTTAATTCAAAACGAGGATAGTTGAATTGGTTAGCTGACATTTAAAGAATTGCTAAATTTACCAGAGTAATCTTATATGGAACTACCGAGTCCAAGAATCAAAAAGAAAAAAAAAAGGGATCTTTCAAACTTGACTAATTGATACTATGCAGGTTCTAGTCTACCTTGTTTTTAACTCGTTTTGTCTCTGTAGTTTTATTGAATTTCCAATATTTAATAAAGACAGAGAAAACAATGAAATCATGACTTGGAGGAGTAACAAATGCCAAAAATAGTTTACAATGCATATCATTGATGGTATTTCATTTTGTACACTTGTATATCATCCACTTATTTTTCGGTGCATAATATAAAGCAATTAGTCAATTTAGAACTTTCAAGTTTATCAAACATACCCATAGTCTCGCAATTCATATGAAGTAGAGGATGTGTATGCAAGCAGATAGAAAGCTATGTCCGAGCTTGTCGAGATTTTAAGTTTCTAATTGTTTTGAAGACCAATAATACTTGGGTGTTCACAGCGTAGGATTTAAATATTGGTATGTCTAGATATATTATATGGTAGCAGGCAAGCATGGTATGTGAAAATAGTAGTTGTATATCCTTATTTGGGTTAGGCGTACTTGATTGGATTAATTATTGAGCATTCTAGCATCACCTAACCAAATCATTTATGCTTCTTCACAAAGAATGAGTTGTTTGTATGTTGACTATGAGCTCTTTCATATGCCTAGATTTTTTTTCCCATTATAAATAAAAGCTTTAAGAAAAAATATCTTAGTGATAGATTCCTTTTGCATTTCATAAATTTTTCACCTTTGCATTCAATTCTTCTTAATTCATTCTTAGAGCTTTGAAAGTTTTAGTTATACCAGTTTTCTTTCTCTGGTCTGTAAATTTGTGTCGGTTGGTTATGATTAGAACTCAAAAATTCATCACGTAGCATGGTAAAAATTAAGCTTATAACATTTTGATAGTCAATTAACATGCTGCACTGTTATGACCTGAAATCCCTTACATGACTCAACTAACTGGCCAGCTGAAATCTGGTCTTCTATTTAACCTTGTAGAATGGTGTCCGAGGGCTAATGCTAGATATGTATGATTTTGAGAATGATATCTGGCTATGTCATTCCTTTGGAGGAACATGCTACAACTTTACCGCATTTGTAAGTGCTTTACTTATTACACGTGTAAATATTTACCAGGCAGACTTGATCTGCTATGTTTATTGAATTGATCTTGTTTGTTGCGCCTCAGCAACCTGCTATCAACGTTCTGAAAGAAATTCAAGCTTTTCTGGAGGCAAACCCATCAGAGATTGTCACCATCTTTATTGAAGACTATGTTAAAACAACAAATGGTCTCACAAATTTGTTTAAGAAATCAGGTCTCAGTACATACTGGTTTCCTGTCTCTCAGATGCCTAAAGACGGTGGAGATTGGTCAACTGTAGATGATATGGTCAAGCAGAACCAGCGTTTAATTGTCTTTACCTCCAATTCATCAAAAGAGGCTACTGAAGGGATTGCTTATCAATGGCGGTATGTAGTGGAAAATCAATGTGAGTCGTATTTCTGCAACATTTTCTCTAAAGCATCTAGCTAATGATTAAAAATGTTAGTGAAGTAGGTTTTTTTGCTGAGGTGCAACCTTGCTTACATACTTGAAGGATCATTAACTTGAATGCCCCTCAAATTAACTAGGACTAGATCTGCACCAGTTTGAATGCCTAAATTCTGGATTTACCAGTTAATCTTGTTTTGCTGTGGGATCAAATTGCAGATGGTGATAAAGGAATGGTTGCTGGCAAATGTCCAAATCGTTCAGAGTCTTCTTTTATGAACAGCACAACTATGTCACTTGTTCTTCAAAATTACTTTCCTGATAACCCAAATGCAACAGAGGCTTGTGCAGATAATTCTGCTCCTTTGGTTAGCATGATGGATACCTGTTATCAAGTTGATGGGAAAAGGTGGCCAAACTTCATTGCTGTTGATTACTATCAGGTATTCAAATGTATTTGACTTGTACTCTACATTCAAATGCATATTTTTTTCTACTCAATGACGAAAGACAATAGGCGGTACACTATTATATACTGAATATTGTTGTTTTCTTTTTGCAGAGGAGTGATGGTGGGGGAGCCCCAGAAGCAGTAGATGAAGCAAACGGTCATCAGACCTGTGGCTGTGATAGTATTTCCTATTGCAAGGTCTGGTTTTCATAATCTCTTAATTATGTTTCTGCTTGCCTAGTAAACCTCAAAGTAGTTGAAAGCACTCTAATATGCTAGAGCATCACTTTTAGTTGCCCCATTAATTATGCTAGGCAGTTAGTTTAAGCAGAGAAAAGAGAAATCTGTTTCGTCTAAAAAATTTTAAATTCAGCAATGGCCATTATTATGATTGATTAGGCAAAGTGCACATAATGGTTTCTTGAAATCTAATTAGTTGTATTGAAATATACACAAGATCAAGTGTCTGATGATATGAATTTGGAGAGGTTTTTTCTGAGGATAATACCCAATCCACATATCTAAATTCCCTTCCTAGTGTAAATCAATCACATTCAAGGATTTTCTTTAGACGGATGATAAGCCAAAGCTTAGGTTTGACCCATTTTTGCTATGTTATGATGAACAGGCAAATGCAACATTTGGCACATGTGATGTCCCTGTGCTTTCTCCTCCACCACCATCAGCAATTTCCCTGTCAAGCTCAAATCAACCAAGTATAGCTGTTACATATAGCATACCACTTACCCGATGGTGGTTAGTAGGAACAATTTTGACTGCTCTAGTTTCCTTATTATGATCATGATCGCCCCTAATTTTGTGTGGTATATTATTTTTGTATATCTTTTTGGACTATAGGAAATTATACATTCAAAGAACATATACAACACAACATGTTATTCAATCTAAGGGCTTAGCACATTTCCTGTCCCAATTACCTCCCTTATGATTTCCTCCCTTACGAGATTTGTTTGTTATTTAGTTTGTATAAGATCTGTGTTTTTTGATGGCTTAAGTTAGGAATGTTACTTTTGTTACAAACAATTTTTATTTGTACGTATAAAGCTGAGTTGGATTGATTTAAGATTTTTATTTCAATTTATACAAGAAATAGGTAATTCTTATGTTTCATGAATAGTAGACAGCTAGAAATCCGATGATGAGCCATGATGGCTATGGCACGTTTTTTGTTATTATTCTTATTTCATTTTTTGAGTTACCATGGTGACAGGGACAGAGTTTGGATTATTTTCTTGTGGGTCAGAACTAAAAAAGAACACAAAAAAAAACCTATAAAGAAAATTTTTTAATAGATTCAATAGCCATATTCATTTAAATAAAAAATAATCACAACAATGTATAAAAAAAAAAGACAATAAGTTCTTATCAATCATAAACTAATTAACATTAACGTGTAATCGATGTCTCTTTATTAATAAAAAAATCAATAAATTAAAAAATTAAAAAATACATATACAGAGAGAGCGGGATAAAAATTTGAATTGAATGAACACATGATTAAAAGTATTAAGGGGGAGAGAGATAGATGATATGTTTTAAGGGTAATTGATAAGGGTGTTTTCTTCGTCCATTTTGTTTTTTTTTTTTTTTTTTTTTTTTTTTTGCCCTTTCTCTTGAATTAAGAAGTAACTACCATAAAAAAAGATGAGAATGTCCTCTTCTTTTGACTTTTGGAGATGCTTAATCTAAGGGCTTGTGAACTAGGTTTTTTCTTGTTTTGATATTTCTTTATTCTTGTCTCTTTTTAAAACCATAAATAAAAAAAACAAAAAAAGAATGGGGTTCACACGCAATAAAATAGAGAGAGATATGAGATAGACAAAAATCTAGGATTTTACGTTAAAAAAAAAAAAAAAAAAGTTGGGCCGCGATGGCCCTCTCAACCTCTCTTTGGCTCCATCCTTGCATGATGATTCTTTGTTCGGATGCTATTTTTTGTCTATCCATTACATGGAGCAATGTCAGGCCATGATTGAACAAGACAGGCACGAAACCTTCATAAAAGGGCACCATCCCTTTTGTCCTGGATGATACCAATTTTCAAATTATTGGTTCTGGTTCCAAATTGAAAGGTTTGGAAGCCACGAAAAGAAACCACAACATTGTTCTGAAACAAGATTGTTCAAGTGCAAGACTACGCCCGTTGTGGAATACCCAAAAGGGATCCCTGCAAGAATTGGATCCTACGAAGATGGCCTAGCTGATGTTTTGTTTGCGAGAATGGAAATTATTGATGGAAATTAATAAATTATTGTAGGTTTTAGTTTGATAAATTCAAGGCATGCTCTTTGAAAATCTTGGAGTTGGAGAGAGTCAATAATCAGCTAAATACAAGATACCAGTCTAAATCCTGCATTCAACAGAGTTGGGAGATAAGTGGACAGAGGACTCCACCCAATTGTCTGGCTTGTTCATGTTTAACTCTCGGACAAATTTCAATTTGTCAAAACTTAAATTAGGAGATCGACTTCTCGAAAAAAATTCCCAATATATTCGGGTCAACTCGATTTTCTGAAAGTAAACTTCAAAGTCAATTTCCATGAAATCAATTTTATTAAAATTAGAACTCTAATAAAAATCACAATCTTCTAATAAATTGGGTTTGTTTTTTTAATATTTTTATAAATAACCTAGGAATATTAAGAAGGAAATGAAAATTTGGGGTTCTTTTTGGTGGGGGGCCTGCAATTTTGAGGCTTATGGTAGAAGGAAATTTGCCATTACATACGATTCCTTCTGAGATGGCTGATCTAACATGCCCCATTCAATTGAACCTAGGAACCCTCCACTTATGGTCTCTGATTTCGTTGGAGTTTCTTGTTTTCACATGCTTTTTTCTTCTTTTATTTATTTTTTTCCGATTTTTTTCATTGATAAAATTTTGTAAATCAGGGAACAGTGATGACATGATCATCATCAAAACCTGCGAAGCAGGAAGACTGCATAAAAGTACACGACTGTCCTCTGCGCATGGAACAGGTTTTCCATGTCTAGGTAGGCCTTTTCATCAATTCCAAGTATCTTGTTGTCCCACTAAAGGTTCAATGGCTATCAAAATTTTCAGGCCATAATCATGAGTTCCATACCAAAGCAGCAAGATTGAAGCTATAATCTAAAGTATACAATTATGATACTTATTATGGTAAAGTATTAATTATTTATCAATAAAATATAATTTCTAAAATTCGTAAAATATTATATACAAAAAACTATTATTATGAGTAGTTTTACAAATCTCGAACATCAAATGAGCATACAAAATAAACTTGTATATGCATGCAGAGTAAAGTTCCAGAATCGAACTCTGAATCTTCTCGCAAGAAAATGCAGAACTTGGCCCGTGTTCTCTCAAATTTGTTCAAAATTTTGATATGCATTCTCTTTTCTTCTTATTCTTCTTATTCTTCTTATTCTTTTTTTGGCATTATTATTCTCTCCATTCAATCCTGTTTGCCAAGCACGCCCCGGCAACAACAAAAACAGAGCAAACTCATCTACACTTGAATGATTATGTCTTCCTACATGATCTGAATATGAACTAGGTCTTGATCAGTCTAATCACCGATAAAATACCACTATGCCCATTTGTTGGATCAGTATATCCCTGCAATTATAACAGAAAGCTGCCAAAATATGATCAATAGGTGTGCATTATTTGTGGCTTAGGAAGCAAAAAGGTCCCCAGTGAATCAGAGCTATCAAGCATAAAGCATAAAACGAGTGCTCATGTGCATTTGCCTCCTCAAGCTCGCCTTTTAAGCCATGTGAGTTGTCTATTTTTTTTTTTTTTTTTTTAACTTTAACCATACCATTCATCGTGAGAAAGATATACTCTCTGGGCTAGAACATGTGGTGTTGGCCCCAACATGTTTGTTTGCTTCAAAATTTCAACATTTGGGACAGGAATGTTAAATACTGATTGTGGGAATGAGAGCATTCCTTGTAGTATTAAATAGGATAAACGAACACAAAAATGTTCTGGGTAACTTGTTGCCATTGTTTTGAGTATCCCAAATGTCTTAAAACAAATCAACAAATATTTTTTTCATACAAAATTCTCGTATTCAAGTTGGGTTAGAATCATTTATCTTTTTCGACGATCGAGTATTTTAGATTCAGAATATGTTATGGAATCGGATCACTTTCTATTATTTCACAATTTAAATGCATTTCGGTGGAGAATGACCGACAAAGCTTCAACCTCTCTTTTTTTTTCTAACTTTTCAAGTGTTAGAAAAAATCTCTCTCTCCCTAAAAATGGGTTCTATATTGAATGCCACCCTTGTTTCATTTTTTTGTTTACTTTTCCCAAAAATTGAAAAATGCATTCTTGAGAGAGAAGGTAGTTGGGGATTGATGGGAGGTTAAGGGAGTTGGGGTTGTTTTTTAAGAAGCACCTCTCATTCTCTCTCATTTAACATTCAAAAATTGAACTTAAATCAAATGGATTTGAATTGGGTCTCTTCTTATGGACGGACTCGCGCCCATTTTCAAGACATCGGATTTACGAAAGTGTGCTTAATGTATAAAGAACCATTTGAACATTAAGGCAACATGTATACATTGGCAAACGAGTATGAAAAAAGGCCCAAAAAAAATCAAGCTAATCATCGGCCAAGTAGTCCTAATTTTGTTGAGATGTACAATATTGTTCTATTTTGTTTTTATTATTGTGTAAGATAGTAATAAAATTTTCCTTGACTACTAATTTAGAATTATTAAAAAAGGGTTTTACATTTTACTGAATATTTAGATTAAATCATAAATATAATTTTTAGGAGCATTCGTTACTAAAATCCCAATAAAATATCAAATAGCATAATTTGGGGTGGTCTGAAACAATACTTCTACGGGTATATTTTATCAACTGAAATCAAATTGAGAATCTCCAATTTTTTTTTTAAAGTATTTTCTGTTTATACTTTGACAAATTTTTGTGTAATAATAATTTTTTTTTAATTTGCGAAAGCCAATTTTGTCTTTCGTGGCCAACCCAATTTTGAGATTAAGGTCTAGATCGATTGTTGTTATTGTATGCCACAGCCATCAAGAGTATGACACATACCCCAATTAAATTATATTGATGATGAATAGTATAACTTGCTAATTATATTGAAAAATCATGAAAAAGCAAAATGTTTGGCTATTTCAATATTTGTTTGGAAGATTATACTTCTCTTTCAACTCTTTTCCCTCTTTTGATGCGGAACCCTTATGCTGTAACTATCGAGTTTGAACTGAGAACCAGGGATCATAAACTTGTATAGATATGCCTTTATCTTGAAGCCTGTTATAGTTGAGTCTATTAAATGTTTCATTAAGGGAAAAGGACCAAAGCATGATTCAAATTGCAATTACTAAGTTCCAAGATCATTCACTTTCACACACTCAAAATCAAACTAATACTTCCCAAAAAATTTTCCAGACTACAGATGCCTCTTGTGGACCATTCAATTTTCTTCCCAGGCAACATGGAGCCCTCCACAACCACAATAAGACCTCACAGGGGGCTGGACCAGCAAGCAAACCCCCTCATCAATTAAAGAGTCCCAAGCATTTAAAATACAAATACTGCCGGAGCTGTCAGGCTGTCTCCCAAGTCACAGCTAGATCTCCCTATAATGAAGCTTGGACTTATGAGCCATGTTACATTAAGGACCCTCCCCCCCAAATTTATGATCTTGCCCGACTTATTGTGACGGCAAGTCTTAGTCCATTTTCAATTAATCAACAGTCGGTTGATGTCAATAGTTTGAAAAACATGTATAGTGCTTTCTTGAATCATGAATATGATGGAATGAATTTCAAACTCAGAGAGAATATAAGCAACTTTACCATCCGACTCCAGTTCAATCATGCTAAAAATATTTCTACCACGAGAAAAGGGGATGCTCGTTATGGAAACTATATTTTGGCGTTCATTTATAACGATCAAGTTACAACAACAATGCAGCAAGAAAATAATAAATACAGAATCATGCTACATAGCTCCTTTTGGCACCGATCCTGTATATGTATATAATTATTGATGGCAGTATCGGAGGCTGCAGGCAGCAAAGCTGGGGTTGACATAGCTTAACACTTGCGGAAGCCAGATTTGAGGACAATATTTACCTTTGTTCGGTACACAATATTCTACATCACCTTAATCATTAGGTCAGGGCAATAGAAGATGCAGCAATTAACTTGTTACATGAGCTTAGGGCGCTTTTTCACCATTGGTGTTGTTCATCTGGGCAATGTAGCCAGAGTTATGCCCATCATGATCACTTGGTTTTGTCATTGGCATCTCTTTCAAGCCATCAATTGGTGGCTTGTCATGATGTGCTTGCTCTGGGTCAGGTCCAGATCTTCGGCCCTGGAACAGGAGCACATAATTTTAGGAATCATGTTGACAACACAAACACACAAACATCCACCTTCTACATCCCAACCCCACACCTTGCATTAGGACATATATTCCCAAAGCAGTTCATGTAGCAGCACCATGCCTAAGCAAATGGGTTGGGACAGTCGGGATAAGAAAGGGTAAAATGCAATGCCAAATAGGTATTAGGGACCAGTATTGTCACATGTATCAGATGGTACTACTAATCTGCCCCCTTCAGTTTTTGAAGAAAACAAAGAAAAGAATAACCACATTCCAGTAGCATTATCATTTAGGATATTATCCAGTGAACACTGAATATCGACCTATAATCAGGTTCTGCAGAAGTCGATTGAAATTATGTTTCCAGTAAAACCTGCTGCTTCCAGATATCATATATACGTTGACTAGGATTTGCTGCTGAAGGCCTATCTAATGATATGCTACCTCCACCCTGTTGCACATGGAGAGTAAGTGCTTAATTAAACCTAAACGTGTTTAAGCAGGTTGCTTTACTTACAACTTTGAAGGGAGATTCTTCGGTTTCAAGCATGTGAACAACATGCCCCATTTTAGGCCGCTTTTGAGCGTTTGGGTCCACACAACGCAAGGCTACCAGAAGGGCACGCTTCAATGCTCTTGAAGATGGTTTTTCAGGAATATTTGGATCCAAAACTCCCGCTGGGTTTCTGTTAGCAACCATCTTCTTAAGCCAGTCAACTAAATTCACCTGAAAGTCCAGATTTCATGTCAAATGCAACACGAACAAATTAAAAGAAAGAAAAATATTAGTTTTCACCCATCAATACACTGAATGGGTAATCTAGTATACCTCTTCTGAAGGCCGGCTGTAATCAACTGGGTTCCTCCCAGAAATAATTTCCATAATTAAAATTCCAAAACTATAAACATCACTCCTTTCATTCAACATGCCTGTACTTGCATACTCGGGAGCAACATAACTAGAAAAGGGGAAAGAAATGGTTAGTGCCTCTTTTGTACATGCACAAACAATATCCAAAACACAAGAATTTTCTACATTTCCGCATACCCAAATGTTCCCATCACCCGAGTAGTGATATAGCTGCTATCTGATCCTAGCAGTTTGGCAAGGCCAAAGTCTGAAAGTCTGGGATTCCAATGCTTATCCAGTAAGATGTTGCTGGATTTTATATCACGATGAACAACTTTTGGTTCCAGACCCTCATGAAGGTATGCTAGCCTGCATTAACAATTTACTTTAGTAATATTAGTTTCTGATTGATCAGCCATAAAGTTCACAAGGCCCTATCTGTCAACATGAAAAAAAGCACTTCAACACATGTTAGATCAATACCCTTTAGCAGTTCCAAGGATAATATTCATTCGAATCTCCCATGTAAGAGGACTCCGAGGTCCTAGCTCTCCATGAAGCCACTGCTCTAAATTCCCGTTATCGACATAATCATAAACAAGCATTCTGAAACATAACAACATCAAATCATAAAATGAACTCGATTTTTTGATAAATAAAACAACATCGAGACAAAATTGTAAGCGAGCATTATCAATTATCAAGCACTAAATTTCCATATTAAGGAGAGAGAATAGGTAAAAGATGAGGACCTATGAGCTCCTTCAACACAATAACCTAGCAATCTCACAAGATTCTTGTGCCTAACTCTTCCAATTGCCTCGACTTCAACTTTAAACTCCTTCTCAGCCTGTCCCCTGAAATTGTGTTCACTTCAATTCTCAGTCATATCATCACAGCAAAATAAGACAAATATAACTGTTTTTGACAGCAATTAAATTAGAGTCCAAAAACCACCCAACAAAGCTTCTCGCACAATTCCATTCGGAAGGCATAATTCCACTCGATCAACTATAGGACGGTCAAATGGTGTCTCATAAAATGGCTTAATCCTAGTCTTTAAACCCTAGAATCCTCAAAGTGTGCTAACCGAATTCAGGCCCACTAAACTCATAAAACCAAACTAAAATAGAAAGAGGTCTAAGAAAGGACCTATTGTTGAGCAAGTTCTTGACAGCAACTTGAGTGTTGTCCTCCATAAGACCATAGTAAACAATCCCATACCCACCTTCACCAATCACTTTCTCATTCGCAAAACCATTGGTAGAAGCCTCAAGCTCTCTTAGAGTATACCAATGACCCCAACCCAAATGTGAAACCTCGGGAACAACAGTAGAAACCTGTTCATTTGACCTAGACTCCCCACTTCCATGTGAAGATCTATTAAACTTCTCGGGATAGGAAATCCTATGATCTTTCCCAATCTCAATGTGAATTCTGTTATACCCAGTTGGGCTTTCCTCTTCTGGAGGCATAAAAAGCAAAGCTTGCCTATCATTTCCTGAAAAAGTGTCCGATTCTGGAAATGGGTTTGGCTGAACTTGAGTGTTATTTGTTCTCATATTGTCAGTTTTAATCACTTGAATCTCCTTTGAGACAATTGGGATTGTGGTGGGGTTTTGAGAATTGAGTCTGTTGATTTTTCTTTTGCTGCTGTTGTTGTTGTGGCGTCTTGAGGTGAGCCAGAGAGAGAGGAGAAAGAGAAGAAGAACAAAAGCAGCACCGACACTCACACCAAGAACAACCCACAGCCTAAGACCAAAAATTGAGGTTGGTTTTGAGAGCTGATCGGTCATTGTACTGGAGGTTTCGTGGTCTGACATTGGATTATTTGAAAAGAATAAAGAATACCCTTTTTGTTTCAAGGGTCATGAGTGAGTGGAGTTCATCATCAATGTCATCCAATATATATATGAGAGAGAGGGTGGCGTGGGGGTGGGGGGAAAGGGTGGAATGAGGAGCGAGTGGAAGAAAAATTTGGAATTGCAGCTGTCAGGATTAGGACTCATGGAAGCGGACGATTGGCCCTTTCCCACTGCCCTTTTGCAAAGAATGAGGAGCGGCTAAGGCTGTAAATTTGCTATCAAGGTTGCAAAGCTGGTTCCCCCCTCCAATTTGCCGCGTGTCATCTTTATTGTTTGCCCCTTGTCACCTTAATTCTAGAAAATTTTAACAATATAACCAATAATATCAATAAATCTGAATTAAGATTTCAATCGGGTTGAGGGATTTCTTAATAAATATACTTGGATTACTAGGTAGGATCACCAAGATTCACATAATGCTCTAAAATTCAACCAAAATGCATATAATTATTAATTTTTTTATTATTAATGAAATTTCACTTTTGATTTTTTTTTATATATAAAAAATTCAAATTGATTGAATATTTAAATTGTTCCAAATCAAATATAAGTGATTCGAATGAATTCTCAATCAACGAGTCAGTCGAGAGCATACCTTACTTAACAAAAAGAAGGAATTTTATTCTAACCTTTACTTTAATGATCCTATCGTCATTTTGAGTTATTATAATCTCTTATGGGATTTCTAAAACATGACTTTAAGCATTGAGAAACCCAGAAGGGACTCGACTCCCGTATCCATTAACAAAAAAAAAGAATAAAAGATTAAAGATAGATGGAGCTGGCACTTTCAAATCTAATGAAGCACCCGAAGATGAAGCACCCAAAGATGTCACAAAGATATTAAAGGCATATGATTAATGAGAAATAAAATATGGATTGCATAAAGGTAGGGTGTAATTTTAATTTATTCTCCTTATAAAAATACTTGAATGGTAAAACATTTTTATTTAAATGTCTTTCTTCAATTTCGAATATTCAAACTTTCGTAGGAGTATTTTTATATAACTAAAAAATAAATAAATAAATAATTTTAATTTCTTTTGTTTTCTCCCTCTTTATCTTTTAATTTAATATATACTGCTTTGATTTCCTTTTATGTAATCCAATCCAGACAATTTCATCTTCGTAACCATTGTCTACCTAGTTGTATATATTTTGTACCATTCATTAAAAACATACACCCACCGCCATATTTTTGGAAATAAATTCCGCCAAAGCCTTTTCATTCTTCGGATAAATAACCATGTTCATGATAGATAAGAATTTTCATTTTTTTTTGTACACAATTTGCCATCACCTGAAATTCCAAAGTGACAAGCAACCAAATTCCTGCCATATGGTTTCCGCATCATGTGAAATCGTATACCAGCTCAGTACTTAACGGTCAGTTAGACACCATTACTAATGAAAGAACTAATTAGTTACGGTTTTTAAAATTTAGATTCTCAATCGTTACGTTTTGAAATTTATGGACCAATTTATAAATTTAGGGCAAAGTTTAAGAACTTTACATATAATTATCTCTTACCAAATAAGTCAGACAGAGGTCTAGAGTTGAGCAATTTTCTATCCCAAATGAATTCCTTTGCTTATGCCGTAGGTTTTCTTTATTTATCATCAGTATCTGAGTTTTTATTCGATTAATTAGATTCAAATACTATGAGCCTATTTTAGGGATTAACTCTCCCAAAATCCTTTTTTATCATTCTCAATATTTAGATTTGAAATTTTTTATTAAAAGAGATTGAATGTGATCACTAAATTTAAAAAAATTTGATGCAACAGGGTTGTTTTACTCAATCCATCCATTTGACATAAAAAAGTTTCATCCTTTTTTTTACGATATATAATACCTTTCCCAAATCCCCAATCTCTCTCCCTTCGATCGGGAAAACTTCAGCAAAGAGTTCATTCGATCCACGACCGAAAATAATGCTTAATGGTAATGTTATCAAAACCGTACCGTGTATTGATCCGTAAAATTCAAAAATATGATTGAACCGATTGGATCGTGGATCAATATGATCGAATCGTTGATTTTTTAATAATAATTAAATATATATATAATCAATATTTACTTTTATAACTCATATTGATAATTAAAAACTAAATAACTAAATTATAAAGTCATATAAAATATAAATTAAAATCATAAGATCAAAAATTGATAGTCTCACATCTCATAGAAATAAAAAAAAAAATCTTAAAAAAAATAATTTTTTAGGTTTTAACCCTAAATCGCGGTTTTTTAAAATCGACGGTTTAACCTCAGTTCACGATTGAACCGCGGTTGAACTGCCGATTCAGTCCGGTTCAATCGTAAAAGGGTATTTTTATTCAACCGAATCATAAAATTGTTAAAAGAAGAGTTGAACTGGTTGAACCAACGATTCGGTCAGGTTTTAATAACATTGCTTAATGGGCCAATGACACCTGACTTCAACCAGAGGTCTCTAATAAAATTTATAGAAATGTCGATGGAGATTAACGTTAACTTCCCAACTTTTTAATTTTTTATTTTTATTTTTAAATTTGATAGTTAATAATTAATTTATAATAAGAATATTGGTTGTACATTCCTATTTTTATCGGGCAAAGAAATAAAATTGTATACATTAATATACTTTGCATTTTAATACTTATATAATTTCTCACAACCAATAAATTAAAAATTATTAATCTTTTCAACCTTATATCAAAATTATGTAAGATTTCTCATTGAATTTTTTGTAACGCTATAATTGAATTTTCCGCTATATAATTTTTTAACCTCGTCCTTACTCTCCGAATAATCTGCGCGGCAAGTCAATAACATGCATTTCCAATTTTTGTTAATAGAATTATGAAATTATTTTCCTGCAGTCTCTGCGTGGTTTTAATATAAGAATTTAATGCATGGATGTAATTTATATATATATATATATATATTTTATGTTTGAAATATCAACTTAATTGACCGAAACCATGAATAATTGTTTATTTCATAATTTCTTTGAATATAGGGGTATATTTGAAAAAATAAAAAGATAAAAAAAATTTTAATTAGTAAAAATAAAAAAAAAAATTTGTATTTATGAAAATTTAAATACTTAAAAAATAATATATAAATAAAATTTTTTTACTATTCGTACCTGTCTGCAAGGACCAAAAGGATGAAGGAGCCTGATGAACCCCATTTAGAGATTTGGATTAGAGGAATTAAATGATTGGTTTAATGATGGCATTTGTGGGCCATTGTTTAATGTAGGAGCTTCACATGCGACAAAACAAAGTTTGATGGAATGGAAAAAATATTAATGTGGCGGCGTTGGTCGGTAGATTTTGGATTATTAAACTTGTTTTATTCATTTGTTTAACAAATATTGTTTTTTTATTAGATACAACTCATATTGAAAATTTATATACTTACAAAAATTACAATATAAAATTTCAAAAACAAACTTAAATAAAAATTTTTTATTATTTCGATATTCCCGGAAAGACTTAATTAATATTGTTTTCTCCAATTTTGATAATAATTTTTTTTTATGGTCTTTGTCCTAAATTTCTTGTTATTCAAAGGCAAGAACTTGTAGCCATTTATTT
Source organism: Dillenia suffruticosa (assembly GCA_033439265.1). Lineage (NCBI taxonomy): Eukaryota > Viridiplantae > Streptophyta > Magnoliopsida > Dilleniales > Dilleniaceae > Dillenia > Dillenia suffruticosa. The sequence goes on from JAVTVX010000027.1 coordinate 4,537,062, forward strand.
ATACATTGCATATATATATATATATATATATATACATACTCAAAAATCTTTTTTGGTGTAATTATTAAAGGTTAATATCGATTCTTATTTGAAATATATGTACTTAGTTTTTTTTTTTTTTTATCAAAAGAACTAAAATTCAAATGCAATTTTGAGATGAGAATTTTTGTTGAAAAACTTATTTACCTAATTGCAAGGAAGGCCATGCTTAATATATAAATATATGTATTTACTTGATCACTATTGTTCAAAAATTCAATTAATTTAATTTGAAAAGCTATAAGTTTAATTTTAGAATTAACTCTTTCGATTCTTATTTTTTTTATTTTTTCAATACGATTTCAAAATTTTAATTAAAAAAGTTTCACTTTATGAATATATTCGGGCTGTATTTAATAATACACATGCCATTTGATAGGTCGAGAAAACTCAATTGATATTTGGGAGAAAAAGAGAGAGAATATTTTAGGATCAGGAGAAATGATTTTAACCCCTCTTCTCTTTATGTTTTGTGACGCAAACTATTGACGTGCACACGGTTAAATCTTTTCGATATTTGTAATAATTAATTTCATATATTATGTAAAATTGAGTAAATATAAAAAATATTATTGATATATGTAATAATTCACTTTGGATATTATGTAAATTAAGTAAATATATAAAATATTATTTGCACCGAATAGATTTGATTGGATATTTTTTTAAAAAAATTTATAAATCTTTCCGATTAGGACAAATATGGTGATATACTAATATCTAATAGGTTCACGAACAAATATTGGCATTTGTTAAGCAAGAATTTTGTTTTAAATATTATGTATCGAGAAAATAGATATCGAAAAAGTTTTACTTATTAAAAATTTAATCCGGTTAAAATCGAAGTGATCGGCTATGATTTATATATATATATATATAAAGGACTATCATTTTCTAGGCAATACCCGCTAGAATCAAACTCTTTTAGGTTGAGTGGTTGGGTATTCTATCCCTTTAATCAGAAATCTCTATTTTAAATCTTGTAAATAAAGAAAAAAAATTTAGAAGAGTTAACCTTTTAATGATACCTATAATAATTGAATCGCATTAATTAGACGAAATTCAGATATTAGTTGATGAAAAAAAAAAGACAATACCCGTTTGGTAAGGGCCCTAGTTTGAGAGGTGGACTTTGGTCCAGCCAAGTAAATGGGCCAAACTTGAGCCCAATCTGACTTGGACTCGACACGACGCTAAGGGAGCAGCAAGTAAGGCATTTCCCGCGTAAATCACAATATTTCGCGCCATTTTTCCAACATATCTGCCCATTTCCATTTCTCGAAACCAGGAGAGAGAGAGAGAGAGAGAGAGAGAGAGAGAGCGCGAACAGTGAAGAGAGAGACCGGGTAAATGGCGGACGACGAGCAACCAATAGTAGCCGGTCGTCGACGAAGCAGAGGAGTCGCCTCAACATCGCGATCCGAAGCCCTAGAACGCCTGAAAGCACTCCGAAGCGGAAACCGGAGATCCGAGCCTCAAATCAAAATCGAAGATTCGATCTATGACATCGTCGACGAAGACGCCTACAACGTCCTAGTCGCCAAACGCCGTGAAGAATATGGCAATTTCATCGTCGACGACAACGACACTCTCGGCTACGGCGACGAAGGTCAAGAAGAGGACTGGACTCAGGGTGGTCTCAATCCGTCTTCCGATGAATCCGACCGCGAATTGGAAAAGCCGAGTAAGAAGAAACCGGTGGAGAAAAAGAGGGAGCCGCCGCCAAAGAAACCCTCTGCCCTCTCTCAGGCTGCTGCTTTAATGGGTAAGCAGAAAATTTCTAATTTGTTTACTTCTTCAGTTTTTAAAAAGAATCGTGAGGGTTTGTCGGATAGCATTGTCGATGATGTGATAGCGGAGTTTGCGCCTGATGAGGCTGATAGAGAGAGAAGAAGGAGAGTTCAAGGGAATTTGGTGGGGAATTCAATTATTATGAGAGAGAGAAATCCTAACCCTAATTTAGCTGCTGATTTATATGTTAAACACGAAGGGAATAAGGTTATTCAGAGGGAGAGTGTTGATTCGGTTGACGTAAAAAAAGAACAACAACCAACTGAATTAGAAGTTGAGAGAAATTCAGATTCTAGAGTGGTTAATGAACAGATCGTGGAATCAGAAGAAGCTGAGGCTGTGGCTGAAGTGGCCGCAAATAGGGAGGAGGTAAAAGAGAGGAAGGAGGAGAGTCATGTTCTTAATGCCAAGATCAAGGAGGAAAAGCATGATCCTGCATTGAGTGCAACTGCAGGGTGGCACACGGTGATGAATGGAGGGAATGGAAGTGTTGATTCTGGTGTAACTGAGCAAAATGCTTGTTTGAATGGTGAGGAGAAGGTGGATTTTGTTTTGGATTCTGATGGGTCGTTGCCATTTTATATCATTGACGCACACGAGGAATTTTATGGCAATAATATGGGCACCCTTTATCTCTTTGGCAAGGTACACTAGCTTCGTTTTATTTTTTAGGGGCAGTGTGAGTTCTGATTATTGTTTTCGTGCATATATTATCTATTTAACATGGCATATAGTTGATTTCTCTTAATTTTGATTGTCCTTTAGTTTCTTGGTATAGGGGTTAATTTAGTTAGAAGAAAATAAAACCAGGAAAAATCCACAAACACGGCAGGCATTTCTGAACCGACATTGAGACAGACACTGCGAATGAACTGCATTGATTCATGCTTGCACTATGATTATATTAGTAAAGGGCTCCTTTGTTGAGAATTAGTCTAGTAGACAATTTACTATAAGCATGAGCCATAATATGGTTGTGGCCACTGATATTTAATGTGCTATGGCTCTTGTGGTAATACATCTCCTGTTTTAGATAATTAACCCAGCACATGTGAACTTTTCCCTAGTGAGAACCTTTTTCAGTTATTAGTGAAATTGAGAAATACACTCTGCTATTGGGATTCAATTGGGTCACAAATTTTAAGTATCAATACATGTAAGAAGCTCTGTTGTGTGAAGTATTTCTTATTCTTTTGATGGACGTTTCACCCTACCCTCCCAATATCATAGTCATTTGGTGATATTTCAGTCGAGCATGTTGCACCTAATGTATTATATATGCTCTCTACAAGCAAAATATGGTTTAGAAATTGAAAACTATGGATGCATTAATCATCAAGATCAAAGTGGAAACTAAATGTATCATAGCTACTGCATGGCTTCATATGATGCGAATTCCAGCTGTTGTCGTGAAACTTGTGGACAAACCTCGATTGCTCAGACTTTTTATAGTTCCTAGTTACTGATTGAAGTGATAGACTTGGAATCTTCCTCAGATTATTTTACCATTTTTGTGGTACATTTTTGCTGATTTAGATATTCCTTTCTTGTTTGTTTACTTGTTTATGGTGATTGATTTCTGTGATGCTATTTAAGGTGAAGGCTGGAAGTACATATCACAGCTGCTGTGTAGTGGTGAAAAACATGCAGAGATGCGTATATGCAATCCCAAATAGTTCTATTTTTCATAATGATCTGATCACGAAGCTTGAAAAAGATGCCAAAGAGTCCCGAATCAATCCTACTGTTTTCCGTACAAAGCTGCAGGTATTATTTTGCTTCTATATGCCTCTCATCCAGTTGTCAATACACTGATGAATTTTTTTTTTCCTCAGGATTTGGCATCAGGACTAAAGAATGAAATAGCAAAGAAGCTAGTGGACCTCAATGTGTCAACATTTAGCATGACACCCGTAAAGGTTTATTGTTTCAGCAACTCTAATAAGTTGAAAGTTGCATCTTTCACTTCTGTATTCTTGTTTACGTATCTTTAGGTCTATGCGTCTGGTTTTTATTTGGATGATATGTTTCTCTCTCACTTGGCTGGTTATTCCTTTGTCTTGTGTGCACGTACACAGAGAAGCTATGTATTTGAAAGATCTGACATAACCAGGGGAGAAAATTACATCCTGAAGATCAATTATCCTTTCAAGGTATTAAGCACTTTATTTGATCTTACTATTACATTCAGTAGAGGAAAATGGAAAAATATTAAAATCCAAAGGGCCTCTGAGGCCCTCATATATCTTGTACAAATATCTATATCTGGAAAAAGAACAAAAAAAAAAAAAGAACAACTGTAATCTTAACCTGCGCACCATTATTCTGTAGAAAAAAAAATAATGGTTTTTGGCATTTCAGGATCCTGCCCTTCCTTCAGATCTTAAAGGAGAAACTTTTGGTGCTTTATTAGGAACCAATTGCAGGTATGTGTAAGAGGTGGATGTGTCAAGAATTTTACCCCATGGACCTCTTATTTGTTGCTGCTCCTTTTATGAGCTTTTCTAGTGTCTGGCTTTATCTTATGTAGAATTCTTAAAGAATAAACTTGTATATTTTTGGCTATAACACATTACAATTTGCCATAAGTAATTTATAGCTATACATAAGCCGTCTACCCTAACAGAGGTTCTAGTGTGTAACTGTATTTAGAATTTCTAGATTTGTAGTATGCTGTCCGGTCTTGCCAATCTCTTCCATTCTAATGGAGGAAGAAAGGAAGGTGAATGAAGTAATCATATGAGTTTGGAATTTTTTTCTTTTTTTATATTTTTTTATAATTTCATTTCCAAGTTAAATATCCTGATTGGTTATGATTTTCTGAGAATCTTTAAACATAGGGCAAGTGGTCGTTGCGCTGTGGTTTACATGTACCTGTAATTTTGGTGTCCAAAACAAGGAACTTGTACATGGTGTTTCTCAATCTATGTTGAGATAGAACTTCTTTTTCTTGGGTCACCGCGGGGGGAGGGGGTCGTTTTCCAGCCAATGGTGTAACAAAGAGTTCAGATATCTAATTCTTTTAGCCCCCCAACAACCCATAGGCCCCTTCAAAGAGTTGGGGATTCTGATTCTGGGGCATGTTTTTATAAATTATGGAATCTGCTAGGTTGATAGAACTTGATCCTCCCACTGTAATGATAGCATTATTCCTGCTTTAATTCAGTTAATATACTATTAAGGAGAACCATGTAACATACTTCTAACAATCAGATAAACCATAAACCTCACTTTTTTTTTGGGGGGGGGGGAGTGGTTAGGGAGTTGAACTATTTGGATGGTTATATGCATATAATTTCACGTGTATTGCACAGTTGGCCGCTGCTAAACTGAAGGTCATACCAGTTCAGTCTTTTAGACTAGTAAGCTAATTAAAGCGAATCCGAGAGTAGTTTTTTATTTCTCCATTCATTGAGGATATTTTCTTTTTGTCCTAATTTCTAACTTTGCATTTTTTTAATCAAAATTTAATTCGACAATACTGTTGTTTCAAATATGGAGGTTGTGTTAATTTCTGCATTCATTTTTCCTTCAAGTCTTGTTGTAGCTTTTACCATATATAACTTGATGAATCTTGTGGATATGTGTGATTTTTAGGCTTAGTATCAGTGGTCCCATTACTGTTTAGCTCTGCTATTATAAAAAAGTTATTTATCTGCACATGTCATAAATGTTGTGCCTGGTGCTATGGTATCAGTTGAATTGGGTGTGATTACCTAGAGAATCATCTTTCATTTTTGTGCAAGGAAACTGACCATCTACATATATGCAGTGCACTGGAACTTTTTCTTGTCAAAAGAAAAATAAAGGGGCCCTCCTGGCTGTCAATTTCTAAATTCACTAATAGTAGCACTTCTCAAAGGGTGAGAAATGTTTTTATAGACTAGGATTGCTTGGAGTCCACGTCATGTAATTCTGCTTCCGCTTTTAATCGCTTGGTGTGAAATCTTGGGCAGATAAGCTGGTGCAAATTTGAGGTTATAGTTGACAGTCCAAAGGACATAAGAGATTTGTCTTCTTCAAAGAGTGCAGCTGAGGTTCCTCCAGTGGTTGTTACAGCCATAAATCTGAAAACTGTCATCAATGAAAAGCAGAATGTAAATGAGATTGTTGCTGCTTCTCTTGTTTGTTGTCATAAGACCAAGGTATGTTCCGAACAATTTGTTCTCCATGGAGGTTATTTTATTTTATTTTCTTCAACTGAACTTTGTTAACAGTACTACTCTGTTTGGTTTCTGTTCCAATGCTCATGCTATATTTATTCTTATGTCTCACTGACTAAATCTGATCAGTCATGCTCCATTTTGTGAGTCTTTTCCTGATTTCTACATGGATGGCCACATGCACCACTTGCACGCCATCCTTAAACAGTGTGACAGGGTGTTAATGTTCTTTTTTTTTTTTTTTTTTTTCTGGGGAAACTTGTTGGCAGGCAGGAGCTTTGGTGGCATAATGTCTGCTCTTAGTCCAACTGGCTTGTCAACTGGAATTTTTTCTTTTACTCAACTTTTTTTACTTTTCTCGGGGTATTTTGACAGTGAGAAAATTTGTAGAGCCTCGGGCTAAGAACCTTTCTCCTTTCTCCCTTTTACTTGGAGTGGTGTTTAGTTCTATAAGTGCAAGAAAGGGAGTGGTGTTTAGTTCTATAAGTGCAAGAAAGGAGCATTCCAGTTTCTTGATTATGCTTTTGGGTTCAGGAGACTAGATGTGATATGACAAACTTGTTTCATGCATGACAATTAGTCATGCAAAGGATGTTGACTTGCCATGAAAGAAGTTTGGCTGCATTTTTTTGGAATGACCAAGGTGCTTTCTCCATGTGTTTAGTAGCCCACTCAGCTCTACACCTATTTTAGTTTCAGTTGTGTAAAGTCGAAGGAGCTCTTGGGCAAACTGAGTCTCCTTTGTTATACTTGAAACACCATACCAAGAACCAGGATTTATATAAGAAACACTCAAAAGTCGTGGACTCATCTAGCATTGACTTTGCACACCTATCAGTATAACTGCTTCATTGCTTAGACATGCACCTGACTGTTATTTTTCCAACTCAAATGCTGGCGGCATCCTAAACAAGCTACTGCTGGGTCTTTCAGATCGACACTCCTATGCTGGCATCAGAATGGAAGAGAGCTGGAGTCCTTACCCATTTTTCAATTGTGCGTAAGCTCGAAGGAGGGATATTTCCAATGGGATTTGCAAAAGAGGCATCCAATAGGAATGCAAAGGCAGGATCAAATATTGTCAGCTTTGAAAGCAGGTTCTTGTCTTTTACCAAAAATTTCCATACGTGTGTATTTTTACCTCCTAATTTTATTTACATCTTGCAATGCAACATCTCACAGAAAAGTTTTATTTTATTCAGCATAAGACAGTGGGAATCTTATCTAATGCTATACATTTTTTTGGGTATGTATCTTTCAGTGAGCGAGCACTGTTGAATAGGTTGATGATTGAATTGCACAAATTGGATAGCGATATCCTTGTTGGACATAATATTTCTGGGTTCGATCTAGACGTTCTTCTTCATAGAGTTCAGGTAAGAAAGGAGCTGCAAAAGGTTTGGGTGCTACAGCAGCACAAACCACAAAATTCCTATTTCTTTATTATGATTTTTGTTGTTACCATGCTCAGATTTTTGTCTGAAAGCAAGGCCAAACTGAAATTCTGCAATGCTACGAAGATTTTTGTTGTCACCATGAAATTTGGCTAATTGCAGTTGCAACATGCATGCTGATGTATTGAATGCACTACTGACTTCTGAAACTATAGAGCTTCTTTTCAAGTGTAGCAAAAATGAAAAATTCGAGCAGTTAAACATGTCCAAGTTAATTGAGAAGTGATAGTAGATTATAGGACCTGTCTTCTCCATTTTCCTGGGGTTGAAGTTCAGTGCTGTACTTCCATGTTTGCTGGCATATTGAAATGTTATTAATGCTTTTGCATCTTTCTAATTCTCTGCAGGTTTGCAGAGTTCCAAGCAGCATGTGGTCCAAGATTGGGCGCTTGAAGCGTTCTGTAATGCCTAAACTTACAAAAGCAAGCACAAATTTCGGGTCTGGTGCAAGCCCCGGGATCATGTCCTGCATCACAGGTCGGCTCTTATGCGATACTTATTTGTGTTCGCGTGACCTTTTAAAGGAGGTATACTGCATTGCTGATCCTGCTTAGCATGAGGTAGTTTTCCAATTTCTCTTATGGTTTAATTGGTCCTGTTCCTCCAGGTAAGTTATTCTTTGACACAACTTGCAAAGACTCAGCTGAACAAGGACCGCAAAGAGATCACTCCACGTGACATTCCTGCAATGCTTCAAACATCTGAATCACTTATGAAACTTGTAGGTTCTTATGCTCATTTTAATGATTACCATGTGTGTATCATAGTGTGAACATATATAAGTTTTAGGCCGATATAATGGTTGGCAGAATAGGGACCACATGAATACCCTATGGTAGCTGGACGAATTGAATTAGAGTGGGGTGCATTATGCTTGTAGTGGCTATACTTAAAACAACTTAAGTACTCGGAATATTGGCATTGTCATTTCTTTCAAAGCCATCATAGTAGATAGAGTTTTGTCTGGATAAATAAGAGACCAAAAACTCCTAAATTGAGACAGTTAATTGAGCTTGCCTACGTAAATTATATGTATGACACTCCATCAGGCTTTGCTTTCATGAATTGATTTACTTTTGTTGTTTTCTCGTGTATTTACATCTACTCCCATGTGCTTAGATTGAATATGGTGAGACAGATGCATGGTTATCTTTGGAGCTCATGTTTCATTTAAGTGTTCTTCCCCTCACACGTCAATTAACAAACATCAGTGGTAATCTCTGGGGAAGAACTCTTCAAGTAAGTTGAACATTGATATATATGTATTTATTAAAACACCAAGAATGCAATGTTAGTGGTGCATTACTGATGTATTTGCTGTCAGGGTGCTAGGGCTCAGAGGGTGGAATATCTCTTGTTGCATGCATTTCATGCAAAAAAGTATATTGTCCCAGACAAGCTTTCTTCTTCTGTGAAGGAAAATAAATTGCCAAAAAGGAAAGGGAATTATGGTGCTGATAGGACCAATGCTGATGATTTGGAGATGGGGGATGGAAGTTTGGAGAAAGAATCCAATCAGTACGAGCATGGCAAAGGGAAAAAGGGTCCTGCATACTCAGGTGGATTGGTTCTGGAACCCAAGAAGGGTCTATATGACAAATATATATTACTATTGGACTTCAACAGTCTCTACCCTTCTATCATTCAGGTTAACTTCACCTTCCTTTTTCTTGCCTTTGAGGAACCATTGTGAATTTCATATCTATCTCACTTATGCTTTATTTTTTTATTATTACTATTATTATGTTGCAGGAGTACAATATATGCTTTACAACAGTAGAAAGACCTCCAGATGGCATGGTTCCAAGTTTACCATCCAGTAACAAGACTGGAGTTCTACCTGAGGTACGTACAGGAAGGACGCAATGGTACATACATGAAGGACCTAATGTTTTAATTGTATGTCTAAAAATTCAGCTGCAGCATATACATGACCTATGTGTAGTCTAACTAGGAAAAAATTTTAAATGTTTCAAGAGTATCCTTGTAGTTGCCGAGAAGTCTTAACGACTTATTGTTGCTTCATTTTTATTCCAAAAGTTTGCTTCCAAAAAAGTAAACATGAATTTTTTACTGATAAAATCCTTGCAGTTGCTCAAAAACCTTGTTCAGAGGAGGCGGATGGTTAAGTCATGGCTAAAAACAGCATCTGGTCTCAAGGCTCAGCAGTTTGATATCCAGCAGCAAGCGCTGAAACTCACGGCAAACAGGTTCCTAGTTACTAGTTATTGTTGTTGCCAAATATGTCTTCAATCAATAAGACTTTTTATGGTTCTTGGTCACCATTCTAACGGAATTTTATTGGCTTGATTTCACTTATATTTCAGTATGTATGGATGCTTGGGTTTTTCCAATTCAAGATTTTATGCAAAGCCACTTGCGGAACTTATTACACAACAAGTAAGAGAATCCTGATGATTTTTCTTATGTGTTCTCCAATGCTCCAACTTACAGGAACGTCATAGTAGCAGTACATGGAATATGAATACTAACATCCTCATTGTCTTTTTGTAGGGAAGGGAGATCCTGCAAAGTACTGTAGATCTTGTACAGAATAATTTGAACTTAGAGGTTAGTTTCATACGAAGATTCACATTAAGGATGATGCTTTTTTGTTTCTACTTAAGCTGGAATGATCAATACTTGGCGCTTTATTTTTTTCTACCAGGTAATCTATGGGGATACAGATTCAATTATGATATATAGTGGGCTTGATGACACTGCAAAAGCAAAATTGATTGCAGGGAAAGTCATTCAAGAGGTGAGATCTTTATCGCACACTATTGTCTGACAAAAAATTCATCTTGTTAGGGTGCAGTTCTGTAAAGATTATTTTCAGGATGTCGGTTGGTATTCCGGGGTTTCACAGGAAACCACCCTCAAACACCCCTCACCTACAGATTCAAACACCCAACAAAACCTGTTAATATGAAAGCCATCCAAATGGATAATAGAGCAGGGTCTGTGGAATTTCTATGGTTGGTAGAGAGACACATCTATACTTGGACTTAAGACATGCATTTTTTTTAACAGATTTCTTTGTTGGTATATATGTTCGACTGACCCAGTTAACCTTCTTTATGTCCAGGTCAACAAGAAGTATAAGTGTTTAGAAATTGATCTTGATGGGTTGTACAAGAGAATGCTACTTCTGAAGAAAAAGAAATATGCAGCAGTCAAGGTGCAGTTCAAGGATGGGGTAACTTATGAGGTATAAATCTTGTTATTCTTCTTTATGTTTTTGCAACCTACATAAGTGATGTGATGTAACTCGGTTGATGACTGTTATCATTGCAGGTTATTGAACGCAAGGGACTTGACATGGTCCGTCGTGACTGGAGTTTATTATCAAAGGAATTGGGTGACTTCTGTCTAAGTCAGATCTTGTCCGGAGGGTATGCTTATTATCCTTTTGTCTTTGATCTGCTGTCAGTTAAAAGAGAATTCCTGTATTACTTGTCCAAATCTAATACTGTTGATGCATCTCATTTTGCAGGTCATGTGAGAATGTTGTTGAATCAATACATAGCTCTCTTATGAAGGTGATTCTGTAGTTTATTGGGCCACTTGCTCCATGGTGTTTTTCACCAACTAGAGCAAGTAGCACAATAAAGCCAAAATTTGATGTTTTATTGTGCTACATTTTTCTCATTCTGTAATCGTCAGTCTAGAAGTTGTGGCCAAACAGGCAGGCCTTAGTCCTTAACGCTTGGGGATTTGGATTTAACAGAGGGAATAGGAGGGGCATCCCTGTATTCCTTTCTTCTTTTGGTCTTATTCTTTTCCTTTTAAGTCCACCCAAATCGAACTTGCCATAAGGGTGCCTGACATCCATCGATAGGCTTACAGAGTGGGAAATATAAGAGTCATATTGCTGCTTTGAAGTTTAAGACCTCGCGTATAGCTAGCAGTCAACCATATGAACGTCAATGATTCTGGTTCCCATACTTCTAGTAATTGGTCTTCTAAATCATAGTGAACTGATGATTCCAATGAAAGATTAGTAGTTTCAATTTACCAGCATAAAAAGGTATTTTAAATTCAATGTTCAGTGCTCCAACATAATAAAAAAATTAAGCATTTCAATTATAAAATCATTTATCATGTCACAATAATTTTAACGTCCATGCTTTCATACCTAACAGGTACAGGAGGATATGAGGAATGGTGAAGTGGCGCTTGAGAAGTATGTCATTACAAAGACATTGACCAAACCTCCTGAAGCCTACCCTGATGGCAAAAACCAACCACATGTTCAAGTCAGTCCTACGGAAAGTTTTTAATCTCATTTTGAATTGTTTTCCGTATCTATCCTCTGAGATAATGCTTGAACGTTTGGTCAGGTGGCTTTGAGATTGAAGCAAAGTGGTTACACTACTGGTTGCTCTGCTGGTGATACAGTTCCTTATGTCATCTGCTGTGAACAGGTCTGCTGTTCTTTCTGATTTATTAGTTGGTAAGCTTTAGCACATTTTGGGTGCCATACTTGTCTCAACCATTCATTGTGTAATTCTTGGGAGGACAGGGAGCAAGTGCAGGTAGTTCCACTGGAATTGCTCAGAGGGCCAGACATCCTGATGAGTTAAAAAAAGACCATGGAAAATGGCTAATTGACATCAATTATTATTTATCACAACAGGTCTTCTCTCCCGGCCCCACCGGGTGCTTCTAGTGCTATTGATACAATTGGAAGGTGTTGACTCATATTGCCTCTGTTCTCTTGCTAATTTAAGGGGTTGTTTTCTTTGAGCAGATTCATCCTGTGGTTTCACGTCTCTGTGCTTCAATTCAAGGGACAAGCCCTGCACGATTAGCTGACTGTTTAGGGCTTGATGCATCTAAGGTAATGTTTAAAGCTTAAAACTTCACATAATGTATAACTCTTTTCATCATATAGCTAACACTGTTAAACAACCACTTTTGTAGTTCCAAAAATCAAGTGAAGCCGTTGGAAATGATCCTTCCAATGCGCTCTTGTCAGCTGAGGACAATGAGGAAAGGTAATCTTTCCTTTTGAGAATGTTTGTGCTGTCCTTAGCATCTTGTTTCTATTTATTTGGCATGCATCATGAGTTTATAATTTGATAGCTTTGATGAGGCCGAATTCATTCGAAACCTTTCTTGCCTTTTCGTAATTCTAACATTTTCTTTTTCCCGTTTTAGTTTTTCGTGCTTTTACAGCATCCATTTCTCCCATTTCACTTACTTCACTGCTCTTTCCTGATGTTTAAGGTTATCATTTTGCTTAGTAACTCAATCCACAGTTAGCCAGCCATCTTTTGATGATATTATTAGCAGAACTGTAACAAAATATTTGCTAAACTGAATTGCAGGTTTCGTGGATGTGAGCCTTTAGTTTTGTCATGCCCTAGCTGCTCTGGTACTTTTGAGTGCCCATCTGTGTTTAGTTCCATACATCCATCTACAAATGAAAAGTCAACCTCACTGCAAACAGAGGATTCCACCCGCAATTTTTGGCAGAGATTTCGGTGCCCTAAATGTCCAGATGAAGGAGATGCGGGTAAACTGTCTCCAGCATCAATAGCCAACCAGGTAACTCAGGTTTTCTGTGGCAGCTGGAAACACCTTTTATTGGGTGGTGTTGGCTCGCTGGTTTGGACTTAGCTGGTTCTATATGTTACATTATTTATATAGTATAAATGATAATCTAATTACTCTTTCTAATTATTAAAATCTTCTAATTACCCATTTCTGAAGTTTTATGCCCAAGGGAAGGTGGATGCAGGACCTAGCATGGGGTTGTTACTCTTTCCCACAAAATCGATGAAAGACTTAAATCTCAACCAATTGATGTTGCCCCTAAAAATGAATTGCAGGGTGCAGAGTTATCAATAGTAAATGGTGATGGCCCTATGCCAGCCCATTTCACACCTATATCAATGATGGCCTAATCATATGGTTATATTCTAGGGAAGTCTTAAGACAAGAAGTGGGTTTATAATGAAACCCTAGAGTTCTTTTTTTCACAATAATGCATCATTAACTTGGATAGTTAGGGACAATTGTAGCACCATATACTGGCTTGACATTCAGGCATGGAAGCTCAGAGATTAATTTCATTTAGAAGTTTTGCTTAATTGAGTCACAAATCTCTCCAGGTAAAACGGCAAGTGGATGGCTTCATCTCATTGTACTACAAGTGCTCAATGACGGTACCCACTTCTGCCATATTACTGGGTTAAACTTGACAAGAATTTAGAACTGACATCATGGTAGTCTAATCTGACTTCAGGCCTGATTTTAACTTTGCAGTGTGATGATGAATCTTGCAACTACACCACGAGGAGTATAAATTTGAGAGTTATTGGCAACTCCGAGAGAGGAACAGTTTGTCCAAACTATCCTCGCTGCAATGGACGTCTTGTTAGAAAGGTAGTCACAACCCTCTCTTTGCCTTGCACTCCAATTTCATTTTTCCAGTTTATGTGAAAAATGGCTGAAATGTATTTGAATTGTATGTTCTGTAGTACACCGAAGCAGATTTGTATAAGCAGCTCACTTATTTTTGCCATCTCCTGGACACCAGACGCTGCATGGAAAAGGTTGTTTCTTTTTTCACCTTCCATGTGTCATATTCTGCCTAAGAAGTTGATACTTGGAGATAGATTTTAATTTTTGTTGTTTGTCATTTGGAAAGCAGATGGAGATGAGTACTAGAATACAACTTGAAACAAAGATGGCCAGAATTCGACCCGTGGTTGATTTGGCAGCATCCATAGTTCAAAAGCTTAGGGACCGCTGTTCATATGGATGGGTGAAGCTCAGTGACCTGTTTGTATGAATCGAAATTTTGCTGAATGTAACATGTAACTTTTGAACCCTATTATAATTATTTGTTTATTCTTTTTATGCCTTCTTTCTTGTACATGTATTATCAATGGGGTCATAACCGCTAGCTGCTCTTTGACCCATAGTATGGTGGTGTCCAACGAAAGTTCAGAATAGATTTTTGTCCTGTAGGTAAATGCTGCGTCTCTCTCTCTCTCTCTCTCTCTCTCTCTCTCTCTCTCCCCGTGTGTGTTGGTCCTCTTCAATTGCCTGCAATATATGGCATTAGGCTCTTCCAACAAGCTACAGAGATGATTTGTTATTGTAGATTACACAGATTATGTAGAACTATGAAATTGTGAATTCTATTTCTGGGTAAGATATTTATTTTGGAGTTAATACTAAATTTTTTTCAATCAAGGTCAGTGTTAGGTTACAAGATTGAGTTAATACCAAACTATTTTATCTAAACCGGTACCTTAAATTTAAATTGTGATTTTAAGTAGAAGTTGCCTTTTTCTTTTCTTGTTCCTTCCCCTCTTTTCTCCCCATCTTCCTTTTCTTAAATTTGTTTTCTGTTTTTTCAATCTTTTCTCTCTTCCTGTGCCTCCAGATTGAAATTGAAAATCAACAAAATAAGAAGATATAAAAATCAACTAAATAAAAATCAAAGCTGTCACTAGATTAATCAACAGAAAACAAAATTTGGATTGCAATTTCAGCAATGCCTATCGGCTTACAATTTCAATGATGAATATCACCAGATTTTCAATTTCTTTTTGATTTGCAGAAGATGGACGAGTCTATCTTGAATAAGCAGAAGATAAGCCTATCAACAAAATAGACGAGTTTCTAAAGCATAGTTTAATAGTTACAATCCTCCTTTTCCACCGATTTCAGCGACTAAAAGAACTGGTCAGTTGGGCAAGCCTGGGGCGCCGGAGGAAGAAGGAAGAGAGAAACAATAAAAAAAAGGTATGATCGTGGTGGTGATGGTGATTGGAATGCCAGAGGGGCCGGAGGAAGAAGAAAAGAAAATGATGCAAGGGAAGAAAGTGGAAGAAAGGGAAGAGAAAAAGAAATTCGACTTTTGATTTAAAAACCCACTTCAATAGCAATAAGTCTCACACGTAATAAAAAATAGCAAATATGAACAATTAAATCTCTATGGACAAAAAATGATTAGGAATAATCTTAAAATAAGAATTTATTAACTTTATTGTTTAGATTTCGCATAAGAGGTCAAAACAAATTGAGAAAATTTAAACATAATGAATCTCAGTTGTTTAGAGGTAATTCTATATTACTTTTTTGGAGTAAACCATATAAAGATGAAATCCACCTTACAGCCTCCATTGATTAGAGTTTATTCAAAAGAATTTTGTTAAGCAGTACATTCAAAAAGGAATTTTACGCATTCAATCGCAAGTGGGGCTCGACAAGGTTACAAATAACACAATTCTTCTATCACCAAAAAATAAAAAATAAAAAATAACACAATTCTTCCTGGTATAAATATAAACCACAGAAGGCTAACATGAAAAGGATAAAGATTTTCTTAACATTAAAAATCAATGAGTTATTGTGTACATTTCCTTATTAAATTGAAGGCGCTGTTTTTGCCCCTAAATTCAGTGCGAATATAAAGAGGGAAAGGGAGAAAAAAATAATAATAATAATAACAGCCGTTGCATTATCTAACAACAATTGAACAAACAATAGTTCCTCGAGCGCTATGAGAAATCGAGAATAAATGCATCGTCACCAAAAACAACTACCCCAGAAGCTCCTCCAAACTACATTGGATTCATTACTCACCTCCAATCCTGTATGCTGTCACATTCAATTCTTTCTGAATTTTACAGCTATTGCAACTCCCCGACAGGTGCTTCATTGAGCCATAGAAAATGAATGAAGTCATACAACTTGGCACTCACGCTCACCTGTTACACATAAAATCCAATGTCACATAAAATGGACCCTGTAAAATACATTCTTCCAAGATTTATTTATCTAACCTTGTAAGGTGTTGGATTTAATCGCCTCATATGGTCAGGTCTCATCTGCTCCAGCTGGTTCATGCAACGTTTTCTGATCTTCTGAAGAGTTGGCAGCTCCTCTCTTGGTTTATCTTCACAAGCAAAAGATATGCAAAATGAGGAACTTCATATGTTGGAAAGAAAATAAATCAAATTTTGTGCAACTCTTTTCTTTCTTAAAGTCTAGAAAAGAAAAACTGCATTTCACCATCCTTTTCCTTCATAAATACTATCCAAAAATAAATTAAGCACCATCCAATATAACCACCTGGGGTCCCTGGCCAATAACACTTCAGTAGCTCTTCAACAAATTGTGGCACCACATATGCTCTCTTGGATTCATTGAAAGGGTGGCGACAAAGTATCCTTTCTCCTACCTGTGAATCAAGATATAATAAATATTTGAGTAAGTTTTCACACCTAATTGAAGAACTTTATGATGAAATAAATATTGGGAACTTTGGAACCGAACTAGGATATCAAGAAGCAACCTACTGTTGGTGATTTAGGACTAATCATAATTAATAATTACTGTGGTATTACAGTACTATGTTTGTCCTCACACCATAGTTTCAGGATTTGTCCTCACGAGGTTCATGAGGTCAAGTCCCTCTCTCTCTTTCTCATCCATCATAAGCAATCTGATTGTCCTCACTAAATAGGACAAGGATAACTTGGGTTTAGAGAATTGTGCACATTAGCACATTTGCGCCTATATGTATGTGTTCAAGTTTGTAGGTAATCGCCTGAAGCATTGCTTGATGTCTTTTACATCCTAACATGATTTTCTTTCCACCCAGATCTATAAGATGCATGTGCACTCAATACATCCAATTTCTTTCCTTTAGTTATCCTATCACTAGTAGAGCCAGCCTTTGGTTTGGTCCCCCCTGGTGTATTTACTAGTCTTCTTTGCACATAACTGAATTACTTGAATATTAGATAGGACAAGTAACACAATTTCAACGTTCAAGCTAACTTAAGAAATTTATCCACCAGCTCTAGTATGTGTTATGCCCCAGACTACTTAGTCAACTTTTTGAAACCCTTTTACAATAGGTGGTCTTTCTGGCACATTTTTTCTCATTTTATCTCATACAAGGGGCTACACCTAACATTCACCTAATAGATTCATCAGAAATCTCATATTTCCTTGTCAAAACACTCATCCCCCTAAACATTCTCAAATCAACAAAGCTCATCTTTACTGTGAGATGCATAGTCCATTTATCCAATACAAATGCATAAAACAAAGAATCAGGTATAAAGGGCTTCTTTAATGTGGCTTGGCACATAGTTCTTGGCTTCTTTATTATCACAATAATGGCAAACCCCTGGCTGATTGAAAGAAAAAGAACCTAGCTTAATTGGAGTTCAACTTGATGTTCATATTAACATGCAGACCAAATGGGAAAAAATCACATAATAGTGGCTGCCTTTAATCTGACAGGAAGAGCAAATAGCAGAAGGATGGCCTTTTTAAGTGATATATGACAGGAAATCTGGAGTGCTGTTCCAAGTACATACCTTTGGAGGTGGTTCATTTCCCCCCGTCATTATGTCTACTAGGGGGTAGCCTTCTCTTCCATACAGTCTATAACATCGCTTTTTACAAGGGATGGAAACCTGAACACCCACCACTGAAACTTAATTACAGAAAAAGAAAGAAATACAATAATAAGATCTGTTTAAAGGATGAAAGAATGCAAGATAAAATTTCTTAAAGAACGTTCAAACCTTTGAAACATCTTCAGAAAGCTTAATTCGGGGCTGATTATTTATCTCGACAAGTTTGAAAACACAACCTAAAGCTGCTTGAGCATAGCATGTGACCACATATGTTCCAATTCCAAATGCGTCAACTTCATGACCCTGCATGGAAAAACTTTGTTCCATTATCAAGGTTCAAAACCAGAAATTTTGTTCCCCACTGTCTGCTATTCCATGATAAAAATTGGTGACTGACAAAGAAAAATGCCAGTGGATTTATAGACAATGAAAAAAGGTACCACCTGTCACGCATTATGAACATAAAGAAAACTTTCGCCATCTCCCACAATTTGATTATTCAAGTTTCAGAAAGACTTAGGATGTTCATGCAAGTACATAATCATTTTAGTTATTTTTCCACTATAGAGAACTAGAGATGTTTGATTGCCAATTGAATCAAGGTAGGGGAAGAACTTATTGATGACTGCAAGCCTTGGGAAGAACTTATTGATGACTGCAAGCCTAGGGAAGAACTTATTGATGACTGCAAGCCTATTTTCCTTCAATGCCAACTGCAAGAAGGATTTTATTAAGTGCTTGGAGAAAGACTGCTTAAGTGCTTGGAGAAAGACTGCTTATGGCCGACCCCAAAATTTGGAATTAAGGTCTAAAGTATACACATGCATGGCATCAGCGGTAAACGTCTTCATGAAGCTGAGACTCAAGTAGCTAGAGCAAAGTTCTCTTTAAATTGTTCTGTTACAAATGAAAAGTTATACAACATATAAACACATTGTCAAGAAGAATCCTCATTTTCGGAATTACCTGTTTGTTTAGAGCATCTAAAGTTTCCTCATTCAGGTCATTACTAGCAGTAATACTCATCTTTCCAAAACCAGGCACATTAAATTCCTTCTCAATTATACTGAAGAACTTCCGAGCCTCACAAGAAAAATAAGCCAGATCACCAGAGTCTAATCTGATACCAACGGCTTTGTAACTGCAAAATACAACACAAAAATTCCACAATTGAATATGCTAACGAGAGAAAAAATCGATGAACGCTAAAATATTTCTAGAAGTGAAACTGATATATGAAGATATGTTAAGCAAATTCAATACTAGGTAAGATTTTCTAAAGAAGATACCATTTCAAAATTCCTAGTTTTGAGTTCCTTTTCCTTTCTCTCCCTCTTTAAGAACAAGGGGTTCGAATGGCACATTGTCACAACATAGTCAATAATGGAAATTTCTCCTCTAATATTGCCATTATCCTCATTATTACCATATCCTAATACCACTAGAAATATTCAAAACACTAATATTTTATATGAGAATCCAGGTCTGCCAAATATATTAGTACGTTTTACAGAGCATTTATGGACTCGTGTAAAGGAGAAGATTAAGAATTTCTCATGACCACAGAAATAAGTCATTTTGTCAGATTAAAGCACCAAATCTTAAGTCAGAGAATGGACATACCCCAAATCACTGAGTGCCAAAGCAACTGCACAGAAATTAGGTACTCCACTCCTTATAACCTGTTAAGTTAGATGGTAGGGTCATCGTCAAGTCTACCATTACTTTGAAGAACCAATAGAAAGAGGAGGGAAGAGATAAAACAAAGCAATCAGATTGATGCAACAATAAATAAATATGAATGCTTATCAAGTAATATCCAGATCCAACTGATTAAACCATTTGAACTTAAAAGTAGAAACATCAAATAATCAACTTCTTCCTTTCAAATTTTCTGGGAGATGAGGGGGTGGGGGTATGAATTCCAATTAAGCATTACGCAAATTGAGAGAGAAAGAAGGTAAACTTGAGTTTTTTGTTTTCCTTTTTTGTTTTTTTTTTTTTTGTTTTTTTTGTTTTTTTGTTTTTTTTTTTTTCAGTTTCTGGGACATGAGAAAAAACATACACCTTCACTTCGACATAGCCCTCTCCAACTTGTACTGTTTGGTTGATTTAAAAGCAAACAACACAAAACACAAGATTCAAAAACCTTCAATAAGTTTTCAATAATTTCGTTGGATGCTCAAGATTTTTGCAAGCATACATACTTCAAAATGGAAGTTGTAAGTATATGTATAGATATGATACTTGATGGATAATTGCAGTAATGTGTCGGGAACTCCATGTGGCAATATCCATTTTTAATTATTTTTCAAGTATCAGATTCTTCTGAGATGGCGGATAATTGATGGATGCTTAATACGAACTGCTTTGTGAGCATTATATTCACTAACAACAAGTATAATCTTTTTATTCATTCATTGGTTATTCACAATGTGAGTGAAAACTATAGTTGTTATGCCTACTTGTCATATCTCATTAATGACCAGTTTTAAACACTAAAGTTACAAATTGCTAACCAAGACTTATTTATATATCAAAATAATAAAATTTAGTCAATTTAGTCCTCTCCTAGTTTTGGAAATTCGCCTTATCGCGGTATCCATGCCAATGTTGTGACCAACACCATATGGATATCCGCCTCCATGCTTCTTAGATATTCATTCTGTAAGTGTATTTGATAGCTTTGGGAAATATATATACAACATTAGAGTGGAGAGATTTTACAAGATACTGTCGTTAGCTGCCCAAAATAAACTAAATCTATCACCATTATTCTATTATACGCAGGAAAATAGCTGCCAAACATTTACTTACATCATAAGTGTCAACCAGGGCTAGAAAACTATTGGGGAATGCCAAGGCATACGAAGTGAAAGCTGCCAACTCACTTTGATTTGTCTCACTGAAAATGCTGCGTAATGATGGTAACCACTGCATTCAAGTATTCAACTTAATTAAGTTCTAAAAGCATTACAAGTGAAACTGAAAAATCTAGAAATAATTTAAGATAATTAACCAAGTAAAACCCAACCATTTCAACAGTAAGAGTCATGGTGACAGATATGTTTGCAGTTAAGATGTGAACAAATTCTGTGCCAACTTGCATAAAATGGTCAACATCTATTGAAGATTCTACTTGATACATTCACTATCCACAATACCTGAATCTTGCTTAACCATGTCTGTACCAAGCTAACAAAATCCTTGCAAGTACTTGAACCATCAGAGCTTCGAAGTGATTTCTCAATGATCTCATCAGGGCTCTGTACAACACTTCGTAAATTAGACAAAGGTCAAATTTCTTTGCATCATGTCTGCATACATTTGAAGCAAGAAGAAAAATCATGTTCTGAAGGACTTAAAAGATGCAGAAAAAGGTAACACCTTCAGTTCTAACGGTAAAAGGTACATCTCTCAGCCTTTATCTCACATGATCAACCATTTTAAATACTTTTGTATGCTCTCATATAGGAACTACTGATAACCAATCCAGCGCCTTTCTATCCAACCATCCATTTATGATTGAAGTCCAATTCTGCTACAGAAGTTTTTAAATTTTAACTTTCTTAACCACATGAATGATGAATCATAATTGATCATAAAATGTTCCTTTTAACCAAGTTGGTAGCTCATAGAATATGTCATACTGTGTTAAGAGTATCTCTTGAGTATTGCTCGTGTAAATATTTAAATTCCCAAGGGCATATTTGCATTATCCAAAAAATGCATCTGTTATAAGAAAAGAAAATGTAAGAAACGCAGACTGTTGGGACTTATGCATATTCACTGAAATAGGGTCTCTCTCTCTCTCTCTCTCTCTCTCTTGCCTCTCTCTGTCCACGCGGTATCAGAGCTTTAGAAACCCTTACCTTTCATTGCAGAATTCTTACCGGTGGTGAATCCCTTTTTTTTCTTTAGAAAACTCTAATATGCCTGATGTGCAATTTCTTCTGGGGCACTGTTCACATTAGGGTTTACGTTGGTTTCTTCGATACTCTTCAAGTCACCATTCAATTTTTTTACTGTCACTGTTCATGGTATTGTTCACATCAATACTTTTCCAGCAGTATTTGCCTCTCTTGACTGCGAGTGTATGTCAAATCCACCATTTTGAACTGTTGAGCTTTATTTGGTTCAAATTAACATGTCAAGCACAGGACAAAATCAACCACTTCTAAAACTCTGAATCCTAGTGTCTTATCTTCTGCGATTTCTCACTCAGCCACTATCATAACTGAATAGTCGGTGGAACCTATGAGTAACAATTGACCAAGCAAGCAAAGGATATTTCATCCACTCACCAGCTACAATGGGAGAAGATCGATGCTCAATTATGTAGCTTGCTACAGGAGTCTCTTGAACACAAGCTAGTGCTTTTATATCAACCTTACAGAACCTGTTACGAGGTTTGGTCCAAAATTTATTCAATTATATTTCCCGGTTTTACGCTATTGTTTCCACAAAGGTTACATTAAGGAAACAAGACAGAGATATGCACAGTTATCTTGATATGGTTATGGCTCTTATAACAGAATTTAATGAACTAAAGCCAATTTCTACCAGTGCCAATAAGCAACAAGAACAATGGGGAAAGTTTGTTTAAGGTTCTTGCACTTACATGTTTACTAGTAACCCTATCTTCTTTCTTCTCATGTATTGCTATTTTCATCCCAATTAACCTGCTAAGTTTGATCCAAAAGAACTCTCTGAATATTTACAATTTTTGTCATATTAAGTTTTAAAGAAACCCTCATTCCTTTGCTCTAAAATCCTCTTAAGTCATCCTACATTACTCTTACCAGGACAGGGGAACCTCCAGTAGATCCTGGGCAGAATAGGGATGTTGTGGTTCACAATCTCATATATATCAAGGAAACACCAGGTAAGGGCTTATTATATGAAGACAAATGACACACCCAGGTCATGAGCTACACAGACACTGATTGGGTAGGTTCCCCATGCAACTGACATTCCACTTCCAGGTATTGTGTTCTTCTTTGAGATCTTGGTTTATTGGAAGAATAAGAAACTGAATGTGGTTTCCAGATCAAGCACAGATGCTAAGTACCAAGCCACGGCGATGGCAACATCTGAGCTCATATGGTTACGACAATTGCAACTTAAATTTTGGAGAAATAAGCCAAATGAAGCTAATTTGTCACAATCAGGCAGCCTCGACTCTAATCTGGTATTTCAAGAGGACCAAGCACATAGAAATCGACTGCCACTTAGTTTGACAAAAGAAACTTTTAAGGAGACAAGGCTACTGATTCTGTTAGTTGAAATGGTCAGTTAGACAATATTTTCACTAAATCCCTTCAAGGTCCTCGGATTAGTTTCATAAGTAACAAGCTTGGGAACTATGATACATATGCTCCAGCTTGAGGGGGAGCGAGAATATATCAGCTTGTATTAGAGTATCTCCAGGAGTCCAGAGTATCATTAGTGTAAATATTTATACTCACAAGGCATATTTGTGTTACACATCATCCACTTGTTCCAATCCTATGGCCAGGCTCCTATAATACTCCAGCTTCCCAAATTTATAAATCAAACACTAACTCTCTCAGGTATTGATATATTTTTACAGCTAGAATATTCATAATATGCACTTATCTTCAATAACATGTATTCAAGAACAAATAACGACATGCTACTATTTTCGGATAGTGTTGGATCATTAGCATATCTGTCCTTCGCATGTACAGTTGTCAATCCTGTACACAGTTCACGAAGTATGACAATCTTACGATTGAATATTACGTGATTCTATGTATTTCCATGGATGCCATCAAATTGGATTAGCAAAGCTTTGACAACAACCTTCCAAGGCTGCAGATGGCATACATAATTGCAATTGAGTCTCTGGGCTATGTGTTCAAATGATATCTTAAGTAATTGACATATAAAATAATGAACCAGAAAAATATCAGGTAAGCAATTCAATATTGCAAGTGCAAGTTGACATGCTGAAAAAAGTAGAAGTGGCCACATGGCACCAAGCACCTGCATCTGTGAAATATGGGCACACGCACAGATATTGGACATGACACAAATAGACAAAGTGAGGCATACAAAATTCATGATACTGTAGTCGTGTCCAAAGACATGGGCTTATTTCTGGAAGTTTTCGTGTAACAGAGTGACAAAGATGAGAACTGCATTGCCAAACCAATAAAAAGTGACAAGGGGAATGAAAAGGAAATGAAATGGCTCCTCCCACTCCAAAAGCCCCGGATCCAACATTGCAAACTGAGCATCCAACCATCTGCAAGCTCCCCTCCCCCACCCCCAAAAAAGGAACTGAAATTGCAACATCTAGGTCAAGGTTTCTTGTAAACTACTCAATTGGATACGCGAGAATATGCAGTACAATTGGAGGCATTATTCTATAACCAAGGACTTCAATGATTCAGAAGAGGATTTAGATTTTAGATAGTCTAGATGCTCATTGGAACCCACGTGTGTAGGTTTCTTCCCTCCAAACCATCCCAAAGAAGGTCCCTTGATGCTCAAAGCATCTCACTAAGCAAAAAGAATCCAGATAGGCAATAGACAACTATGCCTTCTTTTATGAGGAGGTTGTTTCTAAAAATTGAAAGCAAGACTTTAAATAGGAAAAAGGCTTGCCCGTGAATGAAAGCTTGAAATGTGATCTTTACTATTCTAATGCTGAATATATGAGTCACTCATCACCTTGCTTGGGAAGAAACAAATTAAATCATGTACTACCACATACTTTACTGCTAATAGGAACATACCATGAAAGAGCTAACAAAAGCATGTGAATGAGTCCCTCGAAGTGGGATTCCAAACAATCTCCCAGCTGCAACGTTGCTGAGAAATCACAAAAAAGGGGGGTTCACTTATATCAGGCATAGACAGTTATAAAAATAAGTGCTTTGTATTATGCATCTAAATACTCTACAATTAGTCAAGATGAGTTATAAATACCTAGTTGCATCAAATCCTCCAAGATAGCAGTATTTAGATGCACTTATTCCACCATCAGGTCCCTAAGGTATAGAAAAAGCTCTCAGATTTTAAACTAATAAGCAAGGTCCTGCATCAAGAGTTAATGTGAAAATCAACAACCTGTGCCCTCCGAAGACCAAACTCGAGAAGAACTTTTGACTTCCCAGCAACAAATCGATGCCTTGCGGCATTTGTTGCCACTAACGATGCATAATTTACAAGATTAAGAAATGGAGTTTCGAGAAGTTGAACAATCTGAGACATCAAAAAGAATCAAAATAAGTATTTGAATGATGGAAGTAAGTGTTGGAAGAAAGATAGTTATTAGATACCAAAAAATATGATATAAATATAGAAAGTAAAAACATGACCGGCAGATATCAAATCAAGGAAAAATAGGTAGTTTGATAATACTCACAGAAACTGGCCCTTCAACTCTTAACAAGGGTACCCTCGGGAACACAACTGATCCCTCCGCAATTGCATAAACTTCCACATCAGAACAATCAACGGCTCTAAGATATTCAAAGAAGCCATCCTATATATCAATAGAGCCAAGTCACTGTCAACAGCAAAATGACATTATAACATTAATGAAGTCCTAACACTATCCCTGCCAAGGTTGTCCAAATTTATAAAACTGATTTTGTCCCAGTGGAAATGCCAATCATCATATCAAACTCTCAAAAATAGAAGTACAAAAAAGACACAGACAAACACACACAAATTAGAAACCTCAATAAGTAATTTAATCAACCGATCATCAAAGATTATTCGTGCTGCTAGTCAAAAAAGTTAATAGCTGCTAAGAACAGCCTGCCAAATGCAAATGTTATAATACATTGGTGAATATATTAAGTGATAAATTATCTTTACAAAACTAGCCTCTTTTTTAATTCTTTAAGACAACAGTCACCAGACACCACCAATGACATTCCAGATTTGTGCAACTTTATGGTGAGAAACAGATCGCATTTACTTCATAAATTTATCGCCAGTTGTTAAATATTAATCTGTAATATCATGGTTGTAGAGATCTCCATTGCAGATTTACTTAGAAAGAACACATCTTTTACAGATATTAAAAACTACTAATATATATTAATCAGTAAAACGCCTTACCTCACACGTACTCGGCAACGCATCACGGAGAAAAGAGATATCCTCTTCAGTAATCTTGAAGTTAGCAATGAACCTTATGCATTCTTCTAAACCAGCAAATATTGTATATTCACCACCAAATGGGTTCCTCCGAAAATATAAGTCAAACCTGAAATATGTTTAACTGAAATAAGGAACTCCTTCACAAGGGAAAAAGAGAGAGAGAGAGAGAGAGAGAAAAAGAGAAAAAAATCCAGTATAGTAATCAATAATCACATCACACGAACAAACAGCTCCTAACATTAGAACCGCCCTGGGAAAGAAAAACTTGGTTACTGAACTCTGTGTCTCTCTCTCACTCTCATACACACAGAGACAACAAATGCAGCTCCTTAACTTAAATAAATTACGTTAAAAAGAAAGGAAAAAGGGCTAAGGTAAGGAACACATATGACTTAGCTTTAGAGTTGTGACAGTATTGCCTCTAAATTGGCTAATTTTGTACGTCACACTGTTCAATTATTTGGAAAATGCATAAAATACTGCAAGTTCCCGAAACTATAAATTATTAGTCAACTAATTTATCAAAGCCCGAACTGCTTCTTCTACTTAAACAAAATGAAACTGAATAGAGAGAACAACATATACAATTGATAAAACTCAATCCTGAAAACAACCAGGGGCTTTAATATTCTACAAGGTTTAGTGCAGATAACTATAACTTTAGCTCACTGGAGTCACTTTACAGAGATAACAATTTATGAAGTTAATTAGTTTACAAGCAAAACAAAGTCATTACCGACATAACTTGGCCAAATGAACACATTCTTGACCAATTCACAGTATCACGTATTCTTGCTAAGGTCATTTTTTTTCCCAACAACTAATTACTTCAATTGCCCACAAAACACAAGACTTAGCATACAAATCAATTCAGGAAATCTCTCTGTTGATAGAGATAAGGGGACTGATTCTTTCTATATGTTGAAAAAGCTGATAACAAAATCTAGCATGCCCTTAAATCCTAAACACGCTAATTTAGTAATCTGAATAATTATCTTAGCAGAATTCCTAATGACTCTCTCTCTCTCTCTCTCTGATCCACTGCCTATTCCAGCGCAATTTATGCACAGTGAGTCACATGCAAAACATCCCAAAGCAATTTATCCTCGGACCATACTGTGTTCGTGTTCTGTTGGGTCCCATGTTTGTAAATGTCCATGCATCATAGGCTTAGAGATTGCTGGCTAGAATACAAATAAAACGTTAATTCCTACAGAAAGACAGCAAAAGAAACATAAAAAAGACTCCACCTCCCAAGTCCCACTCCACATAAAACAATTGAACATCACAATGAATTAACGCCACGAACCCAACATTCAAAATTCAAATACTTGCATAAAAATCCGTATCTACTCAAAACAGAAGAACCAAACAATCGGAAATTGAAGGAAGCAGGTGGGGGGGGGAGAGAGAGAGAGAGAGAGAGAGAGAGAGAGAGAGAGAGACTCACACGGCACGTTCATCATGCTTGCCAGCTTTCCAGTAAGCATAAGCCATGGTGTATTGATAAAGGTCAGTAAGCATAGGGGTAACCATCGGATTGGTTGGTCTATCAATAACCAGACGCTGACTCTCAACAATTGAACCATTTGCCGCCGCTTCCATCTCCATTTTTCTTCCAATAAAGAAAAAATTCTAGGGTTTTTAAAATTGTGTCTTCTTCCTATTAAACTATGCAAGCCAATTTATAGTTGAACACCACGTGAAGAAAACGCAGAGAAAGACCATGTAGAAATTCAAAAAAGCTTGCAATAATATTTACGTCCTCTAGAGAGAGAAAAAGAGCAGAGAGAGAGAGAGAGAGAGAGAGAGAGAGAGAGAGAGAGAGAGGACCGTTAAACACGAAAGGTCTCGAGGAATAATAGTCGGACAATTTCGATCGAGAGAGAGAGAGAGAGAGAGAGAGAGAGTCTTAATTTCAACCCAAGAAAGCGTCGCCTAACGTGGATGGACTCATGAGTCCGGTCCTGTCCTGGTTCTTTGGGTGGATTCTTTTCTCTCTCTTTATTTTGTTATTTTTATTATTATTATTATTTTTTTAGATGAAAATTTAAATTTGAAATTATCCTATTAGTATAAAAAAATTTTCTTGAACTCTGCACCACCTCATTTCCATTTTTTTCTTCTTCCATATATACTTATATAATATATACATATATTTTCTTATGATATTATATTCTGTCTTAGATTCATTATTATTAAATTAATCAAAATTAAATATTTATATGTTTATTGATTTGATTTGAGTCCATTTAAGTAAGACCTTTCAAAGCGTAGTGTATTAGTATTACTTTTGAGGCTTGGAATGCATTTTCAATGCCATGCAGCTTATGCTTCATAAGTTTACTATAAATATTTTAAAAAAGAATCAACAATCAGTTGAAATATGATATTAAGTTTTTTAATTAAAATTACGAGTTTAATTTATGACTTAAATATGAAGTAGACTATATTGAAAAAATAATTCTCTTAAATGGGTTACTGTAAATTTTGAAATAAATTAATCAAAATATGATTTTATATATCGATTGATATAGTAAAAAAAGAAGAAAAAAAAACATTCCAGAGAATGAGATCAACCAAAAGCTTCTAAATATGGTAAGTTGGTCGTACATGGCTGTGGACCAAAAATGGTCAAATTTGAAAATATATGCAATCCCGGTTTTGGAATTCTAATTTCAAGTCTTGTGATAGGCTTTTGAATCAAACCAAAGGAATGGACCAATGCGCGTATGCAGTGGAACTCCCCCATTGAAATTTAGGAAAAAAAATTTTTATAGTGTTCAAATTCTAGTTTTAATTTTCTAAAAAATGCTAAAAAAAAATACCACTAAAAATAAATTAAAAAACCAATTAAAAGAGCATAAATAGTAATATTTTAATAAAAAAAACTCAGAAATATATCTAAAAGTCATTAAAATTATTGATAAAACTTTAAAATTATATGTTAATTCTTTTACAAAATTCAGTTCAAACCGGGTTTTACTCTTAAGGGACAAATCTTTTTTTACGTTTATTTTTTCTGTACATAAAATTCAAATTTCAAAATCAATCGATTCTTTTATGATAATACTTGTTACACACAAACTATAATATTTGTGCCCTTCACTCCTACCTCCCGCATTTTATATTTTGTCATCCAAATAAAGTTCTAACTTTGCTCCTACACATCATGTTAATTTGTCGTAGCACTTTGGTCGGTTGATATTCCAACTGGTTTTTTCCTTTTGAGTAAAATGTTATTGCGTTAAAAGAATAATTATTTAACGTGACACAAGTCTGCAAGTCACTCCTAAAAGAAATAATTGTATGTTTCTGGCAAACATGTTTAGTAGGTTCAGATAATATTCTGCAATACATTGATCAATAAATTACCATTTCCTTTCCTAGTGAAACAAACAATGAACTGTGTTCTATAACAAGAGGACTTTAGCCGGCCAATAGAACAGTTTACATTGTACCAATCAGTCCTAGTTCCCATAATCTATCTTTTATCACCACTAAATGATACCTCGATAGTCATATTTACTCTCTCAAACCATTTTCATGTGTGGAAGTATAGAAGCAGCTGCATGCAATCATTGATTTCTTTTGACTGCCATCGTCAAATTTCAGGTCCCATCTTAACAATTGCTTTGGCTGCAATGGCTCCTTGAACGTTGTAAGGAATCAAGATCAAATGGCATGAGATGCAACATGTTTTATCAGTGAAATGAATAAATATGGCACCTGTTCGAATGTTGGAGAAGGATTTGACTAGATTCTATGTTCTTCAGGAGCACCTCTTTTGATCGATCTATGCCTGGGATGCATGATTGCAGATGACCGCAACCCTTTGTATTGGTTGATGGTGTGTTATGTGGAATGGACACTGCACCAACAGCCCCCATTTTAATCCGAGTCCAACATGAACACACATATGAGACCACAAACATCTTCAACTCAGGCCCAGGTTCGATCCTTTTTATACTTTATTGGAAGGTCTTCTCTCAGGAGATTTCCCAAAAGTGCAGGAGGATCCAAACTGGTCTTGAGAGGGTAAATTGAAACTAGTGTGTGATTTAGTAGGCATGAGTCATACCTAATCGCTGATGAGGCAAGCTGATTTCACTGCAATTTTCCTTCATTTTCCGACAAGAAATTCAAAAAGTTATTCCTTTCAAATAAACTCACCGAGTGTTGAAGTAATTTACTTGTTCGTTCTTAACATACCTTAGATGACGAATAGAGTTGTAATGGTTTAAGCTCAGCCTGAAGAGATGCTTCCAACTTGAATAGAGTTTTTGGATTGAAGTCTGACAAACTAGGAAGTGTTGAATTTTCTGATGGAGCACATTGGCTTGGAAGACAGAACAAAGATTGCGATTGTGAAGCTTGGTTTATGTTAGACACATTCATGTGCAAGGGTGGTTGATTCATTTCACTATAAGCCATTCCTGTCTGTGAGGGTTGAATAGGCTGCAGATCTCCGGGCAGGCACATCGGATGCAAACTTAATCCGTTCCTCATTGATAGCATCTAGTATGCAAAGAGGTGACAAACCTGAATGAGGCTAGATGTCATATTCATGCTCTTTCTTAGTATGCAAATGGGCATTCAACAAATTAGAAAGAACATGAGCCCACAGTCAGTTCGCCCATTTAGCAAAATGATAAAAGAAATGATTGTCTTCTGAGGAGTGAAGATTTCAAACAATTAAAATATGCACTGTATTCAGTTGAATAAAGTTAGAACAAGTAATTATCAAGGTAGTCAGTTACATCACCCCCTTTTAGAGCAAAAATGAAATAGTCCACTTGATCAATGAATTATAAAGTAAGAGGTATTGTTCCCTTGAGAACCCCACCCCCCCCCCCCGGCCCGCGGGGGGGCTTTGGGAACCAACTTTCTTTCTTGAACTAAGTGAACATCAAATGGAAGAAGAAACGTAGCTGAAGAGGATTCAAGGAGGAGTTGATCATGGTACCATTGTGAATTGCTCATGATGCGTACTACTAAGAAGTTTTGGTATCTATGTCTTTTGCAAGTGTATATTATTGATCATGCAATTAATCATACAAAGAACTTCCACCTAGCTCATTCTGAGCAAGTAACAATGAGCATTGGGTGCAGGTCCATAAGGAACAAGATAAGAACTTCCACTTAGCTCATTCTGCCAATGGTTATGATCTTTAACAATCAATCATCCTCAATGATGACAAGATGAGAAAAAGAAAGTCAGAGACATCGTCACCAAGCTAGCAGTGAGATTTTCTGTAATGCATACCAGAGGTATCAGAAGATAAGGTAAGCAGAATATTATAAATTGATTTGCCACTATCATAGCTAGTTCAACACCATGGATTCCGCGTGCTAAGTAATAATTTTAGAATATTTCATCTTATGTTCTATAGATATTCTACCCTCTGGTAAACTAGAATGCTCGAGAATGATTGCTCCCTCTTTTACTTGTAAATTCCCGGTGCAAAAAATGGATCAATTGAATAAAATTCAATTCTCCAAAGTCGTGGTGTTTCATTCTAACCTAGGATCAGACCACTGCTGCGGACATATTCTAAGTTAAAATGGGGAACAATTTATAGAACTTTGTTGTGTCATTGTCTTCTCATGTCACGTGTTCGCGTATGACTCATGGTATTCCGTATTGTAACTTGGACAACAAGTATGCATTATGCTCGTAAACATCCTTATTAGCCAACCAACACTTAAAATAATCTAGCAATCAATAACCACTACTGCTCACAAACCGTCCTAAAAAAATTTCTAATTAATCAGAGTAATGTGATTAGAAATGGGTTTAATTCGAATTTAAGCATCATGCAATCTCCTATAAAAGAACAACATAAGAATTAGGTAAATATACCTGAATCTGAAGTTGAAGTTGCTGAAGGTACTCAATTGCCTCATCAAGCATTGAAGCCTTATCAGTCTGTCAAAACTCACCCACATCAAAAAACCAACATAGTATCATATGTAATGTATTATACAAAATCAAACCTTGTTAGAATTAGAATTAAGTTTTGCAATGCCTTCATCATTTCATTTATCCTCCTTCTCCTCCTCTGCACGCCCCCAAACACTACTAATTAGGGAAAAACAAATTAACATTCGAAAACTATACTAAAGTCTTGTTTCTTGAAATCTTGCTTCTTGAAAATACCTTTTCGGACAAATTATGAACTTCTGCAACTCTGGTTCTCTTCGATGAACTCCGCGGCTTCGTGGGTGTCTCTTCGACCAGTATTTCTACTTCTTCCTGTGCCATCATCACATTTATTATTAAACCAATAACTAAAAATAATAAAATCTTATCTTAATAAAATCTTTCACTTCTATTGTACTAATAAACATGCCACATCACATTTTGTCAATCGTAAGAGTATACCTCGGTTTCACATTCATAGTCATCGGCACCGAAGTCGGAAGAGAAATTGTTAATCTGAACAGAAGAAGAGAGATTTGCACCGCTTGATTGAAGCGGGAAACAAAACGAGGAGGCAGAAGAAGAAGAAGAGGAAGAAGCAGAGACTGGATCTATTCGAGTCTGTCGGAAATTGGAGGATGAAATTTGTCTGCCATTATGAGAAGAAGCCATTGGAGAAGAGGAAGAGGAAAATGAAGGAGGACGGAGAAATGGGGGTGGCGGAAAATGGAGATATCATCACACATGTCAGCCATTGATGAATAAACAGAGGAATTACAGAGCAACAAATTCACGAAATCCTAATGTCATTTCTCTTTCTCCTCTCTATCTCTCTCTCTGTAGCGCTTTTTTTTTTTTTCTGATGATGTCTATTGGTTTCTGGGTTTGGTTTAGGGCGCGAGTTTGGGTATGTGGGGGTATGTCAGCCCTTTTTATGCCATAAGTGTACTCTGGTGGAAAGAAAAGCAGAAAGAAAGATCATTATTTTGAGTTTTTGGTTTGATTCCACTCTCTGCTGACCAGACACCAGCCAGGGTCCTTTCATTGATGCGAGCGAGAGAGAGAGAGAGAGAGAGAGAGAGAGGGGATGCTGGCATCACGAGCAATTCGTTCGGAAGGGGGAAGACTAGAGATAGTCAGGATTGGACTGCACCGGAGATTCGTCTTCCGACGTCTGTCATCTGTCTTTTTTATTTGTCCTTACTATTTTCATTTTCTAAGGCAGTATAAAATTAAAACAAAAATAAAACATGTATTTAATAATTATATTTCTAAAATCGTAAATTAAAACTTTTAAGGGGTCAAGTAATATTTGATTATCTAATTTCTAAATTATCTACATAATTTTGTTTTAAAAAAAATTATTAATAGCTCCATGTCTTATGGTGCCCTAGATTAAACTCCTTTTTTTTTTTTTTAGAAAGCTTGCTTGTACTAGAGCTTGACTTTTAGACATGAGTATTGAAAAAATGATTTATAACCTAATTCACCGTTCTATTGTCATTTTTTTAGAGATTTTAAATTCGAATATCTTCGATATATATATATATATATATATAAAGCATGAGTATAACTAAACAAAAGATACAATGCATAAAATTAATATATTTTATCTAATTTTGCTATTAGAAATATCAATTTCAGTTGAATCAGTTCTATTATATTAAAAAGAAGAGCAAATTATATTTTTTCTTTTATTTTTTAGTGTTAAATTGTATTTTTTTCAGCATTAAGTATAATTATACATATGAAATAATAATAATTTTGTTCTCAAAAAGTTGAGTTTAATTAGGCCATTAATTTAAAACCCTCAATAGCTCTACTAAAATGATTATTTGAGTTTGCCAAAACCCGCAAGTAGCTCCATTGACATTTGGGTACTTGGCTCTATTCTACGAATTCTTTTTCTCAAATGAATTGATAAACAAGTATATCTAAGAAATAATAATAAATAAATAAACAAAAAGGAAGAACTTTTATTCTCAATCAATTGTTTAGTAATTTGTTAAACTTTACCAAATACTATTTAAATAACATTTCTCCTTTGTAAATAAAGACCGACAAATGATATCACTTTTTTATCAGATCAATATTGTTATTTTTTAAATGTAATTAGGGAAGTCTTTTATTATTGTAAAATGTATAATAGGGGAGTTATAATTATTACTGTTATTAAATGGTTTATCATGGTAAACCCACCAAAATATAAAGATATGATATATATATATATATATATATATATATATATATCCTTTATAAGCCAATAATTCTCAATATATTTTTACAAACAAAATTTCCAAATTTCATAATTTTAAAGTTGTTATTACACGCATATTGAGATAATCAAGTCAATAATTTCTAAAAGAAAATATCATTTTCTACTATAGGCAAACGTAACAATGATGAGAATTAGTAGCCACATTTTTATTATTTTTAAAATTTTTCCCCTACAAAAGCAAAAAGATTTAGAAATTTAAACCGGTGACAATATAATAGAACAATTTTTGATAATAAATAGTTAGTTTAATAGAATGAAATATTAAATTTTTTAATCAAATTTCGGTTTTGAAATTTAAATATGAAAAAAATAGGTTAAAAGATTTGTCTTTAAATAAAATTTTGTAAATATTTAAATCGATATAATTTTAAATATAAATAATAGAAAAGAAAAAAATAATAGACGCGAATGTATTGTTCATGACATCCACCATCTCGTGCGACCTAACGTTACCTTAAGCGGACTACCCGAATATAACTACATAGTTTTTTTGTCAGACAGCACCTGATAATTTTCTCAAAAAGAAAAAATCATTAAATCCTTCGATCATTGAGCTACATACGTGGGCTGTTTCTGTTGGTCCATATGATGTCGTGTCCAGCCTATCTTTATACTCTACAAGAGCGACCGCCAGAGTGTCTACATGTCCATCATCGGACGTCACAGATCAAAACCGCACACCGCAAGTCATACGTACGACGATTCCGTAGCTGCGGGATCAACCAGAACGTGTCCACATAGGATAGGATAACGTTTTGCCTAGATCTACATCGTTTTACATTGTTGATCCAACGGATGAGAATTTCTAGTGGGTCGAAGTCGAAAGCGAAATGGTGCCTTCGATGCTGGTTTGATTGGTTTGACGAGATTTGTTAAAAATGAAGAGATGTACCGTCTCTTCCCAAGAATTTCTGTCAGAAGTACATTTGGGATCTCGACTTTCTTCCCAAATACCAGACCAAAAAAATGGAACGAATGTTCTTACCCTTTTTTTTTTTAAATAGATCTAAAAGTTTTTAAAATTTGAGCTGTGATTAGTAATTATTGAAAATATAAAGGACAGCTTTTCGTTTTGAATTTAACAATGAAGAAAAATAAAAAAATTGTTATTTTTCTAAACAAAACCTAAAAAAATTAATTGATCTTGAGTTAGTGAGAGAGAATGAGCAAAAGAGATCAATTGGGATTTGTTGCATGTTAGTTTATTTGGATATGCCTCGGTTCAATAGATCAAAATTGTAGAGAGAAGACATGGAGAAAGAGAGAGAAAGAGAGAGAAAGAGAGAGAGTTGATACTGATAAGCTATATCATTTCGATTATTTTGCTTGGAGAAAAAATCAATATTTTTTTTGTAAGAGTACAAGATTGTTTGGGAAAAATCTAGGTGCTTTTAATTTTTTTTAGTTTTGTTTGGAAAACTATTGATTTCCTTAAAAAAAAAAAAGGGGGGGGGGATAAAATTAGTATTTGAATTTTTATTATAGTGGGGTTTAACTTCAAGTCTAATGACTTTTTGGCATATCACCCTTGATCAAATATATATGTATTTTATATAGTGTAATATTTCAATTAATCAATTCATACACAATCAAATTTAGTAAATTTTTTTGTTAATTTTGGATAATAATAAATGAATTTATAATATTACTGAATAAAATGATTGAATATACAACACTGAGTGACGATAAAAATGAGATCAATCACACAATGGAGTGACCTTCTCCTTATAAATTTCTCCAATGTGGGTATCTATCGAAGTTAATTTTTATATTTGTTAATACCGTCTTAAAATTTTTATTTTTTTGCCAACTAAAACAAAAGCTTTGACAGATACCCAATAAGCTTTAGGTGATTAGAGTCAAGCAAGGGTATTTACTCTCCAAATAATTTACTTCAGTAAGAGTTGATTTAAAATGCATTTGAAATGTTCGAAAAATTCATCTATTTAATTATTTAAACTTGTGTAAGATTGGAAAATTAAAAATTACCGATAAAGCTGGTGGCAATCACAGGGGGAGTAAGAGGGAGAGAGAAAACAAGAATGGGTATCATACAAATAAAAGCTTACCACGCCAACTTGTAAGCTTTTCAAGGTAGTATTTTCTTTTTTCTTTTTTTGTTTGGTTGGATTTTTTATTATTTATTTTTATTTTTTTGGGGGACAATAGGGTGAGTGCAAAATTTAAATTCAGAACCTTTGGTACGAACAAGGATTTTGAATCAAATCTTGGATACTTGGGCTTGTAAGGGCATGGGCACCTTGTGTTGGAGGCCTCTTCTGTTTGTCTGCCTCAAGCCCAAATCAAATTGGCAATTGCCCCCAAACCACAACCATCCACCATTACCCTTAATAGTGGTATTTTGCCCCAGAGACGTTTGCAAACGAAATTTGATGTTTTCTTTCTTTTACCGTCATTTTTGTCTTATTTATCATTTGGGACTAATTATTTACATGAACTTGGTAATTTAGCAAAACATAAGAAAACTTGTTGTTAGTCTCTCGTAAAGAACAATGATTGTGCTGAATTGAGATTCCTAGGGAGTTTAAAAGAACACCCTATCTGGCAAATTGCCTCCAATGCTTTGTATTTGTAACTTTGCCTCTTCTTCTTATCCTAGTTCTACTCGGGGGAAGTAAGTCTGCAAAGACGAAGCAGACTGTGGCAGTAATAGCAAAGCCTGTAATAGTTCCAAATAAAAATGGAACTCCCATAAAACTTTCTCCTCCTTCATCAGGTCTCTCATTTGACTTGGCACTCCGATTGTCTGGTGGAGGAAGTGAATCATGGAGACCTCGATTCCCCTCAAAGCTTGAATCAGGAAATGTAAGGAACTGACCTCCGCGAGGAATCATCCCAGTCAACTGATTGTAAGCCACGCTAAACACTGAAAGGAAGTTAAGCTTCACCAATGAGTATGGTATCTCTCCGAAGAGATTGTTGTGAGACAAATCCAAGATTTCCAAATTCATCGTATTGGACAAGCTATCTGATATATGTCCTGAC
Source organism: Dillenia suffruticosa (assembly GCA_033439265.1). Taxonomy (NCBI): domain Eukaryota; kingdom Viridiplantae; phylum Streptophyta; class Magnoliopsida; order Dilleniales; family Dilleniaceae; genus Dillenia; species Dillenia suffruticosa. The sequence goes on from JAVTVX010000027.1 coordinate 4,574,255, forward strand.
AGTTGGTTGTGACTTAAATCCAAGACATGCAGCGTCTTCAGTTCTCCGAACTCTGGCCATATTGGTCCACTTAGCAGATTGTGGCTCAGATTCAGAGTCGGTCTAAAGCTCCCTATCTGATTATACTGCAACATGTGAATGTACAAAGGGAAATATATGGATGCTTCTTCTGAAGACACATTTGAGGATATCAGACTCTGAAGCATGGTCAAGCTAGTTGAGATGTTCCCAGAGAAAAAGTTGCATGACAAGTCCAAGTAGAAAATGAATTTCAGCTCGCTGAACCATAGAGGCATGACTCCACTTAGACTATTCCATGACAAATCCATCAGCTGCAACTTGGTGCAGCTTCTCAGCCACTCCGGGATAGAGCCACTGAGTCTACAATTAGCAATGACAAGAATGCTTAGACTCTTGAAATGCAGACTTGGATCGTTAGGCATTACTTCATTTTGGAAGTTTCCAGTAAGAACCAAACTGGTTAAGTTTCTGCAGTGCTGCAGAATGCTTAGTGCTGCTGATAAGTTATCATTGTTGTTTTTTGAGAGTGAGAGCTGTGAAAGGTACTTCAGATTCTTGAAGTTATCTGGTATTTGGCCACTGATGTTGTTTCGGGAGAAATCTATAATGCTCAACTTTTGACAAGTAGAAATACTATCAGGAATCGCCCCTCTGAATTGATTGGAACCAAGATTGATGACTGCCAAGTTAACCATGGCGGAACAATTGATATCAATTGGACTGGAAAGAGAATTATTGTGCAAGTTGAGTACTGAAAGAGTTGGAGAATTGGACAAGGACACGGGCAAATTTCCAGTGAAGTTGTTTGAACTGGCAGAGAATTCTTCTAGCTTCCTGAGGTTCTGGAAAGCATTTGGGAGAGGCCCTGAAAAGTAATTGGAAGATATATCCAATCTGACCAGATTTGAGAGACCATCAATTTGAATGCTCAATATCCCAGAAAGCATATTACTTCTAAGATCCAACTGAGTCAATCTGGAGATGGTAAAAAAGAGAAGTTTGAACGGAAACTAGATAAAGAAAAATGGCAGAACCAGCTAGGAGATTTAAAGATGGAATTAACTACCTGAGAGAAGATATTCCAATCAAAGAAGGAAAAAAACCTGAGAAGTTGTTGAAGCTTAAGTCGAGGACTTCCAAGTTTCGCAAGTGGAACAGCTGTGCAGGAAGAGCACCTGTGAAGAAGTTACGAGAGAAATTAAGCACTCTCATCTGGTTCAGGCCAAACAAGGAATCAGAAAGCTTTCCCTTCAAATTTTTATGGGCAAGCTCCAAAGCAGTAACTCTGGAGGAAACCGGTTCACATCTGACACCTTCCCATTTACAGCAGTCAGAAGAGTTGCCACCCCAACCTTGATTAATCAGCATTTCCACTTCTCTCCGAAAACGTTCCAGGGCTTGTAGGTCATCTGAATTTCTGCTTGTGTTTACAGAACTGGTAACTTTTCCTGGCAAGAAGAAGCCGATCGAAATGAGGACAATCAATGATATAATGCTATCCATTTGCAGACAAAAGTTCCCCCCCCCCTTATGCGTTTTTTAATAGGAAAATTTCCAAGCCATCGTCATGTGAGTCTGAAGGAGTCCTTTCTTAATTTCTTTAGTTTATGTCTCCACCATCGATTTTCCTGTCTAGGTTGCTTCCCGTCTTGCAGTGGTTTCTTTGTGGACCACCAAATTGGAAAAATTTCTCCCCGACCACCAACCTTCAGCTAATCCAATGATTTTTCTTCTCTCTTTTATTTTTTATTTATTTTTATTTAATTCGCAAATGTTGTGTGGAGTAAGCTCACTTGCCAACTGTTGTGTGGACTCAAACCTTTCCCAACACAGTAATTTGTCTTAGAAACGAATTCACTTGTGTGTGTGTAAGGGTGTTGTAAGGTTGAAAATTTTGAGGGTGTTTTCTTCCAACATGCGCTCCACCCTGGATGCCGCCTTCACGGTCTATCGAGTCAATGACGAATTGGTATCCAAAATGGTCGGTATCTTCACCATGAGGGAGAATTGTGTTATTTTTAATTTGTCCAAAATTTAGATCCAATAACAATTTCAAATATGCAATATATAGATTTATTTGGCTTTTTTTTTTTAATGTAAATCAAGATGATTTGACCTAAAAAATAGAAATAAGAAAGTTGTTGGAGACAAGAAAATGTAGCATCTAGGAGCAACCATAAAGCTTTTGAGATGGGACAATCAGAATATGTCATGGGCAATGAATCTAAGTTAATAAATTTTCTTAATTAAAATAGTTTAAACTTCAAAAATAAAAAAGTAGATGCCGGGATTGATCTTTAAATTGGACTCCATTTCTCAAACCGGATTAATTATATTCCTATACACCGATGGTAAGGAAAAAAAAAAGTCATAGGCAAGGAGACCTTGCTGTACGGTCGATCTGAGTGGAGTACCTTATGGACTTGTCTCCATACCTCCCCTTCCCTCCTAAATTCTCTCTCTTTCCTCTCCCCCAGAACTCCGAAACAATATTTGCCCACTCCCCCCTCCCCCCTCCCCCCCCCCAAAAAAAAGAAAATAAAATAAGACAACTGAAAATTTTGAATAGATCTCAATTTCTTCAAAATCCTAACCCCAATTGTACTTTTCTAAATAATTTTTAATAAAAATTCTAACTTAAAACATCAAAATTATGAAATTTGAGCGTGACTATCGGAACAAACCAGCCATTTTACTTTGCTAGCAAATTGGGTATATCCCTTCCATATATTCTTTCCCAAATCATTATTAGTGTCATGATAAATGAGGGAAAAAAAAGATAATGCCTTTTCAAAAGCACCGCCTAGCTGATATAAAAAATTGTTAATTTGAGCTGTTCTGAGCATTCATTTGCAGTATACATACTAGGAACAATGGAAGTACCATGAATTTGTCCGGCAGCTCTTAGACTTCATCTTCTGTTGCCTTCTAGTTATGCCAGAAATGCAATCCCCACAGCAGCACTTATATGTGGTGTTGCTGGTTAGCAGTGAATGTTCAATCTTGAGCAGAAATAGATTAAGGCACAAGAGCTAATTATGAAATAGAAGGAAAATTCTGGTCTCTCAGTCTTCATTACATTGGACAAAATTTGGAGATAATAATCTACTGTTATTTTGTTTACAAGAGCTTCGGCTGAACACACATTTGAACCACACATTCTACAATTATCAATCACGAGAAGTTTCAGACTCTTAAAATCTAGATATGGATTGGTGAACATTTTTCATCTTGAAATCTAGATGGACCCCAATGCCTATTGATAAAGCTCGTTCTTTTGGTTGTGCAAAGACCAAAACCATCATTCTGTGAAGTTACTATAATGCAGGTGATGTCAAGCAGAGAGTACCCCATGCATGCTTCCTCATTCAAACGAAGAATTATGTTTCAGAAGCATAGCTGTCGGTATTCATCTTGCAATCTCCCAAGTCTACCATTTTCTTGTACTCAACACCATTAGAATCCATTTGGCCCAAACCACTTCCAACACTCGAGGAATCTCCATGCAGACGATCACAAACTGAGGCACTAGAACTGTGTACGTATAAGCTATAAAAACCACAAAACAGCTTTGGACAAATGAAGTAAAATCAAACTGCCAGAAAAGATTGCATAGTTGTGCATTTAAAAGGATAGCATGTATGTTTGATCGAAGATAAGTAAGACCACAACCTGATGCTTTTGCTGGATCCTTTCCCTGTCATAAGTTACAGAAACTTACGAACAGCATTAAATCAATTTTGGCAGACACTGGATTTTGAAACTTAGCATAACTGGGATGCACCAGTAATATGAAGATTAGCAATGTACACTTAGAAAGCTGCCACAACTACGCTCATTTTTTTTTTCATTAAAATTCACAAAATCAGGGGCTTCTCTGCTATAAATACAAGCTTATTTCATGTACCTTCCAGTACAATGGATGCCTTGAAACTTCACACATCCAATTTCACTCAGCTATCTTTAGTCACAACCTATAGAGCACCACAATAGCTTTAGGACACTGGACGCAAGATGACATGGACACAGTGTCATGGGATAGCTCTAAAGATATTACACTATTCTAAGTTATAAACTGTTGTATCTTGTTTAAAAATCATATGAGACAAAAATATGACATGAACGCTGTCATTTTTAGAAATATTGGTGCAACATAGCTCACAACATAACGAAGGCTTTTGAGCATCGATGCTGTTCTATCATTACAATCTTCACCAGTCCTCTTTATTGGTATTCAGGTAGCAACTTTTGATGCTAGCTCCTACATCAAGCAAACAATGACAGTAATAATAAACCCTGTTGCAACTCCAAAATAAAATGGCAAATCTACAATTGACAGTTCATCACTTGATTCCTCTGAATCTGAACTGTGCTCAGAAGTATCACTTGTTGACCTAGTCCCACAATGAGTAGACTGTGGGTCGCATAAATCCTTATTCCCCTCAAAGCTTGAATCAGAAAATGTATTGAACTGTCCTCCACGAGGGATAATCCCTGATAACTGATTATAAGCAACACTAAACCTTGCAAGAAAATTGAGTTTTACAAGTGAAACAGGAATGCTCCCGGATAGATCATTGTGAGACAAATCCAAAACCTCCAAGTTGGTCATATCCGATAAACTACTAGGAATCTGTCCTGATAAGTTGTTACTATGCAGATCAAAAACATGCAGCATCTTCAATGTACCGAACTCTGGCCAGATTGGCCTGTCAGCATATTATCGCTCAAATTCAGGGTTGGTGGAAAGCTCGTGATCAGAATGTACTGCAACCTCTGGCTATAAAATGGGAAGTCTATAGGTTGATTCTTTGGAAGAAATGTTTGTGTACCTAAGGCTGTAAAGCTGAGTCAAACTAGATGGCATGCTCTCAGAAAGCAAGTTTTTTGACAAGTACAAGTACAAAAGGAACTTGAAAGTACTAAATCACGATGGAATTGCACCTCCCAGATGATTCCATAACAAATCCAACAACAGCAACTTAGTGAAACCTCTCAGCCAATTTGGAATGGACCCCATCAATCTGCAATTAGCAATTACAAGAATTTTTAGACTCTTAAAATCTAGATTTTCTTGAGCATCTATTACTTTGTCATGGAAGTTATTGGTGAGAACTAAGGTGGTCAAATTTGGACAATGCTGCAGAATCTGCAGAGCTGCAGATAAATTATGGACGCCGGTGTTAGAAAGTGATAGTTGAGTAAGGTACTTCAACTCCTTAAAACCTCCTGGGATATGACTGTTGATTTTGAGTCTGGAGAGATTCACAGTGCTCAGTCTTCGACATGATGCTATGTTATCAGGAATAGGTCCACTGAACTGATTAGTACCTAAGTTGAGGGTCGACAAACAAACCATTGCAGAGCAGTTCAAACTTATAGGACCAGTCATGGAATTGCCCTGCAGGTTGAGCACCGAAATTGTTGGGCAGTTGGACAGTGTTGGCGGCAAGCTTCCAGAGAATTTGTTTGAAGCGACAGAGAATTGTTTGATCTTCTTAAGATTGTGGAAGACATTGGGAAGAGATCCAGAAAAGTTATTGAAGGATTTATTACACTCTATGCGCATGCGGAAGTGTATAAATTAAAAGTTTGGAATTTTGGTATAAATACCTTGCTATGTAGTTTGCCAAAAAATCAACCGAAATCGCATATCCACGAACCAATCGTTCGGTCAGGATGATAACTACAGCATCAAACCATAATCACAGTGCCACAATGCCTCAATCCAAAGTCTGATGATCCAAATCACGAGAGGAATTTTTCTAAGATTCCTCAAACTCTCAATTGTTCTCTCTAGTGATTTCTATCTTTATCCAAGGCAATGTGCTCTAAAGATAAAATCCGAACCCCTCATTCATGTACACTCCCTACCCTCCCTAGAAGGATTGAATCCTACCGTGTGTTCGCCATTGTTACAAAAGTAAAAAACAAAAAAGGGGAGAGACCACGCGAGAGAGAGAGAGAGAGAGAGAGAGAGAGAGAGAGAGAGAGAGAGAGAGAGACTATTGTGGGAAGTTATTGAAGGAGTTATCCATGGGCACATATAATTCCAACAGTTATTAAAAGAGATATCCGGTTTGACAAGATTTGACAAATTGCCTAATTCAGTGACCAATGACCCAGAAAGCATGTTGTCACGATGATTTAACTGAGTCAACTTGGATAGCTGAAAAAGATCCTGAGGCAATTCCCCAGTGAGAAAGTTCGATTCAAAAGAGAGATCTCAACGAACTACAATTCCCGAACCCAGATGGTATATCCCCAGACAACTTATTGTCGGTAAAATCAATAGTTTCCAAATATCTCGATGATCTGCATAGCCCAGAATCAACAGAACCGGCTAGAGGATTTTCAGACAGATTTAGGTACCTCAAAGAAGGTAGTGCAGTCATCGGAGGTGGAGCTCAACTCAAGGACTTCCAACTTTTGCAATTGGAATAGCTGCGAAGGAATAGAATCTCTGAAGAAATTCTGGGAGAGGTTAAGGATTCTCAAAAACCTCAAACCAGAAAAGGAATCAGAAAGTTTTCCTCGTATTCTTCGATCTGCATGCTCCAAAGCAACAACTCTTGAAGAAAGCTTCGAAACATTGTCTATAGGTGCACAGGTGACACCTTCCCATCTGCAGCAATCTGAAGAGTTGCTGCCCCAACCATGGCCAATTGATGAATCCATGTCACTGAGCAAAGATTGTGATGCATTCAAGTCATCGGAATCGCAGCTTATATTGACAGAACCGGTTATTTTTCCTGGTAAATGAAATACTAGAAAAATGAAAACCAAAAGTGATCTGATTTTGCTGTCCATTGTAAGGTCAAACTCTGAATGAGAAGAAGTACAGTGAACTTCTTATGCAGATTAGCTTCTCCACCATTATTTTAGAGTATACATATTTTGTTCTGTTTGCAGGCAGTTTCTGTTCTATTCAAAAGTTGTGTTTTTTCATATTCTAATGAAGAGATCAGGATTGGTCCAGATGAATGAGAAGTATATTATTTCATAATAGGTCTTAAACAACTAAATTATGCAACAGAAGACTAACAACTGTACATGAAATGCCACAATCATTTGCAATATTCTAATCATTAAAAGGACATGATCCAAGGTCAAGTTTAACTAATCAAATGAAAGAGTACTTATTTGTCTACACTCTACCAAATTTTCCTATGCTGATTTTTAGACGTTCATTTTGAGTCTTCAATCCAAGTCACCTAGTAAAGCCATTTTGACATAGGTGCTCTGAAATTAGTTATTGTAATCATTCCACAAAAAAAAAAAAAAAAATCCAGTTTATTCAGAACAGTATAAGAGCAGAGAATATTTTAAACATGCCAGCTGTTGAGCTTGTATGTCTTTTACCAAACACATAAACTTCAAAGTCAGATTTCTGGCTCATCATTTGCATTTTTTGATTCCTCTCTCTCAATATAGAATGTGAATCATGGGAGCCGAAGCTAAACATTCTTCTCAAGAGAACGGTTTGACTCGGCTAATGTCTAGCTAGTCCCAGCTCGCTACAACCAGTTGGAAAAATTTTTGCAGCAGTCCAGCACCAAATCAGAAGAACTTAAAAGATGAAAAAGATTGAAGCCAGAATGGTTTTTCTCGATGCCTAAGATAAGGTATGAAAGGACCTTTGCACAACTTTAAGCTGGCCTGAAAATCATCAGCAAGAAATCTGCAAGATCATAGGGTATGAATCTCCGACTTAGTAATTAAAAAGAAAAAAAAATCAACTCCATGTTATTTTCAGGCCACATTATATGTGTCAAGCAAATAAGTCCACCCCCATTCATTTTTTGATGTTTGAAAAATTAGGAGCATTTTATAATCCTGTAGTGAAGATTGATTTAGATACGAATCTATTGCTCATCATGGTTAGGCCTCATTTAATTTGATATCTAGTCAATTTATTGCATGGATTAATTTAAAGCAAGTTTTTAATCCCCTGTCTGTAAAATGGGAAGTTGAAAGATTGCTCTGACATGTTTTGAGTAAATGAGGCCTTCGAGCTCAGTCAGGCTGGTGGGCTTATCTCCAAAAAACAAGTCGTAATTCAGTGTACTCTGAAGGAAAATTTTCCTTCCATATTGCTTCATGACAATTCATCAGCCATGTGGCCGTTGGATATTTCGAAGGTTGACATTTGCAAAAGAGGTCCTGAAAAGTCGAGAGATGTCGAGTTTGATAAAGGCTTGACAGATTTGTCTAATTCAGTGCTCAATGGCCTCAAAAGCATGTTACTTCAAAGATCCAACCCGAGTCAACTTGGAAAGCTGAAAAAGATTGCAAGGCAACTCCCCTTTGAGAAAGTTTGGAATCAATTGAAAAATTGATAGTTTGTAGATGCCATGAGGATGTGCAGAATCCGGCATCAATGAAAACCTATTAGTGGATTTGCAGATAGATTTTTACACACTTCAGACAAGGAAGTTGTTAAAGCTCAAGTCTAGGATTTCCAAGTTCTGCTATTTAAACAGATGAAAAGGAAGAGAACCTCGGAAGAAATTATGGGAAAGTTAGAGGATGCTCGGCTGGTGCAAACCAGACAAGGATTCAGATAACTTCTTTCTAGATTGAAGAAGCCATCCAACCACGGCCAACTGACTATTTTAAACTATTGAAGAAGGGTTGTAGTGCACTCAAGTCATCAGAATCAGATCCTTAGTAACACTAATAATGTTCTCTTCCGCCCAGTTTTAGTGAGTAGTAAGAAAATCTTTGAGCATCTTTAGTGCAACCAGCGTTATTTACTATATTATAATCATATTATAGAATTTGTATGTCTGCATTTCGGTGCATTTTCTCTGCTGGTTGTCAGAAGTCCTGTGGAAAATCCACTTGATCACAGTTATGTGAATTTTCATGATCCGACCTCTTATTTTTCACAATCTAATATCTTAGCTCTCATGAGAATGCCACTCCAATGAAAATGTTATATGAAAATTTCAAACTAGTATTCAGGAATTCTTTTTTTTTTTTTGGTACCGTAACTTGGCCACCGTCCGGTATCTGAAATTTTGTCCCGATTAATCTGAATTTATCGCTACAGGATTCACTTTATGGGGACGGGTCTCTCAACATTATTTTTTCCGTACCCGGGGGAATCAAACTCCAAATCTGATTAAGGGACGAAGATGTCCATCTTACTTACACCAACAAGTGTTAGTAGTATTAAGGAATTCTATTGGTGTCTAAAGGTTGTCTGCCGTGCATGATGGGCCAATAAGAAAATCCATTGTACAGTCTAAACATAGTGACAAGGTTTAGGTTTTCTTTTTTTTTTTTTTGATATAAGGAGATGTAACCAGGCAAAATCGAATCGGACATTGCTTAAGCTGTCCCCGAGGGACAATGACTAGGTTTCTGTGTCATAACAAAAATAGAATGAGGTGCGAAGACGCAAGATTCCAAGAGAAGCCCAATCCATGTCTCACCAAAAGTTCAAGAGGCCTCCATCTACTAATCTGCTCAGGTCTAATACAGTTGCAGGTGCCTGGCTAGTCCAATCCAAACGCTGAACAAGCTTTTGCATTTACCCCAAGAATTGATGGGGGAACAGAAACACTGAAATTTGTTCACCATAAACTCCTATTAAATTTTTTTAATCAAATCTTAAATTTAAAATTTAAAAATAAAAAAATTACGTTAGAATAACTTCTCTTAATAGATCCAACCGGATTAGTCAGAGGATACTAGTCGGTTAAAAAACAACATAAACACCAAAAGAGCATGAGTCTGGTATTGGTTGAGAGAAGACATGAGCATATGCTGGGCTAGGCCGGATTATCTCAATATGTTATTTATATGGTTTTGGGGCGTTTTTATACTTATAATCCTAATTCAGTTTAACTTGATTAGTTTCGAATAGACATGTAACCGGGCCGGGCCGGGCCGGGCCCGGTCCGGTTCAAGGGCGGTTCCAGGAACCGCGGGCCGGGCTGGCTGCGGTTCCTAGGTCAGTCCGGGCAGGTTCCAAAATTTTTTTTGCTTGAACCGGCCCGGCCCGCTGAACCGGAACCGGCGGGCCGGTTTGGCCAAACAAGGAGGGGGAAATTTTTTTTAAAAATTCAAAAAAAAAAAAAAAGGGTCAAAGAGAGGTTGGAACCGGCCGGGCCGGGCCGGTTCCGGGCCGGGCCAGGGCGGTTCCGGGCCAGGCCGGGGCCGGGTTCCGGGCCGGTTCACAGTTCCAAAAACCCTTGAACCGGCCCGGCCGCTACAGTACCCGCTTCGGTCCGGTCGGGTTACTGTAGCACCGGGGCCGGTTCACGGGCCGGGCTTTTTCTGGGCCGGCCGGGCCGGTTTTCGGGCCCAAACCGGCCCGGGCTCTTCTCTAGTTTCGAATTTCTTTAATTAAAAGATCTGGGATTCATAAGAAAAATATTAGTAGCTTTTTGATGTTAGATTGAATAAGGTCGAAGACTTTCCTTTGGGCCCAACAAAAGCAGAGCAGGTACGTAATTCTCAAGTGGCAAATTTGAATTTCATCCTTACTTTTACGGCTTAAACTTTTATAAAATTTTCACATTTAGTTGTCACTTCCCATATCTAACAGTTTAGTCCTTAATATATCAGATTTTCAGAAAGCAACTTATAGAACATTGGACCTGAATCTTATATTTTGTATAATTACTTATATTTATTTCAAAATCAATTTGTTCAGATGATTTTTTTTTAATGATACCATTTTATGTTTTATGTAGGGATGAGTATTCGGTCAAATCGTAAATAAGATGAACAAAATTGAAATAATCGATTTAATTTGTTTATACAATTTTCATTATCATGATCTTATCTAACAGACCAAAAATCGAAATTCAGTTTGACGAAATTATGTGATTAATTCTATTCAATTATCCAAACTGATAGAATTATTAAAATCTCTATAAAAGATTTAAGTGATAATACATTTTATTCCTATATATTTAAATGTAATATATATCACTCATATCAACTTGTGATTATAAATTATAATTTTAAAATTTAAAATTTTAAAACTCAAATTTTAAACAAAACAACAAAATATGAAAATTTTAAACTCATTCTACTAATCTACGGTAGTCCAATAATAATAATAATTATAATAACTAACATTACATCGTCATTCACTAAAATAGTTTTTAAAGTATTTTTTCTATTTTAACTTTTAATTATAATATTATATTAATAATTATATCAATAAAAATCATAAGTATGTATATTTTTTTAACTAATTTAGTTAATTCGATTTAATCAAAATAAAAACTATTAAAATCAATAAAGTCTAAAGAACTAAATTAAAATTTTGTTTTATACAAAACCAAATTCGAAAATCAAATAAACCATGCGAAATATAAAAAGCAATCGGGTTTATGTAATCATTGTACACTCTAAAAAAGAGATTGCCATTTTTTTTAATGTTAAGATAGGGCTCAGTTATCAGAATTCATAATATCAGGAAGTCTTTCTTTCATTATAGACACGTAATTTACTGGATTATTCAATATTATCTTATCGGGCAAATTCATTAAATAGATATTATGACTTTGTCATGTCGTTCAAGAGAAACCAAAAAAAAAAAAAAAGGAAATCATTCCTCTTCTATGTGAGAGCCTTTAATAGGTCAGAGTGAATTCATTACAATAAAAGTCACAATTGCAGGAGACAGGTGGGGAAAAAGTCATTGATCCTGCCAAACCCTTCCAGATATGAGTGGTCTCTCTCCACAATTGATATCCAAAACTGGAGCAACGGAAGCAATGGGACATCGTCATTTTACTCCATCCTCTTAACAATGGCATTTTTTTTTTATTAGTTTTACTCTTCCTAAACTGGGAAATTAGCTTTGTTTAATAGTTAAAAGTAATATTAAGAACTTGGGATCATATGAGAGAAGTTAATAGTTTACAAATCTGAATTGTAATGAGGGTTTGGGTGTTATTGCCTTTTCTTATTTTTGGTATAAATATGAATTGTAATGAGAATAGAAGTAAAAAGATTCTATCTTTTGATCTATTGCTGAGTAAATTGCTGAGTGACATCAGGTGTTATTGTTCTTCTTCTAATTAGGGTCATTACTGAATATACGGCATTATCAGTTTTGACTAGTTTTGATTTTTCTGGGTCTTGTTAATCATAGTATAACTTTCCATGATTCAAAGGTCTCTGAAATTTGTTTAATTAGTGAGAGCTCCTGCGTTCAAAAAACTGTTCTTGATCCTAATCTCTCTCTCTCTCTCTCTCAAGATTATGAAATGTCAAAGTTTCCTTTTTCTTTTTTGCGCATAAGAACATTTAATCTTTGCAATGTTGAGCACGTGAAATGGAACTAAGTAATTTTTTTTCAATTAGGACATTCAAAGTCAGTACACACTCTCTCTCTCTCTCTCTCTATCTCTCTCTTCTCACCAACCCTAAGGGTAGTGACATGGATCTTTATAATTAGGAACATATAAGATTAAAATCCTAACTTTGGACAAATTCTAATTCAGGATCTCCCACCTACTCCCTCTAGCAATGTTTTTTGTGGTAGGAATCAATGAAGGTGAACTATGAAACTAATGACTTTTCTCAGTTTGCAGTTGGTGAGGTAGGGGCAAACTCTTTAGGGTTGGTGGCCTATGGAAAACTTCATGAACGATGCTTCCTCACTGACTCTTTTTTTGTATCTATTGGGAGACAAATTCAATTTCCAAAATTATACCAACCAGGGAATGACATGTCAGGGGAAGTTGTGAACTCCGAGGAATTCAATGGGATACTTTCAAAATGCCTAATCTTAGTTAGGTTTTGCTTTCACTTATTACCTAACTTTAGCTTTATACCGGTGTCAGTTCGACAAGATTTTTATTTTTACTTATTTTCTCTTTTTGAAGGTAAAATAAAAATTAATTTCTTTTTTTAAAAAATTAAAAGTTATTTAATTTTTTTACTTTTGAAATAAAATAAAGTAGTTAATTTTTTTTTTATTTCAAATAAAGTTAAAACTTAAAAATTAATAGATATATATAAAATTTTATCATTTAAATGAAAATATTAATGAAATAAAAATAATTATGTGACTATATAAATAAAATAAAAAATATAAATTTTTAAAAAAGTTAGAGGATTAAAAAAAAAGTAGCCTAGGAGCTTTTTCTTGAAAGTTAGTTTTAAAAATTTTCTTTGTAAAAAAAACTCCTTAATTTTCAAAAAATCATGTTCGACAAGAATTCTCTTTATAAGAATAAGAGAAGTCAAAAAAAATATCTACCAAACGGGTACTAAATATAACTCAAATCCTTTTCAAATATGATGCGGTATGATGTGACCATATTTTCTCTCAAAAATTTATAGAAAGTGTCTTATTTTTGTATTCATTTATTTTGGTATAATTATACCTGGAGTTTAAAATTTTTTTAATCAATATTTCAATTTAATCTAAAATTTTTAATTTTTCTATGACAGAATTACAAACAGTTTATATACTCTACCGTTATATAAATTATGATCTTATATGTAAAATTGATATAACTAGTACGAAAACTTCCCATGATCTAATTATTTTTGAAAATTTATGTGGCCACCCTTTTTGTAGTCATAATTCTATGACTATTGAGTATTTTAGACTTTATAGAAAAAATTAAAAATTTAGGACCTGCCAAAAAAGAGGTAGAAGTTTAGGACTCTATTTTTTTTTTTTTTTTCATCATTAGTATTCAGATTTTTACCCGACTAATCCGGTTTGAATATTGTAGAACTCATTTTAAGGGTTAATTTTCTCATATCATTTTTTGTCATTTTCAGGGTTTAAATTTGAGATCTCTGGTTAAGAGAATAGAGTATCCGATCAGTCAACTCAAAGACATTTGATGAAGTTTAGGACTCTATAATCTATATATAATTATTCCTTTTAAAAAATTAAACTGAAAAATGAATGTTTTACGATTTCAATTTTAGCAAACCGTGACTGGACCTAAGATTAGAACAGGAGAAACTTTCAAGGGTCATTTTCACAAATACTAACATGATTATTTTATTTTATTTTTATTCCTATCATTATTTACCCAAAGCTTTCTCTTATTTGATTTTCCCCCTTTTATGTTCGGCGGAAATTGGCCGTCCATAAACAGTATGGGGTCACCCGAACCAGGGCATCATCTATCGCATATGCATGACCTCATGGATGATTCTTTTATTTTTAATTCATCCGATATCTGATTATCCACTTAACTAATTAAAATAATATGAGATCTAATTTAAAAAATAAATCTCTCAACATCTATTTTTTCACCCTCCAGTGACATAAGTTTAATCTTGATTTTCAAAATTAAATTGGTTTTTCTATTTATTAATATTTGAACTTTCAATCCGATGTTAAATTACAAGATGAAGAATTCAGTTGTAATATTAAAATTAGCTTCCTCAATTTACGTACGTGGTATTGTTTTTAAAAGAAAAACATAATATAATATTAATATTTTATCACCATTGTCATAAATAAGAATCAAGATTATATGTTATCTTTTGTTATTATAAATTTATATAGATATGACTTTTTTATTATCTATATATATTGTCTTCTATGTTATATTTGTCTCTCAAATAATTAATCGATTTCAAAATTTAGAATTAAAATTCAGATTGTTGATATTGTTTATCATAAATAATTAAGAATTATTTAAAAAAAAAAACTTATTATAATATAGACATGTCACACAATGATCAACCTAAGACAAATACTTTCTTTAATTTTTGTTTTCTTTTTAATAGTTAATTGCTCTTAATGGCCTTGACTTGACCACCTCGCAAATGAAAACCATTATCAGTATCATGGTTGGTCCCAGAGAATTAAAATTATACTATTTTGCTGTTTTAAAAATAAAAAATAATATGTTGAAATGCGATTATAGTTGAATATGACTTGTAAGAGAGATAGGAAAAAATATAATAATATAAATTTTAATAATTTATTATCTTAATAAATTATTACAATATATTTAATTTACATACAAAATCAATTATCATTAATATAAAAATAAAAAAAATCAAAAATATGTATTAAAATCAAATTAATAATTGATTTAATTTTAATAATATAATATATTTTTTAATATTTAATTTGATATAATAAAAATTATTTGGGTTTAAAAATGCTTCTGGATATGATATGTAAAATGCTACCGGTGTTTTTGGATTTTCAAAAGTTGCGCTAAACCACCAAACGAAAGGGGGAAAATGGGAATATACCACAAATCTAGGATAGAAAAATGGGAGAGTGTTGGTGGGGTCCAAGGGTTGGTGGCTGGGGTCTAAGGGTTCGGTGGGTTAGGAATGGAAATGTGCAAAAACGAAAGAGCACCATAAGGGGAGGCAACACGGGAGTTGTTCAGTAGGTCCCACTCGAGTTACATACCCCACCAGAAGCAATGTGTATGTGCGTGCGTTACCTTATCGTATCCATCATTAGCCCTCCACGCCCACAGGGCAAGTAGAGAGAGAGAGAGAGGGGGGGGGGGTCACCAACGCCAATGAGCTTCGGCTTGGCTCATGTGGCACCATTTCCGCATTGTTCAACTATAATATAAATACCTTCCGCATACCATCTCATTCCTCGGCGTCTTGTTTCTCTCTTCTAAGTCACAACCCAAAAAACAGAGAAAAGGAGAAGAGAAGAATTTCAAGAGTGAAAATGGCAGAGAACAACACCACCACCAACAACGATGAGACCCAAGTTGTGAAACACCAACAAATTGGTCACAAAAGTCTCCTCCAAAGCGATGCCCTCTATCAGGTTCCTCTCTCTCTCTCTCTCTCTCTCTCTCTCTCCCTCTCTCCCTCCCTCCCTCTCTCTCTCTCTATATAAATTAAAACTTTTTTATTTTTTATTCTGCAGTACATACTGGAAACGAGTGTTTACCCAAGAGAGCCAGAGCCCATGAAAGAACTTCGAGAGATCACAGCAAAACACCCATGGTTTGTTCAATCTCTCTCTGTCTCTCTGTCTCTCTCTGACACACACACATCTACTAACTACAGAAAGTTAATCCTCAAACATTAAAGACAGTATTTTTATTAATATTCGATTGGATAAAATTGCAGGAACCTTATGACAACTCCGGCAGATGAAGGGCAATTTTTGAATATGTTGGTGAAGCTAATCAATGCAAAGAACACAATGGAACTTGGAGTCTACACAGGCTACTCTCTTCTAGCCACTGCTCTTGCTCTTCCTGAAGATGGCAAAATCATAGCCATGGACATCAATAGGGAGAACTATGAATTGGGTCTTCCTGTTATCCAAAAAGCTGGTGTTGCTCACAAGATTGATTTCAGAGAAGGCCCCGCTCTTCCCGTTCTAGATGAAATGATCAATGATGTAATTTTCTCCCCATTAACCCTCCCAAATCACACATTTCAATTTCACACAAGGCCAGCTACCCGGTTGGCCAGCCCGGCCCACAAAATTATTGGGCTCGACTTGGGCCGAGCTCGAGTCTTAAAAATAAGTATATGAGCCCAACCTGACCCGAGGATAGCCATGGTCACACCAATCATAGATTCGATGTGACCCAGAAATCATAAGGGGAAGCTTGAATCGAGCGAACAATCTTTATTAAGCGTGTTGGGCCGGCCCGTCGGGCCATACTCTCCCATCAGATTTGACTTGGTTTTGGTGTTTTTGCAGAAAAAGTATCATGGGTTTTTTGATTTCATCTTTGTGGATGCTGACAAGGACAACTATCTCAACTACCACAAGAGGTTGATTGAGCTTGTGAAGGTTGGGGGAGTGATCGGCTACGACAACACCCTATGGACCGGATCTGTAGTCGCACCCCCTGATGCTCCTCTGAGGAAGTATGTTAGATATTACAGAGATTTTGTGTTGGAGCTCAACAAGGCCTTAGCTGCTGATCCAAGAATCGAGATTTGTCAGCTCCCTGTTGGTGATGGCATTACCCTGTGCCGGCGCATCAGCTAATTAAATCTCCTAGGATTTGTTTTCTCAACGCCCGGAGATCTTCGATGGCCTTTTAATTTTGTTATATGATGGAAGCTTGCCCCCCCTCTCTCTCTCTCCTTTTTTTTTTTTTTTTTTTTTTTTTTTTTTAAATTGGTGTAATATTCTATACCTGAGAAATCTTTCTCATCGATGACTATTTTTCTTTTTATGAATGAATTTATTGTGGGTATTTAAATATTTTATTCTTCCAAGGTTTGAATGCTGGAAATAATTTTGGAACTGAATGATATTCTTAAATCTAGTCTTGTCCAATATGGTATTGGAATCAGGTTTGATTTTATGTGATAGAGAGCATAGTACACTCGATATATAGCCAGAGAATTCAAACTCTGCACTTTTAATTAAGATATTATGAGCCTATTTGGAAAATTTAAGATTAATTTGGTTAAAATTATGTTTATTTTTAATTTAAAATATTAATATAATTAATTATTTTCTATTTTTTTCCTTACAGAATTCTTCATTTCTTACTAAAATTTTTTTATTTTAATTATAAAGCAAGTTAGGCTTAGTTGGGATTATCTATAAGTTGGTATACCTAAGTTGATATTCCTTAATTTTCTCATACCCTAATGGGAATTTTCTTTTAATTGATTAGACGAGGTGACATGGTTTGTATACCTAATTTTTGGTTTGTCTATGTTCGTTAGCCAGTAGGTGTTGGCAAATAAACCAAGCATTAAAAAAGAAAATCTTAAAATAATCGAGAAGTTCGATGGTGGACTTATTCCAATGTTGTTTTCTTAGAAAGGAATATTAATGTTTTTCTGTTTAAATGATTTATGTTCCCCGCAAAGAGATGCTTTCAGATTAAGACAATAAGAAAAATCTTCTAACAATAAGACAAATGATACGTCATATCATATTTTCCAAGTATTCTCGTATAATATCTTTTAACATTATATTATTTGAAATGTTTGTAGTTGTTTTGTTTGTGTAAAATTTTCCAATTGCGAATAAAACATCTTTGTTTGTGTAATATTCTCGTATAATGGTGCCGGCTTATAATACAATTTCATTCTCCAGTGATACGAAAATATATATATCAATTAACTTATTCTAAATATTATCTGAAATTATGTAATCAAGAAATATAATTATTTAATCGATACTAACTTGATAATAATGAAATAACAATTCAGAAAAGAAATACCTATGTAAAAAAAATACTAAATTATTACACAAATATGAATGATACCAACAATGTTGCACTTGCATATAAAAAAAATCATTCTATCCGTATTCATTGTATCCATATAACTATTACACAAACAAGTGATTAAACAAAAAAAAAATTATTCTAGAATTTCGTTCAAGAACAATAAGTATATCAGAAAAAAATAACAAAATTAGTTTTAAAAAATTCTAGGGTTTAACACTAACCGTTAAATTAAAAAAAAAAATTGAGATTTTAATTTAAATTAATATGTATATTTTTTTTATAGGATAAATAATAGATTTTTTTTCAAGAAAATCGGAGAACGGAGAGGAAGCACAAAATGGATGGGGACGTGGGGAGAGACGCGGAGAGGGAGAGAGGAGAAAAAGTTCCGCGTGGATTTGTGAATGTTAAATTAATGTGTTTTAGGATTATAACAGATTATAAAATATTTTTTTATTAATTTAAAGTAAATGCTGATATTATATTTTTTGTTATCTAATAAATTTTTTAAAAAAGATTTATATAGAATTTATAAGTTTTAAAAAGACAAGTAAAAACAAAATTATAATTAAATGGGTATAAAATAAATATCGGGTATAAAATAAATATTGGGTATAAATAATAACTAAATTTTAGAAAGTTGAGAGGGTGTAATTACCCACCTTGGCCATTACATGGGTCGGCCATTGTCTTTGTCCACTTGTTTTTAATTAAGAGATATCAATGTCCGGTCAGTAAACTAATTAAGTGATTTCCTTTCTTCGTGATATTGTTCTTTCTCTTTTTAGAAGAAAAGATCGATACCTAATTAATCTAATGGTTATATATTAATATCGTTTAAATAAGATTTTAGAGTTAAATTTTGTACACGCGGAGGAGGGTGGTTTATAAAGAATGATCATGAGATTGGCAATGGCCCGTGTCCCAATTGTGAGCCTCGACTGCAGGCCCGACTTGATTTTCACAGCTCCTTCAATCCACCAGAAAATGAGCACAACGGGCACATATATCTTAAACTTTGTTTTGGTTTGGTTGAGGTATTGGTCTGCTACACATATATCTTAAGCTTTTTTTTTTTTTGGCTGAGCTACACAGAGGTCTCTCCTAAGAGATGACAAGAAGTTAAGGTTCAAATATTTTAATGTGAAAAGTTCTACATTTTCATAAACATTTTTTTCAAAAGGTTTTACATACTAATAATACTATTAGCTTAACAATAATTTATCCTTCCCATTTTAATTACCTATCTATCAAGGGGACTATAAAAAAAAAATTAAAATCGGAAGAAATATAATATTCAAAATTTAAAAATGAACTAACTTTTTT
The DNA here is from genome assembly GCA_033439265.1 of Dillenia suffruticosa. Lineage (NCBI taxonomy): Eukaryota > Viridiplantae > Streptophyta > Magnoliopsida > Dilleniales > Dilleniaceae > Dillenia > Dillenia suffruticosa. The sequence continues at coordinate 4,593,748 of JAVTVX010000027.1, forward strand.
AGGAGAGAATCTCATTTCTACTTTAAAATCTAACATTTGTAGTAGAATATTGTTTTTTGTATATATCAAGCCCAATCACGACCTTTTATTGCCATCCTTGCGAGGTCATTCTTGCTCGTCCACGCTACGCGAGGCTGGTGGGACCGCCACAACTCCTTGGTCCTTTCTTGAGGCCCTGTTCCGTCCTCTCATGTCAGCGTAAGGCCCAAAAATTAGATGGCCATTAGAAAAAGGGCTGGGCCATAGCATGCTAAAGGAAAGAGCAAAAAAGGCCATTCCTTTTTTTTTTTTTTTGTACAAGCCTTTTATCTTAATTGATTTTCTTTTATTGTTTCAAGTTTTTTATATTATTCTGAATAAAATAGTATCATGGTTAGCCTTGCTAACGTGGAATTTTTTATAATTCCTATGATAATAATATTTTTAAAATTTGTAGTTTTTATATTTATGTATAATGGCCAACATTTCTCAAGAGATTAAGTAAAAAAAATAATTGATAATCATTGAACGTCAATTTAACGATTACAAACCTCGTAAACACCGATAAGGATGATAAAAGATCTTTTAAATAGTTAATTTTATTTGAAATAAACAACAGATGAGTAAATTAAACAAATGGTGTTGGAATACTTTGCTCAAACTGGAAAAAGTTGTAAGGATCAACCTCTCCCTTCACCTTCACCAGCCTCTCAAAGTTATCCACAAAGTAGTTGTGTCCATAAGCTGGACCGGTAATGTATCTATTACCTATGTCAATATCTCTATAGTTAACGAAACTCCTCCTTGGATTGCTAGAAACATGCGGAGTCATAAACTCATACAGGGATCTTGTCCGATTCAGATACTTCTCTTCAGCTGCAACCCCATCTTCGAACCAATATTCAAGGTATTGGATCTTGAAAATATTTCCAGCCCTGTGTGGAAATGGTGTTTCCGCAGAAGAAATTTCACTCATTTTCCCCCCATATGGATTCCACTGCATCGATACATTTTCCAGTTCAATCATCTTTTCCCACAAGAGCTTCAGATCATGCACTGCAATGGGTTTCTGCACATAATCTGATTTGACTTTGACATATGTAAGATTATGCGGAGCCTTTTCTAGCAGAACATCAACCAAGGTCCAATTTGGGTAGTTCACCAACATATTTGGGTAGTTCATCCAATATACAATGGACTCTACCCATTTCATTTCAATGCAGTCCTTCTTCTGCAACCTTAATTTGGGGAAATCTTTGTCCACTATCGACAAAAGTCTGTCACTGTCTCCTAGAAACATGCCTACGAATGTGCCCTCCATCCTCTTTTTTCCATTTGCCTTCTTTAGAACCAGTCTAATGAACAGATCTTCTTCAAGTTTATGTGCCACTTTCTGCCATTGATGCACAGCTTCTGTCAAGCCTTTTTTAGTCGTTCTATGGACTTTGAAAACAGTAACAAGTTCTGGGACTTTAACCAACTTCACCTTCCAGGAGAGAATCACTCCATAACTCGCGGCATTACCACCTCTGATGGCCCAGAAAAGATCCTCTCCCATTGTTTTACGATCCAAAATCCTTCCCCTTACATCGACAATTTTTGCATCGATAATGTTATCAACCGAGAGGCCATATTTTCTCATCATGTTACCATAACCCGCTCCTGTGAAGTGCCCTCCTGTGCCAACTGAGGGGCATATTCCTGCAGGGAAGCCATGGACATTGCTCTTTTCGGCAATTCTATAATATAGTTCTCCAATGGAGGCGCCTGACTGTACCCATGCAGTCTCCCTGGCTATATCGATGCTGATGTTTCGAAGGTTAAACATATCTAGGATAATGAATGTGGTGTTCGGATTGACAGGAGCATATGACAGTCCATCAAAGTCATGTCCTCCACTTCGGATTCTGATCTGGATTCCGGTCATCTTTGCGCAAATGATTGTCAATTGGACATGGGATTCATGTGTTGGAGTTACTATGAACAGAGGCCTTGGTGTTGTTGGATACGTGAATCTTAAGTTTCGGATGTTAGATTCTAAAACGGATGTATACGAAGAATTGTTTTGGGTGTAGATGACATTAGAGACCGGGTCAGATGATTGGGACTTTAAACAGCACTGGAGAAAATCGTCTGCAAGAGAATTGGGAGAAGCATATGAAAGAGAGAAGAGAAGGATTGAACACACAGAAACAATTGCAATACTTGGGGAACCCATTCCTCTTGGACTAAATTTTAGGATGTTTTTCTATGAGTTATTAATAGCCATGGGGATGACACCATTTCTTGTATGCCCCCACCGATTCCATACTCATCAATCTCATAATATCAATATTTGGGAAATTTTAGAAAATTTCTGTTAACATATCTGAATAATATTATAAAACATTTCCAAAATCCTTTTACAGATATTTTTTTGGGCTGCTCAAATTTTTATGCAGTCTGATTTGATAGGATATTGGGTGATAATATTTTGCATAGAAACTCCTAAATACTAACATCTAACACATTACATTAATTAATATTTATATAAAAGTTTTTATATATTTTTATATTTACAAATATTTACAAATTTAATTCTAATTTTTATTTTATATTATTTTTTATGATTAATAATTATATATTTGATCCTTTTATATTTTTATTATAAAATATGACTATTCTATTATTTTCATAAAATAATTGATATTTATATAAAAGTTTTTATATTTTTTATATTTAAGCATTTCTTATATTTTCGTTTCTTTTATTTTTATAAAGTTTCATTTCACTATATCGTTTCATATTCATTTTTTATTCGTTGCATCGTGAATTCAAATTTTCTTCATTCATTTCCCATGCAAATTTTCCTTGGGGCATATATTAAATCTTTATGCATTGATTTGGTACATATATAGTATGATGATAATGGCACGATTCATTTTCAATGCCAGGTGTATACCGATCTTCTCTCCCCTCATGGTACCTCCTTTTATACCTATTTCCTTCTATTTATCCATATTATTTATTTCCTTCTTTGTTGCAACATATTTGTTATTATTTATTTTCATAAAATTTTCCCGACGTGTGTTTTTTATATATATAATATTTGAATATAAAATTTTATTTAAAAAATATCAATATTTAATCATGAAACATAATATACAAGAAAGTATTCTTAATAAATATGCATTAAGGAAGATGCCATGCCAAAGAAAATCAACTCAGATCGGGTGGATGGAGATCTCTTCGAAAACTGTCTGATTTGATATAATTTTTTTATATTATTTTATTTTTTATTTGTAACATTTTTAATTAATAGAACATAATCTCCTGGGCATATATACTTTTACGGAGAAAAAGCAAACTTTTATAAAAGAATTTAAATAATTATTTAATAATAATTTGTCAACTCTCCCAAAACGGACCCGAAATTCCGAGTGGGCTAGGCCGCGGCGGAAATTAAATTTCGATTTTAGTTTTTACTATTTTGGCTCGATATTTATTTTTTCCAAAAATTTCAAATTTTTATGTTTGTTTAAAATTTATAACATTAGTGACAAAAAATTCTAAAATAATCCAAAACCAAAATTTTGTATTATTAGCCAAAACTGAAAGGAGTCACTGCAGCGATCGATCCAGATTAGTCAAGATAAAATCTGGATACCGAGCGGTATTCAAGATATGATACAAAAAAAAAATAGTGGTTCAAGTTCTGATTATCACAGTATTATGACACAAAAATTAGTCAAAGTAAATTCTTATTCTTATTTAATGTAGTAACTCTTAACATTTATAGTTCTTGAGTTTGGGTTTAATTCATGTATATAACAAAAATAAGGTGTCTGTGATTTATTAAAAAATATAATTTAAAAGGATTTATTTATTGATATATATAATGAAATTTTTAATTTTTGGTTATTAACTATATTAAAATGTTCATGAGTGGAATTAACTGAAATTAATTATTAAAAACTGAATTTAATAAAAAAAAATTAGAATGTAGTTATCTATTTTAGTGGGATTTGGTTTGATTCTTCTGTTATAACGGAGTAGCGGCAGCCTTAGCTTATGCGGCGGGAAGATATAAGAGAGCCGGTCAATATCCTACGGTGCTGACGCGGCATCAGATTATTCTAAGAAAGCACCACAAATCACCTTTAGCTTGCCCAGAGCTTTGAAAACGTATCTAAACCCATGGCTTTTGCTTGTGAATCCTCTCCTTTGCTCTCTCTATCTCTGACCAACTCGGAAGAAATGGGAGATGGGAGAGAAGTTTCGGAGATTGACCGACTTCCGGTTGATGTTCTTGCTCATATATTCCTTTTTATTTCTTCATTCCCCGATTTAGCTCAGTAAGTAATTCATAATCTATTTTTCCAAATTTTTATTTTGGTTATCAAATATAGTTGTGCTGAAATTGAAATAATTTTGAACATTTTTTGATGGGATGGAGTGGGGTGGGGTGGGTGAAGGGCGAGCAGGGTATGCAAGAAATGGAGGAAAGGAGTGAGGCAACCTATGGGGAGGAGAACCGACGGGAAATTGGTCTGGTGTGTAAGTCGCCGGATCTTTTAACAAGTGATTTTGAGTTTGTATGTAGGTAACGAAATAGATTACTTTGGAAGAATTCTTTCCTTTAAAGTGGGACCTCGGTTAGTCCGGTCCGGATTTTCGCACAATGGACCAAGTCCAAGGGCACCAAAAAGAAAAAAATCAATAGGGAGGAGAGTGAGCCTCAGCTTTCCTGGTTTCAAGATGGACGATGATTCCCCGTCTCGTCTCGTTTTTTGATGCTTACAGTCTCCAACACCTCTACATGTTTTCCTGTAAGCCCAAACATGACTTTTATTTTGCCCTTGTTGCGAGGTCATTCTTGCTTGTCCACGCTCCGCGGGCCTGGTTGGGCTACCACAGCTCCTTGCCCCTTTCGTGGGCCCAGTTCGGTCCTCTCATGTTGTCAGCGTAAGAACCAAAATTAGACAGCCATACCATGCTAAAGGAAAGAGCAAAAAATCGCCATTCCTTCTATCTTAATTTTCTTTTATTGTTTCAAGCTTTTTATATTATTCCAAATAAGATAGTATTATGGTTAGCCTTACTCATGTGGAAGGTATTTTTGTACAATTCTTATGGTATTAATATTCTTAAAATCGATAATTATTACATCGTTATATAATGGTTAATATTTCTCATAAAATTAAATGATTCTCGACAGGTTGAATGAAAAAAAAAATAATCTATAACTATTAAATATCAATTTAATGACTACAAACCTCTTAGACACTAATAAGAATGATAAAAAATCTTTTAAATAGCCAATTGTATTTAATATAAATAAGAGATGAGTAAATTAAACGAGTGGTGTTGGAATACTTTGCTCAAACTGGAAAAAATTGTCGGGATCAACCTCTCCCTTCACCTTCACCAGCCTCTCAAAGTTATCCCCAAAGTAGTTGTGTCCATAAGCAGGACCGATACTATACCTATTACCAATGTCAATATCTCTATAGTTAACAAAACTCCTCCTTGGATTGCTTGAAACATACGGAGTCATAAACTCATACAAGGATCTGGTCCGATTCAGATACTTCTCTTCAGCTGCGACCCCAACTTCGAACCAATAATCAACGTATTGGATCTTGAAAAGATTTCCAGCCCTGTGTGGAAATGGTGTTTCTGTCGCAGAAATTTCACTCATTTTCCCCCCATATGGATTCCACTGCATTGACACACTTTCCAGTTCAATCATCTTTTCCCACAAGAGCTTCAGATCATGCACTGAAATAGGTTTCTGCACATAATCTGATTTGATTTTGACATATGTAAGATTTTGCGGAGCCTTTTCAAGCAGAACATCAACCAAGGTCCCATTTGGGTAGTTCATCCAATATAAAATGGACTCCACCCATTTCATTTCAATGCAGTCCTTCTTCTGCAGCCTTAATTTGGGGAAATCTTTGTCCACACTCGTCAAAAGTCTGTCACTGTCTCCTAGAAACATGCCCACGAATGTGCCCTCCATCCTCTTTTTTCCATTTGCCTTCTTTAGAACCAGTCTAATGAACAGATCTTCTTCTAGTTTATGTGCCACTTTCTGCCATTGATGCACAGCTTCTGTCAAGCCTTTTTTAGTCGTTTTATGGACTTTGAAAACAGTAACAAGTTCTGGGACTTTAACCAACTTCACCTTCCAGGAGAGAATCACTCCATAACTCGCTGCATTACCTCCTCTGATAGCCCAAAAGAAATCCTCTCCCATTGCTTTACGATCCAAAATCCTTCCCCTTACATCGACAATTTTTGCATCGATAATGTTATCAACCGAGAGGCCATATTTTCTCATCATGTTACCATAACCCGCTCCTGTGAAGTGCCCTCCTGTGCCAACTGAGGGGCATATTCCTGCAGGGAAGCCATGGACGTTGCTCTTTTCGGCAATTCTATAATATAGTTCTCCAATGGTGGCGCCTGACTGTACCCATGCAGTCTCCCTGGCTATATCGATGCTGATGTTTCGGAGTTTAAACATATCTAGGATAATGAAAGTGGTGTTTGGATCGACAGGAGCATATGACAGTCCATCAAAGTCATGTCCTCCACTTCGAATTCTGATCTGGATTCCGGTCATCTTTGCGCAAATGATTGTCAATTGGACATGGGATTCATGAGTTGGAGTTACTATAAACAGAGGCCTTGGTGTTGTTGGATATTTGAATCTTAAGTTGCGGATGTTAGATTCTAAAACAGATGTATACGAAGAATTGTTTTGGGTGTAGATGACATTAGAGACCGGGTCAGATGATTCGGACTTTAAACAGCATTGGAGAAAATCGTCTACAAGAGAATTTGGAGAAGCATGTGGAAGAGAGAAGAGAAGGATTGAACACACAGAAACAATTGCAATGCTTGAGGGACCCATTCTTCTTGGACTAACTAGGACGTTTTTCTATGAGTTATTAATAGCCATGGGGTTGACACCATTTCTTGCATGCCCCCACCGATTCCATACCCATCAATCTCATAATATCAATATTTGAGAAATTTTAGAAAATTTCTGTTAACATATCTGAATAATATTATAATACATTTCCCAAATCTTTTTACAAATTTTCTTTTGGGCTGCTCAAATCTGGATGCAGTGTGATTTGATTGGATATTGGGTGATAAAATTTTGCATAGAAGTTTCAGGATATTAATGTCAACATGTTACGTTATTTAATATTTATATAAATATTTTTTTATTTACATATTTTTATAAATTTAATAAATTATTTATTTAATTAGAATTTTTATTTTTATATTATTTTCTTTATAATAAGTGATTACATAATTGATCATTTTAAATTTTTATTATTAAATATAGCTATTCTATTATCATTCATAAAATAATATATTTTTTATATTTTTGTTTTTTTTTTAATTTTTATAAAGTGTTCTTTTATCATATTGTTTTGTATCAATTTTTGATTCCTTGTATCCTACGACCTGGTGAATTGGGATTTTCATTTTCTTCCCCCGATGATGCCCTCTTTTTTCCCTTGTTCATCCGATTCGTCCTTTTATTTATTTCCATATTTAAACAAGAGTGTAGTCCCTCTTATGGATTGTTGCAATATAAGTTATGCTTTGATTCATTTCCTCTACAAATTTTCCTTTGGGCATATATTAAATCTTTATGGTTTGATTAGGTAGATATAGAGTATGATGATAATGGCACGATTCATCTTCAACGCCAGGTGTATACGGATCCTCTTTCCCCTCATGGTGCCTCTTTCTATACCTATTTCCTTTTATTTATCCATATGATTTATTTCCATCTTTGTTACTCTCTATTTTCATAAAACTATTTTGATATCAGTCTTTTTCATATACAAAATCTAAATTTAAAATTTTATTTAAAAATTATCGGTATTTAACTATTGAACCAATTTCATGTTGATTAGGAGACGGTATTCCTAATACATATACATCAAGGAAGATGCCATGCAAGAGAAAATCAACTCAAATGCAGTAGATGGATCTTTAGAAAATCTTTGATTTGGGATAATTTTTTATATTATTTTATTTTTTATTTATAATGTTTTATAATTAAAATAACAGAATTGTCCTAAAAATATATACTTTTACGTCAAAAAATCAAACTTTTATAAAAAAAAAAAAATAATTAATTATTTTAATCTGTTAACTCTCCCAAAACGGGCCCCAAAATTCCTAGTGGGCCGGTTCTCGCTCTATTAGTGATGGAAATTAAATTTCAATTTCAGTTTTTACTGTTTTGATTTGATTTTGAATTTTTCTTAAAAAAGTCAAATTTTTATATTTGTTTAAAATATATAACATAAGTGACAAAAATCCAAAAATCAGCTAAAACTAAAGTTTTGTATCATCACCCAAAAATAGTACAAAACTATTTACAACCAATTACCATAGTATTATCATCGAAATATTAATAAAAAATAACGCTTACTTGGTATAATGATTGAATATTGATACCATTTCAATCAAGATCTTGGTACCTCTTAATTAAGCTCTTTAGTTCAAATTTTATATATAGTAAAAATTCGATACAACAAAAAAAAGTAATTAAAAAAATTTTATTTATTAATATATAGAATGAAAATTTTAATTTTTGGCTATTAAATGGATTAAAATTTTTACAACCAAAACTGAGTGTGAGTGGAATAACTGAAATTAATTATTAAAAACTGAATTTAATAAAAAAAATAGACTGTAATTATCTATTTTGTGGGATTTGGTTTGATTTTTCTGTTAAAACCGAGTAGCGGAGGCCTCGGCCTTGGCTAATGTGGCGGGACGAGATGGAGAGCCAGTCAATTTCCTACGGTGCCGTCGTGGCAACAGATCATTTTAAGAAAAACCGGAATCAAAAATTCCAATGCAGGTCCTCTCAGTCAAATGAATTATTAATCTCAAAGTTTAAAATAAAGCCGAATAAAACAAATCCACGTGAAAATTGCAAAAATGAAACGTCATATGGAGACTCCAGAGAGATTGACATTTTGTAAACAGCATGACGAGACTATGGCAACATCTCTCTCTCTCTCTCTCTACACTCTACTGTTTTCTTAATTTATTTGCATAAGTTATGACCTGTGACCCGGCTAGAAAGCGCCATAAATCATCAATAACTTGCGGAATACAGAACTAGAGCTTTCAAAACGTAGCTAAATCCATGGCTTTTGCTTGTGAATCCTCTTCTTTTCTCTCTCTATCTCTGATCAACTCGGAAGAGATGGGAGATGGGAGGGAAGTTTCGGAGATTGACCGACTTCCGGTTGATGTTCTTGCTCATATATTCGTTTTTATTTCTTCATTCCCCGATTTAGCTCAGTAAGTAATTCATAATCTATTTTTCCAAATTTTTATTTTGGTTTTCAAATATAGTTGTGCTGAAATTGAAATAATTTTGAATATTTTTTTGATGGGGTGGGGTGGGGTGGGTGAAGGGCGAGTAGGGTATGCAAGAAATGGAGGCAAGGAGTGAAGCAATCAATGGGGAGGAGAGAGAGCCTCAGCTTTTCTGGTTTCAAGATGGACGATGATTCCACTTCTCGTCTCCTTTTTGATGCTTACAGTCTTAAACACCTCGACATGTTTGTTCTCTCTCTCTCTCCCCCCTGTTTTCTGGATTAAACTTTTTCGAAGCATTTAGAGAACTTCATAATTTTCAACCTGTAATTCATAAACTACAACCTTAATTAGTTCAGGGAAAAAGGATACTTTTTTATTTTTATTTTTTTAAATCGTAATTGAAGAAGCAGAGGCAATTTTTTGAAGGCAAAAATTTGTTTTTGATAAAGTTTGCCACCAATAGATGATCACCCACATTTCATTTCTGGGGAATTTATCCCATTACTCTAATCGAAAAGTACTTCGGAATAATTTTTATTTCCCAAGAATAGAGATATTGATCTAGCGGAGAAGAGAACTAGGGCATTTATTTTTTATTCTTTTAAAGGTAACATATAACATGAATATGTGTTTCGTTTATGAGGTTATGGAGAATTTTGAGACTTGTGTAGTTGGATTGGATGTTTAAAATACAGAAGTAAACAGAGAGAATAGATTGAATCGAAAGAGGGAGAGAGAAAGAGAGAGAGAGGGAGAATAGATTATGATCAAGGATTCACGGCCACTCCTTAAAACTTCATGTTTTTGCCTATTCCTTTTTTCACTTGATTAAGGCAGAAGAGTGTTTAAGGGGGAAAAAAAGAGTATCTTAAGTGCATTCAAAGATGAGTAGTTTGATCTGCCCGAGGACTTAATTACAAAATATTTTTGTGCGATGTAACTGCAAAAGTTAGTCTCAATAGATGAAAGGCAGGATCAGAGGTTACCTAGGGCTACGACATTACTGTCAAGGAATGCATTTAGTTTGTATACTAGGATACTTCTTGATATGGGTACATAAGAGTGCTTCTTGTTCTTGTGTTTTAGGCAAGCATGCCTCCTAAATGGAAGTAAAGTGGGGAAAAAAAATATGTTGATCGCAACTGCATCTGGTATTTGATACCATGGCGAAAGCTCTTTTCCGCACTTTTAGAATTTACGGCAAATTGGGGACTGAACAAGTAAACACCAAGCTGGCCTAGGATTTGCATAAACTTTATCATTGTTTTCATGACCACTACATTTGGGGTCATAAAGATGGTTTTGTTGAAGAGTTATTATGGTGAATTTGAAATGATATAGAGGATGGAAGGGACGGACATAAGATAAAGAACATCATATTAGGTGTTTGGATATTTTCTCGTCTCCGGGGCTAAAATGAACCAAATTTTTGTTATCTCTTTGAAGGGAAATGTGGACGGTGTCAGAGAGACGAAAAATTTGATAATTTTTTCTTTGCCCTCGTGCATTTCGAAATTTCTATTCTGCTCCTTCTGTCGTGTCTCATTCCTCACTCTTGTCCTCCATGGCAGATCGTTGATGCAAAGGTCAATTAGGGAGATGGCATTTCGCAAAGCATAAAAAATTGGTCTGAGGCCCTAGATATTAATAACCATCTTTTATATCACTTGAATATCAAATTTCTTTTTTATATCTTTTGGAATCACAATGGAGTTATAGGGCCCCACTTTAAGGTCATATGGCTTTAGGAAATTTTAACACAATGCTTTGTTTTCTCATTATCAATACATTTATGAAATGCCATCATGTAGTCTCAAATTTCTTGTTTGAAAATTGGTATTTCAGTTCAAGGAGCTGTTGGGGGTGTCAAATTAGTGATAATGGACTATGTAAGATTTCCTTGGCACAGTGTGTGAGCAAGCTTCAGTCGATATCATTATGGGGTATGACAGGGATTACAGACGAAGGTGTTGGTCATCTGGTAAGCAGTTTATCTTCATTTCACACTTTAGAGCTTGAAAATAGCAACCTAAGGCGTATCATCAGATGCAATGATTCAAAAAATAAAGGTTTATCACTTTCATCGGATTCAGATATGTAGAATTCATATAGGGAGAACTTATTTCTGTTAACATTCTTTATCAGACATCCTAAGTTTATTTCGGCTAAATGCTTCCGTCTGTTCAGTTTCTCACTGATGGAATCCTTCTACAGATTTCAAAGGCCAAATCCTTGCAACACCTGAATATAGGAGGCACTTTCATTACCGATGAATCTCTATTTGCTATTGCAGAAAGCTGTCCGAATTTGAAGGTGAGTTGCTAAGGTTGCACTTTATTTTTCATCTAATTAACTATATCCAACAAGGGCTGCATATCTATTAACTGTTTTAAAATGCATCCCATCCCAAAAGTTTGTGCTTCAATTTCGTTGCCTATGCTGTTTTTGTCCAGAGCATTGTCTTGTGGAGCTGCCGTCATGTAACTGAAAACGGACTTCTGCTTCTTGTACATAAATGTCGCAAGCTGGAGTCAATAAACTTGTGGGGCACAAGAGTTCCTGTAAATTCTATCCTTGGTTTGCTTACCATCAGTCCAGCTCTTCAAATTAAACCTGTGGGGGGTTAGCCCAGTGTGGATGGGGTTTCTCTCTGGCCAATCATGTGATGCTACCTTCCCTTCGGTGCTTTTGTATGTTCTGTATATACATTGTTTCTCATTGTGTAAAGAAATCTGTATTCCATTGACTGTCAGTTGACCTAATATGATGTACTGCTAGATCCTTTAATCAAGATCACGAGTTTGACTCGAATCTTGGGTATGGAAAAAACTATGTCGGAAGTGTAGTCCCTTTAAATGGGTCACCGCAAGTTCCGAACCGGATTAATCAAAATATAACTTCAAATACAAATCGATATGGTACCAAAAAAAAAAAAAAGAATATGTATTCCAAATAAGCTCCTGCTTTCCCCTGTAAACACCTCGTCTGTAAATTTATTCATGGACATCATCTTCTCTTGTACATTTTCTTGCTCCCCCCACCTCTTCTCTTGTACAACAAACAACAACCAAGTTGCTAGCAGAAAAGCTGCCATATTTACAAGATTAGGGACACTAGTTTGAATTTCAGAACCTATATCCAAGTTTTTTCACCAAAAGGTTGATCGCATTGGCAATTTGCAAACTTCAAATGAATGCTATTCAATCAGAAAACATCCCACTTCACCCACTGAGGTCACGATGATGAATACGAATCTCTAACCCATGCAAAACCAAGGTAGCTTCGACTAATTTTAACATAAAAACTGAATTTCTCATAAAGTATAATGTTGAATCGATAAGAAAGACAAACACGATTACATAGTACTGATCCATGTGTATGTTTTTAAGGGTTGGCAATACAATGTTAGACAATGGACACCTGGTATAAGAGAACCAACTACTTCTCGAAGAAATATTCCTTACTCATGCTACTCTAGGCAACACTGAACCAAACCGGCTATGCAGCTATATTTCAATTGCTCCAAATGAAAAACCTGATAAAGAAGGAAAAAAGAAATATGAAAAAGAGAGTATGAGTTGCTGTTTTCGTCCATCTCAAAATGTATGTGACATAGATCATGCTTATGCATTAGAAGTGCGATACTTTATAGCTATCCCCTGATCCAATATGATAAAACCACCAAAAATAAAGTGCAATTTGTCAACATGGTGCATGAATCCTCCATGCATCTGATCAACCACCACTTAGAAAGCAGTAATTGCACCAATTCTTCATTAAACATGTCAGTTTGTACCTAGGAAGCACCAAGACAAACAGAAGCTATAACATTCATTTCTAGAAGTGTCAATGCAATATAAGTTAGTACCCTGCTGAAGATAGGTGCAAGCTAATAAAACACAAGCCGCCAGATGCTTACTGGATGATGCCAGAGTAATCTACGGAAATACAGCACTTTGCACCTAATTCAACTATATGCGATGCACAATCCATTATCACAGTGTCATGACATTTTCAACAGTTATATGCTTCGCATAAAGGATATGCATGTCACAATATCAATGCATTTGCAAAGCATGAGTCCGCTGCCACATGCTATTGATTTGTACAAAAGAATGGCACCGCACATGTGCACCATAAGGTCTGCAACCAAGTCTATGTCAGGACAGAGTAGAAATGAAATTACCATTTCACTTTGTAATGAACATGTGAAGCCAATTAACAGCAAGCACTTCATATTTTCCAAAGAGAACTCCTTAAAATAGTGAGACAATGAAAAATGTTATCTGCATGTTCCAGTTCCCCTTTAGACCAACTCAAATATTGCAACACTTCTCCATTCCTTTGCATTTTTAAGTGAAGTATACCAAATCCAAAATTTTGACCTCATAACCTCTCAACTCAACAAAGTATATAACCTAGAGACCAAGATTTCCACCTGTTCAACATATTTGGGTACGCATTTTGAAATTAGTTAGAACTGAAAAGGTTGAGCCTGCTAAGCATATAAATGCGCATAAATGTATTTGAACTCTGATGAGATCAACATTGGAATAATAAGTAATGGCTATCTGCTATGCTATCATAGGATAGTGAATTAGTCACATTCACAAACAGAGCACAACAAGCATCTATAAACTCTAAGAAGCAAAGAGTTCAAGATAGATTGAACCACAAAGCCTGCCAAATTAGATGATATAAGCTTAAAACTGAAGTTCTATTAGAAAGCAGAACACAATGAACATAAATTAGCTGCGGAAGTTCTGAAATGGGCCATACCTAAAAACTTGCTTGTATTTTCTTGACTCTCTTCACCACAAACTACCACAAATTCCAAAATCTTGAACACTTGCGATGAACTCGTTATAATTGAAATGGTTGCTCCTCTTTACCTATAATTACTCTAGCTACAATGCCAGACAACTCTAAAAGGTAGAAATCAGCAGCTCTTCCCAATCCAAAATCTATCAATGACAAAATAGAAGCCTTTCAAGTAAAACTAATTGCTAATATCCCCTGGAGATATATTTCTCTTTCAATTAAAATATATCACCAGAGAAAGGCCATAGAAAACAAAAACTAATGCTATATTAGGTAAATGGATGGTTGAATATGATCCCAAGAACTGCACAGATCCTGAAACACTACCACCAGTGGTGGCAGTCGAACTTCTATTAGCTACTGCCGTGCTCTTGCAAGATCCAAAAGATGCTCCTGCCTGCAAAAGCATTAAGAAAATTTGATGAATAGAACATTAAATGATGGAAATAATGCCACCCAGCATGGAAGGAAAGGTCCATCAATGGGATTTACTTCACAGAACTAGCCAGGAACCTGGTAGCTAGATAATATTGTCAAATTAATGCAAGGATTGAGCAAAGCTGGCGCAAGGGGATAGTGTATCTACATTTGAAATATTTAGACAGTATAGTTCCACAAACTTGCTCGCTTAAGTATGTAACGGCCTCCAGCACATAAAGATAACCTATCTTATTTGGCATGATCAATGTAATTCTACCGATCAATATTTTTCTTTCCAACAATTTGTTTTAATTTGACCAGAGTAGATCTTAGATTTAAGATAATATACAGTAAAAATTTCCCTGTCATCTGATTTGACCATGTGTTCTTTTTCATACAAGATGATAATTTTCTATGGTGCCAACAAGACCTATGAGGAAGAAGAGACCTATGAGGAAGAAGCCAAGAATGAGAGGTATACCTGGCAGGAAGTGACAGTACTACATCCACAAATTGTCTGACCATTCATTCTATCCGCAGCATCAAAAACACCTCCTCCATCACTTCTCTGCATTATTATTATTATTATTATTTTAATACTGTTAGGATTAAGGACCCTTGATATGTAGGCTTAAGGATATATCACCCACAAATTGAATCCATTACCATGTAAAAGTTAACTGCAAGAAAATTAGGCATCAAGTTCCCTGCTGCTTTGTAACAAGTTGCAACCATCTCAGCAGGTGGGGTAGAATGCTCTTTGCAAGCTTGATCTTGGACCGGAAATGTTGGAAAGTAATTCTGAAGAAAAAGGGATGCACTTCTTGAATTTAGCGGCTGGGATTCCTTTCTATTCGGACATGAGCCTTCCTTAATCCCGGGATCTCCAGCTGAAACACATCAAAAATAGGGTTGACACTAGATTTAAAAAAAAAAATGAAGTTAAAATACATGATCTTCAAAGCATCAAACTGAAGTTGAACTTGTGTGATACTTACACTCATTCTCGACCATGTATCTCCACTGATAGGCAATTCCTTCATCAGCTTCCTTTGAGGCCATAGACGTAAAAACCAGAAGCCTTTCATTCTGCTGGACCATTTCAGTCACAGTAGGCCAATCTTGACCTTTCTTCGGCATTTTTGTCAACGGGAACAGTACTGGGTTAACCCAGCATCAGTGAACAGCCTTGTCAACCCTTTTGGAGTGTGAACATAGTCCTCAATTATGATGGTTACAATCTCCGATGGGTTATTTCTCAAGAATGTTTCCACTTCCCTCAATGTATTAATTGCTGGCTCCTAAAAAATTGTCTAGAACACATCAAAAACCTCGTCTGAGTCCAACACGGCAGACACCGAAAAACAAGAGCAATGCCTTGGAGCACAAATTTGGAGCATAGATGATGTGGACGAGATCTTGGCCAAATCACTATGCTCTGAATTTATGCTCTAATTTTTCCTACTCAGCATTTCCCAGAAAGATTATGTCAAATCAAGAAACGATGATAAGGAAAAGGAAAATTACAAATGCAGTGAAATTGTAGCATTGGCCGTGGAACGAATGGCAAAGCCAGATATCATCCTCGAAGTCATACATATCCAACATAAGCCCCCTCACTCCATTCTAAGAAACAAGACCAATAAGCAAAAACACATGAATCAACACATCAGCACACTAGCGATTTAACAACAGAAAGTGCGGAGTTCCATAAGGGAAAATAGTACATACAGTCAATTGATTGGTGACAGAATCTTCTTGATTGTAAACGGTGACTCTCTGAACACCGGGCAAAGGAGGTGCATCCACAATTGAAAATGAATTATGGGTCACAACCCATGTGTACTTATTGAAGGGCAATCCGTTAATCTACAAAACCAATCAACATTACTCGACCCTATCAACCAATTGCAACAAAAAAGGAGACTGCCCAAATTGAGGAGAGGTGGGAGGGAAAGAGAGAGAATCTAGCAATTGCCATTAAATAAAACTGCAAAACTTATATCATTTCCAATCAGGAAAAGTTGAAATTAATCATTTCCCAGCTGGGGGAAAAAATTCCAATCTGTATCATCCCCATACAATTCCATAGGGAGGGAGAGTGAGAGAGAGAGAGTGTGTGTGTGTGTGTGAGAGAGAGAGAGAGACGTTACCACAGAAGTTGGAATAGTGGCCTCGCCTCTGGTGCAAATGGGTCGAGTTTTATCCATTGCAGGACAGTTTCCACAATATAGGCCCAGTGTACAGTCTGTAGCTGTTGAACATGAGTCTAGAAGCTGCAAACTTTTCAAGAATTAGTACATAATTCAGACTTGAAAAGATAATCATGATGAGCGTACCGATCTGTATTAGACGGAGAGAGAGAGAGATGGATATACCTGGCAATTGCCGTCAGAGCAAGCAAAGGAGGAAAGGAAGAAGGAGAAAAACAAGAAATGGTACAGAAACAGAAACCCATTTGCAGGGAATCTGAGACAGCTAGAACGGTCCGCAGAACACGCCAACATCCGTACTAGTGTCGATCCAGAACCACTCTCACTCTCTCAACATAAAAAATGGAGAGAGAGAGTAAATTGCTTCAACAAGAAATGAAAAGACGTTTGAATTAATCTTAAAAATAAAAAAATATTTTAAAATAACACTCTAAAAAAAATATTTTTAAATTTAATACACTCGTACTATGACCGGAAATTATGATATTTAATGTTTATTAAACAGCAAATATTAGTGTCATGTCGTGACTTCAAGTCATGACATGTATAATATCATGTCGTGATTTGAAGTCACGATATGAGATCGTGATAAACAGTATCATGTCGTGACTTGAAGTCATGACATATATATATATATATATATATATATATATTAGTTTTGAAAATATTTTTTAAAATATATTGATTTAAAAAATTTTTAAAAAAATAAGATTTTATCTGTATAAATCTCAAATCAAAATCCAGTACTTCTGCTACCGGCTACTAAGGTGAAAAGGCTTAAAAAAAAAAAAAAAAAAAAGACAGAGATGGGTGGTCTAAATGGTTCTTACTGGAAAAGGGTCTTGGTGCTTTGTTTCTTTTTTGTCAATATATCAATCTTGTAGGGGCTTTTTCACTTTATATGTTGTCCCGTTGGTCTCTCTGTTTTTCTCCCAAGTCCAATCTTTTTGCCTTTTCTTTTCACTCTTTTTCTTCATGTCCCTGTCCTTCTGCCTGTCCACCTTGCTTCTACTAATGTTTCATGTAGGTAGAAACCATCAGAGATACATACCAAATACAACGTATTATCATCAATTGATTATTAAGGACTATATGGTCGAATTTTTAATTAGTTTATTAATTACACATTAAATATAAAAATTTTTAATTTTTTAACATATTAGATTTCTAGTAACATAACGGTCGATATTATATTTAATTTTGTCAAGTAATTTTTTCTTTTTTTATTTTTAAAATACATTGAAAAGACTCGAATTTAAAACTTTTAAAGAGAATGACACCAGTTAAACTATAACTTATTGCTCTTGTCAAGCAAATTAGTATAACTTTTTCAATTTTTATAACTATAAAACCTATTTTGAAAAATAGAAAGAGTTCTCTGGTATAACTATTTCCTATTAAATCACACCATGTATTATCATTCTTTATTCCATAGAATCATTTATTGATTAATAAGGGGAGTTACGGTAATATATAGCACAATACTATATCATATCTAATAATTTGAGTTTTTAGTTTTTCAGATTTCAAGTAACATAATGGAGGATGATGTTGTTCAATCTTTGCCGTGCAACCCATTCTATAACTTTTTTGACTTCTAAAAAATTTTGAAGTAACAGAGAACAACTATTTTCCCTTTTAAATATTACCATAGAAATTAGTATATACTATAAATAAAATGTTTAATTTGAATTGGAACACGATCGAAAATTGATTGTGACATTTCCACCAAGTTGTTAAATCATGTGAATGCAAAATGTTTTGTTAGGCTAAATCAGTACCCAATCTTGTGAATGGAGGGTCTTGAAAGGATTGAAGTAGCATTGTGTCCCGGCAGAGCATTAACGCAAAATGACCAAACCCTGGAGCATGTCCCACAAGTTTCGTGAACGGTGCACTACAAGCAAAGACCCACAAGTTTGGGGGTCCGCGTCTTTTGCATGGGTCAGAAAAGGTTGAACCAAAGGGGGGAACAATGACCTTCAAAGAACATAGAACATGAAACCTAAGATGAGAGGAAGCCCCATCGGAGAAATGAAACCTGGTATAATAAAGATATCGATACAACCATCACCTGATGAACCTAAGTACAATGAATTAGATGACATTCCCAAAAGATATGAAACCTAAGATGAGAGGAAGCCCCATCGGAGAAGAGAGCCGACACAGGCTCAGCAAAGTTGATCTCAAAGACAATCGGGTAGAACTTTGCTGGAGTCATGAGAAGTCCCTCCCGGACACCACCTCAAGAACATGAACCTTAAAAACTATAACAATGTTATCTATTAATATTCAATTACCTTTGAGGCAAGATCATCAAAATGAAATGAGTAAATGATTATAAATTCCACAACTTGACAAGTTAGGTCAGCAGGATTCATTTCACCGCCAAGTCATCAAGTTAAAATATTTTTATTGAGATACAGATTGAAATGCTTCTTTCCAAGAAATCATCACGTATAGCATTCACTGTTCCTCTTTTGCTTTTGCATGTGGAATTAGTTGAGTTTGGAGATACAAATTAGTCCTCTGGAGGAGAGGAAATTGCCTCTCCAACAAACAAAAAAATAATCAAAAAACTAATGAGAAATATCCAGCTACGTGTAAAAGAATGAGAAAATTAAATTTAGGATATTTCGTTAAGCAAGCTTCTTGGCCCGGCCACTTGAAGGAGCAGTATCCTCTTTCTTTGAACCAGATGCCTCCGGCTTCCTGGCCCAGGCAGGGGCTCTGTCTGGCTCATAACGGTAGTCATAGAAGAGTTCTTCTCCTGCACTAATACGCTCCTTGGCAAAGATGCCTACTCTGTGATCACCAGCAACCATAATGACCTGCCATGGCATAATTTATAACATAAAATCACTGGTGAACCGCCACATGAGTTAAAAAGTCACATTACCATATTTTGATTCCACAAAAACTTGACAAAGATAGAAGGTCAAGAATTTGAGAGGTACCTTAGCATAGCAGTTTGGATTAGGAGAATGGTTTGCAAATTTTAATTTGTCACCCTTCCGATAAGCATCAAGAACGAACTGCACAAATAAAGAACCAAATGAACATTGTGGTTTTTTTCTATATCAGAAACATATCTAGTCAATCAGATGGTATCTCAAACCAATCCCAAGATTGCAGAATGGTCCACACCTGATCATTTAGATTGAAAAGAAATGAAGAGTTTTCACGATCATAAATCTTCCCACGTTTGTCTGCTTCTCGATGTGAAATCAATTCTCCGGTGTACTCACCAAGGTATTCATGCTTCCCAACATTATTCTGCATGATTATGAGAAGATTAACTGCAGCAAAAAATGTGTTGACAAACTGTTACGAAACCATAATTACCTTTATAAATGCACCCCAGCCAGATACATCAGATCTACCAAGCAAGACCTATGCCGAACAGCAAAACAAACTAAAACCATTAGTTATATTGCTAGGAAAGCTATATGAATTGAGCTTGCACCAATAAAAAAATTAATGATGTTTTCTGAAGCCAATCAATATAAGCAGTATTGGATTTTGTTTGATTTTCATTTTTTTTATGGCTGTAAGTTCAAGGCTATCCCTTTGTTTCCCTTCCTTTTGATTGTTGTCATGGAGATTCACAATGTAAATTGGTGGAAAGAAGGTTCAAGGTGATACAAGAAAAAGGTGTCCGAGAGACCTATTTGTTATTTCATCTTGTTTTGGGGTACAAATATAAAGCCAGTGGCATATATAAAGCAATCTTCATAATCTGGCATACAAAGATTTGCTATTTAGTTTTCTTCGTCAGCTTTAGGGACTCGGTTAATTTTGTTTGGGTACGAGGATAATGTTGTCATGTCTATAGTTTGCTTGCTATTTGGATCGTAAATGGTGCAACCATTGTTCTTTTGTTTATATTTCATCGCGTCCTGCTTATCAAAGAAAAGGACAAAGATTCATTTATTTATATCAAATGCACTTCAAAATGGGAAATGAGATCATTCAATAGTCCCAAGAACACTATTTGCGTATATTTCCAATATAAGTATATCCTTCCTTGTTTTCCAAAACCGAGTTACAAAAGAAAGAAGGAAAACTTCAATTTGCACAAAGTGATGCATATTAATTATTGGCCTATCAGTCCATCATGAAAATGAAGTAAAAAACCAATACCCTTTGTTGTTGTCTGAGAAGAAGCTTCATATTCCTGCATTCATAATTATCACCTCGTTGGTTTGGAACTCCAAGGGTACCATCACCACAACTGCAACACCAATTTAAATAGTTCAAACAACAGATACTTGTAGACTGTTAAAGAAGAGTAAAACCCTTGGACATTATGTCGGAGCTTAAAAGTCAATACTGCAAATGTAATAATAGAACTCAATTTACTAAGTGATATACATGAATCCATTTCTCTTCACATAGCAAATCCGGCATAACTGGCAACTTAAACCTTAACAAAATCGACATTGCAATTAACAAGCATCTTCTTGAGTACCACTAAAAATGGTCATAAACATTTACTCCATCATGATGCTTTCAATGCTTTCAAGTAGCATTTCTAGTATTCAAGAGCAATCTACCAAAAATTAAAAAAATTCAAGTAACGAATTTGTTTCCCAAGACAAGTATCTAGATTCAACATATTTGAAGTAGATTTAAGGTGTCATACCATGTTCCCATGACTTGGTACACATCATATGAAGAAGATGAAGATCTGGTAAATTTGGAGAAAGAAGAAAATGCTAAATTGTGTGATCCATAAGTTTCCATTTACATATGAGGATAATCTCTCAGGATTTCTGGTATCACCCACCTTCTTCTGAGGTCAAAACAAATTATGATTGGACATTTAATTTGACAAGCAGGGACAGATAGCTATCCCAGTGCCAAAAATATTTACAGTGTTTAGTATAGCTTCCATATGGCTTCTCTCGCGGAATTCATTGGCTTTTGGAAAGATTGCCTGCTGATAGATTGATTCTTGTCTTACTTCAACACTTCTTTTTTGATAGGTTTAGAGGACTGCACATCATTGTCCCCTAAACAGCTTTTCACTAGATTAAGAAGAAACCTATAGGGTGCATAAGGGGGGGGGGAACACTTACGTATTCTAGACAACCAACACTCTCCTAAGAAGCCAAATGGTCTACCTGAATCCAGGAAACCAAGTATTGACAAGATAAGTCAGTTCAACACATCACAAATCCAAGGCAGGAAAAAGAGGCTTTATTGGGTCTCCTTGTCTACAACAAATCATTAATACTAGTATTAAAAGTGTCATAGAAAAGACCAAGTGAAAATTTCTCAGGCATTCTGATATTCCAGATCAAATTTATTTAGTTAAACAGAGGAGTGTAGGAGGCCAATCATATAAGCAACCTCAATAGCCTTCTCATAATCTAAATGAGGGCAAAAGTGAGGTTCTAAAAGATATCATTCTTGGAGAGAAACATGAATATAGAAGTATAAATGTTATAAAGATGTAATAAATGGAAAATAAATGGAAAACATCTAGAAAAAATCATAGCAAATGAGTACCACCAAAAAGAGCACAATGGCCACTACCTAGTGTAAAACTGATAAAATAATGGTGATTATCTTTACCAGAACACAATGGTCACCACTTAGTTTATAACAGATAAAATGATGTAAATTTTCCAAAGATTGCATGGATGTGCTATTTTCCAGCCTTGGCAACCCACCCGTTATGCTTAATTTCTTCTAGTTGCTTTGTGCCATAAAGGAACCTCTAAGGCTGCAGATGTCGAAAACTTCTTTGTTGTTTCTAAGTGCATAGTTCAAAATTCAGCAATTTGTTTTGGAGATCTGTTAATTTCAAGGCTGGTTCATTGCTTGGTTTGGGAGACATTTTCAGAACAACGGAGTTTACGGGCTCACAGATGAAATAAATTCAAGTATGTTGCTTCCTTTGTTTGTTGAAAATAAAAAGTTCATCTCAGGTCCAGGGTATGGTTGAGTAGACCAACTCAAGACAGACAATCAGTCACATAATCCTTCAACAATGTTCTCATTCTATTTTCTATAACACCAATTCTTCTCCCATAGAACAGCAATTGAATAAAAGCACATAGTTCCATTCAGCATCACAAGAACTTTGGGCTAGTTTTGGACTGGATGTCATGCAGCTATAGCCTTAAACTGGCATGCATGAGCCATCTTACCAACTGAAAGCAAGGAAGGGGAAAGAGATACACATAACTCACCTGACCCAACAATTCCTACAAACATCTGGATCACATTCCCTGTCAGCAGCATAGCATGGGCATTGACGGCTTCGACATTGACTTTTAGCACAATGACAGCCTCTGAAACGATTCTTACAACTCTTGGGACATCTAGATAAAAAGAAAAATTA
The DNA here is from genome assembly GCA_033439265.1 of Dillenia suffruticosa. Taxonomy (NCBI): domain Eukaryota; kingdom Viridiplantae; phylum Streptophyta; class Magnoliopsida; order Dilleniales; family Dilleniaceae; genus Dillenia; species Dillenia suffruticosa. Next base: position 4,616,887 of record JAVTVX010000027.1, read on the forward strand.
TGTGAACAAAAAATAAAGAATTCTCCATTTAGAGGAATGATAAAGTGAATAAACTGTAGGTTTCCGAAAGTATTACCCGCAGTATTTTTCACAGCAAGTGCCATTCAAAAGGCAAGGACACTGCTTTCCACAAGCAGACTCGCAACCACATGGATTATACTGCCGGCAAGGCTGATCCTTCCTCTCACTAATCCGTTTCCTAATTGAATGATGACCAGCAGACTTCCAGGTATACTTCAAACGACGAACTCTACCTTTCCTTCGCAAAAATCTAGATCTTCGCCTCACCTCATTCCCCTAAATAATATTTACATAGGGAACATTAAGCCATTACTAGAGAAAGCTTCTAAGACAATATGCACGAACATAAATATATATAATAATAAATAAATAAATAGAAAGCACTAACCATTATTTCCCTACCGTCACCCTTGGAATAGCCTTCAAGAGAATTTACCCCATCTCTTGTAGACAGCTTATTCTCAGAGAAATTCATATATTGAAATACCTCTGAACATGTCTTCAAACCGTTCAAAAGGTTCCTAGCAATTAAACAACTGTGATGAAAAAAATTGAAAACCCCTCATTAGATGCAGAAAGAATGCACTTGCAGGCTCAAAGGTCTGCTGTAATGAACAAAACTACAGATAAAAATATTACAGAAGCAGCTAAAACAAATTAATACCACAGAGTTGATGTTTATAATTACATTAATAAAAGTAGTACATGTCCAAAAATAAAGAAATAGAAAAGGGACTTTCAATTAATTATCTGTTGTGTCTTGACTTTGACTCTTAAAATTAACCTTTCTTCTTTGAAAAATGTAGTGAAGCTGTCTAGACATAGCCTACAGTAGACCCAACATGCCAGGTGGGATGCTTAAAGAACCATGAGACCTTTTTATATCATACACCATCAACCTCAGCTAATGATAACCCTATTTAATAACCGATTGATTTTTTTTTTGGGGGGGGGGAGGGAGCGTAATCAATTTATTCATATACAGACACATGATCAAAACCTTAAACATAGCATTGCATACCTGCACCGCAAAAATGAAGCAGACAAAATTACCATACTCGAAACAAAAGCACACAGGTTAAGGACTTCCAATAACCTGAACTCAATTTGGTAGGACGAGTGGAAACAATTAAAAGTTTCATGTACCCCCACTGGTTTCTCTTCTTTGGAGGCATAACAGAAGGGAGAGGCAAATCTTACAAAGATCTCCCTCTGAATGCATAAAATTTTTACAATTTTGAATTTGGTGCAGGTGTCTAAGATGTCTCTTTTGCTCTTTAGAATTCTCTCTAACCCCCTCACTTCTGTTTTCACTATTCCTCTAACAACATAGGTAGATTATACCTTCTTTTACTCATCCTTTAGCAAACAATGAAATTGAATTATGCTTTTCCACTCTCCCATGTGTTTGCTACCATTCCCTTCCCTCCTCTCTTATTTTTCTTCTATCCTACCAAACTAAAAGTAACTTTCATGTCTCAAATATACAAAATAACACAAGTCCCCAACTTTTTTGCTTTAATAGAAAGACCAAAATAAAAACCCAATGAAAGCAAAAAATGGATCCACTTACCTACTCCGACCAAAAATCTCTAGACCTTTCTCAAAAAGACCCTTTTCAATGGCTTTCCAAGAATGGTAACTGTCATGTTCTTGCTTACATGTATTTTCACCCACAAACTCTTCTTTCTTCAAGCTATCATCACTACTGATCACAAGTGTACCATTATTAGCAGGCCCATCAAGTACTGCAAGCTCTACTACATTTTGAGCATCCTTGATAAGAGATTCCCTCCTTTGAGACCTCAAAGCAATTGGAGACTTTACTTTCTTCTGTGAAGAAATAGCATCTTCACTTTCTTTACAAGGATTAGACCTGAGCTTTAAATCCTTAGATGAGGAACCACCACTTGCATTTGAGTCCAGGTCAGAAGCTCCAGTTCTTCTCTGCCTTTTCCTCGTAGAGACTAAGACACATCCAGCAACTCGCTTGCTGTTTCGCTTACAACTTCCACACTTTCCAGCAATCTTACACTTGAGTGGTGATGAAGAGTAAGGGGCAGACGAGTGGTCTTGTCCGGGTCTTGTCTCTGACTCGCTGCTTTCTGATATATTTCTTGCATTTGATGAACCACTTTCGCTCAGGCAACACTTTGTCCTCCTTCCAACAGCTGGACCCGCAGATTTCTTCCTGGATGATATTTGAGCCCCACCAGCATCAGAAGACAGGGCCAACTTTTCTTCTGAATTAACATAAACAGGAGAACTTGTGGTAGCCACATTTTCCGATTTTGAGGCCTAAAAAAGTTAATTCTAAGCAAGTTAAAATTCAATTTGCTAATCAGAGTGCATTTGGAGCAGCTACCAAAAGACCAAGCATGTCATATTAGTACGCACCAATCGATAGCAGCAAGGACCACATGGTACATTTTCCCCCTCCCGATGGTTCCAAGGAAGTTGTTTCTCGGACTGACAATATTTATGAGTACTTCAGAATCCTCTCTTATATAAGAATCCACTTAATCAAAATCAACTTACAGGAAACACAAGATCCTGTGAACATCCATGTAATCTACAATCAAAGACCTGCAAGAACAAAGCATATCCTTCACTAAGACAATAACAATAAATAAGTACCCCAAGGAGAAAAGTAACAGAACATACAAGACAGCGACGACAAAACAGGTTGTCAAAAGAATCCAGAGCAGCATCGAGATCCTTTTCAAGGGCAAAGCTTGCAACTCGCAAAGCATTTTCAACTTCACTCCTAGAATTGCCAACAGCTTTATCTTCCTTAGAAAGGATTTCATATCTTGCCTGTATAAGATGTTTGATGGTGGTTCATATCTGTATAAAGTCAGCCAAAAAAAAAAGAGGATGGGAAGCAGCTGGACCACCATTCAGACTGTGAGCAATTCTTATCAGATGGTAAAAGGAAGAGTGGAGAGTGGCCAAATATATAAACCAAAATAACTTCCATTCCACCAAACAAGCATCTTGCAACTGCATGTAATGAATATTTTTTCTGGGAAGGCATACCTTGATTTCACAAGCTTTTCTGGACAAGCATTGTGCCATTGAATCCAAGACAGAGTCAGATAAGCCAAGTTCCTGAATGGCCATTCTGGAATCAACCACAACAATATTCTAAACTCATCATATACCGAAAACTTATTCCATGCTTCAAATGTCGACCATTTCAAGCAAAATATCTTAAATTACAGTAGTAGCGCCATACCAGCTTTAATGGTAAAATACCTCAAGCCAGGTGAAATAATGAAAGGACCAAGCAACTAAAATGTGGTGCCTTAGAAGTAATTTCTGAAGTTAAATCTTTTGCAGTTTTGGAACTAGTAAAATAATGAAGTAGATAGATCAAACATGATATAAGAATTTATTTTACTTTCCCACATAGGTCTGTGAAGCTTCTTTCAGCATCATGTTGACATGAATTGTCCTCTAATATGATTTTCTGTATATGAACCAGTCCTAAGTTTGAAAGTAGACATGGTTTTCCTTTTATGGAAGTCCACCAGTTTCATAAAGGCAACACCAACAACTGCCCTTGAGGCACTGGGACCCCAAAATGCCTAATGAGCACTCCCGGATGAAGTGCAAAAATAAAGTTAGTTGACACTCAATTTAGAACTAAGAATAGTTAACTATGATGGTATATGCATGACTATTAGCAAGACATGAAGCATTGGTGTTAACTTAATAACTATGTTTGAGTGCAGCAATAATGTGAATCACATATCACAATCTACTTAAAGTTTCAAACATGCAACAAAATAATGATGAAACCAAGAGAGAGAGAGAGAGAGAAAGAACAACAAACTTAAGAGGGATTTTCGAGCGTGCCCGTCGAGTTTGGCTTTGCTAATTTTCCATTCAGCAAAAGGATACCCTTTATGTATTTCTTGAGCAAATAATAAATTGCAGCATGTATTAATGGAGACACTTCCAAATAAATTGTTAAACCAACCTGAGTATGTAATCTTCAGATTCAATAAACTCTTTCTTGTCTTCTTCATCTTCAATTACTTCCTCCTCACTATCGCTGCATATTAGAGCTTCACCACCATTTTGATCATAATAAATTCGCCTTCTACCTACAACTGATTGATCTTCAGTCATTCTTTGATTCCTGGAGCAGTTATACCAAAAAATCAGAAACTCCTTCCATGGATTCATGTTTCACACGGTTGCAAGATATAGAAACAGAACAAATAGAGAACATAGGTTAGAATCAAAAAGATGAATTGCAAAATCAAGTTTCAAAGTGACTCCAGAGAGCACATTTAGAGGGATGAATCAGCTCATTCTGCCCACGGGATTCAGCATGTAGATAGACCACAGACTGTAAGTTGAGAATCACTGTGGAACAAAATTACATGAATGTATATGCCTATGAGAGTGTAATAATATCAGAGACAACCCCATGGACATTGACAAAAGAATTGTGTCCATACAATTGCTTACCTGTCCAAGAAAATCCATGTGGTATATGGAGGTAATTTTTTCACTTCTGTCAGCTTAATGGGGCGAACAGCATGTTTCACTGCAATACTAGAACCCAAAAGAACAGCTGGTGAGGTATGACCATCTTCTTGGGAGTTGCTGCTATCCTTATCACCACCACCTACATCAACCCCATTGTGCGTATCAACTGCATCTTTCTGCCTTTTTACTAATAAATTTACATATTTTCCCACTTCTTCGTATTCAATTTTTCTTCTTTCCTTTGACAACTTATAAAGATAATCTGAGACGCTACTCAACTTTTTCCAATTCTCTTCCATTCTTCTCTGGAAAAAGAAAAATGAAAACTCATTAGCATTTCAACTTGTCTAGAACTCAAGCAACCGAACCGAAACAAGGTTTCTTAAGAGCAATAACTTCAAAAACCTGTGTAAAGGCAGTCCGTTCAGTGACTACTTTTCCTTTTAATGAGTCAATCACCGATAAAATGTCCTTCGAACATGATATTTTCTCATGCGGCCTTGTCACCTGTAAAGAACAAATAATGAATCCAGCATGTATGAATTCCTTTAATATACTTTAGAACTCATTTAAGATTGAAGGCACATTATTCTTCAATAGAAATAACAAGAAATAGAGAACATATTAATTGAAACAAAAAGATCACAGACTAGTACAAAATGAAACTCAGAGGATCAGTTGTATATACCACATCACAAGCACTTTTCACTGTCACACAGATCACAAGTCCCATCGCCCATCGCAGCGAACATTTTGAGTATTGGAAAAATTAACTTAATCTCATTTTTAAAATTTCAAGCATTTCTAACAATTCCATAGCATCTCCTTTACTCTCTTCTTCTTCTTCTATGCTTATGAGCTCTCAAACATGCATCCCTTTGAGGGTGAACTGCGAATAAGGCCATACAGCATTCACGTCCATTTTAGCTGCCTCACCAAAGTTTACTCTAAAAGCTCAATTAAAGAAAGATCCACTCTAACACGACAAATCTAAAATATAATGGAGGAACCCATCTCTTGCATTCTATCTCCCTAACCAACCACATTCTGGGGACCAAACATCATGAACATCGGAAAGAAATAAGCATTGATATCAACAATTATTGGAGAGAAGCATAACAATAAGAATGTTCTGCAATGGGCATTCGCCAGTTCGCAAACCCAGCCAACATTCCAAAAACTTCAAACACTGTGCCGTTACAAGCATTTCAACTACCGCCATTCGTGCCTCTCTCTCTCTCTCTCACTTCTCTCTCTCTCTCTCAAATCCAAGTAGAATTCAACACCAACATTACATCCAATACAATGCAGCAACCCCAAAATCTTTATTCTCTCTCTCTCTCTATGCATAAGAACACAACTCCCAAGTTGGAAAAAAAAAATAAAGCAGATCGCCGCCAAAACATATAAAATTCCCTAAAAGGAAAGGAAAACTAAAAACTGTAAAACCTAAGAAGGCATTACCGAAGAGTCCATCGCCGAAGGCGTAGACCTGATCGCCGAAGCAGAAGCGGAAGGCGTAGCCTTCGACGACATTGACGAGGACCGCGAGAGACTCTCTATGATTCGAACGAACAATGAGGTTAGAGATCATGAATGAACAGTGTCGAAAAACTAGGGTTTTGGCGGGCTTCAAGTTGAAATGGAAACCCTAAAACGTGTTCTTTCTTTTGAAGAAAGCTCGAATCTTTTTTTCGTTTGGGGGGCTCCCTCGCTTCGTCCATCGTTTATTTGTCGCCGTTTATTTCTATTTCTATTTTTATTTTTATTTTTTTGATTTTATATTTTAATTATTTATTGTTTGAAAAGCACGCGTTCAGTTGTTGAATGGTTGACAACGTTAGAAATCGGGTTTGGGGGGAAAAGAGAGCGCGACTGCTAACGTGGCTCTATTCAAATATTTGTGCCACCGAATACCACGTTGGACATTTTGTCTTACTTTCACCCAAAAAAAAAAAATAAAATAAATAGAAAAGTGAACCATATCTCCCCCTATTAATTTCCGCAACAACTTTTGATTCTGATGACGGATGGTATGCACCGACCCCGTACTGGCTTTGGATTCTTAGCATCAGTTGTCCTCTTTCTTTTTTCTTGATCATATCGAATCGTGATTGATCGATTAACTCGATATTATAAAACTTATATTTATATTTTATAATAGGTCGAAATCAATAAAATTAAAATTTAAAATAAAATATTTTTATAAAAATAATTAAAATTATTATTATATTTAATAATTTTTATACTAAAAATCTTACTTATTCTAACGCAAAACTAATTCTAATATTTCTAAATAAGTTCTCAGTAGAGACTAATCTTTTTAAGTGTTTTATTATTTTTTTTATTTTAAGATGTCTAGATCTTATTTTTAAAAAATCTTAATTTAACTCATTTTGTCTGTATTTTATTTTACTAATCATATTTTTAAACTATAGATTTTTACGATAGAGGTTATTTTCTTATAAAAATGACTATTAATATATATATATATATATATGATTGTATCGTATATAAATATATTTTTTTTTTCAACCCAACCTAAACTGAACTTCTGGGACTCGGATCAGAATTTGGCCATAATTAGTGTCATTGGTCCACATGTGAGATATGTTTCCATAAAAAGGGTGAGTGTTGTTGATGGAAAACCCATTGAGTCCTAAACTAATAATTTAAAAAATTGTCTTTAAAATATAAAACTTTGTTATGCTAAAATTAAAATTAGTTTACTTACTAATCTTATTGTAGGTTAATTATGCCCATTGTGGGGCATTTTTTGTAAGAGTAAGATAATGTGGTAACTCCCATTATTAATTACTAACATTAATCATGCATTATGGTAACTCCTAAAAACTTAACCCTAATGGCTATGATTCTTTTGATTGTATTGAGAAAAAATGATTCCTACCTTGTGGGTGGACAGCAGCCATGGGAGAAAACCATGGAGGCTAGGGTTTCAAAGAATTTTCTAGAGAGAGAAAAAAAAAGAGTGAGGGATGGAGATTTTCGCGTAGGAAAATCTCCTAACGTCAAACGATTCACCGGACATGAGGGTTGAGGCGTTGTGACACTGTGGTGGTGATTCGACAAACCTCGTGATCACCATCCCGACTGCGAAATCGGATCAAAGAATGTGCCACTTGAAGATTCTACGAATTGAGATACCCTAAACCCGATCTATTTTATTTTTCGAAAATTATTGTATGCTTCCGCTGTATGAGAATCCTAAAAATCCAACATTGGTATCAGAGCTACGTTGGATTTAATTTAAAAATAATTTTTGGATTTTTCGGGTAGAAAAATATAGGATATAAAATTTGAGACCCGGATCACGGATGAGTTTCGTGAATCCAAGAATACCGTAAGAATACCCATGGCCCAGGGATTTCAAATATATTTTTTGTTTAATTTTCGGAGCATGGTTGGGCCATGAAAAGTCCGGTCGAAGTTTGCGACCCTACGGACGTAAAACCCTTAGATCTGTGGCTTTAGAAGGCGGATCAAGACATGAAAAAATTATAAATGAGTTCATTGCATCTAGATCTACGGTTTTATATATTTTATTGTGTGATTTGGGTGCCGGAAACTGGGATTTCCGAATGGCCGCGGAGGGCCGCGACTGGGGTGGTTGAATCCCACTATTTTTGGGCTTGAATCCTCCTAAAATCGAGTGCAGGATGTTTGGAGAATGCCCACAAATATTTTCCAGTCGAAAAATGCAAGAAAAAACAGCCGGATTCGTGTTTTCCAGAAAATGGGTTGAAAAACCCGTTGCAGGACCCGTCGGGCAAAGAAGAACCTGCCCAGACCCGCGGGGGCGTGACACGCACGCGCCTGGAGGCGCGTCTGCTAGGCGCGTGTAGTTCACGCCCCACACAAGTGCGTGGAGCGGGGGAAGGCAGCGGTCGGGTCGGACCATGACCCGGACCGACCCGAAACCGACCCGACCGGGTCGAACCCGACCGTTGACCGGGTCAGTCGGGTCAAACTGACCCATTGACCAACCCGGTCTGACCGGCTCAACATGGCTCAGCGCGTAAAGGCGCGTGAGCCGCGCGCCGCGACTGGGCGCGCATGAGCCTAGCCGCGCCAGGCGCGTGGCAGCGCGTCTGAGCCGCGCCGCGCGTTTGGCGCGTGAGCCCAACTGCTGCCAGCGCGTGGCGGCGCGTGAAGCACACCGCCGGTGAGCGGCGGCACGTATGGGCCCCGAGAGGCGCGTGAGGTCGCTTAAAATTGAATTTTTTCAATTTTTTTGGGGGTCATATATCCATAAATGTGACTTTTTGTGGGTTTTTCTGTGCCGAATCAAAGTGTAAATGGTAAAATGGGATTTCGAGTTGTGGTGTATGGTGTCCGTTGACTCATACGCTCGCTTTGGGGTCGTACTCAAGTCATTTTGGTCTTAATGATTCGTAGGGCGTATAAAAATGTGATAATAAGCATCTCCAAATCACAAATGTCTCTCTTAATGCGTTAAGAACTGTCGTATTAAATTTTTGCAAAGAGAGTAAACTAAATGATGTGATCTGCGCGATTTTATCAGTAGATTCAATTTATTCTCGAGAGGCAAAATCTAACGGGAATCTGAGGCAAGAGATGATGGACCCCAAGGTGGGCACCACGCCTTAGAATATACGAGATAAAGACATCTATCGTGCATGGTAGAAAAGAATTGCCAAGTTAGGGCAATCCTTATCAGTGGCATGCATAATGATTTAATCTCATTCTACGAGTCATATCCTATGAAAATATCGGTTCGTCTTGTCCCATAAGAGCATTGTGAGGATGCAGAAAAAAATGGTTAATCATACAATGAGGCAAATGTCGAGTATGATCACCGAGCTAATATATACGGACAAGCAAATTTTGGATGGAATTAAGGTACTGGATGTGATCCGGTTTTTACCTGATTCATGGGAAACCGTGAAATCCTATCTCACATTTGACGAAAATATTCGTACTTTCGTTGACGTGAATACATATTGTGAGCTCGATGAGGAGCACCTAGAGGCGAGTAGGCCACACTCGAGTCATGCTTATTCAGAGGAGTCGAGTAAGGACTTCCCCGGCGCTAAACCAATAGCATAAGCATGCGAACGAGACTCGAGATCTAAGTAATAAAAATCATCCGAGAAAACCGACAATGAGGTACAAGAACGCAAGAAGAAGAAATTTGATTAGACCAAAGAAATTGCTACGTTTGAGGTAGATTTGGTCATTTCGCTCGTGAGTGTGACGAGTAGAAATAAATATCCTTCTTCTTTACGTGGTTTGAGATTTGTCTCATTCACTATAATACTCGCTGATTTCTCTCCTTTAAAATTAGGAGCAACCGACCACGTAACTCGAGATAGGAGTGCGTAATTCGTCAAATGAATCCTTAAGCTTGGAGGATTTACGTTAAGGACAGAGCATTTATCGTTGTCAGAGAGAACGACACTTGCCATGACGTTCTTAATACCGTAGGTATTCGACGGATCTATAATTAGTACCTTGTTTAAAATTGACTACGATATGCGTGAAATTATTCATTTGTTTTTAATACGATAATTTTTGAATTATTCTGGTTTTAATCCATGATGGAATATATGCACTGGGTGCTACTCCTTGTAATGGTTTTTGTCGTTCTACTATTGTCTTTACATCTGATTGCGTAAATGATGATGTAAATGAATGACATAGTAGACTTAGACACATGGGGTAAGAGATGATGAATCAGTTAGTAGCGAGAGGTTTATTGGACCCGCTGACCAGATTCGAGTTACCCATATGTGAGTTTTGCCTAACCAGCAAAATGACGAGAAAACCATTTGGCGATGCAATGAGAGCTGGGACTCCATTGCAGTTAACTATTGTGCCTTCCTTTTTTTTTATTGTGGTCTTATGAGCATGAGAGTCAGAAATGGAGTTGTGTAGATAATTATAGACGCTTACGTGTGTTTTGGTTCATCTATCTGATTTTGCATAAGTCTGAGGCATTAGACTATTTTAGGAGGTTCATAAGCGAGATAGAAAATCAGTTAGATTTGAGAGTAGAGACTCTCAGAACCGAGCGAGAAAGTAAGTATTCGTCTAAACTATACATGAGGCTCTATTTCGAGAAGAGTTTTACGAGACTACTGACTATTAGTCAGTTTCCCATTTGAGCTTTGGACAGGGAGGCAGCCTAACCTTAACCACTTGAGGTTATGGGGTTGTGCCATGATTTCTCGCATTCACACGGTGAGTTAGACCCGCGAGAAAATATGTGTTCTTAGGTGAACACGAACGACACTATAATCAAGATTGAGTCTCGTAATACTATATTTCTTGAGAATGATTTCCCTAAAAGAGATGAAATCAATTTGTACCCTACCCTTTATGCGATGGATGAGCCTAGTGGCTCGGGAAGCCCAGCGGCGGGATACAAGAATCCACTACGGATCTTGATCTTAGTGGGAGCGATCCATCAAGAGGTAAAGATTTTTTCTCTCCTCCTAAGAGTGTCGAGAATGCATATTTAAACGTTGTTTCTCGATTAAGGGTGGGACCCTCGTTGCGACTCTAGAGGATGATGAGAAATCTAAAACGGTCCGAGAAACTTTCGAGAGTTTTGCAAAAGATGCAAAATACCGTTTATTGAAGGCCATAAATGAAGAGAAGGAATTGATGAGAATCAACGTGGTCTGGGACCTAGTTGATTTGCCTAAGGGCGGAAGGACTATTGGGAACAAGTAGGTTCTCAAAGTCAAAATAAAGGTTAACGGATTGATAAAGAGGTAAAGAACCCGTCTAGTAACCAAGGGTTACACTTAGACTGAGGGGTGGACTATCGAGGAGTTATAATCCAATTTATCTCGATCAGTTTATCTTTCAGCGATTGTCACGAACATGGATCAGGAGTTACATCACAAGGACGTAAAGACCGCTTTCGTAGTGGAAGTCTAGATGAGGCGATCTACATGGAGCATCCCTTTGGGTTCGTTCTAGTAAATCAGATGGATAAGGTTTATTGATTTTAGAAATCATAATACGACCTTGAGCCATCATTTAGACAGCAGCGCTTGAAATTTCACGAGAATGTAATATCTTATGGTTTTGTGATGATCGAGTAAGATCATTGCATATATCTGATACGTCCCGATGACTCCTTTATGAACATGTTCGCATATGTAGGTGACATTCTGTTGGCTGGGAACAACAGAGAGTATCCAATGACCATTGTAACATGGTTATGAGGTTTTAGTTCATTCTCAGATTTTAGATCCATAGGGATCGCTTGAGAATGGTATTGACTCTTTAACAAGAGTTTTACATCAGGTAGATTTTTAAGCATTTCGAGAATAACGAACGCAACTTAAAAGATACTCTTATCGCTAAAGGAAAAAGACATGAATCTTGACACATGTCCTAAAATTTATAAAGAAATAAGGGAGATGAGCAGAATCCCTTATTCTAGTGCAAAATACATTTCTAGTGTATGCGATGAGGCATACATGACCAGACATTTATTTTATGGTAGATCTGGTGAGTAGGTATTAATAGAATCCTGGAAGGGATCACTGTAGAGGAGTGAAAAAGGATTCTGAAATATTTCATTTGAATTGTGGACCTCTCCATGTGTTACAGATGAGGTAATTTGCGTCTGGGATTTAGATACTGACTGGGAGTAGTGATCTGAATAAACACAAAATGTTTTATCTTCTTAGAGCAGTATGAAGAGAACCTGTATATCTCTATTTACGATAGAAACTGAGTTTGTAGTATGCTTAATTGCAGTTCATGAGAATGGTTGGCTTCAGAAATTTTCTGGAAAACTTAGAGGCTGTGACAGATAGTGAGAGGTCAGTGATGATTATTGTGATAATCAAACCGACACTGTCAACAAATGAGACCCTAAGTATAATAGTAAAGCCAAATACATTGATACCAAAGACCACTTTATGAGAGATATTACCGAGAAGGGTATTGTGACATCTAAGTATACCTTGAAATACAGTATGAGAGCTGATCTTTTCAGAAAACCCGTTGTGAGAGATTCCTTTGTGAGATAAGGAATCATTGGGTTTAGTGTACTTTAACATTTCTCCATATATACTGTTTTAGATGCTTATTTTAATATATGACATGTATGCATTATTGAGTCACATATTTATTTCATGCATCATTTGTTGTCATATAGTATGATCTTGTGATAAAATATATGTCAGGCAGGCGTGGTCGACTCTCTCACACGAGTGATCACCTCCGACTCTGAGTGAGCGGAGATGAGACGGATTCTAGTTGTAAGAGGCTTTGAAAGTAGCCCTACTAGAATATAAGTCGCCCTGATATGTGTTCAGGATGAGGTCATATACAATATGACCGATATGGAAATACCCACATCCATGTTGCTTGTAAATAGCCAGGTTTGAGATATCAGATATCACCTGCGATTTGTGATATTGTCTCTGAAACGCTCTCTCTGAGATCTCTGGGTAAAGTCTTATGTGTAGATTGAGTCCCATACCTGTACAGTGTTAGAGAAATCTGACATATGTCTTTTGAGAGATGGGGGAATAACACTGTGGTACGTGTTTCATACCACGTGTGATGAAACGACCATGGGACAGTGGGAGCTATTATTTGAGACGATAGTTTGATCTTGATCCCCGTTCCCACTGTGTGAGACCTGAGATCCATTGGGTGGGATCTCTTATGTCCTTATTACTTTTGACTGTCTCTAGAAGTTTTGGTTCAGTGTTGCTACTTTAGTCTGTTACCTATGGCCCGGAAGATAAATTGAGATCTAAGGAGCAGGTCTAGAAAAGCAGCTGAATTGAGACCGATAGATTCGAGTTTGGGAAAAGAAAGGCCAATAGACATTACATCATTGTCATGTATTCACAGGTCGACCTGTTATGTTAATCCATGCTGGGATTCAAACATAATGGTGAATACATAGTCGAGCAAATTGATTGGGGATTACTTTCGATGAGAAAAGTGGCTCGATGGATGTAAATGCATTGAGTCTGGGATATAGCGAGTTATTTTTATACTAACGGTGACTCTTCGATCATCCTAACAGGTGTATCGAGAGTCTTTGCTTGCAGGTGTACTCGCCGGTCGCACGACATCCAATCCAGTATGAAAGTCCAGTAGGTTGATGTGAGAGATCGCATGAGTTGCGATCTTGTGATTGACGGAAGTGAAATGTCCTCATGTGCAAGTGGGAGATGTAGGTTAATTATGCCCATTGTGGGGCATTTTTGGTAAGAGTAAGATAATGTGGTAACTCCCATTATTAATTACCAACATTAACCATGCATTATGGTAACTCCCAAAAACTTAACCCTAATGGCTATGATTCTTTTGATTGCATTGAGAAAGAATGATTCCTACCTTGTGGGTGGACAGCAGCCATGGGAGAAAACCATGGAGGCTAGGGTTTCAAAGAATTCTTTAGAGAGAAAAAAAAAGAGTGAGGGATGGAGATTTTCGCGTAGGAAAATCTCCTAACGTCAAACGATTCACAGGACATGAGGGTTGAGGCGTTGTGACACTGTGGTGGTGATTCGACCAACCTCGTGATCACCATCCCGACTGCGAAATCGGATCAAAGAACGTGTCATTTGAAGATTCTACGAATTGAGGTATCCTAAACCCGATCTATTTTATTTTCCGAAAATTATTGTATGCTTCCGCTGTATGAGAATCCTAGAAACCCAACACTTATCATAATAATATTTTATTTCATTATTAGTACTAATTTTGAACACTATTTTTATATATTGTAAGAATTAATTTATATGATCTTAATCATAATTTTTAAATATATAAAGTAAATTTATTAAATATGTACAATAACTCAAAAATTACATGTTACAATCGATATTATCAATTCAAGAGAGGTATTTTTTATAAACTATTGACATTCGGCAATCATTTGTAATCTGATTAAATTTGATTCGAATTGGATCGATAGATTCTTTTGATATATGTGCTTTTTATATACAAAATTTGAAACTTTAGCAAATTTGTAGTTTTTTTTAGTTTTTCTTCTCCTTGTTAGGAGAAATTCTGTCAAACGAGATTTTTTAAAACTTTTTAAAAAAGAGTTTTTTTTCGTGAAGAAAAATTTAAAGAATAGCTTTTAAGTAAAAGTTTTGAGGGAAACTTGTACTTCTCCTTTTTTTTAATACTCTGACTTTTTTGAAATTTTATATTTTTTGTTCTATTTATATTCTCACATAATTATTTTTATTCTATTAATATTCTTATTTAAATTAGACAAAATTTTAAATATACTGATTAATTTTTAATTTTTAACCTTATTTTAAGAGTAAAAAAGTAAAAATAAAAAAGCTTTATTTCAAAATTAAAAAAATTAAACAAATTTTAATTTTTTTAAAAAAATAATTAATTTTTATTTCTCTTTAAAAAAAATTAAAAAAAATCGAGCACTCGGCAGTATCAAATTGGAAATTACTTATATATGCAACCCCCGCAGATTCTGCGGCACCTGTCAACTCACATTTTGCAAAGAATGGCATTTTGTTCCGTCGGCTTTCCATTTGGGTCACAGGTTACCCACCAAGGATATGTTCCATAAAGAGAAGAAAAACAGCAAAAAATTCTCTTTTAATTTCCCCCTCTTTTTAGGGTATTTTTTATAAAGAGTAATATTTATTTCAAAAAATAGGGGTAGATATTACCCTGTAGGCGTTGGGTAATACAACAGAAAAAGGAATTAAATTTTTAAAATAAAAATATCTACAGAGAATATTAATTTTTGAGAGAGAATTGATATAATTAAATATAGAGAGATAAAATTTAAAGTAATTTAATTTTTTTAAAAATAAAAAATTAATGTATTTAGTTTTAGAGAGAAAAACTTAAAATCTATATATTTAGAGAAAGAAAATATGAATTAAATTCATTTTTTTAGAGAAAAATTAATATATATATATATATAATTTTAGATGGAGAAAAATTAATTTTATTTTTTGGATAGAGAAAACATAAAATAAACGGTTAAAGAGAAAATAAGAATCAAATAGGTTTTTTTAGACAAAAAAATTAATGCGTTTAGTTTAGAAAGGGAAAATTAAATTTTATTATTTTAGAGAGAGAATTTTAAAATAAATATGTTTGAAGAGATAATATGAATTAAATCGTTTTTTAAGCGACAGAAAATTAATGCGTTTAGTGCATAGAGAAAATCTAATTTTATCTATTTATTTTTAGAGAGAGAAAAATTAATTTTGGTTTTTACCGAGAAAAAAATAATTTTGATATTTTAAAGAGAAAACTTAAAAAATCAATGAATTCGGTGATTAGCTGTTGATTAAGAAATAGTATTACTGACTACCCATGCGGCACTGGATGCAACCCTTTTCCTTTCCTTTTGCTGATCGTCTGGTTATCAAGACTGACCCATCTTTGAAGTTACATTAAGCACTTAATTTTCTATTCCTAATCACCGAATGGCCTAAACTTCTGGTCAATGAAACATCCAAAGGGTAATCCTAACGTCTCTCTCCTGCTTCAATTTGCTGTTTTTGGATTTCTCCATTAATCCCAAGGACTTTAAAATGTAAGAAAGGACTCCACAAAAATCCCCTTCCTCTCTTTCTTGTTGTTCATGATCCAGCGATGAAAATGACAACAACGAGGTTATAAAGATAATTAAAATAAATAAATAAATAAATAAATAAATAATAAATAAATAAATAAATAATATATATATATATCTAAAATATAATTGTTTAATTTATACGAATTTTTTTACGGTACTCATTCCTATTCAAAGTCATTTTTTTTATAAATTCTTAATTGTCATATTTTTACAAATAACTCGTATCCATATTTTTAATGATCTACCTCTACATTTTACTAGATGTCATATATTTAAATTCTCAATTCTTCTAACCGGTGCATCCATGATTCTTCTTTGCACATGTCCAAACCACGTTAGACGACATTTTCGTATCTTATCCATAATTGAACTAATTCTCAATTTATTACGAATTTTTTCGTTTCTAATTTTATTTTTTCTAGTTTTACTACACATCTATCTAACCATCCACATTTCTGTTATAGCTATTTTTTGTTCTTATTATCGTTTAATAATCCAATACTCAATACCATACAATAGTGCAGGTTTAACCGCGATTTTATAGAACTTTCACTTCAAATGTATTGATATCATACGATCACAAAAAATTTTAAATGTCTTTCTCCATTTCATCCAATCCGCTTGTATTCTATGGTTCACATTCCCAACTATATTATCATCGTTTTGAATAAAATAACCTAAATATCTAAATCGTTCACTTTTTGGTATATTTTATCCATTTAGTCTAATTATTTTTTTATCATTCCGATTACTGTTACTAAACATATATTTCATATACTCAGTTTTCGATATATTCAGTCTAAACTATCGAGATTCAAGTGTAACACTCCATAACTCTATTTTAACATTAATACTCTCTCTAGTTTTATCAACTAACGTTATATCATCTGTAAAAAAAACATATATTATGATATTTTATTTTGAATATTTTTTGTAATTTCATCTTGAATATTTTGTATGATTTCATCTATTACTATTATAAATAGAATCAGACTTAATGGCGATCCTTGATAGAACCCAATGTTAACGGGGAAGCTATCACTCAAATCCCGACAAGTTCTTATATTGGTTACAGCTTTCTCATATATGTCTTTGATGAAATTAATGCATTTTGAGAATATCCATTTTTTCATCAACGTCCACCACAATACGTCCTATCGTATGTTTTTTCTATATCATTGAATACCATATGTAGATTTTTCTTATGTGTTCTATGTCTCAATCAAATATCTTAACAAGTGAATTGTTTTCATGGTAGATCTCTCAGACGTAAATCCAAATTGATTTTGAGATATATTTATTTTCAATCTCAATCTATACTCTATCACTATTTTCCATAGTTTCATAGTATGGCTCATAAGTTTAATTCCTCTATAGTTTGAATAATCTTATATATCTCATTTATTTTTATATAACGGTACAATTATATTCTTTCTCTATATTTTGGGTATTCTCTTGGTTTGTCAAATTTTGTTAAAAATATCCGTTAACATTACTATACCAAATTTACTTAAACATTTCCACACTTCTAGGGATACGCTATTAGATCCTATGACTTTATTATTCCTTATTTTCTTTAAAACCTTCTTCATTTCATGAGAACAAATATTACATTTAAAGTTTTTATTAATCTTTTCTGCATGTTTCTCGATATTTCCTATATTTGTTGTACTCTTAACATTGAAAAGATTATCAAAATAATCTCTCCATTTAGATATTTTCCCTTTCTTTCCCTTATCTTGGTAATTCTGTATATCTCTCTTTCTCCGTTTTTAATTTTCAATTTTTTGTATAATTCATTATACATCTTACTCTTTGATTCTTGGATAATTTTTTTCACATCTTTTTTTACAGTTTTGTATTTTTCATATACATCGCTATTATTATTATTTTTAAGATTCCTATAACACTTTCGTTTGGTTCAAATCGTAGTTTGTATTTTTTCATTCTATCACCATGATTCATTGCCTATTGGGGCATGACCTTTAGATACATCAAGAACTTCCTTACCTATATTCTTAATATTAGTAAACATCTCTTCCCATATTATTTCTAAATCATCATTAGTAAACAAATCTGTTACTTGAATTAATTTATCTCTAAATGTCATCATTCTTTCTCCTTTCAAATTCGATCACTTAATTCTTAACTCTACAAATGGACGATATTTCTTTTGTTTTCTAGACACATGTATATCTAAAACTATGAGTTTATACTGAGTCGTCACATTCTCCTCCGGCATAACCTTATAATCCTTACAAGTCATTCTATCATCTCTACTAGTGAGAAAGAAATTTATTTGATTAGGTTTAGATATATTTCTATACGTCACTAAGTGTGCGCCTTTTTTCTTATATATGGTGTTTACAACTATCAGATTTAATATTGTGGCAAACTTTAAAATTGTACCTCTTGCCTCGTTCGTACTACCAAAACCAAAGTTTCCATGTAAGATTTTGAATCCTTTATTCCTCTCTCCTACATGTCCATTGAAGTCTCATCCAATAAATAATTTCTCTTCACTAGATGTATAAATTTATCTAAATCCTCCCAAAATTATGTTTTACTAACGGTATCTATACCTATTTGGGACGCATAAATACTAACTATATTAATTACGTTTTTTCTATTTAGTATCTTGACAAGTATAATTCTATCACATTTCCTTTTTATCTCTATTACATTATCTAATAGATTCTTATGTACGATTATTCATACTCTATTCTTAGTTCTATCTTTACTTGTGTACCAAAGTTTATGATCATAAGTCTCTACTACTTTAACCTTCTCCCCAACCCACTTAGTTTCTTAAATGCACATGATATGAATTTTTCGTCTATTTATTGTTTCTCCTATCTTTCCTAACTTATCGGTCAAAGATCTTATATTTCAAGTGACTAAACGAATTCTATTTTCTTGGACTAACTTATTTACCAGCATCCTAAGATCCCTTGTTAACTTATCGTTACATTCGGGATCCGATATAACGCGTCGCTGAGGGGAAAACGCCTAAAAGTCTTTATATATTTGTCTCTTATTTTTTAATTGATAAAATATTTTATGCAGTCTTGACCTACCAACAATAAAAATGATGAGATTAGTATTTATCTATAGCCGGACCAATCCTGTTTGTCCATATCGTTTTAACTTAAATCATCACTCTAGCATCTGACAGCTGCTGATCCTTCTTTGTTACATGAAATCATCGCTCCTTCTGTTGCTAAAAATCCAAGTACTTGTCCAATATACTATGTTTTATTTGAATAATACAGGCACACGATGAAACCAAGGACATTTGATATGGATCATAGGATGCCAAAAGACTAAAATAAATCTAGTCCATTTGTTCATAGATGGAGCGTCCTTTCTTTCCATTTTCTATGCTTGAATATAATCAAATCCAATATGGCTTTGACCATGAAGTTTTTACAACAACAACAGATGTATCAGAGTTGAAGAGGAAGCAACAAGACATCATGATGGATGTAGAACAGTTTCAGTCAACCAATGTCTCTGATCTTCAATGTTGTTTTTTACCACCACACATTTCAGATGATTGGGAATGGGATGATGATTTCCAACTTGATGAGGTTTTGCAACAAATTCTGTCATTTCAAGATGCAGAAAATGATTATATCCGATCTGAAATTCCCAAGCATGTTGAAGTTGACAATAAAAAGCAAGAAGACTCTTTTGATTTAGCCTCTTTGGAGCCTCTCAACAGTTTCAAGCACAGAGTCAAGAAGTTCAAGTACGAGAAACCAACCAATGTACACGATAAGCCACCGAGTCCTAGCAGTGAAAGATTATCAACTGAGGAGATTTTGAAGGTTGCCAAAGAGTGGTCTATTCAACAATCAACACAAAATGGCTCCAATTTTTCCTTCCTAATGCATCCTTATGGATCTTCTCTCTCTGGCCTTTCCTTCAAAGATATGAGAACTATGGAAGTCGCCCACAATCTTTTTGCAGTAGCCCAGAAGATTAACCGCAAAGAGTTTGAGCAGGCAGGCAAGTGGCTCAAACACTGTGATTGGATTTCATCCAAAAGTGGCGATTCAGTGGAGAGAGTTACTTTTTACTTTGTTGAAGCTCTACGCGACAAGATTGCTCGCGAGACAGGAAAAGACAATGAAGCAAGACTTGAGGAGAAGAGGCGGAGTGAATAGATCAATGCTGCCCTAGATTTTGATCTTGCAACACTCGTCTTCCACGAAGAAGTTCCTATAACTCGAATACCGTTTTTCGTGGGGGTGCAAACTATCATAGAGACTGTAGCATCATCAGCTAAGATTCATGTCATTGATCTTGCAATCAGGTGTGTTAGTCAATGGACGGTACTAATTCAAGCATTGGCTGATCGTAAAGACTGCCTGATTAAGCTTCTTACGATAACAGCTATTGAAGAATCAAAAGAGCAAAAATTGGAGGAACTAAGCAAGAGATTGTCAAGCTTTGCCGAGTCAATCCAATTGCCTTTTTCTTTTAAGGGTATTTATGTATCAGAAATGAGTGAGCTCAAGGAAGAAGTTTTCGACCTACAAGCTGATGAAACTATCGTTGTTCATTCTCCAGTTATACTGAGAAGTATGATCTAAAAGCCTAAATGTCTGAAATCTTTAATGAGAGTCCTTACAAAGCTGAATCCATGTTTGATTGTGGTTTCTGAAGTCGATGCCAGCCTTAATTCACATTCATTTGTAGTCCGTTTTGTAGAAGCACTTCTATTTTACAGTACATTCTTTGATTGCATAGAAGCCTGCATGAAAGCAGAGAGTTTAGCTAGAATGGTCTTGGAGACTACGTATTTTAGTGAGGGAATAAGGAAAATTGTTGCAAATGAGGGTAAGGAGAGAATTAATCGAAGTGTTAAGCTCAAAGTTTGGAAAGCATTTTTTGCAAGATTTGGATTGAAGGAAATTGAACTAAGTGACTTGTCAATAGACCTAGCTAAAAAGGTTCTTAAGCAAAGCAACGATGGGAACTTTTGCACATTGGATAAGACCGGGAAGTCCCTCACTGTTGGTTGGAAGGGCTGCCCTTTGTTTTCGGTTTTAGCTTGGAAACTCCATTGAGAGCAAGGGTGGAAGGAAATGCTACCTGAGGCCGTGGGGATTCATGGTGGAACATACAAAAGATTTTTTAAGTTCACATCTGAAGGAATGAATGCCCACGTGGGGCATCTTTCCATATTTGAAAAAAAGAAATTATCTCACTTTCCATATGCACAAATGGTAACTGATGGGATTTGAATTCCCTACCATTTGTGGTGTCGGAGGTATAGGAAAATTAGGGCAAAACCCTAGGAAGCATACAATAACGATTAGCACAAAATTTGTGAGGAGACACAATAGAGAGGGAGAAAAATTCTACGAAGAGAATTTGTGTCACCGGATTTCGATTGCGGTGTTGTGGTGCTGCGGTGATAGCTCGGCTTTCGTGGTTATCATCCCGACAGCGAGGTCATTTGATCGAGGTTCGTGGTTCCCCGGATTTTGCAATCTACCTTTTGAGGTATGTCCGAAAACCCTAATTTTTTATGATTCTGAAAATTTTGCACGCTTCCGCATGTGTATGTGCATATAAATCCAACATTGGTATCAGAGCATAGGGTTGGATTTATTAAATAATTTTCGGAATATTTTCGGGTATAAAACAAATATGGGGTTGCAAAAATAGGTTTCGGATCACGGATGAGTTTCGTGAATCCGAATACACCGTGACGTTACCCATATCACGTAAATCTTAAATATATTTTTTTCTGAATTTTTTGAGCATGTTTAAGCCATGAAAATTGAAGTTAAAGTTTTCGGCCCTAAGGGTGCTCAAAACATAAAAATCTAGATCTATCCGTGTAAAGGGATTGTTGATCTGAATAAATGGCATATTTGTGTTCCATGTGCATTGATCTACGTTTTGACATGTATTTTGCAATGATTGGATGTCGGAAACTGGGATTTCCGGCAAGGCCGCGGAGGGCCAAAACTTGGAAATGTGATTCGCCGTGATTAGGGTTTGAATCATTCAAAAAACGAGTTTGAAATATTTTTGGGAAGTCCAAATATATTTTCCAGCAAAAATCGTTGTAAAAAATTAGCTAAAAATGGGTTTTCTGAGAACCGGATCGAAAAACCCGTTGTAGGACCCGTCGGGCGAAGAAGAATCGGCCCAGACCCGCGGGCGCGTGACGAGCACGCGCCAGAGGGCGCATCTAGCAGGCGCGTGTATTGCATGCGCCACACAGGCGCGTGAAGCGGGGGGGTAGGCGGCGGTCGGGTCGGACCTTGACCCGGACCGACCCGCAAACCGACCCGACCGAGTCGGACACGGAACGTTTGATCGGGCGGTCGGGTCAACCCTGACCCGTTGACCGACCCGGTCTGACCCGGCTCAGGGCTGCTCAGCGCGTGAAGGCGCGTAAGCCGCGTGCCGCGACTGGTCGCGAGTGAGCCGATCCGCGTGTGGCGCGTAGCTGCTCGTGTGAAGCACGCCGCGCGTCTGATGCGTGCGGCAGGCTGCTGCCGGCACGTGGCGGCGTGTGGGGAGCACCGCCGGCGAGCGGCGGCGAGTGGGGACCCTGGCGGCGCGTCAGGTTGTCGAAAATTGATTTTTTCAATTTTTTTTGGGTTCTATGTGCATATTTGTGACTATTTGTGGGATTTTGTGTACTGAATTAAAGTCCGAATGATGAGATGAGGTCCCGGGTTGTGGTGTATGGTGTCCGTTGACTCATATGCTCACTTTGGAGTCAATACTCGATTCATTTTGGATTGTTAATTCGTAGGGTGTACGAAATTGTGAAAATAAGCATTATTAGTCACTAACGTCTCTTTCTTTTTGTGACAGAGACAATGGCTGCGACAAAAAATATCGTACTTGATTTCGTTAATGGAGACAAGTTCAAAGGTGACAATTATGAGATTTGGCACCGTAAAGTTCAATTTGTTTTCGAGGAGTAGGACCTAGTGGAGGTTCTATTACACGAGATAACAGACCCCGGAGTGGGTGATACGCCTCAGGCGAAACTGGATGAGGAGGCGTATCGTGCATGGAAGAAGAAGGATGACCAAGCTAGGGTCATCCTCCTTAGCAGCATGCACGATGATCTGATTCCAGTGTACGAGCAGTATGTTACTGCGATGTCGGTTTGGAGTACTCTGAGAGAGCACCTTGGCTCCCGGTCAGCTCCTAAGCTGAGGATGCTAACTTATAAGTTTATCACCTATAAGAAGAGACCCGATCATACCATGACGCAGCATTTGATGCATATGTTAAGTATGATCGCTTCTCTAAAGAACATGGGAGAGCCAATGTCTGATGAGTTTCAGGTACTGGGAGTAATCCAGTCCTTGTCTGACTCTTGGGATGTTGTAAAGACCTACCTCACGCACACTGAGAGTATTCGTACTTTCATGGACGTGCGTAGGCATTGTGAGCTCGAGGAGGAGCGCCAGGAGGAGGCTAGGTCGGTTTCTGGTCATCCCTATATGGTGGAGTCGAGTAAGGGCTCCAAGGGCGTCAAGCGTAAATGGCGCAAATATGACAAGAAACCTCGCCAAGCTAAGAAGAAGCCATCAGCGAAAACCGTTGATAAAGGGCAGACACGCAAGAAGAAGGAGCTCGATAAGAGCAAAGTCCGATACTACGTTTGTGGCAAATCTGGGCATTTTGCTCGCAAGTATGGCGAGCGAAAGGTATGTCCTTCTTCTTTACATGGTATGAGTTATGTTTCATCCACTGTGATGCTTACTAACTCTTCTCATTTGTAGATTGTAGACTCAGGAGCCATCGACCATGTAGCTCGAGATAGGAGCGCATATGCGGAGTTCCGCCGATTGAGTCCCCAAGCGAGGAGGCTGTACGTGGGGAACGGAGCATTTGTGGTTGTGAAGGGGATTGGAACATGCAAGTTAATGATGCCAAGTAACCAAGTCCTATACCTGCATCATGTGCTGTATGCTCCCGAGATTCGGCGGAATCTCATTTTTGTCCTTTGTTTAGATCGTTTAGGATACTCTGTCATTTTCAGAAATTTGAGTGTTTTTGTCATTTACGATAACTCTGTTTTATGTACTGGTTTAGTCCATGATGGACATTATGCGCTGAATTTGGTTTCCTTTAATAAAATTTCTGATTTGTCTTTTATTGCGTATACATCTGATAGCGTAGTTGATGATGTTTCTATTTGGCATAGTAGACTTGGCTACATAGGGCAAGAGAGAATGAACTGGTTAGCTACGAGTGGCTTGTTGGGCCCGCTAACCCGGATCGAGTTGCCCTTATGTGAGTTTTGCCTAGCCGGCAAAGCGACGAGAAAACTATTTGGAAAAACAATGAGGGCTGGGACCCCATTGCAATTGATTCACTCCGATATTTGTGGACCTATGAATGTGAGAACCCGAAACGGAGTCACGTATTTCATTACGTTCATAAATGATTACACGCGTTTCGGTTACGTCTACCTAATCTCGCACAAGTCTGAGGCATTAGATTGCTTCAGGAGGTTTATCATCGAGGTAGAAAACCAGTTAGACTTAAGAATTAAAACTCTCAGAACCGATAGAGGACGCGAGTATTTGTCTGAGGAGTTTAAAGAGTTCTGTTTCGAAAAGGGTATTACGAGACAGTTGACTATTCCTGCTACTCCCTAGCAGAACGGGGTAGCCGAGAGAAGGAATAAGACTCTGTTGGAGATGGTGAGATCGATGATGGCGTAGGCCAATTTGGCTATTTCCCACTGGGGAGATGCATTGTTGACTGTTGCCTACGTTTTTAACCGTGTTCCAACGAAGTCTGTAGTCAGTACCCCATACGAGCTTTGGACAGGGAGGCAGCCTAACCTTAGCCATTTGAGACCATGGGGTTGTGCCGCATACGTTTATGATTCCTCGCACCTACACGGCAAGTTAAGCCCACGAGAAAAGAAATGTATTTTTATAAGGTACTCTGAATATTCTAAGAGACATGTGTTCCTAGGTGAACGTACGGATGGCACGGTCTCTGAGATCGAATCTCGTAATGCTACGTTCCTGGAAAATGATTTCCCTAAGAGAGGTGAAATCGATCAGGATTTCACATTTTATGAGATGGGTGAGCCTGACGGCCCAACTGAGCCCAGGGGAGGGAACCAAGAGCCTAAAATGGATCTTGGTCCTAGTGGGAGTAACCCATCTTGAGGTGAGAGGGCTCCTCCTCCTCATAGGAGTAGCCGGAGACATGTATTCCGACGTCATTTTCCGATAGAGGATGAGATTCTCATCGTGACTCCCGAAGATGATGAGGAACCTCAAACCTTTGAGGAGACTCTCGAGAGTCCTATGAAGGACCAATGGTTAGAGACCATGAAAGAGGAGATAGAATCAATGAGGGTCAACGGGGTCTGGGACCTAGTTGACCTACCTGAGGATAGAAGGGCTATAGGGAACAAGTGGGTTCTCAAAATCAAAAAAAAGGCCGACGGATCGGTGGAAAGATACAAAGGCCACTTAGTAGCCAAGGGTTACACACAGACAAAAGGGCATTGATTACGAGGAGACCTTATCCCCCGTAGTCAAATTTACATCGATCCGTCTACTCTTGGCAATTGTCGCAAGCATGGATCTAGAGTTGCATCAGATGGATGTAAAGACCGCTTTCTTTAATGGAAATCTGGATGAGGAGATCTACATGGAGCAACCCTCTAGGTTCGTTCTAGTAGGTCATGAGGACAAAGTCTGTCGACTTCGGATATATGGCCTAAAGCAATCATCCAGGCGGTGGTACCTAAGATTCCACGAGGAGGTGATATCTTATGGTTTTACAATGATCGAGGAGGATCATTGTGTTTACTTGATACTGTAACACCGACCCTCGGTGTATTCTATAGTGAATTCCATTTAATATATATATACATATATGTTGTTTCTATTACTACAGGTTCATGAATTTTCACAAAAAAAAAATGATATTTGACGGTAAAATACAAATCGGATCAATTTTGACTCAAAGAGATTCAAAACCTTAATTTCATATTAAATAAGTTAAATTAGGTCTAATATAAGATTTTGGGCCTAGTATGAAATTATGAAAATTTTATGGGTCAAATTAGAATTTTTATAAGTCAAAGGACTTGTTAGCAATTAACAAAACTTAAATGAAATGTGACAAGTGTATTCTTGTGTTGAACAAGTGTTATAGTGAGGAGGACAAGTGTTGGCCAAATGGAGATGAGAAAGGCAAGGTGGGCCAATGAGAACACATGCACAAAAAAAAAAGAACCAATCAAAACACATGCAATAGTCAAAATGATCCTATGGTTTAGATTAATTGGAGATTTGATCCAAGGGTGGTGACTTATTAACACAATAATAAAAGAAGAAGGCCTTAGAATGCTTGTTCATTCTTCCCAAATTCGTGAGAACAAGGAGAGAAGCAAGAGAGGAAGACAAAGAAAGTGAGGTAAGAAATTTTATCCTGTCTTACTTTAAATGTTATTTCTGTCCGTGATTCATCTCTGTTTTAAGGCATCTAAGAGCCAGAATTTGAAAATGTGATAGTTATATGAATTGTAGATCTAAGTCTTATTTTTCCAACGAGGTAAGAATCACCAAATTCTGATGCCTGTGCAAAACGTTATGGCACTTTTCCTGAAACTCGACATAGAAGCGTCCTGTTTCGAACCTTGACAGTAGTGAGTAAAAACGACCCCTCTCCACTCTTAGTTTGAAGAAACACAAAACATGAAAGTTATAGATATATGCCTTGTCTATAACATATAAAAATTTCAGCCATTACGCATGAGGAAATTGAAAGTTATACAATTTTCCTTAAAACTGTGTTGACAGAAACTGTATGTTTCACTAAAACGTATCTGTCCTGTTCATGAATTTTGTTCAACCCCTTCCAGACATATTTAGATAAAACTCAGAACACGAAAGTTGTAGATCTACATCGTAACTATAACATGTTAAAATTTCGTTAGACTTTGATGAGTAGGATGAAAGTTATAGCTTCTGTACGAAAACTGGACAGAATCTGAAACTTAAATATGGCTGTAACAAAATGAGGCTTACCGGGAATTCTGTGATTTGAATCTGAGGAAGTGTGCAAAATGAAAGTTATAGTGCTATCCCTTAGCTTTAAAATGAGACAAGAATCATCTGATTTGGATTGGTATAGCCAAAGTTATAGTCTGTTTTCCATGACTGCGCAGGTTAAAAATCTGCGGACTGTTTGTCTCCCTAAGAGTTATTTGAGTTGAACGGAGGGGACACTTGATTTACGCTTTGTGGAAATATTGGGGAGTGCGTTATCCTCCCCTAACTGTGAGTGGGACTTGACATCTACTTTTAATTGATACCGTGTTTTAAAAAGCTTTCAAAAGCATGATTTAAAATGGTATGATTGACCTATTCTTCTGGATTTATGAAAATGTTTTGTGATATATGGAGTGTCCCAACTTATTTATATCGATATGCATCCATGATTTTGATACTTGATGATTGTGCCACACTTTGATATATCCACATGATTTTATGCTTTCATTGCATATTGGCACATGCTTTTGACATGATAAGGCTTGATGATTTGGCTTGAGATATGTGATTTGGGCTGGATGCCCCTGTGGATACTGTGATGATGATGATATGCTTCCTATGGCATTCCGTAGCTACGAAGGACATTTGGTAGAGGCACCTGTTGTGTCCGGATACGCCTCTGCAGGGGGTATCCGCCAGATCGTCATACATATTGTATGGACAGTCGTTGGTTGAACCACTCCGGGGAGGACCTTGGTAGGTCTAGCACCGGCGGGTTTCCATACACGCTTGATCCTTGATACGTGTACGATATATATATACAGGCTAGTTGGAGTAGTCTGTGGCCAACGTTGGGGTAGAGAGCCTTATTTTATTACTTGCACTGTGAAAACCCCCAACGTTGCCCGTCCTTGGCCATGGTCGGCCCTTGCCGGGATATTTTCGGCTGGCTCTATACGATATAACGGACATACATACTGGATGCATATTTGATTTGATACGTATGCTGTGAATGATTTATTGAGATGTCATAATATTTTTTTTTGCATACTATGGATTTATTGGGACATAATTTTGGCACTCCTAATTCACCCAAAAATTAATTGTAGCATGTCATTCCCCCCGACTTGCTGAGTACCAACCCCCCTCTCTATGGTACTCACCCCTCACATTTCCCTCCTACAGGGGTAGACTCAGACCGAGAGATTTGTGCGCATTGTTGTATTGGATATTCTTTGGAGACTACTGGGCCGGGGTATGACTACCCGCTCTTCCGCTATATATTAAGGTTATTGTTTCATCTTGAGAAAGTTAGGATGACCATTGTATTTGTTTAAATTGGGATGACTGTATTTATAATTCTTCTGGTCTGTATAAGGTTCACTCTCACTCATTTTAATTTACATTGAGGCATACATGTATTATTTTTATCACTTGGGGATCTTTGTGATTTGGAAACTTGGATTATGTGAATGTTACAGCCTTACGGTGCTTTGATGTGCGGGACGTGGTGCCTGTGCATCTAGGTGCCGCGGCGGGCTCGTTGCGTGCCTGGCTCGGGAGTGGGTCGGGGCGTGACAGATACGATCTGATAACTCTTTTGTGATCCTGTCCTTGTATGTGGACGATATACTGTTGGCTGGGAACAACATTCAGTATATGATGACGATCAAGGCTTGGTTGTCATTGAGCTTCGACATGATCGACATGGGTGAAGCTGAGTTCATCCTTGGAGTTAAGATCCAGAGAGATCGATCGAGAAGAATGTTGGCTCTTTCACAAGAGACCTACATTAAGAAAATTCTCGAGTGCTTTGGGATGAGTGATTGTAATCTCATTGATACTCCAATCACCAAGTGTGATGGTCTGAGTCTTGAGATGTGCCCGAAAACACAGGAAGATATAAGGGAGATGCGTAAAATCCCTTATTCCAGTGCAGTGGGAAGTCTGATGTATGCGATGTTGTGTACACGACCAGACATATGTTACGCAGTCGGTCTGGTGAGTAGATATCAATCAAATCCTGGAAGGGGTCACTGGAGAGTAGTGAAAATGATTTTTAGATATCTCAAGGGAACTGTGAGCTACTCCTTGTGTTATGGGAGAGGGGATTTGCGCCTCATAGGATATTCAGACGCCGACTGGGGCGGTGATCTGGATAAGCGCAAATCGATATCAGGTTTTGCCTTCTTGCTCAATGGCGGTGCCATTTCTTGGAGCAGCAAGAAGCAAACCTGTGTAGCTTTATCTACGATGGAGGCTGAGTTCGTGGCTTGCTCAGTCGCAGTTCAGGAGAGTGTTTGACTCCGAAAACTATTAGATGACTTAGGGGTTGTGGCTGATAGTGGGAGACCAGTGATGATTTACTGTGATAATCAGGCTGCTATCGCCTACACTCGAGATCCTAAGTATCATAGTAGGACCAAACACATAGACACAAGATATAATTTTGTTAGAGACATCATCGAGAAGGGTGAAGTGACCGTCAAGTACATCTTGACACATTACATGGTGGCTGATCCCTTCACCAAATCCATCACTAGAGACTCATTTATAACACATGGAGAGTCATTGGGTTTGAGAATATTTTGACTTTTCTCATTGTACTAAACTGATGATGTGATGCTTATTATATTTATATATGATTTTGTGCATTATTCAGTCACATTTATATTTTCTTAAATAATGCACTTATTTATATTATGTATATTTTTTATGTGATAAAATATATGTCAAGCAGGTGAGGTTGTCTCTCTCACACGAGCGACCACCTCCAACTCTGAGTGAGTGGAGATGAGACAGTTTCTAGTCGTAAGAGGCATTGAGAGTGGCCCAGCTATAACAAAAGTCGCCCTGATACGTGTTCAGGATGAGGTCATTTGGGTTATGACCGACATGGAAATACCCACATCCATGTTGCATGTGAGTAGCCAGATTTGAGATCTCAGATATCGCATGCGATAGTGATATTGTCTCTGAGACACTCTCTCTGAGATCTCTGGGTAGAGTCTTGTGTAGACTGAGTCCCGTATCTGCACAGTGTTAAGAAATCTAACATATGCCCTTTTGAGAAATAAGGGATGAACACTGTGGCACGCGTTTCATACCGCGTGTGATGACGACTAGGGATAGTGGGAGCAATTACATGAGACGATGATCTATTCATGATCCCCGTTCCCACTGTGTGAGACCCGAGATCCATTGGGTGGGATCTCTAGTACCCTTATTTTACTTTCGACTGTTTCTAGAAGTCTTGATTCAGTGTTTGTTATTTTAGTCTGTTTACCTATGGCCCGGAAGATAAATTGAGGTCTAAGGGGCAGGTATAGGAAAGTAGCTAAATTGAAATCGATGGATTCGAATTTGGGAAAGGAAGACCAATCTATATTATATCGTTGTGTTGTATTCACCGATCGGTCTGTTACGTATATCCACGTTGGGATACGAACGTAATAGTGAATACACATTCGAGGATATATTGGGGATGACTTTCGATGAGGAAAGTGACTCGAATGATGTAAATGTGATGAGTCTGAGGTACAGCGAGATATTTGTTTTATTATTAACGGCGACTCCTCGAACATCCTAACAGATGCATCGAGAAGTCTTTATTTGCAGGTGTACTCGCCAGTCGCACGACACCCAATCTAGTATGAAAATCCAGAAGGGTGATACAGGAGATCGCATGAGCTGTGATCTCGTGATGGATGAAAATGCCCTCGTGTGCAAGTGGGAGATGAAAGAATGAATGCCCACGTGGGGCATCTTTCCATATTTGAAAAAAGAAAATTATCTCACTTTCCATATGCATAAATGGTAACTGATGAGATTTGAATTCCCTACCATTTGTGGTGTCGGAGATATATGGAAACTAGGGCAAAACCCTAGAAAGCATACAATAACGATTAGCACAAAATTTGTGAGGAGACACAATAGAGAGGGAGAAAAATTCTGCGAAGAGAATTTGTGTCACCGGATTCGATTGCGGTGTTGTGGTGCTGCGGTGATAGCTCGGCTTTCGTGGTTATTATCCCGACGGCGAGGTCATTTGATCGAGGTTCGTGGTTCTCCGGATTTTGCAATCTACTTTTTGAGGTATGCCCGAAAACCCTAATCTTTTATGATTCTAAAAATTTTGCACGCTTCCGCATGTGTATGTGCATATAAATCCAACAACATCAGATTTATTATCTTGTGATTTTAACCGCTTGAATTGAAATGAAACTTCTCCTATGTTCTAGAGGTTCGCAACTTTGTAGAAATGCCTCAGTCATAAACATACATGGTGTTATCTTCCCTAACATGCCTTGATTCATTCACGAGTTATCCCTTTAGGTCAAGTTTGAATGGCGATGTTGGCATTTCAAGTGTCTTTCCTCTAACTTTGCAAAGTAAATCATAAACTCCCTCAATATGGTGATCTTCTGGAAGTCTCAAAAGCCAAGTAAACTAGTTTGGACTCTCTAAATGGTGGGTGATCATATATACCATATGGTCATTAACAATTTCTTGAAAGAGAAACTTTCCACTCAACTCCACATAATCTTCGTAATCCACTATCTCACATGAACTAGCTGTTTGCCATTAATAGAATATTCATTGCCCAGGTATATGCTGCAAATCTGCAGCAGATGCACCCAAAAGGCTGATAGGGTATAGAAAAATGTCCCACTAGATGCAAGTGCAGTCAAGCATGGCAAAAAATCACAACATAAAAGAATGTTGCAGTTTGTTTACTCAATCTTCATCTTGAAACCATTTTTCTTTCACTTACAATGTGAAAGGAGTCACTTCATTTTTTATGCCTTGAAACCAAAGCAATTTTAAATTGGCCTGCTTCATTTGGCACCTTCTCTTTACAGGTAGCTCCAATAATTCTCAGTCCATGAATTGGTCATATGACCTGAATTTAATGTAGAATTTTGGTTCGAGTATTTGTTTAAGCCATAATCTGTTTTTTTTTTAATAAAAAAAACCCTTAAATTTAATGAGGACCCTTTAAAAAAATTGCTGCTGCAGGCGAGGCCGGCAGCCTAAAATGTTTAAAAAGTTGCAGTTGTTCCAACAAAGTTTTGGCTCTTTTTATCCTGGCATTTGTCAATATTGTCCAATTCTCTGAATAATGCAAAACGGTGGAAACAGTCTAGTATTCAAAACGATGTACCTTAATTTTATTATTCTACATTTGAGTAAGATAAAGGATTGCAATTTTGTAGAATAATCATCACACTGAAAACATGTTCTCCCCTTTTGCTTTTTCTGATCACAATAAAATTCAAGGTGGGTATGGTCTTAGGGAAGCATTTGCATTCCAAAAGCAGCAGATTGAAACAACATTCTCTGGTTGAGGCTTTGATCAAGAACCATTTTCAGAATGCTGGTCTTGGAATGATTTCAGTTTGGATCAAACTAACTCTGGAAATCAGTCAAGGAAGGAGATGAAAATGTCAAATGATGTCCAATGCAAAGATTTAGAACTTCTTGTGGCAAAGAAGACTGTGCCACACTCACTTTCTATGGCATCTTTGGAGCTATCTAGCAACACTGGAAATAGCTTCAACAAGATGAAAGGAGAAAAAATGTATTGAAGCAGCCCGTAAAAATCACAGGGGTAACCAGAGATTGTCCCCCGTAGAAGTTGCAAGGCTTGGAGGAGCAAAGTTCATTCATTACTCAAGCCCAAGAAATGTTGGCTTGTTATTTATAAGCACCCTTTTGACTATACTCTCACAAACCTATCTGAAGAATAAGCAAGAGATGTTGAGACCCTCTTTACTTTTCGCCGCAGTTGAGAAGATCAATGACAAGGAATTTGGCCACGCAACCAATTGGCTCAAACATTATGATTGGATTTCCTCCAAAGCTGGTGATCCAGTTCAACGTGTTGCTTTCTATTTTGCCGAGGCTCTTCGTGAAAAACTTGCTTTGGAAACAGGAAAGATGAGAGCAAAAGGTTTGGAGGAGAAGCGCAAGAGTGAAATGATGGATGCCGCATTGGACTTTGACCTTGTGACTCTAGTATGGCACAAGGAAATCCCTCTTCCCCAAGCTATGACCTTCAGTTTTGTACAGGCTTTACTAGAAGGTGTCTCATCTGCACGCAGAATTCTTCTGATAGATCTTGCAATAGGAGGCAGTCGATGGACAATCTTCATGCAAACATTGACAGAGTTCAGACAATGTCCTATTGAGCTTCTGAAAATATCTGCAGTTGGAATTAAAGGGGGACAGAAGATAGATGAGGTAGGCATGAACCTAGCAAGCTTTGCGATATCACTAAAATACCATTTGCATTCGAAGAAATTTATGCGTCAGACTTGGATAAGCTTAAGGAAGAACATTTCCACATAGGAGATAATGAAGATATGGCAATCTTCTGTGCACACATACTTAGAACAATGGTGTCAACGCCTAAATGATTGGAGTCTCTAAAGATGGTGTTAAGA
This sequence comes from Dillenia suffruticosa, assembly GCA_033439265.1. Lineage (NCBI taxonomy): Eukaryota > Viridiplantae > Streptophyta > Magnoliopsida > Dilleniales > Dilleniaceae > Dillenia > Dillenia suffruticosa. The sequence goes on from JAVTVX010000027.1 coordinate 4,650,468, forward strand.
AAGCTCAACCCGTCTATTATGTTGGTCACTGAAGTTGAAGCAAATCACCCAATTCGTGGATTGCTTCATTGAGGCACTGTTCCTCTATGGGGCATATTTTGATAGTCTAGATGTTCGTATGAGTCACCAACAGAGAGTTAGCCTAATATGAGTCACCAAACAGTTGGCCTAATAGGATGTGGCGCTAGGTTTATTAACCAAGTTTTCGAGTTCGACTCGCGGTTTGAGTATGGAAAAAACTACGTTGGGAGAATAGTCCCCTTAAAAGGACCACTGCAATTCCTGAACCGTATTAGTCGGAGTATGGATTCGAATATCGATTGATATAGTACAAAAAAAAAAGATGTTCGTATGAGTCCAGGCAATTGAGTTGGTTTATTTTCACGAATTGCAATTGAAGGTGATGAGGGGCTTAATAGAATGTGAAGATTGAAGTCGTTTGGGATGGAAGAAATTGAGCTTGGTGGATCACGTTTTTGCCAAGCAATTCGCTTGTGGTAACTTTTGTACTTTTGATAGGATAGGAAAATTCCTCACCAATGGGTGGAAGGGTACTCTGTCTCTGCTTGGAAGTTCCACTGGGAAAGAGAGAGATAATTAAGCATGTCATGCAAATCTATATTGTCTAGAAAGACTAGTCCAAAGCCAACCACCATATGGTCTGTCTATTTGTTTGTTTTTCTAAATTCAAAGATCCAAGCAATGGAATGAAATGCTAGACCGGCATATTCACGCTACTCTAAATTTTCCCCAGCTCAAATAAACAAGGTAACTGTGGCAATTCTCAATCACCTGAAATAATGAATCAGAACAATATGAAACAGTGGAAACACCCCTTTCCCTGCTTTACCGAGTATGCTACAATTGCAGAAAGCAATAGGCGGAGTCATGTAATTTTCACCCAAAAAAAATGTTAAGTTGATAAATCCATCAATTAGAACACTTTCCCAAATCCAGATTCGGGTGATTCCCGCACAAGCCCCTTTACTCTCTCTTCATGCTAAACCCTAAATTATTTTTGCTTCTTTTTATATACAAAGCACTAGTAAAGACAACAGATGAATCTCTCTCCCCTCTATCTCTTATAAACAAACAGAAAATGTGAACCTTATTGCGTGCCTCACTGTTTTGCAAGCCAAACTCTACCTCCAAGAGAAGACCGGTTGCTTCCCTTTTCCCAACCAACTTTCTCCAAAATCCTCCACTTCTCTGTTTCTTACCCTGTTTCTTACTGGGGACTATAGGCAAAGCACCATCTGCATCAATATCATTATTGTTGTTGATCCCATTTAGGCCAGCTTTCCCACCTGAAGAGTCTTGTGCCCCATTAATACAAACATAGGATTTTGAATTGCCATTTGAAGAGGTGGTAGGTTGCTCGGTGAACATGCTCATATCTTTTGTTTTGAGAGTCTTCAGGACCTCACCCCATGTCTCATCCTCAGCTATCATTTGATCAAGTAGACAGGGATGCAGGTTGGTTAGCTTCTGATTGGGGGAGGCTGCGCTGATTGTTGTGGCAGTGCTGGAAGTAGTGTCGGCAACAGTGATGGTTGCTATTATGTCACTGGGGTTGGCAATAACCTTGTCAAAAAGAGCTGCTTCCCTTGGTGAAGCCAATGCCTTGAGCTGCTTTCCCAGGTTTAGAATGGTTGCTTGGCATTCTGCCAACCTTTCTGAAGCTGCAGTGATCTCCATTTCCTATCAAATATGACACGTTTGGGATCAGCACTACATAAAAATGTTATGCAACAAAAATATATTTCAGATCTTTCAACAAAATCCATCAAAGACCTACATTAGATAACATAGTATGCAAAATTAAATCCTGCTCCCTTGGCACCGAAGCCAGGAAATTTTATTAGTGTCTAGAAAGTAATTTATATTAATTTTGCTTCAAACCACTATATTTAACTTTTATGGGAATTCCAAGAACTATTATCATTGCATGGTCATGGACACGGTTTATACAATGACATCAGCATTGCAACAACTCAGATGGAATCTGCATTTTTCTTTTTTCTGAAAAACCCTGATAATAATATGACATACACGAATATGTCATCTAAGATATCATGTTCCTGCTTTAATTTAACCATTCAAGAAAATTATGTACTTCTCTTTATTTTTAATCATTTTAAATCTTTAAAAGGTACTTTAAAGAACACATTATTGCTTTTCTGAATTACCCAATCCAAGTTTTAAACTACAGAGAAGTTTAGCAAGTAATGCATTCCTTTAACTAAATAGTGTCCCAGTTCAGAGAAAAAATTCTAAAATAGAATCAATCATACTCGGTCACTTGAAAACACAAGTACAATTACATGGATAAATGATCAGCCGTACACCGGTTGAAAATTTAATGCAAAATTTCTATCTCACTCAAACCAAAAGTACAGTTTAAATTTACACCTTGGGTTATGAAACTTACAGTTCTAGGCCACTGCTCCTCTTGATTTGGGACTGACTCCTTCGCACTGAAAAAGTAACACATTTCAAATGTCTAAAACAGCAACCAAATAATTACAAAATTCCAAAGCATTAAAACTAGTAACCTCACACCTCACCAGCTGAAGCTGCAGCTCAAGGCATGCTGCCTCCAATTCTTCGCAGCTGCTAGTTTTGTTATCCAGCTCTTCTTCCAGATTTGAAAGGTTTAGCTGAGCTTCATTTAGTTCAACACTGGAAGTTTTAAGCTGAGTACTAAGGTCCTCATTGACCACTTTAAGCTCTTTAATCTGATCCTCAACAATCCCCTTTGATCCTCTCAGGGTTTCTATCTCTGTCTTTAAGTTTGCATTCTTTTGTTCTGATTCATGTAGTTGTACAGCTAACAAATTGCTCTTATCAATTACTAAGAGGAGTCTCTCTTCCAAACCCCTTCACAGATTCCAAATTTGCTAGCTCATTTTTCAATTTTTAGATTTCCTCTCTCAGATTTCTATGAAGCTCTTCCATTTGAAAAAGATGATTATTGTAGCCATTTGAAATATGACTAAGCACTCCAACTTCCATTTCACTTTCGCTTCGAGTGTCATCCCACTCAAAATGCTTTTTGATTGCATCTTTCATGCTTGAAACATCTTGAAGGGAAAAGCAGTGGTTCGGTATCCAGTCCAGCGCAGAAGCAATCTCTTGGGCAAATTTTTCCATATCAGCCTCTCCATTTATCAAGTCATTGCAAGTACGAGTAAACTGCTTCATGATAACACTTTGTTCAGAAATTTTCCACTGGAAAACACGAACCGTGTAACCTGTGGACGTTTCTGAACTCTTATATGGAAAAAGGCTTCCATCCTTCCCAGAAAAGGTGTCTTGGGTGGCATAGTCTGCAGTTGTTAGATTGATTCCTTCAATAAGCTCAATTACTTTATATATCGATTTGCCAAGATTCGACCGGAGCTGCTGGTTGTCCTTTTTCATGGAGAAGATTTCAATACCAATCAATCCATTTGATGAATCAGCAACGCTAGGGACATCTTTTATCTTGCCAAATTCATCCCAATTCGAATAACTTCTTTGTGGCAGAGCATTTCTAACTTCCTCAATTAATTCCACTGGGTTTCTATTTGTATCACGGCTTTGCTCTGAAATCAGTCTCAATATTTCCTCAACCCAATTGGGAAATTTATTGCTGGGGATGTCTTTGGACAGGCTTCCTCCATTTGGGACTTCGAAGCCTGACCCATAGTTGGGCATTGAAATCATCTCCTTGGTAGTGGTTTCTGAAGAATTCTCCCCCAAGTAATGTTCAAGGGAGCCAACAGTTACCCTATTTCCAGCTAAAGAAACAGCAGGAGTTTCAGATGGTTCAACCACTGACACTATTGCTAGTTTTTCCATCTCAACAAAATCATCCATCAGATTGATGTCTGAATTCACAACAGTTTTATCAGATGGTGTACACACTGGTTTCCCGCTCTTGAAATGTTCCAGTTCAGAAATCAAAGCAGAAGCCCACGATTCAGAGCAGCTGACTTTATCATAACTGCCGGTTTCAGACAATTGCTCCAGGGAACAAAGACTACCCCTAAGTAACCAGCCCCTGTCAAGCTGCAATTCAGCTTGTGACAATTTGGAAGCAGTTCGAGCATGCATAACTCTTGAAAATTGGAGCTTATTGTTCTTTTTGCTGAGAATGTCTCTGAGAGTCTTGTTTTCTTCTTCTATTGTGTGTAGCTGCTCAGTCAGAAAACTGATCACTCTTGTTGGGACTGTCTATAGCATGATCTGCAGAAAATTCCACCATTGAACCAGAATAGGAATGATTCTGTCTTCGCCTCCTCATGTCAGATGGATCTCTTCCAAAAATATCAACCTTGTTCTTCATTTTTACTACAGCAGAAGGGCCTGGCAACTGCTTTCTGAGCAGTATACGTAATCTTTGACATTCTGATTCTAGTTTTGTAATTCTCTTCACACTCTCCAAATGTTGCTTATGTGATGCTTCAGCTGTTCGCTGATTAAATTCCCTCTCCTCATTCCGAATCTCAAGCTCCTTCTCAAGTACTCGGAGCTCAAACTTCAAGGAAGCATTATCTTTCTCTATGGATTCCAATCTTCCGGTCGATGCTTTCAAATCTGCCTCTGCCCAGGTCCTTTGGTTATACAAGTCTTCTATCAACTTTTCCTTTACTTTCAGGGCCTTACTAAGTTGAGAATTCTCACTGCCTTATTGGGCGAGCTTTCTGTTGCTGTCCACAATCTTCTCTTCTAGAATCAACTGGGTTTTATTAAATTCCCTAGATGCCTTCACCACAGCATCATGAATCCTTTTTTCCTGCTCTTCTCGAACAAATCGTAGCTGCTGCATGCACTCCTTCAGGGCAGAATCCAGCAGCGCTAACCTTCCTTCAGCGGACAGCCTTTGTTGTAAAGCTTTGTCTAGTTCTTCTTTCAAGGATATTGCTTCTGCCTCTGCCTTCTCCCAGCCTACATGAGAACACGGAATGTTGGGAGAAATACAACACAGAAGGTCAAACTATGGCTACTTGTTAGATTTCTCGCAGAAAAATAGCAGCTTTGAAAGTGAATATTCTTTCCACAGTTGAAAAATATTCACACTTCTCACCTATTTAAGAGTTTCACACCTAACCCCAAAGAGAGGTAGATAGGTAACCCTCTCAACAGTTTAGATATAAGTTTCTACTCATTGCATATTCATGCATCAATCAAGAAAAGAATTTGTGACTTCTCTTCTTAATTCAACTGTAGAATTCATATGGATCATACAAGCTTTTGCTTGACAATCTGTTTTTTATTCTTTTTTTTTCTCATGAAATCAATGTTTTTCTCAAAAGATTTTAATTATCTTTTTGTTTGGTTCTTGTGGCAAAAAGGGCACTATATTTGATATATAATTTAAAAGTGGGAACAATGGAACAATTTTCCAAGCACAGGCCAAGGGATGATACTTTGCCTTCAACTTCACACCAAAGACCATGAGCGGAAAATATGAACTTGTCAAATTCGGAGCAAATAATACAATTTGAACATCATTTACCTGCTGTGGCTTCCTGAACCATTTCCGCATGTTTCTATAGTAGATCATCTTGGGTATTACACTTGGCAATCACAGAACAAAGTTTCTCCTTCAGATGCTTCAAATCTGTCCTAGGATCTGCCTTAATATCCTAAAGGGTTTATTCAAGGAAATAAACCATGTAAGCTGTCTGCAGAGTCACAGAGCATGTAAAATTAATGGTGAGAAAAACCAGGACTTCTGTTTATATCTCATAGAGTTGGGGAGACGGTGTGAACACAAGGCTGTCTCCTTGGACCCACCATCGCCAACGTTGCGATATCACCTAATGGCGCAAAATATCACAACTAGAACTGAGAGAGAGAAATGTATAATGAAAGAGGGAGTGTCTCCAAGGAGACAGTAGTATAAATCTCCCTCTTCAACTCCCTCTTCAACCTGATGCTCCACGTTCAAATCCTTATTAAAAAAAAAAGGTTAGAGGGAGTTGAATAAATGCAACAAAAGCAGCAAAAAGTGAAGTCGGGGAGAGAGAGAGAGACAACCGTCGAAGAGAGTGATGAGAGAGAGAGGCGTCGGGTTGGGATCTGACACGAGCTGAATGGAGGGGCACATACGTCGGGTCAATTTGGAATTGATCGGGTGGGACCCGGAAAAGCGGGTGTCTCCTTTTCATTTCTGTCGTGCTTCATGGGGTTTCCTTTGCATTCACAAATCAGAACATTATCGTACTTATAAAAAGTTAGTTTTTTCTTTTTTGAAAACGACAAGAGATATTGTTTCGGTGAGTTTACAAAATTTTGTTAACTATTTGATGATAAATATAACACAAAAATATCTAATAAATATTTAATAAATAATTTATAGTTAATTCTTTTTAATAATCCATCTAATATAATATCACCTAAAACAAAAAAAAAAAAATAATACATTTACTTGTATTCATAGCCGATTTGGATAATTAATTTTAATCATGTAATTCATGTAATTTATGATTTATTATAACAAAGGCTGAAAGAACCTTTTTTTTCGATATTTTTTATTAAATAAAAGAACTGGGCCTTTTTTATTCCTTCCCATTAACAAAGAGGCATCTTAGGAATTAAAAAAAAAAAAAAAAAAAAAAGACTTGCTCGTTGGATGAGTAAAATGGCATATCATATGGACAAATCCATAAGGAAAGAGAGAGGTAGTTGTGACAAAGCATTTGCAGAAAAGAACAAATTGGTATTATATAGAATAATACTGGACGATGCCATTGAAATTCTAATGCACCGCAATCCGGACAGTATACCCTTGTTCTGGAGCGGAGTTTCCTCGTTCAAAGATAAACTTGCACCTGATTTTATAAATATATATAATACTCATGTTTTTTTTTTTATATATATACAGAAAAGATTCGATTCGAAGATTTTTAAGTGAAAGAAAATGATATTAATTAAATTATAACTTATTAATATACTCACAATCTCTAAGATAGTGAGAGTTAAACTTTGATGGTCTTAATTTTTGAATAAAAAGTTTTATGTAATTAAAGAATTCTCTTAACAAGCATTGATTATAGCTAAGTCTTTTTCTTTGGTTGAAATTTTGTGTTCTTCGCTTTCTACGTGTGTATCAGTAAACAAATTTGAGAATCGAATAATAATTCAGGAAACTCACAAAGTTAAGCAAATGCGACAAATTCAATAAGGAGATTCATCAAAAATTAAATCATAAATATTATCAAGAGAAAGTGTATTTTCTATTCATTGAACAAGAATCGGAAAGTGAGTTGGTGATGGTTGATTTTTCCCTTTCAGCAAAGGACAAAAACTCAAATGTGTAGAGAATATACCATCGGAACAAAATTATATTTTATTCCAAAGAAACCCAAATCAAAACAGCTCTTTATTTATTCATTGTCCTAAACTGAGAAAAAACTAATAAAAAGAAAATAGAGAGAGAAAAGGAGAGAAGTTTTTTATTCTCGTGTATATGTATTGTATATATATAATGAAATTATAAAAGAATATTTATATAAATTGAGATGAGTATATAAATAGAAGGTTTTTAAATTAACAAATTTTATAAATATATAATATTTTTATATTATGATATTGATATATAAAAAATACTACTAAGAACAATATTGATATCATGTGTATTCTTTTAAAATATTTACCTTCCATATATTAGAGATTTATCCAAATTTTCTAAAATTTATAATACTTCCCCTTGGACGTTCATTACATAGAGAATGGATTTCGTTAAAATTATATTAGAAAAAACTCAGAGAGAAAAAAACCTTAGCGAAGGAAAAAGAGTATGCTATTCAAATTGTCTGATAATGTACTTACTCTTCATATTGAGAATATCCCTTGATATCTTTTTAAATCGATACATTTTGATTCCTTTCACTAATCTTATAAGGGTAATAGTTTGTAGAGATTTTGTAAATAAATTTACTAAATTCTTATTTGATTGGATTTGTTGAACATTTATATCACCATTTTTCTAAAATTCATGAGTGAAAAAAAAAATTGGTGAAATATATTTTGTTCTATTTTCTTTGATATATTATTTTTTGAGTTGGGCGATACATGCTACATTATCCTAATATAAGACCGTCAGTGACTTTTTTCCTAAAGACAAATCACAAACTCCTCGTATATTTATTTTTGGTTTATAGTGATATTCAAACATGAACCTATTACAAGGGAGAGGGGGATTAATGCCATTTGAGCTAAAACTTTTTGACACAAACTCCTCGTATATGCTGAATCATAAATCTTATCCATACGTATTCGCAACTAATTTCATTTATTACCAAAATTTTAACATGATTAAAGAATGTAACTATTACTATTTGTTTCATTGAGCGCCATGAGATGATAGTGTCACCATATGTGAACACATATTTAGTTTGTGATTGAGTATTATGAGAATCAAATATGTATCTTGTATCTACAAAACCAATCAAATTTGTTTTTGATGGTTTAGGAAAATACAGACCCATGTTTTTCGTACTTTATAAGTAACAAAATATATGTTTAACTCTATTCCAAAGTTTTCGAGTTGGACAAAATTTATATTTCACTAATAAGTTAACGGAGAATGATATAACATTTCATGTATGACTAACGAAATACATGAGTGCTTTGTTTGGACTTAAATATGGTACTTCAAAACCAAAATTTTCCCCATTATTTTCTCTAAATCAAAAAGGGTTTTTATTTATATCAAGTGACCTCACAACCATAGGAGTGCTCAACGGATATATTTCATTCATATAAAATCGTTTTAGTAGTTATTTTGTATAAATTGTTTGATGCACAAGGATTCCATCATTTAAATTTTCTATTTATAATCCAATATAAATTATTTTTTTCGAGATTTTTCATCTCAAATTATTTATTTAAACATTGTACTGCTTTTGAGAGCTCTTTAGGAGTTTCAATAATAATCAGATTATCAACATATAATATAATAATAGCAAAATCACATCCAATCTCTTTATAAAAATATTTGAGCAAATGAGATCATTCTTATATCTCTCCTTTAGCAAATAATCATTAAGTCGGTGATACCACATGCGAGCGGATTGTTTTAATCCATATAAAAAATTGTTTAATTTAATTAGGTAATGTTTTCGAGAACCAAAATTACATGCTTCTGGTAGTTTAAATCCTTATAGGATTTTCATAAAATATTATTATCAAGTGGGTCACACAAATAAACTATAACGGCATCTATTCAATGCAAATTGAGTCCCTTTTATATAGTCAGTCCGATCGAAAAATAATTACATTCACCACAGAAGAGTATGGCGCATCATAATCAATATCGGATTTTTATGAGAATCTTTGTGCAACTAAACGTGTTTTATATCTTATAGTTCTACGTTTCTCATTTCGTTTTCGCACAAACACCCAATTGTATCCCACTAGTTTTACACCAATAGATGTACGGACTATTAGTCTTAAAAATTTCTTTTGTCAAGAGATTTCAATTTTGTATCAATTGTATCTTTCTATTTTATCAAATCATGTCTATGCTTGCATTTCTCAATAGACATTTGTTCAAGATTTTCATTTTCAGTACTCATTGCTATGTGGTATGCAAAAATATCATCAATATTTATATCGTTTCAGTTTCATATTTTTTTTAGCTATAACATAACTTATTGAAATCTCTTGATTATCAATATTTTCATACACTTAATATTCTTCTGGAACATTATCCATGATTGGTACATTTTTTGGGACATACAATATTCTCGTTTAAACCATCTAATTTCTTTACTCATTTTTTATCTCAAAAATTGTTATTTTTGGAATGAATCGATCTACCACGTTTGCATGCGTTTTAGATTCATTAGCAATGTTATGTTGTGTTTCAGGAATATCAATTATAATAGAAGTATTAACAAACAGAATATATGATTTAGTCACTTTTTATGATCAGTAAATGTGTTTAACAACCGATTTGTTAAATTTTATAAATGAATCATCTTTTGAATTTTCAGTTCACATTGCTTTATTTGAGAATCAAGATAAGATAATATTGATTCATTCTAACTGATTTTATTTGCTAGCTGTTTATTTTTTTCTCCCCTAATATTAGGAAAAAAAATTCATCAAAATTACAATCGGTAAAATGAGCCATAAATAAATCTTCTGTCATAGGTTCAATATATTTAATAATCGATAGAGATTCAAACCCAACATATATCCCTGATCTCCTTTGATATATCACTTTAATTCATTGTGGTGGAGCAATAAGGACATATACTGTACATCTAAAAATCCTCAAAAGGAAGATATTTGATTTCTTACCATGAACCAAATGTAATGGGGAGAAATCATTACTATTTATTGGTCGGATGCGAATAAAAGTTGTTATGTGTATGACATGTCTCCAAGCAGAAACTGGTAATTTTACTTTTATAAGCAATGGTCTTGCAATTAATTGAATACGCTTAATAAGTGATTTTGTTAGACCATTTTAAGTGTGAACATGTACTAAGGATATTTTATATTTATTCCAATCGATATGCAATATTTATCAAAACTTTAGGATTTAAATTCTCCGACATTATTAAGACGAATTTTCTTAATTGGATAATTTGGAAAATATGCTTATAATTTAATTAACTGAGCAAGTAATCTTGCAAATGCTTGATTGCGAGTTGATAATAAGGAAACACGTGACCATCTAATTGATGCATCAATCAAAATCATAAAATATTTGAATAATCCATATGATGGATATATAGACCCACAAATATTTTCGTGTATTTATTCCAAAAATTCAAGAGATTTATAATTTATTTTATCTGGTAATGGTTTCACAATTATTTTTTTTTTGAAAGCAAACGATATAAATAAATTTATTGAATTGAAAAATCTTATGGTTTTTCTAAGAATGTCAATATGAATTATTTATAATTTTTCGCATCATTATTGACTCGAGAGGGCCGAACTGATCATGTCAAACAGTAAAATTATTCAATTTAGTAAATTTCTGGTTTATTATTGTATATACTTCTCTTGTATTAATGTATGTATAATTTAAATTAGAAGAGTATACCGGTAATTTTTTTTAATATCCTTTTATCTCCCAGAATTTATGTACACCCACAATTATGATGTGTATATAAATGGAAGGTTCTAAAGTTAAGTATTCTTTTAAATATATGATATTTTTATATTATGATATTGTCATATAGAAAATGCTACTAACAGCTCTATTGGTATTATGTGTATTTTTTTAAAATATTTATCTTCCATATTAGACATCTACTCAAATTTTTTTGGGTTTATGACATTTCTTTTTTTTTTTTTTATGGTTTTCACTTATCCGAATTGTTCTGATTAATTCAGTCTGAATATTGCGAGAGTCGTTATAGGGTTGACTCTTTCAAATCTTATTTTTTAATTTCTAATGTTCGAACTTGAGATCTATAGTTAAAGAAGTACAGTACCCAATCATTATACTTACATGTGTTTAGTAAACAACTCTTTATATATATATATATATATATATATATATATATATATATATATATATATATATATATATATATATATATATATATATATATATATATATATATATATATATAGTGAACACAAAAAAATTTGTGAGTTTGTGATAAAATATTAGATTCTCTTGATCAAAATATAAAATTTAAGTTTTAAAAATTAAAAAACAAATACCGTGAGAGTCTATTTTTAAATTAAATTCTATAATACTTGAATTATATTAGCATGATAATCTAGGTATTAGTACTTTAAAAAATATATATATAATAAAACATCAATGTGGTCAAGTCCATTTCAGAAGGTCAGCTCTTCAAATAAATGCAGGATCTTTTTTTGGGTAGACATAAATGCTGGATCATGAACACACACAAACACATTGGTCAATCCAGAGCAACCGTTAAAAAACTTTTCGCTTTTCTTATTCCTTTTTTTATTTGATTCTGTTTCATTATATTTTCTTATTATTAAAAAAAAGGGGGGCAAACGCCTCGTCATCAAAGCTATTCCGGCCCATGGGCCACTGGTGGGCCCACAACGAGGATTCAGAAGATCCAAATCCAACGCCACCTTCTCTCTCTCAGCCCCTAATTTTCGGCGTCCCTCAAATTTTCAGACACCGAGGATACTCTGAAAATTCCAAGGAGATGGTGCAAACAAATTATCAGAAGTCGAAACCCAAGAAACAGCACTATGTAAATTACCTCCGATTGTCTCTCGTCTTTCAAGTTATAAATGATATATGTCTTTGAAATTTTATCGACAAAACCCTAATTGGATTTGTTTTGCATTGTGGTCTTTTTGGTTTCCTTGCACTTGTTTCCCCACATTCTATTTTCCCTTATCCGTTTTGTTTTCAAATTAGCTCATCAATGATTATATAAGATTGAATTCCTAAAACCCTAATCAGTTGGTGTTTTGTGTAATGCCACTTGAATTGAGTTGATGATGATGGATAAGTTAAAAAGCACGGAAAGCATGCAGACATTTCCGACTTACGCGGTCAGCTTGACGCATTAAGTTCAAAAAATTATCCAAGTAACTGCAGATTGTAATTGCTTTTTCATGTTAGTGGCTGTTGGATTGCTTTGTATGCACTGGGAGAATTCTTGACAGTTTTGGTTCTCCAAGCATGAAATTGTTGGAATCTATGATTTTTTTTTTGGCTTGTCTTCAGTGATTATAGTTTGATATCTGTTGTTAGTTTGCAGGGCATTAGCTGATCAGCTAGAAGGCAATGAGGATGAGCACGAAAAGTATCGTGCTATGGTGATTAAATATATATGGGTAATGGATCTTTTTTTTTTTTAGGAATAAAAGTTATATAAAGGGCTCCAGGGGAAGCCAGGCAAAAAGGAAATCAAATAAAAAAAAAAAAAACTACATCCAAGTCTGTCGAGTCTCTAGAAACCCAAAAAGAAAAGGTAGATAACCACTTAGCTTTTGGCTCATCTAAAGAGCCCTCTCTACCCTTAAAAGTCCTAAAATTTCGTCAAACTAGCCAAAAATAGACAAAGGAATCAATGCCAAAAGATGTCTCTTCGCTGTATGCATAGGCAGATACGACCATGTCCAAACTTCATCTTCAATACTTCCTACCACCTCCCAAGAAAAGCCAGAAAACCCGACACCATATTCCAGAATTCCCTCACACAAGGGCAATGTAATAGAAGATGACGGACGGACTCAGTTTCAGATTTGCACATAAAACATCTATTCGCAAGAAACTGCCCCTCTTTGGCAAGTTATCCTGGGTAAGAATATTCTCCCACACTGCCTCCCACCCAAAAAAGGAAACGTAGAGGAGGGAGCCATATGGGTATGGAATTATTGTACTCACCATGTTATATATGCTTTCTGGTTATTATCCCTAGTTCCATTTTTGGTTTTGCCATTGGAATTGCATTTGCTTTTGGGGGTTCTGTTGTGTGGGTGAGGCTACCTGCAACACGGGCACGAGGCACAAAACATAGGTTAGTTTTGTGCCATGAACGAAAGAAGGGGTGCATGACTGGTACTGAATAAGGTCCTTTTCTCGGTACCCAAAAAAAAAAAAAGGAAAAAGAAAAAAGGAGTAAGGTCCTTTTCTAGGGCCAGGTCCAATAGAAAAGTATGGCACAAAACCAGCCCATTTGTTTTGGACCAAGGATGTTGGCATAAAAGAAGGGTTAATCATGTTTGGAGCAAAAGACCCTTGTTCTGGTCATAATGACACCAGTAGTGTCAAATTTGGGACCTGTAAAACAAAACAACCTTAAGATTTTTTTTTTTTTAATATTTTTAATCTAACATGACATTTGAAAGTGAAATCTACTAACACTTGATTTATCATTTAGCTCATGGCACGGTTCAGTTCTGGTTTCAAAGACACTCCATTTTAAGTTCTGACTGTGTTAATATTGGTTTTTGTCATCTATCTTCTGGTTTTATTTTCCAAGCTTCATGCGCTATAATAAATATGAAAAAGAATGAGTTGGCCACGCAATTTAATGAGCCTACTAATCTAGGGGCTCCTTTGAAATTGATTTACTGATTCTGCCAGTTAACTATTATACTTGTGAAATCTTCATGACATAAATATAATCCACTATCAAAAACGTAAATACAGAAGTTCAAACAGGTGGTAAGATTTCTTCCACCAATACTTCCATTGTTCAAACATGCCGTAAAATTATGGTTTTGTTTTAACTTGTGTCCATATACACGTATTTTTTACAAAAGCATAACATACCATAAACTTGTGATAACAATTGAATGGGTATTTAATGCATGATAAAATTGCCTCAAAAGAAGAGGACATTTCTACAAAATATATGTTCCGAGAGAAATGCATTGTGGGTTTTACCATTTTCCAAATCAAGTTAGCATGTATAATTGCCTCAAAAGAAGAGGGCATTTCTACAAAATATTTGTTCTGAGAGAAATGCATTGTGGGTTTTACCAATTTCCAAATCAAGTTTGCATGTATTATGGCTCCCCTCCCCCCAAAAACAGCCACCAAAAAGGGAAGAAATAAGAAATGGCCAATTTTTACCTACAATTTGCGGCTCATCCTAGTTTGGTGATCTACAATATAGCTTCTTTCCCTTGTTGAAGCCATGGGGATCCATCCTTGGAATGGAGGCCCTAGGGGACTTCCATTCCATTAGAGCTTGCTTCCGAACTCTTGTGGAATGAGATACCCTCTTTTTCCATGGAACTTAACTTTTGCATTAGTTGGTTTTCCTGCCTTCATCTGTGGTATATTGTTTTGTCCACTTTTTAGAACTGTAGGACATACTTTTGACATTTTGGTTCTTCTGTTGAAATGTTTTGGCAGATCTTATCATGATGGAGAGCATTACAACAGTGTACGTCTAAAGAAGGACCCTTGTGATGCGCCAGCTAGGACAATTGTTGTAAAGGTTTCTCTTTAGTTACTCCATTATTCTGTTTTGCTTGCTTTGAACGTTTGATTGCTGGTGAAACTTTGTGATCTCAACTTAAGTGCAGGCTGATGCTAGTCTCCAAGCAGCATCTGATAAAGCAAAAGTTGTAATTACAAAGTCTAAAAGGGGACATGGGGGGACTAATATCGATGACGGATCCATCAAGGTGGTCATGTTAGGAACTGGAGTTCAAGATCCTGTAAAAGTTGAAGAGGTGATAACTGATGGACCCATAGTCCAAACTTTTAATTCCTCTCCGTTGTGAAAGAAGGGGGATATGTATCTATTATGTGGCCTTCCCCAGGCATTGGTTTCACATTACAATTGTGTTTTGCTGAGCTCATGAAGATCTTGTTTTATTTGGATTTCATTTCAGGTTTTGCAACAAGTAGATGGTGATGTCAATGCAGCAAAAGAATTTCTGATTGCTTTAGAAGGGAGCTGAAGACTTCTCAATTGGAAGAGATGAACTTGTGTGCCTGTCAAACACTTCTCATAGTAATGGTTGGTCTGTATTTGTATCTTGGTCCTGCTAAGATTTGTGTAGGATTGCTTCCAAATATTGCCTCCTCCTAAAACGATAAAAAATCACTTATTTTGGCACTCTGGATGTATGTTGTGTGTGAGAGAGACATTTGGCTTTTTTTAAAATAAGAGCACCTTTCCTCTCTGGATGTGTGTTGTGTGATTGATGGTTTTTAGCCTGGCATTGGCATAGCCTGGTTTGGCATTTGGCATAGCCTCTTGGAGTGGTAGATTGGCATTCTGGGAAAGTTCTCTGTCATTGACCTATTCCTACGCTCTACTGCTCCATGTCCATCAATTCTTGCTCTTTGTTAAATTTCCATCCGATCCAGTTTAGATAAAAGTTCAGAATACTTGGTAATTTGGTTAAAGATACCAACAGAATTTGATGGATTAATTGGCTTTTTAATAAGAAGAGTGCCTTTTCCTCTCCTTAAAGACATCTCAAAGTAATCTGATTGATGTTAGTTTCATACCCAGGAAAACAAGGCAGCTTGCTCTTTAACGTTGTAACTACAGATAGTCCACTTTGTTCCTTGTTGCCACCATTTTTCTCTTTGACAAAGGATAGGTTTTGGCCTCTTGGAATATCTGGCTGGCATTCTGGGAAACTGTTTTGTCACCTATTTTTATACTCCACCGCTCCGCATCAGTCAATTTTTGATATAGTTGCTATGTCAAACTTCCATGTAACCCGGTTGGTAATTTTGCCATTGGAACCCATAAAATTTGATGTATCATTCCTATCAATGCTTTTGGCTTCTATTATTACATCAAAATTCTCCCACTTCTTATATTTCTTCCTTTTCCTATGGCCTTTACCTAATGCTATGCTTCTGTACCATTTCTTTACATTTTTTTTTTTTTTTTTGGTTTATGATAATTGGGAGCTTCTAGGTGACATGGAAGATGTCAGTGCTGAATTGCTCAAGGAAGAAGTTACTGCCGCTGTCCATGAGACTCCTTCCAATAATGTTAAACAAACTCAAGACAATAAAAATTCCCAGAAGGATTATAAGGTTGTCCTCTTTTTTAATTATTTCGGCAAATGTCTCTTCTTTAGTTGACGTTGGATGACCTGGTGTAATGTTGACATCAATCAAGGAAAAAAAAAAACAATATTGACAGCCTGCAGTTTCTTGTTTCCAGAAAATCGCGAGAAACAAAGTCTGCCCTTGTGGTTCGAAGAAGAAATACAAGGGCTGTGGTGGATCAGTATCTGGGGGATCCTATGCCAAAATTGTGTTGTATGCTTCCTCCACACCCTTTCTATCATCACCAATCCTTCATTAGTTCTTCCATGTTGACAGTGTGAAATAACAGATTTACTCTAAATCATGCTTTAAGGGAAAAAAAAAGGGGGGGAAGAAACTGCAATTTAAACTATTGAAATTGGTCTCTGTAGTATTGCTATCTAAACCAAGGTCATATCCCCTTGACGCATTCTTCTCCCGACTTCTTTCCCTTTTTTATTACAACAATTGAAAATGGATACAAATATTGATATATCCAATGAACCGGTAGACTAGCATAGTTTGATGCAATGTTATCAAAACTGAACCTGTCAGTGAAAAGCCAAAGGTGATGGTTCACTGATTCACGGGCTGAACGATCGGTTCAATGCAAATTCAATAATTGGGTTTAAATATGATTTGTGACTCATAAGCTCTCCTAGGCATTTCGACAAACGTCTTCTATACATGTAAACACAACACTAATCCCATCCTCCAGCACTTGGAGCTGTCTCAATTCCTCCAAACTTGCCCATGGGAGAGGTAAACTGACGTAAAGTGTGAAAAAATCACTGCTCAAAACTACTACTCATAATAAACTTAAAAGTGCTCTCCATAATAGAGCTTTTGGCTTTGATGTTCATTTTCAGAATTTGAGGAAAATCTATTCTATCTTCATAATGGAGAGAGAGAGAGAGAGAGAGAGAGAGAGAGAGACGTAGACAGACAAATGTTATTACGCAGTTATAACAACTCAAAAGTGTCATCTCTAATTACGACTATCAAGTTGTTCAAATATGAAGGGGTTTTGCTGCTGGCATTCATGTCATGCCTTCCAAAAGTATTATTGAGAACCTTATTTATGTGCCTTCATTTATGTGCTCTGCCTTATCCATTTGCTTGCTCCTTTATCTGCCTTCACTTTTCACCTTCTGCCTGATCTTCTCCTTGAATATTCATTGAGAATCTTATTTATGCCAGGCACATCGCGCTCTTCTTTTTCCTGCTGAGGAGTTAGTTTCTGTCAGAAGAGACTAGTTTCAAGGGATAACCATCTTCCTGTGATTTTTGATCAGAGTGAAATGAAAACAACCTCCCTTTAATTAGCAATTAAACCAAGTGTTCTTGTCAGCAGTAATAGATAGAGGTACTTATGCTTCGCACCGACAATCATGTAGGAGCCACACTGTGGACAAGGGAAGAAAGGAGAAAAAGAAAGGCAGGAAAGCTGGAACTGACAACCCTTCTCATGGAAAGCTTTGTATCTAACTCTTTTTTTTTTATTTTTTAGATGTAACTGGTATCTGAAATCATGTTAATCCGGTTTAACCGTTGTCGAATCTAATTTAGGGAGGAAACTTTTTCAATATAATATTTTTCATTCTTAAGTTTTAAATTTGAGATTTAATTAAAAGACTTAACACCCTTATCTATTAAGCCGACCGCCGCTTGGTGTGTATCTAACTGTGTTGTGGAGGTATCATTAGCGTAAATCTTTGCCGCATAGTTTCAATGATATTGTATGTTACCGATAATTGTTAATGTCCTCTCTTAGTTTCCAGAGAAGGTATTTCTTCTTCCCTATTGTCACACCGGAGGGATTGATCAGTAATGGCTTTTGAAGGTCAAATATAAGTCTTATTGTCCTTAATAGGATAATCTAGTGATTCAAACTTTCTCATCAATATGATAATTTCAAATTCAAATTTTTGTATAATAAAAAAAAATATAAGTCTTATTCTTATTTCTTACTATTATTTTTTTTTTTGATTGAAAAGAGGCCAAAAGGCCCAAACGTAAACAGAGGCAAGCCGGAGCCAAAGAAAGAAAACAGAAAAGGAGCTTAGCTCCTAAAGTAAACAGTGCCTCTTTTTTTTTTTTTTTAATTCTTCGCGCAAAAGCTTTCTTATTATTGTACTATAGTTCGGTCTACTTATAATTGATTATGCATAATTTGGAACTGGCATTACTCGCTCTTTTATCTTCTGCAATTGCTTTCTAAGTAAAGGTGCATATAAGTTAGGAGTTTAGGTAAGTTTGTTGTCTTCTGTGAATGACACTTCCACCAAAAAATTCTTTTTTTTTTTTAATTATGGTTTGACCATCACTCCGTATTCAAAATTTCATCCCGATTAATCTGGATTAACCGCTGCAGGACTCACTTTATGGGAACGGATCTCCCAACATTATTTTTTTCGTACCCAAGCGAATCAAACTCCCAACCTGGTTAAGGGACAAAAATACCTATCACACCTACGCCAACAATTATAGGTCCAAAAAATCTTTTTTCCTTGTTCGGTTGGCCTAGCTATGAATTGGGGCTGTTTCTGTTCCCCATCTCCTGCCTCATTCCCTGCACTACAGTTCACATCCCCATCCCCTACTCAAATGGAGGGGGAATCCCAGATTGATTCAGCCTTACCCCTTACCAACCCAATTTTCTGATTTTCTCACGAGGTTCATTCCAATGAAACACTTTTAAGTTATGCTGAGCCAAAAGTTAAAATAGCCTAGGTTCTTAAAGATTGAAGGAAACTTCCTTCTTTGTGTATATATTGAAAGCAAGTAAAAGTGCCATACTTCCACTCTACCAGCCCAAACCACAGCTCTCCAATTTCTATCCTGTTAAAAGTATGGACAGCTATCGCCTATTGTTGATTTCTGCATCTTTCCCAGTCCAGCATTGATTTTTAGCAACTTTTTCCTCCGTGGGCAGATGAGTAGACGACTGGAAGGCTTGAATTGGACAGAAACTGAACTCATTTAATACAAAATCTCTGCTATGCTGTCATGTTATATTTTGTCTCCAGTTGTGGATACTGCATTGATGGGGATTGCGTTGAAGATGATTCTTCAGTGCAGAAAAAGTAATGCAGTCCGCTCTCAAGATCTAACTGCATGAGAGCAATAAATTTTGACTATTATCTAATTTTATTATTCAGGCCTGGATGTGAGGGTATGTAGTTTTGGTAGCTTAGGATTACTATTGGTCAAGCATTATGGACTTCCATTACCCTTAATCCCCCCCTTCACCCAAAAGAAAAAAAGGAGCACCACACCCACCAAAGGGAAAGATGAGAATAGACAGATACAAAGGGGAGAAAGACATCCAGTGTGTTTAATGTGAACTGCGAGTGAGGTTTATTGAAGATTCAGAAGAAACGATTAAAATGTTTGGAACTGTACACTGAGGTGGAAGGAAGATGTTATAAATATTTCTTTAAATTTTAAGGAAAATTATTTGTTTATCTTTTTCATGTATTTTGCTACATGATATTTATTTCTTTATATGGTATTTTGAGTATTGAGTAATGCTACATGGATCAAGAATGGTGGAATCTATTATACATTTGTTATTGACTTTTTAAAGTCTAACAATATTTAAGGTTCTCCTGCAAGAGCACAATAACTTCAGGTTGTCCATTCCATTGAAATTGTTGTCATGAGTACTGATTTCAATTTATGAAACCCTATTTAGGGTATAGGTCTTGACCACTCTCTGATAAGCCGGTACAGGCCCATGTTTGGGGAGACGAAGGGGCCTATACTTGATCATGGATATTTAAAACTTTAGTTAATCTGATTTAAATAATTATAAAATTTAATTTAAAAATTAATTCTTCTCATATATATATATATATATATATATTCATTATTAATAATTGAACTTGAAGACTTTTATTAAGAGGCTCTAGTGTCCTCGAGAACCATGTTAATTTAGGTAAGGAGATTCAACCTTGAGGCTTAATTATAGGCCCTAAACATATCTGTCACTAGTGAAAACTCCTCGGGAGGTTTACCAAAAGGCTGCCCTACTCAACCAAATCATTGCCTTAATAGGCTTCCTTGCCCCTAAGAAAAAAGGTTGAATATTAGGATTACACCAATGAGGCAAAGTCCATGCCATTGCCTATTATTTTTTATCGTAGCTTAGCTCTAAATATTCAAACCCCCCCAACCAAAAAAAAATTCCATTTGTATCTTCTCTCTCTCTCTCTTTCGGCCAAAGGTGCTTAAATCATGTGATAAAAGATGGTTGTCCCCTCATCCATAAACCCTATGACTTAAGTACAATCAATGTTTATGAGCAGATCTAGCACAAAAAATTTCATTTATTGAATTAATTGATAACTATATATCTCAATTAATGGGTAAGACACAAATTAATTTTGGGATTGAAGTATTTAGCTTAGAACTTTCTCTAGTTGTATAGAATTTAGTCAAATTAATACACTTTTTTTAAAAGACTAAAACACACTTTACTGGCACCAAGAAAAGTACCCTAAAATAGAAGATATTTCAAGAATTATCTAATCAAATTTTATCAATTTCAATTTGAACAATGTCCTACCACAATTCCTTATATTTCATAACATGATACATTCAACAACTTATCAATTTATATATAGAAAACACTCTGCATATGCAAATTTTAGGTACCACTTAACTTTTATTTTAAAATTTTTGAAACTTGTACCGACTCCAATAAATTTTTGATAATCAATCTTTTTTTTTTTATATTTATCATCGGTATTAAAACTTATATTCTAACTAGTCTAATTTGAACATTTATGGAGGATCCTATTTAGAGAGTGAATCTCCTAATATAATTCTTTTTTTCCATTATGAAGTATCAAACTCGAGATTCATTTGAAATATTTAATATTTTATCTCACTAAATTGATTGTATATTAAACATGATAATCTTTGATCCTACCTCGGTTTGTGCTTCAATCCTAGACCAAGAATAGCTATATTTTGGGACCAAATTTGGATGTCATATAGGACCATGAAAGGTTTGGTTGTGGTGGGTCCTATAATTGAATGAGGCTTTAAGGTCAGGCTTCACTTCATCATAGTTTCTCAATATGCTAAGATCTCTGATTTTCCTGAGCAATTTGAGAGGGTAGGGTCTAGTCTGTTGTTGGTTGATAGAGCCATCTCATGCCCCACATAAATTCTAGTCCATGTGAACCCCACACCTCACAAAATTGTACTTCTGAGAAGCAACTTACTCAAAATTTGTCTTCATGTAACCAAGTTGCCCACTCTCAATGTTTGAGAGAGACTCTTGTATGTGTAATAATAAAATACTTTTCTTTAAAATATTTATCTTTTTTTCTCTACAATTTTTTTTTTTTTTTTTTTACAATTTTTCAATATATTTGTTTTATAATTGTTAAATTTTAACTTTCTTTTAATAATTGTCCATCTTACGACCCCTGACCAATAATTTCGCCCTAAATGAATTTTGTCCTAAATAAACAACCCACGCACCAAGAAAAATAGGCCTTGTTTGTTTCTCATTCTAAAAATGCATTACCTTCTTAATATTATTTTAGATAATGGGTTCTTAAATAAACGATATTGGGTTAAAATGTTGAATCATTTAATTTAATATTAGCTTAATATATAAAATAATTATGTATTTAAACTGTCTTATGATATATGAGTTTATGTGAAAGTGGTCTATTAAAGTTTTGATTAGTTTTGAATCCTAAAATATCTAATAGGGTGTGATTCCACGTGTACAAAAACCTAAAGGATAAACATAGCTATTGGATTTCTTTAGAAAAATCAAATTAGAATTCTGTTATCCTATTGGATTCTGTTGTATTATCATTATTGGATTCTGTTATATTAAGTAAATGTTCAAACCGGATTATATGACAGTCTAAGTATAATTGTATAGAGAAAATTTATGGGTATTGGATTTGGTTATATGAAGTATTAAGGATTATTCTCATTGTGTAACTTTAAACCCATAACCCTCCTACTGGAAAATGAAAAGGAAAAGAATTCTATAAGTGGAAGATGATTCGATTGTGAGGGCCTTAAGCAAGAATAAGCATCTTCAATTACAGGAAAAACGTGGTCCTAAGTTAAAACCTACCATATGAGACAACAATTCGTTAAATAAAATAAAGTTTGAAGATTTACTAAAATAAGAAAGGGGCACTTTAAAACGTCTCAAAGAAAGCCCTATGCTTAAAATGGAAATTTTTGGTGATTGTCTCTTTTTTTTCCATTATTGGTGGTAGCCCACGATTATTGATCGATAGGGTCTTCCACGACACCTTTTTTCGTGAAAACAACCACCAAAATCAATTTCATCTATCTCTATTTAACCAAAGTCTTCTTTCCTAAATTAGTAATAACCTTCTTTTTTTTTTATTATTAATATTCATTATTATATTTTGATTAATTTGATTTGAATATTTATGAGATTTCTAATTAGAGGCGACTCTCCCGACGTGAAATATATATATATATATATTTTATATTTTAAACCTGAAACATTATTAAAAAACTTAATATCTCATTGCACTACCTTAACCATCCGTGAATAAATTAGTAATACCATGGTCATTACTCTCAAATTTCTTTTCTGGGCACATGCGGCAAGCAACTGGTTGAGCAACACATGAATGATGAGAAATCGAAATATCTTTGGTTGTTTATGTGGACTTTTATAAGATTTCTCTCCATATAACAACACAAGAGAAAATAATTCATTTAAAACATGATTTGCATATGAATTTTTGGTACCAATTATACATATAGATACTTATTTTGTAAATAGAGAATGCTGTAACGATTAAGGTATGATTGGCCACATGGGGCCTGCAATTAGCTAACCAACACATCAATCATGAGACATCAAGATATCTTGGCGGTTTATATGAATTTTCATAATATTTCTCTTAAAATAGCAACACAAAAGAAAACAATTTAAAAAATTTCAATACAAATAAAAATATATCTTATTGATTGGTCATTCAGGATATTAATTATCAAAGACTTTTTTTTTAAGTTAAATTATCGATATTTATATTAAATTTAATTAAATTTAATTTGAGCGTTGACAAGGTGAGACTGCGGTAACCATCACAGCAAGGTAGAAATGACTTTATCCACTTTTTTTTGTATTATATTAATCGATATTTAAATTCATGCTCTGATTAATTTGGTTTAGGATTTACAGTAGCGTATTTAGGAGTCTATCCTCCCAACGTAGTTTGTTCAATATTCAAGTCGCAAGTCAAACTCAGAATTTCTGTTAAAAAATCTAACGTCACATCTCACTAGACTAAACCGACAGCAAGTGACTTTATCCACTTTCTCTAATCCTTTTGTCCCCCCTAAAAAAAAAAAAGAAAAAAGAAAGAAAAATCTTTCAATCGTTAGTTAATTTTTATTAATCACAATGCCTAAATTCTTTTGTTATATAAATTTAGAATGTTACCTAGTATGACCCAAAAAATATAAACAACTTTAATTCAAAGGACAATAACGCTAGTCTAGACACTGAATACTTTGCTGAACCTTAGTCGAATTTTCATTATTATTCCTGAATATAATATTTATATTTATAATTTAACTACACAGCTTTACTTTTTTCAAAAAAAATATTTTCCTAGCTTTCCTATGTTTGATATATTTTTATATTTCACCTATCAACAAAAAATGATACAAGAATAATATTATTTATATTAAAATTTGCATATAGGATAGTAAAGATTGTCAAATACCCAAAAAAAAAAAAAAAAATCTTGAGTGATGTATCAAAAATTCCTACATTTTTTAGAAAGTCGTCTTGTAATTTTTTTTATTAACTATCCTTTCAAATAATTTGCTTGGCTACAAATCAAAAGTTATTTATAAATGAACTTAAAAAATTTATATTATTATTTATTTAATAAATTAATCAATTCATTCATAAAAATTTTACTCAATTATTGCCGGTTTAGTTAAAAAGAATTAACAAAGTTAAACAAACCGGATTGAATTATAAGCTAACAAATAACTTAAATTTATTTGCGACATTAAAAGGACAGTTTCAACGTGAGAGAGAGAGAGAGAGAGAGAGAGAGAGAGAGAGAGGATATGGAGCAGAGGAAGGGAAGGCCACACAACGCTGAGGAAGAATTTCAGCTAAGGAGCTAACCTACTCGGGTTGGGTTTCAAACACCTTAAAGTCCCGAAACAAAAAAGATTAATCTCTTGGCCCTTTCCTTCCGACTGACAAATGAGCGGACGGTGTTTTGACAGAAATCCTCTTGATATATTTTTTTAAATAAATTTTTTTTTATCATTAATCTATATTCAAATTTTATTTAATTAATCAAATTTAAATCTCGTAAAATCTAGTAAGAGAATAATTTTTTCAAATTCTATTTTTTCACTTTTATAATTTATATTCAAAATCTATAATTAAGATAGTGAAACGATATTTAAACAAAACAAATGGTACCACGTGCATAACAACCCACAATCTTTAAATTATTCTAAGGTTGGAATTCAAGTCCTGGGAAATGAAACTCATGACCTAGACTAGAAAAATTTATGCAAAAGATTTTAATAAATTGCAGTGTTTCATTTTTTTTTGGGGTGAATTTTGCAGTGTTTCTATCCTTCTGTCGTTTAATGTTTGAGTAAAATTGCAGATATATTGTTTGATTTAATCTGGGCGAGTTGCTTTGTAAATATGACGCACACACTCACACACACACACATTCTCTCTCTCTCCACATTTTTTATTTTTTCCACCTAAACAATAAACACCCGAACGGATATTTATGTTGCATTTATTGGTTTTCAGAAGCTGCAAGTTTTCAGTTACGGCTCACATTTTTTTTTTTTTTTAATTTTTAAAGAAAATCATAAAAACTTAAATATATGTTTTTAGTTTTCCTTGTAACTTTGTAGTGAACCCCCTCGTGTTAAGTGAATACAATGCAATTTTATTGACCAAGTGATTATAATACGTTAACATCGCTTTAAAAATATATTGTACCAATATCTCTTGGTGTTTATATACATATATCGTATCAAGGAAATAAAACTCGAGCTATTTGGGTTGGACAGATAATTTCGTGCACATTCAAATATTTAATTAAATATCTATGATTAACCCCACCCAATTATGACATCTGTGCATAGCACTGTTGAAAGAGGGAGAAAGTGAAAAGCGAGAGAGAGAGAGAGAGAGGGGGGGGGAACAAAATTACAGACACCCAAAAGAAAACACCTTGAATGGAAAGACCATCAGGGTGGGGCTGGGGGTGGGGGGAGAGAGAGAGAGAGAGAGAAGAGAGAGAAAGCCGAAAAGAGAAGTAAGTCTGCATGAGTGAATGCGGAAAGCGATATATCGCTTAACGGAACAAAAATTGGGCCTGAATTTTATAGCCGAAGTCCTAGTCACGGTCTCAGACTCAATCGCACCCACACACACACACACACACACTCTATTATGATTTATTTCACATGACCTTATCATCATTTTGATTATTATTTATAGATATTTATAAAAAAGTTATGCACTACAACTTTTTTAGTACCTAAAATTTTATTATTATTTTAAAAAAATAGAAATTTTTATTATCTCATTTATTGGTTTTTCTTATTATAATAATATTATTAATGTAGGAAAGTTGTAAGTATTTCTTTTACTAATATGAATAACATTATTTAACATAAATGAATTATTATAAACAGAAAAAACACGAAAAGGATTCCCCAGCTATGAAGAAAACCATATTTAGAAACTCGCAACACTTGAAAAGGAAATGAGAAAATCGTACCCAAATGCGAGCCCAACTTTTGCTTTGCTCTTCTTGATTCCTTTCTTTTATTATCATTTGTCTTATTTTGAGACCCACACCACAAACTCACCATCCAACCCACCTATCCCTATATTTATGACTTTCATTACTGTCTTCTAGGACCACCCTCCCCTCAATTTCTCTATCTAGATGCCCTATCTCTTTTTCTTGTCTCCATGTTTACGTAGGTAAAACGCAGAGAGAGAGAGAGAGAGAGAGAGAGAGAGAGAGGTGAACGTGTCCTAGGTAGCTGTGTTTCGTAGATCCGATGCAAAGGGGAGAATCTAAGAGATGGTAGGGGTCCCTTCACACCACCATATTAGGACAGGTCAGTGACTTCTGTTTCCTTAGCGAGGAGTGTTTTGTAAACCCCCACTTTGCATTAAAAAATCCGAGTTTGGAGTTGGTTGTGAAACGAAATATTTATCATATAAATAAGTTATAATGTATCAGATTTGATTATATTATAACTTTAATGATCAAGAAATACTTAGATCTTCAAACAAATTCAAAGTATGATGTCATGGCATTTACTTTATGAAAAATTTGATTATAATATATATGAAAGAGACCAACGAAAAGTTGGTATAATAAGATGAGACGTTAGATCTCTTAATTAAGTTTTGAATTTAAAATTTAAAAATAAAAAATATTATATTGAGAGAGTCACCTTTTAAATAATATTCTTGTAGATACTTGAAATATATTAATCGAAATATAATTTTAAATATTATTGGTGGAAATAGAGAGATAGAGCAGGGCCACCAAGGTCGCACAAAATTGGGAACAATAACCAATAGACTTTAACAGAGAGCATGCAAGAAGAACAAAAACAAAGACATAAAAACAAATGAAAAAGTAACGTGATTCTTGCTCTGGATCTTATAGACAACGGCGACAAATATGGTATTATACAAAACTACATTAACAAATCAAAAAATTCAAAGGACAATTAAATGCATTAATAAGTATACTATCTTAATATAATAAAGCTTATAAATAATTGGAAGATACGAGGCATCTCATGCTCAATCTCGTCATCGATGATGCAATCAACAACTCAAAATCGTAATTTTTAATTAAACTAATCTGGAATTGGATAATTATTGATTTAGTATTTCAATATAATTAAAAATAAACTTTATTAAGATAGATAAATAAAATACAAATAGATCTCAGATTTCCTCGGAGTGGAGACATATCCCTCGTAGCCTCTAAAAGTTTAGACTAAGAAAGGCTTCTCTTTGGAATTTAAGGGCATGTTTGGAAATGTAATGATATGTTTTCAATTCTGTTTCTTGACCTCAACCAAAATTAAATATTAATCGAGAGATTTTGGAAATAAAGGGAAGCACGCACGAACTCAATCCGGTGACTGGGTCTGGTAGGAGGACACCGTAGAAAGGGAAGAAAGGAGAAAAAGAAAGGCAAGAAAGATGGAACTGACAACCCTTCTCATGGATCTGATTGAGGAGCACTCGATATGGTGGTGCTGTGTATCTAACTGTGTTGTAGAGGCATCATTGGCATAAATCTTTGCCCCATGGTTTCAATGATATCATTGTATGTTACTGATAATTGTTCGTCTCCTCTTCTTAGTTTCCAGAGAAGGTATTTCTTCTTCCCTGTTTTCACACTGGAGGGATTGATCAGCAATGGCTTTCAAGGGTCAGTTGTAAGTCTTATTCTTATATCTTATTATTGTACTACACAGTTCTGTCTACTTATAATTGATTATGCATAATTTGGCCCTGGTATCACTCGCTCTTTTATCTTCTGCAATTGCTTTCAAAGTAAAAGTCCATATAAGTTAGGAGTTCAGGAAGTTAGTTGTCATCTGTGAATAAATCCTTTTTCCTTGTTCGGTTGGCCTAGCTGTGAAATGGGGCTGTTTCTCTTCCCCATCTCTTGCCTCATTCCCTGCTGGGACTACAGTTCACATCCCCATCCCCTACTCAAATGGAGGGGGGGATCCCAGATTGCTCCAGCGTTACCCCTTACCAACTCAATTTTCCGATTTTCTCACAAGGTTTATTCCCATGAAACACTTTTGAGTTTTGCTGGGCCAAAAGTTAAAATAGCCTAGGTTCTGAAAGATTGAAGGAAACTTCTTCCTTTGTGTATATATTGAAAGCAAGTAAAAGTGCCATACCTCCACTATACCAGCGCCAAACCACACATCTCCAATTTCTATCCTGTTAAAAGCATGGACAGCGATAGCCTATTGTAGATTTCTGCATCTTTCCCAGTCCAGCATTGATTTTTAGCAGACAACCGGAAGGCTTGAATTGGACAAATACTGATCTCATTTAATGCAAAATCTCCGGTGTGCTGTCATATTATCTTTCATCTCCATTTGTGCATATCGATTGATGTGGATAAGGCGTCGAAGATGAATCCTCGGTACAGAAAAAGTAATGCAGTCCACCCTCAAAAGTTAACTGCATGAGAACAATAAATTTTGACTATATTTAATTTTATTATTCAGGCCTGGATACGAGGGTATGTTATCTTGGTAGCTTGTGATTATTATTGGCCAAGCTCTGTGGACCTTCATTACCCTTGAAACCCCACCCCCCCCCCCCCCCCCGGCTCCAAAAAAAAAAATTGCACCACACCCACCAAAGGGAAAGAAGAGAATAGACACATACAAAGGGGGGAAAAGACATCCGGGGTGTGTAATGTGAACTGCGAGTGAGGTCTATGGAAGATTCAGAAGAAATGGTTAAAATGTTTGGAACTGTACTCCGATGTGGAAGGAAGATGTTACAAAGATTTCTTTAAATTTTGAGGAGAATTATTTATTTATTTATTTATTTTTCATGTATTTTGCTACATGATATTTGTTTCTTTACATTGTATTTTGAGGATTGAGTAACGCTACACGGATTAGGAATGGTGTAATCTACTGTATATTTGTTATTGACTTTTTACAGTTCAACAGTATTCAAGGTTGTCCTGTTGGAGCACAATAACTTAAGGTTGTCCATCCCATTGAAATTGTTGTCATGAATAATAATTTCACTTTATGAAACCCCATTTAATGTATAGGTTAGGGCTAGTAGTTCAGCTGTACCTGACCACTATCTCCTGACCCGGTACAGACCCATGTTTGGGGAGACAAGGGGGCCCAATCCATGTATTTGATTTGATCACATGTATCAAAGTATCCTACTAACGTAGTTTAAATAACCGTAAAGTTCAATTTAAAAGTTAGTTCTTTTAATATTTAAATTTGAGATTTTATTAAGAAAGTTTACTGTCCGGAAGTTGAAGTTAATTTATGTAAGAAAATTCAACCTTGGGGGTTCAAGTATAGGCCCTAACATATCTACCCTTAGTGAATACTCCCTGTGAGGCTTACCAAAATGCTGCCCCACTCAACCAAATCATAGCCTTAATAGGCTTCCTTGGCCCCTAGAAAAAAGTTGAATATTAGGATTTAGAGCAATAAGGAAAAGTCTACGCCTTTGCCTCATATTTATTATCGTAGCTTAACTCTATTAAAATCAAGTACAATATCCAACCCCCCTCCGCCCACAAAAAAAGTCCTTGTGTATCTTTATTTTTTCCTTCTTTTTTTGCCCAAAGGTACTTGAATCATGTGATAAAAGATGGCTTTCCCCTCATCCATAACCCCCATAACTTAAGTACAATCAAAATTTATAATCAGATCTGGCGCAAAAATTTTCATTTATTGAATCAACTGATACCTATATATATCTCAATTAATGGGTAAGACAAATTAATTTTGGGATTGAAGAATTCAGCTTAGAACTTTCTCCAGTAGTATATAATTCAGTCAAATTAATACACTTTTCCTTTTTGTCAGACTAAAACACTCTTTGCTTGCAAAATGAAAAGTACCCTAAAATGGAAGATATTTAAAGAATTATCTGACCAAATTTTTGCAATTTGAACAATGTCCTTCCACCAGTGTTATCAGAACCGGACCGATCCGCCGGTCAGACCGGTTCAACCTACCAGACAGAGATTTCACGGGTCGGTTCAATTATAATACCGTTTGTGCAGTGGCCCTCAAAAATCCGCGGTCAATTGCGGGTGAACCGCCACCCATGTGACCCGCTGGTCGGTTTTGTTTTGAGGATAAAAAAAAAATCTCCACTCTCTGACATGGCATCCGACGATGAAGATGATATCAACCACTATAGACGACTAGTGGCCGTCGCTAATGATGGATTCCGAGACGATGAAGATGATCCGCAACTTGAATCGACGGCGATGAACGATGTCAACTCGGTTCCTTGACGAATCGTCTTCCTTCCTTGTTACCTGAACAACCATCGTGATTGAAGTTGCGGACACGTTGAATCGATGGTGATGAACCGTGAGTCAAAGGAAGGAATGCCAACTTGAATCGGTGACGGCGAGTGTAGAGAGAGAGAGAGAGAGAGAGAGATTCTCTCTCCTTTACCCATCTCTGGATTTGATTCCACTTCTCCAAAAAATCGAAGTCCTATTCCCATCGCCTCGCCCCCTGTTCCCCCCTCCCTCTCTCTCTCTCTCTCTCTCTCTTCCTCGATTAAAATGTCATTTACTTGGGCGCTGCAACCTCGTAGGGTGTGGGTAAGGGTTTGTTATTTTTTTTTCTTTATTTTTTTAAGTAAGATTATTAAAATAAAATAAAAAATTAATATATTTTTATTTTTAAAATTAATTATTTATATCATATTGATGAGATGATATGACTTTTTTGATATTATAATTATAATTTATATTTTATATAATTTTATAATTTAGTTATTTAGTTTTTAATTATCGATATGAGTTTTAAAAAAAATTATTGATTATATATATATATATATTTAATTATTATTAAAAAATCAGCGGTTCGACCATATTGATCCACGGTCCAATCGGTTCAACCATATTTTTGAATTTTACGGGTTAATACGCGGTACGGTTCTGATAACATTGCCTTCCACAATTACTTATATTTCATAACATGATACATTCAACAACTTATCAATTTATAAATAGAAAACACTCTGAATGTGCAAATTTTAGGTACCCCTTACTTTTATTTTGAAAATATTCAATATAGATCATGACCAAAATATTATATCTGTATATAATTTTAAATATTAAGTTCAAAATATTATTTGTTCACTAAAAATAATAATTCCGTCACTTTGAAATATAAATTTTTGATTTCGCTCCACATTTACTGCATTCACACCTGACAAATTATAAATGCATCATGTGCCATTGAGGAAACATATAAATTTTTCTCCAATAAATGGAGCAATCTAACCAAAGTACAAGCCTACATGATTATCAAACTTTTTTTTTTTTTTTGAAGTGAATTACATGTCGTAATTGATATTTAAATTTTATTCGAGTAATACGATCATAATATTATAGAGTTCATAAAAGATTAACTATATTTTGCCCGACCTCGGTTTGTGCTTCAATCCTAGAGCAAGAATAGCTATATTTTGGGACCAAATTTGGATGTCATATAGGACCATGTAAGGTTTGGTTTTGGTGGGTCCTATAATTGAATGAGGCTTTAAGGTTAGGCTTCACTTCATCATAGTTTCTCTATAAGCTATGATCTCTCATTTTCCTGAACAATTTGAGAGGGTAGGGTCTAGTCTGTTGCTGGTCGATAGAGCCATTCATGCCCAACATAAATTCTGGTCCATGTGAACCCCAACACCTCACAAAATAGTACTTTTGAGAAGCAACTCACTCAAAATTTGTTTTCATGAAACCAGGTTGCCCACTTTCAATGTTTGAGAGAGACTCTTGTTCTTTCCTTTAAATATTTATCTTTTTTCTCTGCATTTTTTTTTTTTTTTTACTATTTTGCAATATATTTGTTTTATAATTGTTAAATTTTAATTCTTTTTAGTAATTGTCGATCTCACGAGCACCGACCAATAATTTCATTCTAAATGAACTTTTTCCTAAATAAACAGCCCACGCACCAAGAAAAATAGGCCACGTTTTGTTTCTCATTCTGAAAATGCATTACGTTGGTAATATTATTTTAGATAACGGGTTCTTAAATAAATGATATTGGGTTAAAAAAAAAATTCGATAATTGCATTTTGTTTAAATGTATTTTTCAGTTTATATCGGAAAAGTTGAATTTAGAAAATCTTTTTTTGCTCATTATAAAATGAATATTTGATGATTGATACTTTCTAAACATAACTTTGAACAGGTCACACCATCAAATTTGAAATACAGATCGAAATTTTATTTTGATTCGCCATCTTTATTAAAGTTGCATGTAAATGAAAATTCGATAAGTGGACACAGGCAGACATGGTCAGATGATTAGGGTTTATGATCATTTTCATTTGAGGAAACAATTTCAATTCTAATGGTGATTCTGTTATATTTAGTAATTATATATAAAAAAAAGGGTTATTTTCATTGAATTTTGATATATTTAATAATTGTATAGAGAAAAATTATCGCCATTGGATTTGGTTATATGAAGTATTAAGGATTATTCTCATTGTGTAGCCTTAAACCCATAACCCTGATCCTACTCAAAAATAAAAAGGAAAAGAATTCTATAAGTGGAAGATGATTCGATTGTGAGGGCCTTAAGCAAGAATAAGCATCTTCAATTACAGGAAAAAGGTATTCCTAAGTTAAAACCTACCTTGTGAAACAACAATTCATTAAATAAAATAAAGTTTGAGGATTTACTAAAATAAGAAAGGGCACTTTAAAACCTCTCAAAGAAAGCCCTAGGCTTAAAATGGAAACATTTGGTGATTGTCTCTTTTTTTCCATTATTGGTGGTAGCCCACGATTATTGATTGATGGGGTCTTCCATAAAACCTTTTTACGCGAAAACAACCACCAAAGTCAATTTCATCTATCCCTATTCAACTAAAGTCTTTTTTCCGAACTTAGTAATAACCTTCTTGTTTTTTATCAAGAATATATAAAATTATATTTTGATTAATTTGATTTAAATATATATGAGATTTCTAATTAGGAATGACTCTTCCGATATGAATTTTTTTTTTAAAGTTTTAAATATAAAACATGATTATAAAATTTAACACCTCCATCTTACTATCCCAATCGTCGTGATTAAATTAGTAATACTATGGTCTATCACTCTCATATTTCTTTTCTGGGCACATGCGGCAAGCAACTGGTTGAGCAACACATGAATGATGAGAGATCGAAATATCTTTGGTTGTTTATGTGGACTTTTATAAGATTTCTCTCCATATAACAACACAAGAGAAAATAATTCATTTAAAACATGATTTGCATATGAATTTTTGGTACCAATTATACATATAGATACTTATTTTGTAAATAGAGAATGCTGTAACGATTAAGGTATGATTGGCCACATGGGGCCTGCAATTAGCTAACCAACACATCAATCATGAGACATCAAGATATCTTGGCGGTTTATATGAATTTTCATAATATTTCTCTTAAAATAACAACACTTAAGAAAACAATTTAAAAAATTTCAATACAAATAAAAATATATCCTATTGATTGGTCATTCAGGATATTAATTATCAAAGACTTTTTTTTAAATAAATTATCGATATTCAGCGATTATATTAAATTTAATTAAATTCAATTTAAACGTTAACGAGATGAGACTGCTATAACCAGAGCAGAGACTGCTGTAACCATCACAGCAAGGTAGAAATGACTTTATCAATTTTTTTTATATTATATTAATGATATATGAATTCATGTTCTGATCAATTTAGTTTGGGATTTACAGTAGCGCATTTAGGAAACTATCCTCTTAACGTAGTTTGTTTAATGTCCAAGTCACGAGTCAAATTCAAGATTTTGGTTAAGAGATCTAACGTCACATCCCATTAGACTAAAGTAACGGCCGGTGACTTTATCCACTTACTCTAATCCTTTTGTCCCCCCAAATAAAAAAAAAAAAAGAAAGAAAAATCTTTCGATCGTTAGTTAATTTTTATTAATCAGGGTGCCTAAATTCTTTTATTATATAAATTTAGAATGTTACATGGCATGACCCAAAAAATATAAACAACTTTAATTCAAAGGACAATAATGCTAGTCTAGACACTGAATACTTTGCTTGGCTACAAATCAAAAGTTATTTATAAATGAACTTAAAAAATTTATATTATTATTTATTTAATAAATTAATCAATTCATTCATAAAAATTTTACTCAATTATTGCCGGTTTAGTTAAAAAGAATTAACAAAGTCAAACAAACCGGGTTGAATTATAAGCTAACAAATAACTTGAATTTATTTGCGACATTAAAAGGACAGTTTCAACATGAGTGAGAGACAGTGAGAGAGAGAGAGAGAGAGAGAATTGTTAGGATATGGAGAGAACGGAAGGCCACACAACGCAGAGGAAGAATTTCAGCCACGCAGCTAACCTACTCGGCATGGGTTTCAAACACATTAAAGCCCCAAAAAAGGGAACCCCTAACGGGCGGGTAGGGATTGTTTGTAGGTCATCGACCCCACGCGTCCCCCCCCCCTCGCCAAAAAAAAAACAGAAAAGATTAAGCTCTTGGCCCTTTCGTTCCCTTCCGACTAACAAATGAGTTGATGATGTTTTGACAGAAATCCTCTTAATACTTGTTTTTTTAAACAGAAATATTATGATATATGAGTTTTTCTTAACTAATCTGATTTAAATATTTTAAAATCTATTAAGAGATTGATTTTTTTAAATTTTATTTTTTTATTTTCATAGATCAATGATCAAAAGAGTACAATACTCCTATTGCTACACCTACGGAGGTTGGGTTCCTCTGGATACATTTTGGACACGTCGAACTGTGAATTACAAATGGTACAACGTGCATACCAGCATGCAATCTTTAAATTATTCTAAGGATGGAATTAAAGTGTTAGGAAACACATGGCCTAGACTAGAAAAATTTATGGAAAGAGATTTTAATAAATTGCACTCCTTATCTATCCTTCTGTCGTTTAATGTTTGAGTAAAATTGCAGACATATTGTTTGACTTAATTTGGGAGAGTTGCTCAGCATATATGACTCTCTCTCTCTCTCTCTCTCTCTCTCTCTCTCTCTCTCTCTCTCTCTACATTTTTTTTTTTATTTTTTCCACCTAAACATTAAACACCAGAACGTATATTTATTTTGCATTTATTGGTTTTCAGAAGCTGCAAGTTTCAGTTACAGCTCACATTTAAAAAATAATAATAATAAAGAAAATCCTAAAAACTTAAATGTATGTTTTTTGACCAAGTAACTGTGTTAAGTGAATACAATGCAATTTTATTGACCAAGTAAATATATTTATAATATGTTAACATTGTTTTAAAAATGTATTGCACCAATGTCTCTTGCTATTTTTATACATATATTGTGCCGAGGAAATAAAACTCCAGCTAATTCGGTTGGATACATAATTTCATACATATTCAAATATTTAAATATCTATGATTAAAACAAAATTATTACTATAGAACCTCGGTCCCTTTTTATATAAAAAAAAATTGAATTCGAAATATCTAAAAGAAAATGTCGATATCAATTAAGTTATATTCATCGTATGAAATATAATACATACATGAGGTTAATTAAGATATGGGTTAGTTGTACGGATATAAATAAAATTATAAAACAAGAAAACTTTTTTTATCATAAAATAAAAATTAAAAAGGAAACCAATGTAGTTGTCAATGGTGGGGTGAAGTTAAAGAATGGTGAAGATGCTCTTTTGCCTGAAATATTAATTGATTACTCAAAAAATGGCATATATGGAAGAGTGGGAAAGGATAGACGGGGCATTTGAAGATGCCCTTTTTATTGCCTGCAACTGCAAAATGCTGCGATTAATGGCCAATCTATGACTCCATTTCTATACAAACCAAACTGGAATCTCTTCTCTAATTATTTTTTTCTTTAGGAAAGAAAAATGGACTTCTGTTCTCTATTAGCAAGTACTATATGTAGAGGTACAGTAAAAGCGTAATTACTTACTGTTAAAAAAACACATAAAAAGAGCTACTAATATTTTGACATAAATATATTTGCAGCACTGACACTACCCTCCCCCTCCCCCCCAATTATGACGTCTGTGCGTAGGACTGTTGAAAGAAAGAGAAAGTGATAAGTATGAGAGAGAGAGAGAGAGAGAGAGAGAGAGAGGAAACAAAATTACGGACACCCAAAAGAAAATACCTTAAATGGAAAGATCAGAGAGAGGGAGAGATTAGATGAATGGTTGGAGAAGAGAGAGAGAGAGCCTAAAAGAGAAGTAAGGTTGTATTTATTTATTTTTTGTTGTTCGAGATCTGAATATTGAATTATAAAATTAAGAAAGGAGAGTGGGATCACCGGACTGTTGTCACGAGAACGAAGTAGGTTAGCTGTGGAAAGCGATGTAGGACAAAAAATTGGGCCTGAATTTTATAGTCAGGTCCCAGTCATGGTCTCAGTCTCAATCGCACCCACACACATTCACAAAATATACAATTATTATTTCTTTCACGTGACACTATCATCATTTTGATTATTATTTATAGATATTTATAAAAATGTTGTGCACTGCAGATTTTTTAGTAGCTTAAATTTTATAATTATATTTTTAAGAACAAATAGAAAAAAATTTAATTATCTCATTTATTGGTTTTTCTTGTTATGATAATATTATTGATGTGAAAAAGTTGTAACTATTTCTTTTACTAATATGAATAACAATATTTAACATAAATGAATTAATATAAACAGAAAAAACACCAAAAGGA
The DNA here is from genome assembly GCA_033439265.1 of Dillenia suffruticosa. Classification (NCBI taxonomy): domain Eukaryota; kingdom Viridiplantae; phylum Streptophyta; class Magnoliopsida; order Dilleniales; family Dilleniaceae; genus Dillenia; species Dillenia suffruticosa. Next base: position 4,687,505 of record JAVTVX010000027.1, read on the forward strand.
TTCCCCAGCTATGAAGGAAACCCATATTTAGAAACTCACAACACTTGAAAAGGAAATAAGAAAATCGTACCCAAATGCAAGCCCAACTTTTGCTTTACTCTTTTTGATTCCTTACTTTTATCATCATTTGTCATATTTTGAGACCCACACCCACGAACTCACCACCCAACCCTCCCATCCCCATATTTATTTATGACTATTATTACTGTTTTCTTGGACCACCCCAAGTTTTTCTCTATCTAGATACCCCATCTCTCTTTTCTCTCTCCTTGTTTACCCAGGTAAAACGCAGGGAGAGAGAGAGAGAGAGAGGTGAACGTGTCGTAGGTGGCAGTGTTTCGTAGATCCGATGCAAAGGAGAGGATCTAAGGAGGTGGTAGGGGTCCCTTCACCACAACCATATTAGGACAGGTCAGGGACTTTTGTTTCCTTTACGAGGAGTGTTTTGTAAACAAAACCACCTTACTTTTCATAATTTCTTTCCTTTTTGATTAATTACCGGTTGATAAAGTTTGTGCCCTACAACTTGAGTTTAAATCCCCTTATCCAATTAGCACTCTCAAAATCCTAGTTTGTAGTTGGTCGTGAAATGAAATATTTATCATATAAATAAATGATCAAGAGATACATAGATGATCAAGAGAGATAGATAGTGAGAGAAAGATAGAGATAGAGAGAGAAAGAAGAACAAAAGCAAAGACATAAAAACAAACGTGAAAAAGTCGCGTGATTCTTGCTCGGGATCTTATAGACAATGGCGACAAATATAATATTATACAAAACTTCATTAACAAATCAAAAAATGCAAAGCGCAATTAAATGCATTGGTAAGTATACCATGTTAATATAATAAAGCTTATAAATAATTGGAAGATACGAGGCCCCTCTTGCTCAATCTCGTCATGGATGATGCAATCAACAACTCAAAATCTTATTTTTTAATTAAACCAATCTGGAATTGGATGATTAATGATTTAATATTAATTTATAATTAAACATAAACTTTATTAAGATAATATAAATAAAATATTAATAGATCTCAGATTTGTAGTAATTAATACGAGTGAAATCAAAAATTTTTTGTCATATTCTGATGAATTTAGTTCGAATGTTGTGAGACCCAATTTAGGAAAACCTCTCTCAATATAATTTTTTTCATTTCTAAATTTTAAACTTAAAATTGAATTAAAATATCTAATATTTTTATCAATTAAATCTACCATATGTTGAAACATTATAGCTGACTTTCTAAATACGCTTATAAATCCCAATAGATATTGATACAATATATTTTTAAAATGTTGACAACATAAAATTGTGGTTAACATACAAATGGTAATAAAATTGTATTGTATTCACTTAAAGCGAGGTGATTCACAACTAAGTTACAAGGAATACAAAAAATGTGCTAGATTTTGTATAAAATTTTACTTTAAAATATGAAGGGATGTGTGTGTAGGCAAAAAGACTTGAAAAATGAAAAAGTATATATATATATATATATATATATATATATATATATATATATATATATATATATATATTAAGAAGTTAAATAAGATGATTAATATTAAAGAAAAAAGTGCCAAAACAAGCCTGGCAATTGTGGTAGGAAATATTTGGGAAAATAATAGAAAATAGGATGGAGTATAAAGCCTGGCAATTCGAATTCCTACGCATATGTTTGATTTATCCATCTATTGGTTTGGTTTTACCCATTGTTGTTAGAAGGAACATATGCGTAGATGTTTATTCCATTTAAAAATATTTTAATCAAAATAAAATAAAATAAAAATATTAATAATTATATGAAAAACTTAAGATGGAAGCTCTATGTCAAGAGAGATGCCAAAGGGGCCTTACTTTGCTTGTTAAACGGAGAACATGAGTCGCCAAAGACTTTGCTTGTTAAACGGAGAACATGAGTCGCCAAAGGCTTTGGGTGTGGAAAAAAGATTAATTTTTATTATTCAAATCACTCAAACTTCACAAGCTCCAAGCACATTGTTTCCATTTGGTGATAAAAGCTTGATCCCAACTTTATTTTCTGGAGAAAGATTGCAGCACCCTTTTGAAGTAACCCTCTTCTCTCTCTCTCTCTCTCTCTCTCTCTCAAGAAAGTAAACACGCGTATATAATGTATGTTGGTACGCTAGATTGTCTAAGATTGACCTACTTGATGGGACCTATCATGGTTCATGCTTCATAGGTAGACATTGAGAATTGAGAATGGTCCCAAACCAAAAGAATATTTAGGTGCTTAATTACAAACGTTACCATGAGTTTACAACGCGTATTACCATAGTTGAACATAATTGTGATCATCTAAGTATGGTTTGAGTTATTTTTTGCATCTATCAAAATAGAAAATAATTTTAGTATTGCCTTACCACCTTACAAATTTTCATTAAACCTCGACTCAATACTCGGTCAAGGTAATTTTCCTTCAAATGAAAAATCAAATCATAATCTCTTGATTACAAAATTAGTTGAAATTAATATCTCACCACTTGAAGAACCACTTTAATAAAAGTATTTAAAAGAATAGATTTTTTTTATTCATTGATTATTGATAGTTAAAACTCTAATGTGATTCGAATAATTATAAAATTTAATTTAAATATAGGCTCTTTTAATATCTTTTTATTGCCTTAAGTAAGAGAGTTTAATTTCTTGATATCTAACCCAAACTTAATTGACATTTAAAAAAAATAGATGTAAAACTTATATTTATACTTTGCGTGTGTGAGCCGGAGATCGAGTGAAAGACCCATTTAACCCTTTTTGACACTAATTAGTCACCTCTCCCCCCCCCCTCTCTCTCTCTCTCTCTCTCCGGGGGTGGGGGATGGGGGTTAGAAACTAAATGGACAGGTCCCTCTCATAATAATAGCAGTGTCTGACTGCTTTTGCCCAAAGAAAACTGATTCAAAGGACACCCAAAAGACAGCGACAACTCATCGCCATCTCAACGATATTTCCGAGAACCCCTTCCTCAAATTCCAAAACCCCATTTTTTTCATTCAACAAATCGCACTCTAACACCACTCAAATAGCAATCCTACCTTCGATTGCCCCCATCTACCCCCCCACCATAACTCCTCCTTAGCCCTTTCCTGTTTCTCTCTACAGTAACAATTAATCAGAATCAGCATTCAAAACAGTCTGCCTGGTACTCCCTATTTCTCCCCACAAAACATTAAAAGAAAACCACAACACAAAACCATCTCTCACTACCCGACAAACATAAATACACCATGCATTATTATTAAAAAAAATAACAAGAATATTATAATTTATATAATATATATGTGAGGGCAGCAGAACAAATTTTAAATGGAGAAAACAAAGATGAGAACAGTTTTGGTCAGACACCCAGAATAATATCTCTCTCAATCTATCTATCAATCTGATCGGAAGAGACTTCTAAAACACAGAAACCCCTATTGTTGTGTTAGTTTGACCGTCATGGCCGACACTTCCCAAAAACTTGGCCTCTCTCTCTCTCTCTCTCTCTCTCTCTCTCTCTCTCTCTCTCAAACATTGCCACATGTTCATCAACAAAGAGAACAAAATTTGTGTGATATTCTCATAAGAGTGTGTGGTGAAAACCATTTTTCTGCAGCCAATGTTGGGTACCATGTTGCTGTGGGAATCCTGATGATGCTGCAGCCGTTGCAAATACTTGAGGACGAATCATTGAGAATTGCCATTGTTGTTGTTGCTGTTGATGATTATGAACGGTTGTTGATAGCGAGAGATCGCTGCCGTTGATTCGTCCTCCATTGCCGCTGCTGGTGAGCTGAACGTACCAAATAGTAACATGTGAATTTTAGTATAAACATTATTTCCTCAATTTTTTTTGCGATAAATTCCTTGAATGTATCAATCAAACACATGACATACGTGATAATTTGTTGAATTGAGGTGTGTTGAAGGTGGGAGAATCTGGTTCATTGGTGGATCTCCGGGTCTTCTCATTTGCCCGTATCTCACCGGATATTGCAGATGGGTATGTTGCAGATGCTGTGCAGTTTCATTCTTATTGTTATTCTCGTCCCCTCGGCCTGATTCGGGCTGGAAATTGAGCTGAATTATGTGAAAAAGGGGACAAAAACCTAGTAAGAATAAAATGATAAAAAAGGGGCAAAATATGGTCAAACATGATTTTTTCTTTTTTTTTTTTGTGAATGCACCAGTAATTTTGGCACAATGAGTACACATGCCTTAGTTTTAAATGTGCCATGTTTCGACTCATCCAATTCGGGACCCAAATCAAGATTGTTTTGATGCTTTGATGTTGAGCTTCCTAAGCTCAAATCAAGATTGTGGTCACCAGCATTGGCCGAGTATTCTACAAAAATGCACAAACGTATCATAATATAAATCAATTTACTGATGGTGCTTGATCAAAAATTGGATCAAGCAAAAATCTGTATTAAACTTGCCGGTGTACAGCTCATTTTCGTAAATGCTAGGATCAAAGTTTGTGACAGCCTCTTTTCCATTGCATCTGATTGCAGCCTTATCATAAGCCCTAATTCGAAAAAACAAAAATGTGCTACATAATTCAAAACCAATGCAAACCCTAGTCTACTAAATCCATGCATTAAGGAAATTTCAACCATAAGCGCTAACCTGGCAGCCTCAGTCTCGGTATCGAAAAGACCCAGATAGACATACCTGGAGAATTAATCGATTTAGAGTATGAAAAATAAATATAGTAATTACAAACTATATGGTATGGGATTAAAAATGAGAAATACTTTTTGCCTAAGAATTGGCCCATTCTAGCTTCCCATTTTCCACATTTATGCAAAGTAACACCTCTATACTTGGAGCTTCCTCTGGGAAACCCGGTACTTTGTCGGCGGAGCACATGAACAAACTCTTCTTTAGTCAGATTACTCGTCTGTCTCAACACCAAAAATGCAAAGTATTCTTTTAGCATTTAAATAAATAAATAAATAAATAAATGCTCAGAAAGAAATTAATGGTGAGTTTTTTTTATTATTAATTACCTGTTTCAAGTCTTCAGAATAATCTTCAAGATTGAAATTTATGTCGGCTTCCACTCCCCGGAACTTGATTGCAGCTCTGTCATATGCACTGCATCATTCATAAATTTCAGATTAATATTATTATTTACAAAGTGGAGCCCTTTCATTTCCAACAATTTCCCAATTCATTTCTCATAAGATCAAAACAAAGTATAGAGAGAGAGAGAGAGAGAGAGAGAGCTCACCGAGCAGCTGCGTGAGCAGTATTAAATCCACCTGCGCACACGTATACCCACAAAACAACAACAAAAACTCGAACCTCAACCTCAACCTCATCGTCAGGCAAATGGACAAAACCCCATTCAACAGCAATACAAGAGGAATCAAACCCATTAACCCAAACTTAATAAATTCACAAAAAAGGGTTTAAAAAAAAAATCATACCCAGATAAACTTGTTTTCCACAATCCCTGCACAAACCCCCAAAAAAAAATCGTCAGATGAACGATTGGATTGGTTTTAGAGGAGAGGCCTATGTGATCAAAACAAGTTAAAGTTTTCATGATCGGACTTGATTACACCCTGCCAATCACAATTCATCGAAATTAAAAAAAAAAATGATAAATTAATTCTAACCAAATATGAGACTCCCATCGACCCGTTCTCCGGTAAAAGGTAACACCCCTATACTGCGAACTTCTCGACCTTGGTCCTCTCCTACTCTTCTTCATCGGCTGCGCCACCTCCATCCCTCTTCCACCTCCGCCACCACCGCCGCCGCCGCCTCCAATAATAGGCTCCGAAGATTGACAAAATCTGACTCCCACCCAATGGGCCCTCGGAAAAATGGAACTAACTCCCCCACCGCTAACCGCCGCATTCTCCGCCTCCTCGACCGGAAAAAACTGTCGTGTCACCGGTGGATCGGGCACTGAGAACCCGAAAATTTTGCTGCTTCCTATTTTGTTTGATGGATTTGTAATCATACCTCTCTCTCCATTTTCTGCTGCTGCTTCTTCATCTTCATCCGATGCATCGTCTTCGATTAGGATCATGGAAGAGCTGGAATTCTCGTTCGAAAAGGCTTTGCCTCTATCATCGTCCTTGTCGAATGATGCTGCTTTTTGGGAAGATGAATTGTCTTCTTCGGATTCTTCCTCGTCCCTTCTCTGATCAGGCGAGTCATTTAGATCCCACATTTTTTCTCCCTCCCTCTCTCTCTATCTCTCTTTCTCTTTTTTTGATCGTTTCGAAGAGATTGAAATTTTAGATGGAATTGGTGATTTGGGTTTGAATTTTGGAGCTGCGAGGAGTTTGATTTGTTGTGATCATTTCTCAAAAATCCAACTTGAAGTTTTCTTTCTGAGGTTGTTCTTCGTTGTGAAAGATAAGTGCTTCTCTCTCCCTAAATAAGGAAGCAGAGTGAAAAATTGTTAAAGACAATATCGTGTGATGTGGTGGGTTTTGATCTTGGAAGAGGAATGAAAGTTAAAAAAGAGTAACAAATGAAAACTTGAGAGAGAGATGTTTTTATAATTTCAGAGTGTTTTCGTCGGAAAAACAAAAAACAAACCTACGACTTGAGACAGAAATCTTGTATTGCCAAGTGCCAAATACGGCATGGACTAGACCAGTTTGAAGAAGCTTACCCAAAACCAGCAACTCCTCTCTTAACCCTCTCTCTCTCTCTCTCCCTCTCACCCCACTTGTCTTTGCCTTTATGTTATCACTTTCAATAACTAATAATTATGCAACGCTGTCTCTCTCCCTCCCTCTCTCTCTCTCATATATTTAAGTATTGTTTGGTTTTTGTTGTTGTGGGTGTTGAGAACAGAATATATAAAGTAAATAAGTAATGATAAGGATCACACAAATTGGGTCGATGTTTTCGGTTAAGTGCTAACCTTATTGGTCGTCATTCAATTAAAATAATTCCTATAATTGACCTGATTACAATAAAATAATTGGAATGAAGATATTTTGTTCATATTAATTCCTAAGATCAAATGCCAAAAAAATAATAATAATAATAAATAAAATGGACACAATTAGACGTGTGATCCAACTGTTTTTAATTTTTTTTCTTTCATTTGAAATTTTACATACCATATCAAATTCACTCCCGGATAAAATTCAGTCTATTTAATTATTGACTTATAGTATTACTCTTTTCAAAGCCTATTTTATCTATCCTTCGAATAAATCGAAAATTGAATAAATCAAATTATAAATGTTTTTCTAACTCAACGTATTTTAAAAATTTTTTGTTTTGTCTGAGAGAGTAAATGTCGTGCCGAATTGTTGTTATATAAAATTAGTTTATTTAATTATTAATTTAATTGATTTTTAAACCATTAATCTTTTTTTTTTGGTTTATTTACTCTATTTATATCTTTAAATTTAAAAATTAAATATACTCAAAAATCAATTTAGTAAATTTTGAATTTTTTTTTTTTTACTTCATTTGAAAGGGTGCATGCCATGTTGAATGAACCTTTAAATTAAATATGGTCCTTTTAATTCCACTCGTTTAGTTTTTGTAGTATTACTATTTTATCTTGTTTTATATATATTTTATAATTTTATTCATTTTTTTTAATTAGTTAAAAATTAAATAGACCAATTTATGAGACTGATTTGGCATGTTTTGATTTTATTTATTTTTTTTCTCATTTGAAAAGGTACATACCGTGTCAATTGGAACTATCATAATAAATCATGTGTATTTAATCTTGTATTCATTTGGTTTATCTTAACTTGATTTTTTACTCATTTTATTATCTTTCTAAATAAATTAAAAATTAAATATACCAATTTTTATATGTCACTTAACATAACATATTTTTTTTTTAAAAAATAAAAATTCTTCATTTGAAAGAGTGAATACCATGTAAAATTGATTGTGACGATAATTCTGATTTATTTAATATTTAATTCAATTCATTTATATAATATTATTCTTTATTTTTTTTACCAATTTTATTTATCTATTTGGATGAATTAAATATGAAATAGATTAATTTTATGCCTAATTTTAACTTATTATATTTTTAAAATACACAAGTTAAGTTAATTATGATGTAAAAGTTTGTTTATATAATTATTTTTTACCTACTTTATTGTCCCTTTGGCTCTTTTTAACGTCTTTATCATTTATCTTTTTCTTATTGGTTCATTTTAAAGTAAACGAAGCATTTAAAAAAATTATAAAATAAAAGGTAAGAACCATCTCTTTCCTCAGCATAACTTTCCGACGTTAACCAAATCGAAAAGCCTCTCTCTCTCTCTCTCTCTCCCCGACGTTAACCAAATCACTCAATTACCATTATTAGCTATTGAGTATCCTTCCTGCATTCATTCGCCTTCACCTTCAAGTCATCTTTTACGACTCCCTCTCTCTCTCGGGTGACGTTCAGTTTAATCTTCACTTTTAGTCACCGTGCCTTTGTATAAATGAGGGATAACATTGAAATTTATATAAATTATTTAAATTAGTAAAGTAAAATTAAAAATTTTGAAAAGAAACTTATGAAATATTAATTTTATAAAATTCAAATAAAGTATTGAATTTTAATTGAAATCATATCTCAAACCCAAGAAATTTTTTTTTATCTCTTTTGTCCTTTCATTCAACCAACAACACCTTCCATTCAATCACTAGCATACCCTCCCATTCCGATTTCACCATTGATTTCGGCTACAGCCGTCGTCCCATTCATCCATGACTGGCATTTTTTTTTAGTAAAGGTGACACTTCAGTTCCATCTCAAAACTGCGAAACTCCCCCCCCCCCCAGCTCTCTTTGGGGAAAAATCATGCATGTGGTACTTCTGGACACAATTTATACTATTGTGGGCAGTGTACTCATCCTTCTTTACTCCTCCGGAGTTCGGATTCTTTAGAGGCTTGCCTGAGAACCTTTTTCTTCTCAACATCGCCGGTCAGATAGCTTTTCTCATCGAAATCATTGTTCGCTTCTTGGTCGACTTTCGTGATCCGCGCTCCTACATCGTCATCTACGATCGTCGTCTCATTGCTCTCAAGTCAAATTCCTCCTCTTCATTCTTCTTTCCATTCGTAAATTGGGAATCAATTAGTTGTCACCGTCGCTCTCAAGTCTACCGATCATTCACCCCCATCATCTAGAGCAATCACCGTCGAATTTCAATCCAAAAGATCATCATCTCATTATCAAGTGCAAAATTGATTTTAAAATATTTTAAAAAATAAATAAAATATTAATTTTAAAAATATTTTAAAACATATTTTAATTTTAGTTTTAATTTTAAAAAATAAAATAAAATTTTAAAAATATTAATTTTAAAATATTGTTATTAAAAACAAAATTGATACAATTATATAATTTTTAATATATAAATCAAATATTAACAATAATAATCATGTTTATTTTAAAATTTTAATCAAATAAGGGTATTGGATTTCAATTCTGATTTTGATTTTGATTCTGATTCTCCGAACCAAACACCTTAGTTATTGACTTATTCAAATAAAACAACATAATTAATACTAAATACAAGTTATTGAACTTAATTCAGGTAAAATAAATAATAGTTTACGTTACAATCTTTCAACTATTATTTTTCTATATATATATATATAAGGTTAGATGTGTACAATATTATTCAGGGTTTTATTTAGTCCGACACAAAAATTAATAAAATTGAATTAAAGAAATGTTCATATTCAATTCCCTTTCTCCATGAGTTGACATGAACTATCATTTTTTTTTTATTTGACTACAATTATTTAAAAATCTGATTAATTTGATTTGAGAAATAATGAAGTATAATTTATAAACCAACTCTCTCGATACTTATTTTTCTATTTTCATAATTCAAACTCTAAATTTTAATTAATAGAATTTAATACTCTACAACTAGATCCACAGGTCATTCATCGACATAAACTACAATTGTAAATATATAATTTTACTTATTTAATTAATTAAACATACCAAAAAAGTTTTAAAATGGAACTCAATTTACATAAAATAAAAATAAATCAATTAAAATGAAACAAATTTAAAATTTGTATTTAAATTTATCTAATTAAATAAATAATAGAATATTGTTATGCCGAAAGACAAGACCAAATTGTACCTTAACAATTTATATAATATATGTTTTAATTAATTCTTTATTAAAAATTTATTTAAATGCGTCAAATTATTAGTGATTTAATTAAAAATTAAATGTGAAATATATTAATTTAAATAATTATATAAAAATTAATTTATTTAATTTAACAATTGGATTCTTGTAAGATTAGTCTAAACCAAAAAAAGAAAAAGAAAAAAAAAAGAAACAAAAAGAGTGGAAAGAAGTCTCCGCTGCCGACCATTCAAGAATAGTTGAATAAAATAATGTGAAGGGTCAGTTTAGGAATAATGTGAAGAGGAGTTGAATTATGATATTTTTGGTTTTTTGAAGAAGGGGGAGAAGGGTGAGAAGAAACAGTGAAGGGTTTCAGAAAATGGAAATAAGAATGATGGTGAAAATCGAATTATATTCCAGGAAAAGTCCAATCCAAGAGTACGGGAAAGCCTTGCTCTCTCTCTCTCTCTCTCTCTCTCCTTCTCCTCTCCCGCTAACTGCTGCCAATGGCCGTTCTCAAAGCTTATCCTCGTATTGGATACCCCGTCTGTGCGTCTCCCACTCGCCATTGCCCGCTCGTTGAAACCCAAATTTTACTAATTTGGGGTTGAACAAAAGTTCGGCCGTTTGCGTGGAGGATAGTTTATACTCCCCTTTATTTACAAACTTTATAGCTTTAAATTATTTTTTCAAATTATATTATAATTCAACTAATAATACCTCACCCTATAAGTTTGAATTTTAAAAATAAACAATTATTTCAAAAAATTTAAAATGATATATAAAAAGAGATTTTCTCTTTAGTTCAAATCAAGATCCTCTATTTTTTTTATTTCATTTAAAAATTTCACTTAAATCGTATGAGGCCCCTTTTCATTACATTAAGAAATTTTATGCAATCATATGTCTTACATAACTCGCGACCTCATCGTATATCAATTTTAGGAGTTTTCAAATTTCATAAGGTTCCGCAAATTATGGCATTCTAAATTTATTTTACTGGTAGGTTTGCGTTCTAAGAGCCAAGAGGTTGTTACTTAATCACTATTCAATTTTGTTTCGATAGAAACAACTCTACTTGTTGAGATGTGAATTGTCGACACGATGTGATGGGTTTTTTCAAATACCAACATCCATGCTGTCCAGAGCTTGCAGAACCAATCTATGGGCTGCAGCCGGAGGCAAACATGCAAAAAGAATTCTGTATCTCTAAATAAATAAATAAATATATATATATATATATATATATATATATATTTCCCACAATGGAAAATTTTAGGGAAAATGTAGTAATTCGATGGTTTTGGAGACTCTAACAATGATATGGCCAGGCCCTCTAATATCCTCTTCGGAATTCTAAACCCCATCTACATTAAATAATTTTAATCACTATAAACCCCTTGATACCCTTAATATTTAATAAATTATTTATTTGTATGAAATATATAGGCAAAATAATATACACGATAATATGACTATAAAAACTATTGATGTAATTGATATTTAATTTATCAAAAATCCATTTAAAGTTAATTTGAACATGATATATTAAATAAGACTAATTCAAATACTATATTACTTAACTCATAATTGTTTGCATTTAGTTAATCTTTACGTTTAATTTAGGTCAATCTTAGCTCAAGTTATATAAACTTGTACGTGTTTAACTTATGACAAATTGGGCTATGTTTCGGTTGGATTTATTTTAAATTTCTCAGTTTGTTCAAATTAAAATTCAAAAAAAAAAATTAGTTTTCATTATGTCACATTAATTTTAAAAGTTTATCTAAGGAAGCTCTTATAACCAATTTATTTGTTTTTCGATTTTTTTATAACGGTGTTCAAAAAATCTCAACTTATCTCTATTTTATTTTATTTTATTCATAATATTTTTTAACTAAAATAAAACATCTTTTTAATAAGAAATATAAAATTTTGTAAGTAAAAATCAAAATTTTCCATAAAAGGATTTAAATGGTGTAATATTGACAAAGTAGAAGTTCAATTTTCCCATAATTCCAATTATCATTATGTTTCATAATTTTTTATATTTTAAATAAATTACTTAAACTCGATTGAATTTAATCTTAACTTTCTCAAATAGGAGTAGAAGGCAATTAGGTTTATTTAAAAAGGTAACCTTAATCAAAATCATTTATTTATTTGAATTCAAAGATTACCGGAATGGAATTAGATATTTTGCTCACCCAAGAGCTATAAAATATAAATGAATAATTGAGATTCACTGATGTGAAATCTATGTTTTGAACCATCTTCATTAAGTCAAATTTGAATATTTTAATTTGGACTCATACTTCTAAAACTTGAAATTTGATACAATTTTACTTGTCAATAAGTGAGAAATTGCAAGAATTAATAAAATTTTAACAAATTTTATCAAAATTTCATCATTTTCTTTTATATATTTTATCCATACTACTTTTTTAAATTGGTGAGATTTAACAAAGCCGAAAGGGATCATCTGATGATACACAAAGTGATCTTCGGCTTAGCACGGGGTAGAGGGAGAATAGGTATATATGTATACAGCATTCTTTTTGTATTTTTATAAATAAACTGTTTTCACGTCTCGAATCCGTAACCTTAAAATCACTAAAGGAACAATTCAATTATTATGTTAAGGTTTACCCTCAAAGCTAATAAGAGTATATATCCTCATTTTCTAATTTAATATTTTAATTATCGCATATATATATATCTCTTACGCATTTTCTACGAAAGTCAAAATATCTTTATTTTTTTGTATTTTTATGCAAAAAACACTTCAAATTTTTGCAAACGTGTTTAATTAGGTTTAAAAAATATATTATTGTAAAAAATATCTTATTGAGTGATATTTTAAGTGTTTTTGAATTGGGAGAAGGATTGGGCAAAAATTTTATAGGAAGATTATGTTAAAGGTCAAAATATATAATATTAAAATTCTTGAACAAAAATTTGGGCATAAGAAAAAAAAAATCATAGTGAGAATGCAGTCGACAGGTAAAGAGAGTGGGTCTAAGTTTCCAGCTGAGGATAGATTGACAGATAGATTCGTCGATTCAAGTTATCATCATGCTTGACATCATCAATATCCATTAAATAAATTAAAATCTCAAAAATAATAATTCTGATTAAAATGAAATATTTTATTAAAAAAATTTGTACTCACGCTTGAAAAAGAAAAGCAATTGATTCTATTTTATCGGGTAAAAATAAAAAATCAAAAATAAAAAATCAAAGAAGAAAAAGGCTGTGACCGAGAGAGAGAGAGAGAGAGAGAGAGAGAGAGAGAGAGAGAGATGGATCAAACCAAAAAAAAAAGAGAGAGAGAGAGAGATGGTATTATGTGGGTTCCGCAACAAGGTTAAAAAAAGAAGCCAGGTCAGATCACACCTAAACAAAAGTCCCATCCATTCTATCCATCCATCCATCTTACAATGCCCTATCGTGAGTGAGGGTGATTAAATAGACCTTCCAATAATGGAACTGGGACGAGGCTTTTATTTCAAATAGGTTATTTTCCTCAACCGGAAATAGTACCCCCTTCCCCTCCACAAATGCCCCCCCCCTCTCCCTCCCTCCCTCCCTCCCCGCCCTTCATATTCCTCATAGGCCCATGCCCACTTACTTTCGATCGACGAGAAGATAGGCCGAGGTCCACTTACTTTATTTTCTATCTTTTTCTATTTTCACATACATGTTTCCGGACTTTGCCCAATTATTCTTATACGAATATTATAAAATCTATCAAAAAATTAATTCTCCCACTAATATCTTCTTTTCTCTTTCATTTTTATACTTAAGGTTACCATAAATGTTACTTCAGAAGCGGTGCCACGCATTCATTATAGACTAAAATTATTATAGATATTATCAACAATTTTAAGTCAAATCGGTTAAAAATGATATAAATTACCATAATTTTTACTAAAATTATGCGATTCTAAATTCATACATATATATATATTTTAAGCAGCAATCTTTCTTTTCTTTTCCTTTTGTATTTAATTAATTCAATCTATAAAAGGTTTATAAATAATATTAGATTTTAAAAACGAATCTCACTTGTAATTGATAGACAAAAAACATTGATTATCCCGAATCCAAGGTATTAGTTTAAACAAATAGGAAAAAAATTGTGATTTTGGTTAGTTAGAGATGAAAAATAGAGGTCATTAGTGAATTGCAAGTTGTGGTTAGTGAGATGATGGTGTAATCATCACAAGATTGGTACACAACATCATAGTTTTCATGAAAATGAGATGTTAGAAAATGGGAATTTCATTTCTTGTCATAGAATTGAAGCATAGACTTTTCATCAACAATATTTAATTGGGGGGGGGGGAGTACTTTTTTGATGTTTCACAAAAAGCTTTGACAATGGGATAACATTAAAAACTAGGTTCCACCAAACTAGAATGATGTTAGTGTAAGAAACAGGTTGCCTTTCACAATCACCACAAATGTCAAACCAAACGACAAGCATATCAAAAGGAAACCCAAATTCTAAGTTGTGTTGTCTCAAACTCCGAAGTCCAATGCTCAAGCATTTCACTCTACCATGTTTGATCTCTTCCACATAAAGTTGCTCGGGTGATTAATTTGCCCTTTGAATTTTTGCTAATATGGAGAGACAGCAATAATACTCAAACGACGGAGATAAAAATTTTAAATTATTTTATTAACAGTAGAAGTCACACATTCGAGCAATTGAACTATTAATTGATTAGATTTTAAAAATATTGTATTTACATATTAAAGAATTGTTTAATAACATATTTCTAAAAAATAATTGAATTGCTAAAATTACAAACTAGTTGTTAAATTAGTTAACATTTGCTAATTGTAATTGTTATACTAATTAATAGTAATGTGAATCAACAAATTGAATGCAAAAGCAAATTTTTATTTTTTTTTGCTAATTTTAGATTAAACAAATGTTTTTCGATTTGGTGCAGACGTGGCCATTATGTCGAAAGGCATGTGTGATGGAGCTTCGTCTGTCATTCCTTTATATCATCATCATAGCATTGTTTCTTGGGTTTTATAATTGAATTGAGAACAAGGTTAACAGCATACAGATCTTTTCTAAGATCCTCTTTTAATTGCATCAATCAAACCAAAACGCAGAGAGAGAGAGAGAGAGAGAGAGAGAGAGAGAGGACGGCCATTGGTGTTTCCGATTGACAACCATTTTTTTTTTTTTTTTTTTTGTGTGTGGACGAGAAATATCCCCTACACACTGCCCCACTGCACATGTATAATGTTGATGTTGTGGTGTAGCATTAAGAAAAAATGTGTTAGATTTGTGATTTGATTGATTCAACATCTGAAAAGATCAAAATGTCCCTCTTGCCGACTTTCACATCACTGACATCAGCCTTCCGCGCGGAATATATATGGATATTAACGTTTTGCAGGTACAATAATCGGATACTAAATATTTTTAATTAAAATTTTTAAAATAAAAAAATAAATATTTAAAAAAATATTTAAAATAAAACTCACAATATTTAGATTAAATTATTCACATAATTTAGATATCAATTAAAATTAATAATAGATATATCTAATATATATATATATATATATATAAAGGTAATTCTTCGATTCATTAATAAATTTAATATATAATATATAAAAGTTAAACAAAAACTCTTAATTATCGGCTATTCTAACTTAAAGGGGTAATTTTATACTTAAAAAAGCAAATTTGGAATGTTAAAAGTTTGAGAAGTTTAAGTTTAAATCGACCCATTCAAAATGCAATTGATTTTCATTTTAATCCTTATTAAAATGAATAATTTAGAATAGGAACTAAATTTTCCTTAGTTTAAAATTATAGAAATATCAAGTGTAGTTAATTCAACAGTAATTTTAATATTTTTCTTTATTTAAAAAAAATTTTAAAGCATCCCACACACTTTTACAACCACGGATCAACCTTTTTTAAACCATCCCAATTCCCAAATTTCTATCTTTGTACTTGATCGAAGAGATAATTCCATGGCCGTACGAAATAGATATGAATTATAATAAACATTTAGTTTTTTTTTATTATTGATCGAAGGATTTTTTTTTTCTAAATCCAAACTAGTTGATCAAACGATCTCTCAAAGTTTGGTGCACTTAACTGTGAGGTTTAGTTAGTATAATAATTAAATATTAATATTTTTTGAATAATATTTTGAATTCGATTTTGTGTATGAAGAAAATAATTATTAAGAAAATTTTATTTTTTATAAATATAATATAATTTTAATCGAATTTAATCAGATTAAAAATAAATATCGAATATCGATAATTTATTAAAAAGAAAATTGATAGATCAGTTTATTGAACATCCAGATATAACCTTTTGAGATCAGAAATCAATTTTTTCCGAATTTTTGAAAAGGGGTACGAGCCATGTCAGACGGGCTTCCTTGAATTTAGATTGATCCGTGGGCTTCTTTCGATAGAATTTGCTGCAATTGATAAAATGAAATGGGTGAAAGTATTAATCAAAATTATCAACCCTATAATACCCCCAAGAATTTTGTCAAAACAATGATTGTTTTGAAAATTGATCAACAAGTTAGAAATTTCAATTTTTATATTTTAGTGTCAAGCAAAAAAAAAAAAAAAAAGAAACTCAAAGTGAGATAAATATGAGATTTGTAATTGCGATTATTTAACCATGAACTTTGAAGTTTCGAGATTTACCTAAATGTATGTTTCTTCTTCTTTGGTTTCTATCCTCTTTCTCTTGTTTCTCTGGTTTCTCTGCGTTTTCGGTCGGCCCTGTTGGTTACCCAGCAACCTTTCCCGTTTTGTCGGGGGCTGCCGTTCATTGTTTTGGAACGTGCCGCTTTTTATGTATACATGTCGGCAGATCTAATTCTAAACCGAAATCAAATGAAAGTAAATTTTATAAAATCAAAATATAACTATAGAAAACAGTTTCGGTCCGGTTCTGATTGGATCACCAAATTGCGGACTCAATTATGATTCATAATTTTTCATACTATAATTAGAATGGAAAACTTTAAGGATCCTCAAATTGAAACTAGGAAACGAATCATGAAAAAATTAAAAAAAAAAACTTAAAGAATCATAAAAAATTTATAAAAACTAAAACTAAATTAAAACTAAACAAAATCATTCTAAACTCAAATTAAATCAAAACAAGAATCATTTCGAATTTTAAATTTTTTGCCCACTAATTTGGAATTGGTTTTGAATCTTAAATATTTCTAACTCAAAAATCTTTTCGTTCTGACTCAAAAGGCACAGAGAAATACTCCCAGAGTCATAAAAGGATTTGTCCTTCAAGTCCCCACAAGTGGCGGTAATCTATAAATGCAATTGATGATAAGGACGGTCCCAAAAGTCGAGTGTGCTCATTGTATTAAACAAAAGAAATCTTCACCGTTGGTTCAGAGGGTCCCCCACATTGTATTAGATTAGCTTAATAAATTATCAACGTGACGAATGTGGTATTTTATTTAGTTACTGGATTTAATAAAATAGACTATGATTATTAAAGGTTGGGGGACAAAAGCATGTGCAGATTGGTGGGTGAATTTTAAATATGTGCACCAAACCCTAATTTTTGACATAACCCGATATGACACGTGGCAACGTGGGCAGATAGATACGTGTCCTTACCTGGATCCGATGATTTATCTCTTTTCTTCACCTATCACGCTCTGTCGATAGCTAGGATAGTAGGATTATTATCAGAAAGTGGGCCGTGCACCACAACGTATCGGCATGCGCCCTTGGGCTACTCTTTTTTTTTTTTTTTTTTTTGAATTTTCAATCCATCCTATGTTTTCAAATTACTTCTAAGGGGTGCAATAAGAAATTCTTGTTTGTTATGGTTTTCTTATCTAGGTACGGCTAGTTTTCAATTTAAAATAATCAGTTAGGAAAAGTGTAAACTCTATATGTAATTTGTATATAATCATATTAAATTTTTGATTAAATTTTGATTAAAATTAAAATGATATGAATAATTTAATGGTTTATAATTTTCTCTAATTATTAGAGAGTGTAAATATTTTTTTTGAAATTTGTAAAAAAAAAATATACAAAGAGTTTCGTGATCCGTTTTTATATAACCCATTAATATTGTAACAATTTATTCTCAAAATAAATAATTTAAATTTATTGTGAATGTAAAGAAAAAGCATTGAACTAGTAAAATAAATGTTTATCTTATTATTTATTTTTGGCTTGGTTATGTGTGTTATATTGTTAAATTTCTTGGGTTTATTTCCAACGATTTTAATTTTAATAATAAAAAATATTTGCACACTATCAAATAAATATATATTTTCAAGCTATTTGCCTTACAAATAACAAAATATGTTCCATAAAAAATCAAAAAACTTAGGCCGGATAAAGTATCAAATTTTATTTTTAAAATTAAATTTGATAGTTCTAAGTTTATTTTCTTTCTCAGTTTAATAATCAATGTGGTTGTGGGGTTTTCTCCTTTGACTCTCCTCTCTCAATTTGCATTGAGCAATCCATGCCCAAGGAAAATTTGGGTTGCATTTAAGAGTTGCTCAATGTGTTTGCCCTTGCAGTGGTTTGTAAAATGAGCCAATATATCTTTGGGTACTCACCCTTCTATCCATATTAAAAAAAATATATATCATTATTTCTATCATATACTTTGATATATATATTTTTAATAACAAATCGATAAATTCACAATAGCATAAAAGAATCCGCACCAAATACATATACGTGACAAATTCTTTTTGTGAGTTCAAAATCCCGCTAACACAACTCCAAAATTTTAATTAAAGAAGGCATTATGTCATTATTTGGAGAAGCAAGATACCTTGGATTTTAGATATTAAAGTATGTTGCTACATGAATATAAATCAATGGATAAAGAATTTAGTGGATAGAACTACAACTTTCTGAAACCTACTTTCCTTTAACCAGCTTTGCACCTCCCTGATACGAAATGCTTCAGCCATTTGTGGATCAAAAAAGCCATTAATCCCATTATGTCCTGCTCCCAAAAAGCGACCATAATGATCACGGAAAAACCAGCCACAGCCAGACCTGTTTCTATCCCAAGATAATGCTGCATCAGAGTCGAGCTATTCACCATTCTACCTCTGTCTGTATTTAACCTCCCACTACATCTTGTTTTCTGCCACTGTCATAAGAAACTTAAGCCCTAGTCCTGAATAAATGGACCGGAAACGACCATTCCACGCCACGAAGTTTCGATTATTCCATGGGCCCCCGCAAATCGATAAAATCTATACTTATGAACAAATCTTCGTCTTTTTAAAATTTTAATATAAGACAAGTTTTCACTTCATTTGAAAAATACCCCAGTAAAAATCACACACAGCAAACAAACGTCCTGGGAGAACCATATATGTAAGTTCAAAATCTCCTTAACCCAATTCCCAAAATTCTGATAGGAGAGATATGCTCACTATTATTTTTTTGGCACCCTGATTTGGTCCACCGCCTCATATCTGGACTTTCATCCTGACTAATACGAGTCAAATGGTTAATGGGGGGATTTCTTCCAATATAATTTTTTTTATTTTCAAATGTCGAATTTAAGTTCTTGATTAAGAAATTTAACATCCGTTCCACTAGTCCAATTATCCGTCCTAAGGTATTCTTACAATTGGTTAAAACTTAGATGCACCATAAAATGTCATAGTAATAAATCAATGGATATACAATTCAGTATATTGTCTTTTACATTTTTTGTGGTTTTTTCTTTAACAAATATAATCCCCTTTCTTTTACTTCATTCATTGCTTTTTACTCTCAAAATGTGCATATTACCTAACTTGAAAACTAAGTAAGTCCAATTAAGGTAATTTGGTGACATAATAACGATGTAACACCTTGCCTTAATGTCTAGTTTGCATCAACAATTGGATTAAGCAACCAATATTGAACTAAGTGGAAAATGGGCATCATGCATGTTCTAGTTTTATTTTCTTTCTCTATTCAAGAACCTAAGAAAGGAAAAAGGACATGAAGTATCCCTCAAAAAATGATACTATTGATAGTCATAATATTGATTCCAAGATTAGCATTTTGCGTGCAAGGCCTTGGCTTAAGAAATCCCATGTATTATTCAAAAAATTCCTAAACGTGTGGAAACAAAAGTTTAAAACATCCGAGGACAAGTTGGTCTAATAATAAAGATATTAAATTTTTTAATCAAAATTTAAATTTGAATTTTAAAAAGATTAAAAAACAAAAGTAAATCCTTATATTGTAGGTCGTTTAAAGTAGGTACATAAAATCCTTGTACTGGGCACTAAGTTTCCTAAACCTATTAAATTAGCTTGATTGCTTCCAAATTTAGGGTATGCCTAGGCTTTCTGGGGTTCATATTCTCTTTCTAATTGTGGTATCACTTGGAAAAGCAAATTTTCTAGATAAGAAATATGATTATTAGAGCAACGTTTTACCTAACATATAAAGCAAGAATGACACAAAAAGATATAACCTCACATTTGTATATTTCAATAACTTTCTTATATTATTAGTGTATATTCGAATTTAAATTTGAGAAACTCCTAACAAATTGGAAAAAGAAAATATAAAAACCTACCATGATTATAATAAAAAACAAAGGAGGCAATTATGGGCTTTTGAATAGTTTAATTTTTATGGGTGTAAGTTTTGAAATCTTTAATTCTTGTATATTTCGTACCTTCAATTTTCTAGTTTATTTGTTTCATTGTAAAGTCCATTTGTTAAATGAAAAATGAGCCTAAAAAAGGGAAGAAAAATAAAATTCCAAAATAACGTTTGTGCAATGCTCCTCCAAGGGCAAGATTTTGTTTTTTAAGTGAAATAATATTAACATCTTTACTGATTTAAAAGTCTACAACTAAGTGATTTTATGAGTTTACCTTCATATCTCTTGCTATTGGAAAACAATTTCATCGACCATAATATTTTCCGTCAAATAAACAACAGAAAATAGAAATTTTCAAGAGAGAGAGGGAGACAGACAGACAGAGAAAGAGAATAATTAAGAAAATCAATAGTATGAGGATGACATCTCCCATACAATGGTTGGATTGGCAGTGGCATCCACTGGCCTCTGAAAATAGGAATTTTGAAGGTTAAGGTAAGAGCTTACGTCCTCCATTTTGTCTTTTGATTGTGGTACCAAGTTATCAACTGATAAAAAACAACATGGTCCCAAAAATTGAAAACCATTGACAAGCATCATGGAAGGAATAATTTCTTCTTTTCATCACTTTTTGCTCTCCCTCTTTAAGACCTCAGCTTTGCTCTGCAAGATCACTTACCCACCACAACTTATTCCTCGATTCAAATTATTAATCAATAAAGGTATCGGATTTTTCTTGTTCTAAGGCTTTATAGTCACTATTATGGCATGCAAGTGACGACCTTCCATGTCAATAAATGGAAAAACTAGCAATGTAAGCTATTAGAGATTGCTTGTTTGAGATATCCTTTTTTTTCTTGCAACAACTCTCTCTCTCTCTCTCTCTCTCCCCCTCTCCCTCTCCCTCTCCCTCTCCCTCTCATACACACATTTGTCTATGTCAAACTTTCAAAAGTGAGAGAGACAAGAGGGGGATCATGAAGAAAGGCATCAAACCACACACTAGGGTTTTGTGGAGCTCTCACATGGTCATGCATGGCATTTTCAGCTAAAGGTTAGATGCCTTCTCTGTTATCAGAAATTTTCTACTAATTTGGTTAATGTTCACACCCTTTTTCAGTACTAAAAGCACGATAGAAACTAAAGTGATCGAGAAAATAAAATAAAATCAAATAAAAGAATGGACTTCTTTTTTGCCTTTTTCTTTTTTCTTCCCCCCCCCCCTCCTTTTTGGTTGTTAATAATGCAATCTAGGCACAAAGTGAGCATTGGTTTCTTTAATGACATAAGCTAGAGACATCTAACTTGAACTAGTAAGGTTAATTGGTTGTCATACCAGTAATCTCGAATCAAATTTTCACCTTGAATTGGATTTTGGTTTGTTGTGGGTATCATAAAATGGGCCACTATCTATTTTGGGGGCTATCACCACCTTTAAATCCGCCAAGAGAGAAAGAGAGTAGGCCATATTGCATTGTCATTCCTTCATGAGAGAATATAAGCTACCTTTGGCCAAAGTTTTTGTCTCAAGGGGAGAACTTTGGGACACTCAAGGGAAGAATATCCCTCCCACGTAGGGTATTATAATGAAAAGACGGGCCAACAGTTTTAGAATACAGAGAAGTGGAATAACTTGAAAGAGGCCATGAATGAGTTAGAGAGTCGAAGAGGTCAGGCTTCTTTCGTTAGGGATATGAACGAGGGACAAAGAGAAAGAGGTTGGGAGAGGAAGGAAAGTATTCTTTCCATTTCCAAGAGAATTAAGAAGTGCAGGAGGGAAGAGAAAATAGATTTTCTCATTACCCGGCTTTTCTTTTCCCATTCCCAAACGAGGGAAAACCACATTCTTTAGCATTTTCTTTCACTTCCCATTCTTTCTCTGCACTTTGCTTTCCTCCCAAGCAAAGGGGTTGAAAAGCCTGGTGACCTATATTAGGGGAATGGAATGACTATTACCTAATCAGAGAAAAATCGTGTATAACTCGGCTACAATAAATAACGTGCACACAACAGTCATTAAACAAAAACTATTAACAATGACAGTAAAAGAACAAACCTAAACCAAAATATAAAAATTAAAAAAAATCATTGATTTAAAACAGAATACTCTGATAATGCCATAAGAGAGACGTTTCAAACATTATACTAGCCTATATATTATACACTTGTTTTTTTTATAATGTTCCATGTATTTTAGGGGGAAGACCAAGAAACCCACTTGGGCTTTAGAGGCCCATTTCTGTTGGGACCCATCCCAAGTCAAGTGGTTTGGATTGATGTATAGGATTTACTTTTTGAATACCCAACATAATTTCCCACATTCCTTTCTTTGGCAATCAAACCAAGTTCTGATTAAGTGTAACAGGAATGATCTGAACTCAGAGTTCTGAATAAGGTTCCAAGCATATCATGGGTCTTGTGTTATGAGCTTTCTGCGTCTTAGGAAAATCCAACCATAAGGATTGAAATCCTAAAAATTTGGGCTTACTTGGAAGGGAGCGCCCCAATTGGTAGAAAAAAACCCATGACCCCTCTTCCATTGCTATCCTTAATTACAAAAATTAAAATTTCAAATATCCCAAAAATTGAAATTCCAAATATCCTAAGACTGAATAAATAATCAATATTACTATAACTTAAATTGACACCGTCACTCCAACTATGAATGGTTTTATCCATATCATCTATAATCGAGTCTTTGCTTCCACTAGTATTTTTAATAAGACAAAGACCGTGCATTGATTTACTTATCCCATGCCTATATTCTAACTCCCCCTTGGACAACATAGAATTGAATCACTATTTTTCTATAGAAGTCTTCTTTCCCCCTATTTGCAAAAAATGCAATATAATAGATGAATAGTTGCTCAATAAAAAATCATAAGACATGAGACATATGGTAAACATGTAAGCACTTAGCCATTTGCCCATGCAAATATTAAAAACTAATTACAAGATTATGAAATGCTTGTCGTGCTCAGGCTCCAACCCAGATGCGTTAGCGTTGGATTTCGATGCAAAAGCATAGCTTTAAATTGGATTGGTAATGTGCATTGTGTAAACTTTTTAAATGGCACTAATGCAAGTTTCAGGCAATTTAGTATTTTATGGCGAGAGAGAGCACCAACCCTTTAGAATCCATAAGGAAAGTTTCATTTTTTTTTTATTTTATATATAGAATCAAAGTTTATTTATTTAAATCTTTTTGGACCCTTTACTACCTCTTGCTGTTTCCTTGTAGATCACTAACAAAAAATCTTCCTGCAGAACAAAAAATCTGCCTTCCTCAGAACACTAACAAAAGCCACCTTATATCAACATTTGTTGGTGTAGTTGATCAAGAGAGTTATGTCCCGTTCCTATATCTAGGTTTGACTCCGTATAAGAATGAAAAAAAATCAATATTGAGAGACCCGTTCTCGCGAAATGAGCCGTACAATAGTTAGTCTAAATTTAGTTAAGATAAAATCTCATAAACCGAAAAGTAACCAAGCCAATATACAAAAAAAAAAAAAAAAAAAAAACCAACAACAACAAACAAATGCCACCTTATTCTTGGTGCTAATAATTAGGAGGATTTTCTAGCATCCAAAATTATTCATAAAACGCCATGCATACTTATTGAAATCTTCTTGTTGCTATATTATAGCATACGGTATGTAATTTTTTTTAAAATATGGAAAGAGATTTCTAAATTTTATTAATTATGCAAATAATTACAATTTTTTTAAAAGAACAGTAAATAACAAAAGAGAATATTTCTTTAAAAACTATACAATCTTCTGATGCACAGCACATGTTTTTTTTTTATTATATAAGAATTTGAATATCAAATTATTAAATTGTGAGATAGAGTTTGTACTATTAAACTGTTACCTCAATGACGGACACCATATGTTTAACAAAAGCATGACCCACTGAATTCCCCTCTCTTCTACTGTGTTGAAGTGTAATAGAGTTCTGTTGTAATCTCTCTTTTAACTTTCTCAATATATAGATCAATCATAATAAAAAAAAAAAAAATCTTTTTTCAATTTCTGAACCAACAGGAAAAAAAAAATCTTCTAAATTAAAGTACCCACAAGCTATAAAATGATTAGAGTTGCTTAAATACAACTCGAGTTTGACTAGTCAAAAATTGCTCATAAGATGAAATAAACCAAAAATGAGCTCAATCAATTTTGATTTAATTTCTTTAACCGATTGGTGTTTGTAACTATATTTTAGCTAATCCGATTCAAATATTATCGGATCTATTTTAAGGATATATCTTTTATTGTAATTTTTTTCTATTTTTAAGTTTTGAATCCAATACTTGATTAAAAATTCTAACACTCTTACCTATTTGACCGATTGTATGTTGGTTTTTCATCTCATATTCACGAAACTAGGGGGTATAATTATTTAAGGTCAACTCTAATGGGAAATGTCCCCAAGAGGGATAGTTTAGCGGTCACATTTCTCTCTCTTAATTCCGTTTAATTCCGTGATTCGGGTTCAAATCTCATATAACAAAAACACTCTAATGGGAATGGGCTGAGTTGGGCCCAACTCCTTTGGTGACTGGTTGAGCTTGGGCAACCTACTTCTCGGGGAGGATTCCGGTTTCTGCCCCAAACCAAATTTGAGGATACATTTCATATGCTTAGTATTATTGTCCAAATTCTAACAAAAAAGGGCTGACCTGAGGATTTTTTTTCACTATAAGTATAAAATAAAGTCTAATTATGGTATTAAAAAGAGAAAAAAAAAATTATTTTGGGATTTTTTAGAAAACATTTTTAATATTAGAGGGTTTAAACGGTTGCATTAGCACTGCGCTGACATGACATTAATTTTTTTATATTTGATAAAATTTAGAGGATACTAATAAAATAAGAATATCCCTAATTATGGGCACCCAACCTAAAATAAAGATATGTTTAATTAGGATACCTAGTTTTCTTCACATAGTTTCTCAATTTAATTAGGGGTAAAAGCATACCCATTTCGAAAGGGATTAAAAATATTACCCATTCTAAAATAAAATAATAAATAGGATTAATATATTTTATTTTAAAAAGTAAAATGCTAAAATAGTGGTTTTATCAAAAGAAAAAAAAAATAAAACTAATGTCTTTATATGGAGAAAATTTGAATTATTTTGACTTTTTGAGATAGAAAATTTTGATTTAGATATTTTAGAGATGGAAAATTTTTTAAAGAAAAAATCAATGTTTTTAGAAAGATATAATTTTGATTTTTTTTAGAAATAGAAAATCAATATGTTTGGAATATTTTGAGGAAAACTTGATCAATGTGTTTAAAAAGATAAAATGTGAATCAAATTAACTTTTTGGATAGAAAACTCATAAACATAATTATCGGGAGTGAAAATTAAGTTTGATATTTTTGGAGAGAGAAAACTTAAAGACCAATATGCTTAAAACGAGAAAATATGAATTGAATTATTTTTTGGAAAAAGAAATTTTATACATTTGACTTTAGAGAGAGAAAATATGAATTAAATTGATTTATTTTATAGAGTTAAAATAATATGTTTAATTTTAGAAAGTGAAAAATCGAATTTACTATGAACTTTCTGGAAAGAGAATATTAGTATGATTATTTTCACGGGAAGGAAAATTAATTTTTCTTTTTTTAGAGAAAAAATAATGTGTTTGATTTTTTGAGAGAGAAAAAATAACTTAAAATTTTGTAAATAAAAAAATTTTAAATATTGTATTTAGAGAGATGAATTACATAATAATTTAATTCTCCCGAAAAGAGAAAATGAATTTGATTAGTTTAACAAAAATAAATTTCATCTTTTCACATAGAAATAGTTAGTTTAAAAAGGGAATGTAAAGTAAATTAAATTCTTAAGGAGAAAATTAATAATGATTAAACTATAGAGAGATAAAGATTAATGGATGTGAATATATAAATTATATAAAAAAATTATCACTCTATTTTTCCCATATGTTTTTCCTCGATCTAGTCCCCCTAATGAATAAAATAAATAAATATATCATAAATATCGCTCCAAACTGAAAACTTGAAAGATATTAAACTCTTTTGATTGAATGATCGAGTGTTCTATTTTCTTAATTAGGGGTATCGGTTTGAGTTTTAAAAATAATAACAAAAATTTTAAAAAAATTAATCTTAGAAATAGATTTTACGATACTGATAAAACTGATAAAAGGGAACTTGAAAGATATATATGTTTTAACTTCCGTACGGTATAAAAATTTCCGTTCATATCGATAAGTCGGTCCGTGTCTTTTTCTCTCCCTTTATATCCTCATCCGGAAATCTTCCCTTCGCTTTTGGCTTCGGCTTCGGCTTCAACCTCCTCTCCGGAAGCCGAGGCACTCAACTCTCTCTCTCTCTCCCCACGCAAAACTCAAATAGAGAGAGAAACATTGAATTGAGGTTTCTTTGAACATGGACGCATTTCTTTTGCCGGAGCCTCTAGTCCTGCCTCGTCTCCGAACTGGCTCCGCCACCACCTCCGCCCCTCTCGTTCACCAGCTACCATGTCTACTTCTTTCTCGCTCCAGTCGGGGGCCCATTGTTAGCACCGCACTTCCACGTTTGCTCCACGGTAGTTTCTCGATCGTTCGTAGACCGTTCCCGGTTGTTGCAAGTGCTACTTTGATGGCGAATTCCGTTATGGTCGGAAATTTTTCTAAGTTCTTTCCGTGTATTCTTCGCTAATTTTTCTGTTATGTATCTGAAACTTGACTCTTGCACTTGAATTCTGAAATTTAGTGTTCTGATTTAGCCCTTTTTCGGGGGGAGGGGGTTTAAATTTCTGAATTAGTTTATGCAATTATGTGGGTATGTACACCATTGCGTGTGGATTAGGAGTAAAGGAAAGGAAGGAATTATGATGATGAAATGTGGTGAGACTGAAGAGGTGATGTTAGGGTAGTGGAGACAAGGAGCACTGGTGAATGGTTAGGACAGAAATTTGGGTGCAACTGTCCCTTCTTATGGAAATTAGAGTGACAACAGAACTGAGATTTGTTTTTCTTAGGTTGATGCCATGGATGCTGTCTTGTGGTTTGTTTTGAAGCCCAATTCTAAATGCCCCGTCTTGTGATCTTCTCCCGCTTTTGAATTATAGGTTCGGCTGTACCACAAGTCGGTTCTTCAGAGATTGTATTCCCTAGGTTCTAAGAAGCCATCATTTGAATTTGCAGGTGTATTGGGGTTTAAGGGTTTTAAAGTGTTTCCTTCACCTTTATCTCTATTTTCTAATTATAGTGATTTTTCTCCTCTCTTTTTGCATGGATGTAGTCTTCTAAACCGAACCATGGATGGTACTGTGCTCTATCCTTTGTTAATTGACGGCTTTGTTGTTTCATCTTGCCATTGTCACAACTGTTTTGAGGAGGAATAGCAGTTATTGCAAGGAAATTGTCTTTGGTTGAATCAAATGGCTTTATAGTGTTGGGATGAGTGAACCATAGTTCCTTATCCAATGAGAGTGGACCACTGTAGTTTGTTGCTATGCTTGTGGAATCATGTAAGAGCAGCAAGATTGGTAGATTTAGCCATGTTATCTTTCTTGTTCATGGGTTTGGTGGCTTTTATATGGCCGCCATGCTATTGTGTTTTTGGTTACATGTAGTTTACTAAGTGAAGAGATAAGCAGAAAGGGGGAATGAGAGAGTGAATTCTCTGTATTTCTGTATGTATTTAGTGTATTGCACAAAGAGGGAATTTATACAATATAGGATATGTAAAATATAGGAAAAAACCTAATATCAAGCTACTCACAATAAATCTATAAGTATAGACATGTTGACGTATTGTGACATATATGTTAACATAATTTGACATATGTGAAGCAATAACTGATATGATAATAAACGGTGACACATATGTGGTTATATGTGGACATATATATTAACCATAAGCATTGTTAAAGTGATGAGCTTGATTTGATTAGGTTTTATTTTTGTTAGAATAATAGCACTGAAGATTACATGGGTTACAAACTTAATTTTGATGTGAAGAAATACCTTCAAATTTGAAATGTACAATCTAAAGAGTATAGAGATAAACCGAAGATGATAAAGTAAGATGATCTAAAACAGGGCTGTAGGACAATCTTCACAAAAGGGAAAGGAACTTGGCTACTAGATGTTGTGTGCTTAGGGTCAAGGTTTATGGTGGCTGTTGTGTGCTTAGGGTTAGGGTTAGGTTTAGGGTTGGGGTTGGGCTTTGATACCATGTTGTTTAGGAGAAAGAAAGAGTGGAGGAAACTGAAGAGAGAGATTGTGAGAACGTGGGACATCTAATCTAGTAGTCTTTAATTGTATATATACTAAAATACTGGAGTACAAAAAGACAAGAATATCCTTTACCTAATTTCTTAACAAGTACCTAATCTCATTACATTTTCTTTCTATCAAGTCACCATATAAAACCCTTAATTAGAACCCAAAACCACAAATTCATCAAAATTAAGGTTGTGGTTAGTAACCTATAATTGGTATTTTCTTGAAACTTAACAACCACTTCAAGAAAAATTACAAATACAGGGAAAAAGAGATCAATAAGGAGGGTCAATGGTGTTGGGTTGGTTTTTTGCCAACAAATGGCGGTATTGATGACGGGCAAAGTCTTTTGATTGGAAAGTCATGAAGCTCACACCATCAGAGTCGGTAGAAAGGGAACATGAACTTTAGATATAGAGCAATGATTTAAGGTCAGTTACCTCTATGTGAGATGCCAGTGCTAACTCTGGTGGAGATGGAGGTGCTGAATCTCTGGAATTTGCTGCCACTTAGGACTGGTGGAGGTCATTTGATTTTTAGCGGTGTTGTTGGACATTGATACATTTTGAAAAGAGAGGAAACCGGTAATGAGAAGAAATTAACTGCATGAGGCCATTTTAGACCATCCATGTTCTTTACGATTGGCACATTAAAGTGTTGATGGAGCTAATGTGTAAGATACAAAGTGTGAATTTTGAAAATTGAGGGTGTAAATTTTTATCGTGCGCAAACTTGAGGATGGTTATTGCAATTTTCCCTTATACTAATAACTTACACGTACAAAACTATTGACTTCTTAGTATTTCTTGATGCACATGTTAAAAGACATTAAAGTCACATTCAAAACTATCACATTCAAAATTGAGGGTGTAAAGTTTTATCTTGCACAAACTTGAGGATGGTTATTGCAATTTTCCCTTATACTAATAACTAACACCAACAAAACTATTGACTTCGTAGTATCTCTTGATTCTAAAATATGGATATCTGGGTTTTTAATCTTGCATTTAGCATAGCTTCGTGGGCAAGTGGCTTGCCTTTCTGTTGCTCTTGCATTGCACCCCATGGTCCTTTTAGTGGTTAAATTTTTTCTTGTTGAAATGGGACATGTCAGACCATGTTGAAATGGTTTGTAGTTGCCATGTTGGGAGAAGCAGTATATTAGATTAAAAAATGGCCATTATTCTATGTTTAAGGGACGCCATTAATATATTTCATGTCGTACCATTGCATCCCCCTTTTCTTTTCCACGTTTGAATCTTTTTTTTAATATTTTTAACATTACCTCTATCCTGTCATTTGATTTCTTTAGCCTAGAACTGGAGTATATTCAGTGGGTGAATTCATGACAAAAAGGGAGGATTTGCATGTGGTGAGGCCTACGACCACTGTGGATGAAGGTATTTGCACTGGTTATTCTACCTTCAACTTATTTTTCCTTGGTTCCTAATATGTAATGCTTTTTCTTCTGCAACAGCCTTGGAGACGCTCGTGGAGAACAGAATTACTGGTTTTCCTGTTATTGATGATGACTGGAAGTTGGTAAGTTGGCGCAATATCTCCTCTTTGCTGTTTACTGTAGTTGAACGGATTAAGTAAAGCATTTTTAGCAGCATGAGACATTGCTTCCCTTTTATTATGGATTCTGTTTATGACCTTATCAGTAGAGGAACTACGGTTTCCTATGATGATCGGATTGACGGGGACTCCCAAAAGGCACCTCAATGGGCCCTAATATGACTTGCCTTGCTCCTGTTGCCCAGGTTTCCTGACATGTATTTTATTATATGCCTTTTTTTTTAATGAATATTCAATCTCAATAGGTGAATAATTTCACCTGTATGAATTTGAGACAAAAGGCACATGCATAAACCAAGGTGGCCCTTTGTTTTGTTAAGGTGCTGCTGTTCTCATCTTTCCAGCCAATGATGGAGTGCATAATAGATTTTATGTATATTTGAAGCATAATTGCCGTCCTCATGAATTTATACCCATTGATAAGGCCTGGTTTTATATACTTAAGTTATCAGATGAGGTGGTTAGTAAGTCGGGAAAACCTCTCTCTCTCTCTCTCTCTCTCTCTCTCCCTCTCTCTCATTTTGTTCCTAATGTGATTGGGCCACAGAATTATGGTAGTCTTTTATCCTCATCTGTCCATCCCTAGGTCTCTGGTATTACCTCTAGGGACTTTTCCAGTAAAACTAGCTCATGTTCTTGTAAGACATTTCTCTGCCTTCTGTAACTGATTTTGCATGTAATTAAGCAAGTCTTGCTGGCTTAGCTGTACAAAATGCGTGGCTATGCTTGTGATCAGTGATGGTTGTCTCTAATTTCCGGCTTAAATTTTACTATACTTAAATGAGAAGTTTGTGAGTTGAATCAACTTTCTGTGGTTAGAAAAAACAGATAATGAAAAATAAGTTTGTAGAAGATCACTATGAAAGGAGGTTGTTTCTAGTTGGCTGATGTGGCTGCTATGAAGCATGGACAATTTACATTGAGTCATGCTTGTGCCTGTGTTTGATTCCGCCTGTGTTTGATTCCACACCAGACACTGATCAGACACGACATATATGCAACATCACATTCTGCCTCCCCCCTTGTTTAAGACAATGCACGGTTCTTGGTCACTCCTAGGATACTTCTAGAGCACTTCTTGAACACATACTGTCATTATTAATGCAATTGGTATGATTGTACTTTTTAAAATATTCAATTGAGCATATTAATAGTTGAATTTGAAAATATAAATATGTATTCGTTGCAATACTTGTAGAGAAACCTATTAGTATTCTATATATTACATAAATAGATACCCAAAAACAATAGTTTTTCAGTTGTCTCCTTGTCCTGTCCGTGTCCTATATTTTGGAAATTTCTCAGGTTGCCATGCTAGTGTTGTGTTGTGCTCATGCCTCATTTCTACGTCCGTACTTCTTAGCTGCACACAGAACTTCACCATGCCTGCCCCTTGTTTTCCACATGCTTGGATGTGAATATTCAAGTGAAAACTTACACTGGCTAAGCTATCTGTGACCATATTGTTTCGCTTTTGGAAATTATGTTCTTTGTTTTAACCACAAGGTTTGTTTATTTTCTGTATATGTGATCATCTTGCAGGTTGGTCTTGTATCTGACTATGACTTGTTGGCACTGGACTCTGTTTCTGGTAAGTTGGGCTTCAAACTTGTGCCATTGAACCCCATTGCTTAACTTCTGTATATGTTATTTTTACATTCATTATGATGCTGAATTGTTTTTTCTCCATCCGTTCCATTTTGTTTGTCCCCTTTCCTTTTTCTTACAGTTGAAGAAAAACAATAAATGATACGCCACTGTATACAAATTTTGCAGTGATATTACCATACTACCCTTTTGAAAAGAGAAACTGTGGGGTTGGCTTGTTATATCTTTGGGAAAATATCAACAAATTAATGAAAAGAAATGGGAGGCTATCACCATTTCCTCACGACTAATGAAGTGGCATAAAAGGAAATTTAATATTTTGGGGCATCCCAAAATGGAGTAGTGGACAAACAGAATTCTTGTCTCTGTGCTTTTTTTTTTTTGGGTGGGGGGTGGGGCGGGACTCTTTTTCCTTTGTTGTTGTCTATGGATATGGGAATTCTTATGTCTATGTATATTTTGTTTTCTTAATTGAAACAACTTAGAAAAATGAAATGCAGAAAAAGAAACTCTCAAGAGGGTGCATGGATAGCGACCTAAAATACCATTATAGAACTTGTTTTGACAAAATTCTCTTGTAAATTTTTGTTTGATCACTTAATAGGACTTCCTCCCCTTCCTTAATAGGCATTTAACCAATAAGGTAAAGAGGAAAATGGGTACAGTATGTTCTCTCTTTGAAGCTAATGCCTAATGGCTCTGGGGCAAGAGCTTATTCTACTCGGTCAAAGGGACTGGTGGTGGGGATAGTAATTACCTTGCCAAGCTACCAAATTTCTGAGTTACCATAAAATTTTGAATCCTGGTGCATATGTAGCTAACTTTTTTATCTCCTCTTTTAAGTGTGTGTGTATATATTTATTTTTTGTTTAACATAGATATTGAATTTTAGTGATACTATGTTGACATCTTGGTTTAAAAATTGTGTGTGGAACTTTCGATGTTGCTCCCAGAAATTAATTTAATATATATAATTTCAAAATTATAATTCCAAATGTTGTTTGCTCCATTAAAAAAAAAAATCACCATAACTGAGGTTCAGTTAACCTTAGGTTCAGATTCGATTCACAGGCTAAGATGAACTCTAAATGAAATCAATGCATTCCTTAATACATACACTTAAAAATGAAATCCTAGTTTCAAATAACATTAAATTAATTTATTTCATACAACCATGGATTTATTCTAATAAGTTTTACATCCGCTCCCCTTTAGTCTCTGGCTATAATGCACAAGTCTATTACTCTGGTTTTGGGAATTCATCCATCCGTTGTGTTTTGCTCTATTAGAGCTAAATCTTTCTCAGTAAATTGTAATGAAATCATGTTGAAAATATAGTTTTTTTTTTTAATTGTTATCTGCTTCATTATCGGTCTCTTTTGTTTATTTTTTACTATCATTCCTACTCCCTTTAATTTTTCAAGGATATTAAGATTCCAATGTCGGATTTATTCTAGCAGGTACATGAATTTATATTACATGGATTTGTTATAATAAAGTCATTTTAATATTTTATTGAGTGATCCAACTTATTTAATTCAATTGTTTTGTATAGACTTGTTGAAATATGTGCATGAATTTATTTTATATAGACTTGTAATCATAAGGTTATTGTGATATATTTATTAAATGATCTTATGTAGATTGCTGAATTATTCGTTTATATTGTATTAATTTATTATAAAATGTTAATTGATTGATCATATCTAGACTTGTTGGATTAATCGATTTTATATTGACTTCTTGTATTAGTTCTAAGTGATATTAGTGATTAAATGAAATTTTATAGTTTTGTTTTAGTAGTTTTAAAAATTAAACTAAAACTATAACTATCCCTATGTATATAAAGCCCCGAAGGCGCTACAGTTCACCAGCACTGTTCCTTTCCTTTCGGACGTCCCCGGATGGTTGTCCCCTTTTTTTCAGACCCCCGGTTTCTTTTTTTCTTTTTCCTGTTCAGGCCCTTACACTTTTTTAGGCTCAGTTTTTTTTTCCCGCTTAAGTTCACTACTGTTCACCTCACTGTTCACCCGTTTCGGACATCCTCATCCCATATTTTTGGTCCCACAAATGGTCATCTCTTTATTTTTAGACCGCGATTTTTTATTTTTTTCCATTCAGATTCTTACTTTTTTTATTTTTTAACTCAACTTTTTTTTTCTCTTAAATCTTTCGTCTTTTTGAGATAGGTTTTTCCCTTTTTTGGCCTCGCGGATGGTCGTTTCTTTATTTTTAGGCCACGGTTTTTTTTTTCTATTCAAATCCTTTCTCTTATTATTTTTTGACCCAATTTTCTTCTCTTAGGTTGTCCGTCTTTTTTAGACGTTGGGTTTTCCTCTTTTTTTTTGGCCCGACTTGTCCATTAAGGTCCTTATTTTTTTTACCCAGTTTTTTTTTTCGCTTTAGTCCTTCGTCTTTTTTAATATAGATTTTTTCACTTTTTCTTTGTTGGCCTTATGGATAATTGTCCCTTTATTTTTAAAGTGCAGTTTTTTTTCTCCCATTCAAGTCCTTGCTTTTTTTTTTTGACCCCTTTTTTTCCTCGAGTCCTTCCTTTTTAACATAAGTTTTTCTCCTTTTGTTTTTTTTTGGGGCCTCACGAATGGTCATCCCTTTATTTCTATTATCTTTTTATTCCACTTATTTTCCTTTTATTTTTTTACCTCATTCGTTGGTCTTTTTTAGAACTCCAGTGGTTATATTTTTTTTTTCTTGTCGCTGATATACGTTGTATTTTTCACTGGTTTGGATAATAATTTAGTTAAGATATTGAGTTAATTATAAAACTAACAAATGTTTGTACAATGGCAAAATATAATCCACATCTTGTGGGCACCCCGCGCTAGCGCGTGGGGCAATAACTAGTACATTATGAAAACATGTAGAAATACAGGTTGAACTTAATTTTCCTTAACTTTTAAATTAGGTTCGGTTCAGTTCATAAGTTGAACCTGAACTTGTAATTTGAAAACTTATAGGTTGAGTTTGAACTGAACTTGAACTTCAATTCGGTTAAACTGATTTTCAGTGTCAGCTTACGTGGTTCGGTTCAGTTCATAAGTTCAATTGGTTTTTTTGGAAACACCCCCCCCCCCCCAAAAGTAGTATTCAGTAGCTTGATTAATTCTCCTGAGCTCAATGTTAGTATCTGATAATTAGACTTTCTTCTTGCTGTTGTTGCCACCATTCTCGCAGATTGATAGTCATGACGTGAATAATTATGTGAGACATGATCCATTGACATTTTGCACTATTTTTTCTTGGGTATTCAGGTCATGGACGCAGTGACACTAGCATGTTTCCTGAAGTTGATAGCACTTGGAAAGTATGTAAGAACAATCTGTTTGGGCCAAAATAGTACATCTATCATTACATTTATTTGTATTTTCCTATCCTCCTTGTTCATACTTTCTAATAGAGGAAGGAGAAGCTTCACTTGTCTTGGGGCTTCTGAGTAGCTGACAGTTCCTTAAGAAATTTCTAAGAAATGCAGATCCAGTAGCCTGGCTTTTCCTCTTGGATATCTTATGAGAGCCGAGTGTTTTAAACCAGATCTAATTAAAATATCCAGCTCAAAGAAGTCGAAGAAATTTTGAAATAACTCAGAATCCTTATGTTGAAGGTTCCTTTCAGAAAGCAATTTCAAGAGTCTACATCAGTTTATGACGAGGAACCAAAACAAAATCTAAATAAACGTGGGCTGTCTTGTGAGACCTGGAAAGAGGTCTGAGCTGTGTCAGTTCTCTATTTATAGAAAATGCAGTAGCATTATCCCCCTGAAGCATTATGAAGATAACTGGTACTTCTTTCTAAAGCTCTTCTGAGCCTTGACTTCATATGGCTCCTCTGGTTATTCCCAAACTGCCCAGGGCATAGCGTTTAACAACCATCCTTCTAAGTAGCCCTATCGATTTTATTGGTGGACTCTGGGTTTCCTCTATCTTTTTTTGGGGGGGGTTATATCTAGGCTACCTTTTCTCATGTAAAATTTCTCCACCTCTGACATGGGATAAACTCCTCCTAAGATTCCATCATTTGAGTCTTCCAACTTATGTAATGCCAAAAATCTACCGACTGACCATAACTAAAGGCATTATTGCTTCTCTGCTACGCAAAAAACTATACCGTCATTATCTATGCTCCTTTTTCCTTATATGAAATCTTCCATGGAACTTTTACAGCCTGAACACATGATAATGGGAAGGGAATTTTGCTCTGTAAAACCTTTGTTTGCTAGAACACATTTTGGTTTTCAAGTTATATGCCATCTCTATCCTTTCTCGATTTAGTACATAACGTTATAGGATTGGGTCGATTATTGAACACTGCCCACAGGCTTTAAGCGCCCTAGCTATAAGGAATGGCTTTATGATTAAATTGTATTAAATGCCAACCTAAAAAGAAAAAAAGAGAGAATTTGATGGTACTAAATTAAGGACTCACCTGAGTAAAAAAGCGAGGAATGAGGGAAAATTTGTACCTTATTGTAGTGCCTTACTAACGATTGGACCTCACTTTTTATATTGATAGTGGTTGTAGGTGATCAATTTTGACTGTGCTGGATGAGCTATTTCATGTGTAGCTTATGTGTCTATCTATTCACATTTGACGACTTGTAAGCATCAGCATCTGCCAAAATTTTTTATCTTGTTCCAAAATATGCAGACGTTCAATGAAATTCAAAAATTGCTTAGTAAAACAAATGGTAAAGTGATTGGTGATTTGATGACTCCCGCCCCTATTGTTGTCCGCGAATCAACTAATCTCGAGGATGCTGCAAGGTATCATGACTTTGTTCCTATACTCAAGTATTCATGAAAATTGTTTCTTAGAACTTATAATAAAGTTGTTCTTCTCATGCCAGAATTTTGCTTGAGACAAAATATAGACGGCTACCTGTTGTCGACGTTGAGGGCAAGCTGGTAAGAACCAACCATAGTTTCATTTAGTGCTCTAACATTCTGCCCCACTCCCTGTTATTTTTTGGTTTCTGACAGCCTTTTGCTTGTACTAAAAAGGTTGGGATTATTACGAGGGGGAATGTTGTGCGAGCTGCCCTTCTTATTAAACGTGCTATGGAGTCCAAAGCATGATATTTAGAAATGAGTCCAAAGATTTTGAGGCAAGTCAAACCTCTCACTTAATGTGCCATTGTTCCAATAGCCTATTCTAAGTGGGCGAAGATTTTGAAAGGTCTTTGCTGCTTTACGAGTACAATTTTGTCTTTACATTTGTATAAAAGCTTTGACATATCAGCACCATTATATATATTTATGTATGAGTAGCTTTGTTTGGAGGCAAAGTTTTAGAACTGTTTTTTTACATCACACATAACAAACCTTGCGTATACCAGACATAACAAACCTTGCCATTGTAGCACACACTAACAAAGGTTGTGGCCCCTTAAGGCATTTCGGTCACTCACATCCATGGGAACACAAGGTGGATGTATATTCTTTGTGGGTGTAGGGTCGGGACCAGTTTGATGAACAGGAAAGGGAAACTTTTTTGGGTCTTCCATCGTCAAACAATGTCTTTACACCCAAAAAGTAGTCTGCGTACCAACGTAGGTTGGCTCAGCTGGATGTAGGGTTGAGTTCCCCTTAAACATGACTGAGATTCGAATCCCACTGGGAGTATCGGGCCCTCATGTGTATAGAGTGTTCCCCGTTAGGAGACCCGTCCTCCGAAAGAAGTCACTGCAGCGGTCGGTCCGGATTAGTCGGGGAGAAGCTCCGGATACCGGGCAGTGTCCAAGACATGGTACCAAAGTCTGTTGTGCTAGTTTTTAACCCATCTAACCTGGTGACAATGTTAGAGCTTCAACATAAATTATAAACTTTTTGACAAAAGTTTCCAATTTTCTATGAGTCTTTGTTTTTACACACCTTGGAAGGATAGGGTTTGAATTTAAGCTTCTTAACAACTAAATTAACTAGGCTTTTTGGACTTTCAGAGTGGAATGCTTCATCTTTCTTCTTCCTTATGTGGGAAAAGAATGATGGAAGAAGTAGGCTGGTTTGAACAATTTGGAAATACAGGAAGGAAGACAAAGGCTGGAACAACGATATTTTGGCAAAGACTGACCCCACTTGTGATTCTAACAAATTTTCTTTCTTTTTTAAAATTGGGAAAATAGCCAAAGCGCATGTCGGTGATGTTTTGTTGTACCGGAAAAGTGACAATGAAGTTCTGTGGACTTTTATGATGGTTGGTGGATGCTTCTGGGGATCCTCTGGGCACCGCTCAGATTTTAATACAAGTCTTGAAATTGAATTTGTGCCTTTTTAGTAACTTTATAAGAGTCTAAGCGTGTGGTTATGCTTCTGTTTTCAATCTGAAGCGCCTTAAGGAGTTCACAAAGGGCTCCTAAGGCCCCAAAAGAACAAATAGTAATAAAAGTAATAAAAAATTCTTTTTAAGAATGTGTAATTCAATCGTGGGCTACCATGACAGAGCATATCAGACCCCAAAATGTACTTTCTTACACAATCGGAAAAGAGACGAAATCCCTTAGAAATCGGAAAAAATAATTTGATTTAGGCCTTTTCTTCCTTTGCATCATCCCCCCCCCCCAAAAAAAAAGTGGGTTTTCTGTCATCTGGATTAAGTATAAAAAAATGGAGTAAAGCCTATCAAATCGAAGCAATTTAGGTATACAATTTCCATAAGAAATATCTTCATAAATTTTCAAACCAAAATTATGCATGACTTCTTGTGCCTCCTAGTCCTCTCGAAACCTTTTAACAGAGATTTTTAATTTGAACCGCAGGACCATCTGGTTGTCTGAACTTGAAACAGAAGATAGCAAATGGTGATTAAAAAACAATGTGATTCTGTCTTCTGTATATGTCTATTAAATAAGCTTCAAGCAGCAGGCAGACCACCCACCCACTGCCCTTTTCTTTTTCCTCTTAGTTGTCTTGAGAGACCAGCTATGTTTTTCACTTCAACTTCACAGGGAAATAGTCTAATTTTCTTCGGTAATCTGGGAATAAAGTACTCAATCAGTAGAGTGGACCAAATCTCGTCTCGTCTGCCAGAATAGGAGATAAAAGGGTAATGAAGGATAATTGGCAACAGCAAAAGGTACACAAGAACAATCCAACATATGAAAAGTGAGCAAAAATTCGCAATTTAATCTCAAAGTCTGATGGACCATTACATTCTCCTTTTGGGTTCAAATGAAATCAGCTACTGCTCCAAGGGCACCGGTGACGAACTTATTTCTCCGTTTCGTGATTCGAAATTTAAATCTCACATTAAAATAAAAAAATAAAAAAATAAAAAAATAAAAAAACTATTTTTGTTTGAGCGCTCCCGGTTCACATAAGAAATGTTATTTTTAGACACTATATTGTAATATGGGTGTAACATAAAATAATTAATTCCAATTAAATTCTAAATTTTTTGTACAATGTATTATTTAATTATATTAATTTCGATATTAGTCTATCAAACGATCGTTTTTAAAATTTAGAATTAAAATTCAATTTGCTATTATTGTTGTATGTTAATTTTGAAATGCAACAAGATTTTGAGTGGCTGCTTCGTCGTAATTAAAGTTTTAGCTTTACCTGGTTCTCTTCCTTCATGTCTATCGAATTCGACTTAAAAATCTGAATCAATGATTGAAAAAATTATAAATTGGTAAAACCTTTAATTTTCCCTTCTTTAACTCTCCTACCAGTTCGAGCATTTGTTATTGTCAAACCCATATTACGTTTTTCTCAAACCCAACCGAGGGTCCTAGTTTTCAAAGCTTAGTTCAAGGTCCGTTTTGTGAAAATGGAGATTTAAGTAAAAATAAGCAAATTTTTAATATAAAATTTATTAATATAATAATAATTTACTTCTTTTTTGCTTAATATTTGATTTTCTCTCATAAAAAATTATAAATTTGACAAAAAACTACAAAAATTTTATAAATAGAATAAAATAAATTTAAAAAATTTGAAAATTAAAAATTTCCCAACACCAGCTAGAGTCATCCCTAAACTCTGTTATACTTGCAAGAGCAAGCTCTTGCATACACTTATTTTTTTTGGGGGGGGGGTTTAAGTGCCAATAAAACAATATAGGTATTACTCGTTATTTTTAAACCTTATTTATAAGCATTTATTGACTGTAAAATATTTAATTTCTGCAATAGTTTCAAACTCACCATGTTAAAAATGCAAAGAGTGTTCATGTGGGTGAGACTTGAAAGAGTTTTTCATGGTGAGTGTGGTGGGTTCATCGGAAGGGTAGACTGGACAACAACATGAAAATATTGAGTTAGTACAAAAATAAACTTGTGGCTCCAACGTCCCCCGTCTGCTACCCCACTTCCTCCCACTGTTCCCACCATCATCATTATTCAAGAACCCCCATTCTCTCCTTCTCTCTCTTTCTCTTTCTCTCTCTTCAACAAAGTCTGTCACCAAGTAATAGTGGAGAACCAGAAATACCTAACTCAATCATGTCACTTTAGTTGTTGGTATGGCCAACTGCACCCAGCTTATCAGATTGTAGGCCACCACCCTATTATGTTTCCGTCACTCACTACTTGGAATTGAATTGAATTGAATTGAACCCCCCCCCCCCCCCACGCTCCCCTTTCCTTCCATTTTCTTTTCCTTTTCCAAAAACAAAAAACCACGCAGGTATTAACCTGCTAAATCCTTAACTGAAAAAAACCACCTCATTTTTTACAACAAACGTAAAAAGTCCACCTAAAACCTTTTATTAGATGTGAAAAAGAAAAAGGAATTTTTCAAGATCAAAATTTTGTCAATGGTATCCCTTGATCACAATTTTTGCATCAATCAACGTCTGAACATGAACTTCTTCTCAGCCATTTCAACAACCCCCCTTAAAAAAACAACAAACCCAAAAAAGAAAAGGAAATCAAGAACCATCATTAGGTAAATTATTAACCATTAACTTAATGAAAGAAAAACCCTTTTTACAAAACTTATAATCCCAACAACTAAGAAATACAAAAACTAACTAATAAATACAAAAACTATCTCAAGAAAAAGTGCAAAATAGACCCAATAATCTACGCTAGTAACTCTTCCCCAAGATTACAATTATCAGTACAATTTTCTCCTCTCCTCAGCCACAGAAGCCAAAATTCTAAGAAAAGATGACAACTTTAGAGACTCCAAACATCAATAATCTGAATCTTCTTCTGGGTCAGGTAATTTATTCAAATCAGGTTTCTTGTCAAACTTGGGAGACATCAACTCTGAGGAATTAGAGGAAGAAGAACCATACTGCTGTAGTTGGTGTGGACTATTGTTGTTGTGGACAGATGATGTTTCAATAGCATCGATTTTGGCTCCAACCTCGGTAGCTTTTTTCCTAATAAAAGCAG
Organism: Dillenia suffruticosa; assembly: GCA_033439265.1. Classification (NCBI taxonomy): domain Eukaryota; kingdom Viridiplantae; phylum Streptophyta; class Magnoliopsida; order Dilleniales; family Dilleniaceae; genus Dillenia; species Dillenia suffruticosa. Next base: position 4,729,069 of record JAVTVX010000027.1, read on the forward strand.
CAGATAAATCATGAGTATCAGCTATGTTTTCACCAATAAAAACCTCAGGAAAATTGAGTCTTGCGGAGGGTCCTCTGAGGTAGAAAACTGCAGTATCATAGGCTCTTGCTGCTGCAATTGGTGATGAATATGATCCCAACCATATTCTTGATCTCTTGTTTGGTTCTCTAATCTCAGCCACCCATTTTCCCCACTTTCTCATCCTTATTCCTTTGTATGGTTTCTCACTCCTCATCCTTTTTCTATTTTCTCTCTCCTCCATCTTCCCCTTCCTTTTCTTTTTTCTTTCTTTTTTTTTCCTCCCTCCTCTGTTTTTCCACTGTTTTTTTGTCTCTCTTTATTTTGCTATGCCTTCTGTTCCTCTGGTTTCAAGAACAGAAATTTCTTGATGGGCCTTGTGAAAAGATTGATAGAGAGAGAGAGAGAGAATTTGAGATAACCCATGAAAAATCTAACGACAAGAAATCACTCCACCGCAGCAATCAAAAAAAAAAAATGATGCCTACTTTGTATATCTTCACTTGGGTAATGAGCTTTGTCATCTCCTTAGGCTTCCACGTTGATTTCCAATAACCCCTTCAACAAAAAATCAAATTTCACCGACAGAATCTCTTTCTCTCTCTTGAAACTTTGGAGGGTGATTCTCTATTTGCATCGGTTGTTTGCCGCCATCTCAAAATAGAATGCGAAGAGAGAGAGAGAGAGAGAGAGAAACAGCTTGCAGACGTGGACTATACACCCCTTGCTTTAACCTCCTCTTTGTGCTTTGTTGTTGCCCGAAATAAAGAGGAATGCAATTGTCGGATAAAAAAAATATCTGAAACAGAGATTGTCGTTTGTGTAGAAATATTTTTATTAAAAAATTTTAAGGGCCGTGAGGAAAAGCTATAGCTTTCGCCGTCGACTCGTCAAATGTCGATAAGAAAGAGAGATACCGTAAATCACAATGATTTAATAATTGATTTTTTGAAAAATAATATTAAATAAAAATAAATCATTATAATATTAAAATTTAATATAACAATAAAGAATACCAACAAAATGAGTTTTAATATAATATTACTTTTATTTAGAATTATACCCGTGAAGAAATTTCACTTTTTTTTGGGGGGTGGGGAGGAAATAGTGGGTGTTAATTTAATTTTCATTTTTTTTTAATTTTTAATGTTTTCTTTGGTGCGTGCAAAAATTTCTTGGGGTGGCAGAGAAGGTAGGTCGGTGGTCGGTGGTCGGTGGTCGGTGGTCGGTGGCTGGATACAAACCGTTACGGCAGCTTGACTTTCCGTCCAGGCATTAAGCAATCACCTCTTGACACTTTTACCCTTGTCCTTTTTGTTTCAATCATTATAACAAGGGGCAATTGAGTCATTTAAAATTTTTTACGTTACACCCCAAGATTTGAGTGAAGTACCCCAGCCCAGTCACCGCCTCAATTGGTACTCTGTATTAGGCCATAAATCAAAATTATTGAACATTATTTTATTTACAAAAAAATATTATTTATTTATTTATTTATTTATTTTTATTTTGTATTTTCGTACAATTGGTGTCATCTTGCTTTTGCCCCCTTACGTCTGGTCTTTTGATATCTGTTAGCCGTGTAACACAATTTTGTAATGAGAAATTATGGGATGTTGACACGTGTCGTGTGCCAACAATTTTTTTTTATATTAATTATTACATTTGTCATTTTTGTTTAGATTTGTGCGTGAGGAGTCTAGTCATGTCTAGTCATGGATGAACTCATTGGTTGAAACCATTCATGAAAAAACCATTGGGGCAACCTTTGCACAAGACAAAGAGGTTTAGGTCTTGTTAGTATGTTCTTTTAATTCGATTTTAATTATTTTTTTATTTCATTTCATTTTTAATATTTTAAAAATAATTTTTAAAGAAAAACTCAAGTTTCAACCTAAATTCGGCTATAATTATTATTATATCAATAAATTTTTAATATTAAAAATTGTCTAATTTTAATTGAATCTGTCTTATATTTTTAGATCCGATTTAAATTATAAATTTATAATAAAACAACTTCTCACTCAAAGTTATAATTTTATATTTGATTTAGGGCTGATATAAAATTCTTGGAATTGTTATTCTCCATCATCAATTTCGTTCTCCTATGCCAAAGGAAGAACAATAATGGTAAGTGCCATGAATTAAAATCATTTCATATTGTACTTCCCAACTACCTTTTTTTTTTTTCTTGTTGATATGTCTTTTCCTAAAGTGGGGCTTCCCAAAAAAATGTTAGGTAATATATCTTTTTTTTTCACAAATAATCAAAATTATTTGTGATTAAATATTTGGCCGTACTATATTGACATTTTAGTTTAATATACTGTTGGAATTAAATATGAGGAAAGCCGATGCTATATACAGTATTTTCTCCTATGAGCACTAGAGCGGGTAGCATCAAGTTGAATTTGTTTTTTTTAATATAGAAATAATGAAAATCGTGAAAACTTCTGTATTTATAAAAATTTAAATATTATATTTTAAAATATATATATATTTAAATAAAAATTCTTTGTCAGTGGGATGTCCCTTTCGAACGGTGGACTCACAAAGTTGAGAAGAAAATGTAGAAGGGTGGTCTGAAAAGGAGAACTCAATGCAAATGATTGATTGAATGGGTTCACAACCATGCAAATGGAAAGGTTTGAGATCAACAACGTTTAAGCAACAATGTAATGTGAATATTAATATTAAACAATGTAAGTGACGTGGCAGAGAAGATTTTGTGGATAAATCCGTCTTAGAGATGGAGCTCCGCCTTCCCCTTGAAAGATGTTGAAGAGATAACAACAGACTACTCCATGGGGCGCAATATTGTCCAACATTTAATATGGCTCTCTTTGTCGTTTAGATCTCAAGTCAAATGCCATTTTATTGGATAAGACTGCATTTAATTTGCCTTATGAAATAATTTCCATGTCTTTCATTAAAGACCCACCTAACCCTTCACGTCAAAAAGAAAATTTTTCCAATTTATGTTCTTTTAGTAGGAGTGGTTGCATTTGCTTTCATGTTACTCTAGTCGAGCACCAATCGTGAGTTGGTCTACTTGGACATAGTATCAGATATTTTAACTCAAATCTTAAATTTGATTTACAGTTTGTATATGGATCGAATTAATCGAAATATAATTCTGAATATTTATTAATATAATACAAACAAAGGTTACTCTAGTCGGGGAGAGAGAGAGAGATCTTTTTTTATTATGGTGCCCAGCTAATAAATTTTATATACTTTGGACCAAAAGTATGCGATTTTGACATGTACTCAAAATTTTAGATCTTCATAGGATATGGATGATGTAGTATAAGTTTCCCTTCCCCCAACTCTTGTTTTCTTTTGTGGGTTTTGGTCTCAGATGAGTAGAGGTGAGGACCGTAGGGTTAGAGAAAAGTTTACACCCAGTGGTAGGCAGATCCTTAAAATATGGCATTGAAGATTGAAAAGAGTTTCTCAGTATGTTCTTAAATGCCCATTTTCTAAAAGAAATTATTAGGGCTGCTGCTGGATTGAGGCACATGCCCATGGCTTGTTGGTTGTAATAGCCAATTATATTTGTGCGTGCTTGCTCAAACCCTTAGGGATGCCATGCATGTGAACTCTGAAGCAAATACTAGCATTGGCATTATCCAGTCACGAGAGAGAATACAATTATTAGATGATTTTAGTCAAAAATTAGGTAAGAATTTATGGGACAACGCAAAATTGAAATTTTAATGTGAGTTGAAAACATTGTCGCTTCTCATGGTTAAATCATCACCGTCTTAAATGTGTCACTTATTGCATACGTAGTGTCGGTCCCTCTTTACTAAAATATCAAACCTACGACGGTGGTTAATCTAGTAAAATAAAATATTAATTTTTTAATTAAATTTTGAATTTAAAATTTGATAATGAAAGAAATTATTTAAAATTTGATAATGAAAGAAATTACGTTAAAAGAGTAATCTCCTAAATATATGAATCAAATTAATTAAAGTATGATTTTAAATACCGATAATAGAAATTAAAAAAATATATATATCAAACCAAAATCCAAGAAATGACAAATATTAATGGATTTTTAGGTCTTACCACACGGATTGTCCAGGTAGGCTTTGTGATAAGTATGGATTATGGATGCATTGAATTTACAATGAATTTGAGGATATCAGAGTCAATAACGACGAAATTATGTAATTTCAGAGAGGGTCTACTTTTTTTGAATCGTTTGAATTCTTTCCCTCATTTTCTTGAGATTAACTCGACTGAGTTTATCACTCTCTTATCCGATGTAATTCTCTCTCACCCAAGTTTTCATATCATCTGAGAAAATTTGGTGCAACAGGTGATTTTTGTTTATAGATTGAGCAATAACTGTGTTGATGTGCCTGCAAAGCTAACCCCATTCTTTCCCCTAGTTTCCATGACTTCCACTCCTCTCCTTGTGAGTTGTATCATGCCGTAAGTCGAGATATTCGAAGTATGTCTTTCTTTAAAAATTAATTTCTCCCCGATCCCATTTGTAACAGTAAAAATAAAAAAAAAAACCCGAATCTAAAAATTTAATTAAGAGAATTCAATACCCTTACCACTGAACCAACAAAATATTAGTTCCAAAAAATTAAAGATGAAAATAAATAAAGACATTTAGCTCAATTTATATATATAATTTAATTAAATTTAAGTGTAAAATTAACGAATTTAACTAAATAGGCTTCTTTTTGTTTGATTGGATAAGTCAACCTATATAATTAATTGTATATAAAAATATATATTAAACATAATTTATATCAAATAATTATTACAGATATTATTTATATATATATTAGAATAAAATTTACACGAGAGGCTAAAATCTGCTTACAGATCTAAACTAATAGACTAACAAGCCGATCATACAATACTAAATTTAAAAGCAATCAGACAATCAGACCAAGTCTAATCTTTTAACCTATCACAAGCCACATTTATGGTATGCGTGGCCTATTAAAACATCTTGTTCTCATTCCATCTTGTTCATTTTCACCCCTACAAGATTTGCATCTCCTCCTGAGTAGAGGTTTTCCATTCTACAACTAAACCAATTTAATCCAGTCAGAGATTTCACGACAGATGAAAACCCTAGCTGTGAAGCCATAGGATTTTTACACTAATCGACCCTTTCCCACCCAAAAATTTCAGAAAGTCTTTGAGGGTCTGAACAAACCCTAATTCATTTGATAAGTAGTCCACTACTGTTGTGAATGCTAACACAATAAGAATAAAGACGACAATAATGTGCTATCAACTTCATTGGCACCTAGGGAAAATTAATATGCACCTGTAACATAGTACTGGGTACCAAGCACAAGCAAATTAAACTGATTTTGTCAACCACACTTCTGGCAGGACAGGTCGTAAATGTGATGGCTGATTGACTTCTGGAAACTAGGAGCACAGGCAGCTTGACTCGTTCGATGGCCCATCCATTTTTTGATTACTTCTGCTTTCTCCGCAATCCCATCCGTGATTTTGCATACCTGAATTTTTTGTTAAGCAAAACATATGGGGATTAAAAAAAAAAAAAGGCAAACCCAAAAAGTTATAGTAACCATGTAAAGGATACTCCAACCGCATGCCTTCGCCAATTGGTGATGAGTAAAGGATTGTTCCTTGGAGACTATTTAATGCTCCTGTTGAACATGTAGTGTCCTGCAATAATCGTAAAATTCATCAAACCACATGACAACAAAGATAAGGTAAATTAAACTGAATGAACTCTCCTAGTTATGAAACAAAAGCTCTCTTATTCTTCTTTTGTGTGTGTGTGTGTGCATGTGCGCGCGCACGTTGGGTGAGAGTGAAAATAATCAACTCTTTTAGTTGGATACCGATACATATGTATGTATGTATTCAGAAGAGAAAGAATGAAACTATGAGGCTGAGAAATCCTCTTGGACAGAACCAAAACAAAGCAAGCTAAAAGAGAATTGCTTTTGAATCACTTTCAAATCCTCTGATCAAACAGAGATGATCAACCTGTTTCATTTGGCCAGAGGTTGGAAGGAGCACCCCCTTTGGGCATAACCATCCAGCTCCTGAACCTTCGTGGAATGTCCACTTTGATCAGAGAATTTACATAATCATGCTATTATCAAACCCATTGCTTAGGGGATTCATGACATTGATGATTGGCCTTCTGATACAGCCTTCCCACTTTGCAATCCCAACTTAACTAGCAAATCCTTTGGTTATGGAGTTCACAATTTCCACACAAGGCAAACTTCCAGTCGCATCTGTAGAATTTAGATAAGACTTAATCCCAACCGGTGATGGAGGGGGAGTGTTCACACCCCCCCCCCAAAAAAAAAAAAGAAAAAAAGGTGGGCTGGCCTAAGAAAATTTACTACTTATGAGCAGATTTTTTAAACCATCATATCCTTTTTCTGTTATCTGCCCCCTCCCCATAATCATATCCTATAGTTTAATAAAAAGTACAAACATGTAGTTTTAAAACTTTTACTGATTTTTTTTTACACACATTTTCCTCTATGGTGCAATATTTTTGCTACAGATAAATAGAAGTTAGCACTTCTATCACTTTTTACTTGTTTTTAATTACTTTTGAAAAGTATAATTTTACCAGCTCACAATGTACTCTCTCGATCTAATTCTAAGGGCTCATCTCGTGCACAAAGTGCTCCGCGACTTGGTGCGGAAGTATGGGGAGGGTGGGCGTATATGTACGCAGCCATTCCCTTGCATTTTTGCAAAGAGGCTGTTTCCACATCTTGAACCCTTGACCTCAAGGTCACCAAAGGAGCAATTCAACCATTGCACCAAAACTTGTCCTCTCTCTTGATCTAATCCTATTTTAAAAATTTTAGGAAAGTGTGATAGAGATTCTAACAAAATCTTCTCGGGTACTCCAAACCTAAATATTAACATTTTCCATATTATGATCATAAATTTCCCTTTTCCTACTAAGTATTTTTAGTTGAAAAACACTCTTCGACTCTTCTCCTCTTTCCCACAGAAAGCATTGCTTTCGTTCCATCTCTCTCTCTCTCTCTCTCTCACACACACACACACACACACACACACAAACAAACGTTCACTTCTAGAACTTTGTTGTGAATAAAATCTGCAGGAGATTAGATGGGTAAAGGGAGCTTTTTTATTATTATTATCTTAGGCGAATGTTTCACCCTTATCCTTGCTTGTTTATCTAGTACCCTCTTATATTTTCCTTCCCTCTTTAGGATTTTGGTTGGGGTAGCAGATAAGATGTACAAGTTGACGAGAGACTTTCTTTGGTATGAGAGTGGTTTAAATAAAATTATTTCTATGGAAGGAGGTGTTTTAAAATAACAGTAAGTAATCTCAAGTTTCAGAATTTAACATATAATACAAACGCTCAAGTTTGTGGAAGGAGGTGTTCTCTTATTTTTATATTTTAGCACTCCCCCTCATATGTTAGGTATAACATCCAATCATGCGCCAATATTAAGTGGGGTGAATAAAAGACAGTAGAATTTCAAGTCCCGGCCTCCAGCTTTTATACCACTTATTTAGGAGCCCGCTGTTAACCTCTTCTCCCATTATGTCCCCTTCAAGTCCTTCATAAACCTTCCCACACCCAACAACTTGAACAAGAAATTCTCTTTCAGCTAGTGCTGTTAAAGGCACTAGGCATTCTTAAGGTGCTACAGCCCCTAAACGCCTGAGGCGCTAGGCAAGGTGCTTGCTCGAGTAAAGCAAGCACTAGTCACTAAAAGAGGTTATTTCCTGGAAAGATGTGTTGTTGTTAACAAGCATAATACAGATATTCCTATTGAGAAAAAAAATAAAAAAATAATAATAATAAAACACAGATTTTGTGATATATGGCCAGAGACTTCCACTGTTATTTTTGGTCACTTTCCATCTTAATGGCCTTACATTCAAAAGAGACAGGTCATCACATTTGGGTCCCAGAGTCTCATTGTTGACGTAGATATCCAAAGAAGAACAGAGAAAAGTAAGGAGGGAGTGGCAAACATTGGGGACACAGACAGAAACGGAGGGAAGAACAGAACGAGACAGTCAACACAGATATAGAAAGAAGAGGATGACTGGCAAAGAAAAGTTTTAGAAAGGGGCAAAGAAGTAAATTTGAGAAGCACCAAACTAATTCTGCAACACTCTGCAGCTAATAAACAGCATGTACGAAATTGTTAAGTAGGGTGCTCACCTGGCACCCAGTTTAGATAGGCGAGTACATTACTAACTGTCACCTCAGCTAAGCTCCTAGGCAGGCAAAGGCGAGCGCCTTCAACAACACTGCAATTTCTTCTAAAGATTCTCCGCAATTGACTGCCACATACTGGCATATAGTAGAAAAGCAACATTGGAAGCAATATATAGGTGGACGGGACGGTAGGGCCAGAAACTTAGAGCCAACATATAAGGAGCCAAAGACCACCCCCCGGCAAAAAAAAAAATAAATAATGCACACAAACACACAAACATCTTAGGGGGACAGAAACAGAATCTAGACCCTAACTAGAAAACCTATGCAAAACTACCCAACCAGGTTTGGACTAGGCAGATAGTTACAATCAAGTGATAACACCAAGCTCTTTTTCAACCATATAAGGGAGCTTCAAGCTTAAATAAAACTATTCAACTCATACTTGCTTTAGCCAAACCTGGCCTGTTAAGCTTTCTTAATAAGAATTTAAATGGTGAAGTTGGGTAATCAGTGGGCATAAGTTCATAAATAGAGATAAGAAAATAAATAAGAGTGATAAAGAGAAACAAGTAGAAATTCGTCAAGATGCAAGCAACATGAAACAAGCAGTACTCATCAGGAGGATTCCCATCACACACTAGCACTAAAAGTACTTCTCTTTCAGCAGCAAACAGTATAATGACTATGTACCTGAAAATCAACAAATGCAACAGGAGCTCCATAAGAATGTTGCATTTTCAGTTTTAAAAATCCTGGCAATCTGGCAAAACAAAGGTTGGACCACGTTATCCATGATATACAAACTTTGACAAACAGTGGAATATTAGTCAGGTTAAGGATCTATCAAAACCTTGAAAATACTTGAATCAACTCTTGCTCCGAACAGGTAGGTCCAAGATTTGCCACAAAAAGGGTAGGACATGGGGGTGCTGCAGAATTACTCTGACAACAAAATAAGAAACTTCAGCATTGGAATACTCAAAAAGATAATGCTGCTCTAAGGCTCTCTAAGGTATGTAATTTTCCCCCTTCTTTTTTTTAAAAAAAAAGGATATAAAAGATGTAAAATAATTTTCACATTAACACACCCTAGATACCAACCATACAAACTAATGCAGGTTTCCAAGATGTCATTTTTGCAAATAACTAATATCTCAATCTATAAGGTATGAAAAGTGGAATAAAGATAAAAAGGATTGCTACACATAAGAATGAATGGATGAAACTAGTCCTTACCAATTTTGAAGCAACTGCACCATTTGCGACTCTGCTGGCAACATTCCCATAACTGAAACAAGAGAAACATTAAAGGAACTAACATAAGAAAACAAACTCATATCAATTAATACCGTACTTAACTTCAAGAAGCAGGGCATGAAGCACAAGTTTCACTAGGCCCTTGATCTTTCAGCTAAGTTTATATCATTTCAAGGAATAAGTTGTGCTCAGCCAGCTTCAAAAATCACTTCCAGGTAATAGAGACGTGCTTAAGTAGTGCAAATGACCTTTGTGTAGATGGATAAGCGGTCGTGTTGTGAGCAGAATTACCCATTCCAGGCAAGTGAACGCTGCCAATACCTGCTAGTGCCCAAGCGTGCAAAACATGTGTAGAGTGAGGCTTTAGAATGTGTCGTTGTGGCTAACAAACTTGAGTAGTAATGCAAATAAGACGTTTAGGAATCAGACAAGTAAACATAGCTAATGTTACGCATAGAACTAGAACAGAGAAACACACAAGCACATGCCCACACAAGAGATCTATGATCGTGTGCAATAACTTATCAAAACTTGGGGGAAATGGGGATAGAGACTAAGCACCAATGTAACACGATAAAAACTGAGCACAAATGTAGTAGAGAAAACCATGTGATGGATACAATGCTCTAAGAAAATACAGGCAACCATCACAAACACACACACACACATGGAGAATATTAGCAACAGATTGAAATAGGTAGCACATAAAAAGAATTGGGAAAAAGTCAGATAAAAGCAGATACATATGTAGCAAGCACAACTCGGTGACAGATACCAAGCTCTAAGCAAATCCGAGCAAGTATCTAACCAGAATCAGTAGGGGCCGGTAATGCAGGAGATGTTTTGGCTCTCTTATCCTGTCCAAATCTTCCTTCATCTGGTTCAATTGACAAGTTGCACCTCAGTTGACATATAAAAACAACACAAGTAGACAAATTTGCAGAAAAAGGAACACTCATGATAAAATAGCAAGGTTGCAATGGACCTGCTCTTGAACGCTTAGATCTTGAATTAGACTTAGCAAGATCAATATATAAAGTTGATTCCCTCTCAAGGTCAAACACCATCCCCTGAACCAATGAAGAATTTACATTAAGGTTTGGATCTTCAGCTAAGCATTTCTACAACGCCAGGCTCATTTCTGATTAATACAAGATGTTTTAACTTGTGAACAATGCAAATAGAAACAGAAGAGATACAAACTGATTTATAGCAGGTGCAGGAAAAAAGTTGAGCAAATTTAAATAGCTGAGAAATTGCAAAATCAAGCTAACAAGAATTCTAAACAAGCCTCAAGGGAAAAAATGTGAATATGCAATGGTCTCTTGTCGGGCTCTATGTCCAGGAAATCTTCTTTCCAGTTAGACTACATAGCAAAAGAAAATGAAGTAAAACTAAGGTCTTTAGAGTTAGAATTCTCATCTGCAGTTGCTTCACGTAAAGACAGCTTATCACAGAGGGAATGTCCTTCGCTGAGTGATGAATAAAGACTCATGTATGTATTTGCTTTCTCCATTAGTGGTTAAGGGCTCCCCATAAATCCATTTTGCTTCCATAGGCTCAAGGAAAATCTTTTTCTCCTCTAATATTATCAAGTTAATCCGTGAGGGGTCATGAGTTGGGTCCTGGGAAAAGCACTATGGTAGGAATTTAAGAAGGGGATCAATCATTTCAGATTATTTGTGGATGCCACCAACAATTTCTATAGATTTGGATGTAGGAATTGCTTCTCTTTGTTTGGGAGGGGTTTGAAGTAATGTCTGGCCTTCTAAGTGGAAGGACTACACATTACTCTGCTTGTAAGTACCAGTATGGGCAAAACTTATGTAAGATAATCAAAAAGGAATGATGGAATTTTAAGATGATCACTCTGTGCCAAAGGAATAGTCGATGCTGCTTCTATTCAACATAAAACTTGGTGTGGGTCTATGTCTCCGAGAAGTATGTTTCCTAACCTTTCTTATCTTTCTAAGGAAAAAACATACAAATATTATACTTTTCTTAACTATGAAAGGACATGAGAAGTGAATGGAAATTGACGATCTTCTGAGGCTGCTATTTATTATCAATTGAGTTGGACATGGGAGTTAAGAGGCCGTGTCGGTTCATTAGGGAAATCATCCAAATATGAGCTTCAACAATCAAAGGTCTACAACCAGCCTTTAAGTGGGGGAGGAGGGGAGGCGATTAGATAGATCTTAGCTTCCCAGTACAGCCACCCCAAGTTCAGTACTTCCACAAGGATTGCACTTTTTTATGTGGTACTATTAGCTTTGTAATGAAGAGGGAGGCATCAATGTAGTTACATCTGCAGGCTCGCTTAACAAATAAAGATGTGCAGTCCAAGCACTAGATAAGCCTTTTTGCATAATCTATGGAATAGAAAATGATTTGGATAATTTCAATTCCCAGTATGGCTTGGATGGTAAAAGGTCTCTGGAAGTTGGAAGGTCCTTTGAAGAAGTATTTCGCAGAAAGTGTACTGACAGAGGAAAAAAAATATTGTTTTGTCTACAGGAAGAAAAAAATTCTACCTCCATGACACCAACGTTCCTAAAGACCCATGTCCAAATTGGACACTTTTTTCGACATGAAACTCCAATACTTTAAAGACATACCGGACGCGTCTCAGCTGTTTCAAATTTTTTTACAGTTTATTTTCACCTAAAGACTTGTAGAACACTTTCTGCCACAATATCATGGACAAAATGATTTTCATATCTTTGTGAAGTTTTCATCTACAGAGCTTAACAAGGGAAGCATAAAACTTTTAAGTAAAGTTACCGCGTGCATAAAATGAAGGTAAGAATAAGGTTTATTCAGAGATCCTTACAGCAAACTTTATAGTTGCCATATCATGCTTATTATTGAATTTAAATGTTTGAGTTCATCTGTTATATATAAATGGCACAATGTTTTCAAATGTGTACCTATTCTTATTATATGCCTCCCTTTCTGACTGAATTTTTCCGCTAGTCTTCTCAATCCCCATAGAACTCCCAATGTTCTCATTAAATTCAAATGATGATCCTCATCTCCACTTTGATTGCATTCATCTCATAAACTTCTCATCTGAATTTATAATATATAAAAAACACGCACCCACACATAACCAGTGAAAGCGTTTACGGCATCACTTGTAGCAAACAGGATTCCAAGTACATTCACTAGTACTTCAAACCTCCAAAATCAGGAATTCCCAATACACACTTCTCAAGGGTAAAGCCCGAACTTTATATCTGGGGCAAAATACAGCATACATTTCATGTCATAATTTCATCAGGACGATCATGATGAGGGATTATAATCTTTAGTGGTGCAAACAACATTTGGGGTAACAATCTTTGAAATTATATATATTTCTTCAAATTTCACAAGGGTGAGTACCCCCTCCAAAAACCATCATCCCTGACACTTCAAGCATAAAGATGACAAACTCAATGATTTCATTGTTCGAGCTAAAAACAAGGCTTGTAAGAACAACAATAGGATTTCTCTGCCTCACCTGAATTCATGCAACTTGCACATTATATTGAACAAAGAAAAGTGCACACAAGAAACTAGAAACAAGTGCAGGAGCATCCAAGAAATTAGAAAGAGAGTGCCATCCAAGAAATTAGAAAGATTCCAATTTTTTTAGTTTTCCTTCCTTTATTTAGGTTTCTATTTAGGAAATTTCCATATTTTTATTTTTTGTTTCTATCATATTAGTTAGAAAGTTTTAGTTTAGAATTAAAGGTAGTCCAAATTAACATAAATAGGATAACAGAAATCAGTTTATCATATTATTGTTTTTCTCTCTCAATTCAGAATGGATTTGGTTTTCTTAAACCTGATTCTATACTTTTACTCCAAACACAATCATCCTATTTTAATCCTAATTGTTGAGATCTAATGCCCTGAACCCTTCTGCTAAGTCAACATAACTTAGAAGTAATAATTGAACTGCATGCAACAAATAAGGATTACCATCTAGAAGAATACTTGTTGCACTAAGAAAGTGAAATAACACCACTTTATACATGCAACTAAGAGGTTAAGGTTCTCAAAAATCCAAGGAAGTGGATGTTCTTACATTGAGCGCATGAATTGCAGCAAGTGCAGACTGTTGATCGCGAAAGGTAGCAAAGGCAAATGGCTGCCAACAACATAAATGCACATTAGCATAAAGCAAGCAGTTATAGGGATCAATCAATGGCCCAATTGTTAAACTAAAATTAGATGCCAAAATTATGAAGGGCTGAATTTATGTACCGAAAAGTAAGCTCCTCTAATTACAAAAATATAAGTTGCCCATTTTATATACATACATACATACATATATATAACCTTAAACTTGAGTTTTTAACCGCCAAAGCTCGCAATAACAAATATAATACATTTTTAACATTTGGCAATAACCCAGTGAATCCCAGCTCAGTGTTTTTCTTATTATTCTAGTTAAGTGATGCAAGTTCAACGGTTTCTCAATTGCATGACCGATTGTCAAACAACCCACCAAACCCTATGTCATCAACTTACTAAGAACTAATTTGCTACACTTAGTGAATTTACGCTAAATTGATAAGTGCACAAAATATAAGTTGTTGAGAGTATAGAGATACACAGTATCATTGACCAAAAAATAAATAAATAAACAAATAAAGTTAACTTAATTCTATGTTACACCGACTCTTTTAGATGTGTCTTCCTCGGACATATATGCGACACTTATATCTTATATAAGTTGTGCCATATGTGCATTGTCCTATGTACAAAAGTCCACCACTTTTCTGGATGTGCACCGATAAACTCATAAATTGCGTGCCAAAAATGCAATTACTTAAAAATTTTGGGCCTTGCCCGGAGAAAAGTGCGTCTGATCAATTTGAGATTCCCTTGTTCTTAGTAAATGCACAAAAAATTGAAAACCCTAATTTGGAGAAATACCTGAGTGGATAGAGTGGCACTACGAAGATGAGAAGACTCGTATCCTGGAAATTCACGGAAAAGATTGTAGATTTCGCGAGGTTTGACGTCTTCAGGCAGGCCAGCGATGAAGAGAGTCCGAACTTGATCAGATGAAGAGAAGGAAGTATAAGGAGGCTGTGTGTAGGATGCGAATTGAGGAGGAGGAGGCTGAGGATGGTACTGATGAGTCACTCCCGTCGTCGCCGTAGCTGGTGGAGGTGGTGGTGGCGGAGGGAGCTGGTAATAACTGTACGGAGGAGGGTTATGGAGACCTGGTGGCGGTGGTGGGGGTTGATGGTATGCCGCCATGTCGTCCATGTGCGAGCCCTAGAATTTTTTGGAAGTGGAGTGCACAGAGAGAGATAGAGAGGGATATCAAAGTTATATGCTTCGGAAAAGGAGATTTAATCTTTTTTTTTTAATTTAAAACAACGTATGAAAAATAATTTCAAAATTAACTCAAATAAATCGAGTGTTATATCGAGTCATAAACGCTCGATAAAATATGTCAATAACAACTCGATATATATTAAAAAAACATATAAACAATATATATCGAGTTTTTAAAATTTGATATATATTATTTATGTATTTTTTAAAGTGGTGTACAAACATATAATATATTAAATTTTGAAAACTTGATATATATCATTTATGTGTTTTTTAATATATATCGAATTTTGAAAATTCGATGTATATGGATCAATTTTAATATTATTTTTTATTTCATGTTGTTTTAAGAATTTAAAAAAAAAGATTAAATAAATGTACCAAACTCTCATAAAATTGTGTCTTTCAGTACCTATCCCCCGTCGTTCGCCGGTTTGTGACTTCTTGATAGTTTCTCGAGCCAAAAAAAGAAAAAAAAAATGGGAGGAACAGAGGGAGTATCATTTCGAAGAGGGAAGGAAGAAAAAATTAAAAAGATTTGAACTTATTTTTTCGAGTTAAACCCAATTAAACAAAAATAGAATAAGTAATATTATATAGATTAAATTATTTAAAAATAAAATAAAATAAATTTTATGTATATTTTTGGAGTTTATTAAAATATATTAATAATTTAAATATATGTAAAATTCAGTCTATTTAATTCGTACATTATTTTATTTATATGATATTACTCGTTTTTGTTTATATTTATGTTGTTTATTATTTTATAAATATATAAATTGGTCCATATTTTATGTGATAATTTTTTTCCCCTCACCCCTATTTTGAAATTATTTTACTTTAAATTTAAATTAAAAAAATTATTTATAAAATACATGAAATAAAATTTGAACTCTGTACCATAAATATTTAAACACCACCGATTAGAATGCCAAGTGATAAAACATAAATTGATTATCAAAATTCTTAAATGTGTAAAATATGAGGACAAAAAAAATATATTAAAATAATATAGATACATTTTTCTATTTATAAAGAATAATACCAGAAAGACCAAAAAATTTAAAAATCATATTAATTGAATTCACGGAAATCCACTTCAACATGTTTTATAAGTATTTTATTGATTTAAAAGATATCTCGACTCGTTCAAATTGTTTAAATTTGAAAATTTTTGATTATTTTTTATTTTAATAGTATAAACTGTTATACAAAATTTAATTTATTCGGCCTATATATCATTATTCATTTATAAACTCCCAAATCTAATTCTATCAATATTTTATTTTAAAAATTTATAGTAGCAATTTAAATATTCTTGTTAATTAAATTGGTTAACCAAATTTTGTTGGAGTGTTTCAGGTTAAAGTTTTCTAGAAGCCAAATGAATTTGTTGTTGAAAGAGGGTTGTGAAATTTTTAGTACAAACAAGACAAAAAGAAAAAGGTTTTACTTCATTTGTCTTTTTTTTTTTTCATTTGATATAAACTTTTATTTTTGAACCCATCCTTGAAAAGAAAAGGCTCAATAATCGGGTTAATATTTTATTTATATTTTTTTTAGGCGAGATCCTTGTCACGTGAGCATCCATATGGCTCTTGTCCTTAATGATGACAATCTCTCTTTTAATCCCAGGATCTAAAATTCAAATCTCATATAATAATAATAAAAAAAACTCTTACAACATATGCGAAGGTAACATACAAATTTTCTTACTAATTATATTATAGGACCAAATCTACAATAAACTGTGGGATCAAGATTTTATAGGAATTTTAAGGCAAAAAAAACCCTCAATTTAGGCCTAAACTTACACTATTTAATTCAAACCATAATAATTACCATCCTAACTTTCAAAACCCCTCGCTCTCACATCTTACTATGGGGAGATTTAATGGGAATCTCTAATAGAAACACGAGATATGTAAAATTTCCTTGGATTGATCATTCTTCGGCTTCCATAATGAGTTACCAGACAAGCTATCTCTTCAAAATCACAACAAACAAAAAATTAATTGAATCAAGGTTCTAATTTGTCATTGCAATAGTTTCCAATGAGCATATTTGACAAGCAATTTGCCACGTATATATATAACAGAAGTTACTTGTGCTGAACATTAACACAAAGAGGTCATCAATGGAGTCCACACAAGGGCAAATTGTAAACTGATAATAAACACAAATTGTAAACTGACAATAAACAAGTACGAACAAGCTCCCACAGTGACAAGGCTAAGCATTAAACAAGGGGGGGATATTGCTTGGCCTGCTGCCTAACCCTTTTCTTGTACTCCGCAGCATCCTGCATTTCAAACACACATTCCACTCGCATCACTATATATACATATATGTGCTAGAAGCAACTACATCTCAGCCTCAACCTAATGCATCAAACTCGTTCAATAACAAGCCCAAAGAGCTTTGTATGTTTTGTGAGAAGATTAAGGAGTGCTCATTTAGCAACTGATCGGGAAGAAACTAAGTTTCTCTCCACAACCTTCACATGATGAGTGATAGACCAACCATAAACGATACACTTTATGGAGTTGAGAGAGTACCTGTATAAAGAGGTGATAGCCTTCCGTCTGTGCGGGATCAGCAGGATTTGGCTGGTCCAGCAAATCTTGAATGCCTACAAGAATCTGCTTCACGGTAATGGCTGGTCTCCATCCCTGAAAAAAAAAATACAAATACTGCTTATAAACCTCTGCAACAGATATCATCTTTATAAACACCAAAGAGAAACTGCAAGTACCATGAGAAAGAAACGGAACACAAACTTACACTGTCTTCATTGAGAATAGACAGGCACACAGTTCCAGAAGGGTAGACATTGGGGTGGAAGAAGCCTTGGGGGAATTTACACTTTGGTGGTTTGCTGGGGTAGTCCTCACTAAAGTGGAGTGTGAGGGGGAAGTAACCACCCTCCCAGTCAGTCTGCAACCAATGATATCAAATTTTGGAAAATAAAAATTAGGAAACAGCTCACACTATATGAATGCCCTGACAGTATACTTAAGCACTTTCTAACTAATCCATCTTTTAGTTGAAATGAGTCTTTGTGGACATGAGTCATGAATAAGCAAATAGAATTAAGCTAACCTCCAAGAAAGGGAGGGGGGAAAAAGGTCATTTACGAGCCTTCAAGCTCTCTATGATACGCTAGTCTTCAAATAGGGAAGGAATGTGCAAAACTACCATGAACACAACAACATAAATCTGAATTTTTATTTCATTTCATTTACAAAAAGAATTGCCTAACATTATTAAATCCACAAAAATGGAGCATCTAACATCTGAAAGTAATTGAATACGCTCATAATCTTACGTAGATAGGGTTCTGGATGACACATTATCCACATTTTTATGCTGTATTAGAATACAATTGAGAAAATAAAAATAAAAACGACAGAGTGCAAACAACCCCCTTGTAGTTCAGCCTTTCTGCAAATAACAACCGGTTCAAAAGGTGGCATAAAATCCTGATTTAGTTAGAACTTTTAGCACCAAAACTCAATCACCAGTTAGAGTTCATAAAGCATACGAGACAGATGAGTCCTTTCTCTTCACATCACATCCTTAAATTTAATTTAGTGCCCGTTTGGTAGGGCTTTTTCAACTTCTCTTCTCCTTATAAGGAAAAGCTCTGCCAAACAATATTTTTTAAAAGTTCTTAAAAAATGAGCTTTTTTTTAATGAAAAAAAATTTAAAAAGGAGCTTTTTCTTCTCTTTTTTTTTTTAATACTCCAGTTTTTCCAAAAATATGTATTTTTTTATTCCATTTATATTCTCAAATAATTCTTTTTATTCCATTAATATCCTCATTTAAATAATGCAAAATTTCAAATATGACCATTAACTTTTAACTTTTAACTTTACTTCAAAAATAAAAAAGAAAAAATGGAATTAAATTTTTTATTTTTAACTTTATTTCAAAACTAAAAATACCAAACAATTTTTAACTTTTTTTAAAAGGAATTAATTTTTACTTCTTCTGAAAAGGAGAAAATAAACTGAAAAAAAAAACATGCCAAATGGGTACTTAGATTTTGATAACAAAATCAAGGTGCAAAGATCCATTTTATTTTTGTGATTGGTTGTTATTCATTGAATACATAAATGTATGTATAAATTTTAAATTTAAAGTTTAAATAATAAATCAAGAGAGACATTTCAGGGAAAAAATGGTTAACCAACCATTTCATGTATTTTTGGGTGACTAAAAGCTAATGGAAAAAGGTCATATTCTAATAGCTTAAACAATGAGAGAACTCTTTGTTGAGCTTTGAATCTCCAGCAATTATTTGCAAAATTTGCAATTCATGCAAGGTTTATTTGCACTTTACTCTAAAGAAGATGATTGATGCAAGCCAAGAAAAAAACTTCATTAGTGGCAAATAGAATACAATAAATATCAGCAAAAAAAGATGCCGTCACAGTTACACCCCAGTGGATTTCTCAAGGCAAGAATTAAATTGAGAATCTACAGGAAACAAAACCCTGAGATACAACATCCATAGTACTTTGAGCACATGTAATAATCTAATCTTCCACATTTGTCTGCATACCTTTCCAACTACACTTCTCAAGACATTTCACAGACACAAGATAGGCATGTTAATCTATGGATTTGTTTAACAAATACATAACAATGTAAAACTTTACAAAGGCAAGTATGAACCTCGAGGTAAAATAATGTTTCATCAACATGTACATGCACCGGATGCAATAAACAGTAAGTAAATAACTTACTTCAACACAATATTTTTATATTTACATCACACGACTTGTATGTTTCGATTACACCATATCATGCCAAATTCTGTGCACTCAATTCTTTTTGTCATTTGCCCTATAAATGTATCCATTTTGTTTCACTATCTAATGCCCACAACTACTTTGTGCTTTGATGAATGCCCCGTGTCCAATATCAATTGCATGTATGCCAAATCACTAAATATATTGTGTTCTGTTATAGTGCTGGTGACTTAGTTTCAATTTTATTCTCCATAATTTCAAAAATATAAGCTTAAATCAATCTCCCAATAAAAAGCGTAAAAGAAGAGGTATCTTACGATACTTGCAACTCAATTCTTTACCACCTAAGCTTGAATTAACACCAGCTTTGCTGTGGTTTTCATTATTGGAATTATCCAATTTTTCTTATTTACACGATAAGTTGGTTTCGAATTTATGCTGTGCATGACCAGAAGAGAAGGGAGGGGGGAGAGAGAGAGAGATGCAGCAAGAGATGAGAAAGGGAGAATAACCAAAGAGAAAAGAGAATCAAAAAAAGAAGGTAGAGAAAAAGAGGGGACTCAGAATCTGATGTTAAATTTCCATAACAAAGCTCTGAAAATATCTTTTTTACTTCATAAAAAAATACTCGCAATGGAAACATGGCAGTTCTATACTGGAGGTTGGAGATGGAACAGAAAAAATACCAGAGACTTGATGAGAGAACCTTTTATACTAGTTTTGCATAGAACCAATATGAGAAGGTGAGGATATAGGCATGGAACTGGAGAAAAAGTGGGTAGTAGTGGCAGAAAGAGGGAGCAAAGTGAAAAGAGAAGAAAGAAGAGAGAAGGGAGATTTATTCACGATTAAGATCTTTAAATTTTTTCAAAAAAGGGGGTATAAATCATCTCCTACAGTCAGTTCCACATAAGGTTAATCCCCATTCATTTCATCTCCATTGTCTTCAAGAACGGGCTCACGACCACAAAGAAGGTGCATATCAAATGCAAGACTCTACCATAGTCCCAAACTATGATCAAATGTCAAATCTTTATATCACTGTGTCGAACCCCTTATAGCTCCCCTGTGCCTGAATAATATATATTTGGGTATTATTATCTCCCCGAAATAATAAACCCTCTCCAAGTCATTAGCTGAATTGGGGCACTAGAGCATGATAGACAACAATTTTGGAATACTTCATGGCCCTTGTACAACAAAAAAGCCTAAGGAAGCTATAAGTCTTAGTAGCAGAGCTGATCACTCTCTGCATTTAAGCTATAAAAAATATTCCAAAACCTTAAGTTTAGAGGTTTCAATCAACATCAAGTGGACTCTGGGTAATGCTCCACTCAAAGATGAGGGGATACACAGCTCCTTCACGGAGCATCCAAAATACAAACCTCAAAACGAAAAAAGGAGAGGGTTGCAACATTTTTAATAACACAAATGTAGAGATTGATTGGCTCCATGTAAAAACCCGCAGCTCCCCCCGACCCTATAGCTGCACACAAACATTGGGGATTCCAAAACTGTCACCCATTTGCTTTGAGAAAGTTATGCTTCACCGCACCGATTTACGTCCAATGCAACATGACTTGAAGAAGGTTTGTGATTTAGGGAGATAAAAAGGGACATAAATGCCAAAGTAAAACGAGCCTAAAAGAATTAGAAAGCAAGATATGGGACACAATGCCAAAGCAAAATGAGCCTAAAAGAATTAGAAAGCAAGATATAAACATTTAACAAAAATTTGGGACATCTGCCAATAATATTGCATTCAATATGCACCTGCTTTGAAAAATCAGCCTATCATGGAAGATAAAAATATGGTATGAATGCAAAAATGAATGAGGAAGAACATGATGCAGAATAGAATGTGGAAGACAATTCAGACCAATGAATTCCCTCTCTACCTTGCAACTAGATTCTCTCCATCTCTTCCATTTCTCCGCTTCTCTTCTTCTTTACTCTTCACTTCACAGTTCATGCCCCTCTATTTGGTCAATACTCTCTTTCTCAAGTTTCCACACCAACATTCTCACTATCTCATCCTGGTTCTACAATAGATGAGTATTTTGGACAGTTATTTTTAAAACACCTAACTGTTAAACATTTACAACTTCCAACATACACTTCACCAATATCACAACATCATGCTAGATCTCTTCCAAAAATGTGGATTCCAAGTTCTCCACCCATGGATTTTATCTCAAATAAGATATTATTTAGTACAATGATATTTAAGCTATTTTCATTTCTTCTAATCCAAAAGGAAAAAAAAATTGTAATAACAAGAGAGGATGACAAGATATAGCCAAGAGACATTGCCATCATTCCAACAACCAAACCAATACGGGAAACATCATTCATCATATCATTCTCACCCTACCCTGCCCCCACCGCCCACCCCACAAAAACCCTAAGATCAGGGTGACAAAACATTGTGAGTTATTATGTATGAAATGAACTCAATGCAATTTTTAGAGATATGAATTATTTTCAACGCATATCCATCATTTAATATGATAATGAAGATTGCGAGTTATTTTTTATTTTTCTTAAAAAAAATTGCAATAGCAAGAGAGAATGATCAGATAGAGCTAATACATGTTGCCATCATCCCAGCAATCAAACCAATAGGGAAAACATCATTCATCATCCCATTCTCTCTCCTAACCAAAAATGAAACGGAACTACAAGCAAAGTTGCAAAACACTGTGATTAATGAATAAAATGTAACTTAGAATATATTTTAGACATCACCTAACTTGTCCATGCAAATGCTTGATTTCCCCATAAAATAATTGCGTCCAGGTTGAGCATATCGACTACTCAGGGCTGATGCCCTTATGTCTAGCTACTCTATGATAGCACTCCTGAACGTCTAATTTCCTAGCATGAAGTCAAGTTCAAGAATCTAACCTAAATACCTCCCCCCCCCCAAAAAAAGGGCTTTGAATAGGGATTGTCAAAATAGTTAGGGCAACTAAAATGACATGGCTATTATTCCATCAAAAGCATTCTAGTAGAAGTTTGATCCACTAAAAATGACAACCCTAGGATGAAGTTATCAATTGGCTATAATTTAAAGATAAAAAATAAAAAAGAATTATCATAATCCAGAAGAAGTGAAATAATATTTATTAATCCTATGCAGAATCAATATTCAAATACTGAAATTAAGCTGCTTAAATCATTCTAAGCAACCCAAGTACATATAAAGGAAGCCATGTATCTCCATCACATGAAAACAGAGTCATAATCTTAATAATAGCTACAAGAAAAAGGAGGAAGCAGGCCCTATACCGTACAAACAACATTCAAATTGATTAACACACTAGATTTCCCTTGGCAGTAAATTGGAAATAGCAAGTGAGGAAAATTATATTGGCAGTTATCCAAATGTAACAATGGACTTAACCACCAAGGAAGCTAAGGCTGGAAGAAGCATGGCAATCCGAATCACGAAGAAGAGACAATGCCTAGTTCATAAGTAACTAAGACGGTCTCTACTCTCTAGAGTTCTTTACTTTATTTTCAACATCCTTCAATCAATTCACACCAAAACCTAGATGCCGCAATTCGTCAGCTTATTCAGTTACTCACGGGGTTTCTAGCACAGACTGGACCATGCAATTTCACGTAGAATCACATAAATCTAAACCAACAGAACGAAAAATGCACAATCAACATATTAACGTTAAAATCAGGGACAATCTGAAACAATCAATCTCATACCAAAGCATATGCACCAGAATTTCAAAAAAAAAATAAATAAAAATAAAAAAATTAGGACAAAAAAGGTGGCAAACGAACGCCAGAGAGAGAGGGAGAGAGAGAGGGAGGGTGAGAGGGAGAAACTTACCCCAGGCTTACCCGGGATCGTGCAGTGCCACACCATCAAATTCACGGTTCCATCTGGTAGCGTCTCTGGCTTCGCCACAAAACCCTAACATACACAAAATACAAAAAATAACGCCCCCAAACACAACAAACTCAATCAAAACAAACAGTAAAGATTAAATCACACGAAGAAGAGAGAGAGAGAGGGGGGGGTATACATGAGGATGATTCTTCCTCCAGGCCTTCCTCTCCTCAGCAAGTCGACCACGAGCAATGCCTCCCGACATCTTTCTCTCACTCTCTCTCTTCTCTCTCTAGATTGTATCGATCAACCAGACGAAGAGAGGAGCAGCGCCGCGCTCTTGAAAGATATTCACACCGAGGGAGAGCAGAAAATTGAAGAATTTTCTTCGTATGTGCGTTATTATTTGATTTCGTCGCGTTTGGTCGGATGTTGCTACACGAGAAGTTTCCAATTTTTGTACGGTCCAGATTTCGTATAGGAGTGATCGCGACGGCTCAAATGGAGGATATTTGACTTTTTTATTTAATTATTTGGATTTACGAAATTGTCCCTATACAAGTCAATTAATTACAATTTTCTAATCCTCGCGTACATTCAACGCTAGCTCACGAGCTCCACACGTAGTGGGTTGTCTTGCTGAATTCCGCGTTCGAGTTAGTGTGGGGATGGTGGTCCCCTCTCTGGTCCCCCCCCCCCCCGCTCTCTCTCTCTCTCTCTCTCTCTCTAACTTTATTGCATAATAAAATCGTTTCAAAATATTGGACCACCGTGATGTGACGTAATTATTTTTGCAAATTTGAAATGTATTCACATAATTATAAATCAATTAGCCGTTATGCTAGGAATTAAATAAACTCCACAAAAAAAATGTCAATGCCGTATTTAGTTTTAATTATTTTGCTCTAAACTATGAAAATTATGAATTTTTAAATTAAGATTCACAAACAACATTTACAAACCTAATTATACCTTTTAATATATAAAAACAGATAAATTTAAGATCAACACAGTTTTTCTTGGATCGATATGTTTTTTATTTTTTTTATATTTTAAATTTAAAAAGAGAAAAAAGTAAATTTCGTAAAATTTTTCAAAACTTATTTAAATGATACAACAAAATTCAAAATTAAAAAGATTTGGATTTAAAATTATTGAGTTTGTATCTTAAACATACTCGATAATTAATTCGTGTCAGTAGAGATTAACCGTTCACCCATTCAAAATTTTTTAATATACAATTAATGTATACTTAAAATATATAAATTTTATTATCAAAAATACTTACAATACAGGATTAAAAAATCTCAAACCAAAACATGTATATTGTATATACAAGTGTGCATCATATAATAATTTTTGTGAATATTAGTCTCGTAGAAAAATAAATTTTATATATCACCCTTATATTTTATTAAACTTCTCTCTTTTTTTTTTCCTTCTATCTTTCTATTATCAGTTTGGGTTTGAGAATTTATAATTATAATGGTTTGGTGAGTAACCAGAATATCATAATAATAAAATATTTCTAAAATATTTAAGAAATCTCTTCTTTATTAATATATTTTCATTTTTTTCCAACACAAAATGATTTTTTTAGGGGAAAAAGAGGGTCATTGGCTAAAAAGAATTACATGGGAGATGTTTTGTTTTTTCAAAAAAAAAAAATTAAAAAGAAAAACTCTTCGGCAAAAATTTTTTTATTATATCTTTTCTTATTAGAATGGAATTTATAAATTAGGACAAAAATACCTGGAAATTTCTTTAGATTTTCTTGAATAATAAAATTTATTAACAAGTACAATTATTGAAAATTTTTCATTATAATTATGAAATATTACAATTGGATCAAATATTATACCCAGCCTAGAAGAAAATAGGAAAAGGAGATGGCTTGCTAAACACCGCCCCAGTCTACAAGACACAACTTCACCAAAACAAAACTTACAACCGGGACAGGAGATACCCGTTAAGCTTTTGCGACCAATGATATTTTTCTTAGAAGAAAAAAAATAAAAAAAGGATAAATTACAGTCTTCCATATGTGATGAAAATGGTTAGAATTAACGGAGATTGAGATTCACACGCAGAAAATGCTAAGTTAACATATGAAATTAATTTTTATTTACCAAAAATACCCATTTATCTTACCCTTCTCTCCTGTCGTTATCTTTAACCTCTCACTCTTCCTCTTCTCTATTATCTTCAACCTCTGACACACCCAATAAAAAAAAATAAAAAAATAAAAAAATAAAAAAATCCCTCTTCCCCATTATCTTTAACCTCCAACACACCAGGAGGAAAAAAAAAAAAAAAAAAAAAAAAAAAAAAAAAAAAACCAACCACTCTCATTCTTCCTATTCCCCATCATCTTCAACTTCCAAAGAAAACGATCAACCACACATCTTTCAATTTCTCATCTTCTCCGGAGAGCAGTCCTCTTCGGCATTCAAACATCTCTCATATTGATTTTCCCTACACAACTCTTACCCCCACCGGTCCAGGCAATTCATTCAGACCCCATATGTTTCCTTTGTGGATCCCTAATCTCCGCCACGAATTTCCCCTATGGCCTTTGCCTCACTTCTCTCTTGCGGTGTCGACTTGCGACCGAAGGATTTGGGCTTGGGAGTTTGGATAAGGGGTTTGGAATCGTACTCGAAGTTGATCTTATTGGAATTGAATGGAGACATGTCCTCCCATGAGTAATTTTCCCGCTAGGTGGTGAAGACGAATGGAGAGTGCAGAAATCGAAGAGTGTTTCTTTTTTTTTTTTGCTTTTTTGGGGTTTTCTAGAAGATGAGGGGAAGAGAGTGAGAGGGTTTTTTTTCTGGATTTTCTGGTTTTTTTTGGATTTTCCAGAAGATGAGGGCGAGAGAGAGAGGGGGTGTTTTTTTGGATTTTTTGGATTTTTTGGATTTTTTGGATTTTTTGGAATATGAATGTGAATGGGAAATAATGGGTTTTTTTGTGTTTTTCGTTTTTTTGGGTTTTCTAGGGGGAAGAGAGAGAAAGTGGGTTTTTCCCAGGTATTTTAGAATACGAATGTGAATGGGGAAAGAGCGGGTCTTCAGGGTTTTTTTCTAGATTTTTTGGGTATTTTCTGGATGTATGGGAGATTGAAAATGATTGTGGAAAGAGGAGAGACAGTGTGAGAGGTATAATAGACATTTTAAATGTCTCCGTTACATTATGGTTAATTTTTGTAAAAAAATTCCGTTCACTTTTTTTTTTTTTTTAAATTACATGAGATAAGTAGATTTTTTTTATCACGAAAAGTTAGCGATTTTTTGTTAAACAAATTGCCCAAAAACAAACAGTGCTTTTCGAGGAAATTACGACCAAAAGTCGACAGACCTCGTGGTCTGTTTGATTGTCATCGTGACCAATTCTTAAGTTGCAAGGAAAGGTTAGGTTAGTGAGTTGGTCGTTATTGATGACTTGTACATACGCTTCTATGGGAATGAAATGATGAGAACATCGACTATAATTCCTATCGTAATGATTAAGAACTAAAGGTTTCCATAGAAAAAGTTTATACTTCTACTCTTCTCTGCCAGCTCTGATCGATTAAAAATAAATAAATAAATAAAATTATTTCAATTGATTCGGACTCTAAACATTCATAAATAAATATTAAATAAAAAATTAGATATGCCATTACAGGTTCATGAAAATTATGAGAATGATGATGACTTTTTCTTTTTCTTCGTTGCATGTTTGAATTACTTTTATAAGAAAATATTGATATAATGTTACTATATATAAAATATTTTATTTATTTTTACTCACTTCTAAGTACTAAATATCAATTGTTGAATTAATTTCATAATTTAAAACCTATTATAGTTAAATATGATCTAATATAGTTTTAAATATATTTAATTTCCAAATTTTGTTTTGAAAATTATTAAATATTATGAATAAGAATCATTATTAAAAACAAAGTTTAGTCAAAAACAATTCCAAACAACATGAATGAAATAATTTTTTATACCAATTCCTACAAAATTTGGAAGAGAAATACAAATGATTTTAATTCTATTTCCCATTGAAAATCCGGAAAAGGCTTTAATATCTATTTTATTTATAATATTTTTAATTACGGAAAAATTTTTAGAAAATAAATTTATATTTTACAAGTAAAAAACTAAAATTTTTTATCAAAGACTTTGATCATTATTTTATCAATATTTAATATATTAAAATTCTTATATTAAAATATCTGAATATAAAAAGTTTAGACTCTATGATAAGTAAATAAATTTATACTCGTTATTTGAAAAAAAACTATTTTCAAGAATTTAATTTTTTTTTTAAGTTGATCACTGGTTTAAATAGTTGTGAGATCTAATTAAGATATTGACTCTTCCCATAACTATTTTACCATTCTGAAAACTACTTTGGTTAGGAAAATTTAGTATCACGTCACTAAATTCACAAGAAGTGCCTGGATTTGATTAGCCAAACTTTTCCCTTGGGCAAACTACCTGGATTGCATACTCTATGCAATCCACCTTGGGCAAACTGTCTGAAAAGTTAGCACCCTACCGCCAACTTCACAGATCTCGGAAGATGGTTAGCCAAACTTTTCCCTTGGGCAAAGCTCTGTCCATCTTTCCAGGTAAAGACCAGGTTTTTTTGCCCGGGTGCGTGTTGCTTTTAAAGAACTACCTTCTTGGATGATCAAACGGGTCACTCACTTCTTTAATACAGCACCAGCATTATTTTATTCCAAATCCAGAGCAATGCATATCGTATCCTCTTGAAATTCTATCAATTCGTTTACCATTGTCTGATGTTTGTAGCTACAGAGATGAGATTAAATCAGCATAGTGGAGAGTAACTCTTTACGCATGAAGTTCACAACCATGATACCAGTAGGATTTGATTCAAAATATTTTGATATTGATCCATAAGACGGTCAATATATCTTTGACAAATCAAGATATGCTACCTCTAAACCCACTTGATACTGGCATAACTTTCCTCTCTCGGTCGATATGTTGCATCGTGATTTATTCACCTGTACAACTACAATCAGAGGCTCTTCAATAAAGGAGCATAGTTGAACCTAATAGACCCCATCTTTTCAGCACAAGCCCTAGGCATTCCAATATATGCACATCTATAGCACAGCTTCAAGAGATTGAAATGATAAAACTTCTATTTCTGAGAGAAAAACCAAGAGGAAATGTGTTCCATATTCGTGAAGAGCCTCCTTTGTTTTTTCTTTCCAAAGCAACAAAAAATACATACAGAAGTTCTTGTATTTTATCCCAATGCTTACAAAATGAATTCCGTTGTATGGTTTAATAGCATGAGTTACAAAAGATGGGCAACTCCAAATTCTTGTATGTGATTCAATGGTTGTGATCAAATTTGAAGAAACTTCCCCACTATGTGTATTTTGGTTTGATTACACATGAGCTTGCATTCGGTTCTGTACTTCAAAAAGACGAGCCAACAACCAAGGGTTCTCCACTCTAGGTTCAAGCTTGCTGGGACTGAGTGCCCTGCAAACCATGCTTCGCTTGTGCTCTAACTTGCCTTTTTTTACTTTAGATTCACTCAACAAGAAGCAAGAAACTTCATGACTATCTACTACCCGCGTCAACAACATGATCCTCTAGCACTACACTTTCCTTAATCTGCTGTATCATCCTCAAAACTTGCCACATTGTTGGTCTTTGTTCTGGCGATATCAGGCTACAAACACTAGCTACCTCTATAAGCATTCCAAGCCGGTTATCTTCTCCACCATCATCATCCCTCACAGATCTAACCCAATCAGGTAAAGCAGTAGGCACAAGATAGGGATGCTGCGATGGAGGTTTTCCAGTGAGAAGCTCAAGCAAGAGTATGCCAAAAGAATAAACATCAGATTTTGGGGTAGCATGGCGATGAGATTTACGTGTCTCTGGGGCTTTGTAACCTGCAGGTTCTGGATCATTGCTCAGAGAAGAATCTGCAAGGACAGACAGACAGTAGTCTG
Source organism: Dillenia suffruticosa (assembly GCA_033439265.1). Lineage (NCBI taxonomy): Eukaryota > Viridiplantae > Streptophyta > Magnoliopsida > Dilleniales > Dilleniaceae > Dillenia > Dillenia suffruticosa. The sequence goes on from JAVTVX010000027.1 coordinate 4,758,488, forward strand.
TAATGCAAGCCTCAAAATCGGAGCCAAGGAGGACATTAGATGATTTGAGGTTGCCATGAACGAGCTTAGATGCTTGGTGGATGTAGGCAAGTCCCTGAGCCACATCTTCTGCTATCTTTAAGCATGAGGTCCAGTGGAGAGGCTTTGCTCTTGTTGATTTTGAGCCTGCACAAAATCCGTAATTGTAGTAATCAATAGTGCACTGGATGAGCTCCACCAAACTAACTAGAATTGGGGGGGGGGAAGATTGGTGTTTCCTAGTGCTTTAAGAAGAACTAAACTAGGTACATGATCTTGGAATAGAACAAAATCTTGCCACATGTCCTACTCCAGTCAAAAGTTTAAAAAGGAAGCAAAGTGGGACAGAGGTGCTATTACAATGGTAGCATGCATAGACATATATGCTGTTAAAACTTCTTAGCATGTGGTATTTTTCAAGTCCTTAAAATATTTTTCACTCCAATACAATATGAGACTTATTGCTTAAATTCTAATTACACTACAGCTGGTGAGTGGATCTGATGTTTACAAGGAATTCAGAAAGAAAATTTATGACTATCTAATGCGAGTTAGTGCAACATTACACATGGTTATTAAGTGATTGGATAACAGCCACAAAGACGATAGTCTAGGATTGCACCATTGCCTTAGAAATTAAAAAGAAAGCACACATGACATGATTAGAAACCATTAGTGAGAGTAAGGGCCAATGTTGCAATAGGCTCTCCAAGCGCTTCTAAAGCTCCATAACTATTTATGCCCATGGCAACAACCTTCCAAACTACAGAGTGATCACAAATTTGTGCTTGAATTATGTGAAAAATTATACAATTCGGACAAAGTCATCTGTGTCTAAGTCTATAAAATGCTATACACACATACATGAGACCAAGCATTTGACCTTCGCTATGAGGGGACCTCTACTCCTCCATTCACTGTAAAACTGGAGCTGACATTCTGCATTCATAATGTTCCTTAATAACTAAGTGAACAGGGGAAGAATTGACAGGTCGGACCATGCAATCCAAATAAAGGCAAAAAGAAAAATGCAGTGAATTAAACTGCTAATCTTTGATATATAATGAGATGATAAAAGTTATTGAAGAAAAAAAAAATAGGATGCTTGGGTGAAATAAGTGCATTCTGCCATTCAATAAATCAGATTCACAGCTTTTATTCGCATAATTACTATTTTACTCATAACCACCAGATGTGATACTGGATGACACAGCACATAAGCATGCAGATTGAAGAAACTCTGTTTCTGAACCATTTCTTTCATCTAGAAAGTATTGAAAACCATCTATTTTGACAATGGTTCTATAATGCTGCACAAACTTCATTTCAGAAGGTAGTGGAAGCTAAAGTAATGGCTGTCACTAACAATCAGCAAAGAAGGATAGCCAAAAAAAAAAAAATGCAAAAATGAGATTTTAACTTTCATATAGAAAAAATGCAAGACATGCCATTCCTGCCCTTCACTTCCTTGCTCCCTTCCTATGAGTCTTTTCACTCAATAATGTAACAAATGATTTATTGTTGAGAGTATCCTAGGGTGATAGCCGATGCAGACAAGCTTAATTTATAACATGATACGTATATATTGTCAAACGCAGGAAAATTTTGTCACTGATGAACTGGTTGTGTCCGGCAAGAGGCCCCAAGAGAGTAGAGTATTTAGTACCCTTATGGTTAACTTTGCACAACAAGAATAGTGCACCGTATGCTAAGGGCATCCTAAGTGAAAGAATAAAAAGAGTATTCTGGGTCTGATCATTAATTTTTTAGTTATTTTCCCGATAGCAGGCAGAAAATGCCTGAGCCCACCTAAAAGCCGAAGTAAACCTGTTATCATTAGCAAGTCAAACTTACAGTGCAACAAATATTAATGGTCCAAAACACCCGTAGTTATCGGCACCGATGAAAATTTGAAAGAGCACCGCAATCGAAGGACACCAAGACCAAAAAGCTGACAACTGTGTAAAAACATAAAGCACAAAAACCAAAGGCCCTGGAAAAAGTATCTCCCTTCTCTCTCTTTCATTGTTTTGTTCAAGTCTAGCGCACAAATCTACAAATTTTCAAATTTAAATGCATACACAATTTATATTGCCGATACAGCTGACCATCAATTTCCTGCTAAAATAATAGGGTCAAAATAGGAAAGAGATGACAACTTCCTTTGCCATGCTCATAAGAGCCCCAATTGGAACCCCTACTTAACTAAACTTTGTTTATGTTATTCAAAACTAAAGTAAAATTACTTTTTTTTAATATATATAGGGCTTTGTATGTAAAAATTTAATTTCTCCCACAAAAAACACTAAAATTGTCTCATATCAAAAAATTTTATTAAGAAAGATAGAATTTTGCCATTATTATTCAATTTCGACAAGAACAAAAATTATTATCATTTCAATTACTTTTTTTTTTTTGAGAAAATGGAATTTTACAATTATGAACCAAATTTGATGGGAAAAAAAACCCAAAATTACCTTTGTGTTAATAATTTTACAAGCATAAACCTTGGCCTAACACCAGCAAAAGTTTTAGCCCCACACATTAAAATATAGCTACATTCGAAAAAAAAAATAATTAGGGTAAGACTATCATCAAATCGTCATTGAAGCCTAAAGCTTGTTAAGGCTTATTCTGAAAGGCATGTAGTTTACACACTATTATCACAAGAGTGCATAGCTGGTCAAAGTTCTTGCTCGGAGGCATCTAATTAGTGACTACATATTAAAACTCAACCCAACCAGGGCTCACTCAGTGAACAATAAAACACAAACCGGAAGAAACCCAAAAGATTAAAAGTTGAGAGGATACCATGAATTAGATTGTAGAGACTCCCATTAGGTTGATAATCATAGATAATCAGCCTCTCTTCTCTCGCCTGAAAATAAGCTCTAACAGGAACCAAATTGGGATGCCTGAGCCCACCAACGCACTCCATATGCCTCTCAAACACCTCCCCGCTTGAAATCTTAGTCTTACAAGAATCAAGCCTCTTCACAGACACAATCAGCTTGTTATCAAGCACAGCTTTATACGTCGTCCCAATCGAGCCCCGACCAAGTAACTCCGCAGAAGCTCTCATCAACTGATCAAGTGTATAAATTGAAGCCTCCCCTCCACAGAAAATCAAATTCCCACTTTGCCCTCTATTCTTAACCTCCAACTCGCCACTTATAACTCCCACTTTCTCTTCTTCTTTAACAGCATCTACGGCAGGCATTGCATCTTCAGTCACATTTTTATTCTCGGTAGTGAATTTCACTGCCCTTGGATGATAATTTCTTCTCCATTTTCTGATTGCGGCGAAGAACAACAACATTGACGCAAATAAGGCAAAAAACCCAACAGAAAACCCTACAATTATCCCAGTTTTCTTGTGACTATTCATTGATGGTGGAGATAGCACAACCATTCCATTCCCAGAATCCTCATTCTGAGAAACAGGCGTCGGGGAAGACGCATTTTTCGGGGTACTTTCGAAGAAAGGAGTTCGTTTACATTCCTTATTGATGATTTCTCCGCAGAGATTGGGGTTATACGAAAAGCAAGAAAGATCAAACTTAGAAAGAACCGGAGTTACCGGAACTGAACCGGAGATGTTGTTTGAAGAAATGTTGAAGACAACAAGCGAAGACTGGTTAAAAGGGGGAATGGAACCGTTGAGAAAATTCCGGTCGAGCCGGAGATAACTGAGCCGGTCTAGAGAGGTTAATTCAGCCGGAATCGGACCGGTGAGGTCGTTGAGGGAAAAATCGACGGCTCTGATACGGTGAAGAGAGAGAATCGACGGCGGAAACGAGCCGGAGAAGGAGTTTCCGTTGAGAAAGAGAGATTTGAGGTTGACAAGACCGGAGAGTTCAGGGATTGGACCGGAGAGGGAGTTGTTGCGGAGAGAGAGAACGCGGAGCTGGTCGAGTTTAGAGAGAGAATTTGGCGGGAACTGTCCCCTGAGGGAGTAGCTGTCGAGGACGAAGCGAGTGACTCGGTTCTGAAGGCATTTCACGCCTTGCCACTCGCAGTAGTCGAAGCGCTCGTTGAGAGCAAAGAGGAGCTTGTTGTTCAGGTCGGCTTTGGACTTGAAGGAGAGTAAGGAGACGGCGTCGGACGGGAGCTGGATGAGGCTTCCCGGGTCCGGTGCAGCGGATACGGCGGCGGAGATGAGAGAGAGAAGAGTGAGAGAGAGTGAGAGTTTCTGCATTGTTCGTAGAGAGAGAGAGAGAGAGAGAGAGAGAGAGTGAAGGGGTTTAGTGGTGGTGAACCTGTGTGGAGAGCATAGTGGTGAGTTTGTGTTCTGCAGCTAGTGCGGTTCAGGGGAGAGAGAGAGAGAGAGAGAGAGAGTGGTGTTTTCTGTGTTGGAGTGGAGAGCAGCTGGCGGGGCGGATTTTGGAGTCGGGGGAGGACATCAGAGTCACGTGAAAGTTGGGAAATTATTGGGCGCCGACAGCATGCTCAAGCTCTTTGGCCTTTCCTACGGACAAATCCCTCAAAAAAAAAAAAAAGGAAAAAAAAACACAACAACAAAACTTTTAGAGCGTTTTCATTCAAAAAATTAACTTATTTCTATTGTATTTAATTTTTTTGGGGTAAAATAAGAGTATGATAATTATTTATATATTTTATGAGTTAGTAAAAAAGATCTAATTTGAGAAAGGAGGGGCCTGCGTACGAAGGTGACATTCGAGTCGAGGTTTGGTGAATGGTGTTAATGCTGGAAGTAGGGGTATGTGCCGCAAGTTTTGTTGCTTGAGGAAGAGCGATGCGCCTCAAATCAATCAAGCATGAAGAACGTCCAACAATAAGTTTTGTTGCTTGAAAATGGTCGTGTGCCCCTAAGAAAAGATGTTTTCAATTTGGTTTCTAGCTTTGGTTCATGCAACCTTGAGTTTTGGTATTTCTTCAAACCCTTATTTTTAGTCGGAAGGTAATTGTTTGTGGATTCCTGTTCTTATAGGAGATATCATTTGTTTGTATTTATTAAATGTATTAAAATTTTTTACGATAAATCATTTTTATTTAAATGTTTTTCTCGAGATCATATATTCAAACAATATGTATATTTTTATAATTTTTATGATTTTTATTTAATAAAAAAAATTATTAAAATTTTCTATTTCAGGTTTAGGTCGGTGCCTCCATCCAAAGAAAAAAAAAAATTTGGTTTCTACGATGAAAGTAAGTTAAACGCTTGCTCAATCTTATTATGGGCACCTCAAACATAAAATAGTTTGCTCAGTCCTTTTTTCTTTTTGGTGCTACAAAAGTGAGGTGATTCCTTATGGAGCTTCTGATGACTCATCTTTGTGCTGATTTGAAATGAGTGCGCGAGTAAATCATGATCATTCACTTTCTTCCCGACTTTGGACACTTTCTTCTTCCCTTTGATGACCACTTTCTTCTTGTATTTCTATGCTCAAGATTACCATTATTCATCAACTTCTGGAGAAAAAAAGCCATTCATTTGCTTTCTCATTTCTTTTAATATAAAAAAATACAATCAAACAAAATCAAATCAAATAAACAAAATAGAGATGATTTTTCCTGAGAGTGTATGACATTGATGTGTAATGCGATAAAAAAGAAGGTTCTTAGCACCATTGATCATTTCTTCTACAAGTACCTCTCATCTTATTTGCTCCTATAGGTAAAAGTGAGAGTTTGAATCCTAATATTTCTAATTATATACGAAAAAATCTAACTCTCTAAATCAACCCCGAAAGAATAGAAGGGTCATGATGCTAAATGGTTTAAGATTTTGAAGAGCTTTTCTAGATTTTGGTAATGGAGTCGGGTATAAATAATTATATGTAAAATATGTTTTAAATATAATTATGTCATACAAATTATTATATATTATTAAAATCTTTGTACTTAATAATGATATTATATTAAAATTGTTATAGATTAACAGACTAACAAGTCATGTTAAACTTTTTTTTTCAACAATAAGTCACAAATAAAATTTATATTATTAATTTTTATCATCAGTCTAGTCAATTAAGGTTTTGGTTTCACTCGATTTTACTTAGTTTTACTCATATTGGTCGGTTCTTCCTCGGTCACCGAAAAAAAATATCGGTGGGTGACGGCTGGACTCAGTCGCTTGGAGAACCCGTGAACAAAAAACAAGGGTTTTTTTTCAAGTGGCCCAATAAAAATTAGAAGCCCACGAAGTTGGCCCAATAAAGAGTATTTTTGGTGTGGAAATCACTCTCTGAGACTGAATAAAAATTTTCGACCAAGCTATTGATCCGGTGGACGTGTATTGATACCGCAAAATAAAGTTTTAAAATTTAATATAATCATTGAATATCGATAATTTATAAAAAAAAAAAATTCAATACAAAAATAAAAAAAGTAAATCTTACCTTTTACTTGTAGAATTTTTTATAAACAAAAGTTTCGTTTTAGTTTAAAAATATTATAAATAGGAATCAATTTTGGAAGAAATTGAAGCAAGTAGAAATTTGTTGAGTAGACTCTATTAGAAATAATCAAATATCAGTTTATTGCGACTAAGACTAGCCATGAGAAGTGAATTTTCAAGTGTGTGAAGGAATATTCTCAAAATGGGTGAAGAAACCATAAAAAATCGGATGAAGTTCAAAGACAGCTTTCTCTTATATATGTCAACGACATAAGGTTTTGGGAAGATGTATGCGTAGGGAATGTTGTATAAAGGCTACTTTCCATGAATCTTTTGGATCTGCAGGAAAAAGGGATTGGTGGTATGGAGATGAATGGAAGTGGTTGTTAGAGTGGATGGAAAGTTTGATGAAGGTTTTGAATAAGGATGGAGCAGATAAATCAGTGTGGAATAAGGTATGTACAAAGCTGCTGAGGTTCTATACCCAGCGCATTTGTAGAGATATCAAGTCCCTCCAAAATTGTATTTGAGGTTGATAAGAAGATGTGAGGATCCTCCACAACATATATGTCCTTTGTGCAATGTAGAGGATGAATCAATTGTGAAAAATCCTGTGATTGGAATGTTGTTTTTACTGAATGGATTTATGAGAGGAATGCTCGATGGATGGAGATGTTTGCATATAGGCGAATGCAGAAAGATGGGTTATGAATGGAATGTTGTATTCTTTGTTGTCATGGAGAAATAATAAATTAACAAACATTCAATCCGGTGGTTAAGGGTATTAAATCTTTTAATCAAGTTTCAGATTTAAACTCCCCCTAAATCGGATTATATAAGCTCGGATCAAATTAATCGAATCATTAATAGATCAATTTTGTTAATCAAGGCAGTGTTTCCAAGGTTACATTCTTTGTTGTTATTTTACTATTAGAAAATCGTCAAGCACAATGGAAATGGCAAGAGCAACAGTACTACTAGACCATGTAAAATTTCTAATCATAAATATATTTTTTTACTTATTATCTTTAGTTTATATTTTTAATAATAATAAAATTATATAAAATTATAATTTATTATAAAATAATAAAATAATTTTATTTTAGCTTAAAATAAAATAATAAAAAATTTAAAATAATAAAATAATATTATCTTTCTACAAAATAAAATAAAAATAATTATTAAATAAATTTAAAATTTTAAAAATTTAAAGAAATTAAAAAAAATCTATCGATAATCCACTGCTAATTTTTCTGTCGGTAATCTATCGCTAATTTTTTCGTCGCTGATGGCTGTACATATTTTTTGTTTTAATTTTTTTTTCCTTTACCAATACATCAACGAATTAGCGACGAAAATTTTGTCACTAAAAATTTCGTTGGTAATCCGTTGTTGATAGACTTATAATTTTTTTTTTATAGTTGACCACATCAGAGACGAATTAGTTACGGAAATATTTTCGTAGCTAATTTCCGTTCCTAATTTATCACAAATCGTTTGGTATTCTATCCGACGGTATTCTGTCAAAAATCTATTGCTATTAGTAATAGAATTTTTGTAGTTGATAATTTTTGGTCGCTGAAAGTATATTGTGTTTGGCCCACATACTATAGGTGTAGTCACCCTTGTCAGCTCTAGATCAAACCGTGAGGGACTGGGATTTGGTAATCAGAGTTTTGTGCTCTTCCTCCCACTGTGACAATAATCTAACCTCTTTTTCCAAGCAAATGATGTGTGGCACCAGTTTAACATTTCAACAACCCCATAGACTCGAAACCTACTCTGCGACTAATCATTTTACTTTGCATTCTCAAGTGACTTTTACCTCGTTGCACACAAATATATTTACCAAAAATTGATTCTTATATAAGAATCTTTAATGGTAATTTTTCTGTTAAGTAGGAATAAATTGGTAGGGGTTATGTTTTTCTAATTAAATTTATGTTATTTTAATCTCTTATTTATATTATATTTTGAAATGGGCAATGGAAGATGTTGACAAGTTAACGAGTATTTTGACTAGTCATTGCATTATATTAATGTAAATAATTATTGAATTATTTTGTAAATTATATTAATGTAAAATGCCCTCTGTATTATAGAATTTGTATTTGAAGTTTTACTTAAAGTGTTGTTTTTTTCAGATTAATTCTTTATGATATTATTTTATATTTGTATTTGGTATCGATTTAATTGATTAAATAAAAAAAATTTAATCATATAAAACTGAGTAAAATGAGATAATTTTAGATCTATTCCAAATACCTGTATGCGTATAATTGTGCTTTTGTAATAATTTTTGGAGCTGGAGGTAGCTTTATCCTACCTACCTTAACTCATTGCGATCCTACTCTCAAGTATTAATGTGAGCATGAATGAACAAATTTATCGAAAGTTAATTGATTTAATAGTTGTGTATTAATTCTCTTTAAATAAGGTTTTTGTTGGATTCACAATTCGACTTCAATCAGATTTACGTGATTATCATATGATTTATTTAAAAAAAAAATGCAACAATTTCACCCTCCTCCCCAACTTCTATTTGGAAATTCTGTGCAGGCGTAGCGAAATTTGGAGCTTACAAAATGCTAAGCGCCTCTTGTGATAGCGACATTCAAACTACTAGGCAAAGCCAAATTTGGGTAGGTTGTGAAGTTAAACCATCTCAAGTTGCACTAAATGGCCTAAAAAAAAAAAAAGAATTCTTGAAATTAAAAATATGGTCTCAAGGGGATGGCCTAATGGTACTAACTTTCTCTCACAACCTGATAATTCCATATTTAAATTCTTATATAATAAAAAAAAATAAAAATGGGTTATTTGTGCTGGACTTTGGAGATCTATAAGTTGAAAGAGAATGATTTTCCAAAAAAAAAAATATATAAAAGAGTTAAATATTACAATATTTGGGCAGAAATTTTATTCTTTTGTATTTTATATGTATCTTAAATTTTGTAAAATAATCATCTACTTGAAAAGTTTAAATTCGTGGGGAGATGTTATAGATTATTATATATCTTAAAAATTTAATGTTGATGTTAGATAACACACCCGGGTGTTGCATTGTGTCTGTCCATGACAACCTAAAGAGCATCTCAATACATGAAATATTAGATAAAGAACCGATTGGGTTTAATAAAATTTAAATTCACGACCCATGTCTCTAATACTATCTTAAATTTTAATAAAATAATTATTTATTTTAAAAATACACGTACTTACGAAAATTTAAATATTAGATCTCGATTTTGTAAAAGATAGTTGAATAATAGTTTTTTATCATTTGGGTGTCTCTACGAGAACTCAAAGTGAATGATTATTTCATGTTATGAGATGGACCAAATTCATGGATCATGTGTTAAGCTACCAAAACAATATTAAAACTCTTTTATAAGTTTAAGTTTTCGGACCAAATCCCTTTTTAAGAAAATAATTTAAGATAATATATAACTTACAAATCATAAATTCAAAGCCTATGAACTCAACTTATACTTTAATATTTCAAATGTTCAAACTCTCTTTTTAGTTTTTATTAGTTAACTATGGAAACAAGAGTTATTATTTTTTTTTTGTACCTTAGTTTGACCACCATTCAGTATTTGGAGTTTCACCCCAACTACAATGAGGGGGAAAAAATGGAAAAATGGTACTAATTAAGCTAGTTTGGGTGTAATCGAACATTTCGAAATTTAATAATTTTCTGTACACGTTGATCACCATGCAAATCAGGTACGTAGGTGTACGGATTTAATGTATGTTTGTTAATTTTAATAATTTCAATCGTTGTTTTAAACAAAAGGATTCAAGAAACATTTTGCAGAATTTATATGAAATATTTTGACCCATAATCCTATTTATTGAATATTGTCACACAAAATAAATCAATAAACTATTTGAACATTGCAAAAATGAAAATTCATTTTCTTGATCCGATGATGTAATTTAGGCATAATGATAGTATTAAACCTAATATTTAATTAGTCCATGCACTTCAATAAAACCCATTATTTGATTTTTTTTTTGGCTTTTAATGTTGTTAGAGAAATTTGATAGCTTAAGAAAGCCATTTAAATATTTATATATATAAACCAGATATATTTGTATAATTTTAAAATTAATTAGATGTACGACTTAAATTTTTTTTTAATAAAAAGATACAAGGGGAAGTCTACATATATATACGTCTATTCTTTCTCTATCTACGTACTAAATCAGGAGTACTTTGTGTACCGGATGAGCCCTAACTAAATAGAAGATTAAATATTTTATTACTATACTATTTTGATCAATATAACTATCTAATTTCAAAATCTATTATTTTTTTAAAAATTATTTAGAGAGAAAATTTGTGCGAGGGAGCTCTAGCTGTTTGTTGAATTGTCTCACTCAAAATGCACACAGATATAATATATTGTGAGGAGGTTACGTGGAATTGAAACATGAAATGAAGAAGCAAAAGCGACTTTTGGCTTGAATTATGTTATTGGGTCGCTAGAGTGAGAGAGATGTACCTTGTTTCTCTTTCCCTCTAACGGCTCCTTTCCAACTACCCTTTGTTTACTTCCCCCCAACCCCACAATTTCGCATTTTTGATCGATTAAAAATTACATTTTAATACACTCATTAGGTTTGGTGTCCAATATCACACTTCCATCATCCAATTTTATCACTTAAATAAAGAAAAAAATAATTTATCCAATTTTATTAAAATCTGTTACATTTTATATTATCTGATTAATGAAATTATTTTTACACAATTTGAGCCACTGAAATAATTTAAATTTTTTATACAATAATTTAATATCATAATATATAATTCTAACCTTGGTAAAATAAAATCCAAAATAACCATGGAATTTTTTATTCCTCCTCCACCAAAAATAGATAAAGAAATAAATAATGAAGGCCAAGCGTAATCTTCAACTTTTCTCCCTTTGTGTACAAACGTGACCTTCATATTCGGTTCAACATGATGTGTAGTTTTTGCTGTTGTCAATCCTTTAAATATAAACTCCTTTCCCTCTCTGTCAGACCCGAGGGATCAAAAGTAAATTTTCTTTCCTCTCTCTTTCTCTCTCTCCCTCTCTCCTCAAGAAAATGAAGAACAACACCAACAACACAAACCTCATTCTTCTCCACCCCTACATCCAAAAACAAGGAAGCACAAACCGGCTATGGCTAGTAGCATTAGTCTCATTCTTCACGATTGCATTTGTTCTAACTCTTGTATACTCTCGTGAATCTATCTTAACCCCGACCACCACCGCCGCCAGAACTGCCACAGTGGTGGTCCCCTCCAATCCACCACTATCAAAACCGGTGGTGAAAGCCCTCCTCCACTACGCATCCATATCAAATGCTACGGGGCGCATGACGCATGCCGAGCTGAAAATGGTGTCTGACGTGCTGAGAAGATGTTCCCATCCTTGTAACCTCCTAGTTTTTGGGCTCACCCCAGAGACCCTTCTTTGGAAGGCACTTAACCATAATGGAAGGACTGTTTTTATTGACGAAAATCAGTATTATGCGGCCTATATGGAGCAAATTCACCCCGAAATCGAAGCTTATGATGTTCTTTACACCACCAAGATTAAGGACACAAAAGAGATTTTGTCCACCGTGAGAGAACAGGTGCGTCTAATAGAACTCTTGTTCTTACCCTTTTTCTTTTTAACCGAAAGAATATAGCTAATGATTTTCTAACTTTCCCACTGCAGGTGCGCAACGAATGCCGGCCTGTGCAGAATCTCCTCTTCACGGAGTGCAAGATCGGCATTAACGATCTTCCGAACCATGTGTATGAAGTTGATTGGGATGTGATTTTGGTCGACGGCCCACGTGGGTTCTGGCCGGATGCACCGGGAAGGATGCAATCCATATTCACGGCGGGGGTTCTAGCCCGCAGTAAAAAGGGTGGGAATTCAAAAACCCATGTGTTTGTTCATGACTTCACCATGGATAGAGTGAGCAGTGATGAGTTCCTGTGTGTTGAAAATATGGTTGAGACTAAAGATGTTTTGGGACATTTCGTTTTGGAGAGAATGGACCCCAATTGCTTCCTGTTTTGCCATAACAAAACGATATTGTCCTCATCTTCATGATCCTCGATTTCTTCCGATGAGGGGGGGTCTATGCTTGTCGATCAAAATTTTATTGTATTTATGTGAATGAAGGAGTTTTGTCCTATGGAATGACAAAACGTGGAAATGCAAAATAAAATTTTTGGGATTTTATCTTTCATTGGAAAATAGTGATAATTGTAATTCGATGTATCAAAAATTGTGGATTGGGATCCTTTCTTTCTCCTTCTTACTTAATATTTCCCCTAATTTTGCATTTGATTTAATGTTGATTTCTTGTGCAATTTCTTAAGGATTTTACAGGTTGTCGTTGGTAGGGGCTTCAAGCAGACTCTAACACACTCAATCATTTTCTTCGTGGTTAAAAGCTACATAAAATTTCTCTGTCGTCTGCATTATTAGCATACTTGTTTGTATTTATTAATTAATAGTAAAGGGTTATCGTTAATAATGTGAATTACAGGATGCTTAATTATCCATTTTTAAACCATAGAAGGGCAATTTGCAAATGGATCAAACCACATTGCATTTAACATGATTTTTGAAAATTTTCAACTTCCCTCAATCTATCCTAATTTATTTCTGTTTTGTCTTATTTTACTATTTTTAGTAGAAAATAAACAGTTTTACAAAAAAAAAAAATCAATAAAAGAGATTAAAATTATTTTATATCAATAATTGTTGAATTAAAGCATGTATATAATCTAAATTGAATCTGGAGCGTAGATTTACTCATTTTTTAAGATTTAAAAATATATTATCTCTTGCATATTTTCAACCCCCATTATTAGGGAGACCAAGAACAAGTGAGTGAGGTCCAATGAAGTATATAGTTCATTAACTGCACTAACTTTAATAGGATTAGGTTGTAATTAAATTATGGAGTAGAGTAGTATTAGTTATCGTCCTCCCAACAAATTCCTAATCAGTCTGGCTTTGTTCCTAATATATATGATTAATTAAGGTCACATACCCCTCCTTGAGGTTGCTAAAGTCTAACAAAATTTTCTGATTCACACTCTCTTGATTGCAATATCAAATGATGCAACACCAAAAACCCCTTTTCAACTAACAAAATGGAAGAGCTCATAGAGAGAGAAATTTATAATATGATAGAAAAACAAAAGAATTAATTCCATTACATGGAAACAAATGTGTTAAGTTAAAAGAAGATCGAATCAAATTGTGAAACTAAGAGAAGAGTTATAATAAGGGTCGGTTTGACTTATATTCACAAAATTCTACATAACTGTATAAAATTTTTTATTTTAATTAAAAATATAATAAATAAAATAAAATAAAATACAGATAAATTGAGATTTCTCAAAATCAACCCTAAATATAACAAATCCATGTTATAATTAAGTTAAATAAGAAAATCGAAGACCTTTGGACAATTTCGTAGAGATTTTAATTCATATTTTTATCTAAAATATGAATGAGAAAAAGGGTATTCAAGCTTCTTAACACTGTGAAATAGTAGATCTTGCTTGATTAAATCTTGAAACTAATTGTATGCCTCTTATGCCTTGTTTGGGAACATGGACTTGGGTCTTATGGATTTGAATTTGGGAAATCAAATTCAAATCTCTTGTTTGGATACTCACTTCTAAGTGATTTATTCTAAATGTAAAATGCAGGATTTCAAATCTCACTTTGTTGTAACATTCCAGGTCTGACAGAGCTTCAATAAAATGTTATCAGATTCTCAGTATTCAAGTTTTCCTGCTGGGATTTTCATGCACATCTTGTTTGCTCAATGCACGAGCTTCAATCTAGAGATAGGTTAAGCATTGGCAATTTTACAGACCTCGATCATTCCACCGGTCACAAAAAGAGAACTTTCCAAATAAAGAACAATTTAGAGCATGTTCATGGTGAAAGATGAATTCGAGTGAAATGTGAAGCTTGAAGCTTGTACAACAAAAATGGCTTTCAGCTGCCCGAGACTTTGGGGCCACTAGGAAAAAAATCTCAGTACAAAACTTATGCCTATAATGTTACATGAACTCTCCTCTTTACATTTTTGTGAAAAACTCCCTTTCACTCATAGCTGTGGTTTGCCAGCGCTGTGTATAGCAAGTTCAAAAAATCGTCATTGCAAATAATGGAGTCAAACCTGATCAATGCCTGGGACCTAAATAAACATACATGTGAACCAATTCATGCAATGCTTCCACTACAAGACATAAACATACATGTGAACCAATTCATGCAATGCTTCCACTACAAGACATTCTTCCTTTATCCTTATGTTTTGACATAAAGTGGAATTCGCATACCCAGCTCCCTGAGGCGATTAACCAAACCATAGAGGAATTCAAAAGTTAGGTGTGATTGGCTACTGAGTTCTTCTCTCACTTGGGGCCGGATCCTGAACCACTCTCCCAACATCGTGTGCACATGAGCACGGATCATTCTCCAAGGCACAGGGTATTGCTCACAGAGTTTCAAATACTCTACAAGTAACTCAGCCTGGTCAAGCTTTCCATCTTCAATGCCCTCTTCACCAGCCACTGCCCACTCTGCGGTTCGAAATCCAGCAAAGAGAGCAGGATTTTCAAGAAGAGATTCAGCTGAAAGAACACCATCAGCACCTGTTGCCTCCAAACAGCTTTGGACATCATCTAAGTGCCTAATATTCCCATTGGCAAGTACTGGGATACTTACAGCATTTCTAACAGCCCTAATGGCTTCCCAATTAGTGCGGATTTTCTTTTGGTCCTTCTCTTCTCTCTTTCGTCCACGGACAGCCAAAAGAGAGCAACCGCCATCTTCCAGCATCCTAGCATAATTTATGGTATCTTGTAAATCTGGAAACTCTCGGATTTTGCAGGATACTGGAACTCGAAGATTCTGAGCCAATTTTTGTACCAAAGACTTTATGAGTAGAAGGCTGTCCGTCAAGAAAGCTCCATAATTTCCTCGCTGAGCAATACGTTGAGGGCAACTGCACTTAATGCAAATAATATTACTATGTTCTCCATGTATACCAAATCAGAGAATGAGATCAACTAGAAATTAAGTATTTACCAATCACAGACATTCAGCTATTTCTAAGAATTTTCTTGGAGATCAAAAGAATTGTTAAAAGAGGATAATACTACCAAATCAATCATTAAAAGACTATTGAAACATAATTTCAAATAAAACAAGGAAGTCCAAAGGAGAAGCCGTACCACAGGGAACACAAACCCAACTATCCCAAAAAAAGTTATAATTATATGGCTCAGAAAATAAACATCAAAAGCACTATCAGCACTAAGTTTGCTTTCCTGATGGTTCATGAATGCAGCCATAGACAACCGTCTTCCTAATCACATAGCCAGGAGGCTTTACGAGTGCCAAGCCACAAAGGCTGCCCGTAAAACCAACAAGGCATTCACCGAGGGCCGATTACTTGTTGGCATCAACAAGGGACAAACAACACCAAGCATATTTATAGTTAAAAGAAGAGCAAACCATTGCCTGTAACAAATGGCTCAACTCCATTTTTTTTTGGGTATTGACAACCGATATTCGGGTTACCTGATTAATCCGGTTCGAGCAATGTGGAGACCAATTTAGGGGCTGGCTCTCCCAACGCTTATTTTTTCGTTCTCAATACTCAAACTTGAGATCTTGGTTAAGGAAGTCCGGTGCCCTGTTACTAGACCCACAAAACATTGGTGGCTCAACTCCCTTTCAATACTATATATCGGCATTGACTTGGGTAAGGCACCACTGCCTGTCACTTAACATTGACAAATTCGACGGTTTATGGCATCTTAAAACCTAACACATGCAACTTTTCCTACATATAAATGCAATGACTATAATCTAAACCTAAATCCTTCCAAAGACTAACATTCCACTCAAACTGCAACACTAATACATCCTGTTGCAAACAAAGCAAAAGCATGCGCACCCAATAATTCTAATTTCTTCCTGCATAATTTTCTGAACGTTGGAGGCTGTTCTTCCCGGCTTCATCCACATTCATTTGGCATCAAATCTCTACTTTCAAGGAATAAGTGAATCAAACAAAACAGACTACTAGACAAATAACAACAAAGGTTTCCAAATGCAGTTACCCAAAATTGATGTCAACATAATCACAATAAGGCTCCACTCTCCGAGCCGCTTCGAGCAAAATATCAGGATCGTTTGCACTAAATTGGACAAACAATGGCCTGTCCTCCAGTTCAAAAACCCATCATTCACTAATGTCAAACATTACACCAAAACAGAATCAAAAAATTAACATGGAATCTCAGCTAATCGAATTACCACACACCTGACAGGTAGTGAATTCCTGAGATCGATACTTCTCATTGTCACTTAAAATTCGAGAATGAAGCATCGGAGTATACGCAGCCTCAGCTCCGTACTTTCTGCAGAGCATTCTAAAAGAAGCTCCGAATTGTCAACCATGGGAGCAACAATGAGCTTCGGTTGACCTAGTTTTCTCCAGTGAGCCCACGCGCGTTGCACGTGCGAGTCGATGTCGGTGCTCAAGCAGCGACTCGGAGACACGGTTGGTGACGACAAAGCCGTGAGAGAGAGAGAGAGGATCTTTCATTTCGCAGCAGAGACGGTCGTCGTCGTCTGGGGAAGTTGTGGTGGTGGTGGTGGTGGTGGTAAGGGTTTGGGCTGCCAAGAGAGAGAGAAAGGGTTTTACGGTAGGGTTCTGGTGAGAAACGGGTGGAAAACGGAGGGTTTTTAAAGAAGCCAACACACGTTTTGTAGCAATTTATTTTCCACCACATTTTTTATAATCAAATATAACTTTTAATTTTACCTATTTTTTAATTTCTTTACCTCCCTTTCCTTTTCTTTCCGAGAGCTTGCCAAGCAAACCGTTATGGTTGAGGAGAGAGAGAATAGAGAGAGTTTTTTCATGAGGCGACGGAGACAGGAGGCAAATCCATCGCCACCGTAGCCTGCTGCTTTCTTAGGGGGCAGTTCTTGCGAGAGGAGCTGAAAACGCACCGGCCCTGCAACGCCACCGTTTTGATATTGTGCGACTGATTTAAACGCCGCCGTTACAATCAAAACGACGCCGCTTCTGTGCCCTGATGGGAGAGAGAAACGTTGTCGTTTACCATCGTTAGTTTGAGCTATAAAACGCAAGGTTTTGACCCGCAAAACGAACACCAAAACGCAAAGTTTGGATTGAAAATCCATAACTGAGCTGTACAACCGCCGGAGTCGCCCAAGATAAAAGAGTCCAGGGGTCGCAGCTGGGGCCAGGAGGTTAGTGAGACGTGGCTCCAAGCCAAGGTGTGCTTGCCAAACTTGTCCCTCTTATTTATTTATATATTTATTTTATTTTGATACTTTTCTATCGGTATCTAAAACCATATTTTATGAACCTTCTTTAGAGAAGAATTCTCTTAAAAAACGTAGCAAGTTTGCCGTAAAATCAAGTGTCAGTTGATGCCGAACTTGTCTTTGTTAGTTTAATAGGAAAATTCAAAACTATGTCTTAATTAATAGATAAGATTTTTAAACTTTGAGCACTTATATTTAAGATTTAAATTTTTGTTTTGTAGCCGACAGACGTTTACTTAACAGAATTTAGCAAAATTCGAAGATTTTCTTTGTCAATTATGTAGTAATGTTTGAATCGTAAAAGTTCAAGAAAAGAACCAAATATTCTAATTTCCAATACTATCATTGGTAAATTATGCATTTGATCCCTCGCTTAAATTGCCAAAATAATAACTTTACTTTTTATTATTGGTGGCCGGGTAGCTGTTATGTAAGAGTAGTTTGAAAAGTAAAAAATTCATCCTAATAAACTAAAGCAATTATTAGAATATAAATTCTGAGTAAGAGTTCATGATAATTTTATTGTTATAACTTTATTTTGTGATATAATATATATAAAATATCAAAAAAGATATATTAGAAAAAAAAGTTATGCAATCCGGTAAAAATCGGATTACACCTGATTTGAAATTTTTTTTTTTTGGCTTTGATTTGGATTTTAAATTTAACCTTTTAAAAAAATAATTCATGAATAATGACAATTTGTATCTTATTTCCCTTAATTAATATACTCCAAACTATACGCTTTTTATTTCTCTCAATTAATTAGTTTTTATGTATTCCATTATCCTTAAATAATGACAAATTGCGATATTCTTGCCCTTCCCTTGCTTTCGCATCTTTATATATATATATATATACTTCTTTTTGTCACGACTATTAATTGCAATAATCGAGTTTATAATTATAAAAATATACTATGATTTTTATTTTTTTTGATATAACTATGATATTTATTTTTGTAATTTTTGAATAATTATTTATCATTTATTATGTCACCGATAATTATTCAACATATATAATCAATCAAATTAGTAAAATTGCATATGGCTTACATCACGAGTATAAGGTGTGCATGCAATATTTATCTTCTTCTCCAACAAAAATTATTTTATATTCAAAAAATAAATAAAAAAGAAAAAATCTTCTTCTCGATCTCGCTGGCTAAGCATTTGGCCTCAAATTCATGCACTCATAAATTCAGCCCCACCTTATGTTGAAAATTCAGGAGCTAGAGTAGCTGTGGTCTGAAGCTTAAAGAGATAATGCTCAGATGATAGTGGACATGGACATATCCGGTGATCTTTCTATTTTTGTCCAGATTTTGTGATGTTAAATGTGTGAAAGAAGGACCATCCAACAGGCTCCTCAAGCCTACTTGCATATTATTCATGGAAAAAATGACTTGTTCATTGGTGGCCCCAAAAGTCAAATTCTGCACCTTCTGCAATTATTAGATGAATATCGTCATGCATTGCTTGGGCTATTTGAGAAACGATCGAAATTACCAATCGAAAGAATAATCCAACGATCATTAAGTAATATACTGCACGAAATTCATATTTTTAAGGTATGTTAAAAGGATCTTGAACGCCTTGATTTATCATAGAAAATTTAATATAATGCCCTTCCTCTTCACCCAAAGATCACAAAATACACATAAATAAACGATTCATCAAGATGGGTCAACATTAAGTTAGCATTTGGTATACCAGAAAACATCAGAGGTGAAAGGATAAACGAAAAAGGAGAGCATGGTAATAATTTTTCATCTTTTTAGAACTAAACATTTTGGTTTTTTCTTTGTCTCTAAAACAAATCACATCTATTCTTTCTAGAGACGCATTGGTTTAAGTTTTTTTTCTCTTCAAAGAAATCAAATTTGTTTCCTTTACATGGTTGGTACCTTTTCCCCCCGTGGGAATGTTAACAATGTGATTTTCATCTTGTCAACGATATACAGCCGAGCATATATTCATAAAAGCTATCCAAAAGGAGTTTACCAAAAGAGCGTCCACTTCACGTTATACTAAACTCGTGATAGAATAAAATTTAAATTCGAGTTTTAAATAAAAAATTTAATATTTTTCTCAAGGTTTGACGGAGGGGGTGGCCCACTTTGAAAATTGAATTAATGGCATTGATTTGAGAAGGATGGGGGACCAAGACCAATTCAGATTTCAGAAGTTTAGCGTTAAGCGAAGGCAATGCCAACCAAAACCAGACATCAATATACAATATATTATTAAATTTCTCTCCCACCCACCGCTTATTTTGACTTTCCCATTATACAAAAAATATCAAAATATTGTGACACCCGACCCCTTTCAAACCGGACCACCGGCCTGACTTGATTCAATTTAATTCAGTTATAATAGTTTTAATAAAAAATAAAATAATATAATTTTATATTAAATTTCCAATTGATCTCAAAATAAATCTAAATCTTAAAATTTTCAAATGTAGTGGAAAATACAATTGAAGAAATTGAGCCGGAGGTGACCCTTTCTTCCAAGGTAAAATTTGAAAACAACCCTTGCTGCTGCACCAGTAATATGTATCAAACCATGATTCTAAGGTAACGATTACACCCCAGCATCAAACGATTAACATAAATACATACTTAATTTTCTCTCCATCGGTAGATGCAAGTTAACATTTCTGTATTATGTAATGATAAGAAAAATATCACTAAGGGGACAATATATCAATCACAAACCCCTAATTTGATGATTTTAGATTCAAATATCTGTATAATAAAAAAAATTGATAAAAAAATAATAGAACACGAATCATTATTTTAAGTTTATAAATTCTAACCCGGTGCTGCTCTTCAATAATTCATCCAAAAAAGAAATATTTGTTTTAGAGGGAGAGCAAATAAACTAGATAATAGATATATAGCAAATAAAAAAATAACGTCAAAGAATGATAATCACTTTTTTATCATTGAAAAAAAAAACACCCTTACATTATTTATTCTCTCCCTACCGTACAACTACCGCAAGTAAATTAGCCGACCCAACTCCCAACTTCCCTATTCAAGTCGTACTCGTACCATGCACGACACGTTCAACAACTCCTTTCACCCGGTTCTTTCTTTTCTCTCAAACCAGAAATAAAATATCATAAAAATAATTTAAAAAATAAAATAAAAGTAATAAAAAGAAGAAGAAGAAGATGACTCTTGTTGACTCTTGAGCTGGTTGGGTCACCACAAAAGAAAGCAAAAATGTAAAGGTTGAGCATCCAAGACAAGAACCAAAGATAAAGCAATCTATATTAAAAAAAGGGAGAGAGAGAGAGAGAGAGTAGAATTGATGCCCCCCCCCCAACTTTTTCTCTCTCTGAAAATTTTCTAATTCTCCCACCAATTTCCCTCCATTTAATAATCAATTAAACATTGGTTTTTGTTCTTGAGAAACAGAGGAGAAAACAGGGTGTCCTGTCCTGTACCCGGGGGGGGGGAATAGAGCTAAATTTGACTAATGAATCTAAATCTCCTTTGAGATGACATGAAGGGTCTTCCTTGTTTTAGTTACTACCCACAAATTTCGAAAGATCTAACTAAGAAGATTCTAAAATCATGCCAGAAGCCTCAGCAACAGCGAGAGAGTGATTGTGCTCTCCTTCATAAGTCACAATAAGCATGCTTGGATCATCCACTGCTCTCTCCACATGCTTCCGCGCTGGACACCCTCTCACACTGCTACATTTGTAATATCCCCTGTTTCCCAAAACAATAAACGAAACATACTTAGCACGTTACCAACCAGAAACCCAACTCGAACTCGAACACGAACACTTTTCTCACACGTGTAAGTTGAATATGGCCTTTGGTTTTAACTTGGTTCTAATACAAAATTGGGCTCAATTAACTACTGAGATGGGGTTTTCATGTTTATAAATCATATAATGAATCTTGAGTTGGGGCGTGCGATTTATCAAGTAGGTTGCTTTTGGGTTGGTTTTCTAATTTAATTTTTTTAGCGGACTGAAAACGAAATTTAATCTAATCTTGACTTTTGTGTCTAAATTTGATAAAGGTTTAAATATGGTAAAAGTACCAAGTAAACGGGTCAACGATTTCAGATGATGTGAAGTTACCTTGGATGTGGTGAACCCTTGATGGGTTTTTGACCGTATTTTCTCCACGAGTAATCGTCTGGAGGTATATCCGCCATCTTCAAGCTTATTGCGGGAACCATTATCACTCTCTTCATCCTCAATTTCCTATTTTCATGAAAAAATTTTCACAGAATCAGAATTGAGAGAGAGATAAAGAGAGACCCCCATTGAAAGAGAGGAAAAACAGGGTACAAAGAGAGAGAGAGAGCGTGTACCTTTTCTTAGAACAATGACATCTGCTAGAAGAACTGCCACACTTGCCAGAAACACCATTCTCGGACGAAGAACACTTCCTCTTCATTGAAGAAGTCGACAAAGGAGGCCGACCGACAGAGGAAACCTGCGACAGATTCGTAATCTGAAAAGCCGAGGAGGAAGACGGCTGCTTACTCTCCGTGTCTCCAGTCAACGACGACAGGAACGAATTTGCAGCAGACGAAATCACCGGAGAAGAATATGAGGAGAAATTAATAGCAGTAGACAAATCCTTCTCCACCCCACCATTTCTAATCTGCTGAAAACACCCATTACTAGGCAGCAAAGGAACTTGTTGAATAGGAGTCGGACAGTACACTTTTTGCGACGAATTTTCTTCGACCGGAGGTAAAATCGGAACTGGGGCCCTACGAAATCGGGCATGGCCGGTTCGGGTTCGACCCAAAAGAGAAATCACCTTCTTGAACCTCGAAACGGCGACGTCTGCGACTTCTCTGCAATCTTTTTCACTCTGTTCTTGCTGGGTTTGGGAGGATAAGAGTCTGATGAGTTTTTCAACGCTTTCGAGCCCAGCTTGGGCTTCTTCAACGACACCGTTTTCGTCCATTTTGGATGGGAAGGTTTCGTTTCTGAAATTCATCATAAGGTCCACAGCCATTTCTGTGACTCTAACAACATCAAGGGAGGAAAAGGAAACAGAGGGAAAAAGGAAAGGGAAGAGAAAATAAGTGTTAAAAGAAGAGAGACGTTGATAAAGAGGGTCGATTGAGAGAGAGAGAGAGGGTCTATGGTCAAAATGATGCTATCGACGAAGAAAAAATGGGGAGAGAGAGAAAGAGAGAGAGAGAGGAATAGGCGGACTGTGAGAGTGACCTGTCACTTTAGTGAGGCCCGTCAAAGCATTGGTACGAATAAAGGAACCAACCACAGTGACTGAGGAACAGTAAAATTAATATAAATGATTTTAATTTTAATTTTTGGCAGCGGTCCAAAAATGTTAATATAAGTTTTAGTCCCAGATTCTAGAGAAGATTTCTTCATCGAGTCAAATTAGATTTTAAGAAAAAAAATAGACGTCTGGCCTCAATAACTTAATCTTATTTAGATTTATATAAATATATTTACGACAAAAAATAATATTAATATATATATATATATATTTATAAGTTAATTTTTTTGGTCCAGAAAAAAGAAAAGAAAAGAAAGAAGGTAGCATTAGACATGATTGAAGAGAGATGCATATTTATGAGTTTAAATTTAATTATGTGAAAAAGGGAAAGGAAATAAAAAGGAAAGCTCCTCGGGTGATGCTCGTGACTTTATTGATTGTTGTGGGGGACATTTGACCTGATGAGAGAAGAAGGGTCCCATTATAGTGACGGGTGGGGGTCAGTTTGGTGGGGGCATGATGAGGTCAAAGTACCCTGCAAAGCCGTTGGATTTATTTGGTTTGGTGACCGTGTCAAATGGGCGTTGCCATTGCCATTGCATTTCTCATTGTTTGGTTGTGGTTTGGCTCTGTGACAGAGTTGACCTTTGCCTTCTGCATCTGTTCTCTTGATTTTTGCCAATCATGTTTTCGAGACATGTTCCGATATAATACAAAAAATAAAAAATTTTAAAACAATCTAAATGAAAATTTTTTTTTCTAAATAACCTGAATTTATCGGGAGTTGGAGACGTGACACACTGTGTCGCGTCTTCAACCCGCGACAAGATCGAGAGAGAGAGGAGTCTGCAGGGGGAGGGAGAGAGGGGAGGAGAGCGGCGGGGGGCGGAGGGGGGAGGGAGGAGCGTGGTGGGGGGAAGGAGACAGAGGGGAGGACCGTGGCGGAGTGCGGAGGGGGGAGGGAGGGAGAGAAAGAGGGGGAGGGCAGCGGGGGTCCGTCAAGGGAGGGTGAGAGAGAAAGAGGGGAGGAGGGGCGGGCGGCGGGCGACGGAGGGGGAGGGAGAGAGAGAGGGGAGGGGCGCGGCGGGGTGCGGAGGGGGGGAGGGAGAGAGAGAGGGAAGGGCCGCGGGGGTCCACCGGGGGAGGGAGAGAGAGAGGGGAGGAGAGCGGCGCCGCCGCGCTCCTCCTCTGGCTCTGTCTCTCTCTCCCTCCCCCCCTCCGCCCCCGTCCTCCCCTTTGTCTCTCTTTCCCTCTCTGCCTCCCGACTCCTCCCCTCTTTCTCTCTCTCCCCTCCCCCCTCCGCTGCTCTCCTCCCCTCTTTCTCTCTCTCCCTCCCCCTCCGCCGCCCGCCCCCTCCCCTCTTTCTCTCTCTCCCTCCCCCGACGGACCCCCCGCCGCCCTCCCCTCTTTCTCTCCCTCCCTCCCCCCTCCGCGGCCCTCCCCTCTCTCTCTCTCCCTCCCTCCCCTCTCCGCACCCCGCCGCGGTCCTCCCCTCTCTCTCCTTCCCCCCACCGCCGCCCGCCGCGCTCCTCCCCCCCTCTCCGTCCCCTACCGCTCTCCTCCCCTCTCTCCCTCCCCCCACGAACTTCTCTCTCTCTCTCTCTGGACTTTGTCGTGGGTTGAAGACGCGACACAGTGTGTCGCGTCTCCAACTCCCAACAAATTCGGGTTATTTTGGGAAATTTTTTTCCGTTCGGGTTGTTTTAAATTTTTTTTTTTTTTGTATTATTTCGGAACATCTCTCTCATGTTTTCTCCTGATTTCGATTAATATTCAAAAATTATCGTATTAATTTAATTTAAATATTTTAATATTTATTTTAGTGATTGATTCTTTAAAATTTTATTTTATTATTTTTAAATCTTGAAATCGAGTACCATCCGACCATCTAATTTGGATTCTCTCTCTCCATGAATTGTGGGTACTTCAAAAAAAATAAAATAAAATGAAATTTCAACCTACCGATTGAGATTTATGGATAATTTCTCACACATTTTCGATTAAATATTAAAAAACGTATTAATACTTTCATATATATATATATATATATATATATATATATATAACCTTTTTCTTTTATCATTTTTTAAAAGGTTTGATGGAATGCACAAAACAACATAACACGTGTTATTCAGGACTTTTTAGATGACCTAAGAGTTCAATAATTGTATTCATTAAATTTAATTTTCATTAGACATTAGGTAGTGCTAGATGTGTGTTGAGTTCAATAATTAAGTTTTGTTAACTAATCCATTATTATACAAATAATCAAACACTCCTAAAATCTTACAAAACTCTCTTAGAAAGGACAAAAGGGAAACGGACTCAACTCGTTCTAATTGCATTATAACCGAGGAGTGTAGTAAATCATAGAGCAAACTATTTTCAAATTTAAAAATTATTAATCTAATTATAATTTTAAAATATTTTATTTGATTTTTGTTGGAAAAAAACAAGAACTCAGCTAAAGTTGTAATAATGTGATGGAGATCAAGTCTCAGATTTTAGATTTAATAAGTTGAATCAGATTAATCGAAATATGATTTGGACACCAGTTGATTATGAAAAAAATTAATATAATGTAGATCAGTTAACTAACTTTGTATAATCTTAGAAGAAGAGGAGTTGAGATCATACAGCAGACTCACCCAAGGTCTGAGAAATAAGGTAAGTCAAGATTATTTATACATTCAGTGTGAAAAGGCATATGTTGTGAGGATGAAATGCTTAAAATGGTGGGGAAATAGAATGGGTACTTGCAGGTCCATGAAAGGGATGATGGCAAGGGATTGGAAATGGGGTTTTTTGCTATCATTTGATCTTTGTCATGATGGAAAAATCAGATAGTTTTTAGAGAAATTAAAAATCAAAATGAAGTTTTAGTTTTTAGAGAGAAATTCATTTTATGGCCACACATTTCACATGAGAAAATGAAAATTTAGTTTCGGATTATCCATTTTTCAACCTTTTTAAATTAGTTTCGCATAAGATGATTATGTCCACAAGACCCTTTTTTTTTAATTAATTAATTTATTTTTAAATTTAAAGACTATTCTAAAGAAGAAACTAATACAGCATAATCGGCTCCTTCAAGTAATAGACAAACAAAAACAACGAATGGTCCCCCTCTACACATGCTATGCTAGCTAGATTGATTGACGGAGTCAAAGTAGTAGCAGATTCTTGGGGCTACTGATAATGAAATGCATATATGGAAATTTGTTTGGTGCAATGAGGTTGGGTTAGGTGTTTAACGTCAAAGAGAAAACTGAAGTAAAATCCTAACTTTTTGACTACAACAGATATGTCGGAGGACTTTTACCGTTTTAATAGTTTGTTTGGACGAAAAGATTGGAGAAAAAACACAGAATTGAAAGAGAAAATTACAATTTTTTTTTATTTGGGAGTTTAGATATAATAGAAAAAAAGAGATTTAAATTGAGATATTTTTTAACTCTGAAAATTTTTTCCTCCCAAAGATGTAAAGAAATGAAGGAAAGAGAAAATATTAAAATTAAATAATTTTATATTTCAAAAATATCATTCAAAAACTATAACCATAACGTATAAATAGAATTTCTCTCCAACTCTCGACTAAGAGAAACTCATTTCATTTTTTTTTTCATAAAACTTTCAAATAACAGGAAGAGAAAACTTTTCACTTCTTTTCTTTTTTCTCTTAACTAACCTTTTCTTTTCTTTTGTTTTTTTTTTAATTTTTCCCAAACTTCCAACGTACCGAAGAAGTTGAACCGATTGTTTGTATAAAAAAAATAAAATCGCAACTTTTGGGGTGTTAAAAGACATGATTTTTTTTTTAAAATAAAGTAATATGCTTAGATTATCTTAGTAAGAATTGATGCAGAAAAACAAAGGGAACATACTCCCACACTGTTGGACCTGGCAAACAATATATCACTTTATGATTCCCAAAGTCTTCTTTTCCTGTGTCAATTGATGAGGGTGTTTGTGGGTTCTTCTTCTGTAATGGAATTACTATGTCTTTTTTTTTTTTTTTAATGTATCTTATATAATATTTTTTATTTTTAAATTTTAAATTTAATTAAAAAATTTAATATCTCGTTCCATTAAACAAACCGTCCATTAATTCTTTTTGGTATCTCTATACTCATTTATTTCTACAAATTTTATAGTATCCGGTTTGAAATTAATAATATTAAATATGGGATTCATTGTCTTTATAATTATTCTACCTTACAAAATTATTTTCACTTTGCATGAAACTAGATTTTTAGAACACCACAATGAACGTTTTCAATTTATCTTTTATCTTTTTCTTTTTTTTTTTATACCATATGTTGGACATCACCCTGTATTCAGGACTTTTTTTCGATTAATCCAGATCAACTGCTATAGTAGCTCCTTTCGAAGGATGAATTTTTCAATGAAAAACGCTTCTTGAGACTCTAATACTTCTGACAAAAATCGAATTTTAATCATATTTAAAAATATTCAATCTTATATCTAATTAAACCAACATACGTCAGTATCTTTTATCGTTTTCAAGACAAAAAGGAAAAAGCAATGGGGAGGCAACAAATGCAAATTTTCAAATTCAATATTGTTGACAATCTTTATCACAAATAATTGATGGAGCAAATATTACTATACAAAATTTTGAGAAAATTTCAATTGAGCCGAACAGAGGGTTGGAAGAAAGATGAATGATGACGGATGATTAATTTTGGAAGTATTGATGGGGCGGGGGGGAAGATGAAACGTGTGGTCAACAAGACGGAAAGGTGCAGAAAAAATGTGGACTAATTGCAGGTGACAAGAAGACAAATAGAAGGAAGAAGACGTGTTTGAGTTGGTTTTATCCAAGACAAGACCCTTCACATTTTTGACTTCTCCTTCCTTTCCTGGCCCCCGAGTCTCCCATTCTCCACAAGTTATCTAATCTGTCCATGTCCAAATCAAACCCCGCCCCCCTCTACAATTTGGCCACGCATTGGCACAGTAATGTTGAATTTAGTTCACAAGGGATATTCGTGGTAATTTAATTAAATCACAATTGATTTTTTATTTAATTGATCCAATAATAAATTTTTAGATTCTAATCTTATATATAAAGAAATAGATAAAAAAATACTTTTATCTCATGTTTTTGTGATATCAATATTTGAATCCGTGATTACAGATTGAGAAGGGGTTGTGATTATTAAACTATTTTTTTGAAAAAAAAAATTTATAATCTAACTCAAATTGAATTCAATCAAATCTAACGAAATTATTAAATATACCAAAAAATAAAAACTTATTTTTTATTCTATTATATCGTAAAGTTGAGATTGTTTATATATTTACAGGAGATTGAAAAATTTATCATAAATCTCATTATCACTTATAAGTCTATCTTTATCACAGATGATTTTTATTTATGATTATATTATCATATTATATATAAAAAAAGACAATGGAATTTTGTGCAATATCTAGTCTCAACTATCCAAAAAATTTTCTTGGTAGGACCAATAGCTCCCGCCTGAGTTTGTCTAAAGCCTTCGTCAGCAAGAGAAGTCTCTCTTAGACACGTTGGAGAAAATACTAATGCCAATTGTCTCTCTCTTTTTTTTTCACCACACCACAAAAATGGTCGTTGTCTGTTTTAATCAATTTATTCTAAAAAATAACAACTATAATTTAAATTAAATATTTTTATTATTATTTATAAGAGTTTTCAAAAGTTAATTAAATTGAATAATTTTTTTTATTTTAAATATAGAAGAAATAACTCGTTTCATTATATTTGGGTGTGCTCTTGCAAAATTATTGGATCAAATGAGCACAATAAAGGCTTTGGAACTCCTCATCATTTTGGATCTCACCCGTATCTCTAAAACCAAGTGCTTCGATCAACGTTCCAAGAGTAAGAATGTCATATTTTCTTAATTAAATTTTTAAATTCAATTTTTAAAATTAAAATTTAAAAAAATATTGAAAGAACTAATCACTTAATAAATCTACTATTAAAATCGAACTAGATTAATTCGAATCAATAAACTGATTATCGGACAAAAAAAAAAAAGTTCTCCATTGTAGTATTCGAAAAAATATATTATAAAAGGGATAATGGTATGCAAAAGTCCTAATTGTTTTTGTTATTTTCTTAATTTAATGTTAGACAAAAAAATGATCCTATTGAGTTTTTTTTTTTTTTTTGTCCTCTGAACTTGGTCCACCGTTAAGTATCCGAAATTTTGATCCGACTAATTTCAGTCGAGCTGTTGTCGGGTCACAATCTTTCAACGTCGTTTTTATCGCTATCAAGACTCGAATCTTGATTTTTAATATGAGATATTAGTACACTTCCTAGTAAACCAGCCAAACGTTGGTCCTATTGAGTTAAACATACGTTACTTATTAGTTATTAGTTATAATTCTAGTTGATTAGTCACTCAACTTACATTTTTACCGTTAAATATGGTAGGTAATCACATGTATCTCTACCTTATTGATAGATATGCTAAATGGACATGATATAAGATAAAATATTATAATATTTACTTTTATCACAAATTAAAAATAAAAAAGAAAACACAATAATCTGGGCAAAAACAAGGCAGGCCCAATCAGGACAAAACCTTAATTGAAAAAATTAATGGTCCAAGCCTGACTTGTGGGCTTCATACGCCAAAAAAAAAAAAAGGGATTTGGCTTAATTTATTTATAAATCTAACAAAATCTGACCAAACCTGTTAAGCTATTAGGTTTGATCTATAAACAAATTCTAAATACACAAACAAATATGATGTTATTATTAAGTATAAAAATTTTAATGACATATAAATAGTAATAATATGATATAATAATATCTATTTTATATGTAATTAATTATATGAGTCGGCGTGCTATGCTGATAAATCAAATCAAAATTGGAATACTTACACGTTGGGTCTAAGCAATCGGGTTATGTCAAAATTTTTTAAATTATAAATTTGTTTAAAGTGATTTGATTAAATTTTTAAATATCGATGATTAAAAAAAAAAAGTTTATCCGGTAAAATGAAAATTTATTTTCACATCATTTATTAAGACACTTTTTTTCCTTTCTCTTTTTCTATGGGGGACCCACATTTCTTTAATGTATTTTTCAGGGCTTTAATTTCTTTTGGTCCATGAACATGAACAAGGACTTTCCTCACCAATAGTCCACCCTTCTATATATTCCAACGAAGAACAAAAATTCCATACACCAACGCAAAATTAGTTTAGTGACATGATACAAGTACTTTTTCAAGTAAGATCTCGGTGCAAATTTTATATATGTAGAAAACAAGTGTCGACAGCACCTTGCTGTAGCATGGTGGACAGCATGCTCAAAAGAGAACACCCAAGCTTGAGCAGTGACATTTCTGAGAATTTTTTACAACAAAAAAATAAGTATACGACGAGTTTTATCTCTTAAGAATCTAAGTTAATTTGAATCGGATTTAGTTGACTATAAAATAATTTTCAAAAATCAGTAATTTATAAAATAAAAAGAAAGAAAACAAAAATTCGACAAAGATCGGCATCACCATGGGCGCAAATATTGAGCTCTAAGTCGCCAAAGGGATAGTGTAGTGGTACAAATCTTCCTCCAATATGATGATTTTATGTTCAAATCCTTATAAAAAAAAAAAGAAAAAAGATATTGAGCTCTAAGTTTCCATTAACATATGACGTTCAATCGACAGAAAATGGAGCCAATATTTATGTTTGGGGCTACCGACTAAAACTTAGAATTGAGCCCAATTATTTGTTTTGAGTTAATATTTATTGGGCCTATTACATGTCCCTAGACCTCGGCGCCATGCTTGAGAGGTAACTTGCCATCAATGCTAAAGGAAATCCAATACCTTACTTCCAGGGACAGCTTAGTGTTACAAATCTCTCTCTTTCAATCTAGTAATTTCAACTTTAAATCCAAAAAAAAAGGAAATCCAATACCAACATCGGGACTCCATGTTACTTTGATACTCCTCAATAATAAGAATTCTACCCCTTCCATGAGATTTCTAATTTTCAGGAGTAACAAGTTGAGCTACCATAATCCCTTTCCTAAATTCTAATTTCTCTCGTTGATCACAACCCCTCCCCCCAACATGATCCTGATGTAACCAAAAAAAAAAAAAAATCTGATTTCTTCTTCAACCTTTACTAATAACATAGAAAGCTTTATATATATATATACACAAGCGGATCAAAAAATAGAAAGCCTTTTTTTTGTGCTTTTTCATCAAGCTTTCGAGGAGCTCTTTCTATTGTCTCCGAATATCTCTCAACATACTTGTTTAATAAGTTTGAATCCAATTTTGGGCTCCAAATCTACCTCTACCTCCACATTTTCGCACACCTATAATAGGATCCATGACAATTTCAAATTTCTCAACACACTTGTTTAATATTACTACTCTCTTCCTAATTCAAGTGTATTTAAATATATCTAGCTAGCCCCGATAGGGAAGCCAGATGACCATGAAACCAGTAATTAATAAGTGATTTTCAGTATGTGATCACTTACTAAAAATGATAATCTTTTAGTCCACCAAACAATCTTTACGCTGTTGGATTTGGACTGTCCAACTTAATCTTCCATTTTGGGGTGTTAATTCACAATTATCAACATTTAAATGCCCAAAAAGTATTTTTCATCTTGGCTCTTCCATTTGCAAAATTGTTAGAGTTTAAATTTTATATAGATTATCTTGTACCAAAAAAAAAATTTATATAAATTATTTAATCATACGGACCTAGTGATTCCTATTCAAAATAGTGCAAATATATATGAAATAAATAGTCAATATCTTCTGAATCTATTGATAAAGTACTTAATTCAATTAATTAAAATTTTGAATTTGAATTTTAGAAATAAAAAAATAGACGGCAAGAAAATTCACTCCTAAATTAAATTTATAATAATTAAATTGAATTAATCGGATACCGAAACTGTTGTTGGAAAGTCTGTACCTACCGTTTGGACCACGTCGGCTGATGGATTTTCTTTTTCCAAATTATGGCCCCCATAAAAGGAATATGATAAGCAAACTCTATACTCGGCGTGGGCCCAAAATTTAATCCAGGTTTGAAAGGCCTGACACAAACTATTTTGATTAGGTTTCACTTTGACAAATTTACAAAATATTTTATTCTAGAATATGGGTTTTAAACCCAGTTTCTTGGATACCAATTTTATTATGAATAAAAAATATTGTGTTGTAAAAATTTCAAAAGAAAAAAAAAATGGGGTCGGTCAAATTTGGAAAGGCTTTCGGTTTGGCCAAGCAGCCTGCATCACCAAAGCGACAAGCACTGCAACGGTCAATCCAGATTAGTTGAGACGAAACCACCGAGTGATGTTCAAGATATGGTATCAAAAAAAAAAAAAAAAACGACAAGCCTCCTTAGGACCAATATGTCTCACTTTGGTATTTCATATTTGGGCTTTTAGTGAAACCCAAGCGTCTACAATGTTTAACCCTGTCCCCAAATTTGAATTTTGCCTCCCAAAACCCTATATGGTCATTTGCATTGAAAGCCTCAACGGTCTGGAAGATGCTTCCATGTATAAATATTAATTTTCTTTTATAAATTTTGTAGGAGACGAGTTTTGCAGAACTTTTGCCTGGCCATAAAGAAATGAAATGAGCCAATTTCAGGCGGGTATTGCACCAACCTGCCAAACACCAACTCTCTTTGATAAGAGGAAATGGTCTCAGCAGGCCCTATGCCTATTCAGGTTTGGTGACCTTTTGTGGCAATTTTTCCCTCTTCCGGGACCAATGCTTCAGGAATGAACTGTAATTGTTTTGAAGAGACTGTAGGATGATGTCACATTAGTCCCCAATTTGATTTTGCCTTTACACATGTACCGCCCGACCTGGTTAACAGTAAAATGACTGATGAAACAAAAATTTTAAAATATTATTAATTTTTTTAAAAATATCAGTTAAAATCTTTGAAATACTACTAAAATTATTTATTTTCTAAAATTATACCATCTACCCCTTCTTATCTATACCTTAAATTTCGTCTCTGGATATAAATTTCTGAAATCACACTCCATTGAAAGGGTTTTTTATTCGAAACCTTGTCTCATTAGTAAAATTATTAAAATTATACCTAGGTTTTTTCTTCCTTGATAATTGGGAGAAAATAAAATTAAAGCTTCGAAACTCGATTATCAGCAACATTACCGATTATTCTGATAATTATTTGAGTAAGAACTTTTAATCATCCAATTATACCCGATTAGGGAAAGAAAATAATTAAAGCATATTCCAATATTTAAGTTCAACCATGATAAGGTGGGTGTGCTTTTTAGTGTTGCATACGCAAGGTTTTTTGTTTTCTCTGTATGCAATACAAAACACAGTTCATTATCATAAATATGTATTTAACCCCACCACCCCATTTTGCTTCTAAATTAATTAACCATATAAAATAATTGCAATTAGTCAATGTTAAAGGGATTGAATGCAAAGAATAGCTTTCAAAGGATAATCTTTACATGAGTTTGGGAAAGAAAAAAAAAATCCCACGTTTAAAAGCAGAGGTTTCCTATTTCGTATTAATTGGGGCAGCCATTGTCCTCATCCCCAAGCATCAAAATTGTTGGGGTGGGGATAAAGGATTAACCTTGTTGCCTTTGAACTAAATTTCGAAACTTCTTGATCATAGCTTTCTTCTCTTTAGAAATAAAAAGTTGCAAGTTATTTGATTAAATTTATATTAAGTAAAATTTTCAATACAAAAAATATTAGTATAAATGATATTTTTATTTTTGTCAGAGAAACTTTTATAGCAAATTCTATTTGGTTTTCGCAGCTTAGAGCTGTGAGGGTTACCTTTTAGCCCCAGTATAAAAAGTGACCAGCGTTATAGATAGTTGGGCAGCCGAAAGGTTGCCACGAGTAAGTCAATTTGAGGGATCAAATGGAATTCCTCATGCATCGGACACATAGCTTGCCAAATCAATTACGATAAGAATGGAAATGCAGGGTACCAAAGATAGAGTCAAGTCTAAAACATCAATCGTTTACACAATATTATTGTACAAGTTCACAATCACTACATGAGATAGAACTTTGGTTTGGTGAATTGAAATTGGTTTTAGCTGTTATAGAACTCCGGTTACTACATGATCGCCTGCTGAGGTGCTCCCCTTAAGAGTCAGGAACTTCTTAATCAAGAGTTGGTTTGGGTCGCTTGAAAGGATGTCTGATGCCCGAAGGGATGCAGCCAGATTATCATCATGCATGATATTATTAACAAAAACCTTTGGTAAAAAATTTTTAAAAAATTATTTTTTAATAAAAAAGAGAAATAAATTTTTTATTAATAATTTTTCATATCGGAAAGTAATGCCTACCGAGCTTCACTTTTCCAAAGGAGACCTAGAAGGATTGCACATAAATCCATAAATCCATAAATCCAAAAATTAAAAGCATAAACTCCTAATAATTTAATTTCACCTAGTTTGAATAATGATGAAAACCCAAAAAAAAAAAAAAAACTTAATTTCTATATATTGCTAACCCACGTAAATGTAGATGTATGAATGCAAGAGTAGTCATGTCTACAAATATCTACACTAAAAATATATGTTTGTTTCTACTTTCAAGCATGTGTTTGTGTGCATGTATGTGTTTTTCTTTTTTCTTTTTACTATTTTATCTGGGAGAAGGTAAGATGCGGAAAGGAGAAGGTAGTTGACATGTTTCTGCCTCTCATGACAGTTCAAGCAGTAGAGTCTTCCCACTTTCATCTTTTATTTCCCGGTTCGAATTCACTTGGTAGCATCTATTGTGCTAAAAAAAAAGTTAACATGTTTCTAAGAAAAAAAAATTGAAATTTATTTAATTATTTGTAAATCAAGATCAGGGTAAATAATACCTAAATTTTTATCAAAATTTTTAAAGAATTTAAAAAAAAAAATATGAGAAAGGAGTTAAAAATTTAGTGGGGTGAATATTATTTAATATTATAGTTTTTGAAATTATGTGCAGTAAAAATGTTATTAAAAACATTTAGTGAGGTCGGCTCCCCTGTTGCATCCACATTGACTTTGCCTTGCCAAGTTATCAATGAGGTATAACTTAATTGTTACTATAACTTCTTTTTTGTTTTTTTAAATTTTAAATTTGAATTTTTCTTATATATTAAAGAAAAATCATTTAAATTGACTAATAATTTGATAATAATTTCATATCATGTTATAAAAATTAACTTTTTATCACAAATTTTATACATAAATAAAACCTTTTGCTTTATTTTATTCAATTTGAAGATTTTTCCCCCCCTATTCTTTCCCATTGTCAATGTTTACCTTGCATGATTGAGGGAGAAAAATAGGGAACAAGACTGATCATATGGTGAAACTCTTCATAATGCTTTGGAGTTAAGTAACTAAAAAAGGGTTTTAGGTACCCTGTCTACATTGTTAGTGATAGTTGGTCAATTTGTGATGATGTGGTCTTATGGTCTTCCTTCAACTATATGTTAAAATGAATGTGTATAATATGCTTTGACATTTGAAAACTCCCATCATTGTCTTACCTTTCCAAATACCAAACTAACTCATCATCATCTGAAAATAGGCCATCATCCTTCTTCACAAGTCATAAATGAATCATCCATTACCAAACCTTTCCTTGTTGCAACTCCCAAACCACCCCCAGCAACCACCTCAATTTTGCTTTTTCTCTTTCTATTAGTAAAATACAGCAAAGGACAGCCAACAAAGCAACCCACTCTCAGATTTTTTTTTTTGGTTACACGAAATTTAAATCCGGATCACGAGATTGGGAGAAGCAGATTAGTGACCATTGGGTTGTCTCCTTAGAACCTTTCCCAGATTGACCAAATTGTAAAATGTGTAAGTATTTTTGTGTAAAGTAGTTATATAATAGAGATAGCTCTTTTTATACTATTATCGAATATATCATACTTATTAATAGAATTTAAATTTAATTTCTTTTAAAAAAT
The DNA here is from genome assembly GCA_033439265.1 of Dillenia suffruticosa. NCBI lineage: Eukaryota > Viridiplantae > Streptophyta > Magnoliopsida > Dilleniales > Dilleniaceae > Dillenia > Dillenia suffruticosa. Next base: position 4,794,486 of record JAVTVX010000027.1, read on the forward strand.
TATTGGATGTATTAATCATGGGTCTACTTTTATTTATATAAGTGACCAAATACTATAATACCGTAATCAAATTCACCTTATAACATTTGAATTCAAGATCTCATATTAAAGAGATACATGACCCAGTCATTTTAGTTAATATGAAAAATTATGGATTGTCCGTTATTCACCGGACAATTAACAATTGCTTTAATTAATGTTTTTCCGTCTTGAATACAATTACATAAAAATGTTTACAGAAATATATTTTAAAAAATGATTTGACTTAATAGGTAAACTTCATATTAACCATTTAGGAGAAAAATATTATCCTTGACAACACTGTTATTGTTTTTTTTTTTATTTATATCTATTATTGATATCTGAAATCATATTCTGATTAATTTAGTTTGAATATTTACAGGGAAAGGAGTCCTATTTATGTGAGTGATTCTCCCGACGTAATTTTTTCTTATTTTAAATTTTAAATTTAAAATTTGATTAAAAGATATAAAATTTCGTTCTTATTAAACATACTATCTGTGATCAACACCGCCATTATTGATGGCATACCTCTCCTTAAGTCTTTGGGAGTGCCTGAAATAAGAAATTTATGAAATTAGAGTTACATAATATGATTTTTATATAATTATTTAATAAATTAAAAATTATAATTAAACTCTATTTTTTATTTTTAAAGAAAAGACTAACGGATTTATTAACTGTTTTATTTATTTATTATTTACTCCGACGACTGTGACATAGACTTGTGGTAAATGGGTAGCTTTTATGTTTCGTAGTTAACACGTGTACAATTTATATAGAAATAAATTAACATCCCTGGATTTTATAATCAAATCTAGACCCAATCAAGTTTCCAAACGAAATCTTGTGCAGATTACATTGTTGTTATTAATAATAGTTTTGGGGCCAACGAGTTGCCGGTTAAAATCATACCAAATTAGTTAATTCATAGTTTTAAATACCGATAGATATAATATTAAGAAAAAAAAAAAAACCCCATCCCTTCTCTTATAAATTTTGAATCCTAGGTTCTCCCGTGTTCTTGCGTGGCCACATTTTGCTTCCAACATTTTTCAAGAAAAAAAATAAATGTTATATTTATCCAAAAACATTTATTAACTATAATAAATAAATCGATATAGTATAATTTTGAGGTTATCGATCATCAATTAAATCAACAATTAATTGATTCAGTAATTTAATATCGATACCCTTTAAATAATATTTAGATTCGAGTTTTGTGTATAACAAAAAATATATTGAAAGAGGTTTGCCCGATCGAATTCTACATAAACCATATTTAACTAGATCCAACATAATTACTAAATATTTATAAAAAAAATAATAATAAATTAGAATAGGATAAATTTAAGAATCTCATTGATATATATATATATTTTTAAAATATTTCAAAAGTAACATCAATATTACGAGAAATAACATGATATTTTTTTGAGGTAAATTTGATATTTTATATTTACATAATATTTATTTTGTATTTACCAATTACGGAATTTATTTGATTTTTGTCAATTTTATCATTCGGACGATCCTGATTGGCCGAGAATTTAGGGACAACGTGGAATGCCAAAACAGGCTAGATTTTCTCTCCCTGCTTCAGACTCAAGTTTGATGTCCGAAATCAGGCCCTCAACCGAACTGGGCCCTAAAATTAGGGTCACTGGTCTCTCTCTCTCTCTCTCTCTCTCTCCCTCTCTCCCTCCCTCCCTCCTTCTCCCGTCCGAAGAAGAGAACAAAATCAAAGCAATTGATTCGTAAACCCAAAGAAATGTTTTGATTAAACTACACATTAACCCCCTCCACAGTCCTCCATTCTCTCCATCTGTCTGCACTTCCAAGAGACTCCTCAAATACTTCCGTCTCTCGCACTCTGCCACCAAATCCTTACTCAATTTCTTTCTCTCTCTCTCTCTCTCTCTCTCTCTCTCTCTCTCTAGACTGAGGAGAGAGAAAAGTCGGAAATGAAGCTCTCGGCGTTGCAGAACAACCGCCGGAGCAACAGCTTCAGAGGAGCTTCTCTGTTAGATTCTTCCGTCGACGGATCGATCAAGTCTCCGGCAGCCATCTTCTGGTTAGTCTTACACGGACTCTGTTGCTTAATCAGTCTCGTTCTCGGCTTCAGATTCTCTCGTCTTGTCTTCTTCCTCTTTTTCTCCTCCAGAACAACTACTCCTCCAATCAATCTCTTCTCAACTGCAAATTCTTTCACAGAAACCCTATCTCTTCGCACTTCTTCTCCTCCAAGCCTCAATTTGACGCCTTTAATTCCTCAAAATGGCGTCATCACGAGTAGCGGAGTCGTGGTTGGTCGGCACGGGATCTTGATTCGGCCTTGGCCGCATCCAAACCCTAATGAAGTGATGAAGGCGCATCGAATAATCGAGCGAGTTCAAGAGGAACAGAGAATTCAATTCGGGATCAAGAACCCTAGAACCATAATTGTTGTGACTCCAACTTATGTTCGGACATTTCAGACTCTGCATTTGACTGGTGTGATGCATTCATTGATGCTTGTGCCTTATGATCTCGTTTGGATGGTTGTTGAAGCTGGTGGGAAGACCAACGAGACGGCGTCAATTTTGGCGAAATCGGGTCTGAGGAGTATTATACACATCGGATTCAATCAGAGAATGCCGTCATCTTGGGAGGAACGGCGGAAGACAGAGAATCAAATGAGGCTTCGTGCTTTGAGGTGAATTTTTTTTATCTCTAATACGTTGAATTGTTATGGCATTCAATTTTATAAAGAATTTATGGAATTTGATCTTGCATATAGTTTTATTGATACTGAAAAGCACGTGATGGTGCATACTACATTGTTTCAATTAATATGGTTCATAATACAATGTTTGAATAATGGAACTATATCCCAACTTAGATTTGATAAATTCTATAGTTGACTTATTTGGTAGCATTATTGCATTACTCGTGTTTGGACTTAATTTGACTTGGTACGTGTGTTTGTGTAATGGTGGTAGGGTTGTAGGAAAGCAAAAATTGGATGGGATTTTGATGTTTGCTGATGACAGTAATATGCATAGTTCGGAGCTCTTTGATGAGATTCAGAAAGTGAAGTATATTGGTGCTTTATCGGTTGGGATTCTTGTTCATTCAGGTAACTCTGATGAGTTATCATCAATAATAGTGACTCAGAAGAAGGATGAGGTTATAGGGGAAGAGAATCCATCAATGCCCATTCAAGGCCCAGCGTGCAACTCATCTGGGCAATTGATTGGTTGGCACACTTTTAATTCCTTGCCATATGAGAGGAAGAGTGCCATTTATATTGATGACAGGGCACCTGTGCTGCCCAGTAAGCTTGAGTGGTCTGGTTTTGTTCTGGATTCTAGGTTGCTTTGGAAGCATGCTGATGGTAGACCTGAGTGGGTGAAGGATTTAGATGCTGTAGATAGGAACGGTGAGGGGTTTGAGAGTCCTCTATCTCTTCTGAAGGACACTTCTGTTGTTGAGCCTCTTGGGAGCTGTGGGCGCAAGGTTATGTTGTGGTGGCTTCGTGTTGAAGCTCGTGCAGATAGTAAATTCCCGCCTGGGTAAGTCTTTCAATTCTCTTCCTTTCTACTTTGTGATTTTGATCCTTTTGAGTGTTCAGTTGCTTGATTTGTCCCAATTTCAATTATTACTGTACATAATATGTCATGTCAAAAATAGTGTTTCTTTGCTTACCCACCCCCATTCCTTGAAGAAGTGTCTTGATGGTATTTGGAGATGGTTGGTAACATATTCAGGCCAAAATATGCTTATAAATTTTTGTTCTTGAACAAAAGAAGGGTATAACATGTAAAATTAGATCAATTTTTCAAAGCACAATGACAGACGTGATGACACAATTAGTCGATTTAACAAATTTTAGGAAAAAGGACACAACTTGGCCAAAAAAGAGAGCAATAGTTTTCCTAAAATAGTTTTGTCTACAAAATGTTTTAAAGTTAGCAAATTAGTAATCTAAATAATCCAGGTGAATTTGGTTATGAATGGAAGTATTTAAAGCAATGCAAGTATCCCAATTGTCTTAATAAATAACCTCATAGAGGCTCTCTAATAAAGTGTTTAACTACTGTCCTCAAATGCCCTAGAAGTGTATTAGGATTGTCTTAGACAAGTTTTGTAGTTAGAATTGTAGTATCCCAATTGACTTGTTTAACTGTTACAGGATGATTGGGTTCATCTTCAATTAATTTTGATAATAGCTGTAACTTTAGCTCTTGACTTGGGTTTACATTAAGCACAAGTTGGGTTGACCTTGCTGGTGAGCTTGGATAAACTGCTTGTGGAGGTTCATGGGGCATATGAGACAAGAAACACAGAGGAAATGTGATTCGTAAATGAATATGTCTTAAAATGACTAACTAGGAAGTTGATATTCTTACACATTCTCTTGGTAGCTCAACACATCCTGCTGCCATTAAATTAGTCATACACCTAGTGTTGAGCAATTAGGCTGGTTAGTCCACCCCTTTGGACTTGTTCCATCACAACATTGAATGACTTCCTCATCATTTTTTTTTTGGTGTCAATTCACACGTATCTATTTAGAATGACTGGAATGAAACAAAGATGACCTGGATTCCTATTTGTCTTCACCCTCCCAGGGTGTATTTTGGTTTATTAAATGTATTTGTTATATGCAACAATTGTTACCGGATCATTCTTTTCGTATTGCTTGGCTAGAAGATCTTTGACATTAGCAAATTTTTGGTCCAGTATTCACTAAATATAGCCTGTTTTAGAATCTAAATTGAGGGCGAACCTTGGCGCAACGGTAGAGTTGCTCCTCTGGTAATATCGAGGTCACGGGTTCGAGGTGTGGGAATAGCCCTTTTGCAAAAAATGCAAGGGAAAGGCTGCGTACATATACACCCACCCTCACCCTATCCCTGCACTAAGCCGAGGAACACTTTGTGCACCGGGTGAATCCCAACTCAAAATGTCATGCTGCTTAATCTGTAATTGGTCTTATCAAACAAGAGGATTTGTCTTGGAGATGTGCGTGTAATCCATGAAGAAATTATGGTTCTGCTGATTTAACTTGAGCATATTGTATAAGTAAATATTTATTTACCCTGCACATGTTTATCCATGAAGTACAGTAACCCAAGAGTTGAAACACAGTTATAGCTATGTTTATTTTTCTAATTTATGAGATATGCACATTAGTCATTACTGAGTATGTCGATGCTTTGCAGGATCAATCTAATTCAGAAATAGATTTATTTGTTTGATTTGGTTGTGGAATAATTGCATGATCATTTCTTTCTTAAATGTGGTAATGGATGGTTAAGGTCGTGATAGGAATGTGAGAATATACAACACTTGTCGGTGCATTGCAATCTAGGAGAGAACTGAAGATAGTAACTTGTGTTTCAGTCTAATGATGTATTTTAAATTGAGCTCTATATGTTTCTTAGGAAATAACTTTTTGGAAAATATTTTCCCAATTTTTCAGTGCTTGCTGCCAAGAACTTTCTGGCCCATGGAAAATATTTTCATGTTATCATGAAAGTCATGGCAAATTTAGGTGAATGACTTCCTGTCCATTAGGTGTCATAGGCACTATCAAATAGACCTCATAAAACAATCCCAAATCAATAGAAGATAACAATATTAATACGTAGTAATAAAAGTTAACAGTATTAATATTCCCCCCCCCCCAAAAAAAAAAAAGAAAAAAAAAAACTCTTTTGCCTAGAAGCATGGTCTTTGGCATAACATATGAACACCTTCTGAAATCCTTCTAGCCAATAGTTCAAGTAGGCTTATGCCATTATGTGTGTTTCCTTTGACAAAAGAATACTTGCAGGGATCCACATTACCAGTGCATACTGTCGGATTACCACATTGGTAAGATGTCCAAATCAGAAAATGGACTGAAGGTTCACTTATTGTTAAAAGTTGTATAAGTAAATTAAAACTTCGAAGAATTTTACCTTGAAACTGGGAAATCTCATTTTTGGTGTTCCATTTATCAGAATTAAGTCCAGAAATATGGCAACTTGCAGGAGCCTAACCACACGGTTGGAAATTATTAGTTTATATTCCAAACTTGTGGGTGCTTGAAGAAATTAGGTTTTAACTTCTTCGTGCTCATCTAAGAAAAAAATTTCATTGTACAGATGGATAATTGATCCTCCTTTGGAGATGACTGTCCCAGCAAAACGCACGCCATGGCCTGATGCTCCTCCCGAACTTCCACCTGATGTGAAAGTAGTTAATGTGGAGGAGCATGTAGAGAAAAGGCCTACAAGAACTCGATCATCCAGATCAAAACACAGAAGTAAGAGAAAGCGTGAAGCAAAAGTAGCTGCTGATGTGTCTGCTAAGCATTCTGTACAGAATTGAAAATCCTGTCTTAGGGCACTTTAGAATTCTAGTTGTGTGTGAAGTGAACTGAAGGCCCTCAGCATCGGCAAAATTGAGTTGTAAGACAACAAAGCAAGAGCCCTTCTTGGGGGTTCATACGTTTAAAGGAGCCTGCATATTTGTGCATCTCAGGTTTTGCTTCCAAACGAGGTCTTCCATATTCTCCTCCTCCTCTGATTGTTTCGAGTTGATACTCTTGTCAAGTAGAAAAAACATGTCCATTGACATGTCCTCCTTTTTATTACCCTGGAAAATTGTATCAGATGGTGGCTTCAGAATTTTATACATACATAAATCTTTGAAAATAGGAATTTCCCAAAAATAATGTATCCACTTGTTTATTTTCCTTGAAGAACATACCACATGTTACAAGAAGTTTCTCCATTGCTACCTTTTGTCTTCCTTAGTTGAACACATTACTTGGAACAAATTTGATAACTTCTTGGGACCTCCGGTTCACCTGGTCATTTTATTATATATATATTTGCAGCCAATAATTTAGATCTTTATAGATTTGCATTGAAGTTACCCAGGAATACAGAACAACCTCTCAACACAATTCAAAGTCATGGGCTATGATATTCTTAAATAAACTTCGTGAATATTGGTTGCATTAGGGAGGTCTTGGGGAGGTTTTGATGTCAGATGCAGTCTAGCGCATGCAATTTGTTAATTATTGCGCGTGTACTATTAATTTATCGGTACAGAGCCATTTCTGGGGGACTATTGGATTTTTTTTTTTAAACCGATTTATTAGTATTTGAAATTATATTTTAATTATTTTAGACTATTGTTTGATTCTCTACAGGAAGATCTTTTCGTTATAGTTATTTTCATTTTTAAAATTTGAATTCGAATTTTAATTAAAGGATTTAATGTTGTTTTTATGAGATCAATTGTTCATTGGCATTAGGATTTTCTTACCAGGAAAGTGATGAATATAGATGAACTTGCCCAAACCGAAAAACGAATAAAAATAACACAAGACTAAAATATAACCTTAGACTCCATCATTTACACAACATAACAGGCGATTATTGAGCTTCATAATCACTCAGGCTTATATGATTAAATATTCCTTTTTCTTTTCTTGGGAAAGAGGAGAAAACAGATTGAGATGGAAGCTATATATCCAAATTCCAAAGCCATTGGTTGACAGACCTCCGGTGGCAGATCACCAAAGATTAAGGGGGTGACAAAGAAGGAAGGTCACTAGCTTTTGCTTCTGTCTCCGCAGAACAGAATAGGAAACTTCTTGTCCCCCCCCCCCCTCCCCTCAATCTTTTATCGATTCCAGAAAGATTTTTCTTTTCAATGCATTAATAGTTTTTGTCCAGTAGCCCCTTTTCTTGATTCTACCTAGCCCGAGAAATTTTTCACAAATTCACAATTCTAAAGAAATTGGGGGTAGATGGGCATGTCTGGTTGCCACTGAGTGATAGTTGGGTCAAATTATAATTCCCGGTATAAGTGAAGCCTAGAAAAAAAAAATGAAAAAGAAAAGGCAAGGCAAAAATGAAGCTGGGTGTTCGAGGAGATCACTTCTTGTGCCAATGCACAATTTAGGTCAGGAAGTAAAACTTCTATCCACATATACTTAGGGACTAAAATATAATATATTTTTGTTATTTATTGAATTACATAATATGGTATTTTTTATCAATCTAGTACCTACTGAAAATTTTCAGAAACTCGTGTATATATATTTTCTTGCCAAATTTGGTATCAGTGTACACAATTTATTATATACATAGAGAGGGAAAAAATAATAAAAATGATACCATGGCATTACATATAACAAATCAAAAGTAATCTTGGGCTAGCACGAGATATTACGATGATCACCGATTTGAAAGATGGACCTTTGGTTTGACACATGATTGCATCGAATCAAATAACATTTTTAATTTACAAGTATAGTAGTTCAATACTTAGTTGATACTCATTAAACAAATTTCAGATTCGAATTTTATATATGAAAAAAATAAATACGAGAAAATAGCCTTAGGCACCCAACTTGTTCGAATCTGAATTAATCGAGTTTAACGTAATGATCGATATTGGTGATTTATTAAAATATGGTAGTTCAATAGTTGATCACACTTAGTGCTGAGTGGTAGGTTTTTTTTTTTTTCTTTTTTCGTTTCTTTTCTCCTTATAATAAAAATTTCTATTAAATATATTCTCTTCTTCTTAAAAGTAGTTTTTTTTTTCATAAATAAAAATTTTAAAAATAACTTTTAAGAACAAAAACTCTTAGAAAGAGTTTTTTTCTCCTTATTTTTTATACGCTAGCTTTTTAGAAAATATATTTCATTTTATTCCATTTATATGCTCATTTGAAAGATACGAAATTTCAAATATATCCGTACCATAAATTAATATACTCATATCATAAATTCATTTACTTTCATATCTCTCTTCTTCTTTTTTAATTTTTAATTCTTAACCTTTAACTTTAATTTTATTTTAAAAGTTATAAAATAAAGTAAAAATACTAAATAATTTTTAAATTTATTTTAAAAGTTATTAATTCCTGTTTCTTCTTATAAGAAGAAAAAAAAATGAAAAAAAAAGTCATGTCAAACGACCATTTAATATCTCAACGTGCTTACAAAATTCTGGGCAACCTAATAGTGATAATAATTTGTATAATCAAATATGGTGAAAAATCCGGAGAACGTGGTAATCTGGATTTCATTGACAATTCGTAATATATATAAAATTATAAATTATGTTACTTTCGAATAAAAATAGGAAATGATGTACACCGGATTTCATAATGTTACTAAATATGAGATATATGTTTAATGATAATCAATAGAATAATGAAAAAGTGATTAAATCAGAAGAAGAAAATGATAGATCAAAAAGTAAACATTTTACATATTTTGATTTTATTATTCAAAACGATAATAATATAAATAGAGATGTGAATTATAAAATTTAAGCGGATTGGATAAAATAAAGAATGATATTTGGAATTCTTTGTGAACGCACGATACCATTGTATGTGAAGAGAAAGTTTTATTGAATTACAGTAAAAATTACACTATTGTATGACACCGAGTGTTGGGTCATTAAAGAATAACAAAAACATAAAATAACTATAGTTGAAATGAAAATATTTAAATGGATGTGTAGTAAAACTAGAAAAGATAGGATTAGAAATGAAAAGATACATGTTAGGTTGAGAATGAATTCAATTGTGGATAAAATACGAGAGTATTGTTTGAAATTGTTTAAATATGTGCAACAAAGAGTAAAAAACGCATAAATTATGAGAACCGAGAATTCAAATATAACAGATTTAGTAAAATGTAAAGATAGACTATTGAAAATTTAGATATAAATTATCCGTAAAGATATGATATCTAACCGTTTAGTTGATGAGATAGTTTTGATAGGAATGAGCAGTATAGGAGAATTTAAACAAATTAAATCATCTCTCTTATTATTTTAAGTTTCTATTAAATTTTATTATATTTATTTTATATTTTAATTTTAATTTGTATATTTTTATTATTATTTTTTATTATTGCTTTTTTATCTCTCATGTTTTTGTCTTTCAAATGATCGATTCTAAAATTTGAGATCAAAATTTAGATTATTATTGTTATTGTCTAAATTATAATAATTCAATTAAATCAGTCATGGAAGTAGAGAAATGAGATTTAGAAGAGTCAAGCCCATATGAGTATTACAGTGTTCAGATTTGATTAGTCGAGTGAAATTTCGATATTAATATGTAAAAAAAAATCCATTGAATTGTGGTAAGAGATTTATTTTCAAGTAATGAAGCGGTTTAAAGAATTTTCCTTAGGTAGAAAATTTTATAGTAACACTTATGGACAGAAGAGTATATATAGCTGCTAGGATTTTTATCCTTTGTCATCCAAAACCGAGGAAAAAAGAAAAGAAATGTTGTTTATAGGATTTAGGTAGAGTGAAACTAGGTCACGAACATGTTGCGTGACAATCCCATCCGTTAAGTGTAAGTCGACGAAGGTTACTTCCTTTGATCGCCAAATCAACAACATTATCGCCAAAGAAAGAGAGAGAGAGAGAGAGAGAAGGTGCATGAAAAAAATCCCATTACTTTAAACCATTTTTCTTATCTTATCTAACCTTTTTATTATCAATTTTATTATTAATAAGTCTATGACAATGTATAGAACTTCATAATTTACAGTCTTTCATGATCATTTTTAACTCACGAGCAAGTCACTGCCCTGTTTCATTGGATAACTACAACTACAAGCACCGAGCCAAATTCAAAGAACTAGCTCTCTCTCTCTCTCTCTCTGACTGTTTGGTGGTCTTCATACAACTAGAAAAGACCATATCTCCTCTCCCTGAATTCCATCTCCAAACAAACGTCTCCAAATCCCTCTCTCTCTCTCAACCATGGCAAGAAAACCCATCATTTTTCTCCTCCTCCTCTCCATCATCTATCTAACATATGCCACGGACATGTCCATAACCACACATAACAAAGACCACCAAGGCCTAAACGGGAGAAGTGACAATGAAGTAAAGAATCTGTACGAGTCATGGCTTGTGAAGCACAAGAAAGTCTATAACGGGCTTGGAGAGAAAGAAAAAAGATTTGAAATCTTCAAAGACAACTTGAAATTTATTGATGAGCATAACTCTCAAAACCATACATACAAACTTGGGTTGAATAGATTTGCTGACTTGACTAATGAAGAGTACAGGAGCATGTATTTAGGTGCCAAATTTGATCCCAAGCGCATGATTGCTAAGCGCAAAAGATTTCCAAGCCAGAGGTATGCATATCGTCCGGGCGATCGCTTGCCGGTGTCCATTGATTGGAGAATTAAAGGTGCTGTCAATCCTGTCAAGGATCAAGGAAGTTGCGGTAAGAAATTCTTCCTCACGTCAGTCTAATATATTTTTGTTGATCAAATTTTATTGCATATGCTTTAATTTTACAAGTCAATTGGATTAAAAAATCAAAAGCTTATGTTGTTATTTTTGTTTGAAATTTTTATATTAAATTTATGAAATATAGATTTTTTTTTTTTACGATATTATCAACACTGTTTATAATTTCATCAACTACCGGTCAATAAAAATGAGTCAGATCACTTCATAAAAGGCATCTATATAAATACAATTATATGATCAATGATATATTACATTTTTCTATTAAGATTGCCAATTTAGGGATTTGTGGTAAGGGTGTTGGGTTAGGTCGTGGCCAAAGATTGAAACTTTTTTTCTTTGACCAAAGTGTCCTTGTGCTAAATTTAGTTCTCTATCATCTTTAGGGGCTTTTTAGTAATTTGAAACGTAAATAGAACCTTACTATGAATTGATTTTTATCAAAAAATGGCGAGTTGGTTGTTGGTGAAAGTTGGTCGCACCTTCAGATGCGGGTAGGTGAGAATTGGGATAGAAATTACACATAATGATATTATACAATTTTATTTGTTACTGAAAATAAATAATAATATCGCTCGACAATAGATTTTTCTGACACGACATGAGCTTTAAGCTTTGTAGGACAACAAAAATTTATGAAAATTGTGATACATAAGTAAATCATTAGGCCCATGTCAAAATAATGCACTTTTTTCCTTTTGGGGTGCTAAACAGGAAGTTGCTGGGCATTTTCAACAATTGCCACAGTGGAAGGCATAAACCAGATTGTGACTGGGGAGTTGGCGTCTCTATCAGAGCAGGAGCTTGTAGATTGCGACCGAGAATACAATGCAGGATGCAATGGTGGTCTGATGGACTATGCCTTCCAATTCATTTTGGAAAATGGTGGTTTAGACACTGAAGATGACTATCCTTACACAGCCGTCAGTGGGACTTGTGATGAATCCAGGGTTAGTATCTGAAAAATGTTGTTCATCCGTAGAGTTGAACATAGATCAGGTAGCCCGAGACCCAATTAGCATGGCCTTGCCTAGCTGGATTAGACTTTTAGATATTTTTTAAAAATCAGCCCACTTTAAATTTTACATTTTAAGTCGAGTTGAGATTTAACTATTGTTTAAAAATTAGAACTGATATGATTTTTTTGTTAATCCATCTGATATTACTCCCATTCACCATGTAGATTTTATCCTCTAATAGCAAACTGCAATTAGACAAAATTTGCTCTTGATGTTTTCTTTATTTTCACAACAAAAAGCATTTTTCATCATGTTTGTACTTGTTTTGAATTATTGCAGAAGAGTAATATAGTTGTTAGTATTGATGGATTTGAAGATGTTCCACCCTTCAACGAGAAGGCGCTGCAAAAGGCAGTGGCATATCAGCCTGTTAGTGTTGCAATTGAAGCTGGCGGCCGCGCTTTGCAGCTCTATCTTCAGGTAAAATCTGATTCCTCCCTGACACGGTTAAAATCCAACAATCTAGATTTCTATCATGAAACCCACATAGGATTTTCAATAATTTATACCATATTCGGATTTAGTGACACTCTAAAGAGCATTAATATTTGACAATGCACATGTTCAGCCTTGATTAGTGCTACGGAAGAGCAAAGTTAAGCTAAGTTAGACACTATTCAAACTCGTAAGATGAACTTAAGTTTGAAAATGAGCTTTAAAACTATGTTTAAACTTGACTTGTTAGACAAATTGAATGAATCGAGTTTAATTTTTTTTCTTCTACTTTACTTATTTAGCTAAATAAAGGGCCAAATTCAAAGTAATTTTAGAAACAAGATTAAAAAGTATATTGAATCTTTACTTGTTTGACTAAGTGAATGAGATGGGAAAAGTTTTGAACTGGCCTTAACTTTATGTTCAAGCTCTGCTCATTAGCAAAATGAATTGAGTCAAAAACTTGAGCATAACTCTTATCAAGTTGCATAAGAACGGCTCAATTTATTCCCGTGCTAGCCCTGGCTAGTAATCAACTTTGGTTGTTTCTGAACTCTATCTTAGGGTGTCTTCACCGGAGAATGTGGGACGAGTCTAGACCATGCTGTCACTGCAGTTGGATATGGCTCAGAAAATGGTCAAGATTACTGGATAGTGAGGAACTCATGGGGCACCGAATGGGGCGAAGAAGGTTACATTAGGATAGAACGCAATGCAGATACCTTTACCGGAAGGTGTGGCATTGCAATGGAACCTTCTTACCCAACCAAGAGCGGCCAAGACAGCGCTGTCCTCATCAGTAGCTCTTGAAGTACACTAGAGGAGTCGAAAGAAAGATGAGTAAATTGAAGGAATGAAGCAAACCAAGTTGAATGAGACAGCTTGTTAACTGTACCACTTTCATTTGAGCATTTATTGAACACAGTTTCAGCTTTCCATGTTAGTTCGTCCCAAACTGCATTTGAAAATAAAATATTAATGTTATAATACACTTTGTTTGCTCCTTTTCTATCTAGGCTTCTGTTATACGTGTGAAGGAAAATCTCTAGAAGAATCGTTTTGTAAGATTTCCATCCCATCACAGCATATAGAGGACCCATTCAATACTCAAGAAAGGTGACATGACCTTTTTAATTTCTCATAGCTAAACATGTAGAATAAAAAAATTCTTAGAGAATTTGAAAATCAAGCAAGAAAAAATAAGAACTCTTGGTTTTTATTCTTCACCCCAGGTTACGCCCGGTTCAGCCTGGAACTGATCCTAGGACCGGCCCGTGGCAGTATCATGACAAGCTAGCAGTTCTCGATGTTGAGCGCCTTTTTTTGGGGGGTGGGGGGCGAATTGGACCTCTCAAATTATCATTGATTCTTCTGTTGCAATAAATTTGTAACAATAATGATTTCGGATCAAATCACATATTAATTTAATCTCATAGTTATTGTTAGAATAAAATGAAAATTTATAAAATAAATTCTTAAATTAAAAATTAAATACCTAAAATTAAAAAACAATTCAACAACGTAAAAATACTAAAAATTAGATAAAAAATTTAATATGTTAAACTTTGATCCAAAAGTTTACACATTCGATTGTTTCACTGATTATCGATTAAAAATATTATTCTTACGATTGAAATATTTAACATTAGATTTATTAGAATAATCGCAATAAATCTTACGTATTCCTAAAGTAATTGACCAAACTTAACATCAAATCAAACCTTATCATTAATCGATTTGACACGATAGCGTTCCATATCAATATAATGACAGTATTAAGTTCTGTAAAAACAGTTAAATTAAAATACAAATAACAAAAAATAACCGTACAATTATTTGAATTTGTTCAATCGATTCCTTAAGTTAAGATGGATATTGGTAAACGACTCATAAATATAAATAACATATTTGTTACTCGTATATTTATTCATCACAATTACGGATCACTGAAATCCTGAATGTAGTAGAAAAATTGATATTGAATTAAATTGTCAAATTAGTTAATACCGTTCTTTCATGTTAATAAATTAAGAATCGATAAATTCCTGAATTAATAGGACAAGAAATTAAATGAAACACATGATCTCACAGTGAAGACTATAAATGAAATTCTTGTTAAATTAGAAGAAAAACTAACCACTCACGGTAGTGAGTCCTAAAGAAAACCTAAAAAAAAAAGAGAAAATAAAATAAAATTTTACTTTTTACGAAGAAAAGTGAAACGTAACCAAACGGTGGCCGTCTCCTTTTATAGATGGATGAATAGTGTCGTGAACATTAGACATGAATAGTGCCTTCTAGGATTAATAAAAAAAGTCATTTTTTACTCATAACAATAATTTTACTTAAAGTAAAATTCCTAAAATAAAATTTTCTACTTTTTTATATTTTTTCCTTTTCTTTATAGGTCCAAATGATATTTTGAACCATTAACCTCTCAAAATATCTCCTTAAACTCATTTGATCCAATCTCTATTTTTTATCCCCTAAAAATAAAAAATCATAAAAATATCTATTAGAGCACATAATCAATCCAAAATTATATTATAATATCAATAATAAAATTGACATTTTATATATTATCATGACCTCGGATATGATTTGGGCTTGCATTGTCCCAGCACAATCCAAGCGTTCGGAAGGGATGAGATTGAGATTTGAACATCACCCGAACATGCTGTCTAGGCTGCAAAGAAAAGGTGAGAACTAGGTTTGGCTTGTCCCAGCTCGGTGGTGTTGGATATATGAAAGAGGACCCGCTCAAAGGGTTAAGTTACACGAAACAACTCAAACAAAATTGTATTGGGGAGACTGATTTTTTTTACTGTGAGCACAGATCCAGGCGTGGCTTTAAAATTGGTTGAGTCAGCATAGGATTAGACCCCCAACCAAAAAGAAAATATTCCTGTTCACTAAAAAAGGTGGGCCACCAAGCCCATGCTTAAGTTCAGGTTTGACACTGTGGCTTAAAATGTGCTAGCCAGAAAAGCAAGCGAAACAATTAAAAGAGTGCCCACGAATTTTAGTTCAAGTAGCATCAATCTCTCTTTCATTTATAATAGATTCGGATTCAAGTCTCATTATAAATAAAAAAAAAAAAAAACAACCAAAAGAGCAAAGAAGATCATCCCTAGTTGCCGGGCAACTCCTGAGACAATATCAGACCGTCGCGCTCTTAACCTGTTAAGAAATGTAAGGAGCTGTACCAAAAAAAAAACCAGAAATGTAAGGAGCTATTTCAGGAGGCTTAGAACTGCAGGGTGGGGTAATATCTCTACGGACGCTAACTAGAACCCTTGTCTATAAGGTCTCGCTTATTGCCTTATTCTCTTTGCTTATCAAGGATGTTGAAAAGTTATAAGAGATTATCAGACTCCTTGATGTCCAGTTCGGTTTTGGTTTTTGTTGGTTTCTTTTGTGAGACTTCTGCAAGATCATTCGAGAGAATTGTTAACAAGTTCAGCCCAAAGGGATATTCGGGGTGTTTGTACTCTCCTCATATATGCAATATTTTATCTTATTTGCAATGTTTCTTAACTAAAAAATTACATAAAATCCTAGAATTTTGAAAAAGTAAACGTACTAAAATTGTTTCAGGGTGTTAAATAATTCTTATACCAAAAATTATGAAATTGAATATCTAAGAGACTCTACCAAAATATATATATATATATATATATATATCTAAGAGACCTTAAATAACTTGGCTGAAGTATACCATGCAAATGGATAACTATTCATTGCCTTGGCTTTATGTTGTTCACAGCTTCTGTCCACGTTTAGAAGCCGTAGTTAAAAACCTAAATTACCTTTTTTTTTTAATAATTAAATGACATGTGAAACTATATTTTAATTAATTAATCTGAATGTTATCAAATTCAATTCTAGGAGAAAACTCTATGAATTTAATCATTTTTATTTTTAAATTTTAAATCAAAAATTTAATTAAAGAATTCAATATTCTTGCCTATCCATCCGTGAGAGGGTCTAGTAAACAATGAGAAGGTCTGCTGCACATCGCTGTTGACAGCTAGTACAATATGACCCCGCAGGAGGGTCCCAAAGGCAAGGCAGCAAGCAATCGTGAAAATGTGCTCCCCATAAAATCAGAAATGACCTATTGGTGGGTCAACCATGCCTTCCCAAATCCACCATGTCTACTGGTCTTAAGAAGCTGCAAAATTTTGACTATTAATTGAGCAATTTACATTGTAATTAGATAATTTTAAATGTGATGTAATAAGAAACACCAGGATTAATATTTCATAATAGTCAGAATTCACAAATTAATTATTTCTTGGAGAGAGGGTAACAACTGCTGATTGAAAAGGACACAAGAAAAAACATAAACTGATTTCTGTTCCAATGGGTTGACAAGCAGGACAAGTTCCGCAGCTTAGCTGTAGTGTTGTGCATTCTATTGGAAGACTGCATTTCAAGTCACCGAGATGATCCTCTAATCTTTTGGAGCTTTTTCTATTGGAGAAAATCATGTATACCTAGCAAAGTATAATAAAAAAAGGAAGAAAGAAATGTGCTCCTTCCACGCCATGAAAAGTAATAAAAGTTTTCAAAACACATGTATTAAAAGAACATTTATTTACTAAAATCAACTTTTTTTCATCTAATTTTAGGGTAAATTAATACGAAATTATTTATTGGTTGCGTAAATAAAGAAAGAGACTTATTTTTAGGCAAGATGTCACTTCAAGATTAGAAGAAAGAAGATGAGAGGGGAAAGAATAACGATGATGGCAGATGTGACGTATAAAGGTACCTAAAAATTGATAATAAAAGGTGAATTTTTATTTTTAAATCGAATTATATTTTAATTAATTCAATTTGTATATATAAAAATCTTATTTAAGATGATAACTCTCTTAATATAATTTTTTTTTTATTTTTAAAACCTAATTAAATGATTTAATATCTTATTTTATTAGTTGATTTTTTGTCTGTAAAAGAAGGAAGATATTATATACACACGAAAATTGCTTTGAAAATTCTTATAATTCCAGCTAAGGTCCCATCTAGGCAACACAGATGGATCAGGTCAACTATGGCATCTTGCAGAAAAGAAGGCAATACATCTTTTGCCCTTTTTGCAATAAACTATTACCTCATCATCTTCTTTACTTCTAAGGGCTAAAAAAATTAGCCAACTTTTCATTGTTCTCATCTTCTGCAGAATAAATTGCATCTATCCTTTTGTTCTTTAGGACGAGTCTTTTACAACAAAAATGGTTGCAGTGTTCAATAAAGAGCTTTTGAGTTGGTACCTTATAACTCTTAAGCTCAGAGAAACTGTAGAGGCAGCTACAAGTGGAAGTCCCAAGCCAAATGGAGATCAAGCCTCTGCAAGATCCATAGGGTGGACAGATCAAAAACAGCGGTCGGATTGTCTCAAAATTGTGATCAAGGAAGATGGTGAAGACAATGAAGTAAAAGTAGAAGCAGAAGCCATACCACAAGAATCTGAGTGGGTGATTTCTATCAAAGAAAAGCTAGAACAGGCTCGTCAAGATGATTTGGCTAGCTCGTGGACAAAGCTATGCATATATAGAATTCCACACTGCCTAAGAGATCAAGGCGATGACAAAGCGTTTGTTCCTCAAATGGTCTCCTTGGGACCTTATCATCAAGGAAAGAAGCGACTGCGCCTCATGGACAGACACAAATGGAGATGTCTGCAGAGAATTCTCAAGCGTAAGGGTCAAGACATAAACCTATATCTTGATTCCATAAAGGAGCTAGAAGAGAAGGCCCGGGAATGCTATGAAGGCCATATCAGTCTTGGTAGCAGTGAGTTTGTGGAAATGATGGTTCTTGATGGTTGCTTTATGTTAGAGCTCTTTCAGGGTGCTGCAGGAGGGTTTAAGCAACTAGGGTATTCGAGGAATGATCCTGTCTTTGCCATGAGAGGATCAATGCACTCGATTCAGAGGGACATGATAATGCTAGAGAATCAGATCCCACTTTTCATATTGGATAAGTTGTTAGGACTTCAATTGGGTAATCCTGACCAAAGAGGGCTTGTTTCGAAGCTAGCTATTAGATTCTTCGATCCATTGATGCCAACAGACGAGCCCCTAAGAAAGAGCGATATGAACAAGTTGGAGTCCTCGTTGGGACATGGAAACATATTTGATCCATTGAGTGATCAAAGTGAGCTTCATTGCCTAGATGTTTTTCGAAGAAGTCTATTAAGGTCAGGGCCTAAGCCTGTTCCAAGAATTTGGTTCAGGAAATCGTCACATTCCAATAGAGTAGCCGATAAGAGAAGACAACAACTGATTCATTGTGTGTCTGAATTGAGAGAAGCAGGAATCAAATTCAAGAAAAGGAAGACAGATCGCTTCTGGGACATCAAATTCAAAAATGGGGTTCTCAGAATTCCTAGGCTCTTAATCCATGATGGTACTAAATCCTTGTTCCTTAACCTCATTGCTTTCGAGCAGTGTCATCTAGACTGCAGCAATGACATTACTTCCTATGTGATTTTTATGGATAATTTAATAAATTCATCGGAGGATGTGGGTTACTTACATTACTGTGGCATAATTGAGCACTGGCTTGGTAGTGACGATGAAGTTGCTGATCTCTTCAACCGTCTTTGCCAGGAGGTGGTTTTTGATATTAATGACAGCTATCTTTCGCGGTTATCAGAGGAGATTAACCATTACTATGACCATAAGTGGAACACATGGATGGCAAATTTAAGGCATAATTATTTCAGTAATCCGTGGGCAATCATCTCTCTGGTTGCTGGTGTAGTGTTGTTGTTGCTTACTTTCACACAGACTTTCTATGGAGTTTATGCCTATTACAGGCCTAGTTCTTGACTTAAAACTCCTCAACTCTCTCTGTCTCTATTTTTTTTCCCCAATTGATTTCACAGAGAATGCTAAACATTCTATTTTTTATTTCAATCTCACAGAGAATACTGTGAGTGACATCCGATTGTAACAGCTCATGAAGGTTATTACAGTTGAGTGATGAAGTGTGAGGAATTTTTTTTTTTCTTTTTGGGCTAACTTGAGCTAATTTATTCTTGGCTCTAGGCAGAATGGGAATGGCTATTGTTACACAAGCTCTTTGCACATCTAAATATTTGTTGATTGGCATAATCCTCAGATTTGAGAAACCTAGGCAAGACATCAGTCTAAACTAACAAATTGACACAAAAACCACCAGGCTCTCAAGAGTTTGTCCAAAGAATTGTTTAAGAATTGCAGACTGACCAAGTATCTTCATCTCTAAATATTATAAGTTTAGAATGGACCTTCCAAAAATAGAACAAGCTGTTTTCAGAAATTGAACCTAAGAACTTATCAAACTTTTCGTCTATGAATCGGATTTTGTACCTAGTAAGGAAGAATTACTCAAATTAGAGATCACAAGAATACTCCTTGAACACACACAATACTCATAAAAACAAAGAACTACTGCTACAAAACTATTACTTGCAGATTGCAGGGCAGGAATTGAAATATGCAATTTCAAAAGAATGATCCATTTTCTATTTGAAGGAAGGAAAAAAAAAATGTAAGAGTACATTTGACTAACATCCCTATTAGCAAAATCCCCCCCCCCCCCGGGTCTCTCAGCACTCCATTGCAAATGCTCAACAAAGCACAAGTCCCATATCAGTATTTCAGACCTGAGAAATGAAGGATCGACATTTTCTATGCAATAGAAGAATATCATAGTGAACAATAACCTCCCCAAAGCTAAAACTGTTTTAAGGGTGGCAAAGCTCCCGCAATGACCAATATGTGGACTTAGTTGCTGATTTTGCTTCGATCCAAACTAATGCAACTAAGATGATGCATAAATACCAAGATCTACCTCAAGTTTCAATCTCTGGATAGGCTGGTGCCATCAGCAGCATGATCCTTCTTTCTATCAAATCTCTATCAAAGGAAAACAAATATCTCAAATGTGATTAGTGCCAATAAAATGCTCGTTAGCTAATATTCCAATTATAACTTTGAAAATTTGGACTTAAAATAAAAATGCAAACCTGTTTTCCCCAGGTGAAGGGAACATATCTGTACTTGATCATGTGCATCAGCTGTCTCCTCATGGTGAGAGTGAATAAAATGAACCAGTAGAATACAAGGATTGGCCAGAACACTGGCACATCAAACACACGGAAGAATGTCATCACCAAACCAATGCAGAAGGCTCTGGTTAGTGAGTACCTGGATGATGAAATAGAAAATGAGAATCAATATACCGAGCAGTAAAAGGCACCAAAGGGATTTAAGAAAGGCAGCTGTTATGGAAATTAACCATTTGACAAAAAAGCCTGCTTATACCAACATATAAACTAATATATCTGGAAACTGGTGACAAAAGCCAAAGATTTAATATGCTAGTGTAGTGCTTCAAACAGACAAGAAAACAAATTGTAAAACCAAAAATATTCTGCCATTAAGATAACTATATGAAGCAGTACATGATTGGAATTTATTGAAGTTTTATCCAACAAAAGATAATAAGGAATCATGCTGCAACCAAGCTGCCCCTGTATGTCCAAGTCTAGTAACCTCAAAAAACTGCATTATTGACACTGTTAGCATGCAGCATTTGGTGAACTGCACAGTCCAAGGGCTACTAGTGGCCTGTTAACAATGATTTTCAATATTACCCTTGATTTAGCTATCGAGTTGATACAAGGTATTTGTGCAATGACAAATATATATAATTCTCAACCCCCTTTCAATTAGTGATGTAAAACATGCAGAGATTGCACATTGAAGGAAGCTCATTATAACAAGATGAGTTGTCAATACCAGCAAAATTGATAGCATGAACGATGATGTCTCTCAAAGATTCATTAGCAGCTTAAGAATACTGGAATGTGCATACATTTGGGCATCCAAATAAAGTAAATATCCAGAAATCTATAAGAAAGCCTAGCCTAGTAGGTATTCTCATAACATGATCAGCATGGTCAAACTAAATTAATCTCCCCAGGGGAGGGGGGACAGGTAACCATTTCTTCTTCCTTCTCTTCTCATCTCTACGTTGCCATATTTTGTCTAATTTTACTTGTAATATTTCTCTACTAGAATTAAAAAATTTATTTGAAAATGTTGAGGATTTTCAAAAAGTAACAAAATTTCTACAAAAATGGGTGTAAAGAAGTTATTATTCCAAGAAAGTTTAGCACTAAAATACAACCTCTACTTGAGAAGAATGGAGAAGAGCCCAATAGAGATTGCATCCGGGGGTGAAGGGAGGGGAGCGGTGCCCCCTTGAAAATTTTAAGAAAAATATAATCTCAAAAATTATAATTCCAATGTTGTTTGCCCCTTCTGACCTCTGTCTTTTTCCCCTTGCCCTTGGTTTGCCCCATTTTTTTTTTTTAAAAAAAAAGAAAATCCCTCTCATTGGAATTGAATTGTCACCCATTAGATATTTTCTGGCTTCGCCTGGTTGCATCCAAACACCCCTTGCCCATTCTTGAAAGCTTGAAAACTTGTTTACTCTTAAAACCATAGCACTATTCGGTAATTGTACATTTATCATCAAATCCATGAATATGTTTATGAATCCTTAGTTTAAGTAATTTCAACTCTTATACATGTCATAAGCATCCCATTTTCCAAGGTCTTCTGCTTCAAGTTCAAGCCAAAGGAAACCCTTACATTAAACAGAATCATACTACATTACAGGCCTTCATTGATCAAAGGGAACCCTAAAAATTTTCAAGTTAGGGTAAAAGATCAATGAAAAAAGAAAATTACTTACCAGAACTTGAACTCGGGAAGGAGACGAACGAATGGGCGGAATTCGTCTGAATTCCTAGTGGGGAGAATGGGGCCGTCGTAGATTTCCGGGTTCTCCTGAGGAGAGAGAAATCCCATGAGAAGATTGAGCACGTAAATGCCAATACCATACGAGACTAAGTAGAAGCCATTGACGAAATAAACTCGAAGAACGTAAATGAGTGCAATTGCCGCAAAAGCGATCCAACGGAGAAGAACGCGAGGCGTCATCTTGTCGAGCAGGTTCTGGTACCGCTGTGAGACTGCGGAGGTCCACCGGGATGCGGCAGCTGCAGGTAAACTTGAGGGCGGATCGGAGGATGAGTCGCCGGTGACTGTTCCGCTTTCCATCGAGGGCACTGGTGGTTTAGTTCTGAAGAAAATGTCGTCCGTCTAGTTGAGTGGCGTTGGGGAGGAAAGACCGAAGAGGAGTCCGCCAAAGCTGTATGGCGCAGACTTTTGCGGCGGTTTTCAATTGTCAACGATCTTCCGGTTCGATTGAACCAGTATGAAATGAACCCCGGCTAGTGGCCGCTCGTTTCGGGCTCCTGCACGTGGGCCGGACCTAAATTAGCATTTTTTTAAAAAGAATAATAATTTAAAAAAAAAAAAAAAAAAAACCTATTAGACATGAACTAAGACCTATATCTGATAATTATAACCCGATCATTTGACTCTAGCCATTTCTTGCAGTTCTTTCCAACAGTCGAGCAGACTATTGAGTACTACAACCAAAAGAGATGTGTGGACGGGAAGGCTCTAGTTCTACCAAGTCAAATTGTGAGTCAATTACTTGTGCAAGAAATTCTATGTTGATTGAAGTTGAAATATATCTGATATGCAATAGAATTACTGTTTTTCTGTAGAGATACGTCAAATATTTTGAGCGCATCTTAACACATTTTAATGGTGAAAATCCACCATGACGGAGGTAAAATTTCTAGCATTTGACACTCTTAAAAATGTGATTTTGTCCTCAGAGAGGCTCTAAACCATTGACTTGCAGGTGCATGTTAAGGGGATTTCGGTTGCATAAATGCCATTACAGGGTTAGGCCATCCATTACAATCTCTAATTTCGGCACTTCCAATCCAAGACTTTATGCTCATAAGATACTTCTGGGTAGGGAGGAAAAGAGACTCTTTAAATTTAACTTTTATGATAGGCAAGTGTTGAACCTGAATGCGTTTGACTAAATATATTTTGCTAGACTTTGGTGGATTTCTCTATCTTCTAAAAGCTGGGAGGGGCCTTAAAAATCACGGTGGAAACAACCTAAACGATCGGTAGGTCATTAACGAGAATTCCAACTTCACAAGGTTTCCTCGTTCCAAGAGATTTCTTGATGCAGAGGTAGTGATTTTTCCAAACTTATGTTAGGTGTCTTCGAACCCCAAGAAGCTTTTGTATGTGGCATAGTTTTATGGTTGTCTTTGTGTGCTTATGATACTGTTTTTGTTTATGCATATCATTGTCTAGATTAAAAGGCATGACGAAGAAGCACTGTATCGTTGCATAGCAGGAATTGCAATTTTGTGAAAAATTTTATTAGGTTTGCTACATGTTTTCTTAACGATTTTTGCCACCTCGTTGTCTTTATATGAATAGGTCCATTGCACTTGGAGGGTTGTTTGTTGCATATTTTTGCCAGCTCATTCCCTGGTATTTTTTATCTCATGTATTCTTGGGTGAGATAAGTGATGTTTTCTCCTCTTCCACACGAGTTCTATTTACAACAAAAAAACATCCAAAAACATAGGACCTAATGGTGAATATACTCTTGATTCTTCAACTTCGCTCGACATGTTTTCATTTTACATTATGTTTCTGTGTTTCTTTTTTTTTTTTTTTCTGCACGGCAGATGTGAATGGATTCTAGATTATCATATTCTATTTTTATTCTAAGATAAATAATTAAGGTTGCGATATGATGCTAGAACTTAAAGTCGTGTAAATTCTAATACTTAGGGACAGATGAGTGAATGATTAGTAGTGTAGGGACTTATATACAAAAAAAAATATAATATAATATAATACAATACAATATTTATATATATACAGAACGTGTGCAAATTATGGACAACTTGTTCCTTTTCCCAGGTAAATAGATAAATTATCACTATATGAAGCATAATATTGTCAATTGAGTTAATTAGCAAAATTAGAACAAAGTTACTGTAACTGCAGCTATCCAAGTGCAAACCTATGAGATTTGAGGCTTATATTTGGTCAGTTCACATCACTTGATAATCTTGGAAGATGTTGTATGGGTCTTTGGCTGTAATTTAATGTATTACTCATGACTGTTTTCCTGTCAATGCCCTTTTTTTGGCTACTATTTCCAATATTTGGGCGATGATTATTACTACCGGCTCAATAGTTACAATTGCCTTAATCAGCACAACCACTTGGTTGCCACCTGCCAAAGCACCAATGTTTGCAGTAGTCGCCCTCGAGCAACTCTAGGATTGAAATATTCCAAATAGGAAACTTATAATTACAATATCATTAATCATGTGGTTTTGCATGAAACTTCTTCATTTTGAGATTCTCAAGAGTGCAAAAGTCATCATCATTCAGATCAGTTGGTCATTTCATTGCAGCCAGCCAACATATTTTTACGCATGTGGATGAACTGAAAATGAGTATGCAACATGATATTTATTCTGCAGCCAGATGATTTCTGGATTAATGCACCAAGGAAGGTATTGTTATCTTTGCTCTACAAAGGGAGCCTGGACTAACAGAGTTGGTCGGAGAGTTTAAAATCTACTTTGATGGCTGCCATGGAGACTTGCTGGTTTGTCCATCTCCATTAGTTTTTCTTGGGTTCAATCTGCTCGCTATCCATTTTTGCACTTAGAAGATAAGTTCCCATTTGTCTATTTTCCTTTGTTGTCATAAAAACTTTCCATGAGTATATATTAAATTTTCATTTAGTAATATATCATTTCCTACAAGAAGCTACATTTTAACTTTGTGCTTATCCATGTAATTCTTGTATTTCCTAAACTCGGATTGAGGCCGCTCTGTTATTTGTTTTTAATTGGCTTAACACAACCATGATCGAGAACAGGACAATTTTGGATGGTTCTGATCTTGACTGGTTTGATAAGGTAAACTACAATCTCTTTAGCTGATGCATCATTGAATATCGAGTTTCTCCCGCCAAAATATATATATATATATATATATATATATATATATATATATATAAAGTTTCGGTGATCTTGCATAATAGTTTAGAATATGCGTTAATGATGTCTTGTTTGTTGTCTACCACACTTTTCAGTCTACTACAATCATCTTGTTTCTAGCTATCATTTTATAATTTGGCCTTTTGAATTGCATTTTGCGGAGAAAATTGCCTTCACCAGGACTTTCAGGTTGAGATTGTGATGATAGACTATCATGGTACCCTTCCGGTAAAGTCCAAAGCTAATTCTGCGAGTGAAGGACCTAACAAGAACTCAGGTGTTGCTCAAAGTGAGGGGGCTGCACCCAAGTCCATGCAGAATAAAGTTTCTGAAAACAAAGACAGAGATGACGTATTTTCAGATAGTGAGGGAGAGGAAACTAGGCCCTCAAAAGAGCAGGCAGAATCCGCCAGCTAGTAGCTAGTCCTGATTCTGGCACAACTGAGCAAGTAACATCGGTAACACGAGGAACTTAACAATTAACCCTCAGGAATAAGAATCCTAACGCTGCAAGTGAACCAAAAACTGATGGGATCCCCAACTTGGATTTGGTGGGAGCAAGTGATAATAAGGCAATTGCAGCAGATGCTTCTGTCTTCAGTTTTGGAGACGATGAAGACTATGCAAATGACCAAGTAATACGCGGGATATGATTGACAATGGTTGTGTTGAGATAATGTGAAGCATGTGAGCAGCCGATACACATCACAGGGAGGAAGTATGATACCCCATTTTGGTTCATTAATTTAATTGTTTTGTTGAGAAAGATCTGGCGGCATGAAATCATATTCTGGCAATAAGAATCCATTATCTTTGTATCTAAATCCGGTTTCCCATGCTGGTTATTTCAGTCAAATCATTAACTCTTTATGGTTCTTTGGCTAGTTATTTCAGTCAAATCACTTAAACTCTTTATGGTTCTTTGGCTATTGCGTACATAGTCGCAACTTCTTTCTAGGGATGCAAAAGCTCAACGGTGTTATTGCTCTACTTTTCTAATTAACAAATTTCTTTCAAACAGGGGCTTATAATGAAACAGTTTTGTCCACCAAAAAAAAATAATGAAACCAGTTTTGGCAAGTCGTCATACTTTTACAGCAAAGCCCAGCCCAACCTGACCCTTCCCTGGCGTTTAGATACCCACACAGAGGTCATCTCGCTCCATGCTTTTACAAGCGGGCATTTTCTACAACTCTGTAAACCTCTCCCATTTTCTGTTAGAAGCATACACACAGCACTTCCAACATTGAAGTGGTATATGTGGGGCTCAGCCAGAATTCATGCAGTCGACACAGACAAAATATGAGATGTTAGAGTTCAAGTGCAACTCTTGCAAACAGCCATTCTGCTTCGTACCAGAACAGAGCAAATTTACTCTAAACAACAAAGACCTCTGGTCATGATCAAACAACTCAGACAACCATACATTAATTGACTACAATAATATAATGAAACTAAGAGTGTGATCATAAATAGCATCATACATTAACAAAAGAATTGTGTCTAACACAGCTGCGAGGACGGAGCACTGAACTTTCCTCCCATGAGAACACAACCAGCACAAGCAAGTAAACAAGTGGCATGCAGATGCCTATGCCTTAACCTCGATATAAGCTTCCATTTACACTAAACACTGCACTGTTACTCTAAGGCACATTTACTTCACCTTCTAACCTTTAATCTTGGAGGGAAAAAATGAAAAGAAAAGGGTGCAAAACTTACCTTTCTCACGGCGGGGCATGAGAGTGCAGTCAATTTGTCAGTGCAGGGGCATGAGAGAGCAGTCACCTTGTCAGTCCAACCAACAGTCCAATCCTTTAATGTTCATTGAAGGATGTACACCAGCCTCTTGAACCAGTGTAGAAGCCTTATTTTTTCTTTTTTAAGGCAGTAATTATCTTATTCAAGTTGGTAATTTCAAATTCCCGCATCTTCAGTGTTTGTTTCAATTGTTCTATCTCTTTGGTCTCATCTGTGTCCCTCTGTTCAAATGACTGTTTCAGATCCTCAATCTCTTTCTTGTGATCAATGTCCTTCTGTTTTAATAATTGCTTCAAATTTTCAATCTCTGCCATGTGATCACATTGCCTGATCTCCATATCTCCATCAATCTTGCGCTTTTTAGAAACTGGATCAAGAGGATCACCATGCCCCATTTTACGAACTCTAAGACTAGCAGTTACCCCAGTACTAAGTTCAAATGTAATGAGTTTCTGTGGCAGTCCATTTTTGTCCTAACAAAGGCAGAACAAGAATTTAATTTTGTTTGTAAATACAAAGTAAGCCGACCCCAAATGTTGGGATTGAGGCGCAGTTTGTTGTTGTAAATACAAAGTAAATTGTGCTCTTGTATCCATGTTCATACATGCATGCATTCAAGCACAGGAATAGGTCTATAGAAGCTGCTGCTAATTTGCCAACTAGTTATCGTGGCTAATCAATAAGAACCTTTTTTCCCACTACAGCTCTATGAGAAATTGGACGGTGACTTGAAGCCTCTTGTTCGACCACTGTTACAGTAACACAGTGCATACTGGTTCATGGTATGGGTAATGGTAGCAAAACACTCGCAAATCCAATACACAAATCATCATGACAGGCTTGACATAAACATGCTAATATAGGTCACTTTCAAATCTAATGTTTGTTGTATACTCTATTTTGCACATAAATGGTTAGCGGAACTAAGGCACATGGTTTTAAGTTTATAGATATATCTAGCAAATAAATTAAGAGATTTACGAGGAAAAACTATTTTATGGTAAAATTGACAATATCAAGATAGTTTTTGAATTTAATTTTAAAATTATCATCTGGCATCCAACAATGTATCATGAAGAACGATTTTTCATGTTTTGCTTGGCTATTTCGATGGTTTTCAAGATGCCAAATCTAATGTTCCAAATTGTTAAAAGTATTTGATCCAAAAATATGAAAACAGGGGAACTGAGCAAATATGGTAATTATAGGTTTGACCTTCTATGGCCAATCTTAACAACCACTAGGCTGACAGGCCTAAATCAAAGCTATGCAATCATAGAAAGTTAAAAGTGGAACAGGAAACAAGCATGCAGGTCTAAGTGTTCAATTTTTCTTCTTTTTTCATAGAAAGTAATAAAAAGTGTTTGCAACAGTTGAATATCTTCCCAATAATAACAGAAGTACAAAGGGAAAATAAAGAGAGATATTATCATGGAACCACGGAAAGATGGGAGGGAATTATAATGCTTACCCTTCCTAGTTCACCTTTGACACTTTCAAATGCTAGATTTGCCTCCTTCATATTCTTGAAAACAGCATGAGCAGAATATGTTGTAGATCCAAACTTTTTACTGGGCTGCCAATATGCAATTTGCGGACATTTTAGTTTCATTGTGATCCATAGCAATACTAGCGTTTGTATGTGCCAACACAAGTGTATCTAGTGAAAAATGTTTAAAGGACCAAAACAACTAAATAGTTTCATCCTAATTGACTGCTTCAGAGGCTGACCAAGCCGGTCACACATTTGGCATTTCACAACATCCAAGTTCGGTCACCTTTCTGTGACCATTTGGCCATGTACCAAGAACTGGGGCATTGTTGGTCATCAAATAAAGTTAAAAACCTATGTTTCCTGGATAATCAGGAAAAGAAAGTGTTTACCTAGAAGGCTAGGTCATAATGTTGGACCGTCTCATAACTACTTTTAAATTTCAAATTATTCAGGACCAGTAACAACCATATTCATGCATCAGGCAAGTTTTTAGTGCCAAGGATGCACCCAAGATCCTTTCATATAATATGAAGTAATGGAATAATCTCTCATTAAGAAATTATGAAAGATAAAACTTAATAAAATACTCTACCTGGATTTCAATTGTAAAATCACCGGGCATAACTTTGCACAACTCTTCTCTTGGCACAGTGACTGATATACCATGTAGAAAGAGCTTTGTCATATCCGGTTTAGGCACCTACAAATCAAAAGCGATGTATTAGGATGGCCCTCATTGGTTCGTTGATTAAAAGGAAATTGCCAATTACTTTTGCTTCTTACCTCCTTAGGAATGGAAGGAATAAGTTTGTCATATCCTTGCTCTATCTTCGCAATAGCAAGCTTCATAGCAGCACACGCATCATCCAAGCAACTATGAGCAGCACCTTCCTTCCGAAGCTCATAGCCCAAGACAGCCTGCAATGGCATACATCGAACAATTTACCATGCATTCAAAAGAGGTCACAACTACTTGTCCTCAAAAATAGAGATACAAGGGCCCAAGAATCTTGACAATCATAGAGATGACCTGGAGTCAGACATAAATAAGAAAGGAATGGACAATCACAAACTAGAGATTGGATATGCCAGCTTATTGTGATAAAAAAAAAAAAAATAGAAAACTTGCAATCAACCCCCAAAAGTAAGCCTAAAATATCAAATGAACAGTAACAAGGCATTAATACAGTTGTGCATAGAAAGTCTCAAAGAGCCTTAATTACTCAATTTGACATTGCAATTCAAAGGAGAAATTTCAAAAGAAAAATGGTAGAACTATAGACATTAGAGAAAGAATAGAATAACTTGCCTGGCACAAATTACTCAAAGAAGGTCTTCGGTGAGGAGATTCACACTTGAAGATAAAAGAGGTATCAATAACTCTTGCATGATCCAACTTTAGAACTGGAATTCAAAAGAGAAAACGGCGACACAAAAGGTAATATCAAGAGCACTGACACATACTTAAGTCAAAATTTAGAAACTCAAATCGCAAGTGATTAGTACAGGACAACATCACACAGCATAGCAAACATAACAGGTTATGATCATTAGTCTTTATCTGATACATTAAGAAAACCAAAGAAATGATGTTTCATCATAAGTAGCTCACATTACCTTGAAGGTCATTGTTCAAACTATGACCAACTAAAATCGTCCCATGAGATAATAGTTTCTTAACGGATTTCTGCAGAAATTGTGATAGATAATTTCAGAGACAGAATAATCATAATTGGTGTGAACTGATGATTCAACCTCATCCTACCTGTATATCACTGAGAGAACAAGTAATTTCTTTTAGATCTTCAGCAGCAACTCCTGTGATCTCGGTTCTATAATCTGCAACTGCTTTATTAGGCTTGACAAGTTCATGAAGTTTGACCTACAAAAACTCAATGTCAAAGCAATTCATAAACTTGAGGACAAAAGGTTGAACAAATGGGAAGTTCCTTGGGAATCAAGCACCTGCTGTCATGAGCAAGTCATGCCAGCATACATATGTATTGGGACAAGGAATGCTAAAGTCTAAAAGAAGACCCTTACCTCTAAATTACGATCCACAACACACACTCTCACTAATCCCTCTGAGCCATCTTCACAGAGAACCATCTCACAGTCAATGGAGATCATAGCATTTGACCTCAGGGATTTCTCTCTGACCTTTGTGATTACCCAATCCTGCTTCAATTCAGAAGGTTAAGAGGAAGCACACAAGCACGTAAATTGTTTATGCAGAAGTGCATATGGGAAGATGCAAATACAAGATTGATGTATCATTTGTCTACTTAAACTAGTAGCAACATCTAACTGACACAAGGAAGAACATAATCAACTCTCTCTTTTGTTCTGGATATAAGACCATAATCAACTATCAATTCGAATATATTGAATCAAGATGATTAAGAGAGCCATGGCATAAAAGCTGATACTTACGACAATTAGTTGGAAAGCTCCTCAGAGATTGGATGAACCATAGTAATGATGCATAAATACACAGCTAAAAACAAGAAAAGAAGCAACAATTAGGGTGCAAACCTCCTCATATGACGGAAATGTGTAACATGACAGGTATTCTCCATGTTCAAGAGTCAACCTTACCAATGACTGCTCTGCCAATATAACAAGAATCACAAATTGGATTGAAAACAGATTAGGTTTCCAAGAATAACAAAGTAGATGAACACTAGGTTGCATGGAAACGGAAACGGAAACGGAAATGGAGAAACGGAAACCAATACGAACCTATAGAAGGAAATGACACTTTATAAGAATACATGAAACGGAAACCGATGCAAACCGTACATATAAAAAATATAAGAATTTTTATATAAATAATAATTATTTTATGAAAATAATAGAATAGTCATATTTTGTTATAAAAATCTAAAATGATAAAATATGCAATTATTAATTATAAGACAAATAATATAAAAAATAAAAATTATAATTAAATAAACAAATAATTCATTAAATATGAAAAATTTTACAAATATAAAAAGCATAAACACTTTTATATAAATATTAATTAATTAGTATGTTAAAAAGTTTCAAAAACATTTAAGAAACATAAAACATTTCAGAAATGGGAAAATGTTAGTGTTACGAAATTTCCATGTATCATAGGTTGAAAACATATCCTTATCGACTTACAAGAACATCCATGTATCATAGGTTGAAAACATATCCTTATTGATTTACAAGAACAATAATGTCTCAACAAAATCCACAGCTACACTTAGGTATGCATTTCATGTTAATGGCATAAGGTCTATCGCCATTTGGACCAAAAAAGCCAATGGCAGACAAATCAGGAATATTTTAAAATTTAATGCAAAAATGAGTACATGTGAATTCATTCATTTGAGTCATTGACTTTTTGAGCTCAAATTAGTGCAAGTGCAACAAAATACCGAAGAATAATGGCATATCCACATACTACGTACATAATACAACTTTTCAACCAATAAACCTATGCAATGAAGGAGTATGTACGGTATGTATTGACTTTAGCATGTGGGTCTATGTAATGAGGTTAGTTTATCATCCAAAACCCACAATCAGACTTGTTAGCCATAAGTACCTGCTCAGGGGACTCAGAGTCGGGAGATTTCATCCCAAATTCTTTGACTATCTTCCTGTTGGAATGGCATCTGATAATAGCACTAAATAACTGGAAAAGCGCAAAGAGAAAATCAATGATGACTAAATAATATTAATGCAAGGAAAACCTTAACTCTGAAAATACAATCC
Organism: Dillenia suffruticosa; assembly: GCA_033439265.1. Classification (NCBI taxonomy): domain Eukaryota; kingdom Viridiplantae; phylum Streptophyta; class Magnoliopsida; order Dilleniales; family Dilleniaceae; genus Dillenia; species Dillenia suffruticosa. The sequence goes on from JAVTVX010000027.1 coordinate 4,827,229, forward strand.
TACAAAATAGTTCATTAGGGGGTTACCATCAAATCATTCTCATTATGAAAAGTGTTGAGAAAAGCAACCAAAGTTTCCTTCGGCCTTCTTGACGGATCAGAGACACTCGCACCCATTTGCTTGTCAACATGAAGTAAAAACTCCTTCCAACCTCCATGAATACCTAGCAACTTTCTCTTTTGGACAAATTTCACGATTTCAACAAGAACCTATTCGCACAATATGATTGTATTTGATGACATCAAATAGAACAAAAATTTAGCAATAAATAGTAAAAGACGGCATAAAGAGTAGAAATCGAAAGTCACATAGGTACCTCTTTTTCAGCAGAAGCGAATACTTCCTCCATATTTGAGAAAGGAAGACGGAGAAACAGACAGAGAGACAGAGAGACAGAGAGAGAATTAATTAGGTTTCTGGTAGTCTTCGTTATTAAGATTAGGGTTTTGGGGCTCGTCTGCGCCCAGAATTTTGTGTTGAAATATTGGGTGGGGTGGCTTAAATTGAGCTCGTGTCGGGCTGAGCAAATGAACAAGTATGTCCGGGCCCTGCTCGTAAATTTGGGCCGACTCTTGTTATCGAATCCCACTTATTGAAGATAGGTACGGCCTTTCCTTTAACACCAGCCCAGTATCTTCGACTCAATCAATCTGGACCGATTCACCATCTAGCCTGCTTTCGGGGAATTTTTCAACGTGATTTTTTCTATTTCCATGATGAGTCGAACCCGGATATGGTTAAAGGGTCTCAGCACCTTTCCCACTGAACCAAACAAACATTAGTTAAAAAAAAACTATTTTTTTACTAAACTAACTGATATTTAGAATCATATTTTTACCGATTCTTTTCTTTTTTGGTACCTTGGCTTGGCCACCACTCAGTATCCGGAATTTCATCTCGACTAATCTGAATCGACCATTACAGAGGCCATTTAAAAGGCGGGTCTCCCAATATTTTTTTTTTCGTGTCCAGGAAGAGTCGAACTCTCAATCTGATTAAGGGACAAAGGTGTCCATTCCACCTATACTAACAAGTGTTGGTATATTTTTACCAATTCTATCCGAACTGTTATTAGGTTTTATTTTAGAGAAAAACTCTCTCAACGTAATTATTTTCATTTTTAAGATTCAAATATAAATTTTAATTAAAAAATCTAATATCATTTCCACCTGATCAACTTTTTTTTTATGTAAGATCTAATTTCATTTTGTGAATAAAATTGGATTATTATTTTTATTATTATATTGATAAATTTTTGGTTTTTTTTTTTTGTATTAGAAATCAAACTTTATCTTAATAATTGAACCATTGAACATTGCCTAACTCTTAACATTTCAAATTGATTTTAAACGATTCTTCTCTTGCCATAACACGATCAGCATTTCAAACAATATTAGTATACAATAATAATTGGTAGAAAAGTTGAGATTCTGAAATTATGAAAGAAAAAAGTTATTAATTTAATAATAATTTAAATCTTTTAATGAAAATTTTTAATTTTTATCTGTAAAATTAAAAATAAAACAGAGATAAATTAAAATAAATTTAGTTAAACTCAAGTTTTCCTAAAAGACACCTTGATCAAATTTCACCTAAACAAATGCTTTAAAAAATAATTACCACTGCCCCATAAGAATTTGTAAAATGTTTACCGACTTTTATTTACCAATATTCCATAGAAAAGGGTCCTACATGTGTAGCCTTGCTTTGAAGTGGAAGATGAGGTTTGAGTCCTAAGAGAGAAATCATAATATACTATCGTCAAGTTTAGCTTTCCTTTTTTGTTTTCACAATCAGTATTTAAAATTTATTAAATTAATTCGATTCAAATATTACAAAACTCATTTTAACAATTGATTCTCTCAAATCATTTTTTTTCATTATTAACACTCAAACTCAACATTTTCGATTAAGAAAATAGAGTATCCGATCACACAACTCAAAAGAATTTAATTAGTTTAGCTCTTCATCATCATATTGCGGTTTAAGTAATATAAAAATGTGGTCACAAACTAAAGAAAGAAATTTGGAAACAATGGCATAGAGAGTGAAGGGGTTAAAAGTCCTTATCACCCAACAAACATCATATGACGTTGTTCCACTTTTGTTAAAATGGTTGAGAAATTTCTTTGCTAATGTCATCTGCAATTCGACAGCCATGGATACGGCAACATCCCAAATGCAAAGTTTTTCCATCTATCAAAAATAAGTGCACAAATAGTTCAAAACAAACTATTAACAACTCTGTTTGATTTATTCATTTAATTAAGATAAATTAAATACCGTCGTAATTTTTATATTATTTAAAAAGAGAATTTGAGTTCAAAATTATAATAATCTTGTTAATTATTTCGACTAATTAAAAATAAATAAATTTTTAAGCTTTGTGACCTCAAAGAAAAGTTATGACCCCTCGAGAACAATTTCTTAGCTCTGCCACCGGTCCGTGGTGATGAAAGAATCACAGAAAGAAGACCGAGAACAAGAATGTTCTCTACCAAAAAAGGAACTTAGATTTCTATTTTTTTTTTTTAATTTGAAAATTGATCATACAAGTAAAATGATCCTCATGGAGGTAATCGTTCCATGAATGGATGATTAGTTTTTGATACAAAGCCATTATGCACGAGCAACAATTATGAACAAAAGTATACTTCTTCAACAAAAGATTACCCGCCCCCTTTTAGATGCAAATTTTAAGCTCTTAACGAGGATCACAAATTTTTTGTCTCAATAATTATCATTTGGGAATGTCTCACTCATAATTTAAGATAATTTCAAATGAAACGCCACCGAGGCAAATATCTTGTACCGTCGCCCCTGGCAACAGTTCCTCCCCCCAGCCCCACTGCCGCAACAGTTCATAATATAAACTTAGGTTTTGCAAATTACCTGGTATCCAAAATGTTATTTCTCCGTCCAACCAGGCGAAGTTTCCTTGCCTCCGGCACTCGCCGAGGTCATGTGCCTACTTAATAGTTAAACACCAAAGGCTTATCCCAACCACCTGGCCTGTCCGTTCAAATGACTATTTATCGTTGTATCATATCCTGGGTCCAAGTTATCGGATCGGAAGCAGCAGACCATCATGTCCTCACTACAATGTCTGCCCCCTTCATTTTTTTCCTAAGCTGTACCCATTTTTGGAGGATGGGGCACCAAAAAGAATGGCAAAAGGAGAAAACCCTTTACAAGATATGGCATTTGCCTTGACTATTGAGCTGCAACCACCCGCAGAGACTGACCTAGAGAAGATTGCAAGTGCCTCAATGAAGCACCAAGGATGCCTTGGGAGGATGAGGCACCAGACATACGATGCTAGAAGCTTTGGTCAAGGAAAGAAATTGAGGCTGAGATGCCTTTGTTCAAGTTCATCAGCATCTAGCATAATGTTCCAGGTCATATTGATAAAAAAAAAAAAAATGTTCCAGGTCATTACCAGGAAAGTTCAGCTCCTGACAATTCACAACGACCGTTTGAACATACATCTGTTCTCAAGAACTTTCAACGAGTTTTTTCCACAGGCAAAAATATCTCCTAGGCACTTGAAAAAAGCCAGAATTGACCAGGAACTTCTCTTTAATTAGTCAACAAGAAATATCAAGACCTAAACTCATGCACTCCACAAAAATACAATTAAAACAATCAGTTAGAGAACAACACATGAATCCTGCTAAGCGAGTGAACTGCTCAATAGCAATGAATACAAACGACCCGAACCGGGGAAACCCGTATTGACCAAGACAGACGAAGGAGAATAAACAGGAAGAAACACCGTGGAGCGTTAGAATGCTAAAGTCTATCCTAATTTCCCTTGCTGCATCGACTGTTTTTGCCGGTTGATACACCACACACGATAATGAAAAACTAGAAGCCGGGCATGGATACAAAAGCAAAACAATTAACATTGTATCCTATCAAATAACTAAAAAACAATAAAAGAAACAACATTAGCAACAGCAACAACAAACAAACAAACAAGGGCAACATTGCTAAATTCCAAATTCATTTCCTTAACTACTAGTTGAACTACTCTTACCATGTGACCATCGTCTGAAAGTGCAAGCCACCAAATTTCTTCCTGCAAAGAGGCCAAACTTCCCTTTGAAAAATGATCGGCGACTATTGCTACTAGCCGGAGCATCACCACCAGCCTCTAGCTGCTCAAGAGGCGGAATCTCTTGGACATCATCTTGGCCTCCGCCGTCGCTCATACTAGCATCAATCACTTCATTCTCACATGAATCAAAATTAACAGCCAATGATCCTCTTTGTGTCCTTAACCAATCCGCCATTTCACTGGTCACTCCTGTGCATTTCTTTATCTTAACCTTAACCAAATTAGGGCAACCCCCAGCAAGGGCTTCCATTCCTTGATCAGACATGGGACAACCCTTTATACAGAGCTTCTTCAATGCAGTGCAATTTGCAGCGATGCAAGAAATCTCCGCATCGCCAATAGTATCACTCCCACACAATGCCAATCGTTCTAATTTAGGGCAATTACACCCAATTGCCCGTAGACTCAAAACAGTTGAATTAACCCCAATCAACACCAACTCCTGCAAATTACTGCACTGTTTTGCAATTGCAATCAAACTCTCATCACTAATCCTATTCGTTCTCCACCCGTCAATATGAAGCTTCCTCAAAAGCTTACACCGACTGGCAACTGATGTTAGCCCTAAATTCGAGCACTCTGGTGTCTTCACTAGATGAAGAATCTCAAGCTCATTACAACTGGAAATTGCCTTCAAGCCTACATCACTCACTTGAACCCTCTCCAAATGAACCTCAACCAAACTATTTTCTCTATCAGAATCAACCATCTCCAGAACCCTATCCCAATCACCCAAACACCGAATCAACTTCAATGTCCTCAATTTCTTCGCGGCAATAATCAACGGTCCAAAACACTGTCCGTTATAAAGCTCCTTCAAACAAATCATCCTCAAAGTCAGCGAAGCCGCGCCGGGATTCACCGGCTCGACGGCAGCGCCGTCTGTTGAACCGCGCAACCGTTTCACACTCAATTCTTCAAGAACGGAACAGTTACTGAGGATTGCGTTAATTCCTTTAGATCCAAAAGTACAAGAGCCGAGAGAGAGCTTCTTCAAACCTTTACAATTCTTTGAGAACAAAGCTAAACCGACATCGGTGAGCTCTCGGCAACCTCTGAGCTTCAAGCGAGTGAGATTCTTGCAGTGGAAAGAGATGAGAATCAAAGCGTCGTCGTTTAGGCTTATCTTTCTGCGATCGCAGCGAAGAGCGAGCTTCATGACCGAATCAAAACGCGAGAAGATTAACGGAATGTGAGGGAGGAGATCGGCGTGTGCGTTAAGAGAGAGACGGTGGCGGCTCTGACCTTCGACGACAAGCCACCGGCGGCAGACGAGAGAACACTGTTTCCGGTCTACGGAGCTGAGAGATTGGAAAATACAAGCTAAACACTCGTCTGGAAGAACTGAGATGTAGTCGATTTCAGATATGGAAACCCTATCTTGGAAATCTGGTTCGTAGTTTGGTTGTTGTGAGACGAGAGAAATCGAGGACGTTGATTTGCTGTTTGATCGACGGTAAGGTTTGAGGCTGTCACGGCGAGATAGGCACGGCGGATCCATCGGCGATGATGCTGATTGGCCCATAGTTTAAATCCCACGCGCCACCAAACGAGTGTCTCTAGCTGTTGGTTTTACGAGAGTGAAATTTCGAATCAGTGGCGAATTAATAAAGGAGAGAGAGAGAGAGAGAGAGAGAGAGAGAGAGAGCCAAAGGCATTAAGAGGCGGTGAATATGTGGCCGACACCGGAGCCGTCACGGGCGGCGGCGGCTGTTGGTGAGTGGATGAAGAGAAAACGACGCCGTCACAGTTGTTTTTATCATTTTGTTTGTGTGTTTTAGCACTAAGTCGTGCGTTGCGACCTTTCGAGAGATGGTGACAGATATTTTTCGGTTTTGGGGAGAGAGGTGTCGTTTCGTAATTGGGAGAGTGAATTTCGAGAAATTTCGCTTTGAAAGTTGCAAAGGTGTGGAAAGCGGGGCGACAGGAAAAAATTGAAATACTATCGTACGATAATGGAGTCAGTGAAGTCTATAATGTACAATCATCAAATCTAAGAATTATGTTTTTAAGATAAAGTACGTGATTTATTATTTTTCTCTTTTTTATTCTTCAACGAGGTTTTTAACTTTTTAAAGCCTACTTTATATATATATATATATATATATATATATATATATCTGAATTTGAGATTTAAATAAAAAATATAAATTGAATTATAATTTATTATTTTTTTTATAAAAAATAAATTTTAAAATCATGAGCCACTTTTTTGGGAGGGGGGTTTTGAGACCCTCGAATGCAATTAGACAAATAATTTGGTGAGACCATCAATACATATTAGATTCTCTAAAGACTATTTAGAATCCTGTCCATAAGTACCAGCATTCAAGAATAGTGAGTAAGAGCTTCTAATTATTGCTTTTGGGCCAGTCTCAAGTCATCTCTCAGGCCCCCATGATCAGTATCTACGAACCTCATCAACATAATTCAGCCCACCTGCATAAGTTGAGTCAAGATTTTCTAATGTATATCCATCTGAATTAAGGGTATGCTCATTTCGAGACGGGGGAATTCCATTTGAAATAACACAATGCATTTCTGGGGAGAGGGCTTGAGAAAGTGATTGTAGAGGAGTAAAAATTCCTCGTTTCTCTGGGTGGCCATCTCTATGATGGTTGGAGAGGAAGGGCAAGTGCTCAAAGATTAGGCCAACTCTAGGGTTTTAGAGAGTGATGATTCCATAGACAAATAAAGATTGTACTTAAAAGAGAAATGTTCTTATGTTGTAAAAACCGTTTTACGGTGGATAAGGGTCCAAATGCCCTTAGTATAGGAATGGTTCCCAACGATAGAAAATAGGGTATTCCATTCAGAGAAGCACAAGGACAGAGGGAGGAGCATTCATCCAGATCTTAGCAAGCAAATCTCTTGTAACGAGTCTGCAATTGGCATTGAGTTAGAAGAAATATCAATTGGTTTCAACTTTTTACACCCTATTCTTCTTATTAATTATAATGATGTAAGACACCGAAGAAACACTAAACATGACTAGCTTGATAGATTTTTTAGGAAATTGGAAACAATGAAGAATGTTTCGAATGAAACTCCAACGCAATTTATTATAAACTTTTAAAGATCAAGCTTGATGGTCATGTAGTCGACCGTCCCCTTATTTCATTTGGAAGAGTGCAGACACTCTTCAGCAAGAAAAACGTCATGGCCCTTCTCCAAATATATATATATATATATATATTTATTTAATTATCAATATTTAAAAATCAGACTAATCTAATTTTAGTATATATAAATTTTTATTTTTTTATTTTCTATATTTGAATATAAAATTTTGATAAAAAAATTTAGTATCGTACCAATAAAGTCACTTATCATTGATTTCTTCCGAGAGAGATTAGGATGAAATAGGCAAATAAAGAAGGTCGCAGGGATCGAGTTCTATTGACAATGATTTTTGACATGGACTTTTTGAGGTTGCTGCAAAGGCTGATCAGCCTAAATTAGGAAATAATGGAACGACCCTTAAGGATGAGGGCAATAAGGTCATTATCCTTAGTAAAACTGAAATTGGAAACGTAATATTTTATAAAGAGAATACTTTGTATGTTAGCTATAAAAGTTCAGTATTTATTTTAATAATTTTGCAGTCGGAACTTCTTTGGTTTAGGGAAAGTAGTAACGAGATCCTTTCAAAATATAAATAATTTCACAAAATAGTGGATGTGAGGAATACTCTGTCCGTACATTGGTCGTGTTTCTAGTGTTATGAATTTTTCATAATTGAATTCAGAATTAAAATTCATAAAAATTGAATGAAAAAAAAATATGGGTTTAAGCCAAAATCGATATTTTTGTTTGGATTTTACATGCCCTCTTATTTTGAAGTCTCATTTTCAAATCTTTTTTTCTATGTGATTAATTCAAATAATTTATATAAATTTCGATTCTTAATTGTTATTTCTTTTGACCAAACAGTACCTAAAGTTTACAAACCAAAAGGAGAGCACTTATAGATCAAAGGTGCATAAAATCAAAAGGCAAACCAATAATCTGAAAAGAGGGTTCAATGAGCAAAATGAGGGCAGGGGGTGGGATCAAGGTGGAAGTCTTTTCCAAGAGCACGCCTGCGCCGAAATGTGGTTATGTAGGGTTATTAGGACCCCAGTTTCCAATTTTAATTTTAAGTTTTTAGGCTATATATAAACCTTTGTTAGGAATTTGTTTCAGTACATTATGATATTTTTACTAACAAAAAACCCATTTTTTTTTCTTTGGGATTTATTCACTTACAAAACCTTCAATCTTGAGTTGAACAAATTCATCATTATATTGCTATATTAATTTTTAGGACTACAACATGACTAGCCAAGAAAATTATACAATTTCTGATAAAATAAAGGCACAAAGTGGTGTTCAGGAAATCTTAACTACGAGTAATTTATCTCAATTTATTTCTATTTTTTATTTTAAAAATTTTCATCTATAGTGAATTTTTGTTTTCTGAATATAGTGATTTTTTTCACATAAAAATCAAGTCATTTAAAAAAAGAAAAATAAATAATCATTACAATGATATTTTTTATGTTAAAAAATCTATATTTCGTTTTCCCTAAATTATGAAATATTGCAGCTGAGGGAGGTGCTCTTAGAACTTCTTGGTGTTACTTTCTTTCTGACAGGTAAATTCAAACACAAATAATTTACATGATATTAATAAATTACTCGTATTAATAAATTACTCATATACCCAATTAAATTTATTTGGCATACTCTAATTTTTTTCCCCATAAAAACAAAATATTATTTAAGAGAATGCCATATAATAATAACACTAAAGTTGTGATTTAGTTTTATAAACTTGAACTTGATTTCAATAGTAAGGTTTCGTGGCAACAGAGAAGATAACCGGACAAGTTTAATCCTTTTTTTTTTTAAGCTTTGAATTTAAGATCTCTAATAAAAAATAAGATTGTATCAGTTGAGATATAATTTATTGACAGTTTAATCCTCTTTTAAACCCACTTTGTCACGTGTTACGTTTTGCATTCCTAATATTATTATTATGTTTTTTTCAAACATTTGGAAAGTTCCCGCTTATTATGCTCAAGAAGGGAGTCCAAGTCTACAAAGTCATATCCGCCGAAGTACAGAATGGGGCAAATGCCTTCGTAGGAATCAAAGTGATCGACCTAACTAGGCCCGTCCTTCAAAATTTGAACCTCATATTTCTACATCAATGGTCAACGAAACTAATTCAAGTTTGGTCTAAAAGGTTGAACCAAGGTTGGTGGTGATGGTGTTTGGTTCAAGTGGACTAGTGAGCCCCCCAACCCCCACCCCCCCTTCCCGGGGGGACCAAGTGCCTTAAAGAAAGAGTGAAAAGAAAGAGGGGGAGTATTCTCTCTCTATGTGTGGAATGGAAAATGCCAGGTCTCGACGTTATGAGGGAAAAAAAAACAAGAGAAAACCCTTATTTCTTTTTCCTTTTACTTTAGGATGAATGTTTTTCATATTTGTTTGGTGAGAAATTTGAAAACCCCATTTATAAACGTAAAGAATTTGAATTTGAAATTTCAACATGACAATAGCATTCTTAATGAGTCACCTTTTTATTTAGAATATATATATATATATATATATATATATATTGAATCTATCCAGTTGAGTAGTTCAACCATTTAAGTTTCCACTCAACAAAAATAAAACAAAATAAAGAAAGAAAGAAATAAAAAGAACAGACATTTCTTTGGGTTTTTGAAGACACCCAGAACCATAACTACCACACTCGAATTTCTTATGTGCGAATTTATGGAAAAAATATAGTTTGTAAAAGATTATTGTCTCTGTTTAATAAGCTGATTTGGTGGATATTGATATATGTGATCAACATAATGGAAACAATGCATATTTGATTTCTTTAATTTGATTTTGACCAAACAACGCCGCCTCCTTTTTCTGCTCAGCTATACCAATACAATGTTTAGAACAAGACTGGGCACAACTTTGAATATTTAAAAATTGCGGGATATTAAAAACTGGCTAACTAGTTTTGAATAAGACTATTATATACATACATACACACACACACACACATATGAGTAGTACCCAAGATACAATCTAGTGATCACAATCTTTTTCTCCCAATCTCATGATCGGGTTCAAATCTTGTGTATTAAAAAAAATATACATAAATGAGTATATATGGCTGTGGAGCAAAGGTCATGCGTGACATAGATCTGGACGCATAACTAAGTCAATATTCACAAAATTTGGAATTCTAGTGATGAAGAGAGGAGTTCCTACATTATTATTATTATTGTTTAACAACCATATTCTTGTTTTACTGTTAATTATGTATTAGACAAGGACTTTAAGGTGTACATCGAAAAGAAATAGTGATAATAAAACCAAGAAAGAAGCAGCGTTTCTGGAATACTAAAGTTTCCTCAATTTCCAAGTCTAAATTACAGACCAATTTGGATATTTTCAACACCAGATGATGCTCAATTCTATTCTTTTTTAATTAAAACTTATTGCTGGCCGGAATAGAACCACGTTGATGGCAAGGCACCACGAAACAGGCCAAAAGAGAGGCGAATAGATCATGAATTCCGAGGAAACCCCCCCCCCCCCAAAATCTGTATTGAATGATTCCACCTTCGAAAATGTTAAAACTAAATAAAATTTGGGCAAACATAATGGAGAATGTTTTAATTTAATTAAGGGGCACAATTAAAACAAAATGTCCGTAGTCTTCTTCGAATGCTTTTGCTCTTATTTTTCTGATAAATTATCGATATCTAATAATTATATTAAATTCGAGTCAAATTATATTCTTAAAAATTACTATTACTCTTTTTTTTTTACATAAAAACGGTTAAAATTATAAAAATATATGTATTTACAAAATTTCGAATGCTAAATCTCAAAAAACATGCTTGAACAAGATTTATTTATAATTGGGGTGTCTCTACAAGAACAGAATTACTCTTATTCTAACAAAACAAAACTGAAACTTTAATTAGTGGGCGAGTGTTATTCTATCCTTATCTCACCCATACCTTTTTGGTACAACCTGTTATCAACCAAAGTTTCAACTTCGATGCTTCTATGAATAATACACCAAATTTTGGTTGGTTCAATTGTTAAATATTAATATTTTTTAAATAAAATCTCAAATTAAAATTTTTGTGTATGACAAAAATATATATTGAAAGAGTTTTATCTTTTAAATATTTAATTTAAGTCGAATCAAATTTAATTAAATTAAATGTGATTATAAGCGCCAGTTTATTAAAATAAAAAAAGGATCGGTGAATGATACATTCCATGATAGATTTAGGTTCTGACAGCAATTATTGTTTATTTAATTTAGTAAATGTAGGGGAAAAAATTATATCCATCTCGTGTTGCAAAAGTCAAAATCTCACATTGAATAAAAAAAATACAGTATAATGGATCGTTTTCATATATTAAATATACTAAATAATGTTATATGAATATGATATTTTCAATTAATTTCTTATTTAATATATTAAAATAAAAGAAAATACAGTTCTACAATTTTATCAAATGAGTTAAACACTTCTAATTCATATTTACGGTTTCAATTCTTACAGGGTTTGGATTTTGATAACGGCGCACGCGCAAAAAAGTTAGAAATCCTCTCAAAATGGAAAGGCTTGCAGTAAAACTATTGGCCCAGGGAAGTTGTTACACTTGTTTCCACCGAGGCTCTCAACAGTAGCAACGGTAAGGCCAGCTATAAGCCTCAGTAGGAGATGGGAGGAGGCTCATAAGTCTGTGCAGCATCAAAGGAAGACTTTCCTGTTGAATATCAAATGGAACCCTCCTGAAAGAGGAAAGCTGAAGCTAAACTCTGATGGAGCTGTAGATGCAGGCTCTGGGATCGCTAGTGGAGGAGGCATCCTATGCGATGAAGAAGGAGACTGGATCATGGAGTTTACTCTAAATATTGGTAGAGCAGATGCGTGAGCTGCAGAAGTTTGGGCGTTGCGTGAAGGTCTCTGGATTGCAAAACAAAAAGGAGTGACAGCAATGGAAGCAGAAGTCGACTGTCTAGTCCTTTCAGAGCTGCTGAAAAAAGCTCAGGGGCTCACTCATCCTTTATATCAGGCTCTAATGGACTGCAAGCAGCTCCTGATAGAGCTGGAGATTAGGGAAGTCAAGCACATTTACAGAGAATCTAACAAATGTGCGGATCTTCTAGCCAAATTGGGAAGGACCAGCTCTCCTGGTTTGTGTCTTCTGGAGGTTCCCCCTAGCTCTCTTATCTCCCAGTTGTGGGACGACAAGAGTGGTGTAGAGTCTAGACGTCTTGTGTGCTGTAAGTCTGGGCCGGAGGCCTGTTAAGTTAGGTTTCTCTGGTTTTGTTTTGTGGCCCGCTTTGGCCTTTTCCTTTCCAACCAAAAAAAAAAAAGAGGCCCTCGACAGCACCACTTGGGCCAAGCCCCAGGTATTTACCAGTAAACTGGAAAGGGAGAACCCAATTATGACCCTTAAAACTGCGATTCCATGTAGGGCCTTATACTTCTCACATGTTATGTGAGAATTATGGGACTCCCAAAAAACCAAAAAAAGCATTTGGGATTCGTTAGGGTTAAGGAAAAACAAGCTCAACCGAGACAAAAAACCAAAAAAAAAAAAGGGACTCCTGTCAACAACATGGGATTGCGTGATGAAATACTAGAGTTTTTTAATCAAAATCTTGAATTCGAGTATTAAGAATAAAAAAATAGATATAAAGAGAATCAATTCTTAAATTAAAACTCATTACTATTTAAATTAGGTTTTCGATATCATTGGCCTAAGTAAAAGATAAAAAGAATCATAGGACTCCCTCGACCTCCAGAACCTGTAATATAATTATTTAGGTGCTCTTTCACGTTTTGGTGTTCCTGTACTGAAGATTTGCGTGACCCATATGATCACGGTATAGCACTTTACTTTCATCTGCCACTCTATTTATATGTATTTTCTTTTATTTTTATTTAATAATAATAATAATAATAATAATAATATAAATAATAATTATATATTAATTTTTTTAATATATATATATATATTTTTCTAAGCGAGTAAAGACTACTGCAATTGGGGCATTAAGTAATATGGGCCTGAGCAGATACCAGTCGTACCTCCAATTTAATCATTCGATCCTTTTTGAATAAAATAGAGTTTTGCATTATTACTGCCAAGAAACAATATTGCGATGCTTATAAATGGTATTTATCGCCGCAAGGCGTATGAAGTTTAGTCTCCAAAGTCCTTAAAAGGTAAAACACCTCCTATGGGCCAAGCCTAGGATTCACAAAAATAGAAACGGAAACAAAAATAGAAAAATAAAAATGGATATGAAATAATATGAAAAGGTGGCATTTTATAAAAATAAAGGAGATGGAAATGTGAAAAAATATACAAATATAAAAAAATATGAAAATTTATGTAAATATTAATTATTTTAGAAAAATATTAGAAAAACCATATATTATAATAAAAATATAAAATAATCAAATATATAAAATTTAATCATAAGAAAAATAAAATAAAAAATTTATTAAATATGAAAAATGATACACATATAAACAAAAATATAAGTACTTTTGTATAAATTTTAATTAATTTAATATATTAAAATGTTTTAAAATGAAAAATATTTCAAAAACAAATAAACGTTAGTATTAAGAAATTTCTTGTTTCCATGCATCAGGTCCACATTTCCTGAGCATTTTATTTATTCTATGTGCGGTGGTTTTTGAATAATTTTACTCATTTCTAGGTCTATTCGAATGAACTAAAATTAGAGCAATGTTATAATATATATTGGGAATAAATTTAAAAATATTCAAAAACTCAATAAATATAATATCTTAATTAAATTAAAATAAGTAGATTTAAATAATTATTTTACGTAATTTTGCATTTCTTAGAGATTAATTTTTTTTGTTATGATAATAAATTAATACAAATAGTAATGTTTTAGTTTGAGAATCCACCCACCCCTTGTACACTCTTTCTTAAATTTCCAAAAATTCGATCTGCCTTCGGGAACAATTAGAGAAAATCATGGACCTGCTCGAGGTGTTTTCTACAACCAACAACCTCTCTTATTTTTTTTACCCAATAAGTTTATATACAAAAGTATTTATAGAATTTTCTTTTTTTAAACAAAACTTAATTTTAAATTAAAAAAACACAATAAACTAATACAAGAAAAGTTAGTATTAAAAAAAAAACTTTTATTTTTTAAAATATGAGCCAACCATATAACAGTTTATCATGAAAAATAACATCGTCCTTAAATTTGAAACACATTAGTATTACATTAAATTATTGTCGGGGAGGAGAGGTGTGGTCGGGAAAATGTTGTACAAGCCTCAGGTGGCTTCTTGTTTTGTACAAAAATGGGGTGGAAAAATATCTGCCTTTGGCATAAATTTCAAGGGGTGGAGTAAATCATCAATATTCAGATTTTTTTCTTTTACCGTATTTGTAGAAACATTCGAGTAATAAAAAACTCTTGTTTAAATGTTTTTTTCAAAATCTACTATTCAAATTTTTGTGAACATATATATTTTTGATAGCCCTATATAACAAAAAAAAATATTCCTTTTACCAAAGACATAAAGTCATTTGTATGCTCGTGTTTAATTCTTGATCCTTGGAATCTAGCACCACAAAGTGGGGGAGAGAGAAGCGTCTCTTCCCCATCAAACTGCCAATGAAAGCTAACAACTGCATGGTTTTTCACATGACTACTGAACAATGTCAAATTTTTGTTTTGCAACCCTATGGTCGTCGGACATCTGCATGATCTGACAGTCTGAATTTTAGACAACAGGGAAAATTGAGGAATTGCTTTCATGCTTATTGTAACCTATTTATTGTATAATTTTCTGAGAAAAGAAAATGAAGGATGTGAGCTGTTGAGCATACTTTACTAGCAGGTTTCTTTCTTGTTAACAATGATGGTTACGATGATGATGGAAATTGAAATTGATTCTAAATCTCAGTCAGCAATTTGGATTCTGACCTTTTTTTGGGGGGGGGGGGTGTTATGATTGAAAATGATCAATTGGACATTATAAACACTTGGTTGTTTGACCTTCTATAAAGCCACAAAAAAGAATGCCATAATTCAACTGGGTCGGTCTGATTTTTATCATTTGAAATATTGCAGTGCTCATCCTTCCTAGAGGTCCCCCCCCCACCTCCCACACACTCTCATGTTTAATGGCTTTCTTTGACATTGGGAAATTCAAATCTCTTCCAAAAGTAAGCTCATATATTTTAAAATTTTAAAATAGTTTTCTCTAATTACCTATATTTCAAATTAAATATTTAATAATAAATAAATACCTTAAAAATAACGTGCAAAGAGGACAACAAACGTTTATAACCTTTTTATTTTTACCCTCGTGCCTAGCAGAAAAGTAAGAAAATTAATGGAGGATTATTCAACAAGTCAAAAAAAAAAATGCTTTTTATTTATTTATTTTTTTTTAACTTAGTTCATACCAGGAGGGGTTACATTGTATGTCTAGTTGTGGTCACCCTGGTTGGTACGTTTCAACACTAAGGAAAGATCCGCAACAGATAAATGGGATCAGAAAATCTCAAAATTGATTACTCATATTGTGATGAATGTGTACAAGCCCGAGAGATGGCCACACCCTTTTTTTTTCTCCTTTTCCTTTTGGCATTAAGCTACAGACAACACGTACCATGACATAAATGGGGAGAAACTAAAATTTCAGCTCACCTTTTTTTTTTCAACAAAAGAAGACATCACACTGGAGACGAAAAAAGGGGTTTGAGAAACCCTTAGTACCCTTAGATCAAAAGCCACTTGATTAATTTCAACACACTAAATTCATACGAAATGTTTTTAAAATTTCACACTCGTGGAGTTACCAAATCTTACCATATTAATTATGCTAGTTTTCTTTTTTGTATCCAAAGTTGGGGTATCTGGCTATCAATTTTCATGCCGAGCCTTGCAGGATATTGGGATTGACCAATGCTAGGGTCATGGCCGATTTGATCATCATTTAATCAAACCCTTGTGAAATTTTGATTTCAAAATTATTGCATTGTAATTTGTGCATCTGATGTTCGAAAATAATAATTGGGTTTTTTAATTGATTTATTAATTAAGCAATTTGCATTAATATTAATGTGGGGGAAGGGATTATAGATCTCCGGTAATGGTAGGCTTGGTGACGATGTTTATGACCAATGGAATGTGTATTAAGATATTAAATTTTCTTAATTAAAATTTTAAATTTAAATTTTGAGAATAAAAAAATTGACGTTTTAAGAGTTAATTATTAAATTGGATCGCATAATTATTCAAAATAAATTAATCAAAATTTTGTGAAAAAAAAAAAACCAGGGATGGTGTTTGTGAACGTGAGGGTTAGGGCAACATAAGAAATTACACGTTTTAAGATGAGAATAGTTGCAAAAACGCTGTCCCTACTTGCATTGACGTGCAGAGGTCCGGCCAAAAGGATGGGCTGTCTTCAATAGTTTGTTGTGTAGTGCCACTGTGCTTGTTGTTTAGGTATCTGCATTTTAGATGGAGACAGATGATTCTACTCTTCACAACAAAAGGTCAAAAGCCAAAACTACATAATTTCTTGTCCTAAACTACACATATTATGCGGATACAACCAAACAAATTGTTATCCCTAAAAAAATAATTTAGTGACCATAACATTTTGCCTAATCTAATAATTTCATATTAAAATTTTTATATAATTAAAACAAAAAAAACCAAACAAACCATCGAAACATTCATAGCATATATGGAAGATTGCTGCGAGAACGAAGGAGAGAGAGAGGGAGAAAGAAGGGGTTGACATTAATGGAAAATGAGAACAAATAACCCAAACATGTCAATTCCCTTTCGACAATGGACTAATGCCTAAATTTCCATTTCACCTAAATTTCCATTTCACCCTTTGCTGTCAACTCGGACACTTTTCTTTGCCTTTATTCAATATAAGTACCTCGCGGGAAGTAAAAAGTGAAAATTACAGTCACACGTGCCTTTTAGTAGAGTTGGATTTTTTTTTTTTATCAACTTCTCGAGGTTCTTTCGAATAAAATTTTTTCTTCTTAAATATAACTTTTTTAATAAAAATACAAAAAAATAATTTTAAAGAAAAATTTTCAGAGGAGTTTTTTTCTCCTTTTATATGTTAATTTTTCAGAATCATAATTTTTTTTATTACAATTATATTCTAACTTGAATGATACAAAATTTTAAATATATTTATATTATAAATGTATTCATTTACTATAATTGACCCTCATCTCTTACAAATTTGAGCTCTTTATAAAATTTCTTAATTTTTTATATTATATAAAAATGATTTTATGTTTATAAATGCTTGATTTTAATAGTTTAAAAAAATAATTAATTTGTTTTCTTAATATTTATTCATTTGATTTTTAAAATATAAATAAATGAATTTTAATTGATCGATAGTGGGGAGAAAAAAATATACTTTATGTGTATACTCTTTATAATAATTTCATTAAAAAAAGAGTTTATAAAAAATATTTTTTCAAACAATTTATTTATAAGAAGAAATACAAAAAATGTTAAACAACTTTTAAATTTATTTCAAAAGAAATTATAAGGAGAAAAAAGTTCTACTAAATATATTCTAAAAGATTTGTAAATGTCTTTATTTTATGTATTTTATAAATTATTGAATAATTATAATTTTAAACGAAATTAATACCAATTAATTAAATTAATCTTTAAAAAGTTGAATTTATCCTGTTATAATTAAAAATTAAATGGGCAAAGATTAAATTAAAAAATAAATAATAATTTCTTAATTTTTTAAAAAGGTACTGAAATTAGAGAAAAAATTATTTTAAAATGGGTATCTAAAGTGAAACGGGGGAGTAACATTTTTAACATTTTACAGACATTGGGACGGTAAAAAGTGAAATCCATGCATGCCTTCGAAACTTACTTACACAAGCAAAGTAAGAATACGATCGGCAGCAAATTTTCTGTGTTGCAGAAGTTTTATGATTTGGGGAAGAGAGGAATGTTAAAAGTTAGAAAAACCAGAGTGAATTTTGTGACTTTTGATCTCTCTTTATTACCATATTCCGTAGCTCTTTTTTCTTTTTTATGTCCTTTGGATTTTATGTCTTGATTAAAGGAAACAAACCCCAGCCGAAGAAGGAAAACTATTGTCCTTGTAGGACACCCATGGTAAAGAACTCTATTTTCTTCCTTCGAATTTTTGTGTAATGTCGATTTCTTTGTTTTCAAAATTATAATTGTTTAATATTTGGATAAAATTATAATTTGGAGGTAGTTTCATGAATTAATTTAGGAAGCGTTTGCTTAAATTGAATTAAAATCCATATAATTGAATGAAACCCGATGACTGGATTTTTGAAAGTCAAGCGAAAATTCTCAAAATATTTGATTTCAAATTTAATTCCCATTTGAACTAAACATTTTTAAATAATTTAAAATGGTAAATTCTCTCTAACAGATCCATTTCAAGTGTCCTTTAAATAATTATAAAAAATTATAAAAAATAATTAAATAGTCACAATCTTTTTTTTTTAAAAAAAAAAGTATCAATTGACTACATTACTACTTAAAAAGTCAAATTCACCATGCTAAAATTAAGCATTGAATAAAATATTCAGAGATAAAGATAAAATTAGAAAAATTAATTAATCTTTCTTTTTATTTTTTAAAATAATACTTAAAATAAAAAAGGAGAAAGTATATTACGATATTAGTTGAGGGGTGTTGATGGTAATGTTTACACATTCACCTTTTTTTTGAAGTAAATAAAAAATACTAAAATTTGTTAATCACCTTTGGATTGCTTTGATGATTTTGAGTCTAAAGCCTAATTGTTATTGTATTGTTCGTCAAAACAACTTGCACTCCAAACTTCCCTCTATGTTACAAAATAAGAAAAAAAAAAAAAAAAAAAAGATCTTTCAAATTTAATTTTTTTTTCCTTAGCTACTGCCTATGAATTACTAGGAAGGAAAAAAAAATTAAAAGACCAAAAATGTTGTCAATATCTAGCTGCAATAGAACCTTCGTTGGTTAAACCTTAATCAAACGATAACTAACATCTCAAAGAAAGACTACGGCGAAAATGGGACGTGACGGAGACTTAGGTGGCGGAGAGATTTTATGGCCGCGAATTTTGATTAATTATGGTTATTTTTTTATGAAAAATGAAGAGAGAGACTGATTTAATAAATTAAGATATTAGATTTTTTTATTAAATTTTATATTTAAAATTAAAAAAATATATTAAAAGAGTTTGAGGCGTTTTTCCCTCAATGACTCACTAAATTAGATTTTTGATGTAGTGATAAACTCACAAGGGACATTAAGGTGTGGGTAAATAAGATAGTCTATAAAGATAGGATTCACTTAACCATTTGGAACATAAAATCCTTAATTGGAAAGTTAGGAGAGATAGGAGAAATAATAAATAAAAAAATATTAATATCATCGGAGAAACTAAGTGGGTGGGAGAGAATACTAAAATAGTAGAATTTTATGGTTACAAACTTTGGTATACATAGAGGAATATAACTAAAAATGAGATAGGAATAATTGTACACAGAGACCTATCAGAGGATATAGTAGAAATAAGATAAAATTGAGATAAAATTATGATGGTTATTAATATAGTCAATGTGTATACGTTCTAAATAAATATAGATACAATTAGTAAAAAATAATTTTGAAAAGATTTAAATAAATTTATACAAATCATCTCTAGTGGAGAGAAATTATCTATTAAAAGATAACTAAATTGACATAGAGGAGAGAAAAATAGGGGATTCAAAACCATATATGGAAACTTTGGTTTTAATAGTAAAAATGAGGTGGGAAAAACTATTTATAGTTTGCCATAATATTTAACTTGGTACTCATAAACACTTTTTTCAAGAAAAAAGAATCATTTATAGTTACATATACAAATGAGTCAAATGTTAACTAAATATATTTCTTTCTCATTAAGAGAAGTAATAATGTAAGAATTGCAAAGTTATATCGAGAGAAAATGTAACAACTTAGTATAAACTTTTAGTTTTAAACGTACGTGTGCCTAAAAAGCAAAATAAGTGTGTCCATTGTGGAATCAAAAATTAAGTAGTGGAATTTGAAAAAGAAAAAATTACGATTTTTAGAGACAAATTAATTCAAATAAAAAATTGATTTATTAATGACGATCCAGAAATAATATGAAAAGAGATATCTAATAATATCAAGAGTATAGGAAGGGAGGTTTATAGTATATCTAAGGGTTGAGTTTCAATAGGCAAGGAGTCGTGGTTGTGGAACGAGGAAACACAAACCACTATTCGAATAAAAAAATGAGTGTTATAGGAATCTTAAAAGTAATAATAATAATGATATTTATGAAAAATATAAAAATACAAAAAAAGATGTGAAAAAATTATCAAAGAGTAAAATATCTAACGAATTATACAAAAAATTAAAAACTAAATACGAAAAAAGAGAGATTTACAAAATTATCAAATTAAAAGAGAAAAAGAGAAAATATTTAAATGCTCTTAGATATATTAAGAACGAAATCAATATTATATTTGTAAAGAATGAAAACATAAGAAAGTATTAAATAAACTATTTTGATAATCTCTTTAATATTGAGAGTATAATAGATATAGAAATATCGAATTACAAATATAAGATATTAATATAGATATTAAATGGAAGATTTGTCCACATGAGGTAAAGAAGGTATTAAAGAAAATGAAAAATAACAAATCTATAGGACTTGATAACATTTTTATTGAGATGTGAAAATATTTAAGTGATTTGATATAGTAATATTAACAGATTCTTTTAACAAAATTTGACAAATCAATGAGAGCACACTTATTCCACTATATAAGAATAAATGAAATATATAAAATTGTTTCACTACAAAATAATTAAAATTATGAATCATACCATGTAATTATAGAAGGGAAAAAAATATTTAAGTGATTTGATATAGTAATATTAATGGATTTTTTTAACAAAATTTGATATATCAAGGAGAGCACACTTGTTCCATTATATAAGAATAAATGAAATATATAAAATTGTTTCACTACATAGTAATTAAAATTATGAGTCATATTATAAAATTATAAGAGAGTGTGATAGATTATAGATTAAGAGTAGAGATAAATTGTCTCATAATCAATTTGGATTTATATTAAGACAATCCATTGTTAAAATAATTTATTTGTTAAGACAATTGATTAAGACATTTAGAATACAGAAGAGAGATCTACATATAATATTTATTGATTTGGAAAAAACATATGATATGATTTATAGAAACGTATTGTGGTGAGCGTTGATGAAAAAAAAATTTACTTGAAATATATTAATTTTATTAAAAATATGTATGTGAGAGCTATGAAGAAACAAATTTACTTAAACTTGCAGGGTCTGAGAAATAGCTTTCCTATCAACATTGGATTCCATCAAGATTCAATTTTCAGTCATTTTCTTTTTATAATAGTGATAGATGAAATCATAAATATTTAAAATAAAATATCATGATATATACTTTTTACAAATGATATAGTGTTAGTTGATAAAATTGGAGAGGATATTAGTGTTAAATTAGAGTTATGGATGGTCACTCTGAAATCCAGAATATTTAAGTTGAGTAGATCTAAAACTGAGTATATAAGATATAAATTTAGTGGCAATCATCAGAATGATGAAGAAATAGAAACGATTGGATTAGAAGGAAAAAATGTATCAAAGAGTAAACGGTTTAGATATTTTGGTTCCATTATTCAACATGATGATAATATAAATGAGAATAAAAATAGTAAGATTCAAGCAGATTGGATAAAATGGAGAAAAACATTTGGAATTATTTGCGATCGTATGATACCATTGCATTTGAAAGGAAAATTCTATACAAACGCAATAAGACCGATGCTATTATATGACATTAACTATTGAGTTATTAATCAATAAAAAATATAGAATGATTATAGTTGAAATAAGAATATTTAGGTAGACATATGGAAAAAACAAAAAAAAAAGAATTAGAAACAAATAAACATGTAAAAAGTTGGAAATTAGTTTAGTTGTGAATAAAATACGAGAGTGACGTTTGAAATGAGTTGAACATATATAATAAAAACCCAAAAACGTACCAATTAGGAGAGCCAAAAACTTAAATATATAAAATTTAGTAAAACGTAAATGTAGGTAATTGAAAATTTGGATCTAACTTATACATAAACATATGATAGTTATGAGTTTAGTTAAGAAAATAGTTTTAAATAAAAATGTATGGCGTAGCAGAATTTATACAAATTAAATCAATAATTTTATATTTTTAATTTTTTTCATCTTTATGATATTTATTTGTTGAACGATCGATTTTAAAATTTAGGTTAAGAAATTCAAATCGTTCGTATTTTATCGAGTGAATTCTTTTTTAAATTCAATATAATAATATTTAATTCATTTTAATACGAATAGTTAAAAAGGAAAATGGGAGACATAAATGAGAAGACGTACGGAGGATGATTTAGAGCAGCTTAAGGCGGCAAAGGCAACAACAATTATAAGATGACCGAAAAAAACAGACGCCACTTTATTCCATATATATATGTATTTATATTTATACATATATATATTTTTAAATTAGGAAGGCATTTTTTTTTTTTAAATTAAGGATTGGAATTTTCACCCCAGTAAGAAGAGGGAGTCACAGCCCCTCTAAATTTTTTTAAAAAAAGATTAAAAGGGTAAAAATATTTTAGTAACATTTTAATAAATATAATTAAAATTTTGAAAAACACAAAAAATTTATATAATATTATTTTTCAAAAAAAATGATAAACATGTAATACTCTTTCTTGAAAAGAAAAATTAAAATTTATTGCGACCATCTTCCCTTTACACTTAACCTTCAATCCTCACCTTCCCGTTTAACATAGATACAACAAAAGGATGAGAAAACATAGGCAATTCATTCTACCCAACTCAGATGGCCATTGACACTCCATCTCGTGCAACCAAACCCAACTCTGATAAAATGCCATTCTGTACTTCTATAGATCGACGATCATTTTTTCTTCCTTTTTTTTTTTTCATCTCAATGTACTTACACACATGCACACACGTGTTGATATGAGATTAATCGAATCATAAATTTTTCTCACCTTGAAATTAAGTAAAAAATTTAATAAAATACTCAATATCTCTGTTACAAAAAAAGTATAAAATGTAAAGTAAAGAGAGACAGATTTTTATTAGACATCAATTATATATATATATATATATATATATATATATTTCTTGATAAAATGGAAAGCAGCTTCCTAACATAATTGCAAGAGTCTTTTTTTTAAACGGTTGTTAGAATTACTCCTTTTACTAAATTTATAATCAAAACTCAACTAAAATATTAAAAGGCCGTCATATATTCCCCATTAATTATCAAGAGTAATTTTGGAAGCAATTTGATTTAGGTATATTTGTTCTCCGCACTACCCTTTAGTTAATAGCTCATAAGTAGTTTTTGTTAAATAAAATTTTGAATTATATAAAAAAATATAAAATATAAAATATAAAATATAAAATTTCAGTTGAATTTGAATCAAATTTAATTAATTTTAATATGATTATAAATTAGTTTTAAAAAAAATTGATCCATGCGTGGGGCCACTTGTACAAACATTATTGGAAAACCTGGTCTATTTCGTCAAACTTATTATTAATATTATTATTTTCTCATTTCCTTTAAACCAAAATAATAATTAAATAAATTTCAGGGTGAAGCATGCAACTGGGAGTAAGGGTATCAGAGCAGTTCCCACAGTCCACGCCTCATCCACGCGCCTCGAGCAAACATCGCCGTATCTTCGTCCACAGAAAAACCACAACATGACAAGATTCAGTCTCCGTAGTCAACTCTTTCACCCCTTTTACTCAATCGCCTTAATTTGGCACGTGTACTCACTTTCGCCATTTCTAGATCAAATCGGACGGTCACTAATCACACCCCGCCTCCATCGGACGGCTCGTTTCTAGCACAAGCTATGATCCCATTTAAACTACTTAAATTAGGCATTACACGACATGCTCTTGCAGTTGCGCGCCCTTCGGAGTCCCCAAAAGTGAAAACGTATCACGAAGACTCTCTCTCTTATTTATGTGAAGTGTTTATGTATTTTTTCTTTTTTGTTTTTTAATTGACAACGCGCCCTATCTCTCTATCACTTTGCAGAGGAAAATTATTTAAGAGATTTAAAGAAAAATATCTGATAAATTAAATGGGTTAATGATGAAATAAATTAAATTGTGAGTGGCAGTTTATATAAAATTAATAAAAATATATTTTAAATTAAGCAAAAAATTTTAAAATATAATAAGATAAATTAATATGTAAAATTCAGTTTATTTGATTTTAATTTATTTAATTTATATAATATTATTTAGATAAGTTTACTAAGCATAAAGAGAAAAAGTTCGGGTGATTGAGACAAAAGAGAGGAAAGCGAATCTCTCCCAGAGATTTACCGTATTCTTTATAAGTTTTTCATATCCCTTATATTACTACTGTAATTCATTTTTTTTACTGTATATTACCCATAAATAAAATTAATTTTTTGATAAACAAAACTCTTAGTGATAAAAAGTTTCAATTTATAATAAAATTTTTAATTTTCGATAAATATAGGCCATGAATAATAAATAGAATCCTATTAATGGCAATGAGCCCAGAGTTTTGGTAATATTTATTATGAAATGAAATTTACACCAAATCGAGATTTTTTTACAGTATTACACGAGCTTCATTAGTTGCTCTCTATGTTTGCAACGAAAACGGAGAAATGGAAATGGAAATAAAATGATAGGAGAAATGATATTTTGTAAAAATATAAGAAATGAAAATATAGATAAATGCATAATATAAGGATTTTTATGTAAATAATAATTATTTTATAAAAACAATATAATAGTTATATTTTATAATAAAAATATAAAATAACCAAATATATAATTATTAATTATAAGACAATTAATATAAAAATAAGAATTATAATTAAATAAATGAATAATTCATTATATATGAAAAATATATAACTATAGAAAATATAAAAAATATAACTATTAATTAATTTAGTATGTCGAAACATTTTATAAACGAGAAAACGTTAATATTAAGAAGTTTTTGTGTATCATAGGTTGCTCTTATCCCACTTTTAACTTGATTTTAATTAATTTTCCACACTGTGTTGGATCACAACCAAGATTTAAAAGAAAAAGAAAATTGCAAAATTTTAGAATGAAAACCAACATTTATTAGCTCTCAAGCAAAGTATTGCAGAATAGCAGGGAGGGTAGGTAAATATGCAATACCCAAATTTATTATTATAAGATCTCAAAAGCTAAAAAATTGTACTACTGAAAGAAACTTTTATATATGTCACATTTGAATGGAGAATACTATACATTATGGTTGCTACAATAAAGTTTAGTACTAAACGAGGAGTGGTAAATTTCTCTGGCACTACATTAACAATTAACAATATAGGTCGAAAAAGTACACGAAATTAATATTTTTTATTCTTTTTTAATTTTTTGTATGATCTATTATGGTTCATATCTTTTTATTTTTCTACATTCTGATCCGAGCAGGTCCAAGGGGAGAGGGCGAGAGAGAGAGTGGCGGTAGTGTTACAGTGACAGAGAAAGGGCTCGGTGAGTGTGCCGTTGCATTCTATTTTATTTTTCTCTTTTTCCACTGCGCGCCAACTCAAAAAACAAAACATAAAAAGGATTAATTAGCAAAATATAAAAAAAAAAAAAAAAGGGAAAAGGGGGAAGGCGTGAGACCCCGTCCCGGATAAAACCCTTCTTTCTTTTACCTCTTTTGCTCCACCCCCTTCTCTCGCAGACGTCATCGAGAGAGAACTCACAAGAAAAAGCTCAGAACAATGTTAAGGGGAATGGGTTTGAGGTTCTCGAAATTGTGTTCTTGAAAGAGAATGCGGAGAGATTTTTGTTCCTTCTTCTCCGAAGAAGAACAAAAATGGTAATAGAAGAAGAAACTTTGTTACAAAACACTCTAGATGGTCTCTACTGTGTGGAAGAAAAATGGGATTTTGATGAAGATAAAGATAGATTTGACGAAAATGAGAGAAACCCAGAATTATTTACTTCAGCAGTGTTGGAAAATGACTTGTTTTGGGAGGAAAATGAGCTAGTTTGCTTAATCTCAAAAGAGAGGGAGACAATAAGTAATGAAGTTTGCTCAAATAGGTCTTTAATGGTGGCTAGAAAAGAGGCTGTTGTGTGGATTTTGAGAGTCAACGCACGCTATGCTTTCTCTGCTCGCACTACTGTTTTTGCTATTAATTACTTTGATAGATTTTTGTCTGATCTTCAGTTTCAAAAGGATAAGCCTTGGATGATTCAACTTACTGCTGTTGCTTGTCTTTCTTTGGCTGCAAAAGTCGAAGAAACCCATGTTCCTCTTCTTTTAGACCTCCAAGTATGTGTCCTGTTTTGTAACCCAAGTGTTTGTTGAAATTGTATACTTTTATTTTCAAAGTTTGTTTTAAAAATGTTGTACTATGTGGTTTTTTTATCTTAGGTGGGCGATTGTAAGTACTTGTTTGAAGCAAAAACAATTCAAAGAATGGAGCTTCTGGTGCTGTCTACTCTTAAATGGAAGATGCATCCTGTGACCCCACTTTCATATTTTGAACATATTGTAAGGAGGATTGGCTTGAAGACCCATTTGCACCGGGAGTTTCTTAGGCGATGCGAGCATTTGCTTCTCTCTGTCATTGTTGGTACGTATATGATAATTACCCTCCTTTATGATATGATGATTGGTGAAAATTTTATAGTTTAGGATATATTTGAAACAACGTTGTACTTTTGGGTTTCAGATTCTAGGTTTGTGGCTTATCTTCCTTCTGTTTTGGCGTCTGCAACAATATCGCATGTTATTAAAGTGGTTGAGCCCTATAATCACGTTGAATACCAGAATCAGCTTATGGATGTCTTAGATGTCAACAAGGTTAGCCTCAAATTCCTAGATTTTCTTATATGTTAGACCAATTTTCACTTTAAATTTGTCACTATATTGGTCACATTGTCGAATTCGATTCATATGTTAAACAGGATGAAGCAGATGAGTGCTATAAATTCATTCTTGAGTTATTGGGTAACAGTGGAAGCACTGAAAATCAATCCCACAAGCGCAAGTATCAGTCCATACCAAGCAGCCCAAATGGCATCTTTGATGCATCTTTCAGCAGTGATAACTCGAATGATTCGTGGGTAGTGGCATCATCGGTTTCATCCTTACCGGAGCCCTTGTTCAAGAGGAGTAGGGCACCGGATCAGCAGATGCGGCCGCTATCAATTAATCGGGTGTCTCTTAACGTGCTTAGCAGCCCCTATTGATATGTTCCTATCTAATTATCTACCACTAGACATGGTACATTACAAACTCCGCTTTTGAGTATTTATTGGCCTTTAGGGCTATCGAGGTGCTACTTTAAGCTATTTATGATGGATCTTATATTGCCAATTGAATTCATGAACCAAAAAAACTATTGAACCAAAAAAACTATTCACTACAACAAGAAGTTGAATCTTAATCACAAATTTTGAATTTGACCATACAAAAAACTATTCACTACCTCTTTGAAATACTGGGACATTTAACAGAGTGGTGTTTTACCCCTTGTTTGCTTACATTGGGTCTGTTAGATCTCTATCTCTGCGCCATTTTACATGAACAAACATGTTAATGCGTATGAATACAAGATACCTTTTGTCCATGTCCATATCTCATAAACTTGGCTGGACTATGGGTGCCATATGAGAGTGGGAAGTCTTGGACGTGTTCTTTTCTCTTTTTGTTTTTCTTCAAAATGAATTTTGATGATCAAGACTTTTCAAACAAGAGGTTGTTGTGGGACTTGTTTGCTGGTTTGGAGGTGGACCAGTGAGGGAGAAATTTCTTGAAAGCAGGAATAGTTTGTCTGCCAGTTGGAGTATGGTTGTTGCTTAAAGATTTGCACTATTATATTTTGACCTTGATTCAAGAGTTTCCTTAAATCTAAGAAGCTAAACCTAGAATTTGGAGTTCATTAATTAGGATCAATGTATTGCTTTTAATTATTAGTTTATATGCTAGGTTTAGAAAGTAAGGATTAGGATATTTGTTTTATGTCCAGACACAAAGACTTTATGTTACTCTAGCTGTTTAATTGTACAAAAAGCATGTGATAAATCCTTAAAAATAATCATTGCAGTACAGGAGCAAGATAGCATTATGGCATCTTTATAAATGACAAGGATGACTTAGAGCTAAAAAGGGCATTTCAATTAAAATAACTATCAAAAGAGTGCTTGATTAATGACTTTGTTATGCTCGCATACCCATGACTTCGTTATCCTGTTTTATGTCTTGGATTTTAGCAACTTCGCTCAATTATCCACTTGGATAATTTCTCTTCTGGATAATGGTATATGGTTTCCTTAGCCTTATGGTAAGAAACAGGTCACTTTATGGAACTTCAGGGAAATTAATGGCATTATGAGTTTTCTATTTTATCATTAGTGATAACTTTATGAAGTACCCTTTGTGTTATTGTACACTGCCTTCTATTGTTAATATAAACGTCAAATATGATAGATGAGTTACTTTAAAGAGCAATTTGCTTTTATAGAGCCTTCTTAATGCCCTTTTTGGGGTGTTTATTTCCTTTTACCAACTTTGCATTACATAATTCCTTCATGGTTCATCGCTTCAAACTTCTTTGGTGAAGTGACTGCGCCTTTTTTTCCTTTGATTTTCTTTTCTCTGAATTCACCCGCTCAATATCTCAGAAGTTTGTGTCTATAACATTGCTGCTAATTGAGTTGTGCAAACTTAGGATACTTTATGCTTGGCCATTTTCTGACAGAAGTCAGTGTTAGGTTCTTACAAGTCAAGTGAGAACATGTTCTTTAACTTGTACTAGAAATTTTCTAACCGAGGCTCCTCAAGCTTGTTCTATCATGTCGTACATTAATGCATAAATGTTATATGTGGTTTTCCTTGTTGGTTGGATACATGTTTATAAGCAATGCTTCTTCTTCCATGCTTTGTTCTTGTTTTCTTCTTTCTTTCTCTTTGGAATGGGGGCATGATCCTGAAATTACATGAATGGGGTTCGGATTTGGATCGCTGCCAGAAATGATCATAAGTGAAAAATGGTAACTTTTTGTGCAAAACTGATGCATGAGTTTTGGATTTTGTGGGGAGTTGCTTGTTTTTACTGCCTGGTGTATTGCTTTTCTACTCCAACGTTTGAGTATTGTAGCATGCCTTGCTATATTGTCTTTGCTGTCAAATCATTTCATATCATGCTTTGTGTGTGCACGAGAGAGAGAGAGAGAGAGAGAGAGAGAGAGAGAGAGAGAGAGAGAGATTTTGACCGAATCAGATGATCAGCTGGACCTTCCACCTCATAGGAGCAATATGATGACACTTACCTTTCCTGTGTCCAATTTTTATCAGAAGTGGTTGGCGTGCCTTAATGTATGGTATTAATCATACTTGAATTATCTGCATTTTGTCCAATGCATCAAAACATTTTTAGCATGTGAAATTTGAAAAGTTTTTTGAGTTGTACATTTTAATTAAATGTGTGCAAAAATACAACTTAAATGAGTTGAAAGATAGTTGGTATATCAACTATAAAGGATCGTCCTTTCTAGCACTGTTATTTTGCAGCACATTATGATGCTGATGATATGATCAAATTGTGTAGGGACACTGCCCTTCAACTGCTTTTCCGAGTGTACAATTATTTTGCATTTATTGTTTATTAATTCCCTCCTAAAAGAGAGAGTTTTCAATTGCTAGTAATAGTTTTACTTGCATTTGTAACATGTTTTCAAAACCTTGTCCAGAAAGCACAAAAATGATTCATTCCCTTAAGACCAACAAAAGAAGGAAATTCAATTATGACTCCCTACATCCTTCCTTGATGGGAATCTGGGGTCATCGACCTTGCAAAACATTTTCCTTGTCCAACAATGAGGTTGTCTTATGGCCACTGCCCTTGTTTGTTTAGTGCTTGTGAATAATGGGTTCAAAAATAATGAAAATTATGCATTTATGGCCGTGGTATGCTTCAACTTCATACCTTCCCCCCCAGAAAAGACCAATTTGCATTTTGTTTAATCGAAACTTCGGGTGAGAAGAAAATGGTAATTAAGGTCTGAGATTATTATTTTGTCTCCTGAGCTTCTGTATTTAATTCGCAGGATGGATAAATATGAAAATGACAACATATTAGATGTTGAGAATGCTCCTTTATTATTCAGGAGTCTAGTGTATTTTCGTAAGGTCTAGTTTCTTTCCTGAGGTTGAGGTCTAGTGTTCAAACTTTTGTAAACACGTGTATTTGTGCAATTTTTACTATTCATATCTCAAGAAAAACACCCTTAACCTTGTATGAGATAGGCAGGAAACAGGGTTACTAAGACACTGTAGATTATGTGTGACCTGATATAAGAAATTTTAAATTTTGTTTATATTGGAGTTGGTGGTTTATAAATAGGGGAGAAGTCTTAATTTCATTTGATGCCTAATCACCCTTAACCTTGAGAGAAAGACAAATAAATGGTTGAAAAGAATATTAGATTATTTAATGAAGATTAGATTCAAATCTTGAAAATAAAAGAATCATGTTAGGAGAGTTCTCTTCTTAAAGAGGGTTCAATAGTAATACGAATCAAATTAATTAAGATATAATTTTATTTCATAAAATAAAAAAAAAAAAAAAGGAGAGAGAATATAGCTTAGTAAAATAATGGTGTACTCTAGGAGTGGATGCCACTGGACATCGAACAACACTATTTTGTCTTTCCATTATTTTAAGTAAGGGGGAAAGAATAGTTTGCTCTCGGCTCACAGCGCGACTGCATTTTGTCTTTTCCATTATCACAAATCTGTCTTTACAAGAAGTGAGGGGGTGCCTACATTTTAGAATTGTTTTGCACACTACAAACAGAAAAGTAAAAAATTTGAAGAACTGCATACATGTGATTCAAAGGGCAAGGGATTTTTTTTTTTTTTATTTAATTATTAGTTTTAGAGAAAGGGTCAAAAGGTTGGTAGTCTCTCTCGGCTTCTTTGATTCTGCACCTGGAATTGGGGAAAGTCAGTGTGAATATACCAGTTGACAAGACTTGTAGCTAACCTTGTTTTTTTCAATCATCACTCTCAATTCAAGTGGATATGTTGTTTTATGTTTCTTTTCTTTCAAAAGTCCTCTTTTGGTTTTTTTGGGCTGTTGGGTTGGAGGTTGATTAGCTCGTTCAAATTATATATATATATATAGGAGTAAAATTTATTATTATATATTTATTTTAATATTTTTATCGGTTGATTTAAATTTTATTTAACTACTAATATTATATATAATATTTTGTATATTTATAATGATATTTATTCAACGGTTTGATAAAATTGGCTTTGCTTTATTTTAACATGATTCCATTTTTTTTTTTTTAAATTAACTCCTAATTCAATTACGTGTATCTATCAAGTGAACCAAATCCTGTCGTATAAAATTAAAGTAACAGATAGAAAATAGACAATATAAAATAATAAAAAGAAAAACTACCATATGCTTCAAATATAATTACCACTAAAGAATTATGGCCATAGGATTTCGCCTTATTAAATAAAAGAAGTATTGATAGGATTTTAGCAACATGATAGGTTAATTTTACGATTTTATGAGAAAGTGATGGTAACTACGATAAAAACAAGAAAAATGTAACGGTTAAAAAGAAACGTGGGTTATTTTGAATGTTTGCTTTTATTAATAATATTTTGAATTATAGAACAAAAAATTTTCGAGAGTAAAATTAGTAATGAAATGAAATGGTTTTATAAAATTATAGAACAAAAAAAAAAAAAAATCAAATTCAAGAAAAATTTGTTTGAAATGAAATGGAGGGAGGGATAAATAATGAAATCTTATTTTATAATTTTGTTTGATTTTTGTTCAATTGTCATCTTCTTTTTTGCAATCCAACTATATCTCTGTTTTGTCAGATTAAATTCATAAATGCTGCTTTTGAGTTCGAGGTGCACCAAAAATTCATTCAAGTCCCAATTTTTCTAGCAGGATTGTTTGATGCAGTCTCAAAGAAGAAGGAAAGGGTGTCCCAACCCCTCCCCCAAATGGGTATCTTGTGGAATAATCGAGCATTCCTTGGTATTATAATTGTGGATAATTGGAACGTTATTTGATTTTTTTTATTAAGCTATTTCTCTTAAATCTCATCGTATCTCTAAAATATCATATTCTATGGATGAGAATACAATACAAAAATGATGTAATAATATTTTATGTCCCCCCCCCCGGGCCCAAAAGAAACCTTGGATTTGGGGCACATTTTTTTTCTTTATATTTTTTGTCCTTTACTTCTTATTTTTAGTGTTATCAAACTCTTTTTATTTTGTTATACTGAGATTTGAATCCTAGAGCACAGGGTCAAGAGAAGAGAATTATGACCACTAAACTGTCCACTTAAGGATAGTATTACCAAACTCAAAGTGCCATAAACAACATCTATTTCTTTTTATTTTATATATATATATATATATCAAAAAGAGAATTTTTAAAATTAGAATTTGTTACTTGAATTCCTTGAATTTTGGTCATGCAATTGATAAAATATTTTTTTAGCTTACCCAAAAAAAAAAAAAATGTCACTTGAATTGCATTAGGCTAACAAAAAAGTTAAATACGCCCTTTGCTCAATAAAAAGAAAGATTGAATATGGTAATATAATAGTACCAAAAAGATTTTATTATGCATGTGATGCACTCTCTCTCTTCTCTTGTGAATTCAACCTTCTCTCTATCTAAAAAAAGAAAAAATTGTAGATGATGGGCAAACCACGAAGCTCTGAATCATCCAAACGTTCTCTTCCTGCATCTCCCTCGTCAAATTCCAAACGCTCTGTGGTCTGTCAGGGGTTAAAGTTAGTTTTCATAGTTACAAAAACATTTTTAGGATTTTAAATCTAATATAAAAGTTTACTATCAAATTCAAGTGGATTTCATTATATCACATTGAATTTGACGAAAATATTAATAAATACATTATATTTTGAAAATATTTAAGTTTATTTATTTTCATATTTATAATAATTTTTTTTATATTTATAACAATAAATTTTCTATACAAAATTAATATATTGTAATAATTAACTAAATTAATGGAATATTAATGTTAATATTATTCTTATTATATTGTTTGCATCTCTAATATGGTATTAAAATTATATACATATATTCTTCTAGTATCATATCAAAAAAATATTCAATTATATATTTACTAAATGGAGAAAAAATGTACTGTGGGATCATTGAATTGAATGAATATTTCTTTTTCATGACTTTTGATTTTTCTATTTTTCTTTTCTTTTTTTTTTTTTCCTTAATCTTTAGATTTAACAATTTTGGTTAAAAATGTGAATGTAACGGTAATTAAAAAACTAACAGTTGAAAAAGGTAGTTAAAAATTATGTTGAAAAATATTACCACGAAAACTATCACAATTATTTTTTTTATCTTATCATCTAAACCATAACGTTGAAAAATACGTTGCTTTTGAGACTACACCAATGCAAATAGGACCTCACATCATTGTTTTCTAGACGGTCGCAAGCTTTGTACTCTTTGGAAGGGAGAGGGGAGAGAAAGAGAGAGAGAGAGCCATGCTTCCTTTCCGGAAGAGAAATAAAGAGTTGCGATTTTTGGAGCACCATCTTCTTTAATATCTCTTTTCATAAAAAAAAAAAAAAAAAAAATCTTCTTTAATATCTCTTTCTCTCTCTCAAACAATGTTTTCCCCTTTTCTTGAAGCTATGAGTTTGTTGTTAATTTCATTCTTTGTGAGAGAGAGAAAGAGAGCCTTTTCTTTTATTACTAAATTTTAAGTGTGATGGATGAAATGGAGGACTCTGAGGAGATGGGATGGTGCGCTTTCCGAACTATTATGAGCATTTTCTCATGCGACTCAGATATTGAGACATTAAACCATAGTAAGAACAATGAAATTTTATTTTATAAGTTTGTTTGGTTTTTCTTCAATTGTGTTTTTCTTTTTCTTTTGCAATCCATTTATGTCTATGTGTTGCTAGATTAGGTTTATAAAATCTGTTGGGTTAGAGGTGCAGCACCAAAAAAATAATTCAAAAAATGGTGTAATAATATTATATGTTTTCCAAAAAGAAAAAAAAAACCCTTAGATTTGGGCCACAGGTTTTTCTTATATTTTTGGTCCTTTACTATTTATTTTTAGTGTTACCAAACCCAAAGTTTTTTTTTTTTTTTTTTTTTTGGCTCACATAGATATTCGAATATAAGATTACCAGATTATGGGAGGGGTTGTGATCGCTAGGCTGTTCCCTTGGGGACACCAAACCTAAAGTGTATATATATAGAAAAAAAAAATTCGTAGTTGCACTTTTTGAATAATATTATTTTTTTTGTTATATAAAATTTTGAATTTGGAATTATCAGATTAGTTTGAATAATACTTTTAAACTAGTAGTGCAATTCACCCTTTTTCTCTTAAAAAAGAAAGGAAGAAAAAAAGAATATGGTAACATAAAATAACAAAAGAAGATTTTATTATGCATGTTTTTTTCTCTCTTGTCTTACTTGAATTCACCCTTCTATTTCAAAAAAATTCGTAAAGTGAGTAAGTGAATTGGAGAAAAATTCCTCGTGGAGACTCGATGAAGCTCTGCATCATCGAAGTGTTCCCTCTATGCTTCTCCTCCTTCAAATTTGAAACACTCTAAAGGTCTGTCTAGGGTTAAAGTTAACGGTTTTCGATTTTTTTTTTGTTTTTTTTTTGTCCTCTCTTTATTTGTATGTTTTTGTTTTTATGTTGTAACTTCAAATTTTATGAATTTTTTAGGTGGTAGCAAAGGAATCGTCATCGACGAACTATGTGCCATTGAAACCCTAGAGCCGTTGAATGATGAAGAAGAATAAATCAAGGGACAATGAGATGAATCTAGAGTATAGTTTATTAACACTCCATGAACAGATTTTTATCTTAAATATTGTCAGGGTTTGAACTGAACATTGAAACTGAATTGGAGTTGTAGTCAATGGTTTGAACCATTGATCGATTCATAGTTTTGGAACCATAACCGAAATCAGAACTATATCTATAACATTCGGTTCTAATTTCTTATTTTAAAAAATCAGAAACCATCGATTCATTTTATTAAAAATTAAATATTTATGAATTATAATTTGAATTTATCTATTAAATATGATGAGTTGCATGGTATTTCATCTCTCCATTCTACCTTGCTCGCTAACACAGACATATTTTTAAATAGAAGTACGTAATACTTATGAAAATTACAAAAACGATCGAGAGTTTAGGGTACGTCCATTAAATTACATGGCTTTTAATTCCTTTACACCCCATGAGGACACATGCAGCTTAATTTTTGAAAATAAAAGTTGAATTCTACCCATTCCTCCCTTTTTTTATTATTATTTTTTAATTTTTATTTTTCAATTCCAATTCTAAAACTAGAATCAAAATCAGAACATGTGGTTCTGAAACTTGAACCGTTCCTTAAAGGGGCAATTCAATTTCACTAAATCTAGACCCAGAAGCCAATGGTTCTGAAATCGTGGCCATATCTAACAATTAGTCATTCTTATAAAGATTTGGCCTTAATTGACATAGGAGAATAATATACATATAATACAAGACTTAATATTTATGTTACAAATATCTAACTAATATAAGTTCATGGCACATGTGAGAAACTCTGGACCAAATTTTAAAAATCAAATCCTTAAATTTAAAAAATTATCAATATTATAAACTGCAGTGTAACAGGTGAAAGTAGACAATGTGAAAGGAAGTTGAGAGAGTTAACAAATGATAGGCAAAGCATTGGTGAGAAAGAAATCTGTAAAAACATGGGAAAATTTTCTTTTTCCTCATATTTTTCTTAATTAATGTTCTCTTCTGTAACATTTCTTTTTTATGCAATTTTTTTCTGCCAAAGTAGAATACATAAACAAAGTCCCTATAATCAGACATTGTATGATAGCGTCTGTAACTTTAGTATCACTTGCATAAGTAGTTTTAGTCTTTTTCAAATGCTGTCATCTCCCATGGTCCTCGTGTCTCTTGCTTCCAATGCCAAATTATGCCTGTGGACAAACAAATTTTAAAAAGAAAAAGAGAAAAACTGTCACAATCTTGTACATTATGAAGAATGATGATTAAACTGTTATGATTGTAATATTGAAAATTTGTTTAGAAGCTGGGCTTCTCTTGCCTTGCTAGAGATATTGCTTGATAGCCAGTCAAGACCTTCATACAGTCCCTACCCAGCTGTTGCACAAGTGCTCTGGATGTACCTACCCAAAGAAAACACACAAATCAAACCACAATCTTGCTATACTTTTACCACCAAGGTGGCGCTCAGGCAGCCACACCCCATATTCCACGACCAAGTGTTCCAGCCTAGACCAATTGGTATTTGGCAAATTTTGCAGCCAGTTCACAACATGGTGGGTCAAACGACAGTAGTTATAACTCAAATCGGACATTCTATGATAAATCAGGTGCTCTTCGTAACGCCCAAAGAGGGTGAGCTACACTCATTTCCTGCTTGAACTGATATTCTCGTCTTAGATGACCATGCTTTGGTTGGTATCATATGACTAGTTTGGCAGAAAGAAATCACATTTATGAACTAAACAAGTCCTGAAATCTGCTCAACTAATCAAAGATGCGTCAATATATTATTCTTTCTTTACTTAGTTTTATTATAATTGTATATCTCTTGATTAACTCTCTAAATATTTTCATTATTGTTGTAAATATTTTTATTATAATTAATACTGTAATTTTTCTTGTGATAGGCATAAGACTAAGGGATCTGATTATGCTTACTATATTAGACCCTAGAATTAAGGGATTTGATTATTCTTGATATTTATATATTATAATTTTCTTAATGAAATGAGCAGAATAATTTTTCAGAAATTCTCTTTTATTTTATCATGGTATCAGAGTCAAAAGTCTGAAATCATTTCATCTTGTGTTTGGTTCCTTGTCTACCTCTAATATCTTAGTTCTTTGTTTCTTTGTTTTTTTTTTTCGTGTTATTCCATTCTATTTTCATGGATTTAGTCTTTTAGTTCTTGTTTCTAGTTGGATCATGTCTTTGGAATGATCTGAACACTTTCTTGTTCGATTTAATGGCAAGAACTATTCTACTTGGACGTTCCAATTTCAGATCTTTGTCAAGGGAAAGGAATTATGAGGTCATATTGATTGGACAGATCCTATACCTAACAGCGAGAAGGAGAAAGGAAAATATATGAAATGGGAGGTGAAGGATATTCAAATTATGTCTTGGAT
Source organism: Dillenia suffruticosa (assembly GCA_033439265.1). Lineage (NCBI taxonomy): Eukaryota > Viridiplantae > Streptophyta > Magnoliopsida > Dilleniales > Dilleniaceae > Dillenia > Dillenia suffruticosa. The sequence continues at coordinate 4,864,847 of JAVTVX010000027.1, forward strand.
CCTTGGAAGTGTGGAACCCTCCATACTTCTCAATCTCAAGTCTTATAAGATCTCCAATGAGTGCATGAGACTAGTAAGCGTGAACAATTTTTAATGAAGTTTAGAGGGGAGTTTGAACCAATTAGATCCAATCTGATGAACAGAGAATCAATTCCTTTATTGGATATTTGTGTAGGAGAGCTTCTTAGGAAGAACAACAGTTAATTACACGGGCTATCTTGGAGCAAAAAACTCAAAATTCTGCTCTAATTCCTATTGCCTACATTGCTCAAGGGAGATTTAAATAGACATGAGCCTGGGCCGGTTTCGGCTCGAAAACCAGCCTGGATGGCCCGAAAAAAGCCCAGCCCGCAAACCGCCCCGATGCTACAGTAACCTGAACCGGTTAATGTAGCGGGCCGGGCCGGTTTAGGGCTTTTTGGAACCGTGAACCAGCCCGGAATCGGAATCAGCACCGGCTCGGCCCGGTGGTTCCAATAGCTATACCCCTTTTTTTTTGAATTTTTTCCAATTTTATCTCTCCTAACAGTTATAAACGGTTAGTTTTGAGATTATTTTGGTTCATAAGATAAAAAAATTTTCCTATAAATATCTTATACTCCATTTCCAAAATTTTCACAACAAAATATCTCTCTCTCACATCTACATTCTCTCAATTTTCATTAATATTTCCATTATCATTTCCTTTTCACCATTTTTAAAATTCTCTATACCATTTTCTAGACATATAACCGGGCCGGGCCGGGCCGGGCCCGGTCAGGTTCAAGGGTTGTTCCAGGAACCACGGGCCTGGCTGGCTGCGGTTCCTAGGTCAGTCCGGGCCGGTTCCAAATTTTTTTTGCTTGAACCGGCCCGGCCCGCTGAACCGGAACCGGCGGGCCGGGCCGGTTTGGTCAAACAAGGAGGGGGAAAATTTTTAAAAAAATTCAAAAAAAAAAGGGTCAAAGAGCCGTTGGAACCAGCTGGGCCGGGCCGGTTCACGGTTCCAAAAACCCTTGAACCGGCCCGGCCCGGCCCGCTACAGTACCCCCCCGGTTCGGGTTACTGTAGCACCGGGCCGGTTCACGGGCCGGGCTTTTTCTGAGCCGACCGGGCCGGTTTTTGGGCCCAAACCTGCCCGGGCTCTTCTCTACCATTTTCTATACCATTTCCACCAATTTCTATTATCATTTCTACCATTATTTTTATTAAACACATTATCATTTCCTTTTCACCATTATTTAAATTTTTTATACCATTTTCTATACCATTTCCTCGGAAGATGAACAAGAAGTAGAAGAAAAATAATAATAATAATAATAATAATGTAACAAAAAAATCAAAATGATGTAAAAATCAAAATAATATAACAAAAAAAATTAGTGGATTCTAAAATCCAAGTGATGAGCTTGATAGTTGACGTATACCGAATTCGATGGAACCATTCTAAAAATTTGATATTTCTAATTTTTAATTTATTTTTTTATAAAATATGAATTAAAAAAGACAAAATTAATAAATAAATCATTAAAAAAAATAAAAAACAAAACAACAACTAAGTTAAAAAAAATAGAGTTACAAAAATAAAATAAAATTAAAAATAGAGTTAAAAAAAGTTAAAAAAAAAACCGCGCCGAACTAGGCTTGGCCCGGTGTGAACCGGCCTGGCTGTTCCGGTTTAGCAGGCTGGGCCGGTTCAACTTTACATAAAATTTGGAACCGGCTCGGCCCAGCTCGGACTGGCCTAGGAACCGTAGCCAGCCTGGCCCACGGTTCTGGGAACTGGCCTTGAATTGGACCGAAACAAGCCCGGCCCGACCCGGTTCCATAACTAGATCTAAAAGAGGCAGAGATATGACTAATGTCCAGTGGTATAGTTGCAAAGGATTTGGACATATTACCACTAATTGTGCTAAAAAATTTTACAATTATTGTAAAAAAACGGGACATATCATCAAAGATTGTTCCATTCGGCCTCCAAAGAAATTTGAAATTGTCTACAATGTCTTTGTTGGTTCCTCAAATGCCCCTAGTCTTGGTCAGTCTTCTATTACTCCTGAAATGGCCCAACAAATTATCGTTTCTATCCTTTCTATTTTAGGCCATTTAGATAACAAAAATTCTAATTCAAAACTTTGGTATTTTGATTCTGGTGTTTCCAATCACATGACCAACACTCCCTTACCATTAAATAATGTTAAAAAATATAAAGGCAATCTTCAGATTCATACTGCCGATGGTAATTCCTTACCTATCACAGTTGTTGGTGATATTTTAACCTCTTGAAATACTGTTTTTGTATCTCCTAAGCTATCCACTAATCTTATATCTGTTGGTCAATTAGTTGAGAACAATTATAGTGTTCAATTCTCAAATTTTGGTTGTCTTGTACAGGATCAAGTGTCCGGAAAGATGATCGCGAAGGAATCTAAAGTGGGACGTCTTTTTCCTTTATTTTTATTTCCCTCTCCGGTGTCAAATTATGTTGCTTGTAATGTTGTTCAATGTGATAATCAGGTGTGACATAAACATTTAAAACATCTTAATTCTCATGTTTTTCGACTTTTGTTTAAATCTGGTTTACTTGGAAATAAATTTCGACATTTTCTCATAATGACATTGTTGACTGTGCATTTTACAAACTTGGTAAAAGCAAAACGCTTTCTTCTCCATCGCATAAAACCCACACCACCAAGCCTCTTGAACTTGAACATACTGATATATAAGGTATTATACCTGTAATTTCTCATGAACATTACAAATAATTTGTTACATTTATCGATGATTTCACTCGCTTCACTTGGGTATATTTCTTTCGGTCTAAAAGTGAGGTTTTCTCGGTGTTTAAAGTCTTTTTTACTTTAGTTGAAATATAATTTTCTGTCAAAATCAAAATCTTACAATCTGATTCGAGTAGTGAAAATATGTCAAATGAATTTCAATTTTTTCTTCAAAGTCATGGGATCATATCACAACGTTCTTGTTATTTCACTCCACAATAAAACGGTGTGGCTTAAAGAAAGAATCGTCATCTTCTCGATATTGTTCGAACTCTTCTAATTGAGTCTTGTGTTCCTTCTCATTTTTGGTGTGAAGTTTTGTCTATTGTTGTTTATTTGATCAATAGATTACCATCTCCCAAGTTAAACAATGATTCTTCCTACTTTCATTTGTTTGGGCATGCACCAAATTATTCCAATCTTCATATTTTTAGATGTGTTTGTTTTGCTCACCTTCTTGTACATGAGAGAAACAAACTTAGTGCCCAATCTGTCAAGTGTGTCTTTTTAGGATGTGGAACCCAAAAAAGATTTGTTTGCTATGATCTTCATGCCCATCGAACTAGTGTCTCTAGGAATGTCATTTATTTTGAAAATCAGCCCTTCTTTAGCACACAACAGATTTCATAATTCTCTTCTCTATCTGCTTTACCACATTTTCCTGAGTCGCCAACATCAGTCCAAAGGTTTAAACCTGGTTATGAAAGCATTCTATGAAGCTCATCTCTGGCTTCTGAAATTCTTTCCCTGTCATTGCTATCAACCACAAAGATTAGTCCTTGAGTGTTTTGGAAGTAGTGTCTCCGTAGAGGCCTAATCTACATGTCAAGCACAACACAATAGGATTAAAGCCAATGAGCAAATACGTCGGCCTTTTCTTCCATATACTACTTAATACCCCAAGAAAAGAAGATTTCATATGGTTGTGAAGACAAAATCAGGATAATTTACCTTGTCTTGGTCTCCGACATCCCACACTGAAGCTAACATTCTTGTACTCAACAGTTTCAACATTGAAACCTATACAATGAATTGGAAATAGATTAGGCAGTTAGCACCCACCTCACAGAAGTTTATTCAAAATTTGTTCTCCTAGCATGAATGTTGGCTCCGACATATGGAAGAGACCGTCAACTATTGCTACATGTACAACTAGTCATGGCCTATCCTGGGATTCATTTTTTTAAGACAATGTTCGAGCATTCGTGTTGGTGAGGATAAACAACTGCAAGCATATATATTGAGCAATTAGAATTACCAATCGTAGGTATTGTGGTAACAACCTCCCCAAGTTTGAGTTTGTAAAGTATGGTAGTTTTCCCAGCAGCATCAAGACCCACCATCAGAATCCTCATTTCCTTCTTCGCGAATAGCATTCTGATAAGACGAGATATTGCCAAACCCATTGCTGCAACCACTGATCCAAAATCAGTAAATTGGAAAGGAGTTGAATCTGGAATTCATAGCAACAAAAGGAAGGTGACAGATTACTTACATGAATATTTGTGAAACGCAGAAATGTCTCAAGACTGTAGATAGGTATTCTGGTTGCTTCATATGTAATCAGAGTGTAAGATGAGGTCTATCATGGCATAAAGCGAGAGAATACGATTCTGATGAAGACTGTTGGAGAATAAAGGACATGAGGTCTGTTCACTTTCGGTGGTTCCTATTTTTTCTTTTCTTTGGATGGATGTCAAGCATGTCAACTGATTGCAAGTTAGGGGCGGGGGCGGAATAGGATGATCACAGGGCTCGGATAATGTGGAAAAGTAAATACCACATCTTTTTCATCATCACTGCATGCAATATGTAGTATGAAGAGTTTAGCCACGCCACGCCACGCCATAACTATTAGACAAACTCCTACATTTCTCAGCTAGCATTTTGCCATGACTTGCAATGTGTGAGACCTATGAAGCACGGAGATAAATATGGATCAAAACGTGACACGAATATAGTAAAACAACAAGAATATAAAGCATGGTTGTTTGTGCATAAGATGCGTCCTGACATGGAGAGACTCAAATTGTCCGTCCAACATTGTGTGAGACTAATCATATGGTGATCAAGGGTGGTGCAGAAGACAGCTATGGATTTTCAAAATTTCAGCTAAATTTACAGACAAGAACCCACAAAACATCATTAGCCGATTACTTGATAGTTAAGCATACAACAAACTAGTCTTATCAAGACTCCTCAAGCTAGTCTTATCAAGTTTCTCATAAGTCTTTCTGAAACTTAAATTAATCACTATATAACAAGTACATACTTCTTGATATTGCTCAACAGTAAAAACTGACTCCAAGAACTATACATCAAATGGAAAATAAATGCCTTTCCTGTGAAATAATCTTTGTATTTTGTGGAATAACAAAAGCAGCTTCTTCATGGATAAAAGAAATCCATCATAAACGTAAACATAAAAAGTGAAAACCTCATAAAATACAAATATCAGACAATCATTTGCTGCTATTGGGTGTAGTTGTGGACTCTCCGGACAGGGCTTCTCTGGCTGTCTGGACTGCGCTTGCTGCAGCTGCCGCAGCATTGGTTAAGAGGCTGCCACTGCTCTGTCTATTACCTAGAGGTGATTCTATTGAATGCTCTCCTGCAGGGTGTGGTACATGAACAATTTCCACTCTTCCTATCTCTTGCTCCTGCCCTGGTGATGATCTATGGTCCACTGTCTCAACCCTCTTCCCAACTGTGCCTGCATTTGTTGTCCCAGTCAACTGCATAATATACAGCATCTTGTCATTAGCTATAAAAAGAGAAAATTGATAGCAAACATGAGAAAGAGGGAGGATCAAACCTTATTAGGTTGCATATTCATGATGATTACTACAGAATTCAATCTTGAGAAATGGATGAAGTATTGGTTTAGAGCACTGTGTTGCAAGGAAAAGAAGTGGAAGTGTCATTTTGAATACTTGGTCTTCAAGGAGAGAATAGTTCATCCTTTGAATAGGTTGACATGTGGTTGTAGTTTCCTACTTTCTCTGGTCAATCTCAACAGGCATAAGACCAGGAGATAGAAGTATTCAGCTCAGTCATAACTTTCCCCCAAAATAGGAGAAAAGATAAAATTGTCAAGTACCCACAGAAGTGCATCTGAACTTGATCAAACAGTTAATATTACCAAACCAAAGAAAATTCACATGGACAAATCCTCAGTTCTGCATGATACAAATTAAGAATTGAACCTCACATTAATGGAAGTTTCAAGAAAAAATAAACGGAAAATAACAAGATCATTAAAGAATACTGACAGAGAACATGGAAAACAGATGCACATGATGAGAATGTAAACGATTTTTATGGTGCACTTGCAGTTCTAAAGTGGCACAAAACTAAACGACATGACCATATTGTCTGAACAACCTCAGTGCAATTCTTACAATAAAGCAAAAACCAACAACTAATAGAAGCTCCTCAAGCATAAAGGAGATCAATATATTTGTAACACCTATTTAACCAAGATGAACACTGATGGAGCACTAGATCAACTCAAATGTAGAGATAGAGATTCAGGTTTCCATGTATTCATAGTTTCAGAAAAACCTAAGTTTCTTCAAATGAACAAAGGGATAGGAGTGAACACTGCCTCTGCAAAGCTAAATTCAATAAGTCATAAGAGGTGATCCACTGCAATGGACATCAGAAGCATCTGAAACCCTATGCCTTGGAGATAATGTTGAGCTTGCAGCAACATCAACGTCGACATTAATGATATTTTTCCTCTTCTGAGTTTCTAACTTCTGATATTCCTCTGTCTCCTCACAAATGGGACTCTGTAGATCTGACTGCTGCAACTTTGGCTGGGCTATCAGTGCTTGGGCATCTGCCACCACTGATGCATCATCATCTGTGGCATACAAGATCTGCTTTATGGCTTGAACTATCTGTCAGAAAATGACAGACTCATTAACAAGGCATTCTTATAGATCATTCCACACTTGATCTACCAAAAAAATAATGAACTACGATAACAGTACAGGCATGTCTTCAATTTCTGGGGACTGGCACAAGATCTCAATATCCCTCAACTTGCCAAAGTAGAAGTCCCTCTCTTTCTCAAGACTGTCAACAGATAATTTTAGCTCTGTGATCTGCAAAACAATACGAGACCCTAGATTTAGTTAGATCAAAAATGCTCATAAACTCATGACATATAACAAGTTCAGGTACCTGTTCATCATATGCAGCTCCACCAGCAGAAGAACCACCACTAGAAGAAGGTCTCACACACTTGGCCGCTTGAGTTGCTGCATTCACCGTGGAATCATTCTTTCGAGCAGCATGGGGTTTTGGTGCATGTGATTGTGCACCTCTCTTGCTCACTTCTTTTCCTCCCTTAGATGCCTCTCTTCTTTCCAAGGGATTGTAACTATAATTGACATTAGAGAACCACATGAGACACCTGACCAACTCCATTCTTTAAGGGAAGTTGAACCATTGCCACCATATCACACATTGCAAGAGTGAATGGTAAAGCAAATACTTACAGATTCACATACTATTATAAAGAACCCATAAAGTCTCTTACAAAGCTACAATAAGGATGCAAGAGAAATTAGAACTGCTAATTAACACTATTAATTTTGATCTTAAACAATGCAGTTGGCATACGCTTAAACCTTTTATTTTCTAGTATTAAAAGCATTCCTATTGTACTGAGAACAGAGGTGGGCGCAACTAGTTTTCCTTTTGCAGTTGTTAAGTCATCTTCATTTACTACTATTTAGCATACATAAATATGCAAAAATATGGTTTCCAGTCAATAAAATGGCGATGAGACTTGGGAGATTGCAAAATGCAGATAGAATCAGGAAGGACGATCTGTTTAGTTTAGTAATGGCCCACTTCATCATAGTTTAGTTTACTTTGACAGCCGATAGATACACAAGAAACTAAGTTCAGCTATCCTCCGTCTACATAAATATGAATACATCCAAATGGAAGCATTTGAGTGCAAACCGCGTCAGATGCAACACAATGTGTCCGAATTCATATTACTTTTTCACACACCACACTTTAAAGTTCAGGTCTGTGCTTCACATTCCCTCTATCTCCATCTCTCTCTCTCAACAGTTTTCCAATTTCCAGGCTAAATTCTTTTAGCACAGATACCACAACAGCATGTCAAATCTATCTATCATCCACTTCCAAAAGCAACACACGAATTCCTAAAGCAAACTACATGATTATAAAGAACCTAGAACATGGTTTTTCCATATAATTTTTTTAAAGCATCACATAGCCCTCACGAGCAAGGAAAAATAAAATACAGATTAAAGAAAAAGGCAACAAAAGTTTAGAAATACAAATATTACTTGTGACTACCACCATTGACAGAATCGAAGTATCTCTTCATCCACTGCATGAACTCCAGATTATCAAGAGGCCTACGCTTGATAAGCTTGTTAACTTCGATGTGCTGCATTTTCCCCAATTCAACAAAAAGAATCAAGAACTTAACCAAAACCCTAGATCAGACTCTTGTAACAAAAATGAAAGCGAGAGAGAGAGAGAGAGAGAGAGAGAGAGAGAGAAGTCCCGTCAATAGTATGCTGCATTTCCCCCAATTCATAAACTCATTATATCAACAATCAAGAATGAAACGAAACCCTAGATCAGGAAAAGGAACACGTGAGAGCAAAAAGTAGAGAGAGATAGAGACCTTGGTAATCTTGAGTTTATTAAAGACATCTTGAAGAACCTTGTAGTTCTGAATCATCTCGTACTCGCTCTTGGCATCGAAATTGACTTTGTGCATCGGAACCATTCCAGGATGAACCACATCCATCAACTGACACGAAACCGCACCGGACGCTGTCTGCAAAAAAAAAATAATAATAATCCAAAGAGATTCAGATCAAGAACCAACCGAATTAGGGTTTTCTAGAGAGAGAGAGAGAGAACCTCTTCGACTTTAGAGAGAGAGAGATGTAGAGTGGAATTGATCCAAGAGAGAATCTCAGATCTACCAACGAAGTAAGCCGCATCCATCATCCCGATACTCGTCGCCATTTTTTTTCCCTCTCCTTTGTCTCTCTTCTCTGACTATTCGCCTTTAGTTTTGAGAGAGAGTGTGTGTGTGTGTGTGTGTGAGAGAGAGAGAGAGAAAGAGAAGAGAGAGAAGAGAGAGGGAGAGAGAGATTTAAAGGAATGGGTGGAGCGGGATTTCTTACAATTCAAAATAATAGCGATGCGTTAGGGGCCTGTTCTGAAATGCTGAATGGGCCATCAAGCCAGACCCTGTTTTGGTGTAGACTAAAATAGCAAGAAAATATTTCATTTTTTGTTTTACACATTTTTAGTGCCAAATTTAAGTCCCCTTAATTTTTTTTTTTTTAAAAGAGAAATTTCATCATCATCATCATCATTGAGTATGATAGTTAAAACCCTATTATTTTTCTTTCATTTTATTTATTTTAATTTTTTATGATAGTTAAACTCAAAATTTATATCTATATATATATATATATATATAAAATCACTCTTTCAAAGACAACTGTATCAATCAAGATTTTTTTCTCTTCACATGCAGGACGTGTGGCCACTATTAGTTTAACATTTTAGGATGTTGTGGAAAAAGAAAAAAAAATCGAAATATGATATTTTGTATTAGTTAAGAAAACGAAAAGAGTTTCTCCTTAAAAAAAAAAAAACCGCCATCCTCACGGTCACCAAACTATGTTACTATAAGTAGAGCCTTGGAATTCACACAATTATTTTGTTTATATCTTTTAAACATATCAAATGTTGACACCCTTTTACATCTTTTTTACTTCGTGTATTTCCATTTGTGTTCATTTTTTCAATTATAATTTTATTTTTGTAAATTCTTAACTCGTTTTGTTCTGATATATCATGAGGGTTAAAGTTGAAATTTTCATATATTTTTTTATTATATCGATATTTGAATCTAGAAGTATTAGATTTGAGAGAATGGTTGTGACTATTAGACTATTTTTTGGGAATGATTCCTTTCTCTTCGCATGCATTCCTTTTTAACAATTGCTAGTTTTATTTTTATAGGATGTTTTTGAGGGAAAGAATTGAAAATGAAAAGACTTTCTCCTAAATAAAAAGCAAAAAGCAAAACAAGGAATCATCCCCAACGTCACCATGTTAGTATTAGCCTTGGATTAAGAATGGGCTAAAAAGGTTACATATATCAAATATTTTGAGACCCTTTAATTTCTTTCCACTTTGGTGTGTTCATTTTTCAAATATAATTAAAAAAAAAAAGTTTTTAGCTTTCTAAATTGGTTTGAATCTCTTTGTGGGCTATAGGAAATATATCTTGGAGTCCAGGGAGGGATGCCAACTTGATTTGTTAAGCATTTGAATCAAGAGCCAACAAGGTTATTTTTCATTTAGATCAACAAGATCAAGGCAACTCCGAAAAAATGACCAAACGAGATTGATCGTTTTATATTATAAAATTCAACTTACAATGACAAATTTTCTTCTTTTTCTAATGAATACGTATGCAATTACTTTTGTGTTATTTTAGGCAAAGTACAAACCTAGATCCTAAGGATGTCTTTGCTATCAGATTGTTAAAGGACTGTCTCCTTTTCTTTTTTATACAAAACAATTTTTAATTTTTAATTTTCTTGAATTTCGAATTCGTTATTGTTTTTTATTATTTCTTATGTGATAAAGTAATAAAATGATGGATAGTTTTTTAATGGCAATCTAATAATTATTATTTCCCACCGGGAGAATTGTTGAAAATCCTTTGAATCTTTGGTGGCTTAGAGAGCGAAACGTGAAATGTAGAATTATTGTGAGTTTTTTGTTTGTTCTTTGGGCGGGGGAGGGGGGTTTCCTTCGTTTCATTGGAGTATTAACCACTGAATGTCACTTATATGGTCTCGATTTTCCTTGCACCCCGACCCTTCTCCTTTTGTTCTGGTCCTAAGGCTTGGAAGGGGGGAGAGATGCTAGGGTCTTCTTCTTTTTTTTTTTCTCTCTTGGACTATATCCTCATTACCATTTGAAACTTCAGAAACGATCTTGCGCTTGAACACAAATCTTTCCCCCCTTTCAAATCGTTTCTTATACCCACTCTCAAGAAAACGCTGCGCTACTTCAGATGGAGCCCACCTCCACCAATTTGGTATACCCTCCACTTCTTAGAAATCCTGGTGTGGGGTCACTTCGGCCAGTGGATTAAGACTAGTCCTACTAGAGTCATGGGCCTTAAGAGATGGGTTAAGACTAACAAAAACTCTAAATTTCAACAAATTGATTGTGCCGAAAAATTGTAAGATTGTTTTATTATTAATTGCGATGATGAATTTTAACGTAATGATTGAATTGTAATGGTTGAATTTTAACGTAAAGTGGCTTGTTTGCATCAAAATGGAAAGAGGGATAATTTTACATGATATTAATAGTAGGAGTCCATTCGATTTATATTAGCATCAAATACCGGGGGTTTGGTTTCTTTCTTTTCACGATGCCGCTAAACATCAAAGATCACTTCTGGTTTTTGTTAATCATTTTCCTCACCCTCTTGTCTACTCACATTTTAATTATCGAAACTTCTTTGTGTTTGTTTTTATGTGTGTGCTTTAGGGTGGGGGTTCCATTGCATTTGAACCCTTGCATCAAATGCCACTATAATGTTAAGAACAATGGTCCTTTTGTCGATCGGCTTCGTCCCTCGATGTAGCCTCTGCTCCCATTCAGGCCCCACTTAGATTCTATTGATGTAACCTTTGTGTCCTATTCCGGAATGAAAAATGGAAGTCATTTATCATGTTCTTCCTCTTCTTCTTCAAAAGCTTTCCTACCTGTTGGATTGAGTGTATGCTGCATAGGATAATCGTTCCACTGAATCCAATGACTCACAGTTAACACTATTAGACAAAGTCCAATGGTCCCAGCAACAATGTCCAGAGCCATATGTGTGTGTGTGTGTGCGTGTGAACTTTTTTTTTTTTCCTCCTTTCATTAGGGATCACGCATGAAATCATCTAAAAATGTTGGAAATCCCATTGAAAGACGACATGCGTGTGAAAATTTTGATATCTCCACATTATTGTTGGAAAGATAGCTCCACATCGATGGTCATTAATTATGTTTTTATCAAATCAAACAACTCTTTTATTGGTCCCCTGCATTCTTAAATGAGAAAGCTTTTCTTCTTTTTCTTTTTTTTTTTTTCTCCCCATATCTAAATTCCAATGCATCCATCAACTTCACAACAAAAGAGGGTCACATGCTTTTCATAGAGAAATCGGATTTGCCTTTTGTCTTGCATCGTTTTCAGCTCCGGTTCACTTGTTTGTTATGTCAAAAAATAACTTGGAAGATCATTTTCTCTCTTACTAATGTCTGGGTTTTCTACGTTAACCAGGAAAATCACTAATTTTTACATTAATTACAACAAATTTACTCCCCTAACAATCATTTCGTTCCTCTTGGATGGATGAAATAAGAAAAAAAATGACACTTTTGACAAAATTTTGATAATAATTTTCACTTATTTTCTTATTCTTCTTCAAGAGAGAAAGAAACAGATTGAAAATCATATACAAAAGAAAGAAAAATAAATCATTTTAACCTTTTTTCTCCGTTTACTCTGCCTCCAACTAAAGTAACAATTATCCCACTTCAATAGTAAAAGGGGGTAAAAGGAGTAGGAGAGTAATATTTTATCGTACATGTACTAAGCGAGACAAAACACAAATCATAATATAAAACTAATAATGCTCCCACATGATGTTACAGCTTCACATTTGGTACACCCTTACACAACGACCCTCTAAACATAATCAAACAAACAAGAAGAACAACACTGAAAGCCATGGTTGAGCCTAACATAACAAAGCCGAAAGTAGAAAAATTCAAATAGATTGAGAAAAACCCAAAATTAGCAACCAAACGAGTGGTCATTACAAAGTTGCAAGTCATGAGCTATATATCTTATGACAACTACAAATAACACAAACATCATCACAATCAAAAGGATCTTGGGGCATTAAATAAACATTCTCTGAGTCAATCGGTACATACAAGATACACCTCTTTCTACAACTTGCCCCCTTAATTTTTTTTTAAGAAAAAAATTAAAATTAGTGACACCTAGTAATATGAAGGAGTGGATGGAAACTTCTCTAGTACTTGTAACGCTTCTTTCATTGTTGGTCTCTTTTGTGGCAGTGGTGATATACAATTGAACCCTAATTTTATGCATGCCAACAAAGCATCCTCTTTGCCCTCCAGGTCGACACGAATTGCCATATCAGCCATTTTTAGAATCTTGGACTTTTCCTCGGGCGCAAACCCGATGGATCCAGTATCCGAATCATCCGAATTTGTGACCTTCCCGGTTAGGAGCTCCAAAAGGATCACCCCAAATGCGTAAACATCCCATTTCGGATGGGGCTTTAGGCTCCGAAGTGACTCGGGTGCATGATACGGAGACATAGAGCCCAAGGAACTCGTGGACGGGCTCGGAGTGGCCCCATTGGCTAGGTCTTGGAAGCTGTCTCTTGAGGCTGTGGACCGCTTGCTTCCAAAATTCCGGGTCGACCCGCCCACTTTACAACTTGTATCGCCCGAGATGAGCCGCTCCAGCCCAAAATCTCCAATTTTGGGCTCCAAGTCGGAGCCCAACAAGATGTTGCTGGGCTTGAGATTGCCATGCACGTGCTTCTTCTCGTGAAGGTACGTTAACCCACGTGCCACTCCTCTCGCTATCCTCAGCCGTGCCACCCACGGTAGATGGCCCGGAGATGATCCCACTTTTCCTGCACAAGATATGCGCAGGTTAGTAAACAGGGCTCGGTATCCCAACACACCGGAAAGAGAAAATAAATAAATAATCGCAAAAAGCGCAAGCTAAAGCTGTTTTCACATCGCGAGAGAGAGAGAGACGTGTATCGCTATCAAGCGCCGGGTGCAAATGATATCCGAGGCCACACGTTAGCATCAGATGGTTGACTTTCAGAGTCATTAAAAACAAATATTTCAGTTACACCCACTTTCATCGTCGCATACCTCCCTCCATCTTCCCGCGCAGAATAGCAAATACAGTGTTCATTTGCTAAAATGTACAGATCACCAGTTATTGGGAGGGACGGAGCGAAAGGTGCTTCAGTTATTATCCACATCCGCCGTCGTTTTCCTCCGTGCCGCATCGCAATTTAGTAAATACAGTACAAGTTTGCTAAAATGCGCAACTCCCGCTTTCGTCGTCGCTACTTCTATACACCGGTACACTTTAGCAGAAACAGCACAATCTTGCTAAAATAAGCATATAGAGTGTCGAAAAAACATACAGGAGGGAGAGAGAGAGAGAGAGAGAGAGACTTACTGTAACGAGCATTAGCGAGACTGCCATTGGGAACAAAATCATAAATAACGAGCTTTTCATCAGGACCCCAATAAAACCCGCGAATTCTAACCAAATTTGGATGGCTCAACTTGGTGATGACCCTCACTTGATTCTCAAAATCCCTAAATCTCTCCAACCCAGTTTCCCCAATTCTTCTCACAGCAAGGCTCGACCCATCTTCAAGCACAGCCTTGTACATAATGCTTGAACCAGTTGCTCCGAGTATGTAAGCAGAGGCCTTCAGCAGTGTCTCCAACTCCAGATCTTTCTCTCCATCAACCGTCACGAGAACTCCACTTTTCTGCTCTTCATTTTGTTTTTGCTTCTGGGTCTGTCTCAATTTTGACTCTTCCTCGTTTACTGACTCGGATGATGATGATGATGTTTCCTCTGTTTCTTCTCTGTTTTTCTTCTTCCCCAGACATAAAAACCCGCTTGTGATTTCTTTTGGTTCTGAAGGATTTGGAGAGGAGAAATCTTCTTTTGTTGAGAAACTGTCTTTGGGTTTTGAAATTTCTGTGACGCTTACCCTTCTCTTCTTCTTTAGCCGGAAAACGTAGAGAAAAATCAGACCAGCAATTATGATTCCAATCAAATCTCCTATTACTATTGCCGCAATTACTGCGGGTTGTAGGGTTTTTTGGCTCGGTTTTTGAGAACCCACCGGGGAATTTGAGCTCTGTTCGGGATTTGAATCGATGGATTTGGGAATCGCTGCGATTGCTGGAGGAGAAGTTGAGGTATTTGTTGGGGGATTTGCGGGTGAAGAAGGAATTGGGCATGGATTTCTCAATGGTTCTCCACACAAATCCGAATTACCAGAAAAGGATTTCGAATCCTGGACTTGAAACACTTGCAAATCCGGGATTTCACCAGTGAAATTGTTGTATGAGAGATCAATAGTTGCATTTGATGGAATTTTGTCAGCAAATTCTAATGGAATCTCTCCGGAGATTTTGTTGTAAGACAAATTCAAGGACTTCAAATTCTGTCCACCGAAATCTGGAGGCAAAGACCCATTAATCAGATTTGAAGACAGATCCAAAACTTGAACTGAATTAAACCCACTTGGCAAATAACCAGAGAAGTAATTATTCTTCAAAGAGACAACATTTAAGCTTGGAATAGTCGTCAAATTGTTTGGAACACTTCCCGCTAAAGCATTGTCTGATAAGTTGAGAAATTGAAGGCTTCTAAGTCCTCCGATAAGCTCTGAAAGTTCACCAGAAATCAAATTGTGGGATAAATCAAGAAACTGAAGCTGAGAAGAATTCAAGAGAGAAATTGGGAGAGACCCATTAATGGAATTGTGGGAAAGATCAAGTGTTTGAAGGAATTGAATGAGACCCAAATCTGCAGGGATTGAACCAAGAAGTTGACTGTTTGGGAGAGACAAATTAGTAACTCTATAATATGGATCACATCTCACTCCGTTCCATGAACATGGAGTTTCATCATAGTAATTCCAGTTTGACAAAACAGAGAGAGGGTCACAGAGAACAGAGTATTTGAGAGAGAGTAGGAGAATACCATCAGTATTTAAGCCAAAAGAGTGAACAATGAGAACCGAAAATGAGAGAATTACTCTCCACCACCCCAAATGGAGAGAGAGGACTCCGTAGCTCATGATCACTTAGAGAAATCCCATTCCCACGTCTCTATAAAGACTGTCTATGAGAGAGAGAGTGAGAGAGAGAGGGAGATTGCTAACTGAGATTCATGATCATCAGGGACCATGTGAAGAGAGAGAGTTTTCTATATCTGTAAAATAATGCTGAGAAAAAATTGTGCAGATGTAACACAGCTCACCGAAACCAAACTTCCAGGTTCTTACAGATATACCCACTTTTCTCTCCTCCTTTCTCACTCTATACATTAAATTAAGAAATCCCTACGCTCGCTTATATTATTCAACTATTCATTTTTTTAAGTAAAAAATTTGAGAAGCCACTGTTGGATATTTAATCCAACGTTGAATCGACGTATAAATAATTATGTCTTTACATTTTTATTTAAAATATAATTCTAATTAAAGTGATCGTTTATCTATTTATTTTTCTTAATAATTTAATATGTGAATTTATCAATTATTGATTTTGTATTGGTGATGGATTTTATTAAATCGGTCCCACGGCCACAACTAACGTAACAATTCTTAAACATAATTAAGGGAGGGAATTGGAGTAACAACCTTTTGAGCAATGATAATGATGTTGCCACAAGCCATAAATGTTCGATTCAAATCCTAATTACTCAGTTTAACCTCAAACCTTAACTTGAGTCTTGACGTCAAATGCTAGAAGTTTAACCAGACGGATGGGATAAATTTAAAATATTTGTATTTTGTTTTATTTAAAAAAATTAATAAAAATTATATATTTTTTATAATTAAATGTCAAAAATTTCAAAAAAAAAATATTAAAATTATTATTTAATAATAAATTTATATTAAAAAACATATTTAACTCAATTAAACCGAATTTGAACTTTTTGATATCCATTACTGGAATGCTTGAGGTCAAATAGCGGCCATCTAATTACAAACGAAGCTATTAATCAAAACTCACACGGAATGATGTCATAACTTATGATTCACAAAAATTTTTTAACACTAACTTTTCTCGGTTTTTGAAACATTTCCCCTTTTTAAAAATATCTCAATATGATAAATTAATTAATATTTACATAATTATTTATTTATTTATTTATTTATAATTTTTATTTTTATATTATCTATGTTATGATTAATAATTAAATATTTGATCATTTTAGATTTTTATAATAAAATATAACTATTCTATTATTTTTATAAATAATTAATATTTATACAAAAATTATTTTATTTTTTATATTTACGTCTTTGTCTACGTTTTCATTTATTGTATTTTACAAATTTTTTATTTTTTGTATCGTGTTTTTCTATTTCTATTTTCATAAAACCAAAACTACAAGTGGTGAAAGTTTTCGTAGAGCAGTGAAATGCTTTGATAAAATAAAAGAGATTAAACTCGTAAAATTTTACCAAAATTTTTAAACCTAATTGTTTATGGGAGAAATCTCTTTAATAATAATAATAATAAAAAAAAAGATGAACAATTTAAATTATTCTCAGCAGTGAAATAGATAAGTAAAAAAAAGGCAGTGCGATTGCTAGAAAATAATAAAATAAACTTCAAAGACAAATGAACGAAGAATCGCATCTTTGTGTTAGGTAGAAGACACTCGGGCGGAGTTAAGACTCTTAGCTCCCAAAATCTTGACTTGTAGCAATTTGAGCCTCAAATGCAAATTGATAATTAGTTGGCCTTTTTCACTTGTACGGTCTCCTCTCTGTCTCTGTTATCTTTCGTCTTCATGTTCATGGATTCGGATTTTTGACATAGATTTCATTTTTTTTCCCGTGCAATTAATTCCTATGATTCTTATTTCCTCATTCTAGTACTTGGAATTTTCTTAAAAAAATAGAGAAAATAGGTTGAAGATAAGCCTATTTTATTGAGCATTTAAAATGCCACGAAAATAAATAATGTCATCTTGATGTGCAGTAGTCAAGTCCGATGTAAAACAAAAGATCTTTTTTTTTTTTTATCATACAAAAATTTAAATTTAAAATTATCATATTAAGATTTGTACCACTAATTTATCCATTTAAGAACAAAAATTTTTCTACTTTAGCATTAAATGCTTTCGGATAGAGATAAACTCTTTTAAGTTGAATGATGAGATAATTTATCCTTTAATCAGAAATCTTGAATTCGAACCGTAAAAATGATGAAAAATGATTTAAGATAACCGATCTCAAAAAATAAGTCTTATAGTACTCGAACCAGATTAATCAGACAAAACTTAGATACCGATAATGAAAAAAAAAATCAGAAACATGATAACTTATGCTTTTATCTGGGTATTTCCCTAAAAATCAAATACAATAACAATAATAATAAGCAATTGCACTTCATCAACATGAAATATTTATTTTATATAAAACTACATTTTTAAATTTTTTTTCCCCCTTTTCTATTAGCTTGCAAAAGCTCCTCGACAAAGCCAATCTTATTTGGTGGCAACTCTACTCGTTTTCTAGCCAAATTTGAAAGATGTGCACTTACTATAATTAGCAATTTAGATTCAATTTTGTACACTTTTTTGTATTAATCCTCCGCAATGCTACCAAAAGTGTGCAATCGACTTATTAATTGAAAAGGAATTACAAAAATTACCATTGCTTTTTAAAATTTTTTTTTGGTAATTTTAAATATGAGAATCTCAACTAATTACTACTCATTTTAATTAAAATATAAATATGTACCATTGACCTATTTCTTTGCAACGCATGCATATCATGGGATGTGCTCCTATCAACTTTGACTACATTTCCCATCTGGGTTCATACTATATGACTTCGTAAATTCGACAATTTTTCATTAATATTTTCTCTTGTGTCACCTCGTCAATCCACCCATTGTTTTTTTCTTTTGAGCATTATAAAAAATCAAATATTTATTACTATTTTTTAATCCGGCTAAATCTTATTTAAGTTGGGTTGAACCCTTAAAAATAAAATTCTCTCGACACCCGTTTTCTCTGTATATAAAATTCAAATACGAAATCTTACTTAAAAAGTATCAGTGTTCAATTATTATACTAAGATTTGATAAATTTATCACTATAATTCTATATAAAAAAAAATGTTAACAAACTAGAATATACTTTGGAAGGTTCACTTACTCCCACTTTGTATCTATTAATCACGTTGAATTCGATTAAATCTGATTTGATTTGGATTGAACCTCTTAAAAAACAAAATTATTTCAACGTCTGTTTTTTTCGTATATAAAATTCAAACACAAAACCCTACTTAAAGAATATCAGTGTCCAATTATTAGATTAACTAAGGTTTGGTAAATTTATTACAATAATTCTATAAAAAAAAATGTTAACAAACTATAATATACATTAGAAAGTTCAATTACTCTCATTTCTTCTTTTGTTATTTCATAAACTAGTTTGCAAAGTGAATATCGATACAAAATCTTCAAAAGGGACCGCTTTCCACTCAAATTCTGATTTGATTGTACGCCATTACTTTCCAATTGCTATGAAATAACAAAGACTAAAGCTCCCCAGGCAATTTATTCACTCTGGAACTTATACAAAATCGATAACAAGGTTGACATCCCTGTACGGTCAAATGGGTCTGTACGTACAGTACGCAAATGCGGCTGATTATACAACTGGCCCTACAATGCTTGGAAGAAAGTACATGTGGCCACCGGTTTCACACTTTTGTGAAGGATATTATCTTCCAATGGGTTAAAAAAGATAAAAGAAATTATGTACGAAATCATCATCTAATTTATCAATCTCTATTTTTCTTTTTCTTTTTTTTTTTTGTTTTTAGTAAATATAATAAATTTTTTATCAAGTTAATTAGAAAATGTTGTGGGCAGCTTGATCAACCAAATAATTTTAAAATAGAAACAATAAAAAAGTTGGTAAACCAAAAGGAGACTATAACATAATTAATCAAAAGTAGTGACCAATGATTTGTTTGGTAGTGCATATACTTTACATGGGTAAATTGAGATTAGGAAAGTCTCCCTGTCTTAATCACTTCATTAAAAAATGAAAAGCACCTTTTATTTCGGTCAAAATCACACCTCCTCTCTCTCTCTCTCTCTCTCTCTCTCTCTATCAATAAAAAAGATTAAAAGAGGCTCCAAAGCATGAAAACCATTTTCTTTTAAGAGGAAAGCAGGTGGCAGTGACGAGAGATTGTAGAAAAGGTGGGAACTTTAGAGCCATGAAAAAGGTGATGCTAATTAAAGAAAGATGATTGAAAAGAAAATCTCTGTAGAGGTCCATATAATGAATGGCAAAGATTAGGGTTGTAGTTTAGTAAATATGGTCCCAATTACAGCATTACCTTACCCTTACGACGAATCCAAAGCCATGAGTTTTATAAGCGAGTGATGTCACGCGCGACTCTTTTTTTTTTTTTTTTTTTTTTTTATAAACTTGAAATTACCGTATTAGGGAGGAGGTTTGTATGACTAAGCTATCCCATCGGGGATCACGCTCGACTCTATTGTTTGGATAAGTCTTAAGCCCGGTTGACCAGAGGTGGAACTACTTAGGGCCTGACCACTTCATCGTGTTTGGTCTAATTTTAGGTTCTTTAATCTATGGTATGATAAACATTCGAATGTTTGAATTATTAGAACTTGAATTTCTCCCATCATTTCTTAAAAAGGATTAATTATCCTTAATTTCTCATATCATGATTAAAATAACATAATATATAAGAATGAATTATAATTTTAAAGATTATATTATCATGTGGTAATTGAATTATAAGTACAAAAACAATTAGGATTTTTTAATAAAAATTAAAATAAAATCATCAAACTACTCTTATGTATATATGATTATTAATATACAAATCAATAAATTAACAAAAAGTAGAAGGCATTTGGTACGGTGGTACGAAAATAAGGAATGAGAATGAATCCGAAACATAATATTTGGGTTAATACTATGGGAATGAACACTTTGGATTTATATATAAAAATCTAGGAATCCACGTAATCTAAGTAAATTGGTGGGTTTTGTTAGAAACTCATATCCGATTCTCAAATAACCATTTATTCTTACACTTATTCAAAATTATCTATTACCTTTTACTCTTACACTTGTCTTTTTATATTCTAAAAAAATTGTCCAAAATACGGATCAGACAATACTTTTAGACTATTTTTTTAAATTAATCAATTCAAAATTTTGTAAAATTAGATTTCAAATTTTAATAAGTGAAATCCTGATTAATTTTATAAGATAAATTTTAATACAAAATTTCATTTCCTTTTTTAAAATTTCGAGTTCAAGAATTCATATATATATATATATATATATATATATATATATATATATATATATATAAACTAAATAAGTGAAAAATATAAAATTTTCATTATTAAGTTACTTTCTTTTTTTATTATTTTTTAAACGAATATAAAATTTACTTGATAAACTCGTATAATATATTTTTCAATTGAAATTAATTTTATATAATATTTTAAAACTGTTTATTTTCAATTATTCATAGTTTTTATTATATATTGTAATAAGGGTAAAATTAAAAAATTATTAATTCCTATTTTTTTAAAAAAAAAACCAACGAAAACAATAATAATGATGTCCATTCCAGTGTACTGAACCAAACAGATAAATTAGATTGATTCTGTCCGTTCCAAATCCAAAGGATATGATTTCAATTCTTATTCCGATTTCTAGAACCGAATCAAACACCCCCTTAAAACTTTTTCAAGTCATTGAGTAGGATTACAAAGTCCTAATTCCCAACCTTATATATTACGACGTGAGTCTTTATTATTATTATTTTAATCAGACACCCTTGTGTCTAAAATTACAAAATGAAATTAACTCTTTCTGTGTAATCACTAAATAAATTAGTCATTAAAATTCAAATTTATTTCCTAAAAAGGTTAATAATCGAGTAAACAATCATCTACCCTACGCTTACTTATGCCGTTTGGATATGATTCTGGGTCAACTCTTGTCACCTTTAGCTGCATTAGATTTTAAGTGTTGATTTTCAAAATATTCATATCATTAAATTTTTTTAAAATAAAAAATTAATAATGTCATTTTCTATAGTTTAAATTTTTAGAAAACATGATAATTATATAAAATATAAAATAATATTAGAGCGGATATTTTGAGTTTAAATTATTTTAGGTCATCAACGTGATTAAATGTATATTATTCAATATGTGAGAGAGAATGTAAAACAACAACAACAACAATAATAATAATAATAATAATAATAATTACATATCCTTTGCACTGGACTCCATAGGTGACCTTTGCTTGAAGAACAAAATTTATGCATGCCTAAATGATCGGATCGTGTCTCACATTCTCTATGTGAACACGTAGAAGATAAGGGGAAATTGCTAAGGTGTCGCCATTAATTGGCTAGGGTAAATTTTGCAGCAAGAAGAGTCCTACGTACACGAGCAGAACCAGAATATTTACCACACTATCTGCCAGAGTTTCTGTTCGTCTTCCAAAAAAGGTGAAAGCGGCAAGGGTTTTTTCGAATATGCATGCATGGATTTTGAATTTCAACAATTCCCAAAATTTAATGTTCTCTGCCTTTGAATGCAGGGAACAGAGTAAATGCTATGTTTGCCCAAATGAATTGGGTGGGGGCGTTGAAGTGGTACCATACACTAGCATTTTAATATGGCTGTATTGTGTAGCTAGTTTCTTTATACCCTTTTTATTTTTATTCTTTTTTATATAGGGACAAAAAAAATCACAAAAATATAACCGCCCATAAAAATTTGAATATTCTAAAAAGACACTTGAACAAAATCATTTAATCACTCCATATCCCTACAAAAATTTAAACCCTTTTAATAAAAACCAATAATTTCATTTCTCCTCAATAATTTTATGATCTAATCATGATTGAGGCGCTCCCACAATGCCTGCAAACATCTCATGTTCTCTCTCTCTCTCTCTCTCTCTCTCTCTCTCTCTCTCTCTCTCTCTCTCTCTCTCTCTCTCTCTCTCTCTCTCTCTCTCTCTCTCTCTCTCTCTCTCTCTCTCTCTCTCTCTCTATATATATATATATATATATATTCTATCTATCTATGGGCTTACAATAAAATGATTCTCTCCCTATTTATTTTTGCCGATTAATACAAGCTCTTATATATAAAACAAGTATGATGACGTAATTTTAATTTGCAAATGCAAATAATGGATAAAATAAAAGTGTACTAAACCAAATCCAACATTAGTTTTTTTTTTTTCCCCCTATGATAATCCTTTTGTAGTGGAAGATCGTACAAGGAAACAGGTAGGAAGTATGGACGGAGAATTGGGGTGGGGTGGAGGGCTATATTCAATGCCCTAATTGCTCAGTGGGGTAATTGTGTTTTTTGTGCTTTTATAAGAATTCACATCATTATCATCATTCATTATCAAAGCTTTGTCAAGCAAAGCCTTCCCTTTCATCTGTGACTTAGTTGAATATTGGTCTCCTCAAAAAGCAACCCTAACATCATCTGCAACCTTGCACGTGCTTTGCCTGTATCTTCGCCTTAATTATTACGCCCGCATGAACAACTTTGAACACAGCGAGAGAGAGAGAGAGAGAGAGAGAGAGAGAGAGAGTAGGAACTTTTGGAATGCAAGAAATTATGGTGGGTCCTTACTTAAGTTCAATCTCAACGACTAATGGAGTCGACCCCTTGAATGAAGGGCACAATGAATTCACTCTCAGCCTAATTTAGTATTTAATGGACGATGATGTTATAAGTACTGAAAAATTTAGTAATTGAAATTATAAAATCTTTTTTCTATTTTATTTTATATCTTATAGTGACCAAAAAATTCGTACAATATTAGGTTTTGTTCTTTTGGTTTTCTAACACTCGTCAATGTTAATAATTAAAGAAGAATTTCTATTTGTCAACTTTGAGTTCATTATTTTATCACTTTATTCTGCATTGTGAAAGAATTTATTTTCTTAATTTTTTGTATAATTTTAATTTTATATTGTTTTTCAATTGTCTGATAATTTGTCTTGAGTTCTGTCAAGTAGAGAGAGAGAGAGAGAGAGATGGAATGACCTAAGAGTCTGAAATGATAGAGAATCTAATCTTAGGAATATAATCGTCCTAAAAGCAAAGCTCCAATCTTAGGAGAATAAATAAAATGTGGGGATGTCCTGTCAGGCACTAGAGATCTTCATGTGAATGATACTTACATAAACAAAAGAAAAATAGGAGGATGTTTGGTTCTTTCCCATTTCGATCAAAAATATATATTTCTGGATTCCTGGGCTCGAAATCATTAGTAACTTCCTTAATAAAAGTTTCAAGAAGTGACCCGTTTGTTTATTGAATGACAAAATGACAAAGACCTAGCTAGCCATGATAGATCCTTGGCGGTTAATTAATTTAGAGAAAAAAAAAACTTTTGATTTGATGCTTTAATAATAGAATCGAATCTTATACAAGGATAATGTAATGGACTGATTTTTGGGCCCATGTAGAAGATACTAGAAAAGTTGGTTTGTTGTGCATCGCAAACCAAAACTTCCCCACAACTTGTATACAAATTTAGACGAGTTCATGTGAGCAGGGATCCAAATTCTACTAACAGTGACACCTAAGAAACACTTGCACGTATAGCTTTAGCATTTTAATATAGCCTTTCATTTGATTGCCTTTCGGTGTCCATGTTGCATGCTTAGATGTAACATCTAGAAATTTCAGGCCAACTAAAATCAATGATGCAAATAAGAGAGACCAACGAACAGTCTACTAGGATGGCGTACTAAATTTTTTAACTAAGTTTCGGATTCAAAGTTAAAAATAGAAAAGATTATACTGAGAGAGCCATTATCTAAATAGGGTTTCTATAGATGTTCGAATCGGATCAGTGAGAGAGAGAGAGAAGGGGGACTGAAAGAAGTTGGAATGGGTGACTAGTGCGACAACATTATCTCAATGTCATCGTAAGGATCTCTGTAATAGAATGTAGGGTATAATTGCTAGCTAAATTGTGAGACTGGTACCACAATTGTACGATGTTTAGTTTAATTTTCTAATCTAATAGATTCAAATTTCTGATTATGTAAATATTAATAAATTAGCACCGTTTATTACTGTAGTGCGAAAGAGATAGAGATATTTTCACACTCATATGGAGAGTTTGAGAAGACCGAAATTTTGAGGGCGGGGAGACCATGCCTAAGCCACGTTACAAAACAACTGTTTCTGTGAACATGGACAAAAGCAAAGTGGTGTTTTTCATGGCCCGACCTTTGCTTACTTTTTGGCTACTAAATTATACCTTTCGAATGTGATTCCCACTGTTGCTGTTGTGTCCACTTTGATACGCTTTCCTTTTATTCGCCTTTTTATTTGAAGGAGGATTTTTTTCTTTTGTTGAACTGTAAAAATTTATTAACAAACACTAAAAATCTAATCACAACTAAATTTAAAAGAAAATCTCGTAAGAAATATCTTGACGAATCAAAAAATCAACAAATGAGATTTTTTTTTTATTTTTTTAATGTTATGACTGCTTGAGATGAGCCTGCATCTTGGTTTTATAGTTAAGAAACACAGTGGCCAATAAACATATCCAACCTCTTGCTGCAGGTAGGATCAGAAACCTACGTCTCTAGCAAACACCGTATTAGACTTTATGCTGATCATATCGTTGCATGTGATAGATGTTCTTCTTCCCAAAAGTTGACAGCTGACAAGCATATATTAAAATTTGACCTATAGCTACAGATGGGTCTCCTGGAGATATTCCTTTCAGCTTCAATGCCTGTCCTGAAAGTGCTATCGGTAACAGCGGATCGTTCCATTCTTGCATGGGAGCGAGTCAATATTATAAGCGAAGATGCAAGAAAACATTTGAACATTGTACGTCCATCTTTGGTAGGACTGTTTTTCTGTCCTCAATTTTCAATTCCCATAATTTATGGTCTTTAATGCTAATTATATACCCTTTTTACGACTTTGAACAGGTTATGTTTCATTTTTTTAATCGTGATGTATATATGATCTTAAAAAAATAGGACATAATCCTATCAATTTTACAATTTCACTGACGGTGAAAAGTTGGGAATGAACCAAACTCAATTCTTTGGTTGATTTATCATGTTATGGACCCATGCCTTGGCTTCAGTTTCACTCACGGGATGTGACTTGTGTCATCATGACTGCTCTTCTGATTGTACTGGACGAGTCACTTGAATATGGGTCATCAAATCATTATCTGGCAGAAATATATCTATGTTATATAAGGAAATGTGAATACTCTCTTGTTATTTCCCGGGATTTGACGCACTGTGAAATTTTCCATTACATCCCACTCCTAATTTTCTCCTGCACCTGCACTTGCGTTTGTGTGACCCAGACAGCATCAACTCCTGCCCCTTAGTTGAACTCAAGCCAAAAAATTTTAGCATCTTATGGGGATCACTGGGAATCCTTTTCTGCTAGCAATCAGGGATGGCTCATGTACGGAATGGGGGAAAAAAATCAAGCTTTATTCTGTATATTTAACCTACAAGGAGAATCACGGCTTGGACAAATTCACGTGATGCACATTTTGGGTAACAATTAGGGCTCACACACAACAATTTTGTACTTTTACCATTCCTCTATCATTACTCTACACCTCATGACTTGTTGATCCTCTGCAAGAGTTACAGGAAGCGCTTACTGCGGCCAACGAATCTGGCAGGGTAAATGGGCTGAAATCAACAATGATAGCATGACCCTCCAACACAAGCTCGGCCATTGCTACTCCGGAGGCGAGTCCAGTGAGTGGCGCGCGGCCACATAACATACAGAAAATGTACCAACATTTGGTTGGTCCAATCTCATAGGAATGGGAAAAACTTTGCTCCTTAAGTATTTAATTCAACTCAAATTGAATTTAGTCAATTCTGGTGTGGTAATCGGATACCGGAAGTTTATACAAAATATATACATATATATATATATATATATATATATATATTGTATAAACCACTGGTACATGTGAGACCCCCCCCCCCCCAAAAAAAACCAAGCAAGAAAAATAAACTAAAATTTAAAATCGACCAATATGATTTTGGCCCAGTCCAGCTTGCCCTGGAATTTTAAGAAGGCTGGGGCATGGTCTTCTTTGACATCAGGTTGGGAATTTATCGCCTGCTAAGATGTTTGTGCTGATCCCACTATTTTCTTTGGGCTTGAACAATTAGGTCTAGTCATCGGGTTTACTTTGGCCCAGCCCAAAATGCACCTCTACACAACACCATGTTGAAAAAGTTTTATGTTCTAGGTAGCTTCCCCTTTCATTAGTTGAGGCAATAGCAATGATTCTTTGTCTATGAGTTATAGCTCAACTGACATCATTCTCCTCCTTATCCAAGGTCTCAAGTTTGAGCCTCTCCGATATACAACAACAATCTGAATCTTAATTTCAACAATTTGAACCTCTCCGATGTACCCAAAAAAAGAAAAAGAAAAAAATTAGCGATGATTCTTTTGAAATCAACATCAAGACTAATTTTGTCTGGGAACGAGGACGACTTTGCAGTTCACTCAGATTGTTTATGGTATCCGTTGTCAGACAGAGGCCATGAAACACTAGTAGAGCATTACTGTTCAAAAAGTGGGCCTGTTGCAGATTATGGGCCTGGGTCCATTCAAAATTAAAGCAGGATGACCCACTCGTTCAAATCCATACAAAATTCCAAATTGTTTTTATGTAATTGCACCACCGAGGCCTAGACAGTCAATCAAGGTTGGCATAGACCGGCATAGACCGAATTACACAAGTACACAAAAAAAAAAAGGGGCCAACGAGAACAACACGGTAGATCTCCTGCTAAACACAAAAAGATTCGTTAATCCCTTCAAATCATTGAACGAAACCCCATCAATACATTAATTCCACTGTGGAAGATTTAGTGGGAAATGACCTGTCTTGAATTATCATCCGCTCTTAATATTTTTTTATATATATATATATAAATATTAAACTATTTAGTATTCAGATTTTATCTAATTAATTTTATTTGAATACTGTAAAATCTATTAAAATATTGATTCTCTCAAATATTTTTTTCTTATTCTTAATGTTCAAATTCGAGATCTCTGATAAGGTATTAAAGTGTCCAACTATTCAATATAAAAAACTCTGATCGACCTCGCTTAATCTCTCTTGATCATTGTTGTTCAAGCAATTATATATAATAATTAAATTAAAAACAAGCTTTAGTTACATGTATTTGTCTTGTTAAAGCTAAATTTTCTTATGATTCACATCATACGGAAGGACCCCATGGAGCTAAGACGCGCACTGGGGCGACAGGAATTCCCTACCCCTAGCCAATTAATCAAAAGGATCAGCCTCAATTATTGCTTTTGTCGTGTTCTGTTTTGCAAATTAAAAAAGTTATTAATAAAAAAAGATGAAAAATATTAATTAGTGCTGGCCAAAATATTAGCCATGCTAAGCAATAATAACCCAAAGTGGCCAAAATTAATATTAGCACTATGCCAAAATATTTGCCAAAATATATATATATATTATTTCCTTTTGGGTATGGACCAATAATTTGCATGTCTCTATCCTTAACCTGTGGAGCTTAATCTAACCCATAACCCAAAGTGGGTCCCCGGAAAGAAATTTTCTAACAAACATTATCCATGCTTTGTTCCCATGAAAAATCTTCATAAGATTGGGTAAATTAATCAATAATAGTTTTAATCTCAAACTTATTAAACAATTTCAAAATAATTAGTCATTTTTTTTTAAAAAAAATGTGATAATAAAACAAACCGAGTCTAAGATTGGTTTGTTGCTAAACCTACCACTAAAGAACAAGAAAAAGCCAAATGACCCAAAAGAAAAGGACCACAAATTCCCAATAAGAACAAAAGCAAGAAGCAAAAGAGAGGCATAAAAACACAAATTCTTCTCCATCATGATCTCTAAACGGGTCCACAAAGACAAATCTTACCCTCCAATAGCTTG
Source organism: Dillenia suffruticosa (assembly GCA_033439265.1). NCBI lineage: Eukaryota > Viridiplantae > Streptophyta > Magnoliopsida > Dilleniales > Dilleniaceae > Dillenia > Dillenia suffruticosa. The sequence continues at coordinate 4,893,557 of JAVTVX010000027.1, forward strand.
TACTTCCAAATCATTCCTCAAGTTAGGTTTGGAAGTATTATTTTGACTCACTTGAATGAGCCCAAAATTCTTGAATATTACCCTCCCCTTGCCCTTGCCCTTGCCCTTGCCCTTGCTTTGGAACTCTATTTATTGGGTAGAGAAGGAGAAAGAAAACTTGAAAGCTTATTGTCTCCCAAGCAACTATATATTCATTTAAGTTATTCCTAAAATGGTGGCTCCATAGCTTTTGCTTGAATTTTGATAACAAATTTTGAAAATAAGATTTCTATTCTTATCTTGTCTATTTAATAAATCGTTGTGCTATAAATTAATTAAGTATAAAAAGTTTAAATTAACATTTAACACTTTGTCATTTTTTATTCAATAGGAAGTTTAGGAGACAAAAATTATATAGTGGGGGGGGTAATAAATTCTTATACAACGTTAAATAAATCAAAATTAATATTAAAATTTTAACTTCGCTTGAAAGATTATCAAATATACAAACCAGTCTTATGTTTACTCTTGCCTTCCCCTATTTATGCTTTACAACTATAAGGAGAACAAGGATCAAGCCCTAGTTAAAGTTATTCTGAGTATTCATTTGTCAGCAATTACGCTAATACTAAATGAATTTATGAAAACATCCCATGTACAAGCGTCCAAATGGTCTACTTTTGTTATTAAGAATCGCATGACAATGTCAAGAGATGCTATTTGTAATAGAATTCATTTCCCAACTAATTTCTTGTTGATCAGTTTTAAAGAATTGTTTGAAAGCCAAAACTATTAAATGGTATCTAGAACCGTGTTCCAACTAATTCTATTCAAGATTCTGTCAGACTGTTTTTAGGGGGAGTTCTTCTAACATGTCTATTCTTATATGCAAATGAAATTACCCATCTTTTCTTTTCTAACTTAAAGAGTAGAAAGAAGCCATCAGTTTAACAATTCTCATAAATTTAATGAAAATAATTTCTATATATTTTAAAATATTTGAATTTAGCAATAATATCAGTCTGAACATGAATTCCGCTAGAATGCGAAAACAAAAGCAATTCGTTGCCCCTGTATTAGTTGCACGTCAAAATATTATTTGACTTCAAAAAATTATGCAGACTTTTTAAACTGGATGTTGGATTTCACATTCAAAACAGTTGTGTTGGGATTGGACACACCTTTGATGCATATAGAAGTTGATTCACAAAGAAGATTTGAAAGGTACAGGTGGTTTTCCAATAATTGTTGTTTGACAAGTTTGGATTGGAGTATTTGAATTTACCTTTTTTTTTTTTTTTTTTTGGTTGAGAAATTAACTTTAATTGGTCAAAAGTGCCAAAGCGCCTCCGGCGATTTACCTTTTTGACAATTTACCCCCTTTGATTTCTAACCTTGCAAAACATCCCCTGAGGTTTATTTTTTTCCCTCTAATAATGGATGGAAACACCAGAACCTCATGTTATTATCTAATAAGAAAGCAACCCCAAACACCATCTTAGTGCCAGTGAAACCTACCTGTAAAGAAAGGCAGGTTGATATTTTTGATGAAGTGGGGAAAGCGAAAAGGGGGAATTTTATATTGAGTGGGAAGCAATGTTGCTCAGATTCCATCATACATGTCCTTCCTCTTCCGGTGGTTCTTTGAAGGGAATGGCCACTAAGAGTACGTTTGGAAGCAGAGGAGCAAAAGTGTGGGAAAATGTTAAATTAAGAAAAGTAATCTCCCCAACCCCTTTTCAAATTTCTGAAAATTGTATAAAAATTGAAATTTTCTTTTTCCAAGTAAAAATTAACCAATCCAATGAAAAAGCTAAACCACTTGGGAGCTCCTTCAGGCGGGCTAAGTGCATTTGATAATATGATGATAATTTTATATTTTTGTCAAAAGTGTGGTACGTAGTGTTGTACAACTAGAGATTTTAATGTTAAGCAAATAAGCAATTTGGAAAATGAGGACAAAAATAACAACATAAGGAGACCCCTACTTCTTGCAAAGATGGAATTCTTCTTTTTTGTATCCAGCACAGAGGACATTCTTCTTCCACACATGCGGGGAAGAAGCTTAGATATTTATTTCTATGGACCAAATATAATATATATTTAGATTTATAATTTTATGGGAAAAAATAATAAATTTTAATGGAATAAATAATATTATGGGCGTGTGAACACTTGAACACTTAACTATAGCCCCAAGTCTCGGAGGGCTAGAATCAACTAGCCTTCTTAGCTTAGCCGGTTAGAGGTTGGTGAGGCCTAGTAATTTGGTCTACCCACCACCCTAATTGAAATTGTTGTAAATATAGGCACCTAAATTCCATGGTCTGACCTCATGCACTTCCCATGTACCCCATAAAAACGACAACACCAAAACCATTTAAAACCTACCATCCAAATTCTAACATACTGTACTCAGATGCACAAGGAAAGGGAAGTTTGCAGTGTCTTAAAATTTTGGCACTTGACAGCCTGTGAATTTCTGTCCAAAGAATAAAAGCAGTGAGAGTGACAGGAAGGAACTCGTCTTTTAACTTGACCATTCTAATCCCGGAAAATTTCCCTACTAACTTACTTTCCCTCTATCCTAATTCAAGGTTAGGTTGGCGAACCTTAATTGCATTAAGTTAGTAGAGTAAGTAAATCTCACTCCTTAATTAGAATCCGATTACCATCTTTCCTTTTTAAATCCTTAAGTTTTTCTTCTTGGGAAAATTATACATTATGGTGCTGAATCAGTAGGCTTGTCAAAAGTTAAATAATTATTTTAGGAGGGTCACATACGATATGTATGGGCCAAAAAGCGACAGAACAGAAGTTATAGTTTTTAAAGAATAAATGGTATTTTAAAGATTTTTTTTCCGGCATTTTTAGCACAGTAAATCTATAGGTAAAACTATTGCACACCCCCGACACATTAGCATTAACTTTAAGATGTTATTAATATAGCAATGCCTGATTTGTTCAATAATATCGTAATATCTTGGATTCAAATCTTGTATATACAGAAAACAAGAATTGAGAGAGTTTTGTCACTTAAGAATCTAATCCATATCAAATAATATTTAATCTGATTTAATATGATTATCAGATATCAGTAATTTATCTCAAAAAAATATTTTTAATATCATTCTTAATTTTGGCATCTCTCAATTAATTGATATCCAAAAACACTTTTAATTTGTCGTTTATTTTACAAATAGACTTGAATGAAACCAACTTTGCTGAAACGTGATGCTAAATTATTGATTATTAAAAGCAAAAAAGGGTGTGCAAGCACCCACAGAGGGTTATGGAGGGGGGAATTTCTCAATCGAGATACAAACAAAGAAACTAAATAATCAAACTGCAATTAGTACCGACGTCTGATGGTTCAGTTGATTCGGGGATTGATGTTCTTTAATCATGGTCGGGAGTTTAATCTCCTATAGAAACGAAAAAATCAGCGTCGGGAGATTTACTCCCTCAATTAGCCCCTGCAAGCGGTCGATCCAGATTAGTAAGGACGAAACCCTAAATACTGGGTTGGTGACCTATCCGTGATAACAAAAAAAAAAAAACTGCAATTAGTGCTTAATCCCATAAAGTGATCAAATGAGCTTAATTAGTTAAAAGAAAAAATGTGAGCCATAGGGCGTTTGCAGGCAGAAGCTTTGGTATTATCAAATCTCTAAACACAGAAAGCAAAACAAAGAAAAAGATGCGTAGAAAATGAAAATGCGTAGTCAGTCCACATCAAACCATATGAAATCTACGGATTAAAATAAGATAGAGGTTGGAGCAGTTGAGAAGTCGAGATCAAATCACCCACGTCTCTCTCTCTCTCTCTCTCTCTCTCTCGCTCGCTATAGAGCATCGGCCTCTCTTTTGGTGGTAGACGATTGGAGGATAGCAGTCTTGAATTAAAACAAGTCTTTCACATAAATAATTGTGTGAACTTTAAATTAAGATATTCAACTCAAATACCATACTCTTTAGTCATGCATTTATATTATGGACAAAGCTTCTGGACCCATATATTTCACCTAACATTTTCAATGGCGGAAGACGGAATAATGCCAAGAAGCCTCTCCTCTCTTCCCAAGCAAGTGGACTCATTATTCAAAAATATCATATGTGGGTTATTGAAATAAAAGCTTTAGTTTAGTGGCTCTTTTAAAATATTAATTTTTTAGGTTGCAAGATTGGTGAGACACATTAGCTTTGTTTCATTGACCTTGAGTTGAATATGGTCCCACTTAGCCGATTTGAAACATGGTGGAAGCATTTTCTTGCTTTTGTAAAGCAAAAAACAACAAACACTTAAGAAAGGGATAAATTCAGAGAGAGAGAGAGAGAGAGAGAGAGAGAGAGAGAGAGAGAGAGAGAGAGAGAGAGAGAGAGAGAGAGAGAGAGAGGATCATGATCCAGAACCAATAGTGAAGAATTCTTTTTTTTCTTTCTTTTATGGATATACTAATCATGTTCATATATATAAATCTATTCATAAAAATAAAAATAAATCAGAACCCATTTAATCAAAATCTTAATAGATCAGTGATATTATGAAAGTTATTAGTCTAAAATTTTTTAATTTATTTATAAATTTAACAAGATTTAACTTGACTTATTAGGCTATTGGTTAGAACTATAAATAAAATTTAATCACTCTCATTTATATATAATTAATTATACTTGCTGGTATGTCAAATGAATAGTTAGGCCAAACAAAAATAAACAAAATTTATCGAAACCAATTTTTATTTGAAATTTAACTCAATTAGATATAAGTTTCGAATTAAGATAGGTAACAACAAATCAGACACTGAATAATTAACAAGCAGACTTATTTCTCTATGTCTATTTCTATTAATGTGATTGGCAATCGTAAATAAAATACAAAGTTTTAAATTGAACCAATAGCATCATTTTAAGGAGAGAAATTGGTTTGGGGTCGAAAGAAAGATGCGTTTTCAACCATAAGAGGAAGGCATGTTGCATGATGTAGAGCTCCATTCAGAGGTTTTTGAAAAATAAAAGAGTGTGGAACAACAACTTCAGCATCAATGGCTACAAATTTTTATTCAAAACTCCTCAGTTTTGAAATTTTTTAATATTATATTAATCGATATTAAGAATCATATTTCAATTAATCTGATTCGAGTGTTTCTCAGATTTATATTAAGAATAATTATTCTAACGTAAATTTTTTTTTTATTTTAATATTTTAAATTTGATATTTGGTTTAAAAATATAATATTATTATCCATGACACGGTTCACTTTGAATTTGCCATAACTTTTCGGGCCCATTCTTGATTTCAAGAGAAATAATGGATTAGCCATGCCCTTATCCAAACACGAGGCACTTCTTTCCATTTTTAGGTTGAGAGTCTTCTTCTTCATTTTTCCTACTCAATGCTTCCCAACATCCTTGCACATCAATTTCAGATTTGAGCCTCTTCCAGCTAGCTCTGTTTGACACGTAGAAATTAATCCAAAGTCGAATCCCGAGCTTAATCTAAAATATGACCCAACTTCATTTTCAATCGACTTATGCCGAGTAAAGTAAAATGGAGGGTACATGTGAGCCGGAGAAGCACGTGCGGTAGGTGTGGACTTGTGCGGGTGTTGTGTGCTAGGTTAGTTGAAGTGTACGATGGAGGAGATTTGTAAACGGGATTACGTTAGCGGGAATCATGCTTTGAGAATCCCGATAAGATTCTGTCCTTTTCGGGAATACCACTCTCTCTTTTCTCTCTCTTCACAAAAAATAATAATAATAATAACTTACGAGAGATGCGATATAGCTGGCATGCCTGATTGCTTATCTCTTTGACGGGTCAAAAGGGAACACCCAACCGAGTATCTCTCTCAAAAGGCCAACAAAAACTTTGAGGGAAAAAAATAATAATAATAAAGTAGTAATTCCAATGTAAAAAACAAAAAAAAAAGAAATTAAAAGTGGGTCTCATGAAACCAAATTGCCACGTCATAACAAAACGAGAAGAAGGTATGTGGGGTCCACAAAACAGACAAGCTGACGTGTCGGAAAGACCGGTAGCTTTGACAAAGGACCGTCTTGTCTGAGGATTTACAATCACGCACATAATAACAAAAACCTACGTGGCGTGCGTTGGAGTTTAACACGTGTTGTTGCTCATTGCCAATCGGTTTGGGTTTTATCCTTCCGTCTTTCACGTGCCTAAAAACTATAAAATATTCATGGACTTTATTATAAAATCTAGGTTTTTTTTTTTGCTTATTATAAAATATTCATTATACTAATTTTTATATTAAAATGATTTTTTTTTTATATTTATTATAAAATCTAGGGTCGTTATCGGCCACTAAAATAGAAGGTACCCAAAAAAGACCCGCAACCCGACCCGACCCGACCATATCAATGTTACTCAGATTCCATCGTATATGTCCTTCCTCTTCGGGTGGTTCTTTGAAGAGAATGGCCACTAAGACTACGTTTGGAAGCAAAGGAGCAAAAGCGTGGAGAAATGTTAAATTAAGAAAAGTAATCCCCCCCCCTTCAAATTTCTGAAAATTGTATGAAATTGAACTTTTCTTTTTCCACGTAAAAATTAACCCATCCAAAGAAAAAGCTAAACCTCTTACGAGCTCCTTAAGGTGGGCTGTGTGCATTTTATAATGTGATGATAATTTTATATTTTTTTTTCAAAAGTGTGGTACGTAGTGTGGCACAACTACAGATTTTAATGTTAAGCAAATAATCAATTTGGAAAATGAGGACAAAAATAACAACATAAGAAGACCCTACTTCTTGCAAAGATGGAATTCTTCTTTTTGAATCCATGGCTTTGTGTGGGCATCTTTGATTAATTTATCAAAAATTATGGAAGCACACAGGACATGCCGGGAAGAAGCTTAGATATTTATTTCTATGGATAAAATATAATTTATATTTAGACTTATAATTTTATGGATAAAATTATAGTTCTTAATATTATTATTATTGGTTGCATGAGTGTGTGGATTCTAACTTCTAAGATAAAATAGACCCCGAATATCACTCAATAAAGCCCGGTAGACCTCACCAGGGGGAACCATAGCTCAGGCATTCCCGCGGGAACCAAATGGCCAAAATAAGTAAGTATATCCACATAGTTATTATCCTCTGGAATGGATTGAACTGACTGAATTTTAGCTTATCTTATTAAAAGCTGGCAATCCAGAATGATATAGTTAGCAGGATGGTGTGTGGACACTCCATCCGAGAGTGCTGAAACTAGCTTCACCGAATTTAACTCAATCACTCCCGTATATAAGTTATCCTAGATTAGGAGCAGTCTCTCTCGAACACCACACAACTCTGCGAAGAAAGAATTGAAGACCCTTAAATTTCCTGTGAAACCTCTTATCCATAATCCAAACTCATTTCTAATTAAACCTCCACTCCTGGTACGTCCAGTACTCCTGCACACCGAACCAGCTATGTTTAGCTTGTTCTGACCCATAGATAGAGGTAACCATGTGATCCACCTACCCACTCATGGGGGCATCAGGTGCAATGTGATTATATATATGTGCGATAGAATAAATAATATTATGGGCGTGTGAATTAAAGATCATCCAAGTAATATACCAAAAGACCTTATCATTGCCAAACTCCTTAGTACGCAAGATTTGATTAATGAGTATGGGAAAGAGATCAACTGGCTCTGTATTAATCACTCTCTCCAAAATGTTTTTTCCAATCCCCATTCACTTAATTAATAATTTATCTCTCTTCATCAATTTTCTATATATCTCTTTTAATAGACCTGTCTCTATTATTCTTATCATTAAAAGATAAGATTTAAGACCAACGAGTTTCAGTTTAAATGATACATTCCCCATTTTCATGTAATATGTTTAAATTTGAACCCTATATATACGTCAAAAAAAAAAAAAGATAAGATTTAAGACTGAACACTGAACACTTAACTATAGCCCCAAGTCTAGGATTTCCCAATGGCTAGAATCAACTAGCCTTCTTAGCTTAGCCGGTTAGAGGTTGGTGAGGCCCTGTAATTTGGTCTACCCACCACCCAAATAGAAATTTTTTGTTAATATAGGCAACTAAATTCCATGGTCTGACCTCATGCACTTCCTATGTACCCCATGAAAAATCACCAAAACCATTTAAAACCCACCATCCTAATTCTAAGATACTGAATTCAGTTTCACAAGGGAATGTTGAAGTGTCCCAAAATTTTGGCACTGGACAGCCTGTGAATTTCCGTCCAAAGAATAAAAGCAGTGAGTGACACGAAGGAACTCGTCTTTTAATTTGACCATTCTAGTCCTTGAAAATTTCCCAACTTACTTTCCCTCTATCCTAATTCAAGGTTAGGTTGACGAACCTTGATTACATTGAGTTAGGATAGTACTCTCACTCCTTAATTAGAATCCGTGGGCAAGTTACAATCTTTCATTTTAAAATACAGTTTAAATCCGTACCGAATCTGTGGGAATATCAAAAGGTTAAATATATATATATTTTTTGGTATCATACCTTGTATATCGTTTGGTATATGAGATTTTATCCAAACTAATTCGAACCGACTGTTACAGTGGTTTCTTTCGGAGGGTGGGTCTCCCAACAAGAAACACTTCATACATATGAGAGTCTGATACTCTCAACGAGAGTCGAAATTCGATCATGCTTTAGGATACTTAATCCACATTCATTTGAATCAACCCACATCGGTTGGTCAAAAGGTTAAATATCTTGTATAAGCCAAAAAGCGACCGAACAGCGGTTATAGTTTTAAAGAATAAATGGAATTTAAAAGATTTTTACGGAATTTATATCGTAGTAATATCTATAGTTAAAACTATTGCACACCCCCAACACATTAGCATCAACTTTTTTTTTTTTTTTTTTTTTTTGCGCTATATCAACTGAATCCGAAATCATATTCTAACTAATTCAATTTGGGATTTTTAGTGGTCCATTAAGGGGGCTACCCTCCCAACGTAATTTTTTTCCATATCCAAATCACGAGTCGAAATTTAAAAACTTAATTAAGGGATCTAATACTAAATTCCACTAAACGAATTATCCGTTAATCATTAGTATCAACTTTAAAATGCTATTAATATGCCGATGCATAATTGATCCCATGAGTGGGGACACCATTATAATTTCTCATGTTTAACTTTTGTATATGAAAAAAATAGAAATTGAAAAAAATTTTCCCTTAAGAGTTTAACCCATGTTGAATCATATTTAATTAGATCAAACATGATTACTAAATATCGATAGTTTATTAAAAAAAATATTATCAATATCATTATTAATTTTGGCATCTTGATTAATTGATAATCTTTTTTTTGATATTTATCAACCGATATCCAGATTTATATTCTGACTAATCAGATTCGGAACTTATAGTGATCTATTTAAGGGGGTCACACTCCTAACATAGTTTTTTCTATACTCAAGACGTAAGTTAAACTCGTGATCTTAATTAATTGATTTTAACATAATTATTGAGTATCGATAATTTATCAAAAAATATTATTAGTATCATTCTTAATTTTGGTATCTCTCGATTAATTGATATCCAAAAACACTTTTAATTTATCTTTGATTTTACAAATAGACTTGTATGCAACAATCTTTGCTTAAACGTGATGCTAAATTATTGATTATAAAATGCAAAAAAGGATGTAGAAGCACCCACAGAGTCATGGACCGGGGGGGGGCGGGGGGAATTTCTCAATCGAGATACAAACAAAGAAACTAAATAATTAAACTGCAATTAGTGCTTAATCCCATAAAGTGATCATAAACTCCAAATTTTTGTTCTTTTAGAAGTTTAGGCATGACTAAAACTTCTCCATTTTGAATTTTGCCATAACTTTTCATCCACATTCTTGATTTTAAGAGAAATAATGGATTAGCTATGCCTTTATCCAAATACGAGGCACTTCTTTAGGTTTGGAGTATATTCTTCTTCTTTGTTACTCATAGATTCATGAATGCTTTCCCACTTCCTCGCTCATCAATTTCAGATTTGAGCGTCTTCCGGCTAGCTCCGTTTGACACGTAGAAATTTGGGTTGGGTGGGGGGGCCGTAGAAGCACGTACGGTAGGTGTGGACTTGTGCGGGTGTGGCGGGTTTGGTTAATTGTAGTATACGATGGAGGAGATATGTATACAGGATTACGTTAGCGGGAATCATGGGTTTGAGAATCCGGATAAGATGCTGTCCTTTTTGGAAATACCGCTCTCTCCTTTTCTCCGTCTTCACAAAAAATAATAATAATAATTTATGAGAAATGCGTTATAGCTGTCATGCCCGATTGCTCATCTCATTGACGGTTCAAAAGGTAACACCCAACAGACTCACTCTCAAAAAGCCAACAAAAAATTTGAGGAAAAAAATCAATGAAGTAGTAATACCAATGTAAAAAACAAACCAAAAAAAAAGAAAGTTAAAAGTAGGTCTCATGAAGCCAAAATGCCACGTCATAACAAAACGACAACAAGGGTGTGTGGGGTCCACGAAACAGACAAGCTGACGTGTCGGAAAGAGTGGATGATATAACAAAGGACGGTCTTGTCTGAGGATTTACGATCACACATATAATTAAAATCTACGTGGCGTGAGTTAGAGTTTAACGCGTGTCGTCGCTTGTAGCCCCACACAAGTTTTTGGTCGCTCGTCTTCGGTTTGTGTTTTATCCTCTCGTTTTTCACGTGCCTAAAAACTATAAAATATTCATGGACTTCGAAAGAAATAATCTCACATCAAATCATTTTTCATATTATAAAATTTAGGTTTTTTTTTTTTTGCTTATTATAAAATATTCATCATACTAGTTTTATATTAAAATGTTTTTTTTTTGGGAAGAGATACTTTACAGATATTCATGTTTATTTGATTGCAAGATATTGTTAAAAATCTTAAAATATATATATATATATATTATTAAAATATTATTTATTATAAAAATATTATTTATTATTAAAAATTATAATTATCGTCCCTCTCTATGTTGCTTTCTGAATGTATTTTCGGTTCTCTCCTTCAACACATTTGAGTTCATTAAATTTAATTTACTTAAAAAGGATTTTTCTTGAAATTACGTCAACTCAATTTGTTCGTACCCCTAACAAAGAAAATAACATTAATCAGACCAAACTTATGTGGGCATAGCGATACGGTGCAGCATCCCTTAATTCTAGGTCTCAAATTTGAGATATAAGAAAAAAGAAATGAAATTTAAGAAAATTAATTTTTTAATAGACTTCATAATTTTCAAAATAAATTAATCGAATAAAATTTGAATATTAGTATAACAATTATAAATCCACTTGCATCAAAAAAACAAAAAAGGGCCCCAAGGACTAATGAGTACTCACACTCATAATTTCTCTCTCATAAATATATTTTTCATTTTTGGGATAACTCCAAATATACGCCAATTGCCAAATGGACTCATCCAAAGTTACAATTTATTTTTATTTTATTTTATTTTATTTTATTTTATAGCACTCGACTCATCCAAATGTGCTCTGGGGGTTATCATGTAAATATAGGGTCGTTTGTCAACCATTAAAATAGAAGGTAGCCCCGGAAAAAATAATAGACCCGACCCGACCATATTAATGTTTTGAAGATGGAACCCCTTAAATATTTGAGTTTTTCACCAAACTCTACCACCGTAGAAAGATTTATAAAATATTGTTTTTCGCTAAACAATACAATAAAATAGGGTATCGACGACGAAAAAATTTATCGCTGATAATAAAAATTTCATCGTTAAAAATTATCTCACTAAATATTACCGACGGAACACTATCCATCACTAAATATTAGTGACGAAAAATTCTCGTTCCTAATTTGTCACTAATAGAGAAAAATATATAAAAATATCAACGACAGAATTTTTTCGTTATTAAAAATTTTATCGCTAATTTGTCGCAAATAGTTCACTATCAATGATTCCGTCATTGTTTCTTGAAGCCCGCACATGCACGCCTTATATTTTTTTTTACAAAAAATGTCTGTACTTGGAATTGAACCTACGCCGTCAAGATGGTTTTTGAGTTACACAACCACTATACCACAATTTGTTCTATAGTATTTTTAACGGCAAAAACAAAAATTAAAAATATAATAGATTTTAATTTGGGTTCTTGATATATTATTTATTTTCAAGGGTTTGATCGGCTACATCTTTATCACTCGAAAGCCCTTTTTTTCTTATTAACACTTGATGTTTAGAATTACCATTGTAGATGGAGGTTTAAAAACCAATTCGACGGTGTAAAAATTAAAATCGATAACACTTTTAATGTGACACTGTTGTGATCAAGCAAAATTTATTAAATAAAAATAGTTTGGTATTAATTATAAAATATAGATTAATTTTTAGTTTGAACTTGAAATGAAAATATGAACAATATTAAACGTCAAGATTATCAGATAATTCTTGTAGGTTGAACCGAGATAAAGCTTCTAATGACACTTACTGCCCTAAATTCAGAAATCGAAGATATTTCTTACAAATATTTAGGGCTCAAAAGAGGAGGGTTAAAATTGGTAAAAGGAAGAGGCTTATGTAAAATGCTTCAAACGAGGGTGCAAGGTACACGTGTGTCTCCTCCGGGCGGGGCCAAGTCACGTGATCGGAGTCTCCTTTGCACATGCCGTATTAACTGTTAGAGATAAAAACAGGATTTTTTTTTTTTTTTTTTTCAAAATAATGGAAATCGGACAAGGCAAGAGGGCAGAAGGATGAGGGCAGAGAGAGAGAGAGAGCGAGCTAAGCTGACATACGGGTCCCCACGTAACGGCTACCAAGGCTAAAAGTAAAAATACGATTCTCCCATTTCTCTCTCTTTCGTTTTTGTTGCTCTCTCCCTCTCAAATTTCTCCCTTTTTATTCTTTCTGCCCCCACCTTTTTTTTTTTGCACTTCAATCCTCCATGTTTTCTGCGTTTATACTTTATACTACTACTATGCAAAAGGTTGATTTAGTTTGTTTATTTAATTAAATAAATCAATAATAAAAACCATAGAGATTTTCATTAAACAAGTAGGAAGTGAGAATAAAATAATGATTTATTTATCAAAATAATTTTGGTTTATTATTTGTTTGAAATCTTTTAAATTTGTTAACAAAATAAGGTCTAATAAAATATAAACTTTACCTTATATTATCTTTAAAATAAAAAGTTACTAGTGAGGACTCAACCTTGTACAACCAAAATAATTCCATACCGTCAATCTCACCCGTTGATTTTTTTTTCTTTTTTTTTTCCTACGTACGCTAGGTCGTCATATTCGAGATAGCCATGTGGTACCAGGTTAAGAAATAAACAAAATTTGGTACCATAATACTTGGTGATGATTACTTCCAAATTTGTACCTTCAACTGAATTTGTTGTCGGGCTAGTGACAAGTACACGAGGAATGATCAAACCTAATAACCACAATTTTGTATTTATTTATATATTTATTTTATTTTATTTTATTGGGTTGAAGACACTATGGCTTCTTTGATAAGATGCTCGGACAAGAAGAAGCGGTCAAAAATTAGGGAGACCTACAGGCTGTCAAAGGAAAACTATCATTCTTGGTTGCAGAGATTTCAGGCTACTTCAATTACGATGCTATATACGTACCTCCAACATTTTAATTGAATTTGCTATCGACCCCCAATCCGTAAATTAATTTAATCTCGTTTTTTAAGAATAATAAATTCTAAATCTTTCGACTATTTAAGTAAACAAATGGCAGTGATGTAATAATAGAATAATAGGGGAAGGAAGGTAAGAGGAAGTTGCCCTCTGTTTGGGGAGCGTGCAACTTTCCGTACGATGTTTACGGGCAAAGGGGAGAAGACGGTTTTGGGAGTTCGAGAATGGGGTGAGGCGGTGACCGGCAAGTGTCAGTCAAATGCCGTTGGGAGGTGGGGAGTGGTGGCAGGTTTACGGCCAGGCCTGATGGAAATGCAGTAATGATTCGCCTTCCCATGAGGTGACCAATCTTGTCGTTTTGTCCACCTCACCATTTTTCCCTCACTTCCCGTCTTTTTCCATTTTTCTTCTTATATTTTATATTTTATATATAAATATATATTTATATATTAAACCTCTTAATTTTTGACTGATGCTAACAAAAAAAAATAAATAAATAAAGGAGTTAAATACTCAATAGATCAACTTATGCAATAATTACTTTTGTTTATTCTAAAAATTTTTTTATTTGTTTATTTGATAGGTACTATAATAAATTTAAAATTATTAAAGTTGGGAGCTTTTTATTTTTTATTAATTTAAATTACCATATAAGATTTAAAATTCACTTAATTTTTTTACTTAATTGATCCATATAGTATATTATTCAGCATTCATTAATCTTATTTTATTTATTTTCCTTAAAACAACATAAATTATATTAATTTGGAATTTTTTGAACCAGCTTTTTGGATTTTAAATTTGGATTTTTTTTAAAAGAAAAGAGGAAAAATGAGAAAAAAAGCGATGCTGTCCGGGCTCCATTTTTTTTTTCTGAATTTGATTTATCGTCGAATATCTAAAATTTTATTCTAACTAATTTCGATCGAACTGTTATCAAATTTTAATTAAGAGAAAATTTTTTTAATGTTATTTTTATCACAGACTAATACTTAAATCTTGAATTTTAGTTTAGAGTGTCAGTGTCTTCTTACCGGACCAATAAAGAGTTGAGCAGTCCATGCTGTATGAGTCTAACGCAACCCGCTCCTTACCAGCTTCATCTCCCCTGGGCCCCCACCAGCACTCAAAATTCCCCCTACTCCCTAATGTTATCCTCTCTGTCTCTCTCTCGATTTCAACATTTCAAAATGACATACCTTGTATAAAACCTGGCGTGCACTTCACCGCTCTCCACAAGCTGCAACTCATAAGCAGCACGTGATTGACACGCTATCCTGTAACAGGTAAACAAACGTTCGGCAATGTAAATCAGTGCAAGTTCTGATGTGACGCGTGTCCGTTTGACAGCTGTATGCAACCGCCACTCCAATTAAGCGGTGCCCATAACGCTCTTCCCACCGGCCCAACCGGTCATCCCTATCCTCCTCTCTCTCTCTCTCTCATATCTATATAAACCCCCCTTTTTTGTTACTGAAATGGAAAGTGAGAGAGAGAGAGAGAGAGAGAGAGAGGCTAACCCAAATCAAAAGTCTTTTAATTGAAATACTCAATAAGCATTCTCAGATTGGAGGGTTGTCAAATCTGAAATCCTGACCGTCCATCTATCCGATACGGCAAACGCAGTCCGGAAAGAAACTATGGATCGGATAAAAGGTCCATGGAGTCCGGAAGAGGACGAAGCATTAAGAAGTCTGGTGCAAAAACACGGACCCAGGAATTGGTCTTTGATATCCAAATCGATTCCGGGTCGGTCCGGAAAGTCCTGCCGATTGAGGTGGTGCAATCAGCTGTCCCCGCAAGTAGAGCACCGAGCTTTCACGCCCGAAGAAGACGAGACGATTATTCGGGCTCACGCTCGGTTCGGGAACAAGTGGGCTGCTATTGCCCGCCTTTTGTCGGGTCGAACTGATAATGCTATCAAGAATCACTGGAATTCCACTCTTAAAAGAAAGTGTTTTTCTGATAATGAATATCAGAAACCGCCGTTAAAAAGAGCCGTCACAAACCCAAACCCTAGTAGTCCGTCTGGATCTGATTTGAGCGACTCCAGCTTGCCGATGATATCGCCATCGTCTCCTCCTCTTCAGGTTTTCCGCCCTGTAGCGAGGACCGGTGGAATTGTGGTGGAGGCGACGGCCGCTTCGTCGACGACGAATGAGCCAGAAACTTCGCTCTCACTCTCTCTGCCTGGGGTGGATTCATGTGAAGTTACGAATCAGAACCAAATCGCGTCTCCAACTCCGATTCAGCAGATTTCACCGGTTCCGGTGCAAAAAGGTGACGTTTTGAGAAGTCCGGGAGTGACGGTGGCAGCGGCGGCGGTGCAAAACGGTGACTTATTAAGAACGTCGACGTCGGCGTTAAGTGTGCCGTTCAGCGGGGAGTTTATGGCGGTGATGAAGGAGATGATAAGGAAGGAAGTGAGAAATTACATGTCTGGATTGGAACAGAGTGGCATGAATATGAATATGATGATGTGTATGCAACAGCAACAGATTCATGATGGAATCAGGAACGTTGCCTTGAAGCGGATTGGTATTAGCAAGATCGAGTAAGAGAGAGAGAGAGAGAAGGAAAAACAGACCTTGTTTTCCGGTACTCCAGGGTAGTTTTTGTTATAAATACCAGAAAAATAATTTTGCTGATGTACAGGGGGAGAGAGAGAGAGAGAGTTCTCGAGGGAAAGCAAGATTAAAACCTTGTTTTGTGAATTAGTTGCAAAGCAGCAACCTTTCAAAAAAAAAAATCGAAGGTTTTCAATATGTACTTGCCTAGGTAGTTAGATTTCAACTTTCTCTCTCCAATTGATTAAGAATCAAATCAATTAAAAACTGGATTTGTGTTTGATTTGAATCAAAATGATTAATGGGGCTTGGATGTCTTGAACGAAAGAAGAGAAAAGAAAAGGGATATGGGGAGTAATGAAGATCATACAAATTTGTTTAAGGTGTGATTGGATCTAATGAAAGAGGGACTCAGAGACCTTTGTTTGAAGGGTACGGCAGGGTACTTCCTACACACTGCAAACAACAGGACCATAAAATAAAATCTCTCATCTCATGGTCTTATGACCCATGCGTATTGTCCTAAAACATTAGAGAGAACTACTGATGGTGTCGGTAAGATGGGTATTGTATTTCTTAATCAAATCTTTGGATTCAAAACTTGAGATGAAAAACTTATATCGGAAAAGATCTTCTTGAATTTGGTTTCTGACGACGTTTGAATTAGTGACTCTGGATACCGCGGTGAAAAATTAAAAAAGAAAGTTACAGAGACAGTTTTACAGTTGGAAGTGGGGTTTGGAAACAAGAGTTGGTTCTTTATCATATTAATGACCCAAATTGTAGCTTTTGTAACGAAGGATTGGGAGAATCAAAAAGGACTAGAATGAGAAAGAAAGAAAAACCGAATGCTTTCATGCGGTGTTGGTTATTTAAGTAGGTAAAGATCTCTAAAGTTCTAGAAAGTTGACAAGTTATTATTATAATAATTATTATTAAAGTATAATCATGGTGGAATTGAGAGATTTTCAGAGGCAACTGCAAATACCAAGAACCAAAGGGTTGTGCTTTATAAAAGAAGAAAGGGAAAGGCCAACAGTACCAAAAAAAAAGAAAAAGAAAGAGAAAGGTCAAGTTTGGGGATTAGGGTTTGCATTATGATGGTTGTAGTAGGTTTGTGTTACATGGGCCAAATGGTTTAAGAAACCCTTGTGATCGAATCTTGTTTTCCACAACTAAATAATTTCGGGCGTGTTTGGCTTTTGATTGTTTCCATCACAAATCAGAATGCTTGACCTAAAAAGGATTGGAGATGGAAAATAAAAAAAGACAAGAAAAGAAAGTAGGGAAACAATAAAGACCATCCAACAAACGTATCTTCTTTAACCAACATTTGACAAAGACATCACCATCATCATGCATGCACCTGATGTTGACTGTTTCCAAACATAATAGGTAATCAAATACAATTTTGTAAAGAGCTCAAAATTCTTATATATACATAATTATATAAAGCAAAAATCAAAATAAAATTGATGTTGGCTAATAAATGCCCTTCAAAATTCTAATATATATAAAGTCTTCAATTCTAATATTGTAGGGTTCAATCACCTAAGGACACAACGGAAAAGAAATTGAGACAGAAGCAACATAAGAGCTTTCAAGAAAATTATTGCAACATTTTCTACTAAAGCTGTTAGAAAAAAGGATGGTTTACTGAGACTCTCCTTCAAACAATCAGATGAGATTCTTCATTGAAGACTTTCAAGAATTTCATCTTTTTTTTTTTTTTTCTACTTCTATGGATATTCACAGTAATCCAAGAATAAACTCTTGTTGACCCAAAGCTTCAAAGCTCCAACTTGTTAAAATCAAAGAGAGGTAACTATGTTACAAGGGTGCAGCATGTATGGGGTCTGAAGTTGCCGTACTTCTCCTCAAAAGCATGATCAAAGACTTGAGCTCATTAACCAAATGCTCCAAGTCATGTTTCCAGGACCAAGAGGGATCATTCAGAGCCCGTATAGAATTCAGACAAACAAGAAGGGTTCCACCTTCATGTAAAAGAACCTGCAAGGTAATTTAGCAGGAGTTGTCAAAAAAGAAGTAACACAGCTTACTGCTTGTAACCACAGAGAGAAAAAGTTGAGAAGATTCAACAACTACGACCTACAAACAAGGGCTGCAAGTTATGTTTTTCAATTTAGAATTTGCATGCTCACAGAGGGAGAGGAACTAAACAAAGAACGGAGCCAGTTGGACATGGCACCAAGGACTTTGTAACTTATAAATCAAGAAAAACCAAAACAGGAGAAATTGCAATGTAAACAAGGGTGAAGCCATTGGAGAGAGACATTAAACCCATTGTTGTTGTTGTTGACTCTGTTGTTTTGAATTAAAGATGAGAAGGCTTTCAGAGGACAGTACTTTCAACAGATAGGCACCCTAAATGATGCAAAAATCATGGCAATCTCCACTGTCCTAAATGATGAAAATTTAATTAGTTCTAAGTCGAAATTTGGACCAGAGAACAATAATGTTGACAATATATAACTAGGTCGGTATAACTGGTGAGTGTTTTGCAAATTCAGATTGAGGATGATAAGCAAGCAGCATGCAAAATAACGCACCAAAAATCCATGCTGGAATATTAGCATGTTATCATGATGAAATTTTCAATGTTTTCCATGAAAACTGGTAATTTCCGAGAAGGGAAAGTAGCCTTTTCTATAGTCATTAAGACTGCAGGATGACATTTTAAAGTTTAATAGGGTAATGAATACAGCAAATAGTTCTTACAGTAATTAAAGCAAAATGCTCACTGTTTTTACTGCCAAAGGAGAGATTGCTTGGGGATAAAAGACATTCTTTAACATGAACTAGACTTTAAACGGTACAATAAGTTTCGATCCCAAGCAATAGGTTTTAAGACATTGCACATATCAACATGTTGGTTACAATGGCTGGTGATGGTTAGAAATGCTTATACTTTTTTGATAATCTTGTTAACCATGTGTATGTGTGTATTTACAAAGGCAGATTAGGAAATATCCACAACAAGAAAAATTTCAAGACAACGCATTGTAGATAAATTAATTACCGTCAACCACAGAGGAAGAAATCCTAATACAGATGGTAGAGACGCCAAAAGAATGCATGATAAAGCAAGGGCAACGCTTTGCTTGACCTGGAGAAGCACATGCAAGAAAAATTGAATAATGAACATAATTAACATGACCAACAAACATAAGAGCATGACCTCATACCAGCGAAGTTGTTTGACGAGACTTAGCAACGCAAAATGGCACACCAGAAATATTATCCTGCAGCAATAACACGTCAGCAACAGATATAGCTGTTGCACTAGCACGTTGAGCAAGCACAATCCCAACTGTAGCAGCAGCTAGTGCTGGTGCATCATTGATACCGTCTCCTACCATAATCAAGCCTCCCCCTGGCATGAATTCCAAGATTGTCAATGCACTCATTCTCATTGTTTGAAAGTGAAGTTGTATAGCATTACTTGACTTTTAGCCAAGGACCATTTTAAGATTTGCAGAACTCAACCATTGAGTAACCTTTTTAACTAGTGACCGAAACATCTACAAATTTGAGGTTGAGTTCCAAACCTCATTATAAGGAAACACCAAAAATTCTCACAGCCCCAGGCCATATAGTTGAAAATTCAGAAACTGACAGCAATAAGTAGGAAGATAAGCACTTGTTAATTATTCAATTTACTCTGAATATGCTACCAGAGTTCCTACACAACCAAAGAAAATATCCCCAGAAGTTGAGTGCTGCATAGATGCCATTGATCGTTTCAAGGATGCAATATAAAGGTGTTATGGTGTTGTAGACATAGTTGGCTCATAAAAGGGAAGAGAGAGAGAGAGAGAGAGAGAGAGGAAAAATTGCAGGAGCATCTTGTGGGCAGGAATATTGGAAGAGAATCTGCAGGAAGAACTAGGTTTCAAAGTCAAATCCTAGTTTTAAATATATTGAGGACCTATCTGGTTAG
Source organism: Dillenia suffruticosa (assembly GCA_033439265.1). Classification (NCBI taxonomy): domain Eukaryota; kingdom Viridiplantae; phylum Streptophyta; class Magnoliopsida; order Dilleniales; family Dilleniaceae; genus Dillenia; species Dillenia suffruticosa. Next base: position 4,913,714 of record JAVTVX010000027.1, read on the forward strand.
AAATTACCCGATCTGCATATCTGGCTGCATTGAAAGGGCCAAGAAAACATGGAAAACCTCATACAACATGATTCAGCTCACTATAAGAGTGGTTTAGCAAAAATAAAACAGAGAAAAACTTATAATCACAGAAAAAAGGGTGAAAACAACCTAATTGCAAGCATGACAACAACGTATCATTTACCTACAACATTCAACTACAATAGTAACCAATATAAATATAGAATAAATACGTTTAATCGTGAACAGAAATCTCACCTGCATTTCTCGATATCTTTTTGACATGATTTAGCTTATCCTCAGGCTTCAGGCTGCAATGAACTTCACTGATACCCACAGCATTTGCAACTCTCCATGCACTTGACTCATGGTCACCAGTTAACATCATCACAAGGAGCTTTGCCTGCTCTTGCAATGTCGCAATGACTTCCAAAACTCCAGGGCGAGGTTTGTCTTCAAAATGAAACAAAGTTACCTGCATGAAATTGATTAGGCCGCAACTTTTACCTTTCTCAGATTGACATAGCAGGAGAAATTTTCTAACTCATTTTCCCGCTAACCTCAAGTTTAATGTTGTTACAAAATAAATTTTTATTTGCCTATTTCCAACCATTTCCCTTCCGTGGTACTTCAAAAATTTCTCCGACGACTATTATTATGTTCCTTCAAACAAATGCCCACTGGATCTGATTAGCATTAAGAGCTCACCCGGTGCACAAAGTGTTCCTCGGTTTAGTGCAGAGATAGGGGGAGGATAAGCGTATATGTACGCAGTCTTCCCTTTGCATTTTTTGCAAAGAGGTTGGTTCTGGTTAGCATTCTAACCTTAAAAAGTTAAATGGAAGATATAAACAAATTGGAAGGTGAATCTTGTTCTGTTTAATTGAGGTTTAAGGGGCTGGAGGTCAAAAGTACATGAATTTTAGTAAAAAGGATGTAGAGTATCACCTTTTTGTTTATTGAAAGAGCAGCATGAACCAGGTCACTTCCGAAAGGAGATGTGCTCACAGCTTCCTTTATCTTCTTCGAGTCATCTTCGGATTTACAAAGTGAAGCAATGTACTCAACAGAACCAAGTGATGCTTTCAATGGTTCGCCCCTTCCAATTCCTGACTATAAAAAGAAAAAGGTGAATGTAGATTCATTTTATTTTCACCAACAAAACATAAATTCAAGACATAGAAGATTGGAAATCACTTGTAACATTTTATTCAAAATGGTCCAGGACTTCAAAAGCAATCAGCTTGAGGAAGAATTCAATAGTTAGAATAATAAATAAATCGAGAGTAGCTACTTAACAGGTGAAGCAAAGAAACTGTAAAAAAAAAACAACAGATATGTAGAATCAACATGATGGCGAGAGATATTAAAGTATCAGACTGATCCCCAGATGTATTGCCCAAGTATGGTTAGTATTTGCACCATTCAATCTGAAGTTCAACAGCATTGAAGGTATAAGAGAGCAATGACCAATAAAAGTTGCATTTATTAGTCAAACATCATTCTAGTTTGAGAATAGCAAAACAGCTATGTTAAACTTTTGGCACATTTAAAGTACATCATCATAATAGCAAGTGGCAAAATCTAGTTCATCTATCTCCAACTATAGGAAAATCTGTTTGGACCTTTATGATGCAAAATTGGCCCCCGACCATGTGATCTGGTGTTCTAAATAACTAGATAGCAATGATGGATCTACACTGAAAGTGGTCTAGTAGTTGATACCATTCCCTCCAAATAGTCAAGATTTGTGACAAAAAGTTCAGGCAACATTTGTAGATAGAAGATGAAAACTTCACCATCAAAGTTCAAGGCTATTACTAACATGCTGGTCAAGCATTTATCACAACACATTACCTCCATCCTTGTTAGAGTTGCAAAAAGGCCCCTGCCAGGAAAGTACTCAAAACTTTCAACAGAAACAGATGGAAGATCTTTTCCAATGCTGTGATCCACAACGGCTCTGGAGAAAGCATAACACAATGATTACTTTAAAAAGACAATTGAAGGAAAAGAAGAGAAGAATAAGGCCTCGTTGATACAAACTATTCTATTGAAACTCGAAACTCATACAATAGCAATGCTGTCAGTTGAGATACAGAAATGGACCACATAAAAGTCCATATCCTGGCAGCACCATTCTTAGTGAGAGGACAAGAAGATTACAAATGTCCAACTCTGCACTGAGTGCTTCTATGTGAAATAGCACGTCAACATTAATAAGAAAGATATTCATTTGTCGATAAGAATTATAAAAGACAACAAAACCAAGATAACTGTAATTGTGAAAGATATATGTTTAAGCAACAGCACCTTCCAATAGGATGAGTGGTCCCCTTCTCCATGGCAGCTGCTACAGCAAGAGCTTCTTTTTCACAAGTGGGAATGCAGCAAGAAACAATTCTTGATTTATTGTCCATGTCCTTATGACCATGAATAGGTTCAATTGCCTTACATACAAGCTCCCCAGTAGTCAAAGTTCCAGTTTTATCAAATGCAACAGTGTGACAGGCAGCCAAAGCATCCAGAACATGTCCACCTTTCAGTAATATTCCCTGAGAATCATTAGAGTTTGTTATCAAAGCAAGAACATTGCAACTTACACAAGAGTAAATCAGTGTTGTTAAGAGGTGCTGGGGCGCTCGCCTAGGCGCCTGAAGTGATGCTAGGTGAGACCCCAGCACCTCAAAATGCTTGAGGTGCATTGCAAATGACCAATTTGCCCTTGTTATAATTTATTGGAAGAGCTATTTCGTAAGTGTGACAATTAGGTTAGAATTAGAAATAATTAAAAAAAATAGAAACAGGAGACAAAAGAAGCGAAAGTCACTAAGAAGTAGAAGAGTGGACGATGACACTGAATGAGGAGAGGAAGATCGGTAGACAATGCTGAGAAAAATCAGATCAAAAATCAGGTATTTTCTTCTTCTTCTTCTTGCATTATGCTGTCAAAATTTTATTACACCTTTTTGTTTTGCTGGGTTTTTTTTGGTGGGGGGGGGGGGGGGGAAGGGAGGCTATGATTGCAAACTTTTTCCTTCAAAAAAATTGTTCTCTATTGGGTGCTGCCCCTCCGACTGAAGCTGTTTGTGCTTTTTGGCTCATGTCATACCTGTATTTATTTATTTATTTATTTTGGCTCAATTTGAATTTTGACAGAGGGTTTCCATTTTCTTGGCTTCTCTTTTTTCATGCTCTCTCTGGTCAAATAACTTTTCTTGAACTCGAACTCTTGTGGCTACGTCATACCAATATATATATATTTTTCGCTCTTTTCCGTTTCACTTCTCTCCTGTATTTGTCCGTTTTACCAAGTGATAATCAATTTAATTTGTTGGAATAAAATATAAAATTTGATATCACTTATAAATTATGCTGAAAAATGCAGAGAACCTTAATTGATATGGGCCAGCATTAAATAAGATCATATACCATATATGCATAACTTAATATAAATTTAGCTTCTAAATTATTTCATTTGATCTTTAAACTCTAATAGGGTATCTAATTGGTAAAATGGCTAGGGTAATTTTTCTATCAAATTCTTAAGACTGTAAAGGAGAGATAAAGGCTAGTGACACATGCCCTGTTTTTAAAATTGCTGATTTGCTTTTTTTTTTTAAATAATCCAAACAATAAATAATAATTTAATGCTACAAAAACATGTGCTGACACGACACCAACAAAAATGCAAAAAAGTTGTGTGCCCTGTTCTTCGAATTGCAAACTTCTTCTTCTTTCTTTTGCTGTATTTTTTTTCTATTGTATACCAGCAATAATTAAAAAAAAAAAAAAAAAATTAGTTAGTGATGATTTTATAGATTGGAATTATGTTTAACAATATTTTTACGTTTCACTTTGATAGGAAAATGGCAAGTGGGGAGTCATCAAGCCGCAACAAAAGATGATGATTTGAATGATAATCTTGAGATGGAGGACATGGAATACTTAAAATGAACTCTATTTTGTGAAAAATATAACTTTATATGATTATTTATATATTTTAATATAATATCATATATATTAGCACCTTGTTTCACCCGGGCAAGTCCCAAGGCTAGCTCCTAGTGCCTCTGATGACAATGGAGTAAATTGCATTTCTAATTATTAGCACTATTAGGTTGTAGCTAGGAACAGTCACTTTTGTAATTTTGTGATGTTCTCTCACATAAAGAGATCTATGTCTCAGGTTATGGCCATTGTCTCATAACAAACAGAATTGAGGCAAGGGCCACAGTCCCACACAAGAAATATATTATTCAAAAAGAAAGAAAGCTAGAAAGGTGAAGATAAGCATACTCATGAAGAAGAGAAAACAAAAAGGAAAGAGGCAAAGATAAGTAGAGCCACAAAGCACCTCAGTAAAGGACCATAATGAAGTGCAAAACACAACCTTATCCCATGAGAGAGAAATAGGAAGGAATTTCTCCTCGAAAATTGGAGCACGCTTCTCTAGACAAACACTCCAAAGGACAGTAAAAAGCCAAGTACCGTTTCACCAGACCCATAGAATCTAAAGCCACATAATGCAGGGTATGTTACAGTTTGTGCATTGTATTTTACCCAATAACACTTTGCCACATGTATTTCCAGAATTTAAATTTTGCACCTTGTATTTTGCATTACGATAACACTTTGCAACTTCAGACACTACGCACCATGAAAACAGGTCAAACATTAGCAAAAATATTGTGAATAGCATAAATTGGCCTGTTTTAATCCTTAGCTTGTATCCTTTGTCCTACATTTCTTCTCTCCGAAGAAGATTTCTTTTTCTTCTTCTCTATCCAAAATCAAAGAAGAAGAAGAAGAAGAAGAGAGCAAATGCCCTCAAAACATTCTTTTTTCTCATCACTTCCTGAACCCAAATCTCAAACTTTGATGAATTTTGATCTAATCCCTATAATGGTCATTCAATCCAAGCCTCCTCCAACCAACAGTTCTTCTATAAAATCCCATGATTTTGATGACGAAGTTGATGAAGATAGAATAGAGCATCATCTTCATTCACTCCGAACATATCAATGAGCTCATTTTTATTGCTTCCTGCCTCCAAAGAATTCAGGGCCTAAAGTAGGTAACCTGCCTTCTTTGGGTTCCGTTAGAAGATCAGTTCTCAAAGCTGATTTGCTGGTTGCAACCAATGACTCAGCAATTAACACTAGTGTAACAAGTTATGAGGCCATTTGGGTTGATGGGTAGTCCTCAAATTATTTGTGGCAGTGGATGTGCCATCAGAACCATATCCACGTGGTGTTGATTAATCAAATTGGGTTATGTTGCTGAAAATTTTGAGAATTATTATTATGGGGGCAACGGGATTATAACAATAATGGCTCGTACAAGAATAATTGGTTTGGTGGATGAGCCCAAGCAAGATTTGGCTGTGGGAGTGGATGGAGATAGTATGGTGCATGCGGATTGGCGGGGGGGAAGAGGGAGGAATGAGGCACCAAGTGGGGTAATGGAGGTTAAGCAGGATAAGTTGATGAAGAACTCATAGAGTGAGAAGAAAGAATAAGAGAAATGAAATGCAGACACATGCGGAATTCAATGAAAACTGAACATACTAACTGAAGGGCATTTTGCATTTTTTTTGGGAGAACCAATAAACTATGTTTCAACTAAAATTGAGAACCAAGGAAAAGATCATCATCTATGGAAAAATGCATCAAGGAGCTTTGAGGTACAATATCATGAACTGATCAGTATATACTTGATGTTCATTTTATTGTATAGTACAATTCAATCTGGAGGAATGAAATGCCATATCAAGTTAAGGAAACCATAGAGTTCAATCATTTCCAGAAAGTCATAATCCAGAAACAAGTACCTTTCGAGCACAAGCACTAATTGCAGTTGCATATGCCAATGGGGCAACAGCTAATGCACATGGTGATGCTGCTACCATAAGCCCCAAAGCTCTATATACAGATCCTCTGCAAGCTGCATAAATAAATTGTAAAAGCAGTAAGAACATTCACTAAAGGTCATGCTGGATAGAACCTGAGCATGATTTAGTATTTAAATGAGTAAAGAAACTCATGATAATTGGCATGATGTCACACACACATGCACACAGGCTCAACACGTGGAAGCTTAACACCAAAATAGAAAACAGAGAGCATTCAGAATTCACAACAGACAGAAGAAATTACAACACTAAGGAGAAATCAACCAAAGAAAACCAATAAACCTCAACTAAACACATTTTAAAATCCTTAAGGAGGAAGACTAAAACTGTCTTCACAAAATAGCCAACAGTTCGCTTGAGGAAAACCAAATTCCTATAAAAAAAATTTTAGTAACCAATGAAATTGAACATTAGCTCGAGGAATTTTCTCCCTCCTTACAGATAGACAGTTCTAAATATTTTCTTCCTGTTTCAATTATGTAATGTCGATAGATCAATATAAGGAACAGGATCATTTTTTCACTTTCCTAAACAAAAAGGAGAAATGAAATCATAAGAAAATTTAAGGTCATTTGAGTTTGTTGGTTTGGTGTTATTTATTTTTTTATTTATTTTTTGAATGTTGTTATGAATATCTTTATTTTGTTTAATTTATCAGCATGTTGAGATTTTACAACTATTTTCAAGTCAATACTTTTTAAAAGAAGAGTGAAGGGTATTTTAGTAAATATGAATATTTAGAAAAATTTCACATTTTACTTTTTGTTGTTTCCAGTAGAGGAATCCAATTAAATTCCACATTTTAGATTCCAGGATGAACTTCACAATCAACCACAATGCCATTTAGTTCAATTGTCATCCACAATTCAATTGAATTTATTTTCATTCAGTTATAAGCAGAGGACAAAGGTATATATTAAATTAAAACAACAGCAGACGGATATTAAAAAAAATAAAAGGTAAAAGTCCATAAGCTAGTAATCAAATACAATACAAACGGAAATTAAATTAGGGCATGCATTTAAAGAAGACTTAAACAAATACCTGATGTGCTAATGAATGGCCACTTGAAAAGTAATGGCCCAATAAAGGCAACAACAACTGAGAGAATTACAACAGCCTTGCTGTAACGCTCGCCAAATTCATCCAGCCACCTTTGCAGTCTTGGTTTGTTGAGCTGTGCTTCTTCAGTCAATTGCACAATCCTGCTAAGTGTGGAGTCTTTCCATGTCTTTGTTGCCTGAATGAACACAGAAATTACTAGTTAGTAGTTAGGAGGGTAAGGTTAAGTAAAAATGAAATCAGAAGTATTGTTGATAAATCATTTTTTAATTCCACCCTTACGGGGCACACAAGACTCTACCAAATAGAGTCTGGGCAGCGTTCCACATATAAAAATTTTACGTGAGCTTGCAACCGCTGTTTAACAAAACATCTGAGTCATGTAGGTGTCAGAAAGGACTCAATTTGAAAAGACTTGTGGTAATAAAGATTCTTCTATATCTTTAATAACTCAAGGAGTAGCAAAGAAGTGCATAAAATCTAAGATAGAAATTCTGATTTTGATAGGATAAGAACTATGCAAGTTTAAAAGCATTAAGAACATTGTTTGCTCCCACTCCAAAGTCGAAGGATTATTACCACGAACTGTATAGCATCATAACAGCAAGCCCTGAAAGAGAGGGGGCCCACTAAGAAACCTATTCTTGTATATTAAAATTCTGGCTGTACGTATTTGCTACAATTGACTTGACCATCATCAAGAACTCTTTTTCCAAATTAAGTCATCCTAATAGAACAATGTGCATACAGAGATAGCTTCCTCTGAGAGCCACTGCTTCTTTCAGGTGGCATTGAGCAAGATGGTGGACAGCTCACCTTGTGTCAACCCATCACCGTACTCATTTCATGGTTATAAGAGATCAACATCAAATTTAGTACTTGTGTTTCTTCTATGTAAAGCATTTTATGATAATTTATTAAAATTAAAAAAAAAATCAAGTTTACAAGATATCAAGGTAGTTGATACCTATTCTTAGTTCTTGTTCCAATTCTTTGATTTTATATGCAACTCATGAGAAATAAGCTCACAATTACTATTAGACAGCAAGCAAGACATCTGAGAGAAGATATATTGAGTCATTGAGTTTTTGAGAAGTAAAACAGACTCAATTTGGTTAATTTAAATATAACAAGAACAAAGCAATCAAGGAGACAAAAGATAATCAAATTCTGTAAAGAAATTGAATCAACCATGTAATCAAAACCTTGCAACACGTCTGAAGTTCAACAAAGCAAGTAGGCTTTCAACATGTCCAACATCATAATGCAACAGTTTTAAACTCCCAAGTTGACAATTGATGATACGTAAAATATTATATGGAAGATCAAGAAGCAATACCTTGACTATCATCATCCCATCCAAGTTCCTTGCCCCACCAGGAATCCTGTCCCCAACATTTATTTCAAGAGGTTTAACTTCACCTGTCAAGTGCTCAATAGTAATTGTTGAACGGCCCTGGAAGACTTCACAATCTACAGGCACAGACTGATTAAACACCAAATCCAGTTAGGACACTTGAGTCAGGCATGGCACTTAGGAAGAGTGAAATGCTTTCAAATATATAAAAGCAAATCATTTAGTCTCAATATTTATATACAGATAATAACTGAGGAAAGAGAGACAAACTCTGAGACAACCAAAGGAACTGTCACAAAATTTTGACAAGAATGACTGAGAGCTTTATAAGTGCAGGCTGTCTATTTCAAAGACATTAAATTTCACAAACATGAGGTGTAATGGTATGAATTGCATACTGAGACATGGTCAAACAAAAATATTCAGATCACTGTCTCTTTTTCTTGTGCACGAACAGAAAGAAAACCCTCAAAACTCACCAGAAATGTGCAACCAAGGAAGAATGTAATGAATGGTTTCAATCATTCCCCTCAAAACCAAGTAAATGCATAACAAATAAGGGACAAAAACCATAGTCAACTTTTAGACCCTGTGATGATGCAAATTTTAATCCACTAAGCAAGAGAATATAGAAGGAAACATGATCAATGGGAAACATTTTTGTTACAGTAGAGTAGGAAATTTACAACCACAGACCTCACCAGCTTTGACCAAGACGTACGAGCCCACTTCTAGGTTATTGACAGGGACCTGTTTGTATGCCAGGTTAGAAAATTGAGGTTGTTCCTCATTCTTCACCTCCAACACAAAAGCATGGTCAGGATAATTTTCCTTCAACTCCTTAACATCAATCATAGAGCGGCTAGTGAAATACTCTTCAGCTGCAATGATACTAAGTGTTTAATTATCTGACCAAAACAAGGAAGAGAACAGGGAAAAATAGAAATCTTCTGCCCCCTAAACAAATGACTTGTGGGTCCGAAGAACCTACCAATATGAGCAAGATTAAACATTGCAAGAAGTAAGCCTCCTTCCAAGGCGTTCCCCATAAATACAGATGCAAATGCAGCAAGAGCCATCAGCACATGAATATTTACTTTTCCACCAGTAATATCAATAAGAGCGTCAAGAGATGATGAAACCTGAGAAAAAATGGCTTACTTTTCGAGTAATTATCAGGCAAAGAGAGGGACTATTAATTTGTAAAAAGAGAAATAGTAAACTGCTATTAGTGAGAGGGGTGAAGTTCAAGAATCCTAATATCCTCTGAGTTTTATTTATTTATTTTTATTTTTTTTGGGAGGGGGGGGGTTTCCATAGCATGTAAGAAGATATGTCCTCTGAAAGATAAAATTGAACGCTGGGAATAAGTCCCTGATACTATGGGCAAGGTCATGATGCTTTACAGTTACTGAATACCGTAAGAATAGTAGAGGGTAGGCTGTGGCACAATCGATATAACCTGGAGAACCTTATATCATGGAAATTGTGTCTATGACTCTATACTTGTAAGAATAGGACTTCCCCAATCTAGTCCTAGAGCTTGCCCAGGGCAGAAGGCTAATGTCTTAAACTGCCCTAGTCAGATTTTTCTCTCTTCCTAGTATGCCTTCTTATCATCATAATGTTCCTTCCACATGACCCAAAAAGTGTAAGGGATGTACACATTGGCATTGCCTTAGTCTATACCTCCAATAGAATGCACCAAAGAGCACACATCACACCATCAACCAATCTTGTTAGAAGCCCAATGTCCCACTAATTAGCTGAGTACTACAATTTTCCAATTCAATTACAATACAGTAGGGGCCCCAATTGAACCCAACTACAATTGGAAAGATTACATTGAAATCCACTCAAACATGAAAAACAGGCTATTGTAAGAAGCAAGGGAAAACGTGAAAAGACCTCTTTGGGTTCCGGCCATTTATAAACATGTCTCCCAAAGCTCCAATTTTTGAGGTTATGATGGCATCAACTAGCCAGCAATCTGATGACTTGCAACCACACAATTCAGCTGTTGCAATTTTCATGATATTTACAACAACAAAAAGCTACACCTTAATCCCAATATTTGGGGTCGGCTATTTGAGAGACAAATTTGAAAAAAAATAGAGAGAAGAAAAATAAAAATAAAAATATAAAAAAATAAAATAAATAAAAAGAAAACGAAAAAGAAAATAAATAAATAGATCAATAGATAGATATTTAAAATATATTGGTTTAAATTATGTGAATTCTTCTATACCATTCATTTCTATCCAACACCATTTTTTCTTCTAAATCTTTAACTTCCATGTCTTTACAGATGACTTACATCAAATTTTAAGCAGTTTATCTCAATATTTTACTATTTCTCCTATATTTAAATTCTTGATTTTCCTAACCGGTGCATCTTTGAGTCTTTTTTGTACATGCCCAAACCACCTCAGACGACACTCTCGCATCTTATCTACAATTGAACTAACTCCCAACTTGTTACGAATTTCTTCATTTTTAATTCTATCTCTTCTAGTTTTTCCACACATCCACCTAAATATTTTCATTTCTACTATACCTATCTTTTGTTCTTGTCATTGTTTAATAACATAACATTCAGTACTATACAATAGTGCAGGTCTAACCGCCGGTCCTATAGAACTTTTCCTTCAAATGCAATGGCATCGTGCGATCGCAAAAAACTCCCGATACTTTTCTCCATTTCATCCAACCCGCTTGAATCCTGTATTCACATCTCCATCTATATTGCCATCATTTTGAATGATGGAATTTAAATATCTAAATCATTCATTTTTTGGTACGTCTTGTCCATCTAACCTAATCGTTACTTGATCATTCTTATAACTGTCGCTAAACCTACATCTCATATATTCGGTTTTCGATCTACTCAATCTAAACTCTCTAAATTCCAGTGTGAGTCTCCATAACTCTAGTTTAGCACTAATACTCTCCATAGTTTCATCAACTAGTACTATATCATCTGCGAAAAGTATACACTATCATATTTCATCTTGAATATTTTTTGTGATTTCGTTTATCACTATTGCAAAGAGTAGGGGACTTAATGCTAAACTTTGATGGAGTCTAATGTTAATGGGGAAACTATCATTCAAACCCCCTAAAGTTCTTATGCCAGTTACTGCTCCTTCATACATATCTCTAATGAGATTAATATATCTCAAAGATATCCATTTTTTCATCAGCACCAATCACAATAAGTCTCTATTAACCATATCATATGCTTTTTCTAGATCTATGAATACCATATGTAGGTCTCTCTTTTCATGATATTTATGTTGTGAAAATTTAGAACACTAATAAGTGCTGCTCTTTCCTAGTTGGCTATAGTCCTTAGATTGATACCATGAATTAGGAGTTTAATGGCCATTGAAGGAATAAGCTTTGAACTCGGAGAATCAGCTTGAAGACTGTATAAGAAGGTCCTTTGTATGTAGTTAGAATAAAATTTAGACAGAGAAAAAATAACAAAACATCAGACATTGTTCTTTCTTCCGCTAAATTACAGAAGTTACATTCATATCTTGGGACAAGCTTCTGACTTACCCAGATCTGTCCAAGGAGGTAGACTCCTTCACTCTATCCATCACATTTCATCCATCATTTTCCTCCTTTCATTCTATTTTTTTCTTGCAGTTTCCTGGCCAGGTTAGACCTTCTTAACTCCAAAATTGATTGATATTCTATCCAGCTTTTGGACTTTGTGCATTATTTGAATTGCAAACTGTGTTCTAATGATACTTTGAACAAACAAAAATATGTGAGAAACATATTCAGACATCTTTTTATTGTGTATTACTTTAGAAACTCAAGAAAAAATATGGATAACATATCTATGGCATTGGTAAAGTATGTTAATATTCTCTAAAGATTAAAGTATGCACAAGAACAAACAAGTGTATCTGGTAATTGTAACATAAAAATTATGGAGGGCACTTTTGCATATTACCATAAGAATAACCTCCCAACAGTCAATTAATTTTAAAATACCACCTCACTGGATACTCTAGCTTTTTAAACTCCTTCCAGGGAATATAGATATATCCATCATGGTTGCTCCTCAAGAATTCCTAATATAACCAATTCTTATCCCTCCCTCCATAATCTAACCTAATCCTTCACACCTGAACTTTCTTCATATCAGAGGTGCAGGATACGTCGAGAACTACAAAAAATTTGCCAAGGAAGGAGAATTTTCTGGGGAGGAGGGAGGGTGTTTATTCCTTGCAAAACCTATATGGGGCTGATAACTTCTTCCACTTGACATAATATTTGAACATAAGCATACAATGTAAATGTCATATATAGGAAAAGATTACCCCAACAAGAGGAAAAGCGAGGAGGATAAACACATTCTGAAGGGGATTAACCACAGGCTTGGGAAGCAAATAAGGGCAAGCAGAAGCAGCGAGAAGCAAAGCCGTTGAACAGCAACACAACTGCAAATTCTCTCTCAAGAAGTTCGCCAGTTCCGTCCACCTAATCGTCTTGGCGAATTTTAAAAATGCTTGTTGAGATCCCTTCAACTTCTCACCATCTCCGTGATGATGATGGTGGTGGTGGTGATTGTGATGGTGTTGGTGGTCGTCGTGATCGTGTTCGTGGTGGTGGTGGTGGTGATAATCGGCGGAGAAATTGAGCGGTCCGAGACGGCGATGGTGAAGAGCGGGAGAATTGAGAGGAAGAGAAGAGTAGGGTTTGGGAATTGAATAATAGAAAGGGAATCTGATGGATGTGGAATTCCATGGATTCAATCGTGAAGAATTTGATGTTCTCAATCTTGTTCTAGCTGTACGATTGAAGGAATTGGAATCGATGAAGACGAATTGGTAGTTCAGAGTTTCCATTGCTCTCTAACGTTTCACTGCGTTTCTTTCAACTTCAATGCCATGTCTTGAAGTCTCAGAACTCTCTCTCTCTCCCTCCTCAGTCCACTCTCTCTCTTCTCTTCGACGCCATGTCTTGTACTATATATGGAGAGAGAGAGAGAGAGAGAGAGAGAGAGAGAGAGAGAGTGATTCAAAAAAGAGGAATGGATGATGATGTTGCTATGCCATACACACCATGTGCTCACCCTGAGAGACTAGTTTTTTTTTCTTTTAAAAATTTCAAGTTTGTGGGATGCTTTTATTGACCCGAAATACTTGTGGATTCCGTTTGTTGCGGGCTCGTGTTAGCCATGGGAATATGTTTTCTCACGTGCGTATGCTATTTTCGGACAAAAATATCTTTTTTCTTTTTTTTTTTTTATAGATACTTGTCACCGATTAATATTCAGATTTTACTCGATTAATCTGATCTGAACATTTTAAAACTCATTAAGAAATTAATTTTTTCAAATCTTTTTTCTTTATTTTTAGATATCAAATTCAGAATGTTTAATTATAAAAATAGAATACCGAACACTTAAGTAAAGAGTTTAGTAAAATGTCTCCTTTCTTACGTTCAGTCAATCTCGTATCTAAATTTGCACTTATTTAATAAACAACTCCAATAATGTATGTTGTCCATTTTGGAAAGATGCTTTGTACCTCTCCAATATCAAATAGTAATAGGCATGATGAAAGCCAAGACCATTTAAAAATTATAACTGTTCGTACTTTTTAGAACCTTCTGTCATGCATATATATTCTAGCTGTCCTCTTTTTATACTAACATGGGTGTTTCACAACATTGACAGGAAGACGGGACCTGAAGATGTTTATGTCAAGGTGTTAAACTGTGGAATAGACCATACAGATCTTCATCAGATGAGAGATGAAGTTCACATGGCCAATTATCCTTTAGTTTCAGGGTAAATACAACATATTATTCTTATGTTGTACCCCAACTTCACTTTTTTTAAACGATTTCTTTTTTATCAAGTCTGATATCCCACACAATCTCAATTATTTTTGGTATATAAATAAAATGAGGACATGAAGTGGTGGGAGATGTGGCAGAGTTCGGCTCAGAAGTGAAGAAATTCCAGGTAGGAGACGTGCTTGGAGTTGGGTGCATTGTTGGGTCTTGTGGGGAATGTTTTCCCTGCAAATCCAACATAGAATAGTACTGCAACAACAGAATCTCTACTTAAAATGGCATCTACAAAGACGGAAGTCCTACCACCACCGGGCTCTACGATGGCCATTCATCAAAAGTTAGAAAACCCTAAAACCATCTACAATCGATGTGAGGCACAGGTTCGTCCTTGATGTTGCAGGCAGCAACCTTGAATAACTCTTACCTTCATTACTTGTTACAGTTTAATTCTGCATCTTTCTACATGTAATTTCAATAAGATGGGCAGGCGGAGACTCAAGAAGACATTAGATGATAGGGTTTTTAGATCAGTGATCAATGAACTGTTTCCACCAGGAATTCAATCAACGAGTGCTCTTTATTGTACCATGGGCCAAAAAATTGAAAGAAAATACTGAAGGTTGACTTATGCGCATCATTTATCCCAGAAGACATAGGAAAGTTTCAAGGAAGAAAGTGAGAAAAAAGAATAAGCTACTAGTACAACAACAGGGTTTAGAACCACCAGTGGTTCCGTATGGTCATGACTCAGAAAAAAATGCAGGCAACTACAAGCTTTTCTGAACTCGCAGAAGCAAATTTATGGCTTCGCAGAAACTACTTTGACATCCCAGTCATCTTTCCCCTTGCTGCTTCCTTCACGCCCTTTCAAGCCATCATAAACTGACAAGAAGAATGTATTCTGATTTTTATGAAGGTACCTGCAAAGCAAGATTAATGCTTCATCAACCATAAGACCTACGTTTTTCTTTCATCTGCATGAGAATTAAATTTTCAATATTAATATCCCAAAGATTTCCACAAAATAATTAATGCAGGATGAATACCTTGCACAGGAAATCATGAAAAATTTCAGAAGTTTATGTAAGTCATGCAGGTGTAGACACTTCTATCCAGTAGTTCATCAGCAGTCGGTTACAATTTATTATCTGAATTTACTTCTTCCAAGCAATGATGAAGTACAACAAAGAAAAGCTGCTTTCTCCACTTGGTAATTTTAAGCTCATTTAAACATAAGAGAAGGCATCTGTAATGGGATGATGGGCGTAGTTCATCAGCAGTTGGTTACAATTTATTATCTGAATTTACTTCTTCGAAGCAATGATAAAATACAACCAAGAGAAGCTGCTTTCTCCACTTGGTAATTTTAAGCTCATTTAAACAAAAGAGAAGGCATCTGTAATGGGATGATGGGCGTTTTCTGTGGACACACGGATGGAGCCAGAAATTTCCCCCGGGGGACAAAATAAAAACATATAATAATAACAACATGAATCTTAATCCTAAATTTTGAGATTGACCATTTAAAAGACATATATAGGATAAATAAAAAAATAAAAAGAGAGAAAAGAGAAAAAAAGAAAAATATAAAATTAAATTTTGAAAACAAAAATAAAGAACATAATACTAAAAAAAACAATAAAAATAAAACTTAAATATAAAAATAAAGAAAAAAGAGAAATAAAAAAAATTATTTATAGAAACTTAAAATAATAAGAGAGATAATTTAACTCTTTCGAATTCTCTTACGTCACTCATTGCTATCTAAAGTTATCTTCTCAACTAAACTCTTGAAACACATATCTTTACGAATAATTTGCATTTAAATTTTCAACGGTTTATTCCGATATTTCACTAAATCTCCTAAATTTAAGGTCTCACATTTCTTAACTGATGCGTCTTTGGATTTTCATCGCAAGTGTCCAAACCATTTTAGACAATACTCTCGTATGTTATCTATAATTGAATTCACTCTCAATTTAGTACGTATATCTTCATTTCAAATTTTATTATTTCTAGTTTTACCATACATACTTCTGAGTAGTCTCATTTTAGTTACGATTATTTTATACTCTTGTTGTTTAACAGCCAAATATTCAATGTCATTTAATAATGTAAATCTTACTGCGATTCTATAAAACTTTCCCTTCAATTGCAATGACATCATGCGATCACAAAAAACTCCACATGTATTTCTCCATTTCATCAAATCCGCTTGAATCCTATGATTCACATTCTCATCTATGTTGCCATCATTTTGAATGATGAATCCAACATATGTAAAATGTCCACTTTTTTGTATGTTCTGTCATTGTAATTTAATCGTTTATTTATCATTTTGATGACTATCACTAAATGTAAATTTCATATTCTCAATTTTTGATCTACTCAATCTAAATTCTCTGAATTCTAGTATGTCCCTCCATAATTCCAACTTAATACTAACACTCTAATTTCATCAACCAGCATTATATCATCTGCAAAAAATATACCCCATGACATCTTATTTTAGATACTCTTTGTAATTTCATCTATCATTATTACAACAAAAAGAAGCGACTTAATGCCGAATCTTAGTGAAAGCTAATGTTAATTAGAAAGTTATCACTTAAACCCCAACATGTTCTTACATTAGTAACAACTCTTTCCTACATATCTTTAATGAAATTAATGTATCTCAAGAAAAGCATTTTTTTCGTCTAACATCCACCACAATATATCTCTAGGAACTCTATTATATGCTTTTTCTAAATCAATAAATACTATATACAAATCTCTCTTTTATATTATAAATGTTTTCATCAAATATCTTAGCAAATGAATGACCTTAGTGGTAGATCATCGTGACATAAATTCAATTTGATTCTGAGACAGTTATACCTCGAATCTCAATCTATATTCTATCACTCTTTCCCACAACTTCATAGTATGACTTCTAAATTTAATTCCCCTATAATTGGAATAATTTTGTATGTCTCTTTTATTCTTATATATTGATACAAGTGTACTCTTCCTCCATTCTCGAGACATTTTCTTGATTTGCCATGTTTGTTAAAAAAAAATTTGTTAACATTCCCATTTTCACTTCACTCAAGCATTTCCACATCTCAATAGGGATGCCATTGGATCTTTTGGTTTTATTATTCTTCATTTCCTTTAAGGTCTCCTTTATTTCGTGAGAACAAATCGTGCGTTCAAAATCCCTATTACTATTCTCTACAGGTATCACGATATTGCCGATATCTCTTTTTCCCTCAATGTTAAAGAGATTATCAAAATATTTCCTCCAACGCTTTTTTATATGCTCATTCCTTACAAAATACTATTAGTCTCACTCTTAATACACGTAACACCATTTAAATCTTTTCCCTTCCTCTCTTTTAGTTTGAAAATTCTGTAAATCTCTTTTTCTCCATTCTTGATTTCTAGTTTTTATTATAATTCATTTTATACTTTACTTTTTGATTTGTGAATAATTTTTTTCATCTTTTTTTTTCTGCAATCTTGTATTTTTCATATGCATCGCTACCTCTATTATTTTTAAGATTCCTATAACACTCGTTTAGTTCATATAACAGTTTAAATTTTTTCGTTCCACCACCATTGACTCCTTGCCTATTGAAGTCCAACCACTAGATACACCAAGCACATCATTACCTATATCTTTAATATTATTAAACATTTCTACCCACATGATTTCCAAATCATCATTATCAGAGCATGTTGTCACTTGCATTAATTTGTTTCTAAAAATCATCACTTTTTTTTTTTTTAGATTCTACCACTTAATTTTTGACTCTACAAATTGGTGATACTTCTTGTACCTTTTAGGCATACGCACATCTAAAATTAAAAGTCTATACTGATTTACTACACTCTCCCCTAATATAACCTTGCAATCCTTATAGGTTATTCTATCACTCCTCCTAGTGAAGAAGAAAACTATTTGGTTGACATTCTACTCACTTCTATACGTAACTATATGCGATTCTCATCTTAAAGAAAGTGCTCATAAGAATCAAGTCGAATGCCATGACAAACTTTAAAATGGTGCCCCCCGCATTTCTACTACCAAAATCAAAGTTCTCATATATGGCTTTTCATTATTCTTACTTATATGTCCATTTAAATCTCCTTCGATAAATAATTTCTCATCACTAGGTATGGTTTGTAAAAATTCATCTAAATCTTCCCAAAACTGTTATTTACTAATTACATCTACACATATTTGAAATGTATAAACACTGACTATATTAATTATATTTTCTCTACTAACTTGACAGGCAAAATTCTCTCCCTTCTTTCTTATTTTCACTAGATTCTCTTGTAAGTTCTTATGAATAATTATTCTTACTACATTTTTAGTTCTATCCCTACCCATATACCGAAATTTATGGCCATAAGACTACTACTGTAACATTCTTCCCCACCTATTTAGTTTCTTAGAGACACATAATATCAATATTTCGTCTGGTTATTATTTATTTTATCTCTCCTAACTTAACGATTAAGGTTTCTATATTCCAAATGGCTAGACAAATCATTTAAACAGAACTCTTCAATCTTTCATAGTACTACAATTGTGTACTCTTGTATGAATAGCAATTATCTTGGCAATTTCCCTCACCATGTGTACAACTAAAAAATAGAAGACACAGGAAACAACAATGAAAAGAAAGAAAATATAAGGAATGACATTCACCCACTTTAAGAAAGAAAATTTGTGATTTTTTTTTAAAACGAGATAAGTAATAAGAATATAATAGTTACTTTTTTAAATAAGATTATAATAGTTACTTTTTCTAGAAAAAGATGAATATAAAAATAATAAAGGTGAGAAAAGGGAGCTAGAGGCTGAGAGAGAGAGGAAATGAAAATAGAATGCAACAAGAAGAGAAATGTGGCTGCCTTTTATTAGTGGAAGGACTGACACAGACAATAGGAAAAAAAAAATTAAAAATTTCGGGGGGCATGGAAAGTAACGAAAATTTGAGCTTATTTTTGTTCCGCGCCAATCTTTATGTTAAAAAAAAAAACTTTCAGGTGCAATTCATGATTCAAGTTACTTTTAAGTACACATGGAAGTCACTTGAAATGCATAATATCCATATTGTTTTTGGTATAAATAATATCCATATTGTACTGCTAGAGTACTTTCCCCGGACCTTAGTGGATGAAAACACAAATAGTAACCCAAAGATGTCACATCTATTAATTGATCCATTTGAAGCTGGGAGATCATTCCTTTTTTCCTTCTAAATAAGCAGGGGAAAGAAAGAAGGCATATTACACCAGTTATCCAGGCTTCATCTCAGCTAAATCAGAGCAGTTCAATTTGAGATAATGAACAACGTGGAGAATAAGATGCCACATCTATTAATTTATCCATTTCAACTTGGGAGATGATTCTTTTCCTTCTAAATAAGCAGGGGAAAAAAAGAAGGCAAATTAAATCAGTCATCCAGCCTTCATCTCAGCTAAGTCACACCAGTTCAATTTTTAGATAATGAACAATGTGGAAATTATTTCTCTGTCTCTCTTTTTTCTTTTTCTTTTTTTTTTTAAAGGAAGAAACAAAGATGTACTGCAAGCTAGCTGCAGCCGATCACCTCTTCCTTTTGCTGTGTCCAGATAGCAAAATTGAATAGGGAATAAATCCGAGTAAAGTTACCGATAATGTAAAAGTTGGGTATCAAAGCAAACTTAAGATGACAGGATTTTTGGCGGAACCGGGAGCTGGATCTAGTCTCACCTTTTACCAGCAATTGTAACAATCTCAAACAAAGATCCTAGGAATTAGGATTAATAGTTTCCATAGAGAAAATTACACTCTTGAATCAGCCAGAACATATTGTTTATTACATTAGTTTGTTAATTTCAGTTAATTCATCAATTAATTCTGCATCCCCAAGTCGTGCTTTGCAAATGAATCATGCACTCAGTGGCCCAAACTCAGCTTCTTGGCATTTTCTAATGG
This sequence comes from Dillenia suffruticosa, assembly GCA_033439265.1. Classification (NCBI taxonomy): domain Eukaryota; kingdom Viridiplantae; phylum Streptophyta; class Magnoliopsida; order Dilleniales; family Dilleniaceae; genus Dillenia; species Dillenia suffruticosa. The sequence goes on from JAVTVX010000027.1 coordinate 4,933,844, forward strand.
TGCTTAGACATGTGGCTCAGGAGGCATCTTTGAGCTTTCATTCTTTAATGAAATATAAAATAGATGATAACAGAAGTAGGAACAATGGTGATTATTGGTTTTGTATACATGAACAATGACAGGAAGGATGGCTATGCTCAGATACAGATCAGGACTGGTATCTTCACGTCACTTTCAATATCATTCATGAAATATGGTCAAAACTTTGACAAAGTTTCATAAGCTAAGCAAAGAGAAGTAAGACATGAAGATGAGGAAGTGATACATACTTGAGGAAGTCGAGCAATTTCTGATGCAAGTGTACAAGGGTATCCTCTTCAATGTTCACATATGCCAATAATTCTGGCAGCTTAACTGCAGACGTTATAGATATAATGTACTCATACAAGACAAAAATTTAGGCATAAGATTTGCAACAAAATTGGAAGAAAGCAGGCCACAGGCTCTGAACGATTATTCAATCTAATGAAGGTCCACATCATGTTGTAGAATTATCTATACACTAGGTACATTGCATTTGTCTCACATTCTACAGAGGCCATACTTGGGAATCTGGTTCCAGCTCAAGCAGCAACATAGGGTATGTAAAATGCCCAAATATTAGAAATAAATCATTATAGGCCTTGAAAGAGCATGACCCATGTATTTTGAGTAAAATCAATTATTCATCACGTGAAAGATACTCAGATGCAAGAGTGGGCCTTCCCTTTGCTGCTTGGAAATGGTGGTATCATACCCCCTGAGCTACATCTACTGAAATTTTACTTGGAGATATGATTGCAGAAAGGGATATAACTAACGGCAATGATTCCTTAGTCCATAACAGAATCAGTTTTGCGAGAAGAGACCAGTATGCCAGACCTCTAGAAAATAAAAAGCCTAATTCAGTAAAATTCAATTGCGACCCTGTGCACACAGAGGTATTGACTACACCATGACAATGAAATGTTCATTATTGGATGAGCTTACCAAAGAGGCGCAGAAGATGTTCAGCACCATATATGGCTGAAGGGGAGATGTTATCTACAACAAACTCTTGATACTGTTGCCGCTCTTTTTTGTACAAAAGCAATACTGGCAATGCTTTGTCAAAGTAGCAACGTAATCCTTTCAAAATTTCCCCAACAGAATCAGCTGTCCTGAATCCCATAAACAAAACAAAATGTAGTAGTTAATAGAATAGCTAATGTTTCAAGTTAAAGCTACTGGCGTCACCAAAAAGTTACAAGGATCTCATACATGAATATAAGATAAGCAGAAGAGGTATATCTGTTGACGTTTCCTTATAGTTTGTCTTTACCTCCTGCACCCCTCATCTTCTCCTTCTGCCCCCTCCCACCCCACAAAAAAGGGGGTGGGGAAGATGAGAGCATCAAAGTTCCAATATTCAACCAATGAACTAAGAGCTATCATGAGATGGTCCAAATTTGCTAATATCAACCATATTAGCTTGTGGCAACAGCATCAAAATCTGCCATATGCGAGCCTTGGAAACCTTAAGACTTAGCTTTGATTCTCTCCCCCGGAAATTCTCTGTATTTTGTCCCCCAACGAGGAATTTTGAACCTTTAGTCAGAGGTAGATTTACTTATAGAAATACCATCTGGCATACTTTTGAACCTACATCCCATACTATGAAACTATGGGAAAGAGTTATAGAGTATAGATTGAGATTAGAGATAAATATATTTCAAAATCAATTTGGATTTATGTATGGAAGATCCATTACAAAAGCAATCTACTTGTTAAGACATTTGATGGAGACATATAGAGTACATAAGAAAGATCTACATATGGTATTCATTGATCTAGAAAAAACATACGATAGGGTTCCTAGAGACGTATTGTGGTGGGTACCAATGAAAATAGAGATATCCTCGAAATACATTAATCTCATCAAAGGCATGTACGAGGGAGCTGTAACCATGTAAGAACTTGCGCGGGTTTGAACGATAACTTTCCCATTAACATTGGGCTCCATCAATAATCGGCATTAAGCCCAATTCTATTTGCAATAGTAATAGACGAAATCACAAAAAAATATTTAAGATAAAATATCATGGTGTATACTTTTTGCAGATGATATAGTGTTAGTTGATAAAACTAGGGGAGATATTAGTGCTAAGTTAGAGCTATGGAGGGTCATACTAGAATCTCGAGGGTTTAGACCGAGTAGATGAGTATATGGAATGTAGATTTAGCAACAATAATCAGAATGATGAAAAACCGATTAAACTAGATGGACATGATATACCAAAAAGTGAACAATTTATATATCTAGGTTCTATCATTCAAAACAATGACAATATAGATGAGAATGTGAACCATAAAATACAAGCGGATTAGATGAAATAGAGAAAGGCAATCGAAATTCTTTGTGATCGCATAATGCCGTTGCATTTGAAGGAAAAGTTCTGTAGAATAACGGTTAAACCTGCACTATTGTATGATACTGAGTGTTGAGCTATTAAACAAAAACAAGAACAAAAAATGGCCGTAACAGAAATGAGGATACTTAGATGGATGTGTGACAAAATTAGAAGAGATAGAATTAGAAATTAAGAGATTCGTAATAAGTTGAGGATTAGTTTAATTGTGGATAAGATGTGAGGGTGTTGTCTAAAGTGGTTTGGGCATGTGCAAAGAAGACCCATGGACGCACCAGTTAGAAGAACTGAAAACTTAAATATAGAAGATTTAGTAAAACGTAGAGATAGACCGTTAAAAATATGGATACAAGTTATTCGTAAAGACATGATAGTTAAAGATTTAGAAGAGAAGATTTTGGATAAGAATGAGTAGTATAGAAGAATTCACACAAATTAAACTATCATATTCTAGATATATATATTTATTCATTTTTATTCTTATTTTATTTATTTATTTCTTTCTATTTTTATTTATTTATTTATTATTCATTTATCTTTGTATTTATTTATTTATTTTAATTATCTTCATATTGTCTCTCAAATGGTCGACCTAAAAATATTAGGATTAAGGTTCAGTTTATTATTGTTGTTGTATTAAAATAAGAAGCCAAGATTCTCGAAGCACCTCAATTTGTGAGTTCTACAGAAATACTACAAGAATCCTCACTTAGACAATAACAATAAATAACAGAAACAACTCATCATAAAGCACAAACCAGGAATAACATAATTTGCAATAGGAATCACATTGTCAATGACACCATAAATTCTAAAGCAACACGTTTAACTTACACAGTATCCTTCTTTGACCTGTACTCATGGTATTTCGCCAGTATATCATCTACACTCGGAGAGCGAGGGAGCTTAACAAGCTGCCAAAAAAGGAAAAATTCTCTGGTGAATGTCATACATGATACAACAGCATATGGTTACGATTCCTAACACACAATTGTATAAAATGTAATTCAAAAGGATGGCACCTCCATCAAAATTACTAGACGTACAAATATGAAATATCAAAATCACCTCAACAACCATATACCTTAGGGCATTGCAGTGCAAGCATAATGGGAACGTCCAGGGGTTACAAAATCCTTAACACCACCTAAAAGTAAATATATGGCCCATGACGGACCAGTACTGCTAAAGCTATTTTCACATATTAAAAACAAAACCTGAACTTTGTCGTTGACTGCTGATGATACATCTTTTTTCTATTACTATCTCACTTGAAGAAAATGCTAAATGGAAGAAAAAGGAAGTCCAATAGCAAAACTTCAGCAGAGTTTAGCAACTCTAATGTGCTACCACCAGTACATTACTTTAATAGAAAAGACTCGACTGCAAACAATCAGAATCTGGCAAGTACCTTATCCCGCTGATTGACAAATTCAAAATCCTCAATTAACTGCTTCTTTAGTGTTGATGGAATTTGAATCTTCACAACCTTTCCAGTGGATTCATTGTCCTTCTAACATTTGCAAAATTAGACAAACCTTATAAAAAATCATGTTGATAAAGTAAGCTTGACCAACAGAAAAAACATGAGAAAATTAATGACAACCAATTAAAGAAGAGTTAGTCTAAGATAAACAGTACCGTCTTGCCACCAAAAAAAAAAATCATAAATATAAACATCACTAGGAAATTATTCTACTGTTCATAGATTAGGAACACAAACTTAATTGCTGATAAGAAACATCTAAACTAACCGAGCTTTTAATTTAACTAAACTGATATCAATTCAGTATCTCAGATTACGTAGAACTCTTCAGGGAAATGACTATAAAGCCTAAACATTACTCAATTGACAGATAATGTGAAAAATAAATAAATAAATAAATAAAAATAAAAAATAAAAGAACCCTAATGTTAACAATTAAAATAAGCTATCACTACCGACGTCGGTTGGCTCAATTGGATGTGAGGTTGAGTTCCCTTAAGCATAATCGAGATTCGATTCCCACCGGGAACATCGGGCCCTCATGTGTATGGAGCGTTCCCCGTTGGGAGACCGCCCTCCGAACATGAGCCACTGCAGCGGTCGGTCCGGATTAGTCGGGGCGAAACCCCGGATACCGGGCGGTGTCCAAGACATGGTACCAAAAAAAAAAATAAGCTATCACTACAGTAAGTTTCCCCTGTTGAGATATAGATAATTGATGTATATATGGTGGTATGACTAAACAAAGCAAAGCTACTAGAAAAATCAACGAGGGGGTTCAGCTATAAACCAAAATACCAACCAAATTTGGTGCTTCTGCAATAAAAGGTACATAAAGACACTGATTAATTCATATCTAAGAACATTTGTAACAACACATAGCACCAACTCAAGAGTATCATATTTCGGACTATAGAGGAGATCATTTATGATGAGATAGATGCTTGCCTGCAATGTTAGCAAAAATTAAAGCATACCTCAACAATAGAGTCAATTTTCCGCTTCTTCCCTTTTGACACTGCAACAGATACTGCTATCTTAGAGAACAATATATATATGGATTGAAGAAAGCCCATTAATAATTTTTTTTTTAATGCCTTAAGAAATGACAAATCTGTCCATCTGCATGCAAAGCTTACTCCAGAAAGATGGTGAGGTGATCATAATCAAGATTGACAAATTTGATAATTTTCTTAGGTTGGGTTTTGAAAATCAGATAACCAAAATTTGAGATTCATAGAAGCTTTAAATCATTGGTGATATTTTGATGATTGTAGGAATTTGAAAAAAAAAAAATTCCATGAAAATAGTTTTGAAGGTGATAATATATACATAGGGCTAAGATCCTACAGATATGATGATCAAAACTGTGAATTCAGATGATACTGAATAAAGAATAAATCTTGAAAACTCATTTCAGTGATAAAAAGATGCTTGTTTGCACCAAACTCCCTAACAAAAGAATCTTACCATAGTTCTTCAGCTCCTCTTTCTCTACCTTTGCATCTGCATGCCCAGAACAAAAAATATAATCTCAAAAACATATCATATGAGTATATTTTGAAATAAATATTTATTTCTCAACAACCCCACTTAGTGGGATAAAGGGTTGATGAGTGCTAAAATAGAAAGTACTATTATATACAAGGAGACAGGAGAAGAATGAACCAGTGGAGGTCTTGGGCTTCGCCTGGTTTGTGCGCCCTGACTTTGAAGATTTGTCAGTACCCTGTTTCTTTTCAAGGGCTTGCTGTTTCATGATATTCTCATCTGTATATTTCATCAGTCGGTGTGTGCCGACCCATTCATCCCAGCTGTTGGAAGATAACCAAGCAGTTACTACATAAACATTCCCTAGGATGACTAAGAAATATGTGAAACTAAAAATTTGCATAAGTTTAAACATGTCTAGTACTTCAAACAGCAGGGTGTCAGCATACTCAAGCATACTCAACTGAAGTCAACTCAACTAAATCTAAATTCCAAGTTAGTTGGATTGCTGTATGAATTTGTCCTTTTCCATTCAGCTCTACTGAAAGTCATGATTAATTAAGTTAAAGTTTTTATATTATTTTTATCATCTCTCCTGGAGTTTTCTTAAAATTTCCTGTTGTTCTTGGAGCATCTTCAACTGCTATCACTTGTTGAATTAAGTGGCCGTTTTGGAACATGCCCAACAGCATATTCAACTAAAGTAAACACATAAATCTTAATCCCCAATCCGTTACCGTTGCTATATGAACTGTCAATCTCATTTGGCTAAGTCATGATTGATTAAATATGAAGTTATCATATCATGCTTTATTGCTTCTCCTAGGGTTATCTTAAGCCTTCCTCTTGTTATTGGTACACCTTCAACTCATATGCTATTTCTTCAAAAAAAGAAGCATTAAATGGTCGATTTGGAACATCCCAGACCATATTAAATTATTTTCTTAGTTATTGGGAATACTCCTTTAGTTTAATGTAACATACTGTCTTAATTCTATCTTTTCTAGTTACTCCACTCATCCACCTAAACATTCTCATATCCGCCTACATTTGCCCTGCACCGTAAAGCATTGTTGATGTTATACACTTCTATAACACTTGCCCTTTAATTTAGGCCGCATGCTTTAATCCTATCGACAATATCTTCATCAATGTTTTCATCTTCTTCATAATACACCCCAAGGAACAAAGCTATCTGTTTTAGGCACCTCTTATCCTTCAATTTTTATTTTATCCAAATCATTATTCATTCTAAAGACCCACATGCATAATGCATATAGCCAAACTAATTAGACAACATGGTTCTATATTCAAACATAATGACATAGAAATTGACAAAATCATACTACAGGAGACAGGCCCTAAGTTGGGGTTAAGAAGTTGGCATGAGAAACACAAACCATCAAATCTGCAAGTTCTGGAGGCAAAGAAGAAAAGAAGGAAATGAATTAAAAAAAAAAAAAAAAAAAAATTGGAGAAGGATGACCTATACGTAGAACCAAGAAACTTTTGTTAAATTGGGTGATCAGGCCAAAAAGCGTACTTTTTATTCCAACCCTGCGAAGGAAAAGGAAAGTCTACTTAGTAATACAATGGATGCAGGCTTGATTATCAACAAATTTGCAGTTCAAGCACAGATGAATGTTTACACATACCAATGCTAAAGAAAAAAGTAAAAGGTACCATATTGAATAGAGGATAAAAAGCGAAATAGAGAAGAAAGTTCAACCCTCATTATGTAATGTACAAAGTTTCTAAGGGAGAAAAGAATTCACACTTACAAGATAATGAACGAAGTATCTCCACTCCTTCTTTGTAAACTCTGTTTTTTGAATCTTAAACATAACAGACACAGCGGATCAAGATATGTCCAATTCTCCAAAAATCCAAAGTATCAATGCTGAGTTGAAAAGAAGTATGGAATTTTAGTAGAAAACACAATAATTTAAAGAACAAAGGCACCAAGAACGAAGTGAACAATCTTAATGTTGGAAAATGAAACCATGAAGAAACTCAGCAGAATATGGAGTCCATCATCATTCAAAGAAACATCTGATATGAACAACAGACTCCATATGCCAAAAGGGAATCTAGCCTACATTCATGGTATATGAAACAACTATATTTAATTAACCATCACCCCACACAATGTTGTCTCTTACAAACACTTTGCGAGTGTTGAGGAATGCAGTGTAGTGGAGGCTCTAGATAGGGGAGAGACTTGAAGCAACTAAGTTGGTTTGGTCAGAAGGAACTAAGTTACAAGTTCAAACTCCAATCATAAACCACTAATACACAAAAGCTTACAGAAAAAAAGGGAAAAAAAATTAATAAAAAGGCTTCCCCACCTTTTGGTTTTGTCCACGCCACAATAGCAATAATAAGAATCATGAAGATCCCACTTTTTGGTCTAATGAGATGAGGATGTGAATAGCATAGAGGTAGGAGACAATAGCAAAAAATCTTCCCAAATTCAACCTGGGCTCAAGAAAGGAAAATGTTCTGGCATCTCTGACCATTTAAGCTATCTCCCAATCTCCCATTGGATGAACATTGGCTGTATTTCATCCATTGCATTGATTTAATTTGTCATCATGCACAGTAACAGCTACTGTATGAGCAGTAACAGATGAAGAACAAACCAACAGAAATGAAAGACCTATAGTGAAGCTGGTCTTTAAAATTACAAAAAGGAGCAAAGAAAAAAAGAGAGAGAGAATTAGATTGGAATGACCATGAGAACCTTCTACTTTGAACAAGAAAAGGAAATAAATGGGGGGTGATTAAGAACTAAATAGAAACAAGAGGATGGACCATGAATTGTGGCTATGGAACAAGCAACATAAGAATACGGGATTCAAGAAAGAGATTAAAGGCCTGTAATCTGGGTAAATGTATATCAAAGCAATCCCTTGAAAGGTTCTTTAACCTAAGCATGAAGTAAACTGGAGTATCAAGGAGAACAATCTTGTAATCTGGGTAAATGTATATCAAGATTTTGTTGTATCTTTCTTCTCTCCTTAATAAAATTTCTTTACTATGAAAAAAAAAAGCCCTCGGATTTTCTTCACTATTTCTTTATTTTATCATATAATACCTCAATTCTGAGCTACCCCAAAAGAATATTGATCAATCAAGATACTGAACAATTTCTTTGGTAGCTTGGGCACTACAAAAGTAGGCCACACTCTCAAATTTCTAGGGTAGAAGAATGATCTGTGTTTCGTGGATGAGATCAAACAAGTCGGGAACTGTTTCAAGATGAGAAGAAGCAATATGCTCTTATTCAGAAAATCAAATAGATAAACTACAATCACTTTCTTCCAACAATTAAGTCCAAACTAGGGTTTACAAATATTAGGGACATAATTGATAATTAAGTCGCAATATTCAACCAAAAGAAAAGGAAAAAGACTTGGGATATAAAATTTTTTCTCACATTATAAACCGTCTAAACTTTTAACCTAATTTCTCTAATTAATTCAGTGCCACAATCCAAACACCGATGATTCAAATTCAAATAAAGAATTGCAAGAAAATCCGGATATAGAATACAAGAATGAAAACATAATACTTAAAAGATTAAAACATCAAAAAGATAAACTAGGGTTCTTGAATCTTGGAGACAAGTTTGACAATGAGGTTAGAGAGTCAGTAGCTATAACCTCCTGAAGCTTAAAAACTTAACCTAATTACTCCAATTCCTTCAGTAACACAATCTTTACAAGACCAGAATTGAATATCATACTATTACGTGAAGAGAGAGAGAGAGAGAGAGAGAGAGAGAGAGAGAGAGAGAGAGAGAGAGAGAGAGAGAGAGAGAGAGTACTTTGGCTTCGTAGATGCGAGGGCCATGGTAAGCGAGGACTTTCTCGCCGTCGGAGTAAGTGGCGGAGTTAGAGGCGGGGAGATCGCCGCCGCTGGAGTTGCCGCCGTCGCTCGTCGTCGCCGAGTCGTCCTTCGCTCCCGCGTTCGAGCTTCCCATTTCTCTCTCTCCAGACGCAGATTCCCAAGCTCGTCCCTCTCTTTTTCAAATGTGATTTTTTGATAAAACAAAAGAAAACATCTTTTCGAAAATAGAAAAAAGGAAAATAAAAAAATCTTTTAAAAAATGAAAATGAAAATGTGAAGAGCGGTGCGGTGTGGTGTGAAAAATGCTCTTTTTTTTTCTTTTCTTTTTCTGAAAAAAAAAAATTGGAAATCTTTTTTGGTTTACAATTACTTTTTTACAATTATAATAAATAATTTAAAGCATTAGTCTAATTATGTTTAATTTTACAAAATATATAAACATATTCTCAACATAAAATTAATCTGATTAGTAATCTTAAATTTAATATTTTTTAATATTTTTAAAAGAAATATTTATACCCATCATTCAAAGTTTACGTCTTGAAACATAATGTTCAAATACAAATATATAAAAAATTTTAAGTCTAAAAATTTTAAAAGTTCTTTTATAGATATAAATTTTGAAACTTTTTTAAAATTTATTTCAATTCGATGATAATAGTTTAAAACTTTTTCAAGAAAATTTTAAAATTGATATGAAAAATTATACTTTTTTGCATAATTATTTTCCCACTAATTGACAAATTCAATTTTTGAAGAGGATACAGATAGAATGTAGGTGTATTTCTAAGGATCTTTTTGTGAAATCCAAACACTCTCTCAATCTTTTTTCTATTTCCAATATACAATCCACCTTGCTAATATCTAATCATTTTTGAGATGTGGATGTTCAAATTGACTCAGGCTTTTGCGTGAGCACCTATCTTGCAAAAAGGTAGCAAACTAATACTTATATTCAGAGTTTAAGTTATACATATTTGATTCGATAATTGAATATTTGTATTGTTTAAGTGAATTTTTTATTCGAGTTTTATATATAACGAAAATAAATGTTAGAAGATATTTGTCAAGAATCAAATATAATTTGAACTGAATTTAATCGCATTCAATGTAATTATTAGAAATTGATAATTTATAAAAAATAAATATTTAAAGTTTAAGTTATAAGAGACTATTTGAGATAAATAATTTTGGTGTCCATTGTTTTCTACTATACATTTTCATTCGAGAGGATCTCGTTAGTTAGCATTTTTTTTTTTTGTTTATTTTTTACTTCACAATAAATCAGAAATATCTGATAAAAAATAAATAACAAAGAAAAAAACAATAACTGGTAAAATCTAACTCTATGTTCAGGACCACTAGATCTATGGCCAATATCCTTTCCGAAGTCCCCAGGTTTATGTCCAAGACCCCCAAGGACTAGGACCAGAGGTCATTAAAAGCATGTTCAGGACCTTCAGGACTTGACCCTTGGAAGCCTTCTGCTGAAAGTGTTTATGCCCAACGCTAGGGCTTGGCGGGTGTTTATGCCCTACATCTGTGCTTGGCATGGACGAGCTCTACATGGCCCCAGCAAACAAGTTTTCCCTCTCCTCCTCTAGCACAAAGAACAGAAACCTTCCCGTGTTTATGCCCTTTGCCGCGGCTTGACAGGTGTTCATGTCTTAAGCCAAGGCCCTCGTGGATAAGCCTTTTGACACATGTTAGAGTTGACTCATATTTTAAAAGTTAAAAAACATTTTTCAATACCAAAGTTTATTAAGTTTTTTATTCAAATTAGTTTTATATATTCTGTATACAACCCTATGGATTAAAAAAGAAAAAAGAAAAGCTAACATTAAATAAAACCTGTATAACACTAACTACAAATTATAGAATAATTTATTCAGACTGAAATCATATAACACAAAAGTGACAAAGAATGAATAATACAAAAATGGACTATCCCAAGTGCCCCAAGGCAATTCATATGAGTACTGGAAAAAAATGCTGTCTCCCGAACCAAAAGTCCCCTCCATTGATTGGACCTGATTCAAGTTAGGAGTCATCTCATGCCCAAATCAAAACAAAGAAAAAAAGAAATGTCAGTGTCCAGAGCCCTGGCTAGGACCAGAATCCTTTCTTTCTCTCAAAATCTCCAAACCCAGCTATTTATGTCCAACACCAGGACACGGCCCCGACCTTTTCACATCTCCAAGAGACAATCCATCGAAGAAAAATTCCTTCCTCTCATTTTTTGGCAAGTTTCCCGGTGTAGACTTTATTACATCCAAAGGACGAGCAGCTTCTATACTAGAGTTTAACAGCACAAAGGAAAATAAAATGTAAAAGATTGTAAAAGACTTCCATGCTCTGGCCATATTAGCAATAACAATTGCTAGGCTCTCAAAAGTAAAAGTTGAATGAGACCATATGGAGGCATCAAGGGTATATATACTAGTGTATTGGGGATAAAATATCGCACAAGAAAAAGTGTTACAACCAGGCCTTTTTATTTGACTTTAATGGTATTTAGCAGACTGAAAAAAAAAAAGGGCAGCGCAGTTTGACTAGATAAAACGTGTACCATATTGCTCTTGGGGAGCATATGTTTCATGAAATTTCCTTCGTGGAAATGCATGACAATTTAGTCAAGCCAACCTCGTTCAAATTAAATTATTTAAGAGTGAATATGTGTGCAAGCAAAAAGTTACTTGTTGTATATAAAGAAAACTAGAATTCGAAATCTCAAAAAGGAATAAGATAATATCAATTGAACTATAATTCATTGATATCATCGTTATTATCATTACTACTTAACCCCTTTTTAGATTTTATCATTTAAATTAATTAATATTTTACGCTTATTTATCTACGATAAAAAGGGAAATATTTAACCTCAATATGAGATGGTAAATTTAAAATTCATGGTATTTATTACATGGTCTTGCATGGCATCGTAGGGTATGCCAGCCATAGTCAATGGTCAACAATGCACGTGACGGTCATAACAGCATGGTCGTTTATAATTTTTTTTTTAGTATAAGAAAATATAATTAAATAGAATCGAAATAAATAAAGAAGATTGAAAATAAAGACACTCTACCGATTAAGCTATTATTGAAGGACAGCGTGATCATTAATTTTTAAATTTTAGTCTTTTATTTCTTAATCTTTTGTGCAAAAGATAAGGAAAAAAGATAGTACTTCCATAAAAACAATTGGATATAAGCTACTTAGGACGCAATCGCCCAAGAAAAGAGGACATGCCCACACCACTCGGGCCAAGTAATAAATTGCTCTAAATTTAGTTCTTAATTATATTAGTTAAGTTTGATCTCAACTCTAATAAAGATGAATTCGAATTCAAATGAAATAAAGTGAGTTTCTAACAAGTAACTCAAGCTCGAATTTAGAACTATAGCGGGTCATTATGTTAGCGATTACTCGATTGAAGGACTGCCTTAATTGAATTATAATGTTAAAAATTAAAATAATATTTATTTTTAATAATTTTTAATCAAAAAATTTGATTAATTACATTAATGTTACCAAAATTAAAACAATTTTCTTGTGCCAATTTTTGTGTACACAGTAGATAGGGTTTTATTATGATTGAGAATTGAGGGAAGTAAAATATTCAATTCAACATTTCTACTTCGTAGTTCAATTATTTTTTTAAATAGAAGAGTAAATTAATAGATTTAATTTTATATTAATAATTGATAAAACTAGTTTACATTAAATTTGGTTAGATACTAATGCTTAGTTGATTCAGTGGCATTGGTACCCTTTAATCAATATCTTGATTTTGAATTTTGTATATTAAAAAATAGATGAGTGAAGAGTTTTATTATTTAAGAGTCTAATTTGACTCGAATCTGATTTAATTAAATTTAACATAATTATCGGATACTGATGTTTATTCCAAAAATATTTTGTTAGGTAAAGTATTGGTGAGTTTCTCTTTCAGTTTTTTCGGATATCAGTTTGGAGAATAAAATTATGATAAAATTAATAAAGAGAATTTTTTTTTCGCATAAATCACACATATTACTATAAATTTAAAAATTTTACCTTAACCCCACTTTGACGAGGTAGCTTGAAATCATATTCACACATGATTAAAAAATTATGTTTTATTATATTATTTAATTTAGTCGTCGGACCATGACTTTTGTTTGGGGAAACAAAATATTCAATTCACCATGACGATAAATTTGTGTGTTTTTTTTTTAATTTTTTTATTTCTTATTTTTGTCTTGGGGGTGTATATTATACTACAAAAAAATAAGTTTTTAGCCACAAATTTAGCGACGAAAATTTAATAAAAATTTGTCGCTAAATTCGTTAGCGACAAAATTAGCGACGAAAAAATTTTCGTCGCTAATTACGCGTCGCAAAAATTTAGCAACGAAAAATAAGAAATTCGTCGCTAAATTTAGCGACGAATAATTTTTTGTCGCTAAATCCGTCGCAAATTTAGCGACGAAAATAAATTCGTCGCTAAATTTAGCGATAGATAATTTTTTGTCGCTAAACTTGTGACGGATTTAGCGACAAAACATTATTCGTCGCTAAATTTAGCGACGAATTTTATAATTTTGTCACTAAATTTAGCGACGAATTATTAGCGACGAATTTAGCGACAAAAAATTATCCGTCTCTAAATTTAGCGACGAAAATATAAAATTCGTCGCTAAATTTAGCGACGAATAATTTTTCATCGCTAAATTCGTCGCAAATTTAGCAACGAAAAATTATCTGTCGCTAATTTATGGACAAAAAAAATTCGTCGCTAAATTAACGACGGATATAAATTCGTCGCAAAATCCGTCGCTAAATTATGAATGAAAAATAATGCAGTCCCGCCTGAACCCGAGCCAGCCCGCCCGCCCGCCCGAGCAAGCATCCGCCTGCACACCCGCCCGAGCCGGCGTCTACAGTGCCTACCTCACTTAATTCTTGAAAATTGCCTTTGCTTTTGCTTCCACCAAGGTTCGAACCCCTGCGTTTCTATAAACCTTTAAGATCCTGTAACCATCAAGCTAAATGTTAATATCTGTAATAATTTTTTTTTTTTTACTTATTATCTTTTCTTCACATTTTTCTAATAATAATAAAAAAATATAAAATAACAATTTATTATAAAATAATAAAATATTAGTGTAAAATAAAATAATAAAAGATTTTAAAAAATAATAATACTATTTTTTTAAAAGATAAAATAAAAATAAAATATAACATATTACTTAAAAATAATAAATGTGATTAATTTTTTTAAACTTTTTAAAATAAAAATAATAAATATATATTAATATTTTATTTTATTTAATTATATTTCAAATTTAACGACGAAATCCGGAATTCGTCGCAAAGTTAGCAACAAAAACCGAATTCGTCGTTATATTAATTTATTAAATAATAAAATATAAAATTATTAAAGAATAAATATATATTTATATTTTATTTTATTTAATTATATTTTAAATTTAGTGACGAATTCCCAATTTGTCGCTGAATTCAGCGACGAATTCCGAATTAGTCGCTGAATTCAGCGACAAATTCCGAATTTGTTGCAAAATTAGCCACAAATTCAAATTTGTCGCTGAATTCGTCGGAAATTAGTGACAAAAACCTAATTCGTCGCTAAATTAATTTATTAAATAATAAAATATAAATTTATTAAATAAATAATATATTTTTATATTTTATTTTATTTTATTATATTTCAAATTTAGCGACGAATTCCGGATTTGTCGCAAAAATTGGCAACAAATTCAAATTTGTCGCTGAATTCGTCGCAAATTAGCGACAAAAACCGAATTCGTCGCTAAATTAATTTATTAAATAATAAAATATAAAATTATTAAATAAAAAATATATATTTATATTTTATTTTATTTTATTATATTTCAAATTTAGCGACGAATTCCGAATTTGTCGCTGAATTCAGCGACGAATTCCGAATTTGTCGCAAAATTAGCCACAAATTTAAATTTATCGCTGAATTCGTCGGAAATTAGCGACAAAAACCTAATTCGTCGCTAAATTAATTTATTAAATAATAAAATATAAAATTATTAAATAAAAAATATATTTTTATATTTTATTTTATTTTATTATATTTCAAATTTAGCGACGAATTCCGAATTTGTCGCTGAATTCAGCGACGAATTCCGAATTTGTCGCAAAATTAGCCACAAATTCAAATTTATCGCTGAATTCGTCGGAAATTAGCGACAAAAACCTAATTCGTCGCTAAATTAATTTATTAAATAATAAAATATAAAATTATTAAATAAAAAATATATTTTTATATTTTATTTTATTTTATTATATTTCAAATTTAGCGACGAATTCCGAATTTGTCGCAAAATTAGCCACAAATTCAAAATTTGTCGCTGAATTCGTCGCATATTAGCGACAAAACGGAATTCGTCGCTAAATTAATTTATTAAATAATAAAATATTAAATTATTAAATAAAAAATATATTTTTATATTTTATTTTATTTTATTATATTTCAAATTTAGCGACGAATTCCGAATTTGTCGCAAAAATTGGCAACAAATTCAAATTTGTTGCTGAATTCGTCGCAAATTAGCGACAAAAACCAAATTCGTCGCTAAATTAATTTATTTAATAATAAAATATAAAATTATTAAATAAAAAATATATATTTATATTTTATTTTATTTTATTATATTTCAAATTTAGCGACGAATTCCGAATTTGTCGCTGAATTCAGCGACGAATTCCGAATTTGTCGCAAAATTAGCCACAAATTCAAATTTGTCGCTGAATTCGTCGCAAATTAGCGACAAAACGGAATTCGTCGCTAAATTAATTTATTAAATAATAAAATATAAAATTATTAAATAAAAAATATATTTTTATATTTTATTTTATTTTATTATATTTCAAATTTAGCGACGAATTCCGAATTTGTCGCTGAATTCAGCGACGAATTCCGAATTTGTCGCAAAATTAGCCACAAATTCAAAATTTGTCACTGAATTCGTCGCAAATGAGCGACAAAAACCGAATTCGTTGGAAATTAGCGTCGATTATTTTTTCGTTGGAAATTTCGTTGGAAATAGCGAGTAAACAAGTGTTCGTCGCTAAATTCGTCGCAAAATTGCAACAAAAAAAATTAGTCGCTAAATTTCGTCGCAAAAATGATGTTTTTTTGTAGTGTTAGTCAATGCTGAGACACGAGTTTGTCAGGCAAGATGAATGTTTCCAACAAAGAGGGGAGCTGAGACTTTCGTTTTCTTTTCCTTTCTTTCAGTTTTTTTTTTATGTTTTTTTTTTCTTTTCATATTATTATATTTTATATAAAAAAATTTGAATTTGAGGTTTTTATAAAAAAAAAAAATGACGATACCAATTAAATTTAAGTCTATTAGCTTGTTTTTCCTGCTTTTGTTTAGTCATTTTTTATGATGAATTTTGTTTCACATCGTCGAATCATACGTTAGATATTGGTCCGTGTAAATTAGTAATACAAATCTCTTTTCTTATAGGTTCAAATGGTTGTAAGAAAAAAAAAAAAGAGTCCGCAGCCGTAGACCGGCTAGATGAAAGCTTTGGCCGTTTAAATTTTGAACATGGAATCTAGTTTGAAATCAAAGGATCGCACGTTGAATATTAAAGTATTCAAGTTTTCGTTGTTTCTTCCGTTTTACCAAAGCAAATTCAGAATGTAGTCGTATCATCGACCTTGTTATGTTCCCATTCAACAAGGGGAAAGAGGACCGGCCTAGTAGTCTAGACTTGTCCCAAACGACAGCATTTTGGATATGCATTTATGAAGCAGAGATGTCTTATGAATTTGACTTAAAAAATTTATCATTTTTTTTTAAACGCCGATTTTTAAAATTATATTTCGATTAATTTAATTTAAGAATAGCTTTCACATCTGTTTAATGATCTCAAAAAATTTATCTTACTTCAAAAGACAAACAACATGACACCTATGTCTACATGATAAATTTTGCTAACTACCGGCTAAGATGCATTAACCGGAGGATTTTCGTGGAAAAGGGAGAAAAGGGGAGGATTTTAAAGAATTCACTTATGTTTGGCAAAATAATTGATTGGAGGGGAGAAAACGTTAGTGTTTTTAATGAAATCTTTCGAATCTAATTTTTCAATTTCACTAAATCGATAGGCTTCGAAAAAAATGAATTCCTTTTTAAATATTACAAATATTAAATTTATTTTTATATGCTCAATTTTAAAATTCTAACAAAAAACAAAGAGAATAAATATTAAATTTATACACTTTTGATTATATTTTCTCTCTTTCTCTCATCTAACCAAACGTAATTTTTTATTTTATTTTTCTTTCTCTTTCTTTCCCATCACATATTTTGTTATCAAATATAATTTTTAATTTTATTTTTCTTTCCCTTTATTTTTCATCATTTCCAATCCTTTCCATATCTCCCTTCTTCGTGAGGTTGCCGAACACACACATAAAATGTTGCTGAAACCTTATTCCGAGAAGGGGTGGGAATTGAAAGAACCCAACTACTTGGATTGTTAAAAATTTTTAATCAAAGCTACAAATAACCCATTAAACTTTACACGTACTTTTAAATAATTCAAAAAATTTAACCGCAACAATTACCCCCCAAAATTAATAAAATGTCAGTCAATCTTATAAGGGAATTTAAAGAATTTAAAATTAGTCATCTAAAGTAATAAAAAAAGCTATTAAGATGGTGTTAAAAAGAATTTAAAGTAAAATATTGCTTAAAGGGTCCAAAGGGAAAATCCACCTCAGGTTCAATCATCTTGAGACCAGAGGGGGGAATTTGAAATTTTATTTGAGAGATGTACGTAGTTTAGTCTATCCTTTGATGTTTACCCATTGATCTTAGCTCCTTAATTTAATGAAAATTTCTCCTTACTTTTGGAATTGGAAGATTATAATGTAGATCATCCATTCTCAACAATTTTATCTAAAAAAGAAAAGTCATTAAATTTTATTTTTAGAGAGAGAGAGAGAGAGAATTAAGGTCGGAAATTTTCGGATATATGTATTTGAACTTTGACTTGAAAGATGCAGTTAGTCCATTCTATGATAAGGTTGTAGTCTGCATCTACGATGCCGGAAACAAATGACCCAGAAAATAGGATTTAATAAAAATAAAATATGAAAAACATATAAAATATAAAAATTTTATATACATATTATTTTATTGAAATAATAGAATAACACTCTTTTATACTAAAAATCTAAAATGATCACATGTATAACCCATTAATCATAAAACAAATAAAATTAAAAAACAAAAATTATAATCAAATAATAAAATAATTCATTAAACTAAACCTAAATTATAAAATAATTCCTAATCTTAATTACTAACCCTAAAGTTAATATAAATAACCCTAAAATACAAATATTTACATTAAATCGGAAGACTATGTATGGTATAAGCAGAAAAACAAATAGTTTCCGTCTTGCCTGTTTCTTAAAAACTCATTAGCACACACACCATGATATTTATATGACATTCGGCTCAACCATTAATACCCCAAAACTAAACTTAAGGGACGGGCGGGCTCCAATGGGTTTACTCCGGACCAGATCTATTACTTATCTATTTTCCAGATATAGGTTGGAAATTGATGGCCAAGTGCTCTATGAATTATTTATATGTGCGTGTGTGTGTGTAATTATATTTTAGTATTTCCAATTGGGTCTCTGATGGTAACCTCGAGGACCGTTACGTAGGAATGATTCTCGATAAACTGTTGGCGTATATTTTTTAATTTTAAAATTTAAATTCAAAATTTTAATTAAAATATTATAAAATAATAGGATATCAATCATAGAAAATTAGCGATGAAAAAAAATTTATCGATAATAACGACGGAATTACGATAAATTAATATCGATAAAAATTACCGAAAGACTACCAACAAATTAGTAATGAAAATATTTTCGTTAATAATTCGTCGGTGTAATACTCTGGGGTAAAAAAAAATTTATATAAACATATTAGTGACGGATTAGTGACGAAAATTAATGATGGAAATATTTACGTCGATGTAATGGTCTTGGGTTAAAAAAAATTATATAAACCTATCAGCAACGAATTAGTGATAGAAATATTTTTGTCTGTAATCCGTCGGTGTAATGGTTTAGGATAAAAAAAAATTTATGTAAACCTATTAACGACAGATTTTTTAACGACGAAAAAATTATATCGCTAATCCGTCGCTGACGTGGTTTAGGAAAAAAAATTTTATATAAACCTATCAGCAACGGATTAGCGACGAATTTTTATTTTGTAATTTTTTTTCATTTATTTTATTTTTTATATTATTTTTATATTACTTTATAATTCTTTTTCTTTTTTCTTTTATTTATTTTATTGGGTAAATTAAGAAAAATAATTTGTTATTCTATTTTAATTAATCAAATTTATATTTTTGACTCAAAAAATATTCTATTTTTTTATTTAATACCAATTTATTCAAAGTCGAATTTAAATGGTTAGAAAAGTTCAATGAAAATATTCAATGAAAAAAATTACCCCAAGATAAAGAAAAAATGAATTGAGATAAGAGTGAAATAAGAAAAAAAATGTGAGAGTAAGATAAATATTAAAAAAAAATGAGAGTGAGATAATAAAAAAAAAAAAAACTTCACAAAAGAAATTGTGATACATTGATTGTAACACTTCAAAAATCACCATGATATTTAGGTTAGAATTCCAGGTGAAAGCAATTTTCTTAAAAAATAAGATGGTAGGCGGGCGCACATATGAGCGCGTGCACGCCTAAGCAAGTGCCAAGAATCAGTGACGAAATTGTTTGCTATCAGCGACAAATTTTTTAGCGATGAAAAATTTCTATCGCTAATCCATCGCTGATGTTTTTACATATTATCTTCTATTAACGATAGATTAGTAACGGATTTTTTAGCGATGAAAATCGGTTGCTAATTCGTCATTGATAGTTTAGCGACGGATAGTATTCCGTTAGTAATATTTAGCAATGAGGTTTTCAACAACGGATTTATCAATGGAATTTTCCATCGGTAATACTCTTTAATGATGGAATTTTTACTATCAGTGACGGATATTTTCGTCGCTGATATCTTGTTTTCTAATAGTAAGAAAATCTAGAGATAACTGAGATTTTACGGACACAACCCACCTTAAGACATTTCAGATCTTAAATGTGTAAAGAATATTCTCCGTTCAAATTCATGATAAACATCATTTAACTAATAAATTCTTTTAATCATGATAGAAAAAATTCAAAATTGAGTTCAAATTTTAGTAGAAATAGGATATTTTTAAAAAAAGATTTAGGTTTTCTTATCGTATCACGTGGGCAAAGGGTATTCCTTCCCACTTGAAAGAAATTTAAGGATTAGGAGTTTTGATCTAAAGAAACCACTAATTCACCTAGCTAACTATAGTTCAGGACGGATTATTTTAGGTTATAAAAACCCTCTAACCATGTCAATAATCCATACTACACTACGCCAAGCCTGTATATTACAAACATCAAAGATGTCAGGTAAAAGCTTTTTTGATGAAGACTTCATAATTCCTTGGGGCCAAGATCTGTCACCAGCGGAAATGGTGGGGTTGGATCTCTATAGTATTATCTCTAATATCTCTAAAGAAGAAGTAGACTACTACTTATCCATCAACCTCCAAAAAGAAGAGAAAGCGGTTAAAAAATCTGAGAAACTGCAAGGAATACAAAGAAATCGGAAGATTCAAGCAGCAAAAGAAGATGAAAAGATGTCGAAGGATAATGATGAGTATGAGGAAAGTGAGGGTGAAGATGGGTTAGTGCCATGGTGTATGGAGTTTAAATTGAAGAGGCAAAAAGCAATCGCAAGAAAGTGGATGAAGAAGCAGGCAGTAAGGAAACGCAAGTGATGAATGACAAGAGCAAAGACATTTAATTTCGATTATCACTTGATTTTTACTTATGATAGAAGTTCTAGATTTCCATTATTACTATGAATCATGTAATGCTGGTGCCAATTGTAGTTCTGATTTTGCTTAAACTTATAATAGCCTCAAAGAAGGTTTCTTTCAAACATCAAACATATCGAATAAAAATTTTCTTCAAGATTTCATAGTTCATCATGGCTTTAATCGAGTGGACCTAGAAACAAGATGAAGGAGTTAGGGAGTGGAAGATTGGATTACTGCCATGGGGGTGTGTGTGGGGTTTGTTGTAGGGCTTCAATATAGGGAATGACCTTGGCAGTTTGAATTTCAATTTAACTTTCCTATTCTTAATTTATGTAGTTGAAGAGATAGAGGTGCTAATTAAATTAGTACAAACAGCCTAGCCGGCTTGACTAGTTATGAAGCAAAGCCATTATCCAATGTGAGAAAAATGGCCAATAACCCTAGCAGGTAAAAGAAACCTAATAATATTTAAGTCAGATTAATTGAAATATAAAATTTGATACCGGTTGATTAATAATAAAAAAGTAAAAAACCAAGAAAAGTAAAACCTTGTAAATGTATATTCCATGTCTTATGTATGGGCGCGTAGCCTACCAATTATTTGGTCCGGCATACTCGAATAATAGTTTTGGTTCTCAATTCAAGGAATAATCATTTTTTTTTCTTTAGCGAATTTGGGTTTGTTCGGATAGTAAAAATTCTAGTCTGACCTATTCTATTTTCTTAAAATTTTTTATTGGATTTAGACAATGTGACGGTGGATGAAAGTTGTGAGATTTATAACTGAATAAACCTTAAAATGATGAAAACCTACCCACAAAATAAAATAAATTCCATAGTTGAGAGAAGAAAACTTGAAAAATGTATTACTGATCCTAAACTAAATATTACAATACCCCTAGTAGAGTTTTTGTAAATTTAAGATTCCAACATAAAATAGAAAAATAAAACTCTGATACAATCCTTCTTTTTTTTTTTTTTACCTGGACCTTCTGGTATTCGGGTTTCGTCCCGATTAATCTGGAATCAACCTGACTATCGGGCCTCATTTTGAGAGGGAGATCTCCCAATATTATTTTTTTCGTATTCAATAGTAATCGAACTCCCGACTTGGTTAAGGGGACAAATATGTCTTTTTTACCTATGTCAACAAGTGTTAGTCGGCACAAGTCTTCTGCCGCTAAGATAAAAAATAACTTACTCTTGAGCAGTCCTTCAAGTAAAGAAAATAAATAATTCAAATACAACTTATATTAAGATTCTAGAAATAGTAAAAACTAAATAAAAGAAAGAATTAAAATGATAAAAAACAAAAAAAGATTAGAAGGCTCTTGTCTTGTTTTGGCGAGGCCCCAGCACGCCGCGGTGCAACTCACAGGCGAAGCAACGCAGCACGCTTCAAACAAACCGCGACGCAAGTTTTGGATGGCCGGATCATTAAATCATAAATAAATATATATAATTTATAAATTATTGATATTCAATAATTATATTAAATAGAACTAAATTCGATTCGAATCGAAATGAACCCACTTAAAAAGCAAAACTCCTCTGTTACTTATTTTCTTCGCACACGTACACAATTTTCAAAACTAAGACTTTGTTTTTTTTTTCTTGATTTATAATAAAACTTGAATCCAAACTTATTATAAGAGGAAAGAGATTGATATTACTTGAGTTGAAACTCTTTAGCAAACTAAAACTTCGTTTAAGGATATCAATATGCTCGGATGAATTAAATATCGGTATCAAATGATATTCTATAAACATATGAAATTTTACTTTTTGAGACTTACAAGTTTGTGTATTCCAACCTAAATTTACTGAGTATTATTTTTAATAAAAACATATGAGTGTAGGATTTTGCCAGAACTTAAAATATTTTTAACTTGGTAAACCGTGACCATGCAGTATTTTTGAACTTTCTCCATTTTGGGCCCTGAACTCAAGACTTTAAACTCTTAATCTAATTATAACAACCTCAGTTTTCCATAGTAAGATTTCCATTGTGATATGTCTGAGCGTATATACTACTAATCATATTAACAATAACAATTCATATTCTTATTAGCCCACAAATATAATAATAATAATAATAAATCATATTTTAATTGGATTTTCTGTTTATTTATTTTTCCTCCTCAAGCTAAGGCCCTTGTTGAGAGAGAATAATTATAATTCAGAACCATTAAAATGCCAACAATTACTGCCAAATGCAGCACACGCACACAGAATTCAGAATGCAGACATTTTAATTGACCAAAGCAAAATTCAAAACTTACATCATCAGAGACAGAGAGAGAGAGAGAGAGAGAGAAAGAGAGTAAAGGAAATGTCCCTCTTGTCAACTAGGCCTCCTTAACAAAACAAACCCCAAAAGGGGAATCAACCACACTTCACACATTAGCACTAGCCCCCACACAAACTCTCTAAAATCACAAGTTTGCTTTAAAAAAAAAAAAAAACACATTGGGGCCTAATTAGCATTCTGAAAAGTGCTTTTCTTGCTTTCCAAAGCAAAAAACACGGAAAGACCAAAAGTGTTTCTCATGTTTTGTAAAGCAAGAAAAACGCCAAAGCCCCGAGCCAAATCTACTTTTGTTAAATGATAATCAAAGTTCCGAAAAAGTTATAAATCGAAATATTAAATTTAATATAACAGAAATTCATTAATTATGAAAATATAATTAATGAATTTATCTCATATTATTAAATTTAATATTTTAATAACTCACTTTTTCGGAGAAAGTAATATTATGGTTCACCTTGGCCTATTGTTGTAATTGATAAAACTCATCTTCTCGTAATATCGAATGGAGAGAAGCGAAAGCGAGAGATTAACCTCGTCTCTTCCCCACCGTATGATTTTCCCGGGAGACAACGCCAGCGAATCGGAAGACACTGGACAAGACGACGTTGTATTTCTCGGCGGTTGAGATTTCATGAGGAGGCGAAGACAGAGGGCGTGGAGACGACGAAACCCACCCAAAGCGAGGACCACAGAACGAAGCTGCTCCTTGCCGCACTCGATATTAACCCAGTGACTCGTACAGATCAGCTCCCACAATCGCTCATCGTGCGCCGTTTTCCTCCACTGCTTGCTAACGCAGGCCGCCGTTGCTAGTGTCCTCGCGTCCACGTGCCTCAACACTTCGAAGAGCAAATCTTCGTCCCAATTTACAAATCCCATCTCCGGCGTCACGTGACGTACTTCAACGACGTCGTTTCGTGTTTTCTTAAGGGAAACCTCATTGCCTTGGATTCCAAGATCAATTGTTCGCTTCATTCTCTCTCTCTCTCACTCAGATTTGATTCTAATTAATCCCAACTTACAAGTGAAAACGTTGTTATTTAGTTTGTGAGTAAAATGAATGACTTGTAATGACGCATTTACCCTTTATGGGATGTTACCGAGAAGTTCTGGTCTCCGATAACGACAAATAAGAAAAAGAAAAGAGCGAGTTTCATGCTTTGCTTTATCCTTTTCGTTCCTGACAAATTTTTGTATATTTTTTCCCCCACTTCATATCCGTTGATTATAACAAAATAATGATCCGTGTACTAACAAAAATTATTGATAAAAACTATAAAATATTATGTAATATTACTTTATTGCACAGTCTCAATTCAATTTTTGGTATTTTAAATGTTGAAATTTCTTGTATATTTGTTCAGTGCGTATCATATGGGAATTATTAATGCATGTTGCCGTAAATTATTATATACATTTATGAATTTAGAATAAATTTGCAATCAGATTTATTTCAATCGATAATAGGAGGTCCATAGGCCTAGCATTACACAATAAAAAAATGTTATTATATGATAACTAAATAAATTGAAATCTTTATCATTAAAATCACCTCCTAGAGACATAGTTATATCGCGTGTACAACTAATCGTTAGACTATGTTTGATGATGTATTATCAATGATATATGGTTTAATGGTAAAATATTAAACTCTTGTAAATAAAATTTTGAATTCAAATTTTAAAAATAAAAAAAAGAACACACACACACACCTAAATTGGAATCTATTTTTGTTCGAATCAAATTAGTCTGATTTTTAGAGATTGGAGTTTAAGTATAAAAAAATATATATGATTATGGGAATCAATAAGTTTGTGTAAAATTAATATATATTTTCATTATTATTTGGTAGAGCTAGTATTATTTTTACAGTCACACACTATTACTAGTAATTAAAAGGGGAAGGGTATTATCTTTTAAGTAAAGATGGATCAAGATGAATATAATCCGTCTTGGCTTTGCACAATATCTTGAAAGATTTTATTCTTTGGATTTAATGATAATATTAATGAGCGGTCAGCTAATGGACGACGGATAAATTATATTGGAAAAGTAAAGGGAATCAAAACTTTTAAAAACAAAATTTGTGATGACTTAGTTGGAATTTTCTCACGAAAGAATGTCGTTTTCCCTTTTTTCTTTTCCACAATTTTATAGAAAAGTTCGGACAAAGACATCTTTCGCACCACCCATACATGTGTGTGCGTGCACGCGCGTTGTGTAAAGTGTGTATACACACACAATATATAGATTTTATGTACAACATTTAAGAATCACTCATGAGATGATAATTGACCCAATGATAAAAATTAATTATAATTTTTTTATTATAATTATGAAGGAGTAAAATGGGGAAAATCCTAATTTTAGTATTTGAAAAAAAAAAATTCTTATTTTTGTGGCCTTTTCAAAATAAAAAAAAAATAATTTTAAGAAGACTTTTATATTATTTTTTTGACATTAAAATTAAAATTTTTAAAATAAAATAGATAGATAACTAACCATCGATTTTCCGGTGGGTAAGTAGTGTTCGAGTTGACAAGTTTGGCTAGGTGAATACGTGGCAGGCTTACAATATGACGCCATTATGTACGAGATGGTCCATGTCTACCACCCCGTGACCCGTTCCTTTCTACAACTACTACTTGCACCTTTTACGAGAATTGTTTGACAAAAATAACGTTTTTATTATTATTATTATTATTTTTTGATTGAAAACTATTATTTTGACTATCTAATAGTAAGAAACAACAAGGACAATTCGACCATTTTGCTTTCATTCCTCTCGAAGTTTTTGAATCCGTCAAAGATATTGAGATTTAAGACATGATAATCTTAAATATGATTAAGATTTAATTTTTATCAAAGATATTGAATTCTCATATATATATATATATATATATATATATATATATAACGTTTTCCATCGAAAGATCCACCCTCATAAAACAGTTACTATAGTGATCGATCCGAATTAATCAGAATAAAATTTTAAATATCGAGTGATATCTAAGACATAGTATCCAAAAAAATAATTGTTTAAGTAGAACTTAGGTTAATTTGGTAATCACAATTTTGATAGAAGAAAATTGTTTTAAAAAAATACATACTAATTATTCGAGTTACGGAGAATATATAATTGCTTCTTGATATTTTGACCGATTTCCCAAAGTTAATAACAATAGTTTCAAGTTATGTACGTTCGAGCAGAAGGAAGCTCTCATGATCTTGTCCAAAGGAAGTAATAATATTTCTCATGTTTTTATAGAAAAAGGGAATAGCAAAGTCAGAAGAAGAAAAAAAAAACGAAAAAACAAAAATCATACATAGTTGATAATAAATAATTTTATGAACATCGATATTTATGAAATTTATAATCATTAATTTTTTATTTAATAATTAAATATAATTTTATTATTGTATAAATAAGAGCAATTAGCATTAAATAAGAATTCATGGTCACAACTTATCGTAACGTCGCAAAGATCGAGTCGTATGAATTATGATCGAATTATCGTGCATCACGTGTATCTTGTGTGACACAGAAAAAAATAATGAATTTAATAAAATAAAGTGATAAATTTTTAATTAAGTTTTAAATTTAAAATTTAAGAATAAGAAAATTAAATTAAAAAATTATTTTTAATAAAATTTTTATAAATATTTAAATTAATTATTTAAAATATAATTTTAAATATCGAATCAGAGAGAAAGAATGTTGGGAGAGGATCCTCTCAATTAAGATCTGACAGACTTTTCGATCCGGATTAATCGGGATGAAACTCCGGATACCGGATGGTCAAGTTATTAAATAAAGAGAATCGAAGAGAGAGAATGTTGGGAGAGGATTCTCTTGATTGAAATCTGATAGACTTTTCAATTTAAATTAATCAGGATAAAATTTTGAATATCGGACGATCAAGTTATCAAATAAAGAGGGAAAGAGATCGGGGGATCTCCGACCCAAGAGAGAGAGATTGGGGGGATCTCCGAGCCAAGCGAGCCGTTCTGACGAGAGCATGCACGCACCCACTTATGAGGTTGCCTTTATTGTCGCATAATCATTTTTTTTTTTCTTCTAAAACTTTTATCTTCTCGCAACACTGAGAAACAAGACAATGACCAAAAAAGAAAAGATGCTGCGAAACTGACTTTTGTTTTTGCCTTGTTTTGTGTGGTATGGGCTCTCTCTATTTGGCGTTTACCCATAATTTCTTGGATTCCCAATTCCACCCCCTTGTGATTAGTGCACTCGTTATATTATGGCTAATTCACTATTGCACTTTGTCTTTTCTCGCGAAGTCTAGTCTTACCTTTTGTTGCCTCTCTCTCTCTGTAGTTAAGGTTTTTGGTTCTTCCATCCGACTTTATCTTGGAATTTAAATGTTTTTTTCCTTCTGTTGTTCAAGTGACTGTCAAACACTTGCTAAGAATTATCGGAGCATTTTAAAATAGAGTAATATAGAAATTGAAAAAAGAACATAGAAAAAAATAAAATAAAAAATTGTGTTTAAATATAATATTTTTCCACAATAAAAAAATCATTTAATAAAATAAAATTTTGTGTTTAAATATAATATTTTTCCACAATAAAAAAATCATTTTTAAAGGAAAATTTTAATTTTTTTTAACCCACAAACCTAATTGAATCAAACCCACTTAAATCCCCACTTTTTTTTTTTTTTTTTATAATAATCATGATCTATTTATATATTTGTACTAAACGCTTAACTCAAAGTTCATCTCCTTTATTATTTTTACAATATCATATATTTTGTGATATTCTCGTATTTATTTTATTAAATTATAAAATACTTAAGCGACCACCATAGGTATTCATTATTATTAGTACCGAAAGAGATGGCTGGAGTCTGAACTTTCACTAGTATTGGAAGATGAGTGTTATCCTCTCGGGGATAAGAGGATAAATGAGTAGCCTGCTGAGGATAAGTTGTATTTGTTATACTTAAACTATTCATAATTGTCTGATATTTATTTGCTCTATAAGATATGATATTGGTAATGGGAAATAGATTCACCCAAAATGAGAGATCATAATAATAAAATCATCTTAGATACCAAATCAACTCTAATAAATCTGTGGTCCAAAACATGCCGAAAAATAAAATAAATACCATTTATATATACTAATTCAAGATTCAGATATAGTATATAAATATAAAATTTTTCAAAAGTTACTTTTGGTATGTGTAAAATGAGACAAAATTTAAAACAATTCAACCTAGAGAGGAAATTAATAATTCTAATTTTAGAAAGAGAAAATCTAATTTTGGTTTTTTTTTTGGTGCCAAGAAATCCAAAAAAAAAATTCTAGAGAGAGAAAATGCCAATTAAATTGATTTTCTAAATATAAAAAATTAATGTGTTTACTTAAAGAGAGAGAAAATTTTGAATTTAATTTTTCTAGAGATAAAAAATTTAAAAGTAATGTGTTAATGAAATAATTGTTTTAGAGAAAAAAATTAATATATTTACTTATAGAAAAAAATAATTTATATAAATTTAATTTGAAGAGAGAGAAAGATAATAATAAAATTATAGAGCGAGAAAGATATCCGGATGTTAATGTGTATAAACATACATAAGGGGAAAATAATAAACTTTTATTCTTTTCCCCTCTATGTTTTCCCT
The DNA here is from genome assembly GCA_033439265.1 of Dillenia suffruticosa. Taxonomy (NCBI): domain Eukaryota; kingdom Viridiplantae; phylum Streptophyta; class Magnoliopsida; order Dilleniales; family Dilleniaceae; genus Dillenia; species Dillenia suffruticosa. The sequence continues at coordinate 4,962,968 of JAVTVX010000027.1, forward strand.
AGCTTTTTCTCTCTAAATTTTTATAGGTGCTAAGCGCTATCATAATTAAAGCACACGTACTTATAAGTTATACATGCAAAAATTTTAAATTTTACGTTGATTAATTTAAATTTTAAAATATAATATATAAATAAATTTTTTTATTTTACTAATTAAATTTTAAAATAGGAGTAAAATTGTTTTCTTACCCATATAGACTACACTCCACCAATTTGAATCTATTTTTTTTTATGTTAATTGATATTTAGAATTATATTTTTATTAATTTAATTTGAGTGTTTGTTGGTAAGTGAAATTTTTTTAATGTAATTATTTTTGAAGTTTTGATTTTAAAGTTTAATTAATAGATTTAATATTTATTATTATTTTTGAGGATAAATGCAATGGCATACGCGTATGGATTTCGAAGGCAACATTAATCGGCATCGATGACTTTTCAAGATCTTCACGTGAACCAGCAAGGAATCATTGAAAGTACAGCTTTTAGGCTCAAAGCTCTCTTCCATAAGTATGGTACCAGACTCCAAAAATTTCAAAGATTTCGATATGACTCCAAAAAATCTGTCACGTAATTTATGTGTCCAAAACCAATAATTATTTACTTTTACTTGCTTCCATCTTCTTGATGTTTGGAATATATGTGTACGTCTTTACTCTCATCATATATCAGACCAGGCTCTGGTATAAAGGGAGTTGCATGTTCATGCTATTTTCCTAGTGCTAAGTATGGTCTTCCTCTCTCTTTTTTGGAAAGGGGGGAGAGAGGTGATGTTACGTATTGCCCGGAAAATAAATTGAGCACAACTAGTTTACAAGGTGATTTCTTTTTTTTTTAATTTTTTTACTTGAATATCAATATTTAAAATTTGATTAATTTGTTTTGAATGATTATGATACCTAATTTAAGAGTCGAGTTTTTTGATATCTATTTTTTTATTTTTAAAATGTGATTAAATGAATTGAGTATTCTATCACTAAATTTATAAAATATTGATTTTTAGGATATGATTTGCATCCATTAAATGAACGGGATAATACTTTATTTTAATAATTAATTTTTAAGATAAAAATTAAATTCTTTTTCAATAAATTCAAAGAAATTGCATTAGACTTTGTTATTATCTTTTAATTATTCAATTTTCTTTATTTTTTCCTTTGGAATTTATGTTTTTTTTTTTGTATATCACCGATTGGTGTCCGGAGATATACTCCGACTAATCCAATTCAAATATTATTGGGCTTATTTTAGGGAGATAGTTCTTCCAATATAGTATTTTTTATTTTCAAGTTTCAAACTTGAGATTTAATATATTTATCCATTAAACCGTTCCACTGGGATTTATGTAGGTTACTGTAAGCACCCTCGAGTCCATTCATGTGGCAAGATTGGTCTCGATCCACAATTTCATCACCAAAATGTGGCAAACTTGGACACTTCAATTTCTGTGTTCCCATATTTTCCAACTACTTTTGAATACAAAATCACCATGGATCAACACAATTCTTCCTTTTCTTTTTCTCAAAACACACTGACATTCTAGACATGTTCAAAACCCATATCGAATTCTCTCCTGTGAAGGAACAAGAGTATGGTGTGAATAGAAGCTCTAAATGGAACACCGTCCTTTCCTGGCCCAAACAAAAGTATAAAAACTCCTCCAAACTAGTACATAACCCTTTTGCTTAAGCCCTTGAACATGCTATATTGCTATTTGGTTGCCTACAAGAATCACTTTTCAGCTTTTTTTAGGGCACCATTTTAGAAGAAAAAGTCATCACAAATGGAGCTAAGTAAGATCATATTTTCGAAACCGAAATTGAGAAGGTTTTGCACGGGAATTTTCATCACTGCTATGATAGGAGCAAGTCTAGTAGTTGAAGCTAGACTTCTAAGAATAGAAGTGGAGGGCGAAACGAACGGAGTCTTTACCAACGGTAGAGTTTAGGTCCTTTTTAAGGGAAGATGTCACATTTTAGTTGGCTAGCGGACCCAGTAGAAAAGGCTCCGGTCACTAGCTACTCTGTTATTCAGTCAGTGTCTTTCTTTTTCGTTTCTTGTATGTGCACCAATGGGCCTAGTTTAGTTAGGAAACCAAAGTTTACTGTTTTGTCCTAGATTTGTTCCACGCAGAGAGAGAGAGAGAGAGAGAGAGAGAGAGCAGAATGTCTGAATCACATTGCTTACCACCCCTTCCACGTTGATACAATATACTTAATTGGATCTCATAATCATGAAGAGTAAAAAATTCAATAACCCTTCAATTGAAAAAAATTTTAGAATGAAAATATAGAGAAAGAAGAACTCACTAAAGAAATAATATTCCGCCGGAGAATTACAAAAGTGTATTGGAAGAAGACTATCCCTTTTTTCTATGTGAGTTTGAGGGCTTATATCTTTCGTATAGGAGTGAATCTCCTATTTCAAAGGAAGGTTCTCCTAAATCTTCCTAATTAAAACCAAAAGAAAATATTCTAATTGGTTATAAAAAAAATTTCTTAAAAGATAATATATTAAATAAAAGAAATTCTTAAAAGATAAAAAATTTTAAAAAGCAAATATTCTAATTGGTTATAAAAAAAATTTCTTAAAATATAATTAAATAAAAGAAATTTTTAAAAGATAAAAAATTTTAAAAGTTGAATTTCTAAATAAAAAATTATCTCTAAATATTATAAATAAATAAATATCTTGAAAATTTTCAATATTTTCAAATCAATCTTTAATTTTCCTTGAAATTTCGTACAAATAAGGAGGAATAATGTTGACTTAACTTACAGAAAATTCTTGCAATAGTTCCTGCAATTCACGTGCCCACATGTTAATAAAAGAGTATTTTTATCCATTTTTTTTTCATTCTTTGTATAAGTACTCCAAATTAACTCCTTTTCTTCCTTCTTCTTCATAAGTCCCCTTCATTAATCCTAAAATATTAAACATCATAAAACATAGCTATCAACGTAATATTTATTAAAATAACAAAATCAATTAAAATTATTATACTAATTTATACCCTGTCAGTATACTCCTTGCTTATAAGGACCGGACCATTCAACCGCCAAACAACCACTTGGTGAAAAGCATGAGCTATGCTAGAAAAGAACTCTACATGCATGGTATCATTTTTTTTATTTAGAAAAAAAAATGTTACCTGTCTGATCCTAAGCTTGGGATAGTTTCCATGATTTACCGCAATGCCACGTTCTGAAGCACAGGATTTTAGCCTAAAAGTGTTTTGTGAAAATCCAAGTTCTGAGGCCCTTAAACATGAGTCTTGCTGATAGCAAGTGCATGTGAAACAATTTTGTCTTGATCCTTTACATGGTCATGTAAATCCATTACATGACTTTCTAGGTACAAAATCCGATACCCAAAACTTGGTTTATGCAGTAACACGTTAAAATATTCCATATCATGCGTTCTCTTCCTTCTTGTTGTCTTGGACTGAGGTCGAATTGGATAATAAACTATAAAGTCTTATGAGGTTCAGATTTTACAGACATGGATTTACATCAATAACTTCTACTTTCATCAAAATCATGTCTTAACTTGGTAAATCTTGTTACATTTTCAGGGTCAACTCTTATACAAGGTGGTTGAAGACACATTTAACTAGGGGCCTACCATGCCTGAAGATGTTTGCTCCAGTGGCTCAACACTTGGTGGTCCTACAATCCAAGGTTGATCCAATCACCGTATGCCCAGTCTTCTCCAACTTTTCTTGCCAGCCAAAGCCAAAGTCTTCCATTGGAATATTTTTGCGAGTGCTGTGCTATTCCAAGAGCAACAAGACACTAGCACTATTTGGAATTTTCTTGAGTTTTCTTCATATCCACGCAAACATAGATATTTTATCTGATTATTTATATAGTCACCTACTGTGGTCTTCCTGATTCTATTATTTGTGAAGCGTACATCAGGGTCTTTAAATTTTCAACTTGCCATGTCACATCCAATATTTCTGTTTCTGATTTTGTGACATTTAAGTCCTTGAATCAAAATAGGCTCCCATTAAATACGATTTTAGGATCCCAATCGTATTCTCAGTTGTCCCTTGGTGTTGAATGTTCACATGCGGTACATTTCAACTCCAAGTTAACAACAATCACCAAGGTGATTGCCAAAGTGTGGGCAGCATATATGTCACAACTCTCAAGTCTTGGATTTTTTGAATCCTGTTAAAGGCATTGAATGTAAAAGCACGCCCATGGCCCGTAGGGATTATGAAGGTTTACATGATTTGTTAACATTTTGACAAGGCTGCAATGACAGGCTGTCCCAAAAGATCGATGCTTATCATCCCCCTCTCAACCTTGTCGACTGGCCAAAAGAAAGCTTGAATTCAACAGCACAGCCTCTGCCAAGCATAAGTCTTCGGTCTTCTGTCCAAATAATTGCAAGTAAATACTCTCTGTCCTCTTAATGATATCCTAGACATTTCTTGCTTCTACAGGATATCAAGCAAAAGGCCTCGATGAATCCCCTATGGACTCTTCTTGTTCTTCTTCAAATCTCTTCAAATCTAAGTCTCTCATCAGCGTATTCTCCTCCGGATAAGTACTTCATCAATTGTGGCTCAGATGCTGATGTCACAGACTCCGGCCGCACCTTTGTTGGAGATGTGAATCCAACTTCTTTCTCTTTGTCTGCACATCAGAGTAGCCAAGAGAGCACCTCTTCTTCAACTGCATCTGCACTTTATCAGACAGCCAGAATTTTCAAAGAGCAGTCTTCTTATGAGTTTGACACCAGTGGAAATGATACTTCTACTCATTTCATACGCCTTCACTTCTTTGCTTTCTCATCAGCTGCTAATCTTCCCTCTTCTTCCTTCAGTGTTTCAACTTCTGAGTTCACACTCTTAGACAATTTAAGTGGCCAAAACAGTAGTAAGTCTCCTGTGATCAAGGAGTTTTTGATCAGCAACAAGACCAGCAAATTCACTCTCTATTTTACACCTCAAAAATCATCTTTTGCATTTGTGAATGCCATAGAAGTCTTCATTGCACCTCCTAGCCTCATCCTTGATTATGCCCAAGAGATTAGTCCAACTGGAAAAAACAGTACATATAAGGGTTTGTTATCAAAGGTTTTGCAACTTGTTCTAAGGATTGATGTTGGCGGTTCTGCTACTCAACAAGACAGCCTTTGGAGATCTTGGGCTCCCGATGACCCCTATCTTTCAAATCCAAGCTCTGCAAAGAATGACTCAACCTCATTTCCTCCTAGTTATGTGGATATAGGAGCTCCAGAATATTCTGCTCCTGATTTTGTTTATCAGACTGCCAAGTCTACGGCTTCAAATTCCTCCAACATAACTTGGAATTTCAATGTGAAAGAGAATACTACATACTTCCTCCGCGCGCATTTTTGTGACATCATTAGTCAGTCACTTAACACCATAAAATTCAATTTGTATATCAATGCCAAGTTCAATCAGTACATAGATCCTTATTTCATTCCTATGCTGGCAGCTCCTTTCTACAAAGATTTCGTGGTTGATTCCAATAATTCTGGATTTCTTAGTATTAGTATAGTTCCTTCACAAGATGTTGTCAAATCTGCTTTTCTTAATGGGGTGGAAATAATGGAGATAAAGAGTAATTCTGGACCCGTTTATATTGCTCCCAAGAAAAGCTCTAATGTTAGGGTTCTGATCGGTTCAGTTCTTGGAGGAATTGCTCTTGTTTGCATCTTGGTAGTTGCAGTGTTGGAAGTTTTGAAACGCAGAAAGCCCAAGCCGGTTGACAATGTGGATCAGTACCAATTTCATGATCATCCAGGTCGCTCTGACAGCAGGCTAACTGAATTAAGCACCAGTGTCTCCTCTGTCACTAACCTGAAGCTCAGACTAAGGATAACTCTTCAGGAAATACTGTCTGCTACAAACAACTTTGACACAAAGTTGATGATCGGAAAAGGAGGGTTTGGCAGTGTTTATAGAGGAACTTTTCGGAATGGCTTGGTGGTAGCAGTGAAAAGAAGTGAACCGGGATCAACCCAGGGCTTGTCTGAATTTCAAACTGAGATCGTGGTCTTGTCCCAAATTAGACATCGGCATCTGGTTTCCTTAATCGGGTATTGTGATGATAGGAATGAGATGATATTGGTATATGAGTTCATGGAGAATGGGACTCTAAGAAGTCATCTGTATGGTTCTGATCTTCCATGCTTGTCTTGGAAGCAAAGGCTTGAAATATGCATCGGCTCAGCTAGAGGATTGCACTATCTTCACACTGGTCTAGCAGGAGGAGTTATTCACCGCGATGTGAAGTCTACCAACATATTGCTAGATGAAAACTTTGTTGCCAAAGTTGCTGATTTTGGCATTTCGAGATTAGGTGTCATTGATCAGCCTCATGTCAGCACAGGCATAAAAGGCACATTTGGATATCTTGATCCTGAGTACTTTAATGCTCAACAATTGACAGACAAATCCGATGTTTACTCATTCGGTGTGTTACTTTTAGAAGTGTTATGTGCTAGGCCTGCCATTGATGTCACGCTTCCAAGAGAACAAGTGAACCTGGCAGAGTGGGGAATGCTTTGGCAGACAAAAGGGTTACTGAATCAGATCATTGATCCTTTTCTCGTGGGTCAGATCAATCCTAGCTCATTGAAAAAATTTGGTGAAACCGTAGAAAAATGTTTGAGGGAAGATGCTAGTGACAGGCCAAGTATGGGAGATGTGTTGTGGGACTTGGAGTATGCATTGCAGCTGCAGAAAACTGCAGTGCAAAGACAGCCTCATGATGACACTATGACTAATCCAAGCTCAAATATTGGTCTGCCTAATATACATCGAATTCCTTCAATCAGTATGTCATTTGTAGGAGATGATGTTCCTTTGAGGAGCACCGGCTTCGACATGACCGAAACTGAAATTTTCTCTCAGCTCAAGATGGATGATGGCAGGTGATTGTTAAGGTCCTTCGTGAGTTTTCTCTGCTACCACTAGAATTAGTATTGTATATTTTCTTTTATTTTCTGTCCAAGTGATATTCATAAACATGTATTAATATTGGTTATTTTTGTCTATCAAATATGCAAAACTATGTTGTATTGCCAAGCTATAAAAAATGCCATTTTTGTTTTTATCTTTTATTTCTTCTTTTTTATGTGTAAAAAGAGTTTGAAAGAAAGATTTTATATCTTTATCAAATTTTTGTAAGTGTTTTACACGCACAAGTAAGAGTACAAATTTAAAATAAAAATTTGTTTAGCCGATCAATTTAAAAAATAGTATATTTTATTATTTTTACTATTTCAATAGTTATTTTGTATTTGTATGTGTGTGTGTATATATTATGTTGATCAAAGGATTGTCCCCTAAGAATTAGGAGCTTCCTAATTCCCTTTTTGTTTTATCAATGGCCATGACTAACTTTGCCCTTCCATAATTGTTTTTGTTGTCCAAGGATCTAGTGAATCATATTGTGACCTATTGAGAGTAGACTATAAAGGTTACTAGCCTTCAGTATCTCATCATTTTGACCTTTTTCACTGTGTGTGTGTGTGTGTGTGTACACTTTTTTTTTTCTTTTGTTTTTTTTTTTTGGCGGGGGGGTGTGGTGAGGCAGAGACCTCAAAACTTATGATGATGATGTTTTACTTCATTGTAATTTGGATAATTTAAATTTCTTAGGACTATTTTTTTTTTTTGGTACAAAAATTTCTTAGGACTATAATCACTATGATTATGGGATTAACTACGAAGTGCCATACTCTTTTTTTTTTTTTGAGAAAAAAGTTGAATTTTATTCAAGATCAAAAGTCTTTTAAATTGAAATCTCAAATGGATACTCATTAATTGACACCAAGATTATGTCCTATTTTGCTAAAGGAAGAAGCAGCATTAATCAGCCTCCCTTCTTACATTATGGCGAGAGAGGAACAAAAGAAGTGCTCAGGTCGACAGATATTTAGATGACATTGTGAGTTTATTAACAAGGGATTCGGGGCAACTGATAGCGGCCAGTAGAGTTGCTAATATGGGCTAAGCATAGAGGGCCTTCCCTTTCGGGACCGTTAAATTTAGAGGATTTATTGGGGCATTGGGAATCTATTTGGGTCCATTTTAGGGGGGAAAAAAATTTATTGATCCTATGGATAGTCTGTAAAACATGAGACTGCAGACCCCTGAAAGAGTTGTTAGCACCAGCAGAACTAACCCAAGAACCATCATCGCCCAAAAAGCCGTCAGGAAGAGCAAAGACTTCAATAGCATTCACAAAAGCCAGAGAAGTATTCCCAATAGGATACAAGTAAATTCCACACTCTCCTGCAGTTAGGTGGAGCAGGAATTCCATAATCACTGGAAGGTTGCTGGCGGTGGAGACACTGAATTTGGACAACATAGTGGGGTTGCTGGCGGTGGAGACACTGAATTTGGACAACATAGTGGACTTGGAAATCGGAACGTTTAAGAGAGCAGAAAAAGGATTGATTCGAGTAGAGAAAGGATAGAAATGGAAAAAAAAGGGTGCCATTTTGGTCAATTTGGACCTTGTATGCAGATGGTTGTTTGTACACTCTAGCTGTTTGGTCTAACACAGGTATTTCTGTTACCGTTTGATTTATGTTGCTGACAGAGGTGCTATGTGGTGTTGAGTAGCCCGAGTGAGATTTCATGTCTCCGACGAAGTTCTGGCTGTTGAGGACGATGTTAAAGGCCGAACCACAGTTGACAAGATACTTGTCTGGAGGAGTATAATCTGATGAAACAAGCTGAAGGAGAGGGAAAAAGAGGAAGAAGAAAATGTAGAGAAGCTGAAATCTTTCCATCACAATTGGGTGAGAATTGTTTCAAACATCTTTCCAAAATATATAGTTTAAAGACGAAGGACTTGAGAGAAACCAACTCCTAACTGGGATAGAGCTATATTCCCTCTTTGTAGAAGTAGGTCAAAATCAGACATTTAAGGCAGATTCATGGGACATTGCTAGTGTTAAAGCAAAATGGCAAAATCAAAGATGACAGAATTAATGAATTATAAAGCAGTTAAGTTGTAGATTCTCACAAATGGAAAAATTACTGAAGCAAAACAGTGAAATTCTTTTCATGTCACTAAGTGCAACAATCTTTTACCACCATAAAAAAAATATCTAAATGACATCTTTGAAGTTTCAACTCCTAACCGGGATAGAGCTATATACAGGCATGGTGGAGCTTTTTGGATAATCAAATTCTCCTAATGTGTGTGTGTGTGTGTGAGAGAGAGAGAGAGAGAGAGAGAGAGTTCCCCGAAAAATTATGTTTCACTTCAGTGTAAACCCAAAGCATGCAGAAATATTGGACAAACATTCAAATTACTGACAGATTTCTATTCAAGAATTATAGTAATTTAAAGAAAAAAAAAAAGAAAAAGAAAAAGAAAATGGCTATATAGGCATTTTAAAACAGGACAGAGGCAACTTCCTTAAATAGTTACGGGGCAGTAAGACTGAATACTCAATTCTCAGAAGAGATCAAAACTAGGAGATGAATGAAGACTTCTAAAACCAATTTAGGAACAAAACCATGATGCGGAGAGCTCAACTCCAAGCAAATATTGGGTTTGGGATAAAAATAGACTCCGTCGTCGCTGCAGGGCCAGAATAAAAAATTTATTTTTAGGGGACAAAGTATGATATGCCCCAGGGGGGAGGATTGGAGCGAAATAAGAGTTATAATTTGTAGTGAATAAATAATATTTTAAAAAATTTTAATTGTATTTTTAGAACTTTTAAGGATATTTTTAGATACAATATTTACCAGACTAAGCTGCCACATAATAATCAGCTAAAATATCCATAATTCTTTGGTGGGAACGTGGGCAGAGAAAGCAAGAAACTTGAGAAAAATACAAAATGGAGTGTCATGTTGCTCCATGAAATTTGGGTGTGATCATAAGCAAAACCAGAAAACTTACTCAGCTCATGGAATAGGGGTTAACCCATGTCATTCAAACCTTAATCCTGTGAGGCTACTCATTTGATTAGACCACATATTATGACCTCAAGAAGGAAGAGGGTTGCAGAAAATAGAAACGTTCACAGCTACAAATAACACCCATTTCAGAGAAATTTGTAGAACGTTTCACTTAGTATTATCCTTAAGCACATAATCTGCAAATACATGTGATGAACTGGATTAATTGAAAAAGAGAAATGAGACATGGGTTTTAATTACCTGAACTCATAATTAGATAAGAGATAGATAGAGAGAGAGAGAGGGGAGAGAGAGAGAGAGAGAGAGAGAGAGAGAGAGAGAGAGAGAGAGAGAGAGAGAGAGAGAGAGAGAGAGAGAGATGAGGGAAAGAGAGAATTAGGAAGGATCTTGGTTTCCTGGGGTGTATGAGAGTCATCGTTTTCAAATATCCTGTAAATGATGTTTGCTATGCCTTTTTAACAGATTTGGCTATAATTTCAGACTTACGAACTTTATCAACTAATTTTAATCTATAATATTATGAAAATTGGGCCTGATAACCTTGTTAATATATAAAAAAATTCGAACCAAGTAAGAGTAAAGAATGGGAGAGAAAGATTCAAGTAAAGAACCATATAAAGTTTCTCATTTTAAAGGATACTAATTTGAGACAGACATATGTAACCTCCTCTTTTATCTTGAATTTTCTCGTAAATAAAATTCAATCCTATTTGCTGGGGCATGAGAAGGAAGGCGAGGTTGTAGTAGCCTTTAGGCTTTTCCAATTGTTAGTTTATGAAATTATGATATTTCTTAATTGAGGAGCATCATGATACTCATTAAGATTTGAGCATTAGAAAAACTATTAATCCACAGCTTCAAAAATTCGACATATTTTTAACAAATTTAATTGTAATTTAAAATTTACTCATCTAGATTAAATCTAAAATATGAAGAAATTGACATTACAGCCTTCTTATATTTAGAATTTTTGCAGGATTTATTTAACAAATACATAATTCACACTCAGAAAATAGAAAGTATTTCAAAAACAGAATATCTGACATCTGCATCAACTATGTCCAACTTGTTGCCTGAAGGGAAATTCCCCCTTATCCCCCCCCCCAAAAAAGGAAAAACCAGGATTTCTTGACCCTGCAAAGTAGATGTCTTGAGCTCCAAGCATATATCACCTGGCCATCTGCTGTTTTAAAGACAATATAAGCTTGTGAACTGAATCTAGCAGCAAAAGCATCATTGGACAAATAAGAATATACTAGTCATATGCTGTACGAATAAGGTAAGTTTCCTTGTACAAACTAGAATGAGAACTTCCACCAAATTTGCAAGATGATCATATCAAGTACTGAAGGTACTAGTGCTAAAAAGCTGCCCTTTTTTGTGAATTTGCAGACGCTATCTCATCAAAAAGTTTATTCGTTTACTACTCACACATGATTTCAAGGCAACTTCAAAGACAAAGCAAATGTAGACAGAAATGCAGCTAGTATGATGGAAACAGTACCTCAAATGTTCTGAAACTATCTTGCACCACCCATCTTCAATTGGGAGAACACCGCAGAGGCATTAATCTCCGAAAAATCCTCTATCATAGAAAGAGAATTGTCTTCCATACCTGTGATGCTCTGAGAAGGCAAACGTTGAATGACAGGCAAAGGTAAGTCGAGAGAAAAATCGGTAGTGCTGCCCTCATGCGCTTCTCTTTGGGTTGAAGTTTGTTGGAGCTTCAGTGCATACTCCAAATCCCACCGCACAACATCCATTGAAGGCCTCTCAGCACCGGTTTCCCTCAAACACTTCTCGACTGTCTCCCCAAATGCTCTCAGTGAATTAGAAGCAATTTTTCCGGCAAGCAAAGGATCAACTATCTCTCCAATCCGGCCTTGCTTTTGATGAGAAATGCCCCACTCAGCTAAGCTAGTTGGAAGTGTGTCATCTATAGCTGGCCTGGCACAAAGCACTTCAAGAAGAACAACTCCGAAAGAGTACACGTCAGACTTTTCTGTCAGCTGCAGAGTTCTAAAATATTCAGGATCAAAATAACCAAAGCTGCCTTTTATGTTGTCCGTCACTGCTTGAGATTCATCAGGAGCATTTGCTTTTGAAAGGCCAAAATCAGCAACTTTTGCCACGCAGTTCTTGTCAAGCAAGATATTGGTAGACTTAACGTCCCGGTGAATTATGACCCCCTCAGCTTGAGTGTGGAGATAGTGAAGTCCCTTTGCAGCACCTATGCAAATTTTAAGTCTTTGCTCCCAAGACAGTTGAATTCGAGTAAATGATGTCTCGGCCTTTCCTTTCGGAGGGTACAAATGATGCTTGAGTGTACCTTTCTCCATGAACTCGTAAACCAATATCATCTCATACCTGTCATCACAATACCCTATTAGGGAAACAAGATGGCGATGGCGAATTTTAGACAAGACCATGATTTCTGCCTGAAACTCTGTAAGGCCTTGATTGTAACCCGGCTCGCTTCGCTTCACTGCAACATCCATATTTTGGTATTTTCCCTTGTAGACTTTCCCAAATCCTCCCTCCCCAATCAACAACTTAGGATTAAAGTTGTTAGTCGCTGCAAGTATGTCTGCGAATGGTATCTTTAGTCCAAGATTAATGTTTGGAATATTGGACATACCCGCACTTCTGTCACTGTGAGAACTGCCTCTGTAAAGGGACACCAAAGGCCACTCCAAATTCCCAACAGGTTCAGCCTTCCTCTTTCGCCGCAGCAATGCCACAACTGCAATGATCAAGATCACAAACGACCCTCCAACAACCGAACAAATTATAACAATCAAAGGACTCTTTCTCGAGCCACTTTCCACATTTGTTGATCCTGATCCTGTCACTAACTCCCAAATCTCAACCCCATTAAGGAATGCAGTTTTATTCATAGAATCACTCCTAGGACCCACACTAATGTTCAAAAAACCAGAACCATCTGAAACAACCACAAAATCATAGTAAAAAGGGGCTGCCAACGACGGAACCATGGCATAAGGATCAATTTTCTCACTGAAACCGCTGTAAATGAAAAGATTGAACTGAACCACATTGAGGGAAGGACTTACAACATCGCAAAAATGGAATCGAACATAATGTTTGCTGCTCTTAGTCACATTGAAAATCCAAGTTATGTTGAAATTATTTGTTTGCCGACTAGAATCAATGTTCATTTCTTGCACTGTGCCATAAACAGAATCTGGAGCTATATATTCACTAGAATTTCCATACTGGTAACCAAGAGAATTACCATAATAATAGCTCTTTGCAGCATCTCTATTGTAGAGAAAATCATCATCTGGTATCCATGTTCTCCATAGTGTATCGTTGTCCGGTGTAACCTTTGCACCTCCAACGTTAATCTTATAGACAGCCTGCAGAACGTGAGACTGCAGACCTTGGAAAGTGTTGTTAGCACCCAAAGAGCTAACAAAAGGCACTTCATCTTGGACAAAGTTATCGGGTACTACGAACACTTCAATAGCATTCACAAAAGCTAATGAAGAGTTCCCACTAGGAGTGAACAGAATTTGGAACTTTCCGATATTTATGTTGAGCAAGAAATCCTTAATGATAGGAAGGTCGGCGCTTATTGAGACGTTGAAACTTGATAAAAGTGAAGATTTCGATGTGGAAACATTGAAGAGAGCTGAGAAGAGATTGGTTGAAGAAGAGAAAGGATAGAAGTGAAGACGGAGGAAATAGGTGCCATTTTGGTCAATTTGGAACTTGTATGCAAATGGGCTTTTGTAAAATCTCGCTGTTTGATACAATTCAGATGAATTGTTGGTGTTGGAAACAGAGTTGCTCTGTGTTATGGAGAAAAAAGAGTAGGATTTGATGTCTCCTATGAAATTCCTGTTGTTTAATGTTACGTTTGAGGATGAACCAGAGTTGATAAAGAACTTGTTTGGACGACTATAATCTGCTGAGAGGAGTGAGAAAAGTTGGAGGAGAGAGAAACAGAGGAAGTGAACTTTTTCCATGGGATTTCTTGAATTGGATTTTGAGGGTTTATCGTTTGGTTGCCTTGAGAGGTGTAAAGAAGAGGAAAGATGGAGATTAAAGTTTTCCTCTTTGCAAAAAGTGAGAAATGGGGTAGGGTGAGCGACAAGGTGGGAGACAACCAAATTGACTTGGTGTGGAAAGCCAAAGTCACTTGACTGGCTAGTATGGCACAATTATTGGAGGCATGAAATTGAAGCCCCTTCAATTTTTATGCAGTCCACTCGGAATATCAGTTAGTGGGTCTGAAACATTTGGGCCAATCTTAGTGGGCTGACCACATTGTAGGCCCAAATGATCAAGGCTAGAGAAATTTACAATTTAAATTTCGAGGTTAAGTTCTTAACAAAATTTTGAAGTTTCAAATTTCAATCGATTTATCTCCGATTTCTAACAATTACTGAAATCAGAACTTTTTGGGCTGACCCTTAAATGGATCTGAATATTTTGGGCCAATTTTAGTGAGCTGTCCACTTTGTAGGCCCAAATGATCAAGGCCAGAGGAATTGATCAAAGTCATCCTTCACACTTCCAAATTTATACATCCAAATATTAAATTTTAAAATTTGAGGTTTAATTTTTAACCAGAATTTGAAATTTTAATCGATTTATTGTTATTTTTTTTTATAATTACTAAAATCAATCTAAGTGAGGTGATTACCCTTTTTTTTTTACTTGACCACTAGAATCCGAAAATCTGACTAATTTGGTTTGATTTTTTTTTTAATTGTATAGAGATTTAAACCTGAGATCATTAGATTGTGGGAGGAGGTTTGTACTATTAGGTTGTCCCCTTGAGGACACTAATCTGGTTTGATAGAACACAATTTAAATATTGATTCTCCTTACACTTGTTTTTCTATTAACAATACTCAAACTCAAAATCTTAATTAACTCTATTATTCTGCCCACACATCGTTGGTGCTAATTACTTTGTAAGCTTAAATGAAGGATAGAGAAATTGATTAAAATTACCCCTTAATTCAAAAATTACGACTAACATTTTGAGTTTTAATATTTATGAAAAATTGAAATTTCAATCGGTGAAATCTCAAAATGATATTAAAATTTAATTTGAGAGTATAGTACAAACTTTCTAATATATAGGTTTTAAAACCTAACGCTAAACTATAAATAGTCTAATAGTCAAATGTGCTAATTTCTTTGTAAATTAACAAGATTAATGGTTTGAGCTTTTCTATAATCCTAATTTGTAAACAAAGTAATTCGTAAATATGTATTAACACCATAATAGTTATGTTTGCTTGTTGGGACGGAATTACCTTTAAAATTAAATAATAATAACTGCTACCATTTAAACCACACCACTTTATAATAACTCGAGAAAAATATAAATAATAAGAGAACCCTAAAATTGAAAGCCTGTCCAGCAACCATAATACAAGAAGCGCACCCGGTTTCTGGTTTTTCCTTCAGCCGCTGGTTTCTTCGTTTGGTCTCTCTGTATAAATAGATGGGCAGAACAGGCCCATTGTAATATTAAAGTCTTTGTTTTCAAGGAAGAGAAAAGAGAGAGAAAAAGAAGTGATCAAGTTGAGAATTCTAAGACAAATCAAATGGTGGGTATGGAAAATAACGTAGCAATAAAGCCAAGCAGGAGCGATGAAGTGTTAGATGCAGAAGAACAGATGAAAATAGCAAATCAAGTCAGAGCCCATTTCGATTCTCTTGCTCCTAAACGACCCACTAAACCCAATCGAAGCGAATCCGATTCTGAAACTCCAATTGTCTATACAGTTGAAGAAGAAAACAAGGACATTCCTGAGTTACACAGATTTGAAGTTCTCAAATCTCAATCCTCTGTAAATTCCCCTGGTTCCTCTTCTTTTTGTTTTTTTCCCAAGTCTCTTGAAATCCAAGTCTTCAAGATTTCAATTCTCATGTGGCGTTTTTTCATTTTCTTTTCCTTTCTTTTTTTTTTTTGGTCAGATAACATTTGGAGAAGAGAGAGATTCATTGATTGAAGAAGAGTTTGTGGAGACTCAATATTACAAAGAGTTGCACTCTGTGGACAAACAACATCATACGGTGACAAATTGATTTCTTTTTGTTGACTTTGTCTAGTTAATTATATATACATTTTTTGTTGAAGAATTGAAATTGATTTCATGACAGACTGGAAGTGGATTCATAAAGGTAGGAGATGATGAGAAGACTAATGGGTATGATCTTCAGCTGGAAAATGGATTTGGGGAGAAGAATATGATAAGTTGTTTTAAAAGCAACCCTGCAACTAATGATTGGATTCCAAATGTTGAAAACGATCAGGTGTTCTGATTAATGTTATTTTTCACAAAAATGTTACAAAGTTGTATGCATAAAGATGATGTTTTTTAATTGGGGGTTTTGTTGTTTTTGGGTGTTTGTTGTTAGGTTGTTGTCGTTTCATCAAAGCCCAATAGGAGTGAGAGCGGTTGAAGGGGAGAGAGAGAGAGAGATTTGTTCTCTTAATTAAGAATTGAGATAAGGATGGGGTTATGAGCTGGAAGGCTGAATGTTTGGCACCGATTCTGGCTTCTACATTGTGCTTATCCATTTCTACTATTTTATCCTATAAATTACTATATTAAAATATTTTGTAACGATGCACCCCTAGTAATGGAAGATTATGAAATTTCTGTTATACCCATAATTACAAGTGAATTACAACTAAGAGCGGGGGCTATGTGGTCAATCGGGGGTTATTTGGGAAATCAAGCCTAGGTTCTTCGACAAGATAAGAGTTTTAATATAAGAAAACTATTAATATAAATTTTATTTGAAATTGAGTGTTTTTTTCAGAAAGTCCCGACTCTCCTGGTAGCAATATCACAGGGTAAAACGGTGCTGTGCTATCCTAAAAGCTTGTACCATGGGATTACAAAAACATCACTAAAAAATTTGAAGCTTCATGGTATTTTATTTATCATCTTTTGGATGGACGACGACAACTCTTTGGTCAAATTTTAGTAACGTTTTTGGTATTCAAAAAAAGAAAAAGAAAATAAAAAAAAACGACCGGGTAAATCTTGAAATTACTCTCTCAAAGTGGAAAAATATTGAAAAATCCAACTTATGTTCTTAAAAATAGATTTGAATCGCTTTAAGAGAACAGTTTAATGGGTATAATCTTTTTCTTCTGATTTAGTAATTTTGGATTCAAATCTTAATTAAACAAAAAAAAAAAAGTCTGAATCATATTAAACTCACTTTAATGTCACATTAACAGCGTACCAATTTATTTTTAAAATTTTTTCCCATTAAAAGAGTTGAACCATTTTATGTTGATGAAATTAATTAAATATTTTAATTAAAAATAATTTTAAAATATTCTTAAAATAAAAATTACTTTTATTGTAAACACCAATGATAAGATTTTGCTCAACTTCGCGGTCTAGAGAGAGAGAGAGAGAGAGAGAGAAGAGTGGTGGGGAAAGTAGAGTGAAGAGAGAGAATAATAACGAGGAGTATTTTCATATAATAAAAAGAGAGAAAGGGGTAAGACATCACTAATTAAAAGGAGCATCAGTAAATACCAGAAAAATTTTTTGAAACAACATTACTCTTTTATTTGAAACAAAATTATCTACGCCAAAAAATTGTAAATAAAATAATAAGATAAGATGATTTCTTTGGTTAGTATGATAGGCACTTTCACAACCTCTAATGATAAAAGTTTGTGATTACTATATTTGATTTTCTTTTATTTTCCATGGCTGACTTGGATTATTCTTTTCTGTTTTAAATAAGGCAACATGAATAAAGAAAGGGACTGTCTAATATCGATAGCAGCTCTCAAGATAGAGACCTAATTTTGAAAATAACAATCTCGTTAGTATTGAGTCCCAGAATTCCCCATATTACCGAGACTTAAGATGGGTGAGTACTTTCATTTCTTAATCAGGTCGGGAGTTCGATTCTTTTATTGGGAGATCTATCCCGATCGGATCTTATAACGATCGATCTAGATTAATCGAGAAAAAATCCGAATAATAGGTAGTGGTCAAGCCAAGATAAAAAAAAAAAAAAAAAGAATTCTCCAAATTTTGAAAGGTACCTTCTGTTGATTTTCTTCCAAGGTGATGGTGTCACGTTAGTTTTTAAAGGTACCATCCTAATTTTGAAGGCTTATTTCGTTGAAGTAAATTTAAAAGTGTTTGTATTTGAAGAGACAATAGATTTAAATGAAATATCTCAAAAGGGTTTTACAAATAATCAAAGAATCTTTACGAATAGAGTTGAGACTATGCTCAAATAATTTTACAAGAATAACAAGAGACAATATTTCAAAGAATAACAATGAGACATTGCTCCAAAATGACAAGAGACATTGCCTTAATTTTTGATGATTTTCTTCATTGTTAAAATCTTAGATTGCTCCTGCACTTTACCTCCCTTTTTATAGAGAATGAGAGGTGAAAAAGTGAACCTCCCTTTTTATAGAGAACGAGAGGTGAAAAAGTGAGAGAAAATGAGAGAAAATGTCTTCCAAAACCCATTGTATAACAGTCAGAAAATCTGGCCGTTTACGGTCCAACGACTGGTTCTTGAACCGGCCGTTGTGTTCTTTTAAGGGCCCTTTTGGGCCCTTTTTAGGACATTAATATGCCCCCTTGATAGGCTAAAATTCCCTCATAGGCCGGACCTCAAGCTGCTTGAAAATGGTTTTGAACAAAGCTTGGATGCGGCCTTGATCATTGAACTTTCTGGACAGCAAGATGAGCCAACCTTTGGGGCTTGATTTTGGTCTCCCGTGCGTCCCTCTTGGCTTGATTTAGGGTTTTTTTCATGCTCTTGAAGTCATTTTAAATGGGCTTAGAATGGGCTGCTATAGCATGGAAGATAGAGTTGGATCAGGCCGGATTGGGCCTCCTCTCGTGCAGTTTCTGCTTTTTGCTTCGGCCAGGCTGCTATGTGGTTTCGGTCCCTCCTTCATTTTTCCTTGGACAGGAGCATGGTTAGCTCATGCTTATTTTGTGTTCGAGATAGATCTCTTTTGGACCCTTTTTTCTTGAGACCTCTTTTGGACCCTTTTTTCTTGAGATTTGGTAAGCTTTCCTTTACTTTCTTTTTCTTCTTTTTTAACATGGTTTTTCCATATCTTTTGTCCTTAGAGTTTGGTGAGCATTCCTCGAATATTTTTGCTCTATTTTTTCAACACCTTTGAGATGGAGACCAACCTCCAGAGCCAGACAACACGTGTACCATGGACAAGATTGCGACAAGAAAATATGGAAGAAGAACAAAAACCTCACTTAAAAAAAAATTAAGGTAATATATATAAGAAGTAATGCTTAGTTGTTACAAAGCCTTGGGTGTTACCAACTTTGTTACAGGTCGAGCTCTACACATGGCCTTCAGGGGTTCAACTTTAGGCATGGTTAATCCGCTGCCTTCGGTCATGTCAATTTTTTCTTCACCAATTCTCTTCCACTCAAAGCACTGAATCAGTGTGCCCAATGTCAGACCCACAACCCGCTGGGCTAGACCTAACCCAGGACAACTCCTCCTCCCTGCCCCAAATGGGATTAAGTTGTAATTGTATGTGTCTGCCTCACCGTTTTCAAACCTCTCTGGCCTAAAACTCGTGGGGTCCTCCCAAAGATCCGGATCCCTGTGTATTGTCCATGCATTGACCAGTACCATTGTGCCACTTGGAATGTCGAATCCAGAGACTTGGCATTCTTTTGATGAATAATGTGGCAATAGAAGTGGGACTACAGGGCACAGCCTCAAAGTTTCTAAAATGACATTTTGTAGATAAGGTAATTTGGAGAGATCCGATTCATCTACTAAACGATCCTGACCAAATTGAGCATCTATTTCAACTCTAACTTTTTTCAGAGTTTCTGGGTTGTTCAATAAGAGAGTCATTGCCCATTCTATTGTTAAAGCTGTAGTGTCCGATCCAGCAGTTAGCAAAGCCTACATTGAATTAGATCATTTAGGCAAAATTAGAGGTATTCAAACACATATGAGGGAGTTCTCATTGTTTGAGGGGGAAATAAAGACAAAATCTAACAGAGTGATTTTACAGAAAAGGGCACACTTCTATTTGCCAAATGTTTTAATCCGCCTCTTTTCCGTTTTCCAATGCAACGGAGGCCCTAAAGAATGACCCAAGGTCTACTAATTTGACACCATGATAATGGTCCAAAAGCAATTAATTTTTTTAATAAACCCTAAGCTCGGTTTGAACAGGGTTAGACTCTTAGGGAGACAGAACTCACTTAATATTTATTTTCTTTATATATGATATTCAAATTTAAAATTTTATTTAACAAATACCGATACCCAACCGCGAGACAACATATTATTCCTTTTGTTTCTTGGTTTGACGAAGATAACGTGTAACCCAAACTAAGTAATATTTTGGATATAAAGTTTTTTAATATAATAATAACTTGAATTTTTTATACAAAAAAATTAATCCTTACATGTCAAAGGTTTATATTTTCAATAAAAATTTATTTTAATTAAAACATATAATAAAATAATAAAATCAAGTTAAGATAAGAGAAACAAAAAATGTCCAAACTTAATTTAACTTTATATATTATATTTTAAATTTCGTTCCTTCCAATAAGAGAGTTTCTCAAATAAACTAAATTGTTGAATTTAGTTGACATCTTTTCACATAGTAACACAAAACCCCTCTCACGCACGCATGCTTCTTAATATTAATATTTTCCATTTTAAAAATATTTTTTATTTTTAAAACAGCTGAATATATTAAATTAATATTTATATAAAAACTTTATACGTTTATATTTACATATTTTTCGAATTTAATAAATTATTTATTTATTTAATTATAACTTTTATTTTTTATTTTTTTGTCTTATAATTAATAATTATATATTTAATAATTTTAAATTTTTATTATAAAAATGATTATTTTATTATTTTATAAAATAATTAATATTTATATAAAAGCTTTTATAATTTTTATATTTGTTTTATTTATTGTATTTTATAAATTATCGTTTTCATATCATTTTGTACTCCTTTCGTTTTCGTGCCACCTAAATAAATATGAATCTTGAATAAAAACCCCTAGTTATGAAATCGTAATCATTTGCAAAAAAATATCTAAAACAAAAATAGTAATGAACTAGAATTTCAATGCGAAAGATAGGACCTACTTTGACAGGTTTTGCCTTCACAATATAGAGAGAGAGAGAGAGAGAGAGAGAGAGAGAGAGAGAGAGAGAGAGAGAGAGAGAGAACTAACCAGAATTAAACCTTTGATGATCATATCCGTGTAATACTCCGGTTCCGATTTTTGCAAATTAACCAAATGATCAACCATAGTATCCTTAGTCTCACTCGTTCCATTTTTGTGCTTGTTGATCAAACCTTGCAAGAAGGCATCATTCTTCGCCCCCAATTTCTTCATTCTCTTTTCCAAATTCCCATAATCAAACCATCTCAATATGGGCAAGAAATCCGCGGGGTTTGATGCCTCCGCAAGTCTCACCATCTCTTTCAATATTTCCCTGAAGGTTTTGGCCTCCTCTGTATCTGCCGCTTCACCATAATATCTGCGAAAATATCATAGCGAATTTGGGTTATTTGAAATTAAGTACATAATATTATAATATATAAATATATATATATATATATATATTACCTCCTCCCACAAATCATCCTCATAATGACATTGAAACTCAAGCCGGAGAACTTTGACTTCAACTCCACCCGTGCAAAGCGCTCACTTGCACTTGTCAACAGGCTCTTAATTAGAAGTTGATTTTCATTCCTACGGATGTGTGCGAATTTATTGAGGCGAGTCGTGGAGAAGATCTCGAGGGAGCTGAGACGGCGCAGATTCCGCCAGTGGTCGCCGTATGAGGCGCCGACGAGGGTCGTGAAGTTGTAGCCAAGATGATCGCCGATGATCAAGTTTGGCCGATTGGCAAAAACAACGTCGTTTTTCGCGAGGCATTCCTCGGCAGCCAAGGCCGAGGATACGAGGAGAACCCGTCTGGTTCCGAAATGGAGAAGAGTGACCGGACCGGTTTTTTGGGAGATGGAGTTGAAGGTTCTGTGAAGAGGCTGCTTGACAAGGTGGAGGTGACCCAGAATCGGCAAAGTAGGTGGACTTGGTGGAAGGTTTAGTTTTGGGGATCTTGTGTGTTTGAAGAATATGAGGACGAGGAGCAGAAGGAGCGGAGAGAGGGAGAAGATGAGGAAAGTTTGATCCATAATAGTTGACCAATTTGATTCGTTGGTTTGAGAGACTGTAGATATAGATGGTTAGAAAAAGCAAAAGAAAATAGAAAACAAAAGATTAAAAAAGGGTTAGATATATATATTATATATTTAATAGGTTATATAAAGACTTTATTTATACGATAATTCAATAAATTTAAATCCTAAAATATAAAAAGAAAGAATAAATAAAATATTTATAAAATTAATAACAATAAATAAAATAATTATAATATTGAAATTTTAAAAAATTAATATTTTTAATTTTTTTTAATTTAAAAATCTTCAAAATTTAAAGATTTTTTTCGATTTAGAATTGTAAATATTTTTGCACTAAATACGAAGTCTGAATTGATATAAATATTGTAATTATTGATGTTTTATGTTTATTATTTGATATTGAGTATTAAAAAAATATTTATTTGATATTTGATACTTATTATTTGTTTGATATTGTTTTTATCGACAATTTTTTAATATTGGAATATTTATAAACAATATAATATTCATTGATTTCGATAAAATCTTTGAAATTTGATTATTGTGTTGATTGGATAGGAAAAATTTTAAGATTTAATATGAAGTTTATTGGTTTAGATAAAATATTTGAAATTTGATTATTATGTTGGTCGGATAAGAAAACTTTAAGATTTATTGATGGACATTCGTGACTATATAGCTCATATCTTTTTGAGTAGGGAAAAATTTTAAAAATAATACAAAAGATGCATTCTTGTTGCTAAATTCTCAAATCCATAGTTAAATTTATGACTAAATTTTTATATTTATTGCTAAATTCATAATTAAATCACACTATTTACTAAATTCATCACAAAATTTTTATCGTTAAATTCATAACTAAATTTGAGCACAGATTTGAAAATCCGTTGTTAAATTTAATTACGAATTTAGAAATCCGTTGCTAAATTTAATCACGGATAGGAAAATCCATCACTAAATTTAATTACAAATTAAAAATTCATTGTTAATTTTAACCATGGATATGAAAATTTGTTATTAAATTTACAAAAGTTTTGTTCATCTTTATTTGGCCACGAATACATGAATTTTGTCGTTAAATATTTGTTACGCATATTTAACAACAAAAAAGTTTTCATCGCTAAATTTTTTGTTAATAAATTTAGAGATGAAATTTAAAAAATTTTTATTACTAAATCCGTCACTAAAATTTTGTTTTTTTTAATGACAGTAAAATAGTAAAATAATTGATTTTAACCCTTATTATTTATTTTAGATAAACGCATTGAGTTATTTATTAACCTTTAAGGATCTTTAGATGAGATTAATAGGGTGGTACCATGTTGCTCACACCACGAATGCATGGGCTTTTCTCACCTGTCTTACATACAAAAATGGAAAATTACACTGAAGCATGCACATAAGTTCTTGTTATTTATTTATTTTTTTTAACAACGCATTTACTATTAAATGCACATTAAAAACTTATACTTGTTTTTTTTTTTTTTTTTTTTTTTTTTATAGAAATAGAGAAGAAGACAAGATTGAGTCTCCAACTTTTAATATTCATAACGATTTTAAATTATTTGGGAGACTATAGGAAGAAAATAGTAGAAAAAAATTTTGAATATAACATTTATAAAATTTTTAATTATTTAAATGATTATTTGAATTAAAAATCTTGTTCACATCTCTTGAAACTATAATATGCAAATTGCAAGTTGCCACAAGGTTCAGCAAAGATTATCCCTATATTGGCTTAGCCCAAAGAAAATAAGCTTGTCCTTGTAATATATATCTAGCCTAATAATTGAAAACCTCCATTTAACTCAATTTGTCTCCGTGGAGTTCTATTTTATCATATATTGACTATTTTTTATATTAAAATATTTATATAATCACATGTGAATTAATTTCAACTTTTTTGAATGTAATTTTCTTATCAAAAGTTAATCAGCACAGAAGGATTTTGCATCTCTTAATCAAGTGATCACGTTTGAGTCTCCTTAAGAACGAAAAAGACTATTTTGAGAGATGTTTCTCTTTATGGGAGACCTAGTTAGCTTAATCCGAATTAATCGGACTAAAATTTCAGATACAAGAGATTAGAGATAAAAAAAAAAAAAAGAATGCAATTTCCTTTATCATTCCATTTTTGGTCAGGAGGGGACAGCTAAAACCCAATAAGGCCACTACAAGGCCAGTACAGGCTTCATGAAGTCGTTAAAAAAAGAATTTAGATTTCAGATTCTCGAGTCACCTGCAGACTATATTGGTATAAACTTCATGATTTTAGTAATATTTGATCTCACTAAGATTTAAGGTGAAACAATTAGAAATAGATATGTTTAGACCATATTATATGAAATTTTTATACTACACATTCATATCATGATCCATATAATTCGAGTTGGCATATGTAATTGGTTATTTTTTACTATGCATAATTATAAGATTACATATATAGTTCAAACAAGAAACTTTTGGATACTTAATCTAATGTTGAGTTTATATGTGAATAATTATTTAATTTAGAAGGTAATTTGAACTTTAATGTATTAGATAGGGTGTGGGTTTTAATGTGTAAGGATCTAAAGTGATGGGATAAAATAAAAATATCAACAGACAATAATGTTATCCACATATAATAGTTATAGTTCCGAATCGTACGTAACTTTTATTCTTTATGATATCTTATCATCGAAAGAGAAAACTAACAAAGAAGATAAACAATTCTCTTATAAATACGTATTGACTTAATAATTTATTGATAAACAATAAAGATAATTTTAAAAAGATATATTTTCGTTTATTGATTTAATAATTTATTGATAATTTAAAAGGAGATCATAATGTATAGATGATAATTTTTATTAAAGAATTATTTTCTAACACGTGCTAGTTATGGGGCCAGATTAAAAAATTTATTTTAAGGGGACAAAGTATGATACGCGGCTGAGAGGAGTGGAGGGAAATAAGAGTTACAATTTGTAGTGAATAAATAATATTTTCAAAAATTTTAATAGCATTTTTTAATTTTTTAAGGATATTTTATATAATATTTCATTCGCCTCACGGGCAAATAGAATTGGGGCGACCAGACTAAACTCCCACGTAATAGTCAACTAAAATATCCATAATTCTTTGACGGGAATGCAAGCAGAGAAAGCAAGAGACTTGAGAAAAATACAATGGAGTGTCATGTCGCTCCTGGAACAGAATAGAACTTCAGTAGCTCCAAACGAGGTTTTCACTCCATGAAATGTTGTTGCGATCATAAGTAAAATCGGCAAAATATTACGAATTAATTCTCAATAAATTATAAAATAGTATTTAAATTTAATAGCCTCTCTCACTCAACAAGTCAATCTTTTGAACTTAGTTTTCTTATTGGGATTGAGTTCATTACTTGGATCCGTGATAAATTGATATCAGAGCCTCCGGTCTAACACGGAAAAGGACTACCTAAAAGAGAGCTAACTATAAAAGGGCTATCTAGTGCCAGAGTGAGAGCCATCCAAAATGAAAAACGGCCACCTGGTGTCGGAGTGAGAGTCGTCCGAAGAGGAAAAGAGCTACCCGTTAGAGTGAAAGTCGTCCGGAGTGAGAGCGTCCGTGGACGTCCGGCTTCTCAAAGGGAAGGTAATGTTACGAATCTCATATCGGATCCCCAATAAATTATAAAATAGTACTTAAGTTTAATAGATACTCTCACCCAACATATCGATCTTTTAGATTGAGTTCTTCTATTGAAATTGAGTTTATTATTTAGATCCGTTACACATACATGGTTAGCTCATAGAGCATGTGTTAACCCATGTCACTAAATCCTTAATCCTGTGAGGGTTGTCATTTGATTGGACCACACATTATGACATCAAGGAGGAAGGGGTTGCAGAAAATAGAAACGTTTACAGCTACAAGTGTCCCCCATTTCGGAGAAATACGTAGAACAATTCACCTCGTATCATCCTTAAGCATATAATATGCAAATACATGTCATGAACTGGATTAATTGAAAAGAGAAATAAATTACAATTTTGTGACTTTATAGCCATGAATTCCTGTACTAGTGCATGATTTGAGACATGGGCTTTAATTATTTGAAATCATAATGAGAGAGAGAGAGAGAGAGAGAGAGAGAGAGAATTCATTGATTTGCTCGGTAAGGGCTCTGTTTTTCCAATCGTCTTACCAAGAGAGCTTGGATAGGATTGACGACCGTTTTGCATGAGAGGCATCATTATAGAGATTACCTTTTGTAATTGTTATTTAATAGGAAGATTATAGGTTTACAATTATAATATGAGATAATTTATACTATATAATAACTAATTAAAGGCACCAATCTTATCTAAACTTTAAAGTGTATCAAATGATGCAATAAAAGGCTTCATGATCAATAAAATATTATGTAGAATTTTTGTAGGAAATTGAAATTATGTAAATTCTGGAAGTTCTGAAAATGTTACAAATTAAACAGAAATAAGATTTATTTGACAAATACATAATTCACATCCAGAAATAGAAATTATTCCAAAAAAGAATATTTAACTTCTGCATGAATCATGTCCAACTTGTTGATTGAACGGAAATTAACCTTTACCCCCCCCCCCCCCAAAAAAAAAGAAAATCCAGGATTTCTTGACCCTACAAAATAGATGTCTTGAGCTCCAATCACATATCATCAAGCCATCTCCTGTTTAAAAACAATATACGATTGTGAACTGAATATGGCAGCAAAAGTGTCACTGGACAAATAAAAATATATTAGTCATATGCTGTAAGAATCAAAAGGCAAGTTTCCTTGTACAAACTACGATCTTCAAAATTTTGCATTGACTTTTGAAATGCACGTGCCCACGTGCTAATAAAAGAACATTACTGTCCAATTTTTTATTTTTACATAATTACTCCAATTTAACTTTTTTTTTCCTTTCTATAGTAAGTCTACTCCTAAATCAAATGTCATAAAATGTAAATATCAGTGTAATATTTATTCAAAAATAATACAAAATCAATCGTAAATATTACATTCATTTAAATTCTATAAAAAACAACCAGAACTTGCACCAAATTTGCAAGATGATCATATCAAGTACTGAAGGTACTAGAGCTAAAAACAGCATATTTTTTTGGGAATTTGCAGAATTTGCAGACACTATCTCACCCAAAAGTTTAATCATCTACCACTCACACATGATTCCAATACAACTTCAAAAACAAAGCAAATGAAGGCAGAAATGCACTATTATATGATGGAAACAGTACCTCAAATAAGCTGAAACTATCTGTCATCACCCATCCTCAATTGGGGGAACATGCAGAGACGTTAATCTCCGAAAAATCCTCTATCCTAGAAAGAGAATTGGCTTCCATACCTGCAATGCTCTGAGAAGGCAAACCTTGAATGACAGACAAAGGTAAGTTGAGAGAAAAATCAGTTGTGCTGTCCTCATGTGCTTCTCTTTGTGTTGAAGTTTTTTGAAGCTTCAGCGCATACTCCAAATCCCACCGCACAACATCCATTGAAGGCCTCTCAGCACCGGTTTCCCTCAAACACTTCTCGACTGTCTCCCCAAATTTTCTCAGTGAACTAGATGCAATTTTCCCTGCAAGCAAAGGATCGACTATCTCTCCAATCTGGCCTTGCTTTTGATGAGAAATGCCCCATTGAGCTAAGCTAGTTGGAAGTGTGCCATCTATAGCTGGCCTAGCACAAAGCACTTCGAGAAGAACAACTCCGAAGGAATACACATCGGACTTTTCTGTCAGCTGCAGAGTTCTGAAATATTCAGGATCAAAATAACCAAAGCTGCCTTTTATGTTGTCCGTCACTGCTTGAGGTTCATCAGGAGCATTTGCTTTTGAAAGGCCAAAATCAGCAACTTTTGCCACGCAGTTCTTGTCAAGCAAGATATTGGTAGACTTAACGTCCCGGTGAATTATGAACCCCTCAGCTTGAGTGTGGAGATAGTGAAGACCCTTTGCAGCACCTATGCAAATTTCAAGTCTTTGCTCCCAAGACAGTTGAATTCGAGTCAAGGATGTCTCAGCCTTTCCTTTCGGAGGGTACAAATGATGCTTGAGTGTACCTTTCTCCATGAACTCGTAAACCAATATCATCTCATACCTGTCATCACAATACCCTATTAGGGAAACAAGATGGCGATGGCGAATTTTAGACAAGACCATGATTTCTGCCTGAAATTCTGTAAGGCCTTGATTGTAACCCGGCTCACTTCGCTTCACTGCAACATCCATATTTTGGTATTTTCCCTTGTAGACTTTCCCAAATCCTCCCTCCCCAATCATCAACTCAGGATTAAAGTTGTTAGTCGCTGCAAGTATGTCTGCGAATGGTATCTTTAGTCCAAGATTAATGTTTGGAATATTGGACATACCAGCACTTCTGAAACTGTGAGAACTGCCTCTGTAAAGGGACACCAAAGGCCACTCCAAATTCCCAACAGGTTCAGCCTTCCTCTTTCGCCGCAGCATTGCCACAACTGCAATGATCAAGATCACAAAAGACCCTCCAACAACCGAACAAATTATAGCAATCAAAGGACTCTTTCCTGAGCCACATTCCCCAATTGTTGATCCTGATCCTGTCACTAACTCCCAAATCTCAACCCCATTTAGGA
The DNA here is from genome assembly GCA_033439265.1 of Dillenia suffruticosa. Classification (NCBI taxonomy): domain Eukaryota; kingdom Viridiplantae; phylum Streptophyta; class Magnoliopsida; order Dilleniales; family Dilleniaceae; genus Dillenia; species Dillenia suffruticosa. Next base: position 4,991,748 of record JAVTVX010000027.1, read on the forward strand.
ATGCAGTTTTATTCGTAGAATCATTCCTAGGACCCACACTAATGTTCATAAAACCAGAACCATCTGAAACAACCACAAAATCATAGTAAAAAGGGGCTGCCAACCACGGAACCATGTCATAAGGATCAATTTTCTGACTGAAACCGTTGTAAATGAAAAGATTGAACCGAAGCACATAGAGGGTAGGACTTACAACATCGCAAAAATGGATTCTAACATAATGTTTGCTGCTCTTACTCACATTGAAAATCCAAGTTATGTTGAAATTATTTGTTTGCCGATTAGAATCAATGTTCATTTCTTGCACTGTGTCATAAACAAAATCTGGAGCTATATATTCACTAGAATTTCCATACTGGTAACCAAGAGAATTACCATAATAATGGCTCTTTGCAGCATTTCTATTGTAGAGAAAATCATCATCTGGTATCCATGTTCTCCATAGTGTATCGTTGTCCGGTGTAACCTTTGCACCTCCAACGTTAATCTTATAAACAGTCTGCAGAACGTGAGACTGCAGACCTTGGAAAGTGTTGTTAGCACCCAAAGAGCTAACAAAAGGCACTTCATCTTGGACAAAGTTATCGGGTACTACGAACACTTCAATAGCATTCACAAAAGCTAATGAAGAGTTCCCACTAGGAGTGAACAGAATTTGGAACTCTCCGATATTTATGTTGAGCAAGAAATCCTTAATGATAGGAAGGTCGGCGCTTATTGAGACGTTGAAACTTGATAAAAGTGAAGATTTCGATGTGGAAACATTGAAGAGAGCTGAGAAGAGATTGGTTGAAGAAGAGAAAGGATAGAAGTGAAGACGGAGGAAATAGGTGCCATTTTGGTCAATTTGGAACTTGTATGCAAATGGGCTTTTGTAAAATCTTGCTGTTTGATACAATTCAGATGAATTGTTGGTGTTGGAAACAGAGTTGCTCCGTGTTATGCAGAGAAAAGAGTAGGATTTGATGTCTCCTATGAAATTCCTGTTGTTTAATTTTACGTTTGAGGATGAACCAGAGTTGATAAAGAACTTGTTTGGAAGACTATAATCTGCTGAGAGGAGTGAGAAAAGTTGGAGGAGAGAGAAACATAGGACGTGAACTTTTGCCATGGGATTTCTTGAATTGGGTTTTGAAGGTTTATGGTTTGGTTGCCATGAGAAGAATGAAGAAGAGGAAAGAAGGAGACCACAGTTTTCTTCTTTGCCAAAAGCAAGAAACGGGGGAGAGTGAGTTACAAAGTGGGAGACTACCAAATTGACTTGTGGAAAATTTTGATTTTAATTAAAAATTAAAAATAATAAAACAAATGTAAATAGAGAGAAATTGAGGATTTTTAAACACCATAGTTCACTATAGTGCAAGAACCCTAAAGCTCTAACCATGTCTCAAGTAATGCTAATCCTAAAACTCTATGCCCATATGATCAGAACATCAAAACAATCAAATCAGTGAGAAGCAAATTCTTACTTCATCTCATATCATTTGGAAAAAAGATACACTTATCTGAGGACAATTGAAGTAAAGAAGTTCACACAAGCTTTGGGTAGAATGTTTGGCATCTCCTTGATCCTATTTAGCACAAAGAAGTGAAAATTTTAAATAGATCACCAAAAATAATCCTACATTTTGGAAGGTCCTTCCTCCAGTTTTGCCACTTTTATTTTTCACACTAGGGGAAAAAATCAACTGATGTAGAGCATGATTAGCAAATGGTAAACCGCAGGTGAGCATTCGCCAAACTTGGCCCCGGGAGCCCGTGAATATAAGTAGGCCAAATTTCATTAAACGATATCTATGGAAATAAATTTTATTTATAGATGGACACAATCTTCCCTTCACTTATTGATTCCCTTTGAATTTTCATTTTAATTTTAAATTGTTATATTAATATATATATATATATATATATATATATATATATATATATATTACTCGTCAGCTTCACATGAAAATACCCACTTATTTCTTCTTTCCTGCCACCGCTCTCTCTTTCTCTCTCTTCATCTCTGAGGATGGCCTCCACTCTCTCTTATTCTCTTTTTTTTTTTCTCTTCTTTCTCCTGCTTTGTTTCTCTTCTCTCTCTTTTGCTACCAACCTTCTCTCTTGTCTCTCTTCTATCTCTTCTATCTCTCATCTTTTTCTCTGTTTTTTGATAACTCGTTCTCTCTTTCTTTTTGTCTATTTTCTCGATTAATTTTATTTTTCTTCTTTTTTTTTTCGGACAACTAAGATAAAAAAGATAGAAAGAGAATCTCTTTACTTTTCTCTTGATTGATTGATTGATCGATCAAAAAGAGAAAGGACGAAGACGGAGACGATAGGGAATCTTTATTAGGTGAGGAAAGTGAGAGAAAGAAACAAAAAAAAAAGGAAGAGAGAATCGTTGATAGTTGACGATGAAATGATAGAAAAAATATTGAGAAAGAGAGAGAAGAATGGTGGGCAAAGCAGAGTGAAGAGAGAGAGCAATGAGAAGTATTTTTATCTAATTAAAAGAGACAGAAAGGGTAAGACAATTCATTCATATCGACAAACAATAGAAACTCGTTAGTTAAAAGATAAATTCATACAGAATTAATAAATACAACGCAGGGAAATTTTTGTTTTCTTTTTTAAAAAATAAAATTTTACTCTTATAAACATTATTTTTTCTAAATAGATTATGTGAAATTATCATTTTTAAAAATCTAAGCTTGGCCATGCTCTCCCTCTTTAACATGCTTCCCTCCCTTTCACGTTAAGCATTGACCGCAGATTCTAACGTTACTTTTAAGAATTTAAAAGACAAAACAGAAAAAAAGTGGAACATAATATATTCCTTGAAAACAAATTTTTGTTTCAAAATTTAGGCATTAAATGAAGTCATTTACCGGTCATCACACTTATACTTGCGGAAACAACCATTGCCAAGTAGAGAGAGAGAGAGAGAGGGAGAGAGGAGAGAGAAATCAACACCGGTGAGTGTAGCAGTCGGGTGTTAGATTTTTTAATCAAGATTTCGAATTTAAACTTTTAAAATGAAAAAAATAAATATTGAGAGAGCTCTCTTAATAAACTTCACGATATTCAGAACGAACTAATCAATAATCGGATACAGATCGGTAAAAAATAATTTACTTAAAATTAAAAGAAAGGAAAAATCAATATTACAATCTTTCTTAGATTAAGAAAGAGTACTCTCTTTCTTAATCTAAGAAAGATTGTTCATACATATTACTCTTTTATTTCAAACAATATTTTCTACACCAAAAAATTGTACATAAAATAATAAGACAAAGTATGTTATAATAATCTAGAATTATATTTTCCAATCCTAACGTTTTCGGTCATACAATATTTACTCCTTTAATTTACACTAGAGAATTGTAAATAAAATAATAAGATAAGGTAATTTCTTTGGGTAGTATGACACGCACTTTCACAACCTTTAATGATAAAAGTTTGTGGTACCATATTCGATTTTTTTTTTTTTTTATTTTCCATGGCCGACTTGGATTATTCTTTTCTGTTTTAAATAAGGCAACATGAAGAAAGAAAGGGACTATCTAATATGGATAGCAGTTCTCAAGATAGAGACCTAATTTTGAAAATAGCAATCTCGTTAGTGTTGAGTCAGAGAGTTCCCTAAATTTTGAAATGTACCTTCGAGATGGAGACCAACCTCCAGAGCCAGACAACACATGTTGTGTCCCATGGACAAGATTGCTACAAGAAAATATGGAAGAAGAACAAAAACCTCACTTAAAAAAAAGAAAGATTAAGGTAATATATATGATAGGTAATGCTTAGTAGTTATTAGTTACAAAGCCCCGGCTGTTACCAACTTTGTCACGGGTCGAGCTCTACACATGGCCTCCAGAGGTTCAACTTTAGGCATGGTTAATCCACTGCCTTCGGTCATGTCAATTTTTTCTTCACCAATTCTCTTCCACTCGAAGCACTGAATCAATGTGCCCAATGTCAGACCCACAACCCGCTGGGCCAGGCCTAACCCAGGACAACTCCTCCTCCCTGCCCCAAATGGGATTAACCTGTAATTGTATGTGTCTGCCTCACCATCTTCAAACCTCTCTGGCCTGAAACTCGTGGGGTCCTCCCAGAGATCCGGATCCCTGTGTATTGTCCATGCATTGACCAGTACCATTGTGCCCCTCGGAATGTCGAATCCAGAGACTTGGCATTCTTTTGATGAATAATGTGGCAATAGAAGTGGGACGGCAGGGCACAGCCTCAAAGTTTCTAAAATGACATTTTGTAGATAAGGTAATTTGGAGAGATCCAATTCATCTGCTAAACGATCTTGACCAACTTGAGCATCTATCTCAACTCTAACCTTTTTCAGAGTTTCTGGATTGTTAAGTAATAGAGTCATTGCCCATTCAATTGTTAAAGCTGTAGTGTCCGATCCAGCAGTTAGCAAAACCTACATTGAATTAGATTATTTAGGCATAATTAGAAGTATTGAAACACATATGAGGGAGTTCTCATTGTTTGTTTGAGGGGGAAAAAAAGAAAAATACAAGTCTATCTGGGCGATTTTATAGAAAAAGGACACATTTTTATCTTAGATTCGACTATATTCAATTCATTTTTTATAAAATAAAATTCTCTTAATATTTATTTTTTAATACAAAATATTCGAATTCAAAACTTTGATTAAAGATACAAATATTCAACCAGATAACATATTATTCCTTTTGTTTCACCAAGATAAATTGTAATTCAAATTAAGTAATATTTTCATTATAAATTTTTTAATATAATAATAACATTAATTTTTTATACAAAAAAATTAATCCTTATGTGTAAAAGTTTATATTTTCAATATAAATTTATTTTAATTAAAACATATAATAAAATAATAAAATCAAGTGAAGATAAGAGAAACAGAAAATATCCAAACTTAATTTAACTTTATATATTATATTTTAAAGTTCGTTCCTTCCGATAAGAGAGTTTCTCAAATAAACTAAATTGTTGAATTTAGTTGACATCTTTTCACATGGAAACACAAAACCTCTCTCATTTTTATTTTAAAAATAAAAATTATATATTTTTCATACTAACATTTTTCATTTTAAAAATATTATTTTACTTTTGAAACTGATATATTAAATTAATATTATATAAAAATTTTTATATTTTTATATTTACATATTTTTTCAAATTTAACAAATTATTTATTTGTTTAATTATAATTTTTATTTTTTTGTTATTTATGTTATAATTAATAATTATATATTTAATTATTTTAAATTTTTATTATAAAAATGATTATTTTATTATTTTAATAATATTAATATTTATATAAAAACTTTTATATTTTTATATTTGTTTATATATTTTATTTCTTATATTTTTATAAGTTGTCGTTTTCCCATCATTTCGTATCCTTTAATTGCTTTCGTTTTCGTCCCACCAAAATAAAATCGAATCTTAAAAATAAAAAAAGGCCAGTTATGAAATCGTAATCATTTGCAATAGAGATCTAAAACAAAAATAGTAATGGACTATAATTTCAATGCAAAAGATAGGACCTACTTTGACAGGTTTCGCCTTCACAATATAGAGAGAGAGAGAGAGAGAGAGAGAGAGAGAGAGAGAGAGAGAGAGAACTAACCAGAATTAAACCTTTGATGATCATATCCGTGTAATACTCGGGTTCCGATTTTTGCAAATTAACCAAATGATCAACCATAGTATCCTTAGTCTCACTCGTTCCATTTTTGTGCTCGTTGATCAAACCTTGCAAGAAGGCATCATTCTTCGCCCCCAATTTCTTCATTCTCTTTTCCAAATTCCCATAATCAAACCATCTCAATATGGGCAAGAAATCCGCGGGGTTTGATGTCTCCGCAAGTCTCACCATCTCTTTCATAATTTCCCTGAAGGTTTTGGCCTCCTCTGTATCTGCCGCTTCACCATAATATCTGCGAAAATATCATAGCGAATTTGGGTTATTTGAAATTCAGTACATAATATTATAATATATATGTATATATATTACCTCCTCCCACAAATCATCCTCATAATGACATTGAAACTCAAGCCGGAGAACTTTGACTTCAACTCCACCCGTGCAAAGCGCTCACTTGCACTTGTCAACAGGCTCTTAATTAGAAGTTGATTTTCATTCCTACGGATGTGTGCGAATTTATTGAGGCGAGTCGTGGAGAAGATCTCGAGGGAGCTGAGACGGCGCAGATTCCGCCAGTGGTCGCCGTATGAGGCGCCGACGAGGGTTGTGAAGTTGTAGCCAAGATGATCGCCGATGATCAAGTTTGGCCGATTGGCAAAAACAACGTCGTTTTTCGCGAGGCATTCCTCGGCAGCCAAGGCCGAGGATACGAGGAGAACCCGTCTGGTTCCGAAATGGAGAAGAGTGACCGGACCGGTTTTTTGGGAGATGGAGTTGAGGGTTCTGTGAAGAGGCTGCTTGACAAGGTGGAGGTGACCCAGAATCGGCAAAGCAGGTGGACTTGGTGGAAGGTTTAGTTTTGGGGATCTTGTGTGTTTCAAGAATATGAGGAAGAGGAGGAGAAAGAGTGGAGAGAGAGAGAAGATGAGGAAAGTTTGATCCATGGTTGGTCAATTGGATTCGTTGGATGGAGAGGGTGTTGATAGAGATGAATGGTTATGGCATGATCAATTTGACATACATACAATGAATTGGACGATACATTCCATATTTGTTTTGTCTTTTTATTTTTATTAAAATTTTTATAAAAATGGTGGATTCCAAAGATACATATAATTTATTATTCTAGATATGTCTTAAGCCAAGAAGGCTTAAGTTGTCCGCATCGGGAAAAAAAATAATCTTCTTAAGCTTGACCCAAATCAAATAAAAAATTTTAATTACGATGATTAGTTTATTTTTAATTAATTAGTTTATATTTTTAAAATTTTTAGAAATGATAATTATACAAAAAAATATATAAGATAATATTAGGATATGAGATCTTGAATTCGAATGAGTCAGCTCTTTCGCATTTCATTCAAAAATATTATACAGTTCGATATGTATTTTCTAACAAATAATAATATCTCTCATCACTAACTTAAACTTTTGAAAGTGATAATAATTATACAAAATATAATATATTTTCTTTCTGATTTCATATTATATCGGTGTTCATAGTAGTCATTTATTCATTTTCCATCTTAATTAAATAATTAGTCCCCTTTGAAAAAATCAAAATTAAACTCAAGTAAGTTTAACCACAATCTCAAGTGAAAAAAACCTTTTACATAATAACATCTTAATCATTTCATATGAAAATCTGATATCTAATGTAGAAATCTTATACGGTGAGAATTACACTATTTTCAATATTTCAGTAATTTTGATAAATTAATATTGCTTTTATGATTAAATATATTATTTTCCTTAATGTTAAAAATGGAATAGCACACGTTCTAGAATTTACAGATGTCATACTCCTTTGAACAAATTACTTCCAAGAAGACTCAAATTAAAATGACAAATATATATATATATATATATATATTACTTATCAATGGTATTCAAAAATATATTCTGACTAATCTCATCTGCAGAGACTCTATTTAAAGGTAACTTTTTTTATATAATATTTTTAATTTTTAAATATATAATTTAATTAAAAAATTTAATATCCGTTCTAAGTCTAGCTCTGTGCCGGTGAGATGACAATTATCATGGCCTTATAAAATTGTTTTGAACATTCTAAAATCACCAGGTTACATGGGCAAGTACATGGTATCAATAGCTCTACCTGGCTCACATCTGTTGGAAACACCATTTTCTTTTCCCTCTCCTGTCTTTGCAAATAATTCGAAAGTCTCAACTTTAGCCCGTTGTGAAAATTCTCCTCGTTATAAACAATTTTCTAAAAAAAAAAAAGGAATTTATAATGCTGTAACTTTTCTTTAATATCTAAATAGTAAATAAAGCAATTCTTTGATAAATAAATCTTTATCAAACATGAAAACAAGTACAATTATGGTAAATTTTTTTACATCAGATAAATATGGTACATCTATAATAATAAAATTCTATTAGTAATAAAAAATCTCCAAAATTCTAGTTCTATGGTAAATACTACCATAAATCATATTTTTTTTTTATCAATAATAGGACTTTATTTATCATATATTTATACTATAAGAAAACATGATATGAGCGATTGAAAATTAGCGACAGAAAAAAAAATCCATCGGTAATAACTACGGAATTGTGACGGATTAACGTCGGTAAAAATCATCGAGTGACTAGGGACAGAAATTAGCGACGGAAATATTTCTGTCAATAATCCGTCAGTGTAATAGTCTACGGTAAAAAAAAAATTATGTAAACCTATCAGTGACAGATGCAACAGAAATTAGTTACGAAAATATTTTCATCGGTGTTATGATCTAGGATAAAAAAAATTATGTAAACTTATCAACAACGAATTAGTGATGGAATTTTTAGAGACAGAAATGTTAGTGACGAATTTTTATTTTATTATTTTTTCATTTATTTTATTTATTATTTTATTTATTATTTTATAATTCTTTTTCTTTTTTATTTTATTTATTTTATTGGATAAATCAAGAAAAATAATTTGTTATTCTATTTTAATTAAACAAATTTATGTTTTTGGCTCAATATTTTATTTTTTATTTAGCACCAATTTAATCAAAGTTGAATTTAAACGATTAGAAAATTTTATTGAGAATATTTAACGGAAAAAAAATACCCCAAGGTAAAAAAAAATGAATTAAAATGAGAGTGAGATAAGAAAAAAAATATGAGAATGAGATAAATATTAAAAAAAATGAGAGTGAGATAATAATAAAAAATAGATTTTAGAAAAGGGATTGTGGTATAATAGTTTTGACAACTCAAAATCACCATGATTCTTACGTTTGAATCTGGGTGAAAGAAATTTTCTCAAAAAAAAGATGGCTAGCGAGCGGGCACGCGAGTGGGCGGGCGGGCGCATGCACGCGTAGGCAGGTGCTAAGAATTTTTTATCGCTGATAGTTGTACATATTGTCTACTATCAGTGACGAAAAATTTCCGACGCTAATACTTTTCTATATTGTATTATATCAGCGACGGATTTCTTAGTGACGGAAAATTTTTGTGACTAATCCGTCATTGATAGTTTAGCGATGAATAATATTCCGTCGGAAATATTTAGCGATGAGGTTTTCAGTAACGGATTTACCGACGGAATTTTTTATCAATAATATTCTTTAGCAACAGAATCTTTACTATCAACGATGAATATTTCCGTCATTGATACCTTATTTTTTAGTAATATTATCAAAAATAAGAAAATTTACCATAAATCTTTTTTTTTTTTTTTTTACCGCTGATGGATCTTTGTTCACTACAAATAGAGTTTTGTTTACAATGGTGCCGTATCATGAAAAATGAATTACGATACCAAAAAATCCTATATTCCTAGTATTATCCGATTTATTTTGATATCTAAAAATCGGATACTAGATTAAAGTTCGGGCATCCTACACCACTTGTTTAGGAAGAAACCCATAATAACACGAACAAAATAATAGAAAAAGTCTCCATTATTAAATGAATAATTTTAAAACTGAGCAATCTCTAACAAACACGTTATTTAAATATGATAGAATATATATAATAATACTTTGTAATTTACGTTATTGTAAAATTTTTATAATTTTGTCTTATTGGTGCATCCATTTTGTGCTGTATCCATCTTTATGCTTCACTACCACATGGTGGCATGGTAGAAGCTAGGACTGCTTTCATAGCCAGTCGAACTCTGCACATAGCCTCAAGAGGTTTTACCTTAGGCATGGTGAGTCCAAACCCTTCGGTCATGTCAATTTTCTCTCCGCCAATCCTCTCCCACTCAAAGCACTGAACTAATGCTCCCAAAGTTAACCATACTATCCTATTTCCAAGCACTGCTCCGGGACAGCTTCTCCTTCCAAAGCCATAAGGAATCAGTTTATATGTCTCAGCTTTCTCATTTTCAAACCTCTCTGGCTTAAAACTTAGAGGATCATCCCACAGCTTGGGATCCCTATGTATGGCCCATGCATTGACCAATAGGAGCGTGCCACTTTGGATGTCGAATCCACCAACTTTACATTCACAAGATGACACATGGGGTACCAAGAGCGGGGCTGCTGGACAAAGTCTAAAGCTTTCAGAGATGATTCTTTGAAGATAGGTCAATTTTGGAAGATCGGTTTCATCCACCAGCCTTTGTTGACCCACTACGGTATCTAACTCGTCTCTCGCTTTCTTCAACACCTCTGGATGATTTAGGAGCAGAGTCATTGCCCATTCTATTATCACGGATGAAGTATCTGTGCCAGCAATTAGCATAACCTACTCATTAAAAAAAAAAAAAGTTTCAGTGTCATTCATATATAATCACACTAAAAGAAATGGGCCAGGTCCAATGGTCAATCTCTTTGCCCTATAATAGTTAATATCGGGCTAGCCATTCTTTTCTTATTAAAAGAATTTTGAATTTTGTTGCCCAAATCAATTATGGTCGATTACTCTTGGCAAAATTTTCAAAATAGAAGTGAATCAACCTTATAAAATAGAGACAGAGAGAGAAGAATGTGTACTACCAAGATAAGGCCTTTGATGATTTCATCTTTGTGGTATTCTGGCTCCTTCTCTTGCAAGGAAAGCAAATGATCTATCATAGTATTATTGTTCACATTCTTTCCAATTTTATGTTTATCAACCAAACCCTGCAAGAATATATCCAAGTTCTTAGCAAGTGCCTTCATTCTCTTCTCCAAACTCTGGAAATCAAACCATCTCAAAAATGGCAAGAAATCAGCAGGATTTGAAGCGCCAGCCATCTCAAGAAACTCCCTTATAATCTCTTTGAACTTCTTTGTCTCCTCAAAGTCTGCCAATTCATTTCCATAGTACCTCTGCCCGGAAATCATTCTCATTATAATATTAAATGACAGCTCCGAAAATTTCGACTTCAACTCCACCTTCCGAAACTGATTACCCGAAACACTAGAAAGAGAGACAACTAATTGCATTATCTCATCTTTTCTAATCCCTGAAAACATGTTCAAACGAGAAGATGAGAAAATTTCAAGAGAACTTAGGCGGCGGAGATTGCGCCAATGATCACCATAAGAGGCAGAAACCATGGTGGTGTAGTTGTAGCCAAGGTGTTTGCCAAGAATGCAACTGGGCCGGTTCGCGAATGCAATGTCATTTTCTGTGAAGCATTCTTCTACAGCTGAAGGGGAGGAGACAACGAGAACAGGACGACATCCAAATTGAAGAGAAAAGATTGGACCATATTTGGTTGAAAGAGAATATAAGGTTCTATGTAAAGGTTGCTTCATAAGATGGAGATGTCCTATAATTGGCAATGCCGGTGGACTTGGCGGGCGGTTTAGGGTTTTCTTCTTTAACTTGAAAGCAATAATCCCAAGGTATAGGATAGTTAAAAAAAAGTATAACAGTACTTGAGCCATGAAGTCTTGAACCATGTGGGTATTTCTCAAGCTCCACTTGTGGTTGCTAGTCATCAAGGCCAAGCTATAAATAGGGTTTTAGGGAGTTATTTCCAAGGAGATATTGAGATGCCAAAGTCTTTAACTTCTCTCTTGCTAATGCTTTCAAATCCTTTGTTTTTTTTTTTTTACCATAACTATGCCACCAACCTAGTAATTCGGGTTTTGTTCTGATTAATATGGATCGATCACTTATAGGGGCCAATTAAGGGCTCCCAATATTGATTTTTTATTCTCATGGGGGATCGAACTCCCGACCATGATTAAAAAGTGTCAGTTTCCGAATCAACTGATTTTTCAGATATTGGTCCTTCATTTATCATCTGGGAAATGAAAAAGACTTGATAATTAATTTTTTTTTCCTTTGTGAGCTGATTTCAAATTTCAATTACAGACGTGACAATGGCTTATGGTTTTGGAATTCATTGTAGCATGAAATGGAGGTCCCTTTCGCCGCCATGTAGAGGAAATGATTATAAAATCTGCAAGTCCAAAGTAGATGGGATTTAATGAATCTGAACTAGGAATTGGAGTAACCTGGAGTCTGGACCCAGTTTGTGCTTGGATAGCGAGGAACTGAAATACCAAAGTTTTGAAAAAATGCGTACTCTTTTGCTGACATAGGTGCTTGGCATTTCCAAATATGTCAAATGAATATGTCGATTCTAAACACGCAAGAAGTGACGTGGACAACCAAGGCGCGTGCTTTTGGCCATCGAAAACTCTTAATGAAGTTGTTTTGCAAAATTTTAATAATGTAACATGAATACATGGATACGGTAGCATATATTGCTGCATTTCGCGGGTATATATGACATGGGTATATCAATTGTTAAAATTTTTTTGGTATTTGATCGACTGATATTTGAAATTATATTTTAATTAATTCAACTTCACTATATTGAGTGTATATGACAAGGGATACACTAAGGCACCTTCACCGCCATGTAGAAGAAAAGATTATAAAATCCGCAAGTCCAAAGTAGATGGGATTTAAGGAATCAGAACTAGGAATGGAGTAACTTGCAGTCTGGATCCAGTTTGTGCTTAGATGGATAACGACGGACTGAAATACCAAAGTTTTGAGAAAATGGGCATGTTTTTGCTGACTTAGGTGCTTGGTAGTTTCAAATATATGTAATGAATATATCGATTCTAAACACACAAGAAGTGATGTTGACAAGCATGGCATGTTCTTTGGCCATGGAAAACTCTTAATGAAGTTGTTTGCAAAATTTTAATAATATAACAGGAATACAATAGCAGATCTTGCAGCAGGGTATACTAATTTTTTTTATGACAGAAGAGATATAACCAAAATGGATCAAATTGAGAAAACGAAAATAGAAATGGGAGGACTGTATCGTTTGAGCTGTTCCACGAAGCCATGGGTATACTAATCCTAAAACTTATTCTAGGGAAGGAAGTTGTGAAGCTATCCATGTGTATATTACTAATTTTTTTTATAATTAATCGATATTTAAATTTATATTTTGATTGATTTAATTCTTAAATTTAATTTAAGAGAAGCTTTTTTAATATAATTTAGAGAAGTTTTCTTAATATAATTTTTTTTTTATTTTTAAATTTTGATTCTCAGATGGCATAACGGCATAACGACACTGAACATAATCCATGGTATTGGATCAAGACACATGTTCTATTTTGCCACGTAATTTGATGACATTCCAAGTGCTAACATCTGTGGCCGCCAAAAATAGAGCAAACCAACTAAAGCCAACAGAGAAAAGACTCTTTGAGTGTTGGTGCATCGGCGGCTGATCTCTACATACGGACAAACGCAATCCGCATGCACTTGGAATTCTGGAACATCGGATCCGAGGTAACAATTGGTAACATAACTGGAATTTCGTATATCTCAATGATTTCGCACGATGGATTTTGGATTCAAGCGCCGATTGTGCCCGGTGAGGACACACAAATGCTTTTGAAATAATGATATGATGAGAAAATTTTGCTCAACTACACCCGCAGTGTTCACGTAACAATAGATAATAAATCTAAGATGAGAAGTTAAATTCAATAAAATTTAAAAATAAAAAAAATTATATTAAAAGAGTCGACTTCTAAATAAGATTCTCGTAAATATTTAAATCGAATTAATTGGAATATAAATTTAGATATCGATAATGACGTAAAAAAAAAGATCGTTACCGATGCCTTTGACCTTGAATTGGAGTGATGTAACGAACGGAAGAAATAATTTTTATTAAGGAATCAAAATTCGATATGCTGGGGAAGTCGAGCCTAAGGACATAAAATTATAATTTTAAGAAATAAATAATATTTTAAAAGATTTTAATAACATTTTAAGATTTTTAATAATGTTTTTATCATTTTTACGAAATAACATTCAAAATATACAAATTAAGAGTTTTTTGTTTCAAAAATCAATGGCAATAGTTACACCCCTACAATTGGCTTCGCCCAATGACCATATTGAAGGTCTCAGATGCAAAACATGTCTGCTTCGTGAATTATTATTACAAAGGGATCAAAGTTGAGATTGACCTTTTCCAAATTAGACAAGGGACATTAGGGTTCTTGGGTATTAGACTATTCCCTTGGTGACCAATTTCATGTTTTATAGAATATTGTTTTTTGCTTTCTCAATAAATTATAATTGAAAAAGTGTCATGTAGCACTCCTTTTCTTGTAATATCTTTTCTATACCTTCAATCCCTCTATTATCATTATCTATATTCAGAGAACTTGGTTGTCGCGGTGTTTAGTAGACAAAATCCAATGTTCAACAACAAAAATGATATATATGTCCCTGATCAATCTATTTATTGCTGATCAATATGTTTAAAAACCTTCGTCCTATAAAAAATATAATAATGTAATATTTTAATTTTTACCGACATATATTGGTCTAATGGATAAAATATTAGATCTTTTAATTAAATTTTAAATTCAAAATTTAAAAATAAAAAATATTACGTTAAGAGAACTTTCTCCTAAACTGGGTCTAACCACATTCAAAATGAATTAGTTGGAGTTTAGATTCAGATATCGGTTGATTATAAAAAAATATTTTAATTTTTTAAAATTTTAAATTATTTTATTCACGAAAATTTTTTAATGATAAAACCATTACACACAATACAATGGGGAAAATTAGAGAGATTTTTTTTTGTATCATGTTTTGGACACTGTCCGGTATTCGGGTTTCGTCTCGACTAATCCGGACCGACCACTACAGTGACTCTTTTCGGAGGACGGGTCTTCCAACGGGGAACGGTCCATACACATGAGGGTTCGATACTCCCAGCGGGGTCGAATCTCGATCATGTTTAAGGGTATTCAATCTAACATCCAATTGAATCAACCCACGTCGGTAACTTAGAGAGATTTTAGAATCTTTATAAACTCCTAATTGTCTCTAAGTCCTAAAATTTGGCAATTTTCTGCCTTTGGAGGCAGCTAAAACCCCACAAAAACGTGAAATCAGGATCAGAGGTAAAGATCGGAGGAGCACTAACTGGAATTTGGATATTCCCTTAAAGACTTCGGATTTATGCCAATTATGTCGAAGGAATACTTCACAAATGTTAAATAGCTGCCCTAATAGCCTCATTATGGGAAAGAATCTGTTTTTCGGCTGAGATTATGGATCGGGTAACGACATGAGTCATAGTAGTTTCAACAAGTTTAACTTATTCTTAGTTGCAATTATTCTCATAAAATTAAAAGAATTTTTGCTTTCTCTAAAATAGTTTTAGGACCCTCTTTTTAACCTTGGTCAACTTTTTTTTTTTTTCACCATCGACTGCACTAACTTATAGTTGTAGCACTCCTTTGCATATGCATATATAAAGCTCCTTAGGACTATGCCGGCATCCACACACGCATGATAGATTAATGAGTTGGGAGAGCATATGTGTGGCAATTTTGTTACTCGTACATGACTATTTTTATCTCTTTTTTTTTTTTTTTTTTTTTACCATAGTTTGACTATCTTCCGATATCTAAAAATTCATCTCGACTAATCTAGATCGATCATTATATGACCCACTTTATAAAAGCGGAAGTCCCGATATTGTTTTTTTTTTGTGTTTAGAGGGAGTCAAACTCCTTACTTAATTAAGGGATGAAGACGTCTAATCCATCTACTCTAACAATTATTGGTATTATCCTTTATCCTTTCATAGATACTCTTTTGGCAAAACGTTGCATTTCATTAACACTCTCACTTTTGCTTTCTTTGAGAATCACAACGTTTTGTTTTGTGAGCTATGCGAAACTCTGGAAAACTTTTCCATATTAACATTTACTCATTTTTAAAATATTTTTAAAATATTTCTCGTTTTTAAATATTTTTAAAATATTTCTCATTTTTTTAAATATTTTTATATATTAAATTAATTAATATTTATATAAAAATCCTTATATATTTTTTATATTTGATATACTATTTGCTTATTTAATTATAATTTTTATTTTTATATTATTTTTCTTATAATTAATAATTATATATTTAATCATTTCAAATTATTATTATAAAATATGATCATTTTATTATTTTCATAAAATAATTAACATTTTTATAAAAATATTTATATATTTTTTATATTTATATATTTTTCACATCTTTGTTTTTTTTATTTTTATAAAATATCATTTTTTTATTATTTTGTATCTTGTATCCGTTATTTTTGTTTTGTGCAAAGGTGGAGACCAGAGGGTTATGTTCCTCCAAAGCTCAAAAGATTGCTGAGAATCCCAGACTCTTAGCAATTATGGGATGTCATGCAAGTCACGAGGTACCCGTCTGCCATGCCTCCTCGTAGGCTCAGAGAAAAAGGGTGGTTGTTGGTTTAGGTGAATCTATCAACTTGTGCCTTTAACGGTGGTTCACACGTATTGTCCTACTAGAAAGTCAAAGTAACTGGGTTCCAAAAATTGAGATTAGATTCAATACGTAAATGTACTAGGCAGAGTTTTTTATTAAAAAAATATTATAGATATCTTGATATATTTTTCTTATAATATTCTATTTTTAATAAGATATTTTTATTTTATTTAAAAAAATATTATAAATAAAATAAGATAAAAAAAAAACTTAAGATAAATCGAAAGTTGATAAATTGACCGTGATAAATTCAAATAAGCAATAGCTCTTAAAAAATAAAATAAAATAATATAGTTTCGTTAGAAAGATCTGAATAGCAATAAATTTTTATTTTATTTTATTTTTTTCGAAATCTAATGTTTAGATTTGAGAGAAAGTGATACCAGTGGACAAAAACCCTTCAATAATGGAAACACAAGATCGAGTTTTACGTGATAATCCTTTATGGGTTGTATGAAGCTTTGTATCTTAGTGATTACTTTGTTGACAGGACCACAGTGTAAACGTCCGATAGATGAGGCAGATCGGAGCATTTGGTCATCAAATGGGTAAGGATATTGATCAATTGGATGCCGGATGAACCTGATGAGACTAATGTGTATTGATATTTGGTACTCAAATCACAGTTGACCTAATGAGATATAGTGTTATATCTTTTAATTAAATTTCTAACGTTGACTCGCAGATTAAGCATAAAAAAATACGTTTGAAGGGTAGCCTCCTTAAATAAGTAACTGCAAATTTCGAATCGAATTAATCAAAATATGATTTCAGATATCGATTGATATAGTATAAAAAAAAATTATTTGGTTCTCAGCTTTAAATAATGACATCGAAGTAGTATTAGAGAATCAATTTTTATAAATCGGTATTCATGACTCATCAGATATCATTTCTTGCGCGCTCTTACATATTATAAATATCAATATTTCTTAATATTCAAGAACGATCTTTGAATATAGAAATAAAAGTTTGTTTAGATAGTTCGTAAGCACAGAAATAGCTAGGACTAAATGCAAAAAGTATGGAAAAAAATCTCATAATGCATTTAACCGGAAAATCTTTTATGCTCTGTAGCCAATTTGGGCAATTTTTTTTAATCTATTCCTTATAAGTGTTTATTTGATTATTGATTTTTTCTCTTTAAAATGATTTAATAAATAATTATTTTGTGCAGTTAAACTGTACGAATAAATGTGAAAATTAGCAGTCATATTTGTACTGAACGACAGAAGAATATGAAAAAGCTAGTGTCGTTGGATTTGGGTTTTGATGGTGTTGTATGCTGGATATTGTTCCACCCCCGGCTCTGGGCAGAGATAGCTTGTCGAGTATACTTTCTAATATGAAAAAAGGTGGCAATCAAAGCTTATCTTTTGCATTTAGCATTGTCTGTCCAAATTTCTAACTTTCAAATCATAAATCCAGAACCTTACTCCTCCGTTGTTAAAATATAAAAAAGAAAAAAGAAAAAAATTCCAATGTTTCCACGAAAAACAGGGGAAAATTAGAGGGTGATAAGAGGATCTCAAAGGTTTTGAATTCATATCTTGTATATATATATCAACGTTGAAATAACTTTATTTCTTGAAAACCTTAAAAAAAATATCACGCAAGTAGGGGTATAAAATTCACGGTTGACAATTTTTTTTTGTTATATAGATATTTGAATTTGAGATCTTCAAATTAAGGGAGGAGAGTTGTGACAATTAACTTGTCCCCTCGGGATCATAATTGACTATTTTTTATAATAAATTAATTGGTATCTAAAATCATATTCAGTCAATTCACAAAATCTATCATTGCTAAACGAGTAAATTGCATAAAAATGTAGCTTAAAATATTAGAAATAATAAATATAAGGAAAATCGCAAAATCCATCAAAGATTTTGCATTCCATTCTATGGTTTGAAATATTACAATATCTGTATAATATAATTTTAATTCCTATTATACTTTTGAACTTCTATTAATAAAATGTTATTTGGATTTTTTATATTAAAATTCTAATTCTTATCTTTTTTAAAAAAATGATTTTAAGTATTATTTTCTCCTTTTATCCGTTCCTCTTTCTATCCATAGAATTATGTTTGTCGTTCTCTTCATTCTCTATCCCCTTTTACTCTCGTTCTCTCTTCAAATCATCACCCGATTTATTTCCATTTAAAAACCCACTAATTCCCAAGCTTTCAAGAAAATCAGCAAAAAGACGAGAAAAAAGGGTTTGTCTCCTTGAATGATTTGTCGTAGAGATCCTTCCACAAAAGGACAAGACTATTGGTTGGCCTAAACAAAAAACTGAGTTTGAATCCACCTAAAAATTTGTACATGCTCCTTTATTTCCCTATGTTCTTTTTCCCTCTTTCTCTCTCTATATTCTCTCTCAATTTTCCAACACAAGGATATACTTTTTCTCTATTTCTTCATCCTCTTCCTTTATTTCTATTTACTTTGCTTTTGATTTTACGATAAAAATCTAGTATTGCTTATCTTTATAATAACTATTTTTGAGTTAATTAATGTAATCCTATAAAACTTTGTAACAGCTCACCATAATTAATTTTATATATAATAAATAAATATAAGGAATTTTACTAAGAAAATAATGAATTTTAAAAATTTTAAAATCCACTTATAACAAGTTTATCCGACTGATCATAACTCACATTATTAATAATTAAATGCAATGAATTTCAACCATAAAAATTGCAACAATCTAAAACTTATATTTTATGGATATTCTAAGGATCAATAATAGTACAAAAATGGTGAAGAATCGGAGTTAAAGAAATGTTGTTACTCTCACAACTGGTGAATAAGCAACAAAAAAAAATTCATAATACATAATTTGGTTATGTTTTCTTGTATTTTTTAAACAAGAATTTATAATATATAGCAATAATATAAAACATAAAAATCCGTCGAATTCTGCTAAAATTCTATCACGATATTGTTCAAAAAAGCAAAAAGCCAACGGCTAAAAAAATTCACAATGCATGAATCGATTATTTCTCAATGCTTTTCTATTAAAAAAACATAATTTAATTTTTGTGTAAAGAGAGAATCCAAAAATGAAGAAGAGAAGTGAAAGGTCAAAAATAATGAAAAAAAAAACTTGTGAAAAATAAATAATTATTTTTATATTAAGGGTAATTTTAGAATTTTAAAAAATTTGAATGCAAACGTTAACACAATTAGATAAACAATGGAAAATGTTGTATTTTATACCATAACACACCAAGTGAATTTTTCTAGAAGAATAATTATGGATAATCCAAAAAAAAAAAAATAACACACCAAGTGAAATCTGCATCATTATGAATAATCGATTTACTAGATAAAAGTATTAAATCCTTTGATTAAATTTTAGATTCAAAATTTGAGAATAAAAAAAATTATATAAATGAATTTTTTTCTAAATTGATTTTGATAATATTTAAATCGAATTAATTAAAATATAATTTTGAATATCGGTTGGTTTAATAAAAAAATATAGTATTATATTTAAAATTTTTATTTTTTTATTATATCAAGGATTGAATTTGGGATAATCCGATTGAAAAGAGAAAGGTCGTGAATATGAGACTCTTCCTTGGACATGTTTACAATCTTTATGGGTGGTATGGCATTTGAATTGGGCCCACACCACAAGCGGACCCCATCAGCCCCATTAACACAAAGAGCGTGAGCGAAGATCAAAAAGGAGGATCGATCAATTTTGAGAGAAATGAGTGATTCCTTCCTCTTATTAATTTCGCAAAACGCCGGTTTAGACCCAGAGGGTCCTCTATCTCTGCTTTCTTCTGTTTCTTCCTCGTTCTCTTCCTTTCACATATCCGAACAACCCCCAAAATTCTCTCTCTCTCCTCTGCTTCGAAAGCTGGCGACTTCGCGACGAGGATGACCTCCATAACTTCCAATGAGTTGAATTACCTCGTCTTTCGTTACCTTCAGGAGTCAGGTCTCTCTTTCTCTGTGCTTTTCTTTTCTTTTTTCTTTTTTTTTTTCAAGAACTAGTTCTAGGGTTTCTGTTGCGTTCTTTTTTTGTTGTTCTTTGTTTTTTTTCCTTTTAATGTCTCGGGCTAGGGTTTGATAAACATGTGCTCTTTTGACGGTTTGTTTTGCTATGATGGGTGATAGATCTGCACTTTGTGATAAATTTGTGTATGAAATTGTGTTGTGAAATCTCTCTGGAACTTAAGTGAATAGTTGATTATGAAATTTGATGCGGGAGACTGATATTTGTAAGAACTCTGGAGCCCTAATTTTCCTTGGAGAACTTGTAACGGTGATTTTTTGATAAAACCCTAGTTTACATGTTTATTATCATATTAATTTTAATGGGTTGTGAAATTGAACTGCAAGATCTTTGCTTTGTTGTATTTATTAACTGCCCAGTGGTCAAAAGGACAAAGATAGGAACTTATGTAGTTGATCAACTAATCTTGCGCTCCGCTTATAGCTAAATTGCATAATATGGAACTTTTATATCGGATTAGAAGCATAATTTAATGTTGTACCTCATATTTTATTTTATTCTGTTGGAGTTTTGTCGCATTGTTGCGTTTGTACCGTGTTGCATGCATGTCTCATGCTTTTGCTTGTGTTTGTGGTTTTATAAAGTATTGAAATCGCACCGGAGATTGGGAGAAGAATCCCAATACTGAAACCACATCACATCCTCCATACACTGTCTCTCTTAGATAAGTGCAGTGTATGCAATTTGCAAGATTTCTTTAAAGACATTAGGAGGACTAATTCAATAACCTCTCTCTCTCACTCTCATGCTCTCACTCAGTATAAGTTAGTCTTAACTGTTTTAAGTGTTTGATGTAATCTCGATAGAGGAAAAAGGTTATCCCAATGCTGAAATCACATCGTATCCTCAAAACACTGTCTCTCTTAGATAAGTGCGGTGCCGGCAATTTGCAGGATGTCTCTAAAGACATTAGGAGGACTAAATAAATAACCTCTCTCTCTCACTCTCATGCTCTCACTCATTATAAGTTAGTCCTAACTGTTTTAAGTGTTTGATTTAATCTCGATAGAGGAAAAAGGTTATGTATCTCCCAGAACTGAATATTTGACCTGAGAAATACCACATTGATGCGGTCATATATGTAACAAGTTTTTATGTGTTGAGAACTGCCTATTATATTGCATGGGCTGACCCTAACAAACTGACATGATTAATTGTTCACCATTAATTACTTGGGGCAAAAACTGAAACCTTAATATATCATGCTTACTAGCTTGCTAAACCAAACATGAAATAACAATCCATATAATAAATTGGTTAGTTTAAAGTCATACCATAAGATGGGACACAATGCTCATTTGATAATGATTTATATGACACTATAAGACAACATAATACATTTACAAATGGGTCATTAAATGGAGCGGAGAATCTTAGATACTTTACGGTCACAGTTGTATCTATACTGCTTCCTTAAATACTCATGTATTGATGTCATTTTTGGATTTGCGGTCAACGTGCCACCTGGCATGTGTTTTCACATTTTACCTGTGTGAACTTATTCAGCTGGCTAGCAAAGACCCTTTAAGTGTTATCAAGAGACTTTGAGGTTAATTCTCACTGGTACCATGGTTGGGGAGGTTATGGGTACGGGGAGAGCTACCATTGTGTGGCTCAATCACTATTAGTTTTTATTTTTTTTTAACATTTTTGATCTTGTGTTGACACAAACACAATTAAGGTAAATCCAAATTTGCTAATTTCATAATAGGCTTGGATTTTGTTTGTGAGTCTAGTTATTATTTTTTTTCCCTTGTTGTGAAGAAAAGCCAGAATTCTGCATGGTATGTTTGGGATTTCACACTAGTAGGATAGAGAAGGAAAAAACTTTTAACCTGTGCACAAAAAGGAAAGTGCCGGAAAAGATAAACTTCTTTGAGCTCCTCCATTTAAGAGGTATTTTCAACAGAATAAACATGGTACCTTTTCTCTGAAATAACTGGGATTGTCAACTAAGTTGTGTACCCAAAACCTCTGCTTGAAGTACTTATATTTTCCAAAAAGACTTCCAAGACTGTCTAAAATGTTTTCTTCTGCTATATGAGTGATGGGGAGCTCTTGAAATACCGGCCCATAACCAAACTGATTTCCTCCTTATGCTTTTTCCAAATATTTTTATGCATTAGCTAATGTGTGTTACTTCTTCATAGGTCAAATGAGCTGGATATGATTTACGGATGCCTTTTGACCTCTTAGGCTTCCCTGATATTTCACGTTCCATGCCACCTTCATTGTTTTTGTTTATTTTTCTGCTATAGACTGAAGTAAATAAAATGTGTTTGTTGCCATTTGTTTTTGGAGCTGTTAGGAGTTACTATCTATATATCCAAAGTTTTGGTGTTTTTTAGGTGCCTCTTAGTGTCATGCTGCTGTGTCAGAACTATTTGATTTTTGATCTCTTGTTTTCTGTTGGCTTGCGCTTGAGAATTGTCCTTTTCTTGTTATTTGTCAAACCAGTGAATTAACATTTTTGCTCATAGTAGGAGGATGGCAGACTTCACTGTAGAAGTTTTTTGAGCTAGAATGCTTGATGTATGCAGATAAACATAGAGTCAACTACTATGCTTGTTAACAAAAATAATTGTCATATTTCTGCAGGGTTTACACATTCAGCATTTGCTTTAGGATATGAAGCAGCCATCAACAAATGCACCATCGATAGCAACTTGGTTCCTCCTGGTGCCCTCATTACATTTGTACAGAAAGGACTTCAATACTTGGAGATGGAGGCAAACTTGAGTAATGTTAGAATGAAAAACTCATATCACATAAAATCATCTAATTCACTTGAGCATGGAATTTTTTTTTTTTGCACGCCTTATAATTTTGCACTGATCTCTGACTTTTCTAAGCTTCCCAGAGTGAGACAGATGTTGATGAAGATTTTTCATTTCTCCAACCTTTGGATCTTATCACAAAGGATGCCTATGAATTGCGGCAAATAATAAAGGAGAAAAAGAAAAGTTTACAAAAGGATAAGGATAAGGATAAAGATATTGAAAGGGAACCTGAAGTGGAACGTGGGCGAGTCAGAGAAAAGGACAGACAAGAAAGAGAGAAGGAGAGACAAGAACGAGATCGAGAGCGTGAGAAGGAGAGGGGGAAATTAGAAAAGGAAAAGGAAAAAGAGAAGGAGAAAGAAAAGGAAAGGGAGCAAGAAA
The DNA here is from genome assembly GCA_033439265.1 of Dillenia suffruticosa. Taxonomy (NCBI): domain Eukaryota; kingdom Viridiplantae; phylum Streptophyta; class Magnoliopsida; order Dilleniales; family Dilleniaceae; genus Dillenia; species Dillenia suffruticosa. The sequence goes on from JAVTVX010000027.1 coordinate 5,015,350, forward strand.
AGCAGGATAGAGAAAACCATGAGCAAGAAAAGTTGCGCGAGGATCATGCTGACCAAGAGATAATTGTGGATCAAGAAGACAAGAATAATATCAAACAGGAGGATGCTGGTGCTTCTGGAGGTGATTGTTCCTTTTGCTTTATGTAATTTTTTCCCCTGGATTTCAAGGCTCACACTTAATCTATTTTTGAAAGAACATCTGGTAATATCTCAGTATTTTTCATTAGTTTCTTTCTTCAATCATGCTTATTTTCCAATAGTTAAATCTGATTCTAGGGGCTTATCTAATGAAATTCTCAAGTGACCACTACAGATACCGACGACCTAATTAGGAGGTTTCGTTTGCTTCATAGACATCTTTCTAGAATTATTTTACTTCATTACTTATCTTTAATTTTACTTGATCTAATCTATGGAATTCCCAATTTCAATGTGGTATTTTGATTAAGCATTTTGAATAGAATAGAATGATGCAATTTGTTTCAAGATGATAAAACATTGTTTAATATGTTAAAGCAACATTTAGGATTGATTTGATTGAACCTGTATCTTGATCTTCCTAGATGATTCAGAGATTGAATATTAATAGAAAGAGTATTAATAAAATGATTGCAAGGGGTGCAGCTATACATCTTAATGGACAGATAGAGATCTACAAACTTGTCTATATCTGCATCATAAACAAAAAGCTGACATGACCAAAAAGAATGAGCCTTAAGGAACTATCAACAAAAGATCTAATAGTGCATCATATCCTTCATCCCTGCCTGTGATCATAAGTGGATCACATCCTTCTTTCCAGGCATCAATCGCAGAAAATGAGCGAATTCTGTTTCCAAAGTAAATGGTGACATTTTTTTGCACGTGCTGCATCTAATTTCTTCTCAACTCGAAAGCAACTCATGCAGAAATGCAAGCCCATGTGGTATTTTCAGAATAAAAATTTGTTGTGTACCATTTCAATCTCTGGTTGTCCCTAGATGATGCTGTCTGTCTGTTCCCCTTTCTCATAGTGCACAAGATGCAGATAGCTGCAACAAGTTGCTTTTGATTGTTTTGGTATCTTTCCTTTTCTTCTCAACTTTGATTATTTCTTGTTTATCCGCATAGGAGCAGAGCCTATGGATACATCAATGATGTCCCCCTCATCGGCTAGTGAAATTCCTAGTTCTGATGTGACAATATTGGAAGGCCATACTTCAGAGGTTTGAAAGCTCTTTTTTGGTTTTCCATATTCCCTTTTATCTGAGATGTGGCTTATCTTGTAATTGTTCTTTTCCCTGCTAGGTATGTGCTTGTGCATGGAGCCCAACAGGTTCACTTCTTGCTTCTGGGTGCGTCTTTCATATTTCTGAAAGGAAAAATATCACATGAATTGGTTCTGTGTCTTTGTGATCTTGATGATATGTTCAGAGTATATTTTCATAACATTTGCTTAATTTTGCTTGGGAGTTCTCTGACATGGGCTTGAAAGATCATTGCACGTGGCATATATCTTGTATGTTGGACTAATCCTTTTCCAAGTTGTGTGAAGTGCAATGATCACTCATGTGGTTGGGGGGAATCACGAGTTTGTGTTATGTATATTGCAACTCAGGGTCTCCTAATAATATGAAGATAAGCAGTATGCATCATATAAGCACATCTGTGAACGCCAGAACCTGCAACATTTGTCGTTAGCTGCATTGTGTTAAAAAGGAAGTGCAATTATCTAGCTGTTAGAGTCTAGAATTGAGTGATTGTATTTCCTTATGTTAAATGGGGCGGGTGTTACTTATAAATGAGCATAAATTTTGAAGGTGAATAAACATTGGCATCATTGACTAATGATTGTGATGTTAAACCAACTGCATAGTTTAGATTCCATTTGGTTATTTTTTTGTTATTATAAGATTTTACTCATTCATTATTGTTTAATAATTGTGGCAAAAGAAGAACTCCAATTTTTTTGGTGGGTATTGAGTGGTGTGCTAACCCATCCTATTTGCATTACAAGGTTGTCTCCCATGTCTCACACTTCGCTCTCTTTGCCTTGATTTATAGCTCTGGGGATTCCACAGCTCGGATATGGTTCATCTCAGATGGGGTTTCCAGATGTGTTTCTCAAAATGGACCTGCAAATGTGTTGGTGCTGAAGCATGTTAAGGGTCGAACAAACGAGAAAAGCAAAGATGTTACAACACTTGACTGGAATGTAAGATTACTTACAGCATACTTATTCTGGTCTTAAGTTTTAGTAACTCATCACCATCAGCCTTGTTACCATCTCATCAACCATGAAGTGAAGGCTCATCTTGTGACTTGCTATGCTGTTAAACAAACCTACAAGCAACAATCTTCTCTTTTTCTGTAATTTCTGAAAGCAGTTTTCAGAAATGTTATGCAGAAAAGAATTTCTGAGTGGGATTTTGATATCTGCTTTCATTACTGCATGGATGATGAATATTATGTTTGTTGATGGAAATGGCTCGGTCGTTGGTCCCATTGCCATCAGTGGAAGAAGAGTAGGAGGCAGAATTGTTGTGCCAACCTGGTATGCTTTTGGTTTTAAGGATGTATTGGCGTTGGTGAACTTGCTGCTAGTATTGTGGTTGGCATTTTTGGCTTCCCTTTAATGATTGTATGTGGATGCCGCATTTTTCTTTTTCCTTTTGGCTTTTTAATTGTTTTTTAAATGGAAAGGGAGTTGCATTAGATACAGTGGAGAAAATCCATAAGGCTGGATGAGAATTCCTCTGAGGAAAATGGAGGAAAGAGCAAAAACAACAACTAATAAAGGACTGTTTGCCAATTGCTCTTCAAATCCTTCTGATTATGATCTCAAAAGACGTCTAAAGCATGAGCCCCAAGGAAGAGGGTAAAAAGCAATCTTGTTCCCAACCAAGAGGACCCATAATCTGATTTCTAGGAAATCCTTGCATTCAAATCCAACCCTCCAAAAGCACATCTCCAAAGAAAAAGCATCTTTCTATCTTCTAAGCCCCTAAAATTTGTCAAAAAGAAATCAAAGATACATAAGGAATATCAAATTAGTTATCACACATAGCTAAGGGGTTATTCCATATCTCCAAAACCTGTTTGGGTTTGGCTTGATTAAAAGATCATGCATTATGATGGTTTCTGGGTGATGATGATGGCCCATGCAAGACTTTTCATTTCTCCAAGTCTTTCTTTCCTGATTGAGCTACTTTTGGATGATTGAAATATTTTGGAGCTTTTTTGGAACTAAAATGCTTGTTGCTATTCAGGTGTAGATAGTTTAAATTACATTTTGGATGAATGATTGATTTTTTCATATAGGGGGAAGGAACACTTCTGGCAACGGGGTCTTATGATGGACAAGCAAGAATTTGGAGTACAAATGGTAAGGCTCATTCAACAATAGGGTTGACTATAATTTCTTTTTTAGCAATGGAAATTGAAGAATCGAAAATCTATTATGCTCGGCCAATTGAAGTTTCTGATATTGCCCCTTTTGTGCATAATTTCTCTAGTTCTAGATGTTTGGCTCTTACGTAATAGAATTATCCCAACTTAGTAGCTTCAGTTGAGCTTGAGCATCTTTATTGCAGCATGTGGTAAGTTTATATCTTTAAGAATCAATAAACTGATGTGTGGGATCTTGATTTTCTTGTTGGTGCTTGCTTGTTTGTGATGTTGCATATTTCCTTTCTTAAGCTGTCTTGGCCCTGAGCTGCTGGTTGTTTAGTGTCTTATTATTTCTGTCTAGTAACTTAAAGACCTTCCGGTTGTGACTCTTGATGATGATTTGGGTCTTAAATGAGGAGAATAAATGATACTTGAGAAAGATTCATGTGAGTTCTTGTTCTTTTCTTCATTGGGGGGGGGGGGGGTAGTGATGGTTTTGTATCACACTTATGCATGTGATCGCTTTGAACTGTTGTCCCTGAATGAATACTCAAGCAGGTCACACAAGATTCCTTTTTCCGATCATTTTCTGTTTGTTCTACAGGTTAGTTGTCTAGGAGAGTTCTGCAGCTGTGTTTTAGTCTTTGCATTTAAAAGGTTTTAGGAATAGTTTAAATCTGCAATGGACTGGAAAGTTCCATGATCTTTGGTCCCTCTCTTATTCTTTAACCTGATTCCTATTTCTCTTCCTTCTAATAAATGAGCAGACATAATTACATGTTTCTCACCATCATTGGTGTTTGTTCTCTTCTTGGTCTCTATTTTCCAACTTATCATCTTCTCTTCTGGTCTACACATTAGTTTTACAGTTTGTATTCGATATGTTGCCTTTCGTGTTGGTTAAAGTTGTTTGTCAAATGTGAAGCTGTAATTTTCTCTCCTTTTGAAGTCCCTCTTGTACTCCTCTGTATGTCTGCTCCTTTCTCTCGCTCTCTTTGGTGCACAAGGTTGTTGACTGAACAGATAGAAGTTTCATCAAATGTGTTCAAAAAAGAGTTTGATTCCCTCAGTTGGACAAATAATGCACTCGTTTAGTACTCTTTTCTAATGATAAGTGTAGCAAAACTTTGTGAATCAACATGGCTGCTGGAAGTAAAATTGGAGTTAGTCTGGAAACTTATATCATTAAACTTTGGAATGGTTCAGAGATGAGCTTAGCAAGTGTGATCTGTTATTATTGGTTGTGGTGGGGTTGTGGAACTTTATGATTGCCCCATCCCACAGTATTCTGCATAGTTCTAGTTAGTCTTAAGCTTTCTATAGCTATTTTCATCATGATACCTTGTTCTGTAAGTTCTGGTGTGGGGACAGGAAATTAATACATTTTATGAACAAGAAGGAATTTTGTTTCTCAAATCTACTGTCCCACATAAAAAAATTAAAAATGTCGACAATCCCAATTCTTTTACGAGGAATCTTGTAGTGTGCCCATTAGAAGACCACATAGAATGCATTATGTTGGCAGATTATGATCCTCATGAACCCTTATGTATGGTCCGTGGCCCAGTTAAGCCCAATAAGGCTTGGGGACAGTTGTTTGAGTTCTTGAATATTTCATCAGGGATGGGTAAATGGCCACTTGCTGCTTCTTGTTAGCAAATCCTGAAAATTTCATCTTGACTTTAGTTATCTCTGCAGTTCTAAAATTTTACAGCTAATCGCAGATTTGGTGCCTATGTTGTAGGTGAATTGCGAAGCACGTTAAGCAAGCATAAAGGGCCCATATTCTCTCTAAAGTGGAATAAGAAGGGTGATTACCTTCTCACAGGAAGCTGTGATAAAACAGCCATTGTGTGGGATGTGAAGACAGAGGAATGGAAACAGCAGTTTGAGTTTCATTCAGGTTCCATATTGTTGAGCATTTGAAATATATATATATTTTTCTTTTCAGAAATTAATTTCCTGTGATTTGAAATTTGAGTTGTGCTATATAAGGTCCAACACTTGATGTTGACTGGAGAAACAATGTCTCATTTGCAACAAGTTCTACGGACCACATGATATATGTATGTAAGATTGGGGAGAGCCGCCCCATCAAGACATTTGAAGGACATCAGGTTCATTTTACCAATCAAGTAGTTACTTCTGTAACATGCATATAGTTTTAGTTTTAGTTTTAGTTTATACATATATTTCTGTTTTAAGTGCTGGTGAGCTACTAGTTTGGGAGTTTTCTTCCTTCCTTTGGAGTTCCCGCTAGATATGTTTCTTACAATTCAACCAAGATCATGGGTTGACCATCCTATCTTGGTTTTGGTCCAATGTATGTTACATGATTTATTTTTCCTATTTCAGGGAGAAGTTAATTGTGTCAAATGGGATCCAACTGGCTCATTATTAGCCTCTTGCTCAGATGATGTCACAGCAAAGGTTTTGCCTTACACCATGATCCTTAATGCTACAGTTATAGGGTGTTTGCTTTTGTGGTGATTATGATAACTAGACCTATTCCTTCATATTATCTACAGTTTTCAATTAGTTGCCTGTATTCCATAGCAAGCAAAACATGTGGATTGGCTTTCTCAAATTATTATTGTTGACAATTTATGTTCCTTGATGCAGATATGGAGTATGAAGCAGGACAAGTATGTTTATGATTTAAGGGAGCATTCTAAGGTACTGATGAGTTCATCTTCTTTTGAGTTTTGCTTCATTGGTTTTGCTTTTAAGTTCTCATATATGGCAATGGAGCAACTTGCAGGAGATATATACCATAAGATGGAGCCCTACTGGACCTGGTACCAATAATCCTAACCGGCAATTAGTATTGGCAAGGTAATTGGCTAACTTATGGATGACATCGAATTGAACAATTATTCCCCCTCTTCGCTTTATATTGCTTAAATAGTGGGTGCTTCCATCTCATTAGAAACCTGACATCTTGTTAGCAGATATTAATGTCATTTCGTGTTATTGGCTTGTCCACATAGAATGTGTTCTCTTAATTGGTTCTGTTGAATTTTCCACCTCCGTGTTGGTCTAGTTTATATTAACTTACCATTGCCAGGGATAAACCCTTCTACTTGGGCAAATGATGGCTTATTTCATATCTAGTCTTAATGGTTGTTAATAACCTGGTCTAGTGAACAAAATTGAAACCAACTCCATGATTTCAGATATCAAAACCTCTTGGATCTTGATGTTAGATTTATGCTAGCTCCTTTTATGATACATCCCAGAAAAAAATTACTTGTCCCCCCATTCTTATCTACCTTAATTTTAATGTTGATCTTAGTTGTAAAAGTCTGGGGGAAAAATATTTTAAACGCAGAATGGCAAGCCATTAAGTAGGAGTAACTAAGGGGCAGGTATCTATCCTGGTGATGTTTTCTTGCCCTGCTATTTGCATGATTTTTATTTTTAAAGTTGTGTATTTTTAGTTGGAGAGAGTATTATGCAAAGAAGAAATGAGCATCAGATTGGAGAGGAAGAAAAATGGACTTGCAGTGTCAATCATGGTGGTTGTTTCCATCAACTGCTAGTGTAATGTGGAGGAAAGCAATGAGGAAGAAATCTAAACATAGTAAGATGTAATATTATTAATGCCCTAACCTGAGTCAGATATACATATTTTATCCCTTAAACCCATCCCTATTTTTTAAACAGCCCTCCAAACCCATAGGAGTAGGGTGCTGTTGGGATGGGTATAGTGGGTATTCGACAGAATGGCCATCCCTAGTCAAATCGTAAAATCTCCTTGGACTAATTTTATTGTTCTTGAAGTACAAATTGAGTGCAAGTAAGGGCTTTGGTTTCGCCCCCATGGTTACTGTAGGGGATCTGAGAACGCATGATTATTGTAAGTCATGAGTTTGATTCCCATTATAGAACCAAGTTTAGAGTGCGGCTGCTTCACAGCCAATTTACTGGTAGGCATAGTGTGGATGATGGTGCATATGGATTGATGGATGCCTGGTTTTCAACTGCTAAAAAGACTAGTTGGTTTTGTTTTTCGCTTTTTCTTCTTCTCTTTTTTTTTTTTTTTTTTTTTTTTTTAATTTGTTTCTGTGAGGGAGACTAGTGTTTGTTGATTTGTATATTTGAATTCATTAGGTCTTTAACATTTATCATCTGGTTCTTGTACAGTGCATCCTTTGATTCTACAGTGAAGCTATGGGATGTGGAGTTGGGGAGACTTCTCTACAGCTTGGATGGTCACAAGTACACTTCTTCTACTTCTATTATTATTTTAAAGCTGATGATGCTTTGTAGTGGAAACTTGTACTGGATTTGACTTAATAATCTGTTTCACAATTTTCATGCGACCTGCTGCCATCAAACTGAATTATGATAGTGAAGATCACTTGACCTACCACCTCCTGGGCATGCTAAAGAATTTTCTTTCAGTTTTCATGCTACACTGTCTTTGGTTTCTCTAAGGGCGGATGCATAAATTTTTCAAGATTTTTCAAGATTTTTCTCCTTTGTCCTTGTGTTTTGCATGTTGGATTGTGGTCTTTCTTCCATGAAGTATATAGTTGGTAGAGAATGATTTCGTCCTCTGTGTTTAGTCATCTAGAAATCTTTGGAATTTACTTGAGAAACTGAGACTATTTTATTTGTTTGTTTTGTGAGGTATTGACTTGTAATTACATTTAAGAAATGCGGTGTTTAAGAGTTTGTGTTTACTCCAGAATTATACGACGCATTAGATTATGCTGCAGAATATGGATATTGAGTGAATAATGATTCAATTCATTTTTTTCTGTTCCTATTGAATAAGTTTTACCTTTTCAGTGTTACTGGTTAGATCCCATTTTCCATTAAATAGGCTCTAACATTGCAAATGTTTTGATAAGTGTGCTTTTTGAAGCCTGAAATTTCTTCTTGTCACTGTTAGGCACTGGTAGCTATAAAGCCTGTTTGCATACTTTGTCTTAGTGTTTGTTTCTCTACTCTGTTTGTTCACCAGGGAACCTGTCTACTCTGTTGCATTTAGCCCAAATGGACAGTATTTGGCAAGTGGATCTCTGGATAAATCCATGATTGTCTGGTCCTTGAAGGAAGGAAAAATTGTAAAAACATACAGTGGTCAAGGAGGCATATTTGAAGTCTGTTGGAACAAGGAGGGTGACAAGATTGCTGCATGCTTTGCCAACAATACAGTTTGTGTTTTGGATTTCAGAATGTAGTCTTAAGCTTTCTCCTTGACATCGAAGCTGGTCTTTACTGCATACCAGCGGGATTGGTACATATGACTTCTAAGAGGGAAGAGACTCGTGGGGAAAGTGTTAACCATTCTCTAGATTAGTTCTTATATGTTAGTTTTGCATTCCGTGTAATGGCGATGGCCACCTCACTGATTTGGTTGATCTCATGTTATTTTGCTACCTTGCACCAGTCGATCATTTTTTCCCCTTCTCTTAGGAGTAAATTATTACCTTCAATATGTACAGATTATTAATTTGTCCCCCAAAATTGTGTTTTCTATAATCTCAACTCTTCCATGACTCTTGTTAGCTGTATCACTTTATGGTGCTGATTTGCCCAGAAACTTCACTTGTTAGACTATGTAGTTTGTTGCCGGTGTACGAGTTTCTGGGCTTCCTTGTTTTGTGTGTACGAGGGCAACGGCTTGATGTTGAAATTTTTGGTGATGCAGCTTTTGAGAACGCTTTTTTTTTTTTTTTGGTACCATGGTTAGGCCATTGACCCTTCGCTCAGACTAATCTGAGTCGATTGCTTACAGGACCCAATTGAAGGGGTAGGTCTTTTGGTGTTGATTTTTTTGTTACCATGGGGGATTGAACTCTCAACCATGATTAAGAGACGTCAGTTTCCGAATCAATTGAGTCATAAGATGGTGCTTTTGAGAATGCTGAAATAAGTAAATTGATGCCCCCTGTTTTTAAGTTGTTTTGATGACAATGTCTTCATGTTGAAATTGTTGATTTCTATGGATGTCTTTTCAGTTTCATGTCCACATGGTGAAGCCTTAAAATCTGCCATTGAAGCTGTTATATCAGCAACTCTTAATTTGGTGGGGAGGTTTTGCTACGGATACAATTCCTCCAAATTCATTGTCACGGTTGTGGTGTTGATGTGGAGATCGACTAATGGTGCTACCAGTCAGTTGATGTGGCACCAGTGGCTGGCCACAATTGCTGTGGCGAAAGGGGTGGTGATGAATGTCAGTTGATATAATGCCATTGGTCAACCACCCCATCAACTGGTTGACACGGTAGCTGGAGCAGAGCCGGCCCACTTTTTGGCACATGATGATGAAGTAATCAACTTGGCCTGCGCATACAGCATTTATCAAGGCATTCAACCCATCGGGTCCAGCATCATGGGACAAATCCAAGATGGTAACATGGTTGCCTTTAAAGGCGGAATTCATCACAAACATGCCGAGAGTAGTCATATGCAAAACCATTAGTACGACTACTATAAAACCAATCACTAGGTGAAGTGAAACTTGATCATTCTTATCCATGGTGTTCCCCTTATTTGAGTCACCTAGCCTTTAGAGGAATTTACAACAAATGAACGCCCATTTACACTAAAAAGGGATTGTGGATAGCTCCCCCTTCCCCGTCTTTCTTGTCTGCAGTTTGGATTTCTTTCTGGTCATGCCAAATTCACCAGTAATCACCACATGAACAATATCCATCAACAAAGTGATGGAATCGGTTCCGATCCCTCACAACAATCTTACGCCCTGCAATCTTTGAAATCAGCTTGGTCACAACATGGCAATCGGAGCAAACCCTGAGGTTCTTGACAATCTTAATAGTAGTTCCCGGTTGAGTACTTATGAGTCCAAAAGCAATAGCAAGCTTCTCACTATGCACTTCAAGTGATCTCTCTTTCTCGGCCCCTCCTATATCATGCAACACACTATCTATCTGCGGCATGTAACCATGCTCTCTAAGCCACCCATTGATCTCACTAAGCATCCTATAAATCTCTTTGCGCTTAGGGTGTCTCATGTCCCCAGCAAGAAACTCATGTATCCTATTATTCACTTCAATTGAGCTACAACCAGGCTCCTTCTGTATTCCGCTCTCTTTCATCATCTTCCTCAACCTTGCAACACCTTCCCAGTTCCCCGACGCAGCATAGATGTTTGAAAGAAGAACATATGTACCTGAATTAGCAAGTTTTCTCTCAACTAAAAACTGCACAATCTCTTCTCCCAAGTCGAGATTCCTGTGAAGCCTACATGCCCCAAGCAACGTCCCCAACAACACTGGATCAGGCTCCATTTCCATCTCCTTGACAAGCTCATATGCCTTCTCTAAATAACCAGCACGCCCTAGTAGATTCACCATACACCCATAATGCTCAATCTTTGGCTCAATCTTATACTCATCTTTCATAACATTAAAATATCTCCATCCTTCATCGATAAAACGAGAATGAGCACAAGCACTCAAAACACCAATGAAAGTAATATCACTAGGTCTAACTCCAACCTTACACATGTCTCCAAAAAGCTCCAAAGCCTTTTCACTAAAACCATGCATTGCATATCCAACAATCATCGAGTTCCACGCAACAACGTCCTTATTCTGAATCCTATCAAAAACCAACTTAGCATCCTCTAAACTACCACATTTGCTATACATATCAATCAATGCAGTTCCTATCCTCACACTGAATTCAAACCCATTATTCTCCACATAACTATGAATCCATTTTCCAGATTCCAGTGCACCAACTTGCCCACAAGCAGATAACACAGATAAAACAGTTATTTCACTCGCCTTCACATTTTTACTCAACATTTCATTAAACAAAACCAAACCCTCATTAGGCCTCCCATGTTGTATATACCCGTCAATCATAACATTCCAACACACAACATCTCTTTCCACCAATTCATCAAACAAGTCACGTGCCTCGTCAATCTTTCCAGATTTTGCCAAAGACGTAATCATAGCTGTTAAACAGACCAGGTTTCTCTCGGGCATTTTACCAAATACTTTACAAGCAGAGTCTAAATCACCTCCTTTTGCGTAAACATCCAACAAACAAGTCATCACATACAAATCTGAATCAAACCCATGTTTTATGGCCTGACAATGAATAACTTTTCCTGGTTCAATTGGGCAACCCTTTAAAATTGAAGAAAATGTGAAAGCATTCGGTTGTAATCTATTACACAACATGTCTGAATATAAAAACAGAGCTTTTTGGTGAAGATTGTGAATGGCATGTCCGTAAATAATTGAAGTGTAGAAATACACATTTGGGTTTTGGGTGTGTTTAAAAAGTGTGGTTGAGTAATCTAGGCGGTTGAAGAAGGTGTATGATCTTTGGAGCTTGAAATTTAAGATGGGGTTGGTTTGATGGTTGTTTTTAAGAATCACTGCGTGGATTTGGAGGATTTGATTTATGGATTTGGATTTATCTATGAGCAATGCGAGTCTCTCTGACGTGAAATTGTTCCGGTGAGCGGTGGTGGTCGTTGATGGAGTGGCAGAGAGAGTGGTTGCTGATGACATGGTTGGTTTTTACTTGTTTTTCAAAATTTTAGGTTCTTGTCAAGACTACGGTCTTTATCAGAACCAGTTCTCTTCATCGGATATTGGTTTGTTTATCCTTCTCCCGTTTGGTTGCCTCAAACGAGCTTGAGAGGAAGATAAAATTGAAACAATATATATTTTTAACATGAGTGGAAAGACTTGTATTTAAATTTTGATAAAATTGTGTTTTTCATTATGTTTGATTTATTTTATAAGTTGTTCAATTTTATTTTTTAGTTAAAAATAATAAATTAAAAATATTTAATTTATATTATAAATAAATCGACTAATTTAAAACAAGAAGGACATATGTCTAATATCATAAACTTTTAAATAGCATTTTCTAAGATATTCGAGACCTAAATTCACAAAATTTGTTTAGTAAATTATATTCTAAAAAATTTTACACACTCTTAAAATAAAATATTTTAATCTTATAAACTGTTTGAAAAAGTAATTTCAACATAATTTTCTTCTATATATGGTGCATGGAAATTTCTCATTATTGATATTTTCCGGTGTCTGAAACACTTTTCATTTCTTAAACGTTTCCGTATGTTAAATTAATTAATGTTTATATAAAATTCTTATATTTTTTATATTTACATATTTTTCATAATTAATGAATTATTTTTTTTTATATTTTTTATATTATTTCTCTTATTATTAATAATTACATATTTAATCATTTAGATTTTTATTATAAAATATGATTATTCTATTATTTTTATATAATAATTAATATTTATATAAAATTTTTATATTTTTTACATTTGCGTATTTGTTCACGTTTCTGTAATTCTTATAAAATGTCATTTTCCCATATCGTTTCATATCCGTTTCCGTTTCTCATTTCTGTTTCCATGCAACATAATATATTGCTTTATTTTAATTGTTTCAATATTAAAAATAATTTATAAGTATTAATTGTTATAAAACACAGCAATTTATAAACTCCCAAAATATTTTATAAGCAATTGGATTTTATTTTATTTATATACTTTTACAACTTATTTTGAAAATAAGTATATGATTTTATCTTCAAAAGTTAAAACTAAGTGTCAAACCAAACATGTTTATGTAAAATTATTATTTTTAGTAGTGTTATCAAATATTTGAATTATTTATTTTTAAACTGACTTAAAATTTAAAAATTACTTGTAAATAAAAAATTATAAGTAAATAATCAAATAAAATATGCTCTCAGTAATAAAACTTACAAGAAGCGGGACAAAAAAAATTATATTAGGTGCAAAATGCGACATGCATGTAATGTTATAATTTCCTAGGAGGTGTGGGACATATTTTTAAAAAGGAAAAATAATAATTGAAATTATTATTTTTTTAAAAATTATATATAATTTTTAAATTAAATTCTTAGGGGAGCATACTTAGGGAATTACTTCTTCCACAATTTCAAAGCATGGAGATTGAGTTATCTTTTCCACTACCCAGAATACTTCCATAGCCCATTATAGGATTGTGCTGTCTCACTTTATATGTTTGAGTTGTTTACAGGAAATTGTTTGTGTTTGATGAAACCAAATGCCAATTCCTCTAAACAGATGATGAACATTTGGTCTATGACAGGAACTTGACCAAGCTGTTTGTCCAGCAGTCCAGGAGCAGCAGCTAGGCACTGCAGCATGGGAAAAAGATCTGAGAAATTTTAGCTTTATGAAGGATCTTTGGTTTCTTACTCTTATAGAAACCTTTCCCTCTTGTCACTTGGTAGTATAGTATTAATGAATACCGTTTTTGCAATATTTTAAGATTGCACCGTTAATAGAACCATTTGTGAAACCTATATGCTGCCCATAGTTTTCCATTATACTCCATCTTCTGTTCCAACATTGAAAAGTTCTTTAGTTTCCCCCTTTTTCTTTTTGGGCACCATACCTGATTGCCTTCGTCACGGATGTTTTATAGAAAGAGATCCCCAATATCTCTCTCTCTCTCTCTCTCTCTCTCTCTCTCTATAAAAGAATGATGGTTTGTTATCTCCTCACAGTTTGTGTGTTTAAAGAGATTCTTCAATACGTCAGATAATTTTCTTATGTGGAGTTTAAAATCGGGGAATTAAACTGGTATGATTGTCCAAACTGTCCATATCCAGATGCATCTCTATCAAAAGGAACTGGATGCATGGCAAGAATGCCAATTGGAATTTGCCAAGAGGACAAACCAAAGTCAACTTGTGTTGATTCTCCTGAAATGAAGTGGTGAACAAGACTACTTCTTGTGCACTCAAACCAATCTGAATGATCCCAAGAATTCATCAGACTTTGCACCAGACAAAGCAATCTTTTCTTCCTATGGTGATTCTTGTCTTTGTACTATGACTACTACAAAAGCCAGATTCACATGTCGAATGTGTGGATTGCATTTGCTTGCTTCTTCATATCTTGCGAATCGGCACATTTATGATGGGCATGCCCCAATCCTTGTCTAACTCTAATGTGACTTCAAACTCACTGCCCAAATAAGAAAGTGACCCAATATGTTTGCATCACTAAAGAGTCAGAAGTATTAGGGATAAAAATTAAGGTACTAGCATGCAAGTGGATCATAGATATAGTGCTATTTTTTTTAATAAGCTATTGACATTCAGTAATGAAATTGGATCAATTAAATTCAATTTGAATCAAATTAAGTCCTTAAATGATAAATTTCTTCTAACATTTGTTTTTTCCGTACATAATACTCGAATTCGAAACTTTTATAAATATAGGGCCACTTGTACACTAGGGCGAAGCTAGAAACTTGTCTTGGTGGTAGAGTATAGAATGTATGGATCAGAGGCAAAGGGGACTAAATGTTATAATTTTTTTTAAAAAAAAATAAATACAATTTCTCAAAATTTTAATCGGATTTTAATGACTTTTTTTATCATTTTGGTATGAATTTTAATAACATTTATTAGACTTTTCAAAAGTGCAACTAAATTTAGGCTTTTATCCGTATTTCCTTAACTTATAATATACTTTTTTTTTAACAAATATCGTTAAAAATATTGATATTAAATCTTTTTTTCAAAATTTCAAGTTGCGGTTGCCCTGTAGCCCAACTACGCTTCGCTACAACATGTATGTAGTTAGTCTTTAATGGCTGTGAACACCATCAGCAATAGGATGTGGTTGCTTAGACCGACAATGTTATGAAATATATTTCCTGCCATATGAAGAAAAAACTTATGTTGTACATAAAATGAAAGTATTAGTTGTGCTTGGTATGTGAAACCAAATGATATGACATCACCGGCTTTTTATCTTCTCTCTTATCTCAATTTATTTGTTCAAGCTCTGACTCATCAATCCAACACCTCTATTATTTTATCACAAAGTTTCAGCATCAACTAGATTTTAAAATCTTTGCATTATTGTGAGAGAGAGAGAGAGAGAGAGAGAGAGAGAGGTGAAACCCTTAT
Source organism: Dillenia suffruticosa (assembly GCA_033439265.1). NCBI lineage: Eukaryota > Viridiplantae > Streptophyta > Magnoliopsida > Dilleniales > Dilleniaceae > Dillenia > Dillenia suffruticosa. Next base: position 5,030,676 of record JAVTVX010000027.1, read on the forward strand.
GGGGGAACAGGGTCCATTGTCTATAGCTTTGACGTTTTAGAATGGGAAAGATTTTGGGGGGAATAAGTACAAGTGGTTCAGAATGCACTTCTATCGACTGTGCATATGCATAGCCCACTACGTGAAAACACTATCTGATGGATCCTCTTGCTCCAGGAAGGAACTGAACGTGATAAAAACAAAGACATCACCACTTCTTTGTCCACCTTTTATGGCCATTATTGCCAGTTACATTGGGCCCCTAGCTAACCCCACAAAAAATGTTTGTTTTATAAATTTGCAGCATCTTATACTCTCACTCAGCCTTTTTTTATTTAGCATTGTCTTGGTGAGAATCATAGCTCGACCTCGAGACCTAAGTCAAGAGAGGAGCCTTTGTGACCCTTGGTTCACTCTCTCTCTCTCTCTCTCTCTCTCAATACTCTAGCTGAAATTTCACAAAACTAATCCTTTCATACTGCACCCATTTATATTGATCCAGACTGTGGAACACTTTTGAATTAAAACTGGCATTAATTGCCTAAGAGTTTTATTATGAATTTTGTATAGTTTGAAAGCCCTGTGTCTAGTTTATAGCTTCCTTTCAAAATAAAATGGTGGTTTGGTGGCGTCAGTAATTTTGCGATTAATTAGGACCAATGAGTCTCTAGTCATTGGTCAAGTGATTCAGACATCAAAATCAAGGAGTGGGCTGGTCGCGTGAATGATTCTGCCATTAATTAGGTTGAGTGAATTCCTGATTGTCAAGTGATTTTCGACAAACATTATCCAATGTTTTCTTCTATTCCCTGCACTTGATTATTGTAATCTGAATTCAGTTCAAACTTCTAGTTTCATTGACTCTTCGCTGCATCACTTGTGAGAAAGTTCAGTCTAGGGACTCAAACTCGCAATGCCAGGTGGGATTTTTATCAGGACGGCCAGTTGAGCCAACCCTGACTGCTTTACCAAGAATTAAGCTGAATATTTATTAAGCTATTACGGCAGCAAGTCCTGCTCAGTTGTTGCAGCATTTATGAAGGGTAGTTGATATCTTTATTAATATGTCTTCACTCAAACTTCACTACCAGTATTATGAACGGCCAATTTCTGACATGAAAAATTATGCTTCAACTATCAGTGAGAGAGAGAGAGAGAGAGAGAGAGAGAGAGAGAGAGAGAGAGAGGAGAGTTGGGTGACAATCAGTAATTGTCTATCCCAGTCTTTTACCCTGACCAGATGATCCACCCTAAGCAGAACATTGTCCTCATACTATTTTTGCATCAAATAGGGAGTAAAAACTGCCCAGCAGTAAAATCTCTCTCTCTCTCTCTCTTCTCTCTCTCTCTCTCTCTCTCTCTCTCTCTCTCTCTCTCTCTCTCTCATATGCTAACATCCATAGACACGCTTGTGTCCTTTTAGAAACAAAAACTGAGCATTGCAAAGACCCATGTATTGGTCAGTCTTTCATGTGACAGATCCAAAGGGGTGGTCCATATATTGCAGTGGATGAAATTATGGGTGAAAAAGGCTCCAAACTCAACACGATGTAACCATGGGTTTGCCACGTGTGTTGATGATTCCCTGTTAAACTATCAGACTAATCACTTTTATCTGAACTTCTCTATCTATGCTTCGTTATCACTATATGCAAAAAGACGATTTTGGCCTTCAATTTTTCAGCATCATTATATAAAAATATAATTAATTAAAATGCATCAAAAAATGGGACTTAAAATTTTTTATTTTTTTAAAAATTTCTAATAATATTGTGTCTTCATTTTTTGACAGCCTTTAAAAGCAATAATAGGAATACATTGACAATTTCTATGTCCACTTATATTTATGTATATTTTTTTATTCCTATCATTGATATTTATTATTATATTTTGACTAATTCGATTCAAAAGTTTACAAGATATTATTTATGAGACATCTTTTCTATCATAATTTTTTTATTTTTAAGTTTCAAACCCAAGATTTAAAGATTTAACACGTTCCACTATAAGAGTATTCATTATTCTACTTATATTTTATAGCCATTCGGTATCCTAGACATGATATTTTCATTGGACAAGGTCTAGACACAACAAGACCCGATTCTTGACGAAATGGAAACCCCGAAATTCCCCACAACTTGACAGGCGAATGGACCCAAAAGCACTCATCTGAGATAAAAAGTTACTAAAAAAGAGAGAGCGAGAGTGATGACCAAAAGGGAGTGAGGAGGCAACCAGTTTGCTAACCACTCGGCATTTGGAAGGTTCGGCTTGAGCCATAAAATGGCCTTTACGGCCGTTTCGTCATCACAATTCCCCTAAAATATCAAAGAGCCGCAAAAAATCCTTTATAATTCGATTGTCTCGGTATACTTTTGCAATCCCAAAATCTTGTGGGTGCGAAGGAGGTGACCATCCACTTGGGTAACCAGAGAGAGAGCGCCCGAGAAAAGAAATTATGACATTTTTGAGAATCTGTTTGATGTCTAATAACATTCCAATCTCATTATTGATCACTTGAAATGACTGGTGTGATTGATGTAATTAGTAGATAAAAAGGTTTTCTGAGTTGGAATCCTAAGCTTGACATGAAAAACAGTAAATGATGACACAAGCAATTGCCCTTTCAAAAGAGAGCATCAGTCATCAGCAACGCCCTGACCAATCTGAGAAATTAAAATATTATATAATAAATAACATCCATTGCCCACTTCCCTTTTATCTTGTGATGCCTCCCTTGTCCATTACACAATATCCCTCTCTTCATATATTCTCATATTCAACCACAATTTCATAACTCCCACCCCCCAATGGTTTCCAACAGAGAAGGAGGATCTGGGCAATCAGCTAACAATCAAGAAGATGTAGAGTCAAAACAAAGCAACAATGAAGAAAACAGGATTGGAGATGATAACTGGTTGAGTTTGGGGCTTAGTGGAAATGATTCCTTGGCTTCAGACAACTCTGACTCACAAGCAAGACCCTCCCATAACAAAGTTTTCTCATGCAATTTCTGCATGAGAAAATTTTACAGCTCACAGGCTCTGGGGGGTCATCAGAATGCACACAAGAGAGAAAGAGGAGCAGCTAAAATACTCCAAGCACATAAAATGGTGACGACAACAATGGGATTTCCTCTAAATTCTATGGCAGTGAGATCGCTTGGTGTGCAGTCTCACTCACTTGTTCACAAGCCTAGCAGAGGAGGGTCTGCTATGGCAGCGCGATTTAATGGTGCTAATTCAGGTTTTGGAATGCCTTGGACACCATATTTGCTTGAAGAGTCTATGGGGTTGATTTGGCCTGGAAGCTTTCGAGTTGATATTGACAATTCAACAAATCAACCACCCTCTGACCTTCACAAGCTTGACTTGAATCTTAGGCTGTGATAGTTTCTCTCTCTCTCTCTCTCTCTCTTTCTCCTTTCCTCTTTTCCGTGGCAGTCCTTAATTTGGAATTGCCCTTTTGGTTTTGTCAATGTTATATTTTGCACATTATCCATCAAATAAGTACACTAACTTTTGTACTAGTACCTCAATTTGACTACACACACTCCCCCCCCCCAAAAAAAAAGAGCTCATTTATCCTTCTGGTCTGTATTACAACTACAGCTAATATAAAATAGCGTAAATTTCAAGTATACATCTATAGCACAACAGCTATGGTAAAGATCTGTGATTGCATTATTATGCAAAGTTTGAAAATGTACCATCTACATCTTAAACATTATTTGTTCTCCAATTTGTAATGCATAGAATCTGCTTTATTTGCGGACCTGTTTCAGAATTCTTCTAATTTCTGTATCTTGAAAGAATTTGAGAGCTTGTCATGCAGATAACCTGAAAAGTATGAAGCATAAGCTTGAGGCTACAAATATATTTTGCTTGTGGTAGTACAGACTTTTAAGGGTACTTCCATTCAACTTGTACTAGAGTTCTTTGTACTTGTCTAGATTGGTGAAAAACACTTTGCTGCTTAAATGGGCAAAAAAAGAAGAAAAGAAAAGAGAAGGGCAGTTCTTCTTCAAGAAAGGCGTGTTCTTGTATGTTTGTGTAATTTGCTTGCTCTACTTTCTTTGTCACTCAGATTGTAACCAAACCAGGTGCACCTACCAACTTACCAACTCATTTAGCGAGTGCCAATACCCTTGGTTGCTTTGTCATAGAATTCATGTTCAAATTGTCAAGTGGGATAGATCTTTATACAGAATTTATGCCCTTAACTTTTTTGGGGGTGTGCTCTGTTGAAAAAGACTTTGCAGTCGGGCCACAACAAGAAAGGTGGCTCTTTTGTGCAGAGGGTATTGAATGTTTTTATAAGTAAACTGCTTTTTCATGATCTTAACAAGCTTTAGAGCTCACATGGAGCTCTCCACATTCATTCCCCATGTTCCTAAGGGCTGTGGTACTTGTACAATTCTTGATAACTACTCTGGTTGGGAGGGTGGGAAGATAGGCTCAACGTCCCTTATAAACTAATTTAGGCATAAAATGTTCCATAACATGGGATGAGGCAAATCTTGTTCTGAAATTACTGCTATATGTGCAAAATAGGAAAATAATCTCTACTTTGCATAAGATAAAGCGCGCATACATGTGTGTGTGTATATCTTCTGATGTTTAAGGTTTGAAATTTTTCATTGAGAAAGACAATCATTTTGAACAAAAGACCAACTGGGTGGTGTGGACACCGTTCTGCAGGATTTCAATTTTGAGCAATCGGATTCACTAAATTTAGAACAGCCTGGCCATGTGAGAAATTTTGAAGCCATCATAAATGTTGAAACCCGAAGCATTTACCTTTCAAGCTGTCCTCATCATTATTAGGAAACTATACTAAAATGATCATGAATCCCTGGTATTTAGTGGCATTTGTGATGAAAATTTGTTCTTTTTTTAATATGCCTTTCCTAAAATCCGTTTTAATCCTTTGGGGGACAAAACTTTTCAAAAATTGGATGCAAGAGGAAATTGAATATTTTACAATATTTGAATACCATGTTGTTTCATATTTCTTTTCAACTTCATCAGGGCTGATCTCAAATCCTGGATGCATTAGATCACCAACGTTCTCTCTATTTCTTATTATTTCATCTATTGTAGTATCATTATAAGAGTCTCTCTTCATCGGAATGTCCAATTTGACTCATTAAAACATAAGTATGATATTATTATAACTTTACGATATAAACGTTAGAACTTACAACATTGCAAGCGTAGAATGTCTCGTGTACCTCTGGAAAACCACGTTGCTGATCTTTTATTTGATTGTTTGTTTTCCCCTTTCATGACAAACTCCCAAACCCCCCAAAAAAAGATCAAAAAGGAAAAAAAATTTATAAAAGACAAAAAAAAAATAGTCCTCAATAATTTGATCTTGAATTTACCAATGTCCAATCAGTTCAGTAACTGGGCAAAGAAAACATGCATCAAAAAAGTTTTGCTTCTTAAGAGTTCAAATTGACTTGAGCCAAATTTAGTCGGATCCAACATGATTATCAAATATCCGTGATTTATAAAAAATAAAAAGATAAAAAAAAAAATGTTGAATTTGGGCTCCATCCACTGGTAGAGCAACCGAAAACTAAATGGGCCGTATTGGGTCTAGTATTTATACTGGGTATGCGGTGATTAAATCTTAGGAAGGGCCCAGATTGGACTATGGGTTTTTTCAATTTTAGCCCAAAATCAAGGAAGACCAGACTTAGAATTGAATGGGGGAAGACCTAACCTAACTATCATTATTATGAGAGCCCAATCTCGTTGAAAATGGGTTACTTTAAAAGGGCAAAGAAATGGGAGAAGGGACAATGGTTTTTTATTTTTTATTTTTTATGGTGAGAAAAGAGGGAAGGAGAAAACAAACAAGAGAACCGAGAAGAAAAAGAGAAAAGAAACTACGGAAGAGCCGATGCAGTGGCCCTCTGCAAAAATGAAGAATGCAGCGAGCTACATCTTCTGGCAGTGACTCTGCCTCTAAACTTCTCAACCCCCGACTTGTCTTCCTGCATGAGCTGCAAGATTTCTAGAGGTGGGGTATTCAGCTCAACCATTCCTAAGCCATTTGCTTGACCCATGAATGCCAAAAAGTCAGCACAGCAATTTGCTTCCCTAAGAATGTGCTTGACAGAACAATCTTTGAAGGAGCCCACCACTTCCTGGCATTCCAAAATGATGTTTTAAAGCGGGTAATCAGCTTCAGGAGGTTGCTTTATCAAGTTGCTTAGAGCAGCAGATTCAGTTTCTATTTCTAGCTAGTTGAAACCTCTTCTTTTGGCCATAAGCAAGCCTTCTCTTAAACCCCAGAGCTAAGTTGTGAGAACTTGAGCCTTCCCTATGCTGACAACGAACCCTGCAATCCAATTCCCAGCACTATCCCTGAAGATACATCCTGCACTTGCATGGTTCGTCAATCTAGAAACCGCCCCATCAGTATTGAGCTTTAACTTTCCTGAAGGAGGCGCCAACCATTTCACTTGCTTCCCAGTTATCAGCTTCTCTTTGATTTTCTCCTTTCAGAACAAGTCGACCTTCTTAGCCATTTTGAAAGCTGTAGACACCCAGAGGATTGCTTGGCATTTTGAAAAACACTCTTGCATCTTCCCTTCCAAATGGTCCATATGGTACTAGTGAAGACGAAGCAAGCCTGAATCTAATCAAAACTATCCTTCCTGCAAGCCCCCGCCTTCAACCAATCGAAAGGATTAGAGAACATCTAGAAGTTTCCCTCCTCTTCTAGCTTAGGCCACACCAGCTTCCAGATCTCTAAAGCTTTCTTGCAGTCTCTCAACGCATGCATAACTGTCTCCTCAGCACTCTCACACACTACTAGAAAATGGACTTTCAGCAACGGAGAAATCTGTCGCTGAAAGTCTCTTTTTTGTCGTTGAAAGATATCAGCGATGAATTTTTTCTGTCGCTAAATCTATCGCAAAAAGTGACCCCGCTAATTTTTAGTGACCGATTTTTTTTCCGTCGCAAATATCAGCGTCAAATTAGCGACGGATTAACTACGTCGCTAAAACTATAAAAAAAAAACGAAAAAACAAAACAGCGACGGACAAGGATCCGTCACTAATTTGAGTTATGAAAAAAAATACACTAACCACCTCTTGACCACACGCTATTACTGAGACTCAAACCCACGCGTTGATGTTTGTGTGCGAACACTCTTGCCACTAAACCAAGCAAGTCATCTACTAATATATTTTTCTTTTTTTTTACTTATTATCTTTATTTCTTATTTCCTATTAATATTAGAATAATATAAAATTATAATTTATTATAAAATAATAAAATAATTTTATTATTACTTAAAATAAAATAATAAAAAATTGTAAAAAATAAAATAATATTATTCTTTGCAAAATAAAATAAAAATAATAAGAATTATTAAATAAAATTTAAAAATTAAAAATTAAAAATAATTTATTATAAAATAATAAAATAATTTTAATCTTACTTAAAATAAAAAATAAAAAATTTGCAAAAATAAAATAATATTTCTCTTTAAAAAAATAATAATAAGAATTATTAAATAAAATTAAAAAATTAAAAAATTAAAAAAAATAATAAATTAATAAATAATAAATTAAAAAAAATTCCGTCACTAATTTTCCATCGGTAATCCGTCGCTAATTTTCCATCACTAATCCGTCGTTAATCCGTCGCTAAAAGCTGTAAATATATTTTTTTTATTTTTTTTCTTTCACCAATTCATCGACCGAAATTAGCGACGGAATATTTCCGTCGCTAAAAATTCTGTCGGTAATCCGTTGCTGATAATTTTATAATATTTTTTTAAATTTTTTTTAAGGGTTTAGCGACGGAAATATATTCGTCGCTAATCTATCGCTAATCTCTCGGTAAAAAATCTGACGTTAATCCGTCGCTATTACCGACGGATATTTTTCCGTCAATAATTTTTCGTCGCTGAAACCGTGTTTTCTGGTAGTGACAGATGGGGCAAATTGTTTCTTCACAGAAATTCCTCTTGTTTCTTTCAACATTTGTCATGAGCTTCTCCGAACAAGCTATCCAAAGAAAAGTTTTGATTCTTTCTTGACACTTAGTTTTCCAAATCCAACTCCAGTCCCTTTGGTTTAGCTCTTTAGTCCTCAAGAGATTATACGCTGAGGCCACAGAGAAAGTACCATTGCTGTTACCCCTCTAAATTATGTTGTTTACCACTCCTTTAGATCTTGTAACTAAGATACCTTTTACTTCTTTTTCTTTCTCATGTGGAAGGACAGCAAGAAGGGCCTTTAAATCCCAACCGCCTCTTTTAGCAATGAAATTTCTTACTCTGATGCTTGGATCTTCGATGAGCTGAGAAGAATTTATGCAGTCCTTGAGGCAGCAGTCACCTACCCAAAGGTCAGGCCAAAACTTGATATTTCTTCCATTCCCAAGCCTCAAGAACATGCCTTTTTTAATGCAAACCTTGATTTTAAGCAGACCCCTCCAAAGATTTGAACCTCCTACACTCCTATCCTGTTCCATGAAGCTCGAATCCTTCAGGTATTTTGCCTTCAGCACTTTGCACCAAAGCACATTGTGTCCCTTCTCAAGCTGCTATCCTAACTTAGCAAGCATGGCCATGTTATTTTCCCATGATTTCCTTAATCCCAGACCTCCATCCTTTTTGGACTTGCAGACCTTATCTTGTCTTACAAGATGGATTTTCCTACCCTCCTCCACATTGCCCCAAAGGAAATTTCTATTTAACTTGTCGAGCTTACGACAGAGGTCACTAGAGAGCCAAACTGATTGCATGGTATAAATGGGAACAACAGACATAACTGAATGTATGAGACCACCATACTCAAAAGATTAGCCTTCTAATTACTCAATTTCTACTGGACCCTATCAAGCACATGTTGGTGAAAATCTCTTCCCATTCTCTTGTGATTAATATGCACCCCAAGATAAGAACCTATATTGTCTGAAAAAGGGATTTTGCTGATAGCAGCAAGCGAATTTTTTAGCTCCCAAGGAGCCTTCGGAGAGATCCAAAGGCACGATTTGGAGAGGTTCAGGCGAAGACCACTCTTTACCGAGAAGTCCTTCAGGCATCCCATGACCGCAGTAAGGTTCAAATGCTCCGTTTTAGCGAAACATCAAGTCATCGGTGAAGAAGAGATGAGAAATGGTTGGCCCTCTTTTGGTAATTTTCACCGGGTTTCACACACCTTTTTGCACTTTGTCTTGGATCATATATGCCAACCTTTCCATGACCAAAATGAAGAGATAGGGAGAGAGAGAATCTCTTTGTCTTAACCCTTGGTCTGTTTTAATAGCCGAAAGGATCTCTCCATTCCAAATGAGAAAGACCTCACCACTAGTGATAGTAAACATGATAAGCTTGATCAAAGGAGTATAGACATTTGCATCAAGCAAGATTTTGCCAAGATAACTCAAACTCACATTGTCGTAAGCTTTTTTAAGGTTTACTTTTAGCACCATGTTGTACCTCTTGCTCTTAGACTTGCAGATGGCATGGATGGCTTCTTGCATAACAATAATATTATCCAATGTTCCTCTCCCTGGCAAGAAACTGTTCTGATGAGGCCCTATGATCTTTTGAAGGTGGGGCCTAAGTTATTACCTTGGAGAGGACTTTATAAGAGGTATTTAGAAAAGTGATAGGTCTAAAGTCACCCATGGTTACTGGCTTTCGTTGCTTTGGTATGAGAACCATCAAAGCTTTTGTGTGCTCCGGGTGGAAGAAGCCTTCCCTGAGAGTCTCATTAACAAAGCTGCACAAATTATCTTTGACAATGTTCCAATACTTTTCGAAGAAGATGGGTTGGATACCGTCGGGGTTTAGAGCTTTCAAATCTTTCATGGAAAAGGTTGCAGCTTAACTTCACTTTCACTGGCCTTCTTCGTTAGATTATCATCCTCATCCCTGTCAATTTTTATACTGCTCCTAATAAACCTCTCGTTTGGAGTCTCTACCCATTTGCTGGCAAAGATCTCAGAGAAGTAAGACATGGCTTGGCTTTTTAACTCTTCCTGATCGTAGCACCACTTCTCTCCCACTTGCAACGCCGCAATCCTATTAGCTTGTCTTCTCATCTTAGTCATAGTGTGGAAGAATTTTGTGTTCCTCACCTCATGAACAATCTAGCTAATCCTTGATTTTTGCAACCAGAAGACCTCCTCTTGATTGAGAACCTGATGATACTCTTTCAACATAACCTTTTCCAAGTTTTGAAAGAATCTCAATCTGCTATTGCTTTTTGCTTTTTGAATGCCCTTCAACCAGACTTCATTGTCTCTCTTGCGCCTAAAAATGTTTCCAAAGATCATGTGATTCCACGCTTTCAACTCTTCCATAGTGTTCTTAATGGAATTTAGCTAAGGGCCATCCGTAGTAGTCCAAGCTTTGGTGAAGGCTTCTGAAAAATTAGGATACTCAAGCCAAGCCGCTTCGCATCTGAATGGCTTATTGCTTTTATTGGGAGCCGAGGTCATACAAGTGCACAACATGATTGGATTGTGATCTCCATGCAAGCGGGGGAGAGTCACTGCTTTGTGCTCTGGGAAACTTAATCTCGCTTAAATATTGCATAAAACTCTGTCAAGCTTCTGGTGCAGGGTGATTTGGCCTTCACATCTCCTTATCGAGGTGAAGTTAGCTCTTGTATGCTCAGCTTTCAGTAGGTTACAAGCGGCCCATCTTTCTTTGAAACGCTGATACCTATTCCAAACCTTCGTCTTCTTATTACTAGTTTCCTCAATACCAACAATGTCATTAAAATTTCCCATGACAAACCAAGGGCCTTTAATATTCTGCGCTATCTCAGTGAGCTCCTTCCAACACTTAGCTTTCGAAGAGGTATGAGGTTGGACATAGACATAAGTCACTTCCCACTTTGAAAACTCATCTTCCACAACAGTATGCACCCACTGCTCTGAATGACTAACAATAGAGAGATTTATCAAATATAGATTCCAACTGAATCAAAGGCCACCTCTGAAACCAAATGCAGGAACTGTAAAATCTTTGTTCAATCCGTACCTATTTAGGAACTTAGGCAAATTGCTCCCATTAGCTTTGGTCTCCAGCAAGCAAATGGCAGTAGGCTTATGGTTTTTAACCATCTCTTTACACACCCTTCTAAAACTATAATTTTTTACTCCTCTGCAGTTCTATCCTATAATTTTCATATTCATTATAAACAACAAGAATAAAAGAGGAGAGGAAGGACTCATACGAACCTTTAGCAGGGCTCGACATCCATGCCTTCATTTAGAGCCATTACCTCTGCCTCATCCATCTTGTTTTGACTGTCCTGCTCCATTCCCTCGTCAGTTGAAGTCCTGTTTGTTAAGATATCTCCTCTGCTCTTCTCAACTGTTGTATTTGAAAACAAAACTTTCCTCGGGCTGCCATCTCCTAAGTCTAGAGATTCCTCCTCCACCATATTGATATTGGGCTCCTCAACCTATCTCTCAAAATAGTCCAGACCATTCTCCTTTAGTTTGTGCATCTCCGCTCTATTCAGCAATTCGGCCTCAATTCTCCCATGCTCGCTCAGCCCGATCCCACTTGTGTAACTCTTTGGGTCCATCTGTCTTATGGTTGGGCCCCTATCCTCAGCCTCAGCCCCAAACTTGTAACCCATAACTTTATCCTCATTTATAGAGACCTCTTTTGCTCTTTTGAAACCCTGTGATAGTCTCCAAGGGGACAGTTTGGTGGTCACAGTTTTCCTTTCCCAATCTTGAGATCCAGAATTCGAATTCTTGTGTAACAAAAAAAACCCTTTTGATACCTTGAACTGCTCGCTCCTGCTCAGAGGTATCAGTCTGCACTTGAGATTTCCTCGTAGGCCTCAAACTTATCATCTGATCTTCTTTCCTTTTCCTTGCCTCTACCTTTTCCCCAACTTTTCCTTTTCTCTGGTTTGTCTCCCCTCTTCTTTCCTATGTTTGTCTCAGTGGCTCTGGAATAATGTGCCCTGCACTCTGCTCCGAAGGACTATATTCCAAAGGTTCGTTGACTTCCCTTAGATAGGTAAAGTTGTTCCGTCCTAGCTCCCTTTCCTGCTCTTTGCTTCGGTTTTTCCCCGTTTTGGTATGTCTCTGCTTCCTCGCAATGATCATCCATGGGCCCAGCCCTTCGTCTTTCTTTGCCGAAACTGAAGTTTGGGGTCTATCATCCCCATGGCCGCCATGATTCTCATCGGGGTAGTCTTCCTCCTGCGTAGGTTTCTTCTCTTTGCATCGCTCACCGTTATGTCCTACTTTACCACATTCAAAGCATATTATATGAAGCCCCTCATATTCGATTCTTTGAATCTTCCTTCTGATTCTGACTCTTGATATTAGGGCATTGTCAAGATCGACCTCCACGCATATTCTCGCATATTTTCGTCTCAGGGCATGAGTCATGTTGGTGTCTACTTTAATCAACTTTCCGATTTTCTTTCCAATCTCAAACAGGATCTCCTTATTGAAGAATTCTATTGGAAGTTCATGAAGCCAAACCCATACAGCCGTAGACTTGATGATATCTGTTTTAGGAGAAAACCATAGTTTTCATTTCCTAATAGTTAGGTAATGTTTGTGGATCAACCATGGCTCCTCAGTAAGCACATGAAGATAGTCCTGTTTTGATGAAAATTTGGCTAGAAAGTACCCTTCACCCCTCTAGTTTCCACATTCTTGTAACTTTTAAGTACATGAGTTGATACCCAATGTGTTTTCCTAGAAGTTTAATGATGAGTGATTGTTTCCATGGTCTCCATAACGATCTCAATTCGTCATCTGTGACTTTAACTGAGGGTATCTTTTGTATTTGTTCCTCTTCTTCCAACATCTCATCTTCTAGCATTTCTTGATCGAGCTCCATGTCTTCCTCATCCACTATTTCCATGTCAATTGGCACTGCTTTCCCTAATAACATTCCTTGAACAAGGGTTTTGGGATACTTTCTTGCCCATCCTCATTTGCTTTTACTTTTTTATTATTCCTAAATGTGACAAAGTAACCTCGCACAATTGTAGACTTATGAAAATCTCAATTTTTTTTAAAAAATTTTTTTTTATTTTATTTACAACATTCTAATTAAAATATATTGTTTTTATATACAATTTACAGGTATGCAATTTTTTTTTTTTTTGTAAAAAGGATTAAATTATTATTATTATTATATTAATAAAATTTTATATAAAGATTATCTAATTTCAATCAAGGCTGACCTAGAAATCCAGGACTATCATAGTGGCTAATCACAAGGCCTAGAATCTAGGTATGCAAGCTGTGCACCTTGAGAACATGAAACTTAAAAATGCACTTAATTTTCAAGAAAATACTTTAGGAACTGAATATATTCCATCAATTATAGAGTCTACGGTGTTAGGAGGGAGACAATCTTATCCACCCATCAGTATAAACAAAACAAAATGAATTGGGATTTCTTGAAATAGCAACAACATCCTCTGATAAAAATAATAATAATTGGTTACTTCCCTCCACATTTGGATTACTGCTGCTTCTAATTTTTCCCGCACTCTCCCTTGTTCTTATATTCTCTCCACCTATCGATTTTATCTTGAAGAACTACCCCCCCCCCTCTCTCTCTCTCTCTTAAGATTTTTGATGCATGACCGAGCAATTCTATATGCATTCTTTTATGTATCATTAAAGAGAGGAACAGCTTGCAAAGTAGTCACATGCTATATCACAGCTCGCAAGAAGAGAAGGGAACAAATAAAGCCTAGTGGGAAATCATGTTGGCTCATGATTTACTTGAGACTGTCCCTAAAGATTCACTTTAGGAAATGGAAAATAAAATCCCCAAAAATTCAAATGCAGATGTGCTTGTTAGTCCAAGTTGCTACACCCCTCTAATCCTCTCTCTACAAGTTGCCTATTGATTTAACTATTTAACTGAAATTAAAAATTTATAAAGACTTGATTTTAGCATAGCACATGAACATTACAGCAAAGCTGGTTACAATAACAGCAGACCAAATTCTATGGAACAAGAAATACTTGAGAAAAAACTTTGGCTCTTAATGAATTTCAGCAGATAGTCGGAGAAAAGCTTTCAAGTTGGTCCATAAATTTATAATACCAGCAGACCAGATTAGGGTTCCCTAATCTTAAGGACTACTTTAGATGGCCCTTGCATATTTGGCACTGCACATTATCTTATTCTCACCTCATTTTTCTGTTTCATGTTCATGTTCGTCCCATTATAATGATGCAATGCATGTCTCCAAACATTGGAGGCTAATATGCCAAGTCAAGTCTACTGGGGCTAGTTGAAAAGATAGATATCATTCGACACCCATAATTCATATGATGAAGATTCTTTCTGTTCTGGCAATTTGAAAGTATTCTTTTAGGGTAAGGGAAGGAGAGATTTGACACGCAAAATAGGGAGCTGTGCTCACACCACGTTGTACACTATACACACGAATAGAATTCCCCACCTGTATCACGACCAAAATTTTATCTCAAATTGTAACAACATTTTTTTAGAACGTAAATTTAACACAAATTTCAACTTCACCCTGATGTACTTTCAACGTTTTTGTTCCACTCTTATATTTCTTTTTTTTTTTCCCTTCTGTCCTGTACTCAAAACCAAAGGTTAATTTTTTTTATTTTTATCTCTTGGTATATAAATTTTTATAACTAATTTAGATTATAAAATTTGAGATGGATTAACTCTCTCAAATTTTATTTCTCTATTCTTATTACTTAAACTTATGATTAAAGAATATATTCTTCAACCTATCACACCTGGCATTAATTTTATGAGTTTTATGGGATCATCTTGTTTTCCCCACAAATTCTTGCCAAGCGTTGGCCTAAGAGCCGACGGGCCTATGCACCAAACTTTCGTCTAGCCTTTCACGGGGCGTATATTGATAGTGACAGGTTCATTGATCTTGTTTCAAACTGATAGGGTTCATTTCTCTCTGGGGGAGGCGAATTACGACCCCCAATCAAACTCAATTTGGACCAGGTAAAGGGCTTCACTTGCCCCTATACATGGCAATGAGGCCCACTGGGAGCTTTTGTACAGAACCTAATAATATTAATTTTCTTTGCCTAAATACTTTTAACCAAGTAGTATGTTTGAATTGCTGTTAGTTTTAAAATATATTGTGTTACTTTTCATAATTATATATAAAATTAAAAAATGAAATGTATTTGTAATTTTTCACTGACACATAACATGGTAGCACCATCCAATTATCGTTTGTTTGGTAAGTTTTTATACCATTCAAATTGTATTGATACTCTAAACAAAACAATATTGATAAAACGCCAAGTTAGAGAGAAGGCAATGACATTAGAGATCTTTGATTCTCTTGTTATCGTCCTACAAGTATTTTATAAGTTCCATTAAGTAACAAGTTCTTTCCTTTTGGAATCCAAGTCAAATTGCCTCCCAAAAGCTTATTTGGTGGCACAACAATGTTAGCAAAGTTGATTTATAGACATATGAAGGGGAAAAGGAAGAAAGATAGAAAGGAAGAAGACCATCACCAAGATCTTCTCTTTTTCAAAGAAGTGGCTTTTCTCTTCTTTTGTGGGGGCCCGGGGGGGGTGGCGGGATTCAATGTATTTAAACAATTTACATCTCTTTCTTTCGGTAATAGATCCAATTGTTCTCATTTTTTATTATAAATTATCTATAGTAGGTGGACGTGTAGAATTTGACTAAATCTATTTTGAGTCAAGATGATCTTTCAAAAAATAAATCTATCCTGATATCTTTTTTTTCATATATAAGATTTAAAATCAAAACCTTATTTAAGGAATAGTAATATCCAATTATTGAATAATATTCATTTCTGTCTCTATCAGTAAGGATGGTTGTCTAAGTCTTTATATTCCAACATCATTTAGTGTTTGTCCTCAATGGGACAATGTGATGGTCACAATTCTCTTTTCTCAACCCTAAAATCCAGAATTCGATTTTTTATTTAACAAAAAAAAAATCATTTAGTGTTTTTCCCCCTTTCTGTGTTAGGCATTGGAATGTGTTACGAATCCCACGTCGGATTTCCAAGAAATCATTAAATAGTTTTTAAATCCAATAGATTCTCTCATCTAACAGATCTATCTTTTAGACTAAATTCTCTTATTGGGTTTGAGTTCAATACTTGGGTTCGTAACAAATTAATATCAAAGTCTCCGGTTTAACATGAAAGAGGGTTATCTTGTGTCGGAGTGATAGTCGTCCGAAAAGGAAAAAAGCTACCCACCAAAGTGAAAGCTATCTAGATTGAAAGCCGTCCGCGGACGTTCGGTTTCTCAAGAAGAGGGTAATATTATGAATTTCATATCAGATTTTTAAAAAATCATAAAACAGTATTTAAATCCAATAAACTCTCTTATTCTACAGATCGATTTTTTAGGTTGAATTTTTTTTATTAAGATTAAATCCGTTACTTGAATCCGTAACAGAAAGTCACGCTTATATGTCTATACACGTTCTAAGCCAAGTTGTGTAAATCATATTCGCGAAGGATTGAAGTATGCTCCTTTCCGACAAAAAGATTAGGGGGATGAAGTATCACCGGCCGCCATCATTAATCACCAACAAGAGTGAATGCAATGAGCACTGTAGTTTGATTACCTGAATTTATTGTCTAAGATTTCATATTTTATAAAATTTTTATTTAAACATGCAAAAACTTAATTTGACAGTTGGTATAGTTGATAATTTTTTTTGAAAAAGTGAATTCTAGTGAATTTAGTTTATATAGTATTTGTACATGGGCGAATTACTTATATTGTGTAACTCTAAATACCTCCTATTGAATTCTAAAAGAAAATTTTTAAGGTCTTGCAAAAAGATTTTTGATCGAAAAATCTTCTCAAACAAGAACAGAGTAAAAATATTTGCATAAAAATTGTACAAATTTACAAACAAAATAAGACTCTACCTCTTTTTCAACTTCAAGTATCAACTTGAAATAAATAAATAAATAAATAACCTTTTAAGTGTCATTTTAGAAAATCAAAAAAAAAAGTTAATTGTTTTTTAAATATTACCCTTATCTCTTATTATCTCTATGAAAAGTTCAATTAATACATGATAAATCTGAAAAGATAACTTAGTCTATTAAACTATTATTGTCTAGAATTGTGGTTCCTCAATTATTTTCTTAAATTTTGGACCGTAATTATCTTTGTAATTATCTTAAACGACGCTAAGTGTAGCCATTCACCCACACGTTATAATCATTTTTACTTTTAAATTTATTAAAACATTATAAATTTAGAGTTATATAGTGAAAATATTTATTTAATACAATTATTAAATAAATTGTCGGTGGATCAAAATTGAACAGTTACACCAAAGAAAGCTCACAATCTGCTTTTATGCTAACCTCCTTTAATTCAGGTGTTGATTTAATTATCTAATCCTTATAGGGACACATAAATAGTGAAGAATTCTTAGTCGAGTGATTTTTTCGATATCAAAATCTAATATTTAAATTTTTATGAATTGTATATATTTTTATGATTTTTATTTAATTAAAAGAATTATCTAATACTCAGGCCCAATTAAAAATAAGATAGTCTGTGGTGTTCGGTCCTCCACGGAGGGCGTGCTGCAGGGACTTGTCCTCCCGTAGATCTCACCATCACGACCAAAGAAGAGAGGCAAGGCTCTTAGTCCATAGGACGTGTCCCATCTTATCAGGCAAACTGGGAACCGCTGCCTGAACCAGTGCTTGGCCACTCGGAATTCAAATATTGTGTTCATATGATTTATTTGAGCACTTTTATTTTATCATCTCAACGAAATGTAAATTTTCTTAATAAATTTCAGATTTAAAACTTAAAAATAAAAAAACTATATTAGAAGAGTTATTCCCTAAATATAATAGAACTATCCCATAAATATAAGATTTTCATAAATATTTGAATCAAATTAGTAAGTATAAATAAGTCGTAATGAAAAAATAAAAAAAATAAAAAAAAACAAAACTTTTTGTTAGGCTGGCTGGGCCACCACACTAGACTATCTTGACTAAACCTAATGACATTACACCCATAGGTTTGAAATTTGTAGCCAATCCATTCAAAAATTGGACCAGAATTGACAAAGCTGAGCAGACCAATGCTTAGATTTAAATAGAAAAGCAAGTCAATTCTCCCATTGTCACCATCATCCTCTCCTGTACTTCAAAATCAATAATTGAGATTAAATAAGTTAAAATTAGAATTATATAATAATAATTTTTTTATTGATCTTTACTTATGAAAATTTTCAATTTTAATCAAAAATAATTTTTTAATCAAAATATTATAAATGAAATAAATATAGATTAAAATAAATTGAATTTGGTTAAAGAGCCGTCGACACGTTACATCAATTTGGTCTTTGGTCTTTGGTCTTCAGGATTTTGGCTTGACGAATGATCATAAAAATAATTCTTACCATACATGCATTTGCCTGACCGGCAAATTTGGACAACAGTTTCCTTGGGCAAAATCTTTAATTCACGCTTTGTGTATAAAAAAAATAAACACAAAAAAAATTTTATTTTTTAAAAATTCAAATTGACTCAAATCAAATTTAATCAAATATAATATAATTATCAGATATAATAGTTAAAAAAAATAATTCTACCTCTAATTTTTCTCACCAAGGTATGCTGTTTTATATTTTTTTATCCAAATCTTTCATTTTTGCATTTTATTAATGGAACGTTAATATGACTGATAAGAGTTTTTTATTAAAAAATAATTTCAAAAGAGAATTAATTAAAAAGCGTTGTTTAAAAAAAAAACCCCTAATGGAAGCTGATCAGAATGCTCCCTCTAATTTCGCTTTTGACATTGATTTTTTTTTTTATTTTAAACATACTGAGATTGGAACTCGAGCTTATTATACGAGGCTGAGCCAACTTTTTACGTTAACAATTGTTTTGTGTGGAGATCTTATTAGAAGTCGTGTGTGGTATTTGATTTGGGTTTTGGTCGTAATTTTTTGCATTTTGGTGGATCGTTTCATAGGGACCGATGTTCCCCAACGTTGGTAGTTTCGTGGCAATTCAAAACTGTCGCCAATTCTGCGCCACTATCCACATTATTGTACTACATCCTATGCACCGTGGAACGCTCATTTAAAATATTTTTCCAGAACTATTACATTTTTTTACATTAAGAAATTATTTTAATTAAAAAATATTATAAATAAATAAAAATAAAAATAAAAATAAAAATAAATTGAACTTTCAAACTGAACTTTTCTAGAAGAAATTCAGTTTGACTGCAACTTTCCGGTCGTTTCCTGTTTTGTTTATGCATATATCGCCTTAAATGTCCAAAATTGAGTTTTAGCGGTATTTGTCACGCAATTAAAACTATATTCTAATAATTAAATTTTCTTAGTGTCGTTTAGGGCCCCGAAACGCGACAATCAATTTAATAAATAACAGTATCAAAATTTTTAATTAAATTTTAGATTTAAAATTTAATAATAAAAAAAATTATATTAAAAGAATTCTTCTAAATTATATTTAATAATATTTAAATTAAATTAATTAAAATATAATTTTAAATATGGATTCGTTATAATAAAAATAGGCTAAGGGTTTGGACCTAGGCTTTATAATCTCAAAAACAAAGGGCTATGTGTCTTAAGTCAAACGATGACCTACTTAATCACGCGCGATCGATTGCAAACTGTTTTGGAGTCAATGGTGCAGTGCTTGTCGACTCGCGTGCCCCTTACCTTAAGATTGAGGACTTGTCTTGTCGTGGGTTTTAATATTTGTGTCTCATAAATAAATATAGAAAATCTATGTACTCAAATATCAAATGCCTCCATATTTCGTATCTAGCCTATGCATTTTAATATTTTGCTATTATTAAATGTCATATGGATTAATTTAATTTTTTGAATGTATAAAATATAAATATAAAATTATACTAATTTAACAATTAATTTTTAATGTATGAATTAAATTTTCTTTTAAAATAATATCAAAACAACTTTAAAACTCTGATCTATTTCATTAGTCCGTCACAATTAGTTTAATAGATGGGAATGAAGTTTACATCAAATAAATTAATTTTTTAATTAAAATATATAAATAATAGGATTTTTCATTTTATTAACTAATTACCATTACATCAATATCTAATTGATCTAATAATTAGATATCGGTATCTTTTAAATAAGATATCAGATTATAGTATTATGTATAGAGAAAATAAATATAGAGAGAATTTTATCCTTTTAAGCACTCAACTTGATTTAAATTGAATTTAATCGAAACTAATATAATTACCAAATACAGATAGTTTATTAAAAAAAACACTAATTACCACCACAGTTTAGCTGAAAGACCCTTCTTGTGGCAAATCTATCACCCTAAGCATAGTATTTTTAGAATTTTAGATTAAGGATAAAGGAGCTCATTTGTACTATTAATAAATAGAAAATTGTGTTTATGGCAATTCAACTTCTCTTAGCATTTATTTAAAAAAAATGACAAAATAAACAAAAGAAAAAATATCTAAGATGAGGAGGAAATATTAAAAAAATCACCTATTAACACTCAACCTTTATTTTTCTCATAAAAATTCTTTCTAAAATTGCCCTCTCTTATTTTTACTTGTGATGTGCATTCAAACGTTAACAAACAATAATAACAATAATATGATGTCTGATCTCAAATTTTGGAGTTATTCATTTAAAAAATAAATATAGGATAAATGAAAAAAAAACATAAAATAAAAATTTGAAAGTAAAAATAGAAAAAATAATAGTAAAAAAATAAAAATAATGAAAAAAGCGAAAAAAATATTCATAAAAACTTAAAGTAATAAAAGAAATAATTTAATTATTTCAAATTCTCTTCCGTCACTCATTTTTATCTAAAATTATCTTCTCAAATAAATTTTTTACACTCATATCTTTACGTATAATTTATATCCAAATTTTTAACGATTTATCCCGATACACCACTAAATTTTCTACATTTAAGATCTTGCATCTCCTAACTAGTATATTTTTAGGTTTTCGTTACACATGTCAAACTACCTTAGGTGATACTCTAGTATTTTATCCACAATTGAACCCACGTCCAATTTAATATATATCTTTTCTTTTCTAATTCTATCTTTTTTTAATTTTACCACACGTTGATTTGAATATTCTTATTTCAATTATAACTATTTTATATTTTTATTGTTGTTTAATAACTTAACATTTGGTATCATACAATAATGCAAATTTTATTACGATTCTATAAAATTTTCCTTTTAAATGCAATGTTATCATGCGATTGCAAAAAACTTCATATGCACTTCTTTGTTTCATCTAATTAGTTTGAATTCTGTGATTCACATTTTCATCTATATTGTCACCGTTTTGAATGATAGATTCAAGATATTTAAAACGTTCACTTTTTTGTACGTACTAACCTTCTAACCTAATAGTTTTTTTATCATTCTGATGGATGACACTAAATCTATATTTCATATATTTAATTTTTAACAAACTCAATTTAAATTCTCTTGATTCTAATATATTTCTCAATAATTCTATTTAACATTAATATCCTCTTTGGTTTTATCAACCCACACTATATCATATACAAAAAATATATATCATGATATTTTTTTTAAATACTTTTTATGATTTCATCTATCACTATTATTATAAAAAAGAGTGGACTTAATACCGAATTTTGGTGAATTTCAACTTTAATTAGGAAACTATTATTTAAACCACCATAAGTTTTTACTTTGGTAACAATTTCTCCATACATATTTTTGATAAAGTTGATATATTTTAAGAAAATCTCATTTTTCATCAACGTACACTACAATATGTCTCTAAATATCTTATCATATACTTTTTTTAGATCAATAAATACTATATGCAAGCTCTTTTCTTCATTTTAAATATTTTCATTAAATGTCTTAATAAGTGAATGGTTTCAATAGTGGATTATCTTAATAAAAATTTAAATTGATTTTGAAATATATTTATTTCAAATCTCAATATATATTCTATCACTTTCTCACTATCTCTCTCTTTCTCTCAATTTCACGGTATGACTTATAAATTTAATTTCCCTAATAATTTTGTATATCTTATTTATTGTTATATAGTGATACAACAGTACTCTCCCTCTATACTTTTGGCATTTTCTTAGTTTGTTAGATTTTGCTAAAAAGATGTATTAACATTTATATTCTTACTTCACTCAAACACTTCTACACCTTAATAGGGATGCCACGAGTCCTATAACTTTATTAATTTTATTTAAAATTTCTTTTATTTTATGAGAATGAATTTTGTATTTAAAATTTTTTTTATCTTCTCTACAGATACCGTGATATCGTTGATATTTTTTGTACTCTCAATATTAAAGAGATTATAAAATAATTATTCTAACGTTTTTTTATGTTTTCATTCCTTACAAGTATATTATTGATCTTACTCTTAATATACCTAATATTATTTATATCTTTTTCCTTTTCTCTCTTAGTTTAGTAATTTTGTAAATTTCTTTTTCTCCATTCTTAATTTATAGTTTTTTATATAATTCGTTATACACTTTATTTTTTGATTTGTGAATAACTTTTTTCACATTTTTTTTGCAATCTTATATTTTCAAATATATCACTATCTCTCTTAATTTTAAGGTTTTTATAATTTTTTTTTACATTCAAACATTAAGTATTAAAGGAAAAAAATAACACTCACAATTCTAGTAAAATAATAACAATAAAAATACTTTTCTAAATTTTAGAAAAATTTAAATTTATGTTCATGAAATATTTAATATATATTTTATATGTCACACATATTTAACGTATGTTAGGACGAGTATTGACTTTTGGATTTTGGAATAATTCTAAACTTTTGAATTATCACGCTTAATGAGAACAACTATTCATATTCCGTTCAAATATTTATATATAAATCTTTCTTATAACTTTATTTGTACACACAAAAATAACAATAAAGAAAATAAAATCATTCCATGTAAAATCATTCTCTCTGTATTGTATTTAATTTTTTTTTTTTTTAAATTTCACAACAATTTTCCCTTCATCATAAAAACCGAGGTATATATGACAGAAGCCATTCTAACCCAAAAAGGAAAAGAGAAAGAACAATCGATGAGGAATCTGTTATAAAAAATATTAAAAATCATCTACTAAATACTGAATTGTTGTGGTAATAGTATTCTTTTTTTTTTTTCTTTTGCCATATTGTTTCATAATGCAAATGTGGGTTTTTTATTTTTTTTTTTTCATACTTGTGCCCGCAAGAAGCACGTTTTCTCAGCGTTTTGAGTGTTGTTTGCCCCTTCGCTGACTGGTGATGTGATTGAACGCGGAGTTTATGTCATGCATGAGCTAATGCATTGTCCTTTTCTTTCCTTTTAAATATTTATTAACAATTTACTCGTTGCGTCGATATTTATAATAAAATATTTTATTTATTTATTTTTAATGCACAAAATTAAAATTCACAATTTTATTTTAAAGATAAATCAACTAGGCATTTGTGTCAATAATAGGACAACGAATATCAATGTGAATTGCTAGAATAACCATAACAGCCTATTTTTATTTTTCCTTACTATAATTTTAATGATAATGACTTTTTCCCGATCTACATTTTCTGATGGAATTAGGGAATATTTTTCTTTTTACTTGTCTTTATACAAATTTTTGGATCTATCGGATAAAAAAAATCAATTTGTATTTGAATTTTTTTTTTTTTTTGGCCCTTTTTTCCGGGTACAATGGATTAGAAATTTAGAGAGTTAATCATGCAAAGATTAGCACGAAACTATATAGGGTGCAAGCTACGTGGCACCATGAATGAAGGATAACAAGAAATAATAATACAAAGTGACAAGAAGAGAGAATTAATTATGTAAATGATACTATGTTTGTAAAGATATCAAAATGATAAAAAAATTTTACATAAATATTCTTTTAGAGATCGTGTATAAATTTTTATGAATACGTATATTTTTATAGTTTTCACAACCACTAAATAAATAATATTAGGATGGCATTGGCATTCATTATAAAACATTAGAAGTATTCATAAGACAAATCATAATATTTTGCTTTGTCTTAAATCATTGAATGGGTCTAGTGAAGACTTTTCGAGTATTAAGAGAGAGAGAGAGAGAGAGAGAGAGATTATATGGTCGAGGAAATTCGAAACACGAGGTTGGGCAATGATGCAACATTTGACGTTGTTAGATAGGATCAAATTGTTGAATGTTTGACCCCAATAGAATAATTACCATTGAAATCTAATGGATATGATCTTAGCCTATATGGATTAGAAATGAGTCCCTATCAATACAAAGTCGTTCTGCCACCGTATTTCGTTTTTCACATTTTCCATTTGGTAGACAAAACCTTTCGTCCCTTCTTTTCCCGACGTTTGAGAAGTTAAATTTGTTCTTAGAATTACTGTATTTAAAAAGTTAATTATTGAAAATATTTAATTTCATATCGTATAGATTTATTAATTGTTTAAAAAAAAACATATTAATACATAGTAAAAGCTGTAACTATGATATTTTAATCATTGATTAATTTAGTACAAATAATATTTTTCGTATAACTTTTTATAGAAATACCCATTTCGTGATTCATGACAAATGATATCAGCGTACTTAGAATTGACCTATTTTTAGTATTTTTCTTATCTCTTTCTTATCCATGTGCTCGTTTCATCATTTAGGGCATTATGTTATCTTAGAATTTGTTCAACAAGTTACCCAAATGTTTATTCCATACACCAACTTTGAATGGTTGAAAAATATTGGAAAAACTTAGTGGTTTACTTTTTCAAAGATTTCATCATATTATGATCTCCTTAGATTTTTTTAATTTTCTATGAAACAATGAAAGAGTGGTAATTTCATTTATACTTATTTAGCACCCAATATTTTTTTTTTGGCTAATACGGTGAAAAGAAATGACTAACGTAATTAATTTTGGCCTAAGCTTTCTTGATATTTAGACTCATACCAACTTCATTTTTTTTTATAATTAATGGATATCTAAAATTATATTTCGATTAATTCGATTTAAGTATTGTCAAACCTAATTTAGAGGAAATATTTCATAATATAGTTTTTTTTCATTTTCAAATTTTAAATCTGAAATTTAATTAAAAGATTTAATATATTTATTCATTAATTCAAGTGTCAATTAGTCTCGCACCCGACCTCATTCAAATTCATATTCAATTACCAAAAAGTCTAAACTTTTTGTCAGTGAAAAATTTGACAATCACAAAATTCTCACAAATACCTGACTTAAAGTCTAATTTCGAAAAAAATCAATTAATTAATATTTTTAGACTCATAAATCTTCTAATAAATTAAAAAATAGGTCATTTTTTTTCCTATTTTAACAAAACTGATGATAAAAGATTAAAACTGCAAGAGGGTAATTACCATTTCTGTTTGTTCTAGGATTAAAAGAGAGGACCAATGCGTCTCTAAGTTCTTGATAAGATTAAGAGTAAGATGAGAGCCAACAATCAAACATTATATAAATTGAGGAAAGAACGAGCTCCTCACGGTTGTCCAATTGACAACCAGGGACGCTCATCAACTTCATTCAAAGTCTGGAATGGTCGACATCATGAGCTCCATGACCATTGAAACATTTCCAATCCCCCCCCCCCTCTCTCTCTCTCCTCTCCTTCCAAATCAAGACCAAACATCGATCTTTTCAAGGGATTTGTACAAATATATATATAGTGGAAATAAGATAAACCATTTAGAGTTTATCATTTTGGAATTACATTAATATATTCATAGTAAAGTAATTCCGGGCCAAATCATGCTTGGCCCGGAAGTGGGTGTATCCAATTCATTAATTATACTTCGAAATCATATATTTAGTGACATGTTATTTTTCAATTAGTTGCACTAAGTATTATATAAGACCTTTTCTTTTATCAAGTTGTCATTCAAATGACTCAAACGCCTTGCATGGAATAAAATTTAAGGATCGAAGTCTTACTCTCCTCTCGGCCGTGTTATGAGAAAGAGAGAAAGAGAAAAAGCACTGCTCGGTAAGTGGCCAACCGATCATCATTAGAATATCAAAGAAGGAATTATTGTATATATTTTTTTTATTTTTATTATTGATATCCGGAATTTACTTGATTAATGTAATTCAAATATTATAAAACTCATTTTAGGATTGATTCTCGTAAATACTTTTTCGTTATTCTCATGATTCGAATTCAAAATTTTTAATTAAGAGAATAAAGTATTCGATCACTCAAATTAAAAAAGTTTAATAATGAATTCTTGTATATGATCAAGTGTTATGAAATCCATGACTATTTACTCAACAATTTTACCTGCCCCCACTTTAGGAAGAATTCTTTTTGGTTATACAGCGTAAATAAAATCATGAAAATACATATATATTTATAAAAATTTAAATACCAAACTTTGAAAAAAATATTTAAACTAAGACTTTTTACGATTTGAGTGTCCTGTGAGAACACGTTACGAAGAAAATGTTGACATAACATTGAGATTTAAAAAAAAAAAAAAAAAATACAAACAAACAAACAAACAAAGAAAAGAAAGGTGAGAGGCCCCAAGACAAACAGAAAAAAACATGGGTCATACGCGATCTTCCTCCTCAATCGAAACTAGAGAAACTCTTTAAACTAGGATCTAAGCCCTCATCCAGGAGCAAGGCTGAAAAATTAATATTGTCAATTCCCGTTGAAAACATTCTATTCCGGGAAACTTTCTCAGGCGTCGTTGAGAATGTCGGCACTCTAATGGAAATTACCGGTGTCAAACTCTTATTGGTCATTTGACGGTGGTAGCTGGACAGTAGAGGAGTAAAGAGAAAAGAGAGAGGAAGGGGGAAGATGGGGGCTTTTTTTCTTTTTGGGCATGGGTTAGGAAACATGTGCTCTTACCAATAACGATTAAAACAAACAAATCGAAATCATAATTACTAAAAAAAAAATAAAACTAAGTATATTTAATGTGATTCTAGGTTATTTATTTATTTTTCTTTTTTGACAACTTGATTCTTAGTTTAGCCCTATCATTTGTATTACTTACAAAAAAGGTTATTGTACAAAATTTTATGAAAGAATTTATAATCAATTATAAGTCAATTTTTTTATGAATATCATGGGTATTGATATTCATAAAGTTTATAGTTGCCGGTTTATTATCAATTTTTGAAAAATAGAATAGTAAAATAGTTGATAGTCGTTGTATGAATACAAAAATTATAAATTTTGTAAATATCAATATTTGTTGAATGTGAATAAAAAATTTATAAAATTTAAAAATATCGATATTTATAAAAATTATAAAAATTTCTAAAAATCTATTTTTATAATATAAAAATATAAGAAATCGTGTAAAAATATATTTTGATTTGAAAGTAAAAGTTAATTCCAAATTACCTGCCATATAATCTCTCCTCCTCTCTCTCTCTCTCTCTCTCTCTCTCTCTCTCTCTCTCTCTCTCTCTCTCTTATGTAAAGGGATGGAAAACTTTGGCATCTGTGTCATGTGACCCTTCGCTGAGCAAAGAAAGTTTCTGAACTTTACCCTCAATTCACAAATTAATTTTTGAACTTTAAAACACTATAATGAGATTCACAAACTTTTAAAAATGTAACTGATTGATCCCTCTATTAGTGATAGAACTAATTTGTTCATTAACCGTTAACATGATGAATGAATTAGACATGTGGATGTTGATGTGGTAATGCCAAGTCAGCATCCCAAAACACCGTGGGAGAGGAGACGAGAGAGAGAAAAGGGCAAGGGAGGAGGGAGTGAGAGAGAAAAGATTCTTTTCTTTTAATTGATTTGGGGAAGAGGTCAACAAATTGGTGAGTTGGTATTGCTACGTTAGCGTAATGGCATTGAAATATGTTTCGAGATGTTGACTTGGCACCGTCACTTCAATATTCATACGTCCAACTCATTTGTCACATTAGTAGTTAACGGACAAATTCGCTCCGACACTTATGAAGGGATCAATCATTTCAATTTTTAAAAGTTTGAGAACTTCATTGTAGTATTTTAAAATTTAAGAATTAATTTGTAAATAAGGGGTAAAGTTTAGGTTTGAACATCTAATCCTTGCGCTGTGCAAAAGGGGGATAAAATTTTGCCTAATCTATAGCCGGCAAGCAATCGTTGTCTTCTGACCAAGCAAGACTAAGAAAAGAGCCAAGGTTAGGCTGACGTTTTCGGATGGGAGAAGAAATGAATAATCTCTGACCTGGCGGCCACGTGGTCCCCATATGTTTGCCGATGTAGGTGGCTGGATGACGTGAATGGGCCCCACGTGTCTCCTGCTAGGACTACAAGGTTTCGTACGCAAATATGTTTTGGCCGACATACCCAGAGAGTCCTCGTCAACTGTCGAATCCCTCCAAACCCCTTCGGTCCAAAACATCAACCGCCACGTTATTCCAGAATGAAATTGAATCTTAAAAATAAAATCTGGTATATAAAATTTAATTTAATAAATATCAATACTCAATCAATCAGAAATTGCTCTTAACTCTCCAATTCTCTACTTTCTAAATATCCACCGGAACATTTAAATTTAATATTTACTTTTTATTTTTTCAACAACGGTCGAATTTCAATTATTATACTTCGAGAGTTCGTAATTATATATAATAGGTAAATAAAAGAAGCAAACACTAAATATTTTTCAAAACTTTTCTTTAGGGCATTTTTAAGAATTAAAATCTTAATTTTTGTCTAGAAACAAGTGTATTTCTATTTATTGATTTAAGCACGATTAGGATGCAAGACAATTTCTTTTTCACCATGTTATTATTTATAATTATATTTAGGATTCAAGAGAAAAGAGTAGAATTTAATATTTATTGAAATTTAAATTATAAATTTTTGAGAAAAAAAATTGAACGTTAGATGATCAGTATTATTATCATTTTTGGGTATTGTTGAGATCTTCATCTTTGATATTCAATTCCAAACCACACCAAAATATAATATTTTAAATAAACAAAAAAGATTGCCAAATAGAGTAAGAGTAACTCACATAAAAGAAATGACTGTCTATTTACCTATACCCTGAAATTAACACAAATAGAAATTATTCCAAAGAAAAAAAAATATTATTTATTCCTTAAAAATACTCAAAGAGAAATATTTTTTGGGGATAAAAAATTATTGCCAAACATGTTTTAAACATTTAAGTCTTATAATTACTAAATAATTCGAAAACACAAAATCACAAAAAAAAAAAAGGTCTAATAATTAAATATCCCAATTCCACAGAAAATGTCAGGAAGAAAAAGAGCATCTCTTTTGCGTGTAATACGACGTCGTACGAAAATTTGTCGGAAGAAAAGCTCGACCAAGCTTCCCTATATAAGCACACACCTCTCCGCTCAACAAAATGCACTTCTCTCTCCCTCTCTTTCTCTCTGTCTCTGTCTCTCTCTCTCTCGTCAGTCTCTCTCTCTCTCTCAACGTTTAATCATGGCCGTTGATTTTGAACCAAAATCATCACCACTTGGTCCTCCTCCATGCGAGGCAGATGCAAAAGCACTAGAATTCATAGAAGAGATGACCAAAAACTGTGATTCGGTTCAAGAACATGTGCTGTCGGAAATTTTGACTAGAAATGCCAATACCGAGTATCTCCGTCGGTTCAACCTCAACGGTGCAACCGACCGAGACTCGTTCAAGTCCAAACTCCCCGTCATCACTTATGAAGATCTTCAACCCGACATTCAACGTATTGCTAATGGCGACAAGTCTCCTATCTTGTCTTCACATCCCATCTCCGAATTTCTCACTAGGTATTTCAACCTTAATTATTTTTCTTTTTTTGTTTTTTGGTCTTTTTGTTAATATTTGGATTTTGATTCTAAATATATAGTTCTGGGACGTCCGCCGGCGAGAGAAAACTCATGCCCACGATTAAGGATGAAATGACTCGTCGTGTTAAACTTTATAGCCTTCTAATGCCCGTCATGAACTTGTAAGTATTCATTTTTTTCTATTTCTTGTATTTTTTGTTTCATTTATTTTAGTTTGGTCTCTGTGAATGACTAATTTGGTAACCGTACATAAGTGTTCCGATTTTATGTGCTAATCTCTCTCCTTTTTTTCCAGATATGTTCCTGGACTAGACAAAGGCAAGGGCCTGTACTTCCAATTTGTGAAGGCAGAAACAAAGACCCCAGGAGGCCTAGTGGCACGTCCAGTCCTCACAAGCTACTACAAAAGTGAGGAGTTCAGAAACCGACCCTATGATCCGTACAATGTCTACACAAGCACAAATGAATCAATCCTTTGCGTGGACGCCTACCAGAGCATGTACACCCAAATGCTCTGTGGTCTGCATTACCGCGAAGAAGTCCTACGAGTAGGAGCTGTCTTTGCCTCTGGCCTTGTTCGCGCCATAAAATTTCTCCAGCTTAATTGGCAAGAGCTTGTCCATGACATCAAAACTGGCACTCTCAACCAAAAAATCACTGACCAATCTGTCCGTGACTCGCTCTCCCATCTCATACCAAACACTGAATTGGCTGGGTTTATCACTAGGGAGTGCTCTAGTGGAAATTGGGAAGGAATTATCAAGCGCATTTGGCCCAACACCAAGTATCTTGACGTTATTGTTACTGGTAATTGCCTCCTCTCAAATTTTTTACAATTTTTTTGTTGGGAAATTTTTTGTTTCCCTAAAATTTTCAAAATCTTTTAAAACATCATTAGAGAAATAAAACGGATTTTATTAACCAATCACTTAAAAGAGTTTGGCCCTGAAGTAGCATTTCTTGCTTGCCTTGTGCTGCTAGGGGCAATGGCTCAGTATATTCCGACGCTAGATTACTACAGCGGAGGATTACCAAAGATGTGCACGATGTATGCTTCATCCGAGTGTTACTTCGGACTTAACCTAAAACCATTGTGCCATCCATCCGATGTTTCTTACGCAGTCATGCCAAACATGGGATATTTCGAGTTTCTCCCTCATGATCCATTGGCTCCACCTCTCTCACGTGACTCTCCTCCTCGTCTTGTTGACTTAGCAGACGTCAAGGTAGGAAAAGAGTACGAGATCATAATCACAACGTACTCCGGGCTATGCCGATACCGTGTTGGTGACATTCTCTACGTCACCGGTTATTACAACAATGCTCCCCAGTTCCGCTTTGTAAAGCGAAAAAACGTATTGCTAAGCATAGACTCAGACAAGACTGATGAACCTGAGCTGCAAAAAGCTGTTGAAAATGCTTTAAACTTGTTAAAAGGATTCGACACGAATGTGGTAGAGTACACAAGCTATGCAGACACTAAAACAATTCCGGGTCACTATGTTATTTATTGGGAATTGCTTGTGAGGGACCCTGCGAACCCTCCGAGTCATGAGGTGTTGAACAAGTGTTGTTTGGCTATGGAGGAGTGCTTGAACTCAGTTTACAGACAGGGTCGAGTTGCAGATAACTCGATCGGGCCTTTGGAGATTAGGGTTGTTAAGAACGGGACATTTGAAGAGCTGATGGATTATGCAATATCAAGAGGAGCTTCTATTAATCAGTTTAAGATGCCGAGGTGTGTGAATTTTACACCCATTGTGGAGCTTCTTGACTCTCGGGTTTTGTCCGTGCATTTTAGTCCTTGTCCTCCTCAATGGACCCCAGAACGACGTCTTTGAATAGGCTTGGCACATGGACTATCAAGTCTTGAATAATGAACTACTGCAATTACCTCTCTCTGTCTCTCTCTGTCTCTCTCTCTCTCTCTCTCTCTCTCTCTCTCTCTCTGTCTCTCTCTCTCTCTCTCTCTCATGTTTGTTGATGGTGATGTTGTGATTTCGAGTTAAAGGAATTTGTTTTTGAAAGTGTCTTCTGTTGCTTACTTTGGAAACATATTAGGGGTGGACCTTTATGTGGGGTTCAGATCAAATAATGCGTAAGCAAGGAATTATGTTGTTTTGTCTATATACATACGTGTGTTGGCATATATATCGTCTCTCTTTTCGTCAGCTCCCGTGGAAAAAAAATGGAAGTTGAGAAAGGGACATTTAAATAAATACTCGAACAAAAATATGTATATGGAATATTTGCGATTAATGTGATGTAATATAAAGTTCTAATAGTGTATGTTTATTGTGATTGAATCGAAATATATGATATGGATACCAACGTTTAGTTGGTTCAGTGGGAAGGTTGTTGATACCCTTTAACCATATTCTGTTTTAACTCGATATGAAAACAGAAAAATTTACATTGAGAGATCCCTCTCAAAAGAGAGTTCGACAGCGGGTTGATTTAGATTAGTCGGGATGAAATTCTAAATATATTGTACAGTGACTTTAGTTAGGGTAAAAAAAAAAAAAAGAAATATATGATATGGGTGTTTGATCAATGTCTCTTCACTAAAATATCTGCATGGATTTTTCCCAAATGATTGCTAAATTAGTGCCCTTGTTTCTTTTAATTATGCTTTTTCCTCTTCTATAAATTAAAAATTTTCAATTGACCCCGGTGAAAGATTTTTTTTTTTTTTTTGAGGTATATGATTTTTATTATTATCTCATGGGACACCAAAGTGTAGTTTAGAGTAACAAAAGCAACCAAGCAAGAGAATAATGCAACTCTAGTTAATTGATAAAAGGTGTAATTACACAAAGCCAAGTAGATGGTTTTCATTTGATGCTTTTCACGGACCTAAGATTTGCTTTAGGGAAATGTTGTGGAAAATTATAGTTTTTTTTTTTAACCAATCAAGAGTAAAGGGGTAATTTGAAAAAATATCAGTTACCTCAATTTGACTTGATTTTCTTTTGTTTTCTTTTCAACTAACATAAATAGAAAAATATATTACTTCATAAGTAAGATATAAAGTTTTATAAAAAAAAAAAGAAAAAATTATTTATATTAATAATTTTATTTTATTTTAAATCAAATTTTCAAAAGTAATACACAATTTGGCGCAATCTCCTCTAATTTTTTTTTTCTTTCTTTTCCTTTTTTAAAGAGGTTGTTGGGAGTATTATTTAGCTAGATTTTGATATTTAGGTGGATATTGATGCGGTATTCATTGAAAAAGTATTTAGAAAAACGTTTCATAAAAATTATTTGAAAAAGAAAAGGGTATTCACCGATATTAAAAAAATCTTTTTTTACTGAAAATAAAAAAATATCCAACAAAATAAATAAACAATCAAAAATTAAAAATTTTTTAATTGTCCTTACTCAAAAAAAAAATCTAATTTTGTTTCGAATTTCAATTGAAATTAATAAATTATATAAAAAATATTTTTTTTCTTTCCTATTTTAAAAGGGGTTGTTGGGAGGTTATTTACCCAACTTTAAATATCTGGTAGGCTACGATGTGGCATTAAATGGGCAGACATTTGGCAAAAGTCTTCTAGTGATTGCACGGGCTGTTTTGTTCAGGACTTGTCATTGGAAAATCATTGTCTTGTCCTTTTTTCCATTCATTAAACTTTAAAACTTTAAGTTTGGCTTTTCTTTAATTGTATTTTATAAAATCTTTTATGCTCCAAAACTCACCGGTTATTGGAGAGAGGGTGTCTAGGATAATTTTACTTATCTTTTTTTTATATATATTAAATTTGAATATTAGATTACAGAATTGAAAGAGAAAGATTAAAATCATTAGATTATCTCTTTAAAAATAATAATTTTGCTTCTCTATGATTGCATGAGCATGGCAATTCACTTACGAATTATTTAGTTTATTGTTTTGTAAAAGTAAAGAGAGAAAGAGAGGGAAAAAAAAGGGAACCCTCCCACAGGAACATCTAAACGAACAATGTACAAAAAGTCGATGAGACATATACCGAAATAATATATTAAAAAAAAAATTTTAAAACAATCCAAACGGAAAAAAATTTCTCCAAATAACCTGAATTTGTCAGCAGTTGGAGACGCGACACACTGTGTTGCGTTTTCAACCTGCGACACACTCTGTCGCGTTTTCAACCCGCGACAAAGTTCAGAGAGAGAGAGAGAGGAGTCCGCGGGGCAGGGGAGAGGGAGAGAGAGAGAGAGAGAGGAGTTCGCGGGGCGGGGGGGGAGGGAGAGGGGAGGAGAGCGGCGGGGGGCGGGGGGCGGAGGGGGGAGGGAGGATCGCAGCGGGGGGCGGCGGGGGGAAGGAGAGAGAGGGGAGGACCGCGGCGGGGTGTGGAGGGGGGAGGGAGGGAGGGAGAGAGAGAGAGGGGAGGGCCGCGGAGGGGGGAGGGAGGGAGAGAAAGAGGGGAGGGCGGCGGGGGGTCCGCCGGGGGAGGAAGAGAGAAAGAGGGAGGGGGCGGGCGACGGAGGGGGAGGGAGGGAGAGGGAGGAGTGCCGCGGGGGGAGGGGGAGAGAGAGGAGGGCCGCGGCAGGGGAGAGAAAGCGAGAGAGTTGCGGGGGGAGGGAGGGAGAGGGAGGAGTGCCGCCGGGGGAGAGGGGGAGAGAGAGAGGAGGGCAGCGGCGGTGGAGAGAAAGAAAGAGAGCCGCGGGGGGAGGGAGAGAGAGAGAGAGCCGCGGGTGGCAGAGAAAGGGAGAGAGAGAGCCGTCGGGGGGAGGGAGAGCGCAGCGCCGAGGCGCGGGTGGTGGAGGCCTGCGGCTCTCTCTCTCCCTCCCCACGCGGCTCTCTCTCTCCCCCCACGGCTGTCTCTCTCTCCCTCCCTCCCTCACCCGCCGGCGGCTGTCTCTCTCTTTGCCCCAGCCGCCCGCGACCCCTCCCTCCGCCGCCCGCGACTCTCTCTCTCCCTCCCTTCCTCCCCCGCGGCTCTCTCTCTTTTTCTCCCCCGCCGTGGCACTCCTCTCTCTCTCTCCCCCTCCCCCCTGCGGCACTCCTCCCTCTCCCTCCCTCCCTCCCCCACCTCCACACGAGGCTCCCCTTCCCTCCCTCCCCCACTGCCGCCCTCTGCGCGCGGGAGCCTCTGGGCTATGTCGCGTCTTGAAGACGCGGAATAGCCTGTCGTGAGTCCAACCCGCGACAAATATGGTATAGATGTGGAATTTGTTTGCTATTCGGGTTTTTTTTTTTATTTTTTTAGGGTATATTTTGGAACATAACCCAAAAGTCGATACCGGAAACGACAATATTTTTATGAGCAAAAATAATTAAATAAATCTTTAATAGCCTCTGTGCATGGAGTCGTCTTCTTTCCTTATATAAATATTTGAATATATCTTTATTTCTGATGTGGCACCAGACCAGCCCAACCAAAAATAAATAAATAAAAAAATTTGTTTTTTTCTTCTTTATAATTTTATGAGTATAGCCATTTACATGTGAATGATCTAATTTGTAGTTTCATAAAAAATAAATAAATAAATAAATAAATAAATAAATAAAAGAGAGAGAGAGAGAGAGAGAGAAAGAGAGAGAAGATTCCATCCGTAGAAAGACCCTGAACAATGTACAGAAATTAGATACTCCAAACCAACTATAATTTTTATTAAAACAAAATTATAATAAAAAAAAAAAAAGGCCACTTAATCCCCCAGTTTCCCCTACCTTTCCATTCCCTTAAATTTCTCATTAATACGCTCTCTTCCTTCTAAATTTCCATTAATACGCAAAACGCAGACCGCTGAGGAAGGGCGTTTCGTTATATAAATCGCTGAATATAAGTTATTTTTGGCGTGGGATCAGCCCATCTACGCTCTCTTCATTATGAATTTCCCCTCGTTGAATGTCAATCAAAATTCTCCATTACTCCACAAACCTTGTGCCATACCTCCGTTAAAGATTGTGAATTCAAAAATTCTATTGTTGCATCAATCCCCCCATTTGCTGTGTCATTCAAAACTATCGATTAATACCAATGTTAACAGCATGCAGCAAAAAGATTTAACATAAATTTTAAAGTGAACAAAACTATTAATTAATGTTATTAAGTAAATTAATTAAAATTTAATATTTTTTATACCGGATTAAATTGTGATTTATATTCTTATCATTTAGTTAATTGTAAGTTATTTGAGTTTATAGTGTGCATGTGAGTGTTATTGAGTAATTGCTTTTTAATCTCTCACTTCCCTAAAAATAAATGAATAAATAAATAAATAAAAATAAAAAATAAAATTATTGAATTTGACTACGTTGAGAGACTCCTACCTCCTAAGAGAGATCTTAGTAATCGAGACGAAACTCCAGATACAGGGTGATGGACCAAGTTCAAGGGCACAAAAAAAAATAATACTTTAAATATTGAATTTGACCGTATAAAATTTTATATTAACCAAGAGTTTAATTCAAGGAAATTATTAAATAATTTAAAATTCATGCAAGTAATTAATACAAATTTTATGTTGAAATCTTGTCGTTAACTTTTGAATGATTTTGAGCCGGATTACAAAGGGTTTTTGTATATCTCTCCTTCTTTTGTCTCTCTCTCCCTCTCTCTCTCCCTCTCTCTCCTGCTCTTTCTTTACATGATGGGATGTGATTTTCCTTTGTTGGGCGGACAAGCTTGGGCACATGGCTACCACATTAATTTCTTTCTCCATGTGATTCTTTTTAGGAGAATGAATGCCGAAAGTGAGAGATTAAGCAAAGTATAGATTGAGAAATTTAAAGTAAGTGATTTTTAGGCGCGGTGCCCATGGTCTTCTTTTTCCCTTTTGTTCAACATTCCAAGTTCTTACCTCACTACTCTTTACTGCCTTTCATTGAAAAAAAAAATCTCTCTTACTCGTTTCCCTTTTAACATTCATAAATAGCTAACTTTTTATCACCTTTGCATATGTTTTCAAATCACATATTTTATTAAGACTGATGTTTCGTCAGTCTAGTAAAAGAATATTAAATTTTTTTAATTAAGATATTAAATTCGAGTTTTAAAAATATAAAAAGATCTTACAATATTCAAATCAAATTAGTAAAATAACTCTAAATTTTGAATTTTTGTGTAACAAAAAAAAAATTAGAAAGGTAACCCATATACCTATGGTCAAGTTTAATATTACTAAAAAAAAAAAAAGAATCACATAGTTTATTAAGGTGGATGATGGATTTTTTATTTTTACTTATTTAAATAATTTAAGAATGAAAACTATATATTCTATTAAAATTTTGTTCCGTTAGTTGATAAATATGATTTTTTAAATAAAACAAAATAAAGCAATTAAGTGAAAGAGATTATTTTCCAAGTGTGCCTTCTTCTAGGCTTAATCTCATAATTACATTATTATGTTAAATGATCTCTAATTTAGTCCAAAACATAGTCTATTCTTTTTGTATAATTTAAAATTCAATCATTAAAATAATATTACAAAGATTTTAAGTTATCAAATTTCTTTGGATTGAGTGGTTAAGAACATTTTATCCTCTTAGCAGAGATCTCGAATCCGATCTCTAAAAGTGACGAAAAATGATTTATGAGAACTAATCCCTAAAATTGAGTTTTACAATTTCAAAACAAATTAATCAGATAAATCTCAAATATCGATGGTAAAAATAAAAAAAAAATAAGAATTTTAAGTTCATATAAAATAAATATAATATATTTATAAACTATTGCATGTGATGAATAAACTATACTGAATCCTCGAGACTTGTAAAGTTTAGGAATGATGATGGAGTAAAAAGTAAAAGAAAATAATTAATGTGGACACCAACTTAATCATAACCAGCAATATCTTTATTCTTTGCCAAAAGGATTAATAAATCTAAGTAGTGACCTTTGGATCAAATCCGACCGCCTTTCATTAGGTGTATCATAAAATTGGTACACTAACGCTCTCTCTCCCCACCAAAAGTGCAGGACAAACTTCACCTCCCTGAGGGCCGCAAAGCAGCGTCAGCGAAGACCAAATCGAGTATGGTCTCAATGGGAACTCGTGCAAGTCCTCCTAGGAATATATATATATATATATATATATATATATATGTGTGTGTGTGTGTGTGTTTTATATTAATTTAAATTCATATTACAATTAATTTGCTTCAAATACTATTAAATCTATTTTAGTGGGTAACTTTTTTAACATATTTTTTTATTTCTAAATTTCTAATCAAGATTTTATTAAAAAATTTAATACACTTATCTAGTAAACTGACTGTCCCAACCTTATCTATAATACAAGAATCTCAATTAAGTTTCATCATTAAAGTCGTTGCCGAGCATTCATCTTGAAACGGGACAAGAATTCTCCAAAATTGAAGATCAAACAAAGTCCTCAAATTGAAATCAAATTTATACCCCTCAACAAAAGGAAATCAACGTACAAAGGGAGCATGAGGAAAAAGCTATTCAAATAAAAATATGCTCGTTGAGAGGAGCTTACCTTCCATATGAGTTCTTTTTTTTTCTTGGTATAAACCATATGTATTCGGGAAGTTGAGTAAATCCAGTTTAAACTGGATTAGACTTTTAAGATTAAAATTCTTTTATGTATATTTTTTTATATATAATACTTGAATTCAAAATCTTATTTACGAAGTATCAATACCCAATTAATTAATCAACTAGACGTTGGTCCTTTCATATGAGTTCTGAAGCCTTCCTTGGCGTTTCCCTTATTGTATTTTATTTATTCTCTTTTCTTTTTTAATTTAGAAATATCTTAGGAATTTAACATCATTATTATTCCTTTAAGGCGAAGCTCACGAACCAAAAATTAAGAAAAAATAAATAAGGGAAAAATGAAGAGGTTATGCATCGGATTGTGTTCTGATGGGAATGTATTGGATTGTGTCATTAACCAAAGCAAGGCATTAGCCGAAGTATGTTCGCGTAAGTGGGAATGATACTTTCGTCCTTTAATCAGATCAGGAATTCAACTCTCATTGGGTATGAAAAAAATATTATTGGCAGATAACCCCCTCAATTGAGATTTGATAGATTTTTTGATCCGAATTAATCGGAACGAAACTCCAAATACCGGACGGTCAATTATAAAAAAAAAAAATGCAAAGCATTAAAGTCAATGACCCAGAATTAGCTGGGCCTGGAGCCGATGGCCCAGCCCAATAACAGGTTGTTATCAATTTGTGCTGCACTTGAGGAATGGTGGACCACGATACCTAAAACTGATAATATTTTTATGAGCAAAAATAATTAAATAAATTTTTAAAAGCCCTCTGCGCATGGAGAAGTCTTCTCCCGTATAGTCAGCTTCAAGATTCCTTATATAAATACATGAATATATCTTTATTTCTGATGTGGGACCATCCCAACAAAAGATAAATAAATAATTAAATAATTAAATAAATAATTTTGCTCTTGCTTCTCTGTGATTGTATGGATACTATACCAATCGATATTCGGAATCATATTCTGATTAATTCGGTTCGAGACTTACAATGACTTATTTAAAGGGATTACCATCTTAATATAATTTTTTTTCATTTTCAAATCACGAATCGAACTCGGAATCTTGATTAAGAGATTTCACACCACATCTCACTGACCAACTATACATTAGTACATTAGAAATTGGACATGAAATCAGATAGAGCTTTAAGGAGCAAACCAAAAAAAATAGAGCTTTAAGGTTATTCATTTGAAGTGAAGGAAATAAAACAAATGAAATGACTATGAAAAAAATTTGTAATAATGAAATGAGGAACAGCTTGCAAAGTATTCTCATGCTATATCACGGTTCGCAAGAAGAGAAGGGAACAAATAAAGCTTAGTGGGAACAAAATCTCATGTTTGACTCGTGATTTGAACACGGAATAAATTATGTCGGGAGATTACTCTCCTTAAATAGGTCACTGCAAATCTTAAATCAGATTACTCGAAATATAATTTTGAATATCGATCGATATAATATCAAAAAAAAAAAAGAGTATGAAAAAAGTTTGTAATAATGTCTTTATTTTTATTGTTCCTTTGGGACCCACCCTTGATCCAAAGGTTACCTAATACTAATCAGCTGAAAATGTAAGGTCAACCAACAAAATTTCACATGCTATATTTTTTTTTTCTTTTTTAAAATTTGTACGTAAAAATGTTTTTAATGTCATTATCTATTAAATATTAAAAAAAATCATATTTTAAACTCAAAATAACAATTTTAATCTTAGATTAATATGTAAAAATATATATATATTTGAATATAGATAGTTTGCCAATTGCAAAACATTAACATAGAAGAGTGGAAAATTTTTTTTATTGCACAAAAGGGTAAAAGAGAATATTAATATTATTATTTTATTTTGTTTATCGTAATAGTCTTACTTATTATAAAATATTTACTTAAAATTATAACTACTACTAGACATGACTTTAATATTCGCTTCGTTTAGTTTTCAAATTTATTTTTTTATTTTGTTCTTATACTGTGATTAGATTATAAAAGGGAAATAAATAATTTGTAATTCTAAATTTATTTAAATGATTTTTTTTAATAAAAGCACAAAACATGTTAAGTAATTAAAACAGACTGCAACACGTGTCTTTTTATGCACACTACCACACCAAGGTTATGACAATATATTTATAAACTATTACATGTGATCAATAAACTACACTAAATATCAACTAAATATCAATGTACAATCAGTTTAATTTAATAAGATAGATTGTTGAATCTTTTAATCAAATTTCGAATTTAAAACTTGAAAATAAAAAATACTATGCCATAGTTTTAGTTGATAAAATTAGAAAGGGTATTCATACTAAATTAGAGTTATTGAGGGTCACACTAGTATACAGAGAGTTTAAATTGAGTAGATCAAAAACTGAGTATATAAAATGTAGGTTTAGCAACAATCATTGAAATAATAAAGAAACGATTAAGTTAGATAAACAAAATGTACCCGAAAATAAACGGTTTAGATATCTAGACTCTATCATTCAAAATGATAACAATATAAATGGAGATATGAATCATATAATTCAAGTAGGTTAGATGAAATAAAGAAAATCATTCGGAATTTTTTGCGATCGCACGATACCAATGTATTTGAAGGGAAAGTTCTATAAAATCGTGATTAGACCTACATTATTGTATGATATGAGTATTTGACTATTAAAAAACAATAAAAATAAAAAAATGATCGTAACAGAAATGAAAATGTTTATATGGATATGTGGCAAAACTAGAAGAGATAGAATTAGAAATGAAGAAATTCATAACAAATTGTGAGTTAATTCAATTATGAATAAAATACGAAAATATCGTTTGAGATAATTTGGCTATGTACAAAGAAGATTCAAGAACGCACCGATTAGAAAAAACGAGAACTTAAATATAGAAAATTTAGTAAAATGTAGAGATAAATCGTTAAAAATTTGGATACAAGTTATTAATAAAAATATAATAATTGAGGGTTTAGACGGAAGATAATATTGGATAGAGATGAGTGGTATAAAAGAATCCGTACAAATTAAATTAACATATTTTGGATATATATTATTTATTTATTTTTATTCTCTTTTGTTTTTCTATTTTTATTTTTATTTTTATTTATTTTTATATTTATTTATTTTATTTTTTTTAATTATAATTTATTTTTTAAATGATTGATCATAAATTATTGGATATAAAGATCGGTTTATTGATGTTCGTAGAAAAGTCATCTCTAAATAATAGCCGTAAATGTTAAAATTAGATAAGTTAAATTGTGATTTCTTGGGATTAAAAAAATATTCTAAATCCTCGAAACTTGCAAAATTTTGAAGAGACAATTGACTAAAAGTACGTGAAAATCTGTAATGAGGACACAAACTTAATCATAACCAGCAACATCTTTATTCTTTACGAAAAGTATGAATAGAATTAAGTTGTGACTCTTGGATTGAATAGAATTAAGTTGTGACTTTTGGATCAAATCCGACCACCTTTCATTGGTGGATCGTAAAATTGGTACACTGATGATCTCTGCCCAGCAAAAGTGCAGGACAAACTTCACCCCCATGAAGGCCGCAAAGCAGCGTCAGCGTAGACTAAATCCAATATGGTCTTAATTGAAACTCGTGCAAGTCCTCCTGGGGATATCAACAATAAAAGCATCTCAACGAAGTTTCATCATTAAAGTTGTTGCCCAGCATTCATTTTGAGACGGGACAAGAATTCTCCAAAATTGAAGATGAAAGTCCTCAAATTGAAATTAAATTTATGCCCCCCCGCCAAAAAAAAACAAAGAAAAAAAATGGAAATCAACGTCCAAAGGGAGCATGAGAAAAGCTATTCAAATGAAAAATGCTCGTATGGGCATCTGCGCCCCTTGGGTGCCGGTGCAACCATCCAAGAGGAGCTTACCTTCCATGTGAGTTTTTTTTTTTTTTTTTTTTCTTGGTATAAGCTAAATGTATTTGGTAACCATAATAAATTATGTTCGAGTTAAGTTGAATTCTTAATAAATAAAATCTCCTTTTATTTATTTTTTTATATATAAAATTTAAATTCGAAACATTATTTATGAAGTACTACTCCATAGTCGGTTGACCAACTAAACCTACCTCTTTTTTGGGGGGGTTAAAGGACCGACCAGACATTTTTTTTTTTGATGATAACCGACCAAACATTGGTCCTTCTATATGAGTTCTGAATCAACGGACAGTTTATTTAATAGAATGTAGTATTAAATTTCTTAACCAAGTTTTTGAGTTCGACTCGTGACTTGGACATGAATTAATCAGAATATGACTCCGTATACCGGTTGGTATAATACCAAAATATGAGTTCTGAAGCCTTCTTCGATGTTCCCATTATTTTATTTTTTTTATTCTCTTTTCCTTTT
The DNA here is from genome assembly GCA_033439265.1 of Dillenia suffruticosa. Classification (NCBI taxonomy): domain Eukaryota; kingdom Viridiplantae; phylum Streptophyta; class Magnoliopsida; order Dilleniales; family Dilleniaceae; genus Dillenia; species Dillenia suffruticosa. The sequence continues at coordinate 5,073,355 of JAVTVX010000027.1, forward strand.
TAATTTAGAAATATATTAGGAATTTATCATCATCATTATTCCTTTAAGGCGAAACTCACGTACCAAAAATTAAGAAAAAATAAAGAGGAAATGTATTGGATTGGGTCGTTAACCGAAGCAAGGCATTAAAGTCAATGAACCAGAACAGCACTCGAGGAATGGTGTACCACGGTGGGCTAGGCCACTCTGTCGGCCCACATTAGACATTGGACATGAAATCATGCAGAGCTAAGGTTATTCTCTAGGCTAGATTTGGAGGAAATAAAACGTATAAACATCTGGGGTACAAGTATATACATATTAGTTTTTAAAAAATGAAATGAGTATGAAAAAAACATTTGTAATAATTTATTTATTTTTATTGTTCCTTTGGGACCCACCCCTGGTCCACAGGTTACCTGGTACTAATCAGCTGAAAATGTAAGGTCAACCAACAAATTTGACATACTAGATTAGGTGATACCAACCGTAAAATTGGCTATCATGTGTTATTAATTGTTGATTGTAGTCATTTTAATAATGCAACTCTTAAATCTTCTTACCCTATTATCATAATTTAATATGCTTTACCAATATCCTGTAAGTGAAGTGGTCGGATATTAAACTCGTCTAATTAAATCTCAATTTCAACTCTTGGAAATGAAAAAATAGAAGTTGGCAGAGTTAATCCCTAAAATGAGTTTTATAATATTCAAAATGAATTAATTGGGTAATCTAAAAATTGATTTATGGTAGATACACGTAAAAAAAAAATCCAATATGCTTTGACCTTCGTTAGCTGTGTCACACAACTCATATGGGCCCCGTCCCTTAGGGATGGCTTAAACGATAGTCTCCTTATTTCTATTTTCTATTTTTCTATTCAATCTCGTTAGATTACATCGTAAACGAAAAAAAAAAAAAAAAAATTCCAAAACAAAACCAACTCATAAGGCCCCAAACTGGATGTCCTCCCCAAAGGAACACCTTGGAAATCCAACAACATTTTACATATGCTAACGTAACCTACCATTCAAATATCACACCTTTCGGTCACCGGCCCAAATTTGAACCAAATCTTTTAGTTGAACACGGGAAAGTCTTTGTTCTCCAATCATCTCTTTTGGCAATCTGAATACAGTTAGTTGAATCTTCCCTCATCACTACAACAACCGGTCATCTCTCCACACCATGTCTTCTGTCTCTATCTCTCTCTCTCTCATCTTCATCATCATCATATCTTCTTCTTCTTCTTCTTCTTCTTCCTTCCATTCGTTGTGTGCTGCTATATATCCATTTTTTTGGGGTTCAAATTTCATGGCATTATATTCAGCCATCTCACTTTCCATTACTTTACTACCTTCAGTTTATGACAATATTACAAGTATGTGTGGAAATAGCCCCCTTTTTTAAGGAAAAAAAAAAATTAACCTGTTCTGAAGAACACTAAAACCCCATTTTTAGCAAAGTCCTTTTGCTAGCATCATTAATCTATTTGTTTTCAGGTGTTGTTTTGTGCTAAATGAGGAATCTGAGGAGCTACATTTGAGCTCTTGAAGTTTAGTTTCAAGCTTTTTGAGGTAATGTACACGAACCCCAACCTATATTTTTTGATTGGTATAGGATATAGAGGCACGAACCTATAGAACGGATCTTATTCAAGTAAGATCGTACCTTTTCTTTATTATTTTATATACTAATATCTATTTGAAGTGATTTCCTCTGTTATGCCCTGCAGTAGTAGTCATTTTATATATGTTTGTTAGAAGTATCACTCATTTTTCTCTTATCTTCTTTCCTTTTTTCTTCCCCGGGGGAGTGAAAATTCACTCAATAATTGAAATATACTAATCATATGATCTTGACATAGGAGTTTATTCTAGTTTTAGTTTTGAAGGGTAGATAAAAGGGCAACTAGAGCATCAACTATCACTCTTTCTCCCTTTAAACTCCATAATTGGAATCAATTACATAAATTTTGATAAAAATAGAAATCCTGGTAGGAGTAGATTGTTAACGAAATCAAATCATTTAATCAAAATTTATATCTACTTGGAATTTAAAATCCAAATTAATGAAACTATAAATTCCATTCAAATAAGTTGAGTACATGACTGTCGGGATGGAAGAAGATAATGTTCGATAGCATTAAAATAATCCCCATCAAAATTTTTGTCTACTCTGTTTTGTTGACTGAAGGTTTAGCATTGGTGGTCTAATCTAATGACACCCAACTTCTGTTTCAGCTATTTTCAGTTTTGATTAAAGCAAATAGAAGAAAACAGGGGAGAGCAACTCAGACAACCCCTGTCATGTGTTCACTAGATGGAATGAGACTTAACTTTCACTTACCCAACCCTCACTCTGCTACCCTAACCGGCACCTTTGATGTATACTCTCTCTCTCCCTCTCTCTCTCTCTGTGTCTCTCTCTCTCCCCCTCCCTCCCTCCCTCCCTCCCCAAGAGAATCATCGGTACTTAATAGAATTTTTTTAAAAATAAAACATATGCAGGATGATCAGGTGGAGGAATGGTGCTTTGCAGTCTTTTTTGTCGTCCGATTAATTGCTTATTTTGCTGTTTTAGGTATGTCATCCACAAGTCCAGGGAAAAAATATATATGACATGCCCCAATTTTTCTAAGCATAAAATGGGGAATGCTCTTTGTGATGAGAAAAATTCTTTCATGAAGAGATCTGTTAAATATCGATTTACTTGAGATTGTAAATTATAAATCTACGAGTAACTTAGTGTTGTTATGGACAATGACTATATATATGCAGGAGCACTAGTGCTTATCATTTCCATGATTTTGAAGTATTTGGCAAATTGTGAAGTTGGGAGGGATGAGGAAGAAGGATTACATTCAGAGACTAATCCTTTAAGGCCACAAAAGGCAATTCCAATTACATATGGAACCTATAACGATTTAGAATCTGGAAATTCTAGCGGCAGCAGTAGTAGCAGCAGCAGTAATGCTAGTTCTTCGAAAGATTTATATGATGAAAAAATTTGCGTAATTTGCTACGAAGATCCAAGAGATTGCTTCTTTGTTCCATGTGGTCACTGTGCTACTTGTTATCTTTGTGCTTTAAGGTAAGTCACAATAAGGGTAATATAATCTTTGTCATGATGGGTTTTGACCAAATTTGCTTGGCCCCTTTGTTTCTATGGCTTGAGTCCTTCAGGTATCAACTAAAATTAGATTTTTTCTATTTGTCCAGGATTATTGAAGAAGGGGAGACAAGGGTTTGCCCGGTATGTCGTAGATATATTCATAAAGTGAGAAAATTACTCTTGTAGTGTAATGGAAATACGTATTCATACAATTTTCGTCCTTCTTTTTCCATTTTTATTTCTTCAAGCCGATGTAGTTTGTTCGACAGATACCACTGTTCTTTGTTCTGATAAAAATTTAATTTTTTTTTTCTCGTATGAAGTGTTATATAAGATTTGTCTCGTTTCATCACTTATTCACTTGATAACTATAAAATTACTCATAAAATTATGTATCTAATTTTGATTCAAAATAATTTATTGCATAAATGAAAAGAGGACAATTAATATTAGAAACAGAAATATTCAGATAGAAAATCGTTTGCATCTTGCAATAAAAAGATTACAGTAAGATTTTGTGAGAATTGATAAACTTCTTTTGTTTGATGGACTCACCATAATATTATTACAAATTTTCATCAATCAAACCATGGTCTTATTTTTTATTTTATCGAATTCAAAATTTGAGATTAAATTTTTTTTTTTTTTCATATTACATGTTTTTTAGGATGAAATAATTTTAATTTATACAGATCAGAATCGACAATCCCGAAAGGACAGACAGAGCATCTCTGCCAAACTTGATGTAGCATCAAGGTGGGGAAACCTTGCTAATAATTTTGTTTTTCTCCCAATAAATGATGGACTTGGAAATGGAATCTACTCATCACATCTTGAAAAGTTGAGCAAAATGGGACCATGTAAATTACCACCAACAAATGAAGTTGATAATCCTAAAAGCCTCTTTGGAAGCCTCGATAGCAACATGAATGGACCAAATAACTGCTAGAAGTCTTTCTTTTCACTTAATGTCTATAAATTAGCGAGTAGACAATACAATAGTCAAAGGACATTATTAATGAGGGGACAAGAATTAAGAGTGATTTTAATTTATTAAGTAATTATATGAGAAAAGAATACTTCATATTATATAATATAAGTAAGAGAAGGATACTCCGCAGAGTTCCCAAACGGCACAAAAATGGTTCAAGAAGTATTTATTGTACATGTTTAATCTGGAAAAGAGAAAGGGGGTCTGGTACATGTCGGGCTAGCAAGAAAAACAGGGGAATTAGGTTTTCATGGAGAACGACGTCCAATTGCTGGGTGGGTCGACTGTATGTGAGAAGAATTGGTTGTCTCAATTGCTTCCTTAACCTACACTCATCTTCAGCTTTTAAGGTGTCACTTTTGACCGCAAGCCAAGTGTCATTTGATCCTAAAGATGATGGTCCCAATAAATGATCTTGCCTATTTATGCCACTGATTGCCGTCTCCTCCGCCACCGGTGTCCCCATCACCTTAAACACCCCACAACTTACGGCTCCTTTCACATCGACTACTCAATTCCCCCTAAGTTATCAGGGATGGCACGAAACAGTTTGTGCGATTCTTGTCGTCTAACTAAATTAATTTGAATTGAATTAAATCTTTTAAAAAAAAATTTTTGATATATATTTTATTTAGATATAAAACACAAATATAAAACTTATTTAAATGACTAACTAAATATTCATATGAACTTAAAATTTTATAGTATAAGTAACTTTATCATTTATTATTAAGATTTAAATTTATTCCTATCAAAGAAGGGTATCAGATAAAATAACTATCAGGATATATATTCGCCTATGCTAATCTTTATACACACACACACAAATACTTCTCTTTCCACCAATAAATAAATAAATAAATAAATAAATACTTCTCCTTTATTTTAAAACCCTAAAATTTTCATTCTTTCATCTGTATTCCTTTAAATTGTGTTATCACATAATAAAAATAACACTAAAATAAAATATACAAAAAATTAAAACCAATTTAGAAATTCCTTTTGCTGTGGAGTGCTAATATCCAAACATAAACTGAGTTGTGTGTTTTGGAAAGAGTGGCCACGAAAGATCTCTTGTTAGGTTCGGCTTTAGGGTCCCCATTTCTTGGCCTCTTTGCCCTGTTTCTCTTGACATTGCCATTCATTTATTAAGAGATTATGCCTTTGTTCACCAAGTTTGGATGTTGGTTGGCCCCAACAAATTGTCAAATAACTTTTCAGTAGGGACTTCGTCTCATTATTTGGGAATGAATTGTGAATAACAATCGGGAAGTAAAAAGCCAATCATTAGTGAATCGGAAGAGAGAGATTTTTAATTTTATTGTAGTGATAAGAGGGAAAGAGTTAGAAAGAGACAATGAAAAGGAAAGAGTAAGGGGATGTTTGGTTCAATTTTAAGAATTAGAATCGAAATCGGAATCGGAATCAAAATCATATTTTTGAATTTTGAATAAATAAAATCATTCCAATTCATCTGTTTGGTTCATACACTGGAATGGGTATGATTACCATATCCGGTGTTTGGTTGGTTTGTTTTTTAAAATAGAAATTAAAAATTTTTTAGTTTTACCTTTATTTCAATATACAATAAAAATTATAAATAATTTAAAATAAACTATTTTAAAATATTATATGAAATTAATTTCATTTGAAAAAAATAAATATTATATTTGTTTATCGAGTAAACTTTATATTCTTTTCAAAAATAAAAAACAAGTAACTTAATAATAAATATTTTTTCGTTTGTTTAGTTTTTTTTATTTATATATGAAGTCTTGAACTCAACTTTATATTAAAATTTATCTTGTAAAATTAATCATAATTTCACTTATTAAAATTTGAACTCTAAGTTTACAAAATTTTGAATTGATTAATTAAAAAAATGGTCTAAAAGTATTATCCAATTAAGAATTCAGATTTTAAATATTTTTTTTTTAGAATATGAAAAGATAAGAAAGTGTAAGAGCGGAGAGTAATGAGTAATTTTAGATAAGTGTAAAGTGTTTCTAATAAAACTCACCAATTTATTTGACTTATGTGGATTTGTAGATTCTTATATATGAATCCAAAATATTTATTCTCATGGTATTAATTCAAACATTTTCTTTCGGTTTCATTATCGTTCTTTATTCTCATGTTCTCTTACCAAATGCTCCCTAATTAATGAAAATTGATTAAGGATGAAGTAATCATTTTTATTGCATTTTAGGATATATAAAAAGTATTAGGTATACGAATTATCTCTTCTCCTTTTATACACATGATCTCTTCTCTTTAAAATTCTTAAATTTGAAATTCTCTTATATATATTACAATAACAATAATAATAATTTAGATGTTAATTCTAAATTTTAAAATTGATCATAAGAAACAAATATCAGAGAGATAAAAAAAGTATTGATTTAATTTGTACGAATTTTTATACGTAACTCATTTTTATCAACAATCATCTTCTCATTTAAATTTGTAAATCTCAAGATTTTACGAATAACTTGTATTTAAGTTTTTAACGGTCTATCTCTACATTTTATTAAATCTCTTATATTTAAATTCTCGATTCTCCTAATTGATACGTTTTTGGGTTTTTATTGAATATGTCCAAATCACTTCAAATAATATTCTCACATTTTATCTACAATTGAATTTACTTTCAACTTATTATGTATCTATTCATTGCTAATTCTATATTTTCTAGTTTCATCACACATTCAGTTAAATATTTTCGTTTCAGTTACGATCATTTTATACTCTTATTATTATTTAATGGTTCAACACTTGATATCATACAATAGTACAAGAAGCTTTCCCTTCAAGAACTCCTTCTTCATTCATTCAATTCACTTGAATACTATGATTTACATGTATATCTGTATTGTCATCACTCTGAATGATGGAACCAAAATATCTAAAACGTTCACTTTTTGGTATATATTTTCCTTTTAATCTAATTGTTTCTTTATCGTTATGATAATTGTCACTAAATCTACATCTCATATATTTAGTTTTTGATTTAGTCAATCAAATCCTCTGGATTTTACTATGTTTATTCATAGATCTAATTTAGTGCTAATATTCTCTCTAATTTTATCGAGTAATATTGCATCATCTGCAAACAGTATATACCATCGTATTTAATCTTAAATAATTTTTGTAATTTTATCTATTACTATTGTAAAAATGATAGGATTTAATGTTGAATATTGATGAAACACAATATGAATAAAAAAAGCTATCGGTCAAACCCCCATAAATTCTTATATTGGTTACAGTTTTTTTATATATATCTCTAATAAAATTAATATATTTCAAGTGGATCTATTTTTTCAACAATACCCACCACAATACATTTGTAGAAATACTATCATATATTTTTTAGGTCAATGAATACCATATGTAAATAACTCTTCTATACTCTAAATGTTTTTATCAATTGTCTTAACAAGTAAATTGTTTTAGTGGTGGATCGTCTTAACATAAATGTAAATTAATTTTAAGACACATTTATCTCTAATTTCAATCTATATACTGTCACTCTCTCCCATAATTTTATAGTGTGACTCATAAATTTAATTATTCTATAATTGAAACAATATTATATGTCTCATTTATTTTTATATAGTGGTATAAGTGTACTCTCTTTTCATACTTGAGATATTTTTTTTGCTTTGTCAAATTTTATTAAAAAGATCCATTAACATTCATATACAATTCACCCAAATATTTCCATAATTCAATAGAAATGTTAGCCGATCCTATACTTTTCTTATTTTTCATTCTTATTAAGGTCTCATTTAATTCATGGGATGAATTTTACGTTTAAAATTTTTATTAATCTATTTTACAGTTATCATGATATTTCTTATATCTCTTATACTCTCAATATTAAAAAAATTATTAAAATAATCGCTCTAACACTTTCTTAAATTCTCATTCCTTACAATTATAGTATTGGTTTCACTTTTAATACACTTAACACTATTTAGATATTTTCTATTTCTCTTCCTTAGTTTAACAATTCTGTAAATATCTCTTTCCCTTTCTTTAATTTCCTGTCTCTTGTATAATTCGTCATATACCTTACTCTTTGATTCGTGAATAATCTTTTTCACATTTTTTCTTTTTGCATTTTTGTATTTTTCATGTATTACTATTTCTATTACTTTCCAAATCTCTATAATATTTTCTTTTGATTTGAATAACAATTTGTAATTTTTTGTTCCACTACCATGACTCCTTATCTATTGGAGCCCGACCATTAGATATTTCTAGAATCTTTCTACCTATACTGTTAATATTATTAAATATCTCTTTCTACATTATTTCATAATCATGGTTAGTAGATCAAATTGCTACTTGAATTAAGTTGTCTCTAAAAGTCGTCACCTTTTTTTTTTTTTTCAGATTCTACGATTTAATTTTTAACTTTACAAATAGATAATATTTCTATTTCCTTTTAGGTACACGTACATCTAAAACTAAAAATTTATGCAGAGTTATTACACTCTCTTGCGGTATAATTTTATAATCCTTACAAGTCATTCTGTCATCCCTTCTTGTGAGGAAAAAATCTATTTAGTTGACATTCGATCAACTTCTATATGTAATTATATGCGATTCTTTTTTTTTTTTGAAAAAAGTGTTCACGAATACAAAATCAAATATTTTGATAAACTCCAAAATGGTACCTCCCGCCTTATTCTTACTACCAAGGACAAAGTTTTTATGTACGGTTTCGAATCCCACATTTTTCTCTCCTACGTATCCATTTAAGTCTCCTTCAATAAATAATTTCTTTCCACTAGATATAGTTTATATAAATTCATCTAAATTTTTTCAAAATTATTTTTTACTAATTCTATCTATACTTATTTGAGACGCGTACACACTAACTATATTAATTACATCTCAATTAATCTGACAAGTATAATTCTATCTCTCTTTCCATTATCTTTACTACATGCTCTTATAGATTCTTATGTACAGTTATTCTTACTGCATCTATCATTATTTGTGTACCAAAGTTTATGGTCATAAAACTCTACTACTTTAGTTTTCTCCCCTACCCACTTAATTTCTTGGAAACACATGATATTAATGTTTCGTTTATTTATTACTGCTCCTAACTCCCTGGTTAAGAATCCTATTTTTCAAATGGTTAGACGAATCCTATTTTCGTGAACTAACTTATTTACTTGCACTTTAGGGTCCTTTGCTAACTTGTCACTATACCCGGGATCCGATATAGTACATCGTTGAGGGGGAAATGCTCCAAAAGGTTTTTTATATTTGTCTCTTATTGTTTTATTTTGACAAAAAATTTTACGCTAACTGTCGATTTATTGCAATTTTACTTCTTTACTTGGGTTTGGGGTCGGGCGTTGCAGAATTCTTCAAGTAAAAATAATATATTTTATATTTCAATTATATCGTTATGAGTTTGAAATATGATACTAATAATAACATTAATATTAATAATGGTAATAGTGGTACTAATTATAACAATAATAATAATAGTTTTAGTATTAGTAATAATAATAATAATAATAATAACAATAATTATACTATAGTAGAGGCAGAGAGGGAGACAGATGGAGATGTGTAGCCGGTGGAAAGAGGGAGGGAGAGACGGAGAGAGCGGTCGAAGGAAGAGGGTCGGATGGTACCACCAGGTCAATGAGGAGAGAGGGAGGGGAGAAATAGGGAGCAATGGTATCGTCGGGGAGAAAGAGAGGATTAGATTCGAAGACAGAGAGAAAGGGTTACGATCAGAGGTATCGTCAGGTCAGCACGGAGAGAGGGAGGGAGAGAGAGAGAGAGAGAGAGAGGATAGATCTGGGCCAGAGGTAGAGAGGGGGGGTTACGATCAGCGGTAAAGAGGTAGAGAGAGGTATCATCAGAATCGGCAAGGTAAGGGGTGGGAGGGAGAGGGGGAGAGAGGCTAGATCTAGACCGAAGACAAATAGATCTGAGGGTAGATCAGAGGGTCGCATGAGATCTGAGGGTAGCGAGGGTAGATGTGGGCCAGGAGTTACAATCGGAGGAGGACAGATCTGGATCACTTGAGATCATAGGAGGGTGGGTTTTCTTAAGGTAAAGAGATAGGGTCCAAATTCTCCTATATTTATTAAAAAAAATTTATATATAATTAATTAGTATCCAAAATTATATTTTGATTAATTTGATTTTAATGTTATCGGATCCAATTTATGAAAATTTTTTTAATATAATTTTTTTATTCTCAAATTTTAAATTTAAAAATTAATAAAAAAAAGTTAATATTTTTTTCTATTAAACTAAATTTCTGTTAAAAAAAAAAACGATACCTAAAAGGTAAACATTTGCCGTTATAAAAGCAGAGATATTTGGTGGCGCAGTAATAAAAAGGTAACACTGGCCATAGAAAGCATAGGTATTTTATACTGATTCGATCACAAGAATGTGGACACGGCGACACCCACAAACCTCGAATTTTTAATGATGCTTTTACGCTTTATAAATGCTCAAATCACACCATCCTCCTCTCTTTTTTTTTTTTTTTTGTTCATCTTTTCAATCCACTTTCTGTATACACCAAAATCAAATAATACTTTCCTTTAAGCATCTTAAACTTTACCAAATCCATACAACCACAGATTACAAACTTATCAACCCCACAACTCTTTCTCAGTGCATGTGTCCTTTGCTTTTTGTGATAAGAAATTATGCCTTGATTTTCTTTGACAAAAATACCCTTAAAGGGATCATAGTTGTTTGATTTCAAAATATTGAAAAATAAATCAGCCAAATTTAGAAGCCTGTCATGATTATTTTAGTATTTTCTTAGAAAATAGCACTTGAAAAAAATTAAAAAAAAAATAACCCTTGCGAGTAGAGTCATAGACCCCGCGGTAATTCAATTCTTGTTTTGTATTTTTCATAGCAAGCTATTAAATATTAATATCTTATCTTTTATTTAAAAAAAAAAAGGTAAAAGTAAACAACTAACAGTTTTATATATATATATAAAAAGAATCACTCAATAATTTTTTTATAATCACCCATAAATTTTTTAAAATTTTTCTCTTAAATTTACTTTTTAAGAACTCTCATTTTTTTTCCCTCTTAATACACATTACAATATGCGCATGGTCCCTTTGTATAATACTGGATGATATATGACCCAAAAGTCTATTATCATAGAATCTAAGTTCATGATCAGTAGTTCGCACAAAATAGACGCGGCCAGCTTCTTCGTTACTCACTGACCAAACCCTCATTGGTTGTTGTCTGATCGAATCTCCTCGATATTTAATATTTGGTTAACTTGAAATAATATTTATCTTTTCGTGAAACACAAGAATAACATATTGTAACAAGAAAGGAAAATTTTGAATTCTCACCAATAATGAATGTAATCCCCTCACGAACTAAAACTTCCCACATCTAGTAAGACTCCAAATATTGTAAGATTTTGTTAAACATCCAAAAATCTCAAAATACCTCCATATAAAAATTAGTGTTTTAATACTCCGAATATATATGGAACTCACACATATAAACTATATATACGTCATTAAACTAACCAGTAAAGTAAGTCCTGACATCCTCTAAACTTACGCATAGCACACAACAATACTATTAAAAAAATTAGTCAAAAAACTTGATTACCAAGTAATTAAATTTCAATTTATTTATTTTTTTTCTTTAAAAATATTTATCAAGCAATTTGATAAACATAATAAAATAATTTATAGAGAGTGATTTACCTTTTTAAAAATTTAATATGGTTTAAATCAAATTTATTTAGATTTATATAAAAATAAATAAATAAGCTACAATACATTGATCACGGGGGATAAAACAAGCGGTTTATTTGAAAAAAATATATATAAATTTTTGAATGGAAAACTGCGATCGTTACCTCCTCGATGACATCAATCATCTTATTCATTTAATGATTCGACGACTTAATTAGTGTACGAATCAAAATTGCAGGTAAGGCCATCAAACGTGGCATGACACGTATGAAGAAAACCCAAAAAAGTCAAACAAAATTTAGGATGCCTGTTTGGATTTAACGGTGTCTTAACGTGGGCGCACCAGTAGCTCGTGCTGGCACGAGCTGAACACGACGATGGCGCGTGCTGCGGCGAAGACCACACGTTTGGCGACGACGTAATCCACTTTCCCCGCGCTTCCCTCTCTCTCACTCCTAAGGCCCCTTCATTTTTTATTTATATAAACATTGATATCTAAAATTATATTATAATTAATTTATTTTAAATATTTATTAAAAAATCTATTTAAAAAACAATACTAATTTTATTTTTAAATTTAAAATTTAATTAAAAAAATCTAATATCCAATCACACTAATCCAACTATATATTATTCTTATAAAACTCTCTCTTTCACTCCCTCTCCCCATCTCTCACTATACATGCACACATCAATTATTTTTTCTGTCTCATTTATGTAGATAATGTTAAAGAAATTCCACTTTCACTTTCAAAATCATTCCAAAAGAATTTAATATAAACCATATAGGTCCAGTTTTTCGGTTCAGAGTTGCTCTTTATGAATGTGGGTACAGTTTTGACACTTGGCATCTTCCTATTTGTGGGGAACTAGCTGGGATTAGGATTAACTACGAGTGAATACGAAAAGTTCTAGTAATTCATTTTTTTTCAATACCTCTAAATTTTTTCTATTTTTGTTATACTAAAAAGTAAACTGAGTAATTCTATATGCATTGAATGAAGACCAAAAGGATAAAATCTAATATTTCAATAAATTTAGCAAATAATAAGAAATTTTAGATTTTATGAATTTAAAATTAATTAAAATATCTTTTAAATTAAGTAAAAGATTTTAAAATATATTAAAATAAACTGTTCAAAGATTTTTATTAAAATATTGATAACAAAGATACAAGAACTAAAAGGTTTGCAATTTCCATAATTAGTAAAATTCAGCGTAAAGCCCATATTTACCTATACATTAATTTTATTCGTGTTATGGGTTCAAATCTCAATTGTTTTGATTTATTTAATAATTATATAAATTAATTGTGTCTATTTCATAATCATAGACTCATTTACCTATGCATTAAAAAAAAGTTCATGTATCAATTTGAACTTATCATAATTCATTTATTGTTCTTATATTTTACCCTCTTTATTTTGGCATTTCAAGTGGGATCCATAAACTTCCAAATCTTTTTATAAACGTATGCTAAATTATAACCAAGTTTTAAAATTAAAATTAAGGTTTCATATTTGAATATTATGTATGGAGAATTTTATCTTTAAAAAATATAATATGATTCGAAATAAATTTAATCAGATTTAAAATGATCGGATGATATCAATGATTTATTAAAAAAGTTTAAAATTAAGATAAAATTAATGTAAGAATATAATACAAAATTACACTTAGTATCTGTCAGAAATTATTACCATCTTTAATGTTTTTTTGTATTTATTGTCCACATTCCAACATTGTACGTGGAACCCATAAACTATAGAAACATTTGTTTATGTTAAGTTAATTGCACCAAATTTTAAAATAAGACAACATTAGCATATAATTGTCCAAAAACTATATAAATACAATGTATTTGTCTAAATTTATTTTAATTATTTAATGTTCACATATTGTAATGGTAATAAATGTTTGGAGCTCATCTGCATTACGAGGAATTGGGTCCTACATTATTCAAATTGGATTATTCAAATTGGATTATTCAAACAAATACCGGATACCAATAGTAAAAATAAAAAAAATGACCGGATTCCCTTTATAAAAAAAAATAACAATAATAAATTGTCTATTTTTTGGTGCAATTATAAGAAACAAACAATGAATGACTCCATCTTCTGGAAAATACTAAGCATGTGTTTGTTTTATGGAACAAATATGTATATTTTTTTACCTTGTAATTGTTAACTCTTCAGATTTATTAAGATATATTTTAATAGTTTATATATATCGAATAATTTTTCTATTTAAGAAGGCAATTTCCTGTTTAAGAGAATCTGTGAAGCCTCTCTCAAATCTTATTACGATGACATGATAGATTCATACCATAAAGTCTGCATATATAAAAGTAAACATATTAACTCACAGTAAATACTATAATTTTTTTTCTTATTACCATGATAAATTTGTGCCTACCACAATTTTTTGCCGCGGGGGGGGGGGGGGGGGGGGGAGAGAGAGAGAGAGAAATAAATAGCGGGTATAGACTGGTAGTTTAGGAGGCCTTTTGCTTCTTTGTTTACGATAGAGTTTCCTTCATTACAAGAAATCGCACGAAATCAGAAAAACAGAAAACCCAGAACCAAAGAAAGAACATCAACATTCATTTTTCTTACACAAACTCCCCCTAAACCTTTTCTCTCTCTTGTGAAATTCGAAAAATATGCCGCCAAATCAACCAGAGCAACAACCCCTTTTACTCCGACAGTCTCAACAATCAGACTTGGACGAGGAGGAGAGAGCCTATGGCTCCCATGAGAAGGTGATAATCATAAGTTCAGACGACGCCGAGGAATGGACCAAAACGCCGCCGTTTTCATGGAAAAAACTCTGGCTTTTCACGGGACCCGGATTTCTAATGAGCATAGCTTTTCTGGATCCTGGAAATTTGGAAGGAGATCTTCAAGCGGGAGCAATTGCTGGGTATTCTCTGCTTTGGCTGTTGTTTTGGGCGACGGTGATGGGGCTTTTGGTGCAGCTATTGGCAGCCAGAGTTGGGGTTGCAACTGGGAAGCATTTGGCTGAATTGTGTAGGGAAGAATACCCCGCTTGGGCAAGGATGGTTTTGTGGATTATGGCGGAATTGGCTCTAATTGGAGCTGATATTCAAGAGGTTATTGGCAGTGCTATTGCTATTAAGATTTTGAGTAATGGAGTCTTGCCCCTTTGGGCTGGCGTTATTATCACTGCTCTTGACAGGTAATTTGTTTTTGTTTTTGTTTTTGTTTTTTTGTTTTTAATCGGTTAGAGAATGGTTACGTGGGTTTGTGAATGTTATTGGCAGTAGCATTGGGTATTTATTGACGTTTTGAGTAATGAGGCCCTTCTCGCATGGGCTACTGTTATTATCACTGCTCTTGGCTGATAATTTTTTTGTGGGTTATGGCGATCGGAAAATTATTGGGAGTGTGATTGTTTTCAAATATTTTGAGTAATGGGGTTTTGCCCCTTCGGTATGGGGTTGGGTTACCTTTAATGCTCTTGGCTAGTAATGTTTGTTCCTTTTTTTTTTTTTGAAAAATTTTCTCTAACTGTAGTTACTTTTGTTGTTGGTTGATTGTTGAAGAGATTGCTTCGATTGGGGATGGGAGAGTGGTTTTTAGGGTTATGGAGGAATTTGCTTTCCTAGGAAATTTTGGACTGATATGCTGGGGTTCTAATGGAGTGCTCCCCCCTCCCAACTATTACTGTCACTTGTGAAGAGAAATTGCTATCTCTAATACTCTATAAACTGATGGAGAATAAAGAGGCCTTCGGTGAGTCGAAAAGAGCAGTACCCATTTAGGGCAAGAATAGTTGTGGGATTATGGTATTGACTCTGAACTGAGACAAATATTCAGGAAGTTGGAGTCTACTGCTTTTAACATTTGAGTAATGGGGTTTTGCCGAGCTTTGTGCAGAAGTGACCTCTCGTGAAAAAAAAAAATCTCAAAACAACATAGATTAGAAAAATATTCCAAACATAACCCAACCATGTCAAGTTTTGAAAACTCGACATATACATTGTTCCCTCTCTCGCTCTGTCTCCCGCCCTGCACCCTCTCTCTCTCTCCCGCCCTGCACTGCATCCTCTCCCTTCCTCCCTCCCTCTCCCTCCCTCTCCCTCCCTCCCTTTGGATTTGCACGAAAACTAATTGATTTTCGTGCAAATCCAAAGGGAGGGAGGGAGGGAGAGAGAGAGAGAGAGAGAGAGAGAGAGAGAGAGAGAGAGAGAGAGAGAGAGAGAGAGAGAGAGAGAGAGAGGAGAGGCAGGCAGGAGAGAGAGAGAGAGGAGAGGCAGGCGGGAGAGAGAGAGAGAGGGTGCAGGGTGTAGGGTGCAAGGAGAGACAGAGCATGTCGAGTCTTCAACTCGCCATGCACTATATATGTCGAGTTTTCAAGAGTTGACATGCCTTATATTAAACCATGTTGAGTCTTAAAGACTCGACATAGATGAATTATGATTGGAATATTTTTTAAATTTACATTATTTTAAGAATTTTTTTCCCCGAGATCACTCTCGTTCAAAATTCAGGTTTTTCCGCCTTGGTCTGGTGTCATTGTTTTAGTTGATTTGAAATTTTAGTCGATGTTTATGCCAATCAGATTTCTGCTACAACCGATTGCTGTAAACAGGGAAGGGCAAAATGGTGGGGTGGGCCTCAAGCTATGCAAAGTTGAAGTTTTGAAGATTTTTTTTTGTGGGGGGGGGGTTTCATTTTTTTTCGTTTTCATTTTTTGGTATTCTGGAAATGTGATACTTCAATTTGTCCTGTTGGTTTCCTCACCCCTTTTCCTTTTCTGGTGATTTCTGCCATTCCTGGGCTGCATTGAACTTCCTAGTATTAAACAGGGAACTTCTTTGTGCTGCAATTTCTAATTTTATGACTTGGGTTATATCATTATTAGCATTCTGCGCTCATTTATCTTGTCTTTTGGTTGCACTGAGTTGAACCTTGCATCTGGCTTTCTGGTTTTTGAAGAACTTTCTGTTTTAATTACAATTTAGATTATTGATTGTTGCTGGTTTTCTTGCAGCTTTATATTTTTGTTGCTTGAGAATTATGGGGTGAGGAAGTTGGAAGCAGTTTTTGCTGTTCTCATTGCTACTATGGCACTCTCTTTTGCATGGATGTTTGGTGAAACAAAACCTGATGGCATTGAACTTCTTCTAGGTGAGAAAAAACACATTTTCCATTTAATTTTGCATTTCTGCAGGGTTTTTCAATATCCAAATGTTAAAAGCAAATTTGGACCCCTTTTCTAGGTGTTTTGATCCCAAAACTTAGCTCTAAAACCATCAAGGAGGCTGTTGGAATTGTGGGGTGCATAATCATGCCTCACAATGTCTTCTTGCATTCAGCCCTTGTGCAGTCTAGGCACGTTGACCAGCAAAAGGAAGGGAGGATTCGAGAAGCCCTTAGATACTATTCGATAGAGTCCACAGCTGCTCTTGGAGTCTCATTCATGATCAATCTCTTTGTTACAACTGTTTTTGCAAAAGCGTTCTATGGAACAGATATAGCCAATAATATTGGCCTTGCGAACGCAGGGCAATATCTTCAAGAGAAATATGGAGGATATGTTCCAATTCTGTATATATGGGGTATAGGGTTGCTAGCAGCAGGTCAAAGTAGCACCATAACAGGCACCTATGCTGGGCAATTTATTATGGGAGGATTTTTGAATCTACGCTTGAAGAAATGGCTGAGATCTCTGGTCACAAGAAGCTGTGCAATCATTCCAACCATGATTGTTGCTCTTGCAACTGATACCTCTGAAGACACATTAGATGTTCTCAACGAATGGCTCAATGTGCTCCAATCAATTCAGATTCCTTTTGCACTCATTCCTCTTCTTTCCTTGGTTGCAAAGGAGCAGATCATGGGTGTTTTCAAAGTTGGCCCTGTTCTCAAGGTATGCTATTTGCTTCTCTTTTCACAAGCCTAAGTTCCTTCTTTTATATATGGTGAGCTATCTTTTTTTGACCTCTTAATCTTGCAGCTTTGCTTGTGGAACAACTAATATGCTTTTAGTAATTCAATATGTGTTTATCTTAAATTGGTTGCACTGCATATATAAGTTGAATGCATTTTCCCTTATTGGTGTTTTGTGATTTCCTAGCTTCCATCTGGTTAGATCAAATTTGTGGATCTTATGCTGTTTGTATCATTAGATTCTTAGTCTAAAAGTCTGTAAGTTGGACAGATGATTGATCTGTCCATCTGTTATTAGCCTTGCAATCTATCCTCTTTCAAGCTCATATATGATAGTGAATGCCAAGGCTTGTGGTCATCAGTCTCTACCATTGGGTTCAGATTATGAGATGTATATGGAGCTCTGCCACATGGTCTATTTGCAATCTAACTCCATTCCTTTGTTAGTACTAGACAGCACAAATCCTGATGAATTGAATTGCTTTACTTTTTTACATCATCTTGTCCCGAGGTCATTCCATGAACTTCATAGTTTCAAGACTCTCCTTGGTTGGTGCAGATGTGAATATTCAAATTGAGATGCTGAATATTGCAATTCCTTGAATTTTTTGCCTCCAAATAAGTATTCAGTTAGAGACTAACTCTTGCTGTGATGAAATTTTTTTATAAGGAGAAAAATGACATTTGGTTGCATTATGTACCAGCACATTGTGGATGGAATTAGGTCTGGCTATAATTTTAGATTTTACCGCCCCTAATCCCCTAATTTCATCCAAGAGTGAGATGGATGGTTCCCAGTGACCACATTCTTTTTCCTTCTGTGTCATGTCCGACTAGGATGAATCATGCATAGCTTACCATCATAAAGTGAATATTGTTTCTTGGTTAATATATTCCACTTTCTGATTCAATTTTCTATTTTTGATTGCAGGTTGTTTCCTGGTTAGTGGCTTTTCTGGTGATGGTGATTAATGGTTATCTTTTGGTGGATTTTTTGTCCTCTGAAGTTACCACCGCGTTGGTTGGCTGTATCGTTTTGGCCTTTACAGCTGCTTATGTTGGATTTATACTTTACCTTGTCTTGCGAGCAGCCAACTTTTTTGATTGGCTCAGCTCCTTCCAATCAAAAGGATACACAAATACTGTAAGTTGAGACATGCCCTTCGACTTGGCAAGAACAGATCACCCTCACAGAATATGCACATTAACATGAAGGCTTCTCCAAGGAGTTGCTAGTGAAAACAACTTGGTTTTCTGGAGTTTATGTTCAACTCAATCGTTCCTGAAATGATAGGATGTAGTCAATCATCTTGTATATAGAGAGTATATAGAGAGGGCAAGAAGTAGGAAACTTGCTTTGCTAAGTGAAAATGCCTGTGTTTTCCCGTCCAAAGGAACCACACAGCAGATGTAATTCTTTCCGAGTCGTTAAAGTTAATCAGCAAATTTGTTGCCCTCCAAGGGGGTGAGGAGGCAGTTAATGAATGATTTTTTTTTTTTTCATTACCGGTATCTGAGTTTTACTGACTAATCCGATTCGAGTATTGTGGGGTCCAATTTAGGGGTTGATTTTTTCAAATCCTTTTTTGTCGTTCTCACGGCTCGAACTTGAAGTCTCTAGTTAAGGATATAAAGTTTTTGACTACTTAACTCAAAGGAGTTTAGTGCAATTGATGAATGTTGTCAAACCACACAGGAGCATCTGGTATTATGCCAGGCACTCCTGGTCTGGAGCTTCTCTCAGAGGAATGACTTTCAATGTATGCATTGCATAGTTGTGTCCACGTATGCTGCCTCATGAATAAGGTGTTCGTGTAGAACCATTAAAGAGGAATAGGGGCAAGATGCAGGGAGATATAAATCTTGGATTGAGCAGGAGGGTAACCAGAATTTGGAATAAAACTGGACTAACCCCTGAAAGAGAACAGAAGCAAGGACCAAGTGGGAGCTTATTTTAATCGTTAATAAATAAGGAATTATTACAGATAGTGTTACATTTAACTTCAAAGCCTAAGAATCTGGGTCGACCATATAAGGATGATGGAAACAAAATCACAATAGATAAAAATAAATATGACCTAAAATACCCTAAGATCCTAGACAAGCAAAATCTTTGTATTTATATAAATCAAAAAGATTCGATTCCTAATCTTGTTTACTGTATCAAGTGTTAAGTACAACATTTGCACTGGGGAAAAAAAAGACACAAATGAAGTATCTGGACTGATGATTATGTGACGCTATTTCAATATTTTTGTAGATTCCTATGTAGGAATATCTAAAGAAGGGTATGTTGATTAGCAGTTTAAGACAAGACCTTTTGTAAATTTATGGCACTTCTTTTTTTCCGTGAGACTTGACATTAGTGCAACTCAATGGGTTTACTTAGAAACAAGTCCTTTTTTATATAAGAATGACAACTTTCATTTCTCTTAAAATTTTTTATGCTGTTATTTCAGATTTAGTCCTTTGCCTTTGTCATGGCTAAAGAGGAGAAACTCTATATTGCATGTCTGGAAGATATGTATGATGATGAGAAGGGACAGAGAGAGATCAAAGTGAGGTGGTTTCATCATATTCAGGAATTGAAGGGTGTAGTTCCTCCGAGAAAACCTCACCCGAAAGAAGTGCTCATCACACCTTATATACGTCATCAGTGCAGAGTGTGTTGATGGTCCTGCAACGGTCTTGACTTTGAGTACTACAAAAAATGTGTGGAAGCTTTCCAGGTTCTGTGCTAACCAGATTACACTTCTGCTCTAGGCAGTTTCGAAGCAATTAAGGGAAGACCTTTGATTTGAGGAAACTGCGTGGCTATGTTGATCAACCAATTCTATCTTATTTTGATAGTAGCATCTCCTTGAGACCAGAATCTCTGCGTAATGACTTGAATGGACAAGAAGCTGAAGATATCAAGAACAGGAGCAGTGTGAGAAGGGGAGCTAAAAGGATAAGAACTTGTAAAGGACGACAAGGGGCTGTGACAAAACATTCAAGTCTAGGCAGTTCTGGTCTGGTGACCCATTGAATCACCATTGCAAAACTTAAATTTTGGGTTTTCTGGTCAGAAGTCACTTTCCTCTCAGCTTGCCAAGTCTGGACCCTGGCAGATGTACCATTTTAAGGTCAATGATAAGATAGAGTTGCTATGCCAAGATAGGGGCATCAGGGGCTGTTGGCTCAGGTGTATGACCTTGCAACTTTCTGGAAAGCAAAGTCTAGCATGATGATTTGCAGGACGAGGATGGTTATGGCAATCTTGAGGTCAGCGCTTTAAGATACGTTTTTCAGAATTGAATTACGATTGCATTAAAGGGGCCCTAATCATGTGCAATGGTAACGGTCTTGAGAATGAGCTTTGCTTCTTAAGTTTGAGCTGGGGATTATTAAGACCATCTATCTGTGCCCCTCCAAAGGCCAAATCTCAACTAAGCGAGACAGGCATTGACGGGGCTTAGTTTAAGTTTGAATTGACAAAGTAGGGCTGAAATTGCCTAGGTGTTTGAATTATTCATCATTCATAATCATTAGTTCCCTCCTTTTGTTTTCAATTCTGGAAATTGCTCTTAAACTGAAAGTAAAGAGTGGTAAAGCATTCCAAAGTTGTGAACTAGAGGTCCAAGTTAAGCAAAATTATGCGGTTAGATTGTAGCATTGAGTAACTAAGGGTGTTTGACACAAATGGTTAGCTGTGCCGATGAAGGTAAATCTTATGTTGACTGACATGCTCCCACAAAGCGTAGCATTTTTGTAGATTGTGGATGGATGGTTTCCTCCCCTGTAGTGCAAAATGTGCCAAGTATGTGCTCATGCGAATACTCCATGAGTAAAAATGGCATTATTTTCTTTCAAATGCTATTGTTGGAAAATGGGCCAGATCCGTTCACGAGGATAGACCCGACCCAATCCCTTTTTCTATTTGAATTTAAATTTGAAAGAAAAATGGTGGGATGGTTTTTGGTACTCACCCTTCAACCTCCTAAGATCCCCTCAAAAGCAACTTTGAAGAAAAAGGCATCTACTACTTTTTTGAAATGGAATGGACGTGAATTATAACATATAATTCCTTTTTCTTGGATGTGAGAGAAGAAAAAAAAGAGTATATAAAATGCCATATTCTTGTTCTTTTGAGAGTGAGAAATGAGACAAAGAGGAGAGAGTATCTTCTCACAATAAAGGGAATAAAGAGATAGTTTGAACAAGAGTTGATCGCTAACATCAAAGATATTTAGATTATGAAACATAAAAAATGATTCGATTTATGTGATATTTTCTTAAGCTTGAATACTTAATCGTTAAAAAGAGATAAATAATTTTAACTTAATTTAAGATTTAAGAATTTTGGTATAAGAAAAATTATTTATTGGTTTATTTTAAAACCTTCGGCTATGATGTCAGGACCAATTGTACTAACTGATGGACGCAGGATGATTGGGCTTCCAAGGAAAACATCCATCCTGCATCCTTGAAAGTTTATCCAAGGACGCAGGATGGATGTTGGATGGCCGCTTACTTTACCGTAAGTCTCTTTGAACAGAAAGCCATAAATGACTCGATAAACTTTTTTTATTTGGTGATCTTTTCTGTCATAAATTTTAATGAAAGAAGCTATCAAAAAAGAGATTTTACAGATCATCTAAATAGTGTTTTCATGATAATTTTTATTAACAGAGTTGGAATAGTTGTTTTTTTTTTTTTTTACTATTGATATTCGAGTTTTATCCGATTAATCCGATTCAAACACTGTAAAATCATTTTAGAGATTGATTCTTCCAAATTCTTTTTTATCATTACCAAAACTCGAAATTGAGATTTCTGGTTAAAAAATAAAATGTCCAATCATTCAATCAAACAGAATTTGGTATAGATTTAGAATAGTTGATCTCTTTCTTATTTTCAATACCTTTACCTAAAAGAATAACTTTACTATAATCTTACGTTGAGAATTTAAGAAATTTTAATAATTTCCAATTCATTAGAAGGGATAGTGGAAGTAACTCATTTTTATTTTTTGGGGCTTAGGTTAAATAAAAAAATAACAAATTTTGTTTTCAAAAAACAAAGTTGAGGCATTTGCACGCACGATAAGATAGCTTTTAAGTCCAGTTAAATTATTATTTTTTAATTGAAAATTTCTTATTTCTTTTGTTTTAATAAAATAAATATATTTTATTATTTTTAACCAAAGAGGCCGCGTTGTGGGGAGATTTTTATAGACCCACGTTGAGGTCTACCATATACCCGAATGAAAAAATAAAATAAAATGAAATAAAATGAAAGAAAGAAAGATTGCGTTGGATTGTCCAAGTCCTCTCTCTCTCTCTCTAGGGTTCGGAGTTTTCCCTCTCTTGCATTGCACTGCATCAAATACTGCTCAACATCTCCACAACTCAGCTTCGGTTAGTCCCCCAAATTTCGACGCCATTGTCCTCAACTATTTCTTCTCTCTCAACAATTTTTAGGGTTTCTCGAATTATTTCTTTCTCAGTTATGCCTCTCTCTCTCTCTCTCTCTCTCTCTCTCTCTCTCGAATTTGCAGAAGTGATGATTTTAACTCTTGTTTTCTTATTATTGAAATGTTTCACTTTAATGGTCTGCCCATAGTTGGGTGTGTGTGTGTGTGTGTGTGTGTGTTTGTATGTTTAGCCGAAATGTGAGAAAAAAGTATTGAAGAATTGTCATATTTTCCTATTTTATGTGGGGTTTTATAATTTTAGGTTTTAGCTCAAGTGAATGATTGTTTGGTCTTTTCTTTATGTCATTTCTTTATGTCATTTCTTGAGATAGAACATGTAATGAGGTGAAAAGAATGGAATTTTGGCATATAAATTTTTATATTTTTTAGAGTTGGGTTCTTCTAATTTTCAGCTAAATATCAGTGATTATGCAGATGCAGTATTACTGGAACTGCATTTGATATTCTTGGTAATGTAGCGATTCGCGTTTTGAGATATTTGTTAGGGTGTTTAATCATCGCCTGTTCAAAATCTTAAGCTATTGGACTAATTGAAATGGAACTGGATTTAAAAGGCATGATTAGGCCTTGCCCACATTGCCCCATTTTGGCAGAAATTTTGGATGCGTTGAATGCATGTAGTATCGTATGAAATGAGACAGATGTAGTTTAGTGACCTTTTCTGAGCCCTTGTTTTACTCTGCACATGCTCCATCGTGGGTGTTGCAAGTGCTTAACTGACTTTTTGAATGAGTTGGGGGGAAGGGTCTTTTTGAGCAATAACAGTATTTAAGGGACCGGTTTGGTGCTGGTGTCTTTATTTTGAGGAGAATGGTGAGTGCACTTTATTATTGTCATAATAGTTTTGGGAGCTAGAAGAAGGAATAGGGAGATTGTGGAGGCATATATAGGATGTTTCGGAAGTCATTGAAGTATGATCATATCAAACAGAATCTTCACAATTTTGAACTTTTCCAGTGGGGTTTGTACTTGTTATATTTGCAAGAGTGTAGGAGAAGTGTGTTGCTGCCGGCACTCTTTTAACTTCCAGGCAAATAAGATTGAAATGTTTTCGGAATATCGGAGTGTCAGGAGCTTCTCTTTTAAATGTTATTTTTTCTTCAGGGTTTAGCAAGTGTGCTTTATGACAGCTAAAAGTAGGTGCAGTAATATAAATATGCATAAATGGAAGGGGATTTGCTTTTTTCTTCATCGGAAATTTAAGTAGCTTACCTCAGTTGAAGATGATAATAAAGTGATGAAATTCCTTGGTATAATATTTGTTTTCTTGCATTCCATGAGCTATTGCTTTCCGCTAACCAACAATGAGAAGGAAGAAAGGAAGTAGCAGTTGCTGGCTCAATGTAAGAAAATAAAAATAAATGCATAATGTTATTTAGAAGGGTCAATTGACTAGAGTGGCTTGAAAGGATTACTGATTAGACTTGATATATATATATGGTCTAAAACAGCTATAAAGCTAAGTGATTA
This sequence comes from Dillenia suffruticosa, assembly GCA_033439265.1. NCBI lineage: Eukaryota > Viridiplantae > Streptophyta > Magnoliopsida > Dilleniales > Dilleniaceae > Dillenia > Dillenia suffruticosa. The sequence continues at coordinate 5,098,042 of JAVTVX010000027.1, forward strand.
AGCAACATACAATGTACTTGTATGTCTGTGTATTTTTTTTCTTTTTTTTTGGGGGGGGGGGTGGAGCTTTTACTTTGGGAGTTGGGGGCTGGAGTTCATCTTTCAAACTTGCTCTTTTTTGCATTTTAAAATTGGCATCTTCTAATTGTCTGTATATCTTTAGTTATGTTGGATTCTTCATATGGTGAGTTGGGAGAGTAATCTTGATCCATATTTGTCTAGTTCAGATGCCTAATTGAATTGGTTGGTCCTGCATTAAGACGATACTTCCATGCTAGAATCAAAGCTAGAGCTCACTAGGTCTTTTGGCAGACTCTCTGTTGTCTGTTATGCAATATGTGGTGTAAAGTTTCTCCATTAGTTTGATCATCTGAGTTGTTTAAATGTTAGGCTAGCTATCAGAATTTCACTTGGCAAGCACAGGTTTGACTTGTTGAATCCAGATTCATCATTCATATAAATTTTGGTATGATAATGCAATTGCACTTGCTTAATGCAGTGACCGAAAAACACATTGAATTCTATCCAGATTGAAAAATGTCAGCTTCCCTAACTTTTACCAGAATTTTGAGCTACCATCATTTGTCTCAGAACTGTCCTATTCATTGCTTTTACTTTTTGAATGTTCTAATTTCTTGAAAAATTGTTCCAGTTTGATCCAAAGAAATGGTGGACACAAAACAAGCTGTGGATTTAGATACTATAACTTCTCTGAGAGAACAGCTTGGCAAGGCTTTACTTGATCTAGAGTCTTGCCATGGTGCTTTGGAGAACAAAATACAGTGGAGTGAAATTGAAGAACACTTCCTTAATCTGGAGACATCATTGAAAAGGAAATGTGAAGAGCTAGAAGTGAAGGAGAAGGAATTTGAGGAGAATAAATCCAAGATTCAGGCTTCACTTGCTGAGAGAGAGGCAGCTGTTTCTGCTTTAGAGCAAGGTTTGCTAGATCGAATTCAAGAGCTGAAAGATGCAGCTGTTGCTGCTATTGCAGAGACACGGGCACTTCACAAGCCTCCTGAGCCAGTTGATGAATGGGACAACAAAGACAGCAAGGTAAGTAGCTCTGTTGATGATACACATGCTCTCCTCTCTGACTCAGAGGAGAAATCCATTGATAGAACAGGTGAAAATGTTGAAGGTGGGGCTGTTGACGTTAAGCCTCGCCAAGAGCTTATGCAATTATGTGAGCAGATGGATGCAAAAGGGCTTCTGAATTTCACTATGGAGTATCAAAAAAATAGTACTGCCATTCGTGGGGAACTTTCTGTTGCACTTGAAAGTGCAACAGAACCTGCCCGTCTAGTTCTGGACTCACTGGAGGGATTTTTCCCTTCTGATGAATCCACCCAACACGGGGAAAATAAGGATGCTGCCCTTATGGGCATGCAGCGATCCTGTATTACACTTTTGGAAGCCATGACCAATCTTTTGGCAAGGGCCGACCCAGGTCTTGATCACCTTCTGAACCCTGAGACTAAGCAGCAAGCCAAGGCAATTGCTGATGATTGGAAACCTAAGTTGGATAATGCAGGCATTGATGCTGCCAATGGAAATTCATTGGAAGCAGAGGCATTCTTACAGCTCCTTGCAACTTATAAGATTGCTTCAGAGTTTGATGAAGATGAACTCTGCAAGCTAGTTCTTGCAGTTGCTCGCCGCAGGCAGGCATCTGAGCTCTGCCGCTCTCTTGGTTTAGCACACAAAATACCAGGTTGGTTCTCTCTTGTTAGCTGACCTGATGGGTTACAGAGACCAAACCGTTTACTGTAAGATGCCCCATCATTTTTATTCCTTTAGGACGTGATTAGCATGTAAATCTCTTGACTATTAGGAATGTGCAAGGATAAGTCAACAAATTTCTCTGCTTGCTCAAGAATTTTGTCAGAAACTTACATTTTTTGATTAAAAAATTAGCTCAGATTTCAGTGGTTGTGCAGGTGTTATTGGAGACTTGATCAATAGTGGGAGGCAAATTGATGCAGTGCACTTCGTTCATGCCTTTGAACTTTCTGAAAGCTTTCCTTCCGTGCCACTCTTGAAGACTTATTTAAAAGACTTGAGGAGGAACTCCCAAGGGAAGGGTGGAAATGGAACTGGTGGTCAGGTACTAATCCATCAAAAAGTGAAGACTTTTGCTACAATCATTCTGCTGTGCAAATTCTTGATCTTCTGATTCATTCATGCAATGCAGAATGATGCAAATTCACAAGAGCTGGCTGCACTGAAAAGTGTCATCAAGTGTGTAAAAGACTATAAGCTTGAAGCTGACTATCCTTTGGATCCGCTTCTTAAAAGGGTTGCTCAATTAGAGAGGTCTAAGAGTGATAAAAAAAGAGGTGCAGAATTTGGAAAGCATCAACAGAAGAAACCACGAACAAATGGAGGATTCTATGGATGCCGTGCACCTGCTGCTGCAGTCCATGCAGCTCCTCTGAGTAGGCAGGCTCCTCCCCTTTATGCTGACAGAACATATGCAGGAGTACCAGAAAGGTATTCTCACCCTGCTTCAAACACATACGAGTATCAGGCTCCTAACCAGGCCACATACACTGCACAAGCAAATGACCAGAGATACTATGGTTATTCCCAAGATGATAGGGTTCCTGCAACATCTTACAATAATACTACTACATCTAATTACGGCACCTACATGGGTAGCGGATTGGAGCCTTCACACCAACCCTACATGTGACTGACAAGACATTGTATTGTTGGTATAATCAGTTTAGTATGCTTAGATGTATGACTAATTCATTTCCTTGCCATTTTCGCTTGTGTCTTGAATCCACCTTCTTGCCGTGTTGTATGGAATCCTTTGTTGCTACTTCCTATGCCTAGGCAATAAAATGCTGCTAGAGATGGAAGATGGAACCGTTGTACTCTTTTCTCCTCCCATGTTCTGAATGTCGATTCGAGATGTATGAAGTATGATGGTTGAGAGATGAATACATATTTTGGGTGGAATATCCTTTAACTATGTTGTTTGCTGGTGATGCATTAGAAAGCTTATTAGGTAACCGTTTTGAACAAATTATGTACTAGTGTGGACGTAATGTTGCCAATATTCAGGTGTGATCAAATGGAATATTGGCATTCCTATTTTCACTTTCATGGAATTGCACGCTGGCTACAGAAGAGATATTGATGCCTCTTGTGCATCAGTGATACTTAATTACTCTTGTGGCCAAGACATGGGATATAGGTGTTTAGATCATTTTTAAAAGGAAAAAAGTATATGATGACCCAGGGTATTTTGTGTTTGTTGTAAAAAAAAGTAAATAAATAAAAAATTGTAAATATTAAATTTAAGAAATAAAATATTAGACGATGAAAATATGAAGTAATTTGCCCTTTTTTTAATTGCTGGGCGCTCTAACTTGTTATGACTCTTCAAGTGAGGTGAAGATAAAGATATCAATTTTTTGTTGTACAAAAATTTGAATCCTGAATCGCATAATTGAAAAAAAAAGAATTATGACCATTAAACTGTCCTCTTGGAACGAGGTGAACGCATCAATGTCCAAAGAGAACTTTGGCTATTCCTTTAAGTTGGGCCAAATAAGGATAAGAGAATAAAAGCGTATTTTCAAATGTTTTACTTAAAATCAATGGATAATTGACTTGGATGTGGTATTAGGTTTTTGAAAGTTTTCAAGTTTTGTTCACGGTTTGGGTATAAAAAAAACTACGTTGGGAGGATAGTCTCCTTAAATATATCATTGTAAGTTTCAAATCGGATTAGTCGCAACATAAATCCGGATAATGATCGGTATAATACAAAAAAAATGTTTTACTTAAAAGTTGTATTATTCTAAATAGAATTTTAAGTTTAAATCCTCTGAATTATATAGAAATTTTGAGTTTATAAACTAAAATTATTACCACTATATTCAAGTTAGGCAAAATTCCAACTTTTACTGGAAAAGATTAAAAAATTAAATAAAATAGAATTCCTATAACATATTGAATATAGTAGTGATAATTTTAGTTTGTAAAATCGAGGCTTCACTCTCCGATTTTTTTTTTTGGGGGGGTGGGGGGGGGGAATCGAGGCTTCTCTGCTGGCGCGGTCGCGCGCGCGCGGTCTCTCTCTCTCTCTCTCCCTCCCCAACTTCCTCTCATTGGAACAGTTTAGTAACGGACGGTAGGCTAAGCAGAGCAGTCCATTTGGCTCGCTCACCTCATCTCTCTTTTGCTTATCTGGTTCTTCGCTCATCGAGAATATTCTCTACGGATTACTCCCGACGACGCCTTCACAAATCTAACCCAAAATCTTCCGTTGCCGAGATGCGCCTCTTCGACGAGCTCCTCATCAACGGGTCTGTTCTTCTTATCTCATTTTCATGTGCTGTCTGAATTTGTTGTTTCTAGGTTGAATTTGTTTCTTGAATATGCAAATCTGATTGCTAACCTTAAAATTTTCAGGTCTATGTTGTTGAGTGAGTTGATCGCACGTGAAAAATTGTGTGTAATTAAGTAAATTTAGGTGGTTTGAGATTGACTGATTTATGGCCAACAGGCCTTTTTTTTTTCCATGAAATGAATATATTTGTATTTGTACGTGAAAAGTTATCATGAGAGATGAAATCATTGGAAGTTTAATATTTGGAATCTAATATAGTTGAACTAAAATTAGCAATTGTAGAACATTCCTAGAATTAGGAGAAACCTATGTCACACAACATGGTTACTCTGTTTGGGCCATGTCGTGTCCCTTTTCTGGGAAAAATGAATGTATTTGTAATGTGCGCATTGTTAAACATATATATTTGAGGTAGAGAAAATATTTTCCATAAATTGAAATGAAGTCATCTTTGATTTCAAGCAAATGTCAAGATTCCTGAATTCTCAACATTTTTTTTGTTGTGGGGGGGGGGGTGGGAGCTTATGTTAGATTGTGGAAATCTAATTAGTTACCATTTACTTATACTTGACATTTATTGAACTTTTTGCAGTTACTACACTACTTGGTTTTGGATTGGGACTCCTCATCAGGAATTTGCTTTTATTGTAGATTCTGGAAGTACAATTACTTATGTTCCATGCTCAACATGTTCTCATTGTGGTAGGCACCCGGTGAGTTTCATTTATTGCCGAAAAGTGGTGTAGCACTTAGTTGAATACTAATCAATTCTCTTTGTTGAACTTCGTGGTTTTCAGTCGATACTTAAAATTTGATTTGGCTTTCATGCATGTAAAAGAATGCTTGATGAGAGAGGGTGGGGGGAAGAGAAATAAAAAACATACTAGCATAGTGCTTATTCTGCTTCTTATATCTGTAAGTCTACATTGAATGAAATCTTTGCGTGAAAGTTATGATACACGAACTTCCATCATACTTCTGCTGGATGCATATAGTCATCATATATAAGTGCACTTTAAGGGTATAGGCATGATCACAGGGAATTAATTTTGAAGGGAAAAATGGGCAGAACCTGAAGGGGGGAAAAATGCTAGAGATAGATGTTGACTTAAGAATTAGTTTCCTTTCCACTCTTGTTGTCTGGAAAAATGCTAGAATTTTGCTAAATATGGAATATTTGGCTTATAGGGTTTCCTCAGTTTGCTCCTTTGTGGGCACATTTTAATCAACTTTACTTGTCTCCCACAAAAGTTATTGATAACTCTTTGTATCTGATTTTCTAGACTGTCTTAAGTTTCCAATTTTCTCAGAATGGAGGCAATTGTACTCAATCATGTGTCTTGTTGTAATTATGTTCCTATATAGTATTCTACTAATAGACATTTCCTTTATAAGGTTCTTGTCAGCACGCTATTAAAAGACAAAACGTTCTACTTAATATATTGTTATCTTTGTAAGGAGATGAGTAACTAAACCACCTCCTCTTCAGTGTAGGAAGGTTAGGAACTTTTGAAATATCATCTCGTTTGTTTCCAGCACTTTGTCAGTGATGACCTCGTTTCATGGGGTGATTAGGGATTTTTATTGTGAGTACGGAATATTTTTTCCATGCCATGTTCTATCCTTTTTTGGGGGGGGGGGTTGGAAAAGGCCTATAGGAAATTTGCTTTCTTGTCAAATCTCTGGGCATATTCTTATATCCTTGGTCAAGTTCATTGTTCACTTTCTGTATATTTATCTCTAGTACCACCACATTGATAATTTAAAACAGTTGGCCTATTTGACATAAAACCAATTTTTGATTTGATACGCTTGATTGTAATTTTGACATTTAGTCTGCTAATTCTTCAGCAGTCATTTAGTGGGTGTATCATATATTTCATATTTAGGTTGAAGTTTTCATCAGAAAGCACTGCTTGTGTTACTTTTCACTCCTGAAATCTGTGTAGAGATTATTGCTGAAAATAAGACAACTCTCTGTGCTAAATCAATGATATTGTAATGCAAAGCATCGCCCCAAAAAGAGGCTCTGAAATCCTGCCTTTTTTGACATGTATTTTCTGACAATCTTATCCTAGTTTTTCTTTTCCTTGTCCTCACACTAATGAGCTTAGGGAGCTCATTGCAAACGAGTTACATATCAATACTTCACGGGTAAAGGCAGACCTTTATCATTGATGCTTCTTCATGCATTTGTAAAATTTGAAATATCTGATGTGTTCGTTAATCCAGTTTCATTTAATAAGTTCAAATACCGAAGGAAATAGATCTTTCATTAGATAGGCAATTAATCCAGTAGAATCTTCTTAATTCATCTCAAATGCCACTGCAATGGTAATATATATGCAAGATGTCCTACTAGATGGTATAAACGTGCTTGATAACTTCGGAAACTATAAGATGGTTGATTATAAGATTGAACCCCCTGCAACAAGGTATGGTATCAGTTTTTTGTGTCTCTTTCCATCTGCACTTGTTAGAGTGCTAATTGCCCTCTCGTTTTCTCTTGCATTTATGCTGGTCATAATATCTTTGTGAATATGGATGTCTTAGCCTTCTAGTTGTGTCCTTAATAGGACCTTCTCCACTAGGTTTTTTGTCAATATGCAGAAAATGGTGGCAGCAACACCAATCAGCACTGATTGTGTGAGTCATGATCATGCTACTTCTAGGGTTATCTGCTTCTCAGTTATGGTTTATTAGGAGAAATAAACATGGAATTCTTGATAGATAAAAGCCCATTGACAGAGCAACACCCGAGCCAGAGCTCCAAGTCCAACCCCAGCAGCCGAATCACTCGCTACCATAGAAGGGCGACACCTACATTTCATGGCAAGATACTCATCACATCGTTTTGATGGAATGAAGCTTCTTAGTTTAGGGTTTTGTCACATCATAAACTTGCAGGTCCATATTGTAAAAAGTTTATGAAAAAGCTTTACCCACATACAAATTTATATAGATGAGGTGAGGATTTTTTTTTTTTATTTTTTTTTATTTTTTTTGTCTTCCATTTCACATGCTAGAGATGTTAGTTCATGACTTCCATGGATGTTATGCTTTGTTTTGGGGCCTGTCCCGATGTGCTCTTTGAATTGGCATAAATGGATTATAGCTGTACACTAGAGGGAGAATTTACATCTCTTGAAAAACTTTTCTTGGTTCTTTCATGTTCAGTAACTCTTATCTCCCAAACTATACCTTCCCGAATTTTGACCAAGCGTGCTCAGCTACCATCGGCGCCTTAGCTACCATCGGCGCCTTTTGGATCCATGTCTTCTTTCCGAAAATCCCGGCCGTGGAACCTCTATTTTTTTTTCACCACCGATATTCATACTTTATCTGACTAATTCGGTTCGAACACTGTGAGACTTATTTTAAAAGTTGGTTATTCTAATTTTTTTTTTGTCATTCTCAAAACTCGAATTCGAGATCTCTGATTAATAGATAAAGTGTTCAACCATTCAATTCAAAAGAATTTAATCAGAAACCTCCACGAGTATTAATATTTTATCCTTTTCTTTTAGTAAAATATATTTTATAAGAGTAGTGAAATGGTAATTACCATCTTTCATCTATATATTAGTAGAAAAAAAAAATTATCAAAAAGAATTCATATTGACACGACATGTATAATAGTAAAGAAAGTTTACAAATCATGTGTATTAAATAAGCAAATGGGAAAAATCTTATGTAAGATAAAAATGTTATTTTAAAGTCGACCTCTTAATTTTTATTAACCGTGTTTCTTCTCCTAATTAATTTAGGGCTTAAATACAAATTGATATTTTCTCTTACCAAAAGGAAGTTCTATTTGCCATCGGGCCATCGGGCCATCGGGCCATCGCTATGTGGTCATAGGTTTACGATTGCGTTCAAAATAAATTGTCTGTGAAAACAATGCAAAATCAAAACGTGAGAAATTTCTTCGAAAAAGGGCCTGGTGGGGGATTTCAACATTTTTGAGGATTTCCATTTTTCTTTTTTCTAGTCGAAATATTCTTTGTTCCTCTTGGTCAGAGCAGGCGTTTTGCTTTCTTGATGGTTTTAGGCGAGGCGCCAAGTTGAACGCCCACGTTGGAGTTTGGATTGGACCGTAAAACGTTGGGAAATTTCATAAAATTAAAATTGGTCAAAATTAGAAACCTAATTGGACTGTCAAATGAGTGACCCACTTTCTTATTGTTATACTTCGAGAAATTTCGCCCTATGATTCCATGCTATTAATCAACCTTAAATTTAAATTTAATGTCATCCTTTGGTTTGCAAAAAATTGTGAACACGAGCGGTTCAAATATAATATGTGAAGTATCAACGTATAGTTGATTTAGTGAGATGTGGTATTAAATTTTTTAATCATTCAAAACTCAAAAATAAAAAATAACCACACTAAGAGAATCGTTTCCTAAAATAGGGTCGCACAATATTCGAAACGGATTAATAAGAATATAATTCTGAATATCCGTGGAGGGAATTAAAAAAAAAATATATATATATATATATATATATATATAATTATTAGTTGAGCCATTTGTACAAATTTAATTTAACTATTCATATACTCCATAATTGATTTTAAATTTTAATAATAATTTTGATTTAATTACTAGATATTATAGAAGGATTATTTCATTATATAACTGTAAATTTATCTTTATTCTATTAAATAAAAAATAACAGATAAACTAGCGATTTTACTGGTTATGTTATAATAAAATATAAGTAATAATAATAATAATGACACAATTTTAAAATATTTTATAATAAAATTATTTAGCATTTGTATTTTTAAATGCCACAAAATATAATAAAATGACAAATTAATAAATTCCAAAAAAAAAAAAACCTTAAATTCAACCTTAATTCGGATTAAATTTGTGAGCCACCTACAATTGCTGAAACGGTCCAATGTTTTGGTAGGCATCTTATGTTAATCAACTTTGACCTATGATCATCTAAAGTATATTGATTCTGCTTGACTCGAGGGGCATGTAATTCATTTTAAATTTTAGAATCGATCATTTAAAACTAATATAAAAAAATAAGAGGAAAAAAATTATTTTGGTCAATCATGGTGTTGACAAAAGTTTACACTGAATGTCAATTTATCGTAATTCTTTTACTTTATTAGAATTTAAAACCGATTGAGTTAAAAATATATTTATATTTTGAGATCAAATATAGAAATTATTTTTATGAGTAAAGACTAAATTTTCTTTTCCTATGTAAATATTTATATATTTTTTTCTTTTCCTATATTTTGACTAATATATTATTTATAAATTAGTATCATAAAATATTCTTTAATAAATTCGTAAATTTATGTTGGATCATATTTTTACCTTCGATATCAATGAAGAGAACACATGATTACTTCGTTTTGTTTTGTGGTTGAAGGGAAAGAGAAACTAAACAAAATGAGAAATAAGCAGCCATAGATTTTGCAAGCTTTTACCAATATTTTAGTATTTCTAATCTGTTATGATTTTATTATCCATAATTACTTTTAAAATTCTGTTATTTTACATTCTATGTGAAATATTTAAATAAATATAATTATAAAAATTACCTAATAATTATTTTTTTATCCCATAATTTCACTTTCCAAATTATCTGGTGTTCATCTTTAAAACAATTTCTTTTTTTCCCCCTATTAGAGAGAGAGAGAGAGAGAGAGAGAGAGAGAGAGCCAACTTGGAAGCCTCGGGTCTTCTCCCAGGATGCCCTTCACCTCCGAGTAATGCAAATAAAAATGAAGAAAAAAGAAACCGGAAAAGTTCCAAAAAAAAAAAAAGGAAAAAAAAATCAAATAAATAAATAAATAAATAAATAAACAAACAAAAGAAAAAATTTAAAAACGAAAAGATATAGCAAGGGGAAGAAAAAATGAAACCGGCAGGGTAAACGAAATCGGGCTGGGTTTTTGCTGCTTCTCTCCGTCTTCCCTGTACGCCCCTCCTCCGGTAATCTCTCTCTCTCTCTCCCCTTACTGTCCAATTGTTTGATCAAAACCTTGATTCTAGGTTCTTTGATTTTGTCACGATCGAGTGATATGCACATCTAGGCTAGTGTAATCTCGGAAATTTTTCATGAATTCTAAATTTCTGTTGTCTTTTGTCTAGAGCTGTTCTAGTAGGAAGTGGTTATTGATCACCTAATTGACTTGGTTCACCTTAAAGAAAAACTTTGAACGTTATTGGAGGAATTGCTCGAACGGTGAAAATTTTCTTGTAATTAGTCCTCTGGGTTTCAATTTGTTCCTTTCCAACAACAGCAACAGCAAATTGAGCCTTAATACCAGATTTTGGGATCAGATGTTTGAGAACGTTGAATGAATGTGGCAGAGAGTTTCCAAGAATATCGAAATTTTCTTATGATTTTGTGGAGTGGCAGAGAGTGTGTTTATGGAGTTTAGTAGTAGTGGGGCTATTGTCAATTTACAGATAGAGATTTGGGGCCTTTTTTTGTGTGGTCTGCATCAATTTGTCCATAGTTTTGACGCCAATTTTGGTCAAAAGGGTGACATCGTCATATCTTTTCAACCTTAGGGCACCTTTGGTGCGAGGAAAGAGTGTGTATACTGGAGTTTATGATATATGTAGCCACTTAATTGCATTCAGGGAGGATGTTTGGTTGTGTGACAATATTACCCCCATTCTCCGCAGCTTCTTCTATGTATGTCCATGTATTTGGCGCGTAAACACGTGTATATGATATATTTTACCCATCTGTTACTCTTTTCTTGCTTATGCCAAATATGACCTTACCCCGTTTATTATTTTTGCCTGTTTCATATCTTGTGGGTTGCCATTTTTCCCTTTCATGCCAAAGACATTTTATTATTTTTTCTGTCATACCAAAGGGCATTTCTCTTAACATGAACATGGAATGAATGTTGTCACCATATATGAGTATTTTAAATTGTATCAAAAAGGAAAGATAAACGTATAATGCTTACAGGAAGAAGGGAAAAAAAAGTCACAACCAGCATGGATTTTTCTTTGATAAGGAAGACAAGAAACAAATGTTTATACTACGAGTATCAAAGGGGTTGCAGGTGCATCCTTACTACCTAAACTAATAAAGAATTTACTAAAATAGCAACTTTCATCCCTGAAACCCAAAGGACAAAGTATTAAGTCAAAGATCAACAAAGTAACAACTTCTCAATTGCCTCAAAGACTCCCCTGCTCAATCCTTCCACACTAACCAAAAAATAGCATGGGGGATTAGCCAAATAGCTTTGCTTGTTTTTGTACCGTGCCTCATTCCTCTCCAACCTATATTTCCCATATACAATTTTTTTTTGGGTGGTGTTTAATCGGAGGTAAAGTGTAAGAGAATAATATTCCACAAATGTCTTGTCCAGGAGCAATGAAGTGGTCCATTGGCTTCCCATTGCTTTTGAACGGAGGGCAGTGATACCCGAGATAAATATCCCACTGCTATGGTGGCTTCCACAGCCATTTCCAAGGGGAAGAAACTAATTAATTACTATCCTAAGACAGATGAGAAATATTAAATATGGAAAGCCTTCATTGCTTTATGCAATTAAATATTTGTATAGGTAAAGCTGTCATTGAAAGATTTTCTGTGAGCTTTTGCCCTCAATCAGAAATCTAGGTAAAACTACCATTCATGTTCTTTAATTTTCTTGCTCAAAACTTTCACTTCTAGTATAAACAGAGAGAAGCGACAATGATTCCATTGTGACTGGTTAGGATAGTCTTTAAGGGCCAAGAGGTCCCTCACAATCATTGTTCCTGTTTGGACTTGTACAGCTAAGAGGAAATGATTTTCTTTCTTCTCTACTTTCCATTTTGCTCTATTTGATATAGATGGTATTGAGGGGGAATGAGGGGAGGTGATGTCCCCTCTAATCATGCTTTTGATTTGATCTTTTGGTGAGGATGGATGTTTTTTTTTCTGGGGGGGGGGGGGTTTCAAATCCCCTCCCAATTCGCCCTTTTAATTTGAAAAGGAGGGGATGGGATTTTAATAGCTTTTAATCTTCTTCCATATTTATCAATTTCCATCCAGTGTTGTCAAAGGCACTCTCCCGGTTCGCTTAGGTGCTTTGGTGCTTAGGTGCTTAGGTGAGGCAAGGTGCTACTATAGGGCCTGAAAGCGTCTCAGGCAAGCACCATAGAGGCGCCATTACTACGGTGCTTGCCTATCTTGCCAAGCACCAGGTGAGCACGGAACTTAAATTTTTAAACATGCTGTTTATTTGCTATAGAGGGGTGTAGTTTGGTCCTTTATCAGCATTGCACAATTAGACGTATATGAGTGAGAGTCTTTAGAGATGTGATGGTACAAAACTTGGAACCAAAAAAAAAAAAAAAAACAAAGGATTAGTAGAAGAAGATCTGATTTTTGCAATTGATTTTAGTGAAGTTTTGATATTGCTTTCTTTTAGTCAAGTACTTATTCTTTTCTTCTCTTCTCCTGCTTCTGGTTCAGGTGTTTCTTTTTCTTTTTATCTGTTGCTTCTTTGACTTTTTCTGACCTGTTTCTTTTGTCTCTCTCTCTCTCTCTCTCTCTCTCTCCTTTTCTTTTCTATTGTTCCCTGCCTCTTCTCTTCTTCTTCCATGTCTCTGTTTCTGCTTCTCATCTTGGATGCTGCTTCTCTGCTCTGTAACTTCTGTCTCTCTCGTTTTCTTCTATTCTGTGTCAAATGTCTTTTTTCTTCTCAGTATCTGTCTGTGAGTTTAATCTTGCTGCTCTCTCCTTATTGTTCTTTCAACTTCTTCTTCTTCTTTGCATATCTGCATTAAGATAAGAACCAGGAACCTGCTTGGAATTATAATTATTTAAAAGATCCTAAGGACCCTAAGGTGGCTTTTCTCATTTGAACATAAGACTACTTAAGGTGGAATATTCCAAGCAAGATCAACATGAGGGGTCTTTAGGCATTTGTAATAAATTTATGTATTGTTCTAACATGAATATATCATTAAATTATGTTTGTTAACCACAACACATTTTGCGACGAAATCAATCATTTTAGTGATCAGTGCTTACTTTACCGGGCTAGCACCTTGCCTAGTGCGTAGCACCTCAGGAAACAGGCATTTAGGGGTCATAGCACCTTAAGAGCACCTAGCACCTTTGAAACCACCGTTCCCTTTAATCCTTAGTTGTTCCCCTTCAAAGCAAACAAATGGATTGTGCGTCCTGTCTGTTTCTCCTCCCAACACATTCAGACAACAGAAGGGTACACTCCATCCCCTCCTGTCCCTTCCCAATTAATCCCTTTCTCTCCCCACTTCTGGGGACATCCAAACAAAGTGTTAACTAGTCTAGGAGGAGAGGTATTTGTGTGTTTTGGGGCAGGTAGATGTCCTTTGATAGCATAATTGATTTTTTAGCTCAGCTCAATACCCTTGTTTTCTCAAACCCTTGACATATATTTTCTAGCTTCTGCTCATTGTACTTGAGTTATGTTTCTGCCCATGGTATTTTTTTTTTCTTTTGTTAATGAATAAAAAGCTGTATTGAGGGCTTCAAGGGGAAGCTACCCAAAGGAAATTACAAGGCTAGAAACATGTTTCTGCCCATGGTATTCTCTTATAGATGTGCCACAATTGTATTTGCGGAAGTGGTTTTTATTTAGGTTGGATGGGGTCTTGGGCATGAGATATTTTTGTTCTTGTTAAGGACGTTTGAGAGGGACAAAATGATTATGTGTAAATGTGGGGGGTTAGATAGGGAGAGGACTTCTTCCCATTTGAAGAGAAGCATGAGGTACAACCTACTGAAACAATCAGTAGAAAACACCTAAGTTAAATGCTTTTTGTGAAGAAGCTGTGTGCTGGGGTGTGTTCTTCATTTCGGCAAGGTGATTGCTGTGGGCCAAGGGTTGCAAAAGGCTTGTTAAAATCTTTTTTTGATTGCTTGTGCAGAAGGAAGCTTGTTTCTGTCCATTTGAAGCTTACTTAAGGGTTTGAGGGTGAGTTGTTGCAAGATATGCTAATGATTCAGATCTTGTGTGGCTCAATAACTTGTTCTAAGTGTTAAGCTGGTCTCTTGGAGGCCAGATGGTAATTGTGAACTGTTTGCCACGGTTAGACATTTAATACCTAGATTGCAGTTGCTTACAATGCCATGCACAAGTATGATAATGTGGTACATATTTCCCCAGTACGTAGTGCATGAAGGGTAGGCATAGTTAGATGCTTAAATTGCCTATTTTTGTGGGTTTTTGCTTCCACTCAAGTACTGCTACTATTTTTATGTGCAGTTTTTGAGTGATGTAGAAAACATTGTCTAACCAATATTCAAATGAGCAAAGAAAAAAGTAGTATTCAACAATATCATAATTGCTGTTTGAGTAAAAAGAAATTTATTTATGGGGTTTGTATTTCATCGATTACTTTAAACCTATATTAAATTCGATTGGCCATTTAACTAATCTAGATTGCTGTAGTACCATGTTATGGATCGCAAGATTCAGATTGGAAATCGGTAGGGGGTATAATGATCTTGGCAACTATAGGATGCAATTTTCAAGGACATGCTTATGATTGTAACCTTCAACAACTTCACTTGTATCCAGTCTGGTCGGCCTCTAAGAAGCCAAATGGCTCATAGTATTGTGTGGAGCCATGGTTGGAGAGTTACCAATATACATCAGAAGTAAAATGATCTCAGCAACTATTGGCCTAAGAGTTATGGATCTGATGGTAACTTGATCCCTGGGAGCGTTGGTAGCTTTACATGGTTCATTTATTTTATAACTAATCTTTCTCAATATTATCAATAATGTGGATTATGGCCCTGAATGGATACATCTTCACCCAGCTATAAATGGTAAATGATTTTTTGGTGATACCTCTGGCAGTTCTTGGTCTGTTTGGATCAAAATTAATGGTGGGACCTATTGTAGTAAGTGAATGTTCATTACTTCTTAGAATCATCGTTCATGTTTGTTAAGGTGGATATTACAAAGTTTTGATTGCACCCTAGATTTTGTGGAGTTTGTAGAACCTAATAATGGGTAGTACAATAATTAAATAAAGGTTCTATGAGCATAAAATGAAGGCATTAATAAGAACTTTAGATGTAAGAGTAAGTTGAATAAATATTATGTTTATTGACATGTATGTCCATGTTCTGTCACGTGATGCCTTAATATTCTTAAGGCACTGTTTTCTTGACAAATGAACTACTGATGACATAAGGCTTAAGTCCTTATTCTTGGGGTACTTGAACCATGGCCAAAGCCCACTTTTGGCCTCAAAACTTTGAGAAATGGTCTGAAGGTACCTACATGATTCAAAAAGTTGCACCTTTTCTTTCTTGGTTAGTTTGACTTTTAGTCAAAACCATGCTAATGGCTATGTGTCAATTCCACGTCATCTAATGGCATTTCAACATCCTTAGATGAGTATATTGGGTCATGTTTGTAGAGAAGCTATTTTACCAACTCAAGATTCTCCTGCTTGACATCCAATCAGTATCTTTATCCTATCGGTGATGTTGAATGACTCATTTCTGCAGTAGAGGTTTCAATTTTAATATATTTAAATTGTGGCTCTTTTTCATCTTGCTAAGGCCTAGGCATTTGTTTGTATGAAGAATGAGTTTTTAATCATTGGCTCATGGTTACTTAATTCTTCATACAGGGTTCTCCAACAAGAGAATGCAAGTTCCCATAATCTAATTGTGGCTTAGTCATCAAAATTGCGGTGCTGAAGTGATATTGTTGTTGCGAGTGAACTCCAACCCTGTATCTTTCCAAGTTAAAGTTGCTTTATGAAGAATTATGAAATGTGAGAAAGATTAATCCAGTGTTGGAGATTGCAGGCTTGTGGTTGAGAAGGTATGGTTTGTTACCATCATATACCGTCAATTTAGTTCCTTATAGGACCAGAATAAAGTGCAAAACATAACTTTTCTGATTCCCTAGTGTTGTTGAGTTTCCTTATTTACTGTTGTCAGTGGATTTTTTATTGTAGAGGAGATATTCACCATTTGTAAAATGAGTTTGATAAAAAATGATATAAGAAAATCATGAATGTAAAGGTCCTGTATATCTGGAGCACATTGTGAGCACAAGGTATGGATTATGAGGTAAATTTTACTGTCGTCACTCTTGTGGGCATGAGGTATTTTGGATCCACAATATCTGATTTACATGGCTTTGCAAGACAATTGCAGAAACCAGGATAGCTGGTACTATCAAAGAGTAGTGTAGTACAACTTCTTGTTATATATTTAGAACATTCTGGAAACTGTTGTGACCTGTATGTAGATCAACTGAACGGCTCTTGTTCAAGTTTTGATGTAGCTATTTATCAACATAATTAAGGATATTATACTTAGCCTGTGATTTTCAAATGAAGACCTGAGGCCAGAAATTTATTTAAGCTTGTTGCTATGACAGTGCAGATTTCCATTGTGCTTTCGTTCAGATACCACTTAGGAAAACGGTATATTTGGATAAGAAAATTGCTTATAGCCCCTGTTTGTTCTGCACAAAAGTGTTACCTAGGTATCTTCTCTATTGAGCTGATGTTAGAGAAGAAGATATAGGAACAAACAGAAAGAAAATACAACTGAAGCAGAACTCACAATATCGCTGGAAACATGATCTATTGGCCACAAATTGAAAGTTTTCAGTGATAAATTGGCTGATTTGTGATCTATGAGTAGGAGGCTTTCTAGTTCTCTCAGCCAGGGACGAGTATTTTTTTTTTCTTCTTGGGGTGGGGGGGTCCCATCATGCTTTTAGGTTCTTTCAATTTTGTCCATGGAAACCCCCTCTCAAAAAAGAGGGGAAAAAAGCGAAGGAAAAGATAGTTAGGTGTGGATATCTTCCCACCTTCGTATTTCTCCTCCCAAACTCTGCCAATTGCAAAATTTTATGCGCTTAAAAGCAATTGGAATTCTTTCTTCTTCGAGTGGTCTGCCTGTATCACTATGAACTAGCAAATGATTGATTTTGCTTGCCTCCATTTCCCCCAGTTCACCAGACAATTCCTCTTTGCCCAAGAGGCTTCCAAGCAAAATAGGCCATTCTGTGGAATATGATGCTGGCAACTCAACAGATGAATATTTACAACTATGCTCTTGGGACAGCTTCCTTTTCGTCCACTTGCCTTTACCCTAGAAATTACACCCTTGACAATGTCTCCATCTTTTTGAAAGTTTGAATCAAAACTCTCTCCTGGATACACTTTCACCATTAGATTTTGCTATTTGCTCATCTTAATTATTGCTTAAAGTTATTTTAATTGTCTTCTATGGAAGTGTAATATTGTCAACTGTATTTCCTGATTAAAGCTGATTTGTCTACTTTAGAATATTTACCGAGAATCAGTAATACTTATGCATTTCCAAGATCATATTGTATGTGTTTCTTCATCTGAGCAATCATGGTCTATTAGATATTTTTTAAATTTGTCCAAGGATGACTATTGTTTTGGTTTTAATCTTTATATTGCTTAAGCAATCTAAGCTAATTTTCCTTGCTGTGACCAATTTTGTGCCAAAATTTGACAATGTATATTTCAACTAATTTTGTTTAAGAATTACTTTAACGAGATTGTTTTGCAGGCAGTGTGTGTGAGACAACTATGCAAGCTTGATAGATTAAGATGTAGCATTTTTCAGATTAGGGTCATAAGTGATATTGGTAATATATAAGATAAAGGACTTACAGTTCTCCAATGGCTAAGGTTTTTCACACCAGTGGTTCTTTCACACATATCTATTATCAGAGTAGGTCATTCTACAAGTTGGATAGCAAACTTTTGTACTTAGTTGGCTTACTTGCATTAGCTGGATTTGTTTTATTGTTGTATCTTTAATTAGTTAGAAGCATAATCATGATTAATTTTTCAATTCTGCTTTTTTTTCTTTTATTATGAAACTGAAACTGTGTGCCATCCGTAATGAGAGTTCTCTCTTGAAATCTTTGGTAATGGAGCGTGTGTGTGTATTTGTGTTTTGCAATGGTAGTCAATTCTCCTTTGAAATCAAACATAGCATGTCACTTCTCTGTAAGTTTAGGTTGGCAGTTAAAATTTTTAAACCACAAGGACATATATCTGGAGTATGTACATGAATATCTTCAGAAGAAATATAATTTTAGTTCTTTTCCTTATTTTGACGTCATTTTATAATTCTTTTGTTTTTCCTCTGACATAGGTGGGATGGAGATATCATTGTTGAAGGTGCTTCTCAGCAACATTTCTTCCTTTTTGCATCCATCCTCTTATAACAGCATAAATTCGGAACCATTCCAGAGATATTATCAAAAGACAGAAGAGATATTTAAGTTGTTAAAACCAATACTTGAGGCAATTGTTGATTCTGAAATAGCTGCAAATGAGCAGCTCAACAAGGAATTTGAAGAACTGGGCCAGTCTATTGATGAATTAAAGGAGATTTTTGAGAATTGCCATCCACTGATGAGTAAAATATACTTTGTAAGTTCTGCATCAAATTGTTTACATGGTTTGCATATATTAGGGAAGCATTGTCTTACCATTCAGCTCAAGCAAGTCAGAAGTCATGAGCTGGTGACATTAGGCTCAATTCTTTAGTAGTTACTTGGTTTATGGATCTGGATTCATAAAGGCTTACTTATGCCCCTGTTTCTCCTGCTTGTTATGTTAATTTGTTCCTGTTTAACTGGACAGACAGCATGCTTGGAGTTTGCCTTGATATTCTGTAGTGGAAATGTCAGATGATATGCTAGCTTTGATCCCTGTTTTTTCTCTTCAGTGATTGTTGGTCCTTCTTTCGGAGTATAGTAAAGGGGACTTCTCATTTACTAATAGTCCTGTTGTTATTAGTCTCTTTATGACCTTTTTCTGTTGATCAGTTTGGAATATGGTAATCATCTGTGGAGTTTCGAAAAAGGTCCTCACAGTGAGGAATTTCTTCTGCCTAATAATACTTTATTGCTTCCAAACAGTGTTTACAAACTTTACGTATTTTGGGCTATTTTTTCTCTAAATGCTGTCATGTTGAGACTATCCTTATTTGTTCAATTGTATTGTTTCCTTAAAATGATAGCAATCAAGGAAGAGGAGATTAGAGACCAGATTTACCTGGTTAAAATTGTTAGCAGTTCTTGATTATAGATTTAAGAATGTTATATTTTGTGAGCTTCAATATAGTTTATGTAGTAATCTAGTTCTACTCAATGGTTGTGCGATGAATATCTGAAGGAAGAAGGTGGACATTTAATTGAAACAAATCTGTAGAGGGTAGAGTCATTTATTAACCTTGTACTTTATGCTTCACTCAAAAGTGTATTCTAATGTAAGTGCATCTTTGTGTTTTGCTTTTCCTATTTCTGAACTGGCTTCGGTTTTGAATCTGACTAGGTAATGCAAATTGATTCATTGATAACAAAGGTTCGAACTTCTGGTCTAGAAATTCTTCTGTTGCTGAACTCTTCACGTGAACAGCTTCCCGATGAGTTCAGTTCGACATCTCTTGAGGTACTGAATCAAGAAAGCTTGTTCTGATTTTACCTTCTCTGGTACAAAAAATAGAGCACAACTTTCTAGTTCTTCCTACTACCAGAAAGTTGTACTTTCTTGTTCGATTGAAGAGCCTTCCTAGTAGAAGTAGTTTTCGTTTACCATAGGCTGGCCATTTTAGCGGGTTTCCTTAGGTGGAGAGTATTTATTCTCTTTCTGATATCTGACACGGTCTGTTTGCGTGCAGCTCTGCATTCAGAAACTCAAACATATGGGACTTGAACAAACTTCAACTCTTATTAAAGAAGCTATAGAGAATCCAGTGAATGGCACTGACTCCAGGTCAGAGGGCATGATAAAAATTGCGGACTGTGTGGGGTTAAGATCTAACCAGGAACTTCTAATTGAGGCAGTGGCCCTTGAGAAGCTGAAGGAGAATGCTGAACAAGCTGAAAAAAATGAAGAAGTCGAGTATATTGATCGGATAATTTTACTTGTCACTAACATGCATGACCACCTCATTATGTTGAAACAGTCCAAGAACTGTTACCCTGTTACAATTCCTGCTGATTTTTGCTGCCCTCTCTCTCTTGAGTTGATGACAGATCCAGTTATTGTGGCATCTGGACAGACTTATGAGCGTGCTTTCATCAGGAAATGGCTTGACATGGGGCTTAATGTTTGCCCAAAGACTAGGCAAACTTTGGCACACACAAATTTAATACCTAACTATACAGTAAAGGCACTAATAGCAAACTGGTGTGAGCTGAACAATGTGAAGCTGCCTGATCCCATAAAGACTGTAGCTCTGAATCAGCCATCTCCTCTTCTTGCCCATGAGTCTGCTGCTCTGAGGGATTCGCCTATGCTTTCCAATGCCAGGGGCAGTCAGCCAATGTCACCTGAATCAACCCTTTCTATGAGCTTATCTGGAAAGAAGTTGCTCTCCGCTTCTCGATTCCATCAAGAAGGAAATTCTTCAGCACATCTTCGTTCATCCTCGGACAGTACATTGTCAGGTGTTGCTGGAAATGGCCATGGGTTGGACATTGGAAAATTATCATTAAGTTCTGATGACAGGTCATTAACAAATATGGACAAAAGTTCAGAATCAGGTGGCCGACCTTCTATGTCTCCATCAAGAAGAGGATTTCCTGTTGCTACTGGGGTGGACGAGCAATCATCTCACTGCCATAATCGAACTGCCTCAGCTTCCAGTGCAACTAGTGCAGATTTTTCGCAAGGAGCACCTGGAGATGAGAATGAGGTCACCCCTGCTTCTAATAATCATACTGCCTACAACAGCGATGCATCTGGGGAGATATCAGAACCACAGGCAACTCCAGCCTCAACCACCTTGCAGAGAGAACCCGAGTTTCCAGTGCGACTGGTAGGATCCCGCGGTCAACAAATATGGCGGAGGCCATCAGATAGGCTGGGGGTTGCCAGGATTGTTTCTTCAACAGCTATGGAAACTAGACCTGATCTTTCTGGTGTTGAGGCTGAAGTCCGTCGGCTGATGGAGGAGCTTAAGAGCACTTTGGTTGATACTCAGAGAGATGCAACACATGGACTACGCTTACTTGCAAAGAACAATATGGATAATCGGATTGTAATTGCAAACTGTGGGGCAATTAGTTTGTTAGTTAATCTACTGCGCTCAACGGATGAAAGAATTCAGGAAAATACTGTGACAGCACTTCTCAACTTGTCAATTAATGACAACAACAAAATTGCAATTGCTAATGCCGAGGCAATTGAACCTCTTATTCATGTCCTTCAAACTGGGAGCCCTGAGGCCAAGGAGAACTCAGCCGCTACTCTCTTCAGTCTTTCTGTGATTGAGGATAACAAAGTAAGGATTGGGAGGTCTGGTGCGATCAATCCTTTGGTTGAGTTATTGGGGAGCGGAACACCAAGAGGAAAGAAGGATGCTGCCACAGCTTTGTTTAATTTATCTATACTTCATGAAAACAAGGTTCGTATTGTACAGGCTGGAGCTGTTAAGTACCTGGTGGAGTTGATGGATCCAGCTGCTGGAATGGTTGATAAGGCAGTTGCCGTTTTGGCAAATCTTGCTACCATTCACGAGGGCAGGGTTGCAATTGGTAATGAGGGCGGGATCCCTGTTCTGGTTGAGGTTGTTGAGTTGGGTTCTGCAAGAGGGAAGGAAAATGCAGCAGCTGCCCTGCTACAACTTTGCACAAACAGTAGTAGATTCTGCGCTATGGTGCTTCAGGAAGGAGCCGTCCCACCTTTAGTGGCACTATCACAATCAGGCACCCCTAGAGCTAAAGAAAAGGTACATTACTGACGATAACATCCATTTTATCTTGCTGCCTAGTATTTTATTGATTGCTCTAAAACTAGTTTTGGTTACTTGTAGGCTCAAGCACTCTTAACTTACTTTAGAAGCCAACGACATGGTAGTGCTGGGAGGGGCTGATTTTCCAGGCGTGACTATTATATGATACCCATTATTGTTAGCTTATAATTGTTATTTAAGTATAGCATGTACATTCAACCTTGCAAATAATGCTTGTGAAGGTGCTTCAGCTTTAATTTTTTACTTGATCTGTATACAACCAAATATGACCCATGGAGGGTTTGATTGCTGTTTGATTAAAGTGTTTGCTCTCAATGTGTGAAGAAATATTGTGCCTGTTGACTCGGTTTTGCTGTAGCCTCTATAATGCTGCTTGGGACAGACCTCAGGCCAAAGTTTAGTCTATCCCTAGTTTCTTTGTTGTTTTTTTTTCGTCCTCCTCTCTTTGGCTACATTTTGACTCAATTTTTTTTGAATGTATTACTCAGTGTCTTATGAGATTGTCAAAAAAAAAAAAAAAAAGATCTCCATTTTGCTCTGAAATACGGTGTTCTCCTTTTTTATTGGAACCTTTTTTGGAAGTGACTTGATGATAGATGCTGCAGCGTTTTTGTGAACGATAGGAACTCCCATGTTTTTCACCTTTTTTGTTAGATTGAAATGTGAAAATATGTTGCAGGAGATGGCATTTTGATATATTGTTGTGGACTGATCGGTTGTTCTGCTATTAATATGATTTTTAGGTTTTCCTTAGAGCCAATCCTTTCTGGTTGTCCCATACAGCATCTGACAAACTCCAACACAATGACAAACAAAAAACCTCAGAAACCGGGGAAAAAAAAAAAGCTACTAGAGAATGAAACAGGAAACCAAGAAGCCATTAAGTAAAATTTCATGACTAGGAATTGGTGGAATAATGATTGCCATGGCAAGGATGTTCGAAGAAAGTCGAGAATTGGAGAAACAAGTAACAAAGCTGCAAGAACAAGCTTCATGTTTGCCTATCTTAGAAGGCAAATGATATCAGCTTAGGAGTCTTAAGAAGGAACAAACGTAGAAACCACAAGGCAAGAGGGGATAATCAATTTCAAAGGATTTCACACGCATTTAACATATGGTAGCATGCAAGCTGTTTGAAAAATGAGAGGTCTGTTCGGGGAAGTTGAAAGCTGAGGGAATTAAAGTTGAGGGGTTTTTTTTTTTTTTGCCCCCTAGTATCCGGTCCAATGCTTCAACTAATTTAGTTCGAACATATGTGGGAGACATGTACGAAATTAACCCAAAAAAAAATTTAAAATAACTAAAAGAGGAAAAAATTTTCAGATCTAACTCACATTTGTCATGGGTTGGATCCGCGGTAGACTATGACACAGGTTGAACCCGCGTCATAGCCACGTAGCGGCCAACCAAGCTGTGCCGCGTCTCAGAGACGCGACAAGCACTGCCGTGCCTTGAAGCCTTGAACATGCAGTGCCACGTGCCGTGCGCTCAAGGCGCGAGACCACATGCCACGGGCCTTGTCATAGGTTGGGTCCGTTGGGCTCAAGAGTCTTTCGAAATCCGATTTTGCTTTTATCCGAGAATATACTTACATGATGTTCAAAATGTATTTTTCAATTCCATGTTGAATGTAATTTTGTTTTTTTTTTCATACAACAAAGTCGGATGAGAATGAATTGTTGAGAATTTATTGTCCAACACAGATAGAGATGGTAAGATAGGACCCACTGCATCGTGGGTTCGGCCCGTTGGGTCCGCAGGTTTGATTCGTAGCATGCTTAGAAGCCGGATATTGGAATAGTCGAAGACAGATATGGATGATACGTAGGGATTCACTAAATCACGGGTTGGGTCTGTTGGATTCGAATGTCTTTAGAATTCCGATTTTGCTTTTGCCTAACACAAATATCGATGGTATGGTGGCCCTTTCGAGTCATGTGTTTTGAGTCATTGGCTCGCGGGGCTCGGCCCACGCGAGCCTTGCCACGGGTTGAAGACGCGACAAAGCTTCAGGCGTCTTCAACCTGTGACGTCCGTTGTTGTGTCTTGAAAACGCGATACAGTCTGTTGCAACAAGGTCCGTGTGGGCCCAGCGCGCGGGCCAACGGCCCGAAACACGACTCAGAGGGCCCACCGTATCATCGATTTATGTGTTAAGTAAAAGCAAAATTAGACTTCGAAAAACGTTCTGGCCCAACGAATCTAACCCGTGACTTAGTGGACCCCCTACATATCATCCATATCTGTGTTTGGCTATTCCAACATTCAGCTTCTAAGTATACTATGAATCGAACATGCGGGTTTAACGGGCCGAACCCGCGACACAGTGGGCCCCAACCCTACCATCCCTATCTGTGCTGGACAATACATTCTCAACAATTCATTTTTATCTGACCTTACTGTATGAAAAAAACAAAATTATATCCGATATGGAATTGAAGATACATCATATAAGTGCATTCTCGGGTAAAAGCAAAATCGAATTTCGAAAGACCCTCGGGTCCAACGGATCCAACCCGCGACAAGGCCCGCAGCATGTGGTCTTGCATCTAGAGCGCGTGGCACGTGGTGCCGCGTGTTCAAGACGTGACAGTGCTTGTCATGTCTTTTAGACGCAGCATAGTGTGCCACGTCTTCGAGATGCGGCATACTCTGCCGCGTCTTGAAGACGCGGCACAGCCTGATTGGCAGCCACGTAGCTATGACGTGGGTTCAACCTGTATCATAATCTGTCGCGAATCTAACTCATGACAAATGTGGGTCAGATCCAGAAATTTTTTCCTTGGGTCATTTAAATTATTTTTTATTATTTTTTTTTTGTACAATTTCGTACATGTCTCCATACGTGGGATCCTATTTAGGGAACGAATCTTCTATGGTTATATTTTTCATCCCGAAACTTGATTAAATGATTTAGTATCCTATCTCACTCACCAGACCGATTTTCCATTAGTTTTAGGGTTGTTCTCTAGCTAAATGAAGTTGCTAGAACCTTACAATTTTAATGCACGTTGTAATTTTTCGTAATCTCATCCAAATTTTCTTTCTCGTACTACTACTTGGCTTAGTTCTGTACCCTTAAGCTACATGCCATTTCATTCTTTTATAAACAACAGGCTGTTGTGGCATTTCTCCATGTGCATTAAGATATTCCATGTTTTCCTTTCTCCTAATTTGACTTAATTCAAAATTTTGTTTTGTCATCGCAAGTAGTTATTGGTCTTAATAAAAAGGTATCATTGCCTGGTCATCCTGAGTGCGGTAAAGTTTCAAAATGTTGAACTTTTTAGAGTAGTTGGCCATGTAATGTAACAGAGTTTAGTAAATTAGAAGTCCATGGTTCATATTTTGATAAGTTCCTTTTGGTTTGAAATCACTATTAACCACTTTTAACAGAGTTTTATTCACGTTGTTGTTGTTATTATTGTTATTGTTATCGTTATCGTCGTCGTCGTCGTCGTCGTCGTCGTCGTCGTCGTCGTCGTCGTCGTCGTCGTCGTCGTCGTCGTCGTCGTCGTCGTCGTCGTCGTCGTCGTCGTCGTCGTCGTCGTCGTCGTCGTCGTCGTCGTCGTCGTCGTCGTCGTCGTCGTCGTCGTCGTCGTCGTCCTCATCATAAAAAACTAGCGCTTAGAATTTAAAAAAGAAAAAAAAAATAAAAGAAGGTTTATGATTAAATCAAAAAAGGATAAAAAGTTCTATAAAATTATTCTTAAAATAAACTTGAATCGAACTTTTTGGGTATTCGAATGCTTTGCTAATAGAATACTCATGCTTGATATGACATGCTTCTTTCTTTTAACGCCTTTCAAAAGCAAAATCCCAATGTACATTGCTGGAAGCAAGTATATATGGGCTTGGATTCATAATGGTCCTACTTACTGAATAGGCTATATAATCTACACTTGTGTCTCCATTCTTATCAAATTTCATGTTCATCCTTTATCAAAAGAAGAACAAAACGGAAGTCCAAACCATTACTCACTATAACATGTTTAAAGTCATAGTTGGTCTTGCTTTAATGCAGGCTCTCCTGAAACATTTTCTCTTTTTATATAGGTTCTGCATTTTTCCAGGGTAGTGAGCATAACACCAACAACTTAATCACCTTGCACTTTGTTTTTGGCCAACTTGCCATTATGTTCTTTTTAGTAGACCTCTCTCTCTCTCTCTCTCTCTCTCTCTCTCTCCCCATGCCCGCCTGAGTTTATGTTTGAAATGAAATCAAGTGATTTTTCTTTTTGATCAAGCTCAACATTAAGCCTTTCTCAACAGCAGCGTTCTGAATCTTGTGATCTCCATGTAGGAAAAAAAAAATTATACGTTGATTTTAGTTTATACTACATGTACACTTCCTTTAGAGTGCACGATGAGGTAAAGTCTTGTGATTGATTTCATGTTGATCTCTTTCTATGGTGTTGTGTCCCACTTAGATTTCTTCCCCGTGCTTGATAGATTTTATTTTTGTTTGTACTAGACTAGTTATTGAGATAAACATTCCAGTTGACTTTGCCTTTGAACTCCATAAATCTGGTACTAATCCAAGCAATCATAGATCTCTCTTTCACACACAAACTTTGGCACAAGCAAATGAATGTGAAAAGAATCCCAACTTGTATTAAAAATAAATGAGAATTACAATTTACTATAAATGATTTAGTACATGACTTTGATTGCAATGGCCACCTCACGAACATTTTGCCTAGTTTATTCATATTTCCTAACAATAAAAATAAATAATCATCTTATAACTAGTGCAAACTTAATTTCTAGTGGCGAAAGGAAAGAGAGAGGTAGCCAAATGAAAGTTGATAATCAAAATTTTAGGGAACTGAGGCTTGCCCTTGGACTTCAACATGTCTCTATAACGAGGGCATTCAGACTTTGTTTCCGTAAGTCCCTGAAGACACACACTTACAACGTTGGCAGCAAATGCCGCTGCACTCGAGGCATCCGTCGTTCTCTTTTGCCTTGCTGCTCACTTTGTTCCTCAAAAATCTTTATAGAAACCAAAACAAACAATGCCATCAGTATATTATCACAAATAAAATTATAATAAGAAGAAGAAAAGAAGTTCAAACATAGAGACAGACACACTGTTAAAAAAATGTGAAATTACAAAATTGTTCATATTAAATGCTATACATACGATTCGAATATAGCACTTAATAAGCTACAAGAACGTGCCTTTTTTTTTTTTTGAAGTCTGCAAAGTGCAAATGGATATTGGATATATATATACACACACATATATATTGTAGTTTATCATAAAAGTGATGGCAGAAGGAGTTAATACCTGAGGATGGTGCTGGAGCAGTATAAGCCATGGATTGAACAAAGGAGCTAAAAATGAGAAAAACCAGCGACAAGGTTGCAAACACAAGCTTCATTTTTGTCTTGTTTTATGGAAAAAGGCACTACAAAATGAAGAGAGAGAGAGTCCTTTCTTGCCAAGTCGCACTAGAGAACTATTAGAATAGGAGAGGTAAGATTGGGTAAGGGAAAGCCGAGGATGGTTATTACAGTGTTAAACCATACTGGGCTCAAGTGCACACAGCTTCATATACAGAATGTGTCTTATAAAAATAATCAGGATTAATGCTGTATTGAAGCCTACTAGAAAGTTCCAAGTCTTGGTCTTCTAAAGTACTTGATCCTTCCTATAGTAATTTCAACCAACATTTAAAAAAAAAAAAAAAAAAATCCAACTACCGAACAGGCTGTGTTCCAAAATATACTCGTGCATTTAATCCATATTTTATTTTCTTCCCTCATGTCCAATTTTTACGTCTCGTCTCTAAAGCACATACGCGCAGAGAGAGAGACAGAGAGAGAGAGACTGATATGGAAGTGGTGGTATCTGTAGCAGCAGTAGACTTCCACTTCGACAGCGGTTGCTCAACTCCATACATTAGCGCACCTTCAAGCCCACAACGCTTCGGTAACTTCTTCTTCAGCGCCCCCACAAACCCTACTTCACGCTCTTTCTCCCCCGTCTCTCCCCTCTTCCGCCATGACCGCCAAAGCTCGGGTCTTTCAACTGCTTCAACCACCGCCAACATTCCCTTCAGCTGAGAAGAAATCCCCGGGGAGGCAACATTCCCAAGATTTTTGCCCATTGGTTTTCATTTCTTGATCTTTCAACTGCTTCAACGATTTCGCTTTTGATTTCGGCGGAAACTTAAATTTAGACCAATCTCCTCTTCTCTCCGCCGCTGACGAACTATTTGATGTAGGCAAAATCAAACTTTGAAACCTCCTCCTGGGATCGATTCTTCGAAATCACCAAAGAAGAAATCCAATTCTCCGAGCAACAAGAAGGAATCTTGATCCTTTCCAAATCGCTTTGGATCATTCTCGCGAAGTATTAGAGAGAGAAACAGGAGCAAGAGATCGATCATTAAAACCTTAAAGAAAAATTCTCCGCTTGACTTGTGGTTCAAAAGGCCACCACGTATGTTCTAACTAGACCGTGTAGATTACGCCATTGCTGCTGACTGGACCTGCTGACCAGGAGGCCATCCGAGAGATGACTGGACTATTGCAGATGATGTGGCTATTGGGAAGGGCGAAGGTGTATGGTGACTGGGACTTGCGATGACATGTTGGCACACTAGGAGACCAGATTTTCGCTAACCGGACATGGGGATGACGTGGTATCTGACTCGGACACCACGTAAGCGCTGAATGGACCCATGGATGACTAGATAGAGAGATGACGTGTCAGATGACTGGATAGGGGTGATGAGTTGTCTTCTGACATGGACGCATGATAGCGCTGACTGGACCAAGGTATGAGGTATTGGATGACTGGCTGTGGGGGATGACGTGTCAGATGACTGGACAGGGTGGATGAGTTGTCTCTGACTCGGATGCCATGCAACCTCTGACTGGACCTACACAATTACGTGTTTGCTGACTGGATGTGGATGATGACGTGTCTGCTGTCTCTGGGCCAAGTCATAGATGACTGTACCCTGCCGATGACCTGTCGAATGATTGGACAGCGAGGATGAGCTGTCATTGACTAGGACGCCATGTAAGCGCTGACTGGACCTACCCAATGATGTGTCTGATGACGTGTCGACTGACTCAGACGCCAGGTCATCGATGACTGTACAAGCGGATGACGCGTAGAATGACCGGACAGGGATGAGCTGTCCTATGACTCGACGCCAGGTGAGCGCTGACTGGACCAATGGAATGACATGTCTGATGACTGGATGTGGGGGTTGACGTGTCTGCTGACTCCAAGACCAGGTCATCGATGACTGTACACAGCCGATGACGTGTAGAATGACTGGACAGAGGGATGAGCTGTCATCTGACTCGAACGCCGTGTCAGCGCTGACGGGACCAACGGAAGGACGTGTCTGATGACTGGATGTGGCGGTTGACGTGTCTGCTGACTCCGACGACAGGTCATCGATGACTGTACAGAACCGATGACGTGTAGAATGACTGGACTGATTGATGAGCTGTCATCTGACTCGGACGCCAGGTGAACGCTGACCGGACCAACGGAATGACATGTCTGATGACGGGATGTGGGGGTTGACGTGTCTGCTGACTCCCAGACCAGGTCATCGATGACTGTACAGAACGAATGACGCGTCTGCTGACTCCGACGCCAGGTCATCGATGACTGTACAGAACCGATGACGTGTAGAATGACTGGACAGAGGGATGAGCTGTCATATGACTCGGACGCCAGGTAAGCGCTGACTGGACCAACGGAATGACGTGTTTGATGACTGGATATGGGGGTTCAGCTGTCTGCTGACTCCGACGCCAGGTCATCGATGACTGTACACTGCCGATGACGTGTAGAATGACTGGACAGCGGGATGAGCTGTCGTCTGACTCGAACGCCGTGTAAGCGATGACTGGACCAACCGAATGACGTGTCTGATGACTGTGTGGATGATGACGTGTCGGCTGACTCGGAGGCCAGGTAATCGATGACTGTACAGAGCGGATGACGTGTAGAATGACTGGACAGGGATGAGCTGTCATATGACTCGGACGCCAGGTGTGCGCTGACTGGACCAACGGAATGATGTGTCTGATGACTGGAATTGGGGTTGACGTGTCAGCTAACTCGGAGGCCAGGTCATCGATGACTGTACACTGCCGATGACGTGTAGAATCACTGGACAGCGACATGAGCTGTCATATGACTCGGACGACAGGTAACCGCTGAGTGGACCAACCGAATGACGTGTGATGACTGGTTGTGGATGATGACGTGTCGGCTGATTCGGAGGCCAGGTCATCGATGCCTGTACAGAGCGGATGACGTGTAGAATGACTGGACAGGGATGAGCTGTCATATGACTCACGCCGGTAAGCACTGACTGGACCAACGGAATGACGTGTCTGATTACTGGATGTTGGG
The DNA here is from genome assembly GCA_033439265.1 of Dillenia suffruticosa. Taxonomy (NCBI): domain Eukaryota; kingdom Viridiplantae; phylum Streptophyta; class Magnoliopsida; order Dilleniales; family Dilleniaceae; genus Dillenia; species Dillenia suffruticosa. Next base: position 5,128,569 of record JAVTVX010000027.1, read on the forward strand.
TTGACGTGTCTGCTGACTCCGAGGCCAGGTCATCGATGACTGTACCCATCCGATGACTTGTCGAATGACTCTTCTGATGCTGAGTGCTGACTGGATGCGGCCGACAACATGTCGGATGACTGGGTAGGGGCGATGAGATGTCCTCTGACTCTGCGCCACATCAGCGCTGACTGTACTCAGGAGAACAGATGACTGGATATTGCGGTTGTCGTGTCGTCCGATAAGTATGCCATGTCACCGCTAAATGGATCCAAGGTAATTACGTGCCTGATGACTGGGTATAGGAGATGACCTGTTTGATGACCGGATATGCAAGATTACGTGTTATGTAACTCGGAAGCCAGGTGATCCCGACTGGTCTATGCAGATGACGTGTCCGATGAATAGGACCCCAGTGCATTGCTGACAGCATCAATCAGATGACGTGTCAACTCATAAGATCCACGTCTTCAGGCTAAAGATTGGGGAAGTTACAACCCTTCACCGCCCTTCGCTCTCTGATTTGTCTTCCCCGACGGAGATTTCTCCTCCATACTAATTCTACATCTCTCCACGCCATCCGTTGAAATCCCCCTTTCTTTTGTTCTTAAGATCCATGTTTTGTTTGCTTCTATCAAGCTCTCTCTCTCTCGCCCATCAATTCCCCCATTTTGTCGATTCCATTCCATCTTCTCAACCTCGTCATCGGTGAGGGACCAAAGAGAATTGTTGACAGATTGAGATGTTGAAGAAGAAGAGGAGGAGGAAGAAGCGAGAGAGCTGAAAATATTGTCCAGGCAAACTCTAAAACTGTCTTCCATGTTTCGGTTTAGAGAGAGTGTGTGGGGTTAGGATTCTTGTAATTTTTGGTCGAGTAGAAGTTTCGTACCCCTTTACGCAGATCAGGCATGCTTTTTCGCCCATATAATCCCGACAACAAGACCTCACCCCTAACCCTAAGAATCCGAACAACATTATACTTGTCAAATCCCAAAATCTTTATTCTCCGCCATCACTTCAAAAGCCCCGAAGTCGAACAAATTTCAGCTGAATTGGGGTTTGTTTGGCTGGAGATGATAATTTGTTTCTAGGGTTTGCAAAAGAAAAGAAATTAGGAAAGGGTAAGGTAAACGCCGAAACTTAAGAGGGGGAGAGCTGTTTGTACGGTTTGTTTGAGGAAAGTTGAACGGATTAAGGGAAACTAAATAGGAACGTTTGAAAAGACGTGGAAATAGAGAAGACACGGACGAAGACCGACGTGTTTTTTGGGGTATTTTGAATTTTTTGGGTACCCAATAGGACTTTACAAAGCAAATTCTATTTTTTTATCGGGTGTTGAAATCTGTGTACAGGTTGGCGACTCCAAGACCAATCTCCTCAACTCAAAACCCTCCAAAAAGGAATAAAAAATTTATACAAGTAGATTAATAAATAAATTGCCTCAAGGTAAGGTTTAAATTACACACTTCTAATTGTTAAAAAAAAAAGAAAAAAATTATTTTAATTTTTATTCTTAAATTAATTTAGCTTTGAGATACTTATAAATTACGACAATAATAAATTTAAAACTATTTTATATTTGTTAATTAATTTAAATAATAAAAATTTTTTAATTGTATTAACATTTTAGAATCTGATATCTAAGTTAAAGGATATGAAGAATAAGGAAAGTATCCCTACTCTCTACATCACACAGCTCAAAGAAATCAATTTATGTTTTTTTTTTGGGCTGAGCAGGTCCCCTGAAGCAATGCCACTTCGAAACGTTGAAGATTACCTAAAGCAGCCCAATCTGGGGCAGTAAAGCTCGGTTTATTCTGGTGGATTTGGAGATAAAAGGAAATGACAGGACTTGCCAGTGGCAAATTCACATCAAATTCCCTCCCCATAACTACACCCTCCACAAAACACTCGGCTACTGTTGAGTGACATCTCTAAGTTGAGTGAAGATTGAAGGAAAGCTTTTGCTGTTCTGGGGGGTCTGAGACCAGAGGTAGTTTATGGGTCAAATGGTCTCCTCCTACCGCTGGCAAATTCAAGCTTAATTCAGATGGAGCAGTCTCCCGAGTGACTAGAATGGCGGGAACGGGGGGTCTCATAAGAAGAGATGATGGTAGCTGGGTTAGGGGCTATACTATAAATATAAGCATTGCTGACACCATCACAGCGGAGTTATGGGGTGTGGTGGAAGGCCTTAAGCTTGCGAGAAGCCTGGGTATCCAGAACCTGCGACTAGAAGTGGACAGCTCTTCTTTGGTGAAGCTGCTGGAAGCGGAGGAGGAAATGGATCACCCTCTCCATTTAATCAGCCTTGACTGCAAACTTCTGCTGTCCGAGCTGGGAGTAACCAAAGTCTCTCATATTTTTCGAGAGATGAACAGGAGTGCTGATTTCCTTGCCAAGATGAGCTTAAGCACTAAGCTGGGAGTTGCTGTGCTGGACCACCCGCCTCATGAGTTGAAGTCCATTTTGTTAGAAGAGTCGAGGGGTGTGGAGTTTCCTAGGACTGGTGGCAATGGGTCCACCGGGGTTTTGTTTAGAGCCTCTGTTGTTGTTTTCGGCCTGGGTGTTGTCTGTTTCTCCTTCTTACCAAAAAAAAAATAACTATACCCTCCAAGCAATGTCAAACCTTCTTGCTATATAACCTAACCTCCGATACGAAGTTCATTAATTTTGATATTTCTCATGGAAAAAACACTAGAATATAGAAACTGTGGATCATGTAGATCTATACTAGTCCATAGAGTAAATCCCCATTTTTGGTGTGACCCAATTGATAAAATTACACCTCACTTTAAGTGAGGTGTAATTGGACAAATGGTTTGGATACGGTGAAGAATTATGAGGATGATCGATAATTTGATTGATTGTAATGTTTGAAATGTATGAATGAATGCGTTATAGTAGATGAGAAAAGGGGATATAAGCTTATTGTTCGAATCATGTAAATATTGTATATTTTGTGTTCGATTCATTTCTGTTGTACATGCTTGATACTTTTTTACAAGAGTATGATGAACTTTCCACAAAGCATATCACAAGAAAGCAGGTGAAACATATTGCCGTAACAGATCCAACCTATAATGAATAAAGGAATGTTTGGTTAAGCAACATGGTCCAAAATGAAAGATTAATTCATGAATTTAGCTCAGTTCACTGCATACGGATTCAGAGATGTTATCAATAGCAAGAGTGGTTCATCATAATCTTGACATGTGCATGCCACCCCAAAATGGAGTACAAATTGGGAAGGCCGGTGGGTGGGGAGCTGATTGATGAGATACTCAAGTCATAAAATTTCGCAGATAACATGTGCAGTTGGGCGTATAAAAGAATACCGCTAGGCTTTGAGCAGATTTTTTTTTTTGGTCTACACGGGATACTTCCCCAATCGACCAGTATCTGAGATTTTATTCTAACTAATTTGATCTCACCTGTCTAGAGGTCTCCCTTTAAAGGATGAGAATCTTTCAACGTAATCCGGTTTGTTCCCAAGTCTCGAATTTGGGTTCTTGGTTAAGTAGTCAAACAACTTTATTCACTCAACCGACTGACGGAACAATAACCAAGGGGTGAAAATTAGTTTCTTAATTAACAAAAGGGTACTGCTAGGCTTCTTTAAGAGTTCAAATTGGATCGGATGAGAGAGCTCTAGGAAAATAGTTTTTTAATCTGCCTATCCTGTCATGAATATAGACCGATGGATACCACGGAATCCTTACCTGACTAGCAACATAAGGCAAATAATCTACCCTCTTGGGCCACTTATCATGTTCTACTCTTGAACATGCGAAATTTTATAACGCTTGAAATATTTTTGAAAGTATCACCAATCATGTTCTAGGCAAATGATCTACACTTCAGAACTGGGTTACTCAAAGAAGTGCTTTGCCACTTTAGCTAAAAATGCACAAAACATAGTAGCTTTACTAGGGACAACTCATAACTCATAACTTAAAAGAGAATCCTTCTAATGAATCCTTTTCATCCCAAACAGGTGAAATAACATATATTTTCATCGACTTAAATTTTTTGTAAAAACAATAGTAACACAAAATATTCTAAATTCACTAAAAAAACACGGTTTTACTAGCGGATTTAACCACAAAAATTATAGAAAAATTTGTCACTAAATTTCTTAACGACGAAAAAAAATTTATCACTAATATAGCAACGCAAAAATTTAGCGATGAGAAAACCAAATTTATGGACGAAAAAACCAAATTTTTTGCCAAAATAGAGACAAATTTCATTGCGAAATTTCATGACTAACTTAGCCGCAGAATACACCTTTTCATCGCTAAGGTTAGCGACGGAAGTGAAAGTCTGTCACTAAGCTTAGGCAATATTTAACGACAAAAACAATTATCCGTGGTTAACTTAACAATGAATTTATTATCGATGAGTTTTGCGTCGAGCTGAAAATTTTAGCCATGAAACTTAGCAGCGACAAATCTAAAAATTTAGGAAAAAAAATTTCGGTTGTTTTAATGTATTTTCTTGTTTAGAAAAAAAATACCCTGTCCAACCAACATTCGAATATCCAATTCAACAAAATAATCCATCAGTATTCATCCAATCCAAAAAAACCATGAATATTCATCCAACAACATTCATCCAATAAATATAAAAATTTTGCAGTCCAACATCCATCCAATAAAAGTTTGTCCATCCAACAAAAAGTGAATAAAATCAAAATCAAACAAATATCAATAAACTCCAATATCCAACATCGAAGAAGATATTAATAATAAAATCAATATCGTCCGATATTTAACATACAAGAAAATAGTAATAATATCCCCAAGGGGATAGCCTAGTGGTATAAACCTCCCTCCCCCAACCTGATAATCTCATTTTCAAATTTTTGTACAAAAAAAAACAAAGAAAATAGTAATAATAACATCCAACAAACATTCATCAATCATGCCGCTCGTCAGCATCAAGGTCATCAGTGGGAGGTATAGAAGAGGGAACCTGACTCTGCGAGGGAATAAACTAACTTATATCCAATTTGAAGTGCTGTAACATAAGCCGTTGCATTAGCTCAAACGATTGTCTGAGTTCACGCATTTCTTCGTCTTTCTTTGCAAGTTGCGCTTTGAGGCTAAGCACTTCTTCGTGTAGTTGTCTAGTTGAACTTGTCTTCTTGAAATGGCCGCGATGGAGCATGAAGGACCAGGTGTGTACATTCTGGTCAACGATCCCATCCCAAATATTCTTCCTTTTTTTATCCCACCAGATGTCTCTAACCACAAAGCCATATTATCAACGACGGGTCAGATGAAACACCATTATCAGCACCACTTGAATGAGTCACTACATTATTATGATGAAAATCCAAAAGGAAAGTCAAGTAAAGCAATAAGAATCAACAATTACAAGTTCATCAAAATAATAATACTATAAAAAAGACAAAAAAATATGTACAAATAATATAGTGAAGTAGAATATGTCCACCAAATCATACCATACCAAATGAGTCTAAGAAAATAAATGAAGTCCAATAAAATTTAGGAAAAGAAATAAACACACGAGCAAACAAATAATAGCAACAATTGGATCAACAATAAACCAAGTGAAAGAAATTAGCATGAAATTATTAAAATAAATTAAAAACAAGACAAACAATTCTAATAATAATAAAGGAGAAGCAAATACCACATCAGGGCATCTACATTGTGTAACATTACTGATGATTAATAGATCAAGTGTCATGGAATTCAAAAGGTGAGATATTCAAAACCATCAATAGAAAAAACATTTTTTGTTATGAAATAAAGGAGAATATCATTTGGTAATGCATAATTAAGAGCTTTTTGTTGAAAAAAAAATGTTTAATCCCAAAAAAGCAAAGAAAATTACTTTTTTTAGGAATTTTTTTTTTTGGGGGGGGGGGGAGGGGGAGGAGAAGTTGAGCCTTATAGCGGACAGGAATGCATACAACATCAGGTTTCCTGGAATTAGGTAAGTTTCGTCAAGTCTCAGTTAAAAATATGGGTGTACCATCCAGATCTGGATTCCATACTTGTTCTCTGCTCTTATTGACTCGCCCAATTTCACTATTCTTGGTCTGCATTGCTCGATTTCCTGCTCCTAACCCAAGATTTCCATCACATTACACCTTAAATACTTGAAATTAACAATGTCATTTAGCTCAATTCCCATGTTCTAAATGGGATCTCTAGTGGGTTTGATCTACAGGACCGAATAATCAACTGCTGCATTTTCCAGCAACCTTTGACATTGCTACCTTTGATTAGAACCATGTTTTAGGGTATTTTAGACCCCTTCAATTTAATCAAAGCTAGACTTTGGTTTCCCTTGGTATATAGATGTTGCCTGTCAGTTTTGAGTGCTGTCAAGTACTCGAATTCAAGTTCAAGTTTAAACTGATAATTAGCTATTGATCTAATTCCACCTAAAGGGTTTGCCTGCTTACCAAGCTCGAACTCTATGAAGCATGTTGTGACATTAAAACAGTTTACAATTTTGCAGCTATATATAGATATAGCCCATACTTTTTGCTATTTTCATGGCTATTTTCTTTTACTGCATCTGATAGTTTGAATTCTGTTCCTTCTGAGCCTTAGTGCAGTGGACATATGCTTTCCTTCATGGCTATTTTCAGAGTTTGGTTATTTGTCTCGAGTTTCTTGTTGTAAGATAAAGTATACATTGAGTTGGTAGCTTTAGAGAATTGTATGGTTTGTCCCCTAAGCTGCCTTCTATAACCCTATTCCCATTATCAACATTATCCACAGCTACAAATTAGCAGACTCTAGATTTGTAACTAAGTGGAGATGTCTGCTGTGTCTCCAATTGACCAGAAGTCTAAGGCTATGCCTCTTAGTTTACTCGTTACCAAGTAGGACCCTAACCTTCAGGATCCCACTTGTCATTCTATTTCGCCACTCAATTATCTTGTTTGTGTTCGCCTAGAAATTGTCTCACCTCTACTGTTCTGGTCTGGTTTTGTCATCACTTAACAAGTTACTAATCCTTCTACAGCTTGAAGGTTACAAATTTGACCCCCATGGAGAATATGTGTGGCAATGGCTTCCTGAACTTGCAAGACTGCCAACTGAGTGGATACACCACCCATGGAATGCACCAGAGTCGGTTCTACAGGCTAGCTTGGATCTAACTACCCACTCCCCATTGTACAAATAGATGCAGCAAAAGCCAGGTTGCAAGAAGCACTTTCAGATATGTGGCAGCAAGAGGCTTCTTCCAGAGCCGCTATGGAAAATGGAACAAAGGAAGGACTTGGAGATTCATCCAAATCAACCCCATTTGCATTTCCTCAAGACATACAGATGGACGTGGACCATGAACCAGCAAGGAATTGACACGCAACCACAAATAGACGCTACGAGGACCAGATGGTCCCTAGCATGACTTCTTATATAAGACTAGAGGACGAAGAGGTATCCTTGAATTTTAGGAACACAACTGACGAAAGCAGGGCTGAAGTTCCTATGAATATAAATGTCAATGAAGAAGCACCAGAAGAAACACTGAATCAAGGGGTTTTGAGACGTGTTCGAGGCAACAACACTGCATTGCAAATGAATATTGCTCCAGCACTGCGAAACCCCGAGGAATCCACGACTGATTCTTCGAGTAGTAGCAGAGTTAGGGATGTAGTAGTCATTCCAGTTTGGTCCCCTTCAACTCCTAGTTATTCAGAACAATTTGCAGGTGATGAAAATGGCATCGCCACTGGTTCATCTTACTTGCAAAGGCACCCGCAGTCTCACCAACTACTGAATTGGAGGCGACTTTCCCAGACTGGGTGAGTGAAATATGATCTCATAATAAACTTGTTTATAGGAAGTTTTGATCTCCATGTTTAAAAATCTTTAACCTGGAAGCAATTATGCAATAGATTTCATGTTCCATTTCTGAAAGCAGGTTATGAAGCTGATCTCCAGTGCAGTTAAGATTTCACAGTGTTCATATGTTCAACCTATACTGTAACATTCTTCCTTTTCTTCTTATACCTCTGTGCTTAAGTACCTTTTTCTTTTACAGTAATCAAGTCCTGGTTTTCTTCTATAAATAGGGAAATACTTGATGCATTTTATTTTAGGGTATGTGGATAAAGAAACATATTTTCTCTGGTGTCCTCAATATGTAGGTAGCTTATGAATTGAATTAATTGAAGAATAGCTCTTACTGAAAGCAATTGAAGTTATATGCTATCAGGGAATATTATGTTAAAAATTCAAATTAAATATATATATTAAATTTTATCTAGTGTCCTCAACCCCATTTATACAATGAAAATGAAAGGAAAATCCACTTACATCCCAAGTGCTGCATGGCTGCCCTTTTTTATGTCAGTAATGTTATTATTGATTTCCATGTTTCTCTTCAATACCAAGTAGTAATGCAAAATATGTTCACTTCAAATTCAATTACAACAAACAACAATCTCAAGATAGCAACCCTCAGATCTTATAAACCCAAAAATATCAAATACATTGATGATTCAGTCCCGCAAACTTCACACTGTCATCTAAGTTTTCTCTGCTTCATGTTGAGGTCTCAAATCCTACACATTCTTTCTAATATTCAACAATTAACAAACTGTACGCATGTACTGCCCTTTTGACTATGAGAGTAATTGTTAGTTCAAGTTTAAAGATAAGGGACTTGTAAAGTTACAATTATTTAGGTACAAAATGGAATATAAAACACTAAAATATGAAGCTCACCTGACTATATGTGTGTGTGTGTGTGTGTTTTGGTATCCCCTAAACAATGTCTTACTAGTGGACAAATGTGGAATCATGGAATTACATTTTTAATTTAGGAAGTTGGTCAATTACATACCGATATAGCTTTTGCTCTCTCCCCACTCTAGGTCTTGTCCTCCTTTTGAAATGTGCGTTCAAAAGTGTCCATATATGAAGGCTCAAATCCTCTTTTCTTAGCCTATTAAAAAAAAAAAAAAAAAAAAACCTCACAATTTCCATTAATGAAATAGTAAAAACATAAATTAATTGATTTTAAAAAAATATAGGTTTTTTTATTGAGTTACTGGTCTTTTTCTATACTCATCGATATTGATTGACTCCCCTACATAAGTGGCAGACTCTTGCCCAGAATTACATGATCTATTTCTTTTGTTCTGCTCACTTCTTTTTTTACTCCCCTTGGACTCCCAAATGACCAGCATTCTCATCCAATTTTCCTGTGTGATACAAGTTGGTTTTGTCCGACTTAATTTCGCTTTATTGATCACATTTCGAATGTGATCACCAACTTTCTTCTTGAAAATTCTTCTTATTTCATTCTCCTCTGATTCATTCCAACTAAACCTCCGTTGCAATTAAAAAAAAAGTATATTTAACTTTATTAAAACATGAAGTTTAATTGATGTATCAAATGAAAGGTCAAACTTACCTTAAATTCTCTCCACCATAACTCTTTTGTTTCATTTGGAGTGCTGGTGTAATTGATTGATGTCCCTCGCCAATGGTTATTAATAATTTTATTGAGAATACGCATGATATATACTGAATCTGAGAATCTAGATATAAACAATTTACAAATGAGTAATGGTAAATAACAAATATAATTAAAAGAACCATATATATATATATATATAATAATCATATTAAATAAAATTATAAAATAAAATACTAAAGAATCTCCGCATGCGGATATGATGTTTCGCGTATTTTCTATACCTATGTCCCTCGCAACATTTGATTGTTGCATTGAAGGTGCAACTAAAGAAGATGGGGCTGCAGGAAATTTAGAAAGAGAGGGGGATGGGGATGGCGAAGGGGAAGGGGTAGTGCTAGATCGTTCTTGTGAAATTCGGACATATCCTCCATGTTTATACTGACAAATATAAATATTAGATAAATGAGGAAAACAACAATTGCATGTTTTAGGAATAGATAAGAATGTGCCTCAAGAAGCTTACCGTATTCAAACTATTGTAGCGGACAGAATATCACCAGCACTCCAACTAACTGACCATCAACTAAATTTCAGCATGTCAATCGTTTATATTAGTAATTTAAAAATGCTAATTCCCACGCCGATAATAGTAATTTCTATATTTGATATTATTTTATCCTTGGGCTAAAAAAAATTCTGAAATTTCAAAATAAATAGAGAACGGGTGCAAAGGACTTACAATCATAGATATGGGTTTTTTGTAGCAGAGGGGAGTGCACAGTCTTCTAGGCAATTATTAATGGAATTTGATGTTCGATGGAAGCTTTAGTCCATGGAAGAGCATGCCATGTCAAGCAGAAGATTAAGGATTAACTAACCTTGAAATTTTTCTCATCGATGGCAACTAAGAATGGAATTCAGGCATATGAAGATAGTCTTATCCTATGCACTTCCTTAATCACTCCTAATCTCTTCAAAGTACTTCCACCAAAACTGTAACCTAAAAACTTGTAAATAATAAGCTGGCTTTGCAACGGTGTTATGCAACGAATAAGAACGAAAGCATAAAACACATAGTTTAACCAAAATATTTTCCAATATCAGGTGTGCTATCTACATATATTGGACCACAACTTCTGTGGGTGCTTTTTGAACTTCTTTCAAGCTTGGGATAAAGAACCAAAAATTAAACAAATCGTGTAATGTTTACCTGCACTTCTGAGATCAATCTGTGAAGCATAATTGGAAAAAGTGAAAAAAGAAAAAATTGCAAATGTACTTAGAAGTGTGATTCAAATTTACCTCAGTGAGAAACTTCTGAAGGGTGCATATTCTCCATAACATGAAAATCTTTGGTGGTAATGTATTGCAGTGTCCTCTCGTAATGTCTTGATGCTTAAGAAACCAAATCCATTGCTTTTCACGGTGTTATCTATTCGTAGTTGCTTTCACTTCCCACTAAATATTTCCATATGAATCAAGAGGTAGACCAAAAATACTTGCATTCCAATGACCAAATATACAAAAATCTTTCATAGATGAAGAATCTTCAAAACAACAAATGTGCGGGAGAAAAAAAGACAAAAAAGTTTACCAAAAGATAAATGGGAGAACCAAGAACAAAAGTTTAATAATAAGTTTACCATAAGTTAGTTTGGGATTGACAGTCCGCAGCTTAATCACAGCTTCCAGCACAGTGTTCAAGAAAGAAACAGAACCAATATATCCTGCAAGGGAAAGAAGAGTTGAGGATGAACAACTACATTAAAAAGTTAGCTCAAAGCAAGGAAGGAGTAGTACTTTCCAAAAGCTTCAACCTCAACAACACATTCCCCATAGAAAAATGAACAAATAAATGTGAGAGAGAGAGAGAGAGAGAGAGGATTTAACGGTTTGCAATTGATCTCAAAGCTTGGCAATCCTTTCTTCCTATAAACAATGCATGTTACAATGCACTTTGACTTTAAAAGAAAGAAAATATTCGAGGGTTAAGAATTTAAGCACTTAGATTCTCTGTGTAAGCCACAGGATATTCACTACACGTAAAATTAAAACAACAGAGAACAAGATCAAAGAAAGCATTAACGAAGAGTAAAACAACAGAGAAAACAGGACACGAAAGGATATTGCCAATCTCTATATGCATCAGAAAATTTAAAACCTTGTTGAGGAGCCAAATTGAAAAGGTCAGGACGCATACTCTTATCAGCAGTATCATGTGCTTCTCTGTCCACATGTAACACCTCTCAGACACAGCATGATTCCTAACTGTCACAGAAACTCAAAGAGATGCAAAATTTTATCTCCAACCATGAAGAATATAAACTGTGCAGACTCACCAACTTCTAATTATTACGCAAAAGGTTCATAAGCCAAACAGTAATTATTTTATGAAAATGCACATTAATCATTTGAGGAAGTGGGGCAGGAGATCCATTAATAACGTCAGCCACAATAGTGGCATTAAAAGTTATGTTGATATGAACATACTCTGAACACATGAAAGTTGGACATATCACTCAGACTAGGATCTTGTGTTTACCACGACAACATATCATCAGTTTAGATTAAAATCTTATTGTCACATAGGTTAAACAAGTTATGAAAACTTGTATTGTCTCTTACTAACCAGTTGGCCTTCTCTATGAAGCTTGAGATATGAAACCAGATTTAAGCCTTATGCTGAATAAGACATGAATTACTTAGGCTTAAAAACATACAAATCCTAAAAAATAATGAAATATATAATGAAAATAATCTAAAACTTTAATTTTTATTCTCAAGAAAAATATATATAAATGAATATACAATATACAAATGAACCAATAAAAATAATTTTTTGTTTTATATAGTATCAACTATTGTAATTTTAAGAAAAGTTTATCACATATTTAATATACAAATAATTATCAATTGCCATTAAAACCTAATTTAAAACAATTATTAACTATTTCAATGCACGTTCCTCAAACATGGCCGGTCTGAGCAGTTGGAATAGAAACCTAGCAAGTTTGATCAAGTCTCATGTTTGTCCAATTCTATTACTACCCTGGACCAGTTTAGACTCTGGGTTTCCTCTTCAAACCAGCCAGTCCGATTCAGGTTCAATAACACTACCATTAACAATTTTTGTTTGTCAAGCAATATCATAAATATTTCTACAATATAATACTACAGAATGAGGAGAAATTTATGGTGCAAATTCAAACCTCAAACATGATTCCAGTATAATAAGCTAGGCCACGGACGATAGATGCATCAAATTGAATCCATTCAGAGATCCTCGGCTAAAGAGATAATCTTTTAAGATCAGCCACCGCCCCATTTCCAGCTCCAAGTACCTCTACATTTATGCAAAGCATGACTTGCGTATTAGATATAATTCATAATTCAAGATGCTAATTTTGGTTCATCAAGTGTGCACGTGCAAGCCCAGTGTGTATGCGTTCGTCTTTTCTTTTTCTTCTTTTTTTTGGGGGGGGGGGGTAATAGATTCACTAAGAAGCACCAAGAGGTAGCCCCTAATTGACACAAAAATCAGCTAGAAACACAAAATTACTTAATGTTCATCAATATCCCCATTTTCCACACAAGGAAATGAAATTCCTCAAGCAAAATGTAAGCAATTACACAGAGGCCTCAATCGCCCCCGAACAATCCCATCTGTATACCTCCACATGTTTAGTAGGACTAATAGCATGAAACCTGTTCTCGTAACTCTGAAACCCACTGTGAAGCCCAGATCTACTACCAACTAAAGCATGCTCCAGTCCACTCAATTCCCACAATGCATAAGTTAGGTAATTACGGATTGATTTCAGTTAACGATGCCATGAGAAACCTGTTCTAGCAGGAAATAGAGTCATCAACAGTGTTCAAGTCCATACGAAATTGAAGTTCACCAAAGACTTAGAAGTGCCTATTGCCACTAAAAATTCTAAACATCCTAATAATGCAGTGGGTATTTTCAGTTAACAATTGCACATTGCAGTGACCAGAGAGAGACCCGAACCTGCAGAACAAATCACGCCTGCAGAACCTAAGACAAACACAGCCGAACACCTCCAATTGCATAAATTGAAACTAATCACCAAATTAGGTCAGAAGGAGAACCGTCCTAGAGGGAGGGACAAAGGACAAAGATTTGAGATTATCATTTCAAAACCCTAAAAATTAAAATCCTCCACCCTTGAAGGGTCTATTTTTTTTTTTTATTTTAGTCTCTGCCCTGGTATATGAGGTTTCAGTCCAACTAATCCAGATCAACTCGACTATCGAGCCTTCTATAGGAAAGAAGATTTTCCAAAATAATCTTTTCCGTTCCCAAGAAGGTTCGAATCTGAACACTTGGTTAAAAGATACGATGTCTTCTTACTGACCTTTGGTATGTTGCACCCATTCTCCGTCTTATGCCTTGCGGTTCCTATTTTTTTTATATCTTAGCTTGGTCACCATTTGGTATTTGAAGTTTCGTTTTGATTAAATCTAGATCGATCGCTGTAGGACTTGCTTTAAGGGATTAGGTCTCCCAATAATGATTTTTTTCTCGCTTCCATGCAAAGTCAAACCCAAAGCATCGGGGATGAGAAGCAGTTCCCTTAACCAGCCACACCAACAAATGTTGATCTTATGCTTGAGTTTTGTACCGAAATAACTCAAAAAAAATTAAAATAACTCAAACGGAAAAATATTTCCGTTTCTAACCCATATTTGTCGGGAGTTGAAGACGCGACACATTGTGTCGCATCTTCAATCCGCGACAAAGTCCAGAGAGAGAGAGGAGTCTGTGGGGAGGGAGAGAGGGGAGGAGAGCGGCCGGGGAGGGGGGCGAAGGGGGGAGGGAGGAGGGCGGTAGGGGGAAGGAGAGAGAGAGGGGAGGACCGCGGTGGGGTGCAAAAGGGGGAGGGAGAAAGACAGGGGAGGGCTGCGGGGGGTTCGTTGGGGGAGGAAGAGAGAGAGGGGAGGAGCGCAGCGCGGGGAGGAGGGGGAAGGAGAGAGAGATGGGAGGGGCACGGCGGGGTGCAGAGGGGGGAGGAAGAGAGAGAGAGGGAAGGGCCGCGGGGGACAGAGGGAGAGGGAGAGAGACAGAGGGGAGGAGCGGCGGGCGGAGGGGAGAGGGAGAGAGACAGAGGAGGAGCGCGGCAGCCCTCCCACCTCCCCTCTTCTCTCCCTCCCTCCCCCTCCGCAGCCCTCCCCCCTCCGTACCCGGTCGTGCCCCTCCCCTCTCTCTCCTTCCCCCCTCTACCCCCGCCGCGGTCCTCCCCTCTTTCTCTCCCTCCCTCCCCCCTCCGCACCCTGCTGCGGTGCTCCCCTCTCTCTCTCCTTCCCCCTTCCGCCCTCCTCCCTCCCCCTCTACCCCTTGCCGCTCTCCTCCCCTCTCTCTCTCCCTCCCCCGCAGACTCCTCTCTCCTCTCTAAATTTTGTCACGGGTTGAAAACGCGACACAGTGTGTCGCATTTTCGACTCTCGACGAATGTGGGTTAGAAACAGAAATATTTTTCCGTTTGAGTTATTTCTGTACAAAATTCCTTATGGCTCGCAATTCTATACTTCTAAGAAAACAAATAACTATCTTCTTGAAATTATAAGAAAACAAAATAATAGGTATATACATGCGGTACTTGAGTATGTGCAATTAAAACGTTTCCAAACACCACGGAAAGTCATAAAAATATTATAAAAGTTTTTAAAAATAATATTAAGAATTTGAAAATGTTATTTATTTCTTAAAAATTAAAACCTGTCTTTTTCCTGCTGTCTTTTTTTCCTACTTTATCATCGTATGTTGTAGTCCCCACTTGAATATATATTTCTGATTCAAACCCTTACTTCATCAATTAAGAGCTTTTAGTTTGGAGTATTTGATATACGACATAAGAGATGGGATAAAATGGACGAGATTTGATAGAGAGTAAGAAAAAAAAAATTAAAAACACATGGGACTAAAATTAAAATATTATATTATCAATTTTTCATTCTCCGTCTCTCTCCCCTTGAAAAGAAGGTGCAAAATATCGGTTTATTAATTTTTCCGAAATCAAAATACTTTTTAATTTTATTATTATTTTTATAAATCAAATATGATATTCTCTGTCTCACATCTAATTTTTATATTTTGTATACCACTTCAAATATTATCTAGAATTAAAATTTCTAACACCATTTTACATATTCTTAGTGATTAAATTTGCAAATAGTAGTAACAAAAATATGAACTTTTTTTGTATTAATTTTTTATATTTGAATGTAAATTCATTAAACCTTGAGCACAAATCCTTGTTCCGTGGAAACATATGAGGATAATCTTAAAAGCTCTTAGCAACGGATATCAAATCGGTTGCTAACTTAGTGATAAATTATAGATTCTATTATTAAGTTAGCGACAGAAGTACAAATTCGTCACTAAAATTTTTTATTTTATTTTAAAAAAATTTTATTTTATTTTATTATTTTTCCTTTTATCTTATTATCTTATTATTTTCTTTTTCTTTTTCTTATTTTTCTTTTATTCTTTTCCAAACCTTATAAGAGTTTGTAAATAGATGGTCGTCTCTCAGTAACTGTCTATTTCACTGCCCCCTCCCTCAGAAACTACTATCTTATCGCTTCGAAATATTGTGTAGAGTTTTGATATACTGTCTTCCCTACTAAGAATCATGACGATAGAAGATAAACGACTAAACTTCCAAAAGCGATTGAACCATTGATGAGAGAAGCAAACGGGAGGAGAAAATGAAGAATACAAAGGATAAACTCCACAATAGTGGCTAATAGAAAATTTTTTATTAGAAATTGGTTAAATTTTTTATTGATAAAATTTGTTAATTTGGTCAAAATTATATCATTTACTATTATTGCAACTCGATTTCGTTATTTAAAATAGATTAAAAAGTGAGATATCATTGAAAATATTGGGAATAGTTATTCAAAAGAAATTTAGTTATGAAATTGGCCATAAATTTTGAAATATCAGTAATAAATTAATGACAAATTTAGTCACAAATAATTTTTTTAGTTAATTAGCCACGAATTTACTCACGAATATTTTTTGTAACTAATTAGTACCGAATTTAGTAATAAATAATAGAGTTCGTTGCTAAATTTTATGACAAATATTGGTTAATTAACGATAAAAAATTTTTGTAACTAATTAGCGACAAAATTTGTTAAGAAATTTTTTCGTCGCTAAATTTAGCGATAAAAAGAGTATTTGTCACTAAACTTAACAACAGATAATAGTATATGTGGCAAAGTTTAGCAATGAAATTTTTATTCGTCACTAATTAGCGACGAATTTTACAACAAATAATTTTTTGTCTCCAATTATCAATAAATTTATTAATAAAAATTTTTTCGTCGCCAATTAGCGATAAATTTAGTCACGAACAAAGTATCCATTACTAATTTAGTCATGATTACTTTTTCGTCACCAATTTTGTTACAAAATAGTAACGAAAAAATTTTTCATTATTAAATTTATCATAAAATAACGACAAATTTTTTCTATCGCTAATGCTACTTAATGCATGAGAGGGTTTATTAAAAATACAAAATAATTAATATTTATTTCCACTAATTTAAGATTTTGGAGTGTAAGGAAATGAAACAAAAAATAAAATAATATAAGAATGAGAGGTGCTGAATTTGAGTCATGACATATGCCTTTCACTTCATTTAAAACTATCACATAATTAGATTAATTACCAAGCACATAGGGTAGAGTGTTAACATTCTGCACAATTAACATTTCATTTCATTAGTTTAAAACTTTGAATAGATGGTAATCATGCAAAATAAAAGACGTTTAAAGAGCGATCTTGAATCATATTATCGGATGGATTGCTCAATATATAGGAAAGACATTACTACAATATAAAATAATTAATAATATCTCCGACTCAAACTTTTTTAAAATGATAAGCATTTATATTAGAGATAGGCACACAAAATTTACCCCAAGCAAATGAATGGGAAAGGAAACTCAACTTCTTTTATAACTAACAATTTTCAAGACCATGGACGACTGCAAATAACACAGTTACTCTAGTACAAGACTTTGGTCAAGCTCAGACAGTAGGAAACACTGGTGACCCTTCTTCTCATTAAGATATGGGAAATCAGATTCAAGGGCACATAGGCTTGCCCTTGTTGTTCAACGTGTCTTGATGCCAAGGGCATTCAGACTTGTTTCCATGGGTCCCTGGAGGCACACATTGGCACTTCTGACTGCAGATGCCACGGTAGTTGAGGCATCGGTCCTTCACACCTGCCTTAGCACACCTTGTTGCTCACTTCTGTCCGCAATCAACTTTCCATTTTCAACCAAAACAACTAATGTCCAATTTCAACATATATTAGTACAACCTAAGAAAAGCTTAAAATAGAGGCAAAAGAAAGAAATGTTCACAATCAATGGCAAAAGAATTGTATTATGCCTGAGGATGGTGCTGGTGCCATATAAGCCGCGGAAGACTGGATCAAGGAGGAGCTCAAAATCAGAGAAACAAGTAACAAGATAGCAATGACATGCTTCATTTTAGTATTATTATATGGAGAGAAAAAAAAAGGCGCAATAAGAGCACCAATGCATCAAGGGAGAGGAGGCAAGTCCTAGGTTTTGATTGCTTGGGATGATGTGCGTGAATGCAGTGGAACTGATGTTTTTATTTAGAGAGAGAGAGAGAGATAAATAAAAATTGGATCCGCAACACTTAGTCTTTGAAAATAAAAAATAGATATCATGAGAGTCAATCTTAAATTGAGTTTCATATTATTAGAACTGGATTAATCAATAACCCGATTATCAGTTAATCAAGACCAAAAAAAAGAGAGATCTAACACCAAGTTAATTAGCATATAATAAATTTCTAGACTTAAAACTTTTTCCTATAATTTTTTTTAAAATGTTAATTATATTATTAGAAATATAAATAATCTCTATTTTAGAGTCATTTTTAAATTATTTTTATTCAAAAATATTTAATTTGTGATATTTGTATCACATAACCTCCTTTCAATTATTTCCGACAGAAGGATACCATCGTCCCTTTTGATTTGACGTAATTAGTCAAACTGTTTAGTGATAAATAACTTGACTATGATTTTTATATGAAAATTATTTATATTTTTAATATCACAATTACAATTTTATCCATTTTTAAAAATATAACTTTTGGATAACAGCAGCTGATGTTCGGATGCTCGTAGGGCATGAAATGAGCGGCAGGACCCAGCCAAAATTGGTGATGATAAGGAGTATTAATTGTAACAGACAACCTACGCACAGCTTCATACCGTATGTGAGGCCGTAATTATCTGCAACGGCTTTACTTTCTGTTTCTGATGAAAGTATTATCACCGCGCGATCGATTATTAAATTTTTTTAATAATAATTTTAAATTAAAAATTTAAAAATAAAAAAAATATATCAAAAGAGTCAATTTTTTAATAAATCCGATAATACTTGATCGAATTAATTGTGTTAAATTCAGATACCGATCGATGATAAGTATCTAATTACATCAAAAAATAAAATAAAAAATAAAAGTATTAATATTCATTGCACTGGATTGAAGGTTACAAGAAGCTCCCCGAGTTTTAAGGTTTACAAAGTAATTTCCAGCACAAACTAATAAAAAAAGTGAAGTTGCTGGATGCTGTTGTTTCTTTCAAACATGCACGGGCTGTGTTTCAATCAAAGCATTCATGTGCACTTGCGTCATATTTTGTTTCTTCTGTCCAAGAGAAAAAAGAGAAGTGGCAGACTACATTGACCTTGATAAAAGCTTGATGCGCTTCGTCAGTGCTCCATCTTGGCATGGCAGTGTCGCCCCTTACCAAATGCACATGCTTTGCTTGGCCTGCTTGCCACACCCGATGCCTAGACAATATGAAAATTTTAATATATATACAAGTTTATATTATATAAATTACAAAGTATTGGATTATCTAGTTCAAAGAACTATATTCAACGGAGTTCTATATTGACCCACGCACAAGCATTTCTAAGCAAGCAACTATGCTTAGACATGTAGAAAACTGCGCCACCAAGCCATTTGGCTCAACGGCAAAAGCAACTATGCTTAGGCAAGCAGAAAACTGTGCCTCCAGGCCATTTGGCTCAATGGCAATGGCGCAGGCCAACCGGGATAATATATATGCTACATGTCCATCATGTAAAATTCCCGCTATATGGGTCTGTTATATGGGCTTCGAATGTTTATACAAAATTTGGGCTTGGAATATTGGCTGAAACCATGGTAGTCCGTAATATGGGTCCGGTTCCTATATTGGATTAGGCCCAACCGAGAAATATATATATTTAGAATAAATAATAGCGCTTGAATGATATCGTTACCATGGATTTGATCCTGGCTTAACAGTATCTTGGGAGTTTTGGAGAGAGAAAAAAAAAAAGATTAGTAGGGAGAGAAAAGAAAAGAAAAGAAAAATTATAATTTTCTTTCTATATTGTTTGGAAGTTTTATATAAAAAAAAAAAATTAGACTCATTGGGAATAAAAGTTTTACATACAGTTTTTAAAGGGTATTTTTGGAATATAAAAAATGTTTAACTCTGACATTTTCTCTCCCCTCTGTTTCTTTTCACCTTTGAGAGAAAAAAAATTTAGATTTGGAAGAATCTTAAATCCATCCAAATCTTTCTTTTCTCTTTTTTCTAAACTCCCAAAGAAAAAAAATTTAGACGTGGCAATATTGTGTGTGGTGGTGCTGACGTGTTACATAACACGTTAACAATTTCTAACATACAGCATTCACATTATCTGTCACATGGAATCAATTCAGCACATAACGGCCAGTTAGGCACCGTTATTAATGAAAGGACTAACAACTTACGGTTTTCAAAATTTAGATTTTTAACTGTTGTATTTTAAAGTTTAAGAATTAATTTATGACTTTAGGGTAAAGTTCAAATATTTGAAACGTAATTATCTCTTAAAATTATATAGCTCCTCTAATTTCAATAGAGATTATGATTTTCTTTTGTATATATATATATATATAAGGGTAAAAGTGGTGGTAGATAGCACCTGTCCCAAGTGATTCCAAATGAAATTAAAGTGCATGCAGGAGAATAACCTTTTTTTCTCTTTAATTACACTGAATGTGTATTGATAAAAGTTTTATTCAAGAGAGAATTCTCTTAATATAATTTGTTTTTATTTTTAAATTTTAAATATAAAATTTAATTAAAAAATCTAATATTTTATCTGTCCGTTATCTTTTGACAAGCCGAATAAAAACTTCACCCAGCACAAGTTCAGCAAAACAACCAACTTTTCTTTTCTACCGGCTCTCATTGAAGGGCGAATCCAACCCTTACCCAATGACTTGCACTCGCAGGAAAAACCAGATTCTGATTTTTCTTTGTTTCTTTTTTATTCAACATGCAATTAACAAAGTAAAAAGATTACAAACCTTTCATTGTTTATATGTCTTTTCTTTGTTAAAAGCAGGTAAAAGAAAAAAACAAAGAAACTAATATACATTAATATATTAATGGAGAATCATAATTTCCAGATCCCAATGAATGGAGGATATTATGATTATTGTTGGGCGAAGGAGAAGTGTTTCATTCATACATTAATATATTCAAAGTAGGTATAATCCATTTAATTGGAGTGGCCATTTTTCTATTAAACAACTATGCCTTACCAATTCTTCTCCTCTTTTGATTCAAAATACAAACCTAACTTTTTAAAAAGCTAGTTGTTAATCATGATTAATGTGTACGCATGACACTCTAATATGATTAACCGAGCGAAATTAATTGTTTGCCCTAAAGCTATGCTAACATTTAATGAATCGGATAATAGGATATTAAATTTTTTTAATTAAAATACTCTTGAGAATGAAAAAACAAATATTAAAAAAATTAATTTCTAAATTAAACCCCATAACCATTTAAGTCAAATTAGTCAGATTTTCATATATTAATGGTCAAGTACCAAAAGATTTGATGAACCTAAAGTCTTTCTATTGACTATTATTAATTTATCATCGTTTTCTCTTTTCATTTTATGCATCAAACCCACAAACTCGTTTAACTTCTCCATTTGATTTGGATACCATAATTATTCGTCCACATTCAAACTCTTAATTAGGGTAAAAATTTTAAATTTGAACGTTATTTCCATCTCTATTGTCTAATAATTTTAAAATAAATATATCAATTGTTACAATCTATATTAATATATTTTGATTCATTCATATTATAAATTAATTTGATTTGATTTGATTTACTTGATTATAATTTTATAAATCGGTCAAAATATGTTTTTGTGCACTAAGGTATATATATATATATATATATATATGTATTTTTTGTAGATATTGAAATTCGAACTCGAGTCTATTACATGGAGAGGAGGAATGTATCACTTGAACTAAAGCTCATTGGCACTAAGGTATATATTTAGTATGTTCAATAATTCATTTGATTTATCTACTATTATTTTATATAGAATAAGTTTTCCTGGATTCGCATAAAAAATATATTAAATTGTCGTTGAAATAATACTCGTTTGAGGCTCGTAAGCTCATTCAACTCGTAAGTACATGAGTTTCTCCGAGTAAACCAATTCTGAGTTTGTCTTTTCATGATTAGTTTTTAACTGATTGCTTACAATGATAAAAAATAATTTGTGTGAGTTGAAATTTGCTTTATTATGTTATGGTACGATGTAGTATGATATCGAATGGTTCTGTGATTAGTATGATCTAAGGGCTCAAAGATGTGATGAGCCTTTGCTAATAGCTTGGTGTTTGAATATTCTATGCATTTCTGTTTGCAAATTGGTTTAAGATATGCACGGGTTACTTGGATGAAATTGGTGAAAGTTATGAGTTTTAAAAGATTTTCGACTGATTTATTTTAATTTATTTTTTAATTTATAAAAAATTTATTATTGAATCTAAATTTTTAAATGTAATTTTGATTAATGGTTTTTTTTGTCACTTAATTTATCTAAAAATTCAATTAATTCAATTAGAATAATCATGAGTCTCAATTTAAGAACGTGATATCCTGATTTGATTTATGAATGGTGTTACTTATATTTTGGTAAAGGCACGAAATGTTGTGTCAAATTTTGATATTTGGGTTTCTTCTCGGCTTGTAATTTTTGTGCTTTAATCGATTTTGGAGTTGGAAGCTCTTCTCCTATTATTGTTCTTGTACTTCGTTAGCTTTAAACTCTGCGTTTTTATTTACTTGAAATGATATCCCATTTAAAAAAAAAACAGAGTATTCCAACAGGGGAAATGAAAAGATAAGAATAATAAGTACAAAATGAAGGAGGCGGGCCAGGTGGTTTAGCTTTTCCTCCGCAGAGGAATATGACTTGCAGAAGAAATCTCCTCATAGCATGATACAGCCAACCAGCTAGCATCATGCACCATTTAAACTTCAAATGCCCAAAGAAGGTTGGACTGTGTTCAAAGGACACCACTTCGCTGTAGATTGGATTGTATCGGATTTAGCTGTCGTGTGATTAAGGGGGGTCCTTTAGTAAATAAGAGAGTTTTTGTTAAAGATTTTAAATTCAACAATTATTCAAAATAATAATAATAATTTAAAATTTTAACACAATAAAAAATATTTGGAAGGGCAAAAGCGGTTGTGTTAGCCTTGATTGGCTGGCTTGTTTCGCTGGTCATTCCATCCTCCTTTTTCAGGAACAATTGCGGGACTACATGTGTATATAATATATATAAATTTATTTTATATCATGTAATTCTAATCGAAGGAAAAATTATATAAAAACATAGTAAAACATTTATTATTATATGACACTGAGTGTTGGACCATTAGATAATAACAATAACAAAAATAAAAATATTTAAGTAAATATATGACAAAAGCAAAAGGGATAGAATTAAAAACAAAGATATTTGTAATAAATTAAAAATTAGTTCAATTGTAAATAAAATCTGAAAAAATTATCTGAAATGATTTATATACGTGTAACGAAAAACAAAAAACAAATCGATTAAGAGAACTAAAAATTTAAATATAAAAAATTTTATAAAACATAAAAATAACCCATTAGAAATTTAGATATAAATTATTCATAAAACATGATAGTTAAATATTTAAATAAAAAGATAATTTAAGATAAAAATGAATGATATAAAAAAATTCATATAAATTAAATCAATATATATATTTTTTTAACTTTTATAATATTTATCTGTTATTGTCGTAACAAATCTCAAATCCAGAGTTCCAAGCAAATTCACCCCCGGATTATACAAAAATAGCGCAAATATAAAATATTGGGTGAAGAGAGAGAGATCGAAGGAGAGCGAGAGCGAGAGAGAGGGAGAGGGAGAGGGAGATTTAATAAATAACATAAAAAGAAGGGTGAAGATTCGGAAATGAAAAGAAATGATGGGTGCCCCCTCGAAATTCTAAAATTAGAAAATAGGAATACAAACAAAGATGAATTCAATGAATTGCTCACGGGGGAACATCTTTTAACCAACAACAATACCACCAAACCAAATAACATAACAGTGACGAAAACAAAATTAATCTCTCTCTCTCTCTCTCTCTAGAAGAAAATGCTCAGAAGTGCAGCCGCCGATCCAATCACCAAGCTTCCAACAACCTTCGTCACACGCCCAACTTTCTCTGCCCCGCTCTGCAAGTTCAAACACATAATAATAATATAAGAGACCAAATCATATTCTGGTCTAGTAACAGTAAAATTCTACTCTCTCTCTCTCTCTCTCTGGTTTAAAAGAAAGGACAAGTGCCAGCTAAGCTACTGTGAGTGGTAAATGCAACCCGTACATTTTGCGTGTGTTTCCACTACACTGATTCCATCGCCTCGTGTGCTGGTCTCCAAAAACTTTATTGGGATTTATAATTATTTTCAGTTCCGTTCTCTCTCTATCTCTGTGTGTAAGGTACTTTTTCGTCCTGAACTAGTAAAATATAAATAAACAAATAAATGAAAATCCCCTCTCATTCATTCCGCGATGGTGCGCCAGAGACAATGGATAGACTCGGCAGGACGAAGCAGGAGAGTCTTTTCAGTCAACACTACAGTCCCGCTTATTTTAGGAAAGTTACCCCAATTTCACTATCCTGCTCCACAGCAAGGAAGACACTAAGTGATTATAGCTCAGAAACTGTATAATTAGCAGGACACAGAGAAGAGACGGATCTGAGAGAGAATGTGCTAGATATGGTGACGCATCACGCAAACGGCGCATGCAAGAGCAAATCAGAGACAATGTGAAATTCAAATGAAGAAAGGGTTTGGACTTGTAATTCACCTCATCAGCTACAGTGGCAGGACCGGGAGAGTCGGCGTTCTCGCTCGGTCCGGGAGCTTCGGCCGGCGGTGCCGGAGGACTCAACGCCTCAGGAGACGGCGCGGTCGCAGGTGCATTGTGCTTCTTCGATTTCTTCTTGCTCGGTGACGGCGCTGGAGACTCAGATTTCGCAGGAGGAGATGCCGCTGGAGAAGATTGAGGCGAGGAAACTGGCGCCGGAGTCGATGTCTCTGGAGCAGGTGTCGGTGGGGATGAGCTCACTGGAACTGGAGCTGGCGGAGACGAAACAGGCGTCACTGCTAGAGGAGATGAAGCAGGTGGAGATGAAACAGGCGTCACTGCTGGAGGAGAGGAGGCAGGTGGAGATGAAGTCGGAGATGTAGCTGGTGGAGAAGATGCGGATTTCGTCGGTGAAGAAGCCGGAGATGAGGCTGGAGTAGTCGGAGACGACGTAGGAGATAAAGAAGGTGCGGAGACAGTTGATGGAGAGGAAGGAGTTGGAGAGCTGGTGGAGGATGACGGAGATTTGGCCGTTGGAGGTGCCGTGGTCGGAGATGATGCCGGAGATTGGCCGCCGACGGAAGCGACTACAATGCAGGTGAATGCGAGTGCAAATGCGGTTTTCAGATCCATGTTTCAGAGAGAGGAGAGAGGGGGGGAGAGAGGGAGAAGAGGACAGTCAGGGTGAGAAAAGAGAAGAGGTAATAAATAGGCGTGATGAGTGAAACGCAGATTAAAGGCAAAGGTTCGGTGTCGTTTTGGGGCCCACGCGGGGGAACAAGCCAACAAATGTGGCGCTGAGAAACAGACTGTCAATCGGGTGCATGTGATTACAGGGTAGTCGTTTTTTTTTTAACCTTTTTTCTTTTTTAACCAATTAACGTAAGAGGAAACGATTACGTGGAATTATCTTAGATTTTAAAAAAATTTATTTCACGTCTTTCCTCTCCATAAATAGAATAGAATTGTAAATCTTTTCCAAGGATTATTAAATATAAATATGCTAAAATTAGTCAAAGGATTTCAAACACAAAATCTAAATAACTTCTATGTTTTTAATAAACGTGTACGTGTGCCAAAAGACAACTAAATTTTTTAACACTTTTATATGTTTAAAAATGAACATCAAAATAGGTCCAATTAATTTCAGATCAAATAAATTAAATATTTTGTGACGGTTACGTATGTTTTGACAAATATAGATATAATTTAATTTGATGAATTGATGAAGGCATATTTAAATAGATGAAAATATATTTAAATAGTATCATATAAATATAAAAAAAATCATATAAATGAATATGCAATATGAAATAAAATATAATGACATAAAAAAATCTATAATAACTAATCTTTTTCAATAAAATAGATATTTAATTATTGTTGTTATATACTGTTATATAAATATTTGATTCAATTTGAATTCAGCTAAACATAGAAAGCAATTTGGTTACTAATGACCTATGGATTTAACATAGTTTGACTTTGAGGTTTGAGAATTGAAATATAAATGTTAAGAGAGTTGGTTTTTAAATTAAACTTTAAATTATTAATTAATCAGATTTTTTTAATGTGAGATATAATTTGGTTTGTTATTTTTCTTAATTAAAAATTTTTAGTAAAAGATATGTATATTTGTTATAATTGACAAATGAACTGGGATGCAGTTGATCACGCGCGGTAGGGGTAACACGCACGCTTCCAACAATCTACCGTCTGGTTTTATTGCGCATAACATCGAATTATTGTCTATTTGGAGTTATGTGAAGGAGTAGCTGGAGGTGCTGTAGTCTACCAATAGGATTTGTCCACGTTGGATTACGGTTGAAACGATCGTGATGCTGAGTTTGGGTTGTCTTAACTCTAGCTGGAGTTTGGGTTGTCTTAACTCTTGCTGGATTTTCTTATGCACCGTCGCCGGTGGGTCCCACCACAAGGTTGTCCTCGATTTGCCCCTTGTAACCAATACATTACACCCTAGTTTTTTTTTTTTTTTTTTTTTTAGAATTAAAAAAAATAATAATAAATTAAATTAAATCAGGTAGGATCCACGAGGGCCATCACTATGATTTGAGATAGGTGTTGCTATAATTTAATTTTTATTTAATTAAAATAATATAGTATTATTATATTGTTAATTTTTTATATTAAAAATTTTACTTGAATCTTTTTTTTTTTTTTTTTCTACCGCTTAACCCTTTTAAGTGGTATTTACTTGTGATTTTTAACTTTCGTCCGCGACTTAACCATGCTTAAATAAAGCAACGCCAACCAAAAAATTAATTGGTTGGGTAGGTTGTCAGTTTAAACACCTAAATTTGCACACCTAAAAAACTTGCTCTCTCGTTTGCTGCACATACTAGGGTCTCTGTTTTGCTATATGAAACATTATTCTTTCTTTTTTACCTTCTTTTAATTTAAACCCCTCATTTTTTTTTAATTTGAAATTTAATTAATCTATCTGTCATTGAAAATGATTTTTTTTATTATACGATATTTGAAGTTCGAATCATGAGATTTTGGGAGGAAGTTGTGATCACTAAACTATTCTCTCAAATAGAGACTAGTTGAATACGGTGTTAAAAATTAATCCGAGTTACAAGAGCAAATTCCAAAACTTAATTTTATTTGGAATCTGACTATATTATATAAATATATCATATATCATATATATATATATATATATATATATATATGATATATGTATATATGTATATATTTCAGGGGACCATGTTTGTCATGTGTAGCCCATGAAGGTGGCATAAAATAGGACGTGCAAATGCACCACAAAGGAAAAGGGAAAGAGTCGTTAGAAATAAGGGTCAATTTTAAACTTAAAAAAGTATATATATATTTTTATTTATAAAGAGATATAATCAAATAAAATCATAATAAAAAAAGAAATATATAAATAGAGAGACTCCGCTTCTCTTTTTTAGTTATCGTCGAGAGAGATGCACCTTATCCTTTTTAGTTTTCTAGAAGACTATCCTACCTTTGCTAATGATACCGATGGGCTGGGGTGGGGGCCCTATTCATATGCGTAACGGTCCATTTTCAGTTTCGGGTGTCGGGGCTAGAGATGAAGGCATGGAGCATTTCCACTTGATTTTTAAACCAAGCTTAATCTCAACTTTTGTAGCTCTTTCCTTTAACAAAAGGGGATTTTATTTTATTTTATTTTTATTGTTGGGCAAAAGAGTTGTCTTATAAATAAATTATTAACACATTTATGTGTTAGTTTTGTACGTAATTCTGTATTGCCCGCGACTCTCTTCTAATTCTGTATTTTATT
Source organism: Dillenia suffruticosa (assembly GCA_033439265.1). NCBI lineage: Eukaryota > Viridiplantae > Streptophyta > Magnoliopsida > Dilleniales > Dilleniaceae > Dillenia > Dillenia suffruticosa. Next base: position 5,156,568 of record JAVTVX010000027.1, read on the forward strand.
TTATTTTTATTGTTGGGCACTGATGTTTGATATGTTAAATTAATTAATATTTATATAAAATTTTATTTTTTTATATATATATACATTTTTAATATTTAATAAATTATTTATTTATTTAAATTTAAATTTTATGTTATTTTTCTTATGATTAATAATTATACATTTGATCGTTTTATATTTTTATTATAAAATATGACTATTTGATTATTTTCATAAAATAATTAATATTTATATAAAAATCCTTATATTTTTTATATTCACACATTCATCCATATTTCATTTTCTGTATTTTTATAAAATATCGTTTTTCCATATCATTTCGTATTCATTCTTATTTTCCGTTTCCACTTCCGTGTAACCTAGGAAAAGACCACCAATCTATTTAATTGAGTGGTATTTATTTATTTTTTTTGGTACCATGGTTAGGCCACCAACCCAATATCTGAGATTTTGGTCCGATTAATCTGAGTCGATCGCTTACAGAGCCCAATTGAGGGGGCAAGTCTCCCAACGTTAATTTTTCCGTTCCCATGAAGGATCGAATTCCCTACCATGATTAAGAGATACCAATTCATGAACCAACTGAACCATCAGACGTCGGTTAATTGAGTTATATTTTAGGAATACCAAAATCCCGAAACACTTTTGCCCCTAAAAAAAAGGGGGTAGGGAGAAGCTCTTCTTGCTTTGGTTAATGATTCTGTCAAGTTCAATATCCCGAAGAACATATAAACAACAAAATCATCTGTTATCGATGTTTGATTTCTGTTTTTGGAGCAAGAAAATTCCCTCGTCCAAGCATCTCATCTTTTGCAATACGAGCTATAGCGCCACGGCGCATCTTTCAAAACTAATTAGGGTTTTCTTGTCATTGCGTCAATCTAAATAATTAGACATTTAATTTATTTTTTAATAGAGTTATATTATTTCTTTCTAAAATTTTACGGTTTGAATTTGTAAAATTAGAAAATTTTTAGAGTATGTTTGGCTTAATTGTTTTGGTTTTTAAGTTAAAATGAGAAATAGGAATTTTAAATTTAAGTGGGAAAATGTTTGGCAAATTCATTTTAAAAAACTCTTTTTTTTAATAGATTGTTTGAAAAAACAATTTATATAAGTTTTAATATTTAATAAAATTACAACAACCGGCAATTGATATTAAAGTTTGATAAATAATTTTAAAATATTCAAAAATAATTAAATTTCATACATTTTTAAGGGATTATTTATAAATAGTTAAGTTAAACATATATATGATAAAATATTTTTTGAAAAAAGTGTTTGATCTAAATTTTAATTTTAAGATGGCTTTAAGTTAAAAAAAAAAAAATTAAGCTAAATAGGCACTTGGACTTTGTACTCCAACAAATTCAAATTGCTCAATTTAATATTAAGAGTGACTCAAAAAACTGAGTGAGTCATTCCAAAATAATCAACTCAACTCAGCTCACAATCGCCATTTAAATTTTAAAGGGATCAACTTGTTTAAAACATTCATGTTCTAGTTTAATCCCTACTAGGGCTGTTACATGGACCGAATCAAATTTGAGTTGCTCGCGAGCTGCTTAGTCAATGGCTCGACTCAACTCGAGTTCGAGTCAAATTTATCATATATCGAGTCGAGTTCGAATAATAGAATTTTAAATTCGAAAACTCGATTACATATATTAATATGTATTATATATATTTATATATGATTATAATATAAAAAATTAATTAAAGTAAAATATATTAATATATTATAAAATAATCAAGTTTTCGAGTCGAGTTCGAGTAGTTTGTTATACAGTCAAATCGATTCCGAACCCTATTATTTACTATTCATCGAGTTCGAGTGGAGCAAAAAAAATCGAATTTGAGTACAGGGATACTCAGAATCGACTTGGCACGAATATACCCCTAGTCCCAACGGTCACCAATTTATAGGCTTCTCCACATTGATTTCCAACAAATCTCCTAACTCGGTTAAAGGGATCTACTTGTTTTAAACTTGCTTTCGCTTTTTCAATTTTCACACTTGGACATGTGTACTAAGAGGGGAAACGGGTAAAAACAATTGTAACTTTTTCCTCCTTTGGTAGTGGGTAGCATTTAGGATATGAAATAATACGAAAACATGACACGGTAAGGATATAGAAAACAGAAATATAGACATATATATATAAATATTAAAAATATAAGGATTTTTATATAAATATCAATTATTTTGTGAAAATAATAGAATATTTATATTTTATAATAAAAATCTAAAATGATCAAATATGTAATTATTAATTATAAAACTAATAATATAAAAAATCTAAATTATAATTAATTAAAAAAATAATTCATTTAAATATGAAAAATGTGTAAATATTTAAAATATAAGAATTTTTATATAAATATTAATTAGTTTAACACATTGAAACGTTTTAGAAATGAGAAAACGTTAGTGTTTGAGAAAGTTTGATGCATCATAATGTAATATACTAATTTTTCATCCCAAACGTTAAGAGTAACATTTACTTTTATCAAATACAAGGGGAAATTGGAAAAAAAATTTAATTCTCTGAAAATTAATTCTTTTATATAGAGAGAGTTTAAAATAAATTTTTTAGAGAGAGAATCAATATACGTGGTTTATCCATAGTTTGGTAGGACAAAACTATTTTTTTAGACACAGAAAATAAATGTATTTAAAGAGAGAAGTATGAACTAAATTGTTTTTCTAAAACGAGAAAACTATTATATTTAGTTTTAAAGAAAATTTTAAATTTAATTTTTTAAGAGCAAGAAAATTACAAATAATATATTTAAAGAGACAAAATTTAAAATAATTTTTTAATAGAGAAAATGTGAATTAAATTGATTTTTTAAGAAAAAAAATAATGTGCCAAAGTGAGAAAAAGTAGAATCAATATATTTACAAAGAGAATATGTATTAATTTATTTTTTATAAAGAGGAAAAATTAATATACTTAATTTGAAGAGAGGAAAACTAAAATTTATATTTCCATATAGAGAAGTTAAAATCGATGTTTTTAATTATAAAGGGAGAAAAACATAATTTCATTCTTTTGAAGAAAAAATTTAAAATCAATATTTAGAGTAAGAACATGTCAATTAAATAAATTTTTTTAGAGAGATTTAATGTGCCTACTTTTAAAGTAAGAAAAACTAAGTCTAATATTTTAGAAAGAGAAAATATAAATTAAATAGATTTTTTCAAACAGAAAATTTATTTTTAGAAAGAGAAAAATTAAGTTTTATATCTTAAAGAGAAAAATTAAAATCAAAGATCTAAATAGAAAATATGAATTTGTGTTTTTTTTTTTAGAGAAAATTAATGTGTTTAATTTTTTTTAAAAAAAAAAACAAAGAAAAATTAGAGTTTATATTTTGAGAAAGAAAACGTGAAATTAATTTATATATAGAAAAAGAAAAGATTAATATGCTTATTTTTAGAGAGGAAAAAAATAGAATTTATATTTTTTTACAAAGAAAACTAAAAAAAATACACTTAAGACAGAATATGAACTAAATTGATTTTTTTCTTCTAATATTTTCTCAGTGACCTTTTACTTCATATCAAATGCTTTATTTGTTCACCAATACGAGAAAAGGAGAAACTCCAATTTTATTCTCGTTTTTGTATCCCTTAAAATTTTCCTCCTACCACACATCCCCTTAATTAAAAAAAAAAAAAAACAAAAATCCCATTTTTGGCTTATTTAATAAATAAGATAATATCAAGATGAAACTAAGTTCCCAATTCTCTCTTATGTAGGGATGCCCTACACATCCGGGATACCTATACAGCCCACGTGCTATAACTCTTGCACCGTGAATGAAGCAAAACGCATCTCTCAGAAGAACTGCACTTGCCTAATGGTTTATAGGTATACATTTCAACAAACAAGACCATGCCATGGAACATTATGATGGTGCAACCAAACCAGAATTTCATTACCACGCACCATCTAATGCATGGCTAATCCAATCTACAGACGCACCAAAGACTGGATCATGTGAATCCTTCACTCTGCAACTAAATGGACCTTGATTGAACAGACCAAGGCCCAGGCTTTTTACAGATATTCAGTACAGCTGGTATTACCAATTGCACCAAGCAAATACAACTTCCCTTTCAACCTGAAGCACCAGACAAATGTAAATGCCTATATGTATGCTCTTGCTTATTTGTGTGCTTAGCACTTACATTTATTTTCCTTTCATGTCTTTTTATAGAAAAATTATGAAAAAGCAGTAGCATCATGCTCTACAAATCCAGGTTCCCGCAAACCTACCTACCTCTCTCTCCATCAGAAAGTGCAAATCGAAGTCCAACTCCATAAAAAATACCATGAATGGTTAAGGAAAATTGCAATTCCTTTATAAAGATGAAACCAAATAAATAAATATACAAACAAACGGTATGGCAACATAAGCCACGAAATATTTGAAATGGCCTTGCCTCAAAGCGATTCAAATCCCAAATTCTAACCCAATAGAAGGGATATCCATGGTGCCAGGCTACATCTCAACAGCCTGCAGAAAGTTTTAAAATCGGAAGATGAGATTACAATTATCTATGAGATTAGATCATTTTAATCGGAAGTCTTTTTCAATGTAGAGGGGATTAAGAGGGGATCTCAGTGTCTGCACTGGGAACAAATTAATTTCCAAACTTACAATTTTCCTCGCATTATTATTCTAATACCCATATTTGTTACCAATGACACAAACATGACATAGTGTGACATGGAAAATCCCCAAAACAAGGAAAAAAATTTGACATGGCATGAAAGTGTTTAGTAGAACATACACAAACATTTGCATGAGTATAGAATCAAAATTTATACACGTGAAAATACTCATGAAAATTCCAAATTATGTTTACAATCTAAAAAACTTGGCCTCCATGACCCAGCCAAGTCAGCAGTATATCCTACCTGTGTCCACACTATGTCCAAGATCAAATCTAACCACTTTTTTTTTGGACACATGAAAAAACATGGATATGGTGTGTGAGTGCATCATAGAGTACAAGCAAGGACATGGTAAACCAAACGCAATGGAACTCAAATAGAGTGAACACTACTCACTTTTTCAGGACTCAAGCTCCGGTCATCATAAGAGCTAAGTGCAGCAACAACTGATCCTGTTGTCGGAAGAGCTGTTGCTACATCCGGATAATCTTTCCATGATGTTGTAACCTTGACAGATGGATACAACCAAGTCTTTATGGAATCCACAAAGGAGTCTGGATCAAAATTCAGGATGGCTTCCCAGTCCACCTGCCAGCCTTGAGGGATAGACCCAGTGACCTCCATGTTAGCAGCAAGAAACAATCCTAAAAGAACAACATAGCCAACAGCGGCAGAACCCCTGGATAATGGCATGAAATTGTACCTATAACATGATGGACTCAAATCAGACCACCAACTAAAAGGTTCCTGTCAGAACATTTATTCATGGGCAGATTTTACCAGTAATAAGTCATTCTTAAAATAGCATCTCTCACACTCTCAAGCATACTGAAGTCAGTCGACGCATTAGCTTCACCACAGTAACAATTGCACAATGCCTGCATATTCAGAGGGAAGCAGTCAGATGAAAAGTTCTTAAATCTAGACAGCCACATTAGTCAGAATAAGAGAACAGGAAAGACACGATTGGTGCACAGACTAGGCCCCCCTAAAGTTTAGCTGCCCCACACAGGATAAGAACAAGGGTAAGAATTTAACATAAAGCATGCAGCTCAAGGCCTAGACCAGACTCAAAAACTACACATCAGAACAGAGATAAGCATGAAAAAGAGGTTGAACAATTGGCAAGAAGGTGATAAAAGCACAAGCTAAACTTGCACGATTTACCAGCACATCCTTTTCCCAGGATATGCTTCCAAATAAGTTAAGAATCCCACCCACTTAGTTTTAAACAGTTATATCTTGCATATGCACGTCCAAATTGCATAGACAATCAACACAGAAAAGTATCTCACAATTGCAGAGCTGATGGTCTGCATCACCATGCAGAACTGTCCACAATTGACCGGGATCTCTTTTGGCCTATACTATGAAATTGCAGAATCGAAAATTTGTAAATCTTTTGGCATTTTGGATGATTAGTCTAACCACTACATTGATGCTGGCTTTGCATAATCCTAGAGATTCTATTCATGACACATCGATCGGTCAATTAAATAATCAACCAAAACAATAATTCAAGAGACAGACCACAAGTAAAGAATATAATCTCAACAAAAGTAAAAGTAGAACAAGGATCAAGCTGAAGAATGGGATCTAATGTGACATACCTCCCATGCCATTGTCATTTCTGCATCAAATTCATCCCATCTTGATGGTGTGCAAGGAGTTCTGATAGCAAAGTCAAAACCACGATCTCCCCTGGCAACAGGGCATAAACAGGTATGAGAGATAAAAATAGTGGCAGGAGCATGTCACACATGGATGGTTGGGCTTTTGTGTGCGTATGCGTGTACATGCTTTTGTGTGTGTGTTTGTGAGAGAGAGAGAGAGAGAGAGAGAGAGAGAGATTGATCTGCAAGCCAGATCTCATAGATGGAATGTTAATCACATTTTCAATAAAGTTATCCTCGTGCCCTCAAGTTGCTTCCTGAAATAAGCAATTAGAATCACAAGATGGGATCAGATGCTAGACAGACGAGCTTTTCAGCTTGCAACTATTTTTATCCATCAAGAAATATGGTAATAGAGGAAATTTGATATAGAAGGAACAATCACAAAACTTACCCCTCAAATGCCAAGCTATTACACCAAGTGGCCAACCAGAAATCCTCTCCAACAAGATTGTAGAGATCAGAACAGGACTCTATATTTATGATCTGCATGTTGCCTCAAATTAGCTACAGTAGAAATAACAGTAGCTTAAATCAAGTAAATTTTTGGTGAATACATGCAGCACTTAGGCTACATAAAATCAGCACACACCAGATTACACATGATATAGTTAAAAGGGACCTATAACTACAGGAGGCCTAGTCTATAATTTGTGAATCATTAGTGAACATTTCCGGGAGAGTTATGTAAAAGCACCAGTTAGAGACTTTAATTGCTCCACGATGTTCCCTTTTTTATTTTTTTTGGTTCCGTTTGATTGGATATGGGCTCAGGGGTTCTAAAGTTTTGAGTGCTAAAATTATTCAGAAAAAGTAGAGGATAGCTCTTTATTGGTGACATGAGGACCGTACTGGGAGACGAGGAAATTATATCGTTTTGGTGCAATGGCATGAGAGATCTCATTCAAGGAGATTTGTTGATCTCTTCCCCTTGGACTAGCAGGTTAACTCTTCCATGGGGGTAGTTGGGTTGTCCCACCAATGCGAATGTTCAATTGGGGAGCTAACTCGGCCAATTTTTATTACTTATGTGGGTATTGACATAGCTAAGACAGGAGAAAATGTAAGAATGAAATTTAGCTCAGGTCTTTAGACATGAGACTATTTAAGGAAGAACCATGGGGAAGTTGTGGTACTAATTTTCCTTCAACAGCATTTTGAGGAAGGCTGATCTCTCCTACCAAAGTTGTTTTATGTGCATTGAAAATCTCGTGAGAGGCTAAAATGTCAAGCCATCCAGTTAAACAAGAATAGAAGAACTGAGTACTACATAAACAAAACGAAAAGGGACTGCATTCAAGACCCACGTCTTCTATTTTCTCTTCTGCCAGTTGGACAACCTCATCTGCCTTGTTATACACGTACTTTTTCTCCTTTATGACAGTCTTTGCAACCTCAAAAGCTCTGTCAAATTAACAAATCACAGATTACCCCTGGAAACCTGTTCTACAATAAATCCCCTAAAACTGAAGGAAGAAAGGGTTTCTACCTCTGAAAGTTCGGATAATAACGAACAACTTTTGCTTGCCCAAGAATAATTGGTGTGTGAGATCCAAATCCAGATATAAACTCTTCACTGTATTTTAAAAAGTCAGCATCCACATCAAAAAACGGACTTAAGAAACTCATTTCCATCTAAATACAAGTTAAGGATCATGAGCATTAGCAGATCAAAAAGGTTTTTACAGTGAGGTCAATGTAAATAATGCAGTGTTAACCTTTTTCCTGAACAAGTAGCAACTTAACAGAATAATACGGCAGACTGAAACTTTTTGTTAAGACCCTCAATGACGTCTCCTCAAAAAGTAGCAATTTAACAGAATAATATAATTAGGGAATTTTTAATATGCAAAAGGACAACAGAATTTGAATTTTGTGGAAAGAAGGAAGAGACAGACACAAGGATGGCACTCTCCATCTCCAACGTCAAAAGAAGAGCTGCCAAGATTTTACCTATAGAAAGGAGTGTGTCCTTGGAACTGAATGTATGCTACTAAAAGCATGATGGATTACCTCAACTTATTAATCCAGACAACAGGATCACAAGGTTCAGAAATTTGTCTCCATTTTACAGCCACTGAGTACACATCTTGCCATGACATCATAAAACGACCAGATGATCTATCTTCTGGAACACCATAAGAAGAAGATGTTTCAGACGAGCTGCTAGTGCTGCAAAAACCACCACCCCTGTTCTGGCTAAGCATGTTAAGTCTTTCCCTTCGCCGCGCTTTCTTCCCACTCTTTGAAGTGTTTCTGTTGGAAGATTTCCATTCTGCACGCCAAGCCTTTGACACCTTTTGAGCAATCTCTATGGCTGCTAATCCAGCCATACGATGCTTATACATTGATACAACAAAATCAATATTTACGCAAGTCAGCATACAGTAAAACGTGATAGCTTATGAAAGAGTAATACATCAAAATTCTTCAAGCCAAAATATGTTAGATCTATAATATCACTATACAAACACCACAACCATACTATCAAAATATTGCGATATTATCTCTAAATGGGGGTATTCTATGCTTACCTGTGTCACTTAAAACACAAAAATTTCTAGACTTTACAGAAGGCCCACCACTTTATTCCCTTTCAAGTTTTAGTCATTCATATTAACAATGGCAGCCCAGTTCGCCAGCAATCCTTTTGATTGTGTAGTGTTAGTTACAAGTTTTCATATTTATTTTTATGAACATATTTTCTGAGGATATATATTTTATACAAAAAAAAAAAGAAAAAAAAAACTGAGCCTTAATCCCAAATTTTAGGGTTAGCCATTTAAGAGACCAATATGGGAGAAAGGAAAAATAAATAAATAAATAAATAATAAAAACATAAAATTGAAATTTGAAAGTAAAAATAAAGAAGATAATACTCAAAAAAAATTAATAATAATGAAAAGAGAGAAGTAAAAATAAACTATTCATAGAAACTTAAACTAATAATGATGATAATTCAACTGTTTCAAATTCTTTTACGCTACTCACTCCTTTGTAAAGAATATATATTCTATAAAATAATAAAATTAAATGAATGTAGAACTTATCCGAAAAGGAGGAGATAGAAGGAAACTGCATGATAAGTACTCAACCATTTCCTTCCTCAAAAAGGACTTATTAGAACACTCCAATTTCTCCTCTTTCTAAAGAAAAGAATCGCAAAAGTCAAACCAGTGCTTTATATGGTGATTAACATATTTTAAGGATATATTTTCTGATAATACCATTTTTTAAGGTTGTATATTCAATTTTCAACCTCAATGAGTAAAACAAGTGCTTTATACGGTTAGTTTCAGCTTTATACGGTTATTATCAACCATCTGATTTTCCAGCTCAACAACAATCATTAAATCATTGTGTTGGAGAGACAAGTACTGAATTTTTTTATCGAAGGTATACAGTTAGAAATTTTCAGATGGAACCCACTAAATTTGCAGATTGCATCAAAAGTTGCCCATAAAATCACCTCATGTTATTTGCAAAAAAGTGATTAAATTTCAACCAAATCTAGTGGGAGTAAAGATGTTGAAACTTCTGGGAATAATCCATTGTTTCTATTGCTAAGCCTAACAATACATTTGGCTCCTTTAGTGCACAATAAAGGAAGCACTCAAGTTCTAACGTGTGAAGTAGATTGTCAATCTCTCTCTTGTAAAGGTTTTAAACACTTGTTTGCTCAATGCGATAGGCAAGTACAAGTTTGTGAAAGAGACGGGACACACTTTTCAACACACAAATCAATCCAAGGGTGAATTGCACTGTTATGTTACCACCAAGGTGGTTGCCCGAGAGCACGAAACACGCATTTCATGATCTCGAGATCCTGGGCTTCGTTCTGATTTATCAAAATTGCATTTTGAGATATGTTCACAATGTTCAAGTTAAAAAGGATTTCACGGCTGCTTGATTATCTTGGTATGACTGTGGTAATGGGTTCACCTAAAAGACAATAATTATGGCTCAAATAGGACATTCTACAACAGGTGCAGGACAAAATAAAGAGGGGTAGCAACACTGGTCTCACACAACCATTTCACATGAAAAAAGGGAAAAATGAAAAAGAAAATAGATCCATACTCTATATTTGTTTCAAGAGTGGTGACGCTTATTTCAACAAAAAGGTCTTCCAAAGGTGCAGATAAAGAAGGCAGATGGCATTCTTGGGCCATGCTTCAAAACTTGATGAAGTCCGGTTCTTTTTTTTTTTTGGGGGGGGGGGGGTGGTGCAATGGCCATGGTTTCTTCATAAAGGAATCACTTTTGGCAGTCTAGGGTTGGTCCCACAATAATGAAGACATCTTTTTCCCCCCTTTTTTGGTCGAAAAGAAGAAGACAAAAATCATCCTTTTTGTCCAAGAAGAAGTGTCCATAGTACTTTGAGTCTTTTAGCATATTTGGTAGTCTTTTATTATTAGGAATAAGTTGCTAAAATTTTTTAATGTTCTACAAGTTATTTTTATTTTTCTTTTTTTAAATCCTTGTTTCAATTAGAAGTTTTGATTTCTTTGTAGATTTCAGTCAGTATAAAGTTAGTGTCTTTTACGGATTTTAAACCTACAAAAACTTTCAATTTTAGTGGCATCTGAGCCTGGCTATGTTTCTATAAAAATTGAGGCATTTTTCAGAAGGTTTAAGGGTGCCACTAGTTATTTATTGTTTCGTTATTTACGTTGAAGCCATGCATGCTTAGGTTCTCTTCTTGCTACCTTATTCTTCTTCTTTCCTGCACACTTGTTGATCAAAGTTCTCCGTAAGTTTGAATTGATTTGTCTCTATGTTTATACAAATTCAGCCCCTTTTAATTACTACCCATCATTCTTCCAGTTGTAAGCAATCTACTCCAGTTGTCCTACATCAAGAAGCTGTACAATTAAGTGCGATCTCAATCTTAACAAACCAACAATGCCCCTTTTAATAGTTTGTGAAAACAAACAAGAAAGCCATAACCATTTAATGAAAAAAGATGTTTGGGGACCATTCTAAAGTTGTGTGAATATCTCCGTCTTGGAAATGCATCAGAATAAAGGTATATAGTGTTCCTATATGGATCAGAGGGTAGACTATAAAAATATTCACCTGCCGCCTATTTGGTAAGAATCCAGGACAACCGTATTGAATCTTCTTCCCAATAGAATCCGCAGCTTGTAAAAGAGAAATCTTCTGCTTCGTGAATGTGAAATCCTGCTTTTTAATTTTATTACCCCTCTTCAAAGATTCACGTAGAGGAGGTTGCCTAAAAACCTTTTCACATACATCCTTAGGGTGTAATCTTTTGCACCAATATTCCTGGAAGAATTCACAAAGAACATATAATCAAAATCATGGCAAGAAAGCATTGAAAGTCAGAGATACAGAGGAAGCATTTTTTTTTTTTTTTTTTGAGATTCCTGTATTTTGCTGATAATTCCAATTTAATGAGCAACTGCATAAAACAGATGCCAAATTCGTTTGCATAAAACATGAAGCATAACATAAAAAGCAAGGAAACTAACTTCCTAAATTAAAATAAACCAGCAAATTAGTAAGCATCGTTATTAGATTAGATATCTCTGTGTATTACCTTAAAGAGGGGATCAATGTCTCCATCAATGTCAAACAACCAGAATTCACTACTGATCTTTGAAGCAGTGTAGAGAGCAATCTCTTTCTGCAAAGGAGTCAATCAATACAAGCAAGAAGAGTGATTAAATTACTACAGAAACTAGTGTAGTGCTCTCTCATCCTTGTATACCTTTCAATCTCAACTAGTTCAAGAAATAGTATATGTCCTGTCAGCGATCAATCATGTTGAATTAGATTAAATCGAGACTGTCAAACCCTTGCAAATTGCATACTTTGAAATCCAAATATTACCGACTAAGTTCACAATTCTGTCATACCTACTAATCATGAATGTTTTAACCCTGTGTTCTTCACAACAGAATATTCTTAAAAAATCTTATCATGTTTAGTGTGTGATAAGATGATGAACATTTTGGTGTAATGTATAACATTGTCATTCAGACAACTATGCCACTAGATAATCATGTGCACAGGCCCATGTCTAGCGTCATTTGATTAGTATAGCCACAAACTAGTCTAAAAGTAAAAGAGCCCTGTCCAGAGTCCCATAGACAAACAATGAATATAGACAATGGGTTCATGGAAGAGGAACCAATTTGGAAAAGAAGAAATCAATCCCACTGAATAAAGCTTTGAAGAAAAACCTGATAAAAGGCCATGCATTGAAGCACAAACTTCTCCATTAAGTCTAGTTCTACATCCAAGGCAGCGTCATAGTCCTTGACCTGCTCCATCACACCAATTACAATGTGCAGAAGTTAACAAGTTCAATGAGAAGAATATGCTACAGGATGCATGCATATATGTTTAGAAGAACCTTACAAAACCATTCCCCTTTTCTTCTTTCTAGATGTTTATGAAAGCATCTAGCTATCTTCATTTGAACTATTTGAATTATCAACAATTGTATCACTCTTGAAGATCCTTACAAATTTAAAAATAGAACTAATTATATATATGAGAGTGAGTGAGTGTATGTGTGGATGCCCCCCAAGCATGCATGCCTAATTATGAAATTTTAATTCGTAAAATAAATTTAAGACCCTACATGGGTGAGGCAACACGAAACCAAACAGCAAATACAAAAGATCCAAATGCAGATGCAAGTTTTTCTAATAAGGACAGATTTATGATACCGCGTCTCCATATTCACCAACAGCATGATAGCAAGAGCCCCGCAAATACAAGCATTCAATGTTTGAATTGTCAATACTTATTGCATTTGAAAGTTCCTTGATAGCATTCCTGGAAATGTTAATTTACTGATTGAGCGAGTGAAAAGAAATATATATTGTCACATTACACAACCTCAAAAATATTATTGTCTATTAAGAACAAGAAATATGTAAATAATCTGTCAATATGTTCCGCTCAAGTGGAGGAATAATTGAATTTGTTCAGAGCAAACCAAGCATAAGTTAGCAATGTCATAAAGAGTAATTTGATCAAAAGCCATAAAACAAGAAATTCCATGAAATTATGTTGCTTGAAGCTTTTCATGAGAAACAACACAAAGAACCAAGGCAATTGCAGAAGAAAGCATCTTTCATTATTTTACTTGGAAATAAGAAACCTTCATTAAGAACCGAGAGAGAGAGAGAGAGAGAGAGAGAGAGAGAGGGGAACAAGCACGAAAGAGATGCCTTACCAAGCTAAGAATAGAAGAATGATGTCAATAGAAACCTTGATTGAAATGAAATAGTATCAGCTTTGGACAGTAGCCAACAATTTGACTTGACATAAGAATTCCAACCCTGTACCTTCTTTGAAGAGGACAAGCAGATGATGCAATTATGTAGCCACACATCTCTGTCTGATAGTCATCTTGTCCTCAAGAATTTATATCACCTCTATGTATTGGGTGGTTCAACTTGACAAAACTAGATAGAGTTAGGGGTGCACCCTGGGTTGGGAAGCCCGTAACCCATAACCCAAAACCAACTCCAAAGTTTATGGGTTTGAGTATGGTCCGAAAATTTTGAACCCAACCAAAGTTGGTTTGGGTTAGGTATACCCATGGGTAAACCGTGGACCAGTTTAGAACTATTAAAAATAAATTTCATTTAAGAGAAACATCTATCCCAAAGTTGGTTTGGGTTAGGTATACCTATGGGTAAACCGTTGACCAGTTTAGAACAATTAACAAATTTTTTCATTTAAGAGAAAAATCTATCCCAAGTATAATAGTTAGCTCTCAACCCCCCTCTCTCTCTCTCTCAAGATTACATCTCTCCAAGAAAAAGTTCCAAATATCTCCACTGGCCACATTAGCATGCCTGGCTCAGCTCAGTGCCTACGTCATTGCCTCTGCTGGAGTGATACACCATCATTGTCACATTCCATCCAACCTGCTTAGAGAACGATCGCAGCAGAGGCTTCGGCTATAAATGAAGCACCTAGCCAAGTCCAACAGAGTAGTTCCATCATAAGCCATGCAGGCACTGACTCTAACTGTAGGCAGCTGTGGCTTCACCGGCTGCAACGTTGCTCTTGACGCCACCACCAGAGGACTCTGCTTTGAACTTGTAGAGAGAGAAGACTTTGTGGGAAGGGAACGAGAGAGAGAGAGAGAGTGAGAGAGATCGTGTTATTTTTAAAAGAAATTTTAATTTAAGAGTATTTCAATTTTCAATATACAGTTTTTTAATATGGGTTAAAAACTGAACTTATACCCAAACTCACCCAAAACATTCTTTTTTTGTGTGTGTGTGTGTGTGTGTGTAGGGTTGGGTTGGTTCTCAAATGAATCAGGGTTGAGCATGCATTGGAATTTGATAGAACCATAAATGTGGTTCTCACATAGCTTTGTTTTGGGTTAGGTTCAGTTGACCCAAGTTAAACCCCTAAAAATTAATGTAGAGTGCTTGCATGAACAAAACTTTAATAAATTCAAAGCTTAAAATGTGGAACTTCCTAAGCAGTTAATTAGTTATCTACTATTATGAAACACTTCTCTAACTAGTTTCCTTAATGGAGAATGCTATATTCAAGGACACTATTTTTTTCACACCTACTAATAATGGAAACAATCTTATCCTTACCAAGTTTAGTAAGTGAAATAAAATGGTAAATTTTTAGGTGTAATTTATTACGTTATCCTTCTTTAATACAGGAAAAAAAGCAGAGACCAAGAAAAAGGGTTCCCTTATTGCTTTCTTAGAGAGTGGTACTTCCCATGGGACATTCAAGAAAACATTACATAATTGACATATGAGATTAGACCACAAAAAAATTTGAAAATACTTCAAAACTACAAGGAAACATTGAATGGTAAAAGATGAACTTGACAGAGAAAGTACCTGTGCTCGCCCATTCCATGAAGGAGCAGTCCGCGCAAGTGATAAGCTTTGGCAAACCTGCAAATTAATGGCCAAAACATTGACAAGAATATAGCTGGTTGAGCAGTCAGCAGTAAGAGGTTCATTAGTATTGAAAGCCAAAAATCAGGACTACAATTTAGATGGGTAGGGCCAAGTTATGGCTCAACCCTTTTCTAGTTTATGAAGCTCAGATCGGTCATGTGTCTGCACCAGTTCAACCAAGTTAATTTCGTATATGGAATTTGAACTGAATAATAACATACTATATATTGTCATTTGTTTAAAACACTATTAAAATACATTGCATGGCAATATTCAATTACTATTAACAAATCAGAACTTTAAATACAGACACTCATACATGTGTATCGATCTCTAAAAACGACCAAAAGTATTGACATTTTTTCTCAACAATTTTCAAAATATATTGCATGGCAATATTTAATTCATATATGGCTTACTATTAAAAATCAAACGATTAAATATAGTAGACAATCAGAGAAACACAAACCCAACTTATGCTTGTTGATGACTACCAAAACCCTAAAAGAGGGGTGTGGCTCAATAAGGGTCCCGCTCAACTCACACAAGTTGCACCACCACTGAGGAAGTCCAAGGCAGCAGATCCTTAAGTGTGATCATTAAGTAAATATCAAAAGGAAACAGTTTTTGAGGTACCAGTTGTAAAATCATTATCCTTGAGAATGGTTTTAAAGGTGCTCTAACCAGTTGAATTACCTAGAAAATAATCTATGTCCAACCCAAATGCAGAATAAATTTGAAATCCATGCCCAAACTAGACCTCACCATCCAAAGCACTACACGGTCAATTTAATCAATCCAAATTACCTCCCATCGATATGCAGTAGTTGTGCAGTGCACTCCAAAGCCTTCTTTGGATTTGCTAAATCTTGATAGAACTGCAAATCATACAAAACTTTCTGAGAAAAACTGTCCAAACTTTTTGGTGCATCACATATGCCCAAACTTTTAAAGAGGAAAAAAGGGAGAAACATGGGACAACAAGCTACTGGCTTGCCTAAACCCATTATGTAAAAAATTTGGCTTAAAACTTTTTATTTATACTCACATGGAACACTTTATTACGACAATGCATCTCTGTCACCTTTTGAACAAAAAGAGATCATATTTCTGAACTTTCAACAGAAGAAAAGGCAATTCAATCACAAGCAAACCGAGCAACTCAAATAGATTTACTAATTTAACGAGCATAACTTTCTGGTTGTCTCTGTTGCGCTTACTGTTGTTCTATTTGGAATTTGTCTCCATCTTAGATAAGGAAAAGACAAATGTCAAAAAGAAAATTGGACATATTATGCCACAACAGAACCTATAACACACGATGACATTCTGAGGATAGTTAATATAATCAAGATATCCAGATCTTATACAGCTGAATAATTTGTTAGCCATTCTAGTTTAGATATTAATTTCACAAAAACTATATTCATGTGGCAGCACATCTTTTACCAGGTGTTATTTTTCACAGTGATGGTTTGACGATATAGACACCCATGCTCATAGTTTGCATCCACAAGAAAGGAAACCTCTTCTCCCCACTTTTATAACAGTCTTTTGGTATATATTATATACTTTCTT
The DNA here is from genome assembly GCA_033439265.1 of Dillenia suffruticosa. Taxonomy (NCBI): domain Eukaryota; kingdom Viridiplantae; phylum Streptophyta; class Magnoliopsida; order Dilleniales; family Dilleniaceae; genus Dillenia; species Dillenia suffruticosa. The sequence goes on from JAVTVX010000027.1 coordinate 5,173,434, forward strand.
CCTTAAATGGTACTCTGACCCAGGATACTAATTTAAACAAGGAGAAATTTTACCCATCCAACAGCATGTAAGGATAAATTTCTAAATATAACAAGGATAAATTTCTAAACAGTGAGGTCCAAGCACACACTAAGTGCTTTCCATTACTAACAAGATTCACTGAAAAAGCAAAAGAAGTTTGAGAGGATCATCATCCAATGAAATGGAGCATCAGGCTGGCATACACAAATTTCACCCTCTAAGTGCTTTCCATTATTCACATGATCCGCTGGAAAATCAAAAGAAGTTTGAGAGGGTCATCACTCCAGTGAAATGGAGTATCAGGCTGGCATACACAAATTTCACCCTGTATGTGCTTTCCATTACTAACATGATTCACTGGAAAAGCAAAAGAAGCACACCATAGCGTGTCTTGCCTGAGGGTGGCAGCCAATTTGTTTTAACAGCCAAATAATATGTTCTGTTTGGGAAATCTGGCACATAAAGATTCCAATTTGAAGCCCCAACTCCAAGTTTCTTGTTTGAGTGTGCAATTAAGCAAGGGATTTGGATTTTGGGCCAAAATCCTCCCAAGATTTCAAACCCCAAGATTTCAAACCCCAAATCTAACAGATTTCAAATGACATTTGGATGGTCATACAAAATCCCCCGTTATTCTATTTTTTGCTCAACTGACACATAAAAAGGGGGTAAAAAAGAACACAACAAATCACATAACCCACCACTCTCTCTCTCTCTATTCTGCATGTCTAAATGCAGATCTGAACTTTTCCTTCACCAAGCTTTCTCTCTCCCCCTCTCAAAGTCTCTCTTGAATGTCTCACTTTAATATCTTGCTTTGAATGGAAGACGTTTTCTTGATCTCAATGCTTTGCTTATTGGGTGAAATCAAACAACCCTCATTCCTTCATTAGAGCAATCAACAACAAAGAAATGATCCATGATTTTTGCAACCACCATCAACTTGCCTAGAGCTAAGAGTAGAATATCTCAATGTACAATCAAGAGCTTTCCACATTGATCCGTTTCAATTTGAAACTTATTCAACTTTTTTCTTGATTATTATTTTTGCTTGAAGAAGTTAAAAGGAAGTAAGATCTGGAGGCTGTCACTGGGATCAAACAGGGGAGGTGATAATCACTGTTACTATCACGGTGGTCTTCGCCATAGGCAATTCGTTCTATCATTTTTTTCCATTATAAATAAAATCTTTATTAGAGGCAATAAGGGGGCACCTATCCCAAAATTTACAAAGCTAATAGTTCAAAGCAAGAGAAAAGTTATTATTTAAAATCTGTCAAAAAGTAAATTATATTTCCAAACAAAGAATTTCAATATTTGTATTTCAAATAAGAGGATTTTGAATGGTAGGATTTGAATTTACGGGAAAAGTTAGATCTAGGTTGCTGAATCCAACTTTATAGAGCCACATCCAACTCAATACTTTGGTACCCTACTTGAGTGGGATTTAAACCAATCAGGATCCTAGTTTGTGAAACTTTAAATATATGGTGAACTAGTAAAGAAATTAAGAGAACCATAGCTACTAAGCAATTTCTGACCCAAAAAAGATATGTAAATTTGGCCTTTAGGGTTTAGGCATTATATTTCCAAATAAAGAATTTCAAATGTTTGCATTTCCAAACAAAGAATTTCCGAAATGTTAAAAACAAATGTAAATTTGGCACTGCACAAAAGAAAAACATTAAACCTCTGTCTGCAACTATATTAGGTTTCATAGAAGAGAGGAGATTCTAGAAGCAAACAAAATGGATGGCACACCTTAATAAACAAGAGAAATCAGCTACAATGGATAAATTTCTCCAAAAAGATTGCATTCCCTCTAGATAACTTCACCTATAAATACCAAAGAAATAACTGTCCTTACTACACATTTCAACAGCTCAGCAAATTGAACAACTTGGCAGGTCCAATCATTTTACCATAGATCTAATAATAATGCCACATGCAAAATAAAATGTAGCATACGGGTAAAAGTTACACAGCTCCCAAAATAAAGCGACGGTTTGATCTCTAAAGAAAAGAAGGCTTCTGGTTACTGTCTTAGAGTGTACAGTTTCCTAGGGGCTATTACACCAAGGAAAAAGAAATAGAAACACCACCAAGGAAAAAAGGGCAAGCCTGAAGTAGACCAATAAACTCCTTGCTTCTTTTATCTACATGGGATATTCAATACTTATAATTATATCAATACATTACAATCTGTACATAGGCTACACAATGTTAAGGAAACAAAGAGAGTCAAGCAAAGAGCAAACACCTAAAAGCCCTTGCTCAATGTACCTGTACCATGACGTAACCACAACATTTGGTGTCACCCTTCTATGATATTCCAACAATGGTGGAACCATTTCAATAGTTTCATTCATATGCCCTTTAGTTGTTAAAAATTTTATTCCTTCAACTATCTATATGAACAAACTTAAAGATCAACAAAAATTTTGTACCCCTAGTTCAAACAATAGCATTTAACAAATTCCAGAGAAGAGGCAAAACTCTGAATAAAGGGCAAACCTGTGTTAAATGAACCCAAGCTTCAAGGAAGCTTCGATCAATTTGAATTGATTTCATATGTGCCTCTTCAGCCTTTTTATATTCACCAAGAGAAGATAAAGCCAAACCCTAGAGGATAAAATTTTGGTCATTTGCACACAGCATCGCTCAGACACTAGAAAGATAAATGAAGTATATAATGTTGAATTCAGTGGCCATACTAAATATGTGTATGCCGATTTATTATCTTTCTCAAGCTTCACACAAGTAGACAAATCTTCCACAGCAGCAGCAAAATCCTTAAACTTGAAGTTAACAATTCCTGCATCAAGAAAAAAGGAACTATTTATTTAATGCCAATAGATTATCATTTCAAAGAAAGAATGCTTTTCGGTCAACAATTTTGTTGCTTGGGTACACATATCATGCCAAATGCAGCTTAACTGATCCTTAAAATGCAAAACTGTATCCTACATTATTCTTCAATGAGTAAATTCTACTTTCTTGTACGAGAGATAGGGGAATAAGAGAATTTAGCCCCTAACTTTTGACCATGATAATTTTCACTCCCCATCTCCTAAACACAAGTCCAAAATTTGACCACATCTCCCAACGATCTAGTCAATTTGTTTCTCTCTACAGAATTAAGGGAAAAAAAAGTCTTCTAGCTCTTGACCTTTAGATATTATATGTAAGAAGATGACATGACTTATAAACTGACATCAAAGTCTAACAGAGTTCAAGTGCTGTTAACATTTTTCTTAGTTTTTTTTTTGGGGGGGGGGGGGTTGGGGTGGGTTTACCATTGGTACTAACTCGTTACAACAGAGCTCTTCTCCTGTCAAACTTCAGTGCAATATTTACTAGTTTCTTTCACCTTTTTTTGGGGTGGGGGTGGGGTCGGCAATTATAACATTTTCCTATGTAGGTGTCATTTTGCAGCTGTCAGAGTTATCCTGGAAAGAGAGAACATAAGACAAGATTTTGTAAGACACCTCTTGCACTCAGACATTAGCGTTAAGCACTTGTCAAATTTTTGTTTGTGCTTATACAATGTGCCTTCTGTTTAAATTAAAAATTCTGTAGATATGAAAATTTGTTGCACAAGTCAATATACAATACAGTGTACTCTTCACGAAAGGTAATATCTTGTGCTCACTTTCTTCATTGTTTTACTTTGTGCCAGGTATACCAACTGAAAGAGCTAGTGCTAGAGCACAATGGAAGGGTTTAGTTAGAGCTTACTACCTCTTTCATGTAAAATATCAGCTGAGTTAGGCTCAAATTCAAGTGCCTTTGTTAAGTCTTCAATTGCCTGTACAAGGAAAAAATTAAAAAAAAAAAAAAATCCTTTAGAATCTGAAATTTTCTCAAGAAGCAAGGCATGCATTCCAAAGCATAAAAAAAAAATTAACGAAGACAATAAAAACTAATAATTGTGAAGGATATTTCCAGCGGAAATGAAAAAGAAACTGAGAAGAACACAAACAGCATTCTCCCAAAACTAAAAACAAAAGTGCCACCAAAGCAACCTTAAAAACTGAAAATTTTCTTTCGTGACATAAACATAACAAAGCAAGGGCTGCATGCCCTAAAGCACGACATCAGCACTATCCAGTTATACCTATCCCAAGAAAGCTAAGGTTTTCTCCCCGTTGGGGGTACTATCATTAGCAAACCAACATCCGTGTTATTGGGGCATAACCTCAGCTCCGCACTGATATTAGAATGCTAAAACAGAACCACCACTTGAAAAGATCAACTCTAAACACATTGCTTTTGCAACATATATGGCAAACGAGCTTTGAAAGATCTTCCTCACTGCAACTAATGATTAGTAACTATCCTGTAAAAACCATAGGGCAAACAAAATTTCTAATACTGACAAAACCTTAATGCCTAGAAGAAACCAAAGGGAAGAAAAAAACTTCCTAGATATCAATTATCTCAACCATCATATCAGGAGATTAGTGATAAATATGGAATCCTTGCTATGAACTGTAGGAATAAAGTTTCACTACCCTGAAGATTTAACAAATATATAAATAATCGAGAAATGACCCGAGCCAGAATGAAGATAGATTCTCTTCCTCAAAAGCATCCTCACAATATTCAAGATGATCTCTACATTGAACGCAAAACTCTAGCTAAAAGTGAAATTAACCCGGCAGGCAAGGGGATTAATAAGGGTTAATTAGCTTCTCTTCTAGAGTGCAGTGTGGGTAGTGTTCTGCTAACATACTTGGAGTCCCTCTGGGAGTAAAGCATAGGGAGAAGGCTATTTGAGATGTGGTTGCAGTAAAGTTTGAGAAAAGATTAGCAGGGTGAAAAGTGGGGTATCTATTGAGGGGGGAGGGGGCTTAATCTCACCAAAAGCACCTTTTCAAATCTTCTGGAATACTTTATGTCCCTCTTTCCTATCCTCGTGTCTGCGGCAAAATGAACAGAGAACATCCAAAGAAAATTCTTACAGGGAAGTAATGTGATCGGCGGAGAGAAGGTCAGCTTGATTGAGCAGAAGTTTAAAAGTGAACTTTGAAAGAAAGGGAGCTTTGCATCAGATCCTTGGTTGATAACAACGAGGCCCTTTTGACGAAGTGGTTAGATGAGAACATTTTTCTATGGAATGAGGTTGCTACAGCTAAGTATGAGACTCCTCTTAGAGGTTCGATGTCTAGTGAAATCGCTGACTTTGAAGAGTAGTTGTTTGGAAAGAAATAATGATAAAGTTGGAAACTATTAGGGCATGGGGGATTTTAAGTGGATCAATGGGATTAGAATTTTCCTTTTCCCATGATGAGTTTTGTGGCCATGATATGTGTTGGTGGTGGACAAAGAGGCGCTGGTGTGTTCTTTAGCCTCCTCTCAGGTATCACATGGTTTGGAATATGCATCTTAGTAGACAAGCAAATAAGTAGGAGTTGGAAGACTTCAACCTTTTTTCAATTCTTAGGGGGTGAAGCATGTTTGGATAGGGAAGATGGAGGGAAGGGGATCGCAAAGAGGACCTTTGAGGCGAAAAGGTAAAATAATTGCTTTGATCGAATTACATGGATGAAGAGAGGGCTTCCTTTTCTTAGAAGTTTATTTGGAAATTGCCTTGCCCTCCAAGGGTTGCTTTCTTTGCATGAGATGCAACTTGGGGAAGGATTCTTTCTCAAGAAAATCCCCAAAGGAGAGCCTTATTCATTATATAAATGAGAAATTGAGTTTGTAGACCACTTGCTTTTGATTGCACATGGACTCGATCACTATGAGATGAAATTTTCTGTTTTGCACTTATGTCTGGTGATTTTGAGCTCCACAAAAAGAGAGTTGCGAGTTTGCTGTGGTGTGGGAGTTTGTACCACAAGAAGGAGAGTGGTCAACATGTTTCCTCTAGCCATGTTTTGGCTGGTTTGAAAGGAAAGGAACAGGAGTTGTTCTTCAGGTAGTGGAGAGCACTTTGAAGGTTTTGTGCATAATTTTTTTTCAAATATTTGTATTTTTGGTTGATGTTGAATCTTTCAAATTTTGTGTAGATATTGTTGATTTCATAAACTCCCTTCTGTTGTCTCCTTGGGCAAGTATCTCCTTGGTACACTTCCTTCATTGTGTATTTCTCTTGGTGTAAATAAAATTTTCTTGTCCAATAAAAAATATAGCAAGCGAGCCTTGTAACATCCCAAATATTTTTACCTAGGGTTTTTGAAATTTTAACCCAACACCCATGTGTCTTTGAGCCTTCCCTCTCTCACGCGACTATCTCTCTCCCTCTGTACCTATCCCTTAAACTCACTCTCAACCTCCCTCTTAAACTCACTCTCGACCTCTTGAGCTTGAGGGGACATCTAATGAGAGTTTGGAATACTCTTGGATTCCACCTAAACCTGGTTTAGTTAGCATTATCTTTGTGGTTTTGAGCTTTTGTCCCTAGTTTTGGGATATTGCTGTTATCTTTGTTCTTTGGATAGATTATGGATCGATCTAGACTTTGCCTTGTGTTTCATATATTTGTCATCTTATGACTTTTCTTCCCTGTCTAGCTTGGTTGTTACAAGCCAAGTCGAGCTGATCCCTACTTTTGATTGCTCAAGCATAGCTCAAAAAATTATTTGAGCTCAAGCTGAGGCAGTTAGGAAAATTTCAAGCTTGAGCTCATCTCAGCTAAGTTCAATCAAAAGAATCAAGCTCACAAGCACTTACATCAGCATACAAGTAACACATAGAGGTAGCAGAAAAGCATTAGACATAGCCTGAAATGCATGAAGAGAATATGTTTTGAATGTCATTCCGAACTAAAATAAAATCTATTCCATCATAGACACAAATGAAAATAAGCAAAATTTTATGTCACAAAATGAGATTCAGTCATAGTAAAAAAAAGGATCATCGGTAATGAACAGAAACTAAAGTTGCAAGTTGACCAAATGAATGAGAAGAGAGTGGCTAGACCTGGTTTTGAAATGGGTAGATATGTTTGAAAAATGGGTAGATCTGGCTGGGTGATGTATGCCCGCCATCATATCATGAACCTCCTGTTCATATGATGCCTAAACTTTGAAGAGAAGAGGAATTAAGGTAGCACAACCACCACCACTAGTGTGTGTGTGTGTGTGTGTGTGTGTGTGCGTGTGTGTGTGTGTGTGTGTGTGTGAGAGACAGAGAGAGAGAGAGAGAGAATATGATAGTGAATTTGGCCGTGACTTAGGGTTAATTAGAATGGATTATATCATTGGAGTTCAATAAGCTTATAAATAAGCCAATAAACAGGTTCGCATGAGCCTACTCGCAAACCCATAAACAAGCTTATTGTGAGCTTTACCAAGCTAAGTTCTGTCTAGGCTCCTTAACTAATCGAGTCAAAATTTGGGCTTGGTCTTTACCCATTTATGGAATTAACAAGCTCAAGCTTGTTCAGGAATGCTTATTGTAGCTCAAGCATGAGCAAATGAGATATAAATAAGAAAAACAAAGGAAGTAGGGAAATCTCAAAGCTAAGTATTCTCCCAAAAGCAAATGTGTAAAACAATCATGCACAATGGAAATCAAGATTATCCACCTTTGAAGATGATCATATAGCACAGTCAAACAACAAAAAAACAGTAATTTCACCTCAACAGACTCTCCTAAGGCAGCTCGGGCCTGCCCCCGCCTTTTCCATGCCTCACAAGCTGATGGGTTTGACTCAATAGCCTGTAGGATAAATTAGTAAGACTTCTTTAATACAACCAAGTAGCATATCATTTTCTTTCTGTTTCCAAAATATTGAGTACCTTTGTAAAGTCAGAAATAGCATGATCAAGCTCTCTTTGGAAAGCATATGCAGTCCCTCTCCCTATCAATGCCTCAGGATAATTGGGATCCTCCTTCAGTATCTGTTTGACAATATTTGAAAACCATAAGGAATATGAAACCGGATATATGTCCAATAACTGGGATGATTTGCTCACCAAACAATTTCACTGCCCATCAGAATTAATGAAGTAAAATAAAGAAAAGGAAATTAATGATACAGAAAAGAAGTATAACCTGGTTAAAGATGGTTATTGCATAAGCATATTTCCCTTCATTTACCTGCAGAAGAAATTTTTTCGTGATTATGAAAATAAAAACAATGATTATAATAATGAAGAAGACAAAGAAGTAACAAAAAGAAAAACTAATAATTATCGATGAAGCAACCACCAACATCTGCTTTGAAATCATGTTATCAGCAAAGATAACAATTTCACCATGCAAAAACTCCTCTTAATACTCAAGCTACTCCTTGAGAAAGATTTCTAAATCTTCAGCTTTCTTAACAAGCCATGACACTGCTAACATTTATTATCCTTTATCAAATAGGAACTAATGTTTACTTTCATCATATAACATGACATGTTTCTTGTTTAATATCATAGAGCAAAACCAAGTTTTAATCTCAAAATAGCACTCACTACACTCATGCCAGGATATGCATATGAAAGAATTTTACAATGGTTATGCACATTAGTGTCAGCAGGAAGTTGTCATCTTTATTTTTCTGCAGGAGGTTAGCAAGAGAACCCTTGGACTATCATAGATTGGTAACCGATACCCATTATCATCTCGGTAGATTAAACACTGATATATTTAGCAAGAAGCCACTGTTGAAATGATTGGATGGACTTATGTGAGAAACGTTGAGCATCTCTGGAGAAGCCATATGATCAATCTGGAATAAGGCAGCAAATACAGTATAAGACCCTAAAAGATGGGCCATGCTAAATGACAATAAAAGTAGTGCTGGGCATGGAAATCAATGGTCACAGACATTTGGGAAGTAGCCCTCTACAGCAAGTCACAAAAGTGCACTGAGGGTATAATTCCTGTCTTACCACCTTTCCCCTTTCCTCTAAGTGTTAACACCACCTACAGATTAAGATCTATTCTAAGCCTAAAACAAGATCCAGTACAATTCTAAGATTACTATAACAAGGGAAAAGACCATCATGCTACATTTTTTCACTAGTGTTGCTATTAGCTTTACTTTAAAAATCAATAATCAATAAATATATAAAAAAGTGAGAGCAAATTAAGAAAGCAGCCAAAATTCTATGCATGCAGCCCTTACTGGACCTCGGATATCCTAAATAAAGGTAACTTAACAATGAGAACTAGAACAGTGCAAACTAAATTTAAAGGCCTTTGCTTATACCTGAGCTATCCCCCTTGATAATCGCAAGTCTAAGCTTATTGACTTCGTCTTTGAAATCCTAGGAACACAAAACTTTTTGCTCCTCTTGGCCTCGTCAATTATGGTAATGCATAGGTCAGATTTATTGCTAGACTTGCTGCGGGTCATGGATGAATCATTTGATTTGCTGTAGCCAATAGAAATTTTGCTGCCTGGACCAGATTTATCATCCAGCTGCAAATTTAACATGGCCTCACCACTCGACTTATTCTTATTCTCATGTGTTCCATTTGACTCTACTACGAAACCATCATCCTTCTCAACATGATCACCATGTTCATCATGCTTTTCATAATTATCATTGGAGTTGTTGCAAATCCCAGATGAACCACTTGGTTGAGAATTATGACCAATATTGATGTGATTACTGCAAGTTCCATTGGACTTGCTATGTAATCCAGAACCAGATTCAGAATTAACTGACTTGGATGATTTCGTAGCATCATCATCACAAGAAGAACTCCTATCCTGCTTTGCAACAGCCAGAAGCTCTTCCAATTCGAGCAACTGTTTCAAATCTGCAGATTGTTGAACAGCATGTTCAAATCCTTGCTCCCAAACCAACAAAGCATCTTCTTTCCTTCCCAAAGCAGAGTATGCATGGCCTGGATGACAAAGCCACCAAGATAAGATCACAAGACAATATACGGCCCAACAAGAGTCCATGACAAAGTTAGAAAACAAATGGAAAGGATTTCTATTGTGAATAATGATGAATGTCATCCAATAATTAGACATTTTTGAGCTACAAGGATAAGAAATGAGACTTACACAAATCATCCACATAGTTCATGGACAATATCATATTAAAGCATATTATTCAGCCAAAGAGATCCTCAAAATATGATCCAAATAAGTAAAAAGCCAAAGTGCATGGGTTCATCTCTACCCCTTCCTTTTTTATAATAAAAGGAAGTCATAATATCTGGAAAAAAAAATAGAAAAGGAATTCTAAAAAATAAATGAAAGGATACAGTATACTACCAATTAATACAAAGAAAGCAGAAAAGAAAAGGGTAGGAGTGCCATAAAACAAATGTGCTATCCAATCTCTTTGATAGTGCTGCAAAGAGAAGCCTCCAAAAGCAACTAGAGACCGAAGAATGAAGAGAACAATTTTGTCCTACAACAAATAGGAGAGATTGGTCCCAAAGAAACCTTGCACCTCTATGCAACCAAATGCACAAAATCACTACCACCAAAGTGTTTTTCCAATGAAAATTTTTCATTCTGGAATTAGAAGTTCAAAAAATAAATAAATAAACAAATAAAAAATCAGAAAAAAAGAAATTCTTGAAGAGATATCAGTAACTAGAGGTGGGAATAACTAACTAAAAACCAATAAAACTGACTGAACCAAGCTGCAACATCTAATTCTATGACTTAAGTGGTCGGACTGGTTTTATATTTTGAAAAACCGTGTTGTTGGCCTGCTAAACCGTGTAAGGGATGAAATCGGGCCAAAAAACTGGACCAGGCAAGTATAATGTATATTATTATTAGTTATAAACATATATGGTTTAAATAAAAATAAAACAAGGAAAAACACAACGTTAAATTTTCCTCTCCCTTTGCTCATTCTCTCTCTCCTGCCTCCCCTCTCTCAATGAAGAGAAAATCAGTCATGCTTGCCTTTCCTCCCTCCTCCCCAAATTGCAGTAGTGACACCCATGGCTCACTTAAAATATGATAAGAATTGTTCCATAGACACCAAACAATTGCACAATGCACAAAACAAAGGATGATCTCTTGTCTCCCTACATCAATGATACCACAAATTTAGTGAAGTCTAATTTGGTTACCAGCTTGCAACAAATGACTAGTAGTAATCCTACTGAGAGCAACAGGCTTTAACAGTGCAAGAGACTTTATTCCTTCAAATAACATCACTAAAACGAAAGGAAAAATCATTTATGTCTGGAATCAAATGATTAAAGCAACAATCACAAGGAAAGAATTCAAAATTGATGTTGGTAGAAACCCTCTTCTGAAGAGTATTTGAAGTTTTAATAGGAGATATCATCCAAGAGAATGAGATGAATTCAATCATCACCCGATCATTCAATTATGGCAGAATGGAAGTTCCATGAATGTATATCCCCATCATATGTAACAAACACTATGGAAGACAGAGGATACAGGAGCGTCACCAAGTCAAACATCTTATCAAAAACCAACACGAGACCCACTACCCACTTTGCGGTTTAAATGGCAATTGGAAGTTACAATACATTTTCAAAGGGCTCATATTATGTATCTTCCCTTCCAATTCAGTCCTTGGTCTCGTATTATCCGCATTGACAATGGTCAATTTGGCAAAGTTTAGTAGTGTTGCACATGTTGCTTATTGCTTTCTTTTCATCTTTTACTCGCACAATTCTTTTTAGAATTTCCACAAGAATCTTACTTATAATAAATTGAGTGTTTATTAACAAGAATCTTACAACGTTTAGAGTTTCCATAAAATAACTATGTTTCAACATAGTTCACAATGAACGAAATCAAATTTATTAACAAGAATTTGTGAGTATAACTCTCTAAATATTTTTTCACAAAAGTCCATCTAGGAGAATAATAATATCATGGAATGACTTTTAACATAAATTTAATTTCACTTTTATTTAATCATTTTCAACTGGATGACATGTATTGGGCACGACAAGTGTCCATGTTTGATAGGGACAATATAACCATAGCAACTGGTATTATTTTGACTCTTCAAAATATCTTTTGATTCCACATGTGAGTTTTTTAGCAAAATTTTAATGCCAACAAATAGTATGAAATCAATTTATTGTCATGTTTTTGGCTAGTGTATGGTCAATCCGCTCCACCCCAGCCCTCAGGGCACCATGTCTAGAATTGAGAGTAGGTTTTGTTTGAAAAGGTGAGATTTGTATTGGGTTTGGGGTAGGTTGTAAAGCTCATTATGTCATCCCATTCCAACAAGGCATGAAACTCCATACCCAGTATGTTGGACTTTCCCTTTCTAGTTCATCTATCTACATAGGAAAGGTAAATAAAAAATTTTGATTTCTATCTTTACTTTCTCGCTCATATAGCAAGTAGCAACTAAATTCAAATATATTTTACATCAGTTTCGGTTTCTGTTACCATTAAGGTTAGAATTCTTACTCCTTGGTGAGTTCTCTTCCTCATTTTACTCCAAAACCAATGCCACCACTTTTCCAAGCCCCGTAAACCTCTGACCTTCTTTTGTTTTCCTTTATCATCCTCAAATCAAATTCAAAAGCCCTCTAACCTGAAATGTCTTAATCTGCAATTAATCACTTGCATAGACTAAAGATCAGCACAAACAAACTCTTCATTTCTGTCTGGAGTCCCCTTCTCCCAAGAAAGATCCTTTAGGGGCAATGACAGGATGAGAAATCCATCCCCAACATGAGCTAGGATCGTGGAAATTCTTTTTGATAGGGTAAGGACGCAAAGGATCACCTCAACCCAAACTTGCCCCAGCCATCCCTGTGCTAAATCAAAGCTCAATATGCGGCTTTAACTCACAAGGCACGTGAATTAATACCTTTGCAAGAAATGGGTTTCCCACACAACAAATTGATGTGAATTTCATGTGATGATCAAGCATTTTGAAACAATGTAACTAGTTAACAATTCTATTTTCACGAAATGTAAAGATGGATTGTCACTTCACAAGAGACTTGATCTGGAGAAAATATCTTGCTAGATATATGTTAATCTAAATATGGAAATTACATAACTCTAGCTGAAAATGCTTAAATCGATCATAGATGTCAACGCCCATTGCTGAAAATGCCACCAACTAAAATATTTCATTAAAATGTCACCTAATTATTGTCTGAAGGTTACATGAACCTGATGTATGTTTCAGTCTTGTGTCCCTTGCTCCCTCTACATACCCTAACAATGATGATAAAACTGGCATACAAATTAACGTCAAGCCCACTTCACTTGGTGAACCAACATATTACTGTCTGACATCATGAGTTTCACCCTTGGACCACAATATATCCCACAGGTGGACCAAAATATACTTTTCAGCCCTCAATTTTCATTAGGTGATTTATTTCTAAATTGTATCTTTATTTATCATCAACCTACTTGCTGTGGCATAAGGAATTGGCCAAGATAAATATCCTCAGATTGCAATTGGCAAATACTCTCACTGTGTCTATGCTAGAAATTTCCTACAATCATCTACTATTTATGACTTCTTCATTCACGACCTTGCTGTATGCTCTCATATGTGTACATTTATTTCACAATATCATAATACTACATATACATTCCCTTGCACATTCATCATTCAAAAAACGGCATTTTGAGATACACCACTTATAACTTGCAAGTCATACCTACCCTTTTGTCCTAAACCTACATTTGGCTTTTTTTGGATAGCAAAATTGAAAATATTATTGGTCTAGAAGAATTCACATAAGATACAACAGAGGATAATCCATCGTCTAAGCAACCAAACTCGGATTGTGAAAGGCTTTTAGTTATCCATGCATCAAGTTAAACTGTACATTTCCACAAATGACCATTAGTCCAAATTTAGCAAAATTTGCAAGTAAAGCAACTAATCTCATATCCAATTCAACAAAATTCAAATGCAAACCCTAATCAGAAAATAGTTTCGAAATTCGAAAAGAAATATCAACAAATCCAAATTGAGAAGTAGATAAATGAAATCCGAGATGGAAAAACAGGCCTTTGAGAATGTAAGCTTGAAGAAGCGTAGGGTCAATTTGAAGAGCCCTGTCGCAGTCTTTGATCACATGCTTGTGTAGTTCCAATTGGCTATAACAATAGGCTCGATTGCTGCCAACACAAACACACGCACAAAATTCAAAACTTCAAGATCCATTTCAAAATCAAATTCAATTTCACCTAGACTCTAGAAAGAGAGGGGAGTAATTACCAGATGTCTTGAATGGAAGAGGAACGAGAAAGGAGAGAGTCGAGAAGACGAATTGCCTTAGACCAGTCCTTTGACCTGCATAGCTTCGCAAGCTCCACTCTCTCCGACACAATTGACGACGCCGCAGGAGCCATCTCACCCACCTCACGCGTTCGAGAAAGAGAGAGTTGGAAGATGGCTTTGGGAAACCAGTGACTTAGGTGATTTTTAAGAAAATAAATAAATAAATAAATGAGGTTGACGTGGATGATATCAGAGTCGTACACGTGTAGGGCTATATGGATACCTAAACCCTTCTTCACGGCTCGCGTCGTAGCAAGCCAACCACGCATCAGAGTCTCAAAAGTCTTCCCTGGCCTTTTCTGATTTGCGTGCGGCTGAACCGAACCGATTCTGTTTTGGTTAAGTTTGAGAAGCCAAAGGTTAAAAAAACCGCACCGGCTAAAAATGACGTCACTCAAGTTAATCCGCTTTTTAGCTAAAAAAAACTTAAAAAGTAATTATAAGCTTTAACTACATCAACAACGACATGAACCCTAAACCTTTGGAATAGATCATTTGAAAGAATATTTAAAATTAAAAAAATTAAATTAAATTAAATTAAAAAATAAAATGAAAAAAATAATAATAAAATGAATAGATAAAAAATAAATAAATATAATTATTTAATTTGTACGAATTCTTATATATCACTAATTCATATAAAATATCATTCTCTCTTTTAAATATTTAACTATCATGTCTTTATATATAATTTACATTCAAATTTTTAACGATTTAACTCTATATTTTACTAAATTTTCTATATTCAAAATTTTTACTCTTTTAACCGGTATATTTTCGAGAATTATATGATTTAACTATTTAATTTAAATATTATTTTAAACATGTACTTACTATAATTATAATTCTATTAAAATTAGATAATATTACAGCCTATTATACCTTCAAATCATGAAAATTTTAAACATATATTAATAATTGATTTCTTAAATAATATTTAAACTCAAAATTCATGCTAGTTTTTAATGTGATCAAAGATAAACAACCGGTGATATTTGTACTTGAAAAAATCTCTTCGATGTTTAGTAAAATCTCTATATTAGGAAATCAAATCATGGATGGATTGTCGAAATACCTTTACATGCTCGGAATGGGAAGCAAACCAAGAGAATGGAGTTGTGCTTGTGCGGTGCATGCGCAATGGGTTAACAGTTATCGGTTACGCAAACATTAATGGTTGATAATAGATTGGTTTTTATCGATATGTACATCGACAGTAGTAAACTGACAATTAGTTTTGATTACTTCAATAAGTTGCGCTAACCATAAGCAGTGGTGTTGACGACACATGAGACATAAGGAATGGTTGCGGAATCAATTTGCGTTGTTGCTAAATCGGTGGCATGCGGTTATGTATTTGTAGAGATGAATGGCAAAAGTGATTGGCTGTTTGTAAAACAGAAGCGTGTAGCAGTTTCCTTTGTCTTTAGAGGATCAAGAGACACATGCGAAGGGGAATAATTAAAGGGGAATTCGAGTGTAATAATTTAAACACACTTGTCCATGTTCAATTATCTCTGCCCATTTGAAATTTGAAACGTCATAAGGCAATATGGGGTGCAGAACTGTCATGGCCACATATCATGTAATTGGGAATATTAACTCCTCGTGTTATATGTTAAATTGTATTCATTCTTGGATGGCACAGTGTTTTTACTTAATAAAAAATGTGAAAACGGAGTTGTGCGATTATCCTTGGTGTTCTTTGTACTTGCCATAAATAAATAAAAGGATGGAAAGAAAAATTTCCGCAAATATTGCTGTGTGGGTTGTACATATACATATATAGAACATAGATTTTGTATATATATGCATATATGTATGTTTATGTACATATATATACATACATACATACATATATATATATATATATTGGTGTAAGTAAATTCCTTACTATCAACCTATATCTAAATTTTGACTGATTAATTTAATTAGGTATTGTGGGGCTCATTAAGGGATTGGTTCTCTTAAATCTTATTTTTTTATTCTCATAACTCGAACTCAAAATTTATAGTCGAGTATAATGTCCAACCGTTACATCATGGGAATTTAATGTGTGTGTCTGCATATATATATATTATCTATATTCAGTTTCAGGTGGTTGTGTGTTGAAACTCGAAGAAGGTTAGTTTGTGCCGCAAGAGTTTCATCAAGAGAAAAAAGCTTTATACTTGTGTGACATTTAATGTACTGTAACGCATTTCTCTTATAATCAAAGTTTTGGCTATTTTATTTTATTTTTATTTTTTTATTTTCATCATCAACGTTTGATATTTATCTGACTAATCCGGTTTGAGTATTGTACAATCTATTTTTAGGTTGACTCTCTCAGATCTTTTTTCATTATTTTCAGAACTCAAACTCAAAATTTTTAATTAAGAGGATAAAGTGACCGACCACTTAATCTAAAAGTTTTTGGTAGTTTTGACTATTTTATGAAAAACTAAAATAAGTACTACAAATTAATATTTTTGTAATTTCGATCATACATGATTGTGGTGGGATTTCTTCGATTCGAACATAGGGAGCCCAATGTTTCTGACGAAAATGTGAATTGCCATGGTTAACTTTCCATTTAATTTCATATTTCTCTATTCGCCAAATAACTTTCCATTTATGAGTCTTAGACTAATAAAACTAAATCCGCATTTAAAAATTGTGTGATAGAAACCATTTAAGGACTAATTTGCAAATCCCAAACCTTTGTATGCAAAATTGGAAAGGAGGTAAAATCTTAGGGTCTCGATTATGAATCTGGCCATTGATTAATTAAGTAAGCATGTTCAGAAGAATACGAACTTTGAAGAAAACAATCAATATGTTATATAATGTTTTTCATTCAAATGTATTGTAATTTTAATGGAAAAATATTAAATTTTTTTAATTAAAATTTTCAAATTCAAGTTTTAAGAATAAAATAAGAAATTGAGAAAATCAATTATATAACTATTTGAAATGGATTAGTTAATTCTTGGATACCATTCTTAAAAAAATAAAAAAAAGGTATTATGCTTTCTTTTTTTTGGTACCGGAGGCATTGTGCTTTCCGTTTTCGAATACGAGGACTAACAATTTAAGGCACAGGCGACCCAAGCCCGGCCCACGCGGCTCCTAAAGGTCCAAAATGTTTTTTTTTTTTTTTTTTTATGGTGTAAACAAATTATTTTCCTATTAATCGATATCCATATTTCATTTGACTAATCTAATCCGAATATTATGAATCTATTTAGGAATTGATTCTTTTAAATTTTTTTTTTATTCTCATAACTCAAATATAAGATTTATAATAAGGAAAATGTAACGATCTACCGTTACGTTTTACCGATTAGAGTTTGATCAACGTGCTTTGTTTATGCGCTCGTGAACTTGTCCGGCTTGTTTTGTCCTAAAACTCCAAGGAGGTGCTAGCTGTGAAGTCCCCTAAAATCCTTGGATATATTTTCACATAAGTTGCCAATTTTTTCTTGAAAAAATAATCTACAAGGATAATTTTTTGTTCCTCAACATTATCCCCACCCTTGTTAAGTCATCTGGTAAACTATTGCGTTCCCTAAAAATATATCAAATATTGCAAGTGAATCTCTCTCTTAAATTGAATTTCCTAAATAATAATATTTATATTTTATAAATATTACTAATAAAACTAGTAAAACTAGTAAAAATAGAGAGTTTTACTAATAAAACTCTATATTTTTATTAAAAAATTAATTTAATTACGAAATATTATATTTAAAATAAAATAAAAATAGATCTCGGCTGAAGATCCCTGAGATTCACTGCATAATATGTTTTATAAATAATGCAATGGCCACTGTCAAACAAAATTTCCATCCAGTCCATGTGAGCTAACATGGATAGTGGTCCAAACTGAGAGAGAGAGAGAAGCTTCCTCTTAGATCCCAAAAAGTTGGGATTTCATGAACTGGGTAAGTATAATGCAGGTGGCATACGTATCTTCACAAGATACTTTCTTTTTTTTTTTGGGGGGGGGGGGGGGTGGGGGTTTATATTTTAAACTCACCACTATGATGTTTGTTTAATCTGTCAAGATAGATCGACTAAATTTTTAAGAAAATAATATAATGATCGCAATCCCTTTTTCAATTTAATGATATCAGGTTCAAATTCTAGTGTAAAAAAAAAAAAAACGATCGACTAGCCACTCCCCACCCCCAATCCCAAAAAAAAAGAAAAGAAAATGAAAAACTACCGATTGGTACCTTGTCAAAATTTGATTCAAATTCTTAATTACACATTAAATTTAAGAGAAATAGTATTTATAAAGGTTATAACGATTAAGATTTTTTTAATGAATTATACTATCAATTACGACTAAAATTTTACCATTTTATCATTTATATAATTGAGATGGAATCAAAATAAAAGGTGAAATGTTTATGAATTAACTAGTGTGTGTAATTTTTTACTTGTTTCATAAATTTAGTAATACATACTCAAAAAATAATATTACAAATTTTTAGCATTATAATTATTTAGAAAAAGAAAACATGGCATTAAATAGAAGCTGCCCATGTATGGTTAGTTGGTCACTATAGATGTGCAACGTGCATAATTTGGCTTCAAATATGAGTCTAAGACTAATAAAACTAAATAAAAAACATTTAAAAATTTTGAGGACAAATTCGAAAATTTGTGGTAGAAGCTATTTAAGGACAAATTTGCAAAAACCCAAACCTTTTATCCAAAATTGAAAAGAAGGTGTAACTTTGGGGTCTCGATTATGAATCTGACCATTGATTAATTAAATAAGCTTGTTTGGAAGAATATGAACCTCGAAGAAAACAATCAATATGTTATTTTATGCTTTCAATATTCGAACATAAGAATCCCAACATTGCAAAGGGAAAAACCATTGAACTACAGGCGGCCCAAGCCCGGCCCACATGGCTCCTACATGTCCAAGATAGCTTTTTTTTTTCTTTACTTCACCACAAATATAAAAAACCCAAGTAATCCTATTCGAAAAGTTATGAGATCCAATTAAAATATCGACTCTTTCAATGGCTTTTTTCTTTTATCATTCATAAGACTCGAAATCAAAATTTTAAATAAAAAAATTTAATATTCTACCGCTATACATGCATATCATTGGTTACAGGTCCAAGAAATATATACACTCGTAAACTTGTATGGCTTGTTTTCTTGGAAAAATCTCGTCGGTGCAAGGGGAAATTCCCCAGAATACTTGAATATATTTTCACATAAGTGGTCAAATAATTTTAGAAAAATGATCCGCAAGAGTTTTTGGGAAATATCCGATAAAATTGAAATGATACGGAGAAAATTAACATACCCCTTCGCAAGAATGATATGCACAAATCGAAAATTGATCCAAAATTTTTTTCTCCAAAATATGCCCATCCTTGTTAAGTCATCCGCTAAATTATTCCGTTCTCTGAAAATATATCAAATATTGCAAGGGAATCTCTTTTTAAAGTGAATTTCCTAAATAATAGTATTTATATTTCACAGACATTTTTCTAAACCCTTGAAAGTCAAATTCTTTCATAATAAAACTTGAGTCCTTTGAAAGTCACCTTAAAAGACACAAACTCATTTCCTCGAGTTTAAACACCTGTATTTATTCGGGTTATACATGAATTATTTTACATATGTTAATATTAGTTATTTGCGATAAAAATATATTAAATTTTACACGGATTAATTTAAAATTTCAGATATAGTATATAAATAAACAAACGCTCTACCTCAATAGTTAAGTTTTAATACTCATAAATTATATTAGTTGTAATATCTAAATCTCCATGGATAGATTATTAATTCCCATAGTGAAGGGATTTGGTAGATCACCCTGGTAGACCTCTACCTTCTCCTACATGTATTGAGCAATCTCCTAATGCTATGTGGGTTTTTCCTTTTCTTTTCTATTTTGCGTGCACACGTTGATTTTCCTCTGATTTCGAATTCCAAAAAGTATCCACGCGAGATTTTTTTCTTTTTTTGTAGGCACATGTTGGCTTTCCATATAATTTGAATTTCAAGAATTTTCCACACGAATTTTTCTTAATAAAGAGGTGACAGAGAAAATCACGAGACTGGGTTGGAATTTGATCATTTTAATCTTGAAAATTTTAACTTTTACTAATAAAACTCTGTATTTTTATATAAAAAAAAATTTATTTAATTACAAAACATTAAATATAAAATAAAAGAAATTAGATCTTGGCTGAAGATCCCTGAGATTCGGTGCATATTGTGTTGGTATAAATAATGCAAATGGCAACTGTCAAACAAAAGATCCGTGCAGTCCATGTGAGCTAACTAGATAGTGATCCAAACTGAGAGAGAGAAAGAGAAGCTTCCTCTTAGATCCTGAAAAGTTGGGATTCCATGAACTGGATTAGTATAATGCAGGGGACGTACGTATCTTCCGCTGATCGTTCTTTTTTTTTGCCGGGGGGGGGGGGGAGATGGGGCAACTATTTTTTAAACTCACCCCATTTCATTGTGATGTTTGTTTAGTCTGCCGAGACAGATCGAGTAGCTGCTCCCCCCACCCCCCCAAAAAAAACACAAATGAAAATCAAAAACCACCTGTTCGTACCTTATCAAAATTTGATTCAAATTCTGAATTACACTTTAAATTTAAGAGAAATACTATCTAAGGTTATAATGATTAAGAAATTTTCAAAGCTCTGGTTAGGATATCAACCTTTCACATGGATTATCTTATCAATTATCATTTTTTTTTATATTAGATGCAACCAAACGGATTCGAATTAGGGAATGGAGGATGGAAGTGGAGAGATTTTACCGCTTGAGTTATTCATGAAGGATAATTATCAATTATCATTGATATTCAATAATCATATTAATTTTGATTAAATTTTATTTGAATTGTTTTAAATTATTAAGAAACAAAACTTTTTTAATGTTTATTTTTTTTAAATATAAATTTTATTTAAAATTAATCAATACCCAATACCCGATTACTAAATTAATTAAGCGTGGATTAAGTTACTCATCTTTGTTCTACAAAATGCGTTTTACTCATAATAGCTATTGTCGTGTGCGATCGTACCAGCATAATAGCTATTGTCCTTGCAACGACTCTCTCTCTTGGTTTCACCGGCTTACTAGAGTCCCATATATATTACAGTATGTTTGGTGGTAACTGTAAGAGATTTTGACTTGTTATTGGAACCAATTATCTGACAATAGAAAACGCAGTCTATGGAACATCACACCCCCCCCCCCAACCCAAAAGAAAAAAGTTCCTCAAAGTAATTATTGTGATCTTATTCTTGGGATGACAACAATAGCCTTCAAACGTAATCTTTATGTCCAAGCCTCCCAAGGACCGACGATAGGAACTGTTTCTAACTTTAAGCATCTTACGTTGCTCCAAGAAGAAAATGAAATCCATCTCGGAATCATGATTTTTGATTTTTTTTGTCCGCCAAAAGAAAATCAAAGTACCTACAAATGACCATATGGATCCATCTAGCTTCTACTGAAAGCCATCAAGATTCTTAATCATATTCAAAGTTGAGGGAACAATTTCGATCACGTCAACTATTTTGTTGATACCCATTTTCTAATTTAAATAAACCCTAAGATTCCCCCCCACCCACGGAGTGATTGCACAATGCACACCACCAATTATTTTTAATACAACCAACAACTAGACCAACAATGGCATAATGCCCAAATTTCACAATCACCTCCCAACTACTACAGAGTCAAGCAAAGCATCTGAGTCATCTAACATTAAGAAGAAAACATTAACCTTAAGAAAAGAAAAAAAAGAGAACCACTAGATTCCAAGATGCGACAACAAATAATTCAAACAGCAATGTCATGACGAATATGCCTTAACAAAACAGGAATAACAATGTCCGGCGAGCTCAGCTGTGGCAAATGACCATCCGTCGACATGACCTCCACAACCGAGTCTGAGCCAAGATGGTTGTGTAGGTACTCAGACACCGCCACCGGCACGGCCAAGTCCTTCATGGACTGAATAATGTGGCATGGCACGGTGGCTAGCCCTAGAATGTTGCGAAGATCACTTTGAAAAATGGTTTGAGCCACGCTTAAGGCTATGTCTGGTCTCATGTTGAATAGGGTTCGACTAAATTCTTGAACCGCGACCGAGTCCATGTCCCCCCCTACGGCTAAAGGTGCGAATCCCGCACACCATGCCTTGTAGTTGGAGCGCATTGCTTCAAAGAGTTGGTCCAAATCTTCTTGCTCAAATCCTCCATAGTACTCCACATCATTCAAGTACCTACCCAAAACGGAACAAATCAAATTGATTCAATTCTAATCGAATTATTCTTTTTCATAGATAATTAAGGCTCATTTCTATGAACCCACCAATCTTCGTGCAGACAAAATTTTAATTTAAAAATCCCTAAAAAATAGACACCGATAATTGGAATTAAATCTTTTTCCGAATTGGATATCAACAGTCCTACGTTTTTTACTTTTTTGGGTCAATTTTAGAGTGATTGGTTAGAATTTGGAATTTTTTGGATGAGCTTCAAAATAACTTCAATTTGTCAAAAATGGAATGATTAAAACTCCAACATAAAAAGTCAAAGAACCTAAAAGCTGCTCAAAAAGGATTTGACTTGTGTTTTTCTGCTCTAGTGTGAAGACAAATGTTGGGGACAGCATCAACATGCGAAGAACGTTCGAATGATGCGATTCCTAGAACTTCAAAATAACTTTGAAATTTCAAGAATAATCTTCAAAAGTAGGCTCTTTTTCTCCCCTCTAGTTCATTATTTTCCCATCTTTTTCTAATCTCAAACTCAAAAACCAAAAAAAAAAAAAAAAAAAAATTTCCCATGTCCCAAACTCTAAACCAAATATAAAAGAGGAAAAAAAAAACTATTGCAATTTCTATAATTAGAATTCAACCTTAAAAAATCATCATTAGAAGCTCCAAAAAATAAAATCATCCCCTAAGCACAGTTAATGAACAAAATTTGACTTCCCCAAAAAAGGAAGAAAACCCCCTTTAGCAATCAAAGTATTATTATTCAAGTCCTATAATTAGAATTCCAAGTTCAAAGAAAAAACCCAGTTAACCAATCATACTGGCATGAATCAAATTTAATTGTGTTAATATACTTCACAACAACAACCTAAAATAGAAAATAAAAAAATTATCAATATTAAAAAGAAATAGAACATACCTGGGAGAACCAGAAAGCAAGATGATTTTGGAGAAGAGATCAGGGCGATTAACAGAAGCAATAACACCAATCATAGCAGAAACAGAGTGACCCACATAGATACAAGAAAAAGTTTGAAGTTCTTCCAAGATAGCCAACAAATCATAGGCATAACCTTCGAGGGTCGAATACCTCTCGAAATCGAAATAGTCTGGGTTGGTTGTGCCAGCACCCATGGTGTCGAACAGCACAACCTTGAAATCATCGAGGAGGTGAGGCACCAGGTGTTTCCAGACGGATTGGTCGGTGCCGAATCCATGAGCTAGAACTATGACTTGCTCGCCTGAGCCTAGAACTTTCACGTTGTGAGCTGCCTCTACTATGCCCATCTCTTTTGTGTTTTTTCCCCCTTGGTTTGAAGGGCGCGGCTTTTGTAGTGTGAAATGGAAGTGTGGACTTGATTTTTTTTTTTTTATTAATTGGGTGTCTCTGCGGGTCATCGAGTAAATTTACAAAATCAGCCGATGGTTGTGCTGATAATTTTTGGGTTGGATTCCCTTTTATTTTATACCCTAATAATCAAAGAAAAAAATATGAAATTCTAAATGAATTTTTTCGTTATAACAAAATGATAACTATTTAATCATCATTTAACAATTCATCTTGACGATATATTTATAGTCTGATGGATTATTCTACAATTTTACCATATAAAAATAATAATAGTCAGATAATAATTCAATAATAATATCTACAAAAATAATAGGATATCTAACTATAAATTATTCATTCATAATTTTCACCATCAGCAATGACTATAATCTTTATAGGTAATCAATTTGTTTTTGTTTTTACACTCAAGTGGTATGGAATTCCTATTCAAATGTTTCTTTCGAAAATTAATATTTAAATATTCATAAATATGTATATTTTTACCGTTAAAAAAATCGATATGTTTCCACTTTGCTCCTTTGGGTTCCACTTAAGCATGCCGGATTTCAAAGAAAATCAAAGGACAGACTACAAAAAGTAAAGTGCTAATACACAGGACAAAGAGACAGAATATGAAAGCACCGGACGTAAATGACAGTTTTGAAATTACGAAAAATTTAGCATCCATCCGTAAAACCATAAGGGAGTAAAATGTGCTCTTTTCTTTTTTTAACATTCTCAGTCAATATACTCATACGGTAAATAGGCATTGTACCACATTTCATCTCAAAAAAATAATCATAATCAGATGATAATCCAACAATTACTAATTTTATCAATATTAATATATATATAAATAATAAAATATCTCGTTATAGATTGTCTTATGAATTTTTTTTTATTTCACTATTAACATAGCGATGACAATAATTTTTATTACATTTATAATACCATACTTTAAATTATTTTATGCAATAATTTGTAGATTAGATATTCGGCTGAAAATTTTAGATCACAAGTATGATAGTATTTTGCGGAGTTGTAACGATTAGTTTACCTCATAAACGATTCCTATAATAATTATTTTCATCAGGAAACTTGAATTCTAGCCTATACATTTATAATTATCATATTAATTATATGCAATGAATGCGAAATAATCCACCATACTAACCAATAGTATCGGATAATCATATTAAATCTGATTAAATTTGATTTAAATTAAGTGAGATCCTTAAGAATAGAACTCTCGTAATATTTATTTTTTTCGTACATAAAATTTGAATTCGAAATTTTATTCAAGAGATATCAATAACGGAACCAACTAAAAGTTGATAACCACACACATAGATATTAAACCCAAAAATATCCATCATTAAATATGGTTTGGAAGTTATAAGTTATGACCAACCTTATAATCTGGTTTGTCCTTTTAATTTCATTTATTTGTTTTTTAATTGTTTTTGAAAGGGAGGGGCTTGATTGGGAGGGGTGAACACCACAAGGAGGCTGCGGGATCATTGATATTTGGTGATAAGATCATTGGGTTTTAATCATGTACAGATAGGATGCTTTGTTTGTATTCGATTTTTCTTTTTCTTTTTCTATTTTTTTAATGCTTTGTTTGATGACAAATGTCATATATGGTGTGGCCCTGTTCACTGTGGTCACGGGCTGTCCATTATTATTTTCCTTTTTCAAGGTCATATGATCCAAAAGTATCATATGCAATTTATTTTAAGCATTCCTGATTTTAAAATAATATTATCTTTTTATTTAGTATCCGTTTTATATGATTTTTTTTTTAACTTTTTCCCTATCCTTATAAAAAGAAATAAAAATTAATAACTTTTAAAATAAAATTAAAACTAATTTGATATTTTTATTTTTTAAAATAAATTGAGTTCATAACTTTTGAAATAACGTTAAAAGTTAAAAAGAAAGAGTCAGGATATGTAAATAAATTTATAGTATGAATATATTTAAAATTTCATATCTTTCAACTAAGAATATAAATAGAATAAAAAGAAATATATTTTCTAAAATGTTGGCCTATAAAAAATAATGAGAAGAAAAAATTAATTTTTTCTTAAAAGTTATTTTTTTTTTAATTTTTATTCATTAAAAAAATTATTTTTAAGAATTCTCCTTATAAGAAGATGAAAACCTGAAAAGAAAAATGCCAAACGGGCACTTAATATATACCCTCGGCATCCTAGAATTATAATAACCAGAAAATATTTAATTTTATATTTACAATTTTCATTTTTTATAAGTAGTGTCATATGCTATTTCTTTTCTTTTTCTTAGGGAGGACATTTTTTTTTTTGGGAAATAAAGTTTAGGATATGCTAAATCTAATGGGTGGTGGATTTTTTTTTTTAATTTTGATTAATCAATATTAAAAAACATATTTTAATTAATTTGATTTGGATTATTAGTATTATTATAATGAATTTTTTTATTTTTAAAATTTAAATTTAATTTTTAATTAAAAAATCTGGCGTCCTTTTCCCCGCCGACTCTCCATCGGTTGGGTGGTGGGGTCACGAAGACAAAGGATAGGTCATGGGTTCCCATTCACCGACTCTCATTTATGGGAATCTGTCTGTGTCTCGAGCAGTCAGCATCTTGTGGTTGCAGACCCGAGAGGGAACTCGCTTCGAGTTTGATCGAGTCGTACCACATTTGATGAAAGTTAATGAGAACTTATTAGGCAAACAAAAATTCCATCAAAAGTACAATTTTTTTTGTCATTCATTCCAACTAAACTTGTCTTGTCGCATAAAAAATACAATAAAATCGAGTATTCATCCTTCAAATATTTCTAAGGAATTAGAAATTCTAATTCTATAGTTTAATGCATTTCTATGTTTAATGTTAAAAATAGAAAAATTTTTAATACGTCATGGTTGGAACTTTGCCATGCATTACTTTACTATAAAATAAATAAATCTTCCAAAAGATGATTTCATTTGAAAATACATGCAATTTTTATGTTGCGTAAACTTTAACCTTTTGGAAAGCTAAATCAAACTAAAATTTTTTAAATTGAGTGATCAAATATTTTATCTCATTAATTAGAGATTTCAAGTTTAACTCTTGAAAATAACGAAAAATAAATTGAAAGAGCCAATTCCAAAAAAAAAACCTCACAGTATTCGAACTGAATTAATTGTGTAAATCTCATATACCAGTGTTGAAAATAAAAGATAAAAAATAGAAAGCTAAATCAAGAGGTACTTTAATTTCATGATGAATGATTTTTTACATTGTTTTGTCTTAATTAAAGAATTAGTTTTTTAATTATATCGTTTTCCTAGAAAATTATAATTTTTTTTACCCACTTTAAAATTTTCTCATAAATTGTTCTAATGATGTTATTAACATTTTTTTTTTCGTAAATACATGATATATTTTAGCTATGTTATGTCACACTATTTTAATAAAACCCATTTTTGATAAAAAGTTTTTACTTGTTGAGGAATACTTTTTTAAAAAAATTATTTTTCTAATTTTTTTTTTTGCTTATTTGGATGAAAAAAAATCAAATTTCAAATATATTATTTTTATAAATTTTATTGTCCACAAGAAGTAGACAAAAAATGGGTTGTGAAATTTCACTTCTAGGAGTTATTTTCCAAGATTTTGTTCTATTTCTTTTGCATATTAAAAAGTTTTTTGTTAATTAGAAAATTTTCTATTAACCAACTGTTAGAAAATGGGTACTAACGAGAGCTTGACTTAAGGCAAATGGTTTGAATCCAGAGTAAGAGAAAGGAAGGGATTAGTTTTCTCTGAGGAAAACTAATTCACAATATCTCTTTCTATTTGAATTCAAACGGGTGACCTTTGAAAAAACGATAAAAATGCATAAATAAAAGAAAAAATTATTTCCGTATTAGTTTTTTCGTCTAAAAAAGGAGACCATTAGTTAATATTTCCCGTTTATAAAATATTTTTATTTTTGAAATATTTTAATATATTAAATTAATTAATAATTAAACAAAAATTTTTATATTTTTATACTTATATATTTTTTCATATTTAATAAATTAATTATTTATAATTATAATATTTACACAAATGTTTTTCATATTTAATTATAATTTTTATTTTTATATTATTTATCTTATAAATAATAATTACATATTTGATAATTTTAAATTCTTATTATAAAAAATAGTTATTCTACTACTTTCATAAAATAATTAATATTAATATTTTTTATATTTATATATTTTCTCAAGTTTTTGTTTTTATAAGAGCCGATAGTATTTTCATTGAGATGTGAAAATATTTGAATGAATTTAGTATAATAATGTTAATAAATATTTTTAACAAATTTTGATAAATCGAGAAAATACTCCAAACATGGAAGGAGAGTAAACTCGTATCATTATATAAGAATAAATGAGATATACAAGATTACTCAAACTATAGAAAAATTAAATTTACGAGTCATACCATGAAATTATAGGAGAGAGTGATAGAGTATAGATTGAAATTAGACATAAATATGTTTCAGAATCAATTTGAATTCATGACATAAAGATTGACCACCGAAACAATTCACTTGTTAAGATATTTGATGGAGATATTTAGAACACAGAAAAGAGATCTACATATGGTATTCATTAATCTAAAAAAAACAAATGATCGGGTTTTTATAGACATATTGTGGTGGGTACTGATAAAAAAAGAGATTTTCTTGAAATACAATACTCTTATTAGAGATATAAATAAAAGAGTTATAACCAATATAAGAACTTGCGAGAGTCTGAGCGATAACTTCCCTATTAACATTGGATTTCATCAAAACTTGGTATTGAGTTTCATTTTTTTTTTTGCAATAGTGATAAATGAAATCACAAAAAATATTCAAGATAAGATACTATGGTATATTTTTTTTGCAGATGAATAGTATTAGTTGATAAAACTGTATAGGGTATTAATGTTAAATTAGAATTATGGAGAATCACACTAGAATGCAGAAGATTTGGATTGAATAAATCAAAAACTTGGTATAACAATCATCAATGTGATAAAAAAAACGATTAAATTATAAGAGAAAAACATACTAAAAAGTGAACATTTTAGATATTTTGATTTTATTATTCAAAATGATGACAATATATATGGAGATGTGAATCATAATATTCGAGTAAGTTTGATAAAATGGAGAAAATCATTCGAAATTTTTTGTGATTGCACAATATCATTGCATTTGAAGAAAAAATTTTAAAAAAATCGTAATAAAACTCGCACTATTATATGATATTGAGCATTTGATCATTAAGTAAAAATAAGAACTGAAAATGGTTGTAATATAAATGAAAATATTTATATAGATGCGTGATAAAATTAGAAAAAATAGAATTAAAAACGAAAAAATATGTAATAAGTTAGGAATTGTTCAATTGTGGATAAAATGCAGAAGTATCGTTTGAAGTGATTCGAGCATATATAGCAAAAACTCAAAAACTCACCAGTGAGGAGGAATGAAAATTTAAATATATGAGATTCAGTAAAATATAGAAACAAATCGTTGAAAATTTGGATACAAAATATTCATAAAAACATGATAATTAAGAGTTTTGTTAAAATGATAGTTTTTTGTAGAAATAAATGGTATAGAAGAATATGTACAAATTTAACCAATATTTTTGTAATTTTTTTTTTTACGATATCTGTCTCACAAATGATCAATTCCAAATTTTAAGATTAAAACCTAACTTATTATTATTGTTGTATATTTTTATAAATTATTGTTTTTCTTGTACTTAACGTGCAACCTAGCCTAAAATGGGTAAACAAAATTTTGAATAAAGGTATTTAACACAATTTTGGATCAATGGAAAGAACTAATATTACTATCATTAATGTAACTACCAAAATTCTATCCTTTTTGTACACCTAACATTAGAAGATGGAATTTTGAATAAAGTAAAATTATCTAATACAAATTTGAATCAAGGATCTAGGAATGAGTTAATATCATTACCATTTGAATTACAAGTTGCTGGGAAAAGATTTTCACTAGATTATCAGACAGTTTGCGCATTACCACCTTATGACTTAACATGTGTCATCAATTCGATTTGTACTGTAGTATTTGCACCTTTGTCAAAATCGAAGTCCACATTTTTTGTTTTTTCAAGAGAGATAGTAACGTTAGATTGCGAAAGAATAGACTCCGATTTTCAATCTTACTAGAATGTTACTAAATATATTACAACTTATAAAAAATAGACGAGGTTAAGCAAGAGCAAATATTTAAGGCTTCCGAAATAAATCACATTTTTTTTGGTAAACGGATTTTTTTCCGTTAATCGATATATAGATTTTATCTAATTAATCCGATCTAATCATTATAGGATCTATTAAGAGGTTAGTTTTTTCAAATCTTATTTTTTTATTTTCATTATTTGAAGTTAAAATGTATAGTTAAAAAATATAATATCTTATCGATTTACGTATAAGAGTCGGTCATAATAAATCACATTAAAACCAGAAGGCTAATAAAAAAATTACTCGAAAAGGTGCTCGTGCTGTAATCAAAGACAAAAAACCTAAATCTTTTTTTTTTTTTAATTCTACTTTTATTTTTCAAGAGAAAGGGTAGAAAAGGTCGACTAGCATTACTGCTCCATCTGATAAATACTACGGGAGTCTATCTCGTATCAAATGTTGGGGTTTGATTTACACATATACCATTTTATAAAATGTCAAGTATGTTGAGTTGGTACCCAAGAAACCATTTTTGCTAATTTTACACTACCACTTTTGTTCAAACCCAACAAAAATTATAATTTTTGACAATGAAGAAAAAGCTAGGATTTCAATACACTGATTATCAAAATTGGCTGCATAACAGACTTTTCTGTACTCCATTATGGTATAAATAGTCATACAAATGCATAGCTTTTATCTATTCATACGAAGAGGGCAAAAAAAATACTAAACGGAGAAAAAAAATTAAATAGTTTGAGTTTTTATTTTTGGGTATCTGGACTTTCCAGAATCCAGAATTTCAACTCGATTAATCTGGAATTGATTTTACTGTCGGGTTTCATTTTGAAGTTGAGATCTCCCAATATTATTTTTTCTGTACGCAATAGGAGTCGAACTCTCGACCTGGTTAAGAGATGAAGGTATCCTTCCTAACTACGTTAATAAGTGTTGGTTTTATTATCTCTTATTACAAATAGAGAATTTTTATCATTCTTCTTTATAAATACAGAGATTATAATTTTTATTATTTTATTTTATTTTTTACGGGGGGAATGCTTCTATCTATACCTGTAACTTTTATACTAATAAAGCTGTGATCCTGTTCGATATTTTGTTCGATTTCTACAACAAAGTAGCCTTGTAAATTGTAATCCATAAAGTTGTTGGCATACTTTTCTTTAGGTCGAAGAATGCTTACCATACAAACTTGAACAACTAGTTTGGTTCCTCACTCCTTATTATATAGACACAAGATTGAGGCTATTTCCACAAAATTTGATTTGGGTGCTTAGAAAATGATCCGACCAAATGATAAACCTGTTGATGATTTCTCTAGACACCCTTTTTCCTGGACACAATAGACCGACCCACCAAATGAAATTGAAATCCAATCTCTTCATGTAGTGTTTAGATTCTTTTTCAAACCACATAACCACGAATCCAACATCATGATGGACGCAGATTTTTGCCCATCCGAAAATTTTCTCATTCTCCGGAATTTTGAGTTACTTTTTGTTTGAATTTTTTTAAAATACTGAAAAACTAGTGAATTATGAATTAAAGTTTCAAGTTTCGTCGCTTAGGGACATATTAAGCAGAAGAGTCTCTTCACTTATCTTCCTTTTCTTTTTTATTTTGATTCCGTTTGATTATATCTCCTTATACAAAAAAACAACAAAAATTTCAACTTTAATGCATTGTTGAAAATGAAATGCAGACAAGTGTACGTGTATTAAGAACCATTAAGGGATTAAAAAGAAATGAAAAAGGTTACAAAGTTAGAGCAACTTGCCAATTATTGGCCCAGATTTTTTTCTTGACATTTGATGAAATTACGAACTTCCTATTTTCACTTTCTTTTTTGGTTTTTCGATTCTTTTTGTGGCGCATTTTCATTGCTTAAGAGCAACTCGGAATTGAGTTTAAGATATTAAGGCATATTTTTTCCATGAATTGTTGCAGTTATTATCATAATTTTGTGATATAATAACATTTTTTAACTCTCGTTTGTAGGGAAAAATTATTATAATTTTTTTTTTTAGATTTGTATTTTCATGTAAAGATATTTGCTTATAGTTGGAATATATTAAAAATAAAATAAAATAAAATAAAATAAAATAAAATATCAATAAATGAAAATAGAGGGGAGCAGAGGGTACCTAAGATCCAAAATGCTCTTTGGACACGTCAAATACAAAAAAGACTACCAAATTTAAGCTGTCTAGTTTTTATTTTGGAATAAGGACACCTAATTCTTTGCGGTTTCAGCTTGATCCCTATAGTTTTGAAATTACAACTTTACTCCCTATACTTTCAATTTTTACTACTTTACCCTGTTATGATTTGTTCTGTTAAAATATTACTTCATACCTTATAAATGCCTTATACAAACATAGTAAATAAATTCAAAAATTAGAGAGTGAATTTGTAAGCGGGGGCAAAGTGGGAACGGAGGGGCAAGGTAGTAAGGATCAAAAGCACAAGGAAGCAAAAAATGGTAAAGCGACGGTTTTGAAACATTAGAGATGAGTGATAATTTTTGGATGAGGCTATGTTTGCTTAGTGATTAAATATTTTTTTTAGTTATATTCGGTGATTAGATATTGATTTTTTTTTCGATAAAGTTTTATATTTAAATTTTATATATAGAAAAAATAATATTGGAAGTGTTTTATTTCCTTAAAAAAACCAACATAATTTGAATCGAATTTAATTAAATTTAACGTAATTATCATATGCACGTAATTCCTGAATCACATAGGATTAAGTATATTTTTTTATTTTTTTATACCATTCATAACAATAAGACAGTATTCAAGCGTTTCTAAGAGAACAGTTTAGTGATATAAATCTACTTTTCAAAATCTGATGATTTTAGATTTAAATTTTTGTTAAAAAAAAAGAAAGGACAGTATTTTGGCAAGGGATTTCTTTCTAGGCCCATTATGGGAGAAATCCAACTCGTAGCCCAACTCTTGCTTAGAATTCAAAGCCCGTGGGCCTGAAAAATGTCGAGCCATGACTGTGTGCAATTTGGCCCAACATCAACTCTATCATTATTTTTTTATTATTTATTATTTATTTATCATTTTACTTTACCACTTATATCCAAAAACTCGACTAATTTAGTTAGAATCGTTGTGGAGGCGAATTTAGGACCCGACTCTCTTAACTCTTATTTTTTTATTCTCAAAACTCAAATTCGACTTCTTCATTAAAGAACTCTAATGTTTTACCACTAGATTTATAGAATATTGGTCCAACTTTATCGTCTTAAATCTTCAAGCATAGGAGAATCTGCAATTTGAATTTTTATGGTACATTTATACACCTCTGGAGTTTAATCTTTTGAATCTGTTTTATTGAAACTATCATAACATTTAAATTATATAATTTTATATTTTGGAGGACACAAATCTAATTCGAGTTTAGAATAAATTTTCGTTTAAAATATCATTTTTTTTTCATACCATGGCTAGACTACCAATCCAGTATCCGAAATTTCGCTATGACTAATCTGATTCGACCGTTTGCAGGGTCCAATTGAGGGGGCAGGTCTCCCAGCACTGATTTTTCTGTTCCTATGAGGGATCAAACTCCCGATCATGATTAAGGAGCGTCAGTTTCTAAACCAACTGAATAATCAGATATCGGTTAAAATATCAGATTTCATTGTGTCATTCTGCAAATGTTTCCATTATTATTTTAAGATATTAAGATTTTATTTGGAAAGTTAAGATTATTTGAAATTAAAATTAATTAGAGGTTATATAAAAATATTAATGATATACTTACATTTTTAGTTATTTTTTATAAAATTTTTTAAGTTTTATTACAAGTTATATATTTTTTATTTAAAATCTATTATAAATAAAATAAGATAAAATCATGGAAAACTTTTTAAAATGGCCATAGAGGATAGGATAACCTATTTTTGCTTATATTTGTTTGTGGGACGAAATCGGCAATTGGGGCATAATTGAAGGACCAAATGAGAAATTTTTTTTTTAAATCTTTTGTTTTATTTTTCTATTTAATATTCGTGAAGGCTTCAAACAGGAGTTCAAGCGAATTCTGACAACTCGAAGAAATCTTCATCACTCGCACAAATTTCTGGATCTTGGATTTTGTTCGATCTTTGGTTTCAATGGATTCATTCATCAATTTCCAGTGATAGGTGGTTTGTTTATATTTTTCGCGTTTACTTGTCGGTTCGAGAAATTGATACCAATTCGATCCGATAAATATGCAAAAATTTGGATGAGTTGGATCGGGTTTTTTGTCGGAAATCAAGTTAGAGTTGGATCGGGGTCGGGTTTTAATATTAAAATACTCGAACCAGATTATAAATAATCCATAATAATGACTTATAATAAAATAAAATAAAATTTTATTTTAATATTATATTATTAAATAAAAAAAATGGGTTTTAGGGTGGAGTGTAACATCTCCTCCATCTCATCACCTTCTCCTTCCATCGTCGACGCTGACACCTTCATAAGCTTCCCTTCATCACCGACGCCAGAAGACTGTGCCGACCTTCATCAGCTTGCCGACCTTCGTCACCTTCTCCCTTCATCAGCTTCCCTTCATCACCTTCTCCCCTCATCGACTTCATCACCAAAGCTGATCTTCACTCTCGCTGACCTTGCCGACCTTCATCGCCAACGCCAGACCTCCCCTCCGCCGGCCGCCGCAGCAAACCCATCTCTGTGACTGTGAGTGTGGACTCTACAACCCTTCTATGGTTTTTTTTTTTTTATTATCTTGAAATTTCTGAATTTTTTTGATTTTTTTTTAAATTTTACTGGCATTCTGAATTTTTTTTTCAAAAAATTTTTTTGGCATTCTGAATTAGGGTCCACCAAAATCTAGGGTTTGTTGTAATTGGTTTTTCTGTAAATCTGCAGAGATGGGATGGAAGCAATTTATTTATTCTTGTATTAATTTTAATGATGATATATAGTTCGTCGGGGGAGTGCAGTGATTTTGTTATCTTTTTCTGCTTCTCTAAATAATCAATGTCCTACGAGTGACCTGGGCTGCGCTACTATTGCACAAAAACATTAGAGAGTACGCTACCTATGCCCACTTTTTCAGACTATCTAACAAAAAAGGGTGTCTTTTTCTTTTAGGTCTTTTCATTGGGTCTTCAATTTATTAGATGGCTTCACTCTTCCTCTTCTTTTGTCATTAGTCGCTTTCTCTCTGTCAGTGATTTGTTGTGATTGGGTCATTTCCCCAATTGAATATATGCACAATTTTTATGTAATTTGCTTTTGCTAATATGCACAAATTTGAATCCTTTTTAAAATTTGTACATTCGTCAATGCTGGTTTTAATTTTAGTGTCAATTGTTGGATCTGTTTGATGTGTTAATATATGACTATGAATTGGCTGAAGAGTTTCCTATTGCAGATTTGGACCCCTGAAATTTGTAACATTGTTTTAGAAAAACCTATGTATTTTGTTTTCTACGGGTATCAAAAACATGTAATTTTTTTTCAGTTTTTTTTGGCTAATTGTTTCTCACTTATCAAAACATGAAATTTGTATGCTTTAATTAATGTTTGGATGATTTATGTTTCTTCTATGCTTTTTTATTTGCTATTATGGTTTTCTTTCTCAGGTTGAATATGTGTCGGGTGTGGGTCGGTTTCGGATCGGATAGGATTGGTTTTTTGAAGACATGTGATATATTGGATCAGATCACATTTTTAGAAAAAACTGTAGGGTTGGATATGATTTTTTATTTTTTAACCCGAGTCGGGCTATAATCGGATATAGATATTAGAGGTAGGATTTAGGGTCGGATATGGTATTAACATAACCCGAACCATAACTGATCCATTGCCATCCCTAGTCTCACTCTCACTTGGGTATTTCTTGTTTAATGTTGATTTATCAATTTTTTTAATTGAATTTTGCAGCATTGGTAGTGAAATTGGAAATTTTATCAAATGTTCATTGTTAGGCTTTTAGGGGATTTTGCTTTTGTAATTTAAAGTTTTTAATAACTATGATGTTTATATGGATAATCTACAGAAAACATGAAGTACTAGTTCTTGAAATAACATTGGTCTTATGATATGATTTTCAAGTGTCATTTGTGTTGATGTCAAATGATGTTTGAGAGCCAGAGGAACAAAGAAAAGAACAATGGAAAAGTAAGATGGAGATGATCCAAAATGGGGAATCATTTTCATCTTCTATGGATAGCAGGAAGGGTTTTTTTTTTTTTTGGCTGGTGAGAAATAGTGATAATGCATTTTGTTAAACCTTAGCGTGATACATAGTTGATGTTTGTCCAAGTGACTCATAGATATGATGATATGGGGTGGGTCATTCGCTAGAGTTTGAACTTCTTGGAAGAGCAGTCTTAGTGTAGAAGTACAGTTATGTGGGTGACTTCTTTGATCAACCTTAATGGGCGACTTTTTTGAATCCCAAATTGAAAGTATTCTTGTTGCTCTTACAGAGAGGTGTGATGACTAATATGATAATTTGGTGTTTAAAGATTGGGAATTAGGGTTAATTTTCGTATTTTGAATACCGTAAGGTAACTGTTTAAATAGGTTTCATCAGATTTTTAACCAACTGGAGCCCACTTCCTATTAGCAACACACACGCCATAGGTATGACACATGACATGATGCGAACAAAGTGCACAAAGTTATTCTGCACAAGCTGAATAACTTTTGCAGTGACTCCTATCACATTCTCAACATTGTGGAGATCTCAAAATCTTAAAAATGTTCTCATCAATATCCCATATTCATTTTGTAGCAGGATCCTATCATATCTTTTCTATTTTCTTTTTAAGAATACTTTTTTTTTGGTATTTTTGAGAATACTAGAAAAATCAATTTTGTACCTTTCCTGTAAAATGCTCTCTGTGCTTGTCATGACTTAAATGGTTCAGGAAAAAATGGCTGAGCTAAGCTTGGGGGTATTGATCGATATAGTGGATGACGAATGGATGAGGGACACTCTTCCGGATGATGGTTTGTCTTACATCTTTGTTGGACAACAGATTTTTCTTTAGCTTCATATGATACTGCTCTATATTGCAAGATCATCGAGCAATAGATTATAATTTTGTGAATATTTTTCTATTGGAATTTTCTTGCAGATATTTTACCACCACCTGCTGAAGTGACTCGAGTAGATGATACTGAAGAGTCAAGTATGTCTTTTATCACTTCAATACTAGACAATAATGCCCACAGTTGCTGGTACAAGTATTTATGTTGTTGATTAGCTATCATGGGATTCGATCATTTGCACAAAGTAGCTTTGAGAATCATTAAATACTACATTAATATTTGCTGGAAACTGGGAGAGAGAAAAATGGATAGGCAAATGATAGGAAGAAATTGAAGATATTTGGCAGAGTAGTGTTGAAATACCTGAGAATCATGAACAAGTAAAATGGTATGCGTATTGGTTTTTGGACTTATTGTTAAAAAAATGTATTTGTCTGTACATTTTTATATAATGACCATTACATTTTGTGGAGTGAGGATCCATAGGCTTAGAATTGTTCAATAGCATGACTGGTGCTTATTGGTTTATGAACTTGTTGCCAAAACAATGTATTTGTCTGTATGTTTTTACATGATGACCATTAAATTTTGTGGAGTGAGGATCCGTAGGCTTAGAATGCTCAATAGCATGACTGGTGCTCTAGAAACACTAATAGGCCCTGAGATTTGGTGTTGAGCCTTTTTATACATGAAGAATTAGTAATTTCAGCATACATTTGAACAATTAATGGGGCTTCGGAAACCATGGCGGCACCAAATCATGTGAAACTGTATCCCAGGTTATCTTTTGATTCTTGCTACCCATCTAAAATGAAATGGGATTAGTTAACAATGCCACTATGTCTAGTCTTCTTCAAATGCATACTCCTCTACCACTGTTAATCTTTTCAATTCAGTAGTATTGGGGGTATTGATATCAAATATGCATTCAGTCCCATTTCTCTTTATTTTGCACTTGGTATTCTTTATTTTTTGTTATTATTGCTGCAAGCTATGATGGCACTTATTTTGCTGGTACTTTAGAAATACTAAGATTATTGAGTTTTATCTATGTGATTTTCTGACATTGTGCTATTTGTGCACCTATTGACATGTTCAAAATTTGGTCTGGAATCTCTTATCGGTCGAGTATTGTGGTGAAATAGTCTCTATAAAAAACTTGTACCCTTAAAATCTTGTTTGGGAGAAATTTCAACAGAAAAAAGAGCATTTCACATGCTAGAAGAGATGGCTGAAGCATTGATGTAGCAACGAGGATAGATCTTCCCTATACTTATCGGCTGATGCTTCTCACAGTAGTGTACCTTACTGAATTAAATGCCGTTGGGAGTACTCTTTAAAGGCCTTAAGATTTTCTTCATGGTAGATCTCCAGTATAGTTCCACTTAAGGGATTTGATGATGTGGTATCTTAGTAATTATAGGATCATTCATCAAACAATTTCTCTGAATGCCTAGTAGAGAATTGAGTACTCGAATGGAAGAATTCTCGTGCGTGGCCAGTGCATGATCCCCGGTTGTTATCCTTTGTTAATGCTTATTGTCAGAAGCAGTAAGAACTTGGAGCTGGGAAAGCTAAACTGTGTGGTTATTGGGTCCTTGACAAAGTGAAAGGGTACAAACATTTACATCTAGTAACTTTAAAGTTAATTATGAGTAGGAAATCATTTTTTCCTTTTCTGGTGGCCATGGGGCAGCCTTAGTTAGAGGAGACTAGAAAGGAAGAGATGTTTCCCTCTTTTTCATCCATTATGGGAGAGGGAAAGCAGTAGGCAAAGGGGAAAAGCACTGACATTGGGAAGGAGTATGTGATAAGTAAGCTTGAGAAATATGGCTTTAAGGTTCTTGTGAGGCTAGAATATGATAATTTGTTGAAATACTCTTACAAGAAAGAGAAGAGTGGATAGAGCTATTGAGTCCACTCTTCTGAGCCAAGAGACATATCCCAACTTAATTTTCACTTAGACACCATTCAGTAAGTATCCTAATTATGGTTTTGATCTTCCTTTTGTCATCAACAAAGGTGTTTGTACTTGAAATCAATTAATAGTCACCCCATTCTGAACATGGTTTCCCTTTTTATCTCCTTATCTAGTCCTCATAGATTTTTTTCTTTATTTTCTTTTTCCTTTTAATAGTTTGTATCTGCTGCTCATAGTTGGAAAGAGGTAATCCGTGATATAAAGCGGTACATTGCAGTAGCATAGATGAGAGGTTTGGCTAAAAATTGAACTTGGTAACAACTTATTTTCCTACAAGAGAAAATGGTGTTTCAAAGCAAGACTTGTGGCAAAAGATTTTGCTCAAAACTATGGTGCAGATACCAAGAAGCTTTGCTCACTTCTTGATTTTACAAGAAAACACATGCATATACCTGCATAAAATTATTTTACATACATATATTAAGCTTGTAAATATTTTAAAAAACCATTGATTTTACATTTCTTTGTGTATTACTTTTTATTAAATTTTAGCAGCTATTGTAGCACATGAGTGGGGGCGATTATATATGTGGGGCTCATTTGCCCCTGTAGCCCCCTACTGCAATGGTGGTGATGCTTTTATGGCACAAGCAGAGTGATGCAGAGGAGACAATGTTCATTATATTGCAATAGATATGTTATAGTTGCATAGGACAATGAAAGAGTTGATACTTGATCAGAAATGATCCTAAAGAAGTTAATAAGACTTGAGAGTTATCTACTTAAGGAATTTAAAATCAGTTGAAAAATTGAAATGCTTTCTTGGAATTGTAGTTGTTTGATCTTGTAAAATGGATCTGTATGCCCGAAATGATGACATTCTTGAGTTGCTTGAGGAAACTGGCATGCTAGGGTGTAGAGGCAAATTT
Source organism: Dillenia suffruticosa (assembly GCA_033439265.1). Taxonomy (NCBI): domain Eukaryota; kingdom Viridiplantae; phylum Streptophyta; class Magnoliopsida; order Dilleniales; family Dilleniaceae; genus Dillenia; species Dillenia suffruticosa. The sequence goes on from JAVTVX010000027.1 coordinate 5,213,355, forward strand.
TAGCTTAGAAGTGGTGATGGAGGTACTCTAATGACGCAGCATGAAAACAAGGTAGGATTTGATTGGTTCAAACCCTAGGATCTAACTAGGATTGAGAGAAAACTCAAAATTTGTATTAGTCAAAGTCAATCCATTACAATAAAGTGAATAAGATGCTTAAATAGAGTTAATCGGCAAGTAAAGAAAACTCTAAAACAAATCTTCTAGAATAGAAAACAAATAATAAAGTCCTAGTTTGACTTGTTCAAGAATTGTAGAAACCCTGGACACCATTCTAAAATTAAAAGGAAAGAAATAATAGCAATTAAAATAGGAAATATGAAGTTCTAGAAAAGATAAATATGGCCTTCACATGCTTTAGATGGTCCCAGCTATCCGCATGCGTCACCTGAGCAAAAATTCCAATGCCTTATTCCCTGAATAGCGCCCATGATCAGGTTGCTGCAGATGACTTCTTTTGCATCTTCTTTTGTTCAGTTGCTTGTTTGACCCATTTTTCACTATAAATCCATCCTCCAATTCATCCCTTGATATTGAACACTTCATCTTTGATTTTAATCATTTCTTCTTCTATATCAGTCTCTCCCACCTGGAAAAAACTCTAACATCAACTTCGATTCAAAGTTCGAACTTGACATGTGTAATGCCACACCAAAGTTGGAGCCCTTCTATAAAAAGACAACGGGGAAAGAATAGAGGATTGAATTCACTTTCAGTGGTGAACTGGTCATCCCAGGCTGCTTCTTGTTGTCCATCATATGTCTGCAAAAATGGTCAAACATAAAAGGATCCAAAATTTTGTTAGTAACAAAATCAATGATATTTTCTTTTGGCCTTTCATTCATCCCAAGCTCTAAGATTCACCTTTTCTCTTCCATCTTTCCAACACCAATCAAATCAACCATTGCCAACACTTGAAGGTCCAATAACGGATATTGAGATCCATGTGACTCATAGATATCATCTTCTTCAACTTGGATTCTTATTGTTCTAACAAGTCCTCTTGAGTATCAATTGATTCTTCAAGATCATCCCCATCATCATCTGGCTTAAATTGTTCTAGCAAGCCCCCTTCAATATCAGAAGCTTTAGGATCTTCAATTTCAAAAACTTCTCCTGTATCATGATGAATGAATAATTGTCTTCAACTTCAGAATACAAATCATCCTTTGCCGTGGCATCTCCATTCACTTAATCTACTCTCTTGTCACCCCTCTACTATTACAAATTCAACTTCCAACCTACATTTTTCATTTTTAGGAAATAAGATTTGTTCATAGTTTGGGAGAAGAAATTGCTTCTTCATCAATTGCTTCAATTCTGCCCATGTCTTTATTGCCTTTTTACCATTATCCTCCATACTTTTTAACAATTTGTTCCACCATACTCGGGCTCCTTGTTAAAATTTTAACTTATATGTTTTCCATCCTAGGGTCAGAAATTTCTATTTATTCATATGCCTATCACACTTTTCCAACTAGGAATAATCTGAAATTTCAATAGATATTAAAATTTATGAAGTTCATATTTAGAATTTTCATGAACAACATTTGGTATTCGATGAGCATGGGAAGCGGCCCAAGTACATTCCCCTTTCCTTCTCTGATCCGCGTTTTGATTTACCATTAGGGCTCCAACCATGGTTTTGAGTTCTTCAATACCATTTGTGAGTTTTCTCTACATTGTGGCTAATATTTTAAATTAACTGCTCAGGACTTCTCTAACACCCAACAATCCTCAACGTTGCAAGATTGGTTGCATCAGATTACCCAAAAAGGAACTTCACCATCAATCCAGAAGGTTACCTGCTCAGATACCTATTGGCGCAACACGAAAAAGAGGCAGGATTTGATCGCTTCAAACCAGACCTAACAAGGGAATTCACCCTAAAAGAGATAAAATTCCATCTAAAGTTGAGAGAGAACTCAAACTCTGATTCTGTTACAATGGAGAGAATAGGATGATCAAAGAGACCTCGAGCAACTAAAGAAAACCCCTAAACAAATCTTCTAGAATAGGAAACAAATACTAAAGTCCTACTACAACTTGTTAAAAATTAAAAGAAAAGAAATAATAGCAGTTAAGATAGGAAATAGCTAGTTCACAAAAAGATATGGCCTTCACGTGCTTCTGATCACCCCAGTGAAAATCCGAAAACCTCTGTCCCTGGATCACACCTGGGATCCCTGGTGATGCGGATGATTTCTTTCATGTCTTTTTGAGCTTCCTTTTTCTTCCTTCGTTTGCTTGTTTGACCCTATTTTTACCATAAATCCAGCATTGAAACCTTCATTTTAGATTGAACATTTAGTAGCTGTTGGACTGATTTTTTTTTTTTTTTTTTTTTAATAATGAGTAGTTCTGGTAATATTAAGATTGAAGTGCTCACTCATGTATATTAGATAGGATCACCTGATGATAGGTCCACAGCAGGAAACCTCTTATTGGAGGAAATTAAGTTATTTGGCACTGTTAGCAACAATCAGTTATTGTAACTGCAAGATTAAGAAGTGGTGTATTAAGCATGACACATGGCCTTTCTGAGGTTTATGCAGTTCATGAAAGACTTGATCTTAGTAGCAGAGAGAGCTCTCTTTATTGCGCTAATAATATTAGAGATGAGCCCGGGCCGGTTTGGGCCCGAAAACCGGCCCGGCCGGCTCGGAAAAAGCCCGGCCCGTGAACCGGCCTGTGCTACAGTAACCCTAACCGGTACTGTAGCGGCCGGGCCGGGCCGGCCGGTTCAAGGTTTTTTTGGAACCGTGAACCGGCCCGGCCCGGCCCGGCCCGGCCGGTTCCAACGGTTCTTTGTCCTTTTTTTTTTTTTTTTAAATTTTTTAATAATTTTCCCCCTCCTTGCTTGCCCAAACCGGCCCGGCCCGGTGTGAACTGGCCCGCCGGTTCCGGTTCAGTGGGCCGGGCCGGTTCAAGTAAAAAAAAATTTGGAACCAGCCCGGCCCGGACTGACCTAGGAACCGCAGCCAGCCCGGCCCGCGGTTCCTGGAACCGCCCTTGAACCGGACCGGGCCCGGCCCGGCCCGGCCGGTTACATGTCTAAATAATATAAGCATCAGCATTTCTCATAATCCCGTGCAAATGACAAGACCTGCGTAGTAAGATTGAGGAAGAACTCATTGAAGAAGTTAAATGAAGGACTTGAAAAATATGAAGAGCATTTAGTTGATGTTGTTTACCAAGAACCTTAGTAGAAGAGTCTATTTTTTGTTTTGTTCAAGGTGTGCAAAAGAGAGAAACACGTATTAAAAATGTCCTTCCCCGGGGGGAAGGGGGGGTAATAATGTGAATTTTCTGGAGTATTTATATGAACTAATGTGTTACCCTCTAATATAGAAACAAGTGTATGTCTCTCTATTCCCTTTCTCTTCCTCTCTTCGTCTCTAATTGTTTTCATGAACTGAGTATGGACTGAAATCAACAAATAACCTAGCAGCTGTTGTCAAAGTTTAACATTCTTAATATTGTGCGTCCCTCCTCCCTCTCAAACCATCTTTTGATGTTTTGTATCATAATTTGTTTATACTTTTCGTTGTATATGGTGAATTGACTATGTTTAGGGAGGCACAGTTGTATCATCATCTTAGTGTTGCAATAGGAAAGAGTGATATGACAGTTGATCAAACTTCCCATTTTTAGCCATGTTATCGATCCGATCCTTTTATTTAATTATTTTTAAGACAGTAAAGCCATGCTCAAAATCCAATTTGTTGTTGTAAGTGATGCCAATATCTCTTTGTTCTTGTAAATTGATGGTTGCATTTGGATGTCTTATTTTGGAGACAAATCTCTGCAAGTTTGACCTCATAGATATCCATTCTATTGAGCAGATGAAGAGATACAAATGGTGAATGCAAGCACTTGGCATGATCTTGCCTTGGATAACCAGTGAGGCTTGATATTTGCAAAAGGTAATAGACTATTCAGTAAGAGTTGGTTTATTTTGTATTCTCCATCGTTGTCTTTCCATGATGAGGTTAATTCTTTTGACAGTTTGATGATGATCAGGTCTTTTCTGATATCTGTTCCTACGGCACTTCTAATAAAAACTAACTTTATCCATTCAATAACCGTATAGGCTTCGACTCAGAATTGTGCATGTCATGCTTAAAGGTATTTAAGGATGAACTAGCTGGAGAACTGCACAACTAAATATCTGGTTTCAATCATTGATGAGGCATTGAGAACTTCTGGATTGTTTCACCTCTTGCGAGTTGTGAAAAATTTGACACTAATGTTGCATGACAGTTCTAAATTAACTTGTCCTTGTGACATTTAACAATTTGTTTGAAAGAGTGACAAATTTGCAAGAGACATCCAAAATTCTGAAGCATTAGATTTATCTACTTGTCCATTTTGTATCTTGACTTCAGAAGCATGGATATATATATATATATATATATGACGTGGTGATCGGCTGATATTCTACTGCAATCTTCCATAATGGGTTCTCCTGCAGAGCTTTTTAAAGCGCAGGCTTTTGAGGCATAGAGGCTGTTTCAGTAATTACTCACAGTGAAATGCACATCTCATGATCACCAGAGTCTTGATGGCATTGGATGTAAAATTGGTTACTGATTCACATAATATAGGCACCGTTCTGTTGCATAGCATGTATGAATCATAAAGATATTGACATCTTCTGAAGGAGCTGGCACCCAATTTCCACCTAAATTTCCACCCAAGATCTGCTCCCTATTGCTCCATCAGAAGATATCCCAAGGATGCTTCTCGGAGTAGGAATGGCAAGTCTATCGTATGTAAGTGGCCTTTGTTGACTTGTTATGAGGTAAATCGCTATTAAATCTAAACTGTTATTGCTTGACTTTGCTTAGTGCTGAAGACAAAGTGGGGTCCTTAACCTTATTTTATGTGAAATTGCAAGAGGGTAAACTAGGTTTTATAAGGATGTGTATAGATCATCATGTCAAAACCCCCAGGTATTAGTCCGCTGAAAGGAGTCGTGGTTCTTGAAAACTTCCCTGAATTGATGAATTGGAATTTTCATATTTTGCTCGTGGGTTACACAAGTGTCTCTTCCATGAATCTCCTGGGAAGCTAGGTAGATATATATCATGCTTTCAATCATTCAGTTGATTGATCAATGGATTGGGTCCTTTGCTGTTCATCATATTCATATGAGAGGTACCTTTAGTCTTATTTCCATTATTTGATATCTACTGTCGTCTCAAGCTATAAAGTGCTGGATGATGGATGTGGCAAACGAGTATTCTCTCTCTCTCTCTCTCTCTCTCTCTCTAACCAACGCACTACCTTTATTAGTTAAATCTTTGAGGGTCACCGTGTCCTTTTCTGTTCATGCGTACTCTTCTTGGTAATAGTAAGTTTTAGCCGGACGCTGGGCTGCTTGGGATTTTATTAAAAAGGAATATAATTGTCTTAGGACATGAACATACATCAAATTATCCACCTCTATTGCTTCTTCAAAATAATGTTGTATGGCAAAATAAGGAGCCTTTAAAGACTTTTGAGGACAGGGCGCCATTCCAAGTTGTGTTCAAAATCTGTATGCAAGTTAGTCTTTTTCCCCCATGTATTTATACTTTCAACCATTTATTCTTTAATATTCAAAAATTAGCACTTTGTGAGTTTAGAGCTTGATCTTCGGATAATCAAATGTGTGGACCTGTGGACGACCACACATCTTCTCCTAACCAGTGTTCATTACTTCTAAAAGAATTTTGATTCTACAGAATTTATAAGAAGTCTTAGGTGTGTCCCCGAAGAGAGAACTTACTGATCACTACTCTCTTTCTTAATTCGGTGATCTCGAATTTAAATCTCAATATAATCCCAAAAAAAGAAGTCTTAGGTGTGGTAGCTTCCTTGTCAAGATAGTTTCCAGGCTCTCCCACCTTTTGTAGTGAATTTCTTTAGTTGACCGAAAACATGACAAGAATGAGTATCAACTTACCCTTGTTACACCTCTCCACGAATACAGTCCATGCAATGTTGCATTCCCCATCAAGCTTCAACCTTCGTTTGCAGCCATACCCTGGTGAGAACCCAACATTTCCATATGCACCGCAAAATCATCATAGAGAATTCAGCAGGTCTAGACCCCTCATGAAATGCCTTCTCTCTCTCTCTCCCTGTAAATAAATTAGCACCGCATCCTGCTAGGCTGGTTCGTTCTCTCTCTCCTTTTCTCTCTCCCCCCTTAAATAAATTGAAAATGGAAGGGAATGTTAAATCCTTTCTGGATTACCTTGACCACGATGTTGAGGACATTGAAGTTCAGCGAGGATAACAAAGATGGGTGGGTGAGGGAAATAGGAGAGTGTGGAATAGAGTTGATGCTCCATAAGCATTGGGTGGAAGGTACCTTAAAACGGTGAATGAGTCTTAAGACTAAACACTCATAACTAATGGGTTGGTGAGGGACATAACCGTAGCTCATCCTTTGGGTGCTACCGTAACCATTTCCGTCCATTATGGAATGCTTGACTGAGATATAGCTATTGGATGAGTTTGTCAACATAGCTTGATGGAAATCTAAGTGAAAAGTTCTATTTGAAAACTATCGAGTTTTAACTTCGAATCTTTTGTATATAGAGAGATACATATCTTGCTAGCTTGCTTAGGATTAAGAAAGTCTTGTTTCTATACCTAGTGGTTGTAGCCAGTCCATATTTTCATGTGACTTGGACAACGTCCACCCAATGTAGAGAGAGAGGGAGGGAGGGAGGGAGAGAGAGAGAGAGAGAGAGAGAGAGAGAGAGAGAGAGAGAGAGAGAGAGAGAGAGAGTGGTCTCTCAATATTTTTTCTTCCAATTTTGGCTTGCTGTCTCTCCTGCATCATGAGCTCCTTCCATCTCCACTACCAAAATATTTTTTAAAGATATTTGAAGAGATTTAAAAATTTTAAAATTTTAAAATTTAAAAAAAATTATTTGATAATTTTTATTTTTCAAAGGGATTATAACATTTAAAAATAAGATGATCAGAATTTATAAACTTTTTTTTCTTTAAAAAAAAAAATAGCTCTACTCATTTTCTATGCAACTTACAACTGTTTTCATCTCTTTTTTATTTTTTTTTCTTTTTATTAACTAAACATATTATACTCATTAACATTTTATTATCTCATACATTGTATTTATACATCAATAAATAATTATTTACATGATATTAATGACAGCATATCAATTTTAGTCATTTTAACATTTAAAATAATTTATAGTCAATGAGTTATAGTTCAATTCATATCATTCCCTATCCCTTAGAGGTCTCGAATTCAATCATCTTCTATGTATTAAAAAAAATAACTTATAAAAATTTATAATTACCAAACACAACGGGTGCTTATAAACTTTCTGAATATTTTATAAATTGTTTGATTTTCTTTTATTTATATATTGTCATAATTTATTTTAAAAATAAGATAAAAGAATTTATAAACTATAAAAATATTTTATTAACTTTAGAAAATTAAAAGTTATTCAAAATAAATTTATCCAAACAAATCTTAAGCAATCAAAGGCGAGAAACCTGGACCGGTCCCTTCCAATGCTGAAAACAATGTCGGCAGAGAAGACTGCAAGATGGTGGCACCCCATATTGCGTGGAAATGAAAACGAAAACTTATATAAAATTATATGAAAAAAATGATATTTTATAAAAATATAAAAAATAGAAATATAGATAAATAAGTAAATATAAAAAATATAATAATTTTTATATAAATATCAATTATTTTATGAAAATAGTAAAATATTTATATTTTATAATAAATATATAAAATGATCTGATATATAATTATTAATCCTAAGATAATTAATATAAAAATATAAATTAAAATAAATAAATAATTTATTAAATATGAAAATATATAATATTAAAAAATATAAAAATTTTGACGTAAATATTAATTAATTTAAAGTATTAAAATATTTTAAAAATATTTCAAAAATAACAAAAATATTAGTGTTAAGAAGTTTCCGATCCATCACAGGTGTTACCCGATAAATATATGAGAACATAATATAATATAATGCTTGTTAGTCAGAGCATATTGGAAATATTTTTAATCTGCCCAACAAAAGTTTCAAACATCTTACCATAATTTGTCAAACAGAACAAGTGTCGCTCCATTTGTGTTTAAACAGAGAAATTCAAAACCAAACTAGCCGACAAAAAATAAAGGATAGAGAAAGAAAACAGAGCTCAGAAGCGCTTGCTTTCGTCCGTATGGTCAGACGGATGTGACAGACCCGCCATCACAACTAAGCGCAAATATCTTCACCGCTCTACATGCGCACCAGTCGGGAATCGAACCCGGTCTATACGGTGGCGGAAACTTCTCTACCACTAGACCACTGGAGTGTTGTTGGCGCTCTGCCTAGCCTTTATTATATATGAGAGAGTAGGAAGATCTGAAATTCAAAAAATTTATAAAATGGTTTTTATAGAAAAAATTATGAAATAAGTTTGATCCGTGTGTAAAAGAACGAAAACTTGTTTTCAAAATAACGGGCTTAATGCGTATTATCAATTGAAATCGTGAAAATTCTATTCTATTATTACAAACATACGATTCGTGGAGAGATTAAAATAAGGAGATAAAGAGTTAGATCGAACCAAATTTACCCTTCTAAGAAACATGCCAAATGACATATTATATGTAAAATTTATAGCATATAGAATTATATATTAGAACATAAATTTCTTAAAAAATAAACCAAAAGTTCTTCCTTTAAATGGATCGTGTAATTTTGTTATTTTAGGTGTTTTTGTCTAGCATGGAGAGATTGACACATTGTTAGACGTGTGTAAAGCAAAATTAATGTTTTAGCATTCATCTAATAAATATTTACGGTTACGGTTTTCTCAAAATTGGATATTGGAATTTGTCTCTCCATTTTCTTCAAATTGTCTCAAACTTAAAAAATTTCGATTTCCTTAAAAAATCTTGATTTTAAATTCTACTGATATGAAAAATCGAGAGAATTTATAAATAAAAAGAAAGTCACCCTATTTTTTTTTTGTTATACAAAAATTTGAATGTAGGATCACCAATTTAGGATAGAGGGATTTGTACCATTGGAATGTTCCTTTGGGAACAAAGCCATCCCATTATATGACTTTATTCCCATGGTACGCATAAAGATGTTTTATAAATTTAAACTTTCTAGGTTCCTTGGAGAACAATATCCGGTTAGTTTATCAATGTATAAAGAAAAAGAAGAGAAGAATAATAATAATTAAAACTTTCTAGGTTCCTTGTATCGTATATCAATGTATTAAACATTAATCAAGAGTTGCTATATACAATTTGTATTGCAATATACATAATAGTAATAAACGTTAGGATCTTCCCGAGCGTAGAGAGGTTGAAACAAGGCTTTTGCCTTCCACGAAGGAAGAAAATCAAAAGGGTGTCACAGCCTTTCTTCCCTCCCAATAAATTATGAAAGAACCATCCCCATTTGTTGTGGCTATTCCATATTGAACCCTCATTTAGACCACCTTTCGTGCGGCTTTAGGTATCGAAGTTTCATTCATGAAAGACGCCGTCGTCTGCCACGGCGGTTGTTAAAGGAGCATATATCAAAAGGAGTACTAGTACAGTCCTCAACGTCACCATCTCTTCTTGATCTATTTGGAGAGCTTCTTGGTTGTGGATGGTCAAGGAAGAGCACAATCGCAGTTATGTCATCATGAAAATGGCGTCTCACTCCTTTCTCAATGTGCTTGACATCCTCATATCTCATTTCTCTCTTCCTGGAAGCCTCCCCAAGAGCCGCTCTCACCAATCGCTTTGCTGCACCCTGCATAACCAATTTAAGCATGTCATGGAAGGAGCTCCAACTTTGTTCCTAGAACCTCTGAGAAATGATCTTTACATGGTTCTATATTCTTCTCAATATGCTTCATAAATTTATAACCAGGATAGTTCACATAAATCAACATTATTATATCCGACATATGTATATGTTTCAAAAGTTAGATGGATTTGGCATCACTTCTCGACCATTTGACTAATATGATCTTCTCTTCCATCACTCATTCAATGCTACACGAGCGTCTGAGTACTTTCATTCTAGTTTTTCCCACCCTCAATTTCTCTTTGTTATCTTAATCCATTATAGCATAGTTTTCCAATTTTAATCTAATCTCTTCTTCCCCGGTGTGAGAGAAGAAGTTACATGCAAATGCAGCTTATAGAAATTTTGTAAATTTCATGGATAAAGTAATGAGTACCAATACATAATCAAGCCCCACCGCGTCTAAAATGATGGAGATCCAATATTTGGGAAAGATGTTTCTCGTACCAAATCTCAAATCTCATTATTCTTCCAAGAAAACTTAGAAAAGAAGAGGGCAAAAAAGGACCATATATATAGACGATATATACATGCATATCATTGTATATACGAGTGAGTCTCATGGTCCACATCCAGTTAATTATGAGACTTGTTTAATTCGATCATGAGAGTTAGTTTGCTCAACTATGGGGCTGAGTGCGTGTGGAACTGTCATATAGTCACATGAGAACCATAGGATAGAACAGAATCCTATGGTTCTATAACTGGGTTTCTATAATCACAGCTGAAATAATGGGATTCAGTCCATTCCACCCTGGAGCTCAATCCACTTATAAATCTGAATCCCATGATCTATTCACTCAATCTTATGGTCAAACTATGCCACTCAATCCTATGGTCTACGTCAGACTGAATCCCATGATTTAGTCTACCCCATCAACAATGCATATACAACAGGCATTTTGAAGGTGACTTACAAATCTGGGATTTTTTGAGACGATGTCGACAGCTGCTTCATCGCTTAACTGCTCCCATAGGCCATCTGAAGCAAATATAACAAACATGTCTCGTGGCCCTAACTTCCTTGAAAGTACTGATGGTTCTGCTGTTAATACTGGTCCTTTTAATGGCACAGGTAACACAAATTGGAATAGAGGATCCCCACTATACTCGGGCTTCTTCAAGTATGCATCGCCAATCGACCTTGACACCTACGAAGAACAGAGTTATGTTAAAATTCATATTTCTAAACAACATGCTTTTGAATTGTGTCAATAATCCTGAGACCTTAGAGGTAAAGAAACAGCAACCAAGAGCAGCTAGTAGATTTCCCGAGCTTTAGTGAATGGCTAATCTAGTGAGGAAAACAATGATTTCACCTAAAAATATTGAGCATGGGCTCTTGACGCAGGCACTCGGTAAAAAAAATTGTAAAAATTTTACGCTATTTTAAGCCAAGAGGTGTGATACCATTCTTTGGTGGCCCTAGCGGTGCTCTTCTACAAGGTCTGGCCACTAGGATACAACCTCAGAACTACATCAAGCCTCATAGTTTTTCATGTATGAGTTAAAACCTAATCAGAGAAAAGCATGAAAGGGCACCCGATTGGCTATGAACAAATTGGAAGCGCACATGATTTTCTAAAAGGATGCACTGGTTAAAGCAACCTCAAGAACTCAACTAGACCTGAGCATAGTGGGCTAGGCTTGGGCCCAAATTCTGTCCTTAATATCCCTATGAGCCCACCCAACCCAAAGGAACAAAATTGCCTCTCGTTTATGTCGAAAGTCAATGAACACATCACACAAAGGAGGCATCCTTTTTTTCTGGTTTGTTGAAATCGAAATTCTGCTCAACTAGATAACATCCATTGACATTTTAAGAAATTGTTTAAGGACTATATTGGGAACTACAATAAAAATTCAAATAAAATTTTAACTAAATAACAAACAAAATGTCTCTTACCTGAAATTTTTTGTTTAGATATCACCGGAAAATACTTTTTTTTTTCTTAATATTTGATTATTGATATTAATTTGATTAATTCGATTTAAATAGTTTTGAAATCTAATTAAGGGGTCTACGAATTTAGTGGCCTATTAGTAGACCCACATGTGGTTGATCCAGACAATACTTGTGTGAGTCGAGGATGTGGATCCCAAAACTCCCGAAGGTTTACCTCTTGTCTTGAATTGAACTACAACGATTTTGCCTGGGCAAGACAATTACATGAACGACAGAAACATAATTTACTAAACCAAAATCAGATTGAAACCCAACTTCAAGCTTAATAATTGGAGGTAGCTATTAGGTCAGGAGTTCGAGTCTGATGCCTTTTTGTTAACTTGTTAAGAATAAATTCTTTTCTGATAGTTTGAAACAAAGCATATATAAAGAAGCCAACATACCCCCTGAAATTGAATTCGAAAACAAACTCAAATTAATTAAAAAGTATCAAACTAAGTGAAACTCCAAATGTCATACCTGAATAATGCCCTTAATTCTCCAAACCCCACGAGTGAAAACAACAATATGAGCATCATCAGGATGCAAAGCTTCAACTTCTTTTCTTATCTCCGGATAACACACATTGTGATCAATTGACAGCCTCTCTGCCACCACCGTGGACGACGGATTATTGACCACTCTCCGGCCAAGCACTGCCCTCGAATCCCCGAGATTGGCCACGTACAATTGGTCATTAGAAATTGCTCCTATTAGACAACATGATCCAACTGATGCTATCTGTGGCCTATCCAACCACGAATTATTCACCAAGCCTATAAATTCTTCCTCTGTTGCACTCACCGCCTTCTTAATTGCTTCTGCCGATAGTCCACCTTCTTCTGTTTCAAATTCTAAAGAAAAGAGAGGGGTTAGTTAATGATTGAGGATTTGCCTGGATCAAAACCAAAGTAAAATAAAAAAAGAAAAAAATCAATTGAATTCCAATTCACGTAAGTGATCAAATGGTAAACATGACATTTTATTAAATTTCTAAGCTCCAAACAATGCAAGAGTTCAATTTTAAAACTCTTGCATTGTTTGAAGCTTAGAAAGAGTTTTAAATTAAAGAGTCATGAATCTTGATAGTATTCAAATTAAATTAGTCGAATAATTGAAATATCAATTAATTAAAATTTGTTAATTATGAATTGTTATGAAATAATTATGTACGAGAATATCATTCGGAAACATGTAATTTTTTATTTGAATTTTAAAGAAAAGAAAGATTTAGAGTTATGGCTTATAATTTTTGTGGAATTCATTTAGTTCTAAACAAAATCTCGATGTCGGAAAATCAGAGCATTGCTTGAAAATTTGGATTAATTGAGTATCATGATGAATAAAAATTCTTTGTTTTGATATTGGAAACATGTGTTTAGCATAATACATTTGATTTGAACATCAAATGTTCGTAAAAACCCACTTTTTTTATTTCTACGGTTGACACGAAACAATTTAAAAATGATCATTCAAATGTATCACAAAACAAAAAATCATTGAACAAAAACTTTTATTCATGAGAAAATCACATAATACTATTCCATTTTTTGACCTATTAAATCCAAACGTAGAAGATGAAATATTTTTGCTTTTTCTTTAATGAAAAATGAAAATTTTAAAAAAAATATAAGGTATTAAACACTCCTAGCTAAAAAAGAGTTCTAGCATATATAAGCCTCTGCACTAATAAATCTACATCATGCTAAATCAAATGGATCGATTTTTTTTTGGAGAGAGAGAGAGAGAGATTACTGTGGAGATAAGAGAGAAGGTGAGTGGAAAGAAATCTAGAAGCCTCGGGACCACCATGACCGTCATAGACACCAACATATGTAGCCGAAGGAGTAGTAAACACTTGACCTTGATCTTCCAAATTGGAATTAGCCTGTACAACGGCAATCGAATACTCACCATAAGCATGAGATTTAGAGTCCAAATGCCACATAAGCCCATCACCATCTCCGTCATCTCCTCCACCGCCTCCTCCGCCCCCTCCTAACACCCCAAAACACATCTCTATTGGCCTATAACAAGACTCCAACATCCTTCCAAATTGCGTGTGTGAGGGAGAGAGAGAGAGAGAGAGAGAGAGAGAGAGAGAGACAGAGAGAGACAGAGAGAGATTTTATCGAGTGAAACCGTGGGAAATGCGCGTTAGAAAGGAGAAGAATATGATGGTTTATGAGAGGTTTGTTTTTCTTCACGTAGCGACCGTCCAAATGTGAAAAATACAAAAAATAAGAGAAGACCATTTTTCATAGGGACGGGATGCTGATGTGGACTCTTTTGGAAAAGGAAAAGCCCAAAATCCATTTTGCTTTGTCAGCACCTTGTCATTGGGATCACCTGCGACTCGACTCTTTAAATCCTTTGAATTTTGAAAAATCCTAAATTTGCACCAAGTGGTCTGTACCATGTGACCATATATCATCCACCAATAATAATAATATACGTACCAATATAGAATCAGAAGCTCAAATTGTCTGCTTTAATTTTGCCAGAGACTATTTTTTTTCCTTTTTTTTTTTTTAAATTTAAATTCTTGCAGCTTATTTGTCCATATATTCAGAGTCTATTTAATTTTCATGACGAAATAGTAATTACTCCCACTCTTTTTCCAATTCGCATTAGAAGAGGGGGGGGGGATTAACACGTTTGACTTGAACATTAAGTTTTAATATTAATTTTTAAAATTTTTAAATAATATAATTATATTTTCCAATTAGTGGCATTAATCTTTATTTTCCAAACACCTAACAGACCTAGAGAAAGGTTGATATTTGCTTTTATTTAAACCAACAATATACGAGTTTACTAGCAGCGCACCCAACTCTTTTAATCAAAATTTTGAATTTAAATCTTGAAAATGAAAAAAAAAAAATGAGTGTTCAAAGAGTCAGCCTCTTAACTTGATCCCATAACTATTCAAACCTAGTTAGTCGGGTTTTGAATACCGATGATTAGTAAAAAAAAATTACTTTTATTTAAAATTTAATGGGTCAATTTTTTTGTGCTCAAGACATGGAGTGAAAATGAAGGATCACGTAAGTGATGTTTGGCGTAATCAACAAAGATATTACTCAAGGTAGACAAGTGAATAATGAGTAATGGTTTGTTCAAAAAGGATTCTATTTTTATATATGACAATTCGCATAGTAAAAATGACGTTTTCAATCATAACAATTTCTTCAGAATTTCAAAGACCAAGTGTGCCCACTTGTTAATAAACAAGAATTTAAATAATTGTTGAGTATTAGGTACTTGAAATGATTTTTCTACTCATTTTGACATGGAAATATTTGCAGCTCTGCATGATTTATTTTTTCCATTTTTTTTCTTTTTCTTAGTAAAACGAGGTAGGGGCAATTAGTGTAATAATTTTAGTATATGTCATGTTTATAAAAACCTTCACCTATTATAAATTTTTTGGTATCTTTATAGACATATTCGAGTGGTAAAAATCTTTTATTCAAATATTTTTTTTGAAATTGAGTATTCAACATGCATATTTTTATGATTTTTACGATTCTTATGTCATAATAATAAAAAAAAAATTCTAGTTGATTATTTCCTATGTGAAACCTCATCTTATATGATTTTGGAAATGTGTAAGCGACCTTCAAATTTTATACCTTATGCATTCCTGTCCTTATAATACTATTACCCCACAATTATTTGAATAATATTTGATTCAAAGCTCAGTAATTGAGAATTTTAATTTATAATTGTCCAAATATGAAATTTTTACCATTTATTATTGGCTTATCATTTCACTATTATAAGATATAATATTTGGTCAAATTTAAAGTAATGTTATATGGATCAGATAAGTCATCGATAACATAGACTAAATGATAGGTGATAACCCATCTTAGTATTTTTTTTTAATTTTATTTTCTTTATATGAAATGTATGTTGACCGATATAAAATTAGTTAAATTTGATTTTTTTTTTAAAAAAAATTTTCTATACCAATTGTCATATTTTATTTACTCTATTTAGTTTATGAATTATTTAGCATAAATAGAATTATTCCCAAATACACAAGTGTGTGTGTGTGTGTGGATATATATTTCCTTTTTCTAAAGGTGTGGAGACAGTACATAGACTAACGGCATATATGCAAAATTGCAAATGCAATCGACAATAATAGCATAATGGTATTTACAAATTAAATTTTTTTGAATTAAATGATCGGCTACTTATTTAACCAAAAGTCTCGAATTCGAATCCTAAAAATGGTGAAAAAAAATTTAAGAAAGTCAATTTTTAAAGTGGGTCTCACAGTAATCAAATTGGATTAATCAGACAAATTCTAAATACCAGTGATAAAAACTAAAAAAAAAAATAATAATGATATTTAGAGTGGTACTAATAGGACAAAAATGTCCTTGAGTATAAAATTTCTGCTCACTACTTTGGTCCATACGTTGGATCGCTGTTTATTCGAAGCATGCCTTGGTTCTTTTTCCTTGCCTTTTTTTGTGCATGAGAGAGAAAGTGACTTATATTTCGTATGATAATTATCTTTTTTAGTTTATTTTATTTTGTATATTTTAACACTTTTCTTTATATGTCCTATTTAATATAATTTTGCAAAATTTTTTACATCGGAATGCATGTAGATCTGATATGATTATAATTCACAATCTTTAATTTCGTTATTATATTATATTTTATTTAATAACTATCTCTTCTAAAAAAAATTTAAAGTAATAGAGTGAATTATTATTAATATATATATTTTGGTATCGAATAAACTGATATTTTGAGTTATATTTTGACTAATTTAGTTTGATTTATTATTGGATTTTTTTTTAGAAAAGAGATATTTCAATATAATTCTTTTTATTTTTAATATTTGAACTCAATCTTGGTTTATGGTAGGCAATAAGAGACAAACATTACAGAGGAACCCCTAATATTACGCAAATGGAACCCAAAATAGGGTAAACCTAAAACTAGAACAAAAACTAAATCTGAACATACGTTACCAAAGGAGGGGAGACCAACAAAGGAACTAAGCACCAACAGGGTCCTTTGATTTGTATTTGTAGCATCTCACCGGCTAATCCGGCATCACGTTACTATATATGCCAAGGAGAGAACAACATTAAAATTTAAAATATTAATCATACATTTTAGAAAACTCGTCTGTCAATTTTTTCTTAAAAAGGATCTTAAAATCCGAGAAGTAGAGAATGTACACTCTGTTTTCGGTATGAATTCCTTAAAATATCATAATTAAGCATACCTACGAATTTTTTTTGATATATTGTTTTGGGCACCATCTATTATCCGAAATTTTATCTTCACTAATCTAGATTAACTGTTGCAGGGTTCATTTTATGGGGGACAGATCTTCTAACATTATTTTTTTCATATCCAGAGAGAGTCGAATTCTCGACTTAATTAAAAAATAAGGTGTTCATCTCACATACACCAATAATATCAGTCAAACCTAGGAATTTTCATGGCCAATGTGGTAGGGAGAGGTACACACTTTTAGATTCAGTCCGTGCTAGGAACAAATACCTTGTTGATGGAAACTTATGGTATCAAACGACACTAACAAGGCTCAAAGATTCCAATACAAATATAACTAGGTAGATTATGTGCCTCTGTGATTGTGGCCTTTTTTATTATCTTGTACCATGGTTACGCAGAAAGTGCTCTTTCTCCTTTTTTTTTTCTTTAGGTTCCTATATTGATCGGTATTCAGATTTATATTTTAATTAATTTGATTTGAGTTATTGTCAAACTCTCTTTAAGAAAAAAAATCTCCCAACGAGTTCTTTCCATTTCCAAATATTTAAATTCGAGTTTTGATTAAATGATTTAACAACCTTCTTACTAAATCAATTATTCGTTGGTCCAGAAAGAACTCTCTCTCTTTCTCTCACAATCTTCTATTATAACTAAAAAAATTATTAAGAAACATAAATTTCTTAAGAGATAAAAATTCACAAATATATGTAAAATAATCAGTACACCTATAAAATTTGACATTAGAGTTAATCTCTACGCCATGACGACTACACCCAAACAAAAACACAATAACAACACAAGTTGTAGCTCTCCGCATTACAATCATTCGAGGAATCTACCTTCTCCTTACAATTTGGAGTCTTTTTTCATTAAAACAAAGATGAAATAAATTAAATCATATCTTAATTCGGAAAGAAAGGTTTTTTTTTTCCTTTTAAACGTTTTATAAAAATATATGCATTCTTAATAATTTAAATACCCAACCTTGAAGAAAACATTTAAATAAAAGTTTTCTAGAACTCGGATGTCCCTACAATTATAGAAACGAAGAAGATTAGAACATTGTTAAATGAACAAAACAAAAATGGAACTTTCATTCAAGAGAAGATTAAAGTTTCAACGAAGACTAGACATTAGAATCTTAGTTTTTGCCAATGATGTTTCGGTAAAAAGTTGTATTTTCCCCGTGTATTACTATGTTATTGCAGATTCATTAGTTGAATACATTCTCCTACTTGACATGGGAGGGTGACTATGCCATATTTAACATCGAATTCAACGATTACAATTTCATGATACAAGTAAATTTGGCAATTATGCCTATTAAATTCAAGACATCACCGTATATTCATGAGACAGATGTATAGATTAATTTATGAGACACAAGTATAATATAGTCTCTATAGTGACACTCAAATAATAAAGAGTTTTTAGTTAAATGTTTTTTTTAAGTCGAGATCTAGTATTTAAATTTTTGTAAATATGTATATTTATGTAATTTTCGTGATCTCTGTATAACAAAAAAAAATAATAATGTACAAATTATATACACTTTGATAATTACACCAGGTAAATCCTATGTGTGGATTCAAAACCTTTGATCTGACAGAAAAAAAAAAAAAAAGTTATCTCATATGAGTTGAAGACAGACTTGACAGCACGTGACATTTGGGTGTCACAAATGTACATAATGAGAATGATTGGGTTAATTATGAATCATCATGTCGAAAACATGTTTGGAACTTACATTAAAAGAATCAAAGTTGACCAAGACCTGGTCTTAAACAAATTCAAAAATATTGTTTAAAGTTAACTTATTTGATCTCGTTGCTATTTTGACAAGTGAAGTCCAAACCTTCTTAATATCATGTATAAACGGTATTCAAACTCAATTTAATTTAACAAATTTTAAATATTTTTCAAGGTTTATATTTTGATCGGTTTTTCTTTTATGTATAAATTCTCTCGATTCTAATATTATTGTGTTTATTTATATTATATGATATATAATAAATAATTGATTCGAATAATTTGATGACTAAAATGAGCGGATTCAATGATGAGAAAAGCTGGCCTATTGATTTTTGGAATAAGTATCTTGATGAGCAAGAACCTTCCAAAAATCGATCGGTTAGTTCTTCTCATCATTCAGCTTGATCATCTTAATTGGCAAGTCACCTGAATCCGCTGGACGTCCCCATCAAAACCACTCTATATAATTATTTCTTAGATCTCTTGATTTAACCTGACAGTGGGAATAGTAGGCCAGAAATCTTGGCTCGAAAAGTCCAACCCGCACGAAGAGCTTCGTCAATCTAAAATGGGTAAAGAAGAGAACAAAATTTTATTAATTGAAGTAGTGTGAAGGGACTATAGTTCAGGCAGTAACTTACCTTGCTGATACCTTCCTCGGCCTTTTGGCTGAGATCAAGTACCTTGCTGAGGTAGATTTTCGTAAGATCTCCAACAAGGACTGTTCTTAAAATGGGACAGGCTCATGCTGAAGGAACAAGGGTCAGAGTTGGGCCCATATCATCAATATCGCCCCACATGTTAAAACTGTGTAGGTGAGGCCTGTCTGCCCTGGGCCCATTCCGTTTAGGTTCTCCTTCCTCTCTTATTATTATTAATTTTATATTTTTATTTTAAAATTATATTTTAATTAATCCAATCAAAACTTTATTTAATGAATTTAATGAATTTAATGAATGCTCTTTCAATATCCGTCCATAGATCCGCTCTCCGTTGCTCAGGTTCTTTTTCTCTCTCTCTTTTCGTAGTGCACTTGAGGCAGTCACGCCACGCCACAATAAAAGCAGCAGACATTCACTTTAATCATGACAACGATCACACTCCCCTCCAACTCTGTTACACGTTAACATGATGCAACATCCACTATCACATGTCCAAAAAAATCATGAATCATGTAGAATTCCCCCCCCCCCCCCCACCTCTTTCTCCTAGTCGTTTGTTTAAATGGATGCATTTTTGTGTGATGATTTTTAATATTAATATATCTGCATGGTTTTCTTTTTCTTTTTTTTTGATAAAGAGCATAAGAGATTACATTTGCATAAGTAATTCAGAAAAGCCAGAGCAATACTACTTTTTCATATCACAATCTAAATATATATATATTTTTAATTACCAAACACCTCAAAATATATCATTCATAAAATCTTTATTCATGAATCAAATTCCACGTGACTTTCCATTTTAATATGTTTTTAAAATTTTTTAGTTAATTTAAAATGTATTTTTGATTAATTTAACTTATTTAAATTTAAAATTTTTATTTTACTTGGTATTGTCTTGCATGTCAGATTTGATTCCAGATATTAATTATTAGTCTCTCGTAAACAATTCAAACGTAGAATCTCTACGTATATTACTCATTTTCAAAAGTTATACATATGCTAAAAGTATAAAAGTATAACAGTATATGGAAACAACCTCATCACCATTAGCCTTTTATGTAAATACCAACCACCAAAAAGAAACCTTTCTCAATAACAGTGCCCCAACTTCCACCTTGAAAATAATAATTAATACCTCAAATTCAAATCAAAGGAAAGCACGAAAGCATATATAGAAAGAGAAAGCAACATTAGAAGATTTTAGTGCAGTCGTTGGTTTATTTACCTTTTGAATCATTATTTTCATAAGAGTGAGAATATCTGCTAGAATAATATCAAAGAGACTTGCTACACTATTCATCCTTTGAATCAGAAAAGGAAAAACGAATTTAACTAAATATGAATCCTTATATTTCATATGAAAGTGTCATGTTTGGCTACGGAGAAATCAAACTATATCATCTACGAGGAATAGCATATTTCCAAACCAAATATAAATGTGTCAAATAACTCTTAATTAAAAATTAAAAAGGGCAGGCATGCGAGACAAAAGAACAATTTTCCCGATCTTGCAAAAAGAGCCTAAACTTCCTCTGGATCACCTGCGAGTGAAAGCTCCTTTAGCCATTCAAAGGTTCTTTGTCTAGACATTGACCGCCTCCCATGTTGGAATTCTTGTCTCTTCACATTTTCTCCCTTCACTTCCTTCAAAATATGCTTTGCTTCTTCGTCTCTCTCCAAACAATTCTTGTCACTTCTTCCTCTTTTATTGATCACAATTTTTGAAGAAATTGTACAAACTGCACCAATTGAGCAATTGCACCCACTTAAAAGCCCACTTTTCTTGCCCAAAAATTTTGGGTCTTTTTCCTTTTTCAAGCTAATCAAATCATGTATGCCCTTTTTCCCAATTTTGGTGTCACTAGTAACATTAACAGGACTTCGACTACAACTACTAGTACTATTGCGACTACCAAAATTGTTGTCGCTATTGACTCGAGATTTCAAATTTTGCATTTCAATTTCAGGTGCACGAACCAAACCCACTTTGAGAAATTCCCAAAATGTGGATTTCTGACTTCGAATTTTGGTACCCAAATTTCTTCCTAACTGGGATTTCGAAATTCGAATGATGGGTTTCGGGCTCGGGTGGGTCGAACGAAACGGGTCCCTCAATTTGGGCTTGTGGGTTGAGACATTTGTTGAGCTAGAAATACTACTTCCAAGTGAATACTGACTTCTACTGCTACTGCTCCTGCTACTGGTGAACCCACCTGTGGATCCATGATCCATTGATTCGGATCTCGATAGGGTCCGGCTAAAGTGCCCGACCCTGTACCCGGTTAAGCCACTGTCGAAGCTGCCGGAGAGGCGGAGAGGGAGAATTTGGCCTTGGAAGAAGACTTCATCGGCTGCACACATGTCGGATTCTGCTAAATGGGACCCGACCCATGAACCGAATTCGAAATCTCCTGTTTCTTTTGCCTTTTGTTGTTGTTGGTCTTCCTTTTCTGCATTTGTGGTGTTGTCTTGATTTAACATGCAGTCTGGAAGATCGCAAAGAGAAAGTGCTTCTTCTTCATCTACTGTGACCCATTTGAAATCTCCACTGCTTCTTCCCATTTTTTGGATCTCTGAAGAGAAAGAGTACAGTAGATTAGAGAGAGAGAGAGAGAGAGAGAGGGAACAAAGGAAATTTTGAAAGGAAAGAGAAAGGAGGGGAGACAAATGGGGACTAATCAATTAAAGTTACTGTTATAAAAAGAAGTGTGAGAGAGAGAGAGAGAGAGAGAGAGAGAGAGCACTACGAAGAAGTAAAGTGCAGGCGAAGCAAATAAGTTTTTTAAAGTAATGTTGCAAGTCTAATTATCGGAAAATACGAGAATATAACGTTGGATAAATAAAAGAAAGTCAAAATATCGCAATTACGTTGATATAATTATTCCTGCATTTATAATGAAATAACGAAAATCTTTAAAATCATTGTATCAAAAAATTTATATCCTTTGTTATTGGGAATGACATTATTTAATACATAACAATAAGGAGGCCCAACATGTGTGCGAATAATTCGTAATTGTCTTTCCTCATCTCACTTTCAAAATTATTGACTCTTGTGGGGGCAAATTTGGCTAATTGAAAATTGACCTCCACTCCCACTCCACTACACCCCAATGACATCAATTCCGTGAAGCACAACAGTGTACCTCCAAATTGTGATCCCAAAATTTTCGCAGCTTTTTCTTCTGTATAGAAAAGCTCTGACTCAATATTTTATTAAAGAAGAGAAAGACGATACTAGTTGAGTTATGATTTATTGATAATTTTTTTGCTATTCTAATATTGGACATGGCAGAGAGACAAGCGAGCTCTAAGAAGGATTGATCTTGGAAACATATTTCCATATTTGTTTGTCATACAAAAATTAATATATATATTCTTTTTTGTGATTTGGGAAGGTGGGTATTGAACCATAGGGAAGCATGTGATGGTGCGGATTTGAATTTTATTTATTTACTTATTTTTGTCATGGACGGCTTGTGAATAAGACACCAAAATGTGACTACTAAAGGTATCTATTTCTTTTTCATTCCAATGGCATTTTGCCTTTGCTTTTTGTTCTTCGCCGATTTGCAAGGGAAGGGATAAGGAATGCCCACCCATCGCATTATTCCTTTTCACCGGCTCTTATGTGACTAAATAAGAAAAATGCCTGTTCTTTTTATTGAGAAAAGATTTTACAATGGGTTAGAACTTACCCAGTTAAATAATACGGTTGAAATTTATCTTATTTATATATCTCATTCGAAAAATTGAGTTAATCGATATATAGTTTAATATTCTCTCTTCATAAATGATTATTTTGGACATAACTCTATGGAATAGATACGAATTTTAATTCAACAAAAAAAAAATAGATTAGGATTTTAAAATGATTTTAATATCATATTAGATGAAAATTTTTATTTTATTTTAAAAATTAGATGTTGAAGTAGAGAATTTTGATATTTATATATTACACTTAAATGAATAAATTAATCGATATGTAATTACAAAATTTGTGTCTTAAGATATTTTTTAAAGGTCAGACACATTTTTTGTATTATCAAATTACCATCTCCGACTTAGCCACAATACGGGAGCTTTTATAAATTTAAGTTGTGCTTTTCATGGCCATTTTGATTCTCGAGAAAGATCGATGTAAAAACTCGTATATAAAAACTCATGTTTCCATGTTGCTTGCACTGACAGACGTGTGGTTCCGCTTGGCAAAAGAAAAGTATTTTCGAATAAATATATTTTACATTAAAGTTGTTTTTTTATTTTATTATCGAAAGTTTTGAATTTAAGATTTTTTTTTTTAAAAAAAAATATAACAATAGAGCTATAACTCGATGAATTTTTTTCCAGGAAAGTTGTGAGTAAGCATTTTCGTTTTTAGTGTGCTTAAGATAATTCTAACAAAAAGAAAATATTATTTAAACTTTAATTGTTTTATATTGAAGATATATAATTAATTAAAAGAATTAAAAGGGTTAAAAAAGCAAGATGTACTATTTTAATTTTTAAGACGTGGGCATTTTTTCTCCGGAACTCATTTGCCCTTTTTCTTCTCCACTCTCAATCATAAATAATGCCGGATTTTTTGGAAAAAGAGAGAAGAGAGGAGAGAGAAGACAAAGATGAGAGGGGAGAGATGAGAGACAAACCTGCGGAGAAGGAGAACACATGCAAGAGATTTTAAGTTTTATCTACCCTATTAGCCCCAAAAAAAAAAAAAAATCTTGAACCTTAAATATTAAAAATTAAAGTTTTTTTTTTTAATATCATATTTCTGAAAAGTGAATATGTAACAACTCATTCCAAAAGAGCATGATATCGCAATGCATAAATCAACAAAAAAAAGTGTTATGTTATATCCATATCAAAGGCCTTACAGCGCAGGCTGCCACAACAAAAAAGGTTGCTAAACAAAAATGATAATGGAGTTATATCATAAAGTTTTGTCCTTGGAAAATGGGGCGGGCCCACGGGCCGACCCATATAGATAGATTCAAATCCTTTTATTTGAATTCGAAAATGAAAAGAGAAAAATGAAAGGAGTGGTTTTTGGGAAAAATCACCCCCTAACTCCCTATTTCCCAAACTCCTTTCTTTCTCATGCATGAACTTCTCATTTTTTTTTTTTGAATATGTAAAAACAAAAAAAATAAATGAAAGGGAGAGGCATTTCCCAAATGAACCCATTTTTTAGGCTAGAGAAAGAAAAAGGAATTTCTCACGTTCAAAGCGAGAGAGGAAAAGGGTTTAAAGAAAGATTGATCATCCATTTATCAAAATCATTTAGATTGCAGAATAAAAAAATGATTTGATTTTATGATATTTTTTAGATCTAAATTATTTAACTATGAGGAAAGATAATTGATTTTAATTCATTTTATGATCCTAAAATATTTTATGCATGTAAAATGTCAAAATTTATTGATTTGTTTTTAAACCTATATTTCCTTTTGGGCTTATTTACAAGAGTAACCAACGAATCTGGAGAAATATTATGACACACTGTTTTAAGATAAAAGTATCGCTCTGATTAAAGTTGTCTGATTACGCGAACATATTTATTTATTTTCTTTTCAAAAGACTTTTTTTTTTTTTTTTAAGGAAATGGATTTAAATCGGAGAAAAAAGAACAGAAGTAAGGAGGCTTTTGCGCTTGAACGACTTTTCAAAAGACTCTGCGCCCCACAGAAGTATGTCCCTCATGACCCATCATCACGTGCATAACATTATAATTTTCTCGGAAAAAAATAGGAAAAGAAAGTAGTAAGTGACAGTAAATATTAAAATAATACAGAAAACATAGGGATAAAAAATTAATCAAACCACAACTTAGTAAGAATTATTGACATTGTCAACAACTATATTAATAGCATTCAAAGTCTAAAATCTAATTATCATTTAGGTATATGCAAATTTTAATTTTCTACGAGGAGTCCGAAGATTTTTAGTTGCAATCGGTGGTAGTCGGATGAATGGTGGAATATTTTAGGGTAAAGTATAAAAGTGCAGATTGAACTATGGAATAATGACCCTAAGGCATAAATAAAAAATGTGATAATTGTCAAATATCTGAATTTTGCAAGAAAATGCTAATTAAGAAAATATTTAGACACAAAACTTAGCAGAGTCAATTTTTTTGCTTATGCCGTTAATTTTTTGAAGGATAAATTATATATCATAATTAAGAGTTTATCATTTTTACTTATAATTCTAATTTTATTATTATATACCATAATGAAAACCACGTTCACGGCCTCTCTCTCTCTCTCTCTCTCTCTCATAAACAAAGCGAACGACCTCGCTGCTAGGTGGGCTACCTGTGGTGGGTTCGTGACTCTCTCTCTCTCTCTCTCTCTCTGTTTCTCTCCCTCCTGCATTGATTTAGTCTATACCAATTGTGTTTCATGTCACTGAGCATTGATTTTGCTGACCGAATTACAATTCTAGGCTTAAGATTTGAGCACCCGATTAACTCAATTTTAGTTTTGCATTTTTCCAAGTTTGGGCAAGTGTTACTGGAAACTCGCTAGGTGTTCGACAAAATGTGCATTAGAGATGAGTCTACGAAATTGAAGGTATGTCTGTTACAATTGTCGCATTTTCTATATTTGTTAACCAAAGTTGACTGACCTCAGATGTTATTTAAATACTAATTTAGCTACAATTACCAAATCCCAAACACATTTTTAATTTGGATGAAATCCCGTTTTGGCGGATAAATTCACAAAGACAAATACTTGATTCATTGCAGCGAGTTAAAAATGTTGAGGGAATGTAGTCAAAAGGACTACAATTTGGGTTCTGCTGCTATTTTCTTTTTCTTTTTTCATTTGTGGACAATTAAATAAAGCTGGTAAAGAGTTTTTTCAAATGTCTTTTCTATATTTTAGTATTAAAATTTTTGTTAATGAGTGTATTTTTTTAATTTTTATAATTTATATGTAAAAAAAGGTACAGTGATCGAAATCAAATGTTAATAAAAATGTGAGAAAATATAATATATTTCATATTTTCGGATTTTAAAAACACAGTGCAAAGTATAATATAGTTCTTTTTATTTTTATAATTTTACCAAATAAAATATTTCTAAAAAAATCTTTAAATTTCATGGATCTACCGCCAGCCAAACAAATAAATTTTTGTGAAATCTCATTAAATCTCATCTGCGAAGCAAAGGGTAAACCACTACAATTAGTTAATCTTATCATTGTCTCAAAATTTCATTAATTTCCCAAACAAATGAATGGAAAAACTTAGTTTCTTACTCTTAAATTTTCACTTTTTCCAAGCAAAGGGTAAACCACTACAATTAATTAATCTTATCATTGTCTCAAATCACCGCTGAAGGCTATTGGGATATAGACTGACCCTCCGCTTTGTTGCCCTATGAATGTGTGGAAGAGACTCGTGGGATTACTATACCCGAGAGCTTTAGACAGGGGATCGGATTTATTATGGGACAGAATCCGGTGGTTGCCTCTCAGTTAGCTCGGCTTATAGATCCTTACAGTATTTGGAGGATGTGACTCAGCAGGGTCTCTTGATTGGAGATGGATGAGAAAATTAAAATGCCCGGAAAGAAAAAAAGTTTTTCCTATGGGTAGTGACTCATAACCAAGTATTCACTAATCAAGAGCGGGTTCAGAGTCGATGTTCCACAGATGCTAAATGCCCCCTATGTTACTTGGAAGAGGAGACGACAATTCACTTTTCGAGAGATTGTGACAGGAGTCGTTGGACTTGGGAGTTGCTTCGGGGGGAGTCTTACTTCCATGGATTGGCCTTTATGACGGAAGACATTTTTGTTTGGTTGAATCGTTACTGTTGTTCTCATGTTACTCAATGGATAGTCCCTGATCAACCCCTCTTGTGTCCATGTTGTGGGCTTCGTGGAAGATGAGATGTGGTTTTTTAGGGAAGTGATTTTCACTGGAGAAAGTTATTCATGTTACAGTGGGCTATGCTGAGAATTCGTTTGCGGCTGCTAGTAAGAGTCGAGACACTTCGTACATGAAGGGTAGGTGGGTTAGTTGGTGCCCCCCCCCCCCCGGCGTTCAGATGTTTCAAATTGAATGCAGATGGCTCTGTGTATTTACACTCCGATAACGGAAGTGCGGGAGGCATTGTCAGATATGAGCATGAATCTTGGGTCTTTAGTTTTATAGCTAACTTGGCAATTGTTGACCATGATCTTGCCAAAATACGTGTTGTCTACGAGGGTCTCCGAATCTTGATGGACCATCAATTTTCTCCGATGATCCTAGAGCTGGATTCCTCATGGTGGTCAAGGATTTGAAGTCTCATAGTCCGGTTTCTCATTGAAACTCCCACTTACTGAACGATTGTCGGGATTAATTCAGAAGCT
Source organism: Dillenia suffruticosa (assembly GCA_033439265.1). Taxonomy (NCBI): domain Eukaryota; kingdom Viridiplantae; phylum Streptophyta; class Magnoliopsida; order Dilleniales; family Dilleniaceae; genus Dillenia; species Dillenia suffruticosa. Next base: position 5,241,216 of record JAVTVX010000027.1, read on the forward strand.
TTCAATTCAAGAAGTTCAATATATCCCTAGAGAAGGAAACTCGTGTGTCGATGCTCTTGCAAAGTTGGGTCATCGAGTCTCCCCAAGGGTTCATCCTCTCCGCTCTCCTTCTAGTGAGATCCTTCGTCTATTAAAGAGAGACTTGAGGGGGGGGGGGAGGATGGCCTCTCTTGGAGTCTATTTTGGTTTCTTATTCTCCTCCTTGTAATAAAAATAAATAAATAGATAAATAAATAAAACTCCAAATGGATTTATTATCGTGTACCAAAAGAGTAGTGATTGAAATTAAGTGTTAATAAAAATGTCAAAAAATATAATATATTTTATATTTTTAGGTTCTAAAAATACGTGGCAAAGTATAATATATTTCTTTTTTGTAATTTTACCTAATAAAATATTTGTAAAAAGAAAAATCTTTAAATTTCATGGATCTTTCGCCAGCCTAACAAATAAATTTTTGTGAAATCTCATCTGCCAAGCAAAGGGTAAACCAATACAATTGATTAATCTTATCATTGTCTCAAAACTTCATTAATTTCCAAACAAATGAATTAAGTTAAGCAAAATGAATGGAAAAGCTTAGTTTATCAATCTTAAATTCTCACTTTTTCTATATATAGGAAAGAATGTGTTTTGTTATAACGTATTTTGGTTGGTTGCATCAGTTGCAAGAGATACTCAAGGATTTTCAACATAACAAAAACATCAGATATAATGAGTTTCATAAAAAAAGAAAAAAAAATGATGTATCCAACCTCAAATTTAGGGGGTGGGAATTTATGAGGCTAGTGGTCATGTTTATATATCGGTTCTAAAAATTGAGTTAGTCGATATATAATTTAATATTTCCAACTACTTTGTGCATAAATATAAAGAATTGATTTGGATTAATTTCAATTGAATTAAACAAAATGCATTAAGCTTTTAAAATGATTTTGATATGAAAATTTGACATTTACATTAAAAATTAGATATTAAAATAAAGAATTTTGATATTTATATATCATATTTTAAAAAAAAAATTGAATTAATGGATATGTACTGTGCTAAGATTTTTTCTTTTTTTTTTTTAAGTTAGACAAATTCTTTGTATTATCAAATTACCATCTCCTAGTTTTTTTTTTTTTTTTTATTTGGTGAGGAATTTACCATCTCCTACTTAGACACAATATGGGAACTTTCATAAATTTAAGTTGTGCTTTTCAATGCCATTTTGATCCCCAAGAAAGATTGATGTGAACAACTCCTTACTAAAAACACATTTTTCATTGCTGCTTGCACCCGCAGACTTGTAGTGCTGCTTGGGCATAATCCTATTTCTTTGGGTAAATAGTATCGAAAAATTAATAATCCCAATAAAAAGAAAATATTATTTAAACTTCAATTTTTAAATATTTGAAGATATATAATCAATTTTTTGAATGAAAAGTGTTTAAAAAGTAAAATTATTAATTTTGAAAAATATACTATTTTTTATTTTCAAGATGTGAGCACTTTTTTCGGAACCCATTTACCCCTTTTCTTCTTCACTTTCAATGGGAAATGATGCCAGATTTTTTGGGAAAGAGAGGACAGAAAGAATTGAGAGAAGAGAGCAGTGAGAAAAGACAGAAATGATAGAAGAGGAAATATCAATATCTTTATATTGAATTTGTAAGGTCGCATGGATACGTAGTGTCTAAATTTTTGGGATAATTGGGTTACTTGAAATTCATATGGTTGTTACATTAATTAATATCGCATATAATATCATGCGATGTATTTAGCGCTAATAGTTTATAATTTCTATCGTATGATTAGAATTGTAATAAATTTAAAATTTTAGGACTTGATAGGAAAAATGAAAAGATTTATAACTAAATAATAAAATGGGTGAAGGGTTTCGGATTCTTTAAATAATCATATCCTTTTTAATTGAAAAAAAAAATTAAGAGGAGGGGTTGGGGCAACAAGATTTCTTTTACCAAGCTATAATTTTTGTTTCTAATCCGTCGGTAATTTTTCACCCCCTTCCCCATCTTACTGAACATGTCCTTACTCTTGCAAAAACTGAAGGTTTGTAGTTGGATCATGCAAGGGGGGCAAAATTCATTGTCATTATGTCATGATTATAGAAATTCACCCATATAATATGCTTCCATTTTAATAAAGTTAGAAGAATTATATATTAATTTTGGAATAATTCTTTTCATCCAATAAAAATTATCATTTTATCACTAGTAGTAAATATATAAAATGAATTTTATTATTTTGGTTCAATGATTTTTTTAAAAGATTTTTCCTATATTTACTTGGTGAAACATATTTTTTAAAAAAATAGGTGTCACAAAACTGGTAAAATTTGAATTAAAATAAATAATAATCGCTCAAAGGTTAGAAGTTAAAAGTTTCGGTTGAGATTTTTTTTTAATCCTTTTTCTTCACTAAAATTGTAATAAAAGTATCTCAAAATAGCGGATAATGTTCGACTCTATAGTGCATTTTCATTTATCGTAAAATATGAATATAATACAAAACTATAATCTCATGTTTCCATTAAATTAAAAAATTCGATGACAAAAGACAAGAATAATTGATCAAAATAGGCTAATTAATATGACTTTATCTAGTTTTTGACTGGTCTGACGTTTTTAATCATACAAATTAAGTCAATGTTTTTGAAAATATCTATTTTACGCTTGATCTCCGTTTAAGAATTTTATTATAAAAATTTAAACGCCTATAGATATATGTAAATATATATATTATATTTATAAATAAACTATGTGATATATAACTCCTATTAAAAGAAAGATATTTCTACCATAAAAGCTTCCTTAATCCAGCTAACCTAAATCAGAGAAAAATGGAAAACCATAGATTTTAATTTCATACCCTTTTCATTTAATGTGATCATGAACAATCTTTATAAATAGTACTATTCTTTGCAAGAGAGAGCAAAAGCAAAAGAGAAAGAAAAGAAAAGAGCAAACAAAGGCACCAACAACACATTTGTTCTCTTTTTTAAGGCAATGGCGTCCATCACCAACATTCTCTGTGCAGTCCTTTTGCTTTGTTTCATTGGGCAAGATATTGCAGGTAACTACACACATTACAGTATAGAAAATAACTTCCCCTATTTTTGAATCAATAGGAGAAAGCTACATTAACTTTTCTTTCTTGGTCCTCCTTTTGGTTATTATCTCATGTAAGTCTCTCTCTCCCATTAAACAAACTTTTAATGGATAACAGGTATAGCTGAAGCATCGAGGGAAGTAGCACATGGCATTAATAATCAAGTGGTGTCACCAAACGAGATAAGCTGTCGAAGAACTAGTGATTGTTTTGCTCATTGTCATAATTGTAAATCTATAAGGTGTGATGTGGGTGCAGGTGTGTGTGATTGTGTTGATTGTAGCATATGGCACTGAGTTATTCTGTCTCACATTTGTGTTGAACAATAAGGCATAGCCACTACATGAAATATGTGTACTTTCCTCCTCATGAACTTTTTTTTTTTTTTTTAATATACATAAAATAAATTAATGGAAATAGTTTTTCATTATTCAATGCCCTTTTTTCTTGAGAACTTTTTTTTTTACTTTTAATTTTTATATTTTGCAAGTGACATCATTTGCAATAATTTATAGTTTTTGGAGAAAAATGTAATTTCACCACATAAATTTTTTTGGGTGAAACACGGAAAGATTTTATTCAGTTGTAAGTACCAAAAAATTTAACAAAAGAAAAAGACAGAGCAAGTGGCCAACAAGCTGCAATAACCCAAAGATATGCCTGTTCGCTCAAAAATTTAATTAAATTTATAAATTATTATCACACGATTTTGTTATTAAACTAAGAAAACTTGCAATAATTAAGTTTTTTGACCGACGAAGGTTAGTGATCAGGCAATTATCAGCTTATGAGGTCAGTTTGTCTGCTGAGGTGGTAATGATATCGAAATCTTGTGTTGATATGTCTCTTGACGAGGAAAAAGCTGAAATACTGTCTTTCTATTAAAATAAATGAGTAAATTATATACACAGTTGTTAAAGTTTATTCTATTTTTATAAATTAGTACCTATAATTAGAAATGGTATTTTATGATACTCAAATTTTTTAAAGTATAACGAATTGATCATTTTATCAATAATAATAACAAGAAAACGATTAATTGCTGACGTAAAATAACGTGACAGATTACATGTCATACGACTGCTGACTTGTAGTTGTTATGTCAGTATCTTAAGATATCTCATATTACTACGTCAGCACTATCATACACTACATTACCACGTCAGCATTAATGCTAACGTGATAATACCACATTATCATTTCGAATTAATAAAATTTAATTTTTTAAAATAATAAAAAATAATAAAAAATTAAAAGATTATTTATAAAAAATTAAATTTTAACGCTATTAAATTAAAAAATTCATCTTCTCTCTCTCCTCTTCTCCCCTCCCCTTTCTCTCTCCTCTCCCAATTCCAAACCCATCCTTCTCTCTCTCTCTCTCTCTCTCTCTCTCTCTCTCTCTCTCTCTCTCTCTCTCTCTCTCTCTCTCTCTCTCTCTCTCTCTCTCTCCTGCGCATTTCTACTCATTTTTGGATGTTACACAGAATCCAACATATAAACAGACCTAATCTCATCCGCCTTGCATATATATATATTTTTTTTGGGGGGGGGGGGTGGGGGAGAAGAGAGAGAGAGAAAAAACATGTTCTTTGTGAGGTAATATATTTTCATCAATTTTCCACAGAGCAACATGTGAAGTTCATATTTTCATCGATTTTCCACATATTAACATTTTCAAAGAAACCTAAATGAGGTTTTGCTTCCTATTCTCCGTTTTTTCTTCAATTTTTGCCGGATGCTCCACTCACCCACTTGATTTCATCAAAGTCCGAATGCAATTGCAAGGCGAAATTGCTCCTAAACCCACTGCTCAATTTCTTACCCTTCATCCTACTCTTGCCTTTCACTTTCCTCACTTAATTTCTCTGGTCGACATTCACATTCCTACTCCTCCACCACCTCCTCGTGTGGGAATCAAAATTGTTCAACAAGAGGGTGTTACCGTCTCGTTCTCCGGTGTCTCTGCTACTGTTATATGGCAGACATAGGCTTCGGTGATGGCTTCACCATCGCCGATTAGGATAGGAGCCGGGTGGGGGTGTGGGTGAGGGTGAGGGAGAGATTTGAAACTTGGATTTCACACATGGATTTTAATGTAGTGTGTGAGAGAGAAAGAGAGGAGCTGCGCAGGAGATTGAGGAGAGAGAGAGAGAGAGGATGGGTTTGGAATTGGGAGAGAAGAGAGAGAAAGGGGACGGAAGGAGAAGAGAGAAGATGAATTTTTTAATTAGTTAAAATTAAATTTTTTATAAATAATTTTATTATTTTTTATTAATTTAAAAAAAATTAAATTTATTAATTTAAGATGATGATGTGACACTGCTACGTTAGTGTTAGTGCCGACGTGATAATGTAGTGTATGATGGTGCTAACATGTTATGTGACACGTTAGTAATTTGTTGACATGGTAATATGAGATTTTTTCAGATATGACATGGTAACGACAAGTCAATAGTCGTATAATATGCAGGCTGTCACGTCATTCTATATTAGTAGTTAACGACTACCCTATTGTCGTTATTGATGGAATGACCAATTCGTTATACTTTTGAAAGTTTAAGGATCAGAAGATAGCATTTCTAATTGTAAAGACTAATTTATAAAAATAGAGTAAATTTTAAAGACCGAATATATAATTTACTCTAAAATAAACCAAGAAAGAGAGAAAGTGTGTGTGTGTGCGCGCGCTATGCCTATGAGAGAGAGTTTGTCCGAAAGGTTCCTCGTCTCACCTTCTTCATTAAATTACACGTTCATTTTCATTACGCCAAATGCTTACATCACGTGATTGTAGAGAGAGAGAGGGGGGCGCTCCCAACATATCTACTTTTATCGATGAGTTTTAACTCAAATAACACCTTTCTTTATTTAATATGCTCGATTTCGAGCCCCATTGTATGCACAGAAAAAAAAATAAAACACATTTGCTGCACCTTTCTTCTTCATTTAAGTAGATTCTTCATTTAAGAGACAGAAAGGGAGAAAGATTTCTTGTCATCGACATTGAATTAATGTATGAGATAATACATTTTATGAATTTCATAACAGTACATGTTAATTATTACTACCAGAAAACACATCATTAACGCGAAAAAATCCGCCACTCAAAATAATAAATCTATCGTTGAAGGATATTAACGACGAATTTTTTTCGTCGGTTAATGTGTCAATAAAATTTCCCTCACTAAATATTAACAACGGAATACTATCCGTCGCTAATATCAGTGACAGATTAGCGATGGAAAAAATTCGTCGTTAATATTAGTGATGGAAAAAAATCCATCACTGATAAAAAAATACAGCGACGGATTGATTTTTGAGTTCTTAAAAAAGAAAACACCCTGCTCTGGAAAAAAATCCATCATAAAAAAATATAGCGATGGATTGATTTTTGAGTTCTCAAAAAAGAAACCACCCTGCTCTAGGTGCGTGCCTGCCTGCCCGTGTGCTATTGCTTTAATATGCCTAAAATTCCTCCAACCCGGTCTTCGATGAGTATAGAACCTTGTGCACAAACAAAGTAATTACAACACCACAACCACTGTACCACAGTGAACTCTCATCTTTATTTTTCACTTGTTATTTTTATCTCACTTTTTTTAATAATAATAAAATAATTTAAAATGATAATTTATTATAAAATAATAAAATAATAAAATTTTAACTCAAAATAAAATATTACAAAATTTTTAAAAAATAAAATAATATTATTTTTCTACAAAATAAAATAAAAAGAAAAGGAAAAAGAATTATTAAATAAAAAATAAAAATAAAATTTTAAAAAAAAAATCCGTGGCTAAAATTTTCGTCGGTATTCCGTCGCTAAAATTTCTGTCTGTAATTCATCACTAATCCGTCGCTGATAGTTGTATTTATTTATTTTTTATTTTTTTTACCCTTCACCATTATAGTGACGAATTAGCGAGGGAAATTTTTTGTCGTTAAAAATTCTGTAGGTAATCTGTTACTGATAGGTTTACAGAATTTTTTTAACTGTTCATCACTACAGCAATGAATTAGCGATAGAAATATTTCCGTTGTTAATCGCTCGATATATAGTCTAACGTTAATCTATCGTAAATTTATAATTATCACTAACGAATTTTTTTCTATCAATAATTTTTCGTCACCGGTATATGTTTTCTAAGAGTGTATTTTAAATGACAACAACCAATGAAACTCATTATATCTTGTTAATGTTCTCTCTCTCCCTAACATTAAACAAACTTTTAATGAAGAAACGTGCACAAGAAAGTGCGTAGAAAAATAGTACGCTATTCGCTGTTGCATTAATAATCAAGCGGAACACGATCAAGATTGCGAAATTTTATGTCCTCGTTTCTGCGCTTCATCAATCTGTCGTTAGGGTTAGTGTTCATGTGGCTCTTGTCAACCACGTTGAATTGCTGGGGCCTCATGTATGAAATATGGGTACCTCCCCCCTGATGAACTATTTTCTTAATAATTAAATAAAATTGTTTGTCCCCCTGATACTGTATAACGCATGACCCCACTGCCCTGCATGTGCATGTCTTACCGGTCATGTTGAATGTTGAAAGTAATTCATAATTAAAATTCATGGTATCTTAACTCTTAATAGATAGGATTTAAATGAATGTAATATTTATGATTAATTTTATATTATTTTTAAATAAATATTACACTAATATTTATATTTTATAATATTTGATTTAAGAGTAGACTTACAATAGAAAGGGAAGAAAAATAATACTCTTTTATTAGCACGTGGGCACATGAGTTTCAAAAGGTAACGTAAAATTTTGAAGATTTACAATAGTAAAAATTTCATTTCTCAATGACACATCCAAGAGGAAATTGGAGTGAAACTGGAATATTGAAGATTTTAAAAAATTTTATTCCATTTTTAATATTTAGGAAAATAAATTTTTTAAAATATAAATTTTTTAGAATATTATGTTTTAAGAAATTTACTTTTTATTTATTTAGTAGTGGTATAGGGTTATATATAAATAAATAGGGTTATATATACATATATATATGTATATATATATATATATATATATATAAATAAATAGTAGTAATGATCTAAATGATCTTATTTACTTGATATTTGTGGATATTTATTTAATCTATATGTTTAATATTTATGATTGATTTAGATTTATTAAATAGAAGTCTATATTTAATAAATCTAGAATAATTTACGACCATTTAAAAATAGCAAGATTTGTATATTTTTTATAAAGTGGTGATTGACATAGTTTTATGGTTTCGCAAGCGGTAAGATTTATATCAAGAGATTAGATAATTTAATTTAAATAAATATAGATCGGAATTTACTGGTTAGAACCGGATCTCTCTAGATCGTAATGCTGTTGAAATATTAAATTCAACGATGGTCTCTTGGGTTGTCTTTCGATTAGACAAGTAATTAACGATGGTATCTTGATTACTGAATAAGTAAGGAGAGATTGATCGTTTCGTAATACTTAACGGTTATAATCAATTTATTCATATAATATCTAGTAATTTTTGTATCGATAATCAATCAAATACATCAAGTGGGAAAAAACTCATTTGACTAGATTTTACTCTCATTAATATTCTTTCTTTTAATTAGCATTATTTAGTTGTTTTATTTTAATTAATTTTTATTGATTTATTTATTTTTGTTAGATTTAGATAATCTCTCAAACCCTCCATATTTTTATTTTTTTTGAAAGAGATAAATCCGTTATTTCCTGTAAATTTGACTCTACTACTCTAAACTCATATTAGTAAATTAGCTATTTTATTTTTGATTGTTTAACGATACATTAACCCCATGACTGATATCCATGTTGCTAGTAAGTTAAATCTTTGACCTTTCACCAAAATCCTTTTTAAAGAAATGTCCGCTTGATTTTCTATCAAAAAATAAAATTTCTTAGATGGACGAATTCGTAAATTCATAAGTTTTTATTCATCTAAACACTAGAGTTAAGAAAATGAAGGGTTATTTTTCTAAATATTAGATTTAGTGATCAGAACTATAATGATATTTTTATTTGACTCCTAAAAATGATAAAATCCATTTTTGGAAATTGATTTTAAAATGATGTTTTTAAATTTTGAAAAATAATAAAAATGAAAAAAGAAATTGATTTGTAATTGATTTTTGGAAAATCGATTTCTCATAAATCTGACTTCAAAGTGCTCTCTCCTCTCTCTCTCTCTCTCAAGTGACTTCAAAGTGCTCTCATGTACTGCGTTGTATGTTAATTATAGTGTTACTTCTGTTTGAGCATGCATGAATAACAAAAATGAAGGGCAAGAATGGAATGGCATTTTTATTCCACCTTAGATGTTCTGACTATATTTCTTCTGAAATTTGTTCTTCTGAAGCTTTAAATTTTTTGTACTCCAAATTTAGATTTTTCTTACGTTGTTCTCTGTGCTGTTGACCTGTACACAGTACTTGACTGGTGAAAGAAAGCTGCACCCTTTAGAGATCATAAGTCGATTTCTAAGAGAGAGAGAGGGAGAGAGAGAGAGAGAGAGAGAGAGTTAGTATTAATTTTTCAAAACTCAACTTTAAAATCAATTTTTCAAAAATGAGCATAAGGTTCACCTTGTATTTCATTGTATTATTTTTCAATATTTCTAAAAAAAATACACCAAAAAACCCAATAAGAAAATAAATAAATATCATATTATAACTTGTACTAAGATTTTAAATATCCAATCAAAAATCATTCAACACTCTCTGCGCATCATCGGCATAGCTGTCTCCTTCGGTTGTCAAAGTTTTGTGAGTATTGTCATGGCAACTGCCATGGCAGTAATTACCCTAATAGTTTCCACCACGGTAGTACTCACTACTATAATCATAAATATATGGTTTTCAAACATAACTCGAACTTGATTTTAAATTTTCATCGTTTTTTCTTCTGCTCCAGCATATACCGAATAATTTAATTTTTATTTACAATTGTTTTTAGTACATCTTCTACTATAGTAATAATATATCCTTCCCCCCCCCCCCCAAAAAAAAACAAAATTCTTGTACTATATTGACCAAGTATACTAATACTATTTTTTTGTCCAATACTTACTACGAATTCCTAGTTAATTGGTAGAATCCGTTCATAAATTCCGGTGAGATATCTAAGATGCTGACCATGATTTCTTAATTGTTTTAATTAACAAAAAAAAAAAAAAAGAAAAGAAAAGAGGAATTGCAAAAAGTATGTGTAATAATGGGTATTGACTATAAAAGTTTTAGAGATCGTTGTATTATCTTATGATGCAAGTGAAATATGGGGTACAATTTTAGATAGAAACTGAGATGGGGCAACGGAAGAGGAAGCACGATATCTGAATTTTGTTTGATTAATTTAATTCGACTATTATAAGATCTATTAAGAAATTTACTCTCTCAAAACTCATTTCTCCATCCTCATTGCTCTACTACAGCCACAGCAATTTGGTGAAGAGGAAGTAGGACTTTATGAATCCTTTGGATAATCTCGCTACCAACACTTGTTGTCATAAATGGGATGGACACCTTTGTCCTTTAATCAGGTCAGGGTTCGACTCTCCTGGGCATAGAAAAAACAATATTAGGAGAGCCGTCCCCACAAAAGTGGACACTACAACGGTCGATTCAGATTAGTTGGAGTGAAATTTTGGATACTGGGTGGTGATTAAGGTACAAAGAAAAAAAAACAGAGATAACCTCTCAAATCTCAACCCAATGGGGACCCAAAGTAAACCTATCTCAGTCCCCAAGGGGATAGTTTAGTGGTCATAATTCTCCTTCTCAACCCGGTGATTTCATATTCAAATATTAGTGTAAAAAAAAAAAAAAGAAGTAAACCTATCTCACAAACCCTCAAACCCGGCCCAGATTTCCAGATTGGGCCTAGATAGATCAAGATCCGAAACTGAACCATCTCGGTTTCTCTAGGGATAGAACCAGAACACCAGTTCCTGTTGGAAACCATGGTATGGGCTAGCTAGCTCCAAGGCCTAAATAAGTGACTAAACAAAAAACCAAAAACAAAAAAGGAAAAAAGGAACATGGATTTACGTAAGTTGGGGAAAATAAGGAGTGTAAAATGCAAAGGAAGCTGCGGCATTACTCCAAGATCCTCTTATTCCCCAACCAAGAAAAAAAAAAAAGATCCTCTTATTCAGGTATGAAATATAAGTTATGGAAAGTTTTGTATGTTCTACAAAATCCCACTTTTTTTATTATAAAATGTAATGAATTGGTGGATATGAAAACTGCGGTTTTCTGTTCAACTGAATGTATGTTGGAACAATGGAGAACTGAAGGTGAGAGTCTGGAAAAAGCGTATGGCTATGGAGGTGTTGACACCAAGGAAATTGATTGATCATATGCCCTAACTTATCGGTTAGTAAAAAATATCAAGGGAACTGATCGCAATGACCCCATCTATGGGGATGGGGATTAGACCCAGTTGGATAAACATGACAGGAATCCTAAATCCACTGGAAATTTGACATGACAAAGATCAATTCAAATCAATTTAAAGGGAGGATGAGATAAAGATCATTTGCAATTAGGGTGGGATCTCGATGGACAGACAAACTTTTATCACTCCTCATTATACCCAAATTTTCTTTATGCAGTTTTTCCTTTCGCTTTTGTTTTTCTTTCTATTTAAGATGTCGTAGGTTCTTTTTAAAAAGCAAATTTAATTTTTCAATTTCGATTACTGTTTTACAAGTTTCAGATTACTTTTAATAAAGATCGCATTTTCATTTATTTACACCCTTGTTTTATTATAGGCCTTATTGTGGAGAGTTTTCTTGAAAATGCCGAGAATCTAATCAGCAGTTAAAATCTTTGATTCAGGTCGTGGCATAGGAATATCAAACTCTTTTAAATTAAGTGATCAAATATTTTATCTCATAATCAGATAACTTAAATTTAAATTTTAGAAATAACAAAAAAGAATTTGAGAGAACTGATTTCTAAAATAGATTTTATAGTTTTTAAATTGAATTAATTACATAAAATTTAGATATTAGTGATAAAAAAAAAACCGGTGGCATAGGACTTAGAGGGTAGTCGAGCCCAAAGCAAGTCATAAGAATTATGGGCCTTACAATTTACTAGTCATACTTGTGATTTGATTCCAAGATTTGCTCAACGGGATGAATGAGATTACTTTGGCATAATGTGTGGTCTTGTCAAAACCAGAGCCTTCTTTTTTTTTTTGGTACAGACCAGAGCCTTCTTTTAGATCAAGGCAGAATGGCCTAAATTTGCACAACCATGTGTGATTGGAATCATAATTGGGAATTTTCAAGGAGGAGCCGGATCATCGTGGTTCACCAATCAGCAACCACCTTGCTTAGCAAAGATATATATGAACGAGCAGAATCTATGAGATTTAAGTGATAACTTTTCATTATATTGAATTTCATCCGATTCGATATTAAATTACATATTTTTTACAATAATGATATTTGAAATAATAAAAAATATTCGAGATCGAATATCATAGTGTATATATTTTACAAATAATATAATTTTGATCGATTAAATTAGGAAATGTCTTGATACTAAATTAGAGTTACAAATGAATACACTAAAATTTAAAAAATTTAAATTGAATCAGTTAAAAATTAAGTATATAAGACATATATTTGGTAATAGAACGATGAAAAAGAGATTAAATTAAAATGAGATGACGTAAAAAAATTATTTTAAATATTTTGAATCTATTATTCAGAATTATAACAATTTAAATAGGGATGTAAAACATGAAATCCAAATGGATTAGATGAAATGAAAAAATGTATTTGAAATTTTTTGTGAATTGCACGATACCATTGTAATTGTGGAAAAAAGTTTATAAAATCGTAATAAAATCTGTATTATAGTATAGTATTGAGTATTGAGTCATTAAAAAACAATAAGAGTATAAAATAACATGATAATATTCAAACAGATCTATGATAAAATTAAAAATATATATATATATGATTAGAAATTTAAAAATAGATATTAAGTTGAAAATAAATTTAATTATGGATAAAATGAGAGAGTATCACATAAAATGGTTTAGATATGTATAATGAAAATCCAAAAATGCACGAAAGAAGGTCGAGATATTAAATGTAGAAAATTTAGTAAAATATCAAAATAAATTATTAAAACTATGGATATAAATTATCAATAAAAATATGAATGTTAAGAGTTTAATTAATAAGATAATTTTAATCGGTAACTGCGAGATTTCAAACAAATTAATTATTATTATTATTTTAAATTTTTACAATAGTTTAATTTTAATTTAATTTTATTTATTTTGATTATATATATATATATATATATATTTTTTTTTTTTTTTTTTCTTTTCTATACGATTGTCTCAAACTGTATGCCCCAAAATTTGACTCACTCGATGATGCTTTGAATCTGCTCGAAGCAGCACGAGAAAAATTAATAAGGCAAACAGTCGATACACATTTTCCGACAATAGTTGTAGCATCTAATACCCACAAAAAAAGGGTTTGTTCAATAAATTGACAAGCACTTGAAACCCCCATCACATGTTTCCATAATTTCTCATGAATGCTCTTCTAATTGCTCTCATCTGCTTGGCTAACATAATTACCTCCAAATCATAAAAGTGTACAAAATTTGAAATGCCATTGCTCAACTAACGCGAAGATCGACCAGCCACCATTCTTTTTTTGGAATTCTTAAAATTTTTAAAATTCATGGAACTAATAGAACATTGGGCAATCAAAGTTCAAAGCATCATTAAAGTTCTTGAAATTTTATCAATTGTTTTCGAGAACCCACCTTTTGCCCTCTCCTATTTTTCAAATCCCATAATTAATTTTCCATTTTTCTAAGTCCAACTAAAAGCAACTGGGCTCCCAACCACGTGTGTCCCATCAGACCACTCGATCCTCCCAAACATATTCGTATTGGGCGCCATCGAGCCTGCCGCGAACGTCACCGTGTACGATTGCTTCACATTCTTTTCCGAGAAGGTCAATGATTCTGGGTTGACCGTGATCTTGACTGACTCCGACGGTGATGAAATCGTGACCTTGTACGTTCCTGCAGATCCGACGTTGCTGAGAGCACGAGTGTATTTCACCACGGTGGACCCTCCCTCGCCTGATTGCAGAGGGACAGCAAAAGATGGGTAGTTGAGTTCGGTGGCTCCGTATTTCTTACTGTCATCACACGTGAAGTTTTTTCTGGAGACAGTGCTTATCTGCGACGCGGTGTAGTTCAAGGAACACAGAAAGTCGAGATAGTCGTCGGTCGTGATATCATAGACGAGACCTGGATTGAGGGCTGAAACGGGGTCCACGTGTCCGGCTCCGAAATCGAACGGCGTGGCTGCCTTCCCAGTAGAGGTGTCTTCAATAATTTTCCCATTTTTGTAAGCCGTGTAAGCCGTAGTCATCAAAGCCGAGCGAATCGCGGCTGGGCTCCATTCAGGATGAGCCGCTTTGATAAGTGCAGCTAAGCCGCTAACATGTGGACACGACATTGAAGTACCCGAAATGATGTTAAACGCGACCCGTCTTGTATCCACTGCTAAACCTGTGGGTCCCACGGCTTCAGACCAACCCGCTAGGATGTTGAGTCCTGGCGCAATCAAATCAGGCTTCAGGATCTCGGGAGTGACAGAGTTAGGGCCGCGTGAGCTAAAAGCCGCTACCACAGGTGATGGTTCCACCCCAACTTTTGTTCCTTCAAACCAAATGGTCACAGTGGGGTTCGGATCCGAGAACAAGTAATTCTTTAACTCATCACCATTTTTCTCACCCACCGCCGTCGCTGGCAGCAAGTGGGCATCAGCCACCAGCTCCTCCCCGTTCGCCGCCGTGTTCGCCAACACCATCCCGGCTCCCCCGGCAGCTTTAACAACCGCACCCTTTTGGACTCTAGCGTTGACTCCTCTATCACACAGCACAATCTTACCCGAAACCTTTTCGGGTATTAAAGAACCCATCATACACAAATTCCCATTTGTGGCATTACTAGCATTACCGGCGTAAATAAAAGGCAGAAGAGTGGAAGCAAGTGACTGTCCTTTGTAAAGCGAAACACCGGAGTAGTTCTTGCCATTCCCAAGACTAACAAACGCCGGAAAATCCCGGTCTAGAGTTCCGGCACCGACAGTCGTAATCCACGGTGCCACATTGGACAAACTGTACGATGATGGACCGGCATTACCTGCGGAGCAGGAAACAAATATACCCTTCTCAATAGCAGCAAATGCACCAATAGCAACACTATCCCGATAATAATCCGACATTCCACCTCCGAGAGAAAGAGAGAGAACATTCACATTGTCCGCTATTGCGCTATCCAGTGCCGCCAATATGTCGGAGCTAAAACAACCTCCAATCCAGCAAACCTTGTACACTGCAACACGCGCTTGAGGAGCCATCCCACGCGCTTTGCCCGACGCGTAGCCTAAGAGGCTGGCATCTTCAACCACCGATCCGGCCGCAGTTGTGGCCGTGTGAGTTCCATGGCCGTCGTCGTCGCGGGGAGATTTAGATTCCTTGGATTCGTCGACGGGACCTAGTGTCGCCTCGTAACCTTTGGAGAAAAACCTTGCTCCAATCAATTTTCGGTTGCAGTTGGTTTTGTTAAAATTCGTTCCCTCCTCACACGCGCCTTTCCATGTGCTCGGCACGGGACCGAGTCCGCTGTCGTCGAAGCTCTTGCTCTCCGGCCAAACACCCGTGTCTAGAA
Organism: Dillenia suffruticosa; assembly: GCA_033439265.1. Taxonomy (NCBI): domain Eukaryota; kingdom Viridiplantae; phylum Streptophyta; class Magnoliopsida; order Dilleniales; family Dilleniaceae; genus Dillenia; species Dillenia suffruticosa. The sequence continues at coordinate 5,257,063 of JAVTVX010000027.1, forward strand.
CTCCGACGATGACTTCGCTTTGTATGTCCGATGCCGGAAAAACTCCCACGCTTTTGTCAAGTCCGAGGAATTCAGGAGTGCGAGTCGTGTGAAGCTCGTATTTAATTTCAGGCAATACAGACAAAATCCCTGGTAGGGATTGGAGAGCTTTCGCTTCGACTTCGGTTAATCGTGTCGAAAAACCGTGGATTGCATTGGTGTAAGTGTAGATCATCTCGGCTGATTTGGAGACAGATTTCAGGGATGAATCGAACCAGTGAGTGTGCTCAGTGAATGTCGTTGGCATTTTCGATTTCTCCATATGAACGATGAATGTTTTCTTCGTAATGGATGCATTGCAAAAGTTCACTAGTATGAAGACAACAAGAAGAGCGAATATCTTCATTTTCATGGGAGTTAAAAGAGGAGAGAAAGAGTAGAGGAAAATGGATCTAGAGAAGCTGCCTTTTACTATGCAAGAGATGAGAGAGAGGGGGGGAGAGAGAGGGGTGGGGAGGAGGGTGTGGGGTGTCCGCCTTCGGTGAATGATTGCGTTAAGACAAATGGATCACGGGTGCACCTCTCTCACTCTCTTCCCGCCCACCCCCTTTTCCTTTTATCCATGTATCTCTCTCTATCCATACTCCCCTCTCTTTCTATCTCGAGATTCTCCCTTCTCTACACCCTTTTCCTCACATTTCCTTTACGGTATTGAAGGAATTTTCCGGCCAGTATTAACACAAATTAGATTGTCTTTTTAAACGAGATATTAGAAATATTAGAATACCAAAACATGAATTCAACCATCATAAGACACGTTTCCTAGTGACTTGGTAGGACAATGGTCTTTCATAATCAAGGTATTAAGTTTGAAATAAGAAAATCAATATTTAAATTGGATACATTCAAATTAAATTAATTGAATTTTTATAATCAAATAAAAAAAGGCCTCTCATAAAATTGGAAGTATTTAATACAAGAAATTAGAAAATTTTTGTTATATTATTGCTCGAGATCACTTGTTTTCATAATTTATCTTAGAAATAGTAAAATAATGTTGGAACCATACGAAGTGGGACCTACAAGGGAGGACAATTCCTTGATCGACAATTAAGGGATGTTGGAAATTGCTGGGGGATACATATTTTTTTAAAATTTTCCAAATCAGATGACTTTCCAAATTCAAGTTCTGATCAACTCATTCTGATTTCCAGCAGTTACGGCGTGCTCATAATGGAGAAACAACAAAGACGAGCACTTGAATCTTGATGTCTACTCAGCGAGATCACGGGGCGTTGAGTATGCGCGTTCACAGTCTACAGAGCAGGTGAGAATGTGACGAGAGAGAGAGAGATGTGGAGGTTTCACCTACCAACCAACTTCGCACCTGTTTTCACTCCAAATTAACTGCGGACATGTATATGTTACAAGATTTTCTCTCATTTTTTATCCTTTAAAAAAACATAAGTAATAGTACTAAATCAACAACGAATTTTAAATGATAATTTACACAACTAATATGTATTGGTTAATTTTTTTATAAAACAGAATATTTATATAATTTATATTAAGAATTATCAATGCTGATTAAATCTGTTCTATTTAATATATGATTCATTTTACATATTAAAAAATAAATAAATGTGAAACTTAACTTTAAAAGTAAAAATGAAGTTGGCTGAAGTAATTTTTTTTTTAAATTAAGGGGTTGGATTTAAATAATTTTATAATTTAAAATCTTTCTTTTTATAAGAGATTCTGAAATTGTTTTCTTTATTTTCAAGTAAAATAATAATGCTAATAATAATAATAATTTTTATAAATCTTATAACATTGTAATTCAAATTAACTTCATATTTCATGATAAAAATTCTTGAAATCAAGTTTAATAGAATGAAATCAATAACATAAAATGGGTCTTTGCTATATAGTGTCGGTTTAATCTAACTTTTCTTTAACATAAAATCAGTTTAAAGTTAAAATCAAGTAAAATAATTTTTTAAAATATTCTTAAAAAAAAAACTATCTTTTTTCTAGAAAATAGAAAAAGAGAAGTTTTTTAAAAAGAGTTTTTGCTTATCTATTCTCTAACTTTCTTTTTAATGAAAATATGGGATAACAAAATTATCATTAATTATTTCAAATATTAAAATTTTTTCATATATATATATATATATATATAAACCCAAAAAATATTTTGTCACATATATATTTAATTTAAATATTTATGAAATTATCTTTTAAAAATGTATAAGCTTTTATATATTTATGAATTTAAAATATTTATTAATTTATGAATATTTTATAATTATTTATGAAATATTAATATCAATTGCCTTTTATTGTAATTTCATTAACTATTAAAACTTACATACTTTATTTTGCCTAACAATTTGTCTACGAAAAGAGTTTTTTAAATAAAATCGACAAACAATTTTTCACTAAAATTTTAAATCTCTTATTTTTCACATTACTTTATAAGCAACAAATAAGAATTTTTCATCTAAAAAAGTTAACCAATGCTTTTAGTTACAAAAAAAAAAAAAAAAAGTTTACACGTTGTCTTATATTTAAGTCTAGTTGCGGTGATAAATTTGCTTGAAATATGAATAATATTTGCAATTTCTTCGATAGATGAGATAACATGAACATTGCATAGCCACTATGAGGGCTATCAATTCTTTCAAATAATAATAATATACAAAAAAAAAGAAGAAATTTTAGCTTTTCTACAAAGGTCAATTGTAGTTTTTTTTCAACAATTAAAAATGTCAAATTTAGAATTTAATCTGTGCATGAAGATAGAATAATCAAACCAAAATAGAGCTCTCTTTTTTTTTTTAGCACTAAACTCTTTTCATGAATTAGGTTTTTCAAACAAAAAAATGTGTTTATTTTCTTCTGATTTAAGAATTTTCAATTTTACATTATCTATTATGTGTCATCCAAAACAATGATCATAGCAAAGAATGAAAAACAGAAACTCCATATGAGTCAAAATTTGAAGGGTATTGGATTCTTACCGATGTTTGGATCGCTCAAGCTAACATTCTCGCTTTCGCTTTGTCTACACCTGCTCATGTAGGTCTTTCCTCTCGAGGTATTCAATTGAGCGAAAATTTTGAATTAGATTATGCTACTTTAAAATCTGATTGTCTTTTTCAAAATAATAATTGAGAGATCAAAATTAATAAAAAGAGAAAATTCTATATTAACCTGCTATTTCGAACTTGGATATATTTTTAATATTCTATTTTTTAACCAACATACACAACCCACATCTCAACTCCTTACCAAAAAAAAATGAAACTCTGAAATTTCTAATTATTAATTACTATATGCTTGAGCATGAAATTTATTTTATATTTTTAATCAAAATATCTGTACAATGAAATATCAACATAAATATCTAATTTGTAGTATTGTTAAAGACAACCCTGTCGTCATCAAAGTGGGGCTGGTCTAAAGATCACGTGCATGGCTTTGGGCGGTGAGATTGGGTATTTATGATAGCACGCAAAGCGTCTCATTTGAGTACTTTTTTGTAAATTTGATTGTTATTATTTTTTGAGACTGGAATATCTTTATGGAGTCTGTGAGTTCTTTGGTGCAGAAACCAGAAAGAGACTTGAAGGGGAAGCATTTGAGGTGGGGAATATTTAAAAGGAGAAAATTACGTCGCCATCATAATTTTCTGTTGAATAAAGAGTTATGCCCATAAAAGCAAGTTGTTTCGGTTTCAACCACAGGGCAAAGCCAGGCATAAGTTGTCAAGGCTATGATGTCTGCAACAGTCGGAAAGATAATGGTATTTGAATAAAAAAAGAAATTTCTGAATTTTAATTATTGATAAAATTTATAGTTTTTTAATTATTATTCAACATTAATACATTATTTTATTATTGAGAGGTGATTTAATCACCACAAATCTCATAAATATTAATACACCTGACAAGTGAAAGATTGAAATAAATAATTTTTATATATATTTATAGCATATTAAACATTAATACATCAATATTCAATAATTATATTAGATTCGTTCGTTCGAGTCAGATTTGCCCTTTAGGAACAAAATTATCTCACTTCTATAAACTTGAATATGAGATCTTATTTAAGAAATAATAGTGTCCGATTACTAAACCAAATAATAAGTCGTCTTCGTTTTGGGTTCCTTCGGGACAAGGCTATTTTTTTCTTTTTCTTTTTCCTTTTCTTTATCCCTTTTTTCTACTTTGAAAGTTGATAATTTATTTATTTTAATTGTATTATTTTATAACCGTACAATTGAGATAAGTTTGTGGAAAATGATTTAATTTTGAACAAAACTTACTCTAGGAGGAGAAATTTATTATTTAATTTATATTATTTATGAACCAAACTGTGTAGTCTCCTTGGGAATTACAAAACCAATCAAAAGGAAGAAAAGGTTTTATTTAATTTTTTATTGAAATCGGGAAAAATAAACAAGAAAAATAGGCACTTGACTCTAGGAGGAATATCAAGGACCGAAACTTTAAGAATTCAACAAGCAAAAAACAAAAAGTGATCTCTCTCTCTCTCTCTCCCCCCCCCCCCAAAAAAATGATCAGTATCCCAAGTTAACTGGAAGTTCTCTATAATTCCGAAATTAAATAGCTAGATGGATGTGTATATAATTAATTTTTTAAATTTTAATTTTAATTTTAATAATTTAGACAGAGATTTCCTTTGCAGTGGGAGGAGGAGAAAACTAAAATCAAAATGTTTTATTTTATATAAAGTTTTTGAGTTAATTGCCGACAAAAAAGATTTTGAGTTATTTAATTAATCGTTTATGATAAAAATTTTAATTAAAACAAAAATAAGAAAATTTGATAAAGGGTAAATATCTTTATTTTCATGGTGAAATAATTACCTCCCTTCCCCCCTCTTTATCATCATTGTGATTATGCATGCACATTGGCACTAAGAGCTTCACGAATCATAACACAACCACTATTATATAATTTTGTAGCAATTCAAATTACCCACGAAATTTATTCTTCCTCGTGTGATTCAATTAGAAAAATTTTTCATATTTTAGGATTTCTTTCATAGTAATTTTTATCTATTTTGTTTCTTATATATATTGATTTTTCAAACGATCGATCCCAAAATTTGAGAACAAATTTCACTTTGTTGTTCTTGTTTGTTTCTAGATTGCACGGAATGGACACAAAACAATACGGAGAAAAGACAATTTATAAAAATATTAGAAATAAAAAAGTGAGTAAATACATAAATATAAATAATATAAGAATTTTTATATAAATATTAATTATTTAATGAAAATAATAAAATAGTCATATTTTATAATTAAAATTTAAAATGATCAAATATATAATTATTAATCATAAATAAATAATATGAAAAGTAAAATTATAATTAAATAACTAAATAATTTATTAAATATGAAAAATATTTAAATATAGAAAATATTAAAAAATTTTGTAAATATTAATTAATTTAGCATATTAAAATATTTTAAAAACGTTTCAAAACTTCAAAAATGTTTCAAAAAGGAAATATTAATATTAAGAAATTTTCAAACATCATTAATTTGCTTGTTTTCAGAGAAATAGAAAGAGAGGAGGGAGAAAGTTATTTGAAAAAGATAAAAAATGAATATGTGTATGCATGTATGTATGTATGTATTCAATGTTTTATATTGTTTTTTTTTTTTCATTCTTCTTACCAATTTTAACAGTAATATTTTGCATTTTTTCTCACCTACCATACAAATCCTATGAATCATCAGCAAGTGACTAGAAAGGATTCCTTCACTAATCACCTGGCTGAAGAGAAAAAAAAAAAAGAAAAAGACCCTAATTTATTAATATTACTCTTATAATTGTTGTTTACTTTTTTTTTTTTTTTTTTGACTTTTTTCATAATGACCTTTGGATGGTATCGTTATGATCCTTGATACTTTTTCTTCACATCCGAAGATGAGTGGGGTCATCTATCCATGGCATTCCATTTGATTCATACAATTTCCTATGGGGCAAGACGCATAATTTATTAATGTGTCATTATTAAGGTTTTGTTTGGAAAAGTTGAGATTAAATTAAAAATAAAAACTTATGTTAAAAATATTATAATAATAATAATTTTAATCATTTCATAGAGATACCTAATTTTTTGTTTTAATTAAAAATATTATAAATAAAAATAAACGAAATAAAGATAAGTTAAATGAGGTTAAAAAATTGAGGTTTCTAAACACCACCTTTAAAAGTGTATTTGGAATCCCAACATCATTTCTTATTTTCTATGACATTTTAATACCAGAGCGCATTGAGCAAATTTATTCCATACAGGGATAATATGTTAACTTTCTTTTTTGTGTTTGATCTATCAATATTCCAAATTATATTTTAACTAAACTTTTTCAACTTATTGTTGGACTCTCTATAAAAAAAATTCTTCTAATATAATTTTTTTTATTCTTAAAATTTAAATTTGAATCGTGGTTAAAAAATCTAGTATCTGTTTGTCATCTCCCTTATTTTTGTAAAAATCCTGAATTCAAATTTTAATATATATATATATATATATATTTAATATTTTTTCCACCCCCACCAACTGTCGTCGGTACTAATATGCCAAAAATATTAATGAAACCCATGTGGTTACATGTTATCTCATCATTGACCCCCTCCCCCTCCCCAGAAAAAAAATCATAGCAAGTTGGCACATAACGATGGAATGGACCAAAATCTACGAATCATTGAAACAAATAGATCCTTTGATATCTATAGTCGATCGTGTGTTTGGCAATGGGCATCTTCATTTTTAATTTCCCTTCCTAGCGTTTTGGATTGAGATATGATATTCATAGGTTTTCTTGGATTTGTTTCGAGAATTACTGAGAAAGTCTACTTGGTTATCATAATAAAATATTTATATCAATAGATAGTTCATTTAATAAATAAAAATATTAAAATTTTTAATCAAATCTCGTGTACAAAAATACTCCAAATATTGATTGATCCGGTATAAAAATAATAATAGTAAAAGATCTGCATTATTTGCTTAGGTCGTTCATGCATATCAAAAGATGATAGAAGCACAAAACTTATTTTTTTAACATTATTTTTTATAATTGTAAAAATTTTAATTACATTTTTCTAATGCACACCCTTCCTTTTGATACACATGGTTTTTATTTCTTTTGTATCAAAATTGCTATACAATACAAATTCGAAAGGGAAGGCATCAATAATATTATGGTGTCCTTGGAATTGCGTCTGAAATTTTAAAAACTAATTAGCGACAGATATCTTTAAAAATATAAAAAATCTTTTTAAAATCTTAAAAAAAATAATAAAAATTTACAAATATTACTAAAAGTCCTTACAATAATATTAATTCTCTAAACATTAAAATTTTCACCCATTTTTAACTTTTTGCCTCCGCATATTGTAATTACCGTCATAAAATAAATTTTGACAACTTTTTATGGTAATATATGAAATTTTTTTATTTATCAACGATATTCAAAATTATATTTCGATCAATTTTGTTTAAGTACCTGCGAGAGTTCTATATAGAAATGATTTTTTTAATATAATTTTTTTATTTTAAAATTTTAAATTTAATTAAAATATCTGATATTATTTTATTAATCGGATGATATCTCATTTTATTAATTGGATTATTCGTACCTCCTGTAATACATGATACTTCAATCTTTTGTAAGGGATTCTTTACTAGGGTCGGATTTTGATACAAGCTGTACCTTTTGGCAGGGATCAGGTGTCATTAACGTGCCCTTCCAATGCAGGTGAGAGTTGACCTGTCGTAGAAATTGAGTGCCTTTGGTCGTTTTGTTTAATGATCTCAACAAACTCTTGTGGTTGTGGTCACCCCTTAATTATTTGCCGTCATTATTGCCATGTGAATCCATTTGTGTATAGCCGTGGGACTAGTAAGTATGACAAATGGAAAGTACATTTTTGGCATGATCACAGGATCTGTTTTTGTAGATATTTATGTTTGATTTTGATGACTTGTCGTTGAGGATGTTTCTTCAAAAATGGAAATCCCATTTTTTCTCCCATCCTAGACTTTTAATGAAGTGGATGAGGAGCTTTCATTATTATGAAAGAGCTGATTAAAGTAATCAATTGAATTGACGACACATCATCATTATTATTTTTGGTTACAATTATTATTATTATTATTATTATTATTATTATTATTATTATTTTTGAAGAAAAGTAGAAGAGAGCTTTCATTATTATGAAAGATGATGAGAAGCCGGTGAAGTAGCAAATCCTTTTAGAAGTTATTACAAGAAAGAGCATTACAATAATATATATATATATATATATAAGAGAGAGCAACAAATGATGAGTTAATTACATATCCCGTTCTTGAATTTTGCTTATTTTTCTAAATTAATTCCTATAATTAAAAATATTATTTTGTAGTTCTCAAATTTTCAAAACCGTAATATATTGATCCTTCCAAAATTTAAGAGTAAGTTTCACTTTATTATTGTTTGTTTCTAGATTGCACGAAATCGGAAATGGACACAAAATAATATGGGGAAACAAAAATTTATAAAAATATTAGAAACAAAAACGTGAGTAAATAAATGTATAAATATAAAAAATATAAAAATTTTTATATAAATATTAATTATTTTATAAAAATAATAAAATAATCATATTTTATAATTAAAATTTAAAATAATCAAATATGTAATTATTAATCATAAAATATATAATATGAAAAGTAAAATTATAATTAAATAACTAAATAATTTATTAAATATAAAAATATTTAAATATAAAAAATATAAGGATTTTTTTATAAATATTAATTAATTTAACATGTTAAAATATTTTAAAAACATTTCGAAACTTCAAAAATATTTCAAAAAGGAAATGTTAATATTAAAAATTTTTTATACATCATTAATTGCTTGTTTTTAGAGAAATAGAAAGAAAGGAGGGAGAAAGTTATTTGAAAAAGATAAAAAAAGAATATATGAATGCAAGTATGTATGTATTTTATGTTTTATATTGTTTATATTTTTCTTTTCATTTTTCATTCTTCTTACCTTACTAATATTACCATACTTTATATTTTAGAAGAAAAAAATATTACTCATATAATTGTTGTTTATTTATTTTTTTTTTCACTTTTTTCATAATGACCTTTGGATGGTATCGTCAGGATCCTTGGTACTTTTTCTTTACATCCCAAGATGAGTAGGGTCATCAATCCATGGAATTCCATTTGATTCATACAATTTCCTATGGGGCAAGACGCATAATTCATTAATGTGTCATTATTAACGTTTTGTTTGAAAAAGTTGAGATTAAATTAAAAATAAAAAATTATGTTAAAAATATTATAAAAATAATAATTTTAATCCTTTTATAGAGATACTTAATTTTTTGTTTTAATTAAAAATATTATAAATAAAAATAAACGAAATAAAAATAAGTTAAAGTAGGTTAAAAAATGGAGATTTCTAAACACCACCTTAGAGTGTATTTGCGATCCAACATCATTTCTTTTTTTTCCAAGACATTTTAATATTAGACCGCATTGAGTAAATTTATTAAGTATAGGTATTATATATTATTTTTTTTTTGTATTTGACCTATCGATATTTGAAACCATACTCTAACTAATTCGGTTTAAATTACTATTGAATCCATTATAGAGAGAGATTTCTTAACGTAATTCTTTCCGTTTTTAAAATTCGAATCCGAGTTATGATTAAAGAATCTAGTGTCTTTCAATCATCGTCTTTATTTTTGTAAAAATTTTGAGTTCAAGTTTTTATATGTATAAAAAAAATTTAATGTTTTTTCTATTATATCAACGGTTGGAATTAATATGCTAAAAATATTAATGAAACCCATGAGGTTACATGCTATCTCATCGAGAAACCCCCCCCCCCCTAAAAAAAAAAAAAACAAAAACAAATTCATAGCAAGTTGGCACATAATGATGGAATGAGCAATAGCCTACAAATCATCGAAACAAATAGATCCTTTGATATCTATGGTCGATCATGTGTTTGGTAAAGGGCATTTTTATTTTTAATTTCCCTTCCTAGCATGTAGTAAGGTTTTGGATAGAGATATGATATTTATAAGTTGTCTCCGATTTGTTTCAGGAACTTATGGGAAAATCTATGAAATTATCATAATAAAATATTTGTATTAATGAATAATCGATCTCGTTATTAAAAGTATTAAATTTTTTAATTAAATTTTGATTTCAAAACTTGAGAATAAAAAAAATTACGTTAAAAGATATTCCTCATAAATTGGATTTGATAACACTTGAATTAGATTAATTAGAATATAACTCTGGATACCAATTGATTCAACACAACAAAATAATAATAATAAAAGATCTGCATTATTAGCTTAGGTCGATCATGCCAATCAAAAGATGATAGAAGCACAAAACTTATTTTTTTAACATTATATTTTATAATTAAAATTTTAATTACATTTTTCTAATTACATTTTACTATACAATACAAATTCGAAAGGGAAGGCATCAATAATATTACGGTGTCCTTGGATTGCGTTTGAAATTTTAAAAAGAAAAAAGTAATATATATTCTAATTGGCGACATATATCATTAAAAATATGAAAAATACTATTTAAAATCTTAAAAATAATAATAAAATTTTAAAAATATTACTAAAAGTCCTTACAATAATATTAATTCTCTAAACATTAAAATTTTCACCCATTTTTAACTCTTTGCCTCCGCATATTGTAATTACTGTCACAAAAATTTTTATGGTGTAATACATGATTTTTTTTAACCTATTATCGATATCTGGAGTTTTATTCTGATCAATTTTATTTGAGCATCCGCGAAAATTCTATTTAGGGATGATTTTTTTAGTATAATGTTTTTTATTCTTAAATTTCAAATTCAATATTTGATTAAAATATCTAATATTTTGTTTCATTGGATGGAGTAATTGTACCCCGGTAATACAGGATACTACAATCTTTTGTAAGAGATTCTTTACGAGGGCAGGAATTTTATGCTTTTTGGTAGGGATCGGATGTCATTAACGGAGAGATAAGTTATTAAAAATTTAAAAATAAATTATTTGTAAAAATATGATAGTTATAGATTTATTAAGTAGAGGGTTTTATATAAAAATGAGTGACATACGAGAATCTACATAAATTAAATCAATACTATTGTATTTTTTTTATCTTCTCGATATTTGTCTTTTAAATGATTGATCTCAAAATTTGAGACAGGAAGCTTAAGCTGTTGTTGATGTTGTTCTCTTTAATGAAATCCCTAAATGCATTTTTACTCATCATATATGGCAATAGGAAGGAGAGTTGGGATTTGATTGGTTGAATCCTAACACTTAATAAGAGAATTTCTTTAACAAATAAAAACTCTATTTTTTTTAAATATTTATCAAAGTTATATAGGTTATCAGACTAATCAACTTTGAATATTATGAAGTTCAATTTACTTGCTCTTGTAATATCTATTTTGTTATTTTTTAAATTTTGAATCTGAAATTTTAATTAAAATAAATCTGAGAGTGCCTGGAATGATGTTGATTATAAAAGTTCTATTAGTGTCGAGACAAGTAAATTCAGGTTAAAGTAGAGAGACAAGTAACACTAAATAAATCTTTTTTAAAATATGAGATTAATAATAAAATTTTGAATCAACTACAACTAAAATAAGAAAATAAATAAATATCATATTATAACTTGTACTAAGATTTTAAAAATCCAATCAAAAATCATTCAGCACTCTCTGCACATCTACGGCATATGTCTCCTTCGGTTGTCAAAGTTTTGTGAGTAATGTCATGGCAACTGTCATGGCAGCGGTAGTACTCACTGCTATAATCATAAATATATGGTTTTTAAACATTCACCGAACTCGAACTTGATTTTAAATTTTCATCGTTTCTTCTTCTGCTTCAACATATACCGAATAATTTAATTTTTATTTACAACTGTTTTTAGTACATCTTCTTCTATGGTAATAATTACTCCCCTCCCCCCCCCCCCACAAAAAAAATTCCTGTACTGTATTGACCAAGTAGACTAATACTATTTTTTTGTCTCAAATTATATGTATTTGTGCTATACTAATACCATATATATTTATAAGATTATGTGTTCCGAGTTAATTGGTAGAACCCGTTCATAAATTCCAGTGAGATATCTAAGATACTGACCATGATTTCTTAATTGTTTTAATTAACCAAAAAAAAAGAAGATGGATTGCAAAGAGTATGTGTAATAATGGGTATTGACTATAAATGTTTAAGTGATCGTTGTATTATCTTATTGTGCAAGTGAAATATGGGGTACAATTTTAGATAGAAACTGAGATGGGGCAACAGAAGAGGAAGTAGGACTTTTTTTTTAACTTTGGTTTTCATTGATTCGTATTCGTGTTTTGTTTTATTAATTTGATTCGAATACTATAAAACTAATTAGGAGATTAATTTTTTTAAATTTTATTTCTTTATTCTCATGTATGGCTGCGGCCACAATAGTTTGACGAAGAGGAAGTAGGACTATATGAATCCTTAAGATGACGTCTCAAACTCAACCCAATGAAGACCCAAAGTAAACCTGTCTCACAAAACCTCAAACCCGGCCTAGATTTCCAGATTGAGCCTAGACAGACAGAGATCCGGAACTGAACCATCTCGGTTTCTCTAACCATGGAACCAGAACTCCAGTTCCTGTTGGAAACCATGGTATGGGCTAGGTAGCTCCAAGGCCTAAACAAGCAACTAAACAAAAAACAAAAAACGGAAAATGGAAAAAAGAAACATGGATTTATGTAAGTTAGGGAAAATAAGGAGTGTAAAATGTAAAGGAAGCTGCGGCATTACTCCAAGTTCCTCTTATTCAGGTATGAAATATAAGTTACGGAAAGTTTTGTATGTTCTACAAAATCCCACTTTTTTTAAAAAATAAAAAATAAAATGTAATGAATTGGTGGATATGAAAACTATGACAGGACAAAGATCAATTCAAATCAATTTAATTAAAATTGGATAAACATGACAAAGATCAACATGACAGGAATTAAATTTATGGGGATGGGGATTAGACCCAGTTGGATAAACATGACAGGAATCCTAAATCCACTGGAAAATTGACATGACAAAGATCAATTCAAATCAATTTAAAGGGAGGATGAGATAAAGATCATTTGCAATCAGGGTGGGATCTCGATGGACAGACAAACTTTTATCACTCCTCATTATACCCAAATTTTCTTTATGCAGTTTTTCTTTTCATTTTTGTTTTTACTTCTATTTAAGATGTCGTAGGTTCTTTTTTAAAAAAGCAAATTTAATTTTTCAATTTCTATTACTGTTTTACAAGTTTCAATTTTTTTTTCTTTTTTTTTTGGGTAGAAACAAGCTTCAAATTATTTTTAATAAAGATCGCATTTTCATTTATTTACACCCTGTAAAACATCCATGCAAGTCTAATACATGAATTTAAAAGCAAAATTGAACCATAGAACAAGCGGAAGCAAGTGTACCTCCAGCCATGGATTCCGGCGAGTCTGAACTCCCTTTGGCAGCACCTCTGGACGTGCAAAAAGCCTTCCAAGCTCTCAATTCTCTCTCTAGATGGTGTGTGAGACTAATGAATTGAGCTTAGGGACCCTTGCTATGGTTGCCCCTATTTATAATGGTTGTGCCATCAACAACCATTATTGAGGCCCATACTTGGTTACCCCTTTGGTGAGTGAAATCCCTTATTTTCAGGGATGGTTTTGCAGGGCATGGAGGGTGATGGGCCACCCTCCTGTTCTTACATTCTCCCACTTGGTCCACTCACCCGACTTGGTGACTTTATCCAAGCCGATACTTAATGGAAAAAGCACACATGAATCACAGTGACAAGTCCTCTAATTCAGCGAGTATTGTCTCCTGTGTATCACAATGCATGCTATTCCCTATCCTTATGGTAACCATCTTTATGAATAAACCCTATGTTTATTCGGGATCCATTTTCAAGAAATTTTCTCAAAACTGGAATGTGCACAAATTTTTTTTTTTTTTTTATACGAGAAAATTTAATTCGAAATTCCATTAAAATTGGGATTTAAACCCATATTTACAATATGATCCCTGAATTTAACTGGAGGCATGCCTTTAGTCAGGGGATCAGCAAGCATACATTCGGTGTTTAGATGTTGGATTACAACCTTATTTTCCAATATACGTTCCCTTATGGCTAAATACTTAATGTCGATGTGCTTACTTCGACTACCACTCTTATTATTTTTAGCCAGAAACACCGCAGCCAAATTATCACAAAATATGCTTAATGGCTTAGGTACAGAGTCAAAAATCCTTAACCCAGCCATGAAACTTCGTAACCACACCGCCTGTGACGTAGCCTCAAAACACGCCACAAATTCAGCTTCCATAGTAGAGGTCGCAGTCAATGTCTGCTTAGCACTCCTCCACGATATAGCTCCACCGGCCAAAACAAAAATATATCCAGATGTTGACTTTCGAGAATCAACACAGCCAGCGAAATCCGAGTCCGAGTATCCGACCACCTCAAAATTGTCGGTCCTCCTATATGTGAGCATGTAGTTCTTGGTGCCTTGCAAGTATCGCAACACCTTCTTTGCAGCCTTCCAATGCTCCAAACCAGGATTACTTTGATATCGTCCTAACATTCCAACTGCATATGCTATATCAGGTCGAGTACAGACCTGTGCATACATAAGACTTCCAACTACGGAAGCATACGGAATATTGGTCATCTGTTCCCTTTCCAATTCCGTCTTAGGACACTGGTCCAAACTAAACCGGTCACCTTTGACGATAGGAGATACACTCGGTGAGCAGTCCTGCATTCTGTATTTCTTAAGAACTTTCTTAATATAGGTTTCTTGAGATAGTCCGAGAATCTTATGAAATCTATCTCGATGTATCTTAATGCCAATGACATAAGACGCATCACCTAAATCTTTCATAGCAAAGTTCTTAGAAAAGAATTGTTTCACCTCATGCAACATCCCTTTATCATTGGTTGCAAGTAGAATATCATCCACATATAGCACTAGGAAGCAAATTTTACTCCCACTTACCTTCTGGTATATACACTGATCCACAACATTTTCTTCAAAACCGAATGAAGAGACTGTCTCATGGAATTTCAAATACCATTGGCGGGAGGCTTGCTTCAATCCATATATAGATTTATTAAGTTTGCAAACCAAATTCTCACCATTACTAGAGGAAAATCCTTCAGGTTGATACATGTAAACCTCTTCCTCTAATTCTCCATTCAAAAATGCCGTTTTCACATCCATTTGTTGCAACTCTAAGTCAAAATGTGCAACAATCGCCAAAATAATACGGAGGGAATCTTTCTTAGATACTGGAGAAAAGGTCTCCGAATAATCGATTCCTTCCCTTTGAGTGAACCCTTTAGCAACAAGTCTGGCCTTGTATTTCTCAATGTTGCCAAATGAGTCAGTTTTTGTCTTAAAAACCCATTTACATCCAATGGGTTTTACCCCATCAGGCAACTTTACAAGATCCCAAACTCCATTACTC
The DNA here is from genome assembly GCA_033439265.1 of Dillenia suffruticosa. Lineage (NCBI taxonomy): Eukaryota > Viridiplantae > Streptophyta > Magnoliopsida > Dilleniales > Dilleniaceae > Dillenia > Dillenia suffruticosa. Next base: position 5,272,647 of record JAVTVX010000027.1, read on the forward strand.
GTCATGGAGTCCATCTCATCTTTCATGGCTTCCAGCCACAAACTCGAATTGTTAGAGTTTATGGCTTGTGAAAACGACTCAGGATCATCTACGGCACCAACATTGTAATCAGACTCCTGGAGGTATACTACATAATCACTAGATATTGCTGACCTCTTAATCCTAACAGATCTCCTTAATGTTGGCTCAACAGTCTCTCTAGGAAAGGGCTGTCCAACTTGACCTGTTCCGGTGTCAGCAGATTGTGGAATATTTTGATTGTCATCTGTAATTGGGTCAACGTCCATGGGTACTGGAGGGACGCTTTGAATGACAATCATCCTTTCACTTGAAGTGGAAGGCATACTTGATAGATTCTTTTCAGGGACTAAGTCTTGAAAGGAATCCCTCCCACTAATCAAGTGATCCTCAAGAAATTTCGCGTTTCTCGATTCCACAAATCTAGTATGATAAGATGGACAATAGAATCTGTATCCCTTAGACCTCTCAGCGTATCCAACAAAATACCCACTAATGGTCCTTGGATCCAGTTTCTTTTCTTGTGGATTATAAACTCTTACTTCTGACGGGCATCCCCAAATGCGTACATGTCGCAAACTGGGTTTCCAACCTTTGAACATTTCAAATGGGGTTTTGGAAACCGCCTTAGTTGGAACCCTATTTAATATGTACACAGCCGTTTTAAGAGCTTCAATCCACAAGGATTTAGGCAATTTAGAGCTAGACATCATGCTCCTTACCATGTCCAATAATGTCCGATTTCTTCTTTCAGCCACACCATTTTGGTTTGGAGAACCAGGCATGGTATATTGGGCGACAATCCCAGTTTCTTGAAGAAATCGAGCAAATGGACCAGGTGCTTGTCCATCTTCAGTATACCTCCCATAGTATTCTCCACCTCTATCCGATCTCACTATCTTTATTTGCTTATCGCATTGTTTCTCTACTTCTGCCTTGAAAACCTTAAAGGCATCCAACGCCTTGTTGACAGGACTTTCCTAGACATGCACTTGATCTGCTGAACTCGAAAAACCTTGTAAGAGAAAACTCTAAAGTCAAGTAGACTATCCACATAATTTAGGTTATCCAATCTTGCCATCTAATCCTGATTAATTATTTTTAATACGACAAAAATTCCTGTGGGATAAAATTTGTCACACAAAAATAAATAATCACAAATAATATTCTTTATTTTATGTGGTCAAAACTATCCCAATATATAATTTCTTTCATATTAGAGCTGCTGTGGCTATACCCTAACAATCAGAAATCATACGAACCACAAGAATATTTTCCTTCAATTTTATGTAGGTTTTAACCTTTATTTTGCATGCGTCTTTATATGCAAAAACCATACAAAAATTAATTTATACAAAATCATAAAGTTTCAATGATTTTATAATTTTGTACGGGTCTTAACCTTTATTTTACACGTCTCTCAATGTGTAAAAGACCATATAAAAATTAATTTGTGTAAAATACACAATTTTTCATTTATGTGTAATACCATAATACACATAAATCAAAAATTTTAATTTCAAATTTTCAAAAATGACCCAAATATGAATTTAAAATTAAAAATTAAATTTTTCATTTTTTTTTTTTTTTTTTTTTTAAGTCCAAAGGACTAATGTGTAACATTTCAAAATATGTTGGGACCAAACTGTAACATTTCAAGGTTTATCGGCTTTTGTATAAAGGCCGGGGACCAATGTGCAATATCTTAAAGTTTTGTGAGTTTTTGAAAGGTTTCAGGGACCATTTTGCAACAGATCAAAAACGTTTTGGGCGATTGCGTAATTACAGAAAGTTTTCGGGCAGATCCATTATTTTAAAAATTGCAGACCAAAACGACGTCGTTTTGGTCTGCATCCGGGTCTTCTTCACCCGAATGGACCCCGAGGGTCCCGACCCGGATCCGGCGGGTCTGAATGCCGGAATGTCGCGGAAAAGTGCCAAAAAACTCCATTTTTTGCTCTGAAAACATAAAATCATCCAAAATTTCATGCAAAACTCATTTCCAAACTCAAAACCCCAAAATTTGCTCAAATTTGGGCCAATTTTAAAAAAATTCAGAAGCCAAAAAAATTGAAATTCATTGCCGGAAAATGCAGACAGAGGTTCTAATGGCTCTGATACCAAATGTAAAACATCCATGCAAGTCTAATACATGAATTTAAAAGCAAAATTGAACCATAGAACAAGCGGAAGCAAGTGTACCTCCAGCCATGGATTCCGGCGAGTCTGAACTCCCTTTGGCAGCACCTCTGGACGTGCAAAAAGCCTTCCAAGCTCTCAATTCTCTCTCTAGATGGTGTGTGAGACTAATGAATTGAGCTTAGGGACCCTTGCTATGGTTGCCCCTATTTATAATGGTTGTGCCATCAACAACCATTATTGAGGCCCATACTTGGTTACCCCTTTGGTGAGTGAAATCCCTTATTTTCAGGGATGGTTTTGCAGGGCATGGAGGGTGATGGGCCACCCTCCTGTTCTTACACACCCTTGTTTTATTATGGGCCTTATTGTAAAGAGTTTTCTTGAAAATGCCGAGAATCTAATCTGCGGATAAAATCTTTGATTCACGTGGTGGCATAAGAATTATGGTCCTTACAAATTTCTAGTCATACTTGTGATTTGATTTCAAAATTGGCTCAACAGGATGAATGAGATTACTTTCGCTGTGGTCTTGTCAAAACTTAAGCCTTCTTTTAAATCAAGGCAGAATGGCCTAAATTTGCTCAGCCTTGAATGACTGGAATCACAGTTGGGAATTTTCAAGGAGGAGCTAGATCATCATGGTTCACCTTGCTTAGCAAAGTAATATACGAAGGAACACAATCTATGAGATTTAAGTGATAATTTTTCTTAAATTTCATCCGACTCGATATTAAATCTCCTCTTCTTTTATTTCAACAATTATATTTGAAATAATGAAAACTATTCAAGAGCGAATATTTTAGTTTATACTTTTTACTAATGATATAATTTTAGTCAATAAAATTAGAAAAAATCTTAGTACTAAATTAGAGTTATAGAAAAATATATTAAAATTTAGAATATTTAGACTGAATTAGTCAAAAATTAAATATATAAGATATATATTTAGTAACAGGATGATAAAAAAAAGATTAAATTAAAAGGAGATGACGTAAAAAAATTATTTTAAATATTTTGAATCTATTATTCAAAACGATGATAATATATATAAGGGTATAAATCATAGAATTCAAACGGATTCAATAAAATGAAGAAGTATATTTGAAATTTTTTATGAATAGCACGATACCATTGTAATTTAGGGAAAAAGTTTATAGAATCATAATAAAATATGCATTATCGTATGAAATCGAATGTTGAGCCATTAAAGAGCAATAAGAATATAAATGAAATGATAATATTCAAACGGATGTATAATAAAATTAAAAAATATATGATTAAAAATGAAAAGATATATATTAAATTGAAAATGAATTCAATGGTGGATAAAATGAGAGAGTATTACTTAATTGGTTAAAACATGTGCAATGAAAATCCAAAAATGCATCAATGAGGATGAAGATATTAAATGTAGAAAATTTAATGAAATATTGGGATAAATTGTTGAAAATATGGATGTAAATTATCGATAAAAATATAAGTTTTAGGAGTTTGGTCAAGAAAATAATTTTAGATAGTAAGGAGTTGCATGAGAGAGTTCAAATAAATTAATTATTATTATTATTGTTTTAAATTTCTATGATAGTTTATTTTTATTTTTTTTATTATTTATATTTATATGTTATTTATTTTGCTTTTAAATTTAATAATTTTATATTATTATGATTATCTCAATGGCCTAAAATTTGAGACTCACTTGTTGATGCATTGTATCTGCTGGAAGCAACACGAGAAAAGTTATAAGGGCAATCAGTCGATACACATTTCCAAACAATAATTGTAGCATCTAATACCCACAAAAAAAAATGGGTTTGCTCAAAAAATTGACAAGCACTCGAAACCCTCATCACATGTTTCCATAATTTCTCATGAATGCTCTTCTAATTGCTCTCGTCTGCTTGGCTAACATAATTACTTCCAAATCATAAAAGCGTACAAAATTTGAAATGCCATTGCTCAACTAACGTGAAGATCGACTAGTTTCGAACAAAAAAAAAAAGATCGACTAGTCACCATTCTTTTTTTTTTTTTTTTGGAATTCTTAAAATTTTTAAAATTCATGGAACTATTAGAACATGGGGCACTCAAAGTTCATAGCATCATTAAAGTTCTTGAAATTTTATCAATTGTTTCCGAGAACCCACCTTTTGTTCTGTCCTATTTTTCAAATCCCATAATTAATTTTCCATTTTTCTAAGTCCAACTAAAAGCAACGTCACCGTTACGATTGCTTCTCATTATTTTCCGAGAGGGTCAATGATTCGGGGTTGACCGAGATCTTGACCTACTCTGTCGGTGATGAAATCGTGATCTCGTACGTTCCTGCAGATCCAACGTTGCTGAGAGTACGAGTGCATTTCACCACGGTGGACCCTCCCTCGGCTGATTGCAGAGAGACGGCAAAAGATGGGTGAGTTCGGTGGCACCGTATTTCTTACTGTCATCACATGTGAAGTTTTTTCGGAGACAGTGCTTATCCGCGATGCGGTGTAGTTCAAGGAACACAGGAAGTTGGGACAGTCGTCGGTCGTGATATCATAGACGAGACCTGGATTGAGGGATGATACGGGTCCACGTGTCCGGCTCTGAAATCAAACGGCATGGCTGCCTTCCCAGTAGAGGTATCTTCAATAATTTTCCCATTTTTGTAAGCCGTGTAAGCCGTAGTCATCAAAGCCGAGAGAATCGCGGCTGGGCTCCATTCAGGATGAGCCACTTTGATAAGTGCAGCCAAGCCGCTAACATGTGGACACGACATTGAAGTTCCCGAAATGATGTGAAACCCGACCCGTCTTGTATCCACTGGAAAACCTGTGGGTCCCACGGCTCCAGACCAACCCGCCAGGATGTTGAGTCCTGGCGCAATCAAATCAGGCTTCAGGATCTCGGGAGTGATAAGTTAGACCCGCGTGAGCTGAAAGCCGCGACCACAGGTGATGGTTCCACCCGAACTTTTGTTCCTTAAACAAAATGGTCACAGTGGGGTTCGGATCCGGGAACAAGTAATTCTTTATCTCATCACCCTTTTTCTAACCTACCGCCGTAGCCGGAAGAGAGTGGGCATCAGCCACCAGCTCCTCCCCATTCGCCGCCGTGTTCGCCAACACCATCCCGCCTCCTCCGGCAGCTTTGACAACCGCAGCGTTTTGGACTCTAGCGTTGACTCCTCTATCACACAGCACAATCTTACCCGAAACCTTTTCGGGTATTAAAGAACCCATCGTACACAGTCCCATTTGTGGCTTTACTAGCATTACCGGCGTGAATAAAAGGCAAAAGTGTGGAAAGAAGTGACTGTCCTTTGTAAAGCGAAATACCGGAGTAGTTCTTGCCATTCCCAAGACTAACAAACGCCGGAAAATCCCGGTCTAGAGTTCCGGCACCGACAGTAGTAATCCACGGTGCCACGTTGGACAAACTGTACGATGTTGGACCGGCATTACCTGCGGAGCAGGAAACAAATATACCCTTCTCAATAGCAGCAAATGCACCAATAGCAACACTATCCCGGTAATAATCCAACATTCCACCTCCGAGAGAATGAGAGAACATTCACATTGTCCGCTTTTGCGCTATCCAGTGCCGCCAATACGTCGGAGTCAAAACAACCTCCAATCAGCAAACCTTGTACACTGCAACACGCGCTTGAGGAGCGATCCCACGCGCCTTGCCCGACGCGTAGCCTAATAGGCTGGCGTCTTCAACCACCGATCCAGCCGCAGTTGTGGCCGTGTGAGTTCCGTGACCGTCGTCGTCGCGGGGAGATTTAGATTCCTTGGATTCGTCGACGGGACCTAGTGTCGCCTCGTAACCTTTGGAGAAAAACCTTGCTCCAATCAATTTTCGGTTGCAGTTGGTTTTGTTAAAATTAGTTCCCTCCTCACACGCACCTTTTCATGTGCTCGGCACGGGACCGAGTCCGCTGTCGTCGAAGCTCTTCCGGCCAAACACCCGTGTCTAGAACTCCGACAATGACTTCGCTTTGTATGTCCGATGCCGGAAAAACTCCCACGCTTTTGTCAAGTCCGAGGAATTCAGGAGTGCGAGTCGTGTGAAGCTCGTATTTAATTTCAGGCAATACAGACAAAATCCCTGGTAGGGATTGAAGAGCTCTCGCTTCGACTTCTGTTAATCGTGTCGAAAAACCGCGGATTGCATTGGTGTAAGTGTAGATCATCTCGGCTGATTTGGAGACAGATTTGAGGGATGAATCGAACCAGTGAGTGTGCTCGGTGAATGTCGTTGGCATTTTCGATTTCTTGCAAAAGTTCACAAGTATGAAGAAAACAAGAAGAGAGAATATCTTCGTTTTCATGGGAGTTAAAGAGGAGAGAGAGTGGAGGAAAGTTGATTTTAGAAGGGGTGCATTTTATTATGTGGGTAGGGATATATATACTTTTCATCTGACTTTATTATTTTTGCAGTATGTTTTCTTTTTATGTTTATGTTTCTGATCATAAAGGGTGCAGAGAGATGGAGAAATTTGTGGGAAAGATGGAAAAGTTGTGTGGAGCGTGTCGGGAGTGGCGTTGACTGTAATAAGACATGCTTGTTCAGAGTGTCAGACTGACTGACACAGTGTAATGTAACCCTAGATTGGTTTACAAACTATTCTGCAATATTTAACCCTAGATTGGTTTCAATGAAGTCCACCGCGGGGCCCACATCGTTGACAAATGGGGAATGACTGATTAAGAAAACACTTCCCCGACGTTTCGTGCTTAACCGAGCCCCATGGATGGGTTCCTTGTCTCATGTTCTTTTCCAACCGCTCTCTCAAATTTTATTTACTTTTTTTTTTCAAATTTACTATTATTTAATTAAGAAAACATTATGAAAAATAAAATATTTCACAAATAAAATTTAATATTTTTTTATATTATTTCAAAATTATTGTTATATTAGTTACTTTGTAAAATTAAAATTTTTAATTAATCTTAAATGAAATGAAATTAAAAATTATTAACTAGGAACAACATTATCAACGGATTAATTATAAATTATTTATATTGGAATAAAGCTGATTTCAAGTTTTTAATGCATATCTAATAATATAATTCTTTTAGAAATTTTAATCACCTGATTTTTATAACAAAATTTACATCAAATTTGAATGTTACATCCCATCATGATATCATTTTAACATATGTTTAGGGTACTATTTACGATTCTTGTTTGTTCTAAATTTTTTAATACTTTGATACAAATTTGAAATCAAAATTGATCGTATAAATTTATATAATTTTTGAATTTGTACATTGGAATTAATAGTGGATTGAGATATGATATTCGTAGTCCGTTTCGTATTTGTTTACGATAACTACCGAAAAAGTCTATGAAGTTGTCATAATAAAATATTTATATCAATGGATAGTTGATTTAGTAAATAACAATATAAATTTTTTAATCAAATATCGAATTTAAAAATTAAGAATAAAAAAAATTACGTTGAGAGAGATCTCTTCCAAATTGATTCTAACAATGATCGAATCGAATTAATTATAATATAATTCTAAATATTAATTGGTTTAACAAAAAAAAAAATAAAAGATATGCATTGTTTGCTTAGGTCGATCATGTCAATCAAAAGATGATAGAAGCATAAAACTTATTTTTTATAATCGTAAAAATTTTAATTACATTTTTCTAATGCACACCCTTTTGATACGCTTGGTTTTTATTTTTTTATTTTTTGTGTCAAAATTGCTACACGATACAAATTCGAAAGGGAAGGCATCAATAATATTTCGGTGTCCTTGCGATTGTGTCTGAAATTTTAAAAAGAAAAATGTAATATATGTTCTAATTAGCGACAGATATCATTAAAAATATGAAAAATACTATTTAAAATCTTAAAAATAATAATAGAAATTTAAAAATATTACTAAAAGTCCTTACAATAATATTAATTCTCTAAACATTAAAATTTTCACCCATTTTTAACTCTTTGCCTCCGCATATTGTAATTACTGTCATAAAATAAAATTTTGATATCCGAAATTATATTTTTATCAATTTTATTCGAGAATATGTGAGAGTTTTATTTAAGGGTGATTCTTCTAATATAGTTTTTTTTTTTTTTAAATTTTAAAATCAAAATTTGTTATAGTTGATAATTAATCATAGTTAAAAAAATTACTTAGTAGTTAATAGTTAGGAAATTAGTAATTAAATGGTTAAATTGTTAGAGAATTAAGCTACTAGTTAGTGAGTGGTTAGGAAAACAATATAAATAGATAGTGTAAAAAATGAATTGAAATTATATTAAAAACTCTTTTTCTTTTTCTTGTATTCTCTTTCTTTCTCCCTCTGGCTCTCTCTATCTCTCTTTCTATCTTTCTATCTTTCTATCTTTCTCTCCCCAATTTATCTTTCTCTATCTTTTTACCGCTCTTTAGAGTTAAATTGCAACAGATTGTTCAACTATACACAGAATCAACTTTGCCCTGGGCTCAGGTCAAGATGTTGATGCTAAACTATTCAATTACATGTTCAGTGTCAGAAAATTAGATCCAATCCTAGGAATTATTTATCATATTTATGAATAATTTAAATATTTTTCATTTAAAAAAAATAAAAGTTTTTATGAAATTAACTTCAGTATAATTAAATCATAGTTCTACATATTTGTGCTCTTGATATGTGGTTTTATTTCAAAAACTTAATAGTAGATTCAATTAACGGTGTGTATACTTGCTGATAAAAAAAAATTATCAAAAGAATGATAATATAAATTTCTATAACATAAAATTTTTATTTTTATTTATAAAATCATGTATTTTGATTAAAAATTTCACTTTAATAAAAAATATTACATATAAAATAAAATAAAATATGTGGAGACAAGGGGATTTTTAGAAGGCCTTTCAAACGGTAGACCTGTCGAGGACAATGGAGAGAGTTTGATGATCAACTAATGGTCCAAGGTAAGGTGGCCAAAATTTTTTGTCTCTCTCTCTCTTTGCATTAGCAATTTTTGTCAACATTTTAAGGGTTTATATCTCGACAGCCAACTATGATCTGATCTGTCTAAATTTCATTCTCAATCTCATGGCTATAGGCTACTAGACGACCCGCCATAGTGTCATCAACTTTGACATTTTCTTACGACAAGAGACGCCCTAATTATGTCTCTCTACCATCTTGCATTTTTCAAGCACTTCGGTTTTTGACTTTGAGCGTGTCGAAATATTAAATATTTTGAAAATTCGAATAGATAAGATACTAAGACTATGAAATGTCGATTGTATATGTAAACTTGTCTGCTCATATAGACCATAAAAATCTGCCCAAGAAAAATTCAGGTAGCCCAACACAAACGAAACCCGTCCAGAGTAATAGAATGCTCAAACTTAATTCATCAACATAAGACTCAATTATTAAAGGAGTTGTGCCCAAACAACATTTTTTTTTTTTTTTGAATTTAAGTGACTAAAATTAATACTGTGGGAGGTTTTCCTGCATGGTTATAACATGTGTGCGTGTTTTGGTCTGTGAGCTATTTTACGAAGCCAATAGATTTAGCGGCACATGCTCAAAGAGCAGTGATTGAATTCTAACCGTTATCAATTAAATGGTTTCTTTGTTGTTGAAAAAAGAAAAAAATGATGTTTGGAACAGATAGGATTCAGGATTTAGAGATGACCCTCCAACTTGACAGGATTTCATTTAGTAGTCTTTTTGTTTGAGAGGATTTTCACTTTCTAAACATGATCAAAAGATGAAGTTTGGGATTGGAATCTTCAAATTTTCGTTCAGAACATGCTGTAGCTTATTACAACTGTACTGGAACCACAGCAGGGTTTTCTTACCATCAAAGTTTGATTCGTAGTCTAGTTTTAATTGCCATCCCCCCAACCCCACCAAAAAAGGATGTTTTAACAGTATTCCAAAATCTATGAGAGTTGTTTTATGGTCCTCTGTTTAGTGGCTGCCACTTGACTGCACCGTCAAACTTTTAAGTTTTATTACTGCTAGTTGAATTCCTTGTGGAATTCTAGTGGGCGGGCTAATTTTAAGGTCTTGGCTTCTTGCTCGTTATCCATTGTATTTTAGGAAAATAATTAGAATCCAAAGAGGCAACTCTACTTTGTGTTCCCTTAGTGTCTGATTGTTGATTTACGTACTCAATACTTGTGTACATGCTAGGTTGAAATAAAATTTTTTAGAAACCTACAAGAGACTTTGCATTTCCTGCAATTAAGTCCCCACATTGAATCTGCCCCTTAAATTGTCAGGCAAAATTTTTATTTGTCATTGGTGTAATAATAGCATGTCATCAAACATTTTTTAAATTCATTTATTCAACTCTAATTGCTCTCCGTCTCAATTGGCTAGCATTTCTATATCTCTTACTTACAGTCATTGGATTCTGAATTTTCTCCCGAAATGGAGCAGACTCTGAGTGACCGTGAAACTCGTCAGACCCTTTTGAGGATAAAATGGCTTCTTGTTTCAGGAGATTCTTTAGTTTGTGTTGGAATAGTAAGATCTTGATTTTCTGCTGCAGATTCAAAAGCCCAATTTGTTCCATCATGGAAGTTTTGTGGGAGACTGAGAATGTTTCATCTTGATTGTCTTACAGGATTGGAAATAGAGAACCAAACTGCCTAGGTTAGCCATTACAGATTACTGAACTTTGGAACTTCAGAAAAGGCCAGTCCAATATATGCCACAAAGTCTTGCCGCAATTTATGAAATTTTCATTGTTGTTTTGACACTTGAATTATCTGCTAAAAGATAAAAATTTATCTTAAATTTTTTGTCTTGAGTGTGTTTAAATCACACCTTTTCCTTATTTTATTTCAAATAAATAAGTGAACAAATAATTTAGAATCACCGTTCCGATTGGGGGCCTTTCAATGTCTGACAATTGACCGACTTGTGGATGGTTAGGGCTGATCCTCCAAGTATGAACAAATTGTTTGCAAACCTAGCTACCGTATGAAGGTAAAGTAACATGATTAGAGCCCACGTAAAATGTCTGTAGGATCAGCAGCCCCAACTTTTCTGAAGCTTTTCAAACATTTGATCATTTTTTACGCGTATTTAATCAATAATAATGACATATTGAACTGCTTGAGCTGTGTTGCTTTAACATCAACCGAGCCTCATTGGACTCTAAAATTTCCAATTAATTTGGTGGAATTAGGTACTGTTGTTCTAGTTCCACCTATAATGGATCTAAGCGAACGTCACCCAAATTCTCTTGAAATGCTAAGCCTTCTCCTGGATCTGTGGTTTGTTACACCTGCCATTCATTTGGGTAAAGTAGTGTTATAATGACATTCCTCCGAATAAAAGTGAGGGTCCCGGTTGTGATTGTGCTTATGCTGCATCAAGGAGCTATAGCAGGAGCATTGCTGACAGAGTCGCATAGTATTTCTTAGTGTTAAGGAGTTTTTTGGTTGTCCATCCCTGATTTAAATCTGTAATAGCATTGAAGGTCTAATGCGTGGCGTACCTTTGCAGGGTTGAAGCTTGCAGCTGCTACTGGCACTCCCAAAACAGTGAATGTTACTAACCAGAGACCTCCAAGTCGTATGAAGAGGTCTCTTGGACTCAGGTCACCCCATGAGTATAGTGTTTCATCTTTCAGAGATGAGTACTCATTCACCTATTCAAAGATTGGATTACAGTGAGAATCTGTCTTGATTCTTTTCTCGTGTATCTTGGTGCTTGTGTGCAATTTTTAACGAAGAAACGTTGCAAGGCAGGATTCAGCAGCATTGGCATGTCAAGTCACGAGTTATAACCTACTCTGTAGTTGCAAATAGCTAGAATTCTGCAGGTTCATTCTTTTACACAATTCACTATTCATGTTAACTCAAATCCGAATGAAGTTAGGGCTAGGAGTTTTCGAAGTTGCCATGTACCTAGGACACTGGAGAAATTCTTTCTGGCTTCAATTCTTGCTTCTCCATACGGAGACCATTGGTATGAATCTCTCTCTCTCTCTCTCTCTCTCTCTCAAAACTTGATTTCTGCAAAGTGCAAAAAGGTGGATTACATGTTCCTACTATGGTTTTGCAGGTAGTAGGAAGCCTTCTTGTCAGTGGATTCTAATTTCACTCGATTTAAAGAATCTCCTTTTTGATGCAAGCATCAATCCTTCATTTAATTTTTTTTTTTTTTTTAAATATGCAAAGACAAAGAACCAAGCATCTGTCATACTGGGAACACATACCGGCCTCTGTTCGAAAGGGACTTCAATCTCCAAACCAGGATCCCAGCTCCTCTCAGAATATCCACTCGAACCCCCATTCTTCTCATCACTCAAGGCCTTCACGGAAATTCTGAGATGGGCATTCCGAGGACCATCATTCGGTGTTATCCATGATCCATACCTAGCTCCGGACTTCACCTGTTTCGGAATTACAGAACAGCAAATATTTAACCTGAGCATTTAACTCCACCCAAGAAGTGGAATTGTTTATTTGCTTCAGAACAGTGCAAGCTCTTTGTGAAGTCCGGAGAAAAAGAAAGTGGAAATAGGCTACAGAGCCTACTAGAGCCGTGCAATATTTTTCATGGAGCTCAGCATTTGAAGGTAGGGTCCATATTTGCCAGGTAGACTGTCTAAATCTCCAATCAGAGACTGCCACTTCACATGTCCCAACCCCACTAGTGCTCACGCGGCATCATCATCTGCCGTTCATTTGATGATGGTGAGCCCCAGGAATTAGATTATCCATAAAATTGGGACAATTTACGGAGGCTAAACATTTGTGTGGTTTAGACAGGATGAGTGGGAGGCTCAAGTAGTGCAACGTGGTTGGTGAGTCTTGACACGTTATTGCGTGTGCACATCTCATGTTTCCACGGGCTGTCTGCATCCGTGGGCGTGGTTGACGAGAACTCCTCACGCTATGTATCCATTTTTCAGTATCGTATCTTCTTAGCTATGAGAATTTTTCTGATTTTAAAACATGATTAGAATCTAAGTTCTACAAAAACGGAAATGAAAAAATGGGTAAGCAATGATACCATAAAATGATACTTTATAAAAATAATACCTAAATATAAAAAAATATAAAAAATTTTCTATAAATATCAATTATTTCTGAAAATAGTAGAATAAATATTTTTTATAATAAGAATCTAAAATAATTAAATACGTAATTATTAATAATAAAATAAATAATATTAAAATTAAATTAGTAAATAATTTGTTACATATGGAAAAATGCATATATATAAAAAATATAATAATATAAATATTAATTAACTTAGTACGTTGAATAGTTTTCAAAACAGAAAACATTTCGAAAATTAGAAAGTTTTGTGTTAAGAAGTTCACGTCCATTATTATACATGACAATTGCAAAATAAAAAAAAAAAAAATGAGAAATAGTCTTATTAAATTTATCCTAACTTGATCGGTTTAGTTTAGGACTTCCATCTATATATTTTAAAACGCCTCTGCTTTAGAGGGAAAGGATTGCCTTTGCTTACAACGTAGTTTTTTCCATACCCAAGTCGTGAGTCGAATTGGAGAACTTGATTAAGGGATCTGTCATCACATCCCACTAAACCAACTGATATCGGTAGGAAAATTAAAACTTTGATCAACAAATTGCTTGAATTCTATTTCATTTACATAAGGTGTTGCAAATATCAACCAAACGCCCCTAAGGGGAGATGGTATGAATCCCCTTCTCAAGTTTAGATCAGGTTTCGCACAAAAAATTTACTTAAGAAAAAAATAACTGTTGCAAAATCAAAGCTACAATTAATTTACTTTAATTCTTTATTGCCATATAAATAATGCTAACGTTTTTTATTTAATATTATAAAATTTTCCTTTCATCTCTTTTTGGATATTTTCTCTGAATTTTCAATTTTATGGACTTACCTTTATTAAGGATATTTCCCTTTTTACAATTAAATAACTTCAATTTTTCTCCTCCTCTTATGCAATGTCTAAAGATTAACCATATTGGGATACAAAATATTCATACTAATTATCAAAAGATTTTATTGATGCCAAAAAACGATAATTGCAATATTATATTTTATTAAAAAAATTCTTGTAAATAAGAATTATATTAATAAAATATTTTAATTAAAGAAACTCTTTTATTGAGAAATAAAGCAGACTATGTCCTTTTTTTTAAACAGATGATTGCAAGTTTTGGCTTCAAATGGTATAGTGAAAAAAAAAAAAAAAAAAAAGTAATTTTGGAGGAATTCGTAGACAGGAGTCATTTTCTTTGACAGTCAACAATGAGCGTGAGCTGTCCAAGTCAAGAGTGTTGTTTATCAGCTACCGTGGGCGGTGCGGCCGCTGTTTTTAGTTATATCAATTAAAATTCCCCTTAAATTTAATGAATTCCAAATACGAAGTTGAATTATGAAATTCCACTGCAAGTAAAAGGAAAGGAAATTCAGGAAGGAGTTGGTCGGTAGTTTTGGAATCACGCAAAATCTTCCCGCCCCTCGCACATCCCACCACTTTCCATTTCCAAATCCAAATCCAAATCCAAATCCAAATCCATATTCAGATTTTTGAGAGAGAGAGAGTTTTACAGAGTCAAGAGGACGTTGACTAGAGAGAGAGAGTTTTACAGAGTTAAGAGGACGTTGAGTTGGAGTGTGGAAGGTGCTTGATCTACAGATGATGAAAGGCAACAAGGGAAGACACCACCATTACTGGTCGAAGAAGCTAGCCTTGCCAGTCGTCCTTCTTTTCTGTTCATTCTTCTTCCTCGTCGGTTTCTTCATCTCCGGTTTCATATCTCAGGTTCTCTCTCTCTCTCTCTCTCTCTCTCTCTCTCTCTCTCTCTCTCTCTAAGTTCAATTGATCGACTTTTGATGATGTTCATTTTTTTAGGATATTTCGTATGTACGGCCAAGACCGAGATTGCTGAAGTCGATTGAGGAGGAGAGAGAAAGAGATAGAGAGAATAATCCCTTGCCTCATGGAAATACGGGAGAGTCTACGGTGTCCTTGATCCCGTTTCAGGTTTAGGAAAATTTTTCTTCTGCTTATTAGTTTTCTGCAATGCAAATGTTTTTCTAAAATTTCTGAAATTGAATTTTGAGATCAGAGCCTTGAATTGAAAGTAGTTGATTTTATTATACTATTTCTTATGATTAATACAAAGGATATTGGATTAAAGGCTAAATTTCAGTGTCTTTGTCTTATCATGTTGTGTGCAAACGAACTTGTTAGATTGCAATATGGAGTAGATGACACAGACTCATGTTATTTGGACCAAAAAATATCAATGAAATGACAAAATCTTATTTGGTGTGGTCTCATTGAGTGCCATAGGTTTCTAGTTCGGGCCATGGAATAGAGAAACGAGATTTGGGGAGCCAACTTCTTAATGGATCTTATAATACTTGAATCGGATTAGTTAAATAAAATCCGAATACACATTAATAGTAAAACTCTGTTTACACCAAAATAATAATAATAATAATAATAGAAGATTCTTATGTGCTTCTTAATGATTAGAGTGCTTCTTAATGATTAGCCTTTTGTTATATTGGAAGGGATCAGTGTAAATTTAAAAGAGTGTGGGTTGGATTTAGCATTTTTCGACCAATATGGACAATCAATGCACTGGATTGCATTGCTCTCAGCAGTTGTAGAGTGGTGTTTTGCAACAACCAATTTGCGGTGCTCCTGCTTGCGATGGTAGTTATGCTATGCTACAGAATGGTTGTTTCATTTGCCAAAAGCGAGTGTGTAGCTTGGTGAAAGATAGTGCTTAAATTTCATCAACTTTGTCTTTTCTGAAAATATTACTTGTTTAATTTAGTCATTTGATTTGGTCAAGGACTTAAAGTTGATCTTAAAGATCTGATGAACATGCTTTTGATACATGTCAAAGATGATTATCTCCCGATCTTGTTTTATTAATTTTTTGTCAATTGGATGCTCTGTGTCTAAAATTACTTTTTAATTTATGCAGGTACTAAGTTGGAAACCCCGTGCATTATATTTCCCGAGTTTTGCAACTTCTGAACAATGTGAAAGAATAATTAGTATGGCTAAAGTACAACTAAAGCCATCAACCTTGGCTTTACGGAAGGGAGAAACGGTAGAGAGTACTCAGGGAGTCAGAACCAGGTATCACATTTCTGAACAATTGTGCCCATGTTCTTCTGTCTCTTCAATGGCATGGTTGCTATGGCAATGCATAGATGAAAAGCACTATCATTGAAACCATGTGGCTTCTAAGGGTCTATCTGTTGGTAATGATCGCTTGTTACTGAGCAATTTTCTTTTTCAGTCAATACAAAACTGGTAATAGTTAAGTCCTGATTTAATAGTGAAAAATGGTTGTGTGGGTAATGAGTGAGTTTGAAACTGCTGGAAAAACCAAAGGCTAGTTAATTTGGCATGTTAAGTTTAAATTTTGCATCTTCAGCTTTAATTTAGAAATAAAGATGCCTGAGCGTTGGGAATTTTGAAACCTATGTGCAGCTGCAATGTGCCAATGCCCATGCAAAGAGTTGCATGCACACAGTTGCTTACTCTCACACATCCACACACATGGTGTGTATGAGAGAGAGAGAGAGATGCTGCATATGGGGTATATACAACTCTTTTGCTTCTTGCAATAGGGAAGAAAGAATACCAATATCCACACTCAACTGTATTTTCCACATGGCTATAGCATATCAAATAAATAGGTTCAATAACCAAAATAGAGCCATGTTAGTCCTAGCAAAAAGGATGATGGCTAGACTTAGAGTAATGCCAATGAGTATATTTCTTTGTGATGAGAGATAAAAGTTATTATGAACTGCAAAACTTCGAAGTAAAGGTACTAAGACATCACTTGAAGGCATGGTTTGTTGCTAGTCTGTGAAACGTATAAGTTGGACAAATACCATTTTCCTATTTGTATTCTCTGTTTTTATTTACTTTCTCAATATATTATGCTCCCAAGTATGGTCAGTGCTACTTTTTTAATTTTAGTTTTCTTTTTGGTCCATTTATGTTCTATTGCTTCTTTCATAGTCATCCTTAGGTTTGATGATTTACTTACACTCACCAGCCAGTATGACTGGCAGGTGATATGCATCCCTCTTCCTTCACCAATGTTCAAATCTTGGCATTTGCAAGCAGGGTAATGAGGATGCGGTATCTTTAGCTGTTGCACTTGGGTCTTTAATGCTTCTTTCCTTATGCAGATGGATTGACAACCATGGAAATCAAATAGGAAAAGAATTTGGCTTTTCAATGTCCATAATGACATATTTTCTATGCAAGAACTGAATGAGATTTTAACATGGAGATCAAATGAGTTTCCCATGATAATGTAACTTACCTATTTTCTCTTTTTCAAACAGTTCAGGCACGTTCATTAGTGCATCAGAAGACAAAACTGGGATTTTGGATCTAATTGAGCAAAAAATTGCAAAGGTTACTATGATACCCAGGAATCATGGCGAGGTATCTGTTGTTTGTCATGTGTTATTCTTGTTGAGGGCCCGTTGCTTAAATGTTGTTTTTGCCATCTTTGGGGACATAACCAGTCTGGCAGCAGCTGTATAGATAAAATTAAGATCATCTGTACACAGTACATTTCCTTCCATTATAGGGAAAAATGATACAGGAGATTTTCTTATTTTTTCCCTCTGTTTCCCTTGACCAGCTTGCTACCTAGTAGTAGCATTTTTTTTAGTATGTACTTAATCTTTAAGCATGTTCTTGTTAAGAACCTTCCATTATAGGGAAAAATGATACAGGAGATTTTCTTATTTTTTCCCTCTGTTTCCCTTGACAAGCTTGCTACCTAGTAGTAGCATTTTTTTTAGTATGTACTTAATCTTTAAGCATGTTCTTGTTAAGAACTCTGGAAAAAAATTTTTCTGTGCTCCTACACGTACAAGATCAGTTGCAATAGACTTCACCAGATATCTCTTCTTCCATGTCCTTGTTTCTTTTTCATTTGCTGTTCTTGTTGTGGTTTATTATTTTTCTCCTCCACTTCTCCTTTTCCAGCCTTTCAAAAAATTATTTTTTCTCTTCTTCCTCCTCTTCCTCTCATCCCCTCAGTGTATGCATATGATGAATATGTTTCTTGATAATTTAATCCTTGTTTATAGAGTAAATTTATAAATACATGTGTCTGCATGCGTATACATATGTCCGTAGGGTGGAGTTTGTATTGGCTCAGTTACAAAATTGTGCATGTGCAAATACAGACAAACAATAGTAGGTCATATATCTCCTCTGTATTTTTGTGTGTGCAGAAATATGACAATGTGTTTTATGTATATATATACCCATAAAGTGCTTGCATCGTGAATGTTGGCAAGTTATGAAGCAAAAAAAGAAAAAAAAAAAAAAAAAAGCAAAGTGGACATGGACATTGTGATACAACAAATTTCTTAATAAATTGGGCATGGCATAGTTAGGAGATTTTCATATGAAGCTACATGTTGTTCAATTTGCGTCGGTGAATGATTTGACTTTTGGTGGTTTTTCATTTCAGGCATTCAATGTCTTGCGCTATGAGATTGGACAGAGGTATCAATCTCATTATGATGCATTTGATCCTGAAGAGTATGGTCCACAAAAGAGCCAACGGGTACATACTTAGGTGTCTTAATATTTTTAATTTTACCATCAGTGGATTCTTGATATTTCCATAATAATGCTCATGACATCACAGTCATCAGTCTTCACCTTCGTGTCAGTAAAATGTCGATGCTTGCTGTGATTGTTTGAAGGCGTCAGACTCCTTCCACTCTACATTAGCACTAGGTCCATTCATCCTACCTGAGCTGCTTGATCTTCCAATTATATTGTGCTACCTTTACAATACAGAGAACTGGAAGGAAAATATATATATATATATATATATTCTTGTTATTTTGAACCAAAAAAGGCGAGATTTTCGATTCTTAATTAAAGGAGTGAAGCACTCGTTATCTCCTAGTGCAGTTCTATTAAATGGTGTTATTAAGTGACTGCCTTTGATTTGCTGAATTTGAAATCACTTTTAAGGCTTTTCATTATTTACATCAGGTTCTATGTTTTCTGTGTGCCTGTGGACCTTTTTCTTCCTAATTAATATTCATTACAGTGTAGTTTCAGATTTTGCTCTGGAATTGAATATTTGTAAAACATGAAACTTGGGGGGAAAGGCATAGAAGTTGAAAATTTTCGGGAATAGGATTACTTTCTTATTGATGTTTTCTTTTTGATTCAGAAATAGAACTTTGAGCTCCAAGCTTAATTTTTTGTTCCAATTTTGTGATACGAATAAGGTCCCTTCTGACTTTTTGATTGACTTTGTTACCAAGAAAGAGGGTTTGAAATAAGTTAAACTGTCTATGTTTTTTATCTTTATTTTCTCCAGCCTATCTTATTGTTCTGCATCAATCCCAGAGTAAGGATTATGTTTATTTATGTATATATCCTTATTTATGTCCACAGGTCGCTTCATTTTTGTTGTATTTAAGTGACGTTGAGGAAGGTGGAGAAACTGTGTTTCCTTTTGAGGTAACATGGCATATCTGTTCAGAATCAGACTGTTAGCTTTGTTATCTTTGCAGTCTAAATGCCTGTGGTTATATTCAATGACCTGCAGAATAGTGAATATATGGATTGGAGTTATGACTTTAAAAAATGTATCGGATTGAAAGTGAAGCCACGAAAGGGGGATGGGCTTCTATTCTATTCATTGTTTCCAAACGGTACAATTGACCAGGTAAATATATTATCAATTATCACTGTCATCCATCTATCCATCATGAACCCCATTGTGTTATGGGCACTTATACATTGAACGAGTTGTTATGTAGAAATTGGTAACTTATGCATCTGCTAGTCACTGAATAAAGCCCGAAAAGAAATCAAGGAATTCATGCTGGGAAGGGGAGTTTGTATGCATCTTCAGAATGTGTCAAGTGGGGTAGATTGAAAGGAAGTGAAGCTTGGAAATCATCTAATTTCTCTAAGTTGTCGATAGTCACCAAGTCTTGTCCTATCAGAATCTACACACTTTAAATATATGCTAACCGTAACATGTAGTCATTTCAAAGCACAATGCATTGTGCTCAGAACAAACATCTAGCTTTTGTGATATGCTTGAACAGTGTTAACTCTAATGCATCTCGGATATTAGGTTTTAGCCCTCAATTGCCAAATTCTTGAGTAAGTCCTGTTATTGCTAAGATGACCTCCTAGGCTTAAAATATATGCATCCAGTATTGCTTTTTGTCTACCTCATCCAATATTCAACAATGACTTTGTTTTTCTTCTTTTTGTGTAGACATCTCTCCATGGAAGTTGTCCAGTAATTAAGGGGGAGAAATGGGTGGCAACCAAGTGGATTAGAGATCGCGAAAATGACTATTGAACATAAGTACAGAAAATAAAGATTGATTCACAATTTTGCCTCAAGCTTAGGATTGTCTTATTGACCATCTGTACACCATATTGGATTGGAAAATAAAATATTTTTGGAGATAATTGGAATCACCCCAACACAATTTACTTATAGCAAACAATTGAATGCTCGGATGTCAAAATTTGTTGTGAGATTGTCATTTCTTTTCTTTTCTTTTCTTTTTTTATTCCTGGTTGCCATTGTTAGCATTGAGAGTTTGGTGATGAATGCTGTACACTACGAACCACAGAGTCTTGTAGTCACTTAAATCAAACATCTCAACTCTACGGAACCTCACCTACTCACATAGCTAATAATTGAATTTTTAAATGAAAATTTTCTTTTAATTGTATTGTACAATATAAATAAAAGTAGGTGAATGAAGTGCTGACGCTGCTGACTTCACTTGAAAAAAAGGCAAGTGAATGCCTTTCTCGGCCTTTTGGCTAACATCAAGAAAAAAGCAAGAGAAGCAGCAGTCATGTTTGAACTAGCCAGTTTTTCTGCAACTTGCGTGCCCTAAACTAAATATGAACCAAAGAATATGCGAGTCTTAAATGAGTCACATTACTCCATTAACAGTGGTATGTACATCAATGGAAAATGATTTGCCCCTCTAATAGCAGTACTACTGAATTTTCCCTTAAAACAATAGGTGGAGGTTTGATCCAAGCCTTTCTTCCTCGTGTAAAGACCTAAAAGAGGAGAAAATATTTTCTTACTCCTGAATAAATAGTTTGCTATTATTTTCTTTTAATATGGAGAAGAATAACAGGAGTAGCTACTCTTTTTTCCCCCCCTTCTGTCATAGAGAAGATCAATTTTTCCGTGAACAGAGGTCAAACATAGGCTAACTTTTTGTCCGCTGCTGCATCTGGGACTACAGCCAGCCTTAACAACAAAAGAATCATAACGTGCTACACATGAGAAGATCTCATCTACAGATATCAAGAACAACTATTTCGCACTCCATACATGCAAAAAATACAATTAAATTTTTCTAAGCTACAAAATATATTCATGGATTAGTACACATTGTGATTTTTCCACTTACACCTGCTGGTTCAGTCAATAGTATTCCAATCAAAAATCAATATGCCTTACCAATGGTGCCTCCAAAACTGATCCTTGCAACTTGTTATCTACTCCTCTCGGGTATGTCTAGGTCCTCGATGACAGACAAGAACTGATCATTAAACGCTACAAACTCGAAAGTCTCTACATAAAATGATTTCATTTTTTTCATCTTTTTTAAAGAATCTGGGGATGGAATATTTGAAACTTACAATTGAAATCCGATGGTGCATTGTCCCTCTTTGCCACTCGTCTTGGGATTCAGTTGATATACTGTTAAGGTTTAGACAAGTTCTTATTTTGCATCCTTTATGGAAATGATCTTGTTTCCCCTTGCATGTCTTCTTCATGACAGGAGTTTGGGTTTCTATGGCCTGCTCTGATCCCTTGAATTTCCAGGTTTGCATCACATTATTAAACTCAATAATCTACAATGCCGAAGTCTATTAAGATAGTGGAAATTGAGATAGGACAAAAATAATAATACCTAATTATAGCTTGTGAGAGTTTTGATGAGGTTGCTTTCCCCACCGCTTCAACAGATACATGCAACCAGCTGCTCCAAATAGCCCAAGGGCCGCGAATCCCATAATTGTTGCATTTCCAATGTTCCTATAGTATCCACCCTGTTACATTGATATTTTATTAGTTTTTCACTTTTGCCAACAAGCCTTTTGATTTCATAGTTTTCTGAACATAATCAAGATACTCAATTAACACATATTCATGTCTAAATAACTACCAGTAATGGTACGGACTTGAAAACGCAGTCCATGCGCAGTCCAAATCTACTTGATTGGATGCAAAAGAGTAGCTTGTGAGAGATTCCATTTCAAAGTAAAGGAGTTAAGAGGAATATGGTAATCAAATTAACAGGTCAGCATGGCAAATAAAACAACCATGAGAAACTCTCTTTCTGATTTCAATCAGTCAGCAGAACTGTTAACCAGTACGAGTGTTGCGACCCAGAAAACTGGGAAATCAGAAACATCATTATGTATGAATCAAAGGGTGAGGACAATGACAACCCTGATTGCGGAGCATTTTGAGACATGATGCTTATCATGAAAACAATTACAGAAGGATAGTATGAAATAAGCACATTAGAAGGAAAATATTTTCTGAACCAAGCCAGACAAAGGCGAGTTGAGTTAGCTAATCTCTGGTTTTAAGGAACAGGAACACTGAATTGAAAGTTTTCAAGGCTGCAGTTATGCAACAAATGTACCGTTTGAGACTATACTTTTTTTCACCATCTTAAAGAATGGCAGGAGAAACATGTTTTGGGAATCCTATAACACAAGTAGCTCATGGCAAATGCTCAGGTTCCTTTTCTTGTTCTCTATTTTTCTTTATCTTTACTTGCGCCTCTCTCCTCTCTTTCACGAGGTCATGGGCACCTTTTTCCCATGAATGCAACCAGATCAAAAAGAAAAAGAAAATCTATAAAAATTCTCATTGTTATCAATACGTGACCTACATAATGTTAGACTAAAAACTTGTCAATCAAATCAAACTTCTGCTAGTTATACTACAGACACATACCAGCACTAGGAAAAAGAAAGTTGCCGCATTTGCAGGGACAAGAGACAGGCTTATCATCCCTCCACGCAATTCATTCGGAACATACCTGTAAATCATATAAGTATGAGGTATTAGGCCCCTTGTTGCATCTATTTCTGTTAGACATCAATAGCCCAGAGGAGGGTGGACGAAGTTGCATACATGGTTCTCATCCTAGCAAGCAAGGGTAAAACCAGGCCAAGGCACATGTGGAATATGCAGAATAGCATCATCAAGACTCCAATTTCCTGCCGATAATGGTACGTAAGTCTAATTATAAAGTTTCAAGTTTCAGATCAGGAATGTATGCAAGTCCGCAGATATATCACCTGATAATCATAAGCCACTATGGAAAAGGCAATCCCCATTACACCAAAAACACATAAAAGACAATCCTCAGCACGAAATGCCATTGGTCCAGTAGCAAACCACGGAAATGCTGTGCTTCCTAACATTCTTGCACCCAAAAAGCATGGATATATTAACCCTAGATGCACTTCTCTCCCATCAGCCTGAAATTGCAACATAGATTGTACATCAACATTGATGTCTATTATCAGAAGATGATTTAACTTAGTAGTTGGCTTCCTTATTTTTTCTTCTTCCTTTTTGAGAGAGAGAACTAGCACATCAATTGACAATAGATACCAAGATTTTTAACAAGTAAAACATGTAAAGTTTTTAATAGAAGAATGGGGAGCACAGATTTTGCAAGAGAAAACAAAAAGAATATACAGAGATAGTGCATATTAACAGAGATATAATGACATAAAATAAGGAGCTCCAGACTAATTGCCTCCACTTTCTAAATTCAATTTCAATATGTTCACCAATAATTAATAAATACATAGATCAAGACAAGTGCCTTTTTGCTCCATTTTCTAGAGAAAAAAATGCTCCTTATACATTCTATTGATGACCCCCGGTATGCAACATAGATAAACAGCCACCACATAGTAACAAGGGAGCAACGGTGTCATCTATATGGCTCATTACATATTGGTTGGTTGACTATATCACATGAAAAATCAATTACATATGAATATTTGTTAGACTATAGAACAACTCCGCAGCCACCATGATTTTACAAAGAGCCATATAAGGGTTTATGACCTCCTGCATTAAGAATGACCTTCGACTTATTTTCTACCATTAAAGCAAGAACTTATGCACAAAATTGAGGACAAGAATAAAGCCATAACCATCTAGCAAATGTATCCCAGGGCAAACACAATCTCCATAGAAAAAAGAAAAGGGATGATAAAGACAAGGCTTTAATTCATTTTGAGATCCAGAGATTTTATATGCATCTTTTCTACTGAAACTCAAGTCTTTCCACCACTTTCAGATGGCCCAAAAGCTTTCACTTAGACATCCCCTGAGACTTGTTTTGTGTTTCAAATATGTAGATGTGAGGCAGAAAGAATATGAACACCTCAAACAAAACCTGCTAGATCTTCCAAACAATGGAAAGGAACTTCAGGCCATGGAGCAGGACAATTACAAGCCTACATGAAGGCTAATTCATTGCATGTTCACCATTAATAAGGCCTTACCACAACAGTTGGAGCCCACAAAATCCAGAAGACTGTGACTGCAAAGTGAACACAAGATTGCGCCAATGCCAGTAGCCATATTCTTCTATCTATCAAGTGTAAACATCAATAGAATTAGATATGCATTTTCACAAATGAACATATAAACATTTTTCCACTTATGTCTATACTTTGTCAGAGTGAAAGAAAAGACTATTTCTATTCAAGTTTTGTACAAGTTATAAATTCAGAGATAATTTTCTGTGGGTTTATGCACTGCAAAATGTTTCTCCTGCAACATCTCTCTAGAAAAGCACAAAAATACAGTTTGATAATGATGCATTCTACAATGCAATTCCGGAGAGAGAAGTAGAAAGAATCATTCAGCAAAACTAGAGAAGCACAGAATAGCTTCAAAAACTAGTCGAGTGAAAAGTATTAGTGTACAAACATAAATTTGATATTGTCAATACAAAGTCTAACCACAAAATTTACATCACAACACCATGGAAATGCACATACTCGCTCTAAAGATATGAGCAATATCACAAGGCTGTAGGTTCAACAACTAGAAATGATATAATTGCGTTTCTGAAAGGAGTCTGCAAAAGAACATCACATAAGTTGAGGATAATACACAAGGTGAATAAAAAATATTGGAATATGGAGAGACCTAGTAACTTTCTGATAAACGTAAAATATTTTCACCTCATGGAGTAACTAAATACACATGTCAAACAATGTTTTTATGAAGTGAGATGGTGTTAATTCTTGATGTTTATTTTCAGTTTAGTGCACTAGAAAAGATTTGTTGCATTATCAACACATGGTGATACCAGGCTTTTCAGCCTACTGATTCTTACCGCCTATAACGTATGTATAGAAAGAAGCTCTGTACTCCTTGAATGATGCTGCTTGTGAATTATCTGTCCATCCTTTCTTGATGCATATGGCACCCACAATTGCCAGGAGAATTGCTGCAGTTGAGGAATTACTTATACTTTTCGCATCAACACCAATCAGCCAATTTACAAGCACTTGGCTTCCAATCAAAGAGGCAGACTCAAAAAAGGTCATCAACCAAAACATTTCACTCAATCCATCTTGCCTGTGCCCTTGCTGGAAAATTTGTGAAAAAGTAAATCTGTCAGTAACAAACAATGCAGCAATTTCTATCTGATTTACAGTAGCCATTAACAAACTACAGAGCAATCTCTGGGTGATTTACTATAGAAGAAGCGTCATTAGAGGTGCCAGATGTAAAATCCACATTGACTATTTCTATGCAGGAAATTTTAAATTCATGTTCCAAACACTTGAACAAACTTGAACAGAGGAGTAATGAATAAAAATCATGAAACAAACCTTTTCATGCTCAATAACCATCCATGTCTCAAAACTGAATGCATATATTGAAGTGGCAAGAGACAAACATATGTTTGCTACCCAAGCACTTGGCTGCACAGTAATCCTCTTCCACACACCAACAAATAGGTGCATCATGAAAAAGATGATAGAAGCTTTCCTCTGACCTCTATGAATAAAGAAACAGAAATTTATTAGAGTTTCTCATGCCTTTGAAGCATAAAATCAACAAGACCAGCACTCACTCCATTTGTGCCTGAACATCTAAAACTTCTTCATATAGCATATGATACACAATGCAGCATCCCAAGAAACAAATCATCAAACTTATGAATTAGCTATTGTATTCAAATCCCAATCAATTCAGGAAAAAAATTCAGGAAGTTCCTTAGTAATTGAACCAACTTAAAGTTTAAGGGAATTTTTTGATAGACTAAAAGCTATGTGTTAAATTTGAAGTATCAAAATTTTAAAATATGTGAATTGACAAATAAAAAAAACAGCTTAAATTAAGTTTTTTGACCATTAACAATTTGCAATTACAAATTTACAGTATTCAGCAGTTTTCCCAATGCAAAATCAAGCTAGCTTAATCCTGAAAATCCGACACATTCCAAGCCTTTCTATTTACTCAGTTATAAACCACGGTCTTAACTCTTATGTCGTAGCATGAGTTTAAGGTTTGTTCTTCAATTGGCATATGCTTTACTCTAGTATAAATAGGTTCTATAATTCTAATTATGGCAACACTTCAGTGAAAATCTTGTGGTACTATCTGTATCAAAAGCTCTCTACTAAAGTTGTTGTATTCTTCTAATTAATGCCATTACCATTGTTGTTAAAAACTAATTGTACTTGTACGATTTTATGAATTTATAACCGATTTGATCCAAAATTTTATAAAATCTCAACTCAGTTCTTCGATTCTTCCCCGAAAGTTGTCAAGTAGAATCTCGTGACCATTACGCACAACGTTGGTTCCAAATTAAAGTCATTCATCCATCCATTCGTTCATTAACCATACATCTTTCTACTATAATTCACATAAATTAGATGCTTGAGAAAAGGAAAAATCACTTACATTACGTCAGAAAGAATGCCTAAGAAAGGACCAAAAACAAAAGCAGCGAAAAATCCAACAGAGATATACGCCACCATCTGTTCTCTACTAACTCCTTGCAAAGCCAGCTCAAATTCTCCAAACACCGACCAGAGACCGTCCATTACTGAATCAACAAAACAAAGAAACAATGACAGAGAGAGAGAGAGAGAGAGAGAGAGAGAGAGAGAGAGAGAGAGAGAGAGAGGAGTGAAATGCTGCTTACCTGAAGAAAGAGAGTAGAGAAGAAGAAAATTCCTCTGGAAACGAAGGAAGAGAAAAGAAGAGAGATCGAAGACATTGGGAGTTCGAACTGATGAAACGTAAGGAAGAAGAAAGAGAGATAAGAAGCAAGAAATGAAAATGAAAATGTAAACCGATTGATTTGGTTCCCATACTTCGCTCTTGATCACCACTCCCATATCTCAATCAGTTCAATTTTCAACCCTAAACCCTAAATTCGAGATCGAGATCGAGAGAGAGAGCTGAATGAAGAGTTTGATTGGAATTTCATTTGGCCTTCAATCCTGATGGGAAAAAGAAAATAGGTATTCACTTTGAGCTCTCTGTCTCTCAAACTGAATTTTGTTTTTGTTCCCCCACCTCATGCTTGAATTGCACTTGTAAGTTGCAGTCTCTTAAACGCTGTCGTTTCAAGTCTGTGCGGCACGGGTACTTCTAATATGTTCTTTTTCTCTTTTGCCGTCCGAGTATGCTCCAATTGTCGGGGAAATGGAACTAAAATTTATTTTTATCATATTTAATTTTTGTTAAATTTTTTTTTTTTTAATTTCTGAAATATTAGATCAGTTTTTCGAATATAATGAAAAAAATTTAATCAACTCTATATGGTCCGAAGCCATCCCAATTTTGATGATGATAATGATGTGCAAAAAGTGACTCTAGTATCAAATTTTTTTGAGTTAAATGATTGGATATTCTATCCGCTTAATAAAAAATCTCAAGTTTGAGTCCCAAAAATAACGAAAAAGAATTTAAAAGGGTCAATTTTTAAAATGTGTCCATAATATTTAAATCGAATTAATCGGGTAAAATCTGAATACTGATAATAAAAAAAAAAAGACTGACTCTAACAAAAGAGATGATCAATTTTGTTAAAACTCCATAATTTAAGAATGATTTAAAATTTAAGAGAGTAAATTTATATATATATTTTTTTCCTTGTTTGATAACCAGGAATATATGAAACGCTATTTTTTTTTTATTTTTTATTTTACACAGGAATGATTGCGTGGGAAGAGAAATGGAAGCTCAAAATCGAGACACAGACGAAGGGAGAAGACCTTAATACCACTTGATTCAATGATGGTCGGTATATTAGCATATTAGTCACTATTTGAATTGACAGGCTTTAGTCACCAAATCTTGTGCATTTTCTTTTCTAATCAAATTTTATTTAAGAATGAACGGATTTGTACATGCCAATGAATATTTAGTAAAAGATAATACTGGATACTCTAAAAAATAAATAAATAAAAGATATAGGAAAAACAAAAAGACGTTACGTCAGCAGACAATTAACCCAGTGAGATAAAATGATAAGTCTTTTAGTTAAGTTTTAGATTTAAAATTTAAATATAAAAAAGATTATATTGAAAAAGTTATCTCTAAATAGAATCTCATACATCTCTTGACCCGATGGTGAAAAAAAAGGGAGCCACTAGAGCAGCACTTCTCCAAAGCATGATCATATGTAAATGTTATTCTTTATGCATGAAAACTGAAACATAAACAGAAATTTGTCCATTAGGTAAGTATGTTCAGATAATTTCTCCTTTTCTACTGTCTACCTTTCGTTTTAATTCAATCTACAAAGAACACTCCGTGGCTCACTTGTTAGCCCATCATCAAAAAAAAAAAAGGCAAAACAAAACACTTATGAGAGGAAACCACACCTTGGCAAATGGAGCAGCTCAAGTTCTCAGCAATACTTCCCTAGCTCTGAGCAAAAACTTATGGCAGAGGTAGTAAGGAAGTAGCAGTACCCTATGCCTCATATAAGCCTTGTGCCCTCAAGACAAAGCATACAGACGCAGACCATTATCAACTTTGCTGGACTATGAAACAAGGGAAGAGCAAATGAGGCTCTTTGTCTGCATTAACAGTTGTGCAAGGCTGCAAAATGGATCTCTGGAATTTTTCGATACCCATATATGTTCACTAAACTTTTTGAGAGTACATGAAATTTACACAGTTGAATTTATTTACGAATTGAAGATTGCAACTACTCAAACTAGCTCTTCTAATCTAACCACGTAAGCTCCCTACCAAATAATTACAGAATAGAACGCCATAAAGTAGTAAAGAAAGGCCACCACCTCTGATGCAAGCCCATGATTCTCCTGAAATTTTTGAGTATCATCAAGTCAATTCAAATGAGGTAATGGAATTTTGATAATTTAAGTTCAAATATAAGCACTTAGGAGTAGCACAGGGAATACGCGGAGAGAAGCAATTAAGTGTGACTTAATTTGGCTATTGCAATGTAGTTTGAAACCATATTTATGAAATTGATCCTAGGATATGCTTACATAACCAACCAATGGCATGAATGTGTGATATCACTTGTCTGAAGCACACATACATAACATACATCATCACTAACTCAAAATCAGTTATTACAGGCTAGGAAAAGCTGTCAAGTCTTTCTCACATGATGGCCTCATGGAGGATAAAAAATTTAGCCTTCCAATTGCCTACCTCTTGGGCAGCATTCTTGGAAATGTAACAGTAAGAGACTTGCTCTCACGATGTCTGCTTTGTCCCTATTTTTCCAAAAACATGCTTTGTAGAGGAAGAATCGCAAGGCATCGAGAGGAAGGTTACTTTGAATGTGGCGGAGATAAGTCCTCATGCTCAATTGGTGGCACTTAGAGTTGTCACTTATTCTTTAATATATGAAGAAGAATTAGACATCTAGAGTGTCTCAGTAAAGGTCTTCCAAGGAATGGACTGTGGAAAGTTATCATAAAAGAAGTAAAAAGCAACACACGTGACAGTAAGGGCCTCCAAGTAAAAATCTCATGGTTTTAGTCCTTGGTGCTATATACATTGAAGCTCTGAGAAGACTTATCTACTCAAGTTTCATTCTTAAGTGGGAGACTGGAACTTCTTATTTGGGTACAGTAACTCACCCTCAAATCCCATTTCCTTAACTTTTTTCATTGCTCCGTGTAATGGTGGTAGCGATACTTTGAAGGCTGGTTTAGAGAAAAAAAGTTTCGAAACTGGCATTGACAGGGCAAGGAACAGGCAGGGCTGCTTAGGAGGTCTTAACGAAGTATAGGAATTAATAGCATTGGAAAAGGAAGAACCTTTAAATGGGAGTCTTATTATAAAACCTACTTTGACAAGAAAAGGTAGGAGGAAAAGCTTTATCTCTTGAAGAGCTACTAGCAGACAAAAGCACCCTAAGAGTTCCTTAGTCTTATTATAAAACCAACTTCGACAAGAAAAGGTAGGAGGAAAAGGTTCCTTACTTTGCTTGGAAGCTAGTTAAATGGCAGTACATAGTGAATAAATGCTTCTCCACAGAAGTTGGCGCCGCAGGGGGGTTTGGCTAGTAAAATCCTTCGCATTTTTCACATAATTTGGTATTTCAATATGTTTGTGCAGAAATTTAGAGATGACAAGTAAAATGCTTTGCATTTTGGCACACAATTTAGTAACTCACTATGGTTGTGGAGAAACTAATAGCTTATAGGCTCCTATGGCAGAGGAAACCACAAGAAAGCTAGGTAAAATCAACAAATGGATCAAATGGGAGGGCTTCAGGGCATGGAGTATGGATGAATGCTATTCACTATTGAAGAACTTCTGGGTTGGATCCTTCTGATTATTCTAATATTCATGCACGGTATGAATCTTTATATTGAAACTTTTGAGGAGATAAGAGGAACAACACATACTACTGCAGAAGAAGCTACTTGTCAAGCAATGACTTACAGAATTTCACTCAGAAAACTTCACTACTTCATATATTTCTCTTCCAAGAAGCAAGTGGGAGACAATGATGACAAGTAGAGGAACTAATACTTCTGATTTAATATGTCTTCACAAATATAATTCAACAGTTAACATATTGCTTATTTAAAGTTTCAAATGGTTGAGGGAAACAAATAATTCCAAAGCAAACAAGAATGTGTACTAGGTTCCACCATACATTTGTTTGGTGAATATCATGGAGTAGACAACAGCCACTAAAAGTGAGGAAAAGACATGTCAATCGCCAAGTAATTATACAGGCATCACAAGATATCTCTAAGGAAAAACTAGTTCTGCATTTTAAAGAGAAATATCGACACGATGTACATAGAGAAATATTGATTACCTTTAATATTGACCCTAGTTTGCTAGCATAGCAAATAATTTATACCAAAAGTTTGTTTTCAGACGCTCAACACTTCAAACTTGTACTCAGTTTAGTATCATCAGCCATCCAACCAGGATAACTCCTTGAAAGAATAGAGACAAACTGTTCCATAGCAACCTCTGGGCTCATGTTTCCAAGATGTTGCCAAGCATTCCTGGTACAATGTAAATAGTTTTCTTCGTCAGCATCACTGAAAGAAGAAGCCTTAAACCCCAGTATATCACCAAGGACCAAGCTATACCCATTCTTGAGGGCAGGCCCTTAGGTTTTATAAACTGAATTTATTTATATCATTGATTGATTTTCATGTATCAACTAGTATTTTTTTTTTTCTTTTTAATAAAATGTCTATATTCAGAACATTGTCCTCCCAACCCTACCTTATTCGGGAAACAAAAACTAGTTTCAACAAAACCAAGAGAACTTCCAAAGCAGTTGGCTGATTTAGAACTGAATCCACATCAAAAAGAGAAACAAATAATGGTGACTCAGAAAAGAGGAGATGAAAACCAAACTTTAAAGAAGGTTTGTCTACTGAAAGCACCTGGTGGCATTATTTGGCATGAAATTACGTTTTGTTGAAGAACCTATGTTGAACAACTATTGCTCCCAAACAAGCCCAACCCCAAGCTACAAGGAAAGGGCCAACCTCTCTAATTTCACCCATATGACTAATAAATCCACTGATTAATTAATTTTTTTGACTTCTTCAAAATTTCTCGGAAAACGTTGTTTTGCACGGGTCCGGAGCACAACTAATATTGGCAAATCTCTGTACCTTTGAAAAGTTTAAAAGTATATAATGTAGATCTCCATTTTCGGCTTTTGGCAAATTCAAAAGGGTTGAGAGGCCCAATCAGCGTTTTGGGAACTATCATAATAAGTCCACCGACTATATTATGTCTGAATTAAATCATAACTATTGCCCCTTAGCGGGCTCCCCACCACCCAAGCAAACCCCTTCGGCCTTCCCACCCCTAAATTTGATCTTAATTACATCATTTGTTCTCTAACTTGTCATCATATATGATCCCTCAAATTTCATAGATAGCTCTTATACATCAAAAGGCTACAAAACAACTTCTAGTTAGAAAATTAATTCTAATCGTCCACATTATAGAATTTTAAGACTAGGTTGAGTTAAAACACAACAACTATTAGACCCCAAAAGGTAAAGTAATTAGGCATCAATTTAAAAACCAAGCAAAAAATCAGCAAATCACAAGCACCCAGATAATAAGAAAGCAAAAACAGATTTTAGTAAACAATTTCAATACCATTTTTCACGAGCAGAGACTTTCCATGACATTGGTTTTGGCTCCTGACAAGGCCCTTCAACAGCAACCCTATTTAGTGCATACAATTCCATCTTCAAATCATGACTAAGTCCCAGAAACCAATCCTCATTAATCTTGGACTTAACAAACAGAACAGCCTCACAGAAAACCCTTTCCATTTCTGTTCTTTCTATTCCCACCCAATCACCATCAACATCCTCAGTCTTCAACTCCTCAAATTCTTCTACTTCTTCTTCTTTTTCTTGTACATTGTCCTCCTTCAAAGTCATAGCATCCTCAACCAACTCGATTTCAATCTCGCAAAAAGCCGTAGATTCTGGGCTTTTTTGCTCGGAAATATGTGCGAACCCATCTGGGGTTTGTTCAATGTTGATATTTTCGACCTCCGATTTCTCTAGAGAGTCTTGGGACTGTTCTTCAGTGAAGAAAGGGGAGGCCATGGAGACGAACTTGACGAGAATGATTGAAAAGAAAAAGGAAAAGGAGATTGAGAGGAGGAGTTCTTGGAAAAGTTCCATTGCCTTTTTTCCCCTCTTCCGGTTTTGCTTGTTGTTTCGTCTTAGTATTACACTGTTTAGGGAGAAAGAGTGAGTGAGAGAGAGGATTTTGGAGAGGAGAAGGACAGGTATATTCCAAGCTTTTGCAACTGCAGGTTGCCGTGGGGTTTTCTGGGTGCCCCTTTCCCAGGAGTTATTTGTGTGTGTGTGAGAGAGAGAGAGAGAGATGGGCCGTGGTTATATGCAAGTTTATCATCCCTTCTCCATCAAGTCATTCCGTCTTGTTTGATTGGGAGGAATGATTTAAAGGAATTTAATAGTCAAAAATATTTTTTAAAGGATAAAATATTAAAAATAATTATTAATTATTAAATAACAATCCAAAAATTATTAAATATTAACACAATAAAAATCGTAAAAAAAAATACCTTATCAAAACTCAAGTTATTATTTGAGTCATGCTACATCTCAATTTTAAATTTTATTTGATAATTGATATTAAAACTTTTTATCAAAATTCTTGGAATCGGATAAAAAATTTAAAATATGTTAAGATGAATTCAATTTGATTTATTTAGTTCTTTTTAACTCATTTGATCTCTTTTATATCTTTATTGTTATTTTTAGTATGCTTTTAAAGTTAAAGTTTTATTTTTTGATAAAATTTTTTTATAAAATAATAATATAATAATTATTTTAATTTTTTGAAAATTGGACTTATATTTGTAAAATGTAATAACTTTTTTTATTTTAGGTAAAAAAATTATGAAATAAAAAAGAAATAAATCGAGAAAAATAAAATCAAGAATTTTATTTATTTATTTATTTGCTCAATGCTAATTAAGCTACATAATGGGGATGGTTCGATTCCCAAACTTTTCTAAGCTTATTAGTAGAATTTGATTCTAAAATTTTTAATACTATTTTAAACAATTTTCACTAATCAAATTAAATCATACGCACATCAACATATATTTGATTTTGCATGCAAATTTATCGGTAGATTTAGCGATATTAACGCGCTTGTATATTTATCAACCTAGCATGGTTATATCTTATGGCCCTGAATTTTCAATTGAATGCGACACGAATAATTCTTTTTTCCTTTTTTAATTCTTTTGTAGGGCAATGGAAAGGTAGGTGCCCCCCTCCCTAAACAACATTGCTTACTTAATATTTTCTAATATATTCATGAGTTTGAGTTCAGTGATTAAAGTACCGAAAGAGTTTTGATCCTAATTATCATTTGAATGACTTAAAATAAAGAAAAAAAATGTAGTATTTACTAACCTAAAGTATTGAGTTTAGAGCCATTTAACCAGAAGAATAGAAAAAATAGTAACATTTATCTCCATGAGTAGCCAAGTTGTTTTCTCTTTCTTTCCCCCAGTTCTACTGTTCTAGTGGCTCTCTTAGTCGCCATCTTTACTCCACCCAACCAGATTAAAGAATAGAAGATGCAGAAATGGCAGGAAAAAATAAGTGAAGGAGAAAAATTTTGGTTGGTAATTGGGGTCTAGTGTCCTTTTCCATGATCAAGAGATTCCTTAGAAAATAAAGATGTTACAATGTCACATCTGTATCTTTCTGCCAGTGTGTTAACAGCTAGCCCGAGCATGGTAGCATTTTTCATGTGATCACTAATCAAAATGGGGTCCCATATCATAAATGACATCGTTTTGGTTTTATATATATATATTTGGTGACTTCGAATTTTTTCCTGCCATTCACCTATTCAAAACCGTATTTTAAATAAATTATATTTCAAATAATTTAATTTAAACCGACCTTTTAGAGAAAAAATTTTTTAACATAATTTTTTTCATTCCCAATATTAGAATTTTAATTTTAATTAAAAAATTTAATACCTTTCCTATTAAATCAACTGTCTGTTAATATATGTATATATTTATCTATTAAATTTGTGGTTGTGACTCTATTTTGAAAATTAAGATGAGCTGTGATTAAATATTTTTTTCGTGAAAGAAAAAAAAAAATTATAGATATGATGATTTATATTATTTTTATAAAAATTTAACTATTACCCAAAAAGTTAATTTTAATTATTTAGTATTGTAGTAAAATAAAACGAAATTTAAGAAAGATTAAGGTTTCCCACACCAGGATGCTCATACGAAACTCAACCCGGGTTTAGGAATTTTTTTTTTCCCCACAACTTGAGAGGAAAATTCTTCGCTTAGGACATATTAGATAGAAGAAGAAACCTTAAATTTTACCCTTCTTAAAAAATGTTTAACATCCATCCTTTTACTCAGACCCACACTTTCATTGGCATTCACCTCCAAACTCAATTGCTTTTTAGCAACGAGTTTATAACCAGATGTTCTAACAGAGCCATGGGTAGAGAGTTCAATGTGCAAAACCTTGTAAGGAGCTATTTCTTAGATGTTCCATGTGCAAAACCTTGCAATGGGTGGAGAGTTCAATGAAGAAAATGAAATAACTAAAAAAAAAATGGTACTTTTCATGCAACAAGTGTTCTTTGTAATGAATTTACTAATATTATATTCACATTGATTTTTTTTTTTTTTTTTTTTGATATAGCATGTTGAAATTTTGAAAACTTAGGTTTATGACCATTTTGCCACAATTTTGTGCCGACAATGTCAAGCCGAGGTAGGAGAATGAGACTAGCTTTCTACTTATATATATATCTCATTAATAAGTGGATAGGATTAACTAAAATTTGGACCATGCTTTATGTAGGGAGGTTGAAATGTGAATATAGAAATGCACTCAAATGGGCATACACTGCTCCTATGCTGTTACCGCTCAAAACAGTAGCATCCTTTTCATTATTTCACTAAAATGAGCTCAAGACTATACATTCAAGATTCAGGTATTGACCTAGAGTCACCACGCGGAAAGCTACTGAGTCCGCATCCTGCTATTCTCTGCAGCCCTAACCTGGCTGAAGTAAGGATGTGCCTGCAGAAAACATCAGGTGAATCAGCAAGCATGCTGGTTGATGATGAGAAGGTCATTATCAAGAAGAATAATAAGCATGGGTAACAATTTAAACTAAGTTGGTTTCCTAGAACATGAATACCTCTTATTAACAGGCGTTTGAGGTATATTTTTCCTAGTCTAGAAATAGTAAATGACATCGTTAGTTAATCTTGTACGAAGCACATGGTTCCCCAGACATGAGGTGGTCTTCAGAGAGCAGCATTGAACAGGTGGGCGAGTTAACCAAGCAAGGTCATTTTTTCTAGGCAAAAGAATGACATTCTAGGTCGACAGTGAAGGTCAAAGGAGCGACATGTATGGTGGGAATTAGAGGCATGTAATCATCTGTGGACTTGTACTATTTCTCTTTATGAGGTGCTTTCTCAGCAACACAGAAAAGATGTTTCACCTTGCTGATTAAAAATAATCCTGGTCCAGGAATGTGGTAATCAGTAGCAAAGCAAGGGGCACGATGGTGCACTGTTGGGGAGATCTAAAGTAGCTTATTGGAGCTACTGTATAAACTTTTGACCACATTAGAAAGGTGAGTATGAAGACAAAAGCACAGAAAAAGGTTCTCAAATGGTGTTATCTTCTATAAAAGCATGCCACTGACAACCAGTACTAGTTTTAGCATCCTACATGACTAACTTCAAGCTGAAAAGTTGTTCAAAAGATGCTAGGGCTAGTGCATAAGGAAAACCGGACAAACGTATCCAAATAAGAAATACCATTGCTTCTCTTGCTGTAAGCCTATCCTGATGATCATAGCGAAGGAGCTTGTCAAGGAAATCAATGGCCTGCATATCATGTAAGAATGTAAGAAACACCACCTATGGTATAGACTGAGAGAGACAAATGATAATCTTCAACTTTAATTTAATAAGTGTAGAAATAAATTACCTCAGGAGAGACAAGATGCTGATTATCAGCATTTATGAACTTGGACCAGGGTTTCCTGCTGTGCCTGTAGAAGATTAATTAAATTAATGAAACAGATTAATCATTTATCCCTCCATCTATAAATAATTGTGAGATATACAGGTTGGAAGCTGTTAGTCATGGCATTCTAACAAATTTGAACGCTTAATGCACTTTCAGCTTTTGTCGACTCATGAAGAATCTTATCTGGATAACTAGCAAAACTCAAACAAAAAATACCTTCCAACACCATCGACTTGTTAATCAGTTGGTATCATGCTCTCCCCAAAGCCATTATCCCCAAAGCACGGAGTGAAATAGGATTTTAAGTAGAAGATTTACCTTCCAACAAGAGCATCAAGTTGGGGATCAAGCTCCAAATGATATTTATTCAAATAAGCATTCAACTCATCAGTCCCAAGCACCTGAATTGTAAAAACATAGAATTAGACTTGTGGAAGCACTTTGTAGAGATGTTCAAGTTTGTGGCTACATTAGTTCAGTCCGTCTAGTCTCTTGAGATGGTATCAAGAGATCCAGGATCAAATCTCGAGTGCACTCGTTAAGAGGTTCATGGGGTAGGAATAGGCAGACTATTGTGTGGCTCAAACACCTTCGAACCAAAATAAAAAAATCAAGTCTCATATTCACAGAAAACAGCAACCTGTGGCATCAGAATTAGGACAACATTTTTTCTTTTAGATAAGCAAATTCAGTCCCGGGTGTCGCGACAAATTAACAAGGGATCCTAGGGTGCAGTTAAATAAGTTAGTCCATGATAATAGAATTCGTCTAGCCACTTGGAATATAGGATCTTTGACAGGCAAGCCAATAGAAATAGGAGAAACAATGAATAAATGAAAGATTCATATCATGTGTCTTCAAGAAACTAAGTGGGTGGGTGGGGGAGAAGATTAAAATAGTAGAATCTTATGGTCATAACTTTTAGTATACAAGTAGGGATAGAACTAAGAATGGGGTAAAACTAAGAATGGGGTAGAAATAATTGTATATAAGGATCAACTAGAGGACGTAATAGAGATAAGAAGGAAAGGAGATGAATCATGCTTGTTAAGTTAGTAGAGGAGAAAACGTAGTTAATATAGTCAGTGTGTATGCGTCCCAAATAGGTACGGATGCAATTAGTAAAAGACAATTTTTGAAGGATTTAGATGAATTTATACAAATCATACCTAGTAGAGATAAGTTATTTATTGGAGGAGATTTAAATGGATATGAAGGAGAGAAGAATGAAGGATTCAAAGCCGTACATGGAAACTTTGGATTTGATTATAGAAATGAGGCGGGAGATATTATTTTAGAGTTTGTCACAGCATTTGATCTAATACTTGTAAACACCGTCTTTAAGAAAAAAGAAGCGCACTTAGTTACATATAGAAGTAGATCTAATGCTAGTCAAATAGATTTCTTTCTCACTAGTAGATGTGATAAAATGACCTGTAAGGATTGCAAGGTTATACCGAGGAAGAGTGTTGACAGCTCAGCATAGACTCCTAGACTTAGATATATGTGTGTCTAAAAGACAAAAGAAGTGTCGTCCATTTGTAGAGTCAAGAATTAAGTGGTGGAATCTAAAAGGAAAAAATATGACCATCTTTAGAGATAAATTAATTTAAGTAGCAAATTGGTCTACCAATGGTGATTCGAAAACAATGTGGGAAGAGATGTCTACTAATGTTAAGAATATAGGTAGAGAGGTTCTTGGTATATCTAACGATCAGGCCCCAATAGGCAAGGAATCATGTTGGTGAATTGAAGAAATACAAACTGCTATTCGAACCAAACGAGAGTTTTATAAGAAACTTATAATAGTAATAGCGATACATATGAAAAATATAAAAGTGCAAAAAAAGATGTGAAAAGGATTATCCAAAAATTAAAGAGTAAGGTGTATAATGAAATATACAAGAGACTAAAGACTAAAGACTAAAGACGGAGAAAGAAAGATCTATAGAATTGTCAAATTAAGGGAGAAAAAGGGAAGAGCTCTAGATGGTGTTAGATGTATTAAGAGCGAAACCAAGAGTAAACTTATAAAGAATAAGGACATAAGAAAGCATTGGAGGAATTATTTTGATCATCTCTTTAATGTTAAGAGTACAACAGATATAAAAAATATTGCTATACCTATAAAAGAGATTAATAGAGACTTTAAACGAAAGATTCGTCCCTATTAAGTTAATGAGGCTTTAAAAAGAAGGAAGAATAATAAAGCCATAGGAGCATATGATATTTCCATAGAAGTGTGGAAATGTTTGGGTGATTTTGGTATATTAATGCTAACGGATATTTTCAACAAAATTTGACAAACTAAGAGAATGCCCCAAATATGGAGGGAGAGTATAATTGTACCACTATATAAGAATAAATGAGACATATAAGATTGCTTAAACTCTCGAGAAATTAAACTTATAAGCCATACAATGAAATTATGGGAGAGAGTAATATAACATAAATTAAGATTTGAGATAAATATTTCTCAAAATCAATTTAAATTTATGCAAGGAAGAGCCACCATTGAGGCAATTCACTTATTAAGACAATTGATGAAAACATATAGAGCACATAAGAGAGATCTACATATGGTATTCATTACTCTAGAAAAAGCATATGATAGACTTTCTAAAGACATTATGGTGGGCGCTAATGAAGAAAAAGATCTCATTGAGATACATTAATCTCATTTGAGATATGTATGATAGAGCTGTAACCAATGTAAGAACTTGCGGGGGTATGAGCGATAGTTTTCTCATTAACATTAGACTACATTAAGGTTCGGCATTAAGTCCCATCTATTTTGTAATAGTGATAGACGAAATCACAAAAAACATTCAAAATGAAATACCATGGTATATGTTTTTTGCAGATGATATAGTGTTAGTTGATAAAACTAGAGAATGTATTGGTACTAAATTAGAGTTATGGAGGAATACACTGGAATCTAAAAGGTTTAGATTGAGTAGATCGAAAACTGAGTATATGAGGTGTAGGTTTAGCAACAATGATTAGAATGATAAAAAAACGATTAGATTAGATGAACAAGGCATACCAAAAAGTGAACGATTTAGATATCTTGATTCTATCATTCAAAATGATAGCAATATAGATGGAGAAGTGAAACATAGGATTCAAGTGGGTTGGATGAAATGGAGAAAGATATTCAGAGTTCTTTGTGAACGCACGATGCCACTGCATTTAAAGGGAAAGTTTTATAAAACCTTAGTAAGACCTGCATTATTATATGATATTGAGTGTTGGGCTATTAAACAATAACAAGAACAAAAAATGGTGATAGCAGAAATGAGAGTATTTAGGTAGATGTGTGGTAAAATTAGAAGAGATAAAATTAGAAATAAAGAGATTCGTAAAAAATTGAGAATTAGTTCAATTGTGGATAAAATGCTAGATTGTCGTCTGAGATGGTTTGGGTATGTGCAAAGAAGACCCGAAGATGCACCGGTTAGAAGAGTCAAAAACTTGAAAATAGGAGATCTAGTAAAACGTAGAGATAAACCGTTGAAAATTTAGATACAAATTATCTGTAAAAACATGATAGTTAAGAGTTTAGACGATGATGACTTTAGATAGGAATGAATCGCGTAAAAGAATCCGCACAAATTAAACTGTCGTATTTATTTATCTATTTATTTATTCATTTTTTTAATTTATATTTATATTTTTACTTTTATTTTATTTATATTTTTTATTTTAAATCCTCATGCTTGTCTCTCAAATAGCCGACCCCAAATTATTGGGATTAAAGCTCAGGTTGTTGTTTGTATAAGCAAATTCAGTGATGGAAGATGAAATATATTAGTTAGGTATGTAACATGATCAAAATATTCATACAGGAAATGCTAGGAGAAGAATCTAAAATTAGCATCCAGGAAGGATCATTCAGATATTGGATGTTCTGATTCAGAAATCAACAGTACAATGGAGGGTCATTAACAAATGTAAGATCATTCTAACAAGGAACTCTACCTTTGCAATTTTAACAAGTTGGTCATGGTTGTCATGACCATAGAAGAATGGCTCTTTGCGGAAGATCTACAAAAAATTATAACATGGTTAGGAAACTTTAAAGATAATTCATATTTTGTTACAGAAGCATTTCAAATTGAACTAGACATTAAATTATTTAATATCGTTAAAAATATTCCAAGTAGCTAATAAATCCATTGAATATAACACTCACCATTCCAGCAAACATGCAACCAAGGCTCCACAAATCCAAAGAATAGTCATAGTCTTGCAAGTCCACAAGTAGTTCAGGCCCTTTAAAGTATCTACAGACAAGCATGAGCAAATATTAAAGGGGCTGAAAAAATTGTATACCACCAAAAGGCAAATTATATAGAACCAGAAGCTCTTTCAATGGAGAATTTAACATGTAACAGCAATTAACTCTATAATTTGCATAGCTTTAGACATCCAGTCTAATCTGCAGTCAACTAATCAGAGAAATTTTTGATTTTCATATCCCTTCTGGAGAAATAAAACTCAACAAGGAGCATCCCAAGCACACAAAGGTCAAATCAGGTACAAGAAAGGCAATTTAAAAAATTCATTACATAACAAGCATCAGAAAACCTGAGAGGAATTCACTTGCAACAGTACATCCAGGATCTAAGGATCATGTAGGGTTTTATGGGTGTTTCTTCAACATCACAAGTGACCACTTGCTCTAAGGGTAATAACTCGAACTGGACATTCCATAATAGGTGGAAGCCCTCGTGCTAACACCCAACAGGGGTAGCAATTTGCCTTTGGGCCTTCTCCACCCTTTCACTTCCCCCCCCCCCAAAAGCAAAGAAAGTATAAAGACAATTGCAAAAGCCAATACCATAATGAAAGAGTATATTTTTATGCTTCTCCTTCCTCTCACTCAAGGAAAAAATGGCAAATAAGGGGATCCAAGCAACTAAATTTTTACCTATGCAACTCTTTACTTCCTCCAAGACCACCACTAATCTGACCCAAACTTGATCCCAACAGACACCCAATAGAAATCACTAATTACCTGAAAGTTAGTTCTCCAAGTCCGATGATTTTAGCAATTTTTCATTTTCATTTTCTTTTTCATTATGAAAAAGTAATAAGAATGAGAGGAGTAAAGCACTGTGGTTCATAGCCACGTGCTCTAATCCTCTGAGCTACAGGCCTTGCCCCGTCTCCGCTAGATCTGTTCTCAAGAGTACCCTAAAAAAAGGAACCTTTCCTTTCCCAGCCATTTCGGATTAAGAAGATGTGAAAGCACATTTCTATCTATAAGAATGGTGCCAAACATCCTTGCAACACTGAAATTGGTTTGTAAGGTTGGAATGTAAAATTTTGTCCAATAAAGTTGCAGCACTATTTTACATTTTTCTAAGGCAATTAGCTCACATGTGGTACAATCCATTTTCAATGCAACATATAAATGTCACACAGTAGCACAGAGCTCCATGTCACAAAATCTAGTTTCTCTTCATACTTTACGAAGTTATAATAGACTATAGAAAGTTGAACGGAAGAAAAAATTTTAAGAACTTAGAGATGCAAGCTCTTGTTCTCATCTTTCAAAATTGTGAAAATATGAC
Source organism: Dillenia suffruticosa (assembly GCA_033439265.1). NCBI lineage: Eukaryota > Viridiplantae > Streptophyta > Magnoliopsida > Dilleniales > Dilleniaceae > Dillenia > Dillenia suffruticosa. The sequence goes on from JAVTVX010000027.1 coordinate 5,315,484, forward strand.
AAGATTACGGCAATGGTATTTGGACAAATATGGATGTCAAGTGTAAAACTCAACCATCATCCTTCAGAGAAAACTATTTGTTTCTTTTGGGATAAACACAACCATACTCAAAATGCACCAAAGTGGAGATAACCTTAAAATGCTACAAGAAATCAGGTTTGTGCCGCAGGTGTTGAATGATCTACTCAGATGCGGCTTTTGCTCTGTGGCAAGACAGACTCAACCCGCTCCTACCCGCTCCGGGGCACCATAGCATGTTGGGAATAAGGGGGACATACTGGGCATAACTTCTTTTATACATTTTTCAATATGCCCATAAGACATTAGAAAGAAGGCTATATCAACTTCCAAGTCCAAAATCTAAAAAGAAAACAAAAAATATAGATTTCCACACAAAAATTCTACAAAACTAGAAATGGATTTCTCAATTCCTTAAGCAACTGTTTCTTTCCCGCAACACTAACCATAGAAAGCTAGATTATTCAAATAAAAAGCCATCCTCTTCACTACACAGCATCTCCTATTCCTCCAAGACAATTTATTGCACTCCAAACCAGTTGAAAGTGCCATCTATCAATTTTTATCAGTTAATGACCTATAATGGTCAAATAAGGCTTTTAGCTTCAATAATTGCAGTGCAGCATCTGGGAAAAAAGGCACAGACAAATTAAAAGTAAACTCATCATAACAAATATATATATATATATAAACACATAAAATTGCTGGCTGTCCAGGAGTTGAGTTTGTGCAATAAATGGTAGATCAACAAAACTGTCGTGATGAAGAATCTAATGATAAGTAGGCATACTTAGCATTTTTAGGGAGCATGCAGAACACACATTAGAATTGTGTTAATATTTTTTGAAAATTGTATTATTTGGGCTTGTGCTTCAGAATGACACAAGGAGGCTGGGAAGTGGTTTTGGGTTTGTGTTTGTAAATTATAGGACCAAGGACTCGGGGACCTAAGCCAAAATCCAGATCTTTCTACACCCTCAAAATTTCCTAGCCCCCCCCCCCCCCCCCCGGGGGCAGGAGGAAGAAAAAAAAAACTATAACAATTCAGCAAATAATCTTCCTCTTTGTTGTACAACATCTAACCCCTCACCAAGCCCACAACTTGGCAGCTGAACAATGAACAGAAAAGAGAGAACCATCTCCCACAACCGTCTTGTCATTGAGTTCTGGAGTAAAATATGATGAACACCCTCAAAAATCCCTTTAGAGAAACATATCCATTCGCAGGAGTAATATTGTCTTGATTCTTGCGCAAGCTGCTTCCCGAAAAGAGCCCCAATTAGAAAAGCTGCAACTTTTCAAATTGATTTACAAGGAAAATCACAGCTTCTTATCATAGAGATTTTACCCCTGCATCTACTCTGATTTTGTACACCAGAGTTCCTTCATAGAGTTCAAAGATTTTGAGTGAGACATCTATTACAAAAACAAGGCTCCACTGCCTGGTCCCCCTATTCCATATCACTATACTTCCTAGGTCCACACCTGGTTCAGCACCCTTATGAACAAACAAGCTTGAGCAAGACCTATAGCTCATCTAATAATGCAGCCCAAGTATAGAAGAACAATAAGCTTCCTTTTTTTTTGATAGAAAAGAAAAATGATGTATTAGATGAAGGAAGAATAAAACTTCTAAGGAGTAAAAGCCTTAGAAGAAAGACGGATCAAAACCAGAAAATAACAAAGAAAGCCAGTATACAATTGCTTTCTAACCCCTCTTCCAATCTTCTAGACTATAATCTTTATAAATCCATGCCCATAGACAAAACACTAAGCTTCCTATTAAACAAGATGAGCTTCAATGCTAAAATTTCAACGTTTACACTCCTGAAAGAACTCAACCACCATCATTTTTAAAGTAAGCATACAAAAGCTCTTCCACATTGAAAGCCTCCCAACAAAATGACAACACTTGAATAATCATTACAAGAAAATTTAAAAAGGAAAAAAAAATTTCAGGAAACAGAAAAATGGTTCACCATTTCATAATGTTTACCTTGAGGCAACACGAACATTATACTCTTTCCCTGGGTGGTAGAATTCAGCAAGGCCCCAGTCTATTAAGCGAAGTTTGCGCAACTCATGGTCTATCATTACATTGTGAGGTTTGACATCTCTATGCATGATTCCTTGTGAATGGCAATACTCCAATGCCTGCAAAGGAAAAAGTCAATGTATAATAGGTAAAAGACCTATTTTTGTTTTCAACTTGATTAAAACTACAAATTTTCACAGTTAAATACTTAAACATAAAAGAAACAGGAAGTAAAAGGTTGCAAAAAATCATATCAGTCACATTTACAACTTTGAAAATTAGAAGAATGAAACCAAGCAAAATCTGCTTTGAAAAATTGACACTGAATGAAGGACCAGATAAAAATCCCATTCTGAGCAGAGTGCAAACTTTGGCGATTACGCAAAATAACCGAAGCAAAACTTTGCATATAATGCAAAATATCCAAAAAATTTAAGATTCACATTAATTAGAAAGAATACAATTATGATATGCACTTGGATATCATTGGAAAGAATTATTCTAGAAACTGCATATCATTGGAAACAAATTTTTTAGAAGGATATTTAGAAAATAATAAAAAGGAAATATTTTAAAAAAAATAGTAGTGGTGTGCCTAAAAGGCAAAAGCAGTATCGCCCATTTGTGAAACTAAAAATTAAATAGTAAAATTTGAAAGAAGAAAAAGTAATGACTTTTAAAGACAAATTAACTCAGGTAGCAATTTGGTCCGCTAATAATGATTCGTAAACAATATGGAAAGAGAATATTAGGAGTATAGGTAGAGAGTGTTATAGAAACCTTAAAAGTAACAAAAGTAGTGATGCATTTGAAAAATACAATAGTGCAAAAAGGAGGTGAAAAAAATTATTCACGGGTCAAAAAGTATGGTATATAACGAATCATACAAGAGATTAAAAACTAAAGATAGAGAGAAAGAGATTTACAGAATTGTTAAACTAAGGGAGAGGAAGTGAAAATATTTAAATGGTATTATGTGTATTAATAGTGAAATAAATAGTATACTTATAAGGAATGAGAATATAAGAAAACGATGGAGAGAATATTTTGATAATTTCTTTAACGTTGAATATACAAAAGATATCGGCAATATCACAATACCTGTATAAAATATCAATAAGGATTTTAAATGTAAAATTTTTGTCCCCATAAAGTGAAGGGAACCTTAAAGAGAATAAAGAATAATAAAGTCATAAAACCACGTGACATTCCTATTGAGATGTGAAAATGTTTAGCTGATTTCGGATAGTAATGTTAACGGATCTTTTTAACAAAATATAGCAAATCAAGAAAATATCCCAAATATGGATAGAGAGCATACTCGTACCACTATATAAAAATAAATAAAACATACAAGATAATTCCAATTATAGAGAAATTAAACTTATGAACCATACTATGAAGTTATGGGAAAGAGTGATAGAGCATAAACTGTGATTAGAGATAACGATATCTCAGAATCAATTTGAATTTATGCCAACACGATCCACCACCGAAACAAATCACTTGCTAAAACATTTGACGGAGACATTAATAGCACAGAAGAGAGACTTATATATGGTATTCATTGATCTAGAAAAAACATATGATAGAGTTTCTAGAGAGGTATTGTGGTGAATGTTGATAAAAATAGAGATCTCCTTGAAATACATTAATATTATAAAAGATATGTATGAGAAAGTTGTTATCAATATAAGAACTTGCGGAAGTTTAAGTGATTGCTTTCTAATTAATATTGGATTTCACCAAGATTCGACATTAAGTCTATTCGTTTTTGTAATAGTAATAGATGAAATCACAAAAAACATTCAAGATAAAATACCATGGTATGTGCTTTTTACAGATAATATAGTGTTAGTCGATAAAACAAGAGAGGATATTAGAGATAAATTGGAGATATGGAGAGCCACACTGGAATCCAAAGGATTTAAATTAAACTGATTAAAAACTGAATATATGAGATATAAGTTTAGTGAGAATCATCAGAAGGATGAAGGAATGATTAAGTTAGAAGGAAAGGACATACTAAAAAGTGAACATTTTTTATATTTTGGTTCCATCATTCAAAATGATGCCAATATAAATTGAGATGTAAATCATATGATTCAAGCAGATTGAATGAAATGGAGAAGAGCATTTAGAATTCTTTGCAATCACACGATGTCATTGCATTTGAAGGGAAAGTTTTATAAAAACGCAATAAAATCTGCACTATTGTATAATAGCGAGTGTTGAGTCATTAAACAATAAGAAAAATATAAAATGGATGTAGTTGAGATGAGGATATTTAGGTAGATGTGTAGTAAAACTAGAAAAAATAGGATTAAAAATGAAGAAATATTAAGTTGAAAGTGAACTCAATTGTGAATAAGATGCTAGAGTATCGCCTGAAGTACTTTGGACATGTGCAACGAACACCCAAAACGTACCAATTAGAAGGACCAAGAACTTAAATATAAAAAACTTAGTAAAACGTAGGAGTAGAATGTTGAAAACTTGAATACAAATTATCCATAAAAATGAGTGGTGTGAAAAAATTAAAACAAGTTAAATCACCTCTTTTGTCATTTTAAATTTCTATGGATTTAAAAAAAAAAGTTACATACATATTTTTTCATTTCTCTTGTATTTATCTCTCAAATGGTCGACCCCAAAATTTAGGATTAAGATCTACATTGTTGTTGTTTATTGTTGTAATCTTTTTAAAATTAATAGTTATCTTAGTTTTGAGAATCTTTCATATCAGAAATGATTTTTAGAGATCTGTTTTTAGTAAAAATTCTATTTTATTGTAAACCCTAGTTTTCCCTATTTAAAGGGAGTATGATCAATAAAGAGATAAGTCTAAATTCTCATAAAAGTAATATGGTAAGAAACTTATTAGGGAACAAGTTCTCAGCCATCAAACCTAGGGGTTTAAGAGAGGGAAAACTCTAGCAAGGAAGAGAGGAATTCCTGCAGAGTATCTATTGACTAGATCCTATACCCAGACCCATATCAATTTGGTATCAGAGCCAACCATCATGAAAAACTATGCAGAATGGTTTAGACGGATGGAGAGATTCATGAGGGAATTCGAGCAGCGAATGGAGCAAGCAACAACCAGCCAAGGTGGAGGAATTCCAACAATAGCAGATAGCGTTGAGTTCGCAGATGGAAAGAGTCTGCAAATACTGCAGGGGCCAGGAGGATCTTCAGCTTTCAATTACTGATGGTCAGAGGTCTCCTGGGGAGGAAATTACCAAGAATGTAAGAAAGAGAGGTGCCATGAATCTTGGAGTGAATTTGTCCAGGCCCCAAGATACTAATCTTTCTTTGGAGGAAGGCCATGTTACCTATACTGCACCATAGCAAGAATCTGATTTCTAGTTGTTTCACTAGGGATCAAAATACGGTAATCAAGGAAGTTGCAATTTCTGAAGTTTATAATTCAAATGCTAGTTCACTTCCTTGTTCAGATGCAATTTTAAAGATAGGGAGCAATTCAAAGAAAGGTCTAGCAAGTGCAGAAAAGAAAGTGCAAGTGACTGTTTGTTTATAAGTGCAGTATCTTGTGACCAAAGTATGTCCAGATGATTATATATTTGAAGAAAAGGAAAATTCTGTAAAGTCCAACAAGAGGATGAAAGAAGAGATTTATTGGGAGTTCTTGAAGACTTGAGAAGATCCATCTTGAATTCGAGCTTGAGGACAACCTCTTTGTCCAGGAGAGCTGTAATGATATGTACTTGGATATCATTAGACAGAATAATTTTAAAAAGTGCATACCATTAGAAACAAATCTTTTATAAGGATATTTAGAAACTAATAAAAAGGAAATATTTTAGAAAAATAGTAGTTTTCTTATTTTAGTTGATTGTAATCTTTTTAAAATTAGTAATTGCCTTAGTTTTGAGAATCTTTCATATTATGAATGATTTTAGGGATTTATTTTTACTAAATATTTTATTTTATTGTAAACCCTAGTTTTCTCTATTTAAACGGAGTATGATTAATAAAGAGACAAATCTAAATTCTCATAAAAGTAGTGTGGTAGGAAACTTGTTAAGGAACAAGTTCCCAGCCTTCAAACCCAGGGTCTAAGAGAGGGAAAACTCTAGCAAGGAAGATAGGAATTCCTGCAGAGTATCAATCAAATAAATCCTGAACTCATGCCCATATCAAATTACACCTTCAACATCCAAACAAACCATATACAAGTTCTTGAATAAGAAATTCCCATATAGCAATACAAGGTGTTTTACTTTCTAGCACCCAAGAGTGACGGTTAGCTTTCCTAAATGACCTTATTTTTTGGGGACAACTACAATTCATAAATTCTAGCCTAGAGATCAGGTTGCAATAACTAGGAGCACGGTGACGGTAAAGATGCACCTAGGTGTCTATAGCATTTATCATGCATCATCCTTTGCAAGTATGTCAAATAGTGTGTGTGTGTGTGTGTGTGTGTGTGTGTGTGTCCCTTTTCTTTTCCTTTTTTAATTGTGGGGCAAGGAGGGGTTTAATAGGCAATGCACGTGTTAACCGCCTTCCAGAAAGGGGCACTGTAATACAACTTCACTAAAAAGACAAAAAGGGTGTGGATGGGGTGGAGAAGACGTGGAGAGAGTACCTTGAGAAGCTCATATATGTAGTAGCGTATGTCATAATCTGTCAATGTGGGATACAGAACTTTAAAATCTGTACTGTTAACATACTCAAATATCAAACTTGGAGTTTTTGAGTGCTGATCTCTGACAATATCAAGCAGCTTAACAATATTTGGGCCCCCACAAAGATTCTGAAGTATTTTTATCTCTCTCTTTATCTGCAGAAAAAGATTGGCAAATTAAATCCTGAAAACAACAAATGCTAAAGCACACTGATTTCACAGAAAAGCAACTCAGGAATAAGATGCAGGTTACACAAAAAGAAATTGAATCCTGTAATTGACTTCCTCGAGGAAAAATGTGTAAAGGCCTATGTCAAGTAATTCAATAAATTTAACAACCCAAAGAGACAGTTAATATCACCTTCTTCTTTTTAACAGGCTTCAGGATCTTGATAACACATCGCTCATTGCTGTTGACGTTTATGCCTTCAAAAACCTCACTGTATTTACCCCTACCAACTTTCCTCACAACCTCATAGTCATCCTGATCCCTGAGATGAGATCAACATTGAAAAGAGGGGAGGGGGAAAAGAAGTAAAAGTGTGAGATACAAGCCCTTTCATGCATACCCCGGGAGAAAATTTTGTACACAAAGGACATAATTAGTATGTGAAAAAAAATATATTCTTTTCAAGCAAATGATTTTTTAATTAAGTATGTTGGCTCTTAACCAATAATAAAAAGCTGAAACTGAAATATAGCCAACGTCATGCATGACAACGGCGAAGCCTCTCATAAAAAAGAAAAGGAAAATGGTTCTAAAATTAGTGACAATGATTCACCATGTTCCTTGCATGCCTCATTGATGCATAGCAGCATACAAAGTTGAACAAAACTCTTAATTTTATTTCTTAGTTCATAACTCAACTCATATAATCTTCTCATAATACTAGCTAAATCAACCGTATGATTTTCTTATTGATGCAGCTTAAGATAACACCATTTTTTATCTTAAAAAAATAAGCCATGATGTATGTTTCTATCCCAATACTTTGATATGCACAATGCATATCATCAGAAAGAATTATTCTAGAAAGTGTATATCATTGAAAAGATCTTATAGGAGAATATTTAGAAACTAGTAAAAAGAAAATATTTTTTAAAAATAATATTTTTCTTATTTTAGTTGAAATCTATCTTTTTAAAAAAAGCAGTTATCTTAGTTTTGAAATTCTTCATATTAAGAATGATTTTAGGATTTTCCTTTTAGTAAGAAATCAATTATATTGTAAATCTTAGTTTTGTTCTATTTAAAAGAAATATGATCAATAAAGAAATAAATCTAATTCTTATAAAAGAAGTGTGATAGGTAACCTGTTACGAAACAAGTTTCCAGCCATCAAACCTAGGGTCTAAGAGAGGGAAAACTCTAGCAAGGGAAGAGAGGAATTTCCTTCAGAGTATCCATGGACTAGATCGTGTACTAGGACTCGTATCAATTTGGTATCGAGCTAGTTGTCATGAAAATCTCTGCAGAATGATTTAGCCAAATGGAGGGATTGAGGGAGTTTGAGCAGCAAATGGTGCAGCCACTGGCTAGGGTGGAGTTACTCCAGCAGTCCAACAAGAAGTTGCTGCAGTGACAGAAGACAGCACTGATCTTGCAGATGGAAGGGCTTCTGCGAGAGCTGCAGGGGTGCAGCAAGGTCCAAGAGGTGATGAGCAATAGCCACACCCTTGCAGACCAAGGGAAGGAAAGAAATAGTTTGCTGAAATGAGGGATTGCCATCCCCAGAAAGTATTCTGAGAACTTGCAAATGCTGGAAATAGTAGACATCAACAGACAAATGGTGCACCAACATCAACTCCATCCCTTGCCATTGCTACTCCAGGGATGTCAGCATAACCCTTGTTGGTTGAGTTTACTGCTGGAGATGTAAACCATGGTAATACATCAACCTTGGTCTCCGCAAGTTAAGTGTTTCAGAGCAGCCTAGGGATCTAAGCCAAAGGAAGCTACATATACAGGAACTTGAAGAAAAGGAGAGAATGGTACGTGCAAGTGTTGAAGGACTTATGTTGGTCATTGCTGCTGCCGAAGAAGAAATTACAAGATGCAAAGTGGCAGCAGAACAAGAGGCCACAGCAAGTAGAGCTGTTGAGCAAGAATTTCTGGGACAATGGGCAGCTCTCCATCAGGAACTTGAAGAGGCTAAGCAGGGTATGATAGAGTCCAAAGAAGAGGATGAGGATGGAGGCTTCTAGGGAATTCTTGAATTGAGAAGGCCCATCCTGAATTCGAACTTGATGACAAGCTCTTTGTCCATGAGGAGAGTAATGATATACACAATGCATATCATAAAAAAGAGTTATTCTAGAAATTACATATCATAGAAAAGAGATCTTCTAGGAGAATATTTGAAAACTAGTAAGAAGGAAATATTTTAGAAAAATAGTAGTTTTTTTATTTTAGTTGATAACTATTTTTTTTTAAATAGTAGTTACCTTACTTTTTGGAATTCTTCATATTAGAAATGATTTTAAAAGTTAATTTTTAGTAAAAAATCTATTATATTGTAAATTCTCGTTTTCCCTATTATATTGTAAATTCTCGTTTTCTCTATTTAAAAAGAGTATGATCAATAAACAAAGTAAGTCTAACTCAAAGTGTGGTAGAAAACCTATTACAGAACAAGTTCCTAGCCATCAAACCTAAGGTTTAAGAGAGGGAAAACTCTAGCAAGGGAAGGATATGCACAATGTATACGATTTTAGAAAACAATACATTTAATACACGATGACCTGGGCACATCTTTTAAACGTACCGTTACATGAATTAACATACTAACAAAGCCTACCTACTAACTTATCAAGATTGCACATATGCATGTTTTGCATTCCGAACCTCGAACCATGTTCTAAAGTATCCCCAAATCCGGTAACTATGACAAGAACACCCTAATTAAAATCTCCATTGAAGTGAGATAAGCAATTGAAAAAATGCATAAAACTTACACAAAGGATAAATCCAAATTTGCCTGAATAGCACATTTCTCCATTCCTTGTGCTAATAAAAAAAAAAAATCTAAGACTAAAATTATTCAGCCACTAAAAAATTAGTTGTTGATTGTGTAAAATATGATTTAACAAGAAAAGGCACCTTAATTTGAATCTTTCAACTATTCATAGTTTTCGGCCACCTATATAAGAAATTATCTACATTCTAATAAGCCAATAAAACCTGGCTTAATATTTATCTCCTATTTTGGATAAGAACCTTCCTTTAGCCGACGGTTCTCGAACTAAGGCAGCCTGTGGATGGAAAACAACACAACACTATATAACACTTTGCAACTTATAATAGCGTGAAATTTTTGTAAATTTTCCTTGTCACATTGCATCTCAATATATCTCAGGTTTGTGCTTTTCAGGTAAACACCATTTATTCTTCAGTGAGCCTATTCTACATTACCCTTCTCAATTTTCTATATTAGCATGATTTTCTATGTTACTATGATGGCATATAAAAAATAATGATCAATTGGGAACGGGCCCACCAAATAACCTCTCATTTTTCACACCGACAATCTGATAGCAAACTTCTAGCAGTAATCGTATACACCATCTCTCAAAAGAAACAATTAAAAATTTCTACTCATAACCCTCAGAACAATCAAGATCCAAGATTTCAAAACAGGAGAAAATAACCAATTAAATCTTTGATAAGCATACAATCAATCAATGGAAAACTAGGGTTGATGAGAAATTACCCCCATTGAACAGTGAGAGATTCGTAATCCCAATATTCCTTGGGTCGAAGAACGTTGACGTCAGCATAAACCCTAGCTTTGGACATCCTCCTAACGCGATCGGAATCGCGCGACTTGATTCGATGATGATCGTAGTTTGTGGTGATCTTGGAACGGAGGGAGGGGGAGGAGCAGGAGAAAGGGCGTAGGATAGGAAAGTGAGCAACAGGCGCACGTAAGGCCAAGAGGGCGCACACCAAGTGGAGACGGAGAAGTAATAGTGTTAAGTTGTTGCAATCATCCTTCATGTCATGTGAGCCGCAACGTTGCCACCACGAGATGCTGTCTCTCCTTCCCTCTCTCTCTCTCTCTCTTTCTCTCTCTCACCTCCCACGGATTTTTTTTAAATATCGTTTTATCTTCCTACTTTTTTAAGGTTGGTAAGGATAAGGACTGTAATTGCGATTATCATATAAACACTAAATATAAAGTTTAAATTCGAGGGGAAAAAAAAAAAAACCTTTTACCTAATATTGATATATAATGAAGAAGTTTTTGATATAAAAATAATATTGTAACCATAGAGAGACCAATATAAAAGTATAGATTATTTCTTCGAGAGAATGGTATCGATCGTTGTTACTATACGAACGTCTCTTGTCATTTAATGTAATAATTAAAATGCATATTCGTTAGAACAAGATTAATTTTTATAAATTGAAGTACATGTATAATAAAATTAAATAATTTATAATTAAAATGATTATGTTGAATAATTTAAAAATTAATGTAATTTAATTATCTTACAATATTTTTATTGTTGCAAGTATCGATTAGATTAAAAATTATTTCTTTCCTTTTGAAAAAAGGTTTTTAAAAATTATACACGGAGTGAAAACGGTATAAAACAATGTTCTATATGTTTAATGTTAAAATCTACAAGAAATAGAATTTCTTTCTAGAATATCTAGGTATAACAAAATAAGGAACCATTTTTGGTGGTACAAAATTACAGAACATGTTATCCATTCGTATTATTTATTTTTGCTCATCGGCAAGAAGAGCTTGGAGGCATATGTGATCACTTTTGGAAAAGTCACCTCTTTTTTTTTTTTTTTGGGAACACAAAGAAAGAAAAAAAATGCATATTTCACCTAACATATATTTATGATAATATGTTAGATCTAATGAAAAAAATGTTAGATCTCATAATCGATAATTAGATTCGAATTTTAAAAATGAAAAAAATTACGTTGAAAGAACTTTTTCTTAAAGAAAGTCAGACGATAACTTGGACTGAATTAATTAGAGTATAATTTCGAATATCAATTGATCCAAATAAAAAAATATATTTATGATAATATGCGACGGACGTGATTGCTGCGGAAATAATAACTAAAAATAAGATGAAAAAAATTGATAAATAGAAAAATTTTAACAAAAAGATTGAACCTAACATGCTGACTTCTAGCACATGATTGAATGGCACGTACACACGGAGGGGTAAAAATCATCAATTGATTGAAAGGACCGGTGCTAATATTTTCTCTTGGTAATGCGGTGTACGTGCCCAATTTTCACTTTCCAAACCATATTATCCACTTCCTTAAAGAGTATATCAACAGTAACCTATTTCTATTTCGTATTTAGGGATTCTTTTAGGAGGTTATTGAGTATGGTCACATTGGAATCGATAGAATGCCAAAGATAGATCGAGAGTTTGTTCCTTCAAAATTTATTTCTCATTTGTATTTGTATAATACTTTCATCCTCAGGTATTCTTTGATTTCTCGTGTTCTTTTGGGAGGATTCGTAGACCGCCGATTCGTTTTATCAATTGTTTTTTCTCATCTTTATAGATTATCAAGACTTCATTTTGCTTCTATTAAAAATTTTTATATTTGGGAGAAATTCATTTCTTTAGAAATCTTAACAATAAAGAAGTGGTGAAGTTCTCTTTCTTAATTTATCGCCTTCAGGGCAATGATCCTTCTCCTCATATTTCTTGAGTCCCGATTCCATGGGGTTTTTCCATATAAATCTTTATTTCAATATCTTATTAATCTTTCCCAAAATCCTCCATTTTATTTGAATTATTTTATTTCGAAAACAAAGATTCCTATCAAAATTAAGACCTTTATTTAATCAATGGTACTTAGTAAAATCAATACCAATATCTCCTTCAAAGAAAAAGACCTTGTAAGGTAATCTTCCCGGATACAAGTCATGTCTTATGTTGAATCCAAAATATCACTTATTTTGAGATTAAGTTTTCCAACATTCAAATGCCTCGTTTATATTTTTCTTGCGAAAATTTTTTTCAAAACTCAAGCACAAATGCTAATGCCAGTGACAACTCCTTTTTTCTCTGTTGAAACTAATTTTGGTTCAGCACCAAAACTCAATGTCTAAGTCATCCTTCTGAGGTTAAGCCCAAAGAAGCAATTGCATCATAATCTTACAGACATTTCCAGCATACACTAAGAAAACAATTTTAAACCTCAGGTCTATACTTTTTAAGCAAATAGCACAATGCAGAAACAGGCTTGACACTTTTTTTCTTCCAGCAAAAAAGGGTTTTGATAAGAACAAAACGAGGGGAGAGGGAAAAAAATCAACCAAGAAAAGAGAGGCCAGAAAGGTGAAGGCATTGAAATGGTAAAGATTACATAGAGAAATATATGTTCCCTATTCAATGTCAGATTTTACGTTTAATATGCAAAGGCTGAACTTCGGAGTGAGTATTGAACATCACTTTTACTTGACAGTGAAATGGTTCAATCAGCTTATTGCATGTTCCCATTACAACAAAGCATATAGTCCTCAGACTATTGGTAGAAAAATCTGCAACTGAGAAAATATATAGCCTACAGAGAGAATTTTATACCTTCATCATCAGCAGAACTTCCTTTGAATATAACAAGCTTTCCCTTGTTTTCTAGCAGTTTCAGAGCCCGCATCAGAATTGTTCGATCTATCCCATGCAACTCTGGTGGACACAATATAACACCGCTTAAGCTATGAAGTATTAAGATTGTTTCGATTATATTTTATAGCACATAGATTGTTTGGCAATAGATAGGACTTGTGACCACGCTGCACTTGAAAGCCTAGATTAAAAGACTGAAGCAAATGAGACGATGATTTCTTCCAGCATTTTCTATTAAGGAAATAGTTAGTCATCCACTAACAACCTCCAACTTAAAGTTTGTAGTGGAAAATATGTCCATCACATTAATATGCAAAGTTTCAATGCCTGGATGCTTCAGTTAAAATATATATCAACATCCTCATCAGAAACACACATCAAGCATAAACTGCCTAAGACTCTTCAATTCAGACATACTGTACATCACCTTCACCTCACACAATGGAAGAATCTCAGAAACTTTTTGTACCTGTTCCTCTGGATTCAACTCCTGAACGTATCTCCTCAACTGTCATAACCGTGTCCTCCAGCCCATTATCCTTCACCTAGTCAAATATGCCAGAAGGAAAAGGACAAAATCATACCATTGAAAAGAGCTTGCTTGCTAGTGTCATCAATTGCTTAATAAAAATACTGGTTTTCTACTCACAAACTGTACAATAGAGTCTGCCCAATCCTGAATCCGGTGCCACAGAATGAGACATTTTCTGTGTCCTTTATCCATCCATTCTGCTCGTCCTGTAAGACAAGATTTGTATGGAAGAAAGCTAGAGTTATACACATGAAAGTATGTGTTCCTTTCACCGAGCAGAGAAAGGTAGGGGAAAAAAAAGGAAACAGAAAGAAATTAGCAGGAGTAGAGAACCTTCTGAGACCAAGGCTAAGAGGAATGCCTGCCTAGCTTCATGATTAAGGGATCCTGCAATTGCTTAAAGTTACTATAGTAATAATTCCCTTTGAAGAAGTAAAAAATATGCAAGATATGCAGGAAAAATGAACAGAAATAATGCTCATGTTAGAGATATTGCATCTAAACATAATAATTTCCATTATAACTATTTTTTTTTCAAGAAAAAAGAGGAAACAAGGCTAGCACTCGTTCACCAAAAACTTCAGCCTGCATTAATTCACAGCCAAACAGGGGAAAACCTGACCAGCCTTTGTTTGAAGCTCCAACCCAAGCACTTATCCTAATGTTTCTCACAGAAAGCATTTCTTCATTTTTCACTAATAGCCTCGATAACATTAGCACCTTCATAAAAGTATGAGCGCATTTTCTGAGCAATACTTTGTAATTTTATAATCCTACATGTTGACTTATTTGTAATTCTAGAAAAAATACGAAATGAATTGAATTGTCTCCTACTTTATTCAAATACAAAAAAACTGAAAGAAACAACAAAAGAAAATGTTGTCAATCTCTAATTCTATGAAGTACCATTACTGACAATATGTACATGAAACTCCCCTTGTTTCACACAGCCTGTGGGCATACAGGATTGACCTTTTGACCATAAGTTTGGATGTACACCCCTCCGCCACTAACTAAACCAGCCAGGATGATGCTTCACAAGAATGTGCATGAAGAATTCTAAAAGAGAATGAAATGTTACCAGGTATGATAATAATTAACTATACATGTGGCTATTAGGGTTCAATGCGGTAAAATTTATGAATAAACCTAGATGACAATCATTATTGCCTCATCAAACAGCTCCAGTATCCTTCCCTCATAATCTCACAATGTGAGCTTCCCATAACCCTTAGTATTTAAAAATCTACTTATCTCCCACAGAGTGGGGAAAGCATTTAGTGAGCAGCATATATATAACAAACAGGAGAGAGATTTCATGTACAAGAGTAAGAAACTAGGGAAGCAAAATATACTCTCAATCACAGGATTTGAGAACAGAGGAAATTCTTCATCCAGAGCAATCACAAATATCTTCTGAGTTCTACAGTAATCAAGTATCAGCTCCTTCCAGAGTTGTACTTGCTTCTCTCTGGTATCCCTTACTGGCTGCAAACTAATATCATATCGAAAAGTTCTCTTGTAAGGCCTTAACCCAAAAAAAAAAAAAAAAACATTATTATCACAATTATTGGTTAAAAAGGGGTACTTTCATGATCAATTTTTTCAATTTTGTTCATTTTTTTTATCGTTCTTTGTAAGCTATTTTAACCAAGTCACAACCATTAGGTGCTTTTGCTTGGAGTACATGACTTATTTTTCTATCAAGCAAACATAATCAACTACAGGGAAATTCCAAAATGAATTCAACCCTAGAATTTTAACAAGGATAAAGATCTCTATGCAACAACATGTTATATATAAAGGTTTGAATAAAATTACGAAGTATGTCACTGATTTACCAAACTCATGAAGACATCATGGAACAGACACAAACATCAAATTGAAATAGTTAATTTTGTTATTAAGTGAATTTGTTAATAATAACATAAAAGTAGGGTTGTCAACCACATTTCATAATAAGGATCGACATTTTCTTTTCATGTAAATAGTGAAAAAAATGACGAGGAATGCAAGAGAAGGAGAATTTACGTGAAGTACGGAGGATAGTTGAAGAAGTTAGGAAGCTTGAAATTCCCCAATGTCTGCATCTCTATCAGCACAGCTCATCAACATCAACTGAATCAAAACCAAAGCCGAATCAAGAATCCAACATCATTAGTCAGTCTCAAGAATTTGAACAAAAAAAGAAAAATGAAAAATGAAATTGTTTGGATTTGGAAACATTTTAACCTAAGAAATAGAGGTGAAGAAGCAACGGAAATGCCTCCTCAACCTCAATCTCAACAACAATGCATAGCGGAAGCAGAAGGCTCCCTATGCCTCCCTGGTTTGCTTCACCGAGAAAAAACCAGTGAGCCCATTCCATTGCCATGACCCACAGAGTTTTTAAGCCCACTAGACTCCAGAAATCCCTTCTCCTACTAGGGTAACAAATGAACTGAACCAAGCTATTTATTGGTTAAGTAAACCAAACACTAGCATCGAGTCATCCCTTCACCTATTAGGGTTAAAACTGAACCGAGCTATTTCTGAATTAGGAATTCGCCTCAACCCGTTCATTTAGTTAGTAAACTGAATACAGATACAATTTTTGAACTAATTTTGTTAAACGAGCTCAAACTTGAATACGACATTCAGATTAATTAACGTGGGTAGCCTCCTTCCACAAAACCCTGAAGAAGAAAGACAAAACTTGAAATCAACCAAACCAGCCAATCATACAGACTCACCGAGACCGGCATCGGTTTCTTTCTAAACATTCAAAATTGGGGAAAATTTTTCAAATAATCATATGCACGTTTGGAGTACAGATTGGCAGAAAGAGAAAATTACGGGTGAAATTGAAAGGGAGCAAGTGCAGTGCATATGAGAAAACAAAAAGGCGAGTAATTTAAATAACAAAATTCTTTTTTCGAATTCCTCGTTGTCAATTTCAAAATCCAGAAATAGAATTTACCTAATGTCCGAATTTCAAAAGCGCCTCGCCGGCTGTAGGAGAAGCGATGTACGAGCGGGGATCAGGGGAAGTGATGGATAGAGAGGCGGAGGGCTTGGGTTTAGAGAGAGAGAGAGAGAGAGAGACCGACAGACAGAAGTGTTGGATTATGGGATGCCCACAATGGGCTGACCCGGTATCCATGGCCCAGCCCAATTAATGATTAATTGGGTCATTAATTAATCATTTGAAATAATTAATTTAAATTCAAATTAAGAACTAAGGGATCAGTGGAAAGAACTTTCGAGAAAGTGGAAGAGGTGAGGTGTAATACTAGAATATAATATATAATTCATGATAGTGATAAAATTACAAAATATGTCACATTATCAAAAGAATATAGGAGAATGGACGTGTTCGATTAGACAAATTTTAGTAATGGATGCGTAAAAGAAAAATGAGAGAAAACATAACTCTGTTTATAGACGAAGCACACATAAGAGGTCTGCTCCTTCTAAGATTTGGTTGTGCTTTCTATGAAATACTAATGGGATTGCAGTTGGCAAATGAAGGAGAGTGCATTGACCAACGTTGAGTACATTGATGTAACAGAAAAACCTACGTTGGAGATCCTCCAAAAGCGGACCTGACAGCAGATCAATCCAGAATCCAAATTAGTTGGAACGAAGTCTTAGAGGGGCGATAGTCAAACTAGGGACAAAAAAAAAATAAAAAAAAGAGAGTACATTGATGGACCATCTTAAGGTATGATAACCCTACCTTGCATTGAAATTCAAGATTAATTCTATAACAAGAGAAGATAATAATTTAATTTTTATTTTAATTTAAATTATGGTTAAATTGTTATGTTAACTTGAAAAAATGGCAAGACTAACTTATAATAGTCCTCAATTCAAATTACTATTATTATTATTATTATTATTATTTTATATGAGCATCGTGCAGCCATAACCATAGCTCGAAATTAAACCAATGTGCTTTGCTCATCTCAATTTCCCAGCAAATTCTTATTTCCCTTTCCATTCATTTATTAACATATTATAGGCCTACCCCTTTTATAGCGAATTTGCAAAAATAAACAAAATATAAAGAATTGCTATTTAAATTTTTATAATCATGATATTAAATGGAGCAAATGGCTAATTTAATTTAGCTAAGCTTAATTGTCCCTGAAAAATATCATTAGTCTGTAATTAATACAACACTCATGAAACCCATCAGCAGAGGTAAGCATCAAAGTTCTCTGTAAGCAAAGCACAGTGCCTTGCATCTATCTCAACAGCTTGAAGAAATCAAGCACTCCAAGGTAAACTCAGAAGCAGCAGTTACAAATAGCAAGAATATGTACATCTTGTTTTTGTACATGCCCCCCCCCCCCCCTTTTTCCTTTTGCCATGTATTAAGTAGCCTAAATTTCCTAAGATGTACAAATCCACTGCATCCGTTAGGCTAGAATTTCAGTCAGCATCATTGGTAGTAATATTTGAAGATACAATCACCCAATCGCTGGGAACAAACATCTGAGTGCTGTAGATGGTTGAGCATATGAAGCTATGTGCGAGGAACAGAGGGAGAGCATTGGGTTTAGATGGTTGAGCATATGAAGCTATGTGCAAGGAACAGAGGGAGAGCATTGGCGAGTACCTGTTTCTTGAGAAAGAGTGAATCATTCTATTCTCTGTCAGAGGATTTGATATCATTATCAATGTCTTATATGGCTTTGGGTTGAATCTGCTCAAAGTCAAATACCTCGAACATGAGTCGCCTTACATCTGGCTTACCATATACAGCATATGAGAGCCCATGAAGGGCTTGTTGAACAGCTGTGGTTGCTGGATTCCTCAGTCTTCGGTTGTGCTCATATGAATCTTGAACTTGTTCTGAATAGATGATAAACCGGTGAAGATACTTCTCCCTCAGATATCTACCACAGAATTTATTCATAACCAGACGTCGGTGCCTCTCTTGTAGCCATTTCCCAGGGGCATCTAAATGCTTCATGAGCAAACGTTCAGCCATAACAAGATCCTAGGGAGAAAGAAAGACAATTTATTCATATGGCTCAATAAAGTTCCATTTTCACATCATTTTACAATTAAATCGAGACTTGTCTTCAAAGCCATGAAAGAAATCTGGATTCAAATGAACAGAATGGAAGGTTTACAAAATTGACAAGCTAGGCCAAAACTTGGATATAAACATCTTACCTGAATCTTTTGGCCAAGGTATTCCAACCTTTCATAACAAAATCGAGGATGCTCGAATTTATATTTAGATGGATGCAAGAAACAAAGCTGTCAAAAGATTGCACAAACGGGAGTATAAGCACACAAGAACCAAATGAAGCCATTAAGTATAACATAAAGAACCAGGTAATTGCCTTTATTAACAGTATTGAGTGCGAGGGTCATGATGATGGTTTCCATTTTTGAGTTAAGTGCAAAACGCAGGAGATGCAAGAATTTAACTCAAACGGGATTTAGTTTCTTGGAGTATATTATCTTATACATTAACCTGTTAATTTGTCAGTCACACACATAGTGATGATATCTTGCCATCATGGCAGACCAATTTCAGCATCTAAGCAATCTCAAGTAGCAAATTCCCTTAGGTACCTAAGACAAATTTGGCAGACTACCACTGCATTCTTCCGGGATCTATAGCATGCAGAGTTTAGACTTCAGTTTAGGATGCACATACTACTTCGACGCTACTTCATCAGTGTATAACATAATATGCTGAGAAATCCAATTGCGTAAAGAAAATAACATGAAGACCCAAAACTAACCTGCAGCCCAAGTCCAAGCTCAATACTCCTGGCTTCAGTAATGTCAGGGATTCTATCTGTCATTGCCAATGGGTATCCAAGTGTTTGCATAACTTGAGGTCTGCTGTCATAATCCCATATATTTCCTCGGAATCGATGCATGCCAGGTGGAACACATGCCCTGAAAAGTCTTGGGTGAGCAAAGAGTGCATCTTCTGGGGGCTGTAATAGCACCAATTGACAAATTGGTTACAAAGTAATGAGAGCACAAACATGTTTAGCAGTCACTTGCAGAATTAATGCAACTTTTTTGTAGCATGAAGTCACTCAAAGAATTCAAACATGACCAGTAAGCCAACTTGTTGCTCCTTCCAAGCAAGATGCTTGTGTTTGAGCTTCTCAATGAACTTGCCCAAACAAAATTTTATTATGTGAAGAACAAGGATCTACCGTCTTGCTGGTCTCAACTTTCAGTACTTTCACTTTATAAATTTACCAGTAACTTCTAGCCTTCTTAAATATGCTTGTCACAGTCATAATGCTAAGGCAAAGAGAAACATAATCATAGAATTTCTTACCCTATATGCAGCAACGTCTTGCCAGGTAAGCTTATTGCCTTCAAATTCTACAGATACATAATCTACATCTTCAAGTTGTCTCCTTAGTTTGGGTTGGCAATCCTCATCATCAGGGTCCATCCCAAATACTTCGAAAAGTACACGGTATACTTCTGGCATGCCAAAGCACAAATATATTGCACCAAACAGAGCCCAAAAAACAGACCTGTCCCAGAAAAGAACATGATTTTAGCACAAAGAAAGAAGGTATAAAAAGTGACTTCACATGCCAAAAGCAAGCCTTTTACACGAAATTAACAAGTTTGGGGCTATTTATAGCAAGAATAGGAAGGCAAGGCACTACAAAGCATCTTATATAATCAGCAGAACCACATAATCTTGTATAATACAGACGCAGATCAAGACTCAGATCAAGACTTCTGAACACATGCTAAAGGGCCATCCAAAAAAAAATTCCATCTTCATGACTCAACCAACTCAAGATAATGAAAGCTCATACCATAACCAAGGGCCAGCCACATGAACTTGTTAACCCGTTCAAGTATTGCCAAAGCCATCCATGCAAAGAAATTACAACTTACAGAATTTCATAAAATTGCTTCAGGACCATGATTTGAATGATCAAAACTTAGAGGCTATCAATCCTCATAGCTGTATTTGTTGGGGTCCATCCCATGCACCCCCACTGCCTAAATTTAACTCTTTTCACCATATCCTCTTTTAACCTATTAATGGGCAAAGGATGGACCTAGAATAAAGTATTGATGTTGAACAAAAGAAAATACAATAAGAAGTGCTAAAAGGGCTACAACTGTTATGTAACAAGAAGCATGGATACAAATAAGAGAAACAACAAAATAAATAGGAAAAAAAGGTAATGGGCAAATATATGCTCACCAACCGCAATACAAAGTCCTAATCCGAGTATTTACAAATTTTGAGAAGGATCTCTCTCTCTTGAAAGTAGTGCTGTTACTTATTCACAAAACCAGCAGAAAAATGGAAAGAGATAAAAAAAAATCTACCGTTGATGTTCATAAGAAATGCATGCCTCCCTAGTCCCCACAAAGTTTTATTTAGACTGGGAGGTGAATGACTGGGGATCACCAATGCACACTATACTTGTCTATGTCCTAAGCCTCATTTGTTATTTCCAACAACTTCAATTTTTTGGAATCGCAGTGTCCAAAGCATGCGATGCAAGAGGTTATATTTCACATGGAGATCTTACAATCAGGCCATAAGATCAGCTTTCTGATTTAATTGTGAAGTTAGTGAACAGAGGTGGCAAGATCAGCAAAAGATTGCAAGTATCAGGGACCCAATTTTTACTTGCTTTTCTAATCTTTCTCCTGTAACTAACAAAGCCATATCCAGTGATCCAGTCATGTGCAACAGTAATTGGTTCACGATTATTGTGTTAAAAGAAATTCTTCCTATCCTTTACAAATTATCCATGCTAAACATCATTGTCAGCACAGACAACCTCCATCTTCACCAGCCAATAAATCCCATCCCTCACCACATAAAAAGCTTCCTTGTAAAGATAAGTGTTTCATCACACTACAGTTATCCTCTCACAAGCTTCATGACAATGAAAGAAGGGTGAAATTGACATTCTTTTTAACATTATCCTCCTTTTGGTCCAAGTAAGACACCTATACTACCCAATGAACAATATGAAGAGCACGGTCAAATAAAGAGAGCCAGCCAGCAAACTTTCAGACTCAAAAGACAAAAAAACTCGTCACAAGTTTATAATAATGGATGGTAAAGAGTACAACAGACATTGGAGCTGTTTAATCCTGTTTTCCTCTTGGTTCAGGCATTAGATCAACACCCAGTGAACAATGATAAGAACACTGTAAATCATATATAGCAGTTACATAGTTTTTCCCAATTTCTTCTATTGGCATTTAGCTAGCATACAACTTTCAATAAACTTTGTTAAGTTCTCAACATGTTGCAAGTGAAACTGCATGTACTTTTCCCAATTTCTTCTATTGGCATTTAACTAGCATACAACTTCAATAAACTTTGTAAAGTTTTCAACATGTTGCAAGTGAAACTGCATGCAGTGGGACACACATCTCAAAGGCCTATAAAACTCTAATACATTAGATATGGACTAAATTGAAGGAGTGACGGTAATCATAAACCTTAAGCATTGGCATTGAGCTACCTGATAAAACAATCATAAAGCATGAAAGCATAAGCTTTCACAATAATCCAAGAAAGAATTCTTTTGAATCATATAATTCCTGACAGTAGGCAAAGTGATTTTACATGCATTTGCATCCAAACATTAACCACTGATTCTTTAACACAAAAATGTTTTGCTTCTCTGGGATACCAAAAAAATGGCCTACTTGATAGGAAGGACAATAAGGTCCTCTAAGCTTTGATTTATTCAGATCCAAATTCAATACAAATATGAACAAAAATATCTGGCAATTACACAAGCATTAGCCTCAATATGTCATCTGGGCTACACTAAGAAAAGACGCAACGAGCACATTATTGCAAAAAAAGGTTTAATGCAAGGTTGCTCTTTAAGAATCCAAGTTCTATCAAGCTCTTCAAAAACATAAAAATATAATCCACAAGGGCAAAAGGGATTCCCCAAATTTATTATAACATCTAAATGTTTTTATAGTTAGAATTTATTAGTGAAGAAGTTAAATCGAAGTTCACATAATTAGACACTACCATGTATATATATCTTAAATTCAAAATCAAAAACCAAATACTATAAACAAATTAGGTTGAACTGAAAGCAAAACTCATTGCTGATACCAGAATCCAATCTGAAACATCTTTCTACCCAAATTATAAGAACCAATCCAAAAACTAATATAAAAAAGTGCAAAACTTACTTAACAATCGGCTCTCTCATCCCAAATCAACTTATTAATCTCATATTAAGGAAACACAAAATTGTTCAACCTAACCGCCTTAAGCCACCCTATCAAACAATAAACCCCCCCTCTCTTTTTCTCTCCAATTTTTCCTTTATCAGGAATAAAAAATTTCAAGTACCTAAAAAGCAAGTTGATTAAGAGCTTAAACTCAGAATCCACATAAATATAAATTACTCAACAATTTAACAAAGCTTAAGTCCCAAACTAGTTCGGACTCCATTCAGTTATCCATTTCAAAACAAAATATATCCAAAATAAGCAGTCAAAAATCAATACAAAACAATGCTAAACTTACTTGGCAACCGGCTCGCGCTCCCTCCTTTTCAACTTATCCATCTCATCATAAGGAAAAACCAAATTATGCAAGCTAGCAGCCTTAATCCACTTGGGCAAAAACCTCTTCCCAATCAAACCATAAACTCTCTCCCTCATAGGCGCAGGCGACTCCCTTGGATACCTCTGCAAGAAAAACTCAGCAAATGCCATTTCAAGCACAAACTGACCCAAAAACCACAGCCTAGAATGCCCATTTCTCACATGCCTAGCCTTAGTCCTATCACAAGAAGGATGCTGAAATGCCAAATACAACAATGTATCAAACTGTTTCCCAGGATTATCGTCCCCAAATCGATCTGAGGGCTCAAGTGGGTATCCAAGGGCTTGCTTGGCTTCAAGCAAATACTCATCCATCCAAGTCTTGTCTGCATTGTTCAGACGTGAAGAGGGCAAACAAGAACTCAATAAAGGGAACGCTTTCAGTGACAATTGAGGACTATTTAGAAACCTTTCAGCCAATTTTGTATCATCTAATGGGGGTTTTAGTATAAACTTTTTTGGGGGAAATTTTTTCTTCGGGGAAACAACTTTTTTGCGCTCTTCAAGCTCTTTGAGGAGTCTGTGAGGACTGGTTTTGGGTAATTCTTGTGGGTCTACAACAACAGCCAAGATTTTGAAATTTAAGGAAGTGGTTGTGTGAAATTTAGGGTTTTTGAGGTGGGTTTTGAGTCCGAGAGAAAATGGAGAGAGAGAAGAAGAAAAAGATATGTCTGAGTTTGAAACGGGTACGAAGGTTGATGAGAGTTCCATTTGTGAAGTGGGGTTTGTGTGAGGGATTGCGGAAAAAGGCATTAAGGATGAGGGTTTAGGGTTTAGGGAAGTCATTGAGGAGATTTTTCAGTCGTTTGTGGCATTGGTGAAGGCCTTTGGCTTTTGTGGATAAGGTGTGACGCAGGCGGGGAGATATTTGGCGGACGTTTGGTTCGCTTCGGCTACCGCAACAACCAAAGCAATGGGTGGGCTTCATTTTTTGGGTCGGCCCTAATTGGGCAGTAAAATATAAGCCACTTCTAATTTGGGTTTATAGTTTTTGCCCAAGTCTAACCCCTCGAATCCGAAAAATCTGACCAAACACCGTGAAATCCGCTATGGAATTAACCCTGAATTCGAAATCTTGATCAGGAAGATTTAGGGCCCTGCCACTAGGTTGATCCAAACTTACAGATATGATCATTTGCTGTTTATTATTATTTAAATTGAGTTGAATCGTAAATAATTTGACTTTTGAATAAAATAAAATTTTATGTTAATTTCAAAAGTACTTAGATTTAACCGAGATTACTTAATTAGAGATCACTGATTTTGTTCAAATACTTAAAAAAAAAATTATTTGATACCATAATTCAGGACTGCATATTCTTTAAATTTAATTTTTTTTCTTTTTTTTTAAAAAAAATTATTTATTTTTCAGTAGAGAGAGGGAGAAGACGTTAACCCCAACCAATGCCATGATTGCAAGTAGATCAACTAGGCCACAACTTGGTTAATTTGTCCGAAATGTGATTTCATGTTGATCTCATGGATCTTGACAATGGTTGTTGGACAGAGATTGATTCTATATGAAATGGAAAAGCTAAAAACTTACAAAGAACGTAAATGAGAAGAATAAAGTCAATAGAGAGCGGCTCTGGTTCTCAATGTCTTCTTTCCCTTGTAACCAAAAAATCATCATAGGGAGAGCTATAACCTCTTTCATATATTATATGTATCACAACTAAATTTCAAAAGACTTGCTTTTGTCCAGAACAGAGACCTAACCTTAACTGCATCCAATATTGTGTCAAGTTTCACTTTCTTTTATCTAAAAATACCTTATTTCTCTGCAACCATGTAGACCATAAGATAGCAAAAAGACTGCATAAATAAATATGATAATGCCCATACAATCGCGACATAGAAAAAAACAAAGGATATACAGAGAATCTACGAACGATTGAATTTAGAAATTGTTATTTTTTTTTAATTAGATAAAAAAATTTGAAATCGAGATATTTATTTAAAAAAAAAAAAAGAGAGACTGTATCAATCGAAGAAGCCGTTGTGACTACAGTGAGGGGTGAGAAACAAATGCTACTACCTTGAGGTGATGTGTCCTGTAAAGCTGCTAGCATATCTGGGCGCTATTCTACCTACGCTCCTGTTGCTTCCTCAAGGCCCTCAAATGGGCCATGGTTCAGCAAAACCTTATGGTCTATGGCAACTGGTGTGAAAATTATTGTTCTGTCATACGGGGCTTTTTTGAGATCTTAAATTAAGGAACAGAGTATTTGATAGTTTTTTAATATGTTACGTGAGAGAAAGCCAATAATGGAAATGGAGATGGTACTTTGTGAGCTTTCGGGCATGAATGTTTGTCTAATGGGGCATTGGGAATTTCCATAGCTTAGCTGTTTTGAGGTGGGAGTGAATTGATGACAAGTATGAATGCATTGGATGCTTTGGATGAGGATTTGGATCGGATGACAATACCATTCAGTTTCATGAAAATGACCCAAAACTTAGTGATGTGAATAGACATAGGGCGACTATGTGTCAGTCCTTTTGATGGGTACAAGAGCTATTGGATTCATAAATTTGGGGGACATCACTGTTCGGTGAAAGAAATCTTGTTTCAGAAGGTTTCTTTTAGAAGTCCAAGGTGAAATCAATGGAAGGCAGTACAACCCTTGGGTTTGGCAGTTTTTGAATGGATAGGTCAATTATTGGGACATTGAGACCTACCCCATATCACGGAAAGTCATCACTCTTTAACACATTGATATTTTTTGCTTTGTCCCTGCGAAGTTTGTCCTGGAATTTATGACATAAGATTTAGGAGAAAAGAATTCGGTGGAATCGGAAAAAAGCTTATAAAGATTTCAGTTTTGAAGTTCAATTACAAAAGAAAATTATAATTTGATCGAATAATATTTTTAAATAAATGGTAAATCTTGTGTACCTTTTCTGTACATAGTCCTGGTCCAAGCATGGCCGACCCCTATTTTTCTGTGCCTTCTCTTAGGTTTACAGTATGGCTTGAACAAGATACCGATTGAAAGAGTTGTCGACCGCACAAAGATTTTCTTTCTCCTTATCATATTTTGTTCTGTTTTGCATGTAGTCGGGGGGATGCCTTTTTGCTTCAGATGAAATGGTACAAATGATAATTATAAATTACTAGACCAAAGTTCAACGAACATAAAATTATTAGTATTGATACTTATAGAAATTTTAAAATAATTATTAATTCCTAAATACCATCGGCATATATATTCCGATAACCATAAACAATAAAGAAATATACTTCTTTTTTGATACGTACAAAAAATAATAATAATAATAATCTAACCGTGACACCTTTGGCATAAGGTAGAAGAGTATGAACGAACGTGCTTGATTTTAATGGAAAAACACTAATGTATATTTGAATTTTTTTTTCAATGATTGAAAATATATGAAATTGAATACTATCCAATGATAACTTGGATTTGTTAATCAAATTAAGATATCGATTCACTTGATAATCTAATTTAGAAATACATGCAAAGCACACAAACTCAATGTTGGCTATGATTAGAACTGGTCTACTTGCATTTTGATATTTTAATTAAATAAAACTATTTAAGGGCCAATTTTCTAGTTAATTGATTAGTTCAGCTCCGATCGTTGAGATTCTGAATATGATATAAAAAATACAAAAACAAAGAGGAAAATGAAAAAAAAAAAAAAAGATTTTTTGTATTGATTGCTTAAGAGTATTATAAGATGATAGATTATCTCTTGAGAAGAAACAAAGCAAATTGCAAGAGATAAGATTATCTCTATTTGCTTGCTTAAAAAGTGCGGAGAAATTTCCTATTTATATAAGAGCTAGTTAGCAAAGAAAAGGAAAATAATTGAAATAAAGTCAATGAGAATGAAAAGAATTAAAATAAAATTAATATTTTAAATATATAATAATTAAATAAATCAATCATCAATTAAATCAACAAAATATATATTGATCGACTAAATTATTTTTAATAATTAATTAAATCAATTATAATGATTGATTAAATTAAGTAAATATTTTAATATAATAGCTAGTTGGAGGTAGATTTTAAACACTTGTTGGTATGTGATTTGGACTCTTTCTTGAATTGAAATTGGGTTTCAATTGAGTTTGATCTTAGATCTTGATAAGTTTGACTTGTGTTAAAAGGATGTGTGTAGGATCTCTTGGCACTTGGGCTATAATTGGATCTATCGCATTTGAATAATATGTTGTAATTTATCTTTGATTTCCAAAAATAATAATATTGATCGTCTAACAAATTTTAAAGGATAAGACAAACAAATATAAATAATTAGATTTATTTTTTTTATCATATCAATCAATATTTAGAATCCAACGGCAAAAGTAAATGTAAAAGATAAGTCTTACTTTGATGAGGCCCAGGCTCAACCCAGTCATCAAGTCCCTCGGTCTTGTGCGGGGCTAAGCGGGCCGAGGTCTTGTCACCCATCATGTGTAGGTTGGGAAGCATATCCTCCGCAAGAAGCTCGACCGTTAACCGAAATCCGGCGGGCAAATAAAATTCTCATCCTACAGTTGTTGGTCCCACTTGGAATTTAGCTAATCCAGCACCACACACCATTCATCTTCTTCACGTTCATGACCGACCTTCCCCATACAACAAAATTACTAAAATGCCCTTCCCCTTTACCCTTTAGAATTTTCTCTCTACCCTTTTTGGGTAATTTCACCAATGTGATCATGGCAGGAGAAAGTTGTCAATGGATAATTCAGTTGCTAGGACCAAAATGGGTGGTTTCAGCTTCCATCATCATTAATTCTGATTCACTTGAATTTATGATTCTAAAAAACTCATATACAAACAGAAAAAAGGAGAGAGGAATA
The DNA here is from genome assembly GCA_033439265.1 of Dillenia suffruticosa. Classification (NCBI taxonomy): domain Eukaryota; kingdom Viridiplantae; phylum Streptophyta; class Magnoliopsida; order Dilleniales; family Dilleniaceae; genus Dillenia; species Dillenia suffruticosa. The sequence continues at coordinate 5,343,778 of JAVTVX010000027.1, forward strand.
TATGAAGAGCTTACGCAGGTTTTATTGTGCGATGCTTCACTTTTATTCGCTGAAGATTTTAACTGTACTTGAAATGTAGGCATAGCAGAATCATGCTAGAGAATCTTCAATTTCTACAGCCATGGAAGATCTTGATCAAGAACAAGCAATACCCACAACCATTAACATGTCTAACAAGAAAAAGCAGCTTCTTTCTACAGCTATGAAGAGAACTAGTGAATGGTCTCTCTCTCTGTCTCTCTCTCTCTCTCTCTCTATCTATCTATCTATCTAATTTTAGATTTTGAAAATAGTTTCTTCATGATTTTTTTAACAGGATCTTCTCCCAGGAGATCCCAAGTGATGTCACAGTTAATGTTGGGGGTGCCTCCTTTTCCTTACATAAGGTACAAATTTCATCCCTTACGTAGTTTTCTTTGTTCTTTTCTTTTAAAGTGTGACAAATTCATCAATCTCGTGTAACCCAAATGAACAAAAAAAAAAATTATCCACAAATTTTCATTAATATATTGATTGATGGGATGAAAATCGATTAACGGTTTTCCAAATTCAATTGCAGTTTCCACTAGTCTCAAAGTGTGGATACATAAGGAAATTAGTATCAGAATCAAGTGATACCGATCTTTCTGTCATCGAAATCCGCGAAATCCCAGGTGAAGCAGAAGCATTTGAGCTAGCAGCGAAATTCTGCTATGGCATAAATTTTGAGATAAACACCGAAAACATTGCCATGCTGCGATGTGCAGCAGAGTTTCTTGAAATGACAGAGGACTATGGAGTAGGCAATCTAGTGGGAAGAACTGAAGCATATTTAAATGAAGTTGCCCTAAAGAGCATTGGAGGTGCAGTTTCTGTTCTGCATTCTTCAGAAAACTTTGGTGAGATAGCGGAGTCGATAAAGCTTGTGAGTCGATGCATTGATGCAATAGCCTATATTGCTTGTAAGGAGAGCCAGTTCTGTTTGTCAGGAAGGAGTGAGAGTAGCACTGAGGGTGTGATTCCTTCTTCGGTTTCTCATCCGAAACCTCTCGTCGATTGGTGGGCTGAAGACTTGACTGTTCTTAGGATCGATGTGTTTCAAAGAGTTTTGTATGCCATGATGGCTAGAGGGTTTAAGCACTATGCACTCGGTCCAATTCTCATGCTTTATGCCCAAAAATCTCTTCGAGGTTTGGTGAGAATCCCATCTCATAATATCAAAATAGGTTCTTTTCTTTTAATACGCAGTTGTTAAAAGCCCGGTTCTATCTGTACGTATAGATTTGACCTTACTACTGTTTAACTCAAAACGAGTTAGGTAGAATCCCGATTTTTTCAAGTTTTCTTGATATTAATTGCTAATTTGATCATTGCTTTTCGGTTTAGGAGATGTTTGGGAAGGGAAGGAAGAAAATAGAGCCAAAACAAGAGCATGAGAAAAGGGTTGTGTTGGAAACAGTAGTGAGTCTGCTTCCAAGGGAGAAAAATGCCATGTCTGTTAGCTTTCTCTCTTTGCTTCTTCGAGCTGCGATATATCTTGAGACAACGGTCGCTTGTAGGCTTGATTTGGAGAAGAGAATGGGGCTGCAATTGGGTCAGGCTGTTTTGGATGATCTCTTGATCCCTTCGTATTCTTTCACAGGAGACACATTGTTTGATGTGGATACCGTGCAACGCATCCTGATAAACTATCTTGAAAATGAAGTGGAAGGGAATCGACACGGATTAGGTTACAATGGAGATGATGAGTTCGTTTCTCCCCCTCCTAGTGACATGGAAAGAGTTGGGAAATTGATGGAAAGCTATCTTGCTGAAATTGCTTCGGATCGCAACTTGACTGTTTCCAAGTTCATTAGTCTTGCCGAAATTGTCCCAGAGCAAGCTAGGATCACAGAGGATGGAATATACAGAGCCATTGATATCTACTTGAAGGTACTTTTTCTAGAAAGAGTCTTGTGTGCTTTGATCCATGCCGAGTTCTTTTTAACTTTTGAACACAATGTCATTGTGCTCTTGATTTCTTTTCTACAACTATTTCCAAGCCCAAGAAGTGCAATTATTATTGTTATTATTTTTTTTAGAAGTCATACAAATGGGGTGGTTCTCCCTTACAAACCCTCAATCCTCATACTAGCCGATAATTTATTCGACCATGCTTATCTATAAAATGATATTTTGTTCTTGTTATGTAATTTGATATGCCTAATTTACAGGCACATCCTGCAATAAGTGAAATGGAGAGGAAGAAAGTGTGTAGCTTGATGGATTGCCAAAAGCTTTCACGAGAGGCTTGTGCTCACGCAGCTCAAAATGATCGCCTACCAGTCCAAACCGTAGTACAAGTGCTTTACTATGAGCAACAACGGCTTCGAGATGTGATGAATGGCAACTTCAAAGGAGGAGAATCTCCGGCCTTCCCCCCATCTAAGATGAATGTATACACAACCGATATCCATCCGGTAGTTCCGGATGAGCTCTCAAGACTGAAAAAAGAAAATGAAACCCTTAAGATGGAGCTTGTGAAGATGAAAATGAAGTTGAAAGAGATTGAGAAAACATCGAACACTTCAACTATAGGCAGTCCATTGGTAAACACTGCATCTTCTGCTGACAAGCCTCCTTTGCCTAGAAAATCTTTCATAAATTCCATGTCAAAGAAACTTGGGAAGCTCTATCCGTTTGTGCGCTCTGATGGACTGACACCACATAAAACTCGAACAAGACCTCCAAAAGATAGGAGACACTCCATATCTTGAAAATGGTACCTATCTATATGAGTTTCATGTGTTCTATGTGGAGACTACTTTTGTTAATTGTTCTTAGGGACATGAGAAGAGAACTACTACTAGCATATCTTTTTCTTTCTTTATGTCTCTACTTCATTTCTATGAAATTGAAATTGTTTGTAAATTTGTAATGACATTATGGTTTCAAGTGAATATCCACAAACTGAGAGGCTGTTCAAGAGTAAGAGGTCAGTGTTGGTTTTCACCTCTCTCTCTCTCTCTCTCTCTCTCTCTCTCTCTCTAACACTGTCTTACAAGCCTAAAACTGCATCTGGTAGACAGATCATTCAGCCTAATTTTGTCAAAATTAGATACCACACACTCTAATTAACAGGGTTATTTCATAACAAGGCATACAACAAAAGACAAGGATTTAAGGTGAAAACGTCCGTGATATATAATATTTTCTTTCTTATATGATCCGTGTGTCTTTTCCTAACTATGGCTTAGAATTCAAGGAACTGCAAACGTGAAATTCACAATTCATCATACTCCCTCCTACCAATCAATCTTAGAGTTTGTTCATTTCCTAAGAAAATGACTAATAGATAAAGAAAAGATTCTAGACACTTAATTTAAGATACTATGAGGTTCAGACATACGGTTACAATAAAATCTGCAAGAATTTTTTTTTCTCATTTCCAAGCTGATTTTCCTAATCAAATATCAAGCTTGCAAAGCGCAAAGCCTGAATTGATGGAAAAGACCATTTTGTAAGCCCCGTCTCTTTCACATTCCTGTAAGCAATAGCAATCTTCTCCTACTTAGTTCCAAATGTGGGTCTATCTCAAAATGTACACATTCACTCCAAAAACAAATTGAGAGGGTTTGTGTGGAAGCAATTGTGTGGGACATGTTCATGAATTATTGAAATCCTTTAAGATAAAAAGCGATTTTCAAAAAGTAGAACATATAGCTCCAGGACAGGCTGCCCTAAAACCAATCATCAATGTAACCCTAAAAGAAGACGTCCCATGAGAGCATATATGGTGTTCTAGGAGAGATACAGATGTATACAAATCAGAAAACTTCATTTTATATATTGTTTAAGCAGGGACAGACTAATTTATATGACACAATAATCTGGTATTCGTTTGTTGGTAGACAAGGACAGATTGAGCACTTGTTGCAAACTTTCAATTTTTTTTTTTTAAGATTATAAAGTTAGTGTGGTGGTTGGAATTTAAAGAACTTGTAGGAAGAGATCAGTCACCATATCGCATTTTTTAGTTTGATCATCAAAATTGATTAATTGGATGAAGATGAAGATGGAGACGAGGTCGACATTTGATGAAAATTGTAAAAATGAATAGAAACCACTATAGATGAAGTAATCTTGGGTGATGTGACCTTCCTAATTTCTTATTTAAATGCGATTTGTCGCATACCAGGAAGGTGCCGAGACAACATTAATTTATCTAAGAAACAATCAACTATTGTGTTTTCTTGCGCTTTTCTTTTCTTTAACCATGCGATATGATAATCATGTGGAAGACTTCAAAACTTGACATGAGAAAGATCAGAAGTATCATGAAGATCTTCCCAGAGGTAAGAAAAGAATAGCACTAATATTTGGTCTGTTCCCCGCTGTATGTTGAGTTGGAGATCACTAAAAGACATAGATATGAGGTTTCAAATCACTTACAGAGAGATTTTTATGCAAGATTACACCACCCCAAAAGAGGAGAACAATTTCCACACAAACATTAATCGTCATAGAATTAGTTGAGAAGGAAAAAAGAAAAAAAAAAGAGTCTGTGATGTTATCATACCAAATCAAGAAGACCCCCTTTTTTTTCATGTCATGTTGAGACTCAAAACATGTAAAAGCCATGGAGGTTGTTTTAGTCTCTCTTCTCTCAATTGTTGTTGTTCCTCCATGTCAAAATTGCTTTTGATTCCACTCTGAAAAACTCGGTCCTCATGAATAGGCCCCCATTTCGTGCTTCTTAGCTCTTCTCTTGTCGTATCTTCCATTTGATGATGCCTAGTAGTCGTAGTACTTGTCCTCTTCACTTGGCTTGATCCTGTAGATGAAGATGAAAAACTTGGTCCCGAATCCGAATTTATTGGTGTCTCTGATTTCTTCCTTCGGTTGTATATACTGGGACCAAGTGTAAGCTCAATCTCGCTCTCATCTTCTATGTCAAGTACCCCATTTCCATTTTCTTCACCAATATAATCCTCAGCAGGCCTTTCTAAGTCTAGCATTTGATGCCGCCTTGCCTGTGTTGGACCAACTTCCTTTGTATTATTCCTCTTCATCTCTTGTCCTTGAGTTTTGCTATTTCTTATGTTCTTCATTAGCATTTTTTGAATCCGATATAAACGATGAAGTTCGTAGACCTATTAATAGTACCATCCTCATAAATTTTGTTGCAGATGAAAGATATTATGGGGAAAAAAGAAAAAAAAAAGAAAAAGAAAAAAGGGGTTTACCTGTTCTCTGAAGGTTTCTTCATGCTTTAAAATCGCCATCTTCATGTACTCTTTATCGTATGGATTAAGGAACTTCTCCATTTGAAACTTTGTTATTGGTAACACATTCAGAGTGATGAATGCAAATCCTGCGAGATGAATCCGGCAGAGGATTCAAAACACAGAACATTGTACGTTTGTACTATGAAGAGATCGGAGATGTCTATGATGTTGATGATGATGATGATGATCAATGTCTGCAGTTAATGAGGTTGCTTGAAACACTTATAAAATGGATGACAGTGTATTCAAATCAAGATTTTTGGACCACAACAATAATTTTTCACATCCAAATATCTCCGACATGATGGGGTACCAATTCTATGAGAATGATTCTTCCTTCAAAAATGAGACTTCTGCCTTAGATATTTTTCATTTTCTCAACCAACGAGTGAACCATTCAATTTTGCTTCCATGAAAAATGTCAAATTTTCTTTTTTCTTTTTTCTTTTGGGATAAACAACATAACATTGAACTCAAATATGGTACATAGTACGGTCTTTATTTTTGCTATTAATGTCAAGTCTTTTTCTTACCACCGAAATCGAAACTTTGCCTTTTCTATTTATCAGAAATTAAGATGTAAATATCAGGAAAAAAAGAAAGACTGCACATATGATATGCTATGCTCTAAACTTATGGAAAATAAAAATTCCAAGTTATACCCATTTCATGTCAAGAAAAATCAAGAGAAAGACACAAAAAACCTTAAATTCCGAGACCAAAACAAGTGAATTATACAAAGAACGATCATAAATTCCTTATGTTTGAAAATTTTCCAACATGAATATAAGATAAAGAGAAAGAAAATTAAGGTATTTGATTTCTCTGACCTGTACGTAAGTGTGGTGAGAGAGAGAGAGAGAGAGAGAGAAGAGAGCAGAGAAGATGGACAAAACCAGAACTGCAATTTTCACTGCAGATCAAAAAATGACTCTTCCAAGAAAGAGCACAAAAACTTCAACCCAAAAACTTTGCCTGGAGAAAAAAGACCCTGCACTTCACCTCACATTCCACACCCAAGAAGGATATATTATTGTACTCCAAAGAAGATAAAGTAAAATATCCCCCAAAAAAAATTAAGAAGAATTTAAGATTCCCTTTTTCCACACAGAAAGCAAAGTGTGTGTGTGTGTGTGTTTTGTGTAGTATTAGGGTGGGGGGGGGGGGGGCGGGGATTTTAAAGATGGCATGCCAAACAAATCCCAGTGGTCTTGGCCAATGTGATTCAAGATTTGTGAAAGAGATGCCTCAGACAACTCCAGCAATTCAGATATTATTTATTTCTATGTATACTATATAGTATTAGTTTAATGATGTATAAGTTTATCCTAATAATATTATTTTCATTATACAGTTTTTATATTTGTTGAGGCTCACAAGGGGACTAAGCACTTCTCCAGACAATCATCAATTTCACAGCTTAGCATGCCAATCTGAATCACATGCACCCCAAAGTAACAGTTGTCTATTCCAAATTAATTTATATATTCATGTAACATACATAATTATGTGTATAATATATAGTTTTAATTATTGTTTGTCACACATATATTTGTGGAAAAGATGTTGGAGTCATCACCTGGAGGGCCAACAAATTGATCTTCAACGTACGATAAAGGGGGTGCAGTCAGTGGTGTACTCTCTCTCTCTCTCTCTCTCAATTGTCCAAATTTGGGATCATTTGAGGGATAGGATCTTAAGAATGAAAAATCCATCCCACATTTGCTCAAACTTAAACTGGCATTTTTATTTTATATGTACAATTGTGGTATATTTTTGTAGATTGCAATCTCAGCCGTCGATTTTCTCAATTGCCCCAAGTGATTGGTGAGACTTCAAAAAATGGAGATTAGGTTCGGATATGCATAACGGGATTTATGTATTCTTTTCGGGTTACAAATATGCACAAGATTGATTAGTTCTCATCATTTAAAATTTTATCAAACAGTGTGTCCACTTCAAAAAATGGAAATTATGTTAGGATACCCATATTGGGAATTTAAAGATATAATTCTGATCGGTATTTCACAAACTCAATGACAGTTAAATCGGTTAAAATCAAATTTAATAATTAAAAATTTATTAATAATTTGGATGGTCAGGACTAGATCACTATTTATTCAACTTTCCTTATCTCTGTAAGTATTGATACCCATAGAAATAATTGAATTGTCCATTCATAATGATATGGAATAACTGACAAGAATTGAAGTATAAGTCATATTTTTTCTATCTGGATTGAAAATATCAATTATTGACATGCAAAAATTTAGTTATAATATTTATAAAATAATTAGAAAAATTAGTGGGAGATCTAATTTTTCTAATTATTGAATTTTTTGGGCTCTAATAAGAATTATTTATAAAAATATTGATGGGTTACATCTAAATATGGGCAAGGAGTCAAGTGGCATGTGGGATAATGAGATTTCAAGATGGGGGATGTGGGAAGAGGAAGTTTGGTTTTTTGTTATTTGTTTTTTGTTTTCGTCTTTGATATGGTTGTTTAGGTGGAGAGACAGATAGGAAAGGAGAAGATCCATAGCCAGATGAAATGGATTTAAGAAAGGAATTAAAAAGAAAAATTAAAACAGTATGATAGCACCGAATTAATTAAATAATTATATCAATAGACAGTTGATTTAGTGTAAAAGGCGTTACATCATTTAAATAAAACTCAAATTCGAATGTTGGGAATAAAAAAAAATTAAATCAGGAGATCTTTCTCCAAAAAGAATTTGATAGTAGTTTAAAACGAATTAATCGAAATATGATTTTAAATATCGGATCGATCTTTGTATAAAAAAATTAATTAAATAACGATAATAATAGAACAAAGACTTAGACTCCTAAATAATAACATCACAAATAAAAAAATAATATTTTTATTAAATGTCTGCTTGTAGTTATCAAGAAAGGATGATCACATGCTTGTTTGGGTCATGCCAAAGCGTGGATAATACCTCTCTCTCTCTCTCTCTCTCTCTCTCTCTCTCTCTAAGGGGACAGGAGAAAGCACGCGTTGCCGGCGAGAGAAGGCGCAGCCGTATGGGGGGGTGGGTCCGAAGATGGGGTGTGCTTGAAAAAAGGCAGAGCCACGAGCTAGTTTTGTTCCATGGTCCCACACCAGACCATTGATTTTTGAGAACATTCGTGTAAAGGAGATCAACTACAATAACAACGTTGGCTTGTTGAAAGCAACGCCTTTCCTTTTTATTAGTGCATAATAATACGGACTGTACATTGCTTAATTATTATCACTTCACCATACGTTACGTGATGTAAGTATAGCATAGGTAAGGTACATTTCTAAATCAAATAATAAATAATAAAATATTTAATTTTCTCATTAAAAAAATTCAGTTTTTCTTTTGTTTACACAAAGTAACACAAATTTTCATATAATTTTTTCACATTTATATTTAGACTCATTTTACATAAAATTTATCATAACACTTGGACTCTTTTACCCCTCCTTTTATTCATTAAAATGATAGTAGCTCATGAATTATAATAGAAAAGATAACTTTTCTATCCACATAAATATTAAATAAATTAGAATTATTATTAGTAATTGAATATATTATATTAAAAAAAATTACGGAATATACAACTATAAAATTAATATAAACATATCAATGGTTAGTTAATTCAGTGATTGGAAATTGATACCCTTTTAATTAAGATTTTGGATTTGACTTTTGTGTATAAAGAAAATAAATATCGAAAGAGTTTTATTTTTTAAAAATTTAATTCAATTTGAATTGAATTTAATCGATTTTAATATAATTATCGGACGATATTTTATTAAAAAAAACACCAATACAGCTGTATTCTCCTTTTTAAAACTCCACTAATTCAATGAAAACACACACTCATTTTCTATTTGTATTTCGCTCGCATTTGAGATTTCATTTCAAACTCCGCTCAAAAATTAAAGAAAGACATGATTTCGAAGCACGAACCAATTGCCAACTCTGGTGAACTTGCTCTGCCCTTGTCGAGTGAATCTACCAAAGCCTAGTCATGAAGAAGCACATACCTAAGAATAAAAAAAAAAAAAAAAAAATTATGAATGGGGAGATGTCGGTTAAAGAATTTGCAGGGTGTTCACATTGATCTTTGGTATTTTTTACGACAAAAAATCACCGACAATTCCTGCCAATTTATCTAGTGATGGAGATTTTACATTTTTTTTTTTTATGAAATCAATTTATGGTTTTTTCTTGTTGGGTCCAAAAGATGGCCACACTAGGATCAACATCTTTTCTTCAAACGACCATTTTCTCTTTCCTTTTCCTTTTGTTTTTGCTCGGTAATTAGGTGGAAATCCACATTCATATGTTAGTGTCAATCTCTTACGTAACTTAAAGACGTGATCATTCATTGAATTTAAATTAGAAAGTTGTGGATTAATAGCACTCATTTTTGCGGATGAGCCGGGCACCGTCTTTTATTTTTTTTAATGATCTCGAATTCGAGTTTATGTATTAAAAAAAAATATTATTATTATTATTATTTTCGATTAAGCTAGTTGTTCAAGGGGCCTATTAAGAGAAATTTAAATTCTCTCTTAAAATTCAATTATTAAAATGGATAATTTTCATATTTATATATATGTATAATTATCTTAAATATTAAATTAGTCGAATAATATTACTATAAATAGTATGAGACCGGAAGAATAGATTTAGACTCTAATGTAGTTTTAATACTATATTGAAAGAGAATTCAATTGCTACCTTCAAAGCTAACTACTAAGACAAGGTTCTTTTATTTTTATAATTTGAATTGAACATTGAGTTAATCAATTTAAAACTTAATTGAGTAAATATTTTATAGTTCTGAATTTATGAATTTGAATTAGTCGAAGTAAATTATTTGCACACATATACATCCATAATCCCCAAGTAATATTAAAGATAATACGGTTATTTCACACTTTAGTAGGGTTGTGGGTTTTTTTTTTTATTGGATCAACTAGTATTCAGAATTATATTTTAATTAATTCAATTTGAGTATTATCAATTTTAATTTAAGAGAATTTTTTTAGTATAGTTTTTTTTATTATTAAATTTTGAATTCAAAAATTAGTTAAAGAATATAATACCGTTAGTCGCTAGACCAACTGCTGTTGATTAGCAGATATGTGGTTATGAACCCCTCAAAACAACATATTTTACAAGTCATAAAACCTTCGTGATAACGATCAGAATGACTCTGGTTATTCCATCTCCTTTTGAAAAATTACATTATTTCTTTTATTTTTTGGTAAATTAAAAAAAAACCAAGGTGGTTTGAGGGGTTCCAAATTAACTTTTGTGATTTCAAAATCACAAAATTACATGTTTGACCCCTTGACATGTTGCCCCGCATAAACACTTTGTCTGTACGGTATTTTTCTCATTTGTCAAGAAAAAATATGTGAAAACATATATATGTGTTGAGAAACATAGACAACGTGAAGAATTCAAATAATCATATAAAATCTCTCTCTCTCTCTCTCTCTCTCTCTCGGGTGCTTCCGGCCCCTAGGGGGAGTTAGGCTCCTACATGTAACTTGAGACTCAATTTTAAGTTTAAACAGGCTTAAGTTGGACTTACCTCTAACTTGAGACTCAATTTTAAGTTTAAACAGGCTTAAATTGGACTTACCTCTGCCATATTTAGTGTTGGATTAGAAATTTTGCTTGGTAGTTAGGGTTAACTTGAAATCACTGTTAATAATAGCGGATCTAATTGTTTTTTTTAAACGATTGATATTCAGAATCATATTTCAATTAATTTAATTTGAGTAATATCAGATTCAATTTATGAAAGAACTCTTTTAATATAGTATTTTTAATATTTAAGTTTTAAATTTAAAACTTGATTCAGAGTCATAATAACTTTACTAATTAGATTAATTTTTTGTCGATGGATTTAATTCTTTTTCAATTAGATTTGGGTAAAAATTGTTATTTTCATTCATAGAGATGGCCCAAACTCTCCTTGCCCGGCCTAAACTTGGCCCATTCTCTCCTTTAACCACAACCAAGAACGTCTATAATTTTCTTAAACATTGTTTATTTATTTTCTATTTTTTTCTTTGGGTACAAGCTCTATTGTTCTCTTTTATTTAAGCTAGTTACAACATGCTCTTAACGGGGAGAAAACAGCCGGGGAAAGTATTTTCCTCCATTTGCCATGAATTTAACTTGAATCAGATTTAATGAGATAAACGTATTTATCAGATACTTATACATATAGTTTATTTAAAAAAATTAAAATAGAAAGGTCTGTCATGCGTTGCTCTTCAATTTTACAAATAAGATTTGCAAGCAATTCTGGGAATTGGATTTGACAATCAAATCTAACTCATCTAGTTATATCATTGAATCTTTTATTTTAAATCAATTAATTCGAATAAGATTTGGAATCAATACAGTAAGTGCAAGTGCACAATTTTTTTTTTTTAAATCCCCATCGTTTTCCATTTCTAAGAGCAAGTTGCAATAATTTAATTTTAATTTTTCTCCCATAATCACATGTTGCTTACCAACATTTATCATCAATGACATGGTTTCCCCCACCTAGATTGGCCGCATTAGGAGCATCCATAGTTTGACATAATATTGCATATAAAAATATCGTTTGGGCAATCTTGTGACTCTGAATTATGGAATCATAGTGTCAGATTTCATCATACAGCATACCATCCATCTGGCCAAAAATACCTTAAATGTGATCTGTTTTTATCGATTATTATATATAAAAAATATATTATTGTTGCAACTCTTGAATATATATTGCATTTAAAAAAAAAATGAAAGAATAAAAAACTTTATGAAGTTGCACCAAGTCTGCTAAGGTATATCTCCGTTAACGACCAACGTTTCGTTAGTTCAGTGGGAAAAATATTAGCACCGTATACTAAGAACTGGAGTTCGAGTATTAATAGTGACAAAAAACGATATTAGGAGAACTCCCTCCCGATTGGGACTCAACAGCAGCTCGATCAAGATTAATCAGAGTAAAGTTTCGGATACTCAGTAGTAGACTAAATTCAAGGGTCAAAAAAAAAATATCTTCGTTAACAGGCTCACTTCTTGAGTAATAGTTAGAATTTAAAACAGCTAATTAAAACGAATGTAACACTCGAATAAATTTCAAATAAATAACAATTTGCTATCTTTCACTATTTTTTAACAAATGAAAAAAGAAAAGAAAAGGAGTTTGAAACAACCACCGGTGGATTCTTGCTCCATTCAAATATGATAAACGACCATAATATGTTAACCATCGAAAGGGAGAAGAGAGAGACGACAAATATTGTCGTTGCACAAACCAAACCGAGAGAAAGAGAGAGAGAGAGAGAGAGAGAGAGAGAGAGAGAGAGAGAGAGAGTGTGTTTTAATGGAAATTATCAAAGAACAATTAAGCTAATAAAAAGAACATTATATCTCTTAAATAAAATTCAGTTTCGATTCTTAAAAATAAAAAGAAATATGTTGAAAGAGATCCTCCAAAAAGACCCTGACTATTATTTGGATCGGATTAATTAGAATATAATTTTAGATACCAGTTAATGAGAATGCATTCCATGACACCTAAAAAAAAAAAGTTTTAATGGACATTTTAAGTAATTAAATCTTAGACTATGCATGTTTCTTTGTTGTGATTAGTGTTCCTTTTAATGGATTTCTAATGTTGCCAACTCGAAGCCGACCATCCACTTTAGATCTCTTCCGATTAGTACCAAATTTAATAATTGACCAATTGCTTTAATTCATGAACATGCATGATGCATTATTCGATGGAGCCCAATTTAATTTATGTTGTCGACTGGATTTGGCAAATTTAGACTTCCTACGCGCCTCCAAAATGGACACTGGACAGCAAGAAATTCTGAGATCTTGAGATTCCCTTAATTTTACTTTCTCGAGGAGAAGCTTTTGTTCCTCTTAAAGTAACATGTTGCCTCCATTTCCTAACCATTTTTTGTGGATAACTTTGTAACATCCCAGGTTTAATAAGCATTCCCTGCTTGCAAGAAATTTCAAATTCGTGAAATATTACCCCAACCCCCCCTCTTTAAACTCTTATTATGACACCATTTTCAAAATATATAATTCAACACTTCTCTTAGAAAAATAATAAATAAATAAATAATTGCCTTTCATTTAACAATTTTGTTCGACGTTTTGACATTTAAACGTTGTTGAAAAATATTTTTATCGACATTTCTGTATCCAAACGTTATCCAAAACAAAACAGTCGACACAGTACTTAAATATCGAAAAGAAAACGTGGAGAACAGCTACAAGCTTTATAGTGATATTTTATTAGGAATCAAAATTTGAAGCAAAAGATGGGGGAGGCGAATTTGTTGTTGCAAGTAACTCTCTGATTTGACCTATTCTATTATTTATACATTATTATTTTATTTATTTATTTATTTAAAAAAGAAAGCTTAATATTTAATCATGCAATCAACAAGTCTTCAATTTTTTATTAAAAAATAATTAATTTTTAAAATTACAAAAAAAAATTAATTAAAAACAAGATGGAAAACCACTGCAAACAATTTTGTCTTTTTGCATGATGGTCATTGCCACCAAGTTTGGTGTGTTATAATAATTGAAGTCAATATAGTAATTAAATCATGCTGAATTTCAATAAAATATCAAATTCAAAAGCATCACAAACTCATTCACGTCTTTGTTCTTAAGATATGTTCCCACCATTTGAATTTTCTCATTACCATAAAATACCCCTCCCCCCCCCCCCCCCGGCACCTAGATTTGTCCTACTTTAGTCACAGGTTGAATTATGGGTGAGCCTTATTCATTAATCCAACAATAAAATAAATAAGATTCTCTCTCTACTAGTCGTAGACATTAGGTATAATTTTAATAATCTTCTGGGCAAATCTGGATCTTAGCATAAATTCATATATATATATATATAGTTTATAATAAGTTATCGATAATTATCTATATATATTTGAAATATAAAACCACCAATCCATTTTTAAAAAAAAAAAAAAAAGAAAGGAGAAATATTGGAGTCTCTATGATTGAATATTGAACATGGCAAAGTCAATTAGAATTGAACAAACCATCCCCTCCATATCTGAATTCAAATCTCTCTTACGTAAAATAAATAAATAAATAAATAATTGTGAATCTGCGAAAATGTAAAATCACTAACCCAAAATGTTAAGACAATTTTGAACTTGGAAATATAGTGAAGTTGTAAGGTATAGTTATATGTGTGACACAAATTTAAGTATAAATTCAATGTGTAAACAATTTGAGTAATTTTATTACTCTTATCTTTTTAATTTTTAAAATAATAAAATTATAAACACCAACAAATTTATTTAACTTGCACTTCAAAGTTCTATACTAAACTTATGCACTTTGATATTCTTTTTTTTTTTAATAAAAATTACAGCATAACAATAAATGGACAAATAAATCAAAAATTAAATAAATTAAATTTTATGAGACAATTTATATTAACAAAAATGATTTTTTTTTTAAATTTGACAAATTTTGAATTAATCAAAATGTTTCCAAATTAAGAAAAAGAATTAAAAAAAAAAACAAGTCGAGACAGGATTTGGTTTAGTTGATTTTTTTCCTCATTTAATTAATGTCTATATTATGATTCTACGGTTCATGAAATGTGGGGCCGCTCACAATTTTTTTTTTGGGTGGGGGGTCGGAGGGGGGGGGGGGGGGAGGGGGACGCATCACATGGCACCCCCTCCTTGAAATATCAAAGAAGTGAGAGATGGAAATGTGATCGCATCACATGGCACTATCCACTATGTGATTGCATCGCACACCCTCCTCGTTCATTGGCTAGATCTTTGTCTTCATTTGCCCCTTCCTCACACCCCAACTTTTTCACGTGACATTAGCTTAGACCTCATTGTTTTCACATCAACCATCATGTCATATGGTCCCATATATTTGTTTGGAGTCAGTGAAGGATAAATTTTGGACTTTGAGTTCTCCTTTTTCGGAGTAGTGTAATATGATAAAAATTTTATATATATGTAAGTTTGATTTGTTGCTGATTAAGTAGGTAGTGTGGAATCCGGTGCTAATAAATTATAATTCAATTAATATTATATCGATCTTTGTTTTTGGAGATCTCAAATTCAGAATTTCCAGATATATCAAAAAAAAGAGCGGCATCCAGGCAGCTTGTTTCTTTTTTCTTCCGTTACAAAAGAGATTTGTGAGTCTAGTAGGGACAAGGGGAGATGGAAATAAAGTGATACACGAAGTTCCACCGATGCAAATTCCTCTCTTACCCCACCATAGGTGAGATCGATGTCTCCTACGTACTTTTGTCGATCGAAGTTAACTAACATCCCAGGAGAGGATTTGAATTTGAACGTATGAGACCAATACCCTTGAAGATCAAGGCTCATGGATCGGAGAAATGGTTGAGAAAAGAAAACAGCAATTAAAGAAATAGGATTTTGGGAAGATGTTTCGTTAAATGTGTAAATTTTGATACATCTATCAATAAATATAGGAGACTGTATTACGATTAGGGTGTGAATTATTTAAGTTTACCCGAGAGAAGGGCAGCCTAAGGTGACTTACCAAGGTAAGCACGTGCCTCCAAAGAGAGATTACCGAACGAATGAGTAATCTAAAAGGGATTCCACATCGTGTGAGGATGAGGATCAGTTATTGATAAGCGCTCGTGAAGTTTAAAGTATTATCAATGGGTGCTGGTGCTAATATGTTTGTGTAGACGATTGTAGGTTTAGGTTGGCTTGAATAAGGGCATAATATGACTGGTTATAGTGAGCAATGGTGGGGATGATTGCTAGTTTGACAAATTGTAATGGTTCATTTGTTTGAATCTGAATATATGAATTGTAGTCCACGAAAACTGCGTACTAGGTGAACCACATAAAATCTTTATGTTTATGTTTGATTTATTTCCTTTCTTTATATATATATATATATATTTTATCTTAATCAATCGGTATCTAAAATATTAAATTAATTCGGTTCGATTACTATAGAGTTTAATTTAAAGATTGACTCTTTTGACGTCTGTTTTTTATTTTTAAAATTTAAATTCAAAATGTTAATTAAGAAAATTTAGCGTGAGCTACGGGATCTAATTTTTCTTGAACACTAGATTAAAGATTTACACGACTGTGGTCCACTCTTAAGGCACTAGGCCAAGAATATAACCGGAAGACTGCTGTAAACAGTAAACAAGCTAAGTACCAACTTAACATGAACAGGTCAATTAAGTGCTTGGGCTTGGGCCAGTCAAATAGTGTGCAGTATAGATAATTAGGCCTAAGGTGTGTCATCGGCCCGGTGCCCCATAAGCCCATTGGCAATTTATTCTTTTTTTTTGGAAGGCAAGTTATTCTAATGATCTGCCTCACTTACACCAAACACAAACAAATGACAAATACATGCAGGAGCAAGGGAAGAACTATCATTAATTTTTTAAAATAATTATTATGTAGTTTTAAATATTATTTATTTCTCCATAATTATAATTTTTCACCTTTTAGGATTGTAATATCATTTTGGCATACATAGCTCACTTGGCATTGACCATTTTCTCATGTCTGAAAATGTGACGAATGGAGTTATATAATATGAGATGAAATCGAGAGATTGATGGTCAAATATTTGAATTTTTATTATTGTTTAAAATATAAAAAAATAATATAAATATGAATAATAGAGACAGAAATAATTATTACAATATGTTGATCGATATCCCAAATATAGAAATATAAAAATATAAAAAATCAAATATGTATCAAATTAGAACATAATATATTCTCTAACATTTATAAAAATATTAAAATTAAATTAAAATTTACTATTTAATTAGCATTAAACAAAAAATAATAATAATAAAAGTAAAAAGTAATACTTTTCTCGGGTGTACACGGTTCCCTTTCACAACCCCTCCATCCCTCACTAAAAGTAATACTTTACTCAGTTTGACAGTTCTTGGTTAATTCAATTTAATTCATTTTAGGTCTATTTATTTACATTTTGTATTATTTAATTTTTAAAATTTGATGATTAAAGCCCAAAAAAAAGTATTAAAATGTAAAGTAATTTCATATTTTTTTTTGTTTAAATAATTAATATTTAAAATTATATCAAACCTTATGAAGGCCATCATATTTTGACAGCCAAAGTCAACCTTTATAAAAGTAAAATGGATTGTGACAACTAAATAAAAGGACGTTTTACGATTTTTGAACTTCTATTTATTTATATATTTTTTTCGTTGGCGTTTCATGGAAAAAGAAAAAAAAAAGATTTGTGCTGGAACAGATAATATTCGAATCTTATCCTTACTAATCAACACCGTGGAGGCTCTCTCTCTCTCTCTCTCTCTCTCTCTCTCTCTCTCTCTCTCTCTCTCTCTCTCTCTCTCTCTCTCTCAGACACACATACAATTTTTCATCGAAATACAGTAATTAAAATGATGACTGATAACCTCCATGTTGAAAATTCAATGCTACGTCTTTGCTTTTTTAAGTTGACCAGATACCATTGCAGCTCGTACTCGTGGGGGCGAGAGAGAGAGAGAGAGAGCGCGCCGCGTGCTTGGGCTGGTTGACTTTGGAAGGTGTCGTGCATGGGTACTCCATGCCATGAGATGCTAGAAAATTGTGCAGATGGCAAGAAAAATAAAGAAAAAAGAAACCATATACATGCTGTCGTTATTGACCAATTATTGATATCAATCATTCTTACCTCTCTCTCTCTCTCTCTCTCTCTATTGGGAATAATTCTAGCTTACGCTCGACATTTCCGATCATTCTCACCTCTGAAGATTCCGTCGACCTATAACCCGATTAGAATTAATTTAATTCAGTTATAAAAATATAAAAGATCAAAAATTGATAATTAGATTTGATTAAATTAAATAATTAATTAAATTTAATTATTTAAATTGATCAAATTATTAAAATCTTCATAAAGAATTTAATTAACGATATCTCTATTCATATTTGTATAAATGTAATATATATCATTTATATACTATAAATTATAATTTTAAATTTTAAAATTTACTAATAATTATAATTTAGCAAATATCAATTTGAAAATTTTCAAAATTCAAATTTCAAATAAACTAAACTTTTAAACTTTTTCTACTAATCTATTGGTAATTCATAAAATAAAAAAAATACTAACATTACGTTATTATTCAACAAAATAACATTTAAAATATTTTTTCTTTTAACTTTTAATTATAATATTATATAATATTTATATAAATAATAATTATATAAAAAGTACTTATATTTTAAACTATTTCGATTAATTTAGTATGATCAAAATAAAAATTATTAAAATCGATAACCATTCAAATAATAAAATTAAATTTTAGTTTTCCTAAAACAAAAAAAAAAAACAAAAAATCGAATAAATCTTTCAAAATATAAAAAAAGTTCGAAAAAAATGATTTTTCTAATTTTAATTGAATAATGGTCACCCCTAACTCCTGTGTATGACTCGTATAAGTAAAGATGAGTATTCGATTAAATCGTAAGTAAAATAATCAAAATTAGTATAACCGATTTAATTCGGTCATGCAACTTTCATAACCATAATTTAATCAAATAAATTAAAAATTGAAAATTCATTTAATCAAAATAGATGATTAATTCGGTTCAATTATTCAAATTAATCGAATTATTAAAAATCTCTCATCATAAAATATTTTTAAGTAACACTGCTTTTTCTTTAAATGTATATAAATATAATATATATCATTTAACGTAATCTTAGATTATGATAAGGGTTTGTGTCTTTAGCACCCACCTATCAAGCAACTTACATAAGGTTCTCTCTCTCTTTCTCTCTCTCTCTTTTTTAACTATTCATATCCATATAATGCTCAACATATTATAATAAATAAAAATTATTCAAAAACTATATATAATATTTTTAATTAATTCAGTTAATTCGATTTGATCGAAATTAAAATTACTAAAATCGATAACTGTTCAAAATAAATCAAATAAAATTTGGTTTTACTCGAAATCAAATCAAATACTTAATAAACTAGTCAAAATATAAATAAACGATTCGATGAAAATAGAGTTTTGGTTTTAATCGAACAGTGATCACCCCTGCGTATGAGTTAAAAATGGACAATTTATTTCGGAGCATAAAAAAGGAGAAAAAATTACTCATACCAAGTTCTTGAAAAATGGTATTTATAGGGTTCACAGCTGTCATGTTTTTATTAATTGTTCTGTATACATAAAACATTATTGTTATAAAAGAAATATAAACTTAGGGCCAACCGTTTACACTGTATTAAAAGATATTTATGTGATTGTTCGGAGCCCATTTTGGGTGCATTTCAGTTGGTGACGCAAAGACATATAATGTGCAAGTACGTGTCTTTTGGGGTGTCCTCTTTAAATCATTCTCCCTTTTGACTATCCCAATGCCGTCCTCCTCACAGACGAAGAATTGCTTTCTCTATTTACCTTTTTATTTATTTATTTATTTATGTATTTATTTTTTTACAAGAGGGCAAGGACTTAACTTTGGAGAAAAGTTAAAAGTCCCGAATGTCCCTCTGCAGGGCCCTGTAAACCTCCCTCGGAGATAAAATCAATTCATGAATGCATGCCATGTGAAACTGATTGGCCTAAGCGTGCAAGAAGATCCGCATAATTATTATTCTCTCTCGAGGTAAATCAGACCGAATGAACTCTGGCTTCATCCATAAGCTGTTTGCATTCCTGAATGATATAATAAGCTGGATGTTGTGGCCCAATCCCATATGAGAGAGTCATAACCAACTCCTTTGAGTCGACCTCAATTATAATAGGATGAATTTTTGTCCGAAGAACCAGATACAACGCCTCTCCAATTCCCCATAGTTCTGCCATCAAAAGGTCTGTTATCCCCAAATTTTCAATGAAATCCCAAATGCATAGACCAAACTCATCTTTGATGCAGAGTTGCTTTAGCGTGTTTACCGGTGCCATTTTTACCTTTTTAGTCCTTTTGGCCAAGTACCAGTAGGACTTTAGGGCAACCCTAATATTAAGAGGCGTCCGTAACGTGCGTGCCACGTCCAGTTGTAACCACTTGAAAGCCACCACTCTCTCTCTCTCTCTCTCTCTCTCTCTCTCTCTCTCTCTCTCTCTCTCTCTCTTCCCCCTCCCCCCCCCCCTCGCCCTTATTTTTGGCATTCACTCTTTGCAGGCTCCTGATTGAAAAACAGGGGATCTCTCCAATATTTATGATAGTAATAATACATATAAAATTGTGATCGTTAGATTTCCATTTGATAGATATATACACACACATATATATATATATATATATATATATTTTTACTCATGAAATAGTAAATAAATTATGGTAACTTAATATAGATCCAACGGTAATATTTTATAAAATTATAACCATTATATTTTTAATTTAATCATTATTTTTTTTTACGTATGAATTAGTAAATGAACTGTAGCCATGTGATTCAACAGTTATAAATTTCATAGATTTTAAAATAGAATGTTTATAAAAGCAAAAAATAAAATATGATAGAACAGGGGCGGCCAATAGAAAGATAGCCAAAATTATTGTTTTCTCTTCAACAACAAGTTTTTTAATATCAAGAAAGATTAGGTAGAATTATTGACGGTCTCATCCACAAATATCCAACAAAAAGCCAAACATAGTATTCCTGTGACCTATTTTTTAGGCCCTAGGATGACCCTGGGTACCATAAAAACTTCCTTCCTATGTCCCGTTTTAATTGTTCCTTTTGTTTTCTCACACATATGAAGAAATAAAATAAATATTATATATTTTTTTTATAATCAATCAACATTTTATAATCGATCAATATCGAAGATACTAAGTTAATTCAAGTGTTATCGGATCCAATTTATAAGAGTTCTCTTGATATCATCTTTTTTATTTCCATATTTCGAATTTAAAACTTAATTAAGAGATCTAATACTCTTATCTACTAAACCGATTATTTATTAATAAAATAAATATTATATATTACATCATCTAAATTGATAATAATGTTATATATATTTTTTAAAATTGTAATTAATAAATTAATGAAAAGACGGTGTGGAAGTCAGAATTCCCTAAAAATTAATAAAATAATAAAATATATTTAAGAAGGGCATAATAAAAATTTTAATATTTTAAAATATCTCAAATGTAAAATGAACTAACTTTTAGGGCATCTCAAAAAAGAATAGTAGACAAATGAAATGAGACACGAAGAGTAATTATTACTATTATTATTCGCTTCATAGAGTGAACTTTCCTTAATTTGTCCTTACGTAGTCCAGGATCTCGACCCAACTGAGGACCAGGTATTGTTTCCCCCGGTTTATCACAAAAGTCATTCATGACTAATGGAAAGTTAATTTAATAGAATAGTGTATTAAATTATTTAATTAATTTTAAATTTTAAAATTTAAAAATTAAAAAAAAATTCTATCGGGAGAATCACTTTTTTAATAAAATTTTTATAAATATTCAAATCAGATTATTTAAAATATAAATCTGAATATCGGTAATCTCGTACAAGAAGAAAACAAAAGTCATCCGTGACTCGAGATTTTTATGAAAAGGCATTTTCTTATTAAATACACGTTTTGTAACAAGACAGACTCTTCTAATTATATAGATTTGAAACCTTAATACTGGTGAGATTTATTCTACTGACACTAACTATACTAAATCAACTACCACCGTAAAGTACTAGTTCTTTAATTACACATTTTTGCCCGATGAATCTTCCTGAAATTTTTCATAATATATTCCCATAAATAGAATTTATAAAATTGATGCGATATTTCTTTTTTTTTTCTTTTTAAATCAACAATAGAAACTAGAGTTTCAAGGTTGAGATGCCAAAGCCAACTGGCCTTCCCACCTTACCTTTTTATATATTCCTCTGAATTCAACTAGAAACCCCCTCAAACTCAAAGCCATCTACTTCATCATCCTCTCTCTCTCTCTCTCTCTCTCTCTCTCTCTCTCGGCCTTTGATCAAACCTAATCAATGGGGCAATCACATCTCTTCATTGCTCTATTGACACTTTCCTTCGCACTTTTCCTCTTCTCAAATAGTGTGTTTGCACAACTTAAACCAAATTACTATGCCAACATTTGTCCAAACGTTGAAAACATTGTTAGAGGTGTTGTCCAGCAGAAGGTCCGACAAACCTTTGTCACCATTCCTGGCACCCTCAGACTCTTCTTCCATGATTGCTTTGTCCAGGTACTCTTATAATCAAATCAGTCACACATTAAACAAAAATACAAGCAAATTTATGCATCAAAATTTACTCTCAACTTATTTTCTTGGTGGGTCTTTTCTTTCTTTCTTTTTTTTTTTCCTAATTTAACAGGGGTGTGATGCTTCGGTTATAATTGCATCAACTGCAACTAACACAGCAGAGAAAGATAATCAGGATAATCTTTCTCTTGCAGGAGATGGATTTGACACCGTCATCAAGGCCAAGGCAGCCGTCGACGCCGTGCCCAGTTGCCGGAACAAGGTCTCCTGCGCTGATATTCTTGCCTTGGCCACCCGAGATGTCATTGTCCAGGTTTGTTCTCTCTCCCTCTCTCTCTCTCTCTCTCTCTCTCTCTCTCTCTCTCTCTCTCTCTAAACTCTATTGTCATTATACACACATTTGTATATGCGTCACCTTTTGTTTTTCAATTATATGCAAGTTTTCAACATTCTTTACTGATCCCTATATGGGACAGATATAACTTTAGTTTAAATCAAGATTATATTTATAATTGACCCCTTTACTGAATTTAAAAAGTTATTAAACTAATTGCTTATAACCTAGCTATACTGGATTTTCTCCCCGACCAACAAATCAGATAAGCCCACTTGTCCCATGACTAAATTTGATGAATAGGGTTAGCATGTAATGAGGACAGATGATTGTAGTATTTTTGGGATTGATGGATTCCTGCAAATTTTGGGAATTTTGAGGTGGATGTAATTTTGGGGTGTAAAGTAATTGGGGGGTTTTTGTTAGGCTGGTGGACCATCATACACAGTGGAGTTGGGAAGATTGGATGGATTGAGTTCAACAGCAGCAAGTGTTAATGGAAAGCTGCCTCAACCAACTTTCAACCTTGATCAGCTCACTTCACTATTTGCCAAGAATGGTCTCACTCAAACTGACATGATTGCCCTCTCAGGTATGAACTAACATGTAGAGAATGAGCAAACTTTAGCTTTATTGTGCGTTCCTTTTACAAATCCTTTTAAAATAATTGTTGAAAATGACTTATTCATCACAAGGCTTGACATTCTGTAAACAACGTTGGTTTCAAATGAGTTGTCAGCTTACATAATAATAATTTTAATTTATTTAAAAAAAAATAATTTCACTTGTACAATGTTGTTGGTCCCTAATCAAACGTCAGGACCCCTAATTAGCCTTAATAGAAAAAATTAGTAAATGAACTAATTAATCACTAGGTTATAATTCAAATGGCCTGCAATTAATTTTTAGACTCATTCTCTTTTATCTTTTATCTTTTTTCTTTAAAAAAGTGGTAACCTAAGAAATAGACCACACAGTCAAACATGCATGAAAAAACAAAAGTGCAGGTTGTATCATTACCCAAATTCCACAATGAATATTCATATTTCTCTGTCACGTCATCAAAATTACAAAAAATGAAGTAATCCCTCACCTGCTCCTTAACAAATTAGGCTAAACCCTTTAAGGATCATGTGCTCAACCCTAATCATATAGCAGTGTTCATCTCTTCACCTATCAGAGCGCAACAGCATGTGTATGTTAGGTGGTGTGTTCAAACATGGTGTTGAGAGGGTCCCATATGGCTGGACCATCCTCTTTGTGTAGTATGAATACTTAATAATGTTTCTTCGTTATGGCTTTTTAGTATTGTGATTAGGTAATCATAGCACAAACCGACATCTCGATTTGTATTTTGCTTTGATTCTACAGAATAACTTTCTTGGCCATCCTGCAGGTGCTCATACATTAGGATTCTCTCACTGCAACAAGTTCGCCAACAGAATTTACAACTTCAGCCCAAAAAACCCAGTGGACCCAACCCTAAACAAGGCCTATGCAATTCAACTGCAACAAATGTGCCCTAAAGATGTAGACCCAAGAATAGCAATCAACATGGACCCCACCACACCGAACATATTCGACAATGTGTACTATCAGAATCTTCAGCAAGGGAAAGGGCTTTTCACCTCGGACGAAGTCCTCTTCACGGACCTCAGGTCCAGGCCCATTGTGAACTTGTGGGCCAACAACTCCGCTGCTTTTAGGAGTGCCTTTGTCACGGCCATCACCAAATTGGGCCGGGTTGGTGTGAAAACCCGGTCCAATGGGAATATCCGTCGTAATTGTGCAGTGTTCAACTGAAATTTCCTTTTTTGGGTGGGTTAAAATATTTTCCAAAAAAAAAAAGGAGATAAATGTGGTGGGCAGTTTTTTTTTTTTTTTTCTGAATTGTTGAAATTTGAGTTGAATAAATAAATAAAATGGGAGTTCTATGAGCTGATTTTTCAATTTTGATTCATTTTGAAATATATGTCCTCAAACACGATTGAATCCTGTTGTGTGCGGGTGGATGATCATGGTGTGCGACTTCCTTTAATTTTTAGTGTAAATCATTACCATTTTCGTTGTTCTTTTTGAGGGGCCTTAGTGAAAATTCAACAGAATTTGGGCTATTTTGAAGGAAAACAATAAGTGTAGCTGTTATTTATTTAATACCATTGTAACATATACCTCCCTTCTAATTTTGATCCAAATTATAACCGTTAATCATAAGAGATAATTCGAATCCTATAAGAATTTTGGCATAGAAAAAATGCATACCCTATAATTGTCTTACAAAACGTAATCGATCTAATGAGATTGAGTATTTAATTTCTTAATCAAGTCCCAAGTTTGAAATTTAGGAATAAAAAAGATTACGCTGAGAGAATTGCTCTCTCTAAATAAAAACCCTACAAACACTTAAATTGAATTAATTAGAGTATTGTTCCTGACACCCAGGGTAAGAGAGAGAGAGAGTTTGCATAAAGAGAGAGAGAGAGAGAGAGAGAGAGAGAGAGAGAGAGACTAGTAGGGAAGAAAAGTATGCTTTGTGAGAAGATATGAGCATTTAGTGCTTCATTAACTACAAACAAAGGTGACCCACCAAACCATGCAATGTGGAATTAACTAGGCTCTAGCACGCAAGGTTTTAATAAAATAAAATTGTTTTAGAAACCAAGACTGGGTCAACCTTTACGAGCCTTGTTTTATCTCATCCCAATGGCCCTGATGGAGTCCAGGTTGTCCTGAGAGAGACAGATGAACCGATCCTGAATGTTAGCTAATCTAATCAACTTGACACCTTGAAAAAATCAGAGAGAACTAAAATTCATGTTGGAATATTTAAGTCAAAATAGCGAGCATAGCAATCAACAGCCACTAGCTTTGTCATTTTTGACATTTTTGCACATAAAAGGCAGACACATACGTATGAACCTAGACAATAATGAAAACGATTTAGCCCTACCAAATGATGAATCATAAAAAATGAAAAAAAGAAAAAAAAACATTTATAGCATCAACAGAGATCTTAAGAATAAATGAACACTTTTGATCAAATCAACCAGCTGAAACTTATCAACATATGCACGTCGATCCAGCTCACAAACAGAACGACCCCCCATAGCTGTCAATGTCCTACGACAGAATCATCGCTGCCAAAGAAAATGGCGATTGTACTAGAAAACCCTTCTTACCTACTCGACCATCAATTAGCTTTTATGCAATATCCTGGCATGCATCGTATTTACTGCATGAATGACATAACAAGCGAATTCTGATAAAGAGTTGGATGTTTTAAGTCAGGAATAGAACAGGACCTCGTTCCCGCATGAAGCCTTCTTCATTTGCATTCACCATCTGAGCAATCTCAAACATTAGATTATAGATCGCCTGGCGCGGTGAAGTTGAATTAGCGTTAAAAAAAAAAAAACCCTTCTCAAAGAGTATAAACCATCAGAATGCTGTTGAACATAAAGTCAGGCCTGTGATTAGTTCATTTAACAGGATGTTGATTAATAAACATAATAAAATAAGCATTCTGATTGTGTCCAAAACAAGCCAAACAAGTGGGCGCACTCTTCACAAATTCACTACAGTCACAGTCTACATCTGAGCTTTTATTAATGCTGATTATAACTGGTGGGGTGAGAACTCGGTCCACCTCTGCCACCATTGTTAACTTGCCCTAAATGAAGAAGAATTGACTTCAAGAATGGGATGGAGGGCAACCCAGCCCAGCACCCCTGGGATGATACCTTGAGCAATCATGAGGCTACAATGGCTGAACAGAGAACTAATTCCTAGTCATTAAACCTATGGGATGCATCTCCAGGCAATCCATATGACAGCTAATTCATCAACTCTATTATAAAAGATAATAGGAGATTCTCCCAAAATCATACAAGATGGGCCATCAACAACAGAGGATCCATATTATACAAATTGTACCTTTGTTCTACCTGTGTTATCTACCACGGGTGTGCTGCCTTAAGGATAGAAGCTGAACATACTTCACATTGTGTCTTCCTAAAACGGCATTTGACCCTTTTGGCCAGGTAGATAGAAAATCCAATAGTAACAGGAAAGGGCACATGAAACCGAAGCCAAATAAAGTGCCCCAACCATCTAACCCTCCAGAGTAAGGTCTGAATCAACTTGATGCAGCGTGCCACCATTTGAGTAATGAACTGAACATAAGTGGCTGCCGAGCAGTCCACTGACAACCTTATGAGTAACATGAATGGCTCCATAGCACATATTGGGATGTGCATGCAATATTCAATAACTGATAACAAGTAGATGGTTTCTTTAGGATCCACATACCCAGAGCTAGATAATTTTGCTGAAAGGAATTATGATACGTGATTTTTTTAGGATCATGTTCAAGCCGCATATGAAAAGCTAGAGGATCATATATACTGCAATCAGAACTGATCCATATACATACACCAATCAAGCCCATAACAGAAATGGCCCCAAATAGCTGTTGATGTTGGGGTCAATGTCCCAAGACAGGATAGTCGCATTTTTTATATTTGCCACCAAAGAGAAGGGCAATTATACTAGAAGCCTTTTTAACTACTCAAACCATCAATCAACTCTTACGCAACATCCAGACATGCATCATGTTAACTGCATCAGTGCAATAACAACCTATGTGTAGAATACTAAGATCTAGAGTTGGATGTTTTAAGCTTTTCAGGGATAGAATCATACCTAGTTTCTGCATGAAGCATTCTTCACTTGCATTCACCATCTGGGCAATCCCAAGCATTAGATTGTACATAGCCTGGTACAATGAGGAAAAAATTAGCTTAGAAACCCCAAGAGTGCAATTACAAAAGAAAATACTATTAAAATGTTGTCGAACATAAAATAAGATTGCTATTGTTTCTTTCCACGGAATGCTATTGATCAATAAACCTAATGAAGTAAGCATTCAGATTGTTTCCAAAACAAGCCAAAGACCAGACATACTCTTTAACACATTACGTAAGGTCTTAGCCAACATCTGAGATTTTATGTTCAATAAACCTAATGAAATAAGCATCCTTTCCAAGACAAGCCAAAGGAGTGGATGTACTCCCTAGGTCATTGGGCAGCTGGAAGGTTGCCATGAGTAAGTCAGCTCAGGAGACCGAGGCTGGACATGTAGCTTACCAAATCAGTTGCAACATAGATGGGAATGCATACACAAAAGATAGGGTTGAGTCCAAGACATCAAACATTTACTCAATATCCTCATATGAGTTCACAACCACTACACGAGGTGAACCTTCATTTGGTGAATTGAAGTAGGACTCCCAGTTACTGCAGCAATTGTATACTGAGGTGCCCCTGCTGGTTGTTGGAATGATGTGAGCTGGGCCTGGCCTTGATTCAGAAGATGAAGAGGCCAAAAGTATAAATAGGGGTTACAAATTTTCCATCTCATGGGGGCAGAAACATATTGACATCTCGATATGAAACAAGCTTCTCCATTTTAGTTGGGAAAGAACAGCAAAGTCCATCCAAACTGTCCAATGAACCGATAGGGAAATCTTAGAGAATTCAGTCCACTTCAGCCACCATTATATACAACTATCCAAATAAAGAGGAATGACTTTGAGAATCGGATGGAGGGCAGCCTAGACCACAGCACCATTCTGAGATGATGCCTTAAGCAATCATGATATAACCGTTGCTGAACAGAAAACTTATCCTTGAGTCATTAAACCTATGGATGCATCTCCCAGGCAATCCCTATGATAGCTAATTCACCAACTCTATCATAGAAGATAATAGGAGATTCTCCCCCCAGATCACTGAAGATGGGCAGCTGCTCCAGAGCATCCACCTTATACAAATTGTACATTGTTCTCAGCTGGATTTCATCTGTGTAATCTACCATGGGTGTGCTGCCTTAGGAATAGAACCAACTGCCTCAAGGCAACAAGCTGAACATACCTCATATTGTCTGCCTGAGAGGGCATTTGACCCTTTTGGCCATGTAGATAGAAAATCCAATAATGGTAGGAAAGGCCACATGAAACCCAAGCCAAACAAAGTGCCCCAACTCTTTAACCATCCACATTACTAACAAGATCCAAAAAGGTCTAAATCGACTTGATGCAGGGTGCCACCATTGGAGTACAGAACTGTAATACAAGTGGCTGCTCAGTCTGCCAACAACCTTAGCCATAACATGAATGGCTCCTTAGCATGTAGTGGAATGTGCATGGCTTACGTTAATAACCGATGATAACATTCAACACAAATCTAAATTGTGTAATAACACATTAGCTCTGTCAAAGTCTGAGGGCTGAAAAATGTCACATCAAAATTTGATTAGAACATTAGGCCCGCAAAAAACACACAAAAAAAAGATCATAACCTTTCCAGCATTTAGGTGGTGCCTTGAACCTAAGGCCAGCAGGGGGTTTCTAGACCAATACCTTTTCTCCTAACCTACCCAAAGCACAGTGTCTCGTGCTGCTGCTGCTTAGGTCCTCGAGAGGCTTATAACTCACATTTTTCATTCAACTATGAGAAGATCTCAAGTCTCAACACAATGACTCACCATCAAATTGCATCAACATTCTCATCGCCAGCCTTCATTTCACTAATCCAGCCCACTCAAATCAAAATTTTACTTGGTTCCCTTTGGTTCAAGATGCTCCAGTCCTGACACCCTCTCTTCTGCCAATGTAACTGATTCCCTACCGTATTGCATTTCAACTGTGCTACAACATAGAAGTATTCATCGAATTTTTTTTTTTTTTTTTTTTTTTAATTCTGTTCAGGATTTTGTACTATTTAAATGACATATTTGCAGGTATCATATCCTTTTTAAGAAAACAAATTTGTCATCTTTGCAACTGTGTCTTGCCTGCACTTGCTGGACTCTCTTCATATACTTTAGAAGAACAAGCTATTGCAATTTAGGTGTTACCTGCTGCTTAATTAATAAAACACATAAACTACATATAGAATGCAGCAGGATTATGTAGTTGGGATGTAGCCCGTCTTTAATACACTAAATGTGATTGAGATCTCCGTTAAAACTTTACAGAGCAACATGTGTACTGACAAAAATATCCAACAGCTGAAGAATAAAATTTAAAAGCTCAAAATCAAAATTCAAAATTTTTAAAAGGAATTTTAAACTTAGTGCAGCAAGTGACTAGTATCTTCTGTCTACTTTTGTTTTCATCCATCCCGAATGAGATGAATGATTTTAGCCATTAGATGTTTCCATATACATATGCTGCAAGATTGAGTGTATGATAGAAATGTCAATTACATTTACTGTAATAAAGATTCTAATGTTTGTTTAAAGAGCTACACAGGGAAATTAACCCGCGTAATTTAGGAAAATGATCTGTGTATATCTCCAAACTAATTAAAGGAATATATGTCATGCAAACTTTTTCCAACATGAGAACCTAACAATAGCAAATATTATCTAAAAATAAATAGTAAAATAAATTAACTCAGTACCGTAGTAAAACAGAATCTAGAAAGAATGGGCACCTAAACATTTCAAACCCTATATAAATGCATAAAGATAGACAGGTAAAACTGAAACATTGACCCTCAAATGCTAGAGGCTTAATGAGACAATCCCAGATTATCAGTCATTAAGTGGCAATTCAACTACTTTTTAAATCTGTTGCACCTGACTACAACATCGAAAAGAAAAATATGTCACAAATTTAGCATGAGATCAAGAGAGAGCATAGTAGTACCTGTTTTTCTGCAAGGTTTCTGTGTCATTATCAATCAAATTGGGAGAAGGAAAGAGTTTATGTGCTTCATTCATAAACAAGTAAAACATTTTCAATTTCAGGACATTTTGCTGCTTCAAGGATAAGAATCTTCCCATTTTGCAGTGATGCCTAATTGAAATGTATGCCGTGGAGCTCCTCATGGATTTGCTTCCTGTTTGAAAATATTAGTAAACAAGAAACAACCAAATAAATAAAAAATTAGTAAACTCTTTGCCATTGCAGCATCTTGAAGCTGAGTCAAAAGCAAGTTAGATTCTCTATGCCATACCTTTCCAAGGATTAGGAATCAGTCCCTATTTACCATAATATAGAATCCATAAGAAGCTTAGGTCCGAGAATAATCTTAAGAGTTTGATGGTCCTGTATTAAGGATACTACGCATAATTGATGATGATAGTCCACTCCAAGAATAGATCATGCAATTGCTACATGCTGGAAATACAAGATGATTGTGTTAAGACAGCAAGGCAAGTTTCAATTAATTAGGCCACCCTTATCCCCTCTATAAGATGCCCCTAGGGTTGCTCAACCATGCTGCAGTTTTATAGGAGAAAATTGCCCTTTGACGCTGAGCATCCTAGCAAAACTCCCGCATTATGGTTTTTCATTAGAAAGAATATTCATGCTGATCCGTAGGTGTCCTAAAGCAAGACTAAGCAGAAAACTCATGCTGATCCTATAGTCCAACTCTCTACAGAGTCTGGCACTGGGCCAACAGCCAATGACAAAATACCAATATCAAACAAGATGTGGCACTAAAGAGTTTCTCTGCAAGGAACATAAGCAACTATAATAACAGAATATCACCCGGTCCTTCCCTGAAAGGAACATAAGCAAATGAACTGGCAATCACGTAACGAGTTTCTCCAATCTTAGGATGAGGAGTATTGCCGATTCTATAAGAACAAAAGGAAGGAACTAACTTTACAATGCACTGTAGTATCTAATTATTTAAAGGGCAACCAAAAGAGGTTCCGTATCAACAACTCAAAAACGAGTTGATTCCAAATATTTTATATTCAAACAAGAAGTTGACAATGTTAATAAAAATTGTTGCTCGAACTCAAAACTTAAGCCCATGGTCACACACACTTGAGTAAACATGTGGGCAGCATTGCCTAAAATCAACTACTATAATATGGTATAGCACTTATTATGCTAGTGTGTTGCTTTCTCCATGTTCCTACAATTGATGTTTCTTCTGGGAAGGTCATTTTAAAAGAATAAAAGAGAATAGTAAAGATGGCACTCTATGAGAAAAATCATCATACCCTGCATCAAGTAAGTTCCCAGTCATAGCATTCACTTCAAACCAAAATATACATAATATGAACTCCCATGTTTTCTCCCAAAAAAAGAAAAAAAAAGTCTATTTTTCCCAAATAAAGTCACTCTAGCGAGTCTTTTACAAGTTTCGTATTCGCAAGTTTTTTACAACATACCTTAAATGACCGCATTTTCTTCCAAAATAAGAAAATTATATAACTACCAAATGAAGCTGTGAGCTACTGCCATACAAAAGTTTTCGAAAGTGAGAGAACAACAATGAGACACTCAGCATTCAGATCAGATGTGACTTTTTACTGAATCATAATTTCACCATTTTTAGGCAGTGATAGCGACCAAAGAAAAAGGAGCACAATGTCTCACCAACTAAATACTGAAATGCTTTTAGAAAAAAAAAAATTATGACATGGAATGCAAATATATGGTAGTATGGACTATTGGCAAAAAAGAAAGAAGAAAGAGAGCTAGCAAAAGAAATAAGCAAACAAAATTATATCAATCAAACTAGTTTATTCAAATGAACTAGGAAACAAGATTTCCAGCAACCGAAAGATAAAATTAACACTTTATTAACAAACTCAAAAGATAATGAAATGAACAAGCTATTGATATTAGTTGATCGTACTGAGAGCTATCTGTAATGGCAAGATTCTTACAAGTCTTGGTTTGTTTATATTTCACTATATGAAGGTGTCCAGTCCCCGCCAATAATCAGTGCCAAGATGTATATACAATCTAATCATGATCCAAAATTTTTTTAATAGCTCTAACTACTTATGTACTTCAGACTGCTTGTAGTACTCAAATGTGAAGTCAAGATCAATTTTAGAATGGATGTGAACTTGTAACTTTCCCACTTGGTTCGTGCTTAATTCATTCCAGTTCGTTCATTCTTCAGATGCACGCAAACAAACTTTCTCAAGCTGCACTGGCCAATCTTTGCCAAGTATAGAAGGATTCAACTCCATTGCAACCCGGAAATCTAACATGGATGCAGAAACTGATCCCATGGGCTTTTGTAAGTTTTTCACAGGCCATTTGCCATTCACAACAGGTACTGGCTGAGAGCTCACTTGCTTTTGATGAGAGCGTCCAGACCTTGAGCCAGCTATTTCAAGACATGGTTTTATCAATGTCTTCAGATAAATATCCAGGCTACTTCCCAAAAGATCAGCACAATCCATAGAGGTTTTCAGGCCCTCTTGCTCCACGATGTGTTGTAACCTGTTCTTTAAAGATCTAGTATCAAGTTGCACACCTGTACCATGACACATCTCAACAGAAGAGGATGAAGAAATAGTAGAAAACAACTTCCATGTGCCTTTTGTGTACACGGGTAAGCCAAGAGGCGCTTTGACTGGGCTTCGACTATAAATGCCAGGAATCTGTTCAACCTCTTCACCATCCTCCACTGAATTCCCTTCACCGAGCTGTCTGCTTCCTAAAGAAAGCAACTCAGTCGCACTTTGCTGTTCATGCGCTTTAGGAACTGAATCTTCACATGGAACACTGTGGATCTTCCCATGAGGCCCAAGAGGACTCAGGCGATCCCTAAACTTTCGATCCCGAAGATTCGGAGTTCTTCCCTTTCTAGGAGACTGAGGGAAAACATCTCGACATAGTGATTGCAGACTACTTCTTTGATACCCATTTGTGATCTTCACATTCAATGAATTGCCTGTTTTGGTCTCTCTCACTGGGGCAGTCTTTGCAAGAGATGCATTTTTCAATATCGATCGAATCAGACAATTATGAAGAGAAATATTCTCTCTCCCAATAGTACTGACACAATGCTTATCGAACTCAGATTTGCGAAGCTTATAACTCAAATATCTGCTCAGTAAACTAAAGTATTTTTCCGTTTTCTGCTGCCC
This sequence comes from Dillenia suffruticosa, assembly GCA_033439265.1. Taxonomy (NCBI): domain Eukaryota; kingdom Viridiplantae; phylum Streptophyta; class Magnoliopsida; order Dilleniales; family Dilleniaceae; genus Dillenia; species Dillenia suffruticosa. The sequence goes on from JAVTVX010000027.1 coordinate 5,377,574, forward strand.
AATCTTCCTCTCAATCTGAATTTTCAACTCCATGGTATCCATTCTAGAATAATGCCGACCTGCCGGCATTTTGCTCTCCGAATTTCTCACAATCATTAGAACCTGATCTTTCAGCTAATTACGATAACAACCCATCACAAGACCCACGCTTCAACACATAATTTCCTTAACCCTAATTTCCTTCTTTTCTCCTAAAAGTCAATTATCAGCGAATGATGTCAACAGCATTTCCTTAAAACAACCAGATCGCTAGATTCTGAAAGAAAACCAACAAAACCCACAAAGCAATTCAGCTCAAAGCCCACATAAAATCATTTTTAACTCCAAGCATCAAAATTGTAGCAAATACTGCCTAAACAAGTAACCATTAGATGCATGGTCCCAGTTCAAATTGACACACAAAAACAACATTAAACGACAAAAAAGTAACAAAATCAAGCATTTACAAAGCTTAGAGTATGAAATTCAACTTCTAGACAAAACCCATATTTCGAATTCGATCAAAACCCTCCAACGAGCAATTTTCTTCAACTAAAAAATTGAAGAAAACGAGTGAAAGAGAAAACCCTAGAACTTACTTAATTCGAAGCACGAACACGATCTGATCACATTCGAAGCTCCATCTTGATAATCTGAAATTCCTCGAACAATAGTGGATCAGCCCAAAGAGAAAGGGAAAGGGGGGTTTCCCCGCGGGGGAGGGGGGGAATTAGGGCAGCGCGGTGGCTTCCGAAGCTTCCAAAGTCTTAGGGGTCAAAGGCACGTGCGTTTTTACGAAGCGTGAGCTCTGTATTTATAAGGTTTTTTATTTTTTGTGTAAGTCTGAGGCGAGGTTTTTATATGTCAATTCCAATCATATAAGATGGTGTCAAAAAGTACCCAAGTGTTTCACTGTACATGAGACCCCTCTCTCTCTCTCTCTCTCTCTACCCAAACAATCTCCTTGCGTTTAATGTAAAAGTCTTTTATTTGTCTTGTCCATCATTTTGGGACCATGTTCTCTACCCTATTCATATAGTTTAATGATAAGACAACTTACTTGGTTATAATGTATTTGTTTCCACCAACATTTGATTGGTGTGAAGTAGATTCAATTACATAAAGATTGATTCAGATTAAATATAGTTTTCAATCCAAAGGGTGTCAATAGAATGAGAAAATACAATTATAATTAGATTAAGCCGTTTGCTCAAAACCAAACAATTCCAGGTTGAATTTGTATTGGTTAGCACAAGACACTAAACTTGACTATGTTTACCTTCATTTGGTCCTTTAACGTGCGAAGAGGCAACACGCACATGATTTGATAAAATAAACGTTGTTACAGTGTTGGGAATGGGAAATTAGAGGGAGGGGAGGGGAGGGGAGGGGAGGGGAGGCAGGGATGGAAAGATAACCCTCTATTTCTGTATGAAATTTTTTTCTAACATCTTTCCAAAAAAATTGATCCGAATTAAATAAACAAGAATTCTGTCAGTTCTTCGTTAAAAAAAGAGCAAAACTAATAACCCAGTTTTTATTTTTAGGTACCAAAGTTAGGTCACCAACCCATTATGCAGAATTTCGTCTCATAACCCAGCTTTAATACACTTATGTAATTAGTAGGTTTAATAATAATGACATAATTTTTAATATGATCATATACAAGGGTAGCAATTTTTTGCCCCATTGAACTTCATTTTTCCAACCCATATAAGTCTAGCCGGCTCAGGTTTAGGGTCATGACTCATTTTCTTTAATACCATTTTTTTAGTCTCAAATTCTTGATTGTATAACAAAAGTTGAACTTAAACTTGTTTCTTACAATTTTTGGTAATTATAAATTTATGTTTAAACTCTATGAAAAGTTAAGTTAGAAGTTACATGCTAATCCAAAAGTTTATCAAAATTTTAAATTCAAATTTTAATCTTAAAGTGAATCAACCCCTAAATTAAGTTTCACAATTACTCAAATCAGATTAATTAAATTTCTGAATACTTGTGATCAAATAAAAAAATGGGAGCAACATGTTTTTGCATTTCATATCTTCAATTTACATGTTTATAATTTTTTTTCTTTTTTTTTTGTTGGGGGGGGGGGGGAATACTAACTTCTCAAAGAAATTTAGTTCCATAATCAATATTTGCACAAAATTTGGAAAGGAATCCAAACACGTCTCAGAATTTGATTGAATACTATGATATTAATTTATAAATAAAGTTTTTTTTTTAAAAAAAACAATTAGAATTATTCCATACATGTTCTTTACAGAATAACTAATTGAAATCGAATTTATAATAAAAACCAAAATATTAGAAAGAATATATGCATAAATTAGAATCTTATCATATTTGTAGTCTACTTAGATTAGAAGTCTATTACATTTGCAAATTTAGATTTTGCCAAAAGTTGCATGCGTACCATTAAAAAATTATAATATGAGGGATAAATCAGGAAAAAGACAAAATCTGAATCTACTTACACTCCAAAAAAGATAAGGATGGGAGTAAAGCAAAATACTCTCACTCAATCAAGATTCTTGATCAATTTATCTTTAACATCATTCCTGGACTTTATTAAAGAGAAATATTCGTTTCCTTTGATCATAGAAATAGATTAAAATTATCATCTTATGACTAATGAAGAGAACTCTCCATGGATCATGATTGATTTCACCTTGATTTCATTGATTCTTGGTCGATGATTTTGGGACCAAAGCAAGAGAAAAAATGTTTAAAGGAACAAGCGATCTAGTGTGGCATGATTAAAATTGAGTATGTTTCGATCAGATTTCATGCTAAATCATATTATTTTTTAATAACTAAATCTAAATTTTAAGTTCTCGAATTCTTAAATTGCATTGCAAAAGTTCGAATACATGTCATATTATTTCTTGTTACTATAATGACTACAACGTTATTTTAATGTTTTATGAATGTTGTCCTAAGTATTAGACTCAAAATTTTGTCACAATTAGAAATTGGGGGCTCAATTTAATAACATTGAAGTTCATGGGTTCTAATCGTAAAAACAAAATGTTGAGGGGTCTATTTGAAAATGACCATTTTTGGGTGGACAGGGGAATGCCATTTCATCGCACGCACCGGAACTCTACTACATAGATAGGTAGGTGGGGGGGGGAGAGAGAGAGAGAGAGAGAGAGAGAGAGAGAGAGAGAAGAAGAAGAAGAAGAAGAAGAAGAAGAAGAAGAAGAAGAAGAAGAAGAAGTGCGGTAACTTTTGCTGTAAGAGTGAAGATTAGTAAGGAAGTTGTTCTACCTGTGACGAGATTATGATGGTGTGAAGCGGAAAGAAACTCCAATGATGATGTTTAAGATAAATTGTGACAACCTGTGCCATCTAGCATAGCACCCCTTTTCATTATCCCTAACGCCACCCTAGATTTTGCTTGCTTTGTTTGTTGATTTTAATTTTTTATCTTTGCTATAGGCGTCGTTGTTTTATATTTATTACTTGGCAAAAAAAGTAAACAAAATTGATATTTGATAAAATCTATTATCAATCCATTAAAAAGATATTAAATTTACAGATTATTAAAAAATATAAATAATTAAATAAATATACCTAAATCCATATTTTTAAAATCTCTTTTGATCGATTGCAAACCTCTAAGAATCTTAAATTGAAAGCAACTTTCTAAAATTTTATATTTTTCCCAAATAAATCTCTAACTAATTGGATGTTAGAGATGGAAGACACAACCCTAACTGTGTTATTATTATTTTTTTTATTCCTATCTTAATCCATTACAATGATAGACATTATCTCTTAACTTTTTACAAATTTATAAATTCCACACTGATGTTCTAGAGTCCAAATTTTTTTTTTTTTTTTTTTTTGGGATACTACCGCACCCTAACGATTTTTCACTTGGTCCATATGTATAGTTTTATAATCACGTATAACTGAATAATCTCAATTTAACTGTTAATATTAAAATATATTTATAACCAATTCCGTCCATGAATTATATCAATATAAAATCAAATGGCTTTTGTTATATTTATCGTAACTTGATTCGTCAATGGTCACGTATATTAATACAATCAAATGACATGGATCATGATTTAGATATACAGTATGAAAATTACATACAATGTGATTAATGATATATCTATTTTCAACTGATCATTTCTAAACTTAGTGAGATCAACTTTACTTAATATCAGAATATGATGAAAAATTGAATTTTTATTTTCACAGAAAATATTCCTTAAAATAACTTAAACTGAAATAAATAAAAATATTTATATTAAATAAGTAATTACAATCACAAAACTTTGATTGAAACTGAATATTTTAAAATGATATGACACCTATAGAAGCATACCAACGTGCTCTTTGATACCATTTGTCGAGACTTATTTGATAAAATTGATTATCAACATACTATTGAACAAAGAAAATGATAGAAATCAAGCATACTCGAATTCATACTTTCCAGAACTCCTTTGGTGGTTTCAAATTGATGTCTTAATTCGATTGCAAGCCTCCAAAAACTATAAATTGAAAGCAGTCATTCAAATCTTTGTATTTTTCTCCAAAAAATCTGTGTAGATCATGTAATGGTTTTATTTTTTTATATCTCCGTCTTAATACATCACAAAAATAGGGATTATCACTTAATTTTCTGAATATTTATAAATTTTACACCTCATCAGATATTTTAAAGTTCAAAATTAATCAAAATTTTAATAAATCATTTTCTTATGAACTTAATTTTATATAATGATTTAAATATATAATTATTTTATATATAAGTGCAACCTTGTATTAAATCAATCAATTTACTATTTTCTTAAGTAAAAATCCTATGCAATTTTGGATAGTTGTGAAGTGGGGAAGACGTAGCATTTAATCGTGTTAAGCAAATTGCAGCAAAAAAAAAAAAAAAAAAAAAAAAAAAGAGAAAGGACATCAGTCCCCAGCAGAGCTCCGATCAAACCCTTGTAAATATTCAAACCCCTTCTTTTCTTTTTTTCTTTTTCTATCTTGAAGTTGTACATTACAAACCTAGAGAACTAGTGGGTACTTTTTTTTTTTGGTACAGGAGGAGATGAGAATCAAGGAACAAGAGAAAGAACTAACTAACACAAACAGACGGGACCAACGAACTGACATCCGTGGCAGGTGGAGGGAGGTAACAGCCCGGCCTACCCCAGCCCGGCCGGGCTTAGGACATGGGTTCCCTGCCAGGCTCGGCCTGGCCTTTTTACTACATGGGTCGGTGATTTGAAGCAGGCTCGGCCCTTCTATGAAGGGCCAGGTCGGCCAGTATTAAAATCGTTCGCAAACGACTTATCCTCTCTCTCACTTGCTTTGGCTTACTCTTTCTTTGCTTTGGTTCTCTCTCTCTCTCTCTAACAACTCATATTCAAAGTTATTCTTGAACTAATTTAATTTGAAACTTATAATAGTCTATTTAAAAAATTACTCTCTTAATATAATCTGTTTCATATTCGATTCGTAAATCAAAATTGAGATTTTAATTAAAAAATTTAATACTGTATCCAACTAAGCCGACTAAGCATCAGTGTTCTCACACACACAGGTCTTAGAAGTCTCAATTATATGCGTATGCGATATGAACATGGAATCTGCCTTTTTACCCTCTTTTTCTTTCTTTGCTCCAAAAAGGAGACTGATAATGATCTCATATCTTTGGTGGTCTTTGGTGGGCGGGGATGATTGGCAAAGAAATAGTGATTCATCTGAGAGCCACCGGCGATGCTCCCATTCTCAAGCAAGCTAAGTTCAAAGTCCAATCGTTTTAACTTTTTTTATTTTATTGAGTTCTCTAAATATTATTGCACTTACTTCAATTTTGAAACCCACTTGGGTGTTGAAACATATTTGATAAAATTTATTATCAGTATATTATTAAATACCTATAAATTTACATATCAAATCATTAAAAAATTACAAATAATTAAAATAAGCAATCGAATCCCTTTCAGATTTCTTTTGATAATTTCAAACGAGTGTCTTGTGAGCCTCCAAAATGGGATGGAAGGTACACGAATCGCAACCCTTTCAAAGATACATTTGTTATGTTTTGATATCCCTATTTTAACCTATCGCAAAGATAAAAACTATTTCTTAAATTTTTACACATTTTAAAATTCAAAATTAACCAAAATTTAATAATTATTTTTCGATGGGGTACTTGTCAGTGACTTAGTTTCATATTAATATTTTTAAATTATCAACATTTTGTGGGTCCCTAATTTTGTTATTTTTCTCATTTTATAGCTTCTGCAAATTTACAAGATGGGGACCTGAAAAGGACTTTTCATTTGTTAGATTTACTATGCCATAAGCCTAGGAGTCCAAAGAATCTCATTTTCTTAATATGGGGACAATCGTATGTGTAATCGTATGAGCACATACATGGGAATGTGCCTTATGGGTCCACTTAAAAGATTTACTTTCTATTGGTTTTAATCCATTTCCTTATTGGGGTTCAAGATTATCAGAGGCAACATTCTACTTAATAATTTTTAGAGAAAAAAAAAATTGTTGTAGTGTGTAAAGATTTTATAAATATTTAGATATCGTAAAAATTGAGTCGAAAAATTAAATAATAATAATAAATAATTTTTTTGACAATAATGAGAATTTTAGTAATTTATCTTTTAAATATTTTATAGATCACATAGAATATTATGCTAATTATACTTATTAGACAATATATAAAAACAGTCTGCTAGCCACTTGAACATTTAAAATTAATGAGAGTTTTTATCACTAAGTTTAAAGCTAACTCTTACAACTTTTGGTGAGAATTTTGGTTTGGTGTTGATATTGGATCATATAAATTTTTTGGATAAACTATTGATATCTGGTAATCTATTAGATTCAATTAAATTCTGATTCGAACTAGATTGAATTCTTAAAAAATAAAACTTATTTAATATCTGTTTTTTTTATATATATATATGACTCAAATCCGAAATCTTATTTAAAAGCTACTAGTGCTCAGCTTCTGGATCAATTAAACGTTGACATCATATATAAAATAGGTGCGACTAAAAGTAATTAAATTATGGGAGAGATAATGGTAAGAAAATCATAATAAAATAAATGTGCCATTTTTTTATTTTACCACGTTATTCAAGTGGACAAACTGGCATTATAAAGATATGCTAGATGGAATAATTTAAGTCATAAGTGTGAATACAACCATGATGTCCTCCTCTTGCCCATCGCCCACAAAATTTTTGTTTGATCAGCAAAAGAATTTACGTCGCCTTGCCGTGCCTCCTGCGTACAAACTAACCGCGTTGCTTGCGACTGAGACTTTTTTGGAATTTCATGGGTATTTACGTATCCGCGGTAGAAGGGTGATCAATCAAGTTCCAATAGTGAGCATGAACATGGCTAATGATGATCGTAAAATCTTGTGACCCCTTGAGACGAATTCTCTCTCAAGTCCTACTACAGCAATCTCCTCTATCCAAGTGTTACTCTTTTTGCACTTTGTATTTTTGGATTTCGCTACACCTTCAAAGGTTGTTTGCTGCAACAATGGAATCAGTTAGCTTGCGATGAGTTCTAAAGGAAAGTTTGGATGCTTTCCCAGTTGCAATCTCTTGGAATATATGGCTAGCTAGGAACAACTTTATGTTCAATACAGTGGATGTGGATTGCAAGCCATTTACGTTCAGATTTTTCATCACCTGGCTGCACCCTGCATGGACCTGAGTCATCTCCCTTTATTTTACATACAATCCAGTAGAATTACTTTGAACACTAACCTGCAATCCATCATGGTTTAATACTAAATCTTCCTAGCATGTTTGGATCTGGTGTTTCCTTTCTTTGTTTTTGCCTTGTATTAGAAACTTTTGCCTTGATTATTGAACAACCACTAGTTTCTTAGTTAATGCCTTTTTCAATAATATCGTAATTATTAGCATAAAAAGGAAAAAAGAAGACCTTCAGTTTAGAGGATAAAAGATGCACCCTCCCAAGAAAATTGATCCTAAGAATGCTTTAAGAACTTTTTCAGTCCAGGTAAAAAATTTCCTACTGCACGTACCATTTTTTTTTTAATCAGCAAAAAATAAATAAATACATGTGGTTCGATGCAGTGCAATTACCTAGTGCTGGGAGTGATGGCTAGAGGTTCCATAATCATCGATAACCATAGCTCAAAACAAAAAAGATGGTTGCAAGACAAGTTTTTCATTATGTGAAAGACTCTCTCATACTAGTCTTCAAGACTGAGATAGAAAATACCATAAAAATTTCTTTCTGTCATGGAGATTGTTCCATATTTGTCAGACGCAGACACGCGGAACTTATCGTAAGAACTTTTTCTAACGAAACGAGGTTTTCCCACAAACCAGGCCTTTAAAATAAATTCATCCAGAAGATACACACAAATAGAATAGTCTATATGGGCGAACTACTTTTCCCCAACAAATTGCATCCATGAATTTGTACTTATAAACCTGCCTCTGTAATCGAAAAGCTTAGCTTCTCTACATCAGGAAACACCAAAAAAGAAGTGATTTCCCATAAAAGAAAGAAAAAATGGGGGAAATAGAACAATCATTAAACTCCTTTAGAGACAAAGTACCCATATGAAGAGGCACTTTTCAGCGAAAGAAGAACTGCAACTTACAGCACAAAGCAAAAATGAACTCCTCAAAAGAAAGGCACATAATTAAACTACTCTTCCATTTTTAACAATTTTTATTTCTTTTTCACTTTCTAAAAACTGTAAACAGACAGCAATGGTGCTATCTTCTGGCCATAAAGATGAACCAGACAGAAGAGTTGGTGGCACAAGCCTTATTGGTCTGACATACTTTTGTTTGTGGTTATAACCAATGGATCGATGCCAGATTACTCATTTTGATGTCATTAGAACTAACCATGAAAAATAGAATTTTTAACTTCAAAAGTAATCATAAAGAAATAGGTCCAAAATTTAAAGGGAAAAAAAACAAACAAACAAACAATGAGAAACAAATATAGCAAGAGATAGTTCTCAATAGTGCGACTTCGACAAGATTTTTGATATACATCTAAGAAAAATACTATGAATTGAAGGATTTCGGGATAACTAATTCCTATTAGACAGATAATATTTATGAACAATTACCAATAGGAAATGGATTCCTACTCCATATGTATGCACGTTACTAAACTAAACAACATTAATAGAATTCACGATGCCAATTGTGATCAATTAGTAGCTGCACAAATGGAAACACCATTATACTATTAACTTTGTATTAATGTTTGAGAAAGAGAGAGAAAAAGAGCAATTGGAAGCACGAAAATAGCCATGACTGACTGAAGAGAGAATTGTGTCGTATAATGTTTGAACAATGAGCTCAAGCTCTCAGCCAACACCTAGTAATACACAAAAAGCTCTATGTGCGTAGCTTACTCCTAAGAGTCCTAAAGGCTCAGAGATGAACAGAAAAAACTGATGTTAAAAAGATAATAACATGACAAAGAACAAGAACATACATTTCTTTTCAACCGGGTATCCAAGCAGTGGCAAACACAACATTATGCCCTTTCCAAGTGAGCACCAGATCATCCTCCTCCTTCCTTAAACCCCACCCAGCTGCATACTCATCGAGCATGTTCTTCACCTCCGAAATCGCTTCTTCCCCAAATGGAATTCCCGTAAACCCTGCATTTCTCATCCGTTGAACCCACCGACTTTTCGGCTCGAGCCGCTCAACCCGTTGAGCACCCTCATGTGCAATCACATTCTCAATCTTCCAACATATGTCAGCTTCGTACCATTGCCTTTGCTTGTTCCCCTTTGGAAGAAAAGTGTCAACAGTGTCGTAAGGTATCCATAGATAGTTAAATGCTGATCTTAGTCTACTAACCAAGTTGTTTGATATGAAATCAGCATCTTCATCTACTAGTATGACAAGTGTAGGATCTAGACTCCTAAGCGCCTTGAGAAACATGGTTCGGAGAGAGGAATTAGGAGAAGAATACTCAAAAGTGTTACTAGGACTAGGTTTAGTGTTAGATTTCATTGTAAGTGTCTCTTCAGGTATGTAATGAAGCATCAGGTGACAGTTTATGATCAGAGCCTCGCCTTGTGATTCGCCATACATGAGATATTGTTGCACCCTAAGATGATCAATCAATGTACTAAAACCATCCGAGGAACTCCAAGGAATAACCCTAAATTCCATCACCACATTGCGAGATCTAGCAAATGACACCAACTTTGTACCTAACTCTTCATATGAAAGATCCAGTATTGGTGGCACATCTTCAGTAACTCCTGCCACCGTGAGCTTCAATAATGGTGGCCCATCGGGCCTGTTCGCGATTGCGTCGATCAAAGTTGGGATTTGCATGCAATGTGTTGAGCTCAAATCAACAATGTGGACTATAGAGAAGCCATCCACAGCCTCAAGTATTGTTGCATTGGCCGCAGTGAACCCAAACCTATGCCAAGGTGTCAAGTCAACAAAGCTAGCTAGCTCAATCACTGAGAATTTATGTGTGTCTATGACTAGACTACTTGCATGAGCATCAGCCATGGCAGTTAGGGCTTTGCAAGTCCCACTATGCACCGCGCGGCTTATGAGGGCCCGTAGGAACCCGCATGCAAGGCGCTGATTCGAGTCCCCGTCTGGCGGGGCGATGTTGTTGAGGACCCAAAGGATTTGTTGGGCTAGGGTTGCATCGTTGCTTTCAATTGCGTTGGCGCAATGGACCAGTAGTTGCTCCATGCAATTGGCATCTCCAAAGGTCCCTAACGATTTGGAGGTGGGAAATCCGGGCCCTGGGCGGGGCCGTTGGATTTGGGCCTTGTTGCTCATGGTGGAGGTGATGTTGGAGAAGGAGGTTATTCGGTGTAAAGGGGGTGGTGGGGTTTCATTGAATTGCATCATTTGAGAGAGAGCAGGGGGTAGAGGGTAAAGAGAACGAGTTTTGGAAGAGATCAGATAGGAAAATATGAATTCGATGTAAGACAGAGAGAGAGTAGGATTTTTAGAAGAGACCGGGTAGGAAAAATGATTTCAGAATAGAGAAAGAGACCAGACTAGCGGTCTGTGCTGGTACCATATTATTGGGAGACGATCCATGAAGTGGTGAGTGAAGAAAATTCTGAAATGAATCCAAAAGAAAAATAGACAGCTCAGCTTTTCATATGCGCAGAGAGAGAGAGAGACAGAGAGAGAGAGAGAGAGAGAGGAAGAAAAACACTTATCCCAAAAGGAGAAAACAACCACGTTTAAGTCAAAATCTGCACAAAAGAGACCCTTCCTGAAACAAAATCTTTTTCAGCTTTTGCAGTCTTATTACCTTTGCAAGAAAGAATGGAGAGGAAAAGATGCAAATAAGGCTATAGCAGTGATATACAACCTTTTTGGCTACAAAAGGGTCTAAATCTTTCTTCAAATTTCTACTTTTAAGATAGGAGAGAGAGTAAAAAAAAAAGAAGAGAGAGAGATGAGAAGATTTTGGTATCATGTGAAGGGGTGGCCGGCCAAGAGATTGTCTGAATGTGAGTGTGGGAGTCGGATGGGATTTTGTCCTGTCATAGTGGGGATTGTGTATGGCAGTTTTGCTCTACCCCTCTCTCCCCCTCTCTCTCTCTCTCTTCCCCCCACCCCCACGGACAAGTATGTGATATCATTGATTGAGCAAATCATTTCTATACAGTTCATAAGGTTGTTAAGAGTTTGTGTTTCTCTTTTTCTCGAGTTCTTTTGGGGATTTTTCACTTCGTACCCTCGTGTCGGGTTCAAATTTAGTTGGTTCAAAATTGATCTCTCTCGTTAAATATTCAATAGCTTTTGTAAAATTTTTGCCATTTATTCCCATGAGCATATACATATGAGTTTAAAAAGATAAATCTATTTCCTATAATACCATATAATTAAATAATCAATGTTTATATAGGAATCTAATGGTTATCAATTACCTAAATATCAACATTCATGTGTTAGAAAAAATTAAAATTTTATTTGCTAGACAATAGCAAGGCCGCCGGAACGAGTGCGTCGCACCATTCAGTTCTTTTTTTAAAAGATTAATGTATAATTTTAGCGGCATTAAAAATTATTAAAAAGTATTAAAAATCTTACAAAAATCGTTAAAACTTTTAAAATTTCTACTAAAATTTTTTAGAATATTATTTGCTTTTAAAAAAATTATAGCTTTCATCCCCAGCACCTATATGTTGCTTTGCTTCCATTAAAATAAATATCTTGTTTCCCCTTGCACAATATGGTATTAAAAAGAAAAAAAGGTGCAAGTAAATTTCACTTATCATGAGTAAGGAACCCCAATCTAAACATGGGACTCTTTTTTAGTCTACAAGGTAACTCTCCTCTCCTGCTCATGACCTCTCTTTTGCCTTTAGTGCTATCCCGCTGGTTTAAGCAAAAGTTGCTGGTTTTGCAAAACTAGAACTCATGTATCTCATACCCATTTTACTAAAGTTCCTTGGAGAGAGAGAGAGAATTCTCTTCACTCCTTATGATAATGACCCTTTCGTTGTCCTTTTTGAATCTTGATAAAATCTCTGGCTGCTATGAGGCATACCAAGGGTCCCCTCTCTCTCTTGTGTGTGTCCGTGTTATGGCTTTGGCAATCAAAAGAATAAAATAAAATAAAATAAACTTATACAATTATCCCCTACTTACAAAGAAAATTATTATTTTTACCTTGATTAGGCAAGTTAGGCCCCCCCAAATAAGTGAAAGAAACCAAAAAGGGATTAAATCCCCCCCCCCAAAAGAAAATAAAAACACCCAAAAGCCATTTGGCCTAAAGCCATTTGGCCTAGAGCCATTTAGAGTTCCCTTCGAATTTGAATTTGAATCTTTCTATATAATAAAAAAAATTAAAACTCCCTTTAAAAAAGTTGAAATAAATTTATAATAATTGAATTTTATTTGTAACTTTTAAAATTTGTTTATTTTAATTGTGAACCAAAACATAGATAAAATTAAAACAACTAAGGTTTTCCAAAGCGCCTAAATTACTTTCTATGACTTACTTCAAAAGTTATTTTTACATACATTGTTCGAAAAATGCCGCTAAATCATGCATATGGTTGTCACAATTCTTTTCATTAAGTTTATCTGCGGCCCATGTGCCTCCAGTCACAAGATAAAAAGGTCAAAGGTTCATATCTCTGATCACTCCCTTTTAAATTTTTGGCTTCTCTCTCGTCTTCTACATGTGTTGATAATTTTGCCGACTATTACGTGCAGATATGTATCCTTCAAAACATACATATAAAAAATTGCTATCTCTTCCACCATAAAAATTTAAATTTTTAGACTTAAGAAAATTAATTTTTTTTTAAAAAAAAAAAAAACATCATGACACATTATCAAATTGTTTACCAAAAATGAGATTCAAGAAAAGAAAAGGAGTGACCAAATGCCTAAATCATGCTTACTGTAATTGTGATTTCGTTATAAAATTTGTAGGATTATAATAGGGAAATTGTAGCTATCAATATTATGTTTTAGGTTGTCCTTCCAACCTTGTATTCATAATCCATCACCCTATTCTCGGTTGTATAAATGAAAAATATTACTTAATATAACCTATTTTTGATCGACAACCTATGGATACCTTACGATTTCATCATTTTTACCTCATCAAATAAAAAGCAATAATATTAGACAAATAAAGGAACCGAATCTCACGTGATAATACATATCAATATTTATCGATCAATTTTTAATCAAATTATCAGTATATTTTGACAAATTCAAACAAATATTTAAATAAAAATTACTTAGATTATGTTGAGGTAACGAGCATACATCGCAAAATATGATGCATTTGATCTATAATCTTTTTTGTCGTATAACCTTCTCTATCAATTCAATTATAAAATATATATGTATGTATGTATGTATTAAAGGTTGAGTATCTCTCTCTCTCTCTCTTTGGTACCTGAACCAACTTATTTTCAAATTCATATTTTGATTAATTTGACCCGAATTGCTATTGAACCTTCTTTAAAAGAGATCTCTTTCAACGTAATTTTTTCTATTTTTAATATTTGAATCCAAATTTTAATTAATGGATATGATATTTTTCTTAAAAAAATCAACTATCTGTTAATCTTTCATGATAAAGTAAAGCAATAAGAAGTGTACAAGCTAGTACCATCTTATGGAGCTCTGTTTGGAGGATACGAACAGGCATGTGTAAGAGGGGGGAAGGGGGTAAAATTGTAAGCATGTGAACCCGGTAAAAGCAGGTCCAGTCCTTGTATCAAATATTCTACTCTTGGAACTTCCTGAATGCCACACGTGACAATGATAAAACCCTCTTTTGTACCCTTACATAACTTAGCTTTCCTTCATCATCCCCAACCCCACCAGTTAAAAAGACTACTCAGTCTTTGCCAGCACCAAAACTGCACATCACAACTCATCCACTTCTTTTGTCTCACCACCACAAACACCTCGTACAGTTTGTCTCTGTTAAACATTAACCGAAGAGATTTTCCACAGGAAATGCCTTTTGTCATCTGAAAGAGGGGAAAACAAATCCTAGTATGAATTCAATTATCATAACAATTCATATAAACATATGTTAACTAATTTTCAATCAGAACATGGTTTATGTGAACACCCACTTAGGATTATTTAGTCTGTCTGGCTCCATGATTTATTTGATCTGTCTAGCTTACTCATCCTCTCAACATTTTTTCGTATAGTTTATATATCTTACACACATTTCACGAAAAGTCAATCAAAGGAAATATCTAATAACTGTTTAGCACTTAATTCATGAAAATAATATTTTCTTTTTTTAAAAAAAATATGGTGATTGTGTCTGAAAAAGATTTTCTTAACATCGTGATTTGGATAAATCATGAAAAGTCAAGAAAATAAAAAATCTAACCTCCAATTTGAACCAAGATATGATCATCATGGTTTTCTTTTTTTTTTTTTTTCCCTTTGATCTCATCATTAATATTCAAAACTATATTTCAATTAATCCGATTCGAATATCTGTGGATCTTTATTTAAGGAACAGTTCTCCTAACTCAATCATTTATATACCTAAATTTTAAATCCGAGATTTAATTAAAAAATTTAATATTCTAACCAACTAAATCGACTCGCAATGGTTTTATCTTGACTATCATATATAATTGTCACCTACTCTTTTGTCATTTATATTCTATTTATCATGTGTAAACATATAGAGGCCAAACTCCATTACCTGTAGTTCACGAACAAGCCTGAAGGACCATTAGTTGCATGTCCAGACCACTTTTTAGCATTCTTAATAGACTACCTTTTTCATACAAACACAAAAAAAACTTTTTTTTTTTAAAATTATTGACAATACTGATTTCCAAATCCTTATCTTTCCTCTGCCCTCAAATAAGATGAAAATGGTGGGCCCATGGAATTATAGGAAAAACTTCATCATCCTAGTGTCATTTTTTAATGGCCAATAATGGCTATAATATGCATTTTTTAAATAACTATTAAAAATTGAGAATAGGAAGCAATATAAAATATGAACACTGGATTTATATAGAAAGCCTACTGTTCAAAATAAATTAATTATTGATATATTATAATCATAATATTTTTTTAATAATTGATTTGATTTTAAAACATAATATTTTCTAACAAATTTGATCTGTAAATTTTTAAAAAATCCATTGATCTTTAGTTTTGAGTTCATCTTACTAATATCATCGCAGTTAGGCTTTATATCTATCATTATACAAAGTTACCTCTCCTTTTTTTTTGTGACAATTTTTATTTTCTTACCCATTTTTATGGCCTAATGATATTTTCATTTTTTTTCCATACCTTAAAATTTTCATTCCTAAGTAGCCTTTGAGCATTTTTCACCTCTCACAATTTAATGGTACCTTACAGGAGTTTAAGGAGGAAGACTAATGTTCTCAATAATTTTTTTTTCTAAGTTTTATGGGCAACTTTAAGAAGAGAGTGATCTTCGAGAAATTTGTGTGAGTGTTTTCAAATAATAGTCGAAGACAAGATTATAAACCTTAAGCATGCTAGAATAACACAAGTCCAGATTCTTATAACGAGAATATTAACATGTGTAGATAATGTATTCAAATATTTGTTTAATGTATTCAATACAAAGAAATATATATATATATATATATATATATATATAATTTTCTTTCTCTTATTTCTACGTAGAAGATTAAATAATATGCATTTTATGCATTAGGGATTTCGATTATGCCAACAAATGGGGTTTCCATGCCACAGATAGGCAGTGTCATACGTACAATATTCAAATATATATATATATATATATATGAAGTTGGGCAGCAAAAAAGGACTTGCTTTTGAATCAGCAGCAGAACTTTATGTGAACAAGTTGTATAATAAGAAGAATCCCAGGGATGCACATAAGTCGAATCAAATAAGTCAAAAATCAAAGGTATTTTAAGACTAAAGAATTATGAGAATTTTGAGGAGGATTCCTAAACTTTTGAGTTACAAAGACTAAAAGACAAGAAGTGTCTAAAGCTAACACTTTCAAGTATGTCTTGGAATTTCTCACAAGGGAATTCTCTTGTACCCCCCATGTAATTTTGTTATTTCTTTCATTAAGACGCCAAGTAAAACAAAGGTCTAAGCATGAAAGTAAGGAATGTCACCATGTGCTTTTGATACCCCATCTTAATTTTGGATTTCTTTTAGAAAAAAAGGGAAACAAAAGTGTATAATATAGCACACAAGCTTAGGAATATTGTTGAATATTTGTTTGATGCTTACCCAAAACTATGCAAGCCAAATTATAAATGGACATTCACTTCGAATTACGAGATATCAATAAATGACGATTTGTTTTCTTTTAATATATCAAGTATATATATAATTTATACTATCACACTTGTACCAACAAGCAGTTGATCAGGTAACTATATATAAGTATCCTTTAAATAAATTGTATTCGAATTTTATATATAGAAAACTAGATATCTGAAGAGTATAGTCATTTAAAAATCTAATCTGAATCGAATCAAATTTAATCAAATCCAATATAATTATCAGATATCGATGTATTATATATATTAGGAAAAAAAAAAAGCCCTCTCATACTTGTGGATTTTTTTTTTTTTTGTCCTTTGACTCGATCCATCACCTGGTATTTAGAGTTTCACCACGATTAATTCAGATTGATACAGTTGAGACCCTCTTAGAGGATAAGGGTCTCCCAACGTACTCAACTCCATATTCAAATTATGAGTCGAACTGTGATATTGGTTAAAGGATACAGCGATCTACCCCGTTGCTCATACTTGTGAATTTTGATGATCTTACGTGTGTTATTACCGCACTAAATTTAATTTATCCCTTCCGATGATTACTTTATGCCCCTTGTACTTTTGTATTCTGTGTGCACAGTTATTAAATTATTAATATCATGGATGCCTTATGTGTGGTATCTAATAGGGTTCTCAAATAAATTATGATTTTGTTCTGGGAAGGCCTATGTGAGAGGATGTGCACTTATCTAATATTAGTTCAAATAATTCTTCGATTCTTATGTTGGAAGTATAGTACAGTCTGTCTTATTCTTTGTTATACTGATTTTGAATTTCTTTTTTCTGATTCTTGATGTACCTTTAGATTCATAATTAAATTTATGTTATTACTAAGAATGGAATTGTTGGTCCAAAACAACTGCAAAATAATGATTTTTAGTTCTCACTAGATTTTAGGGAATGTTTTGGGTAAACTATATTGCGTTTTATTTTTTGTGCATATTATGTTAGGTTGCACGGAAACAAAAATGAATACAAAACAATATAAAAAAACGGAAATGTGAGGAATATATGAGTATAAAAAATATAAAAAAATTTATATAAATATTAATTATTTTATGAAAATAATAGAATAATAATATTTTATAATAAAAATTTAAAACGATCAAATATATAATTATTAATCATAAAACAGATAATATAAATATAAAAAAATATAATTAAATAAAACATATTTAATTAAATGTGAGAAAATATGTAAATATAAAGATAATAAATATTTCTATATAAATATTAATTAATTTAATGTATTGAGTTATTTCAAAAACGAAAAACATGGAAATGTTAGTGTAGAAATGTTATGCCTGGGAAACAATTTTTTTTTTTTTTTTGAAAGTTGAAAGTTGAGCAGAAATTACTTTATTCTTTTCTATCTCTTGATCTATTCTTTGTTTATGGTGTCATTTTTTTCAAAATTTTCTCTTTTTATATGAGCAATGAGTTTCGATTTATTACGTGTATGTTATTTGCAGGAAAAAAGAAAAAAAAATAAGATAATCACGAATTCCATTATTGGGTTCTTCTGTATTTGTATATAGTATTAGAGATATGGATAAATTATTTATTTAAAATTTAACAAAAATAAAAATAGAGAAAGGAAGATACCTGTAGCTAATTTTCAAGTGGTTGGTACTTGAAACTTAATCGTATTAAGTGAAATTAATCCGTGATTAAGTTTTAATATCTGAATTTTCTGCCGGTAACACTCTAAAAATATCTCAAAATAGGGTAAAAGGTAAGGATTGACTTACGTTAATAAAACTAATATTGATAGTTAAAATTCAAATTAAATATTTTTATGAGCGAGGGATTTTATCCTAAGGAAGATAGAAATACCATATTGTTATTTATTTATTTTTATTTAATGAGAAATCTATTAATTTAGAATTATAGAATAAGAGGCAACTCTCCTCTATCTAATATATCGCTAAATAAACTAAAATCATCGCTAGAACCGATCCAATTTATCTAAATGTATATCTGTTTCTGTCATGTTAGTGTCTCTTTTTTTCCTTCTACAGATGAAAAATGTATTTGAATTGTGGATTAATGGTTGTACTTTTGTGCGCAAATGTTTTATGCATACCTATCTTCAATTCTTGTATTTGTTTCCTGGGGTTGTTTAGATTTTTTTTTATTGATCATTATCCGACTAATCTGGTTCGAACATTATGGGGTCCAAGTTAAGAGTTGACTCTCTTGATATGTGTTTTTTCATTCCTAACATTTAAAATCAAAATGTTGATTAAGAAGGTTTAGTGTTGCCACTAAACTCAAGGACATTGATTTGTTTAGATATTCATTTAAGCAAATTACCAACTTTTGTTTACGTCGAGTTCAACTGCTGGGCTATGCCGGTCAATGATTATGGGCCCAAAAGAGTGCTGATAACTCGAGGTGTCGTTCCTGTTTGAGCCCGGTAAGTCTTATGAGGCAAATCATCGCACACCAAACGCAAGTCACATGAAAGTGAAAAATCATTAACATATTAAATCTTTTAATTAACACTCGGATTCAAAACTTAAAAATAAAAAAAATTATATTTGAAGAATTATTCTTCTAAATGTGCCTAACAATACTCAAACTTAATTTGTCGAAATATGACTTCAGAAACCGGCCGATAATATAACAAAAAAAAAATGAAAGTGAAAGTGAAAGTGAAATATGAACTTTCTAGGAGGCCTCGTGATTTGGGCCGACTTCCAATATTGTCGTCCCGACTAATCCAAGTCTGACCCAATTTTTTTTTTTTAGGTTTCATTCCATTTCCTTTTTAGGTTTCATGAGTCGACCTGATTGAGTCCCTCTTAGGGGGTAGAGATCTCCCAACGTAGTCGACTCTATGTCTAAGTCATGAGTCGAATTCGTGATCTTAGTTAAGGGACTCAACGACCTACCCGCTATGCTTACTGTCCGTTGGTGGGTTTGCCCAATGACGATCCTATCTACCTTGATCCTGTGAACTTCCTTTTTACAACCATTTGATAATTGGGCCAGTACCTGGGACAATCTTGGGCCTATTCATAGTTTGGGAGCTATGTGTTCCGAAACAATTCGAAATGGGAATGTTAAAAGGATAGTAAACTCGTTGCTTAGATAAACCTTTTTTATTTGATTTCTAACGTTTTTCCCTTTCATCTGTTAGAAGTCTAAAAAATAAACACATAGGAAAAAAATAATAAATATTTACCAAGGATATATTTGTTCTGCACTCTTTCATTCATCGGCCAATTTTAGTCCAATGATACCTCGTAATATAAATACTTACTAAGGATGAGAGTTTAAAACCTTCTGCTTCCTTCACTTGTTCGTACGAAAGGCATATGTTTTTATCATCAAAATGTTGATCGGATTTATAATTTTTTTTAAAAAAATTATAATTTTAAAAAATGTGCAATTTTGATAAGTATTGTGCAATGATAAAATAACTTATCAAATTACCAATTATGGGCATGGACCGACACTGCATTGCATGTGCATATCTTGGGAGAGAGAGAGAAGTGGACACTGGGAGCGACAGAATCACGTGGGGCCAAAAACATTAGGGGCATCCAAACCCCCGCTCCCCCCCCCCCCCCCCCCAAAAAAAAAAAAAAAAGGAAGAAAAGGCACCAAGTCAACTTTCTCAGGCGCATGGGCGCATCCCCCGCGCCCCCCGCTATACCCTCTCCGCCAGTCTCCCCTCTTTCTCCCTCCACACTCCACTCTCTCTCCACCCCCGCCCCCCTGCTGTACCCTGCCCACTAGTCTCTCCCTTTTTTTTTTCACCCCCGGCGCCTAAATCTATTAATCCACTTTTAACATCTACAAAACCCTTATTTAGATAATAATTTTTTTAATATAATATTTTTTATTTTTAAATTTAAGATTTAATTAAACTACCTAATAATCTATTTTACTAGGATCCTCTCTCTCTCTCTCTCTCTCTCTCTCTCTCTCTCTCTCTCTCTCTCTCTCTCTCTCCGCTTCAGCCGTTCCAGGCCCATCCTTATGTCACGTGAACTTCATGCCCCTTTCCCTAACCAACCCAAACTTGGATGCCGGTCAAGTTTTTCCTTCTCATCACTTTTCTCTTCCTGTCTTTCTTTAAGTAATTTTCTTTTTCTTTTCTTAATGTTGAATTTTTCTTCATGCAATTCCAAATGGGATGGCTGAACGACTTTTCTGCTGGTTCATTTACATGAACGATTAGTTGTAACTTTTAATTCACAAATAATTTATTTTTAAATCAACAAAAATATATATAATAACCAAGAAATGTTAAATGCATCAAAATAAGAAGCGGCTGATTAATAACCATTATTTCTTTTTTATAATATATATATATAATGATTAATTAATAATAAAATGAATTTAATTGGAAATCCATTATGTTTTCTTCATTGACAATGTTCTTTAATCTATTTGAAATCAACTTTATCACAACCCATAAAAGGCTATTTTATTTATATGCAATAATTTTTCATAATAAATATTTATTATCCCTATTAAGTTTATAAGAAATTTATTTAAATTATTTTTTCTAATATAAAATTTATATGCATTTTTATAACTATATTTTAATGACAATATTAAATTCAGAATTGTTAAATATAAAGTTTTTTACTTTTGCTTTCAACCTAACAATAAATTTTTTTTAATATTTTAAATTTTTTATTGACTTATTTTGTGGCCAAAAAATTACATATATATGTTTTAAAAATTCATCGATTTGAATTGAAAACTATTGTTTCGCACCATTGAATCTGATTCTTCAAAATAAGATATTAGAACCAACGACACATTCTAGTTCTAGTTCTAGTTCTACTTCCACTTCTTGAACCGATGACCATAGTTCCAGTTTAAAAATCGTTTACCACAGTTCAATTTCTTTCGTTTCATGGTTTGATTCGAACCAACACCATGTCTAGTCAAAGACTATACTTCCATAGTGGTGCATCACAGTAGAATAAAACCAATTGATCATCTCAAGTGCATACAGGGAATTGCACAAGTAACTCTTGTAACACCATGTTTATGTACCCATGGACAATCGGTCGAAAGCATAGGTTATTAGACTTTTTAATTAAAATTATGAGTTTAACTCGTGTCTTGTGTAAAGAGTAATTACGTTGAGAAAAATCCTATCCTTCAAAGAGAGAACTCAGATGAATCAGTCTAAATTAATTAAAATAAAATTTTAAATATCGAATGATCAGAAAATATTCTGTTGACCCAAAAGAAATAAAAACGAACCCTATCTCCATCTTGGTCTAGGCCCGCGGACGATGCCCAACAGCTCACCATGCAAATCTTTAGAGGTGCCGATGAAGCCCGAAAACCCAAATAACCAAAAGCCTTCATTAATTCGTACGTACCCTGTCTATAATTTCAAAGTTACTGCCCTTAACATTTAATTAACAAAAACTCCCGAGCGACAAGCTCCAATCAGTACATCTTTATTAAAATTGAATTATTTCAAATCCAGACCATAAATTTGGGTTTTTCTATGCAAAATCCAAATCTGAAGTAAAATTAGGTAATTCTTTTTTCAGAGAATTCATTCTTACTAGGTTAATTATCAATGCAAAACTCAAAATTTTATCAAATTAAAACGAGGTTATCTCGCCTATAATTTACAATCTCATCTTTCGTGTCTCCATTGCAATGACAAATGGTCAACCAATGATTTTTTAGCAAAGAATCTTGCATGTTCTAGGTTTCTCTCATGCCGCATGGGATGAGCAAAAGCTAGCCGACCCACGTTGGATCTTCCATAACCACAACATTAAACAAATTCATAAACTTACAATTTGTCATGTAGGCTGTTTTGGGACGATCTTTTACTCTAGTTCATTCGATGTATTTTTTTATTCTGTATATCTAATTTATAGCTATCATGTATTTTAGTAAATTTAACTAGGGTGGAACCAACACAACTACCCTCAAAATTTTGAAAAAAAAAAATTAATATGTACATAGAAATATAAATAAAAATCTTTAAGATGTTATTAAAATATTATTTATTTTTAAAAAATTGTATTGTATGCCCTTTTTGCTCCCTCACTCCTATATTGAATATTTTGTTCCATAAAAAAATTAATTTCACACCGGAAAGAATATTTCTCATTTTCTAAAAACAGATATCGAGAGAGTTTTATTGTTTAAGAATTTAACCCAATTCAGACTAAATTTAACTGGTTATTTATACCAAAAAATTAAAGAATAAATTATTATAATAATATAAAAAGAAAACCCTGGTAATAGAACGAAGGAGAAGAGATGGAAAGGATTTCTTTCCTTATCACAAAAAAAACAAAGGAAGGGATGGAAAGGATGACTTTTGATCCTAGGAAAGGGCATGCGTCTCCCTTGGAATTGAAGGGTAGTCTTTGGATGACAATATTTTAAGTTGGAGAGACCAATACATGACCAAGAAAAAACCCCCAAGAGTTTCGAAAAAAAACAATGGAAGTAGCAAAGATTTTTTTTTTCTTTTTCTCAATAAAATAATATGAAGTCCTTTTCTATGGTTGAAAATGAAAATTCCCAAACGTTCTTTTCTTTTTCTTTGGTTAAACCATCTGAATACCCAACATTGGGAATCTCAAAAAGCCAACTTGGGGTGGCCAGAATGTACGATAGCAACGTCATCCACATCCACTTCCCTCTTAGCCCTAAGTGCCCAACTTGCTTTTGCCACTTGCATCAATTTATACATATTAATCTGAAAGCTACAGGCCCCTCACTTTTCACTTGCTCACATTCCAATCATGCACCGGTTCTAGAACTTGGAGCAGATGGTTTTTTTTTTTTAACCTCGAATAATAATATTTAAAATTATATTTGTATTAATTCGATTCAAATATTTATAAAATTATCATTCAACGACGACTCTATATCCTAACAAGCTGTCCTATTAGATCAATTGTTCATTAATACATTAAATAATTTTCAATAGAAGAACTAAAGTTTTCTATAATATTATTAAATTTGATTTAATAACTATAATTCTATAATTCTTGTAAGATAGTTGTTGTATATATATACACTTTTTTTTAATCATATTTTGGACACTGTCTGATTTTTGAGATTTCGTCTCGATTAATTTGGACTGATCGCTGCAATAACTCTTTTCGGAGAGTGGGTCTCCCAATGGAGAACACTTCATACATATGAAAACCTGATACTTTTAGCGGAATTCGAATCTCGATCATATTTAAAAATACTCAACTCGACATTCAGTTAAACCAACTTACGTTGATGTTGTATATATATACCTTCGTTATAAGTGATATTTTCCTTTGCATGTAACATGCAAACTAGATAAAAATTTGTGTCACCATTTGATGCGGAACCAGAAAATCAATTTTTTGTAAATTGGTTTATCTTATACAATTTCTCACGATCAAAGTGATATTGTTAGTCTTTCATCAAAGGAGATACGAAAAGATTTGAAATTTGACAATGTAATAGCTATGGAAATTTTGTATATTTTTTTGCCTAATAATTTAAGCAATTATATAGTATTATTTTGAATCTCATAAATTGCATATTCTTATGAGTTGAAAACATACTGTAGGACTTGTGAACTCTAACACCCTTCAATCATAAACCACTCATTAGGAGAGACGTATCTGTGTTGCTTGTTAATTCTAATTATGAAAATCAAAAGATATAAACCTAATCATACAAACAAATTCAATAAATAATTGAATGAAGATAGAGGCTTTGGGCGAACCACGCCAGCCTTCCAGAAAGCAATTTTTGATGAATAGACAATTTAAGGAGTTGGGTTAGCTCTTATCTAATCTTTTCATTATTTAAACCAGTGGGGTACCAAAGAGCTTGGATGTATTGCCCCAGAAAAGCCTAATTTATATACTAAAAAATTAATAATATAATATACTTATTTTTTGAAAAATATATAATCGTTTATAAAGGGTGCAGGTTAACAAATTTGTATTGCTTTGGATATTGTTTTTTTTTTTTAATTATTGACTTTCTGAACATCTGGCCTTTCAGGTTAGTTGTTAATATTGTTGATTTGGTGAGAGAGAGAGAGAGAGAGAGAGAGAGAGAGAGAGAGAGAGAGAGAGAGAGAGAGAGAGAGAGAGAGAGAGATGGTGTGGAAGTGCACCCAGAAGCTTGGAAAATTGTCGTGGTTGTGTATATTCAATGAAGCTTGGAAAATTGTCGTGGTTGTGTATATTCAATGAAAAGGAAGGGCGGTGAAATCCGCGTCACTATTTTGTCTTGATTGGGAATATCAGTGTTGGCAAAGCAATAATGGAACCCACTTTCCTAGTTATTATCAACTAGTCCGCCGTTTTGGGCCCCGAATACTTGCAATTTGATCCTCGAAACAAATGTTTTTTATCACTGACCAGTCCCCATCCCCATCATCTTCTCTAACGTCATTATTTACAACCTTAATTAAATAATATTTAGTTAATCCTTAATCCTTATTATTATTTATTACAAAAGAATACCAAATTAAGAAAGCAAGAAGATTGGTTCACCCTCAAAAATCAGAATTGATTTTAAAATCAAAGATATCAAAAATGTGTTTCAAAAACTATATATCTTCGCTTGGATTTTAAAATTTTCATAATTTAAAAATTCATTTTTAAACCTTATTTTAGAATCTTAATTTTAAATTTTAAAATCGATTATTTGAGAGATAAATATATGACAAGATTTCTTAAACCTCATTTTCTTAAGTCAATTTTCAAATTCTAAATAAAAGGATCAAGGATAATTTTTTTTTTTTTAATTTGGATCAATTTGGAAAAAAAAAATAATTACAGGGGAAGATAAAAACGTTATTAACCGAGACCATATGTAATTATCCCACCCATTTGCAAGGCCGATTAGTTCCAAATATATAACCAGAAATTAGATATAATTTTCAATGCACTATTAATATAACGATAATTTGTATTATTCTTTATTAAAAATGTGTTCGATTTATAATATTCTATATTTTTTACTAATTTTATTTTTTAAAAAAGACTTATCTTATAAAATATGACTCTCGTTTTGGAAATCTAGTATGAACTCACCCGATTTAACTTATTATATATTTTTGTTGTTGTCACACTCCATTCACAATGTAGGACTAAAGGTCTTTTCCCTTCATTTTTTTCTAAATCTATTTAATTTTTTTTTTAAAAATCACATCTAAAATTTTTCTTCCATCTTTATTATCAAGTTGAAATAGTAAATATTAGTGGGGTATCGGATTCTAGTCATTACCACACATTTGAAAGTCATTTTGCCTATTTTTTCTTTTTCTAATCCGAACAACTTCCCACGACAAACACGGTAAATAATCAATGACTTATAAATTAATAGATAATATATTTTTTTTAAATTTTGAATTTGAATCTCTTTTATATATTAAAAAAAAGATAAACATAATTGTGTAGGCATAAACTAAGTTAGTCTCAAGAAATAAAACAGGACATACAAAGAGATTAAAAAGAAAAAATATATTAATAATTACTTTAATTGAGTGGTATAAGTTTTTAATTTATTACTGCTAATTTTAAAATTTGGGCAATTCTAAATAATTTTGACTTAGAAAAAGGTTAAAAGGAGGTGAGGAAATCACATCCAAAATACGTTGTACCATTGGACATGTAGAAAGATATGAAGAATTCCTTTTTACCCGATTCATATGCTCTACAAAATAAACAAATAAATGTTCTCAGGGATGGTTTAACGGTGAAAACCTTCTCTCTTGGATTTGATGATGTTAGATTTGAATTTCTGTATAATAAAATAATAAATAAAAATAAATAAATAAATATACGTATTTGTATATATATACACAAAATGGGTATGAAAAGAGAGGCTAAAGTTTTGTTGAGAGCATCGGTGGGCCACAGCATTAGCAAGTGGTAGAGGTGGGGAGACCGAGGGGGTGCAACTGCGAAGGTTCCGTGGGGTCCACCTCAAATGCGGCGAGACGCAGCATTTAGCATACAAAAAAGAAAAATTTATAAAAAAGAAAAATTATATTTCTTTTTTATTTAAACTACCTTATCTCTTTTTCAGGGTTATGCTACGCTCCTTTTAATAATATCTTAAAAAATTAAATTAAAAAATAAATATATTATGATTATTTTATTAATAAAAAATGTTTTCTTTTTTTTACTGTTTTATCATTATGAATTTTTTAAAATTAATAGTACAAATGGGGTTTGATGTCAAAGAAGTGGAACCCACCACTCCCCAATATAGGGGAGAGAAAAAGTAGCCATCCGATTATTTTGGGCTTAAAAATAAGAAAAAAAAAGATCAATAAATTAAGGTGACGATGACATGACTTAGACAACCCCCGGCCCCACCCCCGCCCCCTCTTTCTCTACTGCAATTGGCTGATTAAGATGGAGAACACACCAACTTATGTGGGTCCCTTCAACTCTTTAACCCCACCCCCACCCTCACCCCTACGCCACACCGATTACCTTTTTGATTCCTTCTCCGTCTCCTCACGACTCTTTCCTGTTCTCAAAAGCCGTCTTCTCTCTCTCTCTCTCTCTCCCCTTTAGTCCTCAATTTATGTACTCTCATGTCCTTTCGGCGTAGAGCATTTTGAGTGAGAGAGAGAGAGAGAGAGAGACAACTGTCTTTTTCAAAACAAAGTTGGATTGTAGACGCTTGTTTTGGATTCCTTGGGCGAGGAGATTACCATGGGAATTTCCTAAGGACTTTTTTGCACCGAGGCTAAGTTTGATTCACGAAGAGGAGGGAAAGGGGGAGATTTACATCATCTTATAGAAATAAATAAATTTCATTCATTTTTTGTTTGGTAGGGCATAAAAGGAAAGGAAATAAATGCTATTTTTTATTTAGTTGAAATAAAAAATAAAAAAATAACACATTATTTACTATTATATTCTTATAAAATAATATTTTTAAATTTTCTCATCAAGTAATTTTTTTATTTTTTAATTTAAAATATTTTTTTAAATATATTTTTTCAAAAAATAGTTATTTAATATATTTTCTTATTTTTTATAAATTATTTTCATTATTTTTTATATTAAATAAAATTAGAATATCAATGTAAAAAATAAAAAAATACCAATAAAATTGATAAAAAATTAAATTTTATTACTTTATATTAAATAAAAGTGAAATAAAAAATTAATGGGTAATTTCGTAATTACAAAAGAAGAATAATGACAAATTTGTTTAAAAATTTTATTTTCTTCCGTTTCCGTCCACTTTGGAATAGAAACAAGAGAGGGAAAGGGATTGTATCCCATATCTTCTCCCCCTTTACATTTCCTTCCTTACCAAACAACCGAAAAAGACTATTTCCCTCTATTTTTACATCTTTTTTTTCCTTCCACCTTTTAACCCCAACCAAACTAACCCTAAATGCAGCAACATAACATGTTACCTATGTTTCATGCCCTGTTTTTAGTTAAATATCGATATTTTTTAAATAAAATTTAAATTTTAAAATTTTATATATAGTAAAAATGGACATCATAAGAGATTTATCTCTCAAGAGTTTAAATCGTTTCAAATCGAATTTAATTAATTATCAAATACCAATAATTAAAAAAAACATGTTTGTGCAATTTAAATTGATTTTTTTTATTTTATCTTATATATAAAATATAATTTTTTTTTATAAAAGAAGATTTGGTAGATAAAAATTAAATTCTATATATCAAATAGACTAATATTATTTTTAGACCAATAATATTTTATATTAATTATCTTATATAATATCAGATAAAACTAATTACAGATTTTCTAAATACAGCCTAAAAGCAATAATTATATCTAACTTAAATCTTTTATAGTAATAGTTTTTATAATAAACTAGGTTACATGCTCGCACTCACTACGCTATGGGTGAAACTCCCCATCACATTATATAAATTAAATAAAATAGTGATATAGAGTTAAATAGAATAGTAACTTATTTAGTTATGATATATATTTAATTTTTACTGATAAACAATTTCTTATTTTTATCACAAGAGCGGAACTCTCTACAAGCTTGACAAGGCATTACTTTTCTTGTTCCTGCCACAAGAGTGGAAGAAAGGGATTAGGAAAAATGGAAAGTATTAAACATAAAAAAATTCTATATCATCTTAATGTATTATATATATCTAATAATATTAAAATTATAATAAATATTAATTCACCATCAAATAACTCTATTATTATAATATCAAATAATTTTATTAATTATATCTCTAGAAAAATAGATAATTAAATTTTTAATCCTTTTAAAAATAAAAATATACTTATTTTTTTACGTGAAACTTTCTGCAATCTCCATAAATTACTAATTTTATTTAATGGTATAGATTTACAGAAAATAGACGTTCATCCACCCATTGAATTTATTTATCCAAATTATTTTTATTGGCATCATTTTTAATAATAGTATGGATTTATTATTTTTTTTTATGCATCGAAAAATTTTGAATTCAAAATGTTTAAAAGAAAAAGAATGATATAAATTGAATTATATTGCATCCGAGAGAGCTACTTAAAATATTTAAGAACCCATTTGCCATTTGCAAGGTTAGTTCGCGAAGACCATATATAAGGGTTTTTTTTTTTTTTTTTAAAATAAGATATCTAAAATTATAATCTGATTAATTTGGTTAAAGTGTCTGTGAGTGATCTATTTAGAGGACGGTTCTCTCGGTATAATTTTTTTTTTTATTATTTTTGAATTTCAAATATGAGAATTGATTGAGAGACTTTATATTTCATTTCACCGAAGATCGTTCGTGGGTGATCGCATGTAAGTTTAGTGCACATTCATAATTACAAAATTTAAATTATTACGCTAGGAAGTTGTCAAAGGAAACCTTGAATAATGAATAATTGATGCTAAGTACAATACCCGACAAAAATAGAAAAGCTGTGATTAAATTGAAATGGCAACCAACCCATCAACTCACAAAATTAGTAAAGTTGTGTTTGGAAGCAAACCAGAAATGATTTCGATTCATTTTAGTTCAATTCTCTTATTCTTTTTGTTTTGATATAATATATATATATTTTTTTTACTTGGGAGTATGAGAAAAAAAATATTGAAACGAAATCAGTTTTATTTTAATATTATTTATAATAAATCTACACAAGACTCATGATTTTTTTTTTTAGAGTGAGTTCGTAAATTTCCTCATGTATTTGTTGATTTACATGTTCTATTTTTTTTTTTTATAAAATTAGAATTCAAAAATCATACTTTTTTTATTTGTATCTAAGTAACAAAAATTAAGATTAAGATTAAAATTTGTTTTTTTTTGGAAAATTCATTTAGCTCCAATGACATCCTAAAAGATGGGTATAAGAGTAAATTTAGCCTGACTAATTAGAATTAAATAGCTTTTATACTACCGGAGGGCGAAGTGCATGTCGAGCTGTAATTCCAGGAAAGCCGGATCCAAGTAAGAGATTTCCACTTTTTGAACGCTGAAAATTTCCAAAACCAAAATCTCATGAAATTCCCTCAACTCTAGAATCCATTCTCTCAGCGTCGATTCTCAACATCTCTCTTTAACACCCATGAAAAAGGAATCCCAAATCCAAATCAAAGATTTATTTCAAAGTCACACTAAATATTAAGTCAAAAAAACAAGAGAATACAAGCTTACCGGCCAACACTCACTTTTCTCTCTCATTTTACTTAACAGATAAATTCACAAAAAGCAAGAGAGAAATCCTGCCGCTGGTAAAATCCCTTCTTCACAAAAAAAACTCTCGCCGGAATCCAAATTCCCGGGAATTCTAAACCCCACCCAAAAAAATACAAAAATTACCCACTAAAAAAAAACATTAAATTGGCAAAAAAGGCATTCGGGGATGTTCAGGTCGTGAACAAGTTGAGTAGCTTTGGTTGAAATTGTTGTTGAAAATGAGTTTGGTCGGTAAATCCACCGTCGAAAAAACTCGTCATCGTAGTCGTCACAGATTCCTCGGAATTCAACGAAGGAGTCGCCGCTCGTCCAGATTGAATCGGCCGAGAGTTATAAGAAGTTGGCTTTGTTGACACGTAATGGGTGAGTCGGAGATCGAGATCCGTTGCTTCTAGAACCTTCGACGGGGAATCTTCCATCTTCTTCTTCTTCAAAGTTGTTGTCGGTTTAGGTTTCATCGGATCTTTAAGCCTCCACATGTCCATACAACCGACTTCGGCCTCGGAAGCCGCCTCGTTGGAATCTCCACTGCCGCCGGTTAGAAGTTCCGGCAAGGGTCGAAGTGTTCCGCCCCGAAGAACCGTCTCCACCGCTGCCTGGCACAAGTGCCAGTTTCCCGTCCAGAGTAGCCCGACGGCTCCATTCACCGGATTCACCGTCCTCCCACACGCCTCAAACAAAAGCGACTGAAATAAAGCTGTCCGAGAAAAGAAAAAAAAAATTAGGAAAAGCGCCATATAAAAATGTTTCTTTTTTGGAAATTTTAAGGGGATGTAGATTTAGTACCAGGTCGTTGGTTTTCAGGAACAGCAGAAATAAAAGACATGAGACCGGCGCGACCGAAGAATTTGGCAACGAAGACAGTGGCGTGGCCTTGGGCTTCGGGGGTTTCGATCCACTGAAGACATGGTCGGAGAATACATGTTTCGCTGCAGCCTTTTCGGAGAACTCGACATCCATTGCAACTCATCTTCCTCTCTCCACCCTCTCCCTATTCCTTGTTCTTTTTCACTCAAGTGGTTTATTAAAGACTAAGAAACACAGATCCAATAATGCTTGGGATGATGGTTTTCCTTTATCTCAAAGAAATAGGGGATTAGTTTAGAGAGAAGAGAGAGAGAGAGAGAGAAAGAGAGAGAGAGAGATAAGACTTTGGCATGCGTCTTGGGATGGTAATTTATAGGCAAGAAAAGCGAGGGGGAGAGAGAGAGTTAGCGTGGTGTCAAGTAAACTAGGGTTAAGTATGTGTAGAGAGAGAGAGAGAGAGAGAGAGAAGTTGGGGGCTAAGAGCTCAGGGATTCCAAACTCCTGGGCGCGAGCGGCTCCTTGTTTCCGCGGATGGATGTCCCTCCACCGTTGGATTCCTTTTGCTTTGGAGTTGGGATGCTGATTTCCTTTCTCTTTCATTTTCCTTTTTCAACTTAAAGAAGAAATTCTTATATCCTCTTTTATTATCCTCCCTCCTCTTTTCTTCGATTCTTTCGGATTACTATTTTCTCCTTGCCTTTTTAGAACATTTTCACAAGTATACTTTGCCCCTTCCATTACGCCACTCCATTCATTTCACTCCCACTTAAATATGGTCATATCGAAGGGACAAGCGGGGCAATAAATATTAGCCCAATGAAGACGGAAATATGGTCATATTGAAATTGCCCACCAAAAAATAGAAAAATATAAAAAAAAAAAATGCACAATAGATGATCTATACATTTTTTTTTCAAAAAAAAAAAAACTCATCTCTAGTTTAGTAATAAATAGAATCTAAAGTACCAATATGATATTTCAAATATTAACTCCTATATATATATATATATTTTTTTTATATATAAACGACATTCAAACTCGAGATTTCTATTTAAAGAAGATCGGTAATAATTGAATTATAACTCATTATATATTCTACTGCACAAGGACAAGTGGGTAATAAAAATACAAGTGAAATAAATTTCCCCCATAAAAGGCTAGTGACCTTGAATATGAGACGTCAAAAAGAAGCCTTCTTTGGAAGGGAGGAGCGTCTGTTCTCCAAAGACCCTATTATTAGTAACTGAAAAAATTTTGCATATAGATTATTAATAAAAGTTAATAAATAACATAAATAAATATAGTGTGACAGATATATATATATATATATATATATATCCATTTAATTTATTTTAAAAAATAGATTTGAGTTTATTTATGATTTTATAGAAAAAAAATTACCTCTTATTCATAATTTTAAACTCACACTCTTTTTTATTAAAAAAAAAAATCTGATCAATGCAAGAAGAAAATCGATTGTGTAAGTGTATAGGTATATTTTTTAGAATAGAGTATTAGATTTTTTAATTAAGTTTGGAATTCAAATCTTGAGAATGAAAAAAAAATTATATCGAAAGAGTTTTTTTTCCCTAAATTGTATTCAATAACATTCGAATCAGATTAATTAAAATATGACTTCAAATATTGTTCGGTTATAAAAAAAAATATTATATTTTTTGGAAAAACCAGCAATGATATTTTTGGAAGAATTAGTTGACATAGAGAGGTTGCAGTCCTCGACATATTTAATGAGACATAGGCAAATAAATACACACACTACCAATCTAGGAAAAAAGAAGTCTTAAATTTCATGTGGGAGATACAAATATTAATGATAGTAATATTCTTGTAACTTTCCACCAATAAGAATGCATTTCAAATTCTTATAATTCCACAGCTTTTTCTTTTTTACCCAAAGGGTAGTAGGATTCATTGGGTTCGTATATATTTACTGTTTTATAGTTGTGATCATAAGCCACAGTGGTGATAGTAATTTCATTAAGATAATTTTGAAAATAGATTTTAAAAATTAAAAATTTAAATATTTCTTAGATTCTATTTATAAAAAAAACCAAAGCCAAAGTGAATCAAATTCTTTCTACGAAAAATGGGTTTTGCTCTCACCAAGTGATATTTTTAATATCTTTTTAGAAAATTTATAGGTTTAGAATTATATAATAAAGATAATTTTCTTTATATAATCACTAAATAAATTAAAATTATTATTAAAATCTGAATATATTCCCTTAAAAAGAAATCTACTTATATGGATTTTTAGTAGGGAAAAATTCTTATGATCAAATAAGGGGAGTTTTTTCTTCAACGATGATAGAAAATTTTAAAACATTATTTTCGGGTATACTGATGTAAATCTCTCTGCATAGGGATCCAAATGCTTCATAATTTATTGAAATCAAATCTTTACTTTATTTGAAAGAAAAATATATATACATATACCTCCGGCCTCCCAATGTTTAAATGGTTTTCTCTTTCCATGGAAGTGGGACCTTCGGGGTACGTGGCGTCCTCATCCAGAGGGCAAGAGCCGTAAAGAAATGTCACGCCAACGCCCGTACGGTACATGTTCAATGTGTGCCGACAAGTTGCCGATCATTACCCAGAGCAAAGACCAGAGAGAGAGAGTGTGTATTTTACTAACAAGTGGACTCATGTCAATATTTGGTGTCTGACCCATTCTATTGATCAAGAGGTAACTCGACTTCCTCATCTCCAGGGGAGAAGGCAACCTTTCATATTATATATATATATATATATATTGTACCAAAAAAAAATATTATATATATATATATGTATATATATATATATGGAACTTGTTTCACCAAAAAAATCTCAAACCTAAATTATTTTTTCCTTCTTATAATTTAGGAAACCATATGGTGGTTGACTAAACTTTTGTCCATCTATCTGATTGTTTCCGACAATTCTCTTCAAGATCTCCAGAAAATAAGAAATATATGATGAGAAAGTAACTAAAAAGGACGATGAGATTAATTGTGTTTTTTACCACCAACATTGGTGGAGAAGGTGATGATGCTTCGGTTTATGTATTCTTTCATGGTGTTGATGTGTCAAAATGAAACAAAGGTATTGCTGGTAAAGTTGGAAGAGAGAGAGAGAGAGACAGAGACAGAGACGTGATCATTTGATCAAAATTTCAAATCAAATGATGAAACCGTAACACGACAAACCGTAACACGTTGGAATCACAAGGATTAGACAACCTTAAGATTTACTTTTGATTGTTTCGTATCTTTCCGCTGATTAGTCTATGTTTCCCATTTCTCTTCTCCTCTAATCTTGTCCTAAAAAGTAAACCTATTTATAAAAAAAAAAAAAAAAAAAAAAAAATCTAAGATTAACCCAGAAACAGTAATCTATGATTTATATAATAAACATGTTTATGAATTTTGTTGAATATTTTGATTAAATGACAAAATGAAACGAGCTAACTTGAGTCACAAGCAATTAAGTTTATTTGCGACCCTTGTTTTTCTCTTTCTATGTGAAGGGAATGCTTGTGCCAGTGTTGGAGTAGTGCGTAGCTCAAAAACTCTCCACTTGAAAGGTCACAATTTGCAGCATGAAAAGGAGAAAAATATCCATATTCTGCGTATAAAACCCAAGTTGGAAATGGATAGGACAGTGACCAAAGAAGGCCTCAAAAATTGATAAAGGGTGGAGAGTTTAATTCAACAGGTCAGGCCCCAAAAAGAGTTTTTTATCCAGAGCAAACAGAGAGTCAAAACTTTGTCTAGGGCAAGCTCAAGTTAGTTGTCAGGCACTTGCAACTTCTGAGAGACCTCCTACTGTAGCTACAAAAGAGAACCTTCAGCAAAGTTCTTACTTGATCTAATCTAAGACTATGGGTTTGTTTTCTTAAATCACAAAGTCTCTCTCTCTCTCTCTCTCTCTCTCTCTCTCTCGTTTCTAATATGGTAGTTGGGGTAATGCCCAAGACTTGAAACCAATAGAAAACGAGAGAGCAAATAAATCATTACAATTTATGATAACCAATGTGTCTCCGTCTCAACCACCCAGGAAGACCAATCAATCCTGCAACTTACCCAATATTAAAAGACAACCGCATCATAGTGCCAATAAGAGCTAAGTTTCAGTTTCAGTAGCCCTAAAAACAACTTCAGGGACCACATAGCCTGCCCTAAATGAAGGAAAGAGATAAAGCTTTTTCTCCTGTCAAATGCAGAATTGACCCTAATAATAATAATAATAACACTTAGCAGGCAATATCTTCAAGATTCCGATACGTAGGGTCCTCTATGAAAGGCCATATTGCAGTAGCATGAAGCTTAAGTTCAATTCCAAAATGATGATGAGATAAGTAGTACAATCAAATCAACTAATAAAGCATATGTTATAGTATCAACGGACAGTTGACCTAATGGGATATGGTATAAGATCCCTTAACCAAGTTTTTGAATTCGACTCACGGTTTGGGCATAAAAATAACTATGTTGGGAGGATAACTCTCTTAAATGGATCAATACAAGTCCCAAACCAGAATATGAGTTCGGATACCGATTTGTATAGTACAAAAAAAAAGCATATATTATGGTCTAGCTAATTAAATCGAATTATTTAGTGTCTTTGCTTGGAAAGTGTAATCGAAGTTTAATCCAAACTTAGAAAGTAGTTTTTAAAATCAAATTGTGTAACGATAAAACGTTGTACTCCTTTAATCATAAATTTTGAGTTCCAACCATGAGAATAAAAAAATAGGATTTTAGAGAACCAATTTTTTAATAGATTCCATAATATTCAGACGGATAAGTGTAGCAAAGTCTAAATACCGATCAGTGAAAAAAAATAGTTAAAATAGAAGTAAACCGCAGCATGGGCCAAGCGGCCAACCTGTCCCTATATTGGGCTTGACTCAGGCTGGCCTCTCCAGCACTTTTTCAAAAAACTTGGGCCACCCAGCCTAGAAAGCATACCATGAAGTTGGGCCCAACCTAGACTAACTAGTATTTAGATTTATACTCTAACTAATCCAACCCAAGTTATTATTGGATCCTCTTTAAAGAAGACTCTTATAATATAGTTCTTTTCATTTTCAAGATTCAAACTTGAGTTTTGTTTTAAATTTTGATTAAAAAACCTAACATCCTCCCATGAGGCTAGCCATCGATTGATTGGCCCAACCCTATGTTAGGATTGGATTTGGATTGAGCCGAACCCAAATTTCATTCTTTAGTATTCGCTTCCCTAATGGCTTTTCTAACGTAGAAGCAAGAGATTCCAAGGTTTATACATCACACCCTAATAAATTGAATCAATACTAAATTCGTTTGGATTGAGTGATCAGACACTACTCCCTTAACCAGAGGTCTTGAGTTCGAGTCTTGGAAATGACAAAAAATGATTTGAAAAAATAAACCTCTAAAATGTGCCCCACAGTGTTCAAATTGGATTAATCGGATAAAATCTGAATATTGATGAGGAAAAAAAAAAATAGAATCAGTTGATATAGAACTTGACAAAAAGGATGACTCGTAGTAAATCAAGCAAATCAGACGTCTCAGAAAGTAACATCAAGAGATGGATAAAGCTCCACCTAAATGAGCAAATCATAATTCCTCAATAAGTGGCTCTAATTATTATAGTAATTTACACAAGCTCTTTAAGTCACTCATTTGTGATAAGCCTACAAGAAAATTGCACCAACAATTCCCAATCAAGTAGTGGTGCTCCATCCACTAAACAGGAAGAAGATAAGTCTATGATTCCAATCATGGCTGTCACGCCTTTATAAGAAAATAAAGGTTTGATTGACATTGAACACTCCAAGGAATCTCTCCTTTATCATCTAACTTTGTTGGCCACCAGACCTAGACAAGTAATTTTAGGACATTGGAGTTTGCCATGGCTCAATATGGTGCAAGACTAGTAGTGCCTATAGACCTGAAGAAGCAGCCATGGGAGCAGAAGCTTCCTCTCCATAATCGATGGCACCCCGACATTCCAGCAGTTGCAGAGGTTACAACCGGAGAGCTTTTCAGGGTTGAGATGGTGGACTTTAGTGGAGGAAGGATTACAAAGGATTACACTGCAGAAGACATTAAATATGCCGACCCCTCTATCGTGAGTTCATCTACTTTCTATGATTGATTAACAAAATCCTGTATAGAGCTACCCAGATAATGTTGCATATGCTGATTACCTTAGTTCTTATTTTCAATCTACTGTCCAAAATAAACACAATGCAACTTGTAAAATCAAGATTAACCACCACCCAAAAAAAAAAAAATGCAACACATCTGACTGAGGAACTACCCTGCAGGCATTTTTATTGTTCTTCATCTACTTCGGCTCTTAGATGATAAAAGAGAGAGGAAATAGATTTGATTGCTCTCCACTGTAGAACTGATTCTAAGTAGTGGTTCTCATCACTTCTTAGCATCAAGTTAGTTTATCACCCATTTCTCCAAATCTGGAACCTAGTATGTCACCGGAACCTAGCATGCCAAGCAACATATCCCACGTCAAGGGAAAAAAAAAAAAAAAACAAAAAAAACAAAACCACCAGAATACAGATTATGTCTTAGCAGAACCAGTAAACCTCAACCAGCAGATGCAATCCTACGAAAATTTGAGTAGAAAAAGGGTTTTAGGTTGTTTGTCATTTACTATAAGGTGATGGGGACCATCGGAAAAAATGACCCCTTTTTGTCAGCACTAGGTTGTATGCAAGTCATCCTCTCTCCAATCAATGAAATATGGTATCTCAATAAGTCTCATACAGAAACCTAATCCTCCTCTCCACTCTCCACTTTGGTGGTCCATGGCTCCCTCAACTCCGATAGCTACTGATAGACCTAAAGAACAAACCATGGGAACAGAAGCTACCGCTTCACAACCGATGACGCCCTTACATACCTGCAGTGATAGAGGTTACAGTTGAGGAGGTCTCTAGAGTGGAGATGGTAGATTGGACCAGAGGTATGATCAAAGATAACGACTCTGCCATGGACAAAAAACTCATAGACTTCTCAAGTGTAAGTATGAACTAACCTAAACAAGAGATAGCTTCCTAACTATTAGCATGCATCCCATCTCTAGCTTATAGAAACTTCCAAGTCTTGCCAGATGGGCATCAGAAAATGAATCATATTAAAAAGCCAACCAGAAGATCATCAAAAACGGAACTAGAAATGAAAACTATAGTATACAGTACCTAAAGCATGATTGGACCTAAAGGTGTTCACTAATGAAATCTGTGAAAGTGCCCTCTTTCCCATATTTTTAATTAAGATCCTAAAATTTTCCAGGCTCATTATCTAAGCGGGCCAATCAGGATTCTGGACAAGAATGGTGTTCCAGCCAAGCCTGGCGACCTCCTTGTGGTCGAAATATGCAATCTGGGTCCACTTCCAGGAGATGAGTGGGGTTTTACTGCAACATTTGACAGGGAAAATGGCGGAGGCTTCTTGACTGACCATTTTCCGTGTGCAACTAAAGCCATTTGGTACTTTGAAGGAATATATGCTTACTCTCCCCACATACCAGGTAATATTCTGGAACTGTGTGACTATAACCTAGTAAACAATGTCCAATTCCGCATCTTACAGAATCAGTCCTCAGATATTTACCTACTAATAATGTCAGCTTCGTGTAATTGATGTGTCATATGTCCATTATAGGAGTACGATTTCCAGGTTTAACTCATCCAGGAGTCATTGGAACTGCACCATCAATGGAACTCCTAAACATATGGAATGAGAGGGAACGAGAACTAGAGGAAACTGGTCTCCAGTCTCTCAAACTATGTGAGGTTTTACACTCTCGACCACTAGCAAATCTTCCATCAACTAAAGGCTGCCAACTTGGGAAGGTATGCTGCATTAAGGTTTACCCTAACTGTCAAAACCAAAAATAACCAAGTCTACGTACTGAAATAAAGATTTACT
This sequence comes from Dillenia suffruticosa, assembly GCA_033439265.1. Lineage (NCBI taxonomy): Eukaryota > Viridiplantae > Streptophyta > Magnoliopsida > Dilleniales > Dilleniaceae > Dillenia > Dillenia suffruticosa. The sequence continues at coordinate 5,416,804 of JAVTVX010000027.1, forward strand.
AAATTACATAGAGCATAGTGGCCATTGATAGCCAATTTCATCACCAAAAGAGTCAACGTAAATGAAAAAAAAAAAAGAAAAAAAGGAATGACAAGTGATTTCATTTGCAGATTCAAAAAGACAATCCTGAGTGGGAAAGGATTGCTAATGAAGCTGCAAGGACAATTCCAGGGAGAGAAAATGGAGGAAACTGTGACATAAAAAATCTCAGCAGAGGCTCAAAAGTATACCTTCCAGTATTCGTGGAAGGAGCTAATCTCAGTACCGGTGACATGCATTTTTCTCAGGGCGACGGTGAAATTGCCTTTTGTGGGGCAATTGAGATGAGTGGTTTCTTAGAGCTTAAGTACGTTTTATGGCTCAATACTTCTTCAATAGCTATTTAAGACATCAAGACCACTATACCCATAACCTCTTTATTGCTAATTCTGTGCCATCACTTATGTTAAAGCATTTGCCGTTGTAAGTCGCACATGGCATTTCACAAATACTTTCTGTAAGTGTAGGAATGCACATATCTAGAATATAAGCTGGTACTCTTGCCTTTTCTGCTTCAACTCCTCTTAAACAAAAAGGCTCTACTATCACTTGTCCTCATTTATAGACTCTACAATCAAGTTTCACCCCCAGACTCTTCCAGAAGGAAACATCAGCTATCCCAACTATCCAAACACAATTTTCAAATGCCTCATTCAAAAGGCCTAGAACACCTTCATAAAGATATACCGTTTACTTCTTTGCAGTATTGATATGCAAAGTCTACCTTCAGCATTCTTTTTTGCCTAGTAAACACTGATATCTGCAGTTAGCTTCCTCTTTCATCGATTAGGCGTTGGCTCCCTTAGACTCCACTCAATGTCATTCGAATTATGAACACCATCTCAAGCTAACCCATGGCAATTTCACTTCTTGTGTTATCAGATGTGAGATTATAAGAGATGGGATGAAAGAGTACCTCACACCTATGGGGCCCACTCCACTGCATGTAAATCCAATCTTTGAGATAGGTCCTGTTGAGCCAAGATTCTCTGAATGGCTGGTATTTGAGGGCATCAGTGTTGATGAAAGTGGAAGGCAGCACTACCTGGATGCAACTGTTGCATACAAGCGTGCAGCGCTCAATGCCATTGATTATCTTTCCAAATTTGGATACTCAAAAGAACAGGTCAAATAGCAATTACTTCAACAGTTCTTACAGTAAATCACAACTGCCAAAAGAATTATACTGCATAACACCAATTTTCTATTTTTCTAACCTAAACAATGCTTTGGTGGCCACCAGATTTATCTTTTACTATCATGCTGCCCCTGTGAAGGAAGAATATCAGGCATTGTTGATAGTCCTAATGCATGTGCAACACTGGCAATTCCAACAGCTATCTTCGACCAGGTAAATGACTCCATAGTCCCTCTATTTATAAATTTCAAGAAACTAAAATGTTGTTTTTGCATCTCTAAATCAGTACACAACCATGACTGGATTTACTCTTTCATAACCTAGTCACACATCATCTGCTGATGCAGCACCATTGTATTTTTGATGAAATTTACTTTGTTTAGGTTCTCAATCCTCATAACTTACAGTTAGACACTGATTAATCAAATTTACGGAAAAAATAACATAATTTCAAATATAAAACACAAGATAAATCAATTATATTGGCAATAGACGTTATAATGAGGACTCATTGTATAAAGAATAAAAATGTATAGCATAAGGACGACAGAATATGGTTCCACTTTCCCTAATTCATCATACATGTGCATGTGAAAATGCATGTCATAAATTATTGTTCGTATTATCCAAGAAAGAAGATACATAACTAGCTCTTACACAGAAAACATTATTGACTAAAAGATCGATGAACCATTAAAGCGAGAAATATCAATAAACCATGTATAGATTTACTTCATCATCAGTTGAAGCATAAATAGTGACTGCCCAATAAGCAGCTCCTCGATGAGTCCAAAAAAATACAGTATAAAATTAGGAGAATTTGTGTGTCTGTTCTACTTTAAATGGTGTGGAATAAAGTATGTGCATCATCTGAGAAGCCAAGGTTCATATCATGTGGCCTTCAGCATCTACTATTCAGAATTTCATCAATTTGCTTTGTGTGACTAAAAGTGGATAACCATCTGTGCAGGACATTCGGCCAAAACCTCTATTAGTGCCAACTGGACCACGCCTAGTGAGACATCCAGATATCTTAAAATGCACTTATGATGGCAATTTACCCACCACAAAAAACCCTTGTGCATCAGCATAATGATTACCCAGGTAGCTAAACTGAGCTGTAATAAACATAGAGAACAGATATGTTTTGACTCCTTAGCATGGTAAACAAAACTCTATTATATGATAGACAGCTGTTTGGATAATTAGTTAATTATTTCATGCTAAGCCTTCAATAAAACTTGCCTATGAGGGCAATCTATGAAGTGAGCTTGGATCCAAAAGAAATATGGCACTAGTACGTTTTCATAGAACATCAGAATTAAGACCCATCAAAAAAGTTCTGAGTTATCAACCAATTTGAAAGATACAACGAAGGCCAGGGAAAATCCAGATACAATGTGGGAATCAAAGTGCGTAAGGGACACAAAACCACAACATATAGGGGTGGACAAAAATTTGATTATAAATTTTATGCAGAACATACCTATTGTTGATAATCAAGACATGTTATAAGCATATATATGCAAACACAAACAGACATACCAGCACAAGCCAAGGTTTTGATATTGTTATCTTTGGTCATATAAAAAGCAAAAATGTTATAGTTACTTCAGAGACATCTCATATAAGGGCCATTATTATTCAAGCTGTAAATATCATTTTTTTCATTTAAGAATTTGTTATTATACATTTTCTAATTTTTCCATATTAAATAAAATATTTTTGATATTAGCATGGCTAAATGGATCAGTTCCAGGTCCAATAGGAATAATTAGAAAATTCCACCCCCAATAATTTTCAATAAAGTGTGCATGATACCCTGAAATATTCAAATTTTCAAAAATTTCAGTCATTATTTTTCACCACATTATTCTTCAAATCAATAGTGTTAATATGATTTGTTACCATTATTTCACAACATCTCATTAGATATCAATGCTATTTAAAATCATGGGATGTAGGCATGTTACTATGCTCACCATACATTACAAGAAGTCAAGCCAGTGCAGGTCAAAGTTTCCTAGGACCTAGCAGGCTAAATTTTTAGAAAGGCTATCCAACCAGCAGACTGTTTTTATTGATCCAGATGCCCTGCTACTCAAGGGCTGGATTAGCCAGGTTAGGGAGGGCACCATGTCCACGTCTCTTCCTAACTGCCTATAGGTGAAACATCTAAAAGGTGTGAACAACATGCATCTTAGATAACACAAAAGGGAGAGAGAGGAATTACAATTTGGTGGAACAACAGGCTTGAATATGTGTTGCTTAGCCATCTTCCCGATTCTGTAAAAAGTTATATTGCTTATCCGCACCCTATGCAGAAGCTACCACATTCATGCTTAGTATTTGACTCGGACAAGCAACCAGAGCAAGGAAGAAATTTTGGTAATGTCTGCAAGGAATTATGACTAGTTGCTATTCTTCTTTTTTTTTTCTTCTCTCTCTTTTTATCTGGATAAAAACAACTGTGTTAAATGAGTATGGCACCTGTGTGCCTTTAGTTAGCAAAATGAACTGTGGGGTTCTTCCCCATAGAGCACCATCATTATTTCCCACCTATGCTTAACAGTCCCTAAGCCAAATTTAAGTACAGTGAACAACATAAGGAGCAGTTCTCTCTTGTTTGTAAATCCCTTGGCTATTCTAAAAAGTTTCCACAACGGCCCTCCAATTTTTGTCTAGTGCAAAAATCTTGATCAAAATGTCAATCCATAACACAAGACGAGGAAAACACATACATATCTTTCCACATATATGTCAATCATTGGTTAGGCCATAAACTCATATTAGGTCAAATAGATGACAGAAAATTTTGTCATCCAGATTTTACCAATTCAAGATATGCAAAATGCCTGGTTCTTACTGAATAATAAAGATCATATGACTCAGATATTGAGTATTCATGAGTCTACTGATTCTATTCCGAAATACATCATAACAGCACCGTATGCAAATTGCTTCCACATTCAGCCCTAACCTAGAGGTTTTGATTACTTTTGGAGATAAGTACAAAGAAGAATTTAGCTAGCTTCAGTGCCTTAAAGGAATCATAGTTAACATCGTTAACAATTTCTTAAGAAAGGAAAATTAGCTAGCTTTAGTGCCTAAAGGGGACCATGGTTGACGTGGTCACCAATTTCTTGAGAATATGATAAACAACATAGGTAAAGAGAAAACAGCTACTTTATGACAAGTCAAATGAAAGGATGTTTTACAATTATACAATAAGATCAGAAAGAAAAAGTAAATTGTGTAGGAGGAATGATAATGCAGGAAAAACAGGTGTACAGGGCTCAAAGAGTAGAAAAGGACTAAAGCAGATACTTTCAATTCGGAGAATTTGCGAGCTTACAGCAGCCACCTTATCTCAAATTCAAGAAAGTTCAAGACAAACATCCTTCAGAACCTATCTCTGCACCAAAAATCATGCCAGATTCCCAAGATAACACTATCCACCACCTCAGGAAGCTATTAAATTTGTTACCATGTCTGCTGGTGGCCATCCATGAGAACCCCCTAGTGTAGCAATAACTTCCCCACCAAGAACTCGCTCACATGTTTCGAAGATCAACCTTCTCCATTACAGATTGAAGGTAACCAACAATTTTCACGCTGACTTGTTTCGACTTTGTCATGCTAGGTTGCAAACAAACTAATATAATCAAATTAGAACTCATCTTCCAAATATCCTCATGGAAGTATTGTCCTAATATGTAGAGCCTGACCACTAAAGCTCAAGTGGTAAACAAAGATAACAAGTTGGAAGATTCAGAAAAATGCTCTTGATAAGGTTAAGCCTAAAACCTAGTGGAAGCAGCTTCTCTTCAGCCTAATTGCCTTTTTTCAAATATTTGAACAGTGAATGAACACTCTTATCCTAGCACTTAAGTGATCCCCAGAAGAAAAAAAAGGACTGGAAGAGGCCAAAATCTGCATCCCAGAATACAGCCAATCTTGACTCACAGTTCATCCCTAATAAAGATAACATCAAAATTTTAGAAATTCACGCATTACTTGATACAACCTTAAAAAAGACTAACAATTTCAACCCACCCAACCCAAAAAAATAAAAATAAAAACAGTGCAAGAGCAAGGTTTTTACTCTGACAGAATATTATACCACAATTTGAAAAAAGAAAGACAAATTTCAAATCCAACCTCACCTCTCCTACAAACACGAAGCCCTCATGGAGGCCTCTTCCTCCAACACCAGACAAAATCAAACTCAAAACTACCATAATAAGAGTGAAGAAAAGAGTAAAAGAAAATTTTCTTGCCCAAAGCCCCAGGGCACTCCAAAATCATTTGACGTGGTGATCATGGAGAGCTAAACTAAACAATGAAGCATACCAAAATCCACTGCTCTAGTACTATCTTTCCCCACACCTCATCCTTTATAGCTCAAGCCATGTTTATGTGACCAAGGCTTTCACCATATCAAGCTTGAAGATAATCCTTGAATACCAGCCACCACCTCATTGAAATTAGAAAAGTTTACATAATTTGGCTCCCTGGCAGTTTGGAAACACCCACCACATCCTCCAACTCGTTTTTAAGGATAAAAGCAAACACCTTGGTCTAGGTTAAGAGGGTCAAATTCTTTACTATCCTCCACAGCTTGCTCCCTATAGACAAGCACAAGAAGCATGAAATAAAAAAAATAAATTTATGAAATTCGGGAGAGAGGGTGGGTCTTGGAATTCGGGAGAGGGAGAGAGAGAGGGAGAGAGGGAGAGAGGGAGAGAGGGAGAGGGAGAGGGAGAGAGTGGCAGATGCATGTCGAGTTTTGAAGACTCAACATGTAAAACTCGACATGTAAAACTCGACATGCATTTGAACAGTGTATGTCGAGTTTTCAAAACTCAACATATTTGTTTTTTTTTGTTTTTTAAATATGTCGAGTTTTTAAGACTCAACATGCATGAATAGTGCATGTCGAGTCTTGAAAATTCGACATAGGTATATAATTTTTGGAATTAGTTTCGCGGGTGTGTTGTTTTAATTTGTTTTTAAATAGTGATAAATCCGTACAAAGCTCCATAAATCAAAGTATCAAACATCATTCATTAACAAAAAAATAAGGATCTTGATCTTGTGATGGTATATAGGAAAGACATCTTGATTCAAGGTCTTTAAGAAATATAATTTCAGTTTTGTTCTTCTTTTATCTAGAACAGAAGAAATGAACTAAACCTCACACGTCTTAGCTAATATTTAGCTAAAAAACCCAAGATGACCAAAGATTCCAAGTGAGATGAAATCAATTCAACTTGTTCCCTCTTTCTAACTAGTACGAGGTACACAAACCATTCCGACTGAAACGAAATGGAATTTGACAACCTTGGTCTCACCATCACATTCAAGGCAGCTGCATGCTCAAAGAACCAGCAGGGCAATATTCATGTTAATAATCGATCCCTTAATACCTTCATGTTGTTGGCTCCTCATGCCATTTCTGCCGTCTAAAAAATAAACATTGCTCCCTTATGACCTAGAGCATGTGGATGCAGTAGCTTCCTCTTCACTGTTTCCACTCTTGGCTTCATCACGTGCTTCATGACTAGACTTTCCCTCAACAACACATCCAAAGTTTACTAATAATGATTATCAATGAAACAATGATATGAGCAACAAATTCCTTACATATATGATAACGTTAAACAAGATATCTTTTGTCTGTCCATTAACAACCAAATATATATTCCAAATCAAGGGCCATATAGCTCTTACGATCCTTACCATATCTTCAATGAAGTTTGACAGAGTACTCTCTGTACCTTTAGGTTAGAGAGCTGTAAGAATCAAATAAGTACCTTGTGATCTAGTAATTAATATTTCCTAGCCTTTTCTTTACATCAATTTTTGTTTTGTGTGCACGTTTTTTTTTGGGGGGGGGGAGTAATTGTTATAATGTTCAAAATGTATTATTTCAAAACCATTAAAACAAGACTCAAAATCATTTGCATATTTGCAAGCGTATTCCCACTGCATTACACAAGCTCCCGATAAGTCAAAAACATAGAACAATAATTGCGAAGCATAGGAAAATCTATGGTGTGGTTCATTGAGCTGCTAGAGATTCTGGCCCAAAAAAAAGGAACTACTACATGTATGCCATTATTGTGCAATTCAGAAAGTATGGATCTCTTTTGATCTCCTTTAATAAGACACCATGCTAACAACTGCCTAAGGTTCATTCATGCCACACAACTGATCCAGCAGACTTAAAGATTAAACAGGGTAGGTCTGCTTATAGATGTGCCAAAACAAACAGAACCAAATTTCTACCATGCAATATTGTCAATGACAATAACAAGTATCCATCAATTCTCTACAAGAAGTATAATCAAAAAGTAAGAGACATCATGCTTCTATTACTAGAATTGTCTGCATATATCATTCTATATTTCCCGCTACAATCTCTAAAAGATTGGCAAAAGAGAGAAAATCCCAGAAGTTAATGCCAAAAATCTTCTCAATAATATATGGATAACGTACGATGGTGTTGGAGAGAATGGCATTGGATGCCACAAGACCAGAGCCAAAGATCCAACTCTACACTCAGAACCTAAAAACACAAACCTCAAATAAGAAGAGAATTAAATAAAAAAAAAAAATGCTAAAAGGATGGCAAGAAAATTTATAAAAGATGAAAACTTTTTACCATCAACCTTAGCATCAAACACCGAATATGGAGCAAAATCATTGATTACTTGAATATTTATGCAAGCATAGAAGGGCAAGTCACTTTTGGCCCTCAAACTATGAACAAAATCACATTCAACTCCCAAACTTCCAGTTGGTTACTTTTGGCTCTCAAACTCTTAGCAAATATGCCTTTTTAGCATACCCCCCCCCCCAACAAAACATACACATTACAGGACAGAGATGTACCACATGGCAAGGCCAAGATTCCCCATATCAGCATAAAGAAACAAAAGTGCAGGGTTTTTTTTTTAGTCTGATAGCCAAAAGTGACCAAGTGAAAATTGAGGGGGGAAATGTGATTTTGGGCCGTTGTTGCCTGCCAAAAGTGAACTTTCCCTGATATAGAATATAAGTTAGACAAAAGACATTTGAATGGATACCAAAACATGAGTCTTTAGGAAATCAATATTGCAAAATTGACTAGGTTAGTACTCTTTCCATTTTAGATCACAACATATATGCTTTCTAAGTTGCCACCTTATTACTGGTTATATTATAAAGAAGACAATGATAGTAATAATGAAACCAACATACCTGTTTTCCGGTTTTGATTTTGATCAACTCCCTCATTTTTTCAACTGCATATATGGAGCAAGCTCTTAGTTCCACTTCCTCCTCGCTGCCTGAACCAATTTCATTATCATCTTTGATGATGCTGGCCATAGAGGAACTGTATCTTAGCACACCAAGATGATGAAGTACAGCTGGTACAATGTAGTCTGCAAATATAGTAATCGAGGCAATGTCCTTGAACTGGCCAAATCCTTGGCCTTTGAATGCACCCCATAAATCAGCAGCAAATATCTGAGCTCTTTTATAAAAAAATACCTGGTGACCTTTATATACCGAGTGGTCTCGGAAGCCTACAATTAATTGAATTATTTAACTACAAAAAGGACATTTGAAGGAAATTAAAGGATTAAAGGATCAAAAGAGTATGGCAATTAATACCAGGAAAATGGCGTGCTATGAGGGTTACAAGTTTCACAGCTGAATTTCCACAAGACTCAACAAGGTTTGATGCTTTTCCCCCAAAGCTATTCTCCAATTCACGCCCAACCTTCACCATGAAGACACAGATAACAAGGCCAAGAGAATAATAGAAATCAGGGAGTGATAACATAAAGGGTGGTACAAAAACCATTCTATAGCATGAAATGACTGTGAACGAGTTATATATATATATATATATATATATATCTTATCTTTAGCAACTTTTACCTCATGAAGTAAACGGATGCGCTCATCCTCCAATGGAAGAGGCCTAGGCCATTTCAACAACTCACGCAGTTGAGGACCTTCCGAAGGGACAAACAAAATACAAAACCAATTGGCATTCAGATCTTTAATTCGGAAAATAATAATAATAATAATGATAAATGCATTCCTCGAACGAACAAGAATCGTAATTTAATTCTAGTGGCTTGGGAAAGATCCCAAGATCCAATTACTCATTTCAAGCAATCAATTTGTGTAGGCAAAGTGCTGGACATGGCAAATGAAACTACAGCAATGAAGCTACTAAGAGATGCTAATTTTATGCATTTTGAGGCCTTTGTATTAAGCGCTAAATTTATTACTTCTTTCTGAAATCTGATTCACAACTTTTCGTCACAATATTGTTATCTTCAGAAATTAATTTGTTGCTGCTTAGCTTATTCTTCATCAGAAACTAAGTAATAAAATGGGTCGACACCGGAGAAATCTTCTCAACCCACATAAACAATTCATGAGGCAAAGAAATTCCACAAAAAAAAAAAAAATCGAGCAAACGAAACCCATCAAGCCCATAGATGAAGCAGTATCATTGTTCTTATGGAAAAATTAGTAAGCTATAAGCCCTGTGGACAAATGCAAAGTTCACTTTGTTGTCAAACCCACAGTTTCCACATATAAAGAAACCTTTGCCTGAAAAATTAAACCAGATAATTGTTGCTGTGATCTGAATTGTATTTTTTATGTAGAGATAAGGATTATACTGACTTGCTCAATTTGTGCCTTGTCCCTGCTGCCAAAAGCGGGAGGAAAGTTCAAAGGAAAGAGCCAAGAAGTTCAAAGAAAAGTACTGTTTTAACAACTCAAACATGCTCAGAGCCAAGTCTGCCCATTTCCAATGCCATATGTCCAATCTAGATTAAAAAAAAATGATCCTAGTATTTGTGCCTGTGCTCTGTACTAAAGCGAAAAGTATCTTCAAGCACAAAACAACACAAAGTGACACAGGTCATGCTGACTTCAGAAACCCTGATTTTTCATAGTTTCACCGGCATAAAATTGATATTGTGAACTTAATGTCCCATGGTTAGAAAATGCATAAAACTGGCAAAAAGAATCAAAAAAAAAAAAAAAAAATTCCTAGAATACCAGTGAATTTCTGTAGACGATCGGCATCAAGAGCAGATTTGTCTTTTTGCAGAGCAGACCTCAGTCCCAAGGCAAAGTCCTCATAACTCAAATCCTTATCTGTTAAGGCATAGAGAGTTAGACTATTTTGTGAAAATGAGGATTCGTGATATAATGACATATACAAACAGGAAAAATGACCTTGATGGAGTTAATACCGCCAAAATGAATCATCAGAGTTTCAGAGGAATGATAATAATTACACCCCCAATAACAGGAGAAATGAAAGATTGCAATGTTTGTTTTCATTTCCAACCCTTCATCAAATAAGATAAGAGAGAAACTCCTATTCCTTTCTTTTTTCTATCATTTTCAAAAATTGGAATTCGCATGGTACACAATGCTCAGTCACCTTTGTAGATTACGCGATTCAAGTCATTAATGTAATATCATGGTAGACTGCATATTAAAAAAACTAAGAGGGTTTACCGGCAATTGCTATGTGAAGGCAGAGTTTAAGTTCTTTCTACAATCTTGAACGTGTTTTTGAAATATATCATCTTTTTTGCAACTTCAACAGAGGCACTCTCGGGTTTTAGGTAATTTCATGATCAGAAGAACAAAAATTCAGCCAAGCCAATCACGAAACCTCAAATTAGTAATACTACCAAATCTACACGGTGGCAGTCGTCATTATATGTCCAAAAGGGCTTTGAAGGATAAATATATAACATATTAATCAATAATTACTAGCAAGTGAAGGAAAAATAAAGCAAGCGTAATAATTACAAATGATCACAGATTAGCTTAATATCAACACTTTCAAGTGCAATTAACACCAAGTTGGACTCAAGTACTTTTAAACTTATATAGTGCCAACGCAACGTCAATGATAACTGTGAGAGAGAGAGAGAGAGAGAGAACCAGGCCAGAAGCAGAAATTGATAGTATCCAAAACAAGAAGGTACTGAACGGTGAGTGGGCCACCATCGAAATAGTGAATCTTCTCAAAATCCCAATCGACTTTCGGAATCGAATCTTTGATGTTATCCACAAGTTTCTCAATCCCTGCAATTTCAAAATCCAAGCAAATGATTAAACCCTAACATTCTTGCAGAAAATAAAAATCCAAAATGCGAGAGAGAGAGAGAGAGAGAAATGCCTTCGGAGTCGACGAAGACGTGAGAGGCACGTGCAACGACCCAAGCCGAACTAGCCCTAACCTCATCCATTGGGCGTTGAATTGAAGACTCTGCTGTCTGATATGTGAGCGGCAACCCTAGTTGTTAACAGCTGTGCCGACGATAGAGAGAGAGAGAGAGAGAGAGAGAGAGAGAGAGAGATAGAATGTGCGTGGACGTGTGTGTATGTACATATATGGCTGCTGTTGGAGCACGACCAGGAAAGGAGAGGACTCGAAGGGGGGTTTGAAGTTTTCCCGCTTTTTGTTTCTTTGCTGCCTTTTGCAAGTTCCGGATATTGGGCCCCGAACCGTCTTACTCTGACTTCGTCCCCCTCCCACTTGCCCATCCCTTTCACATTTTCTCATTTTCCTAAGTAAAATTAAATTAAAATCAACTTAAACTTTTACTGTTCAAATAAATTTTAATTTTAATTCAATGAAAATATTTATTTCAGAAATATATTGTAAATAAAATAAACCTAAATTAAGACAAATTAAAAAAAATTGAGATCTTTAAAATGGCTAAGTTCATCAAATTGGATACAAAATAAAATAAACCAAACATTAATTTAACAAATTCAAGGTTATTTTTCATGACATAATAAATTTATGTCACATTATTTTAATTCAAATAACACATTTATTTCCCATCTTTTTATATCCTAAACACATTATTATTACGAAAAATTTATTGATCTGATAACAATACATTTTATTTTAATAATTTTAAATTTAAATACTAAGTATATAATTTTATATTTTATCTCATTGTAAATTTCATAAAATACTTATACCTGATCACGTTTAGGTTTGGAATCGTGGAATCATATCTTTTTATAAAGATTTTGAGTTATGTATATATTTTATATATAACTTTGTTTTTGAAAAAATATTTACTCAAACTTTTTTTGAAATTATTTGATTAATGTAAACATAATATATTTTAGATGAGATTAAGTAAAAAAAAAAAGAATTTAATCCAAAGAAATTTGTTGTAGAAAAATGTTACTAATATTTCAAAATTACAAATATCTATAATCACGAATTTTTATTTTGTTGATCATATATTATAATTTTGATAATAGATAATTTTTATTGATACGATAATCATAGTAAAAATAGTGATATATTCAGAACCAGTTTTAACGCTATGACTGGAGTCATCTAGGGTTTCACGCCTGAATTTCTCTGCTATTATTTTAAGAACAAATGAAAATTTACAAAATTAAAGAGAAAAGAGAGGGAAAAAAAAATAGGGGGCAAAAAGGCCAGAAAGGGACAAAAAGAAAGATGGGATATAATTGAGAGTTCCACTCTGTTCCTTTCTCTTTCTTCTCGCTTATTTGGTTACTTTGATGGCCGTAAGGCCCCATATGTTCTTCTCTCATCGCAATCGCAGACTCCTCTCCTCTCTCTCTCTTCCATCTTTGTCTTCCTCTTCCCCCTCTTCTTTCTCTCTCTTCCTCCGCCGCATCTCCGCCGCATCGTCTCTGTCTCACACCTCTAAACACCACAAACAACGACAACAGCAAGAACAACAGAATCCGACCCTGCAGAAACACTCTTCGGTTAGAGTTCGTTCTACGTCGCCGCCACCGGAAACCCTGGCTCAGAAGATTGGGAAATCGATACGCCGCCCCGGCGCGGCGTCGAAGGCTAGGGTTTACACCGACGTCAATGTGATCCGTCCCAAGGATTACTGGGATTACGAAACTCTCACCGTTCAATGGGGGTAGTTGTTAGGGTTTTCTTCTTCTTGTTGATTGATTGATTTTGGGTTGTTTTTGGTTTTGTGTTTTGATTTTTCGTGTTGTGCTTTGTAGGGAACAAGATGATTATGAGGTTGTGAGGAAGGTTGGGAGAGGCAAATACAGCGAGGTTTTTGAAGGAGTTCATACCACTGATAATGAGAAGTGTATTATTAAGATTTTGAAACCTGTGAAGAAGAAGAAGGTCAGTTTCTGATCAATTAGATATATATGTTGTTGTGTTTGATTAAATTTTTGTTATTGATGTTAATATTGCATCATTGTTATTTGTTAAGGTTAGATTATGATGGCACTCGTAAGACATCAGAAAATTAGTCATAAAACCTGCCTAGGTTTTTTCCTTCTGTTTTTTTTTTTTTTTTTTTTTTTTTTTTGTAGAGACGTGTTTGTGAGTTGTCTCCTTAGTTCTAGAACTAGAATTTCGTTTTATATGCTTTTTTACTTTCCGATATCAAAAAAGCTTTACTTGCATATAGATGGTATTTAGGGGATAAACATGAGCTGAGTCGTGCTGTATACGAATAGTAGACTGCTCATGATCACCTTGTCATCTCACGAGTCAAGCTTGAGATTGGCTCATTTGTTGCACCAGCTAAGCTCAAACAAGCTTTTGCGAGTTGAGCTTGTGTAGATTGGTTAAATTATGTATGATAAATGGGCTCAAGCTCAGAAGCAAGCAAAATGCTCAAGCATAGCTCTTTTGACGAACTGATTTAAAATTGAGCCCAAGCTAGGCCCGTTTAATGATAAGAGCCATGTATAAGTTTTTGATGAGTTACTCAAGCCCAAGCCCCTTTGGTTGTTTCACAACTGGTGCTTTGGTAGTGAACTTTACTACAAATCATATATATTTGACAGATTGAGCAAGTTGCTGATAATAGTCTAAAATCAAGGCTGTGTGAATTGGACTGTTTATGGTTCTTTCCTCTATATTTTCACCATAACCATAGTTTTTGAATTGGGTATTGTAGCACATTTCAATTTCTTTTATTCTTGAAATCACAAGTATTGTTTTGTATATCGTAATTTTTATATAGTAGAAAGTGATTTTATAGGAAATATATCCTCAAGCACTACGTTAGTAACATTAAAATGAATAAGCAAACTTTTAACTAGTATTGAAATAAGCTCGGCAGCAACTTTTATGGCATAGTTGCTCTTCTATTCTTTCTCATTGCTTATGTTCCATTTTTATTTTTATATTTTACATTTCCTATAAATTTATCATACTTTTCATTTAAAAGCCTATTCAAAAATCCAGATATACAATTCTATGTTTACGGCAGCATTAAAGATTCAAAAACAAAACAATATTTTTTTTATTATTATTATAGTGATATTGTATTTTTGCTAGGATGTGTGGAGTTAAAGAAATACTGAAACATGCACTGCCATTGTATATCTAAAACTTCAAAAAAGTGGTAAAAATGCTTTAGTGGATATTATAAACTCTAAGGACTATATAAATGTCAAAAAAAAATCAATTAAAAAAATCTTTGAAATAAAATTTTGGGGAAGAAAGTATAGTAAAATACATATCATGTATCCTAAATTTGTATCATGATATGTATTTTGTGTTGAGGTAAAAACTTTTTTATGATACAGTGAAATGCCTCTAGTGGATTATGTATCATAATATACGTACCGTGTGGTGAGTTTTTGACAACTATGACTATATCTACTGGAATGTTGATTTGGCCTTGAACTAGCCATTTGGCATAATGCCTTATGGGGTCTCCTATCTTACAAAAAATCATTTTCTTTAACCAATTGGGTACAACAATATTTGCAATGCTTTGATCCTATATGAAATTGTAAGCCTCTAGATTACCCCACTAAATGGAAATGAGGATGATCAAATGAGTAAAGAAAGATTTGCAAGAGCAAAATAGGGCCAGTGTTTTAAACTCTCCTTCTTGGAGTATTTGAGAGCCAAAGAGGACTACTTGATAGTCTCCTAGTCAGTTTACTTCCTTTTTGAAAAGAGGGTAAAATATAGAATATATTTGATCTGAATTTCCTGGGGCTCATTTGAGTTAGAGCCAGTTTGAGAAAATTTAGGTTAGGCGTAGTTGAGATTGGATGGAGTTTTTAATGCTAAAGAGCATTGATTGAATAGAAATTTTAGTTCTTTTTTTTCCTGAGAAAAATTTGACTTTCACTTGCAAAACCCTATGTTTTCTAAGAAAAAAAAATCTTTTTAGTTGAGAAATGCTATGAGTAGAATAAGACAAAATTGAGGCAGATTGAGACAAATTGAGCCAAGTTGACATTTCCCAAGAGCCTTACTCCTGATTCCATCTTAGTGGCCACCCCTTTTGTTGAATTGAAGACCATATTTTGCTGTTGGCCAATGAGATAATTTTGAAATATGCTTGGTCCACGAGTATCTCACAAAGGGCAGCATAAGGTTTCAATTTCACTATTTATCTACATGTAATTGCATGACCATGACCATTTATAAGAAAACTTAGGAGCCTTGAGCCAAGAAAAACTCTGTATATTTTCTTGATGTCTTCTAGACTAGGATATGATTGATTAAGCTCTAAGGTTGGAGAGAGATGCCATCATCACGAATTGGAAATGACCTCCTTTCTTCTTTTTACATATAAATTTTTCATTTGCTTTTGTGAACTTAGCAAGAAAACCTTCTTGTTTGGCCAGATCCGTATCTGGCTTTGCTTCCTTTGGGTATTGGCCCTAATCGATTCAATTCTTTTTCCTGCTCCTCTTTAGAAATCTGTGGTCAACAGATCAGCCAGAGGAGGTGCTAAAAAACAATCCTGCTGTCCCTGTCAAAAGCTGCCACTGATTTTTCAGTTTAGAAGCTGCACATTTGAAGTCTGTGTTGGAGAACTTTATTTTATCCTTAGCCTTCATTCATTTTTTACTTGAAATCAAGAGGACTGGCTAGTGCCTAAATAAGTAATATAAGGACAGTAAAAAAAATATATCTTGTAACTTATTTTTTTCTAATGGGATCAGGGTGCTATAGCTTTTTCATCACGTTGTGAAGACCAAGAATAAATAATTTTCAGATTCAACTTGGTTCCAGAGAAACCACGGGCGTATGACTCTTCACAGTAGAAACCGTTGAGCTATGTGGTTACAGTTAATTCTGCATTTCCCATGCTTCTAATAATTACTGGTTACATAAAGTCGCTTTTTTATTTACTGTTTTAAACATGGTTGATTGAATAATGAAGATGTGAATGCCAAATTTGATCTCTTGCCTACTATTTATGGAAGCTGTTTGTCTAATTTGATCTCTTGCAATTAAATAAATTTGTTGTGTACTATGTTGCTGGAGGTTTTGTTGGAAATCCAGAGGTTTGGATGTTGCCAAAGTTAGATTTCTGATATCCCTGTTTCTGTTTATTTGTCTTCTCAGTAGTTGACTACTTTTGGACTTGCCTTTTGTTGTATTTTGACAATGTGGATACAGAAGACTTATGCTTTTCTTTTTGTCTAATGCAGATTAAGAGGGAAATCAAAATACTGCAAAACCTTTGTGGCGGGCCTAATATAGTGAAACTGCTTGACATTGTTAGAGACCAGCAATCAAAAACCCCAAGTCTGATATTTGAATATGTGAATAATACAGATTTCAAAGTGCTGTATCCAACACTCTCGGACTTTGACACAAGATATTATATCTATGAACTACTTAAGGCAAGGCTACATTCTTTGGCTAGTTAGGTTGATATGATGAGAATGTTAAAATGTATACACATCTGAATTTGGATTCACAGGTTATTTCTGCACATTAAAGTTTAAATAATTCATAGTTTGTCAGATCTAGACACAGAATCAAAATAGAAACGGTTCTCATGTTAGTACAGAGATCTGCTTTTATTTCATTTTCTATTAGGTATTAAAGAAATTATCAAATCATTCTCTCACCTTTCTAATCTCTCAAGTGTGCTATGAAATCCTTCTAAGGTTGAGAAATTGAATGTTGGAAACTGAACTAAGTAATCAGATTCTGATACTATTGCTGAATTTGAGCACATATCCAGAAATCTTTTCATTACCTTTGCAAGACCTCAAAAGGAAAGGAATATATACTTGGATGTGCTTGAACTGTTGATTTGGCTTGTACATGTAGAAGATGCTTCATGGGGATGATATGTGTTCCATTTTGCAAGATGGGACTATTAAAAGTGGAATAGTCTCGCCAGTTGGCACCACGTACAAGGCTGAAATGGGAGTCATGTAATTATCTAATACACGAGGCAAGAATTGTGTAGATTTGACCATGCACCAAATAAAAGATATATCCTTAGGGTTATTGGATTCTTTCTTTTCTTGTTTTGTTGTATGGAATCCATCTTCTAAATAGACTAACCTTATGTTGCATTGTGGATGAATGGCAGCCATGGCTTAGTGCTGATGTTTGTCATGCTTCTGTTTTGTATAATCCTATTAATTTCTGTCCCTTTTCCAGCCCTACTAGTTTTCCGCAGTTGATTGGCACTCCTTTTATTGTTGCATTCCCCTTGCACTATACTCCCTTTTTGTGGCAGGTTCAAGCCCTTTTTTTACTTGACCAGAAGGGTGGGTGGGTTTCGCATTTTTGGTTTCAGAAGTTCCTCCCTAGGCCAACTTTGTACCACCATCCCATATTTGCCTGAGATAGTAGTTTTCTTTTTCCCATGGGCCCTATCCCTTTTATTTCAAGGACAAGGACTTTTAAGGTTATGCCTCTTAATGAGTTGATTTAAGCTTTGGTGGACTGTCTAGTTTTTGGGCTAGTTCCCTTGGCTACAACAGTAAGTGGTTTACTGGGGATAGAAAGCTGGAATTATGCAATATTTGGTCTCATGGGATGAAGGAGAAAGTTTCAAGGGGAAAAAATAACAGGCATTGATTACTTCTTTGATTTAAAGGGGAAATGTTTTTAGAGGTATCATAACTTAAGGAGTACACAAATTGTCCTTAAAGAAGTAATCAATCCGACCGTATCAGTTAGGTGAAAGATAAAGATGTCGAGGAAGGGGCAGATGGGAGGCTGATTGTACCTTCCTTTGATAAAGAGCTTGAAGGTTGGGGATTTTTATTGAATGGCTGATGGCATGAAGTTGTGCTTAGATGACAAATGCATGCATACAAATGCTATGGTTGGTTCTAATTGGGATTGTTAACTTAGGATTAGTTTGACCAACCACTATGTGTTCTCTAGTAAATTTACAGTGTGCTTGTAAGAAGAAATTAAGTTAAGGTTTTGAATGATTTCATTTAGATGGGATAATTGTTGACTAATAATATTTCTTTTGAATTTTTCCCCAATGAAGCAAGGCTTTTCTTAGTAGGGTAAAGACAAAATATATGAAATTTTAAGTTTAGTAATATTAGCGTTAGTGAGACAATAGTTAAGATAGGAGATGATAAATTATTTGAAAGCGAGAGCTTTAAGTACCTCATATCAATTTGACGAAAGGACGAAAGGATTGACGAAGATGTATCACATAGAATGCAAGTAGGATGGTCAAGTATCAGGTATTCTATGTGATTGAAAAGTATATCTAAAACTTAAATGGAAGCTTTACAGTATGGAGATTACCCCACTTTGTTGTATGGATCTCAATGTTGGGTAATGAACCAAAAGTATGGGCAGAAGATGAGAGTTATGGAAATGAGAATGTTAAAATGGATGTGCGGATACAAAAGGATGAACAAAATAAGAAATGAATATATTAAGGAGAAAGTTAGATTTGCGCCTATCGAGAAAAAATTGAGAGAAACATGATTAAGATGGTATGGACATGTATGTAGGCGTTTGATAGAGATTCCAGTTATGCGGTGTGAGACTATGACAAGTACTCATATGAACTGAGGGAGAGGGAGATTTAAGAAAATTTGGATAACGATAATAAAATATAAAATGAATTATCTAAATATAGATGAAAATATAATACAAGATGAAACAACGATGTCGAAGTATTCATATTGTTGGCCACATTTAGTGAGATGAAAGTATGATTATGGTTGTCGTATAAAGAGAATAATTATATAGGTGAACATGTGATATGAAATAGAGTACAATGACTTAGAAGGATCCATATAGCCAACCTTACTTAGTGGGATAATGGCTTGGTTGTTGTTGTTTGTTGTTGAAGCAAGGCTTTTCTTCCAAATTGGTTTCATGTAGAAAGAGTAGGTGACTAGTCTTTTGAAAAAGATCAAATTACCCCTTGCTTAATAGAATCCAATTTATCTCCATATGCATGTATCTAGCCATACATAACTAGTATTTATGCTATGCGCATGCAATGCTTTCTAGACTCTTGCATGTATTAGTATTCCATTTTGAATTTCTATTAATATGGATAATTTTTCATCAAATTTAAATTATACTAGGACTCCATGTGGTTAATATCCTCTAAACTTGTAAGTGGTTTGCATTGTTCACCAGTACCATGGGTTATGGTTGTAAAAACAACAATTCTCCAGCTACTTCCTGATTAGAGGAATAAAATAATATGGTTATTGATTTTCTGTTTAACTCTTTTTTTTTATTTAATAAATTCATCCAAACATCTTACCAATTCTCACTTGCTAAATGCGTGACGTCATCTGTCTGATAGTCCCGAGAAGTGAAATTGTCTTCCCTTGGGATTGGTAAGAGGTCAGCATGGAACCTTTGTTCATGTTGCTCCATTGAGATGAAGATGCCAATTTTTAAAAAGAATTTCACATACCAAGTGTACTATTATCTGTGGGTTTATTTATTCATTTTTTTTCTTCCCTCCAAATAACATTATTCTTCCTATTATAAAGGCAAATCCCCGTTAGATAAAATGGTTGACCAGATGCCTAAGTGGAAAATGATTACTTGCAATGGCTTTGAATTGCATATTGTGACTTATGTTAAAATCTTATTGCATTTAGGATATTGTGGTTGGGACTTGAATTAGTTAACAAAGATGTACAGCTCTGCAGTACTCTGTATATGGCTTTTCCCCTTTTTTGGATGAGAATGACAATTGGCAGAACAACTTGCTAGGATTTGGAAATGGTTGGTTTACTTTTTGTCATTGTCTATAGCTGTTGCATGTAACGACTTATATAACTTGCTGGCTTTGGATTGCTCAACCAGTGGATTAGTTATGTCTTGTTCCTTACCTTTTATTCTTGGTTCCAATAATTTGGCCTACAATTCTCTTCTTACCTTTGCAAAATTATGTTACTGATATGCAAGCTTTGGTCTTGCTTGCTTGCTTGCAAAATTCTCTATGTTGATTGGAGCTTTATGTGTAGGCTTTAGATTATTGCCATTCACAAGGTATTATGCACCGAGATGTCAAGCCACATAATGTCATGATTGATCATGAGCAGCGTAAGCTTCGTCTCATAGATTGGGGACTAGCAGAGTTTTATCATCCGGGGAAAGAATATAATGTCCGTGTTGCTTCTAGGTATAGTATTTTGTTCTTATTTATTTATTTTTCTAAGTGTCTCCTTATAAGTATATTTTCATGGTTGTTTTCCTGTTTCAGTGTCTCATTTCTCGAAGTTGCATCTGTGGTAGTTCTTCCATGTCAACCTTTATGCTTCTACTGCAGCCTGATAGCATATAACATTGTGTTGTTTTTACGCTTCTCTTTAGGCTCATTCTCTAGAGTTTTGAAATGTAATCATCTAGAAGATTTGAGAGCTTGGAAAGCTATTCTCTATTAGTGTTCTTTGTGTTATTTTGTTGTAGATAATTTCTCGCCTTAACTTTTGCTTGAGTTACTCTTCTTCCATGATAATACTTCTTTTTCTGCCGAAAAAACATAGCGCCATCTGCTTCAATGTGATCTTTCATATCTTTGTGTACCAAAGACCAAGATTACTAGTGGACGCTTCTAGCAAGGAGTTGTCTCAGAATGGGTCACTTAATTGGTTGGGTGGACTTAGATGTGGTTAATATGCTTCACAATAAAGTTAAATGTTTCATAATAGGAGTTATGATTTGTTGCGAGTGCACAAAAATGACCCCACTAAAGTAATGAGATAAAAGTAAAACAAAAAGAAGGGACTCAATCGTATAGTTTGTTGTAAAATGGTGTCAATAAACATAACTATTGTATGAATGATTTTAGTTACTCTCTTGATTTGCACTTTGATTGATTTATGATATGTGTATGTGTATGGATAGTTTGTTATACATCTGAAAATTTTCTTGATCACTTGGTATGCTATGTAATTCAATTTAGTAAACCTAAGAATTTAATTGACAACCAATCGGATATCATGCATCATCAGATAAGTGATAATTAAGTTGCATTTATTAAGGACTGTACATCTGAAAATATTGAGTGCAGTTTATCACAGAATGTTTTCAAAAATTAAATCTTTTAAATGTTGTGAAAAAGGAAGTGCTACACTTTCTTTCTGTTTTGATTGAGGTTTAAAAGTTATAGATGATTTCATTAATGTGGTAGGACTTGACTACTGATGAATTATTAAATAAAGTATTATTCACATTTTTAAAGAATCATCAATCACTCTGTTGACTTTTCTGGCCATGCCATCGCTTTGGTCACAACGCTCTTACAACTCTTTGAAGAGACATCAAATGCGCATAATATATAGTTAATGCCCTGACTTTTCCTTGATTTTACTTTCTCCTGGATCTTGGCCTCTTGGGAGACCTGCATTTCTTCATATTGGCAATGTGGAAGGTTTTTCTGCCCATTTACTGGGCGAGCCTACTCATAGGTTAAAACGTGTGTTTTTGCATGGTACTTGTGGTTTGTGGGAACTCATGAAGGGTAGTGGGTGAGGATCCACTGTTGTCAAATATGCTCTAAATGCTGCCTATTATGCCGTCTTTGTCTTTCTCTGCAGATACTTCAAAGGTCCCGAGCTTCTTGTTGATTTGCAAGATTATGATTACTCGTTAGATTTGTGGAGCCTGGGCTGTATGTTTGCTGGGATGGTAACATGTGACAATCCTTATTCTTGTATACTTCAATTTTTCACTGCTGATATTTTTTTTTTCACTTTTATTAACTCATGTAAGAAAAAGAGAAATATACATTTCTCTTGTCTGATTATTTTTTGTGGTGCACATGCAAGAGGTCCGGGATTTATTAGCTATGCCCCGTTTTGTTAAGTTTCAGCCTGAGATTTACCAATATAAGTTGTATTTCAATACACTTCAGTAATAAGGCTTACCTGGTTTGATAGAATACTTGGCAAAACTTCAGTGTGCCCATGACTTTATGCTTTTATAGCGGCGTCATTGATAACTTGATTTGAATTGCACTGCACATTATACATGAGTGGCAGAATGCAATGTGGCTCCGCATTTGTAGGCATTATAAGCACAAGCACCACTCTGTCTTGATGCTTACATTACCCTTGTTCTGTGCAGATATTCCGCAAGGAGCCATTTTTCTATGGACATGATAATTATGATCAGCTGGTTAAGATAGCTAAGGTATGTTGCATTTTAGTGTCTTGGACAATATTGATTTGGCATCAACTTGCATATGCAGCATTTGACTATTGTCCAAATTGATTCGTTGTTGGGAGCATTTTCAGATGCCTTTTAAGTTTCATGCCAGACTGATGGTCATATGTCTCTGTAAAGTCTTATTCTTGCTTCTAGATAACATCCCTTTACTGAATGGGCGCCTTCCTTGAGATATGTGCATCATGTACATGTTTGTTAAACATTTTGATATATAAATAAAAGACACACATGTTAGTACCATAATAATACTAAATTTGGAGACGGAAAGAGGGCAAGATAAAAGGCCGAAGTGTGAAATGTTTCTTTTGTAGGTACTTGGAACAGATGAATTAAATGCTTATCTGAATAAGTATCGGATAGAATTGGACCCACATCTTGCAGCACTTGTGGGAAGGTTGGTTAAAGTCGTTAAATGCTCGTCTCTGTCTCATTTTTCTAAAAGAAATTTTCATTCCAATTGACAAAAATGTTTTCCTTTATATAGGCACAGCAGGAAACCATGGACAAAGTTCATCAATGCTGACAACCAACATCTGGCAGTTCCTGAGGTTTTAATTATCTTATTTTAAACTAAATATTGCTGCATATCTTTGAGAATTTATACTTGCATTACTTACACATTCAACTTGTGTTTCAAAGGCTATTGATTTCCTTGACAAATTGCTGCAATATGATCACCAAGAGAGGCCAACTGCAAAAGAAGCAATGGTAATTTACTCCAGAGGAGCATCCATTGGCTAACAATGCTTGTATTGTTTTCATCAAGTTACATGAATTTTAACATATAAATCTTTGATCTCATACAGGCACATCCGTATTTTTATCCAATAAGAAATGCAGAAAGTAGCAGAACACGTACCCAGTAGGGAATGTGATTCAGATGCCATCAGAAATGCTGTCTCACTCTTGGTCAGGTTCCCCCCCCCCCCCCCCCCCGGCGGCGCGGGTATTATTGCTGTAGGCTTTGTCTTTGGTTGAGTTTGATTCAGAGTTTGCTGCCTTCTGGTCATAAATTAACTGTCAATTGTGTTTGGTCTCGGTTCCAGGAGGCTTCTCATTTTTTTGTTATTTTATTTTATTTTTAAATTTTAACTTATTGTGGTTTAAGTATAAGTGTGTGTTCAATAATCAAAGATAAATTTATTGACAGGTTGCTTACCGAGGTTTTTTTCACTGGTTTCTCTCTTCATTATCAACTTACCAGAGTTATTTTTCCATCTTGCATTGTAAATCCTATGAAGGGGCCCTAGGCTTTAAAGTGAGAATTAAAATGGGCGGACTGGTAACAATGATCAGTTTGTTGCAGTATTTTCAAAAAGAAACTATTTAATTAATGTTACTTTGTTGATTGGAGGCAAGTTGATGTTGTTGGTGCAACAAGGCGCTGGCCGGTGCCTGAAGAGCAATGTGACGGTTCTGCCAACTGTTCATGAATCTTAATTTCTTTGGTTTGTGGATTGAATTTTTGATTTAACTAGGTTAGGATTAGTGGGAAGCCTTTTTTCTTAAAATCCCCCATAATTTGTGCATGTGACATTTGGAATCAAGAGAGCAGGTGCCAATGAAGTGTGGGTATCTCCATGATAATGTTTGGTTGATCTAAAAGTCATTAGTGTGCTCTATAATTTATTGCGTGTACCTTACCAAGGTTGATAGGACCGAGTCTTGGTCTAGCACATTTTGATATATATATATATATATATTATTTTTAATGGGAGCTGTCAGTCTCATTCTTCTATTTTTGTCGTTGGCAAAGTAGCTTTGTGTTGATAGTTGTCTTCATGCTTAAGTGTGTAAGAATTAGGTCTTGAGAGGAGATGTTGGATTCCTGAAATATAGGCCTCCTGTAGCAGTCCTTTTTTTTGGTACTATACAAATCGGTATCCGGAGCTATGTTTCGACTAATCCGGTTCGGGATTTGCAGTGGTCCATTTAAGGGGGTGTAGCAGTCCTTTGTGGTCCTCTGTTTGTACTCAATTATATGGTCAACTTCTAAACCAGGCACAGGGTTACTTTTTCTCCATCCTCTTCATTTCCCTGAAAATTTGCTCCCTCAAACACTCCTTTAGGTCTTGTTCTGTGGCTTTTCTATATTTCTTCATTATTTACATGGATCTCGGTTATATTTTGTCTGAGCTTTGAACAAGGAATTCATCATAGGGTTATAAAAATAAAAGCGATGTATGACCTTTGGGCACTTTCTAGAAATGGTCTGTATCTTGTTTACCAGTTTTTAGACACCATGATATTATAGTGTAAAACTTTTTGTAAGTTTATCATGTTATGGTGCTTGTCCCCTTTGTAATTATCTGTGTCCCTGTTTTGTAGTCTCCATTCTGCACGAGAGACTTAATACTCATCACCCAATGTGCTGTTAATGGATCTTAGCATCTTATTGAAAGTAACTCATTATAAATTGACTTATCTAGTGGGAATATCAACTTGTTAGTTCAAAGGATGGCAGTACAAATTAAGATACTGAATGGTGTTTTTTGCAAAAAGTATATGCGGAGAAACTTTGGCATGGTCACTGTTGAGCTCGGGTTTAGATGGGTTCATGCATTTTAGCTTGGTGCAGGCGAAGGCATGGGCATCAATTACTTGGCCCCATTGTTCTATCATGGAGGAAGCTTCTAGTAATTAGCATGCTGTGGCCTTCATAAATCTTGTAATCCTGTTTTAGGCAAGCTTGGTCTTTGATATCACCACCCTTAGGTGATACTTGCCACTAGATTTTTCTTTTAGCCGAGTAAGAAGGGTGGCCAGTGAGAGTTGTTACCATATGGCTACCTACTGTTTTGGAAGGTTAACTTCAAATAATAGTTATACTCGGAGCAAAAATATTGTCGCAACCCTACCAAGATGATAGATTCCTTATCCTCATTTTTTTTTACCTTCCAAGTTGGGGTCCCTTTAATCTCCCTTTCCTAGAGCCTGAAGTGATTGAGACAAAGAAGTACGCACCCCATTTTTCTAACATTAGAACTAAAACTTAGGGTGTGGTTCATGCATCAACCATCTAAAGTGGGTTTGAATTCATAATCAGGTTAACATAGGATATTACCACCATTGATTGCTAGGCTATCAACCAACGAAGTAGTTTTAAACTTTTAATACTTGGTATTAACATTGGATCTTACTTTAAATGATTCATCTCAATAAAGAGAGTCCCTATTTGCCACTAAATCTTAGACTCTTAATTCGTGCTCTTTTGGATAATATCTTTTTCAAGTAAACATAAAGGGGGCGGCTGTGCTTATGGCGGCTCTTGGTTGTGCATGAGTTATATGATGGGGGTTCCACTACCTGCCTTAGTTCTGCCTTTTTGATTTGCTTGATGATGACCCACACAGCTGATGATAATACAGAAAAAATTTTACAAGATTGGGTGCATGTCATAATGAGTCTGCAGATGTCGGGCATGATATGCTTCCAGACCCCATGTTCTTCATGTTTATCTGCAACCTTGTTCTATCATGACAATGGGATCAAAGGATTGTCCTGCACATCGTTAACCTCCAAAATTAATTGCCTTATAAAAAACAAATTATATTTTTTTGGTGATACAAAGGAGAAAAAACAAATTATAATGAATGAATGCCACAATGAAGTTTTGACTTCTTGTTTGAGTAGTTGAGAATGAAGTGAACTGAATTGTTTGGGCGGAGGCAAGACTTAGAATCTCCTTACCTAACAACTTGTTCGAATCATTTTCCCATTGTAAGGGTATGATTAGATCAAGAAGAGAGAGAGAGAGAGAGAGAGAGAGAGAGAGAGAGAGCATGCAAAGAATAGTAATGATTTCTCTTTGTTGGTGTTTTTTTTTAATCAAAGGAGTAGCACATTGCTGCTTGGCTGCGATGTAACGGCTAATTAACCATTGTTTTGCTTGTGGTTCTGTAAGGGCTAATTAACCATTGTTTTGCCTGTGGTTCTGTAAGGATGTGACTAGGTTAAAATGAGAAAACACCCAAAATTGTGAAGTCAGAAGTACTTTTTTGTGCGCAAGCTACTAAATAGATTGTGGTATTGAAATTGAAGAATAGTGGGAGGCAATGAAAGATTGAAATCATTTTGTTTTTGACTGTCTTTTCATCTGTAATGGATCTATTGGCAAGCAGAACGAAGTTGTTGAACAAGGATAGAGTCCACAAATAATCTCTTGTTCAGTGTGAAACGAAACTGGAGATGGGATGCAATTAAAAGAGAAGAAAGAAAAAGAAAAGCAAGTGCATTTTGTCAACGTGGTCATTGATTTTCGCCTTTGGCTTTTAATCAAGACATTTTTTAGGCGTGCTAAATTGAGAAGTGACCTTTTTGTTTTCTGTTTTTTTTTTCTCCCATCATGATATCTGGAACCATATTTTAATTAATCTGATTCGATTTAACTAAAAGATTTTTTTATTTTCTAATTCACTATGAGAGATATGCATTTGCGGGCTTATATTTGCTATGATCTAATCATAAAAATTATGAGAATTATGTTAATTAGCCTTTGAGATAAGTGAAATGCAATTAATTCTATCTGATTTGCTGCTCAAATTCACAGTTAGCCGATTCTCTTATGAAATATGTCGATGCTTTTAATACTTCCTTTTCGGTTATAAAAGAGAGCATTCTTCTGTGACTTAGTAAAAAGGTATTTAAATCTTTTAATTAAATTTAAATTTAAATATTAAAAATAAAAAAAAAAATTATTTTGAGAGAATTTTCTTTTAAAAAATATAACAATAATTCGAATCGAATTAGTTAAAATATAATTCTATATATAAGATGATTAAAATATTAAAAAGCAAAAGAGAGAGAGCATTCTTCTAGAGTTTGGATTTGAAATTTTATATTAAAAAAGAAATCTTTGATATCATTGAATTCAAAAACTCCAGTAGAAATTCTTGTATGCCACTAAAGCCAAGATGATCAATGGTCTGATCCGGAGTATTCATCTTCCCTCAACAGAACACTAGGGATGAAACAGAGCTCTTAATTTAAGGGTTCGTATTTAAATATTTGGTCCCAGCGGAGCTACAAAATAGATCTTATTTTGAAACTTTGTTTCAGTCATTTTCTTAAATTTTTTTCCTCATACTAAAAAAGTTCAGAGTGGCTTTATCGTGTATTTTGTTGTTTTCCTCTTTCATGGATGAAATGCTGTCACTCACCAACAAATGATAGTACGATATATATTTTTTAAGGTTTCAATCTGGGTGATGAGAGAGAGAGAGAGAGAGAGAGTCTAGGACAAAGATTTGCATCCACTGAGTTAAGGAGTGAAAAGACATGGGTACTCCAAGTATAGGTTGATGAGTAACAAGTGTCTAGTCTAGAGCCTCCTTTTGCTGATAGGTCATTTTTCAGTGTGCCCAGAATTCCCCCCCACTTCCTCGAGACAGCCCTATTGTTGTGGGCTACACCTACCCCACCACTCTCTCTATCTCACTTCTCTGTCGTGTCACTCAGTCCCCCAATCTTAATCCGAAAACGAAATCTTCTGTTTCCCATGTCACAGGGTCTCTTAGGGTACTCTTCCGTTTGGAGGCTCTGGTGTTGTTTTGGGTTCTTGGCTCCTCTTCCTCCATTTGAGACTCTTTTGTCCGTAATAGATCGCTGTCCCAATCAAAGTCTCGCCCTTTTGAGACTCCTCTTCCGAGAGAGAGTTAGATATTTTCAAACGACAGACTTTTTATTAATACCGTCACATATTAAGTGTTGAACAAAAGAAATTACCATAAGAGATCAAAGGAATGAATTATAATCATTAAATTAGGGATAAATTTTCAACGAAAATAAGATCAATTTTAATGAAAATTGATATTTCTGTTGGTATTTCAATGGAAATACCAATCCATTGGAATTTCCATTGCTTTTAGGGTGTGAAATAAGACAATTCAAACTTTAAACAATTATCATATAATTAAGAGATAAGGATTAAACAATTTTATCATAATGAGGAAAAGGAAAAGGTATACACTAAGAATTGCAAATACATAGTTGTTTATGAATAGTTTGTGATTTGACTTGTAAAAATTCCCAGTTTGCTTATTCATTTAGTTAATAAATAAGTCGAATAAGACTAAAATCATTTATTAAATAAGATAAATTTTAAAATAGATTTGACTTCATTTAATATAAAATATTTGTATTTAATAATTACATTATCATATTGAATCTAATGAAATTTAATTCAAATTAGGTTGAATTTTTAAAAGAGTTAAAATTCTCTCGATACTTATTTTTTTATATATAAAATTTGAATTTTTATATATAAAATTTGAATTTAAAATTTTACTTAAATGAACCGATATGTCAGTAATTTGACTTCGTATATATGACCAAAAGGAAAATTTACAAAAGAATTCAAACTCTGATTTGGTTAGGCCATGGAGACCTGGGATTTGAGGAGACAGCAAATAGTGTTGTGTATAGGCGCGTGAGAGAATATGGGTGACATTCGGTGATAATTTGATGACAAAGTTTGGATTTAGGAATCCAGGGCCTCTGCTTGGTTAGGAGAGACTGTTATGGACTCAAGTAATGGATTCAAATCCATTACAAAAACTTAGTCTAAAAAATCGACCTGTTAGGTGAGAGAAACTATTAGATTTAAATAATATTTTATGATTTTTTGGGTATCCGATATGAGATTCGTAATATTATCCTCCTATTGAGAAGTCGGAAGTCCATGGACGACTCTCACTCTGGACGGCTCTCACTCTGGACGGCTTTCACTATGGTGGGTAGCCTTTTTCCTCTTTGCATGACTCTCATTCTAATACTAGATAGCACTTTTCTAGGTAGCTTTCTTTCTTGTAACCCTTTCCCATATTAAATCAAAAACTCTGATACCATTTAATCACGGATCTAAATAATAGATTCAAATCCAATAAGAGAATTCCGTTCAAAATATTGATATGTTGGATAAGAGAACCTATTGGATTTAAATAATATTTTATAATTTCTTAAGAATTCGATATAAAATTCATAACAGACACTTAGCATTCGAATCCCATACAGAGGATTGGAGTTTTGGAAGAGTGCATGGACCATCCGAACCGGTATCTAAATCTTTTGTCTTTCCCTTCTTTTCTTTTTCATTTATATTTTACTTTTGTTTTTTCAAAATTTTCTCCTCCCCTTCGTAATTCATAATACAATCAATATATATGGGTGCAATAACATAATATTAAATTTTTTTAATCAAAATTTTAAATTCAAGTTTGAGAATGTAAAATAAATATTAAAAGAGTTAATTTATAAATTGAGTTTTATAATATTTAAACTTGCTTAATCGAATAATTTAAATACCGATCAAAACAAAAAAGAAAGAAAAAAAAAATCATGAAGCTCATTAGAGGCTCAATAATTTCCCTACGGTTGAAAGATACTTGGGAATATAACACTCATATGCTCAAAATAGATAATAAAATAAAACATAAATCTTTTTTTTCTACTCTAAAAAAAATAAATAAATATATATATATATATATGTATGTATATGTATATATATTACTTTCGAACTATTTCACAATTCTATTTCTTTAAGCCACTTTAAAAAAGAAATGATTTTGATATATACAATAATATACCTAATTATATATTTGTCAAAAAAATTGATAATTTTTTATGATTGTCAAATTAAATATAGACATATCTGTTCAATACTATAATTTATTATTTGTATTATAAATAAATTATAATACAAATATTTTATTAACGCAAAGATGGAGATGGTCGAACGTTGATGATGACGATGATGGTGAGAATGTTGATGATGGAGTGGGGAGAGGGTGGCCATGGGGCTATTTGTTAATACACTTTGGTAACTATTTTTTATGCTGTGGCAGAGTGATTTTGTTTGTTCTTATCCTCATGTCATCTCATGAGTCATGAGAGAGAGAGAGAGAGAGAGAGAGAGTTTTCTCCTCTATCCTCCCGTGCTTTCTGTTTCACTACTTGTCTTTTTCTTCCCTTCACATTTCATTTACACCATTCTCCACCATGACCCAAAATATAGACACCTAACCACAGGGAAGTCATTTTCGTCAATTAATAAATTACTTAGATTTGAATAAGTAACACCTTAATTTTTATTTTATTTTTTACCTCTGCCAAGGGGATTTATGATTCTAGAACAAAGAGAAATTTTCCTACAGTATCCTAGGAGACTTGACATTCAATTTACAAAAAATACAAATAAATTACCGATCTCTTAGATCTTTAAGAATAAAAGTCTGCTAACTCCTGTTTTCTTCGTATAGAAGACTTGAACTTGAATTCGAACCTTATCGATAACTAGTAAAAAATAAGAATTTTTATTTATTCTTTAGATTAAGTTTTTTTTTTTTCCCTACCTGTGCTTTTCATATCTATACTTTATATTCGAATGTCTGAGGATTGTGCCATTTCATGTCTTGAAACATAGAATTCAGCCCGAAAACTTATCTTATATTCATGAACTGACCCGGCATTAAATGACCATTCTACTTACACATGCACACCATATGTGAAGTGTATTTTTTTTGGATGTTTTTGTATATCTCGGGGGGAAAAAACCCCATATCAGAAAAAAAGTGAAATTTCAGACAATCCCTTATTTTTTTTTATTTAAATTTAGGGTTTTATTTTATTTTTTTGGTTGGGCGTTGAAAACGTGAAGAGACGAAGAAGCCAAAAGGAGAGAGAAAAAAGGGGGTGTCGATTAGTCATGAATGGAGACATGGGCCGGTGGATATTTTTGTTATGGTGCAAAGGGATGAGATTGTTTGAGCCAGGAAGGATAGCCTTTGTTCAATGTTTCTGTTGCTTTTTTTTTTTTTATTTAAATTATCATATCATCAGTATTTAAAATCATATTTCAACTAATACATTTTGAGTATTTATGATAGTCCTATTTAAGAGACGACTCTCCTAATATAATTTTTTTCATTTTCAAGTTTTGAATTCGAAACTTTATCAAAATATCTAATATCCTATTCTATTAAACCGATTATGTGTTGGTCCTGTTGCTTTTTTTGGGGGTTTAAGATTTCAAAAACTCAAACCCTAATTTGGTTGTATCCCAAATTGGGTCCTTTTGATTGGTCTTTTTTTCTATGAATCCTCGTGGGTTTGTCCTTCTATGGCCGTTGATTGGAATTTAGCATATACTTTATTGTTTGTCTAATAATGTTGCATTGATCATGTAGTCCTTTCATGCTGGTTCCATTTTAACAATATTTCTTTTTTACTATGATGGTTAAAAGGGGATAAAATTAAAAAAAAAAAAGAAGTAAAATTAAAATTTATATCAACAAGGTGAAATTCAACGTTTTAAGAGATCAAATAATAATTTATAAAATTGTAATAATATCTTTAAAACCTTTAATGATATTCAAGGTTATTAGTAAAACTTATCTGAAATATTATTGAAAAATTTTTAAATTTAATATATATATTATAATTTTAGGGGTCTTACCAAAAAATAATAATAATAATTTTAGGAGGGTCCCTCTCCCTCCGCTTCCAAGTAAATGACACTATTTTTTGTTAAAATTTGATAAATGAATTAAACATATTATCTCAAAATAAACTCTAAAGATTTAAAAGTAGTAGTACAAAAATTTTTGAATCTCAACTAAGTGGAGTTATGTATAGCCTTTTTTTTTCTTCAAATGTTTTATATTAATTGATTTTTTATACATATCGTTTTGATTAAATTTTAATATTTACAATAACCATCTATAGAAAAATACACTGTAATTAACTTAATTAATAACTTTCTAAAAGTATAACCGTGTATATGCCTATGTTATATTTTTCCAGGGATATACGAGTGATTAAGAACTCTTGTACGAGTATCTTTTTTGAAGTCAAGATTTACTGTTTAAACTTTCAAAACGTGTATATTTTTATAACTTTTATGATTTTTATATTTTTACATAATATTATATCCCAAAAAAAAAAAAATTCTAGCTTTGTTAAGATGCCACGATTGCCTTGCCTCGACGCGAGCAGCAAACGTTCAAATTAGTAAGAAAAAAGAGTAAAACAAAGTACTCAAATCTAGGGGTATTGGTGTGGGTCAAAAGAAAACATCAGTCGACAAACATACTAATTTAATTGTATACCATACAAAACTTCACAGACATCTCTTTATTGGAGACCCAAATCAACACGCGAGGACCCCGTTTGAATTGACCCTTCATGACTCTGATCCATTACAAAGATCATACATGTATGTATCCAAAATCAACGACCAAGATTTTCTAGCAAATAATCCAATGCATGCAGTGACTCCCACTTGTCATGTTAGGTCATTTCAACCTAGAAAGAGAGTAAAAGGAAAGAAGATATAGATATGGGCAAAGTGATGTAGCTAGAGTGTAGGTCTATCTAAAGTGTGGGGAGAGAGAGAGAGGGGGGGGGGGAGACATGGGTGCATAATCTTGGGGATTTGGCTAAGCCAAGACCGCACCATGGTGTCGGACACTATGCGTACAAATACCCCACATCCTAAAACCTTACAATATAAACAAAGTAACCTCACCCCAAATGACAGCTACCAAATACGTCCCCCCTCCACCACTCTCCCCTCTAGCTCACAATTCTCTTATCTCTGCCTTTGTCTCCTCTCTCTCTCTCTGTCAAATTCCAACATGCAAGGCTGTACATTGTCTAAACACGAGGACAAGATTTGCATGTTTTTGTAAGATCTTGAGACTTTAAATTTTTGCTTAGTGAAAAGAAGTAAATCCCAATTGTGGTAAATTTTATTCAATAGAATTTATATAATTAAAAACTCATACATAACAAAAATTAAGATTCTCTTATTTTATTAATATAACAAATATGCAATTACTCGACTATATACCTTTTTCTCTTATTCCTTTTAAAAATGTAAAAATTTACCTTAACAAACCGATTTAGGACACTAATCTACACACCGTACATATAATATAAACATAAAAATTATTTATATATGGACTCATTTTCTTAAAGGGGAAAATTTCTAACCGAGAAATTTTGAAATCAAACCCAATAGTTCTTACAAAGAGAGGTGCATTTTGACCAACAAGCTAGTAATTGAATTTTTCGATAAGACTATAGTTGTGGCATGGTTTCTAAATGGGTCGATGTACGGACGAGTATGTACATTTGTATACTTAGGAAGGAAAATGTCTTGTAGTAGCTATTTTTGGAGAGACATGCATAGATATAAATATTTACAAGTTGGTTTGGTGTGGTATGTGTATAGGTCTTTTTATATGGTCATATTGTAGTAATACAAGGTCAAATATTTTCTTTGTTTATATATGTATGTTATGTCACACCGACCCTAATAACACGTAACGAGAAGGGGACCCCCATTTCAACTTTTGGATTTATTTAAGACCTTATAATATACACATTTTAGCTTTTGGACGATAAACTATTTGGCCTTTTGCCGGGCCAGTTGAAGGTCTCGACAACAAAAGAAAACTTGGGTGGAGCATGTCTAAGTGATGGTCATATTCACTTTGGCAAAACACGTTCAATTGAACAAGCTAATTAAAATCTCAAAGAGAGAGACTAACATACAATCGATTTAATGATAAGGGTGTTAAATTGTTTAATCAAGAATTTGAATCGAGAGTTAAAAATAAAAAAAATTATGTTGAGAAATTATCTCTTGAAAAGGGGTGGGATAATGATAGGAATCAGATTAATCGAAGCATGTATGAGTCCAATGGGAGAGAGAGAGAGAGAGAGAGAAAGAGAGAGAGAGAGATTTACTGATCCTTTCGTTATCATTCCTCGAGCCGCACCACCCACTAATTTTTTTTTTCTCTAATCTAAAATGGGGTCAACTTGTTCAAATCTTGCTTTCCAACTGTCTTAAGGCATAAACAATAATTAACTACTCCATTAGCATGCCGTTGGTTATTTGGGTCGTCACCTTTAGGGTAGACAATTTGGCAATATTGATTGAGAACATGTCGCCCGCATACCCTAATGATTTGATTCCTAAAATTTTTGCTCTCTGCAATTATAAGAAAAGGGTATCTTATGTTTCGACCAGCCCTAATCTTATTATGTGTCAAAAAAGGAGACATTTCTTGATCCGGGGACTAGTTGTTCCACGTTGGCCCTACAATATTAGGTTGTGCTTTGTGCTTTGTTTTTTCTCATTAGAACATGGAAGGGTTTAAAAGGGTATTGTGCGGATTGGATTTTAGATTATGCAAAAGGGAACATGATCCCTACCATTACTTTTGTCGAGGCAATTGTCTTGGCTCTTGTCTCTTAATTTTTTTTCCTCATTGGGGTTTTTTTATTTGTTCTTGTTCATTTGAGGGAAATGAGAACCTTATGGAGATGGAAGGTTGTCGAGGACCCATGTTCTTTCCTGTGACTAGGACTATATCTTATGGTACAATTTGACTTCATAACTTATGCCAAGGTCTTGATCTGAGAGGATCCATCCAAAACCTGTTTGTGGTCCTCCATTTCCCTTTTTTCCGAGTGTAGTTGAAACTCTGAACAATTTAAAACCAACTCGTATTTCAAAATATTGATTCATCATTTATGACTTAATTATTTTCTAAACATTATTTTACATCTCGATCAATGAACACCAGAGAGCTCAAGAACGGAACAAGAGCCAAAATTATCGAATTAATTATGTGGTCGATCAAGATTATCGTGTTGCTAATCTCGATTACAATTATACATCATTGTTGTCTTAATTTCAATATAAATTTAGTTATTTATAATCGAATTCATCATACGAAAAATCTATAAATCATATATATTTATCAATTAATACTGTATTAATTATGACAAGATTTATTCTTGATTAATTTCGATCTTCGGATCTAGGTATAAAGCCTTTCTAGAATACATAGACATGTAGGCTCAAATCTTCCTTGATTCCTGCTGTAATCTAGGTAGGTAGATTCTTGGAATCATCTCAAGCAAGGAAGATGGATCAAATTATAGACAAGCATCTAATCATGAACACATTCATTGAATTTCCCTTTATTCTAATCCCCATGAGATTTTTTTTTTCCTTAGTGAAAAGCGTAGATATGCCAAATTATGCCCTTCTTCCATTTTGACTATCAATCATTTGTAAAATGAATTCCACTTTTTAGTCTAAAGCAACTTTTTTTTTTTTTGATATATAAAGGCGCAATCTTCATGATTTTTTTTTAATAGCATATACCTTGAAATACCCACAAAATTAGAAGGCCATTATGAAAAGCCCAACAAATATCTAAAACCTAATCTTAGCTGATTGCAAGATTACACTAATCAAATCCACAATGACTTCCGGAAGTAATTGACACTCACCTGTCTTTTTCTTGTTTCTCTCAATTCGTATATAGAATTTTCATGATTTTCACCATAGTCAGATGAGTAATCCTTGCATCATCTTTCATGAAGGTTCAAAATGGCATAAACCAAGCTTCAATGACATATTATTCGAGGAGAAAAACGGAAATTGGTCATTTTAGTAATGCAACACAAATTAAAACAATAATAATGTATTAAATTGTTTTTTTGAGTTTATATAAAATACATGAGAAAAAGATTTATCATCGGGTTTTGATCCATTAAAAGATTATAAAAAGAGATTTTTCTAAAATTGGTCCGAGTCTAAGAGGATTGGTCTATAGGAAGTTAATGAAATAAGCTCAAATTTTAACTATATAAAACTTTTATTCTAAAAGTTTTGAATAATTAGAATTTATTCCGATCACTTTGAATTTTTATAGCCACAAAATAATAGATTAATAGAAAGAAAAGAAGGCATAAGAGCTTGTTTTGGTTTGGCCAGAGACTTTTACACTAGATTTACACTAGATTTTCAATTTTATTTTAGTTGATTATCGGTATCGAAAAATTCGATAAATCTGGTTCAAGTGTAACTATAGAACCCAATTAAGGGACGAGCTCTCCTAATACTTATTTTTTTATTTCTAAAATTTGAATTTAAAATATTAATTAAGAGAGCTTGATATTTTACTATTAAAATCACGTGTTGTTAATCACTAGACTTTCATGCGTCAGCAAGATACTCCGGAGCCTTTAAATTGCCAAGACGAGGAAAAGTTTTATTAGCTAATTGATTTTATATTTCTCATGTACCATAAACCAATAAAAAAATTAAAAAAAAGTTATGGGTTTAAGATATAGTTTATCATAGTAATTTTATTATTCAATTTACAATAAGAAAATAAGAAAATAAAATGCTTCAAAGGAGTTCTTATTTATTTATTTTTTTGCTTTTTGAAAGGAGAGGAGGAATATATTTTGACTAATGTGTGTTTTTATAGATAAAAAGATAATACTAAAATAAGGGTGTTAATCAACTTTAGATTATTACAATCGTTCTCGAGAGCTGTCATGGCTGTCTTTTCTCGCATCGCTATCCTCATCTCCATCATCAACATTACATTAGCTTCATTATCATCCATTTACAACTTTTTAGATACCATATCTTATGGAAAAGAGATAATACCTTAAAAGTATACTATATAATACATGTCCTTTTAAGGCCCCCAACAATCATCTCACTCTAATCAAGCAAAAATATCCTCCCCAGTTTGATTATTGATAAATTGTTTCTATTTAAAATTCCCTTTTCTAGTCGATTATTAAGTTATTCTCGAATAATATTTTAAAAGTTGATTCGAGTTAATTTAATTCATTTTGACGACAAGAAATTGAGATCAGACGTTTATAATCTATGTGGGGTTTTTTAGAAAATTGCATTCAACATTAAAATTTGCTAATTAATAATGACTTTATGCTTGCATATGAAAAAAAATTGTAACTTTTTTTTTTGGGAAAAATTATGCAATTCAATGTAAAAATTGAAGGGAATAGAGTGAAGGCATCCCCATCCCCCCACAAAAAAAATGTCAAGAGGTAAAACTACTAATAGAGCTTTTATATTATACACGATATTTCATAAAATTTCGAGATAATTTCACAATATTTCACCAAAAATTTTTTAATATTTCCTAAAAAAGACCAATATTTTGAAAAATTATGCGATAAATTGTCAAAATATTTTGGATATTTCGAAATGTCATATTTTTTAATATGCTTTGCTAATTGCTCTTTGTATTATACTGGATTTTGAACATTTTCAAGTAAGTATTGTAAATGTTGTCTAACAAAAAACTTTAGAATTCAAGATTACCAAAAAAAAAAAAAAAAGTAAAAGCTTTTGGTTTGTCCAAGTAAAAGTATTGTATTATAATGGATATATATTTTTGGCATTTATTTAATTTAATAGAATTCAATATAATTTAGAATATAAATTAAGTTGGTTTAATTAACTATGATCACTCTGTAAAATTTTTACAACCATACATTATATATATATATATTAAATTTATCACTTTTTAAATAATATTTCACGCTAAATGATACATTCGATATAAGTTTTTGCTTTTATTTTCATATTTTTTTAGAATTGTATGAAAAGTTTTCATTGTTTGATATAAATTTTCAACAAAAGAGAAATTATGAAATTGAAACCAGATGTTTTTTTTTTTGGTATATGGGTTTTATCCGATTAATCTGATTTGAATACTATGAGGTTCATTTTAAAGATTGACTCTCTCATATCCTTTTTTGTCATTTTCAAGGTTCGAACTCGAGATATTTAATTAAAGAGATAGAGTGTCTGATCACTCAATTGGAGTTTGGTTGAAGATGATTATTATTATCAGGAGAAATTGAATCTGTGGTTGCAGAAGCACGCTTCTTTCTAGACATAGGGCAGTGATTTGTTAGAACTTGGTGAGAGATCGTTTTCCATAATTAAAAGAATCAATATTTATTTAGTGGATGTGGGGGATATAAATCGTTTTCTAGTTGAACTTCAAAATTAATTCGGGTGAATAATTAAACCGACTTTATGGGTATTGAAATGATTGACGTGATTTATTAATTGAGAAAGCCATGAAAGTGATGGGGATTCTAAAGTTGAGATATAGCCTATGCTTGTGGAGATGGAGGCTTCATATATATATATATATATATAATATTCTTTCATCCCATCAATAATTGAATTTATCAAAATTTTTTCTGTTTTACTTGTGTGTTTTATTCCAGGAAATAAAAAGTTAGTGAGGGTGTAAAATTCTACATACAAATTCTATGAATTCCCTTTTAATTGCTTAAAAATTGAAAAATGATAGATCTCATTCATTTTTTTTTTTAATATCTCATTTCTCTATTTTCGTGACTCTTAACCGGGGATATAATCGATAACTTAAAAACTTATATCCGAAAGTTAAATATAAAATAAATGTTACAATTTCAAAAAACAAAAATTATAATATTTTTAATTATGCATATCTAACATTTTTGTTAACCCCTAAATTAAAATTTATAATTATTTAAATCAGATTAGTCAGATTTATAGATATAATTAGTCAAACACCAAAAAAAGTTCTAATACAAGGACTCCAAACCAGATGAAAAAAAAAAAAAAAGAAATTTAATTCACTTAGCCTTTGCTTATCGAAAAGTAAGGAAAGTACCCTATGTAGAGTAATTACTCCCCTTAGGTATTATGAATTCCAAAAAATTAATTGCACAAAAAAAAAATAATCGGTGACTCAAATATTAATTAACATATTTGGTTAATTTTAAATAATTATTTACAGAAATTAAAATAAGCAATGATTATTAGATTCCTAGGTTATTGCCACGATTAAGACAATCATATTATTATATACATACAGATGGTCCTTAATAATGGACTAACCACCTGATGAGGTGCGAGTCTGATGTGAACCTCATGTAATTAACATTAGCATTAACGATAATATTATAGTTTAATCACAGATATTTTCTGCTCGTCGATGCCACGTGTTACTAAGTTATCGATGTGCAACATGTGCCTCCCCCACAACTTTACCGTACCTATTTCATTCTTGTAAGGATATCTAAGCGGTAAAAAATTAAATGAGTTATTATATATGCGAAATAAATTTATATTTTAAAAAGAAATAATATAAATAGTAATGAATATAACAACGTCAAATCCACCGAACCAAAGGAAGCTTACTTCAGATGACTTGTTGACATTTGCTTCACACCCTTCTTCGACCGTTGCTTTTTTAAATACCCTTTAGTCATTTTCATTAAAAAAAAAATTGTAGGATTAAAAAAATGAGGAAGGGGTTATTTATGCCCCACTCGGAGCAATTAATGAACAATTTTAGTAGTAATAAAATAGTGTTTATGATTTCCTAATTTATTTGATCTAATTAATGATGACGTGTAATACTTTCCTTCAACACCCAATCATTGTCAAAACCACTTTTCCCTCTTGTCAATTAAAGCGACCCCTTTCTACCATCATACTCATATTTATTAGCAACAAAATAAATAAATAAATAAATTTTAAATTCTCAATCGAGAACAAATGTGGCCCAAGCTGTGAAAAATAGACGTGAAGTAATATGATACTCCATCATATCATGCATGATGTGGATGCAGCATAAGATGTCCATTAGATGAGACAATTTTCAAAGTTGACTTGGTCCTTGTCATTCATACTTTATAATATATATATATATATATATATATATAAAATTCAAAATTTGAGTAAGATATTTAATCAATTTTTTTAAGCAATATAAATAAATTATTTTTATGGTTTGTAAGCTTTTTTCAATATTCTTAATAAAAGAATTTTTGTAACTTATTTAACATTATTATATCATTTACCATATATTTGTGAAATTTTATTTGTGATATATGACATTATCTCAAGTGGCAAATACTGAGGAGAAATTATGAAAAATGGGTGGCCCCGATTGAATGGTGATGGGTTCAACAGCATCAGCAAGGGGATCAACACGAACGATAATGGAGGTGGACTACATACTGACATAATCTCCTTTGGTACAAAGATGGGTATCATTATCATCGCCCACAGAAGCAGGAATCTTATCGTTTCGTGATTCAGTCAATCATGACCGTCCGCATATAATTAAAAGCAAACGCATGATTATTATCCAAAAAAACCAATACGCTGTGCAGAAAAGGGAGTCTGATCTGGTCTGATCTTGAAAGCCTGAAAATCATGAAATCAACGGTTGAGAATCCAAATATTTGGTACTTAAACAGACGGTTCCCATTTCGCCACGTCGCCCGTTTTCCACGCCCTTTTTAAGAAGAACATTTACTTAAAAAAAATAGTGGATAAATAACCGCCGTTTCAATTAACCTAATAATAAAGTCAGGATATATTAAAAATTAAAAATTTTATTCTTTTTAAAATAAATTTATAACTTACATATATATATATATATATATATTTTTTCGTCCCGTACGATATATTTTTTATTTTGTCCCTCTGTACATAATCTGCAATATATTAACTTTATGGAAAATAAAGTAATTATATAAAAAATTTATATTGTTGGATTTTCATAAAAAATGGGAAATGAAAAATTTTTTACTTTCTTTTTTTAACAAAAGATTTATTAGGAAAATAGGAAAATTGAAGTTGTACATATGGATCCAACTTTATACAAAAAACGTATAAGTTTGATGTAACAAAAATAAATGTTAATCGTGAGGGAATCAAGAGAAAATGTTAGAATTTTTGGTTTTGATAAGGGGTCGTCAGATATATTATTTGAGATATTTTGATTGAATCGTTATAAATATTAATATTTTTATGATTTTTATTATTTTATAAAAAAAAAAAAAGAAAGGGGAAAATTGCAAAATGCAGGAAGGGCTTAGGCCCCACGGGGCATGCATAAAAATATGATGATAGTATGATGCCAAAAAAATGAATGAATAAATGAATGATGAATGGGGGAGAGAGTAATGATTACAAATGGGGTCATGATGGCAACGCTACCCTCCGTCGAAAATAAATGATTAAATCAAGAGCAATAACAACACACACACGAGACTGCGCAGCCACAGCCGCCATTTACTCTTCTCCCTATTTGTGATGTTTAATTATTGTTCTTTCCTCCCCCGGGCCTAGAGAGAGAAAAGCAAAAGATTCGAGAGAGAGAGGGGGGGTGGGAGGGAGGCCAAAAATAATGAGTATTTAAAGGGGTTGATGAGGGTAGCAATGTGTATTCGCTTGCAATAATGAATCACTCACCAAAGCACACCCCCGCCGAAGAGAAAAAGTCCT
Organism: Dillenia suffruticosa; assembly: GCA_033439265.1. Classification (NCBI taxonomy): domain Eukaryota; kingdom Viridiplantae; phylum Streptophyta; class Magnoliopsida; order Dilleniales; family Dilleniaceae; genus Dillenia; species Dillenia suffruticosa. The sequence continues at coordinate 5,458,600 of JAVTVX010000027.1, forward strand.
AACCCTTCAAAAACTTAACGGTTTTTTTATTCCCCTTATTCTCGCAAAAAACGCAATCTTTCGTTATCTTCTCCAGTGTCAAAGAGAGAGAGAAAGAGAGAGAGAGAGAGAGACCCTTCATCTTTGCTTGTCTCACAGAGAGAGAGAGAGACCCCTCATCTTTGCTTGTCTCATACGTTATTCAGTCCCCTATTCATCTCCCTACCGCAAAATTTACACCCTATACTCTCTTTACACTCTTTATTAAACCACACCCCCACTTGAAATTCAAATAGTGAAGTGAAATTCACAGAGAGACAAATGGGAGAAATGGTTGTGAAAGTGTTAATAGTGAGAGAGTTCGACCCAAAGGAAGACACTATTGGGGTTGGAGAAGTAGAGAGAATATGTGAAGTTGGTCCTAGTGGAAAAATGTCTCTCTTCACCGATCTTATGGGCGACCCTATTTGCAGAGTGAGACAGTCACCTGCTTTTAACATGCTTGTAAGTACTATACCTATTGATTTCCATTTTTAATATATACTGTCTATTGCCTATTTGCATTTATGTTGGGTTATGCGTAGGTGGCTGAATTGGTTTCATTTAAAAGTGGTGATGGTGATGATGATGAGAAGAATAACACAAAGAAAATAGAAAAAGGAGAGATAGTTGGGATGATTAGAGGATGCATCAAAACCGTTACATGTGGAATAAAGTTCTCCAGAAATTCCAAAATTAACACCCCTCAACCCCATCCTATTTTCACTAAACTCGCCTATATTTTAGGCCTTCGCGTTTCTCCCGCTCATAGGTATTCTCTCTCTCTCTCTCTCTCTCTCTCTCTCTCTCTAACTATATATTAGAGTTTCTTTTCTACCCATGTACCAATACAGTATGCGTGTGCTCATGAAGTCTGTATTTCTACTTTAATTTAAAAAAAAATATTGGACAAAATCTATACAATGAATGCATAATAGCTCATAAATTTTACCAAATTTGGCTATTTGATATGACCCATTGTCGACCAAAGTTTGCTTTTTTCTCTACTTTTATTGCAACCCCACTAATCATTGTTCCTTTTTCTTGTTTTTTATTTCAACCCCTCATTTTTAATCAATTTTGATTATTTGTTTTTAATATCTGTTTTTTTTTTGTAAAATTGTAGGAGGATGGGAATTGGGTTGAAGCTGGTTTGTGGGATAGAAGATTGGTTCAGAGAAAATGGAGCCGAATACTCATATATGGCCACAGAAACCGACAATGAAGCCTCGATCAAGCTCTTTACCAACAAATGCGGTTATTCTCGGTTTCGGACTCCATCTATACTAGTCAACCCGGTTTATGCGCACCGAGTCAAGGTCGCAAAACGGGTCAAAATATTCAAACTTAGTCCGACCGAAGCCGAATCTCTGTATCGACGAAAATTTTCAACCACCGAGTTTTTCCCAAGAGACATTGACTCGGTTTTGAACAATCAGCTCAATCTGGGCACGTATGTAGCGGTTTATGACGAAGATTTCGAGGATGATTCGTGGCCGGGTTCGGTTCGGTTTTTAACTGACCCGCCAAAGTCGTGGGCAGTGTTGAGCGCCTGGAATTGTAAGGACGTGTTTATGCTCGAAGTCCGTGGCGCGTCGTTTTGGAAGCGCGTGGTAGCCAAGACAACCCGAATTGTTGACCGAGTTTTCCCGTTTCTGAATTTGCCTTCGGTTCCTGAGCTGTTCAAGCCATTCGGGTTGCATTTCCTGTACGGGTTGGGAGGAGAAGGCCCACGCGCGGTGAAATTAATGAGGTCGCTGTGCAAGCACGCGCACAACTTGGCTAAGCAGCACAAGTGTAGCGTGGTGGCGACCGAGGTGTCCGCACACGAGCCACTGAGGTTAGGAATCCCTCACTGGAAAAAGCTGTCGTGCGCCGAGGACTTGTGGTGCGTGAAGAGACTTGGGGAAGACTACAGTGACGGCTCTGTTGGTGACTGGACGAAATCACCTCCGGGGCTATCTATTTTTGTTGACCCTAGAGAATTCTAAGCAGAAAATGAAAAATGTTCCCAAGGGTTTTGGGTAAACAAGAGGAGAGAGAGCGAGAAGATATGTTTTGTTGTTATGAAAGGAAAGTATCCTCTGTTTTTGTTATGACTTTCTCTTTTTGTAAATGGAATTTGCTTTTTGGATCCTCTTCTGCCCAAACGCAGCCTTGTGCGGTTTTGAGTTATCCTATGTCTTCACTTTAACTTATTCCTAAAGAACCTCAGAAAGAAAAACAAAAGCAAGGTTATTTTAAGAAAAATGAGAAATAATGTGTTAAATTTTTGTAACGAGTTGGAAATAATTAGCTTATTATAAACCCGTATGTCTATTTGTTTTGTTGTTGCTATCGTTGTAACTTGGGAATATCCTTAAGAAGGGTCTCAAGGCCTTTTTCTTCCCGATCTTTCTTTTTGGTCACTTTATATCTCTTTGTGCAAACTTTGCATCAAACGCTAGATGGACGCCAGTACCCCACAATATCCCACATACAGTAATGGACCATAAGTCTTGGTAGGGACAATTTTGTCTTTTGATACAATCACTGAATTGGGCCATGGGGGGAGAGAGACAGAGAGACAGAGAGAGGGGTGTATGTGTGGATGATAAAACTTTGCTTGGTGGGGTGTTCAGTTGTGCTTTTCTTTATTAGATTATAGGTTTTGCTAAACTTGGTTGGTGATGTGTTGGGGGTATAGAGAGAGAATTGATAGTTTGGCCTTTAGCTGCTCCAAATGAAATAAAAGAGAGAATTGGGGAATGAGATGAGGGATTCGATTCGCCCTCTTTTCTTGTCCTTTCATTTTTACGTTATTTTAATTATACAACCTTTGTCTTCTGGTGGGTCTTAACCTTTTTTTGAGCTAAACATGATTTATATGGTGACTATAATAGTTTAATTGTTGGGGGTAATCTAGAATCATTGTTTTAGCCTTTAAGAGCCTCTTTCATCAAAATACTTGGTGAGAAAATATAATTGTTCCTTCATTTGTATTTTCTAATTCTTTTTTTTTTCTTTTGTCTCCTTAACTTGGTCCACCAATGAGTTTTCAGAGTTTTGTTCTCATTAATTTTGGCCGAGCTGCTATCGGGTCCTAATCAGGAAGGAGTTTTTCCAATATCGTTTTTGTCACTATCAAGACTTGAACACAAATTTTTAGTTTGAGGTGATAGCGCATTTCCCACTAAACTAACGAAACGTTAATTCTAATTCATATATATATATATATATATAATATTTTATATTATAACTAAACATTTAGACTTAAATAGTTGCTCAAATAATTCAAAACTTTCTTATTTATATTATAGGCTCTGAATTCGAGTTTTTTTTTTTATTTCATTATTATTATATATATTATACTTCAAATCGTTATCTACTTGAATCAATTGGGCTGATTTGTATGTCCACAACTTGTTTCAATTTTACTTTATTTTACTTGCAACATTTTCAATTAACTAAATTTCTTTTTAAAGAAGTTTAAAGTTTTGCAAGTAAATATTAACATTTTCTATAACTTAATTAAAATAATTATTTTATTAACAAATTGTTTTGAATAAAAATCTCACCTAACCCTAATTTTCTAGAATGAAGCCTTAACATACTCCAAAGTTTGAAACCACTTGTTATACATACAAAAGATTTTTTTGGGAACACGTCTGTATTTTTTCTAGGAGTATAAGCTTTCATTCTGAGGCAATCGTATACATGATAGAGAGAGGTTGAAAAAAAGTGGATGCAAAACACGTCGAACATAGAAAATTTGAAGGCAAGGGAGGGCTCAAGTGACTTCGACCTTAGCCATTGACATGGTAAGATAATCTTTTCCTTCCCTGTCCTTTACTTCTCCATTTTGGCCCATTTCTTTTTGGCGCTTTATAACTAGTCCATAATAAATTGAAAAGAAAACATCGGCTAGTGACCTTTTGTTGTTGTGCATGAGAATGAGAGAGAGAGAGAGAGAGAGAGTCACGAATTCCTCACTAAAAGATCATATGAATCATGGGAGAGGAGGAAGGTTGGATGGTTGAAGAAACAAATAAATGTGAATGCTTGGTGGCACTACTCGTGTCCAAGCTAAAATAGCCATGGATGGATATAAAGGAATCTTCCTCATTGTCTTCTAATCGATAATATTAATCAAGTACTACCAAACATATGTAAACAAAGCTAGAAATTGCTTTGATTGGTAAGAGTTTTATTTGGGGTGGCAAGTTCAACTTTTTGGTTTTGTTTATATGCCTCACACTTTCTTATTAGAAGAGTTTTAGAACAAACAGTTCTAAATATTTAATGGGTACGAACTAATTTATTAGAATTGTTCAACCCATCTTAACTTTTAAGAAAAAAAGGTTTGTCAGCATTCATAAAAGTTGGGATTTTTAATCTAATAATGTGTGACAAAAACCCTTCAACAAACTTTGAAATTTCTAAAGAAGTTTCTCTCACTCCTCTTAGAAGCTCATCTCCATCTTCTTCTCTAACTTGAACACATAATGTGTTAGGTTTGGAGGAACATAACTTTTTCAATGTCTTTATCACAAGAGAGAAAGCATGTGTATGTGAAAAAAAGCAAGAGAGCTTTCTAAGAACAAGTGCTGTATTGACTAAGAAACTAGAAACGAGCATATGATATAAACATATTCTAGGATGCATTGAAATAGAAGGTTTTTCTCAATTATTTGCACCAAAGAAAAGTTTGCTTATAACATCCCCCTTTTCTTTCTCTTTTCTTCCATATTTTCTGCAACCAAAGAATTCATATCCAACAAGATAATTTAGGGTTCAACATATAAACAATTGCTTTCTAAAATTTGCTCGAATAATGTTTTTACGATCGAATGAACTAATGCGGTGATAATATATTCAACCTTATTATCTTTAAAAAAAAAAAAAAAAAAAAACCTAAATTTGAGTTGTCCCGTCAATGTAGAGTAATAAACTTATTTGAAGTTTATACTCTGTCGTTTGATCTACATATAAAGGTACCAATAAAACTAGAATTGATGCCAAGTGTGTAAACTTCTTGGAAGCTGTCCTTTCACGTTATAAAACTTTATTAAAGGGAGTTTATGTATACTAACAAAAGTTGAGAAAGGCAATTAAATATCGAGTCACTTTGCACCAAATTCTTTGTTGACTTCAACATGGTGGTTTAGGTACTAGGAAATAGAGTGAACCTTTTTTATATATGGGTTGTTTTAAGTCATACTTGGTTGGTAATTTCTTGGTCATGATGTCTTGTTCCTTTTTCTTCCTAGTCATGCATGCAGAGTCAAGTCAATTACTACAATAGCTACTTTGTTTGTTTACATAAGAAATTGCCTCTCTCTCTCTCTCTCTCTCTCCCCTCCCAAAGAATTAGTCAGAGTGACGTGAAAGTTTGGTTGTGATAAGAAAATGTTCTTTGAAAGCAATTAAGGAAATCCACCAGGTTCATTTGCTCGGCTTGGGATTTAATATAGGATAACCATTGACTCAATTGTGCCACAATAATATGAATGCTTCCATTATGCAAAATAATTACTTTTTTGTTTTTTTTTGACAATGTTTGGTGACAATGGAACTTTTTTGGATGCTTCGTGGGCTCCCTAGAGTCAAGGTAGTCAAGGTCAACTACTAGTGTAGGTTTACAATTAGGTCCAAACTTGCCTAGTAGATGCCTAATAGTGTTGGCAATTAAGTTCTGTTTTCTCTTTTTGGATAATGTTCTTGGTTGGTGACAGGGCCAATCAATCTTTATACGCATATTTTTACGGTTTTCACGAACCCCTGTTGCAGTGAGTAATGTATTAGTTAATTCAGCCGGTAGATTTTTTATTTGAATCTTTTTTGGTTAGAGGGTGTTGACTATTACTGCGAGTAGAATTGGTATCGAATCTCATGTATAACCAAAGGTAGAAAGGTTTATACCAATACTTGTTGGCGTAGGTGGAATGAATATTTTCCTCTCTTAACCGGATCGGAAGTTCGGCTCCCCCTGGCCATGGAAAAAAACAATGTTGGGAGTCCCGTCCCCACAAATGAGCCCTGCAGTGGTCGATTCAGATTAATCGGGACGAAATTTTGGATATTAAGTGGTGACCAAGCCAAAGTACCCAAAAAAAAAAAAAAAAAAAAAAAAAAAAAAAAAAAACCGAAGAAAGGTTTATGGATAGAGAGTGACTTATCCTATCCACATTATGCGATTAGACACCCTACTTGCCAATTTCATGTTTGAGAATCCAAAACTGGACCACCCTTTTACATAGTCAACCAAATTTCTGTATATATTGTCGAACCCACTTCCATCTACATCCATCCATAAATTTTCGTTGGTGATGGTGTTAGGTCTATGTAGATTTGCCTTTGGGTTAATGGCTCTCTGGCTCTTTCAGACAAATTCGAATCGATTCGATTTGGACTTGGCAAGAAAAGAGCCAAAAAAAAGTTGATTTGGACTTGAAAGCGAGAGCAAAGCAAGGATAATTTACTAGGCCCAGCATCCTTTCTAATGTTTTGGGCCTATAGGAGCTATTGGGTTGAAATACTGTGTTTCTAATGAGTGTAGTGACATTCGTAAGTTAAAAGGGCCAAACCTAGAAAGAGAAAAAACAAACAAAAAGGCAACACAACGGGGTAGCACATCTCCAAAACTCTCAGCTAGTAGGGAAAAAAAAAGTGATTTTTGCAAGAGAAGTGCCATGAATTTGCAAGCGATGCCGACATTTCTAAACTTCGATGGCAGGCCAGTTTGTGCTGGGTTGGCCTTCCTATATCTATGCAAAAATTGCATTTATTATTGCTTCTCCTTAAAAAGTAAAGATCATCTACAACAGGGATCTGTTAGCAGCCACCATGGGAAAGCTAATGAATCTCTGCCATAGAATTCAAATTCAATGTCAGAAACCAACTTTAAGCCTTGATGCACCCCAAAATCTTAGTATCAAAGTAGGCATGGTAACCCAAAAGATTCTTCCTAGAATCACCAACCCAACCGTTATTGTAGTCTCTAATCAGACAACCACACCCAGCTAGCTTTAGATTTCTCTTGCTAGCACCTTCTGAATTTATTTAGCCTTCATCCAAACAGTATCAATCATAATAGTAAGGTCATGTAATACCACATCACTCATATTAATAGTAGTAAAGAATTCTGAATCCTTATCCAACATAACAAATGAAGGTTCTGGGGTCTTTGAAAGTTTGGATCGAAGAAAGCCCTATTACTCCACTGTCATAATAACCAATAAATCGTGGGCCAAATAAAAGCCGAGGCACATTCAAAACCATAGACTCTGCATGCTTGAAATTCATAATGATCCAAGGAGGAAAATCCAAGACAAGGTAAGGCTTGAAACAAGGCGCCACAATCTGGGCTCTCAGATGAAGGTTGGTCTATTTTTCCGTAGGACAAGAAGGGCATACCAGATTTCCCCAGAAATGGCATCTTAGATCATTAGTTAACTTATAAAGAGCCATCTTCCCAAGGAACACAAATACGCTCAGGCCTTTTCACAACCTTTTCCACACTTCATCCTGTCGATTCCAACACCGATGAACCAGGGGTTTGTAGGCACTTCTAACAGAAAAGGCCCAGCCTTTTCAGGTCCCCAGCAAGGGGAATATCATTCCTCAAAGAACCATGAGGTAAAGTTGCATGCATCTTGGCTAGAATGCCGCGGGAAAGCGTTGCAAGTTATCTTGGGGTAGAGTTGGAGGAAAAAAGAAAACGATTTAAGATATGACTTCCACACGGTGAAAAAGTCCGCAGTCCTCAAAAGAAGGCTGATAGTAAGAACAGGCTTTAAGGCAAAACCAAATAGGATTCTCAGGCTTGACTGGCATTGGCTGTTTGAATTAAACCCAATCAAGAATAATTAACCCTAACACAATTACCATGACTTTCTTTTTTATTGGTAAGAAATTACCAGAGACTGTTTTGGTCTAGATTTTGTATCAACTAGAGGCAATTTTCTTACAATTCCTACTCATATGGTACAGCAAAACTGGGTTACTAGCAAATCCCATAGCTTCAAAAACAGAAGTTCAAAAACAATAATAACTAGCCAAAGTCTCTTAAGCAACAACACCTGGTTTGGCAAAATCCCTATTTCACTCCAAGCAACGTACCTCGTTTTTTTCCCTAGAACATGTCAGTGGCTTCTAACTTCCTAATGTCAACAAGACCCGGCTTTTCCATTTCCTGCATTTACTCTGCTGAAACTATGATAGGGAGTGTCTCCTACTCTGAGAAGGAGTAGACCTTGTTTCTTCAGCATTGCTAGAATCGGGGCTCTCAGAAGTATCTGTGCTGCTAATATCACCTTCCCTCTCTTTGTTTGACCATAGCTTGGAGAATACCTTCTTTGACATGAGCAAGCCTTTAACTCTATTGGCAGCCACTTTCTCTGCACTAATTTTTGGCTCATTGTTTTGGTTTTTTATTGCATTTCTATCTGTTAACCTTAAAGTCACGAGCTCTCCTTTCAAAGCCTTGAGTTCCTCAGCTGTTGGCACAGAGTCCCAGTCTTCTTCAGTGTTGGTAGTTGCAGGCCTTGAGCTTCCGTGTGACCCACCAGGGAGAGAAGCCCTAACTGATCCAGGTATACGGGGTGTGGCACTACCATTAGCTGCTGCTGCTCTGACCTGCTCAAAGAAGAGAACCTGAACAACTACTCTCAATGGGAGTCGCTCATTTTGCACAGCATGCATACAAGCATCCATTGAGAGCTTCTTGCAGTCCATCAGCCTGCATATTTTCTTTCTCTCGCTTTTGCTTATCCCCAAATGTTCCTAAAACGAAAGGAATTAGCCATTTTTGCAATGACATCGATGATAATGATAGTTTGCAATGGATAATGATTCAACAAGGATGGCTTGAAATATACATAACTCAGGAACTTACTTTGAGGTACATGTCAATGGCTCGGTAAAGTCCATCATGGGTTGCTCTTGGGAATCCGGATACCATTTCAGCTAGCTCTACAAATGAGGATAGAGGCACATTTGGATCTCGTGCAATTTCAGCAAGGTAGCCATCAACCAGCTTGGCCACCATTGCCTTGGAAGCATCTGAGGCATATCTAGGGCTTCTATCTTCTGGGAATTCGGGTTCCAATGGAGGATCACGATCAGCCCTAGCAACCTTTTGCTCCATGATAAACTCCTCAACTAAGTTCTTCACAAAATTAACATCAAAAGATGTTGCTTCCCCGGGAGAAGCTCGAATTAGGAGATCAGTGACTGCAGCCTCTCCTAGCTGCTGACCAATTCTCTTTGTTAGCTCTCTTCTTCCCATTTCTCCACAATCCAACAATGTTGCTGCCTTCAACAACCTGATCAGAAAACTACAAGGTACACTGCCCTTCTCTGTTGGCAACAGCCACACGATCGTATCCACCAGTGACCTATACTTACTAAAATCACCACCTTGAATTGTACCCATGCTGAAACCTGGCAGCCTTCTGAATGCATATGCTCTTAAGGCTTCACCAATGACATCATTAGAAATTGTTCCCTTGGTTTTTATCGTGGCAATCATCCGTTTGTATGAATCAATGTCAAGCTCACAAAGGTCTTCAACCCACCAATCCTTTGGAACCATCTGGGCTTTTCTCACACCATTCCATTGAATATCACTTCCGTTCTCTGATGGAAGCTTTTTCCGGTTATATGTATACGACCAATCCACCTTTGAAGTATCAATGGAAGCCTTGGCAGCTATGGATTCCAGACAGTGACTGACCACCTTCAGTTCCTCACACCAAGGAAGAAGTGATCTTGTAGTTTGAAGAACAATAATGGAGTCTTTCCAACTTCGGAAAATGCTGGAGTTAAGGAAAACATCAATTTTGTATACAAGGTTTCCTTTCTCAACAGTTTCATACATCTCTAGGTACTCAGCTGCACAGCGTGCTGCAACTACATTGTAAGCATTAAGAGTGACCGTCATTCCATAACAGAACTTAGCACAGACTTCAAAAGCAGCAGGTCCACCCGGAATATCTTGGATATGGATTTCATTATTGCTTTCTTCATTTGCAGCCCCAACCAATTTCTGTAGTCGGGCACTCTTGGATAGAAGGGGAAACTACAAGCATATAGGTAACATACTTAAATCAGATCAAACAAACATAAAAATCAAACTTGAAAGCAATAGAACAAAATCTGAACAAAGATATCAGAAAGCATGTGTCCTATGTAAGGCCAGAATTTGAATAGATTTCTCAGAGTCTGGCATGCTAAAAAGGCAAAGATAATAGATACAGATACTAGCATCGATTGAGTGTCCATCAAACAGCCAGCCAGTCAAGGCCTACCAATCATCAAACAGAGTGGAAATGATAATATGCATATGCACAAAGTAATTGCAAGAAAAAATCTTGATTCTTTGTATTGTACACAAATTTGGTACCTTATGCAGATAGAACTTCACACCCCCAGTGTTTACGACCATGTCTGTTGCCAACTCAGTTGCAACATACCTGCACATGGGAATATTTTCCAAGTCAGGTCACTTAAATGCTTGACAAATAAATGCTCAAATTAACTTAATTACCATAATCTGAAAATGAATCAACAAAGAGATTTTAAATGCAATTGGTGCATGCCTATCCTTCTCAGGAAGTGCCTCCAAAAAAGGCTGAAGAGGAAAAAATGTGGGATTGACACCCATCTCGATCTTAATTAACCAGCTTCACAAAGGTAAGGCAAAAATTTAAGGGACATGGAAAAAATTTAAGGGATACTGTCCAAACTGGTCATTCAATGAGTTGAACATAGGTCCAAAAAAAGGTACTGTAATCTAGGATAAAAGAAAAGAGCAACCAGAAACCTGGCCATTTTTCTCTCAAATTCTGTAAGATGAAATCAAGAGCCATGTTTGCATAGATATAGACATGGGGATGTGGGAACAATTGTGCAACATTGAACTTTTGCAACAAGTCCTTTAAGCATGAAAGTAGCCTAAACATCTTTAAAACAAAATTCAACTACAATTTCACCATAGCATTTTTTTAGATGGAGATAAACGATTAAAGAAGACCATAAACATAATCAGAATCACCACCGAATCTGATTAGAAAAATAACAAAAGCAATCATTTCATGATTTTCTTCCCCCTCCCCTAATGTACCTTTTTTTTGGGTTTTCTTTTGCAACTTTTTGTCAACTAAATTCCATTAATCACATCCATGAAATCCTTTATCAGATAAGAGGTTGCAGAAAGAAACATAGAACAAAAAGAACTAATAGTTCAACCAGGCACTTGCCTAATACTATAAATGATTGTATTTGATCATTGAAATGACGCCAAGCTTTACTTTCAGAGGGATAATCAATGGAGAAGGGTCAAAACTAGAAGCAAAAAAAAAAAAGGTAGGAAGTAACCAGTAAGGATCAGAATGATGATTGACTTTGCATGATGAAAATAAAATCCGAGAAAAAGAGAAACCCCGTATACCTATGGCACTTCCCAAATCCCGGGTGAGGAAACCCCAAAATATAAGACACCCATTACCAAATGTTCAATGCAACATAACATCAACAATATGGTATTGCCCGGTAAAAGATTATCAAACAGCAATCTTAAAAGCATCAAGCAAAAGTAACAAAGGTTAAAGCGAAGCTCGAGGAAGGAATAAGGAATTCTCACCTCATATTGTCCCCATTGGTCTGAAACGAATCAGGCTTTGATCCAAGTTTCATAAACTTCATTTTGTCAAATGTAAGATCTGATTCTCCCCTTCAGATTCCAGTCACCAACACTTTATTAAAACTTCCCAGATAGGGAGAAGCAAACCAAGAGAAAAACTGATCTCCAGAATCTGACCACTTTCTGTAATTTAACGGATGGAAAGAAAATCCAATCCAAGTTACTATTGGTGTGTGATCTAATGGAATGGGACCGATTCTCTCTCACTAACCGAGAGAGAGAGAGAGAGAGCAGGGTATGTGTGATTTTTATGAAAAAAGGTCACTTGAAAGGTAAGTGACCCCAGAAAAACGCCACCTCGGTTGGAAGCATAGGCCAAAGACCGCAACAGATGGTCAGTACATGAGACATTGAAGACAGACTAAACTATTCCCATTATCACAAGACACACCCACTCGCTCAAAACTGACAACTCCACCAGCATCACCACCACCACTCTTCTCTCTCTCTCTGTCCCCCAATTCCTGCTTTTTCTGTGACACTTTGCTTATAATTTTTTAACCGATCTATTGCGAATAAATAACTAAAAAAACTTATTCCACCACCACAAATTTTGAAACACCAAATTCAAATAACCCACCTTTTCTATATGACCAATCCTATGTCGCCGTTGTTCCTCCGCTACCGAAATTACAAGAGACCTGTCATCGACGAATCAGTAAAACGAAACAAAAGTAAATAAAAAAACATATCTCGATATGAGTTGAATGCATCACTAAAGCAACAGACAGCTACAGAGAATCACAAGAAAGAAAAACTCCATTTACCAAAAAGATTGTCCCGAGATTGAAGTGTTTGTAACATCAAGTATGAAAAATACCAAAAATAAAAATAAAAACATCAAAATCAAAGTCAGATATTAGTACAAAATTGACATTGACACGGCAATCAATTAAAAGAAAACATCCCCATGGTCTACCATCACATTCTCCCTCACACAATCCAAGACTATATTCTAACAACAATAACGAAAAAGCCCTAATCCAAGACTATATTATGATCTAAAAAAATAAATTCAAAAAAAATTCAAATGGGGTATTTCAAAATTTTAATCAAGATCCAGATACTGAAATCGAGATATTTGAAAACTCACCTTTAAGATCTGTGAAAATTGATTGATCTCAAATAGATTTCTTTTTTGGTGGTATGTTAGTTCTTATGTCTCGAGTTTGGGTGAAGAAGAAGAATATAAATATGAGTTGGCAGCAAAACAACAGCCAAGGGCAAAGACATGATCACTCACTATTATCTGCAGGACATTTAACCATGACCCCACAAAACCTATCACACACTCTCTTCCTCCCTCCTCTCTCTCTCTCTCTCTCTCTCTCTCTCTCTCTCAAAAATAACAAATACCCTTGGCAAAGGGGAGATGAGCTGTTTCACATTTTCTTGCTGGCCACCCTTACAACACAATTCTACACAAAAGGTGTTCAAAAAGCTGAGAATGTTCTCTCTCTCTCTCTCTCTCTCTTTCTCCCCTTAGAATCAGCACCAGCGCCCCCACTACCTTTTTTTTTCCTTCACTATATAGTCACATTTTTCAATTGCAAAATCTCTCTTTAATATTCACTTTCCAGCTTCTAAAAAGTAGAGAAAAATTTTTTCACCCACTCTCTCTCTCTCTCTCTCGTAGTAGAAAGAGAGAAAGATACACCGTAATGCACGCCAATCTGACAGAGTCGACTTTGTTGTTCCCTCAATCAAAAACAATTTTATGTGCACCAGAGAACGACCCGTCCATCCATTCTCTCGCCCCAACCCTTCTCTCTCATCAAAATCAAGCAATCCCCCCCCCGGGCAAAAAAAACCCCTTGCAAGCTTTTTCCTTTTTATTTAACCCATTTTATTAATTGACTAATAATTTCACGTGTTATTTCCCAGGATCGGGATTGCTTTCTTAAAAAAGATAAAAAAAATAAATATATATATACATGCCAAAAAAAAAAAACCTTAACCTTCGAAAAATTTCAAACTCTCAACCTATATGCTATGGGTAACTCGAGACAATTGGGTTTCGCCCTCCTTGTTTATTTGGTATGATTAGATGATCGCCACACCGTAAGAGCAGTGACGATGCCTTAAATCTGATATTTCACATAGGGTCAGGGGTCTGTCGATCTTCCATTTATGAACTGAATATAAAGAACTTAAATATGTTTCAGGGAATATGGAGATATAATGTGGCAATGGAATATGGACCTGGCCAGAAAATGGGTCTCACATGATTCTAAACTTGTGGGATTTCTATTCTATTTTAATATGATTTGCTTTCTTAATGGATAAAGATTTCATCATTTCCACCGATACCTTGTGCTTGATTTAATTTAATATGCCGAACACCCTTTTAAATTATTTATTCAAAGTCAGTAAACCTTTGTGCCTAACTCTTCGTTCTCAGTGGGCGGCCTTCAGAGTTCACTATAACTTTTTTTTATAATATAAAGATAATAAAAATTATAAAAATATATAAGCCTATCAAAATTCGAATATAAACCTGAAAAAAGACATTAGAGGAATTTTTTACTGGTTGGTGTCCTTAAAAAACAGTTTACTGTGACTTTTAGAGGCCTATAGGCTTTGAGAGAAATATGCGGAGTATTTTATGATCGAAGAGATTAGAGGGGCAACGAGTTTTCTTTTTTATTATGATTCTGCAGACAAAAAGGCAGAATTTTTGACATTAATTAAAGAGAAAAAAAGTTTCACAAGTGTTGCCAAACCTGCTTATATTCAAACAAGTCTTCTGTGCATGCTGTGATTCACTTTCAATTGTTTAATCCTTTTTCTAATTACCATTATATTGAATTTGTGAATATTTTTTTTTTCACGAATTTGTGATGTGTGTGTTTGAATATATATGTATACATTATGAAATATTGAATCTTCACTTAAATGGCGGCTTTCTTAGATGAACAACAAGACTGTCTACAGAATTAAAATGGGTATATAGGATATATAGAAAATCAAGTCAAAGTATGGTAAGTTGGAGTTGGAGAAGCATATATTATCAATCAACTACTTTTCTTTCCGTTGGTTGTGCAATAATAATGTTTTCCTATGCTTTGAATAGAGCAGTCTTCTTTCCATGCCAATCTAACTTAATTTAATGTGATATGATTTTGGTGCATCTCCGAAAAAAAAAAAAAAAAAAAAAAAAAGTGATACGATTTTGATATTCTCGAAGAAGTAATAAAAAGCCATGGAATAATTTTTGCGGATAAAAATATGATACATGAAGTTTGGTTATCTTAGATTTAACACTTTTTATGTTTCTGGTTTCACACTGCTTCACATTTAAGAAGAATAAGATTTTTATTCAAAGATCAAACCTTCGTGATTGTGTTTTCTTGTCGAGAAATTCTTTTGATATTTGACGATCGGTATTTGAAAATTTAATTAATTTAATTTGAATAGTTATAAATTTTTATTTAGAGATTGACTCTCTCGATACTTATTTTATTATTTTTAAGATTAAAAATCAAAATTTTAGTTAAGTGAATCTAACGTCTTGTTATTAAATCCATAAATCATTGTTATATATATAAAATATCAGTATTCAATAATCACATTAAACCCGATTCAATTCGGGTCGAGTTGAGTTGATTTCTCAACGAACAAAACTTTTTAAATATTTATTTTTTTTATATATAAAATTTGAATTTGATATTTTAAAAAATATATATCAATATCAAATTAGTCGATCAACTACACCTTGTGGATTATATAGTTCCCAAGTCAAAAATGAATTATCAGTGGTTTATGATCATGTGATCATCAATCATTCTTTGAATCGTGGGATGAGATGTATAAGAGCAAAGATTGGCTGCGAAGCACTTGATATTTGCTTCAAAAATTTATTGATCGGATCAATCACAACCATGGACATCCCCCTTTGTCCTAGTGGACAAATTGTGCCCACAACCCAATCCCGTGATCCAATTCCAATCCCCTTTTTATTCTCTCACGTATCACATGCAATGGATGCCTCCCAATCACATACCTCGTTTGTCAACCAAATTCAATGTTAAAAATAATAATCAATAATAATAATTAATTAATTAAAAAAAAACTTTATGGGTTTTGTCAAACTAAACTATCTTAAACACATCCCATAATAATGTTCAATCTTTATTGTATCATAACATACACTATTTGGCAATATGAAAATATTTTTTTTAGCTAATTTTTTTTTTACCATCATTAGTATTCTGATTTCGTCTGATTAATTCAGTATAAGTATTATAAAATGCATTAAGAATTTGGTTCTCCATAATCTCATTTCCCAATTTCTATGACTCAAATCCAAAACCGATAATTAAGAAAATCTTAAAACATTTAGAATCCTATTACTCTGTTCAAGATCTTTGGATTGCTTTTAATCCCATCATTTATGAGAGATGAGATTGATTCCATACGTATAGTTAATGTGACTTGGAAAATATATCATATTTTCGCAGGTTGAGGAATCAAGATAAGTTTTATGTTATTTTACTCATAATATTTTTAATTAAAAACAATAAATTTATTAATAAATGAGTAATCATTATATAAATAAATTTTGATTTTGTTGCCATCGAAGAAACTGGATGATATTTTTAGGAGGGATGTTGTTTAAAGAGATTTATTTTGGCAGGCAAGGTGATGCATATTGATTGAAATGGTTGTCATGATAGTGGGGGAAAGAGGAGGGCCTACATTGCTACTAGTTTTAGACAGTTTGGAATCTTAATGGAATGTCTCAATGCCTTGTCCATATGTGGGCAGTTGATGAAAAGAGTTGGGGAGGGGGGTCTTTTGTGCATGGTCATTTGCGTTTGGATCAAAGTGAAACCTTTATGTCCCTGAACTTGTGGTGCGCTTGTAGCCAAGTGCCTTGATCTATCCTCACCTATGTAATGTTTCTCCTTTTCGGATAATATCAATCCCCACTTGAATGGAGAGATTGTCTGAATGTGAAAAAAGAAAAAAGAAAAAGGAAAGATTGCCCTTGATATGTTTCATATCCTGCTTCTGGTTCTAGCATGGCCCTCTACGTGAATCATTTGAGAGAGAGAGAGAGAGAGAGAGAGAGAGAGAGAGAGAGAGAGAGAGAGAGAGAGAGAGCTAACTTGCCTTCTAGCTACTTATAAAGCCACTTGGACTTGTTTGAATGTCGTTTGGAATAAAACGATTCCATTGCTTTAAGGGACGAATTTGGGTGAAAGGTGAAAGTACTCTATTTGCTCTTTTATCAATGAAATATTTTCATGCCTAAAATTAACAAAATTAACATTGCTTTTAGCTAAAATTCTTTCGGCTCGACCAATAACCACCTACCCGACTCAGCTTAAATTAACCATATTGAATTGAACTACGCAGGTTTCTATGTTTAACCGTGGGACAACAATTGGCCTTTGATACAAGAGAAAAAGAGAATCAATAAACAGTCAGTTTAATAAAATAAAATGTTAGATTTCTTAATTAAATTTTTAGTTCAAAATTTAAAAATAAAAAAAATTATGTCGAAAAAATCATCTTCTAAATAAGGTTTCACAAACACTCGAATTAAATTAATAAAAATATGATTTCGAATATCGATAATATGTGATAGATATAGAGAGAGAGAGTATCCACACAATCCCACCGATGTTTGACCAGATAAAAGAGATTAACGAGTTACAAATCACATGCCCTCGAAGATTTTTATGTTTAATCCATTGAATTGAGCATTATTACAAGGTTAATGCCCCCCACCCCCAATCTTGCTCATGGAGGGCATGAACTGATTATATTCCTCTGAAAGATTCTTGGTCCGAGCAAAAATATTTCTAAAAGCCCTTTGGAGTACTTTGGGGGAGAACCTTATCCCAGGCTTTTCCTACCCCTTTAAAAAAGTGTTCCTCTATATGCATACTTGCACATGAATGAAATCTTTCTCGATCAGGTTTTTATTTTTTTTTTTGGTGAAATTCTCGATCAGGTTTTTATATCAACCGAAAAGGGATGCTCTGTTTCCTCAACTAGGTTTCCCTCGCACTTTACAGGTATATGGCTGTTTATTAAGTTAAAGGCCTTCCAAATAAATGAACTTCCCTCACGTAATATATACTCAACCACAATAAATATACTCTAGAGCATAAAATTTTAATTAATTCTTATTTTGAGTAAAATTTTAAATTAAATTTTAATTAAAAGGAGATCGAGTCTTAGTGTAACGATTAACTTATGTTTTTAATGATCTCGAAATCATGGATTCAAGATATAAACGTTTATATTCTCTCCGTCTCATATTAAGTTTACAGAGTATTTTACTTATGGGTTGAGCTAAAAAAAAATTTAACTAAAAGGCTTTACTGATAGCCTCTGCCACCATATTAGTAATATATCAGCACCGGTTTCAAACTATTTTGGATTTAAGAGATTTGACTGTTTGCATGGCGTTGTCTACAATAAATGGTTTGAGAGTGACTCAAAATAAATATTATTTAATATTATAATTAAGATCTTATGTGTGAATATAATAATCAAGTTTAGAAGAGCAAAGTTAAATTAGATAATATTTTTAAAGTAATATTAATTTGAGTTTCTTGTAAAAGAAATTTAATTATGAAAATCTATATTTATTATAAAAAGTTTAAAAATCTAATCAAACATATTACAAATAAAATGAAGTTAAACCGATTTAAGCCAATACAAAAAGATAAAAATGAATCAGTTGATATAATGAAATAAATTCTCTAATGAATATTGAAAATAAAAAAAATTATATTAAAAAAGTTATTTCTTATAAAAAATCTAATAATAACTCGATATGGATTAATTACATAATGATTTTGGATATTAATCGGTCTAGTAAAAAAAAAAAATTAAAATGGG
Organism: Dillenia suffruticosa; assembly: GCA_033439265.1. Lineage (NCBI taxonomy): Eukaryota > Viridiplantae > Streptophyta > Magnoliopsida > Dilleniales > Dilleniaceae > Dillenia > Dillenia suffruticosa. The sequence continues at coordinate 5,477,159 of JAVTVX010000027.1, forward strand.
CCAAAGTGAATAGTATAATACGGGGTAGGATAGAGTTGATGCTCTTAGATTTGGCCTAACTTTTTATATGGTATTTTTTTTATCATCGATATTTGAGTTTTGTTCGATTAATTCATTTTGAATACGGTAAAGTTTATTTTAAAAGTTGATTTTTTTAAAATTATTTTTTATTATTTTTAAAATTTAAATTTGAGATTTTTGATTAAAAAGATAAAATATTTAATTATACATTTTAACGGAGTTAGGTTACCTATGGCATTTTGAGGGGCAAAGTACCAAACATTAAAAAAGGTGATGACGATGGCCGTGTGGACCTCGAAACCTAAAGCTTCCCGAATTTCGAATTGTGGAGCTGAGTGAGGCATCCTCTATAGGAAGAAAGCTATTAGCAACAAAATCTCTAGGGCAATCTTGACTGACATGAGACCAAGCTAAATGTAACATATTGACCCCTCCCCTCTCTCTCTCTCTCTCTCTCTCTCTCTCTCTCTCTCTCTCTCTCTGTCTCAAGTGCAAGTCAAATATGTAATCGTCCTCCTTCCGGAATTTATGAGATTTTGATGACGTTGTAACAGGGATTCATCTCTATGTTCGATTAATACGATAAAAATTTGTAAGATAATATAAAAGAATTTTGAAATTAATTTTTTATATATATTAAGCTCTTTTCTAATCAAGTCACATCGAGACAACTATATGCACATCAAGCTATTTCTGTACTTTTATTTTTATTTTTTTATTGTGAATTTATCCTCACTTGATTTTTTTTTTTTGAGAAAAATGTGTTTTTTTATATATAATGAGAAAAATGATTTGACAAATTTTGATAATGTCAAATTTTACCATAAGAGTGCTTCCATAAATACCAGGAATGAAACTCATGACCTCGTAAATACAAGAAATATTAAAAGAAAAAAACATTTTACATAGCCAATTGTTTTTGTTTGAATTATAATTAAAAGAATTAATATGGATCGGCTTAACTGGACGTGGGGTTAAGTATTTTTAAGCATGATTGAGGTTCGACTCTAGCTAGGAGTATCGGACCCTCATGTGTATGGAGCGTTCCTCGTTGGGAAATCCGTCTTCCGAAAGGAGTCACTGCAGTAATAGGTCTGGATTAGTAGGGGTGAAATCCCAGATATCGGGCGGTATCCAAGATATAGTACAAAAAAAATAATAATTAAAAGAAAATGTCAAAAAATGATCCAGCCCTAAGGTCCAATGGACCCAGGCCTGTCTTAAGCCCTCGCAGGCCCACCTTATTGGGACCCCGTTGGTTAGGGCCTATTACTGTTCAAATATGGGCTTTGCTCGACCCAACGCTTAACCTAACGGCAACGTCTCTCTCTCCCCACCGCAATGGCCGAACAGCCAAGCACCGCGGGCGACGATCCTGAGTCAACCTCACTCGAAATTTCCTCTTCGGGGCTCATTGGCTAATCTTCCTGTAAGTATTCTGAAATGTATGGTTGAATTTTCTCCTCAGATTCTTTTTTTTTTTTTTTAATATAGAGATAGATAAATGAAATTTTAGGGATTCTGTATTTTTTTTGAAGGCAATACCGGAAAATTAGGGTTTTCAATTTCTGTGTTCTCCTTCTGCTCTTGTTTCGCCCCTTTTTCTGTTCATATTTAAGTCTTTACTTTCGAAATTGCTACGTATTTGTGCTGGCAATTAATTGCTGGGTTGGGGGTGTTTTTGATCGTGATCTGACGGCTTGGGTTTGTTCTGTGCTCGTCTCATCCGACGGCTATGGTCATAACTTTCGTTTTTTTATTTGTTTTTGTCTTAATTTGCACAAAAATAGAGGTGGGGATCGGAGTGGTAGAAGACGAAGCATAGAACCCCAGCAAGGAGAGAGAGAGAGAGAAACGCGTTTTTCGCTTAAGCCAAATGGCACTCTCTGAATCATCATCATCTTCATCTTCTTCTTCTTCTTCTTCATTTTCTCTAAGCTGGGGTTAGGGTTTCCCCCACTGGAAAACACCCCACCCCCTCTCCCTTAACCCTTAGTCAAACCCACAGTTAGGGTTTTGAGACTTCCCCTCTATATCTTCCATCTGTCTCTGTCTCTTTCCGATTTTGGATTTCTAAGAGAGAATCAAATAGTTCGGAATTGTCTCTTCTTCAATTTGTTGTTTTGGGGGCTTTATAACGTCTCTAGCCTATGCAGATTCGAGGTTTTCATCTGATAAATCGGCGCTACTTCAGTTCAAAGCCTCAGTTTCAGATCCAAGCAGTCTACTCTCAAATTGGGGTTTGGAAAATCGAAACCACTGTTCTTGGAAAGGCGTCTCTTGCGATTCAGGGTCTCGTGTCATCTCTTTTAACATTACTGGTGGCAGTGGAGGTAATTTGGTTGATTCATGTTCTACTTATGTTCAATTTCCATTGTATGGTTATGGAATTAGAAGAACTTGTAAGGATGTTCATGGAATTAAGTTGTTGAAGGCTTTGTTGACCGGAATCAGTAGGCTTTATGAACTTAGCATTTTGTCAATGCCGTTTATCGGTTTGGATGGAGAAATTGGCGATTAAATTTGGGGCTTGGTGAAGTTAGAGGTGATTGATCTTGAAGGGAATTTGTTGTCCGGTTATTTGCCTAAGAAATTTGATTTGTGAGTAATCTCTCGATTTTGTTTGTGATTTGAAGTGAGTTTTAATTTATTTTTGCTTCAATCTTTCAAATTGTGAGTAATCTTTCCTAAATTTCTCATTTTTGTTTGTTATTTCATATTTTAAGTGGGTCTTTTTGGTTCTTCACTTCTTGGATTCGTTAGTAATTTTCTTCAGTTCTCCTTTTTTGTTTGTAATATACTTTAAATTTTATGTCTTTGTGATATCATATGGGGTTTTGTGTTCTTCAATTCCTTTCTTTTTTTTTGTTTATGATTTCAAATGGGTTCTCCGTTTTTTTTTCCTGCATAACTAGGTTTTGTGGAGGTTTCAGATTCACATCAATGGTATAGGTTTTTAGGGTTTTTAGTTTAAACTTTGGAATTCTTCTTCCAATTTTTGTAATCCGTTGAGTTTCATCTTATAATGTTCGGAAAACAAAGTTACTTTTTTCTTCTTTTGTTTATAATTCAAGTTTGTTGTTCAGGGGTTTAAGACAACTACAATAATGGAACCTACACATCAGTTGGGGCTTATTTTCTCTGTAACTTTGATGCGTTTATCTCATTGTATTGATAATTTCAGGAAAACAAAAGGATTTATACTTTTATAGGAATTGTTTTATGAACTGTTTAATCATTTTAGTACCCATCAATGGCTTATTCTTTTCTTCTTTGGGGGACTGGGGAAGGGTGAGAAGGGGGTCATTTGGATATGGTTGGCTTTAAATTTGCTGCTTTTTTTTCCCCATTTTGGAAAGGCCACTTTTGGAAGAATTTTACTTTCGGATTATGTTTTGGTTGGTTATAATTTTGGATTATTGATTAGGGATTTGATGCATGATCATTAATATCAAATAAATTGAAGATCATTTTCCTATAATTTTGATGGGTTTCATCTTATTTTTATCACAAGAAGTTATCATTCCCCTCAATGGTTGTTGGATTCTTTCCTCTCTCTCTTGTGAGAGCTAGATGTGGGTGGGATTTGAGTACGTTAGGAAGCTCTTTTAGGAAGGATTTATGCCACTAAAGCTTCCTATTAATGAATGCAATATGTTCTTCTATTCTAGGTCAGTCAGCTACTTGAATCTTTTGCTGCTGTTGGTTTGGCAGAGCAGATGGTTAGAGTTTTCCACTTTGGGAAGGATTTATTGACTTGAATAGGGCCCTAGGTAGTGTGGATGCAGAGCAGTTGTTTAAATTACAAATGGTGGTATACTTATAATATTTTTCTTCAGTCTACATAAAATGTGGTTTATTGATGATAGTGATTGGTTTGGCTAAAATACGCCTCTGGCAGTTAGTAGAAAATCCTGTTGTTAGTTTGTCTTAGCCAAGCCTCATGTGTGGTAACGGTCAATTGGTCCATGCCTTCTTTGGGTACTCTAAAATATGTTTCTTTGGTGAATGGTGAATCTTATTAATTGTAATTAAAAGGCTTCACTGGGTTAAGATCTTTTGTTTTTGGGGGTGGGGGGAGGGGGTTGGATTAGTACTTGGAATTGTTGATTAGTGAAGATATTTTTTAGTTAGCTGTTGACATAAAATGCTTGTAGGTGTTTGTGTTAGGGATAGGAAGGAGAAGTAAACTGAAAATGCTTGGAAGATCAATAGCTTCCTTTCATTGATAGCGGAAAAAGAGCATTACAGCAAGGGAAATAAGAAGAAAATCCAGTCTGCTGTGGAAGAGCAAGACTGCCCATACTCTCAATTGAAACAATTCATCTTTGCCCTTTCCCATTTCCAAACTCATCTATTTATAGCCTAATTACCCCCATATTCTTTCCTAACTACTCAAGATTCTTCAAAAGCAATCAGTTATTTTTCAATAGCTTAAACTTCTTGCCTTCTACGCTGATACACATTCAGCCCTTTAGGTTCAGCCACATATTCTGTAGTAGCCACCTCATCCGCCAGCTGTTCCTTAGATGCCACTTCACTCACTAGCTAGTTGCCTTCAGGTTTTCCCATAACATTGCCCCCTGCTGAAGCTTCAACCTTGTCCTCAAGGGTGCAACCAAGAAACTATCCCTTAAGGTCTGAGAGATCAAGTCATGTTCTGTCATCCTTCGTTCCATTTTTCCAGCGAATAAGCAATTGTTTTATAGGTAGGCCCCCTTTTATAACTACTTTCTCATCGAGAATTTCAGCTGGTTCACACAAACTACTGTCAGCCTCAAGATTATGGGGTAGTGCCGATTCCGGTGCATGACTTTCAATCATTTTTTTTTTCAGTTGCAACACATGAAAAGGGGTGTATCCGAGACCCTTTAGGCAGCTGTAATTTATAAGCTACCTCTCCTATTTTTTGTACAATAGGGAATTGATTATAGTATTTGGTAGTCAGCTTTGCTTTGCCCTTATCGTGGACTGAAGTTTGTCTGTATGGCTGCAACTTTAGGAAAACCAAATCACCCACCTCAAATCGTATATTCTTCCAATGAACGTTGGCAAATTTTACCATTTGCTGTTGCGCCTTTTTAAGATTGAGATGAAGTTATTTCAGAATTTCATCTCTGTCCAAGAGCTCTCTTGCCACTTCTTCGACGCATGTTTCCCCTAGAAGGAACCTGTGTACTGTGGGAGGAAGTTGTCCATACACCGCTTGGAAAGGGGTCATCCCTGTGGATGTGTGGAGATTTGTATTATAGTTAAATTCAGCCCAAGGCAACCAATTATACCAACTCTTTGGTTGTTATGTGGTTAAACAGTATAGGTACGTTTCGAATCCCTTGTTTAGTATTTCCGTTTGCTCATTTGTCTCAGGATGATAAGCACTACTCATCTTTAGCTTTGTGCCTTACAAACGAAACAATTCCATCCAAAAACGACTTAGAAAGATTGGATCACGATCACTTACTATGGATGGGAAGTCCATGTAAGTGTACCACATCCTTAACAAACGCTTTTGCTACTAACTTTGCAGTGTAGGGGTGCTTCAAGCCAATAAAGTGTCCGTATTTTGATAATCTATCCACCACCACAAAAATGCAATCCTTCCCTTGTGATCGGGGAAGTCCATGATAAAATCTATTGATAAATCCTCCCAAACCACCGACGGAATGGGTAAAGACTATAAAAGTCCTACCGGAGATCTAGCCTCATACTTTTGTTGTTGACACACTAGACAGACAGTTACAAAGGATAGCACGGATTTCATCATTCATTTTCAATACAAATTTGTAGCAAAGCGTTTATAAGTTTTTAAAGGGCCAGCGTGTTCTGCTTTGGGGGTCTCATGAAACTCAGCCAATAGGGTAGGAATCCACTTTGAGTTTTTTGGAATTACCACTCGATTTTTGTGCAGCAATGTGTCGTTTTCCGGCGTGTATGGTGGCTTGCAGTTCGGTACCTGCTGCAGTTGCTGTTTAAGTGCGGACAGCCTTTGATCCTTAGTAATCTCTTCTTCCATTTGTTTCCAATCAGTCCATAGCTGCCACGACAAGGCTGAACATTCAGATCCCTCTTGCAGTCTTGAAAGACAATCAGCCACTTTGTTTGACCTTTCAGGTTTGTATTGCACCCTAAAATCATAGCCCAACAGCTTAGAAACCCAGTGCTACTATGCTGGTGTCGAAATTTTCTGCTCCAATGAGAACTTTAAGCTTTTTGGTCCGTTTTTACCATGAAGCGTTGCCCTATGAGGTATGGGTGCCGGTGTTGAATGGCTAAGATAAGTGTCATTAGTTCTTTTTCATATGCTGATTTGGAGAGAGACTTCTCAGTGAGGGCTTTACTAAAGAAGGCTATGGGCCTTCCATTTTGTAAGAGAATCGCACATATTCATCTCCTTGAAGCATCGCATTCGATTGTAAATAATTGAGTGAAGTTCAGCATTGCCAACACCGGGGCATGAGTCATTACTGATTGTAATGATTCAAAGGCTTGGTTGGCCTTCATCGACTACACAAACTTGAGCTGCCCCTCTTTTTTTAGCAAATCCGTGAGTGGTCTAGCTATCTTCCCATGATCACGAATGAATCGTCTATTGTAATTGGTTAAGCCCAAAAATCCATGAACATCTTTTGTGGAATGAGGAAGTGGCCCCTTTAGAATGCAAGCTATTTTTCCCAGATCCATCTTCACTCCATCCGAAGAGATTATATGACCCAAGTATTCGATGTTTCACTTACCAAATTGACACTTCTTTTTATTGACCATCAATGAATTTGTAGCCAAGGTCTGTAGGGCTATCTCCAAATGTCTCAAATGTTCCTACCAAGTGCGGCCATAGACAATAATGTCGTCGAAGAAGACCAATATGAATTTCCGATGGTAAGGTTGAAACACATCGTTCATTGTGGCTTGAAAGGTGACGGGAGCATTCATGAGTTCGAATGGCATCACAACGAACTCATAGTGGCCCGAATGTGTTTGAAAGGCTATCTTAGGAATGTTGGATTCTGTGACTCTAATTTGGTGGTAACTGGACTGTAAGTCAAACTTGGAGAAGTATTGGGTGTCATATAACTTGTCAAGAGGCTCATAAACAACCAGAATTGGATATTTATCTGGAATAGTAGTCTTGTTTAGCTCCCTATAATCAACACAGAATCGCCAACTTTTATCTTTCTTGCAAACAAGAAGTATCGGGCCGGAGAAGGGGTTGGAGCTAGGTCGAATGATCCCTGCAGTCAGCATGTCCACCACCAATTTTTCAATCTCATTCTTCTGTTCATAACTATACCAATAGGGTCGACTCCTGATTGGACCACATTCTGGCCGTAAAGGAATACAATGATCAGTAGGTTTTCAAGGATGTAACTGAGTATCTTCATTGAATACCTTAACATATTTGGAGAGAAGGTTCTGCAGCTCCCTCTACTGGCCACAGGATAGAGGCTCCTCAGACAAGTCTTGCTCGTTGCTCTCTAAGTTAACTTCCCATAACCAGACTTTGAACTCTATTGTAGTAAGCTTTTTCATGGCAGTAAGGGAAGAGAAAGTTTGAACCGATGCAGGGTCTCCAACTAGTAGAGGCTCCTCAAACAAGCCTTGCCATTGGAATTTCATGGACATCGACATCCAATTAACTCTTACTTCGCCCAATGTCTCTAACCAAGATACTCCCAAAATAATGTCCAACTAGTAGAGCATCGCCGAAATTGGGAAGAGCGTCACAACTTTGATAGAGGAGATGAACCACCATCGCTCGAAAATGGACAGTATGCAATCTTTGGGGGAACTGATTGCGGCCCTACTTTGTCAAAAATATGAGGGATGCGATGAAGCGGGGTCTTCGACATCAGTCCTCAATGGGGTTCAAGGCAGCCCTTCTCTCAAAATTGGCTCCATTCCCATTTTGGGAGCTCACACTCAAACTCCACCTCCGTTTAAAGTTCTTGTGCATGACGACTTTCAACTTGCCTTGCGACGACTTGATCTTCCCTGTTTTGATGGTCACTACCCTGCGGCATGGGTTGGTCGTGCAGAATAATTTTTCACCATCAATTGTGTTAGTGATGAGATGAAAGTGGCGATGGCGATGGCGATGGCGATGGTCTCCATGGATGGACCAGCATTTCACTGGGTTCAATGGCTATTCGCTCAAAATCAATCGATCTCTTGGTCTGAATTAACCTCCGAGCTTTTTGATCGCTTTGGGGGCGAATTATCGGCAAATTCGTTCGAAGCTCTGGCGCCTACAAAGCAAACGGGGACTGTGGTTGCTTACATCGACGAGTTTGTGGCCAGAGCAGCACTCGTCAAATGGTTGAGCTCTTCGATTCATCTAGGTCTTTTCCTAAATGGCCTCAAAGATGAAATCAGAGTATGAATCCGTTCGCACGAAACTCTCTTTCTTCTAGACCATGCAACTGGCTAAGGAAATAGTGAGAGAAAATGGCTTTTTTAATGCAGGGACACTACCGGGTAAAGAAGACGAAACCATACACCACTCGGGTGGAGAAAATGGAGCGGGTCTAACTTGGCCACTTGGGGGCTCCAACACCTATTTTAACCCAAAACCATATAGCTGAACCCAATTTTTTTAAAACCTGCCTCTTGTTAAAGATCCAAACATCACTCAACGTTCTTCTTCCTATCCAAACTCTCTGCAACCCAGTTCAAACTTAAGCCACTAGAGTGCCCGCTATTTGTCTCACCAAGAACTCATGGACTTGCGATTAAAGGGCTTGTGCTTCAAATGCAGACAAACTTACCACCCCCTTCACAACTGTCCCAACAAAAGCCTTCGGGTGATAATTCTGGGTGAGGATGAACCTCCACTGACCGACGAAGTTGCCATGGAAGAGGCAGCAACTGATGATACGGAGCACCACCTAGACATTTCTCTTGCCGCTCTGGATCTCTCCATATTCTCCATTGGAGGTATTTCTCATCCTAAAACTATGAAACTTATGAGAACTGCAGTTGGGGAAAAATTAATAATCATGGTTGATAGTGGGGCTAGTCACAATTTTGTAGCTGAAGAAACTACCTGACGTTTGAGACTATTGGTGCAACCCACGGACCCTTTCTGGGTACGGTTGGGTGATGGCAGAAGACTAGTCTTATCGGGTATATGTTGTGGTAAGAAAATAAATTTGGATTTTATTGAGATTACAGTTGATTGTTTTCTATTTTCTTTGGGTGGAGTTGATGTCATTCCGGGAGTCTCTTGGCTGGAAACATTTGGAGAGGTCAGGGTTAATTGGCAGTTGATGACCATGTGTTTTCAGTGGCAAGGACAGTCCATTTGTCTAAAAGGGGACCCTGCACTTATTAGAACTTCATCTTCCCTTGCTGCCCTGAGGAAACTAACTGAGGTAGATTTTGGGGTTTGGTTATAAGAGCTTCACAAAAATAATGTAATGCAAGCCTTGCCTGTGGACACATTAACTGTTGTCTAGCAAGATGAGTTACGGTACTTATTAGCCAAATATGATGAGGTGTTCAGTGAAGATCCTCGACTTCCACCCTGTAGACCCATTGATCACTAGATTCCGCTGCGGCCTTAGTGTGGTCCTGTTAGTGGTAGATCTTATCGCTACAACCATGAGCAAAAGAATGAGATCGAAAAATTAGTGGCTGAAATGCTCACGGCTAGCATTATCCGACCTAGCTCCAGTCCTTTCTCCGGTGTAGTGCTATTGGTTCAATAAAAAGACAGCAGCTGATGCTTTTGTGTCCACTATAGGGACTTTAACAAAGCCACCGTTCTGGAGAAGTATCCAATCCCAGTGGTATATGAGCTATTGGATGAATTGAACAACGCCCAATATTTCTCCAAACTTGATTTGCAATCGGGTTACCATCAAATCCGGGTTAAGGAATGTGATATTCTAAAAATAGCATTTCGAACGCATTCTAGCCACTATGAATTTATGGTAATGCCATTTGGGTTCTTGAATGCTCCTGTCATTTTTCAAGCAACAATAAACGATGTGTTCCGATCCTATCTTTGGAAATTTATCTTGGTATTCTTTGATGATATTCTTGTATATAGTCACACTTGGAGAGATCATATGCTTCATTTGGAAATAGCCTTGCAGACTCTACCAGTAAATTGTTTGCTGGCCTACAGGAAGAAATGTCAATTTGGGAGGCAAAATATTGAATATTTGGGCCATCTAATCTCAACGAAAGGGGTAAAGATGGATTTGGCAAAGATTTCTTGTATTCTTACATGGCCAATCCCTCGCTCCTCAAGGGATGTACGTGGGTTTTTGGGCTTAACCGGTTATTATAGACGGTTTATTCGCGATTATGGGAAAATAGCTAGATCTCTCACGGATTTGTTGAATAAGGAGGGACAGCTCAAGTTTGCTTGATCGATGGAAGTCAACCAAGCCTTTGAAGCATTACAAACAGCGATGATTGATGCTCTAGTGTTGGCCATGCCAGATTTCTCTCAACCGTTCATAATTGAATGCGATGCTTCAGTTAGAGGTATCGGGGTTGTCCTCGTACAAAATGGGAGGTCCATTGCTTTTTTCAGTAAAGTTCTTTCCGAGAGGTCTCTTTCCAAATCAACCTATGAGAAAGAACTGATTGCACTTGTTCTAGCCATTCAGCACGGGCATCCATATCTAATAGGGTGACATTTCGTGGTAAAAACCGACTAAAAAAGTTTAGAGTTTTTATTGGAACAAAAAATCACAACACTAACACAACAGCATTGGGTCTCTAAGCTATTGGGGTACGATATTCGGGTGCAATATGTTGAAATTTGAAGTGCAGAAGTTTTGGTAGTTGAGCTAGGTTTTGGTGAGCAATGGTTTGGAATTTTGAAGGAAGATGGAAGGTTTGTTTGAAGATGTTGAAGAACAACAAAAGAAGAGACTTGATGTATGTGAATAAACACAATTCTATTTTTTTGATGAAGTATCAAATATACAAAAACATTGTAGAGACTATGCTCTAAAATATGATACAGTTTTGAGAGACTTTCTATCTCTAAAGATGATATAAGGAGATAATGCTCCAAGGAATTTTACAAGTGAAGATAGGAGTCTTATTTATAGCCTAAAAGGAAAAACTAGCCGGTAGACACAAAAACTAGCCGGTAGACACAAATCCAAAAACTAGCCGTTATAAATTCTGTCCATTTTGCCCTTACATTGTTTGGGCTTCTTTTGGACCTGCTATATAGTCACTTAGGGCCTTGATTGGAGCTTCATTTAATGGACTTGAAGTCTCCTTTGAGTGGGCTGAAGGTGGACAGTAAATGGGCCTAATTTTGGACCAAGTTTCAGGACAGATTTCTGGATATTTTTTATCCAGAAATCTGCCTATCTTTCTGCTTATTTTGGGCAGCCTTCTTGGGCCATGGTTTGCTTCATTTTCTTCCCTTTCTTTCTTTGGATTTTTTATTGAATTTGCTATCCAAGTTGTGGGCGGATTAGGGCTATATATTCGGGAGGCATCTATTCACACATCTCTTGGAATGCTTCATCGTCATCTTCAACACAATACCAACCAGGAAGCACAAACAAAGTGGTTGATTTTGTTTGGACTACATGAAGGAATTGAGTGTACAGCGTTGTCTTGGCAGCAGTGGAATGATTGGAAGCAAATAGAGGAAGAAATTGTTAAAATTCAAAATCTGTCCACACTAAAACAACAACTGCAGAAGGACCCAAATTGCAGGCCATCGTACACGCCAGAAAATGAGACACTGCTGCATAACAATAGAGTGGTAATTCCGGATAACTCGAAGTGGATTCCCACTTTATTGGCTAAATTCCATGAAACCCTTGCGGCGGGACATGCTAGCGCCTTGAAAGCTTTTGGCCACAAATTTGTATTAGAAGGGAATGATGAAATCCGTTCTATCCTTTGTGATAGCATGTTTAGTGTGTCAATGACAAAAATACGAGGCTAGATCCCCGGCAGAACTTTTGTAGCCTTTATCTATTCCGTCCGTGGTTTGAGAGAATATATCAATGGATTTTATCAATTGACTTCCTCGATCACATGGGAGGGATTTTATTTTTGTGGTGGTTGATAGAGTGTCAAAATATGGGTATTTTATTGGCTTGAAGTACTCATACACAACAAAGTTAGTTGTTGAGGTGTTTGTTAAGGATGTGGTCTGCCTACATGGTCTTCCAAGATCCATAGTTAGTGACCGCGACCCAATCTTTCTAAGTAGTTTTTGGGTGGAATTGTTTTGTTTGCAAGACACGAATCTAAAAATGAGTAATGGTTATCATCCTGAAACGGTTGGGCTGAGAGAGATATTGAACAAGGGATTCAAAACATACCTTTGTTGTTTTACTTAAGAGCAACCAAATGGGTGGTATACTTGGTTGCCATGGGCCGAATTTAACTATACTACGAATTTCCATGCCTCTACAGGAATGACTCATTTCCAAGCAGTGTATGGACGACTTCCTCCGACAGTACACAGGTTTCTTCCGGGAGAAACACGTGTAGAGGCAGTGTCAAGACAGCTCCTGGACAGAAATGAAATTCTGAAACAACTCCATCATAATCTTCGAAAGGCACAATAACAAATGGTAAAATTTGTCAATGTTCATGGGAGGCATGTACAGTTTGACGTGGGAGATTTGGTTTTTCTTAAATTGCGTCTATATAGACAGCTCTCAGCTCGCGATAAAGGCAAAGTTAAGCTGGCCACCAAATACTATGGTTCATTTCCTATTGTGTAGAAAATATGAGAGGTCGCTTATGAATTACAGCTACCCGAAGGGTCTCGAATCCATCCCATTTTCCATGTGTCACAGCTGAAGAAAATGATTGGAAGTCATGCACCTGAACCAGCATTGTCCCGTACTCTTGAGACTGAGAATAGCTTGTGTGAACCGGCTGAAATATTAGAGGAGAAAGTAATTTCAAAAGGTGGTCACACTACTAAACAGTTGCTTGTCCGTTGGGGGGGTGGAACCAAGGATGATGCAACATGGCTTGACCTTTCAGATTTTAGGGGGCAGCTTCCTGGTTACAGCCTTGAGGACAAGGCTGAAGTTTCAGCAGGGGGCAATGTCATGAAAGATGCAGTAGCAGGAGACCAGTTGGAAGATGAGGTGGCAGCAGTTAAACAAGTAGTGGATGAGCTGGAACCAAAGGGGCTAAAAGTTTACCAATGCAGAGGGAAATGGTAGGAGAGAATTTGTTAGAGAATAACCAACTTTGAAAGGAATCCAGAGCAGATAGGGGAGGGATTGTTTAGTGAGAGAGAGGACTGCTGTATTGGGGGGGATTTTTCTTCTTTTCTGTAAAGAAGGTTTAGCATGTTAGCTGAATGGAAGAAATGAGAGAATTTGATTCTGATTCTCTCTTTCTGTAGTAAACATTTTCTACTTCTTTAATGGTGAATTTCAATTCTATTCTATAGCCTATCTTCTACTCAATTCATTCTAACAGATGCCCACCCAACCCATTCTTCGATTCTTTCTATTCTTCTCTCCTTTCTCTCTCCCACGACCAACCCCATTTAAATGGTAATCTGCCTGCTTTTCTCATATCGACTTCACCATGGACCGCCACCGGCGAGGTAGTCGACTCCACCACTGTCTCCTCTGCCATTTCTGTAATCCTTGCCTTTTCTTATTTGCCATCGGGTTTTCTCTCCTTGGTAATTATTCGCTTTTATTTAATTGACCTTTTTGTAAATTTTTGGATTTGGGGTTTTCGAATTCTGAGGTGAGTCGTGTTCTATTGAGTGAAGACCGAATCTGTTGTTTCTTTTGAGTCTTGTTTGACACCTCATCTGTCCTTTTCATTTTGTTATGGTTTTGACAGTAGTGAAGGTTAGTTTCTTTCCTCTGAATTTGTTTGTCGGTATTTGAAAAACTTTGGTCGAGTTTCTTGTAAGATTGCAGAATAAAAGAGTTGGATATAACAAATTTGGCAAATATGAGATTGATTTCATCTTTTGATTATGACATAGGCTTGAATATTTATCTTAAAATGAGTATTAACTTGTTTGACCAGAAATGCTTTTAAGAGTTATTGAAACTTATAATCACATTCTGCCTTTTGAAACAGGTTAAAGGTTTCTAGTGGTAGTTTAAACTTAAGTGAGTACATTGCCTCTACTATTTTTGGGATGGATTCTCACTAATGTTTTTTCCCAGCTTCTTTAGTGAGAAAGAATAGGCCCATTATGTTGCAGTTTTGGACCATTTTCATTCTTGAGAAAGTTCAAAAGTTTGAGAACTTACTATACCTAACCCGTGTCTTTTAAAGTCCAAACCTGACCAGAACAGTTTTGTTGTTCCAATCTTTGTATTATTATTACTTGATTTTTATTTTCAAATGATTTGGCCTTTAAATAATCTATATAGGCAAAATGTGTTTTATGGTTTATTTGGCTTCAATTTTGCATTAAAATTTACGAAGCTTAGTTGAATTGGACAGAGCTCCCCCCCCCCCCCCCCCCCCCGGCGCCCAAAAAAAAAAATAGAGTGTTTTGTAGCTCTGCCCTTGGGCATAAGGGGGATTTGCATTACACCTTTTGTGCTGATCTGATTTCGTTTTCTATAGTGTACATCTTAGTGAGCTTCAAAATATGCAGATATGAAGAATATAACTCTTTAAGTTGTGGTAAATGAGGGTTCTGATTATGGGATTTCATTTTATTTAATAATTCAGCTTTTGACTTCGAGTTCCTTCTTGGAAATTGTTAATTTTGAATAACTTCTGACTTGGAGTTCCTTCAATAAGACATTAAATAACCTTGGATCTCATCTTTTCAGGGGACTGATGATTATATCTGCACGCTATTGAGGAATGCCTCGGCTAACTTTGTGCTTTGTACAGGTTCAATTAAGTTGGCATGCATCTGGACCAATGGATACAAGATACTCTGCCGACATTTACAAGTAATGCTATAATTTTCAAAATTTGTTACTTCAAATTATTTATTTATTTATTTTCTCCAATATAGGTTAGTTCTTACCTCGTGTGTCTGTGCACAGGCATTTAGAGAAGCATGATGAACTTTTGATGGATACATATAGATCAATGTTGCATGATGTTCAAAGACTCCTGGTTGTTCTGCAAACCCTGCCATCTTGATGTAGTGTTTTCTTTCTTTCTTCCTTTTCCTTTTTTTTTTTTTGGAAATTAGTATCTTTTTTTAAGAGTTGATGTGAACCATTTATTCTAGTTTTTTTGTCTTTTTTTTTTATTTTAATTTCGTTCCCAGTCAATGAGCATTATGAGCAATTGACATATTGTACAACAACAACAACCAGAGCCTTAATTCCAAAATTTGGGATCTACCGTTTGAGAGACAGCAATTGACATGTTGTATTCTTTGTTTTTAATTGTTTATAGATAAGATCATTTTGATTTCTCTGAGTGGCAATTTTATTTGAGCCAAGCCAATGGCATGATTTGAGCAATTTCTTTAGTTTTAGTTTTGGATTACCCTGCATTTAGATTTTTGATTTAATTTCCTGTAGAACCTGTAGAAATGCTATCAATGTTATCCTACTAAACATTACATGGTATGGTACAGAAATTGATCTACTAGTATGATTGTTCATAAACTTTAATTACTTGTATAATTTAGAGCCAAACAACCATGTTATTATATTTTAATATGCCTTTTGTTGTTCCATTGGTGGAAATATAATTTAAAAATGTCGACAGAAGGTGTGCAAGTATATTAGGCTTCTATGTCAGTCCTTTTAATGATTCTGTTTGGGTTTATCAAATTGAGAGAGTAGAAGCTAAAGCTTTGTAAGTTTGTGATCTTCAGGTAGAAGAAAAAATGCTAATGTGCAAGTTTTATGAGCTTATGATAGCCAGTGGACAATCAAAACAGGTATGCTTATTATCTAATTTTATATCTTGATTGCATTGTCTATTCAATCAGTGGTCTCTGCTTGTTGCTGTTAGAAATATTAAAAATTGGAGACTGCTGGGTGTTGGATACTCTATTCCTATTGCGCCTTTTTTTTTTCTTTTTCCAGTTGCTCTAGCCCTTGCTAATATACACTCTTTGCAGAATGATGACAAAAAAGATTGTCTTGATACTGGAGAAAATGGAAATTGCACAGGATTAGTATTGAAAGATGATGGAGAGCAACATTGATGCTGAATCAATAGGTGTTGAGTTGTACATAATCTTATACTAATTTGTTTTAAGTGCACTTATAGATTGAATTTTTTGATTGGTATAAAAGTATTTACTCTATGTTCACTTTATACCCTGCCTTATAATATTAGATGAAGTTTAAAAAATAGTGTGCGTTGAAACTTTGGAGATCCTAAACGCAGCTTAAGTTGTGATTTGATTGTTTTAAGATGGTACCCAGCTCGAGTCAAAAACCTATTCTTGATCTTGAGTTTTTCCTCCCTAGCAACTACAATAAAATCCATTCTAACATTGAGAAGAATAAGCAAAAAAATAAAAACATGGTGTGGTACCTCTTATCACGGGTTTATTATTATTATTATTATTATTATTTGTTTCTCTTGTGAAATTTGAAGGAGTGGTAGAAGAGTTATCCAAATTGTCCTTGCCCCACCTTCCTTTTGGCGAGACAAGAAAAATTTTTAATCACATACCAAAAAACTAGATATGCATAATAATTTACAAATCATATACACTGCATAGTGTTTAATGAACCCAAGATGGGCTAAAAATCCTCTTTGTTAAAAATCCTTTTGTTCGGAGTAAAAGTTGTTAATGACAGAAAATTCAGCCGTTGATTCAAAGCTTTTGCAGGTGCTCTCACTGCACAAAGCAGAGACATTTCATGGAAAAGAAATCAAGCCGTTGGCTTTGAAATGCACAATTTAAGCCTGAAATCTGATAACTAGAAGAATCAAGGCCCAGAAAAGATAAAAGGAAGAAGGGGATAAGAATCTATAAAAGCAAATACCATAAAGAAGAGGTAGTCTTGTGTGTACATGTCTTTCCCCAAGTCCAAAAAAAAAAAAGGATTCACTTGTGTATAAAGTGCTCACCGGGAGATAGGAGAAAGGTGAGCGTATATGTACGCAAACTTTCCCTTGCAATAGCAAAGAGGCTCCTAAGTCATTCAAGTCTATTTTTGTGCAATGGATTCCATTAAATGATTAACTACAGCCAGGAAGAACAAAAAGTAACAACGGGCGTCCCTATTTCACTTCCTTATGTTAAACCTATTCATCAAGTCCCAAGGAGTACTACTAAAAACAAAAAGCTTCATCTTGGAATTCAGAAAAAAGCAAACTTCTAAAGCTGTAGAGAGAATCAAAAGAAGCCACAATCCTCATCAACTTGTTCGATGCTCTCTCTCTCTTCTCTCTCTTCAGCTGATAATGAACCTACAATGTAGAAAACCTGCATTTGCAAACAAGCAAAAATAAAGCTTAGACCAAATGATTTGATCAAAATAGAAAGTAAACTCTTTTAAGGCAAAATCCACAGAAACAATGTTTTTGGAAGCATTTGTCAATTGGGTCACAATTATTTTGGTCTAAATAGTCGCTCCATACAATCAAATCAATCCATATACTAAAAGTCTGCGACATAAAACTAGTTTATGATAACAAAATGATTATATAATGCAAAAGAGCTTACTTGGGTCAGCATTAATAATCATAGCAGTACCACCAAAGCTACAAGTCCCACCATTCCTTTTAGTCTTCTGCCAATAACTATTGAAAGCATAAGAAGCATGAGCAATAACAGTATCCGGATAAAAGCAACTTCCATGAGGCCTAATCCCCTCACAATCAGCACCACCAACACCACAAGCATAGTCCATTGCCTCTTGCAGTGCGTCCGCAGGCACACTAGGCTTAGCTACACACCACAACCCCTTCTCAATCCCACCAACAGATTCAGCTGGTGGAGGTGTACTCAGATCTACTGCAGGGCTGGGACTACTACATGGAGGCATTGAGAGCCCAAAAGGCGGTTGTGCTGGAACAACAACTGGAGGCATTTGAGGTCCAAAAGTTAAAGAAATTGAGGGTGGAGGAGCAAAGCTAGCAAGTGGGGGTTGTGGTTTTTTGGTCACGTGTGCAGGAATGGAGTAACCAAAGTCTATAGGACTAGAATCAAACATTGATAGCCTCCTAATTTTGGTGGGCTTTGTTTGTATTGGGCTTTGAACTATGACATTGATTCTTTTAAGCTTGAAAACCCCAAGATCTTGGACTGGTCTTAAATGTGAAGAAACCAATTTTTTCACAGCTTCAAGAGGCAAATCCGGACCATATCCGGGTGGGGTTAGTGATAAAGTAGAGTTGATGTCCTCCAGAAAGTGTAGCACACTCAGGGCCTCATTTAAGGCGGAATTTGAGACAAAACACTCAAAAGAGAAAGCAGAAGAGGGCTTGATTTCTTTCTCCAAACCCCATCTTTTGAGTGAGTAATAAATGTTCTTTAAAGATAGCAAAACCAACTCCAAGTTCACTGCTTCTTGGTCTTTGTTGTTGCAGACAACATTGTTTCCAACCAAAACGGTTGTGATTTTGGCGGCAGGGACGTTGGCCAAGACATGGGCTCTGACCCAACTTTCTGCCAGTAAAACACTCCTTGAAACCTCAGTAAGGTCGCCATCACTCACAGAAACAGCAATAGGGGCATTTTGTTGAGACCCTTCTGAGGTCGAGTCGTACATAGTTAAGAACTCTACAGTTTCTGGATTTGCACCTGCAGAATAAAAGAAAAGATGATTTATTCTTATAAAAGACCCACGTAGAAAAATAGGCTGTAACCATGAAAATGTGATATATAGTGAAAATAGAGATATGGTCTTTTGGTTCTTTTCATTCTTTTTTGTTTTGTGGGTTTTGCTCTTCATTTTAGTTCTTCATTTTTAGCTAATCAGATAATTCAATATTTTGAGAGACCCACATTGAGATATGAAAACAGAGGTATGGGTGTGTTCTTTTTTTGATTTTATTTTTTTGGTATTGTTTTTCATTTTGGATATGGAAAAGAAGAAAAAAGAGGGGCTTACCAGAAGTACCCAACAAGTAGAGGATGAGAAGGTGGAAGAGCCAAAACATTTTGTGCAAAATTCGCTGGACCCTTTATGAGAAGTGTGGGTTGGAAGAGAGGTTTTTAGGGTGAGAAGTGGATCTTTTAGCAAATGGAGAGAGAAGATGTTTGGAGGGTATTGGGTTTTTGAGACGCGTGGAGGAACAAAACAATGGTGTGGGAGAGTGAGAAAATTGCTCCAAACCGCAATGCCCTCCTGGAGACAATTATATAACCAAATAAATAGGGAGAGAGAGAGAGAGAGAGAGAGAGAGAGAGAGAGAGAGAGAGGGGTGTTTTATGTTGTGTGTGCGGTCGTTGTTTTTCTGTGGAAGCCAGCTCGCTTCTCTGCAGAAGAGAGAGAGAGAGCGTCACGAGAGAGCAGCTCTGGATGTAACTAAACGACGACGTTTGCGCTTTCCTCTGTTAGATTAGAACTGTTTTCGACTTTGACCCATTGAAAAGGACAAGTAGCATTGGATTTGGGTCACAAGAATAGTAGGGTGGGACCAGAAGAAGGGGAGAAGATTGTCCGTTGGGTCCCACTACTGGGACATCAGCTCTGCCGCATGATCAACTGAGTAAGATATGATCTCTGACAATCCAACGGCTAGGAAGATAAGGTTAGGGCAGTCGGTGTTGCTTTGCAGCTTACTCTCTCTCTCTCTTGAAAAGGCCTCCTTAAATGGACCCAGTTCACGGAAACCTGGCTACAAACTAACTTGGGCCGAACAAAACCCACGCGTTCTCATAAACTCGACTAATTTGCCCCCCAACGAGATAATTTAATGATATAAATTTCATTCCTCTAATTTGATAATTTCACATTTAAATATTTGTAAAAAAAATAAACTCGATTAATTTTATTAAAGCCACTATAAAATTTCATTTAAAAATCGATTCTTTTGATTTATATTTTTTATTATTAAAATTTAAAATTAAAATATTGATTAAAAGAGTATAATATCCTATTATTAAATCGACGTTAGTTTTTCTCTTTTTTTTTTAGCATTTTAGTTTTCGACGTGTCGTTTTGAGTTGTAAAGTCACTACATATGTATGTCCATATTTTATGTAAATTATGTTAATAGCGATCTATTTTCCATAAGATAAAAATAGAATTTACTTTTTAAGTTTGATAATTGAACTCCAGGCTGTTGCTCCGAAGTATGCAATGCTCTCTCTACAAGTTGGTAATATCTCAAAAGGAGGTTGAAATTGACCTAGAAACTTTGATGAGGAGGCTGGAGATGTCACATTTCGTAGGGTATGCTTACAATACACCTTTATGGAAGTTGAGTATGAGGCAGGAAAACTAAGGCAGAATAACACAAATTGTTTTGATTTTCTGGATGTACTCCTAAAGTGTAATTTGTAGCTTTGTTTTCAGTTTTGGAACATTTGGCCATCAATAAAAGACTCAGACATTGTGGTGTCTCCGAAACTAATTCTCATTTGAATTTTGTGAAGTTGAAAAAGGAATAAGCAATCATCTATATTTTGATTGCACTACAATAAAATAGATAAACTTACAAGATCCAAACAGTGTATGTATGTTCGAATTAATATTGGGTTGGAAAGGGGCATCTTTGAGTTGCTGAATTTGGAATGTCTTCATCTTCATTCAAACCAAGGAGAGAGACAAAAAGTGGTTTCTTGTTTCCCACTTCAAGCATACATATACCTATTAAAGAAAAAAAAAAAAACACCTTGAATCAACATAAATTCGAATTTTAGTTAAGCATGAGAGACTAGGGAGGTTTGGTAACTCCAAAGAGGATAAAGGCGTCATGCCTGCCTGTGGAACTTGTCTTAAAGTGAAGCTTCTGAGTCTGAAGTATCTCCATGCATGCAAGTCTGCTCTTCTACACTTGTCATTAAAGCCAAATATGAAAGACAAAAAAGAAACTAATTTAGAATTTTTGAGAAAGTGTTGTTGAACAACTTCTTGTGGATGTGGGTAGTGTGGTTTGTTAAGGAAGCTTGCAGCAAATAAGTTAAGGAAGTTAGGTGTTTGGCCAAAATTTGATTATAAGTCAAGCTCTATCTTATTCTTCATGGAGAGTTAATACCCAACCTTTCCTTTAAGTACAACTTGTGTACTACTTTAAGATATGACCTAACATTCATAGGGAAAAAAAAAATTAAGGTTACTTTTTCTTGGACTACGGGTCCTTTTGCCATTATCGAATTAAATATTCGTTTTAGAAAATTAATTTAATTAAACACTAATTGAACTATTTAATCCCATATACTATGGTTATTAAACTCTGAAGGATCGCCGGTCGTCGACCATCAACTAAGGGTGTTATAACATTCGAGTCGAGTAATATTAATACCCGAACTTATCTTGAGCATCGGTTAGATGAGCTTGAGCTCATCAAAGTCGCATTTCTCGAGGTCTTGAGCTCATCAAACTTGCATTTCTCAAGGTCGAATTCGACTCAAAGTGTCACGAGTTCGGTTAAATTATATTCTCTCTTAATTAATCGACTTTAAATAATATATTTAAAAGAATATACCTATAAAAATTATATTAAAAAATGTATATAATTATATCAAATAATTTAACGAGTTTTGGAACTTGACACAGTAAGGGCTTGGCTTAAGCTCGAGCTCGAGTCAAGCTTTGATTGGGTAGTGTTACTGGTACTTGTGACACTACTCGAATCTCATAACACCACTACCATTAACCCATATATTCTACGGGTCAATTTATAAATTGAACTATTCATGTAGTCAATTCGTATAAACACGTAGGTTTTGTTTTGAAAGATAAAATATTATTATTACATGATTATATTATTTTTATAAATATTGTGATTGATATTTTATCTTTTAGAAAAATATAATTATATATATTTTTATATTTTAAAATAAGAAAAAAATAAGCGGTTGAATTAATGACCTAATAATTCAACCAATTAAATCATAAATTTTAAGATATACGCGTCAAAATATAGATCAAGTTTAATAATTATGCCATATACAGTAGCTCATCATTATCGTTAAAATTTTACTTGAGTTTTGGGTTAAAAAAAGAAAAAAATTGATGTTTAATTCTAAATACATGCTAACTCCTTCAAATATCTCAAGCAATACCTAACACTCACAAGAGGGAAGATTGTTTCATTGACTTAACCTGTCGTCACTATAGAACAACCTTATTGTTACCAAAGAGCGAAAAAAAAAAAAGAAAAAAAGAAAACACCAAACTCCTTTTCACGAGGGCAAAATGGGAATGATGAAAAGGGCCAATACGAATGATCAACAATGAGAAAACAACTCAAATAAGCCAATATTGGACATAATTTGGATTGGAACAGATGTGAGTGTGAGTCAAAATAATAATGCGTACAAACTCTTTTAATTTGAGTGGTCGGATATTTTATCCCTTTAATTATAAGTCTTCAAAACAGATTAATCGGATAAAAACTAAATATTAAAAAAAATATAACAATGTGCATTGGAATGTTCTTTGCTTGTCATGCAATTTATTCACAAAACAAAAATGATTCACCATAACGTGTTGTGTTTCAAAAACACTAGTCATTCAGAAGAAGAAAAATCATTAATGAAATCAATATTGACAAAGTTAGCAAACAATTATTATAATTTGTCACAATGATGCCCCATGCACACGCGCCATGCCCTATTCATAGACAATCACAATTTGAGCCAATCTATCAATTAGTTAATTTTGAAACATGCTAGCTTTTTTTTATTAATTTATAGTTAATTTAATGATTGGACAATGAATTTTTTTAAAAAAAACAAAATCTTGATTTTTGTGATGAAAAAAATAGTTGTTGAAAAAATTTTATTCTTTAAAGATTCAATTTGAATCGAACTAAATTCTAAATTTAGTCGAATCTAATATGATTACAGAATATCAAAGATTTATATTAAAAAAAAAAAAGAAACATGTTATTTTTTCTATTTTGTAATATTTTTTAAACAAGGTAAAAATTTTTATTTGAAAAAGTTTTTTTTTTTTTTAGTCATGGTATTTCTATGTAACTAATAATTGAGGTATAGTGCAAGTGTTACCTTAAAATAATAATGTTCTATCAATTAAAAAAAAATTAATATATACACTTTTAGCAATACTTTAAAGTATTATTTATTTTAAAAAAGATAATATCTGCTTTTTTATTCTTTACATATTATCCTTTATAATATCTAAAATAAAATTTGAGCTTTAGCACGAGAATAGTGTTAGGAATGTGCAATATTAAAATAGTATTATACGAGAATTAGCCTACATTTTGTCTCTATTACCTATTTTGGAGATTAGCCGGACACTTGTGCTTAATTACAAATATAAATACTTAATTTTTAAAAATAAATTGTGAAACATATTAATTAATTTTTTGAAAAGAAAAAGTATCTTTCCCCTAATTGATTTCTCGTATTCCTCTCCATTTTTTCTCTTCTTGATTTGAACCTTCAATTGCATGGCCATGAAGCAAAGTTAGAGGCTTACCTTATTAGATGAAACATGGGTGGGGTACAAGAATCTAGGGTTAGATATGAATATGGTCTTTCTATTTAAAATAAGTTGCTGTTAAAAGAAAATTTTTAATTTGGAGTAGAAAAACCAAAACCTCCCATACATATAATAATTTGATATAAGATTAGAGAATTGGATTCCTTTCTGAAAATGCAGATAACCAAAAAGAGAAAAAGCCAGATTGAATAAAGCATGAAGTTGGTTCCGGTGGATCAATTATATATATATATATATATTTGTGATATCTAAAATTATATTTTAATTAATTCGATTTAAATGTTTATAAAATACTATTTATGAATATGTCTTCCAATATAGTATTTTCTATTTTTAAGTTTCGAATTCGAAACTTGATTAAGAGACTTAACATCTCATCTAATTAAAATGACTGTTTATTGATAATTTTTTATATATATATTAAAAAAATTATCTAAAAAATCCAATTTGATTAAAGTTCTTCTGGATAAGACATGAAGGGTTTTTCTTTTTTCCTAGACTTAGTTTTCTTCTTCGGAAACTCCCAAAATTGAAAAGCCAACTCAATAATGTTTCAATGATGAGACTCCCTAACAATTGGTTGATGTGAGAAGCAGCAGAAGGCACTTTTTCATGTCTTAGTCTGATGGGTATGCCTAGTTGTTTTTGTCTTGGGCATTAGCTTCTTATTGCAATTCTTTTCTCTAATTTGACCAATTAAGAGCAACCCATTAGTCCGATTAGGAAAATTTGAGTTTGTCTTTGTTTGCTTTTAATTTTTTTTTTTTTTTTTGTGAGGAAAAAGGGAAAGCAAAACTATAGGTCTAGACCGAAACCTTTAGACATGTCCAAAAAAGGACCGTTTCTCTAATTAACCGTTTGTCTTTCACCCCTAATGTTTTTTTTTTAAATTAAAGTTAAAAAATTTTAATAAAAATATAGAATTTTGTAAGTAAAAACTATGTTGTACAAAAAAGTATATTAAATTATCGTTGCAGCAACTTTTTTAATCAAAAAGATTACATAATTTCATTTCGTTCTAATCTTAATTTTTTCGAATGATGTCAAAGAATAGAAAAAACAATGGGCACAGGACAATTGTCATATTATTAAAAATTGAAAATTTTATCTAGTAACCGCCAAGGATTAGAAAATGCTTTTAGATTTTGATAACAAGTTAACAAAATTTGATTGAATTTTTTATAGGATCTCAAAAATCGAATTAAATAGGTTTTATCATTAAAGAAATGTAATTGGATCCGTCTCATATATTTTTTTGGATTTTTTTTTATTATTCAGATGAAAAACATAAAAACATATAAAAAATCTCTTTTTGAATATACCATAAAACAAATTTGAAAATATATCAAAACTTATATATTATATATATATATATTCTCTGTAAATATGCGAATGTCTATAGAAATCTGCATGGATCTTTGAAATTGAGTATGGAATTTTATTTTTTATTTTTTGGGGCGTTTAACATTTATTTTGATAATACCTTTAGAGGATGAAACTTTTCCTAGTAGAACATGCAGTGTCCCTATCTAAAAAGAAAATGAAATGGTTCCTACTTGTGACAAAGGACCTCCGTGTCAACTTTAACTGATAATACCCCATGTGATGTCAATGAGCCTGTACTCCACCTTCTTAGAGATTTTCGGGTATTTTTGCATTTTTGGACTGATTTATTACCGAACCATTGTATTCAGAGCTTCTTTAATGGTGATTTAAAGTAATGGATCCGATTTATTCTTGCAAAAAACAAAGTGAACGTTGGTTGATCATTCTCTTTCTTGGGGTAGTGTTTTTGCCCAAGCTTACTAGGCTCTTTGGTTACAGAGGAATAAGCAAAATTTTGAGAATGTATTTCGTGGGCGTAATGAATTGCAGTAACAAGTTCGAGCAATGGTAGAGGAATATTGTCGAGAAATACAGCCCTCAATTACTTCTCTGAAATTATGGTAAGCTGCCAACATGCAATGGCGTCGCCCATGTATAGACTGGATTACTGTGAATACTGATAGTTCATGCCCACAAAAGCCACCACTGCCCGAGGATTGCCACATGATTGGAATGAGAATTAGACACAAGGATTTTTTTTTTTTTTTTTATTCGCATCATCGATACATAGAATCATATTACGACTAATTCAATTTAAGTATTTACGAAAATCCTATTTAGGGGATAATTCTCTCAACGTAATTTTTTTTATCCCAAAATTTAAAATGTAAGAGTTGATTAAAAGATTTAACATATTTTTTCACCAAATAAACCGTCTATTATTGTCACGCAAGACAATCAACTAGTAGTCATAAAGAACTTCTTGGTATTTTTTATGGTCTTACAACGCTTGGGATGGTGGGTTTAAGAAGTGAGGATCAAGTACCATTCCAAAGTGCCCATTTCCAAACTCAATAGAGTCGTCGGATGTATGGATCTGGAGTCTGATTTTCTAAGTGTTTGCAAAGAGTTGTTGTGCAGAGATCGGGAGTGTCAGATCGTGAAACAAATCTCAGTGCGGATTATTTGGCAGAAATGTCTCAAAATCTTACTGTGGGTGTTCATTATTTTGAGTAGACTCCAAGAGGATTACTCCACTCGCCATTCGTTGTGTTTCTTAGTTAGGCTCTATCCAAACATTAGTACAAAAAAAAAAAAAAAAAGTTGCCAAGGTAAGGATACAAAGATTCCTTGATTGATTAGCTACACAAGGCACCTCATTTATCCTTAACTTGCAGGACCAAAAACATCACCTTGGATTTTTTTTCGTTGATGGTTGAAAATGGTTTTTTGACCGTTACCCTTGTGGTCAGTTAGCCAAAATTAGCTAATAACCTACAAGCAGAATTAGATTATGAAGGACATTCTTGTAACTTTGGAGATAAGTTGGATCCAGCCTTAAGGTGTTGTCCAACAAAAGATAGAAAAAGGAGTTGCCCAACAAAGATAGAAAAAGATAAAACAAAAGCAGAAAAGCATATGCCGCTGATCTTGTGCTTGTTTTAATATCTACGGGGAGAGAGAGAGAGAGAGAGAGAGAGAGAGAGGCGTCGGTGGATCGAGTGGGAAAGAAAAGAAAGCAAAAGGAGATGAATACGTTAATCTGAACCCAAATCTTCTTTTTCAACAAAATTACACCCTTGACCTTTAACATTTTCCGTACGATCTATTAAATTTAATATCTCAATATTTTATTAAATTGCTCAATCATTCTCCCCCAAAATAAATTTTTTAGCACAATCATGTTATGTCATGGTCCTATCGAATCACCACCCTCAATCACTTTCATCATTCCTCACAAGCACTCCGATTTACTAGATTCATGTAAAATAAAAGAAAAATTTCCTATACTGCCGAACCCGTGTTTCCCTATTTTTGACCAATATCAGAATTTTGTATGATTGATGAGGTGCAGAAGAAAATGAAGCCCTGTGATTTTGTTTTGCAACTCAGTGATTCTTAATATATTTGTAAATTATTCTATAAAAAATTTACTTATTTTATAAATTTTTTTTTGTTTTATTTATGAAACAGAGAGTCATATACAAAAATAATTATATAGATAAATATACAATATAAAATAGAATATAATTATATTTAAGAATACATATAATCGATTTTATTTGATAACATAAAAGTTTGGTTATTATTGTTATCTTTTTAAAGAGAGACGTGAATTTCAAAGATAAGAAAAAATTTTATATAATTAAACTAGAAAAACTAGGTTATAATGTCGAGTCGTATATATAATTTTAATACTTGATGTTAACTTAATTCTAGAATTAAAATTTATGAAGTCCATGGTCACTAAGTACCATGTTTATTTTTCTATAAACCCTTCACAATTTTCCAACCATAGTATTTTCAGAAAAGTTCATATTAAAATAACACGTGTCAATCAGCGGGTGAGCTGATCTTCCACATCAGTCAATTAAAGCTGGTTGAAAAAAATAGGTAGCAGAACGGCACTTGCCGGGGAAAGGGAAAACCATTAATTGGTGAAGACCATTAATTCAAGGGGGGGAAAAAAAAAAGATAACCTTTTAAAAGTCCTCGGTCTCAACAAAAGAAATGAAAAAGAAGTGAATTGACCAAAAAGGTCATGGAGGTGGTCGTCCTAAAATAAAGATGCAAGGTCATTACCGTCCGGTTAATAATAATGAATTTTAGGATAGGTGCTAAGAAAAGCAGATTCCGACGTCCACGTGGCATTCCATCACCTTAAGAAAAACAAAAAAGAAAAAGAAAAATCTCCACCCAATTAAGAAAAAAAGAGAGAGAGAATTATTATTAAAGTAGACTACCTTCGTCTCCTGATGACGTCATTAGACTCATGAGCCTCTCCTCTTGGCATCCAGATCTTGCAGCTAACAGAAGCCTCCCTCCCCCCCCCCCCTCTCTCTCTCCCCATTCTTCAAAATTTGCAAGAACAGACCTTTGCAATGTGTTCAGAGAGAGGAAAAATCAAAAACACATAACATGGCCGATAAGGCACAAAGCTTAGTAGTTGTGGTCATATTGTTGGCTACAACCATAGTTCAGCAGCAGCCTGTAAAGGGGTCAACCATAATTCAGGACTTGATAACTGGGAGAAATTATTTCCACAGGAGAATTTTACACGAGCCATTGTATCCGGTCACGTCAGCGCCATCACCGGACACTGACACCCCGCCACCTCCGCCACCATCACCGCCACCACCAGACAGTGTTTATCCCGATCCTGACCAGCCATTCTTCCCAGAGGTCCCAACTGGGCCAACCCCGGATCAGGCACAATCACCACCACCACCCCCATCCAATGGCACTATCCCATATCCAGCAGCGGCAGCCCCACAAGCCAAGCCAGCAAAAAAAGTGGCAATTGCCATATCTGTTGGGCTTGTGACATTGGGAATGTTATCTGCATTAGCATTTTTTCTCTACAGGCACAGGGTTAAGCATCCATCAGAGTCACAGAAGCTAGTTGAAGGCAATTCCCAAAGATTTCAGGAGGAATCAAGGGGCGGAAATGCAACGAGTTTTCTCTATATTGGCACGGTTGAGCCTGCAGAAAGGACAGTAAGCGAAACAAATGGGACAAATGGATCACCCTATCATAAGCTGAGCTCTGTGAAAAGATCAGAGAGGTATAGGCCAAGTCCAGAGCTGCAGCCATTGCCACCGCTCAATAGGGCGCCTCTCAGGAATTCATCTCCAGAGATGCCGTGGTCTGATGAGGAGAGTCATGACAATAACACATTTTATACGCCACAGGGTTCAGCGACAAGCAATGATGAGGGATTTTACACGCCTTTTTCGCGTCATACGCTGAGCAGCACTAATTCTGGGGTGCCATCGGTTAGAGGCGAAAGTAACCATGGTAATACCACCGTGCCTCATTCTAAGAGAACTTCTCCCAAGTCAAGGCTATCTGCATCATCACCTGTTGCGAAACATGCCATTATACCTCCAATAAAGCCAGCTCCATCTCCACCTCCGCCTCCGCCTCCGCCTCCGCCTCCACCCCCACCTCCACCCCCACCTCCGGCAGCACCACTGCAAGACCAGCAACAAGTTCAATATATTCAATTTGGAAGTTCTTATCCTCCCAAAAGGGCAAAATTTGCAGCACCACCGCCACCACCTAATATGGCACTTCTGCAGTCAATTACTAATTCATCTTCTCCAAAACCAAATGCTCCAGTTCCTCCCCCACCACCTCCGCCGCCGCCGCCTCCTCCAGCACTATCAGTACCAAAGAAATCAGGATATCCAGAGACAAGTGTTTCCTCACTGCCTCCCCAAGTTTTGATAAGGCCAAAACCATGTATTCCTGACCCCAAAATCAGTTCCGCTTTCAAGACCCCGACATCCGTAGAAGTAAATAAGGATACTGCTTCTTTACAAAGAGCAGATTTTGATGAAATTGATGTAGCGAAACCCCGGTTGAAGCCTTTACACTGGGACAAAGTACGAGCAACTTCAGATCGGGCCACAGTCTGGGACCAACTGAAATCAAGCTCATTTCAGTAAGCGGATTATTCAAAATTCAAAGTTATAATTTCATTTAAATGTCTAGTCCCTGATATTGGTTATCGATGTGTTTGGATGCAGATTAAATGAAGATATGATGGAGAGTCTTTTTGGCTGTAATTCGTCCAGTTCAGCACGAAGAGAAGTAACTAGGAGATCAGTTCTTCCCCCTGCAGAAGTGGAGAACAGAGTGCTTGATCCAAAGAAGTCGCAGAACATAGCCATACTGTTGAGAGCATTAAATGTCACAAGAGACGAGGTGTCTGAAGCACTTTTGGATGGTAAGTAATTCCAAATTCTTCCAATTTCCCACAAAAGCTGATAACCTGAGCGGAAGAAAATCAAGACAAAATGGAAAAGTAGTTGTTTCTTTTGTTTTTACGCGCGAAGCATTAAAAGCGCTTCCCAATATCAAAAATATTTTCCATCATTGGATTTGCATAGTTCTGGAAAGGTAAAACCAAGAACAAGGTCACAAGAAAATGAAAGGTGCATGAGACTTGGTGCTGGTGGGATCAACACCAGGCTTGATGAAAATGACACCCAAAATTTAACCATCAGTAATAAATATGGCACCAAACACCAATATGAAGTAGCTATAGGAAACTTTGAATTCTTACCTCTGAATGCACCACAGAGACATGTAGCATGACAAATGCAACTATTATAATAGATTAGTCTGAAGCAGATGAATAGAAGATTAAAGAATTTAAGTTAGAAATCACCATCATGGTATCTCCTACAAAAAATGGTCTAGTACAAAGAGATTTCAAGGTAAAGCATGAAGGGAAGTTGAACCGTCAGTTAACCTCGACAATAAAATCTCAACAACCATCCACTAGCAAATTTGGAAAGCTGAATTATTAGTGCAAAGTCTTCCCAGACATGCTCATGGGTTCAGGGCATGGGTCATGGGTCATGGGTCATGGGTCATGACTAGCTCAACAACAGTAGGATTATTCTCATTATTAGTTTGTGATATATCTCCTCCCCCTTTCCATGTTAGAGAGCTTATAGGTATCTCGTTGTTTTCGGCCTGTCTGACATTCTACTGTGTTGCATTAGTTGGTTCCTCACTGCATATTGGCTGCAAACATGAGAGAAATGACTACTTAGGCTCCTGGGGATAATACTATACCAGTCATGTCAATTGAAAATGTTCTAGAAAGTCCCATTGTGGGAAATGCAAGTAGATCTAGGTTAAATTTTCCTTTAGCCAGCACTATAGGCAGGTTACAGATCAATATTTTTGATATTTCTTCAGAATCTATTCTAGAACTGATATTTTCTAACTACCACATTGAAAAATAAACCAAAAAAAATACTGTCACTTCATAGCTTAATTGTACTTGCCCACAAAAAATTTCTGTGCGCAATAACTACTTTCTCAGACTACAAAACGAAACTTAGAATGCTAGAAACTGCAAACCAGAATATAGATTATAAGGCAAATGTTACCGACCATTCTTTCTGTGATATTGTTCAACTGCAGTTTTTAGAAATCATATACAACATAGTTTCTGCAAATGCATATTGCATAGACATACTTGATAAGTTTTAAGGAAAAATTAGAACTAGATGAAAATGAGATGACAAGCAGAAACGTCTAAGTGTGGCTCAATCCAAGAAAAAATTGTAATTCTAGAACAAGCGTCTCTATTATTTAGACACAAGTAACCCAAATTACATCAAGTAAATCTTATAAATTCGTTTCTCAAACTCATTCTTTGATACTTGATCATAAGTAATTCCCCTCTGGTACTTCGCTTGAATATATAAGCTTAACAAGGATCAGCAATTAATAGCTGAGAAAATAGGAACCAGTAAACAGGACTTTTCATATTATATTCAGCTTTTGGATTTCAGCATTAAAAACTTTTAACATGTTCTCTGGTTAAACAGGCAGCCCAGATGGTTTAGGTGCAGAGCTTTTGGAAACTCTGGTAAAGATGGCTCCCAGTAAGGAGGAAGAAATAAAACTTAAGGACTACAATGGTGACATTTCAAAGCTAGGATCTGCAGAGAGATTCTTAAAGGCAGTGCTTGATATACCATTTGCATTTAAAAGAGTTGAGGCAATGCTGTACAGAGCCAACTTCGATGCAGAAGTAAAATATTTGAGGAAGTCATTCCAGACTTTGGAGGTATGGCAGGCAATGCATGCAACATGTACATTGATCATGTGACTAAATATGTCGCTGTCTTAACCTACGAGTCTCTTCTTAACTTTTTGTTTCCTTCACATAATTTCAAAGCGGATTCTTACATTCTTCACAATCAAATTCACTAATTATCTTTGCACATATTATAGATTACATAACTTGCACTGTATGTATAAGTTGGGTTTTTTGTTTTTTTTTTTTTTTTGTTTTTTTTTTTTAATGTATGTATGCTAATTCTTCTTCCAATCTAAGAAAATTTTTGCAAGATCTAATACACCACCTGTGAAATTGTTACAGGCAGCAAGCGAAGAATTGAAGAACAGCAGATTATTCCTCAAGCTTTTGGAAGCTGTTCTGAGGACAGGGAACAGAATGAATGTCGGCACAAACCGTGGTGATGCTAAAGCTTTTAAACTTGACACACTCTTAAAACTAGTAGATATAAAGGGGACTGATGGAAAAACAACACTGCTCCACTTTGTGGTTCA
This sequence comes from Dillenia suffruticosa, assembly GCA_033439265.1. Taxonomy (NCBI): domain Eukaryota; kingdom Viridiplantae; phylum Streptophyta; class Magnoliopsida; order Dilleniales; family Dilleniaceae; genus Dillenia; species Dillenia suffruticosa. The sequence continues at coordinate 5,509,334 of JAVTVX010000027.1, forward strand.
AGAGATCATTAGATCTGAAGATACAGGCTCTGATCCTACGGCTGAAAATCACCAAAACGACTCACATTCAAAAGCAAAGGAGGATGATTTCAAGAAGCAAGGGTTGCAGGTTGTTTCTGGTTTAAGCAGAGATCTTGGCAATGTTAAGAAAGCAGCAGGAATGGACTCTGATGTCTTAAGCAGTTATGTCTCAAAGCTTGAGATGGGACTTGAGAAAGTTAGATCAGTTTTGCAGTATGAGAGGCCAAATATGCCAGGGAAGTTCTTTGAGTCAATGAAGATTTTTCTTAGAGAAGCTGAAGAGGAAATCCTTGCCATCAAATCTGATGAAAGAAAGGCTCTATCACTAGTGAAAGAGGTTACAGAGTATTTTCATGGGGATGCAGCAAAGGAGGAAGCACACCCGTTTCGAATTTTCATGATTGTAAGAGACTTTCTGGGTATATTGGATCATGTGTGCAAGGAAGTAGGTCGATTGCAGGATAGCACAGTGGTTGGTTCAGCTAGATCTTTCCGAATAGCTGCCAATGCTTCATTGCCGGTTCTCAGCAGATACAATGTAAGACAGGATAGAAGTTCAGATGATGAAAGCCTGTCCCCATGAACATACAAGAGGTATGATTAAGTAGAAAGCTTAGATTGTTCTACTTTTTTCCTATGGACAATTTGAGGTGGTGGGACAATCAAGAATCCATTAAGGACAAAACTGCTTTCATTCAACCTCGGCACCACTTCGTCATTCAGATTTTGCATGCGGACGGCAGACATTAAACAATAATAAGGATTCAAAGGAATATTGAAATAAGCCGTGTGAAGGTCAAAAAAATTTTGAAGGTCATCGATTTAGAGACAGCAAATTCGAACTGCATATTGGCAACTAAGATTGCAGCATTGCGATATACTACAAAGTCTTTTCCTACTCCCCGATGCAAATTCCTGAAATAGTCTTCTACATTCCAAAACAAATTTTCCATACATTTTTCAAGATTACAATTTTTTTTTCTTTGTTACTTGTAATGCCTTTGTAGAACATTTATTTAATAGCCAGCAATAATAAGTAGCAGTCTTCACTATTTTGGGCATTTTAAGCTTCTAGTGCTACGTGTTCTTTATTCGACACATGGAGTACTCATACAATAGAAACTGAAGTTCAATAAAGCCTTGAAATATGAGCACCAGATGACTGTAAAAATGCCACTTAAAAGAAAAAGAAAGAAAAGGGATTTCATAGTGAGCAACACTGCCAAACCATGAACATTTCATGCTTTCGTGAGGATTTGACAATTTTGGTTTCTGGGTTTGGGGCCCATCTTGGTAGAGTAGAAAAATATACATGATTTCCTCTTCTTTCAAAGATAATGGCAAGCTATGAAAGTAAGAGAATGCCAGAAAATAGTACTGAAAATACAGATACCTCAGACAAATGAAGTTCTCCTCAGAGTAGCAAAGTAGAAATCTTTGAGCAAGATGAGCAAACGCTCCCTGCACTACAGCGTTGTGAGTGTGTAGTTTACTTGGTTTCAAATAAGGAGTCTCATTTGTCATTCTTTTTTTTTATGTGTTCTTAAGAATGAATAAAAAAGAAAAAAAAAAATAATCATTTTAATAACTTTTTTTTTTTTAATGAGATAATATTATATACTCTTTCTATGTATTGTTTGAAACAAAGGAATGAGAAAGAACAAGGTCGGAGGGGAGGGAATACAAATCCTTAAATATGTCGTCCTCTCTTCTCTCCTCTCAAAAGTCCTAACTTGTGAGTCAAGAGCACTTGTGTACCCAAATCTTGAAACTAACAATCAAGTTAATAAATATTCTAAAACGGGGAGAAAATAATTAAGTTAATAAAGTACTTGGCGTGTATTTTCAGAGAAAAATAGATATAGATGTACCCCAAATGCACTTTTTAACGTTGAGAGCTCAAGTGATTTTCAAACCAGGCTCCTAGGGCAAAAAGGGATTAGGCTAATAAATTAACCAATGCATTTTTACCTTGACACACTATGCCAATTTTTTTTTTTTTTTTTTTTTTTTTGGTCCAGTGGGGAAAAAAATGTAAAATGTAGAACAAGCACAACTTAAGAGTAGTGGGGTTGACACCTCAAATAGATTCCTTGTCGTGAGAGATAGGTTGTTAGGGGGAAGTCTAACAAGGTCAAACTCCTTCCACTCAGTGCCCAAACAACAAGATGATAATTAATGAAGAACATTTTTGCCTCATGATTTTTTAGCAAACAAGATGAAATTCCTCCAGGCATGCTTCATCCTGCAATTACAGTTAACAAATCCAACAAATAGAATCGAGATATTTCCAAATGATACAAAGAACTGATCTTCATTGGAAAATCATTTAAACATTCAGTCCAACAAGATTTCAAGAACTTCTTTTTTTTTTTTTTTTTGGTTGTACAAAAATTCAAACCTAGGATCTCCAGGTCAGAGGATGGAGATTATGATCACTAGCCTATCACGTTGGGACTTCAAGAACTTCGCATTACAAGGGATGTCAGGGCAGAAGTGATTCTCAGCTCTGTTATTCTCGCACTGAATCCACAATGGGAGGAGAGACCCATTTGATACAACTCCATGTATATTTATAAGTACGAGAAATTTACACTTTTAAGCTAAGGTTGAGGAGAACTTGGTTGAAACTATGACGCGGCACAGGCAGCAATAGCCGATGAAAATGATAACCCACCTGCCACACTCTTTGCTCTTAATATCTTTCTCACCAATATTCTCCATTTAATTTCGTCCTTCTTGCTTTGCTTCGTGATTCTGCCCTTAAAACTCCTGAAGAAAAAAAAAAATTGTTCAACTTAGGGCGACAAAGTTACATGGTTTAAACATCGAATCTGAAGAATGTGCTGAAAAAGCAAGAAATGCTTGAGTTTGAAGAAGGGGATTAGTGGAAGTACCTGCACAAAGGAACTCTGCATTGATCTGGTTCAGTGCAAAGACGGGAGTGCAATTCCAAGAGTTGCCACATTCTCTTACAATGGATGCAACCACCAGGAACCCTCAACTTGCAACCAGCAAAATGGCGAACAAGCAGTTCAAGTCCTTTACAAGCTGCAAAATTGCAGGGTTCCTGATCTTCCTTAAAGACCTTATCGTGAGGCCCAATTGTTCGACAACCCTCACTATAGATATGTACAAGAGCCTCCATAGCCTCGTACAATTGTAGATAGATCTTACATTCCCGTGACTTCCTCAGTCTCTCCTTTCTTTTCTGCAATCAATTGAGCAATATTACAGACTATTAGAACATGAACACATACGACCTTCTGAAAGGTATGCAAAGGAGAAAGATGAAATGGAAAAGGACTCACGTTTTCTTCGTCAACTACAGTCTCCAGGAGCTCTTTTTCAAGAATGGGGTGGCTTTGCTTCATTACACTCCATCCATCAGTAGAAGCTACAGCCTTGAAATTTTTTAGGATCATGCGGTGACACATAAGGCCAAGACGTGGTACATCACACAATAAGGCAACCTGAAAAATGTCAACAACACTCTCTGTGTTGAGTAAGTATCGCTCTATGTGCTGCTCGCACACCCTTTTCAAGTAGGGAATCACATATGCATGCGATAGTACCAACAACTGTAACGCATGCTCATTCATTTCTTCATGCTGATAGCTGCGGAAACACCACTTAGAATTAGCACACAACAAATTTAAGCACTCAAACAATGTATCATAAACTATACTTATCTAAGATTTGAAGAACATCATCTTCTTGATCACAGAAACTTCGGAAAATTTACCAATAAAAATGGATTTGTGGGACTTGGGTTTCAGACCCAGAATCTCCTAATAAAGGTACAATAAGGAAATTATTATCTAACATATTTAAGAGAATTGTTATGCAATACATGTCCATTTGCCACAAGGCTTAAGCATGTAATCCGTTCCAATAATCCTACTCTGAATTCTTCATCTTAGATTGAAACAACCAATAAGCACCATTTTGTTGTTTTGGTCTGAATTACACATTAGTGTAGCTGGTTCTTATAGCTGTTAGGGTAGAATTCTAGCATCATGTAGAGATTCTACAAACTTTTGAATTTAATCATTTACGAAACATAAAATCCTGTCAACAAGATCAGGGATTTTAACTACCAAGGGTCAATGTAATTACAAGTAAATGCTGCAGTTGCTGAGAAATATCACGGAAATTACCATGAAGTGTACAAGAAGCGAACAAAGAAGTGAACTGCCTCATGTGGTACACCACGTATGCAAATTGCTTTCAATCTGCCCTGGCGTTTTGACCTCTTTAACATGCCTTTCATCACAGGCGAAGCCAAGCCCTGTAAACAAGTACATATTAAAGATGGATGTTTAGTTTATAAGTTCAAAATTTCTGAGATTGCCCTTTAATTAATGAAAGTTGCACCCAACTAACACTTAATCCTTTTTACTCATTTAAGGAGATAGTAATTATACTGAAGAGCTCAAAGGTTAGAGATGTTGCAAACTTACAAGAATGTTAGAGTGTGCATAGATAATGCCACCATTTGTCGTACTAATAGAAACGTCTGCTCTATAACCTTCATAAAAGAGGAGTTCCCATGTATCTCTTGTATATGTCTTGGCACAGCTATATCTTCTTAGTGGTAATCCACTCAGTAGTAAATTGTCATTCTGATACCCGGTGGTTGCCGATCCAGGCAACAGAGGTGCTGCTGGAGTAGCGTTTTTGGGGGCATGGAGAATTTCATCGCAGGTACTGTCAATCTTTTCCATCTGATGGTGGACTTCTGCAAATCAATAGAACAACCCAGTCATGCTTTGAAGTTTTAACTGCAAATGTAGATTTGTAGAGTACTAGAATCGAATTGCCATGTTTAAGATTCCAATATGTTGAAATCATTGAGAATGCTTTCTCATGGCCAAACCTAGGATTAACAATTCATGGGGCAAAAGACTCCCATATAATGTATCATAGAGCTATTTAATCCATGATCCAAATGGCGCCTATGGATACACTTCCATAAATCCTCTTACAACATAAATATGCATATAAAGATCTGCGCAGAAATCTGATGCTGCTTCAGATCTACTTATGAACATAAGGTTCGACATCAGATGAATGCATTTGTCTAACTATGCTGAGCTCAAAACAGGAATCCGCGTTCTTAATTTCCTAAGTTGCTGGCCGATTGACCATACTAAAGAGCTAATTCCAGGGAGAGTAAACAAATCTTGTGCTTTGATATTAGCAAATCAAATGTCCGAATATATTAAATTTCACAAACATTGTGACTGTCTAGATTTCACAATGATCTGGATCACCCACCAACCTAATGCCTAATGAGTCAGTTTTCTCCACAAAAAGAAAAAAGAAAACAAACATACAAAAAGGTTACAAATTTGGGTTTTGAGAATCAGAATTAGCAGTCCTATAAAAGTTGTTCTTCTATCATCCCATTTAGTCATTAATATTATTATTTAAAAGAAAAAAACTAATCACTTGACAAAATGAAATAAACCACCGACATAACATGAAATTCGTTCATCATCTACAAGGATTTCAATTCACTTGTATTATGAATATAACAACAAATGTCACAAAACAATCAGCAATTGGAAAATGACATCAAACGAAAACCCGCAAACAGAAATATGGGGCCTAGACCAAACTCACATACCTCGTATAGAATTAAAATGCAGAACCCCAAAAAAGCCTTGAATCCAAATTGGTATATAATAACCAACCCCACCAAAATAAAGGATGGAATTTTCAATCCGCACAATCAAATTCTTTTTTCCACAAAACCCACAATCGTAAAAATTTGCAAAGAAAGAAATAATAGTTTACTAAATCAAAACAAAATTTTTTTGTGCGGGGGACTTGGGGAAGGGAACCTCGTCAGAAAGCCTGAATGAGAGGAAGGCAGTAAATCGCATTTCTATATTTATAAAATTTCAGAAACTGACTCTGACGCAGACGTTATCGGAGGGAAATGAAGTCCACGCGCTCTGTTTGTCATGTTTTTCTGTTCACTCCGCCCCTACCCTCTTTCTTCACGAAACACTCACGTTCCACGAATCCCACGTTGGGATGACAACTTGGATTTTATTCGGAAATTTTCATGATTGGGGCCCATGTATTATGATTACAAGAATTCTATATGCCCCGTTTTCATTTACAAACTTACAGACCTATTAAAAAAAATACTCACAATACAAAAATTATTAAACTAATTTATTATTTTGCCCTTCTACTTCTTTTGACCATTTTTCATAAATTGAGAATGTAATATTCATCTTGAAGTTTTATAAATTTTTATAGAAATTCAATTTGTATGAATATGCTGAATTCATATATTTAATTTTTAATATTATTGTATATATACTTATAAAAGGTTGATATTTCATGATTAAACTTATTATTATTTTTTTTAGTGAAAATGGCACTAATATATATTGACCTAAGAGTCAAAATATCCAGCTCAATTTGTACGGATTCAAATCTCCAACTCAAATTGTACGGTATTCGATCATTTATTTTAGGGAAATATCAGTGTTGGGTTTACATTTTTTTGTTGTCTTTATTCAAAAAAGTACAAAACCCAGCTAATCATCGTCCACTTATTTGAGTTTTTTACTAACCCATTTGTCTTGTACTTTCAAAAATGGCAAGCAAAAGTGTTTTTGGGAACAGGGGTAAAACGAATTTTATCCAATGTTTAAGAAAGGAAAGTAGGAAACGAAAAAAAGGATTTATTCCTAAAATGGCCATGAACATAAAGAAAAGGAAGGTGGAAAATTGAAAAACTAAGATTTCTTTTAAAGTGGCATTGTTGACACGAAGGCAGCTTTTTTATGGATAAATAATTGGTACATAGGTTGAAAAAATTAATTTTTAATTTATTTTAGTTAGAAATCATTTATAATTGCCTGATATTATAATAGGGTATGACGATGTTTGGCTTGATTATCTATAATTGTATGATAATTTAAACCAAATCTTTTTCGAGATAAATTTTCAATATTTGATAATTATTTTTAATTAAACTAAATTCAATTCAAATCGAATTAAATTTTTTAAAAATAAAGTTTACCAGAGACTCATAACATATTTTCTCAATATACAAAATTTAAATTTAAAATTTTATTTAAAAAATATTAATAATCACTTACCGGATCAACTATACATTAGTTTTAGACTAAAAAATATAGTAATTCTTATTTATTATAAGTATAATATTACAAGATGTCCATAAAATATCTTGTCACCAACTATTAAAAAAAATTAATTTTGTTATTTTGTAATTTAAAACATGAAAACTAATTATTTCTATGTATGTAGAAAGGCGACTAGCATTGAAATTCATCAACGAAAATATCATTTATCTTGTTTTTATTGATAGCTTAAAAAGTAGTCGTTGTAAATCAGTCAACCACGTTTTGGATGCTACGAAGAAAGAAGATGCAAAGATAATCAACAGGGAAAAGCAAAATTACAAGGTTAAAAAATTGAGAATGTTCTAATTTATTTTAATTAGTTTGTTCAATTCATTTCTATATATAATTTTCCATAAATAATTCATTTCTATATATACGCATCTCTACTTATATCTCTCCTATGCAAAGAATAGGTGTCTGTTGGGTGTGCCTCAATATGAAGGTAAATTTCTTTAGAGTATGAATGAAAATTTGGTCTTTGATGCTAATGATACGAGTAGAAATCACCCCCTTGTGGTGCCATTCTTTTTTTGGTTTTTATCACCGATATTCAAATTTTACTCAATTAATCTGATTCGAGTATTATGCGATTCGAGTATTATGAAATTCATTTTAAGAGTTAGTTTTTTCAAATCCTTTTTTGTCATTCTTAAGGTTCGAACTTGAGATTTTTGGTTAAAAGATAGAGTGTCTGAATACTCAATTCAAAAAAATTTAGTCTTGTGGTGTCATTCTAACGTGCACCCGAGGGGGACAAAAGAATTTTTTTAAAAATTTGATTCCTGATATTCTGTTTATATAAAGCTCAATGTAATAATAGATTCTTTCGTATTTATTTTTTATTCTTAAAATTAAATTCAAGATTTTTGTTCGGTTTGTATCATTTTGATATTTTTTTTTCCTTTTCTCTCTCTTTCAATCATCATGGTAATCGATGCATGATAAAATATTTAATTGACAATGATGGTAATCAGTGTATTGGTCCTTCCGGTGATAATTTAAAGATTCCGTTGGTTTTAAAAGATATTGAAGAGAGGTGACCGGAGGATTTTTAGTTGAAGAGAGTTGGTTTGGATCAACTGGTCTACTCATTGACGATTGGTATCGTGTGTGTCGAAGTTTCAAAGGGATAGTTGATCGACAGACATCAATTTTAGCAAGATGCACATGTTAGTGGTCCTCATCGGACTTCATCCACGTCGAGGCATTAAGGTTTCCTTAAGTGACTTGGGGTGCCTTCACAATCTCCAAAATAGTTTTGCTGGCGGTTGTTTTTGTTAGTGGTTTCGACCCCTCATTCTGGGTACATGGTGTTTTTTTTTTTTTTTTTTGTGGGTGCCCTAGGTATTGGGTTTAATTATAATATTTTGTTTTTGTTCATGCCATAGAGTGTATTTTATGGGTTTGTGTTATTTCTAGGGCTAGACCTTTCTTTGGACCAAATAATAATAATAATAATAATAATAGTGATAGTAGTAATGGTAGTAGTAACAATAGTAGTAAAGTTGGGTCTCATGGAAGGGATAAAACTAGCTAACCGCATGAATCTCAAGCACATAATCATTGAGTCAGACTCTGAAACTCTAGTCTCCTACATCAACGAAGGGGCTCCCCACAACCACTCCCTCTATAGTCTCATCAAGCAATGCACTTCTCTGATAGCCCAACTTGAGCAGGGAAGGGAACAGATGCGCAGATTTTCTAGCTAATCTGGGACACACAAAGCCTCCTTGTCTTCACATTCTCCGGTCACCTCCTCCTTGTGTGAGACAGTTGCTGATGGAAGATACCAGAGACTTTGCCATTCTGAGACGCTAGTTAGTCATTGTTAAAACCTTTGGGCTTGTTTTTGTCCTGAATTTAATCATCACGTAACCAAAAAAGAAAAAAAAAAAGTAGTAGATTTGCAGTATTTTCAACTCATTCCAGCCACACGTCCAAGCTTTCCATCTCCCTTTCAATGAGAACGAAAGCATTGGCGGCTAAAATGCATCAAATGTGTTACACACATTATCAAAGTTATTTACCAAACATGCGAAAAGCAATGTATATGAGAAGACTAATAATTTGGAGAATTACATTTTTCTCCCATTAAAGAACTGTTCTTTCCCTTTTTATAAGTTTGAATTATGAGAAAATTTCTTTTTTAACAAATTTTTTTATAATAATTTTTTATGTTTATCTTTTTTTGGGGGGGGGGGGGAAAGAGAGAAGAGAGAAAAAGTAGTAAAAAAAATATATAAAATTTGACATAATTTTCGTTATTTATTGTCATTTTTAGCCTTTTCTCATCTCTTTACCTTACGTTCGACTAGCATAACTTTACCTCACTTCAGAGGTAAATATTACCCACCTTCAATAAAAGAAAAAGAATCATCTGTCAAGGGAAAAATTTATGAATAATAATTTTGATTTATTTAATGATTATAAAACAGAAAACTATCCTTATTATATTACTCTAAATCTATAAACCTATTTTTTGAACTTGAAAATAATAATTTTATTTATTGATATAATCAAATTTGGAATTTCTAGTTAAAAACGGGTCATTCATCCACTGATGTCAATTGTCACCAAGAATTTGTCCGACTGCAGCTATTTTGGAAGCCTTTAGGGTTGAACCTTTTCACATGATGTGACCAAAACCTTAGTCCCATCCGTAAACTTGCTAATCAGGTATATTAAATTCGACACTCAGAGAGCAATTTATTATTTGAATTAAATTAATTAAATAATCAAATATCAAATTAATTAAAAACACAGATATTATACTCATAATTTTAAAGAAATTATATTCAAATTTTAATAATAATTTTAATTTATTTAATGTTCATAAAAAAATTATCCTTATTATGTTAATCTAAATCTATAAACCCCCCGTTAATAATTTTATTTATTGATCTAATAAAAAACGGGCCACTCATCCACTGATGTCAATTACATGAATCTTCACTCTGAGCCTTCCCTGGCATCATTGCCGTTGTCTGCAGCGTCATTGTCACCGTGAAGTTGTCCAACTGCAAGTATTTTTAAAGCCTATAGGGTCGAACCTTTTCACATGATGTGACCAAAACCTCAGTCTCGTCCGTAAACTTGCGAGTTAGTCCTGCATGTCAAAAACAAAATGCAATTTGCGGCCAATTAAAATCAGAATTTGCACTGATATCTTTGTGGCTCTTGTCACATCATATGATCCATAGTCCAACTCATTTTCATCCGTAAAAGTCTGGCATCATATGATCGACAGCACAGATTCAAACAATGTCCAATGTGAGGGTCACAGAATTTTTCTTTTTTAAACAAGAGTCCAATGCCAAGTGGGGTACCCCATCAATAATTGAAATATTGTCCTATTAATCTATTGCAACTTGAAGAGAAATTTCCATCTGCATGTAACAAGTTGTAAGTATCATCTAATTTATATTGAAAGATCTACCAAACTATATATTTCTTTTGGGAGTAATTCTAATTTACTCCAATGGTGAAATGGGGGGCAAAAAAAGGTTGATTTAGAGCATGAGATTTCTATTGAAATCATTGTAAGATGTTTAGAAAATTAAAATTCAACCATCTCAAAGCATGTCACTTATTTTTCTAAGTACTTCTGTCACTAAAGAAAAATCAAAAACTATGTATAGCATTATAGAGAGAGAGAGAGAGAGAGAGAGAGAGAGAGAATAAGAGAGAGTATTTTATGCCTTATAGAAAGGTCTTGCGATCGTGACAAAGTTTAATAACTTAAAACATGTTATGTTAGAGATCTAAATCTGTAAATACAAATTGAGATGGATTCAAATTTGATCGCAACCACTTTATCGAAAACAAGTGTGATCTAAGGTTTTTGATTTCATTAATGTTTGATGATAAACAAAAGCCAATCTTTTTATATATATATAAATTATCGATATTCAGTAATTTTATTTAATCCGATTAAATTTAATTTGAGTTAGTTAAGAAATACCAATATTTAATCACTGTATTAACTAAGATATATGATATTCAATTTAAACAAGGATAAAAATCATAAAAAATAATTAAAAAATAAAAATAAAAACAAAAACAACAATGCAAACAAATAAAAAGAGAAATAATGATACGATGATTTAGTTTAAAATTTTAGACCATGCTATATATATATCAAGTTAAAAAATTAGTATATTATTATATTTACTAATTATAATTGGACAATGCTATGTATCATATTTACTAATTATGGTAGAAGTCTTTAAGCTGTGAAATGAAAAATAATAATTTTTTTTTTTACAAAAAATAAGTATAATAATTTGGTGAACTTTTATAGAAGTACTTATCATTAATTATCCTAAAAAATTATATTGCAGATGAAAAAAGAGATTCAATATAATCAAGTGCAATAATCTATCTTTTTTAATTCTGATAATCCCATCATAATCATTTTTAAGTCACTTTCAAGCCCCAGTAGAAATTTATTAAAACAAATAATCCCAACCATTGGGCCAATTCGCATTATGGTCAAGCTGGACCGGTTCTGTTTTAATTTAGTTCAATCCAATTTTATTCAGAAACAGAACAATGAGTGGTATCGTCCAATTACAATATACATTTTTGAGAAACCATAACCATAATCCGGCAGGAACAATAAAGGACTCTCTCTCTCTCCCTCCCTCCCTCCGTTACACAGGTGAGATTCGAAGTTGGGACTCTAAAATGAAGGGTTGGTGTCAATTAAGTTATAACTAATTTAACTCTTTCTCCCGTTCGTTACATATATGAGGTTTGAACTTGAGATCTCTTAACTATAACTCTAACTCTCTCTCTCTCTCTCTCTCTCTCTCTCTCTCTCTCTCTCTCTCTCTCTCTCTCTCTCTCTCTCTCTCTCTCTCTCTCTCTCTCTCTCTCTCTCTCTCTCTCTCTGCAAAAAGCTTTCAAATTGAGGGCTTCAATGTTTGATGATGTCCATTGATGATCGGGACCAGTCTACTTTGAAAGATAACTGGACAACGTAGCCCATCAAAAGCTTTGTCGGAAGAAAAGCAGAATCATATATTACTCAAATATTTTCACCCACTCATAGAATGTATTTCGATATAAGGTAAATGGAGGTAAAAAGTGAAAAAAATAATAAATAGTATAAAAGATGAAAAATTTTATATTTACTCTTACCCTTTTTCATGACTTCTTTCTTTTTTTTCTTTTTTTTTTTTTTGTTTTTCTCTCTTCTCTTGAAAATAAAAATTAGATTAAAATTATTAAGAAAGAATTTGTGAAAAGTGAATCTTTCTTAATCTAAAGACACAAGGAGAAAAAAATAATTTTTATGAGAATAAATTTTATTTTCAAAATTGTTATTACTCTCCCATGATTTTCACAAATGAACAATCAAAACTAAAAGTCTAAGGCAGAGGACAGATAATCAAGGGATAAAACCCATGAACTTGGTTTGTTTTATCAGTAGAGAATTTGTTGTCTATTTCTTTTATATAAATACATACATATATATATATATATATATATATATATATATATATATTACTAATCAATATTCAGAATTATATTCTAATCAATTCAGTTCTAACGTTATCAGACTCAATTTAAATATCCAAATATCCATTAGACCGATTGTGCATTGGTAAGTTGTTGTATATATATATATATATATATATATATATATATAACTAATTAATATTCAGAATTATATTCTAATTAATTCAGTTTGAATATTATCAGACTTAATTTAAATATCCATCAGACCAATTGCTCATCGGTAATTTGTTGTCTATAAATTAGGATGAAATATTTGTGATAATAAGTTCGAATTTAAAGTTAGAAGATAAAGAAAATGATTTATGGCTTAGAGAATGGTTTTCGATTCACAATACTAAATTTGTTAAATATCCAGACTGGAATTTTAACAACACTCTTTCACACGTGAAGACGCTCCTCCCTTCTCAGTAATCATGTTCACCTGCATGTCTTTTTGGTTCTCCTATTCAGGTTGTACCCGTCTAATCCAATTTGAACACTGCATAACTTATTTTAGAACTTGACTCTTTCAAATCTTTTTTTATCATTTTTAAAATTTAAACATAAAATTTCTGATTAAAAAAATAGATCATCCGAGCATTCAATACAAAAAAAATTTAGTATGTTAACATATATATATATATCCTCGTTCCCAACACCTACAAAATTCAATATATAGCCCAAAAATATCCCTTTTACATTCTCTCAAGCCTGCAGTGGACCTTAAAAAATTCAGGCCCAAACATAATCGAGTTCAAATATCTACGTGCCCTAAAAAATCTACATGCCCTAAAAAAGTTATTAAGTTTACAAAACCAAAAATTATCTTTATTTTCGAAAGAAAAAATAAGTTAAATTTCTATATCTCTTTTCTGAGTGAACAAGTGAATAGAGACACACACACACATTTTAACTTTGCCCTCGTATATTTTCAAAGTTTACATCTTTTTTTTTTTATCATTTATATTCAAAATCATGTTCTAATTAATCTGATTCAAACATTTACGGTATCGTATTAAACCACTTGTATACGTTGATTTCTATCCAGTTTTCTTTTTTATATTTGTCTCTTCTGTTTTTGTCGATCCTCTCTCACACTCCAAACCAAATGCAACTTAAAAATGGATATAGGACAATTTTTTATTTTAAAAAAATCCCAATTGGATGCAAACTCTTCGTGAGTTCAAAATTAAATTAAAATCTAATTCTAGTTGAAGAGGGTTTCTTTCTTTTTTTTTTTTTTTTTTTTTGTTTGGGGGTTAAAAAAAGTGTCATTTGTTTGTGAGAACAGCTTAAACTATTGGATGCAGGGGCCTCCCAACCATCACGTGTTGATGGCCGTGCATACTGCAATTTGCAGAAGCTCTTTTTCTAGAAATTGATTAGGAAACAAGCAGAGCCCACGTCCATGTTTCCTAAATAGATAAAAATTGGTTGACATTTATCTTTTTTCTTTTCTTTTTTTCCTTTTCTTTTAAAGTCCAAACACATGAAACAGAGAACGGTGTTTTCTTTTGTTAATAAAATTTTTGGTTCAAAAAATTTTTTCTAATTAAAATCTTTATTAGTGTTTGAAGTTTTTAAACAAACTAATAAATATAATTTTCATACGAAAAATTCTCCAATTTTAAACGGATTAAAATTACTTATCTCCTTTTAACAATTAGGTATTTTTGTCCGAGAAGATATTACAAAATTAGATAATTTTCTATTATTCATAAACCAAATATTTCGGTGTAAAATAATCACTAAGTTTTCAAACCCTTTTTTCCCTATTTCTCAAACGTGAGAAAAAAAAACTCTTTTTCTTACTCTCTATCTTCTGTACAAAAGAAAAAAAGCTTTTTCTTTTTTTTTTTATTATTTCTAAAATCACGTGCCATACATTGCTTTTCTTTCAAAAATTAGTGAAAGGAGAGTTGGAGGGGTGGTTATCACAAAATAACCACTCACTCATATTTAAATTCAAACATAAAATGGAAAGAGTTAGGTCTACTCGTATGAGCGGATCTACCCCATTTTTCCAACGGTGTTAAATGACCAAAATTTGAATCTTGTCTTATTTGTTGTCAAAAAATAAATCAACTAAAAAACCATGGAGTTTTCCTTAACCACAAGGTAGTGATCACGCTTTTTTTTTTTTTTTAGTTGTGATTTTTTTTTGTACTATACCAATCGGTATCAGGAACCATGCTTTGATTAATATGGTTTAGAACTTACAGTGATCTATTTAAAGTGATTACCCTCATAATATAGTTTTTTTCATACCCAAACCGCGAGTCGAACTTGAAAACTCGGTTAAGAGACTTAACGTCACATCTCATTAAACCAACTGTCCGTTGGTTAGTTGTCATTGTTATATTTTTATATCAATGGAAAATGTCGTTACTTGTAACATTGCAAATTTTTCATATCATGGTGATTCGAACCTGACTCCGATTCTTTTGAAAGGTTTTCTGAGTTTCAAAACCTCTCTCTTGTCTTGAGTTCTAAGTCAAAGTCATGATTTTGTCATCCTTAATATTTTTGTTATCGTGTTGTGTATCAACTCTCATTCAAAAGGTTGAGACATTTTCTAACCTCTTTGGAGACTCTTTGTAAATCTCTCGTAAGGACATAAATATAATGTTTTGATTCTCAACTCTAGTTTTAATTCTCTAACCCAATCTTAACCTTTTCCAAATCCAATTCTAGGTTTACACTCAATTAGGTTCAAGCATGATGAGAGAGCTTTCGATACCTAATCATCGAATTATGCTTTCTATCATAGTATAATTGCAGTCATGACAATTTTATCGTGAGTACAATACTATGATATGCTTAACGTAGTCACAGTGGGATAAAACAGTACAATGCCTTATGGTATTTCTCAGGAATAGATCAAGCAGTAGAGATTCCTCATCCCATTTTATTATATCTTCTTATACCAAAACAAAATGCCTTATGATGATTAGGATGGGAGATGTTGTTTACTTATCGCGACTACAATAAGTTCATTCAAGTTATGATGACCTTTAAGACCCAAAACCTAAATTTGTGTTTGCCGAATGTGGAATAATTTGACCTAGTTTGGTTTGGAGGAATCTAGTTTGACTTGTTTAACTCAATTTAGTCCTGTTTGGTCTGCTTAAAACCAATTTGGTCTGTTTGATCCTAGTAGGCCCAATAGGGTCTGCATTAGACTGAATTATAGTTATCTTGTTGGAATTCACTTTGCTAATTCATGTATGTTATACAGTGATGATACAATACATGTGTTTTATGTTGTAGGCATGTTGTGATTGTATCTGTTCTTTTGTTAGGTAAAGGACGAGCATATGTGTGTGGCCTACTTTGATTTGCGTGTGGTCTAATTTTACCTTCTTTTCCTATTATCATATTTTGATATTATGTTATGATTATGATTATGCTAATATACTTACAGAGCGAGAAATGTGATATGATCCGTTTAACATATGATATCTATCTTATATGAATGGTGTTGGTTTCTATATTGTTTAGAGAGCTCTTACATGTGTCTAGGTTGATCTACAGTAGTTGGGTACTTGGGGATATGCAGTCGGATGCTATTACTTGATGCCTGATATCGAGAGCCAAATGATGAGTATTTCAATTTATGAGATGATTTTGATAAAAACCTCTATTTTATACTTTTGAAATATATTATTATATTAAAATGATTTTCAATCTATTATTTTCATATTACATAGCACATTATATTTTTTTATCTCTTGTTTAATTTTTATGGATTTATCTTTATTTGAATAATTTAGAATTTATTGTATGGAAAAAATAAAGAATCTAAAATTATGTCAAGAGTTTAGAGTTATTGTGGTAAATTTTAAGAGTCTAAATTTATGGTAAGTAATATGAGTTATGAGTTTATTATGTCAAACAAATTTAAACTTTTAAAGAGATATGATATGTATGATTTCTAGGTGTCTCTTAATGTGTTTAAATGGTATTATAAATAGATAGTTATTCTATATATTCATTGAAGAGAGCTAGATTCACTCTATAAGAGTGAGAAACTATTATATAATGTCATTATGAGTATCTTATAAGATTTCTCTTTTTCTAGTATATTTTTGAGTATTCATATGATTAACATTTTTACTCTTATCATATAGTTTTCGTCTCCAAAAATATTGATATTTTCTAATCTAATTCAAGTCAAACAAAGTGCTAACATAGTGAGAGATATATAATAAAATATAAACACTCTCTTCCTTAAAATTATCCTCTATTCTCAAACAAAGTGATTTCAGAGTAAGGGTAAATCTCAACCCAACAAAGTGGTATCAGAGTCTGGTCTTTTAGATATGGCAAACAATAGTGGAGTTCAAGTCTTTCAATTTCCTTGCCTCACAAAAGTCAATTAAGATATATGGTGTTTTTGTATGAAAGTTATTCTTGGTTCACAAGATATATGAGAGATTATGGATAAGGGTTTTGAGCAGCCAGAAAATAAAGAAGCTCTGCCTCAACATCATAAGGATGCTTTGGCACAATTAAGGAAGAAAGATCAACAAGCTCTCACCCTCATCCATCAATGTTTGGATGATTCAATGTTTGAAAAAGTTGGTAATGCAGTCACTGCAAAGCAAACTTGGAAGATTTTGTAGAATTTCTGTCAAGGAATTGATAAAGTAAAGAAGATACACCTCCAAACATTACAAGGTGTGTTCGAATCTATAAACATGAAGGATTCCCAGTCAATTTCAGATTATTGCACAAAGGTGAAAGCTATTGTCAATCAAATGAGGAAATATGGAGAGCAAATTGAAGATATTCAAGTGATAGAAAAGGTTCTTTGTTCTTTGACTCCACAATTTGATTGTGGTATGTTCCATTGAGAAGTCTAAAGACATAGACTCCATGACCCTTGAATAGCTGGAGGGGTCGTTGCTTTCCCATGAAGGGAAGATCAAAAGGAGGCAAGAAGAATATCTAGATCAAGCTTTTAAGTTGAATGTCTCTTTAAAAGAAGATAATGGAGAAAACAGCCAAAAAGGACGTCGACGAGGACGTGGTCAGACACGTGGTAGAGGTCAACAAGGAAAAGGAAGAGGTGATCACTATGAATTCAATAAGAGCAATCAATTTTATAAAGGTCGAGGAAGAGGCAGAGAAAGAGCAAGAGAAAGAGGTGACAATTTCAGATCAATTGAGAAGAGTTATGACAAATCAAAAGTTGAGTGCTTCAAATGTCATAAACTTGGACATTACTCTTGGGAATGTTATGGAATAAGTCACGTTGATGAGCAAGCTAACTTTGTTGAAGATAAATATGAAGCATAGGAGTCAACACTATTGCTATCTCTCAATGCTGATGAGAATACTGAAATTAGTTCTTGGTATTTGAATAATGGAGCAAGTAATCACATGTGCGGTGATAAAAAGAAATTTGTGACTCTTATGAAAAGGTGCAAAGCAACATTTCCTTTGGAGATTCTTCAAAAATTCAGATTTGTGAAAAATGTACAATTCTAATATCTTCTAAAGATGGAAGCCATAAGCTTGTCACTAATGTGTATTATGTGCCTAAATTGAAAAGCAATATCATAAGTTTGGGACAACTCATTGAGAAAGAGTATAAAATTCATATGAAGAATCGTTGTTTATGGCTTAAAGACTAACATGCTAATCTGATTGCTAAAGTGCCTATATCAAAGAACATAATGTTCTTGCTGAATCTTAAAACTCTTTAAGCAAAATATTTGAAAGCTGATACAAGACTTGAAGTATGGAGTTGGCATATGAGATTCGGGCACTTAAACTTTGGAGCACTTAAATTGATGGGGGACAAACACATGATAAAGGGATTGCCACATATTAATCAACCAAAGCACCTATGTGAAGCATGTTTACTCGGTAAGCATTCAAGAAGGAGTTTTCCAAAAGAATCAATGTCAAGAAAGTGCTAGGTTTAAAGCTTCATTGTTGTGAGAGCTAGGTTTAGAGTTTGGTTGAGATTGTGTCTAGGTTGGTGTCTTCTAGGATCAAAACACAAAAAATGAAAAAAGTTGTTGATATCTCCGGATTTTTAAAGAAAAACAGAAAATCCATTGAGAAATCTCCAGATTTGAAAAAAAGAAAATCTGTTAAGAAAGTGTAAGTCGTGAGGACTATACAAAGGAAACTTTTGAAGAACGAAGATTGAAAATTCTACTATCATTGTGAATGTATAATTTAAAATAATACTCAAGGAGTTATTAGAAAAATTAAATTTACCTGCAGCAAAATACGTATGTACAAAGTTTGGTCCAAATCATTTACCAGATTTTCTTACGAATGTGATATTTGAAGATAAATATGGAAGGTACGAACAATATGGATTCAAGACATATACAAAGAAAGATGCAGAAAATGAAGTAACTATACGGACAATAAGCGTTTGAAATATATTTATAATGTTGTCATTAGAGATGTGAATGAAAAAAAGTTATATGAAGTCAAAAATGACTTGAAAGAACTGAAAGAACCCTATGAAAATCTAAAGAAAAATTTTGATGAAATCATGAATGAATCTGAAAAATTTAGCAGCAATGAAAATGTATTGAAGATTTACAACAAAAAATAAATTCTAAATTAAGAGGTAAAATGTTGAAATAATTTAAAATTTATTGTATGGAGAAAATAAAAAGTCTAAAGTTATATCAAGAGTTTAGAGTTATTATGGTAAATTTCAAGAGTCTAAATTTATTGTGAGTGTCAAGAGTCATGAGTTTATTATATCAAACAAATTTAGGTTTTCAAAGAGACATGATGTGATTTTTAGATGTCTTTTAGTATGTCTAAGTGGTACTATACATAGGTAGTCATTTTATATATTCAACGAAGAGAGTTGAAATTCACTCTATAAGAGTGAGAAACTATTATGTTATGTCACTATGAATATCTTATGAGATTTTTCTTCCTAATATATTTTTGAATATTCATATGATTAATATTTTTATTCTTATTATATGGTTTTTGTCTTTAAAAATATTGATATTCTCTAGTATAGTTCAAGTCCAACAAATTGACAATATAATAAGAGATACATAATAAACTATAAACACCATATTCCTTAAAATTATCCTTTATTCTTAAAATAAAGTGATTTCAGAGTAACGATAAAGCTCAACCCAACAATCCTTTCTTTTTCTTTTGCAACGCCTTACAAGGCCCGAGGGAATGGAATAGTTAGGTAACACTTATATGCGCAAAGGTTAGTAGAATACGAGGAAACGTACAATGATACCTTGGTATACTTATAAATTTTTTGACATGAACTACGGTTGTCTTTTTTTGTTGAGTCTAATATTCTTTGACTGGGTTCTAAACTTTTTATTTTATAATTTTAGTTTGAATTCTTTGAAATCTATACTTGTAATTTTATGTCTCTCTATTTTTTGTTTTTACAGAAATAGGTTCTAGATAAATATTCTTGTTGATTGATTAAGGATTGCATAAGAGGGAGTGACATTTAGAGCTAAAACTTATCAAGTGTGTACTGCAATAAACTTCATTTCTAAAATTTAAAAATACATTTTTACAAGCGAATGAATGAAGTGATCATTTAAGTCAAAGCTTCATTTCAAGTGAAACGATCATTGTATTTTCATTTTAAACTTATGATATCAAGAATTTATTTTCATTCTAACTTTTTTCATATTATTTTATTAGACAAGGATCATAAAAATCACAAAATTATGTATACCCACAAACATTCGAATAATAGATCTCAGAATAAACACATGAGTAAGAGATCTTTAACACTCGAGTGTCCGTGTAAGGACCATTGTTTTCATATTAGAAACATATGAATGAAGTGATTAGTTAAGTTAAAACTTTGTATTTATAACAAGAGCCTTTGAACGAAAAAGGGAACCCAGTCAGACAGTCTTGTGCTTGCGTTTTTAATTATTGAAAATGTCGAATTTAATGTAAGAAAAAATTTAGTAGTTAAATAATTATACGATGCCCACTTCAATATTTTGGCGAGCTATTTTTCCAATATATGTAGGCATTATGGTTCACAACACCGTGTGTACCCAAACACCCATCCCCCGATACTAGATGTGTCCTTAGCCTAACTTTGCGAAAACATTTTTGGAACCAAAGAAAAAAAAAATGAAGTACTAGTGTTTGTTTTTTGGCTGCATTTCTCACACATTTGTCACATGATTTTCCCCCTCATCCAAACACAACCCCCTCCAACTTTAACCAACATTCTTTCACGCACTCTCCCATTTTAGTACCAAATTTCTCTCTCTCCCCCCTCCCCCCTCTCTCTCTCACCTAACCGCAATCCTCAATAGCTGTCAACTAGATTTCCTTGAATCCCTTCCCCAGAACCTAAGTCAGCGGTTGACAGAACATACCCAAAACCAAAAATCTTATCATATTCACATTAGTCAAAATTGTTATATGCAGAAAAAAAATGGAGGGTTCTGCTCACACTACATTTTCTCTGTCTAGTCTTCTCTGTCATGAAGATGAAAATTGCTTGCTTGAAGAGATTGATGAACAAAAGGCTAGTTATGTTGTTCTCAATTCATATGATTTTTCAGAAAATGAAGATGATTTTGTTGATGAAATGCTTCAAAGAGAGACAATTTTGGGAGAGTGTACAAGTTTTTTGTCAGCAGAAGATGTTTTTTCATCGTCAATGCATACTTGGCTCGAAAGGGCTAGACATGATGCTGTCAAATGGATTCTCAATGTTTGTGCTCTCTCTCCCTCCCTCTCTCTCTTCTGGGATTTTATTAATTATTTTGAGATTGTTAATGAATTTGATGCAGACAAGGTCATATTTTGGATTTGACTATAGCACAGCGTATTTATCAGTCACATACTTTGATGGGTTTCTCTCAAAAAGATCAATTGATGTAAGCATCATCTACACTTCTCTCTCAATCGAACATAGTTTTTTTTTTTTTTCCCTAATTTTTCCTAATTTTGGATTTTTAGAGTGGGAAACTTTGGGCAATTAAATTGTTGTCAGTGGCATGTTTGTCTTTGGCTGCAAAGTTGAATGAATGCAAAGTACCAGCATTATCAGAATACCATCTTGAAGACTATGAATTTGAAACAAAAGTCATTCAGAGGATGGAGCTTTTGGTCTTGGATACTCTCGAATGGAAGTTGTTTTCTGTCACACCTTTTGCTTATCTCCATAATTTTCTCACCAAATTGTCTGATCAACCATGCCCAAAAGACTTAATCACCAAAACCGTGGACTTAATCATTGCTTTCTTGAAAGGTAATCTTATATACAAAATAGTGAATTCATACTATATGTTAATTTCTCAATGTGGGTCTTTTCTTTTGGATCAATCCAGAGATTAAATTGATCAATTGCCGTTCGTCGGACATAGCTGCAGCAGCAGTTTTAGCAGCATATGATGGCAAATTGACAAGACAAGCTATTGAGTTGAAGATGAATGTTTTCACTTCAATAAGTGCTTCACAAATTGTAAGTCACATTTCATAAATTTGCATTTATAAATTTTTATTATGGAAAGTCTGATTTGTTTAATTTTTTACCCTAAATTATATGTTACAGGAACCAATATGTTCATGTTATGACCTAATGCAACAGCTAGGGTTGAGAAAACAAAAAACACCAAAGTCTGTCATCTCCCCAAGCATAGTCTCCATGCATTCATGTCACACTTCTGAAGTTGGTACTAAGAGAAAACTTACATACACAAGCTATGAAGATGGTTCATTCCAGAATGGTTCACTCCAGAAAATCCGCCGGCAATTCTAAGAAGCAGAGTGTTTTTGTGAAATTATTGATTTGATTGGAATACAGGATCCTTTTTTACTGGAATTGATTCATCTAATTAGGTTGGACTGTTCATCGGACTAATGAGTATTTCCTACCAAACATGGTATTTGTTTTTTTCCTTTTCCGAATTGACTGGGAAATTCCATTTTCCAATACCCAACAAAAGTTTGAGCCAGTGACAACCAAGCAAGCAATTAGAGGAAGAAAAGGAAAAAGTCCATAATCATAAAAGGAGTAAATTTTAGCCTTCAGTGAGATAAAAAAGCAGAGGGGATTATTGAAGGGAATTGAATACAGTTTCTCTAGTTTTTATAATTTGTTGTAATTTTCATTTTCATGACTTTGAATAGAATATTTTGTTCTTTTATTTGTTGAACAAAAGGGTGGCGAGAGGCGACCAGTGCTGCTATCGCTATGAAGGATTGGGATTTCACTGTCACATGAGAGAATATGTATATCAATGCATAAGGAGAGAGAGAGAGAGAGAGAGAAAAGAGTTATTATTGTATGTAATTTGATATTTTGGTGGGGTTTGGCTTGGGATGCTTCCTATGTCTTTGAAAAGGCCGAAAGGCATTAAGGAATTGGGATTTTCTTTGTGCTGGCTTGATTTGATTCATCTGTGTTGCATTTGGGGACATTGAAAAGTATGTAAAAGAGAAATTGTGTTTGGATTTGTTTGAAGGAAAATTTCCCTTTATCTGTTTCTGTGTCAGTATATGGGGTCATACAAAATCACTTTGAGAGTCATAGAAAAGTCATCCTTAGGAGATTATCTTATTTGGTTAAGTCGCTACCCAATCATGCTTCATTGCTTGATTAGATTAACATATCAATACAAAATTCACCAAAAAGCTTATCTAAAAGTTGGGACCAATTTCTACAAAATTCTAAGAAACACACTTTATGAACAAGCCATGTACCGTATTATATATATTAGACATTATAGTTGCCACGATCTTATCAACATATAGTTCGTATGGTGGGATAGGTATTAAATAGTTTAACCAAATTTCAGATTCAAAATTTATAAACAGAAAAAATTGTACTAGAAGAGTTATCTTCTAAATGGAGTCTCTATAATTGAACTAATTTATCAGAATATAATTTCGAATACTGATAGTGAAAAAAAAGATTTATAGAGTATAAATTTATCGAAATAAAGTCTCTACAACGAGTTATAAGGCCAAAACGCTAAACCCTTGCAAGGAGATCCCAAAGAAATTACTAACCTTAATTTATTAGAATTTAGGTCACCTCTAGAGTATAAATTTATGTCCAAATCTTATAAAGCATTAATAATAAAAATGTATAACTTAGAAAAGTAGGGAAAAAAACTATTTCATTAAAAGTTAAAATGATCGTTTTGGTTAGTTGTAATACTATATAGCAACTCTGATATGACTCGAGATATAATATTATTCTAAATAATGTTACGTTTTAGAAAAATAATTTATGATGAATAAGTAAATCCTTCAAATATGCTTGAGATGTGTCCCCCCCTCCAACAATTCTTTTCATCAAAAAGAGGAAACACCAACTCCAATACATAGGCTCCTCTCCATTGATGCAGCGTAGGACCCAAAAACCATCATGAAATTCAAAAAAAGACTCTTGTTTGGGGTCAAAAAATATTTATGGCAATAAGGCTCCACATCACATTTTCTTCTTTTGCCTAGTCTGTCAAGCAACAAAAATTTTTGCCTTCTGTTTTGATTTACAAATGGTTAATTTTAATAAAATTTTAATACAAATAATCAATAATAAAATAAAATCTTAATCTTTTTTTTTTATAACTAACCGGTATTCAAAATCATAATTTGACTATTTCCATTACTAGAAAATATGTTATCAGTGACGAAAAAATCTATCGTTGAAAATAAGAAATTTATCGTTGAAGGGTATCAGCGATAGATTTTTTCCGTTGCTAAAAGTCATGTCGCTAAATATCAGTGACGGAATATAATCTGTCGCTAATTTGAGAGACAGATTAATGATGGAAAAAATCCGTCACTGATAAAAAATAAATAAATAAATAAATAAATAAATCAACGACGGACCCGATCCGTCACTGATTTTTTAGTTCTCAAAAAAGAAAGCACCCTCTCCAAGCGCCTGACCCGTGCATCAACCCGCCCAGGGCGTGTGCTGTTGCTTTAATATGCC
Source organism: Dillenia suffruticosa (assembly GCA_033439265.1). NCBI lineage: Eukaryota > Viridiplantae > Streptophyta > Magnoliopsida > Dilleniales > Dilleniaceae > Dillenia > Dillenia suffruticosa. Next base: position 5,533,976 of record JAVTVX010000027.1, read on the forward strand.
TAAAATTCCTCCAACCCACATCCGATAAGTATCAAACCTATGCACAAACAAAGTAATAACAACACCACAACCATCGCACCATAACGAACTCTCTTGTCTTATTCCTTTTTTTTCGTTGTTATCTTTATCTCACTTTTTTAATAATAATAAAATAATTTAAATAATAATTTATTATAAAATAATAAAATAATAAAATTTTAACTTAAAATAAAATATTACAAAATTTTAAAAATAAAATAATATTATTTTTCTACAAAATAAAATAAAAAGGAAAGGAAAAAGAATTATTAAATAAAAATTAAAAAATTAAAAAAATTAAAAAAATTAAAAAATAAAAAAAAATCCATTGCTATTCAGTCGCTAAAATTTTCATCACTAATCCGTCGCTGATAGTTGTATTTATTTATTTATTTATTTATTTTTATTCTTTACCACTATATCGACGGATTAGCGACGAAAACTTTCCGTCGCTAATCGTTCGGTATACAGTCCGACATTAATCTGTCGCTATTACCGATAGATTTTTTTCTGTCTATAATTTTTCGTCGCTAATAGCGTATTTTCAAGTAGTGTCAGATGCGAGTGTGATCCAATTTAAAGGGATCTCTCTCAATGTAATTTTTTTTATTCTCAAATTTTAAATCTGAAATTTGATTAAAAAATATAACACCCTTATTCACTAAATCCGTTGTCCATTGATATAAAATCTTAATCTTTATTAAAAATCAAAAAATTATATATTTTTTAAAATTAATCAAAATAGAAGAATTTCAATCAGCCCTTTGGGTCACTCTTCTTTCATATCCAGCATGACCAACAGTATCCGGTCAAAATTACACTATTCAACGTGGATATAATTTGGAGGGAGTGGCCTCGTTGCGTTGTCTCTGTAACAGGTGTCACAGGCGTAGAAAATGAAAGATCATCGGATGCAAATTTTTACAGCTGCATCTAAAAAAAATGTTTGGAGCGCAGATGAATGGTAAACTATTTGTATTTTTATTTAAGTTATTAATTTAATTTTTTAAAAAATAATTATGTTTAATAAATAATTAAAACTATATTTATTTTAAACCACATATTTGTTCAGACAGTTTAAGAACTAAATAACATTTTCGTCTAATAAAAAAAATTTACATCATATGAGATTCATTCCTAATTTCTTTTTTTCCTTTTTTTCCTTTTTAATGATGTTTGAATTTTGTGTTGGTTTTGATGTTGTTTGTGATGTTTCTTTGTCTCTGAGAAGCTTTTAAGGAGTTGCAATCAAGAAATTAGTAAGAGAAAACCAAAGCTCCATTTTGTTTTTTATTTTTTTGGTTAGACATGGGACCTCAAAACAATAGAAATACACGCATTCACAAAAATTTAAATACCAAAACTTAAAAAAGATATTTGAGTAAAAATTATTTACCACGGAATGTATTTTGTTTGCTTTCACCGCTTGGTAGAATTTTAATTTTTGTAAGTGAGGCCACAAATGAAATTCATGAATTCTCAATAATCATGTGGTTAATCAAGTCACTACAAGTCCCCACTCTCTCTAGACTCAATCAAAGTTTATAAGAAGGGCTAGAAGGTTAAAGAGAAAAAAAAAAAAAAAAATTGTAAAGGGTCGAACAAAGATAATATTTAATAAATGAGGTAAAAAGTTAGAGTGAAAAGATAGATAGTAAAATTAATTTAGTTTATATTTTTTCAGTTCCTAAAATATTATTTTTTTTGTATTTAACCTAAATACATATTAATTTTTTCTTTTAAAAAAATAATTTAATTCTTTTTTTTTAAGAAAAGTATAAAAATGCCCTTTGAATTATTGGAGATTCAAAAGGCCCTCAAAATTTCTAAAAAGATATAAAAATCTGTTCTCAATTATAAAAATGCCCTTTGAATTATTTTTTTCCCTCTAAAACAATATACGATTATTTTCTCTCTTCGTAAAATTAAATTATCTTAAGCTTGCTCTTACTAAATTTAATAATTTTTTTTAATTTTCTCTATTAAAAATAAATTTAGTTGAAATTTTCTTTATAAATACATTTATTTTAAAATTTTCATTTCCTTGCACCCTATGTTATCCTACCTTCTACAAGCCTAACATTTGCCCTCACCTTAGGGATAAATGTTATTCCGCATGAAAATTTAGGAGGTAAAAATAGAGACACCAAATATTTTTAAAGGAGTGAAAATTTTAAAATGATAATTTTTCTTCTTTTTTTTTTCGGTTACAAAAATAATAAATTTTCATGCCTTTCTACTTCTACCAAACGATGGAGGATTTGAAAAAATATATATCCATCCAACCCTCTTACTTTTATAGTATGTTTGGGAGTTTTTGAGAGAATAAAAAAAAAAGAGAAAAATTATAATTTTCTCTTCATCCTGTTTATGAGTTTTATGAAAGAAAAAATGATACTATTTTCCACTCTTTTGTCATTTAAACAATTTATATTAAAAAATCCTATTGTTTATCAATTTAAAAAAAAAAAAGATTCTTAATCTCTAAATTATAATTTCATAATAAATTAATAGAATTTCACGAGTAATATATTATATTATCTACATTTTATTTCTTCCCACCGATGAAAGCTTAATCTTAGGCTCGAGATGGATGACTAGACTTTGAAGTAGAATTCTTAGGAAAGGTTTGAAAATTTTTATTATAATTAATGGATTATTACTGTATGAACAAGGATATTAGATTTGATTATTTGAGGGAAAAAAAAAACATTTTTTTTATTATCTTGGGTCCAAGGTAGAACCCAACTAACGATGGACCTAAGAAGAAAGCGGGTGTAAAAAAATTATAAGATACTTATTTAAGTAATAAATATGAATTATAAAATTATATTAAAAATTTTAAAATATCAATAAGAAAATAATTTAATCATAATAACTTGAAAATTAAAATGGATGGGAAGAGAGGTAGAGAGAGAGAGAGGGAGAGGAAGAGGGGAGGGAAAGTTGGGGGAAGGAGAGGAGAGAAAAGAAAAAATATCAAAGTGTAGTTGTCAATATCAAATTAATATTTTTTAGGATTATAATTTTATTTATTTTTTTATCTTGACTTTGAAAATTATAAAATTTTTTTTATTGATTTAAAACATATGATGGTAATATTATATTTTGTTTTTATTATGTGGTAGATTTTATATATATATATATATATATATAGAATTTAGTTAAATAAATAAATTTTAAAATAAATAAGTGGGACAAAATTATAGTCAGATATGTCATATATGCTAATTGGATTTTAGAAAATCAAGAGTGTAATTGCTCACCCGCGTCCCTTCTGTGACAGAAACAAATGCTTCTAATGTAACATGTTGTTAGTAAGGGAAGTTAGGTAGTTAGGACAGTTAAATCAACTGTTGTGTAATCATTCAATAGACTCTGTTAGGATCGGTTAGTAGAGTGTGGAAGTAGTTCTTTTAAGACATGTAGATGGAAGATAAAATGACAAGAAATAGATGATTCATTCTCTCCTCTGATCTCTCTCTCTCTCTCTCTAATTCTCTATTCTTTACTACATCATCTCCCACCCACGTACAGCCCACATAGCACTGTAGACTCATTGTTCTACTACATTCTTCTAACAGCAGCAATTACTCACTTGTTAGACGCTAAGGTCACAACTAGAGAAGAGCCCGGGCGGTTTGGGCCCGAAAACCGGCCCGGCCGGCCCGGAAAAAGCCCGGCCCGTGAACCGGCCCGATGCTACAGTAACACGAACCGGACCGAACCGGTACTGTAGCGGGCCGGGCCGGTTCAAGGGTTTTTGGAACCGTGAACCGGCCCGGCCAGGCCGGTTCCAACCTCTCTTTGACCCCTTTTTTTTTTTTTGAATTTTTTAAAAAATTTTCCCCCTCCTTGTTTGGCCAAACCGGCCCGCCGGTTCCGGTTCAGCGGGCCGGGCCGGTTCAAGCAAAAAAAATTTTGGAACCGGCCCGGACTGACCTAGGAACCGCAGCCAGCCCGGCCCGCGGTTCCTGGAACCGCACTTGAACCGGACCGGCCCGGCCCGGTTACATGTCTAGTCACAGCCCATATCTTTCGTAATCACCGACGTGTGGTTGGGTTTTTAATTATATTCGGATTTGACTTGGCATATGGACAAAAAAAATCACATTAGGAGATCCCCGAAAGCGAGTCTGACAGTGGATCTGTCCAAATTAATTGAGTCGAAAGCTTAGATACTAGACAGTGACCAAGTTAGGGACCAATATATATATATATATATATATATATATATATATATATATATATATATATATATCCTTCATTTTTTTTGGTACTACATACATATTCTTCATAATCTACCTTAGGTACTAACATGAATTGATTCAACTGAATGTGAGATTGAATACCTTAAGTATGACCGAGATTCGAATCCCGTTAGAAGTATCGGACTCTCACGTATATGGATCGTTTCCCGTTGGGAGACCCACCCTCCGAAAGGAACAACTATAGTGATCTGTATGGATTAGTCGGGGTAAAATCTTGGATACCGAGAGGTGCCCAAAATATGGTAAAAAAAAATAATCTACCTTGTTACACTTTCCTAGGTCCGTCCCTGAACCCAACCCAGCCCAACCAGGCCCAGACTTCTTCGCTCATGCTCACCTCCCGTATGAATTCTATTAATCGATCACACTCATTAATTGGGAAAAAGAAAAATAAAATCAGCTCAAAATATTAATTTTTATTTTCCGCTCGAAGCAGAATGAGCGGCAAACCGCACATTCAAATGACGAATCGCAAGAACGACAAGCTCGTACCAACATTTTATAAGACAAACAAATCAAAGATCCAAAGAAAATAGTCAACAGGTAAAACAATTTTGACTTTCCGTTCACTTCAAATCTTCTGAATGCCAATTCGCCTGTTCTTTTCATTCCATCACAGCGTGTAACTGACCATTTTCATCTTGCTCTTCTTCGAGACCATCCCAAAATGCAGAACTGAAACAGTCTCTCTCTCTCTCTCTCTCTCTCTCTCTCTCTCTTTCAAATGGAGAAGAGACTTCGATCCTCTCTCCAAATCTCAGCAGAAGAATTCCTAATTTCAGCAACAAAATCGGTATTCAAATCCATAAAGACCTCACTCAAAACCCTAATTTTCTCAATCAAACCCATCTCAGATCTCTCTTCCTCTCTCCCTCTCTCTCTTCACACCTCCATCATTCAATCCATCGATTCCTTCAAAAATTCCTCTCCCAATTCCCCCAAGTCCCCAAAATCTCCACCGACAAAACGGCTTCGAAGATCGTCTCGATCCCGAAACGCGAAGACAGAAGACGAAACCAGCAGCGGCAGCAGCAAAAACGATACTCCTCTGAACAAGCTTCGAATCTATGCCCATGTTCTGGTTCTCTGTGTTTCGCATCCCAAGAAGTGTTTTTCTCCGGTAGATTTGTTGCCAGCAGTTCGGGAATTGCATGATAATATGGTTATTTTTGAGTCTGATTCCATTTTGTCGTCGGAGATTTTAAATTTGTGTGAAGAATGGTGGAAATTGGAGTTTGTAGGAAGAGAAACCCTAATTTCACAGTCATTGCCGTTTTTGCTAGCAAGGTCATTGACATTGAGGAAGAAAGTCGATGTTCACAGGGTTTATGTTCTGCGTGAGGCGTTTTCAATGTTTGACTTCGATGATGAGAGTATTGAAGATTTGAAACTATTACTAATTCGTTGTGTGATTACTCCTTTGTATTTGAAGACGGAAGAAGGGAGGAAATTTGTGGCATTTATGTTTGGGTTGAGTATTCAGATAGTGAAGGACGCTTTGGCTTTAATTAAGTCTCAGATTCCATTTGGAAGAAAGTCTATGTTGGAGGATTATGCATATATTGTTTTTAGGGCTTGGAAGAAAAGTGAAAGTGATTGTAGAGAGATAATTGAAAATGGTTTTTTGCTGGATTTGATTGAGGGTGCGATTCATGCGAGTACCAGTGCATTTGCAGCATCAATTAGGAGGGTTTTAGGTGGGTTTATTAGTCAAAGGACGATTCCAGGAGTTGAGAAGCTGTTGTTTCGTCTTGCTGAGCCTGTCATATTTCGGTCCCTGCAGGTATTCTCCTTGAACTAGCTCCACTTGTCTTTAAATATGGTGTGTGAGGGTGGATTGGTTGCAAAAGTGCAGGGAAAGTTTTCATGTTGACCAAATGTTGCAAACTATGACACTTTTTCTTTTTTGATTATGGCAATGACAAATTTAGTGTGATGGCTGTGTAGTAATAGATACATGCTCTTGGTAGAAGGTTCACGTTGTCTGATTATGGCTTTGTGTAGGATTAAAAATTTATTTTTGAACTTGGTTTATTTGAAGATAGATTTGTTGAGACGGATCAGGTTAAGCTTTGATGTTGATCAAATGATGCAAAATATAGCAATTTTACTGGAAACAAGTGAGCTGAAAGACTAGCAATGGCAAATTAATGTCATGGTAGTTTAGCAGTAGACTCATGCTTCCAACAAAAGATGTCTGTCAGTTGATCAAATGATGCAAAGCATGATACATTTAAAATTGTGGAAATAAGTGGGCTGAAAGATTGGCAGCGAAAAATACAATAAGATGGCTGCTTAGTAACAGATACATGTTTTTGATGTAAAGGTTTATATGATCAATTATGCATAAAAATGACTTGCATAAGGATCAAATAAACTTCATCATTACTTTCCACATGTTTCATTTTATAAATCTTTCTCACCATTTACCTTGTTATCTGAGGTGTGTATGTCACACATATATCCAATCTGTGCAAAAAACTTGTATTTCTTGACATGTCATCATATGCACAAAATGCATGAGTAGGTCCCAACCATATGCTTAAAATAACATGACACAAGTTGACACATCAGCTTATGTATAAGTTGGGAGTATAAAGGGAGAGTATGAATATACTGCTAATAGGAATATGCTGCTAGGATTTTATTTGTGATTTCAGTGCTTTTAGTATGTTCTGAAATGCCCCAACCAATAGCAAATTATTTATATGTTTTGGAGTAGTTTGACATTAAGGTGTTTGCAATTTTCTGACAGGTTGCGAACTCAAATGTCCGGCAAAATGCATTGCATTTGCTTCTAGATTTGTTTCCTCTTGAAGATCCTGAATCCACAAAAGAGGCAAAAGATACACTGCTTGATAGACAATTTTTTCTGTTGGAGAGATTAATTGTGGATGATTGTCCAGATGTCAGAGTTGTTGCTGTGGAAGGTTCTTGTCGGATCCTTCATTTATTTTGGGAGATCATACCATCTTCAACCATTACAAAAATACTCACAAAAATCTTTGATGAGATGTCATATGATATAAGCAATGATGTTAGGCTGTCCACTCTAGGTGGTGTCTCATATTTGCTTGGCAACCCTCAATCTCACGAAATTCTTAAAGTGCTTCTACCAAGACTTGGGCATTTAATTCATGATTCTGCTCTTTCTGTACGAGCTGCTGTCATTGACCTACTTCTCCTCCTCAGAGATGTTCGTACTTTCCAGTTTAATAAGGTAATGGTCATGGTTAAGAGGCTGTAGCTTTTATGTGTTGTGGTTATTTTTGCTGTCTATCCTGAAAGTAATTCGAGCATAATTTGTTCGATTGTGTCATAAACATTATTGCTTAGGTGGTGGGAATGGATGTGCTATTGGCTGCACTAGCAAATGATCAGCCCCTTGTTGCTCAGAAAATCACCAGGCTGCTTATACCATCATACTTACCCTCAAAGATTCCCATAAAAGAAGCATGTGAGCGTTGTTTAATGCTAATAAAAAGAGATCCCTTGGCTGGGGCTCGATTCTGTGAATTTGCCTTATCGGAAAGGGCATCTCCTAGGACTATCCTGGAACTCGTCAAAGTTCTCATTAATTTGGTTGTATCACCTCACGAGCTAACCTCGGATCAAATCCAGGGAGCACTTGATGCTGCCAACCACCTGTGCAATGACTTGGTGCATGAGTCATCTTGCAAGGAAGTGCTTAAAGAACTGATTTCTGGTGAAAATCAGAAGTGTCTATTGAATGCTGTTGCTGATTGTTGTTCTAAATCATCTCTGTTCAACATTGTTTCTATTGTTTCCCCAGATGATGTAAGCCTCCTTCTAGGTGAGTGCATGGATGTGATTTCAGATTGTGTAGGTTTGTCAGGAAATGTGGAGAGGCAAGCTGAAGTAAGATCTGCTCATAGATTGATGCAGTCGTGTAATAAGTTTGATGCCCTGTTTGAGATTCTAACAACACGTTTGCAGAGGGCTGCAGTTGGGTGCCACATCCATTTTGGCATTGAAGTGCCAAAACAGTGTGTTCCCTCTTCAAATCGGAAGAAGAATAAGTCAACAGTGAAACATTCTGGAAAAAGAAACCGTGAAGTTGCTAAGAAGTCAAAGAGTAAGGCTTCATCCGTAATTGAGGAGGATTATGCAGTTGCTGTTGGAATAGCTTGGCAAATCAAGGAGCTGCTCATGTCTGAGGACACACGAAGGGCCATGTTACGATCTGCCAATCTAGCCTTGGCATTCTTTTCCTTGAAAGTCATTACCCAGGCCAGCATTTTGCAGTGCATGTGTTGTGATTATATGGACACAACTCCACTTACTGCATATACAGCACTTGCCACACAGATGACTCTACAAGATGTTGGCCTAAGGAGTACAAGCGACAAAAGCAATGTGCTTAACTCTGGAGGATCATCCATGCAGGCAAGTTATGTTTTGCTTTATTTTTTTTGTTTAAAAAAAAAAGGGCCCACTTCATGTGTGATGAAATGACAGAACACAAATTGCTCTCACTTTTAAATGGAACATGGCCAATTTTTAGATCCAGATTCTCAAAAAAGTAATATCTTTGGCCATAAATTGCATTTCTGCACAGATGTTGGGCCCTAAGGTACTCTGTATTCATGCCATGATGCTCTATAAGGTGATTAAATTAATGATTTTCTTATGGATTCATAGCAAGCATGTCTTCTAGAGTCCATAGATATTGATATCTGACGATACTAATGCAATTCCATTGTTGCAAGTACGGTCTCAAGGTGTTGGTTGTCTATCCAAATCTCTGAAACTTGGTCTATTAGATCCGGCAACATGAGTGATGACCATTACTCTTTTTCTGTTTGGTATCTTTAGCAAACAGCATCGCATCAAACATTGGATCATTTACTCAACTGTGTTGGGCAGCTATTTACACATGATTCAACAGAGTCTTCCAATTTGCATTCAAAACTCAAGCGTACAGACATGGATTTAGGAGATAGTTGCACGCACAAAGAATCTCAAATGGATATTTCTGGATTGAGTAATACGGGTAAGTGATCATGCAAACTAACTTTTCATGTTCAATTAAACAATGTCAGTCACCCTTTGCCCCAAATGAGGAAAAGGGGGAAATCGTGTTTATGTTGATTGTGAGGCATAGTGTGTTGAGAACTAAGTGCCTGAAAAATTAGTCACTTGTTCTCCTGGTTGATATAGTTCTTTGAGTTCCCCATTTTGATAGTTAATTGTTTTGCCAATTTGTGTGAATATATCAGCAATCTAACTTTTTGGAGATAAGCCTGATCGTCTGTTGGATCTGGGACATTATATGAAATTGTGATAGTTTATTAGCAGAGCTGACTGCATGAAATGTTCTTAATAATTGCTTTGTTTATGCACTTCCAGATCAGTTCTCTATGGCTTACCTTAACAGCAAGCTAGGCATTGATTAGCACTTTATACAGTTCTTGTCACGTATTTGAAAACCTGTGAAATGGTTGATTCCCATGAGGTCACCTTTCTAACAAAAGAAATGCTCCGGTACTTCCTTGGTTATTGTGGGACAGGAAAACCATAACTGCCCACCCTGAAGGCCTGGAATGCATATGAAACAAGGTCCTAGAAGAGATGGGAGCTATTTGTGTTTCCCAAGGAGCACTAAAATATCGGTTGTTGCTTTGAGAGCTGCATGTCCACAACTTTCTTTCAATGGCCCTAATATGGTTTCACATGCTTGAGCTTCTTCAACTTTCATAGTTCGATATCATTATGTTTCATTTGCAATTAATCGCTGAATAAATCTGGCTAATGTATTTGTAGGATCCATCTTTACCCAACAGAAAAGAAGACTGAAAACGGTGAAGATGCTCAGTCAGGTTCTTAAGTTCATCGTAGATGCTGCTACAATGAGACCACCTTTGCACAATGCAGAAAGGTGTTTAGATTTTGGAGCAGAAACTTTACAATTTCTCATCTCAATATTGAAGCAACATTCCCCTGATCGACTGCAGTTTAACGTAGATGACTTTAAAGAAACACTCGGTTGTCTCAAAAGTGCCTTTACCTATCTAGCAAAGTTACTGAATATGGCCCTTAAGACAAGTGCTGAAGCTTCACCATGCCCACTGAAAGTTTATGATCTGGCCAATAGCATGCTTGATCTGGTCTCTCATGTGGAGATATGCTTGGGTTCTGTTGATGCTGCCTGCCTCATAACTGCAGTGAAGCCCTGGTTGCCTGATTTGATTCTGGCGTTGGGTTCTGCGTACACTCTGAGAAATTTTTCAGGAGACACAGATCATTTGGATGTCTGGGAACGTGTGAAAACCCAGTTCTCATCATGGCTTTCAGTTTTAGCAAAGAATGAACTTCATGAATTGACTTTGGAAAGCTTGGAAGAGGATATTAACAGAAATGCAATGACCGAGGAATTTCCTGCTTTTAAGGGACTTATGGACATGATAGTTCCACTATTGAGAGGGAATCCATATGTTTTAGATGCAGTAGGGTTGATTTTCATGATAGGCTCATTACTAGGTCTAGAGAGAAAGGACTTTGGTTCAGTACTTGGACTTCTGCACTTTGTCTGCGTGAAGTTAGTCAAGAATGTGTATAGTGAGTGGCGAGAACTTGGCAGGATGTTGGCTTCTCTGCAAGAGATCTACCCTCGTGTGGAGAGAGCGCTTGAGGATATGGAAAACAATGGGGAGGAAAGACACAGGTTGACAACAATAAAAAAATTGATCGAGCCTGTATGGATGTTTTATATTTATGAAAATGAGAGAGATACAATGGAGGAAGATTAACCATGACATAGAACCTGTGTTGTCCCTAATTATGCAATGTAAAGTGCATAGTTTGCTGATGACGATCCCCATGTAAAGTAAATCCAATACATTTTCTTTTTGTTCTCAATAAGCGGGGTTGATGGAATTTTGATTTTTTTTTTAGTATTATATCGATCGTTATCTGGAATTATGTTTTGACTAATCCGGTTCGAGATTTGTAGTGACTCATTTAAGAGGGTTATCCTTCTAACGTAGTTTTTTTCCATACTCAAGTCATGAGTCGAATTCGGAAACTTGGTTAAGGTTCGTACCACATCCCACTAGGTCATGTTGGTTTGATGGAATTTTGATGGTCCCTCCCCAAGGCTCCCCACTATGTTTTAGGAACTGATGAAGGCAGGTCTTTCTCTCTCTCTCTCTCTCTCTCTCTCATCAGTTAAAAAGTGACAGGTTTGTATCTTAGGGTTACTTATTATTGCAATATTTCATTTGCATTCATCTGCTAGTACTCTTTTGGGTTTAAGTTTGACCCATCAAAGGCTAGGGAATATTTACAAAATTGTTCTTTCAGGAGCAAATTGATAACCGATCCAGAACATAAAAGTACCAAGATACAAGCTGAATCATGAAAGCTACAAGTTTAGTATTCTGCCTGAATTTCGACACAAATTTTGAGCAAGAAATGGTCGATGTCTAGTGAATTTTCATGGACATCTTCACTTGGTACAGAAATGCAAATTTTGAATATTTAGAGATTTTACGTTCGAGCTGACTAGTGATGGCTTCTACTTGCAATTGTGTAACTAGCTTGTCTATCTCATACGGGTCACACAGGGATCATCTTCAAGCCGGCAGCAATTGGCATGCCTAGGAATCCAATGAAAATGCTGAGGAACCATTGGGGAAAGGTCAAAGGTGTAGTGTTTGCAAATGTACCCAAGAATTGAACTATAATGATTTGGAAGAAGACAGTGCAACTGAGAACTGCCACAAATACATAGTTCTCCATTATTCCGTTAAAGACATCAATCTTCTCCATCTCTCGAGAACTGATCTCATTGAATACCTGCAATAGAAAATTCGAGATGAAAAAACCTGCAACATCTTTTTTACTTCTGAAAGTTCAAGAGCATGAAATGGAAATTACCTGACAGAAGACGAAGGAGTTGAAGATAAGGGTATTAAGTACAAGATCAGAATCGGGCCCTTGAAGTCTAAATAGTGCTTTTCCTTTAGCTTGGAGATTCCAGATGACCAAAAATTGATAAAGGGATTGTCCAAGGATATTTCTCCACATGACACAGCTGATAAAGCTTCCTCTCCTTCCAACTGGTGGCCGTTTCATTAGGTCATCGTTTGGAGGCTCAGTTGCAAGTGCAAGTGCTCCTAGTGTATCCATGATCATGTTCACCCACAATAGCTGAACAGCTGTGAGAGGAGCACTTCCTGAAACAAAATCGTAAAGGTGAGAAATTAAGTATAACAATTAGACAGATTGGCTTGAAGTGGAAATGTCCAAGAGGGAGAATTTTACCTGTCATGCAAGCTGAAGAGAAGTTGACAACCAGGGCAACGATGTTTACAGTAAGTTGAAATTGTACGAATTTTTGAATGTTGATATAGACAGAACGCCCCCACTTGCCTACAGTCACAATTGTGGAGAAATTGTCATCCAGAATAATGACATCAGCACTCTCTTTAGCAACCTGAAATAAACAATATCGACTAGTTACTACTTGTCATGTATCAGAGAGATCGAGGCTTTGCAAACTCACCTCAGTTCCTGCAATGCCCATTGCAAGTCCAATGTCTGCTTCATGAAGTGCAGGAGCATCATTTGTTCCATCACCAGTCACTGCAACGACTTCATCAAATGTGGTGCGTAATTGCTTGACCAAAGTGTGCTTGTCCAGAGGAGAAGATCGAGCCATCACCTATAGAAAAAATATCATGAATTCCACATCATAGAGTTTTCCCCTTAACAATCTGAAGACATAAATAGTAAAATTTATACCTGAATTTTAGGAATGAGTTCAAGAAGTTCCTCCTGGCTCTTTATGCGGAAATCAGGACCTTCAATGGCAATACCATCATCGGTTAGAATGCCACATTCTCTAGCAATGGCTTTTGCGGTGATAATATTGTCTCCCGTCACCATTCTCACTGTAATGCCAGCTGCACGGCAAATTGCAACAGACTGTCTCACACCAGGGCGCACTGGATCTTTGATACCCATGATTCCAATGCAAGTATACCCCAGCAGAGGAATTGAATCCTGAGGCGAAAACTTTTCAAGATCCATGTAAGCAATACACAAAGTTCGGAGAGCTTCACTAGCAAATTGATCAATGGTGGCCTTGAGCTGATTGAGGTATGCCTCATCAAGTGGAACAACATCACCGTTTGAACTGATCACCTTGTCACAGGCAGCCAAAATTATCTCAGAAGCACCTTTGGTGTGAGCTCGGAGACCTCCCTCAGGAAGCTCAACTACCACTCCCATTCGCTTCTTCTCAGAGTTGAATGGCTCAACTTTAACAAGTTTGCAGCATTGTCTCTCTGCTAAAAAGTCTCCACCAAGCTCCAAGCCAAATTCTAGCAAAGCAGTCTCAGTGGGTGTTCCAAGCAACTCGGGTTTCCCATCTTTGCTGACCACAACTTCTCCACCAGTATTGTTAAAAATCGATTGCAGGAAGACTTTTATGGCAGACTCTGGAATTCCATTGCACAAATCAGAAGCCTTATCAATTCTGCGCACTTCCTTCGTATTCAAGCAAATGCAGGATTTCACTACAGTCATGTGGTTGGTTGTGAGAGTGCCAGTCTTGTCACTGCAAATGCTTGTAGCTGATCCCATTGTCTCACAAGCTGCTAAATGTCGAACAAGTGCCTTATCATTCATCATCTTCTTCATAGCAAATGCAAGACTCAAAGTCACAGCCAACGGAAGCCCTTCAGGAACTGCAACAACAACAATTGTCACAGCAACAGCAAAGTATTCAAGCAGTTCCAATGCATCATCTCCACTCCAATAAAAGTGAGATCCCTCTTGCCATTTCCTGCTGAACATTTTCTGCACTAAAACTGCAAAGGTTACAACGGCAAAGCAAAGGCCTATTTTCCCAATTATGGTTGCCACACCATTCAACTTAACCTGCAATGGTGTCTCATCATCTCCACCTTCACTAAGCGTTGCCATCAATTTTCCCCATTGAGTTCTCATCCCAACAGTAGTGACCAACATCTTACAAGACCCATCTTGAACCTTAGTTCCCGAAAGCAGAAAAGGGTTCTCTTTGCTAACCATGACCGGTTCACTCTCACCAGTCAAACTCGATTCATCAATTAAGACAGAGAATCCTGAAATGAATAGTCCATCTGCAGGAACTTGATCCCCAATTGCTAGATGGACAATGTCACCAGGAAGCAACTCATATATAGACAATTTCTTCCTATGCCCATTCCTTGTAACCTGGATACTTATCTTCTTCTTCTCCTTATCCAAGTCTTTGAACTGCAGAGATTGCCTGTAATCGCTTGTTGCAGTGACAAACACTACGAGGCCAATACTTGCAACAATGCCAAGACCATCGTGTGCACCCTTAGGCCAACCTTCCATTGCTATGCCGACAATCAATGACACAAAGGCGCAAATGCCAAGTATCATAAGAGTCATGTCTTGAAGAGCTTCCCAAACAAATACAAAGAAGCTTCTAGTTTGTGCTTCTGTGAATTTGTTAATGCCATAAATTTCTTGTCTGCTATTAAGTTTATCAGCATGGGTACTAAGGCCATTTGTAAGTGATGTGGAGAGCTTTTCTGCAAGACCCTCTACACCCCCATGAAATTTTAACTTTTTTATGTCATGGCCTTCGACTATCGCTCCTAATTCATCAGCACAAATCTGAAAACCTGCGGATTTGACATCCTCCGGTACATTGTAATCACTTAATGATGCACCTGCGCATGTAAGAAAACCATTGAGTAATCAATCCTAAGAAGTAACTACTATGTTGAGACATGTACGGATCTGGACAAAAAAAAATTTAAATGACATTCGATGAAAAATAATTCCATTTGGAGTCCCCATTTGTCACGGGTTCAACATACGACAAGATATGTCGTGAGTTGAACCGGTGACACGGAGGTATGTCGCGTTTTGAAGACATGACATTACCCCCCGCCCTCCGCGGCGCTCCTCTCTCCCCCTCGGCACTCCTCTCTCCCTCCCCTCGGCTTTCTTCTCTCCCTCTCTCCCCCTCGCGGCTCTACGTTTCTCTCTCTCTCCCTCCGCGGAGCTCCTTTCTCAAAAAAATTTAAATGACATTCGATGAAAAATAATTCCATTTGGAGTCCCCATTTGTCACGGGTTCAACATACGACAAGATATGTCGTGAGTTGAACCGGTGACACGGAGGTATGTCGCGTTTTGAAGACATGACATTACCCCCCGCCCTCCGCGGCGCTCCTCTCTCCCCCTCGGCACTCCTCTCTCCCTCCCCCTCGGCTTTCTTCTCTCCCTCTCTCCCCCTCGCGGCTCTACGTTTCTCTCTCTCTCCCTCCGCGGAGCTCCTTTCTCTCTCCCCCTACAACTCTCCTCCCTCTCTGCGGCACTCCTCTCTCTCTCCCCCACGGCACTCCTCACTCTCTCTCTCTCTCTCTCCCTATGGCACTCCTCCCCCTAAGTGGCACTCTTCTCTCTCCCCCCGCGGCACTCCTCCCTCTCCCTCTCTCCCCCACTGCCGCAAGAGTGAGAGAGGAACGCCACCGCGGGGGTATGTTATGGGTTGAACCCACGACATAATTCATGTAGCAGGTTCAACTCGCGACATAACCCATATCGCGGGTTCAACTCGTAACATCGTCGGTCGCAGGTTCAACCCGTGACAAATGGGGTTACAAATGGAATTATTTTCTGTGGGAGGTCATTTTAAATTTTTTATTTTTGGTCTAGATCAGTATGTCTCCTACTATGTTATCACATGTGATCTTGTATTCTCTAAAGAACCATTACCTTGAATAAACTGCAGTGCAGCCTTAGAAACCAAAACTGCAATTCTCAATTTCTCCTGCAAAATTCAGGATGCAAATACAGAGTCAATCAACTCCCTCATTGATGAATGCACAAGGTAATACAAAGGGACAATATTGGTGAAAAAAGATTAGATTGCGTGCCAAATATTAGGTACAAGAAATTTGGCCAATCAAGGGGAGAAAAAAAAATAGAATATATGAAAAACAATTTAAATGACCCAACATGATTGAAATTGATTGTTAGAACTTGTATTAAAGGCATAATAAACATTTAAAAGAATTGCTTAAATGGTTAATGTGATTAACATGCTTCAAAACTTAACATAATTCTTTTTCTTAAAAAAAAAAAAAAAAGATGATGATGGGAGCACCCCTGACTTTTCAGGTGTTAGCAGTGCAGTAGCTCACAAGCATTCACAACACTAACTATACAGAGGTTTGATCCTTAGTATCATGAGAGAGAGAGAGAGAGAGACCTGATTGGTTTGGCGCATAGCTTGAGCCTCGTAACGCTTGTGGAGATTGGCAGTGAAACGGAACCTCCTCTTGGGATTCTTGACAAACCCACATAAATTCCTCCATCGTTCAAGCGCTTCTTCTGAGGAATGCTTTGGTTTTACCCCTCCAAAGTTTTCATTCAAATAGGTTTCCATTTTTCCTTTCACTTCTTCAAAGTTTTTTAAAACAAGAAATGATTAAACATCTGCGATTTAAATGAACAATTTTAGCACTAACAGTCAGAAATAGAACTTTCATGCGACATGCCGAGAGAGCCCGATGATGTTTCCAAACTTTTGAGGGGAAAAAAAAAAGTCACTCAGGAAGCTTAACACACAAGAATTTGCTGTCTCCCCCTCTCTTCCTCTCTCTTTGAGTTTTCTCAGTCTAAAAGTTTTGAATTTGGATCCGATATACGTGTGAAGTTTGGGAGTGGGGATTGCTATTTTGAGGAGGGAAGCCTCTTAAAATGCTCAGCTTTAGCTGCCCCTTCTGTTGGCATTGAACGATATTGGTGGAGTCAATTTAATCTCTCTCACTCACTCTCTCTCTCTCTCTCTCTCTCTCTCTCTCTCTCTCTCTCTCTCTCTCTCTCATAGCTATCCGCGGTTTTTACACGCTTTCCTGCGACATGCGAAGGAACTGCTCTGCAGTTTAAAAGTTGGTAACATCAGAACATCCGTGGAAATTTCATGTCACAGAGAGAGAGAGAGAGAGAGAGAGAGAGAGAGAGAGAGAGTCCCTCTAAGAGTAATTTTATCTAGTATTTTGCTTAAAAAAAGAAAAAAAATCAACAAACTTGGTTGTTGCATTATAAACCTGAGAAGACAAACAAGAGTGAGTTGCACTCTCAAGCGTGTTTATTTTAGAGACCCAAGTAACATCTAATCGAAGTAACTTCAGGTCTCTTCATTGTTCCTCCTCCTGTCATTATTTATCATGATAATCGAAGTTACATCAAAATTGCACGCAATGATAATGTCTTTTACCAGCACACGAAAGATTTTGGGAATGATTATGGTTTCAGCTCTCAACATATCGGTAGTGGTACCTTCAGGCTTCGGTTCATTACTTTTGTTCACTAATCAACCGTTCTTTGTACGTAATTTAACTCTTGTGGCCCTTCTTATCACTTGATTTCCAAACTTAAATGAATTTCTTCGATACCATTTTGATTTTAGGAAAAAATATTAAATATAGAAAGTAGAATATATATATTTTTTAATTATCAATATTTAAATATCTGATTAATTTGATTCGAATAATTGTAAAATTCATATACAGATATTTTTTTTTGTATAACCCGAAACACCCCCTTTATAGGTCTAGAGCTTTGAAAAGATATCTCTCTTTGTACCAGCTTAAGTAATATATACAATAGACACAAAATTTCCCTCAAATTATATTTTCTCTTGTCTTTATTCTGTCAATATATAATTGGAAAATTCCGGGATGAATACTACATTTATGGTTCTAAATAGAACAGAAATCTATGGTGTTTGGTTTTCATCCCTCCGATGACAATAGCTCGTTTCAAGGGAAAGAAGAATATATGCATGAGTTTTTGCTTTCTATTTGAAAAATCTCAACCGGATGTAATTTGGCCTAATTAAATTTGATTTTATCTCATTAATTCTATTTCTAATATCTTTTAATTTAAATAATTTTGTAAGTAAAAATTTTTCTCTAGAATGAATTTAGATTTTCATTATAACAATAAATTTTCTCATTTATAAGTTATATCAATCTCAAATGAATTATTTCAAGATAGCCCAACAACCATTCTCTTCTTCCATCATGGGTTACATGCCCAGCAAAATATTTATATTTATATTTATATATAAAGTGATTCATATGAAACTATAAAAGAAATTCGATATAATCAAATCATGACCATTTGTTCAAATAAGCTAGATATTTCAAGCCGTCGCCACTTAAAACCATACGCCCCTTTTCTGACCTAGATTAGGCATAAATGAAAAGCGAAAATGAATATAAAATGATAAAAGAAAATAATATTTTATAAGAATATAAAAAATAAAAATATAGACAAATGTGTAAATATAAAAATATAAAGATTTTTAAGTAAATGTTAATTATTTTATAAAAATAATAAAATAATAATATTTTATAATAAAAATTTAAAATAATCAAATATGTGATTAACAAATAATATAAAAATATAATTAAAAATATATATAATTGATTAAATATAAAAAATGTATAAATATAAAGAATACGAAAATTTTTATATAAATATTAATTAATTTAAAATGTTAAAATATTTAATTTTGAATTTGACTCGAGTAAAGAGTTGGGGTTAGCACGTGGAATCCGACTTGATTTTTTTTTATATTATATTAATTGGTATTTAAAATTATATTCTGATTAATCTGATTTGATATTTATAATAGTCTATATAAATAGTTATCGTTCTAATATAATTTTTATTAAATTTAAATTATGAATTAAATTTGAAAATTTGATTAAGAAAAACTCGGTAAAGAATGTTAACTAAAGCTGATTTTCTCGAAGTTTGGGAAGGAATCATTTCTGGGACTTTCGACATGTTCGGTGCATCCTAGGTAAGAAGATATGATGATTGAGACCAAGAATAATGGCCTTTAGTGAGTTTTGATTCCATATTTTTACTCGAGGGCATTGCTCGAGTCACGGTGATATGTAATTTGAATGGTCAAAACTCAAGACGATTAGACCTATTGAGTTTTTTTTTTTACTATAAATAGTACTTTGTATTTAAAATTTTATTCTGATTAATTTAGATCAATTATTATAGTATTTCTTTTTAAAAGATAGGTTTTCTAATGAAAAATATTTCATATACATAAAGTTCTAATACTCTCAATCAGAGTCAAATCTTGATTATACTTAAAAATATTGGATTTAACATTTAATTGAATAATCCCACTGAGTTTTATTTTGTCTTGTTTTATGTGTAAAATTTATCAAAACTCTTCGTCCTTCTCTTACTCCTGGCCACTGAAAACGCTATTGCCTTCTCTTAACTATAGAGAAGGGGCAGGGCCCTCTCAATAAATCCCAAAAAAGAAAAGGTAGACCCTGTGACTTTATAAATAATAATCATTGCAAATCTAATTTATAATCAGTAGGTAGATGTTAATGTCAATCAGGGGTCAAGTGAAAGCAAAATTTTACCTCCCAACAGTTTTTGGTTTTTAGGTGAACTACTTTTCTGAGCGTAATTATCATTCAAAATCATTAATAACTATCAAATGAGTTCCTCTTTTTTTTATATCTACCGATATCTAAAATTATATTTCGATTAATGCGATTCAAAATTTACAATAACTTATTTAAGGAGATATCTTCTTAATATAATTTATTTTATTTTCAAATCGTGAATCAAATTTGTACTCTTAATTAAAAAATCTAATCCTATATATATCTTATTAGGTCACCGACCGTAAATAAGAAATGAGCCTTTTGAAAAGTAGTACGTGGGCTCAACTCTTTGTTATGATAAAAAGTTGCATGCTCTCATTTAGTTATGAAAAGCAAATGTTCAAAACCATTCGAGACACGGCATCATTCCGCCTACCTTATCTCTTTTACTCGGTTCCTTTGACCCTAACATTTTCCTACAATCCAAAGTCATGGTCGGTGGGATTTGTCCCACCTTCACCAACCCTAGTTAGGGCATATGTAATAGTTTCTATGATTCAGGGTTAGGGTACATATACTTTTTAAGTTTTGAACAATATCTAAAATACGATTTTACTTTTCTGAAATCTGGCGATGTATCCTAATTTTCTACCAGGCCTCCTATGTGGCACTTACCTTAACTTTTGATATGGACACAACAATTAAACCCGATACATATTATGTTAGGACTGTGCTTCTTCATTCTTACAAACAATATTTGTGGGGATACTTAAATGATAAAAAATTCTTATTTAAATATTTTTTTCAAAATCAAAATTTAGTATTTGAAATTTTGTAAACACGTGTATTTTGCATAAAAAACAAGTATGTATACCGATAATTTTGAAATAAATAAAAAATAAGAGTACGAGAGTGAAGATGAAAATGAAATGAAATTTAAGAGCAAATCCTATCTTATACAAATACGTTGGCAGATCAAGAGTGCGGTTTTATGGTTTACTTTTTTTTTTTTTTTTTTTTGGCCCCGACCCTTGGTGTTTGGAAATTCGTTACGATTAATCCAAATTGACTTGACTGTCGGGCCTCCTATAGAGAAGGAAGTCTCCCAAAATAATTTTTTTTGTTCCCAATGAGACTCGAATTCGAGTACTTGATTAAGGGATATAGAGTCATTCTCACTGTACCAACTGACCTTTGATAAATTGAATAAGATAAAAAATTATTATTATTATAAAATAAAAAATAATAATAATTATAAAACAAGTGGATTATTTGTTACCAACTTATATTCAATTTTGTATGGTTTACAAATAACCTATAACAATACAACTCACACAAGAGGATTGAATAAGGTAAATAATAATAATAATTATAAAATAAAGAAGCTCCATTGTGATACCCTACTTCAACTAATTCATGAAAAGTTCGTCGGAGTTCTTGATGTTGCTCGATTGGTTGGAATCTGAAACCGTTGGATTTCCAATTAATATCTCTGAATATTTTACTATTTCATAAGTAAAAAAAAAAACGATTGTTTTCATTTATACTGTATTTTGGATCTTGTTCAGTATATGAGATTTTGCTTCAACTAATTCGAATCGATCGCTGTAATTGTTTCGAGGGCGGGTCTCCCAACGAGAAATACTCCATATACATGAGAGCTCGAAACTCTCGATAGGAGTCGAAATTCAGTCATGTTTAAAAGTATTTAATCTCATATCCAATTGAACCAATCTTTATAAAAAAAAAAAAAGACTCAATTGTTAGATATGAATTAAATAACTGTAAGCCTATAATTATTAACATTCATAAAATAGTACAAGATTTTTTTTCCTCTCTCTTTTGCGCCATGATATGGTAATGCTTTCAACCTACATGAATATGACAATTTTGGATGGTAAATCGTGACGGTGGATGAAAGCTTGCCCAGATTCAGAGGGTGTTTGAGAATGGGAGTTACAACTTAGTATAGAATTGGCTTATATTGATTTAGCACAACCAGGTAGAAAGAGAGCCTAGAAATCCAAACTCTTGTGTGATTAAAGAATTGGGGTTATAACTTAGTATAGAATTGCCCATTTGCATTTAAAAATCCTTCGTTTCAAACTTTAGTGTGAGAAATTCGGAGAAAGTTCATTATCCTTAAAAATAGAGATTAAAGAAGAAAGCTTCTTGCTTCTCAATCTTTAAATTTCTTAAGCAATGAAAATCTCAAGAAAACTCATCTGCTACTCTCATAATGAAATTTAGCTTATACGAGAACTAAAATTGAAGGCATATGATGTCCAATAATAATTTCATCTTGTTTTGGCTTGGTATATAGCACGTTTCAGAAAGTGGGAGTGAATCGACATCTATTAGTTCAGTTGGTTTGAGAACTGACGTCCTTTAATCATGATCGGGAGTTCGATCCCCTATGAGAACGGAATCAGTGATGGGAGATCTGCTCCTCAATTGAGTCTTACAAACGGTAAATTCAGATTAGTTAGAACAAAACTCTAGATACTGGATTGGTGGTCTAATCATAATACTAAAAATAAATAAAACAAAGAAAGTGGGAGTGATGGCTCCAAGAGAGAAAGAGAGAGAGAGAGAGAGAAAACGAGGAGACCATCATTCAAAATGTAGCCCAACTGAAAGAGTTTTTGAAGCCCCATCTAGTGTGAAATTTAGTTACGGTTACTGATCCCCAAGTAAGACTATTTAGTTGTTTAATCAAATTTTAAATTTTAAATTTAAAAATAAAAAAAAAAACATTAGTAAAGCTCATTTTTAAATTGAGTTTGATAATATTCGAATCGAATTAATCAAAATATAATTTTAGATACTAATTAATAATATATATATATATATATATATATATATATATATATATATATAAGTTTGTTTCCACCAAATGCACTCATGTTGTTATGGACTTCAAAATTTTTTTTGTGTAAGTGGATTATTTGTTTCTAACTTATATTTAAGTTTTGCTTGATTAATTCGATCGAACTATTGTGGGGCTTTTAATGGAGGACTTTATTATTCTAAATTCTATTTTTCTATTTCTATAGTTTAAATCTAAGATTTATGATTAAGAAAATATATAACGTAAGATTGCTATTTATAGGAGTTTGGTTAATGGATCTGAAAATTGATGATATGGAGGGTTGGCTTAGCTCAAGTTAAAGTTGGGCTTCCATGTTGGGCTAGGCTAAGTTGAACGGGCTCCAAGGTTTCTGGATCAATGGGCCTGTCATGTCCCGATGATCCAAACCATTTTGAAGTTCATGAGATTTCGGAAGAAATGGATCCCATCAAAATTAAATTCAACCGTAATCAACGGTGATGATTGAGTTGACGAATTTAGTGGAACAAATCAAGGGTGAGGAGTGAGTAACCGCAATGAATCAGAAGCCGACAAAAAGTGAAATATCGAACTCATTCCCTTCGTTTTCGTTTCGTGGAGACCAAGCCCAATTTCCCCTTGCCCTTCTCTCTCTCCTATCT
This sequence comes from Dillenia suffruticosa, assembly GCA_033439265.1. Taxonomy (NCBI): domain Eukaryota; kingdom Viridiplantae; phylum Streptophyta; class Magnoliopsida; order Dilleniales; family Dilleniaceae; genus Dillenia; species Dillenia suffruticosa. The sequence goes on from JAVTVX010000027.1 coordinate 5,557,185, forward strand.
CTCAATTCACATCTCTCTCTCTCTCTCTCTCTCTCTCTCTCTCTGCAAGTATGAGTCAGGGACCGGGACTCTTCTCCGAAATCGGGAAGAAAGCCAAAGGTAAATCATTTCTCTCTCTCTCTCTCTCTCTCTCTCACTTATGGATTTTGATGGTAATTGTAATTGGTATTTGTAGATATTTTGACGAAGGACTATAGCTCGGATCAGAAACTCACTGTCTCCACCTACAGCCATACTGGAGTGGTACGATTTCAATTTTCGTTCTATTTCACTTCTGCAGTTTTAGATCGGTTTTAGGTTTGAAATCTTTATGGGGCTTTTGTGTGGATTCCATAGATTGGGTCGACTTTGTAGATTGTACCGACTTTATTAACATGTAAAACCCTAAAATAATTACTTCCTGTCTCTCTTTTTAGGGACGGTCTTCTGATTTCGTTGACATGTGTCATCTGATTGTTCAACTAGGATAACCTATATGTCCTAAATTCTGTACACTGTGATTATATGAGCAAATTAACATGACATGCTACACCAGCCCGTGTTACTAGTGTTGTAAGTTTTTGGGTTGGCATCCCCTTACTGCCTCTAATAAAGTTTTTATTCATCAAGGAAAAAAAATTAATAACCTGACATGCTACAGCCCATGCTAGACTGGACCCTTTAATTGATTTCCTAGAAGAAAGCTCAGATGGAATTGTCTATAACTTAAATACATGATTTGTGTGACTTCTATTTTTGTGTTTATTACCAGATAATTTCCTTAAAGACAGAACTGATTCAATGCTTTGAGTTGCTTGCCATTAACTCGTCATGGTCATGGCACACATCCACAATTGTGCATATGAAATAGGGAGCTTGAATCAGCTTGTGCGTCATGACTTCCTTTTCCTATCACTTCTTTACATATCTTAAGGATACACTGAACTTTGAGCTACAGGTACTGTAGGAATCGCAATGAGGAATGTATTTTCATCTGAATATGTTTATGCTGCTAATTATAGGTGCACACTAACATTCTTCTTTCATTTAACTGTATGGTTGCTTTGTTATTAAATCATGCAAATATGTGATCATAAAAATTTCTCTCTATTATCTAAAGAAGCTAGCGTGCTTGAAAGTTTTCTAAGTGTGTGTTTGATGCTAGGAGGCTAGTAGATTCGAAGAAGACTTCTTTAAAAACATTGTGAGAAAATACGAATGAAGATTTGTTTGATGGAAGCTACTGAAGAAGCCGACAAGTGTGGGTAGTTGTGTGCACAGAGAGAGGTGTAGAAAACCATCTGGGAAAAATGATTAGTGTAGTTAGATGTGGGGAGGACCACAAATGACCTTTTCCCCCATTATTTGTTGTTTCTTTTATGGGGATGTCATTTGTGGATAGGTGTTTGGAGAAGAGGTGGAAGATCTTTTCGAAATGTGCTATTCGCTTATTGGATATATTTAGTTTATGAAGTTTATGTGCATTTATCTCGTAGACTGTGGTTGAAATATTTAAGCTGTTGGAATTGCTGTTAAGATATTTTCAGTCCAGAACCTTGTTCTGGAGAGAAGGGAACAAATTGGTCAATATGGACACTGTGATTAGGTTTTCTGTCTTTTTTTTTGCGAGTGGTAACTACATTAGAGAATTTTGAGGTGGTTTAATTTGGGTCCTTGAGGAAAATGACTAGTAGATAGGAAGTTGTTTATCACGAAGAGAATTGTCAACACTGTATATGCTGTAGGTTAGTGAATTTTGGCGTTTTGGAGATATAAGTGGCCTCATGGCCATAAAATGTTGTGAGGCTATTGGCCAAAGGCCATGCATTTGGGTAAAATAAATAAATAAGAGTAATAATAATAACAACAACAAAAAAACATGGTGAATTGGTTAAGAAGCTTGAGAGGATTTGGGGTTTTTTTTTTAAAGAAAAAAAAATCCAGTCCTATAGATTGCTTCAGGATTGTACTTGGTACATGAAAATGGTGAAAACCAAAATTGTAGTATATAAGGTGTCTTCAGCTAATCCTTGCTTTGAGCAAAAGAGAGAAATGGGTTAGGGGCTTGGAACATAGTTATGTTCAAACCCTCCTAGGAGGAGAGGATATGAGATTGATTATGGAGCAAGAACTGGCCTCAAATGAATTACTTTTTTGAACTTTGTAGCATAGCTTCACAAAACTTTAGAAACCGCAGCTTACTGTTATCTTGACTCAGAAGAAGAGTTTGGCATGATTGAAATTGGTTGCAATTTGACGTAGTAATTGTGTTGATGGTTTCTCGGCCTCGTAAAATATGGTGGGACTTAAATAGACCAGATTTTTAGCTCCAACATGATTCTTTCTAATGATGTCTTATGTTGATGTGGTTTTCTTCTGGTACTTCTGCTTCTCGAGTATGTTGCTTTTATAAGGTATAAGATGTCGGCTTCTCCTTTTACCAGGTCCTCACTTCAACTGCTTTGAAGAAAGGAGGACTCTCAACTGGTGATATTGGAGCACTGTATAAATACAAGAATGCCACGATTGATGTCAAAGTTGATACAGCGTCAAATGTGAGTTTTTTCCTCATGTAGAAATGGCAATGTGATAATTGTTGTTTCTGTGTAATAATGTATATACTTTTTTGCCTTGCAGATTGCAACAACCCTCACACTTCATGAGTTTCTCCCATCCACCAAGGCTATTGCTTCATTCAAGGTTCCTGATTACAACTCAAGCAAGGTAAGAAGTTCATTTTCTCCCACTCCATTGTTGTGCTAGATACCATTAGAATTGCTGCTTTTAAATACTCTCTCTACCTCTCTCAAATTCGCTGATTGTTTGTGCAGGTTGAGGTTCAGTACTTCCACCACCATGCTACTTTTACTACCAGTTTTGCTTTAAACCAATCACCTGCAGTTGACCTGTCAGCCACTATTGGCACCCCAACTATTGCTTTTGGTGCGGAGGCTGGTTATGAAACTACCTCCGGAAGCTTCACAAAATATACTGCAGGCATTAGTGTGACAAAACCAGATTCCAGTGCCTCGATAATATTGTGAGTTTTTCTACTTGCTAGTTTACTAGACAATTTACTGTTATTAAGTGATTAAGTGGTTATTAAGTGACATCTTTTTTTTTTGATATAAATTAAGTGACATCTTGCCCATTTCTGTTTGCGTTTCTCTTCAAGGGGTGACAAGGGAGACACCATAAGGGCATCATATGTGCACCATGCTGATTTACTTAAGAAGAGTGCGGTCGTAGGAGAGATCACAAGGAGGTTCTCCACAAATGAGAACACTTTCACCGTCGGTGGGTTATACGCTGTTGATCCTTTAACTGTGGTCAAAACGAAGCTCAACAACCATGGGAAGTTGGGAGCTCTGCTGCAGCACGAGCTCATACCTAAGTCAGTACTGACAATCTCAGGCGAGATTGACACCAAGGCCTTAGAGAAAACTCCAAAGTTTGGATTTGCTCTTGCTCTCAAACCATGAGGTTTCTTCCATCTGAGGACACTATTATGGGGATATCTCATATCTGCTTTTGAATTTTTGGTTGCGACATTTGGAAGTGAGTACGGAATAAGTAATTGGATAGGCATATACATTCTAGAGACTGAATGACCGCAGATTTTGTTTTGATGCTTTGGCCTTGCTCTAGGCCTCTATAATTTTTTTCCCTCTATCCTGACAAATGTGCATTGTATGCTCCCCTTAATTGCGGGGCTTTGTGGGTTTCCATTGATGTTGTTGTCGTTTATTGATTCTCTTTGTTTTGATCCTTGTGCTCGGGAATGACATCCTGAATTATTAGGTTGATTTTGCACTTACCATACAACTTAGGTATTAGTAGGTGTCGATTCAGAGTAGCTATTGAGGGCTAGATGTTTTTTTTACACTGCTTTTGGTTGAACTGAATGGAAGAAAATCACGTGCGTGAACAGTAAGCAGGAGTTTGCATGTTTGCATGTTTGCATGTTTGCATGTTTGCATGTTTGCATGTGTATGCTTTCTCTACAATGCAAGTTTCCAATGATTTGCTTCTACGCCCTTTGCTTGGTTAGGAAGAAGCTCTTCAGCTGCAGATTATCATAATAAATTTTCTCAAAAAAGGGTACTCCCCATTTGACAAAGTTAAGCAAACATTTTTTTTTTTTTGAAAATATTCTTAAACCAAGCTGTTTTATCTTCCTTTCAAGAGTGAAATATAATAATTTATTTACGAATAAAGTAAATATTAATACTCATTTTTGTAAAAAGGAAAGTATTAAATATATAAATAGATAAAATTTAATACGAGAAGGGGGGCAGCTGTCAGATTTGATCATTCTCATAGGTTGTGTTCGACATCCAAGGGCATCGGAATGGGCTTCACATTCTTAAATTTAACTTTTAAGCCACTGTCGCGACCATTTTTTCTTTTTCGTAATTCTCTTTCATGAAATGCACACTTCTCTTGTAACCAATCCTTAAAAGGGAGGTAGTCCAATGAAAACGCTAAAAAACAGAGAGATGCGGATAATCATTAAAAAAAACAAATGCATGAATTTGAAATTCTTCAAAATTTATGTTCATTGTCAATTTCATCATTCCCATTATAACAATTTCAAATAACCCCCCCCCCCCGCCCCCACAAAAAAAAAATATTACAAACAAAAGGGCAAATTTGTCAATATAGCACCCCCGCGCTTCCTCCATCCTCGTGGCTTGAAGTAGAAAGCGGTAGCCCGGCCAGAAACCAGCCGTGGAACCTACTCCCTAGATGACGACCACAGTATCCGCCCCATTGATTTAATACATTAAATTGATTTTCTTGGCCTATAAGTCTCGGCAGTCCGGGATTAGGGAAGGGTCATCCCTGGTCCGAGAGAAGGAAGGGCTACAGGAAAGCTGAGGTCGAGTGAGGTTCTCTACAAGGGCAATGGCATATCATCCTGGATTGCTATCAGAGGATCTGCCATTTGCCATGCGCATAATTGCTACTTTACCTTGCAAAAACATTACCATGGATAAAAGAATATAGCAAAATCATTTATATAAATTAGTTATATATAATACAAAACAATATTATAACTTCTTTTTTTTTAAGTTGGACCTCAAGACTATTGTTATCTTAACATATAGTTTAAATCAGATTTTAGCAAATACCTATGATAGCAGCAATCCATTTTCAACAAAACCATCTTAAGAAGGCACTATGGTCTTCAAGAGCATAGTTCCAAATTATAACACAAAAAAAAAAAAAAAAAAAAAATCAGCAATCACAAATCACATTAAAAAAAATCCTACTTCACTTGTTCAAGAAATGCCGAATTACCAAACTTGGAACTCCATAAATATCAAACACGAAACATTAAAAAAAAAAAATTGACAGTTCAGAAATTCCTGGAAACTAGAAATGGTACTCATTAACCTTGATACAAAAATCATACTTGTAGTTTAGGGGAATAAAGAGAAGAAGCTGATACCAGGGAATGTTCTCTAAAATATTGAAGTACAGAAGCACACAATATAGGACACCAGCGGATCAAAATACTATGTAGGCATGACCAAAATACAATATCAAAAACAGTCTGCGTAACACAAAATGCATAAAGGCACAACTAAAAACCAACAGAAGGTTAGAGATGAAGCAGCAGCTAGGCTACCAGCATGCCGTTCATGAGAAAATTTTAAGGCAACAAAAGATGAATCTAAAATAAATCAAAACTGTAAAATGCAAAATAAGAATACAGCAGAACTCTACAATATACCTAAATCTCAAAATCTCTACAACTATAATTAGAACAGATGAAATAACAAGTCAAGTGCATCAGCACTAAATCTGGCTAAAAACCCTAAAAGCATCAACAATTAAAATCAACTGTTCAACATCGCTCAGAATTTACAGGACATTCATAACAATATTTTCAGTCTACATCTTTTTAGAAGACACCACAATCCAATTGATCGACAACACACCATACCAAATAATCACTATAAGCTTAATGGTACCAAAGGACACTTCATCAACATAAAAATCATCAATAAGCTAATCTTTCAGCATTTCTCAGCTAAACCTAGAATTCAAACATATAGGTCAAAGATACTGCATGTAACATAAAGCAAAAGGGGCCATATCCAAACCCCAAAATACACCATAAGATTTCTAGGCAGATCCAAAACAATATATTCCTTAATTTCTAAAATTATCATCAAAACAATAAGCATAACCATCGAATTCCACCAACATAAGACCAACCGTAAAATCCCTAATAAATATGGTGCACAACAACATTTCAGCCATCTCTTCAACAGAATACCACAAGCACTATTTCAAGAATTTTATCATAAAAAAGAAATCAAGATCCAAAGCATAAGAAACAAAATATTGCAAAAATTCAAGAACTGTCATTAGAAAATAGATAATATCACCGGCACTTAACCGGTTCAACAAAAACCCTAAAAACCTCAAAATTAACATAATCAGTTCAACGTTTCCCAAACACTTACGGGGACAGTAAAACTATGACATTCGAATAACAATACTCCAAAAATGAGGAAGAATAGAGTGAGAAATGAACCAAACACTCCCCTCAAAATCAATCGATACTCTGCATAACATCCTCGGCTGTGAACTTAGTGCCCTTGTCCTTGTCGGCTGCAGCACGACCCTTGGCTTTGCGGTCGAGTAGGGACTTGCGATCCTTGTCCAGTCGCAGTTTGGTGATGACAACCTTGGAGGGGTTGATTCCAACATTGACGGTCGACCCATTGACTTTCTCGCGAGTGATCCGCTCCACATGGATAACCCATTTGCGACGGTAGACTTGAACAACCTTGCCTTCACGTCCCTTGAATGTTCCTCTGACGACCTGGACCTCGTCGTCCTTGCGAATCGGCATGGATCGAACGTTGTACTTGGATCGAAGGTCGGTGGAGAGCGGCGCGCTCATCAGAACGCGACGTACGCTGGACGGAGCTGTGAAATGGGCCTTGCGGTTCTTCCTCCTTGAGGAGCTCACTCGTGGGTTGTACTTCATTGTTGCAGTCTCTCTCTTTCTCTCCCTCTCTCTAGGGTTTCTATCTCTGAGACGGCACAGAGAATGAAGAAGAGAACTAGGGTTTGGCCTTTGGTTTTATAGGGATTAGGGTTTCTGCTTCATTGGGCTGGGCCTAATAAGGGTTATTTTTTCAGGGTGTCTTTCTGTGGGCTAACTTGAGCTGGGCCTAATTTTCTATGTTAACTTTTTTTTTTAATGTTTTTTTTTTTAATTTACATGTTAACGTATTTTCTTTTTTCAAGCAATCTTCCTTAACGTACATTCCCTCTCTCTTTTATCCTGATTTTATCTGACTAATCCAATTCGACTACTATATGATCTATTTTAGAGGATTGACTCTCTAAAATCCTTTTTTGTCATTTTCAGGATCGAACTCGAAACTTTTTATTAATGGAATAGAGTGACCAATTACTTAACTCAAAGAATTTTGATCTTAATGCACATTCTCTCTCTCGCGCCCTGTTAACTCAGACCCAGCCCTTTTCTAGAGTTGGTCTTAAGAGCGAGCAGGAGCTATTGAAGTTATAAAAAAATTTAGGAATTTAGTTATTTTAATATTTAAATACTTGTATTTATTAAATAAAATTTTAAATTTAAGTTTTGTATATGAAAAAAATATATGTTGAGAGAGATTTATCTATTAAAAAATCAATCTGACTCAAACCAAATTTAATAAGAGTCAAAATGAATATCGAATACCAATAGTTAAAAAAAACATATATAAATTTTAACACAATGCACCAATAGCACAATGTCATATAATTAGTATGTTATTAATTTTATCATTTATTTTTTTAAAATTAAATACTATCACTCTTTAAAAATATTTATATTCAGAATCATATACAAAATTTTTTGGTTTCAAGAAATAGTCATGACTATTTATGATTGCCTTATATAAAAAACCTTTTTTCTTTAAAAAATAATTACTCGAGCATGATGCAACATAGTGTGAAAATATCTCTTTTTTATATTATGATTTACATGAAATGAAGAAAAAAGGTATACCAATGAAAATTGTAATCAGATGCATGTGCTCCTGATAATTATTTTTAGTTTTTTTTATTGAATGTTCAATTATTGTAAAAAAAAAAAATAGAGAATTTAATTTATGATAAAACACAATAGAGAATTATTTTAATTTATGTATCTATTTCTGCTTTAAAATTACGAAGTACGAGAATAGTTTCAAAATGGGCAAAGGGTCACATCAAACAAATTCAATAGACTCCGTGGGGTTTGAGGGGCCAAAAGACTTCGTGTAGGAAGAAGTTCATACCGTCAGAAAATCGAAAAGCAAGAGGACCAAGCATGATGCTCAAGATATACCTTCATAAAACTTATGACAATGCAAGCCTGTTATACTAGGCAAAGGTCATGCAGAATATAAACTTGCCAATCCAACTGTTCAAACTGATAATATGAAGACACATCCATCGTATGGAATGGTGAGACCCTCCTTCCGATAAAAACTGGACAAAATTGAGACAAGAGAATCCTCTTTTCCCTTACTTATCCATATTGGTCATGAAAATACTAACACACATGACTCAAGAGAAGGTTAGAAAAGGAGTTTGGAAGGCTATAAAAGTCACAAGGAAAAAATCCAACATTTCTCATCTATTCTTTACAAATGATCTGCTCTTGTTTGCAAAAGCAAAACACCTAAATTTATGCAATGTGCTAAGCTCCTTGAGGGAATTTTCAACAAAAGTGGTTTAAGTATCAAGCCTTCTAAGTGTAAGATATGGTATCGAGCCTACTGTGAAGGATGAGGGAATGTAATATAACCCTGCTAGCTAAGCGGGGATGGAGGTTAGACAGGAGAAAATGCTTTTTGGAGTGAGATATTGCAAAACAAGCACCTGAAAGAAAAGGGGCTGATGGAGCACCAAAAGAGGGGAGTTGGTTCTCTAGTGTGGCGTGGAATTCTAAACAGCAGGGAGTGTCTAAAGAGGAGGCAAAAATGGAGAATTGGGGATAACATAGATATTAGCTTTTCGCATGACAGACAGCGAGAGAGGAGAAGCCTGATTTGCATGCTCTAATCCCGCTGAGCATGTGCTCCAAGGATATCAAAATGGGACAATTTATATGTGATGAGGGCAAGTGAGAAGTTAAGGAGCTGATATAGAAGTTCTTCTAAGAAATGAAGTGGAGGAGATTAGAGGCTTTATGATACCTAGGTTGAAAGAAAAATAGATATCACCTATTGGAGTAGGACACCAAATGGAAAATTCTCTGTTGCCTCAGCTTATTGACTGTAGAGGAAAGGAAGTAATCTGTAAGAAGCTGTAGGAGGAAAGTGGTCTTGGATTTGGTAAGCAAAGTGCCAAGAGAGGATTAACATATTCTTTTGGTTGGTGGCCATGGGCAAAATCATGACAAATGTTGAGAAGAAAAGAGGAGGTATAATACAAGAAGGGCCCTACGTAGTTTGCATAGAGGTAGAGAAGATGGTGGAGCATGCTTTAAGGGACCGCAGACATCTAAGAAATATTGGAATTTGGTGGACGGAATTGAAGGGAATCAATAGTTCTGGAGGGACCCTTCGGTGTTTTCGCTAGGCAGGAGTAGCAAAGGGTTATAAGATAATACTGAGAAGGAATGTATGGTATTCATAGCAGTAGTTTGGGCTATTTGGAAGTTTGTCCACCAAAAAGAGCAATCTCATCCTCAGTCCGTGGCCAATTCAGCTTTGAGCATGGTGATTGAGTCTGGCAGAGGTCAGAAGCAGGTTCTGCAGGCCAAGATAGAAGGAGGGTTAGCCGGAAATGTCCCCAAGATGGACCATCAAACTTAATACAGATGGAGGTGTAAACTTCAGGGATGGTCCAGCAAAGGCAGGAGGGCTCTTCAAAAATAGCACCAGAGTTTGGTTGCATGGCCTTTGGATAAGCATAGGGACTGCTAGCATTGAGTTGGTGGAGATCTGGGGGTTAAGAGAGGGATTCAACATGGCCAAGAAGAGAAACCCAAGGAACATAGAGGTGGAAAGTGATTCCTTGTCCTTGGCTAATGAAGATTCAAAGAAAACCAAAATTTTGATGTAATATTGGAGTGGTGTTTTTTAGAGAGAGAGAGGATTGTGTTAAAAGTGTTAGGACCACCTTACCTCATGAGTCTGGATTTTGTTAAAATTTCTGTTTTATTCTCTCTTTCTAACTGTCCCCCGAGATGGCAAATGCACAGTTGAAGAAAGCATTTTGTTCAGAAAGAATTAAACAATTTCGTTAAAGTAAATTATATATATATTTTTGTTTGGTTTAAGGAAAGGTGTAAAAAGAAATGAAGTGAACTAAAAATTTGATTAAAACAAATGAAATTCTTGTTGTTTAGGTTTACACAAAGCGTAAAAGAATCTGTAACATATTAATAACCTTGTATTCCCCATTTTTTAATCTAAATAAAAGAATAAAAAAGAACGATCACCATGAAATCCCTCCACTCCATATATGGAGGGTTTCTGTTGCTTGTCCCATAAATATTTTCTTCGGACAAAGCTATGAAATAAGTGGTAGATGGAGCTTTTTTTTTTCTTTTTTTTTTTTTTTCATTTTGGTCAAGAGGTTTAAGCCGTCCAGATCCATCCCATACTTCCCAAAAAAATAAATAAACAAAAATAAAAATAAAAACAAAAAAAATAATAAAAGCTTGTGAAAAATTATTTGGATTTTAATGTATTAGTTTGGATCAAACTTTCATAATATAACGATAGAATACTATATTTCTTTAATTATAGATTTTATATTCTGAATTATAAGAGTAAAGAAATAGAATTTAAACGGTGGATCCCTTATAATTCTCATGATATTATGATCGAATTAATGAAGGGAAACCCAAATGCATTAGTTAGGTGAGCTGCAGAGATGCAAAGATAGGGTCCATAATTCTCAACAATTGTTTCCTTGGTTAGAGTGAACTCCAAATTAAATTGAGATAAGGACAACGGCTCCATTTGAAAAAATCAGCCAAATTTTGATTGAGTTTGTATTATTTTATTTTTTAAAATATTTTATTTTATTAAATAATTTTCGACATATATTTTTGTATATAAACATTTTAATTATTTTTTATATTAAAAAGTTATACATAATCTTGGCAGTTCCATTCGAGAATGATTTTTTCTTATGTCATGTATAATAATTATTTTTTAGTATAAATCATTGGTTTTTGAATTTGACTCAATTCATTTCGAGCCGAATTTAGTCAAATCTCCCTCCACATATATTTTTGTCATACAAAAAATTTAAACTTAAAATTTTATTTAAAAAATATTAATATCTAATCACTAAATCAATTAGACGTTGTTCATGATAACAATTATAGCTCTATTTAAAGCTAGACAAATTTCATAGTCAAATTCGGGATAATTTTTGAATTCAGGTTTATGACCAGACTACATCTTAATTGTCAAATTACTTTGAATCGGCAAAATTTAATTTGGAATAACTATATCACTTTTTCTTTTTAGGTTTTTGGATTTTGATTTTGATTCGAGAGTTAGTTTTTGTCTAAAAATTTTTTATTCTAAATACGAATTTTTATTCCAAATCAGGAAAATTACCAACTTATCATAAGAAGTCATCTTGTTTCATTTAATCAAAGGAATTAGGGTACATGGATTCTCAGTTTCCAGATTTTCCTTGGGGAAAAGAGAAGTGATCATGGGCGGTCCAAAATTAAGGTCCCCAAATGTTCCTCTTATTCCCTACCCCAATGCACCCATTGGGACATTCCATTGACGTGGACTAATTTGATAAAAGTTTGAGAGCATTTAATCTATAAAATATCTCCAAAGGCTAGAATATCCCAACAATTTCTAGGAAATTACCTCTAATCACCAAAATAAAATAAAAAAAAAATCCTAGAAAAACCATCTTTTGAATTATAATTTCCATTATGGCAAGAGCTTCCCTGGTACTAATTTTTATAAATTTAGGAATAGTTTAGATTCTTTTCTATTTTATAAATTTAAGGCAGCTCGCAAGCAACATACGATTAAATCATAATTGGCATCGTGAATCAACTTTTATAAATTAAATATGCAATATGTGAATTAGATTTATTAACTCACATAAAGTACGAGTCGATTCTGAATTAAAGATTACTCGATTCATTTGGTTCATCAGTTGGCTATATATATATATATCTTATAATTTAATTTTTAATATTTATTAGTGTTAAGCATGTTGATTGTAGAAATTTTCATGTCTAAGACATATGACAATGAAAAGTTCAAAGACCAATACTTGTTAATTAATTCGATTTATTTTTTGAAATTTTTTTTGTAATATTGAATAATTTATAGATATTAATTTAATGATTATACTTAGTTTTTTATGATGAATGTTATTTTTATTTTGTTTTATTTTATAAATTTTATAATTATATTTGAATTTTTACCAAAATTTTAAATTAAATATATAACTTAGAAGTTTTAATTAAATTAAATTATGTGAACTTATGAACAAAATCGAACTGCTCATAAGCTCAGCACGAACCAAGTATGAATCTAAAATAATAGTTCATTAAAAATAAGTTGAATTGTTCTAATGGACAGTCCATCTAATAAATAGAATACTAAATTTCTTGATTAAATTTTGAATTCGAAATTTGAAAATAAAAAGAATTATATTAGAAGAGTCGTTCCCCTAAATAGGATTCATATTCGAAGTAAATTAGTCAAAATTTAAATTCAGACGTAGATAGTGAGAACCAAATAAATGTTAAACCGTGAGATAAAAAAAATTTAATTGAGCCAAATATGAAATAATATCAATTCAACTGACATTCATTTCTAACCCTATATTTAATTTGCTCCATCTTCCTAAGGATGTCACCCTACGAAGAAACAGGCAAAACAAGTTTTAAGATGGTAAAATATTTTTCCAAGTAATATAGTTCATGAATTTTCCAACAAACGGAAGGTTTTCCCTTTTTTTTCCCTCTTCCAATAATGTCAAAGAACTCAGAATTAGTCAAAAATTATATAGAAATCCTATATAATAATATCTACTTTAGTATATTTAATTTTTTTAATTTAAAAATATTTTAGTTAATTTAAAATAGTCTTATTGTTGATATAAATTTTTATATACGATATTTTTATTTAATTTTTAATTCATTTAATTTATCTTACCATTATTTCACACTCTTTTCTTTTGCCTTTTACGATTTTCTCAAATAGATTTGGTATTTTGAAACAATTTTTGTCAAAATCAAAATAGTGAGTTTAGCTTTAGCCACATTATTCACCGGAGAGAATTCCGTCGGAATTGGGAATCCCCGAAAATATCCGTACAAATGGTAAACCAAGAATTTAAATAAGAGAGAGAGGGAGAGAGAGAGAGAGAGAGAGAGAGAGGAGTAAAGAGGAGAAAGCCATTTATGACTCCTCACATGCAAACAATAAATGCACACCATCTCTCACCAAAATTTTGAACTTGAACAAAATAATCTCTTTACTCTTTTCAAGAACATCCAAATCCAATTCCCTTCAACCTAATGGAAAAACCAGCGGCAAAGGCAACGGGGAGAGAGAGAAACTGAAACTGAAAAAGAAAAAGGAAAAAAGAAGCCGAAGAAGAAGAAGAAAAAGAAATGAAGGGTTGGCAAGATTTGGGCGTGGTGGACACCATCTATGAAGATGAACATGAAGATTCTTCCACCTCTTGCTCTCTCTCTCCTACCCTTTCCTCTCCTCCCACTCCTCTCCATTCTAGAATTGAGGCTTGGTATGCATGCTCCTTCCCCTCCGCCTCTCTTTTTCTTTTAACAAATAATTTCTCTTTTCATGTGGGTTTTAAATCTCCCACCCTCCCTCCCTCTCTCTCTCTCTCTCAATTTTGTTTAGGTCATTGGCTAGAGGGCACAAGCCTGATGTGGTAATTCATGTTCAGAGCACTTGCTTTCGCCTTCACAAGGTTTGTTTAATGAACTTGCTTTTGAATTGTTTTTGCTTTTGTTTTTGTTTTATTTATTCTTTAATTTTTCCAATTAGAGTTAAGATGGAGGGTAATGATTTGATCACATACCCATTTTCAGATTTTTTTCAGGTTTTTTTTCCCATTTTGATAGGGGAGTTGGATAAATGTGCATACAAAATACAGGTTGATGAATAAATTTATGGGATATATAGGTACTGCTTTGTTGTAAATATGGTTCATTGTTACGAAAATTTTTTCAACTACTCATACAATGTTTTCAATATTTCAAGTTGTGAACTTCTATATGAAATATTAAAATTGAAAAATTAAAAAAATATCAAATGTTCGATCAGTATTCTGACATCAAAACCCGTCTCCAGGCCAGAAAAAAAACAAACAAAACAAGAAAAAGGTTGGTGAATTCCAACATAACCATTAGTTCTTAAATTCTATTCCTTGGATTAATGTTGTTTACTAGGGGTAGGCCGGCAGGGCTTTTGATCCAAAGTTCTTACAAGGAGTCATCCATACTTTGTCTCTTCTTTTGCTCTTCTTTCTCTCTTGCACATGGGGATTGATCTCTTCCTATTCTCTCTCTGTGTTTTTTTGGGTGCTTTAGTGTGAAACCAAGTAAAGTTGTCGGGACATAATAATTGATAAACTATGCCTACGAAAAAAGTATTTTTAAACATAATAGTTAGTTTAAATCAAAAAAAAAAAAAGCAGAATTTTATTCATACTATTAAATAAAAATGTTTTGAAATATTCTAAAATTTGACACGATGAATGCAGATATTATTATTTATCAAGATTATTATAATAAATTAATGACATTTTACATCATATCCGCTCGAAATAAAATCGGGGGTCATCATTTTGTAGGAAATTAAAAATAGAAAAAGAAATAATTAATAAAAAAATTAAAATTTTTGAAAACTGTTTTTCATGAATTAATTGCCAAAGCTGGAAGCATTTAATACCAAATTTTAATTTTAGCTTGACGTTTCGTCTTAGGATGCTCTGGTCTCCAAAAGCCGGTACTTGAAGGGTCGCCTCCGCGACAAAATTACCGAAATAACCCTCTCTCCACCGTTGAATGTTACGGCCGAGGCATTCTCCACCGTCGTCAACTTCTGTTACGGTGCTCACGTCGTCGTAACGCCGTTCAACTTCGCAGCTCTTAGAACCGCAGCAGAGCTGTTGGAAATGACGGACGACAACGACCTTCGTGACGGAAACTTGTGCCACATAACGGAGATGTATTTCCGCCGTGCCGTTATCGTTAACGTCGAGCACACGTTGATTGTGCTGCGCTCCAGCTTGGAGTTGTTGCCCGAGTCGGAAACGACGTCGTCTTTGGTGACGAGGTGTATTGAAGCGTTGGAATCGGTTGTCGGCAGTAACGGCGTCGTTAGTTGCATGGACGACGTTAAAACGGTTCGGCCGGAGAATTTTCAAATTATAGTGAATTCTATGAGCCGTCGATTTACACGGAGTCATGATCTTCTCTATGGCTTCGTTGACCAGTACTTTGAGGTAATTAAATTAAAATTGAATCTCATTTTTCATTCCTTTCTATTTAACAAATATATATGTGCACTATTTAAATAATATATATATTTATATTTGTATTATTTAATTCCTTTTTCATGTTATATATTGATTTTATATGAAAGTTTAGAAGAAACCAACATGGGAGTATATATTTCAGAATGATTTTAATATATTATTTTTTCTAAGTCATTAGGGCTCTAATCCGCTATTAATAAGTTGTTGGTTAATTTTGTGTATCGTAAAGATTGAAAAGCTATGGTTGATCCAAAAATTCCTCCTCAGCTGAGCCAGAATATTATCAGTTGGAATGGAAATTATGTGTTTATTTCGCATCTCCCATGGTGCTTCCTTGCACTATTGCTAGGTTGGGATTCGCCCAAAATTAGAAATTTATATAAGAAACTGAAAAGTAAAACATGCATTTATAACATCTTGCAGGTCTAGTGGCAGAACACTCAAGTTTCTTAACCAAGGCATTGAGTTTGAGTATTGGGAATAGAAAAGTAGACACCGGAAAAGATTGTCTCTGAATTCAACCTCACAGTATTCAAAACATATTAGTTGGGTAATTTGAATACGAGTGGTCTAAGTACTAAAAAAAGCATGCATTTAGAATTATATTGTATGAGGTAAAGAACGTTGGGAGATTATTTTTTTGAAACTGTATACTTAATTTTTATTTTTTTTAGAAGCTGAGAGGAAAGCTGCACTCCTACCTGTCCCTTCGCCCTTGTAGTCAAATATTGTTTAATTCTTAAAAAGCTGATATTGGAATGAATTAACCTAAAGAACCAACGAAATTGAGGGTAGAGAATTTGCATCCTGATAGAAACATTTGTAAGTCAAAAAGGACATAGGAGGGATTGAGGCAAAATTTATTGTGATTTTGCCTGTAGTATAATGCATTCTCTAAATGCAACATACTCTTCTTCATTTTCACTTGTACAAAATATCCAAACTAGGCAAACGTGGTGGTGACTTTTGGATTTTTAGTGGTACTACCTATTGCATACAATAAAAAAGAAAAAAAAAAGATTAGATATGATCTTGTTATATAGTATCACAAGTTGTTTTGCTTTGGAAGTCATTGTTTAATGCTGAGCACTCAGTGGTTTGTTTATTTTTACAATAGGAACATAATGGAAAAATAACTGAGGAACAGAAGTCAAAAGCATGCAGTAGCATAAACTGCAACAAGCTCTCTCCACAAACCCTCGTGCATGCGGTCCAAAACCCTAGAATGCCACTCAGATTCTTAGTCCGATCCATGTTGGTCGAACAACTCAACACACGCCGCTCCATCATCTCTACCACGTCAGCAAACCGCTGCCTCCATCACCATGACCCTCACCCGAATTCCAACAACAAGAAGAAAAGGCAGCAGCAAACGGATGACGCAATCACACTGGGAGCTATCCTCCAACGCGATGCAGCCCTAAGCCAAGTGGTACAATTGAAAGCCGCTATGGAAGTAACAAACTCGAGAATTAAGAGCTTGGAGAATGAATTGAATGGCATGAAAAATCTTCTTCATGAATCGGAAAGGAAATTGAGTATCTTGGACTCTAAGTCTGCAAGTTTTCATCGTGTGAGCTTAGACACAAGTAGAATTCAAAGAGAAGAAAGAGGGTCTATTTCGTCAGGAAGTTTTCGGTTTATGGACCATACACAAGTGGGAAGAGGAGAATCTTTTTCTTCTCCAAATGAGTCAGATGATGGTGTAAGTAATACTCCAAGAGCTGAGAGGAAATATATTGGTAGAAAGTTGATGAAGGGATTAAAAAGCGTGTTTCGCGTATCAAAACAAGACTCGGAGAAGAAAATTGGGAATAAAGTTGATCAAAATGTTGGTGAAAATCATGGAGGAGAAGATGATGTTGATGTTGTTGTGGTCAGAGATGATCGTCCTTTGCATCGGAGAAGTCGGTCATCCCATGTATGAATTCCTCTCTCTCTCTCTCTCTCTCTCTCTCTCTCGTCTTGACTTTCACCTTTTACATTTAGTTGATACGTTGGTTGTTAAGCTTAATTGGATTACAAATGTTATGGAAGGAGAGGAGACATCATGCATTTTACTACAATTTTCAGATTAAAAATCAAAAGAGAAAAATATGCCATTGCTTGCTGTTGGGGTTCTTTTTGGTGCCCACTCCTCTGCTCTAGACCTAAGTTTCATACAGGGCAACTCAAATACACAGCCAGTCACCATCTGACAATAATTTAATGTGGATTTTGTTGAAATTGTGAAAATGTTATGTAAGTTCTGTCCTGTCATGGTTTCCTTGTGTGTTATTTGATTCCTCTTCTAGTTATTCTGGGATTTACCATAGCTACAAGCAGCTTTGGAGGAGGTGGAGGAGGAGGAGGAGGGTGGAGTTGGAGGGAAACATGAAATGGGCCATGCCGACAAAGTGGTGGCCCAAATGAGTCATGCGAGGCTTAAGAAGAAGGGGCTTGAGATAAGAATGAGATAAGAATACAGGTGTCATTACTGTTGAATTAAAAGGGTGTCAATTGCCCTAAAAGTTAAGGAGGTAATTGCATGAATAAGGTATAGTAAGATTTTCTTGTATTATGAATAGAAATGCAAAATTAATCTAAATGTCTAATGCTATGTTTACTAAAATATTATTCTTAAATTTATTGGGCACTCTTGAGCAAGACCATACCCTCCAATTTTCCCTCAATCAAATCAATTCAAACAACAGTTAAGTGGCTTAATCCCATGATTAAGATAAATTAAAAGTAGTGCCAATAACTCCACCATCGTCTCTGTTGAAATTGATTTAACCAGCTCAAACTCATGGGGGCTTCATTCCTATGGGGTCGGTGACTCTAATCATCATGTCTATTGGGCCTCGGGCTTTGGATAGTGGTTAAGCAGTGGGCCTGAGCCCATTTTGGGGAAAAAGCTGGATGTAAAATAACAGTCTCCTGTGGATTGTGGGTTTTTATTTATTTATTTATTTATTTTTGTATATAGGAAGTTTGGAATTCGAGATCTTTATAAGGGAAATAAAGATGACGCCAATTGAGCTATAATTCACCAGTGAGCTTGTGGTCTGTTAAGATTGTGAAGATTGTTATTAAGGTATTAATTGACAGTTGGCCTAATGAATAAAATATTAGATTTCTTAATTAAGTTTCAAATTTGAAACTTGAGAATAAAAAATATTATATTGAGAGAACTCTTCTTAAATTGGATTTAATAATACTTGAATCGGATTAATCAGAATATAATTCTGAATACCGGTTCATCCAAGAGAGAGAGAGAGAGAGAGAGAGAGAGAGAGAGAGAGAGAGAGAGAGAGAGAGAGAGAGGAGAGAAAAGACGGTTACTAAGGTTTTGGATGGTTCTCTTGTGTGGTTTCTAAGACTTCTTGCGGTTAGTTTTTCTATTGTATTGTCAAAAATAAGGGTTCACTTTGTACACAAAATACTCTCCGGCTTAATACGGGAGTAGGGGGAGGGTGAACGTATATGTACGTAGCACCAATGGATAGTTGGGTTAATGAGATGTGGTGCTAATTTCCTTAACCAAGTTCCCGAGTTTAACTCGCGGTTTAAGTATGGAAAAAATTACGTTGGGAGAGTAGTCTCCTTAAATGGGTCACTATAATTTCCGAACCGAATTAGTCGGAATATGGATTTGGTGGTTGGTATAATACAAAAAAAAATATATATACGCAACATTTCCCTTGTTCTTATGGTTACACTCATTGCTTTTATTATTATTATTATTATTATTATTATTATTATTATTATTATTATTAAGAACTCTGTCACGGTTGGTCTCAATCTCGAGTAAAGGAGTGTGGTTGTGGTAGGTCAACAATCAGTATAAAATCTTGTCAAATGAAAAATGAGAGATAAATAGTTTTAAATTTATTTTTAAAAATGAGAGATAAATATTTTTAAATTTATTTTTTAAATGATCGATCTTAAATATTAAAATTAAGTGTGGGTTTGTTGTCATCGTTTTAATTGTCAAAATTACGTTCGGCGGGTGACGATGAGAAGGGAAAGCAAGTGGGCTAGTTGGTAAGTGAATTTCTTAATAACAGTGAAAGAGAACGAAGGGTTTCTTGAGACATCCTATTGTGAAGAAACCACGTGCACAGATTTTTCTGGACTATTACCCGCTTGTTATAATAATAATAATAAAAAAAAGCTATGAGTGTAGCCAAGAGACTCTTGAAAAGAAGTTGCCTTGTCCAAATTATGACGGGGCCAAGTGCCAAGTCTAATCCGAACATGTAAAGAAATGAAGCTTCATGCAGTACCACTTCGCTAGTTGTAAGACATTTTCATTTCTTGTGCTGGCGAGATAATGGTCTCTTGGAGGTACAAAATTTGAAATTTCTTGACTGTTCTTATAATAAAAGGAGTTTTCTTTTGCTCATTTGTTCTTATTAGGAACAAATACTAATTATTATTCTCCTTTTGTTTTTTGAATATGGTAATCCTTTAGACATTCTGACCTTGTTGCTGTTGACAGAATAAGGGTTGCAAGGGGAACTTGGATTAGATAGGAGCCCTAAACTGCAAGTTAATTATGCTAAAAATTAATCTTTATTAGTACCTTATTTATTTGTCAAGCTATAGAATACATTTTCGAGCAGCCAATCACCTCTTGTCAGTAAATTCTGACAAAACATTATTCTATGAAGTCAAATAAGATAAAGAAGTAGACCAAGTTTACATGATCTTGCTGGGGTTGAAAGACCAGGAGAAACAAAATGCCCAGTCAAAATAATCCCTCCGCCGCCATGGCTGTTTGAATATGTCCCTAGTGCGTGAAGGACTAAGCTTTTGATAATTCAATTCTGGTGTGGAATTTTAACAACATTTTCCTAAAAGACTGCACAGTCTATATATGACCAATGGTCATTTGAAATGTGTTATCATATTCGCAGAAAATTAAATATTTTAGGGTACTGGGGTAGGGTTCTAGTGAGTTAAGTTCATCAACCATGTATATTTCAAGGTATCCATGGTATCATTGTGATGCATAAGACTGACGAAAAGAATAAATTAAATTGCAGGCGAGACTTTAGAAAAATGTGTCCCATAGTATTTATCTTTTTAATTGGTCCAACCCAATACAATTGTTTTCATACTCTTTTGGACCACCCATCAGTGCATGACATGCCAACAGAACGTGACTCAATTTCCTTTTGTCTCTGTGTTGTATGCTTTTTTTTATTATTAATATTATATTAGATAATAAAAATCATAAAACACGTATTTATAAAAATTTAAATACTAAATCTTAAGGAGAACACTTAAATAAGAGTTCTCACTTCTCACTCGGGTGTTTCTACATGAATGTTGTTTGCTTGGTAATAGAATACCCTAGAATGAGAAAATGACTTTAATGGCAATTTAATCTCTTGTTAAATGCTCAAATCCACAAACTAAACATGATTTTTCTATTTCATATCTATCTCTTTCCTTTTATATATCATTCCGATCATTACTTTAAAAATATAGGAAATATAAATATATAAATGGTAGTAGCAGTAGGCACAAACATAATCAAGTAAAATTGCTTTAACTCTCTTAATTATAAGTTAAGCAATATATTTCTCTTTTTTAGTTTAATTCCCATCGGCTAAGTCTTAATATCATTTATTTTGTATTTGGCTGCATGTAATGCCATATATTTGAGTGCTCACAATTTTACAATACAATAGTTATACTAATGGACAGTCGATTTAGTATAATTGAGTTTTCAATTTCTTAATTAAGTTTTGAATTCGAAACTTGAGAACGAAAAATATTATGTTAGCAAAGTTATCCCATAAATAAAATTTTTATAAATGTTTTAGATATATTAATCGAAATATGATTTTGAATATTAAGGGCGATAATATCGAATCAAGAAGGTACGAACCCTACACCATTAATTAGTGGTCATATCCTAAGGGCAATTTTTTGTAAGAGGCGCAACCCTAATGTGTCCACATTTATCTGTGGCTAGAAATTGGGAGGGCCATGGCGTGCTTTTGCTAGGGGGATTTAAATTTCTCCGAGCTTTAGTAGGTTTGCACTGAATTTTTCAGCAAAAGATTTATTGTGTCTGAAATATGGTCGACCCCAGTAGATGACAAAGTAGATTGTACGATTGAAAGTGAAGCAGGAACACCTGGGTGTGCCATAATTGAAACCCACGTGATTTTTTTTTCGTTTTTTATTACTTTTTTAATGGAGTCAATGATTTTTTTTTTGTTACAATTTGAAACTCAAATTATGAGATTGAGGGCGTGGGGAGGTGTGGGGTGGGGGAGTGGGAGAGAGAATTGTGATAATTAGATCGGAGACAGAAGGAGAAAATGATGGAAAAGAGGCAAGAGAAACAGAAGAAAGACTGGTAGCTTTCTGCCTTCTTGTGATAAGTATTAAGTTATCGACAAAATAGAACAGTAGTTCATGCGTTGCAATCGAAGAAAATGAGTGAATAAATGATGAATTAATTATTATTTTTTTGGGGAAGGGGTTGTTTATATAATAGTAATGGCTTAATCAGATACTAACATTTGGGCCCTCTTAATCGCGATATCACCCCAACCTTATAAAAATCTTCATATTCATAAAAATTTAAATATTAATTTAAAAAAATATTTAAATAAGAATTTTTTATCATTCGAATATCTCTGTAAAGACCACCCTTGAAACCTTTTAGACCAACTCGAGATAGTTTAATTATATCTAAAGTTAGATGTAAAATCTTCACTTAAATTGGAAGACCCAACTTAATTCGAGCATTTCCATAAGTTACCTTTTTTTTGGCTTAGCCTAATACAAAGATGTGTTGGGATAGATTTGAGTAGAGTTGTTATTCGAATCAAGTCAAGTTTGAGTGATTTAATTATGAAATAGAGATGAGTTCGAATAATAAAATTTTAGACTTAAAAATTCGTGAAGTATTTCAATAATATAAATTAATTTATATTATATATACTCATATATTATTATAATATAAAAAATAACATTAAGTAAAATATATTAATAAAATTTTATAAATTAAGAAAATTGAGTTTTTGAATCGATTTCAAACTTATTAAATTATAAATGAGTTGATTTTGAGTCATATTATTATTACTCGATTCGAATGCACATCTAAATTTGAGCATTGTATGCATCAATAGTGCTTGATGAGCATTAAGAAGGAAGCTCTAAGCCAAATCCAACTGACTCAATCACGCCCCCCCACCCCCCACCAAGTTTAAATAATGGGATCAAGTTTAATCTAGATCAAACCATTATATCTAGAAATATAAAGAAATCAAGTTTTGAGTTACTCGAAAAGTTAGATCTAATCGATAATCAAATTTGAGATAATAATGAGATCAGCATACTTATATTTAGTCATAAGAAATCACTCCAATCTAAATTTTTTGTATTTGATTCAAAATTGCATCTTTCAAATTTTATATCAACTGACTCAAAATTCAGGTTTTAATATATAATTATGAGAATTTTATATCTTAATAGTTAGTTTTAAAATTCTAACACGATATGGTTTCCGACCCAAATTAAATTTCAAGGGTCAACCCGCATATTTAGCTCATATTAAAGTCTAAATACGAATCAAGATAGTTATTCAGGAGGAGATGTTGAATTTCACATCTTTTAACTATAGATTCGTGACATTGTATATAAATATAAAAGTTTTTCAACAATTTTTGAAGCAGAATTCAAGTTCTTTTATAATAATATCTATTTAAACTTATATTCAATGGGTATTTTTTTCATTTTTGGTTTATTTTTTGGCATCATTGCTATTATTATTAATTTATTATTAATTTATTATTCTTTGACATTGCAATTTCAAGTAGGCAACCAGAGGTAGAAGGGCTCGAATTGAATTATAGATTACTCACCACAAGCTTCTGCAAAGTTTGTCCGAACATTAAACGAGTCCAAATGACAGGCTTTGAAATTCTTTAATTGACGAAGTTTAGCTCAAACTTCCTACAACTCAACTTTCACTTATATTGGGTGTAAAAAAGTTAGGTAAAACAATAATTTTTTTTTTTTTTTTTAATTTTGACAAATGACTATTTGTTTACTTTTTAGCCAAGAAAAGTGATTTTTAGACATGTGCCAACACAATAATAAGTAATAAGAGTTTGAGTTGGATATTCGAATGATAAAAAACTCTTATTTAAATATATTTTTTAAAATTTCGTGTTTAAAAATATATATATTTTTATAATTTTTTTAACTTTCTTATAACGAAAAAATAAAAGTTTAAAACGCATCATTTAAACTTGAGAATGTGGTATAATATGATATTTAATTAGATTTAGTAGAATGAGATATTAAATCTTTTAATTAAGTTTTAGATTCGAAACTTGAGAATGAAAAAATTATATTATGAGAGTTATCTTTTAAATAGAATTTTTATAAATATTTAAATTGAATTAATTAAAATATTATTTTAACTATAAAAAAATCTATACAATGGTCACATGCAACCAAGAAGATGCGAGCCCTACGCCATTAATCAGTGGTAGTGCAATTTTTAGTTGTGTGCCAACTCAATAATAAGTAATGAGAGTTTAAGTCGGAAATTCGAAAGATAAAAAATTATATTTAAATATATTTTTTTGAGATTTCGTGTCTAAAAATATATATATATTTATAATTTTCGTAAATTTTATATAATAAAAAAAGAGTTTAAAATAGATCATTTAATTATTCCGATAGGAGATTAATTAATTATCAATGGGTTGAGTAAATAGGCATTAACTGCATTAACTATTCTTCTAACTCGACGCAATCGGCACGGAAGATCCTCCCCGTACGGGACGCGCAGATGATAAGGCTGCTTTGAGCTCCACGAAGTTTCACGTATGAAACCACAAATATCGAAAACTTCATTGAAATGAGAAATATGGCCCTCTTGTTTTGTTAGAATTGACCGGTTGATAAGCACGTGCTTCCCTGATCCCTGGCTGGATCACGTCCACGTGACCACACAAACGCTCTCGTCAAGTCACGATCTGCTTTTTTATTTTGTCTTTTTAAATAGTTTTATTAGTAAATTTTAAGGAAAGAGAGAAAGCGATCTAATCAAATTGTATTACATTTTTATTCGTAGTTCCTATGTTACAAGAAAACGAAAATAAAAACGAAAAAACAAAAATGGATTAAAAAAAGGATAAAAAATAATATTTTATAAAAATATAAAAAACAAAAATATAAACAAATATGTAAATATAAATTTTTTTATAAAAATATAAACAAAAAATAATATTTTATGAAAATATAAAAAACAAAAATATAACTATATTTTAAGATTTTCAATAATATTTGCTTAAATAATGCAATGAGTATTAATTTTTTTTTCCTTCCAAAATTTAAACGATAGGTGTTGCCCTGCATCTCCCTGCCCCTAAGTATACCGTCTCATCCCAGGATGCATGTCATGCTTGAGGCTCGAGTCTAAGGGTTGAGTATGTGCACTAAGGGCAAGCATATGACACAAATATCACGATTTTCTTTTTTTTTTTTTTTATCAAGTATGCAATAAATAATTTTAAGGATGTTGCTTCTTCATGGTACATGGTACATCGGCCAACGGCTCATAACTATAAAGTCCACGTACTGTTGAGTTCACTGGACACCAATTGCAAGGCTAAGAGACTACTAGGTAAACACTCGAGACAATCGAGTAGGCGCTCAATCGAATATTTTCGATTAAATCTCTTGCCACTGTTTAATCAAAGTCTCTCGATTAAATCTTTGGTTCACTACCGAGTGATCTTTCATCAAGTAATTACCGAGTAACGTTTCCACCCAATAGATCAAGCTCATGATTACATGAAAAATGAATCTCTTTAAATCCAGAAAGTAATCTTGACCGATATGAAAGAAAATTTTCATAACAATTTGAATTTCTCTTAATTCTGTAAAATTCTAAATTTAAAAAAAAATTATTATAATCTCTATAATTTTAAAAAATCTCTAACAATCTTTTCATAAAATAATTAGGGTTTTTGCATATCTAAATAATAAATTTGTTATATTTGTACATGCTATATAAATTGAGTAAAAGCAATCCATCAAATACGTTCCTTCGAAATTACACATTCATTGCACTAAGGCAACACATGGTAAAGAATTAAGGCCTTTTGTAGTCTATTTTTTCTTTTATTATTATTTTTTGATTTAAACGTCAGAACTTTCTTCATTAGATCACTTTCGATAAGTATTTTATAAGTTTTTTCATCCACGAAAACCCAGCAAACACATCAATATTAGTTCCTCATTCGAGTCAACAAAGTAGTTTGTCTAAGAAGTAAACCCACTTCCAACACTTCTAATATAGTATATATATTTATATCGAAACGAATGACCAGATGATTTATAATCTTTTTATTTTCAATCAATTTTGTGTATAAATATAAAAATTTTTTTCCATATAATGCATCAAGAATACAATTTAAAATTTTAAAAATATGTTGTTAAGGTATCATTGTTATTTCTTTTGTTTATATTGTTAAGATTGTAATTATTTTCTTAGAAAATAAAAATTATAATTACTATTAGGGTTTAACGCAAACTTGGCATAACCCCTAACGACGGAGTCAAACCGTGCTGCTTTGGATCCATGGGTCATGTTTGGGTCTGCCCAATATAACGTGACAATAACTTAATTTTGTTGTCTTTATAATTAATATATCGAGCATTTAGTTTATTATTATTTTGATAATAATATTTTTACAAAATTATTGGATACTTTTCAGGCAATTACAAAATTTTTGAACTTACAAGCTTAATTAGTAGATGAAAAAAGAAATTTAATGCAAATCTTTAGAACTAAATTTGGGTATTTAAAGCAAAGTGATGATAGGAGAGCGATCGGAGGGTAGTCAAAATCTCCTTTTTTTTGTCGTATAAAATTATAATCTTTTTTTTTATAAATATGATATTTGATTGGAGTTAAGTTGATCTCAACACCTTCGTAAATAAAACTCTTATCATATTTAATTTTATTATAAACAACACTTAAATGCTAAACTTTATTTAACAGATATCGATATTTAATTATTAAAAATATATTTAAAAATAGAATATAAAATTTTATTTAAGAAAAATCAATTAGACATTCATATGTATAAGTACAAATAACAATGATAAATTGTGATTTCCGTTCAATGCTTCCGCTTCTTTTTCAAAAACCTCAACCTCAACGGGGCAAGGGTGCTTTTGGGGGCGTGAGATTGTTTTCATTGGGGAGCTAACTATCAATCTCTACTACAAAAAGGGGAATATACATTAGCATGCCCATCTAATTTTGACCCAAAACAATCATATCTAATACCATTTCGTCCAACGTTTGAAGCCTTAAGTCAAAATCTCTCTATCTCTCTCTCTCTCTCTCTCTCTCTCTCTCTCTCTCTCTCTAGTCGCTTGTGTCAGGCTTGAATTTGGATTTGGAATTCCGATTCCAAGTCGTCGGTATTATTTTAAGCAGAGGTTTTTAGTGTTGAACGAAAGACCAAATAAACGTGTTTTGGGAGGTTGGGCATAATATTTGTGTATTGAATTCACGCATCGATTGATTGAAGTGAATCAAAATCGATAAATAGATTAAAATTTATATAATTTTTTTGAATTAAAAAAATGAAAATAAAATTATTGAATGAAAATTTTAAATTATAAAATTTTTGAAAATCAAATAAAATTATAAATTTCTAAAATTCATATTTTTATTGGGTTTTCTAAACTTGGATTTAAGAAATCCGAAATTTTTTTATAAAAAATGTAAGGGAGAAGATTGTGGATATATACGTTTACTTTTCTCTTACCCGCGCACTAGTTGAGAGTATTTTATATATTAGATGAGTCATTTTTCATTCAACATATTTTGCTCAACAGGTCTCTAATTGCATTTTTTTTTCCTGTTTTTTGTTGGTATTTTTTTTAATGCTTTTCATTGACAAATACGGTATGTTTGACTTCCATTGTAATTCTTATTCAGCAGTCCGCGACTGTCATAACCAGCAATGAAAGAGAAATAAATTTAGAAGAGAATTAATTAAGAATTAAAGGGTATTTTGGTCAATACAAATAAAATAAAAATGCATTAATTACGATATATTTCATTTGGTTTTAATTATTTATTCTCCAAGAAAATTGAAGAATTTAAGGAGTTCCTGAGCCATTTCCCTTAGGGCAGACGTTAGCAAGACCGGGCATGCTCCAATCCCAAAAGTCATAGACCGAAACAAATTTAATGAAAGTAGAGTGATAATTAAATCAAAATAATTAGTTGAACTAAACTCGCATGCATTTTACTTATTTAAAGCCTTCATCTAAGCGAATTCCGGCAGGAGAAAACCCTTATGAGAGTGGTCTATCGGGATGTTTCAAACTGAATATAGAAGGTTTTGTTTTTTTATACTTAAGATATCACAGTGCAGGTGGTATTCTCAGAGATGAAATCTAAGTCCTTAGTTTTATGGCTAATGTGGGAATCGTTGACCATGATATTACAGAATTAGATACCGTTTATAAGGGTCTTTGAATCTTGATGGACCATCACTTTTCAATGGTGGTTAAGGCTTTGAAAGCTCATGGTGCTGGCTCCCATCCTAACTCTCATTTATTAAGTGTAGAGTTTTAAATTCGTGTGTAGATATTATTGCGAAGTTGGGATCGTAGGGTCTCCAAGGGTTTCATACGTTTCACTCGCTTCAGATTCTTCGTCTTTAATATAAATAATATTTATTGTAAAATTTATAAAGTTAAAATTACAAATTTTCATCTACCAAATTTACCCTTACAGGTTTTAATAGAAATAACCATTTCGCCTTATTTTCTCCTTCACTTCAACTTCAACCAGGAATAATTCTTAAAATACCGCACGACATTGTGGGTCCCACATAAATGATTAAACTATGATCCGATGTTACGTGCTGCACAGTGGGTTGCGATGTACCAACAACAAAAATAAAAAAATAAGTTTTCAAAGTGATAAGAAGAATTGATTATTCTTTTCTTACGTGTCACCCTGGAAATTACGGGGGGAGAGAGAGAGAGAGAGAGAGAGAGAGAGAGAGAGAGAGAGTAAGAATGGGCGACGCAGAATTTAACAATGGCATAGTTGATAAATAAATTGACAGAATTTCAAAAAATATAGAACGCCATTGATCACCCGCACCTACCCTTCCCTCCTCTCTCTCTCTCTCTCTCTCTCTCTCTCTGCTTCCCACCAGTTCAACTGAAAACGGTTATATATATGCCGTTCCTTCTGCCGTCATTATACAAACAATTCTCTCTCTCTCGCTTCGGTTGATCGAACCAAACCGATCAATTGAAGCTTTAAATCTCTAATCAAATCACTTTCTCTCTCTCTATCGCTTAATTAAGATGACAGCCGTTGGATCTCAAGCTGTGATTTGTCGCTCTTGTTCGACGGAGATTGAATCCTTGGTTCCATCGTTGTCTTCCAAGTCTTCGTTAGGGTTTGGGAATTCGATTACATTCGATCACCAAAAGACAAAAAAACGTTTGGGCACCAACTTGAGATCGAACCATTTGATGCCGATTAAGGTTATGGAGAATTCCAAGACGGCTTTTGCTAACGGCAAAGCTGACGCCGTCGAGCTCAATTCCAACGGCAAAGCTTCAATTGAATCTAATGGCTTCTCTGGTATTCTATCCTATTTCCCCTTTTATAATAATGAACCTTTGATTAGTAGTTGCGTTTGGCTTTTTGTGGCAAATAAAAATATTGTTTGTGTTTCTTGTTGAGGAAAGAAAAATGTTCATGGGTAATGCTCCACAGGGTTGTGAGTAGATGTTTGATTAGGACTGGAATTTGGGTTAAAGATCGTATTTGTTCGATGAATTTGTGTGCGAAGAGCATGAGTCAGTACATTTTTCTTGGTGGGTCACCTAGTTCCTTGGTCATTGCACTTTCAAATGCGCAAAGTGACAGACAATTAATTACTCCAAAAGCTTAATGCAATGGAAAACGATGTATTTATCTATTTATAATTTAACATGCATATAGTGAGGGAGGTTTGAGTTAAAACTAGACTCTGTGTTAACTTTGGATTATATGAAGAACGATCGAGTACTCTTTGTTGGTGGGTCATATTCCTATTGGCTTTTGGCATGTGCAATGTACATCAACAATCGTACATTTTGCAAGAAATGATTTGTTAACTGTCCACGCGATGTATAAAAATATTGACACTCGAAGCAAAATTTAAGGAAAAAGGAATGTGGATTTTGAGTGATCATGAGTTGAGAATAAATTGGCCTTTTAATTTCTTTACCGCTGTCTGGTGCATGAATCGTTTGTGGTTATGAATGTCTGATTTGTAGTAAGAGAAGGGTAGTGGCCAAAGTTCCACCATCAAAAGGGGGGTTTCTTTTATGTTGTTGATCGCCTGGTAGATTTTTGGTCTTTACGCTGTAATTTTGACATCATTCTTTAGTTATATGTCAATCTTTTTGGTTTGATTTGTACAAGTGTGTTTAAATTCTTGTTATATTATTATTAGGTAACTACCGCCGGATGGCTAATATTGGAAAGTCCACAAACATTGTGTGGCATAAATGTTCTGTTGAAAAAGTAGACAGACAAGATTTACTTCAGCAAAGAGGATGTGTCATCTGGATTACTGGCCTCAGTGGATCAGGTTTGTCCACTAAACTTTAATTTCTGGAATAATTTACTATTATCCTATGAGATGCTTCTTCTACTTTTGTGTCATGGTTTCAATTGTTGTTCTTTTTTGGACATACTTGTTGTATAACAAATAAGTATGCATTTATTATTTATTGCTCTTATTTGGACATACTTGTAGTATAATAAATAAATATACTTATATTATTTATTACCTAACTTTGATACCATTGCAATGCTTATGCCTTTATCTGATTTGTCGTTCTGTTATTATAATTGTATGGGCACCAAGCACTCTGGACTGCCAATATTGCATATACTGTTTTCTACATCATGTGCTTTTACCCATACAAGTTTAAAATTCTTATGAAACTACCAGCCATCTTGTGAAATGCCCTATAAGAATGTGAAATAGGAAAGATGAAAAAAGTGAAGATAGTGCAGTCTGTCCTGCTAGTAGTTTGGTGCTGCTGAATGTGTTTGGATGGATAGGATGTAGCTTCAATTTGGTATCTTTCTTTTAACTCTGGACTGTTTTGGAAAATAATGTTTTTTATTAGAATAAATTCTATCCAATCCACACAGTTATAGAGTTCAAAATGCTACTTCTTGCTGCGATCTAGAATTATAGTTGGATGAAGAGAAGGAAATATTGCAGAGAAGAGAGTGTGTCATTTTGTGCAGAATACCCTCATTTCTCATGGGATTTAAAGACCTTTTCTATTGAAATAGGCTATGAAGATTCTTCAAAGCACTGAGTAATCTCAGAATATGCTTCGATAAAAATTTTCAGAACAGCTTGCAGACAGCCTTCTCCAGTAGTGATGTCCAAAGAATTACACTTTTGACATCAGAATCTACATAGTACTTACATTTAATGAAATCTATGATTAATAGTTGATTATTGCTATTATTTGCTCAGTTTTGATATGAGACTATCTGGTAGACTAGTTTTATGATTCTCCTAATTGAAAAGGAATAATTATTATAATTGTAGAGAATGCTTCGGAAAGGGGAGACACTTTATTTGAAAATTTATCAAGTTGACCTGCTAGATGCCTTTAATTCCTAATTGAAGTGGGACCCTGGATTTCTAAATGGCAATTTTTTTTTAATAGTTTTTAGGTTCTACTCTCAGGATCTGTCACTCTTTGATTAACTGACTTGTGTCTGCAAACACTGGCTCCTGTATTTTGGAGGATCCAATTGCATCTGATTACGTACTTTTCCTTGTGTTCACCATTCTCAGAGGCTTGAATGCAGTCCAAAGATAGTTTACACCCTCTAGATTTAGTTCTTGTTACCAAAAATTCACAATTTTCATGCTTACTGATCAGGCTGAGCTGTTACATGGAATAAAAGATTCTAGCCATATCGAACTTCTATTTCTAGGAATGTCTTCTCCAGTTAACTTTTAGTTTCCACATGATCTAATGTGGACTCTGTACCTTCAATTTATAGGAAAAAGCACTTTGGCAAGTGCCTTGAGCAAAGGTTTGCATGTGAGAGGAAAGCTGACATACGTCCTCGATGGTGATAATGTTCGTCATGGGCTATGTCGTGATCTCAGTTTTAAAGCAGAGGACCGAGCAGAGAACATTCGAAGAGTTGGTAAGTGTTTCCTTCCTCATGTTTTATCTTTCTTCATAGTCAATTATGTACAGAATTCGACTTTATTTTTGCTTTCTAAATTTTAGGGGAGGTTGCAAAACTCTTCGCAGATGCCGGTGTAATTTGCATTGCCAGTTTGATATCCCCTTACAGAAGGGACCGGGATGCATGCCGTGCACTATTGCCAGAAGGTGATTTTATTGAGGTATACACTTTGTTGTGATTCTAATTATCAAATAATGAGTTCAGCTGATGATCTTTATCTGTACAAATAAAATTTTGTAGCCCTGGCGGTCGGTAAGTAATAGAGCTTTGAATTTGCAGGTGTTCATGGATGTGCCACTACAAGTTTGCGAGCAAAGGGACCCAAAGGGTTTGTATAAGCTTGCACGAGCTGGAAAGATCAAAGGTATCTATCTTCTAGGCATAGTTACAGAGCACTAGCTCATCTTGTTTGTCATTCTGTTGTGGTCCATCAGTAATTGAGTTTCCAATATAAAGGTCAAAAATTTATATGATGGTCAATGAGACAATATCAAAAGAGGGGTACTTGCTTTGCAAATCCCAGAATAACTGAAACCCAGCCTGGCCCTCTAATTCTGCCAAATAATTTGAAAATTCTAGTGAAGATCTGCTCAACTTGGTTTTCTTAAACCTACATTTCAGAACGATTATACTGTCAACCACTTGGATAATATTGTATTTCTTGATTTCATTTTTGAATCAATTTCTTCTGCTTTATTTGCAAATTTGAAGATAAAGAGCATAATTTCCACCATATTAAAGTCCAGTCACTAATTCAGCACAAAAAAGGAAAAAAAAAAAAAGTCCTCTAGCCACAGACGACTTTTATCATTTTAGGAGCTTAGGCACCTTCTTTATGTGCTAATTTAATGGCTGATCAGAACAAAGACAAATTCATGACCATTCTTACCCTTCTCTTCTCGGCTGCAATAAGCCTTGGACTTTCCTTATAACTGCTGACTCGTTCCCTCTTCAGGTGAACATACACCATTATTTTTCTGAGGATTTTTTTCTGACACGCACTTTTCATTCTTGTGTTTTGCAGGTTTTACTGGGATCGATGATCCATATGAGGCACCACTGAACTGTGAGGTTTGTTCTTGTTCTCACCCTCACTATTTTTGAAGACGTGCACAAGGGTTAACACCTAATTGTAATGGACTTGTTATATTCCCTATCTGTCATACAACGAAAACTATAACCCTAACCCTAACCCTAACTATTCTCCTCTGCAGATTGCATTGCGACAAAAAGGATCGGAATGTGATACCCCTTGTGAAATGGCTGAAAAGGTGATTGCTTACTTGGAGGAGAATGGATATCTCAGGGCCTAAGAGTCAATCTTCGTGCAAAGCTACCTGTAAGAAAGTAATCACTCTTAGTTTGTGATCCACCTTTCTTTTCCATTCGTGGTATAAGGAAAGCTCTACATCCGTTATCCATGCATCAATAGATTATTGTTGTTTGCACCGGTTAATCAATTCATTTATTGATGTGTGTCCAGTCATTCAAAGCAATAATTCTTAATTCGTTACATTAGTTAATCCATGGATTAATTAGTGTCGAATTGTTTGTACCATATCATACACTATAATAGTCGGAGTGGAAACAATGTAGAGCCCCCCTTTTGTACTCAATCATGTATCATTTAGCTATTATATATCTCTCCGGTAATAAAAGAAGTCTATATTTGTTCACCTCTCTGTGTGTATGTATGTGTAGACTGTAGAGAGAGAGAGAGACGCAAGTGTTATCATTGATGATAATCACTAAAATTGCAGAATAAGATCCAATGCACAGAGAGAGAGAGAGAGAGAGAGAGAGGGTCAACATAAGTTACAGAAATGTAGAAAATCACAGATCTGCATTTCTGTGTATGTGAATAGTGCAAAAACAAAAGACAACAACAACAGTGAGAGATATTGCAGCAGAGCTTACGGCATCAAAAACGGCAGAAAACCTTCTCTCTTGCAAACCCCAGAGAGTTGCTACACACTTTCCCAAACCATCCACCACCATTGATAACACGGTAGCCATTTCTTCAAAGCAGCAAAACACTTCACTTTTTCACTCTCACAAACACACACACACACACTCTCTCTCTCTCTCTCTCTCTCTCGGCTACTTAAAAGAAATAATAAAGTTTACCAACTTGCTTAATCAAGAAGATGAGAGACAAGAAAACAAAAGTTGGTTGTTTCCGGGTTGTTTCTTGGGCTAGATATTCTTTTGACAAATGCAAGAATTGTAACTGATTTAATCCACCAAGGTGGTCTTTTATAATTATCTCCGACAAAGGTTATATTCTGATTGGCCATCGATTGTGACAGAATCCCATTTTACTTGCTTGGTCACACTTTTATCAATAGCAGAAAAATGACCGCTTTCTTTCATTTTTCTATTTCAAATTTAACCGGGATAAGATGAGAAATCTGTGAACTTGAGCAATCTGATTTGAAGTCGAGATGTAACATTAAAACCCCACATATATAAGATTTGGAGGCAAGATTTGTCGCGGAAATTCAATTTGCTTTTATTTAGGATTTAGGATTTAGGGTTTAGTTTTCCTCCTCTAATCGGTCTCTACAAGAGTTGAGGCGCCTCCTGTGCTTATAAAGGAAGAAAAAGAAATTGCACTAGAAACGTAAACCAATAAGTTTCGCGGTGCTAGTTCGGCCTTTTGGTTGTAAATCAATAAGCCAGCGAAAAATGAGAGAGAGAGAGAGAGAGAGAGAGAGAGAGAGAGAGAGAGAGAGCAATTGGACTTGCTTTGAAGAGAAATATCTAGATGTAGAGAGATGCCAATTGCCTTTTTGGATGACTAAGAATCTCCTAGCAACATTTGAAGACTCGAGAACAAATGCTACACAAATAATTTACATAATTGGTGTCTGCTGATCCTACTCCAAATAAAAATGTATGAGAGAGAGAACTACAAAATTGAAATAGCAATGGTCAATTTTTCTTTCTATCGAGGCCATTACTGATCTGCAACATTTTTGTTTGCATTTCCTTGGCAATAGAAGGAAACCATTTCTCTCCCCTAAAATGTTTTTAGTTCGGCAACTCTTTCTTCCTTTCTTTTGGCTGCTGTTTTTGCAGAAGTTTCTTTAGCTTCTAGCCTCGCTAATGATTTCTGGCAAGCAACTCTTGCTCCCGAGATTTATTTCTGAGCCATCAACTGCAATCAGTTGGAGTCCTCGTTGGAACTGCATGCAGGATTACAGGAATAAGTTAAGCCCATGAATAATGAAAGTAAAACCCAAAATAGTATATGTGATTGAAAACAAGAGCTGGGCCTCCAGTCATTTATCAAGTAAAAACCCCTCTTGGTGGATTTCACTCATGCAACACAAAACATAACATTTCCCCCAAGTCATGCATATACTCCACGCAAGATTCTATACCCATAATGTAGCATATATGTAGCACCTGCACCAACATGACACAACAAAGTTATAAAAAGTTTACACTATTTTATATCGCAAAGGTTGGATTGTGTCATTTCTAAAGAGTGTGTCTAGCACAAGCACCATATGACACATACTCATTTCTAGAAAATGTTTGTGCAAAATAGCGTAGCACCTAAATTTGATTAAGAAAGGGAGCATAAGCCGGACGGGTGAACCTTACATAATTACAAGGACGGAAGGCATTACCATGAGAGAATCTAACACAATAAACTTTTTAGTAGAAGGAAAGACAAGGATAACATATGCCCACCCAACTCCGCAGGAGCTATCCCTGGGGGAGCGCGTTTGAACAATCTGATTCCACCTTCACTTGCAGCTGGATTGTTATCCAAGGGATCAACTGGATCGGGATCTCTCACCATCGATAGAGGCTTTTCTAAGATGTCCTCCAAAAGCTGTTGAGCCTGTCATAAATATCATTTAAGAAAAGAATTACTTCACTAAATAGAAAGATGGTTACAAAAAATGAAACCTAGATTTCACTAACTAAATTACAAAGTAAAAGCACATCCTTCAAAATGCTGTAAGCAGGCAGGACCTTGCCATTGCTATTAGATTCATCATGTATAATCTTGGGGGAGAGAGGTGCATAATAGGGCACCAACTTGCTCTTAATGCTATAAAAAAAAAAAAAAAAAATTCCTGCTAATAAAAAAAATGCTGAAAGAATTCCCAGAAAAAGTAGAATTACCACGGATCATATTTCAATCACCAAAATTCATGATGGTGCAAAGCACAAAAAGTTGAGCACAACACAATAGCTATAGCAATAAAAATAAGAGCAATGGTGTGGATAACAAATTTCCCAAGGTTCTGAATAATGTATATGACTGTCTAAAATACAATTTAACAATAAAACATAAAACTATTGCTATTTAAGCTCCACTTATTAAACTCACATAATCCCTCTTAAAAAAAAATTCCATGCATGCGTTCTCAGTTAGTGAATCTGCAATACCAAAGGATGCGTCAAGCCTTGCCAATTGAAAAATGTGATTTTTTGCTTGGCTTATAAGAAAATGACTTATAAGATTCATATCCTTTCAAATTTGAAGTTGTCTTTTGCATTACAATTTTGTATAGATCAACGTTGATTCATCATTCATCATCCATCATATCAAACTTTGACGTTCCAGTCTCTATGAAAACATAATCTACCACCACACAGCTCTGCAACAAAAGCTGTTGGCATTATACATAGTTCAATCACAATAATCTAATATCTAGTGGGCAATGCCCTTTGTACAGAGAAAAAGATATACCTCACCTTTTTTTTCCATTTGTCATCAGGGAGTCCTTTAAAAAAGAAATAGAAGGAATGGGTATGGCTCAAAAAGTTGCTTATGCAATAGATGAAGATAAGTTCTGTCTCAGAATTTGACTTTCAATTTACCCAGGGGCAAAGGGAGGGGGTGGTAGAGGCCCTGAAATTTTTATTAAAAAATTACGTATACAATTTCAAAATTTATAAGCCCCCACTAAAAGGATAACTCACGTCCCCCTGATATTAGAAGCCCAAATGCATGTTGTATTTCCTGCTGATATAAATTTCTAGCTTCACCCCTAAATCTATCCACACTTGATTCTCAACATGTGCACAAAAAAAAAAAAAAAAAAAATCAAAGAATGTCTGTATTTGCACAAAGCAAATCCAATTCCTCTGGGAAAATGCAGACAGGAGCAACATCAAGGAGAAAATATTGATGCATGAGGCATAATGCCCTCTGCCATATTGAGTGCCCATTGATGCAGAGTTCACCATTGCAACACCCTCGACAAACATCTCTTTCACAAAATTCACAGTCATAAAAGCTTTTTTCCTCCCATGCCATAGACTCTTAGTATGTAGCAATGACACTTACAGAGAACTTTGTATCATGTCATGTCTGATGCCTATGCTTCATAGAATTGTTATATGTTCCCAAATAACAACTACCCGAGTTTCCAACATCTGACCCATAAAAAGTGTTCACATGTTCCTCAACTATTCCAAAGGGAAAGGCAATCCTCATTGTCAGCAATAGTCACAAAATAATCCTCAGCACACCATATCACAACATTTGCTGCCTTAAAGATATCTAATGAGGTGCAAACCGATATGTAATAATCAGTAATCAATTATCAAGTCGAGATAGTACTCAGTGCAAACTAAAGCTAAGGCCCTTAAATTAAATTGAAATGGAATGAGAGATCGAGAGAGAAATTGGTGTCAACCTTGGAGACATGTATGGATCTATGCCTTAAAAAAAAATTTTTAAATGACGTTCGATAGAAATTAATTCCGTTTGTGATTCCCATATGTCGTGGATTGAACTCGTGACATATTATATCGCATCTTGAACTTGCGACAAATTATGTCGTGGATTGAACTCACGGGGGAAGAGAGAGAGAGGAGTGCCACGGGGGGAGAGAGAGAGGGGAAGTGCCGCAGGGGAAGGAAGAGAGGAGTTCGTGGGGGGACTATCGTGGGAGCAAGAGAGAGAGGAGTGCAATGGAGGGGCAAGAGTGTCGCGGAGGGAGGGAGAGAGAGAGAGGAGTGCCTTGGGAGAGGGAAAGTGGAGTCCACAGGGTGGGACTGCCGCGGGAGCCAGAGAGAAAGAGGAGTCCGCAGAGGGAGAGAGAGAAAGAGGGGAGAGAGAGAGGAGTGACGCTCTGCAAGAGAGGAGCCCGAGGAATGTCGCGTTTTGAAGAAGCGACATACCATCATGTCGTGAGTTGTACCCACGACAATCCGCAACATATTCCATGTTACAGATTCAACTCACAACATTTTTTATCGCGTGTTAAATCTACGATATATATATATATATATATATTAGAAACGAAAATATTTTTAAAATTTTTT
The DNA here is from genome assembly GCA_033439265.1 of Dillenia suffruticosa. Classification (NCBI taxonomy): domain Eukaryota; kingdom Viridiplantae; phylum Streptophyta; class Magnoliopsida; order Dilleniales; family Dilleniaceae; genus Dillenia; species Dillenia suffruticosa. The sequence continues at coordinate 5,595,283 of JAVTVX010000027.1, forward strand.
TATTTTTTTTAAGGTTACATCCGTACGTGTCTTGTCGACCTTGATTTGTTAGTGCTTGAGATTTTGGGATTTGGTTTTGCTGCCAAGATGATCTTCATCGTCGGAAATTGAATGAGGTTGAATGGTGTTCTTTGGGCCGTTAGAGTTGGTGGTGGTGGCGGAGACGGTGGCGGTGGCGGAGACGGTGGCGGATAAGCTATTTTGATGGTGATGGAGGCGACAGAGTTGATGGCGGCTTTCCAATCGGCGTCGCCATCTTCTTCTCCGCTGCTGCTGTTGCTGCTACCGCTTGGACCTCCCATCATCCCACATCATGAGAAAGAGTTCGACCCTCATTTAGGCCTTACGGCCCATAAAAACTGCATTCACTTGAAACTTCGACGGGCCTCGGGGCCAAAATTGGGCTTAACCGAATTTGAGGGTTTTTTTTTTTAATTTAAATTACGGTGTTAAATTTCAGAACAATTCTGGAAAAAATAAAGCAAATCTTATATATATATGCGAATTCAAAGCCTCTCCGCTAGATTTTTAATTATTTATTCATTTCACATATTGAAATGTATTATACTAAAAAATAATTAAAATATTTATCCATTTCACTTATTTTCTATGTGCGTGGACTTGTCGATCAAATAAAATTTCGAGTCGAAATCTTATCCTAAACATCTTTTTAACACTTAAATTAACCCAAAAACTAATGTAAGTTTGTAATGATTTAGATCTTTTTTAACAGAGCAATGAGGTTGAAAGTGTGAAAGAAATTTTTAAGGATAAAAGAAAATTTCATTTCGTTATTAATAATTAAAGGGAGAAAAATTTATTTCAAGATTATATAAAAAAAGATGAAAAAAATACAAAAAAATTTAACTCAAAGGTAATTGTGATTTATAAAGAGAGTGTTTTATATCTGTGTTTTTAAGTTTTCTTCTCTCTTTTTTTTATTACTTAATTATCAATATTTAAAAATTCGACTAATTTGGTTAAATTATTTATATGGTCCAATTTAGGAGTTAACGTTTCTGATATATGTTATTCTATTCGTAATATTCGAATTTGAGATTTTGATTAAAAGAGTTTGGTACCCTACTAGTAGATTCACTTAACATTGGTTAAATTTTCTCCGGTATATCACTGTAAAACAAAGAAAAGAAAGAATGCTTAACTTACCTTTAACGAGCAATACTTGTCTTCTACATGCAATTTCCATTAGTCACAAGAGATCATATATTTATATTTTATGTAAATAAAAATCACCGGATCTAACCGGCCAAATTATTTAACGCCTTAACCCGCGACCATAAAATTCCCCTCTTTTCCATGCAAATGTCTCTTCGTACTTCAAGCCGGCGTGCCCCCGGGAAAAATTCGGCCCATTTAAGGCCAGCCCGTCTCTCACCGAGGCCGGACAATACCAAAACGGTAGCGTTTTAGGCGTCCTTGGCGATCCAGTCCAGGCCTTCATCGTCTTTCTGCTTCGGCGTAACGGTAGTTTGGCAAGCGTCTCACTTCACCGACTCTCTCTCTCTCTCTCTCTCTCTCTCTCTCTCTCTTCACCCTCCAACAGCGAGGCTGATTTTGAAATTTTGGAATTAGGGTTTAGATGGCCCTTTCAAAGTTTGGGGTTTAGTTTAACCTCTTGGCAGTTTAGGGTTTGGTTTAAATTTTTGGTTTCTGTTGATTTGAGAGAGAGAGAGAGAGAGAGAGAGAGATGGGGAAGAAAACAATACAGCAAACATCGAATGTCTATAACCACAACGGAGTGGCCTACAGAATGGAGCGGTGCCAAATCCAAACTCCAATCCACTCCTTTCAAACGTCTTCCCTTCTTTTGCTTCGCGTACTTACTTCTCTCTCTCTACCGCAGTCTATATAAAATTATCTCACTATGATATCCTAGTACATTTTTCTTTCTCTCTTTTTTTTTTTTTTTTTTTATCTCAATTATGATGCAGCCTCACGTTTACGCCATTTGTGGATGCAGTTTGTACAGAAGATGGCAGTGTGTTCGACATTATGTGCGTAAATTTTAACTTATATTTTACTTTTTGATTCTGTGTTTACATTTGTTTTTTTGGTTTTATTTCTGTTCATATTTTTGCTTTGCTTGGAGTTGGCGTCAATTGAAATTGGAGTTCAATTGACTCAAGCACTTCATCTGCTAATGATGATTGGCTGGAACTAAGTGCAATTGATGATTTTAACTCACAATGAAAATTGTGTGGGATGCAAAAACCTTCATCGAGTCCTTACTATTTGTTCTCAGTTACCCAAATTGTGTGTTTAGAATTGAACTCTGCACCTTCTTTTTCTTGTTTTTGGATGGAATGATAGAAGATTTTGTTGTTTCTTTTGTTGGGTCTATCGGGCACCAAAAGGGGGAGAGGACCTAGCTCATGGATTTGGGCTTTAACCCACATATGCGTGCTTGGGTCGGCTATGGGACATCCGATAGATTGGAACAATATAGATACTATCATAGAAACCAATATTTGTTAACGTAGGTGGAATGGACACCTTCGTCCTTTAACCAGGTCGGGAGTTTGACTCCCTCTTAGCATGAAAAAAAAATGTTAGGAGACCCGCCCCGACAAAGTGGACCCTGCAGTGGTCGATCCAGATTAGTCAGGATGAAATTTTGGATATTGGGTGGTGGTCAAACTATGATACAAAAAAAAAAATAGTATCATAGAAGAGGATAAGGATGTTATTTTTGTGGAGTTCCTCTGGTTCCAAGTGAAGCGGGAGGTGTGTAAATGATGTTTTCGTGGAGTTTATTTGAATTTCAGACTTGAGATTGGAATCTGAATGCAGGAATATAATCCCTATATCAAGAAGTATGGGAGGCATCCAGTATCTGGTGCTCCGCTCAAGGAAGCAGATCTCGTCCAATTTACTTTCACAAGAATTCAGAAGGTATGTCATTGGATTTTATATCTGCTTTATTTTGATCCAGTTTTGTGGGGCTTAACTTTGGCATACACCAAATTAATCTTTAAGAATCTATATTTTAGTTCTTTTATTTTTCTTGAGAGGTTCAACTTTATAAGGGAGTAATTTAGCACCTAAGCCTCATCAGTTATGTGCCTTGATGCTTTAAGCATGCGCCAGGTGCTACAATATGTTTATGTGGCATACATTGACTAATATATCCGTTGGAAATTCATGTGGCTCTGATTGGTATGAATTTGAGAAGATGCATTCTAATAGGCAACAACAATTATAAATTTATTGTAAAAATCTTATGCTAGAGAAAAGCATGTAGGGCCAAAAAGGAAGAAACATGGAAATGATTATTGGTAGGAACAAAACTCTCTATGTGAAGGCATGGTGAAAATTGATATCTGAAAACTGTTGTTATGGCATTTTACTGCTGCCATTCTCATGGTATAGAGGAAATTGAGTGAAATTTGTCCAAAATGTTGCTTCACCAAGGATTTGTTGATTGGGTATGTTGTGACATTTCTTGTTTAATTCATTAGTGAAAGGCCACATCATTTTGGTTGAAGCTACAATCTTGCATTTTGAATTATTCTTTCTATGGAGTTCAATCTTTGTCTGCTAGGTCAGGGGTAGTAAGTTACAAATTCTGTCTCGTTAGGCCATTTCTGTAAGTAGGAAAGAAATTTTGGAGCCACGTGCATATATAAGACATTCGATTATTTCAATAAATGAAAGTCCCTTTCAATTGCTAGCAGAGTAGGTGTAGAATTCAGGTCCTCAAATATTAATTCTCTCTTTTAAATAGGATCTCATGCTTATGCATATGCATTTTGGGAAAAATTCTTGAGAGAATTTTGGGATCCCTATCTTGAATTGACTTTGACGTCTGATCCTCAAAACTGTTGCATGATTGGTGCACATCATTTAGGCTCACTTAGCAATCAATAAAATAGCTTCATAATAATTAACTTCTAAAACATTGCAAAGATCTACAAGGATCAGATCCTCATCTTCCCTGCGTAATGGACAGCCAGGAGGTCTAAAATTTATAAGCACCCATCCTCTTGCTGATAAGTATATTTTGTCGGTGAAATACCCAACCAAAGACCAAGAAGCACATAAATGAAACGGTTCGTCTTTTTCTTTGTTATCATTGTGGAACCAAAGATACGTGCAATTAAGATATTGGGTGGGTGTATCAATATTATCACTATCATTGGTATCTTCAATAAGAAAACCTTTTGGCTTTTTATGGTGTATGACATGGATATTTGTAGTGTTTGTGGTTCATTGATATCTGATTTTAGGCTTTGATACCCTAAATTGTCTCACTAGTCATCTACCAAAGTCCTGACATTTATGGTTTTTCCACTTTGAACATTAGATCTTGTAGCAGAAGGCTTTGCAGGAATTGTAGGTGTGCCCATAAGTCATCTAAGCTAATGGAAAAACTGCTTGTTATTTGCTTGACAAGAGTGATCCCTTATTATTATCTTAATTAGATCCTTCTCTAAAGATGCATAAATGGAATCAAAATACTGGTATGAGTTATCTGAGTTGGTAAAGACAAAGAAGTCCTGGATTCGAATTGTGCATTCTTGGAGGCTTTGTGGGTATGGGAGATCCAACTCCCTGCTTTGTGACTCAATCACTTTTGAAACCCACAAAAAAGAGGAGTCAAGATGGAGGAGGGATCAGGTGACTCTCAGACCTGGACTGCTCTTTTTTCTTTTCTGGTCCAAGAAGATATGAACTTATGGATATTAAAGTCTAAGGATTGTTGAAGATATATTCCCTAGATGTTTAGTCTGGAATAGATATCCATACAATTTCTTCTCTACTGTTGTGTGCAAAAGAAACACTTCCTATTCATTCATCATTATTGCAATATTAAGCTCTTCACTTGTGGAAGTAATGCTATGCTAGTTAATTGTTGTCTATTAGTGGGCATGGTTCTAAATTGAAGCTACACCTTGCCAAGCAATATTGTTTCTGATGTCTTTGTTTGTAATCCTTATGTCTTGATCTTTTGGTTATTTTTTTTCCTGGTCCTGTTTACCTTGTAGAAATGTATGTGCTTTAATCTTGTTGATTCTTTTATGTAGGTGAGTATCACTGCCGAGTGCTGAACAAAGTTTTTACTGAGTTTACCCATATAGTTGCTGTAAAGACTACAGGAAATGTTTTCTGCTATGAGGTTTGTACCATTCATTAGTAATGTAATATAGGTCATTTGTAGGAGACCACTAGCTGCTATTTAGCTTTCAGCCATCCAATTTTGAACCTTTTGCTCCTTTTTTTTGGGGGGGGAGGGCACAGGCAATCAAAGAATTAAATATCAAGACCAAGAATTGGAAGGAGATTCTCACTGATGAACCATACTCTGGGGAAGATCTTATAACAATTCAGGTAAGCGTGGCTCATGTCAAAATTCTTTATCATCTCCACTTGCAAGATTCTGACATGTTTGTTATTCTTTATTGTTGGTATGTTCTGCAGAATCCCAATGCACTTGACAGGAAGGTTCTTCTGGATTTTGATCATGTTAAAAATAGTTTGAAACTTGAGCATGAAGTTGAGCATTGGATGACACAATATAGTGATGTTTCCTCTCTATGTAGACATGAATATGACTTGTTTAGCTTCTCTTGCCAGACCTAAAGAACATGATTTCAGATCCAATGTTTCTGGGGATATCAAGCAGATGTTAGAAGAGCTTGGAGCTGAGAAAGCAAAGGAAACTGCACTTCATGGGGGAGGTGGCAGCAAAGCACGGAATGAAAGAGCTGCTGGTCTTGCTGCCATTTTAGCTGCTCGATCACTCATAGAAGAGGACTAAGTCCAATGGTAGTGAACAGTCAGAAGCTAAGCAGGCTTACAGTATTGTAGATGCTGCATCTGCTTCAGGACATGGAAGAAGTGCAGCTGCTGCAAAGGCTGCGTCAAGTGGTAAAACTGCTGCTCAGATGGCTATGCACATGGGTGGTGAGAGGGCCCCTGTGAATGCCAAGTTGGTTAGTAATTTCTGAATCTGATCCCTTTTGGTTTCTGTCAACTTTATTCACCTGAATTTTTATGGATCCAGTATTTTATCATGTGCATAGAATGGGGGGATTATTCCAGGAAGTCCACTTTACCAAGTATCTAATAAATCACTTGAATTACTGTCGAATGTGATTGCAAAGTTAAGTTCTCATCAACCATGGGAAGGAGATCATAAACCTAATCCTTTTTCCTTTATTTATTTATTTGTTCTTTTATATAGTTGCGTAGATTATGAACACTGTAATGACACAATCAAAGGAAAGGGTTATAAGTTCTTATTGCTGTGCTTATTGGATCTTTGAATGTGGATAGAGATGTTGGTGAGTGACTAAGAAAAAGTTTTTCGCCATAGTTAATGATAAGTGAAAACATAATGTTGTGCGGAAAAAGGAATGGCTGTTGACCATTTCCATATTATAGTTGTAGTTACATTAAGGAATTCGTTGGGAATGTATTGTGATGGAAATTTTATGCTATATTTGGATTCAGTGAAATACTTGGATCTTCAAAGATAATCTCTTCTGATAAGTTTATTTTTCATGTTGTCTCTTTTGGCTTCAGTTTTCGAAGCTCTTAAGGACTACTCTTGTAGTGAAATAAAGAAGGATTTTTTTAACTCCCTTGGGTTTATTATGTTTGCTTCTTTGTCCTTGGGAAGATGATTAAAATCTACACACACACACACACACACACACACACACACACCACTGCTGCTGCTTCAAGATCCTTCACTTCTACCTCTTATGATCCTGTCATGAAAAACAAATATGAATACATTAAAGTGGAGAAAAATCCTAAAAAGAAGGGCTATGTCCAGCTGCATACAACACACAGAGATTTGAATATAGAGCTACTTTGTGACATAGCTCCTAGAACATGTGAGAATTTCATCACTCTCTGTGAACAGGGATACTATGATGGCATTTCCTTCCATAGAAACATAAGGTCCAGTTGCAAACTTTACCTTTCTGAACATTCCATTTTATGCTGGACGTATTTCTAGCGTGTGGGGAGGTATGACCTTTGGCATTATGCAGGAATTTTATGATTCAAGGGGGAGATCCAACTGGCTCCAGAAGAGCGGGACAGTGAATATGGGGAAAACCTTTCAAAGACGAATTGAACTCCAAGTTGCTTCACTCAGAAAGAGGTGTTGTTAGTATGGCTAATAGTGGTCCACATTCCAACAGTTCTCAATTTTTTATATTGTACAAATCGGCAAACCACTTGAACTTTAAACATTTGTCTTTGACAAAGTTGTTGGTGGCTTGACTACACTTTCTGCAATGGAGAAGGTTCCTGTTGATGATGATGACAGGCCACTGGTAAGTAATTTTACCAACCGGTTTTTCCTTTCTTGTGGTAGTACACATGCATGCTGCATGCAGAGTCTCTTTCCTTTTCCTTTTAACTACCTTGATATCATGTTTATTCAGTGGTGCTTCTGTTGATATATTATCTCTTCAATAAAAAATTTTTCTAGCCTTGAAGATTAACTTCTATGTAATGTGAGCATCCATATACAAGTCTTAGTTTTGTCCCTTCATTACCCTTTCACTTTACAAGCCTAACCAAAGTATCTGGTAAAACTTTGTATTGTCCAGTTGTACAAATAATTTGCTTTTCTTTACTTTCAAATTCCAAAATTCATTTTAAAGTGTTCTAAATTCATTACACAATGCATTCATTGTGTATAAGAAAGTCAGTTTAAAAAATTCCACTGAAGGGCTTGGTGTTGGTGTCAAATTACATGTCCAAAGGCTGTCATGTCATATAAAACTTCTATATCAATTCAGCTTGTATACGGTGTTTGTCTTACTACACAGGACCATGAGTATGAGCTCCAAGTTGTCTGCTTAATATCCCTTTCTAGATAAGCCTGCTTAGTTTCCCTTAGGTTATATTGTCATGACTTTTGAACTTCATTTTATTGTCTCCTGATTTTTAGTCACCTGCATCATGATAGAATACAGTTCAAGCTCCTCCTTTTTTCCATGTTATTCGGACTAGATGTAAGGATCTGAAGGAACAGTCATTTTCTTCTCTTCACCTTAATCTCACTTTACATTTAGCTATATTTTTTCTCATAAAATTGTTATGTTTATGCTCTTCTTTGACGTCTTAGTGAGACAATGTTGAGCTTTCTACAAAGAACAGATATTTTTCTGCCCATGTACATTGTAAATTATTATGCCCTACCTCATCATGATGGCTTTCATTCTCTTTTCATTGCAGGAAGAGATTAAGATTATTACCATAAAGGTATTCGTTAATCCTTACACGGAACCTGATGAAGCGGAGGAAGAGAGTGCCAAAGAGAAGAATGCTGATGATGAAGAAAAAGTTAGTTCTATTATCCCCTTAGATTGGAGACTAAACATTACATGACCTTTCTTTTCAAAAAATCATTAAATGTTTGTCTTGTTACTTTTCAGGATAAGGTCAGTGCATGGTATCGCAATCCCGGCACGAATGCTATCACACCTGGGTCAGTTGGTGGTGGTGTTGGGAAGTACTTGAAAGCAAGGAGCGAACAAGCTGAATCTGTTGCTGCTGGAACCAACTTGCAAGAAAATGTTGCAGTAAAGAAAAGAAAATTGGATATTTCAAAGGGGGAGGTAAGATAATATCTTGTACCATGCCAACCATAGAATATGCATGTGCATGTGTAGGCTCAACCTGTATCATACCTTCTTGAGATGCTGGACTCGTTGCTGCTGGCACCAGTTTTCAAGAAAATGGTGTAGGAAAAAAAAAAGGTAGAAGAACAAGAACAAGAAGAAAATTGGATGTTCAAGAAGAGAGAAGGGAGGGAGTGGGGGGCTTTCAAAGGCTCGTCTTACTGATTAGATAATATCTTGTACCATTTCAGGCATGGGTTATGCATGTCCATGTGTAGGCTCAAGTTGTATCATACTTTCTTGAGATGCAAGCAAAAGGAATGAGTTAGGGTTGAGTTTTTGTTTACTTGAGCGGAGGTTTTTGGTGGAGGGAGACTTAGGAGTGGAGAGGAGTTGAACGATTACTAGGTTCTCATTTTTTCCATCTATTGTATAATAAGATGCTTCAATTATAATCCATGAATTAGCTTACATGACATGCAAACCTGTTAACTTTATCTATAGTGATGACTGTAAGTAGCACATGAGATACCTGTTTATTTATTATTTATTGTAATTCCTGAGTGCTGATTGTTGCTATCAATGCACTGAAACTCTTTTGTGGACTCATTTACACATGCCTGCATGTAGGGTTTCATATGTTCGCAAATGAGGGTGGTGCATCTCACATGCACAAAATGCCCTCAAGATGAATATATGCTATAGTTTTAAGGGTAATGAAGTAACTGTTGGTGTGTTTTTCTAAAATGTATGCTGATTCATGTATGAATTTCTTAGAAGCCTCTCTCGATCTCCACTTTCCCTCTGGATATGCATAGTGTTCTGCTCTCTGTTGTAGTAAAGCTGTTGTCTGAAGGACTGTGTTTTGATTTTCTCTGGTTGTCACCATTATGAATATATGTTTTGACAATAAAGAGTATTCCTTGATGTATGTGTGAGAATGATCCTCTTGTACATCTATGACCACTCTCTAGTCTGCTGCAATCCAGACTCCAGAGACGATTGTTTGTTATCATAGAGAGTTGTGTCCATGGTAAAGGTTAACTTTCATGTCCGTGGGAAAAATATTTCAATTTCTTGTCTATTTTGTAACTATTTTTGGTGGATTTATGTGGGATCAGGATGAAAACTTAATCTTACAGCAGTCCTTAAGGAATTATAGGCCAATGAATCATAGGGAAATTTTCCTCAGTTGTAGATGAAGTAGACATCCTTATTTTTCTTGGGGCTTTTGACAATCGTCACGACTCATCTCTATCATCTTTTAACAGCTTGTTTCATGGTTGTTTTTGTACACTTATACTTTGGAACTTCATTGTAGTGTCATCCTTATGACAAGGCAAGAGATTGTCACTCTTATAGAATAAACAGTGAGCTGACCTGAACAAAGCTGCTTACTATCCTGCAACTAGATGATTTGCTATAGATTGATCTGGATACAACTTATTTTCATAAGGTGATTCTTAGTTGATATTGGAGAATAATTAACAGCTTTTTGCCGAGGACATTCATTTTGCAAGTGAAGTTATGGTTGGAGAAAATGCCCATTTTATGAAAAGGTTATTTATGGATACGAAGGGAAGAACGGAATTCATGGCTTGAAAGCACTTGAAAGCAGTTTGAATGAGGAGACCAGTGGATAAAAATTAAAATATTGTTAATGTTGAAAAATTGGGCCTAGAAGAGCACCTTCTACTAAAATTAGATTAGTATATCAAAAGTGTATGTTCTGACTCGCTTATCAAGTTTATGTCAGGAAGGCTTGTCGAGTCTCTTTGTACCTAAACAAAAGAAACCTAAAATAGCATCATGTTTTAAAGGTCAAATATTATTTTTCAGGGCCTTAACTTGATGGTGAAGTTGAATTCTCGAGTTCAAATTTTGGAATTAAACTTTCTTAATTAACAAAAAATAATAATAATAAAAGAAAAGAAGACAGAAGTCCATTTACATATTGCCCACTATAGACCCCAAGGGTGTAGAGGAATGCTACAAATTATGGTCCACATTTCATGAAATGCAGCTTTCATAAAATGTGATTTTTGTGAGACTTGATGCTAAACTTAGTTTAGGTTTTCTATGATCCCCAAAGATGAAATCAAAATACAATTAAAGGAAGTCTGAAATTCCAGCAACTGAAAAAATTGAAAATTTTTAAACAAAAACTAGTAAATAATCAACTTTCTGAATAATATCGACAGATGAAAATAGTCCCCTTAAATGAATTATCTCTTGTTTGGATGATTGACGAGGGATAAAATCTCGTGGTCTATTGTACTCGTATAATTTTGGAAAGATTTGATGGTAAATGATGATCTATTGTGTAGAGGTAGTTTGTGAGCTGAAGTTGGACTATTTTGTGCTATGGTATCATGAAAAGTTCTCCATGGTTAAGTGGTTTGACAATTTCTTCCTGAAGGCAAATTGCTTTGGTGTGATGTGGGGGGTAAGTGAAGGTTTGCATGGTAAGAGGTGAATTTCATCTATTTGGTATATTAATATTTCGTCTATTGATAGATACCTTGATGTTGACAGTTTTCTTTTTCTTTTCTAGGAAGAGATATGGATAGAGGACTCTTGCTTTTCTCTAGAGGTTTTTCCTCATCTTTATTATCTTTCTGGTGTTGTTGAAGCTCCTTTCAAAAAATTTATTCATCTATCATGGGGCCCCAATATATTGGAACAAACATTTTTACTGCAACAAAAAAGATAGGGGGTTCGTCAACGCCTATGATTGTGCTATCTTGTGGGACAAATATAAAAAAGAAATGACAGGCCGAACATGTGGATAGGTATCCGGCAATATATAGGTCAAGGCAAAGAATAGTCATGTTAAGATCTAGTTGAATTGGAGTAAAGATGGATGCTATTCCGGTAGGGGATGTATCGTTGTTTCAACAATCGTGTCGGTTGGGCTTTTGCATGACAACGTGGCCTAGGATTTCTACAATCTACAGAATATTCCCAATATGGTTAAGTGATGTTACGGGCCATGTAGTCCAGCCCTTGTTTATTATGTGTGAGAGTAGCCTACAGTGCTAACCCTCTTGAACAGTAAGACTAGAAGATCCAAATTGAAGTGCTTATGTTTTAGGTTCTTATGTGGACGACATTGTTACGACATGCTCAGATATGTTTGATAAGTGTTGGTATTAGATGCAATTTACAGGAGCAGTGACTTAATGTGTTAATGACCGATGATATGTTTGAAGTGTGTAAATCTAATACTGCTAAAGAATTATACACATTGTTAAAAGTTAGATCATGTTTTGAGTTCTCCTCTCTTTCCTGACCCATTGGGTTAATGTCCTCGTATAACATTTCTGGGTTCGTTCTTGGGAGGATACGAGCTCTCTTAGGATCTATCATTGATTATAGGAAATTTAGCTGTGGTTGTCAGAATCATCTCTGAGTATGACTATCTATATCTTAGGTGGGATTGTGCTTTCTGTGTGGTGTCAAAACAAGTGAAACAGGTTTGCCTTTATTGTACAAGTCTAGTGATATCCATGATTTGTGACCCAGCCAGAAAGGTCTATTACTACTGGTGGAACACAGTGCATTTAGTCTGGGTGTTTACTGTGAGGTCCAAAACGGGCCGAAAGGTGCTTTCTGTATCGCTGTAGCTCTATCATAATTCTTTGAATTAACTTTGGGAGAGTCAGCTTTTTTAGTGGTCATGTGAGTTGGATCATGGGGACCATAATGTGTTTGTAGAAATTTTTTATGCAACAATATCATAACATGTTTAAAATCATCTTTAGTTATTAAAGCTGACAGTTTGAAACCTTGCGTATCTTATGTGGGACTAATTGCTTAAGGATGTGCAGCTTGGTGATGATCTCAGATTTTATGCTATGACTATCCTGGTTAAGTATAATACATCGTTTGTTGTACCAGAAACGTATGTTCTATTTAATGTACTTCAGAATTCAGATTTGATGGATACCTTGAAGGATTATCTGGGCAATACTCATTCAAGTTGAACCGTTTCTGTTTCTCCTTAGATTGCATTTTTTTGCACTTGAGAATATAGTACATATATGCATACATATATGTTGGAGATTGTGATGCATGTAAATTTGATCCTCAGTGTCTTTAGTTAGAAGATTACAGAATCATGCTAAGATTATTTAGGGTTTGGAATTCGTGGCTTATTCTGTACTTTGGTGGGCATATTGTGATGAGCTTGCGCAACAGGCGGTTGTAGTTATAGTGTAAAAACTAGACAGTACATTTAGATAGGGGGATTCATAGTAACACCCGGAGGGGGTAGCAAACACCTGTACCCTCCCTTGATTAAAAAAGGGGGGGGTGGTATCCTGTTAGGAGGCGTGTTTACTTCTGTGGTTCAACGGGTCATAATCGGGCAATTTTCCTACAATCACCTGGATTATGAAGTGTTTGTGATTTCCACTTTGGCAGTTCTTGATTCTTTTTACTGTTCTGATTGTTTTGCATATCATATGTAGGCCTTGTGACCACGGTACTACAAGAAAATAGAATATCAAAGATGAAAATCAGTGATAAAAAATTTTCATAAAAAAATAATGAAAAATCAACAACGAATTAATATTAGACATTACAAAATAAAAAAGTAAATTTTATCGAAAAATTAATAACGAAAAATTTTTATCATTAATCCGTCACTGATTTCAGAGACTAAAACTATTGGCGACTAAAACTATCAGCGATAGATTAGGAATGAAATTTTAGTTATGGAAAATTTTCGTCACTAATCTATCGTTGATTTCATAACTAAAACTATCAGCGATGGATTGGCGACGAAATTTTAGTGACAGAAATTTCTGTGGCTGATATTTAATCATTTTTTTTAATTAGCATTTTATATTATATTATATTATATTTTATATATTTTATAATATTTATTATTTTAAATATTATTTTATAAAATATTATTTTATCATATTTATTATTTTATAATATTTTAAATTAGCACTTTATTTTATTTTTTATATTTTATTTTTTAAAGACTAATATTATTTTATTTTTAAAAATATTATTTTATTTTATTTTAAGTTAACATTTTATTATTTAATTATTTTATAATAAATTAGCATTTTATATATATATTTTTTAAATGTGAGAATAAGATAACAAATAATAAAAAAAATTACATGTGACATTACGGCATAATAATTGTCGCAACTCAAATTCTCCTTGGAACAAAAAAAAAAGAGAAGGAAGGGCGCGGATGGGCGAGTAAGCGCTAGCAGATTATGAAAACTATAAGTGATAAAATTTTTAGGGACAAAAATATTCTGTTGTTGATAATTTTATATATTATTTGAAATCAACAACAGAAAATTTCTATCGTTAATCCATCGGAAAAATTAGCAATCGATGGTTTTTCGTTGTTAATATTTAACGATGAGGTTTTCAATAACGGATATTTTTATCATTGATATCTTATTTTTTAGTAGTACAGATTTACCTCCACAAGTCATATTATAGCTTTATATTTGGAAATTCATTTTCATCCTTTTTTTATAGGAGTTTTCACTCTTGGAGTAGCCTAATTTGTTTTTTTTTTTTTTTTTTATTTTCCTGGTCGTGATTGTGAACTCCCTATGAAGTTGTTTTTTTCTGCTCATTGAAAGACATGACTTTCAAAAATGCGTTCTTGACATCATTAATACTGAAATGAGTGGATTTTAACCTCGAGTAGATATGCATGAATGAGAAAATGCTATACTACCATAATCTACGGTCATAAAAGGCTCCATTCAGTCAAATAAAATGTCCCATATTTGATGTGGGGTGCTTATTTGCCTGATCTGTTATGATATATTCTCCAATCTGTGGCATTAAAAGAGAATGGCATTGTTAATATGTGTAATTATTTTGATCTTTATTGTGTTTCGTAAGAAAATATCACTTACTAATGAATTATAATTCTATTGATATATTTTTTTTTTTATTAAAAGTCTCGAGTTTCATCCATCTTATATATCCAAAAACAAAAAAAAAAAAGAAAACAAAAATTCCACTTGGTATTGTGTGGTACTAGGTCCACCCCTAAAACATATCAGGTGCAATTTTCTGACTTGGCTCTATTTCATAGCTCTATAGGGGGGAGTCTTTATCCATGGTTGCTCCCACATGGGAGCAGAAAAGTAAACCTAGGTCCCCAACTAAACAAATAATTTTAGCAGTCAAATGTTTGGAAACTTCAGAAAGGCTGTTTGTATGGTTCTTTTTCTCTTTGGGAAATGCCGACGAAGAAGAGAAAATTTTGGCTGAATAAAATATAGCCACCAAGTCTGAACACACGACAAGTGGCTTTCGCCTTCTCCATTTCTATTCAAAAATGAAGAGCAATAACCTTCCCCCTCGCAAAAATCCAAAAGAAAATGTGCTTTGTTTGTTGGGGTTGTGACATTTCATCTGTGTTCTAGTATTAGTGGACCCAAAAATTCATTAAACTTTTCCCCAAGTTGAAGTTATAGGAGTCTTTCTTAATGACTTTCGGTTGGAGGATTACACCAGCAAAAAGGGGATTTGATTCGAAAGGAAAGACGTGTTCATATAAACAAATTTATATGCAACCCCAATTTCATTTTTTTAATTCATGTATTTGTTGGTGTTTATATTTAATTTAATTTTTTTGGTGAAGATTATATTTAATTTATTACTTTAAATATAAGACTGATATCTATTTTTTCTTGTATCGATTGAATGTATACATAACTGTGCTCTTATATTTGTTTACATACTCAACTCGTAGATGCACATAGAAGTGCGCCCTTGTGCATTTAGGGCTCATTGTGTGGGTTGGGACCTACGTGGAGGAGGATTATGCCCTTGGATGATTCTTGGAAAAGAAGCTTGTTAGGGCTATGTGAGCAAATATCTAATTAATAGATGTCAAATTTGTTTTTAATTTATTAAATAATGAGAGTAATCAGAAACTATTACAATAAACCCTGATATAAACTCGGAGTCAATGGTCCTCCCCACAAAGTAATGTCGACTGGTTGATTTTCTTTGTTGGATTGGAAGATTGGAAAGAAGCATGCCTTCTCCAATTTCCCCAATTTTCTGCCTCGTCTGATGAGTGTGCAACAAAAACCAAATACTACCCTGTTCTAGGAGCGACAAAGTGTGTCCAAAACATCATTTCTTCCTCCAATGATTGCTGATGGTGAAGGAAACAAGAACAATAAGACACCCCAAAAGAATATGGGAATAAAGGAAAACAAGAAGAATAGATACAGGATTTTTCCTTTTCCTTTTTCCCTTTTTTGTTTGGGGGTTTTTGTTTGATTAGTTCCAAGTAAACCAATGAAATTGCAAAAATGAAGACTTTGGGTTTTGGAGAGGACAAAAGAGGGGGTTAGAGTTTGGTGGATTTGGGGAAAACTATCTAGAGAAATGGCCTAGTCTCTGAAGGGGGTTATGCCCTATGCTTTATAAGTAGTGTCCGTGTAAATTAGTGTTTTAAGTGACATAGGGGTGAGAGAAAGTGGGAATGGAGCATGCCCTAGATTTTGGGGAAAGAGTACCTTATTGGTATTAGTATGGGAAAAAAATTAATTAAATTATAAGTAAATACATGTATGGGTTATGGGGCTGTGGGGTGGTATGAAAAAAAGTTGAAGGTATTTTGGCAGAGTTTGGGGAGGGGTTAGGAGGCAAGGGATGTGGTTGGGGTGGGAGTGGGTTGATTATGATGATGCACGCCGGCAGCTTTATTGACGTCTCTCTCTCTCTCTCTCTCTCTCTCAAAGGCACGCCTGTTCCCACTAAACTTATAGTTCTCTCTCTTTCTCTCTGAGAGAAGAAAAAGCTAAACCCACTAACCCATCTGGGTCGATCTCGACCTTGTTTAACTTTTTCTCTTCACGCTTTTTCATCTTTTTGTCAGACAAAAATTCTGCAACTCAAACACCGAAGCTACCTAATGATCTCTTAGTCCATGCTACCCATCCAAAGTTCTTTTTCTTCTTCTTTTTTAACAAGAGAGAATTTTTTTTTCCCAGTCAAAAATTCTCCTCTCAAATTTAATAAAGAAAACCCATGAAGGAATAACTAGAAAAAAGCAACATCCTCCCTCCACTTCATTCATCCTCATCGATTCCACCAAAGCAAAAGCATATTTTACTCATTTCCATCACACCTCTCTCTCTCTCTCTCTCTCTCTCTCTCTCTCTCTCTCTCTCTCTCTCTCCATTATGGTGGTTACCATACTAAAATCCAACCCCAAGATCTTCCTTTAATCATTCTCCATTCCAATTCTCTGTTAAAAACACAAACAACCCATCTCTCTGTCTGTCTGTCTGTCTCTCCCTCTCTCTCCATCCCAGGACACATAACATACACATACACAAAGGATTTTATTTGATGGTGGGTGTGTCTTTGGTTAAATGGATACTTTTTTTAGATTAGTTAGCCTTCAACCACACCCTGATCAGTCTTTCAACTCTAGCAGAACTTCAAGCAGCTCTAGATCCTCTAGACAACATCCTTTTCAAGAAGAAGAAGAAGAATGCTTCAACTTTTTCATGGATGAAGAAGACTTCTCTTCTTCCTCTTCTAAACACCACTACAACTATCCCTACTATCAACATCATCCTCATCCTCATCACCATCAATCCACTCCTACTCCAACTCCTACCACCACCACCTCTAGCACTCCTTCTCACTATGCGTTCGAGCCCTCGGAGTTTTCCTTCTCTCCAGCTCAAGACCTAAACCTCGAATTCTCTTCCAATTCAAGCAAGTGGGCGTCCGAAATTCTCCTCGAAACAGCTAGAGCTATTGCCGACCGGAATAGCACAAGGATTCAACAGCTTATGTGGATGCTTAACGAGCTTAGCTCACCCTACGGCGACAATGATCAAAAGCTGGCCTCTTACTTCCTCCAAGCCTTGTTTAGTCGCATGACTGACTCAGGTGAGCGATGCTATCGTACGTTAGTGTCTGCGTCGGAGAAAACATGTTCATTCGAGTCTACGAGGAAGATGGTGCTCAAGTTCCAAGAAGTGAGCCCTTGGACAACTTTTGGACATGTTGCTTGTAATGGTGCTATCATGGATGCATTAGAAGGAGAATCAAAGTTACATATAATTGACATAAGTAAGACATTTTGCACACAATGGCCTACTTTGTTGGAAGCCCTGGCTACTCGAACAGACGAGACTCCGCACCTCCGCCTCACTTCTGTCGTCGTCTCCGCCAAACCCGGTCCCGAGTCGTCAACAGGGTCTGTGCAAAAAGTGATGAAAGAGATTGGGACTAGAATGGAGAAATTTGCTAGGCTTATGGGGGTGCCATTCAAATTCAATGTAATCCACCATGCTGGTGATTTATCCGAATTGAACTTGACGGACATAGACATCAAAGAAGATGAAGCCCTAGCTGTGAATTGCATCGGCGCGTTGCATGGGATAACTCCCATGAGCAATCGTCGAGACCTTGTATTGTCCTCGTTCCATAGGTTGCAGCCTAGGGTTGTTACCGTAGTTGAAGAAGAAGCTGACTTGGACGTTGGAGTTGATGGTTTTGACTTTGTAAGAGGATTCCAAGAGTGCTTGAGGTGGTTTAAGGTTTACTTTGAGTCATTGGATGAAAGTTTCTCAAAAACAAGCAATGAGAGGTTAATGTTGGAACGTGGGGCAGGTCGTGCTCTAGTTGACTTGCTTGCATGCCCACCGGCCAACTCGGTCGAGCGCCGCGAGTCAGCAGTCCGGTGGTCCCGGCGGTTGCGTGCCACCGGGTTCAGTCCAGTGGCATTCAGTGATGAGGTTTGTGATGATGTGCGTGCACTCTTGAGGAGGTACAGGGAAGGCTGTTGGTCAATGGCACAGTGTTCGGACTCCGCCGGAATATTCTTGTCATGGAAGGATCAGCCGGTGGTTTGGGCTAGTGCATGGAGGCCTTAGGTTTGGTGTCTCGCACGTGTGAGGGTTTAGTCACACCTGCGTGTGGCGTTTTTTCATTTTTCATTTTTCATTTTTTTTTAAGGGCTCATGCATGGTGGGTTGGGTTGGAATTTGATAGAAAAAAGCGTATTTGGGAGAGACAAGGTAGCAAAATTATTTGCTTGAATTGAATAGATGAAATGAAGTTTTATATTCTCATTGCCCAAGTTGATTAACCCAAATACTGTGAGTATTTTTTAACTGTATTCATCATAGAACTAATCTTGCCTTAATTAACTCCGGATTTAATAATGATTCAAGGCCAAACATTGCTTTTTCTAATCTTGGATGGGACATTATCTAGTGGGGTTTTTCTTTTTTTTATGATCATGGAATTCAAAATAGTCATTGATAGAAGCTCTCCAACTTTTTAATTGTATAATCAGAGGGACAACAAAACAAATCTTAATAATTCTAAAAAGGACATTTTTAATATCTTTCTTCAAATGGGTAGTTGAGTTTTACAATCGTGACATATCATCATACAATAAATAATTCTTTAAATGATGGGTAACAAAGCCAAAATTTAAATGGAGTTGTTGTTAGGTATATTAGGGTGAGATCATCTCAAATGGGAGTTTAGAACTAAAAGGGTTTTGTTTATAATTCAAAAAGTATTCTAGAATTTTTTAAAAAGGGGTCGTTATCTAGTTTTGGGTCATAGAATCTTAGGACGGCCACTTACTTGGGTCATGTTTGGGGAATCTGACCTAAAGAAAAAAAGAAAAAGTTCTCCTGTTTTTTGTAAGAAGAGGAGAAGAAAGTTCATAAGTGGTATATTGGTGGATAGCACGCTGTATAGATATAGTCCATTTTTTTGCAATTTATTTTCTAGCTGTCATCTTTCCCCATGAAAGTGAATTCGTCTTTGCAGAGAGAATTTTTGGAGAGAGAAAGATAAAGAAGAGAGGGATGGAGGGCTTTTAAAGTTTTTTCATGTAGAGCCCACCAATGAACTTTACCAATATTAGTGAACCCCATAAGAAGCTTTTTTCATGGAGGCAATGAATAATATTCAATTTTGGTCTTTTGGCCCACCAAAAAAAGTGGGAGCTTCTGTTTAGGATTTTTCATTTTTCCATCTTAATCTTTGTGACGAGACTTGCCTCCCCCACCTTAACATTTTCTCACTTTCTTCCCACCACACTTCTCTTTTGTGGGTTGTGATGCTTTGCCTCAAATATGACCTATCTTTTCCAATCATCACTTCTTGGCAAAGCCCTAGAGAATTTTCAAAGAAAAAGGAGAGGAAATTGTTGTAGTAGGGATTGTGTCTCGCTTTAGATATTTTTTAAAATTGTGATTATTCAATTTTTCTTTTTTTTTTTTTTTACATAATTACCTTGAAATGGAACCAAAAGAGTATAATCCACCCACAACTTCTCTTTTTATTTAATGTTTAACTTATATCTAAGTATACTCTAATATATGTTAAAGACAAGCATTAACCGTGCATTAATTTTAATTTTTTATACCATTCATTTAAATAACACAATATGATATATATATATATATATATATATATATATATATATATATATATATATATATTTAGTTACAACGATATTAGAACCCCCGGATCACGGGATTGGGTGAGAGAGATGTGACTACTAGGTTGTTCCCTTAGAAACATAACGCAATATGATATGTTCACATACATATTAACCTTATTTAACCCCTATAAAATTTACTTGTTAGAGATGATTAATAAATATTCAAAAATATGAATTTTATTATTTTAAACTTTTAAAGCACAAGATTGGTAAAAATCTAATTAAAACAAAAGTGGAAACATAAAATTCCTCTCTATTCTATTTTATGCTTTGTTTTTATTTTAAATATATTGTTCATGGCTGTATTTTGTAATTTAATTAATAAAAATATTCGTAAATAAATTTTATATTTATAATATAAAATCTGCTTACTCACCCAACTAACAAAAATTGTTTTCACAACCCAAAAGATTAAACCCCTTACATCTGTTGTGAGAAAATATACATTTCGAGTATTAGAGCAATCACACTCTATCTCTAGTCCAATTCATTACATTTTACCTTTGTATTTATTTTGTGGTAAAGACATGAAATTTTACTTTAAAAAATTATACAAAAAATTTTAAAAATAATGGTTATAAATATCATTTATTTCTTTAAAAATTATAACCATGCACTCCAAAAATTTTAATTATTAAAATATATTACACTTCACAATTTAATATAAATTTTTAATTAAATTTCTCTATATGTATATATTTTTAAGAGAGAGTGAGAGAAAACATTGTCGTGGGGCTATGGTTGGTTAGAACACAAGCCATGACGAACTCCATATCAAGCAGCAAACAAAATTTATATAGATACCAAAACTTTTTTGGGTGGGTTGTGGGGTTGAGAACATTTTACCCTTTTAGGTAAAGATTTCGATTTCGAGTTTTAAAAATAGTGAAAAAAGAATTAGAAGAGTTAATTCTTAAAAATAAATCTCATAATATTCAAATCAGATTAATCGAGTAAATTCATGATATTATTGGTGAAAATAAAAAAAAAAACAAAATTTATATAGATTGTGAAGCATAAAAAAGGGGGTTTTGATCGCCTAAAATGATCCAAGTATGACCCACGAGAAATGACTCACATTCACCTCCTTTGACTTGCTATTGGTGAAGTACGTTTCCTATCCTATGCTGCTCCAAGAGGACAAAATGGATTAGACTCATATTGTTGGCTGACTGACTTCTTACGACTTGGACCGGCAATTCATCTCTCCCTCCCTCTCTCTCGAATTAAAATTCAATCCAACAAAATCGAACAAAAATATTAAAAATAATAATAAAAATATTTTATCGTTTAAACTGTGCTTGAGATATCTCTCTCAAGTTTACGTAATAATTTATCTTAATATTTAAAAAAAAAAAAGTTATTAGATTTAAAAAGATTTAAGACATGATTTAATTCACTCTTAATTCATTTAGTATCGTAGAATCACTTATATAAAAAGTAGTGACATAAATTTTTTTGCTTATTTAAAAAAAAAAAAAAAAATCTTTCTTGTTCATTTAGTTAAGCACTCCAAGGTCGTCCTCTGATCGAGTCATCATCTGCCAAGGAAATTCCAAAGCAATCTACATGTGCGGGGGGACCAAAATTTAGTATGACAATTTTATTTTTATATATATATATATATATATTCAGTAATTAATTCCAAAAATCACTATCATTTGAATGCATTTTTCCAGAATTGGTTCGAAACTCCCCTTGACATTGGTTACTGGGTGTCCCCATTATTCCGCGTAGAAAAACCATTTTTTTAAAGGTTTATAATTTATATTTGTAGAAGAGTTAACATTTTTTCAATAAATAATTATTAAATTGTTAGTGGGGAAGCATCATATTGGAATTGAACATTTTATTGTTTATTTAAATGAATTGATATCGACTTTCAACATCGTCCTGTGTCGAATAATTTCATGAATATATATATAATCATCGCTTAGGGTTAGTCGGAGTATGACTCCAGATATTGATTGGTGTAGTACCAAAAAAAAATAGTCATCATTTTTCAAAACACAAATACACAAAGAAGCCATTGCATTTTCTTAATGTTGGTTTTTGAATTATTAAATTATAATATAATTAATAAAACATTTTTTATAATTTTAAATCTTTTTGGTAAATAATCATTTTATAAAATTTAAAACAAATTTCATGAAAATTATACATAAATTTACGTGGAAAACTCTAAATCGGGGAGGAAAATCACGGGAATATGAAGAGAAATTCACCATAGGAGGAAGAAAAATCATGGAAATACAAGAAGAAATTCACTATACAAGGAAAAGAAGCAAAATGAGAAGTTTTCAAATGCATATGAACCGAGCAGCACAATTATCAAAACGTAATATGTATTATATGTACTGCAATCACCATATTATAAAAAAAAAAAACCCATTTATTCCAATTGGAGGGAACTAAGAATTAGTCCTAATTTTATGGTTCATAGTTGATGAGATGAATTCAACACTGTGTGGCCTAAAACAATAGCTTGGACCATTTCATCCTACGCGGTTTGACTACATCTTGTGCCTTGCCTCTCTGGTTTATGTTGTGTTTAGATAATTAGAAGCAACTGTGTTTGGCTTGCAGAATCAGGTCTGCAAGATATGATGTAAGAAGAAAGTTTTGGGCATGTAACAAAAATCTTTTTATATATACATATATATTTTTTGGCATAAGGGCATGTAACCAAGAGATATTGACTCGAGAAAGAAAGGTTGGAAGTGAAGAAACTTGCCACTTGAACAGTTGAGGCCCATGTAACAAAAAATCTGAGAGTCAACTATTTGTCAATCCTTGTTATCATATTACTCGGGTTATTTGTTACAAAACATTGTCCAACATAAATTAACGGGGTATTGTAAAACGGATAATAGGTTGATACAACAACGTTGTTATCTTTATTAGCCAAAAAACCAAATAAAATTGGCAATCTGTCTCAATAAGCACAGTCGTTTCTGCATTACAATATAAACAATATCTCATCCAAAAACAGAGGTACGTATTCCTACAAGGCGTATGGTTGCTGACACTAAGCTTTGATACTTTCCCCCCTGGGGGGGTTGGGGGAGGATAATGAGAACATGGGAGATTAGTTAAACAAGATGATTGACACTTATGATACAATTGAAAAAGGGTTCCACCAAATACTGGGAAATGGAAGAAAGAATGCAAGAATCATTTCATCCCGTCCACCCTGATGGAATTCTCCACCGTCTATGCCAATAAATCGACACCCTTGACCACAATGGGAATCCAAAATTGTAGTCGAGCGGTCTGTCTGCTGCACCTGCCACTGTTAAAGGCAACCATACATACCTTGAATCCCTCAAGTCAGCAGGATTCCACCGATCTGCCATGAAGATGAAAAATCCTGGATAGCCTAGTAAAGGAAGCACAAATGTGCTCTGAGCAAAGAATGTCGTATGTTGAAAGATTTTGTTCCCTCCAATGCATGGATTCCCCATTGTCTCCCATGGTCCCAATATTGACTCTGCTGCATGAGCCAATGCCTCGTTTGGAGCCCAACCGGTGCACCCCGATGTGATCATGTAATATGTCCCCTGGTGCTTGAACAGCGCTGGGGCTTCTCGGTGTAGTCCAACCAAAATCCTTCTCATAACATCCGTTACATCTACGTACTCTTCATTTAGCGGTCCAATGTGGAGTTCACTATTTTCCTCAGAGGAGTATACAAGATACGCTACACCATCATCATCCTTGAAAATTGTCATGTCCCTACTATCAAATCCGTGAGGCTTTTTGCTGTACAGATAATCAAAGGGGCCGGTGGGTGAATCGCTGACAGCAACTCCAACAGATGCTTTGGTGTAGTTTGCATCATCAATATGCATCCACATTATATACTTCCTGGTCTTCTCATTGTAAATTACTTTTGGCCTCTCCAGCACATTAGATATGTGAAGATCATGAGTAACATTTGTCTCTTCAGCTGCCAGAACAATTCCCTCGTTTTTCCATGTCCACAAGTCTTTGGAAGAGTAGCAGCTCACTCCAATAACGTCAACCTGAATGAATAAAACTATTCTATTAGTATATATCTTTTGCTCTTCTCTTGTTATCTTTTCTCAAATGGCTTTATTACAATGAGAAGTCAAATTTTCAATCAAATCAAGTGGAAAATGCACACTCATATTTGCAGCACAAGTAAAGATATTGCAAAAAGTAAACAGGGCCCTAAAAACGAGGTTCAAAGATATAAAGAAGATGCCATCTAGACACAAGCCAAGGATTCTTGTCAATAAAAGTTGGAAGGACATGACCATTCAGTGTGTCATCACACAACATGGTTTAATCTCTTTTGTAAAGGGCAGGCTTGGTCCATACACCAAAATCACAATTCACAATGATATGTCATTCCTCAAGCAATGAGTTCTACTAAAGCCCCCTAATATTATATAAGTATAAATGGAGAACAAGAACAGAAAGTCAAACTCAACTTGTTTTATTTGGTTACCACAGGCTTGAAAATTTTTCTCACGAAAAAAATGTGTAAATCAGGTACTGATGCTCATTCCCGCCTAGGTGATTAAAACTACAATAACATAGAGCAAAAGATTTACTTTGTCCACCCATGGTTTCACCCAAAATCACTCACTGCCCAATGATTCAAACATGTCAAAACTCCCCCCCCCCCAAATAAAAAAAAAAAAGAAGGAAAACCCTGTTGTTTCACTGGTTAACTGAAGTGGTCCAAAATTTTCAAATATGACACTCATCTGGTTTAAGAAGAAATCACAGAATAGCTCAGGTGATTAAAACCACCCATGGTGTCATACAAAGAAGAGACTCAGCTTGAAAGGCTTTTGCCAATTGCCCCAACAGCTCACAATGTGCATCCACCACTGCATTTGACTAGGATAAATTACCAACCACTAATGAATGGTTTCCATCTGTGTTGCTCTTTTTCTTAAATCAAATGAACAACTCATTGTGCCTAAAAGACACAGAAGATAAAAGAAACAACAGTTATCCTTTACAAGTTTTATTTTCCATAATCATTAACCTCATTGGCAGTATTATGATGGTATTCAAGGCCTTAAGAAGACTTGAAGGCAAGTTAATGAAATATTATAACCAATGGATAGTCACCCTAATAAGTAAGTGTGCTAGGTTCCTAACAAGTCTCGAGTTCGAAACTTGGGAATGGAAAAGACTACATTCGGAGAGCCACCCTCTAAAATGGGTCTGATAAATACTCAAATCCGATTAGTCGGAGTATGACTCTAGATAGCGGTTGGTATAGTACCAAAAAAATATATATATATATTATGCTACATTGAACTTCAAGGGTCACTCAACAATTAAACTACCTTGCTCAAATGTGATATATCTGTAACAAAAATTATCATTTGAGCATTCCCAACCAAACTCCATAAACTACTCAAACCTATTTCAACTTCGGCATCTGCAGAATAAAATTGCTTCCACTGTAATATCATTTCTATAGCTGTTCCCAACATCAAACTAACTGTTCCTCAACAGTCCTATTTTTCTCTCGATTATCCATTTTAGAGTTGCAAAAACATGACCTGCTACATGGTATTGCTGACAGAGATTGAACTCGATTTGTTTTTTTGCATAAAAAATAAAGATAGCTTAGAACTAATTTTGGTATATGAGAAACAATTTCCTTCGTTTTTCCTTTATATCATTTTCCAAAATGTAAGTTCAAAACTTGCAACAAATAGGTATTAAAGAAACCCAAAGTTATGAAGAACTGACAACCTTCAAAAGATAGATGTTATAGGAAAACCGTAATCCAAGGCCATCACCGGATACACAATTTCCTTACAGGGAAGGACATTGTTTCAGTCTCACTATTTCCTTACTTTTATCCCTAGTCAGTTCTCCCCCAAGTCTCTTACCAAGAGGAAAAGGCCATTCTAAGCCCAAAAAAAAAAAGACATCAAAGTACTACAAATGAAAATGACCTTTTCTTTTATCAGTCAGAATACCAAAGAAAATGATTGATGCGCATTCCTTTTACGCACTTCCTCAAAACAGCAGATAAAATGACTTCACCTCCAGAGAACCCAGATTTGGACTGCTTGCTCACAACATGTCCAGAATCTATCTGAACGGCCAAATCAGACACTCCAAGTTCCTTATTACTGGATCTCCAAGCCTAATCAAATTCCAAGCAATGCTACATCAGAAAGTGACTAAATTGTAACTTCCTTCCTTCTTGCAGTTACCAGCCTAAATGGCAAAATCAGCAAGGAAGAAAAATTTGCCCAACCGTTTGTAGTGACCTTGCATACTCATTCCAAAAGCCTCTTCAACCCTCCTTGGAAATCCATAGTCCATATCTAGCCAATATCACTTCTTTCCAAAAAAATGATCATTCTCCTCCTAGACCCTCCACTCCACTTGCCTGTAAGAGCCCATTAAACTCCAATAACTCTAAAAAATGACCCTTTTATCAAGCTGAAGTTATGCTCCCTTACAACTATTTTCTGTGCCAAAGATTTTCATTGATCCTCCCCCCAAACTATTCAGCAATCAAGCAAGGGGCTAGAAAAATCAACTCAAAGTAAACCAGAAAGATTGGTAAGTGTGCACCTAATAAGAATAAGTCAACCACCTTCAGAGGGATGATGTCTCTTCCATCCAACAAGTACCTCACCATGGCATCCCAGACAATTATATTCTTAAATTTTGCTTTTAGAGTAGACTTAAGCATTGGGCAGGATTGGTCAGGTTTTGGCCAAACTGAACCAAACCTGGATAAAAACATGAATGTCCACACCCAAGGGGACCTTGGTTTATCATTTAATGAAAAGTCTCAAGCTCAATTTAAAATATCTTCAGGCGTAATTAGGCAAACAAGCTTAAGAAGCTTCACCAAGCCCACAAAATTGCTAGCGGGCCTGTCAGGCTAGGAGGGAGCACGACCCATTCTTAGATTTATTACAGCAAACCCTCAGTGAGAAATGGGTAATTTATCAAGTCCGCACTCCAGATGGTTGTGTGTTTTTTACAATCCACACTCTTCCTACAAAAATCAACTTATCCTTTTTTCTAAATTAATTCCAAGCCACAAAACCATCTCAAAACAAAGCAAACTGACATTGCACCATTGACCCCTCCTTAAGAAAGCAATCCAATCCCCAAACAAACAAGATACACACCAAGAAGCCACATGATGACCCTGGCTCTAACCCTTATCACCATCTTGCTGAGCACGTCCATAGTCACGGTGAAAAGAAAAGGACTAAAGGAATGAAAGAACCCTAAAAGGGTGCCAATAATAATGAATCATGATCAAGTGGGCGTAGAAATGCATTGCTCAATTCACCTTCTTCACCTATTGCCGAAATGCACCACTTTAGATTATTGAAGCAAGATGTTCTAAGCCACATGGTCACGGACCTTCTTTCCACCAATCTTGCAAAATCCTTTTTCTTTTAGCTTGTCTTCCAGCTTTTAGTTAGCCATCAAGGCAGCATAAAAAATTTCCTTACCAACATTTTCAGTGTAATCTTCTTATGCTACCTTAAATGCTTATATCATGAAAAACTTCAGAAGGCATTGGTGCATATTAATAATCCTCGAGAGTCCTTGAGGTCTTACCTGTATTTAATTTTTGTCTAAGACTGTACAACAGGTCACTCATAAATTTGGGGAACTGTAGAACTTGTTAAGGAACTACGATGTCATTGAGGAAATGGCAAGCACTGCATCTGAGGTATACACAGCTGAAAAGTCCTAAGAAAAACTCCATCATGCCAAATACCTACTTCAAACTACACAGAAAGATACGTCACTGCAATTCCTTTCTCTTTTATTAAGAAGATATCAGGTAAATGACATTAATTAAAACAAAAAATGGGTGGGAGAGAAGGCAACTACAGGGCCAAATATGCTACGCTGGATATGTCATATCTACATTATTGATTGGTATTGATTACTTCACGATTGCGAAGCAAGAAAAGAAGGCAACTACAGGGCCAAATATGCTAAGCTGGATATGCCATATCTACATTATCGATTGGTATTGATTCCTTCACGATTGTGAAGCAAACATATTGTTGCCCTCATATTTCTTCAACTTCCATGAATATTGTGTTTGGGAATGCAATTGGGGGGAGGGAATGTGGAGAAGAAATTGTAATATCATGCCATTAAATGGAAGAGATCAAAATGCAGATATGATGATTGGAGAACTATAGCCCCTTAATGTCAAGCCGCATCTCTGATTCTTTGCAAAAATTC
Source organism: Dillenia suffruticosa (assembly GCA_033439265.1). Taxonomy (NCBI): domain Eukaryota; kingdom Viridiplantae; phylum Streptophyta; class Magnoliopsida; order Dilleniales; family Dilleniaceae; genus Dillenia; species Dillenia suffruticosa. The sequence continues at coordinate 5,623,621 of JAVTVX010000027.1, forward strand.
AAAAGCATGTGCATTTAGTTTTAAAAATTACCCGTGCAGTTCCTTTCTCATGAGCATGGTAAGTAGGCCCATCTTTGTATTCTCCGTACCAATAGTACTTCCTCGACCTCTCATCATATAGAATGCCACCTCCATGAGCTTGAATTGGATTTCCATCAGTATCCAACCAAATTCTCCCTGGGAAGTAATAGAAGCTGTCATTTCCAACTTCCCTCAGTGGATCTATGGCAGTTTTTTGGCCTGGAAAGAAAAAATGCCTGATCTGGGAAGACTCGTTAAGAAATTCATCAATAATAGTGGTGGACCGCCTAGGTCTCCGTTTAGCTGCACGGGGTGATCGTTTTCCCCGTGGAGGGGGTATTTGGAAATTCTCATCCTCTACCTCCTCAAGTTCACGGAATTGAGGATACCGAGAGTAGTGCATTTGAATATCCCCACTTGTCCCACCCTTGTGATGAACAATGGTGTAAATATGAAGCAAGACAAGGCATCCTACCATGCTCCAAATGATAGTCGAGAATGAATATCTGCTTCCTGCATTGCAACGGAAAGTAGTTGATTTCCTGTATTTGTTCCTCGTCCTCATTCTTTCCATATTTATCGCCAAGAAAATACTGCATTAAAGAAAATGTAAACCATGGAAATCGAATACATCCCGTCTAAAGTTAAATCAAAATATATAACTACCACCCATATATAGAATCAAAATTTTTGGTTTCAAGAAATGAAAAGATGTGCAAATTGAAAAGTAAATTTCAAAATAGCTGTATACTTTAAGGAGTTTCCCAGAATGATCACCTATTTTGCTTCAATTATTAATTGAGGTAACAACATTCGAAGTCAATCACAACCGGAGACACCTACTCAACAGCATTCTTTATCTAGTAACATGATACCCAGAATTTTCTAAGCGATGATAGGAACAGAAGGATTAATTCTTAAGCATAATCCAACTGCCATTGAAACATGGTATTTTGATTTTAATCTCACATTCTATACATAAGACAAGTGGCAACGAGCCATTAGGGAAAGAGAATGCAAACAGCAACACCCACAGAAACCCATCATTTAAAACCCATAAACAACCAAAAATCATAAGCTTAAAGACAGTATACCCCATGAAAAAAAAGGGAATACCCAGTTCATAGAAACCAACAACCGTCCCAAAATTGCAGATCAACATAAGTGCCATGAGAAACTCATAATGTTAACTTATATATAACATAAATTTACTCAAGCGAGAAGAACGTGAAAATATAACTAAAAATAAAATAAAAATCATAGCCTCTACGAACAGAGCTAATGTTTTTAAGTCAAAATGACTAACCTGGAAAAACCCGAAACATGAATAGAGTCAAAAATCAAGAAATGGATATTTCCTCAAATGATCTCCCTAGAATTTTGTGAGTGAACTTGTGTCGAAAATTACAAGATCAGCGCTTCAAATTTGAAAATTTGAAGAATTAACTGGTTGCCCAAAAACCCTTTTGTCCGATGTTATTGCTTATCGGGGTTTATGAGAAAGAAATCAAGACTCTTCAGCTTCTTCGTTTGGGAATTTTTAAGAGAGAATGACGGAGAAGAGAAGCTGGGGTTTGATTGCTTTTACTAGAATGTAATCGGATCTTCTAGTGGTGGATGTTGATGACTTGAAAACAAAGACTCTCTCTCTCTCTCATCCCCGTTGTAGATACGTGGAAGACTTGTAAATAATTGGGTTTTCCGCCAAGTTCATTTAATTTACCTTTCCTTTTCTAGGTAAAGTTCATTTAACTTGATTTAGGATAACAATAATTATCAGAATTTTGATAGTTCAATTGTATGTCTTAGATTCCTTTAACGTGTTTACCTGAAAATTGAGATTGTAAACAATTAATCATGGTATGCATGTTGGAGATAAATTTGATATAAGTGGGATTAAAACTGATCATACATTCAAGATATTAGCTTGTGGTACATGCACCATACTTTTAAAATTATGAATGATTAAGAAATATAAATTACCAAATCTTAATTAGTTATAATTTTGGTACTAGATATAACAATATGTTATAATTCATCCAATATTACCTTAATTATAATCTATGTTATCGTGTTTGTAACATTTATTAATTATTAATTAAGATAAAAAAAAATTAAGAGTAAAAGTAGAATTTTTGTGAGTAAAAATTAAAATTCTTTCATAAAAATAAAATTATTATTTCATCAATAATTCTTCTATTTTGAAAATCTTATATATTAACAAAATTATTATTATCTTTTATATATATTATATAGTTTATAAATATTTATTTTGTCAGACAATTAATTATTTTTAAGTAATATTTATCAAACATATAACAATTTATTTTTTAAAAAAGTTAAAATGGACTTATAAACTAAAAAATTATTTACAAATATTAAGTGCTTATAAACAGTATTTTTTAAGCAATCCTAAACGCCCTCTAATACTTACTTTCTTGTAGTAGTCCAAGTTTCTTTGAGTATTTTATATGGATTGTAATATAAAAATATATATGATCTTCTCTCACAATGTTAGAAAAAGTAAGATAAAACAAAAAAACAAAAAAAAAATAAAACAAATTGAGAGAGAATGACTCATATATTGTATATATATTGTATATATATTGTATATATAATAAACTGAGAGAGAATGATTCATATATTATATAAAAAGTCTATTTATAGCGAAATATAAAAATAAATAAAATATTTATAAGATCGATAAAAATAAATAAAATAATTATAATGTTAAAATTTTAAAAAATCAATATTTTAAAAACTTTTTCAATTTGAAAATTTTCAAAATTTTTTCTAACAAAATTTTTTCAATTTAGAAATATCAATATTCTTTACAAATAATTATATTTTGGTACTTAATATGAACTCACGTATGTTGTCCATGTCTAAAATTGTACAAGGGAAAGCTTTATCTCAAAGATGAGAATAAATTCTTATAATTTTTAATCAATGAAATGTTGTGGAGAATAATTACCTACTACACAAAGGAGAAATTCAAACCCGAAAGTATTAGCAAATCTATCAAAACAATACTTAAAATAGATTTCAATTAATTGTTCTTTCCGAGAGGTGATGGCTTTATTTATTTTTTTTAGTATTTAGAATTTTAACTAATCCAATTTAAATAATTATAAAACCCAATTTAGAAATTTACTCTTCTTATATATGTTTTTTTAATTTAAAATTTTGAATTTAAAATTTTCGTTAACAGAATTTAATATATTATCACTAAATTTACAAATCATTGGTAAGGTGATGATTTTAACGGCAATACCACAAGCCAGCGCTCTTTCTATGTAAAGCCCTAATCTAACTTATTTTTATATTATTTTTTAATATTTTTAATTAAGGTGAAAAATATTTGATTAACAAATTTTATTTTTATGAAAAATAAAAATATTATTATATAGTTAACTTTTGCAACAAAAATCCCATTTAATTTGCGTTGATTCTAATCTAAACTTTCTGATAAATGCCCAAAGAAGGTTATTGGCATGTTCATGCATTTATTAGCTAAGTTATTTGAGCCTTGTACCCAACAATCATTGTTAAGATCTAGTTTATTGTTAATTTCTTTTTTTTTAATATTTGATTAATCAGTTTCTGAAATCATACTCGAATTAATTCAAGAAACTCTTCCAATATAATTTTTTTTATTATCAAGTTTTGAATCTGAATTTTGATTAAAAGATTCAGTGTTCTTTCTAATAAATCAATTATTCGTTAGTTTATCGTTAATTTCTTTGAACCTTCTCATTAGCATGAATAAAAAAAAAAAAAAAAGGCTATGATGGAGCATCAGGGTATCATTGTGCCAGCTTGATATGGCCATATTCTGTCATTTTCCAAAGCTATGGAATTTGTTGGATGGTCTGTAGTGAAGTCCTTCTCAATGATTCTTCACTCATCCGCAACACCAATAGCCTTCCCTTACAATTATATCATATTCTTTGGCAGGACAGACAATTAGAAGTGATCCTTTGTTTACATGGTGAAATCTCCCGTCACAGATTCTTCTTCTAAAATATAATTACATTTTCAAATCAAATGCTTAAAAAAATTAATTGTGCTCGATCGAACCCGATCCATTTGATCAGTTGAGTTCTTTATTTCATGCTTTTTTATATAATAATTTAAGTCAAATTAAAATATATATTTCGAGATCGTTCAATTTTGAAAACGTATAGTATTTTATACAAAATTTTCAATATAATTTAATATTTTAATTGTTATTAACAAAATTTAGTATTTTATATTGAATGACGACAACCATTATTTTCGAGAAAAATTATAAACTTCGTTAAAGAAAAAAATCCTAAAACGAAGATATAAAAGGTGATTAAACTTCATTAATTTCATGCAGGCTTTATTCAAATTATTTTCATGGCTCAAGTCTTACGACGGCCATGAGAGCTGTATAACCTAATGTTTCTAAACGTATACATATTTTCTATGGAACCATGTAAGAAGGGACCAAAAGGGGGGGGGGGAAGGGTGTATGACCCCAATAGCTGCCCTAGTGCTACATACAATTTTCCTAAGGGATGCTAGGGTTTGGGGTGAGGGAAAATCTAGGGAAAGTTCTCCCTCTCTCTTGAGAGGCTCTCAGTATCCAACCCATTATCAACAGAATCATGATTATAGAAAGGGACAGCAAGGAAGACCATAGGAGTTTAACTGATGCCCTGAATGGCCTACACTGGTGGGAAACAATATCGGAGAATTTCTCTCGAACAAAGGTACACTTTGCTAAGCTTTGCAAATCAGGAAATATGTCTATTAGATCCTGAATGGAATGAGTGTAAGTTGAAGCCATGTTGTAGGACTCTTCCGAAATAATTTTTCCACTGCCCTTGCATGTATCTGAAGAGTTCTCTTTGTAACATGTGAACTTTGCAAGCACCTACATACTTACAATCAGCTTTGAATCGGCAAAAAAATAAAATAATAAAAACAAAATTATGTATGATTAGTAGGTCTGGAAATTTGGCCGGGCCAGCCCAAGTTCAGCCTATTTTGAAGGGCCGAACTTAGCTCATTATAGGACCTGCTCGAGTTTGGCCCCATTATTTAGATCCGTTTTAATTTTGGGGCGAATCTAGATATATACTAGTGGGATCGACCATTTATAGGCTCGCCCTATTTGAAATTAGATATTTTGATACTTGGATGATTAGTTTGATAACTTTAATATATTAATCTTAATATAGTTTTTTAATCTTTTATGATATTATTATTATTAATCTTTATAATAGTGTATAATTTTTAATTTAGTATGATAATATTTGTTTTGTATTTTATTTTGAATGTTTAATATATTTTTATTTTGTATTTATTATACTATAAAATGTCTGGCCGAGCCTATCCCATAACAGGCCCAAGACTCTTTAACTTTTTGAACTGAGCTTGATCCTCGATTCTTCAAGTTTTATCGAGTCGGACTCGGATTGGATTTATAAAATTTAAAACGGGCCGAGACCGAGTTTTGTAAAAAAATTTTTTCTGTTATACTGAAATTCAAATCCGAAATTATCGGGTTTTGTAAAATTTGGCTCATAAAACTCGATTGCCAGCCCTAGTGATTAGTTTTAGAGAGAGAATATATATATATATATATATTGCCTGAACTTGACCTTAGGTGACAACTAAAGATGAGCTTAATCCTAATTCATGATTATTGTGTTAACACTTTCGCCCATGTTTTGTATGCTGAAGTTGAGTAATAATTTGTTTAGAGTAGATTTTATTTAGGACTGACGTGACAAACTTGATTTATCTTAATAAACATTTTGGAGGATATTAATTAGCAATTTTTCTATTTTAATAGATTTCTAAATTTTTTCTTTTTACCATTCGGGTGAAATATGAATTATCATTAATTTTTTATTGATAACGTGAAAATCGTTCTTTTAATTGACATAGACCAATAGTAAATAAAAACTTGTGCAAATCATTTTCTTAAAATAAATCTTTCTTTTTCTTTTTCTTTATTGAATAAAAAAGAAAAAAAAGGGAAAATTTTTTTTTTTTTCAAAAAAAAATATTTTTCATGAAACAAACAAAATAAGATAATGTAATAAAAAAGTGAAAGCTTGGCATACTTACATTTGGCAAGTCACCAATTGGAATGGTGTCGGCAGTGCATTTTTGGGGATTGTAAGTATAATTTGGGGCACCGAAAGGGTCACATATGGTAGGAAATACTTGTGATGAAGCATCATTATCTTCCTCCAACCCTCCCGATATTAATTCACTCATCTCTAGTAATTTTGAATTCAGCTGTCAAAATAAAAGACTTCAATAAATTATTACTGAAATTGATAAATAATTTATAAATATAAAAATTATATATTTTAATTATTAATATTTAAGATAAAATTAAACCTTTTCCTAATAAAATTTTAGAATTTAGTTAAAACTCAACGGTCATATTAATCCTACAAGTATTGCTTACATTAAAACATTATGTGCATCGTGTTGATGATATATATATAGAGATATTAAATCTCATATCGATTAATTTAAAATATGATATAATATATAAAGGTGAAAATTTTTCATTTTATCAACTATTTTTAAAAAGATAATTAAATTCTAACAAAATAGAAATAAAAGAAATTAAAGCACTCTACTTGGTCTAAATTTGTTGTGAGAAGAAATGGGGATTGCATTACCTTGGCTATAAATGTGCTGACTGTCAAGCCCATTTGCATCATAGTTTCATCTGAATATGTTGATTTCTTGCATGGAAGAATCGGGGTTAGACTACTGTTCTGAGGGTTTTGCTGAAAATCCTCAATGGCTGCGCAAGTGTCACCTGCAAAGCTGCGAATTATGGCCGGTAGTTATTAAATAGATAAATATGCACGAAAAAAAAGAGAGAAAACAGAAAACATCAAGTCATAGGTTATCGGAGCAAATTACAAAATTTGATATTTTTTAAATAAAATTTAAATTTAAATTTTATATACGAAAAAAATATGCGTCAAGAGTTTTGCTCTTTAAGAATTAAATATGACTCAAATTGGATTTATTAGGTTATTGAATACAAATAATTTATAAAATAATAATAAAAAAAAAGTTGCAAGAGTTGCATGATGATACATGTGTTTCACAAAACCTAATAATTGCATGTCTTAACTAAGTTAAGATTAATGAGCACTTTGTTATTATGTATCACAATCCTTCTTGGCGAGTAAGAATTTTGTTTCATAATGACTATATCCATCATCCATGTCTCTAAGGAGACAGTCTAATTGTCATAATCTCTCTCATTCAACTCAGTCAGTTTAAATCTCAGTGTAATAAAAAAAAAATGACTATATTCATACAGTTTACTTTTGATCTATCCTTCGTTTTTAATTTTAATAAATTTTTTTTCTTGTACCAAAAATAAATTAAAAAGAGAGAGAGAGAGAGAGAGAGAGAGAGAAAGGGTAGATTTTTTTTTCTTTTTTGTGTTAAAAAATTTATGGTGAATGGTTCAAAAGTGAGATGAGATTTCCTAGATTGGATCATCTAATTAAATCCCAATTCAAAAGAAAAAGGTGTAAAGGGTGATTGTAACAATCAAATGATTTTTCAATCATGCTTTGCTTTTGTTAACTTCTCTCATGCAAAAGAATAAGCAAGACAAAATATTTCTTTCAATCCCATTTTTCATTAGCAATTGGGAAAAGAAAATTTTGGAAATTTTTACACGAGAACCTCTAAATTGAAAAAAAAAATCACGTGTATAAAAAAAATATATATTATAAGAAAATAATGGAGTATAAGGAAAGATAAATTCTCAATTTTAATCGACGCTATCTATATATCAAAAATAAAACTGTAATAAAAAATATAACAATGGGCTTTTGTACTAAAAAAAAAATTGCACAAGAAAGATAAGAATTTTATTTTTAACAAGAAGAATTATTAGTTTACTACTTACTTGTGAATGAAAAAGTCAACACCAGTCAAAATCCAACAAAGGGTAGTCAAGATCCAGCAAAAAAAGATCAAACTGCAAAAGATAAATATAAATGAAATTACAAATTTGAAACTAACAATCAAGAAGGGGTGAAGAGAGAGAGAGAAAGAGAGAGAGAGAGAGAGAGAGAGAGGTTACTAACATGATGAAGCCAGGGTGCCAATGCAGCAAAAGGATCACTGAATCAAAAGAGGAACTAATGTAAGGGAGGGGAAAAAAACTTTACTTCGTAAGCCCTTCAAAGAAGCAGGGGAAGGACTCAAATATATGCTATGCTGCTAATAAACTAATTATGAGATGCCCCCTATTTTTTTTTAATATAAAAAGGAATGGAGCCTATATGTTTTTTGCTTTGATCATTTTCATTTGCCAAATTAATACAGTAAAAATCATATACTGTCTGTAATGAAAAACTCACCAAATGAAGCTAAAAGCATAACTAAGTTGACAGCTACTACCACCACATTTGCTTCATATCTAGAACATATAAAAACTATATTAACAACGAGGCAGAGGATTTACGTGTAATGATTGATAAAGGAAGAAAGGAAAATGCTTACGTGGTTTGAATAGCAACATCAATGGAGTGTTTACTTTTGTGAATAAAGCTTCTAAGGGTAAGTGATTCCTTTTCAAGCTGACTAGAAGTAACATTCAGACGATCACAGATTGGCTGATCATATGGACGCAGAAGGATCTGCATGTTATTGAGAGCATCGGTCGCATTTCGAATCCTTAGGTGAGCTTCACCACCAGCTCCAAGAATGGTTTCTTCTAAACGTTTTGTTCGCTTCAGGAATCCAACGTTTGCAGCTATGACAACACCTGAGGCCACTCTTCATTGTGAAGAAACATGAACACACCATAAGACTGAATTGGGGATGCATAAGGTGTTTGGTATGGGAGGTAATACCCATGCACAAGAAATTCAGAGACAGAGAGAGAGAGAGAGCTTACATGGCAAGGAAGGTAAGCAAAAGAATCAGTAAGAATATGATCATGTAGTACGAGGGGCCTTCAACGGGAGGCAAGGCACCTCCATTACTTCTAGCTCTCAAATTCTTCACAACAGTGAAAATTCCAAAACCAACTCCACAAAAAATCCAAATTCCAGCAATTGCGTACCCATGCACTCCTGTAAATGCCGCAGACTGAAATTTGATCAACATGTATCACTGTTCAATGTAATAACCATAAATTTCCAATTTTCTAGAAAATCCTGGCAATCAATTTAATGGGGGGTGCGTGTGTGTGACTAGAAATTTTAAGATATCACAATTTTAAAAATAATTGAATTTCTTATGTAAATTATGCCATCTAGATTTTGTGATTTGATTCTATGATAATATTATTTTAATTTAAATAACACAATTCATCTTATAAATATCATTTATGTCATTTATACGTGGTGGGGTAATGAAGAACCGACAGAGGCACTAACGTATTATAAAAATTTTGCATTATTTATAAAACACAAAAAAAAAAAACTTTATATGCAAAAAATCAATACTTACAGCCCAGTAATGCTTGTTCTTCAAATCATACCCTCCGTTATAGGATTCAAAATGCCGCAGAGGATCAGGTCTCTCAAAACTCTGCATTCGGACAACAGGGGAACCCAGAGCAACAGGGTTTGTCGAAAACAGACAAGTTGAAATCAAGAACAAAATCAAAGGAACAAACCCATTTGAATTAGACATTGCAAGAGCCCCCTCGGAGTTTGTCGATGTGTCAAAAACTTTTGCAACTTTAGAGAGTGATAGAGAGAGATTTTGGCTTGATCATGAAGGTAGGAATAGCTTGTGGCTATTGTAAATCTTTTTAGAGAGAGAGCGTGTAAAAGAAGGCCGAAAATTTGAGGTTTGCCAACTTCGAGGAATTTAACTTCGTCTATTTTTTTTTTACCTTATATCTTTTACTATATATATACATTTGTTTTTTTGGGTGTCTTATTTTTCTCGATTTCAATCTTTTTCTCACCAAACTTTTAGTGCGCGTGTTTGCTAAATCGATGATCTTTGGGGAGGCTAAAAATGAATGAACGTGCTTTCTTTTTCACTTTTGTTTTGCGCAATTTGATCGTTTTTTTTTTAATTGATAAATATTTAAAATCATATTTTGATTAATTTGATTTAAATATTATTGAATTCAATTTAAAGAAAAACACTTTTATCATAATTTTTTTATTTTTAAATTTCAAACTCTAAATTAGATTAAAAAATTTAATATTTTTTAACTTTCTTTTGGTTACTTTGATCTTTTTCCATTATAAAGATCAGTTGCTATGCAATTATAGTTAACGTGGCAATGTGTAATTGGGTTCCCCCCCCCCCCCCAAAGCATGCTTCTCATAGAAAGTAATTAGAGCCGTGATGGGCAACTAATTTCTTTTTATTCCTCATTTTTTTTCTAATTTAATTTAAAACAATTTAGAGAGAAGATAAGAGAGGTGATGAAAGAAGATAAGGACATATTTTAGAGACACGTTACACTGTGTTGTCAATGAAATTGACTCTATAATTATTTACGATTTTTAATTTTTTTTATTTTTATTTGTGCAATAAATTTTACAAATACAAAGTTTTTTCTTTTTATAGATCTATAATTTGGATGGCAAAAGAAGTATTCTTTTCACTTTTTAATCCGTCAGTAATAGCGACGGATTTGCGATAGATTAATATCAGACATCCATCAATAATAGCGATAGATTTACGACAAATTAACGTCAAACAGTATACTGAGAGATTAGCGATAAAAATATTTCTGTCAATAATTTGTCACTATAGTGATCCACTGTAAAAAAAATTATAAAACTATCAATAATGGATTATCGACGGAATTTTTAACGACGGAAAATATCTGTCGCTAATCCGTCGGTGTAATGGTGAAAAGTAAAAAAAAGTAAAAAGGAATATATGTACAGTTATCAGCGACAAATTATCGACAGAAATTTTTACTATGGATTAGGGACGAAAATTTTATCGACGGATTACCGATGAAAATTTTAGCGATAGATTACCGAAAGATATTTTTCTTTTTATTTTTTATTTTTTTATTTTTGTATTTTTGTATCTTGTATTTTTTTACTTTTTTATTTAATAATTTTTTTCTTTTTCTTTTTATTTTATTTTGTAGAAGAATAATATTATTTTATTTTAAAAAAATTTTTATTATTTTATTTTAAGCTAATATTTTATTATTTTATAATAAATTATGATTTTATATTATTTTATTATTATTGAAAAAAATCTGAGATAAAGATAATAGATAAAAAAATGTTAAACATCTTATTGTGGTCAAGTGATTACGATATTGTTAACATTTTTTATTATGGACAGGTTTGAACCCGGCCGGAGGCATCGGAGAGGAAATTTTTGCAAATTAAAGGAGTTAGCGCACGGGCGGACGTGGGGCGAGCGCGGGCAAGGCGAGTGCGGGCATGGGCGGGGGTGTGAGCCGGATGGTCGGCGGGCGGGGCATGTGTGGGAACACGTGAAGGCGCGTGCATGCGCCTGAGGGCTCTAAGAATTACCGACGGAATTTCTATCACTGATTTTTTTTTCCTGCGGGCAAGGGCAAGGCGTGGGTGGGAAGGTCTGCGGGCGGGGCACGTGTGGGAGCGTGATAGCAAGCATGAAGGTGCGTGTGGGAGCGTGTGAAGGCGCGTGCTTTTCATGAGGGCTCCAAGAATTACTGATAAAATTTCCATTGCTGTTTTTTTTCCTATTTTCTTCTATCAGCGATGGATAATTTAGTGATGGAAAAAAATCTATCGCTGATATTTAGTGATGGATGGTAATCCGTCGGTAATATTTAGAGTGGAGGTTTTCAGAGACGAATTCAGTTAAAAAAAATCAGTAGCTAATCTTTAGTAACGAATTTTTTATTTTCAATGATAAATATTTTCGTTGTTAGTGTTTATAACTATTAATTATGTTTAAAATAAAAAATAGAGACACAAATACTTCAATGAAACGCCAGCATGAATATCAACCTCTAAATTATACATGTTTTGATAAGGACACAAAGACATAAAACACCCCTCTTCAAACCCTTCATGAGATCCTTTTTTATTTTTTATTTTTATAAATCATGGTATTATATTATATTAAAACTAAATCCAATTTAAGTTTGTCTAAATTTTTATGAAATAAATTTGTTTTGATGTCTGTTTTTTCATATTTAAAATTAAAATCAAAATTTTATTAAAAAATATGTCTAATTACTAAAATAATTAAAGATCGATGAAAAGGAGTGTAATTCTAATAGGTCATATATAGATCTAAGCGTTTATTAGTTCACATAGAGTAATTAAGGTTTGGTTGAGCATAGCTTAGTATATCCGAGTCTTGGTCTGGATGAAACGTCAAACATGTGAGGGCGGGGTTGGGATTAATTAAGCTAATAATATGGAAATAATGGATGTTTTAAGGTTTTCTACATATGAAAAGGCATGTCCCTCTTTTTTATTCTTTTTATTATATAAAAATTTTTAAATTTGAGAGAGAGATTTGCACCGATAAATTATCTCTATGAGACGTTCCTCTGTCTCATTCGACGTGCAAAATCACACGGGGAGGTGGTACTCACGCGATATTTATGAGAGTAAAACTAGATATATCACGTCACGGCTTAATAATTTCTGCAATTTTGCCCCAATTTCTTCCATATGTCCACAAACGCCGACCAAAGAAATCAAAATTTACCGGTTAAAAGTGCGTTCCCAATCTCGTAAATATATAAAATATTGGGGCTATTGTTGCTCTTATGGCCATCAACGGCGACCAATCATATTCCTTATTAATGTTTTTCTTTTAAGGAAAAAAAATCGGTTTGGGTTGGACAAGGACAACCCAGCGAATGATGGGCAATTAGGAATCAGAGAGAGGGAGAGAGAGAGAGAGTCGTAGGAGATTCATAGATTTTCCTATCTTTTCCGTTGGCTAAGTTTGTCTGAATCAAAAAATGGGTTTATGGGAAGCTTTTCTCAATTGGCTCCGCAGGAACCTCATCTCTCTCTTTCCCTCCCTCTCTCTCTCTCTATTATTTATTCTTCTGATAGCTACATTTCATTTTCAAATTGATAAAATTGTCAATCTGGGTTCAAATTTAATTGGCCGTCTATCGTTTTTCTAATTATTATTGGGTGTTTTACGGTGAAGGAGAATTTTTATTATTTGATCTCCTGCCATGGACTTTCCAATTTGTGTGAGCGATGTCAATTATGACAGTTTGTTTCTCCAGTTCTTTTCATTGAAACTCTTATCTAGTTAGTCACAAACAACGTAGGACTACTTTAATTAATGGGCATCTATAAGCGTACTTAGTATGCAATTACTTTGCTGTAAGTCCTAATGTAAGATATACAATTCAAGTGCACTTTCTTTGAGGGTTCCGTTATGACGGTGTTCGCACAATTTAAGGCGATTGCGCATCGCCCTATTAGACCATCCTTTGAATCAACTGGATCATTTTTGTAACAAAGCGACGATCCTTTGTACCTGATACTCCATGTTTAGTGCCCATAACATGATTATTTTTTTTTCCTTGAGTACTCAAATTTCAGTCGCGTTTTGTGCCTACTTTATTCTATTTTCTACCCATTTGACTACCTTCTATGCCAACTTGGTACCGTCTTTTGGAGTCGTATGGGGCTTGTACCAATGTTACCTAGATCATGGTATGTTATGGTACTGGGTACTGGTTCAAGAACACAGTTCATTACATATCTTGATTCACAATGTGGCCCGCGGGTGTCTTTTAGATTCTTGGAAAAACAATCCAGTACTTGGAAGCAAAAGAAAAAAAAGGTTAGTTGGAAAATCTGCATGAGTGTATGTTTGTGAGTTCAAACCTAAAGAGTTGAAACCTAAAAGAAAGCCTGCATTTATATTTTACTCTCTCCCATGTCCCTAATCAAAACAGACCCAAACCATCCATCTTCATAACCAACCAAGATAGAGTTCTTCCATATATTACTAGGATATTAGACAGGTAACTGCTGAACTGACAAATCAAACTCATAGAGTGAGATGTCAGTGATGGGCAGAATGCATGCAATTTAAATGCCGTCAATGCAAATCATGTTTTAGAATATTAGGTGGGATGAATAACTTGGAGAACTGAACCATGTTAGCAATTTGGGGTATGTGGAAGACCATTTGCAATGTCCAAGTATGTTGGTTAGAAGTCTTCAATATTGAGTCCGAGATTGTCTCGGGATGCAAAGTAGGGATTAGGCTTAAGAGAAGGTGATTTAAGGCTTTTGCTATGAGTTGCTTCCTTTTCTCCAACGGAACGTTGCCCCAGCCATACTACACTTGCTGCATTTTTTTGATTGATTCACTTTCTCTGTGCAAAACCATAGAGGACAATGCTGGCATAAATATAATGGATGAGGCAAAATCTTCTTATTGGTAGAGGTTTTTGTTCTAGCTGGGCCGTGGAATTGAGTGACCAAGGAATTGTCATCTTGGAGTTTCTTATTAAACAAAGTCAAAGTTTTGAGGATGGATTCTTCCAACAATTGTTGTGGAACTCAAACCAGAACCTAAGCTAGAGAACATGGACCAGTGCTTGCATGTAATCTTTACGATACAGAATCAGTCCACAAGAAAGCCCAAGTTTTTCTCCCCTGGTTTACCAACAGCTTGTGTTGACAACACCACTGGAGATCTCCTTAGAAGGCCTACTACCGTGGCTGTTGATTTGAGGAAAGAAATGGAGGAGTGTCTTATCCAGAGAAGACGAAAGTCTTGTTGCAGAATCTGTGATCTTAGGAGTCGGCTCAGAAGCTGAGCCATCTGATCACCCCTTGATATTATTTCTAATCTTCTTGATGATTTTGCTAGTTTGAAGAGAAACTTGTTTAGTCAGGTTACATGATGGCTTCCAAGTGAAAAGAGAGAGGACAACATAGATGATTTTTGTACAAGAGGTGGAGATTAATGGGTTTTGGTTGATAAATTCAAGACAAGCTATTGTACAAACTTTGCTCTAGAATGTTGACTTCAAGAACAATTTTCACTGTGACATGAAATTTAACTTTAAGGAAGAGTTTGCTGGCCATGTTCTTTGGTGCAAATTTAGGATGATGAACTATACAAATGAAGGCTGCAGTGCCATTTTTTGTGCATCTCATCTGGAGCAGCATGATTTATCCTGTCCTTTAAAGATAATCCCATGTGAATAAAATTGCTCTGAAAACATTATGAGACATAAATGACACTGAATAACTGTTTGTCTAATGAAGCAGGTGAACTGCCATTTCTATCCAGTTAGCTGTACAGTTGCCATACCTCAATGTTCAACTGATCAGCATCACACCAAGAATCTCCAAACTCATTTTGTGTATATTCTTAAACTTATTCAGAACGATGCATCTGACAAGGACCTGAAAAAGCAAGTTCAGCAACTGGAAGAAATATCATCTCCCAAACAGCTAGTGAATGTTTGTGGTGCTAGATCCTTGACCTTTGCTGTCAAAGAGCTCGAAGCAACTCTTGGATGTTTAGAAATCACTATCAACAAAGAGACTATCAAGGGCAATACAGAGCATTCAAATTTTGAAGAATTGCTCAGGAGGAACCAGAAAAGTTAGATTTTTATAAAGCAACCAAATTCATACACAATTACTTCTTTCTTTCCAAAGACGTGTAATCTTTTTTAACTTTTTCATTTTTCCATTTTTCTTTGTTCAGGCATCTGTTTCGGGTGCTTGTTGTTGGGTTCTCTTTCCTCCTTTTCATTTTTCTGCCCCGCTGCTTGGGTAAATATGTCAATTTTGAGGATTTCGTAGCGTGTGACTTTGGCAATGCCATTATTTTAATATAAAATGACTCTGCTTTAATTGGTAGTCAAATACCTTCCACACTGCGCTTTGAATTGGAAGAAATGAATCATATAGTTTTTGTATTTTCACATAACGGGATGTCAATGAGTTTATCACATAGGAATTTTGCATTCAAAATGCTTGAATTGCATGAAAATTTGTTGACATCTTCTACATCTTCCCTCAGGACTAGATTTGTCACGTTGTTTCCTTAGGGAGAAGAAATTGATTAACAAAGTTGTCGATATGTCTGCCTAAAGTTGTCATGGACTTTTACATTGCAAAAAGTAATCATGGTTATTAGAAGCTTGGCACTGAAGAGATTGCAGGATATGCCTTGTTCCTTGGGGCTTCAGCTTCAGCTGCTTGAATTTTCAATATTCCTTTTTATTTCTCAACGAATGGGCACTTTCTTCTGGAAATCCTAGCTATTCTTAGCATGATATTGGGGGATCCTCACAGACAAGGTCGAGAAGTACATACATGATTGCCACCCATCCTTTTTCTCGGTAACATGGAACGAGTAGTGAAGCCAGGACCAGATTAGTAAGATAAAACAAACAGAAACTCTTATAGTTGTTCTGTAAAAGGAATACTTTTGGAGAAATATGATTTTGCTGATCTGGTTTATACTATATTCATCCTGTCATTACAATGTTAAAATAGTACTTTCTCTTTCAGAAGCATTTTGGATTAAGTTGTTAGTTTATTGTCTAGCTTTCCCAATACGGTCTCACCATCTGTATATCATGGCAGCCTCTTTTTCAAGCAGGAGATGGAGCTCTCTCTAATAGGTCTTCAGAATGCAGGAAAAACATCACTTGTCAATGTTGTTGCTGTAAGTTACTTGGTATTATTCACCTGTTTCCTTTGTTCTTATTCATTTTACCAGAATCTTGCTGATGCTTTCACACTCTTTTCTTCATTTTGTCCTCAGACCGGTGGATATGGTGAAGACATGATCCCAACCATGAGTATTGCTATTTTGAGGTGGACCTTTTCTTGATGGAGAGCCTTTCCAATATTTTGTATCTTCCAAGGAAGTTAGAAAAAAATGCAGAGGCCAATGTCTCCTTTTGCAGGACTCATGCCCTACATTTGCAAGAGAAAGATTGATAGATCATAAAAAAGGAATGATCTTTAGATTCAAGCACATTTTTGTATTATCGAAGTTTCTGTTTAGTATCCTGATATTTGCAATATGTCCAAAAGAGCCTTGTGTAACTCTTTAACTTGCAGCTAATTGCAATTGATAAAAGTGTACATCCCACCAAATGCAGTTCCTATTAAGAAGACCTGATAAATGCCTAGCATAGGAGGAGGAAATCAAAGGAGGCTCCCAAAGCCTCCTGCTCTACATTCAATGTTTTTGGGATATAGTTTTCTGGTGCTTTTATTGAAGTTTAGCTGACAGAGTATCATTGCTTTTGTTTTTGTTTTTGTTTTTGTTTCTTCCCCCCCCCCCCCGAAGGTTGGATTCAACATGAGAAAGGTTACTAAAGGGAATGTTACAATAAAGTTGTGGGATTTAGGAGGTCAACCCAGGTTCCGCAGTATGTGGGAGAGATATTGCCGTGCTGTTTCTGCTATTGTGTATGGAAGGAACTGTACCTCTATTTCCTTTCAACTTTAGATCAGTACCAACTTTGCATCACATGCATAAATTTGGAATTTCCTTTTTCTATATCTGTGTTGCAATCATGCTTCATGTTGTTGTGCCCTGTAATTCAGAAATCTTTTGTTTTATGTAAGGCAATTAGTTTTTTCTAATTCACGGGTAAATTCAAAACTAATAATTTCCACCAGTTTTGGCAATTGTTCTTTAGAATTTAATAGCATTTATGTGTTGTCTTCTTGCTGAACTTCCATATGGATGTTTCCGTGTACTATATGTAGTTAAGAGGGCTTTTTCTCTTTCTTTCAACAACTCCCATAGATTTCATTTTGGAGGCTAGTAATAAAATGCTCGAGTTGGAGACGACTCCTGTTCTTCTCTAATGCACTGATGTTTTGCTATTCAGCAGAATTTTGAATCTTGCTGATGACTAGGTCGCTTATTTTTACTTTCTTGAACCGGAACCTTTGTGCAGTTGTGTTGTTGATGCTGCTGATCATGAGAATATAAGGATTTCGAGAGGTGAACATCATGATTTGCTTAGC
Source organism: Dillenia suffruticosa (assembly GCA_033439265.1). Classification (NCBI taxonomy): domain Eukaryota; kingdom Viridiplantae; phylum Streptophyta; class Magnoliopsida; order Dilleniales; family Dilleniaceae; genus Dillenia; species Dillenia suffruticosa. The sequence continues at coordinate 5,641,605 of JAVTVX010000027.1, forward strand.
AAACCTTCTCTTAGTGGTATCCCTTTGCTGGTCCTTGGGAATAAAATCGACAAACCTGAGCCCTTGACCGAACAGGATTTGACCAAGGCAATGTGAGTATTCATAGATAGTCTCAAATCTTTAGTGAAGATGTTCCTAAAATCCTGTTTTTCCATCACTTTTTGAACTGACGATGGCATTTTGTATCCAGGGGGCTTAGGACCATATCTGACAGAGAAGTTTGCTGCTTTATGATCTCTTGCAAGAACTCACCAACATTGATTCAGTTATCGACTGGCTTGTGAAGCACTCAAAGTCCAAGAGTTAAGAAGGCCCTTTTCATGGTGTTCATTTCAATTTGCTGAGTGATATTTTTCCATGGGGAGAATAGATTTATTTGTCTATCCTAGTGGTTCATTTGTTTCACTATTTTTTCCTCCATTCTTCATGGCTGTGATGTGATGTATAACGTACATTAAATTATTTGCAGCTTGGAAGGTTCTTTGCACATTGTGCGTTCTAAGTTGTACCATTCTCTTTACCATACAAATTACTTGTATTTTAACAAAGCCGCTAGATAAATGCAAGATATAGCATTGTATGGGAGTTTTGAGGGGGGAGAGAACGAGCGTTCATAAAGGGAAGGGGAGGGATGGGGACAAAGCATCCCCTTCCTCTTGTTTACATGTAATAAAAGAGGTGAGTGAATAAATATCTTAGCATATTTTGATTTTGTTCCCCTCCTTTCCAAATCCTCTCGGTATTAAAAATAAAATAAAAACACTCAATCATGATGGTGTTGGTTTATCTTTTCCCTTCCTCCCAATTCCTAATAATATATATTAGTAAACATAATTGACTAAATCTATTTATAGCATTTGGCTTTGTACCTATTTCTTTTTCATAAAATGTTTTGATGAAGTAAGAAAAATCAATCCATTTAAAATATAATTTTTTTTATTTTTTAAAATAAAAGAATAAGTTTTTTAAAGTGACTTTTCAAAAATTAATAGTTAATTATATTAATAATTTTTTTTCACATATTACAAGTATTAATATCTTTAAAATTTATAATTATTATTTGACAATTATTATTTCTAGTAAAGTATAATATTAAAAAAATGATAATTATTGGGTCAATGGCTGTTTAGGTTTATTTTTTATTTTACTTTACTTTATTTTATCTTTTCTCTGCGGCCCAAGAACCAGTTTGCAGGCATTCTGGTTTCTACACCTTAGCCTTAACTACTCCAAATACTCAGCACTTTTCTTTCTCCTTTCTCTACTTCACTTCAATGGAAGCCACAACAAGGTCTCTTCCACTTCCAACACCTCCGCCCACAGACCCACAAGTCGAGAGCATCAAAAAGAGACTCCTCCAAAAAGGGGTTTACCCAACTCCCAAAATCATCCGCACTCTCCGCAAAAAACAGCTCCAAAAATCAGTCCGCAAATCCAAACGCCAATTAGAAAAATCCCAAATCAAACCACTCTCAGATTCTCAACAACAAGCCGAATCCGAAGAAACACTGTTCAGAACAATCTCTAATGAGTACAGACAACTAAAGAGAATCCTCAAAACCAAAAATGGGGATGAGGAAATTGATCTCGTTTCAATGGTTGGAAAGCCATGGGAGGGTTTGGAGAAAGTTAAACTGAGAGAAATAGTGGATGCAAGTGTTGTGTTTGATGAAAAGAGGAAGCTCAGGAGAGAACATTTGAGAGCATTGGGAGAAGTTTTTGAAGAGAGAAATAAGGAGGAATTGTCGAACCTTTTCCTAAACGATGATGTTTTGGAGGAAGAGGGAGGTGGCTTGGTGAGTGAGAATAAAAAATGGGACCCTGAAAGGTGGCAAAGGAGGTTTGGAGAGAAGGAAGCAATTGGGTTTCTTGTTCAGAGGTTTGTTCTTTCTATAATGGGTTTTGTGTTTATGTTACAATTTTTGTTTCCTGTTGATTGATTTGTTTTTGGGTGATTTGATTTAGGTTAAGTGGTAAGCAGTTCACAGCGAAAGACTGGAAGTTTTCACGGATTATGAAACAGTCTGGGTTACAGTTTACTGAAGTTCAGTTGCTTAAAATTGTTGGAGGGCTTGGTGCCAGTGGAAATTGGAGGCCAGCACTGTCTGTTGTGGAATGGGTTTACGGCTGCAAGGAGCTCAAGCTAATCAAGAGCAGGTCATTTAACACTCTTTTTCATGAATGTGGTTTCTCTTTCTGCATTAGATATATTGGATTTGTGTGCGTTTATGAGGCGTTTTAAAATTGAGCATACGCAGAGCATGAAAATTTGCTATTACTTGAGTTATTATCATATTGGTACATCTAGGTTGTGTTTTGTTAGATTTAATCGACACTAGCGGAGGTATGATAATTTTTTGGAAAAATTAAAAGATTTTGTTTACGGGTATATTTCAGTAAATAAACGTAGAAAATCCCAAAACTACAAAAGCTTTCTCAATGATCTTGCAATTAGGATGATAACCACGCCACATGAGTTATCAATGCAATCCGGCGATAAAATGACACAAATTCCCTACCTGGAATTTTCTCTAAGCCCTCAATGAACTCACTTTAGAGAATGTGTTTTCTCAAACTCAATTCTCTCTGGAAAAAATGTGTGTTCTCTTTGTATGAATTATACATCAATTCTCTCAAATTGAAGAAAATAATTGAAGTCACGTAGTATAATGGGGAGATTTAGGGGGAGTGGAGATAATAGGGTTATCCAACTATTATATTTTTGTTTTAAGTTTAAATTTAAATGTTTTTTACTTTTGTGGTAAAATTCCTTACGTGGACATATTTACTAACATCTCTCATTTGCACACTAGGGCATTTTACAGTCATTTTACATCACCCTGTTGGACTTTCTTACAGGATTAGTGTCATGTGACTGACGAGTACACTTCCAAGCAAAAAACTTTTCGATGCATCTGTTAGGATGATCGATAAATCACCGTTAGTATAAAAAAGAACTCGTTGTACCCCAGACTCAACGTAGTTACATCTATCGAGTCATTTTTCTCATCGAAAGTGATCCACAATTATTACTTAACCGTGTATTCACTATTATATTTGAATTCCAATATGGATAAGCATAACAGACCGGTCGGTGAATATTACACAATGATGTAATGTCGATTGATCTTTCTTTTCCCAAACTTGAATTTATTAACCTCAATTCAGTTGTTTTGTTATACTTGTCCCTTAAACCTCAATTATTTTTCAGATCATAGGTAAACGGACTAAAATAGTAAACACTGAATCAAAACTTTAAAAATAGTCAAAAGTAATAAGGGTACAAGAGATCCCACCTAATGGATCTCGGATCTCACACAGTGGGAACGAAAATCATGATCATACTATCATCTCAAATAATAACTCTCACTATCTCATGATTGTCTTATTACACGCGGCATGAAACACGTGCTACAATGTTATTCTTTCATCTCTCAAAAGGTTATATGTCAGATTTCTCTAATATTGTGCAGATATGAGACTCAATTTACGCATAAGATTTTATTCAGAGATCCCAGAGAGAGTATCTCAGAGATAATATCACTAGACGCAGATGATATCTGAGATCTTAAATCTGACTACTTACAAACAACATGAATGTGGGTATGTTAATATCGGTCATAACACATATTATTTCATCCTGAATACATGTCAAAGAGACTTATGTTCTAGCAGAGCTACTCTCAAAGTCTCTTATAACTTGAAACCATCCCAACCCCGCTCACTCAGAGTTAGAGAGGGTCACTCGTGTGAAAGAGTCGACCTCGCCTATCTAACATTTTTTTATCACATCACATCAAAAAATATATGGTAACAAACAAGTGCATTAAATAAAAAATATAATAACTCGTGTGTGACTAAATAATGCACAAGAATCATATATATATATATATATATATATATATATATATATATATATAAAAGTAACAAGTATCAATATTGTCAATACAATACAAAATGAGAAATGTCAAAATATATGCAAATTTAGTAACTCTCTATATCCTATAAACGAGTTTTTAGTAATAGCTTTGGTGAAGGGGTCAGACACCATACTGTGTGTAGAAGTGTACTTGACAGTTATTTCACCCATTTCGATGATGTCTCACGAAATTGTATCTAATATCAATAGTCTTCAGAGCCAAATACTTTCCTGAACTACAAGTTAGCAAATCACGAACTCAGCCTCCATTGTAGTTCGAGCTACACAGGTTTGCTTCTTACTGCTCCAAGAAATGGCACTACCATTGAGTAAGAAGGCAAAACCTGATATTGATTTGCGTTTATCCAAATCACTGTCCCAATTGACGTCTGAATATCTTAAAATGCGCAAATCACCTTCTCTTTGACACAAGGAGAAGCTCGCAGTTCCATTGAGATAACTGAGAATCCTTTTCATTACTCTTTAGTAACACCTTTTAGGATTTGATTAATATCTACTCATCAAATCGACTGCATAACAAATGTCTGGTCGTGTACACAACATCACATACATTAAACTTCCCATTGAATTGGAATAAGGGATTTTGCTTATTTTCCTTGCTTCTTCTTGAGTTTTGGGACACATCTCAAGACTAAATCCATTACACTTGGCGATAGGAGTATCCATAGGATTACAATCGTTCATCCCAAAGAACTTGAGAATCTTTCTAATATAAGTCTCTTGTGAAAGAGTCAACATCTGTCTCGAACGATGTCTCTGGATCTTAATTTCGAGAATGAACTGAATTTCACCTGTGTCCTTTAGGTCGAAACTCGATGATAACCATGTGTTAATAGTCATCAAATACTCAATATTGTTTCCAACCAACATTATATCGTCTACATATAGAGACATGATCATAAAAGAGTTATCGAAACGTATCAAATACACAATAATTCTCCTCGATCATTGTAAAACCATAAGATATCACATATTCATGAAATCTCAGATACCATCACTTGGATGACTGTTTTAGACCGTATATCAACTTCCAAACTTGACAAACCTTATCCTCCTTGCCTACTAGAGCGATCCTAGAGGGTTGTTCCATGTAAATCTCCTCATCCAAATTTTCATTAAGGAAGGTTGTCTTTTAAGTCCATTTGGTGTAACTCCAGATCTATACTCGCGACAATCGCTAAGAGTAAACGGATCGACGTAAATTTGACTACAGGAGATAAAGTCTTCTTGTAGTCAATGTCATTTGTCTGTGCGTAACCCTTGGCTACCAGACGGGTCTTATATCTCTCTATGATCCGTCGGCCTTTCTTTTGACTTTGAGAACTCACTTATTCCCTATTGCCTTTCTTTCTTCAGGTAAGTCAACTAGGTCCCAAACCTTGTTGACTCTCATGTATTCCATCTCCTCTTGCATAGCCTTTAACCATTGGTTCTTCATAGGACCCTCAAGAGTGTCATTAAATGTCTTGGATTTCTCATCATTCTCGAGAGTCATAATGAGAATCTCATTCTCAATCGGAAAATGATATCGTGATACTTATCCCAGACTACTCTTAGGAGGAGGGGGAGCCTTTTCACCTCTAGATGAGCCACTCTCACTAAAACCAAGATCCGTAATGGTTTTTTGAGTCCCGCAGTTGGACTCAACTGAGCTGTTAGGTTCACCCATCTCATAGAAGGTAAAATCCCAATTGATTTCGCCTCTCTTACGGAAATCATTTTTCAGGAACGCGGCATCACGAAACTCAATTTTAGTAACTGTGTCATCCATATGCTTATTTAGGAATACATGCCTCTTGGAGTGTTCAGAATATCTTATAAAGATACGTTTTTTTTCTTGCGGGCTTAACTTGGCGTGTGAATGTGAGGAATTGTGAACATATGCGACACATGGGTCTCAAGTGGCTAAGGTCAGATTGACTCCCTATCCAAAACTCGTATGGAGTACTAACTACTGATTTCGTTGGAATACGGTTGAGAACGTAGGCAGCAGTTACTAATGCATCTCCAATGGAAGATGGGAAAATTGGTCTACGCTATCATAGACCTTGCCATCTCCAACAGAGTCCTATTTATTCTCTCGACTACTTCATTCTACTGGAGTATAGCAGGAATAGTCAACTGTCTCATAATACACTTTTTAAAACAGAGCTCTTTGAATTGCGCCTAGATCAATTATGAGAGTCTTCACTTTCAAGTCTACTTGATTCTCAACCTCGCTGATAAACCTCCTGAATTACTCCAATGCCTCAGACTTGTGCGAGATCAGATAGACGTAATAGAAACGCATGTAATCGTTTATAAACGTAATAAAATATATAGTTCCATTTCGGACTCTCACATTCATAAGCTCATAGATATCAGAGTGGATTAACTGCAATGGAGTTTCAGTTTTTATTGTCTTTCCAAATGGCTCCCTTGTAACTTTTTCAGTTAGGCAAAACTCAAATAGAGCAACTCGACCCTAGCTAACAGGCCCAATAGGCCACTCGCAACTAAATGGTTCATCCTCTCTTGTCTTATGTGGTCAAGTCTACCATTCCAAATAGTAATATTATCAATCATGCTATCAAATGTAGAGGCAATAAAAAATAAATGAGAAATATCATTAAAAGAAACCACATCCGGTGCATATAGTCAATCTTGGATTAAATCGGTACAAGTCAAACAGAAACTCTAAAATTTTCGAAGAAAACAAAATATCATAAACGATTAAGACAAAATACAAATACAAGATTCCGTCGAATCTTGGAAGCATACAAAATATCATGTAAATATAGGATTTGGTAACTCCGCAGCATTAGGTTGCGTGTACCAATCCCATAGCCACAAATGCTTCGTTCCCCACATATAGCCTCATCGCACGAGATTCAATCAGCGGAACTCTACATACATGCTCCTATCACGAGGTGCATGGTCTATCTATTGAGTCTACAATTCACAAAGGAGAGGAGTCAATGAGCATCACAGTAGATGAAACAAAACTCAAACCATATAAAGAAGAAAGATATATCTTTCGCTTGTCACACTCGCGAGCGAAATGTCCAATCTTACCACATACACAACACTTAACTTTGCTCTTATCGAGCTCTTTCTTCCTGCATTTTTGTCTTTTGTCGTCGATTTTGACGGATGGCTTTTTCTTGCCATGGTCTCTGGTCTTCTTGTCATGTTTGTACCATTTGTGCTTGATATTTGGGAGCCCTTACTCGACTTCCTCATGTAAGCACGACCCGAAACAGATCTAGCCATCTCTTGGCGCTTCTCCTTGAGTTCACAGTGTCTACTCACATTCATGAAAGTACGAATACACTTACTATGTATGAGGTAAGTTTTAACAACTTTTCAGGAGTTAGGTAGAGAATGTATCACCCCCATTACGTGAAACTTATCCGATAGTAACTTCCCCATATTCTTCAAAGAGACAATCATATTAAACATGTGCATGAGATGCTATTTCATGTTATGATCCAACCACTTCTTATAAGTAATAAACTTATAAGTTATCATTCTCAACTTAGGAACTCGCTGGGAGCCAAAACGTTCTTTGAGAGCAAACCAGACGGATATCGCAGTAAAATACTACTCATAGACAGGGATCATATCATCGTGCATGCTACTAAAAAAGATTGCACTAGTCTGGTCATCCTTTCTCTTCTATGCACGAAATATCTCCTGGTCTCGTCTTGTCTGAGACGTGGTACCCTCCCCGAGATCTTTCATCTCGTGCTGTATAATCTCTGCTAGTTCTTGTTTCTCGAAAACCAACTGAATCTTCCGGTATCAAATCTCATAATTATCACCGTTCAGTTTGTCTCCCTTCACGAGAACAAGCACGACAGTCTTTGTTGCAGTCATTGTCTCTGTTACATAGAAAAGAGAGACGCTAGTGATATATGATGCTTATTTTCACAATTTTGCATACCCTACGAATCAACAAATCCTAAATAATTCAAGTATAGACCCCAAAGCAAGCGTACGAGTCAACAGACACCATATATCACAACCCGAGATCGCATCTTACCATCCAAACTTGGATTCGACGCACAAAAACTCACAAATAGTCACATATATGGACATAGGACCCTCAGAAAATTGAAAAAATCCAATCTAAGACAACTCGAAGCGCTACCGGATGTCATACGTGCCGCCATGCACCGGCAGCAGGCTGGCGCACGCGCCAGACCCGTCGAGTGAGGAAGAACTGGCACAGATCCGCGGGCGCGTGAGCTACACACGCAGAGGCGCATGATGCCCGCAAGTGCAGGTGTAGGCACATGATAATCACACGCGTTGAGGCGCGTGAACAGGGTCGGACGGTCTGGGTCTTTCTGATCCGGATCCGCATCCCGACCCAGGGGATGCAGGTCAAGTGCATGGGTGTGCGTGCAGGACGCACCGTGTGCCTGGCTCGTGGTAGCATGCCGCCGACGCATGGCGGCATGTAGGACGCATGGCGGTGCGTCAGGTCATCCCGAATTGGATTTTTTCAATTTTCTAAGGGTTCCACATCCGTATATGTGACTATTTGTGGGTTTTATTCACCGAATTCAAGTCTGGACGGACAGATGCGATTTCGGGTTGTGGTGTATGATGTCCGTTGACTCATACGCTCGTTTTGGAGTGTACACTCGAATCATTTAGGATTTGCCGATTCGTAGGGTGCACAAAAATGTAAAAATAAGTATAATTTTTTATTAACGTCTCTTCTCTGTATAACAGAGGTAATGGTTGTAACAAAAACTGTCGTGTTTGATCTCGTGAAGGGAGACAAACTGAGTAGTGACAATTATGAGATTTGGCACCGAAAGATTTAGTTAGTTTTCGAGGAACAAGAACTAATAAAGGTTCTATAGCATGAGATGAAGAACCCCAGGGAGGGTACCACGCCTCAGGCGAGACGAGATCAAGAGGCATTTCATGCATAGAAAAGAAAGGATGGTCAAGTTAGTATAGTCCTTCTAAGCAGCATCCACAACAATATGATCCTTATCTATGAGCAATATTATATTGTGTTGTCGATCTAGTTTGCTCTCAAAGAGCATTTTGGCTCACAGTCAACTTTTAAGTGAAGGATGATGACTTATAGGTTCATTATCTATAAAAAGAGGCCGGATCATAGTATGAAATAGCATTTTATGCACATGTCGAGTATAATTGCTTTTTTGAAGAATATGAGAGAGCCACTATTGAATGAGTTTCAGGTATTGGGAGTGATCAAGTCTCAATCTGACTCCTGAGAGGTTGTTAAGACCTACCTCACACTCACTGAGTATTCATATTTTCATAGATGTGAGTAGACACTGTGAGCTCAAGGAGGAGCACCAGTAAGTCGTTAGGTCTGCTTCAAGTAATGCTTCCATGGCGGAGTCGAGTAAGAGCTTCTGTGGTACCAAGCGCAAACAGTGCAAACATGACTAGAAGATCAAAGGTCATGGTAAGAAGAAGCCATCTGTCAAAACCGATGACAATGGATAAAAGTACAGGAAAGCAGAGCTCGATAAAAGGAAAATCAAGTGTCACATATGTGACAAATTTGGACATTTCGCTCATGAGTGTGTCGAGCAGAAGGTATATCTTTCTTTTTTGCATGGTTTGAGTTTTGTTTCATTTACTGTGATGTTCACTGACTTCTCTCTTTTGTAGATTGTAGACTCAGGAGTCACCGATCATGTAGATCACAATAGGAGCGCGTACGTGGAGTTTTGCCAATTAAGTCCCCATGCGATGAGGCTGTATGTGGGGAACAAAACATTTGTGACTAATAGAGAGATTGGTGTTAAAATATGAAATAAAGAATGAACAATATGTATTTGAAAAAATTAGAATTTCATTGCAATTTTGAGAGGGTTTTTACATACAATTCTTGAGAGTGTTTTTCATAATTTACAAGAGAGAGTAGACAACCTATTTATAATCCAAAACCCAAAACGAGCTGTTGGAGACAAGGAAAGAGCTATTAGACACAAAAAACTAGCCGGTAGAGAGAGGAATAATTAGCCGTTATAAATTTTGTCCAAAATGCCCTTGCTTGCTTTTTGAACAGATTCTATCTTCTTTTCTTGGGTTTTGTTTATGAGACCTAATAGCCTTTATTGAACATTTTTTATTGAGTTGATGAGAGGAGTAATTTATTGGTATGTTAGGTGGGTTGAGTGAAATTTTTTTTCAACACTCCCCCTCAAATTGGGCGCGTAGATGTCGATAGTGCCCAACTTACTCATTATTTCTTGAAAATGAGCTACGGTTCCTCCTTTAGTGAAGATATCCACAAGTTGATTTCTTCCATTCATGTATGTTGTAGAGATTATCCCTTCTATTTTTTGGCGTATGAAATGACAATCTAGTTCTATATGTTTTGTGCGTTCATGAAATACTGGATTGGAGGTAATATGAATAGCAGATTGATTGTCGCAATAGAGTTTGATTGGTGTTGTGACTTTGAGCCCTAGCTCCTCTATTAAGACTCTTAACCATACTATTTCACTAGCGGCAGCCGCCATGACTCTATATTCGGCTTCCGCGCTTGATCTAGACATAGCATATTGTTTTTTGCTCTTCCAAGCTACTAAGTTTCCTCCTACGAACATGCAATATCCTGTGGTTGATCTTCTATCCATGGAGTCACCTGTCCAATCAATATCGCAATATTCTACAATTTCTGAACCTCTATTATTTTTCATCCAAATTCCTAATCCGGGAGATCCTTTAGATGGAGCAAAATCCTTTCAGCAGCCATCCAATGTTGCTTTTTCGGAGTGTGCATGTGCTGGTTAACCCTACTCACAGCTCAAGCGATGTCTGGTCTAGTGATGATGAGGTAGATTAGTCTCCTTACGAGTCGTTAATATCTTTCAACATTCTCACATGACTCATCATCATCAATTAGTGGTCCGGATGTGGAGATGGGGCTACGTGCTGGTTTTGCTCCTAGTTTACCTGTCTCCTGCAACAAATCAAGAGTATACTTTCTTTGGGATAGAACTAGCCCATTAGGACAATAAGCTAGTTCAATTCCTAGAAAGTACTTTAACTTTCCTAAGTCTTTGATTTCAAATATAGACTTCAAAAAATTTCTAAGTCTATGTGTTGTATGTCATTCTCGGTGATAATAATATCATCTAGAGCGATAGTTTTTTTTCACTTTCTTTCTTAACAAAGAGTGATGAGTCATTATTGTATTTTGAAAATCCACAACTAAGGAAAGCATGACTTAATTTGGCGTACCATGCTCTAGGGGATTGTTTTAATCCGTAGATGGCATTATGAAGTTTGCATACTTTCCCTTTATAATTTTGGAGCTCTTGTGGTAGTTGTGTATAAACTTATTCTTTGAGATCTCCTTGTAGGAAGGCATTTGCAACATTCATTTGATACATGCTCCATCCATGATTTATGGCCAAGGACATTAGTACTCTAATTGTGTTCATCTTTGTTACGGGGGCATAAGTTTATTTGTATTCTATTCCATAAGTTTGAGTGAATCTTTTAGCCACCAATGTTGCCTTGAATATATCTATTGAGCCATCATTTTTGTGTTTGATTTTGTATACCCATTTGCATCCTACGACTCTTTTGTTTTTAAGCAGCTTGGTGAGTTCCCAAGTTTCATTCTTGGTAAGAGCATCTAGCTCCTCTTCCATGGCTTTCCTCCACCTTGGATACCTCTTAGCTTCTTCAAATGATTTAGGCTCCTGTTCTTTGTCTATGTTACTCAAGAATACTTGATGACCCAAAGAAACATGTGAGGTAATATAATAATCATAGATAGGATATTTACGGCTGATCCATTCTGATGGTGAAAGTCTCAATCTAGTTGATCTTCGTAAGGGAGGTGAAGAATTAGGAGGCTCTTCGGATTTCTCTGAATTTTGTTCTTCATGTTCGGCCTTTTCCATTTGTTGAGCTCCCCCTGAATCATTTGATGGTTCTTCCTCCAAATGACTTGATTCTTCTTCATTTGTTTGGGTATTTTCATAAGCTCCTTGAGTTTCGGTCATAGGGATTTGATAAGAAGAAATTAAGAACTCCCATAGTTTTGTTTGAATCTCTTCTTTTTGTGGTTCATGTGCCTCATTTCCTGCAAAATAGAATACTTACACCACAAATATCACATTTTTTTATGTGTATGTTTTGTTAGTCTTTGTATCGTTACATCTATATCCTTTTTCGAATGAAACATATCCTAGGAATAGACATTTCCTTCCCTTATGGTCCAACTTGTCTCTAAAATGTAGTGGGATGTGGATATAACATACGCATCCAAAAATTCTAATATGTGAGAGGTTTTGTTTCCTTTTTAAGACTAGTTCTAAGGGAGATGCACCCTCCAAAGTTTCGGTGGGTATTAAGTTTATAACATGAATAGCGATTCTAAATGTATCGTCCCAATATTTCTTTGGTACATTAGCATGGAACATCATGGACCTAACTGTTTTTAATATGTGCCGATTTTTGCGTTCGGCAACTTCATTTTGTTGGGGTGTATAAACACAAGACTTTTGGTGGACAATGCCATTATCTACCAAGAAATTTTCAAATTTGTGGCTCGTATACTCTCCACCATGATCGGATCTAAGAACTTTTATTTTTGCATCAAACAATGTGGTCACACATTTAATGTAGCTTTTGAGTGCTTCAAAAGTTTGATCCTTTGTATGTAGGAAGTATATCCAAGTATACTTAGTCCTTTGGTCAATAAATGAAATGAAGTATTTGTAGCCTAAGTGAGATACAATAGGGGAGGTCCAGATATCTGAATGCACTAATTCAAAAGGAGCATTATATCTAATTTCTTAGATTCAATATGTTGACCTAGTTTTTTTTCCAAGAATGCATGCCTCACAATGCTTATTTTCAATACTCATATTTGGAAATAGGTGTTTTAGAGTTTGACTACTAGGGTGATCTAAGCGTGCATGCCAAAGAATGTTATCATCATGAGTATAAGCAGCAAATGCGTGTTGCTCTTGATCTAAAAAATATAAGCCTCCTTTCCTAGATCCTTTTCCAATCAATTTATTTGATTTTAGATCTTGAAAGGAGACGGTATCTGGATCAAAAATGACTCTACACTCTTGATTCTTAGTAATTTTGTTTATGGAAAAAAGATTGGAAGTGAGTTTGGGAACATATAAGGCATTTGTTGGTTTTCCAAAAAGATCAATTTTTCCGATTTTATTCACTTCTAATTTCTGTCCATTAGCCACCCTAACTGTCACATGATTATGGAGGTTTTTAAAATGTTTAACTTTTCTTTTATCTTTAATCATGTGACAATCGGTTTTGGAATCTATGAGTAAATATTCTGAATTTAGATGAGTAGAAGTGTTTTGATTGTTACCAACTAATAACGATAATTGTTGATGCCCTTTCAAGCAGCCGTCTACCCTTGTTTGGGGTGCAGAACATTCGGTCATCATAGAGGTATAAGTGACTACACATTGATCTATTGCTTGTGAACCGAAATTTGATGGAACCTCAGGACTATGATGATCTTTTAGAGCCGACTGCTGCAGGCCTTTTATGTATTCATTCATCTTGATTTGAAGCTCATCAAATTTGGCTCTTATTGAGGATAGTGGATTTACATTGCGTGCATCAGTTTGGTGGCCGAATTTGAGAGGAATGGAAGGATTTTGTTGCAGCTCCATTGTTGCGTTAAAGATATTTCTTCCATTTAGATTCTGGCCTTGATTTTGAGGTATTTCAGATGTCTTTATTTGTTGAATGATGGCCTTCATCTCTTCGTAATGTGGAAGTGCTTTTATATCGGAGATATCTTGATGCAACTTCCTCCATAGTTCTAAGAATTTGAATGCTCCAAATGGCTCTTTCAAAAGGAGACTTAATTCATCACACAAATTCAGCAACTTTTGCATGAGATCCATCCAATTTGGGTGATCTTTAGTATTGAGAAGATGAAGCGCTACCCCCTCTGATACCATGTTAAAATATTAAATAAAGAATGAACAATATGTATCTGAAGAAATCAAAATTTTATTGCAATTTTAAGAGAATTTTTACATACAATTCTTGAGAGTTTTTCATGATTTACAAAAGGGAGGAGACAACCTATTTATAATCCAAGACCCAAAACTAGCTATTGGAGACAAGGAAAGAGTTGTTAGACACAAAAAATTAGCCGGTAGAGAGAAAAAAATAACTAGTCGTTATAAATTTTGCCCAAAATGCCCTTGCTTGCTTTCTAGACAGATTCTGTCTTCTTTTCTTGGGCTTTGTTTATGAGACCTAATAGCTTTTATTGAACATTTTTGATTGAGTTGATGAGAGGAGTGATTTGTTGGTATGTTAGGTGGGTTGAGTGAAGTTTTCTTTCAACAATTAGTACATGCAAGCTGGTATTACGAAATAACCAAATACTATATTTACATGATGTTTTGTATACTCCCGAGATTTGACGGAATCTCGTATCTGTATTTTGTCTTGATCATTTAGGATATTTTGTTTTATTGGGAAAATCTTGAGTTTCTGTTTCATATGACAATTCTTTGATTTGTATTGGTTTAATCCAAGATAGACTATATACACCGGATGTTATTTCGTTTAATAATATTTCTCATTTATCTCATATTGCCTTAACATCTCATAGCGTAGTTGATAATGCTATTATTTGGCATAGTAGACTTGGCCACATAGGGTAAGAGATGATGAACCGGTTAGTTGCGAGTAGCCTGTTGGGCCTGCTAATTGGGGTTGAGTTGCCTCTATGTGAGTTTTGGTTAGCCGGCAAAGTCACAAGGAAACCATTTGGAAAGACAATGAGAGCTAAGACTCTATTGCAGTTATTCTACTCCAATATTTGTGGGCCTATAAATATGAGAGTCCGAAATGGAATTACGTATTTTATTACGTTTATATACGAGTAGAAGGGGAAATAATATGTGGGTATAATTTAGTAATTTAACATTGTGCGTGTGAATTTTTATGACAATCATGTTGGGGGAGTTGAATGTTACTTTGTCAAATTGTAATTTGAGAGACGAAGGCTCTTTTGTGATGTACTAAGATGCTTGATCTAAGAGAAATGTTGATTAGATCATTGCTAGGGATGAGCGGACTAGCAGTGAGGGAATGTTGATACAATCGTAGTTTCATGTGCTAGTAGTGAGAGGAAGTCATGTTGTACAGAAGGTGCAGAAAGTGAAATGAAGCATTAGGGTGTTTCTATCTTTGAGAACTGGCTCCAGAGTTCTGTATGTGTTCTGAAAGTGAAATGAAGCATTAGGGTGTTTCTATCTTTGAGAACACTTTACGGAGTTCTGTGTGCGCTCTTACAAATACAAACAATACAACTGCTAGGGTGTGGGTTACAATGGCTTTTGAAAGCCAAATTTTAAACTACCTAAGACTTGATTATGCAGTTTCACAACCCAAACCTTTTTTTTTTTTTTGGCCAAAAAACTGAGTAGAAATGGTTTTCTCAGTTTGGCCCAAGCTGTTTGGTCAGGTTTCCACCCATTCATATGCTAATATCTTGGATGTTTAGTCTTCTTATGTAAAAAGATTTCTTTCTTTGACAGGTTTGTGTACACAAAACTCCTGGCTGTTCTTGGAAAGGCAAGGAGGCCTAATGAAGCTCTTCTTGTTTTCAATCTCATGCGAGTATCAACTCTTTCCTTTTCTTAAATCAATCTGTTAAAGTTCCTCTTGGATTTAAAGTGTAATGAATGATTCGCTTTAACTCCGAATTCTTTTAGGAAGACTGCCACATATACCCTGATATGGCTGCATATCACAGCATTGCTGTTACACTTGGTCAAGCCGGCCTGCTGAATGAATTGATCAATGTGATTGAACACATGAGGCAAAAACCTTCAAAAAGAGTTAAGAATGTTTACCGCAAGAATTGGGATCCAATCCTTGAACCTGATGTAGTGGTTTTTAATGCTGTGAGTGAAATTTGTTTATGCACCATCCCTGCTAGCATTTCTTAATATTCATACTTGTATGTCAACTAGGTCTGTGCTTTTGATTCTAGGTTCTGAATGCTTGTGTGCCATCGAATCAATGGAAGGGTGTATTTTGGGTCTTTAAACAGTTAAGGAAGAATGGCCTAAAACCTAAGGGGGCAACTTATGGACTGGCTATGGAGGTAGTTTCTTGGCCATGAACAGCATGAGCTTGTCTTTTTGTTACTTTTATTTGGTCCAATTGTAATTCATGTTTTCTATAAGCAATGCACATGTGCAATATATTTTTACCTTTCTCCTAGAGTTAATGTGTATACTTAAGTCTTACGGGGCTGCTTCATGAAAGGTAATGCTGCGATCTGGAAAATATGATCTTGTCCACGAGTTCTTTAGGAAAATGAGAAACAGTGGGGAACCTCCAAAAGCCCTTACTTACAAAGGTAGTGTTACTTGTCCTCTCCTTTGCAACAGAGATATTGATGTTAAGAGACTAAAGTATATTTATCTGGAATTCTTTAGTTCTTGTAAGAGCCTTTTGGGAAGAAGGTAAAGTCAATGATGCTATTGAAGCAGTGCGGGATATGGAGCAAAGAGGAGTGGTTGGGTCAGCCTCTGTGTTTTATGAGTTGGCATGCTGCCTTTGCTATAATGGAATGTGGCAAGAAGCTATACTGGAGGTATGTTCCTACCCATGGTCTCTTGTCGAATTGAAATTCCTTGATGATAGTGCAGAAGAACCACATGCTGTTAAATTGTTAGACTGCATGGAAGGCTCATGATTTCATTTAATCCTATTGGGTGTCGTTTTTTCCGTTGTTGTTTCCTAGAGAACTTCTAAATTCTTGTTTCATATAGAAGAACGGCATGTTTCTTTGTGTTCCAAAGGCTGCTGATGGACCCCAGCTGGACCTGACACTAGTTTTTAAGGCTGTGATTCCCCCAAAGCAAGCTGCAGTTGTTGCATAACTATATTGCTATGAGTGAAACACTAAGTTTTATTTTCGAGGTTTTTTTTGGCATTTTAAATATTCTAAATTAGGAGTCAAGCAATTTATCTAATTAGGTGTAAGAACATAAAGAGTTCAACTTAGGTTAATTTTTTAATGTACAATTAATAGATAAAGTATTTGGACTTAGGCTTAAATCCCCTTTTAGCACCTAAACTGTTGCCCACAACTGCCCACAACTATTTTTAGCCAGACTTTTAAAAAGCCCTATTAAGACCCTATCCTTTGAAAAGTGTGGCACTTTTGCTACTGCTGTTAATTTAACGCTTTGTTGAATTTAGGTGGCTATTGAATACCTACTTGGCATTTCCACATCATCAAAATTTAAAATACGTACTAACTTCTAATTTATGAATTATTAAAAAAATAACTTCTAGTCAAGTAAAAAAATATTAAAATATATTTATTTTATTTTTAAGTAATAAAATATTTCTTGGTTAAATATTTATTTATATTTTCCTAGAGTTTGAAATTTCAAACCCTAGGAGAAAAATATCTCTGACTTCAACTAATAAAAAATAGTTATTTCATGTTTTAATTAGAAATTAAACTATCTAATTGAGAGATAATTATTTAAATAATCAAGAAATAATTATTTTAATTTTTTTGAGAATAAATATTACTCTTGGTTAAATGGTTAAAAAATAATTACCTTAATCATTTCATTAGGAAAGAATTAAGAAATAATTTCTTTACATGGATAAACTATTCTTAAAATTAAAATTTACCAAATTTATTTTTTAATTTTTAATTTTTATGAGAAAAATATGTCACAACATTGTTTTTACGTGGAAATTCCACGTCATTAGTTTTTATGTTGTGAAAATGCCATTTGGGCAATTAACAGCCACATAATATTGATTGACGGTCAAAATAATGGAAATACTAAAGTGCCACTTTTTGCAAAAGATAAGAGCATTAAGTGCCTTTTTTAAAAGTTAGCGGCGAAAAATGATTTTGGGTCATAGTTTAGGAGTGAAAAAAATGACTTAAGCCTTGGATTTATATAATTGTGTCTAATCTTTTCTTGGTGATCCCAAGCACTCAACAAAGTATATGGTATTAAAAGCCTCAACTCAACTGTGTGTTTATCCCAACTTAGTTGCGGTCACTAAATTGGTGCATAAAAACTACCAAAAGAATTGGATGCAACATTTATCTCACGAATGTATGATATTTTTAGTTGAACTTTATGTAAGCATAGTTTTGCAATCTGTTAAATTTGGATAAAGCTTCTACTTTGGAGGATACTTGTCCATAGGTGTATTCCCTCCTGCAGGGGATTCTAATGTGACAATAAGACTGGGCTGCATGACATAGAACACTCTGAATACGTTCTTTTCATTTCAGAAGATTCCCTGCCGGATCTTTTTATTCAGATGCCAACTCCAACTGGTCCATGATGATCGTTTTAAAAAGACATCATTGAGCTGAAGATACTTGTCTTTGTTATACCTTAATGTTCTATGGAAGTACATTAGTACATTAGATGCTTTCTTCTTGTTTCTGTTTTATGTTTGACATATTCTAAAATTAAAATCCGGTTCCTTTTTCTTTTATAGTATAAAACTTTTGTTGTTGACTTCCAATGACAGATTAATTGATTTCATTCTTGTTGCAGATTGAGAAGTTAAAAGGAAAACCTCTTACCAAACCTTTGGAGGTTACATTCACTGGCATGATAATGTCTTCTTTAGATGGTGGGCATGTGGATGATTGCTCGTCTCTTTTTGAACATATGAAAGATCACTGTTGCCCGAACATTGGGACAATAAATGCCATGCTGAAAGTTTATGGCAAGAATGACATGTTTTCAAAAGCCAAAGAGTTGTATGAACAGATCAAAATAACTAAAGATGGTCAATCTCTCATCCCTGACTTGTATACCTATAGTTTAATGCTTGAAGCATCTGCATCAGCACTGCAGTGGGAATATTTTGAGTCTGTATACAAGGAGATGTCTCTCTCCGGCTTTCAGATAGATCAAAATAAGCATGCGTGGATGCTGGTGGAAGCTTCTAAAGCAGGAAAGGTAAAAGTAGAAATTTTCTACAGAAATTCACCCAAATCTGCATATCTTGGTGTATGGGAACCATAAATTGTTTTTTTCTTGTTGCAGTGGTATTTGCTGGAGCATGCATTTGACACAATACTGGAAGATGGTGAAATTCCTCATGAAATGATGTTCACTGAATTAATCTGTCAGGCTACTGCTCAACATAATTTTGACAGAACTGTCACCCTCGTGAATGCCATGACTCATGCCCCATTCCAAATCAGCCAAAACCAGTGGACCGAACTTTTTGAGAAAAACACAAATAGGTTTGATGGGGATTGTTTGAGTCAATTGTTAAATTCTCTGTATCATTGTGACAGGTCAAAGGAGGCCACAGTCTCAAACTTAATAAGGTCGTTGTGCTTTCTCTGTGAATATGGCACATCAAAGGATTCATCAAGTGTCACTGCAGTGGACAAAGTACTTATCCATATATCATCCTTAGATTCAATCGACATGAAATCCAGCGAGTATGAAAGAGAAAATTTGCACAGCTTGACAGAAGATAAGATCGAGTCCCCAAATGCCAATCAGCATATTCCAACCAATGACGATGATGCTACATCTGATATATCTTTGTTTGATCTTACCATACATGAAGGAGTTGATCCATGTAGAGAGGATGTTGGCAGATCACCAAAGGAGGTCAATCATAGAAATGCGGGGACAGACATACCCTTTTATGAGGGTGATGATGATCAACTGCCAAATGAATCTGCTGATAATTTTGATGATGACAGAATTTTAGCTTTCATTATGGATGAAAATGGACAAGGCATCACTCAGATGGAAAATGAAGTTGAGCGCAATCAAAGATGGGACTTGCCCTCTGCAAATGAAATTCTAGAAACTTGGCAAGAAAGCAGGAAGAGGGATGGCCTTTTCCTCCCATTCCAATTTGGATGTAGATAAATGCAAGTTTCCTTTTGAGTGTTTTAAGCAGTGGCTAAACTTATTTGTAATTTTAATTTCTATGTATACTCCTTTGCTTGGTATTTCTGGGTTTTGATATCATGATAAATTGGCTTCCACACAAATGAAATTCTGTTAACATTAATCAGAGTCTACAAATTGCAATCATAGTTTGTTACCCTACAAACCATTAGCCATGGAGTGACCATTTGCCCATTGGTAGATGCATTACACAGACCTTTAAACACACTCTGGTAGTGATGCTTTTTTCTGCTTTACTCCTAAAGGAAATGCTATTGTAATTAAAGATTCTAAAATTTTTTCTACCTCTAGGCCTTCTCTCTTTTTTTTTGAGAATTTTCTCTTCCTTTCTTTTTGATTAAAGAAAAAAAAATTTTCAAGATGATGGTATATGGCATCACACACATAAGGTGCAATCTAGCCCCCACCCCCCCAAAAAAAAGAAAAGAATCATTAAACAAAATAAATGATCTACTACAATAGGGACTGTCAACAGGTTGTTCTTTTCCCTTCAATAGGGTACTTTAGTAGTTCAACCACAATCTTTGCAAGTACATGCACAGCGGGCATGGCACATATAAACATGCAGAAGGGGGAAGAGGGAAGGAGGAAGGAGGAAGGAGGAAGCCGGTGAGGTGAAAAGCAACTCTTATATTTCTTGGTTCAGCTTAGAAAAAGAAGATTTCTACAGGTAATACTTTTCACTGCTATCATAAGTTCACTTAACTAAACCAATGAGCTATAGAAAGCCCCCAAAAATTCTTGAGGTAAATGCTAATTCAGTACAATCTCAAGTTGTCAAAATTTACAAAACCCTTACCATATATACAGTCCTATAGACACTTTAACAAAAGGCATGGTCCAGTTCAAATGCTACCTCCAATCCAAATTGCACACGGCTCTAGGCACTTCCACAACTTTCTGCATCTGCATAAGATTACCGAAGAGGACAGAATGTTGAGAACAAGAACCAAAATATACCACAATGCTTCTGCTAAGAGCTACTGCTGATAAGTTCAGCAACAAAAACTATATAGAGTGGGTTTGAGCACTATTGACAAAAAACCATCAACACAGAAAATGATAATAGATACCCAAAAACATGCATAAGTAATGACATCTCCCAAATAGTTCTATCTTACCAATTTGTGCATGAAACAGAAGATTGTGACCTTCCAAAAGGAATTTAGAAGGATATGGACTCAAAACAAAAGTTGTGAAATAAAACTCAACCAAGAAAACATTGTTTCAGCATGTACCATTGGAAACTGTCAAAATGCGTCCAACAAGAATTTGAGCAAAAAAAGAAAGGAAAACTAGACGGGGACATGAGAACAATTAACTAGCCAAGCACTTTCAAAATCCCAGTTTAACCGCCAAATTAAAGCACCTAATTTTTTCAAATACATACAACGAAAACCATATTATAAACAGCTAGAAGAAGAGAACTTGACCAGGTTCGAGATGTCCTGGATTTCAGGGCTTTCATTGCTGCTTCGGCAAATGCTTGTGCTACTTCAGCATCAGTTTCTGCTAACTCTGCCTCTCTTGCAGCCTTTTCAGCCTCTGCAATTGCTGCTTCGGCTCTCGCAACTAACTGTGCAGCAACTGCAGCAGCCTTTTCTAATGTGATCTTCCTCTTCTTCGAGGTGTCCACATCAACTTGGGGTCTGGATGAAATTTTGATGTCATTCTTTTCTGGTTTTGGTGACAACTCCTGTCTTCCCTCAAGAGGTAGCGGCTGTGAGCCCTCAATTTGTGGTCTAGATAGGATTTTGAAATCATCCTTTTCTTTCTTTGGTAACACCTTCTGTGTTCCCTCAAGTAGTAGAGGCTGTGAGCTTTTCCTTGTTTCAGAAGATATTAAGTCCACTGGAATCCTATACTTGCGGTTTACCTGTACACAGAAATCAGAAATTAGCAACTTCATTAATGAAGTCAATTCAAAAATAATAATCAAACCGGAGAAACTTGCTAGGATGACTTGGTAAGCAAGCAATCAGTTATGTAAGTGCCAACTCGTAGTTCTTTCTCTTCTTTCTTTTTTAGTTTTAGTTTAGTGAAATTATTGGCTTTGCCTCACAGCAACTCAATGCTACTAGGAGCAAGCAATTAAGATCTGTAACATCAACCAAAACTTGCAACTGGGCTCTTAGCAGACAATGCTCCTAAAATGATTTTCTAAAAGTCATTAACTGAATCTTCAAATAGTTGTATCAATGCTACTGATGTCTATTAACATAACCAGATTGACTATTGAGATTCTCTGTGTGGAAAGTTATTTGCACGAGTCCCAAAGAGACATTCAATAACCAGTAGAACTGATCCTGTAATGGGAAAGAAATGATTACCTTGACCAATTTGCCATTTGCTACTAAATGCTTTAGTCTTTCTGACAATTCTTTTTTGAACTCTGGAAGGGCATTCTGATGGTCCTGCAGCGGGTAACAGATAACATCAAGACCATATGAAGGCTATACAGGAACAAAAATAATCAATCCTTTTGCACACTTGAACTGCATCTGGAGCCTCCTGAAGAGGGAAGCTTCTGCTGTATATCGCAATTTTACATGCAAAATGGAAAGCAACGGTAAAAGCTGCACCAGGATGACCAATTCAGAAAAACTATAAGCAAGGCTATTGGATGGAATTTGGTGGATGATAAAATTCTACAAAAATTTCGTTCCACAAAAAAAATAGATATGGAGTCTCAATGAGATCAAATATGGCCTGGCCCATGAAATGGAACTAAGAATCCGGCAGATATTGGGTAGGTCTAGACTCTAGTTATATTATGTGTACTTCCGCATTCCAAAAATATAGTTGAGATGAAAGTAAACACTAATTTAGACTGGAACAAGGATAGCAAGCTGAAAAGATAAATGATAAATATAAAATGGAAAAAGTGATGCTGAAAATTTAACCACCCTGAAATAGTTTTGCCTAATCTTTTGAAGACATGCACGTATGACTTAAGGCTACATAAATTGAACACACACACACACAACACACACGCGCACATGCAAAGATACACACACACACACACAATGCAAACAGCACGCTTCTTCATATGCAAGGTCATTTCGATGCAGAAGCATCCACGTTAAAATTAGAAAGTTTTCATTTTTTTTAAAGTTTTCTTCTTTATTTAGGTTTCCATAGCTGAAGTTTCAATTTTAGGTTTTTATTTCTATTTGTTTAACTAATTAGAAAGTTTTAATTAATTAAAAAATTTTTAATCTACAGTTAGGGTTTGTCCTAATTAGTATAAATTTGACAATAGTAATCAGTTTACATGTCATATTTTTTCTATCAATTCAGAATTTTATTTTAAGATTCTGTTTAAACCTACTTATTCACTATTGTTTCAACATAATTACCCTAATTGTTGAGATCTAATTACTGTAAACTCTTCCGCTATGTCACATATGCATAACACGTTTTACATTTCTGACATACAAAAACCCTGATCAAGACATGTGAAAGAGTTAAAATTCACCTCTATGTGCATTGCAATTGTAGTCTTACTAGAACCACCGAGCTCCTTTAACTTGATAATGGCCTCTAATATAAGTTCATCCAAACTGCAACATTGAAAGAAAGAAAATCAAATTAAATTTGACAAACAAATGACTCACTATACAGATGAATGCATTCATATAAATTTAATAATAAGCAACACTTTTTTCTGTCATACAAATGTATGATATTTTAACAGAACATTTCTTGAAAAAGAATATCATGATGAATAGATGTAATTCTAAACTAAAATCCTTTCTTTGTACAATAGGTAAGGCAATTAATAGAACATAAATTCAAGAATTTCAATGTCAAAGGAAATTAGTGTACATGTTATTGGTGTTAAAAAAAATGTTCAGGCCTGCAGGTCCCCCCCCCCACGTGGCAAAAAATATGCAATATCCTACAGGCATTGTCCCTGGTCATGACACCAAAAATTATACTTTGGATGAAAAAGAACCAAATTTCCCACATTGAACATTCAACAAAGTATTTTTAAGGTGATAAACAGAGAACATCTTCACAACTTGCTCATGTGAGCAAGTAGTCATAAGGAGAGTTGGCTTATAAAGACTTCACCAACTTTACAAATATGTAGTCATAGTGAGCAAGAAGTCATAGTGAGAGCTGGCTTATCACTATGTTTATGTATGGTGCTAAATAAACCCAACTTTTTTCTCTATCTACAAATTTGAGTATCTATCAATCTGAGATGGGCATTGTTTTACAGCATGCAAGATCAAATGTTCTCAAATCAACTTTAAAACAGCAGAGTTCAAGGGAAGCAGTGGTAAGACTTGATCCAATAAAATTCACTAGCACTTTCATGAAACTACTGTAGTACACAGTTACTGTTTCACTACTTGCATTTGAGGTGGAACAGAAGATGAAAATTGTTAGGTCATAGAAAATAAAATGTAAATGAATTCCTTATTATTTTTGTAGATAGAGAAAAAGACTTCATATTACTCTTACACCATGGTCCAATTCAGCACCATACATAAACATAGTAATTTTTTAGCAAGCATATTTCTTGGGTTTGCAAAACGCGAGCAAATATAAAATCAAGGTGCTTAAAACTAACTTGATTCCAAGAACATCATAAATCCCTGGACTCCAAGATAGTTCCCTAATATATGTCACAAACTCTTTCACATTCTCATTGTGTTACTAATTTCAGAATAAAACATCTCTACCAAATCTCAAGATAATACATACTAGAGTCTAAATGAGTTAAGAGGGCATAGTTCAATCCTCAGGTGTCATGATACTAACTTGGTTAATCGTTTTTTTGAACTAATAATCTGCGACTTCCCACCAAAAACTGCAAGAGGCTGAGCATCGACAACTTTATCACTTCGAAGGACAGAATTAGGAGTAACAGGAGAGCCATTGTCTTTCACCGTCTTTTGATTCTTTTTAAGCGCAAGCCTTGCCTTCTCCCTAGAGCCCCATCCATTTGCAGTCACGGTCACATTTCTCCATTTATCCTGTCATCAATAGTAAAAGTACTTAAATGATAAATCATACACATATTGAGGCAGTAAAAGTAGCTTTAGATTTCCGCAATTTGTTGCATCGATATGCAACAAACAACAGAAGCACAATAAGTAATGTGAAAATTTCAAGAACCATGTATGAAACTAATAGGCAGTCTTAGTGTAGCTTGCTGCAGGTGAAAATTTCCCACCTTAAGATCTACGTTTGAACGCAGGCGCAAGGCCGCGCTGAACTCTGGATCTTTAAGAATTGTACGCCACTTGCCTGCTCCATGCTTGGCTACACCAGCTCTAAGGGCTTCTTCTTCTTCCTGTGTCCACTTCTGCTTAGGAGCACCCATAAAGACAAATCCCAAAATCCTTCTTGACCACTTATATTTAGCCTACCCCATGAAGACATACACTCAGATACCAATAGCAGGAAAAAAGAAAACCCATGTCAAAATTTTCTAAAACAGTGAAAATGCACACACACTCTACTAGAAGGTACCAAAGAGCCAGAGCTCAATCACTGTGATAATAGCACTAATTCAAGAGGAAAAGAGAATGGTAAATAAAAAAGCAAAGCAGCAAGCAGGAAATGGATCTTAATCTTTAGCAAAGCATCAAGGAGGAAATGGATCTTAATCTTTAAGCATCAACAGAGAATGAGAGATCCATTTCCTAACTTCCAGGTAATTTAGAGAGGATAGTGAAGAATTGGAGGATCATCCCTTGAAAAGAAAATAATGTTGAACAGATTAGGTCTTTCCATCAGCTTTGCGGGCCTTGCAGTTGTGCACCATACAGATAATCCATGCAGTGAATAGTCTAAACTCTGAGATTGCAGTATCATTGTCCAACTGGAGATATTAGAAATAAATCTAAAGATCAATTTATTCACCCAAAATTTAATTTCAATCAAATAATCAAACACTCACAAAGTATAAGAACCCTTAAATTTCAATTATGCATGTCCAAAGAAAAAACAGTAAAGCTAAAGCCCTAGCCAGAGCCCATACATTAAAGTGGATCGGGGATGACAATGTTGGCTTATGAAGAAGCCTAATTTGGAACCTGGGTAAAGCGTTTTTCCAAGTTCTATAAAACAAAAACTCATCCATGAGGTGAAGACTCTCCATAAAGCATAAAACATCCATCAGCATGTCGCCATTTTTCAGGTATAAAATTTGCTTCATGTAATTAAACTTAACTCTTTCTACCCTTTCAAAATGGTAAATAATCATATGGAGATTCTCCCTCTTAAAATTTATGGACAAGATCATTCATCCAAAAGTTACGAGAATCATCCAAATGATCAAACCATCCCCAAGTTGTGCCACTATATTAAGATGGTTTTGTAGCCAATGCCATCATTTTTATCATGACTAATACCCTCTACAAGCCCACTGAGAAAGAAAACTTTCTTCCAAATCTCTAAATATGTCTCGAACTTATGCTTTAGCTTAAATTGTTTTTCAATAAAAGTTATATTTAAGGAAAAGAACACTTATAGCACAAATTCAACATATAATTGGAACCTTGAACTCAAGAAAAATCTCAGTTCGATTAAAATTTCGATTTGTGCACTATGAAAAAAGTTGGCATATTATAAATGGCTTGATTTAGCCAATTTCTCCACTTTTTGACATTAAAATATTGTTCCATGGATGTCAAATTTTCCAAACACGCTGCATGAACAGAGATGCCAGACCCATCGCCAGATTTACATTCCAAACATAAGTCAAACTCAATGAAAGAAAATATCTTGGCTCAATCTCAAAGAACTCACATTCATATCTAAGACATAGTCCAATTCAAACATTCAACCATCAAAACAGGAAATTACAAACTCTAAGAAATTCCAAATCATAATTCAATCTGAGATAACAAGCAAAACAATAAAATTATAAGATCCCAGAGCATGAGCAGAAATTAATAAGAAAAAATTACAAAGCCTGAGCTAAAAATTAATAATTGCGTACCGATGAGCTAAAATTCGAACACCCATTTGAAAAATGCGGTGGGTTCCATTGCGTTGGCAACCGATCCAACAAGGATAACCCTAATTCTGACCCTAACCCTAGAGGGAGATGAGAGAGGAACAGAAACTGCGGCAACAGTCGAGAAGCTGTCGCGACCAGGACGATGATGAAAACGTGGGCCGGATGTTGTGGAGATAAGGGCAATGTGCGTGCGTGTGTGTGAGAGAGAGAGAGAGAGAAGAGAGATTGAAACCCTAATTCACCGGTGAAAATGAAAAGCAAATTAAAGAAAAACCTAACCCTAAACCTAAACTGATTCAGAGAGAATTTCGGAGATGACGTTTAAAAAACCGGAACAGGGTTTGACCGGCCCACTTTGGCCCTATCATATTCAGAACCAGATTCAAGCATAATGGGGATTAATCTAATTCGGGCTAATAATTCTTGTTCGGGAAAAATCAGATTGCCCCATGCCCCTCCGTAATTCATGATTTCTCCGAAGTAGCCCTTAGGTTGCTACCTCCGTAACAATTTTGTCCTCGGTCAAAATTTCTTTCCTTACACATAATTGATCAAAATTTGAACATTCTTTCTCCCTGTTTAAAATTAATTAAACTCGGTCATTTTTTACTAACTATTAAAACTAGTCATTTACCCATATATACTATTTAAATTATCTCACAAGTTTGAAATTTCAAAAATAATTTCTTATTTTATCTACGATAATTCAATAATCGGTATGAATTATTATAATTTATATATTTCTATTATGTTTTATATTTATCCATTCTTTTTGTGTTTAAAATTTTAATCAAATTTTAAAAGTTTAAATTGAATATTAAATAATAAAATTAGTAATTTAAAGTTAAAACTCAAGAAACACCGAAAATTAATTTTTAGATTATAAAGACGAAAAAATTATATGAATTTAAACTTTCTAATCCTTTTTTTTTTATACGAAAGCAAACCATTTTTTTGTGTGAAAAAACCAACTAGAGTTATAATAAGTTTGCTCAAAATATAGGTTCAAAATTACATAATCAATAATCTTATTAACAATTGGGATCACATCCAAAATTTCTCTACCTCTACTCAAAACATTCTGATTTTTATATAATTAACAATTTTACGCACAATTAATTATCTAAAATCTTAACTACAATTTAATAAAATACTAGTGGTAAGACTAATAAATTAAAATCGTTTACTTGAGATTGAGCGGATCTTCTTAAGAGTAAGAGTAAGAAAAGTAGATTTCACATTTTTACTTACCACCTTATCGATATAATATTTCTCAAAAAATCTAAACGTATTCATGTAAATGACACTAAAAAAATTTTTATCACTATCAAAATAAAAAATGACATTACTCTCAAAGGGTCTTTGTAACCAAGAGACACTAGAACTTTTAATAGGATATGAATCACGATATTTAATACTAAGACACTCTACTCTCCTCGGTATACAGATTTTTATAGAAACGAGAGATGATTTCATTAATAAACATAGAATATGTAATCACATCTCCAAGTTCATCCTCTAATTATCTTATAGAATTCACATTTTTTGCTACCGCCCCATTAATATAATATTCATTGAAATTTTAAACAAATTATCACTATGTGACATCCCAAAAAGTCTAGAAGAAAAGTACGATAAAACCACCAAAATAAGAGATTTTATCCTTATCAAAATCAAAGTCCGACTCCATAAATCTCATCGCACTTGATTATTTTATAAAATAATTAATATTTACATAAAATTTATATATCTTTTATATTTATGTGTTTTTTTTCATTTTTTTATTTTTTATATTTTTATAAAATATTATTTTTTATATTATTTCATATCCATTTTGTTTCTGTATTTTCATTTCGTGCAACCTACACTAACGTCATAAAATTTCCGTCGGTAGTTTCTTTCATTTTTAATGGCTTAATTTTTTTTTGGGGCGGGGGGGAGGGGGGAGGGGTTTGGGGTTCAATGAAAATAAAAACATCATGCGAAGCGGGGGGCGAGAGCAAATCGAACTTTCATTTTACAAAGCCCAGGGCCAGAGAACCGATAGGCGCAAAAACGCGAAGCAGAGAGAGAAATCAGCTGGTCTCATATTGACCTCACTTTAGTTGAAGATGGCGGTCTCTCTTCGGCGACTCTCTTTTTCTCTCAGTAATGGGCTTCGCTCGATAACCCTGCCGGCATCGAGATCCTTCTCTTCAGATGCCTTGATGGAAGTCAAACCAGGAGAAATTGGTATGGTTTCTGGCATTCCAGAAGAGCACCTCAAAAGGCGGGTAAGAATCCTTTTTTTTTTTTTTCATTTCCCCGTTTATAAATTTTTAATCCAATCTTCCCTTCGCGCATCTGCATTTTCTGCTCCTCCTGATCTTTAGTTAATTGTGAATTGATCTTGTTCTGTAACTTTACCTGTGTTGTGTTGGAT
This sequence comes from Dillenia suffruticosa, assembly GCA_033439265.1. Taxonomy (NCBI): domain Eukaryota; kingdom Viridiplantae; phylum Streptophyta; class Magnoliopsida; order Dilleniales; family Dilleniaceae; genus Dillenia; species Dillenia suffruticosa. The sequence goes on from JAVTVX010000027.1 coordinate 5,670,899, forward strand.
TGGAAGAATTAGGGCGTGTTGTTTCCCCAATTTAGGGTTTTTGATTTAGGGCAACTGGTAGTGATGGTTATGCTTTACTATTGAGATTTGTAACGCTGAGAAAATCTCGGATTGGGGCTGTAATTGTATAGTTCAGGACATTTTGAGAACTGAATTGAAAGGCTTTCTTCTTTCCGCTACTAGGAATAGCAATGTGTAAGCACTGTAAATCTGGCCGATTATCTTGTTTCTTTGTAATTGATTATTGATGTGGGTGGGTGGAGTAGTATATGTAACACAATTATGCGTTTCTGGATTGGTTACATATATGTTGCTTCAGTGCCCCTCAGTTTGAGATTCTGGCCTTTTATCTTTTATTGCTTGGTATTGAGTTATTATGTCATGGACTCATGGGATGGGATGGTGGTTAACGTGTCCTAAAAGTCACATTTGAAATGCAACCTTAATATCCCATGTGGATGGTACACAGAGAGGCTCAAATAATTTGTAGGCTTGTAGCTGATATTGAGCTTTCCTAAATTTGGTTGAGGATCCTTCATAATTTTGTTTTTTTGCATTCTTTGTGATTGATAGGTCCTTGTTGATTTCTTTAGTTTGAAGCCTTGGTTGATTTATTTGATTGACTGGTTTCTGTTGGACAAGTTTACATTCGAGTCTATCGGAAGCTTGCTGTGAAAACAATGAGATTTATATCATTATGTCGAAATAAGTACAGCAAACGGAGATTATATTTGAGTGGGTTCAAGAGATAGACAATGGGAATTCAATAGTTGTTGGATGGTTAGGGCATCCTATCTTTTGTGTTAAGCTCCTTACAAGAAAATTCTCCACAGCATTGATTTTACATAGAGAGTGCTGTGATTAGGACTTTAGAAATTGAGAAAAGGTGCATCATTGGGCTTGAAAAGTGGTTGTTATAAGGATGTTAGAAGTACACCAACAGCAGTTTAGCCTGAACGGTGTTGTTCTTATATTCTAATGTTGGTTTCAAATATGATTGGAAATTGGTGCAAGACAAAGGAGTGAGGAGTCACAACTATACTAGTTAGGCATTCCTTGGTTTACCTTGCATCTCAAAATCTTTCAAAGTTGTGCAGTCTTCACCAATCTTGTAGTCATCATGTGGCCACAGAAAGGGTGTTGCACCTAGAATTCACGAAGCATTGTACCTTGGTTTGGATTGCATTTATTTTTAAATTTGTAAAATTTCCACAAATACCGACTCATTTTAACCCTGAGCCCTTGGTCATAAAAATGGAGCTAGAACCTTTCTTTCGTGGTAAGTCAAGGTTGAAGCATTATTCCATGAAACACCCTAATAAAAAGGATGTTACTGACAAAAAGTTGAATTAGAGTCATTATAAAATGTATGGGTTGGTATAACAGCCATAACATCCAATTTGTAGACTTTATCTTACACAAATAAAACAAGTAGCAGCCATTGTAAGTCACTCAACTAGGACCGTATAAAACCATGGAAGGTCAACCAAGTCTGAATTATGATAAATGTAAGAAGACATATGGTTTCTTTGAACTAATTTTGGCTTGGCCGTACAAACTTCTTTACTTGTATACATATATATATTCCTGATAGTTGCCCCCTCTTCCATGCCCACAAACAGAAAACCAAAAAGGGAAAACCAGAAAAGGTAAAGAAACAAGAGTCCTTTCCCTTTAGTTGACATTCTTGTATGAGAAAAGAATAAGGGATATTGTGAATGTAGCCAACAAGGCAATAGCAGCTTTGCCTGTTATTTCAGGTAATACTTGCTGAGTCTGGTATTTTGTTGTTTATGTTATTAAGTTTCATTAAGATAATATTCAAGCATTAAGAATATTAGGATCCGCCTGTCAATTCTCTCAATTTGGCAGTATATGGATTCCATACCTGGATTCATTGTTTCCATACTCTTTCTTGCATTACAGGTTGTCATATACTCTCCTTCTAGGACTGCAACTCAACAAGGTTCAGGAAAAGTCGGAAGGTGGAAGATAAATTTTGTGTCAACTCAAAAGTACAGCCTATTCTCTCTCTCTCTCTCTCTCTCTCTCTCTCTCTCTCTCAAGTCCTTTGGAAAGTTGTAGTTGGTGTGAAGTTTTGGCAATAGGATTTCAATATCTGACTGTGATCTATATCAATTGTGTTTTTTTTTTTTTTTTTGATTTCTTAGCCTAATGTTGCACCCATGATTATGTGATCCAACTTACTATTTTTCATATATTTTATTAGGTGGGAAAATCCATTGATGGGTTGGACTTCAACAGGGGACCCTTATGCCAATGTTGGTGATTCCGCACTGAATTTTGATAGTGAAGCAGCTGCAAAAGATTTTGCTGAGAGACATGGTTGGGACTATGTGGTATGTAATGATCTTACCTTTTTTTTTCAAGAATATATTTTATTTTGGTTGACTTTTGTTAAGTTACTTCTTGTTTTGTTTAAGTTCCAGTTCATTCTTGGCCATGCTTGCAATAATTAATTATGAACATTGCCTGCGTGCATACACAGGGCTTGCCTAGTGCAAACATGGTATTATAGATAATTCTATATTATATAATTTGACAAGAGAAGACATGCTTCAAGATCAATGCACTAGGTGAAAGTTTGAGGAAATTTCAATTGCTGACAAAATGAGACAATAGTCTTGTTAAGTTCAAAGAAGACCTTTGAGTATATGGCTAGGAGAAGCAATATCATAAACATGGAAGGATCTCTGAGAGGTTGAGGATGGCCCAAGAAACTTTGTAGGAAGTAGCAAGACAAGACATACCAATTTGTAATTTGACTGCCAGACAGCTTTAATTAGATGATGCAAGGTAGAGAAAACCAATACATTTAGCTGACCTCAACTAGGTTTGCACATGGAACTTTGTTTAGTACACTTTGTATTTGTTGGATTTAGATTTCCTCTCTTGGTCTTGACCAAATGATGGTCAGGTTATCTAACTAATCCGGTTCGAGTATTGTAGGGCCCAATTTAGGGGGGCTAATTCTCCCGGTTCATGTTTTTCCATTTCCAAGACTCGAACTCGGGATCTTGGATAAAGAAATCTAGTGCCCTACCACTAGATCCACAGGATGTTGTTTCTCTCTTGTATTATTACTCATCCCATAAAAGTTACCGATGTATCTACTTCTTGTTACAGCAAAGAAAATCATTGAATTCTCTTCTTTCTGGAGAACACATCCAAAGAACCCCCCCTAGCAACCAAGTTTAATCAAACTGTTGAAGGAATTCTCTTCTTTCTGGAGAACACATCCAAAGAACCCCCCCTAGCAACCAAGTTTAATCAAACTGTTGAAGGATTGCTTCAATAAGTTTCTTTATCTTCATAATGTTTCTTCTCTTTTCCATTTTTTTAATAATGGGCAGCCACAACCCTTTGGGTGTGCACAAATAAACCCACCATGCCCACACAATGGTCCACAAACCATGTCCATAGGGAAAGATTGTTAAGCAAGCTGTATGTGTGCGGTCAAAACTCTCCCTAGTGCTATTTCCAAGGATTGAATCCTTGGCACTGCCTCGAGAGTGGTGTATCTCCTACTAGTTAAATTGTGAAATGGATCCTTCTCTTTTCCATTTCTATTCTCTTTACTTGAGCATATTATCAGTTGATGATGGGCAAGTGTGTGGATTTGTTGCAATGTTGCCTTGGGCTCTCTGAAGATGCTTGCAATTTTTAGGTGAGGCAGGAAACAGCCACTAAAAGGGTGCACTCAATGGACCTTTTTAACCTTTGAGAAAAATACCAAATGGAACAAATTATGGCATCGATGGAATTTAATGAAGTTCTTTGGTCCATTCCATCGTATTGTTTGTTCCCTCAAATCTGAATTGTGTTTTCCTGAAATTTCATGCAGATTAAGAAGCACCAGGCACCAGTACTGAAGGTTTGTCATACTTATTCATTCCCCTTTTTCGCTTTAAGCAATTTATTTGGCAGCATATTTTCTTTCAGTTATATGGTCTGCTCATAGTATTTTCTCATTTTCAAGAAAGTTCATGTAAGAATGGTGGTTAATAGTTTTTGACAGAGTCTTGGAGCTCTATGCTATGGTGTTGCGTAGTGTATGTCATGTGCTTTAAGTTGACAAAGTCCAAATTGTCAAAGCTGAGGGGATTCTTTTTTTTTTTTTAACTACTGGCCCTTCAGCAGAAGATCTTGAAATATTTCAGAGACATCAGTGATCTTTCTCTTTGATTTTGTAGTGTTATATATGTGCTGCATATAAACAAGAATGCATAAGAAATAGATTAATGAGATGGATGAAAATGAACATCATGTGATAGTTTGCTATTATTTATTATTATTTTTTAAATCATGTGATAGTTGATGAAAATCCAAATTTATCAGCATTAGAATAATGGACTTAGATAGCTCTCATATGGACAAAGTCTCAGGCTTCAATAGGGAAAGACGTATATCCTATGCCTCACCTCAATTTGATTTAATCTTTTGTTTTTGTGGGTTTTTTTCCCCGCATTTTTTTTGAAAACATTTTGTTTTCTTCACTTGTAGCATTTCTTAACTAGAGCCCAAAAAGACTTTACATAAAACTGTAGGGCCTTTGAAAAAAAAAGAAGAAAACATCAAATTCTTCTATCAATTAGATTAAGGTGGACATCATACCAATATATTTTGGAACAAAATGCAATTCTTTTGCAGAAGAGTTTTGGCTTACCTTCTACCTACCTAACAGAGGTTCTCCCCCCCCCCCCCCCTCTCTCTAATTTGGCTGCAGGCAAAGGCATATGCAGACAACTTTAAGTGGAAGGGCCTTCCAAAGAATTGATTTTCTATCAGATGTGCCTTGGTTTCTTGGGAGCTGCTGAACATCATTTGCAGGATGTCATGTAATAATTGTGACTGATGGGCAAATATCAGTCCATGTTCCTCTTCATAGTCAAAAAATGAACTGAATAGAGGTCCTTCGTTAACTTCTTGGCTTCATTGGTGTACCTTTTTATTTCAATTGATTATAAATCCGGGAGCATTGGAACCTAACATTCCAACTATATAGTGGGAACCGGGTGATGTGCTGCCTTTGATCTTTTTGACTAGTAGAAAACAAATGTGCATGTAGAGACAAGATTGCTTCTTTAATTGTCTCTCTTCAAACGAGGCCCCTAGCCATTTTTCCGATGAACCTTTGAAAGTTGAAATTCACAATGGAACTTTTTACTGCTTGAGCAACTTATAGGATGGTACGAGTACAGCTGGAACTTTTTCCAAATCGTAATTTATACATCTAGTGTTGGATCTCTCATGTCTATTCTGGCACTAATGTATAATAACCATGTGTTACATCACTTGCACAACATTATTGCACAATAAAACATCCAGGAAGGCAAGTCGCAAGGGAAGTACACATGTTTCAGGCTAGGCCAGCAAAGCCCTCAACTTGTAACTGGGAAAATTCCCTTGCAGAATGTGTGTACGTACACTTTGGTTATAATTCTTTACATCCCACAATCATGTTAAATAAAGAAAGGTGGCGGAGTACGTCTCCAAAAACTGCTGAGATACTTAAACTTCAGTCATCAGTCATCTCAGCCCTCATAAGCAAAAACTCTATCAAAGGTGATCCCGCTCATGTCTGGCTGCAGCTTTTTCATGTAATACTTGGATCCACGAGATATGTTAATCTTTTTCTGCTTTGCCTCTGGTATTGAATCAAAGGAACATTCTGAAAAGCCTCGTCTCACAAACCTGTTAAAAATAATGAGCCCATTATGTTTTGAACAAGAAAGTGTTGGTAGTGGGTATCTACAGCAAATAGAGACGGCATAAACCAGGCTCCTTACATAAAATGAAAGGACACAAAAAGATTTACTTTTATGTCAGTTCAGCAATGCTAGATGATTGTAGGAATCCATTAACCTGTACCGATTCTAGTTGAGATTATCACATGACATCGTCACCAGTTTACTTCATGAATAGCTCTGGGCCTGAAATGTGTTGAGAGTGCAAGAAGCTAGGAAACATTCTTTTCTTATTAATTTTTTAATGGCCTGAGGATGAAAATCAAAGTCATATAAGCCTGAAACTTTCTGCTTATAAAATAGGAATCACAATCCCCTAGTTTCAATTCTTTTTAACTGATGCATTTGATTCTTGGATTCATAAATCATCTTTGGTCATCGTCATGCTAAATATCTTTTGTAACATAAACTTTAGTTTAATTGAGGTTAAAAAAAAAATTGAAAAAAGAACAACCAGAGCAGCATCAGGAGGCAGTGTCAGGAAGAAGTTTGAGAATAAACTTCAATTTATATCTTACCAATCTGCAGTTCGAGTTGTTAGCAGGAATAGCCTCTCCAATCCAAGTGATGACGCCTTCTTCTCAATGTAATCTGCAAAGTTTTTGAACACAAATTTAAAATCCTTGATAAGAAAAGTAAAGGCAATCTGTTCATCCCAGGGACTTGGATATATGACTAATACCAAGCAATTTGTCCCCTTGTCCCTGCCCACGACAATCAGGAGAAACAGCAATTGCCGCCACCTCTCCACATTTATCTTCAAAAAATGGAAATAGAGCAGCACAAGCAATGATTTGACCTTCTCTCTCTACAACAATGAATGTGTCCATAGCTTCCAGTAGCTAAGAATAAAGAAAACTAAAATATTATGATGGCTCTTCCAATTTGTTTGCATGTAACATGTGCCAAATTGCAGAGAAAAAGAAAAGCTTCTACTTAAAAACAACTTCAAAATTAGGAAATTCAGATCTAGAGGCAGTTCAAACCTCTTCATCTGTCCTGGGAATTAATGTGCCAGATTCTTCTAAAGGTCGTAAAATTTGTCTTATTCCAGCAAGATCCGTCACCCTAGCCATCCGTGTTCCCTCATATACATCACTAACAAGTAACAAAAACATACAAAAGATATTTAGTCAATCATGCAATAACCGACAAAATGTTAGTCAATCATCCAATAACCGGCAAAATGAACATGATCTATAACATTGTAATGTAGCTGCAGCTTGTTTAGTATTATGCTAGATGCGCAGAATTTTAAGCTGGTTAGGACTCTACCTTCATCTATATTGAGATATCTAGATGACAGGGTTAATTACATAAACAAGTTTTGTTCTGAACTACATAAGCAACCTCTAGAGGGTAGCATTCAATTCTTCATTAAGAAATGGTAGTCAAAGCAAACAGCCTTGCAGTTCCAGCTAGCTTGATAAACACATTTCAGATGATTATGGTTTTATTAACCTCCATATTTGTACAAGTTACAATAGCTTTTGCAACGCTTAGACAAAGTTTTTAGTAAGAAAAGATCAGAGTCCATCTCAAAATCTGCAAAGACACAATCAAATAGCTTAACGCTGCACAGTTCAGCTACGCACAAATTGGAGTCCTGCTATAGTGGACTGCATGTTTACAAAGCAATCATATAGGAGGTAACAAGACATGAAAAATGCCATCTCTAGACCTGTAACAAAGCAATCATATGGTATTGTACCAAGCAACAGAAAGAGCATTTACACTTTGAGAAAGATCTTCATCAAATGCCATCTCTAGAACTGTAAGTTCAGAAAATATGTAGGTTGCTCTCAAAAATATGTTTTCTCATCTAAGATCAAAGCAAACCAGCCCCAACCAAAGATGTAAAAAGGTTTGTCTGCTATTTGAGCATTCAAGGTATTAAAAAAAAAACAAGAAAAAGGAAAAAAAAAAAAAAGAAAGAAATAAACAAGTAGAAAAGAATACATATCCTAATTAAAGGGAGGAAACGTAAACTTCAATAGAAGAACAACAGAAGGAAACTTGAGATGCATATGTTCAAGTGATTCAGATGCAGTTATTAGCAACTGAAGCCTTACATTAGGAAATTGTTATGAAATATTACATACCTAGCTACCATTGTCCCCATCCCATCCCTCTGAAACAATTCCAATAATAGAACTCCACCTATGGTACCATCTAATAAATGAACCCTCTGAACACCTCCCTGAAAGAAAAGTTGGAAAGTTTACCAGTAAGCATGTTAAAGCACATTTCAATTGCATTAGTAAACAACAGGGAAGAGAGAAATAACACTTGCTTATATCCTTAAAGACAAGTATTAAACATTTCTTTGTTTACATTACATAACAATAGCTTATGGTAGACTCGCTTTGGAATATCATACTTTAACCTTTTCTTGATTTTCAAATTTTACAAACATAAGTCATTGAAGTATTAAAAAAAAAAAGGTTAAGGATCATTGGAAACCAGAGCCTCACTTGTGTAGTCATTGGTGGTTAAGGTGCAACCTACTCCATCTAGTTGAATATAATTTTTATCCTGTAATTAAGCCAGGACATTAGATAATGTTGGTCAATCAATTAATAAAGTTAATGAGTACCTGATTGCAACATCAGATTAAAATAATGAATGGGCTCACAAGTTCATCATAGAAGTATTCTTATATCAGAAGAGCATTGTCACATCTTTTGATTTGTAAAATCCACTTCAATATTCCATGCGACTGTTGACAAATGAAGAAGAAACATCTGCCACATCTGTCTTAAAAGCACCAACATTAACAGTTTATAGACACCCTGATTCCCAGCACGTGCACCAAGAATGTCTTAGTCTATGTCCAGGTTTGGCACATGCCTAACACACTAGCACTCCCTATAGGTGGAGAATCATTGCATCATGGATTGAAATTTGAACAAAAGGCATAGCAAAGAAAATAAACTGAAATAGAATATAAAGGACATACTCTGCAAACAAAAGCTGCAGCAGCCAATTCTGATAGGTAGCCGTTCAATCGACTCATCCGTTCCTCACCTCCAATTGCAAAACCCTGTTCACCAGACCAGATACCATTTCCATTGTCGAAGCCAACACCGTTATGGAACATGGGCCTTTCGCCATAGGTTTTCCCATTCAGGGAAGACGGGCCTCTTCCATTTGCACCATTGGGTCCAAGACATGCGTGATCTTCTTTGCTGACAGCTTTAACATAGTTGGCTGCTATCTCACTTTGCTTAGCTCGTTTGCGGATTAGCATGTCTGCATCTTGAAGGGTCAAGAAGCGAATAAGTCGTCCAGACTCATCCAAAATTGGACCATCAATAATGCAAATGAGTTTCTCAGCTTCAATAGCTAGCGCACAAGCAGTAGCAACTTCATATGTGCTGCAAATCAAAAAACAACTACCATATTACTTCCATGCTCAAGTATTGGCAGAACATGTCATTGAAAATACAAACAGTCCAATAGAGTAATATCAAAATTATCCTCACAGAGAAAAAGGAAAAAACAATATACCATATCAAAGAAGGTTCAGGAGACCAATATTTATGGGCTAATAAGTCAAGTACTAAAAGGAAGCATACCGCATGCAAATGGAAAAATTAGCATAAAACCTTAGACCTCTCTTGACCCATCTAATGGCAACAAATTTACAATAACATTATCTCCGCAGGAAAATGCAGAAGCACAGGAGTTACAATAAGGACAGAATTTGCTTAAATTGGGAATCTATATATACCTAGATTTGACAGATATGTGTTTAGTGCCATCCTGTGGCCTTGAAATGCAAAAAAACTTGCCCCTCACCTCACAGGTAGATGTAGATACAAGTAAGATGAAAAGCATTGACTTCAAAATGAAAATATGAAATCAATGATATTCCAAGCAGGTATGGTAACAAACAGTTCTTCAGTTTGGAATGCAACCGATGGTAAAATGAAGGGTGCATCAACAACTACTCTTTGTCTTTCTGCATTGGGTAATCACATAAAGGCTAGAAACCACGCTTTACACAATCACTCTAGACAAGAACCTGGAATCTAATAAATACTTCTGTAAAGACCAACTATTACAGAATAAAGGATGTAATTAATTATGCAAAGGCCTTAAATGATAAGAGTACATAAACTCTAAATACATGAAATGCAAGTAAAGATCCTATCAAAGCTATACTACATACTTGCAATTCAAGACTTCCCCAGAACTTGAATAGCCCAGATTGCTTAATAGTACTATACAACCCCCATCAAGCCTTTCACGTATGCGAGGGATGTCTACTTTCTTAACTTCACCCGTGGCTCCAAAATCAATCCCGTCCGCGACTCCTCTTCTCTGGCCACAAGGATTAAAGAAAAATAGCATAAAAAAGAAAGCATGATGAAGCTAGAAATTTGGAAATTGCATAAAATATTGTAGAAGGCTTCTTGAGTTATCGTTGATATCTTGGAAATTCAAGAGTTGAAAGGTATTAGAAGTAATTCAAAGAAACACTCTTCTCACCTTAGCTCCAAGAAAGTTACCACTAGCAACACTCACACCAACATCATGCCAACGACTATTGTCACCATGTCTCCTGATGCTGCATATGGATGGCCCAGGAGAAAGCTTGGCCTCTATCATAATACGAATTCTCCCAGCTGCTTCCATTGCAGCCTCTAGAGAATCTGAATCAGTAATTCTATATTGACCAACATATTTTGGTTCACTTCCTGCATGAACAATACATCTATTTTGATTCTTACTGATGAACTTTTTTAACAAGTATACCTTAGTACAACAAAATAGGACCAGGGCAGCATGAAAAAAAAAAAGCCTACTTATTCATCTGAACTCTTTCTCCTTCACATATAAACAAATTAACAAATTCAAGTATTCATCCTCCTTTTTCAGTGCAAAGTCTTTTGTTCTTATTTTGCTATATCACATGCCTAAATCGTAAAAGAGTGCATCTATGAATGAATGATGCTGCATGAGCGTCTCTCCCTTTCTAGACCTAAAATAGCATCGGTATTATTAGGTCACATAACTTGACTATGAGTAATTCAATATCTTACCAATAGCAATAATCAAAACTGCAGCAGAATTAACAAAAACAATTACAATCCACATGGCCACATGAATAAATTAACTTCACAGTGATTCAACAAAATAAAAATGTCACCAGGGTTCTCGACCTCCCATCACCACTATTACCATCAACAATACTTTCATTATTTACTTTGTTTTATGTTTTGTGAGTGTCAAGTATCATTGTCAAAAAAGTTTCTTGCTATAGTTATAAAGGACAAGCAACTCGGATTCACTAACCTCGCTCAGCCAAAAGCTTGTCAATATGCATGTGAGTCCCAGGGACAAGAACAAATTTGATTCCCAAGCCATGAAGGAGGGAGATATCCTGCATTGGTAACAAATTAGTAATCCAAAAGAATTGCATAAGGCTGAAGGAAACTAGCGATAAGCCCTGATCATATTTTTGAGTTGCTATGGATCTAAGATGGATATGAGAGCGCTTTGAAACCATGTATGAAAAAATTATGAGCAACAAATATAATTGATTGATTGATACCAATCCAAATAAGACAACAAAATCCAAGGTTAATATCTACAAGCAAATTCAAGGCCATACTTCCTTTCCACGGGCAATAAAAGAAAAATTATGGTCTTAATTACAGATATTAGGGGAAAAAATCCAAGCCTAGTTAGATCCCGCCCCAAAATATATTATCACAAATATAATATACATTTCAAAGCTATGTAACATGGAGATAGATTCGGGACACAAGATACAACTGGAAATGAGATAGACATAAAGACTTGACAAAGTTAATAAAATCTTAAGTCATTATAAGTTTGGAAAATAACACAAGTCCCAAAAAAGGCAAAGTTTAAGGAATTCATACACTTTCTCAGTAAGATGGTTTTAACATACCCAAGTGTCACAAAACACCAGGCCACCAATCGATTCAATTTAAAATGATTGTTTAACACTCAAATGACCGAAAAACTATTTAAATTTCAGAATAACAACAGAGGACCTAATTTTCTATCAAGTTCAAATTAATATCTAGATGGAGACCTTGAGAATGGGATCCAAGAAAGGGCTATCAACAATGTCGCCAGAGATGAGGACAACAAAAGTGCCGCCTCTATGAGCTTGAAAATAAGGCCAAGCTTCACGAAACCATCTGACGAATTGCTCGTCCTTCTCCGACACCGTTCCGTAAGAATCAGAAGAACATTCATTCTCGGTTTCACTGAACAAATTACATTTGGCTGACAATCTCTGTGCTAGGTGTCTTCTTCTTTGGCTTTCGAAATTGATCGAAGACCGAAACAATTTGTTGTTACAAGAACTGGATTGGAGAGAGAATTCGTGTCTTTGGAAGAGAATTTCAGAACTTGAAAACGAAGCAGCCATGTATGAACTGAACGAGAAATGGAGAGAGAAAATGGAGGGAAGAGAGAGAGAGAGAGAGGATAGCCCTAATTAATCAGTTCATGAAAATGGAGGGAAGAGAGAGAAAATTAAAAGGAGAGAGGGGGAGAGCGAGAGAGAGAGAGAGGAGCAGCAATGTATGAACTGAACGAGAAATGTCACAAAGAATTGAACTGAGCGGGGCGATTTACCGGGACCACGAAAGATTCCTATTTGTTCTCGATCCCACGTGGCGGCTAACCGGCTAACCAAGAAAAAGAGGTAAATACGTTCCCTCCTTTTGTTGGGATTAGACAAGGAAATCTCGTATTTGTACAAAAGTCATCCCCATTGCCCTAAATGGAAATTTTTTAATTTGCTAAGACGCCTTTTACCATTTTCTTTTGAACTTTTAAATTATTATAAATTTTTTATCCCTATATTTTATTTATATATTAACAAAATTATCAGAACAATAATATATAAATTATATATATATACTTATATACTCCCAATAATTTATTTATTTTTATTAAATATGATAACATAATAGTTTTTATAATATATTGGTATTTGTCTTGAGAGTTTGGTATATATTCCTTTGTTTAGTTTAATTTTTAATTTTTTGGATATACCAACAAAGATTAAAAATTTTAATGTCGGAACAGTTTAATAGTCATAACTTTTTCTGTAATTCAGAATTCAAATATCATATAATAAAAAAATATATTAAGAATCTTAGCTCTATTAATCATTTAAAGGATAAGAACCTTAATAAGTGAACCAGATAAACTTATGATTTGACTTTTCAACCATGAGTCAGCCATGAAAATTTCCATTCGAAGTTTGGAATAAATAAGGTTGAGATGGTACGCGGAAAGTTATTTTGAAAATGACTTTAGCAATAAAATGGAAAATAAAAATCCCGCTTAGTGAGGGACATTATATATTAACTCTTTTTTTTTTTAAAAAAAAACTTTTGCAAGGTTTAATATATTATTAATTGGTTAAATATTTTTTTATAACCAATTTGTATCGGAAGTTATATTCTGACTAATTCAATCTGAATATCTTTAGATTCAATTTATGAGAGTTCTTTCTAAGTAATATTTTTATTTTTAATTTTTAAATTTAATATTTAATTAAAAAATTTAATACTTTTATCTATTAAATTGACTGTCCGTTACTTTAATTAAATAATTTACAGCAAATTGTATCATAAGATTGGCATTTAATAATTTTTTGAAATGACAAAATAATAGGTTGGATAGGACTCTGGACACCGACAAAGGGGATTGAATGCAATTTGAGGTAAATTCCTCCGTTTGGGCTCTTGATTTAGGTTTGATGGCGATTAAATTTTATATCTGTTTGAATAATTTATTTTGAATGGTTTATAAATTTTTAAAATTATTTTTACAGTTTATAAATTTATATATATCTTATTTTTAAAATAAATTATTAAAAATATTTAAATAAAATAATTTATAGATTTATAAATTATTATTGTATTAAGATAAATATGAAATAATAGGCGAGAGAGAGTGTGTGGCGGAGAGAACAGAACAGCTGCAATTTAGGATAACCTGGGATAAATTCCTGGAATAAATATTAAAAGAAGAAGAATGGTTACGGTCAAAGGAATAAACCTTTTTTCTAATTCCAAGCCCAGCCCCGCCCCGCCCCGTTTTCAAGACTCCGGGAGTAGGGAGGAGGGGGTAGAGGTGAATTTCAACCCTGGAAAATGAAAGGCATGCCACTTTGGACAAAAAGCAGCTCTTCCCCTTTCTTTTTTGTAGGAAAGAAGGGAGAATCTGTTCCAAACTAAGAGTAGCCTCCACATTATTAGGAAAATAGTCTGTGAAATTAGTAAGAAAATTTTAAGTTGGAACAAGAAAGATATCAGATCTTGTTAGTAGAATTAGGGATTTAGAGGGAATTCTTCACTTAACCACATGATTGACATTCTATATGATTGCTCCTCCTTTACTCCTTTCACTTCACCCCTTCTCAACTTGGATAAAAGAATTGGAAACATCATTCCCTCAATTCCCAAATCTACTCTGTACCCGATTGAAATCCAAAAACTTCTAAATTATTAATCAATTCCGAATCCACAAACTATGCAAAAAAATGAAAAATAAAAAAGCAAAGTGAAAAATGAGAAAACGAAGTGGTAAAATTACCTTTAAAACATCATCCAAGAAGGGACTCTCAATGATTTCACCGGAGAGAATCACCACAAAAGTGCTGCCTCTGTGGGCATGAATATAAGGCTCAGAATCTCTAAACCATCTAACAAAGTTTTCTTTTTCCACTGAACCACAGCTTCTACCTCCATTGATCTTCACTTTATGACCATTAGTCTCCAAACTGCAACACTTCACTTTTCTCTTAAAGGGTATTTCGTTGATGCCAATTGATCTTCCACAATAGCTGAATAGACAGGATTTGGTATTCCAATTCTTTATTTTGCTTTGTGAAGAAAATGAGATCCATGGTTCTGATGATTTGGCCATAGACATGTTGGTTTTTGTTACTCAAAAAGCATAAGGGGGTGGTGAGAGAGAGAGAGAGAGAGAGGCGAGAAAAATGCAGCAAAACGTAGGAGTTAGACAGTGATAAAGAAAGGAAAGCTACGGGCAAAAGAAAGATAAATAAGACTTTGGACGGCACTAGGGGGAGGTTACGTTTTTATACGGGGTAGGTGGGACTTTGTGGACAATTTAAGGACAGTGTGGATAGGGGCCAAAAGAAGTCCCATGACTTTTTGAACTTCAAGACCCGCAGAGTGACCTGTAGTTGGTGCAGGTGTCCTCCAACATTTGTATTGGACCAGCATTACGGGGAAATTCGGATGAGGATTGGACATTAGTTAAAAGTTATTTTAGGGTTCTTACCGTATCACGAGGATTTTCATATGCCAATATCTACAAATCGATAACAATTACAATAACTCGATTTTAAAAGTTTGCTAAATATATCTCATAACAGAGAATTTTTAGGATTGTTTAGTCACGAAGGCTCTCAAGTAAGTGGACAAAGTACATTAGAGCCCAAAATAATGTTACGAGATACAATTTAATTAATCGGTACTATCTCCACTCTTTTTATACAACTCTTGACTTTGAGTCTGTACTAGAAAAAAAAAAAGAAGGAAAAAAGAAGAGAGTACCCAAAATAATGTTTAAATGAGCGATGAAATTCGCCTTCAATAATAATAATAGAACTAATCTAGAAGAGTAATATTTAGGGTACACAATTTGTGCAGCACTAATTTATTGACCATCTGATCCGATCAACCGATGCATCCGGTGGCTAAAGAAATTCAAAGCCATTAAAACTTTCCTCCTTCAAACCACCTTGCATTCTATTGTTGACGAGAATTGGAAAAGGGAGACACCCAAACCAGATGACAACGATGGCAATATGCTAGCACCAATGCAGAGCATTACCCAAAGTCATGTGGTTTTTTATGGTAAAAAGGAGGAAAATAATGAAAAGAAAAAAATGATAAAATTGTTCGATAACAAATACAAGTTACTTAAAATTATTATTTAGATAAACGTAATATATATTTTATAAATTAAATTTTTTATTTTAAAATAAACTATCTGTAAATATAGTTCAAAAATTATGAATTATAACATATTTTATAATTTTTTGACCGTTAATTTTTATAAAAAGAGTTGTTATGGATCGAATTGAATTTTTTGCCACCCTCAACCTAGCTAGGGCAAGTTGAAGAGAATTATGCTCAAATGTGCGCAAAATATTCTTGTGGAATATAATTATGTTCTTTTCAAGTAATCGGCATCTTACATTAATTAATTGTTTGTATAGAGATAGGAAAGTACTACATTATTTGGATCAAAATAGGAACACCACTCAATTATTTGGAATTGATGCTTATTTAGGTCAATTCTTTTACACTTCTAAAACGCGTATGAATGGGATGTCGCCATCGGGTCATCGCGTCCCCTAAAAGAGTATCAACCAGGAATTAGATGCCTCTCAAGCTCTGATGGCACCGGAGACTTCTGCAATAATTTGCTTTCAACTTGACAAAGACATTGCCGTCCCCACGTTAATCTTATCAACCCCATTTCTATTACCCTACTTTATGCTCATTTTCATTCCCAAAACATGCCAAGAGATGATAACCCCTTCAATTCACATGATTTGTATTTAAAGAGAAGAAAAAGATAAAAAAAAAGTTGTTGAATTCCCATTGTTATGTAGAAAAAGAAAAGAAAAATAAAAGGAGATAAAGTGTCGATGCGGTTCTACAGTTTCACCTTCAATTGGGTTGCAAATTTCAACAAAAAGTTCATCATCTTGTTAGTTGGAGAGATTTAGTCATTTTAACAACCAGACATGATAAATCTACAGAGATAAGGGAAAGCAACAGCCCAAGATAACATTAGACTCGAGAATGGGACTGTGCATAAAACTGATTCTGGGTTACAACAAACTCACTGTGATGTTATGAATCATGTCTCGATACACAGAAACTTTCCGGTTAGCCAATTAGAAGCCATGTTTTCCTCTGCACTTCCATGAAAATGTGAAACCTAAACCTATGCTGGTTGACTAGGACCAGAAGAACCACCTCCGGCGCTTATAGGCAGTGCTGCTAGAGACTTGTTTAGGTGTCAGTGTGATTCTTTCTGCATTAGCAACAGCCCATTTGTTAAAGTCGGGAGAAGATACAAGTTCTTCAAGTGCCTTCTTGGTGGAGTCCTTTGTGAACTTATCCCACTGTTCCTTCGAGAACAACTTCCTTTCAGGCGTGTTATGGAAGGTCGAGTAGTAAGTCCCTGAATCTGACAATGCAGAAGGCGGGGTTCTGGTGTAACCTGATAACGACAAATCCAGGTTTTAGAAGAGATGACAAAAACACCCATTTCGGTTTGAACACCATGAAAATTTAACAATGCCAAGCAAACCTTGAACATGATTGTTGCATGAAGCAAGAGAAAAATGCCCAGATCTAGGACTACAAAACTTGGTGTCTGCAGGCCCTGGTGTCATGTATGCATGTTCGTCATAAGAACCACCATAAGGAGATGCATTAGCAATATGCGATCTTCTGGGGCTCTTCTTCACTATTCTACATAAGTTCCTGCAAATAGTGTTCATAAGTTTTTAAGTACAGTGAGAGGTATAAACTTAGAGTGGAAGGCACAGCAACATTATCTGAAATATAAATTTAGCATAAATTTAGCATATGAGAATATGAAGCATAAAAGGCTTTCGTTTTTCTCAAGACTCCAACAAAAATAAATTGATAATGTGCACAGTACGGGCCTAGGACAAAAGGATAATTCAGAACTACATATATGAAGAATAATGCAAAACCAACTTACTTGTACAGATGGCGCAATGATCTCAGCCTGAAAGTTTTTCTCAACAATGCTGAAAAGATTAAACAACAGAAAAATGCCTCCATTGCAAGCACAGGATCTAGAGAACTCTGTAAGCAGCACAAAAAATATCAAAATTTGTGATTGTACCCTGTAAAGCTACGAGGAGCTGGGGAATCATTCTGAAAAGAAGGATAAAGATAAAAATGACTTTCACAATAAAAAAACCAACCTGAACAATCATGGCAAAAGCCACAAATCTAATGGACCATGCAACAAACTGAGAAACGCTTATATCAATTGACCCATCTTCAGTCAGGATCATCTTTCGAACAACCCAGAAGCCTAACCAAGCTCCAGCCACGATAATGAAAATCAGCAGAAACACTCCCAACTGCAATTAGTCAATTCAATAAATGTTGGTATCAATTACAGCTTGAAATTTCAAATGGATAGAACTACAAGCAATGTAAAATGAGCCCTGGTACAGGATTTAGTCCATGCATACTCTGTAGAGAATTCTACTCTTCCCTTGCTAAAGTTTTCTGTCTCTTAGACCCTAGATTTGACGACTGAGAACTTGTTCCCTAACAAGTTTCCTACCACACTACTTCCGTAACAAGATACTTCCGTAACAAGATACTGCACTTGTGGACAGCCAGTCACTTGCATGGTGAGATCATCAACCAGTTCCTTGAAGATATGTTCATGAGAGACAAAATCTGTTTCACAGTTCACCCCTATTAATTAAGACACCAATTTTGCTGTCATGAATGTATAAGCAATTTCTTCCTTCCACAGTAGCCTTGCTTGCTTTCTTTTCTGCACTTGCTAGGCCTTTCTTTGAATTTTTCCCTATTTATAAAACTGCATCTGAACAAGGAAGTGAACCAGCATTTGAATTATAAACTTCTGAAACTACAACTTCCTTGATTACCATGTTTTGCTCCGAAATGGAACAACTAAAAATCAGATTCTTTCTATGTGTAGTACATGCCACATGGACCCCCTCCAAAGAAAGATCGGTATCTTGGGGCCTGGACAGATTTAGTCCAAGACTCGTGGCTCCTCTATTTCTCACATTCTTAGATATTTCCTCCACAGAAAAACCTCTGATTATCAGCAATTGAAAACTGAAGTTCCTACCCAAACTAATTATAGTCATAGTTATTGAAGTCATGGGGTACTGGGATGATAGTCCTTCCTTTCAGTAGAGCACTTCTTTCCTCCCCTTGGTCTGCAAGGGAGTGGCTACTGCTCCTCACCCCTTGGACCTTACTGCGCCCTGCAGCTCTCACCGAAGTGTTTCCATCTGCGAGATCAGTGCTGTTTGCTGTTGCTGCAGCAACTTCTCATTCGATTGCTGGAGTTCTTTCACCCTAGCTAGTGGCTGCTCCACTCATTACTCTATTCGCTGTTCCATTTGCTGCTCCATTTGCTACTCGAATTCCTCATGAGTCTCTCCATCAGGCTAAATCATTCTTCAGAGTTTTCCATGACAGCTGGTTCTAATACCAAATTGATTTGAGCCCTAATACAAGATCTGGTTGGTCTACATGGAATTCCTCTCTTCCCTTACTAGGGTTTTCCCTCTCTTAAACCCGAGGTTTGATGGCTGGGAACTTGTTCCATAACACGTTTTGTACCACACTACTTTTATGATAATTAGATTTAGTTCTTTATTGATCATACTCCCTTTAAACATGAAAAACTAGCATTTCAATAAAATAGAATTCTTATAAAAAACAAACCCCTAAAATCACTTCTAATATGAAGTATTTCCAGAACTAGGTAACTACTAATTTAAAAAATAAAAAAATAAAAAATAAAATAAAATAAACTACTATTTTTCCTAGAATCCTTTCTTCTTACAAATTCCTAAATGTTTTTCAAGAATAATTCTTTCCGGTGATATGTATTGTGCATATCACAATAATTAAGGAAATCATATGCATATAAAACTACACTGCTGATGGGATCCTCAAATGAATCAGCCACTTATGTGTGCAAATATCACCTATTGGCAAGAATACCATCAAAATGCCATAGATTAATGTTTCCCCTGCTACTGCAGGGTTAAAAGAGATTTGCAGTTCACAAAATTTTCTCAGTGTGCTGCCCTACAAGTTATGAGTCCATGGGATCCCTAACAACTCCAAAAGCATGTTGAAAGCTATATGCCTGTACATCAGCAGAAACATAACAAATTCTTCAAACTTAAATGCCAAAATAATCACTGTGTATCAATTATAAGTTATGTAACATGGACATAGTTGTTATCTCCAATATCTCAAATAACCTATTTTTCGATGACAACTGACCATGTATCACCTCCATCATGATGAGATAGATGCTAAGGAATTCCTAACCCCACCTCAGTCCAACTTGTATAAAATCACCTATTGTGGTTGATTGGTGCCACTAGGTCTAATGACTATCTTCTGCCTAATATATCTTTTTGTTGAGGTAGATGCACCTCCTAGGAGCATTTTTCACTACTAGCATGGACTACCAACACTCCTGGGCCAGATAGATGACTTAAGGGAGAAGAGGTCTATCCAACTTCAAAACATGTGGCAATAAATATGATAGACAATATGTTTGCTTGAACGAAATAGAAAACAGAAAACAAGAAACAAACAGGGATAAATCAAGGCACATTGAATTAGGAATTAAGACACAAAAAGAAGATGATGCTCTCAAAAAGTGATAAAGATGACTTACATACAGGATAGTACATGTCTTCACTAATTCCTAAATCCATCAGAACTGAATGCAACAGTCGAGGCAAGTAGCTGAGGAGAATAGTTCCCAAACCAATCTGCAGAAGAGTATCAATATTTAAATGAAAAACTGTTGTGCTATTTATATATGAGCCAGAAAGCTCAAGTTATAGATACCCACAGTGGATGAGTAAAGAAATAATCCCAGTGAGTGGCTTCTACCAGTTGGGAGCAGTTTCATCCCCTGTCAAGAACTTAGATCAGTACTGGTGACAAAATCAAAAGATTTATCAATAAATGACAAGATCTTAAGCCGTATCATGCTGAATGATTAGTGCATGACCACTGCAATGAATAAACAGCAAAGACATCTAAAGAGCATGCCAACTATAAAATTGGATCTGACTAATAACAAATAAAGAAAATTTTTGTTATTTCAGCAACCGCTAACAGCCCATAGAGGCTAACAAAAGGCATGTTATCATTATCCATAAATATTTGCATAAGCAAGCATAACCTAACTGTTGATGCACTCAGTAAATTCCTCCTTCAGGGGGGCAAGTTCGAGTCTTATTAGTAATTCTAATTTCTTTAGTGGTTTTATAGGAGTGGGGCTACCGCCATCGTGTAGCCCTAGTATTATCAAATATATAAATTATATATATAATATTTATCCACAACTGCAAACCTAAGGTAATGTACTACCTGAAATAGAACCATCAGAATCACAAGGACGGTTCCAATTGCCATAGCGCTACTATAGTAGAAAACCAAAGACTTGCTCAGAGAAGATGCCACAGTCAATAGAACCAACCCCACGGCCAAAAATATAACTCGGTGCAAGAGATATACTGCAAAACAGTGGAAATATAAGAATGAATCTCTCATGTGCCAGATAGATTACAAACTTTCAGCTTTTAAATGTAATGGAAAGTACCTTCTCCAGCAGAAACCTCAAGGGCTTCTAGGGATGTCCCAGCACATATATCCATAAACTTGTCCCCAAAAGGGGACACGGACCGAGACCATGAACCCTTAGTAAGTTTCTCCCATTTACCTTGTGCGCACATTCCTAACCCAAGAGAAGAATTTCTGAAAGCACATTTCACAGTGAAACCAAAAGCTATGATGAAGAGGAGAAAATTTTACACAGAAAACCATAAAAATAGCTGCTAACAACTTTTTAAAACATGAATTCAAAACCATTATGCAGGAACCTAGTTGAGTTCATCAAATCTTAAAGCCAATGAAAAGGGCAGAAAGTGGGCAAAGAGGGTTCACCAGTATTCAAAGATTACTGGTGACAGGAAGCTACAGCCAAGTATAATCAAAGGATAGAAGCAACATAATAAAATGAGAATGCAAACAACAAATAAAAATTGCAGATCAAACTGGGAGGCAAGCATCCAACAGACAATAAATATGTCAGTAATTTGGAATATGTACTCAACACTACACAAAATAGTATGCTCATGTTTTCTCCTAATCGTGCTCCTTAATTTAAGCTCTTAGGTGCTATGAACACAAACTGCCAAATATCCAATGTGGATGCCCCGGCCCTCCAATTTCTTTCTTGAATGTACAGTTTCGAGTGTAGTCTGCAATTAATACTCTATCACTTACCTATGTAAGCAGACCTCAACATTGGACTGACGAATACTTTCATATCGTTGCGAGACATTCACCTTTAATGAATGTGCATATTTTCTTAGATCTTTTATCCTTGAACGGCCCTGAATTTTAACTCTCTCACAGGCCACTTGAGCTTTAGGCTTGAAAGCTGGAGAGTTTTCCACAGGCAAGCCAGGAGATAGCTTCAATGGCACACACTGGGAAACAACTGCAAAAAGTCATAAGGATAAGAATTATAGCATAGAGGTCACCTACCAAAAAAGAAGACCAAAAAAAGCAACATTTATGCTTCAGTTGACATTTCCACGGCTTTTAAAACACAAAAATCGAGGAATGTACAGCATGCAAAATACACATTATAAGTGCCACTTTTTCCCCCCAAAACCAAATGTGAAAAATGCATGCCATAGATAATCTCTCTAATATAATCTTGTATATCCCCACTTAAGCACTGTTCAAAAGCATATAGTCAAGCCAGCATGTTTACCATAATAAGCTAGAATATCATTTGGTCTCTTCGGTTTGTATTTACAGCTTATATCAGGCATTATTTGAAAAGCTCCATCACTTAAAACAGATAATGTTTAACACTCAAAGCAAAGGATACCTCTTATATGAGTAAAAGATGTGGCGGATGTTATATGCGTAATGGAAGAAAGCAAATAGAAAGATAGAAACTCTGATAGAAATCTGTGTAGTCTAGGCTACTGACACATAAATTTATTTATATTTTTCTTTTTTCTTCATTTTGTTTCCATTAAGCTTTATATCCTTGGCTATTGTCAAAGACAATTTTCAGACTATTTATTCATTGGCTCATTATCAGAAGAAAATTACCTGCATTATATTACCAACAACTCAGTCCCTCTTTTAATGGCTAATAGGTCAAGACCCACTGCCCTAGATCTACCCATGAAAAAATGCATTCTAATTCATAGCAAATGTCTGCTTTTTCAACTCTCTCGATAAAACATAAAGGGTCTGAAGTCTAGTTTCTATCAAAAGTAGAACTTCGCCATCCCTACATGAAGAATCTTGAAGAATAAGTTCAAAGGACCAAGACAAACTTGACAATTTTCTCATGTTCTTTCCACAATTTCCTAGTAGAGTCTTACTCGAGATTTCAAGGAGGGTAGAAAACTCCCATGTCGCATGGGCCCAACCTCCATCGGTGATTATAAAAACTCTAAAATGCAAAAGCCGGCATAATCTTTAAGGAAATTTGTACAACATAAGAACTACGTTAGGGCAAAA
Source organism: Dillenia suffruticosa (assembly GCA_033439265.1). Taxonomy (NCBI): domain Eukaryota; kingdom Viridiplantae; phylum Streptophyta; class Magnoliopsida; order Dilleniales; family Dilleniaceae; genus Dillenia; species Dillenia suffruticosa. Next base: position 5,694,051 of record JAVTVX010000027.1, read on the forward strand.
ACCAACATAGTTCTAAAGCAACACCAGAACTCCAAGAGCTCAACCACATAACAAATTCGAATATTTTAACTTTGACAAAGAAATCTAAAAATTAAAACCGTAAAATAGCTCCGGAATAGTCTCATTCAAGAATCGGAATCAAGAAAATAAAGATGCGTGAAATTAAAGCGAGGAAAATTAAAAACCCTAAAGCAAACATAGGTTGTGAAGAAACCGCACCTAGGATCTTAACATCCGAAGAAAGAGAGAGATGTGAAGTCAGGAGCGTAAAAAAGAAAACGAAGAAGAAGAGAAGCCTCAAGGAGGGCCGTGGGGAGTTTGGAAGTGCCATTGATGCAGTCTCGGACAAAGGACGAGAGTTGAAAATTTGGGAATTTTTGAGGGGTATCTCTGCTATTTGAAATCGAAGAGCCCAAAAGTTTTGAAATGCGTGGTGGGTTGGATATTTCAATCCTATTGCTAACATTTATCCATCTATTATTGAAAATATTCATGTGATTAAAACTTTCAAATGTTTTCTTTTATTCTAATAAAATCGATATTCGAAATCATATTCTAATTAAACTGATTTAAACGATTGTTGAGTATATTTTAGAAGTGAAATTTTTAATGTAATTTCAGATTTTATATTTGAATATGATAATTCACTCGTTCTAAATCACTGATATGATCGCTAAAATTTTATAAGTTCCTTGAATTCTTAACCCTATTAATTATATTCCTTTATATCATCCTTTTATTATACCACTAAGTCTACATGTTTAACCATATGTATTAAATTCAAAGATTAAGGGTATTTAGTAGAGAGTGTGAGACTTAGAAAATATTGTGTTGGACTACCGAATTCTTTTATTTTACCTAAACAAAATAAAAATTTAAAAATATTGATGATTATCTTCTTGATGAGTTCAAGGTAAAATTAGATTAAATGATTAATCATAAAATAAATTAGGGGTTAAACTCAATATTTAGTCCTTGTACACTCAAGTTAGAGAGAGAAGCCGGGGTTAGAAAGAGGGAGGATTTAAGTTGGAGACAGGGAAAATGAGTGTTACTAACAGACAATCGGTTTAATAAATAAGAATATTAGATCTATCAAATTTTAGATTTAAAATTTAGGAATAGAAAAAATTATATCAGGAGAACTCTCTTAAATTAGGTCTATTTCAATCGAATTAATCAGAATATAACTATATATACACGCCGGTTATTAAAAAAAAGTGAAATGAGTGTTAACTTTATAATCAATCTCTTGCCCCAAAAATTGCATCAACTGTGGATCTCATCACATGTAAGCTTTAGATAAACCTCCTATGGAATCTAGTCAGAACATGGTGTTCTGGAAGGAGTCTGCAGATGGAAGTTTCTCGGTGTCTTCTGCTTATGGGCTAATCAAGAAACTTAAAGCTCAAGGTATCAGCAGTACTCACAGCTGGAGTTGAATTTGGAAACATCATTGCGCTGAGAGGATCAAAATTTTTATTTGGATAGTGAATGCTAATAGAATCCTTACAAATTTTGAGAGGAGAAGAAGGCTGTTAACTGAGGATGCTTCTTGCCTTATATGTAAGCAGAATGAGGAAAACACCCTTCATGTCCTCAGAGACTGTCCCTTTGCCTCTAAGGTTTGGTGCACCATTTGGCTAGAGGTGGTTCTCAGCAGAAGCTTTTGGAATCTGGAGACTACAGTTTGGATTCATAGAGTTGCTTCTAAGCTAGTTACAACTGGGGTAGTTGCTGCTTGGTTGATTTGGAAGGCCAGATGCAAGTATATCTTTCAACAGGTCACTCCTCAAGTTGGAAGAACAGCAGAAGAGATTAGGAGGTTGGCTCATGAATGCTCTATAGCTTGTGCCATAGCAAATTTTTCCTCCTTGGGCCAGCCTAGATGGGTAGGCTGGACCCTCCTAGAAGAGTAGCCTTTTAAGTTGAACTCTGATGGGGCTTCAAATGGGTCCAAAGGAGGAGCAGGTGGACTCACTAGGGATCACAAAGATAATTGGATCGTAGGTTTCATCTCTTTGGTGGATAGCAGAGAGATTAGAGGGCTGTGGCAAGGTCTTATGTTGGCCAAAAAGCGAAATCTGAAAGGTATTGAAGTAGAGGTTGACTCAATTGATCTAGGGAAGATGGTTGCTGAAGGTACCAACTTGGGGAACAAATTTCATAGGCAAATTGCAGATTGTAGACAGCTTATGCAAGAGGTTGAGGTTCTGGGATTACATCATGTTCTGAGAGAAGATAACCATTGTACTGACAAGCTAGCTAAATTGGGGATGAGGGGCTCCTCAGGTGTGACTTACTTGGATGATCCTCCTGCTCTCATTGTAAACCTGCTCATGCAAGATGCGAGGGGTGTTCTTCACCTTAGAGTTTAGTCGCTTTCTTTTGTTTGGTTTGGGCAGTTTTTATCTTTTTGTCTCAAATATATATATATCAAGATGTGTTTGTTGGGCCTTTAATTGCAGGCCTAACTCAATATAAGGGTCGAGCGTAATCTGCGGTTTATTTTTCTAAGTAAATTTAAGTTTTTACGATCTAGTTTGTATATATTTTTTCTTAGTAACAAAATTTATAATTTTATATATATCATGAGTTACTTTTCTGTATTTAAGGTGAATGAAGATCAATACACTCAACTTCAACTTACCAAACAATTTGTCCATTTTGAGTGCCACTATACAAACTATAATGTAAAGCCAAGAAAGCCATGAGCAAAGAATGATATTGTCATTGTTGGGGATTCATGTCTCAAATTTGTGCTATTGCTCATTCAACTCTCTATGCACTTAAAAGCAAAAATGGAAAATATTAGGATTGGCTTCATTATACAAATAAGCACGAGCTACACAGTAATTTTATTTGTAATCCTCATAAAAATCTAGTTTTCACCAAAACTTCATCAGCGAAGACCCAAGAGCAGGATATATTTATATGTCTGCCGATTAAGTACTAGGATTTTAAGAGAAGTTGAATGGGATTGCATGGTTGTTAATTATTTCTCTCAATAAAATGCAATTTTACATTTGAATTGATTACATATCTTGGGGAAAAACTGGTTTAATCCCTTTATCACCTCCGGTAGAAAGAATGACTTCATCCATGTTTGACAAGTGGAGCCATTCATTAGTCCCATCAAATCGCGTATGTCATCAAGAGAATTTGTCTGCAATTCTCTGCTGCGATGGCGTCCCATTCTATGCGGTGGAGAGAGAGAGAGAGAGAGAGAAAGAGAGAGAGGAGTTGGTGTAGGAGGGAAATATCCAATATAAATCAAAATAAATTTCTAACGGATCAGCAACTGGCCAAATCAAAATTCCCTCTGCAAGTGCAAGTATCTCTCTCTCTCTCTCTCTCATGGAGAAGAGACATTTTGGAAATGTTTGCAAATCCCATTTCAGATATTGTTGTCTTTTTTAAATTGTTTAGATCTTTGCCCAGTTAACGTAATTCTTGTAATTAATCTCGTACTTTAGTTATCCTTGGCCTCTTTTCAGTAGTGTTGTAACCGGGCCGGGCCGGGTCTGGCCGGTCCGGTTCAAGGACAGTTCCCTGGAACCGTGGGCCGGGCTGGCTGCAGTTCCTAGGCCAGTCCGGGTCGGGCCGGGCCGGGTCTGTTCCAATTTTTTTACATTGAACTGGCCCCGACCCGCTAAATCAGAACCGCCGGGCGGTTCACACCTGGCCGAGCCCGGTTCGGCCCAGAATTTTTTTTATCGCCATTTTTTAATTCTTTTTTTTGTAACTCTATTTTTTAATTTTATTTTATTTTTGTAACCCTATTTTTTTTAACTTTGTTGTTGTTTTTTTTTTATTTTCTTGTAATAATTTATTTATTCATTTTGTTTTTTTAATTCATATTTTATTAAAAATTAGAAGTACAAAATTTTTAAAATGGTTCCATCGAATTCGGTATACGTCCACTACTAAGCTCATCATTTGGATTTTAAAATCTACTAATTTTTTTTGTTACATTATTTTGATTATTATATCATTTTGATTTTTTTTTACATTATTATTATTATTATTCTTCTTCTACTTCTTATTCATCATTTTCCGAGATTTTCATAATTCATTGCATTCTTTTTTCTATACCATTCCAATCTTTAATGCAAATTAAGATTTCTAAAGTATCGTCCGCTAAATTTATACGTTTCTCGGTTAACACTCGACCACCTGCACTAAAAACACTTTCCGATAACACTGTGCATACTGGAAGGTTAGTACATCTTTAGTTAGTTGGGCCAAAATTGGATAATACGATACATTATTTTTCTACCAACCTAATATATCATATAAATCTGTATTATCAAAACTTTCTAATTTAAGTGTTTGTTTATATAAAAGTAATTCATTAAATGATGATAACGAAATTTTTTATTTTTTTCCTAACATATGTAAGGAATTAAATGAAAATGAAAATAATTGAGTACTATTACTAATACTACTACCTACATTATTAGTATTTAAATTATTTTTTTCCTTTTCTTATAGTTCAAATATTGTTTGTAAAGTATGAGATATTTGTTATTTTAAAAAATGTGAGTTAATAGACGTTTCTGATGGAAAATATTGTGTAATTAACATTTTAGTACCTTCAACTTTAACACATGAATCTAATGCACTTGCAACTAAATATAAAATTGGAATTTTTTCATAATATTTTAAAAATTTTGTTTTCATAAAAAGAACAATTTCACGAAATATTTCTTCATTTTCAAATTTATTAAATAAATAAATAATTTTACAAAAATTTGGTAATATTAAATGAGTAATTGGATAATATATCTGGAAAATAAATTTGTATATAAATAAAAATTTTTAATAATTTAGTAAGTATAGATGCAAAATCGAAAACGTTATTATCAATAAACCCATATTCATAATTTGAATTTACAAATTCAATTAAAATATTTTGAAAATGAAGTATATCTTATAACATGTTATGTGTTGAATTCCATCTAATGTCACATTCCATTTTAACTTTTTTATATTTTTTATTATGCAACAAACATAATTGTCTAATTTTTTAGGTTTTTGTAAAAAAAATTTTTATTTGATAAATTAAATCACAAATAGGTTTTAAAAATAGTTCTCTCATTGCTAAACTATCATTAACACATAAATTAATTATATGATATCCACACCTAACATGAAAAAAAGTTTCATTTAAAATTGTGTTTAAAGAATTTTTTTAATTATTAACTGCAGTAGTATTCCCCGAAATATTATCAAATTACGTAGAAAAAATTCTATCATTTATTCTATAGTTATAAACAATATTTGAAATTATTTTAGCTATATGTGCACCGAAATATAAAAATTCCTAACGTTGAAAAACTAAAATTTTTTTCTAAAAATCATGAATTATTTATCTAATGACATATTACTACAATATAATATTCTTTTTTATGTTCATTTTTTCAACTATCCGAAATTAATGAAATTTACAATCATTAGTCATAAACTGTGTAATTATACCATTTTTTAATTTTTGATATCTATTTAATGATCTTCTCCTACCGGATTTTTTACTATTTTTTTTATAATCGTGTTATAAATATTTTTGTACATATTTTTCAAATACCGGACATGCAACTATGTTAAGCGATAAGTTTTTTTTTGCTAACTATTCTATTTGTCCAATTTTTTTTATCTGAATTATATTTAAATGTACCAGTTATATTATTTCCCCCTGTAACAATTTGTATTTATATTGTTTGTGATAATTTATCTGGATGATTATTAACTAAATGTCTCCTAAGTGTGCCTATCTTCCAACCCTTTAAAAATTTATATTTTTTATGACAAATTTTATAAATTATTTTTTGTTCTTCATTTTTTTTCTGAAAAAATGTCTATATATTAATATCACATTTTTTAATTCGTATTGTATTAAATTTTGTGTTATTACATTCAGTTTTTTCGAAAAGAGTTTCAATATCTATATTATCGAGAATTTTATTTTGAAAAAAATGGAGGAAGAGTAAATTGTTGAGAAGATTGGGAAGAGTGTGTTTCAGCCATTTTATTAAAAAATTAAGAATAAATTTTTAAAATAAAATATATGATTAAATTTTTAAAAGGAAATTTAATATTAAATTTTAAAAAAATTTTAAGATTTAATTTTTTTAAAAAAGTAATGCAAATGTAAGAAAATAAAGATGTAACAAAATTAAATGTACCGAATTGACGGATATCGCAATTGTTTTTCACAAAATCTTGAATTTGAGTTCCTAATCTTAAAATTTTGCCAAATCTTGATCTAGAAAATTTGTAATCCTCCCTTCTCCACCCAAACAGTTTTGTAGCAAGAGTAGCAGGAAAGTTCCCAAATAAGAGGTGGAGTTTATCTGTTCTCATTTAAGTATCTTTTTTCTTCGACAATTAGTTGTCTCCGGATAGAACTTTCCTAAACATGCTATGTAGTTGCATATTGAATCAATGAGTTTCACAAAAATTTAAAATACAAATTTGAAAATGTGTTTAATGAAAATATATTTAATGAATAAAATGATGGAAATAAGGATAATGATGGAAAATGTAGATAATGGAAATGTGGTGTAAATTGGTGGAAATAAGGATAATGGAAACGATGGAAATAAGGATAATGGAAATGGTGTAGAAAATGGTAATGAAAATTATATAAAGAATTGTAAAAATAGTGAAAATGAAATGATAATGGAAATAGTAATGAAAATTGAGAGAATATAGATGAAAGAGAAATATATTTTGTTGTGAAAATTTTGGAAATAGAATGTAAGGTATTTATAGGAAAATTGATTGACCTTATGGATCAAAATAACCACAAAATTAGTCGTTTTATAACTGTTGGGATGGATAAAATTTGAAAAAATTCAAAAATTAAACAAAAGAACTGTTGGAACGGCCGGGTCGATTCCGGTTCCAAAATCTTGTGAACCAGCCCTGCCCGCTACACTACCCCCACGTTCGGGCCGGGCGGGGGTTACTGTAACACCGGTTCAGTTCTCACTCCGGCTTTTTCCTGGCCGGGCGGGCCTGTTTTCGGGCCCAAACCGGCCCGGACACATGTCTGCTTTTCGGTTCTTATTTTAACCCTGTGGAAGACATCCCAACTCGACTTGAAATGGTTAAGCGCTGATCTAGGAAGAATTACGAAAACAAATTTCAACCAAATCCTCTGTAATCAGCGCAGATTCTGGCGAACCCCGGTTGCCCCAAATCCATGAAACAGAAGATGTCATCAAAGACAAGGCAATTAGCATAGATTTGGGCATTTTCTGGATGTGTTTTATTCTTGTGACTCATCATCTTATTCATTCTTCCCTTGTTTCAATATCTCTCTCTCTCTCTCTCTCTCTCTCTCTCTCTCTCTCTCGCTCTCTCTCTCTCTCAAGGTTGCAGTTCTTAGTGAAGATCTGAAATTTTAATGATGGCATGTTTTTCATTTCACATCTGAAATTTCCAAATGATTGAGATACCCTGACATTATTTACATTGTAATTATGAATTTTATAATTCCAGGTTAGATTATATAGTCCTGAATCACGATTTACTCAGACAAAAGAGTTAGAAAAGCCTGTTTGTTGGATGAAAGGATCGAATGCGCAGCTTTGTACATCTATTATCAAATAAATATTACATATAGAATTCTCAATTCCAGTGAATTTGAACTGTCTCTGGCCCCATTACAGACACAAACATATAATATGGAATCTGACCACATTGTTCACTTATATTACAACAGTCTCTTATTTAATCATGAGTTCAAACCTGTTTTTTTGACACAATTCTACATGTCACACCTTCTTGAACATGAATAGAAATGGTTCATCATCAGTCAGAGCAAGCCACTTCTTTCCACCTTCATTAAATACACCCACACTCCCACAAGCAACCTTGCAAAAATCACACACACTAGGACAGTAAACAATCTTGTAACCCTCACCTTGTTCTTCTATCTTGAACCAATTGGTCACTGTCGCATTTCCTGGACGCCCAATGAGTCCTCCACTGGTCACATATCTCTTGCCACTCAATTCATCAACTTCTCCAACCTTCCATCCAGTGGACTGGACACAAGTTGTTGCCGCATAGAATTCAATGTTCACATCAGAAGACAACCTTATAGCTTTCTCTTTTCTGTCTAGAGGTAGAAATCTAAGAGGAAGCCCATTCGAGAGCTCCTCAGTTTCTTGCATCACATATTTAGGACACATCCTAATTCTTGAACTTAAAGCCAGCCCACCTCCATTGCCATGAGTTGCAGGTAAAATGTAGTAGCTTGTGCCAGTAATTAGCTCTTGGCCTTCAACATCAAGCACCGTGGAGTGTGCCCCGACAGATATGGAAGGAAAAGAAGAAAATAGAAGAAGCAACATATAGAGAACTAGTGTTTTCTCCATGGTTGTTATTGATGCCTTTTCTTTGGCTATTGAAGCCACAGGTATAGGGCCTTATATAGCGAATATAGGATGGTATATGCTGAAAATGGGACATGATTAGGTTGAGGAATTATTCAATTCAAGCCATGACCCAGCAAAAATATTTGTAGTCAAATTGTACAAATCTTTCAATCTTAAAGTGCCGAATAATGCAATAAGGATATGTTTATCAATTCTAGAACTAAGGACCACGTATACATGTTGGTTTATGATTGGATGATATACAGGATTTAGAAAGACTTGTACTGAAATCTTGTCCTGGATTGCAATTGTGTTGTATTTTATTATATAAAAAAAAGTTTAATCTCTCTCAAAGTTACTAGCCGGGTGGAATAGGGTATCTCATACTCCTGTTCTTACTGGGAGAGGGATAAGAAATCAGAACCGGCATGTGACACAAGCAACCAAATATATGTGGTAAGAAAATCTGGACATAACTATTTTAGGCTTATTATGTTTGTCAGCATTTGTGTGATAACTACTTGTGAGGTGTGCATGTGAAGTTTTAGGACTGTCTTAGAAAATATTGCAATGCTGATGATGGCTCTATAGATCAATTAGATTTTTTGCTTGGATTTGTGCATTTTGTCACCATATCTGTCACGGATTTTGCATTAAGATTGCTATCTTCACACTCACATTCTACCTATTACTTTTGAGCAGTCCATACTTCTTTGAGTATTTGAAAAAAAAAATTATGTAATATGGTCACTATTTAAAATGTTCAAATTGTCAGGACTGAATTCAGGTTACAATATATGCCATTTAAACACTGTTTAGTTGCAAAAACATGTTCATTTCTCACATTTAGTATCTCAATTTGCTTTTTCAGGTTCTGATACTCAAATGCTTGGCTTTGATACATTCCGGACTCCTGGGGTCTGGTTCCTTTTCTCTGCTCATCTTCTAATACTTCAGGGAGTTTCTTCTTAACATGTTCACAATAGCAATTCCTTCGAGCGGCTTGTTCATTAATCAGTCAAAGATATACATTCCGGACTCCTGGGATCTGGTTCCTTTTCTCTGCTCATCTTCTAATACTTCAGGGAGTTTCTTCCTGACATGTTCACAATAGCAATTCCTTCAAGCGGCTTGTTCATTAATCAGTCATAGACATGGAATGATCTTACTTAACATCACAAATATCCTTTGAAAAACTACGTAGTGGTACAAAGTAATTGAAAGTGAACTGAACCTAAGGAAAGACCAGTAATTTACTTTTACGAGTTTGTTTGCATTTTCTTGATCATCTTAAAGTAACTGAAATTAAACTCAGGATGATCTAAGAAAGGAGCTGTTCCTTGTGACGAGAAGCATGAAAAGACAGTAAAAGGTGTAATTGGATGCATTCATGAGTGGTCTTGATATGTGATTAGGTGACTTCAGGGGAAAAAAAAAATAGGAAGAAAAGAGTAATTAGGAGACTGCATCTTGTTTTTACTCTGAAAGCCTGAAGGACAAAAACCTTTCTAATTGTGACAGCAAGTTGCTAGCCAGAGGATGTCTATTGGAGCAACACCGAAGACTCGGAGGCTACCTAAGCCTGGTGAGATGCTTCTCTCCACCCATGGCTCGCTAGATCTCTTTCAAGGAACAAAGCATAGAAGCTATAAGTGGTATTGATTTCTTCTGAGTTTGCTCTGAAAGATAACCTTAATATATGGAAGCTATATGAAGTTGGGTTTTAGCTCTCCTCACAAGAACAATATGTTCTCATTGTCTCAGTTTCTTCTTTGTACCTTTGATTGCATGCCTCTAGCCCGCAAATATGTATTAAATCAGTAAAATTTCAATTATTGAAGTTGGGAATTTTCTTGTGTCTTGTTCTGATGCGGTGATATGATGTTTGTGGAGTGAGAAGGGGCTTGATGGGCTAGGGATAATGACCAGAGTTTCAATGCTTCCAATGCTTTTGCAGTTATCAAATAGAGAGAAGATTGCAATATGATTCCACCTGGGTTTTAATATTAGCTAAGTATTGGGAAGTGCAGTGATTCTTGGTAATATGGTACCCCATATTTCTTTTGATTCTCACCGTCATATCTAGAGCCATACCCTGACGTGCGGGGCCTGTTTAGATATGGTACCCTATATTTTTTTTTTTTTGGTACAGATATAGTACCCTATATTATCAAATATTCCAATGACTTCCTTCCATAACATCACAGAGTTGGGCTCTTATTCATGATATGTTCCTGTTAACTTGGCACAAGGGTTGACCGCCGGACTGGCATTTTAATGGAGCGAAGCCCATCATAGTCCACTTGTCACATAGTAGCTGGATCGAGGTGTCACATGGGTTGGGGCAGGGCCATGTGTAGTGCCCAAAGAGTATAAAAAAAAAATGAGATACGTCACTAGGGCCCCTTAGCCCACATGGTCCCGCAGTTCGGCTGCCCTGTAGCAACTAGACAGTGCTGGATGCTCCGCCTCTCATGCTGCAGATGCGTAGCAGTTGTTTCCTAAGGCACTTTTGGAGAATACTGCCATACATTTTAGCCTTCTTAAGAAAACCATAAACTGCAGAGCAGCTGTACAACAAGAAGGCAGTTTCCTTATGTAAATGAAACACAATGCAGTGTATCACTGAGGGTTGAGACGACGAGCCATTAGTTCAACTTTGGCACCATTGACAAAGATTTGGCTCGACAGATATCTTCCTAATAAAAAAAAGCAAGCTATGATCGGAATCAAGAAACCTTTTCTAGCAAGATGAGATTGGATTACTTATGATAAGAGTGGCTTGTTACATAGGCATTCCAACAAAACAGCTGTTCTGATACCAAATAATATCCATGCAGTCTCAGCAACTGTACAACAAGACTTGAGCCTTGCCTTTAATTGCAAGATTTCATTTTCAAGTATGGAAACCCTCTAACTTAACAGTTTACTGCTAGGATGAGTTAAATTTTGTCCTAATATAGTTAATCATTTGTAAATGACATAACATAAAAATATGATTACTCATATGTGGAGGACAATAGCATAGAACATGGGAACTCTTCCCTCGGTTTGGAACTAGAAACAGCAACAAGATTTAGCTTACAAAAACCAGTTTTACTATTAGTGTTTGTTGGAGATGACCCAAAAGCCCCCAAAGCCTCAAGGAAGAATCTCTTTTTAGGAGTAATCCCGTCTTTGTCCACATGCTTTTAGCGTCTTGTGCAGAAGCTCCTCATGTTGCGTTTTTTGTATGCCTTGTAAGGGCTCTCAAAAAATATCATTCCTTGTCTCACTCTATTCCGTTACCTTCAACTTGGGTCCCTATAGTTTGCTTGCAGTAGGCATGCTCCTAATTGACGTCTCATTTGGCCAAGACAATAATGCATAAGGTACCTCACAACATAAGTCACCAACGGAACCATATAATTTAACCTCTCTTGCACGTATGCAACAAACCATATATAGAAAAAGTAACACAACATATTATTTAACTAAAACTATATAATAAATAGCATTTTTCAGAACAAAATAATTCCTTCGACAATCCATTAGGACCCACAAATCCATGAAGTCTTGGGCATTGCTTAGGAAGAAAAGAGTTGATTCTAAATTTGACTTGATTTTAAGGCAAATAAAACGAACATAATTCGGGAAGAGTTTACGTGAAACAGAGTTTTAGGTCATGGGGCTGCAATTACTTCTAAATACATGTCTATCTATGACCAGAGGTTTTTCTGGTTCGGTTGTTGTTTTCAGGAGAGAGACAGAGGGAAGGATTTGAAAGTGTTCAAGTTCCAGCTTCAAAGATGCTCTGTAAGGCTGGTTTCCACTGCCCCACAGCACCATGATGCCTTCCCACACCTCCTCTGCTGCTGCTGCAGGAGCCACTACTGCTTCTGCTTGAGCTGATCTCCTGTTCCATCTGATATGATAAAGTGAGCAAAATGTCAATTAGATTACGTGTGAATTATGACTTCAGAACTTTCAAATCCAACTAGTGAAAACCATGACTAAAAACTACTAGAGGTATCAGTTAGTTCAAGTGGGTCGGAAAAAAATATTGAATTAAATTCATTCTATGCCAGAATTGGAGAAATTTCATGAATGGTCACTTCGATTTTCTGACTCAAACAATTTTAACAAAACATGGGGAAAGAAAATAGCCATGGGGTTTCTTTTTTTTTTTAGCGCACAAAATTGTTAGTGTCAAAAGTATGCATCAATCATCTAATGCCCACCAACAGTATATGACAAGTGCATTTGCAGAAATGACCATGCTATTAGTTGAAGAGAGAAAAAAGAATGCTTCTTGTTGGAAAGTGTATATGTGCATATCAATAAATTATGTAAATCATCTCTTTAGTTGTCATATGGAATAATCAGGGGAGATTTGAGGGATTTGGTAGGATAGATAGGAAAGTATGTAGAAGTTTGTTTTTGGAAGTTTCTAAGTCTTGTACCGTGTATATATATATTGCTTCTCGATTTAATGAAAGGGTGAGCATATTCAGCCAAAGTCAACACTTCTTCTTGTAGCATCAATGGTCAAGTGGGAAAATATTGTTGGAAATTCTAGCCATTCAAGTTACATAACTTCACCTCTGAAAGGTGGCGTATTTGCATTGCTCACCATCTTCAAAGAACCATAAAGTGATGGGGTTTGTTAGTGGTATTCTTTCAAATTTGACATGTTCCTTTTTTCCATAGGAGACTCTAGGCCCTATGGCCACAGCGAGTCATGTGTGGCCATCGTATCTTATGATATATATATTGTGTTTATTTTTTTCTTCCCTCCCTCCATTCCATGGGCTGATGCGCCTCTAGTGCGCATCATAGACTACAAACCCCACCCCACCCGAATGGCTAAATTTACCATTTTATCCTCACAAAATTGGAATTTACCATTCAAAGGTGTTTAGTTTACCTGCACCGAACTGGAAGTCTCGGATTTCGGATTCGGGTTGGGATCCGGACCTCTGACGTTCCTCCTCTTGCACAAGTCCATTCCATTCCCAAGTCCTCTCTCCTTGATCAACCTCCCAAGTTTCCCGGACTTCTTCGCCGCAAACTCCTTCAACACGTCTGCAAACAAAAGCTTTTACCTCCCAACGACAAAATGGTCCAAATATCAACCCCCTCCCCACCCCCCCCCCACCCCGGCTAATTGATTGACTTGACCCAATATAACATGACTTGATTAAAAATGTTTTTTTGGCTTAAATAGTATTAAAATTATATATATAGAATATTTATTATGCTATAATAAATAAAATTTGTTAAAATGTTTAATATCGGATAATTCACTAAACTAATTTCATAATATATATAATGTTGTGAAAAAGAGAATGAAAGGGATTGTTTGTGGGGAAGAGGGACCTTCGAAGCTGATGAGACGATAAACATGGCCGATGAGGAGGGAGTCATCAGGACGAAGAAGCTTCAAGTGCTTGACAGGCACCCCATTCTCAGTTTGAGAATTAGAAGTCAAAACAAGAGCAACATAATGACCAGGATTCGAATGCATCACTTCATTTGCACTCATCGACCAGTATATCCTCTGTACCCTATTTCCCGGCATTTCTAACACCACGGTCGCCGCCTCCGCCGCTTGACAATTCCCCATCTCTCTCTCTCTCTCTCTCTCTCTCTGGATCTGAAAAAAAGTGGTTTGATTTTGTATTGACATAAGATAAAGAGCCCTAAAAAAGGGGGAGTGTAAGTGTGTGGGCGTGTATATTAATGAGATAATGACGATTATGATGAAGTAGCCTTCACGTTTACCAAAAGAAAAACGTCAGTTTAAGATGTGACAATCTGATATTTGCCAATCCGAGAAGCGATCCTACGTCGTAATTCTTCTCCTCCGCAAATGTCTCTGGGAGAGAGAGAGAGAGAGTCTCAGCGAATGATACTCTGAGGGAGTTCTCGTACTTCTTCAATGAAGTTGCAGAGAGAGAGAGAGAGAGAGTAATGGGAAGCTTGTAACATCGGGTTTCAGTTCTGGGAAGTGCAGAGCAAAGGAATAAATACTAGATTTTAGAGGAAACGTGTGCAGTGAGATCTGCCAAACGAGCCCAGATAAAGTATTCATTATGGCCCCTACAAGGGAAAATTGTGGGGGTCCTTTTCTTCCATTTCACTCGTTATTGTCATGTCATCCCAAGGTAAAATCTTTCTTTACCCTATTTATCATCCTCATTTTTCTTCCTTTTATTTCAGATTTATTGTGATTTATTGCCCTCTTTTATTTCATTTTAATTAAAATAAATTTTTTCTACAAAATATAAGGCCTTGTACATAGAATTTTCTATAAAAACTAAAGTTATTCTCATATTAATAATTTCTTATATAAATTCAGTCCCCCTTTTTTTAGGTCAGAGTAAAAAATAGCAATGAATACAACATAAGGAATAAAAATATGATGTGATGCATCATCAATGTTATAAAGTTATACGATATTAAGTTATTATAATTATAAAATATTCTATTATTTCATTAGAATTCATGGTCCACACAAATACATCATTTCTCACAACATCACGACAACGTGGCCTTTTTATTAGATTTGTCTTAAATTTGATTAATTTAATTTAAACGATCGTGAAATCCAATTTAAAAATTAATTTTTTTATTATTTTTTTATTTTAAAACTCGAAATCAAATTTTTAATTAAAAAAATCTAATATTCTGTTATTAAATTTATATGGTATTGGTGTTAAGACATCATAGTTTTTTTTTCTTTTCACCATCGGTATTTAAGTTTTATCCGATTAATTCGATTTGCTGTGGAGCTGTTACATATCCCATATCTGATCCCTAATAAATCATAAAATAATACTTAAATCCAATAAACTCTTTCACCCAATAGATCGATATTTTTGTTGAATTCTCTTATTGACATTGAATCCATCACTTGAATCCATGACAAATTGGTATCAGAGTTTTCGGTGTAATATGGAAAAGAGTTATCTTGTGCCAAAGTGAGAACCGTCTAAAATAAAAAAGGGCTATCCGGTGCCAAAGTGAGAGCCATTCAAAATGAAAAAAAGAATATCTGGTGTCGGAGTGGGAGCCGTCCAAAGAAGAAAAAATGATTACTTGTGAGAGTGAAAGCCGTTTAAAGTAATAGCCATACGTGGACGTTCGACTTCTCAAGGGAGGGTAATGTTACGAATCCCATATCAAATCCCCAAGAAATTATAAAATAATACTTAAATCTAATAGATTCTCTCACCCAATATGTAGATCTTTTGGGTGAAGTTCTTTTATTGGATTTGACTCTATCACTTGGATCCATGACAGGAGCCCATTTTAGGGATTGACTCTATTAAATCTTTTTTCATTATTTTTAAAACTCGAAATTGAGATTTTTGATTAAAGAAATAGAGTATCCGACTACTAAAGCCAAAGATTTTAAAACATCATGTTTGTTCAGCTATGTAATTGGTGTATATCATATTCTTTTACCGTATCGTTTTCACCCAAGATTTACCTTTTGACTTTTTTTTTTTTTTTTTTTTTTTTTTATATATATAAGACTGCATTTCGTCGTTTTCCGATTACTGTAATTTTTATCGATCTGCCTAAAATTTGATACATTTGCACTAAACCGAAAACAAGAACGCACAGATTTTAAAATTTTGACTAATTGGTGAGAGATAAAATTTTAATTTACCACTTTTCAAAATTAAATTAAAAAAAATTTAAATTCATTCATGAAATTTGTTTTTATTAATATAATCTTAAAAAAGTAAAGATCGGGGGGTCCCTGTACGAAACACGAACATGTCTTTTTAGATGTAAAATGTTGATACTCGCAAATATTTTTACAATTAAACTTGCAAACTTTTGTTACCATTATCTTTTTCCTAACATTTTTTTAATTTAGTGATAATAACACGAAATATATTTATTCAAAATTTTAACTTTGAATATTATGAATAGAAAAAATAAACTAGGAGAGCTCATCCCTTAATGGATTTAGTAATTATTTTGAATTTAATTAGTCGGGATTAATAAATTAATTATCAGATATCTCGACTAAACAAAATAATAATAATACTAATAATGAATTCTAAGGTAGAAAAAATGTCTATCATTTTATCTAACCAAGTCAAATATACTTCTTTTGAATGGATTTCAAGTTGCTAACATTGTTGGTTTTTTTTTTTTTTTATGTTTTTTAAAATGCATTCGAACGGGTATAGAATATAGAAGGAAGGGTGTCAGTGATTCTCTTTGCAAATGCTAATGGTAGGGATTCGAAGGGGAAATAGGGTAACAAATAAGAAAGCCAAAAGAGAATTTTCTAAATATATTTTTGCCAAACGAGAGGATTTTCACCTCTAAACTTAGTTTTCCTAGTTTTTGTTCCCCATGCCAAGTGAGTTCGTCAATATTTATTCCTTTTTTTTAAACCTCAAATATAAAAGGATAGTAAAAATAATTAGCGTTACTTTTCCTTTCCGTTGTTACCATAATCATTTTTATGCACAATAAAATATTTAATTTAACTCATGACTACCCTTTATAAGTGAGTCCATTATTAATATTCATTCTTGTATGGGAGATGAAAGGATAAATAGACGATAATATAAAGTATATATATCACAAGTTATGATACACTCAATATAAAAGTCAATGAATTATAACTTAATTGATACTTTTTCTCTTTCTTTTATAAAAATTTAAAGTTCGAATTTCTCCGTGTATAAAAAAAAAAAAACACTTGTGCAGAAAAATTAATTACACGAATGAGTGTAAAACCTGTAATACCCTAGCTTATGTTTGAATGAACTAGATTATAGGTCAAAGAGTTAGGTTTCACGTCCCCTCATAGCTCTATTGGTCTCTGGGTATGAAAATGTTTGGCCTCAACGGATATGGGGAAGAAAAAGAAAAGGATAACTTGAGTGCAAGTTAAACAACATGGTGCAACATAAGATATTAAATACTAGGTTAAGACAGATTTAATGTAACATAAAAAAAAAAAAACAAAAAAACAAAAAGTATAAAATCAGAATATATTGTATAAAACATTTGAATCATGTTAATGAATCATTGGTTGATCCCCAGTTGAGAGAAACTAAACAAAACGGTCTCTAGAGTTCACTCGAACTCTGCAAGAGAACTCTGACAACAGATTAAGAATGTATGACTGATTAATGACATACAATAGAAATGTAACATATAGGATCACATGATATACCCACCCACAAAGTACCTTTATACAATACGGAACAAAATCATGTTATCAATAAAGTAGTAGAAAAAGGGATCACACTTTGATCAAAAATAGGCCACATATATGTCCATCCTATACCTGACAGGACGACAAAGCACATAACAGCGATCCATAGAAATGCAAGCCTAATTAACAACACATGAACATCGATAAGTACCACGAAAGCAAACAAACAACCAATTTAAAATATTAAATATTTTAATCAAATTTTAGATTTAAAATTTTAAAATAAAAAAAATTATATTAAAAGAATCATTACCTAAATAATATTTTCATCGATATTTAAATTGAATTAATAAAGATATGATTTTAAAAACTTATAAATAACAGTAACCTGAAAAAAAAAAGGCAAAGGCAAGACGCATAGGGGCTTTTGTCCAAACGACCCACAACAAGAAAAACATGTTGAAGCCGCAGAACCAAAATGGATGGTTCAAACTAGGTTCACAAGCCGAACAGGATCCACGGGATGGGCAACCAAGTCCTAATATGTCATAAGGTTTTAGATTGGCTTTAATGAGAGATTTTGAATTCAAATTCTAAAATTGGTAAAAAAAGATTTGAAAAATCTAATCCCTAAAATGAATTCTACAATATTCGAACCAGATTAGTCGGATAAATCACGGATACCGATGATGAAAACAAAATAAAAAAGAAATCACACTATGAAAATTTGAAAATGAAAATTTCAAAATGTTACATGGAAGTGGTTTTCTTTTCTACCTTTTGTAAACAAAAATTGGGAGTAAAAAATAATCATACTTAAAATCCCCAAAGAGGCCTTGGGATTTATTGGTTAATGAAATATAATTTTCTATAAGTCATTTTCACGGTTTTCCAAAATAATTTTCGTGCTAAAACAAAAACTATGCCAAACCTCTAGAAAATAACTTTAAAAAGAAATTTGTAAACTAATATACAATTAATATTTAATATTTTATTGGATAGAATTTATTTTAAGGAAATATTTTACAACAAAGAATTTTTTAAATTAATTTTTTGCCAAGGTGATAAATTCTACAAAACAAACCGTACCTTCATTAAGTTCTAGGTAATCTTTCCAAAACAGAATTAGCCGTAACGTAACTCCAAAAGAATGGCCCCCAAACACAATTCTAAACATATGATTTTTTTTTTTCTTTATTCCCTTGACAATTAAATTCTCAAGTTATCAACCGAAGCTTGATAAGTGTATTAGATTTTTTAATAAAAAATTTAAGTTTAAGATTAAAAAATTTAAAAAAAAAATAATATTAAAAGAATTTTCATCAAACTTTTTATTAGACTGATATCAGATTAAACCGAATTAATGGAGACATAACTTTTAATATCGATCGGTGGATTAACTTTGGGGCAAAAAAAAAAAATTCTCAAAGTTCATGGGAAAATAGAGAAGTGGGAATTTTAATAATTAAAAAAAGGTCCCAAGTTAGCTTTTGCAAGCATTTTTTAGTCAAGTTTGCCAAACATGCAAGATATCAAAAAATTCCCAAATCATAAGACGTCTTATTGGTGATGTTTGATTTCCTTTGAATTTGGTAAAAACCCATTTTGGTTGAGAAGAAATAGGATAAGGGTTTTTCTTTTTAGGTCAATAAATTGTTATTTTGACATCACCAAAGTATGGATAGCTTTGAGTATATTTTGGGTGGTCAAACAAGTTATGTAAGGTAAAACATCATCGACCATGATGGGTATTTTCTTTCCCAAATCCGATATCTTTATGGGGTGCTTGCCAGCCTAGTTTCCTTTTGTTCGAGGGATAAACCTAATTCGATGGATTAAGATAAGAAACAAGAGTTTAATAAGATTACTATTATAAAAATTATTAACATGTTGATAGTTTTATTTTTATTTTTTTAAAAAAAGACTTATACTTTTGCAACATTTTATATTTTTACTAAAAAACTTATATAATAATTAAAAATATTACAAGTAAAATAAAAATAAATTAATATGAATTGAGAATTGAGGTTCTCTGGCCGGAGGTTGGTACCATCATGTATTCAAGTTTTTATATTCTAGCTTTTTTTTTTTTATTTTAAAAGATATTATAGTTTACCGAAAATGATAAAATAGTAATATAAAAATTGGTATTTTGGAGATGATATATTTTTTCTCAATTTCAAAATACTATTAATTCATGCATACTATTAACAAGTAGCCATATTAATGCATTATAGACAAAAATTTTAAATTATGAAAATAATTATTTGAAACTCTTTAGATAGTATACACCATATATGTGAACAAGAGAAGAGTTAAGAGTGACCAACACAATTTAAAGGGCATTTAACTAAATTTATTTTAAATAATCTATAAATTCTTAAATATTTTATTGTAGAGAAAGTCTTTACAAACAACTTAGTACTTGAATTACATTATAAGATTATAATTAAATTAAATTAGGATATCTGCAAATATATTAATTCAACTAAATTCTTGGTAAAAGGTAAAAGAAAAATGGTGATGAATGCAGGGAAATGGAATGAATAAGGCAAAATGTCATTGAGGAATATATATCATTGCTTGAGAGGAATATGATTGAAAAAAAATGAAAGGACACACATAAAAGAATTAATTAATTGAGAAAAATGAGATGCAAATAATCATAATAACTCATGGTTTTTTTTTTTCAATTTGAAAGAAAAAAATATTTAAAAACTAAATTAAATAAAATAATAGTCAACTCCAATTTGATTTAGTTTAATATAATATCCGATATTTGTTGGTTCATATGATCTATTTAGTATTTTATATCAAATTTTCATGACTATAGCATAGAACGTGATAGTTTTTTAATCATAGATTTTAATTTCGAGTTATAAGAATAAAAAAATAATATTTGAGAGAAATAACCCCTTAATGATTTCTATAATATTCAAATTGAATTAATCGAGTTAAAATCGAATATCAATTCATAATAAAAAAAACCACTTACCTAAGAAAAAATTGACTTTTTATGCGTATCGTGTGATAAATTTTCTAATTTTTGTTACAACCACCAGGATCCTTTGCAGGTGATAGATGCAAACCTAAGTCGAGTTGATCCAAATTCCAAACCGCGAGAGTGATAGACAAAATTCTTTATTAGGCGTTTTCTCTTTAATGCAGGGAGATGTTGGTATGTCGGGTGGATGAAGATGTTTGTGGTGGACCTAGCGGTGCTGTGCTGGCCACACCAACTATGGCGGTCCTCGTAAAAACAGAGCGAGATGACGTTGACATGGGCACATGTTTGTAAATCTTCGAAGGCTAACGTATCATCACAAAATAATATTTTATATTTAAAATTAATAATAATAATAAAATATATATAATAACGTGCGGTGTTATATATATATATTAAAAAATAATATATGATATATCAATATATTAATATATTATGATAGAATATTGATTTATTATGATATTTTAGATAATATAAATCGACACATATAAAAAAATATCGATAATAATAATAAATATTTAACATAATAGTGTCGTGTATTTTTTAAGAATATTTATTTTTTTTATGTCGACACTCCTGTATTAAGAAACCAGACAAATCCGTTTCTGGCATCCACACCCCCACGAGGCCACAACCACGCATGTTTCCTTCGTTGCACGATTTTAAAAACATAAAATATATTGCGTCACCATCTTTCGATTCCTTTGGCGCCGTAACCAAATTCCATTCAGAGAAAGAGAGAGAGAGTCACCGGTGCGTACACGCACTGCTCTTTCTCCCATCCCCAGGGCTAGGCATCTCCGCATCTTCATAACGAATATCTCTCTCTCTCTCTCTCTCTCTCTCCCCCCCCCCCCCATATTTTTCCCATTTCAGAAATATTTCCATCGTTTACGTCTAAGCTTTCTGTCTTGCAATCTCTATCTTTTCATTTCTCATCGTTTCGGCTTAATTATTTGGAATTTAGTTTTCTTTCTTTGTTTTTTCTACGCTGCAATTATTCTCAATTTTTACCCATAGATAGTCTATTTCGGCTCTAATTTTTTCTGGGTCTTGATTTTCTTTCTGTTTCGTCATCCGGGTATTGCTTAATTTTGTTCATTTCCACTCAGTTTTGCTTTGACTTGCGCTCCTTTGTTTGGGGTTTTGCTAATGTTGTGCTTTTCAAATGTTGGACAGAGAATGGGTAGTACTCAAAAAATGAAAGATCATGAGGGAAATGAAAACCACTATCTGAGTTCATCGAAGGAGGGGAAAGGAAAGAGGTTGTGGAAGAAGGTGAAGTGTCAGCTTGTTGAGTACCACTCGTTGCCCGGGTATTTGAAGGACAATGAATTCATTGTGGGTCATTATAGATCGGAATGGCCTTTGAAGCAGATTTTTCTTAGCGTTTTTACCATTCACAATGAGACTCTCAATGTCTGGACGTAAGAATTTGTCTTTTTCTAACAATTTGGGTATTAGTGATGTTTAGGCGTTATGATTTTAAGATCCCTTTTGAGGTTTGGGCCTAATATTGAATTAGTTTAAATTTTATGCTTGCATTTCTTGAATCTTGGATTAGTTGGATAGTTGAATGAAATCAAAAGGGCAGATTAAAATGCTATTGTATGCTACTTGCCGTTCCAATAAAAATATTTATAGCTGATGCATGTAAGTGGTAGATGATCATATTACCAGTTAAATACTTGTCTTTAATGCTCTATGACAGGGCTTTGCTGTCATATCTTAATTGTCTTCAAGTTTTTTCTATAATCATAGCTCTGATCTGCCGATATAGATATGTTTTTTATAAGTTTAGAACTCCATGTTGCCAATCACTCATTATTTGCACTTTTTTGGAATACTGATATGATACCTGTTGTCTTTCTTTCTTCTGGACATCTTAAGCATAGAAACCCTACAACTTAAAATTGATTTTTTTTTTTTTGTCTAATTGGTTTTTGTCCTTCAGTACTTCCTCTCTAGTCTCTCTGAGTAGTAGCTAAGCATGCAAATCTGCTGGCACACACATAGCTACCATGAATTCATTAAAGAAAATTTGAGCTTGCTGTTCAACATTCTGAATGGTGCAACATTTAACGCATGCAGGATCAACCATGATAGGGTTTTGTCCTCCGCCTATTCAAGTTTCCATTTTCATCATAATGCATTATATAATACTACTACTAAATTTGAAGAGTGAAAAATATTTCACCATGTAAGCATCAGTGAAGAGTTTCACCCTTTTGACACCACATTTATTAAGGCAGCAGGGTCCAAATTGCAGTCAATGGAAACAAATAAGTGTCTTAAGAATCATCATTTCTTTCGTCCAATCCTAGCTAGCCTAAGTTGTTCAATGTGGGTAGGAAGAATAAATAAATAAATAAATAAATAAATAAAGGCTTGTCACCTTAATGGCTAACAGTAAAAAATTGTATAGATTAATAAGTCATATGTAATGCTAGATTTTTGGGATTTATAGAAATTCAACTTGGCAACGTTTGGTTTTATTTTATTTTATTTTTTGGATCTTATGATAATTTAATTTGTAATCACAATGTTTAGGTTTCAATGTCCTGAAAACCCATCACTTCGATGACAGTCATGGCCAAGGTTTGTTGTAACGTTAGAATGAAGAGCTTGTATTGGCTGGTTTAGTTTTGTGGTCCGGTATCTTCTCATATTGTTAATTTGTACCGCTTTGAGCTAGTTCTTTAACTAAGACTGATCTCAAAGATGATATACAGATCGATTTTATTATGTCATTATTGTGGTGAGCAAAGGTTTTTCTATGCATTCACAGTCTTCTTCATTAGTACTGGTGGTTGAACTAAAGTAATTTATCGAGTCCAGTACTGCATATGATCCTGTGCTTCAGCCATGCTGTTCTGTTGCTAGTCCATGAATACTGAAGTTTGAACTACTGTTTTTCATTGCGTATCCATATGGATGCATGTGCCAGATCAAGTCTTCAGAAAATGAAAGGACCGATTAATGTACTTCTAAGGAAAATGGTGTGGTCTGGCTGCATTTTTTTTTTCATCTTTTTATTTGTTCAAGCCTCAAAACTTGGCAAATTCCTTTTGGCAGGGATTTATCCTCTTAACTACCCTACGTCTAAATGTTACTGGTTATCTGTTGCAGGCATCTGATTGGGTTTTTTATGTTCCTTTCCCTTACCATATACACTGCAATGAAGGTTCCAAAGGTTATGGATCTACACTCCCTGCAACATTTGCCAGATCTGCACAAGATGCATACAGAACTCATGACTTGCCTTCCTTCCTTACCCAATATGCCTGATTTGCATAGGCTACAGGAAGAATTGAAGACTTCATTGCCTTCAATGGATTTGCTTCCATCAGTGTCAAATTGGCATATTGTTGAGATCCTCAGCAACTGTTTGCCTGAACGGTTCTCAAGCAGCAATCAGACTGATGTGTGTGTACTGGTAATTCCTAGTTTCTCATCTTTCTTGTTAACTTTTGCCCTTTGTTATTTATAATGCAACTCCTTATGGAGCTGAGGTCACTTTCTTTACTTTAAATTTCTTGTGGTTCCTGTCAGCCCATACTGGGCACATGATTGTTGCCAAAGCAAATTTTCTTTTTACTTCTGCTTTAGCTTGATAATGATCCAATCTTTTTTCTTGGTCTGGATATGTGCTCTTTCTGTGCTTTGTTCTTTAGTCCTAGAAGTTCTCCTTGTGGCATAAACACGGATTAGAAGTCTTGGACCCCCATGATTTTGGCCCCTTGGATTCAAGTTCTCCTTGGAGAGTGCAAGAGAGGTGCAGCCGTGAGATGCTAATAACAGTTCCCTGTTTTCTTTGATTTCTAGTGGCTTGCTCGTTTTCATTTGAAGTCCATGGTATTGAAGTCGGAAAATTTAGGCGTGTACAAGACACCATAGGATCTGATTCCAAGCCTTTCACTCAAAGTGGGAAAAAAATGAGAAACCGAACATAATTATATCAGTATTCAGAACACAAGCTAAAACTCACCTTGGATATTCTTGTTCAGTAAAGGTACTTCTATATATAATTTTATTGATTTCTTGAATTTGAATTCCAGAATACAGCAACTTAAAGGTAGGTTCTGATCTTGGCAACTGTCGTACCTTTGTTGAGTCTAAGCTTGATTAAGACTTAAATTAGTGCACCCTGAACACTTCATAGCTTCGGTTGGCTTGGCTTGGCTTGGCTTGGCTTTTTGTAATGCAGGTTACCTAAGAAGTTGTTTAGTATTTAGGGCTGAGTGTAGTTTCTTTTCTATCAATGGCTCGTTTCTATTTTTCCATAGGATTGTCCGTTTCTATTTTTTCATAGGATTGTTCTTTGGTATTATTTTCTTATTTGTTTTGGGGGCATTGCTATTTTTTTAAGCATTAGAGATATTTGAATGTGATGTTTTTGGGGGTAATAAATGATTACTGAATCGGTCTCTCTCTGTTCTTCCCTCTTCTTTTTTCTCTCTCCTTCAGTAGTTTCTGTCTCTCTTCCCTCGTTTCTCTCTCTATTCATTCTGCATTACTTTGACCGCCTAATTTCTTGTGGAAAACATATGCAAAAAATGGCTAGCTAGAGCATTGTAAAACTCTATGCATGGTACTGAGTCTAGGCAGCATCCATGTTGAATAAGCATAAGGTCATTTGCAGCATCCATGTTGAATTGGCGGATTACTTGTGGTTGAACCATCTTGGATTGCTTAGAAACAAGATCATGACCTAAATCTGTGCACTAACGTATATGTTTTACTCCCTCTTCTCATTAATGTGTCATGGCTGTGTCCAATCCTTAAGGTCATTTCACCACAAACTAGATTAAGGTCGAATCCTTTTGACAAGTAGTCTCATGGCAAGAAAATAGGCATGTCTAGAGGTTAATGGTGATGATATTTCTGACAACATATAGTGAGCACTGCAGATAATTCTTTTGGAAAGATTCACCTTAGTAGTATGTACCAAACTCTTGCTTGTTATTGACATAATGCTCATTCATTATGCTAATGCCTTCTCATGCACTGGTTTTCTGCAGCAAACCATGAAAGAAGAGCTTGCAAACATAATAGCTCCTTTATTGGGGAAGCCAATAACAAGGTGGCCCTTATTTGCTTTTATGGGAGGGGCAATGTTCTGTTTGCTGGCCAGCAGCACATGCCATCTCCTGTCTTGCCACTCGGAGCGCATGTCATACATTATGCTAAGGCTTGATTATACTGGGATAGCTGCCCTTATCTCAACCTCCTTCTATCCTCCTGTCTACTACTCCTTCATGTGCTACCCTTTCTTCTGCAATCTATACATGGGCTTCATAACCATCTTGGGAATAGCCACAATAATAGTGTCTCTTTTCCCGGCCTTTCAAACACCAGAATTCCGCACAATTCGGGCCTCTCTTTTTGTTGGCATGGGCTTGTGTGGCGTAGCGCCAATTCTGCACAAGGTAATCCTCTTCTGGAGCAGGCCAGAGGCTTTACACACTACAGGGTACGAGCTTCTAATGGGAGCTTTTTATGGCATTGGAGCACTGGTTTATGCCACGAGGATTCCTGAGAGATGGATGCCTGGAAAATTCGACATTGCTGGGCACAGCCATCAACTGTTTCATGTGCTGGTTGTGGCGGGGGCTTATACTCACTATCGTGCAGGGCTTGTATACCTCAGGTGGCGGGACCTTGAAGGGTGTTCACCGTAGTTTGATTTTGGCTTTTGTAGTTCACTTGTTTTTGTCGTGTATATGTAGGCTAAAAGTTGTAATGGTGGATATGTGGTATTGAGGAAGGGGGTGAAGTTCATAATTTCAATGGTAAGATTGTGAATTCTCAATTTTTCAGAGATGAACAAGTTGATTTCTAGTTATAAATTTGTAACAATTTCTAGTTGTAAATTTGTAACAATTTTTTGTACTCGATTGTTGCTGTAAGAGGAGTTTTTAATGGCAAAACTAGCCTCCTTTTGTTTATCAGAAAATGGAGTTGTGTCTTTGTAGATATTTTCCTTGCATGTTTGACAATTATTGTTTCAAAAAAAAAAAAAAACACCCAACAACAACAGAGAGAGAGAGAGAGAGAGAGAGAGAGAGAGAGAGAGAGAGAGCAAAAATAAAAAATAGACAATGGGTCATATTCAGGTCCTCCCCGCTTACTAAACAAGTGCTCTAATTTTAGAACGAAAGGAAAAAAAAATCTAAGCATTAACCATTCTATCAATGATTGGTTCTAACTTGTATTGATGATATTATCTGAATTTTTAGACTAACCAATGAAATCAATATGTTGACTTAATAAATCAACGAGCAAAAACTATATAAATGATTATTTTGATGAAGGACTCTGGTCATCAAAAATAGGTTTTTAAGATATTTCAAAGATCTTTTGGAGGTGAGTCTATATAATCCCTATAGCTCTTTACATATACAATCTAATGGGGCTTTTGTCTGTGCGGTCTGGTGAAATTTTCGAACGTGGACATTCACCGAAGGACTTTGGCATGGCAGAAGGACCGGGGGATGCACCTAAACTACATTTTCAGCTTTACTTAATTACTCTTATTTCTATTTTATTTTTATCTATAAAATTCTATAAATATATATCCATAATTATATGTATATATATATATATATATATTTATTTATAAAATTCTTATTTTACTGGACTCAAGTGATAAAATTCTTTTTTTTAAAAAAAAATTCAACAACATTTAATTGTATAATAAATTTTGTTAGAACTTTTACTAAGCTATTTTCTGTGAATTATTAATTTTAATTTCTCGGTATTAAGATTAATAATTCAATACAAGTTTGGTTCAAACTCACCCGAATGACTAAAACCCTTTTTTCTTATAAGGTTTCTGAGTTTGCAATTTATCTCTCCATGTTGTCGAGCCAAAATATATATATATATATATATATATATATATATATATATATGATTTTATCATATGGAAGAAAATTAATTATTAATTCATAGGTAGACATATTTTAAGAATCGCATAATTTAATTTATAATTAATGTCGTGCAATTAATTTATGGTTCATGTGAAATGTATGAAATAAAATCTTTAAACATGGAAAAGGTTGGTGATGCCTGATGAGAAAGGGCATTACATTTATTTGTTCGAGTTTCTTACTTTTTCCAAAATGGAAAATAATAATCACTTCATTACCAAAAAAGATAACCACAGAGATTGATATATAAAAGATAAATATTTTAAGATAAAGGGCATGGAGACTGCGACTTCCTCTCTCTATACACAAGAAGAGCATGGAGTGTATTGGATTTTTAACTTTATTTTATTTTTTGGGATACTGGGAAGAAACTTTTATTAATTTTTGTGGCAAAAATTCCCCCGCCGGGGGGGGGGGGGGGCGGGGGGGAGATTGAGAGAGGGTTGATGGAATATCATATCATCATCTGCACTAGTGATGGTCCAGAGGGAAGAGAAAAGCAAAACCATTATTTGTTGCTACAAGTTACAAGGTATTGTCTGCGCAGCCGAGCAAGCAACATGAACTTATCGGGCCCAAAAGACCACACAATCACATGAAGGTTGTCTCCGTGTTCCATAATTGGTTACTCCCCCCCCCCCCCCCCGATACTCATACCCTTGGGGCTGACACAATTTGGACAGTCCCCAAGTTGACCCAACTTGATTCATAGTGGGCCTTCCAAATCCAAGGAAGTGACCATCTCTCTGTTTGTTTTTTTTTTATTTTTTTATTTTTTTTATTTTACTATATTAATCGGTATGTAAAATCATATTCTAATTAATCACATTCGAAACTTACAATGATCCATTTAGAGGGAGCTAATCTTCTAAAAGTAGTTTGTTGCATACCTAAATCGTGAGTCGAAGTTGGGAAGCGACTCTCTCTAAAGAAATATAATAAAGTGCAAACATATTTTCTTAAATTTGCTGTATGGTCCGGTCAAATTTGAAAGTTAGAAAAACATTTTAAGATGGTTTGGTTGACAAGCGAGTTACTCTTTTTAAGTACCTTAGAAATGAGCCTATTTTTAGTTACGCCAAAGCCCAAAAACACATACAATATTAAAAAAATATATATATATTTTAAAATAAAATAAAGATAGTCGGTTAGTTGCATTTTTTATGTAAGCCACGGATCTGGTAATAGGATATTAGATTTTCTTAATAAAAATTTTAAATTTAAAAAAATATAAAAATAAGTATTAGAAGAGTGATTACTAAATTAAGTCTCATAAATATTCGAATCGAATTAATTAAATTTCTAAATATTGATTGTCATATAAAAAAAAAGATCGGATAAATGTACAAAATAAGGTTATAAATTCCTTTTTGAATGGCCAAAAACTCTTGTTCCGCTTTAAAAGAGGGAATAAAATGGAACAAATTTAATATTGCTCGGTATTTTAGTCCATTCTCAAGATTTTGTTGATTGAAACATTGTGAATATGTTCTATTTGTTATATTTTAAAATAAAATTATAATTTTAATAAAAGATAAGAGCAAAATTATAATTAATTTCCTAAAAAAATTAAACTCTAATTTTTATTTCAATGAGTAAAATGATGTTTGATATTTTGATTTATGCTTCTTTTATGTTAATCTTTTAACTTCTCAATAGTTTTAACATTTTGTCTTTGTAAAATTAATTTCATTGTTTTTTTTTGGAGTTTTGATCATTTGCAAATGTTTTAAAATTTGTAACTTGTTTTAATATATTAAATTAATATTTTAAATTATATAAACATTATATATATGTTAGACTCAAAATGGAATACTGAAATGCTCTTATATTCCTCTCTCTCCCCTTCTCTTATTTCACTCATTCTCTCTTCCTCTTAAATGGTACCATGACGAAATTTAAAAATAAAGATAATTATCTTATTTTGAATGCTTTATTTATTTTTTAATTTTCATGAGTTTTTCTCATGTAGACACATAAAATAATATTACTCAAAAGTTCCTTATAATTAGAAATTTTAATAATTCTATTAATTTAGATAATCAAATTGAATTAATTATTTAATTCGGTCAAATAAATTATTGATTTTTAGTATATTTGATTAGATTATAGTTATTAAAATTATATAAGAAAATTAAATTAATTATTCTAATTTTAATTATAAGAAATTTTATTGTATTTCACGAATTTAATTAAAACACCATACTGTTTACAATAGGTAGAAAGAGTGTATTAGTGATTAAAGAGTTGCCATCGCCAAAGGTGCCTTTTTTTTCTCTTTTGAATAAATTGTTAGACAATAAATTACTTAAAACAAGCTTTCTTATTTTTCTTCCTTCTTCCTTCTCCACCTCGTCCTCCTATGCTAAAATCTTAATGAGTAAAATTAAACTTTTTTAGATTGAATAATTAGATACTATATCTTTAAATTAAAAATCTTGAATTCAATTCTTGAAAATAACGTAAAAAGAATTAAACTCTTTTAAACTGAATAATTAGGTATTATATCTTTAAATTAAAAATTTTGAATTCAATCCCTAAAAATATCGAAAAAAGATTTAAAAGAGTCGATCTCTAAAAATAAGTTTTATAATATTCAAATTAAATTAATCAATCTAGATATATATAGTAAAAAAAAAAAATCTTGATGAATAAATTAATTAAAGCAAACTACAGTAAATTGTGCCTGCACTAGGAAACATAGGGTCTACACTTGTTAGTACTATTTTTTGTGGGGATTACCACCATGGTCCTCGCTAAAACTACTGCTATGAGATCGAATCTATGAATGAGACTAGAGCTAATAAGTACCACACAAGGAGAAGCCCGAGATGAAAGATGGAAAAACAAGGCTGAAATGCCGATTCCTTTCTTTCAATTAATGCATGATAGGTCATAATTTATCTTTACAGAACAGTGGGCACTCACTAGCCGCAGTTTATGCCTCCTGCCCATAACGTCAAGGCCAAACCCTGCATGTGCTTTAGGATTGTACAATAAAGTTGCATATCTCCGACATCCCCAAAAGAAAAAACAACACACTGGTGCTTGGCATTTCATCTTTATTTAATCTACGTGACTATGTTTTGGACTTGATTACGCCTTGTCCCAAAAAAAAAGTTCAAACTAAATGCAACCGAGATCATAAGTAGAGATAAATCTTGAAAAATTTATATCCCTTTAATTAAACTATATCATAAGTAAAATAAAATATAATAGAGATAAATTTAAATAAATCGTGAGAAGTTAAATACCATCATAGTGATATCATTTATCAAGTCTTATTTCATCATAATACAACTTAAAATTTGATCAAGGAGAGTATATATAATAAATATATAAGTGATTTTTTTTAAATGGTCAATCTGCAAATATGAATTAGAATTATTTAGTGTATGTAATATAATTTTTGATACATATATATCATTAATCATGTATAAACTTGATTTCAATATTTAGCGAGGTCTATAGTTAAGCCGTATAAATGAATTCCAATGGAGTTGAATCAAAGATTCCCAAAAGAACAGTTTAGTGATCATAATTCTTATTTTTATCTCCATCTCCGTCTCCAACCCCAATCCTGTGATT
Source organism: Dillenia suffruticosa (assembly GCA_033439265.1). Taxonomy (NCBI): domain Eukaryota; kingdom Viridiplantae; phylum Streptophyta; class Magnoliopsida; order Dilleniales; family Dilleniaceae; genus Dillenia; species Dillenia suffruticosa. The sequence continues at coordinate 5,725,134 of JAVTVX010000027.1, forward strand.
TAAAATTCAAATTTCTATAAAATAAAAAAAAAAAAAAAAATTCTCGAACAAGATACCCAGCTGGTGCTTTGAACCTTTGAGATGGATTTGTGCAGAGAGAGAAAATGGATGACTCACTCCTGGCCAATAGGGTGGACGGTAGAGGGAAACTGCTATTTCCTTTTAAAATTGCCATATCAAAATATTTCTTTGCAGTATATTAAATTTACTTTTGATATTATTTTTCAAGGTAAATTCCGAGGAGGCAGTTTATCATTCACCCCCAGAGAGATTAAATGAATCTCGAACAAATGACTCATTATGTACACTTTCATACATGAGTAAAATAAATTTATAATTATTTGTTTGCAATAGGGATCGTCGGTTGATGAGTAGCGGAGAATCTAACGTTGTGCACAGAAAAGCAGTTACACCATTTTAACGCCCTCTGTCTCTTCCTCTTCCTCGCTCTCTTTTCGTGTCCAAATTATGAATTGAAAAATAAAAGAAAAAATGGTACACAGTATCTAACACTTCATTCTAACCCCCCAGTCAATCAAGACCACATCTCCCTCTCCCTCTGTCGCCCTGTCTCTCTAACCTCCATACACCCACCCAACCTTTAGTGAGAGAAACAAAACAGACACACACACTTTACTGTCCTCTAGTGAGAGAGACCTCTTCTGGAATCATCTCTCTCTCTCTCTTTCTAAAAATTTCTAGTGAGAGAGAGGAGTGCCTTTGGAATTATCTTTCACGCGCAACCTCTGTGTAGGGGCGGAGGAAGAGAGGGGAGAGAAAGGAAACAAAGAATTAGTTAACAGATGGCGAGAAATTTCAGCTGCCATGCTAGCACACCACCGCCACTGAATATGATTGCCAAAACCCTACCACTTCTTCACGCTTAAAATGGCGTTTCCTTCTCAGGATTCTCACTCACGCGCACCGTTTATCCTAGCTCCTTCAATGGCCAAATCTGGCTCCATTCGTTCCAAAGCCACGTCTTTCCTCTCTGAATCCTTACTCTTCATCTGCGGCACTCTCGTTACCATCCTTGCCCTCGGCACTCTCTGGTCCTTCCTAAACCCTAAGCCCTACCCTGACTTCTCCTCTCTCTCCTCTATCGGCGACTCTTTATCCTGCGTCGCCGGAGCACAGTCCGTCAACCTCACCCACGATCCTCCGTCACCGACATTCTACGACGACCCAACCCTTACTTACACAATCGACAAGAAGATCACGAAATGGGACGAGAAGCGAAAGCAGTGGTTACGTCATCACCCGTCATTCGCCGCCGGAGTAGAGAATCGGATTCTCCTTCTCTCCGGATCTCAACCGTCGCCGTGCAAAAACCCGATCGGCGACCACCTGCTCCTCCGCTTCTTCAAGAACAAGGTCGATTACTGTAGAGTCCACGGGTGTGATGTATTTTACAATAATGCCCTTCTGCACCCCAAAATGACGACTTTTTGGGCGAAACTTCCCGTCGTAAAAGCCGCCATGTTGGCTCATCCGGAAGCCGAGTGGATCTGGTGGGTCGACTCGGATGCGCTCTTCACCGACATGGAATTCACTCTCCCTTTGGGCCGTTACAAGGCCCATAATTTAGTGGTCCACGGTTGGGCCCACTTGATTTATGAAAAGAAAAGTTGGGTCAGTTTAAACGCCGGTGTGTTTTTGATTCGTAACTGTCAGTGGTCTATGGATTTTATGGACGTGTGGGCTTCCATGGGCCCACAGACCCCGAATTACGAAAACTGGGGGAAAATTCAGAAGTCCATTTTCAAAGATAAGATGTTTCTGGAATCCGATGATCAGACGGCTCTGGTTTATTTACTACTCAAGGAGAGAGATAAATGGGCGGATAAGATCTATTTGGAGGGGGAGTATTATTTAGAAGGGTATTGGTTGGAAATTATTGGGACTTTAGAGAATATTACTAGCAAGTACGTTGAAATTGAGAGAAGAGTGCGCACGTTAAGGAGGAGACATGCGGAAAAGGTCGGGGAGTTCTATGGTGCGCTGAGGGAGGAGTATTTGGTTGAAGCAGGTAATGCAAAAAAAAAAAAGGGTAAATTTATGGAAATAATATATAATTTTTTAATTTAAAGAAAATTAGGGATAGAATTTAACGTTGTTATAAAACGTTCTCAGGAAACGGAAGAGGGAGTTGGAGAAGGCCGTTTATAACGCACTTCACGGGGTGTCAACCGTGTAGTGGGGCCCACAATCAGATGTACTCGGGACGGAGCTGTTGGGATGGGATGAACAAGGCACTCAATTTTGCTGATAATCAAGTGATACGTAAGTACGGTTTCCTGCACCCGAGCTTACTGGATTCTAATTCGGTTAATCCTCTGCCGTACGATTCGCCAGCTTGAGAATCTGATCAATGAAGAATGGAATGAGAAGGCACGATTATTTGTTTCGTAACGTATGTGTTTCTAAGATTGTATTTAATGAGTAATTTTTACTAGATCCGATGCGGATTCGATTAATTAGTTTAATAAATAGGATTAAGATACGGTCAAGGGCAAATTCTTGGTCACGTGATGTGGGGCCTTTAACTGTTTGCCTTGCAGATTCTAAAACCGCGTAGGGCATGTCACGTGGAAACACATCCCCGGGGGTTGGTCACGTCACGTTACTTTCATTTTATGTGTGTGTGTGTGTGTTTGTCTCATCGTCGTCCTCGTTCCTTCTTCTTCTTTCTATTTTTTTTTTTCTCTCTAAATTACATTAAATCTATTAAATTCTATAAATCAGATTAAATCTTAACTGATGAAATTTTCATAACATCTTTTTATATAAGAATTAAATTTGTGATCTTAGACACCAGTCCCTGACTAGACATTGTTCGGAACATATTTGATTTTCTTTGATTTTCACTATTGACTAAATTTAAATACTAATTATAATTTAAGTATCTTGAATTTTAATTGTTTTCTTTCTTAAAAATAACAAAAGTTAATGTTATGTAATTCCTTAATAAAAAAATGTCATCTTAATTAAATTTGGTTATTTTATTTATTAAATTTTTTGATCGGAAGAGGCCCATGATTATTTTTCTCCTTTCTTTGTCCTTTTTTTTTTTTTTCATGTCTTTTCATGCTCTTTGTCCATACGTGAGACACACTACTCATGACTCTTGCCCGCAATCTTTGATTCTTTTCAGAATAGATGATGGTTTTTTCGTTTAGAGCTTTGATTGGCAGGAATATATACTATTATATTCTAGCTTTAGTGACACAAGAAAGTGAGAGGGTGTCTTTTTGCTTTTGGAGCTTAATTTAGTGCATGATTGAAGGATAATTTTACACTTATAAGGAGAATTTTTATGTATGGAAGCATAATGATGTTGGGTGGGGTAGGTCATGGCAGAGGCGGTCCTTTTAATGCAACAAAAGGAGGGTAGATGCAGTATGATTTGGGCTTCTTATACTCATTTTTTACTACATTATAGCAACAAAAGAACCTTCAATTATGGGGTCCCGCTACCACAACAATTAGGTGTGTAGTTTCCATGGTGGAAGAGAAATGGGACTTTGCACTTACAAGTGACAAAATTTAGATGCACAATATTTGAACTGGACTATTCAAAAAATCTAGATATCAATAGTTAAGTAAAAAAAATTTACAAAATTTAGATGCGGATCCTTGCTTACTTGTTGATCCTATGTTTGAAATGCTTTGTTTACAATTTTCAGCTCTCTAGATGGTCGGCAGCTGACTTCTGGCACATGACTTATTTTCTGGGAAGCCCATCTTTCCTCTTGGTCTATGATTTGAAAATAGAGACAAAATTTAGTGGGACAACATAGACCGTAGAGGGGTTTAGATCCATAAAATATCTAAAATAAATTATTCAAGAGGGCAACCTACCATGATCAACAAGCTTTGCACCCTGTTCTAAAGGAAAGATTGTCTCCGATTGTTCCCCTAGATGGTTCAAATTTTGATATAGATAGCCTACCTAACTCCCTAACTCTTGGCCCCAATTCTCAATTGCACACTTTTCTTATGCCTTTTTCTTGTGTATAGTTTGTTGATGCACCACAAGACTTCATGCCCCCTCTACTTGCACCGACTTAATTTTGTGGCTTACAACAACCTAAAACTTAATATTTTGTCATATTATAATATTCATCTCAAGTCGGGTCCTTCATAGGTTCTATGTATTTCATCCAACATGGAATAGTTTTAGTGATTTGATATTTTGTGAAGGGCATACATAATAATCATATGTGAAGCTGAATTTTTTTTTCTTTTTTTTTCTTTTGCGAAGCAGCAACTACCTCTATTGGCAATACCATCCTGGAAATCTTGCATATGAATCCTTCCGGTTGGTGTGAATGGGGTAACATGCTTCATCAAAATCTGAAAATTCTCTATCTTTGTTCTACTTTCTTCTAAATGTGAATGTGTGATGAGGATATGCTATTCCCATAAGCCTCTTAGATGTTCAGAAGTGCTGTGAGTGGTCCTCCTGCATCTGAGTTTTTCTCTTTGCATTCTATTGTATCCTTTTTTATACTACAATGAACAGTGTTGAGGAAGAAAACTAACCTTCCTAGAGTACATACTAAGATAATAAACCCTATCTAGAAATAAATACTACAAAAATTGGGGAGTTTATCTTCGATTCCAATTTTCGTTACTTGAAGAGAGAGAGAGAGAGAGAGAGAGAGGTAGCAAATGAATTTTACAAGAGTTTATGTTTATGGGTTTTTCTTATGATTATATTATCCTAATTTAATTAACCCTAAAGGGAGAATTCCCAAATAGATTTTATTTGCAAATAAACTTGACAACTTTGTTTATTTAATGAAGTAAATTTATCATTTTATTTGGTTTAATGAAATTAGGAGTAAAATAACGTTGGCAAGCATATCTCATGAATCTTGGGTGGCTGTTTCAATCTTCAAATCTCTCTGTGTGGTTAATTTCTCCAACTTTAGATAGGACAATATTTCTTCACGGAATGGAAATTGATTGGGCCACTGTGCAGTCTCCAAAATGTCCCAATTTTTGGTTGGAGCCCCCCACCACAGTAGATAAGAAAATTATGAAGAAACTTCACTAACAGCCATAGCATATGATAAAAATTATGGGAGCTGTTGTCCTTGCTTGAGGTTTAGCCAAACTGTCAAGAAAAAGAGAACTTTGGTTTTACGTTTGTTGAAACAAATACTCGTGAATAATAAGAAAATGATGTTGAAGGTTGAAAAGTACTTTGCAACACATTTGCATTTAAAATCATCGTAAACATCACTCTTTATATCTTAAGCAATAATATCGTTGTAAGACACCGAGTGATAAAAATTTTTTTTTCAAGTATTTTTTTCAAGGTCTATTATTTAAACTTTCATCCATGTATGTGTTTTCATGATTGTCACGATTTATATATAAATATATATATCTTAAGAAATAATCTCTCACATTTCAAAATTTTTTTAATGTTACCTCAAATTTTTGTACCGGACTTAATCATGTCCATGCCCAGCAGACTAATCTCTCTCTCTCTCTCTCTCTCTCTCTCTCTCTCTCTCTCTCTCATACACACATTGAGCATAAAAATTTCTAAAATTATTGAACATGATTCTTGCTGCGAGATAAAGGCTCTGATTTAGTTCGGATTGTATAACAAAATGAATGTATATATATATATATATAAATAATCTGTTTAGTTTAGTAGAAGTGGGCGATTTTTTTTTTTTAAAATTTGGCTTGACTTATTAATTTGTCATATGTGGGTTTGAATGATTAATTATATACAAAATATATCTTAAATATACTTTATATCATATAATTATTATATATATTATTAAAATATTTTATACTCCGATACTTAATAGTTTTGACTGCAGAAATAGTTGTAATTTGTTTATAGATTTGGTTTAATAGAGTGAAAGATTATAAATTGTTCCGATTAAATTTTTATTTTTTTTTTATGATTTAATGTTCCCTCCCCAATCCATTCTCAACACATTTACTGTTTTCTTTTTATTTTTTATATTTGGCTAAGCCAACACTGTTGGTGCTAAGTTACAGCATTTTCTTGACATTATACTGTAATTTTCCCTCTTGGAAAGAAATGATCAGAGCACATGTGGTGTCCAAGCATAACATTTATATAATCAAAGGCTTTTCTCTTCTTCCCATCAATGGTTCTCACAGCCAAACAAATTAATCGTACTAGTTCATTATTTAATAAAGAAAAAGGAAACACAAAATGAGGATGATCATTTGTTTTTATATGGTAATTGGATCAACTGATTAGGAATTCAATTGGCATCTTCTAACCCAAAAAGTCAAGAAAAGGGAAAAAAAAAAAAAAGATTTTGAGATATTCATTTTCAAATTTTAAAATTTTCTTGCCTTTAAAAGTAATTAATTTCACATGGGCTTTCTCCCCTTTCTTGGGGGGGGTGTCTTGATGGGGCAATGATAATTTTTTTTTTTTTTAAAGAGAATTAGTGGGGGTCCTAATAAATTTATATAAGTGTAATTGGTGAAGTAAATACAAGAGTGTATATTTTCTTTCACTTATAATGGTTGAATAATTGGAGTTGCTTATAGCTAGATTTCAATCAAACGCAATTCTAATTAATCAGAGTTTTAAATATATGAGAATATAGACATATTAATATTAATTTTAATTTGAAAATTTTGACGATAAATTTTTAGTAAAATTTTTTGTTACAATAATTAGAAAATATTCAAAATAATTTTAAAAAAAACGAAAAATTAATCAAGACAAATTTGCAAATTAAACAAGCCTTAAACCCCATTCAAGTGACACTGACAGGCTAGTCCGGTCCAACAATAATTAGTACAAGATTGGTTGCACGTGTTTGTCTGGCCTCTTAATCCGCAAAATAATAATATGAAAATTCCTCCGTCGATTGGGAAGGACATGTTCGCATGAAATCTTAGCTAAAATTGCGGAATTTGAAAGGGAACTGCTACTTCTCAACATGTTTAGCTCTCCCCTCCCACTAATTACAGTCACATTCACTTAATTAATAATTACTTAAAAATAACAAGTTTACGTTAGTTCAATAATTGGATATTGATATTTGTTAAATAAGATTCTATTTTAGATTTGAGTTTAAAAAATATATTTGAGAGAATTTTATTTTTTAAATATTTAATCTGACTCGAATTGAATTTATAAAAAAAATACGATTTAGATTTATTTTCTCTCTTCTAAAGATATTTCTATTATTAAATTTACTAATATCTGCATATTTAGTATTTAATTCAAGAATCAGAAACAATGAATTTGTACATGTGGGTTCATTTAATTGAGTCTTTCCTAATCTCAGAGTGCACACAAAGCCAAATGGAAACCTTTGACCTCTTCGATCTCGAGGCATTTTTTAGCTAAAATTGCTCTTCAAACATACACAACCAATTAAGTCATATTTCGCATTAATTAATGTTTTCCAATATTATTTTTCCAATTATACTAAGTATTTACTTTTTTGATACTATATCGATACGTATCTAAAATCATATTTTGATTAAATTGGTTTGAGATTTTTAGTTAGCTAGTTAGGAGACTATTCTCCTAACGTAGTCTATTTCATATCCAAATTATAAGTTAAACTTAGAATTTTAGTTAAAAGAGTTAACGTTATATTCTATTAGATCAACTGATCGTCGATATATTAAGTATTTTCTAGTAACAACGACTCCCATGCTAAAGCAAAGTTGATAAAATTGTTAACTTTAATATTTCATAAAACTTAATTTTCTTGTCCCATTATTATTTTAGTATCAATAAATTCACCGGATAAAAATTATTAAATAAGTATTAAAAGATTTTACGATCAAATATCACTAATATCAAACGATGATCTTATTACTATTTACATTTGCTAATGACTATACCTTAATTAATACTAATAAGATTGCCTTTCCATGTAAAATGAATATGGGTGTCGTATCATCTGCTCACGAAAACTTTATAAGGCCCAAGCTTTCCCACAGTAAAAGTAAGAAAGCAATCAGAGAAAATAAAAAAGGGAATTTAACAGGTCATTCATTAACCCTAGAGGGAAATGAAAACTGAACACATTTATTATGGAAGTCATTTTCCATTTTAAGTAGTCATTACTTTTTGGGAAACATTTTCCTGACTAAAGTCTTCAAGACCATCAAAATACCTAATCCCCCTTCGCCGCCGGAGGGGAGGGGGGCATGCTTGATTTATATAATTATAATAGCCAAATAACAATTATTATTTACTTCAAATAAATAAATGCTACCCAAATAACAAATGCGTTTGATTAAAAAAAAAAGGGATATACTTGAAGAGCAGTGATTTTTTTTTTTTTGAAAAGAGGATTAAATAATACATTGCATAAATAAAGTTAATGATTTACGTGGACAAATACACAATAATTGATAGCCATGAGAAAAACACCTAATTGTAAAAGTCCAAAGAATTGACTGAAAAATATTGCAAAAATCTCCGTATAATTCCAAAATATATTGACTTTGCAAAGACGTTGCAAATGTAGGGTTATGACTAGTTTGTTTTATTCTTACTATTCATTCCTTTCTTGCTCATAAAATGGCGCAACTTATGATAAAAAATCAATGACTTCTCCTTCTCTCTGACAGTGACATCAAAATGAGCTCTCACTGTCTTAACTAGCGAAGCCTTGACCCCATCTCTTATCTCACTCTCTAGCAAACTCTCCCAGCCAATCTCTCTCTCTCTCTCTCTCTCTCTGTGTAAATGAGGAAAACAAAGTTTGGTATGAGCAAAAACTAAAGGAGCCCAAGGTCTAGGAATCGTTATATTTTAGCCTTCTCAAAAAAAAAATATATATATATATATATCCAAAATGGGTTCTTCTCCAAACTCTCCAATGCCGAAATCCGGTGTTTTCAGAACCAAAGCGTCGTCGTTACCAATCGCAGTCTCGATGGTAGCCCTCGTAAGTCTCTTCGCTTTCTACTCCTTCCTCAACCCTAACTTCATATATCTCACTTTCCGGGAATGCCCATCCGGCTCAGAATCCGCTAACATGCGCCGACAAGACCCTCCTTCTCCAACCTTCTATGATGACCCAAACTTAAGTTACTCATTCACTCAGCCCATCAAAAACTGGGACAGGAAGAGAAAAGAATGGTTGCAGCAACATCCATCATACGCTGCGGGGGTATCGGATAGGGTCCTCTTGGTCACGGGATCACAGCCGTCCCCTTGTAAGAATCCCGGCGGAGACAACTTCTTGCTGAGATCGTTCAAGAACAAAGTTGACTATTGTAGGATTCATGGGTGTGAAGTGTTTTACAACCAAGCCCTTCTTCAGCGCAACATGACCTCTTATTGGGCCAAGTACCCAATTATCAAGGCCGCCATGTTGGCCCATCCAGAAACCGAATGGATCTGGTGGGTCGACGCCGATGCTATCTTCACGGATATGGAATTCAAGCTCCCACTGGATCGATACAAGGCCCACAATTTGGTTGTCAATGGCTGGCCCGATATGTTGTTCGAGAAGAAAAGTTGGGTTGGGCTCAATGCGGGTGTTCTATTGATCCGGAATTGCCAATGGTCCATGGACTTTATGGATGTTTGGGCCGGAATGGGCCCGCAAAGCCCAAATTACAAGTATTGGGGGAAAGTCCAAAAGTCAATATTCAAAGACAAGACTTTTCCGGAGTCGGACGATCAAACGGCTCTGGCTTACTTGATTGTGAAGGAGGGTAGAAAGTGGGGGAACAAGATTTATTTAGAGACGGAGTATTCATTTCATGGTTATTGGTTGGGAATAGTTGGTACGTTGGATGAGTTTCTAGAGGAACAGCTGGCAATCGATAAAGAGGTGCGCATTTTAAGGAGGAGGCACGCGGAGAAAGTGAGCGAGTACTATGGTGCGCAGAGAGCGCAACACGTGAAGAGGATGGCAAAATCGAAAATACCATTTATAACGCACTTCACAGGGTGCCAACCCTGCAGTGGAGAGCACAACCCCAGTTATAAAGGGGATAGCTGTACGGAGGGCATGGAGAAGGCCTTAAAATTTGGGGATAATCAGGTGTTGAGGAATTTTGGGTTCATGCACTCGGATTTGCTCGAGTCTTCTTCTATTGTCCCTCTGCCCTTTGATTTTCCTGCCTGATATATTTGATTTTGCAGAATAAATAAAGATGTTGGTTTTATTCCTTCTTTTCCTTTTTTAGATATTTAGAATATGTTTTAATTTAAAGTGTTACATGTGGATTTTGACACTGGGACAAGAGAAAAATTGCCCCTTCTGGTCTATAAGGTTTATATAATGTAAATTTCTTTATGGGGTTTTCCTTTTACTTCATTCATACCAAGTACATTTGTTGATAACATACTAACTTTTTTTTTTTTTTTTTTTTTTGATTGTATAAAAATTTGAATGTAATATCATTAATTTGGGAAAAGAGATTTATACCACTACTCTGTCCCTTGGGGACGATAATTAAACATACATCAAAGTTCATGATATCTTGTTTTTAGAGGGCAATGTAGACTAGATTGGAATCCTGGAGTTCGCTCAAATCGGATATCAACATGGTATTTAGCAAATGTATTCATCGCCTGTTTCCATATTCCATCCTTTCATTTCACTTGGCATGAAAAAAAGAAAAGAAAAAAGAAAGTAATTGCTTCATGAGATGTGCGGTAATTTCACAAATGACGCATGCAGAAGAAGAGAATTGATCTCAAAATCTTTGTTTAAAAAAAACCCCACGACACAACAACCTAGTCATGGGAGTACACGAAGCATTTCCCCATCAGTACCTGTCTGAATTTCTGAAGTTGATGCCTCAGAGTATATTAAACTGTGACACACTAATATTGAAGCAGCATAATCTACCTCTGGAAGTAAAGGCATAATCACTAGTTTTTCTCCAGTACTATAACTAAACTACTCCCAGCGAGTCCAGTGATCCCGGGCAATGTCAGAAACCGCTGGCATTCAAGCGACTTGGAGCCATCTCATTCAAGAGATATGATATATCATGTAATTAAAATTACTTAAGAGACTTGAAGCCAACCAACAGTAAAGCTTTTTTTTTTTTTTTTGGTTATACAAGGATTTGAACCTGAGATCACTAACTTAGAGGAGAGAGATTTATACCACCAAGCTGTCTGCTTAGGAACAACAGTAAAGCTTCATAAAATGTGTAAAATTTCATACATGTAAAGCCCATTGTTCCAGAACCCATTTGATGCCACCTTTAGATAAGCCCCACCAACTTTTCAGGAGACTGCAGCTCATCTTAGTATACAAAAACACTTTTAAGGGTCTCTTCTGACATTGAGGCCTGAATGTGCTACATTAAACAGGGGAACATATAGAATCACAATGAAGAAGCTTTAACCTACCGGCATAATTTAAAGGCATAACACAAGCTTTTCTACATTAAGCTACGTGAGATCACTAAGACACCATCGCATTGGCCTCATCCTCATCACCCTCTCCCGTAGGCACTTCACTGAACATGTATTGGCTCTGATACTCCATCAAATACTGGGTTGATCTCTTTACATCTAGAAATAGCTGGTAAACTCTACTGATGTCCTCCATCTCTACAATCTTTCCCTTACGCTTCTGGCAGGCCAAGGCAGCACCACTTATAAGATTGATGGCATATCTCAGGGTTGTCTCTACACCAATCTTTGTCAACAAAACCATGGCTTCCTCGGACATGTCCACACCTTCCTCTTGGCATCTGATGTCGAGTATCTTGCGTATCTCGTCTTCTGAGAATGGCTGTGTAGTGATGATGAGAAGGCGGTCCAGGAGATCAATTGGAATCCCATGTGGTGATTTATAGTTTGTGCCTCGGATTGTTGTGATTCCTCTGTTAGTTGCAACGACTAATATTGGTGCCATCTCATTCTCTAGGGCACGGTTCAGGAAAGAGAAGCACTCAATGTCAAGCATATGCACCTCATCAATGAAAAGAACACCTGGAATAATTTCTGCCTTTCCTTCCTCCCTCCACTCTGCCACCTTAGTGTCAATTTGCTCCCTCACTTCTGCCCGAATTTCACCAGTATCACCAGTGAACAGTGCGAGAAATCCTTGCGTTCTGAAATAGAGAATTTAAATTGATAGGAAAAACAAATAAAGAAAGAAAACAACTACAACAGCCAAAAAAGGATCACAGAGAGAATGTGATCTGATGTCAAAAGTTGAGAGAATTTGAACTAAATTGTGAAAAGGAAAAGGCACCTCCCAACTGCCCCTAACTTAAATTGATGCAGTACGCATGCAAGCTACTAAGAAACTAAGTTCCTAAACCTGAGGTAATAGATATAGGTTCAAAATGGTTGAATATTTCAGGTGTACATGTAGGTGTTGCAATTATGTTGAGCTTTATCTTAACACATGCTGAAGACCAAAATCATGACATGTCGTTAAATTGTTTTTAATAGCATAAGGCACAAAGAAATTACCACAAAAGTAGATTCATCCAGACATATTAGAGAAACATTCATAAAATCACTTTCCATTCAAACTTGGCCTCAAAATTCAATATCAACAGGCATGCTAGCATGTCACAGTCATTGTGATCAAAAGAAACACACAAGAGAGGAAGAAGAAAGTGGGACCACAAGAACAAACAACACCACAGCCAAATTCTCAGTTGCAGGAATTATGGGAAGACGTATCAAGAAAACAAGTGGGGAGGTATCAAATGTACAGTTTTGTATTGTCAAGTCATTCGAGTGATTATTTGAGCCAAAACTCTTAGGCATGGAACAAAAGGAGTATCACATCATTCTAAACAACAGAAGTGGCCATGAAGCCATTTAAGAGCAAAACCCAAACAGATACCAGATTCTAACCTCATCATCCCTACTGTATATGATACATATGCTATTGAATACATATTTCCAACATAGATGCACTTGTTCAACCCAAAAAGGGCCAATTAGGTTAATTTGTTCCTATAAGGTGCTGAGACACTTTTTACATTCTAGGGGGAAAAAAAACAGTTCACGTTATCACTGTCACTTGAATTGTAATTACCCATTATCCATATTGCAGCAACTTACCTAGGCAGCCCTTGATAGGCAACAGGGTCCAAAATGCAGTCAATGGAAAATAAGTATCTATAAGAGTGATCCTTTCTTTGGTCCAACAGCTTGCCTAAGTTGTTCAATGTTTTGAGGAAGAAAAAAAGATCAAAGGCTGGTCACCTTCATGGCTTACAGTAAAAAATTGTAGAGATTAATTAAAATCATGCTTAGTGCTAGATATTTGGGATTTTTAAAAATTTAACTTGGAAACATTTTTGGATCAAATAAGAATTTAATGTGTAATAACAATGGGTCCCAATGTCCTGAAAATTCATTAATTTAATGGGAGTCATAGCATTTATTGAAGTCCTAGAATGAAGCGCTTGTACAAGTAATTAAGCAATTGGCTGGTTTAGTTTTGGGTCCAATATCCTCTTACATTGTCAATTTGTAAGGCAAGAGTCATTTCTTTAGCTAAGACTGATCTCAAGAATGCTATATCGTTCAATTTTATTATTTCTTTATTGAGGGGGGCAGAGGTTTTTCTATGCATTCTCTGTCATCTTCATTACTATTTGTGGTTGAACCAAAGTAATTTATGGAGTCCAGTACTGCATATATGATCCAGTGTTTTTGCCATGCCGTTCTGTTGCTAGTCCATGTATTCTGAAGTTCAAACCACCATGTTTGGTATCTCCTACCCATATGGATGCGAGAACCATATCATGCCGTCAGAACAAGAAAGGACTACTCACTGTACTTCTAAGGATAAACGTGTACTCTGGCTGCATTTTTTTCTTTTGCATCTTTTTATTTGTTCAAGCCTCAAAGCCCCAGTAAATTCCTTCTTGCAGGCATTTATCCCCCTACCTACCTCTAAGTGTTACTGGTGATCTGTTGCAGCCGTTTGCTAGGGTTTTCTCTTTTCCTTTCAATTACAATATACGCTGCAATGAAGGTTCCAAATGTTATGGATCTGCACTCCCCGCAACATTTGCCAGATCTACACAAGATGCATACAGAACTCATGACTTGCTTTCCTTCCTCACCCAATATGCCTGATTTGCACAAGCTACGTGAAGACTTGAAGACTTCATTGTCCTTCAAAGGATTTGCTCCCATCACCATCCAATTGACACATTGTCAAGATCCTCAGCAACTGTTTGCCTGAATGGTTCTCAAGCAGCAACCAGACTGAGGTGTGTGTACCGGTAATTCCTTATTTTTCTTTGTTTCTTATTAGGCATTGAAACTCTGGCCAAGAATTTCATTATGCCCTTTATTCTTTCTAATACAGCTCCTTATGAATGTGTGGTTAGTCAGTTTCTTTACATTGGATTTTTAGAGGATCCAGGCAGCCTATACTGAATAACTGTTTGTTGCCAAAGCAAATTTTAATTTTTACTTTTCCTTCTTGAATTATGATCCAGACCCTTTTCTGTATTTAATATTCTTTAGTCTGGATTTGTGCTCTTTCTGCCCTTTCTTGTGTTGTCGAGGAAGATGTGCTCCTTGTGCATAAACACCGAATCAAAGTCTTGGACTACCATGCTTTTGAACCCTTATATTTCAGTACTGCTTACAGAGTGCAAAAGAGGTGCAGTTGTGAGATGCTAATGACGGTTTCTAACCTCATTTTAGAGCAAAACCCAAATGGATACCAGACAATTCTAACTTCATTATCCCTACTGGAATATGAAACTTAGAGATGCTAAACGAGTACACATTTCCAACATAGAATCACTAATTCGACACCAAAGAGCTCATTTTACATTTGTTGTTAAATTGTTCCTGTAAGGATAATTATTGTCACTTCAATTGTAATTACTCAATATCCATATTGCAGCAACAAGACAATCAAAGCTAATTTCTACTCTATACAAGGTAGACATTCTTCATATGAATATACATCCTCCATATGAAATAGGTTATGTTTAACTAGCATTTGAAGCCTTTGTTTAGTCAATGCTCAAAAAAAAAATGTGAATTTAATAATAGCCATAAACTTAAAATAGAAAGATACCTGCTATTGATCACATCAATCTCATGAAGAGTGACAATGTGCACAACCTCCTTTCTCTTCTGCAACTCCCCATCAGGACACTGCACGAACTTCGTCTGAGGTCCCATGGCATCGTAATCTCTACTCCTCGCATATGATCTCCCGAGCTTCGTGATCTTCCCTGAAGCTTTATCAATGGCAATCACATCACCACTCTGCACCTTCTCCTTCCCCAAAGCCTCAATCATCTTAACCCCCAAATCATACACAGTTTCCATCTCCGTCGTCTTCAGCGTCAATTTCCCACTCTTGGACGCTGCTCCTGCCACTGCAGGCCGATCAATGGAGACCTCCACGACTTCTCCTTCAATGATTTCTGTCTCTTCCTTGATTCGAACTCCGATTGCTTTGCGAAATGCTTGCATTAGGGCTTCAGTTTTGGACATTTCGAGAGAGAAGATTTCGGAGGCAGAGATGGAGGCGAATGGGGTGGAGTCTCCGAGGGATTTGGCCATGCCCATGGCTATAGCAGTCTTGCCTGTACCGGGCTGGCCCGCGAGGAGGACAGCACGGCCCGCGATTTTGCCTTCTTTGATCATTTGGAGGATTATTCCGGCGGACTTCCGGGCCTGTGTTTGGCCCACCATGCCTTCGGAAACTGACCGAGCTTCGAGAGAGGAGTCGAGGCCGAGTCCTCGAATGTGAGAGTGTGCACCAATTCGTTCGATTCGCGTTAGGTCTCGCATCTCCGAAAGCTTGATTTCAGCCATTGTTGAGAGAGAGAGAGAGAAAGAGATGAAGGTGAAGCGTAGATAGAGAAACCTAAAACCCTACCTAGGGTTTTATGTGTGTGAGAGAGAGAGAGAGAGAGAAGAGAGAATGAATCTGCGAGGCTGTAAATTCTATTTATCGATTTTCTTTTTCTTTTTAATAATGGAAAGAATGGTGTTTCTAAAAATCGCCGGTTTAAAGAAAATATTCTGTAAAGGAAGTCGAAGTACTTTCATTATTTAACATTATTAATGATTTGAATTTATCATTAAAATATTATCTATTTATTATTTAGCATTACTTTAATTTATTAGTGAAGAATATTTATTTTTTATTATTTGTAACACCATCATCACTTTTACTGTTTTTTTTAAATACTTTGTTTGTCTAATTTATTTTTTGTTGACTATTTTATCTTTATAAAGCCAAATATTGAAATAATATATAGTTCAAAGACTATGTTGGGTGCCCCGAAAATTTGGGTTAATATCATCTTAAAATCAATGTTATTGATTGATTATATTGCTTGTGAAGGAAAAAAAAAAAAAAAACTAGTATACATACATATGTACATACATATATATATATTTTACGTGACTATTGATATTCGAGACCATGATTAATCCGATTCGAACAGTTATGATGTCAATTTAAAGACTATCAACGTTTTATTTTTTTCATTCACAAAATTTAAAATCGAGATTTTAGTTAAACAAGTTTAGTATACAAATCGTTAATTTTATACATACATACGTATATACATACATAACATACATACATATAATTTAATGAACAAGCAACATAGTGATAGGCTTGCATGTAGGAAGAAAATTAATATTCAGATTTGAGCTTTCTGATATCTGTTACATATATGGTTATTGACTACATAGGATATCTATTATATGCATGGTCCCTGATTATGTAGGAGGGATGTTAGAAAGGTTGGAGGCTCAAAATCTTCTTAAATTTAAACTTTCTTGAATGAAATTTATGGTTTTATTTATTTATTTATTAAAATCTAATTAATTCTATTTGAGTATATGTAGAGTCAATTTAGAGATTACTATATCTTTTTTCTGATTCTTAAAATTCGAAATCGAAATTTTATTAAGTGAACTTAGTATATAAATTATTGATTATATATATAATTCAATGAATAAGCAACATGGTTACGGTCTAGCATGTAGGACAAAAACCATTAACATTCAGAAATGAGCTTTTTGATATCTGTTTTATATATATATATATATATATATATATATGGTCATTGACTACATACGACATACGAGGGATGTTAAGAAGGTTGGAGGCTCAAAATTTCTTAAGTTTGAACTTCCTTTAATGAAATTTAGGGCTCTATTTATTTATTTTGGGTGAAACGTAAAGTTATGCAGTTTTGTTTGAATCTGTTCATGCAGATAGGTCGACTAGGATTGCGTCTCAATTATGCTTTTAGTAATCTTTCCTTGTGCCAATCCCACATGACAGTGATTTGTTTGCAGAAATGGCTAGGAAGCAGCTCATTTACAGAGTCTGCTCTTGTCTTTCAAGTGTCTGAATTTTTCATTGGAAATGCCAAGACCTCAGTATAACCCTAAACCCTATAACGTTATTCTGTCATATATACATACATACACACATATGTATAAATGTAGGTAATATTATTTTTATCAGCGTAGTTTCACATATATTACGTTATGATACCATATATATTATAGTATATCAACGTATATTTCACAATATAATAACATATCATATATTTGTAATAATATTTGATTAATTTGATTTTAGGATTTTTTCTTAATATACATATTCTAATTTGTATAAATATCTAATTTGTTTAATATATTTAACGTACAAAAATATAGAGAATTTTTTTTTTCCTTTCATTCTGTTTCTCTCTGTTTATTTCGACTCAAGTTTAAATTTTTTTAATATAATATCAGAAACATGATGTCAATTTACACATTTAGGTTAAGCTGAACCATTGAAAAGCATTTTTCTTGGGTGAAGATAGTGTTTTGTTTGAAGTATAAGATGAAAAGTATAAAATAGGATAGATAAGATGGAACAAAAAGTGACCAAAATTTTAAGATGAAAAAGAATTTAATAATTCTTTTTTTTTTTTTTTTTTTGTCTCTGTCCCTGTGTCTTCTCAAGAAAATGTATAAAAATTTCTAAGTATGGAAACCATTCTTTTTTATTTTTTATTTATCTCTCCCTTCACAAACCAAACATGATTTTTTAGTCCTAAAAACGTTCCTTCTTTCGTATAGGTAGAGTCATTTTCTTGAAATGAGGAGGGAGTTGGGCAATTTTCGATCCTCTGAGACAAAACTCTATAAGGTAGCTAGAGACGCAGACCCGGCTTATGTTCTTCTTTTCACTGTTCTCTGTTTATTTCATATTTAGAGCAGCGATTGAGAATATATGCCTCTTGTGCTTACATTTTGTTAATGGCACTTCTTCTTGTAGACTGTTCTTTAAATAAAGGCTCTTCCAGATATTTCAGTTGCTGGGAAGTCTTGGGTTGGGAGGTAACATAAACATGCCTTCAACAACAGATCTCCAAGGTATTTGGCAGATCTAAATTACCATAACAGGAAAACGTGAAATTGTTTAAAGGACTAAGATATAACTGTTTTGTGCCACAGGCTTATCTGAAACTTGGTAATAGCTGTCGAGTTTTCTTTGCTTAAAATAATTCGTATTGTATGGCCTCCTGTTGAAATTCTGGAATTGTTTCCCCTCCCCCACAAGTCAGCAGTTGACATCCTCGATGAAAGCCAAGATCCTTCTGCTTTTGATGAAGGTGAGATTAAACCCTCCAAGTGGGATATGATGTCCGGAAGACAAGATCCATCTCAAACTCAGAAAAATAGGTCAAATCAAATCATAATGAATTTGACAGAGACGGTCAATCTCAGCTAATCACGAGCCTTCAAGAATCAAGTAATGGGGGAACCTCATAATGAATTTGACACAGACAACTGAAGGGCTCTTGTTCAGCTGCTGCCCCAGAAGAAACAGCTAAGCGTCTAGCAGATTTGCTATTTACTGCTGTGAAGGTATAACTTGGTCTTAAACACGAGACTTTTGTGAAGCTTCATATTTCTCTTTCTCATTATCCATGTTGGGGGGGGGGGGGGTGGGAAGGATGGTGTAGAAACACTACCCTCTGATATCCTTAATTAAGGAGGCTCTGTCAATTGACATAACATCATTCTCTATACAATTTTATTTTTTCTATGAAAGGAGTCTCCACATGCACCCTTTCTATGATACTGGATAGTGCAACAATATCATAGTAATGATTGCCTTAATATTGCAGTTTTTATTGAATTTGGCAAACTACTAACCCTGTTGGCTGTCAGCAACTTGCTGCCTCCGGGGGATTAGAGGCCCTGTCAATGTTGATAGCTGCCCACTTTCCTCCTCACTGATCTGAGAGTTGGTTTTACTTGTTGCCCCACTGGGATTGCAAATGAAGTGGAGAAAGACGGCTGTAACAGGTATTAATTTCTTTTTTACTTGAGTGGCCTCACCCACATCTGCATATCCTTGAAGCAAGTGGTATATTGCAAGGCAAGACTAATTCTTGGTTTCAATTCATGCTTGAGCCAATTGTTGAGAAAAATTTGGTGTATCTCTGATATGATACCTGTCTTCTTTGTCTAAATAATGCATGCTATTGCAAACTGCATCAGACACCCCCACACATATTTTGCAGCACAATGACTTTGTGAAATTTGCAAATATCTGCATAGAAGTTGGGAGTTATCCATGTTACCTTAATATCATTCAGATGTTACCCTGCCGGTCAGGTATAATCCAAGTTGCCATGTCTTTCGTAACAGAATGGTTGTTGATGTATGGGTAACTTCTCATGATATTGAGATCCTGTTTGTTGCGAGTTGGACTTGTGGATCTTTGACTTCATTTTATTACTTCAATATAACTTTTGATATTATGAACTGTTCATATTTTTATGCCTGCCCGGTGGATCTTATAATTTTATGACTGGCCTTAATGTTTTTGTAGGTCACGGCCTGCAGCAATAACAGTCACATTGTGGAATTCTGCTGTTGCAGAAGAAGAGAATCCCAGGGATGTCATTCCATTGTTGTACTCTTTATTTTTGGCTAATTAGCGAGCAGGTGAGACTGCTGCAGAAGGAAAGCACATCTGGGTGAGAAGTGTATTTTAATGGTGTTCATAATGCTGCCTTTAGGAAACCCCCCCCCCCAAAAAAAAAATAGACAAAGTAAAAAGGGTAGCCTTATTATTTCTTTGTCTCTGGCAACCTTGTATGGCCCATGAAAGAAGTGATGAGGCTATGGGAGAAGAAAAACCTGGAAACTAGTCGCAACATTTGACTATTGAATTACCTCAACCTGCTCTGAAACTGATGCTTGGATTTGGCGTTTTTCCTTTAATCTCTTTGAAATTAAAAGCACGTAATGTGCCTGGTGATGAGGTTGATTTGCGTCAAAAGCTTCTGCTATATCTACTTAGCCTTTTTAAATTTGAACGCATAGTGAGATGCATAAACCTTGTGCAAAAAGTTATGGTGGAGACTCCGGAAGTTATGGTGGGCACACTGCAAAAAGTTTCGGCCTAAACCCATTACTCAAATTTAGAAGCAAATTTAATCTTCATGACCCCGAAAAATTTAGAAAGAAAAAGAAAATGCATATTGACAAGGGCATTGAAGGTGCAAACAACAAGTTGAGATGGTGTCAAACATTATAAGCAATAGGGCAGTCTGAAATGGTGAATTGCACTTTCGGATAGAGAATGGCACAACGGCAGCAGGGGGACAAATTCAGCCCGAACTTGATGAGAAGCTCTTCGTAGCAATCCTCTTATTCACACACACACACAAAAAAAAAAGGAATTTTAACCTGTTTTGGACATTTAAATTCCAAAGCCAGTTCCATCTACCTCTTTCCAAATCAGACCTGTCCTTACTCCCCAGTTTTAATATATGCAGCAGCAGACTCAAACTTGCCAGAATCACTAGGATTCCAATACTGAAGGTCTATGTTGGTACGGAATATACCAGAGGGACTGCTGTTGTTTGTCTAATGCTGCTCGGAAAAACAAAGGACAGACTCTAGGCACCACTAATTGTCCACAATAAGTCTCTTACAGTCCCATGGTCCCCTTTTTGGATAGGACCCCAAATAAGGGTTCTCATGGACAAACTCTCTCTGTCTCTCTGTCTCTCTGTCTCCCTCTCTCTCTCTCTGTCTCTCTGTCTCTCTCTCTCTCTCTCTCTCTCTCCGCACACACATGAATTTGGACAAATAAATCAGCCGAACTTTTTAGTTTACAAAGGGGTTGTGTGATATCCAGCTTCTGAACATGGCAAAACACTCCTTAGACTTGTACTCTGGCGCCGTGTAGCCTCCTCCCCGTTAAGGTGGCGCTTGTCATGTGTGTCCCTACAACCTAGAAAGAGTTTTTTCACAAGACATGTACCTTCACAACTCCAACACGTTGATGCTAACGTTAGATAAATTGGTTTACCAGGCGTATGTGAAGTGCCTTTCGAACGCAGTGATCATTGGCCCATATTTTTGACAGTTTGCCGCCATAATTCTGTAATTGGAGTTTGTTAAGATAGAATGTTATAAATGTATTTTCATTGTGAGAGAGAGAGAAACCCGACATCCGTAATTGGGATCTTTGAATTATTATCACCTCCTACTGAAAAAAAAAAAAAATTCTCTCTTTGCTCGGTGAGATAGTGAAAGTGACCACCAACATTTCTACTTTTTTTTTTTTTTTTAAAAAAAGAGAAAACCTCGATATTAATTAAAATTTAATAGGAATATATTAATCTGCTAAAAAATTGTTATACATAATTTCTCAATTCACAATATATATATATTTTTACAAATTTGGGGGTACTCCCTTAAGTTGGACCATGTCTTTAGAGAAGATGGAGTTGTGAGTCACGCTATGAACAGCCTTTACGTGAAAAAGAAGAGAAGAAATGAATTAGGGCAAGAGAAAAGTTGGGATGTGCAGTCTAAATTGCATTTCACAGTTTCAAAAATGTTAGATCAAAACCTTTTCTTTTTTTTTTTTTCGTAATACAAATCATTGAGAAGGGAAATTTTGGATATCAATCCTTTATGCAGCTGGTATGTGCAAAATTCGACTCAAATAAATTATAGAAGGTAAAGACATACTTATTTCTTAAAAGGGTTAAAAATATTATTCCTTTCAAATTAAAATTAAAAAAAAAAAAAACTAAATTGATGTGTTTAATCTAAAACAGAGAAAAAACTAAATTTGATTTTTTTTAAGTAAGAGAAAATTTAAAATTAATGCGATTAGATGAAAATAAATGAATTAAATTAATTTTTTAGAGAAAGCGAAAACTGATGTGTTTAGTTTTAAAGAGAAAAATTAAATTTCTTTCGGAAGAAAATTTAAAGTAATGTGTTTTGAGAGAAAATTTTAAAATAATTTATATTTTTATAGAGAGAAAATTTTGAATTTAAATTTTTTTAGTGACCGAATATTTAAAACTAAAGTGATTCAATCTTTTTACGGTGCAAAAATTAATGTAATTAGTTTTTAAAAGAAAAAAATAAAATTTATTCTTTTTTAGAGAGAAAAAAATAAAAGTAATTTATTTATATAAAGGAAATGTGAAATAAATTAATTTTTTAGAGAAAAAAAAAACTAATCAACTTATATTTAGGAAGAGGTAATTTATAAAAGTTTAGTTTTAAAAGAGAGAAAAATGGTTAAATTATAAAAGATTAAAGGTTGGTAATGGTTAATATGCATACTAAACACGTAGAAAAGAAAAACCTTGCCCATATCATTTCCTCTGTTTAAAGAAATTTATTCTTTAAATATGCTCTGGTTTAGTCAAACCAGAGCATCAATCGACAAAAATATGGAGAGTTCGATGAAATTAACGAGACTTTAATGATAGGATATTAAATTTATTTAATTATAGATTTAATGATAGAATATTAAATTATTAAATTTATTTAAGTTTTGAAAATAAAAAAATAAATATAAAGAGAGTTTATTCTTAAATTATATTATATTTAAATTGTATTAGTTGAATAATCGGTGTCCAATTAAAAAAAAAAAATAGAGAGATTGACGAGTGATGTGATTAATGAAGAACGACATAGTCTTTGTACCATCTTTTTCTTTTTTAAGCTTACTTTTCTTTGCCATGCTGAAAGGCAAAACTGTGCAAACACAGAGGGGGAGAAAAGGAGTCACTGCAAATTAGAAATACAAATTTTGCAAAAGGAATTTGGGAGGGGGTCTTCCCTTGCTATTTTTTTTGGTAGGCATAGCATGTGAAGGAGATAGATATACGTATATATTTTTTTTGTTACAAAGAAGAAATCTCTTATATATGGGATTTCGTTCTGACTAATTCAAAATCGATCTGATTATCAGGTCTTATTTTGAGGGGAATGTCTCTTAATATTGTTTTTTCTGTAGTCAATAAGAGTCGAACTCTCAAACTGATTAAGAGACGAAAATATCATTTTTAATTACGTCAACAAGTATCGGTGTACTCAAACTCCCTTGTGGATAGACACATCCCCCGGGGAAAAAAAAAGGATGACATGAAGGACTATCTGGAAGGCAACTCAATGAGAATTAAGCACGTCAATAGCTTACAAAACCCTAATCCAACCACAGATCAAATTAAACATCCTAGAAAGGCAAATATTCAGCCCCTTTTGGGAAAGGTGAAGCTATTCAAACTAAGTATGACTTCTTAATTCCAAAAAAAAAAAAATGATCACATGTTTTGCAACCGATGTTTTTTTTCAAAAAAAAAAAAAAGAAAATCATTAACCACGAATGCATCTCCAACATGGATGTTTAGAAAAATATAAATTAGGTAGCACCAAAAATAAAAATAATGGTATGATGTGGAATGATAAAAATGGTCTACCAACCGCATTTATAACTTTCACACGCATAGAGACTAGGCTTCTTTAAGTCTTTGTCTTTGGTGGGTCTCTTACTCTCATCTATGATGGTTTGATAAAGATGCATCACCTGCACTTAGCTTGCATTCCCTTAATGGGCATAAGAAAATCTTAATTTTGAAGTTTTATTTTAAGTAATTTTTAATTAAGTGATTCATCGGTTATGTTAACACCACGTTAGTATGGTTTTTAAAATTATTCGGTATTGCGTAAACCCTTTTTAATCGAAAATAATTTGAAAGTGATTAAAAAGATATTATTAATTCTATAATTAGATGTTAGGATGATTACTTTTTTTATTAGCATGGGGAGGGAAACGTGACCGAACATTTAGTACAAATAAGATTGAAAACAAAATTCTTAGTTTTCTTTTGGTAATTTGACCATCCAGTATTTAAAATTTCATCTTGAGTAATCTAGATCGAAAAGTCTATCAAATCTCAATTGATGAGATTCTCTTCTTATTTTTTAAATATCCAGTGTGAGTCGAATTCCTGACCTAATTAAAAGACGAATGTGTTCTTCCCACTTACGCCAACATATGTTGGTACAAAATTCTTAGTTTGCAACAAGTAGAATTTTCTCCACTCAAATTTGATATTTTTATAAGCGAGAGGGGTAAAATATCAGTTAAATTATAGTTCATTGACGTGATATCTACTTAGGAGATCTTGAGTTCTTGGAAAATGTAATTCATATGAATTTGCTTGATTAGATGTAGAAAAATCTGCTTGGTCTGATGCAATCAAGACGCCCCTTATCACAAAATGCAATAGATATCCTCACTAATATTAGCCAGCGATGATTGTAAACTGATTAGTTCAAAATTTTAAGCAATGAATTAGTGCCCAATTGGATTACTATAGGGGTAATCTATATCACTTAACGTGGGGTGGGTTTTTCAATCATTTTCAACTAAAGAAAGATAGGTCCACATTGCAACTTGTAACACACACACACACACACACACACGCACGATGATGGATGCTGGTGGAAATTTTTAAACTTTAAAAATAGCATTTGTTTACTTAAGCTTTTGGTGGAGACAAAAGGAAGAACTAACATCATTATGTATTAATCTTCGTGCATGATTTAACAGCTTCTCATGTTAAAAGAAGAACTATAATTTTTTGGACCTTTTTTTCTTTTGTTTTTTTTTTTTTAAATTCAAAGTAAATTTATATCCAAGAGAACAAAATTATATGCAAAGGAAGAAGGGTCACATGCATGGATTTGAGATCATTATTTATATATAATATTATTTATGTTTTTGTATTCAGTAATTTGTTTTTATTAGTTACCTAAATAATTAAAAGTAATCTTATTTAATTAAAGTTTTAAATCAACAAAAACGAAACATCATGTCAAGGAGATCATCAATCCAACGGTCACAATTAAGGGGTTTGAATGTGTATGGATCTTACCGTAAAAATCAATGACCTCTCTCTTGGTTTTTAGAAAAGAAATACAGTTTTAAATTTGAATTCCGAGAAAAAAGTAACGATAATATCAGTTAAGCTATATTTCATTCGATAAATGACCTATCTCTCAATAAACGTGGAAAACAAAGTTAACAAAGTTAGTATTATATATATTTGCTTTAAACTTTTGTGAATACGATGTACTTAAATTTGTGAAAAATAATCAAGGTTGATTTCTTTCCAGGTACAAGGTTGCGTTTGGATTTAACCTGATTTTTTTTTTTTTTGGTTTTAATTTTGAAATATTATAGATAAAATAAAATAGTTCAAATTTTCTTTACAGAAAATATTAATAATTGACAAGCACGCCCCATCCCTATTGGGAATCTTCGGACGAAAGTTAATACGAGGAGAAATTAAGAATTAAGAATGACAGAGTACTGTTATTTAGACAAAAAACAGAAAAAAATATTTTATCAAATAACTAAAATTTTCCTTTTAACCATTAATTATTTTTGTCAAAATAACACCAAACACCAAAACACATTATATTTATACAAGTTTTTGATACACTTACAATGACTTGAAATCCATAAGGATACAAAAAAGAAGAAAAAAAAAATGAAAGGGAAAGAAAAGGAAAAAAAATATATATGTAAAAGACAGAAAGATAGATCCCTGCTAAAAATTGCACACAAACCAAAAACCATTTCCCCAGCTAAGCGGCAACTTTGATTCAGAGAGAGAGAGAGAGAGAGAGAGAGAACGTGATGGACCCAAAAAAAAAAAAAGAGATAGAGAACTTGAAAGTGTACCTTCAAGCTGGGACTTGATTAAAGAAACGACGACAATCAATCTTCAAAGAGATGATATATATATATATATATATATATAACTCTCTCCTTTTATTCTTTTGAGAAAAGGGGGTGGGGGGAAATGCTCTGTTTTTAGAGATCAGAACATTCTATATCTCTTAGTAACGGAATAACTTCTGCTCCTCTTAAACAAATCCACCTTAACGTTAACATCATCATCAAACTCGTAAGGTTTGTCTTCATCAATCTTACCAATCCCAACACTCAAACTCCTAGGCATCACCAAATCCTTGTTCTTACCATAATACCCTCCTCTGTTTTTCGGAGACTTCAATTGCTCTTGCAAATTCAAATCCACCCTGTTTCCAAGACTCCTAGTTGAAGTAGCCCTGATTAGCTCTCTCAAGTCATCGTCTTGCCTCATAGATTTTGTCGAATTGACGCTGAAACTTCGAGGCAGACTTGCCGAAGTTTGCGCCGATGGACACCACATCATGCTTCCATAGCTCACTCTCTCTGCACAGTCTGTCATGCTTTTTACGTAGAAGTCTCTCGCCTTGACCAGAATTCTAATTGGTGCTTTCAAACACCTCACAATTTTGCTTTCTTTGCTCCCTTTTCTGCTCATCTTTCTCAAAATTGAGAAATTGAGTACGAAAAGATCGAAAGACAGAGAACACTTTCAAAAAAAGAAGATATGAGAAGAACTTGAATGGGATTTTGCTTTTTCAGAGGCGATTTGTAAATGAGAGAAGTTTGTGCGGAATGATTATGAAGACAGATTAATGTGTTCGGGCTAATTTTTTTTTATTCTTTTTTGGAATCGATGGGTTCAATGTTTGGATTGATGATGGCCGAATTTAATAGTAGGATAGAAAGTGTGATCTGTGAGAGAGAGAGAGAGAGAGAGAGAGAGGGCGGTTTTGGGTTGCTTTTGGGATGCGAAAAGGGTTTTTGTAGGGTGGGAACAGGAGCACTAAATGACAGAGATGGTTCACATGACCTCATAGGAGTTGCAAAGGATAAGATGGAAGAATACTCAGATGTCATACATTTTAAGAAGATATATAATATTTAATATTATAAAGTTTTATAATCGTATGTATAAAATTTATGGTCAAAATTTCAAGGATAGTTACCTTACAGCCTACGTCCCGTCACAAGGATACGATGGAACGAAAACAGCTCCATATGAATGCAAACACGAGTCGACCATCCGTTGAAAAAAAGAATGGTTCATAAAAAATGGTTATCACCACAGCTCTGAATTTGATGTCTTGCTACGTCTGGAGCCGACCGAAACAACCGACGAGTCCTCGAGCAAATAGTCTAATCGTCCGGACCCTTCTTCGATTTTATAATTAAAAATTTAAATCTAGTATAATTAATAAAAAAAAACAATCAAGAAATATTTTATTTTTGTTAAATAAGGTATTCGTTTACCTTAAAATATGAAATTAAAATAATATTTTACTATTCAAATAAATTAATTAAAATTATTATTAAAACTGAAATGTAGACTCTCAGAAAGAATTTATCAAATACTATGGTATCATGTCTGTTTATATATAATACTAATATCTTTTTATTAATGAAATTGTGAACTTTAATCTAAATATAGTTATAGTTTGTGAATATGAATATTAAGGCTATAAACGAAAAAAAGTTTTAAACGAGATTAAACTTTTAGTCGAATGAAGTTTGTAAATAACTATAAATTGTGCTCATAGTTTGTAAATAATTATACATTGTTTTGATTATACAAAATTCGAATATGAAATCATCAGATTGAAGGGGAAGAATTGTGATCGTTAGCTGTTCATTTGGGACAGTTTTATACTATTTATGTCTATCTGTCAAGATGCGGTACCAATTTTATGTGACTGAAAACAAACCTACCCCCAAAATAAAGGGGAAAAAAAAGAAAACCAATATGATGAAATACTAATATGCCATTTTTCGAGTAAGCAAAAACGTGGGTTGACTTGATCATACGGAGTGGGTAACAACAAAAGTAAGCAAGTAAGTATTTCAACCAACTATTTTCTAGCTTTTGCCATTGACTAAATCCAATAATATATTTATAAAAAAAAAATTAACTATTATTATTGGAATAACTATTTCCTTATTATGACTAATTGAATTTTATTTCGTCTGTGTCTATCAACATTCATTATCAACTAGCTTACTTGTAACCAAAAACAAAACTCAGCCCCTCTCTCAAAAGGAGAAAACAAGAAAAGGGTTGATCTCATGATATACTAATATGTGTTTTACAAGTAAACAAAACGTTGTTTGACTTGATCCTACGTTGTTTGGTAACAAAAGTAAGCAAATAAATCTAAGTCAACTAACTATTTTTCGGCTTTTGTCATTGATCATAGTTAAATTAAAAAAAAAAAAACGTTATTTATTACAAGTGGATTAATGTAATGCATCAATTTTATGGAAATGCAGGGATTATGTTATGTTTGAAAATGTGCTTTATTCCATAATGAGTCCTAAAACTACTCGAGTGTGGCTTGAAAGTTTTTGAAGGCTACCCAACTGATAAGACATTTTGAGCTTTTGGATCATCGATTAAGCAGTTGAAAGGTTGAGATGATAGGATCCCAGTGAAATGGCTTTTCTCCCCACCAATCCCTTGATTTTTTTTTCCTAAATTCATTGCTGTCCTTTTATATACAAAAATTTATGTAAAAGAAAACAAATTCAAATGAGTCAAAATATTTCTTTTTATTTCTCTTGTATTTTACAAGTATACGGTGGATAACTATATTAAATCGTTTAATCAAATTTTGATTTTTAAATTTAAAATAAAAAAAAAAACTATATTAAAAAACTCACTTAAATTAAACATAATAACATTCGAATTGAATTAATTAAACTATAATTTTGAATACTAATTGATATGTACAAAAAATCACTCACCATAACCCGTGTATTAACTAGACAAATTGCAAGCATACGGTTCCCACGATAATCCATCTTCCACGATTCTATTAATGGATGAAATACGTTCTCATATCCTTTGCATGCTTGGATGCTCACATTGACCGAAAACATTTAGGTATGCTAGAACGCCATACATGCCCTGCCATGTCCTCCAAATTATGTCAAATAAGGGTTACCTATATTTTCTAAAACTCTAGGTTTCGGTGTGTTATGGTTTGAAATTATATCAAAATTTCCATATTTATTCTTTAAAATCATTTTATTTAGCCCTTCTGTTTGTCTAGTCACCTTTGTTCCTTCCAAAAAAATAAATGTAAAATGTCAATCACAAATTCAGCTCGATCTCAGTACTTGAGATTTAAGTTCCAAAATGATTGGCCAATTTTAAAATTAGCTTGACCTCTACTTTTGATTTTTGTAAAGGAGGTGGGTTTTCAATTATTTGTGTCGAAATTGCAGGTGAGGAAAGGAGAATTTGAGAGAGAGAGAGAGAGAGAGAGAGAGAGAGAGAGAGAGGTCTAGGTAATAGTGAAAATATGTTCCTCTTCGTATTGACCAAATATACAAACCTTAATTAAGGAAAAATAATAATTAACATAACAACTCGCATATCTATTTTATTGTTATTTCGTTTGATTTCATTTTCTTCTAAATTTTATCATCTACTCCTCTATACTCTATAATCTTTTCATCTGGTTTCCAATAATTAAGGGATGTCATTGTCAAATGGACCCCCGGAGCGACACCAAAATCACTGGTCGGTGGGTTTATTTCCATTTGTATTTTTATGTTTTTTTTTTTAATTTAGAGTTGTCACTTTCAAACATTTGATTAATAAAAAAAATAAGATATGGTTCATATTTTTCCACTGTAACTTACGTAAGTAAATACAAAATTGAAATTATTCTTATGCCCTGGTAGAGACCACGTAACACCCTCATGTAAGAGTACTACTATCATTTTCAGAAAGTCATTTACTAAAAAACTGCGGATTAGGCAATTTGATCGTTACTTCGGGATAATCTCTTAGGTCATGAACTAATTAAATACGATTATACGATGTTAAAAGCTTGATGTTACATTATCATATTTTAAAAATTACCTATGGTAGAATTTTTTTTTTTTTAAATACTGTGACTAGAACATTTCCATAATCCATTGACACCATAAGCACATCCATTCTTATTTTTTAAATTTTATTTTATAAATATTACTTACATCCAACCATACCTAAACCTAGCAATGGCAAGAGTCTCGTGAGCCATTTGATAATTCTGAGTTTAAACCTACTAATGCAATGGAATAAAATTTTATCAACAGATAATCGATTTAATGTGTAAAATTGTTAAATCTTTTAATTAAGTTTTAAATTTAAAATTTGAGAATTAAAAAAATTATATTAGTAAAGTTTCTCTTAAATTAGATTCAGTGATATTCGGATCAAATTAGTCGGAATATGATTTTAGATATCAATTATTTAAAAAAATATCGGACAAAATTTTAATTTTACAAATAAAAATTTTTAAAAATAAAGTTTTTAAGTAAAAATCAGCATCACATTTTGTTTTCGGGGTGGAGGGGGGGGGGGGGTTTACCCTGAAAGTCATAAATAGATGGATGAGCAATTTCAAAGAACGTTAGAACAAAGTTGCAGGGGCTGCCTTTAAGTCCAAACCAAGTGGAATCCATTGAATTGAAGCCGAGATCGTTGACCAAACTTACCGGTAAAAGAAAGCGAGCAAGAAAGAATCTCCGTGAATGCGAAACTCAAATGACAGATTGGACCAATTTTAAAGCATATTTATGCTCCTAATCCAAGCAGCAAATGGCAAAACTCTCGCCCATTGGAGAGGAGATTTCAGGGGTAGGGGTGTAGATCGAGTACAGTAATAATGATAATAATATAATAATAATAATAATAATTGATTACAATAAGCCTCGTAGGGCTAATGAAGGTATAAGTAAGGAGAAATAAAAACATATAGAAAGTTTCATTATTAATAATTGAATTTCAAATTATTCTGTCTTAAATTAAAGATTAGTATCATTATATAAAAATTATGAAAATTATAAAAATATATATATTTATAAAGATTTAAATACGAAAATATACAAAAATCATTGTGTCAAATTCTCGTATTCAGTGCAATTACAAGATTTCGGTTACTATTTTTTAGATATTATGTACATCGATAAATTTGCCATATGCGTGCAACAATTTAACAAAAAAAAATGCTTGAATTTGTCAAATAAATAATTAGAAAATCCCTCGTATCATTTACATACGAAGTAATAAAGTTAAGTATTGAAATTGGAGAAGTAAGTTCTAGCTTTTTATTCGTTGAAATCTGCGAAAATCACATTTTCTCCACGAATAACGTGGACTCGTTGGTACCAGGAATCGAACCTTAGGCGGTAGATAACCACAACCACCAGATCGGGAGTGATTTGGTGAATAACGTTGACTTGGGCAACCCATGCTTTGGATTCCTTTCCCAAGCATCTTTGAAAAATGGGAAAAAGAAAGCGTGTATTACCATGTAGACTTCCTCCTTTGAAATCCCACTTGCTAGCCTAGCTAAATCCAACAATAAACAAAATTTTATTTTCTGAAAAATGTTATTCATGACTATAAAAAATATTTATCTTTTTTTTTAAAAAAATTAAGTGATTTATTATAATTGGATATATATATATATATATATATATATATTTGGCATGACTAAAAATCTCTGTGTGCATACACACATTTATTAACTTTGAAAAATAGGAAGGGAAGAACATGTAGGATTAATTTTATTAATTAATCAAATTCATGAATCATGATTTTGGATGTAAAGACCTACTCCCATTTATTTATTTTTTATAAATCATCGATATTTTATAATTATTTTAAAATTAAATTCATTTTAAATTAAATTATATTTTTAAGCGATAATACTTTATCGATATTTCTTTTGTTATTATTATTATAATGTGAAATGCATGCATGGTATTAGAAAAATGTTCACATCGCAGAGAAATGAGCGTGACGTGACCTTCCACCAAAGTCTTTAAATGCTTGTAATGATGTAAACTATGAATTTATTTCTCATCTGACTCATTTCATTAATATTTTGTTAAAATAATTAGATCCCCTCCGGAAAATCTTTGATATCTTTCTCTTATTAACTTCTATTTATCTTATATTACTTGTAATCTTATGGGTCTAAGAAAAAAAAAAATTGGTAGAAAATTTAAATTTTTTAAAATAATTTTTCTCAGCATTTTTTCTTATTTAGGTTGTTTTCATCATCCAAGTATTTTCTTCACTCTTATTACACGAGCTCGAGCATATAAATATAAATATATATATATATATATATATATATATATACATATTTGTATTCTTTATAAACTTTTTTTTTAATCTTTTTCCTTTCTTTTAACAAAATTTTATGAAAACTACTGGCACTATTAGTGAGGGAGATCGGCCCCATTTGCATGTGGTGCACATTGACATTGGTGCCAACTGGGGGCTTTCTAACATAGAATAAAAAATTCAGAAGAAATTAAAACGCAAATAAACAATCGTCGACGTTGACATTTTAGGGTTGACATTGAAGCTTGCTTGTGAGAGATTTCAGCAATTAATTGGTAATTGATAGGGCCAATTGTGATCCGATCACAACTGGCAAATTTGGTCGACTCCGCAGAGTTAGCTCAGGACAAAACTTACGTAGGTAATAGTAATCCGTTTAATGAGTAAGGATATCACCCCTTAGATTTAAAATTTGATAATAGAAAAAATTATATTTAGAGAGATTTTACCTAAATTATATCGATAATATTCAAACTGAATTAATTAAAATATTATTTCAGATATTGATTGATTATTAAAAAAAAATAACAGGACAAAAGGCTTATAACATGTGAAATTAGATTATGTCACGATAATTTGAGATTGCCATAATAAATTTAAGAAGGAAAAAGGAAAAATGGGATGAAATAATTTGAGATTGCCATAATAACTTTAAGAAGGAAAAAGGAAAAATGGGATGAAATGGTCATGGTCCACTTTGGAATGTCAAAATTTTAAGGCTGCTATCTATTTTCATAATCATATTTATTAATTAGCAGGGGTTGTCTTTTTAAATTTCGTGTTGCTTGAGACTTATCTTTGGGCAGTGAAAATAAAGTATAGTAATTTGTCAAATGGCATAAATTTCATATAAGATATCTATTTTTTTTTTTTTTTTAAAAATGGATGCTTCACATGGGCCAGCTCTTATGGCGGCTCCGCCTTAGGTCTGAAGAGTTTTTCACATGACATGGCCGGAATTAATGTAGTAATTATGATTATTTGGTTTTAAAACCTAGAAAAATTCTAATAATAACATTAGAAAGATAAATAATCTTAATTTTATAGTCATTTCTAAATTATTTCGGTTTGAACAATATATGAATATCACCTCAATAGATTTTCAAACTATTTTTGATAGATATATTTGATTCTTACGTAATATTGATATGGTTAAGCAAACCTAATGAATAGAAAATAACTTTGAAGATGATTTAAAAAAATATATATATATTTTTAATTTTTAACGGTATAATTAAAATTTAATCTCAAATTTTTATGGACAGTGGGAATTACTTCCCTAGCTTGCAGTTCGGAGTTCATTTAATTTTCTTAACCTACGAACCTATAATGATATTTTATAATCATGCAAGATATTTTCCTCCCTTGAGGAGGAATAGTCTTTTTCAGTCCTTATGGCTTTGCGTGGATTTATTGCCTTCAAGGAGATGCAAATCACGATCTTGACAATTCCCACAAGCACTAAGTAGTATCCCTACATTAACTTAGAGATTTTTCATAACAATATGACAACTTGGGCCTAATACAGTATTAAATTAGGTTTTGTAAATTTAATCATTGATTTTGTTTAAAACAAATTATTTCTTAAAAAAAAAAGGCATTGCTCCTTTGGAGAAGTCGGGACTTAATTTTCGATATTTTTTCCCCATTTCTTTTTGGGTATTTTAAATGACAAAAGGAGGATCCAAATAAATTGATTTTTTTTTTTTTATCAACAGGTATCTAGGTTATCCGATTTTTTTGGTTCAAGTACTTTGAAGTTTATTTGGGGTTGGTTCTTCCGACGACTAATTTTTCATTCACAAAAATCAAACTTAAGAATTTAGTTAAGAGGAATTTAGTGTTCTTACTATTACAGTTGATGTTGGTCTAAATAAATTGATTTAACATCATACAAGGAGGTTAATTGATTTAATGGTGTTTCAATGAATTTTGTATATGATAAAAACTAAAGAGTCCAACCCGACTAACGTATACTAAAAACATGGTGTTTTAATAAAAGAATTACCGAGCCAACAAGTTTTAGCTCAAGTGGCATAGGCTCGGGTTCAAGTCTCGCTATAAATAAAAAAATAATAATAATAATAATAAAATAAAAGAATTACCAACTAATTGGATTAGTGTTTTTTAATAAAATTTTGAGATATTCCTTTAACGAGACAAATGGAAAGGGGTCTAAGATTACTAGAGAAGGGCCCAACCACGAAGAATCAAGGCACTAATCGAGCAAACTAACCCCACCCCACCCCACATTCAAGAGAACCAAGATTGAAATTGTTGGCTGTCTTTGTCTATAAGATGTTATATTATTAGTAGAGATTTAATGATATCTCTTCTCTTCCCTACTCCTACTTTTACGGAAAACTCCACTTTCGTCCCAAGAAGACACCTTAATGATTATAACCTTCTCTCCTAATATGATGAATCTAGATTCGAATCTCTATATAATAAAAATAAAATACCATTTCCTTCACGAGTGTGGCAATTGTTGCTATTTGGTGGGCCTGCGCTACACCCACGCCTTTTAACACCCGCTTCCTTCACGAGTGTGGCGATTGTATCTATTTCATGGGCTTGCACTCCAACCACCCTTTTAAAACCCGCTTCCTTCACGAGTGTGGCAATAGTTGCTATTTGGTGGGCCTGCGCTACACCCACTTGATCTTAGCCGAAAGGCCAAGAAAGGTGCCTGCGCTACATCCACGCCTTTTACGCGCACGCCTTTTACACGCACGCCTTTTAATTTTTTTTTGGTATCATGTATTGGATACTGTCTAGTATTCGAGATTTCGTTCCGACTAATCCGGACCGACTACTGCAGTGGCTCTTTTCGGAGGGCGGGTCTCCCAACGGGGAACGCTCCATACACATGAGGGTCTGATACTCTCAACGGAAGTCGAATCTTGGTCATAGTTAAGGATACTCAATCCCACATCTAGTTGAGTCAACCCACGTTGGTGCACACGCCTTTTAACACCCACTTCCTTCACGAGTGTGGCGATTGTCACTATTTCGTGGGCCTGGGCTACACCCACCCCTTTTAAAACCGCTTCCTTCACGAGTGTGGCGATTGTCGCTATTTGGTGGGCCTGCGCCACACCCACACCTTTAGACTTGCCCAAACTTTTAATTTACTCCTACCTCCACCATAGCCCACTGAAAATAAAGAAAATTTCAGAAAACCTAATCATGTCATAAAAATGTTTATTCTTAAAATTTTGAATACCGTTAATGTGATAAGATTTGCATGGTATACACATTTTTAAAATTTTAAATATTATATCAAATTTTACAATCCAAATTTATGCACTTCAAGCTTCTACATTTTTCCTTTTGGGCAGAGCAAGTCTTTACTCAACATGCGAGGCCGCAATCAAGCAATGTGTATATCTTCATGTCCAACAACCATTCCTTTGTTTAAATAATCTACGGTAACAATGAGGTCTCAAAGGGGACAATTTAGTAGTCATAACCCTCCTTCCCTTAATCCCGTGATTTAGGATTCAAATCTCATGTAACAAAAAAAAAAACATCTAGTGAGTTGCTAGACATTGATATCTCTTAAGTAAGATTTCAGATTTGACTTTTATGTATAACAAAAATAGGCACCAAAGAGTTTTGTTCCTTCAAGGTCCTATCGGGATTTAGTCAGATCCCATATGATTACCAGATACTAGTGGTTTATAAAAATATATATATATTCTTCTATCAATACCTTTCTTTTTCTATGCCAAGATGCTCAAGGTGTCCTAACCCAAAGAAAAAAAAAAAGAAAAGAAGCTCAAGGTGTTGTATTCTGGGACCGAGCAAGCCCAACCGAGAAGTCTAATTTGAATCAACAAAGGCTGGGGAATTTGAGAGCCCAGTCCTACAAATGGGTCTGAGGCCCAAAAGGGAAAGGGAAGACTTGAACTCTTTTCATTTTTTTTTTTGTTACACAGATATTCGAATCTGAAATCACCAAATTAGGAGAGGGAGATTGTGATCATTAGACTGTCCCCTTGGAGATTGAAATCCTTCATTTTCAGACCTATTTCCCCCACCCCTCTCTCTCTCTCTCTCTCTCTCATGGTACTTCTTTTCTTATCTTGGGGACTTGATTTCATACGTTTGGGCTAAAATCAACACCGGATAAATTTACTCCATGGGTTTGTGACATTGCCCCGTCCAATTTTTAGTGCATTTAATTAAAATAACTGATTAATTTTGTTTTGCGTTATTGTGAGCACAAGATGTTATGGGCCCACTGGGTAATTTCTCAAGCTCTTGGGTAAGGACTGACTGGTGGTGGACAGCCGTGTCTAAAGGTTGAACTGGAGGGTAGCCCAAACTCAAAACCTGGTATAGAAACTTAGCCCACTAAAAACCAGGCACAGATTACCCAAACCAATGGGAAGCACTAGACTGCCACTCGGACCCAATACGGTTCCTGTTTTTTTTTTTTGGTGGACCGGGGAGAGGGAGCAAACAAACAAACAAACAGGCCCGGAAAGCCCAGCAAAGACCCAACCCAATTACATTAAACTCCCAGGCCTATAAGTAACAATTCTGGTCGACTCATTCCCAGCTTTGTCATCCAGCAGCAGAGACTGAAGGGAAGTTTGAGGAAACTCCAGGTAATTTGCTTTCCAAAGCCACTTCCAACTATCATTTTGCAGGGTCCCCGTATTATTCCTTCCTTTCAGCATATTGTAGGCACTGGCAACTGAGAAAGTACCATCCCTAGTTCCTGCCCAACCCATCAAGTCCTCTGATGCACTTCTCCTAGAGAGAAAGATCCTCGAATTTCCTCCGCTTTTTTCTCCCTAACCATGGCCATCAAATGTTCGATTTTCCACTGTCCCTCCTCATTGATAACCTGGCTCACTGTCAGATTTTGGACGCTTCTGGTTTGAGGGTGAATGGCGTACTCATTGAGTTTCCCACTCCTCATTCATCTATCTTCCCAAAAATATGGTTCTTAAATGACTGAATATTTTTATTTATTTTTTTTTTTTTGGTTTTCAACCGACAGATAACCAAATTTGACCAAATTAATCCGATCCAAGCACTGTGAGACTTATTAAGGGATTGACTCTCCCAAATCTTATTTCTCTATTCTCATGACTAGAAATCAAGACCAATAATTAAGGAAGTGTAGCGCTCTACCGAGTTTGGTTAAATGACTGAATAATATAAGATCAACCGAATAAGTTTTAAATTAAATAAATTTAATATTTACATGACATTAATATAAATATATATTTTGATCAATTCATATAAGAATTGATGTGATTACTTAGTTTTTGATCTTATGAGTTAATCAAAATATATTACGGAGACATTTAGTTCATTTTATGGTTTTTAATACCGTAATAAATTCCATTGCCACACTTCCGCCGTCCCAAGTGAAATAGAACAACAAATTTTAATCAAATTTTAGGAATTCTCAACAACGCTTATCCTAGGATTCCATGAAATGAATGTGACAATAGTGTTAATTAATTTAAATTAGGCAAAAAATTTTTATGGGCATAATAGAGGGTAGAACTAAATCTAAGCCTCTTCAAGTTGAAGGGTCACTTTATTACTTTTGAAAGAAATAAACATTTTTAGCTAAATCAGCTCATAAAGATTTTTGAAATGACATTGAATCTCTCCTTAGCTTCATTGTTAATTTCAAAAGAAAAATTAATAAAAAATACTTTATCCGAGAGAGTAGAAAAGATTACGTCGAGAGAACTGTCACCCTCTAATAGAGGCTCATTGACACTCGAATTAGATCAGTCAGAGTATGATTTCGGATAAAAAGATATTTTGAATATATCTAAAAAAAAATCGGATTTAAATTTGAATCTAACCCTCAAAAAATGAGTTTGAGCCTGAAATATGCCAGGGTCATAGGACTTGAGACGATGAATGCGTATGGTATGATCCCTTGACTTTGATTCAGAATGGACAAAATTTTCAAACATCATTTAATTAATTTCATTATTCAAGATTTTATCTAGAAATTGTTGAAGTCTAAACTAAATATAAAAAATATTAATATTTTGACCCCTCTGTAATGCATCTTTTCCTTTTCCTATTATATGAATTACTATTATGTTTTCTTGTGGTATTATTTTACTAAATTATACATATTATCAACCACCATTCAGCAAAGTAGACACGAGATGAAATTAAAGTTGGTGGAGGGCCTCAGGGTAAGAGAAAATTATTATTATCATAATCATTTTCATCGTTTCATAGAGGCATTTGATTTTTTTTTTTAATTTTATAAAATTCAATGTTTGTTACAAAAAGAATTTTTATTTTAATCAGAAAATTATTATAAATAGAGTAAAACAAATTAAAAATAAATTGAAAATACACAAAGTGGCGTAACACTATAAACTCTACCGTCAATAAGTCTTTTTTTTCCTTGTAGTTTTTCTTTAATAGTCGATCCCAAATATTAAGATTAAAACTCAGTTTGCTATTGTTTTGTTGTTGTAGTTTTTATTTAATAATTCTCTCTTATTACATTCATCTCTTAGCAAAAGAACCAAAAAAAAAAAAAAAAAATTGATGTGTATCAATTTTCTATAATCATTGCGATATAACAAAACTACTAAATATAAATGGAACACTCTAATACTAATAAGCTAAAAATGCATAACCTGAACAACAAAATGGCCCTCTCGCTCGAGAATGGTGGGGGGCAACAGTAAGAATTCAACATGACTTTATAATTCCTGTATTGAAAACAAAAAATAACATAACAGCACCAAATTCATATATGCTAACTCAAGACACCCACATAAAAGAGTTCATTCAGATCATCTGGAGAGAGAGAGAGAGAGAGAGAGAGAGAGAGAGAGAGAGAGAGAGAGAGAGAGAGAGAGAGAGAGAGAGAGAGAGAGAGACGTGGCGCCGGCGCTGAACAATGACCGTGTCATGGTCTGTGCTGGTGGGGCAATGCATATGAGGTCTAAATTAATGAGTTGGTTCATAAAATTTGACGGGTCTACTCTCAAATAAATATGTCAAAGGAAGACAATTTGTTTCCGTTGGTCTAATATTCCGTATATATTGGAGTCAGATAATTTAACCAAAAAAAAAAAAGAAGAAGAAAAGAAAAAAAGAAATTAAGCTGATGTTTCATTGTCAAGTAAAGATTACTATGCCTAGATTCGATGGAAGATGAGTTGGTTCAATTGCAAGTTGCTATTAAATGATGTTACAAACCATTATAAAAATGGCTTCTAAAACGATGTCTTTAGAATAATATATTTAGGATTGGAAGCTTCTTGCTTGCTCCTTTAAAGGCATCTCTTATATTCATCTCCTCCCTCCAAATATTGTACCACCTATTATAGTATTATCAACTAACCATTAGATTTTGTATGGATATTTCGGTACTAAAAAACTCTTAATTATCTTTTCAAAAATTGAGATGTAGTGTTTGAATTTTTATAAAAAAACGTGTATTTTCATAATATTTGCGATCTAAATCTGTATTCCAACTTTGAAACATCATGAGTTTAAAACTCACTTATGGTGTTAATCAGTTATCGCTACCACTTTGGTGCGATGTTACTTATATAAATAATAATTATAATTCAAACTAAACTTTTATACATGTCTGTTCTTCTTTAATACAGTATTAAAAGCACTTCAAAATCCAAGTCCATTGATTCAAATGTTGTCGAAATTAGTCATATACTGTGAACCTTTTTAGAAGAAGAAGAATTGATTTCATTTAAGAGAAAGTACATAAGTTGTTACATATTTATACTGATCCCTAATTTATAACTAATTACAATTATTTCATTTTCCTAATTTATCTTTTTGTAATTCTATTAGAGTGTATCGTAATTGAATTTGAAAAAAAAAAAATTTAGAAATAGATTTCAGAAATCTATGTGTTCAATTGAGTTTGAGAAATTCTTTAATTTGATAATTTCATTCCTAATCGTCATTTTCATTCGGTTAAGTTAATCAAATCATATAAATTTTAATTTTAATTTTTATTCTGATTTATTTTAACCTAGCAGCCTCCTATATTTCTGAAATGTTATTTAATTGCCCCGACAATGTGGAGTGATGAATAACTCCATCCTTGTACACAAACATGAGAACCATCACCTTATTAGATAATTCCTAAAATATTAGTCAAATTCTCTTTTAAATTTCATATTACATAAGGAGGAGGGGGAGGTTGTCCTCCACCAGCCCACAAACTCCTCCAAGGCTATTGTACACAAACTTAAATATTTTTTGTGTTGTTACTTTTAAAAACTTCATCAACGTGAGTGTAAAAGCATGCACAACCGAAAATGCAGAAAACAAAAGATGCAATTCAAGTGTGATATATATTGATATTTTCTAATAATTTTAATTGGTTTACTCATAGTAATGTGAGAAGAGTGAAAAGTTGCTTCACGGGTGTTGGTCATAATGATTAGGTTTTGCTTACATTTGATGGGAGGGAAATTAACACGTCAAAATGTAACCCAAAAAAAAAAAAAAAAAAATTTAATAAGTCAAAATTATTACATATCAACTCAGAAATTATGGACTTCAGTCCTCTCGGAAGAAAACAAAAGAGATATTGTCCTTTGCATGACTCCAGTGGGTATCAAAAAGTAAAATTTTACTGCCCTATCAATGATAGAAAGAAAACAAGTATCTATTGATTTTTGATACAAGGACCCTGATAGGGTCCTTTGTGTCTCCATTATTGCTTCGAGTAGATTTCTTCCAAGAGAGGCAACCATTATAATAGAAGGGTATCACATCATCAACTACCAATTAAATCACAAAATGAGATTTTTTTTTTGGGGGCGGGGGAGTCCCCAACATAACTTTAGGGGGCTATTTGGTGTCATATTTGTATAATTTTTTTGAGATAAAAATTTTCTAAATGACTTCTTATAAGAATATAATTTAAGTTTATAAATCCAAATTTATTTGTTTAAAAAAAATAAAAAGTTAATGAATCCAATGGGCAATGACAGAATGATTCGTATTTGGAGGGCTAAAAATGGCATAGAAATATCTAAATTTATATCTTTGTCTCTCAATTGGATTTTAGTGTAAGTGGCAATTTCTTTGACAAAAAGCAAGAATCAAAAATTGGGAAAACTGATAGCGAAGGGTTTAGCCAAAATCTTCAAGTTGGTCAAAGATGCACGAGATGGGTCCCACCAGAGCCCACGTGTGACTATTCCTGTGGCTTTGTGGGGTCTCTGGGTGGCGGCTGGCTCCATTTCTAAATGTCGGTCTTACCCTTTTCCGTTGTTAGGGCATCATCTCTCTCCACGGTGAAGTAAGCGATCTTTGAGATTGAAATATTCGTGTTGCATTTTCTTATATTAAAAAAAAATATTATCCGATTAAATTTTAAATTTAAAATTTAAAAATAAAAATTATACAGAAAAAATCAGCCTGAAGTTATCACAAATACTCAACTTTAATTACCAATGATCGGTTAAAAAATAAAAAGTTGCACAAAGTATTTTTTCTTTTTTTTTTTCCTTTTCTTCTTCACAAAAGGTTTAAAAAAATACTACTAAAAGTAATTTTTTACCTATTAAAAAAATAAAATTTTATTAAATTTTATTTGAAGAATCAATTTATCACTATAATCATGCTGAAATATGAGATTTTTAATAATTATTCATATGATATTTAAATAATGAACTAAAAAAACAATTGCATCAAAATTAATATGTAATCAAGTGAAAATTGAATATTTTACTTAAATTTGAGATGGTATGGTTTTATTTGCTACAACACTATACAATATTATTGACTCTTAAAAGTTATAGAATTTGTGTTACATTGGTTTTTTAAAATTTGTAATTTTGAAGAAAAAAATATAAAAACAAATTTTGAATTATTTTTTGATGGATAATTGGCCCACTAGGGAAAATCCTATAATGATAAATTTTAATCTATTATTAGAGAACTTTATTTTCCACTCGTAGAATTTTATATTTATTAAATTTTTAATTAATTAAAAATATATAAATGAAATAAGAGTAAGAACAAAATTTAGGTAAATTGAAATTTGACAAAAGGAACAATATTTAAATATATATATATATGTGTGTGTGTGTATGAAATAATTTAATGTCAGTGAGACTGTGAGGAGAAAAGGGTAATATGGAGCTTGTCGCCTCTCATAACCTGCTCCAGATAAGAACTACTAAAATTCTCTCTCTCTCTCTCTCTCTCTCTCTCTCTCTCTCTCTCTCTCTCTCTCTCTCTCTCTCTCTCTCTCTTACATGGAGGCTGACGAAACGGGCACGGATAGTCAAGCAGTGGATGAAAATTTCGGGAAATAAATTATTTAAATAATTTTAAGGACAATGTGGGGCTCTGGTCCAACCGGGGCTTTTGACATTGTAGAACGTCATCAACCACCTCCGCCGACGGCTTACGACAAACCAATTTTGTTCAGTTTACATACAAACCCAATTTTTTTGGTCGTTGCGCTTTCTTCTTCTTCCCTACCTAGACCCCTCTCCCTCTCTCTCTCTCTCTCTCTCATTGTCGTAAAATACATTCTCTCACCAATATTTTTTCTCTCACTACTTCTCTATAAAAAAGGCTCGTCCTTATCGCTTATTTCCTTACACTTTCACATTTCCCTAACAAAAGACACTCCCACATAGTCTTAGGAGAAAAATATCCATTACCCTTTATTCATAGTATCGCAATGGAGGGTTATAGTAACTATGGCTTCTCTTCTACTTCATCGTCGAATTCATCGTCATCTATGAATTTCTCTCTTACCCCACAATATTTATCGTCAAAAAAGAAACAGTCCTTTGAATCCTCACTTCATTCAATCCGAAAAACCAACCCAATGAAGCACATGAAAAAACCAATTGCGCCATTCCCGCCAACCCCACCAAAGGTGTATAAGGTTGATTCTATTAACTTTAGGGAAGTTGTTCAACTCCTAACAGGTGCCCCTGAGTTGCAAGCAAAAAGACTACAGAGTGTTGCACCTCCTCCACTCAACCTTGCCAAGAATACTCCCTTGTCTGAGGGAGACATCTCCAGGCCTGTGCACACACAGAGGTCTCCTTTATCTGCTTTCTATAGAGAGCTGATGTCCGATAGTATTGAAACAACGAAGCCTGTGAAGTATGTGGATCATAGTGCGATGTTTGGAATGAACTTTTCTCCATCTTCTTTTGCTTGTTCTTTCCCTCTCTTGAGTCCCGGAACCCTCTCTAGCTTGGAGCAAAGCACGGTTCTTTGAAACTGGTTTCTTCTTTCATTCGTTCTCTCTCTCTCGCTCGCGCGTTGTCCAATGCTAGTATTTCCGTAGGGTGGGGTCTTATTTTAGTCATGTGTGTGAATGTTGCTTATGTTAATGTTTATTTTTGTTGTCATTCTTACAAGCTACATTTTGCTAGCTTATATGAATGACTAGTTTTATATTTTCTATTTTAAGTTTCACCTTGTTGAAGAAAGTAGAGAGAGATGTGTCACGTTGGGAATATAACAAGGAAGATGTGTATTCTTCTTCTTCTTCCTCTTCTTCTTTCCCCCCTTTTTTGTGCAAATGTTCTTGATTTCATAATTTAAGAAGAAAAACAATGCATGTTGGGTGAATACCCAGAAAATGCAGAATAGAATCTTAATAACAATCTTTCTTTTGTATCGATAATTACATAGAAATTAGTAAAGGGAAAAAAATGTAGTTTAATTCAAGGGTTGCAGTCCTAGGGCAGAAAAAGCTTATGAAAATGGGAATTGCATTA
Organism: Dillenia suffruticosa; assembly: GCA_033439265.1. Lineage (NCBI taxonomy): Eukaryota > Viridiplantae > Streptophyta > Magnoliopsida > Dilleniales > Dilleniaceae > Dillenia > Dillenia suffruticosa. The sequence goes on from JAVTVX010000027.1 coordinate 5,769,197, forward strand.
AATTTATATGAAATAAATATCATTAAATTTCCTGTGCCTAAGAAGTTTGTGCACTTTGAATTTAACATCAAATGTCAACGTGTCATGATACATTATACATTTGTTCTAATTTGACCCAGAACATCCATCCCCATTACTGTTCTTCGGGAATTCGTCAACTTCAGAACAGCTCCATTATTACTTTTTTCTCTATTTGATAATTTTGTTATTGCCTTCTCGTTGATTCAAACTTTTAATTTACTGTGGACCGAACATCTAGAATATCATTCGTAAATTATTCACCTAAACATTTTCGGCCATTTTAAAATCAACCTCGTTCTTACGTTAAGCATGACCGATTGATCATGAGATTCCCATCTTTCAACATAAACAAGCTCAAACAAGGAGGGGAAGAGAGAGAGAGAGAGAGAGAGAGAGAGAGAGAGAGAGAGAGAGAGAGAGAGAGGGAGAGGTTTCTTTTTCTAATATTTGAGTTATTGCATCAAGGTATTATATTTAAGGAATACTCAAAACCCCCAGCAATTCATTCCCAGAATTTACCAAGAAAAGAGAGAGAGAGAGAGAGAGAAACAGCTAATAAGTTAAAAATCTATTTCACATTGGATTGTGGTCTTTATACACACAGTGAATTCTTTATCATGGTAATTTCCGTTAATACATTTTGCACAGCTAAGATGTAACGTAATTATTATTAATTGGATTTTCTAATCTTAATTTATACTTTTTATCATTCCTCTATCGCTTATGTGATGTTACCATACCATTAGCTTTTTTTTTTTTTTTTTTTTCAGATAATTAGATGGGTGCAACTAGCCATGCCCTACCCACCCTCCCGTAACCATAAAACTCCTCCCAAAATTCTACAACGTTTTCATTCAAAACACCAATATTACCATTCAAAAACTTAACGTTAATATTCAAAGGCCTAATATTTGAGTGGGTAACATTCATGAGTATCCACACCCATCAAAATTGTAGCAGTCCCATGTATTTTAAAAAAATATTTTTTTATACATATTCGATTTAAACCAGAATTACTATATTTAAGCGAACCTAACTTATCAATGCCGATGAGAATTCCCCTGTGTGTTTATAAAGGAAAATAACAATATCCAATTGTAGGCTGCAAATTGCATAACAATGTAAACTAGAAAGAAGACCAAAATACTTAATTCTACTATTCTATAGTTCTACTGTATTTTGCTCCATTCTCCAAATCCAGTATAAAATAGTCATCAATGATGTCCAAAATCTTGGACCTTGAGAAAAATCCCAATCAACCCCTTTGACCGGGAAAAAAGGTTAACTTAAAATTTCTCAGAAAATGTGAAGACTCGGGAACGAAAGATTTTACAGACCAGAAGCACTGCGTTCAAAACACAGGATGCCCAACAAACTCTGTTGTCTTTAATTATGGCTCACATAGAATTGACCCGTTGCTCATTAGAAAAAAAAACATATAAATAAATAAAAGATAATCATTCAGTCAATTTTCATACAATGAATAAACTTTACATGAAAGACAATCAAATATATTCTGGTGTAACACAAGTGACCAAACTATAGTTCCCAAGTTAAGTCTTCAAATACAAAAATACAAAAATACAAAACTAGCATGACAATGTAGTCTCCCAGTTTTGACTCCTTATCCGCAAGAAGATTTTAGGTGTTTGGCAACAAAGTGTTAAATAATATGTACATAGAGAAATTACCTAGTACAGCAGAACAAAATCCTATGTTTCAATGACAAAATTTGATTAAGAATGGCAGCTGGGTTTTTCTGATTGTCTCTCATGCTCCTCTCCTTCAGACTTTTGGCATATTGGCTCTTGGATATTCTGTAGAAGCTTCCCTTCTAATTATCCCAATAGTTCCTAAGCTGTGACATGTGCAGAAGAAGCTCATCCCTGCCCAAAACCGTGACGCTGCTGGTCATGATCCACGGAGGATGGTGCTTGTAGCTTTCCCTGATGATTTGTTGAAAATCCCTAATGTTCTCATCTGGTCTTTTTCCTTTGCTAGCCTTCATTTTGTCGCACTTGGTGAAGACAAGGGTCATCAGTATCTGAAGTGCAATGCCAGGAAAAAAAAAAGAATAAAAAAAGGGCAAATGGGAATATTCAGTAATGCAATGCCTGGGGTGGGGGGATGAGAATATTCTGCCTTTTAACAATCATAGTGAAATGGGCTAACTAAGAACTCGTAAACAAACATACTTAGTTTCTCCCGAGCCAATTAGCACAGTCCAGGTCGATCTTTTGAGGTGCAACACTAGCATCAATGAGTAGAAGCACAACAACCAGAGTATCTCGGTTCAGAAAGTAGCCTCTGGTAAATGCTGAGCAATCCATTCAAGCAGATTCAGGGCTTTCACATAACTGCAAAGAAAGTGAGCTTTTAGGAAGGATGGATTTTAGCTGAATGTCAAAGTCTAATAGGTGACGCAGTCACCGAGTCTAAAATATTAACCAAATATCAAACCATTTAATGGACCTAGCTTGATGCTCGAATGATGACATCAGCCTGAAATTAAGCTACCTTGGAAGTAGTTTACCTCCTTTATCAGCTGCTATTCTAATAATGTGGCAAAACCAATGAAAAGTCTGGGTGCTATTTCACGGGAGCTGAGAAATTTAAGTGTCCTTTTGGCTTAAATACCTTCCAAGGTAAAAAGGGGGGGTCTCAAATTGGGGTAGGCATGCTGATTAGAGCAGAGGCAGAGAGGAAATTTCCATGGCCTCTTCAGGTTTAGGATATAAAACCGCTCTATGGTTTTTCATCTGAGATGACTTTCTAGATATGAGACCACATCCCAAAGACTGAATCTGAACACAAGAACAAGCACGTTGGCCAACTTAGCAAATTGGAAAAACTGCAAGAAAGCAACAAATGGAACTGCCAAACGAGGCCTTTGAACTCACAAATAATAAAACACAGTTATCAATGTGTACGGCTTGTGCCAAAGAAAACACTATAATGCCCGATGTTTGCATGGACCATGCCTACATAACTGGTGAGGCTCAAAGTTTTTCTCTCTCCTTTTATTTTAATTCGCTTTGTCTACCTTTTTACACACAAACACGATCCAATTCTCCTCTTGAAAATTTCTTATCATATCTCTTTCAAATACAACTTGAAGCATGAGCAATCAACTTAACATAACAAAAGATTACAATTACCGGCCAAGAGCTCTGGCTCAAATGGTTATCCAAATGTGGAGCCTTGCCCATTTCCATTGCCAAGAAAAAGTAAATAAAAAAAAAATACATAACAACAACAACAACCTGAGTCTTAATCCCAACATTTGGGATTGGCCAAAAATAAAAAAGTATTACCAAATAGCTTCACTTGGCTTGCAAAATAGAAAGCAACTCTAAATATACCAAAGTACTACCTAAGAGGCATTTCTGGCTTGTGATATCAGAACCATCACCCTGATCTTTATCACTTAGAGGCCACAGAATATATACCATTTGGTGCTTGGGTTCTTGACGGTATGGGGAAAAAATAATAGACAGCAAGCAGAGAAAAATGTAGGGCAAAGAAGAATTTGGTCAGCAAGTGCAAGAAGTAAATGATACTTCGTAGAAGAAAAGAAGAATACATGTTGGAAAGGTGCAACCGAGTAATTCCAATGTCAAACAACCAAATAAATCTCCCTCTACTGAATTAATCACATGGGTCCTAATACTACATAAAGAAATTTCCTTTTTCTCACACTAGACCTCTAAATTCAGGAGAAAAGTAAGCATTCGAGAAAAATCATTCTTTTCTAAAACCATACGCCTTGTAACAACCCAAGACTGAATTCACATTTTTGTTCTTTAATTTTCATTTTTATTAAATTGCATGTGAGAGGGAGAGGGAACATAGAATCATTTAAACTAAGACACCAAATTAACCACAAGAGAAGAATATAAGATGATAGACATAAGAGAGAGAGAAACCATGAGGAGTGAACAATATTATTATGTCCTGAAAGAAGTTGTGGGAGGAAAGAATTCTTAGTGTTCAACTATGATTCAGAAATATAGGAAACCACATACACCTTTTGAAAGGAAAACCTTTATTGACATTTTCAAAATCCTATGTTTCAAACCTTTTGAAAGAATAGTTGTTGACATTCATAAAGATAGAGCAAGGAAACGGGGCAATGTGCTAGGCGGTTCAAAGGAAAACCTTTATTGTCCCCCAACAAAGAATGGTCAAATTTTTCAAGTATGAATTGTTGTATTTATCCTAAAAAAAATCATTTAAAAAAAAAAGGAATGAGGGTAATTTCTGAATGAAAAATGCTAACTAAATAAAGAAAAAAAACACAGATTTTCCTGCACAAACATATGACAGGTTATTGTTTCAGGAAAGTATAGTAATGTGACAACTAGGGTCTCCTTTTAATTAAAACAGAGAGCAGAAGATAAGGATTGTGGTTTCACACGTTTGAAGTTGATGCAGAAAGAATATTTGTAAAGTCGCATTGTTGGTGAGTCCCGTTATCTTTTGGAAGTGGAGGGGAATGACAGAAATTAAAAATTCATGATCTTATCTCCTTCCTAAACCCACAACACTTGTTGATGCTGAAGAAATGTAATCCAACAAAAGAGAAATAGCCATGGTTCAAATTGCCATCAAGCCGTTTATGTGGGTTCCCCTGCGAGCAGGATCACAAGATCAGATTGTGAATGTAACTTTGTTCTTCAAGAGAACATGCATTTCGCACCTGTATTCCTTGTCTTTGTCTATTTTACTTTGGAAAGCACATTCTGTTCAGATAGTTTTGGAGCTGAAAAACTAGCACTCTTTCAAAGTTAACACAAAGATATGACGATGAAATTTGTTCAAACAATTTAAACTGAAAATGCACCCTTAACAAAAACAAAGTGAAAAAGGGTAATAGCAATTTACCATCTCAAATAAAGAAAAACGTTGAGGTTGGGTCCATTTGTTCTTTGGAAGGGAAAATCTCTAGCATATGAAACAGCCAAGGAAAATAACAATTTTTTGCAATCTGAAATTAATAGAAGTTATGGTGGTGCATCTTGTGACATCATCTGAATTGAACTAATTATAGATTTTGTTTCAGCTATTGATTTTCAGTGAATGGTTAAAGTTTTAAGATGCACTTCAGAAGCTCCAAGATTTCTGGAGATGGATTATAATATGTCCTTGAGCCCAAATGACATCAATAAAGCAACTTAAAGCCTGAAAAACACTTTAAGTTTCACTGATACAACTCATGCAAAACAGGTATCCAGATGTCAAGTATTAAAGAGGGATCGGCTCCCAGTGTTACTAAAGCGGGGTGACATGCATCAAGTCTTGTCATCATTTTCCAGTTTGAGAGCATGTGGTTAAAGAAAGAAGATTTCCAAGAACCCACTGGAAAATGGAGTAGCAGCAGGGGTCACCGTAAATTAATGCTACCCTCTGAGCTAAATTCATTGAAAAAAATATTGAAAATATGGTTTAAGGTGTCTTTTGGGCATATTATAAAATGGAAAGAGAGTCTATTGAGAGTTAGGAGACATTAATTGGATTGATGAGGTAGAAGAGGAAGAGGAACACACATTAGTGCTGAAAAGGTAGAGAAACAAATGATGTGGAGCAAGAAGCAAATTTCATTATGAACCTCGATGAGGTGCTGTGATGCCAAAAGTCTCATGTCTTGTGGCTTAAGGAAGGAGATAAGAACCTGAATTTTCTTCATACAGTGGCTTACCATGCATGGTACAGTATGGAGGTAAGGCAAAATGCACTATGCAAGTCATGAATGGAGGAGACTTTTGTGGGCTTCAGAAATAGGGCAGAAAGCAGGGCATGCATGGCTTTCGAAGCTATAGGGGGAGCAAATGCTTTATATTTAAAGAATCCTTTCAAAGAAGATTAAATTTCTGAGCCTTGAAGGGTTGTCATGGGTACAAGACTTTAAGTCCAAATGGTTAGTCTTTGCTCTTTGGCATTCTTCAAAATTAATAATTAACTGGGAGATTTTAAAGAAAGGTGTTATGTCTTTGTTTTATGAGTTTTATACCAGATGAAGGTTTGCAACAAGCATCAGAGCACCTTTCCGGTTCTCATTCCAAAGAAGCAAGGGGCAACAAATATAATAGGTTTTGAGGACAATAAGCTTGGGTCGAAGCATTTACAAACTTCCAGCTAAGGTTCTGACTATAGGGCAAAGAACATTTTACTGATGGGATATTTTGTAGGGCTCAGCATGCCTTCGTCAGAAGGCAGGAAATCTTATATGTGAAGCTCATTGACAATGAAATAGTTGACTCTAGGATGAGAGGGGCAGCTGGGACATGCCAGTTGAAAATGGAAAATGTGCACAACTATGTTTTTTTTATGTGATGGAGATGAGGGGTTTGAGGACGAAGCAGAGAGTGTAGAGTAGAAGATTATCTCCACAGTTTCCTTATCTATTTTGCTAAATGGGTCATCAACAGGTTACTTTAGATACTCTTGCAGCATCTGATAACGAGATTTACTCTCCCCTCACCATTTTACTTCAGTGACAGAGGTCTTGTATAAAATGTTCTGCAAGATAAGTGGTTTCCAGGTGGGCGTGGACTGGAGAGAGGGAGGCTGTTAGGCTATCACACTTATAGTTTGCAGTCCATTCTGTGATGCTTATGTGGAACAGATTCTTTTTCATAATTGTATTTTGATGGGATTTGCAGCTGTCCTTTTCTTAATTGTATTTTGATGCTGTGTCTCAGTTGCAGAACTCATCTAGCCCTAAAGGCGAATGATCCAAGTTAGGTCTTGTGCAAATTGGGCTTTGCTTGCTGGTATTCTTAGTTATAGCATAAGAATTTTGGCCTATAAAGTATTTGCATTTTCCACCTGGAAGGACGCATAGTAATAAATCCAGATGGAATGGAGTGGTGGGAAAAATTAACAAGAAATTAGCTGGGTGGAAGAAGGATTTTTTTTTTTGGGGGGGAGGGGGGAGATCTTGTGTTCATGAAGAGAACATTTCTTTTTTTTTTTTGTTACACTAGGATTTGAACCCGGGATTACCGAGTTAGAAACCTTTTCAAAATATTCCCGTGCATTTTATGTCTTTGTTTCCTACCCCCTGTACAATAGTCAAGAGAATTGAGAACATTTAAAGGAAGTGTTTGTGGGTAAGTTAGGATTAGCATTCCGCCGTTTCAATTTAATCAAGCAGAACATGCTCAGGCTTCCTTCATAGTTTTTTTTTGGGGGGGGGGGTTAGGGTATTTCCTGAGTCCAGTGCAACTGTATCAGGGAAGTCCCTCTGGAGACTTATAGTGGAGAGGGACCATCCCTGGAGTATGATGATTCATGTATAAATTGAGATCAATTTCATTGGCTTAATGAGAAATGCAGCTTAGGGATCTTTTGGGATGCTCACATGGAAAGAGATCAGAAAGGGCTGGACAGCCTTTTCTGTAGGTGCTCGTTCCAGAATGGGGAATGTATAATTGGTTTAATTTTCGGAAGGACAGTCGTACAATCCTTTAAAAGCATGTGTTTTCAAATCCTTTTATGATTGCTAACAATTCAGTCTTATCTCCCAAGGGAGTATGATCAATGCAATGTAACATCAGTCAACAGCCTTCCCCTATCTATCTGACTATTAAATGCATACGCCACACAGAAAAGGAGATCCTTATGTTTAAGGATTGAACCGGATTCAAGTTGGGGTTTACCAGACTTGCAAATGATTGGGAGCTTAAGTTTTATACACATTCTTGGAGTTGTTGAAAAGGGAACTAGTATGATATGCAGTCTGAATTGAAGGAACACCAAGTCAGAGTAGTTTGTGAACAAGCGGTAGCATATAGTTATTCCTCTATGGAAAAGTGCATAATCTGCCTGTACTCAACTGCATTTCACAAGCATTAAATGTAATCAAAAAGAGGAAAGGGGTCTTTCACTTCCTTGGAAAGTGGTGAGGAATGTTTCTGTGCCATCAAGGGTGAATTTCTTTTATTCTAATTTTTATTTTATTTTATTTTTTTTCTTGGAAGTAGCTCAGCAAATGATATCGACTTATGATAACCTTCAAAAAGAAGATTTTTCTCCAGCTTGTAGGTCTCCCTATTGCAAAAGAATTTGGATGGTTAAGCACCCGTTACTTCATAGATCTTGGACCCACATATTTCGGGATCGAGTTTGTCCTTTACTTCACATCATCTAGTATAGTAGAACCATGTTACAATTCAATAGCACAGGATATATTTTATTTCCCACTATTTGGGATCAAATTTGATGCTTTCTTTAGTTTAACAGAAGTTACTACTTTTAATAGTTTGCTTTTCTTAGTCTGGTGTTTTGCTATAAAATCACTTGTGTAAAACTTAAGCCAAACAAATTCTTGGAGATTAATAATACTTCCATGAGTTCATAGTTTTACCTACAATAATTTCTGTATTTGAGTTCAAGACATGGCAGAATCCTAATTGTGGTGTTGAAAATCAAATAAATCCTCACTTTGGAGTCGGTGCAAAACAATTTTTGGGTGAAGGAGTTTGACATGCTACACCAACAATACCTTAGATCCTCAACCTTTTTTTTTTTTTTAGTTACATTTATCACTTTAAAACTGTTGTGTATAAGAACAATTTCATAATGGTTTCTGGATGACTTTGCCACATCAGAATGCACTTATCATGGATAATGGTTTTGAAATTAGCATCCTCGATGACGATTTCTAAGTGCCAACCGTAAAAATGAAATTAGGGTGTGTGCAAATTGTCACTACCATGGTATGTCAAACCAATTTGAACAAAAATATTGACCCAACTCCCAAATGAGAATTAATTTGCATTTTAACACATCAATTAGAATCTTTCCTTCAAGATTTTCTAAGAGACCATTTTTTAGTAGATACGGTGATGTGCCAAAGTGATACCAAAGCTGGAAAGTTAAAGAACTGATCGCTAATTGTGATAAATCCAAAATCAACAATCCTGTTGATGGAATGCATCCACTTTTGTCACAATTGGCTCTCATTTCTTCCATCATCTCGTTCTTATACCACTCCAGTGGAACACTCCTATTCTTTGACAGGGCCAAAACTGTAGGAGAAGCAAAATATTAATCAAATCTGTATTAAACTCAATCCAGATTTTATAACATAATCCTAAGATGAAAGGGAAAAACTTAAAATTGCTATCTGTTATACAGATAATGGATTAACAAAACTCAATCCCCAACAGCGACGATTAAAAATCTCCTAAACAATAAAATTCTACTAAATTTTAACTAAGACTTAACAAGTAAATCAAATATTCTTCCTTAATTTCTCTGAATTTTCAATTTCCCCGAACATTTCAAGAAGTTGACCTAGAGAGGTCCTTAGTCATTACATCAATCCAACTACAGGTCCACTTGGTTATGAAATTGGACACTATATTTTTACGCTTATGATACGGTATACTTAAATCTAACTCCAAATGAGATGAGTCTAAAAGTTCAAATCAATGCACTAGTTCAACACCCAAAAGACACCCCAAAATCATCTGTAATCAACCTTAATTTCGCTCATGCCAATTAGAATAAAAGGTCAACATAAATCTTACCCATAACCAGGCAAATCCACAATGTACCAACTCTTATTATCCAGAAAATGGTTTATCAGCTGAGTCTTTCCTGAAAGAAAAAATTAAGGGGAAAAAAAATCAAAACTCCACCAAGAAAAATCAATTAACAGAAAAAATCCAAAAAGGAAAAAAAAAAGAAAGAATAAACAACCACAAAAACCAAGACCTGGTTTTTTAGAAGTGAGGGCAACCTCTTTTTTCTTCACAAGAGCATTAATAAGCGAAGACTTTCCTACATTGGAGCGTCCGAGAATCGCGAATTCAGGCACATGATCTTGTCACTGCTCTTCACGAACTCGACTTCCTTAATCTGGGAGTGACCCGCGTAGGGTCCGAGGACGATGTTGGAGCCAGGAAGGACCATGTTGTCGGTTATGTCTTCTGGGTCAACTCCGGGTGGGATGAAGAGGATTGTTTTGAGGAGTTTGGCGGGGTCGACTGGAGGTGGAGTAGGTGGTGGAGGTTTTGGAGCTGCGGCGAGGACATGGATAGGTTTTCGGCGGATTGAGAGAGGGAGAGAGGTTGTGAAGGCGAGAGAGAGAGAGGTGGAGGTGGGAGGAGTGAAGTGGAGGGCAGAGAGAAAAGAGATGGGAGGTGGAGCGTGGAGCGTGGAGAGTTGATTTCGCAGTAGCATCGCCTTCAAATCTTCGCTCTCCCCTCTTCTACAAGGGTTCCACAAAAGAAAGAAAGTCATCTGTCAGCAAAACGATGCCGTTCTACTGATTATCCGAAAAACGACGCTCCTCGATCTTTTCCATCCACAACAAATTCAGCCATGTGGTGCTTACCTTCGTTTTTGATTTAAATATCAGACTCCAGTCGAACCTCAGCCTTGGCTAGGTTTTAAAACGAGTTTGCTCCGGTCGAGTTTATTTATTTTTTTGGTATTTTGATCGTCTGATATTTAGAGTTTCGTCCCGACAAATTAAGACTGAGGAGCCCGTCAGACTTCAATTGAGGGATTCTCTCCTAATAATATTTTTTCTGTACCCAATAGGAGTCGAACTCCCGACCTGATTAAGAGACGAAAATACCCTTCCCACCTACGCCAACATATGTTGGTGGTCGAGTTTATTTCTATACGAGTTTGAAATTCTTTTTTAATTTGATCCATCATCCCTTTGACATTTTTTTTTCAAATATACAATGGCATTTTGATTCAAAATGTTTTCCATTTTTAAAACGTTTCAATATATTAAATTAATTAATATTTATACAAAATTTCTGATATTATATATATATATATATATTTATATATACTTTATATTTAATAAATTATTTATTTAAATAATTATAATTATAATTTTTTATATTATTTATTTTATAATTAATAATTATATATTTGATCATTTGAAATTTTTATTATAAAATATGACTATTTTATTATTTTTATTAAATAATTAAAATCTATATAAAAAAATTTTTATTTTTAATATTTACGCCTTTACTTACGTTTTTGTTTCCTATATTTTTACAAAGTATTGTTTCTCTATATCATTTTGTATCCATTTTCATTTTTGTGCACCTTAGGTTACAGATTTTCAACATAAAAGGAATATATTTCTCTTTAATAGTATTGTGTATTTAATATAATAATTTTTCCAAAAAAAAATTATCAATGTAAGTTAGATTTAAAAAACAGTGATAGATTCTAATGGATTATATGTTGTTGGCTAAATATTTTCATTATTCAATTTAAACAAAAATTTTGAAGAAGATATATTCTAAAATGTTGTTAGACCCAATTATAAGTTAAGTCAACTCTGATCGGATTGTTGGTGGCATTTGTTGACAAACAAGATTTTGATAATGATCAAATTAAAGAAAATTTAAGTAAAAACTTAAATTTGAGATTAATAAAAAATGATCTAAAAATTATATTAATGAAAAATTAAACACGAAATGGCCAACTGAAGAATCCCAATGGCTGATCATCTGAATTTCAGTGGTTGACCATATGCATATGCAGTAAACAAGAGATGACCACACAACCAACCGCAATAGATGCATGGGCAACCATGCGCGCCTAGAATGCACAAGCGGTCATTTGCGCACATTGTGAGGCCAACTACATGTGCCTAGTGTGCACAGGTGGTCAACTGTGCACAATGCAAGGCCAGCCATGTGCACTTTAGTTCGCACGAGCAGCCGACCATGCCACGGATTGTTGATGGGATCTCTATCTTAAGGGTTTAAATATGAGATTGGAGTGCAATACTTCACGTAGCACTTATGTCACATGTGAAAGTTGTTGAATTTTGGAAGAGTGAATACACTAGGGTTAGAGTTTTTAGGTTAATGATTGTGGTAATTTTTCTCTCATAAGAATTGATCGAATGTGTCACCTCTTTGTACTTGGAGATTTCTCAAGAAAATGTGTAACACTCAGAAAACAAAGTTATTTGGTGCTCCTTAAATAGGTAGAGAGAAAACTCTTCCTTTAATAGAATAGCAAAAGTGACTAAATCAAGAACTACGATTACAAAGTGTCTCTTTTAATATTTATACTATTAGAGTTTTGGAGTAACAATTTCCTAGAACTAAGTCTAGAACATAAGTTGGTTATTTTCCTACCAAACAAATCCTAAGAAATAAACAAAATTTAATCAAACTACTCATGGGTCGCAAAGTGGGCCGGGCATACTTGTAGGTTGGACCCTCTTGGGTTGGGCCATGTATCATGGATTTGGGATGGATCTTGGACCATCTCTCTAAAAGATTCTAAACCTTCTCTAGCATCCTTTAGTATCCCAAGATGACCTAAAATGTCTGGACTGATGCACATAGGCTCTCGGCTGCGTGGTTGGCCTCCATCCCGTGGTTGGTATGCCTCTTCCATTTTAGGCTCTAGCTCTTCTAGTTTGGACTCATTTTGCTTGCATACTATCTCTAAGCTCTATAGAACTCCTTGGATCTCAAAAACATTTGTCTTCACGTTTTCCTTGCTGCTGGACAGCAATGGCTCATTTTCCATGCCATTCGTGTGCGGTTGTTGTACATCAGCCTCGACTGCACACTCAATGGCCCTTTAGGGCTACTTCCTTTTTTCGGCATGCCTAGCTCTAAATTTCTCATGGTCCTCCTCAGATTGTAACAGTCGTCTCCTTGGAGAATGACCTTGCCCTCAAGGTCAAAAGTTGGATAAGTTTGGTTGAAGTGAAGTAATTCCTCCCAAATCGCTTCTTCCTTTCCTAGGTCTTTCCATTTAACCAAGACTTTAATTCTTTTCCAGTCATCAATATCATCATCTTCCTCCTCAATTTTCTATATCATAAAGTGGCTGAAATCATCCATAGGAAGCGCAGCTCGGATCTCATCCCTTATATGCAAGTAGGCCCGAAAAATTGCGAAGAGAATTTTACCCTCTTCGGGTCGGGATAACACATTGGCCACCTTGTTTTCTTGGCCAAACTTGTACACCACTTTAAACTCATGTCCTTAGAGTTTTGACACCCATTTTTGCTGTTGGGGAGTGGTGATTCTCTACTGCAAAAATGCTTTTAATAGCCGCTGGTCAGTGCAAGTCTTTAACTTTCTCTCTAACAAATAAGTTCTCCAAATGCAGACAGTTTCAATGATAGCCAACATCTCACGTGCATAGATTGACCAAGTCTTCTTTGGCTCACCCAAAGCCTTGCTCAGATAGGTTAAAAGTCTCTCCTTTTGAAGTAGGACAACACTTATACCAATTGAGCTTGTATCCGAATGGATTTCAAATTCAGAATCAAAATTGGGCACGACAGGAATTGGGATTTGTGACATGGCTAACTTTAGCTTCTCAAAGGCTTCCTCAAGAATGTTTGAGTCACCTTCAGAAGGTTGAGTCTCATCTTTAGACATGTCTTTTATGGATGGTTGGGAGGCAAGTTAAATGACAAAAGTCTATCCACCTTTCTTGACCACCAATTGCAAAGAAACCATCTCAACTCCCTTAACAAGTGTTCAATTATCCATTTTCAATTTGATCAATTGTCCATTATGCAAAAACTCTATTTCCATCCTCTTATAATCAGACACAATTTGGCCAATTTTTTTAAGTCATTGTAGTCTAAGAACAACATCCAATCTAACTAGTTGTAAGGAATAAAAAATATCTTTCAATTTCAAACTATGAATACGAAAATTAACATCCATATAAACCTTTCTACACCTTATCTTTTCACTATTAGCCACCCTAACTTTAAACTCCTCTATCTCCTTTGAGGGTAAGCATAGAGATCAGGCAAATTTCAAGATATAACCATTATCAATCAAAACAGTGGCTTGCCTCTTATCGATTTGTGAACTAATACGTATGGTTTTTGGTCTTTCGATCCTAGTCATGGTATAGATGGTAACCATGGCTTTGCCATCATTGTTCTCCTCCCCTTAAACCATACTTTCATGTATGAAAGGCTTCTGATCAAACTACTTCTCATACTATAAAATTTCTTCTTTACTAATCAGCTCAATTTTGAAAATTCTAGGTGTTTTGTATTTGTGTCTAGGGACGAATCATTCATCACAATTAAAACAGAGACCCTCTTCTCTTTTTGCCTCCATCTCAGCATAGGAAAGTCTCTTCACTGATGATGGTAGGGATTTGGGGTAGTTTGACTTGGTTGCACTCGCGACTGGTGCACTAAAAAGTTGTGGCGTACTACTATGAGCTTGTGCAAAGCTTTGGGCTGCCAAGATGTTTTGTGGCCTTGTTGTCTATTGGATATTCTACAATTGATCTTCATTGAGTCTTGCAATCTCCAAAGCATGTATTAATGATTTGGGACGTTGCAACTTAATCTCAATAGCCAGCTCATGCTTAAAACTAGCCACAAAGGCACAATAAGTGCTTTCTCGGACCAATTAACTTGGGTTTATAATCTTTTGAATTCCCTTTGTATTCCCTCAAGAAACCAATTCGTTTCAACTTAGATATGGTCTCAAGAAACCAATTCGTTTCAACTTAGATATGGTCTCATTGTAGTCTACAGAGGCTATATCATCAAACTTCTTCATCATTTCCTTACAAAGGCTCTTCTAGGATAAGACTTTTTGATTAACACTATACCTTTCCATTGGCCATTGCAACTATTGTTCTGGCTTATCCTCCAGGTAGAATCCGATAATTCTAACCCTTTCATACTTGTTTGTAGGGTAATAATTGAAGTAAATTTCAACCTAGATATTCAAGAGCTAGGATATTCCCTGTTGAACTTTGGAAATTTGAGCTTATGTGCTGGAGTCCTTGGTTTTGACTTGTGATGGGCAATAGGTTCAAAGGGATCCTCTTTGTCATCATTAGAGGACTTAGATCTAGGATGGTATGGGTCAGATCTAGCCTCCTTTGGGCAGTATGGTTTCGACGTAAATCACAAGGGCGTGTCTCCTACGTTCGGTGTTGTTTTGAGACTACATTATTTAGATCAAATCAACGATTGCTTGTATGTTTTCCTCTAGATTATCCACCTTTTCATTGAAGTTAAGCATATTGGCATTATTTTGAGTTAGTTGGATCTTGAGTGCCTAGAGACGTTCACATTGAGTATGTCGCCTCGACTGTTCAACCATGAGAATGTGTTGTTGCTGTTTTCTAGATAAATTTGAGTACAATCTTTTGTTTTGTGAGGCTGTGGGGTTTGGCTTGTGACTGTGGTTTTTGATGGGAAAGGATATTTAAATAGTTAGGTATTGAAGTGTGCATGAAAAAGAAGGTAATCTATCACATTCTTGACAGTTCAAGGTTGGATATTCTTGATTTTCTTGACAGATTGTGGGCAGTTTGAATTTTCTTTGCTCTAAACGACTTTTTGGGTTATAGGTTAGGTTTTTTGTGAATAAGGATACTTAAGTGATGGAATATAATATTTTTTGATGAAAACAAAGGGTGTTGTGGCTACTGGACAGAAGAAAGGGTTGTTGTAATTGTGATCTATAGATTTTGGAGAGATTGTTATGATGACCGGTTCTTGGACTGTGTGGCTAGATTTTTTTAAAGGGAATGGATATTGTGCTCTCAATAAAAGCACTAAACTAATGGGATCTTGTGTCTTAAAGATTTAGATTTGGGATTGGAGTACAAAACTTTACGTAGCACTCATGTCACACGTGAAGGTGGCTAAAATTTGGAAAGGTGAATGCACTAGAATTAGGGTTTTTAGATTAATAATTGTGGTAATCTTTTTCTCACAAGAATTGATCGAATATCTCATATTTTTGCACTTGGAGATCTCTCAAGAGGTGGTGTAACACTCAGAAAACAAAATTCCTTTGTGCTCATTAGATGGGCGAGAAAACTCTTCCTTTGATAAAATAGCAAAAGTGGCTAAATAAAAAATTACGATTACAAAATATCTCATTTAGTATTTATATTACTAGGGTTTTGGAGTAACACTTTCCCATAACTAAATTCATAACATAAGCTAATTATTTTCCTACCAAATAAGTTCTAAGAAATAAATAAAACCTAATTAAATAAGAATCCATAATCGAACTTTTTATGGACCGCAATATGGGCCGAGCATCCTTGTGGTTTGGGCCCTGTTGGTCGGGCCATGGATCATGGGCTTGGACTGGGCCTTGGACCATCTTTTCAAAAGACTTTAAACCTTCTCTAGTATCCATTAGGAGCCCAAGATGGCCTAAAATGCCTGGACTGCTGCACATAGGCTCTCGATTACGCGATTGAGCTCCAAAAGGCCCATAGTTAGTGCACCTCTTTCATTTTGGGCTCTGACCTTCTAACTTTGACTCCTTTTACTAGCATACTACCTCTAGTTTATGTAGTACTCCTTGGGCCTTAGAAACATCTGCCTTCACGTCCTCCTTGCTCATGGATAGCAACGATTCATTTTCCATACCGTTCGTGCGTAGTTGTTGTGCATCGAATTCGGCTACGCACTCAATGGCCCATGAGGGTTGCTTTCTTGTTTCGACACGCCTAACTCTAAGCTTAGCATTTCTCATGGTCCTCGTGCAACAGCTGTGCGATAGATCGCGTGCGCCTTAGTATACACAAACAGCTGACAGCAAGTTCAAATGGTCAACCGCGAGCGCACAAATGCACTCAAGTAGTTAATCGCTAAACGTGAGTGGCCAGCCTGATATACTCATATGATCAACCGTAAATCTTAAGGCCAACCTGCTCTACTTATTTAGCCGATTGATAATTCAAATGGTCAATCACTAAAATATATAAGAAACAAAATACTCCTCTGGTCAACCGAACTCAATCTAAGACTAATCGAAACTCTTTATATTACAGAATCCAACTTATCAATCAACCATTTACTCAAAGACAATTTAAGAAAGAAACAACATGCACATTAAAAATATTTGTTGATTGATTAAAAAGACCGATGACACATATCCAATTTTTAATTCAAAGCCATCATGCGACTGTCTTTTGAAAATTTTTTTGTTTATCAAAACTAATCTTCTTGTTGCAGCAAAAATGTGCTTCAAATCTTCTTAAAATAGAATTTGCTTAATAGAAAGAAATAAAGCGCTGCTTTAAGAGCAACAACATGCAAAATCATTAAACGAGAAGCAGTTGAAAACATTAATTGAGGAAAGTGAAGAGTATTTAATTCTCAATATTCAAATTTATTTATCACTCAACGACATTCATCAAGAGAGATTAGTATTGAAGAACAGAGTATGAAGAAGTTAATAGAAAGAAGAACTGTTTTGACCGAAACACGATCTCATTAAGCACTTAAACACTTCATACTCTGTTGCATTAAACTCTCTGTGTTCTCCTTGTGTGTTTTTATTTGCTGAACATTAACTTCTTTTTATCTGAGGGACAGTCTTTATAATATTCTCTAAACTCAACTTCATTACATCCAAGAATTAACATTCTTTACAATTTGTAACACTATTATAATCTGAAGGAGTTTGAAAATTGTATGGATACACGATCTAGCTTTTTGAGAGAGAAAGTACTTTGCGAAGAAATACTTGAAAGATTTCACTTGCACTCATAAAGTAAGTGAATTGTGAAGGTTTTACTTGCACTTATGAAATAAGTGGGTTGTATTATTTGAAAAAAATAATAAAAATCTAGGAGAGTTGTTTAGGAGTGGATGTATACTGGATTAATGAAACCGCTATAAAATTCCTTATATTTGATATTTTCTTTATTCTCAGTCTACCTAATTTTTGTTTCTTTAGTTTTAATCAATCAAAAATCACAAAAAGTCAGAAAATAACTATTCACCCCTCTAGTTATTTTACAGTATTAATGAAAAAAATTATGTTCGAGCTCATCCACTAAGAGGTCAGGTTCGTCCTGAGTTTTTTTTTTTTTTTTTTTTTTTTTTTTTTTTGTATTGGCCCTAATTATTGGAAGTAAATTTAAAATTTAGACTTGAAATTTAAATTATGGGCAAAATGCTATCCAAAGGAGACATAAATCTAAATGAAGTTGAATGTTTAAATTTGCATATAATTTATAAATTAATTTAATATATTTAATTAGTTAATACAAAATAATTTATTTATCAAATAACTATACTCTTTGTAAATCTTTTCTTAGATCAACAAAATAGATTTCATTTTATGGAATAAAGGTTAAATTTCAAAAACAGCCACGTGTATAAAGGAATCAAAGAGAAACTATGAGATTTTGATCATAAATAATGTTAATCCTATCCAAAATTGGATGATATTAAAAAATTATGACTAAATTATTTTCTTGATTTTCAGTGACTATTAAAATTAGATTAAAATTTTGCCAACTTTATTATATTTAATCCTTTTATCAAATGACAACCATTCCGTGAAGAAACGCCGTCGTTGAAGTTGGAACGACGTCGTTCGATCGAAAACCAAACGACACCGTTTTCACGTTGGTATTACCTTTTTTAAGAATTGTCTCGGCCGGAGATCTGGTCCACTAGACGACGACGAGGAAGAAAAAATGGCGTGGTTCGCCAAATCCATTGCCAACTCTCTCCATCTCGACGACGACGACGAAACCAGCAAAGCCAAAGTCAATGTCGAAACGAACGAATCAGCGCTGTACAAATCCGAGTCAGATGATCTTCAACATTCACCTCAAACCCCATCTGCTCGAGGCGTCAAAGAAGACATCTCGGAGCTCACCAAAACCTTATCTCGTCAATTCTGGGGCGTCGCTTCATTTCTCGCTCCTCCTCCTTCTCCTCAGCCTTCCGATCAATCGTTGTCATCACAATCCGATCGGAGACCCTCGAAACCCTCGGATTCAGACGATGTACCCGATTCATCTGGAATCGTGGGAATTAAGAGCGATTTTGCAGAGATCGGAGGGAGATTCAAGAGCGGGATTACGATGCTGTCGAATCATAAGGCAGTTTCGGAGATCACGAAGCTGGCTTCGAATTTTCTCCCGTTTGGATCGGGTCAGGAGATTAATGATGAGGGCTTGATCGGGAATGTTGTTGGGGTTACGGAGGAAGTCATCGCTTTCGCCAGGAATATTTCGATGCACCCCGAGACATGGATGGATTTTCCTCTTGAAGATAATGATGAAGATGATGATTCTGATGGTAGGTAATTTTGATCGTGTGTTGGTTTACTCAACTGTTTTTAGTTTAAATTGCTGGAATTATGCATGTCTAAGGTTTATATGTTCTACTGAGGACAATGTACCTTGTTGTTTTTATGTTTATACTGTTTCCGATGATGTTAACTTATACATATTGTGTGTATTTCGGACAAGAAATAGAAGTAGGCTCTCTTGTGCCACTGACTACTTTCAATTCTCTAACCCACACCCAAATAAATAAATGGATAAGGTTGTTTATGTAATTTTGTCAGTGGGTTCTGCAAAAACATGAGGCGGGCTAACATAGTTCTGTAAACATGTGATGTTCTTTTATCACGATTTACTGCTGTATCCTTTCCCCTCTTGTCGAACATGTCCTTGGGCTAATACGTCCATTGATGTTCATTCTTCAAGCTCTGTTTTGGGGGATCTCTAGTTGATGTTATGATGTTGTGTTTGTAGAACTGGCAGGGTTAAAGAGGCATAATTTAGAAAATTAATAGCACGCATGTATATGAAGTTTTATGGTAACACGCTTCATGTTTTGCACTGAAAGGTAAGTTGGACAATAAGCTACCCAGGGGAACTTATTAGCCCGGGGTGTAATATCCCCCATTTATGCTAACATGAAACCTCTCTTATTGCTATTATTATTATTATTATTTTTAAAAATTATACACCTCCGTCCTTTCCATGTTGTGCCAAGCACAACCTTATATTAATTTTCTTTTCTTGCTTTAGTTCAACACTCAGTAGAGCAGGCACAATCAATAGATTTTTCAGCCCAAAGATATACCTAGTAATTTATGTTCCAAGTACGAAGGGCATAAGCTTGCTGGTGTGCAACATTAACCTTACGGTCACTATGGCCTTTGACAGCCCATAATGTACACTTTTGGCCCAAAAGTTGAATTTCAAGTTGAATTTTATGTTTATCTTCTCAACTAAATTATTGCACTTTGTGTAATTCACACATTAGAAAATGTTTCTGAGACTCTTCGAGGAACGTGCATTTTTGGGGGGGGGCTTATGGGAATATGTTATGGAGGTTAGTTTGGACCTCATGGTACTGAGGATTTTCGTTTGGCCTCTTGTGTTACTGCTTCATAGTTGGTCAACCCGTCATTAGCACCCACATTGACTGTGCACAAAAAATGTTCCTTCGTGTATGTTCTGCAGGCTTTTATTTGTCATTTTCTTTTTGGGCAATCTTCTATAAAGGTTTGGATTTTTGAACTGTCATTATTGGAGTTCTTCACTTACTGTATATGGGTTCATGTACAAGATAAACATTTATATATAGGGATCTGAAGTATGAGTTCTTGTGGTTAATGACCTCTATGTAATTAAAGAGGTGAGCATAATAATGAGCTATATAAGATATATTAATAACATTTACATTCGAATACTACCTCATTGGCATTCTTGATCACCACAAAAAAAAAAAAAAAAACGATAATATATGTTTCTTTTCAATGTCTCTGGTGTCAAAATAGCATATCCTGCAGTATGTTGGAAATATCGTTTGTAGATTATCGTCTCCTTATTTTGCACTCTTAAGATTTTTTATTAAAAATCACCATTCCTGCCATTCTGTTCTCATGTTAACATTAGAAATAGAACTACTGCTTGTTCATGGGATTTGGAGATACCATTTGATGGTCAGAGAGCTTAATGCATCCTCAGTATCCATGCTGATAAACAATCTCTTTCAGTTACAATTCTGACCATCTTTCCACACAGAGTTTGACATGTCTGATGCCCAACAAGAGCATGCATTAGCCGTTGAGCGTCTTGCACCAGGATTGGCTGCTCTCAGGATGGAGCTCTGCCCAGGCTATATGAGTGAGGCTTGGTTCTGGAAGATCTACTTTGTACTTATACATCCTAGACTCAGTAAAGAGGATGCCCTACTTTTGTCAACACCCCAAGTAAGTTGTTATGTGCTTTACTACTACTAACATCTTCAAAGAACTCCCACAATTGAAAGTGCATTATAAGTGGTTTGCAGCATTGTTTCTTTTCTTATTTTATGATGGATGTTAAGAGATTTGATAACTACAATTTCCAAGCTTTGTCTCCTTGATGTAAAAGAAATATTTTAGTTTTCAGATGGACGCTTTGTTCGTAAGGGACTAGGAGTTAGTGCTAGGAAGTTTGGGGCCAATAGAGATAGTGCTAGAGGTTCTTATATGGTTTTATCCTGCAATTTTTGTTCTCTGCTTCACTATGGTGTAAGTCTATTTTTATGAAAAGGTGCTCAATCTTTGTTGGTTAACATGTTGAAGACAGCTACCTTGGGGTGCACCTTTGCTCTTTGAGTGCATTTCACATTTCTCAGTCTCATTAATTAATGGTGTCTTCTATCATGTTTCTTTTTGAAATGCTCTTCCATGACATGTCTTGAACACTTCATGAGTGCATAGGCAATTGAGTCATGACTTTGGTGTTCTGGTTGAGAGCTAGGCACAGTGCAAGCAAGTAAAAGAGCAATAGTTCATTTATCTAGGACCTATAGTGAAATCATTCTGTACAACAGATTCAAATGGAATTTTTCCATTTTGGTAACATATGATTGTTATTGAACGTACTAGTTTATTGATGTAGTTGTGGGTGGACATCACATGGAATTAGACCTTGTTAATCCTGAAATATATTAAATTTAAATCACTGCTTATTGACTTGGAGGGTTATGGTTGATGAGTGGTGAACTTGCTTGGGCCTTCTTATAAGGGTAGAGATCTCTCTTATTGTTTTCTGGATGAATCAGAGGGAGTGAAATTATTCGATCTTTCAACAGAATGACCTAGTTTTGGATAAGTCTCAATTTTTTAATTGTGCACCATGTTGGCACTTTTTGGTTCTTTTGTTCCTTTTGCTGATAAGATAACATTTATAAAATTGATTCAACATGCATGAATATCTAATTCATATAAAGTCATAGCTCCATCTGTGCAACAAAAAAATGTCTGATTTACTTCTATTATGCATGAATGATCAAACGAACATGTCCTTTCCAAATACTTGCCCTACATTTTGAAGGTTTGTCAAGTTTGTGCCTTTTCGCATGCTCGTGTTTCATATACCTAGCATCCTACCTTGATAGTTATCAAAGTATAGCTCTTAAGGGCATGTTTGAACTACTTGCAGGAATCAGAATGAGTGTTGTTTTTATTTGCTGTCTGAATGACCGATGGGGCTGGGCATTTGGAGACAAGCGAATAAATATGACTAATTCTCTTTTCTTCTTGAGAAGCATGCAAAGAATATCCTTAACAGCCATGAAATGAACTTGTAAACCGTGGACTCCATTGAATACGGTACCCAAAACCTTAAATCAACTGCTTTTACACAAACTGGAATTCCTGATTTTCACTTTTTAACTATATTTCAGAACACTTTTACAATATCTCTCTCCAAAAACTAATTTTCAGAACTGATAGAATCTCCCTCCCTCCCTCCCTCCCTCCCTCCCTCCCTCTCTCTCCCCACCTCAATGTCTTTCTAATAACATACAAACCAAGGCAACAGCCTCCTCTGCCATGTCTTTTATTACCACCATCATCTTTGCTGCTGGAACTGTTCTTTCCTCTATTATTCTACATCAACTTTCGAATGAAACTAAAGTAGGAGGGATGTCTAGGAAGTAGCCCCAAGGGTTTGTGCGAAGGTGTTGTTTAAAACCAGCATCACTATGTAAAACCAGTTATAGGCGAAGGATGTATAAGAAGAAGCAAGCTTCCTCTCTCATCAACAAAAGGGATAGTGGCCTAGATTTTTTCTTAGGCTTTTCTTTCTTTATCTGGCCTTCAAAGTTTTGAGCTTGAGCTGACTTTTACCAATTCATTTTACAAATAATTGTTTCTGACAAAAAAAAAAGGTCTGAGAAGTGATAAAAGATGCTTGTAGATTGAGGAACTCAGCTTGTAACAAGTCAACCTGAAGTGCAACAATTAGTGTTCATGTTTCGATAATTTGAAATGGGCTGATGAGCATTAACACCCTAAGTCTGGCTTGGTCCATCTCCTTTGAAACCCTCTTTTGTTGGGTGCCCCTATACCACTGTCATGTGTTCTTTTGGTAACAATACTCAAGTTCATCTTCTTTCCCGTTGTTACTCGTAGTGGTCTAGTTGGAATATGGTTTTGAGATCTTTGCTGTCAGTTTGGCACCTAGAATACCAAATATTTAGTCACAATCAAGCTGTTTGACAAGAAGCTAGGGTATTATGCCTTTCACAAGTTTTGGTGGTCTGTGCTTTTGGTAGGAAAGAAATGGGAAGATCTTCACCTTTATAGTGTTCAATCTCTGAGTTTCTTGTCAAATTTTATGTCAAGGACATTCAACGAAATTGGCTTTCAATTCTTGTGATGCTTTCTCTTATTGCTTCTTACCTCCTTACTTCCTGCAAAGCATCTTTTGGATCCTATATCTCAAGTATCTTGTCCTTTTCAAATTGTTTTTGATAATGTTCTGCTTTCCCATGAACACAAAGGAAACGGTGTGCTGTAAATTAACTAGATTAGAATAATTTAACTTTAGTACAATTAGTACCTGATATATTGGATGGTAACTGAACTAAACACCAAATTAATGAGCTAGTTCATGATGAACTCTTCTACCTAACAATCCCAATGGACTGGGAACATTCCAACTAGTACACAATCTCATGTCTAGTTTCATGAACAATTGAAACAGTTTTAGAACCTGAAAGCATAAACACATGACTGCAGGAACGTCGAAAGGCTAACAAAAGGAAGCAATGTCAAAACCATGTTGGTCTCTACAGAACACAGATGCCAAAGCCTGTGACAGCTTATTGATACTTGTTTTATAGGTCTTACATTTAGTATGTGGAAAGATATGAAGAAAAGACGAAGGGAAGAGGAAAAACAAGAGAGAGGATTAGAAATAACCATAGGCAATAAGTAATGTTGCACAGTTCTTAGATATGACACAATACAACACTTTATAGTTCATAAGAGCGAAACTTTTATTACTTTGTCTTGTCATCTCATGTGATGTTCCATGGGTATAGGCTATAAGTTTGATAATGGGTATAGGACACAGACCATCCAGAATATGGATGCAGTTAAAATGCAAATTCCTGAACCAAAAAAGGATAGAACGTGCTAAAAACACAACATCGAAATGATGCTATTTTATGTGCATAATAAATTTGGTATCCAATTGATAAACTTTGCATGTGACTATTTCAAATTTAGCGTTAGCAAAATTACTAGGTGAAATTGACCATTAATGAGAAGAATAATGGGACATAATCATTCTTCATTGCAAGATTTCTTTGACTCTTCAAAATAGACATTTTAATCTCCTTTGGGAAGAGTTGAAAATATCTTTCTATTTCGGATTACTAAATTCAAAGATTTGGAAGCTTCAAGGAGTTAGAATATCTATATGATTTTGTGCAAGCCTAGCAGTGATTTGATGTATATGGCTTGAGCTGAATTTTGGACTTTTCAATGCTCATTCCATCTCAGGTGACATGATTCTGGACAAGATTGTCCCTTAAGCCCTCCTCATTGAAAGCCGTAGCTGCTTTATGTAAATGTTTCTTTCCATTTAGATGTAAACGCTGTGCCTGACATCTTTCTAGCTGATGAAGTTTATTTTGTTTGCCAGAAGGAGATTGCCAGGTTTGCTTTTTATGATTCCCAATCTACGAGGGAAAGATGTGTAAAATGGCGAAAGGATAGATCCTCACAGCCAGGGGCAATAATGGGTGTGGAGTACAACATGTAGGGGGCAGTGGGGGCGGATGCTATTATTTTCTGGGAACAAATAGCATTCTAAGAATTTTGGTGACATTTTTTAAAACCCAGTGGCATTTCTAAGAGTTTTAGCAGCATTGTTGGGATTTTTTTTTTCTTTTTTTTTTTAAATGCTGCTAAAAGTACACATTAAATTATTTTTACCCCAAAGCTTTAGTGGAGGCAGCTGGCCCAATGTGCATGGCGTCCTTGTACTTTCTGTAAGTCTGAAAGTTTTAGATATGTTCTAAAGAATCGGAATCCAATAACAAAATGAGTTCAGTGATTAATGCTTTTGCGACATGAATATTAAGTGGGATTTGTTATGATGCAACCCATAATTCAACAATGAAGGACGAGATTTAGGGACACCATGCTTTCTCAAATATCATATATTAAACTTGGTAGAGATTACATGCAAGTCCATTGTGTTTACTAGAGGCTTGAACTTTAATATATATATGCTCAAGTGAGTAATGAATCATCAATACACGTTTACCACACATTTACCTCTGTGATATACTCGTCACCAATTTTCCTGGTTTATGAATTTTGACATGCTTCTTAATATTGGAACATATATTCTGCTTCTCATCTTGGAGTTTCTAGAGGTTGAGCGGTAATGCAAAATGGTTGCATGAAAAAGGATTTATCATTGTCTTTGCTTGAGTTATCTTCTTTTTTCTTTTTCTGTATCTTCAGCAGCTAAAGCTCTGATGTGTGTGGTTGGTTTTTTTTTTCTTCCCCCCCCCCTCCCTTTTTAATGGATAGGTAATGGAAGCCAGAGCATTGTTGGCCCAGGAGTTGAAGAACCGAACCAAAGAAAACCCCAACCAAGACTCCTCCCAAAGTAGTTATTTTCCTGAAACCTTAAACTCTACAAAGGAGGAACCTCTTTCTGCAGTGTCAAATGCTGATTATGAGTCTGGGTATGGGCATAAATCTGCTCCTGAACCACCCATTATCACTGAGGCTACTGAGTTTGAGGTTGAGAAGCACCAAGTTGAAAGTAAAGAAATGCAAGTAGTTGACAAATCTGTTGTGGAGGAAGGTTTGGTGACCAAGTCTAAAAATTCATCTGCTTCGGTATCCAAAATCTTGGATGAAGATGATGCTGATGACTGGTTGAAGGAGGAAACTGGTGACACAAGTGGTCCGACTACCACAACCATCCCCCTTGGGAATGACGAGGATGTGTCCTTCAGTGATCTTGAGGAGGAAGATGACGGAGATACTCATGTTAGTACCAAGAAAACCATGTACACATCTGATTCATCAACGAAAGACTCACGAGAATGGGTTCAGCTAGGCAGAAGCTCTGATGCTTCAGCTAAGGATATCCACCCAACTGAGGGTGCTGGACCCGACCAGGTACATTCTGTTAGCCATGACAAGAAAGAATCTAATGACTGGCTCAATTTAGATGACATTGATGTGGTGTGATCATATCCCAAAAGCCTTAAAATAATGGAATATGTGAACACACTCCTGTTTTAATGTTGTGAATTGCGTGGAAGGGAGGACCTTTTTTGTGCATAAAAAGCTTTGAATGCCTGTTGTCTGTATATACTGGCCATCTTATGCTGGGTTACAAATTGATTCTAATCTGATATTGCTGGAAATAAATTGTAAAATTCGTGCAGCATCAGTGATTCAACACATCTGTGGTAGTTAGGCATGGACCCTTTCTCCAGTCACCGCATGGTGCATTCTGCTAATGCATGAACTTTGTCATGCTTTTAGATGCAGCAGCAGCGGGAACGAGCCAAGCAAGCGCATTCAAAATCATTCATTTCTTAAACAAGTTAGGTTGAGCTTTAAATGTGTCTATCCACATAAACCAGCCTAAACCTTATATTCAAGCTCAACTCGTGTAGTGAACACATTTTAACTTGTGTTTGTGCCCAGCTTACTTGTATATTTGAGCTGAGCCACATTCATTTGCAGTAGTAAGTAGTCACAGTCGTGTTGATCCAATTCTAGTCAGTCCTGTTAAATTTGAGGTTCATCTAGCTCAGTTCGGTTGCTGGATGGTGACAAACATTAACTACGCTCAGGAGGAGAGGAGAGAGGATTCAAAAATCTTTACAAGGCACATGTTCCAAGAACAATGCTATGTATATCAGATACGTCCTTGAATTGTAACATGAGATATATAGAAGCTATAAAAAGGCACATAATGAGAAAAGGAAAACCAGAAACTTGCACCCATCACATTTGCACACATTCTATCATATGTACATACATATGGAGCTAGCAAAAACAATCTTATACAATTCTTAACCACTGCGTCCTCTTCATTATCTTATGAGGCTGAAATTACTTGAAAGCCGCTCCAGCCGAGACCATAACAGCCCTCCAAGCGAAAATCAGGGTCTGTCTTCCATTGTTGGCGTAGAAGTTCCACTTGTCTTCGTTGATGGTGTGTTTGATAACGAGCCTGAGGCTGAGGCTCTGCGGATTATTTTCACCACTCCGCCTATCTCTTTCTTCACCAATTCAATGGTCTTTATGTCCACATTGCTCCCCGAAGCATCTGTAATGTAGAAAAATCCAACTGCTTTCTCACCCTGGGTACCAACCTCTGCTCTGGTAATTGATAGCCCATTCTCTCGGAACACCCTCATGACGTTGGAGAGCAGTCCAGTTTTGTTGCTAGTGCAGACATCTAGTCTCAGTCCCTGCAGGGCAAAGTATAGACATATAAATCTTTGTTTCTCTGGTTTAGGATATATGCATAAGATTGGTTAGGTTAGTGAATGACTTATCAGACTGAGGGCACATACATGAGAGACTCTGCGCTCCACAGCTGCCACCAAGGATTGAATGACTCTTTGCCTCACGCCTACTGTGTCCAAGGTGCATCCATCCTTGTGTCTTATGTAGTACTCCTAAGTTTTCAAGCATAAACACGCAACCTTTTAACTTTTCAAAAATGTGTGATTGTTTATGACCAAATGAGAAAGATTAGGTTCCTACCTGAGTTGCAGTGGCCCCTTTGGAGCTAATCGCGGCATGGAAGACCACAAACTGCATGTCCGTGAGGGCGCACACCGTGTCAAACAACAGCTTTGGCCTGTCTTCACTCTTGACATGAATAACAGAATAGCCCTTCTCTTTACAGTTCTCTACTGAGACTTGTGTGCCCTCCCCATAGTTTTGACCAAGACCATTGCTACTACTATTGCCACCACTGCAGCTACCGACACCATAGGAATCACAAGGAAGATTGAAGTCGCAATCGGCAAACATCAGCTGGTGCAACCGCCGTTCTGTGTGAGTCCGGCCTGCTTCTGGCGCGGTCAGCCTCACGCTCCGTTTCTCACCTTTTTTGTGGTGGGCCTCCACAACATGTTCGAGTTGTTCCTCAACTTGGGCCAGCCTCTTTGGGTCTGTGATAGGCCCCCCTTTCAATCCATCCTCGATGTAAATTATACAGGCAGCCCTGGTGTTGTAGGTCCAGGCTTCAGCAGCGGTGATGTGGCAGTCCAACTGGGCCAGCACGGCGGATATCTCAGACAGGAGACCTGGCCGGTCTGTGCCGGTCATCTCTAGGGCTGTGTGTTCTGTTGAGACGAGCTGTGGCATTATCAATCTATCAAGGCACCCTGGCACCTGCCTGATTTGCCCTCCCCTCCTAGCACACAGAGCCTGTAAAATTAAATTGGGTATACATGAAATAATGTTTACACCTAAAAATAGAGATTACTATAGCTTGTCTGTAACTGAAATTGTCATATGAAACACAAGAAATAATGGTTTTAGTTAGCACTTCCAGTTTCTTCTTTTTTTTTTTTTTTTGCGGGGGGGAGGGGGGGTGTTCTAACAGCAAGAAACAACATATACAGATTTTAATGATAGATTTCTCAACCATGATCCTTAAATTTGATGACACAAAATTGTCGATGTTTATACATTTTATAAAAGCTGGATTTTATTCTATTTAAAGACAATCTAATTGTAATTGCAATATGTTGGTGAGCCATCACAGTATTGTTTTCTTAACACTTGAGAAGGTTATGACTGAAAACTAGAAACCGTTTTTACTCTAAAAATGCAAAACCCGTTTTCATTGTAAAGAGTTGCTGATTAATTTTCATTGTCAAATCTGGGTCCATGGAATATGGGGTTTTTTTCCCCGTGATGTAGGATTAAAAATGAACAAACTTGGTCAAAAGAAAATATTGTCGCACCAGCACCGCAGTAAATGCAAAAGCAATAGATAGAGCCCTCAGCACAGTCACTCTCACACCACACACTACCGAAAAAAACATAGAGAGAGAGAGAGAGAGAGAGAGAGAGAGAGAGAGAGAGAGAGAGAGAGGAAGGAAGGGAGGGAGGGAGGGAGGGAGGGAGGGAGGGAGAACCTGTTGAATGTAAAGCAAGAGACTTTCGTCAGTAAGTTTGTTCCCTAACTGGTCGGTCACGTGGAACACTGCAACACAATGCAATCAAAACAAACCCACATGCATACTCCTCAGCATTTCTCTCAGATTTATACAAAGTTCTCATACTACCATTTGACCCCCTCCCCCCACCTTTTTAGTTTCAATTATTATTATTTCATCTCTTTGTGAAGTTACAATCATACAATACACTATAACTAAATTTTAAAACAAGTTAATACTTGTCGTATCATATTTTATGTACATAACATAACTTACTTTTAGAAAATGGTTAAAATAATTGAAATGTGTTTTTATTTTTGGCAAAAAGAAATATAATCAAAAAAAGATATTAAACGTAACATATTTACATCAAAATATGTTTTTTTTTTATTACATAAGATTTAAATTTTAGATCACGGGATTGGGAAGGGGATGTGACTATTAGGCTGTCCTCATTCGGGAGCAAAATTTGCTCTTTTCTAGATGTAAGAAAATCAAAGTTAAATTTTCCTTAATAAATTGTCTAATAAATAGCATATAACTCGAAACCATTGTAAGGAGGAAAGAAAGGGTGCACTAACCATCCATGAACCATCCTCCATCAGAGCAGATGCAAGACTTTAAGATCACAAGGTCAAGATCTGTCAATACTTGGACCATTTCAAGCAGTATCCCATGCTTGTTTGCACTATCAACCTTTAAAAAGAAGAAGAAGAAGAAGAGAGAGAGAGAGAGAGAGAGAGAGAGAGAGAGAGAGAGAGAGAGAGAGAGAGAGAGAGAGAGAGAGAGAGAGAGAGAGAGAGAGAGAGAGAGAGAGAGAGAGTCAAAATAAACATTTCATTTTCATATCTTTCATTCACATATATAAGATTATAAAAATATACAAAGCATCAAACACTGAAAAAGAGGGAAAAAAAATAAAAGAAAAAAGGAAAGGGTATCAGACTAGAGCCACAGTGTCACATGACATTTTCTAACTAAAGTTGGGGGAACTAGAGAGCATCTCCCTGATTACCCTTTCTCCTTGTTTTCTTTATATTGACATTTTTCTATTAAGGGTATTTTGGTCTTTTGGGGATATTGTTGTTTTCATGTTCTCTGCATACACCAAGATTTTTTTAGTAAACGGTGGGACTCGAATCCGTACCTATTACATAAGGGAGGGGGAAGGTGCATACACCAAGATTGTGTCATGTTTGGTTTGTTTTGGATAGTGGCTTGTTTAGTTACAAGCAAAGAAGTTTTCACTTTTACTCTTAGCCATTACTGCAACCACTCACACCCACAAAAAGAGAGAGAACGAATAAATAGTTAGTCCAGTAGGATGAAATATTAGATCTCTTAGTTAAATTTTAAAAAAATTTAAAAATAAAAAAGATAACACCAATAAAATGATCCCTTAAATAGGGCTCCCATAAATACTCTTAACCATATAGATCGGAGCATTTATGAGAGAGAGAGATAACAATAATAACAATAGTCAAAATAAAGCTTCCTCTAAGTTTTACTTTCTATGTGCTCTCGGTTTCGTGGATTAAAAATTCCAATTGCACTTTGATTAAACTTAACTGTAAGCCAAAAGGATAATGTCTGTAATTCAAACTTTTACATGGTTAATTTGAGTTTACACTTTTATACTGACTCTTATTTTACACATAGTTACATTATTACTAAAATTTAAGCTATGTTTAACTAATCGTCCTTATATATTTCTCTATATATATTTATATGAAAAAAATAAGTCGAACAAATTTCGTCAAAACCTTAATAGATGAAAATTTACTATAAAAGTTATGGTCTGAACATGGCTTGTGCTCTATGATAGCTCAAGAAATTAACTTTATGAGTCAAAATTTGAATTATTTTAAGAATCATGAAAAGTTAAAGTAAATGAAAGAATATTTAGAGGGCAATTTGCATTTTGATCCATAGTTTAAACAAAAGTTCACATAACCCTAAATTAAAAAAGTTGATTACTGTTAATTATGCATATATAAATGCCATACTCTCATCTGCAGAGCATTAGTGTCTCTCCCTTTTTTTTTTACTATAGGTTTTTAGAATTATATTTTGATTAATACCATTCGAGCGTATGCGGACGTTCTATTTAGGAGGTGGTTCTTTTAGTATAATTTTTTTTTTTATTTTTAAGTTTTGAATCCAAAACTTGATTAAAAGATCAATATCACATCTATTTAGACCGACAGCGTTGGTGCATCCAATGTCTCTCAAATATGCTATTGGAAATTCTTGGGATGTTGATGGGTATCTCTTCCCACAGATGGGCAGAATCCGAAAGAACATAGGACCCACTTGTTCCTATCATCAATTTATTAAAATCCCAAACATGGTTTAGGAATCTACAGTCACACACTAAGTCCCAAAACTAAAAGACCTAGAGAAAGACAGAACCAAAGTCTTCTTTATATCCACCAACTTAGAAAAAGCAACCCGACATAGCTTATCCATCTTTCTATTTCTAAGTCAATAACTAAATAATAAAAATAAAAATTAAACATAGGTTAACGGGAAGTCACAAAATGCAGGAAAGCACGATATTAAAATTTTTATATTCAAGTTTTCTAGTTGTGTCCTAACCTTCACGAGCATGCAGTCTTTGCATGTGTCGTTATCAATACAAACCCTGAAAAAAGAAGGGTGAGAATTAATTAAATTAATAAAAAATTTAAAAAATTTCATTGAAGAAAAATCCTAGATCAGAGTGAAACTAACCTTGGAGGGTGTATTCTTTGGAGGAGAGAATCATAGTCTGGATCAAAATAAGGAGTGTAAGCTCTATCCATTTCTTGATCTTTTGCCTGTTTCTCTTCCTCTTACCCTTTTCTTTTGTAAACTGCACAAACTCTATTATCTTAGATACATGGATCAAAATTACAACCCATAGATTTCTCCTCTGCAAATAACAAGAAAAAGATGAACAAAAAGATACGATTTTTAGGCTTTGAATGATTTTCTTGATATAAGAGAGAACCCACATCAAGATGTGTGTAAGAGAGAGAGAGAGAGAGAGAGAGAGAGAGAGAGAGAGAGAGAGAGAGTTATCGTTGTAGTTGTTCGGTTATCATAACAATGGCATTTTTTCAAGAAATAATTCTCGGAGAAGGAAAAATAAAATGAAATTGATGAAACCCTAAATAAAAGAAGAGATTCTTATGAGGACAAGACATTCAAATTTTGGAAAAGAGAAAACCTCAACCACTGAAGGACCCGTACAGATCAAATCAACAAACAGTGCAAGAAAAAAAAAATGCCAAAACATGACTAAACATGAAAAAAAAGGTAGGCAATAAAAAAGTACCCAAAAAAAATTTTCTGAAAATATTGATTCCTATAAAAAAGAGAACAAATTATTATGGGAAAAAAAAATAAAATTTCAATCAAGATGAAGGAAAATTGGGTTGGTATAATCAATTAAACTTTTAATCTCATTAAGAAGAACAAAGATTTACAATAGCCTCAGGCAATACTTGCATATAAGGAAAAAGTGAAATTCGATGTACCTTGTTTCTGGGTGTGCTCCATATTCACAAAACATGATCAAGGGAAGCATGGAGAGAGAGTGTGTGTGTCGGAAGATGGGGGAGGTAAAAGCATGTTGTTGATGTTATCCATGTACAGGAGAAAACCAATCCTAGTCAAAGATGTCCCGGTTTTTTTAATCTAAAAAAAAGGTCCAGGTTTTCCAAGCTGTGAGAGAGAGAGAGAGAGAGAGAGATCTGTTAGATTTTGACTCCCTAATCTTGGGTTTTATTTCTCTCTCTCCCATCAAAATAGGGGGGGACAGGGAGAGGGAGAGGGAGAGGGAGACGATTGGGCGAGGTGGGTGGGTGAGAGGAGAACGAAACGAGAGCAGGGCCAATGAGAATCATATTTTGCGATGGGAATCGGACACGTGCGAAGTTCGGTTTCACACGTGTCAGTAATTTTTCATTTTTCTGTTATGTGTTTCCGATTTACGTAGCCATCGCGGCGGCTCGCTCACGCTTTGTATGACACGTGTTCGGTCAGGAAGTAGTCTACTTTTATTGAATCATTTGAGAATTTTGGTCCGTTTGATTAGTACTCGAAAATCAAAATAAAAAAATCTTAAAAATCATAATTATAATCCGATATTAATCGTTTGATTTAAATTTTAAAAATAATATCATTAATATTATTAATATTTAATTTATATAAACGGGAGTCATATATTTATCAATTTTATTTTTGATAAAAAAATATTATAAAATTAATATTTTTAAAATTTTATTTTACCTTCTAAAATTAAAATTAAAATTAAAAATAAAATTATTATCTATTTTATTTTTTAATTTTATTTTATAAATATTTTAATTAAAAAAAGAAACAAAAAGTGATAAATTTTTTAATTTGTAAATCTATCATCTCTCTCGCCAAATTTGCCCCAACCTAGAAGCATGTCTCTCTCACGGCTGAGGATAACCCCCTAATGAGAAATTCCTTGTGAGACAGTCTGAAACGAGCACAACCCACTTGAGAATCCCATAGTTCGAAGGCACTGACCAAGTCATCAAAAGGGTAGGGTTTGTTCGATTTGACGAAGGTGTTTGGATCGGCGAGAGACGGAAACGAAGTAGAGAAAGAAGGGAAATCAAAGAAGCCAGAAAAGAGAAGGATGAGGAGAGTGAAACCCAGCATCATTGCTATAGCGAAGGTGTTGATGGAATTAATAGGCGTTCGGATTTCCTTTTTTCTCTCTCTCTTCATCAACTATTAGAGAGAGAGGGAGAGAGAGAGAGAGAGCAATAATGTGAAGAATTATACGGTGGGTGGGGTTGGCACTTACGAGCCATCTAAAACTTTCCTCTTCTTCTTCTCGCTACTTCCACGGGTTTTAGATAAGAGAGTAGAGAGAGAGAAAATTTGGAGGGTTTCATCGTGTGTTCGGTCGAAACTTGTCGATTTACTTGAATTTCACAGCACTCGTGTTATAAGATTTTCATTCCCAAACTCTCGTTCTCATACAAATTATTTAAATTTTAATTTCATTTCTGATTTTTATACCCATTAATCAAATATTACCTGACACTCTCTTTTTTGAGTATTATAGGGTTTATTTTAGGAGTTAATTTTTAAAAATTTTTTTTTTACTATTTCCAAAACTCAATTCAAAATTTCTAATTAATAAATATAATAAACTATTACTTAATTTAAAAAAATTTGATATCACTTGACGCTCTATCCTCTTCTATTGGGATTCTCTTCTCTTTGGACTATAATGGTCTTTTCAAATGAGGCCCGGCCCAGTACTATGGGCCCCCAATTAGAAATTATGGGCATTTTCAGAATCATAATCCATCAAAATTCTCGGGAAGTGAGTTTTTATTAAGTTATTTATATATTTATCTAATATTTAAGGATTTATAAATGATTGTACGACGTTTTCAAATTTTGGATGATGCACATCCAACTTGTGCAAACAACCCTTTTGTATAATTATTTATATATTTATCTAATATTTTAGGATTTATAAATAATTGTACAACGTTTTTATGATTTGGATGACTCCCTTCATGGAGTAATTTAGTTAATTATTTTTAAAGATGATTTCTATTAACAAAAGTTTTTTTTTTTTTTTTTTGTTACGCCTATTAACAAAAGTTAAGTACCTCTAAGTCCTCTTGTTTCCTTTAGTTTTAGACGTAAAATGGTAAAAACCATTTGTCTGTTTTAAAGAATTAGATTCCTTTTTTGCCCTTCAAAAAGAAAAAGGTGGTGGCAATGGATAGAGAAAGTACCTTTCGACTTGAGTTTCAAATATTGAGTCAAAATTCCATTTACAATCGAAGATTAGAACTGAAGGACAATATTTGTCATTATAATCTTTAAATATTATATATATTGAAAGCTAATATTATGAAGTTATATATATAAAAAAAAAAATTATAGAAAACCCTCAAACTTTGGGATTGTTCATGAATGTCCTTTCAAAGTTCAATCGGAATCAATTGGGTCCACAAACTTCTAAGATTACTTGCATTTAATCACTCGCTCCTCTTTTTCCGGTGATTTTTCTTCTTCTATTTTGGCCCCGGCCGTCATCCGGATTTGTTTCTTTTTTTTTTTTTTTCATTTTCACCCTTAAAATTCAAATTTTATTTAACTAATTTAATATGAGAATTATAGGTCTCATTCAATACAAAGGAGTTTGATTTTAAAAGGAGTAAAACATAAGGATTTCTCAGGAGGTCACCCATTCTTGTATTTGACGTTCTGTTGTGCGTTAGTTCTGATGAGATTTGATTCATTTTGGGTGGGTTGTGCTGTGCAATTGGAGACATGTACCAAAATAACCAAAAATTTTTTTTTTTTAAAACAACCTCAACCGAAAAATATTTTCCTAAATAACCCAAATTTGTCGGGTGTTGGAGACGCGACACACTGTGTCGCATCTTCAACCCGCGAGAACCCAGAGAGAGAGAGAGAGAGAGAGAGAAAGAGAGAAGAGAGAGAGAGAGGAGTCCGTGGGGGAGGGAGAGAGAGGGAGGAGAGCGACGGGGGGTCCGCGGGGGGAGGGGGATTGGCGGCGGGCGGAGGAGGGGGGAAGGAGAGAGAGGGAGGGCCGCAGGGGAGGCGGAGTGGGGGAAGGAGAGAGAGAGGGGAGGGGGCTAGCGGCGGGCGACGGAGGGGGAAAGGAGAGAGAGAGGGGAGGGGTGCGGCGAGGTGCGGAGGGCCGCGGGGGGAGGAGAGCCGCTGTGTCTCTCTCCTCCCCCCCTCCGCGCCCTCCGTCCCCCTGCGGCCCTCCCTCTCTCTCTCCCTCCCC
Organism: Dillenia suffruticosa; assembly: GCA_033439265.1. Taxonomy (NCBI): domain Eukaryota; kingdom Viridiplantae; phylum Streptophyta; class Magnoliopsida; order Dilleniales; family Dilleniaceae; genus Dillenia; species Dillenia suffruticosa. The sequence goes on from JAVTVX010000027.1 coordinate 5,805,244, forward strand.
CCTCCGCCCCCCGCTGTGTCTCTCTCCTCCCCCCCTCCGCCCCCCCGCGGCCCTCCCTCTCTCTCTCCCTCCCCCCTCCGCACCCCGCCGCACCCCTCCCCTCTCTCTCTCCTTCCCCCCTCCTCTCCCCCCTCCACCGCCCGCCGCCAGCCCCCCTCCCCTTGGCGGACCCCCCGCCGCTCTCCTCTCCTCTCCTCTCTCCCTCCCCCCGCAGACTCCCCTCTCTCTCTCTCTCTTCTCTCTTCTCTCTCTGGGTTGTTGCGGGTTGAAGACGCGACACAGTGTGTCGCGTCTTCAACTCCCGACAAATTTGAGTTATTTGAGAAAATATTTTTCGGTTGGGGTTGTTTTAAATTTTTTTTTTTTTGTTATTTTGGTACATGTCTCGTGCATTTGGGGGTAGCAGTGAAATTTTAAAAGTAGGATAAGATAAAAAAAAAAAAGATAAATATTAATATAAAATAGGATTCCCACTAAAATATTAATAAAAAAAATAAAATTTATATGTAAAACCACAAACAGATGAGGATAAATATTACGGACAAAGATGGAAGAATTCTATTATTAAAAAAATAATATGAATTACAATCTCTCTATTTATAAAAGAGAAACAATAAAAATTCTCTCTTTATAATTAGAAAAAAAAATAATCATTCAATTTTCTAATATTTTTGCTCTTCTTGAGATATATATAGTCATAAACTCCTATGACTATTTATAATATTGTGGAGTACGAACATTCCAATTCACGACCTAATATTGTTGATCTATTTTTTAATTAAAAAAATTGTGGCTTGTGTTGATAAATATTTGCATGTGTGCCAACTCAACAAATACCATTAGCCCAAGCCTAGCCTGATACACCACACCAAATTTCATCAAAGAGATAAACCCTAGCCGGAAGATCATGGAATTTAATTGGGAATTAGCAAGGAGAAGCTTAGATTCTTTGCAGAAGACAAATATAGGACTTCTAGCATGAACATAAATTTTTTAAGGATAGCATTTCTAATTATTTTTAATTTGCTAATTTTAGATATCAGCATCAATATAATAATATATGAAACCCTAATAATTCTAATGATTCATTGTTTCGAAAAAATATTACAATATACTATATTTATATAGAAAATTCATTGGTATAAATATTAAGTCATTTAATGTAATATATAATATTTTTTAATAATTAATTTGATTTTGGAACATAATATTTTCTAACATTCTCACTCAACTAGAATATTCTAAATACTTCTTAATTTTTATACCAAACCCTAATCAAAACACTGTTATTTTTATGGAGAATTTAAATAATTTAAGTCAATTGTAATTATTTTAAAAAATTTCAGTGAGGTAACTTCTATCTTTTTTTTGCCCCGATTACATGAAGGACACGAACGATTGAGATCAGATGCGGTCAAAATTAGATTAAATTTGTAGTTAAAAAATATTAAATAATTATAACTCCTGTTTTCTACAGAATTATTTGTAAATTTTATATATTAATTGAAAACTATAAATAAAATAATATGAAATAAATATTTTGATAAAATTACATGTAAAGTTTTTAAACTTTACCCTCAATATATAAATTAATTTATAAATTTCAAAATATAATGACTTAATACTTAAATTTTAAAATTCGTAATTAATTATTTTATGTGTTTTCAAAATTTTAAAATTTAAAAATTACGTGATAAATGACGTGATGAACAAATTTTACACTAACTTTCATCTCGACAGGATTTGTTGATGTGTTATTAGACACATCAACATCGTACATATATTGCCATGTATTAAAAAAAATCACCTTCTCCTCCCCTACTCTTTCTCCTCTCTCTCTCCCCTCTCTCACCAATAAAAGAAAAAAAAGCCTTCTCTATCCTCCCCTCCCCTTTTCTCTCTCTTCTCTGTCAGTTTTTTTTTTTTGTCCCATGGCGTTATGTTACCGATTAATATTCGATATCTAATTTTTTTTTTAATTAATCTAAATCGAAAATATCCACATTTGTGGGAGGGTCCCTCTCACGAAAAAAAAAAAGCAAAAAAATCTTCTCTCTTCTCTCTTACGGGCAAAAAAAAAAACACTCTTGAGATTTGCAATCCATCAATCACATAACAGGTTACGGGCGGAGATCTGCTCTCCACTGAGACTGCAAACTTGCATAGTAAATAAAGAAAAAAAAAAAAGGCATACCGATCAAATTGGATTAAACAATTGAACTTTTTGAGAGGGAAAGAGAGAGAGTACCAGGAACAGCGTCGCCAAGCCACTCCTCTCTATGTTAATGTTGCCGGAGATCACGTTGAGTCGAGGAGGAACGAACTCATATTAAGGATAGAATTTGAACTCGGTCCCTTTTGTAAATTATTCTTTATGGTGAATAGATTTGTTCAATATACACAAATTTTTTTAAAAGTTTAGGTCGAAATCAATGGCAGACGAGAGAGAAAATGAACCATGACTTGATTTTTTTTTTTTTTTTGATATAAACTGAGAAAGATTCCAAATCAGATCGTTGTTCTTCCGCCGTCATCTCTCCTCACACGAACCAGATTCGTTGCTGTTCTTCACCTCTTCTCTCTTCACCCCGGAAATCACTTTTCCGCAGTCTGAAACAGTCCCCTCGCCGGAATTTACCATGGCTACAGAGCTTCATTGCCGAGAAGAGAAGCAATTCCTTTACTTTTTTCTTCAAATCCGATGTTTAACTTTTCCTGAACATGATTTCAACCTCAATTTCTCTCTTCTGAGAAGAGTTTTTTTTGTTTTGGTTTTTTTTTTCCTCCGGTGAAAGAGAGGAGAGGAGAGAGAAAGGGGGAAGGGAGGAGAGAGAGAAGACACTTGACGTATAATTTCGCAAACACGTCAAGCGCAAAACTCTGTGAATGTCTTACGCCGAGAAAACACATCATCATTATCATGAGACCGACTCTGGTGTAACAATGAATATCAAAATTCAAAAGCACAAGTAAAGTCCTAAAATCCAGATCAGTCAATATCATATGATTGACTACTGAGAATTTAACTCTGTACTTCTCTTGACTTTAACTCTGTACTTCTCTTGACTTTGGCTCTTCTGAAATTCCACCCATATGTCTAACAAAACTTCATAATTCTTCATCTTCTAGAAAAATTTTAAAACAAAAAATAAAGAACATTTAATTTCTGGTGGCTCAACATAATACCATTGCCTATCTTAGCTTTCCGTTACGCAACCCTCTCTCTCTCTCTCTACAACTTCCCTTGCATCATCATCATCCTGTTCTATCTCTCTCTCTCTAACGTCTTTTTATATAGGCAAATTAAATTCTTAGGTTTCGTCTCCGTAGTAATCCGATGGACGCTAAAATAGTGAAGATGGGATTAGATTTATCTCGCAGAAAGAAGTGGATTTTCCTCTTTGCTGCGTTTGGCTTCACTGGCTATGGAGCTTACAGGGTTTACAATTTACCCTCTATGGTCAAGAAGCGAAGAAGATTGATGAAGCTCTTCGGAGCCCTAATGTCAGTTGCCGAGATGGTCTCCGATTCCGCAGACGCAATTGGGGTCATTTCCAAGGACATGAAAGAGTTTCTCCAATCTGATTCGGACCAAATCCCTAATAGTTTGAAGCAAATTTCCAAGATCGCAAATTCGGAAGAGTTCTCCGAAACCCTGGTTAGGATTACGCGTGCTTTGACAACTGGGGTTTTGAGAGCTTGCAAGTCTGAGTCCAGAGTTGAATGTGAAATTCAAGAGAACCCTACCAGTGGTTTCTCTGACAGAGTGATGGATAAGCTTTTTTCGACTGCTGGGTCTGGCTTTGCTTCAGTTGTTGTTGGGAGTTTTGCCAGGAATTTGGCTATGGGGTTTTATTCAGAAAATGATGTGAAACAATTTGACTCTGAATCAGAAGGGTCTGTTCCCAAATGGGTCAATGCATTTTGCAGCGAGAAGGGCAGGAGACTGGTGGGTGATTGTATTCAGTTGTTTGTGAGCACTGCAGTTGCTGTTTATTTGGATAAGACAATGCATATAAATTTTTATGATGAGCTCTTTGCAGGTCTGACAAACGCTAAACACGAGACTAAGGTTAGGGACATGTTGATGTCTGTTTGTAATGGTGCTGTTGAGACACTAGTGAACACCTCCTATGGTGTGTTGACGAGTCCCAATCAGAATCCGGATTCAAGTGGAGGGCAACATTTCATTAGTTTGAGGAAGGGGGGTTATAGTGGGCAAGAAGGATTTGGTGCTAGAATGAGACTGTGGAAATCACTGGAAGACCAGAATGGTAATAAGTTTGGTGGGTGGATGAAGAAGATGTCGTCCACATTGACTGTGCCTAGCAATAGAAAGTTTGTTCTTGATGTTACTAGCAGGATTACATTTGAGACTGTTAGGTCATTTTTGGAGGTTTTGATGGAGAAATTTACGGAGTTCCTGAGGATGAGTGTTGATGTTGCTCATGAGGCGTTGAGGATGAGTGTTGATGTTGCTCATAAGGTGTTCATCGATAGAGGTCTAGAAGCTGTTAGATACGTTACTGTCAGGTCCTCGGTTGTCGCCACTGTATGTCTCTCACTCTGTTTGCATATATTGGATAGTGCTTGGATCTTTGTACCAGTTGGAAATTGCTGGGAAAGTCCTTAGTTTCAGTGTATATGTTGATTCAAAACTTTTGATTGGAAGACATTGGTTCATTTTCTGTTTGTAGATATCTCCAGTTTGGGAGTTCTACTGTTGGTTGTTTTTTTGTTTATGCAACCGTTGGAGTCCCTTTGCAGCTTCCATTGGTAGCTGTAGATTTCTGTTTCTGCCTTTATTAATAATTTCTTGCAATATGGGCATTACTTCCAATTTCCTATGTCTCTCAGTGTATGTGTGGCACGTGAGAGGGAGAGAGAGAGAGAGAGAGAGAGAGAGAGAGAGCACCAAGCTTCTATTTAGCTTCCTGCAGTGCCATGCAAGAAACACTCGAACAAAGTGGTAGAAAACGTAATTGCATCCAATCAGCATAATTAATAGAGGCGAATTCTGCTCCAGGGTTTTTCAGAATATAGGCAAAAATCTCTAAGATAATTAGCCTGGAAAATTTGCAAACAAACGACCAAATAAATTCCTTCTTTTAGCAAACTTCCAGGACACTACAAGAAAAATGTTGTACAATCAACTTGGTCTTTCTGTAAAATGTAAATGTAATTGAATTGCAACTTAGCCAGTTGCTCAAACACTATTCTATCATACTGCCTCAGACACCAAACAATTAAAGAACCTCTTCAAGTCGCAGATCGAGAAATGTATGAAAAGATCCAAGTTGACACTAAGCAAGCAACCAAAATCACCCTGCTTTCTACCTGCCTTTTTTGTTATGGAAAGGGCTAGTTCTGGGGATGGGCTGGGAGATTTGGCTATGTGGAGCTTGCATCACTCTGCTTTGCTGCAGCGTCTTCCTGATGTTTCTTTTTCCAGTACTCGTCAAGTGGAGGTCCAAATATTGCCTTTCCAGAAACAACTCCAACTCTAGAAACCTCATGAAAATGCGTGTCAGAGAACATGTTAAGTTCCTAGATCAAACAGAGGAAAAACAATAACAACAAAAAACTGCGCCTTAATCCCAATATTTAGGGTCGGCCATTTGAGAGACAAATTGAAAAAAGGTAGAGAAAAGAAAAATGAAATAAAATATATTTATAAATAAAAATAAAAGAAAATAAAAGAAAAAGAAAAAGAAAAATAAATGAATGAATCAAGAGATAAATATCTAAAATATATTGATTTAATTTGTGTGGATTCTTCTACGCCATCTATTCTTATTCAAAACCATTTCCTCTTCTAAATCTTTAACTTCCATATCTTTATGGATAATTTACATTCAAATTTTCAGCGGTCTAACTCTACATTTTACTACATCTCGTATATTTAAGTTTTTGGTTCTCCTAACCGGTGTATCTTTGAGTTTTCTTTGCACATGCCCGAACCACCTCAGGTAACACTCTCGCATCTTATCCATAATTGAACTAACTCCCAATTTGTTACGAATCTCTTCATTTCTAATTTTATCTTTTTTAGTTTTTTCACACATTCATCTAAATATCCTCATTTCTACTACAGTCACCTAAACAAAGGAAAAACAAATACACCAAATATTTGATGTGCAAGCTCCAGCACCAAAATCAAACAGAGAACATGTTAAGTTTCTAATCAAACTCCAGCTAAAGATGTGCAGCCCAGGTGCAAATTTTTGAAACATATGAACAGTTGGGGGATACTACAACCATCACAATTGAAGATGCTTAACCTGCATTAGATGATGCACGAGTGAGAGTGTGTATTCAAGTCGGCGTGTGGAGGGAGAAGTTCTCACAATATTGGCTTAAACAATATGGTTTTGAACCGTGACAATCACAAGACTCCATAACAAAGGAAAAAATCTTGAATCCTAAAAAAAGTACAAAAAATAAAAGAATGCTCCCCGCTATTTTTCCCGGAAGCAGCATGCCATATATCCTTGAAAACAATTGGGGACAAATCAGTCTTAAAATTGACTCTTGTGCATTAAAATATCTAATCAAGACAAGTTCACTGGAGATGTGATTTAAGGACCATTAACAAAGAAAATGGGGGGATCTCTTGAAAATTATTATTTTTTAACGATGCCCAGGATTTAAAACAGTAACATTTTCTCCAAAATGCAATTTCTTAATCATCTCTAATTTGTGATCAAAGCTTATCTTGTGAGAATGGAATAGAGTAAAGGTGGTCCTTGAAAAAATTAGCAGAAACAAAATATACTTGAAAGACGAAGAAAAGACTCAACTCTAAAAATGAAAGACAAGATGAGTTCATGGATTTCCAGTTGACTAGAATAATATCAGGTGCAAGAAAATTATGAAATTCTATTGACTTGTCCAAAATTCCCAATTGGTTATGGAGATACATAAACTCTATAGAAGCACTAAGCAAAAATACCATATCAAATTAGCCATTAGAATCATGTGCAATGTTAAAATCTTTAAATCAAGGTGAATCCAAGAAAGTGATCCTCCGCTGTAATATCAGGCAATTCTTTATAACTAGAGAGATCGAGGTCCCTATTTATTTATTTATTTATTTTTTTTTGCTTGGCTCATGAAAAAGACAATGCTGAGGTTCCTGCTTTAATTTGTAAAGAGATGAATTTTACTTCATTCCCTAGTTTCAATTCTAGGTATGGTTTTCCAAGAGTTAATTTCACTGTGATGGACCTTTAAAACCCTAGCTCAATCGCCCACCGGTGAAAGGTTGGCAATGAATGAAGCAGAGAACGAGCAACAAAAGAAAGAGGAATTGAGTGATTGAATAATCCAATTACACAGAAAAATTAAACGTGTGAATCATCTTTGCATGCTTCGCATGTGAAGGGGTATTCAAGTTAGAAAACAAGAAATGCGTATGAGGATGAGACATTAGATCAAACAATTGGAGAGCTATAAAAATAAAGTAGATAAATAAAAACTTACATAACAGCTCCTATCACAAGCGGAAATGATAGAAATCTTCTCCTACCAAACATTTTTCTCCAAAATCCTCCTTCCTGCCTTTCCTGCTTCGCACCTAAGAGCCCTCCGACTTATTCCCTCTTTCTCTCTCTCTGTTTTTTTTTTTTTTTTTTTTTTTTTTTTTGGGTACTCTCTCTCTCTCGCTCTTTCTCTCTCTGTATATGGGTTCTCTATTGGAGTAGCCCATGGCCTAGGCAAGCCCATGGAGCGGGCCTTTTGGTCACTAAAGTAAAATGTACCTAATATCATTGACTGATTTTGTGCGGTAGTTTTTATTTTTATAACCAACTAATATACAAAATCATATTTTGATTAATTCGATTCAAATATTATTAGATATAATTTAGAGAGATATTTTCTAATGAAATCTTTTCTATTCATAAGTTTTAAATCTGAGATTTGATTAAGTAATCTAGCGCCCTTACCTATTAGTCTGACTCTCATTGCTTATTGTAGTTTTTTTTTTTTTTAAATATACTTTAACTCATTTTTAATTAAATATTTGTTTACATTGATTAAAAAATATATAAAAGATTTGATTAAAAATGAGTAATCATATATTAACTTTTTAATAAGAAAAGTATTTTTAATAGGAAATGAATTTACTTAAACCCAGAGTTTTTGAAATTAAAAAGAATGTTTTCCCAAACCCTCAAAAATTATAGCAGTGAATTAGAATTTACTAAAAGTATTTTAAAACTTTTTATGAACTTAAGTAGCCAACGTGCTATGTTATACATTACATCTCAAATATCACTACTTGACGAATTTGATATGTACATCTCTTAATAGAAAAATGCATATAATGTTTTTTTTTTCAAAGAATTGAATGTGAAAATGTATATAAGGTTATGTACTTGCACTGTATAGTTGTTGGGTTGCCTAAGCTTTTGTATGAGATTTGCCACCGAAATGTTGGCCCATACCCACACCCGCGCGCATGCGCCCACATGCAAAACCCTTTGTTGTGGTCATCAATATGCATGTGACAACCTTAGCACCAAGTTTGATTCAATTCTCCCCATCAATTTATTTCCTAATTTTGTTAGGACAAGCTAGCTAAACAGCTAAAGTATCGATTCTTGTAAGGGAAAAGAGAAGAAAACTTCTCCTTCCCTCAGCTTAGTAGATCCAACCCATCATGACATGTCCCTAACTGGACAAGCTAGATTTTTTCCCATCCACGACTCAAAATCTTCACCACTACGGACCAACAATAGACAAATTCTAAATCTGAAATTGAAACCTTTTCAACAAATTTATCAGAATGTCACATTAACTTTTGTTTCAAAGTGTAATTAGAGTTTAAAATTAATCTAGACAACAAGAGGCATTCATGCAGATTTATAATGGGAAATGATATTTGTAGTTAAGAATAAAATCAAAGTACTATTGAAATAACGGTATAACTCAACCATAAACGGTATATATTTTTGTTAATAAGTTATACCTCAACTTACAGTCTCCTCAAGTTTGAGCATCCCTAACATAAAATAAAAAAAGGAATATATTTTTATCAAAAGAAGTTTTATTCAATTTCAAAAAAAAATAATTCAAAATAAATATTACTTAGTTTTAGGGTGGTTATAATATTTTTGTTTTTTCCCCCCTCTTTTAAGTTAGACATCTAAAAAGCGGACCATTACTTTAATTTAAACAACTTGGTATTTGCAAGTTTCCAAGGGGACAGTCTAGTGATACAAATCTTCTCTCCCAATCTGATAATTTTATGTTCAAATTATTATACAATAATAATAAAAAAAAAAACTTAGGCATTTGCAATGTGAAAATCTCCGCATACTTTTTGGAATTCATTGAATTTGAGAAGACAGGTCAGGTTGCCCTACTTACATAGGAGAGGGAGGGAATTACTCAGACAAAAATTGAAGGAATAATCGCCCCTATTGGTTTCATATCCAAAACCTCTTAATTTTTTCTCTTTTTGCGTTGCTCCATTTCTCAATAAACTAAAAATTTTTAACAAAAAAGAATATAATATTTCTCACGGGATGGCAAAACAAATTTATTTATTCGGAGAGATTGCGAACTAATATATAATAAATATTAATTGAAAGAGTAAATAGTCACCCGTTAAAGTTTTATTTTATTAGAATGCTAAATTTTATGAAATACAATAAAGAAAAATAAATTTAAAACTTTGTTATATTAGTTATTTTTGACATTATCTTCTCCTTGGCCCAAAATGTCGAATAGCATGAATTTATGTTTAGGAAAAAACTCGGCATACTTGATTTAGCAAAATCTCGTATCCTAAGAACATAGATAACATAAAATGTTGACCAAGAAATAGTTAATTGACGGCAAAGCTCCTACTGCTAAGTTGATTTTGGGTATCTTCATTCTCAAGTGCATTGTGTCCGTACAAAATTTTCGATTAATAAACTATATAATATATCGACTTAAAATTTAAATTTTGAATATTTTTTGCTTTGTCATGCCGCGATTGAAAGATGGTATCAGTAAATTTTTAATCATCAAGTGAAATTTGCATCGTTTTCTGAGGGTTCCAGATTGAGAAAGAAGACGAAACAAAATTGGAAGAAAGAAAGGATACGAGGAAGCATTGCCAATCAAACGATGGACCTTACATGGTATGCACACACAACTCATCAAGTTTCGGATCAATAAAACAGATAGCATTCACATCAACCAATGTAAACAAGGACCACAAACCAACTTGAATCTATAAGGCGTGTCCGAGAGAGAGAAAGAGAGTCAAAGGCATTTGTGAGGACTATTTGTCCACAGAAAAAGGAGTGTGGCCTGCCGCGTTAGAGAGCAAAAGCTACAATACCCATCAATCAATTACCCCCTCTCTCTCTCTCTCTCTCTAGAAAGAGAAGACTTTAATATTGACTGTGTGATAAGGGGTGGGGTTGTGCCCTTTTGACCTTTGTACATTCATTAAAATTCATCCCCTGCAACACTGGAAAAAAAGGCAGATCCTGGTGGAACGACATTTATGGGTTCCTACAATTTTCTGGTTGGGTTGAAAGCATTAACATATATCTTTGATATGTTTGATATTTGTTGGTCCATATACATATAGTTTAACCATTACAAATCCTTTTATTCTTTTTATCTTAGTATAAATAATATTAATATTTATCAAAATTATAAAAAAAATCTCGTACTTTAAGTTTGTATATCGGAACGTGTGTGCTTGATATTGTGCTAAAAATGCTGCCCAAATGTTTGCATACGCTCTTATCTCTGTGGGTATCATAAATGAGGATTCAGATCAACTTGGAATTTTGAAGCTGAAAGTTATATTTTACCAAGAAAAGAGCAAAATGTCTTGATGTGGGGTTCTTAGAAAAAGACATCTAGGTTAATTTTTCTCATCTTTTTATATTAAAAAATTATAATTTGTGAATGATTCTTTAATATGTGATGTTATAATGATTTGGAACAATTCTTTTGGGATGCTATCCTTAATATTATTATTAATAAAACTTCATTTTATTATTAATTTTTTAAATAAAAATCACTCAAGATGTTAGGAGAATTGTTAATATATATATATATATATATAATTAGTAATATCTCCATTTTATCTGATTTAAAATGTTTAAAAAGATAGTAAGTATAGAAATTATAAGAATTTTTTTTTTTTTAATAAAAATCAACCCACGGGTTTATTGATGGGCATTCTAGTGACAAATGCGAGTTCCTTCAAGTCAAGCAGCTGCAGAAGATTTTCTTATGAAGTGGACGGACACCATCCTGATTAACACCATTGGAATTCGAGCCATGCCTTTTGTGCCACCATCAAAATCCTTCTCCATTAGGTTTAGCCTTTTTTCGTTTGCTTGCTTGCTTGCTTAAGATCGAGGGGTCAGATTATCTTGTTCCGGAGTCTGATGTTTTGAGGCTATTTTTCTTGTTCGGGTTTTGATTTCGGAGTGGTATCCCTTATAGCCATTAGAAGCATATTGGATGGAGATTGAAGGGTGATTTAAAGCATGTATTTTGTCTGAGGAAGCAATAAGATTTTTATTTTAATAATCAGTATCTTAAATCATATTTTTATTAATATGATTGTATTATTTATAAAAAAAAAAATATATTGTCGAGTTTAATTTAAAAGAAACTCTTATAATATTGATTTTTTTATTTTTAAAATTTGAATTTAAAATTTAATTTAAAAAAAATTAATATTTTTATCTATTAAATCAACTTATCAATAAGACACGAACTTTACGAAGAAACTTATGGCAGATCTCCCTCTGTTGGGGGAGGTAAGGCTTTGCCTGCAGATAATTTGGGTTTAGTGTTTTATCGGTGTTAGTCCTAATTTCCAGAGAAAAAAAATAATAATGATAAGTGCCAACTGACCTTGAAGCTGAAATGAGTCCTAATTTTCTGAAAAAAAAAAACCTAAGCGCCAACTGACCTTGAAGCTCAAATGCTACCAAGTCTTTGAGCAAATCGATGATGGCGGCCATCCATCAAAACGCCCACCATGACATTTATGGACGCTGTCCTATATTAAATGGGTCAAAAGTCTCAACCTTCAACCACATTACTAATAAAAACATATGAGGAGATTATTGTCTTTTGACTTGGCGTACATGTAAAAGGCATCTGAAATTAATTGTGTGGTATTATCAATTGAATTCTGATAATGGACGGAAAGCGAAACCGTGGAGCCGTAGCCACACATACAACCTTCTCCCTTTCGGTTTACCAGAGGAAAACGAAATCAAACTGATCATCTAATGATGGCAGAAGTAGGCAGTTCATATGTTTATTCCCTAAGTCATGCTACCAATGCATATAATAGCAAATATGTTATCGAAGGAACGATAGTCGGTGACATTTATTTGACATGAAATTAAGAGTTTTTAAATTCAATTACCGTGTATTATATGAATTATCTGACAAATTTAATTTAACTATTATAGAATTTAATTTAAAAATAAATTTTATTTTTTTATTTTTAATATTTAAATTTGAGATTTATAACCTGATAAATAACAATCAAATGCATAGACAACCATTCATTACCTTATAAACAGCAACAACAAAGTGAAACTCCTGAGTCGACTAATAAAAGACTAAAAAAAAAAAAGAAAAAAACTGAATTTAATATTGATTAGATTGATCAAATTTGCTAATCAACATTACTTATCTTTAATAATTTTGTACCAGCAACAACACAATATATTTTCTTAACTGGGAAAAAAAGATATAAATTTGAGAATAATTCATGGCTTCTTATTCTGGGTGTAGATGTAATCGATGTGAGCTTCGAGAGTTCTTCTAGTCAAACACTCTTCTTCTCCAATTCCTTCACAGCTTTCATCTGCTACCTCTATATTCTCTGCCTCAATACTCTTCTGAAATCAAATTTGATTTTTTTTTTTTTTAGTTAGAATTTACCCAGAAAAATAGAAAGGAAAATTCGTATACCCATGTAATAAAATTGGATTACAAGAGAGATTACAGAGAGAATACATATTGAAAATACCTCGTGTTCGGTATTCACAAGAGAAGGGGTGTCAGAATCTGGTAGTGGACGAGAGGCATAAGTTATCGTGGAGCAGAGGAGGAGGGCTATTATAAGCAGGGATGTGAATTTTGACATCTTTTTGTTTGCTTTGGTTGGGAAGGAAGAGAATGAGGGGAAGATATACAGGGGTTGAGAGGCTGTGGGCGGTGAATTTATAGAAAGAGAGAGAGAGAGAGAGAGAGAGAGAGAGAGAGAGAGAGAGAGAGAGAGAGAGAGAGAGAGAGAAAGAGATGACGAATGGGTGTGCGAAGTGTGAACTTGTCATGGAATTTATACGCAATTCTCACCCAAGAAAAAAAGAAAAGACAAGAAAAATGTAAAAGAAAAAAAAAAGAAAGGAAAAGTAAGAACATGGGCTTAAAAAGTATTAGCTTTAATTGATGGTAGAGAATCAGAATAAAAAAAAGAGAGAGAATATTGAATTTGAGATGATATCATTTAATTAGTTCTTCGATATATATAATATAATATAATACAATTTTTTGAATAATTAAAGTTGTTAATTTTTAATTTTTTTCTCTATAAGAACATTATTAAGGTACCCTTAACTTTCTTTTTTTGAAAAAAATAAAAATTCATTCACAGCATCAATTGAACTTCATCCTCAACAAGTTTAAATTTTTTTATTCAATAAAAATGCTTATACCAAAATCTAATATTTTTTTTTTGTTTCAAAAGTACACAAGGTGAGGAAATAAAAGTAATTATTTATCTTTAGAATGTAAAAAATTAGAAATTAAATGTTCTAATGGGTGCATTTTTGTTTTTTTTGTTTTTTTTGGTAGAAGGTGCTTTTTTGTTTTGACAACCTAAAACAAAAACGTTGGATATTTATTGTTGTTGCTTTCAAATGGAAAATAGATGTTGGGAGTGGTAACTGAAAAGATTGTTCAATGGGATGAAACTGAAAAATCAAAATTCTAATTCTAGAAAAAGGATTTGGATTTCCTTGTTGCTATCGCCACGGATTCGCTAAACGTGTTCCTTCATACACTAATTGTTTTGCCGACTTTGCGTGGTAGAGAGAGAGAGACTGTTGGCTCTTGGCTGGTGTGCAATAAATAGTTTTTAGGTGATTTTGGTTTTGTTGCTCCTTGAAATTGACCATATGCATGTCAGTGGTGGTAAGCAAGTCTTCCCCAGTCACGATATTAAATGGTTTAAATGGGTGCAATTCGCATACAAACCTGTATCTGTCATAAATATTTAATTATTATAAATATTTGATTTGAGTAATAGGTAGTATCTTATCTCCTAATCAGACAGTTAATCTTCAACAACAGTATTAATTTGCACCTATTTCATATAAAGATTCAATGTGAAAGCAAAACCCTTTGAAAATTTGCATGACTTGATCTAAAATGATGGTTTGTCATTTGGCTAATGGAGTTTATGGTGGAGGTGATCTCAAAGGCGATATCAGGAGAATACATGCATCTCCCTCGGAATTATGATCTTCCACCAAATAAGATTTGTCATTTTTGCAAAATTTTATATGATTTTAATCAGGCACCTCGAGTATGGTTTTCTAAATTCAGCATCATAATTGGTTGCCACAGGTTTCAGTCCGGTGCTTACGATCATACCCTGTGTGTTCGGCAAACAGATCGGGGGGACTACTTTTCTTCTGCTCTATGTCAACTCGGTTGCCAAAATATACTTTGCAATGTGCCTTAATATATTTTACTTGTAATTTTTAAATGTAAATTTGTATTGTAAACCCCTTTGAAATTTACTAACCACGGGCAAGCTCAATGGATTTCTAGAAATCAATTTCTTCTTGATGTCAAATATATCTTTTTTTTTTTTTTTGAGGCATTTTCATAAGTTTACATGTTAAACCGACTTAACAATACAAGAAAATAGGGTTTAAAAATTATCGATGGAAAAAAATCCGTTGTAAATAGTGACAAAATTGTGACGAATTAATTTCGAATAAAATATCCAGAAATTAGCGACGAATTAGTAACATAAATTAGCTACAGAAATATTGCTAACCCTAATCCGTTACTGTAGTGGGATACAGTAAAAAAAAATGTAAATCTATCAATAACGGATTAGTGACAGAATTTTTAGCAATGGGAAACATCTATTGCTAATCCGTTGGTGTAACGGTGAAGGGTAAAAAAAAAACAAAATATGTAAAGTTATCAACAATGAATTAACGACGGAAATTTTAACAACGGATTAGTGACGGATATTTTTTTATTTAATAATTATTTTTCTTTTTATTTTATTTTATTTTGTAGAAAAATAATAATATTTTATTTTTTAATTTTTATTATTTTAATTTAAGCTAAAATTTTATTATTTTATAATAAATTATCATTTTATATTATTTTATTATTATTAAAAAAATGTGAGATAAAGATAATAAATTAAAAAAAAAGTAAGGTTAGATATTTCATTGTGATCCGATGGTTGTGGTGTTTCTAACATTTTGCATGTATGCAGAATTGAATCTAGCTGGAGGTGGGCTGAAAGCGTTTTTTGCAAATTAAAGGAAGTCAGCGGGCAGGTGAGTGGGTGGACACAAGCGGGGCAAGCGTGAGGGCAGGTGCGATGTGGTGGGAGCATGTGCACGCGGGTTGGAGGCATTTTTCGCAAATTAAAGGAAGTCAGTGGGTTGGCGGGCGAGCTGGTGGGTGCGGGCGGGCAGGCGTGGGCACGGTGCGGGCTGGTGCATGTGTAGGGCACGCATGAGGGTGGGTGTGATCTGGCGGGGGCGCGTGCAGGCGCGTGCACGTGCCCGAGGGCTCCAAGAATTAGCGATGGTTCCGTCACTGATATTTTTATATATTTTTTTCTATCAGCAATGGATATTTTAGTGACGAATTTTTCCATCACTAATCCGTTATTGATATTTAACAACGGATGGTATTCTATCAATAATTTTTAGTAGGGTGTTTTCAGTGATGGAAAAAATCTGTCGTTAATACTTTTTAATGATAGAATCTTTATTATTAACGATGAATATTTTCATTGCTAATATCTTATTTTTTAGTAGCGTAAACATTTTGTGACCTCTTCCAAGTATGGTCCGAATTTAATAAATGTGTTAGATATTCAAATTTAGCCATACTAGAACATCCAGCCTACTCATTTTGCCAAACTTTTTGTAACAACTACTAATCATAGGGTTAGTAGTTAATTATAATTAATGGGAATAGTTTGTGGTTAGTTAGTAGTTAACAAATTTTGTTAGTAATAAAATTAGTATAAATAGTAGTCTTTACAACATATAATGGATATATTAAAATGCTATTAAAATCTCTCTCTTGTATTCTCTCTCTCTAAATCTCTCTCTCTCTCTATTTTCTCCCCTTAATCTCTCCCCTTCTTTTGATCTCACTCTCTCTTCCTCTCTTTCTTTAGTTGGTTCATAACAAATTGGTATCAGAACATATGATTCTTGGTATAATATATGGCGGAAGATGATTGGAGTAAAAGAATTGACGCTATTATGGCACGCATTGAGAACAACAATATTATAATGAAAATGTTTGGTATCGATGAACATATTCAAACTTTAGTGGAAAAGAGCAAGAAAATGAAAAGAAATCGGAAAATAACAAAACAAATCAAATAGTAAAAGAAGTAATACCAAAATCCATAGAAAAGTAAGGTATTGAATCACTTTTTAAATCTCTTATTTTATCTACTTCTAGTGAAAAAATATTGAAAGTAGAAAAATTTTCAAATGTTCAAGAAAAAATGATATTGCATGATCAAGAAAGAAGAGTTTTGCATGTCCAAAAAAGAAGTTGTTAATAGTGGGTTCTTGGCAATTCCTTCAAACATTGAATTTTCGGTATTCATCGGACAAAATTTTTCACCAAGAAAAAGTTCAAGAAAAATGTCTTTTAATTTTCTTCATCTCTATTTTTCTCCAACTATTCTTATTGCAACTCAAATTACATGCATTGTTCGTCTCTATCGCATTATCTCTCAACACAAATGCAAACTTTGATTCAAAATTCATTGATTCAAAATCTCAATTCTTGGTTTTTTATCCTTGAGGACAAGGATGTATTCAAGAGGGAAAGTATTGTAACAACTACTAATCATAGAGTTAGTAGTTAATCATAGTTAATGAGAATAGTTAGTGGTTAGTTAGTAATTAACAAATTTGGTTAGTAATAAAATTAATATAAATAGTAGTTTTTACAACATATAATGAATATATTGAAAGGTTATTAAAATCTTTCTCTCTAAATCTCCCTCTCTCTCTCTCTCTCTCTCTTTCTCTCTATTTTTTCCCCCTAATCTCTCTCCTTCTCTTGATCTCTCTCTCTTCCTCTCTTTCTTTAGTTGGTTCATGACACTTTCTTATTTTTTAGGTCAAACCGATAGTCGAGTTTATACACATGACCTCCCATAGAGCCCGTCCATAAGTATCGCCAAGTTTATACACACAAACACAAGCAAACTGAAGTTTTCCAAATAGAATGGTTCGAACCTAAATGGGATTCAATTAAATTCATAGAATTTTAACATGTAGTATAATTTGCTCATTTCATACCCATCTTTGTTTTCAAACATAGATTAAGCTAGTTGTCTACAAGGTCAGATCATAGACGTCATTAATAAAATTTATATTAAAAAAAGTTCTCATGAGAAATAAAATAATAAAAACATCGCATACAAACGCTAATGAATACATTCTAAATGATAAATGTTGAGTAGGTTTTCCTTATATTGTGTGGATGAGAGAGAGAAAGAGAGAGGAGAGAGAGAGAGAGAGAGAGAGAGAGAGAGAGAGAGAGAGAGAGAGAGAGAGAGAGAGAGAGAGCGATACGCTATGGGGGATATGGTCATGCACCGAACCCACAGGCGCATACAATATTCGACCCTCGTATGGACATTAAATTTTTGGATATGTACCAACCTTCCCAACGTCTAAAACCTTAATCTATGATCTTTATAGAAATTTGTATTTCATAGTGATTTTCTCGTGCAACAAATGTCAACCCCACATTTTATAATAGTCATTCTTCTTAATACCTCAAACCTCGAATTAAAGGACAGCATCAGTGACGTTGTTGTTGAGAATCTATCCGAATTTCCTCTGCCTTTCTTCTCGTAATCGTTATCAAAAACCATACAAACTCTTCTATGCTCTCAAGAATATTCAACTTTTTATATAAAACACTTTCGAATATCAAGCATTTAAGCATATCCAAACTTTGGTGGTAAAAAAACAAGAAAATGAAAAGATATTGGAAAGCAACAAAACAAATCAAATGGTAGAAGACACAATGCCAAAATTTATGGAAAAGCAAGGTATTGAATCACTTTCTAAACCCCTCATTTTATCTACTCCTAGTGAAGAAATGTTGAGAGTAGAAGAATTTCAAATGTTCAAGAAAGAAGGATCTTGCATGATCAAGAAAGAAGGATCTCAAATGTTCAAGAAAGAAGGATCTTGCATGATCAAGAAAGAATGATCTTGCATGATCAAGAAAGAAGGGTCTTGCATGATCAATAAAGAAAAGTTTTGCATGTCCAAGAAAGAAGTTGTTAATGATGGGTTCTTGTCAATTCCTAAGGTTGAATTTTCGGTATTCATCGAACAAAATTTTTCACCAAGAAAAAGTTCAAAAAAAGTGTCTTTCAAGCTTTTTCACCGCTATTTTTCTCCGACCATTCTTATTGCAACTCAAATTTCATACATTGTTCGTCTCCATCACCTTATCTCTCAACACAAATGCAAACATTGGTTCAAGGCCACTCTAACCTTTAATCAGAGGTCTCGAGTTCTACTCAAATAGAATTAATCGAGTAAAATCCGGATACCAACGGTGAAAAAAAAATTACCCTATAAAATAAGATTCTTGTATAATCTATTAGTGAATAAAAATATAATTTTTTTCCCTTGTTTCTTTTGCCTCTTTATTTTTTTTTGTATAACCGATTAGTATGTATAGTCATATTCCGACTAATACGATTTGAGTATTATCGGATTTAATTTAAAGAAAAAACTCTTCTATATAATATTTTCAATCTTAAATTTCGAATCTAAAAATTTAATTAAAAAACTTAATAGCCTTATCTATCATGCGGACTATCTATTAATTGTCTCCGCTTTATCCTCTTTTTCTTAACACATGCATTAATATGGTTTTCATCATTGAATTGGAAATTTTACAAGTACCTACCTCCATTTTGGTTTGATATTTCAAAAGGATAATAGTGAGAGACAGCATAATTTATAGAAGGAACTGGACAGCCCAGAATCTTCTTCCGATGAAGCAGAATTTGGTTAAGTCATCGTGACATGTGAATGATTGGAAAATTTTTGTTGTTAATATTTAGGAATTTTTAACAAATTTGAATTCGGTGAATGGACCAATTGGTTAAACTGTAAAACTAATTGAGACAAAACATTTTTTTTGTCCTTTTGGCCTAAACATTAAGGTTATTTCCCTCTCTACTTCTTATCTTTATAACATTCTAAATGATAAATGTAGAGTAGTTTATCCTTATATTGTATGGATGAGAGAGAGATACAGGATATGATCATGCACCGAACCCGCAGGGACATACGATATTCGACCCTCGTATGGATGGAGATGTACCAACCTTCCCAAAGTCTAAAACCTTGATTTATTCTTTATAGAAATTTGTATTTCATAATGATTTTCTTATGCAACAAATGTCAACCCTCCATTTTATAATGGTCATTCTTCTCAATATCCTCAAACGTCGAATTAAAGGACAGCATCCGTGACCTTTGTTCTTGAAAATCTATCCGTATTTCTCTACCTTTCCTCTCCTAATTGTAATAAAAAATCAGACAAACTCTTCTATGCTGTCAAGAATATTCATCATTTTACATAAAACACTTTTGAACATCAAGCTGCAATATTGAGAATTAAAAATATTACACTATTTTTAAATATCAAAACATTATCTTATGTAATACATATAATTACCCTATAAAGTAGGGTTCTTCTATAATCATTTGGTGAATAAAAAATATGAACTTTTTTATTTCTTGTTTCTTTTGCTTCCTTATATGCCTGCTTAATCCTTCTTTCCTTAACACATGCATTAATATTGTTTTAGTTATTGAATTGGAAATTTTACAAGGACCCACCTCCATTTTGGTTTTGATATTTCAAAAAGATGATACGTGAGAGAGAGAGAGAGAGAGAGAGAGAGAGAGAGAGAGAGAGAGAGAGAGCAGTATAATTTCTAGAAGAAACTAGACAGCCGAGAATCTTCCTCTGATGAAATACAATGTGGTTGAGTCATCCTCACATGTGAATGATTGGAAAAATTTTGTTATTGATATTTAGGAATTTTTAACAAAGTTGAATTCGGGGAGTGGAACAATTGGTCAAACTGTTAGACTAATTGACGCATAGAGTTTTGGCGTCACCTTTCAATTCTGGATCTTCAACATCCGAATTTTGACTGTTCACACTTTGCTTCCCTTTTCCCCCTGTTTTTTTTTTTTTTTTTTTTTGGTTTTAGAAATTTAATTCAAAATCTTAAAAATAATATTAAATTCTTTAAAATTGTATCGATTTTCTAAAAACAACAATCTCAACTTCTTGCACCCTGCATGTCCTACTTTATCCCTTCAAATATAAATTTATTTATTTTACCAGCAAAAAAAAAAAATCAATGGAAGCATGGGGTTTTCTTTTACTAACATTTTTTGATAAATAGGTAACATATTTCATTTGCCACGGATTCTTGATTTTGTCGATTCATGTGTATGTATATCTAACATTCAACTTGTGTATGGATGGACATGACAGTTATGTGGTTGTGTCCTATCTTCGATTCCCTTCTTGTAACCACCAACATGGTTGAGTCTGAGTCTACCCTCTCAACAAGGAAAAGAAAAATGCATATGGGTGAAAATTTGATCCTACTTAAGTTGTTGAAAATAAGACTGTGTTAATAAAGTATCAGAATTTCTAGAAAATATGAATAGTTGTGGTAAGAAATAGGTTTTTTTTTTTTTTTAATTTTTACATAAAAGTCTCGAAAATCACATAAATATACGTATTCACGAAAATTCAAATACTAAATCTTGATCTTGTGAAGGATATTTGAGCAAAAGCTGTTTACCTGTGTCCATACAAGGGCATGATAGGAAATAGTTAAGAGTTAATAATAGTGTGAAATTATTGTATTTAATTATTGGTGTATCCTTTATTGTATGAAGAGATGCATGCGGAGTACTAAGGCACTCAAGCAACCTTTCATTCCACCGTGTACTCAAGCCAATTGAGTTCCTATGAACATTTTTCTCTTTCTATATTCTTAATAATCACCTTTCAATGTTTCTATATTCTTAATATCGTATCAGACCAACGTACATGTCCTTCTAGAGCTCAATCTTGTCCTCCTCTAATTTGTTGCAAGTCAGTCTTGAACCACTTGAGTCTCAATGGCTTCCAATCAAGCTAATGTAGTTGCTCCTCGTCTTTCCTGGAGTTAACCTCATCCGCCATCTACAGTTCAACAGGAGCTTTCATGGGACTACGACGTGATTAAGCAGATTTCAATACTCCAATTAGCGATAGTAGTATCAATATATCTTTCTCGAATGCAAGGGCATTATTTACACTATCTCCCGTCATTAAAAAGTTTGGAAACCGGGTGATGAAGCCATTGTCTTGGTCGCATCGAGGACAAATTGGGAATAAGATAAAAGGCTGAGGTTGACTAAAATCAAAGAGAAAGGGGGAGGGGGCTTGAATATAACTGTTGTGATCAAAATAAAATTAATTATTATTTCGGCTGCTAGATATGGAGAGAGAAAGGTGAATCAAGTTATATGATTATTGTAACGAGGGTTTTGGTGTAATCGCAAGAACTATTTTAAGAGTCAAAAGCTTCTCCTTTGTCAGAATCCCTTTCGGTTGGTAAAGATGGCTTTGGACCAGAAAGACTGGAATTTCAATTTTAATGATTCCCTGGAGAAAAAAGGGAATATATATATATATATATATATATATATATATATATATATATATATATATATATATATATATATATAAGAGAAGGAAAAAAAAAGAAAAAAAAAAGTTAACAGTTTGCGGCTAATTTGGAAAATATTCACGGCTAAAAAAACAATATATCAATGGTGAAAATATCTGTCGGTAATTCATCGTTGATAAAAGACAATATATAAAAGTATTAACGATAGATTAGTGACGGAATTTTTTCGTCGTTGATAGTTTGCTACCAGCGACAGTTATTTTCCAACACTCACGTGCTCTCAAGCGCGCCTTTACCTTACTTTCACATTTTTTTTTCTTATCTTATTCTCATCTCTTTTTTTTCTTTTTTTTCCTTTACCTTGGAGTAATTTTTTTCATTGAATATTCTCATTGAATTTTTCTGATTGTTTAAATTAGACATTGATTAAATTTACGTTAAATAAAAAAATAAAACATTTCTTTGATTAATTAAGATAAAATAACAAATTATTATTTTTTATTTACCATTAAATTGAAAAATAAAATAATAGAATAAAATAAAAAAATAAAATAAAAAAGAAAAAGAATTATAAAATAATAAAAGAGAAAAAAATAAATAAAAAATAGAAAAAAATAGATATTTTCTGTCGCTGATAGTTTTACAATTTTTTTTTTTACTCTAGACCACTATAACGACAGATTAACGACGGAAATATTTCCGTTACTAATTTTTCGCTATTCTCTTGGTAATCCGTCCAACATTAATCGTCACAATTTCGTCATTATTTGCAATTGATTTTTTTCCATTGATAATTTTCTGTCGCTGATATCATGTTTTTTTTTGTAACGATTGTATTAATTATTTTTTATGTATGAATAAATTAAAATACCGGTAAAACTTCACACCACTCCTTTTGAAAAATATTTTGATTAATAAAAAATTACTCAAATTTAAAAGATATTGATTTTGTGCTGATAGAATTGTCTCATGTCCATTACTAGATGAACTATTGATTCTCACACATTGCTAGCCCAACTCGTAAGATAGAAGTGTCGCTGCGCCGATCTCTCTTATTTTATATTCTTCATGAGTGAAAGTTCAATGGGTATTTCAAACTTTTTTTTATTATTATTATCTACTATCGTTATTTAGATTTATAACTAATTCGATTTAAAAATTTATGAAATCTTATTTAAAAATAACTCTTTCAATATAAAATTTTTTACTCCTAAATTTTAAATCGAGATTTGATTTAAAAATGTAATATTATATCTTATTAGATCAATTATTGATTAGTTGAATGAGTATTTTAAAACTAAATTCCTTTGAATGGAATGGATACTCTATCCCTTTAACTAAAATTTCGAGTTTGAATTCCTGAAAGTAATAAAAAAAGATTTGTGAGAGTCAATCCCTAAAATAGGTTTTATAATACTTGAATCGGATTAGTCGGATAAAATCAAGATAACGACGGTGAAAATAAAAAAAAGAATGGGTATTTCAGGTACCCCATTTGCAGGGAGTAGGATCTGCTTTAGTCACGCCCAAGCAAGCATGAACTAAACTGCTTTCTATAAACATATAGAACAGGTATATTCACACGTCCTTTTTCCTTTAGCTGATGAGTTGCAAATCCTGACAAAAATCATTGCCCATCAAGTCATTAATTTTAGTTTGTCGTTGCTTTGGCATGTACCCTGGTGCAGAGGGATCATTCATATTCCCATTAGGCAATGGGAATTCATTCAACTCACACCATTGGACTTCACAGAGAGAGACTTGCTCTCAAAAGCAATTTAAACAAGTTCACAATCGAATGGGACCTCCAGACAACACCCAAATGTCAATGACACAACACTCGCTAGATTTCTTCAGCTTACACTTTTCCTATATTGATTGAAAGGGTGATGGGCTCCATCATAGAAAATGTGTGCAATATGCTTGTTGATAAGATTCTGAGTCCCGGTCACTTTGGACACTCACGCACAAGTCACAAGAGCTGGCTAAGAAACAAAATTCATTTTTGACTATAAACATGTTAGCTCAATCATAAAGAACAGTGGTGATATTTTACATTGTATAGAGACGAAATCAGAAATTCATTTGAGAGGAGAATATCTGAAATGTAGGAGATAAGAACAAGCGAGGGCAAGCATTATAATTTTTAGGCAAGAAATAACACTGTAAAAATCTGAAATGTAGGAGATACGAACAAACTTTTTGTTTATTTTCTTAAAATCTTAAATTCAACTTTTCTTAAAAATAGTAAAAACTAAGCTAAGCATACATAATGTATAAGTATACACTGCTTTTCATTTAAATATAGAAAGCACCAAGTACAACATTTAACTTATTTATGAGTTTAGTACAATTTAAATCAATTTTTATCTTAAATAGATCAATTTCTTGTTTGGATCTCTCGGTGGGGTTGGAATTTTTCTTAGTTTAATCCTTATTAATATTGATATCTAATGGAGATAACACTTGCTTTATAATATTTGAAATAAATTCTAATTATTTAAAATTTTATAGTAAACTTTTGGAAGGGTATAGTTTTTTTTTTGTAAAGATATCATAATTTAATTTTTTTTCTTTTTTACATTTTATAGAAATTCACTAATTTTGTAAATTGTATTTATATTTTTTCTTTTGCCCTACTAAAATTTGTATTTACATGAATTGTTGCATAACATCTTTTGTCGGTTTTTTTTTTTTTTTGGGTGGGGGGGCAGTTGTCAATATCTTTTTGAATATGCAAATGCCATTCAAACATGAAGGCATTGAATTAATACGAGGCCTTTTCACTCCCACCATTGTAAAGTCCCTATCATTTCCTGAATTATTGTAGTAACGAAACAGGAACCATAACTTGAAGGTAGAGAACTTAAGGTCCACAAAACCAAACGAATCGTGTTACATAAGATCTCTTCTGAGCAATCAAATCAAACTTGCATTAAATTTTGGGAGTTGTAGGACGACAAAATTTTATGGATGAAAAGGAGAGACTATTATTATTATTATTTCATTGTGAGAGCAACAACTTTTACAAGGGGAAAGAGGATGGCAGGGGGTTTGAACTTTCTTCACCCGTGAAGGATAAAACCCATTATATTAACCGGCCAAAAGTGTGGTGCATGAGATTAAAGGCGCACCGTTGTCATGTCTAACTTTGCAATGAATTGTCAAAAAGGAAATAGGAGTTGTATACATTAAGTGTGCGTAACCATGTCGGACCATAGCCAAACAAAAGGCAATTTACAATGGTAGAGGTAACGTCATATCGATACTTAATTAATTTAATAATTAAATATTAATAATTTTAAATAAGATTTTAAATTTAAATTTTATATATAAAAAAAATAGACGTCACGAGAGTTTTATTTTTAAAAAAATTCAATCCAACTCGAATCAAATTGAGTCAAATTTAACAAGATTATCAAATACCGATAAATCATTCAAAAAAAAAAGAGAATAATGTCTTGCTTTTAATGGCGTTAAGACTTGATTAAAAACTTTAGATTCAATTAAAATTAAAATTTTAACATGAAAAATAATTAAATATAATAAAATTTTCATTTTTATGTGAAAATATTTATTTTTAATTAATAATTTTTTTATTTTTTAAAATATTTTGAAATTGGTTAAAAAATTATAAATAAAATAAAAATAAGGGTAGATAAATTGAAAGGACACAAAAATCTC
Organism: Dillenia suffruticosa; assembly: GCA_033439265.1. Lineage (NCBI taxonomy): Eukaryota > Viridiplantae > Streptophyta > Magnoliopsida > Dilleniales > Dilleniaceae > Dillenia > Dillenia suffruticosa. Next base: position 5,830,946 of record JAVTVX010000027.1, read on the forward strand.
AATTGCTTTTAAATTTTGTCCACTTTTGGCTTTGATTGCATGTATCACGTTTAGTGATTCTAAAGGAAAAAATTGGAATAGGCATTTGACGCATGAATAGGGCGATTCATATGTGATTGATTGGAGACAAGCGAAGTTAACGTAGGCACGTCCAAAGAGACATACCCCACACAAGCCATCTAATTTGACTACCGGTGCATGTGATAATTTTATCAAAATCATGAATTCAAATGTTAATAATAATTTTTGATTTATTTAATAATTATATATAGATAAATTATATAATTAAACTCCTATTGTGATGTGAATTTAATTTACAATCTTAACAATTTTGCTACTTTTTGTTTATTTGTTTATCATACTTTCTTTTACTTGTGTTATTGGGAAGGGGCCGATAATAAGTTCAATTCTGATCGGGCCATCCGCAAGTGATTTTACTTTTTTTTTTTTTTTTTGTATTTATAAGAAGATTCAAATTCAAGATCTTTATAAAGAGAATGAATGATATCAGTTGAATTATAATTCATTCATAATGATTCTGATTCTATTATAACTGTAATTTACAATATCACACATTGATCAATCAACGAGTAAATGAAAAAGAAAATTCAAATGGATTCATCGGGATGATTTTCTTGAACAGAAACTGAATCAGAACAACTTCCAAATCTCTTCGAACAAATGCCTATCTATCTCGACAAGAGTTCTCAGTCGGTTTTAGCTATCTTAAATCTAGCAAACTTGGAGCTTATTTATAGTTGTCTGTTTAATATCACAATCCCTATTGGGGAGGGTGCCGGTCCTAATTTATTAAATAAAAAACCAAGTACAAGGAGATTGACATAAATCTAACCTCCAAACAACAAAATGAAACTTAGGAGTAATATTCCTATATAAGATTATTTCACAGATCTAATTAAATGAAGGATATGCGATCTAATTTTATAAAAATCTCATATAAGCCGTGGAAGCCAAGAAAAATTAGAAAAAATAGTATCCGAATGACAACTTATCCGGAATTTGCAAAAGAATCTGTAGATTTATTTGGTTCTCTATAACAATGTAAAAAGGATATGATTCAATATTTGTGTTCAAAAATGAAATCCATCTCTTTTCGAATATGCCATGGAATTACATTGAAATAGGTTATCTATTGAAATACAAGATCATGACCTGACCAGGATGTTCCTGATGGTAAGCTTAATCGGTCATCTTTTTTTTTTAGTCCCCTCGACTTGATCTGCTATCAAGTATTCGGAATTTTACTCTGACTGATCTCGGTTGAATTGTTGTCGGATCCCAATCAGAAGGGATCACTCCCAATATCGTTTTTACCACTATCAAGACTCAAACTCAGGTTATGCATATTGTACCTAGAATGATATTGAATAACAATTTAAGACATCTAAAATCCAGCTATTTGTTTGACACCCATAAAATAATTAAGGAAGACCATTATTAAAAATAATGATTTTAAGTATTAATAATTATTGCTCCCTTATTTTTTTAATAAAAAATTTGAAAATTCCTCTTAATTTTTTAATATTGTCCCTTAAAAAATAATATTAATTTTATCTCTTCCCTCTTATAAATATTTTGAAACTCTTATTATTTTTATCCTTTTTGTTAATGTAATTTGATAACACAGTATAATGCAATATTTATTGTATATTAAGAGAATATTTAAAATATCTTTGTTGTTTATTTAGAAACTGAACTATATAAATACGATTTTATACATTTATTGCATATTGAATGTTCTCAATTCATCTATTATTTCTTCATTTTTTTAAACAATGGTCTCACCTTTTTAATATTCAAATTCTAATAAAATATCTTATTATGGAGACATACCTTTTTTATATTTCTAATAATTACACAATTTTAAATTTTTAAAACTTTTATTACTTATTTACTTTCTTTTCTCACGGTTTTTTTTTCTTATTTAAAAACAAAAAAACTTTCCTTCGAAGAAAAATTGAAAATTCTATTTACTATGTTTTCAATTTCAATGTTTTAAATTAAAAATATATACGAATTCATATATTTGTAAGCTTTATATATATATTTTGTCCTTGAAATCAAATTTTGAGTCTGCCACGGAAGAGAATTTGACTCATGTATTAAAGGTTAAGTATCAAATTTTTTTGGGGTTGAATAGTTAAGAGTACTCTACCCTCTTAATTAGAAATTTCGAATTCGAATTCTAAGAATGACGAAAAATGATTTGGGAGAGTCAACCTCTAACATGAACTCTAAGCCGGATTAATCGGACATGGTGAAAAGTAAAAAAAAAAAGGGTTAGTATTAAGATGGAGTGTTTTTATATTTATGTAATATAACCTGAATTTTGAGTTAGTTGATATGAGATATAACATTGGATAAAAAAACACTTAATGTGATATAAGAATAGCAACCGAAATTAGAATTACTAGGAAATTTTCAACCTATTATAAAGGATCTAATTCAAGTCACACCATTAAGCTATTAGGCAGATATTATTACTATATCTACTAAAATATTAGTGATTCAAACTCCAGAGTTTGATCGGCGAACCGCTACAAATAATATTATTATACAAATGCATAATTCCTTTAATTTGATTCCCGTTTTGTTAAAAAGGAATGCTTTTCAAATTGCTTTGTTGAAGGGTATTGAAAAAGCAAACATGAGCAACTTGAAGCGCTTGAAAGATTGCATGCACATCTTGTATAAGCTCACCAAATTATACACCTCCTTGTTCACGTCTAAAGAGGCTGCACCGCACATGACATACTCAGCATTGTGAGAGCTTATCGGTTTCGGAGAGGCCTAAAAATTATATAATGTCTAAAACTAGTTCAACTCCAAAGTCAAGCATACATATTTTAGGCTATTCACCTTACAAGTTTGAGCTACTCTGGATAAAGTGGGCCCTTTTGCATATATAAAATGTTGGGTGGGCTACGATTAAGGTTTAGATGACATGGAAGGACTCTTTTCATGGCACATTTAAGTGTTCCGACCTTAGTTGGCTGGCCCAACTAGGCCCATGGAAATTGCGCTAAGGCTGCCGTCAAACCACCTCAATACCGGCTAAGGATTTAAAATTATATTAGAAAAAATTTTTCTTAAATTGAATATAAAAATATTTAAATTAAATTAATTAAAATATAATTATAAATATCTATTGCTCCCGTACACAAAAAAACAAAAAAAGACACTCTTCAAATCGCGTGGCAGGAAGTGACGAAGCAAGAATTTGTTTCCTTCCTTTTTGGGGAGGGAGCGAGGGGAAGGACAAAGTACAATACGTGGGATGGGGCATGAGACCCAGATTAGCTGCATTTTAAAAACTTTTAATTGCACTTATGAGACTTTTAACAGCATCATGTTTTTTTTTTTTTTTTTTTATTTCAAGAGGCAGCCTCCCCCCACCTCTCCTAGTAGGGTTTCACCCCTGGTCATTAGGAGGGTAGCAATCCCATAATCTATGCTTACGTCTAGGCATGACTTTATATATATATATAATTATGCAAAAGTTAACTATTTTAGTATTAATTAGTAAAACTATTCATAAATAATGAAAACATTCCATTGGTCAAGAATTTGTGCTTTGTTATTAACTTTTTTCTCCTACTGCACAACAGTTCCTACTGTACAACAGGACTCGGTCAAATCTATCCCCTCCGTCTTCCTAGCAGGTCTCCAAGGCCACGCCATATAAAACCCTTCGAAACTAGTCAAGATCCTGGCCTTCAGTCATATTAAATGAACCTTTATAAGAAGAAGAAGAAGAAGAAGAGAGAAATTGTTTAAATTTTGTTACGTGTATGATAATGTGCTTAATGTATCATCGATGCCCTTTTATGATCGACTTGTTTAGTTTTGAGACTATTAACTAAGAGAAAAGAACGTGATTTTCGTAGTAAAAAAAATTTGAATAAAAGAGATGCTGCATCCAATGCAACCAAAGGCCCCCCCTCACACCCCCCCCCCTCAAAAAAAAATATCATAAGGTGTAACCGGCATTTATTTTTCTTTGGGGGGGGGGGGTTTAAAGCATTTATTTATTTATTTTTTAAGATATGCACGTCAACCCTTTCCAAGAGGAGTAGAGCCGTCAATAGGGGTCGGCTTGACCCACACCCCTCTACCCCAGCTGGGCTTAGAAAAAGGAGTCGGACCCTTTAACCATAGGAGCGCCATTTGTAGGTCTGGCTCTTCTATCCAAGGATTAGGCCCAACCCATATTTTTTCGGTGATAAATTTTCTGTAAAAACTTTTGCCATATGCATTCATACATGACCCATGATTCTTTCATCTCATTGACATGTTTAAAGGATTTGATCCCAATATATAATCATCTTGCATCATTTGAAATGCAATCACCAGTAATTCGCTATTATTAATTTTTTTTATAATATTAAAAAGTTTTTTGGTCAATAAACCGGGTGCTTTTTGAAAAATATTAGATGAAACAAAATTATATGCAACTAATTTGACCAAAAATATTATTAGTTTTTGAAATATTTATAAATAAGCCTGGTCTAAAAAATTCTTCTAAAAAAATACGTCACCAAACTCTTCTGAATTGAGTTATTAGGCACTCTACCTTTTTAATTAGAGATCTTGAGTTTCAACCTTGGAAATAGAGAAAAAAAAATTGGAAGAGCAAACCTTTTAATGGGTCCCATCGTATTCAGACCACATTAGTTAAATGAAATCTAGATATCGGTTAGTCTAATATAAAAATAATAATTATAGTACGCCAGCCTAGCCCCCGACAGAAAAAAAGGCCCAGCCCGGGCCTTTTATAATATGAGCTCAAAAAATCAGCCCCAAAACCTCTCAATTTAAGGATTTGGTCAGACCTACCTTGGCAATGTACTAATTTGATCACTATTTACTTCATATTATTTTGTTCCGTATTATTCAGGAAAGCAATTTTTTTGAAGATATTTTATTTCGTTTGAGGAAAAAAGGGTCAAGATTTTTATACTTCATAACTTGAAATTTTCTAAATGGTTTAATCGCTAACATTAACAAGCAAGAAAAATTATTTTTCAAAATCTTTTTAGAAGTGATTTTCCTAAAAGTTTTCTCTTCTCTTTTGTCTTTTATTCTTTTGTTTTTCTTGTATAAAAATCTGTTCCTGATCAGGAAATTTTGATACAGCTAAAAATAAAAAAAAAAAAATTGAAAATTTACAATGAAAATAATGGAAACATAATTAAAAGTTGAGATATATATTTTTCTTTTTTCTATTTCATACGATTTGACAACATCATCAAATTGCCATAACTAATCTTTCTTGTATTTATTCTCAATAGGGAAAAGATAAATCATGGTTGCAATTTTATAATAATTAATTAAATTACAGATCATTTTGTTTTAATAGAAGAACTCATAATTATAGCACAGTGACTGAGTACCGATTTTTCTAAATATGATTTCAGATTCAAGTTTATGTATAAAAAAAAATAACTATTGAGAAAGTTTTTTCCTTTAAAAATGCAATCCGTCTCGAACTAGATTTAAACGGATTCAACTTGATTATCATGCATGCATAATTTATTAAAAAAAATAATAATACACTTTCATAAAAGCAATCATGCTTATGTTCCCATGCATGTGTTCAATCCCTGCAGCCAACCTCACGATTATCAAATACTATGTGCTCCAGCTGTTTCTTTTTATCTATGGTAAAGATTTTTCTACGAGAACAAAAAACAATTAAATAATCTCAATCATATAAAATTATAATTTAATATTCTAATTACTCTCTCTCTCTCTCTCTCTCTCTCTCACTCACTCTATTTTCTTTCTCTCTCTGTTTCCTTCCTGCTCATCAATTCTCTTTCAGTTAAATTACCATCAGTATCCCTCTCCCTTTCTCTATCCCACCATTAAAATAAAGAGGAGACAAAAAGATACAAATAAATGACAAGGGTAAACATAGAAAAAGATAAATTAATAATACTCCTCTATCTTTTAAAAGCTACAGATAAATTAAAGAAAGATAATTTAAAAAAAAAAAAAATTGAAAGATAGAAAGGAAGTGAGAGTATGTTTTACTCCGGAAGTAATTAATTTTCTTTCCAATCAAACATTTTAGCCTCATTGATATGCTCATCCGATCAAATCCCTCAATTAATCAAATCAAGGCGTGCTTAAGTCTCTTTCATTTGAATTAAATAGGCAATCGATGATATGGGATGAATTGACATGATTATTTTATGCTTAATCCTATTGACATGAGCAACATTTCAGGTAATATTAAATTGCCTATTAAACCTTTCATCCATATGCTGCGGAAGGTTCCAAAAAGCCCAAAAAGAATTAAAAAAAAAAAAAGATATTTCAAGAATTTTGTAAAATAATTGTTCAGCCCCTATATACTATTTGATTAAATATTATATAATCAACCGGCGCCTAATTGATCCGGTGGTTAATTATTGAAACACTATAAAGCAATATCTCAAGTTCGAATCTTACATATGAAGAAAATAAGTATAGGAGAGTTCTGTCACTTAAATATCCAATTTAAATCGAATTGAATTTAATCAAATGATTTATAAAATAAAAAAAATATATTATACAATCAAATCTCATTGGTACAAATTTTGTAGGTGAGGAGAATTATTGTTCAATTTCAATTGTATTAGGAAAATGTCGAATTAGAGTTGCAAAATTCATCATTGTTAAATATAGAGAAAATTACGAGAATCATTTTAAATTTAGACAGAGATTATATTTTTAATCCCACATTTTGTAAAATTACACTTTGCTTCTTGAGATTTGAATTATTTAAAAATTTTATAATAATCTTTTTTTTTTTATAACAAATAATTAAGGGTCTTTCTTTTTTTGTTTGGTGGACATAATTAAGGGTCTTTCTATGCATAGGGTCCAGGGAGAATGAAATTGTTTGACGACTACTTTTATGTATTGACAAATGATCCAAAAAACAAGTTTATGTCCTAAAATGTTGAGAATTTAAATAAAGAAAAAGTAAAAGTCATACATTGAGCCAATCTAACTCAAACGTGAGAGGAGAGAGAGAAAGAGAGAGAGAGAGAGAGAGAACTAATTTGGAACTAAATTGACTTTTTTTGGAAGAGAAAATTAACATATTTAATTTTATAGAAATAAAAAATAAATTTGATTTTTTAGATGGAGAAAACTTAAGATAAATATGTTTGTAGAAATAAAATATGAATTATATCTATTTTTATAGAGAGAAAATTAATACATTTAGTTTTATAAAGAGAAAAACTAATTTTTTTTTTCTAGAGAAGGAAAATTTAAAATAAATATGCTTGGAGAATGAATTAAAATTGACTTATTTAGAGAGAAAAAAAAATCAATGTATGCTTAATTTTAAAAAAGAGAAAAAAAAAATTAATTTTATTTTATTCGAAAGAGAAAACTTGACTAAATTGATTTTACCATGTAACAATTTTTCTTCTAATCTTTTACTTCATATACTAAATACTAAATAATTTTTTTCCCCTTAAACTTTTTCTCGTATACCAAATATGTCCTCCGCATTAACGGAGACTGGCATTGCTAATAAAGTTGTACGTATACGTAGATTGGAGTTGTCATTTTCATAATAAGAAATTTTAATATTTTATAAATTTGGTAACAATTATAGGGAAAATTAACTTTAAATTATAATTAATACATGTAACCTTCTGACTTTGACTATGAAAACCCAAATAAAAGCCCTTTGTAGATCACTTTATTTATTTATTTTTTTTTTGACCACTACTATACGAAAAACTCGATTAATCTTATTCGAGTAATTGTGTGTTCTAATTTAGGAGTTGATTCTTTTAACGTTTGTTTTTTCATTTTTAAAATTTAAACTTAAAATTTTAGTTAAAAAAATATAATATCTTATCATTAGATCTATTGTACTTTGATTATGTGGACTCGAGACCTTTGTAGATCACTTGATGAAAGTGATGGCAAGGAGGCTGCGGATTAGGAGTACCCAGTTATCACGAAATCAATTAATTTAAAAATACCCCCAACTTGCGTAAATTAAAATATAAGAATGACGCACAAATAAAAAAGTGTGTGAAGAAAACAAAAGCTAAGAAAAGGGAAGAAAATGATGGATATAGAATCAAATGATGGCAACCAACCAAAGGGTTTGCCGAATGGATATGCAGATTAGAGAATTAAGTAAAATCTTTTGGTAAACTATATAGAACCCCAAGTTTAGGTACCAAGAATCACAAGCTTACAGATTACCCAAAATTAATAAAGAGAAATTCTATTTTTCAAAGTGTTTAAAGATCGATCTAACAGAAAATTATCAATTGAATATTATATAATTGGGATAAATTTTTATATGGCAATTAAATTTAATAAAATTATTATCAGAATTCAAACTTGTTACAAATTATTAAGATGTATTTATTTATGGCTAAAAAAGATGTTTTTGTTTTATTATATTGTTTATTGTGACAATGAAGTTTGTATAATTGGAAAAGGGCCTCACAACCCCAACCCCACCCCCACCGTCCATCTTTGGTTATGGAAGATACCGGAAAAACATGAATTCTTGATTAATTTTAATTGGAAAGCAACATATGCTTGTGGATTTTTAGGTTTTGGTGCCATGCTGATATGCCATGTTATATTAGTAGACAACAAATTTTGGTTTATTCATATTTTCTCGATAAATAATTCTATTGAATTAATAAATTATGCATACTAGTAGACAACATCTTGTTGTCTTATTGCACAGCAACACATACGTTAGATGCAATAATGGCAACCATTTTAAAAGGAAAAAAAAAAGTTATTTTCTCATCAAATTTCACAACTGAGTTCAAGTGCTAAACATTCAGGGATATATATATTTATACACAAAAATTATTTATTTAATATAATGGGTTATTAAAACCGAATCGTTCTAACAAACACCATTTTTTTTTTAAATTTTTAATCCTAAATGTTTTTTTAAATAAGAAAATATTAATTATTTTCTAATTTTACCTTTTTATTATTTCCATTAAATATTCAATCAGAGCATGTTTTAGAGGGTTAAATCAATTATTATTATTTTGTTTAGAATTATAATTATTCAATTATTTTCTTGATTTTTATATAATTAGAGACGTAGTAATGTTTTTCCTCGAAAAAAGTCGGCTGGCCGGTGCCTATGGATTCAACCATTGGGGTCCTCACAACCATCTTGGTCTAAAGCTGCAATTAATAGTATTATACACTTGTCAACTCCTCTCTCTCTCTCTCTCCCGCCCCCCTTGAGGAGCGGAGGGGGGTCATGTTGTCTGTGGGTATGGTTGTATACAATTACACGTGATGGATGTGGTGAAAACATGGCTAGATCCCATAAAATAGAGTGCCATTACAAACTAAAAGCAAAAGCATCTTACTTTGAAAATCTCTTTTTGGTCCTGTTTCTTTTGGTGAACATGTTATGATCCTTTTAAAAAGAAAAGAATCTTCAATGGATCTTCTAACTTTTATTCCTAGCCAATACACCAACTCACAAAACCCTAGCACCTTCTTTTCATTTCCCAAATTTTTCATCAACTTAACCCTTTTGTTGTTGAATAAATCCATATTACCCTATTTGAAGAACTTTGACACATTCCACCAAAAACACGAGTCTATTATTTTTCAATAGTTTTGGATATACTTGCTGGACCACGTCTCCTAGCCAGTAGCTAGGGCATCTTTCACATGAAGCGTACTTTCATATCTACTTAAAAAATTTGATACCTCTCTCTCTCTCTCTCTCTCTCTCTCTCTCTCTCTCTCTCTCTCTCTCTCTCTCTCTCTCTCTCTCTCTCTCTCTCTCTGAGGATGATTCAATGCCTTATTTACACGCAAGTACCGTATAAGGTTATAGAAAAGATCGAAAACACTTCCTTCACATATTTTTCATAATTTTAGCTCTTATACCTTTTATATCTAAATCGTCTAATATATGTATACGTGTGTGTGTGTGTGTGTAAAGAATTGATAAGTACTGTTACCTAATTGACAAAAGAATGGTTTATCTTTTTATTCATTTGTGCTCCAGAGGGAACTTTCTTTCTTTCATAATTAATACCGTTTTTCAGACAAAGAATTCCAGACTGAATGCACAGTCCAAGCTAAGTTGCAACAGTTACATACAGTTAAAGAATATTCTCTAGTTAGAGAGAGAGAGAGAGAGAGAGAGAGAGAGATCACGTATAAAATAGGAAGCCTCACTTTTTAGCCATGTTTTGTGGTTAGAGAAAGACCTTTATGTGTGTTGGCCTCATGCTGACCATTTGCTGCACCAAACTTCAAATTATAGACTTTTGGTTTGTTTCTTTGATATGATACTTTGCGCAACTCAAGTTACTGAAGATTCTAGTTTTGCACAGATGGCCCACCCAAAAATTTTAGAGCCTCAACGTGAAAAATAATCTAGATATATCATCTATCTGCTGAGACTTGTTTTCTAGCCCATTCCTGTTCCTCTTTAATAAAGAAATGACTGAAAAAATGTGACCGACAGACAGAATAAGGTTTGTTTCGTTAAAACGGATGTCAAGTGTTTCGATCTGAGAATCTGTATGCCCCCCCCCCCTCCAAATATTGGGATTTGAACCTTCCTGGGTTTTTGATTCTGATCATAATTTTGAGAAATTATATGCTTCTAATCTGTTTCTCAGTCGAAGGGAATTAACAATGTTTGACCCCAAGTAAAAAGTTATTAATGTTAATTAATTAATTAGAATATTTGTGATGTTTTGACTAGTTTGAAGCAAATTTTCTTCCGTCTTATAAATTTAAATATTTCTCAATCAGGACACGTAGATTTAATATTTTAATTTCAAAACTTATACAGAGTAAATTGTATTTTTCAACGATATTAAAAAGTTTTTAAAATTAAATTTTACTGACATCGGAAGATATACTGATAAAGGGGAAGTTAGGAGAACTTTCTCTCCATGGAGAAAAGGAAGTGTAGCTGAAGAGGAAGCAAGATCCATAATTGAACTAGAAAAGTCTTAGCTGTTGCCAAGATTTCCATGATTTATTCGAATAGCGATTGATTTTGATTTTAACCAAACAAAGGTCTACTACAGTTATGCAGTTGACCGTTGAACGGAAATTGAGAGCTTTCCTCCAATTCTTTTTTCTCATCCTTTTAAATAATTATTAAAAATTTATATATTTAAAATTTCTTAATTTTAAATCGAGAACAAATGTAAGTAAGAACTCAAACTTATTAAACTTATTGCAGAGCCGAATAGCTTATGAACTTAGTTAAATTGAATATAATCATTAGGCATTAATGTATGTAAAAAAGAAAATCAAAATATTTTGCCATGGCTCGGCTCGGCTCTTGTATAGCCACAGAGAACCCAGGTGGCTCCACGTAAGCAACTTTCCAAACTATTGGATACTCGCATGATGACTCCTTTAGGGTTTCACACGTGTCCAAAGCAAACCCAACCTACCTTAGTTAAGTTTCCTTCATCACTAAGCTAAATCACAACCAGAAGCAACTACAAAAACTACTATGTAGCAGACTCTTTGCACGATTATTTTTTAAGGAATGAAAAGATGGTTAGAGCATTTGATACAAAAACACAAAAAATACATAAATATCACGCCATCTTCATATCAAAGATATCTTAAGGTTGTTACTTTGAGATTGAAGTTTAAATTTAAAATTTTCTTAAAATAATATTTGAAATTTTAAAAATTGTATATATTCTAATTTACTAATAAAAATAGTGATTTTTCTTATTGTATATTTATTGATTATTTCTTTTAATATATAAGAGTGTGTGTGTGTGTACACAATATAATTATGATAAATACAAACTTTAAGTAGGTTCCACTTTGCCGATGTCACCCCTCTGAACATCGCTTTTATAAAGTTTAGAGGAAGACAAAGACAAGTCCCCACCATGGTGCCGCCTGACTCAAAAGCCATATACCGTACACATACGATTCTACTCCCCAACTATACGATTTGTGACCAAAACACCCTTCGGCTCCATTAAGACATTTCCAAAGTGGGCTCCGCATTACTCCCCAGTTTGCCAATAAATACCAACCCCCAACACTTCATTTCTTCCCTTTTCCCTCTCCTCCCTCTCTCCCTCTATTAGCTTTAGCAGTTTTGGTGCTTTTCTGGTCATCATGCTGTTTCCTGATCCGGGTTCCGGGGTCTTATTTCCGGTTTTTGATGGACCTTGGGATTGCGAAGACCTCTTTTCGTTTTTCCAAACCCTATCCGAAAACCCCATTATTTCCACGTCCGTTTCGGATGACCCCGAACCGCATGGTCCAAGCAAAACCCATCCCGTTAGTTCCAACTCAGATGCCACAGCCCCTTGCTTTAACCAAAACTCTGTCCATTCGAACTCCACTTCGGATGACATGTCACCAACTTTAAACCAAAACTCTGCCTGCTCAAATTTAGGTTCTGATGACACGTCACCAACTCCAAACCAAAATTCTGTCAATTCAAACTCTGGTTCTGATGAACCGGACCGTCCGGTTTCAATAATGGATGAGCGGAAAAAGAGGCGGATGAAATCAAACCGGGAATCTGCGCGGAGATCAAGGATGCGGAAACAGAAGCACCTAGAAAACCTAAGGAACCTCGTGAACCGGCTGAAAATCGAAAACCAGGACCTAGTGAACCGGTTACGGTTCGTAACATATCACAGCCATGTCATACGAAAGGAAAACGCCAAACTCCAGTCGGAATCGGTTTTCCGCCAACGAAGACTATTGGCCGCCATTCATGAAATCCTTGAACTTCGACAACTTCAGCAATACAACTCCTCCAATTAACGAACGACATCAATAACAACAATTGTCCCCATCATTAATCACCCAATCATAATTTAAAATATCATTAATAAGCAAAAACAAGGATTGTAAAACCTCTAAAATCATCATCCAGAAAGAGTTTAGCTATCATTATCTCCCTCTCTCTCTCTAAGAATTTCTCTCTGTAAATTGATAATTAGGAGAGTCACAAGATTGGGTTCTTTTGATGGGTTTAGGCCAAAAAGGGCTGTTTTGGAAAAACCGGGGTCATTATGAGTGGCATTATTGTTGTCGTGTAAAGATTTTTAAGTTTTTAGTGCTCGTCTTAATCAAAGACTTTGTTTTTTCATTACTGTTTTCTTGCCTTTTAATTTCTCCTTTAAATTAATACTCTCGTGGCATCACCTAGTGCAACTTGCAACAATTCCTGAATTTTCAATTATTTTTACTTACAATATATATAAATGCCAATCTCCACAAATATATTTGTATGATTATGTTGTTGAATTGAAAGATTGATATATATATATATATATATATATATATATATATAATATATATGTATATGCATGCCATGTATATGAATGGATGTTTATATTATATTTGGTGCGTTGGTCACTTGCCAGGCAAAATCTGATACCCTGACGTGAAAAGTCGAAATTGTCCTCCGTTGATATCACAATATCGCAGAGGATTAAGTTTTGTAGGGAAGTTGTGTCATTTGGACAGCTCAAAGGCCAAGCGGTTGCATAATTTTGTGGTTGACGTATATTCCATTCTTTGTTTTGCCTTTCCAGTGGGCGCGTAACCCGTGATTGATTCATTGTAATGACCTGCAAGTGCATTTTAGTAATTTCACCAAGGTGCTTTTTTGTTTTTTGGCCCTTTCCTTTTAACATTTTCTCTCGGCCACGTTCACACAAAAGTATAGGTTTACAGCGGAAAACTTCAGGAAAATAGTTTAATAAATTTTGAAGTATAGATTCATTTGTTTTGAAAGTAATCATTTTTTTTTTAAATTGAGAAAAAATTAAAAACTATTTTTTATAAAATATTAAAAATACTACCATATCAATAATTTTGAATTAAAAATTTAGTGAAACAAAAAAAAAATTGAATTTAATCTTAATTTTTTGGAACAGATTACATCTTCAAACCTAGTTGTTACTCTTTAGTTAATTTTTTTTAGTACAAGAATTTTCTCATCTTAGACGAAATTGTGATTACAATGCTTGGGACACTCCTCCCTCAAACTCTTGAACTCAGCCATGGAAAGAAAAAAAAAAGGAAAAAAAAAAAAGAAAAGAGAAAATTATATATAAAGCTTTTTTGACGGTAAAAATTCTGTATAAAGTTTGCTACACTCGATAGATAATTATATTAGTCGGGAGAAAGAACTAAACAAGTTAAAAACCCTTGATCTCATAAAAAAAGAAAAAAATAATAATTTAAATATTATCATTTATAATTCAAAAAAATTAAGGTTAAACCTGGTAAACGGATTACAAGGTATACCTAAGAGAAGTTAACTAATTTAATTAGTAAAATTTAGTACAATAAAAACTATTAATTGTATTGAAATTATAAGGATCTTAATTATTTTTTTAACTTATTTAAAGCAAATACCTAATTAATCAGGTAATTAGATATTGGTACCCTTTAAACCTGTATTTTGCTTTGGCATAATGTATGAGACAAAATAAGCCAAATTATTAAATTACAAAAATAGGCAAGCTCAAACAAATTGCTAGAGATGGGACCGGTTCTGTTCCAGGTCCTGTTCCGGTTCAGGGCTGGTTCCTGGACGGGCCTAGGAGCCGCGGGCCGATTCGGCAGCGGTTCTAAGACCTCCCAGGGCTGGGCCATTAAAAATTTGCTTGGAACCGGCCCGGCCCAGTGAACCAAGCCTGGTGAACCGGGCTGTGAGATGGTCCAATTCGATGATTTTTCAAAGTGAAAATTTTTAGAAAATAAAAAATTGGCTATTGAAACCGGGCCGAGCAGGTTCTGTGCCGGTCCGGTTCAAAAAACAGGAATTGGACCGGTCCGGGTACTATAGCAGGCCAGTCCAATTCCAAGTTACTATTGTCCCAGACCGGTTTCCAATCCGAACTATAGCAGGGTGGCTGAGCCGGTTTCCAGGCCGGAACCGGTCCAATCCCATCTCTAGAAATTGCTTGGAATCCAAAATAGGAGGCGAAACCGAGGGCAAAGTTGTAGAATAACACAATCCAGCAAGTACAACGAAAATCCCACTCTTTTAGTTTTTTCTTTATATATATATTTAGTTATATATATTTTCTCCGCTGGAATCGATTGGTATTAGCAAATAGTACAAAGAAAGTGGGAGCTTTTAAACCTTTAGTGCCAAAGAATAATAAAAAGAGAAGTATGACTTTGTAATTAAAATAATTCAACAAACCAGACCGGCAAATGGTAATCAAATACCTGATCCAATCAATGAAGAGAAGAGAAAAGAAGAAGAAAGGAGATTAACGTCACCCCCCATTTGGATTATAACCTCCTATTAAAATACTATTCCTGCAATTAAACACCATTAATATTTTCCTTGATCCGTAACTTTCCCCGCATATTATCAAGTATTGGTTAAGACCAACAAAACGTTGATATAATATATGATATTAAATATTTTAATTAAATATTTGATATCAAAATTTAAGAATAAAAAAAATTACGTTGAAAGAATCATTCCTTTAAATAAGGCCTCCCATAGATACTCAAATAGAATAAATCGAAATATTATTTTGGACATGATAAAAAAAAAATCAAGAATTGGTTGGGTTGTTAAATTTTTGTAGGCCAATGACTATAAAAACAATAATTTTCACTGGAAAAAGTTAATAGTTAAAACAAAAAAAAATATCTAATTAAAAATATGAATATGGTAATAAAAAATAAGTATATGACACATAAGTAAGTGTAGTCTGACAACTAATACAATTGTAATTTTTCCTGACTGGGTAAAGTTTACTACTAGCCACTGTGATTTATCTAGTAGTTGTATAGAGAAAGTTAGCTCCGTCTATCGGTGACTCGGTTTAATTTATTACTTAGATAAGAGATTATTTCCCATAATTGAGTTAAAATTATAAGTTACAGTTTATAGTACTCATTTGAAAATTTTATTTTATTTTGTTATTTTTTTTTTAGTTCTTTACATGATTTGTTATTTAGTGTTATACAAAGAAAGTAACCCTTTGCATATAATGACTACCATGGATTTAGTGATCATATGAGAGATAGCTCTAACCCACAACTTGTGAGGCTAACCCAAACCCAACTTCTACTTCATTTTCATGGGCTCCACCAATCGCTGTGGTTCGATGATTTTGCACAACGCTACAATTGGAGTTGATGGGATTTCCCGTCTTTCGAGGCAACTCCAACCCTCGAATTTTATAGTTTTAGTTATTTATTAATTATTCTTTTGTCCATTTGTTTTTTAAAATGCAAACGCAACAAAAGTTAAGAGCCAGTTCAAAGTAGTCCCAAATAGCTCTCAAAAGTATGTCTCCTCAAGTGTAAATGGAGACTGAGATTGGTGTGACCTTTGTCTCTTCTTTACTTCATTTGCGAGGTAAAATGACTAAGAACCTTATTCAAAGATATACCCACCAGTGATGCACACAGGTGGCAGCTATATAACGGTGGATGTCCCACTTCTGGATACGCCACGATCCCATCGATCCATTGATTAGGCAAAAGAATCTTGTCACGGGAGATATCCTCTGATTCCCTAAAGTTTGTGAAAAAGATTCATCCAAATTTATGGTAATTATTAGTACCATCTCAGTGCTTTTGTCTTTTTCTTTTGTTTTTACATAAGAATCATGAAAATATATCCACAAAAATTTAAATACTAAAATTAAAAACAATGATTGAGTAAAAGTTTTTAAGGATTTGTAAAATTTAAGAAAATCAGATCATGAATAACTAATTTATTTAAACAACAAGATTTTTTTTTTTTTTTTTGTAAAATATTTGAACAAGATGAGTTCACAAATAAATGACATTGACGATTACAAACTTATTTTGACCGGCAGGTATGTCTTGAAATTGTAAAAAGTGTTTTATATACTGAAGTTTTTTAAAAAATTAATTTTCATTTTCAAAACCTGTATAGATAAGTTATTCTTTTCTATCTAATAATAAAATGATATTATTTTTTTATTCAAATATCATTGGTTATAGTACATTATTAGATAAATTGTATAGTATTATTTTACAAAACAATACTTATATGAATGTAATACAAATATGGGTTAAAAGAAGTGTTATTAAGGAAAACTTTTTCATATTGTGATACTAGAGATTAGAACATATATCTATTAAAAGAATAGAAAAACTGATAAAGAATAAGGTATTTAATACCCTAAATTTTACCGATTTTGAGATTTGTGTGGATTGTATTAAAAGAAAACAAACCAACAAAACTCAAAAAGATATAAGGAAAAGTTCATAATTATTTGAAATCATATATATAGACATTTGTATTCCAAGTATAGATTTATATGGTTATGTTATTTTATCTCATTTATATATGACTATTCACGATATATGTATTTTTATATTTTTCGCCATAAAAAAGAGATGTGACTCAACAGTTTTATATTCGTGTTTAAAGTTTTAAATTCTGTATCCAGAGCAATATATATTTTTGTAATAATTCAATTGATATATTTTATGTTATAATAATAAAAGTAATAATTGAAATAAATATATCGATATAAAATATTTAACTATTAGAGAAAAAGTGTTAGAAAATAAAATTATAATCCAACACATTAACACTTATTATATGTTGGTTGATTGCTTAACCAAAGGCATACCATCAAGTAGATTCAGGAATCTTATTATAAATATGAGCTTATCGATTTATTTAAATAAAACTCAAAATTGAATTTTCTTGATAAAATTGTGTATATATTTTTTGTTTTGAGATAAATTTATTAAATTTGGATTCCGAATAAACGTATGGTTTATTAATAAAGTAAATATCATCACAAATTTAGAAAATAAAATATATTGTGGTACACGAAAAGTAATACTCGTTTTTAGAGAACTTATCGCCATGATTCATGTAGTTGATTTTCATAAGAAATCGACTTGGTTTTTATTCAAATCGGTTTGATAGACTAAGTGAGAAAATATTAGGAATTTTTCAAAAAAATTCAAATTCTATACATTCAATACATTTAATGCATTCAAAATCAAATTAATAGAAAAAAAATAATCGAAAGAGATTAAATATAATTAAGAATAGAAAAAATTTGAATTGGATTGCATTTAGTTGGATTTTAGTGTCCCGTTCAAAACTCCCTACAATTAATCCTTTTTTTTTGTTACGAATGCTCAATTGTTTTTCCACAATTTCTAGTAATAATTTAAAGTAATAATTATAGTGTTTTAATGATTTTTTGATAATTGAAAGCTTATATAAATCCATTCTAGTGTATTGGGTATCTAAATTTAAATTTCTTAACTTTACATCATCTATTGAGTAAAATAATAGTTTAGAAAATTTTGCGCACATTTTAAGAATTATTTTGAAGGTATTATATTCATCGGAGTTTGTTGAAATCGCGAATGATTGGAGATATATTCGATTCTTTATTTTGGATTATTGTTGTTTGTGTTCAGTTTTAATTACATTGGGTGTGCAATAGTATGTAACATGTGAAAAGATTAAAAGAATCATAACATGTCTCTCAAATTCTTTCTATCTAGACCTCCTTTAAAAAATAGTAAATTAAGGTTAGAAGAAAGTATACAAAATTACTTCTAAATATCTGTCTTAGAGCATTAGAAAATAGAAACGGGAATGCTCTTCAGGAAATTAGAAGTTAAAAAATCGAAGTGCTTGACGCTAAAATTTGATAAGTCTTTTCTGCGTTTGTATAGATGTGGCCATCTGAAGTAAGTACAGATTTACGACAAATCACATTACGTATAGGTGCAACCATCGACTCCAGCTGCATTTTACAATAAATTGAAGAGTTCGATTTCAACTCGTGTGTTATTTTTTTTTTATTTTTTTTTTATTTTTTTACTTTCAATTCACATATTATTGATTTCAATTTATTTCTAACAAAAAATAAATAAAATATAATAAAATCAGTCAAATATTATACAAAATTAAACAAAAATTTAAGTAATAAAAAGGTATAAGGTATATATATTTCATACATTTCACTAACAAAGATCCAAAAGTTACAAAAGGGAAGATGCAAGCCTTTTTATGAATATTCACAAACAAATTTTTAAAAAGAAAATTACCCAAACACCCTTTAGGGCTATTGGGCGACGGAGGGGACACTTGGGGAGAAAATGTGCCTCTTCCGATAAACCAGTGAAAATAAGTTCATACTATAAATTATGACTATTTAAATTAGATTAGTTCAAAATTTATATAACGGTAGTCAAGTAAAACAAAATTAATAATAATGAAAATGATGTCACATACTCTATGCTACATTTTTATTTGAATTTATTGATTTTAGTTGAAGTATTCTTAACTATTTGGGAACGTTTTATATTTTGAAATATTTTTATAATCTTGACATATTGAGTAATATAAATTAATCAAATGAATTATAAATCAAATTAATAATTTTATCCTATTTTCAATCAAATATATTTTAAAATTTAAAAAAATTATCGTAAAAATTTAATTAAAAATTAGTTAATGCATACTAATTTAAATTGTCAGGAAAAAATTAATCATTTTTTGTTTGAAAAAAATGAGTGATCTTCAAATGTTAGATATAAAGAACTCAAATACTATTAAAGGATAATCTAATGAGTTATCTCCCTCCTTTGAGGAGACTTTTGATGGTGAAAATGGAGTGTTATCTCCCTCCTTTGAGCAGATTTTTTATGGTGAGAAATGGAGGGAATGGTTATTATAAATATAATCCCTTCTTTTCTAGTTCTAAGAAAGTCTTACACTTTCATCTTTCACTAATACCAACAAAAGTCTAAAGTAAAGTAAAGGTTATGAATTCACCAAGCCCCACGTCTATTGATTGGTAAACATAGAAAACACGAAAGAAGCATAGAGTGGGTAAGGGCATGATGATTAAGTTTCGTACTTTATCAACACATACTTCAAAGTGTTATCATATTTCCCTTGCACTAGAGCACATTTAAGCCAAAGCATAGGAAAAAGAATCAAATCCATGATTTGCAGAAATTTTTCTACCTCTTCCACTTTAGCTCAATTATGCATTCTAAGGGTAATCATATGGCTTTGGTAATTATTAACCCAATATCTAAATTAGTCACTTTTAGAAAGATATGAAGTCTCGTTGTCAGAAAAATTCTAAATCAGGCTGTCTAATTAACAGAAGGCAGGAGATTATATCTTATATATGATCTACGCAGGAAAACAATTAACACAAATTTTGTAGATATGAAAAGATAAAAGTTATTTTTCTAATTTAGACCCAACCCACAAAGGTTAACTAAATTTTAGTTATTTCAAAAAATTGAAAGTAGTGCCCCAAGTGCGAGTAGTCATTATAAGTCGTTCTACTTTTAAAAAAGAAGACTTTTTAAAAGGAAAAATATCTTAAAGGGGAGGGGTTACAACCTATACCTTTTGCTTTTAGGACCCATGAAGAGGATTTTCATAACCTAATTTATGGAGTTGGGAAAAAGCATAGAAAAAGACACTCCTGTTATGTCTAACTTATCCACAAACATATACTTCGTCATAAAATGTTGTTCTTTTATGCTATCAAAATTCATTTTGTATTATAAGAATTAAGATCGAGTATGTTTCCCATTTAGCATAGAGTGAAGCAAATTGTTGATCAAAATATATGATTTTTTGGTTTCATGAAACACTTTCCCACCGATAAGTATTCAGAATCATATTCTTACTAATTCGATTTGAATTACGATCATACTTTTTTTTCGGGAGAGAATTCTCCCGATATATTTTTTCTATTTCTAAAATTCGAAATCAAATATGATTAAAAGATATAATATTCTTTCAACTAAATCAACTGTATGTTTGTATATAATTTTGTATTTCAAATCACATGTAAATACTCTCACAATTTTATTAAGGGCCTTATCTTTTCTTATCAAACTCTCTTACATTAAATAAACATAAAAAATATTGAAACTTTTCTTTGGATACTTTAGTTTTATTATGGTTTGAAATTAGTTCGTAATTATATATAATATTTAACTCTAGATATAAAGTCACATTTTTAAAATTTTACAATTATGCCCATGCTCCGCCATAACAATCATCTATGTTGCACGGAAATAGAAACAGAGAAATGGAAACGGATAAGAAACAATACAATAAAATAATATTTTATAAAAATATAGGAAACGGAAACATGGATAAATACATAATATAAAAAATATAAGGATTTTTATATAAATATTAATTATTTTTCAAAAATAATAGAATAACTATATTTTATAATAAAAATAAAAATAATCAAATATATAATTATTAAATATAAGATAAATAATATAAAAATTAAAAATTATGATTAAATAAATAAATAATTCATTAAATATGAAAAAATACGTAAATATAAAAAATATAAGAACTTTTGTATAAATATTAATTAATTTAACGTATAGAAACGTTTTGAAAAAAAAAAACGTTTTGGAAACGAGAAAACGCTAGTACTAAGAAGTTTCTATGCATCATAGACAATCATCGAGTCCTTTTCACCATTTAAGATATCTTACGGTGTTTGTCAATGGATAGGATCCATCGGCACCGAAATAGAAAATCATTGTTTAGAAATAGAAAGTATTTGCTTAAAATATTTGAATGTTTATAAATTTATAAAATTTATTTAATAAATTGTTTTAAATGAATTTATAAACTCTAAAAAACAAAATATTTAGGGCTACAAACTCTTAAAAAAAAGTACCTCTATTCCAAATATATATAACTTATAAGTGATTTTATTTTGATCTATAAACAAACTATATTGTTTTTATTAATATTTCACTATCTCATCTTTACCATTTTTATGTTAATATTTTAATAATTTATTTCTAAAATATGATATAAAAACTTATAAACTCCAAAAAATATTTTTTTTAATTTTATAAACTTATCAACCGTTAAAAATAAATTTAATAAATCTTTTTCTGTGTTCTTAGAAAAAGTAACAAAAAATATTCCTGATATCTTTTATTGCATATGGTTACTATGTACCAAACAAAACAATGTATGAACTTTCTCCAATGAGGACTTTTTTATCAACAATTACGGGTACCATAATCTATTTAATTTATTAAAAAAAATGATCAATACCCTAATAAACCTTAGCATGCACTTGGCTGCTCTACTTCGTTCGTATGCACTTGGCTTGTCTACCTACTCAAATGCTTCCCAAAGCCCTCCCATGAGAATGAAATATTACTTCTAATTTATACCGGTTAGACATGAAATGCTCTACTACGGCTGATGTTGTACACAAACCTTATTCTACGTAGAGAATGATTTTATCTGTTATGTTAATTAAAACACTTGTATCATTCGTAGAGAATGACATAGCTCCCATGCGTAAAAACCCTTCCACACTCGAGTCCCATCCACCCAAATACTTATTAAAATGCCCAAAAATAAAGGATTGTTTGTTGCATTATGTTGATGGTAGGATCACCATGAGCCTCCTGGGTGAAATCTGTGTCCTGCGTCCTGCGGCCTACAAACAAGGGAAAGACTAGACAGTAGTGTTGCCGCTTAAGTCCAGCCGAGAGAGAGAGAGAGAGAGAGAATGAATGAATGAATTAATATATGTGATTTCCATGTGCATTATAAAAGAGGACTTGTAGGACACTGTGGCATAACACGACATTTGATATAGACTTATACACTAGAGTACCATCCGATGAGTCCATATCTACATAGGAGGACATTCATGAGTTATCATTACTCGGAATTTAAATCATGAAGAATGATTCCTTTACTAAAACTATAGAGCTCCTGGCGACTTACAATATGAATTTCCAAATTGGCACTGTAATCTAAGGTCATTATCTTGCAACCAGATTATTTCGAAAAACACCAATTGCAAGAAGACAGACAAGTATAGTAGCTAACAATTAAAGCTCTACAGCCAACTACTCCAACTTTTTATTATTTCAATCAATTGCTGCTGTCATTTCTTGGTTGGAGAGCTTCCTATGCTGATTGATGACCATATTAAACGTTTTTTGTTTGATTGATGTGAATGTTTTACCTAATAATCCAATGTGATGTATAGAGGATTGGACCCAAATTTAGAGGTAAGATAATAAAAGTTTGATTGCCACCACAAGTCACTAAGTGATGTTAAATGTAATTTTACTTAAACAGAATAAAGTTAATTACGTATATAAGAGCACCTACTTATATCATTTTAGTAGTTTCTTCGGGAGAAAAATAAACTTTCAATATATTTTAATTTTGAATTTTAGAAATTTATTCTGACATCTTACTTTAAGACCTGGAAGACATCTTAGGAGTATAAATAGATTCCACAATTGTTGACACTTTAACAAAATTGTGATTGAAAAAAAAAATGGCACAAGTTTTGAAAGAAAAATGAGGGGGTTTGCTGAGTACTTCAAAATGAAGTTGTGTAACTAATATATCGTGGATCTACTAGTTCGACACTGTACTTTTTTAATAAAAATTTTAAATTTAAATTTTAAAAATAAAAAAATAGATATTAGAAGAGTTTGTCATTAAATTAGATTTCATAATTCTCGAATTAGATTACTCGAGTAATTTAAATAATCACGGTCAATATATTAAAAAAAAAAAAAAAAAAAAAAGAGCTTGTGCGCCATGTCTCCCGGCCCATAATGTCTTCCTTATGTTGGACTAAAGGGTAATAGATATCACCAAAAAAAAACAAAAGGGTAATAGACCAAGGGAACTGGACTTCTTGTCCTCTTTGTATAAAATGGAGCCCAACGAAAGCCCTGTCGGTTAATTTGTTGGAAACAATCGGTCTACCGGTACCCAAAAAAAAAAAAAAAATCAATCGGTCTACAAACAAGGGCTTTGCATTTTTTTCTTTTTTCTTTTTTTTTTTGGTTTTCACTATTGGTGTTTGGATTTTATCCGACTAATTTAATTCGAGTAATATGATACTCATTTTATGGGCTAACTCTTTCAAATTCTTTTTTCGTTATTCCCAAAACTCGAACTTGAAATCTCTTGTTAAGGGAGTAAAGTGTCTAACCACTAAACCAAAAGAAGTTTGGTGTATTTTTTTTTGTAAGTGAATTAATTGCCATAGATCGGTATTTGAGTTTCACCCTATTAATCCGGTTTGAGTATTGTAGGGTCCATTAAAGAGTAGGTTCTTCCAAATTTTGTCTCTCTATTCCCTTAGGTCGAACTTGAAACATTTGATTAAGGGAGTACAGTGCCCACTAGCTATACCCACAAGAGTTTGGTAGCTTTGCTGAATGCCTTTCAAATCATTTTTTACTTGACCATTGGTATAAAAAAACTCCAACTAATCCGATTTAAATAACTATGAGACTCAATTAAGAGACTGGTTCACTCGGTGCCTATTTTTTTATTTTTAGAACTCGAATTCAAAATCTTATTAGAGAGTCTATTCTCCTATCACTGAACCCGTTCGTTAGTAAATGCCTTTCATCTCATGCCTTCGTCCAAGACAAAGGTAAATTGGAATGGGAAAATGAAAAAGCCATCTATATCAAAGGAAAATAGAAAAAGGAAACTTTTAATATCAAGTAGTTGGAAAATTGAGAAGAAAAAAATCCTAATTTTAAGGTCTTCTTCAAACTATTTTAGATGGAGGGTTGCTATTTTTTTTTTTTTTGGTCGTATTCATCTAAAAATTATTTGTAATGGTATTTCTAAAACTAATTGTCTATGATGATGGTTTTACATGCATTTTTAGACTTTGATATTCCATGTTTGAATAATAAATTATGAATTTCAATATTGTTATGTAACAAAAACTTTGAATTTTGATATTGCTATGTAACAAAACTATCATTCTCAATGAGTTTTTTAAAATTGTCATTTTTAGTCGTTCGCTATAACTATGTCAGGTTCGAAAGAAATCTAACTCTAAAAATCGGGTTTGGCTTGCCTTGTTTTTGAAACCACATCTACTTTATTTTTATGGAATTCTCCAATTTATTTCAATTCGAAATGAACTCTAAATCAAACAATAAAATTCGAAATTTAGTTGAATTTTGTTTTTCAGAATAATCAAAATGGTTTTAGAGTTCGGATCTAAATTTGTTACTTATTAACTGTTGGTTTGTATGCCCATGTACGACATTTGTGATTAATGGGAACTAATTCAAATTAATTTAAATTTGAATCGTAGATAATATGTTAACCCCTATTAATCCCTCAACTTCCACTAATTCCTCACGAATCTCTTTCTCACAAAAGTAGTAAAATAACACATCTAACATGTGTTAATATCAGAATGAGAATTTGAACAAAAGATAAGGCTTTCTGTTCATTGCATGAGGAAGAGAAATCAATTTTTCTAGTGTGGGAAATTAATCGAGCATTTTGAGGTAATTTCAAGTAGAAAATTTTTTTCGTCATTTTGGATCACCGGATTTGGGGTTATGGTATCGTGGATTAGTGATAGTGGTTTGATTTGTTATCACCATCCCGATCGAGCGATCCATACAAGAGAATTCGCGTTTCACGGATTTTAGAGACCTACACATCAAAATATTTACGTAAAAATTTCTGTCTTATTTATTTTATATGCTTCCACATACATGTAGAGAATAAATTTGGTATTGGCATAAGAGTATAGCTCGATTTATTAAAAAAAATTTTCAAAACTTTTTCAAGTATAAAAATTTATGGTCTGATTCGAATCACGATTGAGTTTCGTGAATCCGATAATGCCATGAAATTACCCATGACCCAAGTATCACGAATATTTTTTTTTTGAATTTTTGGACTATGTTGAGCCCATGAGATAGTGGTTTGAAAATCCCGGTCAAGAACACCATACAACCTTAAATTTGTCGAGTTAGATGGCAAATTGATTTGTAATAATAGTTTATACATGTTCTTGATGCGCGTGTAGACGCATGGAGGCCTGTAGGCCTCCGAAGGCACGTCAGATCGGTCTAGATTGATTTTTTCTCTTTTTTGAGGATCCCACATCATTATTTAAGTTTTTTTGCGGGATTTTGTACGCTGAATTCAAATCCGAATGGTAAGATGCTATCCCGATTCATGATGTATGGTATACGTTGATTCCTGCACTCAATTTGGAGTCTGTACTCAAATCATTTAGTATTTTTTTATTCGTAAAGTACACAAAATATGAGAATAAGTATCATTTGTCATTAACATATTTTTTTTTGTATACGAGATACAATGACTATATCGAAAACTATAATACTAGATTTTTGTAAAGGGGATAAACTAAATGGTGATAACTATAATATTTGGCACCAAAAAATTCAATTTGTCCTCGAGGAGCAGGAGGCGTATTGTACTTAACCGGAAAATTTTGAGATATGAGATAGTGAACCTAGGGAGGATACCACATCTCAGGTTAGACGGGATCAGGAGGCGTATCATACTTAAAAGAAGAATGGCAGCCAAGTTAGGATGATCCTGATATATAAATAATATCCTACAATTATGTTGGTTTGTCTCATCCTAAAAGAGTATTATAGTGCTTTATTTAGCTCCTAAAGTGAAAATACTGATTTATAAGTTCATTATTTATAAGAAAAAGACTGATCATACGATGAAATAACATTTGATGTAAATGTCGAGTATGATTGTCAGGCTAAAAAATGCAGGCAAACCTATTTCGGATGAAATTTGGGTACCGGGTATGATTTGATTTTTATCTGATTCACGGGAAACCATGAAAACCTACCTTATGAGAATATTTATATTTTCGTTGATATGAGTAGACACTGTAAGCTTGAGGAGGAGTACTTAGAAGCAAGTAAATCGCACTCGGGTCATACTTATATAGCGAAGTCAAGCAAGGGCTCTCGAGACACCAAATGTAAATGGAAGAAGCATGATAAGAAGACAAAGGTCTAAGCAAAAAGAAACCATCAGAAAAATTTGACAACAAAGTACAAAAGTGCAAGAAGAAAAAGCTGGATAAGATCAAAGTGAAATGCTACATCTGTGAAATGTATATCCTTCTTTTTTATGTGATTTAAGATTTGTCTCATCTACTGTGATACTCATTGATTCCTCTCATTTGTAGATTATAGACTCAGAAGCCACTGATCATGTAGTCGAGACAAGAGCGCGTACGCCAAGTGAGTTCTTAGACTAGGAGGATTTACATGGGGAATGAAGTTCGTCATCAAAGGAATTTGCACTTATAAGTTGGAGTTGCAAAGTGATCAAACTCTATATCTACATGATATTCTTTACACTCTAGATATTCGATAAAACTTGATTTCCTGTACTTTGTTTAGATCGCCTAAGATATGCTTTGTTATTTGGAAACTCATCTATTTCCATTAAATACAATACCTCTTTGATATGTTCTGGTTTTATCCATGATGGACTGTATGCACTAGATGGTATTTCTTTTAATAGTATTTCTTATTATTATTCTATTGTCTTTATATCTGATTGTATTGATGATGATGTGAATGAATGGTATAGTAGAATTCGACACATAAGGCAAGAGAGGATAAACCGATTAGTAGTGAGTGGTTTGTTAAGCCTGCTAACGAGAGTTGAGTTGCTTGTATGTGAGTTTTGCTTAACCGGTAAAGTTACAAGAAAATCATTTGACAAGACAATGAGAGTTGAAACTCCATTGTAGTTAATCTACTATGATATTTGTGGCTCTATGAACATGAGAGCTTGAAATGAAGATGTGTATTTTATTACACTTATAAACGATTACACGTGTTTCTATTACGTCTATCTGATTTCGCACATATTTGAGACATTGGAATGTTTTAAGAGGTTTATTAGCGAGGTTGAAAATAAGATGGATTTGAGAGTAGAAACTCTCAAAACTAATCAGGGACACGAGTATTTGTCTGAATAATTCAGAGAGCTCTATTTCGAGAAAAGTATTTTGAGAAAACTGAGTATTTCTATTTTTTTTCAACAGACTCAAGTAATTGAGAGGAGAAATAGGATTCTGTTGGAAATAGTGAGATCTATGATGGCATAAACCAATTTGATCATCTCTTATTGAGGAAATGCATTATTCACTACAATTTATGTTTTCAACCGTACTCCATCAAAATCCGTAATCAGTACCCCATACAAGTTTTGAATAGGGAAATAGCCTGAACTTAACCACTTAAGGCCATAGGGATGTGTCACGTAAGTTTATGATTCCTCGCAACTAGATGACAAGTTAAACAAATGAGAAAAGAAGTGTATCTTTATAAGATATTTAAAATACTTCAAGGAAAATACGTTATTTGATGAGCATACAGACGATACTGTAACTGAATTTAAGTCTCGTAATATTACGTTTCTTAAAAATGATTTCCCTAAAAGAAGTGAAATTGATTAAAACTTTATCTTTTATAAGATGGATGAGCCGAATGGCTCAATTGAACCCAGCGACAGGACTTAAGAACCCGTTACGGATTTTGGTCTTAGTGAAAGTGATCCATCTAAAGGTAAAAGAAGTTTTCTCTCCTCGTAGGAGCGGTCGAGAACACATAACTAAATATCATTTCTCAATTGAGGGTGTGCCTCTTATTGTGACTCTTGAGGATGCCAAAGAGTCTAAAACAATCTAGGAGGCTCTCAAGGGCCCAGCCAAGGACCATTGGTTAAAAGTCATGGATAAAAAATAGAATCAATGAGAATCAATGGGGTCTAAACCTACTTGATTTGCCTGAGAGAAGAAAGACTATTGGGAAGAAGTGAGTTTTCAAAATCAAGAGAACGGTTGACAGATGAATAAAGAGGTATAATGCCTATTTGGTAGCTAAGGGTTTCACTCAAACTAAGAGCGTAGATTGCAAGAAGACTTTCTCTCACCAGTGTTCAAATTTATTTCGATCCGTTTACTTAGTAATTATCACAAATATAGATTTAGAGTTAAACCAGATAGATGTTAAGACTACTTTCTTGATTGGAAGTTTGGATAACGAGAACTACATTGAGCAACTATCTGGTTTTGTTTCTATAGGTCAGGATGATAAGATCTATCGATTTTGGAAGTCAATATATGACCATAAGCAGTTATCCATACAGTGGTATTTAAGATTTCACGAAAATGTAATATCTTATAGGTTTGTGATGATCGATAACAATCATTGCGTGTACCTTATATGTTCTACTGACTCCTTTATGATCATGTCCTTAAATGTAGATAATATTCTTTTAGTTGGAAATAATAGAGAATATCTTATGACTATTAAAACGTGGTTATCGTTGAGTTTTTATATGAAAAATATGGGTGAAACTTAATTTATTCTCGGAATTAAGATCCAAAGGATCGCTTAAGATGGGAGTTAGCTCTTTCACAAAAGTCCTGTTTTATAAAGATTCTTGAACGTTTCAAGATAAGCGATTACAATTTTATAAATACTCCTATCACTAAAGATAAGGGTCTGAGTAATATATGTCCTAAAACTCAAGAAAAAATAAGTAAAATAAGTAAAATCTCTTATATCAGTATAGTAGGTAGTTTGATATACACAATGTTGTGTATATGACTAAACATTTGTTTTGCAATCAATTTGGTGTATAGCTATCAATGGAATCCTGAAATGGGAGTAGTGAAAAAAATTTTGAGATATTTTAAGAGAATTACGAATCTCTCCTTGTATTACGGAGGAGATGATTTGCGTCTCGCTGGGTATTCAAACGCTGACTAAGGTGACGATATGGATGAATGCAAATCGATATCAAATTTTGCTATCTTGCTTAATAATTGTGTCATTTCTTGGAACAACAAGAACCAAATCTGTATATCTCTATCTACGGTGGAAGCTGAGTTTGTGGCATGCTCAGTGGCACTTCAAGAGAGTGTTTGGCTCTGGAGATTTTTGGATGACTTAGAGATTGTGACAGATAGTAGGAGACTAGTGATAATTTACTGTGATAATCAAGCTGTCATTGCCTATACTTGAGACCCTACGTATCACAACATGATCAAATACACTAATATCAGATGCCATTTTGTGTGAGACATGATCAATAAGGGTGAAGTGATAATCAAGTATATTTCTACACACAGCATGATTGTTGATCACATCATCAAATCCATTACGAGAGATTCGTTTGTAAGACATAAAAAATCATTGGATTTATATGTACTTTAACATTTATCATATATACTATATTAATATTTTGGTATTTATTATTATATCTGATATATATACATTATTTAGTTATTTAATTATTACACTCATTGGTTGTCATATATTTTGAAATGTGATGTGATAAAAGATATGTCAAATAGACGAAATTGACTCTTTCATACGAGTAACCAACTCCAACTCTGAGTGAGCGGAGATAAGACAGTTTCTAGTTATAAGAGATTTTGAGAATAGACCTACTAATATATATGTCGCCCTTATATGTATTCAGAATAAGATCATATGTAATATGACCGACATGGATGTACCCACATTCATGTTGTCTATAAATAACCAAGTTTGAGATCTCAGATATTATATGCGACTAGTGATATCATTTTTGAGATACTCTTTTTGAGATCTCTGGATAAAGTTTTATGTATAAATTGAGTCTTATATATGTACAGTATTAAAAAAATCTGATATATGTTATTTTGAGAGATACGGGAATAAAATTATGACACATATTTTATACCGCGTGTAATAAGACTACTAGGGATAATGCGAGCTAGATTACATGAGATGATTATCTGATCTTCATCCCGGTGCCCCCACTGTGTGAGACATATTCTCTTATCACTTTCAACCTTTTCTAGAAACCTTGGTTCAATGATTACTATTTTAATTTATTTACCTATTATCCGGAAAATAATCAAGTTCTTTTTTGTACTAATGGTGGTTTCTTGATCATTCTAATAGGTGAATTGAGAAACTTTACTTGTAGGTGTACTTATCAGTCGCACGACACCCAATCTTGTATGAAAATCCAGCAAAATGATGTGGTAGATCGCATGAGTTGCGATATTGTGACAGACGTAAAATATCTTTATGTGCAAATGGAAAATGTTGATTTATATGCCCATGTATGGGCATTTGTAGTTAACGGGAAATAATTCAAATTAATTTAAATCTGAGTTAGAGATAATGGGTTAACCCTGTTAATTCCTCAACTCCCACTAACTCCCCATGTATCTCTTTCTCACCAAAGTAATAAAATAACACATCTAATGTGTGTTAATATGAGAATGAGAATTCAAACAAAAGATGAGATTTTGTGTTCATGCATGAGAGAGAAATCAATTTTTCTAGTGTGAGAAATTAATCGGGAGTTTTGAGAAAATTTTAAATAGAAAATTATTTTTGTCATTTCGAATCACCGAATTTAGGGTTGTTACATTGTGGATTAGTGATGGTGGTTCCATTTTGTGATCATCCTCCGATTGAACAATCCATATGAGAGAATTCGCCATCCACGAATTTTGGAGATCTACACAACGAAATATTTACCCAAAAATTTTGATTTATTTATTTTATATGTTTCCGTATATATGTAGAGAATAAATCCAATATTAACATTTATTTAAAAAAATCTATATATAACCCACAAACTCTTATTGAGTTTACTTTAAATTTTCTTTTTTTTTTTAATTATAAATTTCAATTTTTATAGATGGAATTAAATTCTATAGAATTTTATTAAATCCAATTCAAAATTAGAATTAAATTCTAAAAATTTTATAAAATTCATTTAATTGTAAAACAATCTTTAAGCACGAGCTAAGGGTTGAAACTCTAGAAAAGTGTTAAATTCTCGTGGAAGCCTACTTTATAACATAAGAGACTGAGGATCGCTCTCACTTAATTCTTACCTAAAATGGATTAAAATATGCAAACTGAGCTTTTAAAATGCTTTTTGACTTCTTTTTAATTAAAATTGGTAAAAGAGTTAGGAAAATTATTCTAAATTATGCAGAAAAGCAATATGTTATACCCATTTGGTATGACCATTTCCCCTGTCCCATGTCAAGAAAGTTTGGGTAAAATAATAATAATAATAATAACTCAAAAAATGAATACAGATTATAGACAATAAAATTAGCGAAGCCCTTGAAGAGTAATTATTCCCTCTTTCATCTGCCCACTTTTTTTTTTTTCACTTTACCCCTGAATTCTCTCCTGGAAGAGGAGGAAGACGAGGAAGTCTAACCAAACTATCATCTCTAACATCACAAGAACGCTTACATGTAAAAGCAAACATGGTCTTCCTCACAAAAGCGCCAACAACAATTTTCCTACCTTCACTAGGCAACACCTGAACACGTTTCGCACTTTTTGTGCACTCCTTGTATGCCACAAAAAATGGATCATCCTCTTGCCTTCTAAGACTGCCCTTTGCTGAAGAACTTCTACGAGGAAGTACTCGAGCACCACACGGCGGGGGAGGGATCTTAACTTTGTTTATTGCAGGGACTTCTGAGCTATTACGTTTATCTGAAGGCGATGATGATAGTGACGAAGAGATGTTAAGATCGTGAAGTTGAAAATTTTCGACTTCATGATGACTGAATTTTGATACTCCGGGCGAGTCCTCCCAAGAGAAAGGCACGTTGCCTTGTGAATGAACCTTTCTGTGACTCATCTTTTTCTGGTGGTGAGAAATGAGAGGGAATTGGTGTAGTTGGTTTTGAGAGGCTTGTAAAGCAAAAGTTTTCACACACTTTTCACTGCCTAACGGCAATTTCTCTCAAAGCAAGTATGACGTGAAGAGCAAGATGGTTTATGGCCCTTTGTCTGAAATTCTCTGAGTCAAAAAGTTTGGCAAACTACTGGTCAATTTCAAGGGTATTGACATGTTTACTATCGACTTTTCAATATAAGGTGAGCTAAATCTAACCCAAGCATCACGTAGCTGAATATGTGGATAGGTTAAGCACTTCACGACTCTGAAATTTTGAACTTGAATCCAATTAAAGGAAAAAATATTTTGCAATAATTTTGGATATACCAATATCTACTAAAGGGTAATGTGGTCGTTTCACATTTCATTAAAAATTTGGTAAAATAAGTTAATCACTAATAATGATAATTACTCTTTAAATAAGATTTCTTAGTATATATAGATACCGTGGTTTGCTTTTTTTTTTTTAATTTTTTTATAAACCACCAGTATTTAGTAATCGCGTTAAACTCAATTGAATCTATTTTTAGTCGATTTAGAATCTTAAAGATAAAACTCTTTCGACACATGTTTTATGACTTTTGTCTTGACTTTTGACTAACTGCCTAGATTGATTATTGTTGTCTTTCTTTAATAATATTTATTTTATCAAAAAAAGGGTTCGGACGTTTCAAAAAAATGGAAGCTTTTATGATAATTTCAAGAAAAAATAGTATTCAAGTGCAGTAAAAATAAAAAAATCAAAAATCAAAAACCACATAATGTAGAATCTCTCTATTTCACTCAACATCATTGCACTTACTAGGAAGGAGCAACAATCTTTTGGTCACCACACATTGCATCATTCGTGGGAAATAAAATTGTGCATTAAAATGACATTTTGAGTATTTAATATGGTGCGACGCGTATTTTGACTAAAATTCAATGTTTGATTTATTCAAAATCTAAATACAGACAACTATAAGACCAAAGAATTGATATTATATAGGGAATTAAGAAGACTTGAAGACAAGCCACCAACCAGTCAAGATGTCTTTTTTCATGTTAGGTGTAGACAAAAATTAGCAAATAATTATCTTTGTAATGTATCCTTTGAAAATTATGCCCACGACCAAGATATAGTTGGTTTTTGTCAATATTTTCCGTGTAGAATTAAGGGTCGTTATCATCGAATTCAATGATGGAATTTTGAGATATGCAATCTGCTTATTATAAAAATTCGAGTTTGAGTTTTTCTGATGTAAATTATTTTTTTATTTAGAATTCACATTTATATGTTTTGATCATGTGGAAAATTACTTGCAAAAATTTGTTAAGTACTACTCTCTCCCCTTAAATCCTAAGTTAGAATTAAGGGGTTTTTTTGCCTTTCCCCAAATCACATCTGTAAAGCTTGATATGCCAACCTATATGGTTATAAAGATGGAGCCATTAAGGATTTTGAGTCAGGTTTAAGAAAAGATGTTTGGTCTATGATTGGATAAAATTTAGGAAGTCAAGGAATGAGACATTTGGAATGATGTGAATGGTGGCGTAGTGTTGCTTAACTCAACCAAACGATACCTTTCTTTTCTTCCATCAATGCCTTGGCCTCTTTTGTTTAGCAAGAGATGGGATTTGGGAGGCAAAGTCCTTTTAGTATTTGTTTAGTAAGAAATACTACATTTTAATAAAAAATCTTGAATTCAAACCCTAAAAATGATAAAAAATGATTTAGGAGAACCAACCCCTAACATGAGTATCACAGCATTCATACCAAATTAATTGGGAAAAAATCGATATTGATAGTGAAAAAAAAAAATGGGATTTGGAAATGAGTTCGTCACACTCGCTTTTAGGGTTTTTTAGCACTAGTTGTTGCGCCTGTAATTCACATAAACATGCACTACTGAATTAATTACTTTGTCTTTAAGATTGTGTTCTTTTTGATAGTGATCAAAAGTTATAATATTTGGCATCTCACTGTGGAAATTTAAACTTTTGAATCTTATAATTTAGAATTTTAATTGTTAATTTTTTAATGTATATATTTTTTTAAAAATAATTAATTATAACTACATTTAAAACTTAAATTATTTATACATGTAACATTCTTTTTTAAGAACTAATTAGAATAATGAACACAAAACTTGTCAAATCCATGGCTTCTTTGTTGTATTTCAGAATGTCGTGGTTTGTGGGATTCAATGGAGTCCGCAAGATTTTAAATCTCTCTCATTTGATTAATATAGACAAATTTCAAGATTTTTGAAATCATTTTACAAAGTTTTTTGAATTATGAAACCTAAAATTGTGGTTCTTTCACGGAAAGTACTAAGTAAAATATTTTCCACAATGGAAGGAAAATAAGGGATTCTTATGGTGTGTTTAGTCGTGGAAAATAACTTTGTTTCGAAAAAATATTTTTTGAAAAAGTAAAATTATATTTAAATATTTCACTTTTCAATTTTAAAAAAATAAAAATTAAAAAACACAACCTTTTAATTTGTAATGAAAAATAGAAAACAGTTTTACGATTATTTTCTACTATTTTTCATTATAAATAAATGTCGCTTTTTTAAAAATTTTTAAAATTTTCTAGTTTTTTTAGAAATAAAAAACATGAGAAAGTTAAAGAAGCAAAATAAGAGAACATTTTTCAAAAAGTCGTGCTTATATCACACGGGTTTTCTATTACAAATTTGAGAATCACAAGATTTGGATCCCTATCCTGCAACTTTGAAACTGATTTTTTTATTTTATTAATGCACTAAAAATTGAAAAGTTATTGGAATAAAAATATTAAAGTATCTTATTGGTGCATTCGATCATCTCGTTTGTAGGGAGGAGCTCGTTTGTAGTATCTCCAAATAAATTTGTAGTTTAGAATGTTTTGTTGGTCTAATAATTGAATATCGATACTTTTT
The DNA here is from genome assembly GCA_033439265.1 of Dillenia suffruticosa. Taxonomy (NCBI): domain Eukaryota; kingdom Viridiplantae; phylum Streptophyta; class Magnoliopsida; order Dilleniales; family Dilleniaceae; genus Dillenia; species Dillenia suffruticosa. The sequence goes on from JAVTVX010000027.1 coordinate 5,866,439, forward strand.
AAAAGATAAATCATTAATTCTCTTAGTTTTAATTTTAATTTATTATTTTGATTTTTCTTTTATATCGAATTGGGTGTTCTAATTTTTGGATTTTGCTTTTAAAAAAAAATGAAAAGAGGTGCAGAGAAACACAAAAGAGAGGGAATGGTTTTAATCAGATATAATTTAAAGAAGTGAAAAATCTGCATACCAAAGAGGCGGGGTACACAACGTGCAATAGCAAAGGAAGAACGGAATGTAGGATGAGCATTGCCGGGTGTTTTTGTTTTATCAAAATTTTTCCTTCTTTAATTACAATTGGTCAATAAAAGATTTGGGTGTTAGACATGTATAATAGAAGTTTTTTTATAAGGATTTAAATATGAAATTATCATGTAAGAGAAAATATCCCCTTGAAGATATAGAAGTTTTCTTTCTTATAGCCAATACTTCGTTAATTTAGTGAAAAGGGTACTAATACCCCACATCAAGAACCAGAGTTCGAGTCTTAGTAGTAATAAAAACGAAGTTATGAGAGTTCCCTCCCGATTGAGACCCGATAACAGTTCGGTCGAAATTAATCGGAACAAAACTCCGAATACTCGGTGGTGGACCAAGTTCAGAGGACAAAAATAAATAATTTCTTTCTTATTAGTGATTGTAGATCCTTAACAGAGAAATAGGAGAAAAGTTATATTTCAATTGGTATCATTTTTTTTTTAATAATATTTTTGAGTTCAAATCTCTTGATTTTTTTTGTACCATGTCTTGGATACCATCCGGTATCCGGAGTTTCGTCTCGACTAATCTGAACCGACCACTACAGTGGCTCATTTCGAAGAATGGGTCTCCCAATAAGGAATGTTCCATATATATGAGGGCCCGATATTTTTAATAGAAATTGAATCTCAGTTATGATTAAGAATATTTAATTTTACATTTAATTGAGCCAATCCGCGATTCAAATTTCTTGATGCACTTAAAGAAAAAAGGATAAAGAAAAACAACATGGAGGGATTGGACAACATTGAGGTTAGGTTAATGGGAGAGAGAAATCAGCCCATACCATATCAAAAGTGTCCACTTCCCAAGGCAACACGTTTTCAAGGCGTTTTGTACTTGGCCCAGTTCTCACATTTTGGGCCAAAACAATGTGGCCCATTTGTTTTGGAAAAAAAAATGCTGGGGCTCAGCCGACGACTCTCATGGTCTCTAGGGTTTAACGATAGGTCGCCGTTTCGCATATAAAACCAGATCTCATGTCGAAATATCTTTCAACACATCGCCGCTCTTTCTCTCTGAGAAATTAGGGTTTCTATTTTCTCTTCTCGATCGTCGACTAGCGCATCTCCTCACCGGTACTTTTTGCGTTTTCGTCATTTGTTTTTATTTTCCTTTTCTTCTGAGATTTTAATCATACGATTGTTGTTGTTTTTTTTTTTAATTTTTTAAAATAAATCTGGTACATATTAACGTTATTGGTCATTGGGTGCCTTTTTTTTATATATATTTTAATGTTTTGGAGTAATTTTACTGATGAGGCAGTGATGACCAAAAATCGTTTCTCGATACTGATCAACAACATTATTAGACCAGCTAATGTTTCAGTAGTTTTATTACTACTTTGTTTTGATGACTTCATTTGTGCGTGTCTGAGCCTTCCTTTTCCTTTTTGATTTTTTTTTAATTCTTTTTTCTAATTTATTTAAAATTTCGATTGTCAAATGAAAAATTAGGAAAAAGGAAATGGGGGTTTGGGTTTGGAGGGTGCAATGATTATAAAAAATTCCTCGTTCTGAATGCTAACATAAGGCATGACAGACTCCTTTTATACACCCATAGAATCTGAGCACCCTCTCTTCCTTCAATTCTTCTTTTATTTGTTTTATATATTTTTCTTTAATCTTTCTGCATTTTATTTTTCATTTTTTTGTTTGGGGGGGGGGGGGGTTGAAATATATGGAAGTGGAATTTTGGATGCAGTGATTATAAAACAATTCCTCGTTCTGAAGGAAAATGAGCATGTCAGACTCTCTATTACACCCATAGAATCTGAGCATCCAATCTCAGTTTTCCCATTATTTACTTTTGTTTTCTAATTCTTCTCATTTATGTTGAAGTTTTTAGCAATTTTTTTTTTCTTTTTACTGTATAATTTTACTTGTAGCCTGGCTCGTGAGATGCGTTTTGAAGCGAAATTTTGATTTCGTAAATACAAACCTCAAGTGTTGGTTTAAATAGACAAGTTTAAAAAACTTCACCCAGTTTTATATGCATATATAGTAATTATTTAGTAATTATATGGAATTAAACATTTTCAGAATGGAACCCAACTTGTTTTTCTAGGGCCAGAGCTGGCTCGACCTAGGATTAAAGCTATGGCCAAGCAATTATACTCGAAACTTGTCCAATGTAAGCTGTTCTTGCTCATGTCGAATTGTACATGGTTAATGTGATCTAGTGGGTTAGAATGAGAGAAAGCCCGATGGGAAACGCAGGATTTCATATATTTTTACTTTAGGATGAGATTCGACTCGGGGTCTATAAACCCATTGATGCCCGGACTCATAACCTTATTTTTTTGGAGGGCGCGGCGCGCATTGATGTCGGCCAACGTTTGGTTGCATGCTGAGACAATAGTGTCTTTGGTGGGGCTGCCTTCGTTTTCTGTCTCTCTTACCTTGCTCTTCCACACGAGTCCGCCGGTGATTTCAACGGCCGATCAAGAGGATTTGGGGTGGTGAGAATTGAAGGGGGTTCGTGGTGACTTGCACTTGTTGACATCAAATTGACGGTGGTTGGAGCCTTCTCATTAAGTCTAGTCTTCACCGGTTTTTTTTTTTTTTGTTGGGTGCTGTTGTGAATCTCTGATAAATTTCTTAGTTGCATTTCTGGTCAGGGCATAAATCTCTAGGACTAAGGACTTTTCAGAGGCTCCCATCTAAGTTTATGAGTGGGGTCTACACTTGGGCGTGGCCATTGGCTTTCATCGAGTTTCTTCACTAGAGAGTGGCTGGTTTATCCCTGTGAGTCCTTCGTAAAGGTTTTGATCGTTGTTAATGGTGGCTGATGTGCCCGGAGGGTTCTTTGTTTGGAAATTGATGATATTCTTTCGATCAACATTCTAATTAGGTTGCACAAAAATATGTACGAAACCATACTGGGAATAGTATTTAATAAAAAATATATATATAGGAAAATAGTTAAATATAAAAAATATAATATTTTTGTGTAAATATTAATTATTTTATTAAAATAATAAAACATTTATCGTTTATAATAAAAATATAAAGTAATCAAATATATAAATCAGAAGATAAAAATAATTTGTTAGATTAAATATAATTGTAAAATAAATCATAACCTTAATTATTAATTCTAAAATTAATCTAAAATAACTCTAAATATTAATTAAAATCTAAATTAATATTTTTTGTTTTTATATTGTTTTTCTAAATTATAAAATTAAAATGATAAATGATAAATATAAAATGTAAAATCTGGAAAAATGCCATAAAATATTTAAACAATATTTAAAATGTTTTGGAAATAAAAAATATTTTAAAAATAGAAAACATTAGAAAAGTGAAATTTCCGTGCATGTAGCTTTTTCTAAGATTATATGTTTCTTGCTTTGTGTAGTTATAGCCACTCTAAAGGTGGAGATTATCGATATTAATTGATCTTATAAACAAGAGTATTAAATTTTTTAATTAAATTTAGGATTCAAAATTTGTGAATAAAAAAAATTATGTTGAGAGATCTCTCTTTGAATTGGATCCGACAACGCTCGAAACAGATTAGTTAAAATTTAGTTTTGGATACCGATTATACCAAAAGAAAAGGCAGATGTTAATTTGTTTTGTGTTTATCCCTTGTTTGGGCCTAACTGCCTGATTGTCTTTGTTCGTTTTTTTTTTTTTTTAACTAAAGAAATACTAACAAAAAGAAAGTAAAAAGAAAAGAGAGAAATTTTTTATTCTTTTGTATATGTATTGTATATGTATAATGAAATTCTAAAAGGGGGTATTTATATAAATTAGGATATATATATATATAAAAGGTTCTAAAATCAATTATTCTTTTAAATATATGACATTTTCGTATTATGATATTGACATTAAAAAGATACTACTAATAGTAATATTGATATCATGTATATTTTTCTAAAATATTTATCTTTCATATATTGGATATTCACTCAAGTTTTTTAAAGTTTATAACATTCTCCCTTGACTGTCCATTACACAAAAAATAGATTTTGTTAAAACTTTAATAGAAAAAAACTTAATAGGAAAAAAATCTTAGTGAATGAAAAATAGTATAATATTTAAAGTGTTTAATGATGTGCTTATAGTCCCCATTGAGAATATCTCTTGAAATTTTTAAATTGATATATTTTGATTCTTTTACCAATCTTGTAAAGATAGTAGTTGATAGAGATTTTGTAAATAAATTTATTAAATTATTGTTTGATCGTATTTATTGAACATTTATATCATCATTCTTCTGAAATTCATGAGTAAAAAAGAATTTTGGTAAAATATGTTTTGTTTTATAACTTTTGATATATCTTTCTTTAAATTGGGTAATGCATGCTGCATTATCCTCATATAAAACCATCGGTGTCTCTTTTTTTGAAAATAAACCATAAGCTCTTCATATGTGCTGAATCACAAATTTTAATCATACACATTCGCGACTAGTTTTGTGTATTGTTAAAACAATTATGATTGTTTTAATTCGTATAAAAATAAATCATTAAAACGGTTATGACATTTAATCAACATATTGTTTATAATTTTAATTTTAATTGTAAAATAAATCATAAACTCATATGAGGTTAAATGTATTTTACAATTAAAATAATATGCGGATAAGATTACATCCTCTAATCATGCTAAAACAGTTATATCACATGTGATCAGATTAGTTTAATCTATATAAAAATTTGTTTAATTTGATCGAATAATGTTCTTGAGAACCGAAATTACATGTTTCTAAGTGTTTAAATTCTTTTGAAAGTTTCATATAAATGTCATTATCCAGTAGGCCATACAAATAAAGTGTAACGACGTCAATTAAGCATAAATCGAGTCCCTTTTGTTTTGTTAGAGTTATTAGAAACAAAAAGGTATTCATACTCACCATAAGAGAGTATGCTGTATTATAAGTAATATCAGATTTTCATGAAAATATTTGTGCCATTAAATGTACTTTATGTCTCATAATTTTATTTTTCTCATTTCGTTTTTATACAAAAACTCATTTGTATCCTATTGGTTTTACACAATAGATGTACGGACTATTGATAAGAAAACATTTCATTTGTCAAAGTATTTCAATTCTATCTTAATTGAATCTTTCCATTTTGTCCAATCATATCTATATTTGCATTTCTCAATAGATCTTGATTCAAGATTCTTGTTTTCATTCTCAATACTCATTGTTATGTGATATGCAAAAATGTCATCAATATTGATATTATTTCGATTCTATATTTCTCCAGTCATAACATAAATTATTAAGATTTCATGATTATCAATATTTTCAGATACATGATATTCTTATGGGATATTATCTATGCTGATACAATTTTAGAATATGTAATATCTTCATTTAAACCATCTAATTTCTTTATTCATTTTCTATCTCGAGAATTTTTATCTTTAGAATTAATTGATCTATCAGGTTTTGTGCACGTTTTACACTCATTAGCAATATTATGTTGTCTTTCAAGAATACAAATTCTAATGGGAGTACAACAGTCAGAATATGTGACTTAGTCACTTTTTTATAGTCAGTAAATGCGTCTAACAACTGATTTGTTAAACTTTGTAAATGAATCAATTTTTGAATTTCCAATTCACATTGTTTTGTTCAAAAATCAAGATAAGATAATAATAATTCATTTCAATTGATTTTATTTTCAGACTGTTTATTATTTTCTCCTTCTAATGTTGAGAAAACAAACTTATCAAAGTAACAATCGACAAAATGAGCCATAAACAAAACTTTTGTTATGGGTTTAATATATTTAATAATCGATCGAGATTCATACCCACCGAATATCTCTAATCTCTTTTGAAGTCCCATCCTAGTTTGTTGTGGTAGAGCAATAAGGACATATACTACACATAAAATTTTTCAAATGGGAGATATTTGGTTCCTGACTATAAACCAAATGTAATGGGAATAAATCTTTCTTACTTATTAATCGGATGCAAATAAGTGTTGATGCGTGTAAAATAGCATGTTTCCAAACAGAAACCGATAATTTTACTCTCATAAGTAATGGTTTTACAATCAATTGAATACGTTTAATGAGTGATTTTGTTAAACTATTTTGAGTATAAACATGTGCTACAAAATATTATACACTTATCCCAATTGAGTTACAATATTCATTAAAACTTTGGGATGTAAATTTATTAACATTATCAAGACGAATTTTATTCATTGGATAATCTGAAAAATATGCTCGTTATCTAATTAATTGATTAATAATCTCGCAAACACCATGTTACGAGTTGATAATAATGATACATGTGACCATCTAGTTGATTTATTAATTAAAATCATAAAATATTTGAATGATCCACATGGTGAGTGTATAAACCTACAAATATCTCTGTGTATTCGTTTAAAAAATTTAAAAAATTCATAATTTATTTTAGTCGGTGATGATTTCATAATTAATTTGTCTTGAGAGCAAACAACAAAAGTAAATTTATTAGATTGAAAAATCTTATGGTTTTCAAATAATGGTCACATGATTTATTTATAATTTTTCACATTATTATTGACCCAAGATGACCCAACCGGTCATATATAACAATAAAATCATTCAATTTAGTAAACTTTCGGTTTATTATTACATATATTTCTCTTACATTAATGTATGTATAACACAAATTGGAGGAATATGTCGGTAATTTTTCTAATATCCTTTTCTTGCCAAGGACTATACTCATAATGTGAAGGTACTCAACGTTTCTTTCATTTGTTATCTTAATATGATACATATTCTTACATATATTTTTAAAACTCAATAAATTTCTTTGAGACCTAAGAGAATATAATATTTCTTCAATTTTAAATTTAATTCTTCTAGACGAGATTATGTTAGCTCTTCTGGAACCTTCTATTAATTTTATACTATCAGATATAATATTAACATTGACATTTTGCATTATTTGATAAGAAAAATATTTCTTATCTTTTAATAAAACATGTGTAGTGATACTGTCTGTAAGACATATATTTTCATCATTCATCCCGAATCAAAATAAGAGAGTATTTATATTTTTCAACAAACAGAAAAACATTTTAGAATTCATGACAATACTAATACTAATAAATTTTAAAAAAAAATTATTTTCACGATAAATTTTATTTATTTAAAATAAATGGATCAACATAATATTTAATTTATAATTCAATATGTTTAAAATAAAATACAATTATATTCTAGTAAATTTTAAGAAATTTATTTTTCGGATACTCCCGTCACCAATCAAGTAGTCAATTTCCTACTGGAGTTTTCAATTAATTTCATACTACCACTTATGGTATTAATGGTTGTTTGTCTCAACTTTAAGCATGAGAAGTAATTCTTGTTTTTCTTTTTAGTATTGTATGTATCACAACACTATCGATGAGTCATTCATTTTTCTCGCCTTCTGTTAATTTCAGGATATTTTCAAAACCTTTTGAGAATTTATCTTATTTTTTCCCATCATTATTGTCCCACTTCTGGAGGTGATGAATTTGTATGACTACTTCTAATGATTTGATAAATTTGCATAATTATAATAATCACTACAATCACAATATCTTTCATATTTATAACAATATTTAATTACATTCACTTCAGATAATAGAATAGAACCAATAGGTCATGTTTCATAACATTTTGAATTCTTTTTTTTTTTAATATTGCTATTGTAGGAGCAAATTTAAGACATGAAAAGTGAAGAATTTTTTAACATATCTTTTCCAATAATATTTTCTTTGCAAAACTTTTCTATCAAAAAAACAATAATTTTCAAGTAGTTATCCTTTTCTATCATTATAATTCTTTCAAGTTATTTTAACGGTGTCTTCAAAACTCATTACATCTAGATGCATTTCAGTATCTAATACCCATGATAAATAATTTTTTCCCATAATATCAAGTGAGGAAAATATATATATATATATATATATTTAATCAATAACAAGATTATTAAATTGAGAAAAATTTGAACACAACAAAAATATAGTAGTTTTTTTATGATGTAAAAAATTAGATTAAACTGCAACCATAGAGTTTATTTTAAAAAAATCATAATATTTAATAAAATCTTTAAATAAAAAAATAAATAAAAGTTATAGAAAATTCATACTAAAAAAAGCTTATTCTTTGTTGATGAGAACTTTGTACTTGATTGGATAGAGTTTCGTACTGATAGCGTGTTGTAAATTAAAAAAAAAATGTTAATAAGAATAAGAAAATAAAGAGAGAGAAAGAGAGAGATTGCTTATTTTCTTATATATGTATGTATATGTATAATGAAATTACAAAATGGATTATTTATATAAATTGGGATTTATACATAAATGGAATTAAATAGTCTCACAAATATATGATATTTTTATATTGTGATATTGACATATAAAAAATGCTATCAATAGTAATATTAATATCATTTGTATTTTTTTAAAATATTTACCTTCCATATATTAGACATCCACCTAAATTTCTAAGCGCTTATAACAATTTTTTTGTTTGTTTTTCACTTTGCCCGCCTTGTGACCTAAAAAAAAAAAAACAAGAAGAAAAAGAAAAATAGAACTCATGTTTGGAATTCCTAATTCCCTCAAATCTATCCGCCATCATCGGCCGTGGGGACGGTGTTACATTGGAATTGTTTTCCCAACTGTGGATTCTCCAGCATTTACTTTAATAAAACAAAACCAAATATGTTTGTCTTTTGTTAGATAAATTGTGAATATACAGATAATCAAACCATAATCATAAAAATATTATTTAATAAAAGGAATTTTTTTTTTTCGAGTAGGACTCACTCACAAGAACAAAATGCATTTCTAAAGTATAAAAATTTTAATAATTATCATCTTAAAAAACATTCTAATAAAAAAAGAAAAATACCAAGACAATTTGCATGTTTGTACAATGAATGGAAAGAACTGCAACCCCTAAATTTGGCACAGAATCAATCGAATTAGATTAGTTGAGTTTTCAAACATCACCGGTGATCAAATAAAAATAAAAGGGAAAGAACTGTAGTCACAGAACCCCCCCCCCTCAAATTTTGAGAAAAATATGCTAAAAGATGTACAACTACTGTTTAATATCCTTTTAGTTTTAAAAATGTCAATAATTTTTTTTAAAATACTATTTATTTTTAAAAAATATTCAAAATAAATTTTTAGCTTGAACCAAGTGTATTTCTCAACGAGAACAGAAGCATATTCACTTTCGCCGGAAGAAATCAAATAAAGTATGTCAAAAATACAACACGTACGAAAGTCAACACTGTCTCCTTCCCCAGTGTCTGGCTCTCTCAAACATACAACACCACTGCATCTGCAATAGCATGTCGGGCGATGGCGGAAGCATCTTTTTGTGCTTTTATTTCCCCCATTTGGATTTGGGAGCTCTATTTCCCAAATCCTAAAAGACCTCTGCAGTGGAATCTTTTCTTTCTTTTCCTTTTTGGCTTGAAATTTGAATGAATTTAAACCAAAAAATCAATTTTCTTTTCATCATTTTGTGTTTTTTTCATTTTTCATTTTGCTCCTGCACTTTTAACAATCCTATGGGATTTTTCAAGAGGTTCTTTACTTTATAGCTCGTCATGAAAAGTTGAGATTGATTCGGATTATGTTATATATAACTTTTTAATATAAAAAATTATTAACATAATAAAACTTTAAATTCTTCAATTTTACTAGCAAAACCCCTATATTTTCTACTAAAAAGCTTTCACTTTAGTTGAAAAAAAATAAAATATTTAGAATGAAAAAAAATAAATCTCAACTGAAATAAAATTAAAATTTCCAGACAGATCATCATTTGATAATTGATTTGCCACCAAGCTCAAAATCCATATGAGCCAAGCTCAAAGGAGCAATGAATGGTTAAATCTTAATTGAACTTAAGAAACCAACTTAACAGATAGAATTGGTTTATCTCCCAATCCTTTATTATTTATCTAATTCAAAGAAATCCATTTGATTTTAATGTAAAAATGGAATTCTTTAGGTGCACAACAATAATCTGCAATAACTCATAAATCATGCGTAGTGAGCAAACATACCAAGAAACTTGTATGTGCAAGCACAAAATCTCTTCAAAACAATTATAGAAGTTCAAATTTTAGAACAACGTTGACTGAAACCATTTGATACATTATTAATATCGAAAGGACAAGCCTCACTAACTGATAGCTAACCTTCTCCATCATAGGTGCATTCAATCCAAACCAAGTTACTTCCCCCTGGGTTTGAACTAAAACAGTCATGGTCTTTGGTTGTCTGCCTAGAACAAGGCCATCAGACATTTGGTGGGTTCAGCAACAAGGTCCACCAAGCTTATTTGTTACATACAACAATTTATGTCCCCTCCTATGGAGTAGGCTCCACAAGCATAACCCTTCACATAAGATGGACCATATCTCTGTTGCTGATGTTGACTCGGTGCACATTTTTCACTAGGCATCCCCATATTTCAGAGTCTGACATATGTAATTTGTGCAATCAATCTATTCGCATAACAACAACATAGAAGCCCCAAAATACGAGTCCATTAGTGGGAAAGAAGAGGTAAGTCATTTGGATTCATCAATCGCAGGGACCAAATAACTACTTGTTTGGCATTATCCAAGTCTCAAATTATACATTTCACTTATGCTAAATATTTTCAAACCATAGACTAGAATTAGGAAGACAGAAACTCGAGACTAATTTACTGGTACTGCTGAAATGCTAACAAGACGTACCTAAAGTAATAGACTTGGAATCTTCGTTTAGCAAGAAATGCCCGCAGCTGTGTCTTGCACAAGGTTCAAATCAAATGGTTAGGAGGATGGAACTGAGGAACTTGCAAGAGTCGAACCAAGCACATCATCGCAAAGACTTCCTGCATCTTGTATCTTCTCGGTCTCAGCTCTTGGACTGCTTCCTGTACTACCGTTTGAAAGTGTACCAAATGTGCACTTTTGCAAGACACCCGTAGGAGAAGATCCCAGTTGAGGGCTACCATCCCATCCTTCATTAAGAAGATTAAGACCTGAGGGATTCTTGCACGGTCCACCATTGCTAGTTGTGTTAGTCAAGGCCTCTGCTAAAGGACCTCCCAATGAAGTACCCCAAGATATGGGAATCCAGCTACTTTGCTTTTGGTTTGGTTCAATAAGGCTGTTTACCCCCAGACCCATTTGGATTGGATCAAATTCAGAAGAATGTAGAGGTGAGAGGGTGAGGTTCTCGTGCATAGGTGAGGATGAGGATGATGAAAAATCTGAGACAGTCATAGGCATTGACATTGAAAGTTGAGTCCAATCCGATTTCAGTTTATTAGGCCATGTAATGACTGAGCAAGTGGACTGGTCCTTAGGCCAGTCATCAATAAAATGGCCAAGTGAATGTTGGTCTTGGTTTTCTTGTTCACTGAAGTCGGTAAAGGAGGCATAGTTTCGACAGGTCATGAGTGGGCTTCTCTGTGAACTGAGGAATGAATTCAAAGAGAGAAGCCCAAACTCGGTTTGTGAGAATTCCTCAAAAGGAATCTGTTGTTTGAGGGTAGGAAAGGAGGTATCTCTAGATTTTAGGTTAATACTGGGAGACATGATAGAGAGGCCCTGTGGATCTTGAGTTCTGTCAGAGACATTCTTTTTTCTTAGCATAACACTGTATTTAAAAAAAAAAAAAAAAAAAAAAAAAAGCAATAAGCAAAAACAAAGATTCAAACATCAACAAAAAGTGATGTTAAAGACATTAGAGAAGCAAGACTGGTTATGGAACAATTATAATGAAATCCTCCCAGAGAAAGAATCCCATGTCTCAACTACTAAGACTAGTCATTTTCATGAAGTAAAGATGAAACAATGGGGTCTAAAGTAAAGAAAAAGAAACATGAGTATGCACACCACCAGGGCCAACCTTTATAATAATAAAACTCAAATGATTATGCAAATTTGGTAAAGAAACTAATCTTCCACAAGCTTAAGAATTTACCTGCTGACAAGGGAATCTGTAGAGTTAGAATTGGGAGCACCAGTTTGCAAGGCCTTGAAATTGAACTGGTGCTGAGTTAGAGCGAGGCTTTTGGATGCTCCACCACTGGACAACACCGATGATGACATGGAGGAAGCCATCGGTACCACCACCTTTGAATTGGTGGGTCCAGAAATGGCATGGCCAGTCTGGCCTTCCACAGGCTTTCTTGAACGATGGCGGCCCCTATTTATGTGCCTCTCACAATATTTCTGATCGGGCACTGCATCTTTTGAGCACCGCCATTTCTTGCCATCAGTTCTACGACACCTCCTAGGCTCAGGATCAGTGTTCCCAGCAAATCCAAGATGGTAAGATCCCCATCCCACTACATAAAAAGCATGCATATCCAACACAAAGGACGACAAAAATAAGATACCAAGTGAAGACCAAAAACCTAGTGGATGAGGAATCAAGTAAACCTCCTTTAAAACATCACCATAAGCAAGTTATTAGCCTAGACAAGAACATAAGACATAGAAGAAAAAATGATATCCATAAAATCGGCTGCATAACACATTGAAAGAGAGAGATATAAGTTGAGAGATCCAACAACATTAGGAACAAAATATAGAAGAATACTGTATACCATGTTTAAAAGTTGACCATTTTATCACGCCTATTGTTCAGAGTTTGGAAAATTGGGGATAAGATTCGTTTCGCAGAGGGCAACAACTTTTATGACATATAGCATTTTTACCACAAAATAAGCATCATTACTTAAGTACGTTGAGGTCAAGATTAGAAGCCTTAAAAAAGGGACCTTTCTTGAAGAGAAAGAAGCTTACATGAATGTGGAGGCAATGATCCGGAAGACAAGCCACACAACCCAGAAGAGTTGACTGCTTTTCTTACAGGGATGAGTAGATTAGTAGGAATAGGCACATTTGCGGAAATATATTTGTAGATTAGTGCCTGATGTTCCAGCTCAACCCATTGTGATGGGGTAAAGGGTCCTCTGACTCCTGCGAAAGCCACATTTGTGCTTGAATTTGGACTCCCAGAACCAAATCCGGAAACTAAACAAATGAAACATAGACAAAATTTATTTACTGCAAAAAAAAAAAAAAACCAATTGAAAATAGAAAGTATTTAAGGATGTTATTTAATATAAATCTTAAAAATGGTAAAACTCAGAAAGGCAAGAGAAACAAGAAAAAAAAAACACAGGAGACAGAAAAAACATGGGAACCAATAAAGTTTATTTGCTTCTGCTGTTTCTTTAATCAAACTCTTTCTTTGCTTTATCTTTTTCTTTTCTTTTCTTTTCTTTTCTAATTATTTACTTTCCGTTCTCATTAATACGAGAGTGACAGAACAAAAGACGCATCAGAGAGAAATTAAAAATACAAACATATAAAAGAGTGAAAGACTATACACTTAGGTGTTTTAGGAAACCTCCCCCCATCAACTTTTATGACAAGACAATCAGAATTTATCCCAAATGTCCATAAAAAGTCCCTACCAAATTCCCCAACAAGGAAATTAATAAAAAAGAGTAAAAACTTAAAAATCGAAATAAACCAATTAAATTCAAAAATAAAAAATTTCACCAAAACTAATGAAAACCCAGAAAACCCAATTCACCACTAAGAACAAACAACTATAAAATGTCAAAAGGAAAAACAATACATTGTTTTCCCCCAAATTAAGAAAAACCCAGAAACCCGAATTGACTGATATAAACAAAGATTAAACATTTAACTAAGATAAAAAGTAATGCTACATAAATACCTGCATTTCTATAATAAGGAAAAGTTGAGGTCTGCAGAGACGTCCTAGAATACAAAAGAACATCCTTGGTGAGTGAGTCAAATTTGGACGAGGAAGAGAAGCTGAGCATTTGTTGTTGTTGATGCTGAGGACGATTAGATGTCAGCAAAGAAGAAGAAGAAGAAGAACTAGTTTGTTGTTGTGAAAACATTGTATTGAAGTCATCGATTTTAGGAATTTTAGGAGACCTATAATCACCTTCAAGTGAATTAACAGAAACAGATCGTTCTTGCTTGATAAGCAAACCAGATCTATAAGGTTTATTAGGAGGCTCGTTGGGCTCTGAGTCTGAAGCAGAGATTAATGTCTCGAAATCCAAACCCAGAGACCCAAAATCCATTTTTTGAGCTAAACCCAGTTGTTGAAATCTACATTAGCGGCTATTAGACGGAGTAAACGAAGCATGAGCTCATTGAGAGAGTGAGAGAGAGATAGAGAGAGAGTTCTGTTTTTTAGAGTGTTGAGATTTGTGACACGAGTTTGGGGGAAGAAAGGAAAAAACGGGGGCGCATCTTAAAGAGTGATCCGTGCTGGAGAGAGAGAGAGGGAGAGAGAACTAGAGAGTTGAGAGGAGAGAGAGAAACGGGGAACGGGACGCAAGTTGGAATGCGATAGTCGTACAACTAGGAAGTTAAGACACACACACTCTCTCCCTCTCTCTCGAGCTCGGGTGTTGAGAGAGAGGTCGGGGACATGCGAGCACAAATATATCCATACAGTGCTTTTTGAAGTAAAAAGACAAAACTCGAATAAACTTGGAAGTTACTAAAAACCCCTCAATATAGATGACTGCATGGCACCAGAGTGTGTTCTTGGTACTCTCTCACTCTCATTAATTATGACGAAAATCTATTTCCGCTGTCTTTTTCATTTTTTTTCCCTTTCTGTGTGGGCTTTATTTTTTTCGGATAGGTCAATATCCCATGATTAATTTATTAATTTTAATTAATTCAATTCAAATTAATTATTAAAACATTGAAAAATGAGATTCCTTGATATCTATTTTGTCCTAAAGGTCGAATTTAAAATTTTAATTAAAAAAATTTAATATTTTTACTATTAAACCAATATAACATCTATTGCATAGATCTTACGGTGACAAGTTAAATTAAACACACCATATTTGTAACAAGCAAAATTATTTTAATTTATTTAATATAACGTAAAAATAGCCCTTTTGCTTTAGTCAAATACAGTGTTTTCTTTCAAAATGGTAGGTCAATGGTAAAAGAATAACATTTATATATACAAATAAATAATTTTATTTATTTTATATAAAATTATCAAAATCATTTTATAAAAATCTTAATGTGTTACAAATACCAGAGATTACGGATTTTTAAGCATGAAAATTATGAATCTCGTGACCTCACCTTAAATGAAACCCCCTCTGGATTTTAAAAAAGAAAAACAAAAAAAAGAGAGATATATAAATAAAAAAATTAATAAGAGTAATGTATGATATTTTTAAATAAACTAAATCCTATATAAATGTAAGTTGCATTCATTAATGAAAAAAACATATACATGAAAACAACTGTAATAAATTCCCACGTGTCCCCCACCTCCAATTAAAATATATAATGTTCATTACATGTGATGCTGTCTTAGCTCTGATTTTATTGCACTCTTGGTGTTTTTTTTTTAGTTATGCAGCTCTATTTGGGAAAGTTAAGATTGTTCAACTAAAATTAGAGATTTTTAATAAAAATTATTAGTATAATAATAATTTCAATTTTTATAAATTATTATTATTATTATTATTTTACTTAGAAAAACTTTTTTTTTTATCATATTTTAGACACCGTCAGGTATTCAGAGTTTTATTCTGATTAATTATGATCAATCTTTGCAGTGACTCCTTTCAGAAGGTGGATCTTCTAACGGAAACACTCCATACACATGAGAGTATGATATTTTTAACAAGAATCAAACCTTGATCATATTTAAATGTACTCAATTTATATCCAATTGAACCGACTCACGTGGTTAAGAAAAACTCTTTGAATGCGAAGCGTTTAATCTTGGGAAAAAGACATCTGTTCCTAAGGTGAAATTAGTAAAATCATGTGCACAATGAAAGTAACAATACCAAAAAAATTGAAATTGCAAAGACACCTTTTCGCAAGAAAATGATGTTTGGTACGTTACTGAAAGGACCTGACAGGCACACCAGCTAACTATGTCTTCAAATACAAGTCAATTGTGGAATTGAATAGGGGCAAATATGTCAGTCAATATAAAAAAATTAAAACTAAACTTTAATTCATTCATTTTTCTTGTGAGTTAGGTAATGGAGGAGGACTAATACCATAATAACCTAACTTTAATTGTTATCCTAAGTATTTTTAACACAATAAAGTATTAATCTAAATTGTAATTAATAATTTTTTGACAAAGTTGTTCTCATAACTTGGCACTGATATAAAACCATTACTAAATTAGATCGATTTGAAAGTTTTCTCGAATATTTTTTTGATAAATTATTAATTAAATTTGATTCGAGTCATATTTGATATTTAAAAAATAAAATTTTTCTGATATCTATTTTCTTCGTACATAATACTTCCGACATTTATTTTTTCAATATATAAAATTTGAATAAAAAATTTTAATTAAAAGATATCTATGTCCAAGATGAGTTTTCTCAAATATATCAAAATTATGGGTAGTTTTATATTTCCAGAAGTTTTGGGTGGTGACCAGGTGTTATTGCCTCTAATTTTAGGGTTATTTTATATATTAATATAATTAGTAATTAATAATTCATAATTTTATGATTAATATATTTTTTACAATAAAAATATGAAATAATGGATAATCATTAAAAATGATATTTTCAAAAATTCAAAGGTTACAAACTAATAAATATAAATATTCAGAATTCTAGAAAATTTCCTCATTTCAAGTCTAGATTTGCCTTTGGTGGGCGGAGGCATCAAAGAGGCTTTACGACAATTAACAGCCTTGAGCATGCCACGTGAACACTATGTACATAAATTTCGTGGGGGATAAATAAGCCTTGTCCTTTCTTCCCACAAAATCTAGTAAATAACGATATTTTTATTTTATCATATTTTTTTGCTAAAAATAATAAAAAATCGTAGTCAGTATCTGAACTTCAATCAAGGAAAATCAAATTCTTTGAGCAAACACAAGCATTCACAAATCTATAAAACTTAAGATGAAGGAAAAATAGTGAAAGGGAAGTGATAAACCCTAAAGCATTCTTTCTCGCATTAAGGAATTGGGTATTTGTTGGCAGGCTCATTTTCTTTCCCTTAATCCTTTCAAGGAATTTTAAGATTTGGGTTAGTCATGTACCATGATTAACCCTAAGAACTTTTCCTGTTGACTAGGAGGAGAGATGATCTTAACTGGCAACTAACTTGATTTCGGTTTGACGAGTTAAATATGAATCAGAATTTGGCAATAAAAATGCTTACTCATTG
Organism: Dillenia suffruticosa; assembly: GCA_033439265.1. NCBI lineage: Eukaryota > Viridiplantae > Streptophyta > Magnoliopsida > Dilleniales > Dilleniaceae > Dillenia > Dillenia suffruticosa. The sequence continues at coordinate 5,883,925 of JAVTVX010000027.1, forward strand.
TAGCTACCCCATTTTTCATGTTGATTCCCATGGAAATTTTGGTCCTATTGTTAGATTAAGCTCATTTGGAGGCAAATGATTTATGCTTCAAATGATAACAAAATTATATCTTTCTCCTAATAAAGTTCGAAGTTTAGGTCATTGTACCATAATGATTTTGGATTAGTATACATGTGATTTGTTAATTATTATTATTTTTAAAAATATTGACAAAATTTTCACTGTTATAAAAAAAAAAAAAAAAAAACTTGATGTCATTTGAGGGGTTTAGAATGCATTTAGTTGTGGAAAATAAAAGTATTTTTTAGAAAATATTTTTCAAGTAAATAAAATATTCGAATACTTTACTTTTCAATTTTAGAAAATTAAAATTTAAAAACATGATTTTCCAATTTATAAAAAGAAAAAGAAAACGGTTTTAGGGTTTTTTTTTAATTATTTTCCGTTATAAATAAAACTGTGTTTTCAATTTTTTTTTTAATTTTCTACTCTTTTATTTTAAATATAAAAATATAAAAAAATTAGAGATAGAAAATTTAAAAATATTTTTAACTTCTCAATCCTTTTTAGTACCGTACTTTGTTAATATATAAATAAATGGAATGTATTTTTTCCATTTTATTGTCGATTAAATTTAGTAAAATTTAATATTTGAATTAAAAGAAAATATTATTTAATATTTCGTATAAGCCGGGTATATTTATTCTTCAAGAATACCACAAAAAAAATAATTTTAATATTTATGGTTTAGGAATTTTTGACGAGATGACCTAAGTGCCCTAAGGAAAATCTCAAATCTCTTCTCTTTTTTCTCCCTCCTCTCTCCTTCCCCTTGGTTTCTATCTCCTCTCCTTTTCCTGTCTCTTCTCTCCTGTTTCATCCTCTGTCGATTTCTTTTTGTCTTCTTCACTCTTTCTTCTGTCTCCCCTCTCATCTCTTCTTCTTTCTCTCTCCTCTCTCCTGGCTTGTCTCCTTCTCTGAAAAATCCACCAAAATTAGCCATTTTTTCTGTTGCAGGTGGAGGAGAGAATGGTATTTCAAAGGGGCAAATGGGTCTTGACAAAAATCAATACAACCTGAAAATTAAATAATATATCCTCGATATAAGTAATTCTACTCTTTTAAAACTTTTCAAGGTACTAAAGCAGAAATAATATTTTCTTTTCATTCAAATTATTAATTTCACCATTAAATTAAGATCCATATGCCCATTCTCCTTTCCTTAGCCATTTAATTCAGTTCAAGCTTTTTCTCCGGTTTATGTTAAACATTTTGGATGATGCGGGGAATTAGTCATGGTCTTTGTTATTTGCAAGATATCGTTATAAAAGTGATCAATTTAAGATATATGTATGCCTTTTGACCAAATAACGGTCTCTCATCATTATTAAGCCTGATTGACTCGTGGCTGTTTAGACAGTTAACTTTTAGATCTTAATTCATAAACAATTGACTATTATTAATGATTGCGAGCTCTTGATGAGTTCTCTGTAACGATGATATCTTATGTATGTGTTTAGAGAAGTAAATATAGACTCCATCGAGCAATCTAGGGACTATAGCCCCCTTACGAAAGTGATAGTTTTTCTTAAATTTGACGATGCATGTGTTTTTTGAGGACGGTAGATGATAATAAGGGTGTTGGACGGGCGAGTGTAATGGATGTGCAGAAGGCTCCTTCCCATAGAGGTGCTGCCATGGAGGACCATTTCAAGTACCCCAACAGGCAAACTCGTCGGAAATCAATGCTCCAAGCCAAATAGAGTTTACCTCCAGCACGTAGCTTCATCAGGTGCGCATTAGCTTTGCTGCATTTAATAGGCCTGTTTGGCTTCATCGCTGGTCGCCACTTTCCTTACCCTTGTTGCAGTTGCTGCTCTGGCCGGGTTTTCCCGAGGCATCCACTAACCTTGTTTTTGCTTCTCGATGGTGCACCTCTCTTAATTATTGTCCACTTATTCTAAACAAGTTATTTTAGAAGGGATAATTTTACATATTTTTGTCCAATATTATATTTTAAATATATTATACACAAATTATATATATATATATATGATATCATAGTGATATCATTGGGTTCGTAAAACGGTTTGATCAATCTGACTAATAAATCAATAAATCAATAGATTGATGGAATTGACTACTGATTCGATTTTAAAAATATTGATTAATAAGAAGCTTTTAGCTCATTCAACCTGTTATCTAGTGGTTCAAGTGCTAATGTAATAGTAAATCGATGACGAAGCCGTGATCGGTGGGGCGTTGGTGCCAAAGTCTTTCTGTTTTTACCTTCTCCTATGGGTGTAAAGAAGAAAGACTTATTAATTTATTTACTACATTAATTTTAGGGTCAATAGTTAATAAAAAAATAAAATTAGTACAAATAAGTAATATTGTTTTTCTCTATGGTATTAACAATCTTTGCTTCCAAAAATAATAGTCTAACCCCTCAATGCTTGAGTATTTACCAAGTATTATGGTTAAAGAATATCTATGATAATACAAAAACATTTGGCACTAATTAACAAATAAAATAGATTTTTTTTACATGGTAAATAAACAAGGTAATAAATTTTTGTAAAGCAAAAATAATGTTAACAAAGGTTTTCAGGCATCAAAATTCCCCCACCAAAAAAGTTCCATATTATGAGTCACGAGTGACAGTGGAATTTTGGCGTTTCCATTTCTCTAATGAAAACCCTAATCCATTACTTGTTCAAGTTCATTAATTAAAGCCAAATAATAGCAGATTATTTGTATTTTATCTTTTTCATTTATTGCCGACGCTTAATTTATCTAATAACTAGATACTGATATCTATTAAGTTAAATAAAATCTGGAATTTGATTTTTATGTATGAAGAAAACAAATGTCAGGAGAATTTTATTCTCAATCCGTCTCGAATTGAATTTAATCAGATTTAACGTGATTATCATATACAAATAATTTATTCAAAAAAAACATTTCCATTTATTTATTTTTTTAATAAATAATAATTCACAAAGTTATCGACGTTGTTAGGTAAATACAAAAATTATGTGAGATGATATGAAGATTTAATTTTTGATGGCATATAATAAAATTCCATACCATGAAAAATTTATTGTTTGGAGATAATCTTTTTTGAACTCCTTATACCCACTTCACCGTGACAAATAATCTCAATCTCCTACTTTATAGCTCATGTAGCTTTAAAAGGAAAGAAAAAAAGAAAAGAAAAAAAAAAAAAGAACCATCATCTCATAAGTAAACAAATTTCAAATTATATCAATCAAATTTTTATTCTTTGATATTTCAAATACTAGTTTAATAAAATTGATTTTTCATTTTTTAGGTACATGGGGAGCAAGGAACTTAACCCGTAAAGGAAGTCTTGGATATCGCACAAAAGGGCTCTATACACCTTGCTAGAAGGGGATATCAACTCGTGGGTACCAACATCGAATGTCCAAGATGAGTTAAAGTGTTTGGTGTATCGTCAAATAATCAAAAATAAAATTACTTATTTCACTAAATATGAGTTTAGGGTAAATAGGGTCGAATCCATAGGGAATGGTGGATTTATCTCTTTCAAGGAAAATGAAAATATGAGAAATTTGAGAAATAATCTAATTCTAACAAAAATAAACAAATTAATGAAAATTAACTAAAATAAAATAACAAAATAATACCAATTAGAAGAGAGAATATCAATGAGAGAAAACCTAGCCAAATGAGTTATTTCCACCTTAATGTATTTGATTGATAATCGATACAAAAATTACTTGATATTATGCAAATAAATTGGTTATAGCCGCTAATTACTACGAAACGACCGATTTCTCCTTATTTCTTCGGTAATCAAGATACTATCGTTAATTACTTCTCTAATCGAAAGACAATTCAAGAGACTTTCGTTGGATTTAATGTTTTAACAGCATTAAGATCTAGAGAGATCCAATTCTAACCAGTAAATTCCAATCTAAATTTATTTAAATTAGATTATCTAATCTCTTGACATAAATTCTACTACTTGCGAGGCCATAAAACTATGTCAATCACCACTCTATTAAAAACACATAAAGTTTTACTGTTTTTAAATGATTATAAACTATTCTAGAGTTATTAAATATAGTACTCTATTTAACAATCCCAAAGACAATCATAAACATTAAATATAGAGATTAAATAAATACTTACAAATATCAAATAAATAAGATCATTTAAATTTCACAATTATCATTTATTAAGATTTTAATAATCTTTTAACTAGAAAAAAAATTAGAATGAACTCATAATAAAAGAAAACTCACAATAATAATTATTACTGGAAAATAAAATGAAAAGTACGAGAAGAATGTTCCTCCTTTCTGACAGCCTCTTGTGTGCTTTCCTGGATGTTGTGGTTGCTGCCCTCTTGAGACTGCCTCCAAGAATGTTTAAACAATATGTAATACTCATATATATATATATAGGAGTATAATCCTAGAACACTACTAAACAAAATAAAAATAAAATAAAAAGTAAACTTTCTAAAAGATAATACTTTAAGAGATTTACATATTTAAAAATTTATTTTTCTAAATATTAGAAATAGAATAAATATTTTCAATATCTCCAATTTCATCCCAAATTCTTCCTGAGTGTGCAATTGGGAAAGGATTTTTTACTATAGTAAATATTGCATTGCCTCTTGAGATCCATGTGCCTACGTACTAATAAAAGAGTATTGCTGTTCAATTTTCCATATTTTACAAAATTGCTCCAATTTAAATTATTTTTCTTTCTTTTTAATAATAAGTTGTCTCCTAAATTAAATGTCACAAAATATAAATATTAGTGTAATATTTATTCAAAAATAATACAAAATCAATCATAAATATTATACACATTTAAGTACTATCAGTGTCTATACAACTATTGCATCGCATGAAACAAATGACACTGTTTGAATTATTGTCTCCCACATTTGTTGTTGACACTCACCAATGATATGATATGCAGAATTATGCAACTCAACCCCCGATGTAAGAAGCGTCATCAGCTCATTTGAATCAAGTTCCACAATCATAGGGGAGAGGTTGGTTCTATTTGCGATCAATAACCCTTCTCAAATATCTCACAACTCAACTATAAATGAATTTGTGGCTCCCAAATTTCCAGAGAATCCCGTGATCCATAACCCGATCTCATTCCTGATTAATCCATCTGTTCCTATCAAGTTAGTACTCATATGGACTAATCCATCTATATTCAACTAGTAGAAGCTCTAGGAGGAAGGGACCAAGTAATCTAGCACGTGAAATGAGGGGACTATAATGATTTCTTTGAAAAGGCGATCCATCCATCACGAGTATAACTAGCAGCCTTAATCACTACACTCTCCAGGGAGAAGGTTTTGTCCTCAAACACCATAGTTCATCGTTCCTTCAAGATAGACCAAAGGGTATAAACAAAAACCAATGCCCAAGGACAACTTTAATACCCCTTTCGATAGAAAGGAAGACTTGAGATTGACTTCATATTTGATGAACTAAAGGTAGTTGTGGAACAAATGTGAAATAGTTTCCTTTGTCTCACAATAAAGCGGCCATGGGGGTCCATTGTCTTCTCTCATCGAAAACGATTATTATTTATCATTAATCTATCATGAAATAAAAGCCATACGAAAACCCTAACTCGCTCCTGACATCTCATGTACCAAATCATCTCCAACAATCAGTTGGAATTAAATGATCGATAGTAACTTCATTTTGGTGGAAGATGGAGTATACTAGTCCAACTGAAAACTCCCCTGAAGATTTTTTTATCGAACAGACATAATCTCACTTATTTGGATCTCTAGGAATCATCACCACTCTTATCTCATCCGCCATATTATCCGGTAAAAGAGATAATAGACAGGGGTGAGCATTTGGCTAAACCATAATCGAAATAATCAAAATTGACATAACCAATTTATTTTGATTATACAAATTTCATAATCATAAACTAACCAAATAAACTAAAAATCAAAAATTTATTTAATCGAAATAAGCGATTAATTCAGTTCGGTTATCCAAATTAATCAAATTATTGAAATCTTTTACTATAAAAACTTTTAAGTAACGTTGCTTTCTATTCATATCTATATAAAATATAATATATATAATTCAAATCAATTTGTGATTATAAATTGTAATTTTAAAATTTAAAATTCATTTATAATTTTAGTTTATCAAATTTATATGAATAATATAAAATTTACTCATAAAATTTTTAATTAATTCGGTTATAATTTTAATTAATTTGGTAATTTTAAATTTTAAATTTCACTTATAATTTCATAATCATAAAATTTTAAAATTTATATCAAATTCAGTCATAAATTTTTTCCCTTTTAATTTTTAATTATAATATTATAATAATATTTATATGAATAAAAATTATCTAAAAATATATATATAATATTTTTAATTAATTCGGTTAATTCGGTTTAACTGAAATAAAAATTGATAAAACCGATAACCGACAAAATAAACAAAATTAAAGTTTGATTTTACCAATTTAAATCAAATTTAGTTGTATTCAACATAATTATCGAATACCGGTGAATTATCCCAAAAAATATAATTTAATATTTGATTTTTATCGACAAATTTGCACATAAATTTTTGTTCATAAATTAGTAATACAAATATTATCATTACGTGATATAGATACTAAACTAGAGGGTATTTATTTTTGCCATTGACAGAAAAATACTCCTAAGATTTCCCAAAAACTGGTCACTTTGTGTTTTTGAGGCCACCGCAAGGCATGGACACCGTAGGATTTCTTCTTCCTAGAAAAATAAAATAAAATAAAATAAATAATACCCTTTATACGTCCTCCTGCATGCTAGAATTTTTTTCTAAAGCATTTAATTTTGAACTAAAGAAAAGAATACTACTTTACATTGATGAATTTTCCATACAAATAGATGTTTTCATGGCTCGAATATAATTCTGGAGAAAACCTCTCGCGTGTGTCCAATTTTCTAAATAAAATTTGATATTTGAATCTTAAAAAAGTGCACATTTGACGGATAAAAAAAATACAATTAATAAATATTTACTTATTAAAATCTGTACATGCAATTTTTTATATAAAAAAAATACAATTAACAAATGTACAAGTAAAGGTTAATTTTTTATATAAAAAAATCATAATTATAATAATATAGATAATTTAGAATTAATAAAAATATAATTATTATTATCGTATAAAAAAATAATATGTGATATAAAATAAATTATAATTATATAAATGATTTATATAATCAATTTATTTAGTGGAATAATAATTTGAGTATTGTCTCTGAGCCTATTTTTAATAGTTTTTTGGTCAAAGCGACGGGAAGATGTCGGGGAAGACTTTCTCAATGGAAAGTGAAGGTGGGAAAGGGTCCCATTAGTTTAATCCAAACATGTCCTTATTAAAAATTGGGCAGCCTTTTCTGTGTTGTCTACCTGCTACCCACCAGGTAATACTGCAAACTAAGAATAGGACGAGACAGTAATTAAATATTTTCATCTTGACTTCAATCATAGCTTAATTGGTTTAGTTATTAAAGACTTAGATTCCTTAAAGAAAGGTTAAAAATCGAATGTTGTGAAAATTTTATTCTCAGAAATTTAATCTGTTTTAAATTAAATTTAATAAAATTTAACATAATCATTGTATATCAATGACTTATAAAAAAAGAAATTCTAACTAAATCACAATTAAATTTTAAAAATAGAGAAATTTCAAATTCAGATACAAAATTGCCCGTTGCAGTTTCTCGGTATGCAGCTCAAATTTTGATAATTATAATAACAATTCTATATTATCTCGTACCACACCAAAAATCAACTAAAATTAATATTATGTAAGGGGAAAAGTGAACTCATTACTGTAAGTGATTTGATAGTCAATTTTAAATTTGGTATATAGATTTATTTTTTTATTTTTATTATTGATATCTGAATTTTATCTGATTATTCTGATTTAAATACTGTAAGATTCATTTTTAGGGGTTGATTTTTTTAAATCTTTTTTAATTATTTTTAAAATTTAAATTCGAAATCTTTAATAGCGGGAGTTTGATGCTACGCTGATTTATTGGGTTGTTACACAATTTATTTTTCACTTTCCTGGAATCAGAGAAAAAGTTGGACACCTTTTTCAGAATTTCGTCCTGCTAGCGATGGAGAATTTATTGTTACCTTAATTTTATAGTCTCTTGCTGTTATTTTAACTCTTTAAGTTTAGGCAGGGATTTTATAAAGGAATAAATACGTGTAATTTTTTTTTTTTAAATCCTCTAGCGTCCTATCACCATCACGATTATCGGCCGTCAACTTCCGCCATTGTTTGCCGCTGTGACCGCCACAGCCGATCTGTGCAACCATTACTTGTTTAGTGTCATTTTTTAAAGCTAATTGACAGGGTTTTAATATGTATAATATTTAAGATTAATTTTATATTATTTTTAAATAAATACTATATTAATATTTATGTTTTATAATATTTGATTTAGGAGAAGATTTATTATTAAAAAAAAAAAGTTAAATTGGAATAATTTTATAAAAAATAAAAAACTGGACAACAATACTTTTCATTAATACGTGAGTACATTGATTACCAGAGGTAATGAAAGATTTTTAAGATTTACTATAATAAAATTTCCTTTCTCAATGACACAATCAAAAAAAAAATTGGAATGAAATTTAAGATATTAAAAATTTTGAAAATTTTTATTCTATTCCTAATATTTAGGAAAATAAATTTTTGAAAATATAAATCTCAATCTATTTTATATTTTAGAAATTTTTATTTTAAAATTTTAAAATATTATCTTTTAAAGAGTTTTATTAATAAGAAAGAAATTTTAGATTTAATAATCTTATATATATATATATATATATATATATATGTATATATATATAAAAGAGTGTTACATGTCGTTAGAAAACACTTTTGGAGGAGGTGCAGGATCCCAAAAGGGGCGGCAGCCATCACAGCCGGTTTTTAAGTGCCATTTTTTTTTCTTTTCCAACATTAATAAAATCAAATTGTGAGTTTTTCTTTACCTTCATTCACTTTAATTCATTTTCTTTTATAAAAAAAATTATTGAAATCTTGATAAATAAAATTTATAACATTTAAATGCTTTTATTTACTTGATATTTGTGGGTATTTATTTAATTTCTATACTTAATATTTCATTTGCTTGATATTTATAGATATTTATTTAATCTCTATACTTAATATTTATGATTATTTTGAGATTATTAAATAGAGACATATATTTAGTAACTCTAAAATAGTTTACAATCATTCAAAAATAACAATATTTGTGTATTTTTAATAGAATGATAATTGATATAGTTTTATGGTTTCGCAAGTGGTAGAATTTATGTCAAAAAATTAGATAATCTAATTTAAATAAATTCAGATTGGAATTTACTGATTAGAATTGGATCATTCTAGATCGTAATACTGTCAAAACTCTAAATCCAATGAACGTCTCATAGATTGTCTTTTGATTAGAGAATTAATTAACGATGGTATTTTGATTATCGAAAAAGTAAGGAGAGATTAGTTGTTTTGTGGTATTTAACGGCAATAACTAATTTATTCACATAATATTGAGTAATTTTTGTATCGATAATCAATCAAATACATCAAGATATAAATATCCCATTTGTTTAGATTTTGTTCTTATTGACATTCTCTCTTTTAATTGGTATTATTTAGTTATTTTATTTTATTTTATTTATTTATTTTTATTAGATTTAGATAATCTCTCAAACCCCCCATATTTTTATTTTTCTTAAAAGAGATAAATCAACAATTTTCTGTAAATACGACCATGTTCACCCTACACTCATTTTTAATGAAATAGATATTTTTATTTTTGGTTGAATTGACATGCACCACTGATCTCTAATTTTATGATTTGAATCATGAATCTATTGAAAATTTATTAAAATTTATTAGAGGTTACACATTGTTGTTATTACTATTACCTAGGCAGTAAGTAAGGCTAGCTTTGAGCTGAGACCAAAGAAAGAAGATCAACCGAATCAAAGAAATAGAAGTAAAGGAACTCTTCTGAAATCCGTTTGCTTGCCCAAGTCCCCCAATCCAAAGGACAACAAACTCTAGGTTAAAATTTGTTCGTTACTAGAAAACATGATTTTGGTGATGAAAAAATCTATCGTTAAAAGTCAGAAATCCGTTACTAATATCTTTCAACGATAGATTAACGATGAAAAAAAATCTATCGCTAAAAACCACCCCGCTAAATATCAGCAACGGAGTACTATCTATCGCTGAAAAAAAAAATAGCGATGGATTGAAATCTATCGCTAATAATTTTTGAGTTATAAAGGAGAGTGCATGTGGCTCCACACATTAGTTATTATTTTAATCTGATATTAATCCGTCAGTAATCCATCGCTATTACCAACGGATTTTGTTTCGTCTGTTATTTTCTGTCGCTAATACTGTTTTTTCTAGTAGTGCTTCCAAACATGGAAGAAGGTTTTTATTTATTTTCTTTTCATTTTTTAATTGTAATCTCTTGAATATATTAATTAATTTGAATAGAAATATGTTTCAATATAATTAAATATTTTCATTTATATTGTAGTCCCGTAACATCTTTTTGGATACCATGACTAAGCTACCAATCCAGTATCTGAGATTTCGCCCCGACTAATCTGGATCAACCGCTTGCAGGGCTCAATTGAGGAGGTAGGTCTCCCAGTGTTGATTTTTTCGTTCTCATGGGGATCGAACTCCCGACCATAGTTAAGGGGCATCAGTTCCCGAACCAATTGAATCATCAGATGTTGGTGTCCCGCAACATCTTTGTTGAAGCTGCATATTGACCATGTATTTAACAGGTAACTTTATTTTGTTATACGATCAAATTTGTAATTAATAATACAAATTTAGAAATCAATAATTTTTTTATTAAAAATTTAGCAAAAAAAAAAGAATAAAAATTTTGAACTCTGGGTGTGATTATTTTTTTATTAGTAATCAGGTTTCAATAAATGTATAAAGTATGATGATGCAAGACATGATATTTCTTTAAAGATCAAAATTTTTGCTTTTGATGGTGATCTAGAGATAGACAAGATTCCGGATTGGGTGGCTCAGTGAGATAGGTTTATAATTACACAAAAGTCCCTGACTCTACGATGATAAAAATCAAAGCATTAAAACTGAACCAGGGAACCAAATTTGATGGGATAAATTAGTAGATGTCGAATGATGAACAATATCTTTTTCATAAGCCCTAAAAATCGAGAGAAAAGACAAAAAGAAAAATTCAAAATAATAATAATAATAATAATTTAACAAGTTGCTTGTCTCCCTCCCTCTCATCTTTCTTTCTTTCTTTCTCCCTCTCTCGTCCTCACTCTCTACCCCATTGGATGTCTCTTTTTTATTTTTGTCCATGTCCCCAATATCAAAAACTTCACTCCGACTAATTCAAATCGATTTAATTGTCAGGTCTCCTATAGAGAGAGATGTCTCCTTAAGTAATATTTTTCGTTTCCATGAAGGATCAAATACAAACACTTAATTAAGAGATACAAAATCATTCCCACTATATCAATCGCCGTTGCATGTCTCTCTCTTCACTTTCTCTTTATCCCGTTGCCTATCTTCTTCTCAAGGGTGATGTGCATTTAGAGTTAGGAGAACGCCTCGTTGTATAGCTATGATTATGTATGAAACTCAAATCAATTGTAAAATATGCTAAAACTCAAATCAATTGTAAAATATGCTATCAACCAACAGATACTCGCTCTGGTAAAATAATATATTAAAATTTTTAACTAAATTTTGAATTTAAAACTTGAAAATAATAAAAAAAATATACTGAACCAACGAATAGTTGGTCTGGTGAAATGTGACGCTAATTCGTTTAACTAAATTCCTGAATTCGACTCGTGGTTTGGGTATAAAAAAAATTATATTCGGAGGATAATTCTCTTAAATAAGTCACTGTAAATTTTAAACCGAATTAGTCAAAATATGATTTTGGATATTAATGATGGGAATAATATATATATATGCTATCAAGTTTGTAATTCAAGACAGATGTTAAGTTACAGTGAAAGACATGGTTGAGATTGAATGCTAGAATCAAAATGTGTGAGCTAAAAATTGAAGTTTACACTCCTATAGAGAAAAGACAAGAATGAACTACAAGAGATTTAAAGATGGTAGAAAATTATCCATTGCCAATTATGATACAACATAAAAGTTCTAGAGCTGCGGGAAAATTGAGACTAGAGTCAATTCAGTACAGGTGGAACTTGTAATGCAAAAATAATTTTGATTCCTTTTATAGAAAAAATTAACTTCTATTTATAAAACTATGTATTCTTTTGTTTTATTAAAAAGCTTTTTAGGAGTATTAAAACTAGAACAAGAAAAGATAAGAGGTTGAAATTTCCCAAACAAATCTTAAGTTCTATGTGCATGGTATTTAGTGAATTAGGACACTTAGAATTCATTTGCTTATTTTAATTTTTAACACATACGAAAAGTATTACTTGTATTGATGACAATAAGTATGATTAACTCCATCAATTGAGAGCAATTTAACACGAACTCAACTCTTTGGAGAGCATTCAAAACCAAATTGTATATGATGTTGACATGTCCCTCACATGTCCACACAACAAAAAAAATGCACCAAAAAATAACACAAAATTACACCCACACAATCCACATTCATAACCATATCAAGCCAGAGAAAACTCAGTACCCCTCAAAGTCAAAGACCATAGACCGTATTTATGGGCAAGTAGAGTTTGTAAACTTCAATCACATCCGAACAGGCTCTTGTCCATGCTTAAATGTTCACTTGGCATTTTTAATATCTTGCAGGATCTCTCTCTCTCTCTCTCACAATTGCATATACCACTTGGGTAATGCACTATTCTCATATTTTCGCGACAAATATTAAAAGATAAACTTATAATATTAAATCGGGTCCAAGGGTGTTTGGGGGGTTATACATTTATTTATCATGCAAGTAGAAGCATATGATAGCGAGTTGATGTGTCACGATCATATAGATCTCTGAGTAGCAATAATATGTAACATTAATCCAATATACAGAACAAAATCATAAAAATTGTAAGGCCAGGGACCAATCACTAACAATATAACTCTCTCAGGTAATGCATTTAATGCAACACCTTGAGATATGAGCTTTCACATATAGCACATAAATAAATGAATTTAGGCTTGTTAGTAAGAAACATTATATATGTACGTTCTGACACTGTTTCCTCCATGTGTTGTCATTTTTTTTCTTTTGAAACACTAAAGTTGATAAATTAGACATGAATATATTGATGTTGCGATATTCTGCTTAGTTTGGTCAATGAAGATTTTTGAGATACTAGAAATAGGCTTTAGGAGAGAGGTTATGAGCAGGTGAAAGCAGCCTTTAGTTGCATTGTATTAATTATCATAAAAAAATAATAATAAAATACAGCAGTCGAGGTTAGTGTCCATGAATATCAGTACTCAAGATTAGTTGGGATGAGGCCTTTAGGATTTGGAGGAAGCTTCTCTCTCCTTGAAAATTTGGGAAGCTTCAATATTAGTCACCTTCTCTCTTTGCTTTTGGCTTTGTGTTTAGGGGTGGGATTGGGTGCACTATGATTTGTTTTGCTTTTTGTCTTTTTTACTCTTACTGTCGGCGTTTCCGTGAAATTTTAGCTTTTTGGCTTGATCATGAGTAAGTCGTTTCTACATAATTTTTGTGGCTTCGTCGGTTTGTATTTGCATATAAAATATTAGGATAAAAAAAACTAATAAAAACATGTTTCTCCCCAAAAGCTTAAGTTTGTAGAAAAAGTAATTGGTTACGTAAAATATTATTGAAATAAAAAAGTTTTGAGTTCGAACCAATTTAATCTCCTTCAAAGAACTTGTGTGCACGTCTACCCTTTAAAATTCCAGTTTAAAAATGTATCGTATAATGTATAAGTTCTTCATGTTAGAGGCTGAATTGAAGCTACAAATTTTTTGCGATAGGGTTGAAGTAACTATTTATTATAAGATATTCGATATAATTTTTGTGTAACATTAAAAAATAATAATATTCTATAATTTATTAGTCGTGAGAGATAGAAAATTATTACTTAATATATTGTGTTGAATCGAAAAATGACTATTAATATGTACAAACTTTTATTGTAAAAAATATGAAGGAGTGACCAACTTTTATATATAAAAAATATATATATCTACTTAAGTTTTGTGATAAAATAATTAATTTAATTGATTATTATGTGAATTTAATGGACGTAGACTCATTATTATATATCATTAATGAATTAAGTCTTAAAAAATTGAAGGGGGATGATAAATATATTGGCATTGTCTTGTCTATGTTAAAGTCTTAACGAAAAGCTCATATGCAAAGGAAGAGCCATTGAAAATGGAGAAAAAAGTATAAAACATAGAATGGTTGCCATGAACATGCCATAACTGTCCCTCAAGTCTTTCCCAAAATAGTATCATTTGGTGTAAACCATCACTCGTCCCACGCGTTTTTTTTGTTGCATCTTACATCGGAAAAAAAGAAAATATTTGACACTTTTTCTCTCTCAACTGAGATTTAAGTCATAGATTAGGTATAATGTTTTCCGATTTCATATGGTGTATAAACATCGTTGTCACAAGTTCGGAAGGAAATCCACACGAATCCAAAATGTTATGACGGTTAGCTCGGATATGTTATGATGATACAAAATTTAAATCTATCTGCATGATATATGCAGGACTACTAAATGCATGATTTGGATCCCATGTACGTGTTGTGGTATATTAATACTGCGTGGAGTTCCTGAGTTAATTTTCTTCCTGCGATTGCTCAGGCCTGTTTCGCCATCAATTTTGATCACATTCAAAGCATAAAGCTGTTTCAAATGCATTCTTTCGAATATGGAAGAGGCTATGCAACAAAATCGCTAATTTCCATTTTATCGATCAATGGTAGGTAGTGATAGAAACTGGCACGATATTTTTTATGAGTTTAAATAGTAGAGCGCTGAGCACGTCTAAATTCAAATATTAAAAATGGATTTTGTCATAAAAAAAATTTCCATCTGAATGTTTTCGTGAGTTAATTGATGTGGTGACAGTTCAGATATTGAGTTAATTAAAATGAATTTTTTTAAGTAACCAAGTCGACATTTAAAAATAAGAGTGATATACAAAATTGTACAAAACAAATTGGCTTATAAAATTATTCAATATGACATTGTAAACAAAGAAAATATCTTATCTGTGTAGGAAAAATATTTTAATACCCTTATTTAAAAATAAATGTGGTATACAAAATTGTACAAATTATAGGAGCATTAAGTTAATAAATCATATCATGAAATTTTGAGAAAAAGTGATTAAAAAAATAATACAAAAGAAGACCAAAGAGACCGAAAATCAATTTACATTTTGCCTAAAAGGTTTAAGACAAAAGCCGTACACTTCCTCTGAGGATTAGTTGAGAAGTATTAGGAGAAGAAATATAACTTATATATGGTGTTTACTGATCTAGAAAAGGTATATAACAAAATTTATCGAAAAATTATGTAGAGAATTTAAAAAAAAAATAATATAAGAGTACCACATATTAAAGTGATAAAGGACATTTACAAGGAGATAGTGGCAAAAGTAAAGACATTACGTGGATTAATCGAAGAGTTTCCAATAAATATAGGGTTATATCAAAATTTAATATTAGATCCCAATTTTTTTACACTAATTATGGATGAACTCGAGTGAGACAATAGTTGAAAGAGAATATGATGAATTATTTGCAAATGAAAATTTTAAATATCTAAAATTAATTTTATAAAAAGACAAAGAGATTCACAGAAATGTATCACATAGAATATAAGCAAGATTGTAGAAATGAAAAGGTATATAAGGTATTTTATGTGAACGAAAGATATCTTTAAAACTGGGAAGTTGTACATAATGATGATTACATTTGTTTTCTTGTCTGGATCTGAATATTGCACAATGAACCAAAAGTATGATTAAAAGATGAGAGCTATGAAAATGAAAATGTTAAGTAGGTGTGTGAATATACAATGATGGATAAGATAAAAAATAAATGTATTAAGGAAAAAGTTGTGGTTGTGTCTATAAAGAAAAAATCAAGAAAAACACGATTAAAATGATATAAACATGTATATAAGCGACTGATGGAGGATCCAGTTAGGTGGTGGAAGATTATGACAAGTACTCGTATTAATCAAGGAAGAGTGAGATTTAAAAAAAAATTGGATAACAATAGTAAAATATAATATGAATTATCTAAATATAAATAAATATATGATGTAAAATAGAAGACAGTAACATAAAAATATCTATATTCTCGATACCATTTAATAAAATAAAAATACGATTATTATTATCATATAAAGAAAAGAAATATAGATGGATATATGATATAAAATAAAATATAATGACGTAAAAAAATTTATATAATTGATGTTTTTTAATAGAATAAAGAATTGATTATTGTTGTTGTTGAACCAAGTTGATATCGAAGTAATGAAGTTTTTATGATAAATTTTGTTGTAAATAATATTTCATTTTTCATATCAATTTCGATAACCGGTGATTGCACGATGATTGATAAATTAGCTATTCCATCCTTTTGTGAATCTACATATGGAATTTGGTACATATATACGTGTGTGTACAAACATTTCATGTGTGATATAAGTACAATGTAGGTTTAAGTGAAATATAAACCTAATTGATGGAATATAAATCAAAGGCCTATTATCATGAAATTTAGAATTTTTTGAATCCACACTCATTGGACACAATATGACTAGAAGCGTGTCGTTAATATACGAATAGATACAGTCCACTCTTTTGGTATACACTAACCAGCTCTCTCTTGGTAACTATTTGATCGGCTCTCAAATCTGATCAATACTCCACAATCCTATTCGGCTAAAGATAATATACATTTCCCTTAAAGCATGGAATCAACTTCCCGCAATAGGAAGATAAATCTTTGATGGTTGTTGATAAGGAAAAAAATATTTTGTAATTTGGATCTTCTCAAATAATAGTATTTCAAATCTTTGAGAATCTGTTACTGTGATTCTCATAATCTCAAAATATTTCCATAAGAAAATTAAGATTTTAATACTCAGAAAACATACAGAACTCATACAGTCAGACTATATATACCTCATTAACTCTACTGACCGAATAAGTTCTCTCTCTGAATTCACACATAACACACCATAGAAGAACAAAGTTCTCTTTCAGTCTATTTCTCTCTTTTTGAAAATCACTCTTTAATTTGAGCGTGAGAGTTTCTCCTACCAGAACACTCTTCGGCGGTCTCTTGTAAGACTCATTCATCAAGATCGATAGGTAACCAATCAACCTATTTGAGTATTTGTGGAATTAAACCCACTTCTAACACTAATTTTTCAAGAAAATTTCTCTCCCCAAATTCGTAGAAGGTATTGGACATTTACCTCATTTCTCATGAGATTTGGGGTTCTACATACATGCACGATGATCATATTCAATGTAGAAAATAAAAGAAGAAATTAAAGAAAAATGTGAAATATGTTCTTGAGATCACATCACGTGATAATAAATGAATGAACAAAGTAAAAGATATACATACAAATTGCTGAGGCTATATTTTCGTCATAGATTGCAAATGCTTCAATTCAGCCTTTAATATATGACAATTGAATTGAATGGTCTTTACTAATTATAACCATGGCAATCAATTTTAAACTGCTATTCTGACTGCTGAATAAATTAAATTCTCCCGTGTATATATGTTTGTATATTAATTCTCCTAGTTCAGTATACATATGTATTTATTTGTGTAGGGACCTCTCTCTAGATATGACTCAAATTTCATAGGGTACATTTTTGTTGATCATGAAAGTAAAGTTCTGCATTCAAATATGTCCTTTTCTTGGGGTTTAACCTTAATGCAACATAGGGTAAGTCGTAGGCCTGAAAATGGAGATCAGGGTCAGGATTCAGTGAGCTTAAATTCTTAAGGGAGGTACCATCCAACCATTCAAATTTGCCTAAGGTACTTCTTTTGTTGGATTTGTGGGCACTGCATGAATCAAGTTATATACACAGTTCTACCATTTTAAATCCTTTGAATGCAAGGAAAATATTTTTTCAGTAAAATTATGAATTTACATACATAATTTTTCTTTACTTTTTCTATTGAACACAGATACATACGTACGTACATATATATATATATATATATATATATATATATAGATAGATAGATATAGATATAGGCAACCAAACACAAGAAACCAGGAAAAAGATGTTTTTCCCCCCTGAAATAACCACAGCCGCGGTGTCTCTGAGTTCTTGTAATTCAAGATAGACAGACAACCTTGACCATAAGCCCCAAAAAAAAAAATGTCGCAAGAAAAATCTAGGCAAGGTGGCCCTAGAAAGCGTAAAATCCGGAGGGAGAAAACTTTTAAGGAAAGCATCCAATGTAGCTGGATAAAATTACTCTTGTACACCACCCAATAGGTCTTTGCAGAAAATAAATGTGTTTTGTAATGACAGACACCATCACATCTTGGTCACGAGAATGTGTTATTTATTTATGAATTAAACCTAAACATTGTCCAATTTATAGCACAGGGGGTTTATGAAATCAGAATTACACGATAAGCACAAATTTATCTCTTTTTAACCGGCACATCATCGATTTAGTGATTAAAAATTGATGATATTTAAAAGAAATTTCAAACACAAATCTTGTATATAATGGAAAAAAATGTTCAAAAAGTTTTATCTCTTATAAATCCAACTAAATATAAATTAAATTTAGTTGAATTCTATATAGTATTGAATATAAATGAATTATGAAAAAAAATTTATCTCATTTAAAAGAATTATCAAATATACTAACAATCAAATCATACCTACTTTACAATATATAATATATTAAAAAAGAAAAAAAATAACTTATAATTCAATTGGTAACATTTTTTTTTATAAAGATTTTAAATCTGAACATATCACAAAAAATATATTAAAAAGGAATAAATCAATAATTAGATGCGGATTATCTAGCCAGGTCAGGCTTGGTCCAGACCGTTGTAGCTCCTTGAATCCGACTTGATCCTCTGCCCTTTCACCTTTCACCTTTCATCTTTCACCTTTCACCTTTCCATTGCCTTTTTCGATATTCCAAATGATATTTTAACTCAACTATAAAATCTTATTTAAAAAATGATTTTTTTTAATATAAAATTTTTAATTTTTTAATTTTAAATTTAAAATTTTAAAAAATATAACATTTCAAGTATTCGATAATACCAATTTACCATCAATAGGTGAAATTCTCATTATTTTAACCCATTTGTGTTGGTTTTTCGTTTTATTTGAAAAAAAAATTGTGTATACAATTTTAAAAATTAGAACATCAAATGTTGTATACTCTCCTTAAATAACTCTTAAAAGTTATAATTTTCAAGAAATTATAGTTTTCAAATGAATATTACATTTTGGCTTGATATTGATTTTGTGGTTTTACTCACGTTTGTACATAACTTCGTGGTGATAAGGATACATCTATTTTAAGTCTCCGTAGAGTTGGCTAGCCCTTTGGATTTGGTACATCTCTTTGATCATCTATTTAGATAATTTTTTTCTTTTTGATTTCCCGATTATTGTGGGGGTTATAATTTACGCTCCACAGGGTTGTATTCAAAACAATGTAAACACTAGTTTATAAAGAAATATTAAAAATTCTTATATTTCTATACGAAAAGGTTTTGTTCTAATTAAAAATTATTAGAAGTAAAATAAAATTAAAATTTTCACGTATATGGCATTGAGGAGAGAAAGAGGCAGAGGCTTGGCTAAATTCGTTCTCAGCCAATGCCAGCGGCTCAACCGAAGGTGCGGGTCATTTTAAAACCTAAGATCACGTTCCCTCCCTCTCCTCAGTCTTCACTGCCCTTCTTTCTTCGTCTCACCCTCTCCCTGTGTCTCAGCTTCATTTCCATACAAATCGACGAAGGACGACTCATCTCCATACAAATCGACGAAGGCTTGTTCTCTCTTCGGCTCATCTCTCAGGTTCGTCTTCTCTCCCTCTCTCTTCTCTTCTCCACCTCATCGCCTTCTTCACCTCTGTTCAATTCTTCTCCTTCTCTCACACGTGCATTATCTCTCTCTACTTCAGATAGAGCGAGAGTAGCAGGTTAGGGCTCGCATTCCTTGCGATCTTCATCGTCTAACCCAAATTCTCCTTCGGTGAGTTTTGTCTCTCTTTTCATTTCACGAAATTTAGATTGGTTACGATTTAGGGTTTAAAATTTTCAGAGTTCAGTTAGGGTTTCTTTCTTCATCTCTCAGTTCTGATTATGTTTCTGTTTTCATTTTTGAAAAATTAGGGTTTGTGGGGGTTCAGAGACACGAAAGGTGAGTTGCCGCCGAACTCTCTTCTTGCTCTTTCTTTTGATCTTTCCTCGCATGCAAAGCATTGATCTGATGGTTTCTTCATCGATTTAGATCTTACTGTTTTTTCTCCTCTTCGATTTGTTCTTTGATTATGTTCTGTTGCATCTTCTTTCTCTCATGTCCGTCACTGTGATTGATCTCTTTTTTCGTTGAATTGTTAAATTTGTACCGCGTGAGTAGTGATTTGGTTTGATTTTGGTGAAAATTGAGTGGAATACTGAAGTTTATCTGACAGAACTAAATTGATATATCTGACAGAACATTGGAATACTATTCTGCCACTGGACTAGTGCCTTTCATGAAAATGTGTATCAAAATCAGAATTTGTTTGGCCTCACTTTTGCTATATTTTTGAAAACAAGACTGATTGAATCGTTTGGGAAATCATTGAACCAACCTTTATTTTGAAAGCAGCTTGGACAAAAGTTTTCTTAGGATGTCACCAAAAATAAGATAATGTTAACAAATATATTGGTGTGGCATAAATGCTACGTCATGGACTCACAATTGTAGTGCAATTTTGTAGATACAACTTTTTCTATATTATTATCTTCATGGGTATTATGTAAGGTCTTTTCTAGAAGTAATGTGGATATTGGAAGGGCCTTAATGTTCCAGAGATAGGGAAATGTCTGTATTTCTATCCTCCAACTATTTTTTGTATGGCCTGGAAGGAGATTAACTTGATTGATAGCTGGATTATAGTATAAAAATTTTTTTGCACTCTCTGAAGTTGCTTTTGAGTGTGGGTGAGTGTATATTTGATATTATTGATTTTTGTTGATTTATTCCTTCCATTTATTTGGATTTTTCACACTTTCAGTCCTTTAATTTGTTTCTTTGTTCAACTACAAATATAACTAGTTTTATGCTATAAAAGACCTTTTGTGCTCTTGTTAAAGGCTACTTTAAATGAAAAGTTTTTCAAGTAACATGTGATGGTAATCTTGGATTTTTGATACTATTGAAATTTGTGGTCAGAGCTTCTCATTGAATATTATGTATCTTTTGTGGAATTTTTAATGAGGACGCCATATTTGAAAATTTTTAAGAGAGTCATTAATTCCAGCAGAGCTTCACTTGTGATTGTATCACTGTGAAATATGAATGAGATCTGAAATTCTGCTGGATCTATTGAGTGTGCTTGGACTCAAGTGGCATGTACCTGAGGATTAGACATACCTAATTTTTATTCATAATAATAATATTTATGTTATAAATAATGTAATAAAATACATAGTTAAAGTAAAAAAAAAATGAAAAAGGGCAAAGAAAGGAGACAATGGCCCTGAAATTTTATTAATAAGATTTTAAAAATTATAATTTAACATTGCTTTTTTTCTAAAATAATTAATTTTATATCCTAAAATTATAATTTCAAATACACATTGTATTTTATCATTCTTATACAAATTTTTGAGTTTGCTCCCTCTGTGGAGTAATCATTTCTCCCATTACTCCTACCCCCTGACATATTACTAAAAGATATTGTGAGTTCTATTTCAGTTGTATTTTCTTTCTGTTTGTTCCTATATCTTCTTCTCTAACATCAGCTCAATAGAGAAGATACCTAGGTAACACTTTTGTGCAGAACAAACAGAGGGTATAAGCAATTTTCTCATCCAAATATACCGTTTTCCTAAGTGGTATCTGAATGAAAGCACAATGGAAATCTTACCTGTCATAGCAACAAGCTTAAAAAATTTTCTGGCCTCAGTTCTTCATTTGAAAATCACTGGCGAAGTATAATATCCTTAATTATGTTGATAAATAGCTACATCAAAACTTGAATAAGAACCGTTCAGTTGATCTATATACAGGTCACAACAGTTTCCTGGATGTTCTAAATACATAACAAAAAGTTGTACTACACTACTCTTTGATAGTACCAGCTATCCTGGTTTCTGTAATTGTCTTGCAAAGCCAGCCATGTAAATCAGATATTGTGGATCCAAAATACCTCATGCCCACAAGAGTGATGACAGTAAAATTTACCTCATAATCCATACCTTGTGCTCACAATGTGCTCCAGATATACAGGACCTTTACATTCATGATTTTCTTATGTCATTTTTTATCAAACTCATTTTACAAATGGTGAATATCTCCTCTACAATAAAAAATCCACTGAAAATGGTAAATAAGGAAACTCAACAACACTAGGGAATCAGAAAAGTTATGTTTTGCACTTTATTCTGGTCCTATAAGGAATTAAACTGATGGTATATGATGGTAACAAACTATACCTTCTCAACCACAAGCCTGCAATCTCCAACACTGGATTAATCTTTCTCACATTTCATAATTCTTCATAAAGCACTTCAACTTGGAAAGATACAGGGTTGGAGATCTCTCTCAAAAACAAAATCACTTCAGCACTGCAATTTTGATGACTAAGCCACCAATTAGATTATGGGAACTTGCATTCTCTTGTTGGAGAATCCTGTATGAAGAATAAAGTAACCATGAGCCAAAGATTAAAAACTCATTTTCAATTAGCATCTTGGATTAACTATGACAGTAACAAATCTTCATATAAACAAATGCCTAGGCATTAGCAAGGTGAAAAAGAGCCACAATTGCAATATATTAAAATTGAAACCTCTATTGCACAATTTCAATATTTCAAAACAGTCATGCCGATGTAATCAATTATGAATGATTTTTTGCCTTGGTCATGTTGACAAGGTCCACTTCTGTTCCATCTGCGGATGGTCGACATTTACTTTCTCATTTATCAGAATTTTATGGGAGTGACTGTCCATCCATGAAACTTTATTTATGTGATCAAAAGTGGTAATGAGCCAACTGGTGACACCAGAAATTCCGTTCTTTACAGCCTTCTCTTCTTATGGACAAGACAAAAATTAAAATAAAAATGTAAAGTTAGTTTCCAAGGCCCAATTTTGCATAGCTTAGGACTTCAATTGGTTATTCTTACAATTTAATAAAATCAATGGCATCAAATGCCACTCATACATAACACTTTTTGAGGGACAAGTGAAATTAATGGTAATTTAAGAGGGGACCCTCGTAATTTTCCCCGAGGATTGTGCATTAAAAAGGGCATGATAAACATCAAATTAAGATGATGATGAACCTTGTTCCAACTCCAGAGGTCCCTGAACGCGACTTGTTCACCGGCAGCGGCGAAAATGTTGACATCTCCAAGAATGTCAGTGATGTCACTACTGAAGTCCGACATTGAAGCTCTCATAATTAGGCTAATTTAGGGTTTAAAGGGCGGATTGTGAGAGATGGAAGAGGAGGACGAATTGGGGAAATTCGATGGGATTTGGATGGAAAGGAGTAAGATGAAAGAGGGAAACGAGTGTTTGGATTCGATAGTTTTAGTGCTCGAGGACAAATTCTTGCTATTGCTTCCTATTTCGAATGAATCAATAGAATTGGATTCGATCAGAAAACGAAACCCTACAACGCTTTAAAATCGCATTTGCACTTGTGGTTTCTAAATGACGTCGTCGTTTCGAGAAGCTAGCCACATGATTTTGTCCGTGGCATAAAATCCCGTCAGCATATTTCGAATTTGACGGTCATGGTTTGGCGGGAAAAAAAAAACTAAAAGATGAACCACATGATGGTTCTAGTTTTGATTTCTAAAATCGGAGGATTTTGGTTTTATGATTAAATGGTAATAATTTTTGTAATTTTTCATAACTTTTTATTATTTTTATTTCAAATTTAAAAATTTTTAAAAAATTTTAATTCTAATTTAACCATAAATCTTAAAATAAATCAAAAAAACGAAATCATTTGTTTAAAGATTTCAAACCATTTTCACAAATTTATATTGATTTTATAAAATTTGCCTACAAAGTTTGCTTTTAATTTATAACCAAAATCTTAAACATGTGATCGTTTATTTAATGGATCTTATTTAGAACCGTAACATTTGCCAAGCAATTTTAGTTGGATATTTTTACCGATATCTGAATTCATATTCCAATCAATTGATATTTGTAAGAAAAACCAAGTGAAGTCCAAAGCTATGCAAAATTGGGCCTTGGAAACTAACTTTACATTTTATTTTAATTTTTGTCTTGTCCATGAGAAGAGAAAGCTGTAAAGAACGGAGAGAAGGATGTTTAGTATGTGGTAAAGATAGGGTCTAACCACTGGTCTCAACTAGCTTAGCTGTCAAAGGCTTGAGTTCATCACAAGATTTCCTAGGATCATATGTTGTTCAATCACCTTTGCACCAAAAAGAAACTAGAAGGGCATAGGGGCTGATTAAAATGGACTGTAATTCTAGAAAAGGTCTATATAATTGTCAGTGAAATTCCACTGGAGCAAACTAGTTTAACATTGGTGTTGATTTGTTCTCAAACATGTGTGTGGTGCTAGAGGGAACCGAAATAGATGCAACATGAGATAGTAGGGTATATGATGTGCTGTTATAGCTCCTAATTTTTCCATTGATGTGGCATAACCAAAGATGAATCAAGAAATGAGTTCATACAGTCTAATGCAGTTTATTGAATTTTAATTAATGGCCAATTCACTCAGATATAAGATATTTTACATTCATTTGTCTTAATCTCAAGTTGTGCATTAGTGGTTAAGGTTATAATTGTCACGTGTTACCAAAATTCTTAATACATTCAAAGAGTTTCGTTGATTGAAGAACATACAGAAAAATCCTAATACTGGTAATGATGACCTGTGAATCTTCTCGTGGAGAAGCAAATTGGCACCATAATGATTTGGAGACTACTTTTTTGAGGATCTTCCTTGTTATAATGGCTGTTGGCAAAGAATTAGTTCAGCCTATTTTCCTTCCTGAACTACCATTCTGTCACCATCTGCTTCTTTTTTTCTTTTGAATTTAAATTGGAAAAATAAGGTGCTTTAAGGTTGTTCTTTTAGCAATCCCTTATTTTGGAAGCTCAAAGTGGGAATTGTTCCTCTTTGGCTTATGAAGGTTTTGCTCAGGACTTTCTATTGGCAATAGTAGAACTTTATTTGTTTCATTTATATCAATTTCAGGGGATAGCTGTTGTTGCACTTATGAGACATTTTGGGTGCATTTGCTGGTAATAATCTCCATCTTGGTTAATGGTACAACTATTTATTTTAGAAGTGGATGTCTTCTGGTTGACTTATCAATCCATTGTCTCTCATTTAGCTTTTGATCTTGAGGTTTCTCTTTTATCTATCTTCTTCTCAGCTGGGAACTTGCTTCAGCTTTAAAAGAGGCAAAACCTAAATTTGATTCAGCTGGTGCTAAACTAGCTGCTGTTGGTGTCAGTACTCCTAACAAAGTTCGTATCCTTGCTGAGCGGGTATCTTTTTCTCCTGTATCTTTTTCCAAGTGAAAATATACTGTATGACCTTATAATTGCGAGAATGCTAATAACTAGATAAAGGTGTCTATGTCATGTTTAGATACATCTATTTTAATCTTCATCATGCATTTGTGTTTAGAGTGATACATGAAATATTGCTTCTAGCCTTTGAATTGGAATTAGTTTGAGGGCGACACTCCATTTTGCGAAATGTATGAGTAACATATTGTGTTTGAGAAGATGTACAGTTGTCTGAGTTAACTTTGTGGAAATGGTTACACATATATGCTTTTACTCATCATTGTTAGTATGAGATCTTTTGTGCATGCCAAACTCTGTAAATAGGATCCTGGAAAGCTAGTCATGGCTGATTCGTCTATGCAAAATCACTAAAAGAAGACTCCCATAGAATTCTGATATTATTCTAACCAATTTATCATGCATGCTAGCGAGGAATAGTTTTTATCTTGTATTTATTATTATTTTTTTGGGGGGGAGGGGGAATGGGCTTTTGCTACTCTGAGCATGGCTTTATCATGTTTGTTGCATAATCTTTTCCTTTTCTAGTTTGTATGAGGCATTTAGATGGGCCAAAGAGATATTATTAGATGAAGAAAGGAAAAAGAATTACAAAGAGAAGTGGGAGAGGATAAGGTGTCCTTATAAATATTCAAATGAAATAGAAAGAGAAGGGCACTAACACCATTGCCGTGAGTTTCTCCATATCTAAGTATCCTCTAATGGCACTGGTAGCTAAAGACTATAAGGAAGCTAAGAAAACAATCTTATCCAGAAGAGATTATACTGGGGAGATTCTTTCATACCAAATGCACCTGATTTTCCCCATCATTGCTGAAGAAACTTTTGCATCCTCGCCCACACCAAAACCTTTAAAATGCCAAAAAATAAAGAAAATCTTCCAGAAATACTGGTTGTACCCATGCATTGCCCAAAATATGGAAAAATTATTCCATAGCAACCTAGCAACCTAGCAACCATATAGTGTAAAAAGAGATGGTTTCTTGTCTTCCCACATGGATGATATGTTGTACACATTTGAAAAAAAAAAAAAAAACCTTATTTGCTATCCTATTGTGCAACAAATCATTAATGTTAATCCTATTGAGCACAACTGTTTAGGCAAAAGCTTTAACCTGATGGGAACTTTAATCCTCCGAAGCACATAGCTGGAGCAGAAAACAAGGTTACAAAGTTCCAGTTCAATTGAGTAAAGAAAGAATTATTAGAAAATGATAGGAAAATGTTTAACGGTCCAAACGCTCTTATTAGAAATATTTAAAACCAGAATAAGATAAATTATTTCAAACAAGGAATTTAACTGTGTTTCCCAATTATTCAAGTTATGGTGGAAATGGAAATTTTAAGTGTACGTCCCTTTCATATATAAATGACTCTGAAATTGGGGCATCACGTATAAACAAAAAATTAAACAGTCTTATGAGCAGAGGAAATAAAAGAACATCACCAAGCCAATATCTTCGCAGAAATGAATGCCAGACCATTAACCTCATTGAAAAAGAATAAATGGAGGTCAGAATTTTTTCTTTTAATCAGAAAAATAAGAAAAGAGTTTGGCTCTCGGAAAAACAATACCAAAAGTAGGGGAAGAGTGCTCTATAAAGAACGAGAGTGTACAAAGTCATTGACATGCATAAAAGATTCCAAAGACTATGAAGTCAAACACAAACATTTACACTTCAGAAAAATATCCACAAAACCCGTGAACAAATCTCATGCCAGACCATTAACCACATTGCAAGAGAATAAATGGAGGTCAGAATTTTTTCCTTTAAACGGAAAAAAAAGAATTTGATTCACAGAAAAACAATACCGAAAGTAGGGGAAGAGTGCTCTATAAAGAACGAGAGTCTACAAAGTCAACGACTTCCATAAAAGATTCCAAAGACTATGAAGTCAACCGAAAACATATGCACTTTAGAAAACTATCCACAGAACCCCCGAAGAAATCACCACATCCTTAAAAAATTCTTCTAATCCTTTCTTTCACTCCAACCAAAACACAACCAAAGGGAGCATGATGACGGGACTTCTCTTTGCTGTGCAAACTCTGACACTGCTTAAATTGCACAACTAACTCTATACAGAGTTTAAAGTCAGCCAGTGTAAGTGCAAGAGAGCGGAAATTTTCCGCCACAATGATTGAATCCAAGTGCAACAAAGAAGCAGTGATATACAGACGCAAGATCTCTTCTGTGTAATGAACACCTATTTACCAAAACAATGCTACTGCTTTGGATATTTTTCGACAGAAAATCCTTCTTGAGTGGCCTCCCATGCAAAAACAGCAATGCTTGGAGGACTGGAGGAATTCCAAGTATCTTCTGAGGAAAAAGAGTCCTTTTCTTGTCCTGCAATTAAATCTGAGCAAATTTTAGTTTTTCTTACCCTTGAAAGTTCTGGTGGGTGAACACCTCCAAGGTGCAATGTCTCCCCTATCTTAATCTGTCTTAACCGTTTCATGCCATTCAAAGAAGTTACAGAGCTCCTCCATTTCCCTACATTTGCTTGTCTGCTAAAATTACACTCCAAAAGGCATGCTCTATTTGGACCCAGAATAAGGAGCAAACTAGCACCTCTTTGTCCAGTGCTAACTCATAGATGAGGGAAACGACTCTTGACTTGACCAGGGCTACACCAATCATCGTGCCAAAATGAAACTCTCAACTTGTTACCTGTCTTAAACTCTACCTGCCCTTAAACACTTCTCTCCTAGTCTCCTTCTAGACAAGAGGGTCTGCAAAGTCGAGGACATTTATAACAGATTCCAAGGAGTTGGAAGTCTACCAAAAAATATAGACATTAGAAAATTATCCACAAAACCCCAAAGAGATCTCCACCATTAAAAATTCCTTTTCTTCCACACCAACCAAAACAAAACTAGAGGAATCATATTGGTGGCTCTGCTTTTTGCTGGACAAACTCTCACACTGCTCAAAGCTCGCAACTTACTTGTATAGAGTTTCAAGTCAGCCATCATAAGTGGAGACAGAGGAAACTTTCACCCAAGTGCAATGAAAAAGTAGGTTATATACGGACTTAAAATTTCTTCTGCATAACAAACACCTATTGCAGCATTGCTT
This sequence comes from Dillenia suffruticosa, assembly GCA_033439265.1. Taxonomy (NCBI): domain Eukaryota; kingdom Viridiplantae; phylum Streptophyta; class Magnoliopsida; order Dilleniales; family Dilleniaceae; genus Dillenia; species Dillenia suffruticosa. Next base: position 5,912,891 of record JAVTVX010000027.1, read on the forward strand.
ACACAAATACACGAAATCTAACCAGTCTTGACAGCGTGTCCATGTACTTGAGAGAAGAAATGATAGTTTTGATAATTCGATCAAGAGGTTCAAATTTTTCTCTTTCAAAAATAAGGTCAGAAAATTTAGGAGTTGAAAAGCTGCATTTTTCTTACGTGAAATATGAAAGAGCCCAATAAATACTTGAACTAATTTGCTCTTTGCATTAAATCTTATATGGCTACTAAACTTATTTGGTTTTTCAGAAAATGACTGATACAACAAAGAAGAAAAGGGCAAAAGGGAGAAAACGAACTTAACTTGAGAGAGAGATGCGTGGATTGCATACCAATGTTAAACAATGGAAAACCCAGCACCCAGAAGTGAAAAGCATAAAAACCGGACGGAAAGACCGGTTTAACATCAAACCAGACAATTTTTGGTGCAAAAATACCCAAAGAACTAGACACTGTAAAAAAATCACAATTTTGTAAGAATTGCTCGAATTGTCAATCGGAAACAAGCTCCTTTTCACATTGGAATTCCACTTTTCCAACCAAACCCAAATCAAATCAGGAAAAAGGGACGTAAAGAAGACAAAAGGCAGAATAGAGGGGGAAAAACCCTGACCTTGTACCTCTCTCTCATCTCCCTTCCATCTCAGTCTCAACATTTGTCTGCTCCTGGGGCACACACAACTCAAAGATCTAACAACCTCATTCTCGTCCTCCTCCTTTAGGTAATAATTCTCTCTTTCTCGTACCGATCCTCTCATCAAGGTTCAGACTGCCATAATGATCTTCAATTTTTGGATTGGATGATGTTTGAAATTTGAAGTTGTAAAATATATATATATACTTTTTAATGTGTGGATTGTTAATGACAATTGGACAAATAAAATTAGTTTGTGTTATAATTTTTCTTATTTTCTATGTCAAGAGAATAATATATATGACATCGTAATGATGTCACGGTTCAAGCACTATCTAACCTTGGTTGAACCAACAATATGCCACTCGTTCATTTTCCAATTCGATGTCCAACCCGATTTTGAAAATTACTGTGATGAAAAGAGACAAAACTTATGAAAAGCGACCGGATAGAGAGAGATATTATAAGAGAGGGAGAGATTAAACACCAACCACCTGATTCATGACATAAACTCAAATTTGAGTTTTAGTCTTAAAAATAAAAAAATAGATATTAAGCGAGTTGATGTCTAAATTGAGTTTCATATGCTCAAATTGAACAAGTTAGATTAGATACCGATGATCAAATATAAAAAAAAAAAATGGAGAGAGATTAAACGCTGTTGTTTCCATGCCAACATAGTGGTCGGAAAAAAAAAACATAAAAATGAAATCCTTTTCCCACCTCTGGCGAATCTTTTTTATCTCATAATGTTTAAGGTTAGGGTTTTTCAATGTTAAGGTTAAAGACCCCTCTCTCTCTCTCTCTCGCGTTTGTCTAGAAATTGAGATTACGGCCATCTCATTGCTCTCTTCTCTTCTGGGGTAAAAACCTCTATCTCAATCTCTTTTTTATTCTTTGTGAAATTTCGGATAAATTTCAATTTTCAAGCTATTTCTCAATGGTTATTAGATTTTGGGTTTTTATATGCCTAGTTATTGTGGAAGACCAGGATGACAATTTATTCATTTGAATGCTCGCAAAGTCCAAATTTAGGAGATTTTTTTGAACTTCCAACAAAAATTTTATTGTTGTTAAAGAGTTATATTTTCTTTTCCTGTTATTTGTGTACATTTAATTTCATGATTTTCCATCCTCTGTCTGTCTAATGATTGTACACCCTCATAATTCATGCTGATAAATCAGAGATAGTTTCAGAATAACTCTTAGCATCTATGACTTCCTATTGCAAATACCAAATTGCTCTGGCGGATGTGATGCACCCCTCCCAGTGCAATGACCTAGGTTTAACTTTTGACGTTTGTGGTTTCCCCTGTTTTTGGGTGATTTGCTATGCACATATTTTATGAGTTATTGTGCATACTCAATATGTTCACTCATACACACTCAAATGACATGTAGTCATTGAGATTCCTATTATGATCAACAACTTGAGTCTTAATCCCAATAATTGGGTCGGTCATTTGAGAAAAATATGGGGAAGGTTAAACAAAAAAAACTTTGATTTCATTTGTATGGATTCTCTTACGCCACTTATTCATATTCAATATCGCCTCCTCATCTAAATCCCTAACTATCATGTCTTTACGGATAACTTGCATCTAAGTTTTCAATGATTTATCTCTATATTTTACTAAATCTCCTATATTTAGGTTCTCGATCATTCTAACCGGTGCGTTTTTAGGTCTTTTTTGCATATGTCTAAACAATCTCGGACGACACGCATTTTATCCACAATTGAATTAACTCCTAATTTATTATAAATTTCTTCGTTTTTAACTTTGTTTTATTACACATCTACTTAAATATTCTCATTTCTATTACAGTTATTTTCTATTTTTATTGTTGTTTAATAATTTAACACTCAGTGCTATACAATAGTGTAATTCTTACTGCAGTTCTATAGAACTTTCCTTTTAAATGCAACGGCACCGTTCAATCGTAAAGAACTCCATATGTCCTCTATCTCATCCAACCTACTTGAATACTTTGATTCACATCTCATCTATGTTGTCATCATTTTGAATAATGAAACCAACATATCTAAAATGTTCACTTTTTGGTACATTTTTTCTTTCTAGCATAATTGTTTCTTCATCCTGATGATTATCATTAAACCTATATCTTATATATTCGGTTTTCGACCTGCTTAATCGAAATTTTCTGAATTCTAGTGTGACTTTCCATAACTTTAATTTAGTACTAATACTATCACTAGTTTTATCAACTAACACTATACATCTGTAAAAAGTATATATCATAATATTTCATTTTGGATATTTTTTTGTGATTTCATCTATCATTGTTGCAAAAAGGATATGACATAATACCGAATCTTGATGGAACTTAATGTTAATAGGGAAGCTATCATTCTGACTCTCGTAAGTTTTTACATTGGTTACAGGTTGCTCATATATATCTCTAATAAAATTAATATATTTCAAGAAGATTTTTTTTTACATCAACGCCTACCACAATACGTCTCTAAGAAGTTTATCGTATGCTTTTTTAAGTCGATAAATCCCAATTGTAGGTCTGTTTTCTGTATTCTATATGTTTCTATTAAATGTCTTAACAAGTGAATTGCTTTCGTTGTGAGTTTCTCTAGCATAATCCAAATTGATTTTGAGACACTTATCTCCAATCTCAATTTATGTTATAACACTCTTTCCCATAGTTTCATGTATGACTCATTAGTTTAATTCATCTATAGTTGGAGCAATCTCGAATGTCTCATTTATTCTTATATAGTGGTACAAGTGTGTTCTCCCTCCATGATTTGGTTATTCTCTTGATTTGTCAAATTTTGTTGAAAAAATTCGTTAACATTATTATATCAAATTTATCCGAATATTTCCACACTTCAATGGGAATGTCATCATGTTTTATGATTTTATTATTTTTCATTCTCTTTTAATATGCCTAATATCATTTAGATTTTTTTCCCTTTCTCTCTCTTAGTTTGGCAATTCTATAGATCTCTCTTTCTCACTTTTAATTTCCAATCTCTTGTATAGTTCGTTATACATCTTTGTCTTTGATTCGTGGATAATCTTTTTCACCACTTTTTTTATACTTTTGTATTTTTCATATGCATTATTATTATTATTATCTCTAAAGTTTCTATAACACTCTCATTTGGTTTGGATAGCGATTTGTATTTTTTCGTTCCACTACCATAACTCTTTACCTATTGGGATCTAACTTTTAGATATACTAAGAATCTCTCTACCTATACTCCTAATGTTAGTAGACATCTCTTTCTACATTATCTCTGAATCATCGTTAGCATACCAATTTGTTACTTGAATTAATTTATCTTTAAAAGTGATCACATTTTCTTCTTTCAGATTCTACCACTTAATTCTTAACTCCACAAATGAGCAATACTTCTTTTGATTTTTAGGCACACGTATATCTAAAATTAGGAGTCTATGCTGAGTTATTACACTCTCCCCCGATATAATCTTGCAATCTTTACAAATCCTTCTCTCACCTCTTCTCGTGAGAAAGAAGTCTATTTGACTGGTATTAAATCCACTTCTATTTGTAACTATGTATAACTCTTTTTTTCTTGAAGAAGGTGTTTACGAGTACGAAATCAAATGTTGTGGCAAATTCTAAAATGGTACCTCCTGATCCATTCCTACTACCACATCCAAGGTTTTTATGTACAGTTTTGAATCCTTCATTTTTCTCTCCTACATATACATTTAGGTCTACTCCAATAAATAATTTCTCTTTACTAGGTATAGATTGTATAAATTCATCTAAATCCTTTCAAAATTGATTTTTACTAATTGCATTTATACTTATTTGGGGTGCATATACATTGATTATATTGATTACGTTTTCTCCATCTATTAACTTGACAAGCATCATTCGATCTCCCTTTCTTATTATCTCTACTACATTCTATAATAGATTTTTATGTATAATTATTCCTATCCCATTTTTTGTTTTATTCCTACCTATATACCAAAGTTTCTGACCAAGGCTCTACTAATTTAGCTTTTTCCCCCACCCATTTAATTTTTTGAAGATACGTGACATTAATCTTTCTTCTATTCATTAATTCTCTTGTTTTCCCTAACTTGCCGATTAATGATTCTATATTTCAAGTGGTTAGGTGAATCCCATCTTCATGAACTATCTTATTTACCCTCACCCTAAAGTCCCTTGTTAACACGTCAATATACTCAGGTCTAATGAAGCGCATCGTTGAGAGGGAAACGTCCCAAAAGTTTTTCTATATTTGTCTCTCATTTTTTATTTTGACAAAAGATTTTACGCTGGCTGTCAATCTAGTGCAACCCCTAGTCCTTTACTTGGGTTTGGGCTGGTCGTGACGGAGTTATTCTAAATAATAATATATAAAACGGATTAAAAAAGAAAAAGAAAAATTAACATAAAAAAACAATGAATAAATAGACAAATAATAAAATCGAGTAAAATGTAATAAAATAATAAATATCTATATATAATAATAGTGATAACAACAACAACAATAATAATAATAATAATTATGGTTATAATAGTAATAGTAATCATAATCATGATAATGATAATGATCATGATCATGATTATAGAAGTGGAAATTTTTGAAAGAGGAAATTTTGAACCTCTTGACTGAATCATCAAAACTGCCATTTCTTATCTGGAAAGGTTCCTTAACTTCAATCCCGGTAGTAGAATTAATACCCCAAATGTAGTTTCTTCAATTCAATTCATTAGTAAATTAGATTCAATAATAGAAGTGGGTTTCGGCTAGTCTGCCTTGAAATAAATCAAAATGGTTGCGATAGAGAGTAAGAAAGTGATGAATTATCAGCAGATTAGAAAACATTTATTAGATTTTGAGGACATTTCATTCTCAAGTTCCGAAATTGGACCTTACATTGCAAGAATCGAGGGGTGATCCTGAGGTGTGGATTGATTGAGTGCATGTTGAATCGATGTAGTGATTCTGGAAATCTGGGCTGGTGGGCTTTTAATCGATGTGGTGATGCGGAGGGTTGGGGTTAATGCCGAGAGGGAGAGGGAGAGGGAGATAGAGGTATCATTGGGACAGAGAGAGGGTTGGGGTTACGGTTGTAGATCAGAGGGTAGATTTTATGGTAGAGGGTACATCAGGGCCAGAGGGTGTTGTCTGAGATCAGATTTGGGGTGATCTGAGAGGTTTAAGTGTAATGGAGGCCACTGTCTGAGGTCACGGTCTGGGAGAGTGAGGAAGATGCAAACTCTTCGGTCACAAGAGATGAAACAAGAGAGATAAAGGATGGTCTGGGTTTTTGAGAGGGTATATCAGAAGCAAGATAGATAAAGGACGGTCTGGGTTTCTGAGAAAGGATAGATCAAAAACAAGAGTTGAAGCAAGGGAGGGTCGTTTGATCTGAGGTTTGGGTTAGATCTAAGGTCGTAGAAGGGTATATTTTCTTATAGGAAAGAGATGAAGCATTAGAGAGAGAGAGAGAGAGAGAGGGAGAGAGATTACTTACCTGATCGAGCAGCATGTGAGAGCTCCTTGAGTGATTGAGGTGGAGTGGGGGTGGGGGTGGGGGTGGGGGCGGGGGCGGGGGTGGCGGCGGCGAGAGAGAGAGAGAGAGAGAGAGAGAGAGAGGTCCCCCACTGCTTTGATTGACATGTGTTGCTAATAAGTGAGATCAATATCTAGACGTGTTGATAATAAGTGAGATCATTGTGATACTGTTTATGCATGTAAACATGGGTGAAATCAAGGCCATGGTTACAAATGTTCTGGCACTTGCACGTGATATAATTTTTTAATTGTAGATGTAGAAAATTATAAATAAGAGATCAATAGTATAAATCAGTTATAAACGCTATTGTATAGTTTCACAAAGATCAACGCAAGTATTAGGATTGGCGTTATTGTTGTTTAATGCAGTTAAATTATGATTTCCTGATAGTATCTTTATTTTCTGAATGGTCAATCAAATCTGTAGAAAAGTCTGTTGTTGCAGGGAGAGCAAAGTTTCTGTAATGATAGTTCAAAGTGCCACCAAACATCTTAGAGAACTCAACTCACTACTTGCAAAGTTTGTTCGCTCTGATCGTAACATAGATTGTCTGCTCCAGTATAGCAAAATTCACTCATCCTACCACCTCAAACCAGACCATTACACCCTCTCCACTGCACTAACTGCTTGTGCTAGACTCTTGGATTTTGCAGTTGGAAACCAACTCCATGCCTATGTTATTCAGACAGGATTTAAAGCATACCCACATGTGGGAAACACTCTCCTTTCCTTTTATGCAAAATCAGAAAACCTAACTTCTGTGAAGCATATGTTTAATGATATCAAGGATCCAGATGTTTACACATGGACCACGTTGTTGTCATCTTGTACAAAATTGGGGCAAATTGATTATGCTTGCTCCTTGTTTAATCAAAGTCCTCAAGACAGCGTTGCGGTCTGGAATGCAATAATTACAGGATGTGCAGAAAATGGACGAGCAGATATTACTTTGAATATGTTCCGCAAGATGCACTGTTTGGGAATAAGACATGATAATTACACTTTTGCAAGTGTTTTGAGCTCGTGTTGTTCTGAGTTGTTACATTTTGGAAGAATGGTTCATTCCCTAGTCATAAAAACTAGGTTTCTAATTATGTCTTCTGTAATTAATGCTCTTCTCACAATGTATTTCAGATGCGGAAATGTTTTGGATGCATATGAAGTATTTAAAGAATCATACTTCATATGTAATCAGATCACTTATAATGCAATGATTGCTGGATTAGTAAGCCTGGGAAGAAATGAAGAGGCTATGATGATGTTTGTATCAATGCTTCATGCTGGTGTGAGACCTACTGATCTGACTTTTGTGAGTATTTTGAGCTCTTGTGTATCAGAAAATGTTGGTTATCAAGTACATGGACATGCTGTCAAGACTGGTTATATTTCGTGTGCTTGTGTAAGCAATGCTGCAATAACAATGTACACCAATGTTGGGAATTTCCATGCTGCTGAGATGATTTTCCAGTCTGTGGAAATGAAGGATCTTGTTACATGGAATGCCATGATAACATGCTATGCCCAAAGGAATTGTGATGGGTCAGCACTCCTGGCATATTTGCAAATGCAGAGAGCAGGGATCGAACCGGATGAGTTTACTTTTGGAAGTCTGTTGGCAAGCACAGATTTGTTGAAAGTTGTTGAGATGATTCAAGCCCTTGTATATAAAAATGGTTTCATCTCAAAAATCGAAGTTTCCAATGCATTAGCTTCTGCATATTCAAAACATGGTAAGATAGGGGAAGCACATCAAATTTTCAATTGCATGACTTCCAGAAATATTGTATCTTGGAATACAATTATTTCTGGACTCCTTATAAATGGCTATTTATTGCAAGGCCTAGACCTATTTTCCAAGCTACTGAAATCAGATCTCAAGCCTAATATCCATACTCTCAATCTAGTCTTGAGTATTTGTGCTAGCTTCTCTGCTTTGAGAATTGGGAAAGAGATTCATGGATACATTCTCAGACTTGGTTTGTTCTTAGAGACATTGTTGGGCAATGCTCTTATCACAATGTATGCAAAATGTGGGATGTTAGATTTGTCGTTGAGGGTATTCAAAGGAATGGATAACAAAGATGGCATCTCCTGGAATGCCATGATTTCTGCTTATGCTCAGAATGGAAAAGGTGAAGAAGCTGTTCATTGTTTTAAGGCAATGCAAGATTCGGGATTGATAATTCCTGATCAGACAACCTTCACTGTGGTTCTTTCGGCCTGCAGCCATGCTGGTTTAGTCGATGATGGGACTTCAATATTCAACTTTATGGTGAATGATTATGGCATTGCACCTGGAGTGGACCATTTATCTTGTATGGTAGACCTTTTAGGTAGAGCTGGATATCTGAACGAGGCAGAAAATTTGCTAAACTCTGTGAATCTTGAAGCAGGTCCCAATCCTTGGTGGACATTGTTCAGTGCCTGTGCAGCTCATGGAAATTTAGGTCTGGGAAGAACTGTTGCTGGAATTCTTCTTGAAAGTGAACAGAATGATCCCGCGGTTTACGTTCTTTTGTCAAATATATATGCTGCAGCAGGACTATGGGAAGAAGCAGCCAGGATAAGGGAACTTATGGAGAGAACCAGGTTCAGAAAACAACGTGGTTGTAGTTGGATTACATCATAACGCAAGAATGCTAGATGCGGGAAGATGGTTGAAGGAATAAGAAACCGGGTCTTGCGCATCACGTGAAAGGATGCAGACATTGTTACCTTCATTTTCTTTATCCTCTTATTGGGTTGATAAACAATGAAGGCCGTGTTCTGCTATATTTCTTTCTTGTTGGTTTGGTTAGACAAGTTTAATTTTCTTATTTGGTATCTTTCTACTCTATCTGCAGTTAGATCTTTCAATGGAAGCACATACGGGCGTCTTATAGGGCGTTGCTATGCTTTGGCCCGCTTGCAATGGACGACTTGATGAGTGAGGTTTTTTCTTTCTTTTTTTGGGTTAAATTGTTCGATATCCGAGTTACCTTATTAATCCAATTTTAGCACTGTGGGTCCAATTTAGGAGATGGTTCTCCCGTTACCTATTTTTTAATTCTTAAAGACTCAAACTCGATGAGAGGGTTATATCAAATAAAGTGGGATCAAAACTTAAAGACACAACATTTATTCTGAGATTTGAGCTCCAACACTGCTAGAGAAATTTCCAGCCCAGTTAGATGTCAATGTCATTGAACTCAACTCGAATCCTACAACTGCAATCCTTGGTTCTATGAGAGTTTAACGACCGGAGTTGGTGGGTGGTTGGATCTTGCATTCATGGCCTTACAAGCCTAATTGAATGGATGAATCTCACAATAATTGTTTTTTTTTTTGGGGGGGGGGGGAGGGGCGGTTGCTTCGTGGTCCATTATTGACAGACTAGCCCCCCCTTATCATTAGGGTTGGATCCACAAAAAGAACAAACGTATGTTTGTCTCAAGATGGTGACCACCTCTTGTGTACATACTTAATGCACACAAATTGTGAATTATTTCATATTCTCTTCGGTCGAGTTGATACACAATTTTCTTGTTCTTGATTTAGTGTGTAATTTGTGAGGTTGATTTCTCTCTGGCTACAAGTGCATCCATAAGACTTGATATGTTTATTTGATGAATATATTTTACGTTATCATATGCATGTTTGAAAATTTAAACATGGTAACGCAAACTCCAACGGATTAGCAACTTTTAATTTTTAATTTTATAATTCTTTTTCTTTTTTCTTTTTATTTATTTTATTTTTTCTTTTATTCTATTATTTTATTATTCAATTTAATGGGTAAATAAAAAAAATAATTTACTATTCTATTTTAATTAATCAAAGAAATATTTTATTTCTTTATTTAGCAGCAAATTTAATCAATGTTAAAATTAATAGTTAGAAAAATTCAATGAAAATATTCAATAAAAAAAAATTACTCCAAGGTAAATGAGAAAAAAAAGAGATAAGAGTGAAATAAGAAAAAAAATGTGAGAGTAAGAATTTTTTTTTTTTTTTTAAAAAAAGTTAGTGAAATTAATATTAAAAAAAAGTGAGTTTTAGATAATAAGTAAAAAAAATATTACAGAACATACTGTAACATAGTGGTTGGGCAACTCAGAATCCATCTTGAAGGCGTAGGTTCGATTCTGAGTGGATACATTTTTGGCTAAAAAATGCAGGCCGCACGTGAGCGGGCCGATGAGTAGGCGCATGTGAGGGCTGGTGTGCTTGGGTGGGAGCACGTGAAGACACGTACCGGCTCGTGCAGGCTCCAAGAATCAACGACAGAAAAAATCTCTAAGGAAAAATTTCATCGCTGATACTTTTACATATTTTTCTCTATCAGCGACGGATTAGAGATAGAATTTTTAGCAACAGAAATTTTTCGTTACTAATCCGTCGTTAATATTTAACTACGGATGGTATTTTTTTGATAATATTTAGTAGAGTGGTTTTTAATGACCGATTTAATGATGAAAAACATTTGTCTTTAATACCTTTCAATAACAAATTTTTTCAAGCCTATATAGAGTTGGCGAGCCCTTTGGATTTGGTACATCTCTTTAATAATCTATCCAGAAAATTTTTTCCTTTTTATCTTGCAATTGTCGTGGGGGTTATAATTTACGCTCCGTAGGGTTGTATTCAACACAATATAAACACTAGTTTATTGAGAAATATTAAAAATTCTTATATTTCTATTTTAAAATGTTTCGTTCTAATTAAAAATTATTAGGAGTAAAATAAAATTAAAACGTCACGTATATAGTATTGAGAAGAGGAAGAGGAAGAGGAAGAGGAAGAGGCTTGGCTAAAATGGGATCCTAAAAGTTTGCTTGCAGAAGCTAATTATGTGTGGGGAAGTTCAAAATTTAATGGATAGTGACAAATTATTAACTCCTGAATATGGAGGACGCAGAGGAACAAGAGAGAGGAGGGTAAAGGGAGTTATCAGGATTGGTAATTAAAACCTCTATTAATATTGAGGCCAATGTGCGGCTGAGTTGGAAGACTCGAGTGGTCTGATCTGGTGGCATACCAGACCTTTACTATCGATTAGGGTTGTTATGACACTCGGGTCGAGTTCGGGTATCACAATACCCGAGCTCGGCTCGAGTTTGCAGGAGGTGAGCTCGAGCTCGAGCTCGAGTTCGTCGAGCCTGTGATGCTAGAGCTCGAGCTCGAGCTCGACTCTAAGTGTCATCGAGGAGCTCGAGCTTGAGTGTCGCGGGCCTCTGACAAGATTGTGCCCGAGCCCGAGCCCAAGCCCAAAACCATGTCCAAACCCGAGCCCAAACCGAAACCCGAAACCGGGATCACAACACCCAAGAGCTTGATGGGGAGAGCAGAACCGGAAGGTCAAAGGCGGAAGGCGGAACTCAGAGAGAGAGAGAGAGAGAGAGAGAGCAAATCTCGAAAACCCTAAAATGAGAAGGAGAGCAAATCTGGAAAACCCTAGAGAGAGAAAGAGCGAGAGTTTTACATTCGAGGAGATGATCGTCGCACACAGAGATTGAAGAAGACCTTCGAAGCCGATGAGAGTTGAGACCTTAGAGAGACAGAGAGAGATAGAGACATGAAACCCTAACCCTAGAGAGAGAGAGAGAGAGAGACAGAGAGACAGAGTACCTTTGAGGAGACCTTCGATCGCGATGGTGAGATGAAGAGGAGATCTTCGATCGCGATGGTGACATGAGGAGAAGGCCATCGCCCATCGCGCGATGGTCAGAGGAGGAGGAGACCATCGCGCGATGGTGAGAGGAGCATAGACCTTCGAATCGAAGCAGGCGATCGCGATGGCGAAGGAGCAGAGACCTTCGATCGCGATGGTGAGAGAGCAGACCTTCGATCGCCCTTCGCCCTTCGCCCTTCGAGCAGAGACGGTGTGCGGGTGTGCAGATGTGCAGGAAATGAGAATAGGAAGAAGGGATTAGGTTTTGAGAGGGACGGGTAGCTCGACGAGCTTTGGGTCTGAAGAAATGTGGGCTCGAGCTCGAGCTCGAGAGAGGAATCGCTGAGCTCGAGCTCGAGTTGACCGAGCTCGACATCGGGCTTTGACCGGGTAGTGTCACGGGTACCTGTGACACTACCCAGATGTCATAACAGGCCTACTACTGATATACTTTGGTGAATGAAAATATTAAAATTTTAATTAAATATTATATTCAAATTTTAAGAATAAAAAAATTATATTAAAAAAATTACTTTTAAATTGAATTTAATAATATTCGAATCAAATTATTTACAATATGACTCCGAATATCGATTGATTGTTAAAAAAAAAAAATACTACACCTTCACAAACCAGATGGCAAGTGCGAGAAGGGGTCTTTTTTTTTAGATATATAAATATTCGAATATAAAATTATCAAATTAGAAGAGAGAGTTGTGACCATTAAACTGTCCCTTTAAGAACAGGAGGAGTCTCTCCTTGTAGTATGCTAAATCCTTTTGCCGCTTTCACTTGGGTAGAGTTGTAACCGGGTCGGGTTCGGTTCGATTCAAGGGCGGTTCCCAGAACCGTGGGCCGGGCTAGCTGTGGTTCCTAGGCCGGGTCGAGCCGGGCCGAGCTGGTTCCAAAATTTTTTTAGTTGAATTGGCTTGACCCGCTGAACCAGAATCCGCTGGCCGGTTCACACCGGGTCGGGCTTGGTTTGGCCCGAAATTTTTTTTTTCCTCTATTGCCTTTTTTTAACTCATTTTTTTTAACTCTATTTTTTAATTCTATTTTATTTTTGTAACTCCATGTTTTTTATTTTGTTGTTTTTTTTTACTCTTTTGTAATGATTTATTTCTTCATTTCGTTTTTTTAATTTATTTTTTATAAAAAAATAAATTAAAAATTAGAGACATAAAATTTTTAAAATGGTTCCATCGAATTCGGTGTACGGCCACTACCAAGTTCATCATTTGAATTTTAAAATCCACTAATTTTTTGTTACATTATTTTGATTTTTACACCATTTTGATTTTTTTTCTATTTATAATAATTTTTAAAATGCACTTCTACTACTTTTTTTATAATCGAATTGTAAATATTTTTGTATATATTTTTCAAATATAGGACATGCAACTATGCTAAGTGGTAATTCTTTTCTTGCTACCCATTCTATTTGTCCAATTTTTTCTTTATCCGAATTATATTTAAATGTACCAGTTATATTATCTCCTCTTGTACCAATTTGTATTTATCTTGTTTGTGATAATTTATCTGGATGATTATTAACTAAGTGTCTTCTAAGTGTGCTTACCTCCCAACCCTTCAAAAATTTATATTTTTTATAACAAATTTTACAAATTATCTTTTGTTCATCATTTTTTTTCAAAAAATGTTCATATATTAATATCATCTTTTTTAGTCCGTATTATGTTAGATTCTGTGTTATTAGGTTCAGTTTTTTTCAAAAGAGCTTTAATATCTATATTATCGAGAATTTCATCTTGAAAAAAAATAGATGAAGAGGAGATTGTTGAGAAAATTGGGAAGAGTGTATTTCAGCCATTTTATTAAAAAATAAAAAAATAAAATTTTAAAATAAAATATACGATTAAATTTTTAAAAGAAAATTTAAAATTAATTTTTTTTTTAAAAAAAAAGTAATGCAAATGGAAGAAAATAAAGATGTAAAAAAATTAAATGTACCGACTTGACGGTTCTCGGGCCCAAACCGACCCGGGCTCATCTCTACACTTGGGTACTCAAATTAAAATGATTTTACCAAATTAAATACTCTTCATCACCCTACTTTTGTAACCAATGTGACCACAAAAACTAAGAATTACCCAAATTAGTACGCATGAATCAATCGGTATTAACACAAATGGAACAATAAAAATAATAAAAAGAGACACATGGCAAAGAAGCCAAAATAAACGACATGTGGGGAAAAATATAGGTCAGGTGCAACCATGCAGATCTTCCAACTTAGCTCCACATTTACCAAAAAAAATAGTGCTTCGAAGGTCAATAGCTCCATTAATGGATGTCCTCGATTGAGATATTGGCAGAAAATGTACCTTGTATGTTAATTCCGTTAATTCTATTGACACAAGTGCATGATTAATTCAAAGTTTGAACAAAACGGATACTCAATTGAAAAAAATAAAATAAAAATGAATGAGGTCCTCAATTGACTAATGGATGCTCTTATGGTCCTCCTAAGTGCTCGTTTGATAAGATTTTTTTTTTTTTTTACTTTTCTTCTATTTATAAAAATTAATAACTTTTAAAATAAAATTAAAAGTTATTTGTTAATTTTATTTTAAAAATAAATTAATTTCATAAATTTTAAAATAAAGTTAAAAATTAAAATTTAAAAATTAAAAATCAAGAGTTAAAGAAAAAGAAAGGATATGATAGTAAATAAATTTATGATATAAATATATTTAAAATTTTATATTATTTAAGTGTGGATAAAAATTGAATAAAAAGAAATATACTTCCTAAAAAATTAGTGTGTTTTTAAAAGGAGAAACAAAAACTCCTAGAAGCTTTTGCTTTTGTTTTTTCTTTTTTCCTTCATAAAAAAAGCTCATTTTTTATAAGAGTTTCTTAAAAATAACCTGTCAAACAAACACTAAGTTAAAAAAGACACACCCGGTAGATCTAAAATATCAATACATAGTTGATTTAATAGGTAAAGGCATCAGATCATTTAACCAAATCAGAAATGAAAAAAACTATATTGGGAGAGTTGTCTCTTAAAATAGATTTGATAAATACTCGAACTGAATTAATTAGAATAGAATTTTCAGATACATAATACTAAAAAATAAAATAAAATCAAACTAAAATTTCATGGCAAAGGTTGCGATTCTAAATAAGATTCATTAAATAGATGATCACGCTAAATTAAAAACAAACTTTGCAGGCAAATTTTATAAAATCACGTAATTTACTCCCGATATCAATAAATTAAAATTTTAAAATATAATCTTGATTTATCCAATACTATATTCATTGCCAGTATATAATAAAAGGTGGATAATAGAAATTTCTCAACAAAGACAAATTTAATAAAGTCCCTTGGGATGCTGTCGTCGAAGAGGAGAAACCACGTAAATAGCTGTTGTTGCCGGAGAAGAAAATCAACTCTTTTCCTCTTCCTTTTCGGTGGCACTCACGAAAAACACATCTTTCTTCTTTCTTCTTTCTTTCTTTTTTTTTTTTTTAATTTTTTCTGGGGCACCTGGTCATGTGCAGGAAAGAAAAACATAACCTAGAAGAAAGGCACTCTTCTTCAGAGACCAATAAACCCCCCGCCCCCCCCAACAGAAGAAAGGCACTCTTACCCAAACAAAAAAAAAGGCACTCTTACCAAAAAAAAAAAAAAGGCACATTCTGTACCCAAAAAAAAGGGGCACATTTGGTTTTCCTTGTGACTTTATTATTGGGCCCCAATGTTGTAGGCCCCTTTGTTGGGCTCTCCAAATGGGAGAGAAACCCAAAAAGAAGAACTCTGCGGAAGCCTAGATCCCAGTTGTTGTACACCCTAACTTCTATAACGAGTTAAACTTTAATTTGGATGACTAATTGAAAAAGTTTTGAAAAACATTCAAAACACAATGAGAATGCACGAAGGCCCTTATCAAACCAACCCACCCCCCCCCCCCCCCCAAAACAAAGGAATGTACGGTCGGTCCAGGTATACTTGCCACGCCGCGAGACAAATTCAGGCATGCCCTTTAGGCCCAGCAACCATGGGCTTGTGCCATTCAGGGCGGTGTGGAGGTAATTTTAACATTCTTTTTAAAATTATATCTAAGAAAAAACACTTGTATAGTCTTAAAAATACAAAGAAACAGTAATATAAACCCACGGAGTCTTTAATAATAAATTATTGGAATATGTCGTATTTGCATTCTCAGCTGACTATATATGTTTATTCTAAAGAAATATGAAAACATGAACATATATTTAAAATAAAATAATCAAAGTATTTTTGATAAAATAAATAAATAAAAGAGAAATATAGTCGCATTTGTCTCATGTCAAGCGCTTTGCGTCACGCCAACAGGATAAGTCGGCCCAAGAGATAGACTCATGTAACAAACCAGTTAGGATGTCGACTTATAGAGGAAAATCAAGTCGACCTATCGAGGCTTCAGATTATTAAATGTGAATTTTTCTGTCAATTGAATGTGGAATGATTGATTGTAGTATAAGATTGTATCGTAGATAGAGAAAGAGAAAAAGAGAGAGAAAGAAGAAGAAGAGAAGAGAAGAGAAGAAGAATAGAAGAATAGAAAGAATAGAAGGAGAGAAGAGGATAGTAGAGATACAGACAAGAGAAGAACAATGAATTCATTTCTTGCCTTCTGTCCTTAGGCTGTAGCTTTTTATACATTCTTAACAACACTCTAACTGGATTCAGTTGGTTGACAACTATTCAACTGCATTCTAACTGGTTTAACCTCCTAACTAGTTAATATTTATTCTTCAAAGAAGACTTCAACTGCAAACTTAAGTTCCTCTGCAGTTTACTTCAGTTGCAAACTGAGGATCCCTTCTGCAGAATGTTACAACTCATAATATGATCGTGTTGACCTTCAAACTCAAAACCCAAACATCATTCTATATTTGGAGGAATTAGTTGGTAAACGGACCATGTAGTCCATTACTTAACCCATTGAATGTTTTTATTTTTTTTTATCCTCATCACTTGTATTCAAAATCATACCCCTACTAATCTGATTTGAACGTCTGTGGGACCCTTTTTAGAAGATGTTTTTCCCAATATTATTTTTTTTTTATTTTCAAATTTCGAACTCGAGACTTAATTTAAAAATTTAACACCTCACCCGTAAGATCAACTGCTCATTGGTTATAGAATGTTTTGTTTTAAGTAAATGAGGACTACATGGTCTCTTCATCACATATTTATTATGTAATTTAATTATATTTAATGCAGAAGTTTATTTTTATTATTATACGACGATTCATGTCAATTAGAGCTCATGAATATGCGTTTTAATTAAACAGGTAATATCTCTAGTTGGTATTTTTAATTCAGTCGCCTCTATAAGAAAACAGTTTAACGTGTAAAATAATAGAAGCATCAAATGCTCCCTAAACATTAGTCCCTGGGGCTTGTTAGAACGGTAAACCCATCAAAGGAATTAGAAACCCACTCGGTCTCTTCTATTTCTTTGAATGTTTGCAATATTGGATTATATGCCCTCTCTGCATGAAGATTCAAAGTTGTTTTTCTTGCCTGATTTATTTAACTTGGTCTCTTGGACCAAACTTACATCTTTAGCCCAAAACAGAAGTGCAAGCCGAAGGGGCAGTCCCATGGTCAATATATTTATCAAAATGATTTACAACAATATTTTCAATTTGAAACAAGAAAACACTTTGTAAAAATGTAAAAGAAGATGAAAACTACCAAAAGTGTAAAATCTGAAGCACTCCTGGCATGTGACGAGATGTATTCTAAATTTCATCACATTCCAAGACAAATGTTTCAATTAAGAAAAAGGAGGAGCAATAGCCAAGCCAGACAACTCTCTTGGGAAAAAAAAAATGATAAAAAAACTCAGATATTTTGAAAGGAAAGAAAAAGTTATAAGGCAATAAATTTAGGAATTTCGGGCACTGTTGTAAGACATGAAAAGTATCTCATGTGTCCAAGGAACCCCACCACCACTAGAGTAAACATGTTTAATTCTTTTAACCCGAGCAATTTCCCTTTTTCTTCTTGTCTGTTTGAACTCTCTTTAGGAGTCTATATGGTTCCCATGTGCTGTTGTGTCATAAATGGCTCTCTTTTGCATGTATATCCTCTGGGTTTTTTTTCTGCTTCCGACTGGAAACTCTACTATATATCACGTCCCAACATATTGCAGTTGGCCAAAGCAGCTATAGCTAGCCAGTGGCTAGATATGGAGAATCTGTCGATGAATGTGACATGACATACTTTGTGTTTGGATCATGTCATTTCAGAGAGAAAGAAAGAGAGATTAAGAGGGTGACGAGGGCTAGGATCTGCAGTGCGGATTGCTTTCGTGGATGTATTAATGGAGGGGGTACTGAGAATGAGGAAAAAGAAGTGCTTAAAGGGTATGAAGAGGATGACCTTTATTCATTCATTTATTTATTTTGCTTTTGCGCTGTTGACCTATTGTGGGGGTCCTTGTGTGATCTGATTTAGATTCTACTTTAGATCCTTCATGTACTAGTCAATTAAATTCCTCGTTCACTTTGTAGTTGATCCATAATCGAAGAAAATGACTGCTACGCTTTATTTGTTAAATAATGGCATCAAAATTTTTTTTTCCATGTGCAACAATAGATTGAATCTTAATGCTAATTATTGAAATTAATCATTTGAGAAAATATATATATATATATAAATATATAAAGTTGGTCTAGCTTGTATAAATTATTTTACGCCATTCATTTATATCCAAAATTATCTCATTATCTAAAAACTTAACTATTATAATTTTATAGATAATTTGTATTGAAATTTTTAACGGTTTACTTTTACGTTTTACTAAATCTCTTATATTTAATTTCTCGATTTTCCTAACGGTGCATTTTTGGGTATTCTTTGTATATGTCCAAATCAAATCAGACGACACTCTCATATTTTGTCTATAATTGAATTAATTTCCAACTTATTACGAATTTTTTTGTTTCTAATTCTATTTTTTCTAGTTTTACTATACTTCTACATAAATATATTCATTTTTACTATAATCATTTTATATTTTTATTATTGTTTAATAGTTTAATATTCAGTATTATATAATAATGCAGATCTTATTATAATTCTGTAGAACTTTCTCTTCAAATACAGCAATATCGTGTAATCGTAAAGAATTTCAAGTGTTTTTTTCATTTCATCAAATCGGCTTGAGTACTATGATTTATATAATCATTTATATTATTATTATTTTGAATAATAAAACTAAAATACCTAAAGTTTTCGCCATGGATTCGAGCCTATGGATATCGATTTGGGGGCGCCAAATCCAAATTCCTAGTTTCGATACTAGATTTTAGGAGGGGCTCACACCATTTTTTTTTTCCTCCTAAATCCAAGGTGTCTGATGGCATCAATAGGTTTTCAAGGCATAGGCTTTACTTCATGTAGGAACTTGCATATAATCCTTGGTTGCATGTTTTTGTTGCAGTAAACATCAGAAGAATAGTCGTTGAGAATTTATTCTATTATAAAAAAAAAAAAAAAAAAACTTTGTATAAGCCCTTTTTGCTTTCCAATTTTCAATATATCGTCACTCCTAACAAGATAAACATATAGAAAGAAAAAGAAAGAGGAAAAAACAATTTATTAAATGATATAACAACTGATCTACATTTTTTTGGGAAATGCTTTTAATCATGATGACATATTCTGATTTTATTATTTTCATCTGCTTCATTCTCTTTTTACATTCTGAATCAATTATAACTATAAAATATGTTTTTTTTTTCTATTAATGCTGCATAGCTTCTATTTGTTCCAATTAAAAAAATAATTGTCTATTTCTATGATAGGAACCAATAGATTTTCACAATAACTCTAATCCAAGAACTCCAAAAGTCACGCTGCGCTCACGGCCATATAAAAGAATTTTCTATAATTCTTATGAAAATAATAGTTTTTGAATTGTGATTGAATAATCACGTATTAAATTACCATCTTATATTATAAGAAATGGTAGTTGTTGAATAGAAATCGGTATTTACGATGGTACAATAATCACGAATAATTGATCTATTCAGAAAAATGTTAAATTTTTTAATTAAAATGCAGATTTAAAATTTGAGAATAAAAAAAAATTATATTAGAAGAATTTTCCTATAGAGAGTCTGATAATAGATCGAAACAGATTAGTCGGAATATAATTTCACATACCAATTGATCAAGTAAAAAATTAAAAAAAAAAAAAGTATGAAAAAGGATATCTGAAATTCCCAAAATTTTGTGACCCTTTTTGCCATCGGCAAAGTAACGAATGTTGTGCTTCATATATGGATAAGCACTTAAGCCAAACGCATGAGGCTGCTTTTGTTTTTTGTCTGCAATGACCAAGTCCAAGGAAAAAAGCAAGCATGCTGCGGAGAGTCTTGAAAAGTTGAACTGCCCAACCTGGAGAATATGCCTTTTGCTCTGTGGAATTCCATCGCTTCAAAGACATTGTTGCGTCTTGTCTTTGCAAAGGATCGGATCAAATTGATGCTTAAAGAATCTTTTATTTATTCTCTCGGACTTCTCATGAGGACGATAACACCAATCTACATGAAAATGAGCATTTTGCATAATAGAACACTTCAAATACGAAAAACGACGTGACTCTGCCCATTCCAAACTGATATAACATAATTTAATTAGTTATTATAGCAATATTTTAAAGAATATATACATAAATTTTTATCATAATTTTAAACGGACCAACTACATGACACAATGCTCTTCCTTTATCAGGACTCGAGATCGCTCATGGTGGATTTAATTTAATTAATTTTTATCGTTAAAAATTTCTTAGGCCAGTTCTAAAAAATTTAATTTCATTTTTTTTGGGCCTAGTGATAGTGTTCTTCAAAAGTAGCACTTTTCTGGGGCAAAATATAGACAACTTTACCATAGCTTAAACGGGGCATAGAGAATTTATGCAATAATAGAAACACAATAAACGTATCTTTACTATAATTCCAATCACCACAAACAAATCAAACTTCTCTACTTAGCCGGCTAATTGTAATTTGATTATCCATTAAACGTATATACTCTAAGGGATATTCCTAATCCTAGACCTTATTAATCTAAATTTTGTTGATCTCCACCTTTATAAGGCTTTGGTAACATATGAAGTATATAGTAATTCAAGAGGAGGAAAAAAAATTTAGAGGATGAGTGATCAAAAAGTTGTCCTAGTAACAGGCTGCGCCAAAGGAGGCATTGGCTATGAGTACTGTAAGGCGTTTGCAGAAGAAAGTTGTCATGTTTACGCCTCTGACATCCCTCAGCGAATGAGCGACATGTCAGAGCTCTCATCCAGTAAAATTGAGACGCTAGAGCTCGATGTTTCTTCAGATGAAAGCACGACAATTGCTGTGAACACTATAATAGAAAAATGGGGTCGCATAGACATTTTAGTGAACAACGCAGGCATAGGTAGCACAGGCCCTCTAGCAGAGCTACCACTCGATACGATTAGAAGGGCTTGGGAAATTAACACACTGGGACAACTTAGGATGGTGCAACAAATAGCTCCTCACATGGCTTCCAGGCGCAGTGGGACTATAGTTAATATAGGGAGCGTTGTAGGCAAAGTGCCGACACCTTGGGCTGGGTCTTATTGTGCTAGCAAAGCTGCGGTGCATGCGATGTCTAGCGCTTTGCGCTTGGAATTAAGGCCCTTTGGTATCGATGTTGTGCTAGTGTTGCCAGGTGCTATAAGATCGAATCTTGGGAAGGCTAATACAGAGAGGGTTAGTAACTATGAGTGGAAATTGTACAAGCCATTCAAGGAGGAGATAGCGGAGCGAGCTTCGGCTTCACAAGGGGCCAAAGCGACTGATGCTACGATTTTTGCTAGACATGTAGTGAAAAAAGTTTTGAGTCCTAAACCGCCGAGGCAAATTGTTTTTGGTCACATGACGGGTTTGTTTGCGGTGCTTTCGACGTCACCTCTTTTGAGTGATCTCTTCTTTAATGCTAGATTTAATCTCAATAAGAAGGTGTAACATAAGCTCCTCCTTGGTGATTTGATTCTAATAATTCTCTTCCATCAATTACTTGCAGAATGAATAAGAACATTTTTAAAGTGCTTGTTTGGTATATCCACTAATAGATATAGAAAAGCCACGCCCGCTTGCACTCATTTTTGCAGAAACAGTCACCTTTATTCTGACATAGCTAATAAGAAGACAGACTTCATGTCACATGCTTCCTCTTTAGTTTTGTACATTTTGAGTTTTTTGGCACCTCTCAAGCTTAATTCTAATCACGAAATTGTATAAATGAACTCTCCATGTAGATGGCTGATTTGGGTTCTGATCTTAATTTCGACCTTTCCTCAAATATAACTGCAGAACTTGTGTCGAAAACTAACACTGAAAAATGCAGTCGCATAGACATTTTAGTGAACAACGTAGACATAAGAAACACCGGGCCTTTTGTAGAGCTACCACTTGATGGAAGTCAACTATGAAAGCTTACCCTACCAAAAAATATCTCAGGAAACTACGATGTCAATTGCGACGAAAGTAAAGGAATCAGTGGCGTAGAATGATGATGAAGCTTTAGCAACGACACGGTCATCACAAAAGTAGAGGTATCGTCACTGATTACGTCGCAGAATTACAACTCATACTTGTTATAATTTTTGAAGGATAAATAATATTTGGATTAAAAGTATTTTGAAATTATATATATATATATTCCTTAAAATTTTATCGGACTCTTCCCCTTCCCGCTTTGCAAGGTTGGGGAGGGTGTTATTGCACCTCTTTGCACTCGGAATCAAGGTTGAAATTTCCATTTCATTCCAAGGGGGAATGCCAAGAATGTCTTGACCTCGCATCTCCACGCATTTGAAATTTTTAGCAGATTATTGTCTAAAACATTCCAAATATTATTTTAACATAAATAGAAGCAAAATTATAATTTACTTCCTAAATTACCAAAACTCTAACTTTTTTATTGACAACAAAGATGATGTTTGATACTTCGATTCATGCTCCATGTGTTATAAAATCGCTTAGTTTCTCAATATTTTGATATTTTGTGTATGTAAAATTAATTTAATACTCTTAAATTTTGATCTTTTGGAAATAATTTAAAATTTTAACCTTATTTTTAAATATTCGATATCATATTTATATTGCTTAATTTATAATTTTATTTTTAAAACTGAATTTCAAATTATATAAATATTATATATATATAAGATCCCGAAAAAAAATGTCGAAATATTTTGGTACCAAAATATATGGTGCCTATAAAAAAATATAATGTACAAATAGAATTTTCGGCATTGCTTGAAAATGAGGCGTCTTGGTATTGAGATGGTGCTAGTGTTGCCAGGTGCTACAAGATCAATTCTTCGGAAGATATAGCGAAAGCGAGCAAGGGCTTCACAAGGTGCTAAATCAACTGATGCTACAATTTTTGGTAAACATGTAGTGAAAAGGGTTTCTAGTTCTAAGCTGCCTGATCAAATTGCTTTTCTTCACATGACTGGTTTGTTTTTCTGCAGTTTTGTGGACCTTTGGATGAGTGATCTATTTGGAGAGTGACTTTTTTAATATGATTTTTGCTATCTCTGAGTTACGAATTTAAAATTTAATTAAAAATCTAATATTTTATTTTACTCGATAAACTCTCATTACCCAGCGATATGCACATGCATATCTTTGGAAAATGTGATCAAGTCATTATCTCTTTAATACCGCAGCCTAAGGGACATAATGGTCCTAAAATAGTAAGGACAAATGGATCTAACCCCATAACTAACAAAGGAAAATTCTTATTAACAATTTAAGAGGCCAATCATTAAAGAAGACAAGAGAGAAGAAGAAGAAGAAGCACTACTACCTAAACCAAAGAGAGAGAGAGAGAGAGAAGTGGTCACGAAAGAAAGCAAAAATATGATGAAACAGCATGAAAACACTTTCTTGAAGGCCATGCACTATAAACTGCAAAAGCTTAGCTGGCCTCTGATGGTCAGTGGATTTTCTCATCATTACTACAATCAAACAAAGGAGGGCTTCTCTCATCTTCAATTATTTTTTTTTTTCAATTTCTTAGTACTTCTTTATCTCATGGACTCTCTCTTGCCTTTTCAAACAACATCATTTCTCTTAGAAAATCTGTCTCCTTGGAATTGTTCTTCGACCGTTGCATGCAAAATTGTAACATATGAAAATTGGATTTGGGAAATACTATGATCTGATGTAATTACTTACGATAAATGACTGTTAGATTTACTGTAAATGTTGCTTTTGGTGAAAAAAAAAACCTCAAAATCTATTTGACAGCTTATAATGCTTGCAAAACTTTATGTTATGATTGTCAATTTTATTCTGTTTCATTTGAGATGGCTAAAATGTTTCATTTTACAAAGGGAATAAAACGAAACAAGTTTCATCTCGCTTAGCCCGCATATGCCCGCTCCATATTTGTTGCGGTTGTTCCGTTTCGAGATAAAATTGTAATTTAAAAAAAAAGATAATGGTAAAATTGTAATTTTACTGTTAAAGAACTTAAGAATTATAATTATAATTATAATTATCCTTGTATAATTGCAAAAATATCATTTTAACTCTTGAGTTTTGACAATTTGAAAATATTTTAAATTTTGAGAATTATTTTTAAATTTTTGATGTTATGTTTATATTACATAATTTAAAATTAAGTTATTTTTAAAATTTATGTTTATTGAATTAATATTTTAAATTATATTTATTTTTTATATGCAATAAATCTCAAGTTCATACAAAAATATATTATACCCACAAGAAAACTAAAATGAAAAATAAACCTGGTTTTACGCTAGGTTTTTCTTTGTCTTGTTTTTTTTTTTTTTTAAATTTTCCTATGATGTTTTAAAAGGAGTTTGGGGAAGACCCAGGAGTCCTTAGTAAAATTGTGAGTTCCCATACATGTGGGCTAGATTCATTGGTGTAATCCCTGATAAAAAATCCACCTTGCTCCTTTCAATGCAACTTGAATTCGGATTTTTTTTTTTTTGGGACATTGTTTTACTAATTCACATTGAGATTATACAATAAATGTACATTTTTAGTTGAAATTAAATAAACGTTAGAGAGTTCAATTTAATTTTATTTCTTCTATGAGTGGAAGTGAAGCTCATTTCTAGATTTTAAAAAAAGTATAAAATCTTTTAAATTGTTAAAAAGTCACTGAAATACATAATTACTAAAATTCAATAATAACAATCTCTAACCTGGGATGTACGTAAATGGAAACATAAAATTAAAAATATATACAAAATGATACAGAGAAATAATATTTTGATGCCAAAAAAAAAAACAAGAAATATAAGAAAACATATAAATATAAAAAATAAAGATCTTTATATAAATAATAAAATAATTATCTTTTTTAATAAGAGTCTAAAATAATCAAATATATAATTATTAATCATAAAACAAATAATCTAAAAAATAAAAATTATAATTAAATATATAAAATATATAAATATAAGAATTATAATGATTTTTATGTTTAGCATATCGATACATTTCAAAAATAAAAAATATTTCAAAAACAAAAATGTTAGCCTTAAGAAATTTGTGCGTACGAGAACCGTTAACTACAAAAGAATTGGTTGATGCCTTGATGAGTTGAAGTTACACAAATAGGCCTATGACTAAACCCAAGAATAGGGAAACACAAAAGGAAAGTCTAGATTTAAAACTGCCAAAAACTCTCTAAATTTTCAATCAATGATTTTTGAAAGCAATATCATTTTCCATAGTTCAAATAATTGAAAAAATATTTCATGAATTGTGAATCATAAACCATACCATTTTCTTTTTTTTTTCTTTTTAATTTTCGTGAGAACCCTAGTCTGCTAACCATAAGGGTGGTATGAGATGATTAATAATTCAAGGGCATATTTGGAATTGCGATTTTGTATTCTTATGGTTTTCTTCGTAATTCTATTTGGTTTAAGGATCATGTCATCGGTCCCAATAGTATGCTCACTCACATAACCAAGCACGTGAATGGAGGAGACCCACTTCCCACTTTTTGTCTGGAAGCAGGTGTTGACTCTGTAAGCCCGAATAAAGCAAACAGGAGAAAAGGAGAATTCACAGTTGAATTTTCTCATTTATATTTCAATTTCTAGTAAAAAAAAAATCTTTATTTCGATATTATGATGATCAAATACTAAATTCTCTTAAATAAAATCAATTTAAAAGATAAAAAATAAGAAACAATGGTTTGTTTGTACCATCTTTCATTTTTCTTGCTCAATAGTTTAATTTTGGTATCTAGAACCTTTTATCATCCAGTGTAGCAAAAGTACATTAGGACAGTTTTGGCTTTGGAATTTGTCTTTAGATGCCACATTTATTCTCCTCCGCTAGAAAAAGAAAAGCCCCGATGAATAATTTATTGCGACGAGTTCCATGGGGCTATATCATTTCAAAACGGTGTCGTATTGTAAAGGCCAAGACCTAATTTTGAGATGGACAGTCCACCTAATAAACATGAATGTTAATTTTTTTAATTAAATATTAAGTTTGAAATTTAAAAATATATAAGATTATATTAAGAAAAATCATTTTTAAGTTAGGTATAATAATATTTAAATTAAATTAATTAAAATATAATTATAAATATCTATCGTTATAATAAAATAAAAAAAGACGACGTATGCCCAAGTTGGGTTGGGTGTACAATGGTTGATTTGAAGTGACAAGGCTGAAGCTTTTGCCCTCTGCCCTGTGAAAGTTCATTTAAAGACGAGACTCTGCTGGTCCCTGTCGCCTGCAATTTTTTTTAATAGCAATAACCTATTTTATAACTTTATTATATTATAAAACTATTTATTTACACATAGTTTGAATGACTAACAACTAAGAACTGAGGATAGTTATCCTCAACCCACAAGGTAAATGACCCTGATGTTAAAATTAAGGTTGGGTTCGGTTAAAATTAATTATATTTCTAATTTAAAAATTATAAATATAATAATAGTTTTAATTTTTAATAATAATATAATGTTCATTTGTAAATTCTATGTTTCTTAAAATTTTAATTTAATTATAAATATTATAAATTAAATAAATTAAGTAGAGTTGATCTGAGTTGAGAAAGTTAAAATTTCTCAATGCCTTCCGAAGCTCGCCACTTATTTCTTTTTTTATATTTGATCATCGATCTCTGAATTATTTAATTAATTCAATTCGAGTATTATGAAATACGTTAATTTTTCTTAACTTACCACTTATTTGTTATAGCGAATTAATTTTTGTTCTTCGGATAGTACCAAGAAATCGATTTCACTGTTACCTACATACCTTGGAATAAAATCTTATTGGCCAATTAGCTCATTCGATATAATATTATTTTGAACAAAAAAAAAGAATATCAATAATTTGATGACAAAAATTGACATTTTACACTTTTTGGATGATAAGATTAAAAGATTTTTAGCATATACTTTTTAATAATTAAAAAAAAAAACAGTGAATCCATAATTACCGTTTTTCATTAAAATATCACTATGGTTCTTAGCCCCTATGGTTGGTCATAGATGATAAACGGCTTCATTAGATTCTTTGGGATCAATGGAAGTAAAGCCATAGCAGTCTTTTGTGCATTTATCTTGTGCATGAAAATGCATGAATTATTATACGTATTAAATTAAATTAATTAGTTTACACCAAAAAATAATTTCAAATTTACACCAAAATCAAAAAAAAAAAAGGAATTTTTGTGTCAATTTTTATTTGGTTTTTAATTTGGGACTTTTATGTTTAAAAATGTGTTCAGCATGAAAAAGGCAAGTATAAGAAATAAAGGGCTGGTTTTAAATGAGATAATAAAAGAAGAAAGGAAAGTAGGGGGAAGGAGCGGTGGATAAAAGAAAAAGAAGCTGTCGTTTTTCACACACGGATCCCCATGATATGCACCAACATGCCTAGCATTTCTTGCTGGAACTCATTCCCTTTGCTTAGTTTAAAGGAGTTAGACTAGCTTTGTTCTCTTTTGAAAACTTGCAAGAGAGAGAGAGAGAGAGAGAGAGAGAGAGAGAGAGAGAGTTGAATCATGATTTTACAAGTCAGGAGTATGTAGCAGCTAGAGAACAAAATACACAAAAGCATAAAAAGGATAAAATGTTTCAGAAACGAGAAAAAATATGCTTGTTTGGAATGGAAATGATTAGTTTATTTTGTTTTCACTTTCCTTGCAGCGAGAGAAACTAAGCTAAAAATCTTTTAGAAGATGAAGCCTATGATCAATGATGACAACAACAATCACTGGTTGGGTTTCTCTCTCTCTCCAAGCATTAGTATGGAGACTTCCAATTCAGAAAATCACCCCAATCAACCACAACCTCACTCTTCTACTTCAAGCCTTTTCCATTCCTCTTCTCGGCAGAACTTCTCTTGCATTTACTATGGTGTTGAAGGAGACAATGTTGGCCTTTTCTCTAATCTGTCGTCAATGCCGTTGAAATCTGATGGATCACTTTGCTTGATGGAAGCTCTCCATAGGTCTCAATCTCAAGGTTTGTTCGAACTCCCCCCCCATTGTTTCTATTGTCTAGTTTCAAGAGCGAGACACGCACTAGTCAGGCCTGAGTACTAGTTTCTCTTCGAAACAATTTTTAAAAAACCATTCTTTGAATTTATTTATTTATTTTACCTGTTGTGTCTAGGAATTTTATCAACTCAAACTCCAAAACTGGAGGATTTCTTTGGCGGTGCAAGAGGAGAAATGTCTCTTAGCTTGGAGAACATGTATTACCAACAAAACTCAAACCACGAAAACAATCAAAATTTCTCAACCCATTTTCAAGAGGATACGACAAAGCAACAACAGTTTCAAGTCCAACCATTTCAAACCTACTCTGCGTTTGGAGAGACTAAGGAAACCCCACTTGCAGATTTCAATCTCCAACTCCCTACATTGGCTCCAAGTGGGATTTCAAGCTCAAACAACAACAATGCATTGGATCAAAAGATGATTAATTGCATGAATGAAATGGGTTATGGTGATTTGAGGTCTCTAAGCTTGTCAATGAGCCCTAGTTCACAATCAAGCTCATGTGTTACTTGCTCACAGCAAATATCACCTACTACTGCGAGTGACTGTGTAGCTATGGATTCCAAAAAAAGAGGGTGTGATAAGGTGGATCACAAGCAAACAGTTCATAGGAAGTCTATTGACACTTTTGGGCAGAGGACCTCTCAGTATAGAGGAGTCACCAGGTTTGTCTTTTTCTCATTCTTCTTTTTAATACATTCATGTTCTTCGTTATTTTTTTTTATTGGAAAATGATTTTTGTCAGACAAAGGATTTTCTAGGTTTGAGCGATTTGCAAAAGATTGAAAAAAAAAATTGATAATTTCATTATGAATATGTTGCGTTTTAAAAGATTCGTACCATAACACATTTTATTACTTTAACTAGCGAAAAAAATTCTATCCTGTTTTATTTACATAATTTAAAACAAGAAATACAATCGAAAATTTGGCTAAGAACATTATTAGAATCTCTGCCTTTTATTACATGGTTTGTCCTAATCTTATTGTCTTGATATTGCACTTTTTTGAGTTCAGGCATAGATGGACAGGTAGATATGAAGCTCATTTATGGGACAATAGTTGCAAGAAAGAAGGCAAGAGTAGAAAGGGAAGGCAAGGTTAGCATCTCTCTCTCTCTCTCTCTCTCTCTCTCTCTCTCGCTCCCTCCTTTCACCTGATATTTATAACACGTACTAATTAGTCTACCTTTTTTTCTGGATGGCATTGAAATCAAATGACACTATTTAGTTTATTTGGGTAAGTCTTGAAAATCTATTATTGAATATCAAACTATTTCAGGACCTCTTTTTGTGTTTGATGTTTTAACCAAATTCTACTCTTAGGTGGCTATGATATGGAAGAAAAGGCGGCAAGAGCTTATGATTTAGCGGCACTCAAGTATTGGGGACCCTCCACGCATATCAATTTTCCTGTATCAAGTTTAACCTAATCACATCCATTTATTAATCCAATCACTTATTTTTTTCACTATTTTTCTCAATTTATGCTTTTTTCCTGCAGTTGGAAAATTATAACGAACAACTTGAAGAAATGAAGAACATGACTAGACAGGAATATGTTGCTCACTTGAGAAGGTTACTTTTGATACCTCTGCATATTTCCTACACCGCGTGGTCCAATATATCCGTCATGGTACAAAATAAGATGTCTTGGCCCATTTTGCAGGAAAAGCAGCGGCTTCTCAAGAGGAGCTTCAATGTATCGAGGCGTCACAAGGTCTTGTTTCTCATTCCAAACTAGGATATAGTTACGCTTGCTAGTCTTAGAAATTAATAAGTTGATAAAATTATTTCTCAATGGAAGTTATATGTTTTTTCTTTTTTGCATTTGTCACCCCTGGATATTACCATCAAAGCTCAGAACTACTATTTGGTTAGTCAAATATTGTAGTTTTATATATTGACCAGATGTTACGTTCTTTAACAGGCATCATCAACATGGAAGATGGCAAGCACGGATTGGTAGGGTCGCAGGCAACAAGGATTTGTATCTTGGGACATTTAGTAAGTTTTTTGAATACCCAAAAAAAGAAAGAAAGAAAGAAAGAAAAAAGAGACCATGAGTAGGATTATATAACCTTATACAAATACATTGATTAAAACGTCCAAAATTGCAATTTCAGGCACTCAAGAGGAAGCAGCAGAGGCGTATGACATTGCAGCAATAAAATTTCGTGGTGTTAATGCTGTGACAAACTTTGAAGTAACAAGGTACGATGTGGAACGCATCATGGCAAGCAACAATCTTCTTGCAGGAGAGCTTGCTAGGCGAAACAAGGAGACAACCTCGCAGCACAAGGATGATCAATTACTCTCTTCATTCTCCGCATCACAGCACAATGCTACAGTTGGGATCAGTGTGTCAAGTTTGGCACAAAATGAGGAAGGAAACTTGGAGAAGATGGCTAGTAGAACCGGTCCTCCGGTGCTACTTGCCATGCACCCAACAAGTATTGTGAATTCTTGGATTCCATCAGCTCAGATTGGGTCTACGATTACAATGCCTCATCACATGCCTGTCTTTGCTGCTTTTACAGATACTTGAACTTTACCTAGTGTTTGATGAAAACGTGTTTTTGGCTAATGCATGACCATGAAGAAGCAAACATGAATTGAATGTGAGAGAGTGACAGCGATAGGACAAGTTTCTTCAATTTTTACATTTGAATTTTCAAATCCCAGTTGATTACAATCTTGAAAGAAGAGGTGGAAGGAAGAGCACTTAAAGGTGCTTATGATTGAACTCTTTGCAATGATTTTGGCAATATGGGAAAAGAAATGAACCCCTATCCTACACCATGATTTGGTTCAGTTATGTTGGTACTGTCAACTACACGACCAGCTCAGTGATTTGCAATAATGCAAAGAATGATCTTTTGCTTTGAGACTTTGACCGCAAAATTACTTTATAGTATTACTTTTCACCATTTAGTTCTCTATCCATGCTACATCATCATTGCCTATCACTTTTTGCTCCCAGCTTTCTCCAAAGGCAACAACCAATTTAGCCACCCCCAATTTTCAAAACAGAAGTGGGAATGGAATATAATCTTCCTTCATGCAGGGACGACCTCACCTGGTTTTGTTTAAGATTAAATGACTAAGGGCTCTTTGTGTGTAACACTTCTTAAAATCGAGGGTTTTTGATGCCTTGGCATTTCACCGTCACCTTTAGGAGTCTTTTTTTTTTTAATGGTTGCCTTGAAATTTTTCTTGGTATCTAAAAATATATTTTGATTAATTCGATTCAAAATATTATAAGATCCTTTTTATAAGGAGTTTTTTTCAATATAATTTTTTCTATTTTTAAAATTTGAACCCAATTTTCTATTGTTTTTCACATTGAATAAGTTGTGTTTGTGTGTGGAATAAGTTGTGTCCTCCTTAGGAAAAATATGGGATTTGTTTTCTTTGCTAGACCTAACCTATATAGGATTTACTTTTGATTTTTGTTAATTCTGTTCAACTTAGCCTGAATCAAATTATTATTCAACTTAGGGTTTCTTTACAAAATAACTGAACTAATTTTTGTTGTGATTACGGATATACAGTAAAATAATTTTAAAAATTTTAAAAAAAAATCATTTTGTAGCCCAAGGAATAAGCCCTCACCAAAAATTTTGTTTTATGACCAAGAAATAATGTAAAAACATTTTCAAATAAAATTTGATTAAAAAACTATGTGATGGTCCAAAAATAATCTTAAAGCAAATTGACAATTTGTTCATACAACTCAAATTGTCTTATTATTTAATTTGGTCTTCAATATTAATAATGTATCAAGACAAGACTAGATAATAATATCCATAAATTATAATATAGATCAAGTTACCAAAGTCCAAATAATAATTAAAAGTTTAAACACTTTTCAACTTAAATAAATTATATTCTATAAATAATTTAAAAAATTAGATTTTGGTTATTAACCAAACCATATTTTTAATTAGATATGACTCAAAAATAGTATTGTTGAATATTGTATAATAATTGATAAGTAATCTACATTTTATACCGAATTATATATATAGTGTAACTGCCAACACCAACATTATAAAATTCCCCATGGTGAGGAATCACTGACATCTCTTGCCAAGGGCACATGATAAAATCTCGAGGATCCTTGCTTTTCATCTGCATTATTGCAAATCAATGACGCTTAGAGAAAAGGTGATTGAATGCCATACCCTGCAAATTTCAATCCGACCCTCCAAGGTGTATGTGTTCGCACGTGTGTGCATGTCGCTTGTACCCTATTTGCTAAAAATCATCCCTTTTTTTTTTGGGTAGTATCTTTTTTTCTCTTGAACAAAACCATGTTATTAGGTATCCGTAATCATATTTTAATTAATTCAATTCAAATTTAAATTCTTATCGGGTCTTATTTAGAGAACTATTTTTTAAGTATAATTTTTTTAAGTTTTAAGTTTTAAATTCGAGATTTAATTAAAATATTTAGTATTCCTTCACAATAAAAAACACGGTTAAATTTAATCTTTTTTAAATAAAATTTTAATTTTTTTTATTTTTCTTTTTATTTTATTAATATGTTATATTTAAGTTAAAAATTAATTTAGCGACGGATTTATTTTCTGTCGCTAAATTTAGCGACGAAAATCCCAATCCGTCGCTAAATTTTTTATATATAATTAAATAATATATAATATTAATATAATATTTAAATTAAAATATTAATTTAGTAACAATGAAATTTATCCATTGATAATTTACCGACGGATTAAAATCCGCCACTGAATTTAATTTTTTTTATTAGAATTTTATTTTATTTTTATTTTATTTTATTAATTTATATTAATAAATCATATTATTATTTTATAATATTTTAATTTACATTTTATTTTATTATATTATATTTCATTTTTTTAAAAGAATAATATTATTTAATTCTTAAAAAACCATATATTTTATTTTATTTAAATTATATATATATATTAATTAATTTATTATTTTTTTTGTTTGATTTAATATTTTTTATTATTGTATAGATATTTTTATTTTATTTGTATCATTTTATTCAATAATACAAAATTTTTAATTAAATATTAATCAGGCGGACATACTGGGCGTGAGTCTGCGCGGGCACCGGCGCATACACCCACGGGCACCTGGCGTCGAGCAGGGGTGCGCGCCTGCGCAGGCGCCCGTGCATTCACGTACAGGCGCTGGGCGCAAGCAGGGGCGCACGCCTGTCTGGGCGCCCGCGCATGCACTCACGGACGCCAAGCACAGGCAAGGGCGCACGCCTATTTGGGCGCCCACGCATACACACACGAGTGCCCACCCTTCATTGTTTTAATACTAAAAAAAATGCTAAATGCTATTAAAATAATTCAAATCTTGGATTTTAGATTTGAATGGAATACATATCACCATTACACCACCGATTAGTGTTGTGTGATAATTTTCTTTCTTCCTTCTCATTTGTTTTCTATTTTTACTTTTTTTTTTCCTTCCTCTTACTCTCATATCTATTTTTGGGTTTTTTTTCTTTTCTATTTTCATTATTGAAATTTCTTATATATCCAAACGAATAAAAATATTTTGTGATTAAATATATAGATTTTTTAAATTATTAATATATTATAATTTATTGATAATTATAATTTTATATTATTGAGATGCTGTAATCCATTTTTAAATTATGGATTAAAAAAATAAAATAAAAATGAAAAAGAATAATAAAATAATAAAATAAAAGAAAAAAGAAGAAAACAAAATATAATATTAATATATTTTTTAATTATTTATTTATTTTATTTAAAATTAGTATTTTATTATTTTTTATTTTATTAAAAATTATCATATTTATTATTTTTAATTAATATTATTTTAGGTCGGTAGTTTAAATACAAAAAGTTATTATATTTATTATTTTAAATTGTTATTATATATTATTTTATTATTATTAGAAAAATGTGAAATAAAGATAATAAGTAAAAAAAGTTATTATATTTATTATTTTAAATTGTTATTATATATTATTTTATTATTATTAGAAAAATGTAAATGAAAGATAATAAGTAAAAAAAAAATTATATCACATAATAACATTTGACTTGGTGGTTTACATATTTATACTTATGCGTGTGCGTGAAGGTGTTCAAACCACGGTGACCGCAAAACGGCATTTTCCCACAATTAAATGAGGAGGGCTGACACTGGAGCGGGCGCGCTTGCAGGCGGGGGTGCCGGATCGGGCGGGCGGGTAGCTTGTAGGCTGGTGCTGACTCGGGTGGGTGGGGGTGGGTGGGGCCCGTCCAGGCACGTGGCTTTCAGGCCAGTGCTGGCTCAGGTGGGTGGGGTCATCCAGGCACGTGCTGGCTCGGGTGGGCAATGGCTCGGATGGGCAAGGGCCCGTCCAGGAACGTGCATTCACAGGGCATTTCGACGAATTTACAATCAGCGACAGATTCCAAATCCGTCGCTAATTCAGTGACGGATTTTTTTTTTTCGTCGCTAAATTAGGGACGGATAATTTTTCGACGGACTTTTTTTTTCCTAAATCAGCGACGGATATTAGCGACAAAAATTATCTGTCGCTAAATTTAGTGAGGAATTGTAGATTTTCGTCGCTAAATTTAGTAACTGATTTTTTTATGTCGCTAATTTAGCGACGGATAATTTTTCGTCGCTAAATTTTATGACGAATTTTAGAGACGAAAAATTATTTATCGCTAAATTTAGCAGCGGATTTCAGATTTTTGTCACTAAATTTAGCGACGGGTTTCTAATTTTCGTCGTTAAATTTTTGCAACGCATTATTAACGATGAAAAATTTTTCGCCGTTAAATCCGTTGTTAATGTTTTTAGCGATGAATTTTTTAAAAAATTTTCATCATTAAATTTGTGGTTAAAAGTTTTTTTTTTTTTTTTGTAGTGCTTCTCATTAGGTCGATTGCGTATGATATGAGATTATGATCTTGTCTTTGTGATGATATTCGGCAATAATTGATTAAAACCCGGAGCAGAGATAGAGAGGAATGTGTTCCAGAGTACATACTTGTCTCACAGAAGGACAGGGTCAATTCCAAACTCCAGAGTAAACTATTAGGTCAGTGATAGTCACTGGTAAAACAGAAATAGCAAGACTTTACGTGGATTAACGTGTCCCCCATGACAGATCGAAAGCTATAGTCCCAATCATTCACTCCCTCCCTATCTTTGTCTTCATCACAGGAATAGACAAAATCCATATGATAACATTAGACTTTGGCTTTAACAAACTTGATTCCTACATCAAAACTTAGCTATTAAAGATTTCTAAAAATTATATATCTTAACCTCATAATGACTTTGAAACTTACTATTATGTGTTGCTGGCCAAACATGATAAGGTGATTTTGGGTTGCCTAATTTTAAGGAAATTGTCAAAAAATGACAGCAGAAAAGGGGTGGAAAAACATTGGAGGACGTAGAAAAATGTGTCACGAGTTGGAGACAACAATTCTTTTTTCTCTTTGAGAGGACTTAATTGTCACTGCAGAAAGTTTGGATGGCTAGAAAAATGGACCTTTGCTCCGGATCTTTCAGCTTTAAGGCACTAGATAACGCAATTATGATGTCGCCGCATCCTTGAAGAAGGTGAACTTGGCAAAAAGGTTGGATTAATTATTGTCGGTAAATATACCTATACACGGTGTCATTTTACCACAAAAATAAAAATAATTAAATTTAAATTTAAATTAAGAGATAATAGATGGTTAATCTATTATCTCAACTCCCTCAAAAACATCTCTCTTATCATTCTTCAATTAGAGTTAAGGTATCATTCTCATTAAAAACACATTATTGAGAGAATTGAATTTGAGTGAAACACATATTCTCTAAATTGAGACCAATTGAAAATTTAGAAAAAATTCCAAACAAGAAATTTTTTATATCATTTAATCACCAGATTTAAGTTTGTGGTGTTATAATATTGTGGTGATAATTCGTTTAGCGTGGTTATTATCCTGATTGTGAGATTATTCAAGAAAGACTTCATAGTTCTAAGATTTTCTACATCTATTTATTGAAATACACCCGAAAACTCAATATTTTAATTTTTTTGAAAAACCACCATGTTTCCGCTAGTGTCAATTAAATCTAACATTGGTATCAGAGAGAGTTAAATTTATTAAAATAATTTTTAGAATTTTCGAGTATAAAAATATAGGCTAAAAAAATTTAGGATTCAGATCACGGATAAATTTCATAAATCCAATTATATCACAATATTACCCATGACTTGTATATCACGAATATAATTTTTTCGTAATTTTTGGAATATATTTAGACCATGAAAAGTTTCGTAATTTTGTGATATTGTGGTGATAACTTGTTTGGCATGGTTGTCATCCCGACTACAAAATTGTTCGAAAAAATTTCGAAGTTCCCAAATTTTCTGTGTCTATTCACTAATTTATATTTGAAAACTCAATATTTTAAAATTTTCAAAATATTAGCATGCTTCCACTAATATCAATTAAATCTAATAGTTGTCAACCCTAAATTCCTATGATTTTTAATGGAAAAGAAGTACTGATGTTTCTTCATTGCCATTTAGGATTGAGCTGGAATATTTTACCTTGATCTACCCAACAAGAGCATACAATACTTTGTCTGCAAGAAATTTTGTTGCAGACTTGAAGGCTTCCTGCCTAGTAGGTGTTCACGCGATCATATGATCCTTACATACACATTAGCCTTGGCCACCGGCCGGTTTGGCCTGGAATCGTGACTTGGTCGAACTTTTGAACCAGATTGTTGATTATGGTTGATGTTGGTTGAGAGCAAAGTTCGCATTCACTTATTCTGAATTTTAAACCAAAACAGTTAAAAATCACTAATTTTGAACCAAGATCCTTAAGGGTGGAAACTATGAAAGAATCAATCCTAGTAGGAACATGCATGTGCAAGGGGGCACGCACATAAATACACAAAGATATCACTATTTGACCCAAAAAATATAAAATGAAAATTATATAAAAAAAATATCCAAAGAAATGCATGCAATAATACATAAAATGTGTGCCAACTTTTACCCTTTCAAACTTTTGTCGTTTTTTTTTTTAATAATCAACCGTTATATAAAATTATGTTCTTATTAATTCTATTCGAGTATTGTTAGATCCAATTTAATAAAGAGTTCTCCCAACGTAATTTTTTTTTTTTAATTTTAAATTTAAAAATTGATTAAAATACTTAATATACTTATTCATTAGATTAACTATTCATCGATAGTTTTTCACGCTCTAGTCCATCTATATACACAACTATTTGGTTCGGGGCTTTCTTGGTCCAGCATTCAAATTGAATCCTGGGCTGAATAGAATATGAACCAAGACCGAAGCGGGCCAATATTTTAGAAGTTGGCCTACCTCCTTTCTCCACCCACAATTTTTTCCCTTTTTCTTTTTTAAGTGGATACTTGCTATCGATCGGTATTGAATTTAATTTAACTAATCTAATCAAATACTGTGAGACCATTAAAAAATTAACTCTCTCAATTTCTGTTTTTTTATTTCTAATATTAGAACTCAAAATATTAATTAAAAGAATTTAACATTCGTTATACCCACAGGTGATTGGTGTCCACATTTGTTCTTTTTTTTTGTTATATAAAAATTTGAATTTGAAATTATCATATTAAAGAAAGGGGATTTGTACCACTAGACTATCCCCTAGTGACTGTGCCCACACTTGCCTTGAAATTGTAACCTAACCACTCCTAATTAGGGCTGCTATTTCTTGTGGCTTTTCTTTATTCTTTCTTATGGCTGCAGAATGATGAATAATTTGAACTCAATTCAAATTTCATCCCTGAAAATTCATCCGAGCACACTCAGAGTTCTATATCTAAACTACTACTTAATTTTGAGTTTGTTCATTAAATAAGTTAAATTTAAATATTAAACTATTTGATTTATAGTCTACTTTTAAACATAAATTAAATAAATTTATCGAACGTGACCTCAATTTAATTAAAAAATTTATTTGATCTTGTCTAGTAACATTGTACGATCGTTTAGGAGACATGGTACCAAGTGTTTACACACAAAAATGAATTATTATGGGATCAATAAACTATTTTTGAAGGCAACCAATCGAATCAGATCACATATTATCTAATATTAAACTTTAAACTTAATTTTAAACTCATCTTACTAGATAAATCAAGTTTGACCATGATCATGCTCAACTCATTCTACTCGTAAAACTGGACCATTCATATCATATTATATAATTATTTTTATGATCAATCGCGGTATTGTACTTATCTAATTTCGAAAACATATGGTTTTATAATTTAATATAGTGGCCAAGTTTTTTGTATTTTGGAACACTTAACCATCATACATATAAGGTCAAACAATTCTAATTTATTCCACCTTTTATTTTTCATTTTTCTAATTATACTTTGTATTTGCAGGCAAAATATTGGGTTTTTCTAAAAATAAACATAGAATTATAGGGGATGGGTTTTTGGCAAAAACCCAGCTCTCATGATTCTCTTATGTTCAATTTTTTCAACTTATCTCCCTTTTTCTTCAAAGGCAAAACATATACGTGTATTGCCTAAATTCAACCCTCGTCATATGTAGTACCATATAAAAAGGTATGTTTGAAAATAAAAAATTGACATTATATGGATTAATGGCCCATTAAAAAATTGAAAACCAAAAAAAAAAAAAAATACAACCCCCCCCCCAAAAAAGAAAGAGGGAAAAGAAAAGCGCACCGGGATAGAAATGAGGAAGAGTGGTTTGGTTGAGTATTAATATTTTTAAAAACAATTCTTAAATTTAAATTTTATATACGATAAAAATTAATTATCAATAATTTATTAAATATATATATTTTATTATGTATAATAAAAATTGAGATTCAATGATTTATTATATATATATATATATATACATATATATACGAGGAAGAGATGGGCTACCCATCATGTTCGCAATTTTATTAGCTTGGACAAAAAATTTTAGACTATTATTCAGGACAGTTTAAGTGATAGAATCCAATCATTTCTATTATTTATTTTGGATTCGATTCTATTCGGTTCAATTTCGTTTTATATATATATATATAATTCTAGACCGCGAATCTAATTATGCCCCGTACACTTACACCTGAACTCTCACGAGGATCTGATATGTGGGTCGGATTTAGATATCACATGTTTTTATTAATTCCGTTTCAGTTTTTTTTTTTTTTTTTTGGTAAGACGTGTTCTTGCATTGCTAAAAAGAAAGAGAAAGAGAAAAAGGTCTTTTTTTCCTTTTTTTTTTTTTTCAATTGGGTCTTAGCCTAGACCAATGAAAATTGAGCCTGGCAGGGAAGGCTCGAATTCACCCATCTCACCTTCTTTCCGAACAGGAGCTAAAATGTGAATTTAATGATACAATATTAATTTTGTTTTTTTAACTTTGACGCCCTCTTGGTTTCCCAATTGCTTTTATATACTCTCACAGTCGTATAAACCAAGATTTCCACAATTTTTTAATATTTTGTTTTTAGACATGCCTTTATTCTAAGGGTACCCCAGTCGAATACAATAAATTTGATTGTTTAACATTTTCAATAACTTCGATTTTTTTTTATTTGAACATCGATATTTAAAATTTCAATTAATTTGATTCGAACAGTTATGAAGTTCAATTTAAGAATTAACATCCTTGATATCTGTTTTTTTTATTTTTCAAACTTGAATTTAAAATTTTAGTTTAAAAAATTTAATATCTTATAATTAGAGCTATAGGTCGTTGGTATCCATAAACGGCGATGAATGAAAGTTTTTTTTTTTTTTTGTGGTTGCTTTTGAATTTAGTGTGGGGGACCTGAAATGTTCCTCCTAATTACAACAACCGAAAAAACATGTCTTTATGTGAGATGTTAACCTTTTTGGATAGGACCTTCCTAAAATACTTTATTAAGAAAAGTAGTTATGTATGTCTACATTTCAATTATTCAAAAAATGCAACAAAAAAAAAAGAAAATCATTTGTCTTGCAGGAGTCTACCAATGTCATAAATCATAATTCAATTACACACTGTTTGATTTTGAAAGCTTTGCATGCAATGCAAATATGACAATTGTATTGATTTTGAGTTTTGTCGAACACAACCACCAAAAGTGTGGATTCTATTGTCTCAAGAAAATCTGGTTTTTGCTTGAAGTAAAAAATAGATATCGGAATAGTTAATTCTTTAAAATGAACTCTACAGTATTTAGATTAAATTAATTAAATAATTTGAATATTGATGTAATAAAAAAAATGAATGGATGATGGGGCCTATTGGGTTGGGTGAATAGCTCGTACATGCGTTGCTTGAAGTCTATTGAGCATTGACCAGATGGTTTACTTGAAGTTAAGAATTGATTTAAAAATTATTAGATCAAAGAACACCAAAATTTTGCAACCCTTGCTTTTCCCACCATATATAGAAGTTACACTGATACGTGTACAACATTTTAACTTGTTGGCTCGATCTCCCCGATGGTGGTGAGAGTCGAGAGGCAGATGTTGCATCCAAATGGTGACTTGACTGTCCCCCCCCCACCCACCAATGTGCATAAATCCACTCATAATGAAGTGACAGATATTATCTTGTCCGAGGGCCCATTTGACAAAAACAAATGAAAATAGAAATTTTTGG
Source organism: Dillenia suffruticosa (assembly GCA_033439265.1). Classification (NCBI taxonomy): domain Eukaryota; kingdom Viridiplantae; phylum Streptophyta; class Magnoliopsida; order Dilleniales; family Dilleniaceae; genus Dillenia; species Dillenia suffruticosa. Next base: position 5,953,959 of record JAVTVX010000027.1, read on the forward strand.
GTGGATTGAGAGGTGGAAAAGCCATAGAGAGAGAGAACCTCAAAACAACTCACAAGCCAACAAGTTTTTCTATTTCTATGCCGTTCCTGTAAAGACCACACGCACAACCCCCGTTTTGGGTCCCTTTATATTGTTAGAATCCTCACTTTCAACTTGGTCTTACATTTAGATTAGAGGGATCTCAAACCACCTTCCAAAAATGTGTTGGGTGTGTAGGCACTTATGTTGGGTCCCTATGTTGCTTCGGCCTAGGCAACGAAGGAGACCTGAGGTTGAGGCCAACACTCAAAGACACTGGATTTTTGGGACCATTGTTTTCTTGTTTCAAACCATAGTCTTGGACCAATTAATTTGTTGCAAATGTCCACACGTTGTATTGGAATTTAGCTCTTGTGGCCTTTTTTTTTTTTTTTTTTTTTTTTGGTGAGACTCTTGTGGCCTATTTTAGTACAAGTCGTGTGCATTGACAATGCGTGACAATATGCCCACACATTGATCATATCCATTACAATCAAATTATTATTAATTTATTTAAATATTTAATATTTTCTAGTAATTCTAACTTTTGGAAATCTTCCATAATTTTATGAGATTGTAACTACTGGATTATATCCAACAGTACCTGTACAAAAAATTTAATGATTATAAATTTTATAAATATCAATATTTTTAAAAATCAGTAAAAATTTTCCCAGTTCCTTGGTCGGGATGAGGACGAGAGCAAAGTCTAGCCTCCTGCCCATAATGCAATAATTAAAGTTAGGAGCTAGAAATAAGTGCTCTACCTTGGACCAAAATGCATAGAGAGCTAATTATCTTCAAATGCACCAGTCTTGGTGACTCCTTACGTGGCTAATATAAATAAGTTGACATTGTGTCAACTTATGAGCACTTTCTTTTTGTTTTTTCCAGCAAAAAATAAATAAATAAAAAGCATTTTCTTTCGCCTGAAATATCCATTGTAAAATTTTTAAAAGGTGCAACACAAAGACGGTAAAGAATTAAAATAAAGGAAAATTACATTTCAGGTGAAGACATGCCATCTACTATTAGATGACCCAAAATTTAAACGCAAAAGGTTGGAGGTATGTTTGCTTCTTAAATGATCTACTCTGTTGATCCGAGTGGGATACATCTTATGGGCCTCTGGATGATAAGCTCTGCCGTCGAAGGTGATTCTGCGAAAAAAACTACAACACTCAAGTGAGAAAAAGGAGGGAGAAAAAAACAACAGATTGAGTAAATGTTTAAATTAGTTTTGCATAGTTTTTATACGATGAGTGTATGTAGAGTTGCTAAGTATATATATCATATGCATTAATAGTAAGTCTCTTATTTTTTGACATAGAAACCATATTTTTCTTATGAAATAATTATTTAAAATCTTTTGAAATTATAGAAATTATAGTCAATAATTTTTTTGGAGATTTATAATCCTATATATTGAGAGTTTTTCGAATTGTCATGAAAATTCTTTATCTTATCGGATGAGATTATAAAGATTCCATTCTTTATCAGGTGAGATTACTTACGAGATTATGGAACATACAAATTTTAAATGATCATAATCTTGATTTGCTAAGCGTAGATATTACTCGATGGGAGATCACTCGATAGTAGCCAAGAGATCGATGGTAGCTGAGAGATCTAACCGAGCAATGGTCGGAGATATAAATAAGAGTGTTTGATTGAAAAAGTGTTCGACCATTTTAGGTATATATCGAGAGGCCCCCAAATGGTATGGGATTATGGCATGATATATCTATTGATTTGTGGACTTTATAATTATGAGTTGTTGAGTTATGTATCACCGCAAAACAATTTATAACCTACAAGTATTTTTTTTTTTTGATACCTTGATTTGGTTACCGTTCGATATTTGAGACTTCGCCTTAACTATTCTAGGTCGATCGGCTGTGAGACCCACTTTTGTGGGGACGGGTCTCCCGACAAAGGGTTTTTCATACCTATATCAAATTTCAAACCCTCACATGATTAAAAGATAAAGACGTTTCTATCCGTCTATACCTCGTTTGTTGGTATAACCTACAAGGATTTGAAATTTATCATATTTCCCACTACCAATGGGCTACAGGGTTTCAATGATCACCATAGCTGTAACCCTCCTAATGAAAAAGAAAATGGTAATTATTCTATCCATTCAAGTTTTTTTATTATTATTTTTTGGGTTACAAGTATCCATTCAAGATGGTTCAACAGTTGCCCAAATTTCAGATTGTTGCATCAAGCAAGGAATGTATAGTGTATTGTTGACTTATTTTTAAACTTGTATGTCTCAAAGTTAAAGGAAATTCAGCATGATTAGGACAACCCTCCCCCACCCAGCAAAGCAAAACAATTTGCTTTATCATTTTTTTATATATATATTTCTCTTTCACGTCACCTCCCCGCAAATGGTGTTTTAGAAGATGATGTGGTAAAAGGTAGTAAACCCTATAATGAATCATCCCCAACAATCACAACAAAACGAAATAACTTCGCGAGCATGACCCATGTTGAGCACCTGTCTTGCCAATTGTCCTGCACTATAATAGTACGCAGCCGAAAGGTTCTTGGCCTTGGGGTGTGGCTGATAGTAGAAAATTTGGATTCAACTTGGCAATGTGTCCTTTTTTTTTGGGGGGGGGGTTGCAAATTTGGCAATGTTGATTTGTGGTAAGCAAAATTAGACTTTGCAACAATGCAGAAAACCCACACACATATTAATAAATGAAATGGTTAACTAAATCTCAGTTTGAGCTATCTGAGTTCACACTCTTATATTTGGCTCAAATATAACATATAATATTGTTTCAAAGGTAATGCTCCATTCTTAATCTCTTTCCACGTATCAAAAAAATAAAATTAAAATAAAATAATTCGTGATATATATGCCACAGAAATTAAGTGCAACAAAGCAAAGAAGAAGACTCAAAAATAAATTTGGAGGGCAAGACGGGGTGAGGCCCCCTCCCCTCAAATTTTTGGAAAAGTATAAGTATAAAGTTTAGCAATATTTTATTAAAAATACCTCTAAACATCTAAAAATATCACTGAATTTTTTTAAATATTATTTATTAAAAAAAAAAAAAACTTATTGCGTCCGAGCCCTTGTCTTGTTAATATTTTACTCCATCCCCTTTAACATAAAATTTTGACTTTATCCCTATAACAACCAATACATTTTTAGTCGTTTGTTAGGTACTCATAACAGTCTTATGTGAAACAAATTCAAAATGATGAGTTTTCAACAATTAGCCAAGAAATTTATATTGACCATAGGTCCTATGGTTATCACAGTTCACATCCACGCAGTCACGTGATGAGTACAGAGCTGTTCTTTCACCTTTTACCAAAAATCATAGTTCACTTCCTTATTTTTTGGGGTGTTTAGCTTAGAAAGGAAATGCTTAAATTAAACTAAATTGTATTAATGCCGGTCTCTATTAACCAACACCGCTATTGCTATGACAGTGTCTAAGATTTTCACCTTGTGTACAGGCAAATCAAAGAGCAAAGCTTCAGAAGATCATGTTTGACTGATTGTTATTGGTTTCTTTTTTTTTGGGGGGGTAGGAATTTACATGATCCTAGCAAGTGTTACAAAGAATCACATTTGTGAAAAAAAAAATGCAATAAATGAAAATTTATATAGTTATATAAATTTGAAATATCCTACATAGACAGTAATTGTTATGATAACCGGTTATTATGATAATTATGGAATTATTTTACTATTCTATTTTCCTAAAAATGAAAGCGGATTAATAAGGATTAAATATATATTAATCTAATAGATATCTAATCAATGTTACGTGTTACTAGAGAATTCTAGGGTTACGCATTAACTCGTACGCAATTAAACAAAGTGGGGTTAGAGTCTGTGAGGGAATTTTAGGGAAGTGGAAAGCCAAATAGGTGGGTGATAGATAAAAAACAGAAGGATTATAATAGAAGAAGTGCGGAGACGTACGAGACTGCCGGGGGGGGGGGGGGGGGGGGGGGGGGTGGCATTCGCTTCCCGCATTACTCCAAATCACGGAAATGCTGCAGAAATTCTTGCTCTCTCTCCCTGTGTCTCAGTTCCATTGGGATAACCATCCCATCAATTATATCTATAATTCATTTATGCAACAAATCTACACAATCTCTCTCTCTCCCTCTCTCTCTCTCTCTCTAGTTTCCCCTTAAACCCAAAGAACAAAAGAAAAAAACAAAAAAATCATTTGTTGACTAAAATACCCCTTCCCACCCCCCCCCCCCCCAACTGACCAAACTCCTCTGCTCTATTCCGTCAAGTCACTTTCTTCTCCCCTCATTTTCTCTTCCAACTGCCCCCACCACCAAACCCGCAATCCCCCGCCCCCCCAAAAAAGACCTCTCTCTCTCGTGCCAATTTCTTTTCTCTTTCTATCTCTCTTCGAATGTGTTTTCTTATATGAAAAAAGTACCAGTATCTACAAGTAGCAAGAGAAAAACTGTAGAAAGCCCAAAACCCACAAAAAAGGAAAAACAAAAAAAAAAACATAAACTTCTCTCTATCTTGAATGGGTGTTTGGAAGGTGTTGATTCTAACGGTTCTTCTTCTACTGAGAAAAGGGGTCATGGCAGATCCATCAGACGAAGCGTGTTTAACCCATCTTAGTGAGTCCCTAATTCAAGACCCAACAAACTTGCTCCAAAACTGGACCAAATCCGCATTCGCTAACCCATGTAGCGGCTTTACCTCCTCATATCTCCAAGGCGTTACTTGCAACAACGGCCGTATCTACAAGCTCTCTCTCACTAATCTCTCTCTTCGCGGTTCTCTCTCCCCTTACCTCTCCAATTGCACTAACCTCCAAGCTTTGGATCTCTCCTCCAACCACCTCACCGGTTCTATCCCTCCCGATCTACAGTCGCTAGTCAATCTAGCGGTTCTTAATCTTTCCTCCAACTACCTCAACGGTCAGATTCCTCCGCAGCTGTCATTATGTGCTTACCTTAATGTCATCGATCTTCATGAGAATGAATTGTCGGGTCAAATTCCTCAGCAACTGGGGAATTTGGTTAGGCTATCGGCTTTCGACGTATCCAATAATCGGCTTTCGGGTCCGATTCCGGCCTCTTTGGGTAATCGGAGCGGGAATTTGCCGAGATTCAATGGGAGTTCGTTTGAGGGAAATAAGGATCTTTATGGGTATCCTCTGCCTCCGATGAAAAACAGAGGATTGTCTGTTTTGGCAATTGTTGGGATTGGTTTGGGAAGTGGGTTTTTGAGTTTGGTCATTAGTTTCACTGCTGTGTGTATATGGTTGAGAGTTACCGAGCAGAAAATGGCCGCCGAAGATGGCAAGATTAGTCAACTCATGCCTGATTATTGATTCCAAGGTTTGCATAGTGAAAAAGCAAGGCTACTTTGGGAAATTTCCCTATTTTCATTTTAGGTATGCTTAGAGTGAAATTTGAAAAAAAAAAAAAAAACCCATTTTGTTTTTTGAGTTTGATTTGTATAAAATGAGGTCTTTCTTCTATTTTTGTTGCCATTTCACTAATTCGGGTCCTTTTTTCCCTAAAAATTATATTATTTATCATGCGTAATATGGTGTGACATGGCATATATTTTTTATACATCGTCGACACTGTCACGTCCATGTTTCGATTTTGATAAATGGCATAATTTTTTTTACGTAGTTATTGTTTGTTTGTAGAATCTTCACCATTAAGGATGATTGTTGTGTCTTAAAATTTTGCCTGCTTATGTGCCGAGAAAAAAAAAATTATGCACAGAGATCCTTTTTTTAATCCTTGGCATTTATTAAAAATGCTCTTTACCTACGCTGTCGGGAGGTGAGTTACTGCTCTATGCTGATTTGCGCTGGTTGGGAGACCAATACGACATGGTGCAAAGAATCTGTCTTGTCTCGAACTTTTTGATGATAAAAACCAAACATTCTTTTTTTCCTTTTTTTTCTTTGTTTGAATTATCTTATTTCTCATGGTTATGTCCCGACCCCTATCCTATATTCCCGCATTACTTCTCATTGCTAACAAATTTATGTTTCCATTTCCTATCCAGTAATCAAAATTTTGCAATTTGCAACCCATGTTTCTTCTCTCCCTATTTGACTCGGATTTAAAAAAAAAAATTAATTTCTTTTTATGAATTGCTCCTCAAATTATGAAAAAATAAAAATAAAAATGTGATGTTTTTATCTTTTGATTTGCGGATTTTAATGTGACATGGATGTTAAATAACTACGCGTAAATGCATATAATTGTCACGTCACCATCTAAGGAAATAGAAATAAAAGTTTGAAGTTTTAATTTCTTTATGCCAAAAACTCGAATTTTAACCACGGCACCAATGAAGGCATTGTTTAATGCTTGAACAAGTTGGTCCATCGTTCGAGCAATGGAAGTTTAAGGTTTTAGCTCACTTCAAATGTTGAAGGTTTCATCACCAGATCGTATGTCACGGTTTTCCATTTAATTTGAAAATTGAGGATACAGCCGGTTTTTATTTTTCTATTCTATACGAGATTTCTATTACTATTGAGCTTTTATTACGATATGTGTATTATTTTAGGAATTTATCTTAAGATTTGTGTTATTTTTTTTAATAAATATGTCACGCTAACATATTAAATTAAAGTTACCACAAGGTGAATGATTTGGTGAAGTTGAGTTACGAGTGGGACACATGATTGCGTGATACATGAGAGTGGGGATGGTGTGATTTTGAGGTCCTAGCTTTTTTCATAATCTTTTATTGCCAGGGCAGCATAATCGATACGTGTAGGCATGCGCAACCCCCCCAAATCCGCTTTCGTGTCCCCTCGAAGGAAATTAAGTATGATTTTGTTGAGTCTTTTGCCCTAGACTCAACATATATTTTTTATGCAAGAAGTGCCATTTGCCTTACTTTTCTCTTCCCCCAATTTGGTAGTCTTGGAATCCACCATGTACAAAGCCACAGGAAACAGAGATGATTATTTCTTTTCTCTTTTATCTTTGTTGATTGAAAAAGTAAATAATAAGCAAATAAATATAAGGAGAAAAACGTGTCCTAAGTATAATAATAGAACTTCATCCCATCTCAAAAATTAGTTTGTTAAGATAGAAATTGTTAATCTTATATCAGATTTAATACTCTATTCCATTATTTTTTTTCTAATCGATATTCGATAACCAATTTATTTATTTCGATTAATTTAAATTGAATTAACCGTTGGATCTATTAATAAATGATCTCTCCATAACCTTTTTATTTTTTATTTTTAATACTTGAATATGAAAAATTAATTAAAAAAATTTAATACTTTTATTACTGGACCAATAAAATATTGATTTTTTATTCCATTGCTTAAGCATACTCATGTCTAGTTGGAGTTCCAACAAAACAATTTAAACTCCGATTTAATTGATACGAGGGTGGTGTTTAAAAATTTCCAACAAAACTTGATTTTCTCCGGTTTCTCTCTCTCTCTCTCTCTCTCTCTCTATATATATATATATATAATATTTGTTCAATTAAAGTGAAACTTTAAAAGAACGTGAGATTTTGCAAGTCAAATTTTTGTATAAAAGGAATTAAATTATTTTTTTATAATATATATAATTTCAGCTGACTTTTGTCAACTTTGCAAACGTGCATATACGAGATGGGAATTTTAAGTAACAAAAAGGAAAAGAAAATCTTAGTTGTGGTGCTCACAATATGTCACCATTTCATTGACAAATAAAAAAAATTAATAGAAAAACTATGAATTAAATAGTTGTTAAAAGTCATATTAAGTTTTTGAACTCACTATATATTTATTTGATTTTCACCGTCCAACTAATTTGATTAAAATACTGTGAGGTTCATTTTAGAGATTGACTCTCTCAAATTCTTTTTCGTCATTTCCAGAATTTGAATTTGAGATTTCTACTTAAGAAATAGAGTGACCGATCACTCAATTTAAAAGATTTTAGTTTGATGTGAGTATGACTCCTCATGTTATCATGCATAACTTATTTAGGAGAAGACATAAAATTGCAATCCACTTAATTTTCAAAAAATGTTTAAACAGTAAGACTGAGCAACAAGATCATCGTAATTCGTATATCAAATTTAAGAACTACTGATTTGCTTAAATAATAAACTTGTTTAATTATTTAAATTATAATTTGATTAATCAATTAAGTACAACTTAATTATAAGATTAAAAAAATATAATTGTTCGGATAATTTTTTTAATCAAAAATATTTTGAAAGCTTATAAAGATTATATTAATATAATCAGTCAAACTTTTTTAATTAAAAATAACTTAAAATCAATTAATTATTTATATTTTAAATTTTAAAATTATTTATTATGAGCGAAGTTTACCAGAGGATTCAAGCTTAGGGATTTTGGTTATTACATAATTTAGGGTGAGGATGTTTGACAGATCGATTACAAGCCTATTCAGAACCCATCTGGTCTATGCCTTTCTGGTGATGCTGCACCGCATGAACCGTCCACAACGAACTGCAGTGATGCCATTTATATCATGTTTATATTTTAATAATATAAGATTTTATTTTATATTTCATAATAATTAACATTTTACAGTGGATTTCAAAATTGTTATATCATGTTCATTCTTATTTTTTCAACGAAAAAATAAAATAATTAAAATAAAAAAGAAAGAGAGCATTAGATTTCTATAAATATTCTACTAGGAAACGAAATAAATTTTTATTTCACCCTCACCCGATCTCTATTTGAAGCCAAAAATTGGCAATTGACAACGCACACCCCTCTTCTGCTCGAAGTCACAAAGATTGTGCTTTTGGTTTGAATGCGCTCTAGTCTTTCAGTATAGTTTCTTGGCAACTGGATAGGGACATGTCCACGATAAAATTCTTTTCTGAAATTTAAGTCACCATTGATAGTGCATCTGATATGATCCATTAATTATTGTTCCTAGTTTGATTGTCAAATCTGTGTTTAATTTACATTTATAGTCTAGTCCGGTAGGAATATCGTAACAAATTATTATTCAAATATTTTTTTTAAATTAAGTATTTTAATTTTCGTAATCATAAATAATTTTATGATTTGATTGAATCTTATATAACAAAATTTTATGTTCGTAGTTTTATTCCTCACGTACACCTAAGAAATGAATAAGAAATCCTGGCCAATAATCCCAAGGAAAAACATTTCGTACATGCTTCTTTTATTAATTTGTGGTTTCCTCGGAGTAGCCGAACTAAAATCATCACAGCCAAATTTTCCCCACTCTTCTCGGGTAAAGTAACATTAACCCCCTTTTCTTATATGGGGAAAAAACAGTTCGAAAAGGTAAAAAGATAGGGAAAGAATATACCACCCACTTCACCCCTCTCACCACACGTTCTGAAAAGCGAAAACTGGGGGAATTGTCTCCTGACTCGGTTTTAACATTGACCCATTTCTTACGATGATTATCGAATTCGAGAGAGAGGTAGAAATCTGACCCATACAAGAAAATAGACAACTGCAACGATCTTGTCCGCGGGGGCGGGGAGAGAGAGAGAGAGAGAGAGAGAGAGAGAGAGAGTCTTGTGAAATCAAAGATATTAGATTAAATCGATCGATAATTTGTCTAGTAAAATAAAATATTTAATTTTTTAATTAGTTTGTATGTTTAAAATTTAAGAATAAAAAAATTATATTAAAAATGTTATCTTTATTAAATAGAGTATCCATAAATACTCAAATTAAATTAATTAAAATATAATTTTAATAATAAAAAATATATATATTAGACTAAGAAAATCCCCGGGTCTATTTGTGGGCATGGCCCCTGGTTGGTTCTCATTTGACTAGACCTCCTATGCTGGAGTTGCTCAGTCATGGACATGCGCTCAAATTTTTGTTTAGCTCAAATCCAGTAAGATACGATAGCCGTGAGTCTCGTAAACCTAGTCAACAGTAGACATCTCATTAGAACTAAAAAGCCAATAATAAATAGACCAATGATGCAAAGCTCATTAGATTATCATGATACATCCCCAGTCCAACCATCCCTACTCTAGTTGTGTTTTGTTGGTAAATGCTCACGTAGGGATATTTTACCATAAATAAAAACACATATTGGAATAATGAAATACTTCAATATCTCACTAGTAACTATCTCCCTAACTTTCTCCCCAACACACTCTTACGTGAAAATATATGTAAGAAGGGGTCTTGGCTTTGCTAGTGCTCTATGAGAGAAAATTTTGCACAATACAAAGTGAGATAGTGCACTCTTTACAAGAGAGCATTGATAAACGGTTGAAAAAATTTTCGAGTAAGAAAATTTCTTCTGTCAATGGATTCACCGGATCTTGAGTTGAAATGTTGTGAATCCGCAGTGATGGATTGATTTTATGATCACTATCCCGACTGCAAGATCGTCGACAGAGGTATCATGGTTTTCGAATTCTCTGTGATTATTCATTAAGGTATGCCCGAAAATTTGATCTTTTAGTTATTTCGATTTCCGTTTTGTGAAAATTAATTCTAACATAGGTAATAAAGCATTTGTTAGATTTTTTAAAACATTTATTTTTGGAATTTTTCGGGTATAAAAATTTGAAATTTGGATTATGGATGAGTTTTATGAATCTAATTATACCACGATATTACCCATAATTTGTAAATCACGAAAATAATTTTTTCATAATTTTTGTAGTATTTTAACACCATGAAATATGATGTCAAAGATTTCAGCCCCTAATGGTGTCTAAAACTTAAAACTCTAGATTTGTCGAGTTCAAAGACAAATTGACTCATAAAATTGGTATAAAAGTATTCCACGTGATCTGATCTACATTTTAACATATATATTATGTACTGGCATGGCCGGAAACTAGGTTTTCCGACATGATCGCGAATGGCAAAATTTTGGACACATGATTCGTCGAGATTAGAGCTTGAATCTCCTAAAAATCAAGTTGAGGATGACTTGGGGAAGTCTAATTACATTTTTCTAATGATATCGTAGTAAAAAAAGGGTTGGAAAAGCGTTTTTCGATAGCTGGGTCGAGAGGATCTGGTTGTAGGCCCATTGGGTGAAGAAGACCCGCTCCAAACCCGTGGACGCATGCACCACATGCGCGTAGAGGCACATCAAGAAGGCAAAGTGCAGGAGCGTGGTCATCACGCAAGTGGGTCCAATGGATCGGATTGGATCGTAGGTGGATTCGTGTCCGACCATCATCCTGACCCGATTCGGGACCCAAGGGACGTAGGTCAAGCGCGTGGGCACACGTGAGGGACGCGCCGTGCATCTAGCGCCTGCGCCAGACTGCTGCTGGAGCATGGAGGCACGTGGCAGCGCGTGGAGTTGCGCCGCTGGTGCGTGGGGCCGTGTGGGAATTACGGCGGTCTGGCTGCTCTGAATTAGATTTTTCTAATTTTCTAAGGGTATCACCTCTATATATATGACTATTTGTGGGTTTTTATTTGCCGAATCCAAATTCGAATGATAAGATACGATTTCGGGTTGTAGTGTATGATATCCGTTGACTTATACGCTAGCTTTGGGGTCTATACTCAAATCATTTGACAATTATTGATTCAAAGAGTATACAAAATATGAGAGTAAATATCACTAAGTCACTAAAATCTCTTCTGATACAAGTTAACTATCGTATTAGATTTTTGAAAAAATAATAAACTGAATGGTGAAATCTACGAGATTTTACACCAGTAGATTTAGTTTGTTCTTAAGAAGCAAAATTTGTATGAGATTTTGAAGTATGAGATGATAGACTCTAGAGAAGGTACCACACCTCAAGCTAGACGGGATAAAAAAGTCTATTGTGTATGGAAAAAACCGATAGTCAAGTTAGGACAATCCTCATCAATAGTATACACGATGACATGATCCCGTTCTATGAGTATTATTCTATGGTAATGTCGATTTGGTTATCCCCAAAAAAGTATTATGGTACTCTTTGTAGCTCATAAGGTATGGATGTTGAAGAAAATGACTGATCATATAATGATACAATATTTGATACAAATATCGAATATAATCGCCGAGTTAAGGAATGCGAACAAACCCATTTCGGATGAGTTTTAGGTATTGAGTGTGATCCAGTCTTTTACCTGATTCATGAGAAACCATGAAAACCTATTTCATATGTGACGAGAGTATTTGTACTTTCGTTGATATGAGTAAACAATGTGAGTTTGAGGAAGAGCGTCTGGGGGCGAGTAGATCACACTTGGGTCATGTTTATATTGCGGAGTCAAGTAAGGGCTTCCGTGGCACCAAACGAACAGTATAAACATGAAAAGAAGACCCAAATAATAAGAAACTATCTGAGAAAACTGATAACAAGGTAAAAAAGTGCAGAAAAAAGAAGTTTTGATAAAACCAATGCGAAATGTTTCGTCTGAGATAGATTTGGTCATGAGTATGACGAGCGGAAGGAATATCCTTTTTCTTTATGTGGTTTGAGATTTGTCTCATTTATTGTGATACTTCTTGATTTCTCTCCTTTGTGGATTGTAAATTCAGAGCCACCGGTCGCGTAACACAAGAGAGGAGTACGTACGTGGAATTTCATTAGGTGAATCCTTGGGTTAGGAGAATTTATATGAAGAATAGAGTATTTGTCGTTATCAGAAAGATCGACACTTACAAGTTGGAGTTATAAAATAACCAAACTCTATATCTAAATGACATTCTTTATGCTCCGAATATCGTCAGGACTTGATTTCAATAATTTGTCTAAAATTGCATAGGATATCTAAGAAAATTATCTATTTTTTTTTATTAAATACGACATCTCTTTGATATGTTCTGGTTTTATCCATGATAAATTGTATGCACTGAATACAATTACTTTTAATAGTATTTCTTGTTATTCTTTTATTGTCTTTATATCTGATTGCGTAGATGGTAATGTAAGTGAATGACATAGTAAACTTAGACATATAGACAAGAGATGATGAACTGGTTAGCAGCGAATGGTTTGTTAAGTTCGCGAACTAGATTCGAGTTAGCCGTATATGAGTTTTGCCTAACCGACAAATCTACAAGAAAATTATTTAGCAACGCAATGAGAGTTGAGACTCTATTGCAGTTGGTTTACTCCGATATCAGTGGCCTTATGAGTATAAGAATTTGAAATGGAGCTGTGTAATTTATAACGTTCATAGACGATTACACACATTTCTCACATAAATCTAAGACATTGGAATGCTACAAAGTGTTTATTAGCGGAATTGAGAATCAGTTAGATTTAAGAAAGACTTTTAGAACCAATTGGGGACGTGAGTATTGTCAGAACTATACAAAAGTTTTGTTTCGAGAAGAGTATTATGAAATAATTGACTATTTTTACTAATTCTCAGCAAAACGGAGTAGTCGAGAGAAAAAATATGACTATGTTAGAGATGGTGAGATCTACGATGGCGTAGACAATTTGTTCGATCTCTTATTTGGGAGATATTTTATTGACTGTAATCTACGTTTTTAACTGTATCTCATGAAAATCGGCAATCAGTATCCCATTTGAATTTTGGACATGAGACAATCTAACGTTAGCCACTTAAGATTATGCGGTTGTATCTCATATGATCACGATTTCTCACATTTACATGGCAAGTTAGGCCCGCAAGAAAAAAAATGTATTTTTATAAGATATTCATGACATTCCATGAGATATGTGTTCTTAGGTAAGCATATGGACGGTTATGTCACTGAGATTGAGTCTTGTGATATCACATTTCTTGAGAATGATTTCCCTTTGAGAGGTGAAATCGATTGGGATTTTAATTTTTTTGAAATGAATGAGTTTAGTAACTCAGGTGAGTCCAACGGTGGGATACAAGAATCTATTATGAATCTTGATTCTAGTAAGAGCGATTTATCAAGAGGTGAAGAGATTCTCTTTCCTCGTAGAAATATTGAGGACATATACTTAAACGTTACTTTCTGATTGAGGGTGAAACTCTCATTGTAACCCTTGAGGATGGTGAGAAATCTATAACAATCCAAGAGACTCTCAAGGGTTCTGTAGAAGGATCATTGGAAACGAGTAGGTTCTCAAGTATTTAGTTGATTTGCCTGAGGGCAAAAGGACCGTCAGGAATGTATAGGTTCTTAAGATCGAGAGAAAGGCTGACGGATGGTGGAAAGGTATGAATTCCGTCTGGTAACCAAGAGTTACACTTAAACTAAGAGCGTGGACTATCGTGGAGTCATAATCCAATTTATCTCGATATATTTACTTTTAGCGATTGTCGTGAGTATAGATTTGGAGTTATCCTAAATGGACGTAAAGACTGCCTTTTGTATTGGAAGTTTGGATGAGGAGTGATGATCGAGGAGAATCATTGTGTTTACCTAATACGTTTTAGTGACTCTTTTGTGATCATGTTCATATATGATGGTAACTTTCTGTTGGCCAAAAATAACAGAGAGTATGTAATGACTATTAAAATATGGTTGTTGTCGAGTTTTCATATGAAGGATATTGGTGAGATTTAGTTCATTCTTGAAATTAGGATCTAGATAGATCGCTTAAGAAAAATGTTGACTCTTTAACAAGTCTTACATCAGGTAGATTTTTGAGTATTTCGAAATAAATAATTGCAACCTAATAGATACTCTTATCGCTAAAGGTGAAAACTTGAGTCTTGACTTGTATCCTAAAACTCATAAAGAAATAAGAGAGATGAGTAGAATTCCTTATACTAGTATAATGTGCAGTCTAGTGTATACGATGAGGCGTACACGACCAGACATTTGTTTTGCAGTCGATTTGATGAGTAGATATTAATCGAATTCTGGAATGGATTACTGGAGAATAGTGAAAAAAATTCTGAGATATGTCAAGAGAATTGTGAATCTCTTCTTGTTTTACGGATGAGATGATTTGCGTTTCATTGGGTATTATGGAGGTGGCGATATGGATGAATGTAAATTAACATCAAAATTTACTATCTTGCTCAATAATGGTATCATATCTTGGAAAAACAAGAAGCAAATCTATGTATCTCTATCTAAGATAGAGATTAAGCTTGTGGTTTGTTCGGTGGTAGTTTAACAAAGTATTTGACTTTAGAAATTTCTGAATGACTTAAGAGTTGTGACTGATAGTGGGAGATCAGTGATAATTTATTTTGATAATTGACTGCGATTACCAACAATCGAGATGTTAAGTATCACAATAAGATCAAACATATTGATATTAGATATCACTTTGTAAAAGATATTACCGAAAAGGGTATAGTGATGATTAAGTACACTTTTACATATAATATGATGATTGATCCCTTCACTATATCCATTATGAAATATTCATTTGTGAGATATGAAATTATTGGGTTTAGTATGTTTTGACATTTTTTACTATATATTGATTTTGATGTTTATTGATATATGTGATATATGTGTGTTATTCAGTCATAAATTTATTTTTTACACTTATTTATTGTTATATATTTTTCTATGTGTTGTGATAAAAGATATGTCAGACAGACGTAATCGATTTTCTCACACGAATAACCACCTCCAACTCTGCTTGAGCAGGGATGAGATGATTTTTAGTCGTAAGAGACTTTGAGAGTGGTTTTGTTAAAACATAAGTCACCTTAATATGTGTTTAGGATGAAATCATATGTAATATGACGACATGGACATACCCACATCCATATTACCTGCGAGTAGCCAGATTTGAGATTTCAGATATCATTTGCGTCTAGTGATATTGTCTCTGAGTTACTTTTTCTGAGATTTTTGGATAAAGTCTTATGTGTACACTAAGTTTTATACCCGTATAGTGTTAGAAAAATCTGACATATACTCTTTTGAGATATGAGAGAATAACATTGTAGCACGTGTTACATACCATGTGTAATAAGATGACCAAGAGATAGTGATAACTATAATTTGAGACGATAATGTGATTATAATTCTTGTTCCTACTGTGTGAGATTCAAGATCCATTGGATGAGATCTCTTGTGCTCTTATTATTTTCGATTGTTTTTAGAAGTTTTAGTCTAGTGTTTACTACTTTAATTTGTTTACCTATGAGTCGAAAGATAAATTGAGATTTAAGAGACAGATTTAGAAAAATAGTTAAATTGAAATCGATAGATTTGAGTTTGGAAAAAAAAAAGACAAATCAATACTATATCATTATGTTGTATTCATAAATCGACCTATTATGTTAATTTATGTTGGAATTCAAATATAATAGTGAATATATAGTTGAACAAATAATTAGAGATCATTTTCAATAAGAAAAGTGGTTCGATAGATGTAAATGCGTTGAGTTTGGGGTATAACGAGTTCTTTTTATACTAACGGTGACTTTTCGGTCATTCTAACATGTGTATTGAGAAGTCTTTACTTACAGGTATATTTGCTGATCGCATGACGCCCAATTTTATATGAAAGTCTAGCAGAGTAATGTGAAAGATCACATAAGTTGTGGTTTTGTGACAGACCTAAAATGCATTCATGTGTAAGTAGGGGATATTGGTAAATGCCCATGTAGAGGCATTTTACTATAAGTAAAAACACATATTAGGATAATGAGATAACTCCCATTATCCCTTTAATAACTATCTCCCTAACTTCCTCCCCAACATAATCTTACGTAGGGGGCTTAGCTTTGCTAATGCTTTGTGAGAGAAAATCCTGCACCTTGCAAAGTGTGAGAGTGCATATTTTTCAAGACAAAGATTGATAAAGAGTTAAAGAAATTTTCGAGTATGAAAACTAATTTTGTTATTAGGCTCACTGGACGTTGGGTTGAGAGATCGTGATCTATAATGGTAATTCGATTTTATGATTATCATCCCGATTGCGAGATCATCAAGAGAGGCATTGTGGTTCCCAAATTGTCTGCGATTATTCATTGAGATATGCTTGAAAATTTGATCTTTTAGTTATTCTGAAAAATTACCATACTTCTATTTTGTGAAAATTAATTCTAACATGTTTTTTCTCTTTAATGAATCTTCTTTTACCTAAGATTTTTATTTTTATTTTTAAATAAAAGTCAGATAGAGATTCTCTCTTAGATTTTTGCACATGTTATATAGTTTAGAATTCAAAATTAACTAAAACTTTAATATATTACTTTTCTATAGACTCATCTTATATGATAGTTTAAATATATAATTTTTTTATATATTAATCCCATATTGAATTAAATGATCCAACATGGAATACAGTGATAGATGAACTTAAAACACACAAAATAAAACAAATAAATAATATGAAAAGCTAGAAATAAAAAAAAAGTACCCCGTTTTAAGCAGGGCTCTTCCCAAAACATCTTATGTGATCGACCGGTTGGGCCGGCTCAAAATACGGTCTATGATGATTGGACTCTTCCAACCCAAACCCGTCCAACAGGTTCAAAACCCTAATCGGGCTTAGGGTTTATCTGTTTCCCCCTCCTCTACTTCTACTTCTACTTGTACTTCTTCTTCTTCTTCTTCTTCGCTGACTCTGAAGATTCTGAACAGAGACCTAACGCAGGGCTTTCAATGGCTGAGACAGAGAGCAAGCCAGCCAAGAAAATTAAACACGAAGACAAAGAAGAAGAAGAAGAAGAAGAAGAAGAAATTCAAACCTTCGAAGAACGCGGGCTGGACGCTCGCTTAGTTCGCGCCCTATTGAAGAAAGGCATCACCAAGCCCACTCTAATTCAACAAGTCGCAATTCCACTAATCCTCGTTAGTTCCCAAGAAACCTAATGCTCTCTTCGTCTTCCCCCCTCTGTCTCTATCCACCTATCTACGTTCATTAAATTGAGTTGTTTTATCTTTACAGGAAGGAAAAGATGTTGTTGCTCGAGCGAAGACCGGTTCAGGAAAGACCTTTGCTTATCTTCTCCCTTTGCTTCAGAAACTCTTCGCCGCCGATTCTGGTTCAAAGTCGAAGCTTGCTTCGTCTGCATTTATTCTTGTCCCGAGTCGTGAGCTTTGCCAACAGGTGTTATTTGTTGGTTTACTGATGATTGATTTTCCTGTTATTGATTCAAAGAATTGATAAAAATGATAATTAATGAGTGGTAATGTATGCTTGTAATTGTAGGTTTATTCGGAGGTTTTGTCCCTTATTGAATTGTGTAGAGTTCAATTAAAGGTTGCTCAATTGACAAGCAGCATGTCCCATTCTGATATGGTATATTCATTTCCCTTTATTTATTTATTTATTACAATGGTGAGAACCCAGAAATTATTCTTTAAATGTGTGCTAGTAAAGCCATTAGACATGCACAATAAACCACAGGCCACACAAACTAGGCAAGCAAACAAGGTAAACTTTGTATGTGGGCTTGATATTCCCAAAGCGATTTTCAGGATTCAAACGTTAAGACTTTGCTTAGGTAGGAGTGTATTTCTTACGAGCTGAGATTGAAGTTATTTGCAGTTAATTTTAGTTTTTCATTTTTCTTAGACTCGTTTTGTGTTTTGGATGCAGAAAACTGCATTAGCAGGGCCACCTGATGTGTTGGTCTCTACACCGGCCTGCATTCAGTCGTGTTTGTCGGGGGGACTTATTCAAGCAAAGTCAATTAGTGACTCGCTTGATATTCTTGTTCTCGATGAGGTATGAGATTGGTGCATGCTCTTGATTTTATGTATCGAGGCTTATGCAATTTGCATAGCATTTATTGAAGTACAAATGTTCCTCAATTTTCTGTTCATATTCAGATTTGATTTAATTAGGTTATCAAATTGTAACAAGGAACACGGATTGCATCTTCTCCTCAAGATAAGCTGAAAACATATGTAACAATTGACTGCTATTACACGTCATTTCTCTCACCACTGACATAACACTACAAATTGGAGTAGTTTTAATTAAGATCGGTGATCTTACTGCATTGCTCCATCGTCTTGGATTCTGAATCTTCATTAGGATTGAAAATCAATGATTGAATTTGTTTTCAGGCAGATCTTCTTTTATCATATGGCTATGAAGATGATTTAAAAGCTTTGACCAGATATGTCCCACGAAGATGTCAGTGCCTTTTGATGTCTGCCACTTCTAGGTTTGTTTGATATCCACCTTGTTAAGCACTTCCTGAGTACTTTGCAATTTCCTTTTTCTTTTCTTTTTCTCCCCTTTACTGTTGTGGTACCTGGCTTTTTTTTTTCAATTCCGTTTTCATTGATTTGGGTCTTATAGTATTCTCCGAAGAGGCTTCTAAGATTGCATTAATGGAAGATTGGTTATGGAATTGCATTAAGATCCATGCTCTAAATCCTCACTCATTTTGGGATCCACTTAATGTTAATTTATGTCCTTCTAAATCATCAACTGTCTATGTTTTTCAATTAAATTCAAGAAGGCCTTAACATATCAAGTATCATATATCTGATGTGATTTTTTTTTTTTTTTTTTTTGGGTTGGGGGGGTTAGGTAATGTATTGTTATTCATATGCAGTACTCTTCTACTTAACCTACATACAATGTAAAATAGGAGCCAAATGAATGTTCTTAATATATGAAGAACTTACCTGAGCTTTCTTCTGTGCATAATCTGTATGTAGCTGGACTGTCACATTGGTTACTTTGAATCATAGACACTAAAATCTTTTCCCCATTAGATTTTATTTACAATGGTAAATTTTGGTTGGATGTCATGGAGAGATATTGAGTAATGTTATTTTTGGCAGTTCTGATGTTGATAAGCTGAAGAAGCTGATACTACACAATCCAGTCATTTTGACTTTGCCAGAAGTGGGAGATTTTAAAGATGAGGTCATTCCCAAAAATGTGCAGCAATTCTGGGTGAGACTTCAAGTTTACTCTTGAGAAATTATGAGCATTTTGGAGCCCTTTCCTTTGAACACCACTGCAAATTGTATATTTCTATGCAAAGTGATGCTGAATGTATATTTATTTCTTGTATTTGGGACTTTAATTGTTTGGGTTGCTGCAACTATCATCAGTAGGATCTCCTTTGTTTAATCACAACTAGCTCCTTGATAATAAATACTAGCATCGAGTCAAAAAGCCACTACACTGCACCTATTTGCCATAAGAAAATTGCAACATGACTAAAGCTGGGGATTATCAATATGCCTAATATTTCTTTCTACAGTTACAGAAAATCTCTCCTGGTCCTTTCAAATATGTCCACTTTCATTGAATTTCAAATGTCATATTTCTTTCCTTCTGATGATTGGAAAAAAAATCATCTGGTATAAGTGGTGGTGTATTTTCATGATACAGAGGATTGTGCAATTAAAACATAGCATAAGTGGAGAATGCTGTACAGATGTGGTCAATTTCAAATCTCATATTTCTCTCCTGGTTAAAAAAAAAAAAATTATTCAGATTGTGTAAAAGGTGCAATATTTCCATCATATAGAGCACCGTGCAGTTAAAAGATGGCATAAGGGGAGAGTGCTGTAAAGATGTGGCGAATGAGAGTTTTAATAAGAGAAGATAAAATTAGAATTGAATGTATTTAGAAAACTTTGGAGTTGGTCCAATAAGGATTAGATGGAACAAAGAAGATGGCGGCTTGGCAATGAACAACGAAGACCTTTCCAATAATTTCTGAAAGGCAATAATGTACTATTTGAAGATGCCTCATGATTTTGTGGGAAACTTAAAACGTTGGGAACGATAGAAAGAGAATGTTATGTTTTCCTCTTTTTATTATGGGGAAGAGATCCCATATGACAAGCATGGGGGCGGTTCTAAAAGGCTGTGACATATGTTTCAAAAAATGATCTAAACAGGTCATCTTCTACAAAGGAAGAATAAGAATTCACCGAAAACCAAAATGAGTAAGAGAAAATATGTTTTTGTGCAACATGTTGCACTGTAAAGCAAAATGGAAGAAGACTGAATTTATGTAGCCGACTGTTTTGACTGCTGCAATGTGTTTGCAAGGTCAAAAGGCTTTGAATTGAAAGCTATTTGGTCGATGGCAGCTGATTTCTGTCATATGACCTTTGTTATGCTCAGACACTTATGCAGCCGAGAGATAAGCTGAGTATTTTAAAGTGTGTATCAAATAGATTGCATAAATTTACTTGATTTCAGTTCATTAGGTATGTCAGTTTAGTGTAAAATTGAGGGAAATGTGTTGTATTTTGTTCTTTGCAAGTCAGGTGACTGATTCATCTTGTATTTGTTTTTATGGCTGTTGTCCTTATTATTGCATTTGCATTCTCAATCCCTAAATGGTATGCTATGAAATACCAATGAATTGACTTGTTGATTAGAATTGGGCACAATATTTTGAGATATATGTAATGTTTTCTGGTGCAGATTTTATATGTCGGGGCTAATATTAGATATTTTAATTGTTTCTTTAATATGTCCTTCCATAATTGAATCTCAATACATTTGAAAACTCTATTCCTGTTTCCAGAATGTGGCTGTTTTCTTTCGTCCCGTGTGCCGGATGTGTATCTTGTTGCAGATGCCTTTTTTTGCTGAAATACACAACTGTAGCTTTTTTGGACATATTGTGTTAATTGCCTAGTTATTTTCACTTGTACTTTTATTACTGGTTTTTAGTCTCTTTTACTAAATCTCTATTTTGTACAGGTTTCCTGTAGTGCTCGTGATAAGTTACTTCACATCCTTGCTCTTTTAAAGTTGGAACTGGTTCAGAAGAAAGTGCTGATATTTACCAACACTATTGACATGGGCTTTAGATTGAGATTGTTTCTTGAGCAGGTATTTTGGTTTCGTAATTATTCATAATGTATCCCCTGATCTCTGTTATGTTGATAACCTGTCCAGGTCTGTGATCCACTTAATCATACTCTTACATGACCAATTATTTCACTTGCAATGCCTTGAAATAACCATCTCACTTTTGGGAGACCATTTCATTTCTTAACCTCATGTTAACGTGGTGTGTGATTAATCATAACCTTGGTGTGACATTTTATACTTGTTTGCATTTGCCAATTGCTTATAAGAGATCATCAACTTCCATCGTCTGTATGTTGTGTTGAGATTCCATTTTTTTGACACATTTTCGTTCCATTTTCTGTATGTTGTTTATGCTGAGTTCTTTTGCTCTTGTGGCAGTTTGGAATTAAATCTGCTGTTTTAAATGCTGAGTTGCCACAGAATTCTCGGCTCCATATCCTTGAGGTATGTTCCTATTGTTGAAATACCGGAAATAGTGCTCAATTGCTATTTTACTTATCTGTTGCAGAAGGAAGTATGGAGTTCATTAGCTACTGCTATGTTTTTTGTAGGTTATACTATGATTAACAAAATTATGATCGTGTTCTTATTCCTTTGTTTTACTGGTTACCTATCAGGAATTCAATGCTGGGCTTTTTGATTATTTGATTGCAACTGACGACAGTGAAACCAAAGAGATGGAAGCTCATGAGACTGAGAGTAAGGTTAAGTTGAGGAAGTCCAAAAAGCAGGTCAAACAAAAATTAGACTCTGAATTCAGTGTAGTAAGAGGAATTGACTTCAAGAATGTGTACACGGTATGCATATAATTCTTGACTTGATTGCTTTCATGACATTCAGATGCATTCTATTAAGTTGAAGTACATGTTGTATATTTATAGGAATATGTTCTGGAGGGAAGAAGGGAGTGAGAAAAATAAAGGGACTTTTAATGGAAGGAAAGTCTAGGAGTAAGGCAGTTTCATGAGTGGATGCAATTGAATTTGGTGGATGGAGAATTTTCTTCCACTTCCTTTCCCATCCACTTTTGTCTTGACACAAGGTTAAACTACACTCGTTGTTTTTATTCTCCTCTCATTGCCCCGCCCCTCCTCTCCCTATATAAAGGGTTTCTGCAAGGCATAGATAGAATTTATGCACCATTCTGTTCCTATTTTGTGCGGAAAGAACTTGTTTCCTCTTACCTGTCCTCTGGATGTTTGAAAAGTATATGGTCTCGAATTGATATTGGAGTAGCCTTGTGGATTTCAACTTCAGCTAAGATAGCCTGATTTTTCTGTCCTTGTTTGTTAGCCATGAGATCCAGGATTTTCAAATCACTTATCTAGGATTTCCTTCAGGTGGTTTTCAAAGCTCTTTGTCTGCATTCTTGTTCCATCTGGACTATTTATGAAAATCTAGATTGGTGGGAAAGAGCTTTGTTCTTGCTTAGATACCATGTGAATTTTATTAAATTGTGTATTTCTGGCCTCGCTTTTTATATTCCATCACTCTTTTAGATTTCAACTAGAGTGGCAACAAAGATTGACAAAATTATAATGGCCATATCAATCTTTGGTAGCATGGGAAGTGTACAGTATTTTTTTTTTTTGTGGTAATTTGGAAATTGTTAGTATCAGATCAAAGTTTCTTTATACTAAACTCCAATTAGTTTGACTCGAAAATGATGCAAAGATTTTTGTGGCGTTCTGACCACTCATGGTTTCAAGGGAACTCAAATATTTTCAAAACCTATCATTTGTCGATGCTTATTTTATGGGGTAGGATAAAGTTCCTTTTTGTATTTTTCTGGTTGACAAGATTGCCAACACCATGCTATGTTTTTGCAGGTTATTAATTTTGATATGCCTAAAAACGTGGCAGGATATGTTCATCGAATTGGACGTACTGGAAGAGCACATAACACTGGCACATCTGTCTCTCTTGTAAGTATTCCAATAGGTAGACATCATGGACTCAAAGAAATGGTCGTTCTCAAGTGATAAAGTTACCCAAACACATATATTACGGAAGAAGCATTGATTGCTTTAACCTTAGAGGATAAAACCCATTTTCTTCCAAAAATAGCCTTCATCAAGTTGTTCAATTCATTATTTAGAGGCATAATATTAAATCATATAATTTATTATATTGACTAAATAAACTATTGACACTCATTTTAAGACAAGAAAAGAAGTGAGAATTGGTCACTTAAAATGGAAAGGAGGGAGTAGTTTAATTAAGTAGTCCATGGGCAAGATAAAAGAGTCATTTTCTGTGAGACATTTCGTTTTTGTGTGTATATATTTTCCAATTACAAATACCACCCTTAAAAGTGGTTTAGTCTGTCTATAGCCATATACTTGCTTTGCATGAGTCTGCTTCTTTCTCTTTGAAGATGTACTTACCTATAAAAGTGCAGCAGTTCTTTTTGGCTTTGTTGGGACCTTGTTTATGAATTTAGTTGTGGACAAATGGTCATAAAGCCAATTTTATCCTGAGATGCCCTGAGACGCAATGATTTTTTTTTTTTTGGAGGGCGGGTTGTGGGTGTTCGCTGGTTATGAAATTTTTGTATGTTTTGATACTGAACAGGTTTGTGAAGATGAGATGGAGTTTCTTGAAAAAATCAAATCCATTTTAGGGGATAGTGAGAATGAGGACTCAAACTCTATTTCTCAATTTCCTTTACTTACTAAGAGTGCAGTGGAGTCACTAAGATATAGAGCTGAGGTAACTGACATCCTTTTTTTCAATCTTTCATGCAATATATCTTTGAAATAATTATTAATGCTGCATGGAACTGCTCCCATCTGCTTGTGTAGCTTGAGGTGCATGGATATTTGTTTATATTGAAAGCTGTAAGTTGAAAGTTAGGTAGTTAACTTTAAAGAGTGGTCCCTCACGTTATTAGACCTAGATTGGACTGGCTGCTCACACCAGTGAAAGGAATGCCCACTAATCTAGGTTCCTTAAAAGTACTGGGGTTGTATAAGAAGCAGCTCCTAGTATTCCCAATATATCTGTGTGAAGTCTTGATATTTCCTTATGAGGATGGTGAAATGTGTTCTATGATATACGATTTTAGGTCGGTTGAATTGAGTTTTCGCCATTTCCTGTTCTTTGGTTATTTTCTATCTTTTTTTTTTATTTCTTTGTCCACACTTCTTTATTAGTAAAATTTTTTTATTGAAATATTAATATATATTTTATTATGATATGAAAAGTCCAATTCCAAGTCCATTGCAGAAACATGCGGGAGGCAGTCCTGTTTGTTACAATTCTGAATGATAATTTTTATCTTTATGCTGTTTGAATTGCTCTATCTTTATTAAATAAAATTGTTTTTTTTTTAATTATCTTTGGATAAAAAATGAAATTATTCTATTTTTATATATCTTGTGTTCCATTTGTGTTGAAAGTGTATAATTTTCATTTTTTTTCAATTTTTTTAGTTTCTTAAATTCTTTTAAGTTAAAGTCTATTAAGAGATAAATATTATATTGTACCATATGTTTGGAATACTTAGCTTTTTCACATGATAGGGAGTTGTCAGAGACCTACTTGTGAGGGGAAATTTAAGATATTCAAATAATAAACACCTAAGTCCATTTGCTTAAACTATCGGAATTGTTGATTGTTTCACAGAGTTTAATCAAAGCTCTGAAGGGCATAAAAGAGGTGATTAAAATAAAGAAAGTTCCGTGATTGTCTATTTACATTGTGTGGAACTTTTGTCACCTTCTCACTTTGATTGAGAATGGAGATGACTTCACTAAACGTGGTTCCTGTTTTCCACTTAGTCATAGTTAGTGGCATGGTGCCTAGCACGTTGTCCCTTAAGGTGTCATCACTGAAGGAATCCAGGCCATGACACGTTAAGGGCACTTGGCACATTAGTAGTGCATAAGGAATTTTTCTCAAATTCATTCATTATGTTCACTAGTATGTGGTTGTTAATTGTTTCATTTTCTACCCATGTGCGCGAGTATTCTGTCTTCTTCTGCTTTTCTTAGAATTAGATTAATTTGCTTGGCATGGTTTAAGCTGTTTACAGAAATTTTAATGAAACTTGCCTATGCATCTGATGACTTCTTTTGACCTGCAAGTCGTAAATGGTTTCTAGATTCTTTTCTCCATTTTGCAGTCTTTGGTTAATCTAATCAGAATCTAGTTTCACAGGATGTCGCAAGGAGTGTCACAAAAGTTGCTGTGAGAGAATCACGAGCACAGGATTTGAGAAATGAAATTCTCAACTCTGAAAAGTGAGTTTATCCTGCTTTTTTGGTTTACTGAATTTTTTTTTTTTTTTTTGTTTTGGGGCGAGGGTGGGGGTCAGTGGGGGGCTAAGCCTGAACAAAGCATAAAAAAACATGGACCTAGACCTCAAAGGAGCACCAACTGCTCTTGGGAGAGCCTGAGGAACCCTGGCCCTGCACATCTTTGCCCGGTTAAAGGGAAAGTTATGTGGGGTCGTCTTGGAGGTGACTCCATCTTGGCTTGTACACGTGATCCTTGGAGCCTACCCAGTCAGCACACCGGTAAGCCTCGCCATACACATGGCTTACTCTACAATTCCAACCCCAACCAGGCATTTATCTACATTCAACAAGGTTGGAACTTGCTGCAGTCACTGGAGATTCTTGCTTCAATAATTGAACCACCACCATTTAGTCCGTCTCAAACGCATGGCTGACTCGATTCATTTTTCCATATATTTTCCAACCTCTTGCTACATCTTTGGTTTGTCTCGGCATGAGTGTGGGCTTATTGTGGAGGGCATTAGTGTGTTAGTTAGCGAAGTCATGAACTTTCCATCTTATTTTAAAATTCCATTTTTTTTTATTAATAAAAGAGTATGTGAAAGGGATTAGCTTTAGGGAATCCAAAATATAAGTTGGTGGCTTTTGGAAACATTTTGGAAACTTCTTTTTATGGCCTGCCTTTTGACGTAGATATTATTTCCTGTAATTCAAGTACGTGAAAGCTCATATATTTCCATTTGTCTTGATTTAAGTTGGCTATTGTTTATTCCATCACTTTAAACCAATTCTACTGCACTTTGTATTAGACCAGACCACTTATTTCCCCCATCTCATGGGGCATTAACAAGGGCATGATTTGCTTTTTACTGTGCACATTAATTTAGTTCATTGTGTTTTGTTACTTTATTGACTCATAATGTACCTCTGATTAGGTTGAAGGCTCATTTCGAAAATAATCCAAGGGACTTAGGTACACTGGAAATTAATTTCATGGACATGGATTTTTCTTATAATCTCAACCTTTAAGAGTATAATCCTGGGTGTATTTGCAGATTTGTTAAAACATGACAAGATCCTCAGTAAGAAACCACTCCCAGCTCATCTACAAGATGTACCTGAGTACCTGCTAGACCCAACAACACAGGAGGCTAGGAAGGCTGTAAAGCTTGCTAGAGCAGCAATGGGAATAAAGCCAGATCGTCACCATGGACCCAAGAGAAAATTTAAGAGAAGTAAAGATCCTCTGAGAGCCTTATCTGCCGAGGTAAATTATCTGTGCTATCTCAAAGATGCCACGTTACAAGATGTTTGCTATTATTATACCCAGCAAATTTATCCTAAATTAGGTTGTAGCCTGATTGTTACTTACGTAGGCTTCCTTGTATAGCTGGCATACAAATAGTGCCTAGATGATAATTTAAGAGTGCTAAAGGATTCATGTTGGTTTGACTTCAGGGACCAAAGAGGAAAGGAAAAGCAATGTATGACAGCGGCAAACACAAGAAGAGGAAACCTGTTTGATGTCATTTGGATCATCCTTAGATTCTGGGGTAAGTAGCCACACCTCCCCTACCCACACAATTTTGCAAAATATTAGATCAAAGTTAATGTTTCATCTAGGTAATATTGATACATTGTTTGCACCAATTATTTTTGACCATGTTTTAGTTTTCTTGTATAATATTATATTTTGCATTTTATAGATGCGAACAACTTTCTTATAACAGCCTAAAAACTTTATGTTTTTCTTGGCCTGTGTAGTCTTGAATTGTTAGGACTGGGAAGGGGCAATACATATGGCTTTCCTTCTGTTTTGGACTCATCTAAAAGATGACTTTCTGCACTTTTGAACGCTGTCATAGAAAACGTTTCTATTACTGAAAATCAAAAATAGGGGACAATCAGCTAGGGTTTGGAAGAAACACTAGTCTGCCCTCCTTTCACATCCTCCCAGTCTTCTCAGTTTTGGAAACCTATACAGTTAATTGTCGGGTGAACAAGTAGATCCTTAGGTGTGCCAACTAACCAAGCAAGGGCATGCAGCTATGTTAGATTGAAGCTTGGGTATTTCCTAGGCATGGTATTTCTTTTGCTGAACCAAAGAAAAAAACGAAAGATAATCTCAAAAGAACAAATGGCCTCTCAAAACATTAGGACAAAATCTTCATTTCTTGCTTGCCTGCAAAATGAACCTATTACCTCTTTGTGGTTGAAATCTTTTTGGAGGACAAATCACATGGGGCAGGGTAGGGTTTGCCATTTTTTATTTTATTCTTATGATGGGTCAAGCTGTAGGGTTGTCCGAGCTTGACTCATTACACTGGATGAGCTGAATCTAAACTTTATTTTAAAATTTATTAAATGATTTGAGTTTTTGAATTAAATTATTTGGCTCAATTTCAACTTGGGGAAAATTCATTCAACGCCGACTCGTCGAGCTCAAGATCAATTTCAATTGGGTTGGGCCCGTTTTCGTCCTTTGTGCATTGCGAAGATAGCAACTCGAATTGGGTGAGAAGAATAGGACAAAAGAAAACCAGGGGTATTTTGTTTTTGCTCATTGGGCTCTCCACTTCAAGACATTGTCCCGTTTTGGTGTTTTGTTTGCGAAAAGATTTGAGGATGATTCGAGAAAGGAGTGGAATACTCACCCGATCCCCATGAAAGTTCCTTTTCCATGCATTTCACAAAGTTTTCTTGTCATGACATGGTCATGGTTTGGTTCGAAAAGCTGCAAAAGACAATGTTGAAATAGATTTTTCATTTTTAACTTTTAAATTCGAGATCTAATTAAACAATTTAATATCCTTACCTATTAAATTAACTATCCATTGATATTTCTCTCACTCACATACCGCACATCGCCCCATTAGTGAAGCTCTGATATTTAGCCTAATAATTAAATAGATTTTTTTTATATATATAATTTTTTATAATTCTCATACATGCATTAAATTTGTACTTGATAATTATCAAATTTCCATGTTAAAATAGTGGAATAATATGTAACCATCGAAATAATGATAAATTCTATAAATTTTAATAATTACGTATGGTAAAAATTTTCATAGTCAATTAATTGGATGTTTGATTTTTCGGAAAGATTATGTTGATGTAATTGCCTTAAATTGATGGATGGTCCCTCTTTGATTAGTCTCAGCTCAACGTAATTTCCTTTGATGGTTAGGGTTGGTTTCTCCCGCAAGAATATCCTCGGACTGAATCTCGCGATTCCCATCCGATAAAACGACTTTTATTGGATAAAGCTTTTACGATAAAAAGGCAAGATAGAATGAGAAAAGTATGTCGTGTCAATCAAAACTTTTCCTTTCTCCTTAAGAAATCTTTTGAGTACTTTTTACACGAATCCCGAATTACAAATTGGGAGGAGAGGAGGTGAAACCATTGACTCCTTCGTAAAACGACAACATTTTACTTTTTAATATCAAATTCAAACTTAAAAAAAGATTTAAAAAAAGATTTAAAAGGGTCGATCTATAAAATAAATTTTATAATACTCAAATCGGATTAATTAAATAAAATTCAGATGTCAACGGTGAAAGAATTAGATTATATGATATGATATGGTCAAACCAAATTGTGTCAGGAATTATTTTAGAATATTTTCAAAAATTTAAAAGAAATAAATGGTACCCTTACTTCTAAGTACATCAATGAGGCATCCATCCTTCGTATAATTGCATGTTAGATTGAGGTTGGCTCGGCCAAACTCGAATCATACTTAATTATTATCTCTATCTCGCAATTACTTAATTAACTAAAAAAAAACCTTAAATCAAATATTCTAGACAAAAAATATGAAATATTCCATTCATGATAATTAATTTGGCTTACCGATTTCCCGGTGATTGTAGTTAAAAAATTAATGATATAATAGATAAAATATTTCACAAAAAAGATCTCTAATTGCAAAACTCAATATTTATAAAAATAAAATTACTTTAATTAAAAATATTATGAAAATACAATAATTTATCAGAAGTTCAGATTTCTTTAAAATCATGAATTTCTCTCTCTCTCTCTCTCTCTCTCTCTCTCTCTCTCTCTCTCTTCTTTCTATTCATAAATTTATTTTACTTGTGTGTAAGTAAAGATCTAATATCAGAATAAATACCCCTTCATTAAATATGATTCCGTCGTCTCTTGCATGTCTTTCTTGGCTGTATCTATTATCTAATATTGCTTGGCTGAAGTCAGATTTGTTTTTGACTTCATAGGGTAAGCGTAGCCCATAGGTTTTGACCTAACAATGTTTCAACATTTTCAAAGCTGGCTTTGGTCTTCCTTTCACCCCATTTTGAGGCTCATCACTGTCCGTCTTGCAACCCCTCTTTCTTGTTGACAAGTGATTTTCGAAACTTAATGCAAGCACGTGGGACCTTGTTAGGTATGCCAACAATCGATATGATTATCAACGTATAATTAGTTTAGTTTGAGTGAAATATGATATTAAATTTCTTAATTAAATTTTTGAATTTAATTTACGATTTAGACATAAAAAAATTACATTAGAAAGATAATTTCCTTAAATGGGTCACTACAAATCTCAAACCGGATTAGTTAGAATATGATTCCGAATACCGATTAGTATAATACTAAAAAAAATCGTTATGATTTTCTTTTATAGATTTTCATTACGTTTTAAATATTTAATAAGAATTTAAACTGAAAGATTGATCGATATAATTATGTTAATATAATAAATAATAGATAATTATTTAACAGTTATAGAAATAAAAAATAATATTTTTTTCATAATTGTAACTTCAATTATTACAAATATTAGAGATATATAGAATAAAAGATGAGAGAGATATTCAAAAGTTTAATAAAATATAGAAATTCATTTTTAATGACGGCATTATTGTTAAAATATGATTTTACTAGATACACACTTTTATATACATTATAAACTTTTCAAATTTAAACACTAAATTAAAGACAAAAATAATGATATCCGTTTTAATCCAATTTGATTTGATTTTCATTCTTTAGGCCTCGCACAAATTTTCTATAGTTTGCCTAATCCACTATTTAATATATATTATATAGTAAACCCTTTCAATTCCGGTCTAGCTAGTTCAACCGGTTCGTTATAGTATGGTATTCAAAACATTAGTTGTGTTCAAAGTTTTTTGAAAACAAACATTTTTAACGACGAACAATTGATTAAATGGAGAAGTATTAGATTTTTTAATTAAAATTCAGATTTGAATTTTAAAAATTATGTTAGAAGAGTTCTCGCCTAAAGATAGCTCATCAATTAACTTGAATAAAAAAAATTAAAATATAATTTTAAATACTGATCGGTGAAGTAAAAAAAAAATCATATGAAAAAATTTGAAAAAACAAATCAAAATTTTCGCGGTTTTCCCTAAAAAGGAGGTAGAGAAACTTGATTCTTTTCTTTTTTTTCCAAACAAGGATATTATTTTTGATTTGTCTCTATTTTCGCAAGCTAAACATAAGGCTTGTTGTCTCATGTATGTCTTTTTGTCCTATTTATCATTCTTTATGCATGTAAAAATTTAAATATAATTATAAATAATGCATATTTTGACATCATTTTCAAATTATTTTTTGGTCAAAGAAGTAGGTTGAATGTGTTAATTATGTAGTGTTGACATGATTAGGTAAACCATTTTAATTAAAAATAATCTCAAAATAAAAATTATTTATATTTTTAATATCAGAATGAGAAATTTCTTTTTTCATAAATGTCTCTCGTTAGGGTTATGAAATCCCAGGATATGAGATCCCCACTATGCACTAACAATTATTATGATGGTCTTTAATTAGTTTATTTTAAAGTTTCTAATTTTTTATTTAATAATAGAATTAAGAGTTGCACTTGATGCATAGGCACTGCAAGACCTGTTGGTCCTCATAACTTATTTCGAAATTGATAAATATTTTTAATTTTTATAAGACAAAAATGCCTTTAACATCTTTATAATAATATAAAACAAAAAATATGCCATAAAAGTGATTCGATTTTTTTACCTTTTTTTATAACTAAAAGAAAATTTGAACAAAATTTTGAAATCACATTAAAAATACAATATTATAATAAGAATATGAATGCTAACGTTTCATTATTTTAATAAATTATTACAATCAGTTCGATTTATAAATGTTGAAATCGGATTTTGACTCCACAAATAACTATTATTCCGACTTGAATAGGGAACTGATGTCGAGATGTTTGTCAGATCTTCTTGAATGGAAAACTTGCAAAAACCCTGTCGGGGGTGGCTCCATGGGGTGATTCTGACGTTCAAGTCAGAAAGTGTAATAAAAGAAAGACTGGTGGTAGTTTATAACTTTTGCCCTGTGTTGTTCCATGTGTATTGCATGTAGAGTATTGTACAATGAGTACTATATATAAAGATATATTGTATGTTGCCTATATAATGTCATATGATATAATCTGTATATATGTGTATGAAGTTATACGCTTGAATGCGCATATCATTGAGTATGAAATTATACCTTTGATGATACAGAATTGGCTATGAAACTGTATTTCTCTTGTGGAGGATTGAGTTGCCCCGTGTGTATTTTCTTTGCTCTACATATATAGTCTTCTATGTGCCAAGATGTGGAGAAAATTTTTTATGAAATGGTAAGAATTTGATTTAGAATCACTCAAAATTAATGAAACTTTAAGATTTTAGAAACATTTTTTTTCCTTATTGAGAGTACAAGAAAATTGAAATCTTACGGAAATAAGAAAAATTTTCACTGTCATGAAAATTTCCTTCCTTATCGGATAACCATGAATAATTATAAAATGTTAAATTGAGTACCATCATTTGCTCCCAAATTCTAATGTCAATTTTAAAAAATGGTAGTAGAAGTAGAGTGAATTGGAGAGTCGGGGAATCGGAAGAGACACGAAAGTAGAGTATTAACTACAGAAAATACCGATTAGGTTTTTGTGTTTCTTTGAAAAGGATTTTCGTACCGGATGAATCGTATTCTCTATATTTTTTGTGATAAAATGTAAAAACTGTTTGAGAAAAAGTTTTGATAAAGGGTTTGTGACCGAGAGGCTGAATGACCAAGAGGTTGAGTGACCGAAAGGTCAGGTGACCAAGAGTAATCAGGAGGTCGAGTGATTGAGAGGTCAAATGACCAAAATATACTTAGAGAATATGGCCGAGCAAAGTGTATTGAGAGAGATAAAGGACTGATCGTGGGTTGGATAGCCAAGAAGTCACTCAACAATTTGTAGGCTCTGTGATTGTGGTCAGACAGGCTTGATAAAAAATTTGGATCATAAGGTTTGTGAAGGGTTTTGAAACAGAAGGTCACCTTGATATAAGCTAGATTAGGAGTGTAATGATTGAGAAAAAGTTAGAGGAAGTGGTGAAAGAGATTGAGTTAGGTGATAAATACTTGTTGAGGTTATCGGCGAAGAATGATCGGGTGAACTAAACGCCAAAGGGATGCCTCTGATAGAAATTGCTAAGAAATCATCATGTGCGGAGTTTCCTGTAGTTTAAATGATATGGAGAAGATGTGTAATCTCATACATATAAGGTTAGAATTTGGTTATGGATTTTTTGGTGAAAATTGTGGAGAAATGCTCGATTCTAAAGTGTTTGATGTAGAGTGTTTGTGTTATGAAAAGTGGAAGCTAGCTACACTTGGTTAAGTTTCGGGTAATGTCCCGGTTTTGTGCTAGAGGGAATCAAACAAGAGAGGATAGCAGAAGCTACCTTGCGCAATAAAGACACCGAGATTGGGTGCTAAAGACTGACCTAGAGTTTATATTTTGTCAATGTGATGAGAGCTTAGTGAGTGCGAGAAGTTGGAGGTTAGAGTGAAAGAGAATGAGATAAGATTGCTGTGGCTAGCTGAGGAGGCTCTTTGGACTTTCATATGTATATAAGGAAGATGTTCATTGGTCGCCATTGTGTCCTTCTTACATCCTGTGCTTGCATAATATATAAAAATTTTATAAATGAGAGAGTAGATTGCGTTGAGATAAACTATCTTGAGTGTTGAGTTGTTTCGAAAGGTATTGTAGCTATGAGAGTATATTACACATCAGAGCCGAGAGAATATATATATGTTGGAGCAAATTACAACTGGTATGTTACGGTGTCGAGAGAAAGGGAGCTAGATCCCATCCGGTGCAGTATTGCCATATTAAATAGAAAACCGAGAGAAAGGAGTTGAATCCTATCTGAACACAGATACCTACATATAAACAGAAAACCAAGAGAAAAGAAATTGAATTCTATCTTAGGGATGGGCCTATAATAAGTAGAAAATTGAGAGCAAGGAAGCTAAGTCCTATCCAAAGACCAGGACCCATATATAAATAGAAAACTAAGAGAGTGGTATGGAACCCTTGTGTATCACAGAGCCAAAAAAGTGGATGCAGAACCCTTTGGAGGCATAGCGCCAAGAGAGTGGGTTGCATTTACACGGTTGGGTGGTAAGACTCGTATTGACGATGCGTTTCGAGATGTAGAGCTGAGAGAATGAGTGCGAAGCCTATGTGAGGCATGGAGTTGAGAGAATGTTTGGGAGCCACCCGTTTAGAAGTTACATCTGGTACATTGGCTTTTTGAGAGGCGTGTAGCCAAGAGACCTGCTTAACGGAGGGGTATCCCCAACTGTGTCATCACTAGTTGAGAGTTGGTTTCGATTGTTGCACGGTTGACATGATCAAAATGTTACAAAAGAGAGTCATAGCATGTAGAATAGAGGTATTATTGTTATAATAAATATAAAACAAAATTTTAGATTGAAACAACTAGTTAATAATACAAAAACATTAGTAAAATACTAAGAGGTGACAGGTAGAGATTATTAAATCGGAGTATTCGATGGATCTGGATCATAGTTGAACACTTCAATACGGAGAGGCATCTAGAGGATGAACAGTATCCCTGTCTGATGTCGCACATGGATGATGGAGGCATGGCGATAGGAGAGACGGATCGAAACAAAGCGTGAAGTCTCTTTGGCCTATCAGTCAGTCGTTTTCCATGAACACCAATTTGTTGAGATTGGATTTTGGCTCTACAAATAATTGCTCTTTTGACTTGAATGAGAATTGGTGCAAGGTGTTCATCAGATCTTCTTAGATGGAAAATCTACAAAAACTCTGCCAGGATGGCCCGACAGGGGATTCCAACGCTTAAGTCAGAAAATGTAAAAAATGAAAAACTAGTGATAACCTGTAACTTTTGCCCTGTATTGTCCTGTGTATATCGTGTATAGAGTATTGTTCAATAAGTACTATATATAAGAATATATTGTATGTTATGTATGTAATGTCATATGATATAATTTGTGTGTACATCTATGAACTCATACATTTGATCATGCATAGAATTGAGTATGAAGTCGTATTTCTAATAGTATAGAATTGGCTATGAAGCCGTATTTCTCTTGTGGAGGATTGAGTTGCCCCGTGTATATTGCCTATATTCTGTATATATAGTTTTCTATATATTAAGATGTGTAGAAAACCCTACTTATCTCGTGGAGAAATTATTTTCCGAAATGATAAAAAATTTGATATAGAATCACTCGACATTAAAAAAGTTGTAAAATTTTAGAAATATTTGCTTCGTTATTGAGAATACAAGAGATTTGAATCTTACGAAAATAAAAAAGTTTTCGTTTTTGTGAAAATTTCATTTCTTAACAGATAATCATATAATTGTGACAGTTAAGTCAGGTACCGTCAATATAGAAAATCTATTGTCATAAATGTATAAATATAATATTATAAATATAAAAAATATAAATATTAAAATATTAAAATATTTTCAAAACCAAATCAATAATTGATTTGATTTTAATATATAATATATTTTAACAGATATAATAATATAAATTTTAAAAAATAAAAATTAATTTCAAATTTATGATTTATTAATTAAATTGGTTTATATTTGTCTTGAACTGGGTTTTAGCCCAAACCCAGCCCTAATGTAGGATGAAGCTTTTGAGGAAATATACAATTTTAACATCAAGCCTCAAAATATAGGACTTGAACTAACACTCGCAAGAAAGAGAATAATCATATTAAATTAATTAGCATAAGACATGCTCAGGTAAAGCCTCGTAATATATTCAAATTAGTTAGTTATAAAAATTAATGCTATATTTTTTAATTTTTATCAAATACCATCTACTCTACTACTATTGCTGCTTCAATACGAAATATCATTTTTTCCCTTTTTACCCTCCCCCACACGACGCCGGTATAAATTTATACATTTAATTAAAAATTAATATTTGTAAATTATTAAATAATCATTTAATAATTACTATTATTTTACTATCCGAACTTTAAAAAAAAAAATAGTGAAGGAAATTTGATTACTAATTAATTAGTATTCAAAGGGAATTATAAAATGGTATGGTAACTCTATTCATTTTTTTTTTCGAGAGAGGGGGTGGGGTAGGACTTTAATTTCAAGGCTGAAAGCTCTCAGAGTGTGTTTAGTTATCAAAAATAAAAGTGTTTTTAAAAAATTAAAACTGTGTTTAAATATTTTATTTTTTAAATCTTAAAAAATGATAATTATAAAACATGATTTAAAGAGAAATAGAAAATAGTTTTAGAGATATTTTATATTTTTTTATTATAAATAAAATTTGTATTTTTTAAATTTTTATTTTTTAAAATAAAAATTAAAAAAATTTTAAAATTTAAAAACATTTTAAACGGACCATTAGGTTTCCACAAAAATTTTCTGTCACCGAGACGTGACCACAACAGCAGCCCGGAATGTCACCACCCCTTCCACGTGACCACAAACCCTCCCTCCCTCCGTGTTGTTCTTTTCTTGTTCGTTTTTCTCTCTGTATAAATCGCTGTCCCTGCCCTACAACGTCTCTCGTCCTTCTTCGATACAGAGAAATCTACATTGACGAATCTTTAATAAAGAAAAACGAATGAAGAGTTGAGAGGGAACGTGAGAGAGAGAGAGAAGGAGTGCGTTCCATCTGTTCTATTAAAGATGGTTATGGATGAGTTCGTTCTCGGATCTTTCTTTGCCTCTTTGTTTGGATTTTTCCTTATCTACATTTTGTTCCTTCGTCAGAATCTGAATATGAAGAAGGAGGACCGTACGAATGGCGATTCTGAATGTGTTGAAAGCTCCATTGATGGTGAACGCCGTCCCCAGAGTTCTTCCGATTCTGACGTCATCATCGTTGGCGCCGGCGTCGTCGGTTCTGCTCTCGCTTATACTCTCGGCAAGGTCTCTCTCTCCCTTTTCGTTTGTACGGTTATGAAGCTAATGTTCCATTGGTGAATTGGAGAATAGAATAGGGACAATTATTACATCACATTTTTATGGCCATCAGAAGGAAAATTTGATTGACTCATTTTGTTCTTTTATTCTGCATTATTAATTGTCTCTTTCGGCTTCTTGACGCGTAGGTCACCTCTATGGTTTCTTCTTTGATGGGCATTAAAAATAGATTTTATTCCTTTCTCTCCAATTATCTTTTTTTTTTTTTTTTTTTTTTTTTAATTAGGTTAATAATTCACGCTCAAGTCTCATAAGTTCAAAGCTGTGTTTATTTTTTTACCAAGAAAAGAATGTATAATAGTGAAAACCCTTTCGGTTTGCACTAAGAAACACTATGATGTGCGCACATTTGGCACACAAAAATTATTTGCACCAGTTAAGTAAATCTTGTGTGTGATGGAAAATCTCCCGCAAACAAAGTAGTTGAATCTTTCTTTTGAGTTTCTGGGAAGAGGGACATCTCTTACCAGCTGAGTCATGTCTTTGAACATAATGGAGGCTTATGGTGCTCTTAGGTGAAGCTTTACTGCTAAAAACGAAAGTGATGGTGCATAATAGTGCCGATGATCTTTTGACGGTTAGGGTTTTTCCATAGGGGGATCGGGTTTGGGTTCTGATTTGTCATCTCTGAGATGTGAATTCTAAAGTGAAAAGAAAACCAATAAAAAAACGATTAAATTGCTGTCTTTTCCTACCCATGAAAACTGGCTTTTGCATCTAGTACTGTACCTGTTGGTTTTCAGTAGTACTTAGCCAGTTGAAGAGTTTCGGCCTCCACTAGTAAAATTTAAATCCCAAGAATGAAGAACTTCACCAAAAAAAAAAAAAAAAAGAGTATAGTAGAGAAGGGTTTGGTTTTTATCTCCACCCCAACTTGTCATGCATTGTCTGTCTTTTTGTAAGTGGTAGGAAGGGGAAGTAATTTGTAGATGACAATGACTTGTAGGCAATCAGGCAAGTATCAGGTGGACAAAGTCTTGTAAAATGATCAGCCAGCTCATCTTGTCTCTGGCTCATTTCAAAATCTCCATATATTAGCTCCAATGGCTTATTTCAAAATTTGGGATTAAGGCTCATTTTGTTGTTGTATATTTACCATTTTTAAAATGATTAGCCAGCTCATTTATTTCTACCTTCTATTTGTTCAAGAGTTAAGTTATTCCTCCCCTTCTGTAATTCATATATGTATTTTTTTTTCTCTATCCGTGCTTCATGCCTTTAGCTTTACAGCTGCTCTGTGTTGTATCTCCCTATTGAGTCAACATTTAGTATATTGTTCTTTATTTTCTGTTTGAATAAACCAATGGTGATAAATTATCTCAAACTTGTTTCCAACTATCAAATTGTAGGATGGGAGAAGAGTTCACATAATAGAGAGAGACTTGACAGAGCCTGATAGAATTGTTGGAGAATTGCTACAGCCAGGGGGATACCTCAAATTAGTTGAGTTGGGACTGGAGGGTATGTATGGCATTTGGTATGAAAATTATGGTTTACATCAGATTTAAATAAACAAAGATGAGATTGATATCTGGCGGACTTCTCTGTGTATTCACCAACAAGAACTTGGTGATGCTTACTAATTACTTTTGCATCTTCTTGAAGTTAATGTGCCTAATGTTTCCTTAAATGCAGATTGTGTGGAGGAGATTGATGCCCAACGAGTGCTTGGATATGCTCTATTTAAGGATGGGAAGACCGCCAGACTGTCTTATCCCTTGGAGAAATTCCACTCAGATGTTGCCGGGAGAAGCTTCCACAATGGGCGTTTCATTCAGAGGATGAGAGGGAAAGCATCTGCTCTTCCCAAGTAAGTTTTCTCCCATAGTCATCTGTTATATATTTTCTTACTAGTAGTGCTTTATTTAGAACTTAAACATGTTATTTGTAGGTAGATGTTGATCAACTTTCAATTCTCAAGTTAGGGAAGTAGAATTCTTGATATATATTACAAAGTGTTCTAGTTTCAAATGTTAATCTTTTTTTTTTTTCCTTGACTTGGATATTATCGTGTGGTCGCATCTGATAAAGATAGGATACTGATGCTGATAGCCCTGATGAACTTAATGTTGGCCCCCTCAACATTTCCAAATTTCTCTTTGTCAGAGGTCCTAGTTTTTATTAGCTTATCTTGGTCCTTGTGCTATTTTTGTGTAGTGTGAGGATGGAGCAAGGAACCGTAATATCCCTGCTAGAAGAGAATGGCACTATCAAGGGGGTATCCTTCAAAACTAAGTCTGGTCAA
Organism: Dillenia suffruticosa; assembly: GCA_033439265.1. Taxonomy (NCBI): domain Eukaryota; kingdom Viridiplantae; phylum Streptophyta; class Magnoliopsida; order Dilleniales; family Dilleniaceae; genus Dillenia; species Dillenia suffruticosa. The sequence goes on from JAVTVX010000027.1 coordinate 5,993,406, forward strand.
GAAGTTCAAGCATTTGCTCCTCTTACATTTGTGTGCGATGGTTGCTTCTCAAATCTGCGTCGTTCTCTCTGCAAGCCTCAGGTGAAGTTATCTTTTGGGACTTGTGGATATTAGCACTGCTCTTGTTGTACTAGGTTTCTTAGAGTTAATTCTTTGGAACTACTGGTTGTTTAAGCTTAAGGACTGAAAGTTGAAAGTTGCAAAATTTGTTAAATTATCTAGATGACAATGTAACTTGTCCATGCATAAAATTATTTAATATCCGTTTGTATTTTACAGGTAGATGTGCCATCCAGCTTTGTTGGTTTGGTCCTAGAGAACTGTGAACTTCCATTTGCGAACCATGGCCATGTAATTCTGGCAGATCCTTCACCCATCTTGTTTTATCCAATTAGCAGTACTGAAGTTCGTTGTTTGGTTGATATTCCTGGCCAAAAGTTACCTTCCATAGCTAGGGGTGAGATGGCCAAGTATTTGAAGACTGTAGTTGCTCCCCAGGTATATATGATTAGAAGCACATGATGTTGCTTTCAGCATTCCATTTTGCAGTTACTTGCCACCTTCAACTTTCAAATGACAAAGTGATCTTAATGTCTGTTTCAGATTCCACCAGAGCTCCATGATGCTTTCATCAAAGCCATTGAGAAAGGAAACATAAGAACAATGCCCAACAGAAGTATGCCAGCAGCTCCACATCCTACTCCTGGAGCTCTGTTAATGGGTGACGCCTTTAACATGCGCCATCCTTTAACTGGTGGAGGAATGACAGTGGCATTGTCCGATATTGTTGTCCTGCGTGATCTTCTTAAGCCATTGCGTGATCTGGATGATGCAGCTTCTCTCTGCAAATATCTTGAATCCTTTTACACGCTGCGCAAGGTAGGCCATCTTCAATTAAGATACGATGTTCTTAACAAGGGGTATTAGACTTGCCTCGAAGTGCATTTGTTATTCTTGTTATTCTCTTTTTGGAAGTGGAATTGATCTTTGATTCTTTGAAATTCATATGATTTGCATATTCATTTATGTTTTTGGATCTCTGGACTTGCAGCCAGTGGCATCCACAATCAACCCTATGGCTCTTGTTATTCTCTTTTTGGAAGTGGAATTGATCTTTGATTCTTTGAAATTCATATGATTTGTATATTCATTTATGTTTTTGGATCTCTGGACTTGCAGCCAGTGGCATCCACAATCAACACTTTGGCTGGTGCCCTCTACAAGGTCTTTTGTGCTTCCCCTGATCAAGCAAGGAACGAAATGCGCCAAGCATGTTTTGATTACCTAAGCCTTGGAGGTGTTTGTTCAGCAGGACCAGTGGCTTTACTCTCTGGTTTAAACCCTCGACCCCTCAGCTTAGTTGTTCACTTTTTTGCTGTTGCGGTATATGGAGTTGGTCGATTGTTGCTTCCTTTCCCGTCACCTAAACGGTTATGGATGGGAGCTAGATTAATTTCTGTAAGTATCTTACAGTCTGCAGCTATAGAACACCCCCCCTAAAATCTTCATTTTGTCATAATTTTCTAATTGATTACTTTAATTTTTAAGGGTGCATCCGGAATCATTTTCCCCATCATAAAGGCAGAAGGAGTAAGGCAAATGTTCTTCCCTGCAACTGTGCCAGCATATTATAGAGCTCCTTCTGTAAAATAAACTGGCAGGAGAAAATGCTTCTTAGTTGGCAATTGAATATCCTGCCCTTCTGTCAGAAAGGTATGATGAGGTTTGTTCTCAACTGCCCAAGTTTTGGGCTGAATAGAGCAATTGTATTTGTGTATGCATATAATCTCTGATCACCACTAGAAAATGTGTGATTATCTTGCCAAGTGTACCTATCTATTCAATGAAATCCCCATTATTTATGCTTCTTCGCGTGGTCGAACTCATGTTTTATGGTTGTGTTTTGTGGGAACTTTGGAGGACAATATTATATATGGCATGCGAAAATTGTGAGCCACAAAGTAGTCATTCGACCTTTTCAATGGATTAGCTAAAAAATTTAGATTTTTCTACACCACCGAGCTTGTAGCTTAGACACAATAGTGATGATATCTCTTTTTTTTTTGGTGCAACTGATATCTCCAGTGATTATAAGGTCATGAGTAGTGTAAATGTGTGCTGCCATAATGCTTTAAAACTTAGACAGTTTGTGAATTGAATTTAAATATTAGTATTTTGTTTGTTCTAAAGTATGATTTACCCCCCTTTATCAACCCCCCCCCCCCAAAAAAAAGGAGAAAAGATATTGAGATTTTCTCTAAAATGAGTTATTTATTTATTTCACGACAATAAAAATTATTAATAACTTGGTCCAGTCATTCATTTCGTGTTCCTGGGGGACAAGTATTCCAGTGAGGCCACAAACAATTCGCTTAATTGGGAAGCTTTCTCTGGATGACCATGATTTTTTTTTTAAATGGTGGGGGCATCCTCTGTCGTGTTCTCCTTTGTTTGTGTGGCACTCTAGGACCATTCCATTTGATAGATTTTTATCTTTCTAGCTGGATCTAGATCTTCTGATAGTTCAGCCCTCTCTCTCTCTCTCTGCCTCTCTTTGTGGGGCTCCGGCCATAATGCATAGCGTCATGGGGTCCTCAAATCTGTATGTATAGCCTCCGCAAAGGTCACAACCAAACAAAGAGAGAGAAAAATGATCTATCAGATGATTTAGATCCGGCTAGAAAAAAAAAAAAAAAATCTTTCAAAAGGAGTGGTACAATAACGCATTTGCTGAAACTCTTAACTCGTAGTCATCACAGTTTATAGAGTTTTGAGTTTCTATTTTTTTAATTCAAACTTTATGCTTAAGAAATTACAAAGTATTACAAGAAGATATTATTTTGTGGTGGTCACGATTATCCTCTCTCAACTCTGAGATTTAGATTTAAATTCTTATATAATAAAAAAAAAAGATGATATTATTTTGCTGTGCACGAGTAGAATTTTTCGAGAGAGTAGATTTGAGTTTATGGTTTATTTAGTGATTGAACGAGGGAGAGTTGCTCTCATTTGATGGTTTTTAACTTGCATGCCTCTTATTGAGCAAAGAAAAAGGAAAGAATTTACAGAATTAACGATATATAATTTTTTTAGTTATAACGGAGAGTGAGGCGATTATGTTCGAATTTAAAATCTCGGGTAAAAGGAAAAAGTGAGGATTGAGTTCAAAAACCCCAAGAAGTTAATAACCTAGTCGATAATATATTGAAAAATAATTTTTTTTTTGGGAAAATACAAACTCTCTATTTAAATATACTTTAATCGGTTTTTTAAAGGTATGACAAGATGTTTAAATGAAATTGTTTAATTATTTTTTTATAAACCATCCGTACCTCTTTTTTAACCGTATAATGATTTAAATTTAAGATTATCAAATTGAGGGATGAAAATTTTTACTACTAAGTTGTCTCCTTAAGGACATTAATTATTTATACTTTAATCACATTATGATCCGAACTAAAATTGGTTTGACATGAATTAAGTTTTTAAAAAATAAAATTCTTTTTATATCTATTTTTATCGCACTTAAAATTCAAACCCGAGATGAGTGCTAAGTGGGCGCCAATGAAATTGTTTAATTGTTTAACGGAACAATACATGAAATGGATAGCTTTTGTTTCAAAAATAATATTTAACTTTAAAGAAAAAGGATAATAAGATTTTGGGTGGTGACATGACTACAATATGAACTAACTCTAATTATTAAAGATTCAAGCTCGTTTGTGATTGCTTATGTAGCCTGGAAATATTATTATGCATGACATGAAAAGGGCGGGTAAAATCTTTTGAATTTTGGCAAATGTGAGAGCCTTGGACTCAGGAGTTTGCGTTACCATGTTTGAATTTTGGAACATGTATATAGGAACATAAAATGTATTCATCAAATAAACATATGAAGTCTTATGGATGCACTTGTAGCCAGAGAGAATTCGAACAACTCACAAATAAACATATGAAGTCTCATGCACACTCAAGATACCGGCACCATCTTGAGACAAAACGATACGTATGAAAGAATTTGTACACGTAAACATGTATTTGTTCTTTTATGGATCTAATCCTAATGATTAGGGGGTTGGGGTAGTCGATCAATAATGGACCACGAAACCTACAAATTTTGAAAGAGAATGTTGTAACGAAATCTACAAATTTTGAACCTCTTGACTGAATCATCAAAACCGCCATTTTTCTCTCAAAAAGGTCCTTAACTTCAATCCCGGTAGTAGAATTAATGCTCCAAATGTGGCTTCATCAATTCAATACTATAGTGAATGAGAAGTGGATTTCTGATGGTCTGCCTTCAAAATAATTCAAAATGGTTGCAATAGAGAGCAAGAAAGTGAGGAATTATCAGCAGATGTAAAAAAGTTTTATTAGATTTTGAGGACATTCCATTCTCAAGTTCCGAAATTGGAGCTTGCAATGCAAGAATCTGGGGGTGGTCATGGGGTCTGGATTGATAGGGTGCATGTTGAATCGATGTGGTGATGCTGGAAATCTGGGCGGTGTGCTTTTAAGCAGCCGGGTTATAAACATAGTTATGAAATATATAAGGCTATAATTAAGACATTGGCAAAAATGAGGAAATTTGGTGCAGTTTGGGCTCTGATTGAGGAAAAGAGAAAGGAAATCTACAGCTAATTTTGACTGATGTATTTGTGACTTTGATGAGTAGATTTGCCTCGGCCAGGATGGTGACAAAGGCAATTGAAGTGTTAGATGAGATGTATGGTTGTGAGCCTGATGAGTATGTGTTTGGATTTTTGTTGGATGCTTTGTGCAAGAATGGTGGTGTTAAGGAAGCTGCTTAGATGTTCAAGGACATGAGGATTCAGTTTATACCAACTCTTAAGCATATTACATCACTGGTGTAGGGAAAGGAAGCTTATGGAGAAAATTATACAGATGAAGGAAGCAGGTTTTGAACCTGATATTATGGTTTATAACAATCTTTTGAGTGGGTATACTCTAGTGGGGAAAATGGCAGATGCCTATGACCTTCTGGAAGAGAAATGGAGAAAGAAAGGGTTGTTAGCCAAATGCAACATCCTTCTTAATTCCCATCCTGTCCCTTTGTTCAAGGGAAAATGATGGAGGAGGCAATGTGGTTCTTTGCTGATATGCGGAAGAAAGGCTGCAGTCCAGATGTTGTGACCTACTGCTACATTGGTTAGTGAAGTTGCAAACTGGGAAAACTTGAGAGGAGCTATGTATGAGCTTTTGGAAAATATGATATAGCAAGGCCTAATCAGATAACTTATCTTCATCTTTTGTCTGCTCATGAGGAGGAACAGCTAGAAGAGGAAATGAAAAAGATTGGTTGTTTTCCTGATCTCAGTACCTGGAAAAAAGTTATCAGATTGGCATGCAAGTTATGTGAGATCAAAGAAGAAACTGGGATAAGTCCTGGGCTGGACACGTGTACCAATTTAATTCATGGGTTTCTTGGGCAACTGTTTAGTTCAGGCTTTTGAGTACTACAAAGAGATGGTTGGGAAATGTCTCCTATTTGCCCCTCATTGTGGCACGGCAATTGGACAACCTCTTAGAGCTGAAAAGCTCGAAACAGCAGAAGATGTTTGGGGTTGCATTTCATCTAAAGGATGTGAGCTGAATGTGTATTACTGGACAATTTGGATCCATGCCCTCTTCTTAAATGGGCATTGTACGGATGCTTGTTCATATTGTCTGGATCTGATGGATGCAACTGCTATGCCACAGCCAAGATACCTTTGCTAAGCTTGTGAAGGGACTGAGGAAACTATTATACAATCGACAGATTGCAGCAGACATTACTGAAAAAGTGTGGAAGATGGCTGAAGAAAGATGACTAACATTAAGAGGAAAGAAAGGCAAGCCAAGGACTTGAAAGAGAAAGTTAAGTCCAAAAAGGATCGGAGTCATGCATTCTGGGTACTCATCTCTGGCTGCAATGGTCATATATGGACACTCCTATTAAGCTTCTTGGTGTATGAGTAAACTGTTATGGACAGGTCGCAGCAGATATAACAAAGTGAGAATTGTGTATGACGAAAGAATGGAAACATATGTAATGTGTGCAGGACTAGCAAAATGTGGGATGCAAAAAGAGAAGGAAAAAAATCTGTTTAGTGTGACAGCTAACTGCTGCAGGTAGGATGGCTGGAAAGGTTCCCTGATTTTTCACAGAGGACATATCAGGACAAAAAGAAAATTGCTGAACACATGATGTTTAGCCGATTATTAGGACATGAATAAGAAGCAAGAGTGAAAAGGTAATCAAGGGCACAGAGAGGACTAGTGGTGATGGCATGTAGGGTTGATGGGATTAAAAGTTTTTAACCTTGATGCAAGAGAAGCTGTCTCCCTTATTAGAATATTGGTTGTAGCTGATATGAATGCATTCTCTTGCAATTGGATAATGCGAGGGAAACCTAATGTTGCATCTGGGAGTGGGGCCATTGGTCAGAGGAAAGGAAAAACCAAGGACAATTTAATGTCCTACAATGCTCACAAAAGGCTTGTAGAAGGTACAGTTTAAGTTAGCATTTTCATTTTTTTTTTATTTTTGTGTTTGTATTTTGTCCCTTTGAAAATGCAAAAAAGTTTCCAATTCCAAGAGGAATTACTTGTTTTTATATGTCCTTGCATGTTTCAGGTCCACATAGTTCTTGCTCAACGCTATCTTACTTTTGCAACACAATTTTGCATACTGGATTCAATCAGCAGCACTGCATTTTGATCCCACGAACGATCTGCATCTGATCCTCGTGAGAGTTTCTACCTGGCTATTACATCCCCATTTTCTCTTTTAATGATATTGCAATTTCATAGCATTCTTCTGAGGTGGAAAACATTTCATTTATTCCATTGTCTTTAGAAAAGCTCTGTTCATAACCGAGTGTTGAGAAAACCTTGGAGAGATTTACTCCGTGATTTGTTGATTTTTATTCAAAGAAAAAGGAAATGGAAAACATTCTCCATATTAAGAGTGTAAGAGTCTACGAAAGATTTTTTAAGAAGCGAAAAGGAGATAATTAAATGTAAAAGCAGCTGAGAACAGAAGATTGATCCACTAGACAGGAAGCTAGTTTCTAATTCCTCTTAAGTGATAATTACAAGGTCTTCCCCAGTTTGAGTAAATATTTACATACTTCGGCAAAACAAACTCCCCTATAAAAACATCATTGTTTCCTGTTGTATTCCAACATTTTTTTTTTCTCTTTTTGGCTAAAGAATAAGGTGTTGGGGGAAACCAGTGTTGCTACCCCACGATCATTTCGAAGAAAAGGACTCAGTAGTGTAAAGATGTTTCAACACTCCATTACTTCTACTTACTCATGTTTCAGCCAATTGATGCTAAGATGAAGCTTTTGAACTATCTAGGAAAATAGCTTTGAAATGGCTATATCTCCTTCACTTGGCAAAGCCTATATACTCTATTTTCAGTGATCTGTCTCATCAAAAATCTCCTCCTACATGAACAGAAGTGAAATTCCTGGAATAAATTTCTAAAACAGACTACAGAAGCCAGATAAAAAAGAGGGAAAAATACCCATCTTACTTGCAGCAGCTCTTCAATAACATCCTCCATAGTTATTATCCCTATAGCCTCCCCTTCTTCGGTGAACTTAGGCAGAGAATAGTCATCCAAATGCAAGACATCTGCCTGGAAGTCCCTGGACCACCTCTTGTTCCTTGTGGTTTCAATTTGGTGCCGATTACATGCTCCATCAGACAAAGTCTTTCTCTTATTGATTGGTTTCTTGTTCTTCAAGCTTTTCTTTCGCACATGCTTTTCACCATGAATGTCAAGCCTCACTTTATGCACAGAAATGTGTTTGCTTAACAGAAGAAAGAAACATCCTGGAGAAGAGGAGAGCAATAATAGGCATATCTCATAGACGTAAGTAGACACATACCCTCCGTTGGGACGCAGGTGGTTGACTGTTCCCCAGCCTGATTTTGCTGTCTAATAACAACCGCCATATGACTGTGCCCTTTCTGAAATTCATTAAGTATTTCATATAAAGGCATTGCCTCTGATACCCTGTAGCACGAAATTGAGACTTCAGTGAAGATTCTACAACCTAGAATCTACTTTCTGATTTTCTTGGCCACTATACAGAAGCTAAGAGACTAGATTTTTCAGCTTGTTTGTCTGAAACAGATTTGGAATCGAATATTAGGTCAATGGGGTACTATTTTTTGTGTTTAGGATGTTAACAGTAGTCAATACTGCTAAGTCCCAAAAGATTAAGTGTGCATTGGAAGTCACCAGTGCTGCAGAATACTGACACCAATTTTTTCTTTTATTAGGTTTTAGCTTGCTTTCCTTGGTATAATTTGCTGTTTAAGAATGTTAGAGCTATAGCAATTTGGAATAGGAATTATATACCTTGGAATCTTCCGAATTGTGACATTCTTAACTAGAACCTCATCTGCCGGATGGATTGTCAGTAGATTTTTCACCTACATTTGACATTTGAAATATCAACTATAAACCAAATACCAACTCAATCATGGTCCATTTCCAATAAGCTTATATAACCCCCAAGATGAAGATGTTGACATAAAGCAACTTACAGCACCTATATACATTCATATATATATATATATATATATATATATGTATGTATTTTTTTTCCTGAACATAGATTTAGTACCACAAACATTTGCAGAATTTGATGAATTTTGGAGAACAGTATGCAAGGATGTTCACCAGAATTAGACCAATGATGTTTCTTGAATGCTCATAATAAACAGGTACCCTGCTATGCCCTTTCTCCAATATTAACTTCATCAAATTCCTGAAACATTAACAATATTTAGACAACTTAAGTACAAGATGTCCATCTTAATCAAATCTCACCTGTCTAGTTTAGCATTGATGTCAATGGCAAAAGTTTCAGATATAGGAGTCATAGCATCCTTTGCAGTCTTCTCAGTGAGCTCAAGAGCTCCTGTGATGATCATTGTCTCGTCACGTGTCAATTCTCCACCCTTTCCCGCCTGTGTCGCAAGCCTATTAAGTACTTAATTGCTTTCCTGTTATTTTCAAAATCAATGCCTCAAGAGTAGTACCTCGTTACTGTGCAAATCTACTAGTGTTTTCAACTCTGCCCTCCGAAAAAGAGCTTCATGTCCTTTCCCTAATAAAAAGTCCAGTAACTGTCCCACAAACAAAGGTGATTATCTAAATTGGAGTAGCGGATTAGAAAATAATTATTGTATCAAGAACAAAAATCTCTCTCTCTCTCTCTCTCTCTCTCTCTCTCTCTCTCTCTCTCTCTCTCTATGTATATATATATGACCTTGCTAATAGGATATGCGACGGGGAAACAAATCCAAACAAGAGCTTGCACAAAGGGTGTGACTGCTGCCCCAATTGCCAGGCCATAACGTGAACAAAGAGCCTGAGGTATGATCTGCTTTATGAATGTACTGTCAGATAAATTGTCAAGACTTCAAAATCATGTAAACCTTAGCAAAAGATGAAAAATAATGCAGTAAACTGACCTCACCAAACAAAAGTATCAAGGTCACCGAAATAAGAATCGCTCCCCAAGCTGAAACCAGACTGTTAAGAAAAATTGGAAGTGCCTGAATACAAAAAAAAAAAAAAAAAAAAAAAAAAGAAGGAAAGAAAGCAAAGAAAAGAAAGAAAAGAAAATTTCTCAAAGACATTTACGCACTCATCCTATGTTCCGCATGAAGAGAGAATGGATTATTTTTCCTGAAATTAAAGTAGGTTACCTCCATAGCCGCGGCATTGCAGATTAAAAGTGTGCAGAGCAATAGATGCTGCCGTTTGACAACCGGCAATATCTTTGCTGTGAAAGGAAAAGAAGTAATTGTGATCAAGTCTATCATAGTCCATAACCTAGTTAATTACAACTACTGCAGAAATCTGCTTTCTAATATAGTAACACTAGTGGGTGATCATAAACTCCTTGAATATCTATTCATCGTACTCAGCTTCATATTAACCATGTAGAACTTATTTTTTTTGCATTGAATTTGATCCTTAAAAATTGAAAACATCAAAACAAGTAACTTCACTTGTACATACACCACATTTATAAATAAATGAATATGAAATTGGGCTTTATTATAAGACTCAGAAAGAGAATTTTGAGATTTTGGAGGATAAGAGAAATGGGTACATGGTTCAATTTAACATGCACCACATTTATGAAATTTGAACAGAAAAACAGAAATTTATGAGAACCCAAAAAGGAATACTTGAAAAAAAAACGAGGAGCGGGTGTGCAATCCACTTACACACACACCCCACATTCATGAATTTGAATAAAAAATAGAATTTACGAAACCCAATTAAAAATGAGAGAGAGAGAGAGAGAGAGAGAGAGAGAGGTGAGAGAGGAGGGAGGGAGAGAGAGAGAGAGAGAGAGAGAGAGAGGTGATTTACAAGCATATATGCGATCTTTGGGAGTTCCAGACATGGAAATGACTTCAAGATCAACAAGACTCAGAGACATGAGACCCAATGTGAGACCAGACATCAATCCAGCGAACAATACAAGCAGTGCAATTATTGATATTCGTAGAAAGAATTGAGCTTCACAGCATTCATATTCGACGGCCATTTTTTCTTTGTTTCTTCTTGTTCTTTCAATTTTGGATGTTATGTCTTCTTCGGATTTAAATACATAGAATAAAAAATATTTTTGTTTTTAATAAGAAAATTACATAAAAGAAAAGAAAATAACAAGTGGATAAATATAATATTTTATGTGTAATATTTTGAAAAGAAATGCTATATTTGACTCCTCACGCAACCGCATGATGAGTGCAACACGAACTATTCTTTCACTTTTTTACTAAAGTTTAGACTCACTAATATGAAAATATAATGTCCAACATAAAGAAAATTATACATTATGTATGAGAATAAGAGTATATTCTATTAGCAACCACTCGTTATATTTATGATACTACTAATGGGTCATCAGTCTAGTGAGTAAAAGTGTTAAATCTATTAATTAAGTTTTAAATTTAAAACTTGAAAATAAAAAAAATTACGTTAAAAGAATTTGTTCTAAATTGAATCTGATAACATTTAGATCAGATTAGTTAGAATATAACTCCAGATACCGGTTGGTTATAAAAAAAAAGGAAAATATTTATGATGTCAATGAAATGGTAATGGTAATGTAAATAAGTTAGTTGAGTTTGGAAAAAATTTTTGTGTTTTATATAATGCTTGTAGAAGCAATTTTTAACATTGGAGAGGACAAGAATGGGAAAAGAAACTTCAAGGCAAAGACATTTTAAGATATTCGGTGCGGTGGGAACATAACAAGTGACAAGGAAGCATCAGATGCTCCCCCCACTCTTTTTCAGGCACTTCTATTAGAAACATCTCGAATTTTGCCTTTTTTCTTCTGCGTATCTCATTTATCACTACTTGCTTTACTTTTTGTGTGTGTGTGTGTGTGTGTGTGTGTGTGTGAGAGAGAGAGAGAGAGAGAGAGAGAGTCTCTTTTTCTTGAGTATTGGAAATGGAGGCCAGAAAATTGGTAGTAGCAGCAGCCAAAAAGCGCTCTGTGGGATCTGCGCAGGATTTAAAATTTTCAGTTTGATTGGGAAAACAAAAGTTGGTTGGAAAGCACCATGTTCATGCAAAAGTTTTATTCAAATTTTCATTATTTCTTTTTTCCACAATTTTCCATCTAATTGTCCATTATCAAATCGTCTGAGTGACAAATTTCGCAATAAACCTTTTACTATTTTTTATTTTTTTAAAAAATAAAGGTATGATATCAGCTATGATCGTTTAAAATATACCAACAAAATTATTGATATGCTTAATAATTTATAAATCATATATATTAAATAAGTATTACTTGACAAATGTTATATATACTCTCAATTCTTCAACTTTTTAATATTAAAATCAAATCAATTATTGATTAGATTTTGAAAATATTTGATTTTTTATTTTTTTTATTTTTTTTTAAATCATGGTATCAGAGTTAGAGCCAACGTTAGAGTTATATCCAATTATCTTAGTTCAATCAGAACTAAAGACAACCACTCTCACATCCGTAGACATCCCCAGAAGAACCCAGATCCATTTTGGAAAAAACTGTCTTTCATGGTTGCAAAAGATACCCCTAAGATTTTAGGTCCTATGTTCATGTTCTTTTTCATATTTAAATAGTTTTTATTATACCATATTGAGTTTGAGAGGGGAGGTGAGATTATATTATGTATCAATATCAAATCAATTATTGATTTGATTTTGAGAATATTTGTTTTTTTTTATATATTTTCATATGTGTAATGTTATATTTTTATATTTGTGGTAATAGATTTTTTTATTTAAAATCAATTTACTGTAATAATTCACTGAAACAATAGAATATTAGAACTCATATTTTATATTACTTCCAATTATTAATATGGCATCAGAGTCACATTAAAATATTTTAATTTGATATTGGAGCCATGTTCAAGATGGAAAAGCAATATAAGCAATATAAAAAATCTATATAAAAACATAAATCAATTATAAATATCGAAATATAAAAATAAATTGGATTTATATAAAAATCTATTATTATAAATATAAAAATATAACAATATAAAAAATTAAATATTTTCAAAATCAAACAATAATCGATTTGATTTTGAAATATAATATATTTCGACATTCTCTCAAATTTAATATAATATAATAAAAATCAGATAAATTTGAAAAAGAATCGGCATACGAAACCTAAAATTATAAGGGTGTTAAAAAAAAAAAAAGATATTCAATAATGAAATACTACATCTCGAAGTCACCTAGAACCCTAACGATTCCCCAATGTCCTCACCTTTATCAGTAAATGGTGTACCCTTTTGCTTCGCATCGCAACATATTCGAAAAGCCTCCCCACGATGTGTTCTTAATTTAGTGGGCTTAGTGGTAATCCAACTCAAAAGTTGGACATAAGAGAACACCTTTCCCGTTGGGAGGTCTCTTTTTTCTTAAGTCATTTTATGGTTTAAATTCGAGTTCAATGTCTGTAGACAGACTATGCAATTCCCAAAGGGTGTGAAACAATTTATTCATTTTTGGTGGGTCTACTGCATGATTTGATAGCGTTTCTTTTTTACTTTACAGAGATTCGAACCTGAGATTTGTAAGTCAGAAGAGGGAGATTTTGACTATTAGGCTATCACTACAAAAAAACACGATTTTAGTGATAAATTTTAGCGACGGAAAAAATTTGTCGCTTTTTTGCGATGGATTTAGTGACGAAAAATTTTTTTGTCGCTATTTTACAATGAATTTAGTGACGAAAATATATTTGTAGCTAAATTAACAACAGATACATTATTTGTGACTAAATTTGTCGCTAATTGACAACGAAAAATTTTTTATGACTAAATTCGTCATTAATTTGTAACGAAAAAAAAAATTTATCGCTAATTAGCAACGGATTTGGAAATTCGTCGTTAAGTTGATTTTTTTAATTAGCATTTTATATCTTTTATATTAATTTATATTAACTAATCATATTTATTATTTTATAATATTTTAAATTCATATTTTATATTTTATTTTTATTTTTAAAAAATCATATTATTTAATTTTTTAAATATTTTATTTTTTAGCGACGAATTTAGTGACGTATTAGAAATCCGTTGCTAATTTTAGCAACGAATTCTGGAATCCGTCATCGAACTTAGCGACAGATTATAAAATTCGTCGTTAAATTTAGCGACGGATTCCCAAATTCATCGCTAAGTTATTTTTTTAAAATTAGCATAATATATCTTTTTTATTTTATTAATTTATATTAACCAATCAAATTTATTGTTTTATAATATTTTAAAATCGAATTTTATTTTATTATTTTATTATTTTATTTTTTAAAAAATAATATGATATAATTTTTTAAATATTTTATTATTTAGCGATGTATTTGAAATCCGTCGCTAAACTTAGCGACGGATTCCGAAATTCGTCGCTAAACTTAGCGACGGATTTCGAAATTCGTCGCTAAGTTAATTGTTTTTTTTTAAATTAGCATTTTATATCTTTTTTATTTTATTAACTTGTATTAACCAATCAAATTTATTATTTTATAATATTTTAAATTCGAATTTTATTTTATTATTTTATATTTTTCTTTTTTGAAAAATAATATTATTTAATTTTTTAAATATTTTATTATTTAGCGATGAATTTAGCGATGAAGCAGAAATCCGTGACTAAGTTTAATGACGAATTTCTGAATTCGTCGCTAAACTTAGCAACGGATTAGGAAATTCGTCGCTAAGTTAATTTTTTTTTAAATTAGCATTTTATATATTTTTTATTTTATTAATTTATATTATTTTATTCTAAATTAGTATTTTAATATTTTATAACAAATATTATCATTTTTTATTATTTTATTATTATTAATAAAATATGAGAATAAGATAATAAATTAAAAAAACATATTTTAAAAAAGCATTTTATTTTATTTTTAGGAATAAAATTAATATATTTTTTCTTCATTTATTATTTTATTGTTTTACAAAAAATTATCATATTTATTATTTTTAATTAATATGTTATATTTTATTTTTTAATCTTGTTAAAGAATAATATTATTTTATTTTAAGTTAGCATTTTATTATTTGATAAAAAATTATTTTTTTAATTAATATGTTATATTTTATTTTTATTTTATCTTTTTAAAGAGTAGTATCATTTTTTTTAAAATAACATTTTATTATTTTATAATAAATATCATTTATATTATTTTATTATTTTTAGAAAATTGTTAGAATAAGATAATAAGTAAAAAAAAAAAGATTAAGTAAGTCAATTAGTCTGGTGGTTGTGTTTTCTGACCATTTTACTTGTGCGCGTAGATTGGATCAGTGGGGAAAGCAAACGGAGGTAATTTTGAGGGATTTTTCACAAGGTCAAGGGCATGGGCATGGATGCGGGCCAAAGGCAGGGGCTGGGCATAGATGCAGGCCGAAGGCAGGGGCCGGGCGCGAACTCGAGTGGGCGAGCAGGCTATATGCACGTGCAGTGTGTCTGGGCGAGTGGGTTGGAGCAATGGGGTGCGTGAGTGGGTGGCGAGTTAGCGACGGATTCTTAAATTCGTTGCTAAATAAATATATAATTAAATAAAATAAAATACTAATATAATAATTAAATAAATTATAAATTATAAATTTAGCAACGAAAATTAAATATGTCGCTACATTTAGCGACGAAAAATTTTTCGTCGCTAAATCAGTCGCTATTTTGGCAACGAATTTCTAATTTTCGTCACTAAATTTTTGCGACGTTTCATTAGCGACGAAAAATTTTTCATCGCTAAATTTATCGCTAATATTTTTAGCAACAATTTTTTTTTTTTAATTTTTGTCACAAAACCATGTTTTTTTGTTGTGTATCCCCTTTGGGACGATTTGATAGCATTTTAATTATTAAACGGGTGATAATTAACTCGCAGTCAATGTCTGCTTAGCATTCTTCCACGATACAGCTCCACCGGTCATCATAAAGATATAGCCCAACATTGATTTCCGAGAATCAACATAGCCGGCAAAATCCGAATCCGAGTACCCGATTACTTCTAGATTGTCAGTTCTTCTATATGTAAGCATATGTTTCTTGATGCCTTATAGATATCTCAACACTTTCTTTGCAGCCTTCCAATGTTTTAAACCCGGATTACTTTGATATCTACCTAACATCCCCACAGCATACGCTATATCAGGTCTGCCTTGTGCATACATGAGACTTCCAACAACGAAAGCATATGGGATGTTAACCATCTGTTCCCTTTCCAAATCTGTCTTAAGGCATTGGTCTAAATTGAACTTATCCCCTTTGATAATCGGAGCTATATTTGGTGAACAGTTATCTATCGTATATCTCTTAAGAACTTTATTGATATAAATCTCTTGAGATAGTTCCAAAATTTTATGGAATCTATCTCGATATATTTTTATGTCGATGACATAAGACACATCACCTAAATCTTTCATCTCAAAATTCTTAAATAGAAACTATTTCATCTCATATAACATCCCTTTATCATTAGTAGAAAGTAATATATCATCCACATAAAGGACAAGAAAACAGAATCTACTCCCACTAATCTTGAGGTATATGTATTGATCCACAATGTTCTCTTCAAAACCGAATGAAGTGACTACATTGTGAAATTTCAAATACCACTGGCGGGAGGCTTGTTTCAATCTTGGATACCGGAAAAAATGTTTCCGAGTAGTCGACTCCCTCCCTTTGGGTGAACCTTTTCGCAACAAGTCTAGCCATATATTTTTCGATATTGCTCAATGAGTCTGTTTTAGTTTTGAAGACCCATTTACATCCAATGGATTTTACCCCATTTGACAATTCTACAAGATCCTAAACTCCGTTGCTCCTCATGGATTCCATCTCATCTTTCATGGCGTTTAGTTATAAGTTTGAGTCCCTAGAACTCATGACTTGTGAAAACGTTTCTAGGTCCTCTACGGCTCCGACGTTATAGTCAGACTCTTGAAGGCATACCACATAGTCATCAGATATAGCTGACCTTCTCTCTCGAGTAGATCTCCTTAATATAAGTTCAACATTCTCTGTAGGAGAGGGTTGACCAACTTGATCTTGATCAGCTGTTTGTGGAACTTCTTGACTATCACCCATACTCTGATTTGAGTCTATAGGCACTTGAGAGTCATTTTAGACGACAACCAAATTGGTACTTGAATTTGATGGGATACTTGATGGGTCCCTTTCAGGAATTAACTCTTGAAAGCTTTCCTTCTCACTGACCAAGTCATTCTCTAGAAATCTAGCATTTCTAGATTCCACAAATCTAGTGTGGTAAGATAGACAGTAAAACCGGTATCCTTTGAATCTCTCGGCATAACCGACAAAATATTCACTTACGGTCGTTGGATCCAATTTCTTTTATCGTGGATTGTAAACCCTTATCCCTGCAAGATAACCCAAAATGCGCACATGTCTTAAACTAGGTTTCCAACCTTTAAATAACTCGAAAGGAGTCTTGGCAACTGCCTTGGTTGAAACCCTGTTTAGGATGTATACAGCCTTCTTGAAAGATTCAGTCTACAAGAATTTAGATAATTTGGAGTTAGCCATCATACTCCTAACCATGTCAAGTAAGGTTCTGTTCCTTCTTTCAGCTACGTCATTCTGGTAAGGTAAATCAGGTATGTATATTAGGCAACAATCCCATTTTCTCGAAGGAACTTTGTAAATGGACCTGGTGCTTGTCCATCCTATATATACATTCCATAGTATTCTCCACCCCTATCTGATCTCATGATTTTTATTTGTTTATCGCATTGTTTCTCTACTTCTGTCTTAAAAATTTGAAAGGCATCCAGTGTCTCGTCCTTGTGGCGAAGGATGTAGAGATACATCTATCGTGAATAGTCGTCTATAAATAAGATGAAATAACTATGACCATACGAGTTTGTACCTGGAGTACAAATATCCGTATGTATGATCTTTAACAATTCTGAACTCTTCCTAGCATCTTTTTGAGTCATGTTGGTCTGCTTTCCTTTAATGCAGTCTACATAAGTCTCAAAATCAATAAAATCTAGAGTATCAAGTATTTCATCCTTTACCCATTTTTTTATTCTTTTTATAGATATGTGTCCTAATCTCCGGTGCCACAACATGAAAGAATTTTCTTCAATGACACTTTTTTAACCCCTGTATGTGTTACGTTCATGCAAGCATTATCTTGTAAAGTAATAATATATAATCTATTCAATAATGGATCATAACCAACGACATTTGAACAATAAAATAATATCATTTTATTACTAAATTGGAAAGAATAATTGAATTGTACAAGTTTTGAAATGAAAATTAACTTCCTAGAAAACTTAGGTACATAAAACACTTTTTCCAATTTCAAGACGTGTCCGCTTGCTAATATGAGCTTGCAATCACCAATGGCCTTTACTCGTGAGTCCATCTTATTGTCTGAATATATAAGTTGTTCACGATCCACTAGTTTTCTTAGGTTTTGCAAGCCCTGCAACACATTCGTAATGTGGATGGTACAACCAGAGTCAATCCATCATGTGTCATGAGAAATCTCAGTCATACAAGATTCATAACAAACTAATGAGATTTCCATGCTTTTATTCATTAAGCCACCGCTTATATTTGGCACAATCCTGCTTCATGTGTCCCTTTTTTTTACAGAAAAAACACTTGGACTCTTTCTTTATGTCCACCTTTAATTTTGTGCCTTTGGGGTTTGGTTTGGATTTACCCTTCTTCTTTTCTTGTATTACCATATGTGCACTAACAGAACTTTGTTTCGAATGAAGTGCACAAGGAAGGACTCGGATATCTCAACCTCCAGATTCTTTAATTGAGCCGCAATGTCCCGCATCCGCATAATATGCTCACTCACACCGTGGACAGTAGTGAGCCTCATGGAAGAAAATTGCATAATGAGGGTACTAGCCAAAGATTTCTCCGACGCCGCAAATTGCTCATCTATAGTTTTAAGAAGAGCACGGACATTTGTATGCTGATTAATCGAGCCACAGATACTAGTCGAAATTTTGCTCTTTATGAATATGGTACTTAGATGATTAGATCACTCCCATTTTTCATAAAGAGTTTTTTCATCTATAGAGATGGTATCGGTCACCGGAGGTGACTCGTCCTTCCGTATAACATAATCAATATCCAAACAGTTCAAATGAAGAAGTACTATTTCCCTCCATTCCTTATAATTTTCTCCGTTCAAATCGGGAAAATCGGATTTTAAATCTATGGTTTGGAATACTGCAAAATAAATAAATAAACATGCTTACTAATTATATGTGAGACATTTAATATATGTCTACCAATGCAAACATACAATAATAAATTTATGATATAAAAATTGTCTGTGCGCTAAATTTCTAATTCTATTAGATTTATTTAGTTTTATGATAAGGTTTATCAAAAATAGATCATTTTCCAATGCCTGTGGGCTAATTGAGAAATTACCAATAACTAGTCTTTTCTTAATGACTTTATCCTTTTCTATTTAGCCTTACAAGACGATTTTTCTAGTGCATCAGGTAGGTTCCCAGGAAAGTGGTGAGTCACATGGGATCGCTTAATAACCAGCCAACCTTAAACTTATCCCGTCTTTTTGACAGAACCAGCCTAAACATGCACTAAATCCACCACACTTATAGTATTACATAGAAAAATGATTTCATATAAGTAGACTACTATTGAAAATAACTATTTTGATATTTTATCTCTCATTTCATTATTTTCATGTAACAAAAATTCATATGGGATAAGATTCATTACATAAAAAATAATTGTCATGACAAATTTATCCATTTCCTAATATGATCATGCCTTTATATATAATTTTTTATTTAATTGTGGTTGCTGTGGCTAAACCATAATTAATTTTAAAAATTATATTGATCATAATATTAATCAATTTTACCAATTAAACTACCTAATGCATTTTGTACCTTTCCTTATGTACAAAATTTTTTAAAAATTAATTTTATACACAATATTTTGATATAAAGGTCTAATGTGAAATAATTAAACTTTATTAGACCTTTAAAAATATATCGTAGGGATTTAATTGAAAAATGAATAATCTCTTTAAAGATTATTTAATACAAAGTATAAATGATTTTCCAAAAAGGAAAAATTGACCATATGGTCATTCATCGAATAAATGAGTATTTAAAATATTGCATTTTTTGAATGGGACAACTTTATTCAAAAAATCATGTCTGAAAATCATAATTTTTGAAAACATTTTGAAATTTATCGGAATTTTGAAGGTAGAGGACAAAATGCTGTGATACCAAATGTTAGAATCTTTATATTGCAAACCAAATGCAATAGTAAAAAATAATTATTCGAGAAATAGGATCGAATGTACCTCCGGTCATTCTCGATTCCGACGATTCTCGATAATTGTAATAGCACCAAGTGATTTTGGAGCGAGCACCGATTACATAATATACATTATACCGAGCCATGTATGAAAATATACTTCAAAAAATTTTAAAATAATCCCGAGAGCAAAATAATTTCAGAAATAACTCATTTTTATCGCGAGTTAAACTCTCGACACCACGTGGCAGCATGTGGTTGGCCGAATACCACGTATCACGTCTTTAAGATGAGACAAGCCGTCGCCCACAACGCCCCGAGGCCGCTCCCTCCACCGCTTGCGGCTCTCTCTCTCTCTCCCTCCCTCCCCGCCCGCGGCTCTACTCTGCTCCCCCTCCCCCCGCGGCTCTCTCTCTCTCTCCCTCCCTCCCACCTGCGGCTCCGCTCCGCTCCCCCTCCCTCCCGCGGCTCTCTCCCTCCCTCCCTCTCCCGCGGCTCTTTCCCTCCCACCCCCCACCACCTGCGGCTCCCTCTCTCTCCCTCCCACCCCCCGCAGCCCTCTCTCTCTCTCCCTTCCCCTACGACTCACGGCTCAGGGGAGAGAGAGAGAGAGAGAGCCGTAGGGGGAGGGAGAGAGAGAGAAAGAGGGGAGGAGTGCGGTAGTGCCGAGCTCCTCCTCTGTCTCTCTCTCCCTCCCCCCTCCGCCTCCCGCAGCTCTCCTCCCTTCTCTCCTCTCTCTCCCTCCCCCCACGGACTGCTCTCTCTCTCTCTTGGATTGTGTCGTGTTTTCAACTCGCGATATATACAGGTCACAAACGGAAATAATTTTTCGTTTAAGTTATTTTAAATTTTTTTTTATTTTTTAGGTTAGATCCGTATAAAACTCCATTGTACCTACACTGTATAATGTCACAATATCATAGATTATATACATATGAATTGTATATGTCATATATTATGTACACATTAATTGTATGTCCTATATTCACACTTCTATAATTTATCATAACAAATATGAGTGAAACACTGATATAATACAAAAAGATTTAATAGACAAATAAAATGGAAGTTATGACATATAGTCATGGTACAAAATAAAAAAGGAAGGACGACCAACAACGGTTACAAGAAACAACCGTAGAGGTGCAACAGTTACCGTCGACAAATGGGGCTAAAAAAGAAGAGAGAAAAATTTTGGACAAAAAAAAAAAAAAAAAAAAAAAAAGATCCAGGACGAAAAAAAAAAGGAAATACTTGAATGAAAAAAAAAAAAAAGAATTGTCAAAAAAAAAAGGAAAAAAAGTGGACGATTGCTTCGAGGTGTCAGAAATTGTGGTGAGTAGTAAAACTGTTCCACGCTTTACTATTATGGAGATATTTTTTTTGAAATGGTTTATGAATTTTACATGTATACGTTCAACATTCAAAATTATGCCTCTATCTATTATGCTTTTATTATTTTGCATGTACCAAATGCTACCAGTGATATCCACTATGCACCTAGCAGCATCATGCTTTAAGTATCATTGGACCGGAAAATCCCAGACAGTAGAATAAATTGTTTCATAAGAAATGAACATGCCACATCTTTATCGTGCTAGTAATATGCATTATATTTGCCGGCAAAAAAAAATATATATATTTGCAGCACATAGCAATGTTTGATGCGTTTTACATAACATAACAGTTGACTCGCATGAAAAGGTGCAATTTCACCAAAACTATGAACATAAAGTAATCAGAATGTCAAATAACATGCTGAACAGTTCGACCGGCGGACAGTTATTCAATTGACACATGTTATTTTGTCATGCTTTAATAATTTATCAATGAAAGAGGGTGCTAATGCTTGCTTTATTACCAATGATAACACTTGGACGCAACTTGACAACATAATAGAATTATTGCCAAGCCCAACAAGTCAATCGAAAACATGACAGTATTCTGGCTCATGAAGGAGATGTATGCATTTTTACAAACCTCAATAAGAGCAACTACTGATGGGATAGCATCTGCATGATGATGCCAAGCATTTGTTTTTGTCGCACCACTGCCAGATATTTTGCCAACTCTTCTAGTTATCCAGCAAAGCTTTAGTTATAAACCAAAGAAAGATTTTGTCCGTAAACAAAATCTTTGTTTAGTTTAGAACTACAAATTATAAACAAAGTGATTATATTTTGTAATTATACTTATGCACAAACAAAAATGACAGCTTTTTGTGTTACTTTAGAGATGTCCCCGCGGTGTATCTTAGCCTAGTTAACACTATTTACAAACAAAATAAGCATCAAAGAGTAGTCTAGTGTTTGATCATCAGCTGGAAGTGAGAACGTCAGTAGATTTTAATCTACAGAGGATATATTACAAACAAAATAAGGTCTTCAGTGACTGAGTCAAAAAATAACAAAAAAAAAGAATCTGAATGAAAAAAAATAAAAAATCGTGATCTAAAAATAAAGGGATGATCATCTGTGGGTACTAGAATTCTGTGAATAGTAATGTGGACAAGTGGGGGTAAAAAGAACAAAAGGAAAAACTTATGTCAAAAAAAGACAAAGGATTTAAGGGAAAAAAAACTGGGTCAAAAAATAATAAGAGAAAAGATTTGAATAAAATAAAAATTGTGACTTAAAAATTCTGTGAATGGTAACGCCTATCAACGCCAAAGAGTAGTCTAGTGTTTGATCATCAGTTGGAAGTGAGAACATCAGTAGATTTTGATCTACAAAAGATATATTACATTAAAAAATAAAAAAAATAAGGATCTGAATGAAAAAAAATAAAAAATTATGGTCTAAAAATAAATGAATGACTATCCAAGGGTGCCAAAATTTTGTAAATAGTAACATGGACAAGTGGGGCAGAAAAAAGAAAAAAAAAATTAAGTCAAAAAATGATGAAGGACTTAAGGGAAAAAATGTTAGGTAAAAAAATAGAAGAGAAAATATCTGAATGGAAATATGATTTAAAAATAAAAGAATACCATTCCAGGGTGACAAAATTCTGTGAATAGTAACGCCTATAGGAGTTTTATAATATAGGGGAATTAAAAATCTTTTACCCGATAAGGACGTTTATGAATTCAAAACAATAAAACGAATTAACTCTTTTCATATAATCATTAAATAGATTAGAGTCATTACAAATTGAATTGTTTCTCAATGGAAGTGGGAGGATATATTACAATTGTGTAATACCAATAACCCAAAAAAGGGTAAAGTACCAAAAGAAATAGTAATACCAATGATATTAAATATTAATAGCTAAAAGCGATTGGGATAATAGAAAATTTATATACCAATGTTCTAATAATTGAATATTAATATTTTTTAAATAAAGTTTTATATTTAAATTTTATGATTGACGAAAATGGTTGGGTATAATAGGGTTAGGTGATCCTCAAGGGAGTTAGGTATGATATGGTTCGGTGGTTTATGGAAAAACTATGATAGAAAATCTGTGTAAGTTTGCACTGTGGCCTATTCGTCCTAGGTCAATCAATCAAGCCCAAAAGGAAAGCCCGAGCCCGAACAAGCTTACATGGTGGACTAAGGCCGGATTCTGGCTCTATAGCTCTATTAAAATTTCCAACTTGCATTCCACCAGCCCAAATTTAGCACAGTTCAACTCCATCCATTTCACAAACAGAGAGCAAGTGGAGATGGAGCGTTCCCTATCGAGACCCGCCCTCCGAAAGATAGTATAGCGATCGATTCGGGTTAATTTAGATTAATTAGGTTAATTCTCAAATACCGAACCGTCTCACAGAGATGTTACAAAAACAAAAAAAGAAAAAAAAGTCAAGCGGAGAACCGGCAAATGTTTAAAGCCATCGCTCTCTTGAGAGCTTCATTATCAACACCTTCTTCTGACCCAAAAAAAAAAAATTATCAACACCTTCTTCCCGTTTTCTTCCCAACGATTCTTTGCCTCCAATTTCTTTGAGTCTCTCTTCGTCCTTTTCCCAATCTCGCTCATCAACAGAGACCCAGAAATCCCACCGAGGTTGTTCGTCGTACGACCTCGAATTCGACCAGATAATCTTTTGCAGGCAAAATTGTCTGAAGCTTCAAACCTCGCCAATTCCCTTGAAGAGCAGGGAGATGGCTTCTTTGATACCGACTTTTTCGACAAGCAGTTGCCTCCTCATCTCGTTGTTCAAAACCCTGCTGTCAGATCCCCCAAGTCTCGCGCCGGTCAGTTTCTTTCTCTTTTTCCCAAGTAATGTTTTTACTCCCCTAAGTCTCAAATCATAATTGATTAGCTAAAATGTAGGATTAGTGCCAGTCGTTTGGATTTTTCAATTCATTAGTTTAGGATTAACTATAAGTAGTAATTTGATTTTGACGAGGCATTTGATTCTGGGTATTAGAATGTGGTCGGGTATTTTGTTGTTTTAGTAAAATCCTCAGCAGTTCTAACTGAAATGATGCATTTTAGTGTTATATACATATGCAAGCATGTGTGTGTGTGTGTAGTACATATGCATGCATATGTGTGTATTATGTTGGGAACCATTGTAACTAACTGCAGATAATCTGATTGAACATGTACATAGCCCACAAACCACACAAGAGACGAGAATACTTGGTAAAAATTGTGTATGGGTGTTAGCCGATTTTCTGTAATTAGCCAAGCTCATTGACTAATCTAGTCGAGATCTTGTATTCTCTTTGTTCGGGTGATTAACTAACAGAGAGTGTGTGTCTATCAGTGAGTAGGTTTTGGGGCTAGCTAAAGAAAACTCCTGGTAAATAGGTCAGCCAAGGATTTGAGCAATGTGATTAATTGATGACAGAAATAGGGAGTTTTATTGTTGAACGCATATGAACTAAGTATAAGATTCTAAAATAAGTTTAACCTCTCCGAAGCAATTTTTAAGAATTGTATCTTTGGACCTTGGTAGTTAAGACATGATAGTTAAGGGTTTAGACAAGAAAATAGTTTTGAATAGGAATTAGTGGCGTAAAAAAATCCACACAAATTAGACCAACATATTTTAGTATATATTTATTTATTTTTATTTATTTATTTATTTTTAATCATTTCTAAATTTGTCTTGCAAATCGCTGATCCTAAATATTGGGATTAAGGCTCAGTTTTTTTTGTTGTTGTTGTTGTATCTTTAGACCTTGGCTCCGGAGTTGGTTGTTTGCATCCAAAAGGAGGAATTTAGCGGGTTTATTTTTGGGGTGTTTACCGTAATTGCATTCTGAAATTAAATGTAGAAGGATGACTAAAATTCAGTTGGTTTGTTAATCCCGGATTCACATCATTCAGAGTGTAAGATTGAGTGCTAAAGGTTTTTTCTTAGTATCTTTATGATTTTGAATTGCTAATGGAAGCACTGCCATTTTCTTTGTTTTCTGGCTTTCCATTGCTCGCAGACACATACTTTGGGCTAGGGGCTGTCGATACCGTTAAATGCCATATAAATGCTTTAGAGTCAAAGGCAAGAACTCTTTAGTTTTGGATTTTTTTTTTTTTTTGGGGGTGCTTCCATGGGATGGCTAAGCCTTCTGTTTGAATTGATCAGAATTACTAGCGTATAACAATTACTTGATATGACTTTTTATAGGGTGAATTGAATGCTGTTTTTGTGAACACAATCCTCAGTGGTATTCCACAGCGGAATTTAG
Organism: Dillenia suffruticosa; assembly: GCA_033439265.1. Taxonomy (NCBI): domain Eukaryota; kingdom Viridiplantae; phylum Streptophyta; class Magnoliopsida; order Dilleniales; family Dilleniaceae; genus Dillenia; species Dillenia suffruticosa. The sequence goes on from JAVTVX010000027.1 coordinate 6,018,915, forward strand.
AGGCAAGTTGTTGATGCTGAATCTATTCTCTAAACTTTTTATAGATAAATTTACTGAGCATCCATGCTGGTGCATGAAGAGCTGTTTATTTATTTAATTTTTCTCGTTTTCCATATGGCAGCGAGCTTGGGGGAGACCTGTCTTGGACCATGTGGGCCTTATAATAGAAATATTCAATTCTCATGCTTACACAAAGGAAGCAAAGCTACAAGTAAGGCAAATAACTTGGCTTAGAAATGTGTTCTCTTGTTCATTTGGAGACTTATCTCATGGCAAGGATTGCTTCAATAAATATTTAGCATGTCACATGGTTAATATTTATTTTTTGTCTGAACTAGCAGCTCTAATGTACAAGAAAACAAGACTTGTCTGTGTACGGGGCCCTGATGGATGCTACTCTTTTGGATCGATGGGTGAAGCTAAAGTAGTTAGTGCACGAGGGTGAGTAGGCTTTAGTTTCTTATGCAGTGCAATTGATAGAATTGAGAGCTTATTTGCCTCAGAAAAGTGAATGTTGGTTGGTGGGAGCCAACCAAGTCCATAGGCAAAAATAGAAGAGGCGTATCACTGGAGTTGCTTCTCAAAAGTACTAACTATGGAAATAATTTTTCATTTTTTTCTTTTCCTGTTCAAGAAAATTACCCCTGTGCAAATAGACAAAGACATTGGTCCATGAATAAAGTACTGCTAATTGTTGGTCCTTTTTGGCCCTCAACTCTGAAACAAAGAAGCACTTCACTCGCCCACTGACCGCAAATTTGGGTTCCCTTTCCTTTATCTGTGTAGTTACTTATTGTTTGATGGCTTGATGCTGATAACGCATTTACTGCATGTTAGAATAGTTCAACAGATATGATCTGCAGTATCATGCGTCATTTTCTTTGTTTTAGACACCACGTCTCCTCCAGACTTGCTATGTGGCAAGAGTTTTATTGTTGTGCCTTTCATCATTTATGATTGTGCTTATTTAGGTTTGATCATTCAATCTAATCTCCCTTTTGCTAGTGAGTTCTTTGGTGCACTTTGCTGGAAGTATTTTATGATAATATGGGCTCCACTTTCACAAAGGACGATGTATTATATAATGTTCACATAACATTTTGTATGTTGCATGAAAACTTCACCATTAGCTGGTTGTGTTAGAAATTTTGTCTAGTTCTTTAAGAAAAGAAAGATATTTCCAGGATGACATATTCCTATGTATTATGCATGCTGATGCTGCTTGTCACTTTTGTTATTTGGGTATAATAGCTTGACACGTGCATTGCTATTAATTACAAGAGAGGAAGTGGAGGCCGTGGTATTATAAGTGGAACCGGAGAAACTGAGTTTCAGCTGCAAAGAAGAAGGTTAAATTTATGATGCTTTACTGTGACTCTGTTCATTGTTGATATGCAGCCCTTGGTTAACACTTGACAGCATTTGAACACCTCAATTTTGTCCCCAGGTCACCTTCATGTGAACCATACCAAATTCAATAATTACAATCAATTTTAATATACAAATTCGATAACATATATTAATATATATTATATATTATTATAATATAAAAATTAAATTAAATAGAATATATATTTTATATATACAAACCAAGTTCGAGTTCGAGTAATTTTATTATACAAATGAACCGAATTCGAATAATATTATTTATGACTTATCGATTTTGACTTTGAGTTTGAGTTTGATTAAAAGATTTGAGTTTGAGTTGAAAGATACTTGGGTTCAGTTTGACTCGAATACACCCATACTCTTACATATGGAGTTATTTTTCAAAATATTAAGAAAATGACATTAAATTTTAGAAATAGAGTTTTTTTTTCTTTTTTTCAAAATTATTGTAGAAACCGGTTTCATTTCAAGAAATCGATTTTGAAGTTGATTTCTAGGAAATTGATTTAAGAAGGAATATATTTATAAAAGCAAAAAAAAAAAGGAAAATTTTTGCTAAAAAAAGAATATATATGTACAAAAAGCAAAAAATATTAAAATAATTTTTTCAAAAAATTTTGCTTCATTTTATTTTTTATTCAAACTTTGTTTTTCCCCTTTTGTTTTCTTTCATTTTTTTGCAAAATTTTTTTATAGAAAATTTATTTTAATAATTTGAAAAATTGGTATTTGTTTTCTTTTAATAATTTTTTTTTTTTGCTTTTATAAATATTTTCCTTTAAAATTTTTTATTTTTTAATAATTTTTCAAATTTATTTTTTTTTGTCTTTTGTTTTCTTTCCATTTTTCCAAAATTTTTAATGGAAAATTTATTTTAATAATTTTTTCTTTTTGTAAATAAATATTCATTTTTTAGCAAAATTGCAAAAATTTGTATTTGCTTTCTTTTAATAAAATTTTTTGTTTTTATAAATATGTTCCTTTAAAATTTTTTTGCTTTTTTAATAATTTTTCAAAGTTACTTTTTTATTTTTGGTTTTCTTTCCTTTTTTCCCAAAAAAAATTTTAATGAAAATTTTATTTTATTAATTTTTGTTTTTTGCAAATGTATATTCCTTTTTAAACACAAATTTTCCTTTTCTTGCTTTTATCAATATATTTCTTCTGAAGTCGATTTTTAGAAATTAACTTCAGAAACAATTTTTTATAAATTAATTTTGAAATCGATTTCTAGAAAGTCGACAATAAAGTCAGTAGAAATTGACTTCTTTTTTTTTTTTTGCAAATGGATAGCCTGATCTAAGGAGTCTAAAGTCGATATTCTAGAAATAAACTTTGAAGTCAGATTTTCTGTAGTTTTGGAAGAAAAAATAATCCTATTTCTGAAAATTTGTGTCATTTTTCAATATTTTGGAAAATAACGCCTTTCATATGAAAGGGCAATAGGAGAAAAATGCAGCTATTTTTTATGGCACAAAAAATGACTAAATAGATGACGTATTTACCATCTTGAAATCTGTAAATTCATGGGAATGATTATCGCACAAAAGCCATGAAAAACTCATATCAAACATTGCCCTGGGACCTTTATATCTTGAGAATATCTCTTTTTTTTCTATTTTTGGCCCCTTTTTCTCTTTGGTCTTTCTATTTTTTTTTTTTTTTTTTAGCTACATAATCTCTTTACTCTCCTTTTAAGGAGGGGGTGTTTGGAAAATCTCTACTCTCTCCATTTTATTTTACACTTCTTGCATTATTTTTAAATTATAGGTTTTTTTCTTGTAATGAAATATTGATTTTATACACCAACGTCTGATAAGTCAATTGGTTCGAAAACTGATACCCCTTAATCATGATCGGGAGTTTGATCCCCATGAGAACGGAAAAATCAGCGCTGAGAGACCTGCCCCTTCAATTGAGCCCTACAAGCGGTCGACCTAGATTAGTTGAGACAAAACGTCAGATATTGAGTTGGTGGTCCAGTCATGATACCAAAAAAAAATTATTGATTTTATACTAGATGTCAACTTTTTTTTATAAACAAATTAAAATAAAAATCGCATTGTATTAATAATTTTTTTTATTGAAAACTTTACCAAGTCTCAACTTCTCCAAACACCCCTTCCATTTTTGTTTATCATCATTACTCAATACATCATTAGATGCCATAATCACTTAGAATAGCAGGATTTTAATTTACATTGATATAAAATATAAAATATTTAAGTTGCAAATGGTCTTAACTTATGAATTCTAAAACTTTGGTCATGAGATTGGCCAATTTATTAGTGCTTACAACCAATTTTAGAGAATAGAAATCTCAATCAGGATTCTTTGACTTCTATGGTTTCTTTAAGGATCCTTCTACAGGATGAATCAGAGCAATATCAAAAATGGTAAAATGATAAGCTTGAGATGTTAGTGATTATCTAATATGGATATTCTCAAATGATAATCCAATATGAGTGGCTCAAAAGGAAGTGCAGAAAATGGAAAGGATCTGCTCAATCTAATTTAGTTTTTTTCTGTAAATTATTGAGTTTGACCAAATTCGATTTGAGTTAACTTATATCAAAATTCTCTCAATAGAATTTGGTTAAAGAGCCACGTTCACTGACTAGACCAACCACGTTGGTCTCAATCTAATTTAATTATATATATTGTGTCATTAAATAAACAGTTTGAATTTTATTGAATTGTAATTTTTCTATCTCAATAATAATTTCTTTATTATCAAGAAATTTTTAAAATTATGTGCTCAAATCTATGCATTTCAGTCTCTTCATCGAAAGTAAAAATAAAAAATTTATCTCAATTGAATAAATTTACAATTTCTCGTGTTTAGTTGCATGTTTGGTATTTTGTCCTATTTGGTGTCTTTTCTCATGTCTAATATTTGAATTTTTATAAACACAAATATTTCTATGATTTAATCTAACAAAAAAAAAAGCATATATAGGAGTTTATTCCTCATTAGAGGTGAGACCGGTCCGGTTCTTGGACGGGCCCAAGAACTGGGGCTGGTTCGGCAGTGGTTCCCAGACCTTCTAGGGTCGGGCTAGGCTAATTAAAATAAATTTATTTGGAACCGGCATGGCCTGACGAACCAAGCCCGCCGGGCCGGTTCACCATTTTTTTTAACTCCGTCCTTTTTTCAACTCCTTTTTTTTTTACTCTCTTTCTCTCTGTTTGTTTTTTAAAACCCACATTGCTTTTGTTTAACTCTTTTTGTTTTTTTTTTTACTCTTTTTTTTAAACTCACTTTTTTTTTTAAACCAACCATAAATAGATAAAAAAAAAATAGAGACACAAAACATTTTCAGAGTAGTTCCATCGAATTTGGTGTATGTTCACTACCAAACTATTCACTTGAATTTTCAAATCCACTAATTCAATATGATTATATATATATATATATATTTTTTTTTTTTACAAGTATGATTTTTTTATTAGATATTCACATAATTTTTTATACACTAACAATTTATTTTTCTTCTTCTTCATCTTCTTCTGTATTTGAGTTATTGTCAGTGTCTTGTCTCCTTTTTTCCACATCCCTCTAATCTTTAATGCAAATTAACACTTTTAAAGTGTTGTCCGTCAAATTTGTATGCATTTATGTTAAAACTCGACCACCTGCATTAAAAGCACCATTCGAGAGGCATTGTGAACACTAGAGGGGGTTAATAACCTTGGGTCATTTTGACCAAAATTGAATAATAAGATTCATTATTTCTTTACCAACCTATCAAAATGATCATTATCGTCAGAACTTTCTAATCTATGTATTTATCGGTGTAAAATAAATTCATTTAGTATCGACCAAGAAGTTCCTTGTTTTCTTCTTAACATATGTAAATGATTAAAAGAAATTGAAGACAAACAACCTATTAAACTATTACTATTACTACCTATATCACTACCACTTATGTTATTATATTTTTTTCATATAATATAAATATAATTTGTAAAATATGAGATATTTTTTATTTTAAAGTTTTTAACTAATATATATTTTTATTGGAAAACTATCAACAAAACAATTTATTAGAGTTTTAATACTTTTAATTTTTACACGTAGATCTAAAATACTTGCTACTAAATACAAAATAGGAAAATTTTCATAATATTTTAAAAGTTTTATTTTCATTAGTTGAACAATATCATTAAATCTATCTTCATTTTCAAATTGATTAAATACAAAACAAATTTTACAAAGATTAGAAAATATTAAATGAGTTGTTATATAGTAAACTCTGAAAAATAAATTTATACATGTAGAAAAAAATTTCTAATAACTAAATTAGTATAGTTGTAAAATCAAAAAGGATATTATCAATATAATCATATTCATAATTAAATTAGCAAATTCAATTAAAATATTTTTTAAAGAAATTATACATTGTAACATTTCATAAGTTGAATTCCATCTATTGTCACATTTTTGTTTAAATTTTTTAAATTTTATATTATATAAATTATATAATTATCTTATTTCTTGTGTTTTTACAAAAAATTTCTAATTTAATAAATTAAATCATAAATGGGTTGTGAAACTATTTCCACCACTTCTAAATCATTTTTAACACATAAATTTAAAATATAACATACACAGCTATTATAAAAAAATGTTTCATCTAATATTGTTTAAAAGTATTTTTTAAAATATTAACGGTACTAGTATTAACCGATACATTATCAAAAGGTAAAGAAAAAATTCTATCGCTAATATCATATTCATGAATAACATTCGTAAGTACCCTAATTATGTGAACATTGAAATATGGGTATTTCTAACATTGAAAAATTAAAATTCCTTTTTATTTTAAATCCTATGATTTATTAATCTAATGATATATTATTACACTAAAATGTTCTTTTTTAAGTTTATTTTTCCAAATATCCAAAGTTAATCAAAATATACAATTAGTGTTCATAAAATTTGCAATTAAATCATCTTTCAATATTTGAAATAGATCTAATGATATTTTCCTACAGGTTTTTCGTGGTCTATTTATAGAAAAATTTTTTAACCTTATAAACTAAAATACCTTTCAAATTAGTTGTTTTATTACTATTGAAAATGGTAAAATTGAAAAAATTCAAAGAAAGGGGAACAAGCCGTTGGAGTCCAACGATCGCTGGAGCCGGCTGAGGTGGTTCTCAGTTCTAGAAATCCTTGAACTGGACTGACCCGGTTAATGTAACGTTGGTATGGGCTAAAACATTCCATTTGGGCTGATTTTTGAGCCAAAACCGGCCCATTCCGGTCTCCATTGCTCACTCAAGGGTAAAAGTTCGGGTCTCGTGACACCCTCTCTTTGATTTTTTTTGTAACTTAACTATCCGGTATCTGAAATTTCGTCCCGATTAATTCGAACCGAGAAATCTGTCAGATCTCAATTGATGGGGTTCTCTTCCAATAATATTTTTTTCGTATGTAGTGGGAGTCGAACTCGTGACACCCTCTCTTTTTGCTTAGCAGAGGTATTGTGCTTCTGCTTCCTGCTTCCTAGTTAACTAAAAATATTTGTTTTGATAAGGATACCTAATATACGATGTTTGCACTTGGTTCGGCCCTCATAAATGGCAAGACATTTTAGGATATTACGATCCTAGAAAATGGGAGACCCATCGGGGGTGGAACTTATAATTACAAAATGACAAAAATACCCTTGGGTAATGTTGCGTTTAGTTTGACAAAGAAATATGCAAAATCCAGTGGGAAAAGAAAAATGGATGATCGTCGCCGACAGCGTGGGCCCCATTCATCATGTAATTTCGCGTCATTAACGCGCGTCATGCCACCCATACAAAATCTCTCCCTCTTAAATTTCATTCCACACCGCATTTCGGACTACTCTCTCTCTCTCTCTGTTTCCGGAGCTTGGCATAATTATTTATTCAACAAGAAGCAGCTTTGATCTGTAAATCCGGAGATTAGATCCCGAATGCTGTCTCTTCTTTCACACTCGATCTAAGGTCCGATTTATTCTCCTCTCTTCATTGCCTCAGGAATTCTGATTCTTTGATGGTTTTCTTTTTCAAAATAATTAGGTTTTAGATACGCCAATTGGTGGTGCTGTTGCAAGTGATTTCTTCATTGTCTTGGTTGTTTCGTTTGTTGTAAACTCACTTTCTAATTTGAATTATAGTTAATTAAGCTTTTAAGGATCTGTTTATGGAAGCTGCTCTCTTTCCCGATTTGTTACTTCCAAAGTTCTTGGGACCGTTCGGTTTCTTGTTAGTTAAGGTTAAATGTTGTTTCAGTTGGTCCAATTTTTAACGCTTATGAATCAACCATTGATAGTCCTAGGTCCAATGAAGAATGATATTTGATACTTCTGGCCTGATCTCATAATAGTAACCAACAATACGAGGTAAATTGTGCGAATGGACAAATTGCTGGAATCAGTCATTGCCCTTTCGAAGCATTAACTAGAATGTTTATTTAGTATATCCTCTGAGTTGATGTGGGATACGTGAATCGTATTATCTTTTAAACAGGGAAAAAAAAACTGTCTTCTTGGTGACAATGTTGCTACATTTTTGGGTCTTATTTTTTGTTTTTTGTTTTTTGTTTTTAGTTTAGAAGTTGTAAAGGATTGTCAACACATGATTTTAAAGCTGGATTACAAAATACAAGATCCTTTGCCAGGTCAAATTTTTGCAAATTTTGCTTATAAATTGATGTTAAAGGTTTTTGCATCTATACTTGAGCTGCTGCATCAGTACTTCAAAGTAGTCTCTTTTTAACTAAAAATGAAAGGAAGGTATAGTATAGCTGTTTACATATTACCCACTTTGGACCCCATGGAATGATTTAAGTACGGGGTGACCTTTTATGTTGTATTATGCATTTTACAAGCTGCCTCTTTGGATGGAAATTGTAGCTGCATTAACCCAGAAGAAAATTTTGTATGATATCCGCATGTTTGACACAGAATTAACTGTTTGACATTTTTGGCTTCAACATTCTATTCTCAATTGATGAATTGACTGATCAATTTGTTTCATTTTCTCCCCTTCTCTGATCTATCAGTGAATTTTTCATTGGCTTCTTGGTGAAATCATAAGTAGCCATGTCAAGGAGGCCAGGGAATCCTGCTCGGCGGTTTGGGGATGGTGGAGGTGTTGGAGGACTCTTTAGTTCCAAGTCACGCACATCCCCTTTATTACCTGTGGGACTTGTTGCCTTGGTACTTATTCCTTTATGCTTTTTAACTTAATGTGGGTTAATAATGCTGACCCATGATTGTGTTCAAATTCTTTTGCTTCTTATATCCTTAGCTATTAAATTGGTGCAGTTCTGTCAATTGGTCTCTGTTACTTTCTACTAATTTTATTTTGTTACTCGCAGGGCCTTTTTTTTGTCATCTACTATATTTCTTCTGGCTCTGGTATGTATTCATTTGACTTGCTATAGGTCATCTAGTATGAACCAAATATATTTTATGTAGTATTGGTACATTCAATGGATTAGTTGATAGGACGTAGTGCAGCCAAAATGCTGTCACTCTATGCTCACTGGCATTTTCCCCTTATTGTTCTTATTTCTTTCTGCTGCTCAAATGTAGGCAGTAATTATTGTTTCCTCTATCCATGCACTAGTCAATTTTTATAATTTCCCTTTATTATCCTGCAACCAGGTTCTGGTGGTACCAAAAGTTTAATGAGACTCGTTGAAGGTAAATGTTCTCTACCAATATATTTTGCACATGGTCTTTCTTTGGTTTTTATTTGCACTGGTTAGCACAGTAATGGCATATATTAGTGGAGAGTGCTACAATTCTATAAAAAAAACATACATACTATGTTTTTTTATTACTGTTATTGAAGATTGCATCTTTAGTCAAACAAATTTTTTTGGTACCTTTCGTAATTTGAAGAGAAAAAGAAATACAATGTTGTACATGTATTCCCAAAGACAGCTAAAGTATTCTTTATCCCACTAGAATGATGCCCAGGAATTTTGAGAGAATAAAAATAAAGTTGCAATCTTGAAGGGAGGAGGATGGATATAATCAAGAAGTCAATTTTGTATATAGAAGTGTCCTGTTCAATTACATTAGGATTTTTCCTTTCTAGACAAAATGTCTACTAGTACTGTTGTTTGCATCTTCATTGAGGTAGACGATGAGAAAATGCAATTGACTACAAATTGATTTTAGACCATGCAAATGAATCTTTTGATTGATTACTAGATATGTTGACTAAGGTGGCAGTTTCATATTTGCAAGATAGAAATAAAGTGGGCTTTACTAGTTAAAGAATGATAAACAGAATAAATTCAACAGAAACTTTGTCTGTTAAGAAATCAAAAGGTAATAATTGGGGAATTTGTGGGTGGAAATAGTTGGGTTTTGGTTACTTTCTTATAAGACGCCACCCTGACCTTTCTGTCTTGGGCTTCCCCAAATTTATGTGACCAAGTTGGCCAAAGCAACTAAGTTGTTATCATTGATTTAGAGTTTAGCCAAACCTGGGATTTTGTGCTTGAGCTCTTCCTCCAGCATTCAATGAAGTCTTTAATAATTCTGAAAGAAGCAATCCAAAATTGGGTGTCACCTAAAGTTTTAATGTTTATCCGAGCAAAGATTTTGGACATGGTTGGTAATCCTCTATTTTTCTTTTCATTAATGATATTTTGCCTGTTATCATGGGCTCAAATTGAAAGGCCAAAAAGTTAGGGTTTTTCAGGAAATTTCCTTAAATCTTGTAAAGCAAGATTTATTTTTTGGACGAGGTGATAGTGACCTCCATGGGGGGGGGGAATGGTGATAGCAAGCCCTGTCTGCTTAAAATCAAATAAATAAACAATAGAATCTCAGAAACTACAAGGGGGATTTAATTCCACATGGAAGCCTTAGCTATGTTTGACACATTGCTAATCAATTGGATAGACATTAGATGCTTCACATGGTGTATCCAATTTTTAGAAATGTTTAAACGTCATATAATTTTTTTGGATACTTGAGTGATACTTTAGTGGAGTCTTTTGCATTTCTTTCAGATGAAAATTATAGTCACTTATGAAACAAACAAAGTGCAGATGTATTGGTTGGTCTTGTAATACATGAATGAGGAAACTATGAAATTGCTATGTTTTTATTTTTTCTATGTAAAATTGATTACATCATTAAAATTTGACACTGTGCATACTTGGGAGTTGAAATTGTGCCCGTATCTTGTCTTTTCTGAATTTTCTATCATATTTGTTTCACATATAGGAAGTGTTCCATGACTGTGATTTATAGCTCTTTAGGAACAATTGCAATCCCTCTCTACATTATTGGGGGTGGGGAGTGGGTGAGGGTTCAACTCTCCAAGAACCATTTTGACTTTCCCCAAAACTACAGCACAGGATTAGAAGACACATCTAATGATTGCCAAAAAAATATCCAGCTTGGACTCAGACTTTATGCATTCTTGTTCTGAACCTGTCAAAGGTGTTAGATATCTTTTTGTTCCTTGGCCTCTTGCTTCTTTCCAGCTTCCTTGCCATCAATCATGGTCACATTACTGTCAGAACCACCATGTGTTGAACAATGATTTGGTTGCTAATATTGGGTGTTGTTGAACCCCAAATAATTCAGGAATGACTTTAGAAAACTGAAGTGTGAGACTGCTAATTTTCCAAATATTCCGTCTTGATTTTGATTGGGCTCATTTAGTCTGATCAGTCTTGTTGTATTAACTTATGTTCTGTGTATTCAAGGAGAAATGTTAATTGTCTGGCGTTGGGATATTAGTAGGCTGGGAGTGATTTGCATTGCAGATGGTAATGTAAATGTTGGTTTTCTGAGTTTGGATGCTTATTTTCACAGTGGCCTTGTATCCTTCTCAAACATCTTAGCAGCAGCATAATCATTTTTCTCCATATAGCTGTTTGTGTGGCATTATTCTGCAATAAAACAACAACAAACTGAGCCTTAATCCCAATATTTGGGGTCGGCTAGCTCTATTCTGTAATAAATTTTGAATAGATATTTCCTTGGCACCATGTTAATCTGAACTTGGATGCTATAGCTCCATTTTTTTTTTTTTTTTGAAATTTATCTCCACAACATGGAATTATTCTAACATTTTACCATCACCGAATGAGCTCTGACTTTCAATACATGTTTTCCTTTGCTGCTAATGAATGAGGATCACAAAAAGTTAGTAATAAGCTTTACAAGTTGAGAGCCCTAACTACTTGATGGTGCTAAGCTGTTTCCAGCATGAGTTTCTTCCTTTCCAATTACAAGCATGATCCACTTCAATTCACTATGAAGGTTCCATATTCCATTGCGTGCTCAGTCATGCCATAAATGATTAAAACAATTGTGAACAATTTTAAGATGTGCTAGCAAAATGACTTTTATAGAATCTGCTTTAGAATAAGTTGAACTTCAGTTAGTATAGAGCAACAATATTGCAGCTGAATCCGACATTCTCAATGTCTTTAGGTGACTATTCATGCACACTAGAAGTTCAGAGAGCAATACCGAGCCTAAAGAAAGCATATGGTGACAGCATGCACAAAGTTTTGCACGTGGGCCCTGATACTTGTTCAGTGGTATCAATGTTGTTAAAAGAAGAGGAAACTGAGGCTTGGGGTATTGAACCATATGATATAGAGGATGCTGATGGGAAGTGTAAGGGTCTTGTGCATAAAGGTGTTGTACGAGTGGCAGATATCAAATTTCCATTGCCCTATAGGGCCAAGTCATTTTCTCTTGTTATTGTCTCAGACGCACTTGATTACCTCTCTCCAAGGTACCTGAACAAGACTCTTCCAGATTTGGCACGGGTGTCAAGTGATGGCATTGTTCTCTTTGCAGGTACTTTTTTTTCCCCCTTATATTCCGCACTTGAAATACAAAATGTTGTAGACCAAGAATTATTATTATTATGATTTCCTTAAAAATATCTCAAAATTTTGTTATAGACCCTCCTGCCATCTCCCATGATCGCGGGGTTGATAAAGATTTTTAACTCTTTTGTGTTCTTCTATGATTAGAAACAGTGCTTCATATGTCCCGCTAGAATTGTATTTCCTTATTTAACTAATATCTACAATTTACCTTCCTATCTTTTAAAACTTTTTCCACAAGATTAGCTAAGCTTTTTGTCAATGGTAAAAATATTAATGTGCTTATGTTTGACTGCCTTTTGATTTAACCATTAGGCTACCCTGGACAGCAGAAATCCAAAGGATCTGAGCAAGCCAAATTTGGGCGACCGGTAGGTGGCATTTTGCTTTTTGATTTATTTTATTATGATCGGAGGCAGAATTCAGGATATGTTTCTCCATTCACTTGGATTTTACCTATATAGTCTCAGTAAAGTCCTTATCGACCTTTTATTGAGTAAGCAATTTGATCAACCGAAGCATGATTTCTTTATTAGGCCAAAATGCGAAGCTCATCTTGGTGGAAACGGTATTTTGTCCTGACCAGCTTAGAAGAAAATGATGCTGTGTCAAAAAAGTTTGAGCAGGCTGCAGGAAAGAATTCATACAAGCCAAGCTGCCAGATGTTCCACCTAAATTCATATCAATGATAAAGCAGTAGATTTGAAGTATCAATTTCCTCACCATTCTTGGACATCGCTTAGGCAGGTAAGCTGGAGGAAATAGGGAAAACAAAAGAGCGATTATTGATCTCTGAGCTGAATCCATATCGATTAGGGTAATCTAATCAGGTGGATGAGAGCTGTATGAAGCTTTTTGTTGTGTCTAACATTATTGAGTCAATTTATTTATTAAACGGTCAACAGTTGAGTTTACATTATTTCAATCTAATGATCAATTTTGTCTTTCAATTCTTATATATATTTTTCCTTTTTATGTGTTTTGTTTTCTCTTTATGCCTTTGTCCCAATAAAACAAACAAAAGAGACCAGAAAAAAATTTAAATGTGACAATTAATTGAGAACAACTATTGGGCATCTAATGAAAAGACTTCCGATTGTGGTAAATATAGGAAATATTGTGGTACTTATTCAACTTTTTGGCTATAGATGAATCTAAATTCTAGTATCCGAAATTTATTCTACTTCTTTATTTCTTTTGCTATAGTTGAAACCTAAAGTCTAGTATTGGAATACATGAGCTCCAAAATCCGAGTGTCAGCCTTTAATCGATATGTAGCAGAGTCAGATTTTGCTTCTTGTCATCTTTATAAAGCCTTCCATATCAGATATCGTCATCGTAGAGATATAAACTTACAAATTCTTAGCATCTCTTTTCCAGCCTGTTCTTCTAGTAAAAGCACCTTCATTGAGGTATCCTTTGAAGTGGAGGGCTTACCTCTATTACTTGCTTACTGAAGTATAATATTAGCCACAATTGTTTCCCAAAAATAGCTAAATTTTATGGAGACAGAGATTTCAATCAAGATTATTCCCTTTTGGCTTTCTTACAAATTAAGCAATCCGAAGCTTTCCTTTTTTTTTAAACATTGAAGGGTGTACCAAAAAAAAAAAAAAAACATTGAAGGATCATATGTTTTTCAAGTAAAAGTATAAAAAAAGAAAGAAAGAAAGGAAGAAAAAAATATACGTCTCATTCATTGTCTAATATTTTAGTCATCGTTATTATTGATTGCAATAGTTCTACTAAGATTATTATTTTTTTTAAACACTTTATACATAGGGCCATTTTAGAAATTGAGATTAAGGTTCACTAGAGATTTAAATGAGATTTTTAATATATAAAGAAATTATGAATGATATTTGTTCTTTTTTAAAAGAGAATTTTGATTTTTACCATTAAAGTTTATATTTTTAATAAACCTTTTATTTTACTCAAATTGTATTATAAATAAAATAAAATAAAACACAAACTAGTTAAAATAAATTATACAAGGTTAATTTTTTCCAAAGAAGTCTATAACATTATTTACCAAGAAAATAACATGAAGAATAATTTAAATAAAATAACTGAACGAAAAATAGAAATTCTGCCGACATGACTTTGTGGGAGAATGGGTTTCCGCGGAACAGCGGGACCAACCATGCTCTCTAGGCATTGATTCAGAGATTTCTGTCGGTATTGGCCGGCGCGCGCTCTCCTCTCTCTCTCTCTCTCTCTCTCTCTCTCTCTCTCTCTCTCTATAACATTTTATTTTCTATATCTTATATACTTGCAATACTAAATATATTTATTTGCAAAACCTTTTTGTTTCTTCTGTCTTTATTATTTTTATTATTATTATTTTTTAAAATTAGAAATTAACTGCAAATTTGATTGGGTGACAGTGCAAAGCACAGGTTCTCAGCAATTACTTTGAGACATTGGGTGGGGCATTGATAAGGAGAGGAGAAGAGAAAGCGCGTGAGAATAATGTAGAAAGTTCTAATTAAAATAAAATACACAAAACTTTAAAATAATTTAAGCACCAACCCCAAAAAATATTATTTTATCAAATTGGTCAAAAAAGCAATTTATTTCGCGCCGTTGTTCAGTTTTTCTAAATTCCCAAAATCCCTATATAAACCCCCCCGGCATACATTCTCCTATCAAACTCATTCCAATTCCCCATTATACAATTTCTATCTATCTCTCTCTCTCTCTCTCTCTCTCTCTCTCTCTCTGGATCTCTCTCTCTGGATCTCTACGGTGTATAGTGCTTCCAAGATAAAGAAACAAGGATTTTATTGGAAGAAAGATCATCACCATCAACCATCACAGTTAAAATGTTGTCAAGAAAAGCCACGTGCAACTCTCATGGGCAAGATTCTTCATACTTTCTAGGATGGCAGGAGTACGAGAAGAGACCATACGATGCGGTTCGGAATCCCACTGGAATTATCCAGATGGGCCTTGCGGAGAATCAGGTGTACACTCATTTATATAACCTATAGAAGGAACCATTAAATATTTACCTGAGTTTTTTTTTTCATTATTATTTTACCATCCGTTAATTCTTACCATATTTTTATTTTTTTTCTGCTCTCATTTGATCTCTTGGAGTCTTGGCTAGCTGCGAACCCAGATGCTGCAAGTTTCAAGAGAAATGGAGAATCTATCTTCAGAGAACTTGCTCTCTTCCAAGACTATCATGGCCTTCCCGCTTTCAAGAAAGTGAGTTGTTTACAGAACTTTATTTTATTAGATTTTTAGGTATTTCAAGATCTTATAGTTATGTACATAATTGAGCGTGTCAACTAATTAGTTCAATCATTACTTTTTTGGACATGCAGGCATTGACAGAATTCATGTCAGAAATAAGAGGAAACAAAACAAACTTTCATCCAACCAACCTCGTCCTCACCGCCGGCGCATCCTCCGCTAATGAGACTCATCTTTTGCCTGGCTGAAGCCGGCGAAGCTTTTCTTCTCCCCACTCCATATTACCCTGGGTAAATTTTCTTTTCTTCTTTATCTAGACTGCATGTTTAATTATACAAAAGAAGAATACATAAAATGTACGCTATTCTAAAATATGGTTCAATTTTTGTCAGATTTGATGGAGATCTAAAATGGAGAACCAGGGCCGAGATAGTCCCCATAGAATGCCATAGCTCAAATGGCTTCAAAATCACACAAGCCGCTCTAGACAACGCCTACGAAACCGCACGAAAAGGCAACCTGCGAGTTAAAGGGGTGTTGATCACCAACCCATCAAATCCACTGGGCACAACAATGACAAAAGAAGAACTCAATCTCCTGCTCAACTTTGTCAATGCCAAAGACATCCATCTCATTAGCGACGAAATCTACTCGGGAACCATTTTCAGTTCCCCAGGTTTTATTAGCGTAATGGAAGTTGTACGTGACATGAAGCTGGAGAATACCGATGTTTGGAACCGAGTTCACATCGTATATAGCCTCTCCAAAGACCTCGGACTCCCTGGTTTCCGGGTCGGAGCAATTTACTCCAACAATGATGCAGTTGTGTCGGCTGCGACTGAGATGTCAGGTTTCGGATTGATTTCATCCCAGACTCAATACCTCCTCTCCGCTTTACTATCAGACAAAAACTTCACGAGAAACTACATTAAAGAGAATCAAAGGAGGCTAAGGAGAAGACAGGAAATGCTGGTAAATGGGCTCAGAAATGTCGGGATTGAGTGTCTACAGGGCAATGCAGGGTTGTTCTGCTGGGTTGACATGAGACGCTTAATGAGCTCCAACACGTTTGAAGGTGAAATGGAGCTATGGAAGAAGATACTGTATGACGTCGGATTGAATATCTCTGCGGGCGGTTCGTGTCATTGCTCCGACGCCGGTTGGTTTCGGGTTTGTTTTGCTAATATGACGGAAGATGCCCTCAATCTCTCCATGCAACGTCTCAAAAATTTTGTGAATTCTTTGAATAGCAGTAGTAGTCAAAGTCATCACCAGAGAATGAAGAATTCAAGAAGAAGATCTCTCACTAAGTGGGTTTTACGGCTATCCTTCAGCAATCGCGAACCGGAAGACCGATAGCCAGTGATCTCGTTTGTATTCAGCAATCTTCTTTGGAAGATGTTGAAAGTGCACTCACTCCACACACGGGGGTTGGATATTGGAAATGGCTTCAAACATCTTGTAAAATTTGAGTTTTACTTAATGAAATACAGATGTATATCTATCATTTGTTTGAAATTTAAGAACGTTATTCACATATCATGCCACGTGTCTATTTTTGGTTTGTTAGTTTAAATACGAGGATTCACTGATCATGTTTTCAGTCAGATCAAATGGTTTTGGTCTTCCTCGGGGTTTTTGCAAAGGAATAAGTAAGATTCTTCGCATTTCGATTAGTAATTAAAGCATAAAAGTTTTTTTTTTCCGTAGATTTCCTTGAAAATTTATATGGTAATGTTTGAAATTTTCAATTTTATTCTACTCGTTTTGACTTATATTTATTTTTATTTTATTTGTAATATTTTTTGTTTAAACGAAATACTTTGATAGAAAATGGACGATTCTGTTAGTAAAAATTAAATTTTTTAATAAAAGTGATTTAAACCATTATCATATTACTAATTTTTTATATAAAAATCTATCAAATTTCAGTTGAATTTAATTTTGACGGCTCATTTATGACTTTATCAAGTGAGCAGACTCAAATAAATGAATTTAGCTTTTAAGTAGTTTAATACTTATCAAACTAAGTGCAGACAAGATATTTTTTTAGTTTTTCTTTGCCTTATTAAAAAAATAAAAATTAATAATTTTTTAAATAAAATTAAAAATTATTTAGTATTTTAGTTTTAAAAACAAACTTATTTCATAATTTTTGAAATAAAATTAAAAATTAAAAGTTAAAATTAAAGAAAAAAAATCCACATGTGAAAGATATAAGGGCAAATGAATTAAAAGTATGGATATATTTGAAATTTCATATCATTTAAGTAAGAATATAAATAAAATAAAAGATATATATTTTTTTAAAAATCTAGCGTATAAAAATAAGGAAAAGAAAAAACTCCTCACATGATTTTTTTTTTTCTTAAAAACCACTTTTTAAAATTTTATTTATAAAAAAAACTATGTATGATGTCGGATTGAATATCTCTATGGGCGGTTTGTGTCCTTGCTTCAAGTCCGGTTGGTTTCGGGTTTGTTTTTCTTAAAAATTATTTTTTAAAATTTTATTAATAAAAAAAACCTATTTTTAAAGAGAGGAAAATTTGTTTGACAGAGTTCTCTTTATAAGGAGAAAAGAAACTAAAAAAAACCTTAATAAACGGGTACTAAATATATTGCATACTTCATCCCTAGCATACCTGAATTGGACTCCTAAAATGAGATTTGAATTCGACTTTTTTCTTTAACATTACATATTGAATTAAATAGATTTTTTCATAAATTAAATTATGATTGGATTCAATATGTCTTGCTATGTCTTGGCATAGCTTTGTTACCATGTAGCTAGTGGCAGAGCCAAGATCATTGTTTGAAGAATAAGAGAGAAATTGAGAAAAGATGCTATTATATCGGAATTGAGTTGGGTGCTCAGGGTGGATTGGATTCTTCCATAATCCAACGTGAGAAAAAGCAAGCCTAACCTCTAGTTTTTGTTTATCTTCTTTATTTACACTGAGTCATAGTTTTAGTTTTAACAAATCAATTTTTGTAATCTCTTTTTTTTTTTTCCTATTTTATAACCAATTGATAAAATTATATTTTAACTAATTCGATCTGAATATTGAGAGGTTTAAATACGAAACAGTTTTCCAAACATAATTTTTTTTTATTTTTAAATTTCGATTTTTGTAATCTCAATTATGTTTGCTTCTTCTCTACCCTCATCGTTTGGTGGACACATTTTCTATAAAGTTCTCGAATCCATATATATTATATATATATATAAAGACTAACTTCCACATCTCCATTACTATCTCTTTGAATAATTCTATCTATTACTTACTCTTAGCAGTAAAGAAACGATTATATCAGCCAAAATAATACGCAACTACAGCCTTTAGGCATATGAGATGTCGCAAAGACTTCATCTCAAAAGGCCGCAGTATATTTTACTTAAATCAAATATTTTACGATAAGAGCATGTAATACGATACTTTTTTTATCCTTATCTTCTTCTTTCAAGGAGAAGTAGAAATCCAATATTTTTTTAAATAAATTTAAAAGTTATTTGATATTTTTATTTTTAAAAACTATTTCTATACTCATTTTTATAAATAGACTGTTTGACAAAATATTTTTTATAAATTTTATTTTTAATGAAATTATCATAAAAGTATACACATAAAATATAATTTTTTCTCATCACTATCGATTGATTAAAATTCATATATTTACATTTTAAAAATAAAAATAAAAATACTAATTATTAAATAAAAATAAGTTAATTATTTTTCTAAACTGTTAAAATCAAACATTTATAAATATAAAATCAAAATATAACAATAACATAACTCATATATTTATGAACACCAAAATCATATAAATAGAATAAAAAATATTTATAAACATATTTGTAATTTATTAAAAATATATATGTAAACCCACCCAAATCTGATTCTTACATGCCGACTCTCTCTCTCTCTCTCTCTCTCTCTCTTTTTTTTATATATATCAACAACTATATATATATATATGTGAATTAATTTTTCACACCAGATATGGGAATTATTTTTTTCCATGTAACGCGGCTAAAAGCTTTCGGAATGGCCATGATACTTGTATGTGAGTAGCAATAACTAATATTTGGTACCTCAATAATCTTATTAGTGGGAATTTTGGTCAACCACCTTCATGTTGTTGACTATACCAGGAAGGGTACACCGCGAGAATGCGTGGTGTGAAATTTAAATTTTGGTGATGTGCCCATTTGTAAATATATATATATTAAAACGTTTATTTAGATTTAAATTTATAAATGACTGTTTATAATAAATAATTATAAAGGTTTAAATATTTTTTGAAATATTTGTTATATTGATCAAATACTTTAATTTATAATTGAGTAAAAATTATGTGCAGACTAAATATTAATTATTTGATCAGTAAAAAATTAAAAATTAAAAATATTTCAATATTTCAAAATTATGACACGGAAAAACTAAGGAAAAATTTTTCATCAAATAATAAACACAAGTATTATATTTTTAATATTTTTTTATGATCATAAAATTTTATAATAAAATTATCATTTATTTTTCATATATTATTATTTATTTAGTATTTTTTAAAATATTTTTTTAGTATAACAATATAAAAATTATCATATTACAATATTATAATATTTTTCCACTATGATACTACAGTATTATTACTATAAAATGATAAAATTATTAGAAGAAATATGCCGGGTGGACCAAGGAGCCCTCGATTTCACCCTAATCTAAAAATATTTGTAAAATATTTCTTTTACTTAGTATTTTTATAAATAAAATTTAAATTTTTATAATATTTTAACATTTAAATATTTATATATATGCACAAATATTTTGCTATGTACACATTTTCATCGATCATTAAAAATAATGCATTATGTATGTCACCCAATTGTGTGTTATGTTTTCTAATTATGGTTTTATAAAATTATTTTTTAATTATATAAATAAATAAAATTATTTTTATTAGTAATTATGAAAAAGAAAAGAAAAGAAAAAAAAGAATATAATAGAAATGAAGAAAGAGTTGGCACACACTTTGAAGCTTTACGACAAGGCTGTCTTCTTGAAAATTTATTACATGTATGTGGGTCCCATTTCCAAAACTGGGTTCACTTATGGGGTATGATTGATGAGTTTTCTGATGGGATCCATACCTATTATTTCTAGTATCATAATATTAAATTAATGTATTTTTATATATGCACAAAAATTTTGTATTTTTTTAGTATTTTTGATATAACAGTAAAATTAATTTGAATATTAATTTTTTAATATAAAAATATTTACAAATATTTTTTAGTTAATATTTTTATTATTATAATTTTTATAGTATGATAATATTATAATATTTTTTCTAAATATCATTTATTTTAAATATTTTTGATAATTTAATATAATCATAAAATTTTTAATCTAAAAATATAAAAAAGATTTGAAATAAATGATATATAATAAACATACTATAATATTATAATACTGTAAATTTTATAATCATAAAAATATTAAGTAAAAAAATTTGAAAATATTTTTGATTAAAAAAAATTAAAAGTATCGTATTATAATATTATATAAAATAATAATTTGATAAAAAAATTTATGATTATATTAAAAATTTGCACGTGGGCCTTGATACTTGTTCAGTGGTATCAATGCTGTTAAAAGAAGAGGAAACTGAGGCTTGGGGCATTGAACCATGTGATATAGAGGATGCTGACGGGAAGTGTAAGGGTCTTGTGCGGAATGAGTCGTACGAGCGGCGGATATCAAGTTTCCATTGCCCTATAGGGCCAAGTCATTTTCTCTTGTTATTGTCTCGGATGCTCTTGACTACCTCTCTCCAAGGCACCTGAACAAGACTCTTCCAGATTTGGCACGGGTGCCAAGTGATGGCATTGTTCTCTTTGCAGGTACTTTTTTTTCCCCATATATTCCACACTTGAAATACAAAATGGTGTAGACCAAGAATTATTATTTTTATGATTTCCTTAAAAATATCTCAAAATTTTGTTATAGACCCTCCCGCCATCTCCCATGGTTGCGGGGTTGATAAAGATTTTTCACTCTTTTGTGATCTTCTATGATTAGAAGCAATGCTTCATATGTCCTGCTAGAATTGTATTTCCTTATTTAACTAATATCTACAATTTACCTTCCTATTTTTTCTCTTTTAAAACTTCTTCAATAAAATTAGATCAGCCTTTTGTAAATGGTAAAAATATTAATTTAGGTAAAAATATTAATGTGCTTATGTTTGACTGTCTATTTTTTTTTTGTTTTCATAGTCCTTATCCGAATTTTATCTGATTAATTTGGTTTGAACACTATGAGATCCATTTAGAGATTAACTTTCTCAATTTTTTTTTATCATTTTTCAAACTCGAATTCGAGATCTCTTATTACGGGGTATAATATCCGATCACTCAAGTCAAAAGAGTTTGGTATTTGATGCCTTTTGTTTTAACCATTAGGTTACCCAGGACCGCAGAAATCCAAAGGATCACTACAAAAAAAATACGATTTTTGCGACGAAATTTAGCGACAAATTTTTTTGTTGCTATTTTGCGACGAATTTAGTGACGAAAATCTTTTTCATCGCTATTTCCAACGAAATTTGCAACGAAAAAATAGTCGTAGTTAATTTAGTGACAACCGGAAATTCGTCACTAATTTTGCGATGAATTTCGAAATTCGTTGCTAATTTTGCGACGAATTCTGAATTCGTCACTAATTTTGCGACGAATTTAGCGACAAATTCATAATTCGTCACATAATTAGCAATGAATTCATAATTCATCGCTAATTTTGTGACAAATTTCAAATTCGTCGCTAATTTTGCGATGAATTATAAATTCGTCGCTAATTTTGGACGATTTATTAATTTGTCGCTGAATTCGTCGCAAAATTAGCGACAAAATCTAAAATTCGTCGCTAAATTAATTTATTATTTAATAAATATATATTAATATTTTATTTAATTTAATTTTTTTTCAAATTTAGCGACAAATTCTGAAATTTGTCACAAAATTAGCGGCAAATATAAATTTGTCGTTGAATTCGTTGCAAATTAGTGATGAATTGCAAATTCGTCGCTAATTTTATGATGAATTTCGGATTTCGTCGTTAATTTTGCGACGAATTCAATGACAAATTAATAAATCGTCCAAAATTAACGACGAATTCGGCGATAAATTTGAAATTTGTCACTAAATTTGAAATATAATTAAATTAAATAAAATATTAATATATATTTATTAAATAATAAATTAATTTAGCGACGAATTCGAAATTCGTCGCAAATTTGCGACAAATTCAGTGACAAATTTAAAATTTGTCGCTAATTTTGCGACAAATTTCAGAATTTGTCGCTAAATTTGAAATATAATTAAATAAAATAAAATATTAATATATATTTATTAAATAATAAATTAATTTAGCGACGAATTCCGCATTTCGTCACTAATTTTGCGACGAAT
The DNA here is from genome assembly GCA_033439265.1 of Dillenia suffruticosa. NCBI lineage: Eukaryota > Viridiplantae > Streptophyta > Magnoliopsida > Dilleniales > Dilleniaceae > Dillenia > Dillenia suffruticosa. The sequence goes on from JAVTVX010000027.1 coordinate 6,041,837, forward strand.
TCCGTGACAAATTTGATATTTGTCGCTAATTTTGCGACAAATTTTAGAATTTGTCGCTAAATTTGTAATGTAATTAAATAAAATAAAATATTAATATATATTTTTTATTTTTTATTTTAAAAAAATTATCACATTTATTATTTTTAATTAATATGTTATATTTTATTTTTATTTTATCTTTTTAAAAAATAGTATTATTATTTTTTTATATCTTTTATTATTTTATTTTAAACTAATATTTTATTATTTTATAATAAATTGTTATTTTATATTATTTTATTATTATTAGAAAAATGTGAAAAAACGATAATAAGTAAAAAGAAAAAAACTTGTAACAGATACTAACATTTAGATTGATGGTTACAGGATCTTAAAGTTTTACGGAAGCGAGGGGTTCGAACCATGGTGGGAGCAAAGCGGAGGCATTTTTCAGGAATTAAGTGAGGGAGGGTGTGTGGGTGTTGGCTCGGGCGAGCGTGCGGGCGGATTCTGGCTCGGACAGGCGGGCGGGCTCGGGTTCAGGGGGAGCGTATTTTTTTTTTCATTGCTAATTTAGCGACGGATTTTTTTCATCCCTAAATTAGTGACAAATAAGTTTTTGTCACTAAATTTAGCGACGAATTTTAGATTTTGTCGCTAAATTTAGCGACAGATAATTTTTTGTCTCAAAATTAATCGCAAATTTAACGACGAAAAATTATTTGTCGCTAAATTTAGCGACGAATTTTAGGTTTTCGTCGCTAAATGTAGCGACAAATAATTTTTCGTTGCTAAATTTGTGACGAATTTCGCGATAAAAAATCATTCGTTACTAAATTTAGCGACGAATTTCTAATTTTTCGTCGCTAAATTTTTGCGACGCATTATTAGCGAAAAAAAATTTTTTGTTGTTAATTTTGTCCCTAACGTTTTTAGTGACGAATTTTTATTAAATTTTTGTCGTTAAATTTGTGGTTAAAAGATTGTTTTTTTGTAGTGGATCTGACCAAGCCAAATTTGGGTGACCGGTAGGTGGCATTTTGCATATTGACTTATTTTATTATGATTGGAGGCAGAATTCAGGATATGTTTCTTCATTCACTTGGATTTTACCTATATAGTCTCAGTAAAGTCCTTATCGACCTTTTATTGAGTAAGCAATTTGATCAACTGAAGCATGATTTCTTTATTAGGCCAAAATGCGAAGCACATCTGGGTGGAAACGGTATTTTGTCTAGACCAGCTTAGAAGAAAATGATGCTGTGTCAAAAAAGTTTGAGCAGGCTGCAAGAAAGAATTCATACAAGCCAAGCTGCCAGATGTTCCACTTAAATTCATATCAATGATAAAGGAGTAGATTCAAATTATCGATTTCCTCACCATTCTTGGATGTCGCTTAGGCTGGTAAGCCGGAGGAGATAGGGAAAACAAAAACAAAAGAGCGATTATTGATCTCTGGGCTCACTACAAAAAAACAGTATTTTAGTTACAAATTTAGCAACGAAAATTTTAAAAAAATTCGTCGCTACAAATTTAGCAACGAAATAAAAACATTAGCGACGAAAAATTTTTCGTCGCTAATGTGTCGCAAAAATTTAGCGCCAAAATTAGAAATCCGTCGTTAAATTTAGTGACAAAAATCTAGAATCCGTCGTTAAATTTAGCGACAAATAAGTTTTCGTCGCTAAAATTCGTCGCAAAATTTTGCGACGAAAAATTATTCGTCGCTAAATTTAGCGACAGATAATTTTTGTCGCTAAAATCCGTCTCTAATTTATGGGAAAACAAGCCCGTCAAAAAATTATCCGTCGCTAAATTAGCGACGGATTTGTGGCGACGGATTCAAATCCGTTGCTGATTCCATATGCCCTGCCCATGAGCCAGCAGAACCACGTGTCCACCCACCCCAGCACCAACCTGCAACCTGCCCGCCCAAGCCAGCACCCCCACCTACCCGCTCGAGCCAACACCAACCTGCCCGCCCGAGCCAGCACCCCCGCGTAGCATCAACTCTTAATTGCTAAAAAATGCCGCGCCTTCTGCCTCCACCGTGGTTCGAAAGCACGCACACGCGTACTCCTGCACACACACACGCAACTTGTAAACCACCAAACCAAAAATATTATTGTGATATAAATTTTTTTATTATTATTTATTATCTTTTTTTCACATTTTTCTAATAATAATAAAACAATATATAATAATAATTAAAAAAAATAAATATAAATTTTTTTTTTATTTATACCACCAACCTAAAATAATATTAATTAAAAATAATAAATATGATAATTTTTAATAAAATAAAAAATAATAAAATACTAATTTAAAATAAAATAATAAAATAATTAAAAAATATATTAATATTATATTTTGATTTCTTCTTTTTTCTTTTATTTTATTATTTTATTATTCATTTTCATTTTTATTTTATTTTTTTAATCCATAATTTAAAAATGCATCTCAAAACTATAAAATTATAATTATCAATAAATTATAATATATTAATAATTTAAAAAATCTATATATTTAATCACAAAATATTTTTATTCAAATTTCAATAAAATTATTATATATAAGAAATGAAAATAGAAAGAAAAAAATAAACCAAAGGAAAAAAAAAAGTAAGAGTAGGAAACAAAAAGGAGGAAGAAAGAAAATAAAAATATTATCACATAACACTAACACTAAGCGGTGGTGCAGTGGTGATATGTTTTCTGTTCAAATCTGAAATCCAAGCTTCGAATCCCTCCACCTGCATGTGTTTTTAGTTTTAAAACAAAGGGCACGCGGGCGCCCGCGCCTGCTTACCTGGCGCCCGCGTGCCTGCCTAGTCGCCCAGGCAGGCACTCCTCAGCAGGCGCGGGTGCGCGCGCCTGCCTAGGCGCCCAGGTAGGCACGCCCAGGCGCGGGCGCCCAGGCAGGCAGGCAGGCAGGCGCCCGTGCGTGCATCCGCCGGCGCCCACGCATGCATTAATATTTAATTAAAAAATTTATATTATTAAATAAAATAATACAAATAAAATAAAATTACCTATACAATAATAAAAAATATTAAATCAAACAAAAAAAGTAAAAAAAATTAATAAATTAATTAAAATATATATATAATTTAAATAAAATAAAATATATGGTTTTTTTAAGAATTAAATAACCTTATTCTTCTAAAAAATGAAATATAATATAATAAAATAAAATGTAAATTGAAATATTATAAAATAATAATATGATTTGTTAATATAAATTAATAAAATACAATAAAAATAAAATAAAATTATAATTAAAAGAATATAAAATTCTAATTAAAAAAAGATTAAATTTAGCGACGGATTTTAATCCGTCGCTAAATTATCGGATATATTTAATTTAATTATATATAAAAAACCTAGCGACGGATTGGGATTTTAGTCTAGCGACAGAAAACAAATCCATCGCTACTTAAATATTACATATTAATAAAATAAAAAGAAAAATAAAAAAATAAAATTCTATTTAAAAAAGATTAAATTTTGCGACGAATTTTAAATCCGTGGCAAAATTTTGCCATATTTAGCGACGAAATTTGTAACGAAAAATTTTTTGTCCCCAATTAGTGACGAATTTAGCCAAAAAAATTTTTTCGTCACTAATTAGCGACGAATTTAGTCACGAAAATTTTTTCGTCACTAATTAGCGACGAATTTTGCTACGAATGATCTGTCCGTCGCTAATTTAGCCACGACTTCCTTTTCGTTGTAAATTTTGTGGCAAATTAGGGACGAAAAACTTTTTCGTAGCTAAATCCGTCGCAAAATAGAGACGAATTTTTTTCGTCGTGAAAATCCGTGGTTAAAACCGTGTTTTTTTGTAGTTGCTGAATCCATCTCAATTAGGGTAATCTAATAAGGTGGATGAGAGCTTAACGAAGCTTTTTGTTGTGTCTAACATTATTGAGTCAATTTATTTATTAAACGGTCAACAGTGGAGTTTACATTATTTCAATCTAATGATCAATTTTGTCTTTCAATTCTTATATATATTTTTCCTTTTATGTGTTTTGTTTTCTCTTTATGCCTTTGTCCCAATAAAACAAACAAAAGAGACCAGAAAAAAATTTAAATGTGACAATTAATTGAGAACAACTATTGGGCATCTAATAAAAAGACTTCCGATTGCGGTAAATATAGGAAATATTGTGGTACTTATTCAACTTTTTGGCTATAGATGAATCTAAATTCTGGTATGCATGGGGTCCGAAATTTATTCTACTTCTTTATTTCTTTTGCTATAGTTGAAACCTAAAGTCTAGTATTGGAATACATGAGCTCCAAAATCCGAGTGTCAGCCTTTAATCGATATGTAGCAGAGACAGATTTTGCTTCTTGTCATCTTTATAAAGCCTTCCATATCAGATAACGTCATCGTATAGATAACTTAAAAATTCTTTAGCAACAGGTTTGAATACTCAGCTTCTCTTTTCCAGCCTGTTCTAGTAAAAGCACATTCAATGAGGTATCCTTCGAAGTGGAGGGCTTACCTCTGTTACTTGCTTACTGAAGTATAATATTTGCCACAATTTTTTCCCAGTGAAAGACCGGAACAAATTAATGAACTCGCTTGTATCACCAATAATATCCACAAGAGCATTGCCCTTCCTTGAAGCAGTGAAACCTATAGGCATCTCTGACAGTAATTTCCCTTTGGGTTATTGCAGATATACACTTGATAGCGTTGTAACAATCACTGCAGATTCTAAGGCTTTTCACCACAGGCGTAGGCATCCCATCTCTAGTTGACAGCAATCCGAATGCAACAGCTAGCTTCTCACTGTGATGCCCCAACCTAATCTCACTTTCCGCTTCCCTTGCTCCATTGCCCCTAACTAATGCCCCTCTCAGATCCGAGACATACCCAGCTCGCCTTAGTTTTAGTTACATCCCATGCAAGTATGCATTAACCTCCTTTATCATTGGGCGTGAACAATCCTCGGCCACAAACACATGTATCCTTTTTGTTCTCCTCGACCCAACAAAAACCTGGCTGCTTCTTCACTCCTTTCTCCCACACGAGCTTCCTAACATTAGCAAATTACTCTTATTTGTTGGCAGTTGCATACATATTTGCAAGCATGATATATGGAGCAGCATTTGAAGGATCCAGCTGAAGAAAGTGGTTTGCTGCCTTATCTGCTAGGTCTATGTTCCCATGTTTCCTACAAGCCCCTAGCAATGCAGCCCAACCTATGGAATCAGGGTTCAATGGCATTATCTCAATTAACCTCTCAGCTTCATTCAGTTTACCTGCTCGACCCAGAAGGTCAATCATGCACGATTAGTGTTCTGCTCCAGGTTCAATGTCAAATTTCTCTCTCATCATTTTGAAATAATTCCTACCTTCCTCAACTTTTCCGGTATGTGCACGAGCAGAAAGGACAGATATAAAGGTTATGCCTGTTGGATGAATGTCACTCTTTGGAAAAACAGTAATGCATCTCTTTGTACCCCATGTTGTGCATAACCTGCAAATATTGAATTGAAAGAAACTGAATTGTGCTCTGGCATCCTATCAAAGATTTGCCTCCCAACTTTGAAGGTTTCAACATTTTTGAGTACATAGCAACCAAAGCACTATTCAATGAGATTCGATTAGATGGGATGTCAGATTTTAAAGCCAAGGCATGAATCTGTTTTCCCTGCAATCGAGGGGACAAATTGGAGCATGCATTAATCACGCGTACAAAGCTGCAATCATAAGGTCGGAAACCAACACGCTGCATTTGTCTAAAACAATTAAGAGCCTCTTCAGAGAACTCCTCATTCTGGGAATACCCAGAAATCACTGAGTTTCAAAGCACCAAATCAGGCAGTGAAATTTCTTGAACAATCTTTTTACAATCCAACATACACCCCCCACATTTGGCAAACAATTCAATCAAACCACTAGCCACATGCGAATTCTCATGAATGACTCTATCAACTAAGCATGAACCCGCCAGCAAAGAACAACCAATCTAGTAAATGATGCCAACACACTTGCCAATGTATGCATATCAACATTAAATTCCCTTAAAAACATTTCCTGGTACAATGCAAGTGCTTCCCGTCCTTGGTCCTTCCCTATGTTGTCCATAGGCCACAATCATCGAATTCCACGACACCTCATACTCATCCATCCCATGGAACACTTGCTTTGCAGAATCCAGAAACCCGTTCTTCCCATAATACATTACGAGAGCATTATTCACCGAAGCAAAGGCATTAAAACCATGTAACTGACCAATCAGACGTCATTGCAACACGCAGTCATCACACCTGAAAGCGTAAAGCCATCCATCTCAATACCCTATTCTCATTTCACCAAAAAGATGGACCGCAGGCTGTGCGAGCCCACAATCAGCATAGCCCGAAATGAGAGTGTTATGTGACGCGAGGTCTGGTTGGGGAATTTGATCAAACAGTAGGTGGGTTAATCGTTCAACTTTTGAACTCGAAATTGTGTTCAGGCGGGGAATTGTATTTGCACATGCTCTTGTTACAGTAGTGAGATCCCAAAAGCAACACTTGGTTTTTTGGTCTTTATATTATTATAATTATTATTATTTGTTTAATTAATCGTAGGAAAACCCGACCCCTTCTCTTGATCATGCACTAATAAATTTATTAATATAATTATATCAATAAAATTTGTGCCATTTTATATAAAAAAAAAATTGCTAAAAAAATTAAGGAAGAAGGGGGAAATGTGTGCTTTCATATTTTATACTGTTTTTTTGTTTGAGGCATTTGGATTCTTTGATCACGAAATTATACGTATTTATTAAGCTTCGAACATGAAATCTCGGGACAGACATTAGACCAAAAGCTTGATTGTCCCCTTGGGGACAAAAAATTAAATAGTTTTAGTTTAAAACTAAGCACATACATCTAATATGTCTATTTTTACCACATTCTATGATCAAATTTAAAAATTTAACGAAAACACTAACAACATTCATGGTTAATGATGCATTAGTGTTAGTGTTTTTTTCATTTGTATTTTGTTTTCATTTTAAGGGACGTGATTACATCTAAGGTTTAGTGAACTGATAGAATGCAATGGGATGAGGAAAAATCGTCAAGCTTTGATCCCTTAAAAATAACTTTAATAATGTTATGGAGGCATAGCAAATTATCGGCAGCAAAGTTGTTGAAACTTAACATCGTCGAGTGAGGGAGCACATTGAAACATTTACTGTTTTGGTTATATTTATAAGAAACTATTCTAATGCATATAAGTTTTAAACAGCTATCCTCAATGGTGAATTTACAAATGATGTACCCGGTCAAATCCCACGTTCCTGATTAAATCGAGAATACTCGTATCGTGAAAAAAGTAGTCTTGTAGCAGCATTTAATGGATTTTCTTTTTCTTTGGATCAATCTATTAGTATTTAAAGTTTTATTTTAATTCATTTAGATTAAATTGAAGTAGGATCCTTGGGGTGTTTAATTCTTAATCTACTCGAAATCATGCTTCACATCTGTAAATCTCTTCGTTTCATAGACAAGGGGCATATAATAAGGACTAAGACAACTAAATCAGCACGATAATGATTTTTCTCACCCTGTTGTATGACTCCTATGGATCTTTACTCCTATGGCCCTAGAATTTCAGTGTCCATTGCTGACTAAGGATATTACTATTTGTACATATCTGATGCAGAGGACACAGAACTAGAGAACCTGCTTCCTGATAACAAACACCATGAAACATAAGCAGGTTGTGTGCAACTCTGATAATACTCGATAGGGTCCAATTATTACTGGATCTGGGCCACTGATGAAGCAAAATTAGGGTAGATGACCCACGTTGCAGTAGACAAATGTGACCTATCAGAGAAACCATACACACAAGATTTGTACATTGCAATTTATGGCTCCCTTGACCAGACTGGCTTTGGGTCCAGATGCCTGAGAGGCCTAGATACCCTTTGGATGTTTGAGTTTGGGCTATACCATGAGAAAATTGACTAGTTCTTTTACTCTCTGGAATTTTTGAGATAAATGAGTCTTCATCAATGCGAGTGAAGATAGATTTTGGGGACCTAGATTTCTTAAAATGGGACAGACGACATTCTTATCTAGAAAATAAAAATCTTAGCTTTTGGATGTGGTAAAAAATATAGCAGGTGAAAAATTCACCTCTGCAGATTTTCAAATTTGTGAAAACATGTGGTGGACATGAGAGTTTGAAAGTTTGAACTTTTTACTTAGTCGTAATTTTCAACTCCTTTAGCAGGCTTTCCATCTATCTCAAGTTGTGTTGGGAAGACAAGTCATTCTTGAGATTTAGATTTTGACTGTTGAAAAAGCAACAAGAGGGTGCCAAGTTTTGAGTAGATAAAACCTAGAGTTGTGGAAAAAGTGTAGCACCTTATTTTATTTTTTTTTTGTTTTTTGCCTTTTTCTTTTTTTGGTTCACTGCTGGTTGAGTCACTCAACAGGAGGGTGGCATTCTCCTTACCATAATAGCCCCTAATCCTAATACTAGCTGGATCTGATAGGAGAAACACTTGATATGTTTCGAGCGTTTTGGGAGCCGAAGTAGATAAACACTGATCAGGAGGGGGGGGGGGGTACATGTTTTGGTCGTCAGAGTACTGTGTCATGAAATTGGATTACCCTCTTGAACCATAATGTGGTCAAAACTTGAAGCAATGATTCAAACAAATTTTCCCTGGTTTTAGAATCCTGCTCCTTGTGAGAAATTTAAAACACAATTTTGTTCATATGCTCCAACAAGTGCAGATTTCATCGAAATAATTGTTAGAGTTGTACTCTTTGGTCCTCTATCCTTATGTGTCGTGGTGTCGGAATTATTCAACATGATTCTTGACCTTAGACCTAAATTTTACAGGATTAATCCTCTTATCCAAGAATTTATTACCAGGAAGACCTCAACTCAATCTGAAGGTCGTTTTCTCCTTGTATGTATGGCATTAGTTTCCTCTTCCTCTTCCTCTTACAAATTGCTCCATTTGTAAGACCCTTGCCCATTATTATTCATGACATTAAATCAGCATTTGGAAGAGTGATCATAAATCAACATCGTAGCTGTTGAAATCAACTATTTGAGGCCAAGCACAGAAATAATCCAGGCTAAAACAGTCCTTTTCATGCCCTGCTGTAGCTGTCCCTTTCAGAGGCACCAATTAGGCCAATTAGATGCACTGATTGACCGGCTCGTTTTATTTGAAACATTGCAGCAAATAATTGGAAATTGAGAACTTTGATGATATACCTTACTCCGTATGCTTGACTATTGCACCATGATCAATGCAATGACCTCACTTAAATACATATAGACAAAACTTAACTGGTCTGAAAGAAACATGCCAAGACTAAAGTCTTACTCTGAATGTGAAATATGGTGTGAACAAATTGATGTCTATAGGATGTAGGCTTCGGCCCCCTCAAGGTCAACTTGGACAGGTTGTGGATTAACTCGGGATGATAGTTATTTCTACATTAGGATTACAATATGGTTATTTTGGCCAGCAATAGTCCTGAAAAGTCTAGTCCGTATGCTGTCATGAGAAGTTACTGTCTCGCACTTCTCTATTAAATAACATCATATGGAGAAGGTTTATTGAGAGGGTAGGGAGATTCGGGAAGACTTTTGGACCTATATGGGAGTAGCAATTGGGTTATATTTTTAGAGAGTCAATCTACAATTTTCATAAATATTGATATTTATGAAATTTGGTTGCAGATATTTTAACATTTACCTTATCAAAAATAGAGACCGTTAGATGGTATAATCGTATGATCACAAACCATATGGTGCATCAACATCACATTGAACACTGACGATTAGTTGACTTAATGGGATATAACGTTAAATCCTTTAACCAAATTCTCGAATTCGACTCATAACTTAAGCATGAAACAAACTACGTTAGGAGGATAGTAAAGAGGTTTATGGAAAGAAGATAATTCTCATTCCATTAACAAATCACAAAGAGTACAAGGAATTATTTATAGCCAGAACCAAAGAAGAAAAATTTGCTAAGTATATTCTAGAGATAATGTTGCATTCCTTATAATATTATTTAGAATCTCATGAGCTGTATTAGTCTTAGAAGACAAAAGGAGCCATCGCACTTGAAATGGAAAGATTACTTGAGTTGAATATTTTGAATCAAGGTCAATGATATTGTGGAAAGGCCTAATGATTTTGGCTAAATATCTTGAATCAAGGCTAATTTTATTATGAAAAGGGCCAATGATTCTTGCTCTTGAGAAAGGAGCCGTTGTACTTAAAATGGAAAGAATGCTTGAGTTGAATATCTTGAATCAAGACCAATAATATTGTGGAAAGGGCCGATAATTTTGGCTATTGATTTTCTTCACCCTTTCTCAAGCTAGAGGGAATGACAAAATGAACTCCGAGCTTGCTTCGAAAATGCTGAAAAGATGCTGCCGCTAATGGTTTTGCGAATATGTCAGCAACTTGATGAGTGGTGGGAATGTACCGTGTGATAAGAGCACCAACAGCTACCTTTTCACGGATGAAGTGATAGTCAATTTCAATGTATTTGGAACGGGCATGAAAGATAGGATTAATCGTCATGTAGAGAGCACTTTTGTTGTCACAAAATAGTTGAGGAGCCGTGTGTAGTTGAGTTCCTATGTCTCGAAGAAGAAAAGTAACCTAGACAATTTCAGCCGTTGCGGAAGCCAAGGCACGGTATTCTGCTTCAGTGCTAGACCTAGAGACTGTTGGTTGTTTCTTTGATGACCATGATATGCAATTTGCTCCAAGGAATATACAGTAACGAGTAGTACTACGACGAGTAGTTTGACATTCGGCCCAGTCTGTATCACAGAAACTATAAAGAGAAAATGAACTATTTTGCAAAAAAGAAATACCATAATGTAGGGTGCCCTTTAGATATCTAATGATACATTTGATGGCTTTCATATCTCCAACTGTAGGATTTTGTAATTTTTGGCAAGCTTTATTTACTGCATGAATGATATCGGGCCTTGTGTAAGTTAAGTATTGTAGTGCTCCCACCAAGTTGCGGTATTCGGTTGCATCAATGGGATCAGAATCATGAGGGGCTGGCTGAGGTTTGAGAGCCATTGGCGTCTTGAAGTGAGAGCAATTTAGTAACTTGGCTTGTTGAAAAATTTCCTTAGCATATTGACTTTGAGAGAGAGTTACTCCTTTATTGTTTCTTTGGACTTCTATGCCGAGAAAGAAATGCAAATCTCCCAGGTCTTTTAATGCAAATTCTTATCCAAGGTTTTGAATGAGTCGTTGATTTTTTTCAGCATTATTTCCTGTAATCACAATATCATCAACGTAAATAAGCATTAGTATAATTGTATTAGTTTTGTGCAAAACAAATAAAGAAATATCAGCTCTACTATATATAAAACCGATATGAAGTAACTATTACTATAATCTATTGAACCAAGCACGATGTGTTTGTTTGAGACCATAGAAAGATTTATTTAGTTTGCAAAAACTCAGGATTATCAGGATCCGTGAAACCGGGAGATTGTTCTATATAGACTGTTTCTTTCAAATATCCACGGAGGAAGGCATTCTTGACGTCTAATTGTCACATCTTCTAATTCGAAATAGTAGCAAGGGCTATGACAAGCCGGATTGTGGTCGCCTTAACTACAGGGCTATAGGTCTCTTCATAGTCTAGGCCCGCAACTTGAGTATATTCTTGTGCTACAAGCCGCGCTTCATATCATTCTATGGTGCCATCTTCTTTGAACTTAATTTGAAATATCAATTTAGATCTAATTATATTAGTATTTGGAGGGCGTGGGACAAGATGCATGTTTGATTTTCACGAAGGGCTTGTATTTCATTGTCCATCGGCTCTTTCCAATACTGAATTTTTAGTGCAATTTTGTAGGATTTTGGCACATTGATGTCAATGCAAGTGATAAGAGCAATTGTGCCACGTTTGGATTGATTTTCTTGCATTTCTTTAGCAAGCTAAGGATTTAGTTCTGGATTTCGCCGTAATTGAAGACGAGTGAGCATGGACGGTCCCTCCGTAGGCTGTTGTCCCTGATCTACACGAGATAAATCCACAATTAAATTATTGCTCAAATAAGGTAAATCTTTAAATGACTCTTGAGAAATAGAGATGCTAAGGTTAGAATTTTCTTGAGCTGCTGGTTCGCAGGTGATGTCGAGACTTGCAAGATTAGGAGAGAGATTATCAAAAGTTTCTTCTCCATCGGCGTTTGAATGAGTGTTTTCATTATTCCATTGCGCTGTAACCTCAATAGGGAGTGCTTCTTGATGAATAGAGAATTCTTTGAGATTGGTTTCCTGATTGGGAACTTGATGCCCTTTCTCTGTTGATGGAGCAATAATGTTGGAATTCTCTTCATGAGTAGGAGTAATATTGGTCTCAGTAGAAACGTGTGTCCCTTTCTCAATAGAACTGTGACGGTGGTAAGGCAACTCAATGTTGGTTGGAAACATAGTGATGTCTAAGTCCCTTTGCGGTGTGTCTGCTTGTGATGGGATGTAAGGAAAAACATTTTCATCAAATATAACATGTCTGGAGATATAAACTCTATTAGTTAAAGGATATATACAACGATAACCCTAATGGATAGGACTATAGCCAATAAAAATGCAAGGATATGTTTTCTTGTCAAATTTGTTTCTTCCTTGATCGTGAAGATAAGGGAAGCACCTGTATCCAAATATTCTCAGAAAACTATAATCAGGTTTAGAATTAAATAATTTATAATACGGTGTTTTCATATTGAGAGATGAAGAAGGGAAACGATTAATAAAAAAAGTGACAGTAAAAAAAACATCAACCCAATATTTGACAGGCATGTGTGCTTGAAAAAGGAGTGTAAGACCAGTTTCCACAATATGACGGTGTTTCCTTTAAGCAACACCGTTTTGTTGTGGGGTATGTGGACAAGAAAATTGATGATGTATACCATAATGAATTAAGTGGTTTCCAAAATCAAGAGAAGTAAATTCACCTCCACCATCACTTTGGAGGATTTTAATTTTTCTTTCAAATAAATTTTCAACTTGTTTTTGAAATTTTATAAAGTGTTCAAGGAAATATGATTTTCGTTTTAAAGAAAAAAAATCCATGTATATCTAGTGCAATCATCCACAACAACAGCATAATATTTAAATTGTTGACATAAAAGAATTGGAGCAGGCCCCATAAGTCACAATGCAATTTTTCAAGAGAAAAATTTAAAATTTTGTTTGATATAGCAAAAAGAAGTTTACAACTTTTCTCCATTTGACAACTAGTACAAATGGTTTTAGGTTTTTGCCAACTAGAAATGTTTATTAAATTCTTAGAATTTAAAATCTGCAAATATTTTGAATGTGGATGTCCCATGCATTGATGCCAAGTATTTTGATAGACTCCTTTTAACACAACAAGAGCTTCATGATTTTATCGAAAGCATATAATCCTCCACTTCTATGCCCTTTAGCTAGAATTTTTCTCTGTAAAGACTTAACAAAAAAATTGTTAGCATAAAAAATGATTGTACAAGCATTATCCTTAACCAATTTTTCCACAGAGATAAGATTTTTTTTACTATCAGAGTCTACTAACATATTTTTCAAATTAATATTACTCTTATCAATTTTAATATTTCTATTTCCAATATGAGTTATGTTTAAACTCTCTCTATTTCCAACAAAAATAGTGTCCCTACCTTTATATTGAGAAATTGTTGAGAGTTTACCTGGGTTATTGATAATGTGTTGCAGCGCCTGAGTCGGTATAGAGATTTGGATCATCTTCTTGATTGATTGTCATAGCGGCCAAAGCCTTTTGTAATTGATCTTCGGGTTGGATGGAGTGATTAAATCGACTCCAGCACTCAATGGCAGAGTGGTTATTTTTGCCACAGATTTGGCATGTTATAGGAGCCTTGTTATATTTGTCGTTTTTGGTATTTGTTAAACTTTGATCTTCGTTGTTGGTGGAATTGTAATTGGTGTGACCATAGGAGCTATGTCTTGCGGCAGGATTAAAACCTTTTCCTTTGGAGTTAAACCTTCTACTGCTCCTTCCACGTCCTCTCCCTCTTTGGCTTATATAGGCTTGATCATGTCTAGGAGGGTTGTCAATTTCCATGGCATTGCTGAAATGCATATGCTCATAAGCGTGCAATGCCATGATAAATTGGTGAAAAGTGGGATAAGGAGGTTTAGTGAGCATGACAGTTCAAAAGTCTTGATATTTAGCTCCAAGACCTCTAGCAAGCTGGAAGACTTTCTCAGTTTCATCAATTGGCTTCTTAATGGCAACCAAGCTATTACACAAACCTTTGAATTGTTTTATGTATACATCAAGAGAAAGGGTGCCTTTCTTCAAAGACATAAGAGTTCCATTTAATATCATTTCTTTTTCCACTGTAGTGGGAAGAATTTGTTCTTCGATGAACTTCCATACCATGTGGGCAGAACCAATGTTTTTAAGAGTGAAGCACTTCAATTTCGATATTTTGGAGAATGAAGGTTGTAAGAGGACCATCATTTCTTTTCCATGTGAGATAAGTTGGATTCATCTCTGACTTGGCATCTTTAGTTATCTCACTTGGAGGTTCACTGCCTTTGATGAGATGGTGTGCCATGTTGATACTATGAATCAATGGCTCCATCTGCGATCACCAAAGTAGGAAATTGGTATTATCTAGTTTTAAAGAGATGAGACTTGAACATTGATGGAGAGTTTGCAAGGATAATTCAGTTTCAGTTTCAGTGTTGATTTTCACAAAGGATTTGCCGCTTTCGATGGCCATGAGAATTGAGGAGTTGGAGCAGTTTCCAGCTCTGATACCATAAAGAGGTTTATGGAAAGAAGATAATTCTCATTTCATTAACAATTCACAAGGAGTACAAGGAATTATTTATAGCCAGAACCAGACAAGAAAAATATGCTAAGTATATCCTAAAGATAATATTGCATTTCTTATAATATTATTTATAATCTCATGAGCTGTACTAGTCTTAAAAGAGAAAGGAGCCGTTGCACTTGAAATGGAAAGAATGTTTGAGTTAAATATTTTGAATATCTTGAATCAAGGTCAATGATATTGTGGAAAAGACTAATGATTTTGGTTAAATATCTTGAATCAAAGCTAATTTTATTATGGAAAGGGTCAATGATTCTTGCTCTTGAGAAAGGAGCCGTTGTACTTGAAATAGAAAGAATGATTGAGTTGAATATCTTGAATCAAAGCTAATGATATTGTAGGAAGGGCCGATGATTTTGGCTATTGATTTTCTTCAGGTAGTCCCCTTAAATGGATCACCGCAAGTTCTAAACCGGATTATTCGAAATATAATTTTGGATATTGGTTGGTATGATACCAAAAAATAGGTCGCATTGAACCTTTTGATACTTTAATCTCTATTGAGGAGTTTCTGAATCTTTCTCCCTCCAGGGTTGGAGAAATTTATGAATAGTTTTGTCGTGGGGGGGGGGAGGGGGGAGATTCAAGAAACCCATAATTTTGCATTGATAGTGATCATATGTGCTTTCTCTCTTATTCAGCTCACGTGCGCATGCACATGCATGAGGATAGCTACTAAATATGTGGGTTATAATCACATCTACACCTTTAGCCATTGCCTTATCTGGTGCCTTCTTGGAAACATAGTGATGAATGTCAATCACCATCGATGTCTATTGCAGCATTTAGGATTGACAGAAACTTCATGATTTGCGGGAATCCCGTTAACCAATAATAATGCAATAGAGCAGTCAAATTCCTAGGTTAATTTACCATTCGAAACAAGTTAAATGGACCATCATACTAGATTTCTAAAGATTCAGCATAAAAAAAAGAGATTTTTTTTTTATTTGATATCGAATCAATCGGTGTCCAAATTTTTTTTTTTTAGGAACTTCTCTTAATATATATATATTTCTTTTTAAGTTTTGAATTTAAAATTTTATTAAAAAATTTAATATCATTATCTATTAGATTTACTATTAGTTAGTATAGAAAAAAAAATAAAGTGAACGATTTCGCACTTTGGATGGCATACTTTTCCAATATTCGCCCCAAAAATTCTTTTACCGCATACCTCGGGTTTTAGCAAATCAAATCAACCGACTTTCGTCAAGAGGGACAAATCTAGAAATTTGAATTGAGGAAGAGTATAGTACATTTATTTCGAATCAACTTGTTGGTTATTTTAAATTTTTTTTGAATTTAAGTTATAGTTGTTAGTATTTTCTAGAGTAAAATATTGTCATATCTGTTATATTCAGCTCCTTATATGTGGAGAATAATTAATGAAGTGAGTTAAGTTTTCAGCCAAGAAAAACACATTTCTCTTGAGTTTCGTGCTCCAAAAAGCCATCAAAATATATAACTCTTTCTCCAAATTTGAGGGGGGAGCAGTGTCCTCTTTCTCTTGGCCCCTGGTGCATTTGCATGATATTCTTGCTTTTCTTGAGTTTGAGAACAATCGCATATGTGAGATCCTCTTGAATTTGAGACAAGACCTCATATTACATAAGAAGGCTCCTAGTCCTGTAGATTTTGAGGAGAGTTAGATGTATGCAATCTTATTTCTAATATTTTGAATCAATAGTATTATGTAGGACTCATCTTGCAAACTAGTTTGAGGAGATTCAGGTGTACACGACCTTATTGGCTTATTCTTGTATTTTGAATCCTTCAATATTACCTAATTTATCATTATCCCTCCCTCAAGCATATTGTATAAAAGTCAAGTTCCATAAAACCCAAATACATATATATATGGCAAGATCGACTAAGGACAATAGGGATTGAATATTGACCAATACTGGTGACCAAGATGGCAAAATCATCCATCAAGTAATATATTTTGAATCGGCCCATGAGTAAAACATCAAACGTTGAAGTTTTAGATCAATACTTAAACTTGGTGAGTTTTGTTAAAGTCAAATGTTGAAAAAACCTAATTTTTGTTGTGTACTTTAGCAAAGAAGAGTAAAGACTTGAGAGTTGATTCAGGGTGTCCACCATATTGTACCTCTACCATTCCAAATAGTTTCTATAGTTTTCCTTTTTTGGCATAAACTTTGTAACCTCACTTTGAATTCAATTAAATCCAACTTGAGTCGAATTAAATTTTTAAGAAATAAAATTCTCATGATATTTATTTTCTCGATATATAAAACTCGAATTCGAAATTTTATTTAAAATATACCAATATTCAATTATTGGATTAACTAGAAATATCTATATTTTTTGTTGACCTTTTCATGGTGAAATAGTTATGAACATTTGAGAGAGAGAGAGAGAGAGAGAGAGAGAGAGAGAGAGGGTCCTACGTAATTGAAGAGGAGGGAAGCAAATGGTCCATGAAGATGTCACGATAGGAAGGGTGTTAAGGGAATGGACTAACGTGAGTGCCATGTTAGGTGTCACCAAGGACTCAGTCTCTCCTATCCCCTAATGGCTGATACTTGTATATGTTTTCTTGAAGTTATTTTGAAGTGGTGGGGGCACTTAAACGAGGCTTTCACATGTCCTAAATCGCCCTTCTGCTACAAACCACGTGCCCCTCCTCTCCAATTATTCCCGTATTCAAGTTTCTAAACATATATTCCACTCCCTACTTCAATGTATTTATCCTTTGGGTTGGAGGAAAACCCGGAAACCCTTGTAAGAAATCAATAATTGTCACATAATCAATCCTAATACATTGCATTGGTTTCAAATCATTATTATTTCAGTTAGTAAAAGTGATATTCACAGGAGCAAAGGAAGAATTATTATTCATTGAAAAGAAAACGAAGAAGATTTAGTTTCATGAGATCATCAAAATAATTGTCTTAATAGTGTCTGAAATTGAATGACATTTTTCTTTTAAGTAGGTTTAGTTCTTTGCGTTTTATGGGCTTACCTTGTCATAGTCATAAATTGTACCATATTAGACGATTCTAAAGACAATTTGCTAGACCCCATTTGTTGCATTGTTGGGAAATATTGTGACAACCTTATGGCATAAGGGTCCATTCCTTTTCATAAGGTTTCATTGAAAATCCAAAATTAGGGATCAAGGAGAAATATTTATGGTTATATAATATATTAAACTTCTTTAACTTTGAAGACAAAGATGTCCCTATCAATCAATTGGTCAACCTAAGCAGCCAAAGAAAGTAAAGAAAATTTTAATTGGATTGCTCTTAGTGCTACAAGATTTCATGGCCCATTAAATAATACAAACCATACGCATATATACATATTCATTTTGGCTTTCTCCTTCAACTTTTTTTTTCTTTTTTTCAGAACTCTTTTGCGAACTTCTCTTTTTTTTGGGGGGGGGGTGTGGGAGGACTTGCATAATGTATAAATATTTTCAGATTTCAAATTACTGTTGCGCTTGTGACATGTGAGAGTAGGAGTTGAACTGGTGAAAGCTAGAGTGACAGCATCAACAAAGTACTCAAAAATCTGGTCCAAACTTTGAAAATTTTGTTGATGGTTAAAAAGTCGATTCATGGGCTAGTTGTAAATGTCAAAACAGAGAGAGAGAGAGAGAGAGAGAGAGAGAGAGAGAGAGAGAGAGAGAGAGAGAGAGAGAGAGAGAGAGAGAGCTAATAAGGATTCGATTACAACTTGTAAGGCCAGGGGGATGACAAAAAATGGTCCCGTCAAGCGAAAGAAATATAATATTGAATTCCCAAGCTATCATTGTAAGTCTAGTCTTCAGTTGTTGCTTGGGGTGGCCCATTACAAAACTCCTCAAATTGCCAAAATAATATATCAAAAAAAAAAAAATTACAGGAGAATTGTTGTTTGCCTTAGGATAAGTGACTGTGATCCAACACTATTCTGGCTATCAAGCAATCATTTTACTTTTTTTTTTAATAAATGACAATTCATATTCTAACATTAGATATACTTGAAAGCACAATTAAAAAATTGGTTGCAATTTCTAGAATTTCTACAAATACTTGAATACTATTTCCTAATAATGATAAATAAGGAGTTGTACTTCACCTTCTTATAAGTAGTTTTGCTCTGATTGAAACATAAATTAATTATTAACAGCTTTAGCTGAACTCGCACATTAATCTGAACCAAAAGAGTTGTTCATATCTAGTATGGGTGGTTCATATAAATGATAGTTGGAGTCGGCATTGACTAGCTTCGCATGTTTAACCAGCATGAATATACTGAAATGAAACAGAGTTGGCCGGGGAGTAATTTTCCAACTTGACCAGAATTGAGCTCTCAGTTTCTCATGTGTCAAAACTTTCTCGATTCATGAAAGAGGAAAATTTTGTTAGTCCACAAAAGAAAAGGGAGGAGCCTAAATGTGGCAACCGTTCATATCTTCACCTACTCACTTCCTATTTTTTAATGCTGCGCCTGAAAACATTAGACAGTAAACCAACCCGACTTTTTAGTCATTATTTACCCGAAGAAGCCTTTTTCTAATCCACTGAAAACTTTCTTTTGAGTTTCTTTTACCTCTCTCTCTCTCTCTCTAATGTCGGCCACTTGCTTCCCAATCTTAACCAAATCCCTTTTGCCTGTCTTTAACCCTCCTAGGGTTTCTTCATTTTTCCATTTACACAACATAGTACTATTAGTTAATGAGAATTTTCTAGCCATAGAGTTGATAGTTATTAAATATATAATAGTCTAATCGTTCTATCGTTTCTATCTTTTGGAGAATGGTAACCATTGCATAGGACCATCATCCCATAGATATCCATACATACGAAATACTAGAATGACTTTAGCTAAATCTGGTTGCAAAGAATATTAAATTTTTTGATTAAATTTCGAATTCGAAATTTAAAAAAATAAATAAATAAATAAACTATATTAGAACAGTTCTCTCCTAAATTGATTTTGACAATATTTGAGATAATTCTGGATATCGGTTGTTTTTATATATATATATATAAGAATAATTTTGGCAAATGATGATTTTAGGTGACAATGTACAACTCCCTACCTAATTATCAAAAAGGAAAAACAAATCTCCGATGATATGTAATACCAATGCTACAACCACCTTAATATATCATATGTATTTTAAAGATCAATAAAACTATTTTAATTTTATCACTTCAATTACTAATTTTATTGCATGGCTACTTACACCTTGGGCATTTCTCATAACTTCAGGGCACACTGGTGGCTCAAACACGTGGCAACAAGAAGGACACGAGAGCTTTCCCTCACTACGCTACCTTCTCAGAAGTTACCCCACAAAATTCAACCGATCCCAAATACAGAAGGAAATTGATGGTATGTGTGCAACAATAAAAGTTAGTATTGATTACAAGTACATGGTCGGTGATTATAACTACGTTAGTACATGGCCGGTCTATTGAGATTGATCAAATTTTATCTATTTTGACAAAATGTGAGAAATGGGTTCAAATGAAGAAGAAGAAATAGGAAAATTTTTTCCCAAAAAAAGCTAAATTTTATTGAGACAGAGATTTCAATCAAGATTTTTGCTTTTGGCTTTCTTACAAATTGAGCAATCCAAAGCTTTCCTTTTTTTTCTTTTTTCATCCGAGTCTCACTTATCTGCACCCAGATCTAGAAGGATCATATGTTTTCATATTTGTTGACTTTCATTGTTTCACATACAAACGTAATTTTGCTGCTCGCCACTATTGAAATTCCTCCTAAAGAGGAAGATAAACATTGAAAAAAAAAATTTTAAAGAGTAACGTTTTGCAAAAACTAAATCAAAATTATCCAATTATTAAATAAATTATATTATATGCATCATATATTTTTAATAAAATTAACATTTTTCTCAAGTTAAAGTGTAAAAATAAAAGAAAGAAAGAAAGAAAGAAAGAAAGAAAGAAAGAAATAGACGTCCCATTCATTGTCTAATATTTTAGTCATCGTTATTATTGATTGCAATGGTTCTACTAAGATTATTTTTTTTTTATTTTTTTAACATTTTATACATAGGGCCATTTTAGAAATTGAGATTAGTTTCACTAGAGATTTAAATGAGATTTTTAATATAAAAAGAAATAATGAATGATATTTGTTCTTTTTTAAAAGAGAAATTTGATTTTTACCATAAAAGTATATATTTTTAATAAACTTTTTATTTTACTCAAAAAGTATTATAAATAAAATAAAATAAAATACAAACTAGTTAAAATAAATTATACAAGGTTAATTTTTTCCAAAGAAGTCTATAACATTATTTACCAAGAGAATAGCATGAAGAATAACTTAAATAAAATAACTGAACGAAAAATAGAAATTCTGCCGACATGACTTTGTGGGAGAATGGGTTTCCGGGGAACAGCCGGGGCCAACCATGCTCTCTAGGCATTGTTTCAGAGATTTCTGTCGGTGTTGGCTGGAGCGCGCTCTCTCCCTTTCACTTTCTCAATCTCTCTCTCAGTAACATTTTATTTTCTATTTCTTATATACTTGCAATATTAAATATATTCATTTTGCAAAACCTTTTTGTTTCTTCTGTCTTTATTATTATTATTATTTTTTAAATTAGAAATTAAGTGCAAATTTGATTAGGTGACAGTGCAAAGCCCAAGTTCTCAGCAATCACTTGTGAGACATTGGGTGGGGCATTGATAAGGAGAGAAGACGAGAAAGCGCGTGAGAATAATATAGAAAGTACTAATTAAAATAAAATACACAAAATTTTAAAACAATTTAAGCACCAACCCAAAAAATATTGTTTTATCAAATTGGTCAAAAAATCAATTTATATTGCGCCGTTGTTCAGTTTTTCTAAATTCCCAAAATCCCTATATAAACCCCCCGGCATACATTCTCCTATCAAACTCATTCCAATGCCCCATTACACAATTTCTATCTATCTCTATCTATCTACCTCTCTCTCTCTCTCTCTCTCTCTCTCTCTCTCTCTCTCTGGAACTCTACGGTGTATAGTGCTTCCAAGATAAAGAAACAAGGATTTTATTGGAAGAAAGATCATCATCATCAACCATCACAGTTAAAATGAGGCTATTGTCAAGAAAAGCCACGTGCAACTCTCATGGGCAAGAATCTTCATACTTCCTAGGATGGCAAGAGTACGAGAAGAGACCATACGATGCGGTTCGGAATCCCACTGGAATTATCCAGATGGGTCTTGCAGAGAATCAGGTATACACTCATTTATATAACCTACGGAAGGAACCATTAAATATTTACCTGAGTCTTTTTTTTTTCATTATTATTTTACCATCCATTAATTCTTACCATATTTTTATTTTTTTCAGCTCTCATTTGATCTCTTGGAGTCTTGGCTAGCTGCGAACCCAGATGCTGCAAGTTTCAAGAGAAATGGAGAATCTATCTTCAGAGAACTTGCTCTCTTCCAAGACTATCATGGCCTTCCCGCTTTCAAGAAAGTGAGTTGTTTACAGAACTTTATTTTATTAGATTTTTCGGTATTTCAAGATCTTATAGTTATGTACATAATTGAGCGTATCAACTAATTAGTTCAATCATTACTTTTTTGGACATGCAGGCACTGACAGATTTCATGTCAGAAATAAGAGGAAACAAAGTAAACTTTGATCCAACCAACCTCGTCCTCACCGCCGGCGCAACCTCCGCTAATGAGACTCTCATCTTTTGCCTAGCTGAAGCCGGCGAAGCTTTTCTTCTCCCCACTCCATATTACCCAGGGTAAATTTTCTCTTCTTCTTCATCTAGATAGCGTGTTTAATTATACAAAAGAAGAATACATAAAATGTACGCTATTCTAAAATATGGTTCAATTTTTGTCAGATTTGATAGAGATCTAAAATGGAGAACCGGGGCCGATATAGTCCCCATAGAATGCCATAGCTCAAATGGCTTCAAAATCACACAAGGCGCTCTAGACAACGCCTATGACACCGCACGAAAACGCAACCTGCGAGTTAAAGGGGTGTTGATCACCAACCCATCAAATCCACTGGGCACAACCATGACAAAAGAAGAACTCAATCTCCTGCTCAACTTTGTCAATGCCAAAGACATCCATCTCATTAGCGACGAAATCTACTCGGGAACCATTTTCAGTTCCCCAGGTTTTATTAGCGTAATGGAAGTTGTACGTGACATGAAGCTCGAGAATACCAATGTTTGGAACCGAGTTCACATCGTATATAGCCTCTCCAAAGACCTCGGACTCCCTGGTTTCCGGGTCGGAGCAATTTACTCTAACAATGATGCAGTTGTGTCGACTGCGACTAAGATGTCAAGTTTCGGATTGATTTCATCCCAAACTCAATACCTCCTCTCCGCTTTATTATCAGACAAAAACTTCACGAGAAACTACATTAAAGAGAATCAAAGGAGGCTAAGAAGAAGACAGGAAATGCTGGTAAATGGGCTCAGAAATGTCAGGATTGAGTGTCTACAGGGCAATGCAGGGTTGTTCTGCTGGGTTGACATGAGACACTTAATGAGCTCCAACACGTTTGAAGGTGAAATGGAGCTATGGAAGAAGATACTGTATGACGTCGGATTGAATATCTCTGCGGGCGGTTCGTGTCATTGCTCCGAACCCGGTTGGTTTCGGGTTTGTTTTGCTAATATGACCGAAGATACCCTCAATCTCTCCATGCAACGTCTAAAAAATTTTGTGAATTCTTTGAATAGCAGTTGGAGTCAAAGTCATCACCAGAGAATGAAGAATTCAAGAAGAAGATCTCTCACTAAGTGGGTTTTACGGCTATCCTTCAGCGATCGCGAACCGGAAGAACGATAGCCAGTGATCTCTTTGTATTCAGCAATCTTTTTTGGAAGATGTTGAAAGTGCACTCACACCCCATGGGGATTGCAAATTGGAAGTGGCTTCAAACATCTTGTAAAATTTGAGTTTTACTTAATGAAAAACAGATGTATATTTATTACTTGTTTGAAATTTAACAAAGTTATTCACATATCATGCCACGTGTCTATTTTTGGTTTGTTAGTTTAAATACTAGGATTCACTGATCATGTTTTCAGTCAGATCAAATGGATATATAATTATGTACGTCAATGTTTAGTTTCTTGAAATGGAAGGCATGTGAGTGGCTAAAGTGCGAGAAAAACGGCTAAACATAGGGAGAATCCTTTGTCGAAGTTGAGCTTTCAGGCCGACGTTTTTAATGATTTTGATTAAAAATTGTATGTTCGACCAAACCGACATTTTGCATTAACATGCAATATGACGTTCTTCACGTTGCTTAGGCGTGTTTGGACATTTAATGTTATCTTCCCATTTTGGGACTTGTGTTTTCATTAATTTAATTTTTTACAAGTTCGTTAGTATAATTTTTTAAATTTGACCTAAATTTTCTCGCAATCAGAATTAAATAGATAGTGAGAACTCTCTCTTTCTCTCTCTTATTTTTTGAATCAATTCCCTTTCTCGACCAAGTAGGGGAACTTTATGTGTACGAGAAGAGGTTCCCCCAAAACTCTCGAATAAAATGATAAAGATGGAAAATTTACTCTAACCAGTTGCAAGATGGAGATATTAGTAGATAGGAAGAGTCCTTTTGAGGTTTAAAAATAAAAGAGAATTGTGAGTTTTTTTTATCATAGATATTACATGTTAACATTTTTTTATCCATCAACGTGTAGTTAGTCTAATAATTACGTATCGATATCTTTTAAATAAAATTTTAAATTTAAATCTTGTATATAAAAAAAATATATGTTAGAAGATATTTGCCCCTTAAGAATCGAACGTGATTATCAGATACATGTAATTTATAAAAAAAAAAATATTTATATTTGGTCCAAGGGCCGGTTATCATTTAGAGGTTCAATATGATTCAATACTAATCATGTTGCATATTTTTTCTATAAATAGAAAATATTAATATACATAACTATTTTAACAAAAATGGAATTATTTCGGTTTAGGTCTTTCATGAGTATACTTAAAAAGTAAGAAACCAAGAGGCTAAATTTGTATGGGAAAAGGTGAGTAAGGTCTGATCATGTTCAAAAGCGGGTCATTCACCACGCAAATTTAAAAAGACAAGCTTGCAAGAAAAGCTATCACTTGAAGTTTGTTTTATTTGTTCCAAATGCAATCTCAAGATAGTGTATAGGTTGAATTACAAAGATTGAACCACAATTAGAAGTCAATGAGCAACATACGAAAAGGCTCATATGATAATGTTCCTATGATTTTAGAGTTGATGTGCTTTTCGTGTTTTTCTCTTTGGAATTACTAGTTGTTTGAATTGAGCATTTAGCCACTGATTTCTTTCATATAAGAAGTGACTAAGCGCACACTAGGGTGACGGTGGTCTTTATATATATGTAGAACTCATAAATGCTCAATATCTGGTATATATTTTTTGGAAATATCTTTTAATAACACCTTGACATTTCTTATTTTTCTGTTTTATGAAAAAAAAAAAACATTTTTCTTCCTTTTGAAATCATATTTCCTTTTGATCGCCTTCGGAGCTTGAAATAGATTCTGTCAATAAAGAATATTTTCTGATCATTACAACGAAGAAAAATTATTTTTAAGAAGAAAAATAAAATTTGAATAATAAATAATGAAAATTTTAACTTCTGAATACTAATGGCCAGTAAATGGATCTCTACTTCAAGAAGTATAATAATATTATTTCATTTCTAATTCTAGATTTGCGTGAGTGTAGTTGGCTAAGTCTTTAGAAGTAGAATCGGTCAAAATGGATTATGAAAAGGGTTATTCTTGCTGTGTGTGGCTCTTTTTTGTCGGAGAAAAATCGATGGAAGTGTAATAACAGATATTATATTTTTTTAATTTAGATCTTGATTTTAAATTTTAAAATTAAAAAAATAGATATTAAGAGAGTTAATCTTTTAAATTGGACTCTATAATATTCGAACTGAATTAATTAGGTAATACAAATATCAGTCGGTTAAAACAAAAAAAAAATGTTGGAGAAAAAAATTCAGAAGAAAAAAAAAGATTGCTTCTAATTTTGGCAATTAAGTATTGCTATTTGCATTTAGATACAGTCTCAGAGTGAAAACGTTATATGTTGACTAGGCATGTAGCTTAATTGCCACGTCAAACATGGAGCAAGTCAAACACTAAGCAACTTCAACTCTTCCCTTTTTTATTTTCTTTCTCATTAAATTGGTCAACATAAGCTTAATTACCTAATAAATATTTAAAGTTTTAAGTAAAACGTTTTGGTGAGCTGCCCTCCAGCTGTTGTCGGAAGGAGACGTGATTTAGGCACTGAGTTGACAATTTTGGTTTTGGTCTTCCTCGGTGTTTTTGTCGAGGAATGAGTAAAGATTCTTCATATTTCGATTACTAATTAAAGCATTAAAGTTTTTCTTTTTGTAGATTTCCTTGTAATATATGGTAATGTTTAAAATTTTCAATTTTATTCTATTCATTTTAACTTGTATTTATTTTTATTTTATTTGTAATATTTTTTGATTAAACGAAATACTTTGATAGAAAATGGACGATTCTGCTGGTAAAAATTAAATTTTTTTATAAAAATGATTTAAATTATTATCATATTGTTAATTTTTTACATTAAAATCTATCTTATTTTAGTTGAATTTAATTTTGACGGCTCATTTATGACTTTATCAAGTGAGCAGACTCAAATGCATGAATTTAGCATTTAAGTAGTTTAATACTTATCATACTAAGTGATCGTTTGACAGGATTTTTTTTAGAGTTTCTTCTCTCTATAAAAAAAATAGAAATTAATAATTTTTAAAATAAAATTAAAAATTATTTGATATTTTTATTTTTAAAAATAAACTTATTACATAATTTTTAGGAAAAAAACTATTTTTAAAGAAAAAAGAATTTGTTTTGTAGGGTTTTTCCTTACAAAGAGAAGAGAAGTTAAAAAAAAAAAAAATCCCTACCAAAATAGGATATTGCATACTTCATCCCTAGCATACCTAAATTTGACTCCTAAAATGAGGCTCACTACAAAAAAATACGGTTTTTGCAACGAAATTTAGTGACGAATTTTTTTTGTTACTATTTTGCGACGAATTTAGCGACAAAAACTTTTTTCATCGCTATTTGTAATGAAATTTGTAATGAAAAAATAGTCGTAGCTAATTTAGTGACGATTGGAAATTCGTCGTTGATTTTGCGACGAATTCCGAAATTCGTCGCTGATTTTGCGATGAATTCCGAATTCGTCGTTGATTTTGC
This sequence comes from Dillenia suffruticosa, assembly GCA_033439265.1. NCBI lineage: Eukaryota > Viridiplantae > Streptophyta > Magnoliopsida > Dilleniales > Dilleniaceae > Dillenia > Dillenia suffruticosa. The sequence goes on from JAVTVX010000027.1 coordinate 6,068,963, forward strand.
GATGAATTCTTGAATTCGTCGCTGATTTTACGACGAATTTCGGAATTCGTTGCTACATTTAAAAAATAATAAAATAAAATAAAATATTAATATATATTTATTAAATAATAAATTAATTTAGCGATAAATTTCGAAATTTGTCACAAAATATAGCGACGAATTCGGAATTTGTTGCAAATTTGTGACGAATTTGGCGACGAAAAATTATTCGTCACTACATTTAACGACGAATTTTAGATTTCATTGCAAATTTAGCGAAAAATTATTCATCACTAAATTTAGTGACGGATAATTTTTCGTCACTAAATCCGTCATAAATTTAGCGACGAAAATTTATTCGTCGCTAAATTTAGTAACAAATTTAGATTTTTGTCGCTAAATGTAGCGACGAATAATTTTTTGTCACTAAATTTGCGACGGATTTAGCGATAAAAAATTATCCGTCGTTAAATTTAGTGACGAATTTCTAATTTTCGTCGCTAAATTTTTGCGACGCGTTATTAATAACAAAAATTTTTCGTCGCTAAATTTGTGGCTAAAAACTTATTTTTTTGTAGTGGCTTGAATTCGACTTTTTTCTTTAACATTACATATTGAATTAAATAGATTTCTTCATAAATTAAATTATGAGTAGATTCAATATATCTTGGTATGTCTTGGCATGGCTTTGTTACCCATGTAGCCAGTCGCTGAGCCACGATCATTGTTCAAAATATAAGAAGAGAGAAATTGAGAAAAGATATATCAGAATTGAGTTGGTGCTCAGGGTGGATTGGATTCTTCCATAATCCAACATGAGAAAACGCATGTCTAACCTCGAGTTCTTGTTTATCTTCTTTATTTATACCGGGTCTTACTTTTAGTTTTAACAAATCAATTTTTGTAATATCTTTTTTTTTTCTCAATTTATAATCGATCGATATTTGAAATTATATTTTAAGTAATTCAATCTAAATATTAAAAGATTTAAATAAGAAATAATTCTCTTAATAAAATCTTTTTATATTTTTAAGTTTCGATTTTTATAATCTCAATTATGTTTGCTTTTCTCTTCCCTCATCTTTTGGCTGACACATTTCCTATAAAATTCTCAATTCCATATATATTATATATATATATATATATATATATATATATATATATATATACAAAAAGGCTAACTTCCACATCTCCATTACTATCTCTTTGAATAATCCTATTTATTACTTACTCTTGGCAATAACGAAGCGATTACATCAGCCAAAGTAATACGCAACTGCAGCCTTTTGGCATCTGAGATGTTGCAGTGAGTTCATCTCAAAAGGCCGTAATATACTTAAATCAAATATTTTAAGATAAGAGCACGTTTGACAAAACTTTTCCTCTCCTTATCTGTTTTCTTTGAAGGAGAAATTCATTATTTTTAAAATAAAGTCAAAAATTAGTTAATATTTTTATTTTTATAAATAGACTGTTTGACAAAATTTTTTATATTTTTTATTTTTAATGTAATTATCATAAAAGTATACACATAAAATATAATTTTTTCTCCTTATTATCAACCGATTAAAATTCATATATCTATATTTTAAAAATAAAAAATATAAATACTAATAGTTAAAATAAAAAAATTAATTACTTTTCTAAATTATTAAAACCAAATATTTATAAATATAAAATTATTTTTACATAATATAAATATTAAGAAATACAACAATAATATAAGTCATATATTTATGAACACCCAATCATATAAATAGAATAAAAAATATTTATGAATATATTTGTAATTTATAAAAAATATATATATATAAATTTAGGTAACACCGTTGGTGGCTTGTCATTTGATGTAGACGACCCATAAATGTAACCTTTTTCTGTAATTAAGGAAAAAGAGCGATCAGAGTAACCATCCTCAACATGTATAATTTTACGAGTTTATACCTACCATATCAATTTAGGTTGAATTATAATTATTATTTGCATGGGCTTATTAATGCTATCCGGTTAAAATATCAAACACACCAGATAAGTCTCTCTAAATAATAATGGACAATTTTTTTCTCTACATATTTCTTAGTATTAATATATATATTTTTTGTTTTTATATGAATTTTATCTGATTAATCCGGTTCGAGTACTGTGAGATCTATTAAGAAATTGACTCTCATAAATCTGATTTCTCTATTTTCATGGCTCGATGTTATAAATTTTTGTCTAGATGATAGTAAAAGCCAAAACCACAATATAAATTTCTAAGAGTAAAAAACAATATCGTCGAGCTTCTAGCTAAAATGGAGGCAGAAATGACCTCATTTTGAATTATGCCAACCTTTCATTTATTTTATTTAAAATATAAAACAATTGATAACATCTCCCTTCACTAATATAAAATATAAGAGAAGTTTTACAATGATCTAAGTGGGTTCTCTTAACAGTGTTAATTTTTAATAAAATTTCTATTGCTGATAATTGAAACAGGACAATTCAACTTATGAAGCAAATAGAACAAAAGTTGTTACTATTTTTCACATGGATAGCATCTCCTTTGATCAAGCTTCTTTTGAAGTTTAGTTTGCAAAATAAAATAAAATAAAATAAATGTTATCTCATAAAATACAATAGACAACAACATTATATTAAATTACAACGATCTGATTCTCACATGCCAACTCTCTCTCTCTCCTTTTTTTTTTTATATATATCAACAACTACATAGATATATGTGTTGGTACTTTATTAATTTTTCAAACTAGACATTATATTAAAAGGAAAGCATAGAGTATGCAAAAAATCCATGTAACGCGGCTAAAAGCTTTCGGAATGGCCATGATACTTGCATGTGAGTAGCTATAACTAATATTTGGTACCCCAATAATCTTATTAGTGGGAATTTTGGTCGACCACCTTCATGTTGTTGACTATATAAAAGGCCATGTGACCTAGATAACATTACCTTGATTTTAGTGCAGTTGGAGTCAAATTTTGGGAATCTCATTTTGTTGTCCACCAATCAATTTGACTCATGTAGAGAGGCCCATCCAGGAATCAACATAACCCCATACATTGAGTGGTTTTTTTTAAATTTGATCTATCCGTATCCAAAGTTAGATCAAAATTATTATCAAACATATTTTAAAAAATAATTCTCCTAACATAATTTTTTAATTTTTAAAATTTAAATCTAAATTTTGATTAAGAAATATAATAATCTTTTCACCTGAACAAATATCCTTTGTAACAATGGTTCACATTGGGATTTGGTTAAGGCTTAAGCCATAATATGGTTCACATTGGTCCTCCGTAATGATGTCATGATACTATAATATTTTAAATAATACCCATCATATAAGTACTAAATTATTTCAGCCTTGTCCACCCGGTTTTGCTTTAGACTTGTTTAAGTTTGTGTGAGATCTTGGGCGGTAGTGAGGTTGTGTATTGTTCACGTAATGTGAAGAATCCTTGAAAATCTCATTTTTTATTTCCACTACAAAAAGAATTGGTATTTTCATTTTTCTTTTTCAACTTTACTTGTTTCCATAGTCCATAAATCATACATAATCTTTAGCACTAATTTTCGAGTTTGCTCTATTTTTAATAGAATAGGACATACATAATAATACCAAGTCTCATGCATGCCATGCAAACTGTGCATAAGCTCAAAAGCTTTGAACATTGATTTTATCTGGAGAAAGATGTTAAGTTGGAAATTATCCGTTAAATAATTGTGTATTACAACACGTGATGTGAATTTTGTTTGATACGACTCACTAAACTTGTGATACAACGTATCTTTTTTTTCTGGTACAAGAAGATACAAATAAAATGGATCGAATTGGAGAAGGAAATATGAAAATGTAGAGACTCTATCGCTTGAGTTGTCTCTAAGGGACGTGATACAACATATCTGATAATAATATATTATAACTTTATGGGATATAAGGTTATTGTATAGAAATCAATGTTTTGAGTTAAAGTTTTGTTTTTATGCACATATGTATTTAGTGCATATGTATATTTGGAGCATATAAGGGTTTCAATTTGTGCTCGATTGTGAATTCATTTTCTATAGTTTTTTGCTACGATCCAAAGTTCTCTATGTAAATTTGTGTTTGCATTTTTTTCCCTTTCGTTTTCTTTCCTTTCTTTTTATATCACTGTATATTAGATTACTCTAAATATTTTTTATATCGGCAATTTTAGAGATCAATAGAACATTGTACATCTAAACAAGGCTTCAACATTAGTTGCGTCAGCTTGTGTTCAAGCCAAGCCGGTCAGGCTCAATAATAGTGCGGCTCTAACATTATCAAACTTACCAATCTCTCTTTTTTTTTTTCTTTTACAAAAATTTGAATATGGCATTATCATATTAGGGAGAAGGTTTATACCACTAAATTGTCCCCTTATGAACATCAAACTTACAAATCTCCAAATCTTTTCAATCTTTGACTTAGCTAGGTTGGAATATACTTACTATACATGAAATCCATTAAAAAAGGGAAAGACCTAATCGAGAGAGTAAACGAATTGGTATTCAATGATGGGTAGTTGGTAAGCCAATTAAGAAAAAATTAAGTGAGAATTCGTTGGTAGATTAACAATTTTCTCCCGTCGACAAGTTAAATAATATCGATCAGGACCATCTGACAAACATTAGCTAAGAAAAAGAAATGAACTTAGTAAACACAGAAATGTATTATACATATCGGAGGGGGTCAGAATTTTCAACAAACAACCCCGCTTAGTATCTGTGTTTTAGCTGTGAAAAGGCAAGCATGACAGTTCGATAAAGTGATGTATAAGGTCTACTAAATTGGCTCCTAATGTAGACATAGAAATGAAGGTTCCCAGACAGAGGACAAAGTGAGTTTACATTTACAAAAGCTGTTTCCAGACAACAACTACGACATCCAACATTGAAATTTGATTGTAATCTAATCATCTTCCTAACATATGACACATTGACCTGGTACAAAGGGACCATGACAAGAAAGACAAGATTGTATTCGCCTGACTTGTTAACATTATTGACATGGTTAGCACCCTCTATTTTTTTTCCCCTACTCGAACCATAATTTTGTATCAAAAGTAATTAGCTATTCCACCAATCCTATATAGAAACAATTTGAGGCTTAAATTACATGTTCGATGTCAAGACCGAAAGTGCTTTAGTTTTTAAGATTCGATAAAGTTCTTTCATATCGTACCTGTGCCAGAGACCGGGAAAGGAAAGACACCCTAAAATTCTAGGTGGTAGAAAGAAAATAGAGCTGAGCATGGCCACTCTACATAATAAGCCCGATTCGCCTTTTAAAATCTATTTTTGTATTTGAAATGGTATCCACCCATTATTTTTAGTTAAATATGTTAACCCAACCCAAACAAACCCTTTGAAATAATAGGGGTTTCGGCAAAATGTGTGGACCTAGTGTTCAAAATTATTTGGGTATAATATTTTATTAAGTTTTTTTTTATTATATAAAAATTTAAATTTAAGATTACCAAGTTAAGAGAGAGAGATTTATACAACTAAACTATCCATTTGTGGACATATTTTATTAGGTTTAGTCCAATGTTGTTATGACCCGACTGAGTAATATTCAAGTCTAAGTAGAAGATACGAGAGCCAATTTCAAATTTCCAATATGACATGACTAAAGAGAACTAACCAAAATTGCTAGTTACGAGTAACTAAAGGTTTTTCCCATTGGGGGATGGGCAAAATGAAGGGCAAGAAGTGACAGTTTTGATATGCGGTATGGGGAGTCATGTGGGCTTCACATGAGCAACTCAAGGGTGGCACATGCAAAGGGGAACATAGAACATCTGCATACCCTTTGAAACTGTTGGGAATTAGGGTTTTGGCTCGTGCTTGATTGAAGGAGCAACCTGGTATGGTGATGCTCACAATGATGCAGACATCAAGGGGCCACATGAACATGGCACTTTTGGTCATACCCTAAACCTTCCCTACCCCACCAAATTTCTATATCTTAGTGGAAAAAATTGTAAATTGCAAATATTGGGAGGGGGTCCCCATTGCTTTAGATTGAGTAGTTATAGGTTGGTGATGTGTTGTAGTTTCCATGTGAATGATTGAGCATATGGAAGATATATATTGTATAATTTGTTTGTATATTGGCTCACGGTATCTCTATTTGAATAAGATATAATGGCTTATTTAATTTGAATCTGTAAAAATAAAATAGTTCTTGAAATTTTCTATATATTTTATTTTTTATATACAAATTTTAATGGTGTCTATAAGATTGTTAACAGAAGTAAATATTCTGTCTGACCAAAACAGAAGATTTTGTTCCTTTCCTTTCTCTCTCTTTGCCCATGCTCTCAATAATTTTCACTAAGATGTGAATGTACCAGTATCCATGTGTTGGCATGATTTCTTGGCTGTGTCTGGTCAGCTGAAATAAGCATGGCACATCTCTCTCTCTCTCTCTCTCTCTCTCTCTCCCCCTTCGGATGTTCTCTAGAAAACCTCTGTATACATGTGAGCCATAAGGAACGTATTTAAAGTGAATCTATAGCCCTAATCTCGCCAAAGCGTCAAACCAACAATACACTTCATAACTTTCTGTAGATACTTTAAACGCACTTTGTCAATCAATTACATTGAGCTAAATTCAAATTCTAAAACACAATATCAGTTTACTTAGACAATTAGTTCATTAGTTTGTCTCTTCACATCTCGCAGGAAACACAACGATAGTCCAATGTCAAACTCTTGGACACTAAGAAATATCAGTCAAACACTCAAAAGCTATATATTCTTCTCAATGTTATTCACATTACGTTACAATGTGCCTCTCAATCCTCCACGGGGCATAGTTTGAAGTCTTAGATTCCATTTTTCTTAAAAACAACAAGAACAAAACGTGTGTTTGAGATACGAAGTTGGCATGTTTCTTATGACTTTGAAATGTTGCTCCTAAATTTGGAATGAACGTACGTGAAATCGCATGCGAAATGTTATTTTTCCTCAAAGGAGAAATAAAGGTAGATGGGACTTTTTGTTAGTAAGCTCTTCATGAAAGAGAGAAGACACTAGGGTATGTATGTCTTTGGCGGTGCTAGCGGCCGCTGATAATTCTTGACCATGGAGAGAATTTTATTTATATGGAATGCCAAGAAAATTTCAAGAATATTATCGTTTCACATTGTATCTTATATAAAAAAATTCATGTTTCCTTATTGTTTAAATCTTTGCTTTCCACGAAATCTTGGAGCTAACTTTCATAATCAAAGTTGTCATGAAGAATGGTTTTTACACTTAATTAGGCCGCAGTAAGATAACGAGAAGGAAGGATATACACAGATCTTTAAGAAAATTTCTAAAACAAAAATTATTAGTACCATGACAATTATAATTTTTTTAGAGCAATTGTTGTTCATTTGCAAAAACTATAAACTTTTGTTAATTTTTTTTTTTTAAATTAACAAATGGTATCAATAGATCAAAAGACTGAAAAAGAGGTTCATCTAGTTTGGTGAATCTATTCCATGCAAATATCCCACCTATTGGCATATTCATGACCTGTACAACAGGATGTCTCCAAAAGTTTTACCAGAGAAATTTTAATATAACTCTAATACCATGTTACATAAATTTTAATATTTGAATATGACCCCCATACCACTAAAGATGGTGAACAATAAAATATGAACCCTAATATTCTCTTGTTTCGATGAATTGTTACAATAAATTAGTTTTATATAGAAAATCTATTATCATAAATATAAAAATATAATTAATTTGATTTTGATATATATATTATAATAAATTTAAATTGACTAGTAGGTGAATGAGAATTTTAACACTGTATAATCATCTTAGGTGTACACTTCTGATGACTAATTTGCTATGTTTGGGAACTACTTTTCTTTCTCTCGTATCCTCTTACGATCAGTTTTAACTTTGAAATTCTCAAATTGTGATGAGCTTAAACTAATCCATAAAAATAATTTATGATCCAAATTTCTTCTACAGACAATTATGTCGTAGATAATTAATAAATTATAACTCAATTGATATTATCTATTTTCTCTTAAATATTTCGATTTTGAGTCTCTTTTATCTATTAAAAAAAAATTCCCGTTGATGGGTCTACCACTCATTCAATGGGGGTAACTATGACTTTGACTTAGATTTCATAGTAATTGAATCCTATTGATTCGAATTATAATAGTTACTTATTTCCCCTCTTTTTAAAATAATAAAAAAATAGTTTGGTGTAAAAATTATTTTCCTATTAATTTATTATACAAATAAAATACAATAGAGAATTTAAAACTTTTAAAAACTTGAGAGATATAAATAAAGACAAGAATTTTTCGTCTTACTGTAGTGATACATGTGACTGATTCTTTCCATAATTTGAACCAAATCTGAGTTTCGTAGATCTCTGACAGCCTGTGATACCATACAATGATAGAATTTTTGTCTTTCAATGTTTTGAACTAAATTAAAAATCAAATAAAAAAAGCCAGCACATTTTAGTAAAATTCGAAAGGGATACAATTTGACATTGGACAGCATTTGTTTTTCCTAATTAGTCGAAAGGAGAAAAATATTTGGAATTACCTAGGTGTATAGCTTTCATATTCGTCTATTTTTTTTCCCATAATAACAATGGTGCAATACTCAAATCTAACACTTCCATTATAAATAAAGATTGTGGATTATGTCAATAATTACTTAAGTCACAATACTTGGGATACTATAAAGGTTTTAGGACTAATACATGACTGAACACTAGTATCTCTTAAATAAAGTTTTGAATTCAAATATTGTGTATAGAGAAAATAAGTATCGAGAAATAGATACTAGTTGCTTATTCAAAAAAAAAAATTATAAAACTTTAGGATTTTATGGTAAGTGAAACCAACCCATTTCTTTTTAAAGTCTAAGCTAATTTATTATATACGTTTATATCGTAATGACTTTTGATCTCTTTTATGACTCGTATCTAGAGAGATATTTTTTCTATAAAAATTAGACTAATAATTGTGCAACATGCCGACCTCAGGATCAAAAACAAGACTAGTAACTTAGAGCCATCAAGCCTTTGGCTCAAGGGCACAGGAGTTTCGGGTTAGGGTTCAAAACCCCATGTGTCCTCTCTCCACGTAGATATCACCCCTTACCTTATCATGGGTTTCGGCCTTCCAAGGACTTAAAAAAGCGTAATAATTTTTATTAGCTTTTTAAATCTTTTAGTTTGTAAAATTATTTCTCTTATGATGAAACATTTGCAGATAGGAAACAAGCACAAGAGTAAGGATTTCACTACACCAACCTCCACGTTTGGACTTTCTTTATTGGCCCCCAAAGTGGCCTAAGTATCCCCAGTATCGCGTTTAATATCTTCTTTGGCTTCAACTTTTGGCACCGAAAAGTTTAGGAGACATGGTCGAGAACAATTTGGCTTTTCCAATGGGCCATTATTCATGGGAAAAGCAAAACCTATTCAAACATTGTCTATGAATTATGATTACTTTTCATGAAATAAAAAAATGAATTATTTTGCAAAATAGTTGAGTTAGAAGTTTACTAGGAATAGCATCTTCCTCTCCCTCTCATACTTTGAATGCCACTATTGGGACAAACTTTTGGTTGCATCTTTTATGCCAAGATGATGATGTATTTGGTTCTACCAATTCTAACTTAGGAATATTTGGTCTGATTTAGTTGGATTCAGTTCATGATTGGTCTGGCGTATTATAATTGATTAATTATCAAATTCAAAACATGCGAACAATTCTAAGACAAAATTGGGGCCATTTTAGTTTTGAAAATAGTATTTGTCTACTTTTTTAAAAAAAAAAAAAAAAAAAAAGTTATAATGTAGTTCCATACCACATTAATTTAATATTAATATTTGGTAAGATGAACTTCTCAATTAAATTTTTTAAACTGGTTTCAAGTAATTATATGTCATTGTAGCGCTTGTCTATAAAAATAATAGTTAAGATTTAAATGAAATATTTTATAGTAAATAGAGATATTGATAGAAATGCCCACAAGAAATAGCAATGGTGGTTGGCACTGAAAGAGGCACTGAAAGAAAATTAATAATTACAGATTTAAAATGTCTTGGGAAGTTATAGTTTAAGCCGAAAGTGATTGTGGCCTCTGTTGGTTCAGCTTTTTCTCTAGTGGCAAGGAAGCAATTCAGAAGAAGATGTTGCTTTAACTAGGCTCCTTGGGGCTGTCAGCCCATTTGAGATGGGCCGTAATCTTGGTACAAAATTGATGCCTGAAGGCCCATCTCTGATTGGTCCAAATACCCTCCCGACATCTTTGGTTTTCTTTAATTTTGTATTTTTTTTTATCATCGGTATCCGGGTTTTACCTAACTAATCTAGTTTGATCATTATGAAACCCATTTTTTAGGGATTAGCTCTTCCAAATCCTTTTTTGTCATTCCCAAAGTTTGAACTCGAGACCTGTGGTTAAGGGGATAGATTGCCTGACTACTCAACCCAAAAAAAATTTGATTAATTTTGCATATTTGATGCATAGGTGGATTGAGTTTATCTTCATGTACTAAGAGAAAATATTCTAAATAACAAAAATATTGTTCTTATATAAAGGATTTGCTTTACCCTGATCAGACCATAATCAATCAGGTCTAACATTCACAAAGACAACCCGAGTGGTGGAGCTAGGGGAGGGGAAATTGTTTACCAAACCCTAATTGTAGACTATCATCCATACATACTTACTAATGGATAGTCGACCTAATGGATAGAGACATTAAATCGCTCAATCAAATATTAGATTTAAAACTTGGAAATAGAAAAGATTATATTAGAAAAGTTTTTTTTTTTAAATTAAGAACGACAATACTCAAATTGAATTAGTCAAAATATGATTTGAAATACTGATTGATAATACTAAAAAAAAAAAAAAAAAGTCTGTACATATATACTAGCCACTAGATTCTATTCTCAAGATTGCATACAAAAAGATCAACAAATATTGGCTGTGGTTTAAATATTATGTAGCATTAAGCATGCTATAGAAAATGCTTACGTCAATTATGTAGCCAAATAAAGTGAGATTTAGACAAAATATCATTTAAAATTTTTTTAGCATTTAAGAAAAATTTTTGGAGGTTTTTGAGGGATCAATTGAGGAGATCATGTCTCGATAGATATGAATTGAAATTGAATAATTTTTTTCAAAAGAAATTATTGAAGCCATTTGAACGGTTACTGTTGCTCTGATACCATACCAGTCTGTCATTTCGTTTTGTCCAAGTGTTGATGGGTCCATTTGAGGTCCAACGTAAAAGATTTGAACAAAACTCCAGCATTTCGTCATCAAAAGCTTTTTATTCTATCAAAATGAGGGTATAAATGATGTTTTTCATTTTTCCTTTTTCCTTTTTCCTTTTTTTTTTCCTGTTTTATTGTTATATCACATATTTTGATGTGAGAAAACCTAGGTCTTCGAACGTTGTATCACACAAATATCTGGTTAATCCTATAGTTGAGCCATGATACCCCTTAAATAAGGTCTCAAATTTGATCTTTCTTTTTTTTTTTTTTATATTATACCGATCGATATTCGAAATTATATTCAAAATAATTTACTCTGGGACTTACAGTAATCTATTTAAGAGAGTTACTCTCATAATGTAGTTTACTCCATATCTAAATTGCAAGTCGAACTCGAAATTTTAATTAAAAGATCTAACGCTATATCTCAATTTGGTCTCAAATTCAACTTTTGTGCATAGTAAAAAAAAGCGTCGGGAGAATTTTATCTCTTAACATCTAACCTGTCTCAAATTAGATTTAATCGAATAAAATATAATTATCATATTTTGATGATAAAAAAAAAAACGAATTGAAGGTTATAGCCCGTAATCTCTCTCTCTCTATGGGCTTTAATTGTTTAAAAAATGACCCAATCCTGTCAAAAGAATGGGCTTCACTTGTGGGTCGAGACAAGATGGAAAAGATAGTAACCCACTCCATTTCGAGTCGATAAGTCTCTTGGATCATAGTAGAGTTAGGATCCACCGATAAATACTGATTTTAATAACAAAATACTAAATTTAATTTTAAGTTTAAAAAAAAAAAAAATCCTTAGAAGAAACAATCAAGTTCCGCAACTGTTCACCCGAATTAGTCAAAATTTAAAATATCAATTATCATGTTAAAAAAAAAAAGGAAAAAGTAAAGGTTAGGAATTTGAATCTATATAACACCCAATATAAATATATTTTGATCAATTAATAAAATAAAATTTAAATCGATTCATATTATAAATTAATCAAATATGTCTGGTGCAAATTTAGTTAATTTGGCTTGGAATTCATTAAATTTATCTCACGTTATTTTTTTAGTATTAGAAGAAAAAAAAACTTTTAAATTAGCAGAAGGAAAAAAGAGTCTTTGATGTACAAAATGTATTAAAAAGGTGAACTTCTTGCTATACATATAGTATTTTCCGTTATTATATAATTATCCTTCAAAATTAACTTTTATGCCATTTTATGTCGAGTAGAAGCAGGAAAAGTGACAAAATGGATGGGCTTGATTTTGAAGGAAAATTGGCCTCAATAGGTCGAAGGCTGGGCCGCCCATTACAGTATCAAAGCTGTTTAAGAAAGAAGTTGTCTCCGTGCCCTTTTTTTTTTAACATCATGATTCAAAATTTTAATTAATTTAATTCAAACAGTTGTCGAATTTAATTAAGAGATTAATTTTTTTATTATATATTTTTTATTTTCAAAATTGAAAATCAAAATTTTGATTAAAAAGGTCGAATGTCCTATCATTAGATTCGGTATTCGTTATTTTCTCCGTGCATTCTACCGACAAAAAGCATATACTCAAACATGGAGGGGGGAATGGACTGAAATATGATCCAAATATATAACATAAAATATTGATACTCCATTTATACTTTCTTTGGGAAAAAAAAATCTGCAACTTCTTGGAACTTTACAGATAATTCTAACTCGACAACCTTATTCAAAAACGGCATAAGCCAAACTACCATTCTCTTCCTATCCTTGAAATGACTAAAACAACAATCCAATTGCACAAAGACAAATTGATATGTCATGGTATCTCTTAACGAGGAGCAAAATTAAATAATCTAATAAAATATTAAATCTTAGTTGTGATAGATACGAAGTTTGATAACTTTGAAAGACAAGAACGATTTTCACAAAAAGAAAAAAAAAAAGAAAAAAAAATCATAGTGTCATGTTAGTGAGTGTCAATGTCAGTGAATAAAAAAAAGAATGTTTCGGACTAATCAAAATCAACTTGATAATTAGTAAAAAGTTAATGTTTAAAAAAAATAAAAGAAAGTTTGCACAACAAGGTCGTCGTAGGGCTCTTGTCGTGTCTCGGGTGACCTAAGGCTTTAATCGCGGTGTCTTTGGTGTTTATTATCGTCATGGCGTTGACAGAATGCTCTCTCTCTCTCTCACTTTTGAAGTTGCGAAGACTTAAGAATTTAAATGATGTTGGTTGTTTGCTTTAGGACTCTTTCTGTTATGCTTCTTCCTAATGAGAATTATTCTAACTCAACTTTTACAGGGAAAATATTATTTAAATGTGCTGGTTTTGAGCTTTGGCGCTTGTGATTTTTCTTTTTTTCACATCACCAAACGGGTCTAGTCTTGGGATTTGTTGGTGGTGTCTGTTTCATATTAGTAATTAATCAACTTTTGATGCCGCCCCAAGATTGTTATCATCCTCTAATTTTATCTTTCCCTTTTTGTGAATCATTCAAAGCTCATAAAAGTTGGTATGTGGTTAGAAAACTTAGTTCTCTTTCTTAGAAATTATTCACCTCAAAGAAAAAAATTTACCCTTTTCATCTAAATTATTTTGTTACCCAAGAAATAAAGACCTAAATTTGTTTTTCATATTATAATTATATTCACCTATTTTGCTTTAAACCAATTTCACCGATTATAGCTAGTAAGAGAATCTGTGTATTGGTCATTTTTTTTTATTACATAAAAATTTGAATCTTGAATTTCAGGATTAGAGAAGAGAGATTATAACCACCCATGGAGACGTGTATTGGTCTATCTTAAAATTAAGAAATTTTGAATTCAATTCTTGCCTATAAAATTTTTCATACCTCTGTATTTTTCATTTTTCTAATCCCGTTCCCTTGTAATAAAAGAAAAATTAAATTCACCGGTCATAGCATATTTTTTTAATTCCATCGTGGTAGACAGATATTAAAATATTATGTACAGTACATAAGAGTAAATTAATAAAAACTAATTTCTATTTTTTTTTCTAAATTTCAGAAGACTTTATTTATTTGCTAGTTCGAGCCAACAAAATTGCGAGCAAAATCTTACTCACACTCTAAATTTTGAATTCACCTCACCTGCTTCTCAGATTGATCGAAAAATATTTTCCCCTTATTAAGGTAATTCTATAAGATAAATGCACGTCAATCCCTAATAATTTTTTTGATTATCTAGGTTGCTTCCATAGTCCCCGAATCATTTGCCTTGGATTATTTTAAGTATGAACTTGGTTGGAAAAAAGATAGGCATGCATGATGATTCAACTTTAAAAAGAGCAAAATCTAGGTAGCAGGCATGTTCAAGTTCAATCAGCTGCCACACATTTGACCTTATGCATTTGAGAGCTTAGTGCCTGGTATGAACTTCCATTATTGTCTTGCCTTTCTACTCTAATTGATGTCATTGCTTACCCCACCAATTCGTTTTATTAATCCACAACTTTTTGAATAATTAGAGATAACTTTCTTGGTCATTGCACTGTTGCCAAGGCCTGACATTTTTCCTTCAACAACACTTCTCTGTTGAAGGGTCACTAAAATAGCAATATCCCTAAGGCTCCCTTTGTTTTATAAAAAATGACTCTGGGGAAAAAAAATCCGGGTTTTATTTTATTTGATTGTTGCAAGATTTCTTGATGAACCAAAAATATTTTCTGGTATTATTTTCTAAGAAAGTGTTATTAAGGAAAAGCCTCAACTAAACAATATATATATTTTCTCAGCATGATGAAACTTTTTTTTAATTATTATTTTGAAATAAACGGAGTCGAAGTATTCTTTGTATAAAGGTGTTTACAATTGCCTTGATTACAGAACTTTTTGAAAACCTTATCAGGGTTTGGTCAAATTAATATAGTTATGTCATGAAATGGCGCCTGCCATTGAACTTCTTTCATGTGAACAAGTGACCTAAAGTGCATAATGTTACATTTGCCATGCTCTCCAGGTTAGGTGTTAATGGAGCGGGGACTATACCAGTGCAAGACATCTACTATTATATAGTTTTCTCTAAAAGAAAAGCAATTCCTATACTAACCCCCCCCCTCTCTCTCTCTCTCTCTCTCTCTCTCTCTGTGGCATCATCTTTCCTGTGTTTGTATTGTAGCTGTTTGGGTGAGAATCACAGGAACATATGCTTATGATCATTAGCTAATTCTTACTTTTGTACCGTCAGGAGTTCAAATTGGCCATTGCCTATGAATTTCAGATCTAAAATATGACACCCTTAAATTAATTTATTTTGTAATTGTACTGCATCAATATTTTTGATGTGTGATTTGATTCAGAAGATGAACTAAACTATTGCATAAAATGACATTCGTTTAAAAATAAATAAATAAAAATTAATCGATCAAAATATGTCATAGATCTTAAACAGCTGAATGAAAGGAATAGCATTTTGTAATGGAATATTCTTTTATTGTACCTCAAATTTATCATGTTAATAAATCTTGACTCCATGGTCCATGGTTAGAGTACCAACACGGGATGCACACTGTTACTTCTAAACAAAATTTTAGATTTAAATTTTATATATATATATAAAAAAGACATCGATAGAATTTTGACTCTTTAAAAATCTTACTCAACTCAAACAAAATTTAATTAAAACTAATATAATTATCGAATACGAATGATTTAAAAAAATTATAAAGGATAACTTCATCTAAGGATTTTGGGTGGCATTAATTCTCAAAAAAGAAAAGGAAAAAGGTTGTCTTAATCGGTAAGCTTGACCCACATAATATTAAAATTAAAATTTCTTATAGAACAGAATTATTGATGGACCGTGCAATTTCCACAAGGACAGCTTAAAAACAACTACTTTTCTGAGTCTTCAAATGGAAGTCAACCAAATTCCAATAAATATATATATTAGATAGGCCAACCCTAACAAAAATCAAACAAAAGTCAAGAAGAAAGCTAGTTGGCCCGGCCTTGATCCAATGTATACGAACCACGAGTAAAGAGGAGGTAAAAAAGTTATTTCATCGAATTGCCATCTACCCAAATTGTGAAAGCGAAAGAAAGTAAGATTTGCATCTACATAGAAAGAGGAGAAATGATTTTTTTAGATTGAATGGTCAGTCATTCTATTCTCTTAATTAAAAATCTCGTTTGAGAATGATAAAAAAAAATTTAGGAGAACAAATCATTTAAATGAGTTTTACAGTATTCGAATCGAATTAATTAAGTAAAACTCAGATATTGATGGTGAAAAAAAAAAGAGAATGAAAGGTTTTTTTTTCCTAGGAAGGCAACGCCCGAAAACAAGCGATACATACAAACATCTTGAATGCAACCCGTTGTTACTTGCACGTAATTACATGTAAATTATGGATAATTTTCATGAAATGTGAATAGCGAGCGTAGTGGCATAAACATCTTTATTTTGAAAGTGTAACTCATGTAACAGTGGAGCAATGAGATACAAATTACATTGGTCTGGTAGAAGCGCTCGTAGAGATAGGACGTGATCACATGATTATTCGAATAAAATTTTCATAGCTGGTGGAAGAGCTCAAAGAAATAAGACGTGTTCACACGGCTGCTTGAAAAAAGATTTTCAAAAGTGACAGAAACACTCAAAGAAATAGGGCGTGATCACGTGACTATCACCTTAGGGGAGTTCCCTCTCTTCTCTCTTTCCTTCTATTTGTCTTACTTTTATGTGTTGAGTATCTTCAAAAAAATATAAAAATAAAAATAAAAAGTAAAATTAAATAAAAAGTTCTGGTTTCGATTCTTATTTTGCATAGTTGCTGTAATTATTCTAAAGAATGTGCTGAGTTCCTCTGCTTTCTTACTCTTTACGTACATTGGGAATAATGTAGAGTTGAGAATATTTGATTGCCAAAAAGAAAATGGCCTCAAGTTAGTGAGATATACTCAAGGTTTATTATTCATTATGTATGCTTGATTTGAACTAAATTATGTGATAGATAATTGATATTAGTGATTATTATGGTGCATGATCAACAATTCATCTTTTAATGGTTAAATTAAGAGATAAAATAACTTGATTTGACACAAAATCTACCTAAAGTGAGGATTGGACCTTATAAAACAACACATCTTTTGTTCTCTCAATTTTTTATTTTTTTTTTTTAACATAGAGCACATGAAATATGAACATAAACATAAAGCACATGATATGCAAATATCACACTAATATAAGTCACAAAAAAATCTTGTGGTGGCGCACGATGCTCATATTATTTCCTCTCGCTTCTCACCTTCCTTTTGAATTAGTTTAATTTGTTAAGAGTATCCAAAAATTTATAGATTTAGTGATAAAATTTTAATTAAAATTTTGATTTTAAATCTTGAAAATAGAAAAATCACTACAAAGACAATACGATTTTAGTCACGGATTTTCGCGACGGAAAAAATTCGTCGCTATTTTGCGATAGATTTATCGACGAAAAAGTTTTTCGTCGCTAATTTGCCACAAAATTTGCAACGAAAAGGAAGTCGTGGCTAAATTAGCGACGGACACATCATTCGTAGCAAAATTCGTCGCTAATTAATGACGAAAAAATTTTCGTGGCTAAATTCGTCGCCAATTGGGAAAAAAAAAATTTTCGTTACAAATTTCGTCGCTAAATATGGCAAATTTTGCCGCGGATTTAAAATTCATCGCAAAATTTAATCTTTTTCGCAAAATTTAATCTTTTTTTAATAGAATTTTATATTTTTCTTTTTCTTTTTATTTTATTAATATGTAATATTTAAGTTAAAAATTAATTTAGCAACGGATTTGTTTTCTGTCGCTAAATGAAAATCTCAATCCGTCTAGGTCTTTTATATATAATTGAATAAAATATATCCGGTAATTTAGCGACGGATTAAAATCCGTCCCTGAATTTAATCTTTTTTTAATTAGAATTTTATTTTATTTTTATTTTATTTTAATAAAATTCAGCGACGGATTCCGTCCCTGAATTTAATCTTTTTTTAATTAGAATTTTATTTTATTTTTATTTTATTTTAATAATTTCAGCGACGGATTCCAAATCCGTCGCTGAATTTTATATTCTTTTAATTATCATTTTATTTTATTTTTATTTTATTTTATTAATTTATATTAACAAATCATATTATTATTTTATAATATTTTAATTTACATTTTATTTTATTATATTATATTTTATTTTTTAGAAGAATAATGTTATTTAATTCTTAAAAAAACCATATATTTTATTTTATTTAAATTATATATATATTTTAATTAATTTTTTTTTTACTTTTTTTGTTTGATTTAATATTTTTTATTATTGTATAGGTAATTTGATTTTATTTATATTATTTTATTCAATAATATAAATTTTTTAATTAAATATTAATGCTCGCGCGGGCACTGGCGCATGCACGCACGGGCGCCTGCCTGGGGAATTTAACGACACATAATTTTTGTCACTAATTTAGGGGAAAACAAACCCGTCAAAAAATTATCCGTCGTTGAATTAGCGACGCAAATCCGTCGCTGATTCCGCCCATGCGCCAGAAAAACCACGTGCCCACCCACCCCAGAACCAACCTGCAACCGGCCTGCCCTGCTCGCCCGAGCCAGCACCCCCACCTACCCGCAAATTTAGTGACGAAAACTTATTTGTCGCTAAATTTAGCGACGGATTCCAGATTTTCGTCGTTAAATTTAGCAACGGATTTCTAATTTTTGTCGTTAAATTTTTGCGACGCGTTATTAGCGACGAAAAATTTTTCGTCGTTAAATCCGTCGTTAAATTTGTGGTTAAAAGGTTGTTTTTTTATAGTGAATAACTGTCAGGATAATTAGTCTCTTAATTGGATCTATAATTATTTAAATTAATTTAATCAGATTTTTAAATATCGATAGTGAAATAAAAAAATTATTAAAAGTAGTTTCCTAAGGCATTTGAGTCACATTATTGGCCGTGTATTCGTCAATCCATGATCTCTCTACGCCCTGACTTAAATTAAATAATTGATAATTCGACTAAAGAACTTCATCAGTGAATTAGTGGGCACGGGCACCCATCTCAAATCTCTTTAAAAGCATTTTAAGTTAATTATATTAATGCCCTTGAGTTACTGCAAAGCCATGTTAAACAAAGCTAAGTTGATTTTGAAATTCATAGGATTCCATAATTACGTACGAGGGAAGAAATTGTTTGCCGTACTTCATTATCCTCATCTTCTTGGGCTATAATCATACAAGTCAGTTACCATATTATAATAAGACCGATGATTTGACTCATCAATTATTTCTCCCGGTACTAAAATGATTTGGTCGATCCTTATTATTTTTTTTTATCCTAATATCTAAAATTCTGATATTTAAAATTTTAATTAATTTAATTTAAATATATAAAATTAAAATTAATTTAATTTAAATATATAAAATTAAAATTAATTTAATTTAAATATACATAAAAATCTGATTTAATATTTTATTCTATTAAATCATCCAGATCACCCGATCCTTATTATTTATCGTGCTCACACCACTTTTGATGCTCCCTTTGACGTCTCTCCTCTCTCTCTCTCTCTCTCTCTCTCTCTCTCTCTCTCACAGATACTCGATGACAATAGACAAAGTATTCTTTTTCAGGTTCGCTTTAACCCATTAGTGAATCTATGCACATCTTTTCTTTATGGTTTTGGAAATTACCCTTTACTGAATTTCTTCTTTTTGAAAGATAATGAGAAACCATTACACTTTCCTCAAAAATAAGCCATATTTAAAGAACAGCTCATTTTATTTATGGATTATCTGAATTTTTTTTTTTTATTATACAAAAATTTAAACCCTAAATCTCAGTTTGAGAAGAAGGATTATGATAATTATCTAAGTTTTGCTAAATAGTGAATAGTGCAAAACAGTTGGTTCCAAATATGCATTGCATGGTTATTTATTTGCTATATTGGCATGCTTGGAAAACATCAACTTCATTCAATATATTCTATCTTATTTTATTTTATTTTATCTATAATATGTTTTATTAAAATAAAAATAAATGTTTAAAAATATCGAGTTTTATAAATAAAAACTAAATTTTTTATAAAAATAAAATTATTATCGTAAGAAAAATTTTTTTGTCTTAGAAATCTTATTTATTCTCAATTTAATATTTTTTATGATTATTTATGCTAAAAAATGTCATGTAACATTCTCCCCGTGATAGATATATTCTTCCTTATATATATATATATATATATATACTAGGTTATTTCCGGGGCATGCTTTTGACTAATCGTACTTGCAGCTTGGCCAATTTCAAATAAGTTGTGAGTAGGAAATTTTTTTTTTTTTTTTGAAAAGCAATTTCATGGAAAAAAAATTATTTATTACTATCGTGTTGGAAAAACTACTATTATATTTTATTGACTTATGACTCTCAAATTTATTTTCCATACTTCAGAAACTTATTTTCCAATTTTCTTTTCGTTGTTTAATGTTAATTAATAGTGTTTATTAACTCGGATATTTTATCGACAAGCAACACACGAAAAAAATAATAATAAACAAACAACTACTCTTTCCTCTCCTATACTTAAAAACCAAGTACATAATGGTTTACCACCAAGTTAAACCTTTTTTTTCTTTTTTTTTTCTTTTTTTTTCTTATATATGAAAATTTAAAACTCGAGATCTATTAAAAAAAAATAATATCAGTTGATTTATAAGTTATTGATTTCTTTTCTTTTTCTTATTCTACATAATTGTAAGATTAACTAGACAATAAATGTAGTTTTCTACATATTTATAAAACCCCCAATCCTAATTCAAGAGATTTCATTTTAGAATTTTTTGATACAATCTCAATTTTTTTTTTTAAATTAAATCGATTAAATCAACTTTAGTTGATGCTCATAAAGCTGAGTTTACCAGTAATATCTAGCCAATATCCTGTCCCATGTGATATATGTGAATAGAAAAAATAGAAAAAAAAAATACCATAGAAATGGGAAAACACATGAGAAATGTGCCATGTGGAATTCAATCAGATATCAAATGGGACCTCGTATCCACAATTCCAACAGCAAGTGGATCTTGCTGTCTTATAATGCCAGAAAATTGCTTCTTAAAGTTGCAGACATAAAATCCCCATAAATGAGACCTCCCCCAACCCTAATCTTGTTCTTCTGCACCTTGCTAATTACATACTTGGCATCGAACTCCTTATCAAGAATCTCGAAATCAAGAAATACGTTAATGTACTATCAAAAAATTCTGAATTTGCTCTAATAATAATAATAATAATAAAGATAATCTTTTATCCAAATTATAGTTAAGATGGGACCAAGTGATCAAGGGAAACTTTGATTTCCATATACTAATTTTGAATTGACACTAGGTGGACTTGATAAGATATGTACTTTAAAAGGGTCTAATTTAATTTGTGAATTTGCAGACATGAAGATAAAAATAAAGGGAAGCAGCCACTCTTGGATGCCCGACATTGCTAGAGCCGAGCAAGTTGTTGCCAAAACGTCAAAGCGACTTTATGCAACCCCCACCTTTTTCTAAACTCACCACAATGCCTTCTTCATGGAGGCTTCATTGAGAAAGAACCTTTTTTGTTGGGAAATGCTCGGCTGCTGCAACCTTGCAACCCCTAATTGGTCAATTCTCTTCCTTTAAAAGAGAGAAAAGAAACCTTTGTTAGGATCCAATTAGGGCCTGCGTAATGCTCAGGTCTGACACAATTAATTTTTTATGAAAGAAAAGGTACGCCCGAAGGGGTACATTTGATGAATTTTGTTTTATATAGTATAAATAAAAATACTAATAGACTAGTGGAAAATTGGACAATGCATTTTAGATGAAAGCCTGCACATGAAATTAGTTTTGTCACCAAAAAATATAAATATAACAAAGCAAAAAAAAAGCATAACATATATAATTAACTCAATTCGCCGTATTAAAAAAATAAAAATTCTAAGTGAGTTTAAGACAAATAAAATCCAAGAAATCGAACAAGATACAAGAGTGATTCACATGCCAAAAGCTCTCAAAGATTCTACAAACCTAGTTAGCAACAAATAAAATTAAAAAAAAAAAATTGATCAAGAAATTCTCCATAAATCATCATAGAATTAATTGAATTCGACATAATGGATAAAGATCTGCGTACTCCAAGTGATAAAAGAAGAAATCAAACAAATTTCCAAGAGTGAATATTAAAAAGTTTTTTTTTTTTTGGTGAGATAATGAAAAATGACATGAAATTTTTCCTAATGATGAAAGAAAAATATACACCACACCCCCATGATTTGCTTACAACGCTGTAATTGAGTCCTCAAAAGCAAAATCTTGTAACATGTTTTGTTGGGAAAGTTCAAGATCAGAAAGCATGGGATTGTAACTAATGAGAGAAGAGATGTCACCCCAAGTGATGTTGCTCTCTCCAGAGTTACTACTTGTTCCGCAGCTACTCCCACTGACTCCTTCCATTGATCCATATAAATTATTCTTCAAACCTTCTAGTATTTGCGGATTGCTCTGGTTAATGGTGAAGACAAACTGATCTAAATCCGTAGTTGAATCCAAACAATCAAGTCCTTGATACATCATGTTGGCGGAGCTCAATGACTCAGTCATAACATCAAAGTTGGTGTAGTTGCTGTTTAGAGTGACGGTGTTGTCAAAGACAAGTTGTTGATCTTGAACTGCGGACGACAAGTTTGGCTGATAACAAAAATTCGCGATGTTAATGTTGTTGATGTTTGATTGTTGCTCTTGATTATGGTCATAATGATGATGATCAGAAAATCTTCCTCCAAGCTTGATCAACAATTTCCGGAGAGAAGCTTGGTCCTTGATGTGAGCTTCTTGGTCCACTAGTATTGGATTGCTCATGACGGGCACATGACCAACTGGTGGCAGCTGAGGCCATGAGTATGGTGTAGTAACTTGGTTAATTGCAGTGGCACTATTGTCTTGCTTCATGCGTGCGGTGGCTGCACGGCGAGCTTGTTGCTCCTTCCTGTGCTTACCTAGCAGTTTCTTCTTCAACCTTGTGTTCCAATAATTCTTAATATCATTATCTGTCCTTCCCGGTAATTGTGCTGCTATTATAGACCACCTACATATAGTATACGCTCACAAGTTAATACTATTAAAATAAGAAAAGGATGATAGAGCTAACAAATTATTGTTGGATATGATATTTCTTTACATAGGATTGTCCGATAATTGTAAGATGGAGAATGTCACAAGATTTTTTTATGTACAAAATTATTTTCGGAGAAAATATTGAATAATACCTGCTACCAATACTTATGTAGAGGCTGCAAATAATGTTATCTTCTTCTTCAGAGAAGCCACCATGCTTAATATTAGGTCGAAGATAGTTGAGCCATCTAAGACGACAGCTCTTACCACATCTTTTCAGTCCTGTAATCAAAAATTTATAGTGCATGCCACGATCATTAAATTTATATATAGGCCTAATTGAAATTTTAAAAATAATAATAATAATAATAAAGCATAGAAGAAAATAAAAAAGCGAAAAGAAAAAGGGGTGTCAAGTAAACACCAATTTTTTGAGGCAAAGCTATCCAGTTACCCCCGGTACCATGTTGTTCGATGTAGGATTTGAGCTTAGCATCTTCTTCAGGAGACCAAGGGCCTTTCTTCACGCTTGCCTTGTCACAACATGGTGCTCTTCCCATCTTAAAGATATTCCACTTTGAAGAACTTGTGTGCTTCTTTTCTTTTTTAGCTAGCAAGCACACAGCTTTGTTGAAGATAATTGAGAGAGAGAGAGAGAGAGAGAGAGAGAGGATAATTTGCCTTGAGAAGTGGGTAGGAGTGAGATTTTAATGGGTAAGAGGAGAGAAAGAGAGAGACGTGGAAGAGTCGGAGAGACAAAATTAAAAAATTGTAGGGAAGAGAGGTGGAAACTTTATACCGTATAGAAAAATATTAGTGCAGAATATGAGAATTGCCAGAGCAGGAGACCGGGATTTTCTCATTTGTCTTCTTAGTCCAGAATCTTCTCTCTCTCTCTCTCTCTCTCTCTCCCCACCCAAACGTTAAGTGTACAATAAGGTCAGTCACGAATCTGTCACGGACAATCCTGATCGTCCATTTAATGGCCACAATTAGAAAATAATAGGGATCTAGTAGTTGCGTTGCGCCCAACTTAGCCACGGATAATCATTTTATTTCACCAAAATTAAGGTTCTTCGGACACCAGTTCAATATAATTCTCATACACAACTCTTTTATGCACAAAAAAAAACATATGAAATATATGTAATAAAATATTTAACATTCGAAATTATAATTAATATGCTTAATAAATTGAGAGATTTATACCCAACTACTCCTATCTCTTTCATTCTTGATGATTAGCGTAAGAAAGGAGTCTAAAGTTAAACAAGATGAAGGCCAATTCTTTATTGAATTATGCACTTTTTGTTCAATATTTCAATTTTGATTCCGTCTCCGTGAGAAATGGTCCATAAATCAACTCTTAAGATCTACCTTTTCTTATTTTCATCACTCGGAGGGTAGTACCCTTTGTAAGAGAAGAGGGATTATGGGGGGCCAATTCTTTCAATTGTTTGGAACGTTTGTAATAAAGATAGTTAATTACTTTCGGTATAAATACATGATTGGATTGAAATTTTTAGTTTAATTTTTCTTTTTTGTTTCCAAAAAAGACTTTGATCTGCTTTACTAAGAATACTATTCGGATACATAATTATCGGATTACATCTATTTATGTAATTTTTATTAATTTGTATAAACATCGTTTTCATCATTTTTGTAGCTAATTGGTTATGGACCATATTTTGTAATTTACTACCATTTTCGTGTGAGTAATTAAATCTAATCTCGTAACAAATATTCTTTACCACTCGGATATCCCTCAGAAACTCACTACGGTAAGATTCTTGTTTCCACATTATAGTAAGATATTAATTATATGCGTTACAATCCGGGGAAAACAAAGCATTTTCCTCCTGGTAGGTGACCAAATAAACAACGACATTTAGTTGATGTGGTTTTTTGAAAACAGATTTGACATTGTTTGGCTTTGAATGTGGACTATAAATATCTATTCTTTTAGCCATGAGTAATTAACCATAACAGTAATGCTGATTGAGATAGTTCAATGTCACAAACAATGCATAGGCATGAATAATCTTTCAAACGAAGTTTCATTCAACATAAGAAAATTATGTTTTATAAGCACTATTTTGGATTCTCTATTCTATTTAATTCTGGTTTTAATATTTTTAATTAGAACGTAAATTTTTTTGACAGAAAATATAAAATTTTTCAAAAAGAAAAAAAATATATATTTTGCAAATGAATATGAAATGATAATTATATTAATGAATTTTATTACCAAGGTAATCTTTACAATATGAGAACGCTCTCCCCTGACAATGGATGAAAACGTTTACCTTTCATTTTTCAGAAACTCTTTGAGGAGAACAAAGGAAAAGGACCATGTTTTCCAAAAAAAAAAAATACATATTAATATGTGTGTGTGTGTTTTTTTTTAATGACCAACCGATATTCAAGTTGTCGGAGACTGTTTCGATTCGAATATCATGGGGTCCAATTTATGAATTTCCTCTTTTTGTATCTATATTTTTATTTTTAAGATTTGAATTTAAAATCTTGATTAATAGAATTTAGTGTATTGTCATTAAATCCACAAAATGGTGTGTACTATTATATGAATTGATGCTAGGACTATATCCCAATTAAAGAGTCTTTCACTTCATATTCCTTAACAAACAATCATCTCATCTCATTCTATTCTTAGAAGCTGAACAAGTTCTTGACAAACTCTCTTCTAGCAAAGAAGTTAGTATTTCAATTTCTCAATTAGGAAAAGAAAAGGACATTGTCAGAGACGCATCGGGAAATATATTTGGGGGTGGTTGTGGTGGCTGTGCAGTTGGGCTGGTTCCATATTTGGCACAGTACCTCTATTCACCACTGGCCTTCCAGATAGACAAGTCTCATCGTTAAGATTCAAATTTTGAGATTGATAAATATACATAGCTGCACGATATATTTCTTACATATTTATACCACTATTGAATCTATGTGTGCATTTTGCAATTATTCTAGTAAATGAAACTAACGGTTCACTAATCTAGTAACGGCACAAGGGAAAAACTAGTACTACCGGTGTGAAGAGATAATGTAAATAATACAAATAGATATAATCCGATGATTAATACACTCGGTGACTTATTTGAAGTATAGAGATTGGAGTTCTTCTAATTACTAATTTATTTAGTCATTATGTATGAGAGATTATCATTTATTATATAACCCTAAACGCGTAGTTATTTTATTGAATTTAAAAACAGAAATATCATTATACGGACATTCAAGTGATAAAAAATTCTTGTTCAAATATTTTTTCCAAAATCTAGTATTCAAACTCTCGTGACACGTGTATTTTTACGATTTTCATACCGTAATAAAAAAAACCCTAAAAACAAAAAGATAATACAAACCAAAAGGAAATAATAAAGAATTGGTTAGAAAAGAAAAGTAATACCTTCTCAATGTGAGTTGGATTAAGAAGGTGAATTTCGATTCTTTTTCTAGAAAAATTTCATCCCATAAGAAGTAGCTCACTTGACAATCTATCACGGCAATGGAAGACTGGGTTCATTTTAGTTTGAAAAATAAAAAGAAAATTAATTGTGAGAGCCCAGATTATAAAATTAAGAAAGTAGTTTTTTGTTTTAATTTGTATACATATTTCTATAGTGAAAAATAACATTCTATAAATAAAAAAATAGAAAATCAAAACTCATATCCTTGTAGTTCAAGTAATCTTTTTAAAACTCGCTATTTTAATTATGTTTAACTTGAATAAGTTTAAATATTTATTTAATTATATTAAAATATACTTATTATTAAAATACTTGACACAACCCAAATAAGAACTTTTTTTTTAATTTCTTGAGATTATCCTCAAATATAATTTGAAAGAATATATATATTTTAGCTGATTATTAATATTCATAAATCTGATTAATTTGGTTCAAATAATTATGAAATATAATTTATGATTTAATTCTCCAATGTTTATTTTGTATTTTTAAAATTTAAAATTAAAATCTTAATTAAAAAAAGTGTTATATCCTGTCACTGTAACCTTGGTAAGGAAATACAAGCAAACACCATCACGGAGAGATGGTAGTGTGCGGATGGGCCATGTCATAGAAATGGGGTGGAAGCAGTCCACTGTCACATCATCGGCGTCACCTTTTGACTAAATCTCCCGTCTGTTGCGGGCCTTCCTACCTTCTCCTCTCTCTCTCTCTCTCTCTCTCTCTCTCTCTCTCTCTCTCGGATTATTGTGGAAGATTAATTGTGTCGTTAGCTTCCCACTTTTATTAGATAGGGTTTAAAAAAATCTTAATTATTTATTTTATTTATGATATTTTTTATTAAAATAAAAATATTATGTAAATTGTAAGATTTTATAGTCAAACAATTTTATAATGAATTACAAATTACTTTATTACTATTTTTATAAAAATTTACCTAATTTATTAAATAATAATTATAATTTAAATTAAAGATTTTATAATTGACAGAATTACTATAATAATCGTTAGAGAAAATAACAGCTTCAGTTTTATGGATCCTTGTTTAACTAGAAAAAGAAAAGATATAATTCTGAATTATAGCCGTTGGTTTTGGATGTTACTTTAATCGGAATAAGACGAGTCGCTGGCCTGATTCATCAAACAATTAATGGACGAGGAGGGGGAAAGAGAGAACAAAGGACGTGAACTAATATACGATTGTGAGAAAAATATTAAAATTTTTAATTAAAATTTAAATTTAAATTTTATCGAATTATATTAAAAAATTTTTTTTTTAAGAGATGTGATCGTGAATCGAATTAAATTAATTAAAATATAATTTTATATATAAATTTGTGGAAAGTGCTTTATGGCACCAAAAAATATTAAAAGACGTGTGAATGGAAAACACAAGATAAATAACTGGATTTTGGGTCCAGAAAGAATGGTAAAAAGTCGATGTGCGAGAGAGAGGGAGATTAAAAGAGGTGTGAACGGGAAACCACAAGATAAATACCTGGATTTGGGTCTAGAAAGAATGACAAAAAGGTCGATGAGAGAGAGAGAGAGAGATTTGGGTCTGGATTTGGGTCTAGAAAGAATGGTAAAAAGCCAATGATGGCAATATATAATATGGTTTAACTTTTATTTAGCAGGTTATTTTCACATTGCCAATTTTCTTGTGCATACCAAGAGGTTTAATGTTAAAAAGAGGTGAAGACACAACACAAATCTTTTCAACAAGGCAGAAAGGCTAGGGTTTTCTGGTATAGGCCTCCCCCCACCCCCTCTTAACATTCTTCTCAAAATGGTCAATTTTTTAGTTTTTAATTTAAAAAAAAAAAAGAAAAAAAAAACCCATCAAGCTCAAACACCACTTTTCTTCTCAAGGCCCACTTTTCTTCTCAAGGCATTCATATGTCTTTGTAAGAAAGTTCAAGACAATTTAAATAATATGTGGCTTCACACACAATCACTTTTACCAAGCAAGTGTTTAGCATTATTGTTAGTGTGACATCAATGTGTTATATAAAGACTCAACACTCTCTCTCTCTCTCTCTCTCTCTCTCTCTCTCTCTCTCTCTCAAATAAGTGAGATTAACCAAGAATTTAAGAAATGCCAAGATATTGGGCAAACATGCAATGATATGAACATTATTTTCTGTTTTAGTATTTGAAGTTTTTGTAATGCTTTTTCTTGTTCTACTGGTACATATGTCGGTTTCTTTTGAGGGAGACACTAAATCTAAATTTAGAATTGTAAGATTTTTCCCATATTTATTTAACTAAATATAGATTGACGATATTGATGGGGGGGGGGGGGGGGCCGGGGGACTAGAGTAGTGTAGGATTTTGGCTCTTCTTCACTACAAACTTTCATTTGAAGCATTTGAATCATCCACGATAAATTAGAAGCCAGCTTTCTTTTTTCTGGTTTAGCTATCTGTACACTTACTTTTCTTTTAACATGTTTCATTTTAGTATCTTAACCATTAATCATACGATAAAAACAACAAAAAGGAGAAAATTAGTTTGTCCTGTTTGGTTTTACCCCCCCCCCCTTGTGATTCAAAACTTGTCAAAGTGATTTATTTATTTTTTACTTGATCATTAAGAAACATAATTAATCCAATTCGAGTAGTTATGAAAACTCAATTTAGAATCTGATTCTCTCAATATTAATTTTTTTATTTCTAAAATTTGAATTCGAGATCTTAATTAAATTAGTTTAATAATTTTGTCATTAGATTTATAAGTCATTAATAAGTGATTTGTTTTATAAATTATTTGTGATCGTAATATTTTAAAATTTGGAACAATTTGTGGGGGAAAAAAATAAAATAATTTGATCCTCAAATAATTTTGAAAAATCATCATTTTGCCTTCTTGTGCACCCATGCATCCCTTTTTTTTTTAATTCGATTATACTTTTAAACGATGAATTGAGAGCGATAACCATCCATTCTCAAACCCTAATATTTCTTCTTCCCTGTATCCCTCTCTCAAATCTCAAGTCTCAAATCTCTCTCTAATTTAAAACTGACGCTAAATCTTCAAATCTTTTGTTGAAAAAAAGGCTTTCATTTAACGTATACCAATCAATCTTATTAAAAGACAAGCTAATTAAAGACGATAATGATATTGAGAGTCGTTTCTTTGGCTGATGTGAAGCAGTATCAATTTTACTGTTTAAACATTATGATTTTGTCCCCGCCATTGAAACCCTTTCACAAGTTAAAAAGTCTTCTTCTACTATTCATACCTAGACGGGTCCCAACGTTATGAGATGACTAGGTAGGATGGTACTAAATGTGTGGCAACCCTTTGTACAGAATTAAATGTTAATGGACCCCAAATATTAAGAATACCATGTGCAAATAACATGAATGAACACAACCATCCCAAACCTTTGCTTAAACAACTATTTCCCACTAATTACAGCTGTAATGGATTAATCCTATTATAAAATTCGTGAATGGATTTTGCCTTGTGATCATCACATTTTGTAGGACTCAATCATCTGCAGCAAATGGGCTACTGATGCATTTGAGTGCCGCCACTCATGGACCTATTTTTAGGCGACTTCGGAACATGTTAAATTAGGGTTAAGTTGATACGGTGGATAAAAATATTAAATTTTTTAATTAAATTTAAATTTTAAAAAATTAAAAATTAAAAAAATTTATATTAGGAGAACTTTCTTTAAATTAAATCCGATAATATTCAAATCAAATTAGTTAAAATATAATTATAAATATCGATTGATTATAAAAAAATAATAATAATAGTATAGCGAAAAAAAAGGCTCATGGAAAGTTACATATTTATTATAACTTACTCGGTGTTTGACAATCTCATGGAAAGAGAGGTAAAGGGCAAAAAGAGAAAAAATGAAAAAAAGAAAGGAAAGGGATGTAAAATTAAAAACAACAAAATTTGTGACAGGAAAGAAAAGAAAGGGAATTAAAACAAAAAATTATGTTTGATTAGGTAAGAGAAATTGAGGAAATATATTCAAAAAGTGAATAAATTTATTATTTTATTCTTTTTATTTTTTATTAGATTTTTAAAATATAAAATATAAAAATAAATTTAGTGTTATAATTTTAAAAGGGAATCACACACCTCCAAAACATACTAATTTGATGGGATTTAAAAATTGGGTTATGAGGATTTCGTAAAAACCCTATAAAATATGTTCTTCAGTCAGGGCTCTCATACGTGGTCGCAGGCAGGCCACATGAGCTATTAGTGGACAGGGCTCTAATTGGGTTTTTTCTAAAAGTTTTGTGACAATAACAATTTTGAACATTACTCAAATAAACCTAAAATTTAAAGAGTTATCTATAAATATTATTTTATATTTTGAATGGTATTTCTAAATGATTCTCAAACACATAAATAAATCAAT
The DNA here is from genome assembly GCA_033439265.1 of Dillenia suffruticosa. Lineage (NCBI taxonomy): Eukaryota > Viridiplantae > Streptophyta > Magnoliopsida > Dilleniales > Dilleniaceae > Dillenia > Dillenia suffruticosa. The sequence continues at coordinate 6,100,240 of JAVTVX010000027.1, forward strand.
ACGGGTTTAAAGGAGCTTAGTGCCCAAAAAGTTAGACTAATTGGGATTCTGTGTTTATTATTTCATATCCGAACAAAGAAATTCGTAATTAGAGCTATAAATATCTTTGCTCCCGAGAGGATAATCTAGTGGTCATAATCCCTCTTTCATAATATGATAATTTTGTATTCAAATCTAACAAAAAAAAACTATAAATATCTTTCAAAATAAAGTGTTTCTATGTCCTGTGTCATCCCTCTTGATAGGAATAATCTTAATATATATATATATATATAGAACACAATATACCTGGTCCTTGTTCATCATAAAAAGTTCTTAGTGCTGGAGAGAGAGAGAGAGAGAGAGAGAGAGAGAGAGAGAGGAAAAGGTCAATTTCCCAGGATTGGCTCAACTGCAAACTTGTTAATTCCATCGTATAAAGTTCCTTTGTATGTGTTGCCACCTTTTGATTTCACTTTACCCCAAAAAAAAAAGAAAAAAAAAAAGAAAATTGAAGTCAGGAAAAGAAAACGCGGTTTCCTTTCTCTAGATCTTGGAGCTAAAAGTGGGAAATATTCTCTGTACATTGAAGGAGTTGTAAATGAAGAGGTCACACCCCCACAAAAAAAAGAAATGGTACGACCAGGAAATATATATATATTTGAAATAGTAATGGAGGCTTCTATGGAAGATTAAATTAAATAATTTGAAATGATCAACTACATGACTTTAAAGATAATGGTAAAGCGGTAGAAAGTTATTTTTGAGTCACAATGGTTTAATTTAATTATCTACTGATGGGTACAATAAAACAACGTGTTACTAACGTGATTTGATTCAACTGAATGTAAATTGAATTTTTTTAAATATAATCAAGGTTCGACTCATATAAAAAATATCAGGTTCTCATATGTATGGAGCGTTCCCTGTTAAGAGACTCACCCTTCAAAAAGGAGGTATTACAATGATCAATCCAGAGTAATCAAAATGAAAGCTCAGATATCATATAATATCCAAGACGGTATAAAAAAAACAAAGCAACGTGCTATCAACAAAAATATTTTGTGAATTTTATTTTACTTGATAAATTAAATTCAAAATAAACGGCTCCACATAAATTGCGCTGCATGGATTCACTAGGGAAGCGGACATTGACACGAAAATTAAAAACCTCCTACCCAACACGAAAATTAAAAACCTCCTACCCAACATCGATGTACATCTCATCTAAATTCAATAAGACCAAATATATGATTAATCGAAATATAATTTTAAATATTGATAATAATATAAAAAAAGATCTACAAATATTTAGTTTAATAGAAATGATATTAAATCTTTTAATCAAAATTCATATTTAAATCTTGAAAATAGTAAAAAACTATATCGAGAGAGTTTTCCTTATAGAAAGTCTAACGGTAACTCGAATTGTATTAGTCGAAATATAATTTTGAATACTAATCGATCAACCATCCACAGAGAGAGAGAGAGAAAGAGAGAGAGAGAGTTCCCAAGGGAATAGTCTGATGATCATAATTCTCCTCCCTCAATTCTGAGATCCAAGATAGAAATTTTTGTGTAAAAAATAAAAAAAAATAAAAAAATAAAAGAGAGAGAAATCAGTTGGCCCAAAATATATGCCTCTTGGGCGGATTGGCAAGCCATGCACACGTCTTGGGCCTACAGTTCCCCATTTGCATCGCATTGGATAGCGCTGTTTGCTATTGAATTGTTAGGTCAACCACTCTTGATCAACAACTCAACTCTACTTGATTTTGATCAAACTTTGATTAAATTCGAACGGTCTTATTATATAATTATAACAAGTTTGAATAATAAAATTTTAAATTCAAAAATTCATCAAATAGATGGATAACATATTTTAGAATTTTAATATACATGTTTATGATTATAATATAAAAATAAAATAAAATAAAATAAAATATATTAATATATTATATAAAAATTGAATTTTCGACTCGAGTAAAAAAATTCAATTTTGAGTTTGAATACAGAGATGCTCGAGATCAAAGTTACTCGAATACACCCTTGAGCTCCTGTTATGATTGGTACGAGGAAAGAATGAGTAGCCGGCCAAAGAAAAAGCATGTCTCGGAATATTGCAGAAGGGAACCTTCCATGTCCTCTGTCGTGTTATATAATTAGAATCTTTTTTTTGTTCACCAAAAGAGCAATAAACGACAAACGACCAGAAATATCCTCTCTACAATTTCTCAAATTTCCGTCGCATTTGATTCAAATGGAAGCTACAATACAACAATCACTGCTACTGCTTTCATGTAATCACGAAGAAAAAATATTATTTAAAAAAAAAAGAAGGAAAATCTGGACCGCATTCTAAGAAGCATCTTTTTCTCAATTCATCTGCCAAAAACATTATCCTACTTAAAATGACCGAGAAAATAAGAGAAACCGATGTCTGCAATTAAAACTTCGACATTTCATTTGAAATATGTATAAGGAACAAAGAACTTGGGAATAATAGGTCCAAGACATCAAAAGTAACTAGCTCATGCACGCTGAAAGACCACCAGTCTTACAATGGGAAGGTGTTGAACAACACATCCCTCCTCTTCCACACGGTCAAGAAAGGAGACAACACCTGATCTTCCTACATCTCATTTTGGCAGATACAGCTTCCTCACACAAAGAAACAGCCCCCAAGAGAAACTTCATTCTAACCCCCCCCCCTCCGGAAAAAAAAGGGACACCAAAAGAGAAAACCCAATTGGAGAAAGGACCCACAAAATAGACACAAGGGTCATTCCTCCGCTTCTGCATATTCTACTAAAGACCCATTTCTTCACGTTAGAAAAAACCACGCCACACAAAAGACAGTATTAGCAGGAAAGCATATATATATATATATATGATCTCCAGAATATCTTTGTACGAAGTTAGCAGGGACCCATTTAAATTTCGGGCCAGAGGTGATGACCATCTGTACTCCAGGAAATTCTGCCATAAGAGTATTAATCAGTATATCAAATTTCCATATGCTATATAAAACTCACAAATAAATAATAAACAGCTGAATCAGGGAAAGATAAGTTACATGTTTCCTCTCCAGGCACCACTATATTGCACCTCACAATTTCCGTTTCGATCTCGTCCTTCTTCCCAGTTCCTCACTAACCTTTATACTGTTTTCTGGCTCAGAATCAGGTACCTCATACTCCCCACATATTTTATCATTTTTCTGAGTATCCCCATTGTGACAGCAAAAACAGGAATCATTAGCTGCCAACTTATGTTTAGGACAAAGTGATCCCGATAGCATACTAGACGAAATGACATGAATTAGAAACAACCTCAACTTGATTCGTAGTTTTCTGGGCTGGTTAAACATGTCATCACAGTGAAGTTCAGACAGTATCAACTGACGGAAATTGTTATTATCTTATATTTTTTTTCCAAGTTGAAGGGTTTGGTTTCACTTAACTGGCAAAACTCAATGATGTAATGAATCCTGAGGAAAAAAGTGAAATAACAAACGAAAGGGAAACAGTACATGAGACAATAAACAATGTCCAAATATCTTTCCACAAGTTGCTATTGTAAAAGAAACATGAAACCGCTAACAAAAATAAATAAATGAATAAAATCTTCTGTTCGAAACCTCAAAAGAAGAATCATAAAAGAATAATGTAAAATCCATATAAGAACAAATTTATGAAACACACATAACAGATCAAATTAGCAGAAGAGGGAGGGAAAACAAAAAACAAAAAAACAAAATAAAACAACACAAAAAAATAAAAAACAAAACCAAAAACAAGCAGCTGGAGGAAAATACTGTGTATTACATATCTCAAGTTTGGGGTGGTTCAACTGTAGCACATTGACATCTTGAAGATAACCCCTTAACAAATAAAGGAAATTTTCTTGGCACATCATAAATAGTCGTAACAATAGGAAAGAAAGGAACAGTAAAGCAAGCAAGTGATAAAATATCAAAATGCATGGAAAAAAAAATGCTGCAACACTTAATACTCAGAAATTATGCTAAGCGATGAACATGTCAATACTGACCAGAAATTACCTGGTTCTGTGAACCAATTAGTCCACCACCATCAACCAGGTGGGCATCTGCTTGCTTTTTCTGCTCACTGGAAGTACTGGACATTAGACCATTTCCCACCCTTTGAGAATCAGTGTGTCCATTTGATCCACCAACTTCAAGAATCTCCTCGCCAAATTCTGGCACCAAATTCTGCTGACACTTCACTCCATGATGAAGTGGGGAGGGATCAACAACAGTGACTCCACAGGTTGTCTCTAGAATTTCAGCATCAATATCTTTAGCATTATTGTTGCCCTCATAAGTTTCAAGAGTTTCATCCACCAACTTTACAGACTCTGGATCCTCTGGAACATCCTCTTCTGTAGCTAACACACTGACCACAGGAGAGAGAGAGAAGTTATGGCGTTGAAAATGATAAATAAAGGCCAAACAAAAGGCAAAAAGATCTCAACAAAATGCACAAAGATATTAATACAATATCATGTGAATAATAAAAAATAAGACAACAAAATTGAGTCGTCGTCATTTCCATAATCAAATGAAAAATTTTACCAGTTCAAAGCAATATCTTCTGATGCAATTCCAGTGGCATATTTCTGCTGTCTCCTTTTCTTGTAACTCACCCCTTGAGCTAGTAGATTGTAGTCACTGTTACTTGAAGAAGCTTTATGTCTTCTTTTCCTACCAGACTGCTCATCAGACTCGGAGATAGAGTGGACGGAAATTCCATCATTAGCATCATCGTTAATAGTGGGAACTTCAAGTATAACTTTTGGTTCAGCAATCTCCTGGGCATACTCAGAGTATTGGATACCATCTGGTTTAGAGTTTGCTTTCTTGTCACATAATTGGGGATAATTCCCTTCAAGGTCAATTGGGAGGATCGGAGAAGGCTTGAATATGAACTTGGTACACCGTTTGAAAAATGAGAAAGGAGTACTACTTGAAGAAGTATTATCCCCTCCCACTTGAGATGGAAGACCAGGTTTAAGACCACCATTAGAAACCTTGAGTTTTTCATGCGAGTCCAGAATAGCATTATGCAATGCACTCTGCTGCTTCAAAAAGCTTTTTGCCAAAATTTCTTTCCTTCTAGAGATAACTTTGGATTGTTGCTCAAGCTCGGATATCTCATCAATACCATATTTCAGATCCTCCAATTTCTTCAAATATTCAATCTGTACATGAATTTTTTCTCTATCTGCATGTAATAGCTCCCTTTGTTCTTTTAACTTCTCTCTTTGCATTTGGAGTTCTTCTATTAAATTATTCAGCTCTGACCATTCTTTATCCCTTCGTTCACGGTCTACATTGATCTCTGTCCTCTCAAGTTCGAGCTTTTTCATCTCGAGTGCAACATGTTCTTGTTCTTTTGTCAGCTTTTCCTTGAGAGAACTTATATGATCAAGTTCTCTCTTTTTTTCCTGCTCAAAGGCCCTCTCATTCTCCCTCAAAGAACTTTCTATTTCTTCCCGCCTCTTCTCAAGACAATTTTCCAATTCTTTTTTCTGCATATCAATGTCTAGCAGGACATCCGCACGTTCTTGCTGCATTTTGGTAAACCATTCAACATGTTCATGTCTCATTTTATTCATGAATTCCTCTCGCTCATGAGCAAGCGAATCACTGTCAAGCTTATATTGAGCTCTCAGAGCATCTTTCTCTTGCTTTAGGCTTTCACGCTCATCCTTCAGGAATTCAGAAACAGCTAGCCTCTCCTTGGCAATATACTCTGCTTCCCTGCGAAGTTCTTCTTTCTTCTCATCAACAAGTTCCCACTCTGTCTCAAACTTAGCCTTCTCTGCTTTTAGCTTGTCGGCCTCAGCCATGAGTTCCAACTTCTGGGCTCTAACCAAGTCAATTTCTTCTTTAAGCTTTGTTTCCAGAATCAACAATTCACTTGTTTCATTTTTCAAAGCCTCCACTTTCTCCCCTGCACAATCAACTTCTCTCTTCCTGAGTTCCAATAGCTCCAAAGACTTATGAAGATCTAGCTTCAAGCCACGGACATCTTCTTTTTCTTTCATCAACAGGACTCTCTTTGCCTCAATTTCCTTTTCTGCAGCATCAATATGTTTCTCTTTCTCATTGAGCAAATTCCACTTCTCAGTAACATCCTTCTCTTTGTCAAACAATGTCACTGATTGTACCTCCAATTCATGCTCCCTTTCCGAGATGAAGTCCTCCCGGTGTTTAAGATCCACTTCTCGTAGCTCCCATGTTCGTCTCTTGGCATCAATTTCATCTTCAATCAATTTACGCTTCCTCTCTACCTCTGCTTCAAACTCTGACATTTTTAATTTTAACAGGGTTTCTTGATTAGCCATAACCATCTTCTGTTGCTCCTACAAATGTGAGAAAATAAACGTTATACACTTCATAAAACAGATAATCACAAAAATTGCAGTAACTGGTCTATAAAACAGTCGACTTCAACTCTGTACAAAAAGAAACAAATTATCGCTCTTCATAATCAAGAAAACAAAATAAAGGTTAAGAGACTTATGATGAAGATGAAAAAGATATAAAATACTTACTGATTCTAGACTAGCGACTTTTTCCTGCAAAACAAGTAGCTCTTGCTCTCTCTTGTGGACATGAGCCTCCCTGTCAATAACAGCCTGCCATCAGAGGAAAAAAATATATATATATATTACCTCATCGCATACCAGAACATCAAATTGTCAAATAAACCACGTAAGAGTGTGTTTGTGGACCTCTTCTCTTGTCAACAGAGAAGCCTTTTTCATCTCCAGATTCATTTTTTCCTCGCAAAGGGATTTATGATCCTCCTCAATACTTGCTCTTGCAGAATCCAACTCTTTTGCCAGCCGAGTAAGATCCTCAGATCGTTTAGCACAGTAATTCTCCCTTTGGTTAAGTGAAGTCTGATTATCAAGCAATCTTTCTTGTCCTTTTTGCAGTAATTTCTGTCTTTCATGTAAAGATTCCCTCTCGAGAAGCATCTCTTTCTCCTTTGCTTCACAACTAAATCACATGAAATGTAGACTTAATTATTATTAGAGGGTAAACTAAACTATAAGAAGATTGGAACATATTCAAAGAGCATCAATCAATGTTGGGTTGAGTGTGCACACACACACACACACACACATATCCAAGCTGATGAAGTCACTCTTCTCACTGAACACATGCATTGCAAAGAGGCACTGCTTTTTAAAAATTAAACACTACAAATGCTAACCAAGCAGCCGGCACAGCATAATTTCTGTCCCCTCTGTCACAAGAACTCGACAAGGACTTCTATTCCTCATTGAGTTTAGGTGGAAACTCAATGCTAATTGAACAAAGGAAGAGAATTAAGAGAGAGAGAGAGAGAGAGAGAGAACATATACAGATCACGTACTCAGACTTGAAAGATATAATACGCCTCCTAAGATCATCTTCACGAGCTTCAACTTCATGTAATTTTCTTTCTGCAGCACGATGATATCTGTTGGCATCTGCCTCCAAAGATTCTGCAGCACGAAGCTTTGCCTCAGCCTCGGCAAACTTCACCTGAGCATCCTCTGACATGTTTCGTGCTTCAGCTAAACTACTCTCAGCTGCAACCTTAGCTTCAGCAGCTTCTGCACGCATCTCATGCAAGGCCTTCTCAAGCTGCAGAATAATTAGAGCAGAAAATCCAGACTAAGAACTCTAAAAGATAGAGAAAAGACAAGCGAGAACAGATTGAAGATTGTTAATTTAAAAAAAAAATGTTAGAGATGAGGAACTCACATTTGCTACACACACTTTCTCAACACCTAAAGCCTTCTTCAGTTTGTCTTCTCGGATCTTTGCTTCAGCAAATGCAGATGCATGGCCAGTTTGATCACGCATGTGAATTATTTCAGCAGATTCGGCAGTGGCCTTGAGTTGCTCATACTTGGAATTCCAGTCCTTTCTTTCCAGTATGAGAAGGCCCATGTTATGTTGATAGTCGAAAATCTATATCGAATTTAAGTTAGTCAGGTATAAAATACATGTAGGCAACCAGCATAGCTACCCTACTCATGCCAAATCTATAAACATTGTGCGAGAGCACCCACATCACAGTTACTATGTAAAGTAGTGTTAAATATCTAGGCCACTTAAAAGTACATCAAATGGCAACAAACAAATTGTTTATCATGATCTCGGAGTATAACAAATACCTTGCCACGTGTATCTTACATTAGTGGTGTAATCAATTATTTCACACGTGTAATTCTGATCAACTGGTGTTCTGGTTAATAAACCCAGGAAAATGCCATAGACAAATAAGGTTGCGTATCATGATGAATAAAATAAAATGATTATCTAATGACAGTGACTGTAATTGTGTCATTGCTATCAAAGAACCCACAAACAAAATAGATCTTATAAATTCAAATGTTTCCTCCTAGCATCAAAGTACACATCTACCCCAGAAAAATCAGTTTATCCCAAGCACCATCCAAAAATGAAAATCAAATTCCATTTCAGTGGCTTTAGTTCCCACAATAAAAATTTTATGACACTATATAAAGATGATTTCTCAACACCACAAACCATGCTCATGGTTAACATAAAACCCCACAATCCAATAATTTCATAGCCCATTTGGAACTTCATAAAACGTAAACCTAATTTGAATATAGTAGAAGACCCAATCCATAAATAATAGTGAAAATTTTGAATGAAAGCGTCCCAGGAAGCATTCTAAGTCGTAAATTGCTTCACCACCAAGTTCCAAGCATCAGTTCAATTACCATTTGAATTATTTCATTAAAAAAATAATTTAGTTTTTTTTATCAATTTTTTTAATTCCAACAAGTTATACAACATTAAAATAGGCACTCAATAAAAAATTCCCAACAGATTAGCACTAGAATTTATTGCAGAAGGTCATTAAATTGCTATATTCTCCGAACAAGCACACATCAAAATTCTTTCCTAAAAATTTTACACCCAACTCAGGAAAGAATCTAAACCTTGGCTTCAAATCAGAAACATAATATCAATTATCAAATAATCACAATTTTGCTAAAAAAGAAAACCATTAAAAGAACCAAAAGATACACTACATCAAACACCAAATTTTCCCAAATTCAACGCACGATAAATTCAAGAAAATCAGAAACCAAACCTCAGCTTCTAGTTTTGCGATGTAAGCGATGAGAGCAGCTTTGTCTCTCCTTTTCACCGATTCTTTGTCGAATCCAGCATCTTTGAGCCGTTTCCAAATTGAATCATCAGTGAAAGGCGTTCGAGGAGCAGCAGAAGGAGAAGTTCCGGAAAAGGGTCTCGTAGAAGACTCAGGATGTCTCGGAGAAAAAGGAATCGAAAATCGCCCACTCGATGGCCTCTCTTGCTGTGGAGTCGCCATTGAGTCTCTTTTTCTTCGATTCAACACTATGGTAACCCTAATTGCTCTCTCTCTCACTCCCCTGATTTTTAGAGTATTCTGAACACAGACACACACACACTCTTCTCTCTCACTCTCTCTCTCTCTCTCTCTCTCTCTCTCTCCCCTTTTTACTCTCTCTTCTTTTGCTTTTTCTCTCCTCTATTTTTGATTGGAAAGGGTTTTGACGCAGATTTACCAAAAACCCGAGTCCAAAGAGCCTTTGGCAAGTTTCAGTCTTATAAAGATGAAACGACGTCGTTCACATCTCGCCGTTTCGCTTTCAAGGTGGGCGATTTGAAATTTGAAATTTGGATTAATTAAAGTAAATTGAGATTTTGAGATTTTAATCAAGTTTAGGCAGAAAATCAAATTCTTGTGAGGGAAGCCAAAACAGTCGATTAGAATAATGGGATAATGCCCTTTTTATTTTTATATTTTCCTAGCTGGCATTTCATCGCCAGATGGTGGGATGATGGAATGCTATGCTATTACGGTAGGATATTGTCCAAAAAATAAGGACAATTAAAAAAAATGAATTCGTATTTATTTATTTATCAAATTTTTATCTTTAAAAAAATTAAGAAATTTTCATATATTTTTCTTTCGCTTATAATTTTTAGATCTATTTTTTATGCAAATTACATTTTCACCGTGTAAAATTAATCCAATTACTAAAATTTATTACAAGGTTAACCTAATATGTTAGGTTAATACAAGTAATTTATAAATAATCATGCGTACTTAATTGATATACCAAAAAATAGTGACCCAGGATTCGATCATTAAACAAAAAGACCAAATGACTAAAAGAAAGGTTGATTGTTTAGTTGAGGATGGATTTATGAACAGTTGGTTTAATAGAATATGACGTTAAATTTTTTAATTAAATTTTTGAGTTTGATTCGTGGTTTGAATATGAAAAAATTACGTTGAAAGGGTAGTCCCCTTAATGGGTCACTGTAAATTCCGAACTACATTAATTATAGTATGATTCTAGATACTGATTGGTATAAAAAAAAAAATTAAGAGAAGTATACTTTTGCAATTATGAGATTTCATGTCATAGGTTTGTGTAAACTCTTAAAGTTTACCCATAGACGATTGGTGATACTAGATTTTTAATTGAGTTTTACGTTTAAAATTTGGGAATGAAAATAGTGCATCGGGAGAGTCATGTTTAAATAGAGTTTTCATAAATAATTGAATCAAATTAGTTGAAATATAATTTTAAATATTGATAATAAAAAAAACTCCTAAAATTTATAACAAGTATTAATGTTTTGCTCCACAATCTCTAACTAAAACAAAGATGCAAGTGAGCAGAAAGTGAATTTAAAGCGTATTCTTTTTTTTTTTTGTTATAGAATGATTCAAATCCTGAATCTCAGGGTTAGAAGAGGGAAAGAATTTAAAGAGTATTCAATTTCATTCATTTCCAAAATAAAACAAAATCAAATTTGAAGTTATTATTGTCGTTTAATAGGAGTTTTTATAAATCAAAACTATATTTATCAACTATTAAATATATTAAAAGTTACTGTTAAAATTCAAATATACTTCATTAAAAAATTTATCGAATATATTTGTTTATATTTTTAAGTGAGTTTGGTCATGTAAATTATACTAAAACTATGTTTAAATTTGAATTGTTTAATAAATGAGTCATAAGGATGGCATCATGAGCTACTCACAAATAACTCCATCATAGTTGGTAAATAACTATTGATCGATTTATTGATAATCTTCGCTGATTTATATGTTGTGAACTTATCCAAAATTAAATTGCCATTAATGTCTTCCTAATCTCATCTGCAAATTCCAAATTGTTCTTCTGGCAACTTGCAATTTCGTGGAATTTTAAGAGATTGATTAGTAATTCGTTTTTACTATACTCTCTCCAATTTAAAAATATTTAAATCTGCTTCCAAATTTTGGACTTTTTTTCGTTATTAGCTTGTGGCTTAGCAAATTTTCGGGGGTGGGAAAATTTAACTTGAGCCAAGTTATAGGTGTGAATATTTTTTTTTATTATACAAAAATTCGAATTCTGGATTTCAAGATTAGGGAAGGGGATTGTAACCCTCAATCTATCCCCTAGAAGACTTATTGGTGTGAATATCTCATCCAGCCAAGAGGTCTTTAATAGAATTTCTATCCTTTACATTGTCTCGAGAAAAAAATTATAGAAAAATATATATCCACAACATACTATTCTCAAGTCCCCAATAGGACAATTTAGTAGTACAAACCCCCTTTTTTTAACATGATAATCTCACGTTTGAATCCTTGTAAAAAAAAAATACTATTCTCACACTACACACACTATGTCCATAACATTTTCTCAATATTTCACATAATCAATCGTTGTAAAGTCCAAGACAATGCAATCACAATGGTCATAAAGAATAATCTTCTTGAGATTTTCAGAATTTCTCTAATGTTCTAAGAAGACATCTGAGATGCCAATGAGCTTTAGCTCAAATGGCATATTCTCTTCCCTATATAATATATTCGAGTTTGAGTTCCATGTATGCAAAAAAAAAAAAAAAAAAAAAAAGCCATCCGAGATTAGATTCAATGCAGATAAACCTATTTTTTCAAATAAGGTCTTTCTCCAATATAATTACCAGGAGGATAATAGTTGCATGTAATAAACACGACATCTTGAGAAACGCACCTTTCCACTGCACAGCCAATGCTGGTTGTATCATGCCATACAACCTGTGTGAAATGCCCACACACTTTCCCTTCTGCACAAGAGTTGGTAAAATAATCATAATTTCTTTCTCATCAACCCACATCTTCACCGCGGTGGCTGGCTCCTCATACCCTTGATCATAGCCCCAGAAGATGTTCTCGCCATAGGGTCCGTGGGAGTGAACAAGCTCGCAATCTTGGGACCTGACCTTGGCATAGTCCTTAGCATATGCCTCAACCGTATGGTTCCAAACAAGGGGTGGAACATGGACCTCGCTGCGAGCTTCATTGTGGGGGAAAAAGGAAGTCTTCTGGGGTCCAATGGGACTGAGAAAATTGGACTTTGGTCAATCCCAAAATGCAGAAAAAAGCAAGCAATTGCATGTTTGCCATTTTTCCGACTTGAGGTTTTAGGGGATTTGGGGTTTTGATCTATATATAATATTCAGTAATTTGGCTAAATGTAGTAGCATCAAATTTAGCACATTTGTTCCGAGAAGGGTGTTCCTCAAAATAGGATTGTCCAAACTTCCTTTAGTTTAATGTAACAAATTACCGAAACAGTCCTCACCAGTTTTGGATAAACTACTTGTAATCTTATTCCCAGTTAATTTTTTTTTTTATTTTTTTTGTTGATAGTTGAACTCTACACAATGAGTTCTCCCCGTCTCTCTCTCAATAATTTTGAAAAATTATATGGAAGTACAATTTTAGAAACTAGAACCAACTTGTCTGTATTGTATCCAGGAGCTGTGAGAGTGAGAGAGAAAGAAACTCGCATTTTAGATATATACAGTAAACTAAACCCACATCATCTCTCTGCAATCAAAGTATTCCAGAGGTGAAAAGAGAACGCAGTGGACCCAATCATACTCGACCCATTATGGGCATGACCAGTCGATGGCGCAAAAACAGCGAGAAGATGATAGTAATAAAGATCTATCCAGATCTACATGCTGGAAACTGCAGTTTTTTCCTCATAGTGCTCCTTGATCCAGCCCTCAATCAGTTCAATTTCAGATGCCCTCTGTTCTACCAACCAATCAGGATCATTACCCGTGGCAGCACGCAAATCTATGTGATGTGCACCTGATAAAATTTGGAAGCCATCAGTTTGTTAGAATTTAGGAAGCCAAAATGTTACAGAATAAACTTAAGTGATGCACGCATATGCAATCTTTGTTAACTTCACCGGTTTCCTACATAGTAGTAGACTTCAACTAGGAAACACGAGCCGAAAGGCCCGAAAGTAGCCATTGGTAGTAAAAACATAAATTTCAACACTTTTTTTGGGTAAGGCTGAAATTTTAACCCTTCTGTGAAGGTGAGGGTGATGATTATTGACTTCAAAAATCCTCCCCCTTCTGTAGTTGTGTCATCCTATTCTCTTCCCATCCTGTTAGGCTTAGCTGAAGGAAGGTTTGATGGTTTATTCTCGGGCATAAATTGTCCCATCCTGTAAGGTTTAGTTGGGGAAGGTTTGATGGTTTATTCTCAGGCATAAATTGTCAGCCCGTCTTCGCAAACATAAAAAAGAAACCTCTCTACTGTTTCTTTAGGATCTTTCTCTAATTCAACATACCAAGATCATACAAACAAACAAAGTGCTAAAAAGACAACAAAAGGACCTCAAAGTCTAGAAAGCTGATTACTAGGACCGAAAAGAGTTTCAAAGAGAAACCATCTCAAAATTGGGATCAATTGAATGAACAGTAGCTTTAGCTCAACTCTAGAGGGGTGATGTTAAGGTATAACAGTACCTAGATCTGTAACCAGAGCAACAATTGTGTCCGACACATTCTGAAGAACACTGCAACAGATTTAAGCAAAGATCATCGGTCCTCAAATAACAAATATACTGCAACAATATTACATAAGCTGACATAGCAATCACCTGCCACCACTCCAAGGATCTAATAGGCCATTTGAAAAGATAATGTTACTGCCAAACTTTTTCAAGTAGGAAGTAAAATCCTGCAAAAGAGATGCAAAACATCAGTATATCCTCAGCTACGAGAAAAGTTTATAACACAATGCACATAATACTCCAAGACTCTCCATATTCCATCTTTTTCTGATTACTAACATCAACCTGCACAACATCACCTTAACATGAGGAAGATGATTCTCTGCACTGTGCTGAGTGGCCAAATGTATGAATTGGAGGCTGATTGCAGAGAGAACCTTTTTGGCGGTACTGAAATAGAGTAACAATTCTCAAGCATATAATGCTAAACCATCAGAAGTTGTGTCTCAGTGCTTAGAGAGCCTCATTGTCCTCATAAATGGCTCCAAAATCGTGTAAACCATGGCATCATTTTATGGATGTTGTATACAAGACTGAACCAGAGAAATAGGACTTAGGTAGTGGCCACCTGTTGGATTTAGGAAAGACAACATCATGGGACTTAATGGCAGTAGTGTGATCCTGATTGGTTGGTAGAACAGAGGGCATGTAATGATCAAGGAGAGAGCAAATAAGAAAATACCTTAGAAAAGTCTGATATACAAGGTATCAAAGTTGATAGAACAGAAGGCATATATTGATTGGTTGATATACAAGGAAAGTTGTATTGATTTTGGTTGTCACAAAGGAGAAGACAGTAAGTAAGAAAGTTGTAGGAAAAAAATGTGCAGAAACCATAAGGTAACAAAGATGAAAAAAGATAGGAAGTCGAGGTGGAGACTGGAAAATGGAAAATGGAAGTATAGGAGGACGATTTTCAAGCAAAGAATAAATTAATGGTTGATCTGCAGTACAATGATGTTTATGTCCCCAGCGTCTTCTCTTTTCTAACAAATCATTTGGAGAAAGATAAACAGTAGGCAAAACCATTTCAGTTTAGAAAATACCTTAGAACCAGATCCGCTCTGAGGGATCTGAGATGAGAGCTTGTTAAATGTGGATGGGAATTTCATGAGTGTTTCCCAGAGAATAGAGATTTGATGGAATGCTTGCATGCCTATTTGTACATCAAGCACTTATGACCAAGGAGAAATATTCACAGAAACCTTTTACATATTAAGACTAATGCCCATTTTATGGAAAATGACAGTGACAATGATTGTCCCCCAAGATAAATGTTCAGATGGAGAAGAATGAACCCAACTACTTTGGTATTGACCAGGGTGGAGATCAAAGTGTAGAAAAGTTTTCCCATGCTGAAGGAAATCCATCAACAAAGTGTCCAGTAGATCTGTGGAATGATTTTTCCAAAGGAAGACAATTTTTTTCTGAAGTCTTTTAAATGGCTTGTCTTAAAGTAAGTAAATTTCTTTTTCCATGCGGTCTCGATGCCTCTTCCTCTATGTGGTGCTCACAGGGGTGCCATGTGGATAAAATAGTATAACATATAAAAATATTGAAGCTTTTTTTTTTGGTAGAGAAAATCTATGTTAAACAGATCAATAAAAAGAAAATTTATCAAATAAAAATAAAACAAAATAATTCTATTCGAAAAACTTTTCCCAAGAGCAAGATTTTCTCTAAAATCCTCAATCTAGCCAAACACCCCCACAAACTCCGTTCTTCCTCTACCTCCTCCTCCTCCTCCTTCCCAAGCACAACGGCCTCCTCCATTTTAAGATCTTCCAACTCAATTTGCTTAGACAAAGAAAATCTTCAACAGAGAGAAACAAACACTTTGCTTATAGTAATGCCTATATGATGATATAAAACTTTTTATCTTGGATCTATAGTGAATATCTTTATTTGTGGTGATTTAAGCTTCAACTACATTTATTTTTGTTCACTCAAGTGAGTGCCTAGTGCTTTGGCTGATGGAGAGTCCAAACGCCTTAAGGGCACCTAGCACCTTTAATGCCACTGCCCACCAAAAAAAAAAAAGGCAAAAAAAAAAAAAAAAAAACAAAGAAAGAAAAGGCAAAGTCTTTGTCTTACATGTCCACCAAATTCTGTTGTTATCCAACTAGGCCGCGGTTTCACCTGGAAATCCTCCCAGCATTCATCTTGGAAGGAAGACAAATTGAAATCGTAAGCCGGGAACATGCTTGTCTCCTGGCTGCTTGACAATGGCATAACCATCTCAGTGCAAGCCTGTAAAGGAGAAAATGGAGAGGATGGGAAAAGCATCCCGTGGAAATAATGGCCCAGAGATTGGAAAGAAGGAGAGGGAAGAAACCATTATTATCATTAATGCACCTGCCAGTTCCAACCATCCATCCCATGAGGATCATCATCCAGTTCAAAACAATCAACTGTGCCACTGTAATTGTAGTAGACACTAACTCCTTCAAATATGCACTCCGAAATACTGCTCTCAGAAGGGCAGTTGTCAATCTTTTTGCAGACCTAAGACAGGAGAAGAGAAGGTCAAAATGTAGAAAAACAATAAAAATATCAGGTGTGTCTCGCAACCAATAAGGCCAAACTGCTACAATAAGCACACCAGAAAGACACTTGGGATGAAACCTTAGCATTAAAATACTCTATCAAGGGCCTATTTGCAAATATCAAGGCCCCTATCATATATAATACCGAAAGCCAGTCTGACCCAGATTTGCGGGTCCGGTCATTTGTCTTTTATTCGAACAGCTAATGTGGCTGTTTTGAAATAAAAGTTCAATGAACAGATAGAAATAACAAGATGTAACTAGAATAGGTTTTGTGAGAAGCTAGCACCATATTTGTAATCATTCAAATTCTGAATGTAAGATCATTCTATGATCAAAGGATCTTATTATTACAATGATTTGAAAATTTTCTAAAACCTCTGTCTGATTCTCCGATGTCATATAACAGATAGAATTCCTCTTTAACAAGCTTGGCTGGCATGGAGTGAATAAATTGACTCCCAAGTAGTCAAGACCAAGGTGTGGAGCACCATAGAAAATTCCACAAGCTTTGCTAGCATTTTGATGCAAATTGGCCTACCAAAATGCAAGACCATTTTTTATAACAAACAGCAGATCCAACCAAAGAAACTACACAAAGAAAAGGTCATGAATTTTTATATAATACATTTACTATGAATGACATAAAAACAAAATTGTAACAACATGAATCGACCACACTCTACCTCTCATTACAAATCATAATTGAAAAAAAAAAAAAAAAAGAAACCTTGTAACACAGACTACACTGCTTATATTCATCCCCATACACAATCCAAAATAGAAATAGCACTTTGAGTAACATATGTTCTGGTAGTAACAAAAAAATTGAGATGGAACCTGCCACTCAGAACATAATTTCCAACTATATTATAGGTAAACTGAGAAAGCAGGATCAAAAGCTGCAAACACAATCAGTAGGTGTACAAGCACTATAAGAAGTACAACTCACCTCTTTAATTGGATTTCCAGGCAAAGGCATTAAAAAGTCAGAAGGATATGGGTAGTTCACCATTGCCAAAAAACTGTAAGCAGAGTCCAACCAGTTGAGAAGATCATCTATCCTTTTCAGTTCCCTGACATTTGTTGCTGAACCGTTACTTAATTGTATACTACAAGTATGAAAACTATCATAAAGAGACTTGTCAAACTAATGCAGCCACTGAAGACAGAATTACAGATAAAAACTCGACAAGCTTCACCTACCGGCATAGGCGGAAAGTTTTAGTCAGCTGTAGAAGGCCATCACCTTTAAGACCCTCAGATCTCAGCACATCCCAAGATTCTTTTATAGTGTTTAAGCAGTTGGCACTTTCACGCTGCAAATCAAAACAATAGCTGCTTTAAAGATTGAATAATTTGTTTATTGTCCACGGGAAACCCAACAACAACAATGATAACAGTGCAAACACGGACCCTAAAATCACTGGAGACAATGTCATAAAATGTTTCTGGTGGCACAATATCTTCAAATTGAAGGATGGGTGCTGAGGAAGCAAGAGCACCAACAGCAACGTGAGGATATTTGAGCCTCATCCATGCTGCTAACACTGTTTCACATGCAAGAAAGGAAATTTAATAAATCTCATGATTTTGTAATACACCAGCTGTTATGAAACAAGATTTTTTAGTTAAAATATACTCATAAGTCATAGAATAGCAGATGAGGTAAACTAGAATCTCACTTCCACCATATGAACCCCCAAATAAGACAACAGGGCAAGCTTCAGCAGACATGTGTTGTTTAAGGACAGTAAGCAGCACTGCATAGTCAGCAAGGGCTTGCTCAGCTGTAAGATAGGATAGAGAAGCAGCATTTTTATATGCCTCTTCCCTACTTCCATAAGGCATGGACTCACCATAATATCGATGCTTCACAAAAAAAAAAAAAAAAAAAAAAATCAAGTCTATCAGCTTCTCCACTCAATACCTCGTAAGAAAACAAACTAGAATATATGCATGCGAAGTTAATTACAAATGTGTATCCCTTTGAATCCCGTTTCTTCTACAAAGATTGAACTGGAGCTAGTAAAAAATCCTTGTTTCTCTTTCCTCTCAAAAGAATATACTTTTCAATACAACAAAGGTGAACTTGAAAACAGATGGTTAGAATCTACACATCTTGGAAACAGATACCAGATGCTACTGGTGTTTGTGTTTTTTTGTAGATAATTACTATCTTGGGTTGTGAATGTAGTCAAATGTGAAAAGTAGCAATATCAGTTCATCATAGTAGTATGCTTGCACTATAATCAATCAGTGTTCATGGTACTCTGAATGACAAAAGCTCCTTGAAAATGCAATGACATTGCTGCAT
Organism: Dillenia suffruticosa; assembly: GCA_033439265.1. NCBI lineage: Eukaryota > Viridiplantae > Streptophyta > Magnoliopsida > Dilleniales > Dilleniaceae > Dillenia > Dillenia suffruticosa. The sequence continues at coordinate 6,119,002 of JAVTVX010000027.1, forward strand.
AATTTTAACCATGGTATTTATGTGCTAAACATTGCCATTAGTTTAGAATCAAGGATTCACTTCAACCCAATTATTGAGGCAAAAAGGGTATCATACATTTTTTTTTTTGGTCATTTTCTTCAAGATTGACCCAAAAAAATAAAACTCTCATATTCTCAAAAATCAAACATAAAAATTTAATGCAAGTGCTTTTTCGCAAAAAGAATAAGAAAATGACAAACCTAAGAACAAGACAAGCCAACAGACAAAAAAAACAAAGCAAGAAAGCTACCACCACAGAGTCGCCAAAATCCAAAAATTTAACAATGTTGCAGGCGGGTGAACAGCCACATTTAACTAAGTGGGATCAGTTGCCCGGTTTGAAATTCAATATGATGAATGTAATACTGCATGAATGTTTAACAGATTTTGCTCAAGTTGACCCACTAGAACAAAAAAAAAATAAATACTAAAAGTAGGTGTCATAGGGTCAATTGTAAACTGTGTTCAAAAACATTTTTAGGCCATGAAATGTCCAAGCTCATCACAGATAGAAGTTAAAATCTAGTTAAAAAAAAAGTATCAATAAAAAAAGAATAAAAAGTACTCTAATACCAAAATACGGAAATGTTCGCGTTTGATATATATGGCCAAATGCTTAGCTTGAGACATTTTGAACCAGAGACTGATAAATGCAGTATGATTTAAATCATCTGGTGCCATGATGAAATGGTCCTGAATGATGAGTGACCATCAATTTCATATGAAAGACCAAAATTTTGGTACTAGATCAAAATTTGATAATTTGATAATGATGTACAAACTGGGGGCATGAGAAGATATGACATAAGATGACATGGAGTTGTGACATACCAAAAGATCTTACAATCTTACAAGTTATAAATTGTTGGGTCATGTCAAGTATAAAAATTGTGTCAGACATGAACGTGATCATTTTAGAACTGTTTGTACAACATAGCTTTTGATAAATATTACACATAATTGAATTTTCACATTTCCTTCTACATATTGCATCTCCCAATAAAATATTGTTATTATAGTATCACATCTTCTAAAATAAAAAAAGAAAACAAATTGGTCCTTAATTTGATATTTTAATAACACAATCTAACATATCACATTTAGAAGTTATAATTTTGTCACACCAATTACATGTAGCAAGAACTTTAAAATCTTCTGAGTGGGCAGATAAGAACATAATTATTCTTAATAGGTAATTGGTAACAAACAATAAAACAGCATTATCCTTTTGAATACTCCAAAGTTGTTTTAGTTGCTCTTATAGAAATTAGTATTATGTGCAACAGTTGTACTCACTTTATCCAATTAGCCACAAGCTTGTATTCACTCAAGCAAGGGTCTCTCTCTCATTTACATGGCATATAAAATGACCATACTGGGGAAAAAAAATACTCTGGCTACCAACGACTATGGGAAACTTCAACACATCTCTGCTATGTGCATAGTAGACACTTTAATCCAAATATTCACAATGCCAAGAACTTTTCTTCACTATAAAGAATTATTTTCTTCAATTCGTCCACAACAGCTAATTTAAAACCAGTGGGATGAAAAGGGAAAATTTTACGACAACCCAGTCAAAAACGACAGGTTAGTAGCCTACAGTGGATCCAAAACTTTGATAACCATGGCAGGCAACCTTCTGTCCCAGAGATTAATTTAGTAATATGAGGTTCAGAATCCCTAGCTTAAATTTTCATATTAGTGTGGTTAACCTTTTGTTTTCTTGGTGCCAACCATCTTTAGTATAAATTTTTCCTCAAAACTACCTCCAAATAAAGATGATAACACCTTCTAAGAAGTTAGTATTCCAATTCTCTTCATTTCACCGCAACACTTGAGGGTAAATAAATAGACTTCAATTTCAAGTTGCCAGAACGCTTCTCCAACTAACCTTATTATCAAAAACCCAACAAGGCAATGTAGTAACTCAGAAATGAAGGAAACTCATAGTCATGCAAATTTTTCAAGAAGGTGATATTATTAAAAAAAATGAAGGAAAGTCTAATAATTGTTGTATTTCTTTTCCCCTTTTAATTAGAGAAAAGCAACTCATATTAGAAAGGAAAAAGAGAATAATAAGAGGAAGAGGCATGCTACGATAAAAAAAATAGAAAACTATGATGTACATATTGAGATCCCTCTTTGATGTAGGAAAAAGAACAACTATGTAGAAATTGGGAACTCATTGAGCCTCCTCATAGTTGGAGTACTTTCCTCTTATACGACATTTGCACATATGGTTCTTCAACCAATGGCCAAATTTGTTCTCTCATTTCCTTGACTTTGATGGGCATTCCATTTCTGTTTCGCTTGTTGTGAGGTCTTGATGGAAGAAGAATACCGCAATCAGGGATTCACATTTTATATTGGCTGAATTTTGAATGTTATATTCTGCTCTAGTTTTGTGTCATCTAATTTGCATCATCTAATTTATGCCCGGGAGATCTACCACGGGAACAATCCACTTGTTAAGACATTTGATGGAAATATATAAAGTATATAAGAAAAATCTACATATGGTATGCATTGATTTAGAAAAAAGTATATGATAAGATTCTTAGAAACGTATCGTGGTGGGTGCCGATAAAGAAAGGGAAATCTTCGAAATGCATTAATCTCATCAAAGATATGTACGAGAGAGGTATAACCAATGTAAGAACTTACGGGGGTTTGAGCGATATTTTCCCCACTAATATTGGGCTCCATCAAGGATCGGTATTAAACCCCATTCTATTTGTAATAGTAATAGATAAAGTCACATAAAATATTCAAGATGAAATATCATGATATATACATTTTGCAAATGATATAGTATTAGTTGATAAAACTATGAAAAGTATTAGTGCTAAATTAGAGCTATGAAGGATCACATTGGAATCTCGAGGGTTTAAACTGAGTAGATCGAAAACTAAGTATATGGGATGTAGGTTTAGCAACAGTCATCGAAATGATAAAGAAACGATTAGATTAGATGGATAAGATATACCAAAAAGTGAACGATTTAGACATCTAGATTCTATCATTCAAAATAATGGCAATATAGATGGAGATGTGAACCATATAATACAAGCGGGTTGGATAAAATGGAAAAAGGCATCCGAAATTCTTTATGATCGCATGATCCCAAAACATTTGAAGAGAAAGTTCTATAGAACCGCGGTTAGACCTGCACTATTATATGGTATTAAGTGTTGGGCTATTAAACAACAAGAGTAAAAAATGACCGTAACAGAAATTAGGATACTTAGATAGATGTGTAACAAAATTAGAAGAGATAGAATTAGAAACGCAAAAATTCGTAATAAGTTGAAAGTTAGTTCAATTGTGAATAAGATGCGAGAGTGTCGTCTAAGGCGGTTTGGTCATGTGCAAAGAAGACCCATGGACGCACTGGTTAGGAGAACCGAGAACTTAAATATATGAGATTTAGTAAAATATTGGGGTAAACTGTTAAAAATATGGATACAAGTTATTTATAAATACATGATAGTTAATAGTTTAGAAAAAAATATAACTTTGGATAGGAATGAATAGATAGAAGAATCTGCATAACTTAAACTATCATATTCTAAATATATAATTTATTCAATTTTATTCTTATTTATTTATTTATTTTATTTTTATTTTTATTTATTTATTTATTATTCATTTATCTTTGTATCTATTTATTTATTTTAATTATCTTCATATTTGTTTCTCAAATGACCGACCCCAAAGTATTGTGATTAATGTTCAGTTTGTTGTTGTTGTAATTTGCATCATCTCTTTCTCCTCAAATAGTGGCTACTTGTCAGCACATAAGGGGACAAAATGGCCAATAGAATCTGTAACCCTTCCTGTTCGCCAATGCAAGGAGGCAGATTCTTTGGTTATAAATCTCAAAGACAACTGATCGTGTCAGAGGCTCCTAAACTTTGGTATATGGTATCCAAATTCACTGCATAAGACTTGTACATGCCTATGAAAAGTAATCTAATAAATGAACTACACTATAGAAAGCCACACATGCACTTAAGATTCTCAAATGAGGATCAAATGACTTTTAGCTCATCTGGTAAGACACAACTCCTTGCAAGTAAGTCCAAAGTTCAAATCCTAAGAAATTGCTTTAGGGCAGTTCAGCCTAGGCCCATGGACATGATTTTATCCCATGCTTGTCTGGTGATGCAGCACAAATGTTTTGTTTAGGAATTTATTGAAATAATGACAATTCTTTGAGATAATCTTAGGTTGGGAATATGTTAAAGATTTCATCAAATATTTAGGTAGCATTCAAATATTTACAGATCATTCTGTTTCCTCATTCTGTTTAGGATGATAAGTCTATAAATAGGTTCATCTTCATGTCTCTCTCTTGTTTCAGGTGCTTCTTCTCTCTTCTATCCCTTGCTTCGATATGCAGTGCACATGGTCCATGGACCGTTGTGATTTACATATGAATGCCCAAAGGATATTATCAACATGGTCCCACTATTATCCATATACAATACAACAGACATATGGGGTGAAAATGAGTTGAGACTAACCGAATAGTAAAATGCTCGAGTTTTACTTATTTAGATGTGTAATGTAACATTGACCAATTAAGTCATGACCAAATGGGTCAAGTCCTACTTGCCAGTCCACCACAATATGTTTTTAAAATTTTTTACTTGGTTTTTATGGTATTTTATCAATTCAAAATTACTCATATATAGAAGTTTCTATTTTTTTTCCTCATAATAACTGCTATATTGGATTTGTTCCATAAATCATTTTGTCCATACAACATTATTAATAGCATTTCTTGAGTCAGGCCCGAGTCGAACTCAAACAATTTGTTTGATTTATACATTAAAATAAAGTAGAGCCCAGTAAATCAATACTCAAGCTCGACTCATTTAATTACTAAATTTAAAATCGAGATTGGCTTGAACTCCTCTGATTATTTTATAACTCTAATCATACACTACAACATAGTCCCGTAATTATTACCAAAAACCCACACATGCACTCAAAATTCTCGAATGTGGTTAATCATAAAAGTAAAACTATAGGCCAAACAAAGAAATACTACAAAAGCATGTGCCGTAAAATCAAACATAATAACTCAATTAATTCAAATAAAAAATAAAAGGAAACCAAAAAAAGAATCAGATTACCTCGGCAAAGATAACCATAGCACCGAAACGAGGTGCAATTTCCCAAACGAAGCCTGTATTCGCTGCGAACCACTCGATGTCACCCTCATTGCCGCAGTAGAAGAAGATGGGACCCATGCGGTTCAAACCAGGCCAGTAGTCGGTGTTAATCAAGTAACGTTGCCGATAATTCGGAAGATCCGAGAAGCTGAAGTGGTCGAGTCGCTGATCGAAATACCTAGTCTCGTACTTGTAGGGTTTGGTTCGCAGGGATTTCGGAGATCTTGCCAACTTCCCAGGAAAACGAGGGTAGTGGTGGAATGCCTCTGATGAAATAAGGAAAAAGAAGATGATGGTGTTGACGAAGAGAGAGAGTGAACGAGTAGCCGTTATCGCCATTTTTTGGGAACTTCTGTTGGCTGTTTCGGTACCTCAACATAAAGACGATCGGGGACTGAGTCGCTAACTCGAGGTTAGAATGTATTGACTTTCCGTCTTTTTTCAAGTTAATTCATATAAAATTATATTTTTAATTATTTATAAGGAAAATTTTGTAATAAATATAAATTTTTATTATAGCAAAAAATAATATAAAAATATTGTATCATAGAAATAAACATTAAAAAAAAAATGAAGAGCTGGTGGTTTAGGATACACCCAAATAAGTGTTGTATCATTTTACTCTGTACTTCTACAAATTATTATTAATAATTTAAATTATATTAGAATAAACATTTCAATATTTATAATTCACTAGTCTCTGTGCCCGCACGGAGAAGATATAATTTGTATTTCTTTACCTATATAAATAGTTGTTAGATTTATAATTATCTCATTATCTGAAGTTAATTATTTCGTATACTGTTAATTTATTTATATGATAATATCATTAATAAACATAGTGACGATCATGTTTAAGAAATGATACTGTGTAATGACAATATTTACGACAAAAGAAGTAATACTCTAGTTGTGATGTTGGAGTTTGAAGTATACAAAAGATAGAATACGCTAAGTGTATATAGGTTTCGGTTTTAATTTACATGGCTGGATGACAACTCAAACATAGTAGTGTTGTCATTGTTAATTTAGATATTTGAGGACGTAGATAATAAGTTTATTTACAAGTATAGAAGTTTTAATTCATAGTACATACATCAAGTGCAAAATATAATATGCGACTGGACTATCAATAACGAGCTAAATTAGATATAGAAATTAATCTAAGAGAGTTTTGAATTTTTGTCTTCATTTTCCATTTTTTGCAGAACTTCTCTTTAACTCTTGCTTCAAATTCTGTTCGTCCACTTGAATGAGTTGTAATTTTTCCATGAATTTTTTAAATTAGCGTATCTGAAAATGGTTGGGCGTAGTGTAGCATTTTCTATTGTTTCAACGGACAATGTAATTTGAGAGCTTATTGATTCAAGAGATATTAGTTCACTTTGTAAAAATAATGACAAATTATAACAGAGTTAATTTATGAATGACATTAAAGGAGTTTTGCTTATTGAGAAATTGAACAATGCAATAACTGCACTTTTTTTGTAAATTTTTACAGTAGAATTGTGCAATATGTCCTCTGCATACTTGTCTTGAACATAGGCTATTAAGAAGGCTAAATTATCAGCCAATTGGATTGTAAACTTTGCCCTGAGAAAAAAGTTTGCATTAGTAATGGTAGTTGCTTAGTTTGGAGGTGTTTATTTTGAGAAGATTAACACTTACTTTGGGACAGTTTTTATATTTTGGGCAGTGCATTGATGACAATCGTACAAAATTCCTATTGGTGCTCCACCGCCCTTTCCACAATGTTCACAAACAGAATAGTAGAATGTCTGATTAAGGTCAACAATGGTTGGAATAGTTTTGATCCAATGTGTTTTTCCCTTGTTATATGAAAATATAGATTAACATTAAGCATGGAAGATCAATCATAAGTTGATGTTATGAAATGAGAAACAATTTAGCTTAGAGCAGATGTTGGTCTCCAGGGTTGAGTAATTTGTCGAATTTGACTGCCAACAGCCTTTTTTCACTTTTTGTTTTGATTTTTCATTTAGATTTTCATCCTACACTTTCTGAATATAGTCATTGTTTTCTTCAATCCTATGATAAAAAAGAAAAAATGTTTGGGAAAAAGTTTAATGAAAGAGTAAAGATAACTCAGGTTATTCATTTATCAAAGATTAACCATTTTCTTAGGGATGCTGCTTCTGGATTTGAGGTTGAGAATTATGTTAGAATTTGCTCTTGTGGTCAGATAAATTCCTGATCAAACTATTGAATAAGTTTAAGAAATAGATTGATCAAATAGTGGAATTAAATTGGATAAGCATTTGGAAGGATAATTTTTACTATGGAATTCATCTAGTTTTCCTCGAATGATAAACAATATTGGGAATGTGTGGATACTGTTTGTTATTTCAATAGTTCATATGATTCATAGGGTGGCCACATGGTAAGTATCATTGGCCTACATCTGCGAAGATAAAAATGTATTTGGAGATATATATTTTAGTATAAGGAATCTGTATAATTATAGTTTAGAGACTTACTCTTAAGTGACAACCACGATTTCCTGAATGTTAACCTCTTTCTTACCTCCTGTCATAACTCTTGGTGGCAATGATTGGATGGTAGCGAGCAACACATCTATTAAGAAAATTTTAAGTTGAGTAGAGAATATTTAATTACAAAACAAAGTATATGAATGATGGTAAAAATAATTGTTCACTGAATTTTTCATTTTTGGAGGAAACTTGTTGGATGAAAGTTTTCAGACTCAAGTATATTTGCGATGGAATTGAATTCATATCAAGTCCAGCTTTGACAGAAGACAAACTCCCATTGCCAGTGCAGTAGGTGAGGCCCAGATTCAGTATCTGCAAAACTCTTGCAATTTCTTGATCATATGCAACACCTTGAATTGTTTCTGCCCGAAGTTTATATAATCAAATTTTAGTTATAAACTTAGCCACTTGGAAAGTCAACAACTGTGGCATGATCTGCTTGCAAAGTTATATCATTTCTATATACGCTTTGAGCAGCAAAGCTTTGCACTTCATTTCCCAAATGAATATCATTCTGAATAGCTTTGACATCAATTGTAGGAAGACATTGTTTTTTTTCTTTTTGCATCCGGAAACCGGTCGAGATTTTGCAAAGGTTTATCGATTCTATATAGTTCTTCAGCAACAAAGTTTTAAACCTCATTTTCTGAATAAACATCACTTTGAATAGTTTCAATCCTTATAGACATACGACTAAACACAAACTTGTTCTAAACCTAAGAAAAGCTCTTAACAACAAATAAGGTACTGTAGATAACCTTGTGTCAGTAGAAGATTTGATCCCTAAGATCATTTTATCGATAAAGAAGTGTTTCTAAGTTTATCAACTTTGTAAAATACGGATACATGGTTTTTTTTTTTTTTTTTTTCTTGGGTAGAGTAATATTCATTGAGTAATTTCTTAACCTACAAGCACACCATTTGGTCAAAAGAGGTAGGCAAACAATTTAGTTAAGGACAAGAACTCTGAAAATTATATTTACAATCACATTGAGTGAACAATAAATAGCGCTGTACAGAAACAATTCAAGAAAAATATAGATAGAGAAGATAAAGTAAACTACCACACTAAACAAAATTAATTTTAGAAAGAAATGACAAATACTGATATAGACTATAAATACCTAGGTTGATGAACAAAAGATAAACCGGAGAAGACCCAAACAATTACATGAACGGTCTACAACATTAAGCAAGGCCAATCAATTTGTAATAGGAAAAACAAGTATGAAGATGTAAAACCACAAAAATTCACATTAAAACACACATAAAGAACATGAGATTCAATAAAGTAGGATATGGTGAAGTGGTTTTTTTTTTTTTTGGGGGGGGGGGGGGAACACCCGAGTAGGAAAATAGTACATGATATATTCCTCGGTTACCTCTCCAAAAGACAAGAAGCCATCCTCTTTGAAGACCCTTATGAACAAATGAGGTAATATGGAAATGGAAGAGAGCAATAGAAGAAAGAAAAAGTATGGTTTTTGTGTTTTAGGATAGAAAGAAAGGCAAATAATGGGATAATGTGAAAAATAAAAGCATTAAATGGTGTTGTGAGATAGAAGTAAAATCAAAGGAAAGGGGGCAAGAAGCTTCCAATGTCAAAGCGTATGGAAAATAGTAAAATAATAATAATAATAACAATAACATAAGATGACCCAAAATGGAGAAAGAAAGTGGTGGGAAGGTCCCAAGTTTTACTGCGAGAAAGTGATAGAAGAAAGATGAAGTATGGTTTTTGTGTTTTAGGATAGAAAAAAAAAAAGACAAATAACGGGGTAATGTGAAAGACGAGATTTAAATGGTGATGTGAGATAGGAGTAAAATCAAAGGAAGGAAAGGGACATGAAGCTTCCAATGTTAAAATGAATGGGAAATAGTGAAAAAAAAATAAGACAAGATGACCCCAAAAATGGACAAAGAAAGAGGTTCCAAGTTCCAATACCAAAACATATGGGAAACAGAGAAAAAAGTAAGATGACCAAGAAAATGGACGAACATATGTAGTCTTTTAGGCACTTCATGTATATTGGGAAAAAGAAAAAAAAAAGGAAAACCCACTCCAAATGAAATCATTTAATTTTGATTATGTATCAAACATAATATAATGACATTTAGCACAAAAAAATAAATAATAACTTTCATAAATTCACATTTGTGCACCCAAAAAGAAAACCAAATCATACTTTATAGTTTCTAAGACCTTTCAGAAGGCCCATGACAATGTAAACCGGTCTTTTCTAGGCCAAATATTACAGGACTTCGAGGTCCTAGAGCAATTGATTCGGTTGATTATATTTGCAGTCACTCATGCCTAGTCTGCATTGCTATTGAATGGGGAGGTTCTACCCTATTTCGTCTTGAAGAAAGAACTGTGCCAAGGTGATCCACTATCTCTCTATCTATTTATCCTAATTATGGAGAATTTTTCTTATATGATTTAGACCAAGGTGATCCGCACCTCTCGTACGGGACTGTTATTTCTCATTCGTTTTTCGCTAATGACCTTCTATGATTTGTAGATGTTGAACCCCATATAATGTCCACAGTTCTGGACTACCTTCAAGGCTTCTCAAAGTGTAGTGCTTTGGTTCTAAATCCATGCAAGTCCAAATCGTTTATTTTCCCCAAAACTCCTTTTGTCCTTAAAGAGTTAATCCAGCCTATTAAAGTCAATTTCATCTGATAGAGGATCTTGGAATGTGTTTGGAGGTTTCCTATTTCACATGGCCATGTCAGTAGAACATAGTATCAATATTTGATAGATCGGATGCAGAATAAGTTCTCCGAGTGAAAATCAAAGACTTTGAGTGTTGTTATGCAAAAAACCCTTATTTAGGTGGTAACATCAAGTATCCTTGTCTATGCTATGCAGTGAGTTTAGCTCCCTAAATCGTGCTAAGCTTGATAGATTTAATCACCGGTTCCTATGGAGGGCCTATGAAGGGGCTTGTCGAACTCACACGATTTGGTGGGATTTAGTGTGCAAGCCAGAGGACATGGGTGTACTGGGGATTCATAAGTCCTAGGATGCTAATCATGCCTTCCTCACAAAACTAGGGTGGCGTTTGTTGCCATCAAATTCGGCTCTTTGGTGCGAGGTTTTCAAGAATAAGTATCTTTGCTGGGGGATTTCTTTTATTGTAATTAGCCTTTCTATTGTTCTTCATTTTGGAGAGGTCTTTTACATATTCGGGTACCCCTTAGGAGAGGCTAATGCTGACAATTGAGGAGTGGGAAGGATATTAGCTTTTGGGAGGATCATTTGGTTAGAGAGGGTCCGTTATTGATGAGGGTCACCGAAGTGGTTTTGGGTTCCCCTACAGTTTCACAGTACATTAGTTTATTATTTCGGATAGGCAATGTGATGTTTCTGGTCTCATTGTCCTTCTTTTGGAGACTATTTTGGAGGAGGTGCAGACTGTTTTGATTCCCCGTAACCAAGAAGCTCAGGACTTAGTATGCTGAATAGGTGATTCCTCAGGGGTCTTTTTAGTACGATTGACCGATTCCATATTCCGTTGCCCAGAGGACTCTACTCCTTCCTCGGCTATCTCGTAGAGATATGTTTGGAGGTTAAAATGTCATAAACGAGTTAAACTCCTAATTTGCTTCATATTCCATGATACTCTAACAACCAATAGCACACGATGCCATTGGGGTTTAATGTACAACTTTCATTGCCCCCTTTCTCTGGAGTTATAGAAAACATGCACTCACTTTTTCTGGGACTGTACCCTAGTTCAATAGGTGTGGGATCGGCTTCTTTATACATCCTCACTCTCTTGGATACTATTGGGGAGTCTACCGATGAAAGACTGATTGGTTCAAAACTGTAAATCTCATGCTCTTAACAAGGACTTTCCATGGACTATCTATTTTGTATACATTCCGAGGGCCAATTGGAAAGTTTGTTGTGAGAGTGTCTTTAAAAACACCACTTTCTCCCCCATAAAGTGTTGCTACCATTGCTTCCAATTATTATCGAGATGGGTGGCTAGCGGTTGTTGGTGGGTCGTAGTCCTCTCCTCGCATAGGTTGCTGGATAAGATGGGTCCTCCCTCCATCGGATTTTTGTAAACTGAATACTGATGAGATCTCAGATATTACTTCCCGTGTAGTAGGTGTTGAGAACCTCCTCCAAGATAAAGTATGGTTTATGGGTTTGTGAATTTACATTGAATTTGGGGTTGTAGATCCATTTACTACAAAGTTAAGTGGTGTTAGGGAGAGACTTCTCCTTCCGAACTGTACAAAGTTCTCCTTGGTCATCCATGAGATTGACGTAGCCGAGCTTGTCTCAACTCTTACACCAATGTAGCTCCCACATATTCCGGATATCATATTATTTAGAGAATGCCAAGACCTAATCTGTAGTATTTTGATACATCATGTACTTTTTGTTAATAGAGAGTGTAATAGATATACTGATATTCTTGCAAGATTAGGGTCATCGGTCCGTTTTGAACTCCATGAGTTTTGTTCTCCTCCCTATGAGATGTATTGCTTTTCAAAGCATGATATTCAGAGCAGGATTTCTTTTAGAAGGTAATTTTCCCCATTCCCTTTTGTAACAAAGAATAATTATTTGTGTAGACAAAATTAGTCCTTTAAAACCGTAAATCAAAATTAAAAAACATATTTTTTATGATAATCTAGAAAATTGAATTAAATATTCTTGTTGCAAGTTTCGGCGGGTTCAAAATTCAAAGAATTTATTTTTTGATAAATCATGATATTTGATAATTATGTTGAGTTCAATTTGATATTTAATAATCATGTTGAATATAATTAAATTTGAATAACGAAAGATCATAAAAAAAAAAAAAAGCAAAATTATCCTGGGAAATGGAGAGAGAGACAACAGAAAGAGGCTTAATGGGAAAATTAAAGGTTCAAACCTGGAGGGGTATAGGAAGACATATGGAACAAATAAGTTGCATACATATCTAAAAATACTACAATGTAAGTGTTATTAGCTTTTTAATATTTAATGTATTGATTTTTCCATGGGCTGAGTAGGCCGTCTTGCCCAGAATACCTAGCCCGAATTAACAAAATACGGGCCGGTTCATTTTACTGGACCCAACACTTGACTGGGAATGTTAATGGGTAGGCCCAATTCGGCCTTGGTCCCATTCACCCGATGCCAGGGCAATGAAACAAATGGACAAGTGCAGACCAGCAAGTTGGCTAACAAGACTTATAATTGGTTTTTTTTTTTTTTTAATCAGTGGGCCATGAATACAATGAGATAATTATTCCCATATAATCACTAAATAAATTAAAATTATCATAATTTGAACTTACCTCCAAAATTAAGTTATAGTAAATGTACAACCGTCAAATTATATACAATTATATCTTATAATTGGACCAATGGACATTCAGTCTAGTAAAATAGGGTATTAAATCTTTTAATTAAATTTTACTTTTAAAACTTGAAAATAAAAAAAAGATTACGCTATTAGAGTCGCTCTCCAAATAGGGTCTCTATAGCATTCAAACTAAATTAGTCAGAATATAATTTCTGATACCAAAATAAAAAAAAATTATATCCACAGTAGTTCGACAAACAGTTAGTTGTGATAGTGAGATTTGACGCTAGATTTCTTAATTAAAATTCTGAATTCGACTCGTAAGTTAAATATAGAACAGACTTATTAGGAGGGTATCTTTTAAATAGGTTATTGTAAATTTTAAATCAAATTAATCAAAATATCACTAATATAGTAAAAAATTCCATAGAAGTTCGCACATTTTCTTGTATGGCATAATAATTTCAATTAATGCTAAGAATGTTGACCTTTCCATCAATCAATAATAATTTTATCAATAAATAGAGTTTGAATTTTGCACCACAAAGGATGGAAATAGCTCATGTGAGAGAGTGGAATGTGAGTGTTTTTCTTTTCACCGATAGGAAGCAGACAACAACTTGCTCCATTAATGTTAAATTTAGAATTAAAAATAATTTTGATATTATTGTTTTTTATTCAAATTATATAAATATTGAAATTGATTTTTTAAAAATTGACTTCTAAAGTCAAATTTTCAAAAATTCAATTTTAAAATAATATTTTCAAATTTTAAAAAATAATGAAAATGAAAAAAAAAGTTTAAAATTAATTTTTGAGAAATCGATTTCAAAGTTGATTGGTAAGCCATGCAACTCAAGATATAGAGTGTGGAAGGGAGAGGGTCTTGATTGAGAGAGAGAGAGAGAGAGAGAGAGAGAGAGAGAGAGAGAGAGTGCACTGCCGTGTGAGAGAGAGATTGGATTTTTACTTTTGCCTAGTGTATTGTAGAAACTTGATTTTGAAATTGATTTTATCTTGAAGTTGTTTTTTCAGAAATAAAATTATTTTAATTTTAAACCTAGTATTTGGGCAATTTTGCATTTCGAAAATGTGATTAGGTTGCAAAATTATCACACAATAGATGCAGAAATTTTGGTTTCGCATACAAGTGCAGATGATCTCATATATTCTCTATCTATTGGAGAGAGGGGTGGGCTTGAACTTTTTTAAATTAGGTGCCTTAAGCATATCTTAATTTTATCAATCATTGCAAGTCGAATAAGAATAAAAACCATAAATCAATATACACCTCCACCAAGCATGATTTTTCAATCCCTACGAACCTTCCAAGGAAATCTATCCCCTCCCCCCCGGGAATAAGAATATGCATCCCAAAAATCCAAAGAGAATAGAGGAAAAACAAAAGGACACGAACACTTTCCGAATGCTTAAAGTGTGAAAAGTAATAATATTCCCACCAAAACCCTATAATTTGCATTCGATTTCAGCCCCCCACCAAACGGGTTTCGCACCATTTTCATATGCCATGGAGAAAAACTAAATAAATATATAAAATGTTTATCATAACTATCGACTATTTGACATCCGGGTTTAAATCAATGAGTTTATCATTAAGGAATTTTATTATTATTTAATCTGAGTCGAAAATTTTTTCCTTTTAGCTTACTAATAGGATCTGTGTTTAGTTTGTTGTTGTTATTGTTATTCTGTACTTAAAATTATAAAATAGATAACAATACCAACAACTTGTGAATCAAGTAGTAGTGTATTAAATTTTTTTAATTAAAATCTTGAATTTAAATTTTGGAAATGTAAAATATAAAGACTTGGAGCTAATCATTAAATTAGTTTTCATAATTTTCGAATCGAATTAGTTGACTTTTCAGATACCCATGATCAACTTAAAAAATAATTAATAATTTCTTTTATATAATTATAAAATAAATTGAAATCATTTAAAATTCAGAGATACTCCTTAAAAAAAAGGTAATTGGGTGCTTCTGTATCAAATTATACTCATTCGAGCAAACAGGATAGAAAGGCTAATGTTCACATTATTATCTTTTTTTTTTGGTTTACAAAATGGAATTCAAATGTGGTGGGTTTTTTTTTTTTTTTTTCGTGGGACATTTAGGACTTTTTGTGTTGGGAAAAGAAAAATAAAGCATATCTCTAGACATCTTTCAAGTGGGTTTGACTATATACTTTGATGACATTCGGATTAAAGATCTTCGTGTACCAAATACAAAAAGGCAAATATTATAAAGTCACTCTGGCCATGAGATTTTAAGATTCGTAGGCTCACAAAACACATTTTGGAAAAGGACCGTAGCAAGCTGTGGGGGCCATCCTGGATGGCATTTGGTCCAAATTCACGTACACAATTCGTCATCATGACCGTACTATTTGCGCCCACCACCTTTTGAAATCTGAACTTGACATTTTTTTAAAAAAAAATGTTACCTGCAGAAGTCTCATGCCAAATGTTAAAAATCATTGAGAACCATATGGTAAAATTTGATTCGTAAAACCCCTAATTTGATAAATTTATATTTACCTACAATAAAAGTTAATGAATAAACTATTTTGCAAATAATTTTTTTTGTTTTCACTATCGATATATGGAGCGATGGAGTATCTACAAGAGCTCTATTTAAAAAATAGTTTTTTCGACGTAATTTTTTTTATTTTTTAGTTTCGAATCCGAAATTTGGTTAACAAATCTATCATCCCATTCTATTAAATTTACTGTTCATTAGTACTATTTTGCAAATAATATTAGACTACTAATATTTTGATACAATCTGATGAAAAGTTTGCTAGATAGTAGTAATTATTTTATTTTAAAATTATCAGAATTTGAACTTACTTCCAAAATAAAGTTATAGTATACGTACAACTATCAAATTATATACTATTATTATATCTCATAAAAAGATCAACGAATAGTCAGTCTAATAGGGTAGGGTGCCGGATTTTTTAACCAAATCTCGATTTTAAAACTTGAAAATAAAAAAATCATGTTAGGACAACCACTTCCAAAATAGGGCCCCTATAAACACTCAAATCAGATTATTCAAAATATAATTTAGATACTTTTAAAGGGAAAAAAAATTATATCTGATAATTGGTTTTTAAAATCCATAGAAGTTCGACCAATGGTCAGTTGACTTACTAGAATTTGGTGATATGTCCTTCAACCAAAATGTCAAGTTCGACTCATAATTTGGGTATGGAGCAAACTCGTTGAACGGGTAACCCCATAAATAAGCCACTATAAGTTTTGAACTGAATTATTTAGAATATAATTTCGAATACCGATCAATATAGTACTGTTGAAATGAATGAATTTTGATGATGATAAATTAGTGGAAAACTGTAGACCTTGTCGACTTGTTCTTCCCACACATCAATTTGTTTCCATAAGTAAACCAATTTTCAGAACCGTGTCGACCAATTTTAACCATACCTTAAAACACGTTGACTTGATAGTAACCATTGTCGATCTGAACAAAACAAATATAATATATTGACTAAGTAAAAGTATGTCGATATCTCTGAGAACACATCAACCTGTATTACATGTCGACTTGAATTCTATTGTACATCGATTTGTTGACCATAGTTGGACAAATTTATATATGACATGTCGACCAATTTTAGGATTATAACGATCCACCTTTCTCACACATCAACAAGTATAAGGCAAAAGTTTAAAGATGTCGATATACCCGACAACTTGTCGATCTCATTCTTTTATCTTTTAAAAGGCACACAATGCTCTACATGTTAACTGTGTTGACATGATGAACACATCGACCAATTTTAAAAAACAAGTCCATCAATTTTATGTCAGCACAGAAGCATGCCAACGTGGATTTAGAACATGTCGACCTGATATAAGCTGTCCATAGAAATTACACATCGACTTGCACTTTAATCTTATCGACACACTTAATGCATTGACTAATTTCAAAAAACAGATCCACAAATTTTATGTACACACAGTACTATGTCGATGTGAACTCAAAACATATCTACCTAAACTGTTGATTTTTAAGTAAGGTATGTCGATATTCAATTAGAACCATGTCGACACATCATAAAATGTCGACCAATTTAAGTATACATGTCCACCCATTTAATTTGATATATGATATTGTCGACTTAGATACTCTCATGTCGACCTGATCAATCAATAATTCAATACAAAATTTTTGAATTCAGATCAATATATTGTTTAAACTTGTTGTTTGAAATTGTCATAAATTAGATTTTCTAAACAAATTTAAATTCAGAGGTCGTCTCCTTTTCTACATATCTGAATATTCGTATTTCGATCAAAACTAACATTTAATTGTAGCAAAAATAACTTTTGATTAATTAACAAGAAAGTGGAACCAGTGAACAAATGAAGTTTTAACGCGAAAATGGATATTGTTGCAAAATAATTAATTGACGAATATTAAATGAGTAACGTTCGGATTCAACAACTCTGTAATGAATTTCTTCAATATAACAATAAATATCAAAGATGAGACGTGAAGAGTAAAACGAATGAATTGATTTCCCTGAATAACCAAGTCTCAAAGCAATCACTACTCTCTGCTATTGCAAGTCACACACTCTGTTTTGTCATTTAATATTTATTTAACCTTCTTTTCGAGTGTAATTAGTTTTAAAATCAAATTTGTCAAATCTGAGGATTAGAGTCACTCATTCTTGACAATTTCGTTCTCACCTGTACTGAAATCTAAAAAGATCAAAAAGTCAATCACTATTTTGGATTTAGAGAGAGTGAGCCAATCTATAAAATTGAAAAAGTAGTATTATGAAGAAATACTGTAAATTTTTAACTTGAATCTGTAATCAAGTTTATATCATTAATTTGATAACAAAAAATCCAGGGGGAGCTTAAAAGTGGACGTACACCTGGTTTGGTGAAACCACTATAAAAGTTTTGTATATTTTTTATTTTTCAGTTAAAACTGCCAAACACCGCTATTATAAATTTCTTTATTACAGTCAATTTTTAACAATATCTCTATTCAAATATTCACCACCTCTATTTGAATACTAATTGATATCGGAGTGGTTGTATTATTAAAAAGCCTAACAGTTTAATACCAAATATCCAAATGGCCATTAACGGAGACAATGTACATATAGAAACATACTCAACAAATCGTGCATTATTCTTTAATGGAAGTAATTTCAGTTATTGGAAGCAAAGAATGCGCAATTTGGTAATTGCATAAGATCTTAATGCTTGGGAAATAATCGAAAAATGTGTGGAATTTCTCATAGAAGAGGTTCATTGTGTCTGTGTACCAGTCAAGTTAAAGAATATGACAATGGAGTAGAAGAAAACCTATCAAGCTAATTGCAAGACCATAAATCTCCTTCACCTTGCCTTGAACGTCAACGAATACAATCGAGTATTTTCATGAATCACACTAAAAGAAATTTGGAAAAGACCAGAAACCACTTATGAAGGTATTAATCAAATACGCAAGAATAAAATCAGACTGCTGAAATAAGAATACGAAGTCTTCAAAATTAAAGAATGAGAATCTATCAGTGAAATGATAACAAAATTCAATAAAGTGACGAATGGATTAAGGTTGATTGATAAGGAAATCCCTAAAAAAGATATAATGGACAAAATTCTGAGAAATCTCTCAAAACCTTGGGAACCTAATGTCACAGCAATAGACAAAAATTTTGAAACATTGACCATGGATGAACTCATGGGGTCTCTAATAACCCATAAGATGAAATTGAATGTCAAGGAGCCATGAAAAGAAGAAAGAGGCAAATGAGTGGCTCTCAAAACTGACAGTGATGAGAGCACTTCAAATTCAGAAGAGGAAGATGATGAAGAACATGAAGCATTGCTGGCCAGAAAATTCAAAAAGTTTATGATGCAAAGAAGAAATAAAAGAAATTATATTACAAAATACTAAGAAAGAAAGAGAAAATTAGAAATTTCGAGTGTAAGAAATCGGGACACATAAAAACTGATTATTCTCAACTGAAAAAGGACGAGAAGAAAAATAAGAAATAAAGAATAGAGAAGAAAAACAAGAAAGCTTTTGTGGCATGAAGTGATGAAGGCTCTATCTCAAGCAGAGAAGAGCAAATAGAAAAACAAGCAAATGTGTGCTTCATGTCCAATGAAGAATTCTCTAACAGTGAGATAAATTTTACTTTATATTCTTCTTATTTTATTTCTGATGACAGCAATTTCACCACTATTGAATTGTATGAAACATTACTAGAATCACTTAAGAATAAAAAAAAATTAAAAGTGAAAAATAATTTTTTAAAAAAGGATATGACTGAAACCATTAAGAAATTAGAAAAATCAAAAATAGAAACTAATGAATTAAGAGAGAAAAATACTAAACTGGAATTAAGAATTGCTAAACTCGAAAAGGAATTAAAAAATAAACATCTAGCTTAGCAAAATGAAAAGGATATTGATAATCAAATGAATGAAAACATAACTCTGAGAAAAAAATTAACTGAACAGAAGGAGAAAAATATTAGACAAAATATTTAACTAATTAAATTCATATAAGGGTAAGAAAAATTAGATGTCGTTCTAGGAGTATAGAAAGTCGTATTTGATAAACTATATTAGAATATAATCCTATTCAAACCTACAAAAAACTATATAAATTCTTCACACCTAGTTTAGAAAATGTCAAATCACAGAGATATCACACATGTATGAAACTGGGGCACAAGTCAAACAACTGTAAACTTATAAACAAATTTGCAGTCATTACAAGGAACACAAAAATGAATAATCACAAATGTGCATACTGTCAAAAATTTGAACACTCAATTTATACTTGTTGGTTCAAAAACTCATCGACGGTAAACTTAAAATGAATTCCTAAGAGTCCAATCAAAACTAACTCAGCCACAACCAAGAAGATATGGATGCCAAAGGCAAAAGTGTGATTGAATGTTGTTGCAGATCTATCTGAAATTAAGAGAATCTCTTGGAAAATCTATTTGGTGCATTGACAGTAACTATTCAAGATTTATGATTGGAAATATCTTAAAATTCTCATCTCTCGAGAAGAAGAAAGGAGAAAATACGGCTTTTGGTGACAACTCCAAAGGGAAAGTCATTGAAATAGACAATATTGGAGATAAGTTTATTGACTCTCAAATTCATAATGTCCTTCTTGTTTCTGACCTTAAGTTCAGTTTGTTAAACGTCAGTTAGTTAATAAAACCTCAAATAGTGTTAAATTTACTGGTTTTAGAAGATAAAATATCTATATAATTGATTTAGAGCAATTAGAAATTCAAAATAAGTCTTACCTAGTTGCATTAAGTAAAAACAATTCATGGCTATGGCACATGAGATTGGAACACACAAGTATAGACACAATATCAAAGTTAGTTAGGAAAGAAATTATGAAAACTCTGCCTAAACTAAAATATGATAATGATAGGTTATATGATACATGCATGAAAGGGAAACAAATAAAAATTTCATTCAAACCTAAAAACTGTGTATCTACTAGCACTCCTCTACAACTTTTTTATATAAATTTATTCGAATCAACTAAAACTCAAAATTTAGGAGAAAAATATTATAATTTTGTGATCATCAATAATTACTCTAGATACATTTGGGTATTATTTCTAGCCAATAAAGAGGAAACCAGTGAGATTTTTATCAAATTGTGTAAAAAAAATTCAAAACGAAAAGGAAATTTCAATTAAAAATATTAGAAGTGATCATGAGAAAAAATTTAAAAACAAAACTATAGATGAATTCTGTGGCAATCACAGTATTGATCACAATTTCTCATTTTCTAGAACACCTCAATAAAATTGGGTAGTAAAAAGGAAAAATAGAATACTGCAAGAATAGCTAAAATTATGCTATATGAGCATAATTTGCCAAAATTCTCCTAAGCAGAAGTAATTGATACTGCTTCCTATATCTTAAATAGGGAATTAATCAGACTAATATTAAAGAAAACTCCTTATGAGTGTTACAAAGAAAGAAAACCTAATATAGCCTATTTTAAAATTTTATGATGCAAATACTTTGTTTTGAAGAATGGAAAAGAAATTTTAGGAAAATTTGATACTAAAAGTGATAAAAGAATTTTTTTAGTCTATTCGATGGTAAGTAAGGCATATAAAGTTTATAACAAAAGAACTATAATAGTAGAATAATCAATATATATGAAATTTGATGAAAAGAATGACAATGATCAAACAAGATCAGAAGACAAAGATTTAACATAAAAACTTAATGAATTGAATCTTACAAAAAATTTGAATCCTCAGAAAGAAGAAATCAATGTAATCACTGAATAAGAAGAAAAAAATAAAATTCAACAAGAGCAAAAAATCAAATATTTTCAAATCAGAAAAGATATAAACGTAAAGAATATAATAGAAGATATAGGTTTAGGAGTTAAAACTATATTAACTCTGTAGAATCAATGTGAATATGTGGTATTCATCTCCCATAAAAAACTTAAGAATGTGGAGAAACATTAGGAGATGAAACTGGATAATGATCATACAAGATGAATTAAATCAATTTGAAAAAAACAAAATATGGAATCTTATTCTTAAACCATCGAATCAATCTGTAATTGGAACTAAATGAGTTTTTAAAAATAAATTTGATAAATATGAACAATTACAAGAAATAAGACAAGATTAGTAGACAAATGTTATAGTTAAGAGGAGAGAATTGACTATAATAAAACATATACTCTTATGACTAGATTAGAAACAATTAAAATGCTTCTAATTTTTTTCTGTTATATAAACTTTAAGTTGATTAAATGGATGTTAAAAGTGTCTTTCTAAATAGTTATTTAAATGAAACTGTATACGTAGAATAATCATCTAGTTTTAAAAATTCAAAATGTCCAAAACATATTTTTAAACTTATCAAAGTTTTGTATGGATTGAAACAAACTCCTAAAACTTGGTATAAAAGGTTTTTTAATTGAAAACAATTTTGAAAGAAAAAGAATTGACATAACTCTCTTCATCAAAAGAAAAGAAAAAAATTTTTAATAATCCAAATATACATAAATGATATAATTTTTGGAGAAATTATTGTAACAATGTATATAGAATTTACTGAAAGAATGCGATGAGAGTTTGAAATAAATATGATAGAAGAGTTGAACTATTTTTTAGAATTTCAGATTAAACAATCTGAAAATGAAATTTTTATTAATCAATCAAAATATACTAATGATCTAATTAAGAGATTTGAGTTCAATGAATGCAAAGAAAATGTCACACTTATGAGCATAAATCTAAAATTAGATAAAGATAAAAATGACAAATTAGTGTACCAAAAATTATATAGAAATATGATTGAATCACTGCTGCTTTGAGACAAGACATATAATTCAATGTATGTCTGTGTGCAAAATTCCAATCAGATCCAAAGTAGTCTCATTTGCTAGCAGTTAAAAGAATTTTTAGATATTTAAAAGACATGACACATTTAGGCCTTTGGTATGATAGAAAATCAAGTTTTCAGTTGCATGGATTCTTTGATACAGACTTTGTAGGATGCAAATTAAATAGAAAAAGTACCGGTGGTACTTGTCAGTTTTTTGAAAATATATTGGTATCAAGAAACAAAACAGTGTAGCATTGTCAACAATCAAAATTGAATATGTTTCTGTTGAATAATGTGATGCACAAATCCTCTGAATTAAATATAAAATGAAGGATTATGATATAGATTTCGACTGCATTCCTATAAAATGTGATAATATAAGTGTCATAAATCTAATGAAGAATTCAGTGTATCATTCTCGAATTAAACACGTTGAAGTGAGATATCATTTTATCAAAGACCATGAACTGAAAAACGAAATTGTTCTTAAGTATATAGGAATTGAGCAGACTAATGGGTCCAAAGTCCCCTATCGTTTCAGGATTGGACTACTTCGGAATAAGCACCATTAAAGCGTTTGCAAGTTCAGGCTAGAAGTAGCCCTCTTTGAAGGCCCTATGAATAAAGTTGCACAAGGCATACTTCAGGTTTCCCAATGCTTCTATAAGAAAATTGCCTGTAGACCATCTGAACCCAGGGCCTTCAAACCTTTCATGGAAAAAAGGGTTGACTTGATCTCATTTTCGTTAACAGGGCTCACTAAAAAAGCTTTCTCCTCATTCTTCAACTTTTTTTGCCAACTGTAATACCTATCATTGGGGGGGGGGGACATCCCTGCCTTCAAATTGCCTAGTGAAGAAATCAATTGCTGCGTTCCTCATCTTGTCTTGATCAAGGCACCGGATGCCATCAATTTTTAGTACCGCAATTCTATTCCTGCTTCTCTTTAATTTGGTTTGTAAATGAAAAAATTTTATGTTCTTGTCTTCGTGAGATATCCAGTCCACTCTAAACTTCTGATGTCAAAACATCTCCTCCTGCTCAAGAATCAGATGATACTCCCTCAGGAGCATAACCTCTAGCTCTTGAAGAAATAGAGAACAGTGATAGCCATTTAATCGTTGAATTCCTTTTGTTCTCCTTTCCAACTCCTTTTTCTTTTCGAATATATTTCCAAAAATTTCCCTATTCCATATCTTGAACTCCTTTCCTGCATAGTATATAGCCTGCATAAGACCATTATCTCTTATCGCTCAAGCTTTCTCGAAGGCATCTTGGAAACCTGGGTAGGTAAGCCAAGCGACCTCCTATCTGAAGGGTCTTCTATTCTTATTATGAGAGATGGACAGAGAGGTTATAAGGAGGATAGGACTGTGGTCACCATGCAATCTAGAAAGGTTCATTACTCTATGCTTTGGAAAACTCAGCTAAGCCTGCTGGTTAGCCAACACCCGATCTAACTTTTGTTAAAGAACTAACCTGCCATTCCTGAATTTGGACCAAGTGAATTTGGGACCTAAGGCAACAAAACTAGATAGGTTACAACTATTCCACCGCCCTTTAACCTTCTAAAATTTGCTTCAAGCTTTGTTTCTCTTGTTACTAGTATCTGCCAAACCTCTTATATCATTAAGATCCCCCATAACAAACCAAGAACTCTGAATATTACTAGCCATACTCTGCAGAGCTCCCCAGAAGCTCTCCTTGGCCTAAGAATTTAGTTGGATATAAGCAAAAGTAACTAAATACGACCCATTCTCCTCACTAATTCATGCATGAATAAACTGCTTAGAGTGCGAGATTACCTTCAAGCAAACTCTATTAGCTGACCATAACAACCAAAGGCCTCCTTTGAAACCAATAGATGGAACCATAAACTCAATATCCCAATCCATGTTCTTCAGGAAACTCGGGTACTTAGATGACCTCATCTCCAACAAATAAATCACATCTAGATTTTCCTCCTTAACTAACTCTCTGCAGGCTCCTCTGAATCTACCATTCCCTATACCCTTACAATTCCACACTAGTAACTTACTCTTCATTATTTAAACAATAAGAGAGACAGACATTTATAACTCCATATCTATGGAGTCCCCCATTTTTCCTTGCACCTCACTATGTCCCTCATCCGTTGTTGCCCAGATGCTCTCGTTAACATAGGCCCTACTATTGTTGCATTTAATTTTTTTTGTGTTTTGTAAACTTGTTGGATTGGAGCTTGAAGGCTCTTGGGTCCTTCTCTTGGGTCCAATAAGTGTTTATATTAACCTATCTATGTAGGGCTAGGCTCCAACATCAGACCCAGCTTGAAATGAGTGCTTTGACCCACTAACATTACTAACTTCTTAGTCCTCACTTGGAACTTCATGGTGCATTTGAGCAAGTTTACTAGGGCCCAAGTTAACACTTGCTCTCGTAGCCCCTTTCTTATCTTTAACACATGGATCTTCTCGAATATTATCTTCTCCTTCACTTTTTGAGACATCAGCTACCATCTGATCACTGTCCATCCCCATCCCATCGAAATCTAGCTTTGGTTTTCTTCTTTGTTGACTTTTGCTACCTTTGAGGCTCTCTGTTTTGCTGAAAAGGTTCTGAGTTTCCCTTTTCCTCTCATTCGTCCCATCCAACATACCTTTTGTTATTTTCTCGATTATCTCCTCTATGGTTTTGTCCTCCTCTGACAATTTATCGACTGTGTTTAAGGAAGCAAATTTGTTGGGTCTCTAGATGCTTTTTCCTCCCTTTCCCCTAAGAAAGCTAAATTTAGAAGTTTTTGCTTTTCAGGAAACTAGCATCCATGGTCAAGGTTTTCCTCTGCCTCCACCGTGTTAGGATCTCCGATCTCCCCTCCGGCCACCCGAGATGGCTCCTCTTCCCTATGATTTAGACTCTCACAGTGCCTTTTGGCATGTCCTACCCTTTTGCCATTAAAGCAAATAACATAAATTCCCTCATACTCGAACTTTTGAACTCTCTTTCCGATTTTCACTTTAGGGACAAGAGGTTTGTCAAGCTCAACTTCAACGCATACTCTTGCATACTTACCTTTTAGGGCGTTTGCTGTATTTTAATCTACCCTTATGGGTTTCCTTCACAACTTGCCCACTTCCAGTAAAAATTTCTCATTAAAAAACTCAATTGGGAGTTGGGGAAGACTTAACCAAACCATCGTCCTTTCAATTTTTGCATCTGAAGGTGAAAACCATGGCCTCCATTTTTGCACAATGAGGTAATGATCGTGAATCATCCATGGCCCTTCATGCAGAACTCTATTGTAATCTTCCTATCGGTCAAACTTTGCCAGTAGAAAATCCTCGTCTAGGTCTACTAGCTCCAAGCTCCAAGTTTCCCTCTATTTTCCACATGACATTTACCTTTGAGAGCATAAGTTGGTACCCTATTGTTTTCCCCAACAATTTGATTATTAAAAATCTCCTCAGGGTTGTCACAATTTTCTAAGCTCCTCCTTTGGAATGGCTGATAATACACAAATTGTCATTTTTATTGTTGATATTATGATTTGATTTTGAATTGGTTAGTACCCTAATAATTGTTTTTATGGCTTTTTTATTTTTAGGGATAAAAAATGGAGATTGGATCAAAATGGGCTTAAAGAGATATTTTTAGAATTAAATGAATCAAGATATCAATTGGGCATACAAAGGAAAGGAAGAAATATCAAAAAGTGAAAAATTTTATTTTAGAAATTTTTATTTTAAGTAAAAATTGTTGTTAGGAGTAAAATTTCTAAATTTTCCTATTTTTGTGGATCTTTTTCCTATTATTTTAGAAGAATCTTGGAGACCTAGTGTATTAAAAGAAGGACTCTCCTCATTAACCCTAGAAGGCACTATTCACGTTACTGTTCATGACACTATTCATATATATATTCACAAGTGTTGTGGCGGCTACATTAATCTCTCTTTAGGTTTTAGGTTTTATTTTTTCTTTCTTTCTTTGAAAAACATTGTTTTTTTTTATTCTTTCTTTTGTTTATTCTCAAGAATATGGTCATCATGAGTGGTTAGTTTTTTTATTCTGATTCAAGGATAATTTCATTGATTGTCTTCATTGTGAGCCTATATATTTTATTTAATTTTTTACATTTTTAATTCAAGTATTCATCGATTTTTTATTTATTTTTATGAATGATTGATATTGGTTAATCTGACAATTTAATTTAATATCAATTTTTATATTGCTATCCAGGAATTCAGTGATCCGTATTTGTCATGAATAAATGGTGTAAGTAGCAAATAGGTTATATATATTTATGGGTCGTTTGCCAATATTCATTTTAATATAAGGAATCGATAAAACAAAATCGAATAATTGTACGGCTATCCTGATTATTTGTATTTTGATTTAACTATTTTCACAAAACTTAATACTGTCATTATTTGATATGGAACGCTATCGTGTCCAGTCGATTAATGATAAATTTTGATTAGATGGTGGGTTTGGTCAATTATTTTTGGAAGACACAAGATTTATTACGGCTTTCCTAATAAATTTAAGGTTAAATACTTGAATCGTAAGAATAACATTTTTTTAACCAATGAACAGTGAAACAATCATATGTGTAAACCCTTGAATCGGATGTTTAGCATATTGAATTTCTTCTCCAATTTTTAGTATTTTTTAAATATTTGATTTGTTTTTTAAATTTTAGCTATTTAATTTTTTATTTAGAAATTTATTTTATAAACCCCACATTTTATTTTTACATCAACTAAGAGATTGAATTAACTAGTTCCCTTGGAATTCGACATGGTAACCACTATTGTTACAATTTGTTGTATTGGAGAAATCAGTATTAAATTGAAGATTTCGACAACCCGACCAAATTTTGGCGCCGCTGCCGGGGAACTATTTTAATTTCTTAGTTTGTGTTTTTCATTTGTGCATCGAGAACTCAGCTCATGAGGTAAATCACTCGAATCTTGAAAATCAAATTTCTGAATTGACTGCTTTGGTTCGTCAAATGACTGTACGGCAAATACATGCAACCAAAGTTTGCGGCATATGCTCGATACCCGGACATCATACGGATATATGTCCATCTCTGTAAGAAGACTCTACTCATCAAGCAAATACCGTAGGAGGATTTCCTGGCCAACCTCAGAAGAAGTATGACCCCTACTCTACTTATTATAACCCCGGATGGAGAGAGCATCCAAACCTGAGTTGCGGGAATCAAGGAGGACAAACAAGATATTTTCCTCAGCAATTCAATAGGCCAACACATGCATCGACACAATTGTCTAATTCAGATATGTCCCTAGAAGATATTGTGAAAACTCTCGCGACTAACACTCAACAATTTCAACAGAAAACAAGAGCCAGCATTCAAAATTTGAGAAATCAAATCACTCAGCTAGCCATTTCGGTTAGCAATTTGGAGGTTCAAATCTCAGGGAAATTACCTTCACAAACGATAGTAAACCCTAAGGAGAATGATAGTGCAATGGTGTTGCGATCAACCCCACCATCGCCCAAGAAGGTAGATGAAAAGAAGGATGAAGAAGAAGAGGATAAGGCCATCGATGAAAGTCTAATTAAGTTTGAGAAATCCAAGATGGAAGAATACGAGAAGAAAGTATGGAAAATAAGAGGTGATGAGATAGGTGAGAATGTGTTTGATAACATCAAGAGAATTCTATCCGAAAAATGTACAGATCCAGGTATGTTCACTCTATCTTGTATTATTGGTAAGAAAAAAATGGAGCATGCCATGTTAGATTTAGGAGCACTTGTTAATATCATACCTTATTCAATTTATAGTGATCTAAAATTGGGTCCTTTAAAAGAAACTGGGGTTGTTATTCAGTTAGCTAACCATTCTTACGTTTACCCAGAGGGGATTGTTGAAGATGTTTTGGTGCAGGTTAACGAATTAATTTTTCTAACTGATTTTTACATCTTGAAAATGGAAGGAGGCACTATCACAAATTCAACTCCACTTCTATTAGGACAACAATTCATTAAGACAGTAAAGACCAAAATAGATGTGCATGAGGGTACTCTCTCCGTCGAGTTCAACGGTGAGATTGTGAAATTTATTATTTTCGATCCTATGAAGTACCCAAATGAGGGTCAATCAATTTGTTCTGCTGATATATTTTATTTAATTGTGTAGAAAATTTATGAAGAAAAATGTGATATTGATTTTAAATTAAATGCACAATTAGATATGAAAGGAAAGTCATATGAGCCTCACAAAGTAAAGTTGAAGTCCCTTGAAGAGAAACAAATGAAGACCGTCGAGCATAACGATGTTAATAATTGCGCTTGTTGGGAGGCAACCCAAATTTTTTTTAAGAGTTTGATTTAATTTTTAGTAATTTCATTTATTCAATTTTAAGTGTTATTTATCTCTTTTAATTTTTGCAGGTGTCCAATTCAATCACTCAAGTCATGGTTCAATAGAGAATTTTTAGGGACAGAAGCAGTCTTGACATTAGGGCGTGATCACGCGATTTCAAAAGTCAAATAAAATTTTTTGGGCCGAAGCACTCTCACTCTTAAGAGATGATCATGCGGTTTTGGGTTAAAAAAAAATGTGCTGGTTGCGAATGCCCAAACCGAAGGATTCATAGAGGAGACCTCGCATTCTCCACAGCGCCCGCCATCACCTTAGGGGAGTTCTCTTGTTCCTTATCTTTCTTTTCATTGTCCTCTTTCATTGTCTAGCATCTTTCATTTCTGAATTTAGTTTTAATTGTGCTAATTGTGAATTTCTTTAAAATTGTGTCTCACATTCTCATCTTTTGCATACATTGAGGACAATGTAGTATTTAGGTGCGGGGGAGAATTTTCATGCCAATGTCATTTCTTCTATTTTTCTTTGGAATTTCGTACTCTCTGGATTTTGTCGGATAATGATTTTGAGTTAGTATACATTGTTGATTTGAGTTTGAAATGCATGAAAGAGACAAGTGTGATTAGTTATTTTTTGGATAAATTGTTTTAAAGTGTCCAATTGATCTTGATGATTGAGTCATTTGAAAATGTGATAGATTCGATACAAATTAAACATTTTTTGTGAGCTTTTGAGCCTGAAGAGCATTCATCATCTTATTCTAATTTTTTTTTATGAGTGTTTATCAATCATAGTATGCTTATTTTAAAACTTGCTTTGTTATACTTTTTGAGACCACATTAATGAGTTCATACATTAATATGATGGGGGCATTTAGGTTTACCCATTTTAACTCTCGAAAACAAACCTTTCTATGCATAATATTTCCCTTAGTGAAACCCTTTGAACTTATATCCCTTTTCTTTGCTTTAACCTCATTAATTAACACATAACCTTCTTTTTATGCTTCACCTTCTTTTTTGTCCTTATATTAAAGAAACATGTGATTTGAGCATATATTGAGTGGCTATTTGTAAAGGGAATGAGTTACTTCTATTGTGGGATTTATTTTGGGAAGTCGATTATACACTTGGGGTGGATTGTATATGCGCCGCATTTTCATTGATTCTCATTTAGTTTCCTTATTCAACAAAAAAAAAAGAGGAAAAAAAAGGGAGAAAAAGAAAAAAAAATAAAGAGGAAAAAGATAAAAAAAAAGAAAAAATTTTCAAAAGTTGAAATTGGGGAATTTAAAGAGAAAATGTAAAAAGTTTGATTGAGAAATAATAATGTTTAAAGAGAAAAAAGTTTGATTGTATTTCATGATATGGGATATAGGGGATATGTTCTTGACATACTTCTTTGATATATTTATTACACAATACATTTATCATTTTTCCCTACTTTTACCCAAGCCACGTTACAACTCTTATAAAAACCCCCGGATTTTTGTTTTGAATTCATATAAGTGGTGGTGGAGATTTGATAAATAAGCAAACTTATGGTAATAATATACTTTGATTTGATTTGAGAGTTATTGATAAATTTCTTTAAATACTTTGAGTGTATAGAGTGAAATTCTTGTGAGGGTATTGAATATTGATACATTGAATTTTGATAAAATTATCGAGTTTGGTGGGAAGCTTATATTTTTTTTAAAATTTATAAAACTATGATCACTTGCTCTCCGGATTGTTATTTTTGTTTGAATTTTTCGATGTGTGCTATTTTGAAATTATTTGAAGATAATTGAAAGAGGGGAATGAGTGAACAAGAGAATATTTGTGTGACATTAATCTAGTGAATGCTTGAGGACAAGTATTGGTTTGGTGTGGGAGAATTTGATAATGCACAAATTATCATTTTTATTGTTGATATTATGATTTGATTTTGAATTGGTTAGTACCCTAATAATTGTTTTTATGGTTTTTTAATTTTTAGGGATAAAAAATGGGGATTTGATCAAAATAGGTTTAAAGAGACATTTTTGAAATTAAATGATTCAAGATATCAATTGGTCCTACAAAGGAAAGGAAGAAGTATCAAAAAGTGAAAGATTTTATTTTAGAAATTTTTACTTTAAGTAAAAATTGTTGTTATGAGTAAAATTTTTAAATTTTTCTATTTTGGTGGATTTTTTTCCTATTATTTTGGAAGAATCTTGGAGACCTAGTGTATTAAAAGGACTCTCCTCATTAACCCTAGAAGGCACTATTCACGTTATTGTTCACGGCACTATTCATATATATGTTCACAAGTGCTGTGGCGGCTACATTAATTTCTCTTTAGGTTTTAGGTTTTATTTTTTCTTTCTTTCTTTGAAGAACATTAATTTTTCTTTTATTTTTTCTTTTGTTTATTTTCAAGAACATGGTCACCATGAGTGGCTAGTTTTTTTTTTATTCTGATTTAAGGGAAATTTCATTGATTGTCTTCATTGTGAGGTTATATATTTTATTTAATTTCTTGTATTTTTAATTCAAATATTCGTCGATTTTTTGTTTATTTTTTTGAATGATTTGGATTGATTAATCTGACAATTTAATTCAATATCAATTTTTCTATTGCTATTCAGGAATTCAGTGATCCATAATTGTCATGAATAAATGGTAAAAGTAGCAAATAGGTTATATATGTTTATGGGTCGTTTGCCAGTATTTATTTTAATCTAAGAAATCGATAAAACAAAATCGAATAATTGTATGACTATCATGGTTATTTGTATTTTGGTTTAACTGTTTTCACATAACTTAATGCTGTCATTATTTGATATGGAACGCTATCGTGTCCAATCGATTAATGCTAAGTTTTGATTGGATACTTGGTTTGGTCAATTATTTTAGCAAAACGCAAAATTTATTACGGCTATCTTAATAAATTTAAGATTAAATACTTGAATCGTAAGAATAACATTTTTTTAACCAATGAATAGTGAAACAATCATATGTGTAAACCCTTGGATCGGATATTTAGCATATTAAATTTCTTCTCCAATTTTCAGTATTTTTGCATATTTGATTTGTTTTTTAAATTTTAGCTATTTAATTTTTGATTTAGAAATTTATTTTATAAACCCCCTATTTTATTTTTACATTAACTAAGAGATTGAATTAACTAGTTCCCTTGACATTCGACCTGATAACCACTATTGCTACAGTTTATTATATTGGAGAAATCAGTATTAATTTGAGGGTTTCGACAACCCGACCAATTTTTGCATCTGAAGGTGAAAACCATGGCCTCCATTTCTGCACAATGAGGTAATGATCGTGAATCATCCATGACCCTTCAAGCAGAACCCTATTGTAATCTTCCTATCGGTCAAACTTTGCCAGTAGAAAATCCTCGCCTACGTCTACTAGCTCCAAGCTCTAGGTTTCCCTCTATTTTCCGCATGACATTTACCTTTGAGAGCATAAGTTGGTACCCTATTGTTTTCCCCCAACAATTTGATTATTAAAAATCTCCTCAAGGGTTGTCACAATTTTCTAAGCTCCTCCTTTGGAATGGCCATTGTAGGGAAAGGGCAATTAATGTCCTCTGTATCCATCTCTCCTTCCATCCACAATTCCTCTTCTTTACAGGATCTGAAACTCCATCCTCCTCCATACAATTGTTCTCGTGTGCTCGACCCAACAGCATGTCCTTAAAGGAAATTTTACCAACTCTCTTGTCCTCCACGTTGCTATCCACCGATTTAACCTTCTTTTCACTACATTGCGGGTGATCTTCTTCTTCGATTGAGATTTCCCGTTCGGATCCATACCCATCGCCGTGGTTCATCTCTCTCTAACATACAAATATATTGAAAATGATATTGATATTGTTGTTTTTATTCAAATTACGTAAATATTAAAAAATCTGTTTCAATATTTCTGTTACTCCGATTAAAACAACAATATCAATATTATTTTAATTTTAAACCTAGTATTTGGGCCAATTTGCATTTTGAAAATGTGATTAGGTCGCAAAATTACGATACAATAGAAGTAAAAATTTTGTTTCATACGTTAAGTGCAGGTGATCTCATATATTCTCGTTCTACTGGAGAGAGGGGAGGGCTTGAACTTTTTTAAATTAGGTGCCTTACTTAATTTTATCAATCATTGCCAGTCGAATAAGAATAAAAACCATAAATTAATATACAACTGCTCCAAGCTTAATTTTTCAATCCCCTCCCCCCGGGAATAAGAATATGCATCCCAAAAACCAAAGAGAATATAGGAAAAACAAAAAGACACGAACTCTTTCCGAATGCTTAAGGTGTGTAAAGTAATAATATTCCCACCAAAACCCTATAATTTGCTTTCAATTTCAGCCCCCCGCCAAACGGGTTTCTCACCATTTTCATGTACCATGAATAAAAACTAAATAAATGTATAAAATGTTTATCATAACTATTGACTATTTGACATCCGGGTTTAAATCAATGAGTTTATCGTTAAAGTGTACTAAATTTGTGAGTTTAGTAGTAGTATATTAAATTCTTTTAATTAAAATTTTGAATTTAAATTTTAAAAATGAAAAATAGGTATTTAAAGTCAATTGCTAAATTGATTTTCACAATTCAAATGTGATGGGTATTTTTTTTTTTTCATGGAACATCGGGACTTTTTGTGTTGAGAAAAGAAAAATAAAGCATATCTTTGAACATCTTTCAAGTGGGCTTGACTATATACTTTGATGACATTCGGATTAAAGATCTTTGTGTACCAAATACAAAAAGGCAAATATTAAAAAGTCACTTTGGCCATGAGATTTTAAGATTCGTAGGCTCACAAAACGCAATTGGAAAAGGACCGTAGAAAGTTGTGGGGGCCAACCCGGATAGCAGTTGGTCCAAATTCACGTACACAATTTGTCATCATACCGTACTATTTGCGCCCACCACCTTTTGAAATCTGAACTTGACATTTAAAAAAAAAAAAAAAACGTTACATACATTGCAGAAGTCTCGTGCCAAATGTAAAAATCATTGAGAATCATATAGTAAAATTTTATAAGTAAAACCCCTAATTTGATAAATTTTATTTACCTACAATAAAAGCTAATGAATCAACTATTTTGCAAATAATTTTTTTTTTGTTCCCACCTACAATAAAAACCAGTTGAAACGCTTACGGGAACCTTATTTAAGGAGCTGTTTTTTTAACATAATTTTTTTCATTTTTAAGTTTTGAAATTGTGATTTTGTTAAGAAACCTAATATTTCATCTTATTAAATCGATTTTTCGTTGGTACTATTTTGCAAATAATATCAGACTACTAATATTTTGATAGAATCTGATAAAAAGTTTGCTAGTTAATAGTAATTATTTTATTTTAATTTAATTTAAAAATATTATAAATAAAATAAAATAAAAATAAGTTGAGAATATCCGAGCAAATACTTAATTAGTATATATGTTGCAATTTTTCTGTATTAAATATTGAAGATAAAACTAACATTAAATAGGAAAAACTAAAATCTCTAATTCAAAAATAATTTGAGAACATAGTAAAATAATTGAAGTTCCGATAATGATTGTTTAATTTAGTTTAAATCATGCGTCGGCGCGTGCTTAGTGATTATATAACATGAGGAATTGACGTGCGCGCAGACATCAACAACAAAAGAAAAGGAGAGGGCACATTCATTGTTTCAACGCCACCAATGAGCAACAATAGGAGCAGCCACGTTATGAAGCAACGAGAAGTTCCCCAAACCTTTTTGACTTTTTGAGACCATTGTTTTTCATTTTTAGTATTAATTTAGCGGCATGGACCTTAATATGGGCCCTTTTGCCCCAACTATTTTTTTTTTTTGGAACTTTTGCCCCAACCATGTGCCACGATTGAGCCGGCAAACCCACCAAATCTATAACTGCTCCTCTCATCCAACCACCCTAGTCAAAATTTTGCCCACTTGTGGGTCACCTTTCTCTCTCTCTCTCTCCCGCGAGTCTATAAAACCGTACTGCCTAATCTATTTTTGAGCATATATATATATATATATATATATATATATATATGTGTGTGTGTGTGTGTGTGTGTATGTGTATATACATGTGTATATATATCTATATATATGCAGTGTTACTCTTTTTCTTTTCTTATGCAGTAAGAATTAGATGATTGGGAGGAAGACACCCGAAGTGGGGCATGCTCAAGCCCTCCATGTAGCTTACCTTTATTGAAAAGACGGTGCATTGATGATGTATGTTTGATGTTCCTTCTGTAAATAAAATCAAACTGGGCTACATATGCATTTCTCTGACTAAGACTCCTGTTGTCGGCCAATCGAACATAAACTTCAACTCTCTCCCTCGACGCATTTTAAATACCTTTTTTTTTTTTTTTGTTGTTTTTTTTCATATAAGGTTATCCCATCAACTCAGGCAACTGGTTTCCCACGCATATTTCCTGTAACTTTTTTGCGCACGCTTTTCCAATCACACACACCACGACCTTCGTCCCATAAAAGACGTACACATTATTCTCCTATAATTAATTTCAACGATGCCATACTTATATTTGGATTTTACACAATTAAAAATACTCCATATATCCTTATTTTCAAAACACAATAATAATAATAATAATAATTGATTTTAATATTCTATTTAAATTAATCAAATTCAAACGTTACATAATTTCTTTTTCGATTTTGACTAAAAGACCGAGGAATCCAACTCATGTATGTTATCACTCTTTTCTTATTACAGTAAAATATATGTTTTGAGTTATAACTATTAATTTTATCATAAAATCTAATTCTTTAAAAGCATATTATCGTGGGTAATTAATTAGACCTTTTTTTTTTTGAATTTCATTGGGTCTAACAAAGGTCAAGAAGCGCATGCCTGGGTGACGTAATTTCTTAATGTTGCAATATAATAAGTTTTATGTGACAAGAAGTTGTCAAACCACGTCTTAGAAAACCAATACCCTCCTGATTAACTGAAAAATTAGAAAAGGTCGTGTTAATCATGCCAGTGTAGCGTACCAAACAATTGCTTAAAATGTGAAAAAAAAAAAGGTCATATTAATAATTAGTATGGTTGAACCAAATCGTTGGCGCAATTTAGCATCTTCAGAACCCCTCTCTATGCAAAAACAAAAGAACCCTCCTGCGTGCACATTATTGGAGCAGATTAGCCACTTCCTTTCCCACTCGCTTCTGAGGCGAATATCAACACAATCGCCCCGCCTCTTGAGAATTCCAAAACATTTCTAGAAGCGAAATAGAAGTCTTTTTTTTTTTTTTTCTCGTACAGAAATTCTATTTAGAAAATGACTCTTTTAATATAATTTTTTTATTCTTAAATTTTGAATTTAAAATTTGATTAAAATATATAACATGTATCCTACTAGACTGACTAGATAGTTAAATTTCAACATTATTTTAGATTTAATTTATAAAATTGGTAAAGTTTAAATTGTTATAAATTTGTTATACATTCTATTTTGAAAAAATAAATTTGATTTTAAAATATAACATAATTGAGTTTAAACTAAATTAATGAGAAAGTAGTCATTTTTTTCCTGATACATAGAAATGATCCGAGCTCGTGATATTTAAGATGAAGAAGATGATAATAGTTAAATTATAGTTTATCGACATGAGGTTGGATTTTGACATAATACTTAAGTTTAGTTGGCGTTATAGGCACAATACTTAAATTTAGTTTGTGAATTTTATTTATTAATTCGTTTTTGAACTCAACCTAAATCTAGTGTTGTACGGGATGTGGTCTTATTTCTTTGTCTATGGCACTTTAAAGTTGTTATGACTAATTGGGTGGAGAGTGAGAGTCACTCTGGTATGGAATAGAATGGAACTGATTTGAGACAAAAGAAAGTGCATTATTACGTAGACAGAAAAGTCCCGGTTTCCTTAGATTATGACCGTTTGGTGTGCGGGGGAGACTCCGAGGGGAAAAGAATATTAGTAAAAATTGTATATAATGGGAAAAACACATAAAAAAGCAATATGTTCGGCTGGCCATAAAGCGAGGAGTCGAAGAGGAGATAGGATAGAGACAATCATAGAGAGAGAGAGAGAGAGAGAGAGAGAGAGAGAGAGAGAGAGAACCTTATCCCTTCAAAATTCCTTCTTCGCATCATTCATTTTGCCAACTTCTACGCTCCAGGATAATCATCAACGCCTTACCCGAATCAAATGCCCCATCAACCAAATCATTGGTGGGTCCACGTGTCTCACACCCTCTAACCCATTATGCTCTCCACGTGTCACCCCGCTTGCTTGACACGTGGATATCCTCGCGTATTTTCCTTTATTTTTTTAGAATTATTTAAAGAATATATCCTAATTGCAATTTAATCCATTAAATTTTATAGTACTACAAATCTTTTTATGTAAATGTATCCCGCACGTGTCACTTTCAAGAAATTATGATCGATATATTCTTATTAAAAAGACAACCATTATTGAAAAATGAAAAAAAAAAAAAAAAAGATAAAGCCCAGATATACAAACTAGATTTTCCAATACAAATAAAATCAAGTGTCTTCTCAATTTGCAGAATAATGGGATAATATTTCTTAAAAGATTTAAAAGCTAATACACCGTTAATTGTGGAAATTTGAAAGATTTGGAGGAAAGTACGAGGGGATGACAACATCAGAACCACCCATTGTTTGATTGGTTGGTTTTCATTACATTTTCTTTTGCACTTGTGTGTGTAGATGAGAATTGAAGTTTGATTAATTTAATGCAGTTGTCTTGTAATTATTCCCAATCATCTCCTCAAAGTGAAAGTTCGGGAGGATCCCACATTCCCCAATTTTTCCAAGTATATTAGTATAAAATTTTTCTGGGATTCTCAACCCTTGTCAAAGTCAATGTCTATCTACTTGCTTATGCTGTGCTTGTCGACAAAAGCATGGATAATCCCTTTTTTCCTCTAATTTTTATTATATAGAATAGAATATATCTCACGCGCAACCATGACATTAATTATTTTTTATCATTTATTCAATATTGACATATATAAATAAATATATATATATATATATATATAAGTGTGTGTATGTTTTGGTATATGTAAGTACCACTAACCTAATACTTAATGTGTTATAAATCTACTTATGAAAATCGATTTAGTAAATAAATATATTAAATTATTTAATTAAGTTTAGAGTTTAAAATTTAAAAATAAAAAAAAATTATATTAAAAAAACTATCTTTAAATTGATTCTAAATATTGATTAATTATTAAAAAATGTTATAGCTCTAAGTTTTGTGTGCACGGATCATGCTATGCATCAAAGTTAAGGCAGCATATTCTCCATTATTAGCGGGTTAAATTAAAGATCCAGGGAGGATGGGAAATTAAACAAATCAAAATAATTAGATCTTCATGTCTCCAACTCTTTATATTCAACATTTTTGTAGAGAAAAGAAAAAAAAAATATTCTCATTTCCAAGAGTGTGGAGCATATTTTATTCGAAAATAATTGAAATTCTGAAGCCCATTTGGAATCCTTGGATTATCTTATTTCAAATATGGTTTGACAATGCAATATGGAGTGATGGGGATGCTTACCCACTCGGAGCATACCATTCAACAATGATACATGACCAACATCATATTCTAATGTTCTTCGATTCAATACGTAGGATGCCTTTTCTTGAAGTCCCATTTTTAATTTTCAACAATAAAAGAAATCTTCGATCATATTATACTTCTCTACACTAATTAAGCTCTTTTTTTTATCACTGATATTTAGAGTCATATTTTGATTAATTCGGTTCGAGTATTTACGAAAATCCTATTTAGGAGACGGTTCTTTTAACGTATTTTTTTTTATTCATAAATTTTGAATCCAAAATTTTATTAAAAGATTTATTACTTTATCTTATTACATCGACTGTTTCTTGATTTAATTATACTTTTTAGATATATAAAACAATTGACAAATAATAAATTATCAAACAAATAAAGAAAAAATTATCTGTCAAATAAATTTTACGACTAATAAAATTTTTTATCAGTCAACATTTGAAAAGTCCCATTTGAATTTTGATTTGATTTTTCAAACCTGAGAAGCTTAAAAAGAATCACATAATTGAAGCCATTATATCAAGTGGAAACAGATGCACATCCTCATTCTTGATTGATGAGTGGTCCAAAAAGGGGCCTTCTATGGTTCCAATCCTTTTATTTGGCAGCATCTTTTTACCCTCTAGAAATATACCCGCAAAGTAATTTTTATATCACAGTTGAATGTTATATTTATTTAATTATAAATTTTAAATTCAAGTTTTAAAAATATAAAATTTGAAAGAATTAATCCTCTTCACGGATAATTTTATAATACTTAATCGGATCATTAAGATGAAACTTGAATATCAGTTAATGATAAAAAACCTACTTAAAAGAAATTAATTTTTAAATCACAGACAAGCCCATGTTATTGGTGTTACATCTTTCCTAAATTTTAATAATTCAAAGATTATCCTGTTTTGTACGGGTGACCTAACTTTTCATCAACATAGCCGACAAAGCATTATTGAATTTGTCTAGTGTGTGTAGGTCCCAAAAGCACTCTCCATCAACTTTCTAGTTAAGCAAAAGATACTCAAAACTCTCCCATTATAACTTCTACGAAACTAATTTAATTTCTTTCTTTTTCCTTTTTTGTTTTTTTTATTGCCCCTTTTTTCTTACCCACGAAACAAGCAAGACAACAACAAAGAAGAAATTATTCATTTAAATTTTTGTTAGTGTACATCATTTTCTAGCCCATCCCAACTTCACAAAAGAAGAGAACTAGCAAGCCAAGCCCACCATCCCCATCAATAATTATAAGAAAAACAGAAGAAGCTACCCATACTTAACCAATAGTTCTTTTGTTTTTTTGTTTTGTTTTGCTTTTTTTTTTTTTTTAAATTGTTATGGAGAGCCTTGTTAAACTTGAAATGGAGTGGGAGAGCCTTGTTAAACTCCCTTGCCTGGCCTCCAAAAAAAAGTGAAACTATTTCAGCTACTTGGTGTTGCATCAAAGAAAAAAATATTAATTTTATTACTAATATATAATTTTTAAAATTTTATGGAAGAAAAGAATATGGTTTGTAAAGAAATTATGATAGATAAAATCGTAGTTATAATTGTTTTGAGGAGGTACATTAACTGAACCTATTATATATATAGTAGTTCACATAATACTATCAATAAAAAAAAAGCAAAAAACAAAAAAAAAAAAGTTCACATAATACTACGGAAGTATACCTTTGACAATGCTTCTTAAATATCACGAATATTTGAGGTAATGAAGAAATTATATGAATATATACGAAAAGAAAGGGGTGGTTAACAAATGGCGTTAGAGAAACAAGAAAAGTTAGATAAAAGACATGGAAATAATGGGGGGGTAAGGTAAGCAAGAAAAGTGGGTACAAAAATAGTTTTTCGTATGCTAATGGGTGGCGAGATAGACGAATCATTCTCTTGATGTGTTTCCCCACTGTCCCATGAATCCACGCCCCCCCCCCAAAAAAATCATTTCATTTTTATCCTCTTTCATATTTTTTTTTGATTCTCTAATTATTCTCTCTCTGACTAATGAGAGAGAGAGAGAGAGAGAAAGAGAGCAGGGACTGGGGGGTTGGGGATTAAACAGTAGTGGGGTTCAAATGGTCAACCTATGTATGGAGAGGACTTTCATAATTCCTCCGCAACAAACAACACAACACAGAACAAGATTCGTTTCTCTACTCAATTCTCTTTGATTAATAACTCACAATAATAATAATCATAGCCACCCACCCACCAAACCAAACTCTCCTCCTCCTTTAAGTCTTCCTCTTCGCACACTCCTCCTCATCTCTCTCTCCCTCTCTCTCTTTCTCTCTCCATCTCCATATATAACCCAAATCCTTAACTCTCTCTCTCTCTCGTCATAATTTCATTTCATTTCATCAAATGGGATTCAATGGTATTTGCAATACAGGGCTGGGTCTTGGATTAGGCTTCTCTGGGTCAATCGAAAACCAAACAATCAAGCCAAAAAAGCCTTCTAGCAGCAGCAGTAATCTCAACAAATTCGATCTTACTTTGGGGCTTTCAAGTGATTCGATAAAGGCTTCTTGTGATCGTGAGTTATGCAGACAAGCCTCTGATCCACGCAGTGCAGTCTCTTCATTCTCGAACAACAACACCGGTAGCGTTGTCAAGAGAGAGAGAGACCTTAATTGCAGTGAAGAGGTTGAAAATAATTTGGAAAGGGTCTCTTCTAGAGTTAGCGAGGAAGATGATGATGGCAATAATGCTAGAAAGAAACTCAGGCTCACCAAAGAACAATCCGCGCTTCTTGAAGAAAGTTTCAAACAGCATAGCACTCTTAATCCGGTATGTATACATCTGTCTGCATATATGTAAATATATATTTACGAGATTTTTCCACTATTTTTGCATTATACCAATAGAGATTGTGAAGGTTGATTATAATTCAATTAATATTATTTTTGGTACAACCGAATAAAATAATTAATAAATAGTAATTCAATAGTTACAATCATTAAATTCATGATTTTGGGTAACTGGTTTTAAACTAATTTTTAGTATCATCTATGAAAGATTTTTTAAAAATCGTAAGTTGAAATAGTTATGAAGTCATAAGATTGTACGGATGGAATCAGGGTTGTATTGCCTTGGAAATAAATTTTGTTCATGGTTTTTTAATCTGATTAATTAAAAACTAATTTGTATTTTTTTAAATATGAATTATATTATGCAGAAGCAAAAGCAAGCTTTGGCAAAGCAGTTGAATCTACGACCTCGACAAGTTGAAGTTTGGTTTCAAAATCGTAGAGCAAGGTTAAAATAATTTACATGTTTATTAATTAATTTATATACCTTTCATAATTGTTATTATGAATCTATTAACCTTTTGCCCTTTTTTCATGGACAGGACAAAGCTGAAACAAACAGAAGTAGACTGTGAGTTCTTGAAAAAATGTTGCGAGACACTAACGGATGAGAATAGGAGATTACAAAAAGAATTGCAAGAGCTAAGAGCATTAAAATTGGCACAACCCTTTTATATGCAATTGCCGGTAGCAACCCTCACTATGTGTCCTTCGTGTGAGAGAATTGGCGGCAACGGCGTCGGTGTCAGCCGCGATAATTCCTCCAACGGCCCTTTTCCAATGGCCCCCAAGCCTCACTTTTTTAATCCCTTCACAAATCCTTCTGCTGCTTGTTAGATATTTTTAGATATATATTAAAAAAAAAAAGAAGAAAGAAGATAATAATGGTGAAGAAGAAGAAGGTGATGGGTTGATGATGTATGACCCAGTTCACAATCCCTCCTTTTTTTGGTTTAGGGTTTGTAATGAAGAAACGTTGTAATTAATTAGTTTTTGTAGATTTATAAATAATATATATACAAAGGGATTATGATCAAATATATATATTTTAAATGTGTTTGCTTGTAAATCCTTTTTTAGGTGATATAGTCTTATGAAGGGATTAGTCTCTATTTATTTGTTTTTTGGATCAACCATTTTTATATCCTTTTATTTTCCTTTGATGTCGTTTTTTTTTCTGTGATTGTAATTAGATTATAAAATTTTATATTATGTAGAGATAATACGCAAATTTTATTTTATTTTATCATTTTTTTTTATATCTTTTTCTTGTTATTTTAATTAGTGATTGTAGTTCTTTTTTTTTTTTTTTGTTTCTCATGATTTCTCTTTATAAACTTTGTCTATTGCAATTATAAGGACTATGCTAATTATGAAAAATTTTTGAAAGTAACATTATCCCACACTCAGAACACACCAAAAAATGGGGTTGGGGGAAAAAAAAAAAAACTCATTAGCTTTTAATTTTCTAAAGTTTCATTTCATCATGGGATGAGGCCTTTGATTCGGGCAGCCTTAATTTATTCATTGTACATGCTATGCTATGCCTTTCCTAAAGTTGTTCCCTCTTTCATAATGCAAAATCTTAAAAAGAAAAAAAAAAAAAGAATTAGTACCATGTTTTGTGTCCTTTACTCTTCTTGAGCCAAACTTGGGAGAGGGGAAGAGAGACATGCAATTCTAGTTTTTCTTTAAAAAAATAAAAGAAATCAACACACAATCTATTTAAAGGATAAAGATGTTAAATATTTTAATCAAATTTAAGATTTTAAATTTAAAAGTAAAAAAATTATATTGAAAGAATTTTTTTTTAAAATTAGATATGATAATATTTAAATTAAATTAATTAAAATATTATTTTAAATATTGATCGGCTAAAAAAATTTGACAACGCCGTAGAAAATTCGTCCCTTCATTTGAAAGCAAAGTATCATGTCCTTTTAGAAATGTCTACACAATCATGCTCCGTAAATGGTGCCTTTCTATTTTCTCTTGTATTTTGTTATTTTGCTTTACAAATTTCAAAGTTTCTCTCTGTTACAAAAAGAAAAAAAAAAAAGAAAAGAAAAGAAAAAGAAAAGACTTGTGGGAACTTGAACCCTTGACTAAAGTTAAGAAATGGTACATTGTCTTGTCTCTTCTTCAATGTATATAATCATTGATTATTTCAACGTTGTTGGACCCCTTCAAAATGTATGCATTCCTCGAAAGATATCATTATTGATTTGGACTTGGGGGTAGAAATTTGAGGAGCCCGGCAATTCACTCCATTGAAAAACAGAGAAAAACAATAACAACGATAAAAGAAGAAAAGAGTGGAGAAAGTAACATCGGGCCATTGATTGTCTATGAAAAAGTAATGCTCCATTGGAGGCTTCATATTTTTTCCCAAGGATTTCGTAATCTACTAAATTGTCTTTAAAACTTAAAATATTATTTATTATGAGATTTTTTTTATCATACAAAATTATCTAGTTTATTTGTTTCGGTGCATAGAGTTGTACGAAAATTATAAATACATTTTAAATCAATTTTAATAATATTTTTTCTTTTTTTTTAAAAAAA
The DNA here is from genome assembly GCA_033439265.1 of Dillenia suffruticosa. Classification (NCBI taxonomy): domain Eukaryota; kingdom Viridiplantae; phylum Streptophyta; class Magnoliopsida; order Dilleniales; family Dilleniaceae; genus Dillenia; species Dillenia suffruticosa. The sequence continues at coordinate 6,162,757 of JAVTVX010000027.1, forward strand.
TACTTTTTTCCCGGGAGTAACAAAATCTAGTTCCTCTACCTTTGATTTGGTTTGAGAGTGGTAGTCATCCAAAAATTACATAGACCCATTTGCCGAACTTTATTTTATCTTAGTTTATTTAAAATATTTTTATTTTATATTACTATATTTATAAAAGTTTTAAGTATTATTACAAAAAATGATATTAAAATTTCAGCTTTTTTTTTTATAAATTATAATAAAATTTATCATATTATGTTTTTAAAATTTTATTACATTTTAAGCAAATGTAAACGCGACATAAGTTTGTGGGTGTTTTCTCTCGTATTGTGCTGGTACAAGACCTGGATTTCTGATTTATCCCTTAAATTTTGCGAAAAAGGGATGGTGCTCCATTTTTGGAAATACCCTCCTTTGAAAAATTAAAATTACAAAAAATACAAAAAGATAGAGATAATGATAGATCAGTTGGAGGTTATGATTTGATTGCAGGAATGAGAAAGAGGTTGGCTTACCTGTATATGTCTCTAGTTCTACACCCAAGAAAATTATACAAATATAATGATGTATTTAAATATATAATAATATATATTAGTATTAATAATTACTGGAATTTACAGAAAGTTTTTAGATATATGGGGAGGTTCCTTTTTTTCCCCCTTTTTCTAAGAAAAATTAGCTAATGAGTGGCGGCAAATGGCTGAATGAGAGAGAGAGAGAGGAATTTATTTTCATTAAAGTCATGATAGTAAAATGGATGAACATTCACACAAGGGCACTTCAGGGTATTGCGTGAGACGCTCCCTCTTTACAGGGACGGGCGGGTCACACCCCACGTGATGTTTCCAAAAGACGTATGCTTATGCTTCTGTCCCTTTACCTTTCTCTCCCTCCTCAAACAAAATCTCTCCATTCTCAATCTCCCATTATTGGATTTCTCCATGAATACGAGGACCCCTTTTCCTTTTTGTGGGTCCCACCAAAGCCAAATACAAGTGATACTAATGCGTGGATGTTTTATGGTTAAATTGGTAAAGGCTTGTGAATGTCAAATGTTTGAGTTTGGTTTAAGGGTTTAATTCAAAGGGTTTGTTATAATTTTTGTCTTTAATAAAATTCATACCTTATGAAAGATTGATTTTGAATATATATGATAATACAGAAAATTGAATAATTTTAATACCAATGTTCACCTTACCCAACTCCGCTAGACTTGTATATGTATTCAATTTAACCATTCCTCATGGAGGAGGGCTTAATCATACCATCATAGAAGATATTAGTTTGAACTCATTAAACACGGTCTATTTGGCAAGACACTAATTGTATATTTCAACAAACTCCTTGAAAGTGCAACTTATTTCTCGTAAACAAAATTTGATAACAGATATTAGCAAAGGATGCCGAGGCTCCAAGGGGAAACTCTCTTATTATGTGTCATCCAAATCTTAAATTAACCTCCCTTAATGACATAGACTTAGGAAACTAACATAGCTCCCAATTACGCCAAACCGCGCTATAATTCTCACAAAGGTGAAACATTGTCTTAAGAGTTTCACAAAATAAATAAGATGCTTTACCTCAATACTAGACCAATGAAGCACATCTCTTGTCGAGAGTATATCCAAAACTAGTCGCATAGAAAGTTAACTACCTTAGGTGGGGCTTTATATGCCAAATTGATTTCCAAAAAGTCAAGAGAGTAGTCGAGGAAGAAGTGATACTTTCTCTAGAAGAGTGCAAATCCAACGAAACACCCGTTTTTAACTACATGCCTTCCATCGACTTCAAAATGACATACAAGCTTATCCTCTTGATCCGTAGAGCCCAACGGAATTTCCTTAATTTGATCAATTTTAGTAAAGAGCAAAACCAACTCCTAATTCCATATCCGATATCTTTCTTTTTTTTTTTTTAACAAAGATAGGAGAAACAAAAAATAAAGTAAAAACAAAGGAGTTAAAGAGAAAACATCTTCAAAGCTCGCCTTGGAGCCACATCTATCCCGATTAACCCCTTTTCCCATCCTCATGAACTTGGCTCCCTCCATATCCTCTCTGATCAAATGCCATAGCTCAGTTGGAGGTTCTGATAGTTCTATTGTTCTCATATCTACTTCCTGACCCCCAACTTGTTTGCACAACGGTTGGCTTCCCTATAGACATGTTTCACTATATTCACTTGCACATCTCTTAGCATTGCTCTACATTCCTATATCAAAACTCTTGGGTGGTGGTCTACCACCCCTCTGTTTAGCATGTTTACAATCTATCAACAAACTTCTTTAGGTTTCTATCTCTTGCAATTCTCAAGCTCTCTTTGTTTCGCCAAGCTTCGCCAAGCTTCGCCAAGCTTCGCCATGCCCGCTTTGGCTTTACTAATGTTGCATATGAAACCGTAGACCCATTCTCCAATACTGTCATACAAAATCCTACCTGCACTTACTTTCCTTGTCATTAAATTGGATGCCCCGTTTGCATTTAGTTTCATCACTCCTTCCTTCTGACTCTTCCAGCTGACACTCTCCATTTTGTCCTTCTTTTACATCACCTTCTTAGAGTTTCTCCCTCTCCTAGCAAGGTTTAGAATTGTTCTAGCTATTGCCTGAGGGGTTGGCAGACTATTTTGGTGAACCATCTTACATATAGCCTTCCAGATGCTCCATACTATAGCCATGAACACCCTGTCTTCTTGTTGTTTGTTCGACGAGATGTTTGTGGTGGCACCTCTTTTTAGCTAGGCTGCCAAGTTGTCTCTCTGAAAGTTTGGTTTTTTCTTTCCTCCATGTCCATCCAACTTCAAACTTCCTTAACAAAGATGCAATCCCCCCTCTTCTTTGCATTTGGGGCACATTCTATCTTCAATCATGCCTCTCTTTTTTCCCTTGACTTTGGTCATAATCTTCTCCAGTCTTGCTAGTCAAAAGAATATCTTGATCTTTTCTGAATATTTAACTTTCCACAACCAAGTTTAGTCCCTTCTTTCCTCTCCCTATAGGCTCGTCTCCCTCCTTGGGACCCAATTGGTTCAACCTATAGAAACTTATCATTTGAAGTTTCATTCTACGAGAGAAATTTTGGAGTTGTTTCTTCTCTATAAATAATGACTCCCCTTATCTCTTTTATATTTTCACTTGGAAGAATGGCTCTAGATTCTCCATCTTCCATTTACCCTCCTCATCAATGAATTGGCTCATCTTTACCTCCAACAAGCAAATGTTTTGAGGGATTAGAGCATGGTCCACTAGCTTGTGCTTACCAACCCACCTATCCTGCCAGAAGTTTATGTTAGTACCATCTCCCGACCTCCACTTTATACTATTCTTAATGCATTCCTTGCTTCTCATGATTCCATTCCAGAATGCAAAGTTTTTATTCTCTTCTGATAATCCATTAGTCCCTTCCCCTTAGGTATTTCTTTTGCAGCACTTTGCTTTAAAGGGTTTCTTCTCCCTAATCCAGTCTCCATCCCAGCTTAACAAGGAAAGCTATATTGCTATCTATCTTTCTCAACCCCAGCCCCCTTAATCTTATGGTTGTATACATTATTCCAACTAACTGAATCCACCTTCCTATAGTCCCTTGTGCTCTCTCATAGGAAATTTTCTTATCTAACTTGTTACAAATGTCTCTTGATATCCAAGCCACTTGCATAGTCTAAAGGGGAATTGTTGCGGTCATATTAGCATTTTACTTTTTGCAATACTGAGAAACTGAGATTTCCAATTACTTGGCCTTTTTTGAACTTTTTCCACCGATGGGAGATGAAAATTTTCACCCACCTGTTGTGAATGGTTAGTATTCCCAAATATGTTTCTAGATTTTTCCTGATAAGAATTTTATTCATTTCCACAAATGAGTTTTTTAGAGTCCAAGGGATCTTAGGGGAAATCCACATTTTGGAATTAGCTAGGTTGATATTTAGGTCACTCTTTTAAAAATTCCTTGAGGCAGTCTATCATATTATTAAGATTGAGGTACTCCACTTTTGTAAAAAGGAGATCATTTGCAAAAAATAGATGAATTAAAAGGGTTTCACCTCTTGTAACTCTCTAACATGATTCAACACATCATTTCTTACTTGTTCTTAGATCATGTATGGCAATCTCTCTATAACCAAGATGAACAAGTAAGGGAGAGAGGGTCTCCTTGTCTCAGACCCTAGCTGGTTTATTTTGAATAGGGGAAGAACTTTCTTATTCCAAATGATAAATGTCTCCCCATTAGAAACAACAAATATGATTACTTTGATTAAGAAGATATGATGTTTATGTCCACCAACACTGGAGTTAAGTAATTTCAGTTAACATTATTATTAACTCTTTTGAGATTTTTTTTCAAGACCATACTATATTTCTTATTGGTTGATTTCTTAATGGATTAGATAGCTTCCTACAATATTACTATGTTATTAACTGATTCTCTAAAAAAAAAATTTCTTTGATAAGTGCCAATGATCTTCTGGATTATTGACCGAAATCTTAGTACGATTAGCTTAGATAGAACCTTGTAGATTGTGTTCAAGAGACAAATTGGTCTCAAGTCTACAATGGATTCTGATTCACTTACTTTTAGAATCAACACCATGAGAGCCTTGCCAAAATCCAAACAGAAGTAACTATTCTTTAGGGTACCGTTCATGAACCTGCAAAGGTTTCTCTTTACTACGTGCTATTGCTTTTGAAAAAGATTAGTTGAATCTCATCTAGCCTAGGGTCCTTTGCTCCGTTCATGGAATACATCATCTTTCACTTCTTATTCTACTGCAGGACTGATTAGACTTTCATTCTCTTCCAACTTCACTTTCTGGATTCATATATGGAATCTATTACTTGGAGTCTCCACCATCTTACCTTCAAAGAGATCTATAAAGTAGTTTAGGACATATTTTTTCATTTTGGTCTGATTATCACACCATTCCCTTTGGATTTTCAAGATAGTAATTTGCTTGATGCTACCTTATCTTAGTTGTCGCATGAAAGAACCTAATATTTCTATCACCCTCTACAAACCACCTTATTCTAGACTTTTGATATCAAAAAACTTTTTCTTGGTCTAGCATAGTTTGGTTGTCCTCCAGTAATCTTTGCTCCAAATCCTGTTAGAAAGATGTGACCATAATGTTGGGAGTTTTGGATACCTCTCAATCTAATCTCTAACATTCTTCTACTCTTGAAAATATTCTTAAAAACCTCTATATTCCATAGTTTTAGCTCGTAAGTTGTGCTCTGGATCTCTTGGACTAGGGACTCCATTGTCTACCATGTCCTTTTGAAGACTTCCTTGAAATTTGGGTAGGAAAGCCAAGTTGCTTCCGATCTAAAACATTTGCTCTCTCTTTTGGGGGGTTAGATAGTTTAGTGTTAAGGACTACCGGACAATGGTCTCCATGTAAGCAAGTCATATTTATAGCTCTCATCTTAGGGAAGGTCATCTTAGTAGATAATTTTCCTAAAAACCTATCTAACTTCTGTTGGGGGATCACTTTTCTATAATATTTCTTAGTTCAAGTGAATTTAGCACCGGTCACTTCTATGTCTATGAAGTTGCACATCTCCCATCTTTCTCTGAACTTTTTGACTTCTCCTTTATACCTTGGTCTCGGTGTTACTAGTCTCTTCCACCCCTGCAAAGTTATTGAAATCCCCCATAACGAACTAAGGCTCCCTGGTCACATCAGTAATGTCTGCAAGGGTTCTCCCATGCTCCTCTTTGGCTCTTATGTGAGGTTGCACATAAATAAATATGAGATAACACCTTAGATCCCCTCTATCTAAATGTGAATCATTTGATCTGTACGTCCAATGGCTATGAGGTTTACTTTGTTCATGTTCCAGTTTACCCATAAGCCCCCTTTAGCCTACGATAAATTCCCTAATGAGACCATATTTTTTCAAGAATTTTGGGTATTGGTTGTTGGATGCTTTAGTTTATAGCGAGCAAACCACCTCTGGATTCTAAATTCTGACCATTTCTTTGCAGGCCCCTACAAAATCAGCTATTTTCCACTCCTTTACAGTTCCATAAGGTAACCTTCGTGTTCATTTTAGATTAGAGCAAACACAGAGACTTACCCCAGTTACAGGTCCATATCCATGCACTCTCTTGCTTTTCCTTCCTCTTCCTCTTCTTTTCCCATATTATCTTCTACATCGCATTCTATTGTCTCATTTTCTTTTGTCATGGTGTTCTATGCTACTTCTTTTGCATCTCTTGTTGCCACCAAATTTGCATTGTGATTGTTTGAGATTTTTGTTATCATTAATTTTAAATGAGTTTTGATTAACTAGATCATAAGTCTCACCCTTTTTTATTGGCCCCTTCCTTTCCTTTCTGGTTCCAGGACACCTCTTGCCCTTTTTTTTCTCCTTTGGTCCATTCCCATTTTGCCTTTGTTCCCACTCTGCTTGCTCGAGCCCATCCTCCACATCCACCACACTTGAATTGGGTCCCATTTCCTTATCTTTGGTCTTCATGGATAAGCACATTACCTAACCATCTAGAGTCTTCTTCTTTAGCATATTCCCTTTCACAGAGACCTTGCTTTGTTGCTTTGTCATGTGCCTCTCCATGTCTCGTTAATAATTTTCTTAACTGTTTCGTTTAGACAATTAGTCATCATCTTCGACACAATTGTATATATTACAATGTAAAAACTTATAGGGCATAACTCTCAGATAACCCTTGATTGCTTGACTTTTGGAATAAGGCAAATATAGATATGACTAAAACCAGAGATATATCTCATCTTTCAACACATGTAAAATTAGAGATACCATGTCCTCCCCCACAATAGGCAAAGCTTCTTGTAGAAAAGAGGGAAGACTATTTGAATCGGATGTCTTAGTTTGGAGCATTTGCTTAACGGTTACTTGCACTTTATCTGAACTAAAATGATATATAAGGCAATTGTTCATATTAGTGGACACTTTGGAATGTATAAAGCCTGATTCATCTTCTCGCACCTCCTGATTAGATGACGAAAACAATTATGAGTAAAATTAGATAATGTGATTATCGAGTGCCTCCCCTATCGGCCCATTTCCTTGTGGTCCACCCGACCTTGTACTTCTGCTACGAAGTGAAAGAGTAAAAATATTTATATTTTGATCCCCTTCCTACAACTAAGAGTACTCATTAAAACTCATTAATACTGTTACCGCACAAGGGTAATCATCTTCACAATTTAGTTTATTTGTCTATGCTTGTTAAGAAAAGGAGAGAGCAAACATAATATTGGGAAACTACTCAACTTGCACAAACTTGTTGAACTGCAACTTGACGAAGATTTGATTATTCTAAGTTAAGTCCAAATTTATGGTTGTAAATATTTAGAATAGCAAAAGATTAAAAAACTCTATAAAACTAATTATAATATTTAGAAAAGTTTATTTGATTAAGTCGAAACCATTCTTTTACTATTCCAAGTTAAATTGAAATTTGTTAATTTTGATAAAATTGATCTACAAATAATCCAAAAAAATTGTTCATGTCCATTTTCAAATAGAAGAGAAGTATTCTAAGAAAAAGGCCATAAAGCAACATAGTCCACATCTTCAAAACCCTGACCCAATATATATTTTTTAAAATATATGTTGCTTTTTCAATTTTCTATATTTAGCATTTTGGCTTTCGGCATTCTCTCACTCTCATTCACCCATTTCATCCATTGTGACAATGATTAAGTGGACGAAAAATTATGAGAGGGACTTTCCTCGAACTTGCACCTGCTTCAATGGCCTCATCATCACCCCCATATGGTCACCATCTATCCTTCTTTATCATTATCTTGTGCTGGTTCAATGGCCCCACCACATCACCAATTATTTTGGCGCAAACGCAAGAAATAGGAAAAAAAATAATAATATCAAATTAAATAATAGAATTCTGTCACAGTCCTAAGTCCGAGAAAAGAAAAACAGTTACCGTAGGTTGAAAGCTAACTTAAAACCCCGTATTAAAATCAAAATACGAGAAATGAAATTAAATAACAGACGTTGTCTATCAAACACTTTATTCAATAAAATAGATTTGAGTTATAATAATTTTAATTATTTAATAGTTTTATGAAATGTTGTTATATTATATAATTTTGGATTTATAAATATTAAATAATATTTTATTTTTCTATCATAAAATTTGAATATGAATTTTTAAACTATGTTCATGAAAAAAAATAAATTTAAAACTTATACTTTTTATTTGTAATTCAATACAGTGGACCTTACTCTCACTTTAAGCCTTTTTAGTATACCAAACAAAAAATATAGAAAGAGAAAAAGTTGAAAAAAGAAATATAATGCGCCTTTGTTATCATTGTTTACTTGAAGAGTTTGATTTTTCTTTTACATAAAGACTTTTGTGCCCCTGCCTTTTTCTATTTCAAGAAAATTCCTTACAATCTTACACAACTTGATTAAAAGGAAGACCCTCCTTTTATTATGACGGAAAGGAAAACTTGAAATTTCTGAGGAGGAACCACAAAAGTCAGGCCTACTAATAATGCTGTCCCTATTTGGGGAATTTTATATTAATTTAACCAAGGTTGGGTGTGATTTTTTTTTAAAGAAAATTATTAGTATAATGATAATTTAATTTTTTTGATAAAAGAATCATTTTTATTTGCAAAAACCCTATATTTCCACTGAAATCAATTTACTTTAATCGGAAAATGTGAAAGTCAGAATAAAACAAAATGAACTTATTTGAGTTTTGCAAGTCCAAGAAAGCTTTTATAAAATGCCAAAGCAATGGGATATGGTAATTATTTTATATTTGACTAAATTCAATTCAAATCAGATTGTATCTTTAAGAGTAAAAAAAAAAATCGATTTGAACTGAATTATATTCTCAAGAGGCAAAATCCTCCTTTCTCTTATTTTATTTATAAATAAAATTTGAATTCAAAATTTTATTTAACAGATATCAGTATATAATTATCAGTTACAACGAACCACTCAATGTTGTCTATGAGTTTGATAATGAAATGAATTCTTTATCTTTTCAAAATAATAATAGTTATTAAAAGCAATATTTTATTTAATTAATTTCCAAGGTAAGAGTATTGGATTACATTAAAATTATACAAAAACTATGAAACAAACCATATAATAAATGGTAATCATTCAAGTAGGAAATAGATCGGTTTATTTTCAAATATTTGTAATAAAGAAAAAAAAAAGATTTCACCCTTGCAAAGCATGACCTAAAAATGTCAATGCTAATAATTTTGAAGCATAATCTTGAGCTAAGTGTTCCTCCCTTTTAACTTATTTACCATGCATTGAAAATTTCTTTTACTACGTAACACTTGCATGTGTTCCAGGCTTTTGTATACGTGAATCCATTTCAAAGTACTACAAAGAAGCAAGAAGTCTTTTAGGATGCTACCTTGTCGGCAATTTCATATATGCAACCCACAATACAAGGTTTATAATGAGAATGCAATCATATCGTCTCACAATCCATACGATTTGAAAGCAACATATAGGTAGAGATTATATAGTTGCTGGTGCCCATTTAGATAAGATACCATTCTTATCAAGGAATTGATGAAAAATTCCAATTTTTGGGAAATATTAATTTAATTTAATATCTCGGCACATCTTTATTTTATTTTATTTATAATATTTTTCAGTCATAAATTAAAATATTCTTTGTAAGAAATACACGATTTTACAAATAGAGATCCAATAAAAATAACTAAAATTATTTTTATATCGCCAATCTTACTCGATCTCAAGTAAAAGTAATCTCAATTTTTTTTTTTTTTCCAAAACAGACCCAGCAGTGATTTGCAAATTAGATTCAACTCTTAAAATTATTAGATTTTATATTGACTAATTCAATATTCCATACATAGCATATAATTATTGAAACATCTACCTCAAAAGCTAACTTTTATGGTAAAAGTTAAAATTTATTTTAATATGAAGCATCTAGTTCATATTGAAACTCTATTTCCTTCCATCAGGCTTACATTAAAGCCTGAATGTGGGGTCATATCGGAGGCAGACCTAGGTTATATCCAAGGCAATTGCATCCCTGAATTTTATAAAATTCAATTAGTGTTTACGACTCTTATTTATTTTACATCTATTTAATTATAACTTTATACTCCGTATTTATGTTTGTTATTTGAATAAATATTTTATAAATTTTTTACACCCCATGTTTCTGGGTCCTAGGTCTGCCACCTGGTCATATTAAAAGCTCCAATGATAATAGACTTAGTTAACCATGGAAATTGAGTTAATCTCATATCAACTGATTTAAAATTTCAATGATATATAAACACAAAATTTTTCTATTTTAGCGGATAATTTTTAAGATAGTCAATTTTTTTTACGGTATAAACACATCCTTTTTCATTGCCTTTTCTTTTTTTTTTAATTAGATTATCGATATTTAAAAATTTAACTAATTTGATTTGAATAGTTATAAAATTTAATTTAAGAACGGATTCTCTTAACATCTTTTTTTTTTTTCAAGATTCAAATAATAGATTTTAATTAAGAGTATTTATTTTATTTCCATATCCATTATTTTATCACGACGCGAAGGGTGGCCGCAGTCACCAACCCCGTCAACTTTTGTGTATTTCTTATAATCATGCTTCAAATTATATGCTTCCCCACTTATGTTTAGCCCAATAAAATTTCCAGAAGACAATCATGTGCAACCCTAGATGGCGCATAGCTTTTTGAACCCTAAAAGGTCCGCAAAATACTTGATTTGTTGCTGATTCACCTTATGATCACAGACTTGTCGTAGGCAGGTAAAACAACGTAGGCCTCCCTCAGGTTCTCTAATCATGTGCAAAACTAATTTAAAAAAATGATCCCCGACATCGATGTGCTCCTGTCTCCTCTATCCAAATTGCACATTTTTTAAAAAAAAATTTAAATTATGGGACATGTATTATTTTATATTCACCCAATTTATGTGAAATAGAATATATATTTATAACTATATATTATGAACTCTATTAAAAATAATAATTTTAAACTACAAAAGAAGCAATTATATGAAAAGGTTAACAAATATTATTCGGGTTACATTGATTACAATATGCTGGTTGACTAAATATAAATAATATTAATCATAAGTACCTTTTATATGTATATATATCTAAAATTTGGTCGTCTCAACTCGTGCTGATGAGATAATTTAAATCCTGACTTTATTATATGAGTATAACAGATATCTTGATCTTCTATCAGGTGTTATGATGTAAATCCCTTTGTTTCGATTTATCCTTTTCTTTTTTTTAATATACTGGACCAATCAGTGTCTGATTATTCTTGGAAATGAAGATTTTCATGATCAATGAATCCAATTTTTACGTTGCGCCAAGCCAGCAGTGTTAAAAATGAATTGGGAACTGATCATAATTAGTGGAAAATTGATTGGAAATGTGATGTGATTACCAAAATAGGCGAGTCGACTTGATATAGGTTTCAAACAATCGACATTTTTTTTTTCTAGTTAAAAAGAGCAATCGTTATGTTTAATAGTAAAATCTGTGGCCATGCATTTCACCAAAAACTTGTTTTCATTGGGTTTCTTTTGATTCTAATGCACTTTTAAGTAACCTTAGATTCATTGGCATTTCCTAAATGCAAGCAAGCCAAATTCAAATTGAAATCTTCAAAATTGAGAAGAATATGACTATATGCTAAGGAAGAAAATTAACGATTGCCTAGCTTGATAGTTTGACATCATTATTAACATTTTGTTAATGAGTAATAGTTTAATTGGTACTATCCCCCTTTCCAAATAATGCCCAGATAGTTATGCCTTTCATGTGGGTCGGAGCTTACCCAACAAGAAATTTCGCTATTTTAGAAACGTTATAGTTATGGCCGCCGTTCACCGGGGCTTCGGTCCCGGCTTACTAAGTTAATATTAAACACCGATATATATTTCAAAAGATTGTGGTTGAAATTCTTGTGAGTATTTTTTTAAAAGAATAGTTTTATATTATTCTCTATAATTTTTGGTTTTGCATTGTTATTAATAAGCCTTTGTAGGATCCTTATATCTGGTCTAAGTTTTGGATGTAAGCATGATTCGAAGTCTACATCTAAAGTGGAAAGCCTGTGGTAGATGCATATACTTTTAAGAAAATCAAGGGGAAGACGAGATGTTAGTAGTTGTCCCTTTTTGACCTCTCTCTCTATCAACTCCACTAAATGTTACCTCTGTTGTCTGTTGTGTGTTTTCTCACGATACTTGGGACTCTTTTAGATTTTAAAATGATATTCTTAACAAGATAGTCTTCTTAACTGCCTTCGAAAATGCTTGGGGGGGGGGGGGGGGAACTTGTGAACATGCTCAGTTTAATTTTCTTTGATTCTTGATGGGGCATGACCTTACTTGAATATGATCTGTTCTATAGGCTCATACCCCTGTTCCTCGATTACAAAGGGGACAGAAACCAAAGTTTTCGTGTTTATAATTGAAAAGGGCATTCACTTTGAAAAGCAAATTCTTCATGTTTATAATTGAAATTAAGTATGTTAAGTCATTTATTGGTATAGATAAGATTTTTAATCATTTTCATAGAATATTTTAATTTTCACTTGTAAAATTTCTATATTTCTTAAAAAAAAAATTACTTTGTCGAAAACTAATGAAAAAGATAGAATAGTAGTAAAGTTGACATAAATAAGGACATCCGACCAAAATTCCTAGGATTTGCCTAAAAGCATGCAGTAATATTTTGATGCGGTCGGTTAAGCTGTCACGGAGTTTTTGGAATTCAGAGTGATAGGATTTTACATGGCTGGGGGAGAGAAAGAGAGAGAATGAGTTCGGATTATCTACAAAAATTGATGCAGAAGAAGATTGTCATCTGTTTGAATGAAAAACATGTGGGAATGTGGTTTATTTCTTGGTACCCATCAATGATCTCCAGGTTTAGTAGGAAATGCATAATCCCGTACTACGATGGCCTTGCAACAGCTTCGAAGCAAGTGGATGATGGATTCTGACCCCTTCCCTACATCTCTTACAGTGGGGTGAGCTTGATAGACCCTAGTTATGCCGTAAAGCATCACATGGCCCTCGTTATTTGTAACGGACAGCAACATTCAGGAAACAGACTTCATTTTCTGTTAAAGGCAATGGCTACTTTCAGCAGCAACGTAACAACTCTAACTACCCTAACTAATTGCAGTTTAATCTAACAGAATAACAAAATTAGTTAGTAACAGTTAGGTTAGTTAAATAGTCAACTGGCAATGTATATAAATAGTTTATTGTAATGGCAATGTACAGACATGTGTTTCTTCTCTCTGACTGCTCCTCTGTTTCTTCTCCTCTCTCTCTACTTCTTTTTTCTTTCAACCTCCTTCTCTTTCTCACTTTCCAAGTTAATTCCTTCATTTCCATCCCTTCCCGCACACTGCAACTCCATTCCCCGGACTATCCCAGTGCATTCTAAGTTTGAACCTCACAACTCAACTCTTGCTTAGAAAAAGGACCGGGTTGTGACAAATGGGTATCAAAGCTGTAAATCCTTGGCTAATGCTAAATAATGGTAGATGAAACTTGGTATGAAACCATGAAAACAATCAAAGAAAGTTGTCTCCAGATGGTAAGAAGCATGGATGAACTAGATTGAAAATAGAAGTTTTTTGGCAAATCTTGATGACAAAATCAACACCATCATTAACATGTGACAAAATAGAAGCATGGGTTGTGACATGATTCTACAAAAGATATTGCATCTTCTCATGCACTTCGATCCTCCAAACCCAGACAAGTCCCGGTCATCACTAGGGGTGGAGACCTTTTCCCAAAGGCTCCTGAACAGAAGACCCTCCCAAAGAATCGAATTCAAAGTGGTCTCCTTTACTAGAGAATATTTAGTTGTAAAAGGATTTTTTAGCAAATAAATCACCATTCATTGAAGAATTAGAGGACAAAGTCTTACTGTCGAAGTTGAACGTGAGCTCTATTGGTCATAAGGGAAGCATCGCAGCCCTTGCAAAATCCTTCACTCTCACGGAAGAGTCTCCATGTTGAACATGAGTTCTGTGAGACATAAGGGAAGTATTGTTGGAAGTTATCTGAGATGGCCCAACTTTCTCAGAGTTGGTTTCAGGTGAAGCAAGCCCACTGACTAACAGAAAGCTCTTATTTCTATAACCGGGCTCATGAGACTTAGCCCTCGTTGATCCACTGAGAGAAGGCCCATTTGTTTGTCTCCCTCGTTCAGGTCCAACCTGACCGCCATGTTGCACTACAATCCAGACCGTACCTGTCTTCTCCCGCACTCGGAATCAAAGCCTTCTCCATTGGAACCGTACGCTGGGTTTGAGAATTCCCTGATTCTGTTGCCACTGAATTCGCCGGTATTCCAAAATGGTCACCTCCGGTGCTCTTTCTGATGCCCATACATACCACAGGACAAGCAAATATAATCCAAGTGTTCAGTTGCCAACTGATTTCAAACGACGCTTTGGGAATGAGAGGTCCAGAGAGATCACTTCTATACCCGCCTTGCATCTTTGCCTCTTATGACTAAAATGGAGGTGGAATCAATTCCCATTACCTTTCCAATTCGGCTTCCGATTAATTCTAAAACTTCATCATTGAAAGACTCGATTGGTAATTATGGAAAGCTTAGCAGCCGCTGACAGTGTTGTTGATAACTTGAAATCTGGCTACCACCTTCTACCTCTGAGATAGTTGTCCACTTAACGACCACCACCCTCCCATCAAAATTGAGTTCAACTTCTCCTTATTTTCTATCTTAACCAAGCAGAATCAGCCTTCTAGAACAACAAGTTCTAGACCTTCGGGCAACCCCCTAAATGGGTGTAGTTTCAATTTTAAGGAGTATGCCACTGAAGAGCCCAAGACTGAAATGATTAATGAGTTAGTCCACACCACAGCATCCTTAGGCGCCGTTTGAGTTCCGTTTGGAGGAGCACAATCATCCGCATTATCGATTTCATCCAAATCCACGTCTCTGCGCATAAGAGGGCTTTAATCCATCGCTGTTAACTCCCTGCGCAACCAGAGATGGAGATTCCCAAGTTTTTGGGGCAGAGCTCTCAAGGTTAGGGGGTAAAGTTACCCCACTTTTTTTCTGAAGTTTTATTATTATTATTTTTTAAATCAGGATTCAGCATCTGATTCCGTCACCTGCGTGTTTTTTGACGTCCGGCCCATGGCAACTTGGTCATCCATCTGTCCGTCACCGTAGAGGAATAGCCGTTAATGACATTAAAAATAATGATATTAAATTCAAAGGAAAAAAAAATAAAACTTTTTACAAGTCTTCCAATTTTGTTTTTTTTCGAATAAGAAAGGCGAAAACACGCTTTCGTATATTTCTCGGCTGTTCCGTCTCCTTCATCCTTGTCGACGGCGACCGGCGACAAGACAACTCCATCTTCATCTCCTTAGACAGCGTCTATCAGACTTCTCCGACGACTTCAGCAGTCAGAATTTCTGCTTCGATCGGTGTCCTTGACTTGACCTCCTTCGATTCCAATCGCAGATCTGCTTCGCTGGCGACGACGTCCTCGATCTCCGTCGACGGTGACGACGTCCTCGATCTCTATCTTGACCTTTAAATATTATCTGTGGGTCCTCTGTTTGTTGGCAGAATCATACCGAGCAGACCATGGATGGAGAGAACTTGACCTCATCTTTCCATCGCCGAGTGTATTCTGAGGTGATGCACATTTTCTCAACATGCTAATTATCACTATTTTTCTTATCAGAAAAAGCGTAACTCTTCTAGCATTTAGGCTCTAGTTGTTAAAATGCTGATTTCCTTGTAAACCTTAAAAACGACGTGATTGAAAAATGTTATAGAATCTTATTTTGTTCTTGAGATCTTACCTATTAAACTAGTGTCGTAGGACAGCTAGGAAGAGGATTAGTTGCAGAATTAGGGCTGAAAATTTGGGTTTAGGTTTAGGCGCGGGGAATTAAAGTTTACTGCAAAAAATTTTAATTTTTTAATCCAAACAACTAGTTAGACTGGATTTTGAATTTAACAATATTGGTCATCCATCTGGTATGCCATAGTGCATTACGTATATGTAAAGTCAGCATAGCCTTTATGTCTCTTTAATTATTTTTGCTGTTTTATGGTTTTAAGAATGTCTTCTAGACACTATTTGTTCTATTTTGCCTAACCTATTGTACAATTAAGTTGACATTGATATGTTAGTAGTATGATTATTTGTTTGAGGCTGGTGATAGGTTGAGAAAAATGTTAAAGATTTCATCAAATATTAAGACAGCTTTTAAATATTTACCAGTGATTTTGTTTCCTTATTTTGATTAGGATGGCAAACCTATAAGTAGTCTTCATGTTTTGTAATAGTTAGGTTCTGAAGTTTTTGTATGGCTGCCTTCATATCTCTCCTCTGTTTATGGTTTTGTCTCCTCTCTTCTATTCTTTGCTGGATTAATTGGTATGAGAGTGTAACTCCAATCTCTCACTTCAGCAGCCAACTTTTCCTACTCTCTAATACCTGGCTATTCTATCTTCCGACCTTCTCTTTGATTCTGTCACTCCTCTTCCTGCTGTAACTATTTTTCTACTCTCTCTCTCTCTCTCTCTCTCTCTCTCTCTCTCTCTCTCTCTCTCTCTCTCTCTGTGATTATGTCCCTCTTCTCTCTCTGCTGAAACTGTTCCTTGGTTCTCTCTGGAGCTGAATAAAGTGATAGGAGAACCAACCTAACTGACCGACTCTGGCCGAATTAACCAAAATTTGCTGGTTTTGCCATTACTTTCATTCAAGCAGCGTCAGTCTGTTTGTTTTTTCTTTGTTTTTAAAACGGAATGTTTTACCGTCCGGCTGAAATTTGAGTTTTAATTATAATGGAACTCTCGTTCACCTTCTCTCTCTCTTACCCATCTTACTGATCTACCTGATAAACTTCGGAGGATATATCGTTCACCTTCTTCGATTTCTTATCTCCTGCGAGTATTCTTCTTTTTGCACAAAATCTGATGAAATCTACTATGTTGATTTTTTTTTTTTCAGATTTGTTGAAGCCCCTTGCTGCTTCTCTCTCTCCATGTCTATGTTTCTATGTCAATTTTTTAGGGAAGATGATGTAATGAATAAAATATGGAAAAATGGGGTTAGATTGTGAAGCAGACCTATATGTGGCTTGTGCTACTGTTGAAAATTGCACATGTTGAATTTTCATAGTCCCATTATAATTTCTTCTGGATCCTCAATTGAGCAAACCCTACAACTTCCGATAAAAGAGTTAATTGACTGACCTCAAATGACCAACCCATCCTAACCAATTTTAAACTGGATATTTTTTGATTGGAAGTGGTTTATATCAATGGTTAACTGATATTTTTGGTTCAATTGAAAAAAAGTGAAATTAACTAGCCTGGCCGTACCACGTAGACCCCTAGTTCTTTCTACCTCTTCCTTTAGAAGTCTCTCTTTATTGCACAAGTTACTCTTGGCTGTTCTACCACTACTTCTGTGTTGGTTCTTTTTTTTTCTTGTTCTTCTGTTCCTCTCTCTGGACTACACATAATTTGATTATATGGATTTCCTTTACTCTTCATTCCTTGCTCCTTTTTTTCTCTCATGCTCTGTGTTTCTACATGCACCTGCTCATGCATCACCGGAAAATGCAACTCCAGCTTTTTAGCATACTTACAAGCTTTAACTTTCCGGAGGGAAGTTGGCAGGCATGGGAGATTTGATGCGGCACGTGTTAGGGTTAGGAATTTGTGTAATAATGGCTTTCTAAATATTTTTAATTTGTTCAGATACTCTTAGGTTCAGGAAATATGAAAATTTTCATCAAATATTTAGGTAGCGGTCAAATATTTTCGTTGATTTGATTTCCTTATTTTGAATAGGATGAGAAGAGCTATAAACAGGCTTCATGTACCTGTAATATTTAGGCTTTGAATAATGGAATAATATTTGAAAGCTTAGGGCTGGCATTCCTTATGCCTCTTCCCTCTGTTTATAGTTTCATCTCCTCCCATTCTTGGCTGCATTAAAATCTCATTCAATTAATTATCATTATTTACTTTTGATGACAATCATTAGCATAGCTGGGCCTTCTTATGTTTGTGGAAAGCTATTGCTTGTGTTTTAGGCAAAGAAGAGGGTTGAACCATGTCGTATGAGGTAGGATAATGAACTTGTGTACAAACTTTCAGGTTAAAATTACTCATAAAATGGTAGTGCTTGATATAATTATCAACTGGTTCATAATTAAAGAAGTCTTTAAAATCTTTACCCTGCAGTTTTTGCGTATTCCATGCTGTACTTCCTGAAGTATGTCTAACTTTCCGTGCTGGATTATCTTTACATTATTTGGACTACAAACTGCAGAGATTTGCACTGAAGTTGTGTATTTTGCCAATGAAATTAGTTCCATACTATAAATTGTCAACCATGTCTTGTTCTATGTAGATTGAAGAGATTGGTTGGGATCATCTTGTGAACTTGGCTGAAGATCTAATGGTTCTTAGCTTTCGTATCTTGTAAGAATCTTTCTGCTTTCTCTGTTCTGTTCAAAGTGTGATCTTTCTGGAGTTCTTTTATTTCATCTCCAGTGCCGTGTCTTCTCTCTGGAGTTCCTTAACTTTTCCTTTTTTGGTATTGAACTTCCACTCTGTTCCTTTTTGTCTTACTGCTTAAAATTGCAATTGCATCAGAGCCTAATTGTTTCAGAAATTGCCCCAGATACTGTTCTTGACATAACTAATGCTTAGGCTAAATTATTGTGAGGTTTGGGGGGCAAAAGCTGCATATTTTGGAGACTAAGAGTTCTTAGATATAAATGTATACTCTTTTAAGTAGTACTCCCTTTATCCTACTTTAAGTATCAAAGTTATCCAAACACACGTAGCTTTCTTTTGCTTTTTTTTTTTCCTTTGACTTTATTTGCCAAAAGTCATTTTTTTCCAAATGCAACCCTAATTGAGTTGTTTCATCTACATTTCGGAGTAAAATAGTGAAATTTTCTCTTCATTATATTACCTAAGCATGGATAGACTTTCATTTTGGGACAAAAATGTAAGAGAAGGGAAGGAAAAATTACATGCTTGGTACCTGAAACTATTGAAATTTTTTCAAGCGGACTTAAATAAGTGCCACATCCACTAGCTAAACTTTCAAAAATCCACAAACAAATAAGTACCGGCCATTAGATTTCAACTATTTACGTCAATTACTTAATAGACATGGAGAGGTCAATGCAAATGTGATTCTGTAGGATTTGTTGGCACCAAAATGAATTAAAAAAAATAATGATAATTTACCCTCTGTTTCCAGCCAATAGAACTCTCTCCTTATGTGAAAATTTGTTGCAGACAACAAACACAAATTGTAAAGGAAGCCACGTAGAATGAAGTTGCAACATATGGTTATGCTTATGCACCATTCTGAAGTTGCAGAGGGCAGCCTTTTCGAGCTTTGCATTAAAAAAAAAAAAAAGAAAAATGTATCATGAAGTCTTGACATTAGTTGTGTTGGAACACTTTTGATAAGACATTTTACAACTTCAAGAGTGTTTGTGTGAAATTAGCTGCCTTTATAACTCTATTGTCTAATTGTGTTTATGTCATGTATCTTGCAATGTCATATCTTTGTTTCAAGGACATGTCTTTTCTTTTGTAATGTTTTAGTGGCATTTGAATTTAACAAAGGCAGTTTGAATTCTTTTAATGCAAAAAACATTATTGTCTATAAAAAGTTTAAAATATTTTTTTATGCCAATACTGTATGCTAGTTCTTGAAAATTTTCTGTATCACAATGTCCATATCACAATATCTTGGTTTGATAGCACTTGGTGGATTCTTGCAACACAGTGCCAGGACAAGCTTATGCTGGATTTCAGCTGATGGTGTGCACCAATCCTGTGTGTTGCTAGGAGGATCTGAAGAATTCACAAATGAATCAACTAAAACTGTTATTTTGGAATTGTTTCATTAATGAATCCTGTGTCCTGAAGAATGGCTTCTTTACATTTGGTTGATTCAGTCTCCCACCCTTTCAGTCTTTTGTTAATTACTCGTAACCCACGCCTGCTGGATGGCCTCAGTGAGACTTTTACTTTGGAGATGTCCTTCCCAAGCATGCACTAGGGGTTCTTATATATTGCACTTTCAAGGAAGTGGTTGTACCTGTGTATGATTCAATGTTGAGCATCTCGAGTTATGGAAACACGAAAATCCTGGTTGCCAAACAGAAGAAAGTTATACTCAACTACTTTTGAATAAGTTCAAGTACCAAGATATTAGCTGCTTTTGTAAAACACCCTGGTTGGAAAATTTTCACCAACTTTAATATGCTGCTCAACTAATTGGCAGTTAGATTCTTTCTTGTACTTTCTGGTTTTAATCAGGCGAATTTAAAGGCAGAAAAGGAAAAGCAATTGGGGACTAGAGAAAATTAGCAAGTGAGACATTTCTACCAAGAATTTGATTAGGCAAATCCTAAGCAAGTAAGAGGCAATACCGCTTCAAGCAGGTGGTCTATTACATTTACGTTCTAACATTTGAAGTAGCTTGAAATGCTAGCAGCATGTTGGTGCACATTAAAATATGAAGCACCAGCCTCTTTACCTTGACATAGGAAATATTGGAGAGTCCCAACTAACTGGATCACCTCTTGTCACATCTCATGGTGTGTTCTTATTTTTCATTGTTTAGTGATTTGTATTGACCCTGTGCTGCATTATTAATTAAGGCCTCACGTATGTGTCTTTTGAGTGCTAGGGATAAAAAGCAGAGGGCTCACATCATTGAAATTCAGTTGGATAGGACCTATCCTGAATGTCCACCTACAATTTCGGCGGTTGGTTTGCATGTCCTTTTTCTTTTTTGTGAATATGATTTTCCAGGTTTAAGGTGTAAACATTTTAAGGCTTTGTTACCAGGATTTTCCATATATTTTTGGCTTGAAGTGGTCAAGAAAATCAAGATTAAAACATGTCATCTATCAATACCTGGAGGTAGGCCTTGTGGCATGTGAAATGTTCCCTTCTGCTTGTCAATACTTGATATGAATCACTAATCTTCGATTAGGAGGTCTCATATTGATATTTTTGTTGTGTTGAAGACAATACTTAGACTGATACAGGTTATGTGTGCACTTTTGCCATCTTATTTTAAATACTGTACACTTGTTGAATGCTTAAGGAATGTTGGGCAGTGTTACTGATACCATACATCTTGGATGCTTTGATTATTGTAAATTTTTATCATCGACTTTGAGGCCTTGGTTATTAGTTGGTCCACTAGAATTGTATAGAATATGCTATGCATGAAACATTTATAAGTGAAAATTCATTAGCGAAATCTGAAAACTAATTGTTACGAACATGAAGAGATCATTATCTTTGTTGTAGTGTCCTAATTGTGTCATTTTCCAAGGTGGCTTTTTAGTGATACAAAGTGTCCTAATTGTGTCATGTCATATTTTAAGGTGTTTGATATCTTGCTTTGTCCCTTTCATGCTGTTGTCTTTATCTCATTTTTTTTTTCATGCATCATATGAGGCTATTGCTCTTGGACACATTCTTTCTGTAAATGATATGTGTAATCCACTGCTAATGTACACAGCACTTGGAGAAGCTTCAGGTATTTTGGTCTACTATGGAAGATATTGACAAATACCTCTGGGTTGTTGGTCCAAAACAGCATTCTTATGCCACATCACATCGACAAATAAATATAGGTGAGTGATTTTTTATTCAAAGGTTAGTCGGTAATTAAAACCCCCTCCCCCCCTCTCTTCTTGGATCACCATCTCTTACATTATCGATGCTAAAATTTCTTTTCATCTTCAGGGAATGATTGCTTCATTGTGCTGTCTATAAATGTTGATGATCCCAGATCACTCCTGGAGTAGGCAATCCTCTTTAAGCTTTCTGGAATTGTGCTTCTAATTACTCATCTTCATACTGATAAGTTACAAAATGTGGTAGGTGTCGGTTTTTTGGTTCAGATTCTGAGGTAAACTCCTTAAGAAAGACCTGGGCAAGAAATCGGAAAAGATGGTATTGTCCTTATCTACTTTTGAAATTATTTGAATCCTGGTAAAGCTCGAGTATATATAAGTTAATTGCTTTACTGATTTTATTTAGCTTAGATGTTTATTACACTGTTTTATGTATTCTGTTCTATGTCGGGACTCCTGTTATTCAAAATATGTTCCATGCAAAGGCCCTGCTTCTTCATCCTTCACCAAACTTTAGTTTGCCAACATGTGAAACTTCGAAACCTTAATTGAACTAGTCATATCATCTGGCTTTAAACTATTGTAATCTGACATGAACTTTAAGGGATGAAACCTGATTGTTCAACTTGAAGCTGAAGTTTGAGTACATTTGAACTGAAAGTCTATCATGTGGGATTCTGTCTTGGAAAGATTTGTAAATCAAAATCTCATCTTATGAGTCAAAACTAGATTTGTCAATACTTTTTTTTGATGCTAGAGTGCATGCATAGTAATCACCTATTAGCTATAATTCAATTCTTGATTTTAGGATTTTCAACCATTAAGCAATATTGTCAGGCTCAGTTTGTTGTTTGTTGTTTGTTGTTGTAAGCAATATTGTCAGGCAAAGATCATCTAGTGATGCTTGGTTCTATATCGCATATTCACGGGCAGCTCTAAGTTTCATCAACTCAGAGACTCTTCTGCCACATGACTAAATGACCTTACATTGCAGAAGATGGCCTTGGTCTGATTTGCCTTATGGACTTGCTATTCGCTTTGTTCAAAGAAATTCCTTTTCTTATCTAATGATATTGTGCTTTATCATCAGAAAATCTCATCCAATTATATATTTACCGCCATTTACTTGCATAGGTCAAAGGAAAAGACAATCCCTGAAAATCTTTCTATTTTATTGGAGGCAAAACTGCCAGGACCTCCTGATGTGCAGAAGATGGATGTTCAAGCAGAATGTGGAATATGCTATGCTCAATGTCTCCCAATAGGTAAAACATCAGAGTTATCCACAGATTTTGAACCCCTATATTTTGACTGACTTTGTGTTGGAAATGTAGACGATGAGCTTGGAGCTAACAGTGGTAGTGGAACTGACTATACATGCGAGAATGCCAATTGCAGTAGGGCTTTCCATAGTCTCTGTCTTGTGGAATGGTTGAGATCCATCACAACAACAAGGCAGTATGTTCAGTGCCTTTGATCATTCTGGTATTTTATGTCCTAGACTAATAGCCAATACTGAATTCTGACTTTTCGCAAAGGTAATTTTGGTGGTTGTTCCAATTTGCAACCTAGTGTTCCTCCAACCAGGACAACTACCATTCTTCAGTCCATGTTGGGATTCATGTTCCCCCTGTCCCACCGAAGTCACTTTCAAATCTTCCATTCAGTTTATGTAGCATGTAAGACCTAACCCACGTTGATGCTTTAACCCCCTCCTCCCGCATTGGTTAACCAGGGTCTTTCCAAATGCAGCCTGACGGATAGGTGATGCCATGTGCTGATTGTCGTGCTTTGTTAGCGCCAGTTGCCCATGACATTTGCTTATTATATGTGTGGTTTATGACTAAAGTATGGTTTATGACTAAAGTATACCCATTGAAGGCATATGTATTTGATCAAGAATAGAAAAGGTTCGAAGTAGAATACTTTTTTTGTAACTTGATAGTGAAACAAGTCTTGATAAAGCTTTTGTTATACCTACACCCAAGCCTCATTAATGGCAGACTATTTGCTCCCGTATGCGAGCTCTACCTTTTTCACCAGAACCCTCTCGTTAGGTGGTTGTAACATTTTAATTTGACGAACAATTAGGTATAATCAATTATCACGTGGAGTTGGCAGAAGTTAATAAAGAACAGACAAATGCTAGGTCCACCCGTTGTTGTGCTGTATAAATGCTACATTTAAAATAAAGTGGGGAAGAAAACTGATTTTTACTTTTTCTTTGGCACAGTTATGCATTGCTTGATTTATAATTCCTGCCAATGTTCGTATTGCAGGTCATTCAATGTTCTATTTGGGAATTGTCCATATTGCTCAGAGCCCCTAGCAGTCAAGTCCAACTCTTAAGGACTAAATTCCATGACATGGAGTAAATTCCAGGACTTCTCATTCTTTTTCTCTCACGAGTCAAAGGCTTTAGAAGATCAGATCTTCCTTCTTAAAACCACTCCCGTGGAAGTGGGCCAAGGTCCTTTGAAACTTGAGATCGAACTACCAAGAGAACTCAAAGAAAATTGCTTTTCCTTGAATCTAACAGCAGGTATTGAGGTAATGCAGTCTGATTAATTCATGGCACGTTCTTGACTGGGGCAAGAGTATATTTTACTCATCCACCCTAACATGTAAAATATATTTCTACATAATTATATCATATTTGCTTCCCTTCCATATGATTGGTGCATGAAAAAGATATTGCTTCATCACATCGGTGGTGAGAGGCCTAGTCACATTTTCTCCTACCATGTATTGCTACGAAATTCCATATTCTCTTCATGGTTGTGTAATGTTGATTCATTTGTCTCGTGTTCATTATGCACGTTGAAATCTTTTATTTCATATGCATGATTGAGCCTTCAAAATAGTATAGTTAATCTTACAGGTCCTCAAAAAAGTCCCTTGCTGTACACATTGTATCCTTTAATGGTAGAGCTTTTGGTGGATGAGCGTGACAGTACAATAACATGCCAAACCTCCCAAAAGAATACCGATTGCTTCAAAACTAAAGTTCTTTGGCTTTGCCTTGGCCCTGCCATAGTTTTCAATGCACGTGGTCCTCTCCCTTTTATATACTCGAGTACGGTTGAGACCTTGGGGTCCCCTTTTATCTCCCCAGTGGGACCAAGTTGGTTGGCGCTGGCTTTTGTTGTTTCACTCTGTCTCACCTTGGCCCTCTCATTTTCTGTCGGCAGGAACCCTATCTGGCCAAAAGGGTGATTTATCTTTTGCTTTTGGTTAATAAGTACACGTAAACGTAGTACTGATTTACTCTCTGCAATGCGGGTCAGTTATGTTTTGACCCAAAAAAACGTTGGCACGTCCTTGGTCAAGAAAGCCTCCTTCCCTGTAGTAAACGAGGATCAAATATGATTATCATCCCACGCGTGTGCTAACTCAGGGCGTGTCGAGTACCGTCAAATGTGAGTCAAAACTGATTCTAGGTTCGCAAACGTGTCTCCAATGTGTGCTACTGACCACTTTCTACTCCACATGAAGTGGGAATAACCTACATGAGCTCACGGATGCACCTAAAATTAAGCAAAAACAACCGCAGAATATCTCTCTCTCTCTCTCTCTCTCAAAATGAAAGTATTGTGCTTAATTAAGAACTTCCCTCAGTTTACAACCCTCATAATGCCATCGCATAGAGAATTCTTGTTGTGGGAACATAGGTAAGGCATGATATCCATACATCTCTGAATCTGAATAGTCCAACCATCCCTTTGCAGCTTTACCCCCTTTTTATTTTATGGATATTCATTCAGATTTAGATAAGTGATCATTAATATGGATGCCTCTAGTTGGGCAAAGAATAAGGACAGTTTTAAATGAGGTACCATAAAAGACCAACTCCTTGGTCCTAGCTGCCGAAAGGCAAGGAATTTTTTCTGCTCCACTCTTACCAACGAATAGTAAGCAATCACAAAAAATACAAAATAAATAAATAGATACACAAGCACCTTTTCACAAATTATGCAGGTGCTTTATTGGCACAAAATGGGTAACAAGATACAAGCAAATCTTTTTATTTTTTATTTTTATTTTTATTTTTTTTGGAGACATAGGAAGACTCAAACCCTACAAAGAGAGAGAATGAACAATACCAGTTGAAGCTCATTAGTAGATACAAGTAGATATATGACAACAAGTGACATTGATCTTTTTGGACTCAAATTCAAACCACAACTTCTTCCCACGATCTATAAACAAGCTTATTCACCTATATACCCTTTGAATAGATGTATGGCATGAAAGTTTTGAATTATTGGGGTTTGATTTACTTAATATGCAACAACAAATATAAAAATATATATATATATATAGGGTATTTTTAAATTTTAGACCCATGTATGAAAAAATATGCTCCAAATTTATGAGTCATACTACATTGGAAGGGCTCCTTAATATCCAGCAAGGCATTCCGGTGGGGTGATCGGATACCGTGATTTATCGGTGCAGTAATCATAGATCATATGGTTCATGCGAACCCATCTGTATCGTCTAGCCTCAACATCACTCAGTCGTTGGTAATTGGGACCTTCCCACCAATTGTTCATGTTTGATGGGCAACTTGCTGGTCCAGGCACAGGACATCCTTCAATGTCAAAGTCCTTGTAATAGGCATAGAATGGGGCTTTGCTCCAATCAATTTTCTCGAGCCCACCCCGGGTGGCCCAGTCATCTGCTTCCCACAGTGTGGAGTATATTCCCATTGGTTGCATTTTGGGGTATGGAATTCCTTTGGCTTCATTGTTTTTGAACACTCTAATTGGCACTTCATCCACAAGAAATCTGCAAAAATACAGACCAAAGAAATACAGTAAATAAATTCTTTATATATTAGAAAGTGCTGAACCAAAAGAGAGTAAAATTATCAAATCTTTATCGTGCTATCTTCATAAAAAGATTTTTAAATTTCACGCAATTTCACAAGAATATTAATTTTCTCTTTCTACGAAAACTATAACTCAACCAAACTCTTTTGGATTAAGTGATCGGGTACTCTATCTCTTAATCAAAGATTTCGAGTTCGAGTATTGAAAATAACGAAAAAGAATTTGAAAGAGTCAACCTCTAAAATGGGCTCTACAGTGTTCGAACTGAATTAATCGGACAAAACCCGAATATCGGTGACGATAAAAACAAAAAAAAAAACTATAACTCAAATATATACTAAGAACAGTAATTTAGATTTTTACAAGTACGTTTACTGGTACGTATGTGGAGAAGTATCGAACTTACACAACTTGAGCATGGGTCCACCTAATGGCGTAAGTGTGGAATTCAATAGCAGGATCAAACCAGAGGTTTATTCTTTGCTCTCTATCTCCTTTCCCATTAACATACACATTGGTTTGCACTGTGATTGGCTGTCCACTTCTATTTCCCAAAAATTCAAAATCTAACTCGTCTCTTACGTAGTCAGTGTCTGAATTCATCTACCAAAAGAATGAAAAACCAAAAAAAAAATTGTCAAAATAGAAAATTTAATAAATAATTAATTAGATAAAGAGAGAATCAAAGGTTGTACATAGAAGGCAGTGACTGTTCCGGCAGAATCTCCAGGAATGAGCTTAATTTTCATGCTCACTTGTCCAAACAAGTATCGGTTCTTGGAAGCAAATCCACATCCTACCAAATATATTTCAAAATTAAATAAAACAATTATAATGTGTTCAGGCAACAGTATTTTTCAAATTTTATTGCTTGCATTACGTAAAATATTTGGGGAAAAAAAAAGGAAAAAAATGTTACCTGAGGTTTGGTCAAGAATAAGTTGGATAGCTCTTGCACCTTCAACTTCTCTAATGTGGGAATCGGACCACATAACCCGAAAATCCTGCTCAAATGTGGCGGGTCTGGCCGAAACCAGGGAAAATAATAGGAGGAGCGAAGAAATTAGGAGAATTTGTATAAATGAGTGATACATGGCTCTTTTCTCTGTATTCCTTTCTTTGGGGAATAAATAAAGTTTGTATTTTTGAATATAATGCGTAAATAATGAAGACAAGTATATGATTGTTAGAGAAATGGAGAGGGATATATATAGTGGGAGAATGATCTGTGACTGCTGCGTTCTAATGGGGGAAAGACTCCATTTGACAGCTTTGCTCTTTTCGGTCCAGCTCATGTTAACCCCTCCTTAGGTCCTACCAATTAAAACTCTTATCTTCTTTGTGCTCTCTCTCTCTCTCTCTCTCTCTCTCTCTCTCTCTCTCTGAATTTAGTATCCAGTCTGTGATGCGGTTTGCATCTCTCTCCTTGTGTCATGGTTTTTGTTTTATGCTTTTGGGTGCTGGTGTGTAATAGTACAAGCCAATACCTTTTATGATTATGTATTTTTAATCTTTTTAATGGTGATGTAATATTTGTAACCAATTATGTAATAAGTTATTCTTCTCAATAAAATGGGTACATTATTCTTGAGTTTTTGTACGATGCAAATGATGTACCAAATGCAAGAAGGACCTACTCAAAAGATATCATTTTTTCGTTAATGGACCGATGAGCAACTATAACAATTGTCAAACGAGACTCTCTATCATGCAAGAAATAATATAATTATATATATATACACACATAAGAGATTCAAAATTGAAAGATTTAAAGGGAAATGAATAATATCAGTAGAATTATAATTCTTTAATAATTTAATTAAATAAAAACTAACATAATATTGAAATATGATGCAAGAGAAATGATTTTTAATACTAAATAAAATTTGCAATTTAATTTCAATTATTCTAAAAAATTTGGTGTTACCACGTGCAAGGCTCATTCCATTCATCTGCTTTCAGCTTTGAAACGGATTAATTGTTCCTTGGTCCTCATCCCATAAATGAATGTCAGTCCAATGATTGAATTCAAACCCACCTCACGTGGAGCATCTGAGCCTAATCACATTTTTCAATACCTAATTAATTATTTCATCCCATTTTTAGGTCGAATAAGGGAAGCACAATGTAAGCCATACCAAAAAAATCCCAAAAACAAAAACTCAGGATATGAAATTTAATGACTCACTAAAAATTTATTTTAATTCATAAAATTGTATCTTATTGAATTTCTTTTTTTTTTATCATTACATAGAAAAATGATTTTTTTTTCTTTTTCTTTTTGGATGGGACAGACCAAAAACTTGGAAGAGGACCCATAGAGAACGAAGGATTTTGAAACAAATTTGGACCAAAGCAAATGCACCACGTTTCGTTTAGCTAGTTCCAGAGACACAAAAAGAGGTGGGCATTTTTCATTTTTAAGGATTCCACAATTATTGAACCAATCGTAGTTTGACACGTGTATTTGTGTGAACTGGGCCCACATGATTACTTAATTGGGCTTGGCATTGACCGGTAGGATGAGGAATTCACTTGTGGATGGTTTTGATTGGTGAATATAGTTAAATGGGCCTTTCTCTTCTGCCAGAATGACGACAGTGTTGAGTCGTTTCCATGGGCCCGGGCCTCATGCTTTCGTCGGGTCGAATAAATGGGTTGACCTCTTGTCGCATCAAGATTGATTTTCCGTCTTCCCTTTCCTAATTTTTCCTTATCTATTTTCTTTTCTTTATTCTTAGATATTCAAATTACTCGACTAATTTAATTTAATTCGATTTAAGAGTTGATTTTTTTAATATCTATTTTTTTATTCTCAATATTCAAATTTAAAATTGTAATTAAAGAATTTTACTCCCTTACCACTTGACCTATATATATATATATATATATATATATATATATATATATTTTTTTTTTTTTTTTCTTTTATGCGTGGACAACCAAAGAACGTGATGGAATGGACAGCAAAAGCTTTATACACTCTCTTGTCTTGTCTGTTAGCCCCTTTTTAGGTAGCAATAAATTCTTAAATTATTATTTTTCATGTATGTATCCACATTTCACCAATCATCCATAATAATTTATAAATTATGTAGTAAATAAAAACAGTGAGCAAATCTTATGTATGAATTTTAAAATATCTAGATTACAATTTTCAATAATTGAATTTTGGGTTTTTATTTAGAAAGTCATTTATATTGTACGGGTTAAACTTTGATAATATAATTAGACCCTTTCGAGCATTGTTGCCCATGAGCATCATAAAATGAACCCCGAGAGTGAAGGGACAATGAACCTAATGTAAGACCCGTCCCCGTGTGGGCTTGCCTTATTTAAATATATTTAAAATTATATTTTAATTAATTTAATTAAAATATTTATAAAACTTTATTTAAAATATAAATTTTTAATAAAATCTTTTTTATTTTTGAATTTCACTAATAATTTATACTTATTTGTACTTTGTCCCAAGCGGACAAGTAGGATTTCAATCTAGACTGCCCCACGTGCGTGGGATGTTCTCCGATTACTTTTTGATTTTGTCCAACTTGGGTCTCGTTCCAAAAGAACTAAAATTAAATTATAATTTCTCTAAAAATTATTAATATAATAATAACTTTTTTTTTAAAAAAAGTTATTCTTACAATATTAAAATTTTTATTTTAAGATATAAAATAAAATAAAATAAAATAAAATAATTAAGGTAAATTTAGTTCGACCAAACAAGCGCACATTCTCACTCAAATATTGCTTAGTTGTCATCCAAAGTAGTCTCCTTTAGCAAGTAGGGAGGTAGGAATTTCTTCCTAAATGTTAATAAATTATATACATCTGGATTAAATAAAAAAATTATTGATTTAATAATAATTTGAAGAAAATATAAATTCTATATTTTTCATAAAAATTTACCTTGATTAAAAAATTACAAGTAAAATAAAATAAAATTTATAAAATATTAAATTAAATTGAGAATTTCCAAAGTCAACAGAAAAAAGAAAAAAATCCCTATATATTGGTAAAAAAAAATGTATTTAAAAAATGAGAAATAATCCTATTTTAAGTATCTGACTGAATGACGAATGGTGCCATACTCAATTATCCTGTTGTAAAAATCATTGATTTATTTTAGTTGCAGATGCAACGAGTTATATATATACATTACTTTTTGTTGGGGGGACCAAAAAGCTTGCATTCAATATTTTGTAAGAGAGAGAGAGAGAGAGAGAGATTTGCTAACATCCATAAAGGTTAGGTAAAATTCTAAGAATGAGAAAGTGGAGAGAGAGATCAAAGGAAGCCCCCCACCAAGCACATATATAGTAACCTAAGCCAGGAAGATTTTGGAAACCTATAATCTGACCCACTTTTGGATCTCTGTTCTGTAGCACTTTAAGCTTTGGCCAACCTCTATTATTAGGGTACAACACTTTCACTCTTCAATCACCAAATAATTCAAAGAATTCACGTCTTCTGGATTTATATTAGGGAGCATTGTAGAAAGAAATTGCAGTCCAAAGAATTTTTTGTCTTTTAAAGTTTTAGTAATATTTTTTAAAAATTTTTACCATATTTTTAAGAAATTTTAGGATTGCTTGGATAATACTTGCGCGAGATATATAAGTCGATCCATCACAGTAAAATTTCTTTGTTTCAAATATTACACAGTGGTTTAGGTTTTTCAGTAACTCTTGATAAACATAAAACTCAATGAGTAACCTTTTCCATATTTATATATTTTATGATCCCAAATAATTGTTCATGATACATACAAGGGGAATTAAGATGTGTAGGCACCATATTAATGGTACCCAAAATATTATCTGAATTTTGCCTAATCCATGAATCTAGCCGAGCCAATGAGTTTCGGCTCTACTAGCACCTTTCCTTTCTCTTCGTATAATAACCTCAAGTTCGAGTTCCGGTGGTATACACAACAAAAAAAAAAAAAAAAAAAAAAAAAGAGAAAAATGAACCTAACCGGACTAGTATGGGGCCTGGGCCATTAAAATCCAGCAATCATACATGTGGGTCATGTGGTATGCACATTTATATGTATGCATTTATGACTTTTAACACAATTATAACAATTTATTAATAAACAGTTAAGTTAGTGGGGTGAAATATTAAAATTTTTAATTAAATTTTAAATTTTAAATTTAGAAATATAAAAAAATACGTTAGGAGAACTATTTCTAATAAGATACTTGTAAATATTCAAATTGAATTAGTTAACATATAATTTTGAATATTAATTGTGAAAAAAAAAATGCAGAACAATTTGTAATTTCTTTGAAACGTAGGCCGCTTGACCTAAAGTACAGTGTAATTCGTATGAAGGGGAAGGACCCTCTGAGCTGATATTTTCAATTCAGGCTCAGAGATTCAGAAATGGACATGAAATCCCTCCACAACCACGCGATGAGATGATAATATGGAATTGAAAAAAAAAAAAAGATCGAAAAGAAAATTTTAATTATTATATTGGAAGAAATTGGATATGGAGCCTTTGCTAGACATGAATCATAATTGGGTTATTGTGTTTTGAACTTATTTGCACAATCGGCTTGTGATACCCACCATAGACAAATCCAGAAAACGGGCTTCTTGTTCTGTCTCATCAAGGGAAGGAAGATAAACTTCCTTCTTCTTTTTTTTTTTTAACAATTAGTGATGATGAATATCGTAGATGATGGCAAATCATATTGACCTTCTGAAGAAGATTCACAGTTATGAATTAATCTCATTCTTATTTTCATCTCCTTAATTCACAGAAATTTTTTTATAATTTTCATAAAAATTGATGACTTATATTTTTTACTGGATGAAATAATAAAATAATTGATCTTCGTTAAATACAGATTTAATGGTTAAATTTATTAGAGATATTGATATTTATAGAAACTATAGAAAGATTTAAAAAATAAACAAAAAAAAAAGGAAACTCTAAAAGATAAATAGAAAAAGGAAAGTTGAGAAGGGTAGAAATCCCTCACTTCTTTTATTTCCTCTAACCTATTCCTTGCTCGACCATTGACGATTTGATACAATTTCACTAGGCACCACCCAATTTTACACGTGAGCCTCCTTCAATTCTATCTAAAGCACCACCTAATTTCATTCGATCCATCTTTATCGGCCATTCATCACGGTACGATACCAACTCAGCTTGATATGATACTTCATACACGATTTGACATCACTCAAACCGACAAACTGAAGAGAGGGATTCAAAACTTTGTTGTACTCTAATTATATTTTGTATGACTATCATCTATTTTCAAAAATTACACCGGTGAAGAAAAACATTTTTAATTATTTTATTTTAACAAATTTGAAAGAAAGAAAAAAGGGTAATAAGACGGTAAGATTAATTCGTGATTAGATAACAGTGTTGTGTCTAATGAATGTCTCTAATTAACCATCAGGTACGACATTGGAGCCAATTAATGTAAGTTGTGCCGTCCCGTCAAAATCTGACCAATCGTTTGCCAATCACCGCCCATTTCGAGGCACCCAGGCTGGGCATAGGCTAGGATCCAGTGGGCTTGGGCATTTAAGATGGACCTAACCCACAAGCTTAGCCCATGACTCTATAGTCAAGAAAGCCCTTTTATCAACTTCGTTGGGTCGGGCTTGGAACCAACATGAGCTCACTGGATGCTCAAGTCTCGGAAGTTGCCCAACCAATCAGCAATTTTCTGTCATTTTATTGATCCCACGATGAACAAGTTTTCAATTCATTTTCTCTTTCTGTTTTTTTTTTTTTGGTACCTCAGTTTGGCCGTTATCCAGTATCCGGAGTTTCCCTCGACTAATCTGGATCGACCACTACAGGGCTCAATTTGGGGCGGATCTCCCACCATTGTTTTTTTCGTACCCAGGAAGAGTCAAACTCCCAACCTGATTAGGGGACGAACATACTCGTCCCACCTATATCAACAAGTGTTGATTCACTTTCTCATGATCTATATACTTGAGCCATATAAATTATAAAATCACTTCTTAACTAATATCTCAAATTCGAATTTTGGGAATGAACAGACAGACATTATGAGAGCCAATCTCTTAATAAGTCTCATAGTACTCGACCAAATTAGTTGAATTAAATTCGAATACCGATCGGTGGTAAATATCCATTTACACAAAAAATATAGATAATTAAAAAAAACATATATTAAGAGATAAAAATTTAAAAGTAAATAAAGAAAAAAAAACACTTTCTTTGTAGGGTTGAACTTATGTAGTAGTTGATTATTTTATCAAATTTATCAACTCCTATCAAACTCATTTGTTAACATTCATTTTTTTTTAAAAAAAATATATATATAAATATATATATATATATATATATATATATTATACTATATAAACATGTTAGGGGAAGCAAATATATATATATATATATATATATATATATATATATATATATATATATTGCCTAATTGAACTTCCAACATGGCAACTGTAACCAAAATGAAAGTTGTGCTAAAAAAATGAGGAAGTTACTTGTGCTTGTCAAAAATGGAGAGCACATAATACGAGATTGAGTAAATCTATTATCTTGATTAGTATGTACATGAAAAATACAGTTCAAACAATTGAACAGGTTGGTAGGTTATTAGACTTTGCAAACAGATGCATATTGGTACTTAAGAATGAATCAAAGCTTATGTTAGTGAATGCATTAGCACAATCATTCCATTAATTGATAATAAGATACAAAGCTTATGTTTGGCAGTATTCTAATTATCTAAATAATTCAATTTGAGTACTATGTAACACAATCTAGGGAATGGACACTTTTAGCGTTTGTTTTTCTATTTTCAAAACTTGAATTCAAGATTTTAATTAAGAGAATTTAATATTCTGTCATTAAACTTATAAGGCGTTAGTAAGCTTAGGTACATTTCTTTGGGAATCACTTCTTCCTCCTCTCACCTCTTATATTTTGTTATACTTGTAACATTTCATAATTAGAAAAAATATATAATTATGACGAATGAACTATAATTTTAAAAGGGTAGTAAGATGAGAACATAAATTTTGATTTTGACTATTTGATAGACCAAAATTACTAAAATTCTGTTAAACCGAGAGTGTCTATAAATAATTCAAATAACCCTCAAACTTTAAAAATCGCATTCATTTTAACCTTCAAATCGAATTTTGAATTTTTTTCATTCACTATTCAATATTTTTGCCCTCGTTGTCCTAATTTTTCCCCCTTTTGTACTTAATTCTTTATGTCTCTCTTTTGTCTCTCGGAATCAATCACCCCTTTCTCACTTTTTTCAAGTCAACAAGCTCAACCTATACGCAACCAAATCAGAAAAATCAATTTTGTCTTAAAAAAAAAGAAAAAAAAAACACGGACATACACATTCTAAAACATAACGTAAAAGGCAAAAACCGAAAACAAGACACAAAATAAAAATAGAGAGAGAGAAAATCAAATAAAGAAAAACAATAATAGCTGGGTGAATTGCATCTTGAAAGAGAAGTGATACTTTTAGAAGAATGTTTTCAAAATAAGTAAGAAATCCAATTTCAAAATTTAAAGCATATCAAAAAGTAAAAGAATCGAATGCAGGAAGTGTGATCCAAACCTTGAATAAAAGAAAACATAGGGTTTCGTGGGTTAGTGGCAACTGATCAATATGAACAGGTTTGTTTTGGACATGTTTGTTTTGCAACACTTGCTCTTACATTCATGGACAGTTGGTTTACTAGATAAAGGTGTTACACCACTTAACAAAATCTCGAATTCAAAATTTTAGAATAAAAAAGACTACGTTGAGAGAACTCTTTTTTAAATTAGATTTCACAATATTCGAATCGGATTAATTAAAATATGATTTTAAAAATGAATCGATACAGTAAAAAAGAAAAAAAAAACACTTGCTCTTACGGAAATTGGAAGAAGAGCAGGTGGACTGCCCAATTGAGAGAGAGAGATGGGGTGATTGATTTTCCAAGGGCGTAGAAAAAAGAGCTGTGGGCGAAAAAGGAGAGGAGATGGAGGGCAAAACGAGAATAAATGTTACGGGGGATGAAAGAATTGATAGATTTTTAAAGTTTAAGGAACTAGCCGACTATAATTGAATTTAAGTAAATATTTGTTAGTACCAAAAAATTTGAGTTATTATTATTAATATATATATATATTTTTTAGTTTTGGTCATGTAAGAAAGAAAGTTTTTGGACATTGTAGAGTTAATATGCTCATCAAGCATTGTTTCTGCCCATAATTGTTAGTACAAATATAGAGCTCACCAGAGTGAGAAAATTAGAGGCAATCAGTGTTCCCCCATAACTGTGAAGGCTGCTGGGACGATCGACTTAAATATTTTTTTGTGGGTGTTATCACAATTGCTCCCACGTACAAGTTTATTCAACAAGCATTCCTCCACCCCGTTGGCGCTAACATACTCCTTCCCAGTTATTGTTGCTTAATAATATACATACTTATGAAAGTTCGTATATTAGATTTTGAAAAAAATATTTAAATAAAAACTATTTACTACTCGGGTGTCCGTACAAGAATGCTCCCGATTGGTTGCAAGTCACGCTTTTGCCACTATTTTTATTTTTTATTTAATGGGTTTCAAAAATTTGGACCTTTCGGTTTCCATGTACGAAAGGGTATGCTTAAAGATCATTTATAATTCTTTTGATATTCATGAATTATAGTAATTAGATCTTATATATCCAATGATTTTTTATCCATAAAATAGTAAAATAGTTTATAATTATTAAATGCATACTAACAGTCATAAATTTTATAAATATTAATACCCATAAAAAAGTAAAAATCTAAGTAGATTTAACTTGTCATGTGGTTTATTTTATATATCTAGTTAAAAGAAAAGGTGGTGGAGGTGGTGGCAGGGGGAGGATTCCATGGTCCCAACCTAGAGCCTCATTCTAACCCATCGCCATCGCTGTTTTTTCCGTATTAAAAGCATCAGAAACTGGACCACTTAGTTTCAGTATCTTCCTCAACTCAAGATGAATGTTCTTCACCTTGAACACACACACTCTTCATCCAC
The DNA here is from genome assembly GCA_033439265.1 of Dillenia suffruticosa. NCBI lineage: Eukaryota > Viridiplantae > Streptophyta > Magnoliopsida > Dilleniales > Dilleniaceae > Dillenia > Dillenia suffruticosa. Next base: position 6,199,327 of record JAVTVX010000027.1, read on the forward strand.
CACCCAAATTTTATTCCTTATGTCTGACAATTCTACATCGCAAGCTCACAGTTTTTTGTCTCAACAAGGCTGGTCCCTCTGGTACATCACAGTTGCTATTTCCTCGAAAATTTTCCCACTACTCCTACATCCCAAGAGCACATTATTTTGTTTTCCAACTTAAATGTCAATTTTAGCATTATTAAATTTCATTGAATCAAGAAAAAAAAGTCAGTAGATTCTTGGCATACACCAGATCCCAGATAGTTTAAACAACATTATTCTTAAATTCCTTGATCGATAGAAATATGTCTGTCATTTGGGTCTATCCTAAATCATTGTAAGTTTTTGTGTTAGAAATAGTAAAATGTAAAAATAATATTTTTGTTTATTATCTTTACGAGTATTGATATATATGAAATTAATAGTAATTGAATATGTTACGATTAAATTTATATATTCAAAATTTTATAAAAATTAAAATTTTTAGGTGATCAATATTTGAACATGAGCTGCTCAAAAACTACAACTCCAAGGTATGGATAGCAATGATTGTATTATGTCCCAAGCGGACATAATCTTCTCTTTTAAATGATCCGAAATTTAAATTTTAAATAAAAAAATGAACGTATTATTGTGTACTAAAACAATGGCCCCTGCAATCAATCAGCATTTTAGAAATTAAAGGAGACTCCAGGATGGCCATTAAAGCAATCATGAACACAATTAGTACATCTTTTAAGGGAAAATATAATTTTAAAATAAGACATAAAATGAAAGATTATGCTATTATTTTAATAGTGAGAATCAGAATAAAAAAAAATTAAATATAAAATATGATATTGTAAGTAAAAAAATTTCAGTTTCAATTATGAGAAACAGTGGAAAGAATTGCTAAGTTGAAATAAATAAAAAAAAATAAAAGAATTAAAGAGAGTGACAGCATATCAATCACAGTCTTTCTATTTAGGATGTAAATCTACCTATTCCCATAAAGGCTGGACTGCAAGGTATTAAAAAAAAATACTCGAAAATCTTTTAAGCATCAAAACGACAGTCTGAGGCATTCAATGGAGTGTATAGAAAATTAATCACGAGCTCGACTGACAAAATATCAAAACTAGGATTCATCATTTCAAGTCTTTTGCCTCATAATTTTCATGACATTGCACAGAAACTAAAGAACATGTTTCAATGTCACAATCACATTGCCAATTATTATACATTTGCCGCCCAATGCATCCAATCATACCAGTAAGTTAAAGAATAAAAAATCCAAAGAATTGCATCAAAATGGATAGAATTGTTATAAATATTATGAATTATTATGGATTTTCGTTCAAACTTTTAACATGTGACTTGGATGTTTGGCTCTTGACTTTTAGTTTCCTCGATATCTTTTGACTTTTTGATTGATTGTATTTAAAGTGGATATATTTTCATACTTATTTTAATTATCTATATATAGGCTCATCGATATTTGTTAGAGTAGGTAAAAAGGACATATTCATCCTTTAATCAGGTCAGGAGTTTAATTTTCTCTGAATATGAAATAAATAATGTTGAGAGATCTCCTCTTAAATGAGACCCGATAATCAGGTCGGTTCAGATTAATTGGGGCAAAATATCAGATACCAAGCGATAATCTAACCATAAGGACCGAAAAAAAAAATCTATATACAGGCCCACAATCTCATTTGTAAAATGAGATAAAATAGAGAAATAAACTATCTCTCTTTCTCTATAAATTATTTCTCTCTTTTTATATTTTATAATACGTTATTAATACAAAATTTTGAGCAAGTTTTCTTTGTAGGAAGCTTTACCCAATGAAAAAGAAGATTTCTTTGATATAAATTTTTTTAAATTTTATTTATAATTTTTTTATACAAGGATTTTATTAAATATTATGATTTTCAATAATATAGATTGTATTTCTCTTAATATGTATATTATGATTTTTTTTAAAGTATACTCAGTGTTTACAGTTTTGTCTAATCTTCTACATCAAAAAATGAACTGCCATAATTATATTATGTTCAATGTTTTCTAACAATAACATTATTATTCATTAAGTATATAGACCGAAAATCAGAACTTGTGGGCTACCGGTTCAAATCAATAAATTATTATTAATTTTCATATAGATACATATATATATATATATATATATTTACTTTCTCATCTTTTGTTATAGTTGATGATAACGAACTTTGCAAAATTTGACTTTGTGGCCTCTGACATTTATGGAAAAAATTATTTATTATGGAAACTTGTTACTGAAATCGATTTGAATGTAAATGGTCTTGGTAAAACAATTAATGAAAACAATAGGATGACTTTGCAAAATCGAGTCAAGACAATGATTTTTCTTCACTATCACCTTCATGAAGATTTAAAAATTGAATATATGACTGTGAAAGATCCAATTGAACTTTGGAAGAATTTGAAAGAAAGATTTGACTACAAAAAGATAGTAATTCTTCCAAAAACTTGTTATGATTGGATTCATTTAAAATTCTAAAATTTTAAATTTGCGAGTGATTGTAATTCAGACATTTTTAAAATCACCTCTCAATTGAAGTTACTTAAAGAAAATATTTCTGATTATGAAATATCAGAGAAAATTCTCTCCACTTTTTATGACTCGAATATACTTTTACATCAACAATATCGAGAGAAAAGTTTTAAAAAATATTATGAACTAATTTATTGTTTTCTTGTAACTGAACAAAATAATGAGCTGTTGATGAAAAATCACGAATCACATCCAATTGACTCTAGTCCATTCCTTGAAGCGAATGTGACCATTCATAATGATTTTGAATGAGGATGTGGAAATGACCCCGTTATGGTCGAGGACATGGTCGTGGCCGTGGGAGGAATAATTATCATAATGATCACGGTAATCGAATAAACCACTAGAAGTGGAAAAATAACGTGTCAAAACAAGAGAATGGTGGGTTTAGTCAGAATATAAAAAATAAGTGTTATTAATATGGGGCAACTGGACATTGGTCACATACCTATCGTACGCCAAAATATCTTGTCAAACTTTATCAAGTCTCGTTGAAAGAAAAAGATAATAATGTGAAGACAAATCTTTTATATCAAAATAATGACTTTGATAATACTTTGAGAGTCTTGCAAATTTGCCTCATCCAGATATTAATGATTTTCTTGACAACGCAAATGATCTCAATTAAATTATTTTATATTTTCTTATTAATATTTTATATTTTCTTTTCAAAATTTTATTAATAATATTGTAAATTTTATTTTTAAAATATATGGATGTTATTATATTTGCAATTGAATCAAATATGGAAGATGAGAATCTCTGTCTTGTAGACAATGCAACAACACATACTATATTCAAGCATAGAAAGTATTTCTCTGATCTTACTATGAGAAAAAGAAATGTAAATACTATATATGATAGTGTAACATTGATTGAAGGTTCTGAAAAAGTAAGTTTTTACTACTAAGGAGGACAACTTTTATTATCAATAATGCATTATTTTTTCCAAAGTCATACAGAAATTTATTGAGTTTTAAAAATATTCATATCAGTGGTTATCATATAAAAACGACCAGCATGAAAAATAATGAATATTTATGAATTACTAATGTTAAAATATGACATAAACAAGTTTTGAAAAGACTATTTGTATTCTTTTCGAGTCTTTATTACACTCATATTAGACCCATTGAAATAAATGTCATAATAAATCAGAAGTTTACTAATCAATATAAATTCCTTTTATAACATAATAGATTGAGTCATTCCGAATCTGTGATGATGCGACAAATCATGGAACATTCTTCTGGACATCCATTAAATAATCTGAAGATTTTTCAATCTAATGAATTCACATGTACTGCATGTTATCATGGCAAATTGATAATAAAACCATCACAAAGTAAAATTGAAATTGAATCCCCTGAATTTTTGAATCAGATACATGACAATATATGTGGGTCAATTCATCCAACATGTGGACCATTAAGATATTTTATAGTTTTAATATATGTATTTACAAGATGGTCACATGTGTGCTTATTATCAATTCGAAACCTATCATTTTCGAGAGTACTTGTTCAGATGATTCGATTATGAGCACAATTTCCTAACTATCTTATCAAAACAATTCGCCTTGATAATGTTAGAGAATTTACTTCTCAAATATTTAATAATTATTGCATGTCTATTGGTATAAAGGTTGAATATCGTGTAACTTATGTTCATATCCAAAATAGTCTAATAAAGTCATTTATTAAACGATTCCAATTGATAGCGAGACTATTACTTATGAAATCCATGCTTTCTGTTCATGTTTGGGGACATGCAATTTTACATACAACAACAATAATTTGCATCTGACCTACTAGTTTTCAAACTTTTCCCCTTTACAATTGGTCTTTGGAAGAGAACCTAATATCTCTTATTTACGCACCTTTGGATATTTAGTTTTTGTCCCTATTGTTTTCCCTCACAAAACAAAAATGGGGCCTCAAAGGAAATTAAGTATCTATGATGGTTATGAATCTCCTTCCATTAGTAAATATTTTGAACCCACGACAGGAAATGTCTTTATTGCTAGATTTCTTGATTGTCAGTTTGATAAGACATTTTTTTCCAACTTTGGGGAGGAGATAATATTAGAAAAAAAAAAGTTGAAAAAAGAGATTATCTGAAATAATCTATCCTTATATCATCTTGATTCTCATATAAAATATTGTGAACTAGAAGTTCAATGAATCATTTATTTGCAATAGATTGCAAATCAACTGTTAAATAATTTCTTTGATCTATAACGAGTAACCAAATCACATGTTCCAATAGAAAATGCTCCTATCAGAATTGGTGTCTCTTAAGGATCCTTGCCAATAAATGAATCTAAACCATACTTGAAGCATGGAAAACCAATGGGTTCTAAGGATAAAAACCCTTGAAAGAAAAGAGGAACAATTGAACAAATTGATCATATAGAAAAAGAGAATAAAAGAAAAAAAAAATTACTAAAGAAGTTGAAATAGATAATCAAGAATATCAATAATTACATTTTTCCAATGAGAAGATGAGATCGAACAAATACAAATGTTGATGATATATTTACATATAATATGGCAATTAATATTCTGAGTGAAAATGAGAACCTTGAACTAACGACTTTAAAAAAATGTCAATCAAAAGATGATTGCCTAAATGAAATGAAGCAATTCAGATAGAACTAACATCTCTCTTAAAACATGAGGTTTGTGAGCCCATAGTCAAAACACTTGAAAGTGTTAAACCAATAGGACACAAACGTGTATTTATGTGAAAAAGAAATGAGAAAAATGAGGTTGTGCAATACAAATCTCGACTAGAGGTACAAAGTTTTTCGCAAATACCTGGCATTGACTATGAATAGACATTTCTTCCATAATGGATGCTATTACCTTTCACTATCTTATTGGTTTAGTAGCACAGAAAAGACTTCATATGCAGATGATGGATGTTGTTATGGTATATCTATATGGTACACTAGATAATAACATACACTGAAAGTTCCAGAAGGACAAAAAATGCCAGAAGTATGCAATTCTCAAAAAAATTTTTCTATCAGATTACAAAGATTTTTGTATGGTTTAAAACAATTCAGACACATGTGATACAATCGTCTCAATGAATATTTGTTGAAAGAGGGTTATATAAATAACCATATTTGCTCATGTGCTTTTATAAAGAAATTTGGACATTTTGTGATAATTGTTGTATATGTTGATGACTTAAAAACTATTAACACTCTTGAAGAGTTTTCAAATGCAATAAATTTTTTAAAGAAAGAATTCAAAAAAATCAATCAATTTATACCGAAAAAGTTTTAAAATGATTTAATATGGACAATTTGTATTCATTAACAAGCTCAATGGTTGTTTGATTACTTGATATACAAAAGGATCATTTCTATCCTCAGAATGATAATGAAAATTTTTTTAATCCAGAAATACTATACTTAAGTGCAACTATTATCTTAATGTATTTTGCTAATAATATCCGACCTGATATTATTTTTGCTATAAATTTATTAGTAAAATATAGTTCTGCTCCAACTAGAAAACATTAGGATGGAATTAAATATATTTTTTGATATGTTTGTGGAACAATTGATATGGTTTATTTTATTTTTATGAATCAAATGCACAATTAATTGGGTATGCATATATAAGAGACTTATTTGGTCCACACAAAACCAAGTCTCAAATAGGTTATGTATTCACATATGGTGGCACATCGATATCTTGCAGATCTATGAAGCAAATTATAACTGCTATCTATCAAATCATATCGAGATAATTGCAATTCATGAGGCAAGTGATGAATGTATATGGTTCAGGTCAATTACTAATCATATTCAAGAGTTATGCGCATTGTTAGTAAACAAGAAGACTCTAACGATAGTTCATGAAGATAATGCAGCTTGCATAACCCAATTAAATGGTGAATACATCATAGGTGATAGGATGAAATATATCTCTCCAAAATTATTTTTCATGCATAATCTACTACAAAGTAGAGATATTGATATACAGAAAATTCAATCAAATGAAAATCTTATAAATTTATTCACAAAAGCATTTCTCACTATAATATTTGAGAAGTTGATTTATAAGATTGGAATGTAATATTTTAAACATATTAAGCGATGTCTTGAATAGGGAGAGTATAATACAAAAGTACATGTATAAGGAATGATATACTCTTTTTCCTTCACTGGGTTTTTGTCCCATTGGCTTTTTCTCTTAATAGGGTTTTAACGAAACATATTCCTTATACAATAGATATCCAATAGGGCATATTATAAATGTTATAAAGTATTGTGGATGTCAAATTTCTTACATGTGATTATGGTGCATGACTTTTGGTTTTTTGAGTATTTTTTGGCTTTTAAGTTGATTGTATTTAATATGGGTAACTTTTCGTACTCATTCCAATTGTTTATATATAGGCCCACAACCTCTTTTGTAAAGTGCGAAGAAATAGAGAAATAAACTTTCACTCTCTTTTTTTATAATCTATAATACGAATTTAATTTTTTTTCAAGTTATTTTTTATTTAAGGAAATGATGTTATGAACAGCTACATACATTGCTCAGATGTAAAATAAAAAATGTAGTTACCAATTCAAACAGTAAAAAGGTCATGCACAAGTTATGCGGCATAAAACAAATTTGGAATGGTCTAGGGAGTGACATTTTGGGTTCGTATTTCTTTCAAACACCGTATTAAACGGTGTCCGATAATCTCTGATATCTTATCACAGAGTAGTCGATTAATATTATATACTATATACAGAATATTAAATTTTTTTAATTAAAATCTTAAATTTGACTTTTGAAAATAAAAAAATAGATATGAACTCCATAACTATTCAAATCATATTTGTCGTGTTTTCGGATATTGATGATAAAATAAATAATAATAATAATAATAATAATAATAATAATAATAATAATAATAACATGATGGTCGATTTTCTAACTAATTTTGTTTAGAGTCCGGGTATGTCATGGAAGAGTCTCTATTTTATTTTGAATAAACCCATCATGGTTTAAAAGAAAAATTGAAGAAGATAAAAAAATGGGGTTTTACTGATCATGTCCATTCCAAGTGCAATGATCAATATGCATTTGAAAATTGCTGTTAAAGATTTCCAGATTCGGCCTAAGAAGGTGAAGGAACAAAATTTGGGGACCATGACTGGGGCTTTTGGAGATCACGGCCTGTCCGGTTGACTTGGCCAAGCAAAGGCTGTATCCACTCTGCCTGGCCCTCCATTTAACAGCAATTACGTAAACTTTGCTTATCTCTGATTTAAAAAACTAATTTTGAGTTAATATGAATTAAATTTTTAGAGTTAGATCTGAGATTTACCTCTACTTAATTTAATTGAAAAAAAAAACATAGTGCAAGTCTCCATAACATTAGAGCCAATGTTCTTAATCATCATGGTGGACATATATAGAAAATAAGAAAGAAAAAGAGAAAGAAAGTAAGAAAAGGAATAATTGAGGTCAAATAATTGAATATTGGTGTGTCAAATTTGATTTGAACCATCCTTGGAGAGGATACCCAAACGAGGAAAGCCTAGTGAATGGACCTAGTTCAAGATTGACCAATTCTAGGACCAAGGTTTCCGTTATTCTTTGGAAGCAAGTCCAGCTCTAGGATTGGTCATACCATCTATGGTTAGACTACAAGTTTAGCTCTTCTAAGGTCCAAAAGACAATGCACATACTCGACCTCTATTGTTCCAAGAGGTCGTAGCATAATCTGGAGAGCTCACTACTCGAGAGAAACACAGACAAATGAACCGAATTGTGCTAGCTAGAGCGAATGTGCCCTTGAACCAAATCTCTCTCTCTCTCTCTCTCTCTCCCCCTCCCTCCCTCTACAACCCTACTACTTTGTGATATGCAACAATGTGCTTCCAATGAATCAAGAATTGGCATCCCTAACACTGTAATTAGGTTTTTGACAAGTCGAATTTTGACAGCCAAGCACCTCATATATGGTAGGTAAAGTGCCTAAAAGCTTGCAAAAGAGGGGGGGAAAAAAACCCCTTCAAGAACATGACAAAAACTAGAAGTGAGATCAAATATATATGATTCAGACTAATTTTTGGAATAATATTAATTAACAAAAATAATGTTCAAATATAAAAGATATCAGTTCTAATATTAATAAAGGCCCAACCAAGTTTTATAAGATGTTATTTTGATTAGTTAATTTTTATAAAGAAAATTTCAAATTTAAAATGAGGATTTTAGGATAATGTTATTTAAAACACAATACAATTAAAATCAAAGCTTCTCAGACTATAATCTTGCGCAACACTTCGAATCACTTCCAATAATCAAAAATACACACACACACACACACACACACAAAATATAGTAATATTCAACCGCCGAAATTTTTGTTTTATTATTATAATTTGTTCAAACAGAGAGACTTCTCTGTTTTTGCTATTTTATAATTTTTTTTCTTTTAATATTAATTTTAATGTGTGTTTTAGTTTTTGCTGTGAGAAGCATATGAGATAGCAACGCACATCACTTCTCACGACAGCTCAAACGATAAAATTTTTTTATTTTATCTTCATTTCTTCGATTTTTATTTCTTTTAAAAAAAATATCACCACACATCATATCGAGAGAGAGAGAGAGAGAGAGATGCGGACTGTAGAAGAAAGGATAATATATGGCGTGATGAGATAGAAGTGATCAGAGATCAGCCTCAACAAGAAAATACACAAAAATAAAGTTCCAAAAAAATTTCCCAAAATAAAAATCCAAAATATACGGCAGCTAGAAAATAAAATAAAGGACACCCCAAAACTCCAATACCAACAGCTCTAATTTCATGTCTCTTTCTCTCTCTCTATCTCAACTTGTATGGTTTTTTGTTGCCTCTGCTTTATGTCCTTGCTCTCTCTCTCTATCTCACACGCGCCAACACACACACACACACACTCAAAAACTCTTTTTTCTTTCTCTTGTTTATAGGGATTTCCATCTCATCCTCTGTTGAAAACTCTGTTTTCTTTCATTTTTCATGTGAGACACTAGTGTTTTAAAAAGGGGCTCAGGTAACGAGGATGAAATTTTTTCTTTTTTGGGGTCTAGAGTTTTTGGATTTCACTTTTAAGGACTAGTCTGCAATACTCTTTTGTCCTGAAGTGTTCTATCTATCCTCTCATCTCAAATCAACACACAATGTTATGGTTAAGTGAGATCTTTTAACTCACATTATGGTGTCAATCACTACCTCGTCTCATCATTCTTCCTTTTCCTTTAAAGATTTCTTTTCTTTTTCTCTTCTTGCAACGCTTTTGTGACAGTAAATCTTTTTCTTTCTTTTTGCCCTCTCTCTCTCATATCAACTACCTCTCTATTTAGTCTCTTTCACTCCTCTTCCATAAATTTCCTTTCTCCCTCACCTCACTCATCTTCAACTTTAGACTACGCTCTCTCTCTCTCTCTCTCTCTCTCTCTCTCTCTCTCTCTCTCTCTCTCTCTAATGGCGTGGTGCCACAAACTTCAACATTTTACCATTTGTATTTTGTTTTGTCTGATTTCATGCTCGACCCAGATGAGATTTATCATTGAAGGTTAGTCTACACACTCATATAGATGCATACACAGTTTTACATTGTTTTCACGTCTCTATTTTGATTAAAAGACACATAAATTTAACATTTTTGCTTAACTTTTCTTGCAGGTAGATCACTTTTGATCAAAGAGTTTATCAGTGAAGAGGAGAAGACAATGTTGAGAGCACAAATAGGATCAAAACCACCAAGCTGTGAGAGAAGATGTAGCACTTGTAGGCATTGTGAAGCAATTCAAGTACCTACAAATCCACAAATCAAAAATGATAACAACAAGGTCAAAAACTCATCATCTTCTTCTACATTGATCTCCAACGTTGAATATTCAAGAGGTGATGACACTACAAACTACAAGCCTTTGAGTTGGAAGTGCAAGTGTGGAAATCTCATCTTCAATCCTTGATTAGATTTCTCAATCAAACAAAATCCCCCACCCCCTCCCCCAAATGCAACTTTTGGTGAATACCCATTTAAAATTTATGTGGATATAATTTAAATTACACTTTTTGTCCTTCTTTTGGGTGTTTGATGATTTGACTTTTTCCCAATTCTCAAAGGGGAACATTTTGTAGTTCTCTTTGTAATCTTCTCCTTTTGTTTATTATCATACATCTTACCTATATTAATATTATTATAGACCTGATGTTCTTCTTATTATTTTCTCTCTATTTGTAGAGCTAATTTTGATATTTTTTTTCTTTTTTTAATGGTAGATCCTGTTGAGTGTGACCATTCATTCTCTGACCATGACCATCATAAATTTATGCACACTCATGAAAATATGCCCTTCTGAAATGCGGATATATTAGACGCATTGTCCTTTTGGTGTTTTTTTCTTTTCTTTTTTTTTTTTTGGTGTGCGGAGATCTCAACGGTGGAGACCTGAGTTAAGTGTAAAATGGGGAAATGACTATAGATTTTCTTTTTTATTATTATTATTTTTCATTTTCTTCTAGTATCTGTGATGAAGGTGGAAGACAATCATTCAGGTTCTGAGCAACTAATAAATTTTCTTACATATAGTATCAATAATTTATGGTAAAGTAAAAGCAGTTAATGTGAGTTTTTGTGGCTAAAATAAAGTGAAGTGTACGATACAGTTAGAATCAGAGCATCTATTTTTATGAAAGAGAAAAGAAAAAAAGGGCTCGTACTCCGGATGCAGGGGGGAGAGGGGGGGGGAGATAGAGAGAGAGAGAGAGAGAGAGAGAGAGAGAGAGAGAGAGAGAGTAAACTAAAGATTTGATTTGCAGGAGACGGGGATTTTGTGCATTTATTGAATGAGAGGGATCTCCACTCTCTCTCTCCCTCCATGGTCTTCTGAAAATATGAAAGTGTCTTTTCATCTCAACCTCAACGACAGAGAGAGAGAAGGGGGGTGGGGTAATCAACCCACACCAATAGAAACAATGCCCTTTCCACTTGTAATTTCTTATGATTGAACTTATCAATGCGCCTCCACTTGCTTTAAATGCCGATTGCTTGAAGGGAAGAAATTTTGCAATTTTAGATGGGTTGAGTGTTTTTTACACTGTTTCTCGGAGATGGCTTTTCGACGTTCTTTGTGGGGAAAACAACTTTTCGTTTTACCTGTTGGATGCTAATGGAAGATACTTTACATGGAAATGGATGCTGAAGTTTTCCTCTCTCCCAAAAATATAGAAATCCATATCCTGCCCTTTGAATCCACTGCCTTCCTTCCTTAACAATCAACAACTTCACCCTTTTTCTCATTTAGGATGTGTCGTGGAGCAGTGATTTTGAACTTTTATTAGTCCTGTCCGAGAAAATTGGGATTTCACTAAAGCAAAATTTTGATATTCATCAATACTGTATATTTTATATTAAAAAAAATACTTTAATAAAAAAAATTAAAAATAAAATAGAATAAAGTAAAGATAATCGAGTCATGCAAGGGAAATTAAAATTTCCCAAGCATGAAACTTTCTTCATATTTCCATATATTTTTCTTCTTAATATAAATTTTGATTATTTGTATCACATTGTATTATTAACAAATATAGTCTTATAATTGAAAATCTAAGAAGTCCATTAGAAATATAGTTAAAGATATATAGAATATGAAAAATTGAATCCAAAATCAAAATTTAGAAATGAGAGAGGAGAGAGGAGAGATTGGTTGGAGATCGGATCGAGGGCACAAGATGAGAGAGAGATGGAGAGATAGGGTCGAGCAAATGAAAATCAGTCACAAAAGGGTTCCTCAGAGCGGTTACGGTTATGAAGTAAGCAACGAGTTTAGTAATAAAATAAATATATTATCTTTAATGTTTTAATTTGTTTTCAAAAATATCTAAAAAAATGATAATCGTCGGTTTGCGGTACTTTCAATACCATTATTGTGATTGAAAAACCAAAATTTTATTTCGCAATTACCCTTCTACGGAGGATGCGTCCTCCCGAGCGTAAGCAATTTTCTTTTATTATCGGTATTTAAATTTTATTTGATTATTTTAATTTTAAATATTATAAAATTTATTTCAAAAGTTAATTTTTTTAAATCTTTTTTCATTATTTTCAGAACTCGAATTTAAGATTTCTGATCAGATAAAGTATCTGACCACTCAATAAAATTTGGTATGTAAAAGCCATACAAGGCTATGCATCCTTTATAGGATGGTTTCAACACTGAAAATTGTATATATATATATATATTTTTTTTATAAGAAATTATAATCAAACTAAATTAAACTACTTTAGCTGTTCTGGACATATATAATGATAGATAAAGAGTTTTTATGAGAAGAAAAAAGAGAGTAATTCATGTCACATCATACCTTTTCAACTAACAATATTTAGACTATGAAAAAAGAAAGACAAAAAAAAAAAATTAATATGAAATCCGAATTTACCCCAACACTCCCTAAACTCGTCAGAAAATCTACATGGGTCATGAGAACTAAGATTACTCCAATGAAAAATCAGCACAAAAATTAATAATTTTAATCTTTTCTATAAAAATTTTAACTTTTTTAAAAATGCTTATATTTTTTATTAACAAAATATTATTTTAATTAAAAATATTAAATAAAATAAAAATATAGACAAATAGAGAAGTAGAAATTTGTAGGACACTTCCTTAGTCATCACTATATTTGTCGATGCGTGAAGAACCAACTAACAAAAGTAAGGATTAGTTGTCTTTTGGTTTTTCTTTTTCTTTAAAAAAAAAAAAGAAGGGATTAACAAATAGTATAATCTTGGTCTCTTGTTTAAATTTTATCATAAATTTTTTTACTATAAAATATTGATATTTTATAATAAAACTTTTGTTTAATATGTTTATATATTTTTTTAGAGAAATTTAATTTTTACATGTTATTTTTTAAAACAATGACTTTGATTGAGACCTTACTTTACCAAGGGCTATAAAATTATCAAATATTCCAAAAAAAAAAAAAAAAAAAAAAAAAAGACTGTTCTCTCATGTGTCTCTCTTGTCAGATGTGACAAAACAATATACCAAGGGGTCCATGTACAATGCCATGCCATATTATATTCCTCATTCCATCCTGATGATTATTCAGACTGGCCTGCTCCAAGTTGTTATGGACTTCACTTTCACCTTCTTCTCTGAAAATATTTTTACTTCGAATGTATTGCCTAAATATTTTCCTTCCCCTTTGGTTGCTTTCTTTGGGAAGCCACAAGACTATATCCTTATCTGCTTACTCCCGCATCAAAAAAAAAACACGATTTTATCAACAAAAATTTTTAAAAAATTCATCACTAAAAGTATTAACGACAGATTTAACGACAAATTTAACGATAAAAAATTTTTCGTCATCAGACGTTACAAAAATTTAACGACGAAAAATAGAAATTTATTGCTAAATATAGCGTCGAGTTTAAAATTTTTGTCGCTAAATTTATAATTTATAATTTATTTAATTCATATATTAATATTATATTTTTTTATATATTTTGTAATTTATAAATATTTTATTTAATTATATATTTCATAAGCGACGGATTTGGAATCCGTCACTAATTTATATTTTATAATTTTTATATATTTGATTTAATTATATATTAAATTATATATTTGATTTAATTTTAATATTATATATTATTAATATTATATTAATAATTTCCGGCTCACGCCCCCGCCTGCACGCTTGCTGCCCTACTGCCTCCGGCCTGTGCCCGTGCCCACCGGCGCCCTGGGAAAAATCCCTCAAAAATCGCCTCTGCATGCCTTCCCACTGGTTCGAACCTCTGCACACGTGTGAAAATGTTAAAGCACCCAACCATCAGACCAAATATTACTTCTAATCTTACTCTTTTTTTTTCGGTCGCTAAAATTTGTTGACCAATTCCTGTTTTTTTGGTAGTGTCCTTAAATTGCTAGAGAGAGAAAGAGAGAGAGAGAAGCATAGCGTAGCTTAGAGTTTCTGCATTGCACGTTCGTTACATACTCATCAACTAATTAACCATGATTGTAATTTGTCATAATTTCCTTTCCATAATCTTACCTTCGATGGTACATCGATAACTCTCCTGGCATTGTCTCTCTCTCTCTCTCTCTAATGTAACCATAAGAGTTTCCTCTCACATATAAAATATATTATATGAACTATAATTACTATACTAAAAGCAAAATCATCACTTCAACCATAGTATTACATTCTTGTGAGCAATTAGAGAGTAATACATTATTATATGAGTATGAATCCAATTTAATAACAGAAAACTTAACTCCTATGAAACTGCGTTACTTGTGATAGACCGAAAAAGAAATCATATTATACAGTATTTAGATGTCCTAGTCATGGGAGATTACTTTTAACAAAGCAAAAATGCTCTTACACTCTTAAAACTCAACAACAAAATGAACCAAGAAAATTTGGCTACTTGTGAATAAACACAGCCTAGAATGCAGAGCATAGACATGCATTTCTACCCAAAGCTGCAAGCCAAACGTGAGATACAACAAGATGTCAAAAAGCAGCACTGGGCAAAGATGTAAAGACAGAACTCATAAACAGTTAGAAAAGGGGAAAACAGGATTGTGATTCTCATTCCGTGATGATGATTTTTGTACTAAACAGTGTCATATCTTCTTTGTAATTTCTCAATCCCAGCTCATGGACAAAATCTCTGCAGTGAAAACCACAAGTCACCTACCATCCAGTCTGTAGGAAATCAAAGAACACATATACAAAAGTGGTTTCCAGATAATTATAACAGAAGAAGCCAGGGCAATCTTCATAACATTTCACCATCAGATCCCGAACCAAACAAACTGGACAGCTAAAATCCACATTCAACAAGCATGTTCACAGACACACGGACACAAACAAAACTCGAATTATGCACACTTGCACGAGCACATTCAGGAAGTCACCCTCCACAGCAAATACACTAATATTTCCAATCACTGCCTTTGGTTGCGCGTACATTCATATATATCAATATCGATAAGCACAGATACCGAAGTGGCAAAGCTGCAACAATTTTATTTCTCCTGTCTGCAAAATTCATAAGAATACTGCTAATTGGCCCAACTGGTGATGTCAGATCTCACTAAGAACTTTATCCATGAATTGGACGAGGCCATTTCTAGAATTATCATTGCAACATAGCTTTTGACACTTTCATACAGTAAAAGGTTTATTTGAAATTTTGAGTTAAGGGCAACATTTTATAAGTATATAACTACATCTGTCAACTTAGATACGTTGATAAAATACTAAACAGATTGCTTTTTCCAAATTCTAGCTATGAATCCTATTTTTATAAATGAGGTGCAATTCCAACTCCAGTCCCCAGTTCCACCCAATAATATTCTTATAACACCTACAGATTGGATTAAGGGGTCAATCAGGTGTTTCGATGCTGAGATTCTATACCCGTGTCAAAGCTTCACAGTAGAGATCAAAGAAGAACGAGAATAATATCACCTGCCTAGCCTAATGATAACCAGTTTTCCCCCAACCAACAGGTTGGAGGTCCAAATCTCCCTTTCCCCTTGTGTAAACACCCAAAGAAATAAAATGAAAATGTCATCTATTTACCATGAAGATTCAAAAACAGCTACTCCAGGGTATAAAACCTAGAAGTATGCTTCCATGCATTGTTTTTCTTCACTTTGTTGCGCTTTTTTCACAGCATATCATTTTTCATAAAATTTACACACGCATGGTTAATTTTGCCCTTTTAATCAACTCTTCATCTTTCACCAAGTCTTTCCTTCTTTGTTCTCTTTGGTAGTTGACTTTGTAGGCACTATCTAAGCACCGGCACTATTAGCCAAGTATAGAAAATTGTCTACAAGTATTTGGCTGCAGCATTTCCTAGCATGATTTCAAGCTCTTCCGCTAAATGTGAGAGTGCTGCACAACATTTTGGCTTGAACTGGTGTTGATCAACGGGCATACAGCAAGCATTTGTGACCTTTTATCTTACCAAGTCAACGAGGATAGGCCCAACTTGAACCAATCAATTGGTCGACAGGAACTAAAACGGCCCAGTTGAGGCTGGATTAAATTGAAAAGTTCAACTTGGAAACCCTTCTGAATTGTTGTGTATGTCACTTCAAGTTGAACCCGGTAAAAAAAAATAAAAAATTGCAGATCCATCTGCCCCAGGTGCATTATAATGATGAGGATAAGAAAAAGAACAGGAAGTATAAGAGCATTGGAGCACAGGGGAATCAGCATGCTTTATTTGAGATCTCATCCAGAAAGAGGAAAGGCTTGTAGAATTCATGGAGTTAAGATTGTAACAAAATTTGTGGCTGGATCTCCAATCTCCATCATCAACCACAAAGTCTATACTATTAATTTTTTTTTTCCTTCTTTTCTGGGATCAGGATAACGACAACTTCATTGAGGGCAACGACATAGAAGGTGAACGAGCCGTAAGGAAGTGCAACCCCAACCAACTACAATGACAGAGAATGCACACCATCAACCAACTCTATGTAGGTCTAGAAAGACTTCGATCAACACAAAAGGAAAGCACCGAAGGAACTTAACAAGCAAGGGTTTTCCACACCCCCTTCCCAAAAAACCAAAAAAAAAAAAAAAAAGAATCATTGCAATTGATTCCCTCCAAACCACCCAAAACAAGGCGGACGGGTCATAGAAAAAATCGCCTCCATACAAACTCGTAACGCACTCCTCCCCCCCCCCCCCCCCAACACCCTAGCTTTCATTACACTATATCATCATTATAAAATGAGAATGCAAAGTTTTGGCCGATCAAAAGTGGGATCCATGTCTCATTTTTTAAGAGAATCATTAGTGAAAATTTAATCATTTAGTATCAAGAATCCCAATAACTGGCCATTCCTCATCCATTGCAAACATTTTTTCTTCCTCTCTCGGCAAAGCACCAAAGCAATCCAGTCACTTTTATGCTATCAAATATCACAATAACTAGCCATTCCTTGCTTATTGGCCAAGCATTCTCTCTCCATCTCTTTTGCACACAATTATGAGTTTTCCACCAATCCAGTTATGTAACTGTGGTAGTATTAGCAAACATTTCATTCCATGACTCACATCTCCAGAGAGACAGCTAACGAGTAGCAGAGGAAATGACCAAAAAAGTTGGGAGTAATTTGCTAAAATACCATGCAAAATTTTCTCAAAGGTTGAAGCCTGTCAGTGCCTGACCAGATGTACTATCATCCAAAAAAGGGAGACAACTGCATGCGTGGACTATTCTTTCCCTTAACAAAATTTGCAGAAAGTAGTTAGTTTCAACGTAAGCTTTCGGGACGTACCAAAGAGGCCAGGCGGTGACGGTGTGACATAGGAACACAGTTTTGTGCACAGCCTATTTTTCCTTCTACCCAGTGGGTCTCATTTTTTCCTATAAGTTCCCTCCAAAGCTTTGCTCAGTCAACAATTCCTTTGCTCTTACAATAATTTTGTTTCTCTTGCTAAATGCCTCACAACATCCCCACCCCCCAAATAAATAAATAAAGAAATAAAAGAACAAAAAGACCATGGGCGTGCTACTTTTCCTTGGTAAGCTATAAAATCCTTCTTCCCCTTCTAATAGTGCCTCATCCTTTTCTCCCTCCCACCTAAGATTGCCCCATCCTCTAAACTCTTCCAGCAAAACCTCACTAACATTTTCAAAGACCGTACCTCTTGTTCTCTTTACAAGTGGGCACCAACACTTCATCCTACCCAGCCCTACAATCCTTTGTTCTTTTAGCTAAATGTCCATCTCAGATCTCCCTTACCATTAGGCTTCTTGAGATTAAAATCTTAATCTTGAAATGGTAAATCAAATATCTGATGTAGTCTTCAGATCGGAAACAATACTAGAATCTTCGAAATCATTTCTTCATCCACCATTGAATTGGAAATTGCTTAATTACCCATGATGGCCATTTAAGTTCTTGATTCCGTTGGAACCGCTCGCTCAAGCTCCTCAATTGTTTCATTGTACACTTCTTTCTGTGTAACAGGATAGTATTCCTTCTTTATTTTTTATTTTATTTTTTTAATGGCGCCTAGGCTCTAGTGCTTCCAGTTCTTGTAAAAAACAATGGATCTCCGGGGAGTTTCCAACACATTACCTTCTCATGAACTTTTTTATTTTATCTTTTCAGGAAAAATGCCCCTTTCTCATTAGTTCTATCCTTTCTCATTGGGTTACTTCGCACATTTAATTTCACTATCGTGTGAGATTGCAAGAATGGCCCCTGCTTGGCATTTTCCATGTTAATTCATTGTTTTTTAAGCACATTTGCTGCTTATGAGATTCTTATGTTGCAATATGACATCCAGTTTCCCACCCTGATAATTCACTTCAAGTAGTACTTCCAATTTCTTTTCATTGTTCCTTTCTTATGTTTGATAAATGTACAAATAGAGTCCATATATCAATTCTAGAAGCATATTCAAATGAGAACACTATGCTAGATACACAGTACATAGCACATTAATTTTCCAACGCTGCATGCAATATATAACTGCACATGTCAAATCGCATTTCCCCTAAACATGCATCCAATATGAATGGATACTTCTCCCTTTTTCTAAGCAAATGCAGACCCCCCCCTTTTAACCTAACAACCCTACAAGTGATAACTCTATTAGATAAAAATTTCCCTTTGTTCCTCTTTTAGCCAATGGAACCGGTAAACTTGAATATTTAACCATCCTTCTATGCGTGTCAAAGAGTCTTCACAGAGCAGATATTTATAAGCTCGACATAAAGTATTTAGAGTAACAAGGCTACTGATATAAAATGGACAGAGAAAAGATGAGACTTCTAACAATCACGTTAAATTTCACACTTCTGATTTATGTTTCTTTAAGTTCTCGAACTCAACCCTCTTCCACTACCAATTTTTCTCTTCAATAAATTTTTTCAGATTGGCAGAAAGTTTCACTTTGTTTTCATTAGTCAATTGTTAGTTCGATAAGAATTAAGATTTTTAAGTCAATTCTCTATCCTTACTTAGTAGTTATTAAGTACAAGTTCGCTAGTGAAGGATAACCTTATTTCTTTCAAAAAGACACAAGTTCCAATTTTACAAAACTTAGAAACCAAATATGAGCAAATTGCATAAACAATGGGCAAGCAATTTATTCCAGGTCAGATAGCTACACAAGAAAAATAGCAAACTGTTGAGTATTGAGAAAGATTTTACATTGGAATAAAGTTCCAATCATTCCTTTGTCAAAATATAACAATCACTTTTAGTTCAACCTGATGCATGTAGTATACATAGAAGCCAGAGCAACCATGGAAATAGACATCCCCTGCAAATTTTATTAAGTATCCTAAATACTGAAGTTCTGAGGGCATTTACAGGAAAAGAGTCGAGCAAAACCTGAGAGTAAGCTGATAACAGTCTAGGTGATCATGAAGCTTCTTCTCACAACTTCATCTTGTGCTTTCCTGCATTCCATATATTCTGCTTCCTCTGATGCTAAACATACCAGAAGCGAAGTTTGTCCATGCATTCATCAATGCTGTGCCCATTGTATACTCTTGAGATCAATCCCTTCCTTCACCATTTCATAAAGCGGGCTCATTTCCCTCAGCTTCTCCACCTGACGAACAGTAAGCTCAACTGCCCTATCAATTTCCTCCTCAGTTGTGAACCTTCCAATCCCAAACCTAATCGAAGTATGAGCCATATCCTCTTCCACTCCCAAAGCCCTCAACACATAAGATGGCTCCAAGCTAGCACTAGTGCATGCACTCCCACTTGAAACAGCCACCTCCTTCAACCCCATCAGCAAGCTCTCTCCTTCAACGTATGCAAATGACAAATTCAAATTCCCTGGATACCTCTTCTCCACACTGCCGTTCACAACAACCCCATCAAGTTTTGCCCTAATTCCATTCAGCAATCTCTCCTGCAAACCCATAATCCTCTTCTCATCATACGCCATTTCCTTAGCCGCCAACTCACACGCAGCACCAAACCCAACAACCAATGGAGTCGGCACCGTCCCGCTCCTAATCCCCCTTTCTTGCCCACCCCCATTCATCTGCGGCTCAACCCTAACCCTAGGCCGCCTCCGCATATACAAAGCCCCAACCCCTTTCGGTCCATAAACCTTATGCCCACTCAAGGACATCAAGCTTATATTCATCTTCTCCACATCAATAGGCACTTTCCCTAAAGCCTGCGCTGCATCAGTATGAAAAAACACACCCTTTTCCTTACAAATCCTCCCAATCTCCTCCACCGGTTGCACAACCCCAATCTCATTATTCACCGCCATAACCGAAACTAACCCAGTATCAGCCCTGATTGCATCCCTAAGCTTATCTAAGTTCACTAATCCATCACTCTCAACAGCTAAATAAGTTACATCAAAAGCTTCTTGCTGTAAATGTCTACATGAATCAAGCACACACTTATGCTCAGTCTGCGTAGTGATTACATGCTTTTTCTTATCCCTATAAAAATGCATAAGACCTTTTATTGAAATGTTATTAGATTCAGTGGCACCTGAAGTAAAGATGATCTCTTTGGGAGAAGCGTTAATGAGAGAAGCGACTTGTTCGCGAGCTTTTTCGACGGCGAGATCAGACTCCCATCCGTAGAGGTGAGTGCGAGAGTGAGGGTTTCCGAAGCGTGAGAGGTAATAGGGAAGCATTGCGTCAAGGACCCTAGGATCGACGGGAGAGGTCGCTTGCATGTCTAGATAGAGCGGTCGGCCAGAGATTTTGACGCCTTTCATGGAAATTTCTTCGCCTGAATCGTATGTGGGAATGTCGGCGGCCGCGGTGGCCGTGGAAAGACGGCGGAGGTTGGAGGTATTTTGGTGGAGTTTGCGGAGGAGGAGTTTCGACGCCATTGTTGGGGAATTTTTGAGTTCGAGTGCGAGAGCGAGAGCGAGAGCGAAAAAGAGAGATGAAGCTGGAGGTTCGCTACTGGGCTCTGTTTGGTTCAAGAAAAAAACTTGTGGAGAAATTTTGCCTAGTTTCGCTGCCTACACTAACTAATACAACATTTTTTAACACTAATATTATCTATTTTTGAAATATTTTAATTAATTAATATTTATATAAAAATTCTTAGATTTTTTATAGTTATATATTTTTTTCATATTTAATAAATTATTTATTTATTTATTTATAATTATAAATTTTATATTATTCGTATTATGATTAATAATTATATATCTAATCATTTTTATATTTTTATTATAAAAACAACCATTTTATTATTTTTATAAAATAATTAATATTTACATAAAAATATTTATATTTTTTATATTTAAGTGTTTTCTCACATTTCTATTTCATATACTTTTACAAAATGTTATATCTTTTTCTATTTTTCCATTTTCGATTCGATGTAACCTAAGTGACTAATCTTAGTTTGTTTCCCGCAAACTATTTTCTAAAAATATATTTTGGAGAAAAGCTTAAATTTATATAAACCATATAATTTTAGTTTTATATCATTGGTGGATTATTATTTTTCATTTAGGTAGGGTTTGGTTTGATTTCATGTCAAAAGGGTGGGGATGAAATTTTAAAATGCATAAAGTTAAAGCCATAAAAATATATATATATATATATATATATATCAAATTTATCCCTTCAAAAAGAAGATACAAAATTTAACTTATTTTTATTCCTATAGAAAATTTTTTTCCTTTGATCTCTGTTTTCATAGCCCAACATCATTTTTTAAGTCATTAGTTATAAATATTACAATTAATTTTTTTTGACTAAAATCTAGCATAATTATCCTATATATTTTTACGGTGTAAAAATGGGTTTATTAGAATAATGACACTTTATACTTGGACATATTTTGTAATTATGACAAATATTATGTCACCATATATAAAATATTAATTTTAATTAAGAAGGGTTATAAATAAAATTATACAAAATATTTAGATGCCCATGATAAGGGCAAGAAAGAGGAAGAATCTTTCCCAAGGGCACAACTCATCACTTTCTTATTTTTGGTTTTACCCTACCAATTGCATTCTAAAAGAATACATATTTTCAATATTTTTTGGCCTTTGACTTCACCCATGAAAAGTTTTTTTCATTGAATTGAAATTTATTTAAATTCATAAATTTCAAAGAAATTTTTAAGAAGTTATTTTCTTAATGGTCTACCATTACAATTTTGTAAAAATAAAAAAAAATAATAATTAAGTAAAATGAAACATTTGAAAAAAAAGGGAAATGCCTTTTAATTTTTCTTTTTTTTTTTTAATTTAAAAGATCGTGATTTTCTATTACACAAACAGAGCCCTAAGTGCTGACGTGGAGCATATCATCACCGACTTGATAACCCACGTGGCAATCACGTGGCCTTTGACTTCGAATATTTCGTTATTCCTTTTGTGCCCCTACGGCTGTCTTGCCTCGTCCACATGGTGAAAATGCAACATTCGATTTCCGAAGCTGGTTTCTTCTTCTTTTTCCCCCCAAAGAAACATAGTACCAACAATAAAGGAGTCACCCGTAACAGCCCACTGTAAACGAGGAAGAAGGAAAGAGGCACAAAACAAAACATGGAATTCTGATGAAACTTCTGCAAGTAAACGAAGGTAGAGAGAAGGGAGAAAGCGGAGAACCAAATGGAAGGATAGAGAGAGAGAGAGAGAGAGAGAGTGAGGTTTTGAAAAACTAATCCATTGTTATTCTTTTGTTACTATCCTTGTACTTACATTTCCCAACAGCAGTCCTTGTTTGCCCACTTCTGTCCATTCCTGCAACATTTTAGAATGCTGAAATGGGTGCTCAAAAATTCTTTCCCCCGTTATTTACTTCCCCAGCATTCCAATTTCTATTCAGACTTACTCTTTTTTTTTTTTTTCTTATTAGTTCTAAAGATTGTTCTTATAGTACTGTAATCTCAAGTACTTGAAACAAATTTGTCGGTTTCGATATTCTTAATATAGATTTAATTTCTTATTTCACTTTACTAATGAATTTGGAAATGAAATAAAATTCAGTAAGTTTACAATTGCTATAAAGTATAACCAATCATAACTCTTTAAATCTTTTTTGGTACTTAATCAGAGAACAATTTTACTAGAGCTTATTGAATTCGCGCACTTCATCTTATAGTCCATTGATTTCAAATCTCTAACAAAATAGTTTTGCCTAATCCACTTCTTTCTTTACAATTTCAAACCTTAATACCAAAATTTTTACTATTCCATCCAGATATATTTCCACTATATCAACACAATAATAACTGGATATCTAATATACAACAAAAATTTTGCTGTATTTCCTTAGCCACATATGACAATTTTTTTCGTTGAATGTCGAAAGTTCAATCTTTGAAGGGATTTGACAAGAAATTACACGTAACAAAGTCTTTCTTAGATAACTGATATTTTCTATTCACCCTTAACCTTTCATCATTTACTGTGAGTAAAAGAGAAAATTTAGAAGTTCTTTCAATATCATATTCTTCATTGTTGTTTTGATTCATCATTTGAAAGAAGTCAAATCTTACATCCATATTACCCATAAAAGCTTCCATTTCATCCATTTTCCTTATAATTGGAGGTGAGTTTCCTTCATTTTGATGGTCATTCTTGCATCCCCACCTCTTGTTTCTTGACTCATTCTTCAATAACTTTATACTTGATTTTTTCTACCATTTTCTTGCTGTTTTACCAAAAGTCGTGAACTTTAATGCCAGTTTATAACAACCCAATGCAAGGGAGGAAGAAAGATAAAGATAAGGAAATAGGGAGTTCCGATGAAGTTTGCTTCTGCAATGGAAGAAGTAGACGAAGGTATGAAGAAGGGAGAAGGCCGAGAAGAAAATAGAAGGAGAGAGAGGTGTTTTGAGAAACTAATTCAATATTTTTCCTTTCTTGCTTTCCTTGCACTAATATGTACATAGTTTTTTCCTAACTACTCAATTAACTAATTACTAACTGTTACAACACCGTCCTCAACCAACGAGCTGCCAAAAGGGACTCATTACCATCCCTAGCTACCACTCCAGTCCCATGCCCACGGGTCGTATGAATGAGTCCGTACTTGTTATGTATTTATATAATAGAATTTACCTAAATACATTTAATTTTTAATCTTTATATAAACTATTTAAACTATGCAAAAACATTAAGTATGAAAATTATTTCGGAATTCTAATTGTATGAATACAATGCAACACTTAATAACATATTTATATAATTTCTTTAGAATTGGAAAAATTAATCAAACTAAAATTACTCCTGTGATATTGAACAATACAATAGTAAAGGTTTTATTCAAGTATTCTTATTTTGTCTTAATTTATCTTAATTTAATTTATTTTATAAATAAAATTTATATATATATATATGTAAAAACTATAATTTTTAATAGAGAATTAGAACTTTAAAAGTAAAAATTGAATTTTTCTGTTAAAACAATTATTTACGTAAACTTTTGAATCAAAAGTTTTAACTTAGTTTTATTTGAATCACATATATGTACTTGTGTTTGTTTGTCAACAAAGTTCCAATAATTTTAATATTTTAACAACATTTTCTTATATTTTGTATATAAATACCATTTTATTAGTTTAAATTAACAGAAAATATATTATTAATTTTTGTGTATTTTGAAACAATCTCCCTCACTTGTCGACCAAGAGTTTCCATGTGAAAGGAAGTATTATTGGTTTTTTTTTTTTTTTTCAACACACACATACTCTAAAGGGGTTTAACATATTTTGAATTTAAAATATTTGCGTTAATACTATTTTATATTTTATATAACTGGTGAAAAAAGTATTATTAATTATTTTATGTGTTAACATAGTTCTCAGTATGTTTCAATAGTGTATCTTCCCAACTTTGTTTTAGAGAGAGAAGCTTCGCGAAGGGGAAAAAAAAAAAAGGATACACACCCATTTTGACAAATATATGTAAATATAAAATATGTTAACATATTTTTGCTTTACTAAAACTATGAGAAACTCATGGGTTATCGTATCGGGTCAGAATCTGATAATTTTGGCCGATCGATATTAGAAATTAGGAATACATTTTAGAATTCTTTATTGGATATGAATTCCTTCTAATTTTGTTGGTGAGTATTTCTATCATGAAATTAAGTGTTTTATAACCAAGTAAATAATCCCAATCAAATAGCTGAGATGAGAGCTGAGATGAGATGTAATAGAAAAATGGTTCAAAAGTATCATTCAAAATACAAAAATAAAATAGCTCTTTAATATTGAATTGTGGATTGCAAATAAAATCTTTTCTATACACAAATGAGCAAATCTGTAAAAAGAGTTCTATGTTTATCTATACAACTTTCAATACTTTCAAACCCTTTAGTATTCTTACATATTTTTAAAAAGGGCACTTGCCAATACTCTATTTTAGATTATATTTGACATCATATTTCTCAATTATTCGTGTATTTAAATGAAAATAGCTTGAAAATATTTGGAAAAAAAAAAGGAGAAAAGACTTTGAATAATTGGTTATTAAGAGTTTTTATAGAAAGAAATGAATTTTTCTTTTTTTAAACAAAATTCTTTTACATTTTAAACCTTTTGACTAAATTGATGAACATCACTTGATGAGTATGAAATTCACCCATCGCCTCTCAAAAAAAAAAAAAAAACCCCTCAACCGGAGAAATACCCACAAGCCTAATAGAAGAATTATTGCATTGGAGATGAACACTATGCTATCGAAAATCATGCTCGAGACGAAGTTCTTTCATGAAATTAAGTGTTTTGACCCTTTGGACAATGATTTGTGGAGGTTCATTTGACACTTATTTTAGGTAGTAAACATAAAAGGGATTGCTTTAAGGAAAAATAGCATATTTTCTTGATTACTAACGAATTTATTAGATCACACATCAATTATTTTCGACAAGTTTGAGCATTAATTTCTTGTTTGATTCTATATTATGTGAAATATCGCATATGCTTACTACATTTATCGGTAAAAACTAAATACCGATGACAAATTTTTTTATTTTATTAAAGAAAAATGATAATTATTACTTGAATTAAAATATAATTTTTTTTTCTATTTTCGTTAAAAGGAATAATCAATAACTAAGATACAAATGGGTGTCTTATAAATAACTCGAACTCTTAATGTAATATCAAAAATTAGGATTGATTTTCAGTTGCACAATAGATATAGAAGAGTCACCTCAATTTTGAATTCCATAATAATTCCCAAAAAAAAATTAAAAAAAAAAAACCATTAGCTTTTACCGTGCTATGGCAAGTCAAATGGCAACACTAAAACAAAGCATGCAAATAAGCAAAAGTAGGAAAAAAAAAAGAAAAAAGAAAAAAAAAAACAGAGAGATTTATTATTGTGGGTTTTTGCGTTTATAGATACATTGAATTCTTTCACGTTAATTAGATTTAATCTTATATACACAAAAAATAAATATAAAAAATTGATTTAATTCGAATCGAATTTAGTTAAAACCTAAAATATTAATTAAATATAGATAATTTATTAAAAAAAATTACTAGATTCTATGCTACATCTATGAGCAGAAAAATGAACAAATTCACTACGGTCGCCAAAAAAAAAAAAAAAAAAAAAGATACTAAGTGTGGAGATAAATTAAAAGTTCACCCGAATTATAATACACATAAAACTTAATAAAGTTTACCTAAATATTTTGGAATACATATGTACATGTTTAGAAAAAAAAAAAACTTTAATATATAAAATTTTAGTGACATTTCATAAAAATCTTTAAAAAGTTATTTAAACTAGATTTATTAAATATCATTAAAACTCCCAAAAATATCCATAAAAATCTGTAAAAATGCTATTAAAATCTTTTGCAACGACATCTTTTTTTTAAATTATAACCTATACCCTCTCTCTCTCTCTCTCTCTCTCTCTCTTCATTTTGTACTTTACCTCCTCTAAAAGAAATTTCTAACTTCTAACATAATATTTATATATATAAAAAAAAAAAAAAAGAAATTTTCACCTTCACTTGAATTGTAACACAAAAAGCTTACAATGAAAATGGCAAGATATGTAATAATTAGAATAACAAAAGCATACTTCGTGTTTAACTCATCTACACTTCAATTAGCTTAATTTATCATTTTAAACTAACTAAATCTGAGGATCCATTTTCACTTGAATTTTAATTATTTTTAAATGCTGCGTAAGGAAGTAATTCGGGCTGAGCTCAATCGCTTATTACTCGGTGTGGATCGTCTCAAGCTCGGCCATTTTCATTTTTTTATACGACGTCGTTTAAACAGGGCTGATGTGATACACGCGCTTTCTGCAAACAGCTTTGAGTAAATGGTGGAATGGTACCGACATCCTCTCTCTCTCTCTCTCTCTCTACTTTGTGGCTTTATTATATGGGTTCTTCAGATCCGATCTTGGGACGGTGCTGATTATTTAGGAAAAGGCATTGCGGTGCGTTGTAATACGAACACTTGGGTGTCCGTGTCTTTGTCTGTTTGACGTTGCTAAATTCAACAAAAAACTTTCATCATTTTTTCTCCCTAAAGTTGTTGGTTTGGAAGAATTCCAAATACCCGCATAATCACAAGTCTCCCCTTTCTTTTTTCCAGGTAAAATTTCCAATTTTCTTAAGTGGGTTTTGATCAGATTTTGCATTGATGCTGTTATTCAATGCATGTGTTAATGGTTACAGGTTTAGATCTGAGAGGTTCTTCAATGTAATTGAATTCTGCTCTGCTTCTTCTTCTTTATTTCCTTTAGTCCTTGCTTGATAGGACGATATAGTTTTCAACTCGAAATTATAAATTATTTTTTCTGGGTTTTCAAATTCTTGCCTTTAGAGCATATTTGGACGAATTGCTTTATTTTTGGGTTTGTTTTGTTCTTACTTGGGTGTTTACGATGTTTGAATGATGTGGTATGTGGACTTCATTTGATGGTGCTTTTGATTAGTATTTTCTAACTTTTGTTTCTGGAATGCTGTATTTCATAGAAGAATTTATGGAATTTTAGATGTCTTCTTTTAGTTTTGGGTCAGATCTTCTGCATTTAGTATCACTTTTCTTTTTCCGAATGTTTATTGAGCCACCCAAACAAAAAACCGGGCACCATCGAAATTCTATCGGAGGACCTGTTCATTCTAGTTCAATGGAGCTGAACTAGCTTACACCCGTGCATTTTAGTATCAATTTGTTGTTAAATCTTGTCTAAGATCTTCTTGTCAAATATTATTTGGAACAATAATGAAGATTGATTTTTGGCGGAGTCTCAAAGAGTTGGCAACTGCCATTAAATTAAATTCTTCTTCTCGTTGTTGTTGGTGTTGTTATTTTATTATCAATTTACCATTAACTTTAATTTAATTTAATTTTTATTATTAATATTATTTTTTCTCTCTTCTCTCTCCTATGTTAGTCTCTCAAAATCCCAAAATTTGAGATTAAAGTTTAGTTTGTTATTGGTGTTGTTGTCAAATAGTTGGCAATTGCCATTAAATTCTCCTAACCTTTGAAAAGGAATTCTCCTGCTGTATTTTCTTTAGATTAATGAGATCAAAGAAAGTGCTTCAATTAGAAGTGGTCTTTCTTTTTCTTGCTTAAGTTTCTCGCTTTTGCAATGTTTAGGGTTGTGGTTGAAGCATCTGTGGCAGTTGTGGTTTAGGATATCCATCATGTTTAGGTTGTCACCTCGTAGAAACCAAAGATCAAAAGGGTTAAGAGTAAAGCATGCAGTACAAATATGTTTGCTTGTTGGTGTTTGCTTATGGCTGATTTACCAAGTCAAGCACTCCCATGACAAAAAAAGTTCATATGATGGAGCCTCTGCAAAGGTTTCTGAGAAAACACAGGAAGAAAGTGGGTACATGAAGCTAGGGAGGAAGGATCTCAAGCCTACGGGAGATACAGTGGTTAAAGATATGAGGCACAAGGAAGAGGATGAAGAAGAAGAGATCAAGCATGACCAAGAAGAAATAAAACCTGTGGAATCTGAGGAGATTGGAAATGGTGCTGGAGATGAGGAGAGACATGAGCAGGATCAGGAGAAAGCCCTTGAGGAATCTGAAGATACTGGAAATGGAGAGAAGGAAGAGAACAAAGAGAGTCAAAGTGAAAAAAAGAAGCCGGAGGAGGATAATGGAAAGGAACAAGAAGAGGTGCTTGAACGGAGCAGTGAAAATGAAAGGGAAAATAAGGGAAGTGAAAACAGCAAAGATCAGGAAAGTGTAGAGGGCAATGAAAAGATTAGTATTGAAGATTCGCATCTGGAGACCACGGGGCATGGAAGTGATGAAAGTTTAAATCAAGAGGGCAAACAAAGTGACAATCAAAATGAAAACAAGGGAAGTGAAGAGAGCGAGGTTAAGGAAGGTGAGGAGAGCAATGAGAACAGAAGTTCAGAAAATTCAGGTGAAGAGACTAAAGAAAGTGCAGAAGTTAAAGAGAGTGAAGAGGGCAAGGAGAATAGAAGTTCAGAAAATTTAGGTGAAGAGACCAAAGAAAGTGCGGAAAATCTGAATCTAGAGAGTCAACAAAGTGAGACTGTGGAGATCAAACAAATGACAAGTGAAGACAACAAAGAGGAGAGTGACGGAAAGGAGAACGAAGGTGAAATGAGGGAGAATGAAGGGAAAGAAGAGAGCCAAGATAACAATAGTGAAAAACAGAAAGATGATGTGGCTCAGCACGAGGGTTCAGGTTCATCAGAAAATCAGGCAGATGAAAGTGGGAAGACCAAGGAAGCAGAAAAAGAGGCACGCCAAGAGGAGAATAATACTTCTTATGAAGAAGTTAAAGAAACTCAAAGTATGGCTTCCGAAAATGATGATGGGAATTCAAGGAACCCAAATGAGGAGGAACATTTGGAAAACAAACAAAGCAAAGAACCTGAGCAGGAAAATGTGGCCAATAGTTCTGGGGAGGGGATTGCTGAAAATAAATCACACACTAATGAGGGAGGAGCTAGTGAGACTGTTGAAAAGGACAATTCATCTGATGGGACCGCAAATGAAGAGAAGAGGGACACCAATGCACCAGAAGTTCAAGATGGTTCTAATCCCAGTTTAGTGACCAGTGCAACAACAGAATCTACAGAACAGTCACAGGAGAACGAAAACTCAAAGACCTCCAGTGAGGAAAATTCTTCATCCCAACAGAATGATACTGATACAACTTCAGAATCAACCCAAAACCAAACTGAGAAAAGTTCTGACTCAGGCTCTGAAGGACATCAATCTGCATTACAAAAGGAGGAGAACAAGCAGACAGAGACAACTCCAAACAGCGAACAGTCCAACGCATCAGAGAATGCAAAGGCAGAAAATGAACCCAAAAATTCATCCACTGATGACTCAAGTGTATCAGTTGGACAATCAGGAATGGCTAAGGGTGAGATTCATTTAGCCACAAATGAGAACCATGATGCAGATCAGGTCCAGACCTCAAATGGAAGTTCCGGAAATGAAGCAGCAGAACAAGATTCATCCTCTAACAATAGTGTCGAAAACAATTCCGAGGGTTCTTCTGCTTCTTCAACCCAGCAGGGAGAAAAAATTGCATTCACCGACACAACTAATGACCCAGATGTGAACCAGAAAGATTCAGTTGAAAATTCTGAACCTTCGATTCCACAAGATGGGAAAGAGCAACAAGATGGGAAAGAGCTACCTGTTGATTTAGAAACTCTTCGAAAAGCAGGTAACAATCAAGAAATAGCAACAGCAGAATGAGGTATCCATTACATTGTACGTTTGCTTCATCAGACACGTTCTTTTGGGTCCTGGTTCCTCACTTACTATTGTTTTCAGTTATTGTTTTCCCACGAAAGGCCGAAGAATTGCAGTAGCTACATTATAGGGAATGTTAGTGTCTGAAGAATATGGTATCAGCTCTTTGTGAAGGCAAATGTTGAAGTTGTTGAGAGATTGTGGTCATGACAAATAATCCATGGAAGACCCTGTAGGGTTCTTAAATAGTTTATATCATTGATGCTGTAAAATGTAACAAAAAATTTAAGAATATATTCAGATTTTCTTTCGTTTTTCTTTGTAATCCAGATCTTGCCAAGTGAAATGAGGGAATGCTATGGTTCCTTCTGTTGAGATCGGCTTCAAGCCCAATGGATTTACCATTTTGATGTTTATACTAATTAATTTGACAAAATAATCAAGTTGGAAAAAAATGGCGCAATTTCATTAAATTATTGAGGTATATACTTCTAAAAAATTTGCTCAATCATTTATAAATCTTGAGAATTAATTTCTTAATGCATCAGGAAAGCTTTGAAGAATGTCAAACGAGATTTTCTCTAGTTTGGTTCTTCTCTGTTTCCTTAAAGCATATGAAATGTAAAGTGGCTAGCAACGAAGTCCAAATTTCTAGATTGGAAGTACAGGGTCTTAAATTATTTTTAAATGCAATAATTTTGCCAACTCTTAGACTTGCACAATGAGGCAAGTGGAATGTGGTTTTTGTGGACGTTCACACCATCTTTGGCGCACACGAACTCACACC
Source organism: Dillenia suffruticosa (assembly GCA_033439265.1). Taxonomy (NCBI): domain Eukaryota; kingdom Viridiplantae; phylum Streptophyta; class Magnoliopsida; order Dilleniales; family Dilleniaceae; genus Dillenia; species Dillenia suffruticosa. Next base: position 6,231,391 of record JAVTVX010000027.1, read on the forward strand.
ATTCTTTCTATATTTTTCTTTTTTTCCTCACCGCCAAAATCCAGAGTCATACTTCCATTATATCGGTTCAAGCATCTTCGGAGACCTTTCTTTCTGTATCTGCTTACACGTATCTAAAGTGGTCCAGTTATACTTGCAACTACAATTGCACCGTAGAGATTTGTGTCCATTCAAAACAAAATTGAGCATCACTTGACAGCCTCCAACCACAAACTAGGAATGAAAATCCTTGAGGACCATACCTGATTTAAATTCCTCCAACCTCCAGGATTGAAAGTGTGGGGGCGTCTGTGGAATGGCTCAAATCTCCAAATATCGCGGTCACTTGAACGACTTATGATAAACAAAGGTGAGAGCATCCATCCCTATCCAACCTTTCTCTCAAGTAACCTACCATATGACGGATGGTTCTCCCAGTTCAAGATCCTCGATTCTAAATAGTCACCCTCCCTGTTGCCAAGGAGAAAACAAGAATAGAGAGAACAAGTAAACTAAACTACCACAATGCACAGACATCTCAGAAATAAAAACCAAACATGCTCAAATCTAAATACACTTGTCATGCCGATGCCTCTCCTGAACTGAAAGATGCAAATTGCCAAATGCTAGCACCATTCAATGCAAATACTCAAACAATTTTCTTGATTTTTAGTAAGGCACAGCGTCACACACATCGCAGGTGGGAGTTGGCAAAATTTTTAAACAAACCCACTTCTAGACTGACTCGAAATGGTGCCTGTCCTCTTCCAAGCCCAACTCTTCCATACAATTAGCATATATGATCAAGCGTCTAGCATAGATAGCAACTTGCCAATATATTGAAAGGAACAGAAAGCACATCAAGAGAAGCAAAGGCTACCAATATCTAGGATGGTCAAAGTTAACACTGGGGAAAAGATATGGAAACCATTAGAGACTACATCAGCATGAAGCAGCACTACAAATAACTATAAGTGGTTCATTCCATCTAAAAACACTATTAACGCCATAGCTTCTCTTAGACAGTAACACAAGAAAGGAGTTGATAGTTTCAAGTAAACACACAAATAGATCTCAACCAAAAAATTATAACAATAGCTAATCAGCAAAACCAGAAAATTCAGGTATTTGAATTATTTACATGAAGATAATAAGCTTGAATTCCACTAACTTTATTTGGTGCAAGAAAAGTCTGACAACAGGACGACAAAACACAAAATAAGTGGCTTGCTACATACTGCATTCAAAGGATCACGCAAAAGTCTCGAGAAATGTTTCAACCTCGATGCTGAGAGAAAGTTTTTCGAGCATCAATGGCAACAATTCAAGAAGGCTGAAGTCTTCCTACAAACATTTTCAACAGATTCCTTCAGTGGTGCTTCTTTTCAAATAGGCCATCTGGACCTGCATATCACAGGGCAACATCATGCATCTAGTCAAAAAGTAAAAAGACCTACCAGTTATAAATTGGCTCAGAAACAGAAATTCCACGAACCCAAACAATACCCTCCCCCGCCAAAAAAAATATATATATTAATAATAAAATAAACAAAGAACCTATGTAACAGCAACACTTTCTGCACAGGTTGTAATCCTTTTCCAAGTTAACATATGCTTGATTTCAATAAGTAAAATTAACATGAATTAGAAAAAAATACATTATAGGGGGGATTTCACATAGTAACATAGGTTCCGAAATTAAACTAGACTATAAGTTGCTTTTGCAAAGAGTTAGGATCCAAAAGAGAAGTCACTTAACTAAGCGAACAGAACATGTCTGATGACAATTAACCATTTTACCAAGTGAAATGATGGAAAACAAAGAACGTATTATGAATTTGCTTTCAGCAAGGTAACTGTATCAATATCGTTGAGTTCTCGTTTATAAGTACCATTTTTTTTAATTAGAGAATGTACCAGCATTAATACCAAAATCAAGGAGTAATCTATATTATTATATAGAGCAAACTCCACGGCTTGATATATTAATAGCCATATGACATTTTATCTGAACAAAAGCAACCACAGACCACCCACTTTATCCATTGTTACCACTCCCACAAAATCTACCATCTTTTTCTTGAGCAGATAACCATTCCCTTCTTTCAAGTCTTTGTTTCATTTAAGGGGGAAAAAATGAAAACTTAGATATAATGGTATTGCAACAGCAAAGCAGCTGCGAGTGTCCTAAATATCCACAGGAAACCTGTGGTGGGCCCATAACCCACAGGTCACAGCATCGAAACCTGTCTTTGATACCAATAGAACTATCACGCCCTGAACCGAGGTCATGAGCAGCCGCCCGTTGCCCTGGATGTCGGCTCGATTTTCTAAAAAATTGGACAGAACCTCCCCATATTTTGGAGGTCTCCCATATATAAATCAACCTGTATATTGAATGATCATCCTGCCACCTGAATAAATAGGCCAACCTGGCCTTACAACAATCAACCACATTCATATCATACCGATCAATCCGCACCGTACAAATCAGGACAACGCAAAACTATCACAACTACTAACAGTCCTAACCACAGACCTCTTCTATCATGGCCATGCCCAACAAGGGCATGAGTAGCCACCACATCGAGCGGGTCTAAAATTTTACGCATGTGTATAACAAGTTTCCAAATATGATGAAATGTGTACTAATTGAATGAATTATAAAGAATATATGATAAGGATGACGAAAAAAAAGATAAAGTATGCCCTAGGATACCCTAACATTGATCTTAGAGGAAAGAATTGTTAGAATACAACTTAACCTAGTAAGTTCAAATCATAACACAAATCCTCATATATGTTTTGTGTTGCCATTGTAAACACATGGGTGGTGACCAAACGAAAGGAAGCACTTTCGACACTTGTGGTACTGGGTAGGAAGTGACTGACCCTCCTATATACAGTGAATGAGACTCTAATCTCATACATGAAAAGTGAAACTTGATTTTTGTCAGTGTTTTCAACAAAACATACTTTTGATATGTATGACTCGTCGTGTGACACTAGATTTTGAATTTGTTTTGTGACTATTGGAGTGTCGTTAACTCATGTTTTCTATGAATATACATCCATAAATTTGATTCAACTGAAATGATGACATGTTTTATGATTTTCACATGTTAAAATGACCTAATATGGCATATTTATTGAGCACTATGGTTTCTATATCACTGATTTGGGACCGTGTGACCGTGGGATGACTGTTATGATATGATTTCGTCCCGAAAGGACGACCGCAGCTACGGGGGACGTTTGTTATGACGCCGAATATGCGTCTAGGTACACTTCGAGCGGAGGTACCCGCAAGCGTCCGGTATATGGGTATAGACGTGGCCGATTGAACCCGCAAGGGAGAGGACGTGTGACGTCACTGTCTAGCACCGAGTGACATTATATACGTAATCTGATCAGTGTATGAATTAGGCTCGGTGAAACTCATGGCCATCGTCAGGGTAGACAACGACTTTTGAACATTTATGCATAATAAAACCTCTGATGCGCCTGTCATTGGTCACAGTCGATCTTTGCAAGCATCATATTCGGCTTGCTCTAAAAATACTTGATTTTAAAGGGATGCATATATGTTTGATACCGTAAGATGGATTAAATGATTTCAATTTTACCGAACATACCATGTTTTACTACGAAAAGTGAATTATTGTTTTCGAATAATCATGTTTGATACTCCAATGGTTCACACACACTATTTATGCTTGATATTGATCCCCTTACTCACTGAGTATCTCCCTTGATACTCACCCCTCCTTTCTTTTCTCAGACAGGGTTACTTTGATAGAGCCACGCATCGGGCTCTAGACGTCTTTTGTCGTGTATGTGGGAGACTTCCGAAATATGGAAAGGTTTTATCCGATTTTCTAGAAAACTGAGCCGACATCCAGGACAATGAGCGGCTGCTCATGACCCCGGTTCGAGGCGTGACAGTTCTATAAGTCTCCGCCATCAGCTCTGCGGACTCTATCCGCAATACCCTAAAGCTTCTCATATGTACTCTAGAGCTCTCTGATACGATCGAACAAAATCGGCCTGATCTCAAATCTGGCTAGTAAGTCTACTTGATCATCACCAGTCAAACTGACTCCCAAAGCTCGGAGTCCTACTAAACAAGAAAGGTATGCATCCTCTATCGACTGTGAGGATAATGTTGACTTCCAGCTCAATACATCTGTCACAACATTCGCCTTACCCGGATGATAGTCAATAATGGAGTCGTAATCCTTGAGGAGTTTTAACCATCTCCTCTGTCTTAAATTCAGCTCCTTTTGGGTAAACAGATACTTCAAAGTTTTGTGATCTGTAAATACTCTGCAGGTCATCCCAAATAATATCGACATATCATCAACGCGAAAACTATGGCTGCCAACTCCAAATCATGTATCGGGTAGTTAACATCGTATTTCTTCAGCTGCCACGAGGCATATGCAATAACCCGACTATCCTGTATCAGAACACAACCCAACCCCAGTCGGCTAACATCACTGTACACTGTGTATTTCCGACTGCTAGTGGGAAGGACTAAAATAGGAACAGAAGTCAATCGTTGGTTTGAGCCCTTGAAAGCTTGCTCACAACAGTCATCCCAAACAAGCTTGACCCCTTTCCGGGTCAATCTATACAACAGAGCAGCTATCCAGGAAAATCTCTCTACAAATCTGCGATAATATCTAGCTAAACCGAGAAAACTACGGATCTCGATAACTATTTGTGGCTGCTCCCACTTCAATATAGCCTCAACTTCCGCGGATCAACATAAATACCCTCCGCGGAGACAATGTGCCCCAAAAATCATCTCTTAGCCAAAATTCACATTTCAATAATTTGGCATATAGCTGCTTCTCACGGAATATCTGCAATACCACCCGAAGGTGCTGAACATGATTTTCATCACTCTGTGAATACACCAAGATAGACTTAATCCGATGGTGGTAATGGGATGAGAAAAAGATGAAAATGCATGGGGCCATTGGATCAAGTAGTTGGGGGACAAAACATTTAATAGAAACCTTGGGTTGTGTGGTGTGAGAAGACAAAAAGCCAAATTGTGTGGCTTGTTTATTCCATTTGCTTGCCAAACCATAAGAGCCAAGGAAGAAACACAAGAAGTTCTCTATTATTCTTCCTCATAGCCGTGGACTGCTAAGGTAAGATCTTCAAATCTTTCTACATATTACCCGAATTTTATTTTATAGATCAAAATTGGAATTTCCCAATTCCAACCCCGATTGAGGAACTTGTGGTCAATTCTCGAGAATGATACGAGATTTGATTTTAAAAAAAAACCTAGATCGTCCATAACTAGGGTTGCATCACATTTACATCATCGTATGCGCATCATATAACCTCTTAAGTGACACATATTCTATATTATGTTTATAGAGGCTCGTCGATGATATTGAGGAAATCATTTTTATGTGCCTCGAGATTCATGCCGGAAGTGACATACCCTCCGGTATACTGTGAGTGAGATCTATTATATTATGTGTCTGATACACAATATCATATTTTAAAATGTTTTCTGACGCAAATATGATTTAATGAATATGTGATGTGAAATTTTTAATAAATTATGAAATATTTTTGTGAATTCATGGAGTATCCACAAACATATTTATACGTGTTGTATATGCATCCAAACGAGTTTTAAAATACGAAGCCGTGCCATTGCATTTGATTTATACATGTTTTATGAAATCATTCTTGTGGAAATAATTGACATTGTTTGAAAAATGTGGCATGACACGTGATTGATTTGATAATGATATTTTACATGGGTCGATGGCCCTAACATGTGATAATAATAACTTTGTGATGAATAAATCTCATTCCGTAGCTACGAAGGATGCATGTGTAGGGTGATCTATATTTGCACCCGATACGCTTCTGCAGAAGGTATCCCACGTGACATCGGAAAATGGTAAATGTATTGTGATTCGACACGGTACTAGTCAAGTTAAACCCATAAGGAGGACGGCTATGGTGCGCCGTAGCCTAGCACCTGATGAGATCCGTTGCCAACGTCGGGGTAGAGAGCTTTTCTAACCTATTGCATACAAAACCCCCGATGCGCCTGTCATTGGTCGCGGTCGACCCTTGCCAGAACTGATTTTGACACACTCTATTCTAGCATGATTTGATGACATGGATGCATAAATGTTTGAAATGTATGTAAAAAGAATGATTCATGATAAATTGAGTATTATATACGATTTCTTATAATATGTGAAATTTTTGAGAATTTTAATACTCCATTTTTTACCGACACATTAAACACATGATATATACCCTCTCACTTATTGAATATTTTCCTTGATACTCACCCCTCATTTCCCGTTGTGTACAGAGATAGCTATAGTGGGACGCGTTGAGACTTATCAGCGTATGAGGCTTTTGTTGAAGATCGAGGCTATTGATTAGGTACTCGATATGATATTGAGAAGAATTTGCCCATGAAATTGTATATTTATGTATTGGGATTGTAGATAGACCATTGTGTATAAAGAGGATGGCTGTATGTAAATTTATGTGTATTTTATTGAAACTCTCAATTCTATTCTATTGGATTGAGGCATGATTTGTACTATTGTGTACATTTACTTTGGAAAACATGTCATGTTCTAGAAGTGTCCTCTAGATTCGCTCGGTGCCACCTCTAAATCACAGAAGGGGTAACTGGCGACTGTTCATGCCTTTGATGGGAGCATGACAGTAGAGGTCTGGTATAAGACTGTTGTTAGCCTTACGTTATCCTGCATGGTTGACAAGGATTGGATGATATGAGGAGATTGTTGATTGTGGCTAAGCTAGCCTATGTATATAGATATGTGGCAAGTCGATATATGGTATTTGAAGACTTCCGACTTATGGGAAGATTCTACTCATTTCGTTATAGAAAGTCAACATCCGCGATAACAGGCGGCTGTTCACGGCTCCGGTTCAGGGTTTGTTTATCCATCTATGAATGACACTAACAAAATCACAAGCACAACTTCTACAAACAATTCAATGTTTATACTCCTTAATCTTCCACATGCAAACACCGGACTAAACCTAAGTGGTATAGTTCAGGTATCTTCTCCTACATTACCATCTATACAGTAATGTTTCAATTGCTAGCAAGAAAACCTAAAAACTAATCTATTTGGCTTTTTGTAACTCCATCCCTGTCTAACTGTTTCCCCTCTTGCGATCTGAACAACATGAGATAACTGAATACCACATGGCAACCCCCCCCCCAAAAAAAAGAAACTAACATTTTTTGAGTAAGAAAGATTATATAATTGCACAGATAATAGAAAAACTCAAATAAAAGAACTTAACAGAGTCCATAATGAACTTTGAACAGCATTGTGAGTTTTTTTTTTTTTTTTGGGATTTTATACCAGCTAAAAACAACCCTATTAAGGATTTTATCTTTTTCATGTCTGTTTCTAGTTTCAATCACATAAAGTCCAGGTTTTCACACCAAGAAGCCTTCTGTGCTGAGGAAAGTAATCATTGTCTTCACACCATTTAAACACAAAATACAAAAAAGACCCAAAGAATCTACATCTTGATGCCTGACAAGATACAAGTTTCTTGTGATATCCTACGAGTCAATTGGCTATCCAACTTTAAGTTGCCAAAATATTCCCACGAGTGTCAACATTGAAGTTTAGCTTATCCCCTTATGGAATTCTTCTGTAAGAGCCAGCCACACCTTCCCCCATCACTCTTATAAAACAGACACTATCCTCTCACGATGATGTTTCCTTAGCACTTGTCATATTTAACTGCAATCCCATTCCTTACTCAAATTTTTCCCTTTTGGATAGCGGACACCGTAACTTGCACACAGATTGTCATCCTAGCTTCTTTTGTTTTCAAAATTTTTTCCTCAAATCATCCATAGGTCCACTAGCCACAAGCATATTCTCCTCAACTGCAAATGGATGTTGTGCCCCACCCTCCAGAAATCCTTACTTCCCCATCAGCAAACTCATCTATCTAAGCCACTTAAATCCACCCACAGGTGCTAAGATTTATTTGGAAATATATTTCTAAAATCATGTCATAGACAATAATGCAAACTCATACAATGAATAACAAAGGAAGAAAAAAAAAAAGACACAAATGGAATAAGATTTACAAATAATAAAAGAATCCAAAATGTCTTCATGCTTGTTCAGTTTACACTAGAATAAAAGTAGAAGCAAGCAGCACAAAAGTATTTGCTAGCATTCAACATGGAAGGCCACATCTTGCTTACAAGCCAACCAGGGATATTTTATAACCATCTCATAGATCATTTAGATACTGCATAGCTAAATATGTTGGCAAGAAATGATAACCCTCCAAGAATTAAAAATAGTGTGTCCAGGAGAAGTGTAATTTGTAAGTAAGTTATAAATGCTCCGTTACCACCTGGAGTTCACAGATTCAAAATCATGGACCCTAAACCACTTCACTTCAGGAGCGGAAAACATCTAATCCTCCCTATGCTCAAGAATGGCAGGATTCTCTGCCCTAGTGGAAGATCTTTTCTTGCCTCATCAGTATCAGCTTGCAACAAGCCAACTAAGTGGACAGCCCCAACCAAGACCATCTTTATGATGTCAGCACCCATAGTCTAATTCCTATATTATTTCACAAAGGTGATGCTTTCTCCCATTATCATGAAGGAATCCTCTCACTCTTTTATAGCTCTTCAAACCAAGATTCACCACCGCATGAACCACATCAGACATCTACAATACTGCTAATACTACCAAGCACAGACACAAGTCACGTGACATAAATATGGTGTCACGTCAAAGTGACCAAAAATTTTTAAACCACTGTAAGTTACAATGTGTCATATCACGAAAATAACGACTTTTTACAAGAGTCTATGCAACATAGTGCTATGCCATTTTGAATACTCAACTTTTTCCCCAATTGAGTCTAGCCCACTCAGAATAAAATCATTGAAAACCAATTTCAGCAATCAACGGGATAACACAATGAACCAAACAAATCCTCTTGCTTCTAATGATAAACAGTAGGAAAAACACCCAGAAAAGAATTATGTAAAGCCAATTACAAATAATAAGTCAACACAATCCCAGAAACCCAAAAAAAAAATAGAAAACGTAATCATCACATAGAAACACATACCCCATGGAAATTCCTTGTTACGGATGTGCAGGTATGGATACGGCTACAAAAACAATTCACAAATTCATAATCAGAAATTCAATTTCATGATATCAAAAAATTAGGGAAAATCAAGAAGAAAAGAAACTCAAATGGATAAGGGTAGTCTCACAGGAGGCTCTTCATTGTGAGGATGACCTCTTGCCAAGTTGTAAATAGCCAAAACAGTGCAAGTCACAATTCCAGCATACGTAATTTTCTCCCATTTCGCCGCCTCACCTGATTCAGTAAACCAATCACAGGATACAATCAGTCGTCCAAGTCGAAAACCCTAATTTAAAAAATCGAAATCGAAAAACGAAAATGATGCGGCATAATTCGATTAATAATCTTACGGATCTCCTCTTCGGGATTGGCAGAAGCGGAGAAGTTTCTCTTCTGCTGAGCCTGAGATGCCCTGACGCCGCCGCGAAGCGCCGTTCGAAGACCAGATCTCATCATGGCCATCGCCATCTCTCTCCCTCTGACCTAAGGACGAATGCGGTTCGGTATATGTGCTTAACCATCTCTTTTTTTTTTTTTTTTTGGTATCATTGTCGCCTCACCAAGTCAGTATATAGGATTTCGCCTTTATTAATTTAAATTGATTATTTACAGAATTCAATTGAGGTATAATTTTCTCAACGTTAATTTTTTCGTTTCCATAAAAATTAAACTTCTAACCATAATTAAGAGATATTAATTTTCAAACAAATTGAACTATAATACTTTACGATCTCTACAAATTATATGCTTACGTGCTCTACGATCTCTACGAATTATATGCTTTGCATATTCTCTCTCTAAAAGCCTTTATATTGTCCCCCGCAAGTTAAAAATTTTAAAAATTTAAAAATTTAAAAAATTTAAAAATTTAAAAAATTAGAAAAAAATGAAAACATAGCGATTTTGATAATTATTAAAAAATTATGAGATATTTTAAATATGCATGTATTAAAAATTTTATCCTTTATATGGAAGTATTTAAAATTCCAAAAAATGAAATAAGGAGTAAATTTTATATACCTACTTCAAATTTAAACAAAAATTATCATTTATAGAAAATTTTTTCTTTTTCATAAGAATATAGGAATCATGGGTGCTTATTTCGTACTAAGGAAGGAATTGGAATTAAACTTAAAATCAAAAATTTGAAAATAAGTTTTAAAAATCTATATTTTCACTTGAATTTTAAATTTTTCATTTTTTAAATCAAATTTTCATTCCATTAATATAAATAAATTATATAAATTTTAATTCAATTTTTTATTTCAATTTATTTCAGCCATACATCCGGGCACCTAACATATGTGAGTTTTCCTTCTCTAACAGCCACCAAACTTGGTCTTTTAGGATCCATAAAGAGGGCATAATTCGATAGATGTTCAAATTTAAAATTTTAAGTGCAAAATAATTGTATAATTAAATTCAAGAGTTCTTTATATTTATATATCTTATGCAGCTATATATAATTTTTTCTAATTATATAAAAATCATAAAAATATATGTATTCATAAATGTTCGAATACTAAATCTTAATTTTAAGGAAGACACTTGAGTAAGAGTTTTTACCATTAGGATGTTTCTGATATACCTTTCTATATAAATTTTAAAAATATATTTACCCGAATTTTCAATGACAATCAATATTAATAAGATGAGTATCTGAATTATACCCTATGGCTATATGATGACCAGGCTATATCTAAAAGTAACACGTGCCTCGCAACCATTTAGCAAAAGTAGAAGTTAAATTTAACAGGAAATAATTGATACTTTCAATTATAAAATGTTATTAATACGATAATAAGTAATTTTTGTAGAGAAATTTACTTTTTATTTACAGAACCTAATACATATATATATATATATATATATATATATATTCGTAAAACATCTATTTATAACAATCTTTTCCCACCTTCTTGCAAACTATAAATTTTAGAATACTCATCGAATTTTAGAACATTCGACCGCCATGGATGGTCACCTCCGGCTCAAAAATTACTTTTCAGATTGATATTAGTAAAATAAGAAATTTTTGCACTTATCAAATAAGCAAAATCTCATCAAACATATCAAACTTCAAAATAGACTAAAACCACAGCAATTATTTTAAGGATAAAAATGATACAATAATGTTCTTTGTTTTTTTTGTTGCACAACGATTCGAACTCTAGATTTTAAAATTGGGGAAGGAGATTATGACTATCAGACTGTCTTCTAGGGACTATAATAATGCTCTTGTATCACTTTATAGAAAGTATTTTTGAAAGAAAAGATCAATAAGGTGCGCAAAGAGACATAACACGACAATTATACAAACATATCCCCTGTACAGCTCACCTCACTTCCCCTCCCCTTTTGATGGTAGTGTGAGGGGATCACAAGCTACTGCCGGACGTGTAATTAGGGACCACGAAGGAAATCGGATTTCAGGGTTTTCTGCTAACCTTGGTTCCTGTAGTGTCAACTAAGCTGAGCTCTGGGGACTTTTCCATGGTCTATCTCTTGTAAGGAAGCTTAGCATTACAAGTTTAGAGGTGGAAATGGACTCGAGCGTAATTGGAAAGCGCATGCTCAACGAGAAACCCTCTCCCTTGAAAGAAGAAAATATTAAATAAATCGTGGCTTATGCTTTCATCAGAATTTTAGAACAAGTTTTTTATACTTTCGAAAATTCACACAATCTTATTATTAACTGCACTTTAACTGAAAACTCGATGTTTCACAGTTAAGGATATTTTTTTGAAATATCTTTTAACGGAGAATCCAATTTAGAGGACTTGGTTTTGGTTATCTGATCTAAGCTAAACACTATCTTAGTTGTTTTTAGTTAAGATTATATTCTTAATCTTTATTACAATTCACTGTTGCCCTATTTGTCCGGCCCCTGGGGAACAAATTGAACTTGAGATAAATTTTTGTGGTATAAAATATCATATCTGATAATCATGTTAAACATCACTAGATCCAATTCAAATCAAGTTAGAATCTTCTTATATAAGAGATATTAGTTTTCAATCGGTGAGTCCATTAGACGCTGATATTTCTATTTTTTTTATATTATATCAACCAATATGTGGAATCATATTCTGATTAATTCGATTTGAAATTTACAATGGTCCATTTAAGAGAATTACTCTCCCATTGTAATTTTTTTCATATTCAAGTCGCGAGTTAAATTCAGAAACTTGATTAAGTGATCTAACAACACATTTTATTAAGTCAACTTTATCAATAGATATTAATATTTCTGAATATGTAAAAGCAAATCTTCGTGATCAAGGGTGGAATATTAGACATTAAATATTCAATATCCCAAACAATTATTGGACTCTTTTAGGAAGAGAGCTCTTGGCCAGGAGAGGATCATGATTTTCTTAAGTTGTTATTTGTATCACTTGCAACATTTTTTTATTTTTGAATCGTTTTCTCTCTCATAGATTATTCTTTCTCTTGTCTCTGAGTTTTTAAAGATACAACAAAGACAAAATAAAAGGACACAAAATAGAGAAAAAAGTCAAGAGACAAAACTGAAAGGCATAAAAGGGGGAAAAGTGGAGAGAGAAAAATGTCTGTATTTTTGTTAAATTATGGAAAATTTTTATTCTAACAAGGCCACAAAGCCCAAATGGGAACATGGGGCCTGAATTTTATTGTATTGGACTCTTTGGGTCCAAAACTTTTTGTTTGCGGGAGCCAAACGGTCCAAAAGTTTAAAACTCGTCCATAGTTTCTTCTTACATCTTGGGCCCAAAAATTATAAACTCATATATTACTTTTTTTCATGAGTCTTTTTTTTTCCATAGATTGGCCCCGGCCCTTATATGCCTCCAACCTTCCAAATAAATAAACTTTTTTCTTTTTTTTTTTTTCACCAGCCATTATCATATTATGCCGACTAATCCAGTTTGGATACTGTGGGGTCCATTGTGGAGTTGGTTCTCTCCAATCCCATTTCTCCATTCATATGCCTTAAACTCGAGAGTTATAATTAAAGAAATATAGTATCCGACTATTACACTCTATAGGAGTTTAATCCAAATAAATAAACTTAATGTATATTGTGTTTGGGGAGAGCAATTAAGAGAATAGTTTAATTACTCTAGACCTAAGGAATATAGCTGAGATCATATGTTAATTTTAGTTTGAATAGAAGGCGGGTGTTTCCTCCAATATCAGTAAGGCCATAGAAATTAAGTCGGCAAAATAAACTATAATCAGTATAATCTGTACGCATACACTTGGCAAATCCCAAAATAGTTGCATGAGTTTTCTCTAAGTGCGTTGAAGATGTCATTGACGCGGACATCATGGACCCAGTACCCGGTCCACGACAATGAAACACAGGACATATGGTCGGTTTTGCTTACCAAAGGTAGTAAGTAAATACAAAACACCACACGAAACATGGAGAAAATGGTCCATAGTTTGACTAAACCTACGCGGAATCTCCGACACGAAATAAGAAAAATGATCTTAATTTGAAAAAAAAAAAAAAAAAAATTAAGCGGGCTTACCGGACTACCTGTATGAATGTATTCAGTAATTTTTTATTTCAAGCAGACTGAATTTTGGAAATAAATTTGATTTATTTAATAATTATATGTGTGAAAATTATCTTTATGTACGGAATCTTATATTTATAGGACTCCGAATGAATGATAAAAAATATTTATACGTTGATAAAAAATTTTACCACAAAATCAAAATTTCTGAATTCAAATATATTATTGCTATTAAAGTTGAGATTTTTATTGATAATAAGAGAGATGTTACCCGGTATTACGTAATTAAATATCTACCAAAGAAGCATAAAATTAAGGATATTTACAAAGTCAAAAAGGAAAATAATGTCATGTTGATCAAACTGAGTATAAATATTGATTTTATGGCTTGAAGTGACGATGGTAGAGACCAAGGTACCTAATTATTCCTAATATGTTTGTAACTTAATTTGTCTCGTGATAATCAATAGAACAAATTAAAACACAAATTAGGGTTAAATGAAATTTTTAGATGGGATAATCCAATTTGAACAAAGAAAATGGTAGATTCACTAGTCAATCGATTCAAATTCAATTCAACCCCCTCCTCTTAAACTTGCATTCCTTTTGGACCCAATTCAATTCACTTAAAACATATAATTAGACTCATAATTTTTAAGTTTGTTGAAAATGGAGCACCTTCCGACCTCGCCCCTTGATGAAACCAAATGTCAATGGAAAAAACAACAATTTTGCTCTGAAATTTTATATCTTAAATGTTGCCTCTTCACCAAACTCCACGAGTGTAATATTGGAACGTTATATTCTGTTAATTATAGGTTTCAGATTTGAATCATGAAAATAAAAAAATAAAATTTAAAAAAATTAATCATTTAATGAACCCTGTGCTAAATTAATCGGACGAAACATGTAATAAAAAAAATGTTGCCTCTTACATTTTTCCGTGACCTATTTTGTCTTATGTTTGAATAAATACAAAGATATCACAAACAACACTCGTAATACCGAAAAAATCAGCGAAAACCAACTTTAGCTGAGTTTCCTTCTCCTTAAGCTTCCTCGTGGCTGTCATGGCGTGACATTCTGAATAGCATTGCTCGTGGAGCATTGGACTAATTAGATCAAATCTGAACCGGTCAATGTATCTATTTACCTTGAACAAAAGTAATAACCAAGTTAAAAAAGGTTAAAAAGAAACTTTAAAAAATGCCCTAATTCTTCTGGAAATCCTAAGTGGGACCTAGAAATGAGATCCTAAATTTCATGAACAACGTTGAAAATCAGACAGAGGCTCTTCGTATTCGTCGTCTAACAAAAAACCAGTGTGATCATCAACACCGAGAGAGTCGACAACCTCGTCTGAACTCCACCCACCGTCAAG
The DNA here is from genome assembly GCA_033439265.1 of Dillenia suffruticosa. Classification (NCBI taxonomy): domain Eukaryota; kingdom Viridiplantae; phylum Streptophyta; class Magnoliopsida; order Dilleniales; family Dilleniaceae; genus Dillenia; species Dillenia suffruticosa. The sequence continues at coordinate 6,246,433 of JAVTVX010000027.1, forward strand.
GAGCGTGAGAGAGAGGACCCGTACGAGACACGTCAAACCTTTCTCCCCGCCTTTGCTTTTCGCGCCAGCAGGGCCGTCCATCATCATCATCTCCTTCACCTCATCCTCTCCCCACCCTCCATCACGCAACCGCCAAAACACGTCGTCCAAAAAATGGCCAATCTCGCCTCCGCTCCACCACCCGCGCGTTATGCCACGAGCCACCCTGAACCCTTCCCCGTCCATCACCTCCGACCAGAAATCTATCCTACGCGCCTCACTTGCCGCCCAAACCGGCGCCTCGCAAGAAAACGTCGATTCCGCCGAATTGGTCATAGGCACTTTTGCTGGCAGAAACTCGGATTGCTGGAAAAATCTGGTGACGTCAAAATTGGAGATCCTGATGTCACCACCATTAACATAAAAGACCGGGTTCCCCGCACGATTGGGAAAGCAAGGAATGTAGAAATTACGGTAAATGGGTACGAGAAGTGGGACATTCTTCAAGAAACGCTTGGCAATCTGGAGGGCCTCTTCGGGATTTGCAGGGAGGGAACCCCAAGATTCACACCAGAAATTCCTTCGAGAAACCTCTTTGCAGATTCCAAGGAGAGGGAGAGATACGAGGATGTTGAGCTGTTGAAGAGAGGAGGATCGCCAGTTGGGGAAACCTGGGGATATGGGAAGGCCTTCGCGGAGAATGGAACGGAGGTCGGGAGGGAAAATGAAGTTCAAGGAGGATTCAAGGTGGGAAAATTCGGAGTCGGAGAGTCCGAGGTCGACGGAAATGTCGGAGGATTTGAGGTGGTCTATGACGTTTTTGGAGTAGGCTGCGAAGGAGAAGCAAACTCTGGGTTTTGAGGGTGGGATTACTTTTTTGGTCTCTGTTGCACTTGGAGCCATGAGAGAGAGAGAGAGGATTTGAAACTCGGGCTTTCAATATGAAAGGTGTTGTCTTGATAAACTGGCCAGGCCGAAAAGAGAGGAGAGAGAGAGACGGGTTGCCGTTGTGGTATGGGACGGAATTGAAAATTTGTTTTGAATGTTATTCAGTTAGAAAAAATTGACTAAAGAATAGAATTACCATTTTATTTAAACAAGAATGCACTGTACCAAGACGGTATACGGCAAAAAGACAATGAAAATAAATTGTATTTATCTTTTAATGACCAATAAAAAATGTCTGATAAAAAAAATTAAAAGATTTGAAAATACAAAGTATGATAGGGCATGATTTAATAGGCTTAAAATGCATCTAATGAATAACGAATAATGAAAACTTCGCTCCCATATTTTTTTGGGGGTAAATATGGCATTTCATAAAGATTATTAAATATTAAAAAAAATAAAATTTATTTGCATTTATTGGAACTTATAATAAAACTGATAATTACAATTATTATTTAAAATTCACGCATGGTTAAAGGGGTGACGAAAAGTAATACTTAATGTTTTTTTTTTTTTTAAATGTGACTTAACTTTTATATTGAGAGCCATAGTCATTATTTATTATAAGAGCGTGGGGTCTGTGCTACGCATGAACAATACTATAAATTAAATTTACCACAAAAATACAAATGGAAGACGAATCGGGTATTTGTTTTCTTCATCCTCAAGGCATGGCCAGAATTGGATTCAATTCTAGTGAAGGGTCTGGATTGTTTGGATGGATGAACCGGCGAAGATTATAGTGGCTGTTCGGCATTCTCTGTTTGATCTTTAATGTGGTAAGTAGGTGTACAAATGTCAAGTCCTTTCCCTCTATTTAAAAACACTAATTGAATAATTTATAGATACACCAACTAAGATTTTTGCAATAAAAATTTATTGATGTAATAATAATTTAAATTATTATTATGTAAAAATCTGATATATACTTGCAAAATTGCATACTAAAATATTTTTTGGTTTACTTGAGAAAATATTATAAATAAAATAAAAGTAAATTAAGATTTCTAAGTCCTTAGTATCAATTTACCATTTTACAATTGTATGGCGAAAAAACAATACGATGCCATATAACCTCTAAATTCATATTAGCCATTGGATTATTACTCCTAATGAGCTATTTTTGCTATAAATTACAATTAGGCCAAATTTTGGTGCGCAGCTCACAAGTTCAACAATTTCTCTTTACAGCCATAATAATAAATAATTACTTTTTCAACATCTAGGAACATGCAGAATTCCAACAATGGAAATAGGATTTGAATTATTCATTTCCTCTTTTGGCTCGTCAATGTGACTTACCATGAAAAAGAAAGAGAAAATGAGAAAGGCATATACCAATCCACCAAAATTAGAATGATTTTAGGATACTAAATTACTTGTATGAGACGTAATTCTTTAATTTAGTATTCCCTAAATTAATCTGTTGTGTCTAGCATTGAGAAAATCGTCGTATCATAATACGTTATTTATAAAAGACTAAATTATCGGTTGAATGATAATAATAATGATCAAAATTAAAGTGTTTAATTGATTAGAAAACATGTATAACAATTTAAATTTGTACAAAGTTACGACAATAGTCTTATTTTTAAAATAATAATTATAATTTAAATAAAACTCATATTAAATAAAACTTATAGGATTCTTAAAATACCGAATTTCAAAAATAAATAAATAAATGAGTGTGTTAAATTGACTCTTTCTTTAAATTTGTGTATTTTTTTTAGTCATATCTAGTTAATTGAAATTAAAATATAAGGACAAGAGTAATAGGCAATGCTTGACTCTTTCTTTAACATTTAGCATTCAAAAGACCACCATTAATGAGAACAAAGAAATTAATGGGGGAAGATTAATCCACCTACGTAATTAAAACATGTAACACCTGAATGTTGCAGAGCACGTTGTCCATTAATTCTTTTGCGACCTCTTTGGGTCCCATACACAAATGTTGTCTGTCGGAATATCTTGTGTACAATATGGTAGGAAGTGAACTAAGAGTTCTCCATATGTCCAAAGCAACGGTCAATTGACTCTCCTAATCATGCACCCGAAGGATAATTTCAGGGGGCAGTCACTTATAGTCAACAACAAGATCAATATCTTGGTATTTGATCGATCAATATTTAGAATCATATTCTAACTAATTTAGTTTAAATTACTATCAGATTTTTTATTAAAAAAATCTATTTTTAATATAATTCTTTCTATTCTGAAATTTTAAACTAAATATTAATTAAAAGATTTAATATAAATCGATTCTTAGGTTTAAAATTATTGTTAAAGGCGAGATAGGTAGCCCAACCATGTTCAAGTGCTCAACCCTAATTAGGTCAAGGAGACTAGCAAGCAAAGTTAAGAGCAAACCATGTCAAAGAGAAGAACACGACATCTAAAATCTCTCCACTCTTGATTTAACTAAAAAAGGAAAAATCTGGCTAATAGTATTTTGTTTCTGTCCAACTTCCATACAAAATGATAAGATAAAAGGGGGATTCAGTGGCAGTCTCTAGGACAACCGGGTACTTCATCCTTGGCTCGTGCAATATTCAGTTTTTGAACTTGCGACATCTTCCATTTCTTCATCTTCGCACTTTGCTTCTGTGCCATCTTCAAGAGTATAAGCATCCTCAGCATAATTCCACCTGCACACCATGATTTCTCCTTGTTTCATTCCACTGCTACCGTTCTCATAGTAACCCTGAGAACTTGGGTTGGGCACATTCCCTTCGCAGTCACCGGAGGATGTTTCTAGAGGCCAACTAGGAACTCCATTGCAACTAGTTCCTAAACAACTAGGGGAACTATACCCTGTGCTGATATTTGTGTCCTTGTCCTTGTAAACACTGCTTTCTACTTCCAGCATGTTGGGGCATGTCACCTTGGCATGGACTTCAGGAATGTTGTATTGACCGTGATTCTCTAATGCAGGTAATTTTGGATTGTCTCCATCATTTTCTAGCTGAATATTTCCTGAAGAATGGCATGATTTTCCATTTTCTACCTTATCAATAGCTTCTTCCTCAAAATTATGTTCTGAAATCTTGTTTTGTCTCCTATTAGTTGCAGCCTTTTTGCCACGTGAAGGGTGAATGGCTCCGCAGCAACTGATTTCCTTGATCTTCCTCTCTTTGGTGCCTGTCCGGTTGATACAACTCCGGTGCCTGGTGCTACAAGCACCTCAATGGTTGGTCTCAGAGAACAAACTTGTGCTTCAAGCTTCAGAAATTTGCTCTTGTATTCAGCTACTTAAGATTGTAATTGACCTATTACATTCCACAGTTGAGCATTCTCTGCTGACTGCATTATAAATGCTACATTTTAGTTCCACAAATCACAACTTACACGCATTTAGAAATGAACTGTGTGCGCCATCAGACACATCCTTTAGATATGACACTAGGTAATTTGCAATGGTATAAAACTTCTTAAAATTTTGTTAAATCGTTGTCCGCGTCATGCTGTATACCATGCTTGGGCTGTGTTCACAATTTATAGGATCTTAGTAAATTCAGAAGCGAGACCTAATGAGAAGTAGAGATTCTTACCTGAGCTTCCCAAAGCTGCTGGTGCTTGTGAGGAGGTTTGAAATGTGGTCATACGATTCCCTTTTGAGCAGTCTGTCCTAATGCTACAAGGCAGCTAGGAACTGGCAACACGGGCTGAGGGTGATCGCCACATGCTCCCTGGAAGGTATATAGGTACAGGGAGACTCCGATTGAGGAGCTTGATACCACCATGTTGAGGGGTTCCAAGGGCCCATAAGCAGTATAAACCACCACTTTTACCTAAAATGTGAAGATGAGAAATAGAAATAGCAATGTAGGGGATCATACAAAAAACCAAATGGGAAAAGAAGTACAACTGTGATTTTTATCAACTTCTTCCAGGGTGGTTCAACACGAAAAATTCAGCAGATATATTCCCGTGTTCAATGTGACAAATTCACATGGCATTCCACAAGGTTGTGGAAAATCCTTGATAGCAACACGGATTGATGGAGTTTTAAGCAGTTCTCTAAAAATGATGCAACAATAACAACATGCAAAGAAATAGATTGTTGGTTACCCCATTCGAGAAAATAGGGCATTTATATCCATGTAGCATGAACATCAATTGACAGTAACCTGACACAAGACAAGAACACAGTAACACAATAAATTTATGCTTCAATTTATATTATTGTATGGTACAAAGTGTCACATAACATGCCTATCATAGACATGATAGAAGTGTGAGTAAAACACAAATTTACAGTATAATCTAGCACCAAGCACATGCCAAAAGCACAAGAATGAGCTTAGTAACAATATTTGGACGTTGGTGTCTGTCATTAATGAGCTAGGAAAACCAATGCTGAAATTGACGATGCAAGAGAATTGCCTGGGAATCCTGGAAATGGGTATCCAATCTGGTAACAGAAATTTGGGACATGGGTTTCGATTACTGCCAATTTCTCTCCACAAGTTGTTCCACTTGGTGTAAATAGCTGACAAGACCCTGGATCATTGGTCCCAGAAAAAGGGTATCCGGTCTGAGGAGGCAACCAAAAGGGTAATGTAGGCGAGGCCAAATTTGGTGGCAACTGAGAATGCTGGACATGATGGATTGCGGTTTTCCAGTGCTGCTGCGGTGATGAACTAGAAATGGGGGAAATGGGTAGTGTTCCATTGTAGGTTGTTGAGTTGTGGATGGCCTTTGAAGAATTTGTGCATGCTCCTTGTTTGATGAATTGGGATAATCCTGTTTAGGCGTATCAGTTGGGGGAACAAGTGGTGGTTCTTGGTCTTCCTTGTTCTGTTTCATAATAATACATAATGTTAATATTAGATAGAGAGAGAGAGAGATCTATTAAGCATCGGGAACGAGTTGCTTCTGCTGCAGCATTTTGCTTGCAACTGTGAGCGCAAAATACCCGCTGAAAAATCAAAAATTTGAAAAGTGGATACATGGGGAAAGGGAAAGAGCTGTCCTACGCTGAAGAGTACTTTTACTCCAAAAAACAAGCACAGGAACATGCAGGATTTACAATTAAAAGAACCCGTTAAAAAAGTCAAAAACATATGGCAGACCAAATGTTGAGATAAAAGCAGGAGAGAGAAAAAAAAATCCATACCAAGTGCCATGGGTGTTAGTTTCTGGTGAGATAGAAGCAATATCATGATCTTTCTTCTTCTTTTCCATTCCTTCCTATTATATTCCTGATTTGGGAATGGAAAACGTAGAGTAATTGCTAGGCGCTAACTTACATTAGAGAGAGAGAGAGGAAGCCATTAAAGACCAGAAAAGGAGCTAGAATGTCTTCAAGCAACAAAGAATGTGAACGAATATTTGTGCATATCACATTTATATATAATTTTATTTTCAGTTGCAGTGTCTTCAATGTTCCTTGTTCTTGTGGCAAATTGTCCTTCCTGTCTCTGCAGCAGAGTAAACAATCATAATGGGGGCAAAATTACAATATTAATAATACATATGCACAGAGACTATGTGCTCCCATCAAAAGGGTTTTGATTTGGTGTAATTTCATATGGATTTATACTTGACCACGTGTTGAACATGGGAGTTGATAGCATACAAGTTACATTGCTTGATCAGTCACTTCAATGAAACGGAAGCATCTGAGTATAATTGGATGAAAATAGTGTTATAAATTATATAACAACGTAACAGTTATATTCTTTACAATGCTGTAATAATTTTTTTTAAATAGGAAAATTGTAAATTTACTGACAGTTGGATTATACTTGCTTATGTATCATCTTTCTTCTTCTTCTTCTTCTTCTTCTTCTTCTCCTGAATTGTGTCTGTGCATCCATGGTGCTTGACTTCTATACTCAATACTAAACATTACAGTTGATTTAATAGATAAAAGTATTACAATTTATTTTTATCAACTCTCAGTTTAAAATTTAAAATTAAAAAAATAATTTCTTTAAATTATATATGATAATGTACAAATCGAGTTAATCAGAATGTATATCTGAATACCATATTATATATATATATATATATATATATATATATATATATAAACAGCCAAGCATTCGTGTTAATCAAACTCCAATGTCGTTTCTTTATTGATTCTTTTGCTCGAAAAGATAAATTTATTTACTCAAGCAAACAAACAATTTAACCTCCCTCGATGTGCCCATGCGAGGTCACAAGCTATTTGTTACGCATTTCAGAAACTTTTTTACACGGTTTGGGAGAGGCTGCTCTATCCCGTGTGTCCCGTGTGTCACATGTATTTAAAAAGGAAAATGGTAAACTACATATGATTGAGTTTTTTCAGGGGACATAAGGTAACCAGGTAGACCAGAGATGAGTCCGGGCCTATTTAGAACTGAAAATCGGCCCATTCGGCCAGAAAAAACTAGGGCCGTGAACTGAACCGAATCTACAGTAACCCGGGCCGGCCCAAACTGATACTATAGCGATCCGGGCTGGTTCAACCGATTTTGGAACGGGAAACCGGCCCGGGCACGGAACCAGCCTGACCCCACCGGTTCCAACCACTCCAACAAGCTCCTCTTTTTTTTTTTTTGATTTTTTTTCAATTTTACCCATCCCAACAGTTATAAAATGGTTAGTTTTGAGATTATTTTAATCTATAAAATAAAAAAATTTTCCTATAAATACCTTACACCCCATTTCCAAAATCTCCATAACAAAATATCTCTCTCTCCATCTACATTCTCTCAATATTACTACATTCTCTCAATTTTCATTATTATTTTTATTATCATTTTATTTTCACAACTTTTACAGTTCTCTATACCATTTTTATTATCATTTTCTATACCATTTCCACCAATTTCTACACCATTTCCATTATCATTTCCACAATTACCTACATTTTCACCATTATCTTTATTTCCATCATTTTATTCATTAAATACATTTTCAATAAACACATTCTCAAATTTGTATTTTAAACTTTTGTGAAACACATTAATTCAGTACGTAACAGCATAACATGTCTAAAAAAATTCTGTCTGGGGGCAACTAATTATAGAAGGAAAGAGGTAGTTAAGTGAAAACAGACAAACTCCACCTCTTACTTGGAAATTTTCCTGGTGCTCTTACTATAGAACGGTCTGGATGAAGAAAGGAGGATTACAAATTTTTCACGACTTTCAACGTTAATCAAAATTTTGCAAGATTTCAAGGTTGAGAACTCAAATTCAAGATTTTGTGAAAAATAATTGCGATATCTGTTAAATCGGTATATTTAATTTTTTTGTATCTTTATTTTGTTACATTTGCATTAATTTTTTTTAAAAAAATTAAATCTTAATTTTTTTTTAAAAAAATTGAATTTTAAATTTTCTTTTAAAAATTTAATCGTATATTTTATTTTAAAAATTTATTCTTAATTTTTTAATAAAATCACCGGAACACACTCTTCCCAATTTTTTCAACAATCTTCTATTCCTCCATTTTTTTTCAAGATAAAATTTTTGATAATATAGATATTGAAACTCTTTTGGAAGAAACTGAATCTAGTAATACGAATATAACACAATACGAACTAAAAAAAATGATATTAATATATTGATATTTTTTTTAAAAAAAATGATAAACAAAAAGTAATTTGTAAAATTTGTCATCAAAAATATAAAATTTTGAAGAGTTTGGGGTAGAGACACTTAGAAAACACTTAATTAATAATCATCTAGATAAATTATCACAAGCAAGATAAACACAAATTGTTACAGGGGGAGTTAATATAACTGATATATTTAAATATAATTTGCATAAAGAAAAAATTGGATAAATAGAATGGTTAGTAAGAAAAGAATTACCACTTAGTATAATTGCACATCCCGTATTTGAAAAATATATACAAAAATATTTACAATTCGGTTATAAAAAAAATAATGGAAGATATGGTATGAGAAAATTATTAGATAGATATCAAAAATTAAAAATAGTATAATTACACAATTTATGACTAGTGATTGTAAATTTTCATTAATTTCGGATAATTAGAAAAATGAGTATAAAAAAAATATTATATTGTAGTAACATGTTATAAGATAAATAATTCTTGGTTTTAAAGAAAAGAATTTTAGGTTTTCAATGTTGAAATTTTTCACATTCCGGTACACATATAGTTAGAATAATTTTAAATGTTATTTATAACTATGGAATAAGTGAAAGAATTTTTTCTATTTCATTTGATAATGTTTCGGTTAATACTATTGCGGTTAATATTTTAAAAAATTCTTTAAAAATAATTTTAAATAGAACTTTTTTTCACGTCAGATGTCCATACCATATAATTAATTTATGTATTAAGAATGGTTTAGTAATGAGAGAACTATTTTTAAAATTTATTCGCCATTTAATTAATTAAATAAGAAATTTTTCTACAAAAATAAAAAAAAAGAGACAATTATGTATGTTATATAATAAAAAATTTAAAAAATTTAAAATGGAATGTGACACTAGGTGGAATTCAACATATGATATGTTACAAGATGTATTTTCTTTTCAAAATATTTTAATTGAATTTACAAATTCAAATTACGAATATAGTTTTATTAATAATATCGCTTTCGATTTTGTATTTACACTTACTAAATTATTGAAAATTTTTTAGTTATGTATAAATTTATTTTTTGAATATTATTATCCAACTACTTATTTAATATTACAAAATTTTTGTAAAATTATTTATATATTTAATGAATTTGAAAATGAAGAAACATTTGGTGAAATTGTTATTTCTATCAAAACAAAAATTTTAAAATATTATGAAAAAATTTCAATTTTATATTTAGTTACAAATGTATTAGATCCACGTGTTAATATTGAAGGTGCTGAAATATTAATAAATTGTTTTACATAAATTTTTCCATAAAAAATGTCTATTAATCCACATTTTTTAAAATAACAAATATTTCATACTTTACAAACAATATTTGAATTATATGAAAAGAAAAGTAATAATTTAAATACTAATAATATAGGTAGTAGTAGTAGTAATAGCATTCAATTATTTTCATTTTCATTTAATCCCTTAAATATATTAGGAAAAAAACAAAAAATTTCATTATAATCATTTAATGAATTACTTTTATATAAACAAACTCTTAGTTTATAAGGTTTTGATGATACAGATTTATATGATATATTAAGTTGGTGAAAAAATAATGTATCATATTATCTAATTTTGACCCAAATGGCTAAAAATGTACTAATCTCTCCGGTATTCACAGTGCCATCGGAGAGTGCTTTTTGTATAGGTGGTCGAGTGTTAACCGAAAAACGTACAAATTTAGCGGACGACACTTTAAAAGACTTAATTTGCATTAAAAATAGGAAGAACGCAGAAAAAAGAATACAATGAATCATCAAGATCTCGGAAGATGATGAACAAGAAATAGAATAATAATAATAATAATATTTTGTATAAAAATCATTGTAAATAGAAAAAAAATCAAAATGATATAAAAATAAAAATAATATAACAAAAAAATTAGTAAATTTTACAATCCAAATAATGAGATTGATAGTGGACGTACACCGAATTCAGTGGCACCAGTCTAAAATTTTGTATCTCTAATTTTTAATTTATTTTTTTATAAAAAGTGAATTAAAAAAAATAAAATGAAGAAATAAATCATTATAAGAGAGTAAAAAAAACAACAAAATTAAAAAAAAACGGAGTTACAAAAATAAAATAAAATTAAAAAATAGAGTTACAAAAAAAAGAGAGTTAAAACAAGGCAATAGAGAAAAAAAATTTCCGGCCGAACTGGGCCCGGCCCGGTGTGAACCGGCCCGCCGGTTCCGGTTCAACAAAAAAAATTTTGGAACCGGTCCGGCCCAACCTAGACTGGCCTAGGAATCGCAACCAGCCTGGCCCGTGATTCTGGGAACCGCAGTTGAACCTGACCGGGCCCGGTTCGGTTCGGTTACAACTCTTGGGAGATAAAAAATTTAATAATTTTTTTTTAACTCTACTACACTTGTGCATTTTCAAAATTTAATTTCTTCCCTTTGTCATGTCTTATCCCTTCTATCTCATACTTCCATCTATTCCTCTGTCATGTCTTATCCCTTCCATCTGTCCACTCTCATCTCAGTTATCTTGTACTCCAAACCAAATACCATAATACCATTTTATTTACAGAGTCGAATGGTAAAATGGTCAAAATAGTATTACCACTTATAATATTTTTATGTAAATGCTTCTATTTAAATTAAGTTCAAATCAACCCATCTAGAATTATAGGTCGAGCTCTAATAAACATTTGGACAAATCAATGAACGAGATTTGGATGATGCAAATAAGCTTGAACCACTCCAATCATTTCAAAACCCTAGCAAACTCAAGGTCAATACCATTTAACAACCAAAAAAATTAAAGGCACTTGAAGACTAAAGGAGCACTTCCATATCACGCGAAGTCAAGGACAAAACAAATAACTTACAAAGTTTAAGCTGGTTTCAACCAAGTGATTGAATTAAGAGCTCAAACCCACCAGAACTACAAGAAAATAAACTGGAATCTCACAGAATACTCAATCACACATTGATTTAAACAAACACACATCCTCAATCCTCTCCTTCATCATCATCAGCCTCGGCAGACTCAGCACCCACTTCCTCGTAATCCTTCTCCAAGGCAGCAAGATCCTCACGGGCTTCAGAGAACTCTCCTTCTTCCATACCCTCACCCACATACCAATGCACAAAGGCACGCTTTGCATACATGAGATCAAACTTATGGTCAATGCGTGAGAACACTTCTGCAACACTGGTAGAGTTGGAGATCATGCAAACAGCCCTCTGAACCTTGGCAAGGTCACCGCCTGGAACAACAGTAGGTGGCTGATAGTTGATACCACACTTGAACCCAGTTGGGCACCAGTCGACAAACTGAATGGTGCGCTTCGTTTTGATGGTGGAAACAGCAGCATTGACATCCTTGGGCACCACATCACCTCTGTACATCAGGCAGCAAGCCATGTATTTTCCATGGCGGGGATCACATTTGGCCATCATGGAAGAAGGCTCAAAGGCACTGTTGGTGATCTCTGCAACTGAGAGCTGCTCATGGTATGCCTTCTCAGCTGATATAACTGGAGCATAAGATGAAAGCATGAAGTGGATTCTTGGGTATGGGACAAGGTTGGTTTGGAATTCAGTGACATCCACATTGAGGGCACCATCAAACCTTAGTGAAGCCGTCAATGATGAAATCACCTGAATCATGGGCATTTCCAAGGTTAATATCCATAAGCATCATAATTATGATTTGGGTATTTGAAATAACAAAGGCAAGTATACCTGGGAAACCAAACGGTTGAGATTGGTGTAAGTAGGGCGCTCAATGTCAAGGGAACGTCTGCAGATATCATAGATAGCCTCATTATCGAGGAGCACAGCAACATCAGTGTGCTCAAGCAGGGAATGAGTGGAGAGAACACTGTTGTAGGGCTCAACCACGGATGTGGAAACCTGTGGGGATGGATAGACTGTGAAACCAAGCTTGGATTTCTTGCCATAGTCCACAGAGAGACGCTCTAGCAGAAGCGATCCAAGACCTGATCCAGTGCCACCACCAACAGCATTGAAAACCAAGAAACCTTGAAGACCAGTGCAGTTGTCAGCAAGCTTTCTAATACGGTCCAAGCAGAGGTCAACAATTTCTTTTCCAACTGCAGTAGAGCAACATAATTAATTCCAAATCTGAAATTTATACCAGAAAAAAGGTAGAGTGAACTTGTCATTACTGGTGTAGTGCCCACGGGCAAAGTTGTTGGCAGCATCTTCCTTGCCACTGATGAGCTGCTCTGGGTGGAAAAGTTGGCGGTATCTCCCAGTTCTGACTTCATCAATGACGGTAGGCTCAAGATCTACAAAAACTGCACGAGGGACATGCTTGCCAGCACCAGTTTCACTAAAGAAGGTGTTGAAAGCATCATCTCCTCCACCAACTGTCTTGTCACCTGGCATCTGGCCATCAGGCTGTAGAAACAAAAGGAGAGTTATTAATTTCACATGAACTTCAAAAAAGAAATTAAATGTGAAGATAACAAATGAATTTGGAATTCAGTCATATACATGTTCACAAATAGACAAAATACATTTTTCAACTTTTACTAATATTATGAATCAGCCTCGAATGTAACTAACTAATACATAGAACCCTTTTGGGTTGCTAAAAATTTTATCAGGCAGAATCAAATGGGCATTGCATGCTTAAGCTCCCAAGAAGAAATCTAGAAACTGCAATTGGACTCATCGACCCATTTATACTTTGGACTTTTTATATTTTTTGTTTAAGACAACAATGTAAGTACACATCCCATCTTAAAAGACCAATTTCAGCGTTCACATTAACACTCCATTTAGTTTAACTTTACAAACAATCACTAAGAAATTATCCCTATGACTTAAGAATTATGCAACAAATTTCGTCCTGCAAATCACTCATCATTATCATTTTCAATCCACAATAAACTCTAGGAATCATCAAGCATGGATAAAATCACTTTCATTATTTCATTCTTTCAAGGTTAAAAGAAGATTTCTTTATCCCATCCCCATAATTTGCGAGAAATAATCACAAGATCAATTGCACATAACATCACAATCTAAACAAAAATCTAATTCAGATTCCAAGTCAAAAAAGAGCTCAAATTCGTCCCATTAAATGAACATATCCATCATGAGTTACGATTGGAAACACAATATAAAGAAAAACAAGACGCAGAAATTCACTCTACAAACAGGGTAAGAACCCAAGATGATCTAATAGATCAGCAAAATCAAAATCACGATCTTAACAAGATAGATATCAACATAAACCTAGATCTGATAAAATGTAGACCTAGATCGACAACCATTCAAGAAAAAACGAAAATCCGAATCAAATCTAAAAGCTGCGATTAAAAAACATTGAAAGATCACAATAAACTCAATCAAAACATTCAGACCTGAAAGAGAGAGACGTTACCTGAATACCATGCTCGAGACAGTAAAGCTCCCAGCAAGCATTTCCGACCTGAATACCTGCCTGACCAATGTGAATCGAAATGCACTCTCTCATTCTCACAATCTAGCGATGATCTCTAAGCAACAAGATTTTACACAGAAAGAGAGAGAGAGAGAGAGAGAGAGATGTTTATGAAGACACCTCTTCCCTTGAATTGAGTTGTCTGTCTGTGAGGTTTTTTGCTTTTATAGCGGACGAGAGACCTGGTTCATCTAACCATGATTAGGTTTTCTGGCTTAGCTGGTACCATGGTTGTGAACCATGAGTAACTCCTCCATTTTAGGAGGGTCGTTTCATTTCAAAATTCAAATTTTAGAAGTTGGATAACTGCGACGACGTCGTTTCAAATAAAATGGGAGGCAAGTTGAAAAATTAGAATTGAGCGTTGGGCGTGCTGACCTGTTCTTGTAGGGTGGTGTTGTGTCCAAAGAAACATGCCCTGCGAGTAACATTAAACTCGCTCGACTTAAAGATTAGGTTTACTTATCTAAAAATATTCAAGGCAGACTAAGTTTAGGTCTGAATCATGTAAAGTATATATATATATACATTATGTTAATGATGATATTAATACGGATTTAACAAGTCACTCAACCTATAAATTAATTTAGATGAACCCACTTCAACCATGCTCTCAAGTTAAATAACCATGCCATCTTCATATTAAATAAAGATTAATCAAAAATATATTTGGTAGATTGCTGCATTTCTTTTTTGAATGTTGTGTGCATCTTGATTCTTTAAGAAATGACGAAAAAATAATTCGCTCTGGAACGACTACCTACGTGTATTTGGTGCATCTTCATAATTATACTTCTAGTATTCATCAATTCCCTCCTTATTACATCACATTACCTATTTCCATCACTTCACCTCATATAAAACAAGCCGAGAGAGAGAGAGAGAGAGAGACTACATTCTTAATTTGTCCAATCCTGATTTGCCCCAACGATTCTTTTTTCTAGTTTTCCACCGGTGGAAACATCTGCAATTTTGTGGGCCTTTCTCAATTGGTGCCTTGTCAGACACAGATGTCAAAATGATGAAATGCAACTTTGATTTCTGACAGCTTATCTTATTTCAGGTGGAGGATCCCCTTAGCTGCACTGCATACATCTAAACAACCTTAGCTTACAAGTCAAGCAATTCTGTGTGTTTCAAATCATTGGACACTGCCCAATTCAACCTAGCAATCATGCACCATTTTGATAGAAAGGAGCATTTTTCTTCATCACATTCACAATTACATTAGTTTCCATACACATCTGGGTTCAGGTGCTATTAGGTACTCGAGACGAATGCCAAAGTGAGAAACATATACACTTTCAAAATATTGCAGCAACTTAATGTCGGAGCTGAATTAGATCAGGGGTCCTTAGAGAATTTTGACTACCCTTCTCATGGAGGGTCTGTTCATCGGAAATGAAGAAGTAAAAAGAAGAGCCAGGTTCAACACCTTCTCAACCTCTTGATAGTTGCAGGTAGATTGGTTCATCCTTGGATCAATAAGCTGGCCAACATCCACTTGATTGCACGTGGTAATGTTGCCATTTAATTATGGTGATGATAATGCAACGTCAGTTATCCACTTTACCATGTCCTTGTTCTCGCCAAAAGACGAGTCATTTGGTCTCTTTCCCGTAACTAGTTCCATTAGGACCACACAAAAGCTATAGACATCACTCGTCTCAGTTACCATGAGCGTGTAGGCTTACTCTGTCAAATTCAACACATTCCACATTCCACATGACCAGCCTGATCAGTTAAAGTCGGTGAAAAAGCCAAACCAAATAGCGGAAGGGAAATAGTACAAACAAGGAAACAAGGTTCTTGCCGATCTTATATGACCAGGTTCAATAGACAAAACTATCAAACTTGGCCATACATAACACATATGATTAATCAACTACAGCATCTCGACCTTTATAATGAATATAAAAAGCTGCGGTAGCTAATTTCTTAATCAGAAATACATAGATGTAACATAGTTAACTCCATCAGCAGCCCATTCTAAATGTTGTCCACTGTTGCCATTCACCTTTAGGATATAAATGAAATAAGGGTAACAATTTGGATGATAAAATGTCAAAGGGTAATATTTTGTGGATTAAAATTTTACTCCCTTAGGACTTATGCTTTCTTTCCGTGCATGGATTAGGAGAAATTTTTCCTCCTTGAATTATGAAAAACAGGAAAAAGAAAATTAAAAATTTTTCAAACTCACTCCCATTCTCAAGATTGTAGGTGCCAAATCTACCCTCTTGGTTCTCGAGGCTGATGTGAGTAGACATAGATGACGATCGCAGAGTGACTCATAGAGGTGATCCGCCAACAAGTTTCACGTGAGTAAAATTAGGTGGTTATTCAAGTATGGCAACAACAATGATGATTCTCGCCAGCAACATTTTTATGGCCTTTTTCCCTCCCTTCATCCCATCCCTTACTAGGTTAACAATTACCTGCACTTTGGGGGTAAAATATTACTCCACCTTAAATTTTAAGGAGTACAATTATTTATCACAGTTAATAAAAATTTTTGGGGAGTAATACTTCACCCATTTACCCTCCTACTACACTTCTTAATCAAAAACCAGCAAAGGGTGTCTAGTGGTATACACGGACAGGCCACCAAGCATGATCACGAAGCTCACTATAGCCCTTATTATTTCTGTTTATCGAAGGTGGTTGTCAAAGGCTATTGCATTTGCAGCCAAATGATTGTTGTAAGGATGTGGTCAAGCAAAGTACGCATCAGAGGAGCCTTAAACCATCTACGGATGCAGCGCAAATTTGACTGGGTAATGTGACAATACCAACAGCATCAAGCAAGTGACAATATGATTCTTGGTCGATACACATGATTTTGCAACAAGTGAGAGAATCACATACGAAAAATTAAACTACTTATTAAGGGGGGGGGGGGAGAAAAAGCCACACGCGCGCGCGCACACGAGCACACGCACGCTCACTCGCAAAAAACGGCTCACCAGGTGCGATGTATCCATAAGAACCAGCGACTCCTGACATGAGAACATCAAAGTCAGCAACCTTAAGACAGAAATCCCCAACAAGCAATATATTGTTCGACTTTACATCCCTACGCACAATTGCAGGCACACAATCATGATGCAGATAAGCTAATCCTTGTGCTGCTCCAACTGCAATATTGAACCTTCGCTGCCAATCCAACAGAACACCACCCTTCTCTCCATGCCAAACATCACCTAAACTCCCATTCTCCATATATTCATAAACCAACACTCTGCAATCCTCGCCACAAATACCCAACAATAACTTCACTATGTTGTAATGTCTAATTGTCCCCAATGTCTCTACCTCAGAACTAAACGCTGCATCCATTTCTGGATTTTTATTACCTCCCCATAGCCTCTTTGCCGCCCCAATCTGACCTGTCTTGAGATTCACCTTATAAACCTGACCAGACCCTCCAGACCCTATCAGATTCTCCTCGGTCAACGAATTCCCAATGGCATCTTCATTGAAATCAACCCTTTGAAAACTGGTTGCCTTCCATGGACCGTTTAGTTTACTCTTGAAAAACTTCGACTTGGCATTGGAGAACCAGATAATTGAGCAACAGATAAGGAAAACAACAGTGCTTGATATTGCAATCAAGTAAGTGTTTCTGGATTTAGCTTTTGAACGAGGCTTGAAGGGCTTCAAATCATACACAAATTAGGGTTTCCCATAAGATTAGAGATGAAGTAGCACCATCAAAACCTGTTGGAACTTTGCCTTCAAGCCTATTATTGGAAACATTGAACTTATTGAGCTTCAACTTCGTTAATTCCACCGGACTTTCACGAGAAAATAGATTGTTAGAAAGATCAAGATACATTAAAACCGGTAAATTTCCGAACTCAGCTGGAATTTCACCAGAAAATTGATTGCTTGATAAATTCAATTCAGTCAAATCACTCCACAAGCTCACATTACTAACAAATTTCCCAGAAAACTTGTTTTCTTGAAGATCAAGTTTCTGCAAATTCTCCGATTCGGAAAGACATAACGGAATTTCACCAGAAAACTGATTTCTATTCCCATCAAAAACTACAGGATGATACAATTCACAAATCTCTTTGGCAATTTCACCGGAGAAATCACAATCAGGGATCAGCAACTGTGATAAATTACGAGCTCCAGAAATTGAGGAAGGAATTGAACCTTCAAATCTATTACCACTCAACTGCAGAAACCAAAGCTCAGACAAACCCCAAAATCTCAACGGAATTTCACCAGACAATTTATTATTGAAGATTCTAACGTAACTAAGAGAATCACATTCTGCATATGAATTAGGTATAGTAACTGAAAATCTGTTGTTGAAAGTGATTAGTTTCTGAAGCTTCTTCCTAGAACAAAGATGTTCCAGAAATTCACCGGTGAAATTGTTCGTTGAAACATCGAATTCTTCCAAATCCGACCACAAACCTATATTTCCCGGTAATTTACCGGAGAAAATGTTGTTGAAGAGTTTCAATTGAACCAGATTCGGATTCAAAGCAAGAACATCCGGGATTTCACCTTCAAAGTAATTATCATTTAAGTTAAGCGAAATCAAAGAAAGCCTGGCGAGGCTTTCCAGCAATCCACTGGAGAATCTGTTCTGCGAAACATCAAATTGACGCAAGTTCGTTAAATTTCCCAAACTCTCCGGTAATTCTCCGGTCAATTTGTTCGAATACAGCTCGATTTGCTCAACACTTATCAATCCACCAACACTGTACAGAATTCTCCGGAGAGAAAGTTGTACGCGAGATCGAGATTCTTCAGACAAATCAATTGTCCAATAGAAATCGGAATTTCTCCGATGAGATTCGAATACGAAAGCCAAAGATTCACAAGCTTCGTCAAATTTCCGATTTCTGAAGGTATTTTTACCAGACTTGAACGGATTAAAAGCGAGTTCGAAATGTGTTAACTCAGTCAAATTCGTCAAGAACTCAGGAATAGGACGGCCAAGAAGATTCGAGTTGAGCTTCAAAACTCTTGGTTCTTGTAATCTTTCGAAGCTTCCGATTAATGGGGCATAAATTAGATAAAAGATGCTTATGAAAAAAATAAAGAAAAAAGAGATATTTTGAAGTATTTACGTAAAGAATGAAAAAATTGGATAATAATATTTTTTTATTAATACGTAAACATATGAATCTCAATAGATATTGTAAAATTTTCTTAAAAATCAAATCAATATGTTCTTCGTCTAGTTGTACAAAAAATTCAGGAAAAGCATAGACATAAATTGGAAATATTAGAAACTTTAAAGATATTATTTTATACCTAATATTTAGAAATATAAAATTTTAAAAGTTTAAATTTATAATTTTTTATTTTAGTTAGGCTATTTTTATTGCAAGTCAAGTATACTATTTGTCATTAGAAACTTTTTTTTTTTATTCTTTTAATCGTTGTTTAAGATTTGGAAATATCTTCGTTTTAGAAAATAAGAAACTCGTTTATATACGTGGGAGACAATATGCAATTCACGACCAAGCATAAACAGGGGCCACGGCTCTTGTAGCTTTCCAACACATTACTCTCCAGCAATAGGGCACGTTCGTGCATATCATTATTTCCCGCAAATTTAATCAACTTCTAATAGCAACATTTATTTAATTTAAATAATATTTTATTTATTTTATGAGATCTCTTTTCTCATATTTTCTCATTAAATTTATCTTATAATCCAAAGATTGTTGCAATCTTGATAAATAAAAATTGTGAAATCTAATTGAAGTATTGCCTTTATATTTTGTAAGTATTTATTCAATTTTTATTTTTGAATGTTTATAATTGTTTTTGATTTATTGAATAGAGATTTATATTTGATAACTCTAGAATAGTTTACAATTAATTAAAAACAAGTTTTACTTATTTTTAAATAAAGTGGTAATTGGTATGGTTTTATGATTTTACAAACGGTTTAATTTATATCATGAAAGTAAATAATCTAATTTAAATAAATTTTGATTAGAATTTGTTAAATAAAATTGGATCTCTCTAAATTTTAAGGTTGTCAAAATACTAAATCCAACAAGAGTTTTTTAGGTTATTTTTCAAATAGGACAGTAATTAATGATGATATTTTAATTACTGAAAAATAAGAAGAAATTGCTCATTTCGTGATATTTAACAACTATAATCATTTTATTTATATAATGTTGAATAATTTTTGTATCAATGATCAATCAAATATATCAAATTAGATATAATTTTTTTGATTAGAAATTGATTTTCCATTCTTTTAGTTTTAAGTTATTTATTTTCTTAATTTACTAGTTTAGTTAATTTTCAATCCTCTTATTTTATTTTTAATTTCTTAAAAGAGATAAATCCATTGCTTCACTAAGAATACAACCCTACTCACTCTAAATTCATTTTTTGTGAAATAGATATTTTTATTTTTGTTAGTTTGACACCTATCAAATTTTGGCCATTACTAGAAAACGGTGTTAAATGATTTATTTCTATTTTAAGGGAATTATTAACCTCCGATATTAATGAATATTCTTTTTGTTTTGATTTTTTCTAATATTGACACTTTTTTTAAACTAAATTATACGATTATTGTCTACTTTGCATGGTTTTGTAGGAGAGAATTCTTACAAGCACCTCAAGGAGTTTCATATCATGTGTTTCATGATGAGATCACAAGGTATAACCAATGAGCAATTGAAGTTATGGTTTTTTCATTCTCTTTATTTTATAAAGATAAGGATTGGTTATTTTATTTCCTTTTTGATTCAATTAGTAATTGGAATAGTTTGAAAAGATTGTTTTTTGAGAAATTTTTCCTTACTTCATGTGCATTGAAAAGAGATTTGTAAAATAAGATAATTCAGTGGGGAGACTTTGTATGAATATTAGGAAAGATTTAAACAGTTTTGTGCAAATTGTCCACAATATCAAATTCTTGACCAACTACTGATCCAATATTTTTATGAATGCCTTTTGTTGACAGAAAGAAATATGATTGATGCAGCCCATGGTAGTGCAAAAATGAACAAAATACCTGATGAAACATGAAATTTGATCTCCAATATAACAGCAAATGCAAACAGTTTGGGGAACGACAAGATGTCCCAAAAAATATCGATGAGATAAGTATTTCTTTCCTTGATCATAAGTGGGATGCTCTAACTTCTATTTTAGAAAGGTTAGTTCTAGGATATATACAACAAGTGAAATCATGCAGAATTTGCTCGAATATGGGTCACCAAACCGACATGTGTCCTACTCTTGAAAAGGAGTCTAACGAACAATTGAATGTTGTAGGCAGACTTTCAGGATAGTCCGAAAGAAAATACGATTCTTACTCCAACACTTACAACCAAGATTTGAGAGATCATCCAAATCTAAATTATGAGGCTAGACCACAAGAATTTCTCTAACAATCTTATAGAGAATCATGTCGAGCCAATGACAATAAACAAATGTGTTTATTGGGAAACAATCTAATATTTTTATGATTTTTACTTCATATTTATTTATATTGATTTAATTTAGATTTGATTTTGATTTTTCTTAGGTGAATAAAAGCTAGAAAACTTGATGTCCAAAAGTGTTCTATCGTTAAGGCATGTTCATGCCTTAACAGATTTTCATTTCTATCCAATTCAGGTTTCCTTCAGAAAATGGACAAGGTGTGCCCACACCTTAAATAACCTTCGTTACTACCCACAATACGAAGTGTTCTAAAAAATAAACAGAAGTGGTCACAGTTTAAAACGTGCCCACATGTTAACTCTTTGTTTGACTTCATTTGAATTGATTCTCCATTCTTCACTCCACCTTAGGTGAGTATTGTTCTCACCTTCCTTTTTTATTTCTTTGTTCTTTTTCTTTTATTTTTTTGATTAATTTTATGCATTCTTTATCTCCCAACTTAAGCGTACATTGGGGATAATAAATGATTTAAGTGTGGGGGATGTTATGTACTTCACTACTTACATATATTGAATTTGCTTTATAGGTCTTTCTTTTTTCTTGAAAAATTTCAAGTTTTTTTAGTTGAAGTATGCTATTTGATTAGCCGGAGATTTATGAGAAATGACTTGTATCAAAAGTTTTTTTTGTACTTAAAACGGTTGTTCATGTTTTTAATAGTTTTCTTTGAAAGATTAATACGTAAGAATCGATACAAACCCTACTTAAAAGTGAAACTTTGAGCCGAAAATGAGCAATTTTATTCTTTGTACTCAAGATTGTTTTTTTGTACTCAAGATTGTTTTTTTTTTATGAGTGATTATCACATATGAAATTCACATTCTAAAACATGCTTTATTATGTATTTCAAGATCATATTTTTAGAATTTCATGTATTAAAATGACAAAAACATTTAAATTTTATCTCTTTTGGCTTTCGAAGAAAAAACAAATTGTTACCTTGATTTCACAAACTCTTTAGTTAACTAAATTGAGTCTACAACCTCTTTCTTATTTTACAATTATCTCAATACAACACATAACCTTTTATTTTGACTTTCATTTCAAACTCTTGTACCAAACGTATATATAGTTAATTATATGGTTTTAGTTATTTATTTATCTCAAAAGAGAGATAATGATTGAAATCTTGATATTGATATTTCATGGTATGATATGAAAAATGAATTTTGTGATTGAGCAAGGAAGAAAGAAACTTGATTATCATCTTGTCTACTTTTTGCCGATTATTCGGGTCGGATACCTCGGATTTGACCCGATTTAGCTCTTGTACATCTTCTAACTAAGAGCTAGAAAGAAAAATGAAGAAGATGATGGAAGAAAATGAAAGCACTTGTGGGTTTTTCATTTTTGATGTGAAAATGAGACGAGTGAAAACTGAAAACCAAAAGCATGCATTTCCCGAATCACGTCCTTGCACCTTTTTTTAGACTCCTTTTCTTTTTTTTCCCGCTTGAATCCTTCTTTTTTTTTTTTCGCTTGGATCTTTCTTTTTTTTTTCCACTTGCACTTTTTTTAAAACCCATGACCACATTATTTTTTCCTTCAAGTCCTTTTACTGTTTTTTGACCTGATTTTTTTTCCTTAGCCCCTTCATCTTTTTGGCAACATACTTTTTTTTTAATTCATATCTTTGCGCCTTTTTTTAACCCATGACCACACTTGTTTTTTTTTCTATTTAAGTTCTTACACTTTTTTTACCCTTCTTTTGTCGCTTAGGCTTTTTGTCTTTTTTAGACCACACTTTGGTATTTTTTTTTTTATTTAGGTCATTGCACTTTTTTTTACCTTTTTTTCTGATCAAATTTTTTGTCTTTTTGGACACAAGTTTTTCTTCTTTTGGTTTTTTTGCTTCAAAGATGATCATCTTTTTGTTTCTACACCTCATTCATTTCAATTACCATAGGTATAAAGCGCCCAAACTATTCATGAGAAAATTCTAATGTCCCTAAGTGGTCATCCATTGTTGTTTTCACCACAACTTCTTTTTTTTTTTCATTTGCATCCTTTCTTTTCGTGCAGCTACTTCTTTTTTTTTTCATTTGTGTCCTTTTTTTTTTAATATCTCTACTTGGTCATTCTATTTTTTTTGGATCTTACGGTTTTTTTTTTCATTTAAATCCTTTTACTTTTTAGTTTGACCCTTTTTTCATTTCGTTAACATTCCTTCATCTCTTCGGAGCCACACTTTTTTTTGGGTTTTGCTTAGTCCTTGCATTTTTTTAACCCTTTTTTACGTCTCTAAGTGGTTATCTGCTATTTTTTTACCATAGCTTTTTTTTTCATTCGCATCCTTTTTTTTGTATAGTTTTTTTCCTCGTTCGCATCCTTTTTTTTTTAAGACGTCACTGCTTGATCGTCCTATATTTTTGGGACCCTATGTTTTTTTTTTTCTATTCAAATCTTTACATTTTTTTTCATTTTGACATGATTTTTTTACTTGAATCTTTCATCTTTTTGGGACTGTATTTTTTTTTTGGACCCTATTTTTTTCATTCAAGTTCTTGTATTTCTTCATATTGACCCCTTTTTCGCTTAGATTTTTCATCTCTTTGAGACCATAATTTATTTTTTTATATGTTTCATTCAAGTCCTTATACTTTTTTTTAACCCTTTTTTCACTTGAATCTTTCATCTTTATGAGACCACATTTTGTTTTTTCATTCAAATCCTTCTACTTTTTTTAACATTTTTTTTACTCAAGTTCTTCATCTTTTTTGAATATAGGTTTTTCCTTTTTTTTTTTGGGTTTTACGGATGATCGTTTCTTTATTTTTAAACTATGATTTTTTATTTTTTTTCATTCGGGTCCTTGCTCTCTTTTTTTTTGCCCCACTTGTCCATTCAGGTCATTTTCTACCTTTTTCTTGCTTTAGTCCTTTATCTTTTTTAAATATGGGTTTTCCCCCTTTTTTTTTTGCTCCATGGATAGTCATTCATTTATTTTTAAACCATAATTTTTTATTTTATTCCGTTCAGGTACTCCTTGCTTTTTTAACCCTTTTTTCTCTCTTGAGTTCTTCATTTTTTTTAATATAGATTTTTCACTTTTTGTTTTTTTAAACCCCATAAATAGTTATTCATTTATTTCTATTATCTTTTTACTCCCCTTATTATATTTTTTTTTATCTCATTTGTTGTTTGTATAGTAAAAAATTTATAATCTACATTTTATGGGCACTCCGCGCATTCGCACAAGACAATGACTAGTGTATATATAGATAATGTATCGTTTATCACCGTCTTGTTAAATTCTTAGAATTTTCGCTTGACTTTTGGGGACAAAAAAACTAAAAGAATCTAAATTTAATCTGCCACAAATTAAGGAGACAATGACGACTCGATTAAACTAACGCATATTTAGTCAAATAATTGAATATTAATATTTCTTAACAAATATTCTGAATTTGACTCTTATAAATAGAAAAACAGATATCGAGAGAATTTTATTCCCTTAAAAACTAAATTTAACTTGAAATAAATTTAGTCAAATTCAACGTTATTATCGAATATCAATAATATATTTAAAAAAAAAAAAAAAAAAAAACAACCCCAAGAGCAAGTACTTTTGATAAAAACCGAACATGAACGGGAGTTGTCTGCTAGAACTAGGCAATTGACAACACAATGTTATTGAGGCAAACCCCATTAATTTAGCCTTCTTTGGGTTTTTTAGCTTGAAATGTGTAATTAGGGACAAAAATAAAAAACTGCTACCCGTCACATCAAGAAGCAAATTTCATGGTTTTGTCCAGTAAGTTGCTATCAAATAATTTGTTTTTTCTCATTAAACTCATATAATAACTAAATAAATAAAAATTATTAAGATTTAAATCTACTCTATATAAAAAAAAGTATATTAAGTGCATGTAACGCCTACTCGTCCATCAAACAATTTGCATTCTATATCTCATTTTAATGCTTCTTAGCCACAATTGATCCAAGCTAAAGAAAATGCATATCATCCAAAAACTATGCTTTTATAAGAATGCAATTAGAGGAGATATCAAATGAATAATCTATATTCCAATTGAAGAGAAGCTAGAATATCTGGATTGGGGAAAATTACAGGAATTACATTACTAGTTTCAGAGTAGGTCCCTGCTTCTTTCAAATGAAGAGAGAAAAGGGCAAAAAAAAAAAAAAAACAAACAGAGAGAGACTAAAGGCAAACATTGAGAAAAAATTATCACAATAAGATAGAAATTTTTATTTTTTTTAAAAGAAAAGATATTTGGGCTAGATTATTGAATAAGAAAGTTGTGGTTAGACTATTAGTTTAATATTTTTAATATAAAAATTTATTAATATAATAATAATGTTCTTCTCTTTTATAAAAAGAGAGGATTGTCCAATAGGTAATATACCTTAGAAATGCCTGGCTCCATCCTGCCTGCCTTTAGCCTCTACTATATTTTGATTCGTCACATTTGATAGAGAGGAATTCTAATATGCTTCAGCTTCAGAAAATGGCGACAATGACCTTTGATTTTCAAAGGAAATTCTGTCCATAGGAGGGTGTTACTGTAACTGCATATATGTGGAGAAAAATCCTAGAACTCTGTACTCTCTATCAGCCGCCTCAACTCCTCCATGGCCAAGCCACGGTCGGCTTCCCAATTGTGCCCTCCCAGAGAGAGAGAGAGAGAGACTCCGGTCCGTCCGGAGAAGTGTGGGAGAGATCAAAAAGGGATATATAGGAGCCAGAGGGGGTGGGGAGAGAGACAAGTTTGGTATGCACGCGCTTTATACGACATAAAGGTGACAGGGTGTTCGTGTGAGGTTGGTAATGATATTAATTAATAATTAACATTTCTGGTCCAACAAGTAACTTCCTAAAAACTCATTAAAAACAGCCGTGTGGATGTTGTCGTCTCGTCCACACCCACTCGTAGAAAGGAAGAAGGATTCTCATTAAAACCCCGTAATTTCTGGTCGGGCTAATGCTATGTAAAGTGCATTCCTTTCGCATTGAGGTGCTTTTCGTGTACTTCGTAGAGCTTAGGAAAAACCAAAGCAAAAATTTGTGAAAACACTTGCATGGAGGTCTTGATTTAATTTAAAAATATTATATATAAAATAAAATAAAATTATAATAAATTTCAAAATTTCAAAACACAACCTCTCAAAGGTGTTAACTAATAAAAATAAGCTTTCAAATTCGTTTGCCCAAATTTAAATTTTTAAAAACTATGCCGAGTCAATTATAAAAATCGAACCTATAAGGTAATTCTCGATCAAGCCCATGCAAAAGGATCCGACCCGACCCTTGTTGGGTTTCCTTTTCCTCTTTCTAATATTTTCCTTAAAATCGCATTCAATCTATCCGTAAAAGTGATTAAAGGTACTGGTTCCTCTTGAGGTGTTACTTGCATAAAAAGTCTTAAAATATATCCAACGATTACTCTCACACTTGTGAATAATATAATACCACAAAATTAAAAAAGCCCAAGTAAATATGCCGTCAGAAAGTAAAAATAATCCCTAAAAAATTGGACAAAGTACAAGAAACAACAAATACAAGAGTTAAACCCTATTATTTTTTGTTTTCACCGCTGTTATCTGGAATTTATTTGATTAATTCGATTTAAATATTATAGAATTTATTTTTAGAGATTGACTCTCTTAAATTTTTTTTCGTTATTTTCAAAACTTAATGCCATTGACCATTCAATCCAAAAAAATTTAGTTAAAAAAGATGAATCTTAGAAATATATATTTTACTTGCTAAACAAATTGTTCTCCGCTATAAAAGGAAAATATTATGACAGGGTATGGATTCGATTGCGTTAAGAGATTCCTACCCCTCTAGGAAGGATCTAAGTCGGTCAACTCGGATTAATCAGAGAGAAATTCTGAATACTGAACGGTGGACCAAGTCTAAAGACACTTAAAAAAAAAAAAAAAGTGTGTTGTTTATTGGAGTTTACAGAGCGGAATGGTGACAAGGTAGCCCATTCAGAGGCTTACCAAGAGATGACGAGAGTGTTACCAAAAGTGCAGTGTGAATGTAACATAAATTTGAACAATTATGCAATGGGGTTATGAGGTGATTACCGTGAGTGATTGTGAAATCGAATAACAGTAATGGTTGATGGTAATGTTTGAATGGTAATAACACTAGTAAGTAATGATTATGTATGTAGATGTATCATTTAAATATATTTTATAAATGATTCATTTTCATTGCACAAGCATATTATTTTAGAGGAAGAGCAATTTTCCCTAAGATGCTTGTTCACAATAGAAGGAGCTCAACACAAAAATCCCTATTTGCCCCGTGATGCTTATGCTGTACTGGGTACAGCTTAGTTGTCTTGGAATTGATTTTTGATTTGTTTTAATCATAAGTAGACAAATAGTGACATGCACAACATCCAAGAGTAGATCTTCGAACTATTGTAAGCCAAATATGATATGGTTGTGGGAGGTTGTTACAAAACAAAAGCAAGGACATCTTAATTGCTACAAATGTGTTCTGAGGCCAAAATTGAGTAAAGGGAAAATGGTAATGAGAATGGGACGCCTAAAAAAACCTTATTTAGAGCGGAGAACTTTTAAATCGAACAAATTTAAATATATTTTTTTAATAAAATTATTATCAAAATTTGAGATTAAGTTTTGGATTTTTGTTATTGTCATTATTAATAATAAATAAATTATTATTTATCATATTCTTATCGATAGAAAAATTAGATAAAAAGAAGACAAAAAAAAAACAATAGAGAGAAAGTGAAGAAGGAGAGGACACATCCATTCTTCTTGAATAATTTTAGTCCTCTTCACTGTATGAAAGTTTTTAAGGGAAAGTTTTAAGGGCGTTCGCTCCCCCGAGAGGCCCTTAATTCAACATCATTCAAACATGGCCGACGTTTGGGTAGGCAACACCGCCGCATTATTTGAAGGTTTTGTTTTTAAGGAAACGATGATTATCGAAAGAGCCCCCCTTTTTGACGAGGAGGCAAGTGGGTGACTTGTTGTGCCTTAAACGTCACTCCAATAATAAGCTAAGAACCAAATCAACAGATCAGCCTCTCCGAATTTGTCATTCAGGAAAAAAAAAAAGAAAAAGAAAAATAAGCCGCATTTTTGGAACTGTTTTACCATTGTTGTCGGCAATTAGAAATTGAGAATGATTAGAACACAACTCCCAAAAATGGATAGGACAAGTTTACTGCGTGTATAAATATGATACCAATACTTGGGGTTTAAAATAAGCAATATTTAAATAATCAAAAAGAAAAAAAAATTATATAATCAAATCCGGATGAATTGCTTGAATGAATGGCACGAAAGCAACCATAGCCCGTATGTCATGCACACGATATTTTCTTTTAAAGGAGTAGGTAGGAGTTTCAGTACTTTTAGTTATAAACGTATACAGGAAGATAGTAGGCACGGGGTGGTTTCGGCCCGGAAATCGGGCCAGTTGCCCCGTGAAAGTCAGGACCGAAAACCAGCCCAGGCTACAATAAATTGGAATCGAACCAACCTGACAACAATACGCGGGCCGATTTTGTTCCTATTTTTTTGAACCGGAGCCAGCTTGCTGGTTTCACGTAAGAAAGACTCTCTCTGTCTCTCTCTCTCTCTCTCTCTCTCTCTCTCTCTCTCTCCTCTTTTCAATTTCTTTCCCAGCATGTGCACCTCCTGCGTTTCCCCTTTCCTTCTTCTTCGACAGATAGTGAGTCCTCTATCTCTCTCTCAAATCAATATCAAAACTCATCTTTTCTCTAAAATTAATGCTCAAAATCAAACCTAGCACATCAAGAAATGTAAAAAGGCCATCAATTTTAAGTTTTCTACCCAAAAACTCAAACACGCTGTCATCTGCCATAGTCACCAGCAGTAAGAAACAAATCTTTGATAATTGCTTGAATCTTGATCTTTTCGAGCCTTTGTACATGCGTAAAACCTCAGAAGCCAATTTTTAACACCATGATGCTCCAATTTCCATTTTTGTTGCCAATCACCACTCTCCACCATAGATTCAGGTAAAGATCGCCATTGATGGTGGTTTGAAACTCCAAAAATTGGTTTTTAAACATCCTTTTGTGATTTTTGTGCTCCCAATGACCAAAAACTTGAGTTTTAAACATTAATTTTCAAATCCTAGATTTCGGTTCAAGTTTTGGACGGTTTTAGCAAGGCGTGAAGGAAAAAAAAAAATTATCAACCGATCAAAAAACTGTCAAACGGACTTGGCACAGCAAGCTTGACTCAGTGAGCCTAATTTAGTGGGCCGGGCCAGTTCCGAGAAAATTTTTTGGAACCGGCCCGACAAGGCCCGAGAAATGCCTCAGAACCGCGACCGAACTGAGCCGTGGTTGCTAGGCCTATCCTGAACCGGATCAGAACCGGTCTAACCCGGCCCAGACCCAACTCTATAGAAAGATTACTCTTATTATATAATTTTAAACTCATAAAATTCTTAATGACGAGAACAAAGGGTTGAGCGGCGTGGATTGGAAATGTGAAGCCTAACAAAAGAGAATAAGGTTGACACAATGGGCTCATTTCAACGAGGTCCACTGCACAAAGGCGCTTGCTTAAATGGGCAAAAATGAGCTTGCAAGCAATTTCCATTGAGGTTGTCCATAACAAAGGCGCTTAAATTTTAGATCCAATATTATTAATTTCATTTATGATTAGAAAGGTAGGAAAGGTGATGGGCATCACAATGTAACGGATTTTCGATCGCTTGTTGGTGCAATTTCTATTCTTGAAAATATTTTAATTTCTTTTTTTTTTTTTTGGTAACGAAAGAAAACAACAGCTTGCACCGCAAACCCAACCCAAAAGGCATACTCGCAGAGGAATTTCTTCCTTGCCTTAGGACTTTGATTCCCTCAGCATCCTCCTTCAGAATGGGGATCAAAGCTGGAGGAGGGTGCGGGAAATCTTTGAACCTTTGAATCAGCGAATAACCAAGGGATGCCATGAAATCTGTACAACGGTTTCCTTCCCTAAATGTGTGGTGCACGACAACAACATTGACCTGTTGAATGAGTAATTTTCACTCTTCCACAATCATGCTAAGAGGATTATCTTTGACCACGCCTCTTCTCAACATTTGAGCAACCAGCAAGAGTGGACTTCCAACTTGATGCCACACAAGTTCGTATTTCTAACCATCCTTAAACTCTCTCTCACCCCCCATAACTCCGCAACAGGAACAGAAAAATCTCCAACATTGACTAAGAAACCAGCAATCCATTCTCCTCTGTCATCCCTAAGGACTGCTCCTGCTGCAGCTTGACCGATAGTTTTGGACACTGATCCATTAGTGTTGAGTTTCAGAATTCCTCCATCCGGAGGCTTCCATCCAACCCAATTGATGGTTCTATCACTCCTGATCTTCTCCTTGATGGTTGCAGAAAACTGCAATGCAGAGCTGCATGCCCATCTAGCAGTCTGTATGGGTGGGAAGTCTCCTTACGGTGAACAAAATTGCACCTGCTCTTCCATATAATCCACAAGGTGGCTAAGAATTTGCAATTATCCAAAGCGAAAGAACCAAAAATATAGCCCTTGCTACCAGCTTTAACCCATTCTACAATGTTCTCTTCCCAAAAGCCTCTACATCTTTCCACCCCTGGAAAAACTAAACACCAGACTTCCCTGGCCACATAGCAATCTCTCAAACAATGAGCAATGGTTTCCTCCAGTCCCTTACAACGAAGGCAGTCAGCGTCTAAGGAAAAGTGTCTTCTCTGTCTCTCGGCATTGGTCATGATCTTGTTGCAAGCCACCAGCCACAGAAAAAATCTGATTCTTTCATAACAAACAACCTTCCACACCCAACTCCAGTCACTGGCAGAGCTCCTACTTCTGAGCCTCGAAACCTGGATGAGACTATAAGCTGAAGCTGCTGAGAAGGTCCCATCCACATTACCCTGCCAATAAAAGTTGTCAGAACTGTTATTAGCCTCTGGGATGATAATGCTTCTGATTTCCGCCACCTTGCTAAAGGGGAGCATTCTCTCTGGGTCCACAGTTTTCCACTCTTTTTTGGCATCAATGAAGTGCCCCACCTTCAGGTTAGCCTCTTCACTGTTGACTGTGGCCAAAGCATGATTTAGTAAAGGATCCTTTCCCACCCAAATATCAGTATATTAAAATTTTAACCCATACTTATGAGATGTCTAATTTGTAAACTGCCTCCGCCTATGCTCGCAATCAAATAAGCAATAAATTCAGTTCATTTGTAAAGAAATCTCATGTTTAGGAATGCGAAATTCATTAATTAAAATAGAATAATATGCTAATTAGAAAATAAATGCATATAGACCCATAAACTCTTGTAAAGTTTATTTATAATTTTTTATTAATTTATGATTTTTATAGAATTAAAAATAAATTTCATATTTTTTAAATAAAAAATTGAAATTAGAAATGAATTTTACTAGAACGATATAAATATTTTTAAGCTCACATAAAATGCCCATAACTAATGATTTTAATTCAGAAACGAGTAAAGTTGGCCTTCCCTTGGAAATTTAAATCCGAGAGGGAGTGCGTGAATCGAAGCTGCTTGATGACAAAAGCGTCTGTCATGCGGTGGGAATTTATAGATAAGGATACATTCAGTTGATCACGCTTCCCAATTCTCTCTCTCCAACGTCACCTCTTCCCTCTTCTTTCTTTATTCTTCATCTCCACACCCCTCTCTCATTTGAGTGGTCAATCAAGAGCAAAGAATGATGAATTCGAACAGTGAAGCTCAGCATCAGCGTATTGCGAGAATCTCAGCTCATCTCAACCCATCGAATTCCACGGTACCCATCTCTCTTATCTGTTTTCCCAATTTCAGTTTCATTCATCTTTTTTAGGGTTTCTGATTTTGGGATTATAAAATTGTTAAAAGATGGAGCAAGGCACATTGTTGGGAAGAACGAATTGCCGATCAAAAGGAGGAGCCTCCGGATTCAAAGTAGCAATACTGGGAGCAGCAGGAGGAATAGGTCAACCTTTGGCTATGTTGATGAAGATGAATCCTCTTGTCTCTGTTCTTCATCTCTATGATGTTGTCAATACCCCTGGAGTTACTGCTGATATCAGTCACATGGATACTGGTGCTGTGGTATATGGCAGTGATATCAAACAACATCTTCCTTGAATTGACTTAAGTCGGTTGTTTGAAACTTCCGTTCTTACTTAGCTTCATGTGGTTTCTAGGTACGTGGTTTTCTAGGTCCACAGCAATTGGAGAATGCTCTAACAGGCATGGAGCTTGTTGTAATTCCAGCTGGTGTACCAAGGAAGCCTGGAATGACCAGGGATGATCTCTTTAATATCAACGCTGGAATTGTAAAAACTCTTTGTGAAGGAATTGTTAAGTGCTGCCCTGGTGCAATTGTTAACCTGATCAGTAATCCTGTGAACTCCACTGTTCCCATTGCTGCAGAGGTGTTCAAGAAGGCTGGAACCTTTGATCCAAGGAAACTTATGGGGGTGACGATGCTTGATGTTGTTAGAGCCAATACTTTTGTGGTATGTATTCTTTCCTGGAAGTTCATCTTTAAATTTGACAATCTAGAAGACAGATTCAGGCAAATTCGTGGCTACTTTGAAGTTGATGTATTAAGTAGGAGTTTGATTCCCAATCATGATTGGCATTCTAATGCTTAATTGGTGAACAGATGAACCAAGCTAGTGTTTTCTATATCATATAAAAAGATGCAAGCAGAACTTTACTTGCAAAAGGGGGTTGTATCTCAAAGAAAGCGTAGCTAGTTTACTGATTCGTTTCTAATAGGGCAATTCTTTCCTGTCCTGGGGTGATTGTGATTTGAGCTGATAGTGAGTTTTATTGCTTAGAGTTATGAGCTCGGGGCCCTCAAATAATGCCCTCAGATTTTGGCCTATCAAGCTCAAAGTCTCTGTATTCTGCCTCTCTACTGAGCTTGGTCATTCAAGCACAGGGAGCACAGGGTATAACTATGCTGCCTCATGGATTTTATCCTCATCTGTCACTTGCCTCCCAAGACTAATCTGATTATATGGGTTATTCAGTGTGCTATACATTAGAGACAATGTAAAATAGTTGCTGCAGGGGACTAAATGGGTCTTTCGCCGATGGCTTTTGCTTTAGTTTTGCATCTTGAACAATATCCTTGCCACTTTTGTTTCTCATTCCTGCAGGCAGAAGTTTTGGGGCTTGATCCCAGAGAAGTCGACGTTCCTGTGGTAGGGGGTCATGCAGGAGTGACAATTTTACCGCTCCTTTCTCAGGTTTATAACATGATTTTTTACTTTTCCAGATTTGATTGCTTGACTGAATTCTTTTATTGTTCTTCATTTGATGAAAAAGAGCCTCTCTTAAACTGAAAGTAAAATCTTATTTTAGGTTAAACCACAATGCTCTTTCACCCCAAAAGAAATAGACTACCTGACTGCTCGCATTCAAAATGGTGGTACAGAAGTAGTTGAGGTAAGAAATTTATGTTGTGCTTAAAATATCCCTTCTAGATTTACATGCCAATGCAAAAACTTGCTAATCTTTGAAGTCCACTACCGCTCTGCTGATAAGTAATTCTCCTTCACATTTAACATTCTTCCTGGCACCTCACTAAGTTTGATACCATAGTCTCACAGCATAACGGACACACAAAAGAACTAGTTGTAAATAAGTTAGCTCCTCTTTAAGTTGGAAGGAAGTATAAGGTAAAATGACAGTCAAGTATGCCTTACGAGACAGAGGAACTTTTTTCTTACTAATCTGTAGAGGAATTATGAACATTCTATCAGATCTCTTGTGGAATTATTTGGAGGATACGAAACCAACAACTGAGGTATTGTCTCTCCCAATTGGTTGAACCAACAATCATTACAAGGCCATCTAATATTTCTATGGAACACTAGTTATAAACTCTTTGTTTCCTCTAGTTTATCCATCTCTGTCTAGTTGCCACCATAATTCTTAAGGAAATTGTAATCACAGAGTTGGACAAGTCTCAGCAATTATAAATTCTTTTCCTATTAAAAAAAATTATAGGGGTTGAAGGCTATTATATAATTTGCATATTCTTTTCGAGTTGTAAGTCTTTATAACTGACTTCACATGAGCACAATTAAAGAAACTGACCTTTTCTGTGATTTTGTATCCCCATTCCATAAATATTTTAAAATTGTTCAGTCATGTCTTTATCTTCCTATCAGCAGGCAAACTTCATGTTATGACTTGGGCTCTAATGTTATATATATATATATATTTGGTACAGACTTCCCAGAATACAACAGATGGTTTCTTTACTAAATAAAGGAGCATTAGCTCCCAGACTTTGTCTACACCCTCTTGCATTTTTTTTTTCCTGGAAAAAGTATCAAAACTCTGAGGTGAATATTAGTGCACCACTTTCATGGATTCCCTTAGAAAGTAGATGAAACATCTTGATCTAGGAGTATTTCAGGAGGAAGTTATCATTTGAGATGTAAGGTAAAAAAAATTAAGGCTCTTATTGTGTTTTGGCGATTTTATTCTTAACTATGATTTTGGGGGGGGGGGGGTAATTCTTCAGAGACCTTGTTATTACTTTCCCTTTGCTAACCATATCAAGTAGTTGATTCCCGACAAAAATGTGTTCTTACAATGCAAAGATGGGGCACAAGAGAGAAATATAGAACCATTTCACATTAACCTTGTAAAGGGAATGTGTAAATCTTGTTTAGTCAGTAAGTTATTAGTTGAACCACATATTAAACTTGATAACATGAAGCTAAGGTATATTGTATTACACCTCTTGAACTTTGTGTCATTTGCAACAAAGACCTTGAATACTTCATATTTTTTGAAATAGGTGTCGCAACATTGACAATTTGGCCCTGTGCATTGTATGATGTCTAGAGAATGTGGTAATAGTCTAAACACTGAAGCTGTTGAAGAGCATATTAGATATACATTGTGTACTTATATTGAAGGAAGTATGAGGCGTCAACAGTGGAAAACACTGATTCAAGCAATTTCTAAAGGCTCAAGGGCATGTTATGCAAAATCTTGCAAGTATTTGAGTAAACTGAGGACATATGGATGCATCTGCTAAATCGTAAATTTCAAAATTAAATAGTTGAAGATCCCTTTTAAATTGCACAAAGTTTTGGGGCTTCTTTCAATTAAGTTCAACACTAATAAGTAATAATAAAGGATAATGGTTAGAAACTACATTTTGAAAGTTAGATAAGGAGAATTTCTTGTACCAACGCCAAGTATTGTACAGATTTATTTATGGCTATGGTTTTTGGTGAATACTAATGGATCATAATAGATAATTGAAATTCTTAAGCACAAAATGAAGAGTGATAAAAGTTTAATCATCAACCTTCATATAAAAAGAAGATTTTGAAACTAAATATATTTTGGTTATCAGATTTTAATATGCAAATGCCATTGTCTTCTTTGTTTTCATGAGCCAGCAATCAATGGGTTGCACTAGGCCACCTGACTGCAGTCATCAGGACTGCAAAACACCTATTAGCAATCTGGACAGTAGGCAGATCTGATCACCTTGTCTTCTGGTTTAGTTGTAGGGTTAATAGCCACAATTATCCTAAAACAACAGTGGGGACTTTTTCCAATCCTGAGGAGCTCTTTCCCTTTTTGGCTACTGTTTTCTTTTGAAATTAGTGGCTTGAATTGAATTATATTTCTCTATGGACAAGATGGAAATAGAAGTCTCCTCACAGAACTCGTAAGATGCAGCAATACACCCAAACACTGAATAAAGATTGTCGGCATGTGTTTGTTTTCTTATGAGATTTTCCATGAAGAGTGGAAGAATGGATATTTTTATACACTGATCGTAATAATAATAACTCAATCTGTTTGTGTTAATGGTAATTTGTTAACCTGGAGGGACAAGATCAAGAGGCACATGTGAAATGTCTAATAAAAATGATATTGGCTGATTCTGTCTATCTGTTTCTGTCTCTATATGTCATGCACATGCATTCATGTGCCTGTTGTAAACTCCTTGTGGATTAGTATTGTGGCTTTGCATCTTGTCCAACTCCCTTATAGAGAACCACTTAGCTGGAGCATTTCAATGGTTAATTCCCTTTTCTTTTAATTGAAAATAGTTTTGATGACACTAGGATTATTGAACTTATGCACAAATGAGGTTCCATGGTATGCTGTTGCCTCTATGTTTTAGACCACTTGTTCAGGTAATAGAGAAGCAAATGGAGCCATAAAGCAGTATACAGTTACAAGATACTTTCTTTAATCATTAGGAAAAGTCAAGTTTAAAATCAACTTTTTTATCAAAATGAAGGGGATTAATTTTCAGGGAAGATTTTTCCTTGCAACTCATTGTTATGGACATCACAAGAGCCTCTATGCAAGTGAAGGCCTGATTAAGACTAGTAAACATTTAGGTAGATGACTGATGCTAGATCCATTTTTAGTTACATTGGTTGAAACCATCACTTCTCTTTGGATGTTTGAGTATGGTGATGGAGAGAATTGTATGATATAGTTCTACACATCCTCGGGTCAAAACATGCTCATATCACATGGATATCTTCTCACTAATATATTAATTAGATTCAATTAGAGTCAGGAAGGACACTAAAGTTCTTTGGCTGTTGTTGTGGAGACACAAGTCTTATCTTCTGGATTGATTATTTATTATTGGGTGTGTTGGGCTTCTGGATTGAATTCTTGCTGCAAGAAGGTAACCCCATGTCTCTTATTCGCGATGAGTGACGGTGTTTGTTGCTGTGCAAGCCATGTGCTGTCTTGGTTTAGTTATGGTGGAGTGTGTTCCTTGATTCCTGCCCCCTTTCTCATTGATCCAATATTCTTTGCCTCCTCTTATACTACCTGATAATATTAAAAAAGTTAATTGGGATCTGTCATGTCTTCTGCAGGCAAAGGCTGGGAGTGGATCTGCCACGTTGTCTATGGTTAGTAAATAAACAAAAATTATTGTTATGTATTTTAATCTAATCTTCCACCTGATGTCTAATTGTTGAGCTCCTAAACAATTTGAAGAATTTTTCTTGCAGGCATATGCTGCCGTAAAATTTGCTGATGCATGCCTTCGTGGTTTGAGAGGAGATGCTGGCATTGTTGAATGTGCTTTTGTTGCTTCTCAGGTAACATTTCCCGATTCTCATTCTGTTTATATTCATCGTTCTGCCTGTAGACATGCGAGGTTATAATTACCATGTGGGGGACCCTCCTAAATCTCCCTCCTTTCTAAATAAAGTTCAAACGTCAGATTATACTCACCAATAAACTAATGCATTGCGTTCTATAGGTCACAGAGCTTCCTTTCTTCGCATCCAAGGTACAGCTTGGCCGTACAGGAGTCGAGGAAATCTACCCTCTTGGCCCCTTGAATGAGTATGAGAGGTAACAGTGACTGTTTGGAATCTCTCTTGGGCCTCTACTCCATAGCCTGTCTTCTAATATCTAATAAAACCTTGACAGGGCTGGCTTAGAGAAGGCTAAAAAGGAGTTAGCAGCAAGCATTCAAAAGGGCGTATCCTTCATTAGAAAATGAACGGGGTACTGATTACTCTATTCTCTTCTTTTTAGAGATCACTTTTAGAAATAAGTGGTAGGTTGTCTGCTGTACCAAAATCAGATAGGCATCAGTCTCCCTAGCGTGTTGCCGATGTAGCAAAACCACCAAGCGGTATCACAGATGTGCGAGGCTGTTTGTATGTTGGGGCTCTTGTTAAATTCATTCAAATAAAAGGTGAATTAGTTCATATCCCTAATCCTGAGATTGTCTGTCTCATCCTTTTCTTGTCAAATATGCATCTCATTCTAAGCGTGTTCAAAACAAACTTTATCCTCTTGGATGCTGTGTTTTTACATGTTCTTGCACAAAATGACATGATAATTGTGACAAGAATAGCGCATATTCTAAACCACATCATAATCTTCGAGCTTCAGAAATGGTTAATTTAATGCAACTTGTATGAATGTATGTATGTGACTAGGGCCACTAAACTGAAAACTGTATTTGAGTTGGTTAACCTAGGTTGGACTGCAGGATGTATCTAGGGTGATGAGTTATTGAATGGATCAATTTCTTAACTGTTAGTTGGCCTAATAGGATGTGATGTTAAGTCCCTTAATCAAGATCTCGGATTCGATTCGTGACTTAGACGCGGAGCAAATTACGTTGGAAGGGTAGTTCTTTAAATAGGTCACTGTAAATCCTGGATCAGATTAGTCAAAATATGATTCCGTATACCGATTAGTAAAAAAAAAAAGAAAAAAAAAAAGAAAAGAAAGAATGGACCAATTTCATACTATTTAAGATATAAGCTTTTAGTTGAAATTCTCAGTGTACGATAGGCACAACATTGTATCCTGTATTTGGCGGGGCTGTTTGAAATTCTTGCTGATTTCAAAATCTTTAACATTTTAGTGAGGTGTTGGATTTTATTGGGGCTCAATGAGCCCAAAACGACATGCTTTAGGTTTACGACATGCTTTAGGTTTTTTTTTATTTTTTTGGTATCAAGTCTTTGACACCGTCTGATATTCGGGGTTTTGTTCCGACTAATCCGGATCAACCGCTGTATTGGTTCATTTCGAAGGGCGGGTATCCCAATGGGGAACACTTTATACACGAGAACCCGATATTTTCAGTTAGAGTTAAATTTCGATCATGCTTAAAAGTACTAAATCCCACATTTGAGTCAACCCCACGTACAGTTGAGTCACCCATGTTGGTACATGCTTTAGTCTTTGATTTGCATCTTGGTGATTCGGATCAAATCACTAATTTAGAGCAACGATATTTGAACAAAATGAGTGAAAAAGATAAATGGATCAAATTTTATATAATAGTATATATCATTAAATACTCATACTTTTTTTTGTAATTTTTAGCATGTCAAAATATCTTTCAATTGAGCAACAAATTTTATAAATATGTTGAAATAGACTATAGTATAAATTTAGATACGTTTGATCTTTGAGTTATTCGGTTTCTTTCCCATTATTTTTTTTTAGTTTAAATGGGCTTCCATTTCTTCAAAATCCAAGGCGATTTTTTTTTTTGTATCATGTCTTGGATACCGTCCGGTATCCTAGATTTCGCTCCGATTAATCCGAACCAATTATTACAGTGGCTCCTTTCAGAGGGCGGGTTTCCCAACGGGGAACGCTCTATACACATGAGAGCCTGATACTCTCAACGAAAGTCGAATTTCGATCA
Source organism: Dillenia suffruticosa (assembly GCA_033439265.1). Lineage (NCBI taxonomy): Eukaryota > Viridiplantae > Streptophyta > Magnoliopsida > Dilleniales > Dilleniaceae > Dillenia > Dillenia suffruticosa. The sequence continues at coordinate 6,286,024 of JAVTVX010000027.1, forward strand.
TATTTAGGGGTACTCAACTCCACATCTAATTAAACCAACCCACGTTAGTAAAATCCAAGATGATCTCAGGTTGGAATAAAAACTTTACTCAGAGAGCTATGCAAAGAGTCCCCAAGGAGATAGTCTAGTGATATAAATCTTTTTTCTTAATATGACGATTTCATATTCAAATCCTTATAAAAAAAATTAAAAAATAAAAAAATAAAAAAAATAGGTATGCAAAGAAATCAAAAGGTAAATGGATCTTTTATGCTTTTCATTAAAACGGAATGAAGGTTGCAAAAGGGGCGGAAAGGGTATCATGACAGTCTCCCTGACTGGTCATAGGATTCTACAACCTACCAAGACAGGGGCCTTCTATAGATCTAACCGGAATGTGTAGTTAATCAAATAGCTTGTATACCCAAGTGGAGTTCAAATCCACAACTTCTTTTTTTTTTTAATTTGTTGGTTTTCGGCGTTGATATCTATAGTTATATTTTTCTTATTAATCCAATTTAAATGTTTATGGCGCCTCTAATCGGTGTCAACTAGTTTCACTTCTCTCTCTCTTTCTCTCTTTCTACACACCGACTAAGCATTGCACAAAGTGGCTTTTTTTACCTTTTAAGAAAGATTAGGGTTGGTATAAGGTGAAGTACCTTTAATTGATGAAAAAAGGGGTTGGGGGAGATAGGCAATGGACGCCCGCCCCTCAAAAAAAAAGGTTGATAATCCGATTCCAAGTTCTTTACCCCAATTTCTTATCACTCAACGCATGCCCCCTGCCCCTACTTTTTTATGTTTGAAATTGGAATTGCTAGTAAGCAATTCTCAAGTGATACAATTTTCACTTTACAGCCTTTTCTTCCCCAATTCCACAAACTCTAAAGGTTGAATATTCAAAAAAAAAAAAAAGGTAAGACACATGATGCTGAATCACTTCCTTTGCTTTTGCTTTTGCAAACATCAACAATTGTCTTCCTTCTCCTTTTTCCTAATTTGCTTTAAACCGTGCTTACCATTTTGTCTATATCTCTTAGGCTTTGTTTGGCCTTTCTTAGCTTAGTGTCACCCTAATTCATACATCGAATCTTACCATCAGGAAAACCATATCCAAAGAAATTCAAAAAAAGTGGAGAAATATTCCTCTCGAATTCAACAAAAGTGAAAGGCCTATCTCACGTCCATTATTTGTACTTCAAACTTGTTTATATTTTTTGGTACTATATCAATCGATATTCAAAATTATATTTTGACTAATTCAGTTTAGGAGTTATAGTGATCCATTAATGGGATATTCTCCCAATGTAATTTTTTTCAAATTTGTTTATATAGGATCCGAAGGAAAGTCTTGTTACTTGAGAAAGTTTATAACTAAATCCCCCCCAAAAAATGAAAAATCCACGTGCTAAATGCAGCATTATTTGTTGCAAAGTATTAATTATATTACTTACGCCAAATATAGGATTGGGTTTATAAATAAAAAAATAATAAAAAATAAAATATTAAGGTTAGGGTTCATACCCAGATCGAACATGGGCTACGGTAGGCTTCTAAAGGAGGTCTTTGTAACAATCCAACACCAGAGAGAGTGAAAAAGGGAAGGAGAAAGATGGATTCCAATACAATTTTATTCGGTGCTTGCAACATATCTTGAAATTATTATTCATACTATTTCTATTAAATAATTCTATTAAGTTCTACTAACTAATAATCATTCTATTAATTACCAACTAATTTAACAAATTTTTTAACAATATTCTTAGTATTATAATATTTTTCCCTTAAAAACATCATTGTTCTCAAAAATAGAAAATCAAGAATTAAGATTTTGAATCCATAAATCTTAAATCAAGACTTGCATTTATATTGAGAGATAAAATGATGGTAACAAATAACGGGTATGACTAGTGGGAGAAAAATAGAGATAGTGAAACTTAAGGGAGAAATTTCTTGAATTAGTTTTTGGTGGAGGATTTTTCCTTATGAATATCAAAAGTTCTTTCTTTGGAGAGTTTTGGTCGGAATCCACTATCAACAACTTTTTTTTGGAACAATTGAGATCTTGCTTCTACCAAAGAAATTTTCTCAATGAATCCCAGAATTTTAATTTTTGAAGGATTCGGCAAGAAACTATGATTAATAGATTCTTTTTTGAACATCCAAAACCCTTCTTTTACCATCAACCTTTCTTCACTATATGTAGGTAAAATAAAAGGTTTAGAAAGTGTTTCAATACTTTATTTTTCATACTTATCTTATTCATCATTTTCAAGAAAGTATCGAAATTAGCTTCAAAATTGGCCATAAAAAGTTTCTAACCTTTTATTTTGTTCATCAAACCTTTTGTCAAAATATAGTTTCAATTCGTTAATTTTTGCATCTAGGTTATTGAGTTGTTCTTTGAATCAGACTTACTTTGCCATTTTCTAATTGTTTTGCCAATAATCATGAGGTCCAATACCAATTTGTAACAATCCAACTTTAAAAAGATGGAAAACTTTAAAAAGAGGGAGAGAGAAGGAGGGAGAGAGACAAGGAGTAGTGGAGAGAGAGAAAGCGAGAGAGGGAGAGAGAATACAAAGAAAGAGAAAGAGTGATTCTAATACAATTATATTTAATACCCATTACATATCTAGATATTACTAATTTTACTAACTTCTATTAACTAATTTTACTAAATTCTACTAACTATTAACTATTTTATAAACTATTAACCAATTTATTAACCAATCTATTAACTACTAACTACTCTAACAAATTTTTTAACAATTTTCTAACTTTTACGGTCTTAACGCTAAAACTCGGCCAAAATTTTAAACTTATGAAAATCTTGGCTTGAATTTTAAAAAGTTAACAAAAAATCATCCGGGAGCAAGGCCCAATATCGACCGATTATGCGCAAGTATAAATGCATGAATAATATGAGATTAAATTGTATAAAAATAAATATAAAATGATACATAAAAATAATATTTTATAAAAAATTAGAGAAATATAAAAATATAAAAAAGGAATTTTTATTTAAATATTAATTATTTTATGAAAATAATAGAAGAATTAAATTTTATAATAAGAAATTAAAATGATTAAATATATAATTATTAATGATAAGAAAAATAACATAAAAATAAAAATTGTAATTATATAATTCATTAAATATGAAAAATTTTTAAATATAAAAAATAAAAATTTTTGTATAAATATTAATTATTTTAGTATATTAAAAAGTTTCAAAAACAAGACACATTTCAAAAATGTTTCAGAAACAAAAAATGTTAGTATTAAAAAATTTATAAGGTATCATAAGTGTTAGAATATAGTATGTATCAATTGATTTGATTTGATTTTACTCTTATTATTTTTATAATTTTATATTTATATTATTATATTATTATATTTATGATAATGAGTTTTTATATAAATCCAATTTATTATAATAATTCAAATGAAGTAAGGAAGTATTGGAGTTAGTATTTTTATCTTTTAATATAGTATCAATATCATGTTCATATTTCTTTTAATATGGTATCAAAACTTTCTTTACAAAAAAAAATTATCCATATGCCTGTACATTGTCTTCAAAAGAGAGAACCATGTCAAAACTAGAGGAACACCCAGGGTCAGAGCCAGAGTTATAGTTAGAGTAAGAACCAAGAGCAGAGTTAGAGCCAGATCCAGAGTCAGAGTCAGAGTCAGATATGAAACCAGTGGCAGAGTTCTGCACTGCTCTCCAGAGTTGCTAAAAAAGAAAAAGCCCATAAGATTTTAGGTTCTTCATCCATATTCTTTTTCATATTCAAATAATTTTCATTATATCATATTATATTATTTTTGAGAGGAAATATTAAAATATATTATATATTAAAATCAAAACAATTAATTGATTTTAACTTTTTGATTTTTTAACTTTTTAACTTTTTATATTTATGACAATGAGATTTTTATGTAAAACTAATTCAAATAAGATAATAGAATATTTGCTTTAATATTTTTATATTATATTTAATATATTTAATATAATATTAAATTTTTATTTTAATATGATATTAAAATCATGAAAGTATTTCTTCTAATACGAGATAGTATGAGATGAGCTGGTAGAACATTAAGATTGTAGATTGGGTGTGGGGCCTAATACCGAGTCATTTCATTCCCTTCGATGTGCCTCCTAACAGGTCACGAGCTGCTGTCCTTCGTCGCAACTCATTTATTCTCTCTCTTTGCTCTCTCTCTCTCTCTCTCTCTCTCTCTCTCTCTCTCTCTCTCTCTCTCTCTCTCTCTCTCTCTCTCTCTCTCTCTCTCCCCTTACCTTTTGGTTTTGATTGACAATCCCATGTAACATTATAATATGTAACACTGACACAAAAGAAAAAGAAATTATTATTTTCTTACCAAGTCTCCTCTTCATATGGATCCTTTTCCTCTCCTCCACAAACCAAACATAAGAAATTGCATTTGGTGCATTAATGAGATCACTATGGACTTGGGCTATATTAAGCTCAAGGCCCAATAAAAATCTTACGAGGCAAAAATAGATTTTACACATCAACATTTATTGATATAGATAGGATGGACACATTCATCTTTTAATCAGGTCGTGAGTTCGACTCTCCCTGATCACGAAAAAAATAATGTTGGGAGACTCATTCCCACAAAGTGGGTCTTGTAATGGTTGATCCAAATTAGTCGGGACGAATTTTTGGATACTAGGTAGTTGTCAAGCTATGGTACCAAAAAAAAAAGATTTTACCCCATAATTAAATATATATATATATATATATATATATAAATCAATAATATTCGATCATCAAATTTTATAAAAATTTATATATATATATATATATATATATATATTTTTGATAATCAATTAAGTTTGTAGTTTTATAGAAATTTATATCCCAAAAAATTTGTAAATGTTTCTCAAAGACGGTGGGTCTCACATAGTTTGATGTGATAGCTCTCCTGATCATAAATGCTTAACTTGCAAGTGAGAGAGACTAGTTTTTTATCAAAATTTATTGGCTAATCAATCAACATAACTAAGAAAAATAAGTATCAACTAATTTGGACGATAAAAATGTCAATTAACATAAAAAGGGAAGTTTGGTATCAGTCTTTTGTCTTTTGTAAGATTAGAAGAATTCTAAGTATTTCGTGACTTAATGATTATTTGTGCATGGGAATTCATCAATGAAAATTTATAAATTTTCAAGAAATTGTCCACACATGTTGTTATCTTTAATCCACCCTACTTGCATGGAAGAATCTGATCCACTTAAAGTGAGCAACAATTGTTGTCAACACGTATATCTTGTTTCAACAATTCTTTATCCAACAAAGATATATATCTGATAAGGTTGTCGGTGCTGAGATTTGAAAGAAATGCCCCCCGGCCCCCACACACAGAGAGACCCATTAAACAAAATTATTGCAATTCCCGACCTAGGAGGAGTCCACATGAACACCCCCATTGGATTCTCCGATTCTTAAGTGATGCGAATATTATTAAAGCACAATTCAAAAGGAAAAAAAAAAAAAAAAAAGAGAAAAACATTTCAAATCACCTTAAATTATTATAATTTTTTCCAATTAATACATTATTGGATCAGTAACAAGAACATTAGATTTATTTAATTAAATTCTTATAATCGAATTTTGGGAAGATAAAAAATGTGTTGAGAGACTTCGCTCTACCCGATAATTAATTCGAATTAAATTAATCAAAACTAAAAAATTAGTTATTGAATATGTTCAAGTAAAAACAACAACTAGACCCCACCCCTCAATTTTAGGAATTAGACAAGCAAAAATAATTTCCATCTTTTTATTTTTTATATTTTTTGTTTGATAAATCTCTTACCAGCTTTTTACTGTTTCCCTTTGTCCCTTGCAAAAAGGAGAGAGATTTTGATACTCTTGACGTGAAGATATTGGTTGGCCTTTTCTTTTGTGACCTTTGTTTGTCAACATTTTTTCCCCCAAAGTTGTTTGTCATTTTTCCAACTCTTGTTTGCACCCTCCCACTATGATTTTTTTTTTCCCACCTTTTTTAATTTACATTTTTTCATATTTTCTATGTCAAATTCAATTAAAATCAATATAAATGAAATTTGAATTCGGATTCTTAATTACCTGCCAATATATTTTTTATGTGTTTCTTCACTTATAGATCAACATTCTGATTGTATTTTTATGAAAATTTAAGTTTAAATTAATAAAAAAATGTGAAAACTATTTTTTTTTTTTAATTATTAGCTTTTGCGTAAATATATTGGTCTAAAAGTCACAATTAACCAAAAAAGAAAGACAAGAAAATTCATTGAAATCTCCAAAACAAAATTTAAGGTACTTATACCAAACAAATATGAAAGATTGAATGGACACTTACATCACAAACATCACATGTTCCCTCGACTTGAATTATTAAATTAGTCATTCCTCCCCTCAGAAAAAGAAAATTAGTCATCTCAGTTTCCCAATAGTCACATTAAATATACATTTGCAAATTACTTGTTGGCCCTCTTAGTCCTTGTCATGACTCATGAGGTCTCCAATTGTTGAGTCCCACCCGTCCCCTAGTTCTTCAATCATTGATCAATTATACAAAGAGTATCTTAGCGATGGACAATTAGGACCAATAGAATGCCGCCACGTGGCACCACATGCTCATTTGCCTCGAGCAAAGAGCCCTAAAATGCAATTGCCAACCATCACAGGCTCTCAATTTTTAATGCCAAAAAAAGGCGGTGGTGGAGTGGGTGGAAGTAGGTCTCTAAAATTATATTTCACTGCATGAACCTTTAAGTCAATTATTGTGATTCACTTCGAGAAATAGTGTCTACAGCTACAAATTGTGATAGTTACATGTCAGCAATCTTTTTTTTTTTTGGGGTGCCGGCGGGGAGGGGTTGGGGGGGTTGATTGCATGGACTTGACTTGGAGGTTTCCTCTTCTAGTTCCATCATCATCAGTTTGATCTTCTCTTTTGCTTTTAACTTTAACGGGGACTCACCAAAATAAAATATCTTGTCCTTAGAACCGATGTTTTTAAATTTGAATCGGAGTGATCAGTTCAACTTATTCGATTAGAATTTATTTTATAGTTTGATTTGATTTTTAGTATTAAATCGAATAAAATCAAATTTAATTAAAATTATTTAAAATCAATCAAAATTGATAAAGTGTTCAAATCGATTTAAAAAAAATATATAGATTTTATTTTTTAAAAAATATAATATATAAATTATATATATAATATCATGGTGATATTATCTAGTTTGTAAAATGGTTCGACCAATTCAATCAATGAACCAATGAATTGATAGATTGGCTGAGTTTTTCATTTTAGAAACATTACTCGGAACATATCTCACCCTGACCCCAACCCAAGAATGAGTAATGGGTGTTTCCTCCTTTATCACCATAGGTGCCATTGACGTTAAAGATCATTAAGATGCAATAGTTCAGTATGACATACAGTGAACAAAGAAATTTGTAGTAACCAATAGTAGAGTAATGATATTAATAATTTGAAATAAAATTAAAAATTTATATTAAAGGAGAAATACAATATACAAGAGACTGAATACCATTTTAAAGGAGTTTAATATTATTTGAAAAAATCATTAACATTATTTCTAAAATTTTTAGTGATATTTCTAATATTTTTGACAATATTTTTTAAAATATCACTAATAGGCGTTTATAATAAAATTTTTTTGCCCAAATTTGAAGAGGGCTGTAGCTTCACCACTTCTAGTGGCCTTCTCACTTTAGTTTATAGCAAAAGATAAAATAAAAAAGAATGAAAAGTTATGGGGGGTATTTATCCAGAACATAAATAATATAGCAAGAATTTATAAATCTTTAGAGGATATAAAATAAATATTTGTAGTACCAACAGACAGTTAACTTATTAGGATGTGGCGTTAGATCTCTTAATCAAGTTTTAAGTTTGACTCACGATGTGAATATGAAAAAAATTATGTTGGGAGAGTAATCCCTTTAATGGATCATTGTATGTTCCAAATTGAATTAATCGAAATATAATTCTATATATTGATCAGAATAATACTAAAAAAATAAATAAATATTTATAACATGAGAGGCATTTATCTTTGCAGTAAATAATGTTGTTGAATTTAATGTGACTGAACCATCGGGAGAGGAAGGGTTCTGTTTCTGTTTCTGTTTCTGTTTCTGTATTTGTGGGACAAGAGGCAATGAGACAGCGATGCCATTCAGCCCCACCACCCCAAATCTTTAAAATTTAATGTCCCTATTCCCTCCTTCGAAACGACGTGATGTTAAAGGCAAAACTACAACCACGCCGTCCATTTCACTCGCCGCCCCCTCTTCCCTCTGCGCCATTTTCCCTGCCCTACCATAGCCCTCCTATCTATTTATTGATTTATAGATCCAATTCAGTCAAGTCGATCAATACGATACTTTTCTGGCCGACTAAAAATATCACTTAAAATTTTATATCAATAGTTACGAAGAAAAAATAATGCGGTCAAGTCACTCAGTCGATCGTGATCGATTAACTGAATTAAGGATGGAAGATCAAATTTGGGTTCGTAGGGGCTGAATTATTATCGAAAAATTTGTAACGATCCAAGTCCAGGAAGAGGGGATTGAAGTTTTGTATCCATTATATTCAAAAAATAACAAAAAAACAGAGTGCGAAGTAAATAGGGGAGGGAAAGATAGCAATTGAGATGGTGAGTGTTTTAGTTGCTAGAAATGGGTGGATTCGTAGGATTAGGGTTAGAAGAAAAGACTAGAATGATGATCATTGAGTAGAAAGGAGGTGGAAAAGGAGAGCACGGTTAGAGAGAGAGAGAGAAACAAAAACAAAGGGATTGAGAGAGAACTCAACAACATTTTCTATACATTATTCTTGATTTTATAATATTTATATATTTGTCTAACTATTCTAAACCAAACTCCTTTGGTTGAATAGTTATTCTATCACTTTGATCAGAAATCCTGAGTTTGAGTGTTGAAAATGATGAAAAAAGATGTAAAAGAGCAAATCCCTAAAAATATACCCTATAATGTTCTAGCCGGATTAGTCAAATAAATTCTAAATATCAATAGTAAAAATTTAAAAAATATTCAAACTATTCTAAATGTATTTAACAGTCTTCGTTGGTTGACCGATCGACTAACCGATTTTAATAAATTTCAACCGTTTAAATTGGTAATTAATTTTAAAGAGTAGTTGGTAGTTGTTATAAAATGATATTCATTTATTTAAACCAAACTTTAGACAAAACCACATAAAAATAATAAGGACTTTTTTTTATAAAAATTTAGATAACAATATTCAATCTTAATTAATTCAAATAATTGTAATACAAAAAAATTAATTAAAAAGTATTAATATAGATTGCGAATAAAAATTTGATCCAACAATTGGACTGGTGGCAAATATTTGCGTACGTGGACCGCACCTTAAAAGAAAGGTTGTTGCCAACAGACGCTGACTGGGCTTGACACGTCACCCGGATGATGCCCCATAGCCAATAACACCTCGTGTCTCGTGCATTTGACGTGCGCTCTAGTCATTCAACGGTTTTGATTGTCTACGGAGATCCATAAAAGTTCATTCTGTAGATGAAACGTGGCATTGTATTATTCGTTGACTTCATGTAAGAAGAAGGAAGAGAGATGATATCAGTTTCGCAGGGCAACATATATGAACAAACCCTAAAACTACCAAATGTCTTTTCTTTCCTTTTCACTAAAATACCCTTTTATTATTAAAAAATATATAAACGTCAGTATCAAATCAAAATTGCATTTTTAAATTTTAAATAAATACTTATCATTGAAATAAAAAAATTAAAATCTAAAAATCAATCGAATTCATATATTTCTAGCCATAAAAAATATAAAATTCATTTATAAAAATGTTTATTTATTTGGTCCCCCTAATATCTTTCATTTAGCAACAAATTTTGAAAATGAACCTCACTAAAATTTTAAGTTTGTTTTGGATCCAAATAGGACCATTATCTAAAAAAAAGATTAACCAGGGGCATCCCGTTTTTTTAATTCATTTTATGACATATTAAGATTTTCTTTTTCCTTTTTGAGGCACCAATAATTTATCATTACAAACTAGAAAAGTCCTATACTATACTTTTATGATTTTTTTTTGGCAGTAGGATGAGTTTGAAATATAAATTAGACTCAAGAAATAAAATATATAAGAAAGACACGAGGCAAAAGATGCAAGAATTATAAATTTTAAAGAAAAATAATATTTTAAATTATAATATATATATATATATATATATATATATAATTTATAAAAAAAAAAGTTGTAGCTACCTCTTGCCCTAGCAATTGATTACTAGTATTATTTAAAGACGCTTGGTTAAAGTAAATCGAAATCAAGAATCAGATTGTAATTCATATAATTTATTTTGATTAATGGAATAAGAATAATTTTTAGAAATAAAACCCCCAAATTATGTGATTTCTAAAATTCAAGTAAACACATGAGTTTTTGAAACCAATTTTCAAAGTTTTTTATTTCAAATTTAATTCGAATTTCTGGTTGCGAACCAAATGCCGCTTATCATTTTCTCCTCACATTTTTTTTATATATAATACTACTACAAATAACCTCGATGGAGCAGTTTGAAAATTTTCATTCCTCAAGTCTCCTTTTAAGAAAGAGTTAAAGTTATATATAACTAAATATGATAATCTTATTGTTGCTATTCAAGATGTGCTTTACATAAATGTTGATGTCAAAAAATGACTTCAGCAAATCGCCCTCCTATCTCAAACGGGAAACCGGTAGGTTAGAATCTTTGGAGTGATCTTCGATGGGGAAACCTGCAAAAAAATGTCAGAGGAGCTTCCGGCAGAAAAGACTCTGATACTCAAATTAGGAAGAACGGTTTTAGAAGAAAAGATTGAGAGAATTTGAATCTTGTGTAATCTCTATGTATAGTGTGTAGAGAGAGAGATGCGTACCTGACATGTTTCTTCTTTTTAATATATGTGTGTGTGTGTGTGTGTGTGTGTGTGTGTGTGTGTGTGTGTGTGTGTGTGTGTGTGTGTGTGTGTGTGTGTGTGTGTGTGTGAAACGTATGATAGTGCTATATGTACTTGGAGTGTAGAAATCATAGTTGCCTTACAGAGAGATTGTATGAGATATTTTTGAGATTACCGAAGCAATGTTGGTAGATTTTTTATGGATCTAAGGCTTTCAAGATAAGAATGTTTCTCTGAATATTGCAGAGACTTGTAAATATTTGAATCATTAGGAGATTTGTTTTCTTATCGAGAGAGATCGTAATGAGCTTGTATTGGAGCGAAAAAGGTTTAAACTTATCATAGATTTCCTTCCTTATTAAGTAATTATTGCTATGACTCATTAAGGAGACTGAGAGGTCGAGGAGCTGAGAGGTAGTCTCGATTTCTTCTGGGCTCAACAATAGTCTGACAGGCCTGATAAGATTGGGCTCTGGTAAGTACGAACCGTAATAATCATAGGCCATTAGGTCTAATATCATCACTTGCCCCCACTTCTAATGTTCTTTTGAAAAAATGATATTAGAAGTAAATTAAATACTGTAATTAATTAAGAGATAAGAAAAGACACAAAGTGTCGTGGTTAAACGAAAAAGATGCAATGGGAAGCATTAAAGGCATCATACGGTTATTAAATATTTAACGTTTCTTCGATTTTCAAGGGATTGTGATGATACGGCTTCCAATGTTTCACTATATAAATTTATATCGTAAGCTGTGGTAAGATATAGGTTTGTTCATGGGTTTTGAGGAGGGCTCAAGGTTTGATAATGTCTATATTCTTTTGCGGGTTTGGCATACTTAAGAGGTATGGCGACTAAGGCAGCAAGTACAAGGCTCCATTAGTAAATGGATCACAGGTTCAAGGTTTTGTCATGTTAGTTAGGCAAGTCATAGGTCGCTATTATGATGGTCTTGTACCGGAGTGTTTTGACTGGAATCTTGCAACTCATCATTGTTCTTACGCTCTTTAATTATCGGAGCGTAGGTGTACTTTGGTGAGCTGCAAAGTCTTTTTTGGCTTTAGTTTAGTATCTAGTTATTTTTCTAGTTTTAATATCTTACTAGGTGTTAAACAAGAGTTATGAGATCTGTAGAGTTCACCTATGTGCAATTCAAAAATGAAGAAGTTGCTTGAGTTTGAAGAGCTACTCTATTTGGGAAGGCAAAGATATTGATTGGCACCCTTTTTTGAGTTGTACCCTTGGTTTTGTAACCTTTCTTTGGTGCAATCCAGTCAGTGTGGATACTAGCTCACAAATATGTAAACACAAACCTTCTATTTTGTTGTATTCAATCGTCTATTCTAATGTTGTTTTGAAATAAAAGAAATTTTACTATTTACTTGTTAATGTCACTATTATCGAATAAGGAGTGTCTAATCCATAGCTTGAGTCAATTGCATTTGAATCACGTGGCCAAGAGAGTAACCTAAATGGTGAGGTCAGGGTGAGTCGGTTAGAGCTGAAACAATGACTTTGCCTACTTGCTCGGTTAATAATTATGTCTTCAGAAATATGACGTCATGTCGTGAACCTGATGAGGTGTCACGGCTTGTAACCAAGGGAATGCCATAGAAAGTACGAAGTCGAGAGAATTTTGAAAACCGTTCGAGAGGTGATGAGAGTCGAAAGATTATGGGTGCGGACCCAATGTGAGACATGGACTGAAAGATGATCGGTGCCATCCGTTTGAGAGTTAGATCTCATATAAAGGTTAAAAATGTGTGCAAAACGTATGTGAAGCATAAAGCTGAGAAATAGAATGAGCCATCCATTCGGGAGTAATATCACGTATAGAGGCTAAGGATGAGTGTGAAATCCATCTCAGGCATAGAGTCGAGAAATAATGAGAGCCATTGCTTGGAAGTTGTATCTCGTAGAGAGGTTAATGATGGATGTGAAAATCATGTGAGGTATAGAGTCGAGAGATAGTGGGAGCCACCAGCCCGAGAGTTATATCCCATATAAAAGTAAGAATGGGTACGAAACCCATGTGAGGTGTAGAGAAAGAGAGTGGGAGCCACCTGTTCAGGAATTATATCCCATAGAAAGGTTAAGGATTGGTCAAAACCTATGTGAGGCGTAGAGTCGAGAGATATTTGCTGCGTTAAGCAGAGTAAGAAAATAAAGAACTTCATTAAAAATATCATGTAAAAAGAAAAACAATGTTGTTGCTAAAAAATTGCAACATATGTCAAAACTGGAGAAATAACAAAGTTTACTGATAGTAGATGCGCAAATAGTATGAGTTCCAAGTTTTAGATATAGCGGAGCCATTTAGATGGCAGAGTCGATATGATCCCAATCAAACTATCGAACATAAGGGGTACGGGCTTTCTTAGTTTGGTGCGAGTTTCCCCTCGGGTTGTTGCTACCCTGTAGCTTCTGTTTTGCGGAGGACTAGGTCTCCCGATTTGAACGTTCTAATTTTACTGTTCTGTTGCAATATCGGGTTATCTGTTCTTGACAAGTAGCCATGTGGACGGACGCAACTTCCCATAGTTTTGGTAGCAGGTCAAGCTTCTCACGTAACATAGAGTTATTTGCCTCTGGCTGAAATTGTTCCACACACAATGAATGAATACCTATCTCCACTAACAAGACTACTTTGTACTCGTAAGTTAGGCTAAACAGTGTTATTCAGTAAGCCCAAAGGATCCCATGAAGTTCATCCACCCATCTGTCCTTGGCTTCATCCAATGTTATCTTGTGTCCATGGAGGATTGTTCTATTCATGATTTCGGCAAGACCGTTTGCTTTTGGGTAAGCGATAGAGATAAAATAGTATTATATCTCGAGTTTATTACAGAAATCTCTAATACTTTTATTATAAAACTGCTTACTATTGTTAATAACAAGAACATGGGGTAGGCCAAATTTGATAATAATTGACATCCAGACGAACGTTTACATTTTTCTTGTTGTTATTTGAGCCAGGGGTTCAGTTTACACCCATTTCGTGAAATAATCAACAGCAACAACGAGAAATTTTCCTTATCGAATTACTTATAAAAATGGTCTCAATATGCACATACCCCATCGTGTGAATGGTCGTGGGCTTGTAAGGGGATTGAGGTTGAAAGAAGGCTGATGACGAGCTGAGAAGAAGCATTGGCACTTTTCACAATGTTTGACGATAGCCTCCTCGTCGGTCCTCATAGTGGGCCAATAGTACCCTTCCAATATAGCCTTATTTGCTAGACTCTAAGAGCCAACGTGGTTACCATATATTCCTTTGTGAATTTCTCGAAGGACATAATCTCCATCTTCCAATGTCAGACACTTGAGGTATGGGTGAGTAAAGGATTTTTTTATAGAGCTATCCATAGATAATGGCATAATGTGCAGCCTGGCACTAGACCTTCGTTGCTTCCTATGGGGAGTATGGTAATTGGCCATCTTGGAAATAGGCAAAAATTGGATCCTTCTAGCTTGGTGGATTGTTAGTGATCATGATCTGCTTCGGTTCATCTATGCTTGGTATGGGAGGATCCCGACCTAAACGGCCCAACTAGTTTCGACAGATTCTGAACTTGCAAGCTTGGAGAGCGTGTCTGCTCTCACGCTCTCATATCTAGGGATCTGTTGTATGTTGACCATGTTGAAATTGGCCATTACCTCTCAGAGCTTGAAGAGATACTTCACCATCATCGATTCTTTTGCGCCACAGGTTCCCTTGATCTACTTGACCACAAGTTGGCAGTCAGTAAAAACTCATACGTCCCAAGCTCCTAATAATAGGGCAATCTGTAGGTCTGTCAGGAGTGATTTATATTTGGCCTAGTTATTAGTATCTTGGAATTCAAAATAGAGCGCATATTCTGTCTTAAAATTTTCTGGACCCATTAAGATGAGTCTAACTCCGGTCTTTGAAGAGTTGGAGAAACTATCTTCATGTAAAGTCCATGATGGGATTGATCAGGCTTTTGGGAGGCTGTCTATAACTAGCTCGATAGGATTTGGGAAGGTGCATTTAAGGATAAAATCCGTTAAGGATTGGCCCTTGATAACGGGTCTCGAGTTATATTTGATATCGAATTCTCCGAGTTCGATGCTCCATTTGATGAGGTGGTCTGAAATGTCCATTTTCTGCAAAATGGGATTTAAGGGTTGATTGGTTAGCACTACAATTGTGTGTGCTTGGAAATAAAGTTGGAGGTAATGAACGGTTATGACAAGAGCAAATGCTAGCTTTTCGATGGGCCTATAGTTGATTTCAGACTCTTGGAGCATCCGTCTAACACAGTATACAGGTTTTTGTACAGTGGCATTCTGTCTTACAAGTACAAAGCAAAGAGTTTGGTTAGATACAAATGAGTAGAGATAGAATTTCTCACTAGGACTAGGCCAAGAGAGTAAGGGTGGTGACGAGAGATACTCTTTGAATCCATCGAAAACTGTCTAATATTCGGGAGTCCATGTAAATCTCTGTGACTTTTTCAAAGCGTCGAAGAAGGGTTTGTATTTTTTCCCACTTTCCACATAAACTGATTCAAGGTCACAATTCGTCCAGTGAAACACTGCATCTCTTTCAGTATTCTAGACGGAGCCATGTCTAAAATGATTTGATTTTTCTCTGGGTTAGCGTCGATCCCTTAGTTGGTGATCAAGAATTTCAAGAACTTTTCGAAAATAATTCCAAATGTACAATTAGTCAGTTTCGGTTTCATGTTGAAGTGCTCCAATGTTTGGAATGTTTTTTCTAGATCCGTTACATGATTATTTTCCCGGTTAGTGCTTTTGACGAGTATGTCTTCCACGTAAATTTCAACATTCTTACTAAGTTGTTCACCAAAAACTTTGTTGACTAACCACTAAAAGGTTGCTCTGGTATTCTTGAGACCGAACGACATGACTTTATATAGTAGGTGCCGAACTCCATAATAAAACTAGTTTTTTCCTTATTCTTAGGGGCCATACAAATCTGGTTATGACCCGAGTATATATTCATAAAACTCAAGAGTTGATATCCCGAGGAGTTGTTCACGAGTTTGTCAATATCTGGAGGGGGTAACTGTCTTTAGGGTATACTTTGTTGAGATTGGTAAAGTCGACACACATCCTCCATTAACCATTCACTTTATTCACCATAACTACGTTCGCAAACCATTCAGGATATTTTACCTCTCTGATGAAGTTTGCTACTAATAGTCTTTGTACTTGTTCTTGTATCTCTCATTGGCGTTCGATCGCAAATATTCTCTTCTTCTGCTTCATGGGCTTGTAGCTAGGGTCTATTGTCAGCTTATGTATAATCACTAAAGGATGTATTCAATGCATATCCTCAGGTTTCCATGCAAAGACACCAGAATACCGTCGCAAACACTTGATCTAGGCATCTCAAAGGGGAGTAGATAGGCAGACTATGATTTAAATAGTTTGGCCCAGGATATCGGTGATCTGGACCTCTATCACCTCTTCGTCAAGTTTGGGTTTGGTGGACTGATTGATATCGTCTTTGAATTCTACTATGTCTACATTGAGATTCTTCTTTTCTTCTTCCATACGGAGACATTTTGGAAGTCTGGATCACAATTGAGTGTTGCGACACCTAAAGGTGTTCTGAACTTAACTTTCATGTGATTGGTACTGGACAATACTTCTAAATTGTTTAGACCAGGTGGGCCCAGTATAATATTGTATAAAGATGGTAACTTCACTACATTGAAAGAGGTTGTAATGGAGGCGTGGTTGGATGGCGTTCCCAAAGTTATAGAAAATGAGATAGTGCCTTTACGGTGTAGTCGTTTGTTCGAAAACCCTTTCAAGGGGCCGACAAGGGTTGAAGATGTGTTTGTTGAAAGCTTATTTGAGAGAAGGCATTCTAGTAAAGGAGATTGCATTTTGCCTCTTGGTTGATCAAAATTCTCTTCACGAGATAGTGACCTATTTTGACTGTGATGATGAGGGGGTCACGTCGAGTCGGTCAACCCCTTGTAAGTTGTCGTTGTTGAAATCAATCTTTGGCCTTCTTCTCTTCGGTAGCATGCTGATAGGAGAAACAGGGCATGAAGCATTTTTAGACTAGTCTGTTTGTTGATTCTCACAGACGGTGCCAATCTGTTAATACCAAAAAATGAATTCAGCAAATGTCCCTCCTATCTCGAACATGGAACCAGTAGGTGAGAATCTTTGGAGTGATTTTCAACATAGAAATCTGCAAAAAAAACCCACCAGGAAATGTTTTGGCAGAGAAAACTCTGACGCTTAAGTAAGAAAGAGTGGTTTTAAAAGGAAATACTAAGAAAGTCTGAGTGCTATATAATCTCTATATGTAATGTGTAAAGAGAGAAATACATACCTGGCATGTTGTCTGTGTTTGATATATGTGTGTGTGTGTGTGTGTGTGTGTGTGTGTGTGTGTGTGTGTGTGTGTGTGTGTGTGTGTGTGTGTGTGTGTGTGTGTGTGTGTGTGTGTGTGTGTGTGTGTGTGTGTGTGTGTGTGTGTGTGGCATGTATGATAGAGTCGTATGTGATTGAGAGTGTAGAAATCCTACTTGTTTTGTAAAAAGATCGTATGATATCTTTATGAGATTATCGGAGTAATATTAGTAGGTTTTCTATAAATTCGGGGTCTTTCGAGATAGAAAAATTTCCCTGAGTGTTCAAAAACTCGTAAACATTTGAATCATTAGGAGATTTATTTTCTTATCGAGAGAAATCGTAATGAGCCCATATCGGAGCAAGAAAAGTTTAAATTTGTCATAGATTTTTTTTCTTATGAAGTAATTACTATTAGGACTCATTATATGGCAGTGGTGATTCAAAAAGGACCAAAAGGTCGAGGAATCCGAGAGGTAGTTTCGGTTACTTCTGGGCTAAAAAATAGTTTCACAAGCCCGATAAGATTTAGGTTATAATAAGTATGAATCGTAATAGTCATAGACCATTATGCCTAGTATCAAAGGAAAGTATTAAAAATTTAAATGAATTTATTTCTAAATCTTTCCCAAGCTTGCACTGGTTGATGAATTAACAACAAATTTAGTTATTTTGTTCTACGCAACTTGTCGATGGTACGTTGTTCATGAAGGAATGATTTATTTCTTGTCCTAATTTATAAGATTCAGGAGGGGCAGTTTAGACATTGCGACTGAACAGAATCTCTAATTTCAGGGGCCGATGCTCAACAAACGAAAGGGCACCCTTTTCTACTTGCTCCTTAACAACTCAACTTTTCTTGCATGTGAGTTACGCGCCCGGCAAATGGCAAACATCAAAAGCGGGGTCCGATCGAGGAAATGGAAGGCCTAAAATAAAAAAGAATCAACTTCATATTTTCCCATCATTTGCCCCCAAGGCCTCATAGACCAAATTTTAAATCTTTTATTTATTAAAAATATATAATAATTCATATGAAATAATATATTATACAGAACCCTTTCTTGGACTTGAGACCCTGTAAATATATTAAATATATATGAGATTTATTTTATTCTACTCATAATATTTTAATTTAGCCTATTCTTAGTTTAAACAAATTTCATGAATAAAATTAACGGATAATCAATTTAATAAATAAATATATTATATCTTTCAATCAAAATTTTGATTCAAAACTCGATAAGAAAAAATATTAGGTTAGAAAATTTTTTTCTTAGATTAAATCCAATAATATTTGATTTAAATTAATTAATATATGATTTTAAATATCAATAAATTTATAAATAAATAAAATAAAAAATTCATGCATAGGATCAAGAGAGAAAGAGGTAGGTTCTGATACTTGGGCAAGAGATGAATTGCAAACATGGTAACGGCAAGGGTGGTCGAAGGTAAGATACAGAGCTTTAAATAGAAGAAAGAAAAAGAAACAGCTCCATTAAAGGCAGAGCACACGCAGACCTAAGACACTCAATGCCTGCCACAGTTGAATTAAATACGAAACAGACAGTGAGTTTTCGTTTTCCAATCAGAGAGAAAACTCAAAAACCCAACTACCCGGAGGGTCTCTCTCGGTAATTGAATTGGCATAGCTCTCTCGGGATTGTCCTGTCCCAGTAAAAAGTCCTCTAGTTTTCATAATAGTTCCAAAATCCCACATAAATAAGAAAAGAAAAGCACACATTTCTATGCACATCCACCCCTTCTGATTTCTGATCGACAATCTTCTGTTCCACTTCCCACGACTCATTCAACATATTATATTTTTCATTTGATCGATTGGGTTTGAGAGAGTGTAAATATTCATTATTTGAGATTTCTAAGACGTGTTTAACATATTATATTTTTTTAAATTTTGGTTTTCCTTTTCATTTTCTTGGATTAGAGGTTGTAATTTTGAACCCATTTCATTACACATTTGACGGAAAATAATTTGAAATCAACAAAAAATCATGAATATATAATATATATTTTTTTAATACCATAATTATGAGTTGTAAAATATTAACGACGGCCACTTTAAGAGGGGGTGTATAATTTTTCTTTCTTTTAAAATCAAGTTTTAACTGATTTTGAGAGTGTGAAATTTGGATTGGGACAAGTTTTTTATTTTGTCTGCAGTGAAACAGAGTTAGTAGCACAGTAACGACAGCAGTGTCACAACAATACACAATAAAGCAGATAGCAGATAAAGCACTGGCTGTGCCAGCGCATGAGATTTTATTAACAGAAAAAAAAGGGAAAAAAGAAAAAGCAACCCCACCGTACCATCAAAAACCACTACTGTACATAAATAACATGTAAAGATTAAAACCGCATTAAAGTTAGCAAATGCAAACCCTCCCCGCAAAGAAGAAAAAACATAAATAACAAAGCTAACAACCGTAATTCATCCAATTTTAAAAAACCAAGTCACTCCCCCCACCCCAACAAAAAGACTTGTACTCAAATGCTAAGAAGATCTGGGGGCAGCAATTGTGGCGGCTGCTGTTGATTGTCTTTTGAATCCTTAGTAGCATTGCTTGGAGAGTCTAGCAAGGATATGGCTTGTGATGATGACACTGTAGCTACTTGGTCTCCCATTTTGGAGTTGGATGGTAACTTTGGCAGCTCGGTCAGGATTTGGACAACCTCGCGCATTGTTGGGCGCTCCACCGCTTGTTCTTCCACACATAGCATTGCGACATAGAAGACGTGCATCAGTTCATGAAGAGGGACAGTGGGAAGTCTAGGATCAAGAATTTTGAGTACTCCTTCCTTCTTCGAATCAGTCATTTTTCTCACCCATTGCACTATGTCTACTCCATCGCCAAATTCTCCTACTGGTTTTCTACCACTTACTAGTTCTAAGAGGACTACACCAAAGCTATAGACATCACTCTTCTCATCCACCTTCAATGTGTAGGCATATTCTGCGAATTCAAGTTCAAAGTCATTCAGAGATTAGTTTGAGCTTTTGAAATGTAAAAAACTTGGTTCAGTCTAGAAGAGCTAAGACCAAATTAGTTTGCTTTTATTTGAATTAGGCAAATGGTCAAATCAAAGTGGACTATGATCAAAGCTCGTCTTTCAGTTTCTTTACGAATTGACTTTCTAATGCTATAGAGTTGAAAGAGATTGATCCATATCAAGCACTAGATCCGGTAATTTGACAGGCAACAACTCACAAATCATGCTTTAGACACACTAGTCTGGTGAAAGCAGACCACAACCACTTAAAAATGTAAATTGAACCTAATCCATAAGATAAAAAAACATGATAACGACAAGATTAGAATGCACAAAATCAAAGAAAAATCAAATAGTCTAACGAGATCAAAGGTTAGAAATTATACCTGGGGCTATATACCCATAAGAACCAGCTATGGCAGACATGCACTCGGAGGTGCCCGAATCTTGTAGAAACTTAGCAAGTCCAAAATCAGCAACATGAGCTTCAAAGTTGGAGTCGAGAAGGATGTTGTTCGATTTGACATCTCTATGAAGGATCAAAGGCGAGCAGTCATGATGGAGATAGCAAAGCCCCTTAGCAGC
Source organism: Dillenia suffruticosa (assembly GCA_033439265.1). Classification (NCBI taxonomy): domain Eukaryota; kingdom Viridiplantae; phylum Streptophyta; class Magnoliopsida; order Dilleniales; family Dilleniaceae; genus Dillenia; species Dillenia suffruticosa. The sequence continues at coordinate 6,306,984 of JAVTVX010000027.1, forward strand.
CTCCACCGCAATTTTATATCTTGTATCCCAATGCAAATGCCCTCCTTTCTTGCCATGAAGAACTTTACCCAAGCTTCCATTAGGCATGTACTCATAGACCAAAAGATTTGTCTCATGATTCGAGCAAAACCCAAGTAACCTCACAATGTGCCTGTGCCTAATCCTCCCTAAAGTCTGTATTTCAGCATTGAATCCATGGTCATGAGATGAGCCACGGCTCATAGCCGGCAATCTTTTGACAGCAACTTGGTCACCATTTGGCATAACACCCTTATACACAATACCAGCACCGCCTTTACCAATAATGTTATCCTCCTTCAAGCAATCCAAAACATCATCACAAGTGAAGTCCAGGCGCTGGAAGGCCGTGAGCTTCCATGCACGAGACTCACTCGCCTTCTTCATCGACCTGGCCTTGATCATTGCTGCGACTGCAAATGCAATCGAGCAAACAAGCAAACCAATCACAAGAAGTAGCTTCAAAGAAGCAGAGAGAGGACCCTTCACATGAGCTCCATCAGTACCATTAGTCACCTCCTTACAAGGGCCCAAATAAGGTCCACAGAGATCAGGATTACCAACGAAGGATGTAGCATTGAAGTAGCTAAACTGACCAGTCCCAGGCACTAAACCGGACAGATTATTATAGGAAAAATCAACTGAAGTTAAGCTCTGCATAGTTGCAATAGATGAAGGTATGCTACCCACAAGATGATTCCTGGATAAATTCAAGTAATTTAGGATCCTCATACTAGTAATCTCAGTAGGAATCTCACCTGAAAGCTCATTCCTACTAAGATCAACAAATGTAAGTGACTTACACTTGCTAATCTCAGGCGCAATTGGCCCCGAAAACTTGTTATAACTGAAATCCATCTTAGACAACTGCTGCAACCTTCCAATTTCAGGTGGAATTTTCCCAGAAAACATGTTCCCATCAAGAAGAAGCTTCTGAACACCCCCAAAATTACCGATTAAACCCGGTAAAGGACCTGAAAGCTGATTATTCGAAAGACTAATCTGCCCCAAGTTCACAGACACTGAATCACTCACTGGAAATTCACCGGTGAGATAATTGTCCTGCAATTCGACTTGGGTTAACATAGGAAGTCCGAAAAGTCCTTTGGGAATAGACCCATTGAGGAAATTCTCACCCATTCTGATTCTATTCAACGACTGACAGTTGCCTAGTGATTCAGGAATAGGACCAAACAGGAAGTTCCCCAAAGTAATTAAAGTTTGGAGATGGTTACTGAAACATAGGTTTTCTGGAAGGTTTCCGGTGAGCTTATTGGACGACAAGTCGAGAATCTGAAGCATGCCATTGGTTCCAAGCTTTTGAGGAATTGTTCCAGTGAAGTTGTTTTCCCACAACTGCAAGACTTGGAGAAATGGTAACTCTCCGATGAACTCCGGAATGGCTCCGTGTAATTTGTTCCGAAACAGATTGAGGAGAGTCAGATTTTTCAGTTCTGCAAACGACGCCGGAATTTCGCCGGTAAACATGTTGTTCGACAGATCCATAGATTTCAAGCTCTTCAAGGAACCCAACTCCGGAGTCAAACCCCCAGAGAGCGCGTTTACTTGGAGAAACAGAGTATCCAGATTCTGTAACTTCCCGATCTCCGCCGGAATCTGGCCGGAAAGTCCACAACTCGCCATGTCTAATCTTACCAACTGGGTTAGATTTCCAATTTCTCTCGGAATACCACCTTCGTAACTGTTGTAGTATCCGATGTAAAGTTCTTGGAGTTTAGTCAAGTTACCGATCTCCGGAGGAATAGCACAGGCAAGTTCATTACCGGAGACGGCTAAGTATTCGAGAAAAGGGAACTTGCCGTATTCCGGAGGAATCTCACCGGAAAAGTAGTTTCCTCCGAGATGGAGATGTTTCAGGTTCGTCATCTCAACAACAATTACTGGCAAATCGCCGGTCATGTTATTGTTGTAGAGATCGAGGACTTGGAGTTTTTTGAGGTTGGAGAGTTGGGGAGGGAATGTGGAGTTGAAGAGGTTGTTGGAGAGGTTGAGGAAGCGGAGATTCGTGAGCAGAGATATTTCGGTCGGGATTGGGCCGGAGAAGTAGTTGTCTGCGACGGAGAGATTGAGGAGGTGAGGGAAGTGTCCGATTTCGGAGGTTAGGACTCCGGTGAGGTTGAGGCTGGAGATGTCGAAAGCGATGACATGGCCGTAGGAGTCGCAGGTAATGCCAAGCCATGTGCAGTAAGAAGTCGAGATGTTCCATGATTGAAGGTAGTTTTGTAGGTCGGAGGTTATGCCGTTTTTTAGAGAGAGAAGGGCTCTGAATTCTGGAATAACTCGAGCTGAGCAGACACAGAGGGAGAAGATGAGAAGGAAGTGGAGAAGATGAACAATATGAGTTGGCATTTTTAAGGTTTGATACGGTGTCGCCTGATTCTGGTGTGATGTGGATCTTAGAGAGAGAAGGAAGGGGGGAGAAAGGGAGAGAGAGAGAGAGGAGGAAGAGGGAGAGATGGAGAGAGCGAGTGAAATAGAGGAGAGCTCTCTGTGAGCAGAGCCACCGAAGAGGATGAGAAAGCGTGACTTTATAGTCTCATCTTTTAAATTTTTTCATCTAAAAATATAAAAATATAAAAGATTTGGATATTGTACTGGTACACTCTACCCCTGTTTCTGGTACGGTAGTCTCTTCTTCGTTTTTTTTTTTTTCCCTCACATTTTTTAATAAAATTTCGTAATCTAATTAAATTAATCGAATTAAATTTTTTAAAAATAAAATATTATTATCTATTTTTCATAAATTAGACTCAAATTTAATATTTTATTTAAAAAATATCAATATTTTCTTTTTTTTTTCTTTCATTTTTTCTTCCCTGCCTATAAAAAGGTACATGCAACCCGTTTTGAAAATTTTAAATTAAATTCAATTATAATTAGTTATAATTTTTTAATATAAATAGTATAAGTATAAAAACAATTTTGGTTTATTTCACAAAATATTTTAATTGATATTTATCAAAATTCTATATTATTTTTTAAACATATTTTATTTTTGTTAAAAATATTACAAATAAAATTAAATTAAAAAATGAATTGAGAAAGATTAAAAGTTTTCAAAGAGGCCCCCACTTTGTCAATAACACAATTAATTAATTTTCAAAGATATGAGAATTTTTCCGACTCAAATTACTAGAATCGCATATTGACTCTGTCAATTTAGAATTAATTAGTTTCACTGCAACAATAATTTATCATTTTTGTATAGTTAATAACACAATTAATAAATTATATATATATATATATATATATATATATATTCATTTTCTCGATTAAATGTACCCATGGTATGAAGGTTTACGGGATAGAAGTATCCAAAAGTTCAATTATGCTACACATAGCATGATTGATCATAAATTCAAAAAGAAATTGCATTAATATTATTATAACCATTATTTAGTTAGACCACAATTTTGGGACATTGCATGTATGTTTCTTTTTTATATTATATCGATCGGTATTTAGAATTATATTTTGACTAATTTGGTTTATGACTTGCGGTAGTCATTTAAGAGAACTATTCTCTTAACGTAGTTTTTTTCATATCTAAATCATGAGTCAAATTCAAGAATCATATTATTAGAATAGAAGGCATAAACATGTATAACCCAACATGAATATAGTGATAGTTTTTTATGACCGTAAATCCATAAAACTCATTGGACCAAAAATACCATAATTTGGTTATGTCCGGTGGCCATGAAATTACTTTTTAAATGACAAAAAGAAATTAACATCTCCATATAAATATTGGGAAACGAGTGCGAGTGAGAGTGAGAAAGTTTCAGAATGAATAATTTCTTCTCCCTTGTCCTTTTGCCAACAATTCTTCCCGCAACTTGTACTATTATTTCCTACTTTGGATAAAATAAAAATGAAAAAGAAATAAAGAATTGAAATTCGTATTCGTACAATACAGATCACAAACACTTATGCTTGCTTTTTATGTTTTTAAGGGAAATTTGTTCCATTTGATCACTTTTTCCTTTTTTCCGCTAATCAAGACAATTAAGGGTTTCGGATTGTTTTTGCTTGCTAGTTGTTCAAGAGTTGTCATCCAAAGAGAAAAAATCAGAGCTTTGTAGTGTAGTGGAGTGTAGCCAGGAGCTGATAATGTAAGAGATAGAAAGCGAGAGGGGACGCTTCATTAACTCCGTCAAAGGTATACTTGGTCGTGGAGCAATAATTTCGCCCATACAAATCATATATTTGATATATATATATATATATATATATATATATTTGATACAAAAGAAAAATAAAAAGAGTCCAACCCATACAAGGATGCTGATATCATCACCTAACAAATCAACGGACGGACGGTTGAATTAATGAATAAATATATTATATTTTTTAATTAAATTTCAGATTCAAAACTTAAAAATAAAAAAATTACATTAAAAAATCTATTCTCAAAATGAATCTGATGACCGATTGAATTGAATTAATCAAAATATAAATTTAAATATTAATCGATATGTATGATAAAAAAAAAACCTCTAACATAGCATTATATATAAATTTTTACCCAAAATTGAGTTTTAGAGAGATAAACTTGTGAAATGTCTCATTCTAGGAATTTTTATGCAACAATATAAAGAGATCTTTCAAAGCCATTTTTTATTTTTCAATATCAAATTTTCATATCCAATGTTTCCACATTTGAATTTCTCCTCCTAGAATCATACAAAATTTTTCGTATTTCAATTTTAGGCCGCATTTGTTTTATGAAAAAATAACTTTTTCAAGAAAAAAAAATTTATTTGTTTTAGGTGTTTATTTATTTGAAAATATTCTGGCAACAAAAAAAATGGATAAAATCTCAAATTATCTACTAAATATATAAAAATAAATAAAAGTTACGAATAATTGATTTATCATCCAAATTCCCTCAAATTTGCTTTCCACATTTTCAAAATTTATATTTTTAATAGTAACTCTTCGATAGGAAGTACATCCGAGAAGAATTCAAAAGGGACATTAGAATATACACTGAAAATCCGTTCAAATTTGTACTGCCATTGGGACCCCCCTAGGAAAAAAAAAGAAAAAAAATAAAAACATATACTAATAATTGTGACAATGGAACATGCAAAGTACCCCGTGCCCAAAAATCTCTCTGCATTGTATCCTCATTTGTGCAATGAAATGTTTTAGGCACTTTTGGAAGAATCTTAGAAATTGTGAGTTCAAGAAGAACAGTGGGGAAGGGAAATGGATACTATATATAATTATGAGAAGGTGGTCACACTCATAATAATGCTGGTCAAATATGTTTTGACTGACACGGTGAGACACGAGACATGTTGTTCCCTGGACAATCACTCTCATTGCCTCTCTCTCTCTCTCTCTCTACAAGTTGATTATTACTCGGAGGTCCATCATCCAAAAGTTAAATTCTCGATCATGTCCCTTCTTTTGTCCTTTCTCCGTTGCTTTTTTAATTTTAATTATATCGATCGATATTCAAAATCATATTTCAATTATTCTGATTCGAGATTTATAGTAACTTATTTGAAAAAATTATCCTTCCAATATAGTTTTTTTCTATACTCAAATTATAAATCAAACTCAAAAACTTAATTTAAAAAACATAATATTACATCTAACTAGATCAACTATCCATTAATTTCATCCATCTTTCTCGTCAACAACAAAAATATACCACTAGATTGATAGGAAACGGAAACCGACAAAGGAAATAGGTATGAAATGATAAAAAAATTGATACGTTATAACAAGAAAAAATTAAAATATGAAAGAATATATAAATATAACAAATGTAAAAATTTTTATATAAATATTAATTATTTTATAAAAATAATAAAATAGTCATATTTTATAATTACAATATAAAATAATCAAATATATAGTTATTAATAACAAAAAAATGATTATAAAAATAATTAGATAAGAAAATAATTCATTAGATATAGAAAAAATTATAAATATAAAAAATATAAACACTTTTGTATATATATTAATTATTTTAACAATGTTGAAATATTTTAAAATTAAAAAATATTTTGAAAATGTTTTAAAAACAGAAAAATGTTAGTGTTAAGACATTTTTTGTATATTATAAAAAGTTTATATTATAAAGGTGATTTAAAAATCTACCGAGAGAATAGCTACTTTATATTTAGTTATCTGAAAATTTTATATTTCTCATTACAGAATTTTTATATCTTTTTTAATTTTTAATAATTAAATAGTACAAATAAAATAAAATATTTATAGAAAATTCACATTAACAATGGAAAATTCAGCGGAGTTTGGAGCCACTAAAGGTTTGTCTTATGATTAATTAATTATATATTTAATTATTTTAGATTTTTGTTATAAAATAAAACTATTTTATTATTTTTATAAAATAATTAATATTTATATAAAAATCATTTTTTATATTTACGCAATTGTCCATGTTTCTATTTTTTATATTCTTATAAAATATCATTTCGTTATATCGTTTCGTATTCGTTTTCGTTTTTGTACAATATAATATGTATCGGTAATACAAATTTTATGTATTTATAGAGATATCCGAATGATAAAAAAACTCTCATTAAAGTGTTTCTCTAAAATCTAGCATTTGAACCTTTACGGGGACATGTCTTATAATACAAGTTTTATACCATATGGGCCAAATACATAATATTTTATTTGAGCTCTACAATTTTAAATTTATTTAGTATTTGATATTTGAATTTATTTTATTTTTAAATTATTTTTCTGAACTTTTGATATATAAATATATGATAATAGTATAGTATATTGAGATACTTATCAAGAAATTACGAAGTTGAAGAGGCCTTTATGGTAATTTTAGCGATCAGCTAAGCTAAGCTATGTTTGGGGAACTCCATTACGTGAAGAAGGCCTGGCTGTTCTGCGCCGATCAGATCAAACCAAATGATTTATGGGGACCTTCTCCGACCTCTGTCTCTGATCTCCTATACTTCGGCTCTTCCATACTAATTCCTCTGTGCGCCCAAATCACGCCCTTAATTAAGTTCGGAAAATGTATTTTCCCTAACGTAAGTAATAATTACTGAATCAAAAATAAATTAAATCTTAATCTAAATTTTAAAATTAATCATTTGAGATCAATATAAAAGAATAAATAAATACATAATGCAGAAAAAAATTAAATTTTATATAAGTTAGCCGTTTCAAATTTTTCTACAATAAAAATTATATTTTTTATATTTTTAAATTAGAGAAATTTTTACTTTGATATATATATATTTGCAATAATGATTAACTTGGAACTCAGTCTCTGAAAATTGACAGTTCTTTTGTCTATTCTGTTGGTGAAAAAAGAATAATATGGAGATTAAATTAATTCAAAATAAAAATTAAATTTTATATGACAATTTTATTTTAGTATTTTTTTTTATATTTTTTCGTTAGATTTTTAAAATTTTTCAATCAATTGAAAATTATTGTTGTTTAAAAGGATATAGTTTTGTGTCAGCAGGATCAACCTTTATTTGACTTGATCTTTGAATTGGCATTGCCATAAAAAATGCAGAAAATGATTTTGGGAGAAAAAAAAAGAAAAAATGAGATGATAATAGGGATTAGTCTAATTTTTGGATAAAAAAACAATTTGAAGAAAAATTAGTGTAAACCGCAGTATATTTTTATTTTAACTTGATCATCTAATCTAGATTATTTGATTAATGTAATTCAAATATTATAAGTTTAATTTAAAGATAAACTCTATAATATCTGTTATTTTATTTTTAATATTCGAATAGAGAATATAATATCTATAGCTAATGTAACGTCGAGAGTATCCTCACCTTCGGCGTACAAGGGTAATATGTTTGTTCAATTGAAGAACTAATGTAACCACCAAAGTATCCCGCTCCTATTCAAGACTCGAGTTTGAAATAGAAACGAGGGGTGAGGGTAGCGAGAGGGGGGGTTGGTTTTTTTTCTTTTGTACTATATCGATCGATATCTAAAATTATAATTTGATTAATCCAGTCAGAGACTTACAGTGGTCTATTTAGGAGGTTATCCTCCTGATATAGTTTATTTCATGTTCAAGTCACGAGTTAAATTGAAATTTTAGTTAACGGATGACCTAATGTCATATCCCATTAAACTAATTGATCGTAGATGGGGTATGTTTTATTATATTGGGATTTGTGCATGAGGCAGAGTTTGTATAGGGGAAAGAATAGGAGAGTGATGCCCGTCTACTCTTCTGCCTTTGGTGGGTTATTTTTATTTTATTTTATTTTTTCAAGCTTTATTTCACGTGAGACCAATGTTTTTTCAAACTTTTCTTTTTTTTATGTATCAATGGCTCTAAAGTTTTAGATCTTTTAATTAGAATGACGTTTAAATTTTGAAAATGAAAAAAAATATATTATAAAAATTTTCTCCTTCAGAGAATTTGATATTAATTCAAACTGAATTAATTAAAATATGATTCTAAATATCAATTGATTAAATACAAAAAAATCTCTTTTACATGTATAAATTGGAGAAGCAACATTGTCTCAAAAGAATAGTTTAGTGATTACGATTCTTTTCTCTTAATCTTGTAATTTATAATTCAAATCTCATAATAAAAGGAGAAGAAACGTTGGGCTCAGTTACTTTCTCTCCAAGCCCAATACTATTCCCCCCACAAAACACGATTTCCATGCCTCGTTGCCTGTACCTTTTGTCCCCCTCACCTTGGTCTCTCATCAATTTGGTTAGGTAAATTTAAATTAATTTTTACTTTGATTATTGTAAATCTAGCGAAAGATTTGGGTTTTCATTGTTCTATTCTTGTACTTTCTTAAAGGATTTGGATCGTGTGATTTTGCCTTTTAATCATTTGCACACAGTCTTAGATTGGGTTTCAAAATTTGAGTAATTTAGATCACTATACCGTTAGTTTGCACCTTTAGTGAATCTTGATCGTTAACACAATATAAGACAAATATTAATAAGAATCTAATGACAAAACTTCTTATGTGCAACTTGCACTTAACTATTATATCGTAGATAAATAAAATTATTATGATATTTATTCGTATGTGTATAATAAAGATATATTTCAATGATATACTCAGTAAATTATTTTAGAAAATAAATTTAAATTCTAACAATTTTAATTTTTATAATGATTATACAAGAAAATTTTCATCAATCGTAAAGTTCTAACGGTAAGTATCGTGGTAAAAAAAAAATTGTGAGCGAAGATGATGTTATTAAACCATAAAGTATAGTATCCCCCCCTTTAAATCATGGCTAAAGTTCGTGCCGTGGGCAGAGTGATTTGAGAGGGACCTTGCTGCTTGAGAATCTAGAGAACAAGGAAAAAAAAAAAAAAAAGAATAACGGCATTGTATAAAAGTAAGATTACGAACCCTAACACTGGCGCCTACTAATTATTTCCTACGAGCTTTATCATTACATATGCTCACTTTTCGAAATCCTCTGTAAAAGTTGTTATTTTTGAGCTACCCCTGGCAAATAACCAATCTCTCACTGCCCTATCTTGCTCGAGTTTCGGTCTGATGTTAGGTTTGTACCACTATTAACCCCGGTAACAATTGAAGTAATTTGTATCGAATCAAATTTTAAAATTAATAAAAATTATATTAAAAGAATTTTTTTTTTTAAAATTAAATAATAATTCTAATCGAATTAATTAAAATATAATTTTGAATATCGATCGATAGAAAAAAAAAATTGAAATAACTTGTAGGGAGGATGGACCCGTTTTCGATATTGTTGCCAATTTAAAGAAAAATCTAATATTGATATGTCATTTTTCAATATGAATTTCTTAAATCATCTGGTATAGTCCAGATTTATCCATTTCTCGTAAGGCAATTAGTGAGACATATTTTTTAGAAGTTCGGTGAGTCATAAAAATTAATAGTATTTTTACAAAATCTAAAACTTCCGACCGGTCAAAGTAATATTAAAATATAAATAATCTCTATTTTGAGATAATTCTAAAGCAATTTTGACGAAAAGAGTTTGATCGGCACCATGTATACAATCAAACTTTTCCGACTAAAAATTTTAGAAGTTGATTCATGTGGTGCTGGTGTGAGAGTGATGTTAATATGATATTGATGTAATGTTGATACGACTGATCAAATTTTTAAAAATAATTTTGGGTCATATGTGATCTTAAAATAAAAAATTTATATATATATATTTAACGACTAAAATTTTTTTCTATATTAATCGATACAAAGATTTAGTTTTTTTTTTCTTTTAATATAAAATAAGAAATAAGAAAATTGTTAATATATCAACTTCTTGTAGGTACCCTCACAAAGGTCTTTACCCACCAGAAATATATATATATTTTTTGTGCATACATGAGACCTTAAACTCGAGTATATTATATACATGAAACTCAAACTTGAGTATATTATATGAGGGGAGAAGAAATGTACTATTAGAGTTGGAACCCTTTAACAGACATGTACCAAAATAACAAAAAAAAAAAAAAAATTTTAAAACAACCCCAACCAAAAAATATTCTCAAATAACCCAAATTTGTCGAGAGTTTGAGACGCGACACACTATATCGCGTTTTCAACCCGCAATACACTGTGTCGCGTTTTCAACCCGTGACAACCCAAAGTCCAGAGAGAGAGAGAGAGAAGAGAGAGAGAGAGAGAGAGGAGAGAGAGAGGAGTCCGCGGGGGGGAGGAGAGCAGCGGGGGGGTCCGCCGGGGGGAGGAGGGTGGCGGGGGGAAGAAGAGAGAGAGGGAGGGCCGCTGGGGGGGGGGGGGCGGAGAGGGGGGAAGGAGAGAGAGAGGGAGGGGGCTGGCGGCGGGCGGTGGAGGGGGGAAGGAGAGAGAGGGGGGAGGGGCGCGGCGGGGTGTGGAGGGGGGAGGGAGAGAAAGAGGGAGGGCCGCCGGGGGGGGCGGAAGAGGGGGGAAGGAGAGAGAGAGGGGAGGGGGCTGGCGTTGGAGGGGGGGAAGGAGAGAGTAGGGGGCAGGGGCGCGGCGGGGTACGAAAGGGGGTGAGGGAGAGAAAGAGGGGAGGGCCGCAGGGGTGTGCGGAGGGGGGGAGAGAGGATGGATGGTGAGGGCCACGAGGGGGCGGAGAGGGGGGAGGAGAGCCGCTGTGTCTCTCTCCTCCCCCCTCCGCCCCGCTCTCCTCCTCCCCCCTCCGGCCCCCCGCGGCCCTCCCTCCCTCTCTCTCCCCCTCCGCACCCCCTGGTGGCCCTCCCTTTTTCCTCCCTCCCTCCCCCCCGCCGCGCCCCTCCCCCCTCTCTCTCCTTCCCCCCTCCCACCGCCCGCCGCCAGCCTCCTCCCCTCTCTCTCCTTCCCCCCCTCCGCCCCCTGCGGCCCTCCCTCTCTCTCTCTCCTTCCCCCCGCCAGCCCCCCTCCCCCGGCGGACCCCCCGCCGCTCTCCTCCCCTCTCTCCCTCCCCCCGCGGACTCCTCTCTCTCTCTCTCTCTGGACTTTGCAGCCCTCCCGCGGCCCTCCCTCTCTCTCTCCCTCCCCCCCTCTCACCCCGCCGCGCCCCTCCCCTCTCTTTCTCCTTCCCCCCTCTGCCGCCCGCCGCCAGCCCCCTCCCCTCTCTCTCTCCTTCCCCCCCCTCCGCCCCCCTCGGCTCTCCCTCTCTCTCTCCCTCCCCCCTCCGCACCCTGCCGCGCCCCTCCCCTCTCTCTCCTTCCCCCCCTCCGCTGCCCCCCGCCAGCCCTCTCCCCCCCGGCGGACCCCCCGCCGCTCTCCTACCCCTCTCTCCCTCCCCCGCGGACTCCTCTCTCTCTCTTCTCTCTCTCTCTCTCTAAACTTTGGGTTGTCGCGGGTTGAAGACGCGACACAGTGTGTCGCGTCTCCAACTCCCGATAAATTTGGGTTATTTGGAAAAATATTTTTTTATTGGAGTTGTTTGAAATTTTTTTTTTTTTTGTTATTTTGGTATATGTCTCCCCTTTAACACCCACCTGAAAATATTGCAAATTGCTATTGGGCAACAAAGGTGGATCTGGCAAATGACTATACTTTTTTTTTTAAATAACTTATTTTTATTTAAAATTATATTTTGATTAATTTAATTCTAGTATTTGTTAAGTCCAATTTAGAAAAATTTTTATTAATATAATATTTTTTATTTTTAAATTTTCAATTTAAAATTTAGTTAAAAAATATATCACTTTTATATATTAAATCTATTTTTCTTTTTATTAAACTAACCTAAACCCGCTAGTCTACTAAATTATGATGGACATGAATGGAGTGTCAAGTGGTCCTTACTTGCCAATACCGACCTTGAGAAGATAAGTAAATTATCAAAAAGGATGCAAACTGTTATAAATGATATATGTTTATTGTGAATGTCTATTCATATGTGTGACTTTTCAAATAAAAATTAAATTTTTAGTTTCTTTTTCTTGTGATTTAGATTACAAGTCCAGATCATTTTCAGTAGCTCTTTTCTTTGAGGTAACCAAATCCCAATTTTTGGATTTAATCCTCGCAGTTTTTACTATGAGATTATCCATAATACCAACCCTTTTTGTAGTATTATGGTAAGTAAAAATGGGATAAAAGTTGTCACCAAAAAGATTACTAATTACTACATCTAAATTAATACAAGTAAAAAAAAAAAGTTTCAAAATTGAATTTTTGTCAAAGTGTCCAAATGGGAAAATTGGGGAATTCCTGGAGAATGACTTAAGGATTAATTAATTTTAACATGAAGTAATTAAAATAAAAATGACCCATTATAGGAACCTTAAAAGTGATTTTTTTTTTCTTTTTTAGGAAAATTTGGGTACCAACCGACATAGAGGCTTCCGCAACCTGCATGAAATCCAATGAGCAACCTTCCAAATTTTAATAAATCATTAAGATCTAAGACTAGCTTGTACTTCGATCTCACTCTAATCTAATTCATTTTCATTTTCATTTTCATGGGACCAATCATTCTGAGCAGACCCATATTTGAAAAATGCCATGCTCTTGGATTATATGAATAGGATTAAATTATTACATATTCCAGTGTACTTTATATATATAATGCATGCGACATTCTTTACTTCTAATTAGTGTTTTCATATGGCCCATCTTATTTACATCAAACTTACTTTTTTCATTTAATAATAATGACGTTTCTGATTGATTCATTTAATAACAAAAAAGAATCAAACTAAATATCATAGTCTTCTAGACAAAATCCTATAAAAGTTCTATTCTTGAAAAGCCATTTGAAAGCCTAAAATCAATTAAAATTGGGAAGCACCCGATTTGTCTTTATCGCCTTCACTTGAAAATTTTCAAATTCTCGAGTCTCAAGAATAACTTAAATTTAGTTTGAACTTGAATCGTCTTAATTATTCAATTTGAATTCTGAACTTATTTACTAATTGAGTTAAATTTTAGCAGTTATTCAATTGAATATTTCAAATCGGTTCAACATTAACCCAAAAAATGATTTATTTGAAATCAATTAGTAGCATAAAAGAATTAAATTTGATCTTTAGTCTTGCAGTGGTTGGTCGGCGATGGAGGAGCCTATTATTATTATTATTATTATTATTATTATTATTATTATTATTATTATTTATTTATTTATTCTTGGTGGTGGCCAAGCCTATTATTTAGTTAAGCTAATTTTCACTTCTAATCACCCAATTAACAGACCCCTTAAAAGGCCCAGAAGGAGGCCCAAATGAAAGCCCATTCTCAAATTGCTTGCAAGACAGCAACGTTGGTGTGACGCAGACGGTAAACAACTGACTGGTTCTCAAAGGGACAGTTTAATGTTCATAATATATTCTCTCACTCTATGATCTAAAATTCAAATCTCTTTAAAACCAAAATAAATAAAAAAATAAATAAAGAACTAGCCCGGCCAGTCCAAAAATGTTCCAAATTTTCGGCCAGCTTTAAATGTTGCGTGCTGAATTTCAAATGAAAGCGAAGCAATAAGAAGAATAGCGGTGATCCGGAACAGAATGGGACCGGCCAGAGGGGACCGGCCAGAGGGGACCGGACTTATCCGTCTTGGTCTTCAGGCTTGGCTTGATGAATCTTAATTTGGGCTTGAAAAATTGGAACATCAATTCAAAGAGATTTTTGATAAATTCATAATAAAACAAAAAAGTGATGCTGGATTTCTGACCAAATACGTGATGGCTTGGCTGGTGGTCGTAGTATATATATACATATGTATATCATCATTTTCGTTTCTTGAAAATGGAAACCCAATAGAGAAATTGAAAGATAAGAAGGCGAAAAGTACATTATAGTGGCAGAGGCTTCAGGGTCATCAATTCAGGTATTGTAGGGAGTCTATTGTGAATGAGTTTTTTATCTGATGAGATCTGCAGTGAAAGATCTCATTTTGAATTCCTTTTGTTGTTCTAATTTACTACTCTTTTGAGCTGTTGAATATGTGAGGCGAATGGACAAATTTTCTTTATTTATTTATTTTTGGGGTGGGGTTAGAGCACCAGTCCTTTTCAAGCTTTTGTCTTCCTTGAAGTTGAGGGTTTCAAGTGGGCCTGGGCCTCGTGATAATGTCTGGCCGAAAATGACCCTAAAGAGTTTGTCTCTCTAAGTTCACACATCTTGCTGGCCCTGATTCATGAGAGGAAAAGCTTTTGTCTGATTCAATAAATATATATTGTGATTTCTAAATCGGTTTTCGAACTCCTTTAACTTCCATTTGCTCTTTTTCTGAACATGAACATCAATCGGCAATGTCTATTCCTACAAATGGCAATCAATCCTTGTTCCCCTCTTATACTTGTGATATGTGATTCATTTCCCACTATTCGTGAATATAAATGGACATCGGTTGTTATTCATCAACCTAAGATTTAACAATCTATTTGAAAAATATCATCTTATATTTAACACTTACATTTTAAATGTCATCAGTCTGTAGGCAGCAAATATGCAAACTTTTTTGATAAAAAGATCAAATTTTAAATAATGTACAGGTGAAACCTTTTTAAAACCCCAAATCGATGCTGCGTGGTGGTAAATTTTGAGCTAGAATTGGAAGGGTGTGCCTGGTCCAAGCTATAGTGCAACGTATGCATGCTTGAGGGCCCCAATAGCAAGTTATTGTAACATGACTTTCCCCTTAATATAATGTCATGTGGGTCAATGACCCAGTTATCGGATATATCAGATATTAAGCCAAAAAGCCGAGAAAGATTGGTTTGTTTAGCTTAACGTTGCCCCCCCCTAAAATCTTTACCTTTCTCATCTAAACAACGTGGGGACTAATTCAATCTCTCTCTCTTTCTCTCTCTCAAGCGCTATCGATATCTTCCCTCAACTGTCAAACTCGACGTGATGAATTTCAAAGAAATGCGAAAGCACAGGGTAGTTAGAGGCTGCAGATTGTGGTCCAAAACCAATAGTACTTAGGAACCTACCTATTTGTCGGGGGAAGGGGGGGGGACAAACATAACTTGTTTGTTAACTTCATGCAACTATTGTTCAATTCTTCGTGTCGTGGTCATTTTTGGACATGGAAGTTGTCACGAAAATGGCTGCTTGGACTGATAACTGAAGCACATGAAAGAAAATAACAACCAAAATTAAATGTTTGTGTTGTCTCAATCTCGAAAGCCTTTTGTGAAACATCAAATTTAATTCTTTTTTCTGTTCATTTATGTAGTTTCTCCGAGCTTGGTTGTCGAGGCAAACAATAAGACAGGGTGCCTAAACTAGGACACCGTGTGGGGGGAGCAAGGGTGTCCACTTAGAGGACAAAACTTGAGCAAGAGGCCCACAAAGAAATACGGAGAAGTTCCAAACGTAAAGCCCCACAAAAGTATTGGAGACGAAGAAATTAAATTCTTGGGCCCAAGGAAAGGCCCACCTAGCTCAAACTCAATTGGTATGGCCTTCGTGGTAGGGAGTAGTCCCTAAACTCTTTTGAATTGAGTAATTGAACAATTTACTTCCTTAACTAGAGATCTCGAGTTTGAATATTAGGAATTACAAAAAAGGATTTGAGAGAGTCAACTCCTAAAATGGGCCCTCACAGTGGTTGAATTGGATTAGTCGGGTAAAACTCAGATACCGGTGATTAAAAGCAAAAAAAAAAATAAAAATGGTAGGGAGTAGTCCGAAAGTGGTCCTCCCGGGGCTTTTCCATTTTTTAAATTGTTTTAGTCATTTGGTATCCAAAACCATAATTTGACTAGTTCGATTTGAAATACGATCAAACTTCTAAAGCAGAAACCTCTCTCAGTATAGTTTTTTTCTATTCCTAAAACTTGAACTTGAGTTCTTGGTTATAGGATCCTGGTGGTCTTTCCACTAGAGCGACTGCTTGTTGGTGCCTTTAGTCTAAAATATTTAATCCAAGTGATCTTATCAGTAGTAAATTTGAAATAACCAGAGATTAAATTAAAGGTCTCAAACTTGGGTCGGGTCATGCCTCTTTTTTGGAACCTGTACTTCAGATCCTTTGGGACAATCTCAATTCCTCAAGTCCACCCCTCTCTCTATGATCTCTAAAACATTTTAGAGTGGAAAATTATTTTACAAATATTAAAATAGTATCAAGTTGTATATTGTGAGTTTAAACTCTACTAAACTTAATTTATTCCCATTTAATATATTACATATTGAGATTTTTTTTTTAAAATAATCACCGGTTCACAAATTCAATGAGTATTTAAGTTATAAAAATAATATAAATATTTGTTTCCAATACTTTAAATTTTTTGTCACAAATTTTAAGATAAAATATTATATTAATATACTAGAGAATTTAGTTTGCTGGATCCAAAACTTTCAAAATTTTGAGATAATTGGGAACGTGTAAATGTAAAGAATATAAAATATATTTCGTTATATCATTGAGTTTGGGTTAGAATCAATCTAGACTAGCGCTTATGGAGAGATCCAAAGACTCAAATTAGTTCAAGCTAGAATAAATCTGGAATAGGTACGATAGAGAGCTTAAAAGATTCACTCTTGGGACGAAGCTCGTGATATAATACTTTACTTGTCTTTTATGTCTGTTAGATTATTAATAAAAAATATGAAATAAAGATAATAAATAAAAAAAAATAGTATAGATATAAAGGTAAGTTTGGTATTGTGATTTTGTTTCTTATTGTATTTTACGTATCCTAGGTTCGATCCAATACCCAAGACGGAGACATATTGAAGACATTTTACACGAATTAACGACGGATTTTTTTTTTTTATTTTTTATAATTTTTTTTATAATTTTATAATTTTATTTAATAATTTAATAATTTAATTTTATTTTTTCAAATATTTTATTATTTCATTTTAAGCTAAAATAAAATTATTTTATTATTTTATAATAAATTTTAATTTTATATTATTTTTATATTGTTAAAAAAAATATAATTTTATATTATTTTATTATTGTTAAAAATATGATATAAAGATTATAAGCAAAAAAAAAAAAGAATTATGATTAGATAAGTTGGTGGTTGGCTTGCTGACATTGTTTTTCTTGTATAAAGATTCGAATCTCACCGGTGGCAAGTTGAGGGAATTTTTAGAAATTAAAGAAGAGCTGGCGGGCGGGTCGGGTCGGGTCGGGTAGGGCAGGGCAGGGCAGTGAGTGGGGTACCTGGAGCAGTAATTCTCTTTTTTTCAGAACTCAACTCAGTCCGTTGTTAATTTTTTTTTTATTTTTTTTATTTTTTCTGTTTCAGCGACCGAATTTTTTCCGTCGCTAATATTAACGACGGAGTTTTTCCATCACTAATCCGTCGCTGATATTAGTGACGGAAAAAACAATTCGTCACTGTTATTTAGCGGAGTATCTTTTTCTAACGGATTTAGCAACAGAAAAAATCTATCGTTGATATCTTTCAACAACGGATTTTATGCCATCAGTGACGGATTTTTTCGTCACTACAGGCCTGTTTTCTGGTAGTGATCAAAGGTGTAAAGCAAGACAAATTGTAATATACTCTTAATCTAATTATTCAAATTAGGTCTTGGTAGGGTGAGCCAAGTTTAAACTAACCTAATTATTCAAAATTGGGATTTGGTAGTAATGATACATGATCTAACAGTTCATTACTATAAAACCTCAAAAGCCCATAATCATAAAACCTGTAGGGTATTAAACGACCTCTTGGTCGATCTCGGATGAACCGCCTCTCGGGAAAAGGCCCTCTTGACCTGAGCCTCTCGATGGGATCTCTTTGGTTTTTGCATTGCTTGATCATCCTCGTTTCATGGCGTGTTCACGGGACCCTTTCGCCTCTTGGCTTACCGACCTCTTGGTTCCAACCTCTCGGATCTTGTAGAGTTAACTCGTATTGTGCAATGAGTCCTTGTCATATTTACCGATAAGGAAAGAAATCTTTGGTAAGTTTAAAATTTTCTTAATCCAATATAAATATACCGTGATCTTTCTCGATTAAAAAGTAAATCTCATAATAATAGAGATTTTCCTATTTTTCACAACAACAATTAAAACTTTTCTATCTCAGAGAACTCCAAATCTATAAAAAGTCTATAACTATGATTCTCGGAATTTCTAGAGATCTTTAGCGATCTTTTCGCAAAGAAAATAAGTAGAATTTCTATACCCCCAACACGTACAACACTTTCCAAACATTTAGGTATACATCTTTCTTACTCTACATATCGCACATAGAGACTACACAGGATCCAAACTTTTTTGGTCTTTCTCTCTTTTACTGCTCTTTGTGACTTAAGTATCGGAGTCTTCTCTGTCGGAGCCACTTTCGATAGATTTTTTTGTAGGACTTTTTCTAAAGACGAGCTAGTAGATATCACCTCACTTGTTCAGACCAGATACATGATCTACTATGGAGTTATTTTTGGTTTCAACATATTGGTGTCATCCGTGGGAACGACTGACTAATATTCGTGCCTTGTTTTGATCCTTTCTTTTACCACCATACCGCTGAAAAGAAAGAATGGAGATAACACCTCCAATATGACATCCAAAGCAGGAGAACAAATGTCCAACTCTGTAGACTTACCCCCCATAAAACGTCTGGCTATACAGTTGGACACCTCAATCACCCCCTTATAGCACCAGACGAAACTACCCTTGCAGGAAGATCCTCAACCCCAAGTGACTCAGCCTCCATTGACTCAACCTTTAGAGACTTAAGCTTCAGCTGACTCAATTCCGTCCCTTGCTTGGCCTCTTTTGACCAGGTCCGCCATTCTTAAATAGAGAAATTAGAATCCTAGATATAGAGAATGAGCAAACACTTAGAAGATATTAGCCGTATTCTTTGATAGAAAGCCCTTTCTCCTTCTAGGAATTCGGTGCGCTCAACTAGATTCCAACCTCTTGTACACCTAAAGCCTTCAGTGATGTCTTGATGGGAGCCAGCAAAGTTGAGAAAACAAGTTAAAGAGCTTGTAGCCACAAAGCTCCAAAGGACTAATGTAAGGCGAAACGACCCCGATCCTAACTTCTTTAATTCATTGCCATTCAGCTTCAAGATTATCGCTAAATTGATAGATCGTAATATTCTCCTTCCTCATATGGAGATGCATAACGGCACTATAGATTCTTGAGATCACGCGACTCAGTTTGTTATGATCATGATCTCTAGAGACTTGTCAGATGCCACCATGTGTAAGTATTTCCCCACTACCTTAAAGGGAAATGTGTTAACATAGTTTTGTTCCTACCGTCCAGCATCAAATGTTTCTATCAACTTCGACAATAGTTTGAAACCCAGTTTGTGATTAGCTGAGGGATTAAAGAGAAGTCTACTTCCCTCCTATACCTTCGGCAGAAAGATAATGAACTCTTGATGGACTTCTTCGGCAGAAAAATAACGAACTCTTGATGGACTTCCCCGACAAATACAATACCAAGATGATGAAGGTCTCAGGCTTTGATAATTCTATTGCACTGGTAACACTGCTCACAAGATTATGGCCATTGGGGATGAAGACCTCGATCACATAGAATCCTCTGGCTTCTATTTAAGAATATTATGCCTGATCCGAGAAGTACATTGCTACCCAAGAAGCTGAGAAGTACATCGCTACCCAAGAAGCTGAGACATTTGATAGACATCGAAGCGAGAACGAAAGGAGCGAATGTAATCAACCCCTGCCATGATAGCCTTTACCGAAAAGTACTCAAGCAGGACCTCCACCTCATTGTAGATTTAAGAACTACACCCGTTTGAATGATACGCCTGGCCATATCTTGATGTAGATAAGAGACTGACCTGATGTGAACTAGCCTCCTCCCTCTAGAGGAGATGATTCCAAAAGAGGCCAAACCCAATATTGTAACTTCTATTGGGAATATGGCCACACGACAGATGAATGTTGAAGCCTGAGGGATGAGCTTGAAACCTTAATCAGGGAAGGAAAGCTATAAAGATTCATCAATACAAGATAAGGGGAAATCCCTCATGGAGGCAAGGAGAAAGGGACCAGCCAAAAACCAATTACGTCGAACAAGCAAAATATCTAGTCATGGATGCCTTCTAGAACCAACCCTGGGGGGTTATTCTCCATATATAGAAGGAAGGCCCTTCATCGTATTTTGTCGATTATTGGGTTACCCCAGTGTTTCAGTAGATAGATAGCCCTCCATTTAAGAAGGTACTTACTACCTGTGCTGAGAGAGAACAAAAGAGAAAAAGGCCGATAATAAACTTTGATGATGAAAAGCTAATGAGGGCTACTCCAGGACAACACGATCTTTTGGTTATCACCACCAAGATAGGACAATTCACTGTTAAAAGGATTTTCATTGACCAAGAAGTGGCTTGAGACATCCTCTACTGGGATGCTTTCAAACATATTAGTTTCAACCGCACTGACTTTCAATCTCATGCTGGAGCCTTGAAAGGACTTTTCGGTGAATGAGTATACCCCAAAAGCATCATTCAGCTTTTGGTAACTCTAGAAGTACCATCAAATCACGCTATTACAACTGTTATATTTAATGTAGTGAAACTGATGTCCCTTTACAATGCCATATTAGGCTGCCCCAACCTCGATGACTTGGAAGCCCTACTGAGTACCGGACATATGAAGATTAAGTTCAGAACACCACTCGATATTGGAACACTCAAATGCGATCTGGACCCCTCAAAGACCTCAGTCTATTAATCCCTATTCGCTACTTTCTATGATAATGTTTTATTATTACTATTATACTATTTTGATTCTCAATTTGTACCGGTTATAATATTTTTATTTTATTATTTTTATAACATTTTCAATGATGGCAACAGTCAATACCCCTAGGCCTCCATTTATATCTTTTACTCCTTACCTTATACATGGGTTTTGCTTCCATCCTTAACTAACATATGAGAACTAACTCTAAGCAGGTGGCTCCCATCATCTTTTGGCTTTGTGCCTACATGGATTTCGCATTCATCTTTAGTCAACATACGGGATCTAACTCTCGAGTGGGTAGCTCCCATCATCTCTTGGCTCCACACCTTACACTTGGGTTTAGTCAACAAATGGGATCTAACTCCTGACCAAGTGGCTCCTATTATCTCTCGGTGCCACTTTTGTATATGGATTCTACACCCATCCTTAGCCAACATATGAGATCTAACTCCCGAATGAGTGACTCCTATTATCTCTTAGCTCTGTGCCATGTACATAGGTTTTGTACCCATCCTTAATTAATATACAGGATCTAACTCTCGAGCGGTTGACTACCATCATCTCTTAGTTCTATGCCTTACACATGAGTTCCGCACCCATTCTTGGCAAATATATGGGATCTAACTCCCGAGCGGATAGATCTCATCATCTTTCAACTCCGCGCCTCACACAGGCTGTAACACCAAATAAAAAAAAAAATAAATAAAAAAAAGGGAGAGCCAAAACGCAGCGTTTTGGCCTTCCCCAAATCGAATAAGGGCTAAAGCCCTAATTCGTCCCTTCTCTCTCTCTCTCTCTCTCCCTCTCCCGACCCTTCATCTCTCTCCCCCACAGCGGCGCCACTCTTCATCGCGAGCTCCGCCGCCATAGCCACCACCTTCCTCATCATCATCTTCTTCTTCTTCTTCTTCTTCTTCTTCTTCTTCTTCTTCTTCTTCTTCTTCTTCTTCTTCTTCTTCTTCTTCTTTCCCTCTCGGTTTCTCTCTCTCTGTGGCCAACATTGGGGTAGAGAGCCATTATTTAATACTTACATTTGGAAAAAAAAAAACCCCAATGCGCCGTCCTTGGTCGAGATAGACCATTGCCGGGAATATTTCATTGGCCGGCTCTTCATGACATTGATGTAAATTTTGGATGCATATATTATCTTCTGATGTGTGCGTATGATATATGATTTTGAAATAATATGATTGGTTTGCATACTGTGGATATTTTTATCTTATATTTTGACACTCCAAGTTCACCCTCGATATTGATAGTATGATATCAATCCTCTCACTTACTGAGTATCCTCCCATAGATATTCACCCCCCGCTTTCTTTCCCACAGGATTAGTGTTGGATCAAAAAGATATCACTGGGTTTGGGTATGAATATTTTCCATCTCTTCCGCTACGATGATTGGTGATATTGTTATGTATTGGAGAT
The DNA here is from genome assembly GCA_033439265.1 of Dillenia suffruticosa. Classification (NCBI taxonomy): domain Eukaryota; kingdom Viridiplantae; phylum Streptophyta; class Magnoliopsida; order Dilleniales; family Dilleniaceae; genus Dillenia; species Dillenia suffruticosa. The sequence continues at coordinate 6,329,536 of JAVTVX010000027.1, forward strand.
TTTAGTTTGATCAATCTATTTATATAATTTTTTTTGGAATAACTGTATAAATTATGGATATTTATTCGTGAAACCCTCGTATTGATTTATTTCATTGCATTGAGGCATTTGTGAATATAAAAAAAAATAATTTGGGAATTTATTTTATATATGCGTAGAATTTAAGTCCGCTCGGTGTGATGGCTACTCATACTCTAGTTGGGCATGACAGTAGAGGTCTGTTGCTATGATTGCTAGAAACTTTATAGCTTTGCATTGTTCTGGTTGTTGGCTGTGGTATTTGTTAATTTTGGAGAGGTCAGGATGACCAGTTGTTTATTTTTACAGGATGAATGTGATATACATGTGAAATTGTACATGAAAAATCTCCGATTTATGGGGAGATTCTGTCCGATTTTCTGTAAAAATACAGTCGGCATCCAGGGATAACGGGCGGCTGTTCACGATCCCGGTTCGGGGCATGACACAGGCTCTGTAACCGTCCTTAGCCAACATATAAGATCGAAGTCCCGAGCGGATGACTCACATTATCTCTCAGCTCCAAGCCTTGTATATGGGTTTAGCATCCATTTTTAACAAGCATATGAGATTTAACTTCGTGGGTGGCTCCCATCATCTCTCTGCTCCGCACCTTGCATATGGGTTCTGCACCTATTCTTGGTTAATATGCAGGATCTAACTCCTAAGCGGGTGTATTCTATTATCTCTTAATTCCGTATCTCATATGGGTTCCGCATCTATCCTTAGCCAACATATAGGATTGAATTCCCGAGTAGGTGATACCTATTATCTCTCAGCTCTGCACCTCTTACGTGAGTTCCATGCCCATCTTTTGGCTTTAAGTATTTCAAGAGAGTAAAGTCACCGTATTCGATTTCATTATTTGGAAGGAATTTAATTTCCTCCCTCATTTCCTCAGTCTTACAAGTAGAAGAAAGCTATACACAGATAGGGATTAGCTCCCTTTCTTTCACCCTATACGTATACGCTGTATGTTTATCATTTGAAACAACTTAGTATTACGCACTCTATACAATCAAAGTATGAAAAAAGAAGAACGAATTTGAAAAGAAAGAAATTCAGTCTATTTTATAATGTAAGGAGTACAATTGAGTGAGGAAGTCTACGCAAGACCAAAGAATGAAATACACTAAGGAAAGAAATAGAGCGTAAGATCATGCTTCATGATCAAGAGATGGAGGAGGAGCAGATCTCCATCATAAAGCCTCGAAACCAGCCCGCATAGTGGCAACACGAGCTTTAGCTTCAACCATTTCATATATCAAAAAAACAGTTATGTATAGATCTGTTTTTGATTTTCACAATTCAAAACTTTTTGAATGTGATATATAATTTAGATCTTTAAACCCTCAAATGAGTGTTCTTCTGTTTTTGTTAAAACATATATATTCCTTTTTTTTTCACTAAAGAAGAAGAAAAACTATCTTACATTTTTAACAAAAATTACCCATTTGAAAATTCAAAACTATGGGCATTGAGAGTTAGTTTTGCACAAGAAAACTACTTCCTTCTCTTTCTTTATCTTTGATATTTGAATTTCAAAATTATGGTGGGTTGGATCAAATCCACACAAGCGACCCGATATTAATTTCTAATATAGTTTAATCTCAATTTGCAAGGTCGCCCCAACCTTGGTCCTTAGCTTAAGCCAATCTAACTCCCTTTTTTCATTTGGTTAGGGTAGGTTTAACCTTAACCTATGGGACCAGTGGTTCTCTGTCCATCTTATATGAATAGAGGGTACTAAAAAAATTTTAATAAATCAGAAATAAACTTTTAATCTGCTTAAAATCTCCAAATAAACTCATTTTTGCAACTATTTTATTTTATTGAATTATTTAACAAAATTGAAATGATATTTCTTTTCACTCGACACTTTAATTCGACGAACAACAAAGCTTAAACAAAGGTTAGGATTGATTCAAAAGTGTATAGAGGATTTTATGAAGAAAAGCCAAAAGTACCTAGTTATGGTTATGGCAACCAAAAGATGACAAGGACCAAAAGTTCAATCTCTCCCGTTTTTCCATTTCTTACTTAAAATAGTGATTGACTAAATAAGCACAAAAAAATCTGTCCCTAAAATCAACATTAATCTTGAAAAAGTCTTAGCTTTCTCACAAAAGACTACAAGTCCAATGGTTCACATTAGGTTTATCAAAATCGTACTGCTGAGTCCCAAGGGGACAACTTAATCATCAAAATTCCCCCCCCCCTCTCCCTCTCTCTAGATTTCAAATTTAAATTTCTATACAACCAAAAATAAAAATCATACCGCTGACAGCTGATCACCGACCAGACCAATAATTGCTTAATCACCGAGGGTTCTTTTGGGTCTCCTCGCATGACTTTTTGGGTTCTACAGCCCAAAATTTTTTGTTTTTGCGGGGGCGCCCCCCGGGGGGGGGGGGGTTGTGGGGGAGGAAGCAGAAGAAGACGACGAGGAGGAGGCTACGAAAAAGGAAATCCTTTTCTAAATAAATAAATATTTCCATTGTAAGAAAGAAAGAATATCAATAAAAGAGAAAAAATGTGCAAAATAATGGAATAAAGGTCGAAACATCCAAATGAAATATATAGAATATAGTTTAAATGGGTGTTATAATGTCACCTTTTTTTTAATTTTTTTTTATTTTTATCATTTGATACCAAATAAAAACAACAAATAGTCTCTAAAATATGATAAAATTCAATGTTTAATTTCCTCTACCCTATCAAAATTAAATATTCGGTACTTCAAAATTTTACATGCAATTTTTTCAAGTTAATTATTAGCACTCAACTTTATGTGAATCAAACTCCTATTTGGGTTTGAGGTAAGTAGAGTATATCCTTAATCTTTGATGCTGTCATATGCCTTATTCATTAGTTTCTTAAATTTCAACTGTTTGAGTTCAGTCCCGTTGATTCCCATTCCGCATACGTTGGACATTTAATTAGGGCCGTCAAAATTATCTTCCTGTGAACATTACTCACTTAAGTCCTCATAGCTAACATCATAACAGCAAGGATACCAAACTCCCATGGTTACATCCGTAGGAACGTTATACCCTTTTAATTATTGATCTTGAGTTGGAATGATATGAATAGAGAAATGAGATTTGAAAAAACAACCCTTTAATGGATCTCATAGTGTTCAGACTAAATTAATTGAACGAAACCCTTATATCAGTTAGTGATAAAAAAAATCCACTTTAAAAAAAAAAACTAATAAGAAGATTTTTTACCGATAACCAACTAGCATTGTATGTAATTAATTAATTGTTTTGTACACCGTATTATTGATAAATTTTTAATTATGAGATAAAAACTTACCTAACCTTTTATTTTGATTATTATCAAATTATTTCTGATCAGGTTTTGATCATCCCATCAAATTCCCTAATTTGGGAGTCGCTCAAAATTGAGTCGTTATACTTTTAAATCTATAATTGGATTTATCCTCGTCTCTTCTATGCTTTAAGACGGTGTTAGTGTTGGTGGTGAATATGATTAGCACCTTTAATTTTACGACTCAATCTAGTTCTTAATTCTTATGCATATGGTTACTATTATATACTACAAACTGAACATGCAAGACTGATCCACGCCTCAGCATTTAAATCCATGTTAATAGTTTAGCATTCTCTCCTTTCTCCCTCTGTGGTATTTTGTACAGATTTTTATTATTTTATTATTTTATTATTTTTTCGACTTGGCTTCAGATGGACCCCTTCGCACTATATCATTTACGTGAAAAAACTTGTAGAAAATTCAGCCTCTGCTCTAATGCCTTAAAAACATAACACAAAAGCAACCAGCTCCTATGTAACGCTCAAACCTTATCAAAAGCATCCCTCCACAATTTTTCAGAGAGAAATCCATCAGTAAGCACTGCGCGTTGTACTAATTAATGATGAGGCATAAATGAAAGCAAAGCAACACAAGACATGTCTGATAAGCATGGGGAAAAGTAGTTATGCCTCAACTCTTCACCATTTCCAAGTTTTTCCTGCATTGAACCCCAAATATCAGGGTGTAATGATGTAGGATGAGGCGTACATGAAAGCAGAGCAACGTAAGACACGCCTCAGCTCTTCACCCTGTCCAACTCGGATAAACCTCAAATAATCAATGATCGCAGTTATGTCCGTCTCAAAATTTTTGCCCCCTTAGCCCCCAATTAAACCTCAAATAATCGATGATTAGGTGAACTTGAAATCAAAGCAACATAAGACATCTTCAAAAAGCATGGGGAAAACACATAAAATCAGTTGTTTTGTCTCAACCGTCTTCCCCATCTCCAACTCTTTCCCACATTTCCCAAATTAAGCCTCAAATAATCAATTCCCAGTATCCTACTCCAGCATTTTGGAACCAACAGTAATGTTACTAGGTGAAAATCAAGAGTTACCTGGAAAAGTCTAACAAGTGCCTGAAGAACCATGTGGGGACTCGCATCATTGTTAATAAAATTGGTACTTTGTATTAGCACCACAATCCAGCAAAAGTTCAGGCCTTAACAAACGCAGCAACAAGAATCACCCAATACCGCCACTACACCACCAACTCAAATTCCATAAAAATACAATAAATTGAATTAAAATCGCAAGCTTAAATTTGATTTTCCCACTTCAACTAAGACTTTCAAAACCTGGAGCTCAGCTTTAAGCAGCGCTATCACAAGCCCATCTTTTAACTCTTTACCCTCTTTTGAAGATAGATTTTTAGCATCAATGTTTCAACTAGTAAAGTTCTTTACATGCGTGGCTACCATGACCTCAACCTTTGCCATCTGTTAATTGACAAAGTTATTGTCAAATGTGATATTTTAGAGATCAAATTTTGATTTCGGTGATGGTTTTACCAGTGGTGAGGGTGGAGAGAGAGAGAGAGAGCCAAATTGGGCCAGGGGAAGAGAGAGACAATCAAGAGCTCAATGGACTACATTGACATCAATATTCAGGGTTGTTCAAGAGAAGAGCAAATTTGGAGGTTTCCATTTTGATTTCACCTTAATCAGCTTGCCTCCCGCTGCAAACCCTAATTTTGTTTGGGGGAGAGAGAGAGAGAGAGAGGGGTAGTGCTAGGTGTAAGGATAAAAAAAGGTGGATTGACCGGAATTTCCCTTCTGTCCCTCCTTCAAAATGGTAAATGCCTAATCTCTGTCAGTAACAATAATACTAAACATCACAAGAGAAACATCAGAAGAGAAACATCAACTAGGCAAATTACCAGAATCGATAGTAAAATCATGCAATGAAACATCATTGTTGGAAATTTTCAATAACCTAAGTCCTAGGATATCAAAAGATGGTCCCTCAGAAAATGCAACCAATTCATGAGAAAGTAAACCATAATCAGAAGGGCTAACTAGCTTTCATCGACATATCCCAATAACCACAAGCCTTCTGATAAACACAATCAGTAAGAAAGACAAGCACAACGCTCAAATGCTTTGATGAATAGCAAAAGAACAAAAAGAAAGAAATATGCAACAGGGAATTCCACTACGTTCCTCCACAGGCAACCAGAATTTAAACAAAACACAAATTGCCAAATCTCAATCATAATCTAAACAGCATCAGATAGAGATCAAATAGACAAAATATGAGGAGAATGAAACATCATTGTGAAATTTTCAATAATCTAAGTCATAGGATATCAAAATTGATAAATTCGACAGTAACATGAAAAAGAACACCGCAAAATGCAATTAATTCATGATAAAATAAACCTTAAACAGAAGGCCTAAAGGAGCTTTCAACGATTCACTAATCATAATCTATATGGGTGTCTCTCAAATCAATCAATCACCACCAGCCTTCTGATAAACATAAGTGAGACCACACTTGCCACAGTAGTGCCTATCAAAATGGTTTGCCATGAACGTACCAGCGCCGCACTCAGCATTGGGACACTCCTTCCTCAACCTCTGAACTTTCCCAGAGTCATCGACCTTGTAGAACTGGAGAACGGCGAGCTTCACCTTCTTCTTCTTGTGCTTGATCTTCTTGGGCTTAGTGTAGGTCTTCTTCTTCCTCTTCTTTGCTCCTCCCCTAAGCCGAAGAACCAAGTGGAGAGTCGACTCCTTCTGGATGTTGTAGTCCGCTAGGGTTCGGCCATCCTCGAGCTGCTTTCCTGCGAAGATGAGGCGTTGCTGGTCCGGAGGAATTCCTTCCTTGTCCTGTATCTTGGCCTTGACATTGTCGATGGTGTCGGAGGACTCAACCTCTAGGGTTATCGTCTTCCCTGTTAGGGTTTTCACGAAGATCTGCATCTTCGACTCTCTCTCTTTCTCTCTCTCTGGCTGCGGGAGGAGAAGATAAAAAGGTTTGTGTTAGGGTTAGGGTTTTCGGCAAAATATCGTTGAGGTCGAGTTTGCAGATGCGAGACGAGTGAAAGAATTATGCGGCTCACAATTGGGCTTACTGGGCCTGGTCTGATTTGGGACTCCAAATTTCATATCAACCCAGCCTATATCTTAACCTAGCAGTCTTGGGCCTCTCAAATAGCATTGGGCCTGATTATCAACTGGGTCATTGCATAGCCTTGCAAATTGTATAACCTATTATTCTCTCTTTTTTTTTTTTTTTTTTTTTGGGGTACAGGAAAGAGGAAAAGAAAAAGCACGAGGCAAGAAAACCGGGAGAACCCACAAAACAGAGGCAGCGACTCAACTCAGATCTCCCTTAAGAGGGGGTCTGGTGAATAGATAACTTCTTCCTTCTTCGAGCCTAGGAGGTGCCATCCCGATCTACCTTCAGGAGAGGCAGAACCTCAGGAGGGGGGAGTGGCGGACTCAGCGATCCCAGGTATGATTTCTCTTCCTATCTCAACTAATTTATCGGTGCATTTATTGGCCTCCCTGTAGACATGGGAAATAATATGCACTCCCAACTCTTTCATGAGTTCAGTGCAATCGCTAATTATGTTTCTCCAATGGTGATTATTGCCAACTCCCTTGTTCACTGCTTCCATTACACTAAGGGAGTCACATTCTACCATTAATTCCCTGAAGCTTTTCTCCTTTTCTATCCTCAAACCCTCTCAGAGGCTCCAAATCTCAGCCAAATACCCTTCCACAGAGCCGACATTAGCCCAATAACCAAAAATCCACTCCCCATTGGAATTCCTGAACGGGCCCCAGCACTAGCATGGCCTCCCTCAGCCCTGGCTCTACCATCAACGTTGAGCTTCAATCTGGCCCCCGTAGGTTTTGACCACCCAACAAGGACCACCTCCTCTTCCTTCTTCAAGAAGCTAAGGTTGCTGGAAATGTGGTTACGCATGCGGAGGATTCTTTTGGCTACCTGTGGAGGAGGCTCAATCATCTTTTGGAAAATAGCATCACATCTTGATTTCCAAGTAAACCAACAGAGCAAAGGCGGTTCCTTCTTCCTCTATGCCAAGTTTAAGATTCTTGGTCACCCCACTCCTGAGCCAATTATTGCCCTCTCCGTTCCAAAAGTTGGCTACGGAGGCAATGTTCCCAAATGTTTTGAGCATGAAGGCAGTTTCTCAAGGCATGGATCAAGATTTCCTACTCCCCCTTACAGATCTCACAAACATCCTCCTCCACCACTCCTCTACTCTTAAGCTCAGTTTTTGTCAAGACTTTACCTTTCGCTGCCATCCATAAGAAAACCTCCACCCTCTCTGGACATTTCAACTTCCACACCTACTTCCAATCTTGGACAGGGCCCTGGTGAGGGAGACTGAGATTCCTCTGAAGCCAATAAGCTGATGCCACCGAGAATTCACCGTCCCTTCTCTCATCCCAGAACACTGAGTCACCTGAAGAACCATATCTGGGCATGGGCAAAGCTCTTATCTCCTCCACTTTGCTCCTAGGGAGAACAGTCACAAAATCGTCAACCTTCCGCTTTCCTTCTTCATCCCAAAAGTGGTTAACCTTAGTTATTGAAGAGCAGTCGTCCCTAGGGATTAAAAAACTTCCTCCAACAGCACTTCCTTGCCTATCCAACAATCATTCCAAAAGCTTATCAGATTGCCATCACCAAAAAGCCATTTAATTCCCTTCTTAATGCACTCACGGCTGGCACATATGCCTCACGGCTGGCACATATGCCTCTCCAAACCGCTGCGGATATATGGCCTCTTTTATGGACCAGGAGATTATCTCCTCTATGGTACTTATTTCTAAGGATGCGGACCAACAAAGCTTTATCCTCCTTCATGACTCTCCACCCCAACTTGGCCATCATCGCAATGTTGCACTCCCTCACACTCCTTATTCCCAGACCACTCTCCCACTTGGAGGAGCAGACTGCCTTCCAAGTTGCAGGATGAATCTTCCGAACTTCACCATTGCTTCCCCACAAGAAATCTTTATTCAGCTTGTCTAGCTTATGGCACATGTTCTCTGACAACCAAGTTGTTTGCATGGTGTAGATAGGAATAGAGGCCATAACTGATTGGATCAACGTTCTTCTACCCGTAGTGCTTAACAACCTGCGTTTCCAATTGCTTAATTTATCCTGGACTTTATCCACCAAATGATGGTAGAAGTATTTATTAACCCTATTATGGATAGTCGGAACCCCTAGGTAGTTTCCCAAGTTCTCCGTAAGCACAAACTTACAGCACGCAGCAATGGAAGCTTTCAAATGTCTAGGGGCTTTAGGGGGAAATCCAAATCTTGGATTTAGACGAATTAACTTGAAAGCCACTTTCCTTGGAGAATTCCTTCAGGCAGCTTAGGATATTACTGAGGTTAAAATGCTCCGCCTCTGTAAGGAGGATTAAGTCATACGCAAAAAAAAGGTGAGATAGCATCGGCCCTCCTGTATAACCTATTCTCTCTCTCTCTCTCTCTGTTTTTTTTTTGAGCTACTAATCATTGGCTTTCTCTTTTTGTTTCTTGGAATACTGCTATGGATAGAAAGACTTAATTGAGCTGATTTGAAAATTTCAACTTATCATAAGTCACTTTATTTTATTTATCCACTAATAATATCTTTTTACTAGCGTAAAATATCTTTAATAGAAAGTATAACATTTTTGTGGATAGAAATTAAGGTTTTTTTAGTAAATGATACTCCTTTTCAGTTATGAGAAAGTATGAGTCATGGTTCGAGTGGTTTGTCACTGTAATTAGAACACTTACAAAGAAAAACCCATAATTTTTCAATTATTTTACATAGGAGCAAAAAATTCTTAAAATAAAAATAAAAAAAATTAAGGGGATTAGTTCAACTAGTTCACTGTGATTAATGATACTTTGCATGATTCAATTCTTTACTCTGTCTTCTTTGTTCAATTTGAAATCCACGGTTTAAGCCAAGATATGCTTTTTTTTTAATACAATCATTAAATAAATTAAAATCACAACTAAAAATACTATCAAATATACTAACTGAAAAATTATTATTTAATTTTTTTTATGCTTCTCGATACAACATGTATGCCAATTAGTTTGTATATCACGGTCACGATGGATGAAGCAATGCCCACTTATACCGAAAATATGTTCACTAATTTGTGCACCACTAGCATTTACTTCACGTGTTCATTATCCTGAAGTCTGTGATTTAACATCATAGCTGAGAGAATTAAGATAGTAAACTATAAAGAAACTTACATTCTATGGGACCTTGACAGCAAGCACCGCCTAGTATGCCTCAAAAAGAACAAAGTATGCTAGAATTTGCCACTTCAAGATTGCATCAGATGGTATCACTAGGAAATAATCACCTGTGATGAATACTAAAGTACTAATACTACTTCAAGTATTGAACATAGAACCTTTTTTTTTTTATTTGGTAGATAAGGGAAAGGAAAACAAAACAAACAGCCAGGGACCAGCAAGCCCAGAAAACCCAACCCAATTACATTAGACTCCTAGACCTACAAAAAACAAGTTTGCACGACTCAACACCAGCTTTGTCGTCCAATAGCATAGGTTGAAGGGATCTTAGAGGAACCTCCAGCAGGGACAGGCCTCGAGGACTGGTTTTCCCCAATCCAGCGAGATGATCCACGCACTTGTTAACTTCTCTATATATATGTTTTACTTCAATTATCCTCAGATCTCTCATGAACTACTTGCAGTCCATTAAAGCATGAAAGAGGGGGTGTGTGACGCCGTTTTCTTTCTTTAGCAGCCGAGTTAAGCTAAGACAATCAATTTCAACGTCAATCTATGCTAATTCTCTGTTTTCAGCAATCCAAAGGCCTTCTCTCAGAGCCCAAACCTCAGCCGAAATTACGTTTGCTCTGCCTATATTCAGAATGAAGCCTATCACCCAATTTCCATCTTCATCGCGCAAGATGCCACTGCCACTAGCAATCCTAGAAATTGCATCCACAACTCCATCAGTATTTATCTTGAGTTTTCCTCTCTCAGGAGGATTCCATTTTATATTTAAGATGGAAGTTTGATTCTGGCACTGATCAATTCTTTGTACCTCTCCCCACACAATGTTGATTCTTTTAGCCAGCCTTACAGTTGCCGCAGTGGAAGTTGCTTCTCCATCCATGATTAGTTTGCACCTTCTCTTCCATATACACCAGATAGTGGTACCAAAAATCCCACTCTCTTGGAGGATCCTTAATTTGAAATTTCTTTGCACTCCTTTTTTTATCCAAGTGGCAGAGTTCCCATTCTAGAAGTCACTGATCATGTTGATGTCAGGGCAGATCAGGCTCCATATTTCCTTGGCCTCCTTGCAGTCTCTCAAGACATGGAGATTCAATTCTATATCCTCCTTGCACATTTCACAGATGTCATTATCAACAAATCTTCTTCTTTTCCTTTCCACATTTGTCATAACTTTCTCAATTAAAGCCAGCCACATAAAGAATTTAATTCTTTTCGGGTAATTTGCTTTCCAAATCCACTTCCAACTTTCATTTTGCTGAGGCCACGAATCATTCCTTTCTTGAAGCATGTCGTAAGTATTGGAGACAGAAAAAATGCCATTCTTAGTTCCTGCCCAACCCAGCAGGTCCTCAGTTATACCTCTCATAGGGAGTAAGACCCCTCGAATTTCCTTACTTTTTCCTCCCTAACCATAGCCATCAGTTCCTCAATTTTCCACTGCCCCTCCTCATTAATAAAATGACCCACTGCCAGATTTTGGGAGCTTCTGATTTGAGGGTGAATGGCATGCTTAATGAGTTTCCCTTTTTCCACCCATCCGTCTTCCCAAAAATTTGTTCTTCCGCCATTCCCTACCCTCCATATAAGGCCCATGTCAATACAAGCTCTACTCTTAAGGATGCCTCTCCAGATATTTGAGCCTCTAGTTTTTTCTTTGTACTCCAAGAAGCTTCTTCCCTTCAGGTATTTTTGATTCATTACTTGACACCATAGAGCCTGGTCTCCTTTAAGCAGATGCCACCCCAATTTGGCCAACATAACAATATTATTCTACCTCTTTCTTGCTTAGGTCTGCAGACCATTTCCCATCTAGCTAGATGGACCTTTCTATTGCCTTCTCTGCTGTCCCATAGAAATCTCTATTTATTTTGTCTAGCTTCTGGCAAGTACTACTAGAAATCCAGTAAGCTTGCATAGAGTACATTGGAATAGCTGAAGTCACAGACTGAATAAGAGTTCTCCTCCCTACATTATTTAGAAGTTTTGCACTCTAACCACTTAGCTTCCCTTGCATCTTATCCACCAAGTGATTGTAGAACTCCTTACTAACTTTTCTATGGATAATAGGGATTCCCAAGTACTTGCTGAAATCCTTCGTAGTAGAAAATTTGCACATATCCGCCGATTTTAAGAGAGAACCAAACCTTTGATTTGGACTTATTTATACTCAACCCACTCTTAACTGAGAAATCTTTTAAGCATCCTCTCACTATGCTTAAGTTAAATTGATTTGCCTCCGCAAAAAGTAAGAGATCATCTGCAAAGAAAATATGAGAGATTTGAAGGCTCTCTTTAATGAACTTGAAGGGATTCCACATACACATTTTAACCTTGTCTTGGATAAAATAGGACAGCCTTTCCATAACGAGAATGAAGAGATAAGGAGACAAAAGATCTCCTTGCTTAAGGCCCTTGCCCGTCCTCATAGCCGACAACACCTCACCATTCCAGATCAAAAAAACCTCACTATTGGTAATTGCAAACATAATAATTCTAATTGGAGGGATTGGGAAATTGCAGTCCAGTAGGACTTGGCCCAAATAATACCAGCTCACATTATCGTATGCTTTGCTCAAATCTATTTTTATAACCATCCAATACTTTTTACTCTTGGACCTTTGGATTGAATGATCTCCTAGGTTACAACTATATTTTCTATGGTGTCTCTGCCCGACAAGAAACTATTTTGGTGTGGGCTTATGATATCTTGAAGAAGAAGAGGTCTCAACCTCTACACAAAAAGTTTAGCCAGCACTTTATAGGAGGTATTTAAAAGAGTGATAGGCCTGAAGTCATTCATAGTCTTTGGATTGTTTACTTTGGGGATTAAGACCATATAGGCTTTAAGGAAGTCCGGGCAGAAATAACCATTTGCAGACCTTGGTTAACAAATCTCCTGACATCTTCTTTCATCACCTCCCAAAGCTTTTTGTAGAAAATAGGTTGGATTCCATCAGGACTAGAAGCCTTAAGACCCTGCATAGAGAACACAACCCTTTTGATCTCTTCCTTACTTGCTTGTCTAATCAGGTTTTTGTGCTGGTTATTTCCTATTTTTCTTACCCATCTTCTGAATTTTTCGCTAGGTGAGACCACTTCCTTACCTGTGAACATGTTAGTAAAAAACTCAACCGCATACTTCTTCAGTCTTTCTTGGTCAGTACACTACTTACCTTCAATTTGCAGAGCAGCTATTCTATTAAAATTTCTTCAAACTTTGGTATAAGCATGAAAAAACTTTGTATTTCTGTCTCCTTTTAGGGCCCATTCACTCTCGCTTTTTATTGCCAAAAGATTTCTTCTTGGTCTAGGATTTTGTTATTGTCTTCCAACAACTGTTTTTCCAGATCTTGCAGAAACACTGAGCTCCCATAATTTGCAGACTTTTGAATTCCTGCCAATCTACATTAATCGGTTTTTCTATTACTTTGCCTATCTATAGCAAGATGTCCTCATTAAAGAATTCTATGGGCATATGTGGAAACCTAATCCATGCTGCAATAAAGGTTATTTGGGCTATTTGAGTAGAGAACCATGGGTGCCACTTGCGGATGGTGAGATAGTGGTTGTGTATCATCCATGAACCACCCGTTAGAGTTTGATAGTAATCTTGCTTTAGGGCAAACTTTACTAGGAAGAAACCTGTTCCCAAATCCAGTCACTACAAAAAACAAAAATTCAGTAACGAATTTTAGCAACGAAAAATATTCGTCGCAAATCCTCAAAAATTTTAGTGACTAAAAAGGGTATCGTCGCCAATTAGTCACGATTTTATCAACAAAAAAATTTTTGTCGAAAATTTAGTAACAAAAAAAGTTTTCGTTACAAAGGTTGTCGCCAATTTTGGACGAAAAATTTTTGATACAAAATTCGTTTCCAATTTGCAACGAAAAAAAAAATTCGTCGCTAAATTTGCAACGAACTTCAAAATTCGTTACTAAATTTGCAACAAATTTATAATTCGTCACAAAATTTACAACAAATTTCAAATTCGTCCCAAAATTTGCGACGAATAAATTATTCGTCCCTAAATTTGGGACGAAAACGAATTTATCCCTAATTTGCAACGAATTTTTAAATTCGTCGTAAATTTAACGACAAATATTTATATTCGTCGCAAAAAATTAGATTATTTATTACAAAATTCGTCACTAAAATTCATTTTTTTTATTTACTTGTGTTAGGAACATTTTCTAATATTAAAAAATGATTTGTAAACGGAGATATGCGCTGATAGCGTAGAGAATCTTAAGATGTTTACAAAATCAATAACTTTTTACAAAAAATAGTTCATTCATTAACTGGTTATATAAAAGAATGATAATATAGTGTAATCTTTTAAATTTGTACATTCATTTTCTGTTTATTCAAATGTTTCATATAATGATAAAAATATACATTAATTTTAGTCAAAATCTTATAAATTTATTTAAGTAATCGATTCACTAAATTAAAAGTTAAAGTAGAAATACTCATTAATTATTTTGTAACAGGTGAACAAATTCATGTGGATAAATATATAAATATAATTATAGAATACCCTTAAATTTAGCATGTTGATTGATTGATAGATCTAAAAGTATTCTATCATAAATGGAGTTGATAGAACATATCCTGAGTTTGCGAGAAAGACTCGAAATATTAGGTTAGGTTTCTATGCTGATGAGTTTGTTCCATTTGGCAAATCAGGAAGAACTTATTCTTGTTGGTCAATTATCTTAACTCCGTATAATCTTCTACCCGGTATGTGTATGAAGATACCGTATATGTTTTTAACATTGATCGTGCCTAACCTGCAAAATCCGAAGAAGTTAATAGATGTTTACAAACAACCATTGATTGCGGAGTTGAAACAACTATGTGATGAAGGTGTTCCTACATATGATGTTCATACTAATAAGATATTTGTAATGAAAGTTGTTCTTTTTTGGACCATAAATGACTTTTCAATTTATGGTATGTTATCGAGATGGAGTACCGTTGGGATTTTAGGATGTCTAATATGTTTGGAGATATCAAAGTCATTCAGATTGAAACATAGGAAGAAAACGAGTTATTTTGATTGTCATAGACAATTTTTACCGTTAACTCACAAATTCAGAAGAAATAAAAAAGAATTTACTAAAAATAGAATTGAAAAAACACTTTCTCCATTGAGATTAACAGGTGAACAAATTGACATAGAGTTCTTAACTTTCTATCTGTTATTGAAGAGTCACATGGTACAATATATGGCTATGGTCATTCATATAAATAGACTAAACGAAGTATATTTTGAGATTTAGCATATTGGAAGAGTCATTTAGTTCATCATAATCTCGATGTAATGCATATCGAGAATAATGTCTTTGATAATCTGATAAATACAGTGATCGATATCATTGGAAAAACAAAAGATAACTTGAATATAAGAAAAGATATGCAACTCCTTTGTAAACGACCCACTCTTGATGTCGATGAAAGTAGTAGGGGATCAAAACCGAAAGCAGTTTATACATTGAATAAGGATCAGAGACGGATTGTTTATGAACGGTTGAAATCATTGAGGTTTCCTGATGGTTATGTCTCAAATCTTGGAAGATGTGTCGATTTGAAGGAATATAAATTGATTGATTTGAAAAGTTATGATTATCATATATTTATAGAAAGACTAATTTCTATTACTTTTAAAAAACTCTTACCAAATTTTGTTTGGGGTGCCATTACAGATTTAAATATTTTCCTTCATAATATTTGCTCGATAGTGTTGAGACATTCACACATGGAGATGTTAGAGAGAAATTCCAATCATTTTGTGTAATTTAGAAAGGATATTTCCACCGTCATTTTTTGATTCCATGAAATATCTTTTGGTTCACTTGCCATATAATTTTTCATCTTTTATACTTCGTTATCAAGACATATAAAATTACTAATTTCATTACATATAATTTTCTAATATATTTTGTTTTATTACAATTAGATTCCTATATCATTTGAAAAAAGTGAAAAATAAGACACGTGTTGAATTTTCTATTGTCAATGCATACATTGTGGAGGAAGTAACAATATTTGTATCATATTATTTTGAGTCTGACGTTCAGTGCAAGAGACGGAGAATGGGAAGAAATGATGAGAGTCCTGTTAATCCCAATTTGAAGTCATTCTCAATTTTTAATTATCTTGGTCGACCAAATAGACCATGTAAACGTAGATACATAACTGGTCAAGAATGGCGGGCAGTCGAGACATATATTTTACTGAACTGTCCAAAAGTGACGCTATATTTCGAGTTAGTATATATTTTATATTTTATATATTTTTTGTCATAAATTGTTTGTATTAAAATTTATTTTCTTTGATGGTAGGATTTTCCAAAACGTATATTCTGAACTTTCGACACATGACTTTGATCGTTTCTGCAATGAAAAATTTGTACTATGGTTCAAAAAATATGTAAATAGATTATAAATTATTTAAATATTTACTTTAAAACATATTAACATATTTATTTGATTTTAAGTCCATGATAATCAAACTCAAGTTGAGCAAATATTGTTAATCCATCTGTCATGGGGTTCAAAATCAATGGTACGAGTTTGGCCAGCATATTTCATAAACGGGTATAATTTTTACATTAAAAAATATGGAATGAGAAAAACGACAATGAATAGTGGGGTTTGTGTTTAGTCATCTAATAATGGTAGATGTCAAAATGATTTTTATGATTTGTTGGATGAAATCGTAGAAGTAGAGTACCCTGTTCCAGAATTACGATTTGTTTTATTTATGTGTCGCTGGTTTGACCCTGTCAAAGGGATGAAAGTGCATTCATAGTTTAATTTGGTTGAAATAAATCATAAGAAAATGTATTAAAGATATGAATCATTTGTGTTAACACAACAATCGATTCAAGTATTTTGTATTTCATATTTTAGTTTGAAACGTGACAAAATTGATTGGTGGACTGTTTATAAAACGAAAGTACGGAAAAAATTGAGGAACGTTGGGAAGACCATATATCAACAAGAGGAAGTTGCCAATACATTTCAGATCGAGAAATATAATATTCCAACGTTACGAGATCCCAGCGAAATAGTGATAGATGTGGATGCAAGTGAAATTTATGAAGAAAACGATGAAAAATCTAATTTTGAGACATATAATGAGAATGAGGATGAGGATGTTGATGATAATGATGTTGAAGAGTTTAATTTTGAGACATATGATGAGAATGAGGATGACAATGATGATTTTGATTTTTGATGATGGGTAAGTTTTGTTCTCTTAATATAATAAAAATCGGATATTTATCTATTTACTGTCTTATTCTTAAATTTATATATTTAATTTGTTAATATACTATCTTTTTTTTTCTATAAGTCATTAGAGAAAATTTCTTGACATATTGGTGACTTGTTTCGTCACATTTAATTTGTCAAATTAAATATGGTAAGTTTATTTATATTCTTCATTATGCATATGATGAACATGCAATTTTATTTTTTTTTATTTTTGTTAATAATATATTATGGTTGACAGTTTCGATGTGGTGGCTATAGTCGAAATTCTGATGGAAGATCACGCTCTTCACCATCGCAGTCCGCTTCGACACCTTCGCAATTCCATTCCCTTGCCGGCAATATATCTTCGCCCCCCCTTCGTGTTGTAGGCCCTTCGCATTCTCAACAAATGACTAGTAATGTACTTTCGTCAGTCCCTTCGGTGGAACACTCGTATGTAGATAAGGAAGACAATCGAAAGTTGATAGCCCCTTACGGAGATTCGTAAGTACTAAATTTTAAAATTTCAGATGTATTATTATTTTTATTTATAAAACAAATTATTTTTTTAATTATCTTGTTTATTTAACATTGTTTGTTTGAAACTTTATGATAGATTTATAAATTCTGTACATGTTATTCACGAATTTAATAGAATAGTGAATAACCATTAGGGAGGGGTTTCAATGACTTATACAAACACTCCGGAAAAAACAAAAGAGTTATGGTGGAGCGAATTCAAGATAAATTATTCCAATCAGTTTATATATGAAATTAAGTTAATAGCTTTATAATCAATTTGTTTTTTTCCATTGCAGTGATTATTCACTTGGGACGAGACTGAAGAGCTGAAAGTAAGAAGGATTTTTAAGAAAAAATGTGGCGATCACATCCGACAAGTTCTAAATCATGCGAAGAGACACGAAAAAAAGTCAAACTGCATCACCGTGCAAAATTGAAGCATGAATGTGAATTTTTTGGAATCGGAAGAGAGCAAATGGAGTGAGCAAAATAAAAAAATTGAGGTTATAATTCAGGGAAACTGTCTGCGATGTATGCGGGAGGCTCGATCAATATCGATGAATATAAAAATAGATTGGTAATTTTATACAAATACTAATTTTTTAATTTAATTTAAACTATTCATTATTTCTAACAGTGTTTTTTATTTTAGGCCAAGGAAACGGAGACTGAGTCTTCATTCATAGATATTTTCACGCGCACATTTAAGAAAAAAGACAAGACTTGGAGCAGGGAGAGAGTTAGAGCAATTAAGGTTTGTAATTTCAAAACTTTCAATTATTTAATGAATATTTTCAACGTTGATTTGAACATATTATGTTAAACATATTATAACAATGTAGGAAGATAAATTTATTAGGTTAGTTTCTCCCAAGTTTATTTTTATTGCTGACTTAATTTTTTGATTTCTAATGAATTACTTGATAGAGATTCTCTTTTTTTTTTCTTCATAAATTTCAACTTATTCAATATTAATATGAATGTTCATAATTTAGATCATATATAGTCTCATGATTTATGTTACAAATTTTTTTATTTTTCTTCATATATATATATATATATATATATATATCTAATCAAGATTATATGTGTTTGTATTATATTGTTATTGTAAATTTATTTTAATTTATCTCATGACAATACAAGAGAAATATGATGAGCTATCACGCAGAAATTCGAGTGCTAATGATGATGTTGGCGGATTTGAGTCATCTGTTGATAACATGAAAATATAGCTCGAGGTGATTGGTGGACCAAAAGGGGTAGAGTAGTTAGGCTAAGTTCTTTGAGCAGAATTTACAAAATCGCTGGTTCATCTTCTTCCACCCCACCAGCAGTTAAGACAGAAATAAATCAATTGAATCAAGATGTGAGCCATTTGAAGGAGTTACTACTGCAAAGAGATTAAGAATTCAATGAAGTTCAAGCAAAGCACACGCAGGAAATGAACGAGTTCCGCACGCAGCAAATGTTAATCATGCAACATTTTCAGTTAGCCTCCGTTCCAAGTCAGATTCTCCCTTCTATTTCTCCTCCTGATAATGCTCGCGATGGTGATGAAGGTGGTGATTTCTTCGACGACGATGATGATGATGATGATGGTGGTGGAGGTTGTGCTTGAAATTGTATAATGTTATTTGACTGTTATATTTTGATACTCGTTATATTAATTTTTTGTTATGTATGGTTATTGATATTTTAACATTTAGACTTAATGTTGCTTTTATCTTTGATATTACTATTATGATTTCTTGTTAAATTTTTAATTTATTGATCTTATTGAATAGTTAGTTATATTGATGAGTATAGATGGATGAAATTTAATATAAAAAATAAGTTAGATGATTAATTGTTGATGAGGTTGGATGAGTTGATATAAATACAAGTTATATAGGGAAAAATTATCCAAATATGTCAATAAAATTTATATTTATCGCAAAATACATATTCGTCACAAAATTTGTCCTCGAAAACTATACTCGTCTAAATTTCGTTGCTAAAATTGAATTGTAAATTTTGATTAGTGACGAATTTTACGACGAAAAATATTCGTCGTAAATTTATGACAAATTTTGCGACGAATTTTTTTTCGTTCCTAATTTATCACGAATTCCATTTCGTTGCAAAAATTCCAACGAAAAAAATTATTCGTCGCAAGTTTGCGACGAAAATTAGATTCGTGACAAATATGCTACAAAAAATATTTCGTAGCAAATTTGTGACGAAAATTTTATTTGTTACAAATTTGCGATGAAAATTATATTTGTTGCACATTTGGACGAATAAAATTTTCGTTGTTAAATTTGTCACACATTTGTAACGAATTTTGTGACAAAAAAATATTTGTCGAAAATTTTTGTGACAAATAATTAATTTTTCGTTCCAAAATTTTGCGATAATTTATTAGTAACAAAAAAAAATTTGTTAAAAAATTCATCGTAAATTTGTTTTGAGACGAATTTTTCTTACAAATTTGTCATAAATTTTGTTATAAATTGATGTGTTTTTTGTAGTGAGTGATTCCATGGCTCCTTCAATCTTCCATATCACAATAATTTTCGATTGCATGAGCTGGTAGCCTATTTTTGTTCTCAATAGTTTTATAATCAGGGATTTTTTCCATGGTCTCTAAAGTTCCTTTAGCTTTTCATCCGATATGGGGATGTTTGGAATAATGCCTTGGTTTTCTTCTTCATCCTCTCCTTCACGTAGATCCCCCGCTCTGAGTTTGACTCTCCTTCATATTTTTCAACATTCTCCTTTGGTTCACTTGATTCCCCCAAGAGCATTTCCATGTATGATAACTTTGGGGTTTCATCCTCGCTGATTATGGATGGTTTTACTTTTTTAATGCATCTTTTTGCCCAAAGGTAATACATTTCAAATTCACCCTTTTTTACAGCTATATTTATTTTATGCAATTACTTCATAAAATAAAAAAAAATGAATTTTCTAGAATATGCTTTTGTGATGTCATTAGGGAGACTTTAATAAGCTTAAATTTCAAAAGAGGAGCAGGAGTAATTCAAAAGTCTACGAAGATTTTCCTAAAATTTTGTTAAGTTTGGGCTAACGGGAAGTTGACAAAACAAATGCATAGAAAAGTCCATCTCCCCCATTTTTCAGATGTTACATAAAGTAGTAATTGACCTGATAACTAATCTGCGTATAAAATTATCATCGGTCTTAAAAAAAAATCTTTGCTTCCCTAAAAATCTAATGGTTCACATTAGGTCATCCAAATCACCGACCAGTCCCATAATTGTTTAGTCCATTTTGTGGGTCTTGATCCGTGTGACCTTTTGGGCATACAGTCCAACGCCAAGCCCAAGAAATAGGAGAGAGAAAAGGAGAAAGAAGAAAACCAAATAAAAGAAAAGATTGGGAAAAAAAATGAAATCTTTTGCCTAAGAAGACATAACAGTTAATATATTTAATAAATAAATTTTAATAACAAAAAATAAATAAGATATATTATTTCTTTAAGCATTATTTAAAACTCATACTACGAAATTCACATTTTGAATGCACTATAGAACTTTGTTTTTCTTCGGTTTTTATTTTTATTTTTATTTTTCATGAAGTACAAGATTGTTTGATAACAGGTATGATAAACAGTCACGATGCAAAAAGTGGAAATCGTAACTGGCAAAGATGTTGGCACAAGAATTCCTATATTTGATTTTACAATTTGTTTGCTTTAGGAGGCTACTCTCTACATAACAAAAAAAAAAATGGCATTCTTCCTCATTTGCATTCAAATGGAAAGATTTTTCACAAAATTGCAAGGTAGCTCATAGTTTAGGTTAAAAGATAAATTCGACGGTTCTGGATTATTAACTAAATTTGGGGCATGAGAAAAGAGAGGAGAAGAACTTCGATGTTGAAAGTTTTATATAAAATATAAATGTGGGAAAAGCATTTATGCTAATGCAATTGTTTGATGAGTGGCCAACTGACAGTTAAATGTGAATGTGTGTATAGGTATTTAAATCCGAGATCAGTAAGAAGCGTTCGTTTCTTGAAAAATATATTAAAAAAGTTGGGAGTAATTTTTTTTTTCATTTTTTTTTATAATATCAATCGATATCCAAAACCATATTTTGACTAATTCGATTCAAGATTTGTAATGGTTCATTTAAGGGGTTACCCTTTCAATATGATTTTTGTCATGCTCAGATCGCGAGTCAAATTCGGGGGTTAAGGAATCTAACGCCACATTCCATTAGATCAATTGTCCGTTATACAAATTCATAAAGCTTGTTCAATGTAATTGTTTAGAAAGTGTAGTTTGTAAGTTATTAACACATAACTTTGATGAAGTTTATTAATAAGCACACAAGAAGTGGTTATCCAAACTTCTCGCTATTATAAAATAAACCTTCATTAATGCCATATGTTGATGTATTTATCACTACTATATACATACAATTGATTCATTAGAAGCATTGTAGATTTAAAACCATACCATTGTGGGTAATTAAATATATGGTCGTTATTAAAATTTAAATTTATTTTATTGAAAAAAATAGTGTTAAAATATAATCGTAAGACTCTGTTTGTATTATGTTTAATTTTATTTTGGTTGTATTATATTTAACCTTATTTCATAGTAAATTTAAAATCTTTTACAAATAACCTTTTTTTTTGTGTAATAGGTTGAATTCTTGAGCGACTGTTCAACTGACGGCTCTATCTTCCAAAGGATTCTAATACAGTGTAGGAAAATTAGTATTTAGACAGATGTTAGTGAGTAAACTGATAGGGTAGACTTCACAGATTAACTAATTATTACAAAATGATTGTTCATGGTTGAAATTTGATACAAATCAGCAACGTCAAAGGATCATTATTGGTAATACCATTTTATATATTATCAGACTAATTATTTTGCTGTGCGGATGGATGAGCTAACCTCTTAAAATTTCTAGACAAATATATGAGATAATTTGATTCCGTAATTTTCTCCTTGAAAAAAGAACCGCAACATAACGACAAGATCAGTAGCTTTTCTAAAGGAAATTGTAGGATACTGTGCATGAGTTAAATACACTGGGTCAATATCTTTAAAATATAAACTTTTCACCTAATGGGGTTGTAGTTTTCGTCGCGTCTATGTTGAAAAGTAAACGGGTCAGCCAGATTCATGGCAAGCAAAGCCAAAAGCGATGAGAGAGAGAGAGAGAGAGAAAGAGATAGAGATGTTGACAAACGAACAAGTGGTTCACCAGTTTGCATCTATCTTAATCACGGTGTGATTTTCCTATCACACATGGGCACAGCTCACAAGCCTCTAACGTCAACATCTCACATTGTTTTCTCTGCAAGAAGATGGAACAAAAGCTTAATAATTTGGCTGATCTTGAAATGTTTGTCCCATTCTTGACCATGATTCTCCTGATCATGACTGCAAATAAATTAAATTTATAAATCAAACTACGAACACTCTTTCCCTCCTCAAGCTTAAAAAACACATTAACACTTTAATCATGCAATTTATACCCTTATTTATACCCTTATCTCAAATGGACAAATAAAAAATATATATATAATGATTTACAAATTATGTGGGTATTAAGAAAATTTTATTTGTGAACTCAAAATACAAAATCAAAAATCTAATGCTGTTGGAGAGAACAAGGAAGGAGCAAACCCAACCCAATCAAACAAAATGATTCTTGTCCATTCTAATCCAAGCTACTTTGTTTAGGAAAAGGGGTTTGGTCTAACTCAGGTAAGTATAAATATTTTTAGCCTTAAATTAATAGAATAGACACTCCCATCCGATGTAGATTTTAATCAGATATCATGTTTGATTAACAATGTGGCCTTTACAATTATAATGAGATACTATTACCTAATCCAAGATTATAGGATCTGTGACGCTGGCCGTTCTTATTTGTTTTATCCTCTACTTTCTCGCATGTATTTATGTTGCTTAGATTCTTACTACACAAATAACAACGTCAACAACAACAATAATGACATAATAATAACAACAATAATAATAATAATAATTACAACAATAATTATAGAAAACTTACGATGGATTACTTTTTGAATTTCCATTTACATACAAGTGACTGCAATTGAGTAGAAACATGATGTTGATGCGGAAATACAAATCACAAAGGTTCTACAATTTTTTTTTTAAATTATAATGTGTAATATTGGAGGATTCTTAAATCACATTCAGATTTAATATAGATTTTGCATTATCAATTAAAAAAAATTAAAAACAAAAGAAAGCGTTAGTGTAACCATTTGTTTTTGGGTTCAACGGTGACTGAGTCATGTAGAAGAGATGATTTTAAAACATTTAGAATTTGATTTTGATATCTATTTATATTATTTTAAATATGAACTGATTAATAGTATTAGTCATTGTGAGTATTAGAATTATAATGGGTCCCATATGAAAAGACAGTCGGACACCAGAGATATTTGGTCCCAAAAGGGAATAAAAAAATTAAAATGTTTTTTTTTTCTTTTCATAAACTCAATTTAATTAAAGAGAAAATGTCATTTTCAATTTTCAATTAATTAAGTATGAAAATCCCAGAGGTGTCATCCCTCCACAATAAAATTGGGTAATTTCTTTTCAAAAAGACTTTACCTCTAAGAGGCTTCCTATCCAATCAATGACTTGGGTCATATTATATGAGTTCACGTTTATCGCATGGGAGACCAATTTTTCTCTTTAATTATTAAACTCAACATTACCGGAATTAACCCTATTCAAACATTTTGCTTAAAACTTCTCAACAATTATAGTATTATTTATTTATTTGCTTGGCAAGAAAATGCAGGTAGTAAATTTGAAATGGCCAAAGGTCTATACACCATAGCAATGATTTGAAGCAAATAGAGAGAGAGAGAGAGAGAGAGAGAGAGAGAGAGAGAGAGAGAGAGAGAGAGAGAGAGAGAGAGAGAGAGAGAGAGTGAACCCATTTGACGAATCCTCTTAAATTTATTTTGTTCTCTTATTTTCTCTCAAGTTCCCTGTCTTTATATGTTTGAATTATCTGTTTTAATCTATTTTTTGCTTATAACATTTTTTTCATTTAGAAAATTCAGATTTCTTTAGAAAGTGAATGGGTATAAAGTAGTTACTAACAAATTTCAATATTAGAGGCAAGAGTTAACCAAACCGCACTTGGAAATGACATTTATTAGTTTAAGGTTATCGCAGGAGTAGCATAGAAAAAGGAAAACATAATATGAGACCCTGGGGGGGGGGGGAAGAAACTCTCACGGATCACACCAATAGGCCAATTGAAAATTATGGTACATCATTTTTCACACATCGGGCACAGATGGTACATGGACCGAAAGTCCTTTACCAAGACGCATATATACTACAGGGGGTCTCTTGTTCGAATTCCCTCGATACCACTCTCTTGCTTCTGTGGCCTCTCGGTCACTCCACTTCCTGACCAAACTCTTTTGGTAAAACCCTCTCAAGTAGTTCCCAAAGGGACAATCTAATAGTATAAATCCCCTTTTTCAATCCGATAATTTTAAATTCAATTTTTTGTATAATAAAAAAAAACCCCTGTCAACAAAGTCATTTGCTTGCCTCTCGATCAAACTCCCTCTCTTGATTATTGCCGGTCTCTTGGCTAATGAACCTGTGGAACAATTTGAACTTCTTTTGATTGCAAAGATTCTAAATCTTTTAGGAAATATTTGACTATGACCCGATGATCTTGGGAGGCTTCCAAAAAGAAACTATGATATCTACACTCTACAACGAAACTTGCCATACAGGAACATGTTATATATATTAAGCAGAGATGATTAGCTGGGGATATTCAATCTCTCTGCACAAAACACACAAAAACTACACATGGTTGATCTATAGCTCTTTTCGGTTTGTTTTTCTCTCTCTCTAAACCACTCTTTCTTAGAAACTATTTCCGACGGTGTTATGCAGGTCCTACCATCTACGAAGCATTTAGTAGCATCAGTTTCTCACTTAGGTCAACAAAACAGTTATTTATGGAGTAAAACTCACTTCTAACATGGACATTCCATGATCATATCAAACATGGGCAAAGAAAAAACCATGCAAAAAAAAAAAAAAAAACCGAAGAACCCTCAGAACATGTGATTAGGGAAGAAATGGTCCAAATTAATCAAAATATAGTTTCCTCGATGATAAAAGACATGCCTAAAACCAGCCAAAATTACTTGCAGACGAACAAGTCAAGGGCTTGGCACTTAAGTTCTCACGAAATCTAAGCAAGCCTGTTGAAGATTCTCCGCAAGATCCTTTGCTGTCATGCTAAATTTTGCATCCTTCTGCAAATGATTACAGAGAATTAAACTCTGGCTTTCAAGATTCCGGAAAAAAGAAAAAAAAAAAAGATATTGATTCTTATCACCGACAGTAATGCATTTCACAATAGAGCATGCTAAAAAAAGATTCGGGGTTTGAGATTCTTCTCTTCCGGTCATTAAAAATTCCATTCCATTGCAAAGAAAAAAAACTACCACGTTATCTCAACAGAGTATATCCTCAACTTTTATTTAACCAGATCATCATCTCTCAACATGGGGTTTGAAAGCTAACTTCCTCAACTCTATTTCGTTGCCCATCAAACCACTATGAAATTAGAGAAATTAGCAAGAGAGAAATGATGAGGGATTTGTGCTAAAAGACAAAAAGTATACTTCAAAACAAATTCAATAACCTCTTGATACTTCAAAAGAACTTTTCTTTCTTCTCACAAATTCTCATCAATGTTGACATTACATTTTCATTAATTCACACACCCACTAGCTACTGAATATATCCTAAAGTACGAGGATAGAGAGACTATATCCTTTTCTTCCGGTTTGGTTTAAATCCCATCCTTGCCAACTGTTCCTCTTAAACGCCATCAATAAGAGCTTTTAAAGATAAAAAGAAGCTCTCAATTACAACAAATTCACATTCAACAAAAAAGAACAACTAACCGCTTATCTAGAAGTCTTGAGTTCGAGCGTTAGAAATGAAGAAAAAGAATTTAAGAGAGTCGATCTCTCAATGGATTCCATAGTATTCGAATCGAATTAATTGGGTAAAATTCGGATACTGATCGGTGTAAAAAAAAATAGAACAACTAATAATTGCTTTGAAGCATGTCAATGCACATTCTTATATTACCACATTTTTTATATTATTATATTTTGTATAACTACCGTCCATCACAACAACTTAAGTTAGTGAATGGAAAAAAAATATGTTAATCGTTTTATATATCGACAGATATCATCTGGTTATTTACTCCCAACAATATAAACTATCTTTCCAACAACAAATTTGTAGAAAATCAAAATTCTTTCTTATCAAGTGCCTCAATTCTCTTTTCATATATCATGTTAGATTCTTTCCCAATTTAAGTCCACTGCAACGTAACTCAAAATGTTTGTTTGCCCTTAGTTATTTTCTTTTCCTTCGGGTCATAAAGATGCACTAGCCTATCAATTCCTCTTAGGCTGTAATTGGGACAACTCCATTTATCATCTTTGGGCTCTATAGGCCTATTTAGAGCTCTCCAAACGCACGTACATATGCACAAAAAATAGACAAACCGCTTTCAATTCATGCTAATTAAAATAGGTAACATGAGGAGGAAGAAGTGAGTTTACCTGAGCAATAAGGGTTATATTAAGAGTGGTACTTCCAAATGGAATAACATTGCTATTGATGACAACAAGGTGAAGTTTCTCAATTTCGTTCACGATCTTCCTTGTGATTCCATTTTGGTTGTCGCAATGAACTCTTAACAGAACTTCCTCGTTTAAAATTCTTACTTCAATCTCTGAAAGGTGGCCCATCATACAGTAGTTTGAACTCTTGGTGTCATCATCAGTAGATGGCTTAATTTCTGGAGTAATAATCACTGATTCTATAGTTCTTTTTGCCAATAGCTCCTCAAGTTTCTGCACACGTTCCTGAAGCTCTTTCAAATACTTGACAGCATCTTCAAGAATACTAGCTTTGTCCGTCTGTTGGATAGTAAAATTAGCAAAGTTAGCTAATCTACAAAAAGCCATATGTTAAGCAAAATTATGTTGGACAATGTTCTCATAGGTCAAATTATATATATTCATGGATGTATGAGCATCTTTTTCTAATCACCTCATCTCGTTTTGAATTATTCTTTAGTGTGCTTAGTTTGCCTGATATGATTTTAATGCACAGATGAAAATGTTAGGAATTGCTACTAGGAAAAGCGGCTATAATCTTGAAGTACAAAAAATTAGAAATTGTGACTAAAATAAAGCATGGAAGAGACCAAGATGTGTGGCTCAAATTCATAACTGCCAAATGAATCAAAACCTTGCTTGTGATAAAATTTTAGATCCGAGTGTAGTCTCCTCAATATTGCCAAGCAAAAGAAAACAATGCAAGGAAGAAAGTACCTTTTTAAGGCCAGGTATAATGGATGAAAGTTGTATAATCCGCTGGTTGAGTTTTTCACGGCGGTTTCTCTCAGCCATTAAGTGATCTTGAGCATGAGCGAGTGGCCTACTCTTAACTCTTTTAGCATCTTCTTTTGGTGCAAAACTTAGTGTGTCATAGCAATACTCTTGAGAGCTCATAGCTTGTAAATTCATATTGCCATTATCATTGGACTCGTGTGTAGGTATTACCCCACAGTACTCTTCAAAGGAACTTTGAGGCTTAGTTGTCACAATCAAATTAGGGTTCCCAAAAGAAATCATACTGTATGGTGATGGTAAGGATGATGATGCCGAAGGATAAGTTCCATGAGAGTTAATTTTCAGCTGTTTCTTTGGCCTCTCAACTCTATCATGAGAGTATGTTTCCATTGAAGATGCTAATGTAGAGCCATGAGTTGTGTTTCTTCCCATGTCCAAATTAGGTTGGTGAGATGAATTGCGAATAATAGGAGAGAGAGCGAGATCGAGGAAATCTTGTTTGAATAAGTGGGCATCTTCCATTGTGGTAAAATCAGCAAGAGAGTCATCATATGAACTCATTTGACATCCATTATCGAATGGATTTTCTATTCCCTGATTTTGACAGAAAAGCCCTCAACCCTTCATATTCCATCCAATTTAGAGAAAAACAAAAAGGAAAAGAAAACTAAGACATCAACATAAAAGCTGGCTTTTAAGATTTTTTTTTTCTTTTGTTGGATTTATTAATAAAAAAATAAGTAGGAAAGAGATCTTACAAGTTCATCTAACCATCGGGCCAACTCTGATTCCATGAGAATTATCGCCTATATACTTGGAGATTGCACCTGAAATAGAACACATACACCGCATATTATACAGACTGATTCTTGTGAACAATGGAGAAACTAGCTAAACCTCAAAAAGTTGCTCTCTCTCTCCCCCCCTCTCTCACCCCAAACAAAATAGTTGGTATGTGATGTGTTTGGACGTTGATGGCCTAATTTCTGAAACACAATTAAAAAGGAACTTTTGGAAACTTCTACAAATCTAAGGCTAAAAATGTTGCCAACGAATGAAGAAAAACAAGGAAGAAACTTCCATGCTAAAAGCTGAAGATCTGTTCATACCCAAAAAAATAAACAGAAAGAAAGGGGAAACAATAAAGAGAAGGAACAACAAGAGCCGTTGTGCAGGTTGGCAGTACGTATCCTCAGGTATCTTCAGTTTTCTTCAGAAACTGCAGTGGGGAGAGAGGGAGAGAGAGAGAGAGCTTTATCTTTCAGCAGTGTTGAAGGGAAAATGCCGCTTCTTCTCATATAAGCCCTGCCTGCACTTAAAAAAAAAAAAAAATATATATATATATATATATATATATATATATATATATATGTATGTATGTATAAACTTCACTTTCAAAGCCATCTGACTCTGTCCTCACCCTCTCCCCCACGTGTAAACGTGTTCTCTATTTTCCAAGTAATTGACCTTTAACACACGTTGCATGGCATGAAAATGAAAATAGAAAAATGAAAAAGGGATACAATATTTTATAAAAATATAAAAAATAAAATTATAAACAAATGTATAAATATAAAAATATAAATTTTATATAAATATTAATTATTTTATAAAATTTATAAAATAACTATTTTTTATAACATAAACCTAAATTATCAAATATTTAATTATTAATTATAAAACTGTTGGAGGCGGATTTGTCTTCATAGATAATAACTCTATTGACTGAACGGGTTGACTGGTTGTCTGTTGATATTGATTAATGACACCTGCAAAAAGCAGTCGGAGAGTACTCTGACGAGAAGAGTCCGACACACAAGTCGGAGAGTGGTTTTCAAGAAGAGAAATAAATTGAAAGAGAGCTCTGTTACATCTTTGTATGCTATGCGTAAGTTCAGATAGCATACCTGATCGGTTAACTTAATGAGATATATATAGCCCGTTCGTGTGAATTCTATATGCATTCGGAATGTTAAAACCTTAATTTTTTTATGAAAGTATCTCAAGATTACAAAGATTTTTAAGAAAAGATTTCCATGAAATCTAGGATCCTTTTAATCAAGAAAATTCTAATTACCGAAGGATTTCTTTCCTTATCGATTGGAATCCAAAATCTCCTTGCTGATAAAAAAATATTACTTTCGTGATTTTATGGAAGTTGAATATTACTTTGGATTGATCGAATATTGAATACTGAAGAGGTGTTATGATCGAATAGCTGGCTATTGAAGAGGGTTTAGTTAGGGCCGCATCTCGTTTGTGCAAACTATTGATCATGGGCTCAAATTTTGTGATAATGGGCCTATTAGCCATGTATCATCATTTGGCCATGCTCCTTGTCTCTTTTGAAGGAAACATCATGAGTAAATTTAAAAGTTACTATGCGAAAAGTCATGGAGGTGTTAATGGAGATAATCGATAATTTTAGAATAAATGCTATATGGGAAGTTGGAGAGTTTGAATTCTCCAATCATTGTGCATGCCTTTTATTGGGGAGTTTCAGCTACCCGTAGTCATAGAGATCACGTTTTCATAATCGTAAATAGGAGAGGAGGTCTTGGTATTGCCGTTAAGTAATTTTGAGCGATTTGGAATTGACTTCATGAGATTGTTTTGTTGAGAGTAGATACTTCCAAGAGACAGTTTGAATATGGATTTTGAACCATAAAACCTAGTGGTTTAGAAGATTTCTACCGATACAAGACTTCATCAAGAATGGGACAACCGATATAAGGGTTCATCATGATGCTCGGGATATCGGTGTTATCGTGGAATCTATTGGAGTTTCTTGAGAATATTGGCTTTGGGTACAGAGAGATTTTCGGTCCGATAGAAGAGATTTTTATTTATAGTAGAAACTTTTTTCTTAAGATCAGAATCATCGTCTGCCCCCTTGGTGCAACGGGTGGCTGAGCATTCTTTTTCAGCCTTTTTTAAGTTGGGCGATGAGAGGAGTTGGGGGATCGGAGGAGATTGATTGATGGAGAGGGTGCGAAACTTGATGCATCTTTTCTATTTCCTTTTGTTCATCTACTACCTTCTCGAAATCCTTTCCAATTTCTTAAAAATTTATAATTTTTACTTCTGGTTGTATCATGTCTCTTTTACTTTGCATAGAATTTTGTACTTCTTGTTTTGTTTGTATTTGCTCGGTTTTATAATATCATTAATAGATGAACTTCTTGTCTTTTCTGCATGGCATGTCTGTCTTGTACTCATGATCTAAAATATAATAATATTTCTTGACACATTTGAATTATTTGACTTGTGTTTTTCTTAGTAGATTGCATGTGTCTAATTGTCGATGAACTTGTTTTAAGAGTTGACCAAAAGTTTGGGTCGTGTCTACCCATCAGAGAGATGTATCCCTTGTTAATGGCACACTATGTTTGGTAGGACATTCGATTGAGAGAGTTCAAATGATAAGATGGATTGTGTTTACTCGATAGATAGATATATCGCTTATTGATGACATGTTACGTTCGATAGAGCACTCGATTGAGAGAGTTCAAATGACAAGATGCGCCGTGTATACCCAACAGAGAGATACATCCCTTATTGATGACACATTACGTTCGATAAGATACTCGATTAAGAGAGTTCAAACGATATGATTGGCCATTTTAACCCGATAGGGAGTTATTTCCCTTATTGATCACACGTTACGTTCGGTAAGATACTCAATTGAGAGAGTTCAAATGATAGGATAGATCATGTCAATCCAATATGGAGATACATTTTTTATTGATGACACACTACGTTCAGTAAGATATTCAATTGAGCGAGCTCAAATGATAAGATGGAGGGTGTTTATCTGATAGGGAGATACATCTCTTATTGATGATACACTATGTTTGGTATAAATACAGAAAGAGATTAGTTGATTAATAAGTCAGTATAGTGGGATAGAGAGTCATGGAGGTCTTACCTGGCTGTTCGACTAGATAAGAAACAGTGCATGTTTTCACGAGAGAATGATGATCATTATTGATAGTAGATGCACTACTTTTCTGGATTCCAAGTTCTAAGCATGATCGAGTCGTCTAGGCGGTTGAGACGATATGTCCCCGGGTGGACTTCCGAGCGTACCCGATAAAGACCTTTCCAATTGGGTGCCAGTTTTTTTCTAATTGAGATTGACCGGTTGCTTCCATCTTCTTTAACACCAGATCTCCCAGGTTGAACGTTCTAGTTCTAATTCGCCTATTGTAGTATAGTGCCATCTACCATTGATAAGCGGCTGTTCGAACAGATACGGTTTCTTATAGTTCAGGGAGTAAATCTAGTCATTTACGTAGTGCGAGTTCATTTTATCCATATTCGTATTGATCTACTCGGAGTGAATAGATGCTTGTCACGCCCTGATCCTCGGATCGACCACGCAACAGCCGCAGCGTTGTCTCGGTACACGGGCAGAACCTCCCCTTATACCGAGACTCCGCAAGGCTACAAATCAGTGCAAAACTCATCCAATACACAATTCCATCAGAAATGAGAAAATCATATAACAATACACATATAAAGGACCCATCCGGTCCATCCCTGTACACACGAGCATGCGTCGACACACAAATGGGGCGGGGCTTCTTGTACATGCATGCATGCAGAATTGGTCATCCCAGCAGTTCCAGAATTCTCAGCACAATTAACACATTTAAAGCAAAAGAAGTCCCAAATCATAATCGCAGGATTTTTCTAACGAGCTAGCGTCAGTAAAATCCAAACGGTATGAGATGTACATAACTTCACAAACCTAAAAGAAAGTATCGAAATTCAGAATTTTCAATCCAAATATCCTAAATGAGAGTTTAAAAGAAAGCGAACAAGTTCCGTACAAATCATGTAAGGATTCTATCAATACTTGCTCTTATATATGAAACAAGTATTAATTTAATCCATATCAAAAGAATTATACAAGTCTTTCATTCCATGGACTTCAAAATCAACCAAAATGAACTTGTATTTCTATGTACCTACACAAGTCAGCGGAATAAATCTTCCACAGCTCCAATTTCTGTAGCAGATCTAAATTTCCTCTAAAAAATGTTAAAGGGAGGGGTGAGTATTGGGAAATACTCAGTGAGTGGAGTGTCATGGTATAATTGTGTGATAAATGAGGAGTGAATGTGAGAGTGTCAAAGTGTATCTCAAATAACATTTCATATATATCGAAACATTTTTCAATAAATTAGATAATTCACAAAATATGCATCCACATCAAGTATTCTTTCAGAAAATCACAAGGGTTCCATCGAAATTACTTCCGTCTTGCGTTTGGCCGAACCAAGACGAAAGCCCGTCAAGGGGTTTTCTATTTCAGTATTTCAAACTCTATCCCCTTCCTTGGCGTTGCTCGGACCTCCTCGGGGTGCAATCCGGATAGTCCGACGTGGCAGAGAAGAGGTCACATATACCTCTCTCGCAATAAAACCCCAACCACGCCACCCCATTGGGTCGCTCCGTGGAGGGAATGACTATAGCCATTAACTACTAGCACCATGCATTTCTCAAATATGTCATTTCTCAAGTCATGTGCCATAATTTCTAGCAAACAATCATCAATTTCATGTCATAACAATTTATAGAGCAACATTAAATCATATATGGCACATATGCATTTATAAATACAATGGATGCATTCATGTTACACAATCCAGTCCGAACATCCCACGATCACAAAACAATTGATATAAAACATGAAAAATTTTACAAAATCATTTATAAAACAATTTTAAACTCATTTGCTCATTTATAACACAACGGACCATCCACTCACCTTCTAGGGAGGGTATTCACTCCCTAATTCCATAAGTTTTCCAAAATGACTCCCTTCAAGTCTCCAAAAAGTCAACCTAGGCCAATAATTTACAATTTCAATTCAAATTCCAAAGAAATCTATTCTAATCAGCCCAATAAGTTTCTAATTTCATCTTACACGTTTCTTTCGTATTTAATCAACCTAAATTCATGTAGAATTTAGACGTAACCCTAGAAATCACATATCAAAATTTAGGAAAATGCACTCTTTTCAAATTTCAGATATTTTCAGACATTTTCAGAGTATATACAAATCTCTCATTCTAAATTCGGACTAAATCATTCGAATTTCTGAAGGAACTAGAATTTCTCTTACCTAGGATTTTCGCAGCTTGCAGTTCTAGCGTCCGTGCATCTACAACTCGGTCCAGACCCCTGTAATGTTTCCAAACCGAAACACACTTTAGCAATTAACCCTAATTTTCAAGAGAATCAAAACCCCTAAACTATTGATCAGAGAATCGTTCTTACCTGCGTAGGGGATGAAATGCAGGTCGTGGCCTAGGGTTTTGAATGTCTCTTGTTACTGCCAGCTTGGGCTCTTGCGAGGGCTGCAGAAGAGCTTTCGGCAGAGGGAGAAAGCAAAGCGCATGAGTACGCGAGCAAGGAGAGGACAGCGCTACTGTCGCGCGCTCGGGAAAGGGAGAAGAGAATCTGTTCGCGCGTGCACGGGAGAGGAGAGAAACGGAAAGCGAAATAGAGAGTGAGAATGAGAGAGAGAGAGAGAGAGAGAGAGAGAGAGAGAGAGAGAGAGAGAGAGAGAGAGAGAGAGAGAGAGAAAGAGAGAGGAAGAGGGAGAGAATGAAAGAAACAGAGAGGGAGAGATTGGGGGCGAGAGATGAGAGAGGGTGACGGGAGAGAAATGAAGGAAAGAAATTGGGAAAGTGACTTTTCATTTTCCCATTTTTTTTTCTCTTTGTCGGTGTCACAACACTTAATCCCCTAAAAACAAATTTCGTCCTCGAAATTCCAAGATACAATAATACATCAAAGAGCTGCGGTTGTTGCTTCCGCATTAATTCTTCGGTTTCCCAAGTCTGTTCTTCAACTTGATTATTCCTCCATAGCACCTTAACCATAGGAATTTGTTTATTCCTCAATTGCTTGATTTGCCTATCAATGATCTTCACCGGTTGTACCTTGAAACTCAAATTCTCATTCAATTCCACTGGAGGTGCTTCCAATGCGTGTGAGGGATCCGGTAAATACTTCTTCAACACGGAAACGTGAAAAACGTCATGGATTCTCTACAACTCCGGCGGCAATTCTAGACGGTATGCCACTTCTTCAATCTTTTCAAGAATTCTGAAGGGACCAATATAACGAGAATTTAGCTTTCCCCGTTTCTGAAAATGTATTATGCCATTCCAAGAAGATATCTTCAAAAACACCATATCTCCTTCTTCAAATTCCAAAGGTCTTCTTCTCTTGTCAGCATAGCTCTTTTGTCGATCTTGAGCCACCTTCATTCTTTCCCGAATCAGCTTTACTTTTTCTTTAGTGGCCTCGATCATTTCTATGCTTTCAATCTTTCTCTCTCCAATTTCATCCCAACACAAGGGAGTACGACACTTCCTTCCATAAAGGGCTTGATATGGAGGCATCTCTATGCTTGCTTGATAACTATTGTTGTAGGCAAATTCAACCAACGGAAGGTGTCTATCCCAACTACTTTGAAATTCCATAACACATGCCCTAAGCATGTCCTCCAATGTTTGGATGGTGCGCTCCGATTGTCCATCTGTTTGGGGATGAAAAGCAGTGTTGAATTGTAACTTAGTCCCTAAGGACTTTTGTAATTTTGGCCAGAATTTAGAAGTGAATTGAGGATCACGGTCCGATACAATAGACACCGGTACTCCGTGAAGCCTTACGATCTCATCAATGTACAACTTTGCCAATCTTTCCAAGGAATAAGTATTCCGAATTGGCAAGAAGTGAGCTGATTTGGTGAGACGGTCTACAATCACCCATATGGCATTGTGACGGCTCGGAGTACGTGGCAATCCCACTACGAAATTCATAGTGATATGCTCCCATTTCCATTCGGGAATTGGTAGTGGTTGAAGTGTCCCTGCCGGTTTCTGATGTTCAGCCTTGATTTGCTGGCATACAAGACATCTCGCCACAAATTCGGCTATCTCTCTCTTCATCCCAGACCACCAATATGATTCTTTGATGGTTCGATACATTTTGGTACTCCCCGGATGCATAGCATAGGCCGAGGAATGCGTCTCTTCGAGTATAGCCTTCTGGAGATCTTCATTTTTCGGAATGCACATTCGTTTCCCATACAATATAATTCCATCATTCTGAATCTGGAATTCACCACCTTCCCTTTTTTGGATTTTCTCAACAATGCCCTTCAACTCATCATCTGTAGCCTGAAGCTCCCGAATGTGATCCAACAATGTAGGTCTGACCACAAACTTGGCTAATAAAGCTCCTTGATCATTCTTAGCCAACTCAACTCCAAGTGCTCGGAGTCCAACTAAACAAGAGAGGTAAGAACTCCCTTGGGATGCCGTAGATGAGGACTTACGGCTTAAAGCATCAGCTACGACATTCGCCTTCTCGGGGTGGTAGTTAATTACTAAGTCATAATTCTTGATCAGTTCTAACCACCTTTGTCTCAAATTGAGCTCCTTCTGAGTGAATAAGTATTTGAGACTCTTGTGATCGGTAAAGACCTTGCAAGTAACCCCATACAGATAATGCCGCCAAATCTTTAAAACAAACACAATGGCAGCTAGCTCCAAATCATGAGTAGGATAGTTCACTTCGTGCTTCTTTAGTTGGCGAGAAGCGTAAGCAATCACCTTATCATCTTGCATCAGCACGCACCCTAATCCTTGTTTGCTGACATCACTGTACACCACATAATCACCACCGCCACTAGTAGGGAGAGCAAGGATAGGAGCGGAGGTCAACCTTTACTTAAACTCTTGAAAACTATCCTCACACTTTTCACCCCATTCGAACTTGACTCCCTTTTGAGTCAAACTTGTCATCGGAGCTGCTATTTTCGAGAATCCTTCTACGAATCTTCGATAATACCCTGCTAATCCAAGAAAATTTCGCACTTCGGTGACATTTTTAGGCTGCTCCTACTTCAGAATGACTTCCATCTTCTTTGGATCCATAAAAATCCTGTCACTAGAAACCACATGTCCCAAAAATCCAATCTCTCTTAGACAAAACTCGCATTTTGAGAACTTGACATACAACTCTTTTTCCCTAAGAGTTTGCAAAATGATTCGGAGATGTTTGGAATGCTCTTCATCACTTTTGGAATACACCAAAATGTTGTCGATGAAGATTATAACAAATTTATCAAGATAGGGATGGAACACTCGATTCATGAAATCCATGAAGGCCACAAAAGCATTCGTCAATCCAAAGTGTATTACTAGGAATTTGTAGTGTCCATACCGCGTTCTAAATGTGGTCTTATGAACATCACCATCCTTGATCTTCAACTGATGATAACCAGATCTTAAGTTGATCCTTGAAAAGACACTTGCACCTTGAAGTTGATCAAACAGATCATCATTTCTCGGAAGAGGATACTTATTCTTTATCGTTGCCTTATTGAGCTGTCGGTAGTTAATACATAATCGGAGGGTTCTGTCCTTTTTCTTTACAAACAAGACCGGAGCACCCCAAGGTGAAGTGCTCGGTCGGATAAACCCTTTCTCTAGCAACTCTTGGAGCTAAACCTTTAGCTCTTTTAACTCTGTGGGTGCCATTCGATACGGGGGAATAGAAATTGGTGCGGTACCGGGAATTAGATCTATTGTGAAATCGAACTCCCGGTTTGGTGGCAACCCAGGCAACTCTTCCGGAAAAACATCCGGAAACTCATTCACCACAGGAACATCGTCCCGATTAGGACTTCTCACAGTGGTATCAACAATGTGTGCCAAATAAGCTTCACATCCCTTATGCACTAGTCTCCGTGCTTCAAGAGCTGAAATTATACAACTCGGTAATACTCGCCGTTCTCCGGCGAATACAAGCAAGGGATGTCCTGACCTTCGGAATTCTACTTCCTTAGTGAAGTAATTCACGGAAGCTCGGTGAAGATACAGCCAATCCATACCTAGAATGACATCAAAATCTTTCATTTCCAACAGAATCAAATCCGCCTCGAGAGTTACTTTCCTGATTTTTACCTCACAAGACTTATACACTGTTTCCCTGATTAAATGTTCTCTCAAAGGTGTGATAACCAATATTTCCTTAACCAGTGGAACTAAGGCTTATCAGAATGTCTAGCAAATCCCGAACTCACAAAGGAATGATTAGACCTAGTATCTATGAGCACATGTGCATCAATATCAAAAATTTTCATTGTACCTATAATTATAAACCATAAATAAAGTCATATCATCCACATTCTTTAAGCCATGATCACAACTATCAAATTATAATCATAAACCATTTATGTCATATTTTCAATTTCAAAACTTAACAATTAATAAAGATTTACCTGTGATTACATCAGGATTTACTTGGGCCTCTTCATTTGTCATGGTATAGATTAGGGTCTGAGTTCTAGGTTGAGGGCATTGTGTGGGGACAGCTACAGTATTACTTCCCGTGCCCGTCCTCGGTGCATTGCTAGTGGAAGGTGTAGGAGCAATCGTCGAATCTCTTCTAGAACCACTCGAGAGACCTCTAACTTGTCGGCTTCCTTACCTTTCTACATTTAACTCCGGACAAGAGTGCCGAATGTGACCCTCCTTCCCACAATGGTAGCATCTTTTGGGTTCCACACATGGACCCGGATGACGTCCCTTGCAATTTGGGCAAGTTTCTCCTCTGTCACCCATGGACTCTACTCCCATACCAACAGTTCTGCTGGGAGCACTAGGCCTAAAAGTAGATTACCTCGGAGGAAAGCCAACCGATCCCAAAAAGGATCTACCGCTATAAGAGCCCATGTCTCGACTTCTTTCAAAACTTTGACTCGAACCGGAGTACTAGACCTCTTTCCTTTCCCATGATGCTCTCTGACTTTGTTTCTCTCCATCACCATTTTCTCGGCCCTCAAGGCCAAGTCTAGAATGTCTTGGAAAGTATGCCCCTTGGTGATGGGCATTTTATCTCTGATACTCAAATTTAGTCCCGACTCCCAACTTTGAACTTAGAGACTCCTCGGAGTTCACAAACTCCGGAACATAATTAGCAAGCTCTCTCAGTTCTGTCTCGTACTCAGATACTGTCTTGTTTCCTTGAGCTAATTTGACAAAATCATCTTTTTTTTGATCCCGATAGAATCGAGTGTCGTATTTCTCCTCGAAGGCCCTAAGAAATTCTGTCCAATTAGGAGGAACATGAGCCCTTCCCTTCACATTCTCCTACCATGTCCTTGCACATTTATCCAACAGTTTCACCGCCACCCATAATTTTATCTCATCACTTAATCTCATGTCGGAGACGGTCTCTTGAATTTGGCCAATCCATTCCTTGGCCACAGAAGTATCAGAAGTACCCACGAATGTCTCACATCCTAATTGCCTTGCCTCCTTTATCAACTTAGATAACTTCACAGTAGGGCGATCGGTTGTTGTGACAACCGGAGGAGGAGGCGCTAGTGGGGTACTAGGAGTAGCAACCGGCACTGAAGGAGTGGTCGGTGGAGGAGCTGAAGTCGCATGTGGAGCTTGGTACTACGCTCTAAAGGTGCTCCACCACTCCATTACTTGCTGAAGAGTAGCAATAGGAGGAGTCGGGTGTGTAGGCACGGAAGGAGGAAGAGCATGCGAGGACGACTCATCCTCGTGGTCGGGTGGAGGAATCTCGTTCACATTTCTCATTCTCTTTCGTGGAGGTATAGTGATCTACACAACAAAAAATTACAATTAAGTCAAACGGTTAAGCGAAGGCTAATACTTAACCCCCTAAAAAGAATGTTTCTAATTTTCTAAGAAATCCATGGAAGACTTTGTATATTCTCCGAAAACCTTTTTCGAAAACCAAACATTTCAAAATTTTTAGAAAACTTTCGGGACATTTGGAAACATTTGAAATTATATCCAAAACCATCAAACTTTTAAAATCGTGAACCTGGCTCTGATACCAATAAAGCTGTCACGCCCCGATTCCCGGATCGACCACGCAACAGCCGCCGCGTTGTCTCGGTACACGGGCAGAACCTCCCCTTATACCGAGACTCCGTAAGGCTACAAATCAGTGCAAAACTCATCAAATACACAATTCCATCATAAATAAGAAAATCATATAACAATACACATATAAAGGACCCATCCAGTCCATCCCTGTACACATGAGCATGCGTCGACACACAAATGGGGCGGGGGTTCCTGTACATGCATGCATGCAGAATTGGTCATCCCAGCAGTTCCAGAATTCTCAGCACAATTAACACATTTAAAGCAAAAGAAGTCCCAAATCATAATCGCAGGATTTTTCTAACGAGCTAGCGTCAGTAAAATCTAAGCGGTATGAGATGTACAGAACTTCACAAATCCAAAAGAAAGTATCGAAATTCAGAATTTTCAATTCAAATGTCTCAAATGAGAGTTTAAAAGAAAGTGAACAAGTTCCGTACAAACCATATAAGGATTCTATCAATACTTGCTCTTATATATGAAACAAATATTAATTTAATCCATACCAAAAGAATTATACAAGTCTTTCATTCCATGGAGTCAACCAAAATGAACTTGTATTCCTATGTACCTACACAAGTCAGCGGAATAAATCTTCCCCAGCTCCAATTTCTGCAGCAGATCTAAACTTCCTCTGAAAAATGTTAAAGGGAGGGGTGAGTATTGGAAAATACTCCGTGAGTGGAGTGCAATGGTATAATTGTGTGATAAATGAAGGGTGAATGTGGGAGTGTCAAAGTGTATCTCAAATAGCATTTCATATATATCAAAACATTTTTCAATAAATAAGATAATTCGCAAAGTATACATCCACATCAAGTATTCTTTCAGAAAATCACAAGGGTCCCATCGAAATTACTTCCGTCTTGCGTTTGGCCGAACCAAGATGAAAGCCCACCAAGGGGTTTTCCATTTCAGTATTTCAAACACTATCCCCTTCCTTGGCGTTGGCTCGGACCTCCTCGGGGTGCAATCCGGATAGTCCGACGTGGCAGAGAAGAGGCCGCATATACCTCTCTCGCAATAAAACCCCAACCACACCACCCTGTCGGGTCGCTCCGTGGAGGGAATGACTATAGCCATTAACTACTAGCACCATGCATTTCTCAAATATGTCATTTCTTAAGTCATGTGCCATAATTTCTAGGAAATAATCATCAGTTTCATGTCATAGCAATTTATAGAGCAACATCAAATCACATATGGTACATATGCATTTATAAATACAATAGATGCATTCATGCTTCACAATGCAGTCCGGGCATCCCACGATCACAAAACAATTGATATAAAACATGAAAAATCTTACAAAATCATTTATAAAACAATTTTAAACTCATTTGCTCATTTATAACATAACGGACCATCCACTCACCTTCTAGGGAGGGTATTCACTACCTAATTCCATAAGTTTTCCAAAATGACTCCCTTCAAGTCTCCAAAAAGTCATCCTAGGCCAATAATTCACAATTTCAATTCAAACTACAAAGAAATCTATTCTAATCAGCCCAATAAGTTTCTAATTTCATCTTACACGTTTCTTTCGTATTTAATCAACCTAAATTCATGTAGAATTTAGACGTAACCCTAGAAATCACATATCAAAATTCAGGAAAATGCACTCTTTTCAAATTTCAGACATTTTCAGACATTTTCAGACATTTTCAGAGTATATACAAATCTCTCATTCTAAATTCGGACTAAACTCATTAGAATTTTTGAAGGAACTAGAATTTCTCTTATCTAGGGTGTTCGCAGGTTGCAGCTTAGTGTCCGTGCGTCTACAACTCGGTCCAGACCCCTGTAATGTTTCCAAACCGAAGCACACTATAGCAATTAACCCTAATTTTCAAGAGAATCAAAACCCCTAAACTATTGATCATAGAATTGTTCTTACCTGCGCAGGGGATGAAATGCAGGTCGCGGCCTAGGGTTTCGAATGTCTCTTGTTACTGCTGGCTTGGGCTCCTGCGAGGGTTGCAGAAGAGCTTTCGGCAGAGGGAGAGAGCAAAGTGCGCGAGTGCGCGAGCAAGGAGATGACAGCGCTACTGTTGCACACTCGGGAAAGGGAGAAGAGAATCTGTTCGCCCGTGCACGGGAGAGGAGAGAAACGAAGAGCGAAACAGAGAGTGAGAATGAGAGAGAGAGAAAGAGAGAGAGAGAGAGAGAGAGAGAGAGAGAGAGAGAGAGAGAATCGGGAGAGGGAGAGAATGAAAGAAACAGAGAGGGAGAGATTGGGGGCGAGAGATGAGAGAGGGTGACGGGAGAGAAATGAGGGAAAGAAATTGAGAAAGTGACTTTTCATTTTCTCTCTCTCTGTTTTTTTTTTCTCTTTGTCGGTGCCGCAATGCTGATCTCCACTTATATCACTGCTTCACAACTATAAGTTAGACTGAATGGCGTTTTTTCTGTGACCCTTCGAGGCATTGTTCGGTGGTCCAAAGAATGCTATAAAACTCGTCTACCCAACGACCTTTGATTTCATCTGGTGCAGCTTTTAATCCTTGTAAGATGGTTCGGTTTGTTACCTTACTGAGGCCGTCGGTTTTCGGATATGCAATGGAGGTGAAGTGATGCTGGATTTCTAGCCTACTGCAGAAATCTTGAAAATTTTTATTATCAAACTATTTGCCGTTGTCGGTAGTTAGAACGTATAGCACTCTGAACTAGATAATGATGGACATCCATACGAAATTTTGCATCTTTCTGAAGGTGATCTAGGATAATGGTTTGGTCTCTACTCATTTGGTGAAGTAGTCAATGGCTATGACTAGAAACTTTCACTGTCCAGTAATTGGTGGAAATTGCCCAAGGATGTCCATCCCCCATTGTTCGAATAGCCACATGTTTGCTTTCGAGTTGAGCTCGATGGAGGGCTGGCGAGTTGACGACCAGTTGGCTGTCAGTGAAGACAAGTATGTTTTGGGTCCCCATGATGCTGTGATTCGTAATCTGGATAAAATGGTTTCGTATTCGGCCTAATTATGTTTGAAAGTCAAAACGAAGGGTGTACTCGTCTATTTGGTCCTACAAGAACGAGTTCGGTTTTGCTTCTTTAGGAGTTCGATGACCTATCTACATGAAGGGTTCATTTGGGCAGTGAGCATTCTTCTCGATCATCAGTAGGGATTTGTTCAGTAAGTGCCAGAAGTATGCATTCGAGGATGAAGTCAGCGAGTACTTAGCTTTGATTACTGATCTCAACTAGTATTCGATGTCGAATTCGCCTAGCTCAATACTCCACTTGACGAGTCGACCTGAGGCTTCCCTCTCCTATATAATTAGCTTCACAGACGATTGGTCAGTACCACAATAGTATGTGCTTGAAGTAGAGCCAAAGGTGTCTAACGGTTATGATCACAATGAAGGCCATTTTCTTGATAGGTTTGTAGTTACTTCTGAATCTTGAAGGATATGATTGATGTAGTATATAGACTTTTGTACAGTGGATTCCTATCTTACAAGAATAAAGCACAGTGCTTGATTAGAGATAGAGATGTAGAGATAGAGTTTCTTATTAGGAATAGGTTAAGAAAGGAGTGGAGGCCACGTGAGGTATTCTTTGAGCCGTTCAAATGCTGCTTGGCACTCCAGCCTCCATATGAATTTCTGGGAGTTCTTCAGGGTATCGTTTCCACTTTCGACATGAACAGATTTAGAGTCGCGATCCTCCTTGTGAGTCGCTACATTTTCTTTATTTTTCTCGGTGGTGCCATATCCAATATGTATTATATTTTCTTCGGATTTGTTTCAATCCTTCGATTGGTAATGAGGAAGCTTAGAAACATCCCTGAAGTAATCCCAAATGTGTATTTTGCTAGATTCAGTCTCATGTTATAGTGTTTCAACGTTTGGAATGTTTTCTCTAAATTTATCACATGATCTTCAACATTGGTGCTTTTAATGAGCATATCATCGACATAGGCCTCCATATTTCTACTGAGCTGTTTGTTAAAGACCTTGTTGACCAACCGTCGGAAAGTTGCTCCGACGTTCTTGAGACCGAACGACATGATCTTATTGCAGTAAGTGTCATACTTTGTGATGAAACTGGTTTTTTTCTTGTTCTATAGGGCCATACATATTTGATTGTAGATGAAGTATGCATCCATAAAATTCAAGAGTTGATGACTTAATGAGTTGTCTACCAATTTGTCAATGTTGGGGAGCAGGTAACTGTCTTTCGGGTATGTCTTGTTGAGGTTAGTGAAATTTACACACATTCTCTACTTGTCGTTAACCTTTTTTACTATAACCACATTGGCTAACTATTTAGGATAATCTACCTTGCAAATGAATCCTGCCGCTACGAGTTTGCAAACTTTCTCTTGTATTACGCATTGACGTTCTAGTGCGAACATACTTTCTTCTTCTTAACAGACTTCCGACTCGTATCTACAATTATTTTATGGACTATGACTGAAGGGTGAATGCTTGACATGTTTTCAGAGAACCATGTGAAAACTTT
The DNA here is from genome assembly GCA_033439265.1 of Dillenia suffruticosa. Lineage (NCBI taxonomy): Eukaryota > Viridiplantae > Streptophyta > Magnoliopsida > Dilleniales > Dilleniaceae > Dillenia > Dillenia suffruticosa. The sequence goes on from JAVTVX010000027.1 coordinate 6,373,801, forward strand.
AGAATGTCGTTGAAGACAATCCACATTTGCATCCTAGAGAGGCGTCGGTAGGTGGGTACCAATTTGAACCGTTTAGCCAGGTACATCTGTGATGGGAACTTCGATTACCTCATCTTCGGGTTGAGTTTTGGATCAGTGTTTGGTATCATCTCTAAGTTCCAACATTTTTAGAGAGAGAATCTCTTTCTTTGTTCTAATGGGGGTAGTTGACGGGTCAATGCCACCATGAAACATTGCGACCCCTAAAGGTGTGTTGAATTTGATCTTCATATGTCTTGTGCTTGGTAGTATTTCAAGACCATCCAAATTAGGATGATCTAGGATGACGTTATAGGGGGACAAAAGTTTCACCACATGATAAGTGGTTCTGATAGTAGCATGATGATGAAGCATTCCTAAGGTTATGATAAGCAAGATGGTACCCTCTAAATGTATAAATTCATTAGCAAACCTTTTTATGGGTTTGTCAAAGGGTTGAAGATGAGATAAGTTGAAATCCATTCGCTAGAAGGCGTCACAAAAGAGGAACTCTCGATCTGCTCCTTGATCAACGAAGGTTCTTTTGATGAGGTAGGACCTTATCCTGCATTGATGATCGGTGAGTCATTTTGGTCTATGTCAACTCCTATAAGATCATCGTTATTGAAATCAATGGTTGGTTTTTTTCTCTTGATTGATGTCATTATTGTAAAAAAGAAAGGGATAGGGTTAGGAACATAGGAAATCAATCTGTTCCTACGGACGATACCAATTTGTTGGAGGTAGATTTGCCTCCATAGATAATGGCTCTACTGACTTGAATAGGTTGATTGGTCATTTGTCGATCGTAATTAATGAGACTTGCAAAAAGCCACCGGAGGATGTTCCAGCAGAGAAAACTTTGATGCTCAAGTCAAAGAGCGGTTTTCAAAAACAGAAACAAATTGAAAGAGAGTTCTGTTATGCTTTTGTACGCTATGTGTAAGTTCAGAGAGCATATTTGGCCGATTAATTTAATGATGTAAACATAGTCCATTTGTGTAAGTTCCATATGCATTCGGGGTATTAAAATCTAGTTTCCTTATAAAGTATCTCGAGATTACAAGATCTTTGAGGAAGGATTTCCATGAGATCTATGATCCTTTTAATTAAGAAAATTTTAGTTACCAAAAGATTTGTTTTCTTATTGATTAAAATTCAGAATCTCTTTAATGATAAAAAAATATTACTTCTGTGATTGTCGGGGAGTTGAATATTACTTTGGGTTGATTGAATACCAAGCACCGAAGAGGTGTCATGACCATTTGGCTATCGAAGAGGGTCTTGTTAGTGAGTACCGAGGGAGAGGGCCGTATCTCGTTTGTGTGAATTACTGATCATGGGCTCAGGTTCTATGACAATAGGCCTATAGACCATGTATCATCATTTACCCCATACTCTGTGTCATTTCGAATAAAGCCGAATAAGGGGTAAGTTTAAAAGTTACTATTCGAAAGGTCACGGAGGTGTTAATGAAGATAATCACTAAATAAATAATCTCGGAATAAATGTTATGTGGGAAGTTGGAGAGTTTGAATTCTCCATTCATTGCGCATATCTTTCATTGGGGTATTTCAATTTCCTGCAGTCATAGAGATCATGTGTTCATGATTACAAACAGGAGAGGAGGTCTCAGTATTGCCGTGAAGTAATTTTGAGTGATTTGGAATTGATTTTGTGAGATTCTTTTGTTGAGAGTTGAGGCTTCTAGGAGACAGTTCAAATACTGGTTTTGAACCACACAAATTTGGTGGTTTAGAAGACTTCTGCTGATACAAGACTCTATCAAGAATGTACTATTGATACAAGGGTCCATCATAACACTCGGGATATCGGTGTTATGGTGGAATATGTCAGAGTTCCTAGAGAATGCTGGATTTAGGTACAAAGAGATCTTAGCTCGGACATGAGAGAATTTTGTTCGTAGTGGGAGCTCTCTTCTCAATATTAGAATCATCGTCTGACCCCTTGATGCAACAGATGGCTGAGGATTCTTGTTCAACTCTTTTTGAGTTGGACAATAAGAGGAGTTGCGGGATCGTAGAAGATTGATCTATGAAGAGGGTGCGAAAGTTGATACATATTTTCTGTCTTGGCCATCTCCTACATTCTTGAAATTCTTACCGGCTTATGTGAAAATTTGTAATTTTTTCTTCCAGTTGTATAATTTATCTTTTGCTTTGCGGACAACTGAAAAAAAATGTATAAATATAAATCCTCAATGAAAAACGTGTACAATGAATGTAGAATTCAAGCTCTCCAATGGTCGATGAGTAACGAGGGAGAGGGCCGCATGTCATTTATGCGAACTACTGATCATGGGCTCAAGTTCTGTGATAATAGGCACATGAACCATGTATGATTATTTGTCTCTTGCTCCTTGTGTTGTTTTGAAGAAAACAGTATAAGGAGTGGGTTTAAAAATCACTATCCGAAAGGTTGCGGAGATGTTAATGGAGATAATTATCAAATAAAAAATTTCAGAAAAAATGCTATATGAGAAGTTGGAGAACTTGAATTTTTCATTCATTGCGCATATCTTTCATTGGGGCATTTCAGTTGCCCGTAGTCATAGAGATCACGTTGCTTGCAAAGCAAAAGAGACATCATACATTTTATATAAATGTATTGAACTTGTATGTGCAAGCATACAACAAAAAGTTCTATTCTTCCTACACTAAATTTAGAGTTATGCTTACGAATATATAATAATACAAATTTTCTTTTATTTTTTTCTTTTCTTTATATGTTTGAATGTATTGAACCGCCTCAAAAGGTAAGAGATAATTATGATGTACGTATATTGTGATCACAAAATAATAATGTAAAAATATAATTCATCATATCAAGTTTTCAAAAAACAAACAATAATCTAAATCTTAATTTTACATTTGAGAGATAAATTTGAAAAAAAAAAAAGAAAAAAAAATATAAATATATTAATTTAATTTATATGAAATCTTTTACGTCACTGATGTATGAAATAGGATGAGCAATCTAAAACGCCGAAGGGTTTATAGGTCTAACATTTTAGTCAAATGCTTCCACTGTTTGTGGGCATTTCTAGGGATATAGGTGCTGCCATGCACTTTTTATCCTTGCATCTCGCGAAATCTCAAGGGGAAGAAAATGAAAGGATCGAATAAAAAGTATGGTATGACACGTAAGTATGAAATTATAGATTTCAACATCATTTGAATGCAATCAAACAGATCACAAGTATAAAACATGAATATTTATCAAAATTATCGTAATAACCCAAATGCTCATTAGGATGTGCCCTCAATATGAGACATCAAGTGTTAGAATCAAGTTACACAGTAAGCATGTCACCTGCACCCAACCAAAAAGCTTTCTAAACATTATATAAATCAAGACGATTAATATACAATAGATATCATATCCATAACTGGTCATGGATAGTATACATAGTATAATGTTCGCACTAGAACCAGTAAGCATGTGCCCTCAATATGAGACATCAAGTGTCAGAATCAAGTTACACAGTAAGCATGTCACCTGCACCCAACCAAAAAGCTTTCTAAACATTAGTATTTAGCATATGCATAGTATAATGTTAAATTATTATAACAGGAGAGAGAGTAAAAACCGGATCATGCATAGACCAAATAGGCCACACACATGTCCTACCCCTTAACTGACAGGGAAAAAGCACAATCACAACGATCACAACAAACATTACCGCATCATCATCACATATCACGCACAATCAACAATCTTGAATATCAATCAAGGCAATTGGGACATGATTTAAAGCGAGCTTCACGGGCTCACAATTAATTCAAAGTGCTTAAATAGGGTCAAATCAAGTCAAATGGATCAAACTAAGTTAGATTAAGTCAAACTGCTCAATTCAAGCTAAAATTCGTTAATCAAAATCAAATTTGATTAAACCAAACCACATAGGGTTTGAAAAGTTACAAATTAGGGTTTCTTGGCTTAGGTTTACCAACGTAACTAGGAATGGAAATGAGTTGAGCAAACTCACGTTGAGTTCACGATTCGATTCAATAATTGGCTCAATGAGCAAAACTCATAAACCAAAAGAATTATACTTGAGATAGAATTTTTAGTTCACATAAAATTTAAGTAGAGTTTTAGTTAGAGGGAATTCGACTCTATTGTTTCATGAGCTAATTCGATATATAGTTTATATATATGCATGTATTTTTGTCTATAATATAAATATTGTAATTTAATATTTAAAATGTATTAAAATCAATTAGGTTTATTTAAAGACTATCATGTATAAAATATGGAAAAAAAAACAAAAATCTCAAATATAGTTTGGAAGTTTTTTATTGTAATATTAAACAATTTTTCGATATTAATTAACTAGATATGCTTCCTATTAATATTGAATCACTGTGTGTGTGTATATATATATATATATATATATATATATATATATATATATTTTTATCATATCATGAGTTTTGTAATTATATTTGTATTTTTTATCAATTCTTTAACTTAGAAATTTTAATTAGATTAATATATGTGACCTCATGAACCAAGTTGACTCATTTGTGAGTTCAGTGTGAGTCAAGACTGAACATTAAAAAATTAGTTCACTAAAAAATAAATCGAGTTATAAAATGAACAAAATTTAATTGAGGCAAACCTAAACTATTTTCATTTCAACTTTGACTCATTGTTACCCTGCGATAATGACTATGATAACCTTATCATAGTCATCGTAGTCATGATGAAAGGTAATCAAACCTGAGGGGCTTATTATAACTATAATTATGATAAGAATGTGCCCTGTGTTCCTGATCGTAACTACAAGTTGTGAGGGTGAATATATATACTCATATTACACACATATTACATATAATAATGAATACATATACATATTTATTATAAAATACATAATATTAGTAAATGAAAATATAAAGCATTAGTTGTGCCGCGTGAGGAAGGAGCAACTCACATCGTTCCCACCTCTCGCTTTTCTTATTGTAAGATCGAGAAATTCATGGGCATTTGTCAAACTTTATGGAAACAGCAAAATAGCAATTTGGGATTTGCTACGGATTACGGAATCTAAAACAAATTTTTATTCAATTTTTAATGCAAAAACTAGGTTACAATGTGCATGTATCTTACTTTCATTTGCCCAACTTGATTAGTTTTCAATTATTGTATTCTACAAGATCTTTCACTTTGCTTCGTTTCAATTTTTTATAGGATTATATATATAGATTAATGATTGGTTGAAGTACTTCATTTTTGTTGGATTGGTCTCTCATGTTAACCTAGTTGTTGAGTAGATTATGCTTGACCAACTACGTACGCGCAAGGGCCAAGACCTGTTTGGGAAATAATTGAACTTTTTTTGTCTTATTATAAGTACAATATTTTTTAATTTATAATCTAATATTTTGTAGGTTAAAGTTATTTCTTATAAAAAAAAGATATAAATTATTATATAATTGATTTTTTATATTAAAAATGTCACACCTAACGGTATATATTTTTTAACGGTATTAAAAAGATATATATTATTATTGGTAACCTTTAGAAACGTTTTCTATGAAATCGTTAGAAAATATATATATTTTTTAACGGTATAAATTGTTCGTTGAAAAATGTTTATTAACTGTCAATAAAGTTAACATAACCATCTATAAAAACGATATTCAATTATGAGGGGTTAGCACTTGTGATCAATAAATATGACAATCTATAGAAACGGTTTGAAAATAATCTCTATATGACTATTTTTTATTATCTACTTATCATACGATCTGTATAAGTTATACATCTTTGCTAGCACATATACCGAACCACCTTTAAAAGTTATATTTAATTTTGATGATTATCACTTGTAATTAATAAATGTGGCAACTTTTAAAGACGATTTGAAAACAATCTTTAAATTACTTTTCTTTACTGTTTACTTAATCATACCATCTACATAACTCCTACATTTATACTAATCAATATATTTCACTGTCTATAAATGCTATCTATCATTTGAACAGTTATTACTTGCCGTCAACAAATATGACCGCCTTTAGTGATTGTTTGAAAAGAATCTTTATATGAGTTTTCTTTATTGATTACTAAATCACATTATTTGAATAAGTTCTGTATTTATGTTAACCTACATATTGCAATGCCAGTAAAAACGATATTCAATTAGGATAGTTATCAATTGTCGTTAGTAAATATGACATTTGTTAAAAATGGTTTGAAAACAGTCTCTATATGAGTTTTCTATAATCACTATTAAACCATACCATTTGTATAAATGTTATAGCTATTTTAATCCATGGATTGTACCATATATAAATATTATCTACAATTCTGACTGTTATCATTTTTCGTTAATAAATGTATCAGCTTTTAGAGATGGTTTAAAAATATGCTCTATATGGATAATTTATACTGTCTGCTGAGCTATACCATCTATATAAGTATATGACTATGTTAACCTATATGTTGTACCGTTTGTAAATGCTATATACTATTCTAACAGTTATTAGTTTTTATCGGTAATTATAATACTCTTTAGAAACTATTTGAAAATAATTTCTATATGTACCATCTATAATAATTACTGAATACTACCGTCTGTACAGTATTTAGGGACTGTTTTAAAATTTAAGGGTTAATGTATCAAACTATTTACAATACTTAGTGGTAAGTTACAATAACATAAGATAATTTGGGATAACAGGTAGTGCGTTACTATAATAGGTGGTAAATTTACGATAACATATGGTAATTTTGGGATAACTTGTGGTAAGTTTACGATAACTATTGGTAATATAATATGGTAATATTATTATACATTGGAGTGAAATACTGTGTAATGATTTTATGATAATAGATACTAAATTGCCACCTACAAGTGGTAAAGTGCGGTAATGGGTGGTAAATTATAATAATACTATTATATGGAGTTGCAATACCTAGTGGTAAAATTGTGATAATAGATAATAAGTTTGTAATAAAAGATGGTAAGATTATGATAATTGGTGATAAGGCAGTACTAATAAGTGATAAGGTTACGAAACAGGAGGTGCAAATCGGCGATAACCAGTTGTATGTTTGCTTGGTAATATTATTATACATCGGAATAAAATACTGTAATCCTGTGCATAATTATATGGTTATTATACATTATAGTAACATGTGTTTAAACATGATAACACTGTGCACAATAGTAAAAATTTTATTCATTACAGTAAAATTATTAATATAGATTATTATTGTTTCTCATAAATTAAAAAAAATTGTTTCAAATGAGATTGTTATTGTACATTATAGGAGCAGTGGTATATCACAGTCAATTAGTTTTATTTCTTAAAGGATAATATGAAATTCTTTTTACAATTTTCCGTCGCCCTTATTTAGACTCTAGTTTTGTTACTTTTCTCTTTCTTTCCTGCATCTCGTCATAATGAATATGATTTCAGGACGAACATGAGAGTTCATCGCTAAATGAGCTACGAACATTGCAGTTTGTCGCTGAATGACTGACGAACGTAACTGAAATTTGTTCGTTGCTAAATCAACGATGAATAGATAAGTTCGTCACTAAATAGTTTACGGCTGATTTAGCGATGAACGTTGTAGTTCATCACTGATTAGCAACGTACGCGAAAGTTTGTCACTAAAAATATGGTTGAACATTCTCCTTCGTCACTAAATCAGAGTAAGAGAGGTGTAAGGTTAATTGAGTGTAACCTTTTCAAGTCAGCCACGAACTATAATTTTCATCGCTAATCAATGACATGCTGACTTTCGTCGTTAAAAGTTGCGACGAATAGTTTGTTGGTTGCTAAATTAGCGACGAATGCTATTTTTTGTCTCTAAATCAATGATGAATTATTATGTTCGTTGCTAGTTAGCGACGAACATTAATGTTTGTCGGCAACAAATATGTTAATTTGCGATGAATTTCGTGACAAAAATTTCAGTCCAACCACTAAACTATGAAATTAGAGACAAACTATCAATGATATTTAAGTTCAATGCATGCAATGAAATTATAGATAAAAAAATATTTGTTATATTGATCATCAATAAAAAAAAAATTACTTTTTATACTTAGATAATGACTTGAATATTTAAACAAATTTATAAGTTTGTGACTTATAAAAATGTAAACTCATATGTTTATATGAATAAACTTTATCACCGTAAAAGATAATACTCAATTACTATTTTTTATATAAATAGAAAATGAATAAATTATTTATTGTCAAAAGTGATTGATTGGTAAGAAATTTAAACTTTACTACGTATTCAAACCGATTTCATTACTCTAAAAATGGTTAAAAATAGAGACAATTAAAAAGGGTTACATAAGTGAGCGTAGAAAGAATTTAATCACAAAATTTAAAATGAGATTTCAAATACCTTTGAAATAAACGACGAATTTAGTCATGAATATTTAGTTTGTAGCTAATTAGCAACCAATTTAGCAACGAATTATTAAAATTTTGTGATGAAATCTATATTTGTCATTAATTAGCGATAAATTTAGCAACGAATATAGATGTTCATCGCTGACTCAGCGATGGAATGATCCGTTGGTTGATATTAGCGACGAACTATATTGTTTGTCATCGATTTAGTGACAAACATTATTGTCGTCGTTAAATTAGCGACAAACGTTATATTTCATTGCTAAATCGGTGACGACTGTGGATTCAATGCAGATTTAGCAATGAAAATTATATTCGTCATTGATTTAGCGACAAACTTTTTCATTTGTCGCAGATTTAGAGACCAAAGCGTATTTCATTATTAATTAGCAATGAAGTTTTTGTTTGTTGCTAATTTAGCAATGAATATTTATTTGTTGGTTGCGAAATAGCGACGATACAGGTTTTTGTTGCTAATTTCGTTGTAAAATAATGATGAACACTATTCGTTGCTAAAATCTATCATTAAATTCATGTTTTTTTTTTAATAGTAATAGCATAATAATCACATGCAACCTTATTCTAAGGTTCTCTTCTGCATCATGTTCCTCAAAGTCTTGCCAATGCGATCCTGCCAAAAGCTAAACCTCCCTGTATATATACCTACTTAAGCACAGGCATGTGAGCATGCACGTGCCCGCATATACACACAGAGAGCTAAATAGGAATGTCGACTAAATTAATATTAAACTCATAGTCGGTTAGTCATTGAATAAACTACACTGGGTTCGCCTTGCCAACCTAGTCTGTGCAAGAAGAAAGGATTTTCTCAAGGAAACACATAAAGCTGTTCTTGATTCCCAAATCTTCAGATAAGTTCCAAAAAACTAGTTGGGTCATGTTACAAACAACTTAGTCTTCCTTTTGTGAGTCCAAGTCTTTACTGTCTTGTCATCGCCAAGTGCACCCAGGTACTCATAACACCAGAAAAAATCATGTTTTTTGAAGGGTGATGTGACACGGATATAATAGTGTTGGTGCGGGCTTCTAGTTTCTAGACTATTTTCATGGTTTGCAGTTCCGACAAGTATATATAGTTATCCTGTGAGCCACTATGTTCCAACCATTTGTTACAGAGAAAGCTGCTGAAATGCAGAATCACTTGGCCACTCTGTCTTTCAGAAATTTACCAGTTTAAAAGTTTCAACGCCTCTGCAAAGGCAACCGAAAGTCAAAATAGCATATTAGAAATTTCTGTGACAATGAGATGGAAGCAACAATAAGAAATTATAGATAACGACCTACAACAGCAAAATACTAAGGTAAGACTATAGATAGCGACCCGTAAGAATGGTGTAACTACTGCCCGCTGTCTCCAACATGGACCCGGTGAAATTGAACCCTCCATGAAGATGCAGGGTACCAATCGCTAGACACTAACACCCCGCGCACCTTTACACACACAAACTACCAAATCAGATTTGTAGCCACTTGTTTCTTATTTGATTTATGTCATGACTACAGAAATATGCAAACTAACAAGTTAAACGAGTTCAAGGAAACATTATTCACAAAAGGATAGATATAGTGTTCAAGAAGGGCTAATTCCATTTTACATTTTGCTCCTAAGAAGTTTCCATCACAACCCCAGAAAACTAAATCTAGATGATCTCGGCAACACCGGTTGTATTGACCCAAAAGGCACCAGAAGAAAAGATTACATCCAAGACATCTATGCCATGCCTTAGGTCTCCAAAGGATTCCTCAAGAACTAGTAAAAGGCTTCGTAACATTTGATCATAGATCAACCAGACATACCTCTTATCCAAAGCAGACACCACAATGATTACGATAAATATTCTAACTGCAACGACGGTCATGGCTACGACCATTTTCACGTCCTTGCCACATTCAAAATTATCATGAGTTGCCGCATTCAATTCACGGAATGAACTTGAACCGGTTGAACAAGATTCAAGACTTTTCATTAGTCCTCATTATTTTGTTCAGTTACGGTCAAATAAGAAATCAATTCAAAATATTTTTAAAATTTTTTTTCTCGATATTGCTGCTGTAGGAGGATATTTAAGGCATGAAAGGTGGAGAATGTTTATCTAGCATATCAGAATCAATAATTTCTCACCACATAATTTCAATTAAGAATTGATTTTAAATACAACTAAATTATATTCACTTACTGATTTGAAATCTTGAAATTTTAAATGAATCTAGTCATAACGAGATTTTGAAAGAATTATCATTTTTTGATGGTTATACCTTTTCTCTAAAGTGCGGAATGCAAGTTTCTCCGTATTTAATGATTTAAATACTCACGTAAATAACAAACAAACATATATAAATAGAGATATCATATTCAAAGTTTGTAAAGTATCTTTATATTAAATTATAAAATGATAAATATAATAATAAATCACACTTATTGATGAATACTTCTTTCTTTTTTTTAAAAAAAAATAATATTTCACCTTAGTTGGTTAGAGGTTCGTATTCGGTGTTATAAAATATAAATAATTCTAATAGAGAATGAAAAGAAGAAAGCTATTGAAACAGTAGAAATAATTCTTTCTTTCTTGTTGTTATTCTTCACTTGATACATTAATTTATATTATAGGTTCCGAACTAATAAATGATTCATTAACTCAAATTTATTAATATTATTTTACTTTTCAAAAGTTAATTTTAAAATTTCTCAAAAGTTATCGATATTCTTTTGAAAAATCGGAAGGCAGGAAAAATGAAGAGTTCTTAGAAAGTGAATGAATTCACGGATGATGAAGAGACTTTTAGAAAGTGAATGGACATTAATTCATAACACAAATTTATTTTTTTTCCAAAAAATTATCAAATACAATATCTCTGAAATTAGATTTATTTATTTTATGTATGCCAATTAGTTTGAATATTACAAGGAATACCGACTCAAACTGCAAATATATTCATTAACTTGTGCACTGGCATTTATTTCATGGGTTCATTATCCTGAAGTCTGTGATTTAACATCATTGTTGAGAGAATTAAGATAAAAAACTATAAAGAAACTTACATTTCTACTGGTCTTTGACAGCAAAGCACCGCCTAGTACGCCATAAAAAGAACAAGTATGCTAAGATTTGCCACGTCAAAATTGCATCAGATGGTATCTCTAGGAAATAATCACCTGTGATGAATACTAAAATGACATTTTTCCTACCTAGAAACTGGGAGGAGGGAGGGGACAAGTTTGAACATTGAAGGATTCCGATGACCATTATACTCTTTTTCATATTAATTTTTGCCCAAAGGTAATACTTTTCAAATTCACCCTTTTTTGCAGCTATATTTATTTTATGGAATTACTTCAAAAAATTAAAAAAAAAAAGAATTTTCTAGAATATGCTTTTGTGTTGTCATTTGGGAGACTTTAATGAGCTTAAATTTAAAAAAAGGAGTAGGAGGAGTAATTCAAAGGTCTACGAAGATGTGCCTAAAATTTTGTTAAGTCAGGGCTAACAACAAGATGACAAAACAAATGCACAGAAAAGCCCATCTCCCCCATTTTTCAGGTGTTACATAAAATTGTAATTGACTTGATAAACATCGGAAAATCTGTGTCTAAAATTATCATCAATCTTAAAAAAATCGTGGCTTTCAATCCACAAACCCTAAAAATCCAATGATTCACATTAGGTCATCCAAATCACACTGCTGATCACCGACCAGTCCCATAATTGTTTAGTCCATTTTGTGGGTCATGATCCCTGTGACCTTTTGGGCATAAAAGTCCAACGCCAAGCCCAAGAAATAGGATGCAAAAATTGAGACGTCTTTTTAGATGATAATTTATGAGAGAAGAGAAGCGCAAGAATTTCAAAGTTTGATATAAAATATAAATGTGGGAAAAGCATTCATGCCAATGCAATTGTTTGATGAATGGCCAAACGATAGGTTAGTAAGAAGTGTCGTTTCTTGAAAAATATATCAAAGAAGTTGCGAACACATTCATAAAATTTGTTCAATGTAATTGTTTAGAACGTATATAATATGGGTATTCAACACTAGGGGTGTTAATGACACCGAATAGTGTCACGGGTATCCGTGACACTAAACCGAGCTCGACCCCAAGCTCGGGCTCGGGTAGCTGGGTATCGAGCTCGAGCTCGAGCCCAGCTGTGTCGAGCTCGAGCTCGAGTCCAACTGTGTTGAGATCGAAAACTCAACGAGTTACCCGAAATATTTTAATTTTTTTAAAAAAAATAATTTATATATATAATTATATATATATATTTAACAAAATTATACATAAAATTATATTTTTAAGTATATTTTTTAAATATATTATCTGTATCACCCAATGACATTACCCGACGATACTACCCGATGACATCTGACAGCACTTCGAATTTGAACTCGAACTCAAAAAATACAACACCAGTAGTTTTGATGAAGTTCATTAACAAGCACACAAAAAGTGGTTATCGAAACTTCTCACTACTATAAAAATAAACCTTCATTAATGCCATATGGTGATGTGTTATTATAGATTTAAAACTATACATTGTGGGTAATCTTTTATTATTTAATCATTAAATATATGGTCGCCATTAGAATTTAAATCTATTTTATTGAAAAAAAATTATCTTGATACATAATTGTAAAATTATGTTTGCTTGTTTTATATTTAAATTTATTTTATAGTAAATTTAAAATCTTTTACAATTAACCTTTTATGTAATACTTGGAATTCTGGAGCCACTGTTCCAATGACGGCTCTATCATTCAAAGGATTCTAATACAACGGCAACGTAGGAAGATTAGTCTTTAGACACATGTTTGTGAACTGATAGGGTTGACTTCATCTGCTCTGCAGGTGAATGACTTGATCTTTTAAAATTTTTAGACAAATACCTGAGATAAATCGATTCCGTAATTTTCTCCTTGAAAAAAGAACCTCCAACGTAATGACAAGATCAGTTGCTTTTCTGGTTCAATATCTTTAAAATATAAACTTTTCATTTATGGGGTTGTAGCTTTCATCGCGTCTATGTTGAAAAGTTAACGGGTCAGCCAGCTTTCATGGCAAGCAAGGCCAAAAGCAAAGAGAGAGAGAGAGAGAGAGAGAGAGAGAGAGAGAGAGAGAGAGAGAGATGTAGACAAACGAAGAAGTGGTTCAGCAGTTTGTATCTGTTTTAATCACGGAGTGATTTTCTCATCACACGAGCACAGCTCACATTGTTTTCTCTGCAAGAAGATGAAACAAAAGCTTAATAATTTGGCTGATCTTGAAGAGACACTCGGAGACCAGAGACTAAAATATGAAATATGGTCCCCATGAGGGAATTTAAAAAAAAATTAAAATGGTTTTTTTTCCTTGACATAAACTCAATTTAATTAAAGAGAAAATGTCATTTTCAATTTTCAATTAATTAAGTATGAAAATCCCACGGGAGCCATCCCTCTGCAATAAAATTTTGTGATTTCTTTTCAAAGACTTGACCTCTAAGATGCTTCCTATCCTATCAATGATTTGCGTCATATTATATGAGTTCACGTTTGATGGTTTTTTAAGAGAAAAACTCAAACCAAAATATGTTTTCTAGGCAAAAAGCTACTTTCATTAATTATTCTTCAAAAGAGATGAATATAATAAATTTAAGAATATTCTTCCAAAAAAAAAAATCTCAATAATTAGAATTCAAATTTAAAAATTTGAAATAACTAACAAGCCAAAATAGACTTGACTGTTACAAAAATATCATCCAAGAATCTGTGGTAGAAGTTACACATCTCAACACTCCTCCTTGCTACTTTTGCTACAGACTCTAATTTATAGTCTTAAATCTTCAAACCTTGCTTTAGATAAGGCTTTTGTGAGAATATCAGCAAACTAAATATGGGACTTGTAATAAACCAATACAATCTCCTTATTCTTCTGTACTTCCCTAAGGAAATAATGCTTAATCTTAAAATGTTTACTGTTGCCGTAAAATACTGGATTTTTTGAGATAGTTATGGCACCATTGTTGTCAACAAAAATTTCAGTTGCTTCCTTCTGAGTGTGCTTCAAATCTGCTAGCAATTTCCTTAGCCATAAAGCTTGATTTACTGCTACAGTAGTGGTCACATATTCTATCTATGTAGTTGATTGAGCTACTACATCTTGTATCTTAGAACTCCAAGAAAAACGTTCAGAATCAAGGCTGAACAAGTAACCTGAAGTGCTTTTCATGTCATTGCTGGAACACCCCAGTTACTGTTAGAAAAACCAAACAAAAACATCATTTATGACTTCTTAAAACAGACGCTGAAATCAACTATTCCCTTGATATATCTAAGCACTCTTTTGCAGCTTTGTAGTGTAAATCACTTGGATAATGCATGAACCTTGAAAGTAAGCTAACATAATACATGATATTCGGCCTTGTTGCTGTGAGATACATCAAGCAACCAATGAGACTTCTGTAGAGTCTCTCATCAGCTTTAACAACTCCATCATCTTTGCTTAATTTTTCATTCTCCATCAAAGGAGTGCTGACAGATTTGGAGGATTCCATATCGAACTTTTTCAGCACCTCCTTTGCATACTTGTGCTGAAAAATAAATATTCCTTGCTGAGATTGCTGAATCTCTAACCCAAGGAAGTAGGCCATCTCACCCATATCTGTCATCTAAAACACATTTTTCATTTGCTCCTTGAATTGATTCACCATGTTTATGTTGCTTCCTGTAACAAGCAAATCATCAACATGCAAGGAAACAATGATTAATTCATTGTTAGTAACTTTGACATAGAGAGTTGATTCACTCAAACTCTTCTCAAATCCAATCTTCAGCAAATGATCATCAATTTTGCTATGCCAAACCTTTGGAGCCTGTTTGAGACCATTCAATGCTTTCTTGAGAAGATAAACTGTCTTCTTTTCCTTTCACGACAAATCCTTCGGGTTGCTCAATAAAAATCTCCTCCTCCAAGTAGCCATTTAAAAAGGCAAATTTGACGTCAAGTTGAAATACTTTCCACCCTTCTTGAGTTGCTAGTGCTAAAAGCAACCTAATTGTATCGAGCCTGGCCACCAAACAAATGTTTCTGAGAAGTCCATTCCAAATTGTTAAGCATATCCTTTGACAACTAGTCTTGCCTTGTGCTTGTAATGGAACCATCTATATTTAATTTGGTTCTAAGCACCCATTTTACTCCAATAGGAGTCTTGTGAATTGGTCTGTCTATAAGGATCCAGGTTTGATTTTTTTTTCAATCATTTTGAGCTCCTCCTGCATTGCTATAATCCACCTGAGTCATCTGTAGCTTCTTTGTATCCTGTAGGCTCAAGAACAACAACGTTACAATTTTGATAGATATTAGAAAATAATCTGTACCTCTAACTGGAATATGATCCACAGACTCATCATCAGTTTGCTCCTGCATGTCTTTTAGGTTGGATTCCTTGGTCTTAGCTTCAGATTTTCCCAATTCCATGCAGCTAATTCATTGAATTTGATGTCTCTACTAACAATCACCTTTCTATTTAAGGGTTGATAGACTCTATAATCCTTGATGGTGCTACCGTATCCAATAAAGATCCCAACTTCAGTCTTTTCATCAAGTTTTCCTCTTTTCACATCTGAGATTTGTGTGTAACATATGCATCCAAACACTTTTAGATTTTGGATAGTAGGCTTGTATCCAAACCAGGTCTCAAATGGAGTCTTATCATTCAATGCTTTTGTTGGTAGCCTATTGAGAAGAAATATTGTGGTACGCATAGATTCAGTCCAAAATTTCTTTGGCATTTTCTTCTAAAACAACAAGTATCTGGACATATTCATGATTGTCCTATTTTTTCTTTCACTTACTCCATTTTGCTGAGAAGTGTAAGTTGCTGTCAACTGGTGTTCAATTCTTGCATCTTCACAAAACTTGTTAAACAAGTTAGAAGTATATTCTGCCCCATTATCATATCTGATCATCTTAATCTTTAGTCCACATTGGTTCTCAATCTAATTTTTAAACTTCCAAAACACAGCAGCAATCTCAAATTTTTGTTTCATAGAATATACCCAGCAAAATCTATTAAAATCATCAATAAAGACTGTGTAATACCTACTACCACTTATGGAAGGAGTTCTCATGGGGCCACACACGTCTGTATAGATCAGTTGCAGCTTTTCAACTGCTCTCCATGCCTTGTTTAGAGGAAATGACAACCTCGTTTGCTTTCCTAGTTGACAAACCTCACAAACACAATCTACATTTTCAACAATAGGCAAATCCCGCACTAGTCCACTCTTATGCATATCATTAAGTGTTGAATAATGGAAATGACCAAATCTTTTACGCCAAAGCTCAGATTGATCTTTTAAGCTTGTAAAGGCATCACTACCATTTTGTAGCCAATTAAGAGAGAAACTTTTTTGACTCATTTTTACAGAAAAAAGTTCACTCCCATGAGAATCATAAATCATACAAGCACTATCCTTAAAAACCATAAGTAATTTTTTTCAAGAAGTTACCCCACACTTAACAGATTTTGATTGATTTTAGGGACAAATAGAATATCAGAAATGATCTTCATACCTGATATATGGTCAATTGCCACTTGTCCCCTGCCTTTAACCTCTATACAATCTCCGTTTCCAATTCTAACTTTGGAAACATAAGATATGTCAAGCTCCTTGAAGATAGACTCATTGTTGATCATGTGGTGAGTACAACCGCTATCAATCAGTCAAGTTTCATTTGAACTATCGCCTACAAAACATGTTATTGCAAATAATTGTATCTCATGGGGCTCATCAGTAATTTGGGCTTGTTGGGCTCCTTGCTTGTTCTTACAAACCTTCTCTACATGTCCCTTTTGATTGCAAAATCTGCATTGAACATCAGGCCTTCACCAATAAAATTTTGGCGAGTGTGAAGTCTTCTTACAATGAGTACACAGAGGAAATTTGCCTTTCCTTGCTTCATATTTGCTGTTGTCACCATCATTTTTGTTTTTCTTACCTTTGCCACTTTGCTGAATTTGATTTTTGCCTTTTGCCTTTTGCCTTAAAGGCACCTTCAACTGCTTCTTCTTTTCTGATAGCTTTCCTATACTTCTATGCTTGCAAGGCATTGACCAACTCTAGCAAGGTGATTTGAGAAAGATCTCTTGAATCCTCAAGAGATGAAATCTTTAACTCAAATCTTTCAGATAAACTCACCAAGACTTTCTCTACTACTCTTTGGTCTGGGAGTTCTTCACCCATCAATCTTATCTTATTGACAACATTCAAGAGTCTATCAGAATACTCTTTAACGTTTTTAGATTTATTTATCCTCAAAAGTTCAAATTCTCTTCTGAGGTTCAGAACTTGCATTTGTCTTGTTCTTTCATTCCCTTGAAATGCTTCTTTGAGTACATCCCAAGCTTTTTTTTATAGTTTCACAAGCCATAATCCTCGTGAAAACAGCATCCGAGACTGCTGAGTGAATGCATGTCAGTGCCTTGAATCTCCTTTTCCTTGCATCCTTTTGATCTCTCATTCGAACAATTGTTGGATCTTCAGGGAGTTGTGGAAAATCATCCGACACCACAACTTCCACAAGCTCATTAGCCTCTAAGTATGATTTTATCTTGACAGCCCAGATTTGATAATTTTCACCAGAAAAAACTGGTGGGTTTGAAAGAAAGTTGTTTTCTAGCATTCTTTAGTAGTGAAAAAAGGGTTACTCAGCAAATCACTCTCACACACAGGCCCTTAAGAACAAAGGGTTCTGATACCAATTTAATGGTTTTTTAAGAAAGAAACTTGAAGCAAAATATGTTTTCTGAGCAAAAAGCCACTTTCATTGATTATTCTCCAAAATATAAAGAGATGAACATAACAAATTTGAGAATATTCTTCCCAAAAAAATCTCAACAATTAGAATTCAAATTCAAAAATTTGAAATAACTAACAAGCCAAAAAATCTGAAAAATAAGTTTGATTGTTGCAAAAATATCATCCAAGAATCTGTAGTAGAAGTTGCACATCTCAACAACGTTTATCGCATGGGTGACCAATATTTCTCTTTAATTATTAAACTCTGCTTTACCAGAATTAACCATCTTCAAACTTTTGATTAAAACTTCTCAACAAGTAGAGGATTATTTATTTATTTGCTTGGCAAGAAAATATAGGTAGTAAATTGCCAAAAGTCTATATCATAACAATGATTTGAAACAAAGAAAGTGTTGGTAAATATGGTCACGTAGGGGTATTTTACCACAAAAGTAAAAAAAAAAAAAAAATTGAATTAACCTGAGATAATAGGATAACTCCCATTAACTTTCTAATATCTCTTTCACTCTTCTAACATGAAATAAGATCAATGGTTTTGAATTAACAAGTCTCTCAGCATATTGTTGATATTGAGAGAGAGAGAGGTTGAGTGAAATACAACTAAAGAGAGCTATATACATTTTTTAGAGTGAAAACAATAAACGGTTTCGAGAAAATTTCAACAAGAAAATTTTCTTTGTCACTTAAATTACTGGGTTTAGTGTTGTGACATTGTGGTAGTAACTCGATTTATGTGGTTACAACTGCGAGATCGTTCGAAAAAAATTTCGTAGTTTCTAAATTTTTTGCATCTATCCACTGAGTTATACCCGAAAATTCAAACTTTTAATTTTTTTGAAACATTACCATACTTCCACTAGTGTCATAAAGTTTAACATTGGTATCAAATCATGTTAAATTTATTAATTTTTTTTTTGAAATTTTTCGAACATAAAAATGTTTGGGTCATCAAATCCATATTTGAAGTTCTTAGCAAAAACAATGACTGAGACCTTAGAACTGAGATTTGTTGAGTTTAAAAATGAATTGATCTATGAAAATGGTATAAAAATGTTCCTCATATTTTGATCTATATGTTTGAGTGATTAATTGTGAATTTTGGTTGCTAGAAATCGAGTTTCAAAAATGACTGTGAACGGTCAAAACTTTGGACATTTGATTTGCTGAAACTAGGGTGTGAATCTCCCAAAAATAGAGTTGAGCATGTTTTTGAGAGATTTAATTACTATTTTCAGTTGAAGTCGTTGTGAAAAATGGCCGAAAAATTTTGTTTTTTGGTAGCTTGGTCGCACAGAACCAATTGTAGGGAGTCGGGTGAAGACAACCTGACCCCAACACACAGTAGGCTGGCTAACACACCAGACACGTGGTATGTACTACATGTGCACTCATGCGCTTGACCTGCGTCCCTCGGTCACAAACCGGATCAGGACGTGGGTCAAACATGAATCCAAGTCGGAACTAACCTGAACCGCCCCGACTGGGCTTCACGTGCCTGCTCCTTGTGCCCTTCATGTGCCTTAGTATGTGTGAAGCGTATGCGCCTATGAGTTGGGGTCAGATCTTCTTCGTTCGAATCCCTGTAATCGGGTCTGTGTGACTCGGCTACCGAAAAATAAATTTTTTTGCCATTTTTTATGGTTATTTTAACAGGAAATCACAATTAAACCTCTCAAAAACATCCATAACTTGATTTTTGTGAGATTTATGCTCTAATCTAGGTAAATCAAATGTCCAAAGTTTCGGTCCTTCATGGCCATTTTTAAAACTTGATTTTAGGCGACCAAAATTCGCAATTAATCACTCAAATATGTAGATTAGAACATGAGAAACATTTTTACACCATTTTCATAGATCAATTCATTCTTAAACTTGATAGATCTAAGTTCTAAGGTCTCAATCATTGTTTTTGATCTAGAACTTCAACCATGGATTTGATGATCTTAATATGCTCAAAAAATTATAAAAAAATTTTATTCGTGATCTACAAGTCATGGATAATGTTGTGATATTTATGAATTTATGAAATTCATTCGTGATCTAGACTCTAAATTTTTTATTATAACATTTTTATACTCGAAAAAATTTTGAAAACAATTTTAATAAATCTAACGTGGAAGCATGGTAATTTTTAAAAAATTATGTAGGCGTGTGGTAGCACACCGCTAGTGCATGGCAGCGCATGAGACTATCCTGAATTAGATTTTTTCAATTTTTAGAGGGTTTCGCGTCAATAAATGTGATTTTTTGTGGGTTTTTGTGTGCCAAATTCAAATCTGAATTGTAAGACGTGATTCCAAATTGTGGTGTATGATATCCGTTAACTCATACGTTTGTTTTGGGATCTTTACTCAAATTATTAGAATTTATAGATTTGTAAGGTGCGTAAAATTGTGAGAATAAATATCATATGTCACTCATATCTCTCTTTTCTATATAACAAAGACAATGGTTACAACAAAAACTGTTGTACTTGATCTTATGAAGGGAGACAAACTGAACGGTGACAATTATGAGATTTGATATTGCAAGATTCAGTTAGTTTTCGAGGAATAGGAACTAGCTGAGGTTTTACAGTAAGATAAAAGATCTCAGAGAGGGTACCATGTCTAAGGCGAGATAGGACCAGGAGGTGTTTTATTCATGGAAGAAAAAGGATGGTTAGACTAGAGCAGCAGCATGCACGACGATTGTAGGGAGTTTTATGAGCAGTATTTTATTACGATGTCGGAGTGCATTTTGGTTCCCGGTCAGCTCCTAAACTGAAGATGATAACCTCTAAGTTTATTACCTATAAAAAAAAGATATGATCATAGCATGAAACAACATCTCATACACATGATGAGTATGATTGCTTGTTTGAAGAATTTGGAAGAGTCATTATTAGATGAGTTTCAGGTAGTGGGAGTGATCCAGTTTCTACCAGATTCCTGGAAGATTGTTAAGACCTACCTTACATATATTGAGAGTATTCGTATTTTCATGGAAGTGAGTAGGTGCTGTGAGCTCAAGGAAAAGCGCTAGGAGGTGGTTAGATCAGTTTCGGATCATGCTTTTATGGTAGAATTGAGTAAGAGCTACCGGGGTATCAAATGTAAATAGCGTAAATATGACAAGAAGACTAAAGGTCATAGCAATAAGAAACCATCTATCAAGACCGATGACAAAGCATGACAGTACAGGAAGAAATAGCTCAATAAGAGCAAAGTCAAGTACTATGTATATGGCAAATTTGGGCATTTCACTCGTAAGTGTGGTGACCGAAATATATGTCCTTTTTCTTTACATAGTTTGAACTTTATATCATCTACTATGATACTCATTGACTTTTCTTCCTTGTGGATTATAAATTCAGGAGTTATTGATCATGTAACTCGGGACAAGAGCACGTTCATAGAGTTTCGACGACTGAATCCCCATGTGAGGAAGCTATATGTGGGGAACTGAGTATTTGTGGCTGTTAGAGGGATTGATATATGCAAGCTGGTGCTGTGAAGTAACTAAATCATGTATTTACATGATATTTTGTATGCTCTTGAGATTTGATGAAATCTTATAGTATTTTGTCTTGATTGTTTAAGATATTCTATTTCTTTGAGAAACTCTATTGTTTCTGTTTTTTGTGGCAGTTCTTTGGTTTGTTCTGCTTTAGTTTATGATGGACTATATGCATTGGATGTAACTCTTTTTAATGATATTTGTTATTTATCTTTTGTTGCCTTTATATCTAATAGTGTAGTTGATGATATTATCATTTGACATAATAGACTTGCCTACATAGGGTAAGAGAAAATGAACCGACTAATTACGAGTGGCTTGTTGGGCCTGCTAACAAGGGTCGAGTTACCCCAATGCGATTTTTCCTTAACAAGCAAAGTCACAAGGAAACCATTTGGAAAGATAATGAGAGCTGAAACTCTATTATAGTTAATCTACTCTGATATTTGTAGGCCTATGAATGTAAGAGTCTGAAATGGGTTACGTACTTCATTACGTTTATAGATGATTACACACGTTTCAATTATATCTATTTGATCTTTCACGAATTTGAGACATTAGAATATTTTAAGAGGTTTATTAGTGAGTTTGAAAATCAGTTAGATTTGAAAGTAAAGACTCTTAGAACCGACCAAGTGTGCGAGTATCTATTTGAACAGTTCAAAGAGCTTTTGTCTCGAGAAATGTATTACGAGACAATTGATTATTTTTGCTACTCCCCAGTAGAACAAAGTAACTGAGAGGAGGAATAGGATATTATTAGAGATTGTGAGATCTATGATGGTACATGACAATTTGCCCACCTCCCATTGGGGAGATGTATTATTGATTACTACCTACGTTCTCAACATTATACAACAAAATCTGTAGTCAGTATCCCATACGAGTTTTGGAGAGAAAGGCAACTTGACCTTAACCACTTAAGACCATTGAGTTGTGCCACATATGTTCACGATTACTTGAATCCACACGGTAAGTTAAATCCGCAAGAAAAAAGTGTATCTTTATAAAGTACTCTGAACATTCCAAGGGACATATATTCCTAGGTCAGTATACATACGACACTATCACTGAAATTGAATCTCATGATACCATATTCCTTGAGAATAATTTCCCTAAGAGAGGTAAAATGGATCGAACTTTACCTTCTATGAGATGAATGAATCTAGTGGCTTAGCTGAGTCTAGCAGCGGGACTCAAGATCCCGTTATGGATCTTGATCTTAGTAAGAATGGCCCATTTAGAGGTGATGAAGTTCTCCCTCCTCGTAGGAGTAGTCGGGGACATAAATCTCGACGTCATTTCCCAATTGAGGATGAAATCCTCATTGTAATTCTCGAGAATGATGAGAAACTCAAGACATTTTAGGAGGCTCTTGAGAGTCCTATGAAGGACCAATAGTTAAAAGCCATGCAGGAGGAGATGGAATTTATAAAAGTCAATGGGATTTGGGATCAAGTTGACTTACCTAAGGATAGAAAGGCCATTGAGAACAAATGAGTTCTCAAAGTCTAAAGAATGACCGATGGATCGATGAGAGATACAATACCCGTCTAGTAGCCGAGGGTTACACGTAGACCAAGTGCATTGACTATGAGAAGACTTTCTCTCCTATAGTTAAATTTATATCGATCCGTTTACTTTTGACGATTGTTTCAAATATAGATCTAGGGTTACACTAAATGGACGTAAAGACTACCTGCCTTAATGGAAATTTGGATGAAGAGATCTACATAGAATAACCTCTGGGATTGATCTAAAAGGTCAAGAGGATAAGGTTTGTTGATTTTGACAGTTGATATATGGTTTAAAGCAATCATCCAGGCGGTGGTGTTTGAAATTTCACGAAAATATGATATCTTATAGTTTTACAATGATCGAGGATGATCATTGTATCTATCTGATACGTTCTGATAATTCTTTTATGATCCTATCTCTGTATATGGATGATATAATGTTGGTTAGTAACAACATTTAGTATCTGATGACTATTAAAATATGGTTATCGTCGAATTTCGACGTAAAAGATATGGGTGAAGTTAAGTTCATTCTCGGAGTTAATATCCAGAGAGATCGTTCAAGATGGATGTTAACTCTTTTACAAGAGATCCACATTAGAAAGATTCTCGAGTACATTGGGATGAGCTATTGTAATTCTATAAATATTCCGATTGTCAAGTGTGATGACATGAGTCTTGACATGTATCCCAAAACTCAAGAAGAAGTGAGGGAAATGAGCAAAATCCCTTATTTCAATGCAGTAAGAAGTTTAATGATCATGATATTGTGTACATGATCAAATATTTGTTATGCAATCGGTCTAGTGAGTAGATATTATTCAAATTCTGAAATGGATCACTGGAGAATAGTGAAAAGGATTTTTAGATATGTGCAAGCCTCTGTTTGTGTTATGAAGGAGGTATTTACGTTTTGTGGGATATTCAGAAGTCGATTCAGGCGATGATTTAAATGGGTGCAAATCGACATCAGGTTTTGTCTTTTTGCTCAATGGCATTATCATTTCTTGGAATAGTAAGAAGCAAATTTATATAATTCTATCTATGATGGAAATTGAGTTCGTGGTTTGCTTAGTTATAGTTCAGGAGAGTGTTTAACTTTGAAAACTATAGATGATTTAGAGATTGTGGCAAATAGTGGGAGACCAGTGATAATTTACTGTGTGATAATCAGTCTGCTATCGCCTACACTCAAAACCCTAAGTATCATAGTAGGACCAAATATATTGATATCAGATATAATTTCGTGAGAGATATTATCGAGAAGGGTGAAGTGACTGTTAAGTACACTTCTACACATAGTATGGTGGTTAACTCGGTCACCAAATCTATTGCTAGAAACTCGTTTGTAAAATATAGAGAGTTATTGGATTTGCGTATATTTTGACATTTCTCATTGTGTATTGGATTGACGTTATTGATATTTATCCTTTTTATATATATGATTCTCGTACATTATCCACTCACATATTAGTTATTATATTTTATTTAATATACTTATTTCTTATTATATATTTTGTGATGTGATGCGATGTGATAAAAAAATGTCAGACATGCGAGATTGACTATCATATACGAGTGACCACCTCTAATTCTGAGTGAGATGGAATAAGACGATTTCTAAACGTTAGAGATTTTGAGAGTAGTTCTATTAGAATATAAGTTATCCTAATATATATTCAGAATGATATCATATACGATATGATCGACATGAACATATCCATATCTATGTCACATGTAAGTAGCCAAATTTGAGATTTCACTTATCACCTGCGGTTAATGATATCGTTTTTGAGGTATTCTCTTTGAGATTTTTGGGTAAAATCTTGTGTAGACTGAATTTCATACTTGCATAGTGTTAGAAAATCTTACATATACCTTTTTGAAAGATTAGAGAATAATACTGTAGTATGTGTTTCATATTGCGTGTGATAAAACGACTAGAGATAGTGGGAGCTATATTACATGAGATAATATTTTGATCTTTATTCCCGTATCTCATTTTGTGAGACCCAAGATCCATTGGGTGGACTCTTTTATACATTTATTACTTTCGGCTTTTTCTAAAAATCTTGATTTAGTATTTACTATTTTAGTCTATTCACCTATGGACTAGAAAATAATACGGTTTAAGGGGCAGGTTTAAGAAGGCAGATGAATTGAAGTCAATAGATTCGACTTTGGGAAAAAGAAAATTAATGGACATTATATCATTGTATTGTATTTACCGACCGATTTATTATATTTATCAATGTTTGATTCAAATATAATAGTGAATATACAGTCAAGTAATGATTGGAGACCACTTTCGATGACAAAAGTGGCTCGATAGATGTAATTGTGTTAAGTTTGAGATACACCGAATTTTTGTTTGTACTAATAATGGTTCTCAATCATTCGAATAGGTGTATCGAAAAATCTTTGTTTGCAGGTATATTAGCCAGTTGCACAATATCCAATCCTGTTTGAAAGTTTAGTAGGATAATGTAATAAATCGCATAAATTATGATTTTATGATGGACAACAAATGTATTCGTATGCAAATAGGAGATGGTGGTAAATATGTTCACGTAAGATCATTTTACAACAAAAGTTTTAAAAAAATTGAATTAAATTGAGATAATGAGAGTTATTCCATTATCTCTTAACTCCTATTAACTCTCTAGTATCTTTCTCACTCTTCTAACATGAAATAAGTTAAATGGTTTCTAATTAACAAGTCTCTATGCATATTGTTGAGATTGAGAGAGAGAGGTTGAGTGAGATACCACATAAGAGAAATATACACATTCTTTATGTCGAGAACAATAGAGGGTTTTGAGAAAATATCAAATAGAAAATTTTTTTCCTCACTTAAATTACTGGGCTTAAGGTTGTAGCGTTGTGACATTATAGTACTAACTTAATTTACGTGATTATTATCCTGACTGTGAGATTATTCGAGAAAGATTTCATGATTTCCTAATTTTCTGTATTTATCCACTGAGATATATCTAAAAATTCAATTTTTTTATTTTTTTGAAAAATTATCATATTTCCACTAGTGTCATGTAAATCTAACAGTGAGAGAGAGGGGGAGGAGAGAGAAGGAGGGAGAGAGAGAGAGAGAGAGAGAGAGAGAGAGAGAGAGTTCATGGTCCCATTCGACAAATCCTCTTAAATTTATTTTGTTCTCTTACTTTCTCTCAAGTTCTCGTCTTTATAAGTTTGAATTCTTTATTTTATTCTATTTTTAGCTTATAACATTTTTTTCATTTAGAAAACTCAGAATCCTTTAGAAAGTGTTTGGGTATAAAGTAGTTGCTAAATCGCACTAGGAAATGACATCATTTAGAATAAGGTTATCGCAGTAGTAGAGGAAAAAGAAAAAAACATAATTTTAGAGAAAAAGAAAAAGAAAAAAAACTCTCACAGATCACACTCATAAGCCAATTGAAAATTATGGTACATCATTTTTCACACATTGGGTACATTTCGTGGTCATATAAAACATGGGCAAAGGAAAAACCATGTAAAGAAAAAAAAAAAAAAACTGAAGAATCCTCAGAACATGTGATTAAGATTAAGGAGGAAGTGGTCCAAATTAATCAAAGTATAGTCCTCATTGATAGAAGACATGCCTGAAACCAGCCAAAATTACTTGCGGATCGGTATCCTGAACAAGTCAAGGGGCTTGGCTCTTAAGTTCTCATGAAATCTAAGCAAGCCTGTCGAAGATTCTCAGCAAGATCCTTTGCGGTCATGCTAAATTTTTCACCCATCTGCAAATAATTATAAAGAGGTAAATTTTGGCTTTCAAGATACGGAAAAAAAAAAAGAGACAAAAAAGATAGTTATCAGTAATTTATTTTAATATTTTTGTATCAAGAAAAGTTTGACGAGAAAAATTAAATAGAAAATACTTATTGTCAGACAAAGTTCCTCCTATTACATTTTTGTGAAATTAAATTTAAGTGATTTTAAATTAGGACATGAAGTTTGTACACATGAAGAATAAGACAAGGAAAATGCTCTTGATGAAATAGATTTTTAAAACCATCCAAAATTATGATGGGAATTCATACCTTTTAAATAAGAAAATAGATTTTGTTATAATGAGAATTTAGCATGTGGGCATTATAATACTTTATAAAAGCAAAACAAAAGTGGCTGAACCTAACCAAAACAACATAAAGTAGAAGCGAAAGTACCAGGTAATGTAACAATTTGGAATTGAGATACCTAGCTGACCCACTTCCTAGAAAAACCACTGAAAGAAAACAACGCCGGCCAACACATGGGGGCAAGAAGAGGAATATACAAGACAAGGA
The DNA here is from genome assembly GCA_033439265.1 of Dillenia suffruticosa. Lineage (NCBI taxonomy): Eukaryota > Viridiplantae > Streptophyta > Magnoliopsida > Dilleniales > Dilleniaceae > Dillenia > Dillenia suffruticosa. The sequence continues at coordinate 6,401,368 of JAVTVX010000027.1, forward strand.
GGGACATGAACGCTAAAAGACAAGATGTATACTATAAAAAAAAAAAAAAAAAAAAAAAAAAAAAAATTCAATAACCTCTTGATACTTCTAAAGAAAGATACATGTATATCTTCCGGATGAGCATGGGGCAATTCTCACCAAACGTGAAACAGATTAATTCTGACCTTCCCAAAAGAGCTTTTCTTTCTTCTCACAAATTCTCATCAGTGGTGCCATAATATTTTCACCAATTCTCACACCCACTAGCTACTCAATATATCGATTTGGTTTTAATCCCATCCTTGCCGACTGTTCTTAACCACCATCACGAAGAGCTTTTAAAGATAAAAGAACCTCTCAATTACAACAAATTCACACTCCATAAAATAGAACAACTAATAATTGCTTTGAAGCATGTGAATACACATTCTTATATTGCCACATTCTATTGCAAAAACTTAAGTTAGTGAATGGAAAAAATATATGTTAATTGTTTTATATATTAACAGATATTATCTGGTTATTTACTCTCAATAATATGAAAAACTATCTTTCCAATGACAAATTTGTAGATAATCAAAATTCTTTCTTATAAAAGTGCCTAGAATTTCTTATAAACCTATCAAATCCTAAAGATAATTTCTAATAAACCAATCAATTTCTCTTTTCATATGTCATGTAAGATTATTTCCCAATGCGAGTCCTCTGCAACTGCAACATACCTGAAGACGCTTGTTTGCCTTAGTTATTTTCTTTTCCTTCGAGTCATAAAGATGCACAAGCCTATCAATTTCTCTTAGGCTCCTATAGGGAAAACTTCATTTATCATCTTTGGGCTCTATAAGCTTAGCTAGAGCACTCCAAACATACATATACATGCACAAAAGCTTTCTATGCATGCTGATTAAAATTGGTTGCATGAGGAGGGAGGAGTGAGTTTACCTGAGCAATAAGGGTTATATAAAGAGTAGTACTTCCAAATGGAATAACATTGCTATTGACGACAAGAAGGTGAAGTTTCTCAATTTCGTTCACTATCTTCCTTGTGATTCCATTTTGGTTGTTGCAATGAACTCTTAACAGAACTTCCTCATTTAAAATTCTTACTTCAATCTCTGAAAGTTGGTCCTTCATACAGTAGTTTGAACTCTTGGTGCCATCATCAGTAGATGGCTTAATCTCTGGAGTAATAATCACTGATTCTATAGTTCTCTTTGCCATTAGTTCCTCAAGTTTCTGCACACGTTCTTGAAGCTCTTTCAAATACTTTACAGCATCTTCAAGAATACTGGCTTTGTCCGTCTGTTGGATAGTAAAATTAGCAAAGCTAGCTATTCTACAAAAAGCCATATGTTAAGCAAAATTATGTTGGACAATGTTCTCATAGTTCAAATTATCTATTTTCATGGATGTATGTGCATCTTGTTCTAATCACCTCCTCTCGTTTTGAATTATTCTTTAGCGTGGTTAGTTTGCCTGATATGATTTTAATGCACGGATGAAAATGTTAGGAATTGCTACTAGGAAAAGCAACTATAATCTTGAAGTACAAAAAAATTAGGAATTGTGACTAAAATAAAGCATAGAAGATACCAAGTTGTGAGGCTCAAATTCATAGCTGCCAAATGAATCAAAACCTTGCTTGTGATAAAATTTTAGATCCAATGTAGTCTCCTCCCTATTGCCAAGCAAAAGAAAACAATGCAAGGAAGAAAGTACCTTTTTAAGGCCAGGTATAATGGATGAAAGTTGTATAATCCGCTGGTTGAGTTTTTCACGGCGGTTTCTCTCAGCCATTAAGTGATCTTGAGCATGAGCGAGTGGCCTAATCTTAACCCTTTTAGCATCTTCTTTTGGTGCAAAACTTAGTGTGTCATAGCAATACTCTTGAGAGCTCATAGCTTGTAAATTCATATTGCCATTATCATTGGACTCGTGTGTAGGCATTACCCCATAGTACTCTTCATAGGAACTTTGAGGCTTAGTTGTCTCAATCAAATTAGGGTTCCCAAAAGAAATCATACTGTATGGTGATGGTGAGGATGATGATGCCGAAGGATAAGCTCCATGAGAGTTAATTTTCAGCTGTTTCTTTGGCCTCTCAACTCTATCATGAGAGTATGTTTCCGTGGAATATGCTAATGTAGAGCCGTGAGTTGTGTTTCTTCCCATGTCCAAATTAGGTTGGTGAGATGAATTGCGTATGATAGGAGAGAGAGGGAGATCGATGAAATCTTGTTTGAATAAGTGGGCATCTTCCATTGTGGTAAAATCAGCAAGAGAGTCATCATTTGAACTCATTTGACATCCATTATTGAATGGATTTTCTATTCCCTGATTTTGACAAAAAAGTCCTCAACCCTTCATATTCCATCCAATTTAGAGAAAAACAAAAAGGAAAAAAACAAAAAGGAAAAGAAAACTAAGACATCAACATAAAAGCTGGCTTTTAAGATTTTTTTTTCTTCTTTTTTTAGATTTAATAATAAAAAAATAAGTAGGAAACAGATCTTACAAGTTCATCTAACCATCGGGCCAATTCTGATTCCATGAGAATTATCGCCTTTATACTTGGAGATTGCACCTGAAATAGAACACATACATCGCATAATATGCAGACCGATTCTTGTAAACAATGGAGAAACTAGCTAAACCTAAAAAGGTTGCTCTCTCTCTCTCCCCAAACAAAAGAGTTGTTATGTAATGTGTTTGGACGTTGATGGCCTAATTTCTGAAACACATTAAAAAGGAACTTTTGGAAATTCTACAAATCTAAGGCTAAAAAAGTTGCCGACGAATGAAGAAAACAAGGAAGAAACTTCAATGCTAAAGCTGCAGATCTGTTCATACCCAAAAAAATAAAAAGAAACAAAGGGGAACCAATAAAGAGATTGAACAACAAGAGCCGTTGTGCAGGTAGGCAGTATGTATCTTCAGGTATCTTCTCAGTTTTCTTCAGAAACTGCAGTTGGGGGGGGGGAGAGAGAGAGAGAGAGAGAGAGAGAGAGAGAGAGAGCGCTTTATCTTTCAGCAAAGTTGAAGGGTAAATGCCGCTGCTCCTTATATAAGCCCTGCCTGCACTTAAAAAAAAATATATATATATAAACTTCACTTTCAAAGCCATCAGACTGTCCTCACCCTCTCCCCCAAGTGTAAACGCGTTCTTTATTTTTCAAGTTCAAGTAATTGACTTTTAACACAGGTTGCATTGCATGAAAATGAAGAAGAAAAAATGAAAAAGGGTACGAAATGGTGCAATATTTTATAAAAATATAAAAAATAAAAATATAAACAAATGCATAAATATAAAAATATAAAATTTTAAATAAATATTAATTATTTTATGAAAATGATAGAATAACTATCTTTTATAATAAAATCTAAAATTATAAAATATATAATTATTAATCATAAAAATATGTATTGGAAAATAAATAATTTATGTGTAGATATTAATTTATTAATTATAAAAATATGTAAATATAAAAATATAAGAATTTTTTTTATAGATATTAGTTAATTTAACACATGGAAATATTTTGCAAATAGGAAAATATTAGTGTTGATGAAAAATTTTCATACATCAGTAGTAGCTAGTTCACACGAATATACAACAAAATGTTCTACTCTTCCGACACTAAATTTAGAGTTATACCGACCAATATATAATAAATTTTAAAAAAAAATGCAATTTTTTTTTCTTTATAAGTTTGAATGTATTGAACGTCTCAAAATGTAAGGGATAATTATCATGCACGTATATTATGATCACAAAATAATAATTTCAAAATATAACTCATCATATCAAGTTTTCCAATTATTTGCTTAATTCCTGAACTTGATCCTAAATTCATAAGTTAGTCTTTAAATTTTCAAACACCACAGGGAATACTCAAATTTTTAAAAGTATAACTGATTAGTCTCTTCATTAAAAATGGAGCCATAGTGACCATTAACTACTGACGTGATAAATGACATGGACGTGCAGATGTTGACATAAAAGTGCCAAATCGGTATCCCAAAACACCTCACCTTGCCACATCAGCAACATGCTGACTTGTTGCGACATGGCAGAGCGACACAATCAACTTCCTGATGTGGCAATCCGGTGGTTGTTTTGTCGCCGGACTTCAACACAATCCGGCGGACCCTGGCCTCCCGACGGCAATGATTTTTCTTTTTCCCTTCCCCTCTTTCTCATCTCTCTCTCTCTCTCTCTCACTTTCTCTCTCTCTCCAATCTGCAGAAGCTTCTTGGGTTGGAGAATTTGGAGGTTACTGACCTCGAAGGAATTTTGTTTTCCAGTAATTTGCCTCAGAAACTTGGGCTTCTCCAAACTCATATCAAGACTCTAGACTAACTGGAGGTCTCCAAACTTGAAAAATCTATTGAAACAGATCAAGTAATATCCCTAAAATTTCATATATACTCTCAACCCGAACGGTATCGCGATTTGAAAATCTTGAAATGTTGCAAGATAGCCGATAAGATTTTTATTTCGAATCTATTACAATTCTTTTTAATTCAATTTTACAATGAATATTTTACAGAAGACCTTTTTATTTTGCCAAAGACAAATTGTACATTATACATTAAATCACTAATACATCTTCTCTCCATTTCTCTGTTTTTTTTTAACACTTAGTTATGAGTCACGTAATGCTCTTTTTAAATTGCAATCAATAGAATATACGTGTTTGAAGTTTAAATTAAAAGAATGGATAATGTTATTTTTGTTAAAATATATATAACAACAACATACATTGGAAGCATGAAATGTGAGGGTGAATATATATACTCTTATTACACACACATTACATAAAATAATGAATATTTATATTTTCATATTCATATTATAAAATACATAATATTAGTAAACGAAACAAAGTATAAGTCGTGCCGTGTGAGGAAGGAGCAGCTTACATCGTTCCCACCTCTCGCTTTGTCATTGTAAGATCCAGAGATTCATGGGCATTTGTTAAACTCTATAGAAACAGAAAAATAGCAATTTGGGATTTGCTACATATATATATATATAGATTAATGATTGGTTGAAATACTTCTTTTTTGTTGGATTGGTCTCTTATGTTAACCTGGTAGTTGAGCAGATTATGCTTATCTGATCTAACTAATATGGGTGAGGACCAAGGCTTGTTTGAGAAATAATTGAACTTATTTTGTCTTATTATAAATATAATATTTTTTATTTATAATCTAATATTTTGTTGGTAAAAGTTAATTTTTTCTCAAAAAAATAAAAGATATAAATTTTTATATTAAAAATGTCACTCCTAATTTCAACTTAACTATCTCAATTATTTTAAACTAACCCAATTGACTGATTTATGCTTTATGATCAAGTAGGGGAGTTATATATATAGATATATATATAGATATAGATATATATATATATATATATATATATATATCTATATATATACTTTTGTTACACGAGAAATCTAAACCCTAAAACCTACAAAAACAAAGACCCATATATACTATTAGCTAGTAATAGGAAATATTTAATTTTCTCATCATAAAAATGTAGATTTAAGATAAGTTGCTTTGTATGTGTAGAATAAAGTAAATTTTTGTCTAAAGTTTTATATTTTGCTTATTCTTTATATCTGACTTAGCTGTATGACTCATAAAATTTTATTAACGCGTGGTAATCTCTTCAAATGGAGAAATTTTTGAGTCGGGAATCTACTAGGTTTCATTTAGAGAGATACAAAATAAATGAATAAAATTATAAAGCATATCAATTATGTGGGGCATGCTCAGAAGTCTTACCCACCTAAGTAAACTCTTCCTCCGACCAAATACAATAGGTCGAAGTTGGAGTGCCCCCTGCGTCGTTTGAAAAAGAAAAAAGGGATGATTACATAATTTGACCACTTTTGTTTTTCTTTTTCAAGAACACGTTTTTAAAATGGATTTAATTGTTAGAGTAGAGTATTTAGTAATATAATTAAGAAAGTAAGTAGAAGCTCGAAGATTTCAAACGTTTAAAATTCCTAAATTCAAGAGACTTACATATATATATATATATATATATATATATATATATATATATGTATGTACGTATATATTTCAATTACAAGGAAGGGCTCATGACCTCGTTAAGGACAAAGGGTAAGAAATAGATATGAAAGATTCTATTTAGGACAAAAATGTGCAGGGGCACGGAAACATCGGAATCCAAGACCAAATCAAGAAAGTTAGGGGGAGCAAATACTAGAGTCCTAAATAAGTAGTCAGCAGAGAGGGGCTAACATCTCTAATGCGTGGCCAACCAAAACGCATGTCTCACTCTCTCAACTCTACCCAAATACAACAAACTACAAATTCAAATGGCATTTGCGATGAGACCCTCCAAATTCCGACCAAAGACTTCGCACTTTGTGTGGTGCGACTTGAAAAAGTAATAATAAAATAATATCATGAATAAATCAATAAACGTGTCTAAAAGCACAAAAGAAAAACTTTTATATATTAATTTAGGGAAATAAGACACAAGTTTTCTGTTTTTTAAAATTTTAATCTAGAAAAGATAGGGTCCAAGGTTGACCAAAACAAACATTTTGTTAGTATTCTGGAAAAAAAAAAAAAAGAAAAGAAAAAGATATGGATGGAATGGTTTCTGGAAAAAAAAAAGGGAAGAAAATTAGAGCTGTTTGTCTTTTGTTTCTTATTTTTTTGTTTAAAATTGAATGAACTAAATGAGAAGAAATGGTTTCTCTATGGCTAAAACTCTAAAAAGTCTGAATTTGTTTAAATGTATTTTCTTTAAGACTAAGTATATAAGGAATACAGAAGAATAAATAAGATAATTTCAGTCTGATTTTAAAATTTTTCTTTTTTAAAAAATAGAAATTGCGTATCAATTTAGAGACTCAAGAAAAACACTTGTAAACTTCTTCAACCATAATACAAATAAGGGTTTAATTTAAAAAAATCTCAAGATCAGCTCAAAATTTTCAATTAAACTATCTAAAGTCCTTTCATTACAATTAATAATTCAAAAAGAGTAAAGGTATTGTATTGTACAAACACGATCCATTTCTTTTATACCCTCAGGATGATGGGGTTGGCGAAGGCATGGTCACCACAATATTTCACTGTACATCATTGAAGAGACATTGTTTGTTTGAGATAAATATTTCTTCAACAAAACGAAACGATCGTTCATTTCAAACACATAAAAATGAAAATATGTAAAAAATCAAATGTTTAATAATATGATATCTACAGAATAAAATAAAAATAATTACTTCTCGTGTGGTATTAACTAAGACAACTGTCATTCTTTTCGCACTGCCAACCTTGAGTGGTTATTGGCCAAGACTTGACACGCGTTAAATGCCTTGTCCCGTGTTAAGTGACACTTAGTCTGATGCATTTTAAGGTTATTTCAATTTTCATAATTATTGGTCTTTAAAATTTTTATAAAACAACAAAAATCAAGTTTTTATCCCATAAAATAGGATTGGCTCTTTAAAAATTTTATAAATGTTAAATTATAATTTAATGATTATTATTTTTTATAAAGTAAATAAATAAAATAATTAATAATGAATGGTTATTGAATCATAATTTAATAGTTATAAAATTTATAATTATTAGTAATAAATATTATTTAAAAGGTTTTGCATATCCATTGATTTGACATCTCGAAGAAAAAAAGAAGCCATGTGATGGGGAAGACTCGGAAAGAATAAACAGCCATTAAAGATGAGTTGAAGCTTTATTGACCAGGTTAAACTCCCATATTTCCCATATTTTTCATGTGATGAAAGCGAAAAGATTATGAGATGATGGTTCTCTGTCATTTCACTGGCTTGTTTGCGTTTTGAGTTTTGTAGATTTATAATATATATATATATATACATTATCATCTGCTTACTACTGTGCTCTCTAAACTAAAGTAACCAATTTTTTAATTTGCACGAATAAGCCCACCTACCTGTTAGCAACTTTAATAGAAAAAGGGGTTTCCTAATTTTAATTGTAACTTCTTAGATAGTCCCTTAAACTTTGGTCATTTTCAAAATAAACCTCCTCAAAAAGCACATGAAAAGGAAAAAAAAAATCCAAATTATATTTTGGCCTCCTTTGCAAGTAAAAGATATTTCTTTCTAGGCACTCATAAAAAAAACAAGTCATCCCCCACTCCTTGCTAACCTAGCAATGCACAAACAATTTACTCAGAGATAAATCATATTCTAAAAATGGAAATGGGTTATCCTAAGGTCTTGGAATAATTCTAAGTTTTTTTTTTTTTGGAATAAGTCATCCTCCTTTGTGGAGAAAAAGCGTGTGACAAAGGAAATAATTAAAAAAAAAAGATCTCCTTTCATCTTTTTTCTATGTAGTATAGATTTTCCAACAATTTTTGATCCGTGATGGTGACACCTAGATTATTCAAAGAGATACAAAATAATATGATAAAATAATATTTTATAAAACTACAAAAAAATAAAAAATGAGTAAACGTATAAATATAAAAGATATAATATTTTTTGTTTATATTAATTATTTATAAAAATAATAGAATAATCATATTTTATAATAAAAATTTAAAATGATTAAATAATAATTATTAATATAAGATTAATAATATAAAAATAAAATTATTTATTTAAGTCATTAAATATGAAAAAATGTAAAATAAAAATATAAATATTTTTTTATAAATATTAATTAATTTAATATTTTGAAACATTTTAAAAGTAAAAAATATTTTAAAATGAAAAATCGTGCATCAGATTAAGCACCTTTAGACACGTGGAGAATTAATACGAGTCCCCTGCTCTCGGGAAGCTAGCCATTAGCCAGCCAGCTTTGATCCCATTAAGATTATGTTGGGCACAGGAAAGAAGAATAATTTGAACTATACCCCCCCCCTCAATTTGAAGCCCATTTTTAACCATATTAATTTAATTATCATCGTATTAGTTTCGTAATTAAGGTGAGATCACATCAACAATTACGCCTTTGACTGGTCAAAACTCACGTGTCTCATGCGATATATATTTTTATTATTGTCCTGGATTTATTCGAATATATTGAGGCGCACAATCAATTAGGCTTGTTCTTGGACAATATCCATACAATGGGCATCACATGTGATCTGTGGATAAACATGCCAAAACCTATTTAAAAATTTTCAGGTCTACTAGATGCTTGGTAAGTGAGAGATCACCATCCAAAGACCAATTATTATAAGATTTGAAACCCCTTTAGTCCACGGTTTAACAAAAATACACTGAAACATGTTATTTATATAGAATATATCTCCCCGATTAATAAACACAGTTTACTCTCTCTATACCTATCGATTGATTCTTCTTGATAGTCGATTGATCGGCCTGATACTTCCTCGGTACTCAGCGTTGTCATTTAATCAACCAATGTGATATTCACCTTTCCTTAAATCATGAAGTTAATATTTCAAATTAGGAATGCTATTTTTAGCTCTTATCAATAAAGAAAATAATCTCTTGACAACCTAGACTTTTCTGACTGGTAGGATTCTATTCTCCTTGAAATCTTCTGCTGAGACTCTAGTAATCTTGGGATATTTCAGTAAGGAAATTAGAGTTTCAGCATCCTAAATGCACACAAGACTCATACAGTCAACTTAAAGATATGCATCATAATGTCTTCGACCACGTACATTTTTTAAATTCAACACTTAGCACATAAAGGTATTACAAAACACACTCTTTCTTTCTATCTGTTTCTATTCTTGAAAAATGTTTTCTAACTTGAATGTAGAAGTCTTCCCGGCCGAATCACCTTCTGATGATTTTTTGTAGGTTTCACCAGCCAGACGGTCCAATGACCATCCATATCATTTGAGTCGGTGAAGTCATTATTTGTGGAGCATAACTCATCTCCAATAAATTGGCACCATTTGTGGGAATAGATTAGAAAGAGACTTATTATGCGCTCCATTCTGCCGAAGACCATGCCTCCCAAGAGAAAAGCTAGAACCATTCCCAAAACTGCATCCGTGATGGAAAGGCACACTGCTATCCCGATAGACACTGTCTAACCTGTAGCACCGAAAAACCCTGCCTCATCAAGCGGAAACCCAACCACTAATCGTACAATAAAATCAATCAATTTCATCTCCCACTCCAGCCTCTCCAAAAAGAGCCACTCGACCCCGAACAATATGAAGACTTTAGTCGACATCCTTAGACCAGAAGCACAATCGTCTTCCTATGGGTCAGGTCACATACACTGATGTGTCGTTAAACAACTAAAAATAAAATACCTACTTCAAACAATACGAATATAGCGCGAGTAGGGTCGTATCCACAGAGAACGGCGGGTTTATCTCTTTCAAGGAAAATGAAAATATGTGGGGTTTTGATAAAATAATCTAAAATAACTAAACAAACAAATTAATGAAAATTAACTACAATAAAATGATGAGAAAATATCAATTAAAGGAAAAGTTATCAATTAAGAGAAAACCTAGTCAAAGGAGTTATTTCCGCCTTGATGTGTTTGATTGATCATCGATACAAAAATTACTTGATATTATGCGAATAAATTGGTTATAGCCGCTAAGTACCACGAAGCGACCAATCTCTCCGTACTTCTTCGGTAATCAAGATACCATCGTTAATTACTTCTCTAATCGAAAGACAACCCAAGAGACCCTCGTTGGATTTAATGTTCCGACAGCATTAAGATCTAGAGAGACCCAATTCTAATCAGTAAATTCCAACCTGGATTTATTTAAATTAGATTACCTAATCTCTTGACATAAATCCTACCGCTTGCGAGGCCATAAAATTATGTCAATTACCACTCCATTAAAAATACACAAACCTTGCTATTTTTAAATGGTTGTAGACTATTCTAGGGCTATTAAACATAGGCCTCTATTTAACAATCCCAAAACAATCATAAACACTAAGTATAGAGATTAAATAAATACCCATAAATATCAAGCAAATAAGATCATTTAGATCTCACAATCATCATTCATCAAAACTTCAATAATCCTTTAACTAGAAATGAAATTAAAATGAAAACATAATGAAAGAGAAACTCACAAATTAAAATAAATGTTGCTTCTAAGAAAATAAAGGAAAGAATAAAGAATCCTCCCGGCTGAAGGTGCAGCAACCTCCTGTGCAATATTCTGTTTCCTGCTTCTTCACACCCTCAAAAGCCAATAATACAAAATTTTAAAATACCTCCTCTAGTGGGTGGCGGCTGGAACCCTAAAGGAATAGTAATTCCTACAATTTTACCTTAGTAAATTTACTCCATAATATTCTCTAAAATTGAATAAAATATTCTAAAGAATAAAATCCTAAAAATTTCAAATAAAATAAAATAATTACAACGATTCAAAATTTCACATTCCTAAATATTAGGAATGAAGAATAAAATCTTCAAAAGTCTTGTATTTCTCCTTGAATTCAGCGTGCCCACGTGCTAATGAAGAGTCACTTCTTTCTGTTCTTTTATCCTTGCATAATTGCTCCAATTAAGCCTCTTTTTCTTCATATTTCTCCCCGCCTTTTGTCTGATTAATCTAACACATCAATCACCACAATTAGTGTAATATTTTCTCAAAATAATGCAAAAATCAATTACAAATATTACACTTATTTTGTTCCTATCAAATTCCCCCACACCTAAATTATGCTTGTCCTCAAACATTCCCAACTCATCTAAATCGAGCAAAAAAAACTACTTGTTTTTTTTCTTTCAAGTCCCCAAGTCAATAATCACTATTAAAAGTTAAGCTGAAAGCATAATCAAAACAGCAAGTACTTCACAGTGTTCCATACTAAAACAACCACTACATATCCCAACAGTCACTTATGAAATCCAAACAGCAAGATTCGACAATCCTCTCCAAGGGGTCACTCTTATGCACTCAAAAGGGTAAAGAGTATTTCAATAACACTCAAATCAACACATTGGAATTGGCATTACCATACGCTTGCAAATATATCAGATCTCCACCACTTAAATTTAGAATTTCATGCATCAATCTAAAGGTCTTTCATTTGGTTGTAACGTGGCTAAGGTTGAGGGTAGGATAAAAGGGAATATCAAGGGTTAAAAACGTACCAAAGGCCATATATAACTAACCACACAATTTTTTATAACATTGATCGATCTTTGCCTCAACAAATAACAAACAAAATTGACTTCTTGCTCTTCAAATGAATAGACAATAGCAAACAATCATACAAGAATATCAAATGCTTTCTCAATTTTCTATGACTGAAGTGTAAATGAATTTTCAATCAAAATACAACACTTCTTTTTCTCAACCACTTTTTTTTTTTTGAATAGTCACTCCTAAAACAAGTTTAAAAAAAAAAAAGAAAATAAAGAGAATGAATAATTAAAATAAAAATAAATAATAATAAGAATGATAACGAATAAATAAAGAAAAGAAAAAAAAATATATAAAAATAGGACTATTGGGTTGCCTCCCAATGAGCGCCTTTGTTTATCGTCTTTGGCTCGACATTGTCTTCTCGTCTTACTCCTCCTTGTACGTGGGATGTGCCAAATGAACTTCCTCCACTGTAGAGACATCAAATCTGTCAATAAATGGTTTTAATCGTTGTCCATTCACCTTAAAAGTATTGTTAGTCTCTATATTTTTAATTTCAATAGCACCATGAGGAGAGATACTTACTACCGAATATGGTCCTGTCCATCGAGATTTTAACTTACCGGGCATAAACTTCAATTTGGAATCGAAAAGAAGCACTTTTTAACCTTCAAAGAAGTGTTTTTGCCGACGAAGTTTATCGTGAACAAGTTTAGTCCTTTCTTTGTAAAGCCTTGCATTGTTGTAAGCTTCCAAACGAATCTCTTCCGATTCCTGAAGTTGCAACTTCCTCTCCCGTCCAACTTCCTTGGCATCTAAGTTGCATTGCTTGACTGCCCAAAAAGCACGATGTTCAATAGCAACCGGTAAATGACATAACTTACCAAAGACTAATCAGTATGGTGACATTCCAATTGGGGTTTTGAATGCAGTTCGATAAGCCCAGAGTGCATCCTCCAATCATAAACTCCAATCCTTACGGCTTGGATTTACTGTTTTTTCCAAAATGCTCTTAATCTCACGGTTAGAAACTTCTGCTTGCCCATTGGTTTGAGGATGGTATGCGGTAGCTACTCGGTGATTAACTCCATATTTGCGCATTAAAGCTTCCACCATACGATTGCAAAAATGTGTACCTTGATCACTGATGATCGCCTTCGGTACCCCAAACCTATAGAAAATGTTAGATTTAAGGAAACCTACAACAACCGTAGAATCATTAGTACGGGTAGCTTTTGCTTCTACCCATTTCGAGACATAGTCTACTGCAAGCAAAATATATAGAAAGCCACATGAACTAGGAAAGGGTCCCATAAAATCCATACCCCATACATCGAAAATTTCACAAAATAAAATTGGGGTTTGAGGCATTTCATCCCTAGAAGATATGTTGCCCATCCTTTGACAATTCACACAACTCTTACAATATTGGTATGCATCCTTGAAGAGTGTTTCCCAATAGAAACCACTATCAAGAATTTTTCTAGCTGTTCTTTTGGGACCAAAATGACCACCACATGCATGACTATGACAATGAGCAAGAATGGAATGAATTTCATCGTTAGGCACACATCTACGAATGATTTGATCAGATCCTATTTTCCACAAATATGGTTCATCCCAAATGTAGTATTTCGAGTCATTCCTAAGCTTGTTCCTTTGTGCAATACTTAGGTCATCAGGAAGAATCCCAGTTACAAGAAAATTTACAATGTCAGCAAACCAAGGTTCCTTACCTGTCTTACCTTGTAGGGTAAACAATTGCTCATCCGGAAATGTTTCAGATATAGGTAAGGATTCTTCTTCTCGCACCAAGCGACTCAAGTGATCAGCTACAAAATTTTCAAGTCCCTTCCTGTCCTTAATCTCCCAATCGAATTCTTGCAAAAGCAGAACCCATCGGATAAGTCGTGGTTTTGACTCCTTCTTTGAAAGCAAATATTTCAAGGCTGCATGATCAGAGTAAACGACAACCTTAGATCCTAACAAATAAGATCTAAATTTCTCAAAAGCAAAAACTATGGCAAGAAGCTTCTTCTCAGTTGTGGTATAGTTGCATTGCGTTGGATTGAGTGTTCTTGACGCATAGTAAATGGCATGAGATTGCTTCCCGTCCTTTTGTCCGAGCACAGCTCCCACAGCATAGTGACTTGCATCGCACATCAATTCAAAAGGTAGATCCCAATTGGGTGCCTGCAAAACTGGAGCTGAAGTTAGCAAAGTTTTCAATGTATCAAAAGCTTCCTTACACTCATTTCCAAAATCGAATAGAACATCGTGTTGCAACAATCGCAAGAGTGGTTGAGCTATTTTCGAGAAGTCCTTGATGAATCGTCGATAGAAACCTGCATGGCCAAGAAAACTTCGAATTTCTCGCACATTAGTAGGATATGACAAGTTAGCAATTAAATCCACCTTGGCTTTGTCAACTTCAATGCCTCTTGAAGAAATTACATGACCTAACACTATTCCCTCATTCACCATAAAATGGCATTTCTCATAATTAAGGACTAGATTAGTGTCAATGCATCTCTTAAGAACTTTACACAAATTATCTAAGCATTGATTGAATGAATCGCCATACACCGTAAAATCATCCATGAAAATTTTGATGCAATCTTCAATTAAATCAGAAAATATACTCATCATGCATCTTTGAAATGTTCCCGGTGCATTACAAAGTCCAAAGGGCATCCTACGATATGCAAATGTTCCAAATGGGCAAGTAAAGGTAGTCTTTTCCTGATCTTTTTGAGTTACAACTATTTGATAATAGCCCGAATACCCATCCAAGAAACAGAAAAACAATTTACCCGCCAATCTTTCTAGCATCTGATCAATGAAAGGTAAAAGGAAATGATACTTCCGAGTGGTGGTATTTAATTTTCTAAAGTCAATGCACATTCGCCATCCGGTTTGAAGTCTCATTGGTACCAGCTCATTATTCTCATTTTTTACCAATTGAATTCCACTCTTTTTGGGGACAACATGAACCGGACTTACCCATTGACTATCAGAAATAGGATATATAATTCCTAACTCTAATAGTTTCAAAATTTCCTTCAAAACAATATCTTTCATGGTGGGATTGAGTTTTCGTTGAGGTTCTCTTACCGGTTTGGAATCGGATTCGAGTAGAATGCGATGCATACACACAGAAGGGCTGATACCTTTTATGTCTGTCAAGGTCCATCCAATAGCCATCTTGTATTCTCTCAATACCCGCATTAAGCTCTCTTCTTGATTTTCGGTCAAGTCCTTGGCTATGATTACTGGCAGGGTTTCGTTGTCACCTAAGTATGCATACTTAAGATGTTCAGATAAAGGCTTCAACTCGAGCTTTGGAGCCTGCATTGTAGAAGGAAGAATTTTCTCGTTAGAAAGAGGTAATGGTAGGAAATTACTGACTTGCCTGAGGGGTAACTCCGGTGTAGACTGCAAAGCCATGATAGTTTCCTCGGTATCTTCATCTCGAGTTACCTCGGTTTGTTTATCTGTCCACCCCTTTTTCAGCACAAGATCAAGTTTATCAAGTACCAAATGTTGTTCAACATTCTCATTCACAACAGAGTTAATAATGCTAACATGAAAAATGGATTCCGAATCATTTGGATGTTGCATGGCATGAAAAATATTAAATGTAACAATCTCTCCATCAAATTCAAATGACAAGGTTCCTTTATCAACATCAATCTTAGTTTTTGCTGTTTTCATAAAAGGCCTTCCAAGCAATATGAGAGCAGGGTTTGGTGAACAAGCATCATCCATGTCAATGATATAAAAATCAACTGGAAAAATTAATTCATTGACCTTGACTAAGACATCTTCAACAATTCCCTCAGGATATGATGTGGACCTATCAGCTAATTGTATGATCACATTAGTCTTCTTCAAAGGTCCTAAATTCAAGTACCTAAAAACAGTTAAGGGCATAACATTGATTGATGCACCTAGGTCAAGCATTGCCTTTTATATACTCTTAACCCCTACGATTATTGGTATGGTGAACATACCAGGGTCCTTACACTTAGGGGGTAATTTTCTTTGGATGATGGCTGAAACATTCTCATTAACACAAATCTTATCACTGTCCCCTAGTTTTGTCTTCCTAGTGCATAGTTCTTTGAGAAATTTTGCATACCTTGGCACTTGTCGGATCGCATCCAAGAGCGGGATGTTGATTTCCACTTTTCGAAAAGTATCTAAGATTTCCTTCTCCTCATTCTCTTTCCTCGATCTTGCTAACCTGCCAGGAAAAGGAGGTGGAATTACAACTCTAGCCTTAGAAGTATCGGTTTCTTCACTTACCTTCGTGGCCGACTCAGTCAATTTTGATGTTTTATTTTGTTCGACCTCTTTGTCTTTGTCAATTGTTGATGAGTCGTCCTGCATTTTTCCTTTATTCTTGACTGCCATAGCACTCACGTTTTCTCTCGGGTTGATTTCTACTTGAGAGGGTAGTTTCCCATTATTTTTCTCCATTCGATTTACGGTTGTTGTCAATTGTGACATCTGATTTTCTAAGTTTTTTATGCTGGTTCTTGTCTCTAGTTGAAATCGTTGGTTCTCCTGTTGCAACTGTTGGGTTTCCTGTTGAAACAATTGAGTGCTGTTAGCCAAACTTTTAACAATCTCTTCTATAGACATACCTTGATTTGAAGAGGGTTGATGCGATTGAAATTGTTGTCGAGATTGCTGTTGAAACCCTTGTTGTCGATTCCCATAACTAAAATTTGGATGATCCTTCCATCCAGGGTTGTAGGTGTTTGAATAGGGATCATACTTCCGTTGTGGTTGTCCCAGAAATCCTCCAATTGCATTCATTTGTTCGCTGCACTCCTCTTGAAGAGTAGGACACATATCGGTTGGGTGTCCCATGTTCGAGCAAACACCACATGCTTTCACTTGTTGGCTTTGTCCTACAACCAACCTTTCCACAATCGAAGTTAGAGAATCTATTTTATGTTCGAGAGAAGAACTACTCACCTCATTGACCCTTTTTGGGGCCTCATGTCTCCCTCCGAATTGTTGGGCATTGGCTGCCATGTTTGAGATCAAGTTTCTCGCATCATCGGGTGTCTTATTCACCAATGCTCCTCCGCTCGCAGCATCGATCATGTTCCGTTCCATTGGGGAAAGACCTTCATAGAAATATTGGATCAACAACTGTTCTGGAATTTGATATTGAGGACAGCTAGCACATAGTTGTTTAAATCTTTCCCAATATTCGTATAAAGTTTCCCCATTGTACTGCCTTATTCCACAAATTTCCTTTCTAATAGTAGCTGCACGAGACGCTGAAAAAATTTTTTCTAAAAACATTCTCTCCAAGTTAGGCCAAGTAGTAATAGAGCCAGAAGACAAATAAAAGAGCCAATCATTGGCCTTATCTATCAAGGAAAAAGGAAAAACAAGAAGTTTAAGTTGTTCTTCGGTTACTCTCTGTGGTCTCATGGTGGAACAGACGATGTGGAACTCCTTAAGATGTTTGTGAGGATCTTCCCCTGCAAGACCATGAAATTTAGGCAATAAATGAATCAGTCCAGATTTTAATTCGAATGGAGTTGTAATATTGGTAAAATTAATGCACAAAGGTTGCTGATTAAACTCAGGGGTTGCCAACTCCCTTAAAGTCCGTTGAGCTGCCATGTTTGTTTCCTTGACCTCCTTCTCTTCAACGTCAACGTCTGAGTCTAAGAGTTGGTTGGCCAGATTGTTTCCTAGTGATGAACTTGCTGTCTTCTTTGCTTCTTGAGTCTCTTTTTTCAGTTTTCGGGCTGTTTTCTCGATCTCTGGGTCAAACACAAGTTCACCTGTACGAGCAGAATGAGGCATATACCAAAAAAAAAATATGAAAGTAAAATTTTAAAAGAAATAAATCTATCAACACCGTTCCCCGGCAGTGGCGCCAAAATTTGGTGTGTCGTCAAACAACCAAAAATAAAATACCTACTTCAAACAATACGAATATAGCGCGAGTAGGGTCGTATCCACAGAGAACGGCGGATTTATCTCTTTCAAGGAAAATGAAAATATGGGGGGTTTTGATAAAATAATCTAAAATAACTAAGCAAACAAATTAATGAAAATTAACTACAATAAAATGATGAGAAAATATCAATTAAAGGAAAAGTTATCAATTAAGAGAAAATCTAGTCAAAGAAGTTATTTCCGCCTTGATGTGTTTGATTGATCATCGATACAAAAATTACTCGATATTATGCGAATAAATTGGTTATAGTCGCTAAGTACCACGAAGCGACCAATCTCTCCGTACTTCTTCGGTAACCAAGATACCATCGTTAATTACTTCCCTAATCGAAAGACAACCCAAGAGACCCTCGTTGGATTTAATGTTCTGACAGCATTAAGATCTAGAGAGACCCAATTCTAATCAGTAAATTACAATCTGGATTTATTTAAATTAGATTACCTAATCTCTTGACATAAATCCTACCGCTTGCGAGGCCATAAAATTATGTCAATTACCACTCCATTAAAAATACACAAACCTTGCTATTTTTAAATGGTTGTAGACTATTCTAGTGCTATTAAACATAGGCCTCTATTTAACAATTCCAAAACAATCATAAACCCTAAGCATAGAGATTAAATAAATACCCACAAATATTAAGTAAATAAGATCATTTAGATCTCACAATCATCATTCATCAAAGTTTCAATAATCCTTTGACTAGAAATAAAATTAAAATGAAAACATAATGAAAGAGAAACTCACAAATTAAAATAAATGTTGCTTCTAAGAAAATAAAGGAAAGAACAAAGAATCCTCCCGGCTGAAGGTGCAGCAACCTCCTGTGCAATATTTTGTTTCCTGCTTCTTCACACCCTCAAAAGCCAATAATACAAAGTTTTAAAATACCTCCTCTAGTGGGTGGCGGCTGGAACCCTAAAGGAATAGTAATTCCTACAATTTTACCTTAGTAAATTTACTCCATAATATTCTCTAAAATTGAATAAAATATTCTAAAGAATAAAATTCTAAAAACTTCAAGTAAAATAAAATAATTACAACGATTCAAAATTTCACATTCCTAAATATTAGGAATGAAGAATAAAATCTTCAAAAATCTTGTATTTCTCCTTGAATTCAGCGTGCCCACGTGCTAATGAAGAGTCACTTCTTTCTGTTCTTTTATCCTTGCATAATTGCTCCAATTAAGCCTCTTTTTCTTCATATTTCTCCCCGCCTTTTGTCTGATTAATCTAACACATCAATCACCACAATTAGTGTAATATTTTCTCAAAATAATGCAAAAATCAATTACAAATATTACACTTATTTTGTTCCTATCATACACCCATAAAGGCTTGATCCCAAATCGCATTAGAGCCATCGGTGATTTCTCGATAGGACCCCGATGATCTAAGAAAACAGGTCAAAGAACTTGTGGCAAATGAACTGAAACGCGCCAACATGAAAGGGACTGCCAACATGAGAAGTGACGAAGTCATCCAATATGTTACCGGTCTCTCGCCGTTCGACTCCAACGTTTCCATAGAATCGACGCCTTGCGATGTGCTCCTTCCCCTCATGGAGAAATACAACAGTACTAGCAATCCCTGAGACCATGTGGCCCACTTCGTGATTGTGAAGATTTCGAGAGATATGTCAGACGCGGATATGTGCAAATACTTTCCTATAACTTTAAAGGGTAATACATTGATATGGTTTAACTTGCTTCCTTCGCTTAGTATTAAGAGTTTCTCTCAATTTCGATAGCAATTCAAAACCCACTTTGTGATCAATAGAGGGGTCAAAAGGAAGTTCACATCCCTCCTCTCATTACGACAGAGGGATGATAAGCCACTGAGAGACTTTCTTGATAAATTCAAAATTGAGATGATGAACGTTTCGAGTTTATATCATTCTATTGCATTGAGAGCATTACCCACTAGGTTGCGACCATCGGGAATAAAAAAGTCCATAACAAAGAACCCTATATCTACTATTCAGGACTTCTATGCTCGTGCAGAGAATGCTGAAATGTTCAACAAATAACGGAACCGACCAGCTTGGAATGAACACAGTCAATCACTCCGATAGTTCTTGCCTAAGAGGGCTTGGCAAGGACCCTACAACAATGAAGATTCACAAGCTACGCTTCTCTAAATGAGGCACCAAGTAAAGTTATGCTTCAGATCAGGACCAAGCCCTACGTTAGGTGGCCCCTTGCTCCACGGAAAACAATTCAAAAAAGGATAAAACGCAATGCTGTCACTTCCACCAGGATTATAGCCATCTGATGGATGAATGCAGGAAGCTAAAGGATGAGCTCGAGTTTCTCATTCGGAACAGCTATCTCCAAAGGTTTATAAGTGTGGAAAGAGAAGGTTTCCCTCTTTTGGGCCCACATGTTGCGAGGTGTGAGAATGAGCATGACGAGCAGCCAGCTGCAGGGGTTGCTCGCAACCGACCAAATGGGTAATTCTCTAAGTACAAAATGAATATGATCCCTCAGAACCTTATCTTCCGATTCACATCCTAATGGCACTGTATTAATACAACTGAGAGTGTACACAATGGAATGAAATAGGACAAATGGTAGCCCCAACTTTCAAAAGATCAAGCCATCCGATTTCACGTCCAAAGAAGTTCCTGCCACTCGTGTTGAGAAGTAGTCCAAGAAGAAATGACCAATAATCAGTTTCAACGACGATTACCTACTAGGAGTCAATCTGGACTGATATGATTCTCTCGTTATCTTCGCAAAGGTTAGACAAAATGAAATGAGAAGAATCTTTGTAGATTATGAGGCTGGCTATAATCTACAAGAATGCTTTCAAGCAGATGGGCTTAACTTAACCGCACTTATAACATCACGCCGAGCTAATGAGCAGGGTTCTCAGATGAATGGATATACCCTGAAGGCATATTTTACTCCCTGTCACCCTTGAGACTCTGCCCGATCATGTAACAGCTACAATAATGTTCGGCGTGATTAAGTTGCCCTCACTTTGCAATGTCATTCTTGGTCGGTGTGGCTTGAATACCTTGGAGACACTACCTAGCACGAAGTATATGAAGGTCAAGTTTAGGACTTTTGTTGACTTTGGAATGTTGTCTTGTGATCCGGAATCCTTGGCACTTCGTCCCAAGTAATTTCAAACCTCTCCATACTATGTTTATGACACTAGGTCACTCACTAGATATTTTATGACACCTGGCTTTATTGCTTGCTTCACTAGTTGCATTTTGGTTACTTCCCTTATGATACTTTGCTTTGCTTCCGCAATACTAGTTGCATTATGGCTATTCTCACTACAAAATTAAAACGCTGTGCTGACGGTAATTTTTAATGACGGTGACTTTTAATAACAGTTTTTATAGTTTATAAACACACCCTATGACAAAACCGCCAGAAAATATAGGTTTTTCCCAACTGACTAAAATGTCCGTAAAGAAAAGTTTATCAACTATAGGTAAAACTACCACAACCGTTTGTAAAGCAATATTCAATTGCGATAGTTAAAAATTATGGTCAGTAAATGTAATAATCTTTTTTACACAATTTAAAAACAATCTCAATATAAATTTTTTTTATTATCTATTTAACAATACTGTTTTCATAGGTTTTAGATGTATAGTAATAATAAATTCTACTATTTTTTAAAACTATATTTGTTTAAATTCTAATCTATATATTGTAATATCTGTAATCTAATATTGTTATATTTTTGTATCATATATCCTTTATATTTGAAAATAATCTAGATAATAAATTGTAAATTTATGATAGTGGTAGTTTAGTAAATATGTGATAATGATAAGTAACAGTAGTAAGTAAATATGTGGTAAGTAAATGGTAAGTGGGTAAGTAAGTTTATATAGTGGTAAGTTAGTGATAAGTTTGTGATATATAGTCGTGGTAAGTAGATGATAAGTAAATAAGTAAGTTTATATAGTGGTAAGTAAATGGTAAGTGGGTAAATAAGTTTATATAGTGATAAATTTATGATATATAGTCGTGATAAATAGATGGTAAGTAAATAATAACTAGATGGTAAGTGAATAAATAAATTTATATAGTGATAAGTTAGTAATAAATTAGTAGTATGTAGATGGTAATTGAGTAACTAACTTTATATAGTGGTAAGTTAGTGATAAATTTGTGGTCGTGGTAAGTAAATATTAAGTAGATGGTAAGTGGATAAATATATTTATATAGTGGTAAGTTTGTGATATATAATCTTTTTTTAATCTACTATCATTATATTTATTTATATTTTTTATTAATATACATTTATTTAATATTTATTAACATACATTACTTATATACATTAAATAATTTTATAAAATATTTTAATTATTTATACTAATTTAATATTAACTTATATACATTTTTTAAAATTTTAAAATGTATAAAGAATTTTTGAAAATGTTTATGATTTAATAATTTGAAATTAAAAATAAAAAAATATCATTTATTTATAAATATTATATTTACTTCAATTTTTAAAATTTTTCTAAATAGTACAAAATTACGTATATTAACTTTTATAATTATTTTATGAAGTTTTAAAAAACTATATAATACTACTTTCCTAAATTTTATATAGTATCAAGATTTTATAAATTGTGAAAATATCATCAATTTTTCAAAATTTTCTCTATTTTAATTTTTAACAATATATTTTAAATTTCTTATAACAATTAATTTTTAATCTTAAATTTCATTTGTTATAATAATATAATTTTAATATAGTGCTCTGAGATACGGTAATTGCCACGGTATATAATAAATCATATAATTTGGTTAAATCTAATTTTATTTTTAATTATATTTCTACTATTACATTTTATAATTCTTTATTTCCATTATTTTATTTCATTTTATCATTTTTATTTCCATTATTCTATTTCATTTAATTTTATTGTGTTTGTTTTTATTTTTTCTAATTTTTTGTTTTTCTAATAAGTATGGAATTTAAATTATAATATATTAATAATTTAAAAAATATATATATATTTAATCACAAATATTTGCCCTTGAAAATATATAAAATTAATAAATTATAATTCATTCATAACATTCAATTTAAATATCATTCATTGGTTTTGAATATGTCAAAATCACAATAAAAATAATTCAAAAAAATACAAAATGAAAAAAAAATGCTCCCAGAAAAAGAAAAAAATAAAGGTAAGAGTGAGATAGGGAAAAAAAAAAGTGAGAGTGACATAGGGAAGCAAAAAAAAAGTGAGATTGAGATTGATAGGAAAAAAGAAAAAAAAAGAAAGAAGAGAAACCAAGAGTATTGTGGATTAATAGTTAACACCTCAAATAAAAAGTTTCTAATCAGGGGTTTGAATCCGGGTGCCTGTAACTTCATTCTTTTTTACATAAATAAAAAGAAGCTGAGCAAGTAGGCGCCCGCATGGGCGCTGCTTGCGCGGGGTGCCTTCCCACGGGGGCGCTCGCGCAAGCATGGGCAGGCGCCAGTACGGGTGCTTGCATGTGCACCATGGGGCGCTCGCATGCGCACCACAGGGCGCCTGCCCACGCGGGCACCTTCGCAAACATGGGCGGGCACCAGTGCAGGCACTCGCATGAGCACAAGGCGCGCGCCCACACGGGCACTACTTGCGAGGGGTGCCCACCCACGCGGGCGCCCGTGAGAGTATGGGCAGGCGCCAATGCGGGCACTCACAAGCGAGCCTGCCTACGCGCAGCGCCTGCCTATGCGGGCGCCTGCGCGAGCAAGGGTAGGCTCCCGTAGCTGGCTAGCACGGTGCAGGCAAACAATATTTAAATTGTTTAAATTACTATTACTTTTATTTAAATTAATAATGATAAAAATTAGGAAAATTATTTACAGTTTAGAGAATCCAATTATTTAAAATAATTAATATTGACACTGCTTGAAATATTATTTCACATCTAAAATAATTAATTAAGTTATATAATATAATATTAATAATAATTACATGATTATTATACAAATATTATATTATGAAAAAGTACATTAACTCGATAATTTGATCTAAATTAGTAAATTTATAATAATATAATTATTATATTATTTGTTTCTTAAAATATTTTTAAATTTTTTGTAAAATTTTTGCACTTTCACTATAATAATATTTCTCTATTTTCATAAACAAATTTTGAAAATGAGTTTTCACAAACTTTTTCCTTTTCTGCGCCAATTTTTTGAAAATTTTCTTTATTAATGTTAAATCTCAAGTTAAAATAAAAATAATATGTTTATTTTTTAAAACCTGGGTAATATGTTGGATGATTGAACATGTTCAACTGAATTTGGAGTAGTTGTGATTATGCTCATCCGTTGTTTTTTCAAATATCCAAGATAAAACTTTACAAAATGTGAGTGAAAGGTTCAAATGAGTTAGAGAAGAAGAGCTTTCAAGAGAAGGATGGAGAAACTTTGATGGCGGATAAAATTTTGTAAAGTTTGAGTAAGATATTTAAGAGTTAGTGGAGAAGAACTTTGAAGGGAAGGATGGAGAAATTTTGATAGTGGAGGTTTCGCCTGCATTGAATTTATAGTATATCATTTTCACAAACAAATTTTTAAAACTCGTTTTTTAATCTCTCACAATTTTTTATACTTTTAATTAATACCGTCTTGTGATTTTTACTACTTACTTACTTACGAAATACTTATTAACTACTTACTAACCAGTTACTACATTTCACAATTTTTTGACACTTTTTTTCTTTCTTTTTTCCTTAGTCACCATATTATTATACTCATTGCCTCTATTTCTCCATGATTCTCATGCAATGTAATTTTTAGAATTAATTTTTAGAATTTGTTAACTTTTTCATATCTATACTCTTACAACTCCTTATAAGTAGTAGAATATTCGCAATTTGTCTTATAGATTAATCTAATTAAACAGATGATTAAATCTAGTATTCACTTAAATTTTCATATCAAAATACCAATTATACTGTTTCCATTTGTTAGTATCATTATTACATGATGACTAAACCACATAGTAAAGTCTTCACTATATATGATTTACTATAAAGTTTCAATATTTAACTTCTTCCATAATTGATTTGTTTTTCGAACATATTGCATTCACTTCATATGAAACAGTACATAGGATATTAGTAGTATGTATACTTACACTCGCAATTGAGTCACTATTGAGTAGTATGTATTGAATAGTATATATTTATAGTATTTGTCATCTTTTTTAAGAATAATATTTTAAAAAATAATATCAAGTTATGTAACAATAAATTTAAAGTGGTACTATTCACTAATAACTAACAATATCGTATTTATTAGTTGTATTATCCATTAACAATATCCATCTCACCTACTAACAAGTGATATGATATGATAGAACAAACATTTGCTTAATTGCTCAATTACTCAATTATCATTATTGACATTTAGGCACCAAAACAAAGTTAATGTTGTTAGGGGTGAAGATAAAATTTATATTGCACTAGTAACATTATTTTTGGATAGATACTCAAGACCAGATTTAATCTAGTTCAATGATTAAAGTAACCAATATTAAAAAAACACAATTGATATTTAGGTAATATCTCTTAGTTCATCTCGTTAATCTTACAAGTAGTTTAACAAAATTTGACAATAAAGTAATTCAAACTTTTCGTCCCAATTTTGTCAAAGGCAGAATATCATACACAATAAATTTTATTTTTCAAGCGGTTTGATTAATTTTGTTAAAGCCATCATATCATCTTCCAACTATTTTGTTTTTGTTACAATGAATTTTATTTGAATTTGATGGTAATATGGTTTGATTTTCCTAACACAAAGTCAATTTAATTTAATGATTATTTTAAATTGTTTTTGTTTAAATAAAAGTAAACAAAGAGAGTAAAAAAGAAAAAATTAAAAAGAGAAATAGACATATAGCAAGTAAGTAACATGATAATTTGGCGCCAAAACTAAATTTTTCGAGGTTGAAAGAAAAAATAAATAAAAAATTTTGACAGTTAATTGATACCAAAATGTAAAATATTTTTGCGACTTTAACAAAATTTACCGTCTAATTTTTGTGAGAATTGTTTGATTGATTAAATATTATTATAATTTTTAAATAATATTATTAATAATTTAAAATAATAATATATAAATTACTAATTTAATAATATACTAATTTATGAGGGTGCTTCCATGCGTGCATGCTCCATGCCAACGCGACGGCCGCGTTGGCATGGTCAGGCCAACGCGGGCGTCCAACCAGGCACTTGCATGCGTTGTTGCCCTGCGCGTGGGCATATGCCACCATGCCATGCGGGCGCCACGCACACATTTGCATGGGCAACCATGCATGTCGCGTAGGCGCCCGTGTAGGCATGCATCATAGGGCGAGCACTGCCCTTTCAATCAATAATACTATAATTAATATATAAACAATTTTAAATATGAATTATGTAGAATAATGGTATAATTAATATTATTAATTTAAATAATGTAATAATATGAAATTAAAGGTTTTTAATGTAATTTAGTAATAATATTGTAACATAACATAGTATTGTAACAATATTATAATATTGCAGTAATAGTTGATAACAGAAACAAAAATACAAATGAAAAAACAAAATCTTTGATGATATAATAAAAAAAAGCAGTAGATTAAGATAAAATTAAACTTTAAGATGGTAAAAACTTGATAATCTAAAGACGGTAAAAAGGTTAAAAAAAAGTGGGAAAATTTGACGGGTTTTTGAAAATTTTGAAAATTTATTTGGGTGGTGAAATAAACCAAATATTCTATAAATCATTCCCTCTGAACCCGCTTTCCCTTCCTCCCCTCAAAACTTCTCCTCTCCACTCAAAGCTCTCGCTTATGAATCAACCAAAATCTTCGTGAAGTAGGTAATCACGTATTTTTTTTAAATAAAATTTGGATTATACTATATTTTAAAATATTTTAAATTTTCACAGGTTGTACTTATTTTGGATGAATTAAATGAAAGATGAGTATTTTTACTGACAATGAAAAATCACAACCATTCCAGAGCAACTTGACTTTGAAAAAACCCAATCATCTGGTTTAGTACAGATTTAGATACGAATGTTATTTCTTTGTTTTCACACAATATTACTAATTTCAATTTCATTTTTGTTTTTGAATAATAATTCAAATTATTTGTATTCTTAGATCCCAACCAATAATCATCATCTCTACGTGACTGCATCCAAAAGGTAATATTTTTATTTATAACAATTTTTATTTTTATGAGTAGATTGAGATGAAGGTTGATGTTACGACTGAAGCATTTTTTGAGCAAAAGATATGCCGAAAAGAAGAGAAGATATATAGTTATTTGATATGTAATTTTTTTATTTTCTTATTCTATTAATGTATCAATCATTCTTAATAATACAATGTGTTATATTATTTTAGTAATTTCTTTATTTTATTGTTTATAACATTTCCTAAAATATCAGCATGTGTGTTAATCGTACAGTATGTGATAACTGACGAAATAGTAACATTTGCTAACGGATAAATAACTGTAGTAACCGATATAACATATGAACATATGTATTAACCGATCATAAATGACTAATCGATGATAAAAGATAACAATTATGGTAACCAAGTGGTAATCGAGTTGTAACCGACAATAAAAGTTATAATATTTTCTAACACATGAATAACAGTCTCTAAATGACAGTTACATTTTTTAACAGTTATGTGGTAACCGACGACAAAAAATAATAGTTGTGCAAATCGAGTGATAATAATCGAGTCGTAACCGAGTGGTAATCAAAATCAAGTAGTAACTGAGTCGTAATCAAATAGTAACCGAGTGGTAATTAACGATAAAATATAGTAATTTTTATCCATACTTAGCATAATTTTACCAACACTTTCTAAACGTCACTATAAATATATGACATGCTACAACGGTGATTAAGATTGTCGGTATAAACCTATCCCGATCAGTATATAGTCAACTAAAATCCTATCTGTTGAAGAAGGGTCTGCTAACGGTTTTAATTGATTTACCAGACGGTTTTCATCCGTTTGAATAAGTCATTTATTTTGTAGTTCCTTTTATGACACTTTGCTTTATCTTTCAACAATAAATTGATTATACTGAACACATGTGACTGGACCTCATACTCTCTCAACCGAATGAACGTACCGACAACAAAGGATAAATGTTCTCGATGGATAGGCATGACCCACCCTCTCGACCGAATGACGGTGCCAACAACAATGGATGTATCTCCCCGACAGATAGGTATGACCTATTTTCTTGACTGAATGAACGTGCCGTTAACAAGAGATAAATTTTCCCGACGAATAGGCATGACTTACTTTCTTGACCGAACGAACATACCGACAACAAAGGATGTATCTCCTTAATGGTGGGCACGGCCTACTCTTTTGACCAAATGAACATGTTATCAACAAGAGATGTATTTTTCTGATAGTTCGGCACAGTCCACTCTTATAGTTGTACGCAATGAAACATACTATCGATGTGATGATCTAAAGACTTGGTCACAGCCTACCAGCAAAGCTATCTTGAATTTTCATTAATCAAGGTACAAGGGTATACAAACAAAGAGAAAACAAAGAAGAACTCATAGTCGACAAAAAAAAGGTCTGAGTAAAAAGAAAATAGAGATCGCGATCAAGGAGGAGTAGAAGACGGAAGAGTTCTAAACTCTAACTTGGCATAGGATGTATCGGCAACAACATTCTTGTCTGCTACTTCAAGAGGAGCCTCGCCTACAAGAACGAGCACAAGTTCAAAATATGGCACTTTAGAGCAGGCATTCTTGCCATCCGAGGGCATAGCACCCGTCAACCGTACCCAGTAGAAGACCTTTATAGTATACTGTAGCCTCTCAGATAACCTACGTTGGGCATGTGTATACTAATCGATAGTCTTTGCGATAGTCCCTCCTAGCTCGACTATTTTTTTGCTTAGTAGCCTGAAGAGATCACCCATGCACCTCAGCTAGTCTCACAGTAGCCTGCAGCTGTGCCATGTTCTCCCTAACTTTTGCCTCTAGTTCTTCACATCTCATGGAGACCACCTCACATTGTTGGAGTGCTGTGTTCAGGTCAGTTTTCAGATACTCTACCTCCTTATTTCAGCATTCAAAGTGGCCGCAGATGCTTTTTCCTCCTTGATCTCACTCTCCTTCTGCAAAAGAGTATCTTGCAACCAATAAACCTTGATGCCCATCTAATCTGCTCAATGCTTCAAATGATTGATCGTTTGTTCCCTCCTCATTCTTTGAAACTCTGTCAAAATGACAATCTACATGAAATGAAAAATGTTATATACGAGAACCAAGAATATAGACAAATTACCTTTTGATGCAATCATACCACGAGCCCCGAGGACATGATGGCTTCATCACCCTACTTGAGAGATGGTTTGTTCAGCTCCAGCTCTGAATGATAGAAGTCAACTCGATCAGCTATCCTCCTAGCCTCACTACCATCGACATAACTATACCGGCGATCACCTGCATAGATAGCGACAATACCTCTTTCCCTTTGTCCATTATGTCCATCACAGGACCGAATAGGGATGATGCAAGGGAGAGCAATTCCCCCAAGCACCCTTCACTTACCCTTCTTCGGGGTCTCCAGTAGCTTGTCTTTCTATCTCCTCCCCTTCTCCTTCAGGGCCCTTGGAAACACGACCCTTGACCTCTTCCTTTCCTTCTCCCTCTCCTTCCTCTCATTTTTCCTCTCTCTCCTCGACCCCTCCATTGTTTGCCTTAGCGCTTTCAGATGCTCTACCTGAGCCTCTGCATCTCTTCGATTCTCAAACTCGTGATCTTCGCCCTTAATAGCTCTCTATGTGCCCGGGAACTCTATCCATTATTCTCTCCTACGTCTTCATTTTGAAAATTAAATCCTTCTTTTCTTTGGCACCAGTGAAGAAATAGGAATAATGTCAACATCCGTGTCGGATGTACTCTCTGCTTTCGTTGCCTCCCTCTTCGATCGAGGTCTTATCTCTTTGTCAGTTGTAATCGCCATATGATCCTCTTCATCAGGAGAAGCGATGATGTCCATAAGATTCTTACTCTTTTTTTCCACCAGAAGGGGTCCCTCGATCTTCCTTCTTTGCCCCAACATTAAACTTGCTAGCACCAGCATCTCTATCCAAGAGAGCCTCTATCCAAATGTATTTGTTGTTGGCATTATAAAAACCTCTGATAGAACGGATGAATTGCGAATGACAAGAAGGCTGAGGAGTCCTTAATCTGAGATATGGCTCCTCATCAACTCCCGACAGTGTAGGCATTAAATCTCTATTCAAGAACTCTATGAAGAAGTATTTGTACTTTTTAGCATTATAAAGCATATTGGAGACGATTTGGAAAATCAAAACAGTACATGCCTTATTTAATGCCCCTGTACTAACTTTTTGAATTTCCATCCATTTAATTCTACTCATGTAGTCCTTCCTACAAAACGATACCGAGAGTCGGGAGCAAATCATGGTCTAATGACCCATTATCGTGGGGTTTGGAACCCCCCGAGTCCATGGTCCAACAGACAAGTCATACTAAAACATGTCATCTGTATGAGATATATCTCTTCAATGAGTAGAAACAACCTATCTCTCGGTACCTATTGACCAAATTCTTCTTAGTGATTGGTTGATCGGGCCCGATACCTTCTCAGTGCTCAGTGTTGTCATTTAATCAACTCGGTGTGATATTCATATTTTCTTAAATCATGAAGGTAATATCTTTGTAATTAGGAAAGAGATCTTTATCTCTTATCGACAAAGAAGGTAATCCCTTGACAACCTAGATTTTTCCAACTAGTAGGATCCTAAATCTTACAAAAATCTTCTATTGAGACTCTGGTATTCTTGAGACGATTCGATAAGAAAATTAGGATTTCAACACCTTGATACACATGAGATTCATACAGGCAACCTATATATTTGCATGATAATGTCATTGGTTAGTATGTTTTCTGAATTCAACAATTAGCACACAAAAACATTATGAAACTCTCTCTCTTTTTCAATCTATTTTTGTTCTCAGAAACCGTTTTCTGATTTGAACGTCGGAATTTCTCTCAGTAAAGCACCTTTCGACCATTTTTCACAGATTTCACCAGCCAAACGGTCCAATGACCACCCATCTTGTTTAAGTTAGTAGATCCATTATCTGTGAAATATAACCCATCTCCAACATTAACTATATGCAACTGGTTGACCATGAGAATTTATTACTCTCTCTCTCTTTCTCTCCCTCCCTCCTCTCTCCCTCCACTCGCCATGGCGTATTGATGTGCGAATTTTTTTTTTTTTTAAATGTGCAGAAAGTTTTATTAATATACGTGGTAAGTAAAATAACCAAGATACTATGTTGTTTACATCCGAGGAATATTACAAAGAGGACAAAAATAACATAAGATTTTCGATTTTTTATAGTTTGGTTTCGCAAGGAATATTGCAAAAGTTGGTTCTTTGTGGTATTTTTAGATTGCCATATGGTTTAATAATTTGCAAAAAATTAACAATGCCAGCCTTGGTTTTCCAAATAATTTTGTTGGTTAAGAAATATTCATCATCCACTTGGTGTAATTATGATCTCAATGAAACAAAAAAATTGAAGCAACAAAGAACATAAGAACTATATTTTATTAGACCTAAATTAGTACCTTAAACATGAAACTAAGTTGACTCGAGTTGAAAATAGTTACTTCATTTCGATAGAATTTTTAGTTTTTAATTGTGAGAAGTCGAGCAATTATCCTTTGGATGTATATTTCTAATTTTATTAGGCCTGCGTGCTATTCTCCAAGCTAAGCGCATCAGGCAATTATTCTAGGGCCATATTTGAAAATATTGAGATTGGACTCAATTGAGTCATAGAATTTTAAATACAAAAAATTATTAATAGAATAATTTATTTTACTTTTTATATAAAAAAGACTTCAAAAACTCCATTTCATCAAAAGTTTTATTTAATTAAAAAATATTATCAATAAAATAAAATGAAAATAAATAAAAAAAATTTCGAACACACACCAAATGTTCTCAGTATAGTTATTAAAGTTTTAGCCCTTGAATCGTATTTAGAGAGAGCTTCGTCTGTTGCCTACTGACTTGGGATTTGGAATGCATCTTTTAGTGAGTTATGGTGTCTAGCTTTGAACGCGTCATTATTAGAGTACTCATTATGACGCCCATCCTGCACGTGAGAGAGAGAGAGAGAGAGTAACATTTACAGATATGTTTTTCATTTTTTTATTTTCTATTAACCTTATTTTTGAAAAAGAAAGGAAAACAAGGGAAAATAAGTAATGGAGATCGTTATTTTGCTTTCAAATTCGAACTAATATATCCTTAGCGGCACCTGCAGGTTCATAATTGGGAGGTATCAATTGTCTGCTTTAGGGCTTTGTACACGTGATCCCCTCTTAATTACACTCATAATCTCTTATTAAATTTGTTGGAAACATCATTATTGCTGATAAGGCTCTTTCATTTGTTTAGTTCTTGAATCATTATTACACACCCTTACCAAATTTTCTCGGTGTAATTATTAAAGTTTAGTTCTTGAATCATATTTAGAGAGAGCTGCGTCTTCTCAGGCCAACTTATTTAGGATTTGAATGCATCTTCCTGTGAGTTGTGATTCTTTTGTTTTATAATTTATCTGTATTTTATAATATCCAAATAATTTGATTCGAAACAAATTAAATCTTTTAAAAATAATTTTTTTTCTATTTTTATTTTTAATATACATAAAAATTAAATTTAAAATTTTATTTAAAAATATTAATATTCGATCGATCGATTAGCTAGACCTCAAACATAAACTATGGTGTAGCTTTTAACGCCTCATTATTATTTTTTTTTATACCATAATTTGATCATCACTCAATATCTGAAATTTTATTTCGATTAATTAAGATTGATATTTATAAGACCCATTTTGTGAGAATAAATCTCTCAATATTATTTTTTTCATAGGTTAACGCGCCATTATTGGATTACTCGTTACAAAGACCATCCAGCGAGCAAGAGAGAGAAAATAACAATTTCGGATATGTTTTTAATTCTTTTATTTTCTATTCTCCTCATTTCTGAAAAATAGTACGACTCTATAAGAAATCCTATCATTTTATTGTTTTTTTTTTTTGTAACAAGTTTAAAAATTGAACTTCTAAATTTTTAACACAAATAAATGTTTTTATTAAGCATAGTAATTTATAATATTCATAATTCGAAATTAAATAACTAGCAAATACTTTATTATTTAGAGATCGTTCACCAGGTGAAATTACAGAGATGTAAAGAAGCAAAATTAGGCCAAACAACATCTTCAAAAAGCCTAATTTTCAGAAAAAGCCTGAGACATAAGCAAAGAAAAAACAAACCCCTTAACCCTCCTTCAAGGGCAGCAAAAAGGGTCAAATTGGATACACGTTTTCACAGTATGTGGGATGGATCATAAACGTGGTCCAACCACGCAAAAAAAGAAATATGAAGACCCTTCACAGGCTGTGATTATGGTAAACAGAATTTAGGCCCCTCCCCAAAAAAATAGTCTGAGAGAGAGAGAGAGAGAGAGAGAGAGAGAGAGAGAGAGAGATGATTCAGTTGAGATCTTGGGTTTGCATTTTCCACTTGAAATTTAGAGACAAGCCTGTCTTAAGTTTTGAGCTAGATCCTTGGTGATCATGCAAAACTCAGCATCCATCTGCAAAGCATATGTATCTTTGTAAATAATCAAAAATAGTAACTAGATATATTATGGTTTTTAAATATTTAAATTTAGTTATAATGACATAACTCTCAAAGGTAATTACAAAAATTCTTAGCTAAGGCATAATAATTTCTAAGTTGCAATTGGAATATGCATTTATAATAGACAATTGAGAATCAGAGGCCTGAAAACTAACCTGAGCTATGATGGTTATGTGCAGACTAGAATTCCCAAATGGCAAGGCATTACTATTGATGACATTCAAATGAAGTTCCTCAACTTTGCTCATTACCTTCCTCAAAACTCCTTTCTCTTTCTTACAATGAACTCTTATTAGCAAATCTTTATCTAAGATTCTAGCCTCAATCTCTGGAAGGTGACACTCCTCTTTCTCGGTGGATTCTTCAGAGGATTTAGCAACAAGAGCCACTGATTCCACGGCCTTCTTCGTTGTAAGCTGTTCGAGTTCATTGACCCTTTCTTGAAGCCTTTTCATGTACTTGATGGCTTCTTCAAGAATAGTAGCTTTATCCATCTAAGTAGGAATAACAAGAAAAATGGTATTGGCCTCTTCTCTAGTTTGCTTTTAAATTAGAAAAAAAAAAAAAAAAAAAACTCTATACGATGTACCTTTTTAAGGCCGGGAATAATGGGTAACAGAGAGATGATGAGCTGGTTTAGCCTTTCCCGGCGATTTCGCTCGGCAATCAAGTGATCTTGAGCGTAATTTGGAGTTCTACTTCTTGTCGTTTTAGTCCCTCTCTCGGAAGACCCCAAAGAGCTAAAGGGAAGTATTACATTTTTATGATCTAGACTTTCGTAAGGATCACAAGGAGGCAAATTTGGGTTTCCAAAAGAGATGATACTGGGAAATGCAGAAGAAGATGAGGATGAAGAAGGAGATGGCGAAGAAGGATTAATACTCCTGAGCTGCTTTCTTGGCCTCATCTCAACCACACTACCATGAGGGAGACTGGACTTTGTGGTCTCCAAATTTGGTTCATAAGAGAAGCTGTCCAAAGCAGAGAGAGAGTGATTGAATAGTTCTTGGTTGAGTGAAGCTTCTAGTTTTGTGAATTCACTAAGACAGTCATCATTATAGTCATAACTAAAGGTCGGGAAAGGATCTTCCATATTTCCCTGTATTACCCCCAAAAAGAAACATAATTAGTCACATAATACATGTAAATTCATGGGACCATCAAATTATAGTTGATTTATGTAATGATCTTACCGGTTCATACAAATATTCAGGGAATGCTATTTCCATTAGAAAAGTTTCCTATACCCAAGATGATAAAATAATTCACCTGCAACAAAAATATAAAGTTACACCCAAAAACAAGTAGTAAAATTAGACACTAAGAACTTGGACTCTCTCTCTCTCTCCTTCATATTGAGGAGGATTGTGATTACCTTTTAAAGAGAAGGTCAGAGCACTTGTTTTTCTTCTCTGAGTTCTTTCTCCAGGACCAGAATGCTTTTCGTCTTCGTTATATACATGGACATGGACACTTGCATCTTCCAGACAAGTTCCCCTTCACGCGTGTGAACTGGTGGCCCTATTACAAGCGTGTCGGATGTTCATTTGATCTCTCTCTCTCTCTCTCTCTCCCGTTTTTCTTCCGTGTTTCATTATCACACGGGCAGAATTTTTCATGTTGGTAAACGATCACGTGCCAGCCCGCATAACCCCAATTTAAATATGTGCAAATACCACAATGTTTAAATAGATTATATTAGCCGGAAAAGAGGAGCTGTTCACATCTTGTCTATCATGTACAGATCAGAGAATTATGGGCACCTTGTTATTGTCAACGCTTCTCTCTCTCTCTCTAACGTTATACAATAGAAGAAATTATACGAATAGGCACCTGCAATTATGAATTCTCTTTTTTTCCTACCTTCCTTTTAAATTTATTCACATGTATCACGAACGTAAAAAATCATAAAAATTAATTTTTAAAATTTTTAAATAAATATTTCAATACATAAGTTTTCAAAATCCGTAAATCACAAACTCTCTCATACGAATCGCTCAATCGGGATAATAATCATAAAATTGAACCATCACCACCACCACAAATCCATGACGCCTTAACCTAAAATTCAATGAAACCCGTGATAGGAAAAATTTTTTTACTTGAAAATTTCTCAAACTCTCGAGATAATTTTTTCATTTTAGAGAATATATCTCTCTTTCAACAATCTCAAGCAATGTACAAAGTTCCCTCACACAGAACAAGCAAAGTCCCTTTTCACTTATCATTTCACGTAAACATTACAACACAAACCACTTATAGTGGGGGTCAAAGTTACCACTATATATGTCGATGGCCGTAACAAAAACCCTATAATGACGGCCATATAATTGTCAACGACCGTCACTAAAAATTCCGCCACTAAAAGTATTAGTGATGGACAATAAAATGGTCGCCACTAAATAGAACTTTTAACGGCGGCCGCTCTCTTGTCACTAAAAACCATTATAGTGACGGTCACATTTAGTAGGGGCTGTAGTTACCGCCACTAAATGTGTTGCCATTTAGTGAGAACATAATTTGATACTTATTAAATATGAACATTAAATGATAATAAAAATATAATTTGATTCCCATTAAATATGAATATTTAGTAATAATAAAAACAATCGTCACCAAATATTTAACGATTTAAAATCAATTTAATATAAATTTTAATAATTTTGATGATCAATATATCAAATTTCAAAAAAAAAAATAAAATCAAACTTTGAAAATTTTACTAATTGGCTAGTCCCCAATTGCACAATAGCTCTCCCAACCAGCCCCAACCCCCTAGATGTTTCCTCCTTTATTTTTGTATTTATTAAAATTTTAATTTTTATATATTTTATTATCAATTATTTAAAACGTTATAAGCTTTTTAATTTTGTATTTATTAAAAAGAGCCCCATTTGTTATTAATAATATTTTTATTTTTTAAGCATTTATTATATTAACTAACACATATTTAGTGTCACTAAGTAATAAATTTGAGAAAAAAATAGAAAATAGAAGTTATTGGGTGCAATAAAAAATTTAGTAACTTTTTTATTTTTTAAAAAATCCACAAAATTTTAAATAATAAAAGATATATTTTATAATAAATGATATATTTTGTTTATTATTTATAGTGATATATCTCATAATATCACAATATAATAAATTATTTTATTTTAATTATTGTAAATAAGTAAATTAAAAAAATAATAAAAAGTTATAAATTAGTGATAGTCAAAATTTCACTTTGTCACTAAAAATAGTTTTAGTAGCGGCCATCATTTTCACATTTGATTTAACGATAGTTAAAACTTTTTGTTATTACTAAAAGTATGAATTTATGACGGATAATTTTGGTAGCTACTATTAATGAGCTATTTAGTGGCGGCCAAAGTGACTACCACAAAATAGTACTTATAGTATTCAATTTTTTGTGACTCCCACTAATTTTTATCACTAAAATCCATCCATGTTGTAGTGAAAGGGGTTAGGATAATAGTTAGTTAGTGGGATAATGGGAGTTATCCCGTTATCCCATTATCCCAAATTTGATTTAATTTTTTTTTATTACTTGTGGTGAAAGGCCCTCATAAGCATTTTTATCAATATCTCACATTTGCACATAATAGTATTTTATGTCCGTCATAAGATTACAGCTCATGTGATCTATCACATCACCCTACTAGACTTTCATATAGCATTGGGCATCATGCGATCGGCAAGAACACTTGCAAGCAATGACTTTTCGATACATTTGTTAAGATGACTGAGAAGCTACCATTAGTACCAAAAAAGAATTCGCTGTACCGCAGACGCAACACAGTTACGTCCATCAAACCACTTTTCTCATTGAAAGTGATACTTAATCATTTGTTCAATTGTATATTCACTATTATATTTGAATTCCAATATAGATTAACATAACAAGTTCACTAGTGAATACAACATAATGATACAATATCGACTGGTTTTCCTTTTCCCAAACTCGAATACATCAGTTTTAATTCAACTGCTTTCCTAGACCTACTCCTTAGATCTTAATTTATCTTTTGGGCTATAGGTAAAAAGACTAAAATTGCAAACACTGAATCGAAACTTCTAGAAACAGTAAAAAATAATAAGGGTACAAGAAATCTCATCCAATGGATCTTGGGTCTCACACAGTAGGAATGAAAATTATCATCGCACTATCATCTCAAATAACAGTTCCTATTATCCCATGGTCGTCTTATTACACGTGGTTTGAAACACGTGGTACAGTATTATTCCCCCATCTCTCAAAAGAGTATATGTCAGATTTTTCTAACACTGTGCAGATATTAGACTCAGTTTACAATAAGATTTTACCCAAAAATTTTAGAGAGTCACCGGTGATATTTAAGATCTCAAATTTGGCTATTTACAGACAATATAGATGTGGGTATATCCATATCGGTGATATCACATATGAACTCATTTTAAATATATATCAGGGCAACTTTTGTTCTAGCAGGGTTACTCTCAAAAACCTTTTACGCCTAGAAACTGTCTCATCCCCTCTCACTCAGAGCTAAAGGTGATCACTCGTATGAAAAATATACTAAATCCAATGATTCCATGTCTTACAAAGGAATCTCTCACAATGGGCGTGGTGAAGGAATCAACCACTATACTGTGTATAAAAATGTACTTAATCGTCACTGCATCCCTCTTCTTGGTGATATCTCTCACAAAATGGTATATGGTATCAATGTGTTTGGTTTTACTGTGATACTTAGGTTTTCAATTGTAGGCAATTGAGGTCTTATTATCACAACAAATCATCACTGACTTCCTATTATCTACCATAACACCTAAGTCATCCAGAAATTTTTGGAGCCCAACACTCTCCTGAACTACCGTTGAGCATGTCACAAGCTCAGTTTGTATCATAGATAGAGATATATAGATTTGTTTCTTCATTCTCTAAGATATAACACCATTATTAAGCAAGACATCAAAAACTGATGTCACTTTGTGTCTATCCAGATCGCCATCCCAGTCGACGTCTGAATATCCAACGCGACACGAATCACCTCCTTCGTAACATAAGGAGAGATTCATAATTCCCTTAAGATATTTCAGAATCATTTTTATTACGCTCCAGTGTCTCCTTCTAGGATTCGATTGATATCTACTCATCAGATCGACTGCAAAACAAATGTCTGGTTATGTATGTCTCATCGCATACACTAGATTGCCCATTGCACTGGTATAAGGGATTCTATTTATCTCTTTTATTTCTTTCTGAATTTTAGGATATATGTCAAGACTCAGATTTTCATCTTTAACAATAGGAGTATCTATTAGGTTATAATCGTTTATCTTGAAAGGCTTAAGAATCTTCTCGATGTAGGAATCTTGAGCGATCTCTCTGGATCCAAATTTTGAGAATAAACTAAGACTCAGCTATATTCTTTATATCAAGACTCAACAATAACCATATTTTAATGGTTATCAGATACTTTCTGTTGTTCTTGGCCAACAGAATATCACTCATATATGAGAACATGATCACAAAAGAGTCACTAAAATGTATTAGGTATACGTAATAATCTTCCTCGATCATCATAAGCCCATAAGATATTATCTTTTTGTGAAATCTCAAGTATCATTGTCTGGATGATTATTTTAAGCCGTATATCGACTTTTGAAGTCGATAGATTTTATCTTCATGACCTACTAGAAAGAACTTAGATGGTTGCTCCATGTAGATCTCTTCATCCAAACTTTTGTTAAGGAAGACAGCTTTTACATCTATCTAGTTAACTCCAGATTCATGTTCACGATAATCACTAAAAGTAAACGGATCGAGATAAATTTGGATTCTTTCTCCCCGTCCACGCCCTTAGTTTGAGTATAACCAGGGCTACCATATGGGCTTTATACCTCTCCATTAATCCATCGATCTTTTTATTGACTTCGAGAATCTACTTGTTGCTGATAGTCCTTTTGCCCTTAGGCAAATCAATTAAATTCCAAACCCTGTTGATTCTCATCGACTTCTTCTCTTCATCTATAGTGTTTAACAAATGGTCTTTCACAGAACCCTCGTGAGCTTTTAGGACTATTTTAGATCATCCTCAAGGGTCACAATAAAGGTCTCACCTTCAATCAGGAAGCGACATTTAAGTACACGTCCTCAATACTCCTACGAGGAGAGAGAATCTCTTTACCTCTAGATGGATCTCTCCCACTATGATCAAAATCTGTAATGGATTCTTATATCCCATCGCTGGGCTCACCTAAGTCGCTGAGCTCATCTGAACTGTTAGGCTCATCCATCTCATGGAAGATAAAGTCCTGATTGATTTAACCTCTGCTAGGGAAATCATTTTCAAGAAATGTGAAATTACAAGACTCAATTTCAGTGACAGTGTCATCCGTATAGTCACCTTAGAACACTTACCCTTTGGAGTGTTTTAAGTATTTTATAAAGATACACTTTTTTCCTTGCGGGTCAAACTGCCGTGTGAATACGAGGAATCGTAATCATATGTGGTACGACCCCATGACCTCAACTGGTTAAGGTTATGCCGCCTCCTTGTCCCAAGCTCATATAAGGTACTGGCTGCAGACTTTGATGAGACACGGTCGATGACGTAAACTGCAGTCAAAAAAATATGGGAGATGAATAAATTAGTCTACGCTATCATGGATCTCACTATCTCTTACAAAGTCTTATTTTTTCTCTTGGTTGTTCCATTCTGCTGAGAAGTAGTAAGAATAGTTAGTTGTCTCGTAATTCCCTTCTCGAAATAGAGCTCTCTAAATCGTTCTAAAAAATACTCGTGCCTCCGATCGGTTCTAAAAGTCTTTACTCTTAAATTTAACTGATTCTCAATCTAGCTAATAAAGTTCCTGAAGCATTTCTATGCCTCAAATTTGTATGAAATCAAATAGATGTAATCGAAACGTGTATAATCATCTATGAATATAATAAAATACACAACTCCATTTTAGGTTCTCATGCCCATAGGGTCACAAATATTGGAGTTGACCAATTACAATGAAATCCTAACTCTCATTGCATTGCCAAATAGTTTTCTTATAACTTTGCCGGCTAGGCAAAATTCACATACGGGCAATTCGAACATGATTAGCGGCCCCAATAAACCACTCGCTGCTAAACGGTTCATCTTCTCTTACTCTATGTATCCAAATCTACTATGCCATACATTTACATCATCATCTACGCAATCAAATATAAAGGCAATAGAATAATAACAAGAATATCATTGAAAGAAACAACATCTAGTACATACAATCTATCATGGATGAAACCAAAACAGATTAAAGAACTGTTGTATCTAATAAAAACAGATGATTTTCTTTATGACAAAGAATATCCTAGGCAATCTTAAATAAAGTACTGAAATCAAATTCCGTCGAATATTTAGTGCGTAAAGAAAGTCATTTAAATATAGATTCTGGCTATATTACAATTCCAACTTGTAAGTTTCAATCCCTCTGACGACATCGAATGTTCTATTTCTTACGTAAATCCTCATGACCTAAGGATTCACTTGGCGAAATTCCACATACGTGTGCTATCTCGAGTTACATGGTCGGTGACTCATGAGTTTATAATCCACAAATGAGAGAAATCAATGAATATCACAGTAGATAAGATAAAACTCAAACCACATAAAGAAGGACATTCTTTCTGTTCATCAAACTCACGAGCGAAATGACCAAATCTATCTTAGACATAGCACTTCTCGTTGGTCTTATCAAGCTTCTTCTTCCTACGCTTTTGTACCATATTGTCAGTTTTATCGGTTGTTTCTTCTTGCCTGGACCTCGAGTCTTCTTTTCATGCTTATGCTATTCATTTGGTGCCACAGGAGCCCTTACTCGACTTCGCTACATAAGAATAACCTGAGTGCGGCCTACTCGTCTCCAGGTACTCCTCAATCTCACAGTGCCTACTTACATCAACGAAAGTACAAATACTCTCATCATGCGTGAGATAGGTTTTCATAATCTCCCATGAATCAATAAAGACCGGATCATATCTAGTACCTGAATCTCATATGAAATGGGCTCATCTGCATTCCTTAACCCGACAATCATACTTGACTTTTGTATCAAATATTACATCATTGTATGATCAGCCCCTTTTTTATAAGTTATAAACTTATAAATCAAGATTCTCACCTTAGGAGTTGAAAAGAGTACCATAATACTCTTTTAGAGTGAGCCAAACCGACATAAGTGTAGGATATTGCTTATAGATTAGGATCATGTCATCGTGCATGCTTCTGATAAAGATTACCCTAACTTGGCTATCATTTTTCTTTCATGCACAATAAACTTCCTCATCCTGCCTAGGCTGAGGT
The DNA here is from genome assembly GCA_033439265.1 of Dillenia suffruticosa. Classification (NCBI taxonomy): domain Eukaryota; kingdom Viridiplantae; phylum Streptophyta; class Magnoliopsida; order Dilleniales; family Dilleniaceae; genus Dillenia; species Dillenia suffruticosa. Next base: position 6,443,532 of record JAVTVX010000027.1, read on the forward strand.
GTGGTACTCTCCCCGAGCCCCACCATCCCGTGCCTCAGAATCTCATATAGATTTTGTTCCTCAACAATAAACTGAATCTTTTGGTGTAAAATATCGCAATTGTCACCATTTAGTTTATTCTCCTTACAAATATCTATTATTACAGTCTCCAATATAACAAGAGAGATTTTAATGACTTATTGATATTTATTCTCATATTTTGTACACCCTTCGAATCAATAACTCCAAAATGATTCGATATAAACTCCAAAGCAAGCGTATGAGTCAACTGATAGAATATACCATAACTTAGAATCGTATCTTACCATCTGGATTTGGATTCAACACATAAAAACCCACAAAAGTCATAAATATAGATGTGAGACTCTCAGAAAATTGAAAAATATCAATCTGAAATGACCTAACGTGCCGCTGGAGGTCCCACGATCGCCATGCGTCGGCGGTGCATAGCCATGTACCCTCACGTGCCAGTAGCAAGCTGCTGCATGCACCAGACGCATAGTGAGTGGGCCATGCGCCTACACACTCGTGACCAGCATCCCGGGTCGAGATGCGGATCCGGGTCGCAACCAACCCAAATCGTTTGATCCGGTTCATGTACCTCCCTTGCGTGTGAACGCACGCAATAGCTTCCTAGACCTTGACGCTCCTCCCGCATGAATGCATGTCACGCACCCACGGGTTGAGTCGGTTCTTTTTTGCCTAATGGACCTACCACCGGGTCCTCATGACCCGACTGTCGGAAAACGCTGTTTCGGCCAGTTTTGAGCACCGATTTCATCCAGAAACTATAATTTAACTTCCAAATTCATCTTGAACATGATTTATTGGAAGATTTGAGCTTTAATCTCCGCAATTCGTACAACATTGTTCACGGCCCTTCGCGGCTATTTTGAAAATCCCAGTTTCTAGCAACAACAGTTACAATTGGTCACTCAAATTGATAGATCTGAATGTCACAAACATATCTAGACCATTTTCATGCATCAATTTATCCTCTAACTCGACAGATCTAAAGTTTTGAAATCCGTATGGTTGTAAATTTCGACCGAATTTTTCATGGCCCAAACATGTTCAACAAATTCAACAAAAATAATTTTCATAATTCTTGGGCCATGGGTATTCTCGTGGTATTCTCGAATTCACGAAATTTATCGGTAATCCAAACTCTAAATTTTTACCCTACACATTTTATACCCGAAAAAAATTTTGAAATTTTTTTTAATAAATCTGTTGGACTCTGATACCAATGTTAGATTTATTCACATGCATTGGAAGTATGGAAAATCACAAAAATTAAATATTCGGAATTTTTAGAGAAATACCTCAATGTGTAGGTTTCAAAATTCGTGAACCGCGAACTCTCTTGTATGGATCGTTCAGTTAGAATGGTGATAAAAAACTGAACCACCACCACAGATCCATAATGTCTCAACCCAAAATTTGATAAATCCAATGATGGGAAAATTTTTTCTACTAGAAAATTTCTTAAATCTTCGAAATCATTTTCTTACTCTAGAGAATATATCTCCCTTTCAACAATCTCAAGCAATGTACAGAGTTCTCTTGCACAGAACAAGCAAAGCGCCTTCTAACTTATCATTTCACGTAAGCCATTAAAGAGAGATATAAGGGGGTTGGGATAATAATTGGTTCGTGGGATAATGGGAGTTATCCCATTATCCCAAATTTAATTTAATTTTTTTATTGCTTGCGATAAAAGCACCTCATGGGCATTTTTATCAATACTGCCAAATGTAGTTTAATCTTGTTTCTTTACTCCTTCCATCTCTGACGTAGTCTAAAAAGCATCTTTACAATGTTTGATGAATGAGAGAAATTTTTACTTTTGCAATCTTTCGGTAACCTGATGGTTACGATGAATTAAAATAATATAAAAATATTATTATTTTTATATTTAATATTTTTTCCTTTTCTTTACTAATCTACATTTTCTTTTTCCCAATAATTTATATTTTATTCTTAAATAGAATTACGATAGTCAAACTCCCTTTTTCCACTCTTATAGTAGGAATAAGAAAAGTAATGTCCCATGGAGGTGGTAAAGAGTGGTCACATAAGAAAACATGTATATTCTTTTATTTTTAAAAATTAGAAATTTAATTGTATATTTTTCTATAGTGGGTTATGAAGATTGTATGAGTGTCACGCAATAAAATGGGTATTTTTTTTATTTTTAAAATAGTTAGAAATTTAATTATCTATTTTCTAGAAATATAATTAATGAAATTATTTGATATTACAATAATTAAATTATTTGATAGTGGATTGACATTTATTGTAATTTTAATATTATTATAGATATACAATGCATAAAGAATATAAAAATGTTTCTATTTTTATGTTTAATATTTTTTTTCTTTTTCTTACTAATATGTATTCTCTTTTCTTTAGTAATCTGCATCTTATCTTTATATAAAATTACGATAATCAAAATCTCTTTATTCTACTCTTATGGTAGGAACAAGAAATATTGTGATTGTAGAGAATGCAATATAAGAAAATACGTATATTTTTATTTTTAAAAAAGTTAGAAATTTAATTATCCATTTTTTGAGATATAATTAATGAAATTATTTGATATCAAAATAATGAAATTATTTGATGGTAGACTAATATTTATTATAGTTTTAATATTATTAGATATATATAATACATTAAAATAATATATAAATATTTTTATTTTTATGTTTAATATTTTCTCATTTTTTTACTAATCTGTCTCCCATTTTTCTAAGTAATTTGTTTCTTATCTTTACATAGAATTATGATGATCAAAATTTTTTTCTTCCACTCCTACCATAGGAACAAGAAAAGTAGTATCTTATGAAAGTTGTAAGGAGTCCCATTCCTATGATAGGAATAAGAAATTATTAATCGATAAAAACCAACTTTATATCAATACTAGATAGTTCACTATTCTATTTAATTTTTATACTCCTCTTTTAAGATAACCCGTAACGGTAGGCAAGGACATGTAACCAAGTTAAATTTATGGAGAATGAGATTGTAAATAAAAACTAGATATTGTGGATATGGGCATCCTATATTAGCTGTATATTTTACACTGCAAGGCATTTAGTATTTCACTTCTCTATAATTATTTTATCCAACTTAGTCTTCTCGTTGAAATTAATCTTGTATCAGTGGTACGCCACCTTTACGCATGGTTTGCAAAATTTAACTTGGAATGAAGGCGCATAACAACATTTTGCAACAAATGAGGACTCATATTTGTTCTTTTTATTTGGGTAAAAATTAATAATCATTTCACGGTGATTAAACTAGTTATGATATGTCACAAGGCTTCATAATCATTGATGTGATTGTATTATTCATAATACCTTTTAGGGGCGGCGGAGCTAGGCTTTTTTCATAATCATTGATATGATTGTATTAGATCCTTTCAATCAGTTCTTCTATTTGTATTCTTGTTATATTCTTCTTTTATCCTGTCTTTTTTTTTCACAATGAAACTCAAATATGAATCTATTATAAGAGAATGAAGATTGATACCACTTAAAATGAAAGTCATTGGCTTCTTTTATCCTGTCTATGATACAAGGAATGCAACTGGACACACTTGGAGAGTTGCAGGTGTCTTGGGATACTAATAACCATGACTCGGGCCAAAAACCACAGACACTCCATGTTGAATTATGCAAAATTGGTGCAGCGAGAAACATGGAGCGTCTTTTGAGTCTTATCAGACAAATGGAATAATGACTTGGTTCCTGGAATGCATTGCCATTAATTTTGCTCAGAATTGGCATGAAAATCAGCATATCAGGTTCTCTTGTTGCCGTCTGGTCACTAGTCCATGGTACATGCAATGCAACTTGATGATACCAGGTCCAGCGCCACTACCAAAATGCCACAAACTACCAAACTCACTAACCCAGGTCATCAGGTCCATGAACAATCAAAGCGCGCTCTTGATTTCTCAGTTGAGTGCCCTCTCGACCTTACCCTCTTTGGAGGCAGCCTCTTCATCTCTAGGCCCCTTGACCTCTCGATCAGTCTAATTCTCAGCCTCCAACCCTCTTGATTGTCCCAACTCCTTATTAGATACCGTTGGTCAATAAGAAAGTAATTCCCATTACACGACAAGTCAAACATATGACCATTCAATAAGGAAAGAAAACCCTAACAAAATTTAAACCTTTCTTAATCTGATACGAACTTTCCTTAGTTTCGGGAAAACCTCTCTCAATGAAGAAGTAAATATTTGTGAACACTCCTAACAAGGTAGAAAATCTCCATGGTAACTTAAATCTCCCTTAATTGGCAGGATCCTAAATCCCCTAGACATCTTTAACTACAGTCCCTGTAATCTCAGGAAATCTTGAATGATCTCTCCACAAAGAAATTAGAGTTTTTACATCCCTAAATATGTTCGAGACCTGCCATGCATACATGCTATATATATTCAGCGCAGTTAATCAATCAAGTACGTTTATTAACTTTATATTTATCACACAGAGACAAAATAGTACTACTCTATGGCTTTATTCAATTTGTTTTTCATTCTTTCTCATCACTCTTTTTGATTTGAGCATCCCCGCCAGAGCATCTTTCGGCGGTATTTGCAGGACATATCTCTTTCGAAGGCCTAGAAGATTTATTGACACCGGACCCCTACTCGGGTTAACTGAGTAGCTATCTGTGGAGTAAAACCCATCTCTAATAGCTATCGGGTTATCTATAATAGTGAAAACAAACTAACTTCTCTGTGAAATGTATTTTACACCTTCTCTTCTCTTTCAATCATCATGCTATCAAAACGAAAAATGCCAACAATCAGTTTCGACGATGATGATTCTGTGGGGATCGACCCCAACTAACACGACCCGTTGGTCATCACCGTCGAGATAAGCTAATACCTCATTAAGAGAGTCTTTGTTGATCAAGGAGCAGACTGTGATCTTCTCTATTGGGATACCTTTCAACAAATGGATTTTACCATGTCGTATCTTCAACCCTCCACTAGGCCATTGATAGGACTTTCGGGCGAGTGGTTGTTCCCATAAGGTATTATTTTGCTTCCAATAACCTTAAGAACACCTCCCTATCATGCTACCACCACAACCACTTTCAACGTGGTTAAACTTCCATCTCTTTGCAATGGAATCCTGGACTACCCTAGTTTAGACGGCTTAGAGGCCTTGCCAAGCACAAAGCATATAAAAATCAGGTTTTGAACACCTCTTGGCATTGTGACTCTCAATTGCGTCCCTACCCAGAAATCACATCCATAACAAAGGAGGAAAAGAAGAATCTTTCGATAGAATTTATGGAGTTTTGAGATGACATCGAATAGGTAGGTAAACCCAAACCGCACGAAGAGGTGATCGAAATTCCTATAACAAATGTACCCAACCAGACTGTTCAAATCGAACCCCACTTACCAACACCCCTTCGAGTTGCTATCATTGGTAGTTTAAGGTGACATTTTAAAATCTTCCCATGTTCACTTGAAGATATGCCAAAGATTCATCCATCGATGATCATTCGTAGAATGATAGTAAACCCAATTCGTAAGCTTGTAAAATAGAAGAAGAGGGTATTTGCACTACAATGCCGATGAGTGATATAAGAAGAAATACAAAAACTCTTAGTGACAGACTTCATCAAAGAAGTGAAGTACCCTGAATGGCTAGTCAATGTAGCCATGGTGAGAAAAGCAAATGGTAACTAGAGAATGTGTGTTGATTTTATAGATCTCAATAATGCATGCCTGAAGGATAGCTATGCACTTCCCAACATTGATAAACTCATAGACAACTTATCGGACCATCAGATTCTAAGCTTTATGGATACATATTTTGGTTACAATCAGGTACGCATGCCCCTAGAAAACGAAGAAAAGACCAGCTTCATCATAGAGTTTGGTACTTAATGCTACAAGGTCATGCGATTTGGCTTGAAGAATGTGAGTGCAACCTTCTAACGATTAGTCAATTGGGTCTTTAGCAAACAACTCGACAGGAACGTTGAAGCCTATGTGGATTATCAAGAGTACCAGCCCAGAGAACCACATATTAGATCTCGATGAAATGTTCCAAACATTAGAGTGTTACACCATGAAGTTGAACCTGGCCAAATATACTTTCGAAATTACATTGGGCAAATTCTTGGAATTCATGATCATCCATCAAGGAATTGATGCCAACCTGGAGAAGATCCAAGCCATCTTGAACATGGCACCACCTAAAACATTGAAAGAGATACAACACCTTATGGGATAGATTTAGACATGGAACCGGGCCAGGTCGGGCCGGTTCTGGTCCGGTTCAAGGCCGGTTCCCGGAACCGCGGGCCGGGCTGGCTGCGGTTCCTAGGCCAGTCCAAGCCGGGCTGGGCCGGGCCGGTTTCAAATTTTATGTAAATTTGACCCGACCCGCTGAACCGGAACCGCTAGGCCGGTTCGGCCCGGTTTTTTTTAAACTTTTTTTAACTCTATTTTTTAATTTTATTTTATTTTTGTAACTCCATTTTTTTTAATTAATTTTTGTTTTGTTTTTTATTTTCTTATAATGATTTATTTATTAATTTTATCTTTTTTAATTCATATTTTATAAAAAAATAAATTAAAAATTAGAGATAAAAAATTTTTAGAGTAGTTCCACCGAATTCGGTGTATATCCATTACCAAACTCATCACTTGGATTTTAGAATCCACTAATATTTTTTTTACATTATTTTGATTTTTACATCATTTTGATTTTTTTTGTTACATTATTATTATTATTATTATTATTCTTCTTCTTCTTCTACTTCTTGTTCATTATCTTCCGAGACCTTCATAATTTTTTGCATTCTTTTTTCTGCATCTTTCCAATTTTTAATGCAAATTAAGGTTTTTAAAATATCGTCCGCTAAATTTGTACGTTTCTCGGTTAACACTCGACCACCTGCACTAAAAGCACTTTCCGATGGTACTGTGGATACCGGAGGGGTTAGTACATCTTTAACCACTTGGTCCAAAATTGGATAATACGATACATTATTTTTCTACTAACTTAATATATCATATAATTTAGTATCATCAAAACCTTCTGATCTAGATATTTGTTTATATAAAAGTAATTTATTAAATGATGACAAAATTTTTTATTTTTTTCTTAACATGTGTAAGGGATTAAATGAAAATGAAGATGATTAAGTGTTATTACTACTACAACTACCTACATTATTAGTATTTAAATTATTTTTTTCCTTTTCATATAGTTCAAATATTGCTTGTAAAGTAAAAGATATTTGTTGTTTTAAAAAATGTAGGTTAATAGATGCTTCTGATGGAAAAATTTGTGCAAAACAATCAATTAACATTTCAGCACCTTCAACTTTAATACGTGGATCTAATGTACTTGCAACTAAATATAAAATTGGAATTTTTTCATAATATTTTAAAAATTTTGTTTTCATAGAAATAACAATTTCACCAAATCTTTTTTCATTTTCAAATTCATTAAATATATAAATAATTTTACAAATATTTGGTAACATTAAATGAATAGTTGGATAATAATATCGGATAATAAATTTGTATATAAATAAAAAATTTCTAATAATTTAGTAAGTGTAAATGCAAAATCGAATGCGTTATTATCGATAAAACCATATTCGTAATTTGAATTTGTAAATTCAGTTAAAATATTTTGAAAATGAAGTACACCTTGTAATATATCATATGTTGAATTCCACCTATTGTCACATTCCATTTTAAATTTTTTATATTTTTTATTATGTAACAAACATAATTGTCTAATTTCTTGGGTTTTCGTAGAAGAATTTCTTATTTGATGAATTAAATCCCGAATAGGTTTTAAAAATAATTCTCCCATTGTTAACCATCCTTAATACATAAATTAATTATATGGCATGTACATCTAACATGAAAAAAAGTTCCATTTAAAATTGTATTTAAAGAATTTTTTAAACTATTAACTGCAGTTGTATTAGTCGAAATGTTATCAAATGAAATAGAAAAAATTATATCACTTATTCTATAGTTATAAACAATATTTGAAATTATTCTAACTATATGTGCACCAGAATGTGGAAATTCCCAATGTTGAAAAGCTAAAATTCTTTTTTCTAAAGACCATAAATTATTTATCCAATGACATGTTACTACAATATAATATTCTTTTTTATATTCATTTTTCCAACTATTCAAAATTAATGAAAATTTACAATCACTAGTCATAAATTGTGTAATTATATCATTTTTTAATTTTTGATATCTATCTAATGATCTTCTCCTACCAGATCTTCTACTATTTTTTTTATAACTCGATTGTAAGTATTTTTATACATATTTTTTAAATACGGGACATGCAACTATGCTAAGTGGTAATTCTTTTCTTGCTAGCCATTCTATTTGTCCAATTTTTTCTTTGTCCGAATTATATTTAAATGTACCAGTTATATTACCTTCCCCTGTACCAATTTGTGTTTATCTTGTTTGTGGTAATTTATCTGGATAATTATTAATTAAGTGTTTTCTAAGTTTGCGTACTCCCCAACCTTTCAAAAATTTATATTTTTTATGACAAATTTTACAAATAGCTTTTTGTTCTTCATGTTTTTTCTCAAAAAATGTCCATATATTAATATCATCTTTTTTAGTCCGTCTTGTATTAGATTCTGTATTACTAGGTTCAGTTTTTTCGAAAAGAGTTTCAATATCTATATTATCAGAAATTTCATTTTGAAAAAAAAAATGGAGGCATAGGAGATTGTTAAGAAGATTATGAAAAGTGTGTTCCGGTCATTTTATTAAAAATTTAAGAATAAATTTTTAAAATTAAATATATGATTAAATTTTTAAAATGAAATTTAAGATTAAATTTTTAAAATGAAATTTAAGATTAAATTTTTAAAAAAACTTTTAAAATTTAATTTTTTTTTAAAAGTAATGCAAATGTAATGCCAATGCAAGAAAATAAAGATACAAAAAAATTAAATGTACCGACTTGACGGATATCGCAGTTGTTTTTTTTCAAAATCTTGAATTTGAGCTCTCAATCTTGAAATCTTGCCAAATCTTGATCAATGTTGAAGGTCGTAGAAAATTTGTAATCTACCCTTCTCCACCCAGACCGTTCTGTAGCAAAAGTACCAGGAAAGTTCCCAGGTAAGAGGTGGAGCTCGTGTGTACTCGCTTAAATACCTATTTCCTTCGACAATTAATTGCCCCCAGACAGAACTTTCCTAGACATGCTATACCGTTGTATACTGAGTCAATGGGTTTCACAAAAATTTAGAATACAAAAATGGTGAAAAGGATAATAGAAATGATAATTGTGAAAATGATAATGGAAATGGTGTAGAAATTGATAGAAATGGTATGGAAAATTTAAACAATGGTGAAAAGGAAATGATAATGTGTTTAATAAAGATAATGGTAGAAATAATAATGGAAATGGTGTAGAAATTGGTGGAAATGGTACAGAGAATTTAAAAAATGGTAAAAATGAAATGATAATAGAAATAGTAATGAAAATTAAGAGAATGTAGTAATATTGAGAGAATGTAGATGTGAGAGAGAGAGAGAGATATTTTGTTGTGAAATTTTTAGAAATGGGGTGTAAGGTATTTATAGGAAAATTTTTTGACTTTATGGATCAAAATAACCTCAAAACTAACCGTTTTATAACTATTGGGAGGGGTAAAATTAGAAAAAATTCAAAAAAAATGGGGTATAGCCGTTGGAACCGTTGGGCCAGGCCGGGCCAGTTCCGGCTCCAGGCTGGTTCAGGGCCGGTTCCGCAGGTTTCGGGCCGGTTCACGGTTCCAAAAAGCCCTAAACCAGCCCAGCCCACTACAGTAACCAGTTCGGGCCGGTTCGGGTTACTGTAGCATCGGGCCGGTTCGCGAGCTGGGCTTTTTTAGGGCCAGTCGGGCCGATTTTCGGGCCCAAACCGGCCCGGGCTCATGTCTAGATAGATTGCAGCCTTAAGCTGATTTATGTTAAAAGTAAGGGAGAAGTATAAGTCCTTCTTTGACACCTTGATGAAATCTTTGAAATTTGCATGGATGTCGGAATGCCAGGCAGCCTTTGACGAGCTCAAGGAATATCTCTTGTTGCCCCAACTACTCTCTCGGCTTATCAATGATGAGAAACTCTAACTCTACTTGTCAATCTCTAACTGATCCGTTTGTTTTGCACTTATGAGACAGGATACTACTCTACAAAAGCTGGTATACTACGTTAGTCGTATACTCCTTGAATCAAAAATTAATTATAAACCTATTGAGCAGGTGGCATTCACTGTCATCATTACCGCTAGGCGCCTTCATCCCTACTTTCAAGTATTATTAACTGACCAGTCTCTGAAAAAAATATTATAGAACAGGGACACCTTGGGCCGGCTTACTAAATGAAGCATTGAACTTGGTGAATTCGACATTGAGTACCAACCGAGACCAATCATCAAAGATCAGGCCCTAGCAGACTTAATTTTCGAATGTACTCTCCCAAACCTCATTGAACAAGCTACTAACAATCATTTGGAAGGGTGCCTACCACCATCATGGACCGTACACAGTCAGACGGGTTCTCCAATTCATTAGGAAGCAGTATCAGCCTCATCCTAATAGGTCCAGACAATTTCAAAACGGAATATACACTCTACTTCGATTTTTGAGCCACCAATAATTAGACCAAATACGAAACACTTTTGATAGGACTACAAATCACAGCATTATTGGGGGGCCAAAGACATTCGGGTCTTTACCGATGGCCAGCTTATAGTTAAATCAATCGAAGGAACATACGAATCCAAGGAGTCGATGATGGTGAAGTACCTAGCCAAACTTGAGGAAGAGATGGAAAAGTTTGACAAAGTTGACATGTAACAAATTCCTAGATCTAAGAATGCTAAAGCCGACACATTTTTTAAACTTGTTGGCTGCATCTTGGTAGCTACTAGTCAAACAGTCCATGTCGACAACCTCCTATATTTGATTATTGATGAATCAGAGTAAATCTTGATAGCTGATAACTCACCGAGTTGGAAAGACACCATTCTGACCTACTTAAAGAATGGCCAATTATCAAACTTGCCACCGGAGGCAACAAAGGTCTAGCACCAGGCTACGCACTACGCCATCATTAATGAGCCCTTTACAAGAACTCTTTCACATATCGTTACCATTAGTGCTTAACACCAGAAAAGGGGAATAACGTCCTTAGGGAAATTCATGAAGGGGTATACAGCAACCATTTAGGCGCTTAAAATGTAACCAACAAGGCCTTATGCCAAGGGTTCTTCTGGCCTACCATGAAGGCCGGCGCAAAAACTTATGTCAAGAAGTGTGATAAGTGTCAGCACTTCTTTTCAGTACCATACCAACCTTCCTCTGAGCTCTGCCCGATCACAAGTCTATGGCCATTTGAATAATGGGGAATGGATATTTTGGGGCCATCCCTACAAGCTACCGAATAACGAAAGTTCCTCATCGTGGTCATAGATTATTTCACTAAGTGGATAGAAGCTAAACTGTTAGCACAAATTACGATTGGTAAGATAAAGACTTTCGTGTGGACATCCATTACCACCCAGTTCGACCTACTCCGTGTCCTTATCACCGACAATTGTAAGCAATCCAACAACAAGAGCTTTCGAGAATTCTGTAACAAGCGTGAAATTCAGTATCATTTTACCTCTGTCGCATATCCACAAGCCAACAGTCTCAATAAGGTGACCAACAAAACGATCCTGCAAGGGTTCAAAACGATATTCGACGAAGCAGAGGGGTTCTAGGTAAATGAACTCCCTAGAATCCTTGGGCCTATCAAACTACGCCTAGAAAAGCCACAAAGAAACACCATTCGGCCTTACTTATGGATGCGAAGCAATCCTTCTGGTGGAAATTGGAATTAATTTATTGCATGTAGACCAATACCAATTGGAGTCTAATGAGCCCGCATTACACAAGCGACTGGATCTCTTCTTAAAATTACGAGACTGTATCCACTCGAATAGTAGCCTATCAGTAACAAGCTTATACTCTCTCAGCTCTATACCTTGAAAGTGTCATCAACGAGTTGACATGGTCCACTCTTGTAGCTTTATGCCTTGAAATAAGTCGTCAATACGAGATGTAATGCTGGACAAGGTAGATGCAGCCCACTCCTTCGGCTCTATACTTCAAAACGTATCGTCAATACAAGATATAACTCCTAATAGGGTAGACACGGCCACTCTCTCAGCTCTCCACCTCAAAATGTATCATCAATACGTAATGTAACTCTTGACTAGGGTAGACACAATCCACACCTTAAAACATGTCATCAATACGGGATGTAACTCCTGACTGAGTAGACATGGTCTACTCTTTCGACTCTATGCCCCTAAAATGTGTGGACAATATGGGATGTAACTCCTGATCGGGTAGATGCGGCATACTTCCTTGGCTCCATACCTCGAAACGCATTGACAATACGGGAAGTAAATCCAGATTGGGTAAACACAACCTATTCTCTTGGTTCTATACCTTGAAACATATCATTAATATGGGATGTAACTCCTGATTGGGTAGACACGGCCAACTCCCTCAGCTTTAAGTCTCAAAACGTATCGTCAATACAAGATGTAACTCCTGACTAAGTAGACACAGCCCACTCTCTCAGCTCTACACCTCCAAATGCGTCGTCAATATAGGATGTAACTTCTGACCAGATAGATATGGCCTACTCTCTCGACTCTATCCCTTAAAAAGTTGAGCACCCTCTCTCATAGTTTCTCGACTATGCACCCTACAAGAGTTTCACACTTCCACTCTTGGTCCAATGCCTGACATGGGGCCATAACAAGATTTTACCATCGTTTCTTAGCACACAGATCATATTACACAAACTAAGTTTGTGTCTTGATCCCTCAACTCGAACGTCTTACTGAGTTTCCAACACTCTATCTCTCAGTTATGATACAATCAGAGACAACTCAAAGTTAAAGTCTATCAAAGACTTCATAAACAAAGTTAGTTTCAATATACAATGGACACATGACTGGAGCAAAGTTCACACAAGGGGAAATCACAGAATTTAATGTTGGATCCTTCAGTACAATTAAGCAATAAGAACATCAGATGACAGAGAAACGAGTTCAATATTTATTCATCAATATCTTTACAAAACAAATTAGAGTCTATACAAATGGAAGTAGAAACAGTAAGGGTAGTTAACTTCAACACAATGCGATGTTTACATATCAAAGGTACATAAATTTGGAAGTGGGAAATATAAAGGAAATAAAATACAAAAAGTGGAAATTGCAGAGAAAGAGAAAGATAGGCTACATCAAGTTGCTTCTCCTCTCTCGCTGATTCTAGAAGGAGACGGGATAACTCCACAGCAAATAAACCAGGTTCGTTCTTCCAATCCTATCTTCATATATTTCAATTCCCCACTCATCGGCCTTATTGATGGAACCTCATATCGATAGTTCTATAACTATCTTCTAAGATCATGTTAACTCTTATACTTCCTAGGCATCCCTGTTTTCTAACATATTTCATCACTCATAAAACAAAACTTATGTCAATGACCTCATCCCATCTAATAATATGATGGAACGTCACCAAATACGTCTTCTATTTATAACCAAAAGAGGCATATTAGATACGCTTCTCAGCGATCGAAATGACATTCTTCACAACTGAAATGGTATCTTTTGCATTAAACGCTCCACCATCATGCCTTTTCTATTAACCCAAAATTGCTTCACTTTCATGCCCATTGCACTTACCCAAAACCACTCTCTATATGCCCTTTCAAATTACTAAATTCTTACCGCCTTAACTCTCCTTCTAATGCTACTTCTCCGAACTAACATTAGAAGTGGGGGCAAATGATGATATCAGATCCAGTAGTCGTTACTAAAGGCTTGCGAACTACCAAACTCACTAGGCTTGGTCGTTAAGCCCATGAACAACTGAACGTGCTTTCGATCTCTCGATTGTGTGCTCTCTCCACTTTACCCTCATAGAAGGTAGTCTCTTCATCTCTCGGTCCCCTGACCTCTTGATCATTCTAACTCTTAACCTCCGACTTTCTCAATTGTCCTTACTCCTTATTGGGTACCCTCAATATATACGGAAGTAATTCCCATTACGCGACAAGTCCAACATATGACCATCCAATAATTTGGTATTAACAAAGCAGCAAAAATGATAACTCAGTTCTGAGGATCCAATTTCAGGCAATACCAATAAAAAGTTCTATCACAATTATAAATGATCAGAGTTCTAAAAGATTAACTTTCTTAAAAGGACAATTAACTTTCTTAAAAGGACAGAATAGTGAAAAGGGTAAATATAAATCGAGCAAATGGACAGAACAGTGAAAAGGGTAAATAAATATTAAGCAAGTCGAAAAATAAAAAAGAAAATACCAAGTGAGGAGCTCTATACTCCAACAAAGTTTAAACCTTCTTCAATCTGATTTGGACTTCCCTTAGTTGCGGGGAAATCTCTCTCATTGAGGAAGTAAATCTTTATGAATACTCTCAACAAGGTAGGAAATTTTCATTACAACTTAAACCTCCCTTAATTGGTAGGATCCAAAATCCCCTAGAGATTTTTTAGTACAGTCCCTATAAGTTTGGAAGATCTCCGGTGATCTCTCTACAAAGAAACTAGAGTTTTTACTTCCCTAAAAATGTATGAGATTTGTCATGCATGCATGTTATATATATTCAACACAAGCAATTGGCCATGTACATTCATTAACTTTACACTTATCATATAAAGGCAATAGATGGCTACTCTATTACTCTATTTAGTCTATTTCTCATTCTTTCTCACTACTTTTTCTTACTTGAACGTCGAAATCTTTCACACTAGAACTCTCTCAGCGGTATTTGCAAGTCATATTTGTTTTGAAGGCTTAAAAGATTCATCGCACTAGACCCCCATTGGGTCAACAGAGCAGTTATCTGTAAAGTAAAACACATCTCTAACAACTTTATACATCAATTGCCTTAATTCATATCCTCTAACAAACTAACAAAATGGGGTTTGTGGAAAGAGAAACTAGCCACCTGTTGTATTCCAAATTCTTGGGATGGGAAAAACCAATTCAATAGCCTTTACTGGAATTTCAAAAACATAATGAAATACTACTCTTCAACTAGAATACATTGGTGCTCCATGTTGCGAACAAAGCAAACCTTTGACCTGAAGCTACTCAATATCTTTCCCAACATATCTTAAGTAACCGCATTGAAGTTTAATGTCACAACTAAACTCGATAAGATTAAACATAACTTAAAACTAAGGCCAAGCGCACTTGATGAAAGACATACAAGTACCTTAACTAGTTGTCACAATTTAATTCTCACACATAGAAGCAAACCTAATTGTCAATACTATGAAGTTCCAGATGAACAAATAGTTGTCAGTTGAAAATTTTCTCTTGACAATGATTGCTAAAGAGAGAACAATTAATCAACCCAGAGAAAATGGTTTATGAGCTAACAAAAAGTCTATGAAAATTAGTATTTTTGTATGTAAAATTAAGGATATACTCCTAATATTATATAAGTTTGGTAGAATACATAGCATGATCATCACATACAATCATATTCTAAGGTTCTTTTCTATATCATGTTCCTCAAAGTCTTGCCAATGTAGCCACCACGACCACCAAAGCTAAACCACCCTTTATATATACCTGCATAAGCACAGGCATGTGAGCATGGGTACACCTGCATACACAGTGCTAAATAGGAATGCGGACTAAATCAATATTAAACTCATAATCGGTCAGTCATTGAATAAACTACATTGGTGTTGCCTTATGAACCTAGTTTGTTCAAGAAGCAAGGATTTTCTCAAGGAAATAAATAAAGCAGTTCTTGATTCCCAAATCTTTAGATAAGTTCCAAAAAACTAGATTGGTCATGTTACAAACAAATTAGTTTTCCTTTTTTGAGTCCAAGTCTTTACTATCATGTCATTGCCATGTACTCATAGGTACTCATAACACTAAAAGATATCATGCTTTCTGAAGGGTGATGTGACACAGATATAATAGTGTAGTGTGGGCTTTTAGTTTTTGGACTATTTTCATGGTTTGCAGTTCCAACAAGCATATATAGTTATCCTCTAAGCCTCTAACTATCTACCTACCATTTGTTACAAAGGAAGCTATTGAAATGCAGAATCACTAGGCCATTATTTTTTAGAAATTTACCAGTTTTAATGTTCCAAGGCCTCTGCAAAGGCAACCATAAGTCAAAATAGCATGCTAGAAATCTCCGTGACAATGAGATGGAAGCAACACTAGGAAAATATATGCTTGATAACAACAAAATACTAAGGTAAGACTATAAATAGCGACCTGTAAGAATGGTGTAACTGCTACCTACTGTCTCCAATATGGACCTGGTGAAATTGAATTCTCCATGAAGATGCGGAGTACCAATGGCTAATCACTAAGACCCCATACATCTTTACACACACAAACTACCAAATCAGATCCGTAGCTGCTTGTTTCTTATTTAATTTATACAAAGACAACATAATGGATAAGGTGTTTAGGAGGCTAATTACATTTGACATTTTGCTCCTAAGAGGTTTCCATCACGACCTCAGAAAAATAAATCTAGATGATCTTGGAAGCACTGGTGGTACTGACCCAAAAGGTATCAGTAGAAAAGATTACATCCAAGACATCTATGTCATGCCTTAAGTCTTCAAAGGATTCCTCAAGACCTAGTAAAGGCTTCTTAACATTTGATCACGTATCAAGCAAACATACCTCTTATCCAAAGGTTGGGATTCAACTCACATTCTTGACCGCAACTTACACTAGAAGCAACTTTGACCTCATCTACTTTCTACTCAGTATCCCTACATCTCTGATTAACATGATAATAATTTTAGACTTTTCTCAACTAGAAGGATGTTGTATTAACTCTAACCAACATATTTATTTTATTTCATACTCTTATTTCTTCTCATCAACCAAAGACCTTGGCAACATTCCATTCATAATAGTTTCTAAAATTTGTTGACGTCCTTATAAAGTAGAGGTAGACCATAACCAATCAACATACAATTTAGAACAAGGACACACATGAACGAAGGAAAATTTTAAGTTAACTACAATGTCATCTAGATTAAATGGTACACTCTAATGAGCTATCACCAAAAAAAAAAGAAAGAAAGTAAGTAACACAAACAAAGCCATGCAATGTTATACAATATACATGTGTGTGTGTGTGTTTATATATATTTGGGTTAGCTCAAGGTGATTTAGCTACACTAGGTATAGTGAATGCCTATTCCCTAGTTTCCAAGCAAAGTAAAACATGAAGTAAATATCTGAGAAGAAGAAATGGAATATAGTGATGTCAAGTGAAAATGACCTACAAAGAAAAGACACTAACACAAACATGACAAGCTTGCAAAAATATAAACTTTTGCACAATTATAAATTCTAAAATGTTGTACACTACCATATCTAAAGAATATGTGCATAAGCCACAAAAAGAGACTAGTTCTGAGAAATATTCATGCCACATAGAATAGGGCATACATGTGAGAACTAACTAGCACTTAGGAATACTTCCATATGAGGAACAACATTGAACTAACCAAAGCCACTTAAAACTAACAAAAGATAATCCAACGCACCAATACAAGAACACCACATTAAACAAAAGATCAATAATAATCATAATTATATGATTTCAACAATGAGGACATATTCAGCACATCCAAAGGTGTACAAATACAAGATATTTGATTTTGGTCCAGAAATCAATTGTAAGGAGGGAGAACTTTTGATAACTAGTGGCTCGGATGCGAATAAGTATTGCTACATGTCTCCAAATATATATTGGGAGCTTGGTTTTCATGAGCAATGGTCTTGCAATCAACTAGAGATATTTAATAAATGACTATGTTACAAACCTAACACAAGCCATAAGAGATGCTAGGATAAGACCTAGACGAGTAGTAACAAGGCAACAGCCCTTAAGGGCCATCGAGCAAGTCGCTCAGGCCACAGCACACACACCTTGCACATGCACATGCCACTTAGGCAATGAGCTGCCTAATGCCATCACCAAACCACAATCAAGAAGAAGAGTCCATAAGGATTTTGGACTCCCAAGATATCTAAAAGACATGGGAGTGCTTGCGGAAAAAGAGACAGGTCAAGTAGAGCCACGTGCCAAAGTATGCAACACAGACATGGCTCCTTCAGGACTCCCAAGAAAATGTAATGCTAATGATGTTTTGACTTGAGCAATTAAGATAATTAAGAAAAAGGCTTAAGGAAACCAAAAATTATGGAAATCGGAGAAGCACTGTTTAGTAGAGTTGAGGGTCCTAGTGGAGCAGGGATAAGGCATTATTCAGATCTAGATTACTTAAGGACCTCCAAGCAGATTATCATGATTGATGAAAGTGATTCAAGCAATAAATTGAAAATAGCTTGAGGAAATCAAAAATCAGGTAAAAAGAAGGACAATGGCTTGATGAAGTTCAAAGCCCTAAGTTCGGTAAGCAAACCCTAACCGAAGAGATAAAGAATGGGAAGAAGTGAGTTCTAAGTCCCAGAAGAGACTATTATTTAAGAAAAGATTCGCTTAATCATTAGGGGATGAAATTCCAAGATAGCAATATAACCCAAATTAAGAATCTTGATTGAGTGGTTTAGTTGATTAATAGATTAGATTAGATGAAGATTGATTTAAATTCAGATCTAGATCTGGATTTAGTCATTAGAGTTTCACTTTAAGTACATTTCTTTGGAGCACAAAGGAGACTTGTTTTCTCTAGTATTACAACACTTTTCGAGTTATCCTTAGATGCAAAAAGGTAAGGCTTTCAATCAAGCCATGAGGGAGAAAGTAAGCCACAACTATCAATACTAACTCTAACCCTAATCAAACTACATTCTCCTAAGCCAAAACTGTCAACCCTAACTCTAACTCTAATTTAACTACATCCTACCAAGCCAACCTTTTCATGTGCTACAAGTGCTATAAGGGGCTTTTGCACTCCATGACCTTTTAAATATCAAGTCAAACTACCTGCTGCCCCAACAATTTGGTGCTTTCATTGAGAAGATAGCATCCAATCCATCAAAGGGGCAAGCACACATCAAACCATCCCATGGCCAAATAAGTAAAGCAACTCACTCAATGTGAGTATCTTGATGCTGTAGAGAATCAGATTGCACAAAATACTAACTAGCTAGCCCAAACCAACACCAACATTCAAGAAACTAATAAGCGTATAGCTCATTTGGAGCAAAATGTGCAAGCCATGATGGAGATGCTATGAAATATGCAGCCTGGATCAAGTGCCGAACGCAAGAGACTCAATCATGGTGAGATCTACCAAGCTATCATGTTGTCCAGTCCATAACAAGTGATAAGGAGTCTAGATCTTATCTTTACAAGCCTAAATCTGAATCCTCTAGTAGTGGGGAGGAAGATCACGTCATGCCTACTACCCAAGAAGCTGATGATTGGCTAAGAGTAAGGAAGAGAAGCCACCGAGAACTAAGGTAGCGGACAGTAGAACATAAGCTTGAATTTGCCAGTAGCACATATAGCCAAGATCTATTTCAACTATATCCTATAGACAAATATGATCTGGATTCTACCTTGAAAATGAATCATAGCAATGGATGTCGTGGCTCAAAAAATGATACCATGCAAGACACAAAAACTTGTCATAGAATCGTTTTGTCAAAGAGATGATGAAATGCTTTGTGACACAAGTTATGTTGATAATAATAAGGCCCTATCGAAGTTAAGACAAACAGATTCCTTAAAGGATTACCAAAAGGAATTCAAAAAACTATGACCCCATATTAATTGGCTCGAGAAAGAATTGATTCGAGCCTTTGTAGCTGGTCTCAAGCATGAGTTGGCCATTGAGGTTAAGTTATAGCGTCCCAATTCACTAATGCATGCTTTGCATATTACAAGACTCAAGGAAGATCAATTATAGAATATTCGATGGGCAGCAAGGCCACAAAACACCATGGCAGCCCATAGCTTTGCACAAGCTCATAGTAGAACACTATTACCCTTTGGCGTATCAACCGCGAGTATAGCTAGGTCTAATTACCTTAAAGCTCTACTATCAACCATTAAGAAGCTATCCTACGTAGAGATGGAAGCTAGAATAGCAAAAGGGCTCTGTTTTAATTGTGTCGAGATGTTTCAACCCGGCCACAAGTGCAAAACCCCACGGATTTATATGGTGGAGCTCATGAGTGATGAGGTGTTACGCCCCGAACCAGGGTCATGAGCAGCCGCCCGTTACCCTGAATACCGACTGTATTTTTATAGAAAATCGGACAGAACCTCTCCATATTTTGGAGGTCTCTCAAGTACAATTTGACCTGTATAATTCACAACCATCATATCAATCAAATAAAAGGGTCATCCCGACCTTAAGACAATGAATCAAAACATAGCAGACAACCAGGACAATGCAAGACTTTTTAATACTAGCAGTTCTAGTCACAGACCTCTACTGTCATGTCCAATTAGAGCATGAGCAGCCGCCACACCGAACGAGCATAAAGTTTATACAATATACAACAATTTCCCAAGTAAAGATTTTTAAATGCTTACAGGTGCCTCAATGCAAGTAAAAGTGGGAGTTTCCCAAACAATGTCCATAATTTATACAATCATCCCATATAAATGTACACGACCAACTTCGAACCTCAATATCATGACATCGCAGGGTCGAAATAAAATAAGGATTTCAAATTTTTTATTTGAATTAAATCTCACCGTCGTGAATATCGAATCCACCAATATGCTATGAAAACCTCTAGAGCTTGTAATATCGCTCTATCACAGTAATCCTGTCTGAGGAAGGTAAGGAGAGGGGTGAGTATCAGAGAAGATATCCAGTGAGTGAGGGTATTAATATCAAGCATAAATAGTATGGGTGAACCGTTGGACTGTCAAATAATATTATTCGTAACAATAATTTACATTTTACAGTAAAATATAATATGTTTAACAATTTGAAATCATTTAACCAATCACATGATATCAAGCATATATGCATCCATTAAAAATCAAGTATTATTAGAGCAAGCCAAAAATGATCCTAGCAGATGTCAACCATGACCAAGAACAGACGCATCGGGGGTTTTATTATGTATAAAGTTTAAAAATCGCTCTCTACCCTGACGTTGGCCATGAGTTCACTGGGGCTAGCTCATCATCGTGTATAAAACCCCGCCCGGTGCTAGAAGGTGGCGTCACACACGTCCTCCTCCTTACGTTGGTTCAACCGACTGCGCCTATAGCCATTAGGCATATGACGTTTGCAGATACTTCCTGTAGAATCATATCCGAGTAACCCGGTGTCTCTACAAACGCCCTTCGTAGTTATGGGATTTATCAAATAACATCATCTCATCACAAGTGGGTACCCAGCCCATACAGTTCATCTCATCACAAATGGGTACTCGGCCCATACAGATCATCAAAACATTTTAAATCCATGTGTCAATGCGACGGTAGAATAGAAAACATATCTAGTTCTCAAATAATGGCACAATATCATTTCATTTCAAACTATGGATGCATAATCATCGGAAATATAATTGACGACACTCCAAATATCACAAAACAAGTTTTGAAATTTAATATCATACGTCGAGTCCATACATATCGAAAACATGTTTTATGAAAAACACGGTAGAAACAAGTTTTACTATTTCATGCAAGATATTAGAGTCTCACTCACATTCTAGGGAGGGTAGACACTCCCTATTTCTAAAATCAAACCAAATCGACTCCTCGAATCTCCAAGAAAATCAACCTAATCAGATTATCACAATTGTCATCAAATTTTCAATTATTTTTAGGGTTTATCATCTTCCCTAAGTTTGTATAAATCTTAATTCCTCAATTTATAAATATACACTAATGTCATCAATTTCATTCCATTTATAAGTAAATAACCAAATCAAAATCAAGCTAAATTCAAAGCTAAAACCGTTCAAAATCGAAAACAAGTCTAAAATACATAAATTTCCTACAAGTTAGAAAAATCTTTGAAAATCATATACTTTTCAATTCTCCTCCGATTTCTTCAAACCATATGTCATGTTAAAAGTATTGAAACCTATTTTCATATTACGAAAATTGTATTTCAATTTCCTATATGCAAGACAACTTAAAATGAAAAAGATTGTACCAATCCCTAAACTTAGATCCAATCTCTGACTATTTTCATGCATACGTCAAATTAAACTCTAAAAGAACTATTCAAATCAAGTCAGCCTGATTCTATCATATGAAATGCATTCTTACTCTAATTTACCCTAAATTTACCCTAAATGCATTCAATTTATTGAATCAGTCAGAAATCCCTCACCTAGGGTTTTCTTGACTCGTAAATCTAGTCTCCATTCTCCATTCGGTTCAGTCTAAAACCTGCGCAGGAGATGAGTGCAAACCCAGCCTAGGGTTTTGAAGTTAAGTTAACGACTGCCGATTGGGGCTCTGCAAGAGTGGTAGAAGGCACGCGAGCGTGTGAGCAGGGAAGGAGCATTGTAGTCGCGCGCGCAAGGAGAGAGAGAGAGAGAGAGACTCACGATAGCGAGGAAGAAATAGAGTCGCGAGAAATAGAGAGGGAAAGGGAGAGAGAAAACTGAGAGGGAAATGAAGGGAGAGATGATAGTGGTTCAAGGTGGCTGTGGGTGGCGGTGAAGGAGCGGTTAGCGGCGGAGAATCACGGCGGAGTAAAAGAAATCGCCGTGGGAGAGGAAGGGATTGAGAGAGAGATTGATAGAGAGAGAGAGAGAGAGACCGTGGGAAAGAGGGAGCGACAGTGAGCGAGTGAGAAATGATGGAACACGGCAGCGGTGGGTGGCGATCGGTTGCGGTGGCGGCGGAGGAGGAAGAAGATGAGGCAACCGCAAGAAGAAGGTGAAGAGGCGGAGAGAGAAAGAAAATGAGAGAGAGGAAGAATTAGGGCTTTAAGCCCTAATTCGATATATATATATATATATATATATTATTATTATTATTATTATTATTATTATTATTATTACTATATATATTTTTATTTAGATAAATAGATTTATAAATAAATAATTGAGTAAATAATTAAATTAATAAATGAAAAATATATTCTTCACATCATGAATTGGAATACGGATACTTTGAATATACAAAAAAATTTGAATTAAAAACCCTAAAATCGAAAATCAATAAAATTAAAATTTCTCTCTATGTATATAAACCGAAAAATATTTTATTTAATTTAGGAAACGGAGTACAAAAGTACGACACCACAAAGTCGGCGTTACATGAGGAATCTAAATAGCCCATAGATTAAGAACACCAAAAGCCTTTTTCTTATGAAACTATGTCTCAAAAGGATTCAAATTCCGAAGAGGATTTACTGGTCATAATCCGTACAATGGCTAAAATCGAAAGGCCCAATGCGCACAAGTGCATACGTTGGCAAGAAGGAAGTGACTGTGATGATCGACAACAGATTTGCCCTCAATTTTATCAACCTTAGGATTGCCAAATCCTTAGGACTACCTATTGAAACAGTGGAAGAGTTTGAAGTTCGAGTGGCAATTGGTGAAAAGCTCAAACGTAGTGAAGTTCATAGAAAAGTGAATCAATGGATCCAAGGGTTAGAGTTGCAAGTCGATCTCTATTCTTTGCAACTAGTAGGCTAGGATGTTGTTCTTGGAATGCAATGGCTTGAGAAATTAGGCTGAATTATTTTTTATTACAAGTGTATGGAGATGGAATTCTTACATGAAGGCCAATGGATCAAGTTGAAGATGGACAGCTAAACTATAGTCAAGGGAGTTGAGATGAGATCTATATAGTCCATGATGAAAAAAAGTGGTCGGATCTTTGTGATCTAGATCTCATTCCAACCAACAGCCCAAAACGTGCCCAAAGATGATACTCAACCTCCTATGGATATCCTTTCAATTCCCGATGAGATCCAAACTTGTTTGGATAAATATGCCCAAGTTACCTTGGAACCAAAAACCCTACAATCTCAAAGAGACTTCGATCACTCTATTATCCTCAAAAGTAATTCAAATCTCATCAATATACCCCCTACCAATATGCTCACTACAAGAAGGAGGAAATATAGTGGCAAATGAAGGAGATGCTTGAGAATGGCCTAATTTGTCTAAGTACCGGCCCGTTTTCTAGCCCAATGTTACTTGTCAAGAAAAAGGATAGATCATGGCACTTTTGTATAGACTATCGAGCATTGAACAATGCTACCATCAAGAATAGATTCACAATACCTACCATTGATGACATGTTAGTTGAGTTAGGAGGTGCAAAATTCTTTTCCAAGCTTGATCCAATGGCAGACTACCACTAAATTTGTGAAAAGGATGCCGATGTGCACAAGACAGTTTTTAGGACGCACAATGGTCACTATGAGTACCTTGTGATGCCTTTTGGTCTTTGCAATACCCAAAGTACATTTCAAGCCTGTATGAATGACCATTTTAGACCCACATTGTCTTCTTTGATGATATTCTTGTTTACTCAAAATCGTGGAAAGAGCACCTCACACACTTAGAGTATGTATTGAAAACCTTAGCCAAAAACCAGTTTTTTCTTAAGCTGTCCAAGTGTATCTTTGGCCAACAAAAAGTTAAATATTTAGGGCACATAATCTCTATTGCTAGAGTGAAAGTAGACCTCAAAAAGATTGAGGCATTGTTAGCATGCCCAAAGTCCAAAAACCTAACCGACTTGGATGTTTCCTTAGTTTAACTAGTTATTATTGCTAGTTTGCCAAAAATTATGGCAACATTGCGAGACCGTTGATCAATATGCTGAAAAAAGATTGTTTTTTATGGAATGAGGCTAGTGAATGAGCCTTTGAACTACTCAAAACAGCCATGACTGGAACCTTAATCCTTATAATGCCCAATTTTGACTATGAGTTTGAAATTCACATGGATGAGAGTTCAATAGGGGTGGGTGTTGTTCTAGTCCAAAAGGAAAGACCTCTAGCCTATTTAGCAAGACTTTAAGTAAGCAAAAGAAGTTTTGGTCAGTCTATGCACCTGAGATGTTGACTATCATAGAAGTTGTTCGTATTTGGAGACCTTATTTCTTAGGAAGAAAGTTTAAGTTTGTCATCGACAAGCAACCATTAAAAGCCTTATTGCAGCAATGAATCACCATCCCCCAGCAACAAAAGTGGGTGGAAAAGCTTCAAGGATATAATTTCGAAATAGCCTACTAGCCTGGTAGAGAAAAGAAGGTAGCTGATGCATTATCTCGATGCGATGATAGTGTAATTTTGCATGCAATTTCAAATCCTACTTGGGAGATATGGGATGAAATCTAAACTACCATTCCTAATGATGATTTCAGCAAAGCAATGATGCAGAAACTTGAGCAAGGAAGTCAAAAATGATTAGAAGTTTTGGTGAAATGGAAAGACCTTGAAGAAGAGGATGCCACGTGGGAAGACATACATCACTTCAACTGAAGTTATCCCACATTCGACCTTGAGGGCAAGGTCATTCTCTAAGGGGTGATTGTTATGGATCTAAGAAAGCCATGAGAGAAGTTGGGGTAAGATCTAGACAAGCAGTAGTAAGGCGATAGCCCTTAGGGGCCATCGAGCCAATCGTACGGACCGCAGCACGCGCACACAGTACATGCGCATGGCATTTAGGCAGTGAGATGCCCAATGCCATCATTGAGCTATAATCAAGCAGAAGAATTGAAAAGGATTTAGGACTCCCAAAATGTCTAAAAGACACGGGAGTGCTTGAGGAAAAAAAGGCAGGTCAAGCATAGCAGCATGCCAGAAAGTCCTACACGGACACGGCTCCTCCAGGACCCCTAAGCAAACATAATAGGAATGATGTTCTAACTCAACCAGTCAAAAGAATTAAGGAAAAGGCTCAAGGAAACCTAAAATCATGGGAATCGGAGAAGATCTACTCAATTGAGTCGAGAGTCCTAACGGAGTATGAGACAAAGCATTATCCAAATATGGATTTCATAAGGACCTCCAAGCGGGCTACCACAATTGATGAAAGTGATTAGAGCAATAAACCTAATGCTGAATATAGCTCGAGGAAATCGAAAATCAAGCAAAAAGAAAGAAAGTAGCCTGATAAAATTCAGAACCCTAAATTCGATGAGCAAACCCTAACCAAGGAGATAAAGGATGGGCAGAAAAGAGTTCTAAGTCTCCAAAGAGACTATTATTTAAGAAAAGATTGGCTTAATTCATTAGGGGATAAGATTCCAACACTAAATTGAACTCTTGGCAATATAACCTAGATTAGGAATCTTGATTGAGTGATTTAGTTAATTAAGAGATTAGATTAGATTAAGATTGGTTTAAATTCAGATCTAGATCAGGATTTGATCATTAGAGTTTCACTTTAAGTGTTAGTCTTCAATGTATAACTTAGTTCTATAAATACCTATGGAGGTCTAGTGTAATATTCAAACTTTTGAATTGATTTGTTTCAATAAATTATCAAGTTAAGTTTTTCTTTCAAGTACTTTTCTTTGGAGCACAAAGGAGACTTGTTTTCCCTAGTATTACATCGCCTTTTGAGTGATCTTCAAGTGCAGAAAGGTA
Source organism: Dillenia suffruticosa (assembly GCA_033439265.1). NCBI lineage: Eukaryota > Viridiplantae > Streptophyta > Magnoliopsida > Dilleniales > Dilleniaceae > Dillenia > Dillenia suffruticosa. The sequence continues at coordinate 6,470,175 of JAVTVX010000027.1, forward strand.
AAGCTTTCAATCAAGTCATGAGTAAGAGAGAAAGCCACAATTATGAACCCTAACCTTAATTCTAATCCAACTACATCTGCCGAAACCAACCCTTTCATGTGACATAAGTGCTATGAGAGGGTTTTGCACTCCATAACCTTCTAAACATCAAGTCCAACTATCTATTGCCCCAACACTATGTCATACCATTTTCGGGATGAACTTGAGCAATAGGATATTCAACTTTTATACCAATAGACATGTAATAATCATATATTGAGAGTGAATTGTTTTGATAGTATAATCAAAAATTGTGCTTGTAATCGAATAATTTGAGTGAACAACCTCGAAAATGCTAGATTTTAAGTTGATAACAAGCACACATAAGACCATCTTGTGGAGTTATCAATTAAAACATTTAAAATATCTAAATAGTCCACATATATCATCATGTAATTGATTCAAAAATGTAGGGGACTAAATGTCAATTTTGCTTGGTGATGGCTTTATTATCAATTTGTCTTGAGAGTATGCAGCAGATGAAAATTCATAAAATTAAAGAATTTTCATGTTCTTCAGTGGATGTTTAGAAAAATTTTAAATAATTTGTTGTATCAATACAAATTCAGGATGATCCAAACAATCTTGCCATAAAAGAAATGCATTTGGATTAATAAACTTGTGGTTTATTATTGCATTTACTTCTATTAATTGAATATATGTATAATAAAGGCCTGAAGAAAAAACTGACTAACTCTCCGATATTTGCTTATATCCCAAGTCAATATCAATAAGGCATAAACATTCAATATTTTCCATATTCGTTATCTCTACATGATAACCACTGAGACGAATATTTTTTAAATTTACTAAATTTTTGTGGAACTTAGAGAGAGTAGTGCATTATTGATCATTAAATTTATCCCTCCTAATAGTAAGACATTTGTTCTTTAGAAACCTTCAATCAAGTTTATACTACCATATATAGTATTTACATTTTTCTTTCCCATATTAAGATGAGAGAAATACATTTTACTTTGAGCATAGTATAGATAGTTGCACTACCTGTAAGACAAAGTTCCTCATTTTCGATATTAGATCCAATAGTAGATGTCATAGTATTCTTAGATTTTTCATAAATAAAAAAAATAGATAAATACTAAATTTTAGAAATATTAATGCAATAATAATTATAGATCGATAAAAAAAGTTATTATATTAGTTAATTTTTTTTTACTACTAATATCGGCATCATCAAGAAAATCATGAACATATAAATGAGGCAAATTTTCAAGACCCTCAAAAGTATTATATTTTGATATAAAAAGTTTGCTGCCACATGTTTACCTTTGTCTTTTAAAGAAAATTGATAGATGTGAATAAGATATTTTGGTATACGATATGCCTGTAATCAATGTTCATTCACCTTACATTTTTCAAAAATAAAAAATAAAAAATGAATTTTCTATAATATGCTTTTGTATTGTCATTAGGAGGACTTTATTGAGCTTAAATTTCAAAAAAGGAGCAGGAGTAATTCAAAGGTCTACGAAGATGCACCTAAAATTTTGCTAAGTGTATTTTTTTTTATTATATTAATCGGTATCAGAAATCATATTATGACTAATCCGATTTAAGATCTGTAATGGTCCATTAAGCAAGTTACTCTCCTAACATTATCTGCCCCATGTCTAAATCGCAAGTCAAATTCATGATCTTGATTAAGGGATCTAATACCATATCTTATTAGATCAATTGACCGTCGATAAGACTAATAAGAAGATGACAAAACAAATGCATATTGTACATAGTTTCTAAAGAGACAATTTAGTGGTATAAATTTTTCTCCTCCAATCTGATAATTCCATATTCAAATTCTTATATAATAACAAAAAATACATTTGTACAAAGGACGAAAGTCCATCTCCCCCATTTTTCAGGTGCTAAATAAAATAGTAATTGACTTGTTGAACATCGGAAAATCTGCCTCTAAAAATTATCATCAGACTTAAAAACATCTTGGCTTCCGCTCATCAAACCCTAAAAATCCAATGGTTCACATTAGGTCATCCAAATCACAACGCTGATCACCGACCAGTCCCATAATTGTTTAGTCCATTTTGTGGGTCTTCATCCGTGTGGGCATAAAAGTCCAACGCCAAGCCAAAGAAATAGGAGAGAGAAAAGGAGAAAGAAGAAAACCAAATAAAAGAAAAGATTGGGGGAAAAAATGAAATCTTTTGCCTAAGAAGACATAACAGTTAATATATTTAATAAATAAATTTTAATAACAAAAAATAAATAAGATATATTATTTTCTTTAAGCGTTATTTAAAACTCATACTACAAAATTTACATTTTGAATGCACTGTAGAACTTTTTTTTCTTCCGGTTTTTTTATTTTTTTTAATTTTTCATGAAGTACAAGATTGTTTGATAACAGGTATGATAAACAGTCACGATGCTAAAAGTGGAAATCATAACTGGCAAAGATGTTGGCACAAGAATTCCTATATTTTTTCGTTCGTGATTTTACAATTTGTTTGCTTTAGGAGGCTACTCTCTACATGACAAAAAAAAATGGCATTCTTCCCCATTTTCATTCAAATGGAAAGATTTTTCACAAAATTGCAAGGTAGCTCATAGTTTAGGTTAAAAGATAAATTTGACGAACTAAATTTGGGGCGTCGTTTTAGATGATAATTTATGAGAGAAGAGAAAAGAAGAATTCTGATATCGGAAGATTTATATAAAATATCAATGTAATTAATATTTATTGATTAAATTTAGATGATAATTATTAACTAAATTCATAAAGTTTGTTCATTGCAATTGTGCAATTAGTTAACACATACAGACATAAAATTGATTATAAAATAAACCTTCATTAATGCCATATGGTGATGTATTTATCACTACTACATACATATAATTGAATCAATAGGAGCATTGTAGATTTAAAACTATACCATTGTGGGTAATCTTTGATTATTTAATCATTACATATATGGTATTTAAATTTATTTTACTGAAAAAATTATCTTGATACATAATAGTAAAATTATTTCTGCTTGTATTATATGTAATCTTATTTCATAGTAAATTTAAAATATTTTACAATTAACCAATTTTTATGTAATACGTTGAATTATTGAGCAACTGTTCAAATGACGGCACTATCATTCAAACGATTCTAATACGACGTAGGAAAATTGGTCTTTAGATAGATGTTCGTGAACTCGGTGGGTTGACTTGACAAATTAGTCTTTAGACAGATGCTTTGTGAACTGATGGGGTTGACTTCATTTGCTGTGCAGATGAATTACTTAACCTTTTAAAATTTTTAGACAAATATATGAGATAAATCGATTCCGTAATTTTCTCCTTGAAAAAAGAACTCCCAACATAATGACAAGACCGGTAGCCTTTCTAAAGGAAATTGTTAGAAACTGTGCATGAGTTAAATATATTGGTTCAACATGCATGAGTTAAATCTATTGGTTCAACATCTTTAAAATATGAACTTTTCATTAATGGGGTTGTAGCTTTCGTCGCGACTATGGTGAAAAGTAAATGGGTCAGCCAGCTTTCATGGCAAGCAAAGCCAAAAGCAATGAGAGAGAGAGAGAGAGAAACGAAGAAGTGGTTCAACAGTTTGTATCTGTCTCCATCACGGAGTGATTTTCTTATCAAACAAGAGCACAGCTCACAGGCCTTTAACGTCAACACGTCACATTGTTTTCCCGGCAAGAAGATGAAACAAAAGCTTAATAATTTGGCTTATCTTGAAATGTTTGTCCAACTCTTGACTATGGTCGTCCTAATCATAACTATTTTGAAAATGGATTTCGATTCACAGATAATAATTCTGTTAACCCAAACAAGGTGAGTGGTTATTAGATCGTCTGATTGATTGAATCTGTAAAAAGCCGTCAAAAGATGCTCCGACGGAGAGATTTTGATGTTCAAATCAGAGCACAGTTTTCAAGTATAGAAAATAGACTGAAAGAGAGAACTCTATAATACCTTTTGTGTGCTAAGTGAAGAGACAAAAGAATGTATTTGACTGACGGTTTTTTGTGATATATATATAGTCTTCATACATGGTAAGCCTCTATGTTATCAGGGTACAGAAACTCTAATTTTCTTATGAAAATATCCCGAGACTACATGAATCACAATGAAGGATTTCCAAGGACTTAGAATTTTACCGGTTAGGAAATTTTGGATTGTGTTGGAGATCTTTTTCCTTATTGACAACAATTAGAGATCTCCTTCCTCATTATGGAAGATTGCTCCCGCAATTTAAGGAAAAGTGAATATTACTCCAATTAGTCAAATAGCAATATCAAGCACCAAAAAGGTGCCTAGCCAAATAGCCGACCACATGAGGAGGGTCTATTCGGTATGTGCCGAGAGGGTGAGTTATGTTTACATGACAGGAGATACATGCGTACTCTGACCTGTTAGACTGTGGAATCAAAAGATCTCGAATCTTACGATGATAGGTATTTGGGCTATGTTCCATCAACTTCAAATAAATTAAATTTCTAACTCAAACTATGAACCCTATTTCCTTTCTTAATCTAAAAAAACATGTTAACACATTTAATGATATAGTTTGAAATTATGTTAGGCTCGGCTGAGAGGACAAATTATACCCTTTTCTTCGAGTTTAGATATAAATTAAATAAATTCCTACAAAACTTAAGACTATACTTTAAGAGAAGAACATTTAATTGCTTAATATATGACCAAATTACAATAACAGACTCATTCTCAAGTTAATGGTAATTATTATAGAAGTGAACATGCTATGCTATAATAAACAATAATTTTACTCATGTTTTGTTGATATGGTAACTCGACACCGATTCTCTTTAAATAAATTTTTGGATTAGAGTTTTAATTGTAAGAAGAAAACATATATTATGAGAAATTTATCTTTTAATAATTTAATTTAATTTGAAATAGATTTAATCAGATTTAATATAATTATCTATATTGATTATTTAAAAAAATAAATGATATTTTTTAAAAAAATATATTTTACTAAAAAGTGGAAATTACTCCTTAGTTGTCTCATAGTGAATTAACGTGGAGTTGTGGTGGAGTTCCCCAGACCGACGTGGTAGGTGAAGGGTCGATTTCTAAATCCAGCGGTGTAAGAATTAGAAAGAATTTCAAGGACTTAAATTAATTTTATGAATAAATAAAGTATACATGATGATTTGCAAATCGTGGGTATTGAGAAAATTTTATTTGTGAACTTAAAATACAAAATTAAAATCGAATGTGGTAGGAGAGAGCAAGGAAAGAGCAAACCCAACTCAATCAAATAAAATGTTTCTTTTCCCTCTTTCTAATCCAATCTGCTTTGTTTAGGAAAAGGGGTTTGGTCTAACTCAAGTAAGTACAAATACTTTTAGCCTTAAATTAATAGAAAAAACACTCCCATCCCAGGTAGATTTTAATTAGATATCATGTTTGACAAACAATGTGGCCTTTACAATTATTTAATGAGATACTATTACCTAATCCAAGATTACAGGATCTGTACTGCTGGCCATTTTTATTTGTTTTATCCTCTACTTTCTCCCACGTATTTATGTTCCTTGGACTCCTACCACACACATAACAACGTATGAATAACAACAGGAACTTACAATGGATTTTCTTTCTAATTTCCATTTACATATAAGTGACAGCAATTGAGTAGAAACATGATGTTGATGTGCAAATACAAATAATAAAACCAAAGGAATGTAGAGGAGGCGACTTTGACACATTTACAAACACATTAAATCTTGGCAAGATATATAAAAAGAATTTAAAATATTTTTATCAAAAGAACTAATTAATTGTAGTAGTCATTGTGAGGAAATAAAAAAATTTTAAAATGTTTTTTTCTATACATAAATACATATAGAGTGAGGTTCACTTAAATTTAATTAAAGAGAAAATGTCATTTTCAATTTTCAATTAATTCGGTATGAAAACCCCCACAGGATCATCCCCTCGACAATAAAATTGGGTGATTAGACTTGACCTCTAGGAAACTTCCTATCCTATCAATGATTTGAGTCATATTATATGAGTTCGCGTTTATCGCATGGGAGACCAATTTTTCTCTTTAATTATTAAACTCTATATTACCAAAATTAACCCTCTTCAAACTTTTAGCTTAAGGAACTTCAACAAGTAGAGGATTATTTATTAATTTATTTGCTTGACAAGAAAATACAGGTAGTAAATTTGAAATGGCCAAAAGTAGAGAGAGAGAGAGACTTCATAGACCCATTTGACAAATCATCTTAAATTCATTTTGTTCTCTTATTTTCTCTCAAGTTCTCCATCTTTATTAGTTTGAATTCTTTATTTTATTCTTTTTTTTTTTTTTCTTATAACAATTTATTTTTTCATTTAGAAAACTCAGAGTTCTTTAGAAAGTGATTGGGTATAAAGTAGTTGCTGACAAATTTCAATATTAGAGGCAAGAGTTAGACACGCCGCACTAGGAAAACTCTCACAGATCACACTCATAAGCCAATTGAAAATTATGGTACATCATTTTTCACACATTGGGGTACATTTCATGTTCGTATAAAACATGGGCAAAGGGAGAAAAAAAAATGAAGAACCTGAAGAACCTGAAGAACATGTGACTAAGGAAGAAGTCCAAGTCAATCAAAGTATAGTGTCCTCAATGATAGAAGACATGCCTAAAGCCAGCCAAGATTACCCGCGGATCGCTATCATGAACAAGTCAAGGTGTTGGCTCTTAAGTTCTCATGAAATCTAAGCAAGCCTGTCGAAGATTCTCCACAAGATCCTTTACTGTCATGCTAAATTTTGCATCAATCTGCAAATGATTACAGAGAATTAAACTCTGGCTTTCAAGATTCCGAGAGAAAAAGATATTAATTCTAATCACCGATAGTAATGTATTTTAGTATTTTTGTATCGGAAAAAGATAGATGAAAAAAATGATATAGAAAATGCTTATTGTCACACAAAGTTCCTTCTCCTATTACATTTTTGTGAAATTAAATTTATGTGATTTTATATTCGGACAAGAAGTTTGTATTCATGAAGAGTAAGATGAGGAAAATGCTCTTGATGAAATACATTCTTAATACCATCCAAAGTTATGATGGGAATTCATACTTTCTAAATAAGAAAATGAATTTTGTTATGATGAGAATTTAGCATGTGAGCATTATAATACTTTATAGAAGCAAACAAAAGTGGCTGAACCTAACCAAAACAACATAAAGTAGAAGCGAAAGAATAGGTAATGTAACAATTTTGAATCGAGATAATATCCTAACCAATCCAGTTCCAAGAAAAACCACTGAAAGGAACAACTCCGGCCAACACATATGGGGCCAAGAAGAGGAATATACAAGACAAGGAGGGGCATGAACTCTGCTATCAGGCTAAAAACTAGACAAAAGAATGGACCCATCCCAAAAGGTACAGGTCAAATGTCTAATAACACTACTTGAGTTCCTCCAATGGCGAGATGTCTAATCATAGTACTAAATATATCCTAAAGTAGTAGGATTGAGAGACTGCATCCTGGTTTGGTTTTAATCCCATCCTTGCTAACTCTTCTTCTTAACCGCCATCAAGAAGAGCTTTTAAAGATAAAAGAACATCTGAATTATAACAAATTCACACTCCATAAAATTGAACAACTAATAATTGCTTTGAAGCATGTAAAAACACTTTCTTATATTGCCACATTTTTTATATTATTATATTTTGTATAGCACTCGTCTATCGCAAAAATTTAAGTGAGGAGTGGAAAAAATATATATATTAATTGTTTTATATATTAATATATATTATCGGGTTATTTAATTCCAACGATGTGAAAAACTATCTTTCCCATTGAAAAATTGTAGATGATCAAAGTTCTTTCTTATAAAAGTGCCTAGAATTTCTTATGAACCTATCAATTTCTCTTTTCATATATCTTGTAAGATTCTTTCCCAATTCGAGTCCTCTGCAACTGCAACATACCTCAAGACGCTTGTTTGCCGTAGTTATTTTCCTTTCCTTCGATTCAAAAAGATGAACTAGCCTATCAATTCCTCTTAGGCTCTAATTGGGAAGACTTGATTTATCATCTTTGGGCTCTATAAGCTTAGTTAAAGCTCTCCAAACACACATACACAAGCACGAAAGATAGACAAACTACTTTCAATGCATGCTAATTAAAATAGGTAACATAAGGGGGAAGGAATGAGTTTACCTGAGCAATAAGGGTTATATAAAGAGTACTACTTCCAAATGGGATAACATTGCTATTGACGACAACAAGGTGAAGTTTCTCTATTTCGTTCACTATCTTCCTTATGATTCCATTTTGGTTGTCGCAATGAACTCTTAACAGAACTTCCTCATTTAAAATTCTTACATCAATCTCTGAAAGTTGGTCCTTCGTATAGTAGTTTGAACTCTTGGTGCCATCATCAGTAGATGGCTTAATTTCCGGAGTAATAATAACCGATTCTATGGTTCTCTTTGCCGCTAGTTCCTCAAGTACCTTTTTTAAGGCCAGGTATGGTCATTACAAAATAAAACCATTATACCGGCGGTAACGTTTATTATCAGTAAATATTAGTCATGGTTTTTTGAATTTATACAGACGGTTATGGTTGAAATCATCGAAAATAATATAGATTTTCCGACGGTTTTAAAATGGTCGTTGATAAAACAATTTGAACTGTGAATAAAGATAACAAACCGTTGATATAAACAAAACTTTATACTTATGGATATAACGACGTCTGAATTTATATATTCTTATTCTTACGGCTATAAGTTATGATGGCAAAATATAAGTTTTGTAGTCATGATTTTGAAAGGTGTCTGTATAGATAAAACTATATGTACAGCGGTTGTGATGATGAGTGAATATAGTAAGGAATGGTAAGTGTAAAAGGATATAGTAAATAGCGGTAAGTGTAAAAAATGTAAGGTACGAAAAATGTAGAGATATAAGATAGGTAACTGTAGGATATATACGATATGGTAAGTTACGCTAAGTATGGTAAGTATAGGATATTTAAGGTATGATAAGTGTAGAACATATAAATTGACGTTTAGAAGAGTGTCGAAAACAATTTATCGGGTATATATGTTAGTGAATGTTACTATTTTATAATAAATATTACTATAATTTATTGTGTTTACATAGTAAACATTACTATATGTTATTATCTGTTAATTCGACTATTGTAGTTAACTTAATAGTAAATGCTACTATCATTTTATCATAAAAGACAAATAAATTTATTATCTTTCATATCCGTTATTATAATAATAAATGTTACTATTTTATAATAAAATTTATTATATTTTATTGTAGTTATATAATAAATATTACTATATCTTATTAACTGTTAATTTGATTATTATAATTAACTTAATAGTAAATGCTAGTATTTTTATGATGAGAGACAAATAAATTTACTACCTTTCATATGTGTTATTATAATAATAAGTGTTACTATTTTATAGTAAATATCACTATATTTTATTGTGATTATATAGTAAATGTTATTATATATTATTATCTGTTAATTCGACTATTGTGATTAGTTTAATAGTAAATGTTCTTATCCTTTTATCATGAGAGATAAATAAATTTAATATCTTTCACATCAATTATTATAATAATAAATGTTACTATTATATAGTAAATATTACTATATTTTATTGTAGTTACATAGTAAATATTACTATATTTTATTATCTGTTAATTCGACTGTTATGGTTAACTTAATAGTAAATGTTAGTATTCTTTTATCATTAGAGATAAATAAATTTACTATCTTTCATATCCGTTATTAAAATAGTAAATGTTATTATTTTATAGTAAATATTACTATATTTTATTATGGTTATATAGTAAATATTACTATATTTTATTATCTATTAATTCGACTATTATGATTAGTTTAATAGTAAATATTACTATTCTTTCATCATAAAAGACAAATAAATTTTCTATCTTTCACATCTGTTATTATAATTGTAAATGTTATTATATTTTATTGTGGTTATATAGTAAATGTTACTATATATCATTATCTGTTAATTCTACTATTGTGATTACTTTAATAATAAATGTTACTATCCTTTTATTATTAAAAACAAATAAATTTACTAAATTTCACATCCGTTATTATAATAGTAAATGTTACTATTTAATAATAAATGTTATTATATTTTATGGTGATTAAATAGTAAATGTTACTATATTTTATTATCTGTTAATTCGACTATTGTAGTAAATTTAATAATAAATGTTACTATTCTTTTATAATGAGAGACAAATAAATTTACTATCTTTTACTTCCATTATTATAATAGTAAATATTACTATTTTATAGTAAATATTACTATATTTTATTGTAATTATATAGTAAATGTTATTATATCTTATTATCTGTTAATTTGACTATTGTGGTTAGTTTAATAGTAAATGTTATTTTGGATTTTTTGTTAAAATGTTAAAATTGAAATGTCAACATGGTATATTGTTAACTTAAATATGAATTAAAATAAATTAATGTTAAAATCAGCAATTCATTGTACTATATACTACTATATTACTATCACTACAAAACAAATGCATTTTTCAGACGGACAAAAACCATTTGCTAAACATACTAAAACCGTCAGCAAAACTTTCTCCAACGGATACGCTTTCAGTCGGCTATACACCAGTCGGGATAGATCTATCTTGACGGTTTTGATGACCGTTGGAGCATGTGATTGATTTATAATGACGGTTAGAAAAGTATTAGTAAAAATATTATTTTTTATCATCGGTTTCAAAATATCAGAAAAAATTATTAGGTTTTATTGTCGGTTATCACATGTGTTAGGAAATGTTACTATCTTTTATCATCAGTTATCACAACTGTTAAGAAATGTTACTATCATTTATCATCGGTTACCACATATGTTAGGAAATGTTATTATCTTTTATCGTCGATTACACGTTAGTATAAATTACTGTTTGTACTATCGGTTACCACAAGCGAGAAAAAATTTCTGTTTTTATCGGTTGGAAAATATTAATATAAGTTACTGTAGATTACTACAAGATTACTATAGATTACTACATGTTACTATCAATTATCATGTTACTGTCGATTACCACATGGTTACTAATCGTCATGGTTACTATTTCGTACCATCGGTTACATAAGCGTCAGAAAGTCACTCTCTCTCTTTTATCATTATATTAGGTTATAAATGTTATTCTTTTTTTTTTCTCAGTTATTATAAATGTTAAAAAAATTTATTATTTCTGTTATCATTAAATTACTGCTCGTTACCAATATTACCATATGATTATCACATTGACGGTTTCTTTTTTTTTTTAAGATGATAGGTAAATTAAAATACTGAAAAATAAAGAAATTATAAAAATAATATAAATATTATAAGAATTGTAATTGATACAAACTAAAATGATTGATACATATAAGACAAAAAAAATAGAAAAAATATTACATGTCTCACAATTATATGTCTTCTGAGATGGTCCAAACCAAAAATATTCGTTACAGTTTCTGAAGATATCTTCATTCACAATCACAATTTTTGAAGACGTCTTTATCCACAATCTCTCGTGACAATCTGTTCATTAAAACTCAATAGTAAAATAATGAAATCATTATAAATAATAAATAATGAATGTAAATGAAAATATTACCTGAGAAGTAAGCAGAGAGCGTTTCCTTTTTCTAAATGCAAAATATCTTGATAGCATTGATATTTATATTTTTTCACAACTGTCCAAAATAAAAAATTAAAAATGATATTTTAATATTAAATCTCAAATTAAAATAAAAATAAGATGTTTATTTTTAAAACCTGAATAACATCTTGGATGATTGAGCTTGTTCGACCGAATTTATTCTTTCTTGGAATTGTTGTGATTCAACATACAATACTTATCCGTCGTTCGTCAAACCTTTCAAATACCAAACATGATTAACTTTTGATAAAACTTTGCAAAGTATGAGTGAGATGTTTAAATGGGATATGAGAGAAGAACTTTCAAGGAAAGGATAGAGAAATTTTGATTGTGGAACTTTCGCGTACGTATGATTTATAATATATAATTTTTACAAACAAAATTTTAAAACTCCGCCTTCGCGCTTTTTCTCCCGCCTCTTTTTTCATTACCGCATTTTTTTTGCCGCCTCTTTTTTCATTACCGCGTTTCTTAATTTTTCACATGTGTCTTTCATATGTGTTTTGAAAAAATCACTTATAATTTTTACTATTTATTAACAAATACTTACTAACTAGTTACTATATTTGATTAATATCATATCTATTTGATTAATAAAAAATAATATATATTCTATTCGATGATAATAAACTTATTAATATTATTAATTTAAATAATGCAATGATATGAAATTAATAATTTATATAATATAGTGTTATAGTTTTGAAAATTTATTGAATATAATTTGAAAATATGATAATATAATGTAATTATATGTAATGGTGTAATTAATTATATTGGTATAATTAATGAAGAACACTAAATTTTACATCTATTGTATCGGTAGAAATTGAATTTCAAATTCAATTACAATTTATAATTACAAAATATAATTTACAATAAATAAAAATTTAATCTTTTATATAGACACTCCACAATTTCCATATACACAACTTTTACATATTACACACACACACATACCACTAATTTCAACCACTAATATTTCACATGTAATATTATTTAAAATTAGTATAGTGAACTTCAATTTGGATATATTGGTTTTTTGACATTCTAAAAATAATTCATGAAATTTATTTTCATCCACATTAAATGCATGAGAAGTTGGTTTATTTGTAAATTTGTAAATGATCATATAAATCTATGAATAAATCATACATGCCAACATATCATGTTCGAAAACTTATCATGTAATTGGATATATTAGATCCATATAAATTTTTATTACTCTCTTCTTCATGAATACACTTATCCCCACTGGTCTATAGTGTATCTTTATTTTTGTGAGTTTAATTTTATCTTGTTTTACCTGTTTTTATTATTATTACATCATGAATTTTATTTTATAATTTTTGTATTTGATTTTCTTTATATTTTTATTTCTGTTAACATTGTTTACTACACTTATATCAATTGTATCACTTATTATAAGAATATCATTTGTTACCAGTTGTTACTATTTGTTACCACTTGTTATCATGCATTATATTATGATATATTATCATTTGTTACCGATTGTTATTATTTGTTATCGGTTGTTACTATTTGTTACCACTTGTTATCATGCATTATATTATGATATATTATCATTTGTTACCGATTGTTATTATTTGTTATCACTTATTACCATGCATTAATACATTATCTTACATGTTGTTATTATTTGTTATCACGATAAAACAATATTTTCTCTTTTTTTTGTAAATATATAGTGTAAAATGCAAAATGCAAATCATGACACTTTTTTATCTTTATTAATATTTTATATTTTGGCAAATATTTGTAATTAAATATATAAAATTTTTAAATTATTAATATATATTATAATTTAAATTAATATTAATAGTCATGATTTGTAAAATGAAAAATATTCATGGAAAATGGGCAAAAAAATAAAAAAAAATTTTGCGGATACATTGATTCCGAAATAAAATGATAAAATGTTTTTGGAATTTTCACAAAATTTGCCGCTTGATTTTGAAATAAAATGATAAAATATTTTGGAGTTTTATCAAATTTAACCGCCAGTTTGTGATGTGGTGCAAAGATCATTGTTTGAATTGTTTTTGATTTTGGCATGAATTTGTGAAGTTATCACTAAAAAATTTTAAAAAACTAAATTTGTATATTAAATAATTTTTTTTTAATTTATATAAAATTATATAACGTTGATAATTCTACTAATATATTTATTCCAAATACACTCAACCAATATGTTTCATCATTTTGGCATGCAAGACAATTGATAAATTAATATTAATAATCATGATTTTATATTATTACTAACATATATTCTCCATTTAACGATAATTTATAATTTATAGTAATATATATAGTAATATGTATATATTATGTAATAATTTACGAATGTTATTATTATATTATTAGAAAATAGTACATTTGTATCTGAAAATAATTTTAAATTTTTTATAATATTTTTATACTTTCATTATCACTAATTAATTTAACAACTATAATAATATTTTTTAAATTAAATGTACGTATCATATCTCACTTGCTCTGCCACCAGCTTTTATAAAGTTGAGTTGTTTGAATTTGAAATAAAATGATAAAATTTTTTTGCAATCAAATTTGATTGTTAATTTGTGATGTGGTGCAAAAAAAAAATTATTGTTTTGAATTATCTAAAATGAATTAATTGTTTTGGTAAAAAAATAATTAGATTAGAATAAAAAAACAAATATTTTTTTCACAAAAAAGATAAATTTGATTAAATTAGAAAATTGATTTTGACGAGAATATAATTTTATTGTAGAGTTATCAATTTTTCAATGTTAAAAAGTTAAATTTGTAAATTAAATATTTTTAGAATTTATATAAAATTATATAATATTGATAATTAATATTGATAATTAATGTATTATTATCAATATTTCTCTTGGCGCACTACACAAGGGCAACCTGTAATACTGAAACAGAAAAAAAAAGAATGAAAAAAAAGAAAATTAAAGGTGAAGAAAAAACTGAAATAAAAAAAAAAGAAAAGAAAAAGAAGAAACAAAAAAAAGTTAAAAAAGGGGAAGGGTAAAGGTAAAAAAAATAAAAATAAAAATAAAAAAGAAGAAGAAAAAGAAAAAAAAGGTTCAAATAAATGAAAGGGTGAAGGGTAAAAAAAAAGTAAAAGAAAAAAGCAAAAAATTGGTAAATATATGAAAAAAGAAGTTTAAAAAAAAAAAAAAAAAAAAAGATGAACAGTAGTTCCCACGGTTGCAGCTGTGGGGGGCACGGCCGCAAACGCGCGCAGGGGCTCTGGCATGCCCCTGCACTTGCGGTTGCAGCCGCAGGGCACATGGCTGCAACTGCGCTGGCATGAGGATGCCTGCGCGGTTGCAGCCGTGTTGCTGCACGGTTGCAACCGCGCAATGGAATGCAAAAAATTGAGGAAGAGAAGAAAATATATAAGGCAAAGGCCACTCTAAGCCACATCTGTCAAGCGGTGTAGTGGTTGAAGCTTCTGATGTCATATCTAATGCCCAGGTTCGATTCCGGTCCCTTTCTCTGGCAACCTTTTTTTTTTTTTTTTTTTCATTCTCTTCTCTTCCTTCTTCTCTCTTTCTCTTATCAATTTTTTTTTTCCTATCCCACTCTCACCCATAAAAAAAAATTTGGTAAAATTTGTAATGAAATATTTAAAATTTTTAATTTTTTTATATATTGTAATATAAATTAATATCGATAATTATCATATTAAAATTCATTGTAATTTATCTTTGGTAAAATTTGTAATGAAATATTTAAATTTTTTAATTTTTTTATATATTATAATATAAATTAATATCGATAATTATCATATTAAAATTCATTGTAATTTATAGTAATATATATAGCAATATATATATATATTATATAATAATATAAGATTGATATTATTATATTATTGGAAAATGGTGAATATGTATCTTAATTTTTTGTAATTTTTTTTACATTTTCATTTTACCTTCTTGGATATACCACTTTTTCAAATTATATTAATAACAAACAAATTTTCAAAATAAAATTTTAAAATCTCTTTTTCCGGATATTTTTTTATTACACAATTTTCCTGCCCTTTTTCATTACACATTTTTCATCTTCTAATTTTTTTCTTTTTTTTTTTCAAAAATACGGACGATATTTCTTTCTATTTCACTCTCCTTTTTTTTTTCTTATCTGCCACCTTTTTTTTTCCTTATCTCACTCTCATTCAACCTTTTGTTCTCTCTTTTTTTTTTTCAGTTTACAAATTTCAGGTATTTAAATATAATATATAATTGTTTAGATGAATATTATATTTGAAAATGATATAGATTTTTTATATTATCATTGACAAATAAATTTTAGATAAATTTCACAGACGTAATTTTTCACAAATAAATATCATTTGAAAAACAAAAAATTAGAAAAAATAAATTAAAACAAATAATAAAGAGACAATTAAATAAAAATGGAAGTAACGGAAATGATACAGCTTGCCATGTGTCTCATTTTTCTTTTTTTTTTTCTTTTATTCTCTACCTTCCACATATTATGATAAATTATTTAATATTTTATATTTTGGTAAATATTTATAATTAAATATATAAATTTATTAAATTAATAATATATTATAATTTAAATTAATATTAATAACCATCATTTTATATTATCGCACTAATATAATAATATCATTCATTCAAAATTATCATTACTTACCACTTATTATCACAATTACCAATATTTTTATCACAACTTATCACAATTTATCATTACTTACCACTTATTATCATAATTACCAACATTTTTATCACAACTTATCACAACTTATCATTACTTACCACTTATTTTCACAATTACCAACTTTTTTATTTCAATTTATCATAAATTAAAAAAATTCTATAAATTCTATAAATTATCACAACTTATTTATAAAATGGTTTATATAAATTCTATAAAAACACAAAATAAGAAAAAAAATACAAATACAATTAAATTAAATTAAATTAAATTAATGAAAATATAAAATGATAAAATGTAATAGTTGAAATACAAATTAAAATAAAACTTAAATTACTACTATTTACCATCCATATACTAACAACTTACTATTTACTATTTACCACAACTATATATCATAAACTTACCACGTGTCCATTTTCTTTCTTTTTTTTTTTTAGTCTCAACTTTTCTCACTTTCATATTAATAAAAATGTCCGTTGTCAAAATACTAAAAAATAACGAAAAAAAAGTTATCTCTCTTTTTTATTTTTTCTTTTTTTCTCTCAACCTTCCACACTTTTTTCTACTTTTCTTTTTTCTTTTTTTTTCTATACAAAAATATTTAAATTTTTTAAATTGTTAATATAAGAGAATTTAAAATAATATTAACTAACATATATTCTCCAATAATTTATAATTTATAATAATATATACAATACTAATATTATGTATGTATTATTAGAAAATGGTATATTGTGTATTTCAAATAATTCTAATTTTTTTATAAATTTTTTATATTTTTACAAATTTCTCGCAAATTATTACCATTACTTATCACAAGTTATAAGTTACCACTACTTAAATTGTTACCATTACTTATCACACGTTATTAACATCACAGATTACAACGTATTACAATACACATAACACACGTTATCATAAATTATTCCCTTCTATATAAACTCTAAAATTTTAAACTGTTTCTAAAAATTATATAAATATATATAGAAATATAACATTTGCAAATAGTAGAATACAAGTTATCATAATTATAAATTTATACAAATAGTATGGTTAAGTAGATCCAGTAGACCTGATTATTTTCAAATCGTCTCTAAAAATATTATATTTACCAAACTACAAAAGATAATCATCAGAAATTGAATATCATTTTTACCGACGGTCCTGTTAACTTTACTCACAGTTTATAAACTTTTCTCGACATTATAATTTATACTGTTAAAATATGTATATATTTTTCTACGGTTTTGTAAAAAACGTCGGTATAGGTAAGAAAAAACCGTTGTTAAAAGTTACCGATAATAAAAGTTACCGTCAGTATAGAAATATAATTTTGTAGTGTATATTACTAGTAGTAAATATTACTATATTATACTATATTGTGTTATATAAAAACCGACAGTACTATATTAGTAGTTCACTATATTGTAATATATAAATGCCACTACTTATTATAATAGCAAATGTTACTATATTTTATTGTGGTTACATAATAAATGTTATTATATCTTATTATCTGTTAATTTGACTATTGTGGCTAACTTAATAGTAAATGTTACTATTCTTTTATCATGAGAGATAAATAAATTTACTAAATTTCACATCCGTTGTTATAATAGTAAATGTTACTATTTTATAGTAAATGTTATTATATTTTATTGTGATTACATAATAAATATTATTATATTTTATTATTTATTAATTCGAGTATCATGGTTAGCTTAATAGTAAATATTATTATCATTTTATAATGAAAGAGAAATAAATTTACTATTTTTCACATCCGTTATTATAATAATAAATATTACTATTTTATAGTAAATGTTACTATATTTTATTGTGATTATATAGTAAATGTTATTATATCTTATTATCTGTTAATTTGACTATTGTGGTTAATTTAATAATAAATATTACTATCTTTTTATAATTAGAGACAAATA
Source organism: Dillenia suffruticosa (assembly GCA_033439265.1). Lineage (NCBI taxonomy): Eukaryota > Viridiplantae > Streptophyta > Magnoliopsida > Dilleniales > Dilleniaceae > Dillenia > Dillenia suffruticosa. Next base: position 6,488,595 of record JAVTVX010000027.1, read on the forward strand.
AATTTATTATCTTTCACATCCGTTATTATAATAGTAAATGTTACTATTTTATAGTATATGTTATTATATTTTATTATGGTTATATAATAAATGTTACTATATATTATTATCTGTTAATTTGACTATTGTGGTTAATTTAATAGTAAATGTTATTGAGTTCCCATTGAAATGTTAAAATTGAAATGTTAAAATCGTATATTGTTAAATTAAATGTGAATTAAAATAAATTAATGTTAAAATCGACAGTTCATTGTACTATATACGACTATATTACTATATTACTAGTAGTAAATATTACTACATTATACTATATTATACTATATTGTATTATATAAAAACTTGCGATACTATATTAGTAGTTTTCAATATTAGTAGTTTACAATATTGTGATCTATAAATGGCACAATTTATTATAATATTAAATATTATTATTTTATAGTAAATGTTACTATATTTTATTGTGTTTACATAGTAAATGTTAATATATATTATTATTTGTTAATTTGATTATTGTGTTTAGTTTAATAGTAAATGTTATTATGGAATTTTCGTTGAAATGTTAAAATTGAAATGTTAAAATGGTATATTGTTAAATTAAATATAAATTAAAATAAATTAATATTAAAACCGGTGTTTTATGTCTCATGCCGACGGTTCATTGTACTATATACTACTATATTATTTATATTACTATATTGTATTATATAAAAACCGGCGGTTCATGTCTCATGTCGCACCACATTACCGGTAAATATTATTACATTTTACTATATTAGTAATTTACTACATTGTGACATATAAATACAATAGTTTATTACTATTATACTACTATATTACTAGTAGTAAATATTACTAGGCGGTTCTTGCCTCATGCCGCATGCTTCATGCCTCATGCCGCACCACTATATTAATATTTTATTACCACTATATTACTATTTTAGTAGTAATAAATATTACTACATTGTACTAGTAGTAAATATTATCGTGATATATATATATACCACAATTTATTACTACCATATTACTATTGTACTATATAAAAACCGACGGTTCATGCCTTGGGCTATAGTACATGCCTCGTGCCGACGACTCGTGCCTATCCCGCCCCGCCCGTAATTTAAAATAATAACATTATTAATTTAAATAACAAAATAATAATTTCATTATTATTATATTATATGATATATTGATATGAAATTATATAATTATTTTATAAATTTTATTATATACAATTTGTATTTAAATTAAATTATTAATTGGTCATTTATATCCCTTTTATTATGAGTAACTAATTTTATATCAAATCAATTGAATACAAATACATATTATATCAATCGTCTTCACTACAAAAAAAGAAACATTCACCAGCGGTCTTTGACCGCTAGTAAAGACCCCAAAATCAATTGGCAAAAACTCCAGGATTTTGTCTAGCAACCAAAAATTCTGCTGGTTATGCTAGCGCTAGTAAAGCGCTATGCCAGCGGCCACATGGCCAGAGGAAGCCCCGCAGCTTTAGCAAAGTCCAAGTTCTTTGGTTTAAGTGCCAACAATTTCTCTTCAACAATAGTGTACTCAGTTAAGGAGCCAAATTGCTTGGGATGCTTCAATACTTTCTCACTTATATCACTATAGAATTCATTGCCAACCTTTAGTTCCTCACTTGGCTGCCCACCTTTACCACCACACCAGCAACATAAATGCTTGGAACAGTCTATAGCACAACATAAGTTGTTACAATACTTGAAATTGACAACTAACTCAAGATTTAGTATAAGGAATAGTGCATAAACAGTTATATTGGGATACTTTTCATGTGAAATGAAATATCGTTCTGTAATTCCTCTATAAATAGCACCAAATAAAATAATAAAAAATGAAAATATATATTACAGCTGACGGCTCATTATAGGATGGAAGTGTTGTTGATTAACAATCATAAATGGGACAACCCAGAACCTTTTCAGTGAACATCACTATGATAATTTTCACTTTAAATCATGCATCAATTATTACATAGAGAATGAAATAGAAATCATGTTTTCTCTTTAAATATTGGAGACTTAACCCCACGTATAAAATTCCATGTTTCCGTCTTAATCCTCCCCTACAAACAGAAACCAAGAAAATGTAGTTAGCCATTTTCAGGTAGAAAGTAGTAGACCCACAAAATAAGGGAACAACATGTTCTCTATGCAACAATGATAATCATAAACAAATCAATTCAATAGAATATCAAATGTTACTGTGAAACAACAATTCACTTAGGGTAATTCAACTACATAAAACCATTGTAAAACCCCAAAACCATTTGGAGAAGTTTTCAAATTTATCGGGTTTTTTGCAATTTTTGCTCAGCTGCCCTCTCCCAACGAGCAAACAACTCCAAATTCTTCGCAAAGTTGCACATCATATTTTAAAATTCACAAACCCAAATAATTGTAATGATTGATTATTAAAATTTACTCTCCCAAAGTTGCTCTCAGAGGTATTTTGTCTAATATATTTTATGCGTTTATTCATACTCTTATCTTATTCACTACTAAACATCTGATCGTCAATCAATAAATTGATCAATGATTAGTTAATTATAAAAGAAATGAATAATGCAGCTAAAATATAAACGAAAATAATACTTTATTTATAACAAATATGAATGTAAGAAAAAGAAAAAGGGGAAACAGATCTGACATTTGAAAAGCCCTAAACGTTGACTCACAAGCGAGGAGATAGAGTGTGTCTATGAGAGGCCAACGAAAAAAGCTGAACGGACAATCAAAAAACAAAGAAAAAATTGTTCCGTTGAGATCAATCACAATCACGGACATGTGAGAACCATCAGATCAATGCTTTGTCGACGAGGAGAAAACAGATCGAAGAGATCTAAGTCGACGAATAAACCATCAGATCAATGCTTCGCATGCAAGAAAAAATCAAAAGAAAGATGGAGAAGAGAAGAGAAGAGAGAGGGAGAGAAGACGAACCTATGAGATGAGTCGAAGAGAGAAAAACCTTCGTCGATTTGCATGGAGACGAGTCTTTCTTTGTCGATTTGTATGAGATGAGCGGTTGTCCCGACCGCTGGTAAATGAGCCCACCGGTAAATGACGCATTTTTTGTAGTGCTTCCTCCCACTTTCTCCTCCTCCTCTTTTGTATTTGGTGCCATTTCTTAGATCCAAATAACGTGGTGCCAAACGTTTGGCGCTAATACTAGTATTGGTTTTGTTGAATATTTAGATTTTGTCACCATCAAGAAAATATTCTCAATTGATTAATCTTTCTCCTTCTGTCATTCTCTCTTTATTTCATTTATTTCTCTGTTCTCATATTTCATTTATTTTCCCGCTTTATTTTTGCAATGGATAAGAGATTGATATATTTTTATATTTTTAATCACTCTACTTTCATTCTTATTCTTCGTATTATGTATTGTGATGTGGTATGATAACAAGTGGTAAGAATTAGTAATAACAACTATTTTCTCTTCCTACAAATGGTAACAAATAGTAAGAATTATTTTTATTCTCTATCTATATCGTAACATAACTACTTTTATTCTCTATCTACAAGTGATAACTAACAAAAAATAAATGATAACAAGAATTGGTCCAACGTAACTAGTGGTAAGTCAATAATTATATAAAATTTGTATAATATAATATGGTAACAAGTGGGTGACATGGTAACAAGTGGGTGGTATGATAACAAATGGGTGGTATGATAACAAGTGGTAAGAAGTTGTAAGAATAACTACTTTCTCTTGATACAAATGATAATAGGTATTTTTATTCTGGTAATGATTTTTATTGTGATAACAAGTGATATATAACAAATAAGAAGTATACTTTTATTATTATACCAACAAAGAATAAATGGACATATAATTATATAAAATTTGTATAATATAACATAGTCACAGGTGGTAACAAGTGTTTTTTAACAACAAATGGTAATAAATGGTAACAATGGTAATAAATGTATATCAACTAACAAATAACAATAAATTATTGTAATAATTATATAAAATATGTATAATATGGTATATTTTTTAACAAATGATAGGCAATAACTATATAAATAAGTGATTTTTGTATATGATAATAAGATATGTAATAAATAAAAAATAATAAATGATAACAGATTACTAACGTAATAATTCTATAAAATTTGTTTATGGCATATTAAGAAGTGATAACGTAAGAAGTGATCACAAGTGATTTAAATCAAATAACAAGTGCAACTGTATTTCTGGCAACGCAATAATACTATAAAATTTATATAAATTTTTTTTTTAAACTGTATGAAATTTGTATAAACTGGAAAATAATGCTAATGAAAATAACAAATTTTAAAAATTACTGATCTAACGATAAAATAACACATATGAAACATATAAATATTGGAGAAGGTATTCATTATAACTACTCCAAGAGATATTCACTATAACTATTCCATTTCAAACTATAACTATACATTAAAAAAAAACGATAAAAATTTTAAAAAGCCTATAAAAAATTAAAATGTCCTAATAAATTTGTAAAAATGGGAAAAAGGTGCGAATAGATTTTCAATATTTGGGGCTGGCTTTACTTGAAACATAAACCCTCAATATTTAAATATGTTGTTTGGCGGTATAATACAACTATTAGTGCTCAATTGAGTTGAAGCATAAATATATTGTTTGGTCAATATAGTATAACTATAAATTATATTGTTTCATAATATAAATTTATAAATTTATTATAATTATGATTATCAATTTTATTTGATTAACATTATATTACTATAATTTAATATTATTATGTTATACAACTTAATTAATTATCAATATTAATATTACTAAATAATACTACTTCCTAATTTCAATAATCATATTCTATTATTAATATCAAATAATTATTAAATTTAAATAATGTTATTGAGGTAGGGTTATATTTTAATTATCAAATAACGACTATCTAATTATCATATTCCTTAATTATAAATTCTAAAATATAAAATAAACATTAACATATCTAATAAGTGGGTCGCATGATAACAAGTGATAAGAATTATTATTTTCTCGTCGTACAGATGGTAACAAATAGTAATAATTACTTTAATTCTAGTAACAATAATTTTTATTGTGGTAACAATGATAATAAATTGAAACAAATGATCTTAATCTAACATAACAAGTGGTAAAACAATAATTATATAAAATTTATATAATAGAATATCGTAACAATTACTTTAATTCTGATAATAATTATTTTTATTGTGATAACAATGATAATAAGCGGTAATAAGTGATTTTGATCCAATATAACAAATGGTAAGACAATAACTATATAAAATTTTTATAATAGAATATCGTAACAATGGTAACAATTGATAACAAGTGGGTCGCATGATAACAAGTGGTAAGAATTACTACTTTCTCTTCGTACAAATGATCACAAATGGTAACAATTACTTTAATTCTGGTAACAATAATTTTTATTGTGGTAACAATGATAATAAATGGAAACAAGTGATTTTGGTCCAATATAACAAGTGGTAAAACAATAATTATACAAAATTTGTACAATATAATATCGTAACAATGATAACAATTGGTAACAAGTTGACAATTACTTCCTCGTGTACAATTGGTAACAAATAGTAACAAGTATTTGTATTCTGGTAAGAAGTATTTTTAAAAAATGTGTGAAATTTGTATAAATCGAAAAATAATGTTAATGAAAATATGTAATGTTAAAAACTACAAATCTAACAATAAAATAACACATATGAAATATATTAATATCGGAGAGGGTAATCACTATAACTATTTCAAAATTATTCACTATAACTATTCCATTCCAAACTATAATAATATATTAAACGGCAAAAATTTTAAAAACCCCATTAAAAATTTAAACTTCACAATAAATTTGTAAATGAGGGAAAAAATGCGCGCAGATAGATTTTCAATATTTGGTGTTGGTTTCGCTTGAAACATAAACTCTCAATATTTGAATACGTTGTTTGGCGGTATAATACAACTATTAGCCCGAAATATAAATATGTTGTTTGCCAATATAATATAACTATAAATTATATTGTTTCATAATATAAATTTATAAATTTATTATAATTATGATTATCAAATTTATTTGATTAACATTATATTACTGTAATTTAATATTATTATTCCATACAACTTAATTATTTATCAATTTTAATATTACTAAATAATACTATTTACTAATTTCAATAATCATATTATATTACTAATATCAAATAATTATTAAATTTAAATATTATTATTAAGATAGGCTTACATTTTATATAATAAATTTAATGGTACTAGTATATATACTCATAATATTTTTATGGTAACTTCCTTAATTTTTTTCATAGTTCATTTAATTATTAATTTTATCATATTTCATTTAATTATTTTAGCTTTTTATTATTATTATTTTCAATTAAATTATTGCTATTTTAATTAATTTTGATAATATTATGAACTCTTATTGTAAAGTTTGTTATCACATTTTGATTTCAATTCTTTACCTTTCTAAATAAATAATATTAAATATAATTATCATATTCCGTCATTATAAAATCTAAAATATAAATTAGACATTAACATATCTAATTAATATTATTAATTTTAATAACTCATACTCATACTCATCATATTCATCATATGCAATCCATCAAAACACATGATCCAAACTCACATTCTTTAATTATAACAAAATTTAAATTATAAATTAAATATGAAATGTAATTATTTTAAATAATATAATCATATAAAATTATGTAACTAATGTAGTAATAATAATATAAAAAATATATGACTTTTTGTAATATATGATTTTATTTAAAATTATATATTCATAAAAAATATAATACAATGTATTATGACACTACATAATATAAATTATAAATTTAATATATTTAATGATTGTATATAACAAACTTAGTAACACAATTTCATAATTTCATATAATAAATTTAGTAATATAATTTAAAGATTTCATATGATTATATTAATAATATAAATGTTTTGTTATTTAAAATAATAAAATTATTATTTTAAATAAGATATCGGTTGAGCCGCAAGTTGTGCCATGAGGGCATTTGCGGGCACTTGCCTGGGCGGCTCAGCAGCCGATTGTGCTGCGCGTAGGCATTTGTGCACGCTCTTGTTTGGGCAGCTCAGCCGTCGGTTGTGCCACGCGCAAGCATTTGTTCGCGTGCTTGCCTGGGTGGCTCAACCGCCGGTTGTGCCTCGCGCAGGCATTTGTGAGTGCGTTTGCTTGGGCAGCTCTGTTGACGGTTGTGCCGCGCAGGCATGCGCCCGATTTAGTAATATGATAGTAATATTTACTACTATTTCACAGAGTTATATAGTAATACATTAAAATCAAAATTTTTTGTTAATTACTCAAATTATAAAAAAGAGAGATAAATAGCAAAAAATGCAAAAACTAAAATGTGAAAAACGGGGTAAAATTACGGGTTTTAAAAAATTAATTTGGCGCTAAACAAATTATATATACTACAAACTAAAATTTATTTGACGCTAAATGAAATATATATACTACAAACCTTTCTGCCCTCCACAAATATCGAAATTTCTCATTTCCTTCAAAAATTCTTCTCTCTCACATCTTTCAAATATTTTCAACCAAAAATATATGACGAAATAAACGAAAAATAACCATTGTAGCTGAACACAAAAAATCAGAACCATCCGAAGAACAAGTTAACTCTAAAGAAGCACAATTATTCGAAAATGATATCTCAACTTTGGTTTTGTTTGTATTTATGTTTAAAAATAGATTATTTCTTTTTAATAATATATTTCTATGTAATTATTGTGTTATCTATTTTTTATTTTTAATTTGCACCAGTAGTCAAAAGAAAATGTAAAGGTTCAACCCATTGTCAAAATGTTTGGGATTTAGAAAAAGGGAAACGTATGCCGGTTAAAATGAATTATTTGAATCAACCAATAGGAATCGAATGTACGATTTGAATTATTTCTTTACTTCTTAGCATAATATTAATTTTACTTTTAAACAATAATCCACATTATATGTATTTATATTGTTAGTTTCCTCCAATACAAGATGCTGTGAGTGCATATCGAAACCAACTATCATTATCATCACCACCTCCTAAGTCCATCACCAAAGGTAATATTTAAATGTACAAGTTTTTATAATATATTTTATAATTATATTAATTTCATTATTATAAAATGATACCACATATCACGGTGGATTCTTGAACAAGATGCTACGGATGCTGGAATTTTTTGGATGCTCCAAGTCAACATTTTTGCCATCAACATTTCATTTAAAAAGATATGAAAATATGTACTGACCAGAAGTTATAATCTTTTTCTTTCTCTTGTAATGTGTTTGTAATATTATCATGTATATTTCGTGATGATATAAAAGATACTTCATTTCCTAAGATACGGTATTTATAATATTACTTAACTCTTTTCTAACCCACAATTGTAACATTTTCTTGAGGATAAAATCATAATATTTTAACGATAGAGTAGTAATATTTGTATAAACATATCCTAACATTTACTAACCTTATGATAATAGACCCAAAAGAGTAGTAACATTTGGTTACTGATAATAAGTAACAAATAAATAACAACTTTTTAACCACATATCCTAAGAGACATAAAAATAGTAAAATTTACTCACCAACAAAAATGATACTAAAAGTAGTAATATTTATTATCCTTTCGATAATAAATATAGTAATATTTACTAATCCAATAATTCTGTAACCGACAATAAAGATAGTAACATTTACTAACTCAATAATTTTGTAAACGACAATAAAGATAATAACATTTACTAACTAATAAGTCTGTAAGCGACAAAAAAATAATAACATTTATTAACCCAACAATTCTGTAAGCGATAGTAAAGGTTGTAATATTTACTAACCAATAAATCTGTAAACGACAATAAAAGTAGTAACATTTACTAATCCAACAACTCTGTAAACGACAATTAAGGTAGTAAGATTTACGAACCAAATACTTCTGTAAGCGACAATAAAGGTAATAATATTTATTAACACAATAACGATAATAAAATTAGTAATATTTACTAACTCTTGACAAGTGACGATAAAAATTGAAATTTTGCTCACCCTTTACAACTGATGATATAATATTGATTTTTATCGACACTTTTCTAACCGTTCGAAAATTTAACATACTCCAACGATTATAACAAGTGTCGATATAGGTCTATCCCGACCCATGTATACCCAATTGAAGCTCTATCCGTCGGAGAAGACGTTATCGACGGTTTTACCACTTTTTTCTCACGGTTTTCGTCCTTCTCCATATGTCATTTCCGTTGTAGTGAGTGGATTTTCTATTCCCTGATTTTGACGAAAAAGGTCTCAACCCTTCATATTCCATTCAATTAAGAGAAAAACAAAAAGGTAAAGAAAACTAAGACATCAAAATAAAAGCTGGCTTTAAAGATTTTCTTTTTTTTTCCTTTTGTTAGATTTAATAATAAAAAAAAGTAACAAAGAGATTTTACAACTTCATCTAACCATGGGGCCTATTCTGATTCCATGAATATTATTGCCTACATACTTGGAGATTGCACCTGAAATAGAACACATCCATTGCATATTATTCAGACTGATTCTAGACTATCCCCTTGGAGACTACATAGACTTATTCTTGTAAACAATGGAGAAACTTGCTAAACCAAGAAAAGTTGCTCGCTTTCTCCCCCACAAAACAAATGTAGCCAATGAATGAACACTACAAAAAAATATGGTTTTAGTGACGAAAAAAATTTATCACAATTTTGCGATGGATTTAGGTACAAAAAATTTTTTCGTCGCTAATTTGCAACGAAATTAGTGACGAAAAATTATTCGTGGCTGAATTAACAACAGATATATTATTTATGACTAAATTCGTTACTAATTGGAGACGAAATAATTTTCGTCACTAAATCTATCGCTAATTGGCGACGAAAAATTTTTCGTTACAAAATTCGTTACTAATTAGTGACGAATAGAAATTTCGTGGCTAAATTTTGTCACGGATACTATTATCCGTCGCTAAATTTAGGGACGAAAATATTTCGTCACTAATTAGTTACAAAAATTTTTCGTCGCTAAATTCGTCGTTAATTAGTCACGGTAAAAATATTTGTCACAAAATTTAGCAACAAATTCCAAAATTCGTGATTAAATTCGTTATTAATTAACCATAAAAAAATATTCGTGACAAAATTCGTCACAATTAACTACAAATAAAATATTCATGGCTAAATTCATTATTAATTTATTATCGAAATTTCAAAATTCATGAATAATTTCCGAGCAAAATTTCTCATATACTTTATTAGGAAATATTTTTAACCGTATATCTCTTTTTAACATATTCTAAATGACAAAATCTAATTAAATATATATTAAATATTATAATTCTCACCAATTTGACAATTTTTAAGAATAAATAATTCAATTAATGTATAACAAATAATTTTCAATTAGTCGCCGCTGTCAAGATCACCCTTCGTGTTTTCGTCTTTTACATTCATTCGTTTCTCTTATATATTTCAATTGTTTTTGAAAATTCAGTTGTTCATTTTCATTCATTATTATCATCAACAATAAACAATATATATCATACATTCACTTCCGACGATCTATCTCATCTGGCAATTAGATCAAACCGTGGTTTTTGGATGATGACGGCAGTGAGACGGATAACTATTGATAAGCGGTTGTCCATTTATTTTATATTATTATTCTTTTATTTTATTAATTTATATTAAATAATCATATTTTTTATTTTATAATTCATAAATTAGCATTTTATTTTTTTAATTTTTAAAGAATAATTTTGTATTTTATTTTATTTTGTTATTTCATTATTTTATTCATTTATTTTACATAAACATATTTACTATTTTATAATATTTTAAATTATTATTTTATTATTTTATTTTTTAACGAATAATATTATTTTATTTTTTAAAATATTTTATTATTTAGCGACTAATTAGAGATCCTTCACTAAATTTAGCGACGAATTCCACAATCCGTCACTGAACTTAATTTTTTTAAAATTAACATTTTATATTTTATTTTATTTTGTTATTTTATTATTTTATTCATTTATATTACCTAAATATATTTATTTTTTATAATATTTTAAATTAGTTTTTTTATTATTTTATATTTTATTTTTTTAAAATAATATTATTTTATTTTTAAAAATATTTTATTATTTAGCGACAAATTAGAAATTCGTCGCTAAATTTAGCGAAGAATTCCGAAAACCGTCACTAAGTGAGCGACGGATTTAAAAATTCGACTCTGATTTAGAGACGGATTCCACAATCTGTTGCTACACTTAATTTTTTTAATTAACATTTTATGTTTTATTTTATTTAGTTATTTTATTATTTTATTCATTTATACTGCCCAAACATATTTATTATTTTATATTATTTAAATTAGTTTTATTTATTATTTTATATTTCATTTTTTAAAAATAATATTATTTTATTTTAAAAAATATTTTATTATTTAGCAACGAATTTTGGAATCCGTCGCTAATTTAGCGATTGATTTAAAAATTCGTCGCTGATTTAGTGATAAATTCCATAATCCGTCACTAAAATTAATTTTTTTTAAATTAACATTTTTTTTATTTTATTTTGTTATTTTATTATTTTATTCATTTATATTACATAAACATTTTTATTATTTTATAATATTTTAAATTATTTTTTATTATTTTATTTTTTAACGAATAATATTATTTTATTTTTTAAAATATTTTATTATTTAGTAACGGATTTAACAATAAATTAGAATCCGTCGCTAAGTTAGCGACGGATTTAAAAATTTGTCGCTGAGTTAGCGACGGAATCCACAATCCGTGGCTAAATTTAATGTTTTTTATATGAATGATTTATATTTTATTTTATTTTGTTATTTTATATTTTGTTATTTTGTTAAAATTAGTATTTTATATTTTTATATTTTATTAATTTTTATTAACTAATCATATTTATTATTTTATAATATTTTAAATTAGTAATTTGTTTTATTATTTCATATTTTTATTTTAATAAAATGATATTATTTCAATTTTTATCTTTTAATTCATTTATTATTTTATTTTTAAGTTAGCATTTTATTATTTGATAAAAAATTATTATTATTTTTAATTAATATGTCATATTTTATTTTTATTATATCTTTTTGAAGAATAAAATTATTTTGTTTTATAAAATCTTTTATTCTTTTATTTTAAATTATTATTTTATTATTTTATAACAGATGTTAAAGTAAACTAACATTATTATTAACATTTTAAACTAACATTTTATTATTTTAAACTAACATTATTATTAACATTTTAAGCTAACAACTATTTTTAAATCATTTTATATTATTTTTAAAAAAATCTTAGAATAAGATAATAAGTAAAAAAAAAGAATAAGATTAAAAATAAGATTTTGTCTTGTGGTTGGGTGCTTATATATTTTCACCTGTGTGCACAGGTTTGATTCGTCGGGGAGGCATGCGGAGGGATATTATAGGGATTTTTCTAGGGCTCAGGCATGAGGCAGCAGGGGTGGGCACGGGCCGGTGGCACCAGATCGGGCTGGCGGGAGTGGACTCGGGTAGGGCTACAAGGCAGAAGCGTGAGATGGAGCAAGATGGCGGGTCCCGCGCATAAGCGTGGGCCAGCAATCGGGTAGGGGAGCAGGGGGTGCATGAACTGGAGCAAGAAGACTCGTCCGAGCGCGTGAGCTGGTGCGTCACGTTTGCTACGGAAATCCAATCTGTCGCTAAATTTAAATTATAATTAAATATAATATAATATTAACATAATAATTAAATAAAATAAATATAAATTAGCGATGGATTTGAAATCCTTCGCTAATTAAATTTATAATTAAATAAAATAATATAATAATATAATAATTAAATAAAAAAATATGTAAAATATAAATTAAATGAAATATATATAAATTATAATATTAATATAATAATCAAGTAAAATATAAATTATAAATTTAGCGATGAAAATTTCAAATCCGTCGTTAAATTTAGTGACGAAAATATCAGATCTGTCGCTAAATATAGTATTAATATAATAATCAAGTAAAATATAAATTATAAATTTAACGACGAAATTTTCAAATCCGTCATTAAATTTAGCGACGAAAATTAAGTATCTGTTGCTAAATTTAGCGACGGATCTGATATTTTTGTCGCTAATTTTAGTAACAAAAACTTTTTGGTCGCTAATCTGTTGTCATTTTAGCGACGAATATCTATTTTTCGTCGCTAAATTTTTGCGACGCGTCAATATTAACGAAAAATTTTCCGTCGCTAATGTTTTTAGCGACAGATTTTTTTAAAATTTTCGTCGCTAAATTAATCACTAAAACCGTATTTTTTATAATGGAAGATAAAAAACTTCCATGCTAAAAGCTAAAGATCTGTTCATACCCAAAATAAACAGAAACAAAGGGGACCTAATAAAGAGAAGGAACAACAAGAGGCGGTGTGCAGGTAGGAAGAGAGAGAGAGACTATGTGTGTGTCACGCCCCGACCCTCAAAACGGGCTCAAAACAACCATCACGTAATCCCGGCATGCGGGTAAACTCTACCTTTTTTTTTTTGGTTAAGGTAAACTCTACACATATATCAAGATAACGCAAGATATTCATCGATATCCATCCATCTCTAAAACAATATAACAAAATTCAAAGAACCAACTCTGTCCACCCATATCTCAAAAGGCATGCATATGGTTAACTCGACCATTTTAAATCTAATAAAATTTCATAAATTCAAAAGAAAATCCAATAAAAGAAAACATAAAAGATTCGAATACAAATTTAACGTTGATAATCCAAAGGGTTGACAAAATGGAGTTTCAACACCCTTCTTATGAATCTAACTAATTTTCTCAAAATCTCTGTCGAAACAAAAACTAATACCAGAACTAGAATACCCCAAAAAGAGTTAGGACTCGACAAATTCCTGCATTATGGTCAATTAGAACTCCAAACTTAAGCACCCTCTGAAAAAATGAATGAAAGAATGGTGAGTATAAAAATATTCAATGAATGGAATACAATAACATAATTGTGATAGTAAATGAGTGATGAAAATGAGAATATCAAAATTATCATTTTCAAATAATTCATTGATTTGTAAATAATTTCAGATAATCCTGATAATAATAAAAATAAAAAGATTCATTTGTAAATTTATATTTTCCAAAACTATGGTAAGAAATAGATACAAAAAATCCAGGTGTGAGAATCGAATATAAAATCCCTTAATTTCAAGATAAAAATAAATATTATGTCATCAAATACCCTTTTCCTAAATCAAGATAATTTTAGTAACAACAAAATATTCATATTATAACAATGAAAAGCCGGCAAGATAACAACCGCAACACTTTTTCTATCATTAAACAAAAACAAATTTTTAATCATTTTGAGAATTATTATGATAAATTTCTTTTCCACACTGCGACCGAGTTTACAAGAGAGCATATACTTTTCCTTTTTGCAAAGAATGAATACTAATATTTCATCATTTGAATTGCAGAAAGCATAAACACAATATTTTCAATAAAAAATTAGCTTATCCTATTGAAATTACGTAAAATAATTAAAATCATGCAACCATAAATAATTAAAAATATGTTAATTAGTACGAGTATAATATGTACATTTAATGCCACCGACATCATGTGTGACAAAATGTGCACGCACCGAATCCAAGACCAAATCAAAAAAGTTACGGCGAGCTAATACTAGCTAAATAAGTAGTCTGTAGAGGGGGGCCAACTCGAATCCCAGAAACGAAGTCATGGAAAATCAACTATACTTTACCCTATTTATATGAAGCGGGAGTTGGGGTTCATGCTTTTTCTTTTGAATTACCAAGGTTCCCCAGGTCTCTCCTTGTTCGTGTCACATTTTTCGGGACCTTGCTACCTTTGCCCAGTTTCTTTTTTATTCCCGCTTGGTTCTTCCTCTTTTGGAGGGCCCCGCTATTTTTTTTTTTTTTTTCATTCCGGACTCCATAACTTTTCCCCAAGGATTTTTTTTTTTTTTGTTTGAGTCCTTGTACTTTTTTTTATCTGATTTCTTTTTTTTTTTTTACTCAAATCCTTTCATCTTTTAGGAGACCCACTATGTTTTTTTCTTCATCTAGGACCCTTTAACATTTTTTTCTCTCTTAAGTCCTTCATTTTTTTTAACATACATTTTCCCCTTTTATTTTTTTTAAAATCTCATGAATAGTCGTCTATTTATTTTTTCACTTTTTTACTCCACATATTGCCCTTTTTATCTCATTCATTTGTTTTTTTTAAGTTCCCGTTATTAGATTATTTTTTGACGTTGATATATGTCATATTTTTCATTAATTTGAACAATAATTTAATTCAGATATTGAGTTAATAATAAATCTAATAAATTTTTATATAATGAGAAAATATAATCCACATCTTGGGCACCCCATGTGGGGTCGATCACTAGTCCATGTTTAAAGTGTAAGATTCTTTAACAAAATTTTGAATTCAAAATTTCAGAATAAAAGAAAAAAAATTTAGGATAGAAAAGTTATCCCCTTAAATGATAGTGAACTTATGATCCAACCGTAGATGGTGTAGAAAATTTATGAGGTACTTGTTTAAGCAACAATAAATTATAAAACTATATTAAAATATCTAAAATATTAAAAAAATATAATTCAATCATAATATCTTAAAAATCAAAAGTTTTATTTGAAAACATATACCTTTTTCATAAGATAAATAATGGATTTTTTTTTAATTTGAAAATAATTTCGATGGTTAATTGAAAAATTAGAGAATAGAGATAAGTGAAGAAAATAAAAAGAGATAATCAGAAATATGGAAAAAAGAGAGATACTCTAGAGGCGGAAAGGAAATGGAAAGAAGATGCCGTAAAAAAAAACAAAACAAAACAAAACAAAATGAAAGGGAAAAGAGAAAGAAAAAAAAATGGATGTGGAGAGAGAGAGAGAGAGAGAGAGAGAGAGAGAGAGAGAGAGAGAGAGAGAGAGAGAGAGAGAGAGAGAGAGAGAGAGAGAAGAGGGAGTTTGGAGGGGACGAGGGAAAGTGAAAAGTGCCGAACTGTGGTTGTTGTGACAATAATTTCATATTTGATTTTTATTACGCGATAGGTTTTTTTATAAAAAGAAAATTTATATGAAATTTAATTAAATAATTGTGTTTTAAAAAAAAAGATAAGGGAAAAAATTATAGTTAAATAGATACAAAATAGATATTGATTATACACACTAATTAAACTTTAGAAAATTGAGGGATTCAATTACCCATCTTGATTCCTTTTTAGATCGTCTCTGTACCTAAAATAGATCTAACGAGTATTCAAATCAGATGAGTTTGAGTATTATTTAATATATCGGTTGGTATAAAGAAAGAAAAAAATTAAAAAAAGAAAAAAGAAAAACAAAAGCTAAAACTAAAACTAAAACTAAAACTATACTTGGATGGTCAATTAACGCGTCTAATGTGTGGCCAACCAAGACGGATGTCTTACTTTCTAAGTCTTTGGGCTTTTGGAATTTGTGAAATGACCTTATTACGAATTTCCTCCCGAAATTATAAAATAGTAGTTGAATCTATTATTTGGAGTCGTGACAAATTGGTATCAGAGTTTCCGGTCCAATATAGAAAATGACTACCTAAAAAAGAGTTACCTGAAGAAGGGATATCTGATACCAGAGTGAGAGCCATCAAAAAATAGAAAAGCGCTATCTGATATCGGAGTGAAAGCCGTCTGAAGAGGAAAAGAGCTACCCATCAGAGTGCGAACCGTCCAGAGTGAGAGCCGTCTGTGGACGTCCGGTTTCTCGAGAAAAAGGTAATGTTACGAATCTCATAACAGATTCTCAAGAAATCATAAAATAGTATTTGAATCCATTACTTGAATCTGTGACAAACCTCTGATTCCGACCAAAGTCGCTCGCAAAAATTAAAATAAAACAATAACATAAATAAATCAACAAACGTGTCCAAAAGCACAAAGGAAAAACTCTTTTGTTTTTTAAAATTTCAATTTAGAAAAGATAGGGACCAAGGTTTACCAAAACAAACATTTGGTTTGTATTTAAAAAAAAAAAAAAAGATATGGATGGAATGGCTTTTGAAAAAAAAAGAAAAAGAAAAAAATTAGAGTTGGTTTTCTTTTATTTCTTTTTTATTCAAAATTGAATGAACCAAATGAGAAGAAATGGATTCTCAGTGGTTAAAACCCTAAAATGTCTGAATTTGCATTTTTTTATTCAAAACGATCATTCATTTCAAAAACATAAAAATGAAAATATGTAAATAATCAAATGTTTAATAATATGATATTTATGGAATAAAATAAATATAATTACTTCTCGTTTCGTATTAATTAAGACAACTGTCATGTCATTTCTTTTCATACAGCCGACCCTCTTGGCCAAGAGTAACACGCGTCAAATGCCTTGACCCGTGTTAAGCGACACTTAGTCGGATACATTTTAAGGTTAATTCAATTTTCATAATCACAGGTCTTTAAAACTTTAATGAATGTTGAATTATAATTTAATAATTATTATTTTTCATAAGGTAAATAAATAAAATAATTAATAATGAATGATTAATGAATTATAAAATTTATAATTATTAAAAATAAATATTATTTAAAAGGTTTTGCATGTCATAGTCAAATCACAGTTCATTTGACATCTCAAAGAAATCAAGGAAGCCATGTGATGGGGAAGACTTGGGAAAGAGTAGGGCCATTAATCATGAGTCGAAGCTTTGACCAGGTTAAACTCCCATTTTTCCATGTGATGAAAGTGAGGAAAAACACCGACCTGAATTGACTCAATTGGATGTGAGGTTGAGTTCTTTAAGCATGACCGAGATTCGATTCTCATCGAGAATATCGGGCCCTCATGTGTATGGAGCGTTCCCCGTTGGAAGACCCACCCTCCCAACAGGAGCCACTGTAACGGTCGGTCCGGATTAATCGGGGCGAAATCTCGGATACCGAGCGGTGTCCAAGACATGGTACCAAAAAAAAAAGTGGGGAAAACAAAAGAGTTAATTACAGCATTAGTTTATGAATTTTGTAGTATTTTCATAAATCAATCTCTTATGATTTTTAAACTTTTAAAATTATAACATATTAATTCTTCTTTTGATGATAGTAACAAAGTGATCGATAAGTGTTAATATAAACTGATGTGATAGTTTATATAAATATACGGATATTAATACATCATTATCAAGTTAATATCAAAAAATATCTCAAATTATCAAATCAACATACAGTATTATATTATTTAATTGTTTAATTCTAATGCGGCGCTACCAAGTAACCAATGTCTCACCACGTATCCAATGTCTTGATGTGCCAACGTATACAATTTTTTTATTTTTTGGGTTTTCCCGATGGCCACGTAACCAATGTCTTCATACACCCCCCCGCCCTGTGTCACTCATAAACTTCACTTGTAATTGTAGTATAACCCGTCTCTTACTCCTCTCTCCCCCCCCCCCACCACCGCCACGACCACCACGACCACCGCCACCGCCACCGCCACCGCCACCGCCATCACCACCATACCTGGCAATGCTTTCCCTCCCTCTCTGCTCCCCAATCCAAAACCCTCTCTACAACCTCCAATTCCCCCAAAGCCACCAAAAGGTAATTCCGACGTTCCAAAGTTTTCCAACATTCCTTCACATGCTGGAACACTCAGTTCTCCAACATTCCAAATCGTCTCTATCTCTAACATTCTCTCTCCCCAACTGTTTCAAAACCCAACACTACACCAACATACTTCCCTCTCTTTCTCACTGCCTTCCAAGTTTGTCTCTGGCGATATTAAAACACAACCTCCACCACCACCAGCATCAAGTATGAGAGAGATGGTTCAATTTTGGTTTTTCATTCACCGTCTCTATCTCAAATTTTCCTTGAATTTTTCAGTATCAATTTAATAATACAAATTTGATTACATATTCAAGTTAATTTTTATGGTATTTTTTCATAAACACTACTTTTCCAACTCTACACAGATTGATTTTTTCTCTAAATCCAAAATAATTACACACTTTTTGATCTTTTGAAATCTCAACATCGATGAGAGAGAGATGTCAAAGATGCTATACTCTAATTCTCAAATTTGATATACTTGATTTTACAAATAATTACACTCTGAAAAGAAAATTAAATGAATTTTAAATGAAAAATAGAGTGTATGACTTGTTGAAACAAAATAATGAATGTTGTGAGATCATGATTATTTAGATTGTTAATTGAGTATCGTTATCTTAAGATTTTTTATCTCTGATATTTATTGTCATGCTAAAAAGATCCGTTGTGGGGTTATTGAAATCGAACGTTATTCATTAATATCCGTCAATTAATATTTAGCAATAATACTTATTTTTGCGTTGAAATTTCATTTTTTCACTAGCGTCACTTTTTTGTTAACCAATCGAAAGGTATTCTTATTGCATTTACATATTAGACTTTGATAGAAATGAAAATAATTAGACATATAGAAAAAGAGAAACCGTTATATTCAAATTTGTTTCGAAAATTTGGTTTTTGACAATTTTGAATCGACAAACTTAAAAGATATATCGACCTGAATTCAAAATTTTATATTGAGAACTTGACTGATCAAATCAACATGAGAGAACTTGAGTCGATAAGGTCATGTTTTAAATTAAATAGGTTTGGTCGATCTATTCTGATGTGTCAATATGGTTCTAATTAGGTATCGACACGCTTTACTTAGAAATCAAAAGTATGTGTTGACATGTTATAAGTTCGCATTGACACAATTTTATTCTTGCATTCAATTGGTGGACTTAACGTTTGAAATTAGTCGATGTGTTAAACAGATCGATAATGTTAAAATACAAGTCATCGTGTGATTTCTAAAAGACAATTTACATCGTATCGACATGTTCTAAATCCACATTGACACACTTCAGTATTTACATAAAATTGGTGGATCTGTCCTTTGAAATTGGTCGATGTGTTCAACGTGTTGATATAATTAAGACACAAGTGGTTGTGTATTTCTTAAAAGATAAAGGAATTAGGTTGATATGTTGTCGGGCATGTTAACCTCTATATCTTGTCGATATGTGTAAATAGTGAGTCGATACATTACTAAAATTGGTAGACATATCATATTAAATTTGTCCACCTAAGATTAACAGGTCGATGTGTAATTTAATTTAGATCGACGTATAAGATAAGTTGACAAGGTTTAACTTAGGTTGATAAGATATGTGAATGTTTAAGTCAGATTGACATGTTTTTAGAATTGTCAACAAATCTTACGTAGACAATTGTTATGTTTATTTTATTCAGATCGACATATTCAACATATTTTTAAAATTGGTCGACATGACTAAAAATTTATAGATCTAGAAGAGCGACGTGTATCAAGAACATATCAACAATGTTTGCAAACTTTTGTATTATGATATATTTCTCATTTACTTAAACTCATTTTCTTTCGATTTTTTATCATCAAAATTTATCGTTATCAAACACTAAATCTCGATTTCAATCACTTCTCTGAAACCCAAGTGGGAACCCAAATTGGTACCGAGTTCAATAAGAGAGTGAAGCAGCGAGAGTGATTCAGAATCGAAACCCAAGTCGGTCAGCTGGCCTTGGAGAGAGAGAGAGAGAGCAGAAATTATGGGTGTTGAACTCCTTCTCAGATTCAAACCGAATCGATCGGTCGGCTAGAATTCGATCGATCACCACAAATGCCAATTTGCCAGATGACTTTATTTTCATCGCCACAATATTCAGTCTTCGCCGTCGCCTTCAATCCGTTTGTTCATTTGCATCTTCTTCTTCGTCTTTTTGATCTTAGCGCTTTCTCCATCACTGCCGTTCGGAATCCAGTCGTCGCCTTCAATTCTTCGATTTGTCCTCCTTCATCCGCCGCCACCTTGCAATCACCGGGGAAGCCCTCTACAACCATCTCCATCAGCCGTCTCAACCCTTGCTTCGAAACCCTGTTTCCATTCCCTTTTTAATTTAAGGCTTTGTTTGGTTTTTCAATATTTTTACTATCCAATTTCAATATTATTTTTGTATTTAAAGTTTAGATTTTTATTTATTGTTTAATTTAAGACCGGAAAAAAAAAAACCTCACTTGATTTGATGTAGTGGTAACCTGAGATATGTTTTGTACCGACAATAATACATTAGTATCCATACACTCGCTCATGTAGACAATCACGTTAGCACTTATCATTGTCACTAATAAAAACATCAATACGTTATGATTTTAAAAATTTGAAAATCACAATATATCATTTTTAATTATTTAGACTAATTAGTAAAAAAAATAAAATTAAATACGTAATTAATTCTAAAAAATGATCATCAGACGATGCTTTTCTGTCATTTCGCTGGCTTGTTTACGTTTTAAGGTTTTGTAGATCTATTAAAATATATATATTATATCATCGGCCTACTACTGT
This sequence comes from Dillenia suffruticosa, assembly GCA_033439265.1. Lineage (NCBI taxonomy): Eukaryota > Viridiplantae > Streptophyta > Magnoliopsida > Dilleniales > Dilleniaceae > Dillenia > Dillenia suffruticosa. The sequence goes on from JAVTVX010000027.1 coordinate 6,510,184, forward strand.
ATCTGCACGAATAAGCCACTCTATTGGTCCAACTCCAGCCTGTTTTAATAGAAAAAAGGTTTTTTTTTTTTATTATTTTTAATCGTAACTTCTTAGCTAGCCCCTTAAACTTTGGTCAATTTCAAAATAAACCTCCTCAAAAGGCACATTAAAAAAAAAACCATCCAAATTATATTTTGACCTCCTTCACAAGTAAAAGATGTTTCTTTCTTGGCACACATAAGAAACAAGTCATCCTCCACTCCTTTGCTTACCTAGTAATGCGCGAACAATTTAGTCACGGACATAAACCATAGTCTAAAAATGGAAATAGGTTATCCTAAGGTCTTGGAATAATTCTAAGGTCTGGGAATAAGTTATCCTCCTTTGCGAAAGAGAAAGCGTGTGAATAAAAAGTATTTAATTTTTTCTTAAAAAGGAAATAATTAGAAAAAATGATTGCCTTTCATCTTTTCCTATGTAGAATAGGTTTCCTAGCACATTTGATCACGTGATGTCACTTAGGTTGCACAAAAAATGAATATGAAATAATACGTAAATATGATATTTTATGAGAATATAAAAAATAAAAATGTAAATAAACGTATAAATATAAAAAATATAAAAATTTTTATATAAATATTAATTATTTTATAAAATTAATAAAATAGTTATATTTTATAATAAAAATTTAAAATGATCAAATATATAATTATTAATTATAAAATAAATAAATATATATATAATATAATTAAATAAATAAATAATTGAAATAAGTGTAAATATAAAAATTAAAAATATTTTTATATAAATATTAATTAATTTTATATATTAAAAGGTTTTAAAAATTAAAAATATTTTGAAACAGCGAATCACTGTTGAGAAGTTTTTGGGATGGGCATCTTTAGACACACGTGGAGAATTAATCCGAGTCCCAGTTCTCGGGAAACCGGCCAATAGCCAGCTTCGATCCAATCAAGATTATGTTGGATACAGTAAAGAACAATAATTTGAACTATAATCCCCCGGTTTGAAGCCTATTTTCAAGCATGTATCGATTAAATTATCATCGTATTAGCATCGTAATTAAGGTGAGATCACATCTCAATTACGTCTTTGACTAGTCAAATATCACATGTCTCAAGAGATATATATTTTTTATTATTTATTTGAATCAATGATATGCTGTATTTATTTATTTTTTTAATTATGGATACTTAAAATTATATTTTAAATAATTTAATTTTATTAATATTTTAATATTTTAATAAAGAGGTATCGGATTTATTCGAGTATATTGAGGCGCACAATTAATTAGCACCCAAGTGTGGCCTGTAGATGTAGAATATCCAAATAATGGGCGTCACGTGAATGGGATCTGTGGATGAACGTGCCAAAATCCATTTAAAGATTTTCCGTTCTAGCAGATGCTTACTCTATACAACAGGTTGACCATGAGAATTTATTACTCTCTCTCTCTCTCTCTCTCTACTCCCCATATAGGTGTGCGATTTTTTTTTAATGTGCAGAAGGTTTTATTAATATATGCAGCAAGTAACCAAGATATTATGTTGTTTACACCGAGGAATATCACAAAGAGGACAAAAATAACGTCAGATTTTCGATTTTTAATAGTTTGGATTCTCAAGGAATATTACAAAAGTTGGAGCGATTGCCATATTGTTTTATTATTTGCAGAAAATTAACAAGGCCAGCTTGCGTTTCCAAATAATTTTGTTGGTCAACAAATATTCATCATCCGGTTGGTGCAATTATGATCTCAATAAAACAACAAAATTGATGCAACAAAGAACATAAGAACTATATTTTAGTAGACCTAAATTAGTACCTTAAACGTAAAACTAAGTTGACTAGTTGAAAATAGTAACTGCATTTTGATAGATATTTTAGCTTTTAATTGTGAGAGGTCCAGCAATCATCCTTTGGATGTATATGGGTAATTTTATTGGGCGTGCTTGCTATTCTACAAGCTATGGGCATCAAGGAAGTATACTAGGGGTACGTTTGAAAATATTGAGATTGGATTCAATGAGTCATTTTTATATAAAAAAATGACTTCAAAACTTTATGTTTTAATTAAAATTTTTATTTAATTAAAAAATATTATAAATAAAATAAAAAGAGTTTTCTCACACACACTCTCACCAGGTTTCCTCGGTATAATTATTAAAGTTTAATTCTTGAATCATATTTAGAGAGAGCTGCCTCTTAGGCTAACTTATTTAGGATTCGTCACTATTAGAGAACTCATTATGACGCCCATCCAGCACGAGAGAGAGAGAGAGAGAGAGAGAGAGAGAGAGAGAGAGAGAGAGAGAGAGAGAGAGAGAGAGTGTATGTAACAATTACTAATTATAGGATTAGTAATTAATCATAATTAACATGAATAGTTAGTGGTTAATTGTAATTGTTAGATTAATTAGTAGTTAACAAATTTGATTAGTAATAGAATTAATATAAATAGTAGTTTTTACAATATATAATGGATATATTGCAATCCTATTGAAATCTCACTCTATTGTATTCTCTCTCTCTCTCTAAATCTCCCTCTCTCTCTATTTTCTCCCCTTAATCTCTCTCCTTCTCTTGATCTCACTCTCTCTTCCTCTCTTTCTTTAATTGGTTCATAACAGAGAGAGAGAGAGCGAGAGAGAGAGGCTCTTTCATTTCTTTTAGTCGCTATTACTACTCTAAGATTATCATAAATTGAAGAATTTAGATATAATTAAAAAATGATTACATTTTTTTATATAAGTTGATATACTCATATAGGAACATTTCAGATTTTTTGAAATAATTTAATTTAATTCAAATTTGTTTGAATTTGAGTAAATAACCACCATTATTCCACTCCTTATGATCTCTTTAATGAGATCCACGTATTAATGAGATCCACCTATTATTATTTGGTTTAATTATTCTAAAAATTGTTGGTTGGATAGACAATCGTTTTAACAAAACAAGATTTAATGATTTAAAAATAAGCACATATTTTTTAGAGAGAAAAGATTAAGAGATCGAAAAATTTTCGACGAATAACTTTTCTTCTATTATTGTATCATCGAATTTAGAGTTGTGTCATTGTGATACTGTGGCGGTTGTTCAATTTCGTGATCATCATTCTGGCCGTGCATTTGTTTGAAAGATTTCGTAGTTTTGCTAATTTTGGTAGACCTACATATCGAGATATTTATTCGAAAATTTTAAACTTTTAATTTAAATGCTTTCATATGCAAATTTAGAGAATAAATCTAACATTGATATCAGAGTTTGTTAGATTTTTTAAAAAAAAATTATTTTTAGAATTTTTGAAAATTTTAAAATATGTATGGTAAAATTTAGGGTTCAGATCACAAATGAATTTTGTGAATCTGAAAATACCACGATGTTATCCATGACTTATAGATCATGAATATAATTTTTTCATAATATTCTAAATATGTTAAGGTCATGAAACGGTGAGTCAAAAGTTTTGGCCAAGAATACCATAAAATCTTAGATTTGTTAAGTTAGAGGGCAAATTGATCATTGATAATGGTTTAGATGTGTTTATCATAACCTAATCTACATGTTTGATGCATGGTTTATGAATTTTGGTCATCGGAAAGTGGTTTTCCGACATGGCCGAGAAGGGCCGCGGTAAAGGCGTTTGCATGGCCGAGATTAGGGCTTAAAATTTATAACAAATCATATTTAGAATTGTTATAGAAGTTAAATTTTGAATTACAGTCGAAATCCGCATCAAATTCCAACTGAAAAGGGTCTTTTCGGTAGTCGGGTCGTGAGGACCTGATTGTAGACAGTCCGGCGAAAACCACCCGACCAAACCCACAGGCACGTAACGTGCACGCGCGCAAGAGGAGCATGAGACTCAGGGCAGCAGGCACGTAATGTTAGGGTCAGGTGATCCAGGTTGATTTCAACCCGGATTCACATCCTGACCTGCGACGTGACCTAGAACGCGGGGTTGCATACGTGCAGGCGCGTGACCCACTAGCTGCATGTTTGGCACATGTGCTAGGATGTAGCCGGCACGTGAGGCATTGCCATTGGTGTGTGGTGGTGCATGGGGTCTCCGGCGGCATGTCAGTCTCTGCTGAAATGAAAATTTTCACTTTGTTCATGGCCCTATACCATTGAATGTGAATATTTGTGGATATTTGTATATCGAATCCAAATTCAGATGGTAAAATACGATATCGGGTTGTGGTGAATAATACCATTGACTCATACGCTCGTTTTGGGGTTTATACTCGAATCATTTAAAATTTATTGATTCAATAGGTGCACAAAATGTAAGAATAAATATTAACAAGTCACTAACGTTTCTCATTTCTATGTACAAGAGACCATGGCTGATTCAAAAACTATTGTACTAGATCTTTATAAGGGGGATAATTTGAATGATGACAATTACGATATTTGGTACCTAAAGATTCAGCTTGTTCTTGACGAACAAAATCTGTTTGAAATTCTGAGACATGAGATGGTAGACCCCAGGGAAGGTACCACACCTCAGGTTAGGCGGGATCAAGCGGTCTATTGTGTATGGAAAAAGAAGGATAGCAAAGCAAAAACAATCATGATTAGTAATATGCATGATAACTTGATCTCAATATATAAGCAATATCTTATAGCTATGTCAGTTTGAAAATTCGAGTGAACTCATTTTGGATGAGTTTCAGATACTATGTGTGATATAGTCTTTATCTGATTCATAGAAAACCATGAAAATTCATCTCATACATGACCTTCGCTGAAGTAAGCAGGCACTATGAGTTCAAGGAAGAGTGCTTGAAGGCGAGTAAGCTGTACTCGAATCATGCTTATATAGCAGAGTCGAGCAAGAGATCCCATGCCACCAAACACGAATGGCATAAGCGTAAGAAGATGACTTGAGATTTAATCAAGAAGAAGCCATCTAAGAAATTCAACAATAAGGTACAAAAGTGCATGAAGAATGTGGTTGATAAGATCGATGTGAAGTGTTACGTTTGTGGTATATTTGGTCATTTCACTCGTAAGTGTGACGAGCAAAAGTTATATCATTCTTTTTTACGTGGTTTGAGTTTTATTTCAGCTATTGTGATACTCAATGATTTCTCTCATTTGTAGATTGTAGACTCAAGAATCATCGACCACATAGTTCGAGACAGAAGTGTGTACATAGAGTCCGTCGAGTGAGTCCTCAAGTTAAGAGAATTTACGTGGGGAACTAAGCATTTGTCGTTTTCAGAGACATTATCACTTGCAAGTTGGAGTTACAAAATGACCAAACCATATATCTACATGACGTTCTTTACGCTTTGAATATTCAACAGAACTTGATTTCTGTATTTTGTCTAAATCGCCTAGTATATGTTTTATCTTTTGAAAACTCATATGTTTCTATTAGTTACGATAGTTCTTCCATTTGTTCTGATTTTATCCATTATGGACTGTATACACTGGATGCTGTCTTTTTTAATGGTATTTCTTATTATTCTTCTATTAACTTTACATGTGATTATATAGATGATGATATGAATATATGACATAATAAAATTGGACAAATAGGATAAAAAAGGGTGAATGGTTAGCAGTGAGTGGTCAGTTGGGGTCGCTAACAAGGGCCGAGTTACCCGTGTATAAGTTTTGCCTTGCTAACAAAGCTACAAGAGAACCATTTGGCAAAACAATAAGGGCTAAAACTCCATTGCAGTTGGTCTGCTCCGATATCTATGGGCTTATGAGTATGAAAACCCTAAATAGAGTTATAAACTTTATTAACTTCATAAATGATTACATGCGCTTTGCTTACGTCAATTTGATCTCGCACAAGTTTGAGACATTGGAATATTTCAAGAGTTTTATTAGTGAGATTGAAAATAAATTAGACTTGAGAGTAAAGACTCTCAGAACCGACTGGAAACATGAGTATTTGTCCGAACAATTTAGAGAATTCTGTTTCGATAAGAGCATTACGAGACAACTAACTATTCCTGTTACTAATTAGTAGAATGGAGTAGCCAAGCGAAAGAAGAGGACTTTGGTAGAGATGGTAAGCTCTATGATGGCGTAAGCCAATTTGTCCATCTCCCATTAGAGAAACGCATTAATGACTGTATGAGATTTGGACAAAAAGGCAACCTGACTTTAACCACTTAAGGCCATGGGATTGCATCATATATGTTCACGATTTCTTACATTCACATAGTTAGTTAGACTTGCAAAGAAATGAGTCTATCTTTATAAGATATTCAGAATACTCCAAGGGTATGTATTCTTAGATGAGCATATAGATGGTACTGTCACTAAGATTAAGTCTCGTGATGTCACATTTCATAAGAATGATTTTGCTAAAAGATATGAAATCGATCGAGATTTTACCTTTTATGAGATGAATGAATCTAGTGGCTTAGCTGAGCCCAATGATGGGATCTAAAAACCTGTTACGGATCTTGATACTACTGGGAGTGATTCATCTAGAAGTGAATAGATTCCCTCGTCTCGTAGGAGTCGGAGAGAATACGTACCCAAATGTTGCTTCTCGATTGAAGGTAAGATGCTCATTGTGACCTTTAAGGATGACGAGGAACCTAAAGCAGTTCAAAATGCTCTCGAGAGTCCTACAAATGACCATTAGTTGACATGGACAAAGAAAATCAATCGATGAGAATCAACAAGATTTGGAACCTAATTGATTTGCCTGACGACAGAAAGACTATCGGGAACAAGTGGATTATCAAAATCAAGAAAAAGGCTGATAGATCGGTGGAGAGATATAAGTCACATCTGGTAGTTAAGGGTTATACTTAAACTAAGGGTGTGAACTACGAGCAAACTTTCTCTCAGTAGTCAAATTTACCTTAATCTGTTTACTTTTAGCGATTGTCATGAGTATGAATCTGGAATTATACCAGATAGACATAAAAATTGTTTTTCATAACGAAAGTTTGGATAAGCAGATCTACATGAAATAACCCTCTAAGTTCATGCTAAAAGATCAGGAGGATTAGGTTCATCGATTTCAGAAGTCGATAGACGGCCTTAAGCAATCATTTAAGTAGTGGTATCTGAGGTTTTACGAGAAGATGATGTTTTATGGCTTTGTGATGATCGAAGAGGATCATTACGTGCATTTAATACGTTCTACTAACTCATAAGTGATCATATTCTTATATGTGGATGATATTGTGTTGGCTGGAAATAATAGAGAATATTTGATGACCATTAAAATATTATTATCATCAAATTTTGATATAAAAGATATGGGTAAAAATCAATTCATTCTCGGAGTTATGATCTAGAGGGATAACTCAAGATGGGTGTTAACTCTTTTACAAGAGTTCTTCATCAGGAAAGTTCTCGAACACTTCAAGATGAGCGACTACAATTCCATAGATACTCCTATTGTTAAAAGTGAAAATCTAAGTCTTGTCATCTGTTTTAAAATGTAGAAAGAAATAATAGATATAAGTGAAATATTTTATACCAGTACAATGGGCAATCTGATATAAGTAATGAAGTGTACATGACTAGATATTTGTTTTGTAGTTGATTTGATGAACATATATTAATTGAATCCAAGAAGGGGTTACTGGAGAGCAATGAAAAGAATTTTGAGACATCTCAAAAGAATTACGAACCTCTTATTATGTTACGGAGAAGGTAATTTTTTGTCTTGTTGGGTTTTTAAATACCGATTGGTATGGCAATCTAAATTGACACAAATCGACATCAAATTTTGCTATTTTGTTCAATAACAGTACCATATCTTGGAGCAGTAAGAAACAAACTTGTATATCTTTATCTACGATGGAGGCTGAACTTGTGACATGCTTAGCAGTAGTTTAGGAGAATTTTTTGTTCTGGAAATTTCTGGATTACTTAGAGATTATGACAAATAGTGAGAAATCAGTGATAATTTATTATAATAATCAGGTCGTTATATCCTATACCCGAGATCCTAAATATTAAGTAGGACCAAACACATTGATATCAGATACCACTTTATAAGACACATCATCGAGAAGGGTGAAATGATGATTAAATACATTTCTACCTTCACCAAACCCATTATGAGAGATTTATTAGTAAAATATAGAGAATCATTAGATTTACGTGTATTTTAATATTTCTCACTATATACTGTTTATAATACTTATTGTTTTATATATATATATATATATATATATATATGACATACGTACATTATTCAGTCACTTATTTATTACACTTGTTTATTTTTCTATATTTTGTAATGTGTTGTGATAAAAAATATATCAGACAGACGTGGTCAACTTTCTCACACGAGTGACCACCTCTAACTCTGAGTGAATAAGGATGAGACAATTTTTAATCGTAAGAGATTTTGAGAGTGGTTCTACTAAAATATAAGTTACCCTTATACGTGTTTATAAGGAAATCATATGTGATATGATCGTAATGAGTATAACCACACCCATATTGCCTGTAAATAGTCAGATTTGAAATCTTAGATATCACTTACGTCTAGTGATATTATCTTTGAGCTACACTCTCTGAGATCTCTGGAAAAAATTTTATGTGTAAACTAAGTTTCATATATGTACAATGTTAGAGAAATTTAGCATATACCCTTTTGAGAAATGAGAGAATAATATTGTGGTACATATTTCATATCACGTGTGATAAAATGACTAGAGATAGTGAGAGTTATATTACATGGGACGATAATCTGATTTTTATCCTAATACCCCACTGTGTGAAACCCGAAATTCTTGGGTGTGATCTCTTGTACTCTGATTACTTTCGGTTGTTTTTAGAAATTTTGATTTAGTATTTGCTATTTTAGTCTGTTTATCTCTGACTCGAAAGATAACTGAACTCTAAGGGGTAGTTTAGGAAAATAACTGAATTGAGGCTCATAGATTCAAATTTAGGAAAAAAAAAAAACCAATCGACATTATATCATTATGTAGTATTTATCAGTCGACTTGTTATATTTATTCATATTGGGATTCAAATATAATAATGAATACACAATCGAACAATGATTGTGGATCACTTTCGATAAAAAAAAGTATCTAGATAGATGTTATTGTATTGAATTTGAGATATAACGAGTTCTTTTTACTACTAACGGTAGCTCATCAATTATTCTAACAGGTGCATTAAGAATTCTTTGCTTATAGATATACTCGTTGGTCGCATGATACCCAATCTTGTATGAAAATCCAGTAGGGTAATGTGAAAGATCGCATGAATTGTGATTTTATGATAAATGTAAAATAGTCTCATATACAAGTGGGAAGTATTAGTTGATATACTAATATAGGGGCATTTTGGACTTTTTTGGAAAATTTAATTTAATTCAAATTAGTTTGAATTTGAGTGAATAACTACCATTATCCTACTCCCTACTATCTCTTTAATGAGACCTACGTATTATTATTGGGTTTAATTACTCTGAAATTGTTGGTTGGATAGACGATCATTTTAATAAAGAGAAATTTAGTGATTTAAAAATAAGCATGAGAAATCAAGAAAATTTCGATGAGAAAATTTTTTTTTTATCATTGTATTATCAGATTTAGGGTTGTGACATTGTGATATTGTGGTGGTGGTTCGATTTCGTAATAATCATTCTACCCGTGCATTTATTCGAAGGATTTCGCTTTTCGGCTAATTTTGGGAGACCTATATATCGAGTTTTTATCCAAAAATTTCACACTTCTAATTTACACGTTTCTATATGCACATATAAAAAATAAATTTAACATTTTAATTACTCGAGACCAATGACGTAAAAAGGAAAGAGTAGAAATAAGTTATAAGAGAGTTATGTACTAATATGATATCGTAAGAAATCATATATCATTTTTATTTTTATTTTTTTGGTAACAAGGATAAAAATTGAACTTCTAAATTACGAACAAATGTTTCAACCAATTTAAATTAAAGTTTTTTATTAAGTATAGTAAGTTATAGTATTCGTATTTTGAAATTGATTGACCGGCAAATACTTTATTATTTAGAGATCGCTCACCAAGTGAAATTACAGAGATGAAAGAAGCAAATTAGGCCAAACAACATCTTCCAAAAGCCTAATCTGTTCAGAAAAAGCCTGAGGCTTAAACTAAGACGAAACAAACCCCTCAACCCTCCTTCAAGGGGAGCAAAAAGGGGTCAAATTGAATACACGTTTTCACAGTATCTGGGATGGATCATTAACGTAGACCCTTCACAAGCTGTGATTATGGTAAACAGAATTTACCCCCCCTCCAAAAAAAAATGTCTTAGAGAGAGAGAGAGATGATCCAGTTGAGATCTTGGGTTTGCATTTTCCACTTGAAATTTAGACACAGTCCTGTCTTAAGTTTTGTGCTAGATCCTTCGTGGTCTGGCAAAATTCAGCACCCATCTGCAAAGCATATGTATCTTTGTAAATAATCAAAAATAGTAACCAGATTTATAATGGTTTTTAAATATTTAAATTCAATTATAATGACATGACCCTCAAAGGTAACTAGAAAAAATTCTTAGCCAAGGCATAATAATTTCTAAGTTGCAATTGGAATATGCAGTAATAATAGACAACTGAGAATCAGAGGCCAGAAAACTAACCTGAGCTATGATGGTTATGTGCAGACTAGAATTCCCAAATGGCAAGGCATTGCTATTGATGACATTCAAATCAAGTTCCTCGACTTTGCTCATTACCTTCCTCAAAACTCCTCTCTCTTTCTTACAATGAACTCTTATTAGCACATCTTTATCTAAGATTCTAGCCTCAATCTCTGGAAGGTGACAGTCCTCTTTCCCGGTGGATTCTTCAGAGGATTTAGCAACAAGAACCACTGATTCCACGGCCTTCTTCCTTGTTAGCTGTTCGAGTTCATTGACTCTTTCTTGAAGCCTTTTCATGTACTTGATGGCTTCTTCAAGAATAGTAGCTTTATCCATCTAAGTAGGAATAACATGAAAAATGGTATTAGCCTCTTATCTAGTTTGCTTTTAGATAAATAATATAAAAAAACACTATACTATATACCTTTTTAAGGCCGGGAATAATGGATGAAAGAGAGATGATGAGCTGGCTAAGCCTTTCCCGGCGATTCCGCTCCGCAATCAAGTGATCTTGTGCATAATTTGGAGTTCTACTTCTAGCCCTTTTAGTCCCTCTCTCGGAAGACCCCAAAGAGGTCAAAGGAAGTATTAAATTTTTATGATCTAGACTTTCATAAGGATCACAAGGATGCAAATTCGGGTTTCCGAAAGAGATGATACTGGGAAATGCAGTAGAAGATGAAGATGAAGAAGGAGATGGCGAAGAAGGATTATTAGTCTTGAGCTGCTTTCTTGGCCTCATCTCAACCACACTATCATGAAAGAGAGTGGACTTTGTGGTCTCTAAATTCGGTTCATAAGAGAAGCTGTCCAAAGAAGAGAGAGAGTGATTGAATAGTTCTTGGTTGAGTGAAGCTTCTAGTTTTGTCAAGTCACTGGGATAGTCATCATCATATTCATAACTAAAGGTTGGGAAAGGATCTTCCATATTTCCCTGTTTTACCCCCAAAAAGAAACATAATTAGTCACATAATACATGAAAATTCATGGGACATCAAATTATTGTTGATTTATGTAATGATCTTACCAGTTCATACAAACATTCAGGGAATGCCATTTCCATTAGAAAAGTTTTATATACCCAAGATGCTAAAATAATTCACCTGCAACAAAAATATAAAGTTACAACCAAAAACGACTAGCAAATTTAGACACTAAGAACTTGGACTCTCTCTCTCTCTCTCACACACACACAAACCTAAACACATTGAGGAGGATTGTGATTACCTTTTAAAGAGAAGGTCAGAGCACTTGTTTCTTCTCTGTGTTCTTTCTCCAGGACCATAATGCCTTTCTTCTTCCTTATATACATGTACACGGACAATCGCAAATTCCAGACAAGTTCCTCTTTCACACGTGTGAACTGGTGCCCTATTGCAAGCGTGTCTTAAGTTCTTTTGATTTCTCTCTCTCTCTCTCTCTCTCCCTCTTTGTCCCGTTTTTCTTCCGAGTATCATTATCACACGTGGCAGAATTCTTCATATTGGTCAACGATCACGTGCCAACTAGCATACCCCAAATTTAAATATGGGCAAATACCATAAATAGTTTATATTTGCCAGAAAGAGGAGCTGTTCCCATCTTGTCTATCATGTATAGATCAGAGAATCATGGGCACCTTGTAATTGTCAACACTTCTCTCTCTCTCTCTCTCTCTCTCTCTCTCTCTCTCTCTCTCTCTCTCTCTCTAACGTTATACAATAGAAGAAATTATAGTCATGGGCACCTGCAATTATGAATTATCTCTTTCTGTAAAGTTGTTGAATCTTGTTTCTTTACGCCCATCTCTGACGTAGCCTGAAAACCCATCTTTACGATGTGCGATGAATTAGAGAAATTTTTGCGTTTGCAATTTTTCAGTAACCTCACAATTGCAATCTCAAATAGTGGAGTGAAATTTCTGAAAATGAAATGATGATTTTTACGAATATTACAAGTGAAATGAACATAAGATATTCTCTTAATTCATGTGGCAAACTTTTATCGGAAAGAAAAATGTTCAATACGATATTTTATAATTTGAAAAGAAATTAGAGACCGTAAATCCTAATTTTTTAATAATACAACTTTCAATCAACAATAATACGGAACATAATTAAAAATCTATATTTGTAAACAAATTATATTATACATCAAAATTATAATTTCAAAAAATGGAATTCATAATTTTAATAAATAAATAATATTTTTAATTATTATGGTATAGAGTCTAAATCGTGTGGAATCTAGACTTGTCAGGCTCATGAATATCAATAGATCCCGTTGGAACTCACCAATCAATTACCCTTTGTGATAACGGATTTTTCGACACCACAACCGATCAGTCCCTAAACCTCATCGACACCCGATATAAATCACCCAATTCGTTAAAAATATTCACTTTTCTAAAAAGACAGAGAGAATTTTATAAAAATAGATTTACGACCATAATCGATAAGAAAAAGAATTTTCATGACGATTTGAAATTCCCAAACGAGTGTGATTTTGTAATTTTTTAGAATTTTACGCTCTGATCTGTCGAAATCTTAGGACATTTTTATAAAAAAATTAGGATTTTATCATCCTGCATGTACACGATTCTCATAAGCAAAAAATATATAAGTTTTAATGCGTTTACAGGTAAATCCTCTAAATTTACAAAAAAACACAAGCATACAGGGTTCGGGAACTCTCTCTCTCTCTTTCAATATCAGCGTGCTTCTTTCCTTTCAAAAATCGTTGTCTAATTTGACTGTCGGAACCTCTTCCATTAGAGTATCCTCCGGTAATCTTTTTGCAAGTCTCATCGTTCGAGATCGTTATACAATCAAACCATTTCGTTTGAGTTAACAAAAATATCATATGTGGAGTCAAACTTACCTCTACTAAATTATATTTTTGAAGTTATGTCTAAATCTTTTCTTAAATTTTAGGATCAGTCTTCTAATTGACCCACATGATAAAATTATAACTCTCTCTCTCTCTCTCTCTTTATATATATATAAATAAATATGTATGTAGGTATATTATATTGTTGAGCACCTCTGGCAAGCCTTACGAAGGAGAAAGTATGGAGTAAGAATGAGATAACGGATGGACATTAAATTTGTGGAGAATGAGATTGGAAATACAAAAACTAGATATTGTAGATATATATGGGCGTCCTTAATTAGCCATATATTTTATTCTGCAAGGCATTTATTATTTCCCTTCTCTATAATTATTTTATCCAACTTGGTCTCCTCGTTGAAATTAATCTTGTATCAGCGGTACATCGCCGTTACGCATTATAGGCAAGGGGTTAGTAGCAAAATTTGACTCGGAATGAGGTTTAAACTGAAGGCGCATGTAACAACATTTTGCAACAAACGAGGACTCGTATTTATTCTTTTTACTTGGGAAATAATTAATATTCTCTTGCACGGTGATTAACCTAGAAAGACAAAATAAAAAAAATAAAAAACAAACAAAAGAGATTGAGATTCATCATTCAAGATTAGTTACCATGTGTATGTGAGAAGGCTGCAGAAATTCCTTCCCATGCGCCACTTTGATGAAGCGAGGGCCTTCATGTGGGCATAATCGTTCTTTTACACGATACTCACATATCGTGATCAAATCACCTTTTCTATTAGTTTGTGTAATTTTCTTGGCAACAGTATAAAGGTATTAAGATTAACCATCACCATTATGTATTTCTATCACCTTTCGAAATGAAAAGGAAAAAAAAAAAGTACAACATTGGCGGGCACAACCTTTTTACCTTTCTTTTCTTTTCTTACTGTAAATATACTGTCTTGAATTCATTAAAACTGGACAAATCAAGATACTGTCTCTGAGATAGAGTCAGAAGGATCAACACTTTTGTGAGATTTGAACTCAGTAATTATGCTGGGGGGTGGGGGAGGAGCACGGAATTATTCATAATTATTGATATGATTGTATTATATCGTTTCAATAAGGTATCCTATGTATATTCTTATTATATTCTTTTTATCCAGTCCATGATACAATGAACTGCAACTAGACACACTTGAGAGTTGCAGGTGTCTTTGGGATACTGGTGAATATGAGACGGGCCAAAAACCACCGGCATTCCATGTTGAACATTGCAAAATTGGTTCAGCGAGAAACATTGAGGGTCCTTTAAGCCTTTCAGACAAATGGAATAATGACTTGGTTCCTTGCATGCATTGCCATTAATTTTGCTCAGAATTGGCATGAAAATCAGCACCATAGGTTCTCCTGTTGCCGTTTGGTCACTAGTCCATCGTACATGCAATGCAACTCTATACCTCAATTGCCTTAATTTATATCCACCGAAGAACTGGCAAAATGGGGTTTGTCGAAAGAGAAACCAGCCACCTGTTGCATTCCAAGTTCCAGGGAAGGGAAAAACTAATTCAACAGCCTTTACTTCAATGTCAGAAAAATCATGAAACATCTGCTCCTCAACTAGAATACATTGGTACTCCTTGCTGCTAACAAAGCAAGCCACTGACCTGAAGCCAGACGATATCTTTCCCAACGTATCTTAAGTAGCCGCATCCAAGTTTAATGTCACAACTAAACTCGATTAGATTAAACACAGCTTAAAACAAGGCCAAGCACACTAGATGAAAGACACACACAAGTACCTTACCCAGTGGTCACAATTCAATTTTCACACATAGAAGCAAACCCAATTGTTAATCCTATGAAGTTCCAGTTCAACAAACAGTTGTCAGTTGAAAATTTTCTCTTCATTAAGAAGACAATAAATGCTAAAGAGAGAACAATTAATCAAGCCAGAGAAAATGGTTTACGAGCTGACAAAAAGTCTAGGAAAACTAGCATTTTTGTACGTACGATTATGGATATTCTCCAATGTTATATAAGTTTTTTAGAATCCATAGCATAATCATCACATACAACTTTATTCTAAAGTTCTCTTCAGCATCATGTTTCCTCAAATTCTTGCCAATGAGGCCACTGCCAGCACCAAAGCTAAACCACCCTGTATCTGTACATGCATCAGCACAGGCAGGTGAGCATGCAAGCGCCCGCACACACACAGACAGAGAGCTAAATAGGAATGTGGACTAAATTAATATTAAACTCACGGCCAGTCATTGAATAAACTACACTGGGGTCGCCTTACCAACCTAGTCTGTGCAAGAAGCAAGGATTTTCTCAAGGAAACAACTAAAGCTCTTCTTGATTCCCAAATCTTCAGATAAGTTCCAAAAGCCCAGATGGTTATGTCACAAAACAACTCAGTCTTTTCTGAGTCCAAGTCTTTACTTTCTTGTCATTGCCAAGTGCACCCACGTACTCATAACCCCAGAAAAAATCATGCTTTCTGAAGGGTGATGTGTTGACACAGATATAAGTGTCAGTGTGGTCTTCTAGTTTCCAGAATATTTTCCTGGTCTGCATTTCTGACAAGTCTTTATAATAGTTATCCTCTTAGCCACTAACTACATACCTACCATTTGTTACAGAGAAAGCTGCTGAAATGCAGAATCACTTGGCCATTCTCTGTCTTTGGAAATCTACCAGTTCAAAAGTTCCAAAGCCTCTGCAAAGGAAACCATAAGTCAAAATAGCATGTTAGAAATTTCTGTGACAATGAGATGGAAGCAACACTAAGAAAATATATGCTTGATAATAGCAAAATACAAAGGTAAGACTATAAATAGCAACCTGTACGAATGGTGTAACGACCGTCTGCTGTCTCCAACATGGAGCCAGTGAAATTGAATTCTCCATGAAGATGCAGAGTACCAACGGCTAGACAGTAAGACCTCCGTGCACCTTTACACACAAACTACCGAATCAGATTTGTAGCTGCTTGTTTCTTATTTAATTTATGTCAAGAATACAGAAATATGCAAACTGGCAAGTTGTACAAGTTCAAGGAAACATTATTCACAAAAGGATGGATATAGTATTCAGGAAGGGCTAATTACATTTGACGTTTTGCTCCTAGGAAGTTTCCATCACAACCTCAGAAAACTAAATCTAGATGATCTTGGAAACACCAGTTGTACTCACCAAAAAGGCATCAGCAGAAAAGATTACATCCAAGACATCTATGCCATGCCTTAAGTCTCCAAAGGATTCCTCAAGACCTAGTAAAGGCTTCGTAACATTTGATCACAGATCAAGCACACATACCTCTCTATCCAAAGCTTGGATTCAACTCACATTCTTGGCTGCAGCTTACACAAGAAGCACCATTTACCTCATTCTACTTTCTACTTGGTTCCCTTGCATTTTTGCTTAACAAGATAAGCATCTCAGACATTTCTCAGCCCAGAGGATGTTGTATTAACACTGACCAACATATTTATTCTATTTCACACTCTTTATTTCTTCTCATACTCAATTGATCCTCCTAAGACCTTTACAACATTTCACTCATAATATTTTCTGAGATCTGTCGATGTCCCATAAAGTAGAGGTAGACCATTACCAATCAACATACAATTCAGAATGAGGACTGACATGAATGAAGAAAAATTTTAAGATAATTACAATGTCATCTAGATTAAATGGCACAATCTAATGAGCTGTCACCAAAAAAGAGTAACACAAACAAAATATAGATGTGTGGGTACGGGTTGGTTCAAGGTGATTTAGCTACACCAGGTGTAGTGAATGCTTATTCCCTAGTTTCCTAGCAAAGTAAAATATGAAGTAAATATTTGAGAAGGTGATGTCAAGCAAAAAGGACCTATGAAGCAGAGACACTAACACAAACAAGACAACATTGCAAAGATACAAAATTTACACAAAATTCCAAAATGTTGTATACTGCCATATCTAAAGAATGTGTGCATAAGAACGCCACACAAAGAGACTAGAAATGTTCATGCTACATAGAATAGGACATACATGTGAAAACCAACTAGGATTTAGGAACAACATCAAACTAACTAAAGCCACCTAGAACTAACAAAAGATAATCCAACGCACCAATACAAGAACACCACATTAAACAAAAGACAATAATAATCATAATCATAGGATTTCAGCAAAGTAAACCACGTACCAGAGCATTATCCAAAGTCCCAACGAGAATAAACTCGCCATTAGGCGGAAACCTAACAATGGAGAAGGGAGGATTCTCATCATCAATCAAAGTCTTTATACATTGCCCAGTAGAAGCATCCCAGATCCGATACAACCCATCATAACTACTCAACACAAGCGACGAACCATCCCAATTGAAATTCACAGCTGTGACCGGATCTGAATGTGCAAGAAGAGCTTTCAAGTGCTTCCACCACTTCACATCCCAAATCCTCACAGTCTCATCGAACAAACCTCGGTCATCTCAAGCACTACTCTGACCTTTGGCCACAAATTTACTCAATTATTCATCATCTATTCCCACGATGGCATGGAAGGATCCATATAGCCGACCCCACTTAGGGGGATAAAGGCTTGGTGGTTGTTGTTGTTGTAATCATCATCTATTCCCTCCTCTATGTATGTCTGACTGGTTATATACCTGGATTCTTTGAATTCCAAGTTCACCATCTCCAGCACAAGGTTCATTTCTGGAAACTGAATTTGGCCAACTGAAAAGAGATTAACACTTTTATCAACCTCAATCCAACTCCAACCTGCATTCTTCTTTACACTTTTTTCTGTTAATTATCTCCCTGATCTTCACTACTTCACTCCATAAACCAGCTCCAGCATATGCATGAGCCAGTGCTATGTATGGAGCAACTTTATCTGGTGCGATCTTTAAAATCTAATTAGCTGCCTCGTTCCCAAGCTTTACTTCACCATGAATTTTACAAGAACTTAAGAAGGAACTCAAGTTCGTATGGCATTTCCACCATCAACTGTTTTGCTTTCTTTAATGTCCCTTTTCTGGCATAAAGGTCAATCATGCAACGATATTGTTCTAATTCAGGAACCAGACCATAATCCCTCCTCATTTTCTCAAAATACATTTCCCCTTCATCAAGAAATCCTGCATGGTTGCAGGCAGTCAATATTGATGTGAAGCAAATATAGTCCAGTGTGAACCACTCCTCCTTTAGCAAGCGCACAAAAAATTCCAGTGTTCAAGCCTCTTCCACTGACAGCAGAACCTGTAGTGATTGAAGTCCACAGCACCAGGTTCCTCTTAGATGATTGATCATATCCATCAGTGCACCATAACTTGAACACATTGTTTTCTGAACCAAACTTGACTATCAGAGAGTGCACCTGTCTTACTTGTAACAATATCATCAATGTTGCACAAAACTACTAAAAGTATGATCACTAGGACTGAAGTTACCATTCTGCCTTTCCATAATAAATAGATTCATTGCTTCTACAAAATACACATTCTGAGCACATCCTGGAATGATGGAATTCACCAAAATGCTATCTGTTACTATAGATGCCCTAAAAAGGAAAAACAGCTTGATCCAGACACCCACATCTTGGATAGCAATCAACAATAGCGCTTGCTACAAAAGTATTCCCTTCAGTGACCAATTTAATCACACGACAATGGAACAATGCAGTGAGCTCAAAAACTGATTCTAGCCCTCTACGTGCACTTATAACAGTAACATAGGTAAAACAATAAGGCTTAAATTGGGTTTCCAACATCTTTTTAAAGAACAAAATGGCTTCTTCTCCATATCCATTTTTGCGAAAATCCACAAATGATTGAAGTCCAAGAAACTTGATTATGACATACCATTCAATCAAAAACCCTCTTAGCTTTAGGCATAGCATCACACTTTGCATAAAAATCAACAAGCCCAGTATTCAAAAACACATTTTCTTCATTCCGAGATGAGATTATATGGACATGAAGTTGAAGACCCAGGTTCTAGTTCAAATTTTTGCACAAAAATTAAGAGCAGAACAGAGAGAATACTTGGTGGGCCTTGTGCCCAAGTGATGAAAAGCCTCCAATGTCTCACCTTAAGCTTCGTGCTTAGAAGGCAATTCAACAGCAACAGAAGCCGGGAAACAGCTCTTTGGCGAACTTTATCGAACACATAGAGGGCCATGCGGAGACAGCGTGAAGAGATACAATACCGTGCATTGAAGGATTAGGAAAGAACGTAAGATGATTGTCAGGTTGAGGATTAGCATTTAAGCAAAATGATGACATGAGTGCGCCTCCAGCTTTGTCAATTTGAAAATGTAAACTATCAAACTCTCTCCATATGTCCCTTGCCCAGGGTGTTTCCGGATCAGATCCCATTCCCAGACATTTGGGGTACCACCAACAAGCTAGTGAAGAGCTTTTTTTTTTTTTTTTTCTTGGTACGTAACATGACTCGAACATGAGTTTTATTACGGTGGAGGGAATGTTAGTTTTGTTAAAAAATTTTAATTTCTTTATTAGATTTCTCCTTAAACATACAATCAAGAATCAGTATTATATAGGAGAATCATACCTAAATAAAATTTGAAGAAAATGAAGAAAATGAAGAGAAGATTTTTTTTTTTATATTGATTGTTAAAGAAAATTATAAGAGGGAGAAGAAAGAAAACTGATTGTAAAAGAGAAAATTGTTTCTTTTTACTTGATTACACTGTACGGAGAAGAGTTTTGTTTATATAAGAGCTAGCTGATAGAGAAAATGAAAGAAATTTGAATAGAATTGGTGAAAAAAAATAATACAAATAAAACCAATTTTCTAAGTATATAATGATTGAATAAATCAACCATTAACTAAATCAATTAAATATATAATAGTTGATTAAATCAATTTTAATAATTGATTAAATCAATCAAATATATATATAATTGACTAAATTAATCGTAATAATTAAATCAATCACAATAATTGACTAAATCAATTATTATGGTTCAATCGTATATGATTGACTAAATCAATCATAATAATTGACTAAATCAATCAATTTTCTCTACTATTTGAATATATTTGAACACTCCTCTCAAGTTTGACCGGTAGATATCTATAAAATCTAAGTTACTGAGAATGTTTTACATATAACTTGTCTTAATTCTCTTGGTAAAAATATCAGCAAACTGTTCATTACTCTTTATGTGAAAAGTGACTATGGTCTTATTTTCGACCTTTTGGTATACAAAATGACAATCAACTTTAATATATTTTGTTCTCTTATGGAAGATAGGATTAGACGTAATGTGAATGGTAAACCAATTGTCACAGAAAAGTTTGATATGGGAAGTGATTGGAAATTCCAATTTTTTAACTAGAGCCTTTAGCCAAACGATTTCGCTGATTGCTACTGTCATCCCTCCATACTCAACTTGCGTACTTGATCTTGAAAGTATGGATTGTTTCTCGCTCTTTCAGGACACAAGATTCCCACCAACAAACATGCAATACCCTGCAATTGATCTTTTGTCTATTAAATCTCCAGCTCAATTTGCATTACAATAGCCCACAATTTTTGAATTTTGATTATTCATGCAGATTCCTCTCCCAGGAAATCCTTTAAGATACCTAAAAATCTTTTCAAGCACCTTCCAATGACACAAATTAAGAGCATCCATATACTGACTGATTTGACTCACAACATATGAATGTCAAGTATGGTGATAGTCAGGTAAATGAGCTTTGCTATGAGTCTTTGGTACTTTTGTATATGTATGAAAAGTTTATCAACATCGTTCTTTTCAGCAAAGGTGATACTTTTATATATCTATAAAAAGTTGATTAATATCATTCCTTTTATTAGAGGTTGAGATAGGGCTAATGACTAGTTTTGCTCCTAATTTACTTGTTTCCTACTAAAAGATCAAGAGTATACTTTATTTGGGATATGACAAGCCTTTTGTAAAAATAGGCAAGTTCTAATCTTAGAAAATATTTTAGTAATCCTAAATCTTTAACTTCAAAACTAGATTTAAGAAAATTTCTGACTTGATCAATATGACTCATATCACTCCCGATAATAATAATATAATCAACATATATTAGTATAATAGTGATTCTTTCATTATCAAATTTAGTAAATAAGGAGGAATCACAATTACATTTTTAAAATTGTTACTGAGAAATGCAGAGCTTAGTTTTGTATACCAAGCCCGAGGAGATTATTTGAGACCGGAGATAGCTTTTTTCAATCTGCACACTTATCCATCATGACTCTAGTTGAACCTTTGAGGTAGATTTATGTAAACCTCCTCTTCTAACTTTGTTAGCAAGAAAGCATTTTTTACGCCTATATAGTACATTGGCCGGCTCCTGTTGGTGGCAAAAGACAAGAGGACCCTTATAGTGTTTATCTTCGTTACGGGTGCAAAGGTCTTCTTATAATCTACTCCGTAGGTCTTGGTAAACTCTTTCGTTACAACTCTAGGCTTGTAGTGATCAATTTAACCGTCGCTTTTATACTTGATCTTGTAGACTCATTTGTATCTGACTGTTTTCTTTTCTCTTGGGAGTCGTTATTTCCCAAGTCTTGTTTTTTGTGAGAGCATCTAGTATTCTTTTATTGCTTTCCTCCATTCTAGGTGATCATTGACCTCATTGAAACTTTTAGGTTCCTGTACTTGATCAATGCTACTCAAGAATACTTGGTGACTTGAGGAAACGTTAGTAGTAGTATAATAGTAAGCAATGAGATAAAATGTTATCTTAGAGATGTAGTGTGGAGGGAACCTCAGCCTTGTTGTCCTTCTGAATAGTGGTGGAGATGATGGCGAGTCATTAGACTCTGCATTTACTTCTCAAGGAAGTGAGTTTTCTTGGGTTTGATCTCCTCCTTGCTCCCTACTTCCTTCGATTTTGGGGGAGCTAGAGTGACAAAAAGGATTGCTAAATTCTTTTAGAGTTAACACGAAAACTTATAGATCTTTCTTTTCTGGTGCTCTCTCTCTTTACTTGTATTTGTAAAATAAAACCCATTTTCTACAAATATCACATCTTTTGATGTGTATATTTTGTTAGTTATATGATCATAACATATATAACCCTTTTAAAATGATTCATATTCTATGAAAACACACAGCCTCGCTTTTTTATGCAATTTATTTATAAATTGTTCTGGTATATATACATAGTATATATATCCAAATACTTTTAAGTGAGTAATGTTTAATTTGGTCTTAGTAAGAACTTTTAAAGGAGATTTTTTTTTTTGAGTATCCTAATTGGTAAGCGGTTAATTAGATGAGCTATAGTATTAATTGCATCACTCCAAAATATTTTAGACTTGTTAAATAGAATATGATTATTTTTGCTACCTCAAATAAATCTCGATTTTTTCTTTTGACTGGTCCATTTTGTTGGGGGTATATGGGTATGAAGTTTTGTGCATTATTCTCTTTTTTTTCTAGAAAATTTGTGAATGCATGATTTATGTATTCCTCCAATTGTCTGTTCCAACATTTTTATGTTTTGCATTGTAATGTTTAATGATATAATTGTAAAAGTTTTTTAATGTTTCAAGTGTTTGTGCTTTTGAAGTAAGCATATATATCCATATATATTTAATCTTGTGATCAATTAAGGACATGAAATATTTAAAATCTCATCTAAATACTATATAAGACGTTCAAATGTCAAAATGTACAAGATTAAAAACATTTTTATCAATTGTTTCTGAAATCAGATAATACATTCAATTTTCGTTTCCAAAAATACAAATTTCGTAATAACTACCTTCTCAATTTTTTGTTGGAATAGGCATTTCAAAATTTGCTTACTAGAATGACCTAACCTATCATACCACAAAATATAAATTTCTCATTGATATGTTGTGTGTGCATAATTATCTTTACTCAAAAGATACTGGTTGTTTCTCCTAAATCCCCTATCAATGATTTGGTTTGTTTTGAGATCTTGAAAAACAACAGTGTAAGAATCAAATGCAACTTTATAATTTTAGTTTTTAGTAATTTGGCTAATAAACAAAAAATTAGAGAAGAATTCAGAAACATATAAAGTATTAGAGTTTTTTTCCAAAATAAATTAATTTTTCCTAATTCTTTTATATTTAAATTATGTCTATTAACAATTTTGACTGTCTTATGATTTTGGAGATATTTTAGTTTTTTTAATTTCTTTTATCTCTAACCTTATAATGGTCATAACAAGAATCTACTAATCAACATTGGAAATTTGAGGTTGAGTTTAAGCAAGTATCTGGTTTGGTCGTTACTTGTTTGAACAGCACTTTTGATACAATGCTCTCGATGGTCAACTCGAGTGCTGCATTCTAGGCCATATTTGAGGAAATTTGGCCATTTCTCTTCAGATGTTCAAGTCTCAAGTGAGAATGAAGAAAACAACATTTTTCTTGTGAATGATTTGACTTTTTGTAGTGAGCACATACCTTTTTGGCCATATGCTGCACCTGGTTGGGCACTTACACTTCTATAGTCTGATTGAAACCATGCCCTTCTATTTTTGATTGAGAAGCATTCTCAAAATTCATACTTGCTTATACTCGTCGGATCATGGATCTCACTTTTTGGTAGGAAGAAAAATCCTTCATTTGAAGGATTTTTTGACGACCATGCGTGAATTGCTCTCCAAGAGAGATGAGAAACCCAAAGGACTTGTCTTCATCCTCTGTCTCCTTGTTTTTCGGAGGTTATGAAGTAACAACCTCCATAAATAAGGGCAGACTTTCAAATAACTGGACCTAATTTTAAATCCAGATTAGCAACTAAAGAGATTTTCCCATCCAATCAAATAATTTACACAAAAGTGCAGACTTTCATCATTGGCTTTACATGGTTTTTGTTTAGCTCCTTACACTGTAGAGATCGGCTTAATTTTGGCTAAGGTTCTAATCAGCCTCAAAGTCTTGAGTTCGTTCCAAAGGTCTTCATATTTGTTGAATATTTGAGAGAGAGGCTTCTCATCCTTTTTTATATTGGCGATTTGTCTCTTTATCTTGAAAACTCTTCCTAAATTTGATTATAACCCAAGAATTTAATAAAAATAAAAGAGAATAGTTGGTAATGAAAAAAATTGATTTACCTAATCTTAAAAAGGAATGGATCGAAATTCGCTCTAATACCATATTAAAAAAGTTTAATCTCGATATTAGACTTCTCGTGTATTTCTAGACATACAATCTAGAATCAATATTATATAGGAGAATCATACCAAGATAAAATTTGAAGAAGAAGAAGAAAATGATGAGAAGAATTTTCTTTGTATTAATTGCTAATGGAAATTACAAGAGAGAGAAGAATGAAAGCTAATTACAAGAGAGAAGATTGTCTCTTCTTATTTGATTATAAAGTGTGGAGAAGAGTCCTATTTATACAAGAGTTAGCTAGTAGAGAAAAGGAAAAAAAATTGAATAAAATTGTTGAAAAAGAAAATAATCAATAAAGTCAATTTTCTAAGTGTATAATAATTGAATAAATTAATCATTCACTAAATCAACTAAATCAATTATAATAGTTAACTAAATCAATCTTAATAATTGATTAAATCTACCAAATATATATAATTGACCAAATTAATCGTAATGGTTAAATTAATCACAACAATTGATTAAATCAATTATTATGGTTAAATTATAGATAATTGATTAAATCAATTATATTAATTGGTTATATCAATTATAATAGTTAACTAAATCAATCAATAAACCTCATTTGGGTATATTTTAACAAGTTTAGTTAGTTACTTCAAACAGTTGTTAGAACCAATTATCTGAAACTATTAGATCAGTTAGAAGATTGTTAGGTAATTATCTTTAAATACTTGTAAAGATAAGAAGGAATATATGAGAAATCAATCAATGAATTCTTTCTTTCTCCCTTGTTTCTCTCTCTCTCTCTCTCAATCACATCCTCTATACCTTTCCCTAGCTCTATTCTATCGAATCTCTTCAATCTCATCATCTCCACCACACTCTATTACAATCGCCATCTTCATTTTCCCTGTTTCTGGCGCACTTTGTTTTTCCTCCCTTTTTGAAACCAATGGCTATAACGACCCATTCTTCTCCTTCTTGAGTTGGGTTGTTATAAATATTGGTATCAAAATCAATGATCCTTGATCCCAAAAGAACCAAATGCAGAAGGTACTAGTTAGAAAATCAATGATCATCAAATCAAGAAACAAGAAGCAAAAATATGAGAATTGGCAAACGAATTGCAAGAAAATCGCTTTCCGATCAACAAGAAACTAGAAGGGATTAACTAGAAAATTAATGAACAAAATCAAAGAATGGAAGCATTCATGACTAATTTAGAGGCCAAAATTTTTCACTCTTTTGAAAGCAACTCAATGAGACAAAAATGAAGAGGCGTGCAATGATAGAATCTTGAACTCTCCCTTGTAACCTACCACAGCTTAAGGCAAACTTACAGTAAATAGGGACTCTCAACTAATCAAAGAAGGATAATGATATTCATGAGTTAGTTTCTAATCCTTCCAAGATTGAGCTTCCTATATTCACCCAAGAGAACCCTTGTGTATGCTTGAGGAAATGCAATAAGTTCTTTACTATGTATTAAATACTCAATCACCAATGGGTCAACATAGTAGAAATGTATTTGGAAGATAAAGTTTAAATTTGGTACCGAGGTCACAAATTGATAAAAAAAAGATATGGAGTGGGAAGAATTCTCAAAATTGCTATGTCAATGGTTTAAAACAAATGGCTTACAATATGAGATAAAAGAATTCAACAAATTATAGCAAAATGGCTCTCTAGTAGAGTACCAAGAGAGGTTTAAGGAGTTTTGGTCAATTATACTTCACAAAAATACACAACTCACTAAATTCGTATTTTATTTCTAGCTTTATGAGTGGAGTCAGAGAAGATAGTAACTCTATGTCAAGAATGATGACACCAACTACTCTCTTGCAAGCCATTGAAATTGTGTCATTGAAATTGTGTCATTACAAGAGCAATCTCTTGAATTAGCAAGAAAAGGAAGAGCTAGCTCTAGTAAGCACTGGAATCTTAGGGAGATCAATGCTGGATTATAGTCCATCCAATTCAACAACATAACAAGTCATGGGGATAAACAACGGGGCGGTGTACCTTAATCTAGTTTGTTACATCTGCAATTCCAACTTATATTATGCAGTTTGTTTGGCTTTCTACTCAAACTTGTAATCATTTGTCTGTCATCCTAAGAGACAAGGGGGCCTGGTATTCGTAAAGCTCAGGATGTCAACCTGGCTCTTCCAGTGAACTTGTGTTGGCGTTTACTTGTAGAAGATTTGTCTTTGTGGTGTAAGGTCCTTAAAGAGAAGTACATGCAGCATGGAGACTTTATGCATTGTCCCAAAATCCGCTTTGCGGCATGGCTTACTCAAAATTTGGGATAGATTGAAGGGGGGATTGAGGTGGAGACTTGGAAATAGGTTAAGTATCAAATTCTAGGAAGATTTAAGGGAGCTCATTAAGAAATCGACTACAGGGTTTAATTGATAATGTGACAATTCTTAATGAGGACAAGGTGGATAGGTTCATTACTTAGGATAGCCAATGGGATGTGTCGAGCCTAACAGAGGTGCTACTAGTGAATGTAGTGGAGGAGGTTCGCATGATTCCAATTCCCCGAGATTTAACTACCACTAATTCGGTTTACTAGGCCGAGGAGTCTTTTCGAAACTTCATGATCAAATTTACTTATGAATTTTATCAGACCCTTAACACTTGCAGTGATGCAGAGACTAAGGATTATCAATGGGTATGGCGGCTTAGGTGCCATGAGAGTAAAATTTCTGATATGGTTGATATTGAGGGGGCGTTAATAACTAATACCATGCGAGCCAACTGGGGTTTGACTTTGGAGCCGCTATGTCTTTATGTGGTGAAGTTTCGGAGTCCATGACTCACCTTTTGTCGAACCGCATGGAGGTTAGAGGAGTCTGGATTAACATACTCAAATCATCTTCTCTAAGACGGATAGCCCTCAGTCAAAATCGGGTAAAGGATTGGATTCTACGGAATTGTAAATCTCATGCCTTGCATCGAGGTGTGCCTTGGTCCTCCCTTTTTGTTTATACATCGTGGGCAATTTTGAAAGTCAAATGCAAGTTGTTCTTCGAAAATGTTTGCTTCTCTTTCAAGGCGGTTGGGGCTACTGCTTTCTTTTATGCTAGGGAGGAATGGTATGCGATTATAGGGACCTTTAAAACTCACCCACCAACAGGTAGTTGGATAAAAAGGTGTCCTGATTTTATAAACTTAACACGGATGGATCATCAAGTTTAGATTCTTTGGCAGCTAGAGCCAAGGGCCTTGTTAGGGATGAGTTGGCCTTTGGATAGGGAGATTCACAGTAAATCTTGGATTGACTTATGCATTTATGGCAGAATTGTGGGGTGTCTGAGAAGGCCTTTATTTCTTGGTAAGATTGAAATTATTTTCGATGGTTTTGGAGCTAGACTCAGAGAGTTTGGTTGCAACATTGACGTCTATCGTTGAGCCCATGAACCCTCATGATCACATTTTGAGAGAATACCAAGAGTTGATGCAAAACATACTTGTGCATAGAGTTTTGTTTGTTCCTAGAAAAGGTAATAGATGTGCTGATGTGTTAGCAAGGCTTGGGCCTTCAGCTCCTCCTGGTGTCCATGATTTTGTTGCTCCTCCGAAGGAAGTGTACTATTGCCTTCTTAGTGATATTCAGGGTCTAGAGCCTTCCCATCTCTTGTAACCAAAAAATAAAAAAATAAAAATACAAAAAAATAGATTCAGTACACCCAACAAGTTTAGGAACCGGTTTGGTTGGTAAATCGAGCACCAAACCGGATCGAGGTGTGAACAGTGATGCAGTACGGGTGTTGATGTGGCGTCTGTAAGGTGCAAGGCCACATGGATGTCTAACGTGGCAATGAGAGTCTAGGTTTATGGCGTGGCAGATGACACGTAGATGACTAGGCTGCTGGCTGAATGAGATTCAAACAGTCAGGATATGACACGTGCTAAAGACTTCTAGAGATAGATTGCAAAACGACATCGTTTGTGCTTTTTCAACCTCTGGAATGCAGCTTTTTCCAGAATAGACTCTAAGCCTTTGAGCAGCATGTAAGGACGCGTGGCTTGCTGTTTGGCAGTTTTGTGACCACCACTGTGATCGTCGTGTGACATATATTAATATGGTGTATAGCAATGCTCTACCAAAGCTTTGGTTGAGCAATAAAAACATCGGAGAAGAGGCCCTGATCACAAGTTGTCACAGGGGATTACTAGTTATTCAGGGAACTTCGGGCGCATGCACGATGGGATTACTAGTTATCAGCAATAAAAACGATGTTGTACTGATGGCACGTGAATGCATGGGTGACATGTGTGAAGACTATTTTGACAAGAGACTAAGATAGGTTGCCCCAAAAAATAAAATAAGTTTCTGATTCTCTGTAAGATTCGTTCAATTAATTATATTAAGAGACTTACGTTAGAAGAGTAAAATGAGAATTTTTTACCTATGTAAAACCCTAAAGATATCTTTTAACTCTTTTTGCAAAGAAAACTTTGGTTTCATGAAATATAATATTAAAGAGAAAATTCTCTATATTTTATTGTGCGTAATATATTAAACAAATAGAGTGTTTATATAAATTAGGACATGTACATAAATGGAAATATCTAAAATCAAGATAATCATATATTCTTCCAAATATATATATATATATATATATATATATATGACAACATATTGTGACAGAGTATTAACATATTATAATATTTAGAATATGTAAAAACCATGCTGATAATAATAATAAATGTATGATATAATGACATTATATGGTGTCATTCCTTTTAGAATACTTACAATATATATGTCAACATATGAAAAGTAACATTCTTGTTGACAAAAAAGGGCAATAATGGGATTAGTCAAGCTAGAGAAAATGGTTCCTGATAGGAAAATTGGCATTTTTGTGTATGAAACAAGGGTCCTAATCTTACGTTAATATGTTGGTAGTATACATAACATAATCAACATACAAAACATTATTCTAAGGTCCTATTCTCTGTTATAGTCGTCGAAGTATTAACTGCCAATGCAGCCAGGCAGCCACTGTCAACACCAAGGCTAAACACCCAGTGCATGTACCTGAATAAGCGCAGGCATAAGCACGCGTGCACAGAGAGCGAGAGAAAGAGAGAGAGAGAGAGAGAGAGAATTTGGACTCAACTAATATTTGATCTCTAAGCAGTTCGTTCTCCATACAAGTAGCGAGGCATTAAAAAAAACTAGTGTGGGATTGCCTTACCAACCTAATCTTGAAGAAGCAAGGCTTTCCTCAAGGAAACAAATAATGCTCTCCTTGATTCCCAAATCTAGGGATGAGTCCCCCCCCCCCTCCCCCGAAAAAAAAAGAACGAAAAGAACAGGATCATCCAGAAGGGTCATTTTACAAACCAACTCAGTCTTCCTTTTCTTGAGTCCAAATTTTTACCGTCTTGTCGTTGCCAAGTGCACCCGAAGCAATCATGTTTTCTGAAGGGTGACATGACACTGCTATAACAGTGTCGGTGTGGCCTTCTAGTTTCTGGACTATTTTCCTAGTCTGCAGCTCCCACAAGTATACACAGTTATCCTCTGAGCCACTAACTACATACTTACCATTTGTTATAGAAAATGCTGCTGAAATGCAGAATTTTGAATTCACATGGCCAGTGTATGTCTTCAGAAATTTCCCAGTTTGAAAGTTCCAAAGCCTCTGCAAAGGCAACCATAAGTCAAAATTCCGTGTTAGAAATTTCGGAGACAATGAAATGTTTGCAGCTGCTTGTTTGAATTTAATTTGTCAATAAAACAGAAATATGCAAACTTGCAATTTATACTAGTTCAAAAAAGCATTATTTAACAAAGGATGGATATAGTGTTCCAGGAAGTGCTAATTACACCAGACATTCTGCTCCAATGAAGTTTCTCCCACAAGCACAGATATCTAAATTTAGATGAGGATCTTAGGAAAAACCAGTTGTGCAGACCCACAAGGCATGACATCAAAGACATTTATGCCACACCTTAAGTCTCCAAAGGATTCCTTGAGCCCCGGTAAAGGCTTCATGGCGACTAAGTTTTCTTCTTCTTCTTCTTCTTCATTTTTTTTCTAAATTACAAGGTAGATATTAGGAGAAATTAACGTTTTATCACGGCTGAACCACACATACTGTTCCCCAAAGTTCCAGATTCGACTTCAGCTGACATTCTCGCCTGCTCTAGTCTGTACTCAGACATATTTACTTAGCATGATAAACATCTTACACATTTCTCAGCCAAATGAATGTTTATCAACTCTGACCAATGTAACTACTTCACATTCTTATCTCTTCTCATACCCAACCCATCCACCAAAGAACTTCGCAACATTTTACTAGTAACATCTTTTGAATTTGTTGATGTCCCCAAATGATTCACATGAACGAAGAGGTCACCAAAACAGAGTTACACAACGAAGCCCGAGACATGTCATGCGTCAAATATATTTGATATTATATGTGTATATATATATAGAATTGGTCAACGATGATTTAGCTGCATCAGGTATAGCGAATGCTTACCCTAGCCTTCTAGCAGAGTAAATATTTGAAAAGTGCAAAGGAAAATGGAATCTTATGTCGTCAAACAAATAGGACCTACAAAGCACAGACACTAACACAGGCCATACGGCCATATAGCATGGTATAAAATATTTTACAATATCATAAATTGCGAAATGTTGGATGCTGTCGTGTCATATCTAAATGGACACTACACAAACACACTCTCCCTAGAAATAGCATACTATGAATGCTTCCATACGAGGAACTGCATCCACAAAAGCATAAAACAGACTTAATGAATCACATAATAAGTTCTGTATATGTCACCGTTATCATATGGAATCCTACTGCATAGCTAACAAGAGCGACCTAGAACTAACAAAAGATAATCCAAAGCCAATACAAGAAAACCCCATAAAACAAAAGACCAATATAATCATAATAAGCAAATCAAGAAATAAACCACATACCAGAGTATTATCCAAAGTCCCAACGAGAATAAACCTGCCATTGGGCGAAAACCTAACAAAGGATACCGGAGGATTCTCATCATCAATCAAAGTCTTCATACAATGCCCAGTAGAAGCATCCCAAATCCTACACAACCCATCATAACTACTCGACACAATCAACGATCCATCCCGATTGAAATTCACGGCGGTGACCGGATCGGAATGCGCTGGAAGAACTTTCAAGCATTTCCCGCTCTTGACATCCCAAATCCTCACAGTCTCATCGAACGAACCGGAGACGATCATGTTCGACTGAGGATTGTAATTGACGCAGAAGACATAGTTGGTGTGACCCACTAGGGTTTTGACGTGGGACCCGGTGGCAACGTCGTAGATTCTTAGCGTTTTGTCGTCGGAGGCGGAGCAGAGATAGTTGGAATCGGAGGAGAATGCGATGTCGGAGATGCCTTGAGAGTGGCCAGTGAATTCATGGAGGAGTGTGCCAGTAGCTGGGGAATAGGCTCGGACGGTTTTGTCGGCGGAGGCAGAGGCCAGGATGTTGCCCGAGTTGGAAAATTTGACGGAGGAGATTGCGCGTTTGTGGCCGGTTAGGGTTTGGGTGAGGGTATAAGGGGGGTTTAGGGTTTCTGGGTCTGTTGTGTCTGACGCCATTTTTTAGGGCTTCTGAAGAAGAACAAGAACCAGAACAAGAACAAGGACAAGGGGGTTTCCAGAGGAGTTTTCGAGTAGTTTCTTTTTTTTTTCCCCTCCGAAGAGGAGTAACGAGTGGGTGCGTTTAAAAACAACCAGATAGCGAGAGTAGAAGAATAGAGTGGAGAAGGAACTACACGAAGAGAGAGAGAGAGAGGATTTTTTTTTTTCTTTTTTCTTGAAATAAAAGAATTTCAAGGCGATAAAAGCATCTAAAAAAAAAATGTAAGGTGGCCCAATCTTTCAAAGAAATTTGTCCATCTTAATTAATAACCAAGCAATCTTTTTCCCAAGCTCCTAACAAAATTGAAGGAAATAACAGAAATTATAGACATCTCTTAATAAATAAAAAATATTAAAAATTTTCAAACGTAAGAGATTTTTTTAATGAATTATCGGTATCCAATAATCATATTGGTTTCTTATAGTACCCGACTTAATAGTGAAAACTTTTCTTTTTGATATGAAATTTCAATTCTTTTATAATCATCCAATAAGAGAGGAAATTTCTGACAATTTCAAATATTTCTTAACCACGTGGAATTTTAATTCTCTTATACTCTCAATAAAGAATGAAACTTTTTTAAAATCCAAAATCTTTTTTAATCTCAAGAGATTATAAATTTTCTAAAAGTTCTTAGACCACAATTCCTATTATTTTGGAAGGTTTCATATAAAAGAAAAGTAAGGCTTTTACACTCCTTGGAAGGCTATTTATATAGGGTAGATGTACAATTCCATTCTCCATTCAATACACCATCAGAAATACGATTTCATACTCAATTATACCTATGTAATACATTCATCATCTTTATGCATGCACACATCACATATAGGATCATATTCATAACTCTCTACACACATCACACACAGGAACGAATTCTACACACATAATATAAAGTCATATCTAAGCCTCCTCGATCTTTCATTTATTTATTCTTTTTGACTTAAGTATCGGAGTCCCTCCGCTAGTGTCCGTGGGGTTTTTGCATGTTTCTCCGTTGATTACAACCCAACCGATCACCGGCATATGACACACAGAGGCAACATAGGGCTATAGTTCGGGCTCTCTCAATTTTTTCTCTTGCCTTTATTACTCTATTTGACTTGAGTATTGAACTTCCTTTGCGAGGTTAGTTCGATGGAGTTTTTGCAAATTCCCATCTAAGAAGATTTGACGAACACCTCGGTACCGATTTCTCATTCAAATTAGAAGAGCAATTATTTGTGGAGATAAAAATTAACTCCAATAAATTGGCATTGTTTGTGGGGAACCAACTAACTGATTAGCAAAAAAAATTTCACGCTCAGTTTTGCTTTGCCTCCTATATTGCCAAGCATGGAGTGGAGGAACAAATGTCCAACTCTCTGGACTCAATCACACAGACATTTTGCAAGATCAAATCCCCCGCTTTTAGGGAAGTCCTTACTCTCCAATACTATGTTGTTAATGTTCTAAAATTCATAACTGACTATTCTGATTTAGAATTTTGCGTTATATTTCTCATACCAATAATATTTTTATTTTGCATGTTCTACTACTCCTTCACAGCAATTTGATCACATCGAACACAGCAATCAAAACTAATTCCCAGCCACAACTATCCTCAATGTGGTCAAATTGACATTCCTTGCAACGTCATTTTACGTCAATCTAGCTTAAACAACTTAGAATCATTACCGAACACCAAACACATGAAAATTAAGTTCAAGACATCTCTCGACATCAAAGTGCACAGCTGCAATTTGGATTCATCGAATGCCTCAGTTTAATAATTCCTACTCACGGCCTATTATTACTTTGATAGTATTTAAATACTCTTAACCAGTTGTTCTAATATTGGATCTCGTCTTATAATTATCATACCAATAATATCTTTATTTACATGCACGACTCTTTTTCGTAACATTTTGATCATGTCGACCGAGCAACAATCATAAACAATTTCAACCAATGATAACGTAGCTAGGAGTACCCCTTTGTTGGGCAAGTATGAAAATTGATTCTTTTGAGTTGCTCCCAAATCTGACTTTGTTGAGCGATCATTAGACTTGGCCCTTACACTCGATAGTCAGTAGCCTCGAAAGATAGCACTCTCTCAATACCAGAGTGATCAATTACACTCCAAATCCATTGCAATCCCTGGTTTAGTAATTCTTATACACCGCTTGCTACTACTCTATTAATCTTATAGTATACTTATCTGGTTATCTTAATTTGGAATTTTTCTTTATGATCATCATGAAATTAATATCTCTATTTATTCTGTAACTTTTTCATTACATTTGAATCAACAGTGAAACTTAGGCCCTTATGCCCATAAAACTCTAATTTGTCACCCTCTCTCTCTTGTAGGCCCAATCTCTCGACCATACACGGGATTCTCTTGGCAATTTCTATTCATTGCCTACTACTGCCTTATCAATTTTTTAGTATTTTTATATAAGCAATTTTCCTGTACATAATATCTCCATTTTGTATACTCTATTACTTTTAAGTAACATTTTAATCAACAGCAAGACTTAGGCCCCGACAATTTTCCACGGAACTCAAGCCCCAACTTCTATGAAATTCAAGTTTAACACAATCTCTCCCTTGCAAGCACACTTGCTCTGCTCTACACTTGATTTGACATGGGATCTAACTTCCACTCTTGGCTATACACTTGATTCGAATTGAGATCTAACTCTCATTCTCAGCTCTATGCCTTATTCGACTCAAGATCTAGCTCTCACTCTCAACTCTATGTCTCATTCAACTCGAGGTTAACTCCCACTCTCAGCAATATGCTTGATTCGACTCGGGATCTAGCTCCCACTCTCGGCATCGAAGTGCTCAATAACAATATGGATCCATCGAAGGCCTTAGTTTAGTAATTTATGTCCACTACCTGCTATTTTGCTAATTTTCTTCAATAATGTCTCTATTCCACATATTTTGTCATTTTTTCATTACATATTGTCTAACCACGGTTCAGTTCCTTGTACCTACAAAACTCTAGTTTGTCACTTTTTCTTTTGCAAGCTCACACTCACTCTCGGCGCAGCACCACCAACAAGCCCCTCCAGGTACAATACCTCCAACTTCTCATTTGACACAATGCCAAAAAGCCCTTTAGGTGCAACGCCTCCAACCTCGTGTTCAACATAATGCCAACAAACCCTCCAAGTGCAACACCTCCAATCTCTCGTTCAGTACAATGCCTTCAAACTCACTCTTGGCGCAACGACAACGAGTTCTCCTAGTTATGACCCCTCGATTTTCTATCTAAATATGGGCCTCGGTGTCTAGACAGGATTCATCTCCCTTTCTCTCAGTTTTCTGCATTATATGGATCTCGGTGTCCGGATGAGATTCAACTCCCTTTCTTTTGGTTTTTTGTATTGCTAGGTCCCAACTCTCAAATGGGATTCAACTCTCTTTCTTTCAATTTATACATTATACAGGCCGTGACACTTAGATAGGAATCGATTCCCTTTCTCTTGATTTTCTGTGGCTACTACTATACTGGACAGGATCTAACTCTCTTTCTCTCGACACCACATCATACCAGTTGTAACATTGCTCCAATATATTCTCTTGGCTCTGACACTTAATACTCTCTCGACTACAACACCTTCGGCAACAACCCAACGCTAAAGTCACTCCAATACATAATCAATGCGAGAACAAGAATGCAACGATAATAAACAAATCTCTTTTGTACGAGTTCTTATACACTGTAAAATATAGTAGAGGAAGCAAATTTTTTGTGACAAGAGGAGATTGCTATCGATCTTTTACCAATCTCTCGGCAACTTGCCGCCCGGTCCTATTTTCTCTTGCCACGATCTCTAGCCTCTCGCACTCATTGAGAGTCTTGACTCCAAATGAGTCTTTAGATCTTCTACCTTTGCTTTTCATAACACAAGACACAAACACTTTGCACTCTCTGCCACTACTCGTTCAAATACTCTCGCTTATGTCTCTCGACCTCTCGGTCTCCCGACTTCCCGATCATATGATCTTCTAGTCATTCAACCTCTCAATTTCCTGACCTTTCGATTACTCAACCTCTCAGTCTGTCGACCTCTCGGTCACCCCTTAAATTTCATAAACCCTAAAATCAAAATTTTTTTCAAGCAATTCTCACAATCTATCACCGGCATGTTTCACATTTAATACTCCACTTTCGTATCTCTTCCAATTTCCCCAATTCAATATATTCCTAATACAATTTTTCCCAAATGTCATTAGAAGTGAGGGAAAATGATGATACCGACTTAACAATGGAAACTTTCCTTAACAAAAGAAATCACTGACATGTTCAAACCTTCCTTAATCACGTAAAATTCTAATTATCTTGTACTCTTAATAAAAAATAAAACTTTTCTAAAATCCAAAACCTTCCTTAATCTCGAGTGATTATAAATCTTCTAAAAGTTCTTGACCACAATTACTGCTATTTTGAAAGGTCTCAAACAAAAGGAATGTAGAATTTTCTACACTTCTTAGAAGGTTATATATATAGAGTAAAGACAATCTATCAGGACACATCTACATACCCACCATAAAGGGGAGGACCACAACTACACACTCATAACGAGGGAGAGGTATGGGTTCATGCCCAATTATACACCATCTACATACCCACCATAAAGGGGAGGACCACAACTACACACTCATAACGAGGGAGAGGTATGGGTTCATGCCCAATTATACACCATCAGAGTTACAATTGTATCCTCCATTCTATACACTATCAGAGATATGCTTCATACTCAATTATACTTACGTAATACGTTCATCATCGCTCTCTGTATATATACATCACACATAGAGCCATATTCATGGCTCTCTGCACACGTAATACATGGAGTGAATTCTGCACACATAACACAAGACCGTATCCAAGTCTACTTACTCTGTTATTTATTTACTTTTTTTTTACTTGAACGTCAAAATTCCACCGCCAAGCTTGTCCTAGTGGGGTTATTGCAGGCTTCTCCATTGATGACGACCCATTCATGCACTGATACTAGTCAATTCTACATACGACACACAAAGGCAATACAATGTTATAGTTCGAGTTCTCTTAGTTTTTCTCTTTCTTTTACTACTCTATCTGACTTGAGTGTCAGAGTTCGACAAGGTTTTTGTAGATTTTTCATCCAAGAAAATCTGGCAAACAACTTGGCACCAATTCCCCAATCAAATCAGAGGAGCAATTATCTGTAGAGCTAAAAATTGACTCTAACAATTCCGACTAAATTTGTTTTGAATTGAGTTAAATTTTAAATAGATAAAAGTTTCTCGATATCTATTTTTAGCATATATAATATTTAAATTCAAATTTTGGTTTAATAGATATTAATGCACATCCATTATCAACCAGACGTGGGTAGATACAAGATATCTATAATTATCAACAACTATGCTAAAATATTATTACCTTTAAGTGCATTGATCCCGACTAAAACGTCGGACTTATTCATCACTTATATGGCTTTGATTTGCAGACTGCTCTTTAAATGAATGTCTAGAGTTTTAATTTTAGCAATAATCTCGAATCCCAACACTCCATCTATGTCATTTGCAACTTGTGGTTGATTCTTTTTTTGGGGGGTTTGAAATTTTATGTTTTTGGTATGTGAAATAAAAAATGTAGAGAAGCTATTGGCCGAAAAGAAAATTAAAAAAAAAATATTTGAAAGAAAATAGAAGAGAGAAGGTATTAATGGTTATAATATAACGATATTTTAAAAATAAAATAATAACACATTTTAAATTCTTATAATTCTCTATTCTATTCATTAAATTGATAATTACATATATTAATTTATCTTACTGATAAATCAAACTAATGAATCAAGCTTTGGGAATAAAAAAAAATATGTATTAAAAGAGTCGACGTTTAAATTGATCCCACATTTATTGAAATCGAATTAATTGAGTTTTTAAATATTTATAATCGAATTTGAAAAAGAAAAAAAAAGGGCCCTTCAAACATGCATGCCTTGCAACCAAAGTCAAGAAAACCCTTTTGATATGGAGAAATGTGCTCAATTCCTTGCTTTGTTTCTCTAACTAGGAGTAGGGGCTTTAGAGCCATGAAAATAAAGGGTATATGATCTTACAAGCATAGAACTCTTTTCATTGATGGAGTGTACTTACATCTAAAGAATTCGTCCGGGCCTTCTTCTAACCGGGAGAGTCACAATCACATCTCTAGTTCTCCCTTAACTCCTCAATGTGATCTCTGCACAAGTAACTTTCACTAAATATATCCAATAGTATCGATAGTTTTCCCTTAACTGGAAAAAGAAGGGGGTAAAAAAAAAAATAGCATGTCTTACCAATTAAGGAAGATATTATTGGCACACATTTTTTCTGTACTTTTTATTTTGCAAAAAATTAATTAAAAGAAAGCATGTATAGAAATTAGAAATTCCTTTTTAAGAGACCTTGTATATTTTTAGTTATGACATCAACTATGGTTAAATTCTTGAAATTTTTAACGCAAGTGACGATTTTTATCTTTTAAATTTAAAGGAAAGTATTATTTTTTTCACAAAATCTCCCGAATAAATTAGAATAGATAATATATATATATATAATATAGAGAGAGAGATAAAGAGAGAGAGAGAAACTATATCCGATCAAGTTCTTCCGCTAAAGGTGTTAATACTATTGTTGTTTTCTCTCTTTAAAATGATACAACGAAATTAAAAATTTATATTAAAAAATATTATTTAATATTTGCAATACTCTAAATATATTGGCCCGACTCCTCTCTCCTCTCTCTCCTCCTTTTCTCTTTTTTCTCTTCTTCAAGAGATTAATGGTCTTTTTTTTTTTTTTTTCCCAGAAGATTTGCAATTTTTCCCGGTAGGAAGGTGGAATTTCAACCCATAGAGGCACTTTTCTCCTCCCAAAAATTCATTGAGTCCTGAATAATACAGTGACATCTCAAACATTTAATATGGTGCCATTTTCTTGAATATCCATGAAAATTAAATACATTAGTTGAGTAGAGATTTTATCCTAAAACATAAATCCCATTTTCTTTTCATCCAAAACATTAACTCTGCCAAATTATAACCCTTCCCCACACCCCCACCGAACTGTAATTTGGCTCCGCAGATTTCACCCTTGTTCCCAATACAAGAGCTCAATTTATTTAAACTCGTCATTCAGTTAATAGATGCCACATATACGCAGAAATGCCACGTCAACAACCGAACCATAACCACAGTTGTCCTAATGAAGCAAGTCCTACATCGCCCCTTCGCCTCTTTTGTGGATTCAACGATAATTTAACTAGCACAGTTTTCATAAAAATCTCAAATTCGATTCTTCTCAGAATATTAAAAAAAAAGAGAACCAAGCAGTAGCAGCTTAAATCTTTGACAACTTTCTTTCAGCATCCTTCGGTTTCTGATCTCTATAGAAGATGCAGGGCAGGTAAACTCAACACTAAGGAATCAATTTTTGTAACTTTTGCAGAATTATAAACAACA
This sequence comes from Dillenia suffruticosa, assembly GCA_033439265.1. Classification (NCBI taxonomy): domain Eukaryota; kingdom Viridiplantae; phylum Streptophyta; class Magnoliopsida; order Dilleniales; family Dilleniaceae; genus Dillenia; species Dillenia suffruticosa. The sequence goes on from JAVTVX010000027.1 coordinate 6,549,852, forward strand.
AGGAGAACTACTAAAGTGCTTCTGTTTATTTACAAAAGAAGGATCCAAACTATTCACTGTCATGAAATCTTTATGGAAAACAATAGAACTGTGCCTTTATGTATGCACACTACCTGTTACATCAACCATTGAACTTCACGCTCACATTCTAAACCAACTCATGTGCAGCCCTCTGGATATGTCTTACAAAGTAGGGAACTTCACAAACTACTCGATTTATGTACATTTGAGAGAAATTACGGCCACTATAATGAGAGAAGTGGAAAAGAATAATTCCGACTATACAGAATTTGTGGGACAAGCTTTCTTGTTTATAAATGAGTTATTGCAGGGAAAATGGTTGCAACTGTGCATGCCCCGGTTTGCTCAGGGCTCAAATAGATGACCATAGCAGTCCCACCATGACGCATCAATGATCCCTCAGATAAGTCCTCATAGCAGCTGCTCTCAACATAAGGCCTCAATGGGAAATGTTGCCTTGCCATATCATCTTTTCAAACCTGCATAAAACAATCATGATAATAATAGCAGTGTAAGCAGTATTGCATGATTAACAGGAATCGTGAAAGGAACAAACATTAGATTTCAGTCGGAGGTAAAAGTTGTCTGGAATCACTATTTTATCCCCCCCCCCCCCCAAAAAAAATGGTATCAACAATTAAAGCCATTTGACTTACCTTGGGAGGTCCAACTTTCAAAATTGAAGGGTCATGGTAATGTAATGTATATAGCATGCGATTTGTGCAAGAAAAAATAGTAGGAAAAATTTAGAAGAATAACATTATGCATGTGAAGATCAATATTAGCATGCGCACACTTTTTGCACTAGATTTGACCAAAGGTTTTCACTAAAATAGTGACGTGATTAATCTAGGATTCAAGTCTTGTCCTACTGCCTGTTGGCCAAGTTAAAAGAAGGGTGAGGGGGTTGGATTTCATGTCTTGAAAAGGTATGTAAGGTCATGTATTACCACAAAACAAGTGTTTTACAAAGTTATACATTCAGTTTTACCCCTCTATCCTTTCCCCTCTTCTACCAATTGACCTTAGCGCACATCCAGGAATTCTTCTCCCAAAGTTAGTACAAGGAGCAACATCAGCAAATATCTTATGACAAATCTATAGGTTTATTATGGAGGTAAATAAGGTCAAATCCACTTCTAAGATGCCCAAAGATTTATTACAAAGAAAATAAAGGAAGACCCCTTTGATTAGCTCAATATGTGGATGACAGCAAACGAATAAATTATATTGAACTGACCAATTACCCAACCACAAAAATGTTGGGAAAGAATGAAAGAATTAGTGTGTTCTGCTGCGTGTACATCTGTATGTGTGTTTTTAGGGGGTGGAGGGGTGGGTAGAGGATATTCTAAAACATCTAAAACAAGTTGCAAGATTTACCTTCTGCTGCAGACAAAAGTTCTCACTAAAAGGTAAAGCCAGGCACAATGCTGCTGGCATGGAGCAGACACAGTTCAAGTCTGTGGATAAAAGTGGGGAAAAGGTTGAGCATGTGTGTTGGGAGTGAAGGGCCATGACCTTGGGCCGCCACCAACCCAAAAATCACTCATCCTTCTCCAATTCAAATATAGCGATGGTGAGTGATTGGGCGATAGCAAGTAGTATGAGCTGTGGTGCTCCTCCTTGCACAAAGTAGGAGTGGAGTCCCAATTCCGCTCAGAAAATGACCTAGAACCATAGTCTTGGTGATTGAAAATACTTGGCAAGCTACAGTAGGAGTTTCCGGCATGAGGCGGAGAGGCAGGAGAAAGTCTCCCTAAGCTCGGATCGAGAGACAGCCTCTTATCTGACGATAATCCAAGCTGGGGTTGCATTGTCCAGTCTTCAATTGTTATACCCTGCTTAGAAGCAAGGTCCAATATTTTGTTCTGGTCAAGTCCTAACCCCATAAGCACATTCCACAGGTTCTTCTGCTGTTCTCGCTGGCTCTGAATGACTTGATCTCTCATTGCTATTTCAATCTGAAGCTCAGTATTAGCCATTCCCTACATTCGAGAGATGACAAAAACAATTAGCTTACAGAGTACATTTAAATAGTACAGGAGGCATCTTTCAATCACCAATGGCTCCAGCATCTTTTGATAAACTTAATGCAGGCTAGATTCAATTTCCATCAGGTAGTCCAAGACCATCATGTACTACAGTGGGGACCAAGAACTGTAAATACCAATGATAACAACAGAATGATTGAGTTCAATATGTCCGCAGAATTTTTCAAATAAAATGACCGATAAAATCTTGGGAGCATTCCCTTCCCGAGTAGTATCATTAAATTTCAGTTCAGTGTTCTTGGAGTATACATAAGGTGGTGCTCAATATCTACTCACCAGGAGCCTGTACTGACGGAGAATGTGCAAGTAAGTTTTGTTGCTGTTGTCACTAATTGCTTTCTCAACCATACTTTGAATTTCACACCTGTGCTTCTCATTTTCCTCAATTTCCTACAAGAATTAACATGTTCAAACAACAATAAGAGTACATAGCCAAATGAGCTCCAAGACCAGCACTGTATCACCTTCTGGTAATTGACACCAGCCTCATCATTGTCACGTATATTATCAAGAATAACCTGCCTTCTTGCTCTTAGAGCCTGTACAGCTGCTCCATCTCTCTCAATAACCTGCAACAAAGACTGTTCAAAGACTAAGTGATGGAGAGATGATAAGTGAAAATATAACACAAACCTAGCATGCTGAACAGGTCTAAGTGGACTAAAATTAGAATAAAGCTTTAAGCACTCATTGATTTTCGCTTCAAGCTTGCTTAAATTTCAACACAGGAAGTGGGAAGCTTAAGAGAAATAAGAAACAAATAAATGGATCAACATCTCCCAAAGACCAAGAGAAACAAAAATCTTCAATTGGTTAGCAACTACGATACCTGTTGTTTGGCAATAACATCATCAAGATGTTGGAGTTCACTACGGTTACGAAGATTAGTTTCCTCAAGTTCAAACATAGCCTTCTGTAAGTTTATTCGCTCCTGAATATTTTCATTAATTTCATGGCTCAATGTATTCAACCAAGATAATTCATCATCTGCTGCCTTTTCAGTGGGCTTGACATTCAGCCGTGATTCCTTGACAGCTAATTCCTTCTTCAACCGGCAAACCTCAATCTGTACAGCTAATGACATAAGCCACTAGAAGGGAAACTCATATGCAGTGTAAGAAAAGAGAGAATTCATGATCATAGCTTACCTGAAGACTGTCAATCATCCGTTGGTAATCTGATACATGCGTATCAATGGTGCCGATGTTTTTCTACAAAAATGAAATAAAAAATATTACTTTAGTAGGAGCTTGTAGATAAGACTTCTGAATGGTGTCACCTCTAGTCACCAACATAAAAATTATGGACCAGTTGGTGCAGAGTTCAAAAGTAAACATTTAAAGCTGTGTTTATGCATCTAGATTCATTTAAATGTTATTTATGGCCCTTTAACACCCATGTGTCAAGGGGAATATATCATATAGACCACTTTTTGAATTTTGAAATATAAGCTGACCTGAATGTGTGTCTTTATCTCCTTTGCTCGGTCAGCATATTTCAATGTATTAACTGTGTGATGATACTGATTAGCCGCAGGCGATACTGCAGCAACCATAACTGTTTGCGAATTCCCACTCAGACCATCTTTGAGAATACGGGTCAGTTTGCTGCAACCCAAAAATAATAATAATAATCCTCTCTATTAGCTACACTAGCCAAATATTTCATAAACTAGTTACAATTAAGATACCTATTGCGGTATGGCACATAAGCAAGACCCTTCTTCTGTTGTTTTCCCAGAGCATTGATGCAGTTAGCCAAAGCCAGAAGTGAACGATTAATGTTGGCTCCATCCCTCAACTTTTGGCCCCCACTATTTGTTTCACTAGCTCGTTCACTGTACCAAAGCATCGGCACTCCTTTACACCCTTAATAAATAAGCCTGAAAGAAACATAAACAAGAAACACAAATTCATGTAAAGTATTAAACTTACCTCCCTGCAAGATCCACAAGTGCAAGTTTCCCTCGGATAACTTGATTGCGATACTTGTTTCTTTGTTTTCTGTTCACTACGATCTCCAAGACTGCATGCGAACTGTTAAAAATTGCGAGCATTACTACAGTTAAAGGGGCTATTGCAGTTTGTTGATGCACTCGGTTGTTTAACAATGAAAACGGGAAATCAGAATGACGCATGGTAGAAAATGTGACATCATGTTCTTATCAATGCACATACATGCAGTTACACATACCATCCTCTAGATTGACAAAGGTCTTATCGACGCACACACAAGTGCTACATGCAGTAGAATAGTTGGATCATGAAAAGGTCTCCAGAATTGTAGTCAACGGATACTAAACAATGTAATATAGGTGTTTCATAAGACAACTTGAAGATCAGATATACTTTAGGGCACGGAACGTGACATATTCAGTGAGATCCCCATCCAGAAAATGCATGACAACTTTGGAACATGACTGTTTGTACATGATGAAGAACACTTTGGGGAATAACAGCAAGGAAGTGGGCAGGAAACTGTCGGTGATGACTCTACTTGATTGTGAGTTGAGGAAAGACAGACCTAATCAATCAATGAGGCAGCATGCAAAGAATAGTGATGAGGGAGGGTACTAAATAGCCAAAATTGTAAATTGTTTTTCTTGTAAACTAAATGCATGACATGAATTTCAAGGTTGGTGATTTATTCTCACCGTGAAGATGTTTCATTAACTTCAGTGCTTTCTGTTTTCCTTCTGCTGTTCCCCAAATTTAAGAGTTCAAGAATCTTATCCGCAGAGTGAACCTGAATAAGAAGTAAAGGTTACTCAAGGAGCTAAAAGGATGTGACGTGACTAGGTTGTACACAGGCAAAAATTATGTGTATTATTTCAGGATAGCTTCAATATGGATGAGAATCAAGCAGACTTAATAAAATCATCAAATTTTCACCACTCAACACAAAAGGTACTCTTACAAATGAATTTAAATTGGAAGAAAAGAAAAAAGATGTCTTGATTGACAGCCCAAGACTAACAAATCTAAAAGGATGTAGTTATAAGCACATAATCTTCTAGAAGATCTTGCTTTACACATTGTCCATGGGAGGACCTTGTTAAGGATTCAGATATTTTCGTAAAGTTTTTCTGCACCCAAGTTTCTCTCCAGGCCCCTGCTGGATGATGATAAACAGACTCAGACACTGTAGTGGTATTGCTTTGTAAATAAAGGCAATCAAACAAAAATGTTATCCATGTATATGAATACTCTGGAAAACTATACACCAAGATGGTGCAGATATAGAGTTGGTGGTTCTTCAACATTTACTCCTAGCAAAACTACCATGTCCATTGTCCATGTTAGATTCTTCAAACAAAATCCCACCATTTGACTTGTTCATGCCTGGACATTATTCACTTAAATATAATTTTTATTGATACGCAATACTAAACACCAAAAGGACCTAGGAGGGACCACCCAAGTACATGAACATCAATATTCACCTCAAAACATATTAGCACTATGAACTATGATGTTTCCAATTTTGCATTGGAAGCAACATTGGCATGGGGGGGGGGGAATATGTGATGCTTCCAACCAAGCTTTGAGGGAGAGAACAACCTTTATACATCTTAACCCGGCAACAATAATTCCTTTTTCTGGGTCCTCCCGGAGTTCCAAATGACCAGATGACTTTTCAAGTAAATCATAGATAACCTGAATCAAATCAAATAAATAAAAATAAAAATAGTTACCTTCAGCTCATGAATAAAAACACTTTAAGAAAAAAAAAAATCGAAAATGATAGAATACCCTACTTCATTGTAGACTTCAAGGTAAGAACAAGTAACTTCAAACTCATCAGAGCTTGTGTCCCCTTCGATTAGATCAAAGATGGTGTGTAAACTGAGAACCATAAGTCCAGGATCACCTTGGGTCCCAACCATAGTGTATGTTTTACCACTGAAACACGTGTAGTGAATGTAAGAACTTGAATCATTTTTCTTTAAAGCAAACTTACAGACAGGCTAATACTACCAAAAGTTAAAGAGCAGTTAAATATACTTATCATGTAAAGTAGTGAAGTTAAATATACTAATAGACATTATAATATTTCACATAAGAAATGTGAACAGTTTTACATTCAATTATTCTTTTGTTTGTTTAGTGTCCAATATCTGCATCATAAGCTACACCTAGAAGTGCCTCACTAGCATATTATTTCTCAACTCTCGAACAGAAATGAACCAAACAAAGCATAATGCGGACACCTTGCATAGTCGACAGATCTTATGCCTTGCAGACATTCCTATTGAACAAGAAAAAAATAATAATAGAAACAGCACAATAAAGGCATTAGGTGACTGATTATGTAACTTTGGACTTCACAACTGCAAGGTGAGGCTGGAAGGTAATGAAGATGCAGATGATCAAATAACCCCTCCACACAGTGAACACAAGACAGGTCTAAATAACAAATGTAGACACACAAAATTCGCTTCCTCAATATTGCTTTCCCTAAAATGCAATGATAATATCCACATAGGAATGCCAATAAGATCTCCAATAAAATTTACCTTAAGTGATCACAACGCAAGTGGCACAGCCACACACACAGAATTCTCCCTGGATTTGACTTTCAAGGACCTATTAGCTGCAGCTTTGCCAACCAATAAAATTTTATGCACAATATCCATATAGATGATCAACATAATCAGCTTCCATTTTGAGAGACCCTAAAAAACTTCATATTCTGCGCTTTAGAACTCCCTTCTCACTTGTTTCTACATTAATTTTTAATATTTTAAACTGCTAGCAAGTAAATAGCCAATATTTTTTGGCCTTACACTAGAAAGGCTCAATTGATATGCTTGAATTTTTAAGGGACACGAGCATTTTCTATGACTGAAAATGTGAAGTTCCAAACAGAAACTTCAACACATGTATGACACCATAACCCAATGGATAAAGGACACTGTCATGCTCTAGATATTTATTGCAAATGCAATGTGATTTACTCTCTTATTTTTAGTTATAGAAGTGAAGAGTTTTTGTTAACATATGAGGGATTTACAGTAGTTTATTGGAAACCAGAAAAATTATTATAAAATAGATCTTTCTTCTCAACCATGCTCATTAATTATAAAATAGATCTTTCTTCTCAACTATGTTCATTAATCTCATTTACCTTCCAGTTGAACCATATGCAAATACTGTTGCATTGAGACCCTGAACAACCCCAGAAATTGTAGAAGATATACTTCTCCTGTAAACATCCTGTACAATGACACACCAGACAAAAGCAAATAAATCATTCATCTTAAAACACAAGGAGACTAAAATTTGATCAGTGGTAGGGAAGCTTGACTCAGAGGATTATGTGCAAGGGACTACTTTCAAGGAAATTCGCTCTTCCAGTTTTATTTCTAAACGATGACAATATTGGGAACTTATGTCAAGCTTCCAACTTGTTTAACCAGAAAATAATATTTTGAACATGCAACATTGCTTTATCCAAGTGATGCACCTTCAACTTTGTAAGTACAAATTAAATTAATCAACTAAAATAAAGTTCATATCATATGAACTTGACAAGCCAACCTTACTGTCAGATATGACCTATGAAGCACAAACATGCACATGACAAGACACGAACACATCGCTGAAAGAAAATTGAAAATAATTTTAAACTAATGTAAATTACGAAGTGTCATATTGTCTTGTATCCTAAGCATATCTTTGATATGGACACGACAAGTATACACTCATTTCCAGAAGCATCCTTGCAACATAAGACACCTAATTCTTGTAGTACACGCGGTGCTAACATTACATGAATATTAACCCGATTAGAGCTGGCCGAACATTCATATTCAACATTAGCCAAACACATTTTTCCCACTTGATATCTGATTTCCGACCTACTATTGGTCTCACTTTTCACAAGCTTTATCATTTGATTGCCTAGATAAGACAATCCCTACAAAACATGTAATAAAGCAAAATGTCATACCAGATTGGTTGAGTCAGGACCAAATGCATAATCAAATGAATATTTCTTCTCCTTGGTCCGATTTTGTATTCGATCAAGATAGTCCTTAGACAGATCAGGATCTAACACAAGAACCTCCTGCAATTACACCCCAGATTTAATTCCATGTGCAACACATTCCTCCCCCTCCCCCCCCCCCAAAAAAAAATAATGTTCAAGAAATTCTTGGCCAAACTAACCAACCAACCTTCTCATTGGTCACACGCACAATGTCGCGGCTTCGTTGCCGTTCTCTCTCTGATAAAGGCCTACATTTCACGGCAACCTGTGGAATTCACAATTAGAAAAATTCCAAAACCCTAAAACAAAGTTAGAAAAGAAAACTCAAGAACAATTTACCGAAAGAGTAGTAGTCTTTTTGGAAGCTGGAGCTCGAATTGTTGGCATTTTTCTTTCATCTACATTAGCTTCGAAACCTAACCTCACTGCACCACAAATCGACATCATTAAAAAACCAAACCCCTAACCCTAAAATTCCGCGGCTATTCCTCCACAAGAAAATTAACAAAAGAAAAAAAAATCAAAAAGGAAATCACATACGTGGTATTCTCCAAAAAGACCGGAAATTGCTAGAAGAAAGATGCAAGAAACAATGTGTGGGGGGAAGAAGATAGTTTAAAAAGGTTAGAGAAAGGAACAAGCAAAGAAAGGAACAGAGTTTAAAAAGGTTAGAGAAAGAAACAAGCAAAGAAAGGAACAGAGTTTGAGGAGATGGTGAAGAAGTGTTTTGGTTAATTATATTTATTTTATTGGGGTGTTTTCGTTTTTGGTGTGTCTTGTTTTGCCGTTGGTTGTTGCTTTATCTGATGAGCCGGGCTTTATATATCGGACCATCTTCATCGTTCAATTTCTCTGGCTCAGGTCAACATATCCCAGTTTTGTCTGTACATGACATGTTAGTGAGAGAGAGAGAGAGAGAGAGAGAGAGAGAGAGAGAGGCGTGATGAGCTGGGGTTTATATCTCGGACCATCTTCATCGTTCGATCTCTGGCTCAGGTCAACATATCCAAGTTTTGTCTGTATCTGACATGTTAGTGAGAGAGAGACAGACAGAAAGAGAGAGACAGAGGAGAGGCGTCTTTTGGACTCGCTCGATTGTATGGCTCTTCGCTTTTGTCGATGAGTGATTTCGTTGGTTTTATCTTTTCTTCGTTGAAATAGTTGTCTTTAAAATTGGATATGGGTTCCATCAATTCGGTTATCAACCGTTTTATAGTGAAATTTGATTTTTATTATTAAATCAGATAAAATTAAATTTAATAAAAATAATTTAAAAATAATAACATCGATCTGATCAATTTTATTATAGACAAATATTGTTATATGTTATTAATGGAACAATTTTTTTAATATATAAATTTTATTTTATTTTAAAATATGTAATATATAAATTATATGTATAATTTTATAATAATATCATTCAATTTGTAAAATAATTTGATTAATTAACCGATAAAATGATAGAATTCATTTACTGATTTGATGATTCGATTTTAAAAACAGGGGTTAAAACCGACTTCCCACATTCGTGGGCTCTACCATCTTTTACTACTTCTATCCATTCGAGGAAAGGCTTCTACCTATGATTTAGGGACAATGACGAAATACCAAACCACCCAACCACAAAATAAATCCAAAATTCAAAGAAGAAAGTTTTCTTGATTTTGACACTCACACGTGCGATATTAGGACCATTTTTCCAATTTTCTTTCTTTCTTCAAAACTTTCTCACTTCCATTTTCAAGATTGCCAACGATGGCTAATAACAATAAAAACAATTTAATTTTATTGCATGACAAATTAACAAATTGATTCAATCCTGTTCTCATGAACATGGCAACATTTTGAGCAACATCCAACTTAATAATCATGCCGTCTAAGTAAGGTTAATGGGACTAAGTTAGAAAGGGAACCCATATTATAAAAATTTAGTAGAATTTTCCTTTTTGGAGAAAACAGATGAGATGAGGGGGGGGGGGGGGTTTGTGCGATAGAGAAGGGCAAGATTAAATAGTAAAATTTTTTAAGAATGACATCAAAATTTTGATTTTGGAACTCAACTTTTTAAGAACTGAGCCCTTACAGAATACGAAGGAAAGCCTCTTGTTATACGATTCAACCACTTTTTTGTTAAAAAATAAAATAGTTTACAAGTTTTTGTTTATATATTTAATATTATAAAATATTTAAATAAAAGTTTTCTTTTTATTTAAAAGTCTCTCATTTTTTTTATTAGGAGATTTATGAATTTAAGGTTACATGATAGGAACAGCTATTTTCATACTATCACAAAATAAAACTAATCAATTAGACTGAATTTGCTTTCTAAATAAATTAATTATGTGTATATTTGCAAAATTAGGTATATATTACCGTCACTTTACAAATCTAAACTTCGTTCCTCTCCGGGTAGCAACGTAAACTACAATAAGAACTTGTTACCATTACTTTGCTTCCCAAGAAGATCGGCAATCGAACATTTATAAGCAACCATAAATGATAGAAATCTTCCCCATGAATACTCTGCCAAATTGTAGCTCTTTTGTCAATTTTAATGCTCACTCTCTCTCTTGAGGCGTTGTTTTAACCGATAGTCAAAATTATATTTTAATTAATCTGACTCAACTTATTGTCAGACCTTTTTTAAGAAATCAAAATTATATTTTGAATAATCTGACTCAACTTATTGTCATACCTTTTTTAAAGGATAAACTCTCTTGACATAATTTTTTTTACTCTCAAATTTTAAACCCTAATTTTGGATAAAGAACTTAATATTTTTCTCGCTAAACTAACTTTTCGTTGATTCTCACTCTCATCTCTAACCTAGAGTTATTCTAAGTTCTTACATCTTAAATTATGCTTCATTAAAGGTTCATATCTGAAGATTGTGCAAATTGCAATACATAGAGTGAATGGAGTTAGTGTAGTGGGACACACACATCCTACGTCCCTTATTTCTGTAAAAACTAAATAATAATAATATGCAATGATGGGTTGAGGTACAAAAGATACAATTTTTTTTTTTTTTGGTGTTGGAGCCACCGTACAGTATTCGGGATTTCGTCTTAATTAATTTAGATCAATTCACGATTGGATCCCAATCGAGGGCATGAATCTTTTAACATGATTTTTCTCGTTCCTATTTAGAGTCTAACCTGATGAAGGGGATGATTAGCACCTTTCCGGCCAATCAACGTAGGTTACAAAAGATACAATTTTGATATGCTTGTGAGATGATTTTGTTTAATGCTTAATCTGATTTCACATAATTGAGTAATTAATGAATGGTTAGGAGACATTACGGTTGAGTATTAGTTCCGACACTTCTATGTCTTATTCAGTTGGTCACCTACCCCATGTACAGGGCTTCCACTTTCACAAGTCATTAATGTTCTATGTTTGAGTTTCAGATAAATACTTGGCATTACCCATTAACTATGTTTTGATATTTAACATGTTTACGATAACAACACTCGTATTAATTTCACCCTAAAAGTTTTCAAAACCGTCAAAATTACAATCAAAGAGAAAATTTATTTCTTAATTCTCTTTCAGGTTAAATTTGATAACATCGTATAGAAAACATGCAATGAAAGTTACTGTACAAGGTCATATTTACCCGCCTTGCCTGTGACAGTTAACCAACCTGAGCAACAGGAGCATTGTCATCTATAAAAGCAGCAGCAAGACTCATGAATGAAGCTTCACCCACACCAACAAGCCTAGCAAGAGAAAACTCACATGGTAAACCTGCAGCCTTGTACAATATAATTCGTAGAAATAGAAGTGGATGATTTTCCTTGATCCCCTGCCACTGTTCAACTTACATGGGGTAGAATGCAATAGACCAAAAATCAAATAATGCACCACAGCCAGCGGTAGCAAATGTCCATACAGATAATCCAACTCCAATAAGCCGAAAAGGATTGTGGCTGAAAAGAAAGCCATGAAAGATAAGCAATCCCAAAAAGAAAAACACACCCATCGTTAGTAAATCGACATCCATTTGATAATCAAAATGTTTCTTTTCTCAAGAGTAAATAAAAAATGGGAGCAGCTACATCAAATTTCAATCTCTATCGACAGGAATGTTTCAGCTCACAATCACATCAATCACATGTTAAAACAAGAAACATAATCTAACATTAAGCACTTCCTGCCTCCACATTTATGAGATACAAAAACTATGATGTGGATAACTTTGTGATAAAATGATGAGTTCAATAATTGCAAAAACCGTAGAATTTCAGTCAAGCAGAAATACTCTTCTAGATAATTATTAAATCCACGGGTTTATGCATAACATGGCATTAAGCAAGGGGTAAATAGAAAAACCCATCCTTGAGAAAATTTTAGCCAATAATATTCCTCATTTGGGCATCTCCAAGCTCATGAAAGAATGGATAAATGCATTATATATGATGGGAATATGACAGTGATATGAGTTTGTGAACAAACAATTGGAATTTAGTATGGTTTATTGAAAACAACAATAAATTATATCAAAGATGTGCCGACGAGATGTGATTCATATTTTTTTTTTAAATCCTAGATGTAGAGTTTTTATGGTGTCATTCTCTCCTCTTTAGGCTCTTTACAAATAGCAATTTACAGAACTTAGAAACAATGTACTGTTAAAATGGTATTTCCATTGTGAACTCCGCTACACTCGAGTATAGAGGTGATCTAGAGGAAGAGCCGGATGTTACTATATCATGATCAAAGGAGGGGGGGAAAAAAAGAAACAAACAAACGAACAAACAAACAAACAAAAACAAAACAACAACAAAAGCAACAAGCATTCATCACAAGAAAGAAACAAAAGTTACAAAAGTAAGATCATAAAAGAGGGAGGGGAAAAAACAACAACTATCAATCAACGTTTTACAGCCATTCCAAATGTTCAACAGTAAAGAACTCTGCTAATTTTAAGACAAGCTTTACTTGCTCTAAGGCAGAAATAACTCTAGTGGAATAAGAAATCTTAATTTTCACATATTTATATTATCTTAATGCATATCCACTTTGTTCATGGTTGTTAAAATATAAATACAACACCTTACTCCACAAGCCTGAGCTTTTAGACTAGATAGTTGTTACACAAAATTCAATACGGTTTTCGAGCAACAGAAGCTAAGTTAAGGGTCCCACCATGCCCCTTCTCACCCGATTGAATATTCCACGTATCTATCACTCCCCTGAAAGTGGTCATATAAGGGAAAGTGTTAAAATAAAAGCACCTTACTCCACATGTTTGAACTTTTGGACTAGATGGTTGTTTCACTAAATTGAATAATGGAAATTCCCAACCATGTCTCCCACTTGATTCCTACATTCTGATGGCAATGTCCCAACCACGACAATGCAATCAACATGGAAATTATTCACATCAAGCATTCCCACTCCCACCAACCAAACGAGGCATGGAGTATAAGGAAGGAGTGGAGCTAAAAAGGACCCTGCACCCAAAAATCTCATCTATCTCTCTCTCTCCATTATCTCTTTCTAGATAAATTCATTTTTAACTTTTCTTCATGTTCGGTTTTGTATCTGTTATTTTAACCAAATATTCTCTATAATACCTTTGAGATTATTATTAGATCTATTGAATTTCACACTTAATTAGAATAAAATATGGTTGTTCTTATACGCTATAAAAATATAAATCCAATTTTGAGAATTGCCATGACTAAAATTGCACACACGATGCATGTGCCCATGGGGCTAGTCGTCTATAAAAATAAACTTTCAGGACAAAGCATGCTCTATTGAGATTTAATTTTGAATTTTGATGAAAAAATAAATTGCTCTATGTTTTTACATCTTCACGCTCTTTCATTCCATCTCACAATATGTTTTTCTTTCTTGATTCATACCTCATCTTGTTAATCAATTCATTAGCTATATTTCCAAGTACATTTTCCTTAACAGCTGAAACCATTAATTGTTATAATTTGTTGACAGTCAGGGCTTGCCCCTACACTAAACTCAAAGTCTGAAGATTGCATATTTGAAAGCAATTTTATTCAAAATCACTTTATTGTCCTTTCTGTATGACAATTGCTTAAGAAGCAAACTTAACAACTCATAGTTTAAAGGTAAGAGTCATTTACTATGACTACCATTTAAAACTAATGCGCTACTAAAAGATGTTACCTCTTTGCCAAAGATGCGAATATTGGAGAAGCCACAAGAAGTCCAACCATGAACATTGACGACAAAACACCATCTTGAAAATTGTTCAATTTGAAATCCCCCCCCTGAAATGCAATGTAAATGAAAGATTATTAAATTTAAAATTTATATACACACAAGACTCACAGGACAGGGCATGGCATGACACCAGGCACAAACTGGTAAATAATAGGACACAACATACACTTTTCTCTCCAAAAAGGTTCATTAAACAAAAAAGCACCAAGACAATATCAAGAAATAGCCCTAGCTGGAGATTAGAGAAAATAGTTTAAAACGGTATACCAAAGAACATAAAAAGACCTATTATTTCTCCAATAAGAATAAGAGATGGTTTATAAATTGAACCAAGAACTGGAGGAAGACCAAACAAAAATACTAGAATAGGTACTGAACCTGGTATGTCAAATTTTGACTAGAACGTCAATATGACATTAAAGGGTTGAATAGAAAATATGGATTCATATAATTGAATCCAACTAGTTCACAATATAAGCAATAGTTGAGATAAATTGAATACTTTTATTTCCATTTTCTAAGTGATTTTCAAGGCATGTAATAACTTTTGCAGTTAAGTTGAATTACTTTTAGGTTAAATGATATGATACATACTTTGCTTCTTGCATTTACACGCAGTAGACAAACTTATTTTCATGGCACCAAATGTAAACAGGTTTGGACAAAATAATAGCACAAAAAATGCACCAAAATCAGAATCTCTTACTGAATCCCACTCCCAGAGGTGCATACTCCACTATCATCACATGTTTCAAGCTTCCCATTAACCCCATTGCTAGCTATGGCTCCTCGATCGACATAATTTAACATGTTAATAATGCAGAAGATCATAAGCAACCTGAAATAAGTTAAAAGAACATCATAATTATGTGTAAAAGTAGCAATATCAAACTTATTATTTCCAAACATGAGCATCACTTTAACATTATTCAACTTCAGTGGTGACACATAAGTGTCCTGGTTCAGAAGCAAAAGCCAAAAAGAAGAAGGAGAAGAAGAAGAAGAAGAAGAAGAAGAAGAAGAAGAAACTTGCATCATTGAGATAAGTCATAAGTATCTCTGAAAAAAATATATATATATCACTTCAAGTAACACAATCTTTTCTTAACTTTATTGCCCCATATCTTTTCTACTGAGCAAATTAAGTTACACTTCTCACACACACACACACACACACACACACACACACACAAACACACACGTGTGTGCATATGTGTCTAATATTTCAAATAAGAAATGCTATTTATTATGGGAAAGTTCTCATGACAATTTCAGCTTAGCTTATATGTTAGGACATATTTTTCCTACAAAACTTTTCATGCTCAGACATCATGCAGAATTGTCCTGTGTCTACAGGACATCAAAGATCATAAAAATGTCACTCGCCATCTTACCATCACAGATAGTAACATTTTTATTATTTAAAAAAAAATTCTAACCACCGACTCATTAAGGTAAAAATGGTAGAGCAAATAAATAAATTTGCATCATTATCACCTAGAGTTAAGCACTATTTGTGTCACTTGTATCCAGTCAACTGTTCGAAAAATATCAACATCATCTCAGCTTCCAGATTATCAAAAGTAAAGAACTTACCCATGTTAGCCCTCCATAACCCACAAATATTATTCATCCAGCTTATCTTTGTAATCCATAATTAGAAATCAGAGCTCATTTTTGTTATTCCCCTGCACCGCATATGTTTTTAATCTATATTGCACCAATACTTTTAAAAATAACCATTCTTAGTTGTAACAAAATGCAACACATAATAGTGTTAAAAATTTATCTTTCCTGTGTTACAATATTCATATTCTGCCTTGTTGCATCCCCAGTCTTGTGTTTTTTTTTCTTTTTAATATAAACTACCAATATCTGGTAATTAATTCAAGTCGGATTCGACTTTTAACAAACAAAACTCTCCCAACGTGTGTACGAATCCGAGACTTTGCTTAAGAGTACTAGTGTCCAACACTTGGACCACCTAGACGTTTGTCGTGTCTTGTGTTTGCAACCGTGCTTATAGTTCATAGTACTCTACTCGAATCCTAAAAATATGGTTATTCCGCTGGCATTTCATTCATCCGCATGCACTTCATGTTCCTCTCAGACCCCATCACGGTAAAGTCTCAACTTTGGACAACACCCCCTTTCACGGGATGTTCCACATCATCACCGTCTCAGCATTTTAAAAACCGTTCCCAATAAACTTAAAACCCAGAAAACCTAGCAATTATCATTATTTGTAGACGTCTATCCACATAAATAAATCACATTAATAAAAGTCAAAGAAACATACTAACATGAATTACTAGGCACAAAGTAACCATGAATATTGGATTATGATGATTATGAGCAAACTTTAAGGTAGAAACAGAAATTGTGCAAAGTGGGGCTTTCCCCATAGATCCCAGAACTGAGAAATAACCTTTTTGGAGTGAACCATGACGGATTGGAAGATGAATCGAGCTCCGAAGCCTTCGTCATGTTTGAGCCAATTACGTATTCAAGATCATTCTAAGTTTGTGGGTTTTGGCTTGGAAGGTGTATGCTTGATCGCTTCGGTGGGATGCCAAAGGAATGACTCCAAACCAACCGGTCTTCGGCGTTTTTCATTATCCTTTTCTTTTATTTTCTTTTCTTTTTTTTTTCTTTTTCCTCTTTTATTAAAACAAATTTCTATATTTCTTTGATTTCATTTTTTGTATCGGTCATCACCAGACCATATTGGGTTTCTGTAATCGGAAAAAGAAAAAAAAAGAGTGATTTTTAAAGAGCAATCTTCTCCATGAATTCAAAGATTTTGTCATCTGCAAAATTAATAAATGCAAATTCAAAATCGATACTTCAAAAATATAATCAAAATATATATTGTGTTCAAAATTTATTCTTTACGAAAGCAAACGTGTGAATTTTTTTTTGCATCGATCATCACCGGAAAATGATTAGACGCCTGGGATCCAAAATAACGAGATTTTAAAATTACTAGAGTCTATGTAGTCAAAAATCGACGATTGATATAATTAATTAAATATAATTTTACAAATTATTTTTCAAGATTCATATGAAAATTAAGTCTCTAACTTAATCTTCTGCAATAGAAACTTACATAACTAGAAATTGATTTTCTTATTGATTTTATAATATCATATGTAAGACAAAATTAAATAACCAAAAAAACAATTACATATCTAAATATTTGTATCAATATGATAATATCCGACTTAATAGTCACAATCATTCATAATTATCTGATAAGGAAGGAAATTTTTATGACAAAAAAAACTTTCCTTATTCTCATAAAATTACAATTCTCTTATATTCTCGATAAGGAAGCAAATTTTTCTAAAATCTTAAACGTTTTTTAATTTCGAGTGATTCTAAAATCTTAAACTTTCCCATTTCCATAAAATTCTAATTCTCTTTACTCTTCATAAAGAAGCAAACATTTCTAAAATCTTAAAATTTCCTTAATTTTGAATGATTCTAAATCAAATTTTTATCATTTCGGAAGGCAATTTCTCTACAAGGTATGCAAGGTTTTCTGTGCCTCTTGACACACAGAATGCTACATATACATAGTAAAGATAACCCACCATTAGCATCATTGATATGATTTTGTACTCAATTTTATACACAATCAGATATATCACTTCATACACGTACACACATATTACATCACATGATATTAAATATGTAACATACAATGTGTTTTTATTCTCAGTATTCATTGTATAATACTAATCTACACACAATACACACAAGGGCAACACAAGGCAAAAGTTATAGACTACCTTCAATCTTTTTTTATCACTCTTTCTAACATGAGGGTCCCAGTGGCCCAATGGGGTTTTTGTAGGTTTCCCATTCAAGAAAATCCAACAAACACCCCGACACGAGTTCTCCATTCAAGTCAGAAGAACAATTATTTGTGGACCCAAAATCTGACTCCAACACATTGGCGCCATGCCTTGCTTCCTTTCCTCTCTCCCAGCACCATGCCATTAAAGAAAAGAAACGGAGGTGATGCCTCTAAAGCCAGCATAAAGTGGGGGAATGAACCTTTCACCTTTTGTCCTGCTTGACATTAACAGCCTAGATTCAGTAATTTCAATTCACAACTTTTGTTACTTGTTAGTATTTTAATATTGCTAACAAATTATTCTGAAATCTTGTTTTATATTCATCGCAACAATAATATTTCTATTCAACATATTCTGTCATTTTTTTATTATATTTTGACTAACGACTGTTCAATATACCTCTCGGCATCAGATTGCTCAACTGTGATTCGGATCCATTGAAGGCCCCGATTTAATAATTTCCGTCCACCGCCTACAACTGCTTTGTCAATTTTCTAATATTTTTTACATAACCATTTCAGATTTTCCTATGTGATTATTATAATAACAATATCTCTATTTTGTATACTCTAATGCTTTTTAATAACATTTTGATCAGCAGCAAGACTCAAACCTTGGCGACTTTCTACGAGACTTAGGCCTTAGCGTCTGTGAAACTCTGGCTTATCACAATCTCTCCCTTGTAGGCTTGCTCTCTTGGCTCAATGTCTCAAACGCATTGTCAATACAAGTCTTAGCACCTGACCAAATAGACACGGCCCACTCTCTCAGCTCAACTTCTCATAATCTGCACCCTCTTTCTTGGCTTAATGCCTCAAACATATCACCAATACGGGTCCTAACATCCGACCAAGTAGGGCGACCTACTCTCTCGCTCAAACGTGTTATCAATACGGGTTCTAATACCCGACTAGGTAGACGCAGCCTACTCTCTTGGTTCTATGCCTCAAATGCATTGTCAATACAGGTTCTAGCACTGACCATGTAGACACGGCCCACTCTCTCGGTTTTATACCTCCCAAGGGTTTCGTACGGTACTCACTCTCTCGGCTTCGCATTGTACATGGGTTTCACACCCACTTTATCGATTTTCTATATGATATGGGTTCTAGTACCCAGATGGGATTCAACTTCCATTCTCTTGGTTTTCTATTATTATATAGACCCTAGCCCCCAAATGAGATTCATCTCCCTTTCTCTCGATTTTTTGTTTATATATGAGGTTCAGCCCCCGGATGGGATTCAACTCCATTTCTCTTAATTTTTTGTTTATATATGGATCCTAACACCTGGACGGAATCTAATTCCCTTTCTTTTGGCATCACTTTATACTAGTTGCACGCTTTGTTTCAGTATATATTCTCTCGACTTTAATGCCTGATACTCTCATGCAGCTACAATGCCTTTTAGGACATCTCAACATTCAAATTACTTTATCCTAATACAATCAATTTTTTCGCTCATGTTATTTTCATATTTTATGTAAGTACAGAATATAAGGAGAACACAATAATGACTAGCAAACATATTTTTATTTCATATAAATTCTTATATATCATACAAATGAAATACAATCGACATGGCAACACCAACCACTCACACTCATCGTGAGTCTCGTCACACTGATAAAACACAAAATTCAAGTTAGTTTTCAAACACGTTATCTTTCTATCTTTATTGCTTAAGGCAACATTTGCTATCTTCTCTTCTTCGATTCTCTCTTAGTCTCTCGATCATTCGACCTCTTGGTCTCTTGACTTCTTGGTCTGTTGACTTGTTAGTCTCTCGATCATTCGACCTCTCAGTCTTCCGATCTCTCACTCATTCAACCTCTCGATGATTCGACCTCTCAGTCTCCCGACTTCTTGATCTCTGAACCTCGATCTCTTGATCTCTCAATTATTCAACCTCCTAGTCATTTGACCTCTCCATCTCCCGATCTCTCGGTTGTTCAACCTCCTAGTCATTTGACCTCCCCATCTCCCGATTTCTCGGTCATTCCACCTCCCGGTCATTTGATCTACGATCATTTGATCTCTCGATCTTTCGATTTCTAGATCTCTCGACCTCCCGGTCATTCCATCTCTTGGTCTCCCAATCTCTTGGTCATTTGACCTCTCAATCTCTCGACCTCTCGGTCACCCTACAAATTTCATGAATCTTAAAATCAAAACTTTTTCTTAAATAGTTTTCACAGTCTATCACAATAAACATATTGAATACGATTTACCCAATATGAAAATCCTTTTTAAAGAAATATAAAAGTCTAGTCGACACCTTTCACAGTTAATACTCTACTTTCCTAATACCACTTTTCCGAAATGGAGGCAAATGATGGTACCCGATTTAACAGTTCACAATTATTCATGGTTATCCAATAAGAAATAAAATTTTCATGACAAAGGAAAATTTCCTTATTTCCATAAAATTCCAATTCTCTTGTACTCTCGATAAGGATGCAAACCTTTCTAATATTTTAAATTTTTCTTAATCTCGAGTGATTCTAAAATTTTAAACTTTTCTTAATCCCATAATATTCCAATTTTCTTGTACTCTCGATAAGGAAGCAAACTTTTTTAAAATTTTAAATCTTTCTTAATCTCGAGTGATTCTAAATTGTTGAAAATGTTAGGGTTTAATGATAATAAAAAAATAAATTGGAGGAAAATGGACTTAAATGTATCAGAAAGTTATCAGAAAACAAAAACTAAAAAAGTTTGCAAAGCTTGTCGACCTGTTTTTAACACACACCGATATGCTCCTCTAGGTCTACCAATTTTCATAACGATATCGACCAATTTTAGCAATACCATAAACATGTCAACATAGTAATGATTTTTGTCGATCTGAATGAATCAAATATCATTATTGTCTAAGTAAAATTGTGTGGACAATCTCGAAAATATGTTGACCTAACTTAACACTCACACATCTTGTCAACCTGAATGAAATCTTATCGATCTGAATAAAACTTTGTCAACCTGAGTGAAATCTTGTCAATCTGAATAAAACTTTGTCAACCTGCCTTACATGTTACCTAAATTGGATTACACAATTTAATATGACAGGTCTACCAATTTCAACAATGTGTGGACCAACTATTTACACACGTTGACAAGTATTAAACAAAAATTTAGAAGGTCAACATATCCGATAACTTATCGACCTGATTTATCTGTTCTTTAAAAATCACAAGATGACCTCTATTTCAATTATATCGACACCTTGAGCATATCGACCAATTTCAAAGGTCAGGTCCATCAATTGAATGTGAGAATAGGAATGTGTAGATATAGATTTAAAGCATGTCGACCCATCTCTATGTGTTGACCAATTAAAATACGCCATGTCCATCAATTTATTCCAAAACAAATTCATATTGATCTGAAATCCCAAACACATCGACAAAGGCTATTGGTTCCTGACCTAAGCATGTCAATGTTTAATTAAAACCATGTCGTCACATCAGAACATGTCGACCAATTTTATTTTGTGTCTACCAATTTAATTTAAATAGAACCTTGTCGATCCAAGTTCTCACCATGTCGACCTATCAATGAAATCCACAATACAAAAATTTTGAATTCAGGTCGATGTGTTAAATAAGGTTATCGATCTAAAATTGTTAGAAACAAAAATTTCAAAACTAATTTGAACACAATGGTTCTCTTTTTTCTGATCTGTCTATTCATTTCCATTTTTATCAAAATCTAACATTTAAATACAGTAAAATCATCTCTCAATTAGTTAAAAAGAAAGTGACACCAGTGAGAAAATGAAAGTTCAGTGCAAAACAAGGAACTATCGTAAAACATTAATTGATGAACGTTTATGAATAACGTTCGACTTTAATAACTGTACAGCGGATCTCTTCCATACCACAATAAATATCAGAGATATGAGATATGAAGAAGTTAATGCTCAATCTGAACAATTACTAATTCACTGCATTTATTACTCTCTTTTAAAATACATACACTCTGTTTTTCATTTTAATTTTCTTCTTAAGTATAACCACTTGTAAAATTAAGTCTGTATAATCCGAGAATTTGAGTCTCACATCTTAGACCTTTCCCTCTCACTTATACTGAGAATTCAGCAGACCAAAGAGTGTGTCTCTACTTTGGGTTTAGAAAGAGAACCAATCTATATAAGGTTAGGAAAGTTATGTTTATGAAAAAATACTATAAACATCCAACTTGAACCTACAATCAATTTTGTATTAGTAAATTGATAGTGAAAAATCTATGAGAGTTTAGGAATGGATATACACCTGATTTGATGAAATCATTATAAAAACTTTTGTGTGTATTATATTTTTCTATTTAAATAACAAAATACCATTGTTATTCTCTTTTTTAAAATATCTGATTAGTCAAAAATTAAATATCTGAATAGTCAAAAATTTTTAAAAATATATTTATTCAACTATTCATCATGTCTATTTGAATAATAAAAATCAAATTCTTGTCATTTTGAAAGATAATTTCTCCACAAAGTAAGTAAGATTTTTTACGTCACTTAGCACACAGAAGGTTATATATACAAAGTCAATACAATCCACCACCAAGAGATTTCAGATATACCATTCTATATACCATTAAAAAATAAGAGAATACACAAAGAGGCAACTCAATTCTACATAAAAAAGTACGACTCCATAACTAATTCTATACCATCAATGCTACGACTTCCTTCTCAATTTTATGTATGATCAGATGTATGACTTTATACACGTATACACAGATTATATCACATGATATTACATACACAACATACAATGTGTTCTTATACCCGGTACTATTGCATAATACTCTATACACAATATACACAGGGCAACACAGAACAAAAGTTAAATGTTATCTTCAATCTTTCTTTTATTACTCTTTTTTACTTGAGCTCCCCGTGCCAGACCACCCTGACGGGGTTTTTGCAGGTTTCTCATCCAAAAAGATACGGCGAACGCCTCAGCATTGGTTTTCCATTCGAGTTAGAAGAACAATTATCAATGGAGCCAAAATCTGACTCCAACACAATCCAAAACTTTAGACTCCCTACTTTTTCTTCTTTTTCTTTTTTTTTAAAGAAAAATAAATATTTTAGACAAACTTAAGTGATTACTCTCACCATGACAAATCACAAAGAGGAACTTGAATCTAGTTTCATTGTTACACTATCTTTACCGAACACTTAAAAGGGTAATTTGAACCAAAGTTTTTTATATAACCTTATGCGAAGCTTAATGATTTAATGGAATTAATTAAGAGAAAAAGAAATATATATAATATAAAATTTGTATTTATTTAAAGGTTAAAAATATAAGTAATACCGTGAAACTTTAACCCTGTTTTGACTTTTATTTTTTGTTTTAATATCTCGCCCTCAATACTTTACCTCCTAAGTGAACAGAATTAGATTTAATTACAACGCACTTGACCTATGTTTTTCCATTTCTCCTCTCCAATGAAAAGGAAAACATTGTTTAAAAAAAATACAAGGGAATACTTCATTTGGACACCAAAAATGAAATTCTAGTGAAAATTCTAATTCAAAGAGTTTAATTTGGGGAAAAAAACATTCATCAAATGACAAAAATCAAAACCTAAAAGAGTTCAATTGAAAATATCAGTTATTAATCAAAATTTCATAAATTTTAGTTTAAGAGGAAATGGATAAAAAAAGGGAAAAAAAAGAGTTATGTCTACAATTTAGAAACCAAATTTGAATTTCATGAAATATTAAGGAGAGAGATCAAATACAAAACTTTCGGATCCTTAATACTAGCCAAAAATCAAAACCTAAAAGAATTAAACAAAAATATTAATTATTAATCAAAATTTTGTAAATTCTCTATGGTCGAAACCCCCCGAAGCCTCCAAAACCAAAGCCTCCCAAGCTTTCTTCAAAGATCTCTCCAAACCTTCAACCCAAGTCCGAAAATCACTATTAACATTATTATTATTGTTGTTAATAATATCATTATCATCATTATTACTGCTAATTATTATTATTATTTCTAATATCACTATTATTACTATTAATAATTTTATTACTACCATTATAATTATTAGTATTATTGCTAATAATTTAATTATTATTAATATAAATTATATTATTAACTAGAATTACTATTATTCCTATTATTATTATTAGTATTACTACTAATAGTAATATTACTAGTATTATTAATATAACATATATTATTATGAATTTAAAGTTATTAAGATTTAAAATATTTCAAATTCATAGTGGTATAATTTCAACAAAAAATCTCTTATTTTAATATTATTATAGATAGATATACTTTATGATATATATATTTCTTTATTTCTTTATTTATTAGTATTTATCTTTTTACTTAATTCGTTTTATATATTATTATTATTTTGAAAAACTCCGCCACGGCCGGTCCCAAACCCAGGTAAAGGAGTACAATTGCGATAGATCGACAGCCAGCGTAAAATATTTTGTCAAATGAAAAATGAGAGACAAATATATAAAGACTTTTAGGGTGTTTTCCCCTAAGCAACGCGTTATATCGGATCCCGATTGTAGTAACAAGTTAACAAAGGATTCTAGGGTGCGGACAAATAAGTTAGTCTATGAAGATAGGATTCGTCTAACCACTTGGAACATATGATCTTTGATTGGTAAATTATGAGAGATAGGAGAAATAATGAATAAATAAAAAATTCAAATCATATATATTCAAGAAACTAAGTGGGTCAAAGAGAAGGCTAAAATAGCATAGACTTATGGTTATAAGATTTGGTACACAGGTAAGGATAGAACTAAAAATGTAGCAGGAATAATCGTACATAAAAATCTATTAAATGATATAATAGAGATAAAAAGGCAAGGTGATAGAATTATACTTGTTAAAATACTAGATTAAGAAAACATAATTAATATAATTAGTATTTATATGCCCCAAATTGGTATAGATGTTTTTCATAAAAGATAATTTTGAGAGAATCTAAATAAATTTATACAAGTCATAGATAGTGGAGAGAAGTTACTTATTGGAGGAGACTTAAATGGACAAATAGGAGAGAGGAATGAAGGATTTGAACTCGTATATGAAAACTTTGTTTTTGGAAGTAGGAATGAGACAAGAGGTACCATTTTAAAGTTTGCCACAACATTCAATCTGATAGTTGTAAATATCATATTTAAGAAAAAAGATGCGCACTTAGTAACATATAGAAGTGAGTCTAATACTAACCAAAGAGATTTTTTTCTCATTAGGAGAGGTGATAAAATGACATGTAAGGATTACAATGTTATATAGGGAAAAAGTGTGAAAACTCAATATAAACTTATAGTTTTAGATATGTGTGTGTTTAAAAGGTAAAAAAAGTATCGTTCTTTTGAATAGGTTAAAATTAGGTGGTGGAATTTGAAAGAAGAAAAAGTGACAATATTTAGAACTAAATTAATTCAAATAGTAAATTGGTCCACTAATGATGATTTAGAAACAATATGAGAAGAGATATCTATTAATATTAAGAATATAAGTAGAGAGATTCTTGATATATCTAAGGGTCAGACCCCAGTAGGCAAGGAATCATAATGGTGGAACGAAAAAATACAAACTATTATTCGGATCAAACAAAAATGTTATAGGAACCTTAAAAATTATAGTAGTAGTGAACCATATGAAAAATATAAAAGTACAAAAAAGAAGTGAGAAAGATTATTCAAGAATCAAAGAGGAATGTGTAGAACTATATAAGATATTGGAGACTAAAAACGGAGAAAGAGAGATATATAGAATTGTCAAGATAAGAGAAAGAAAGAGAAAAGATTTAAATGGTATTAAATGTATTAAAAGTGGAACCAATGAAATACTTATAAGGAATGAGAAAATAAAAAAGCGTTGGAAAGATTATTTTGATAATTTTTTCAATGTTAAGAGTACAATATATATAAAAAATATCGAGATAATTGTAAAAGAGATTAATAGAGACTTTAAATGTAAGATTCGTTCCCATGAAATGAAGGAGACTTTAAAGAGAATGAAAAATAATAAAACCATAAGAGCTGATAGCAATCTCATAGAAGTGTGGAAATGTTTAAGCGAATTTGGTATAATAATGTTAATGGATATTTTCAACAAAATTTGACAAATCAAGAGAATGTCCCAAAATGGAGGAAAAGTATAATTATACCGTTATATAAAAATAAATGAGATATGCAAAATTGCTCTAATTATAGAGGAATTAAACTGATGAATCATACCATGAAATTATGGAAAAGAGTGATAAAATATAGATTGAGATTGGAAATAAATGTATCTCAAAATCAATTCGGATTTATACGTAGGAGATCCACTATGGAAACAATCCACTTGTTAAGATATTTAATGGAATATATAAAGCATATAAAAAAGATTTACATATAGTATTCATTGATCTAGAAAAAGTATATGATAGGGTTTCTAGAGACGTATAAAGGGATCTTCTCGAAATATATTAATTTCATAAAAAATATGTATGAAAGAGTTGTAACCAATATAAGAACTAGTAGGGGTTTGAGTGACAGCTTCTCTATTAATATCGGACTCCATCAAGAATCGACATTAAGTCTCATTCTCTTTGCAATAGTAATAAATGAAATTACAAAAAATATTCAAGATAAAATATCATGGTGTATACTTTTTGCAGATGATATAGTATTAGTTAATAAAATTAAGGAGAGTATTAGTACTAAATTAGAGTTGTAGAGGGTCACACTGGAATTCAGAGAGTTTATACTGAATAGATCAAAAACTGAGTATATGAGATGTAGGTTTAGCAATAGTTATCGGAATGATAAAAAAACGATTAAGTTAAATGGATAACATATACCGAAAAATAAATGATTTAGATATCTAAATTCTATCATTCAAAATGATAACAATATAGATGCGGATGTAAACCATAGAATTCAAGCGAATTAGATAAAATAGAAAAAGATATAGAATTTTTTTTGTGATCGCATGATATCAATACATCTAAAGGAAAAGTTCTATAGAACTATAGTTAGAGCTGCACTATTGTTTAGACCTACACTATTATATGGTATTGAGTGTTGGGTTATTAAACAACAATAAAAACAAAATATGACCATATCATAAATGAAGATATTTAGATAAATATGTGGCAAAATTAAAAAAAAAAATAGAATTAAAAATGAAAAAATTCATAATAAATTAGAAATTAATTCAATTGTAAATAAGATTTGAGAGTGTCGTCTGAGATGATTTAGACATGTGCAAAGAAGACCCATGACGCACTTGTTAAGAGAACCGAGAACTTAAATATAAGAGATTTAGTAAAACGTAGGGGTAGACCATTAAAAATTTGGATATAAATTATTCGTAAATATATGAAAGTTAAAGATTTAAATAAGAAGATATTGGATATGAATGAGTGTCGTAGAAGAATTCATACAAATAAAACTATCATATTTTAGATAGATATGTATATATATATATATATATATATATATATTTTGATTTATTTGTTTATTTATTTTTATTAATTAATTAATTAATTATTTATTTATTTGTTTTTCTTTTTAAATTATATTCATATTTATCTTTCAAATGATGGATTTCAAATTATTTGAATTAAGGTTCAATTTTTTTTTTTTTTTTTTTTTTTTGGTATTAAGGGGAAAGAGCAAATACAAAACCTACAGATGCTTAATACTGGCCATTTATAGGGCGCATTGAGACCTATTTTGAAAAATTAACTATGATTAGTAAGGGTTTATTTAAAAGTAAGTTTAAAGTTCAAGTGGGCTTTGATTTTTTTTTTTTTTTTTTTTTGTTGCTATAGCTACTCATTTTTCACATTTGAACAAAAAATGAGAAATATGCACATGTTTACCTCAGACCATTAATAGGGCACATTGAGACCTATTTTGAAAAATTAAACCTACAGATCCTTAATACAAAATCTATTTGTTCATATTTCTCATTTAATTCAAGATTAGGTACATGAAACACGAGAAGAAACCATTTGATGAAGTTAATATCATTAGATAAGGTCCTTGATGTTAAAGAGTTATTGATATACTTCACACATCCCCTTTCAGTAACACATAGCTATTGGTAGAAATACATTAGCATATACAGAGTATATTTATTTACATCTAAAACACACAAATTTTACAAGTTCTTAATAGCTGAATAAGCAGAAAAATGTAAGTCATAGCACTCGGCATCCCACGAGAAGTCCATTGCCATTGCATCCTTAATCTTCCGGTGCCACTGCACTGGATTGTTCTTCTGCAAATGAAAATAGGACCTCATTCAGACATCTTGACAGTTGACAAATGTCGAAGGCTGAGGTAAAAACGATACACGTAATGGTATTGATTCTATGGAATAGAGGAGAAACAAATATCATTATGACTGCGGAGAAACAAAATGGTCAAAAGGCTTAGAATTCTCTCTCTCTCTCTCTCTCTCTCTCTCTCTCTCTCTCTCTCTCTCTTTTTCCTAAAGAATTCGAAGCTTCTACTAGACTAGAAGGGTGAAGAAACTTTGACAAAGATATTGGGAACTGCTGACCATATCGCAGTCCAATGGAAGCTCCAACAGGACCAGATGGCATATGAGCTTAATTGTATGAAGGACCACGAGAGACTATTCAAGCTTGATTGACTTGAGACTTGTGTGTGTGATTGATCAAAATTGACAATTAAGGGAAAGTGTTTCAGGGATACAACAATATTATTGATGGACTTTTTACTACATAAGGACTACTTAACCAGATGGCAGATCCATAAGACCAAATGAGGAACTGGATAGAACCCTGGTACTGTACCATGTTAAAAGTGGAAGACCTTTCAAGATGAGCACAAAAAAAAAGCCTCCACTTTTATCAGATTCATTTAGTCAATCCAGTCACTCCACTTGATCCCAATGTCATGCAAAAGAACACCATAGCAAGGAAAGCTCACAAAGAATAAAGTGGGAATAGATAGAAAATTAGGCCAAGTATAGAAGTACATACAATCTCATCGAGTGCTTCAGTTAGGGACATATTTGCAAAGGTGGAGCGAATATATTGTGAAAATTTTGTGCTCTCTAAGTCATGATCTTGCCTGCCAGGATACACAGCACATTGTGGCACAAGTTAACCCCCTCAATGTACCAAATGCAAGACACAGAAAAATTATTTTTCAACCTTACCTGAATCCATAATCCTTGAACGTCATTGCAATGGGAGCAGCTCCGTATTTTAAAGCCTTAAGCTAGGATACCAAGTCATGATAAAAAATTTCAGATGGTGCAAAAGAGACATAATCCAGTTCTATACAGAGAAAACATATGCAATTGCCACAGCCAAGACTGGAAATGAATGCTTCATAATGGCAGGCTCTGAGGGAAGGAATGGAACTCCAACAGGACTTCCAAATAGATTTACTAGAACTATGAACCTGTTGTTTAGTCATGATGCATTATTTGGAAATCTATCATGGGACAAAGAAAGAGGGGAAAAAAACATACTGGCACTTGGAGCACAGGATCATGAAGCGATTGACACAAGATAATGTCAGATCCAGCAAAGATCAAGTGAGATAGGGCTTCGTCATATTTGTCAACAAATCTCAGAGTATCATCCTGCAGACAACGCAGATGTTAACATGGCACTTGCATGAGATGGAAATGGAGCTCATGAAACAAATAATATTTGACAATGAAAATTTTCATGTTTCTGTGTAAATTGACAATTTTATATTAGAGACATCTTTTGGATTTATTAATATTGCTTTGATTTCAGCATGCGAGGCACTTCTCTGCAAGGACATTTCAAACACAACATTGTCTCAAACAGAAAACTGAAAATGACAATGAGTGAGAGAGAGAGAGAGAGAGAGAGAGAGAGAGAGAGAGAGAGAGGTAGTAGTGACATTTGAGTAAACCTCAAACAATTCTCCATTGTAAGGACAAAATCCTCACTTGAACAGTCATAAATGTAGTATTGGCACAAGATCCCCAAATAAACATACCTATAGATCAAACACTGAAATTCCATTTTCTTTTCAGGAATTTCAAAAATCAATTTCAGAAATTTGTGCTGTAGGCCCCATTTAAATCTTTACATGGATGCAAAAATACCATAATAGTTTGCAAACAGGGACATGTTGAGGATCCATTTTGTCAAATTATGTGGCCTTATTAGGAAAGTCATATGAATGTGTAACTTTTTGACTTCTTGAATTATGAGATTGATATAGAATTGACTGCTTGAATTATGGGATTGATATAGGATTAGCTTTGGGTAGTTTCTTGTTTTATAGGATTTGATTAGATTGTTTCCTATTTTTTGAAATTTAGAATAGTTCACTATTTTTGTATGATTTGACTAGATAGTTTCATAATTCTTGTAACCTAGAATAGCCTATAAATTGTCATATACAATTTCATTCAATTAATGAGAAACACCGAGAAATTATTCATCCTTGTTTTGTGTCACATTCAACAGTTTGAGGGCAAATTATCAGGTGGTCCTCACTCAAAACCACGAAAGTAATAACCCCCTAATAAGGATAAATTACAACGTGATAACATCATAGAACAAAAGGTGGGAAAGGGAACCCTAGGCCTGTCCCACTGGATAACTCCTCTTATGTGAGATTGATTATCGCCAATCTTTGGTTTTCACTGTTCATAAAATGCAAATTGACTAGTAATTTATGAATGCTGCCAAGCCCATACCTTCAGTTCTTCCTGAAATGATTCCAGTGCTCTTCTTACACTTGGCATCTTGCTAGTTTCCATGAAGATAAACTGCAGGACAATGTGAAACAAATTCCATCATGGAAAATTCATTGAATTGGAAAGACGATAGTGGATGGCTATACTGTACCAAAGGTTTTGATTGGCTCATGTGGCTCAGCAGCAAGTTACTTCCAAGAGAAAAAGAGACTGTTACCTCCACTTATAACATGTTTATTTTGAAGGATGGAAAGGTGAAAAAAATTGTAGGATGGATTTGCTCCTTTGCTAGTTTGGTCTTATGGAAGAAAGTATTTAAGGCATGTGATCTTTTCATCCTTCTCTATCCCTCACTTTCTTCCCAAATTGGAAGACTTGAAAAAGCAAGCTTGTTGGAATTCCGATTATAGCCTTTTACAATTTTGTGCCAAGAAAGACACAAATACAGCTACTACAGCATGCGCCCGTGAGAGAGGAAAGAGCCTTATCACTATTCCACCTATATTTCCATATTGCCTCTTTTCTATCCGTTCAAACATACATACCCTTACTCCTAAATTGCCACATGACACAATCAAGAAGGACCATAAAAGCAAAATATAAGCCAACAAAAAGAAAATTCTCAAATCCCAAGAAAATACCTGAATGCCCTTCTTGGAAGCAATCCAGACAACTCTTTCAAGGTCTTCCAGATAATCCTCCAAATTTTCTGAGATGATGCATCCAACCTGTTGACACATGAATTCAATATGCTCCGACCTTCTCAATTGAAGAAAAGAAGATTATGGGCAAACAGCAAACACTTTTGTAAAGAAGGGCAGCAAGGTGCTTTGATTAGCAATCATTATGAGAAAAACTTATCCAAGACTAAATTTTTGGTTATGTATACAACAATGCTGGAGGGCTAAAATAAATTTTCTTTTCTTTTAGGTAATCCAATCCAACCTATGCATCCATAGAAGCAGCCTGTTAGGTGGTCAATGTTTGAATGTCCATGACATGCTCCCCCATGCGATAGATACTCTTACCGAAAAGTAAATGTTTTCTTGACACCATAGTTAGTTGCAAGTGCTTTGAAAAAAACAGTTTGCAGAGGAAGACACAGACATGAAACAACTATATACAACTCTACGCACAAACATGATACTTCAGGAAATTCAAGTTTAAAAATGTCAATAAAGGCAGCTCCATATAGGTTACACACTCCAGTTACCATGCTCACTTATATAAAGAGCTAACAATTAACAGGGCTTTTTTCACAGAAGCCGTGTCTAGAATGTCCTACTCCGCTAATCAAGATTTGCTTACGACGAAGAAACACTAAGCAAACAAATACTTTATTGAAGCAATCATTAACAATTGATTTTGCACAATGCTGATCAGCAGAATTTGAAGATAAAGATATGTGTGCATATATAAAATAGGACCATTGGTCTGCACAATCATAAGCATCCAGTTAATAGATATTATATGAACATGCTCAATCTTAAGGGCGGTCAGTTTGTGCATAACAGTTCGAGAATAGGACCATAAGCATCCAACATACAGAATACCCAATACCCAAGGACCAACAACGGGTTCAACCTTATGAACTGAAAATATATCTTGTTATGCATTTGCATTAATCGAAGGATACCTCAAACCTCAAGCCTACTACAGACAAGAACTTCCACAATTTACCAGTCTAGCTTTAAACCTACTCTCATTCCCCTTCTGGCACAAAAGGTTTTTTCACTCCCACTCTTAGTGGTCCTGAGTCTTAACATCATTATGGCATGGAAAGAGACCAACAGAACTTTTCTTGAATTTCTAAAGTAAAACACATGAAGAGTCAAATTTTAGATCTTTTCAATGTCTATGTAAAAAGGAGGATTATCACATCTCAGCAAGGCAAGAAATAAGGGTGTATTTAAACTTTTCGATAAGAGACATAACGAATCATTCATAAAAGAAATGAGGAAAAGCTAGGAAAGGAAGAGCACCAAGGAGGTGCTTTCCCATGGAAACTATAACACCTGATCATCTACAAATCAGCTACCTCCATAAAAGATTTAAAAGTCTTCACAAAAGACCAAAAATATAGGCATTTAAGGAAAAGACAGATCCACAAGTCTCTCCACACCCTAAAAATATCTTTTATTGTATTCCCAGCAAACCAACCACACCAATGGGAGCATCCCAACTACTCTACTGTACAAGCTTTCACCCAACTCTAAGCCCAAACTTTAGTTTGTACAGAGCTTTAAGTCGCTCATTGTAACTGCAAAAGAGAGAATTTTTCCCCACAAAGACCTAGACCACATACAGTGAAGAAGCAGATCATTGTTAGGAATAGAGATAGCAACGCGTAGAAAGGTTTTGGAAGATTAAACCTTCCTTCGATTAATGGCTCTAAGGAGCATTACACAGCAGAAATAAAGAAGAAAAACTCAGTCTCTCTCTAAGGGCAGACTGCCCACACTTCTCATAAGCTAATTAACTTTTTCCATGCCTTTCTCACTAGCCTTCATATTCTATTTATAGCCTAAGTCTCTCTTCTAACCACCCAATATTCTCCTAACAGCAGACTGTTACATTTTAAACATCTTCTAACAGTTTTGATGCCTTTGCTTTCTGTGTTGGTAGACTATCAACCCACTTGGGTTGGCTATCTGTCTTGCAGCAGCCCATTCATCTGCCATCTGGACTGAAGATGCCACATCTTCATCCGGCTGGTCTCCTGCAATTGCTTCTCTAACAATCATCCACAGGCTCAAGCCCATTTTTGCAAGGCGCAAACCTATCTACCAATGCAATGCTCTTCCTTCGTAGGTTATCTTGAGTCAAAATGCATCACCAAGGGGAACACTAAAACTTTCGAAGTGCCAATTTACAAGAACAATGTCTTCAAAATGCTGACACTTTTGATGTAAATTATCACAAGTAGAGAATGTGACACCCAATTACCACAGAAGGTATTTAAAAGCCATGTGACTGAAAGCCAAACAAACGAATATACCTAGAATTGAACAGGCTACTGTGCTAGTGACAGAATTGTTGTGACAACATAATCAGATTCTGTAACAGAGTAATCTCCGTTCTAGATAAATAAAGCATAAGTTATATTCTCCAGGAAAGCATGAGTACGGTCACACATTCTCCTTGCATATAGAACCACTACTGCACTAGGACCTCTAAAATGCTGAAATTTGTTCAAACACAACATGATAACTACAGCAACTTTGAAGTATGATAACTGAATGCGCCATAATGCTGTTCCAATTACCAAGTAATATGTAGCCAACACAGAAAATATAGTTGCTGGAGAAAATTTTGGATTCAGATAGATTATATAAAAGAAACCAATATTAACCAAAAACAACTATTATTAGAGCACTAACAAGTATTGTGGAAGCTTGCACAACAAATCCCAGGCGCCGCTGCAATGCAATTTTACAGGCAGCTTTCCCCGTTGTATCCTCTGCTGTATATCCTTCTGGCAGAAATTTGTCTTTGGAAGGATCCCATATGGAATCATCAAATCCACAGGGAGCAAGAAGCAATTTTTCCCTGCATGCAAATGAGAAATGAGTTATAACCGCCAGAAAGTAATGCAGCTGTACGTCATCCACATGATCTCTGGAAAGAACCAAATATTGCTACGACATACTCTTGAATTTTAGCTGATAAGTTTATAGTCCATGTCATCTTAAATTATGAGATCATAGTAGGACCATTTTTAAAAATTTTGCAATATTTCATACTCAAGAATGACATATAAGCATTTCTTACTTGTGTGTGGCTAAGGTGGACTCTAATCCATGACTCAAATTCTTAATAATCCAGCCCTTTGAGTGCATCGATGACATTATTACCACTTTGTTCGAGTAAACAACCCCACCCTGCAAAAGTAGAGAAAATATAAAATAACCTAGAACAATTGGACAGCCAAAAAAAGACCTCAAGCTCCAAGAAAGTATTAGTGGCATGTCAATATCAACATCATTGAATCAATTTTCAGCATTTCCCGGTTCTTATTGGTTAAGTTTACTCATGGTTTCAGCTAAAGCAATGCTGCTTCTATCTTATTTCCAACTGACCTTTTTCCTCAAAAATCATCGCTCTCTTATTCAGTTTATCTTTTCTTGAAGATCTGTTTAATACAAAGAACCAAGTTACAGCTCTCTATTGAACATGCCCTGTAAGAAACCACCTGGAATGCCTTTTTGCTTGCTTAAAATGATTGAATCGCACTCCTTCATTCGATGTTTGTGCTAAATCTCTATGCTTGGTTTCTCTTTTGACACGATGGGGGATTTGCAAATTTTGTTTTCTTACACTTTGTGACACAGGAGTGTCTAACAACAAAATAATGACTTGATGCTTCACATTCTAAGCATACTAAAAGTCATTCATGCTTTTGAAGACAATAAAGAGCAAGGGGCATGGGTTAGGAATTTGGAAGGTCTAGACATCAAGTAAAGTCATCCAAGGGTCAGCCTATATGAATTTTTCAGTTTCTAATGCAGCTTTAATATAGCTTTTAAGTGTCACAGACGTTTGTTTTTTCCTTCCCCCACCACCCCTAAGTGTGACTTTTTGTTTGCACCCATTCTTGGAGGGTTGTTCCAAGCTTCTTCTATATATAGCCCCGGTTTAGGGGAGCAGAGGGGGGTTTTTTATTCAGAAACAAAGCTTTGTGCTTTTGTAAGGTCTTTTCTATATCTCTGTAACTCTTTGGTAGTTTCCTTTTGAGTAGTGAGATTATCCTACGGTCCTGTATCTCTAATGTAGTGGAAATTACTCTATATCTTTAGACTGGTATCTATTCTTTTCTATCAAAATTTCCCAAAATTTCCAAAATTCTCTCTTTCCATCCTGTTCCCTAATACCTACCCAGTATCAATTTGGTATCAGAGCCAAGTTCGAATTACCCTGGTGTATTGTGTTCATGGCTGGTCATGGTGGCCATGGGAAGCAAACTGCACAAAATGCCCAACTACTTGAGATTGAAGAACTAAGAAGACAAGTCCAACAGCTGGAGGAACGTCTTGTGCATATCAAACTCAAGGGGAAGGTTGTACCATAATTGAGAATGAGGATTCCAATTCTTTTGCTGATGCTCATAATTCCAGTGACTCCAATAGTGATTCTTCTAGCCATCATAGTGGCAGAAAGAATTACAATACACAGCAAAAGCTGGAGGTCAAACATTCCAGAATTTGTAGGGAAAATGCAACCAGATGAATTTCTAGATTGGTTGTGTACCGTTGAGAGAGTCTTTGATTTCAAATAATATCCAGAAGATCACAAAGTGAATTTGGTTGCCCTTAAACTCAAAAAATATGCTTCTTTATGGTGGGAGAACTTGAAGAAGCAAAGAGATCATGAAGGGAAGAGAAAGATCAAGAGGTGGGAGAAAATGAAGAAGGAATTGAAGAAAAGATTCCTTCCAGAAAACTACTGACAAGATAATTTTCTCAAGCTTCACAATTTGAGACAACTTGACATATCTGTAGAGGAGTATACCATCGAGTTTGAGTTGTTAATGCTGAAACGTGATGTTGTTGAACAAGAGTAGCAAACTATAGCACGCTACTTGGGTGGACTAAATGAGAAAATTGGAAATGCAGTTCGCTTGCAGCCATACTGGTCATTCAACGATGTCAAAAAGCTTATTGTGATCATAGAGAAACAGCAAAAGACATCCTCAAAGTCTGGATTCAAGTCAACACAATACGGGAGTTCTTATACAGGGAGTATCTCATCTTCTAAACTCACTACTACTTCAAAATCATCATCATCGAAACATGTACTAATTCTAATGAAGACAAAGAGTCCAGTAACTCAAACACTAATTCCAAACAAAAAATGTGTTTTAAGTGTTAGGACTATGGACATGTTGCATTTGAGTATCCAAATCGAAACGACCACTATAGAAGAAGATGAAGAAGAGAATGATGATCCACAATTTTCAGAGGAGGAGGATGTCACCTATGCAGATCATGGAGATTTGCTTGTTATTTGTTGAAGTTTGGGTGTTATTCCCAGTGACGGAGACAAAAACAAATGGCTTCAACATGGTATATTCCATACCAGATGCAGTTCTTACAGGAAGGTATGTGACGTAATTATTGATAGTGAAGCATGTGAAAATGTTGCCCCTAGTGTCATGGTGGACAAGTTGCAGCTAAAAACAGAAGCACATCTGTTGGAAAAAAAAGGAAGACAACAATTCTGCCTTCATTGCTCATTGCATCACAGCCCTTGAAGACTCTCTAAACCACATAATCAAGGCTCTCAAATACTCCAGGAAGCCAGCTCAAAGTGTTCAAAAGACTTCTCAAAAGTAAAGCTCATAATCTGCCCAGTATGTTGGTCCAAAATCTTTCCTGCGCATGGGCACATTCTGTCCGGAATGTGTCCAGAACAAAGCCCAATCCAAGCTATGTTCAAGCCCATCTTTGAAGCAGCTTATAGTCCGGTCTTTGGTGGAACTTTTGCCCAATTTATTGGGCACCTTTTAGCCCTTCCAAGGAAGCCCAAAGGTATGGAAAATTTTCAGGAAGGAAACCCAAACTGCCAGGGACAGTTTGGACAGAACATATTTCAACAGCCAGATTTCTAGCTGTTGGAAATATAGCTGTTGGGATTCCAACAGCTATATGTCCTTTTCTCCCTCTTTCTACTGGCTAGTAAGCCTCCTTCCACCATAAATAAGTCCCTCATTTCTCTCTGGAGGCATGGAAGAACAATCTCTTCTTCATTTGTTCTAAGCTCTCTTGTTCTTTGCTTTCTTTGTGCTCTCATTCAAAGTTCTCAAGGGCAATCGTCCCTACTTAATTTGTAATATATTGATCATCAATAAAAGAAGAATTTTTCTCATGCACTTCAAATATTCAACAACATTCACACCCATATAAGCTGAAATGGCTACACTAGGATCATGAAATAAAGGTAAGAAAATTGTGCCTTGTTTCATTTTCCATTGGTAAAAAATATCATGATAAAAGCTGGTGTGATGAGGGCAAATTCTTGACGCAACGGTGGATTTGCTCCTTTGGTGACCTCGAGATTATGGATTTGAGGCGTGGAAACAGCCTCTTTGCAAAAAATGCAAGAGGAAGGCTGTGTACAATACGTCCACCCTCCCCCTACCCCAACACTAAGCCGGGGAGCACTTTGTGCACCGGGTGAGCCCTTAAAAGCTGGTGTGATGTTATACCCATGGATGCTTGTCACTTGTTACTTGGACGTCCTTGGCAATATGATAGAAAAACTCTGCATGATGGGCACAAGAATACATATACTTTGTAAATGATGGTGAGAAGATTGTGTTAGGCCCTTCAAAATCTGAGAAAATTCCTAAACTTTGTAAAGGAGAGGGAATTCATTTGACAATTCAAGAAATTGTTGCAGGTTTAAATGCTGCTCACGGTGCTGATGTGCTCAATGAAGAAGGTTTAAATTCTGTTTATGACCGAAATCCAACAAGTCCTATGGATCTGATCCCACTTCCTACATCTAACAGTTTCAGTTGGGATGCAGAAGAAAGAGCAAAGGAGATTTAAAAACTTCATGAACAGATTTGTTCAAGGATTGAGAAGCAAAATGAGAACCATCAAACTCAAACAAATAAGCATCGCAAGTTTGTTGAGTTTAAGGCGGGTGATCTGGTTTGGATAAATTTAGAAAGGAGAGATTTTCTAAAGGGAAATGTGCAGCTTCAACCTAGGGCAGATGGCCCATTCAAAATTCTGAAGCGCATTGGAGAAAATGCCTATCAAATCAAGCTTCTCGATAAGTATGAATTTTTCGATACTTTTCAATGTTTCTGATTTGATCCCTTATCATGGCGAGAAAAGTGTTGAAGACTTGGGGACAAGTCTTTTTCATGTAGGGGACACAGGAGTGTCTAGCATCAAAATAATGACTTGATGCTTCACATTCTAAGCATACGAAAAGTTATTCATGCTTTTGAAGACAATGAAGAGCAAGGGGCTTGGGTTAGGAATTTGAAAGGTCAAGACATCAAGTCAAGTCATCCAAGGGTCAGCCTATAATTTTTCAGTTTCAAATATAGCTTCAAGTGTCATAGATGGTTTTTTTACCCTCCCCTAAGTGTAACTTTTTGTTTGAACCCATTCTTTGAGGGTTCCAAGCTTCTCCAATATATAGCTCTGGTTCAGTGGAGCAGAGGGGAGTTTTTTATTCAGAAATCAAGCTATGTGCTCTTGTGAGTCCTTTTCATCTCCGTAACTCTTTGGTAGTTTTCTTTAAGTGGTGAGATTATCCTATAGTCCTGTTTCTCTAAGGTGGTGGAACTGACTCTATATTTTTTTAAGTGGTGGCTGTTCTTTTCTATTAAAATTTCCCAAAATTTTCAAAATTCTGTCTTTCCACCCTGTTCCCTAATACCCACCCAGTATCACTTTGGGAGAAAGAATATACATGATAATAATCTAATAAATTAGAAATAGAAAATGATACAGTAAGAACACAGTCCAAGACCGAGTTAAAAAGAAAATTGCAGCTTCAAGGACTTTTGCCTCTAGATTTCTCCAATAAACAGGGATAAGCACTAACGGGAAGAGTCACATACCTTCAAAATGTTTACAAGATGAGATCCAGCGTTATCTTGCAAGCGATCTGGGCGATGAAGGCTTGAAGCATCAAGCCCGCAGAGTGCAAGCTTATCCGGTTGTTCAAGACACTGACACATTAAGAGTATAGCAGGTTTCTGGTTAAGAAGATGAGATTAGATGCACCTCTCAAACACCCAGTTACATTAACTTACCTGAGTTTCAAAACCTTGGCATGATAATAATATTCTAGTACCTTGAAGTCCCTGGTTTCAAAAGTCATAATTCCATGTGAGAGCATCTAATGCAGGGCAAATTTTCTTTCCTCACCACTCACCAAATGATAGCAAAGTATACCATTGTCCAAATGCAGAATCACACATAATGTTAGCTACTTGGTATAGAGCCAAAAAAATCTCCAAAAAAATGAAAGCAATAATCACTGAAACAAATAGTCGAATATAGAAAGTGGATGGCATGTGGTATCTTGTATAAGTCTGATCTTTGCAAGCAGTTGAAGAATCCATCTTGACCAGTGGCTGCATGTCTTACAATCCCATACATTTGGTAGATTCTATTACCAATGGATTCAAATAAGCAATTTTCCCATATGGCTGTGCTTGTTGAAACTTGAAACGAGTCAATTCTTGCATGGTAAAAGCTGAA
Organism: Dillenia suffruticosa; assembly: GCA_033439265.1. NCBI lineage: Eukaryota > Viridiplantae > Streptophyta > Magnoliopsida > Dilleniales > Dilleniaceae > Dillenia > Dillenia suffruticosa. The sequence continues at coordinate 6,589,939 of JAVTVX010000027.1, forward strand.
TTCCCACTCCTATTTTTCTTTAGCCAGATATACTGACGACTTGGTAATGAGTACTTGGAATGAAATTTGTTTTCGGTAATGATTTCTACATTTTGTTTCTAAGCAACCCCTAATGCCACAATCTGATGCAACTTTTTTAGGGGGAGATGGTTAAATTGCAGGGACTTACACGTTAAGCATATTAATTAGTAGTAAAGAAAGGTTGTTACGAGTTTGCACCTGATTAACAAATAAATCCCAGAAAAGCGGTCCAACTATAGCAGTATGCCAGTTGTGTATATGCAAAACATCAGGATGTTTTCCAGACTTGACAATATAGTCCAATGAAGCACGAGAGAAATAGGCAAACCTAAAAGAATAAAACAATCACTTAGCAGACTTGTTTACAAGTGCCTGTAAGATGTAGCAGAACATTTTAAAAGCTATACAGAAACAATGAATAAAGACCAGCAGTAATAACAAAAGAAAAATAAGAATATAATATGTGTAATATATATAAATGTATGTACGTATACAAGAACACAGGCTTATAAAGCAATTCAGAAAGATCCAATCCATCAAACAGGAAAACTGTATAACTTTTCAGTGATGGAAAAAGGTAGAGAAAAATTGGTGTCCCCTAAATCAGCTCATACAACAATCATTGTGTGTAAAATATATCCATATACCACTTGATAATCATCATACCACATTTTCAAACATACTCTAAAACTAGTGAAGTAACCGGGCCGGTTTGGGCCCGAAAACCGGCCCGGCTGGCCCGGGTAAAGCCCGGAACCGGAACCGGCCCATGCTACAGTAAACCGGCCCGGAACCGTTTCCTGTAGCGGGCCGGGCCGGTTCCAAAAAAATTTGAACCGGGAACCGGCCCGGAATCGGCACGGAACCGGCCCGGAATCGGCACGGAACCGGCCCGGCCCGGGCCGGTTTGGTCCATAAGCTCAAAAAATTTTCCTATAAATACCTTATACCCTATTTCCAAAATCTCCACAACAAAATCTCTCTTTCTCTCTCACATCTACATTCTCTCAATATTACTACATTCTCTCATTATTATTTCCTTTGTATTACCATTTTTTATATCATTTCCATCATTTTCTACACTATTACCTACACCATTTCATCACCTTATACACCATTTTCATTTTCTCCATTATCTACATTTCCACAATTATTTACATTTCTACCAATTTCTACACCATTTCTATTCTCTTATACCACATTACCTACACCATTTTTTATACCATTTCCATCAAATTTTACACCATTTCCATCAAAATTTACATCATTTCATCACCTTATACCCTATTATCTACATTAATCAAGATTTGAGAAGATTTCAAGGTTGGGAGCTCATTCAAGATTTTGCGAAAAACAACTGCGATATTCGTCAAATCGGTACATTTAAATTTTTTGCATATTTATTTTTTTGCATTTGCATTACATTTGCATTATCTTTTTAAAAAATTTAATCTTAAATTTCCTTTAAAAAATGTTATCGTATATATTATTTTAAAAATTTTAATCTTAATTTTTTTTATAAAATGGCCAGAACACGCTCTTCACAATTTTCTCAACAATCTCCTCTTCCTCCATTTTTTGAAATTCCCGATCATATAGATATTGAAACTTTTTTGGAAGAAACTGAACCTAGTAACACTGAATCTAACACAACACAAACTAAAAAAAATGATTTTAATATATGGACATTTTTTGAAAGAAAAAATGATGAACAAAAAGCAATTTGTAAAATTTGTCATCAAAAATATAAATTTTTAAAAGGTTGGGGGGTAGGCACACTTAAGAGACACTTAATTAATAATCATCCAGATAAATTACCACAAACAAAACAAACACAAATTTCTACAGGGGGAGGTAATATAACTGGTACATTTAAATATAATTCGGATAAAAAAAAAATTGGACAAATAGAATGGCTAGCAAGAAAAGTATTACCACTTAGTATAGTTGCATGTCCTGTATTTGAAGAATATGTACAAAAATATTTACAACCCGGTTATAAAAAAAATTGTAAAAAATCCGGTAGGAGGAGATCATTAGATAGATATCAGGAATTAAAAAATGGTATACTTACAGAATTTATGACTAGTCAATGTAAATTTTCATTAACTTCGGATAGTTGGAAAAGTGAGCATAAAAAAGAATATTATATTGTAGTAACATGTCATTGCATAAATAATTCATGGTCTTTACAAAAAAGAATTTTAGCTTTTCAACGTTGGGAATTTCCACATTCCGGTGCACATATAGCTAGGATAATTTCAGATGTTGTTTATGATTATGGAATAAGTGTTAGAATTTTTTCTATTTCCTTTAATAATGCTTCGGCTAATACTACTGCGGTTAATAGTTTAAAAAATTCTTTAAAAACAATTTTAAATGGAACTTTTTTTCATGTTAGATGTACATATCATATAATTAATTTATGTGTTAAGGATTGTTTAGCAATGGGAGAACTATTTTTACAACCTATTCGCGATTTAATTCATCAAATAAGAAATTCTGCTGTAAAAACTCAAGAAATGAGACAATTATGTATTTTACATAACAAAAAATATAAAAAATTTAAAATGGAATGTGACACTAGGTGAAATTCAACATATAACATGTTACAAGGTGTTCTTCCTTTTCAAAATATTTTAATTGAATTTGCAAATTCAAATTACGAATATGGTTTTATTGATAATACCGCTTTTGAATTTGCGTCTACACTTACAAAATTATTGAAAATTTTTTATTTATGTAGAAATTTATTTTCTGGATATTATTATCCAACTACTCATTTAATGCTACCAAATCTTTGTAAAATTATTTATATATTTAATGAATTTGAAAATGAATAAAGATTTGGTGAAATTGTTCTTTCAATGAAAACAAAAATTTTAAAATATTATGAAAAAATTCAAATTTTATATTTAGTTGCAAGTGCATTAGATTCACGTGTTAAGGTTGAAGGTGCTGAAATGTTAATAGATTGTTTTGCACAAGCTTTTCTATCAGAAATGTCTATTAACCCATATTTTTTAAAACAACAAACATCTCATACTTTACAATCAATATTTGAATTATATGAAAAGGAAATTAATAATTTAAATACTAATAATATAGCTAGTAGTAGTAGTAATAGTATTCAATCATCTTCATTTTCATTTAATCCCTTACACATGTAAGGAAAAAAACAAAGAACTTCTTTATCATCATTTAATGAATTACTTTTATATAAACAAACACCTAAATTATAAGGTTTTAATGATGTAAATTTATATGATATATTAGGTTGGTGGAAAAATAATGTATCGTATTATCCAATTTTGGCCCAAGTGACTAAAGATGTACTAACCCCTCCGGTATCTACAGTACCATCCGAAAGTGCTTTTAGTGCAGGTGGTCGAATGTTAACCGAAAAACGTACAAATTTAGCGGACGACACTTTAGAAGCTTTAATATGCATTAAAGATTGGAAAGATGCAGAAAAAAGAATGCAAGGAATTATCAAAGCCTCGGAAGATAATGAACAAGAAGTTGAAGAAGAAGAAGAATAATAATAATAATAATAATATTAATATTTTTCTTTTATTTAAAAGTCATTTTAAATAGAAAAAAAAATCAAAATGATGTAATTATCAAAATAATGTAAAAAAAAAATAATAGATTTAAAAATCCAAGTGATGAGCTTAGTAGTGGACGTACACCGAATTCGGTGGAACGACTCTAAAAATCTTGTGTCTCTAATTTTTAATTACAAGTGAATTATCAAAAGTTAATTAAAAAAAAAAACAAAGTAAATGGAGTTATAAAATTAAAATGGAATTAAAAAATAGAGTTACAAAAAAAAAAATTTAGAAAAACGCAATGGAAAAAAAAAAAAAAAAAAACGAACCGGGCCCGGCCCGGAACCGCCGGTTCCGGTTCAGCAGGCCGGGCCGGTTCCACAAGAAAAAAATTGGGAACCGGCCCGGCACGGCCCGGACTGGCCTAGGAACCGCTGCCGGCCCGGCACGCGGTTCCTCGAACCGACCTTGAACGGGCCCGGGCCCGGGCCCGGCCCGGCCCGGTTACTTCACTATCTAAAACTTTTTCCACCTATCGAGAATATTATCATCAAAATGGAAAAGAAGATATTCTCCTTTTCCTAAGTGAGGGGGTGGATGGAGACTACCTAAGGAAGCTATATGGATAAGAGATTTCAATTTTTTTAGTAGTGAAATGACATGAGAAGGTTTCTTAGAGGTGCATTACCAATTTCCCTACATCTGACATCTCCACAACTCTCTAGCAGAATTTACATGGAAAAAGTTCTCTTAGAACTGATCCAAGCTGAGGAAAAACATTTTGACGCAAATAAAAGGCAAAAAATCTTAACAGTCAGCTGATAAACAAACGAAGTCTAAAGATAAAGAAAGCCTCCTCATGAGTGGCCCACACTTGCCCAAAACAGCTCAATTAGATAAGCATTCTATTAACTTGCACTTGTGCAGAGGAATTTGTCAATTTTGAAGTTTCTTTCTTGCATAGTTCTTATTTGGACCACCTTCTTGCCTGTTTATTTTATGCTAATGTCAACATATCTCTCTTTTGACCTACCCCAAGAAAACCTTTTTCTTATCATCCAATATGTTGGACAACACATTTCAATCAACTACATGAAAATTTGAGTTCCTAAGAGGGAAAGAAATAGTAGTTTTTTTTTTTTTTTTGTAGCCTAATCTGGTTAAGTGCAATAGGATTTAAGCTGCACAAAATAGAAAAAGTTAACAGGAAAAGGAGATTATTTCAGGCAATAGATTAAGTGTTCCTAATTAAACTTTGTCTAAACTTCCATGGGCATGGACAGCTTTTTGCCAATACAAATGACAGTCCACCCTAATCAAAAGTGATCCTCTAAAAGGATGAGCTTATAATAAAGACCACCTCCCGAACAAAATAAGTTTAAATATCAGCACCAATCCTCATTGCACAGGTAGTGGGTTCCAAATCAAAAGCATCTGTAGACTCTGCAATTAGACCGAAATCACTATTACCATAGTTTGTCCCAAATCCCCAATTTGCTATTACGTGCATAACATAGATACTCAATATGTAACAACAAGGAAATATAATGCCACCCTGAAGATCTTCGACTTGAAACACAGGTAAATAAAAGAAAATCAGGCATCCAGCTGCAACTTCTAGACCTCCAATTAACTCCAGTCAAGAATCTTGTGAAAGGTACAAGTTAATCCTTAAGCAACTTTTTACGTTATCAACTCCAATCAAGAATCACCATTTTGAAACCCAGGTAAATAGAAGAAAATGCAGGCATCCAGTTGCCTGCAACTCCTAGACATCCAATTGACTCCAATTAAGAATATTGTGAATGGCACAAGATAATCCTTAAGCATTTACGATAGGATTGATTGACCAATAGATGAAGTTAATCATTGGCATGACCAAAGACAAAGGAAACCCAAACAAAAGACATGTTTCATTTCTTTTTACATAATTGTCTTAGTGAAATATTCAACATTTGCTGTGGTTGAAATTGGTATGAGTTGATGCACATGATCAACCAATAATAGTGCCAGAAGTGTTGTTGATGCACAATGACAACATTTTTAGTTGCTCCATATGCGGGAGGCCCTGTTCCGATCATGTGTAAAGGCATAAACTACCAGCTAGATCAACAATAATGTGTTCATTCTTTACTTTTTTATTGTTTTTCAAACTTTTTATTTTACTCCCGCCTAGGACCCTGCCATGCAGGACATAAGCCAGAACACACACACTTTTCCTTCATTTTGTTTACCTTTTATTCTTATTATCCCTTATGCTCCTGAAGGTGAAGACATAATAACCCTAAATGACAGGGTAGGCGATAGTAATTTGCAAATTAAAAATAATTTTGACTTACCGCTCAAAGTCATCTGAGTAGCCATATATCCTCTCTCGGTGGAAGAATGATAAATAATGAACTGGCTGAATAAAAGTAACTCCAATTCCACATACGATGCTGTAAAAGAAATGATACATAACTTTGAAGCATTTTCATTTGCTCCTACACAGTGCTTCTTCCAGGGGAAACAGGAAAAGATGCAACAGGATTGGTAGAACACAAAAATTATATTTGCCACATAGAAGAATAAATCTTACCCAGTCCAAATTTTGTTCTCATGCAATTGGCCATTAAAATAAGAATAAAACTGGCCTGCAACCTCTCGCAATCCCTGAACTTCATCTAGGTCCAGCACTGTATACCTACAAGAAAGTCCTTGTACATCTTAAATTCACGCCATTGGTTTTACTTAATACAAAGCTTATTTAAGACTAAGAATGACACAACAGCAACCCTGTTGATTCCTACAGCTAAAAATCAAACCAGGCAACTTACGTAGCCGGGGAGAAACTTCCAATGTAAAAAAGAAAATCCATGGCACCGGCCATTACCTTTGCAACCACGACATAATTTTGTAGTACTTCAAGGGGATGGATGGATTGCCTTCAGTTTTAAATAAGAATACTAGATTTCGGATTAAGATATTGGATCAATCACTCAGAAAAGTCATGCAAAATTAGAGCAAACAATTTAAAAATTGTCAAGTATCTTTGTTGTTTCAATCTACCAATGTGATTATTGGCCACAGATGATTACAGACATAATATCATCCAGTGTCCCTAAGGCCATATGAATACCAAAACCATGATCAAAAAGTATAGATGCTTGGAAATAAAGCTGCATGACTGTGTCAAGGTGATGTCTTGACCCTCAATTTGACAAGAATTTATTTCATCATTTTCAACAAATTTCCTGGAATTCTCTAAATCAGCAATTTAACAGTTTGAATTTGCTTCTACACAAATCTTGAACAATATTGCAACAACTTGTCGAGAGTATTCAGGCATTTCAAGGTATTTCTAATTTCTTAGGTCTTTACCCCCCCTAGTTCTATGTCCTATCACAAGCCATGTAACAAGGAAAAAGAAAACTTGATCAATAAATTCTCAATATTTAATTAGGCTACAAGAAAGCTAAAGTACTTACTTTGGTAAAATAATCTCCACCATGTGTCCCTTCCTTTGCAATGCACACGATAAGCCTGTCACATATGATGCCAAAGATCCAACAGAAACCACCGGCGCCATTTCAGTACAGATGTGGGCAATGTGGAAACTGATCCTGAATCGAAAATGATAGGTAAGAGGCAATTGCAAAGGGGAGAAAAAGGCATGATGCACTGTTCCCTTGGCACAACACAAGTAGTTGAATATCAGAAGCTAAGGCACTACTCTACAAGAATACAAGATGAACCTGGCATAATTTGTCCTTCAAACCAGAAAATATTTGGACAATGATACCATACTTCAATAAATTAAAAAGCATGGCTTACATGTTTTAAAGTGGAAAGTACACGAGGACTAAATGCATTACAGATAAATAACATATGACACAATAGGTTAGTATTGCTGATTACGCAAGTCTATAATGAATCTTGAAAATCAAAGTTCAAAAGCACAGAGTACACAGCATGCATGCCAAATGACAAGTAATTTATCTTGACATTGAAAGATTGATTAAAGGTACAAGAAAACATATGTTGTAGATTTTTACCACAAAAAAAAGATCTGGGTGAGTAAAGTATATGCCATATCTCACTTATTACTTTTTATTTTTGCCTGAGGAGCGAAGTTCTGTCAGAAGCTCATCATCCCTTTTCTGCAGAATTTGGGAGAAAACATCTGCCCCACTTATGTTAGAATCCATAATCATCCTTCTGAAATCAGATGCCTCTTTAGTCCCAATCAGGCCTGTGAGAACCATGGCATCTATCCGAAGCAGCAATTCCCATAAGATTGATAGATTATCTGGAGTAACAGATAAATAAAAACCTTTACACGTTTATACCCTTATTAACTGTAAAACATTCTTCTAAGACTCAGGAACAGGATTGAGGCAATGAACTGACAATCCCAAATATAGAAATGTGAATCTAAAGAATGCCATCGAATTTCTTAGAATAAAAAGTTATCCAACACCATAGCAATTGAATAGGTCACATTAAATTGAGCAAATCAAGGATTTTCAATAGAGCAAATGGAAAAGGCAGATTCATATAGCTGACCCCATACAATTTTGTACATAAGGCTTAGTTGAGTTGAGTGCATAAACTTGGAATAACAAAAATTGTCACTTTAAGTTCAGAGAAAGGCTAAAGACCCAAACAAGGTTTGGGGAAAAAATCTGAATGGCTGAAAGAGAGGAGAATGTGACCTTTTACAAAACTACTAATGCTGCCTTTAACGAAAAAACAAGGCAATGCTCCCAACATATCATTCGTATATTCATCCAGTTCTACATCTACATCCTCACAATTCAAAGGTTTCCATGAAGTATATCTTGTCTGCAGAAGAGTAAGCATTTTGAACAATAGAATGCAAATTGACATAGACTCAAACAGTGAGGATGCAGGCTGAAAGCAACAACCTCTCACTGTCAGCTGCAGCAGATTGGCCTGCCTTAGACCTATCTTAAGTGGACAACACCCTAAATCAAATGGAACTAGAATCTAAATTCTAGATTGGAAAAGCTAAAATTGAAGAAAAGCAAACTCAATAATCCAGAAGAAAGATACCCAACTTAACATTGTACATAACAAGTCAGAGATTATTACTTAGCTTGTAGAAGATGGTCTTTGGTTACCTTTTCCAGCCTTAACATGTTTCTCTGCTTCCAGCTCCTCCAACCTATTAAGTAAATGTTGCTTTTCTCTCTTAGTTCTGTCCAACTCCTCTATAGCCGCTAAACGTTGTTTGTTCAAATATAGAATGTCTGGATGGATATTACATAGGCATCAGAATATGGAACAGATCATTTGTGATGCAGATAATCTACATCAAATCTGCAATCTACCATTTATTAGTGGGATACATTTGAAACATTAGAGATAGCAAGAGCAGCAATAAAACTACACATAACAAACAACAACTTACTCTGCTGAGCTTCACTGAAGAGCTGCCATATGTTATTCTGTTTAATTTCTGATTCATCATCAAGTGACCGAAACTGCAACCATGATACAATAAATAGAGAGGCTAAATAGAAATTTAACAACAGGTGTTCACTTTAAAGGCCATGCAGATACAAACCTTAGAAATATCGATATTATCCTGGCTTTCCAACCTACAAGTCAAAATGGGTTAAACGAAAAGTTGGCGAGGGAACACTAGTGTGAAGCACACATGAATGAGAGAGAGAGAGATAGAGTTATACTGACTCGGCCTTGTCGTGACCTGTTAGCATACCATTAGCCTCCCCATTTTTCCTAGAAACAAGATCAGTATACATGAGTTGGAGAATATAATCCAGCAGAACAGTAGCAAGAAGTGGAATGCATATCATTAGGAAAGAATTGGCATTTACTTTCAAAAACACAAACTTCAGCTAGAAAGTAAAGTCTATAGCTCCTATTAAGAGAATTGGAAATTTAAAACATGTCAGGTTTTATACATCAAAAGATACCCCTAAAACATAAAAACTTTTTATCTTCAGTAAATTTATTTAAAAATAAAGTTAATATATTTTCTCATATTCATAGTTCAGGAATAAAACTGGCATGATCATTAAAGAGAAAATTTCTTGATAACCACCTATCTTTTGGGTCTGTTCGGAAAAGTTGAGGTTATGGTCAACTGAGATTAAGTGGGGCTTTAAATACAAAAAATTATTGATAAAATAATAATTTAAAATCCTTCTTACCAAGAAATGCAACTTTGCAAACACCATATATTTCCTATGAAAAATTTTCACTTCCATGAAAAATTATCGCAAATAAGATAAGATAAATAGAAGCAAATTGAGCTTTCCCTTGTACTCTATTTTTCTCAATTTTCTCTTTTTGCATGCATCATATGCAACCACAACAAGTTAAACACATATATCACCCAAACATAAAATTTTTCAGCTCCAGTAAAATTTGATATTCAGAAACTGAAGCTAAAATATATGCTGAAATTCATCCAAGAATATGCACATTGTCTTAATACACCATTGATTACAACCTCTTTTACAGCAATTGTATGTGATATGATCCAAGATCCAGTGTAAATCATTTTGTAACCCCTTAACTTCCAGAGCAAGAGCAACTACATTGTTGAATCACTAATTTCTAGTCTGCAAGTTTTTCATGGGAGATTACTTTCTGGGAACACTTTCTCAACTTTCCAGTGTTTGGTGGCCTGTCAACAGAATATCCAAAACTAATTCTCCAATCTATTCGCTGCAGAATAACTTTTATCTTGTCAGGACTCCCAAACTGATAAAGAATGGTATTTACAGGTTAAATAAAAGGAGCCCCCACTCTTGCTCAAATTTCTAATCTTCTTTGAGGATATAAGAAGAGGTTTCGATAGGATCAAGGAAGCGATAACTTGAGGGGCAAGCTATCTTCTTCAGGGCGTTTTCAAAATTTTAAATCTTCTTCAAATAGGGGTTTGCTATAATTAGTGGAACCTTCTAGAGAGAACCACTAGGAAACTAAAAGGTTTATTCACTTGGCTAAACTAGAAATGTGTTAAAAACTCTCTCTCTCTCTCTCTCTCTCTCTCTCTCTCTCTCTCTCTCTTTGCTTCAAATCATTGTTATGGCATAGACTTTTGGCTATTTCAAACGGGATCAAAACCATGAAATACAAAAATAGATTAGCTAAATTATAACAAAAGGCGAAAAGGGTTTTCTTGTAGGATTTCGAAAAACAGTAATTTGGAGTCATAAGTCAGTTCAAAAGGGATTACCTGAAACAACGAAGAGAAGAAGACATAGAAAATCTGGCATTCTGGAACCTGAGAGAAAGAGAAGGAATCAACGGTACAGTAGACGAAGAAGACATAGCAGAAGCATTTGCCATCAACGGCTCCATTTTTTGAGCTCTGTGAACTTGAAAATGAGAGAACACAGACACGAATTGCAGAGAGATCTTCCCCCGCCACGCCCACTTTCTGGGGAAAAAACCCTTTTCGCCGTGGACTCGGCGGTACAAGCTTTAGCTTCACCTTTTTTAGCTTTGTACGGATATATCAAAAAATAAAAATTTTAACACCCCTCGCAAGAAAGCAACGTAGAAATTGACGCAAGATGTTTAATATTCAAAACTCGGCGTATTACTTAAACCCCCACCCACTTCTTTCTTTTTTTCTTTGTTTCTTCTCTCCTCCTTCACCACGAACGACTGCTTCGACTCTTGCTAAGGGCCGATCTACAATATCTAAGAATATCTGCAATCTCAAGACACTGAAATGAGAGCAATTCAAGCATTTGGAAGACCTGCATAGTTAATTCTTGTGAAGGTAAAAACTTCTTCTTTCTTTGTAAACCCTAAGATTTGATATGTTTAAATAGATTTAATTTTTATATACACTGTTAAATTTGAGTGTTCTTAATTTATTGAATAATATATTGTAGAGATTGAATAAGAAAAATTAAGATTTAGGGTTTTTTAATTTAGAAAAAATTAAGATTAGGGTTTTATAAAAAATTAGGATTTAGAATCAAATTAGGGTTTTATAAAAATTTAGAGATTTATTAACTTTGTTATGTTGATTTGTTTAGAAATTAGGTTTTTTTAAAATTTAGAACCGAATTAGGATTTTGGGTTTTAAAAAAAGTAATTATTAATAATTGTTTGTTAATTTGTTTGAAATTTAATTTTAGAACCAAATTTGGGTTTGTTAATAGATTTCTAATTTAGGCTTAATTTTAAAATTTTTTTAAATTGAAAATTTATTTAAATTTAGTAATCTGTTAAATGGAAATTGACATATAACAGTAATAAATTGTTTTTTGATATTGAATAGAAATGGCTGAAATAGTGAGATTGTTATGTTACACAAATGGTGAAATTGTGACGACTGAGAATGGAGTCGGTTATAACCGTGGGCTTTTGAAGTTGATTCGGGTAAAGAGAAACGTATCATTTAATGAGTTGGTCTCCGTTATGTGTAAAGGTTTTCAGATAAATTTAAGGAGACAACATGTAAAGATTTATTATCGTTGTCCCGTGTCACACATGCAAGGGGGAATATACGGTACGAATTGGTACCAATTAGTGATGACGACGATATTTTGAACTTGATGGAGTTTACGGTGAGTATAGGAGTAGGTACGATGCATAAATTATATGTAAAGACATACAATGCTAGTACATCCGTGTAACAATATTATGATTATACGGATGAATATCCAGATATCGAATGTCAAGTGGATCTTGCTAGCGTAGGTGTGGATAACGATGTAGACGAAGAAGAAATGATAGAAGAAGAGGAGGAAGAAGAGTATAATGATGAAGAAGAAGATGTTGGAGAAGTTTATCATAGTAGTGATGGTAGTTCGGTGAGCCAAAAATATTAGAGTCCTCCGGAATAACTACACCCATTGGTGGTGGTCGGAAATATGTCAATAGCCAAGTTGATAACTCAATTCCTTTCATTAGAACTGCACAGGGGGAGATGGTTATGCGACTTTTGAGGAAAATTGTAGATTGAGAAGTGATAGTAGGAGTTTTAACGATAAATTGAAGAAATGAACGAGATTTGAGTCGAAGGAAGAGCTTATACACTTTGTGAAAATGCATCATGTGGAGCATCACTATCAATTTCATGTTGGGAGATCATCCCCTACAATGTGGACAGCGATATGTACTTAACTGGATCAACATATTCTCGAAGTCACTCATATACTCAGCAATAGGGCATCCCTCCTTATACTTCGGATTGGCAAGCTTTTAGTCAAAAAGGCTTTATTCAGGGTAGTCTTCCTTTTATACAACGTAGCTAACTTATCCCATGCAGACTTGGTACTGGTCTTCATTGCTACATGATAAAATACACTAATATCAACCCATTTTCTAATAGTGTCCGACGCCTTTCTATCTAGCTTTTTTCGGTCCTCATCTATCATAGTAGATCATCTTGCAAACTTACATAGTATCGGATCATGCAGATCCTTGCAATATAGATGGTTCTTCATCATTGGCTTCTAAATAGAATAGTTTAAAGCTGTCAGTTTCATCATGGAACCCATATCTTGGTTACTCTCTATGAGAAATAAGCTGTTACGGAAGGTTTAATATCCCAAACTTATGCCCAAAATATGAGATTCACAATAAATTGGGAGATTACAAATATATTGTAGCTCTTTAGAGACCCACAAATTAATTCAAGGAGAGTTCAGTTATTGTAATAACTTATCTCTCACCTATGCTTTCTTTGTGAACCAAGAAAATTCTACCTCTCTAAAGCTCTAGGTTTTTCTCTCAAGAAAAATAAAGCTATCTCTCTTTGTCAAGGTAATAAAACATATATATGAAGGCAACATTTTTGTGTCCTTTTTGGTTACTTCCTCAAGGAGTTATCAACCATCATTTTCCCTCTTGGGAGCACACAAAGCTTTCACTTCTCTCTGCACCTTTCCCCCCTTTTTTGTTTGTTTTATTTCAAACAACACTGTTGACACTAAAGTGATAATCTAGAGTAGGGTGAATAGGTTATCTAAAAATTGACAAATTATGAGTGTTTAAAAATAAAAATCTATTTGTAAAGAATAAATAAATAAATAAATGAACTCTAAAATAAAAATTGACACACACAATTTATTATAGTTTCACCTTCTTGGTATACATCCATTCTTAGATTTCACCTGAATTTTCAAATTTACTATTCTAACCAACAATTTACAAACTAGCTTCCCAATGTACTGTGAACCTTACAAGTATTTTTCTAAATACTTACACTTGCTTTTCACAGGAGTAAGAAAAACCTAATCTGATGTCTCTCACGCTATCACTCAAGCCCAAGATCAAGATTGCTAAAATTCTGATATTTTATAATAAGTAGAGAGTAAAGATGATGAGCAGAGAGAAACTTTTAATTTTCAGAAAATTCTCACAACAATATAGACAGATTACTAATAAGAAATGAAAAATAGATTTTGTCAACTATGTTCTCAGAATTGTTCAAGCCTCACCTTCATGCTTGAGTTGTTTTTATAGTCGGTGAAGAAGATTTAACTGTTCAAGACTATTGAATACATCATAGAGATTGGTGATGTTGGTAAACAATACATTAAATTCGAGATAACTTTTCTGAACAAATATATGTTAGACACAACAAGTGGATCTCGTGAGGCCTTAAGTAGACTTATCTTTACATTTTGAAATTCTTGGGTTGAATTGATGGACACTTAAGTTTACTTGCTAATATTTGTATGTGAGAAAGAAGTGGACTTATCTAGACCATCAGTAGGCTTACAAATTACAAGTCCTCTTACAAGTCAATTGAGTCACCTTAACATTTACCACAAGTAGACTTATCCATCATTGGGTTGACTTGTTAAATATGTAGAGAATAAATTCTGAGACTTTAATTTGACAGGACAATTTGTGTTTTGGTTGAGTTGACTTATGTTCCTGTTTTCCTTTAGGTTAGGTCGTCTTGAATGATTTCTGAGTCTCCTTATTTTAATTACAGATTTAGACTTTTGTGACCATAATTGACAAACCGACTTGTTAGTTTTTTTTGGGACGACTTGTGCTTTTTCATTTTCTATAATCAGGTCGTCTTGTAATATAGTGAGGTTGTCTTGACTTTGTGTAGACATGGATTTCTATGACTCATGCTTCTCAGGTTGTCTTGTGATTTAGTTTGGTCGTCTTAAGTGTGTACAAACACAGATTTCTGGGACTTGTCTTTCTTAGGTTGTCCCATGGTTTTAGTTGGGTTATCTTGAGTGTATGCACATACAAATTTTTGAGACTTGTCTTTCTCAGATCATTTTGCAATTCATTCAACCCGACTTGGAAAGATGTATACTTAGCCAAATTTTGATATTCATGACTTCAATTTGACTTCTATTACTAGAGCAAGGCGAGTTCCCCATACAAAATTCAATTTTAACAATTTTTCTTATTTTTCTTGAATTTTAATCAATTTTTATTACCTCTGATTATCATCAAAACTTATTTTACTCAACAATCTCTCCATTTTTTATGATAACAAAACCTAATTTATAAAATTGTTAAAATTGTTTGAAAAATCAACAAATGCTCCCCTCAACCAATGCCATACCTTTTTAATTTTAAAAATACATATATTTAACTTGAATACTTAACTTCCCTTCAACCTGTGCATGGCCTCTCAACTAGTATTCATCTAGTATACTATAAATACACATGATATCACATTCTATAATATATACATCTAGTTTCACAGTATAGCACATTTAACAATTTTCAATCCTCTCTCCCTTAACCAAATACCTATTTTTCTTAACTTTATACATTCAAAATTTATACATTCAGACTGATCATATAGCTATATATTCACCACTCATCAATTTGTACAGATTTAAGTTACCACCACAATATATAACCATTCTCTATACTTATATTTCACATGACTAAGCCAGTAGAAATTACATTTCGATCTATTTATTCAATCAATGCATATCCATACCACATCAATTTATAAAATACACTAAAATCATCACATATTTAGGTCAATGATGCATGCTATTTAATATAGTCTGCAATGTATAGCAATGCATACTAATCATGCCAATTACATTCATATATTCAACCAATGCATATCAATTTTCAACCAATTATTTAATCAAAGCATACCAATGCCTCAACAATCAAAGCATACCAATGCATGATTAAATTTAAGTCGATACTAATTTATTCTCCCCTTTTTGTCATCAGCTAATTAGGAACCAAATTAGACGAGAAGCTCATGAGAATAAAAGGAATCAACAAAACAGGACAACAAGTAATTCATGATTAAAAGTAATGTAGCACATCAATGCAATGACGGAGATTAGGAATAGTCAAGTAATTCATCATATTCAAGAGAGCAACATATATGTCATGTGCGTTTATAGTTGATGCAAAGAAGTAAAATCAAAAGGGTTTACAGTTATGATCATCTATTCACACTTTACCAGTAGATAACCTAAAGTCTAAAGGATAACAAACTAAGCAGTGAGTTGCTTCAGACCAGTAGCTCATGAGAGGAAGTCATGGTAGGAGTAAGCTACGAAGAGTTAAAGGGACCATCTTGATCTTTTCCAATTAAAGATTCCAATGTGTTCAACTTGTCATGAATTCTTTGATTTTGGTTTTCTAATTCATGCAGTCTAGCCTGGTTTTGAGAATTTTGATTTTCAATTCTAAGGAATTGAGCTTGTATATACTCCAAAGCTCCCTGAGCCATGTCCATTGTAACTTCAGAGGAAAAGGAGGGAATGGATATAGATGGACCACCAAATGAAGGGATAAGCTATAGATTTTATTTTCTATGTTCATTAGAGGGACCTTCTTTAGATGGTTCACTTAGCTCTGCTTCATCTTTTTTCCTTTTCTTTCCCCTACATCTTGATCTTCATCAATGTTTTCCTAAACTCTATTTTTATACACCCACTTGGCTTTTTTCAAAGAGGGTTCACCAATCCTATGTTTCATGCTTAATTTAGTAGCAATCTTCTTTTTTAAATCTATTTTGTTTACGATCAAAATGTCAAAGATCAGGGAACAGTAAGGAAGATTTGCAAACTTTGATTTAGCTGCAGCAATCATGAAGTAGGGAACTAAGAAGTGAAGTCCAGAGTTCTTAACATCCATGATACATGTCATTAACCAAAAATCTTCCTTGGTTATGTATGATTACCATCTTTAGGCTTAAGAGTGTGAGTGATAATAAGATGAAAAATGCGTTCATGAACTCTCAAATTTTTTACATTCAAGTCTATCTCCTCTATCTTCACTTTCATTATACTTTGATGGATTCTTTGTCTTTGGCCCCATGGAGTGTTCTTCAATTGATCTTTGTTGAAAGTGAGAAGCCTTTGTGAAGAAAGACTGTGAACTAGGGTTTCTTCATGCTTTAATGAATGACCGAGAGCAGTTTTGCCACCACAAGACGAATTAGGGTTTTGTCATGCTTCAGTGAGTATCTTCTTTTGGTTTTTCTTTGTTTAAGTGTTGAACTTTAGAAATAAGGAGAGAAAGAGAGATGAAATAGAACTAGGGTTTTGTTGTGAAGGAATTAGGGTTTGAAGGAGAAGAAGATGGATTGGGTTTGTTTAAATGAGTGAAAGAGAGAGACGACTTGATTCGTGAAGTGAAGAGATGCGAAATGAGAGGGCTTAGGTTTAGAATTGAAAATTTATGAAGGAATGTGAAAGATCACAGCTCTCAAACTTATTTGTTTAATTTTGGGGTCAAGATTCGGTTCATTGTGAGAGAGAGAAATTGGATTTCAGTTCAGAATTTCGTATTGTATTCATTTCATGAGCTACTTGAGTCGATTTCATTTGGGTAATAAGTCGACTTGTCTGTTCACACAAGATGACTTGCATTAAGTTGCAAGATGACTTATGTGAATAAAACCCAATTTTTAAATACCATCAGGTCGCCATACCAAATGCTCGAGATGACTTAGTAGTGTTTTCAGAATTATTTCTATGGCTTGGATTTAGCAAGTCGACTTGTACTTATGATTGGACAACTTGCTATGTTCAAGCACTCTTCATAGGATGATTCACTATGTTCAGGTCATCTTGCCAAATCCCCAAGACAATTCAGTGGTGTTTTCAAAATTATTTCTGTGGCTTGGGTTTAGCGAGTTAACAAGTATGAACTACTATTTATAGGACAACTCATGATTGCTACAAGTTTACTTGCTTTATTTTTAGAATGATATTCTGATCCTTAATATCAACAGATAAACTTGTATATTGCTCGAGTCAATCTCCCCTTCATTAAATTTTCATATCATATTCATTAAATTTTCATATCTTTGAAATTTTACCACAATTTCAAAAATTATTTTATTATTATAATTATTATTTTTTTTATTTATTAAAATTATTCAAACACACACTTTGTTTAGTGTTAAATAATTTAAATGGTGAATTCATTCCATCATTTCCAATTCTTTTCTTAAGTTAGAAAATTTCTCTCTATTCATAGATTTGGTGAAAATATCAACAATTTATATTTCGATTCTACGTACTTTAAAATTATATCCTTTTTAAATACATGATCTTTAATGAAATGATATTTAACTTCAATGTATTTAGTCTTAGAGTAATGGACTGGATTTTTAGTCAAATTTGTAGTACTAGTATTATCAATTTTGATTCGTATATTTTCTAATTTCAAACTATAATCCTCAAGTTGATATTTGATCTACAAGATTTGAGCACGACATTGCCCTGCAGCTACATACTCTGCTTCCGTGGTTGAGGTATCGATACTATTTTATTTTCTAGAGGACCATGAGAGTAACATACTTTCAAAGAATTGATAAGTGCGACTGGTACTTTTCCTATCTATTTTAGATCCTGCAAAATCAGTATCTGAGTATACATGTAACACAAATGTTGAATTTCTATCATACCATAATTCCAAATTACGTGTATCATTCAAATATCTCAAAATTCTCTTAACTGTAGTTAAATAAGACTCCTTAGAATTAGATTAAAATCTAGCACACAAGAATACACTATACAGAATGTCTGGTCTAGATGCGGTTAAGTAGAGTAGAGACCAATCATGATTCTGTATAGTTTTTGATATACTTTCTTTCTTTTCTCATATTTGTCTAGCTTAGTTAAGGTACTCATAGGTGTGGCATATTCTTAGGCTCTCTGAATCCAAATTTCTTGATTAGTTCCTTAGTGAATTTGGATGGATTAATAAATATTCTATTTTGAGTTTGCTTTATATGTAATTCTAAAAAATAATTCAATTCACCCATCATGCTTATATCAAACTCAGTATATATAGATTTAACAAACTCTTGACAAAGATCTTCATTGATTGCTCCAAATACTATGTCATCTGTATAAATTTATACTATTAAAATTTTTTTGTCTTTTTTTTTAATAAATACAGTTGTATCAATTTTGCCTCTTTCAAAATTGTTTTCGATTAGAAAATTGATAAATCTCTTATACCAAACTCGTGGAGGTTATTTTAGACTATATAATGTTTTAGATAATTTGAACACATGATCTGGGTATTTTGTATGTTCAAATCCTGGTGGTTAATTTATAAAAACAGTTTCATTTAATACACTATTCAAAAAAGCACTCTTGACGTCTATTTGGTATAATTTAAAATCCATGAAACATGTAAAGCAAGCAATACTCTAATGGTTTCTAATCTGACTACTGGAACATAAGTTTCATTATAATTAATGCATTTTTTTTTACTATACCCTTGAACTACTAATTGTGTCTTATTTCTAGTAATTGTGTCATGCTTATCTAGTTTATTCTTAAATACCCACTCTTTGCCTGTTATCGATTGATCATTTGGCGTAAAAACTAACTCTTATACTTTATTTCAAACTTGTAATCGGGTCGGGCCGAGCCGGTTCAAGGGCGGTTCCCAGAACAGCGGGCTGGCTAGCTGCCGTTCCTAGGCCGGGCACCGAAACCGGCTGGCCGGTTCACATCGGGCCGGGCTGATTTGGCTCGAAAAGGATGTGTAAAATTGAAAAAAAAAAAAAAAAAAAAAGAGGGACAAAGAGTTATTGGAACCGGCCGGGCCAGGCCGG
Source organism: Dillenia suffruticosa (assembly GCA_033439265.1). Taxonomy (NCBI): domain Eukaryota; kingdom Viridiplantae; phylum Streptophyta; class Magnoliopsida; order Dilleniales; family Dilleniaceae; genus Dillenia; species Dillenia suffruticosa. The sequence goes on from JAVTVX010000027.1 coordinate 6,609,547, forward strand.
TTCCATGTTCGGGCTGGTTCCCTATTCCAAAATCTATTGAACCGGCCCAGACTGTTACAGTACCCGGTTCGGGCTAGGCCGATTACTGTAGCTCCGGTCCGATTCACGGGCCGAGCTTTTTCCGGGCCGACTGGGTCTGTTCTCGGGTCCAAACCGACCTGGGCACATCTCTACTTTATTTCTCTTAAATTGATTTAACTCTTTTTACATAGTTAAAATTTAATTTTCATCGCTTAGAGATTTATCAACATTTTTTTGTTCAATTTGAGATATGATGGCTACAAATTCATATTGATTTTGAGTTGAGAACTTAGTTTTAACTCCAACCTCTATATTTCCAATTACATTTTCTACATTAATATTTCTTCTAACTATTAGAAATTTTACTTATTATTCCTCTTGTTATTCATGGTTTGTTTGTGTCTCTTCAGCTCTGATTTCTTGCATTTCTTCTTTTATTTCTTCATTTTCTAATGTCTTCTGATCTAATATTTGTTCTATCTCTTGAACTTCAACACAAAAAGTTCTTTTACTCAAATGGTCACTTTTATCAAAATTTACATGAATAGATTCCTCAATTATCATTATTTTTTTATTATATACTCTATATATTTTACTAGAGATTGAGTATTCTAGAAACATGTTTTCATCACTTTTGACATCAAATTTCTTTAAGTTATATTTTCCAATGTTTAACACATAACATTTATATTCAAAGATATGAAAATATCCTAAATTAGGTTTTCTACCTTTATATAGTTTATAAGAAGTTTTCTTAAGAATTGATCTAATCAATATTCTATTAAGAATATAACAAAATGTATTTATAGTTTTAGCCTAGTACTTGGGTAAATGATGCTCACATGGTATAGTTCTAACCATTTATTCTACAATTCTATTAATTTTTTTCACAACTCTATTTTGTTGAGATGCTCTAGGTGTAGAAAAATTGTGACCTATTCCATTTTTATTACAAAATTCTTGTAAATATTTATTTTCAAACTATTTACCATGATCGCTACTAATGCTATTAACAGTGCATCATTTTTCATTTTGAATTTTCTTACATAATTTGATGAACGTATTGCAGGTTTCTTCCTTTTTGATTAGAAATAATACACATGTATATCTAAAATAATTATCAATAATTACAAAATTATAATATTTTTTTTCTAAACTTTGTGTTCTAGAAGGACTGAAGAGATCCATATGATGCAATTCTAATGGTCTAGATGTAAAGGCTATATTTTTAGATTTGAAAGAGAATTTGATATGTTTTCCCTTCATGCAAGTATTACAAAGTTTATTCTTTTCATATTTTAATTTTGGAATCCCTTTAACCATATATTTTCTAACTAATTTTGATATTAAATCCATATTTACATGTTCTAGTTTCCTATGTCATAACCATGCATTATCATTTCCTATGACCGTCAAGCAAATTTCATCTTGAACACTTATATTATCTAAATTAATAACATATATATTTCCTTATCTTTTTTCTCGGAATTTTACTTCTTTGTTTAATTTATCTATCACATTACAATAATTATAATCAAATACAACAATGAAACTCTTGTGTCACAATTGACTAATATTAAGCAAGTTATGTTTTAATTCTTTAACTAAGAGAGCATTCTCAATTTGTGTAGAATATATACTTATGTTTTCTGTGTCAATTATTTTTCCTTTTGAATTGTCTCCAAAGATCTCTTTGCCTCCCTTCCTTTTTCCAAGCTACTAAAATTAGAGAAATCTCCCGTCATGTGTTGAGAGTATTCGCTGTCAAGAAACTATGGATTTTCAGGAGTTTTAGTCTTGAAAAAAATCTGCACATTAAAAAAATCAAGTATTGGTTTTTGGTATCCAAATTTTCTTGGGTCCGATAATGTTGGGAGTAAATATAGTCTCGAATGCATTCTTTGGCACCCATTTTAATGTCATTTTCTTGAATTCTAAGTCATTGAACCAACATTTATCTCTGTTATGTCCAATTTTGTTGCAGTAGGTGCACTTGGCATGTGTTTTAAAGCTTTTTGTTTGATTTGAGTTGGATTTTCTTCTAAGTTTGTAACAATATAAACTGTGTTCTTGTTTCATGCAATAATGATATTTAGAGTTTGACCTATTATTCATTGAGTTTGGTACAAAGAAGTTATAAAGTTTCTTTTAAGTTATGGTAGGATTGTACCCCAAACTAGGTTTATCATAAATAGCTCTTTGAGGTACAAGCATTAAGTCCAATTTCTCTTGTCCTTGAGCAAATTTGTACAGTAAAAAATTTAGCCTTTTGTTTCTCTCTTTTTCTTGATTTAGCTCCTTTTTATGTTTTCATTCTTGCTCTTCTCATTATTATCATTTATAGGCTCAATTTTGTTTTCAATTTCTATATGCAATTTATTTGCTTCATTTGTTTTACCTTTAAGTTCCTCAAGCAAGTCAATTTTCTCTTGTCTTAACTTATCATTTTCTAATATGAGTTTTTTATTTTCATATTTCAATTTATTCCTATCTTCTACTAGTTTGATCATTTCCTTCTTTAATGAGCTATTTTTCTTAATCATATTTTTTAAAATTTTTGATAGATTTTATGAGTGTATCATATAATTCATCAAAGGAGAGTTCATATTCAGATTCTGAATTAGAAAAATATGATGTTGCAGAGGTTACCTCATTATTAAGTCGTCTTCTAATACCATAAAGTACAAGTTTGCTTGCTCTTGTTCATGTTCCTCCTCACTTGAATTTTCATCCTCATCGCTCCATACTACCAAAGCCTTTTTCTTTCCTTTCTTCTCCTTCTTCTTTGCTTTCTTTAGCAATGGACAATCAGCTTTGATATGACCATGTTTTTTGCAATCATAGCATCTTTTTTCTTCCTTTCTTTCTGGTTTCTTGAATTCTTTTCTTCCTTTGTTTTTCTTTCTCATCATTAATTTCTTGAACTTTCTAGTTAGGAGAGCTATGTCTTCATCTTCATCATGACTTGCGCTACTTTTCTCACTTTCAGCTTTTAGTGCAATGGATTTATCTCTTTCTTCATTTTTATTTCCTTTGGAGTTTATTTTCATTTCATGAGTTGTTAATGAAACAACTAATTAATCTATTGTGAGGGTCTCTAAATTTTTTGATTCTTCAATTGCCATAACATTAGCTTCGCACGATTTAGGCATGCATCGAGTACCTTGTCAACCATATCTTCTTGACTAAGTCTTTTTCCCAGCAATCCTAATCAATTGTGATAGTATTGAATCTGATTATCATGTCTCTTACAGTTTCACCATCCTGTATCTTAAATGCTTCATATTTTTGCTTAAGTGTCTTTATTTTGTTCTTTCTTACTTGATTTGTGCCTTCGTAGATGGCCTCCAACCTTTCCTATATTTCTTTTGTAGTGATACAAGATGAGATCCAGTTGTATTCATTAGAACTTAGGTCCAAATGCAACAGTTGACTGCCTTACAATTAGCTCTATAGGTCTACTTTTCTTCAGAAGTCATATTCTTCATCTTTGCAAGATCTCTTACCCCATCAATTTTTTCAGTTGGAAATTCAATTCTTTCTTTTATAATTTCTCATATCGTCTTATCTTGAGTAATTATTTTCATCCTTTACTTTCAATAACTATAATTGTTGCCATTGAAAAAGAATGCACTATTGGTTGAGCAAGTTTCAAATGGAACACTATCTCTATTTAGTATCATTTTTCATTTTTACTTCTGAGGTTATTGAACCCTTTCTAGAAGACCCGCTTTGATACCACTTGTTTACACTAAATGTGATAATGTAGAGGGGGTAAATATGTTATCTAAAAATTTTGACGAATTATGAGTGTTTAAAATTAAATAAATAAATAAACTCTAAAATAAAAATTGATACACTCAATTTATGGTCGTTCCACTTTCTTGATATACGTCCACTCGCATCCTTCACCTGAATTTTCAAATCTATTATTCTAACCAACATTTCATAAATTAGCTTCCCAAGATACTAGTGAACTTTAAAAATTTTTTCTCAAATACTTTTACTTGCTTTTCACATGAGCAAGAAAAAGCTAATATGATATTTCGCTCGTTATCATTCAAGCCCAAGATCAAGAATGCTAAGATTATGATCTTTTATAATAAGTAGAGAGTAAAGATAATGAGCAGAAAGAAGCTTTTAATCTTCAGAAAATGCTCACAGCAATATAGACAGATTATTAATTAGAAATGAAAAATAGAAAACAGATTCTATCAACTATGTTCTTAGTATTGTTCAAGCCTCGCCAAAGTTGTTTTTTCTTCATGCTTGAGTTGTTTTTATAGTCAGAGAAGAAGTTTTAGCCATTGAAGACCATTGAATGCCTCGTAGAAGTCGGTAAAGTTGGTAAACAATACATTAAATTTGAGACAGTTTTTCTGAACAAATATAAGTTAGACACAATAAGTAGATCTCTAAAGGCTTTAAGTAGACTTGTTTTTACATTTTAAAATTCTTGAGTTGACTTGATGGACACTTAAGTCTATTTGCTAATATTTGTATGTGAGAGAGAAGTGGACTTATCTAGACTATGAGCAGGCTTACAAATTATAAGTTCTCTTACAAGTCAGTTGAGTCGCCTTAACATTTACCACAAGTAGATTCATTCAGCCTTGAATTGACTTGCTAACTGTGCAGAGAATAAATTCTAAGACTTTGATTTTACAAGACGACTTATGTTTTGGTTGATTCGACTTGTATTCTTGCTTTCCTTTATGTTAGGTCGTCTTGAATGGTTTATGAGTCTCCTTATTTTAATTGCAGGCTTGGACTTTTGTAACCATAAATTGACAAATCGACTTACTAGTTTTCTTGGGTCGACTTGTGTTTTTTCATTTTCTAGAGTCATGTTGTCTTATAATTTGGTGAGGTCGTCTTGACTTTGTGCAACATGGATTTCTGAGACTCATATTTTTCAGGTCATCTTGTAATTTAGTTGGGTCATTTTAAGTGTGTGCAGATACAGATTTCTGAGACTTGTGTTTCTCAAGTTATCTCGTGGCTTTAGTTGGGTCATTTTGATTGTATGCAGATACAGATTTCTGAGACTTATCTTTTTCAGGTCGTCTTGCAATTCATTCAAGCTGACTTGGAAAAATGTATATAGCTAAATTCTGACATTCGTGACTTCAAATCGATTTTTATTACTAGAGTAAGACCTTCTCTATACAAAATTCAATTTTAATAATTTTTTTGAATTTTAATTTATTAATCATAAATCAATTTTTATTATCGTCAATTATTATTAAAATTTATTTTATTTAACAAACACAAAAAGGGGGACAAAGCATTTAATTTCTAAAAACTTGACGTTTTCTTTCCCAAGTAAGAGAATCACGAGACCCATTCATTCTCCAACATCAAAATGCCGAGCAGCACAATTGATACCAAGCACATCCACCGAGGACCTATATTGGAGGAAAAGCATCGAACAATATGTATCGGGAGGCATGCACCGAACAATGTGGATTAGAAGACTACTACCGAGAGACGCCAATCAGCACCGAGAGACTCAATGGTTATCGAGTACCACCAAGAGACTTGTACTCAGTAACGCGAAACAAATGGGTCAACAAATGAATTTTACTATAATTCCTAGCAAACGAGAGTCGGAGTTCTGAGTCATGGTCTCCTTTATGTTCCACTAACTTTTGATTTTTTTTTTAAATATAAAATACCAGTAAATGATATATAAAAAAAAAAAAACTTAAAAAAATATATATATCAAAATTTCCTCTTAACCATTGAAAATCTACAAAATGAACCCTTCTATCGGTGCAATATCGGTCTACACCACAAGTTAACTCTGTAAATAACTTTAAAAAATAATTTTTTATTAATCATTTTCTTATAATTTTCTCTCTCTCCTTCTTGCTCGCTTCCTCCCTTGTTCGTTCGACGACCATGACACCTCGTCTGCATTATTCTCCTCCCCTCTTCTACCTCTCTTTGTACACGAATCCCCCGAATCCAGAAATCAACCCCGCCGTCTACATCCCCTTCTTTGCTGGCAACTATGACCATAAAGTGCCTCCCCACTCTCCATCTCTCTCTCCCCTTCGTCATGCTCTCTCAAATTATCATCTCTGATCCGCCCCTCTCTCCGCTGCAATTGTTCAGTACATCTGCAAAACCTAACCAAATTAGTTTGTCTATACACGAATTCGTGGCCGCCATATGCATCCAGCTCAAACCGGCTTGATAAATCCGGCAAAGATTGGCGATCGGGGCAAATCAAGGCTTGTTAAGCTGGAGTATAATTTTTTTGGGTAGCGTAATCGAAAGAATCGACGATGAACAGAAGTTGCAGCGGCGAAGATTTGCCAAGGCGAATCGGCTGGTGAAGAAACAGAAGGCGATTGAGTTGTGTTAGATAATGGTGACTCAATCACGCAACGAAAGCAACAGTAAACAATTTTTCATAATCGTAAAAGATAAGTTTATGGTATACCTCAATCGGTGATGCAGAACGGAAACCGCAAACTCTGATCGGGAATAACTCGTAGTCGGGATGATAGTCACGTATAACGAACTATCACCACAGAATCACAACGTCTCAATCCTTAGTCCGATGATCCGAAAAAAATTCCCTCAATCGGTGTATTCGGTGTATTCGGTGTATTTTCTCTCTTTTTCTTCCAAAAAAAAAATTCCTTCAACTTGCTCTCCATTAAGAAGTTATTTTTCCTCCATCACGTTGGTTGTTGTATTGAGTGAAGTTAGGAGTGTTTAGATTAAATGGGATAATGGAGTTTAACCACCCATTATCCCCTTAAGTAAAAATTCAAAATTTTTACTTTATGCCCCACGTGGGCATTTCATAAACCAACATTTCCCACTTGCACACGAAAACATTTTTCATTTGTCACGAGATCACAACTCATGCGATCTACTACATCATTCTACTGGACTTTCATACAGATTGGACGTCGTGGGACTAGCGAGTACACCTGCAAACAAAGACTCATCGATACACCTATTAGGATGATCGAGTAGTCACCGTTAGTATCATAAGAAAGCTCGTTGTACCCCAGATCCAAGACTAATTACATTCATCGAGCTACTTTCCTCACCGAAAGTAATCCCCATATTTCACTCAACTATGTATCCACTATTATGTTCAAATCCCTACATGGATGAACATAAAAAACCGGTCGGTGAATACAATATAACAATGCAATGTCAATTGGTTTTCCTTTTTCTCAAACTCGAATTTATAGATCTCAATTCAGCTGTTTTCCTAGACATGTCCCTCAGACCTCAATTTATCTTCCGGGCCATTGGTAAACAGACTAAAGTAGCAAACACTGAATCATGATGTCAAGAGACAGCCGAAAGTAAAAGGATACAAGAGATCCCACCCAATGGATCTCGAGTCTCACACAGTAGGGTTTGGCGATAAATTTTAAGTTATTGTCTCAAGAAATATAGCTCCCACTATCTCAAGTCGTCTTTTCACACGTGGTATGAAACACGTGCCATAGTGTTACTCCCCCATCTCTCAGAAAAGGCATATGTCAGATTTCTCTAACACTATGCAGGTATGGGGACGCAGTCTACACATAAGATTTTATCTAGAGATCTCAGAAAGAGTACTTATGAGACAATTTCACAAATTACAGATGATATCCGAGATCTCAAACCTGGCAACTCACAAGCAACATGGATGTAGATACTTCCATGTCAGTCATATCGTATATGACCTCATCCTGAACACGTATCAGGACGAATTATGTTCTAGCAGGGCCTCTCGTAAAACCTCTTACAGTTAGAAACCGTCTCATCCCCGCTCACTCAGAGTTGGAGGTGGTCACTCGTGTGAGAGAGTCGACCTCGTCTGCCCGACATATCTATTATCACATCACAGAACATATATATGATAATTAAAAGTAAATACATTAAATGAAAAGTATAATACAAAAGTGACTGAATAATGCACTATAATCATATATATATATATAATCAATAAGTATCAACGTCATCAATAAGTACAAACTAAGAAATGTCAGTAGATATTCAAACCCAATGACTCTCTATGCCCTAAAAAAGAGTCTCTAGTGATGGATTTGGTGAAGGGGTCAGCCACCATACTGTGTGTCGAAATGTACTTAACGGTCACTTCACCCTTCTCGATGATGTCTCTAACGTAATGGTATCTGGTGTCGATGTGTTTAGTCCTATTATGAAACTTAGGGTCTCAAGTGTAAGCGATAGCGGCCTGATTATCACAATAAATCATTATAGGTCTTCTACTATCCGTTACAATCCCTAAGTCATTCAGTAGTCTTCGGAGCCAAACATTCTCCTAAACTGCAACTGTGTATGGCACGAACTCAGCCTCTATCGTAGATAGAGCAACACAGGTTTGCTTCTTACTGTTCCAAGAGATGGCTCCGCCATTGAGCAAGAAAGCAAAACCTGATATCGATTTGCGTTTATCCAAATCACCACCCCAGTCGGCTTCTGAATAGCCCACAAGGCGCAAATCGCCTACTCCGTAACTCAATGAGAAGTTTACGGTTCTTTTTAGATATCGGAAAATCCTTTTTACTGCTCTCCAGTGACCCCTTCTAGGATTTGCCTGATATCTGCTCACCAGACCAACTGCATAACAAATGTCCGGTCTAATATACAACATTGCGTACATCAAACTTCCCACTGCACTGGAGTAAGGTACTTTACTCATTTCTCTTACTTCTTCATGAGTTTTCGGACACATGTCCAGGTTTAAGCCTTCATCTTTGGCGATCGGAGTATCTATGGGATTACAATCATTCATTCCAAAACGCTCAAAAATTTTCTTAATGTAGGTCTCATGTGAAAGAACCAACATCTTTCTCGAGCAATCCCTCTAGATCTTAACTCCAAGGATGAACTCAATTTCACCTATATCTTTCAAGTCGAAACTGGATGACAACCATGCTTTGATGGTCATTAAATATTTAAAGTTGTTCCCAGCCAACATTATGTCATCCACATACAACGACAGGATCACAAAAGAGTTATCAGACCGAATCAGATAAACACAATAATCCTCTTCGACCATCGTAAAACCGTAAGATATCATTTCCTCGTGAAATCTTAGATACCACCGCCTGGATGATTGCTTTAAACCTTATATCGACTTTCGAAGTCGACAGACCTTATCCTCTTGACCTACCAGAACAAACCCAGGGGGCTGTTCCATGTACATCTCCTCATCCAGGCTCCCGTTAAAAAAAGCGGTCTTAACGTCCATCTGGTGTAACTCAAGATCCAGACTAGCGACAATCGCCAAAAATAAACGGATCGAGGTAAATTTGACTACTAGGAAGAAAGTCTCCTCGTAGTTAATGCCCTTAGTCTACGTGTAACCCTTGGCTACCAGACAGGCTTTGTACCTCTCAATCGATCCGTCGACCTTTCTTTTAATTTTGAAAACTCATTTGTTTCCAATGGCCTTTCTTTCCTCAGGTAGCTCCCAGATTTCGTTGACTCTCATTGATTCCATTTCCTCATGCATGACCTGTAACCATTGGTCCTTTGCTGAACCCTCGAGAGCCTCCTGTGCAGTCCTCAACTCTTCATCGTCCTCAGAAGTCACAATGAGGATCTCATCCTCAATCAGGAAACGGCGACGTGACACTTGTCCCCAACTACTCCTTCGAGGAGAGAGAGGTCCCACACCTTTAGATGGATTGCTCCCACTCAGATCAAGATCTATAATCGGTTCTTGAGTCCCGTCACTGGGTTCAGCTGAGCTACTAGGCTCATTTATCTCGTAAAAGATGAAATCTCGATCGATTTCTCCTCGTTTAGGGAAATCACTCTCGAGAAATGAGATATCACGAGACTCTATCTCAGTGACAATGCCGTCCGTATGTTCTCCTAGGAACACATATCCTTTGAATTGTTCAGAGTATTTAATAAAGATACACTTCTTTTCTCGCGGGTCTAACTTGCCATACTGGTGCGAGGAATCACGAATATACGCAGCGCAACCCCATGATCTCAAGTGGCTAAGGTCAGGTTGTCTCATTGTCCAAAGCTCGTATGGGGTGCTGATTACAGACTTTGTCGAAACGCGGTTAAGGATATAGGCCGCAGTCAACAACGCATCTCCCAATGGGAGATAGGTAACTTGGCCTGTGCCATCATCGACCTCACCATCTCCAACAGAGTCCTATTCTTTCTCTCGGCTACTCCGTTCTGCTGAGAAATAGCAAGAATAGTTAACTGTCTCGTAATACCTGTATCGGAACAGAGCTCTTTGAATTGCTCAGACAGATACTCGCGCCCCCGATCGGTTCTGAGAGTTTTCACCCTCAAGTCTAGCTGATTTTCAACCTCACTGATAAACCTCCTGAAGCATTCTGTGCCTCAAACTTGTGCGAGATCAGGTAGACGTAACTGAAACGCGTGTAATCGTTTATAAACGTAATAAAATACGTGGCTCCGTTTCGAGCTCTCACATTCATGGGTCCGCAAATGTCGGAATGGACCAATTGCAATGGAGTCTCAGCTCTCATTGCTTTCCCAAATAGTTTTCTAGTGGCTTTACCCACAAAACAAAACTCACATACGGGCAACTGGATCTTGATTAGCTGGCCCAACAAGCCACTGGTAGCTAACCGGGCCATCCTCTCTTGCCCTATGTGGCCAAGCCTACTATGTCATACATTCATATCATCCACTACACTATCTGATGTAAAAGTAATAGTAGAAGAAGAATAAATCTCATAACATGAAATCATATCCAGTACATAAAGTCCCTCATGGACCAAACCGGAACAAATTGAAGAACTGTCATAAGTAATGGAAACTCTAGAGTTTCCCAACAACACTGAATATCCTAACAAATCCAAACATCGGACAGATACTAGATTCGGCCTAATCTCAGGAGCATACCAAACATCATGAAGATATAAGACTTGGTCACTTCGTAGCAATAGCTTGCAAGTGTCAATCCATTTCACTTCTACAAATGCTCCATTCCCCACGTACAGCCTCCTCGCCTGGGGACTTAAACGGCGGAACTCCACGTATGCGCTCCTGTCCCGAGCTATATGGTCCGTAGCTCCTGAGTCTATAATCCATACAGGAGAATAATTAATAAGCATTACACTAGATGACACGTAACTCAAACCATGTAAAGAATAAGGACATACCTTTCGTTCGCCACACTCGCATGCGAAATGTCCAAACTTGCCACAAACATAGTATTGAACTTTGCTCTTATCGAACTCCTTCTTCTTGCGCTTCTATCCTTTGTCGTCGGTCTTGGCATGTTGCTTCTTCTTGCCTTGGCCCTTGGCCTTCTTCTTATGCTTGCGCCATTTGCGCTTTAAACCCCGAGAGCCTTTACTCGACTCCGCAATATTAGCATGAGCAGAAGAAGACCTAGCCACCTCCTGACGCTCATCCTCGAGCTCACAGTGCCTACTCACATCCATGAAAGTATGAATACTCTCAGTGTGCATGAGATAGGTCTTAACCACATCCCAGGAGTCAGGCAAGGACTGGATCACACCCAGTACCTGAAGTTCATTTGACATCGGCTCCCCCATATTCTTCAGAAAGGCGATCATACTCGACATGTGCATTAAATGTTGTTTCATTGTATGATCGTGCCTCTTCTAGTAAGTGATGAATTTATAGGTCAGCATCCTCACCTTAGGAGCTAACGGGGCGCCATATTGCTCTCTCAGAGCATGCCAGATCAACTGTATAGTAGGATACTGCTCGTAAATCGGAATCAGCTTGTCGTGCATGTAACTAAGAAGGATCACCCTCGTTTGGCTATCCTTCTTTTTCCAAGCACGATACACCTCCTGATCCCGTCGTGCTTGTGCTGTGGTACCCTCCCCGGGATCCACCATCTCGTTCTTAAGAACTTCCCCGAGTTCTTGTTCCTCAAAGACAAACTGAACCTTCCGGTGCCAAATATCATAATTGTCACCGTTCAGCTTGTCTCCCTTAACGAGATCTAGAACGACAGTTTTCATAGCAGCCATGTCTCTGTCACACAGAAAAAAAAGACCCACAAATAGTACTTAAATTTACAATTTTATGTACCCTACGAATCACCAAAACCAAAATAACTCGAATACTGACCCCAAGATGAGTGTATGAGTTAACGGATACCATACACCACAATCCGGGATTGCCTCTCACCATTCGGATTGGGATACGGTGCATAAAAGACCCACAAATAGTCACTTTTTATCACAAATCCCCCAAAAAATTAGAAAAAATCTAATTTTTGGACAGCCTACGCGCCGCCATGAGGGTTCATGCGCCACCACCACAGGCGGCGCGTGGCCATGCGCCCTCACGCGTCGAGAAGGCTCCTGGGCGCGTACAGGACGTGTAGCGCGTGAGGCACGCGCTTGCACGCGCCCTGTGCGTGTGAGCCCATACGCCTCACGAGCGGGAGCACGTGCTACGCGCATGCACGCGCGCAGCCCGCTTTCTTCGGGTCGGATCTGGATACGGGTGCGGGTCGAAACTCAGAACCCGGTTCGGATCCCGGTCGCGGGTTGGGTCTGACCCGATTCGGTCCAGACCCGGTCTGGACTCGTAGTCTCACGCGCCTACGCGCGCGTGAGTTCCACGCGCCAGCCGCTGTTGCACAGACGCGCCTCTGCGCGCGTGTTGTGCATGCGCCCCACTGTTGGGCCTTCGTCTTCGCCCGGATATGTCTGCAACTGGGTTTTTTTAACCCGTTTTCGAAATACTCACATTTCGGTATAAATAACATGCAATATATATATCAAAATGTAGATTTAGCAGAGACAAACACAGATCTACTATTTTCTTGCTCTGATTTGACCTAAAACTCGCCAAATCTGGGATTGAATGGTTTGGTCACTATTCACGGCCGAATGCTTCAACCGGAATTTTTTTAACCTTATCGTACTCAGAAAATTACGAAAAAATTATTTTCGTGTTCTACGTGAGTTGGGTAACACAATGGTATAATTGGATTCACGAAATTTATCCGTGATCCGAACCCCAAATTTTATACCCTATATTTTTATACCCAAATTTAATTTCGAGAAATTATTTAAAAATATATCTAACACGCTCTGATACCAATGTTAGATAATGGTGACTCAATCACTCAACGAAAGTAACAGTAAACAATTTTTCAGAATCGTAAAAGATAAGTTTACGGTATATCTCAATCGGTTATGCAGAACGGAAACCGCAAACTCTGATCGGGAATAACTCGTAGTCGGGATGATAGCCACGTATAACGAACTATCACCGCAGAATCACAACGTCTCAATTCTTAGTCCGATAATCCAAAAAAAATTCCCTCAATCGGTGTATTCGGTGTATTTTCTCTCTTTTTCTTCAAAAAAAAAAAATTCCTTCAACTTACTCTCCATTAAGAAGTTACTTTTCCTCCATCACGTTGTTTGTTGTGTTGAGTGAAGTCAGGAGTGTTTAGATTAAATGAGATAATAGGGTTTAACCATCCGTTATCCTCTTAAAGTAAAAATTTAAAATTTTTACTTTATGCTCCGTGGGCCACTTCATAAACCAACAAATTGAATCAAGGCGGAGACGACGAAGTCCATCCAAATCGGCAATGCTAAAGGCGAAAACAGACGGTGACGATGAAAAATTGTGCAGAAGGGGAATTTGAAGGCAACTGAGGACGAACGGCGGTGGGTGAGGACTGAACTCTTGAGCGATGAAATTGAATCGACGGCAGAGGAAACTCGAAGATAAAATTGAGATTGATGGCGAATTGAACATGCAGGGGCTGTCGAATAATGTTGATGATGTTGAAAGGATGAACAGAGGTAGCGATTGAAGAATTGGAGACTGGAGTCGGGCGAGGGAGATGATGAATTGAATACGAGAGATGACTGAACTTCTTCAAGTGCAATTGAGGGGTGATGAATTCAGTGATGAATGGTAATGAAGTTTGCAATGGAAGTTTGCTGGGAAGAGATGAGAGAGAAGCATCAAGCAAGTTGCCAAAAAATAATGACGAGAGCTTTAGAACTTTGCTTATAGACGGAGGGTTTGCAGGAGTAGCTAGCTGGGTTTGTTGCTATCCTTTAGATGTCATCAAAACTCGACTACAAGCTCAGTCACTCTCTCAACTGAAATACAATGGCGTCATTGATTGTTTTCGCAAGAGAGCAAAACAGGATGGATACAGTGTGCTTTTCCGAGGATTAGGAACTGCTGTTACAAGGGCATTTGTGGTGAATGGTGACTTCAATCAACTATTAGGATAAAATGTGCTTTTCTGAGACTTATCTCAGATGCTTGTTTAATAACAATGGCCATAGTGGCAGTCAAATAGAGAACCCAGTACGGGACATGACTTCAAGTTGGTAGTTGCCTCAAAAAGAGTTGACTTTCCGGCCAAAAAATGGCTGGCCTGCTAGCCATGTATTGGCATGTTTCTGCTATTCAGGTTGCTTGTGGGATCAAAGTTCAAATCTATGAGCTATTAGGACCTGGTGAATTGCTTGGGTTGACTATGACAACTTGACTACAGTTGTAGCAGAGAAAGTCATCTTTATCAAATGAATGAAGGACAGGTTGAATGCAAATTGCTTGTCATTTTATTCTGGTTCTTAGTTCTTCTTCAGTTCAATTCATGAACAAGAAGACATAATATCGATTGAGAGCACAACCATAGAACCCGACTCATCTAAGAAAAGAGATTCATTTGCACATGGCCCTAAAACAAATGCAGTGAATTGACTTTCTTCAATTCAGCTCTAGGGGGTATTTTGCCCTCAGCCAACACAATCAATAGAGAAGTTTATTGACTTCTTAGAGGGTATGTTGCACTTCCCCATTTTAATCTTAATCTTTAATGGATCCGGTGAAGATTTATCACAATCGCTAAGCCACTCCATGGTAGAGTCTTCTAGAAAGTGAGTCGGTCTTAAAGGTGGATGAGAAATCATCTACAGTTTTATCTACTGGTGTCAATTTTATGAGATTGAAAGATAGGTTTAGCTGAAGCATAGAAAATTTGGGAAAATAGAGCTTCATGAGATGAGAAGAAAATTTCGTGAATAATGAATTGGGAAGACGTTTAAAAAGAACCGGCTATGGTGGAGTGTTGTGATTTTCATGATTCCCGAATGTTTCTCACATTCACGTTTCTCTCTTTTCAAAATATTTTCGTAATAAAACTTTTTATATTTTCTATATTTATACATTCTTTTCAAATTTAATAAATAATTTATTCACTTAATTATAATTTTTATTTTTATATTATTTATTTTATAATTAATAATTATATATTTGATCATATTTTTATTATAAAATATGATTATTTTATTATTTTTATAAAATAATTAATATTTATATAAAAGTTATTATATTTTTTATATTTATGTTTTTGTTTACATTTCCATTTTTTGTATTTTTATAAAATAATATATTTTCCTATTGTTTCGTATCTATTTCTATTTTTTTCATTTTCATTTTGCTGCGCATGTTTGACATGTCAACCACGATTTTGAGAGGGGTTTTCTTTGTTGGGAGAGTCACTTAAAGAATGGGTTTTATTTTTTCTTTTGTTTACGTAAGAATTCGAACTCTAAATTTAGAGGGGGGATTATGACTATCAGACTGTCCCCTTGAGATAGAATGATTTTTTTTCTAGAGAGGGAGCTAACTGTTTTTAAATAGTTTTAAATTCTCACCTAGAACAACAGATTTAAAATTATTATGGAAGATAGTGATTTTTAGTCTTAATAAAAAAAATAAGGTTATTCTACTCACATCACCTGGAACTCAAAATTGAACATGGATATAAGAAAATTCCAAGATTGAGATTAGGATTTTTCATTATCTCTTTCATTACTCGCATTCCTGTATTTATCGTAAGAATTTTTTAAGATAATTTTGTGAGAAACTAATATTTAAAAAAAAAATCTTAAAAAGAAAAAAGAAAGATGAGATGAGATGAAAAATACAATAGAAAAAAGTTTCATTTTTCAAATTTTGTATTACAACAATGAATTTTTACTAAGCCTTTTACTACACTTATTATGTATTATTGAAAATCAAATAAATGTATAAAATTTTTTTTATACCTAACTAATATTTTACAGTTATTTTTTCAACAAAAAAATTTTAACAAGTGCCCCTTGAAACTCATTAAGAAAAGTTTATTAGATATATTTTCAAATAGTAAGTATTTTATAGCTGTGATATTAATTGCTTAAAAAAAACGACATGCTTTGGCTAGGTAATAATTATGAACAAAAAAAAAAAAAAAAGGCATTTCTCAACAAGACTCGTACAATTACTTTTGGGTTTTAGGCAGCATCTTTCGTCTAAGAGATTTTTCTATTATTATTATTTTTTTTGGGTGCTGAGTTATTTTTCTAAGAGATATCGTCTAAGAATTATTATTATTGTTATTGTTATTTCATTTAGCAACAAAAAGAAAACAATTTAGCTCTAATCAGGATAAAAAATAAAAGTTAGAATTTTGCAAATTAACTCTAGTAAAATTTATGAAATCTACCTAATTTTATTTTTATATTATCATTTTATCATAATTATTCTAAAAAATAAGAATAAAAAAATATAAAAAATATTTTAAAAATGAAATTCTATTTTCATTTTTTCAAGTATAGAAACTCGATTGACATCTGCATAAGAACAATAAAAAATAAATAAAGGAACTCCATGGGTTCAGAAAAGGAGCCTTTCCTGAACAAGTAAAATCAAGAATTTTGTCATTCCTAATTCCCGCCAAATAATAAAAATAAAAGAAATAGGAAAACTTTTTAATACAGAGCCCTGAACAAATAAATGACAAAGAAAGCACAATTAGCGCCAACTCTTATTTTATTCTCCTAAGCATCCCACTAACTTCATCATAAATTCTACCAATTTGAATATTACCCATCAGAAGAGGAGCCCCATCCGAAGTATAGGGTAGCAACCCAGATAAAAGAATCGGGGATATCTCAAATAGTCTGAATCCCAGGAGCCTGTCTGCTTGTACCCAGGAATGACTGTCCCGAATAGCCATAAAACAGGCCAAATTCAACTTAAACCACATATACAAAAGCTAGGCAACTAAAAAGGCCTAGAGGAGATATTCTGCATGCCCGAAAATAACATCTAATTAAATCAGAATAAAAAACTACATGACAAATGAACAGCAGTACTGTGATGAATCAGGAAGCAATGAAATCCCAGGTTGTATCAGCAATAAAACCCCCCACCAGCAATAACCAGCAAAACAGCTGCGGGAAAACACGCGATGAGATTAAGTCATGATAAATCACATGCTTCGTATCTTATCATCTCTGGCTCAGCTTGCGCCTCTTTGCCTCTCTCCTCATCTGTTCCCGCCTCTCTTCTTCCTCTATCAATCTGAGTTCCCTCTCATCTTCCTCTCGTGCGATCTTGGCACTGTATCACAAGAGAATTACACATCAGAACAGGAGGAAATTCACCTAAAAGAAGTGACATTCCAATTGGATTTGTCAGGCAACTCAAAACAATGATGTACAAAATCAATCAGAAAATAAAGTCTCAAACTCGAATTCAGATGAATATTAACATATAGCCCAAGTTGGACCCCCATTCTTAGTTGGATGATTTGGGCAATAAATGAATTACCCATCATCAGTTCAAAGAAGGCTCTAATTCCCCGTGTATTGTACAAGTAGTGACATGGTGCAAACAAACAGACAAGCTAAAATTTCAAAAACACAGATTTGTGGCTGAAGTGGACGAGGACCTCAAACAAGAAATTCCTTTTCTCTAGGTGCGGTATCTTACTTTAAAGTGGTCAAAGAAATTTACTGTTGTAAGAGTATGAGGTGCACATTGTACTCAATTGTATAAAATAATGACTGTATGATCTCCGTCCCAACTTATTTGCGACTGCTAGGTGAATTTTATTTCCCTTTTCCCCTATGTTCGGTTCTAGTATTGCAATCCTATTCTAATCTAAACTTTACTCATGGCAGCCACTAGAATTTCCTAGCACACTCCGTTATTCCTCCTTCCTAGATAATCAAAATTGGCAGGTAATGTCCCAATGCCCACTTTAGTCATTTGAACTTGTCATTATAATTATGTGTGGCTCATGTGCTCAATACACACGTGCACAATAAATGCCAAAGAAGACTACAAAGATGGACAAGAAGGTTCTGCAAATAAATAAAGCAGCAAAAAATCATAAAAAAAGCAGATCACAGGAGCTTCCACTTCATCTTGGCAGAAGAAAAATTAATTGCAACCACATGAAAAGGTACTTAATGAGGACAAGCTAGAAAGCTAGCCACAAATTGCAACAAGTCTAGAAATGAATAACCCGATTAATTGCCTCAACTATGAGTAAACAACACTAACCTCCTCCTTTCTTCCTTTAGGATATCCGCAAAATTAGCTTCCATGTTACCATCATCATCATCATCAGCGTACTTCTTTGGATTATACCTGCAGAAAACATGATATTATTCAATGACATGCATCAGAAAGCCTGCGGAACTTATTAAATCAAAATTTGTGAGATTCTATACTCTTTAAGCATCATTAAGTATCAAAATTTAACTAAAAATAAGCACCAAACAAGCTCATCCTTTAAGAGGGTTTGAGTGGCAAAGTTGGTCAATAGCTCTATTCCCAAAATTAAAAGGAATATTCCACCTAGGAAAAAAATTCTGCAGCAACATAAAGAATCATCGAACAAACAACTCCCCAAATCTTTGAGAACCAAAAACCGACGGGATGGCTGCAAACACTTTCTATGCCCACATAATAATGATAATTAGCCAAAAAAAAAAAAAAAATACAACCAGCTCAGCCCCCATTAACCATACAAAGATGAAGCCAGATGAACAATTAGTAAACAAAAATACATAGTAATAACACCACAGGCAGAGTACCAATACAGCAGAAGGCAAGGATGTTAAGATCACTTGGTCACTAAAGTAAACAAAGACACAAAGACAAATAATATATAATAAAGTATACATGATATGAGACACATTGAAATGTCACTAACCATGCAAAGCTGGTCTATCCAAACATAAGAAGCCACTGAATGATAGTGAAGTAAAAAGAAATCACGATATGGGAAAAGTGAACTGTACCCAAACATTTGTCTGATCATACTAATAGCCTTTCCACCATCATCATCATCCTCATCATCAGAATATCGTCTTGCAGGTCTTTTAGCAGGTGGTCGTTCAAGTGGGCGCTCACGAGGTCGTTGTTGCAGAGTTGCACGTGATGGAATTTGCTTAGGTGGCTTCATTGTTGGCTGAAAACAGAAGTTCAGCTTTCAAATCAAGAATATGACCAACATAACACATTGCACTTATCTACAGTGCATGAAGGATAGGATCAAACCTTTGAAGGTGGCGCAGTTTGTTTTGAGATTACTTTGCTCCTGTTTTGTTCTGGAAGCTGCCTTCTCTGGTCCAAATGCTGTTTCTGGATAGGTGGCTGCACCTTTGGTGGTACAGTTCTCTGCACAGCTGATGTAACATTCTTAACAGCCACGGAATTCTTTGCAACTACTGCAGAATTCTTCCTCTCCGCCATCGTAACTGGCATCTTTGGAGGCATCTTAGCAGGCGGGCCTTTTGATCCCACAGGCCGGCCAGGGCCATAACCATTATTGCTTCCAAGTGACTTTCTTGAATCCATTGACGTTGAAGCGGGTCTACTTGTGGACAACACCTTTTCTGATGATACCCTCGGCTGTAATTGGGGTTTTCTTGGTGCAGGAGCCCTTTCTTCACGAACACTGGGTACTTGCCTTCCAGTAGTGCCTTGAGACAGCTTACTCTTATTTGGCAGTTGAGTAGGTCTTGCATCTTCAACATCAATAAAAACCATGCATAAGTTCCCTAAAGAAAGTAGCATGTTTTGGCCTCAAATACCAAGAACAAGAAATAATTCAGTAAAGCAACAATCTACCAGATTTTGGAACGGAAACACTTCTAGGTGGAGGAGCTTTTGTAGATGCTGGAAGCTCAGCATCATCTGATAATAGAAAAGAGTAATCCCTAGTATCCCTAGCTTTCTGGACTTTTGATTTCAACTGCAGAATATAATAATAAACATGATATTATTGTTAAAAAAATACAGAGCCTGATGTGCCTCAGAACAGCAAGAACCATGATCCTTACTGCATTATTCACGACTTTGGATGAGCTTTCACGTGCTACAGGCTTTTGTCCAGCAGCAGTCGAAGAACTCTTTTTGTGCTACAAATCACCAAAAGTAAAACAAGTTTTAGACTCAAGGATAAGTTCCTAAGAATTATTGTGCTGCACATCCTATAACCAGGAAAATTCATTTAACAAGAGCAGAAATTTTCTAGGGTGCAACCACTCATTATCACCATGCTAAGATGCATTGCCACCAGCAAAAGATACACATGGAAAAAATTAATGTATTTATGTCATCCATGGATCGTGGTAGAGGTCAAATATGCAGCAAGGGATAATGATAGATTGTGACTTCAAAGTCTTAAGTTACATACACTATGGCCAGAAGTTGAAACCCTAGATTGCAGGTGCTGAGTTTCCAGTAATGACTTGCTTTCTTGAATTACTCTTTGTGCAATAACAGGTTGAGAAGGACCAAAGAAAGATCCATAGCTGCAACCATAAAGAATATATTGGTTAAACATAAAGAAAAAGCATCAGGAAAGAGCCTTCATGGATATCTCCAGCTTTTATGCAACATAGGAGTGACTTAACTTTAGAGAGAAT
Source organism: Dillenia suffruticosa (assembly GCA_033439265.1). Classification (NCBI taxonomy): domain Eukaryota; kingdom Viridiplantae; phylum Streptophyta; class Magnoliopsida; order Dilleniales; family Dilleniaceae; genus Dillenia; species Dillenia suffruticosa. The sequence goes on from JAVTVX010000027.1 coordinate 6,630,288, forward strand.
AACTAGTGGCGAGATACAACACTAACTTGACAACTACAAACATGCGCATAGAGAGAGAAAATGGCGGGACAATCATGCTGGCCAGGAGCTACATTCTCGGGGCTCAGAAATCAATCAGAATTTTGACGACTCATTGGAACAAACATTAAACACAAAAAGGCTACAACAACATAAAAGCTATAAAATGTACAAGGAAAAAAGTTCAAACAGAGAGAGGTTGTACAAATAAGAAGCAAACGAAATGCTCTGTTCAAAAAACCACCCCATCATAACTTCCACGTGAACATAGTGAAAAACAGTTCCCAAGAATTGCTAATCCTTAAGCTACCAACATATACAAAGTTGGTACACTATACAAAAATACATAAATCAATAACATTAACACCAGAGGTTGCTGTCTTTCAATTCAACTCAGTAAGGCATTATATTTCAACAAAATTCAACCACGCTTTCTTGGGTATCAAGTTGCATGGATCCATCTACACGGTCACAACTGTGACATTGCAGTACCCAAGAAGAGACAATGTGGAATAATTACAACGAATGCATCTTTAAAGTAAACAGAGTCAATTACAAGGAAAAACAAGAGGGCCTAAACATCCAAATATGATTACAGAATGAATGCATAATTGCAGCTGCTAAAAGTATTGGAACATTACTCACTTGTCATAAGGTAGTTTCTTCCTACTCGCCAGAGAATTAGAATGAGCTGACCCGTTTTCCTTCTTCATCTGCTTTCTAAGTTTTTCTTTTAGTCGTTGCCTCAATGCTAAGTACTCTTCCCGCTGTTTAACAACCTCTGGATCTTCATATTCTTCAGCTTCTCCCCCTTCTTCTTCTTCTTCTTCTCCTTCTCCTTCATATTCATAGCCATCCTCAGCAATACCTTCATATTCTTCATACCCATCCTCCTCATACTCATCTAAATCTTCCATGGGGCGGTGCCACTCCTAAACATGAGAACCAAGAAAAAATTACTTCCAGACCTTGAATTAGCATAGAGAGAGGATATTTTCATATTAAACAAAAGTACGAGCAGATTCCAAGACTTACATCTCTATCATAGCCCCTCATATCCTGAATCAATGGAAGCTTGCGAGTCAACAGCCACTTTCAGAAACAGAATACCTAATCACAAAATACCCAAAATTTGTCTATTTCATAAATCAAGAGAAATATATGAATAGAATGATAGCCATTACGACAAGAAAACATCGGTTGCAATCATCAACGCTAACAATCCATAGTATTGAACAATGAACAGATTACTCGATTTACTCAATTCAGGGCATTTTTTTCCTGGGTGCCTAATTAAAACCTAGCATACTTCATCAATTGCACTCAAGCCCCCAATTTTTCTTTTAGGCATTAAGAGGTGCTCTTGCTTCTCACGAATTGCAAGCCTACACTAACAAATTGAATAGCACATAGAATTGCTTACTACCCACGAAAAATCAAACACCGCACAATCGAATTCTTTTACTTGAACAAACACCAAAACGCACATAAAAATAACATAAACCCTAATTTCAACTCACAATTGGATGAACAATCAGACCATATAGACCCTTAAATCAATGGAAACGCATACGGAAACAGGAAGTATAATCATGTTTTCGACACGACAAAAACCCTAATTTCATCAAAACCAGTTCCCAACAACCATTCGCAGTCACTTTTCCCCATCAAATCTAACAACACAAAACACCAAGAATCGACAACCCCAACAAAAATTACACCAAAAAACAAAATTTTCAATCAAAAACATACAAAACCCAAAATTTACCTCGAAACAGGTGAATAAGATCCCTAATCGCACCAAATTTTTCGGCCCACGCTACCCTAATCGTTGCGCCAGTTAATCGAGATTGGAAAACAGAGAATTCAAGATCCGTGAATTCTGAAGTAGACGGTGTATGATTGCTTTATAGAGAGAGAGAGAGGGGGGGGGGGGTGGGGGGGCTCGATTGGAAGCACCCAGAAACAAAATGCGGAGGGTTTGCTAAATGCTATTTCTCAGACCTACCCCCCCTCTCTTTAGCCCATGTCCCATGTATATATTTACTTTTCCCTTGGTTTGGACTCGGGAGTTGACATGGACTTTCCTGTTCTCTGACACGCACCCAAACTAGATCACATAGAATGCGAACGGATAATGGGTGAGTGCTTGGTAACTCATATTTTGATTTTTTTTTTTTTTACAAAGTTTTGTATTCCAGTATTAATAAAAATAAGAAAGTGTTTTATTTTCTAAAAATTTTAATCTATTTAAATGAAATTTAATCAAATCAAATATAATTATCAAATATTGATAATTTATAAAAAAATAAAACAAACAAATCTATTTATCAGATATTATCTATGTATATGTTTGTGTATACGTATATGTATATCGTACATATTAATACATTATTTATTTTTATAATTTAGTATGTGAGACAAAACTTTTACAAATCACTTTATATTATATATATATATATATATATATATATATATATATATATATATATATGTCTATCCTTAGATATCACCAAAAAAAATATCATGTAATGGTGATTAATAATAACATAAAAAAAGTAACAAAAATTCTACCGATAAAAATATGAAATAATAATAAACACAACACTATTGACATTGATATAGAAAATAATTATTAAAATTTAAAATATTTCAATTTTTGGATATTATTGAATAATATAACAAAAATCTTTGCCAATCTTGAAAAGTATCATTATATTTTTAAAAAATAAACTTTTGTTTATATATTGGATAATAAAAAATCTATACTTTGAATTATCTTGATAAAATAATATTTATGCGAAAAAATAATATTTATGACCATAACTAATATTACCTCTAAGATTAGGTAAAAAAGTAATAAATTGAATTCAAAATATCTTTTTTTTTTTTAAAATAAAACTTATGTAATCCCATCCATCCTATTTAAGAATAAAAAATAATTGTTGTTATTATATAATATATAATAAAAAAGTTAAAAAAAAAAAAGAGATTTCACCGGCATACATGGAATTTCTTTAATTAACCGTATCATGAAAATATTTTCCTTTAAATGGGCGATAGTTAGATGGTTATAAACAACTAGGAAAATGAAAGAAATAATAGTCATGTATGCAATTTCTCTATAATTTTATCACCAATTTCTTATTACTTGGATGTAAAAAAGAGTAGAATTTATTTTTTTTATTACACAGAGATTCAAACGTGAAATAAGTAGATTAGGGGAAAAATTATAACCACTAAATTGTTCCTTTAGGGACAAAAGAGTACCATTAATAGTAATATATTTCACATATCATCCATTATTTCTTTTCAAGTATCGTGGCTTATTTATTTTTTCTTATTTTTTTATAAGAATATATATAATGTGATAAGGAATTGTTATTAAATTTGCTTAATTAACCATTAAATAAATTGTAATAACAACTAATTAAATCTATTCTTAGAGAAGCTTTAATAGTATTTTAAATCGATAGGTTGTTTCAAAAAGCTTCCCCCTTTCATGTAGAACTTCGAACCTTGTATGCTTCTCATGTTTATGAAATGATTCTTGTACGCCAATAACATCCAAAAGTCAATAGTTATATATTAGTAATTTTTTCCTAGAATAATTTTTAAATAAATTCAAATCCTACAGTTATGATTTGTTCAATGTGTACAAGAGAAATCACTAAATATTATAATTTTAAATTCAAAAGTCTGTTAAAATTTTCTTTTATTTAATATAAAAGGCTACAAAATAGCAGATAGTAATAACACTTTACCGTCATATAAAATTGAGATTAAAGATTATTAGAGTTAAATTTTAATATAATTTGATTTTTGATTATCTTTATTAAAAAAATTTTCTTTTTATGACAGGATTCTATAATTTTGATAAAAATTTTTTGTCAAAAATATTGTAACTATAATATGTTAAAATAGAATTAACTTTAGACAAATCAAAAAATGTTAACATTTGCCAATTAGAGACTTAGTTCCCTTCTTGCAAAGTAAAACCTACGTCTCTTGATTAAACTTGTAGCATTTTTTTGTCTTACCACGAAGATGGAACCATGTACAAACCTCAGAACTCTGTGAAAAGAAAGCTTGATATGCAAGTTTTGTGGAGATAAGTTCTTGTTCTTTTTTTTTTAATTCGTATATTAGAAAGTGTAAAAACTAGTAAAACTAATAATTTTTTATAAAATTTCATTGAAGTTTGGTAAATATTAGTAGGAACATGTAACACGATGCATAAATATATTGATTTAATAAGGTATTATATAAGATATATTTTTTATTTTAACTAATTCATTCTAGTTAGACGTTAAGAAGAAAGGAATTGTGTAAATCTGTACAATTTAGCCATTGTATATCCAATTAACTATTTTTACGACGCTGGTCCCAGGATTTAAATGCCCCAAATTCAGTTTGTTAGGCTAAGTAGTCTTTTAGAAAATTCACAACAAAGTTTGCGTATGAGTTGTTTGAGACTCTTAACATTAGAGAGCATGTGGAGATTGCGAACTATTGTTGGGTGTGGCATTTAAAATGTCAAGAGTGGGTAAAAGTCTTGATATGGTTGGTATTGAGGGGGCGTTAATGACTAACGCTACGCAAGCACAACGGGGGTTCTAGGCCAAAAGCAGGTGAAGGAATGGCTCATCCTGAATTGCAAATCGCATGCCTTGCTTCGGGATGTGCCTTGGTCCTTGTGGTCTATGCATACATTGTGGGCAATTTGGAAAGTTAGATGCAGATTTGTTTTTGAAAATGTCTCATTCTCCTCAGAGGTTGTAAGAGTTATAGCCTCCTTTTATGATAGGAAGGAATGGTATGCAATTATGGGGGCGGTGAAGAATCCTCCTTCATCGGGTCTTTAGGTAAGATGGTGCCCACCGCCCACAGGAGTTTATAAGCACAACACAAATGATTATCAAATTTGGAATCTTGGGTAGCTAGAACAGGGGGCATTCTTCAAAATGAGTTTGGCCTTTGGAGGAGGGCTTCATAGAGAACCTCGGAGTGGCATATGCGATTATAGCATAATTTTGGGGTTTCCGAGAAGGTTTACTTTTCTTGGGAAGATTAAGGCTATCTCCGGTGATTCTAGAGTTGGATTCTAAGAGTCTGGTTGACGCTTTATCTTTTACAATTGACCACATGCATCCTTGTTGTCACATTATGCGTGAATGTCAAGACTTGATGCACCAAACACTTGTGCAAAGGGTATTGTTTATTCCTACAGAAGGGCAATAGATGTACTGATATATTAGTTAGGTGGAGCCCTTCGATTCCCCTTGGGTGTTCATGATTTTGTTGCTCCTCCAAGTGAAGTGTACCATTATCTCTTTAATAAATATTTGGGTTCTAGTTTCTTTTAGAGGTTTACCTTCCTGCTCCTTGTAACTAAAAAAAAAATACTAAGGATCCAAACAGTTTGTGCATATGAGCGTTTTAATTACTCAAAGACCTTTCCAATAAAACTTTCGGTGGGCAACGAACTTTCATTTTCTTGCTTTATTTCCTTAACACTCATCTATATTATTATCCTTAACATAAAATAAACATACAATAAGTAGATTAACGAACCAATAGATTATTAAGATACAAAAAGAGCTACTTACGACTTAATTGTTCTGGCTTACAAAATTTTATTTAATATTTTACTGTAATTGATTTCATTAAATAATTAAACATGCACTCTAAAACAAATACCGTATTAATTACAAAAGTCAACAAATATATTTATTATTTTATTCTCGACCTATATGCATTGTTCATGCTATCCCTTTATGTAACACTCCTAACTGAGATATGAAAAATAAATGTACTATCAATTTTTTAATTATTTGTTCTATTAGGCCTCTTGTCCAGAAGGTACTAATTCAAGAATGTTTGACTTGCCCTGTTGGGATTTCACAAGCTCTAAAACATCCGACATGATACAAAATCATATCATTAGATCTAATTTTTGAATTATCAATTATGTCAATCCAAAGAGATGATTGTCAATATAGTCTATATAGATTTCATACCACACATGCATATTCTAACCGGTCAATATTATAAACTTAATCGTATGAAATTTTTTAACTCAAAAAGTTTTACTCGTGATACGTCAAAATATATGGCTTTAGTTTCAAAAATTTATCTACATATGTCTAAAGTTAAAGATATGTGAACTATACATAGTAAATGGAGTACTGATTTTTAATTCTTATAGTATATTAATGAAAACTATTTTATAGAGTCTTGTTCAGTAATAGCCGCTTCACTAACTGTTATAGAGCCCAAACTTTGGTTGGATGATCTAATAAACTATCTCTACTTTATTAGAGACTTTCAAGTTATAGTATATACATAATAATATGTTCAGTTTTATCAATCAGTCATGAACTTTATTTATGACAATATAATCATGATTTATACGGACTATATGTATTATCAATTCAATCACATAAATAAGTGACACAAATTGTGCTAATAAACTTTATACATATACAAATACATAATATAGTACTATGATAATGTATTATCTATGTCAATTAAAGTAAATATATAATATTCATATATGAAAATGTCGAAAACTACGAAATCTTTTGGACATGCATATAAAAATTATAACAAAATATTTAAATTCTAACAAATTCCCCTGGGGTCATTTTTCTCTCTTTGCCCCACATCTAAATTTCTGGGCCTAAAGTGTCAACAATTTTATTTATATATCATATAATTTGATTAACTACCGTTGATCTCTTCTTTTGAGCATTGCATAGAACATTTGAATTCTAATTGGGAATTCTAATTGGGAAGTGGGGCAAAGAGAGAAAATGATGGAATTTGTTAGAATTTAAGTATTTTGTTATAATTTTTATATGCATGTCCAAAAGATTACGCAGTTTTCGACATTTTTATGTATGAATATATATTATGTATTTATTTTAATTGACTTAGATAATACATTATCATAGTGCTATGTTATGTATTTGTATATGTATAAAATCTATTAGCACAATTTGTGTCACTTATTTATATGATTGAATCGATAATACATATAGTCAATATAAATCATGATTATATTGTCATAAGTAAAATTTGTGACTGATTGATAAAACTGAACAAATTATTATGTATATACTTTAACTTGAAAGTCTCTAATAAAGTAGAGATGAATTATTAGATCATCCAACCAAAGTTTGGACTCGATAACAGTTAGTGAAGCCGCTATTACTAAACAAGATCTATAAAATAGTTTTCATTAATATACGATAAAAATTAAAAATTAGTATTCCATTTACTATGTGTAGTTCACATATCCTTAATTTTAGGCATATGTAGATAAATTTTCAAAACTAAAGCCATATATTTTGACGTATCACGAGTAAGACTTTTTGAGTTAAAGAATTTTATACGATTAAATATAATATATTGACTAGTTAGAATATACATATGCAGTATGAAATCTATATTAACTATATTGACAATCATCTCTTTGGATTGTCATGATTGATAATTCAAAAATTAGATCTAATGATATAATTTTGTATCATATCGGATGTTTTAGAGCTTGTGAAATTCCAATGGGACAAGTCAAACGTTCTTAAATTAGCACCTTTTGGACGAGAGGCCCAATAGAAAAAATAATTGAAAAATTGATAGTATATTTATTTTTCATACCTCAGTTAGGAGTGTTACATAAAGGGATAGTATGAGTAATGCGTATAAGTCGAGAACAAAATAATAAATATATTTGTTGACTTTTGTGATTAATAAGATATTTATTTAAGAGTGCATGTTTAATTATTTAATGAAATCAATTATAGTAAAATATTAAATAAAATTTTGTAAGCCGGAACAATTAAGTCATAAGTAGCTCTTTCTGTATCTTAATAATCTATTGGTTCGTTAATCTATCTACTGTATGTTTATTTTGTGTTAAGGATAATGATATAGATGGGCGTTAAGGAAATAAAGAAAGAAAATGAGAGTTTATTGCCCAGAGATCTAATTAAAACTTTTGAAAGTTTTGTAGGAAAGGTCTTTGTGTAATTAAAACTCTCAATTGCACAAATTGTTTGGATCCTTAGAATTTTTTTTTTTTTGGTTACAAGGGGCATATGAAGGCTAACTTCTAAAAGAGACTAGAACCCAAATATCATTAAAAAGATAACGGTATAGTTCGCTCAGAGGAGTAACAGAAAACCCCTAAAGGGAACCGAAGGGCTCCACCTAGCTAATTTAGCAACACATCTATTACCCTCTGTAGGAATAAACAATACCCTTTGCACAAGTGTTCGAAGCATCAAATCTTGACATTCACGCAAAATGTGATAATAAGAATGCATGGGGTCAATTGTAGAAGACAAAACATCAACTAGACTCTCCAAATCCAACTCTAGAATCACTGGAGATGGCCTCAATCTTCCCAAGAAAAGTAAGCATTCCCGAACACCCCACAATTCTGTTATAGTCGCATCTGTCACTTCGAGATTCACTATGAAGCCCTCCTCCGAAGGCCAAACTCATTTCAAAGAATGCTCCCTGTTCCAGCTATCCAAGATTCCAAATTTGATAATCATTTGTGTTGAGAATATAGACTCCTATCAGCGGTGGGCACCATCTTACCCAAAGACCTGATGAAGGAGGATTCTTCGCCACCCCCATAGTTGCATTCCATTCCTCCCTAGCATAAAAGGAGGCTATAGCTCCTACAACCTGCGAAGAAAATGAGACATTTTCAAAAACCAATTTGCATCTAACTTTCCAAATTGCCCACAATGTATGCACAAACCACAAGGACCAAGACACACCCCGATGCAAGGCATGCGATTTACAATTCAGGATGAACCATTCCTTCACCTACTTCTAGCCCAGAACTCTCCTTCTCAAAGAGGATGTTCCAAGAATATTAAACCAGACATCGTGAATCTTTATGCAATCCTATAATAGGTGGGTCGAGAACTACAAAACATCCTTGCATAAAAGGACATAATGAATTCATTGCGAAACCTCATTGTGCTTGTGTAGCGTTAGTCATTAACGCCACCCTCAATACTAGTCATATCAAGACTTTTACCCACTCTTGACATTTTAAATGCCACATCCAACCATAGTCCGCAATCTCCACATGCTCTCTAATGTAGAGTCTGAAACAACTCATATGCGGACTTGATTGCGAATTTTCTAGAAGACTCCTTAACCCAACAAACCGAATTTAGGACATTTAAATCCTTGGGAATTTGAACTACACGAACCTCCTCCACTACCTTTGCTGGAAGTACCCCCGCTAAGCGCGACACATCCCCTTGTCTTTCCTAAGTAATGAACCATCCCACCCTGATTTTCTGGATGAGTGTTGCATTATCCACTATCCCTATTAGACGATTCCTCAAAGGACTTGAACCTACCCATGCAAATCCACTACTTGTCTTTCGTTTGGCAGACTATTTTTGCCTAAATCTCAATTCCTATCTTTTAGCTGTAATTTAGCAAGTTGGACACTTGTGTTTTCTTGGATTTGTAGGGTTTAGTTCATTTTTTAACATGTTTTACTTTCAGTGAGTTGTAGGGTTTCCTTCCTCTCTCTCTCTCTCTCTCTCATTTCAATTTTTTGGTCAAGGGGTATAATTATAGAGATAATTATTTTCATACAATTATACAATAGCTTTGAGTTACAAACACTAACCAACGCCATAAAAATAGTTAATTGGATATACAATCCCCAAATTATACATATTTACATAATTCCTTTTTTCTTAACATCTAACCAGAATGAATTAATTAAATAAAAAATATATCTTATATAATGTTTTATTAAATCAAGATATTTATGCATCATGTTACATGTTTCTACTGATATTTACCAAACTTCAATGAAATATCATAAAAAATTATTAGTTTTACTAGTTTTTACACTTTCTAATATACAAATTAAAAAAAAAAAAACCTTATCTCCACAAAACTTGTGTATCAAACTTTCTTTTCACGGAGTTTTAAGGTTTGTACATGGTTTCGTCTTTACGGTAAGACACAACAAAATAATGTTAAGAGTTTAATCAAGAGACATAGGTTTTACTTTACAAGAAGAGAACTAAGTCACTAATAGGCAAATGTTAATGTTTTTCGATTCGTCTAAACTTAATTCTATTTTAACATATTATAGTTACAATATTTTTGACAAAAAAATTCATCAAAATTATAGAATCTTGTCATAAAAAAGAATTTTTTTCATAAAGATAATCAAAAATCAAATTATATTAAAATTTAACTCTAATTATATTTAATCTCAATTTTATATGACGGTAAAGTGTCATTCCGCTATTTTGTAGCCTTTTATATTAAATATAATAATTTTTTAACAGACTTTTGAATTTAAAATTATACATTTTATTTGGATTTGAATTTATTTAAAAATTATTTTAGAAAAAATTTACAAATTTTTAACTATTCACTTTTGGCTGTTGCTGGTGTACAAGAATCATTTCATAAACATGAGAAGCATACAAGGTTTGAAGTTCTACTCAAAGGGGGAAGGTCTTTGGAATGGCCTATTAAATTAAAATGCTATTAAAGCTTCTCAAAGAATAGATTTAATTAGTCATTATTATATTTTATTTAATGGTTAATTAAGCAAATTTAATAACAATTCTTTACTGCAATATATATATTCTTATAAAAAATAAAAATAAATAAATAAGCCACAATGGTTTAAAGGCAATAACAGACGACTTGTGAAATATATTACCATTAATGCTATTCTTTTCTACATCCAAGTAATAAGAAATTAGAGATAAAATTATAGAGAAATTGCATACATGACTATTATTTATTTCATTTTCCTAATTGTTTATAACCATCTAACTATCGCCCATCTAAAGGAAAATATTTTCATGATATGGTTAATTAAAGAAATTCCATGTATGCTAGTGAAATCTCCTTCTTTTTTTTTTTTTTTTTTTTTTTTTTTACTTTTTTATTATATATTATATCATAACAACAATTATTTTTTATTCTTAAATAGGATGGATCATATTACATAAGTTTTATCTTAAAAAAAAAGATATTTTGAATTCAATTTATTACTTTTTTACCCAATCTTAGAGGTAATATTAGTTACGGTCATAAATATTATTTTTTCGCATAAATATTATTTTATCAAGATAATTCAAGGTAAAGATTTTTTTATTATCCAATATATAAATAAAAGTTCATTTTTTAAAAATATAATGATACTTTTCAAGATTGGCAAAGATTTTTGTTATATTATTCAATAATATCCAAAATTTGAAATATTTAAAATCTTAATAATTATTTTCTATATCAATATCAATAATGTTGTGTTTATTATTATTTCATATTTTTAGCAGTAGAATTTTTGTTACTTTTTTTATGTTATTATTAATCACCATTACTTGATATTATTTTTGTGATATCTAAAGGTGAACATATATATATATATATATATATAAAATATAAAGTGATTTTAAAAAATTTTGTCTCCCATACTAAATTATAAAAAAATAAAAGTATTAATATGTACAATGTACATATACACATATCCACATACACATATATAGATAATAACTAATAAATAGATTTGTTTATAATTTTTTTTTATAAATTATCGATATTCGATAATTATATTTGATTTAATTAAATTTTATTTAAATCAAATAAAACATTTATAAGATAAAACTCTCCCCTATTTTCATTAATACTAGAATATCAGTAAATCTCTTTTGACACCTATTTATTCTATCTATAAGATTTAAATCCGAAATTTTATTTAAAAAATATCAATATTTAATTATTAGATCGATTAGATTAATTTAGAGCACCGAGGAGGAATGGAGGAGAGCATGAATGCCCATGGGGATTTTTTTTTAATTTATTATATAGATTGTAACATTTATAACTCCAAATAATATTCATCCTTGAAAATTATCATTTGGTACCCTAAAAATTATAGTTTATCCCCTAATCTTTTTTTCCAAAAAAATTTATTTATTTATTATTATTACATTTTAAAAAAATTGAAACGATGTTTGTCTGCTAAAAAATTAAAAAAAATTTTTCCAATTAAAAAAATGAACAATCAAATACGCCCTTAGACCAAAAAGAGCACACCATCTGCACACCATCTGGATGGAATTCGTTCTCGATATCTGGTTCTCTTCTTTTTAATTATTAAATCTAGACCGACCTGTCGATTGGACCGGGTCATCCCACAATTCATACAACGGTCGGTTCGTTAAATGGACCATTTATGCATACAATCAGCAAAACCCGCGGGTCAATACGGGTCAACCCGCAAACCGCGTGACCCGCGGTTTTGTTTTTGAAGTTAAAAGATCATTTTTCTTTTTTTTTTTTCTTTTTTCTTTCTTTCTTTCTTTTTTTCTTTATTTTTTTTCTTAGGTAAAATCCCGATCTCTGCTGCTTCTCTTCTTCGCTTCTCTCTTCTTCGTCCGAAGTGCGATCCCCGCTCGTGACCCCTCTCTCTCTCTCTCTGTGACGACTCTGAATCTGGAAAGCCTAAGGTAAGCCCCTTCATCTCATTCTCTCTCTCTGACTCTCTCTCTCTTTACTGCGATTCTTAGATTTAGGGTTTTGAAAATTCTAAGATTTCTAAGATTTAGGGTTTTGGATAGTTTTAGGGTTTTGTACTTATATTCTCATATTTCTCTCGTGTCTAACTCAGTGGGAAATTAATTTGGAAAAAATAATCTGAATTTTAAGGGTTCTGAGATTGATTTTGTGCTATAAATGTGATGAGATTAATTAGTAGAATATAATCTGAAATTTTTTCATTTTGTCATCACGGTGGATTCATTCTCTGTCTCTGAAGTCTGAGGGCATTGCTATCTAATGTTGATTACGGTGGATGCCTTTGCTTTTTGTTGCTTTTGATGAAAAAATAATTTAATGCATTTGATGCTTTTGATGTTGCTCTTTTATCTCGTCTTCCTTGTTACTTTGCTCTTTGCATTGTAGTCTGTGGTGTTGCTTTTGAAGTTTTGATGCTTAAATGTGCTGAGAGTAATTAGTAGAATTTAATTTCGTATGATGCCCTTTAAATTTAGTGATTGGGAATGCTTAATTAATGTATCAGAACATTGTGTCAACATACGTCAGTCGATGCAAAAGATCCCTGCATGCTTAGTCTCCAGTAGTTGTGACAAGAAAAGATGCTCAACCAGAATGCTAACTTAATAGAAGAAAAGAACAAAGAACAAAGAACAAAGAAAGAAGGGAAAAAAAAGGAACAAGAAAAAAATTATAAGTATCTTCAACTAGACATTATACAGGAAAAAAATAAGGATTACCGTGAGCATACATAATAAATGTTCAGTAACTTAATACAAGAAAATTTGTGTGGGAGAAGATGAACTTGTAGTCTTTCTTTGATGAAAAAATAATATGATGCATTTGATACTTTTGATGTTGCTCTTTCATCTCATCTTCCCTCTTACTTTGCTCTTTGTTGCTTTTGGTTGTTCATTATCATAGTTCTGTCTCTAAACTAAATGTGCTGCATCAATTTCCAATGTTATATGCTTTGTTGATTCATTCTCTGTCTCTAAACTCAAGGCATTCTTTTTTAATGTTTTCTCATTTTATTGCACAATCTACGCTGCTAATATGTTAATTTCTCTTGATTTAACATTGTAATTTATTTATATTTTAGTTTTAAACTATCAGATTTGCTATTTCGAGACAATGAAAATGTGAATTTATGAGTTTTTGATTTTTATTATATGATTATATTACCTTTTATATATATTGTGAGTGATATTTTATATTTAAAAAATATAATTATATATATTTTTATATTTTAAAATAATAAAAAAATCAGTGGTTGAACCAGTGACCCAATGGCTCAATCAGTTGAAACATAAATTTCAAGACAAGCTGGTTAATGTACGAGTCGGGTTTAATAACTTCCTATTCTTCCAACCATCCCTATGAAGATTTCAAAAAGACCCTAAAGGCCCTAAATCACTCCTTTTCTTCTTCATCTCTGCAGTTAAGAAGACCCAAAGACACCAAACAAGCTGGCATTCGATTGCATTGCTTCAGGTACAATTTTTTGTTTCTATGTGTTTTTGATCAATATTTTAGTTTTTTTTATGGTTGTGGATTTTGGGTGTTTTGTGTGGACGGATTTGATGAGAAAAAATGAGAAATCTGATTGTGTTGTTGATGGAATTGGGAATTGAAATTAGTGTTTTTTTTTTCATCTTCGTTCTTTTAAGGGTTTAGGGTTTTTCATATTTATGTCCAGTCCTGATGTGTGAAAGCCATATTTGCAAAGAAATGAACAAAAAAGAAGGAAGACTTAAAATAAGAGGTTTCTCTCAAATTGCATTTTACGTGTTTGTTGAAATGTTTTTTGGAATTGACCTCGATAATAAATTTTGATAACAATGTTGAACATTGAATCTAGTTCTGCCAATTTTCAAAATTCGAATTAATGTTCTCAGTTTCTAACCTATAAGCATGTTTACAACCTGTGGCCTTGTCCATTTAAGGGCAACTATGAATTCTCCAGCCAGGATTTCATTAGATCACAGATCACTAATTTCCATGCTTAAAGTAAACGAATTCTAAGTTATATGTGATTTGTTGGTGGTAGCCAGCCACATTGCGAATTACAAAGCATGAAAAATTTTGGTGGATGTACACAAAGATTGTTTACTTAACGAGTTCCAATCGTTTACCAAATACTACCAATCAATCAATATCCAAAATTGTAAAAGCAGCAGGTCTTAACAGCATCATGTTCGTCTAGGTTAAATTAATTGGAGATGTAATCTTGAGATATTACTTACACTATTCATGCATGTTCAAGACCCTCATAACCATAAGACATATACCCAATTAAAAAAAAAAAATTAAGCTATCTTCTTGTTGGAATAGAAATTGCATGGTGCAAGTTGCAAATATATGTAAAGAAAATGTATTGAAATGTTTATAATGAAATGCCTTCTTTTTTTTTTCTTTTTTTTTTTTTTTTTTTTTTTTTTTTTTTTACTACAGTTATTAACAATTTGTCATTGTACATTTGATCTTTCAAATTCTCATATTTATTGGTTTATCGGTGAGGTATTGTATGTCAAACCCCCAATAAAACTTTTTTTTAGCTTCGCCCCTGGCTTAGGGCTTATGATTTGGAAACCTTTTAATTATTTAACATTTTCTATCTACTGGTTGCAGGATGGAAGATAGCAAAAAGGTGGCTTTTGAATTGAAAAAGAAACTCTCTTCCATTTTTGTAGAGTTCATGACAAGGTCAATGTGAACCATCCCCCTTATTCTTAGCTATAATATTTTTTGAGGAACGTTCAACATTACTCATAATTTTTGTAACATTGTATCGTATATTTAAGTTTCTCTGACCACACCATTCTTGTAGATTTGCTCTTTTTATCATTTTTTAAAGGAAAAGAATTATACTGATACCTCAAGTTCAACGATGTTTGCAGTAGCATGTAATATGTCCTTCCATCTATTATCTTTTGGTTGCATATTCAAGTTTGATCATGATATAGCATTATATTCTTATTGCCCACTTGTATCCTTTTTAGATGTCACACTGATTTCCAAAAACCTAAAGATACTTGCCTTAAGCCCGAGTATGGATTGGATGCCAGAGTGTCTTTGCCATAAAGCAATAAAAGGAGATAGAAAGGTGGATTGTGAATGATTGCTTGTAAGATGGATCTAGGTTGATGCTGGATGCTCCTATTTTATTGAATGAGTGGAGTACTGTTCTGTGTACATTGATATATGCCAATGATATCCATGGCTGGCTTAAACTCTCATGAGTGAGAAGGTCATTTATGTCTATGGAAATAAAATTACAGAAAGTTAATGTATCCTTGTATCATACAATTAGACCCTCCCAACCTTCCCATTTTGAGGTCCGCATTTTCAGTTTCAATGCACCATTATTATTAAAAGATGGTCTTTATTAATTGTTTTTCATGTTGCCCGTCTTCATTTACTGTTCTTAATTTTTTCAAGCCTATAAGCCACTAAGAGAAAATCTTGTCCTTGCAGGGTCACAAAAATGGAGGAGTTGGTGACTGTTGGAAGGAGGCTACTTATTGGCTTTCAGCAAGCGCTAGGTTGTGGCACTGAATAACATTTGTGGCTAAGAAAGTTTGAGTGATGATTATTGTGAGTTAGATGGTAATCTTCTTTCCAACTTCTGCTTGTAGAGATGCTACGAAAGCCTCCAATAAAATCTGAACTGGTTGAGAGCATCCTTAAATCCAATGGAACTAAGAGGGTTGATGCATATATTAAAACTGGATGTGTCACTGTTCATCAACGTGTGCAAAACATTGGCAAGTGTAAGTGCAACTGTCATTTCGTGATTTGCTAAATAAATGGCTCCTTTCTGGCTTTTGTAATTCAGATATTTTTTTTTCCTTTTTTTTTGCCTTTTTGAATACGTAAATAAGAACATCGCTTTTTCCCACCACCTCTCTTCTTGTAGCATTTTTTGGATGTTCCATCTACTCATAACATGTCCTTAATACCATGGATATGATGATCAGTATCCTAATTTTCTACTTCTCTTCTTTGTTCCATATGCTTGGCATGTATCCAGAAGTGCAATCATGCCTACAAGGACTTAAGGACCACTTATGTAAAGGTGAGGTTCATTTCCTTATGCCTAAAAATTTTCCTTTTTCTTTTCTAATCTTTGTATGTTATGAGTCGGAATTTATTAAATGCATAAACATTTGACAAAATATTAAGTTACACTATGGTAGCTTTCTGAAGAAGTGTAGGTTGTTACAAAACTTTGACAAGCAAGAACAGCTATGTATGCAAATAAATATTTAAATTTCATCTCTTGGAAATATATAGTATGATTTTGCTTCCACAATGTTTGTTCTAGCGAACATAGATTTTCTAATTCTGTCTCAGATATTGCCACAGAGTTTTGACACACTAGCATGGTAAGGGAATCATATGACAAGTGCTAAGGATATATCTGTGTTATTTCTTAAGTTCTTGTTTTGTTTGCTTGTAAATTTGAGGGTGGCATTTTATGGTATGTTTTGCTACAGATGTTTTGCATATATAACCAATCTCTTTATCTTTTACATTGGATATTTCTACAGTATATTTGTACTGGATGTCATTGATCAGCATTTTCTTTCAAACTCTTTTGGGGCCTTTAAAAAGAAGCATTTGTCATGGTATGCAGCCACATGCCTGCTCAATGAACTGCGATGCCTTGTGGAAGATGCAACTACTGCAATGCAGGTAGCTAATCTATCACATCTGTCTGATGAAGATTCTATCTATAGATGGGATCCACAACGAGCTAACTATGATGAGGTCAGTCACTTTGTCATCTTTTCACGTTCATGATTTTTCTTCCCATTAATTTTGATAAATTTGAACATATCAAATTTTAGAACTCTATGATGATCAAATTATAAAAAGCATCTGTATTGGTATGAGTTTCTAAAAGCTCACACGGTGCCTTTGTAGAGTGCTGCTTTGTTTACAAGTCTGTGTATATGTATATAGCAATTGATGGATGGGAATGTGGATCTTCTTACTATAGATTGCTAACAAAATCTTCATTTTATGCAGAACATGTTTTCAGGTGATCCTCAGATGCCTGAAATTATGTATTATGCTACAATGATGGCGAGCATTTTTAGTATGATGACGCAAGACCTTACCATGCAGGTATTTGTGTTATCTTCTCCCCATACCTGCTGAGGTTTCCTGTCTGAGTAAAGAAAAAATGCAGGGACAGGAACCACTACTTTACACTTCTTTCATATGTTTTCATCTCTCTCTCTCTCTCTGCATGTGTGCTACTACCCTGTGGTCTGGAATTTACGTAGCTGCAACTGAAGACTATTTTCTTCTTGTAGGAAAGGATTGTTATTTCTCTTGGTCTCAAGACTTCATCAGGAGAGTTGGAGAGCTACAGTCTGATGTGGTCCCTCAGGCCCTTTATTAATGAAGAAGTCTTGCGTCAGGCTTGGAAACTGATTCCATGACTCAGTGGAGGTTTCTGCTGGACAACCACCACCATATGTTCTGTTTTGAAGTGTCAGTTGAGTTTTCCTTTTTTCTTGGTTCGCTGGGTTCTTTGTCATCTCCTATGCTAAGGAAATTTATGCTGGGCTTGGGCCTCAATTCATCAAGAACCTCCAAATCTTGCAAATGCTTTCAGGTGAACCGAGGTTTTTCAGTTGGATTCGACTGGAGCTGCATGCTACTGCACAATTTGTACAGCATTCCAGCAGGTGCCCTTGTTTGAAAGCACACGAAGAAGAGCTTAAAGTGTAGCTGAACCAGAATGTAGTTGATTGCAGTAGAATTTTTTTCTTTTTTTTTTTTTCCTTAATTAGGTCTCTCCCAAATGACCACTCTCTTCATTCTATTAGGAAGAAGATTGCTGGTGGCACTATCCTATTGTTTCAGTAATGATGCATTTGCTTACTTCACTCAGATCTGGGTACTCCTTTTTTTCTACCAAAAAAAATAAAAAAATCAGTACTTGGCGGTATGCGATAGGTCTATTCCAAAGTTTGCAGCTAAACTTAGTTTTCTTTCTAAATTGCTTCGTGTTTGTTTCTGTGTTCGGAGTGCGCAATGTGAATGCATGATTGTTTGTGCCATGTGCTGAAGGATCCAAGGGAAAGTTTATGCTAATTTAGACATGCCAAAGCAGTGTTGCTACTTAGCCATTGAAGCAACGATACCTTATATGCCATTTTCCGGTCTTCACTTTTGGCTAGAGGACAACGGAAATGCACAGAAAATGTCTTGATCTGTGGTGCTTATTCCTTCCGCTGGTTTTATGTCATTTTACGCTCAAATGAAAATTTAAAATTTTAAATAAAAAATGCCTCAAGAGTGTTTTGATTAATTATAAGATTGGTGTCCAATCAACTAGTAGACTTAAAACAGCCTGGATTTGAATGGGAATGCAGCCAAGGATCAACAAACAACCTATATAACGAGGAAAAACAGGTGAGAGGTTAAGTACAAGAATCAGTGATCTGTGTGACTCCAGCCTGTTCTGTTTGACTCCAGCCATCCAATGCAATCTACTCGCTTCGAGATGCAATCCTACTCGCTTCGAGTAGAATAGCTTATTTATTTATTTATTTATTTTGGTTATGTGTATAGTTTCTTTTCCTTTTTTTTTTTTGGGGGGTGCGGGGGGAGAGGGTTGCTCCATTTGGCCTCACTTTTGTTGCGAAGGAGCAAAGACCTTTTCAGCTGACTCTAATGAAGTCTGGCAGAGCTGAGGTTCATAAAAGCTGCTGTCAAGTGGCAGATGTGCAGTTATGCAAATGTGATTGTCAGTGCGTCACATTGTGAAGGTGATTAAAAAAATGACAAGGAAGAGAGCGGCTCAAGAAATATGATTTGAAATCAACTAGAGAACGGTTTACATTTTCTTTACACACGAAAGCTATCACATGAAATGATTTCACATCCCCCCATATAACCATCTTTTATTTGTAACTATGATTCTTCAATTTTTCCGGACAGCCCACCATGTTTTTGTCATCCTCGGATCAAATTCAGAAGTTTGGACCAGCAGCAAGAATCTCTTCTTGAAGGGAGTTGTCCTCTCCAATCTTGTAGTTGGTGAAAACCTCAAAATTTTTCTTGAACAGACCAGCCAGCTTCAACCGAGTGTCCTTGTATGCCTTCTTATCAGACCACTGCAGAAATTCACATGAACCAACAAAATTTTGTTTACCCCGACAACCTAATAGTAAAAAATTTATATGGATTGGCAAGAAAAAGGTAACTTACAGCATTGATTGGATCCAAGATATCCAAAGGAACACCGTCGACCTCAGTTGGGATCTCAAGTCCAAACACATCAGTCTTTGCAAAATTTGCCTGAAGAAGGCTCCCAGAGTGAATGGCGTCAATGATCTTACGGGTATATGCCAACTTAATACGGCTCCCAGATCCATAGCTGCAATTCAATGAAAACTTAAAATTGGTCAAGATACAATTCTGGTGTTATTCAGTTTAACATTTGGTTTGAACCATTGAATAGCACTATTTATTAGACCCACCGGCCACCAGACCACCCAGTGTTGACTAGCCATCCAGTTGCACCATGCTTCTGCATTTTGGCAGCCAGCATAGCTGCATACTTGGTAGGATGTAGCATGATGAATGCTGCACCGAAGCAGGCTGAAAATGTGGCCTGTGGCTCTTTGATACCATCCTCTGTGCCAGCTACCAGGGCAGTGTAGCCACTGATGAAATGGTACATGGTCTGTGCCAGGCTCAGCTTGCTAACAGGTGGGAGCACACCGAATGCATCGCAAGCTAGGAGGATAACATTCTTTGGATGTGGGCCGACACATGGCAATTTTACATTTGGGATGTACTCGATGGGATAGGCAGCACGAGTATTCTCTGCAACAAAAGCAAAACATCATATGAGAAGTTTGACAAACTTGTCCTTAATCTTGCATCATGTATTTCAATTCCTGCAGTTTCCCATATACCTGTGACAGATTTGTCCGAATAGTCCACCTCTCTGGTGTGCTCCTCAAAAACCACATTCTCCAAAACTGCAAAGCACACAAATTGTGAGAACTTTCGTTCAAGTACCAGAAGTTATAGCCGGAAATATTCAGATATGTTACCTGTGCCGAACTTGATGGCATTCCAAATATCAGGCTCCTTCTCTCCGGACAGATCTATGCACTTGGCATAGCAACCACCCTCAATATTAGACACACCATTTTCACTCCAGCAATGTTCATCATCTCCAATTAGGTATCTATTGTGGTCAGTAGACAGTGTGGTCTTTCCAGTACCTAAAAATAAGAAAACATTGCAAAGGAGAACTCATCAAAAACCAAGAACGCACAAGTTAAAGAGATTATGAACAGCCAAGTCTCTAACACAGGGCAACGAGAGAGAGAAACATATCAGTATGGCAAAGGGATGGATAGGGCTGAAAGATGGGGGCTATCGATCCGCCAATGATACTGTACCTGACAAGCCAAAGAAGAGGGCGACATCTCCATCTTTGCCCATATTGCATCCAGAATGTAAGGAGAGGATTTCACGCTTAGGCATGAGATAATGCATTACACTGAACAAACCCTTCTTCATTTCCCCGGCGTACTGCGTGCCGAGTATGACCATTTCCTTCCTAGCAAGATTGACATCTATGCTAGTAGAGGATGTCATGTAGTGTGTATAACGATTACATGGAAACTGCCCAGCATTGTATATAGTGAAGTCCGGAGTACCAAAATCCTCCAGCTCTTCAGGTGTGGGTCGGATACACCTGCCACCGACCCGGTTATCCAATTTTGCACACATACACTTAACACTTATCATCATAGGCCTAGTTACTCCATTGGATTTCTGGGTATATGGGACAGACATGGTAATATGTAGTAAATATATTCAACATTTATATTTAGGCCAACGATGAGATGACTTATCTGGGTCTGGTTTGCCATTTGGCGAAGAGGGCAAGAAACATATAAACATTTGTATTTGCAGATAAAAGGCTCTTCTATTTTTACTTACATGTTGTGCATGAACAAGGAATGATAAGCTCTAGCGGAGACAATTCGAACTTTGATTCTGTGCTCCGGATCCCAGTTCAGGAATTGATCATTCACAAACACCTGAAACATAAGATATTCATCACATCAGTTACACAAAATACAAATTCTTAGTACAAGATCATATATGACTAGAGGATCATCATTAAGGCATTCCAAGCTTATCGTAGACCCATTACCTCAAAAATGTTCCTAGAACACAGTTAAATTTTTCTTAAATTTTGTGGGGACGGTTTAACGAACACAAACACAATTTTACTGTGAAACTCAAGTTTGCCTAGGATATTAACCATCTTCAAAGTCTTTGAAGTGCTGTTAATAAAATGAATAAAAAAGGTAAAATGAAATTTTGCAAGAATAAATTGAAGATAATATATATATATATATATTTCTATATATATATATATATATACTTTTGAGAGATATAGACAAGGAAATTACATGGGTATAGACAAGGAAGGTGCTCCCCAAGGCATGAGGGACACCTTTAGGCCAATTTGAAGAAAAAGACAAGAAAGATACTATCAAACAACAACAGCACGTCACCAATAGGCCACAACACAACCATGCCACTTTCTTTGGATAATATCATTTTCAATGATCGTTTTTATTCCTGTGAATCTGTGTGATTAGTGTGTCAACTGATCTCCACTTTCCTCTGCTTTTTCAAGACTTGATATACAAACAAAGCATGAAGCGTGTGCAAGTCAGATGCCAACAAGAGAGAGAGGGACTAAAAACCAGACACCCTGAATCAATTTCTCTCTTGCAAAAACCAACTTGCCAATTTTGATTTAGTCTTGTCATTGATTCAGATTTAGGAAATTTTAGGATGAAGAAACACGCTTTTAGATGACTAAATCCAATTTTGGGCCAGTCACTTGAGATAAGACGAACCCAAAAAGAGAAAAGGCAAAAAGTAGAGCAATATGGTATACCTTGTCCAAGGAATTCAAGTAATCAACAGCCCTTTCTCTGTTTACCATGAAAGTATGCTCATCCATCTCAATATTAGGTGAACCCCTACCATATCAAAACATATCTCGAATAACTAATTACATGTATCCAAATTAAACCCATGATTTTCTAGAGAGAGAGAGAGAGAGGGGACTTACTTGCCCCACCAAAGTTCCTCCGCAGTGGTCTCATCCTTGACGACACGCTTATCTCTAGGAGATCTGCCAGTCTTGGCACCGGAGAGAGTGGCCAAAGCTCCACTGGATGTGATAAACGAACCCTTCTCATACTTGATTGCTTGTTCATACAACTCTGCAAATTCCAAACCCGAACATTAAAGAGAAAATCATGAGACAAAGGACAAAACTTGGGATTTGATTTAATTTATGATCATTTTAATGAAAATTTTACCAGCAGGAGAGAGATTGTAGAGGACGTGAGTGAACTTCAGGGAGCTATCGCTGACGCTGATTGTCGGGGTGTGGTAATGATGATGCACCACGTGTCCGGTCTTCTTCGCCGGATCTCCCTTCACCACCTTGGGTCCGGTTTCTCTCGTCAGCGATGCCAACGATGCACTGCAAGCAAACACAAATATTTATTCCATCCATATCCCAAAATATTCTAATCAACAAATAAACCAAAAAAAAAAAATACATAAACCGCCTTTTTTTCTTTTCCAGTAGAATAATCATAAATCTTCCGTCGGACCCACCCAAATCGTGTGGGTCCCACTAGAAATTTCCACTTGAATCAAACCTATCTTCTCTTCTTCGCTTTTTTTTTTTTTTCTCCATTTTTCTTAAAAGAAAAAAATTATTATTTCTTCTGAAGGGTAAATTTTTACGATCTCAGTAATCATAATTATCAACGACGTGGTAGAAAATCATGGGTGGCAACCTGATGGATTGAAGATTTACCCAAATCGTGTGGGTCCCACCAGAAATTTCCACTTGAATCAAACCCATCTTCTCTTCTTCACTTTTTATTTTTTTTCTCTATTTTTCTTAAAAGAAAAAAATTATTATTTCTTCTGAAGGGTAATTTTTTACGATCTCAGTAATCATAATTATCAACGACGTGGTAGAAAATCGTGGGTGGCAACCTGATGGATTGGAGTTGTTGTTTTTGGCGTTCTTCTTCGGACATAGTAGAAAACGCGCCTTGAGTTCCCTTAATGGGCGTGGTGGGCGTAGACCTCTTCTTCTGAAGAGAGTGCAGCTCATCAATTGTCTGCGCCTTCACCGGAGTCGCACTGTCATCATGACAGATACCGTTGTTCTTCTTCTGGGTTGTCTGAATTTTTGCCAGCCCTTTCCTCGTCGGTCCTCCCTTCACATTCGCCGAGGCAAAGCTGAATTCTCCGTTCTCGATTCCTGCCATCTTTTCCCCTACAAAACAACACATAATTTCGTCAGATGTTAAACTATAGAGAGAGGAACAATAGAGAGAGAGAGAGAGAGAGAGAGAGGACCAACCTAAATTTTCGAATGAAAAAGTGAGAGAAGTTTCTTCTAAAAGAAAGTTACAAAGGACACCACCATCCAACGGGTGGAGGTACAGTCGATGTTTGCTGTTCTCGAGATGATAGAAAGCAAATACAATGGATGGGAGAAACAGAAAGCACCAAGCTCCCCTTTAAAGGCTTCACGAGCCCAACTTAACCATACTTTAACCCCGCATAAACTCTACCCTGGTTGAATCATATCCCAATCGCGGTCAAGCTCCGCAAATTGCGAAATAATTTTTTTCTTTTTCCTTTTTTTTTTAATATTTATTATTTTTATAGTAAAGGGCTTATTTAGGAGCAGAGCTGCCTTTTCCTCTCTTGGTTGATATTTTGAGGAGACAATACCATATTTTTTGACAGAGCCTTCTAGGTAAATACCCAAAAAAAAAAAAAAAAAAAAGTTAGCAAATTTCCAAACGCAGCCTAAGCGGTGAAGCAGGGAGGCCGAACGCACCGTACGTTGGGGGTGGGATATAATATTAAACTGGATTGAATTCCGATTTGGGTTCCGAAAATAACGTCAATATCTCGGGTGAAATTTTCGGGTACCGGTTGAGATTTTAATCGTGTGTGCTCTCTCATACTAAAAGATCTGGTATGAAAAGTTAAAAGAGTCAATCGGCGTCGTCTCGCCACAAACACGTTTAAAAACGTTTGACCTTTGAGATTAATCTTAATCATTTATCATAACCCCATAGAATGCAATGATTGGTTGGCAATGAATTAAATATAAATATTCTTTTATAAATCATACAAATCCCGAAATAATTAACTTACGCGTCAGATAAAATCAGCAACACCTCGTGTCTGACATACTGTGATTAAAATCTTTAAAATTTTCTATCTTTAATATATCTTGTAATTATTTTCTAAGTTGGAAATGCTTTATATTTAACATGAACAATTAAAAAATCCGTAAATTTTATATTAAAAGAATTTTAATTTATAAATAATTACGTAAGACTGATAAGAATTGATAAGAAATTTTTATCTTAACATGGTATGTATTAATATGATACTTAATTAGACGGCTATTGTATCGATAAATTTTTTTTGATATTCTTGAATTGATTGATGACATAAATGGTAAAAAGAAGTCTCTAGAATTCTTAATTCGTTATTTGCTGGCCAAAACTCAATTAATAATGAGAAGAAGAAAGTTTTAAACAAAATTAGATGACAAAGGGATAAGAGTTAAATTTTTCTAGAAATGGTTGTAATAAATGCACAGGTCATCATGCGCCGCCGGGGATGAGTTTGGAAAAAACAATAATTTGATGTGAATATTTGTAGTATGGACCCTGTGAAACAGCGGGCAGGTAATCTCTTGTTAGTAGTGTCCCATACCATCCGTACAAAGCTCCATTGCATGTCAATTGCTCTTTTCTCATTAACGTCCGGTAAGATCTTATGTATTCATCCTCATTATTCGAAACTTTAGAATAAATTCACAAAAATCTGATCCGACCATAGGATGCCACGAATGGTATATGAATCAAGTTAAATTTAAATAATAAAATTTTAAATTCAAAAATTTATCGAATAGTATGATAACATATATTAATATATTATTATAATATAAAAAATTAAATTAAATAAAATATATATTATATATATATATTACTTATCGAATTCAAGTCCATTTTGATAGAGTGACCCCGAATAACTATCAACACTCGAGAGGGTAATAACTGATTCTTTGTGGACACTCTAGGGTAAATAAATTGATAGGATAATAACTGTCAACACAATATGGTTTTCCCTCTCGAGTTCAAGTTCATATTGCCAATCCCGAATGATAAGGTAGGTAGGATGGTTTGTGAACACTCTATCCAAGAGTGCTGATACCAACTCTATTAAATCTAACTCAATCATTGACATATATAGCTTAGCACAAATTAGAAGAATCAAGCCCTCTCGAACACTCCACAACTCTGCGACCGAGCCCTTTGACCCGTAATCCAAACTCATTTCTAATTAAACCTCCACTCCCAACACGTCCAATATTGTTGCACACCGAACCATCTGTGTTTAGCTTGTATTGACCCGTAGGTGGAGGTGACCATGTGATCCACCTAACCACTCATGGGGGCGTCATAGTCTCCTTTGAGAATGCTTTGAGAATGCATACCATCATTCACGAGAATAGTTGAGAGCCATCCTCACCACGCCTTGTCGGGAAAACTCCCTCCCATCAAAGACGACTCTACAACGCCCTTTCCAAATGGTTCATAAAGTATAAACAAATGTCATGGCCCATGGGCAACCCATATGTATGGCATGGGATTTATAGTTTCGAAAAATCCGATTTTTTTTTGGGAGTCATGCAAACACTAAATTCCACAAAAATGAAGACTTTAGTATCTCGGACCATACCTGGCGAACTGTGGAGCAATCTCGGAATAGGTGGAAAGTAGTTTCTTCAAATTCCTTACAAAGTGGGCATGAAGGATCGTTCAAGAGCTTCCTTTTGAAATGGATAGTATTAATTATTAAGCTATCATGGATCAACAGTCAAAGCATGAACTTAACTTGTTCCTGGCACTGCAAACTCCATATCCATTTCCATTAACCAGTCATGGGTGCCTCAAATGTTTCTCTTAAACTGAAGAATGTGTATGTCGATCTAAAAGAAAGCTCACCCGAGGATGTACTTGTCTAGTAGAGAAAATCTCTTGACTCCTCATCTTGTGGAATCAACACCGCCCTGATCTCATCCATAATACTTTCGGAAGTACTTTTATCAGGCCAGCTAAGTCCCAAACTCTCTCTTGCATAATGAACTATTTTACCCTCGATCTTTTCAAAGCAGCTACTTCTCTTGCTAAGATACGTTGAATTAAAGGGGTATCGCCCACCCAAACATTCTCCCAAAAGTCAATAAATGACCCATAATCGATTTTCTTACGCAATCCACCTCGAATAAGCTCCTTTACTTGTAGTAACACTCGCCATAAAGGAGAACAAATAGATGGTCTTTGACAATTAAAGAAATTCTCCACTCATGTATTTGCCTCGTAGTGTCTCATCCCAAAGAGCCTTCTTCCCTAAAAGTAACCTACATGCCAATTTAGCTAACAAAGATCTATTCATTTGTCATGCTATTGTGATACCCAATCCACCCTGATTCTTGGCTAGCACACCACACTCCGCCTAATGGCATGAGGTTTCCGGATCTCTTCTAAATCCCCCCCACAAAAAATTGTGCTATAATTTGTCTAACTGGAGGCAAATATATCCTGGTAACCAGGTGGACTGCATAGCATATGTTGGGATAGTAGATGTAACTGCCTAGATTAGAGTATGATGACCCATTGTACTCAACCTTCCAACCAGTTATCTTGTTATGGACCCTCTCAATTAAATACTAACAGTAGTTTCGATGAACTTAACTTTGAATGAACATAACTCCTAAATACTTCCCCAAGTCCTTAGAGAGGAGGAATTGGCATTGGCTAGCCAAAGTATGCTTCAAAACCACTGGAGCTTATGGAGACACAAATAGCTTAGATTTCCTGGGGTTGACCACCAGATCACTCATATCCCCAAACTCCAGCAGACATTCTAGGATCGCGAATAAACTCTCGGGCTTGGTATTTGCAAATAATATAAGATCATCAGCAAAAAATAGATAGGATACTACAAATTCGTTGCTAGAGACAAGGATAGGCACCCAAAGACCCTGGTTAACCCTGCTCTGGATAAAATAAGACAACTTCTCCATAACTAATAAGAATGGATATGGGGTCTTCCTATCTCAATCCTCTCCCCAAAGCAAAGTTCGATAACACCTCTCCATTCCACAGAAGTGCCCACTGAGTATGGCAAAAAAAAAAAACTTGATTAGATGAATAATCTGATTCGGAAGCTAGAAGTCCTTTAAAATCTGTCCCAAGAAAGACCAATTTACACAATCACAGAACTTGTGGGGATCTATCTTCAAAACCATTCTTCAGTGTTTTCCCTTCATGCATAACGAATGTATTAATTCCTATGAGACAATAATATTATCCAATATGCTCCAACTTGGGAGGAAACTACTTTAATGAGGATCAACAAATTTCTATAGAACAGGTTGTAGTCGGTGAACCAAGACCTTTGCAAGTACTTTGTAACTTATATTCAATAAGCTAATAGGCTGAAAATTACTCAAGCTATGTGGATGGCCTACCTTTGGAATCAAAGCAATAAAGGACCACAGAAGATCTTTGTGAAATTCTCCATCCCTAAAGGCCTCCACTATATATCAATGAAGCATAGGGTGCACATCATCCTAGAATTTATAGTAAAATAAAGGCTATATATCGTTTGGACTTGGAGCTTTCAATCCTTTTATCGAGAATACTGCTACCCTAACCTCTGATTGCTCAGTAAGTTTGCACAAGAATTGTCGATCAGCCAAGTCCATAGTTTTTTGCCAATGCTCACCATCCCCAATAATCCCACTGACCGTGGAGCATGCAAACAAATCCCAAAAGTAAGAGATCGCATGTTTCTTAAGCACATCCGAGTCGGTACACCTTTCCTCATTGATCTTGATTTGCACTATCCGATTCTGATTCCTATGAACAAATGTTATGAGATGATAAAATCTGGTATTACGATCATCTTTGTAGAACCATAGAATCTTAGACTTTTGGTGCCAAAAGATTTCTTCCGTGTCCTAAATTCCATGCAGTTCACCTAGCAATCGATTTTCAAAATGTCTCAAGAATGCAGATTTGCTATAAAATGGGGACCTTGAATACAGGTGATTTACTCAAATTGGAATTAACTCTGATCTTCTCTTTTTATTATTTTTTTTAAATCACTTATATTCGATAATTATATTGAAACTGACCATATTCAGTTTGTGCTGGGTTGGATCTTTAGTAGACAAAACTTTTTAACACCTATTTATGTCATATATAAAATTCAAATCCAAGAACTTATTTAATAAATACCAATATAAAATCATTGTACTAACAAATGCTTGTTTTTATCACTTTTCTATCCATGAGAGTCAAATTGAATTGATTCAACCAAATAGAGCAAATGCCACACA
This sequence comes from Dillenia suffruticosa, assembly GCA_033439265.1. Classification (NCBI taxonomy): domain Eukaryota; kingdom Viridiplantae; phylum Streptophyta; class Magnoliopsida; order Dilleniales; family Dilleniaceae; genus Dillenia; species Dillenia suffruticosa. The sequence goes on from JAVTVX010000027.1 coordinate 6,659,410, forward strand.
ACAAAAAATAAGTTTTTTTCAATGGTCTTTTTCCAACGTTTAAATATTTTATCATTGATATTTTTCTTTTCTTGATATTTATAGACAAAAATGTCAAAAAATTCGATATTCCACTATGTTTAAGAGAAAAAAATGTCGGAAAAGGTAATTATCTCATAAAATAATGCTGGCGGGAACCTTTCTCAACGTTTCAGTGAAATATTTGTCAAAGCTAAACTGCATATGCCAATATTTTTATTTAAAAACATTGGCATATGCAAAGGAATCCCTGACATTTTCGAGAGAAATGTCGGGAGGATGTTTAAAACCTTACACATCACTTCTTCCATCTTCTCTCTCTTTTCTCTTTTTCCTCTACCTCTTTGTCCATTCACTATCGTCACTAAATCTCGCTGAATCTGAAGATCCTTGTCCAACCAATCACCATTGTTTTGCGCCGCTATTGAAGAAAGTTGCCAGAGATGCATTCTTCCATTAACACAATCTTCTGTCGTAGGTAAGTTCCTCCATTTTCTAAAGCCATTAATGAACTATTACTATTTTTGGATGCCCATACATGATTAGGGTTTTGAGTAGGGAAAAATTAAGGCAAAATTAGGATGAAGTTGGGACAAAATTAGGATGAATTCAAGTTAATTTAAGATTAAATTAGGGAATGTTCCTATTAATTAGGTTAAAATTAGGACAAAATTAGAACAAAATTTGGGTAAAATTAGGATTTATCATTTTGGATTTCGGGTTTAGAACTTATAATAAAATTAGGGTTTAGGGTTTGTTTGCTTTTATTAATAAAGCTAAATATTCATATAAAAGTAAATCTCATATATACCAATTAAAAATTATTAACAAATTATAAAAATAATATATATAAAAGATAATATTAACAATTATTATTAATAAATTATATAAATATGCTATATATGTAAATAAATTCCATATATACTTTTATTAATAATATAATATGTATATATGCTATAGTTAATGATTATTTTATTAACATATATTATTTTTTATATGTAATGCATATAAATTATTAATAATTTTTAAAAGTTATATATATAATATAACATTAATGATTATTATTAATAAATTATATAAATATGCTATATACATAAGTAAATCCTATATATAATTTTATTAATAATATATATACTATATATGTATTATTTTTGGGATTTAAGTTTAGATATAATATTTATTTTTATTAATAAAAGATAATATTTACTTGCAAAATAAATTTTAAAATATTTGTATAGACAAATTTACTTTTATGTATATATATATAGGTATATATATGTATGTGCGTGTAATTTGCTTATAACTTAGAATTTGGCTATTAATTTAGCAATATATACCACATTTTACAACAATTGATATGTATATTGGTTTAAATGATGGACATACACATATATATATCGATTGATTTGCATATTTTTAGTACACACACACACAGATATATATATATATATATATATAGATATATGTTTCTATGATGGATATTGATAAAAATTTGATGATAAGTATAAAGAGTAGTTATTTATTCATTATTGATGGTATCTGGCTTAACAACGAAAACTTTCTTTATTCTCATAAGATCCCAATGTTCTTGCAATTATCCAATAAGAAATCCCTAACAATTTCAATTTTTTTTTAATCTTCTAGAATTCTAATTCTTTTGAATTCTCGAAAAGGAAGAAAATTTTTCTAAAACTTTAAATTTTCTTTAATCTTAAAGGATTCTAAGTTTTTTAAAAGTTTTTTACCACAATTCCTACCATTTCAAAAAATTTCATACAAAAGGAAAGTAGTTTCCTATACCTCCTGGAAAGCTATATATATAAAGCAAAGACAATCTATCAAGATACATCTAGATACCCAGAAAAGGATACCCAGTATTCTCTCTCTACACGTATCATAAAGGAGGCCACTCAATTTTATAACATCAAAGGTGTGGCTTTATGCCCAATTCTATATCATCAGAGGTACGGTTTCGTACTCCATTCTATATACTGTCAGAGGTACATCTTCATACTCAATTATACACATGTAATATGTTTATCATTTTTCTCTTCATGCATACATCGTACATAGGGCCATATTTATAACTCTTTACATAGAATATATAAGAGTGCGAATTTTATATACACAACACAAAATCGTATCTGAAACTCCTCAGTCTTTTTATTATCACTCTATTTAATTTGAAGGTCGAAATCACCCCACCGAGCCAACCCTAACGGGGTTTTGGTAAGTTTTTCTATTGATGACAACCTGGCCGACACACTGACACTGATCAACTCTACATAGGGCATACAAAGACAACACAAGGCTATAATTTGGGCTCTCTAAATCTTTTCTCTTTCTTTTACTATTTTTTCTGACTTGAGTATCGAAATCCCCCCGCGAGATCATGCCTAGTGAGGTTCTTGCAAGTCTCCTATTCGAGAAGATCTGGCAAACACATCGGCGCAGGCTCCTTATTCGAGTCGAAAGAACAGGTATCTATGGAGTCAATTTTTGGTTTCAACAGATTGGCGTCGTTGTGGGAAATGACTAACTGATTAGCAAAAAACGTTTCATGCTCTGTTTCATTCTACCTCCCATATTGCCAGGCATGGAGTGGAGGACTGAATGTCTAATCCCCTGGACCAGTCGTAAGTACATGCTGCAAGACCAAAGCCCATACTTTTAGGGAAGTCCTTACGGCCCAATACTACTTTGTAAATGTTCTAATATTCGTAACTGGTTTTTTTGATATGGAATCTTGCCTTATACTCTCGTACCAATAATATTTTTATTTTGCATGTTCTGTCACTCCTTTGCAGTGTTTTGATCACATTAAACACGCAGCAACCAAAAATAATTTTGAGTAACAACCACCCTCAATATGGTCAAATTGCTATCCCTTGCAATGCCATCTCTTAGAAGTATTACTGAACACCAAACATATGAAGGTCAAGTTCAGGATATCTCTCGATATCAGAGTGACAAATTATGATCCGAATCTATCAAAAGCCCCGATTTATGAAACTTAGGCCCTTGTACCCATAAAACTCTTGTTTGTCACTCTCTCTTTCTCTTGCAAGCCAATCTTTAGGCCTTACATGGGAATTCTCTCAACAATTTATGTTCATTGCCTACTACTGCTTTGTCAAATTTCTATATATTTTATCACTTTTTCATTACATCTTGATTAATCGAGGTTCAGGTTGTCCAGTCTATCACTCTTATCTCTTTTGCAAGCCCATTCTCTCAGCTTTACAACTCGAAACGCATTATCAATACAAGTCCTGACACTCGATCGGGTGGACGTGGCCCATACTTGGCTATACGCCTAATTCGACTCAGGATCTAATTCCCATTCTCGGCTCTATACCTAATTCGTCTTAGGAGCTACCTCCCATTCTCGGCTCTATGCCTGATTAGACTTGGGGATCTAACTTCTATTCTTGGTTCTATGCCTGATTTGTCTCGGGATCTATCTCCCATTCTCAGTTCTACACTTGATTCGACTTGGGATCTACCTCCCACTCTTGGCTCTGTGCCTGATTCAAAATGGGATCTAACTCCCACTCTTGCCTCTATACGTGATTTGATATGGGTTCTAACTCCCACTCTCGGTTTTACACCTTAGATAGTATTCTCTTGGCCTTACGTTCATATGGTAACTTGGTCTTCTGCATTATATAGGCCCCGACACTTGGACAGAATTCAACTTACTTTCTTTCGGTCTTTTGCATTATATAGGCCCCGATGCCTGGAGGGAATTCAATTCCCTTTCTCTTGGTCATGTATTTATATGGCTACTCTGCACTTGATAGAATCCAACTCCCTTTCTCTTGACACCACAACATACCTATTGCAACATTGTTTCAGTATATTCTCTCGGCTCTGATACTTAATACTCTCTCTGCTATAACACGTTCGACAACAATCCAACGCTCAAGTCACCCCATCACAAAACAAGAATGCAAGGATAATAAATGAATCTATTTCTCATTTATACAAGGTCCTATACACACTGTACAGTATAGCGGAGGTAGCAAATTCTCTGTAACAAGATGGGACTATGATCGCTCTTCTGCCAATCTCTCGGCTACTCACAGCTCGGCCCCATTCTCTCTTACATTGATCTCTAGACTCTCGCACTCATCAAGAGCTATGACTCTAGGTCAATCTTCAGATTTTCAACTTCTACTATTCATAACATAGGCACATTTTACTCTTGGCTACTGCTGGGTCAAACACTCTAGCTTAAATCTCTTAACCTCTCGGTCTTTTTATCTTTCGAACTCCTGGCCTATCGACTACTGGTCTCCGGATCTCTCGATCACTCGACCTCCTAGACTCCAAACCTCTCGATTTCTTGACCTCCCATTCACTCGACCTCTTGATCGCACCACAAATTTTGCAAACCCTACAATCAAGATTTTTCTCAAACAATTCTCACAATCTATCTCAAGCACATTCCACATTTCATGCTCCACTTTCATGCCTCTTCCGATTCCCAATTCACTCTACTCCTAATACTATTTTTCCAAAATGTCATTAGAAGTAAGAGATAAATGATGGTACTTGCCTTAACAGCAGAAACTTTCTTTATTCCCGTGAGATCCCTACTCTCTTGCAATCATCTAATAAAGAAGAAAATCCTTAATAAGTTTAAACCTTCCTTAATCCCCTAACATTCTAATTCTCTTGGATTCTCGAAAAGGAAGAAAAGTTTTCTAAAATCTTAAACTTTCCTTAATCTCAAAGGATTTTAAATCTTTTAAAAGTCTGACCATAATTTCTACTATTTCGTAAGACTTCATACAAAAGGAAAGCAGGGTTTCTTACACCTCTTGGAAGACTATATATATAAAGCAAAGATAATTGATCAAGGTACATCTAGATACCCACAAGGGGACACCCAATATTCTCTCTCTCTATATGTATCATAAAAAAGGAGGGCACTCAATTCTATACGATCAAATGTACGGTTTCATGCCCAATTCTACATCATCAGAGGTACAGTTTCATTATCCATTTTATACACCGTCAGAGATATATCTTTATACTCAATTATATATACATAATATGTTTATCATCTCTCTTTGCATGCATACATCATATGTAAGCCCATATTTGTGGCTTTCTACACATAATATACATGGGACTAATTTTATACACATAACACAAGGCCGTATATGAGACCTTTAGTCTTTTTATTATCACTTTATTTGACTTGAGTGTCGAAATCCCCTATCGAGTCAGTCCCAGTAGGGTTTTTGTAGGTTTCTCCATTGACGATGACCAAATCGATGCACCAACACTGGTCCTTTACCTAGGGCACACAGAGGCAACACAAGACTATAGTTTAGGATCTCTCAGTCTTTTCTCTTTTTTTTTTACTACTTTTTATGATTTAAACGTTGTAGTCACCCGCCTGGTCTGCCCCACTGGGTTCTTGCAGGTCTCCCATCCAAGAGGATCTGGTGAACACATCAACAGAGGCTCCCTGTTTGAGTCGAAAGAGCAGGTATTTGTGGAGTTAATTTTTGGTTTCAATAATTATATATTTTGTATATTAGTTTAATGTTATCTTTACATGTATATAATATTTATTCATTATATATATTAGTTTTTGTATTTTGATTAATATATATATATATATATATATGTATGTATGTATAGAAAATGAATGTTGACTCTAAATTTATTATTAGTTTGTTAATATCCAATTACTTTAAATATTTTATATGTATATTGGTATAATATTTCCTTTGCAAATAATACTCCTTCATTATATATATTGATTTTTCTCTTTTGATTAACATATATATGTATGAAAAATGAAAGCTGAGTCTATATTCATTATTGGTTAATTAGTTATTCTCTAATTACTCTATATTTATTTCATTCATTATTGATTTTACATGTTACAAACATTTAATTTTTGTGTTAGAAACATATTTCAGGGAAGAGAAAAATATAAGAAATCAGAATTACGAAATCATTCGAGAAAACACTGTGAACATATGTTGATGAGTGCCTGAATGAAGAAAGAATCTCTACTTTGTAGGATACTACGTTTGGTAATGTATCAAAACTAAGTATTAATTATAAGTATATTGAGTTTAATCATCTATTAGTGTATGATCTTATATTTTATAACTGATGATTTTCAAAGTATTCGAAAAATAGGAAGGTCCACTCTCAATGACATATGGGACCTAATCTCTTAGCGAATTATGGTGTCCTTCAATGCTGAGTTACAACCCATTGAGCAAGAGTCACAAATACTAGTCAATTTTTGTGATCTTGTAATTAAAAGTTTGTGATTTTGCTCTCTTAGTCATAGAGGTTAACACAATATCCCTGCAACATCAAAAAAAGAAATGAAATCTTTCATCAAGATACTTATTTGATTTGTTTCTTTTTATTATTGTTGCAACATGTTTTAATTCAACATTTTCTTAAATATTTCTTTTTAAAATTGAAAATAAGGACGGTGCTAATACATTCGTACTCAAATCAATTTCTACAAAATTTGAAAAGTATAGATATACTCAAAAAAATATTATGATGAAGAGAAGATTGCTGAAGAGGCTTCAGCAAATATTCTGGAGGGTCACAACTCATGTGAATAGGAGGATATTGTTGCATACTGATACTTAAGATATGGAAAGGTAAAAACATATTTTATTTAATAACATTTTGTTTACTTTTATATACTTATCATAATAATTCAAAATATCTTGTATGAGAAGTCTAAATCAGTAGGGTAAAGCCAATTATAGCAAACGCATATACACATTTGCGGTACAAAGTTATTTGTGAGACAAGCAAAAGAATTGGTGATTGTTTTAAATAATAATGTCATATTTAATAATATTTTTTTAGTTGCTAATAATTTTGTTTCAAGAATTAACGATAGTGCATTCCTAATAGAGTTGAACTATACAAAACTACCTATAAGGCAGTTCATATGTTAATGCAGAATATGTTAATATGATGATAAATTACAAGAACTTTAAATAGCTCTTATTTCTAAGTATTTGTGATGATATTTTATATATATTTCTATACATAGGAATGTGCTGATGATATGATGGCAACTCAACAAATCGTCTCAATGCAAAGGATAGACACTACTAAAAAATACGGATTTAGCAACAGAAATTATCGATAGTAAAAAACCTGTCGTAAATAGTGATAGAATTGTGATAGATTAATGAGAGACGAGTTACTGACACATTAGAGATGGATTTTTTTTCGTCGCTAAAAAATCTGTCGCTAATCCCTCATTGATAGCGGTCCAAGGAAAAAAATAAAAAAAAATAAGAAAAACTATCAGCGACGGAAAAATTCCGTCGTTTATGTTAAAACAAAAATAAAAGAAAATATGTAAAACTATTAGCGATGGAATTTTTTCATCACTAAAAAGTCTATCGTTAATTCATCACTAATAGCAGTCCAAGATAAAAAAAAAATTAAAAAAAAAAATATCAACGATAGATTAGCGACGGAAAAATTCTGTTGCTAATAATATTCAAAGATAAAAAAATTAAAAAAAAGAACTATCAGGGATATAAATTTTTTGTCGCTAATCCGTCGCTGATAATTCCTTTTTTTACTTTATTTTTATTTTATTTTTTATTTTATTTTATTATTTTATAAATCTTTTTTATTTCATTTTTTATTTTTTATTTATTTATTAATTTATAATTATTTTTATTATTTTTATAATTCTTTTCTTTATTTTTTAATTTTATTATGTGAGAGTGAAATAAATATTATAAAAAAAAGTGAGAGTTAGATAATAATAAAAAATAAATAAAAATACTTCACAAAATACGTTATAGTCCAATGGTTGTAACACTCAAATATCAACGCCAACGCCTATGCTCGGATTCGATTTCGGGTGAGACAATTTTCACACAAAAAAAGATGGCAGTAGAAGGGGCTCGCGGAGGCAGGGGTGAAGGAAGGTGAGGCACGCGGGCGGGCAGGGGTGTGGGCAGGTGTGTGCAGGAGTACGGGCCCGTGCAAGTACAGCCAAGCGCCAAGAATCAGTGACGAAATTTTTAGTGACGGATTTTTTTTTTCGCTAATCTGTCATTGATATTTTTATAGATTTTTTGCTATTAACGACAGATTTTTTAGTAACGAAAATATTCCGTCGCTGATAGTTTAGCAACGGAATTTTTTCTGTCTGTAAATTAGCGACCAGGGTTTTAGCGACGGAATATTTACTATCAGTGACGAATATTTCTGTATTTTTATTTTTTTAGTATTGATGGTTGTTTATTTTTTTTTGAAATAAATTATGTGGATGATTGTTTATTTTTTAAAAATGTATATTATGTTTGTTTAATGTAATGAGTTATTTAGTATTGATAGTTGAATGGTTGTTTGTTTAAATTATGAAGTTTATAATTATTATGGTTGATATTTGATGTTGTGGTTGATGGTAATGTGATAAACAAATTTGGATTTGATTTAGATTTGGAAGCATATTTTGGTAACAAACACAAACAAACTATACATTAAAAATACATACATACATATATATATATATATATATATATATATATATATATATATATAGCCCTTGCCTATGTTTCTAAAGACAAACGCCGGCAAGTAGACATGGATTTACCGATATTTTAGCTCCGAAATATTGGCAAATCATATTGTATTTGTCTACATTTATTTGAAAGTAAACGTGAGCAATATCTCGACGTTTCTCTGCAAACGTCAAGAGAATTTTCGAACAATTTTTTCTCGACATTTCATTTGACGTTTATTCTTTTGTTGTCATGTCATTTAACAATGCTCGTAAAATACTGGAAGCTATATAAAAAAATGTCAAAAAAAGATATATATGTATATTTTTTTTGGGTAGTGCCATCAGGGTTTGGTAGATTACAGAGCGAGGAGTATGAAGATGACCAGATTAGACGATACACTACTTGGGTTTTCACTCTTTGCGTAAAAACTAGTAAGCAAAAATTTCTGCAACTGTTGTGTTGTTGAATTGAAAGAACAAATTTTGGTTGTGCTTTTGTTTATTTATTTACTTTTTAGGAAGAAAAAGAAAGACTAGGAGGCGAAGAAGAGAAACAAAATCAGAGGATGCCAAGAAATGTGAAAAGTGTTTCTTAATCATAAATTAATGCAAAGTATTATTGTGCAAAAAAATATTGCAAATTGTTACAAAATATAATTTATTAAATATTTTTTTTATATATTTTTGACTTTTTCCTATCCTTGGTAACATTGACCTGTTGTTACCCCTACCTTTTTTTTTTGCTTTTTTAAAAAGAAGAATTTATTAAATACGCTTAAATGGAAAGGGCAAAAGAAGTAATCTCTTACCCCTTTGCCTCGAGAACACAAGTCCTAAAATGGATACGCTTGAATTAATGAAGAGGAAGAAGAAGAAGAAGGAAATAGATAGAAAACGGTAAGAGGGGCAGAGGATGACTAGAAATCACCAACCTCATTCCATCACATAAAGCTAATTAATTTTGATGAACGTGACAAACAAAATGTTGCTTCTTTTAGAGCTCGAAAAAAATGGACTCGATCTTTCGTTACACAAATTAAAAAAAAAAAAAAAAGAAAAGAAGAAAGAAAAAAGAGCTGGCAAAACGTGGCAGAATTTGTATTTGTAAACCCCAGTTTCGAACATATCTTTATTCATATGAATTTCACATCAGAAAAGAAGAAATCAAAAAACACGTGGAAATGGTTGAATTGAATACTATCAAGCACGCAACACCCATAATTTCTTTTTCTCCTTTCCGTGGAGAAGTGCTGTTCTTCAATGGCAAAATTTGAATTTCTCACGTCTTACGTGTATTTTTCTTTTTTAAATTTAAATTAATAAATGCGAATCGACTATCAAGACATGACAATTAGCATCAAAATAGTTTTATGAAATAACGTTGAATTTTCTTCTTCTTTTTTTCTTTTTTGGATCATGTCGTAGGGGTTGGGTTCATTAATATTCAATTCCATTTGACTTTTCAAATTGACTTACTAAATATATTTCATTATGTATCAAATGTTTTGCTAACTACAAAACATATCAAATGGTAATAAAAAATTGATATCATCTATTATTGGCTTAAGTACATGCGTTTAAATGAATCGAATTATTGGTATGCCCTTTATTTTTTTTTTATAAATAATTGATATCTAATTATCACATTAGATACGATTAAATTCAGCTTGAATTAAATTGACTCTTAAAAAATAAAACTTTTCTAATATCTATTTTTTTTACATATCAGATTCGAATTTAAAATTTTATTTAAAAACTGTTGGTAACCTATATCGATAATAAGCCATTTATTATTAAAGTATTTTATTTAATTAAAGAAGACAAACGTAAATACTACTTTCCAATTTATGCAAGGTCGTACTTATTACATAGTGCACTTTTTAAAATTCAACTTCTTGGTAAAAAAATCAAGTTAAGAAGTGACCAATGTTATTATTATAAAAAAATGGAATTTGGTTTGCGATTTCTCCTTCTCACATTCCGGGTCTCGCGAGAACTTGTCCGGTTTTAGCTTGAAGACCAATTCAAAAACGACGCGTAATACGACCATAAGCGGGTTATATTAAAAATCCCACTCTCAGTCTTTAAATAAGGACCGTCGGATCAAAAGAAGAAAAAGTCCACATATCTAGACAGGCGCAGCGGTGAAAGTACAGCAAGAAAACCCTATCCATCCCTGTATGTGGAGAATGGTCAGCTCCACATCAGATGCCGGTTATAGTTCGGTCATCAACTCAAAGAAAACACGCCAAAACTGGTGCCACGTCATCGGTCCTTGACGGGAAAGTGTCCGAGGTTTAAACATGCCTCCCACGTCTTCTTCCTTTAAACCTAAGTCTCGGGGTTCATAAATGAGTGGGGAGAGAGACAGAGAGAGCGTTTACTTGTGGTCCAGTCCGGTGAGATTTTATTTATCGATTTTTCTTTTTGTTTTTAATTAAAAAACTTTTATTTCTTTAAAATATTGTTTTTTTTTTCTTTTTGTTCTCTGTGTAACCTTTTTTTATCCATTTTAACTTTTTTGCGGATCTGAGGCTAAGATAGATAGATAGATGCCTGTCACGAGGCAACCTTTCTTTTCTACGATTCTCTCTCTCTCTCTCTCTCTCTCTCTCTATGGGTTTTTCCATTTACCGCTGCCACACGGAGTAAATAAAAAAATAAAAGATGATCCAATTTATCTGATGAGCATAAATGCTCAAATTAGTATATAGATTCAAATTGCGCTTAAGCACCAGCTATTATACTACGTGAAGTATTAATACGATGAAATTAAAAATTTATATATAATATGTATTCCAAATTAAAAATTTATAAAATTAATAATTAAAAAGATAAATAATATTTTAATTTATAATTTTCTAAAATTATATATACTTTTTTTTAAAAAAAGTAATATAGAGAGACAGCACTCCATTCAGCCAATTGTGCCTCTTGCGCCATTGTTGATACGAAAACATTAAAGCGAGAGGAGTGAACATTTTGATCATGCTAAAATCTATCTAAAAAAAATTAAATAATATATATATATATATATATTTTTTAGTATTTAATCTTGGGATTGAGGGGTTTAAGATGAGATTAGCAAAATGGGTCAACTTTGAACGAGTTGCAGATATGTTTAAATAGTGTGATTAATTCAAAGTCATAAATTGAAATGGCATAATGAGCAGGTTTTTGAATTCAGCCCATTGTATTGATCCCATTTTAGAGAAACACACACAAAAAAAAAGAATAAAAAATAAAACATATGTTAGACCACGTTTTGGTTGCAGAGACTAAGATTATTAAAAAGGGTGTCTGATCTGTGGTCGATTTGGCAGATAATTTCAAGATATCTCCTTATGTAAATTTTGGGTAGATATCACCTTTATTATTATTATTACCGAGAAAATTTGAAATATTTATTTTATTAATTAAAATTGATATTTTATTTTGTGGTCAATTTACTCAGACGCCGTGGGAAAAGAAAATCAAGAGTTGTCTTTTGTACTATAGTGGTACGTGATTTCTCTTTCAACCAATTGGTCCAAGGTCGGCTTTCTCCTCCACTCGTGTTAGGACTAATAAAATAAAGGACGAAAGATAAAAAAATTAAGAGAGATTCCAAATTTTGAAAGATAAAAATTATTATTTGTTGGAAAAAAATATACACATGTAGGTGAGAGTGTATAAGAAGAGTAAAAAAAAAAAAAAAAAAAACCCCACATAGACACACACATTTGATTATCAATTTACGATTTACAAAAGTAAATTCGTCCAGGTGAGAGAGTATAATGATTAATGAAGGAAATCAGCATGAAAAACCCCAAGCCATTGATGTGCAGGTGCTCACTTATACTTGAACAAAGCACTCGAATTCCGTAAAGGGGGGGGGGGGATCTTGAGGAAGTATCCCTTGAAACAGCCCCTTAGCGATCCTTGACAGTTGTTTATGACAATGTTTGGTAAGATTTATTTTTCTTTTCTTTTAATTATCTTTTTGTTTGTTTGTTTGTTTTCTTTCGTGGAAATGGGAGGGTGGGGTTTAGCCGCGAAGGAATTGAAAAGCTCTTACACCACAAAAAGTAGTTGTTGGCAATTATCTCTTCCTTCTTCCATTTCTTTTGGGAGCAGGGGATGCATTTACAGGTATAATAAGAAATAAAGTGACTTCTTATTGAACCAAAAAATATATATATTACTGCCATAATAAACTATTATCACTAAATTAATTGTTAAATATTCATCTAGATGAAGGAGATAAAATGTTATGTAATTATATTTTCAAAGTTCATAAATGACAATTCTTATGTATTTTAATCTTCATCATCTACAAAGACTATCTCAATCACCGTATCACTACTCTTACAAAAAGTCTTTCTTTGATCGGTATCTAACATTTATTTCTTTGATGTTTATTAAATATTATTTTTGGGTATTATTATAATTATCTAATAAATTTAGAATGTAAAATTTTAAAAATAATTGTGGAATAAAATTAAAAAAATATATATTGCACATGACACACTTTCGGAGAATTTACTGATCCAAAATTCCTCAGGTAAATCAAATGACAGTGACGTAAACAAATATCGGAAGATTCACAGCGGAGGTGGGAGGGTTAAAACTTTGGAAGTAACTCATGACAAATCACATGAAAGATTAACAAATTCACAGGTTTGATTTATGGGAAAGTTTCCATGAATGTGCCTGAAGAGGTGATGGAGATGGAGGGTAGGAGTAGGGGAGGGAATATGTGGTGCGGGCATCAGCTAAAAACAACAACTTTGTGACATTGATGGGTCAATTAAAAGAGCCATTTCTTGGTATCAATTCTATGGTATGGCTTCAATTTGTCCTTTTTTGGGGGAGGTTGTGCCCTGTGGCACTGATCTTCTCTCTCTCTCTTTTATTTCCCCTTTTTTCTTGGAGTTATAAATGGGAATAATAGATGGGGTTTTGTTTTTCTTTGGTTTGGGGGATGGGAACGGGAGGGTTTCTTTCCCAACTTCCTAGCTTGCAGGAAAAGATTTTGCCCTTTGGATTTGAATTTACTCAACTTTGTTGTCTTGTGTTTAGTTAGAAAAAAGCCAAGTACGTGGTGACAATTTTTCTTGGGCTTCTGTTGAAAATCAGGGTACCAGCCGATGTGACCCAATTTCACACAAATTATTCTAATTGGAGACCCTAGCCCCTCCGACAAGACATCCATGTACAATATGCAAAGATTAAAATCCTGGTAAAAGCCTAAACAAGAGGAATAGACTTTGGCTTTTGGGGTTGGGGACGGGGTGCGGGGGGCGGGGGGGTATTCAACTTGGCTCTTAAGTGCCCTCCTCTACTTTCGAAATGACATTGATTAAATTTACTTACATATAAAATATTGAATTCATGTACCAAATACCTAGATTGAATTGGATATAAAATAATTGAATTTTAATGAAATTTAGAGAAAATAAAAATTCTTTCTCATTTTACCAATGTTAAAAATTGAGTTTGGCCTGAAACAAAACAAGCCAACTTCATGTTAACTCCTCTATGATTAATACATATCACATATAATATAGTAAGGAAAAAAAAAGTAAAAAACCAAAATCTTCTATTTTTTGTAAATAAATCGAGTTATCTTATTTAGTGCTATGAGATCTAAATTAAAGAGTTATCTTTTTAAATATTTTTATTTTTAAAATTTAAATTTAAAATATTAATTAAAAAAATATAATGCACTCGCCCTCAAAATTCTCTCGCCTTGCACGATAGTGATGGGAAATGGGTTGTTAAGGCCGGTTCATGTCTACGGCGTGGGAAGTCTTCATCGGACATTATAGTTGATAGCGACAACGACGACCAAAAAATGGGAAGCAACTTCCTTTTTATGTGCAACTTGCTCGCTCTATAACCGTGGAGAGCCCCCTCTTCGCACCTTATTGAACTTGCTCACTCTATAGCGGGTCCGTGCCGGCCTTTTTCATTTCGTTTGTTTTTATTATATTAGGAGTTGAAAATATTTAAATAAAAATCATCTTAATTTATTTTTAATTTATTTTTAATTGAAAGTGGACTGATTATTTTATATGAATCCGACATCATAAGTTAAAATCCCTTCAATTGAAAACAATTTAAAAATAAAAATATTTGTATTTTAAAATTTTACTTGTAGATCTATCATAAGCTATGATGAAATTCAGATATTTATGTTAATGTCTAATTGATTCAATAACTGTACACTGATTTTCTTTAAATAAAATTTTATATTCAAATTTTGAATATGAAAAAAATAAAAATAGGAAAGTTTTGTCCTTTAAAAATATAATTTGATTCGAATCAAATTTAATTAGATGTAATATGGTTGATAAACACAAGTGTTGTATCTTTTTTTTCAAAAAAATACAGGTGTATATGTTTGATATCTTCCGTATTTTTTATGACAATTTTTTAAATATTTAATGGCATAATTAATTGATGGTGGCGTTTGATGTCGAGTCTTAATCTTAATGAAGTCCTTGTGAGGGAGGGGGAGGGATAAGGCTGTAACGGAACGTGTTTTGAAGGAGTAAAGCCGACCACATAGAATAGAAGCAGAGGCAGGCAATCATAACCAAAAGCCGACCCAATTTGGTATCAGATTTTGTGGCAGATTTGAGCTGTGATTTTGGTCAATTTAGGGTCCCCCTCCCCACACCCCAAAAGTTGTGCACTTAGAACTTTCAACGAAATTCATCATTATGTATGAAGTTTTTGTCATGGGTATGAAAATGCGATGGCCGACACGACCCGGTAACCAATTCCTCCAAGGTTAGGTATACTACTAGTATTCATGTTCTTTAAATTTAAGTTTAACACCTGACTTACGACTTAAACATGAAAAAAAATTACGTTGAAAAAATAATTCTCTTAAATAGGTCACTACAAATTTCAAACCAAATTAATCAAAATATGACTCGATATACCGATTGATATAATATCAAAAAAAAATTTAAGTTTAACATATTGTATTCAATAATTTCTTTTCTTTTTTTTTTTTGTCTTTACCAATATTCACATGGATCCATTTTATGAATGGGGCAACACAATAAAAAAAAAACTTTCTTTCTTTTTGTTTTTTAATAAAGTTGAAATTATAATTTTTTTTTTGTATTTAACCACTATTATCTAAATATCTGATTAATCTGATTTATGAAATAGTTGAATTATAATAGTAATGGCTTTTATCATCATAATTAGAAAGACGATTGTGTTGATATCGGAGACTCAAATTCCAATATTACTAAATTTGATTTGACTAAAGTATAAGTTCATGATTTAAAACTTAAAAATAGAAAAAACTATATTAGAAGAGTTCCTGCAGACACTTAAATCGAACTCTGAATATCAATGGTGATAAAAAAAAAAAAAGAAAATCAATTTATGTAAACATTGTATCCCAAGTAACCCTACATATATTTTAATCCTTCAAGGTTAAGGTGGTTCTCTTTTTTGGGGTTTCCTGTCGGGTGGGATTCTGAGCTCCTCTACAAAAGGAAGGAGATGGTTTGTGTCACCTCGTGAGATAGGCCACTCTGTTTGACTGTTGAGAGTCAAGCTGCCGATGAATTGCTTTAAATATTACACAATATTTTCATTATATCTTAATATATTATATCTCTTAATAATATAATAAAACTGTTTTTTCTTTTTTATCTATGAACGTAGACAGGTTAATCGAACCATATAAATCTTGTTCTGTTTTGATTTTTATGATTCATATACTGTTTTGTTATCCGATCGTATCTTATATTCTTAAATTTAGAGAAAAATTTAATTTTAAGTGTAATTTTTATTTTAAAAAATACGTGCTCGTAAACAAAATAGCAATATTGGTTAGAAGAAGTTTCAAAAATCATTTTAATTGACTGATTGATTAAGCTAAAAGACAGATAGAAAAGTTTTTTCTTTTTTTTTTTTTTTTGTAACATAGCTTGACTATCAGTCCAGTATTTAGAGTTTTATCCCGATTAATTTAGGTCGATCGCTTACAAGACCCACTTTAGGGGTAGGTCTTCCGGTGTTAGTTTTTTCGTTCTCATAAAAAATCGAAACCCTAACTATAATTAAGAAGTGTCAATCATCGAATCAACAGCAGGTTAAAAGTTTTTTCTTACATTTTATTGATAAACGCCTCCTTTTTGGTGGTTTTAGCGCTTTCTATTGCTAAGTGTATTTTCAAGGGTTGTGCATAGAGAAAACCACAGGGAGGTTGTGTGCTCCCTTTTCTCCGATTCTTATTCAGGGTGATAATAGTTGCAATACTCATTTTTATAAATATGGCAATAAGATTCACTTATTTAAAAATTAAAAATTTAATTATGTATTATTAATGTAATTTTAATATCTTTCTCAAATAAATCCAGCATATTCACTTCCTATCCTCCTCTCCATCAACACCTATTTCTTTTTTCTTTAATTTTGTTTTAATTATTATTATTTTAGATAAGCATCTCTCCTTGAAGTTAAAGGAACAATACATAAAATTAAAAAAATAATAATAATAAAATAAAAGCGACTAAACAGGACTGCTTAATATTCAAACTATTTTGACTATTTCATTTGACGAATTTGAGGAGGAATAAACAAAGGCATGGATTACTGTCCTCTAATTAGTCGAATGACTTGATATTGATATCCTTCAAAGAAAATTTTATGTTCAACTCTTGTAAACGGAGAAAACAATTGATAGAAAAGTTTTGTTCCTTAAGCGTCTAAACTAACTAGAATTAAATTTACTCAAACTTTAATATAATTATTGGATATCAGTAATTTATAAAAAAAAAATAACTGATTATATAATTTTAACCTCTTAAGTTAAATTCATGGTGGTTTAATGCGATAATAAATCCAAAACCAGGTTAAATTCATGGTGGTTTAATGCAATAATAAATCCAAAACCGGTTTACCCTTTTTTTCTTTGGGTTAGGATGGGGAAGAGTGAGAGCCCTGGAGATGGGTAAATTTGATTATTACCCTTTTACTTGACTATTTTCACTATTAATTTACTATCAAACTCATATGACAACAACAAATTTTCCTAATTAAAAAGTTAAAAAATCCACACCGTATATCATATTTGTTTTTATAGTTTACTAAGGCCATGGCTTATTTATATGCATGCACCTACATGAAGATACATGCATCATAGTGATAAAAGAAGTATTCACTTGGTGCCACCTTCCACTTAATTTGAACATGATAGTGCACAACCATCAATTTCACAGGGTGGGACAGAATCTCTCTCTCTCTCTCTCTCTCTCAAAATAAGCTTGGATACGCCATTGAAAATGGTACCGTTTGACACATTCATCTCAACTTTTAGGTCGGGACGCTTTCTTTCAAATTAATTTCCAATGGACTTTGAAAAGAAAAAAACAAAAGATGCACTAAATAAGTTGGACCAAGTGGTGCCTCCTTAATGCATCTAAATGGTTCGTGTGTTTACATTTGAGTAATGCTAAATGGTCCCATGATTAGTTTTTCAAGTGCTCACATTTTCATGGTGAAATGTCTCCAAGCAGAACCCTCACCGGATAGAACCCCCCAATTTGAGTGGACAAACAGTCCCCCATTAACATGGGAATTAGGGAGATAATCTAAAATATTATTTCTGGAGATCTGCAAGTGTCAGACTGGGCCTCTAGTTGTGTTCTGTTTGTGTTGTTTTCCTCCTTCCCACCCAAAAAAAAGAACGACTAACGAGACCAAGTCAAATTCGATTGACTTGCCTAGCTCCCCCGCCCCCCCCCCCCACTCCCCAAAACAAACAATAATAAAAACAAAAATAAAAAAAGTCAAGTAACTTTAATTTGGGTTCACATGATACTAAATATCCATCATAAATAATAGTAAGTAAAAATATTAAAATAGATAAAAATATTAAATTTCTTGTCAAAATTTCGCTCCTGCAAAAAGTTCGGATTCACAACACTGGTGGGGCTCTAATTCTCTGCACAAGAGATGAACCTAAAAGGTTTGAGGCGGCAGGACCCCCTTCCTCTTGCAAAGAGCACTGCAAAGAGCATCCTCTTAAGCTCAATTTAATGTCGTCATGACCCTAAAACCCTATGTTCTTGTTTTTCATTTTTTATTGAAAATATGTTGATCAATGGAAATTATTTTTAAAACAACAATAAAACTAATATAAAATTTTGAAAATTAAAGTTTTATTCTTTTTCTTCTGGTCATTTTCCACATTCCTTCACTGTTGGCAAAGGAAAAATACTTTTCAGTGATGCCGAATTTTTCTCACAACTCTCCTTTATCTGAGTTTGGGACTTGGGGCCAAAAAATAAATAAATAAATAAAATAAAAGGAAAATGGGTACGTTATGAACCAAGTTATTTTCATCATGATATTTATAATAATTAAATAATTCGAAGCAAACAAATTTGGAAAATTCCTAATACGTATGTTGGCCATACTTCTTGGTTATCCTTTATCTGGGGAGACGTATTAAAAATTTGTTATATAAGAATGTGCGGCCATTCCTTTTCTCCCCTTGATTTGAATCTTGAAGCCCAAAGCCTCAGAGTGAGAGGGTATGGGGAAAGATGTTGAGATTGAAAACAATCAATGTCAACACCACGGAGCCAGGGATGAGTGTGATAAAGAGACCCATAAAATCTAGGAGAAGCAGGTCCAATCATCACAAGCCTCTCATGAGTTGGATTAAAAGAAAACTACACCTCATGTTATTTTGTGATCATTAGATCCTAATCTCTCTCCGTCCCGTGATGTTTATCCTTGGATGTTGATCAACACTTCCCCTGAACACATGATGGCTTAGTTTGGTCAATTCTTCCACTTGCCAACAAGCTTGTGATGAGAGAGAGAGAGAGAACCCAAGGGTGTTCTCAAACGTTCAGAAAATGGAGATATTTTGCCATGGTGTGGTAGCGCTAATTTACCAAAGTCAGTAATTGAAATAGGATAAATTCACCACCCACATTAAATTTTGTCATTTTCAATTTAAATAGCACCGCCCTTGTCGCTTTTTGTCTTTAAAATGCTTTATAAAAACAACTTATCAACACTGCTGGCAAAAAAGGACGGGGCAATATCAGAATGGTTTTGTCCCAAGGAGATAGTTCAGTGATACAAACCCCCTCCCTAACCTGGTGATCTCAGATTCAAATTCTTATAAATATATATATATATATATATATATATTCCATGTATCTCCTGGGGAGAAGCAAACAAGAATGATTACGGACCCATTCTTAGGCCCACACAGAGGCCCAGTAGCCCAACCAATCAACAATAATACTCACCAATATATATAAGATGAAAACCACCAACTTGTAGGTTTAGTAACCGGACACTACTCATTTAAACAAGATTTTGAATTCGAGTTTTGAAAAAAAGAAAAAAGCACTAGAAGAGTTAACCCCTAAATTGCGCTCTATAACTGCTCGAAAATGATCAAATATATAAAAGAAATACTTCCAACTCTTTGTCCACAAAATTTCCAAGACAACTTGCAGAATATAAGAGAATCTCTTCCTTTGTGATCTAAAATAAGTTAGCAATTGTTAAACATGTATATTAAACCTCCCAGATTACATTCAAACCTTTTGATATCCCAGAAAGTTGAAAACACACACAAGAGTTGTCTAAAACCATAAACTAAATGCATATAATGAAACCCTGGTCTGTCAACCTACGTGTTTGTTGCTCTGGTGTAGATTTGCTGACTTGCATGGGCGAAAATCATGCGAATGGAGCCTCTAGCCATCAAGTCTTTAATAGCACGTCGTGCAAGAATGCGAATGGTTAGTTATGCCTTTTGGTTTAAAGAATGCGCCAAGTATTTTTCAAAGGAAGATGGATAGTATATTTAATCAATTTCATTTTGTTTTTGTATATATAGATGAAATTCTAATAGCAAGTCAATCACTCAATGAACATTATTCTCATTTAGATATTGTTCTTAATAAATGTTTAGAACATGGAATAATTCTTAGCAAGAAGAAGATAGAGTTTTGTAAGTCATATATTGATTTTTTAGGACATAAAATAGGGAATGGAAGTTTAGAATTATAACCTCACATTAGTCAGAAGATTTTAGCATTCCCAGATAAAATAGAAACAACTAAAGAATTGCAGAAGTTTTTAGGATTAGTTAATTATGTTAGAATGTATATTAAGAATTTATGACCACTTAGCAAAAGTCTTTATTCAAAAACTAGCAAGACAGGTCAAAAATATTTCAATAGCGAATATGTTAAAATAGTTCAGCAAATGAAAGAATTAGTGAAGAGTTTACCAAAGTTAAGATTACCTTTAGATTCCGAATATAAGATAGTTATTGTAGATTCATCAGAATCAGGATGGGGAGCAGAATTGAAAGTAAAAGATAATAAATACAACCCCAAAAATACTAAAGTTTTATGTAGATATGGAAGTAGAGTTTTTGTACAGAAAAATTTGTCATCTTTAGATTACGAAATCTTAGGAATAATTAGTGCATTGAATGCTTTTTGCTTATATTTAGCTAATGAATTCACTCTTCGTACAGATTGTGAAGCAATAATCAAATTCTATAAATTAAAAAATGAAAAAAGTCTCAGTAGCAAGCGATAGATACATTTTGTAAGTATTATACAAGGTAAATATTGAGCACATCAAGGAAAAAGATAACACAATAGTAGACTATTTAAGTAGAATTGTACAGGAAAAAATACAAATGTGTGAATACACTAATCATGATTTTGATTTTGCAGATACTGAAGGTAGCAATACAATATAGTGGAATTCTATAGCCAATAATATAATTTGAATTCTGTAACAATACAAGATAGAGAAGTTTTAATAAGTGGAAGACTAACAAGATATTAATGCAGATGGAACAGCAAGGACAGCCACAGCCAATGATCCAACCAATGATGCAACAAGCCTATCAGGTCTATCATTTCGGCCCAATCAAACTTTTCCCGGTCCACCCATCAAAGGCCTTTAATTTCAAGAAACCATACCCACTCGATCCAGTTCAAAAGGTTCTTATAGACAATTTTTGGTGTAGCAAGTCCAGTAATAGCCAAGAATGTCAGAAACTCTTTTATAATTGCATCATAGCTTTAGCAGATCATTTGAATTTTTTAAATAACCAAGTTTCAAACTACTACCAAGCCCAATTCCAACGACACAATCCTCAACCACAACAAAGTTTCGAACCAGTCACTCCAGCAGCATTTGCAACCCTTAAGGTAGAAAATCAATGTCTTAGGAATGAAGTTAATTCAATTAAAGAAGATAATGATAGAATAGAAAAGGAATGTAATGAGTTAAGAGAAGCAAACATTAAAATGAGAGAGACATGGGAGCGAGAAATTCGAGAAAAGAAGAGAGAAATGTTTCAATTCGAATATATAGAAGAAATTTCTAAGGATACTGTAGGATTAATTAGGAAGAAAGTCGTAGAATTAAAAAAGAATGAATACTTAGACAAGCTATTAATTAGTCAGCATATAACAAGTAAAAGTAGACAATATCCTATAGCAGGATGCGTAGTTGTTACTGAAGAAATTGAAGCAGACAATGGTTTAATACAAAGTCACGGATTCAATATAGCAAGGTATTGTTTGGATCTTGATTCATTCAATACGGAACAGGTTATCAATGGTTTAGCAATAACCCCTTTAAATTTGTTAGAAATGGGTTTACTTAGTGAAGTTATTTTCAAGTCCAGCTCAATTGAAGTATTTTAGTCCAAATAGTCAGAAATATTGGAAGATTGCACATTTAGTAAGAAAGTTATTTAGAAAGTTTGACTTTCTGAATGTCGCCATGAAAATCAAGTCCATCCCACCAAGGTTTTCAGAAGATAATATCGACGATGCTCGACATCACATCACATTCGAAACAAGCATTGCCGATAAAACAATTCTGTATTTCGAGAAACATAATCATCATCCACACATTCATCCATCAATGGTGAATAACATAGAGCAGCAATATAATGAATGGCGAGCAATGATCCATTTAGCATATCAGTACCAGCCCAATGATGAAGACAAACTCATCACGGAAGATCAATATTTCAAGTTTTATGGATCATTCAAATATCGCATGCCATGGCTCGGATATGTCAATCACAGCCCAAATTTAGCCCAACACTTTCAAACAGTTACAGCAGCCCAAATGTTACATTTCACGCCATTACCATTAAGGCAACACTTCACCAATAATGATGACAACATGGAACTCGAACGATTCAGCCCACACTCACTAGACAGAGACACAAAACGAGCAATTGCTGAAACAATGGATTAACCAGCTCAGCATTAAGATTATTTTTCAGGTTACCTCAACTTTAAGTAAGGAGGCATCTTTGTACATTTTGAGTCAGCATTTACTTTAAATCAGTCTGAAGAAAGCCTGAAGAACTAAAGAGAATCAATAGTCAAAACCAACTTTTGAGTCAACAAAGTACTGTGAAACTCCGAAAGGAACAAATGTAGCCGCCCATGTGCTATGTTTCACAGAAACTCTTTCCACCTCATCATATTCTTTGTTTAACCCTTAAGGAATTCTTTCTGAATTCCTTATCAGTTTTGGCAAACTTTACTTTATTCGATTCCATTACTTTAGCTCAAAACCAGACACTTGTCATACCTTACAGCTAAGGAATCTATTTTTCCCAAAGCAACCGACTCAAACCATCTATAAATACCAACACCCTTCTCATTTCAAAACAACGAGCAAAAATCGATCAAAACTCAGAAATCTCAATTCTCTCAAGGTTCTTCAAATGTTCTTAGTAGTTCGTCAAGTTCTTTAGAAGTTCAAGAATTTTCTTCAAGCAATCCTGTAACAAGTAAGTGTTTGATCTTTTATTCTCAGTTATGAACTAAAACTTTTAGTTCAAGCATATGTGAACGCCTAACAAGGCCTAGTATTTGAATCATAATTTGAATGTTGAATGTTTGAATCTTGTTTATAATATTCTAAAATTGTTAGTTATTTCACACAACAGTCTATCATATTTTGATCATATTAATGAAAGGATGATTGAATGGCGAAAGAGTAAGTCAATTTGTAAGTCCTTAGATAGGCAGCCTCAGACTGAAACGTGAGCCTCGGAATCTCTAATCATTTAATATCATCACCAAGTAAAATAAGCTGTTGCTAATAATAACTTGATAACTTTAACATATTATGATAAAATTCATATTCAATCTTCATATGATGACTCTTAATACTAGTCCAAGGAAGATCATTAACAAATGTTTGAATGTTTTATCTAATTGAAATTTGTGAATTTTTATTTTGCAGTGATTTACAGAAATTATAATTCTCACAAGCAAGAAATTAGGAGACTCGGGAATGAAATTGCAAGTATAAAAAGGCTTATCCAAGATTTTAATAAGAAAAAAGATTTTGAAAATTGGTATGATTGGAAGAATAAATTAAAAAATTATGAAAGAGCTTATGAAAGTTTATGAAAGAATTTACGATACTTTGCACACGGATAATTAGTTGAAGTTGTAGCAAGATTGTAATATTTGAAGTATAGCAAGATTGTAATATTTGAAGTTTATAGCAATATTATAATGAAGTTTTATCTTGCAGAATGTATGCTCAATATTTCTTCAATGTATGAACAGCATACATTCTGCAAGATAAAACTTCATTATAATATTACTACAAACTTCAAATATTACAATCTTGCTACAACTTCAGGTAATTATCCGTGTACAAAGTATCGTAAATTCTTCCATAAACCTTCATAAGCTCTCTCATAATTTTTTAATTTATTCTTCCAATCATACTAATTTTCAAAATCTTTTTTCTTCTTAAAATCTTGGATAAGCCTTTTTATACTTGCAATTTCATTCATGAGTCTCCTAATTTCTTGCTTGTGAGAATTATAATTTCTGTAAATCACTGCAAAATAAAAATTCACAAATTTCAATTAGATAAAACATTCAAACATTTGTTAATGACCTTCCTTGGACTAGTATTAAGAGTCATCATATGAAGATTGAATATGAAATTTATCATAATATGCCAAAGTTATCAAGTTATTATTAGCAACAGTTTATTTTACTTGGTGATGATATTAAATGATTAGAGATCCCGAAACTCACGTTTCAGTCCGACTGCCTATCTAAGGACTTACAAATTGACTTACTTTGTCTTTCGCCATTCAATCATTCTTTCATTAATATGATCAAAATATGATAGACTGTTGTGTGAAATAACTAACAACTTTAAAATATTATAAACAAGATTCAAACATTCAACATTCAAATTATGATTCAAATACTAGACCTTGTTAGGCGTTCACATATGCTTGAACTAAAAGTTTTAGTTCATAACTGAGAATAAAAGATCAAACACTTACTTGTTACAGGATTGCTTGAAGAAAATTCTTGAACTTCTAAAGAACTTGACGAACTACTAAGAACACTTGAAGAGCCTTGAGAGAATTGAGTTTTCTGAGTTTTGATCGATTTTTGCTCATTGTTTTGAAATGAGAAGGGTGTTGGTATTTATAGATGGTTTGAATCGGTTGCTTTGGGAAAAATAGATTCCTTAGCTGTAAGGTATGACAAGTGTCTGGTTTTGAGCTAAAGTAATGGAATCGAATAAAGTAAAGTTTGCCAAAGCTGATAAGGAATTCAGAAAGAATCCCTTAAGGGTTAAACAAAGAATATGATGAGGTGGAAAGAGTTTCTGTGAAACAGCACATGGGCGGCTACATTTGTTCCTTTCGGAGTTTCACAGTACTTTGCTGACTCAAAAGTTGGTTTTGACTATTGATTCTCTTTAGTTCTTCAGGCTTTCTTCAGACTGATTTAAAGTAAATGCTGACTCAAAATGTACAAAGATGCCTCCTTACTTAAAGTTGAGGTATCCTGAAAAATAATCTTAATGCTGAGCTGGTTAATCCATTGTTTCAGCAATTGCTCGTTTTGTGTCTCTGTCTAGTGAGTGTGGGCTGAATCGTTCGAGTTCCATGTTGTCATCATTATTGGTGAAGTGTTGCCTTAATGGTAATGGCGTGAAATGTAATATTTGGGCTGCTGTAACTGTTTGAAAGTGTTGGGCCAAATTTGGGCTGTGATTGACATATCCGAGCCATGGCATGCGATATTTGAATGATCCATAAAACTTGAAATATTGATCTTCCGTGATGAGTTTGTCTTCATCATTGGGCTGGTACTGATATGCTAAATGGATCATTGCTCGCCATTCATTATATTGCTGCTCTATGTTATTCACCATTGATGGATGAATGTGTGGATGATGATTATGTTTCTCGAAATACAGAATTGTTTTATCGGCAATGCTTGTTTCGAATGTGATGTGATGTCGAGCATCGTCGATATTATCTTCTGAAAACCTTGGTGGGATGAACTTGATTTTCATGGCGACATTCAGAAAGTCAAACTTTCTAAATAACTTTATTACTAAATGTGCAATCTTCCAATATTTCTGACTATTTGGACTAAAATACTTCAATTGAGCTGGACTTGAAAATAACTTCACTAAGTAAACCCATTTCTAACAAATTTAAAGGGGTTATTGCTAAACCATTGATAACCTGTTCCGTATTGAATGAATCAAGATCCAAACAATACCTTGCTATATTGAATCCGTGACTTTGTATTAAACCATTGTCTGCTTCAATTTCTTCAGTAACAACTACGCATCCTGCTATAGGATATTGTCTACTTTTACTTGCTATATGCTGACTAATTAATAGCTTGTCTAAGTATTCATTCTTTTTTAATTCTACGACTTTCTTCCTAATTAATCCTACAGTATCCTTAGAAATTTCTTCTATATATTCGAATTGAAACATTTCTCTCTTCTTTTCTCGAATTTCTCGCTCCCATGTCTCTCTCATTTTAATGTTTGCTTCTCTTAACTCATTACATTCCTTTTCTATTCTATCATTATCTTCTTTAATTGAATTAACTTCATTCCTAAGACGTTGATTTTCTACCTTAAGGGTTGCAAATGCTGCTGGAGTGACTGGTTCGAAACTTTGTTGTGGTTGAGGATTGTGTCGTTGGAATTGGGCTTGGTAGTAGTTTGAAACTTGGTTATTTAAAAAATTCAAATGATCTGCTAAAGCTATGATGCAATTATAAAAGAGTTTCTGACATTCTTGGCTATTACTGGACTTGCTACACCAAAAATTGTCTATAAGAACCTTTTGAACTGGATCGAGTGGGTATGGTTTCTTGAAATTAAAGGCCTTTGATGGGTGGACTGGGAAAAGTTTGATTGGGCCGAAATGATAGACCTGATAGGCTTGTTGCATCATTGGTTGGATCATTGGCTGTGGCTGTCCTTGCTGTTCCATCTGCATTAATATCTTGTTAGTCTTCCACTTATTAAAACTTCTCTACATTATTGACTATGAAACTTCACTATCTTGTATTGCTACAGAATTCAAACTATATTATTGGCTATAGAATTCCACTATATTGTATTGCTACCTTCAGTATCTGCAAAATCAAAATCATGATTAGTGTATTCACACATTTGTATTTTTTTCTGTACAATTCTACTTAAATAGTCTGCTATTGTGTTATCTTTTCCCTTGATGTGCTCAATATTTACCTTGTATCCATTGCCTTGTATAATACTTACAAAATGTATCCATCGCTTGCTACTGAGACTTTTTTCATTTTTTAATTTATAGAATTTGACTATTGCTTCACAATCTGTACGAAGAGTGAATTCATTAGCTAAATATAAGCGAAAAGCATTCAATGCACAAATTATTCCTAAGATTTCGTAATCTAAAGATGACAAATTTTTCTGTACAAAAACTCCACTTCCATATCTACATAAAACTTCAGTATTTTTGGGGCTGTATTTATTATCTTTTACTTTCAATTCTGCTCCCCATCCTGATTCTGATGAATCTACAATAACTATCTTATATTCGGAATCTAAAGGTAATCTTAACTTTGGTAAACTCTTCACTAATTCTTTCATTTGCTGAACTATTTTAACATATTCGCTATTGAAATATTTTTGACCTGTCTTGCTAGTTTTTGAATAAAGACTTTTGCTAAGTGGTCATAAATTCTTAATATACATTCTAACATAATTAACTAATCCTAAAAACTTCTGCAATTCTTTAGTTGTTTCTATTTTATCTGGGAATGCTAAAATCTTCTGACTAATGTGAGGTTATAATTCTAAACTTCCATTCCCTATTTTATGTCCTAAAAAATCAATATATGACTTACAAAACTCTATCTTCTTCTTGCTAAGAATTATTCCATGTTCTAAACATTTATTAAGAACAATATCTAAATGAGAATAATGTTCATTGAGTGATTGACTTGCTATTAGAATATTATCTATATATACAAAAACAAAATGAAATTGATTAAATATACTATCCATCTTCCTTTGAAAAATACTTGGCGCATTCTTTAAACCAAAAGGCATAACTAACCATTCGTATAATCCAATAGGTGTTGTGAAAGATGTCCATTCTATGTTTTGTGGATGCATACGAATCTGCCAGTATCCTGATTTACAATCTAACTTGCTAAACACTTTACGTCCTTGTATCAAATGTAACAAATTATCCTTAGTTGGTATCTTATAACTATCTTCAATTGTATTATCATTCAGTCTTTTGTAATTGATGACCATTCTTGCTTTCCCTCTACGAACTTCACTATGATTTCTAACCATAAATGCTGCACTTCTATGTTTACTCTTGCTTTCTCTAATTAACTTTAATTGCATTAATTCCTTTATTTGAGATTCAAATTCTAACTTATCTTCACTATTGTATTCTAGTTCCTTAGTTCTAATCACTAGATCTTCATTAATTAAATCGAGTTTAGCTAACAATTTATTTTTACTCCAAAATTCTAATGGATTTTCTCCTATGAGTCTACACTCCTCTAACTTGCTAATTAATTTATGTAACTTAGGATGATTCATATTATTCTTCTCTAAAGTAAACAAATATTCATTATTTATATCTTGATCGTCTAAAATTTCTAAGTTTATGATATTATATATTTCTATCTCTTGAAATGTATCTACTTCTTGAGTGTCTTCAGTGATTTCTACATTGTCTAATTTATAATCGAAAATATCATCTAGATTTCGATTTGTTGGTATACAATTAAATTGTTTACTTATCAATAAATGTTCTCTAGATATTCCAAAAAATCCTTCAAGACTAAGTATGAAATTTAAACCTATTATGAAATCATAAGCAATCTGCAAAACTAATATCTGAGGTACATTATACCCTTGACTAATTCGTTTCTTGTTAACAAAATAAATCTTGCTATTTCTAAGAACCTTCGAGACTGTGACTGTATGCTGATCTACTAAACTTATTTGAGCATTCGTACTGTATGTAATGTCTGATGGCTTAAGAAACTTGCTATTTATAATACTTTGACTAGCTCCTGAATCTATCAAAGCTTCTAATGCTATTTCTATTTTATTTTCTAACATTAATTGAACCTTGACTGTTAAAAGACTTGTATGAGAATGAGGTGCTAAATTGATTATTTCAACTACATTATTTTCTTCAAATGATTCTTGGATAACTATTTCCTTATTCTTTCTATTCTTGGGTAAAGGTGGAAATTCTACATTCATTACTTCAATTTTTTTAATTTTATTTTTTAAAAGTTCAACTTCCAATTCTAAAATATGAACTCTGTGTACTAAATCTTGTGTATTTATTATACCTTTCTGTTTTTTATGAGATTGATAAAAAATAATGTAATATGACATTGCCTTGATTGGAAAAAAAAAATGAAAAGAAAAAAAAGGAAGGAAACAAAGGAAGTGGGACCATGCACAGTCAGCCAACAAATCGTAGCAGTACAGCACATGCCATCAGAACCTAACATTTAAATAATGACATCACAAAATCCATATAAAATCTAACCCATTTAATAGCGTGTAATAACAATATAAAAGTAGCACAAAACATGTATGACTCAATTGTTATAGCCTTGTTCCAGCTTTTACCTCAGAATGTGCAATTTAAGATCACAAATTGAACAAGTCTAGATGGAAATTTATGCTGCACAGTTCATCCTTATAATCTATGTAGCAGATACAAGATGAGACACAAGACTCAACACGGCAGACACAACTACACAGATAAGTAAAAAAATAAAAGGGCGCTGCATGATATGGGTGCATATATTAAAAAAAAAAAATAGTGCTACATAAACATAAATTTCATCTAATAAGTGAGCTTGGAATAAATTCATAAGCATGATAATGCATGTGTTTGCTTATTATTATTTCTGCAGATGCTATTTTGTACTCCCATTTATGTATGCAATAGCTTTATTTTTGACTTTGACAATACCCTGTATCATTCATAGGTTAAAACTTCTCAAATGTATTAACTCGTTACATCCATAGTGATTTCTAAGTGTGGGAATAACCTAAAAATGTTTAGCCGAAACCAAATATTAAAAAATATATTACCATGGGCATGGTGTGTCAAATATGTCTTCAAAGTGCTGTGCACGTTGCATCATCCAAAAGTGTTCCTACCAAAGGCACAACTCGGTTCTAGAATTGTCAGAAGAACAGAGCTTCTACTCGAGCTAGCCCATATAAAACTCCCAAAAAGAAGACTTGTGGGATAAATGAGGTAATCCTATAGCATAGCCTTATATTGATTTAGATAAAGCCTTTGGCAGTTACAGTTCCCACTAACAACACTAACTACCCCAACTAGCACTCAAAATACATCAAAGAAGTCAACCTTTTCCAAAAGTTGGACCAAATGACACAATGGGCCATTATTCAAGATTTATGGAGATATCCTTATCCATAATTTTAATTGCTTTTGTAGGATAAATCAGTCCAATGTTGCTATGATTAGTATCCCAGTTGACAGTTTCCAGAGCAAAATCCTAGAGTTACATTTGAATTCTACCAATTTTTTGATAAGATCATCAAGGTATAACACAGATTTGAACAATTATAAATTAGTTTTCTCAAAACAATAAGGATTATGTAGAATCCAAATCTGGGCGCTGCACTCTGCATTTATGCAACGTGCCATTTGACTGATGGAAAAAAACAGTATCGTGGAAGTGCATATTTGACCAATCATGAATTAGATTTTCCCCAGATTCGAGTTAGGAGCTCATTGCATCAAAATTTTATTCAACAACCGCATCAAGCATTGGTTCAACAGAAAGGCGAATGTCATCCAAAATTTCATATAGTTTCTACACCTTAAAGTAACGGAACAAGTTGTCTCAACTCAGACCAACTATCCTTGGGAAAACTAAATGTCACATGTAATTAGAGGCAAGTTATCATCGACAGTATGGGAACATTTGAGATTATATGGAAGACACTTACTCTCAGTCTGTCAGACAAGATGGACGGCGTGATTAGCTTGTATTTGGGAACTTCAGAAAGAAGCTTATCATAAGTCCCCTGATCAAACAACACCATGTTGTTTACCTTTTCCTTTTGCTTTCCCTTGCTCCATTTCTGCATAGATGAAATTTAATCCGCATAATTATCAACAAAAAGAACCTCCAAAACCCTAAAATTTTAAGCTAAACTCATAATACCCATCAGAACCTGTAGCAGATTTAGGTCATTTCTTTTCAAAGCAAAGTAAATACCCTTACCCTATAATTAAGCTCGGACAGAATTATTTAAGAAATAAAAACCAAAAATGCACAAAAAATATTCCAAAATTCAAACTAAACAACATCCTAACACAACACCCATCAGGATCTGTTGCAGACTTGAATCATTTTCTTTGAAAAGAAAAGTAAATAGGAAGCCCTAACCCTTAACCCTAGCATTAAACCCCAATACAATATTTAAAAAGAAATGCATAATAACACCAAAGACTTCAGAATTTAAGCTCAGCAACATCCAAAACAGTACCCATCAGAATCTATCGCAGATTTAGGCCCAATCCCTGCACCCTAAAAATATTAACGAACCTTTTTCTTCTGTTTGCCACCGCCAGATTTAGCGGGCTTGGAAGCAGGAGGAGGGGCCTTATCCTTCTTTGGAGCCTGTAAGAGTCAAAAAGGACAAACAGAACGAGCCATGAATAAGGGGGAAAGAGAAGTTTTTCTGATTCAGAGATGATCTTCTTGCTTACCATTCTGTGTGTGAGAAACTTTTAGGGTTTTCAGAGTGCGGAGATGAGACGAAAGAGGCAATCAAATGGAGAAGAGTATCGGCTTTTAAGGGTATATGAGTGCGGGCCGGCGGCCTGGCCCGCTTTCGCACGGGCCTCATCCCCCTACATCCCAATGTCTAATTTTTTGGTTTTGTATTTATTGGGTATATAAATTTTTCAAAATATCTTTTAAATTATTTACAAATATATAAAAGCATAATTTTTTTCTTAAAAAGAGTTTATTATCTCTTAATAAATGATATTTAGAGAGCTTATAAGTTGTTGAAAAAGGCTCATCCCCACCTTTTTCTTTTTGCATCTTAGAAGCTGAAGTAATTAAAATTCCCTAATTAATTATCATGTCATTTAAGCTATTTCAACAATAAAAATAACTCATAAGCACTCATTGTTCCTGAATACGATAATTTTTCATAAAATAAAATAATTTCTAAACCACAACAATATCTTATAAATTTATGAATTTATCTGAAGTTTGAAATAAAATTACCCAAAAACCTCATTGACCAAATTTTATATAAAGCATTTTCTTTACACAGCAAAAGTAACAAATAGAAATAAAAGAAAATTTAATATCGAGAATTTAATAAAATTATATAAATTAAAAGATTATATTAAATATAAAAATTTTTTTAATGATAACAAATTAAAAAAGAAAAAGTTGCACCAAAGTGTGCTTTAGGGTATTTGAAGTATGTAGGGGCCCTTGTTCACATAGTCACGTTGGAGATATAGAAGGCAGAGGAAGAAGTTCATTGCTTTCCCGCTTCATGTTGTATTTCCTTCTTGTTTTTTTTTTTTTTTTTTTTTTTTTTTTGGTATTATGGTTAGGCCACCAACCTAGTATTCAGGGTTTCTCCTCGACTAATTTGGGTCGACCGCTTGTAGGGTCCAATTGATGAGACAGGTCTCCCAGCGCTGATTTTTTCATTTTCATAGGAGATCGAACTCCAGATCAAGATTAAAGGACGTCAGTCTCAAAACCAACTGAGTTATCAAATATTGATTCATATTGTATTTCTTTTGTAACGAAGGGACATGATAGTGATAAAATTTCCCTCGCACTTAAAATTACCTGGTGGTCAAACTTTAAGCAGAATACTTTATTCTTGCATAGGATTTGTTTTGCCCATGCATTTTTTGTACCGATCATACCTCGTAGCAATTTCATAAGTTAGCATGTATTTTCCATGTACTTTAGGCTTTTCCCTGTGTCTTTTGCTTATGCAAATATATACATTACTCTGGTTTTTGATCTGCATGCTGTATAGCTAACAGCATGCTCTTGTATACTGGACATCCATCAAGCAGGTGCAGTCTTGGAGAAGAGTTGCAAATGTGATCCATCTTTGTTTGGGTCTGTTGGAAGGTCTGCATGGGGTCGATGCTTATGGGCACCCATGATGGGTTGACCTGATCTGGACTTGCTTCCTTCTCCACCGCCTTAGGAAGAAGATTTCTAAATAATTACGTCTCTCTACTACCTCAAGGATGAACCTTTGACAACAAGGTTCGGTGCATGCTATTTAAGAGTATGTGGCTAGCAAAAGGAAGAAAGCAAGAGATTTCACACAAACACACCCTCTGTATTCTACAAGAGCTCCGTGCAAGGAAATCGTATTTGGGTTGTGGTAAGTATGTGGTTTTCATCCAATGATTCCACACCGATCAAAGCGTGTGATTCAATCGATAGATCTAAATCGAAATTCCACTGTGTATTGATATCGGACAAGAGGTAACTAAATTTTTATGATTGGATTCCTTGTCTGATGCATGTGGTGTCATCCAACACTGGTATCAGAGTATGGTGATTGAATTCGTACTTGAATGAACTATCCTTTATCGGAATTTTGAAACCTTGACCGAAGCCTTCATGGCGGTTTCATACACACTTATCCTAATGTCATGAAACTATGCATGTGTATTCCTTGCATGATAATGAATATTCCTACAAATTTTCATGAAAAATTCCAAACCGGATATTGAGAAATTTGATTTTAAAAGTATTGTGAGTGGTTATCTTTATCATATTTTTGCAACTTGTGTGAATTCTTTTATGATGAATTCTTTGCATGTTCATATTCTACCTAGAATGAGCTTTCCAACGGTATATTGTTTAAAATGGATTCATGGATCGGGAGAAAATAAAACCAAAAAATGACATGATGAACACCTTTGTTCTACATATGCTTTGCATGTTCTGATTAATTTCCATCCAAAATTTGAGACTGTGAACGTTAATTTTAAAATGACATGTGGGAAATCAGAAAACTATCAGTATGTGGATTTGAACCTGGGAAGCAACAAGGAGTTTGAGTGGGTATAGCCATCAAACGACAGTAGTAGATTGTACTTAGCAATTATGTGCATATATACTAATGCGCATATATACTAATGCATATCTGATTGTATGTTTATTAGAAAATGTGAAATATATGTATGTTTATGTTATATTTATGGGATCTTTATCCCAGTGGGATTATGAAATGGTTGATTTGTGACTCCTAATCTTAAAATTTATTGCATATATATTGCAATAAGTTTATTCAGATATTTTAGTTTCAAGAGATGTTGAGAGCTATGCGAACTTTCAATCTTATGTTATCTATACCTAATAAATGTTATTTCAATGATATATTAAGATTAATATATTTAAGTGCTAATAAATATTTTATGCTAATGTCTATATACCTTATACAGAGAGAAAATGACTGTTGTAATAAAGAATATAATGGTCAAGTTAAATAAGGACAAAAAACTGAACGGTAATAATTTCGATATTTGACATCGAAGAGTTATACATTCTAGAAGAGTAGAAATGTTTAAAAACTCCATATCACACTATGAAAGAACCAAGATTTGATAATACTTTTCAACAACCAAAAGATTATAAGACGTACAGAGATTGGAAAAAGAAAAATAGCTATGCTCGCATTATGTTACTAAAATGTATGCAGGATGATCTAATAATTGAGTTTGAGATATACAAAACTGTTTATGGAATATAGAATGCTCTAAAGGCAAAATATGAAGTGACTTCATCAACCAAACTGAGGCAGCTTATAATCAATTTTGACACGTATTGAAAAAACAATATTTTTTATGAAACAACATCCGAAAGAAATGTCAAATATGATTAATGAATTGAAGTCTATTAGACACACGTTGACAATAAGCAACAGATATAAACTGTCATTATTAGATCGCTTTCTTAGAGTTGGGAGCTGATAAAAATGAATATGACTCATAATCCTAACATTAAAACATTTGAGAATGTTAAGAGCCATATTGAATTAGAAGATAAATGCTTGGAGGCAGCTAAATCTTTTAGACCGACTTATGTTGCTGAATCTAGCTCAAACAAGTTTTTTGATTTCAAACATAAAAGTAACGAGAGATTCTTCAAGAAAACTATTCCAAATTTTAAGAAAACTCAAATTAATCACTATAAGAGAAGTAAGCGCGGTGGTGGAAAGAAAAAGAATAAGAGCAATAAAACATGTTATAATTGTGGCAAATTGGGCCACTATGCTCGTGAATGCACCGAGCAAAAAGAGATATTGATTGAACTTTTGTCACATGATGTTTGTGTTTCTAATACTGTTATACTCACTGAATCAAATCCTTTTTGAACTCTTGACTCAAATACAACGGATCACGTAGCTAGGGATAGAAATTTATTTGTCGAATATCATCAAATCCTAACTGATTCGAAACAAATATATGCAAGAAACAATGCCAAAATTACTATAAAAGGTATCAGCATTTGTAAATTGATTTTTGAAGGTGGTCACATGTTATTCCTCATGATATTTTATATGCACTAAATATTCGACATAACGTAGTATTAGTTAACGTTCTTATACATTTAGGTTTTATAATGAACTTTCGAAGTGATGTTGTACATGTTTATCTTGACGCTGAGTATGTTGGTTCCGTACACCTTGTGGATGATTTTCTTGTATTCGATTTAGTACACGATGATGAAAATCATGATGGTTGCTTTTCTTTGATTGCATCAGCTGATAGCCATAATGTAGAGGCAAATGTGTGGAATGCTAGATTGGGTCATATCGGGTAAGAAAGAATGCACATACTAGTCAAAGAGGGACTTCTAGTGGTATGTGAACATTATCTAGTAGGAAAAGTAACAAGAAAATCATTTGGTAAACGAACTAAAATAGATCTTTCATTATAATTGATCTATTTTGATATATGTGGTCCAATGAATGTAAGAGCAAGGCGTGAAGTATCCTATTTCATCACTTTCACATATGATTTTAGTTGTTTTGGTTATATTTATTTGATTTTCTATAAGTCAAAAGTATTAGATTGATTTAAACTATATTTGAATTTGGTTGAGAATCAATTAAACAAAATGATTAAAGTGATAAGGGCAGATCGTAGACGTGAATATTTATCAGATCAATTTAGGGATCTATGTGATGAAAAAAGAGATAATTAGACAACTCACTATTCCTGGTATTTCAAAACAAAATGGTGTTGTAGAAAGTAGGAATAAAATATTGTTGGATATGGTTAGATCAATATAGTATAAGCAATTTTGTAATCTCCTATTGGGGAAATACTTTGTTGATTATTGCCTGTATACTTAACTGTACACCCTCTAAATCAGTTACTTCTACTCCCTATGAATTTTGGATAGATCAAAAGTCTGATCTAAGTGGTTGCGGCCCTGGAGTCAACAATATATATTTATGATCTAAATCATAAATATGAGAAATTGGGTTCAAGAGAAAAGAAGTGTATTTTCATTAAATATTTTGAACATTCAAAGGAATATGTATTCGTCGGGGAACACGAGAATGTAAGTGTAATTGAAATAGAATAGAGAGATGTCATATTCTTGGAAAATGAATTTCTATTGAGAGATGAAATTCATAAAAATCTTACTTTATATGAAATATGAGATTCTGTTTGTATTGATATTCCGAGTGGTTTAACATGAGAAATAAGAAAATAATTCACTCTCTTGAACTCAGTGGGAGCGAAATTTTATCAAATGATTTAATTTCATGGGAAATTTAATTGCGTAGAAACACTTGTAAAAGAGTTCCCTATCGTTGTTTTGATATTGAAGAGTAGCTCCACTTGATGAAAGTGAGTTTACAACATTTGAAGAGACTATTTCATCAATCAATAAAGTAGAATGGGAAAAAGCAATGAAAGAGAAAATGGAGTTTATGAAATCAAATCAGATCTGAGACTTGGTTGATCTGCCTCTAGAATGTAAGGCTATTAGGAACAAATAGATTCTCAAAATCAAACGTAAGGCAGATGGATCTATTGAACGATTCAAAACACATTCGGTTGTTAAGAACTATACAAAAAAAAGTATAGATTATGAAGAGATCTTTTCATCTGTTATAAGATTTGATTCAATATGTCTTATTTTTGCTATTTTGCCTATTTAGTTTTTGAGTTGCATTAAATAGATGTTAAAATTACTTTTTTCAATAGAGAATTGAATGAAAAAATCTATATAGAGTAGCCTGTAGATTTCATTGTCAAAAGACCAAGAGCGCAAAATTTGTAAACTTCAAAAATCGATTTATGATTTTAAACAATCCTTCAGACAATTGTATTTAACATTTTTATCGAATCATAGTTACTTAAGGGTTTACGATGATTAAGAAGAATCATTGTATTTATATAAAGTAATTAAAAAATAATTTTATGATATTGTCACTTTATGTAAATGATATCTTATTAGTTGGAAATAATTTAAGTGTTTTCATTACCATTAAAGAGTGGTTATCTTCCAATTTTGAAATGAAGAATATGGGTGAAACAATTTACATTCTTGGAGTAAAAATCCAAAAAAAAAAAATTGTTTAGAGAAGTTTCTTACTTTATCGTAAGAATATTATATTTTGAAAATTTTGAAACAATTTCATGTACTGGCTTGTAAATCTATTGATACACCAATTGCTAAAGGTGAAACCTGTAATAAGGAAATGTGTCCTAAGACTCCACAAAATCTAAAATATATGGAAAGAGTTTCATATACAAGTGTCATAATGAGTTTAATGTATGTTAGATGTGTACTTGTTCTAATATTTGTTGTGCAATTAGATTAACAAACAGATATCAGTCAAATTCTGAAGCACCTCATTGGCAAGCGGTAAAAAAGATATTGAAATATCTAAAAGGTACCACTAATTATATTTTATGCAATTAGAATAGTGATATGCATTTGGTAGATTGCACTGATACAAATTGGAGTGGTGACCTGGATGAAAGAAATTTACATCTAGATATGTGTTCTTAGTAAATAATGGTATCATGTCTTGAAATAGTAAAAAACAGAGTTGAATAGCATTATCCAGTATAAAGGTTAAATTTGTTGTTTGTACAACAACTATTTAAGAGGCAATTTGGGTTAAAAGATTTTTGAAAAATTTACAAATAGTTGTCAATCCCTTAATGCCAGTAAGAATCAACTGTAATAGTCGAGTGACAATAAACTATATAAAGAATCCAAAATATCATAGTAGGACAAAATATATAGATACAAAATATCATTTTATGAGAAATATTATAGTACAAGGAGAAATAGTTTTACAACATGTATCTATGTATAAGATGGTTGCAGACCCTCTTACTAAACCAATCCCTAGAAATGTCTTCTTGTATCATATTAAAATTTTGGAATTACGTAGATTGTGATGAAATATTGTAAATATTGAAATAATGATATGAATATTCCGCATTTATATATAAAAAAATTTGTGATTATTGTTAGTTACATCTAATATGTTCCTTGTACTAATGAGAATATCGCCAAACATTTTATGTCGACTCTTTCATATGAATGACCACCTCAACCACTGTGAGAGCATGTTGAGATGCGATATATTTACACTCATAATTTGTGAGCTGTTGAATAATCCTAGTGAAATCAAGATGGGTATAATATTAGAAAAGTTGTCTTGATATAAGTCAAAATCAGGCCTAAATGACAACCGAACATGATAGCCCACAATCATGTAAGTTTGGATAAAAACTGGATGTGAGATTTTAATGAGGCGTTTTGGACAACAAGCTATCAAAATCTCAAGTTAAGCACCTATGTGATAGCGTTTGACTTAAAATCCGTATAATAGTTTTATTATGAAATAAAAAAATATAAGCTCTTGTACAAAAGGTGCAAAGAGTTTACGACCATAGTACATATTTCATACAATATTTGCTAGAGATGACTGAAGAAGGAAAGTGAGTGACTTTTGACTATTTTATGAAAATCTCTATCTTTTCACTGTATGAGTTCCTTCAATGGTGTCCTATGTGACTTTTTGACAATTTTATAATGTGATGAATAGATGTTTGCTACTTTGGTATGTTTCTTATGATCATGTTTAATTCGATTTTCTGGAACATGCTGGAAAAATAGTTTATTTGTCATTGAATGACGCGAAAGAAAGACTATTTTGATTACACTCTTCATATGTATTTATTGGTCAATCAATTATGTTTTCTTTTGGAAGTTAAGACAATTGTGAATACAGGATGAAATGTTATGATCATATATAACCTTTGAGAGATTGAATATACTTTGATGGTGTAATAAAATGAGTCAGGGGCATTACGAGATATAAAGATATTCTATACATTTTTCTTTTAGGTTGTAGCCGTTATGTTATCTCAAGCAGGTGCATAGTTTGGGCTCCCAAGTACAGGTAACGTGCTCGTAGATCGCACAACCTATTTACTTGTATAAAAAAGATGATTTCGTGGAGTTGAATATCAAAGAAAACTTGAATGGGTTCGTCCCATCATGTACGAGTGAGAGACGTTGAAAGCTCTACATAGGTCAATGCTTATGGGCGCCCATGATGGGTTGACCCGATTCGAACCCAATTCCTACTCTACCGCCTTAGGGAGAAGATTTCTAATTGATCACGTCTCTCTATTGTCTCGTAAATGAGGCTTTCACAACAAGTTTCAGTGGATACTATTTAAGAGTATGCTGCTAGCAGTAAGAAACAAGCAAGAGATATATGAGATAGAGAGAGAGAACAGTGGAGAGAGTGAAGTGTGAGTCTTTTTTTTTCACACACACCCTCCATGTTCTACAAGAGCTATGTACAAGGAAATCATCAAAAAGATCTAGGTTGTGGCAAGAGTGTGGTTTTCCATCATGTGATTTCACATCGATC
This sequence comes from Dillenia suffruticosa, assembly GCA_033439265.1. Taxonomy (NCBI): domain Eukaryota; kingdom Viridiplantae; phylum Streptophyta; class Magnoliopsida; order Dilleniales; family Dilleniaceae; genus Dillenia; species Dillenia suffruticosa. The sequence goes on from JAVTVX010000027.1 coordinate 6,699,302, forward strand.
ATAGCGTGTGATTCAATCAACAGATCTAAATCGAAATTGCGTTGTGTATTGATGTCGGACAAGAGGAAACTAAATTTTTATGATTGGATTCCTTATCTGATGCCTGTGGTGTCATCCAACAAGGTCATTAATTTATCTTGAGCTTGGCTTAATATGGATAAGAAAATTGATGTTGTGAACTTGATATGGCTAAATTATGAGTCTTTTAAACTTTGCAAGCTTGATCTCAGGATTGGCATGCTTAACGGAAGAGAAGAGATCATTATTTTGGTGTTGTCTCTAAAATAATTCAAGGTTTTACCTTCAAATAAGCTAACACGTTAGTGATTTTATTAAATGTGATATTAGAAAATGTCGAATATAGTAATGTTTTTTAAAATGTTAGCTTTAATATTATGTTTTGGAGTCACGACTTACAAATGCTGAAACAGGTTAAACCAACCTTCAAAAAAAAGTTGGAAGAAAAATGAGCTTTTGCATTTGTTTTAAGAGCAACAAATGGAAATAAAACAATGGTCTCTTCTCTCCTGTTGAAGAAATCAAACCCCACAAACTCAAACTAACATTAATCCTCTGCACCTTACCTACAATGTCAGCTCTCCCTCTGAAAAGCCTATTTTAGAGACCCTACAAACCCAAATTGAAATAAACTCCACATATCACAATCACATATTTGTCCTCTTCCTCCCTACTTCTATTCGTTAATCTCTAATTGTCTCATTGATATATATATATATTTTTTGGATGAGATGTTGTGATGATCTTGAATGTTGTGGACCCAATTTTTTTCTTTTGTTTGCGAGATTTGTGAAACTTTCTGTGCTATGAGTTGGTTGTAGGTTTAAAAATTTCAGAGATGATTGCTATAGGCATGCAACTACTACCATGATATGAAACTTTGGAAGTAAATCTCAAATTTTGGTTATTCCATATACCCTTTCAATTGTTTTTATCCCTTTGCTGGTGGTATATACTATGTTTTGGAGCACATACCTGTTACATCATTACTCATTGTTCTAGATGTTTCCAGTAGTATGGTACCTTCTTCTCTAATTTATATGTATGAAAATCTTCTTTGCACTTATAGTAGGCTTTTGCAATGATTTTTGTGTTTTGCATAGGTGTCTCTTCCATCATGGTTGCAAGGGGGCTCTTTGGAATGCTTCCATATTCTCTTTAAAATGTCTTGTCTCGTGGGAAGATGTGAAGAAAGAGTATGTTCGAAAAATGTTACTGTCATGATTAAATATCATTTATTAAGTTGTACTTCATTTTTGTAAATCCTGAAGAATTTTAACTTTGTCCTTGTTAGAAATTACATATTTATGTGAAGTATAATATCCTGCATCTTAATCTCTGAATTTTAACTAGATTGAAAGTATTTCTGCTAACTTCTCAACTTTGGTTCCTTTGATTGTAGTGCATCTTATGGGATAAGGATATCAAAAGTACAAAGCACACATTGAAGGAAATGATAATGCATTAAATGCCACTCGATCTCCTAGAGGGAAAGGTTGTCACTAAGTCTGACAACTTAAAAGATGTAGCATAAGTTTAATTCAGTGAGTTAAAATTTTGTAGCATGAAAAGATTCTAATTCATGTGAAATATAATTTGGTCTATTTTGCACTATATTGTTTTTGCCAACTACCAAACCCTACTCCCCCACCCAAAAAAAAAAAGAAAATAAAAATAAAAATAAAAACTTTGTTGTGATTCTGTATTTCGCATCAAAGTGCGATACTCCCCCTATAATAACCACCAAAATAGAGGAAGGGAAAACCGTTTTACTTAAGCCAAGAAGGATTGCACGTTATACTTTTACTTGGTATTCAATTTCAATTTAGATTGCTAATTGGCCTCGAAAAAAGACATAATCCACTGGTTTTTGTGAACAATATCGGTCGATTTGTCGAAACCCTCAAATTAATACTGATTCCTCCCCCAATGCAACAACTGTAGCAATAGTGGTTACCAGATCGAATTTCAAGAAAACTAATTAATTTAATCTCTCAGTTAATATTAAAAGTAAAGTTGGAGATTTTCAAACAACTTGCTAAAATAAAAATTGCTAAATAAAAGTTAAAAACCTAAAATTAAGAAACAAATCAATAATGTGAAATATGAAAATTAAGGAAGAAATTCAATTTACCAAGTACTGATCCAAGAATTCATATATTTGATTGCCTCATTGATCATGGGTTAAAAATATTATCCTTGCAATTCAATCATTTAATCTTAGATCTATTAAGATAACCGTAATAAATCTTATATTTTCCTAATTTAATTGACCAAATCCAACATCCAATCAAAACTTATCATTAATCAACTGGACACGATAGCGTTCCATATTAACATAATGACAGTATTAAATTATGTGAAAACAGTTAAATCAAAGTACAAATAACTGAGAAAGTCACAATTATTCAATTTGGTTCCATTGATTCTCTAGTTCATATGAATATTGGTAAAAAACTTATAAACAAAATTAACCTAATTGTTACTTATACCATTCATTCATGACAATTACGGATGATTGAATTCCTGGATAGCAATAGAAAAATTAATATTGAATTATATTGTCAGATTAATCAATATTAGGTTTCTCTAAAAATAAATCAAGAATCAACGAATACTTAAATAAAAGGCAAGAAATTAAATTAAAAACATAACCTCACAATGAAAAACAATCAATTAAAATTCCCCTTAAATCAGAAACAAAATTAGTCACTCCTAGTAGAAACCATGTTCTTGAATCAATAAAAGAAAAAGAAAAAAATTGTTTTTCAAATAAAAGAAAAAAATAAAACCTAAACCTAGAGGGAGAATGTGCAGCCGCCTCTCCTCTTGTGATTGAATGAATAGTGCTGTCCACATTGGAGAAACACATATTTATAGTTGTGGAACTCCAAGAAAAATAGAAGTCTCCTCTCTTTGACCTAAATCTCCAAATATTCTCTCCCTAAAAAATAGGAAACAAATAACTATTTTAAACAATTTTACTTGAACTAAAATTTCTATTACAAATAAGTTTCCCATTTAGATACTTCCTCCTTGTTTTGTAGGTCCAATTGATATATTGAATTATTTATCTAAAAAAATGCCCCCTTAAATCCAATTTGATTCAAACTCCAATTTTGATTTCCTAAAATAAAAAAGTCATAAAAATATTCATTAGAGTACATACCAATTCAAAAATCATACCATAATATTAAAAATAAATGTAACAATTGCATGTTATCAAATTCCCCCACCCCAAACCATTGCTTGTCCTCAAGCATACTCTAAATTAATGTCACATAACAATCCGGAGAACAAGTGATTATAGTATCATAACTTTAAAAGAAAATATAAGTATCCCATCAAACTTAACAATCTCATCAAAATTGAATGTTTCAAGATTCAATACTTTCACAAGGAGTTCACTCTATACACTCAAAGTGTTAAAGGAAATTTACCAATAACTCTCAAAATCAAATCAAAACATGTTATTATCATAAATTTGCTTATTTATCAAATCTCCACCACCACTTATATGAATTCAAAACAAAAATCCGGGGGGCTTTGTAAGGGTTGTAACGTGGTTTAGGTAAAGGTATGATAAAAATGATAAATGTGATATATAATAAATATATCAAAAGAAGCATGTCAAGAACATAAAACCATTTCCTATATCCTATATCACGAAACACATTCAACTCAAGAAAGATAACTCAATCAAGAACATTTCATTTCTCAATCAAACTTTTGCATTTTCCCATTTCCAAATTCTGGGAGATTTTTTTTTCTTCTTTTTTCTTTCATTTTCTGCCCTTTTCGCTTCATTTTTTTTTTGAAGTACAATCGATTTGAAGATGAATGAAAGTATGGAACATATGCAACACATCCCGATCGTGTAATCGACTTCCCAAAAAAATGATTCCCACAATAGAAGTACCCCATTCCCTTTGCAAATAACCACTCAATCTATACTCAAATCACATGCTTTTTTGATATAATGACCAAAGAGAAGGTTAAACGTAAAAAGAATGTTATGTGTCAATTAATATGGTTAAAGTAAAGAAAATGAATATAAGCTCAAATAGTTTCACTAAGTGAAATATTATGCATGGGAAGATCTTTTTTTCGAAAGCTAAAAAAGGTAAATCTAAGTGTCCCCATTATATTAATGTTCAAACTCATGGATGTGGTCTCAAAATGTATGGCAAAATAAGTTCTAGAATAAACATACTATGATTGATAAACACTCATAAAAAAATTTAGAGCAACATGATGAATGCTTTTCAGGCTCAAAGCTCACAAAAGGTGTTTAACTTGTATCGAATCTATTACATTTTCAAATGAATCAACTATCAAGATCAATGGGACACTTTAAAACAATTTAATCCAAAAACAACTAATCACACTTACCTCTATCATGCATTTCAAACTCAAATCAACAATGCGTATTAATTCAAAATCATTATCTGACAAAATCCAGAGAGTGCGAAGTTCCAAAGAAAAAAAGAACAAATGATATTTGCATGAAAATCCTCCCCCACACCTAGATATGACATTGTCCTCAATGTATGCAAAAGATAAGAGATGTAGGCACAATGCTAAAGAAACTCACAAACTAACATAATTTTAAACTAGTAGCAACACTCATTAAATCACCCTAATGCAACATATAAAAATGTGACAATGAAAAGAAAGAGAAAGGAGAGAAAACTCCCGTAGGGTGATCGGCTGAAATTGATGGACTTTGCTACTGTGAAGGAAACGCGGGGTGGGATGAAAATCGCGTGATCACGCCCTAAAGAAAAGACTACTTCTGCCCACTTTTGAATTCCACTGAAAACCGCGTAACGCCATGACTGCTTTTGTCCTTTTTTTTTGTTTTTGAACTCGGTTCTTTGTCTGGTTCTTGATTTGGGTAACTGCAACTTTCAAAATTCTCTCTCTTAGACACCTAAAAAAATAAATCCATAAAAAGGAACAAATGTTAAAAAATCTACAATCAACTAAAACAATTTTCTAAAAACTGTTTGGGTTACCTCCCAACAAACGCAATTATTTAACGTCGTTATGCTCGACGGTCTTTATTGGTGACTCAGTTTAATGAGTAATCAGGGAGTTTTAATGCAATGTCCAATGTTGTAGAGATCACCGTACCCTCATGAAATATCTTCAACCTATGTCCATTCACTTTGAATATCTTATTTGTATCAAGATTTCTTATTTCCATTGCACCATGGAAAAAAACATTAGTTACAACAAATGGACCAATCCAACGAGAACATAACTTACCGGCATAAGTTTGAGTTGGGAGTTATACAAAAGCACCCTTTACCCGACCTCAAACTGTTTTCTCAAGATTAAACCATCATGAAATAACTTAGTTTTATCCTTATAAATTCTTGAATTCTCGTAAGCTTCCAATCTCAACTCCTCCAACTCTTGCAATTGCAATTTCCTTGTGCACCGGTTTCATTTAAATTCATATTGTAACGTTTGATCGCCCAATATGCCTTATGCTCAATTTCCACCGGTAAGTGACAAGATTTTCCAAAAACTAACTTGTAAGGAGACATCCCTATTGGTATTTTGAAAGCTGTCTGGTAAGCCCATAGTGCATCATCCAGACGTAAACTCCAATCCTTTCGTCCTGGGTTAACTATCTTCTCTAAAATGGATTTAACTTCACGGTTGGAAACTTCAGTTTGTCCATTTGTCTGAGGATGGTATGTCGTAGCGATCCGGTGATGTACTCCATGTTTCTTCATCAATGCTTCGATTGCTCGATTGCAAAAATGACTCTCTTGATCACTTATGATGGCTCTAGGGATTCCAAACCTACTGAAAATGTTAGTCTTAATAAAACTTACAACAGACTTAGAATCGTCAGTTCTTGTAGCTTTTGCTTCCACCCATTTCGATACATAATCAACAGTCAAAAGAATGTAAGCATAATCATAAGACGAAGGGAATAGACCCATAAAATTAATACCCCATATATCAAATATTTCACAAACAAGAATGAGAGTTTGGGCATCTCATTTTTATGAGACAAAGATTCTATCATTTGACATCTATCACAGCTTTTACAAAACAATTAAGCATCTTTAAATAAGGTCTCCCAATATAACCCACTATCTAAAACTTTCCTTGTAGTTCTCCTTGGCCCAAAATGCCCCCCACAAGCATAACTATGACAAAATATTAAAATGAATTTATGTTTATTTTCTGGGACACATCTCCTAATTATTTGGTTAGAGTAAAATTTTCACAAATAAGGCTCATCCGACACATAATATTTTGCCTCACATCGAATTTTTTTCTGCCTTAACTTACTAAGATCACTAGGCAAGATGTGTGTAACCAAATAATTCACAATATCTGCATACCAATGAGTAATACCCTTCAAGTGAAATAATTGCTCATTGGGAAAAAATTCAGAAATAAGTAGCGGATCTTCCTCCTTCACTAATCTGCTTAGATGATCGGCTACCAAGTTCTCAGCTCCACTTCGATCCTTGATGTCCAAATCAAATTCTTGCAACAAGAGAATCCACCGTATTAACTTGGGTTTCGACTCCTTTTTCGTCAAAAGATATTTCAAAGGTGCATGATCAGAATACACAATTACTTTAGAATCAAGTAAATATGATATGAATTTATCTAAAGCAAAAACAATAGATAAGAGCTCCTTTTCAGGGGTGGTGTAGTTGCATTGAGTAGCATTCAATATTTTTGAAGCGTAGTAAATAACGTGGCTCTTTTTATCAATTCGCTGGCCAAGAACTGCTCCTACAGCAAAATTGTTTGCATAGCACATGATCTCAAAAGGTAAATTCCAATCAGGTGGTTGAATGATTGGTGCAATAGTCAACAGGTTCTTGAGCTTGTCGAAGGCTTCCTTGCATTTTTCTCCGAACTCGAAAGGTACATCCTTTTGAAGCAACTTGGATAATGACAAGACAATTTTTGAAAAGTCTTGAATAAACCTCCGATAAAAACCTGCATGTCTAAGAAAACTACGTATTTCTCTAACATTTGTAGGGTAAGGTAAACTCTTGATCAAATCAACCTTTGCCTTATCTACCTCAATACCCCTAGAAGAAATCACATGCCCCGGCACTATGCCTTCTTTCACCATGAAATGACATTTTTCATAGTTCAAAACCAAGTTCGTTTCCATGCATCTTTTCAGAATTTTGATCAAATGCCCTATACAACTATCAAACGAGTCACCGTGAACAGTGAAATCATCCATAAAAACCTCAATGTAATTTTCAATATATTCAGAAAAAATGCTCAACATGCACCTTTGAAATGTACATGGGGCATTACATAGACCGAAAGGCATCCTTCTATAAGCAAATGTTCCAAATGGACATGTGAATGTAGTCTTCTCTTGATCTTCTTGTGCAATCACGATTTGATAATAATCTGAAAAACTATCAAGAAAACAAAAGAATGATTTTCTGGCTAATTTCTCTAACATTTGATCAATAAAGGGTAAAGGGAAATGATACTTTCTAGTGGCTAAATTAAGCTTCCTAAAATCAATGATCATTCGCCAATCATTTTGTACTCGCATGGGTAGCAATTCATTGTCTTGATTTCTTACCACCGTGATTCATGTTTTCTTTGGTACCACATGGATTGGACTCACCTACTTGCTGTCCGAAATTGGATAAATTATGTCTTCGTCCAAAAGCTTGAGAATTTCCTTCATCACCACTTCTTTCATGATTGGGCTCAGTTTTCTTTGTAATTCCTTCACTGGTTTAGTGTCCTCTTCCAATAGGATTCAATGCATGCAAATTGAGGGACTAATACCCTTTACATCAGTTAAGATCCAATAAATTACTGTCTTGTGCTCTTTTAAAACTTGAAGTAGCCGATTTTTTTGCTCTTCCGTTAACTCTCTTGCTATGATAACGGGCAAGGTCTCTTCATCACCTAAGTATACGAATTTAAGATGATCCGACAAAGTCTTCAATTCCAATGTTGGAGCCTGCAAAACTGAAGGTAACATTTTCTTGTGAGTAATAGGCAATATGGTACTCGAATTTAATGACCTTGGTTGTGATTCTAATATTGAATCTGAAATTTTACAAGTTTCAGCCATCTCTTCCTTGATGTTCAATTGCCCATCCAATTCTAGACTTGTGTCATTTTCTTCTTAAAAAATTTCCTGCACAATCGAATCAATGATGTTAGTAGTACAAATCGAGTGACACTCATTTGGGTATCTCATGGCTTCAAAAATGTTGAATTTAACAATCTCGCCGTCAAACTCGACGGAGAGTGTACCCTCATCCACGTTTATATTTGTTTTTGCCGTTTTCATTAACGGTCTCCCCAATAGTAGCGGTGTTGAATTTGTAATTGTGTTTTCATCCATTTTCAAAATATAAAAATCTGCTGGAAAAATTAACTCGTTAACCTGCACCAAAACATCTTCAACAATCCTTTCCGGATACACAATAGAACGGTCAGCCAATTGAATGATCACTCTAGTTTCCTTTAAGGGACCTAGGTTTAGAGCAATATAAATAGAATATGACATGATCTCGCCAACCCTTATTTTCTCATCATGGCTCCGAACATTTCTCGGGTAGAGATCTTTTGATAATAGCAGACATGATCTCGCCAACCCTTATTTTCTCATCACCTCTCATCTTCCTCTTGTTTGTGTACAACTGTTTCAAAAACTTTACATATTTAGGTATTCGCTTGATGGCGTCCAACAAAGATATGTTTATTTCCACCTTCTTGAAAGTTTCCCAAACCTCCTTTTCATAGTCCTCCTTCCTGGATCTTTCAAACCTGCTGGGAAAATGTGGTACAGTCGTATTAGAACTCATAGGTAAAAGAGAATCAAAATTTACCTTGATTGGATTTTCATTGGCAACTTCAGCTTCTTCCTCTTCATCTTTCTTTTCATTCCTCTTTTTGGGTGATGGTAGTTTTGATTGTAATTCCTTTTCATTCCTTAACACCATTGCACTAGCATTTTCCTTAGGGTTCACTACTATTTGTGAAGATAATTTTCCTGAATTTCGAGCTTCCAAATTACTGACCGAAGTGGCTAGCTGAGTGATTTGATTTCCCAAGTTTTGTAAGTTCCCCATTGTTTCCTGAATGCTGGCTCTTGTTTCCTATTGAAATTGTTGCGTATTAGTTACGAGAGCTTTTACAATATCCTCTAGTGATATATCAGAATTAGATGATTGAGTCGGTACATGTGTTGACCTATTAAATTGCTGAGGAGGATATCTTGTCTGTCCTCCTTGAATTCCGTAACTCAGGTTTGGATGATCTCTCCATCCAGGATTATAATGAGTGGAGTAGGGGTCGTACTTCTTCTGAGGTTGGCCAAGAAATCCTCCTACGATATTTGCTTGATGGATAGAATCTTCTTGCAGAGATGGACACATATCCGTAGGATGTCCGGGTATCAAGTATATGCTGCAAACTTTGGTTGCATGTATTTGCCCTATAGCCATCTGATGAACCAAAGCAGCCAATTTAGAAATTTGATTTTCAAGGTGAGAGTGACTTACCTCATTGACACGTTTCGTAACTCATTGTTGAGAATTTTCTGCCATATTTGTGATCAATTGTTTGGCTTCTTCAGGCGTTTTATTTATCAAGTCTCCTCCGCTGGCCGCATCTACCATACTCCTATCCATGGGTAAAAGTCTTTCATAGAAGTATTGTATTAAGAGCTGTTCAAGTATTTGATGATGTGGACAGCTAACATAGAGTTGTTTGAACATCTCAAAGTACTCATATAGTGTCTCTTTGCTAATCTGTCTGATCCCACATATCTCCTTTCGAATGTTGGCAGCCCTGGATGCAGGAAAAAAATTTTTCAAAAATAATCTTTGCATCTCATTCCATGTATTTATCGAACCCGAAGGTAGGTATTACAACAAATTCTTTGCCTTATCTTTTAGGGAAAAGAGAAAAGCTCACAGCTTAATCTGTTCCTCGGTCACACCTTGGGGTTTCATACTCGAACAGACAACGTGAAATTTTTTCAAATGTTTGTGTGGATCCTTACCTGGAAGACCACAAAAAATAGGCAGTAAGTGAATCAAACCAGATTTAAGTTCGAATGCTACCTCAAGAGTTGGGTATTCAATGCATAATAGTTGTTGATTCAGATCGGGTGCAGCCAATTCCTTCAAGGTTCTCTCACGATCAGCCATCTTTTCCTCTTCTTCTTCAAAAATAGATCTGTCACAAATTTTCAGATCAATGTTAAAAATTGGCTTTCGACGTAACTTACATTTTCTCTGTCTAGCCTCCTTTCTCAATCGGGTTTTCTCAATTTCAGAAATATATTCCAATTCACTTCCTTGAGAAGAACGGATCATAAAATAAAAGAAGTCAGCAAAACAAATAATAAATATAACATAACGAAGAAATCAAAATAGTTCTCCGGTAGTGGTGCCAAAATTTGGTCGGGTTATCGAAACCCTCAAATTAATACCGACTCCTCCCCCAATGCAACAACTGTAGCAATAGTGATTACCAGATCGAATTCCAAGAGAACTAATTAATTTAATCTCTTAGTTAATGTTAAAAGTAGAGTTGGGAGCTTTCAAACAATTTGCTAAAATAAAAAGTTGCTAAATAAAAGTTAAAAACCTAAAATTAAGAAACAAATCAATAATGTGAAATACAAAAATTAAGGAAGAAATTCAATTTACCAAATATTGATTCAAGCGTTCATATATTCGATTGTCTCATTGATCATTGATTAAAAATATTATCCTTACAATTCAAACATTTAACCATAGATATATTAGGATAACCGTAATAAATTTTGTATTTTTCTAATTTAATTGACCAAATCCAGTATCCAATCAAAACTTATCATTAATCAATTGGGTACGATAGCGTTCCATATTGACATAATGACAGTATTAAGTTTTGTGAAAACAATTAAATCAAAATACAAATAATTGAGAAAGTCACAATTATTCAATTTTATTCCATTGATTATCTAGATCATATGAATACCGGTAAAAGACCCATAAATAAAATTAACCTAGTTACTACTTGTACCATTCATTCATGACAATTACGGATCATTGAATTCCTAGATAACAATAGAAAAATTAATATTGAATTAAATTGTCAGATTAATTAATATTAGGTTTCTTTAAAAATAAATCAAGAATCAACGAATATTTAAATAAAATACAAGAAATTAAATTAAGAATATAATCTCACAATAAAGAATAATCGATTAAAATTCCCCTTGAATTAGAAACAAAATTAGTCACTCATGGTAGAAACATGTTCTTGAATCAATAAAAGAAAAAAAAAATTGTTTTTCAAATAAAAGAAAAAAATAAAATCTAAACCTAGAGGGGGAATGTGCAGCTGCCTCTCCTCTTGTGATTGAATGAATAGTGCTGTCCACATTAGAGAAGCACATATTTATAGTTGTGGAACTCCAAGAAAAATAGAAGTCTCATCTCTTTGACCTAGATCTCCAAATATTCTCTCCCTAAAAGAAAAATAGGAAACAAATAACTCTTTTAAACAATTTTACTTGAAGTAAAATTTCTATTACAAATAAGTTTCCCATTTAGATGCTTCCTCATTCTTTTGTAGATCCAATTGATATTTTGAATTATTTAGCTAAAAAAAAATGCCTCCTTAAATCCAATTTGATTCAAACTCCAATTTTGATTTTTTAAAATAAAAATGTCATAAAAATATTTATTAGAATACATACCAATTCAAAAATCATACCATAATATTAAAAATAAATATAATAATTGCATGTTATCAAATATCTTGCTATCCATCCATTGTATGTGGGATCTATCAAGGTTCTTTCAGTATCTGACTACTAAGTTGGGCAATTTGTGGGAAGTAGAGAGCGTAATATAGTGTTGTTAAATTTGAAAATAGTTGCGTTACTTCAAAGATGCATATATTCATGGGTCACGGGGATACTATTTATGCTCATGGAATTTTTAGCTCGTGTGTTCATGAGATGTCGATAGTGATATTACATTCTTTTTCAAATCATTTTTCTAAAAAAAATTGCAAAATATTTTATATTATAAAAGAGAAATAAACCCAAGTTCATATTGAATGGATTAACCTCTTATGTTTCTCTATGGAAACTTGAGGTCTTCTCTTTTCACCTTTTTTCTTTGGGACATTTCAGGTGACTCTACGGAGAAGAGAGGTACTATGAGCTTTGCCTAGAGAATAGATTTCAACATAATGGCAATAGACAAATTTTTTTGGCCAAATTGATATAACAAAATTTGGTACAAATCCAAATGCAAAGTTTATTTCTATCTCAGTCCTGACAAATCTTCTTCTCCCTATTCTTGATTAGTTAAATGGTCTGCAACACCAAGCAACACAACCCTTGGATATTAGTGAATCCAGCTAGATATTATTTTACCCAAATCCTTTAGCTATCATTTGTGATATTTGCTAATATATAAAGATCAATAATGAACCGATGGTTTAACATTCACAAATTAAAACTCCGTTTGTCGACTTTAACCAATCTTTATTTTTTCCCCTTATTTTCCTTTGATTCAGAGATAATAGTATTCATTAAGGTCCTCCACATTTGACATGAATAGAACTCGAAGCCTGTGGAAGCAGCATATCCAGAAGAAAAATGATCTTATTAGAATCCTGACTTACAGAACTGCAATTATCCACCGATCATACACAAATTGGCTATGTTGTAATTTAAGCATTAGATATATGGTCCTCAAAACCCCATGGTTGTAATTAGTCTTACACCTGTGGCAAGGATTATATTTCATATTACTAGTTAATATATAAGGGTTTTGTTCGTCGATGATCAGCAACGGAGGTTATGAACTTTGCTGTTGTAGGGGGACAATTTTATGTCCTACCACTTCCAAGAGATACTTAGGTTTAGCCCACAAATTTATTTATTTTGCAGATATTGGCAACATGACTTTTGAAAGGGTACTAAATTGAATTGTTTCGGTTTAGTTGGCTGATGTCAAACTTTTTAAAATTATATTTCAATTAATCTAATATGAACGTTTACAGGATCCTATTTAGAAACAATATTTTTAACATAATTTTTTTTTTATTTTTAAGTTTCTGTTGGATTTATATGCACATACACATGCGGAAGCGTGTAAAATTTTCGGAATCATAAAAGGTTAGGGTTACGTTTACAGGATCCTATTTAGAAACAATATTTTTAACATAATTTTTTTTTTATTTTTAAGTTTCTGTTGGATTTATATGCACATACACATGCGGAAGCGTGTAAAATTTTCGGAATCATAAAAGGTTAGGGTTTTCGGGCATACCTTAAAGAGTAGATTGCAAAATTCGGGGAACCACGAACCTCGATCAATCGACCTCGCCGTCGGGATGATAACCACGAAAGTCGAGCTATCACCGCAGTACCACGACACCGCAATCGAAATCCGGTGACACAAATCCTCTTCGCAGAATTTTTTTTTCCCCTCTCTCAATTGTCTCCTCACAATTGTGCTAAAAAATGGTTATGGTATGCTTCCTAGGGTTTTGCCCTAGTTTCCATATGCCTCCGACACCACAAATGGTAGGGAATTCAAATCCCATCAGTTACCATTTGTGCATATGGAAAGTGTGATAATTTCATTTTTTCAAATATGGAAAGATGCCCCACGTGGGCATTCATTCCTTCATCTCCCACTTGCACACGAAGGCATTTTCATCCATCACGAGATCACAGCTCATGCGATCTCCTGTATCACCCTTCTGGATTTTCATACTAGATTGGGTGTCGTGCGACTAGCAAGTACACCTACAAATAAAGACTTCTCGATACATCTGTTAGGATGTTCGAGAAGTCGCCGTTAATAATAAAACAAATATCTCGCTGTACCCCAGACTCATCACATTTACATCCTTCGAGTCACTTTCCTCATCGAAAGTCATCCCCAATATATTCTCCAATGTGTATTCACTATTACGTTCGTATCCCAACGTGGATATACGTAACAGACCGGTTGGTGAATACAACACAACGATGTAATGTAGATTGGTCTTCCTTTCCCAAACTCGAATCCATCGATCTCAAATCAGCTGCTTTCCTAAACTTGTCCCTTAGACCTCAATTTATCTTCCGGGCCATAGGTAAACAGACTAAAGTAGCAAACACTGAATCAAGACTTCTAGAGACAGTCGAAAGTAAAATAAGGGTACTAGAGATCCCACCCAATGGATCTCGGGTCTCACACAGTGGGAACGGGGATCATGAATAGATCATCGTCTCATGTAATTGCTCCCACTATCCCTAGTCGTTATCACACACGGTATGAAACGCGTGTCACAGTGTTAATCCCTTATTTCTCAAAAAAAGGGCATATGTCAGATTTCTTAACACTGTACAGATACGGGATTCAGTCTACACATAAGACTCTACCCAGAGATCTCAAAGAGAGTGTCTCTGAGACAATATCACTATCGCAGGTGATATCTGAGATCTCAAATCTGGCTACTCACAGGCAACATGGATGTGGGTATTTCCATGTCGGTCATATCCAAAATGACCTCATCCTGAATACGTATCAGGGCGACTTTTGTTCTAATTGGGCCACTCTCAATGCCTCTTACGACTAAAAACTGTCCCATCTCCACTCACTCAGAGTTGGAGGTGGTCGCTCGTGTGAGAGAGTCGACCTTACCTGCTTGACATATATTTTATCACATCAAATATACATGATATAAATAAGTGCATTATTTAAGAAAATATAAATGTGACTGAATAATGCACAAAATCATATATAAATATAATAAGCATCACATCGTCAGTTTAGTACAATGAAAAAAAGTCAAAATATTCCCAAACCCAATGACTCTCTATGTGCTATAAATGAGTCTCTAGTGATGGGTTTGGTGAAGGGGTCAGCCACCATGCAACGTGTCGAAATGTACTTGACGGTCACTTCACCCTTCTCGATGATGTCTCTAACAAAATTATATCTGGTGTCTATGTGTTTGGTCCTACTATGATACTTAGGGTCTCGAGTGTAGGCGATAGCAGCCTGATTATCACAATAAATCATCACTGGCCTCCCACTATCAGCCACAACCCCTAAGTCATCTAATAGTCTCCGGTGCCAAACACTCTCCTGAACTGCGACTGAGCAAGCTATGAACTCAGCCTCCATCGTAGATAAAGCTACACAGGTCTGCTTTTTGCTGCTCCAAGAAATGGCACCGCCATTGAGCAAGAAGGCAAAACCTGATGTCGATTTGCGTTTATCCAGATCACCGCCCCAGTCGGCGTCTGAATATCCTATGAGGCGCAAATCACCTCTCCCATAACACAAGGAGTAGTTTGCAGTTCCCTTAAGATATCTAAAAATTCTTTTCACCACTCTCCAGTGACCCCTTCCAGGATTTGATTGATATCTACTCACCAGACCGACTGCGTAACATATGTCTGGTCGTGTACACAACATCGCATACATCAGACTTCCCACTGCGCTGGAATAAGGGATTTTACGCATCTCCCTTATATCTTCCTGAGTTTTCGGGCACATCTCAAGACTCAGATCATCACACTTGGCGATTAGAGTATCAATGGGATTACAATCACTCATCCCAAAGTGCTTGAGAATTTTCGTAATGTAGGTCTCTTGTGAAAGAGCCAACATTCTTCTCGATCGATCTCTCTGGATCTTAACTCCAAGGATGAACTCAGATTCACCCATGTCGATCATGTCGAAGCCCAATGACAACCAAGCCTTGATCGTCATCATATACTGAATGTTGTTCCCAGCCAACAGTATATCGTCCACATACAGGGACAGGATCACAAAAGAGTTATCAGATCGTATCAAGTAAACACAATGATCCTCCTCAATTATTGTAAAACCATAAGACATCACCTCCTCGTGGAATCTTAGGTACCACCGCCTGGATGATTGCTTTAGGCCATATATCGACTTCCGAAGTCGATAGACCTTGTCCTCTTGACCTACTAGAACGAACCCAGAGGGCTGCTCCATGTAGATCTCCTCATCCAGATTTCCATTAAGGAAAGCGGTCTTTACATCCATCTGATGCAACTCTAGATCCATACTTGCGACAATCGCCAAGAGTAGACGGATCGATGTAAATTTGACTACGGGGGAGAAAGTCTCCTCGTAATCAATGCCCTTTGTCTGTATGTAACCCTTGGCTACTAGACGGGCTTTGTGTCTTTCCACCGATCCATCGGTCTTTCTTTTGATTTTGAGAACCCACTTGTTCCCTATGGCCCTTCTATCCTCAGGTAGGTCAACTAGGTCCCAGACCCCGTTGACCCTCATTGATTCCATCTCCTCTTTCATGGCCTCTAGCCATTGGTCCTTCATAGGACTCTCGAGAGCCTTTTCAAAGGTTTGAGGTTCTTCATCATCCTCAGGAGTCACGATGAGGATCTCATCCTCTATCGGAAAATGACGTCGGGGTATATGTCCCCGACTACTCCTACGAGGAGGAGGAGCCTCCTCACCTCGAGATGGGTCTCTCCCACTAGGAACAAGATTCTTTTCAGGCTCTTGGGTCCCACCCCTGGGATTAATTGGGCCGTCAGGCTCACCCATCTCATAAAAGGTGAAATCCTGGTCGATTTCGCCTCTCTTAGGGAAATCATTTTCCAGGAATGTAGCATTACGAGATTCAATCTCGGAGACCGTGCCATCCGTACGTTCACCTAGGAACACATGTCCCTTAGAATGTTCAGAATACTTTACAAAGATACATTTCTTTCCTCGTGGGCCTAACTTGTCGTGTGGGTGCGAGGAATCGTGAACGTATGCGGCACAACCCCATGGTCTCAAATGGATAAGGTCAGGCTGCCTCCCTGTCCAAAGCTCGTATGGAGTACTGACTACGGACTTCGTTGGAACACGGTTAAGAACGTAGGCAGCAGTCAACAATGCATCTCCCCAGTGGGAAATAGCCAAATTGGCCTGCGCCATCATCGATCTCACCATCTTCAACAGAGTCCTATTCCTTTTCTCAGCTACCCCGTTCTGCTGGAGAGTAGCAGGAATAGTCAACTGTCTCGTAATACCCTTTTCGAAACAAAGCTCTTTAAACTCCTCAGACAAATACTCGCGTCCTCTATCGGTTCTGAGAGTTTTAATTCTCAAGTCTAACTGGTTTTCTACCTCGCTGATAAACTTCCTGAAGCAATCTAATGCCTCAGACTTGTGCGAGATTAGGTAGACGTAACCGAAACGCGTGTAATCATTTATGAACGTAATGAAATACGTGGCTCCGTTTCGGGCTCTCACATTCATAGGTCCACAAATATCGGAATGGATCAATTGCAATGGGGTCCCAGCCCTCATTGCTTTTCCAAATGGTTTCCTCGTCGCTTTGCCGGCTAGGCAAAACTCATATAAGGGCAACTCGATTCGGGTTAGCGGGCCCAACAAGCCACTCGTAGCTAACCGATTCATTCTCTCTTGCCCTATGTGACCAAGTCTACTATGCCAAATAGAAACATCATCAACTACGCTATCAGATGTATACGTAATAAAAGACAAATCAGAAATTTTATTAAAGGAAACCAAATCCAACGCATAAAGTCCATCATGGACTAAACCAGTACATAAAACAGAGTTATCGTAAATAACAGAAACACTCAAATTTCTGAAAATGACAAAGTATCCTAAACGATCTAAACAAAAGATAGAAATGAGATTCCGCCGAATCTCAGGAGCATACAGCACATGATGCAGGTATAGGACTTGGTTACTTGGTAGCATTACTTTGCATGTACCAATCCCCTTCACAACCACAAATGCTCCGTTCCCCACGTATAGCCTCCTCGCTTGGGGACTCAATCGGCGGAACTCCACATATGCGCTCCTATCTCGAGGTACATGGTCGGTGGCTCCTGAGTCTACAATCCACAAAGGAGAAAAGTTAGTAAGCATCACAGTGGATGAAACATAACTCATACCATGTAAAGAAGAAGGACATACCTTTCACTCGCCACACTCGCGAGCGAAATGCCCAGATTTGCCACAAACGTAGTATCGGACTTTGCTCTTGTCGAGCTCCTTCTTCTTACGTGTCTACCCTCTATCAACGGTTTTCGCTGATGGCTTCCTCTTAGCCTGGCTAGGTTTCTTGTCATATTTGCGCTATTTACGCTTGACGCCCTTGGAGCCCTTACTCGACTCCGCCACATAGGCATGACCAGAAACCGACCTAGCCACCTCCTGGCGCTCCTCCTCGAGCTCACAATGCCTACGCACATCCATGAAAGTACGAATACTCTCAGTGTGAGTGAGGTAGGTCTTTACAACATCCCAGGAGTCAGGCAATAACTGGATTACTCCCAGTACCTGAAGCTCATCAGACATTGGCTCCCCTATATTCTTTAGAGAAGCAATCATACTTGACATATGCATCAAATGTTGCTTCATGGTATGATCGGGTCTCTTCTTATAGGTGATAAACCTATAAGTCAGCATCCTCAGTTTAGGAGCTGACCGGGAGCCAAGGTACTCTCTCAGAGCACTCCAAACCGACATCGCAGTAGGATACTGCTCGTACACTGGAATCAGATCATCGTGCATGCTGCTAAGGAGGATGACCCTAGCTTGGCCATCCTTCTTCTTCCATGCACGATACGCCTCCTCATCCAGTTTCGCCTGAGGCGTATCACCCACCCCGGGGTCTGTCATCTCGTGTAATAGAACCTCCGCTAGATCCTGCTCCTCGAAGACAAATTAAACTTTACGGTGCCAAATCTCATAATTGTCACCGTTCAACTTGTCTCCCTTAACGAGATCAAGTACGATACTTTTTGTCGCAACCATTGTCTCTGTCACAAAAAGAAAGAGACGTTAGTGACTAATAATACTTATTTTCACAATTACGTACACCCTACGAATTAACAATCCAAAATGAATCGAGTATTGATCCCAAAGTGAGCATATGAGTCAACGGACACCATACACCACAACTCGGGACCTCATCTCATCATCCGGACTTTAATTCGGTGCACAAAATCCCACAAATAATCACAAATATGCACATAGGACCCCAAAAAAATTGAAAAAATCAATTTTCGACGACCTGACGCGCCGCCGCTCGCCGGTGGTGCTCTCCACGCGCCGCCCACGCGCCGGCAGCAGCTTGCCGCACGCACCAGACGCGCGGCGCGCTTCACACGCGCGGCCACGCGCGACGCGCGGCTCGGCTCACGCGCGCCCAGTTGCGGCGCGCGGCTCACGCGCCTTCACGCGTTGAGCCGCCCTGAGCGGGGTCAGACCGGGTCGGTCAACGGGTCAGGGTTGACCCGACCGCCCTGTCAACGATCCGGTCCGACCCGGTCGGGTCAGTTTGCGGGTCGGTCCGGGTCAGGGTCCGACCCGACCGCCGCCTACCCTCCGCTTCACGCGCCTGTGTGGTGCGTGCAATACACGCGCCTGCTGGACGCGCCCTCTGGCCCGTGCTCGTCACGCGCCCGTGGGTCTAGGCCGGTTCTTTTTCGCCCGACGGGTCCTGCAACGGGTTTTTCGACCCGATTATCCGAAAACCCATTTCCGGCTAATTTTTTATGACGGTTTCTGCCGGAAAATATATTTGGACTTCCCAAAAATATTTCGAACTCGTTTTTTGAATGATTCAAGCCCTAAATACGACGAATCATATATCCAAATTTTGGCCCTCCGCGGCCTCGCCGGAAATCCCAGTTTCTGACAACCAATCAATGCAAAATGCATGTCAAAACGTAGATCAATGCACATGGAACACAAATATACCATTTATTTAGATCAATAATCCCTCTACACGGATAGATCTAGGTTTTTAAGTTTTGGGCACCCTAAGGGCCGAAAACTTTAACTTCAATTTTCATGGCTTAAACATGTTTCAAAAATTCAGAAAAAATTATATTTGAGATCTACGTGACATGGGTAACGTCACGGTGTATTCGGATTCACGAAACTCATCCGTGATCCGAAACCCATTTTTGCAATCCCAAATTTTTTATACCCGAAAATATTCCGAAAATTATTTAATAAATCCAACCCTACGCTCTGATACCAATGTTGGATTTATATGCACATATACATGCGGAAGCGTGCAAAATTTTCGGAATCATAAAAGGTTAGGGTTTTCGGGCATACCTCAAAGAGTAGATTGTAAAATTCGGGGAACCACGAACTTCGATCAATCAACCTCGCCGTCGGGATGATAACCACGAAAGTCGAGCTATCACCGCAATACCACGACACCGCAATCGAAATCCGGTGACACAAATCCTCTTCGCAGAATTTTTTTTTCCCCTCTCTCAATTGATGTTGGATTTATATGCACATACACATGCGGAAGCGTGCAAAATTTTCGGAATCATAAAAGGTTAGGGTTTTCGGGCATATCTCAAAGAGTAGATTGTAAAATTCGGGGAACCACGAATCTCGATCAATCGACCTCGCCGTCGGGATGATAATCACGAAAGTCGAGCTATCACCGCAATACCACGATACCGCAATCGAAATCTGGTGACACAAATCCTCTTCGCAGAATTTTTTTTTCCCCTCTCTCAATTGTCTCCTCACAATTGTGCTAAAAAATGGTTATGGTATGCTTCCTAGGGTTTTGCCCTAGTTTTCATATGCCTCCGACACCATAAATGGTAGGGAATTCAAATCCCATTAGTTACCTTTTGTGCATATGGAAAGTGGGATAATTTCCTTTTTTCAAATATGGAAAGATGCCCCACGTGGGCATTCATTCCTTCGGTCTAAAACTAGGGATTTAACACCCTGTTAGGTGCCAAGCTTTCGCATTACCGTGTATTTTATTCATGGTGCTAATTTGGTGCTTCTTTGATAGGGCTCCAATGAGCCCGAGTCAAGTTGACCTGTATGTGATGTATGTGATGTTCAGGCTTTGCTTTTTTTTTTTTTTTTTTTTTTAAAATTAACTGAATTATGCTTGGTTTTGAGCTCGACAAGCCAAAAATGACTTTTGAGTCGTTTAGAATTAGGTCATGGCCGTAAACCACAAGCAATTACGGTACCCTGATAGAATATTTTAAATCTCTCGATGTTTTACACTTAGAACGGAAATCCAAAAAGTAAAAAATGAATATCATATCAAATCAGATTTGATTGTTTTTCTCTCTATTTAAATTTAATTTATTTTTCAAAATTTTAAAATAAAAAATAGTTGATGAACGATGACTTATCATATTCTATTTTTCTTAATTATTTGACTCTTATTAATTACATTTCACTAGCATATTGACATTTGTCCCGCTTTCATTGTCTTTTTATCACTTTTATTTTTATCTTTGTTCTGTTATTTATAATAATTATAGTTATAATTGCGAGAAGATATTATTTATTATTTTTATAATTATAAATAATTATTTATTATTTATTACATTTATAAAATCATATAGGTTGTACCATATCCATTTATCTTATTAGTTTAATTGAACTAGACTGATAAAAATATTTGAGTATAAATTTTTTACTATTTCTGCGTCCCTACAAGAATAATTGAATCATAATTTCAAAGCCGAGGGGTTGAGACATTGGTGGAGCAGTCCAATCAAACAAAAATCAATAACCAAACTTTGCGCTTTCACAAGAACGGTCTTTACGGCCCATTACTTCTGCAGTTGAGACGAATCGATCAAGGTGGTTGTCGCAATCTTCGGGCCGGGCCCAGATGGCAGCATTGCTACTGGAATGGTAAGAAAACACAACAACTCAAAACACAAAGCCCATCTAAGAAAACAGAAAGAGAGAGAAAATCTATCCGTTTTCAGGCGACGTTTACTTTCCCCAATTTGCACAAAGAAATGCAGAGTTTCCTTGCACTCATGCCCTCCTCCTCTTGATTCTCTTTTCTTCGTCTCCACTCTCTCTCTCTCTCTTTCTCTCTCTCGCGCGCGCGCTCGTTCGCTGGTAATATTCTCTCTCTCTCTCTCTCTATTTTTTTTCTTTTTAATTTTTGCTTTCTAATTCAGTTCTTATTTGATTCAATACTTGTGTTCCCTCTCTCTCTATTGAGATTTTGTATTGCTTTGGCATGGTTGAAGATCTCGGATCTGGAACTTTGAATTTTAGGTTTTTCTTGGAATTTTTCTCTATCCGAACTAATGTGAGACTGTTATTAAAGATTTGTTATCTTTTGAGTTTTCTGCAATCATTTCCGTAGACCATGTTTGGGCATGGAAGCAATCAGTTCCTCACATTCATCATTTCTGTTAATTGTGTCTCTTGGTTGAATTTGATCCTAATCCTCGCTGTCGTTGAAGTTGCGAGCCTTCTATCCATATTAGGTTTTGGGTGGTTCTTTGTTATTTGTTTTGCAATGGTATTAGATTTTGGAACCGGAAAATCTCCGTTTGAGTTGTAAAAATCCTATTTGGTTTCCACATGGGATTTTGTCAATTTGGTCATAGGCTTTTTGGGTCATGGTATCATTATAAGTTGTTGATTCTTTAACTAGTTTCCATGCTTTAACTATGTGGTGATACAGTTCAAATGGCAAACTCTTTGTAAGTAATTAAAATTGAAAGTACTTAAGAAATTGAAATTAGGCATAGACTAGGCATATTGATCTACTTAATTTGTAATTAAATTCTAGGTATGAAAAAAAAAATCCTGATAAGAATGAATTTTGATCATTATGGTAGCATTTGGTTTGGAGTTCGAGATGGAAGGGATGAGAGAGGACATAGGGGGCAGAACAGAAATTTTGAAAATACATGAGGATAAATTGAAAGAAAAATTTATCAAATTTTACATTTCCATCTCCATCCCCCATGTCTTCTCAAAAAGGTGGTACAGAAATTTGGCTCATTTTTGTCCAGGAAACAGAGACAATTTTCCATCTCCACAAAATCAAACAAAATGTTTCCTGTCTCGTACCCAGCCCTTCCGTCTTGGATACTATTTCAAATGCTACCGAAGTGTTATTGAATTTATAAATGAATTACATAGAGTAGATTGCATGTTTGAGCCTCAATGTCATGGCATATTGATTTTTCTAGATTGAACTATTGATAAGTTTTGTTTGATTGTTGCTATGAGTTTTGTTGAATTGGTTATTTAAACTCATTATATCTCTGAAAATACTGACTCTTTGTGCTTCAATTTTGCAGGGGACATTGTCTATGTACTGCATCTAGTTTGTTCAAAAGAGGTATGCATTGTTTGCTTGTAATATTATGATATTGAGCCTTCACTTGCTACTAGTTTCTGTCTCTTTCCCATTGGTGCTGTTATCCTCCCTCCTCCCAAGCATCCCTTTGTTATAATCCCATGTAGAACAACTTCTTCTCACGGAAAACTTGATTGCCTTTGTGAAAATTCCTTGAAGGATAAAGAGTTCAAATCATGTGAATAATAGAAAAATATGGTTTGCGAAATAAGAAATGTAGCCAATGTACAATATATCTCAAAGAACTATAATTGACTGCACAAACCTGAAACACTTCCTGAACTTACATGTCTTGTAAGATTCAGAATGTAAGATTCAACTTTCACTATCTATAATTAGCAGTCAAAATTCTAGTTTACTGATAAGCTGGTTTTGCGTCTTGCAATTTTCTTGATAAGCCCCTCAACTGAAGCTTAACAGTAAAAGTATCTATACACAGAAGTGTGTAAGAAGAATATTATTTTGATTAGCAAGTGAAACCTTGAGAAATAAACAGCCTATTATGATGCTGTAGCATTACACTAATTAAGTGGGCTAGTAGGATTGTTAAAGATTTAAAAAAAAAAAAGAAAAAACAAAAAGAGTACTAGTGTAATTTGGCCACCTATAGTTTGCACTGGACGCCTGTGTGATATGTCTGTTATTTGGTGACAAAACATAGAATTACGGATTAATATTGCTAATATTTTTAGCAACCCTAAGAGATTGGAAATTTTGTACTGCATTATCATATTGATCAGGCACAAAAATATATGAGCTAGATTTAATTTTGGTTTATCAACTGCTTTTTAAATTCTCACATGAGAGAATTTGATAAAAGGATGAGACGTTAAGAATACTTGCAAATAGATATGTTTGTGTGTCTATATATATATATTATTATATTATTATTATTTTTTTAACAAGCCAATAAAGGCTCATTTCAAGGCTTTGAGGTTTAATTGTGTCTAACTTCCGTGGACTGAATTTCTTTAACTTAGTTATGCTTGATATAATGCTGAAGCTTGGGATTGTTTGGATGCATCGAGCTCAAACAATGCACTTAAAGCTTGGCCAAGTAGAGTAAATGAGCTTGATCATCTCACATCTTGGTTCCTTTGCAGCCAATGTGATAATGGATGCCACGTTAGAGATGATAAAATTGGGCCTCGTAAAATCCAATGAGACAATTGATTTTGTATGTCTAAGACATGTATCTTCTCCTTCACTTTTTCTGGTAGCTACAAAATTTGCTCATTAACTCTCTAATGTTTACTCTTTAATTACTTTTTATAGTGCACTTGATGATCTTGAAGTGGTGTTGATGTGTCTTTTTTGGTAAGAGATTTCCGTGAGGTTCATTGCCAAGAAAGGAACTAATATTACCGTATAGAAAAAATGGAAAAATGGTATCCACACTAGCCCTTGGAATCTATTTTCTGGGTTTAATACATTGTCGGAAGTTCTTAGGAATTACGTGGCAGGGAAGTGTCCATTTACTAGAATCACCGGTGCCTTTATCGAGTTTTTACCATTCACTGCTCCCATTATTATTCATCTCTTTAAATGGTTATCTAGCTTTTTTGGAATTTCTTTACTTGAAAATTAGAAAGATGAGGGGAGAAAGGACATCACTTCATGGCTTAATTTGCGTACATCACTTCATGGCTTAATTTGCCTCTTGTATTCCTTTTATCTAGGCAGTCAGATGCATGGTTGAAATATGATAGTTTTGCAGTGTTAACTTACAAATCTTTAATTGTCACTTTATTTATATTCCGGATGATGACTATTTTCCAGAAATTACTCACATTTGGAAACTTAAGGCTATAGCCCATGTTAGTTGCTAGGATTTCTGTTTGTTTGTGCATCTCACTAGGATAATTAGTAACAAACTATTCTAGATATATGGCCCAATAGGTGGATGTCTAACAGGTGTTATGTATTGTATAAATAATTAGGTCAACAACAGTTGTTTTCTTTTCTTGTTGTGGCTTACTTTCTAAGGATTTTCTGTTTCTTTTTCACCTCCCTTATTGGGAGGTGGTTTGTTTTATCTGGAAATACACCTTTCAAATTCGAAGATTTTAAGGAGTGGCAGTGGCACAATGAAAAACTTTCAATATTGGTGGTGATTTGGTGCCAATCAGGTTGAAAATATGTCTAGATTAATGTCTTGAGTTTTGCCAATGCTGTTTTTATGGGATAAAATTATTTTCTATTTCTGTTTAGCTGTTTTGCCTCTAAGGCTTTCAGAAGGATTCTAATCTACAACATGGTTGGGAAGCTCTAATTCTTGTCAGAAGCTTTTATACCACTTCTTTCTTTTATTATCTGCATCAAAGTGCTCTATTGAAGTATTGCCTTTTTCTCATACTTGCAGTTATTCTTTTTCTTTGAATTTATCTTATGCTTCAGTTATTCCTGTTTTGTCTCTCCTAATTAAATGGCTTCTGATTCACAAGATATCATGCTCATAAGAGAATTTCATCCACTACATTTTGAAATGCATGCATGTGTGTTCATTGTATAAGGTTGTAATTATTTATTGTGTAATTTTTTTTTTTCCTTCTTCTTCTTCTTCTCTTGTTAAGTTGTGTGAGTTCATTCTAGGATGGTAGAACTCTATGATTTCAGGTTCCATGCCAGTAGATGCTGTGATGACCTCAGCTGTTTCACTAATAACATCTTGTCAATTTTAGCTTAAAATTTATTGATTTGTTAGCTACGAGGTATGAAGGCATGGACATGGACATGGACATGGGCTGTAAAATGATATGCAATTTATGGCCCAATAAAAGTAGAAATATAGGTTTAATTTTCAGGTGCTGGTGATGTTCTCAATTTGAGCTTAGAACTAATTGATTTGTTAACTACCAGGTATGTAGGCATGAACATGGATATTGACATGGAATGTAAAATGATGCGGATTCCATGACCCAATGGAAGTAGAATATGTGGGGCATAACATCACATGTTCGTACTTAAAATAGATAAAGCGTTCCTCGATACATGAGTGTGATAACAGAATACTGTATGCATTTTATGGAATTTTCTTATCTTGAAAATCGTAATTATATTTACCTGATTTGTACTTTATACAGCTTGAAGGTCTTTAGAAACTTATTCATAAAAATAGGGAATGTCTTTAGAAACTTGCGTCTAACTATTGTTGGTTTTTCTACTTAACCTGAGAATATTGTATGTTAATGTGCTTGTGTGTGTGCATGGTGTTGAAGATTGTGCAAAATGATTGGCTGGAGAAAAAAATATTTAAAGGATGTTAAAGGAAATAAGAGCATCAGTGGATTTGTGGAATGTATGCATGTAAAAGTGTAGGTATTATGATTGATGAGAGGTCTCACATTGACATGCAGATACAACTCTTTGTTAAAGATGTCCATGCAATGTAGGTTAACATCATTACAACATAACAATTATGTTGCTTGACAACAACCTTTTGCATATTCTTTGCATGTATAATGCGTGAATGATTATGCACATAGTCATCCCCTAACTCCCACTTGGAAGGGATTTATGATGCTCTTAACATTTCTTGATAGCAAGGTTATTTGTGTTTAAAATTTGTTGTAGAAATGATACTGTACATTGATAACACATCTCAACCATGTCCTTTTTTAGTTCTTATTATTTTTTTTCGAATTTCATTTTCAACCGAACACTTCTTGACACCCTTGCAATTTAAAGCTCACCCAATGGACATTACGATTTATATATTGGTGGGGGTTAGAAATGTATGAAACTGTGGTATCTAAACTAATATTTAGTGCATAAGATGAAGGCATAAATCAGGTTTCTAGTAATAACATGCAACCTGCCATGTGTACTAATTTCACCTAACGGATTAGATTATATATTGTATGCATAGTATATTTCAACTTTATTTGGAACTAGGCTTGGTTCCTGCTGAAATATGAGTGATGTTTAAAATTAATAGAAGTTCATGGATATATTGTGTTTGCTTTGGTCCAGATCTTTGGTTGAGTGTGTCTAAGACTTTGGGGCAATGACTTTGAGTTGCATGTAACAATTTCATTACTTACGGATGGTGTGATGCTAGTTTGTTGTATTAGTAGAAAGACTGTGTGTTGCTAAGAAGGGGTGCCTGCCTGCATTTACCATGTCTTTGTGGTGCATATTTATATGATTGAGTTGAATATTATGGTTTATCATGGAGTGGGCCATGAGTTGAGTTGAAATGGTTCACATCCGGTTGAGGACAGTATATTAATACGGCAAATGTAGTTAGTGGCAACTAGTTGTTTGGATGCTGAGTTTGCAGTCTGTCCATCAATGTGCTATATAAAGTCAATTGTGACAGTGACAGAAAATTACAGTCAAAATAGTAGAAGGTGTAGGAGAGGGATGGCAGTGTTGTGGATGGAACTTGAGGATTTTGTCTATTAAGTATTGGGAACCAATGAGCGTGTCCTGCTTTCTGCATTGCTGATGGTAATTAAATTTTATTGATGATGGTCCTTCATGTTGTAAAGTTCAGATGCTGGTAGAGTGAAGTAAAACATATCATAACCATAAATAGTATCTTAATAAGGAAATCAAGTCATGTTCTTATATGTACATCCACATAAAAGATTTATTCGTAAGCAAGATATATTTTCATAATTTTTTTATGATTAGTCTCAGAAATTTTTTATGAAGATAATAATATTTCAAAAAATATTTGTTTCCTTTTTTCCGGAACAAATGAAGAAATCAATTAGAGGAATTGTATTGATACATTTGTCAGACTACTATCATCCATTGTTTGAGGTTAGATCCAAAAGAGTCATGTCTTTATTATTTTTTCAGGTGGGGGGATGTTGAACTCACAAAATTATTGGTGTACCAAAGTAACTTTCGGGAGTTTACTTGGAACCTGGTAAAATATTCTAAAATTTTTATGAACCTGGGGGGGGGGGGTGCCAGCTCTCATTTCCTCCCTTGTGAATGCATCCCTCCATGCACCTCAGAAGGTGTCTCAGCTCTAGTTTTTCCTAAAACTTTTAAGTTCTAGTCTGATTCTCCTTCTAGATTAGTATGGTGGTTTCTAAGTTTTTCTGAACAAATTGAGCTGTAGATCACTTGTGCCATGGGATAATAAATGTGTATGTATGCTTGCATATCTCTAACCAAAGATACTCTTTCTAAGTCATCAGCTCATTTTTGTTGAGTAATTATTATCTCTTTTCTAACTCTTGAATTCAGTCGAAGTCACAAAGAACTTATAATGGAGTATATGTTCTTGATGCCCCATCACAAAGATTTATGGATAAAGACATTGTAAGATACTAAAGTATATGTTCATAATGTTTCACCTGTTAAAATGCCATATTTATTGTGATCCAGGACATAACAAAGAGTGTTAATTAGTATGGACTTATATAAATAAGTGTCATTTCCAAAATTTTTCTGCGTGAGAGAGATGTATCCTACAATTTCATTTACTCCTATTGTAAATTTTCTCATGGCGGGATCATATGGTCTGGGAAAATTTACATCCTACTAACATGTTACCTATTTTCAGATCAGGATTACTGATTGGAATATGAGATTACATTTCCAACCCCCATGCTCCTTTTCCCAGAAAAACAACTTCTTTGAACTTTCGCGTTTGATTTTGGCATACTTCAACAACTATTAGTGAAGCACATGAATTAGCCTTTAAGTTTTTTTGTCTTGGAGTTATATTTTGCAAATAAGATGCAGGGACAACTTCAATTTGAGATGATGTCTTGCTTATTTTTCTACTTGTTTGGACTGCTATAATGATCCAGTAGGAACCCATATTTGTCTCTTTGAAATTGTTATTATTTTGTTTCACCTCAATAATATAAAACTATATAGTTGCTCAAAATTTTTCCTCATTGTTATTAAGGTTTATGTTGCTTTGTCATTGGACAAGCATAGTTTGCTGATATGTCTCTGTTGTTCAACTTATGTATGATTTTACTTTGGGACTAGGTCTTGTTTTAAACTGTGGCAGTTTGATGGTATTTTTTATTTTTTATTTTTTATTTACTGTTATACAAGTAAAAGAGTAAAAAGAATGAAGAAGATTGTTTTTCTTATTATAATTTTTTTTAAGGGAAATATAGAATAATTTGCTTAATAAATCTCCATCCACTGATGGGAATTTCAATCCTCCAGTTCTCTGAGCATGTAGTGTGGCGTATGTGTATTTGTAGTTAACATAACTTTTGTTATTTTTAAGGGTGATTGCAGAATATCAAATGATTTTGCATGTTATTTAGTGTAATGTAAGTGACTATTTTGCTGCTTTTGATTTTCATAATGATAACGTAGCCTATTAAAGCACCATAATTTTGGCACCGGAGCCTTTTTCTTCTGTATAGTGATTGTGTTATAGATAGGCTATGATTGCTCCTCTGCATCAGTTTATGAGAGATCAATATGTTTGTTGATTTTTGATTTTTTTCCCTTTTCATGTTATTTTATATCAAGTGACAACTCAAATCTTCTCCTGGTTATGTTTTTCATTGCAAGAGGACTCCTTTCTGTTTGTATTTTGTTGTCTGTATGTATCATGGATGATTATGTCTTTGTTTCATGATGTGTGTTGCACATTCGTATTGCAGGTGTGCCCCATTATTTATCACTTTCCACACTTTACCTCTTCAAAATCAAGGAGTTCTATTTAGGAACGTAAAAGATGGAGCTTAACACCATCAAAGATACATTTGATCGTGTTGCCAAGAAACAGAAACTATCTTCTTCAAAAGCTCAAGAAGTAATCGACCAGATCTGTCGGGAAATTGAGCAGGCTTTGGTGAGGATACAGTCACCCCAGAATCCTGATCAGAGGTCCATTCTCACTGAACTAAAAACTAAGTTCAAGGAGATTTCTCCTATTGGTCAGCTAGAAGGCACACAGAAGGAACTGAATTCATTATTAAGCAAGTATCCAAAACTCCTGGAGAAATCTTTCAATCCAGATATTTCCAAAGCTTATAGAAATGTGGATTTTGATATCCACACAATTAATCAGATTATCACTAGCCATTTCTATTGCCAGGGACTCTTTGATGTTGGGGATTGCTTCATAAATGAGGCCGGGGAGCCAGAGGCAGCTGGAATGAAAACTCCGTTCTTGGAATTGTATCAGATACTTGCAGCCATGAGAGAACGCAACTTAGAGCCAGCACTGAACTGGGCTGCCACCAACCGAGACAAACTGAAACAGACTGGTTCAGATGTTAAATTGAAACTTCATCGTCTGCAGTACATGGAAATACTGCAGAAGGGAAACAGAGATGAAGCCCTAAAATATGCTAGAACATTCCTGGCTCCTTTTGCTTCAACGCATATGACTGAAATTCAGAAACTCCTGGCGTGTCTCCTTTGGGCAGGAAGGCTTGATTCCTCCCCTTACTCTGAGTTACTATCCCCAGCACACTGGGACACATTAACGGATGAACTGACCAGGCAGTTCTGTCACCTTCTGGGGCAATCTCATGAAAGTCCATTGAGTGTGACTATTGCAGCCGGAGTTCAAGGGCTGCCCACCCTTCTGAAACTGATGAGTGTGATGATGGGTAAAATGCAGGAATGGCAGTCAATGAAGCAGTTGCCTGTACCAGTTGATTTGGATAGAGAATTCCAGTTCCACTCCATCTTTGTCTGTCCTGTGAGTCGAGAGCAGGCAAGCGAAGAGAATCCACCAATGTTGATGTCTTGTGGACATGTGCTTTGTAAGCAATCTATTATGAAGATGTCCAAGAGCAGCACGCGACCTTTCAAGTGTCCATACTGCCCGATGGAGGTCGATGCTACCCATTGTAGGCAGCTACATTTCTGATGAGTAATCAGGTAAAGCAATCATGATTCGTTGTTCCCTCTCTCCCTCTGTCCTTGTGAACATTCTCTCCTGTTATCTTGTGTAGAAAATCAAGTTGTGTAAACTTGTAGGTTGATGATGATTCACGATGATGGCAGAAGCCCCATCTGTTGGTTTATTTCCTTTTTTTTTTCTTCTCACATTAATAACATAGAAATTCATTTAGCAAAGCTGGCTATTTGGAAGGAATGCTTGGGGTACCCAAAAATTTTCACTCCGACCTTGAACTTTTTTATTTATTTTTTTGGTACAGGGGGATGTAATCAAGCGGGATAGAATTAGGGAAGGAAGTATGGAAGTAGAAAGATTCTACAACTTGATAAGTCCAATTCCAACGGCCAAAATAGCAATCATATGAGAGCCATCAACTTGAAAAATCAGTAACCAGTTGTCTACTTAATGCATAAAAACATTTATAGCACCATAACATCAGCCTAAAGGTTTGGGGCGTATTATAATTGATCATAAGTATATTTTAATTTTTAATTTTTAATTTTTTGGAGTGATAATGATGTATTTGTATTAGAAGTGGTAATTATGTGTCATTGAAGTATTTAGCAAGGTTTCTTGTGCACAGCCAAAACAAGGGTCGGAGAGTTTTATCACTTATTAAAATTTGGTTTGAATTGGATTTAGTCGGAGTTAATATAGTTATCAAGTATCGATGATTTATAAAAATTATATATATACATATTTTATGTGTTTTTCAAATGTGCTTTTAAGGGCACTTATTAATGTCCAATTAATGGTTCCTTACTACAAAAATTTTCACAATATTTTTATCGTTTTGCCCTCTTATTTTTTATAGTAATAAAAGTAACCCTGTTAAATACTCTTTTAGTTGGTATGTTTTAGCTAAAGGTCCATGACATTTTGTGCTTATTATTATTTAATAAATGAGCCCTTTAAGAGTCCACTCTTTGTGAGTTGAAATAAATAAAAGTTGATAATTATAAGCAAATGGCTTTTTGGTGAAGATTTTCTTTATATTTATGAACTTTTTTGCAGCTGTAACACTTTATTTTTGAATATTTTTTTTTCCTCATGATTGAACTTTAGAAAGGCCTTTCTATAAAATCATGGCTGAAAGGAATAACAAAATCTTTGTAATTGAATATGAGCGTAACTTGGACTGCAAAAATTGTCTTCGGCCCTAGCTCTTAAATTATTTTAAACATTTAGTTAAATAAATATTAATAAAAAATAGGATAAAAAGATTTAAATATGACAAGTATTTCTATAAAAATGGGAGCAACATTAGCAAGTGCCGTTGTGGCAATAATAGATGAAAATTCTCATAATATTTTATTATGAGAAGGGTTCTCCTAAATCTTCTTATCAAACTTATTTTTGAGTCCCAAGTCACCTCTTGTTCCCATTCTCAATCAACAAACTTTTAATATCCTGCGTATTAGCCGTAATGGATGCCATTCAGAGAATAAACTTCGATTGAGGTTAATTGCTTCCAATAATAAGATATCGATCCCCTTTATCCAGGCTAACCGAAGGCCAAATCTGATTGCTGGAACGTGTAACAGCCCGCTGGAAAGCTAGTCACTTAGCAACTTCCTTAACAAATTTAGACCGCAAGTAGTTGATAGGTGGTTGAAATTAGTTAAGAAAGTTAGAAGATAGTTAGTGTTGATTGTACAAAGAAAGAGGAAGGAAAATAAAGAGGGGATATAAGAAGTTTTAGTGATACAATCTCTCTCTCTCTCTCTATCTCTCTCCTCCTCTATCCTCTGTGATCAACCTCTACCTTCATTGCTCAAGCCATTTTCCATAGCTCAGAAGTTTTCAGAGTTAAGCAAACTCCACAGACAGTTCAGTCATTCTGTTTTGGTCGACTCGTTGAGCTTCCTTGAGTTGACACTTAGAGAGAGTTGTGACAAATTTAGTATCAGAGTAGTTCAATTCTTGAAAATCAAGAAGGATTAATGGCAAAAGGTACCAGACAGAAGGCCATTGATGAACAACTTAGAAAGACGGAGAACAAAATGCAAGAATGGGCAAATGAGACTTGAGAACACCAACTTCAAGTCAATAAACAGATGGAGGAGTTTTGCTAAAATCTAAATGAACAAAGTCAGAGATGGGATAGTCTCATGGCCAACTTAGATGCTCGATTTCAGTCTATGTCAACAAGAATTGCTAGGGATGAGGACATGGAGGCTGAAAGAATACTCCGAACTCCAATTCTTCCTACCCCTACTGATGGAAGAAATAAGAATGAAATGGGACTGGCACAGTCCAAGAAAGAAGTTATTCAAAAAGGGTCTTGGCCAAACCCTCCCAAGATTGAGCTCTCTCTGTTCGCAGGGGACAATCTACAAATGTAGTTGAGAAAATATAATAAGTTCTTTGCTGTATATCACATACTAACTCATATATGGGTAGAAATGGTGGAAATGTACTTAGATAGAAACACAGAATTATGGTTCCAAGGCTGAAAAGATTCAAGAAAGAAGTTAGTTGGGAAGAATTTGATAAACTGTTGTGTTACAGATTTGAAGGGAAGGGTGTCAGAGATGAGGTGGAAGAGTTCAATAAGCTGCAGCAAGATAAGACAATGCAGGAGTATCCAAAAAGATTTGAAAAATTATGGTCTGCCATGATACAAAAGAATCCTGCTCTGACAGAAGAGTACTTCATTTCTAGCTTCATTAGTTGAGTGAAAGAAGAGATCAAACTTATGTTGATGATACTTAAACCCAATTCTTTACTTCAAGCATTCGAAATAGCAGCTCTGTAGGAACAGTCACTAGAGCTTGCTAAACAAAAAAGAGAGAGTTGGAGCAAAGAATTGGAGTACAATGGCACTAGAACAGGACAAAAGAATTTGGCTGGCAACAATACAGTACAAAAGAGGAGCATAATTAAAAGAAGAGAGGATACCAGTGGAACAATATCAGAAGTAGAGCAACTAGGATTAAAGCCCAAGAAATGCAGTATAGGAGAGCTAATAATCTGTGCTACAGATATGGAGACAAGTATGTTCCAGGCCATCAATGTTAGCTCCGTAGTCTAAACTTGATTATAGTTGCAGAAGAGGAAGAAGAGTCAGAAGCAAAATAAGCAATCAACAATGAAGAGTTACCAAGTGAAATCCTTGATGTTTCTTTGTGTGCTTTATCTAATTCTTTGCAAAGAAAAACTATAGCTTTGCAAGGCAACTTGAAAGGAGTAACAATAGGAATCTTGATGGATACTGGGAGCTCCAATAATTACATTAACCATAGATTAACAGAAAAGCTTAAGATGAATCAAGAGATAGCTGCGCCGATGCATGTTGTACTAGCTAATGGAAGTAGGGTAAGTAGTAATGCCCAAGTCAAGGGAGTTAAGTGGAAGATACAAGGATATAGCTTCTCTTTTGATTTAAGAGTAATGCAGTTGGGAGGATGGGATATTATATTGGGGGTAGATTGAATATTTAACTATAGTCCCATTACATTTGATTTTAAACTACTACAAGTTAAACTAGTCAGTGAAAAGGGAGAGAAGGTATTGGTAGGAATGGTGGAGAAGTCTTGAATGAAATTAGTAGGACCACTAAAAAATTTAGGAAACAACAGCTGCAGTGCTGTACCACAATGACAATAAAGGAATGAAGATAGCAGCAACCAAGGCAGGAGATTATATCTAAACTTCTGCAACAATTCAATTATGTGTTCTCTATTCCTAGTTCATTGCCCCCTAAAAGATCACATGATCATGCAATATCTCTCAAACCAAATACTCAACCCTTCAAGCTTCCTCCCTATAGATACCCGCATTCACAAAAGAATGAGGTTGAAAAACAGGTACAAGAGATGATGGATAATGGTGTGGTCAGATGCAGCAACAGTCCATATGCATCCCTAGTACTTTTGGTGAAGAAAAAGGACAACTCATGAAGGTTTTGCATAAACTATAGACAGCTCAATAGTCTGACTGTTAAAAACAGGTATCCGATCCCTAATATAGATGAGTTGTTGGATGAGATTCATGAGTCAAAATTCTTCTCTAAGATTGATCTAAGGTCTGATTATCATCAAATAAGGGTTAAGCCTAAAGATGTAGAGAAAACAACCTTCCAAACCCATCACGAGTACTTTGAATTTCTAGTCATATCCTTTGACTAACTAACGCTCCTACCACATTTCAATCCTTAATGAATCAAATATTCTAGCCTTACCTTAGAAGATTTGTGCTTGTCTTCTTCGATGATATCTTGATTTACAACTCAAAATTTCCCACTCATGTGCAACCTGCTAATCCTCAGGAAGCACCAGTTATATGCTAAGTTTTCTAAATGCATGTTTGCTCAGTCACAATTGGAGTATTTGAGACATATTATGTCAGAGGAATGAGTTAAAATAGACCCTCACAAAGTGGAGTGTATTCTAAGATGGGCAGCACCAAGTAATGTTGGAGCATTAAGGAGTTTTCTTGGGCTCACAGGGTATTACAAAAGATTCATTCAAGGATATGGGCTATTTACCAAACCCCTTAATGACTTACTCAAGAAAGAAGGCTTTAATTGGAGTGAGGAGGTTGATCGAGCTTTCAAACAACTCAAAATGGCAGTCAGTTCAGCACCAATCATGAGGTTAACAGACTTCTCCAAACCATTTGTGAGTGAAGCAGATGCTTGTACTAAAGGTTGGAAAGTTGTTCTAATGCAAGAAGAACAACCAATTGCATTCTTGAGCAAAGCTTTAGGGCTGAAAAGCCAATCATTATCCATCTATGAGAAAGAACTTATAGCTGTGGTAATGGCTGTTAAGAAGTGGAAACATTACTTAATAAGGTACCACTTCATAATTAGAACAGACCACCAAAGTTTGAAGTATCTCTTGGAGTAGAAGTTGACCAATACTCTACAACACAAGTGGTTAACTAAATTGCTTGGACTGGATTACAAAATTCAGTACAAAATAGGAGTGGAGAATAAAGTGGTAGATGCATTGTCGAGAAAGGAATTCTCTACAGAGGAACAACAAGAAAGAATGTTGAAGCCAATCACCAAAGTACAACCTCAGTGGCTAGAGGAGGTCATTCATAGTTATTATGGAGATGAAGAATGTTAAGCAATCATTGCACAATTAGTTCTACAAGTTAAGACAGAGGGAGATTATAAATTGCAGAATGGAATTCTTAAATATAAGAACAGAATTTACATAAACAGTGGAGCTCAGATCAGAACTAATGTCCTGCGACAAATGCACAATTCTGGTATAGGAGGACATTCTAGTCAAAAAGGAACTCTACAGAGAGCGAAAACTGTCTTCTATTAGCCTGACATGAGGGACTTTGTGAACAAATTTGTGAAAGAATTGAAGTATGTCAAAGAAACAAACATGAAAACCTACCATATCCAGGTCTTTTGCAGCCACTTCCTATTCCTTCACCAGGATGGTCTCAAATTAGTATGGACTTTATGGAAGGAATTCCGGAATCACAGGGGTATGATACTATTATGGTTGTCATTGATAGACTAACTAAATTTAGTCATTTTTTTTGCCCTCAAGCACCCTTATTTTGCAGTGGAGGTAGTCCAATTGTTTGTAGACTCTATATATAAACTTCATGGTCTTCCAGATGCTATCGTGACAGACAGAGATAGAGTGTTTACAAGCCTAGTCTGGCAAGAGTTGTTCAATATGATGGGAACTTAACTCTAAAAGAGTAGTGCCTACCATCCACAAACCGATGGCCAAAGTGAGAGACTTAATCAATGTTTAGAATGTAACCTCATATGCATGTCTTCAGATAGACTAGAAGGGTGGCACAAATGGCTTAGTTTGGTGGAATGGTGGTATAATTTTAGCTTCTATTCAAGCATTAAAATGTCTCCTTTTGAGGCACTTTACAGTTACAAACCTAGGTCTCTACCAATGGGACCTTATTTGGACTCCACCACACCAGCAGCAGCAAATTTTATTCAACACAGACAAACCATGGTTCATATTTTACATGAACACTTAAGCAAAGCCCAGAGTAGAATGAAAGTTCAAACTGACCACCATAAATCAGAAAGGGAGTTTGCAGTAGGTGACTTAGTCTACTTAAAACTACAACCCTACAGATAGTACTCAGTGGAGGTGAGGAAACAATTAAAGCTGTCATCTAAATACTATGGTCCTTTTCCAGTGGTAGCTAGAGTAAGCAAAGTAGCTTATCGACTGCAATTACCACAGGGATCGAGAATTCATCCAGTGTTTCATGTGTCTCTTCTTAAAAAGAAGATTGGACCTGCTCAAACAACTACGCCTAATCTACCATTAGTGAGAGCTGACAAACAGATAAAAGTGGAGCCTAAAGCAGTCTTGCAGAGAAGGGTTATCATGCGAGACAGCAAACTAGTAACTCAATGGTTGATTTAGATAGATAAACCTTAGTCCAGAGGAATCTACTTGGGAGGACAGTAGCATCATTAAAGCACAATTCCCAAATTCTCAACCTTGAGGACAAGGTTTGTCTCAAAAGAAGGGGGAAATTGTAACAGCCCGCTGAAAAGCTAGTCACTTAGCAACTTCCTTAACAAACTTAGACAGCAAGTAGTTGATAGGTAGTTGAAATTAGTTAGAGAAGTTAGAAGATAGTTAGTGTTGATTGTATAAAGAAAGAGGAAGGAAAATAAAGAGGGGATATTAGAAGTTTCAGTGACACAGTCTCTCTCTCTCTATCTCTCTCCTTCTCTATTCTCTATGATCATCCTCTACCTTCATTGCTCAAGCCATTTTCCATAGCTCAGAAGTCTGCAGAGTTAAACAAACTCCACAAACAGTTCAATCATTCTGCCTTGGTCGACTTGTTGAGTTTCCTTGAGTCAACACTTAGAGAGAGTTGTGACAAAGTGTCCATTGAAATACTAGTTGTGACTCTCACAGAGCATGAAAATCCTCTCGTTTCCACATAATTGGAAGAATCAAGAGACATATGATAATGAAAATCCTCTCGGTTCTACTTTCTATCCTTTGATGCTTCTATTTGTAGCTTCGTTGAGGATTTTTTTTAATACAAGGAGATAGAACCAAATGAAATTGAATCAGGAAAGAGAGGATAAAGGTGGATAGGCTCTACCGCTTAAGTTGTCCGTGAGAGATGGTCGTTGAGTTGTTTTTGTATATGGAAAGGTTATATATAGGAAGGTGATTCATTCATCTCTTAATTTTAATCTTTTTTTCCCAATATTTTGTTTTCATATCTAATCTATTGTATGGTAATTTATTTCTTTTAAAAAAATAAATGAACAGGGTTTGGGAAAACCCATGAGCACAAGGAAAAGGCCCAAGAAGAAGTGGCCCAGTTTCTCAATAGGGCCCATCAAACTCATCTAGAGCCAGCCTGCAATACGGCCCAACCTGATCTTTTTTTTTGGATACTTAAGCATCCCAACTAATCTGATTCGAATAGCTATGGAACCCAATTTAGGGGGTTAGTACCATGAACTGGCAGTGAGGGGAGATAAAAGAACCTATCTTTGCAAACTTGCTTAAGAGACACAAAAATAGGGCATCATGAAATGTAGGGAAAGGAGGGTGGAGCAACACTATAGAGGGTATTGGGTGTCATGAAAAGTGGTTGTAAGTGAAAGAATGAAGGTAGTTGAGAAGAGAGAGAAAAGGACTGAGAGAAAACTAGTTAGAGAGGGGGTTAGAGAGAGACAGAGAAGAAACAAAGGGAGGAAGTGAGAAAAATCATCCAATTCCTTGATATTCCATCTCAATCCTGATTCTTCTTTTATACAAAATTTTAGCCTACTGCCTAACAGTCAAACAACCCTAACTAATTCCAGTTACAAGATCAACTAACTACAGTACATGTTTTAACAGTTATGTAGGTGGTTGCGTTAGCCATTGCATTTGAAATGCCTCATTCACTATTACAATATTTCTCCTCCTTCAAAATCCTTACCCTGAAGGATTAAAATTTGGATACTGAGCCTTAATAAAGCTCATTTCTTCTATGGTTGTTCATTCCTGCTCTTTGTTTTCTTTCAATCCTAGTCCTTCTCCATCCTTTATTGCTAGGATTACATTGAGGTTCCAAGTCTACACTGATGACCTGAAACATACTTCTCGCCATACTTAAAACAAAGATTGGTAGCCGTGTGATGTTGCATCTCCTATGGCAATATTCTTTGAGTTTTGAAGTTGGTGTTGTAAGCAACCGTGTTCTTGATCTCAACTTCAACCTTTCCTAGATCCCAAGTGTTATTCATGCTGATTCTTTTGTGATTAGTTGATTCTAAGGACTGTTCTTGAAGGGTTGCAATTTTAAAAGTTTGTGGTAAAGTTGTACATTTGAACATTCTCAATATGGGTTTGATCTCTTCCTTAACTTCACTAATAAAACTGGAAATAAAGTATGCTTTAGTCAGTTTAGGATTTATATGGAGTATAAGAGACCACAACTCCTCAAATTTCCCTTGATATTCCACCATTGATCCTTGCTAATATAGTTTATTAAATTCTTCAACTATATCTTGAGTTCCCTTGGTTTCAAAACACTAACATAATACCTTGGAAAATTCCTCCCAGTTTATGTCTTTTTTTACTAACTTCACCCCTTGAAACCAAATTTCAGCCTTGCCATCCAAATATAATTTGATAGTATCTATCCAGTTATAACTAGGTACTTGATAAATTGTGAATAATTTTTGACATTTCCTTAGCCATATCAAGGATCTTCTCCAGTGAATATGGTTAATTTAACTCTTGGAGGATTGGGCAGCTGTCCAATCTTTGTTGACTGACTGTGTCCCAAGTTCATTTTTTGCTCTTCCTTCCATTGGAGTTGGAAGAATTGAGGATTTAGCAATTCCATATGTTTTTTTATCATCAATCCTATCTTTGTTAAGTATTCTCATAATAGTGCTAAATTTACTGTCCATATTGACTATGACAGTCTCAATTTTTGCTTCTAACTTCAAGATTGTTCTTCCATCTTTCGTTTGAGTTTTAATTGGATTTCATGTGTCTTTGTTTCTTACTTCTTGAGTTGTTCATCAACGACCTTGAATTTGGTACCTTCTGCCATAATTTTCTAATATTTTTTTGAAAATCTTCTGCTTTAATACCAATTTGTCATGAATCGACAGTGAGGGAAGAGAAAAGAAGCTGTCTTTGGAACCTTGCTCAAGAGACACAAAAACAAAGCATCATGAAATACAGGGGAAGGAGGATGGAGTTGCACTATTGATGGTGTTGGATGTCATGGAAAGTGGTTGTAAGTGAGAAAATGAAGGTAGGTGAGAAGAGAGAGAAGGGGATTAAGAGAGAAAGAGCTAGAGAGAGGGGTGAGAGAGAGAGAGAGAGAGAGAGAAGAAACAAAGAGAGGAAATGAGAAACATCATTCTATTCCTTAATATTACATCTCAATCTTAATTCTTCTTTTATACAAAGCTACCTAACAGTCTAATAATTCTAGCTAATTCCAATTACAAGATCAACTAACTACAGTGTGTGCTTTAACGATTGGATATGTGGTTGAGTTAGCCATTGCATTTAAAATGCCTCATTCACCGTTACATCAGACTTATTTGATTTTTCATTTTTAAGAATTAAATTTAAAATTTTAATCAAATAAATCTATTAAATCTAGAGGGACATTAATCCTGATCTTCTTGTTGAACTAAAATATTCTTTCTACGTACTATTGAGCAAAAGTGATCTTTTATCAATGTAAAGCTATGTTTAGCTTAGAGCTAAACAAAACAAAGAATTGAATAGAATACCAAAAAAGAGAAGAAGGGTCCGCAAAAGTATAATCAAAGAATTAAATAGTGCGGCAGAATTTCAGGAAACAATGATTATTAGTCCCACAGAAAGTTAGCAAAAACTTTATATTCTTCTGGCCATTGTCCACCTTTTTACCCAGCCAAGCAAGGGCCAGTAATTGTCAAAACGTTTTGATTTTTTTGAAAAATTCTAAAATTCAATTGCAATGAAAAGTTGACCCGACGAGTCCCTAGTGAGACAGGCTATGAATTTAATTAGGGTCTTCGTAATTTTTAAAATATTAAAATACCAAAAAAAAAGGAAAAGTTGACCCAATAAAATAAAATATTAAAAATTTTAATCAAATATTAGATTTAATATTAAGAATGAAAAAAATTACGTTAAAAGAGTCGTCCTCCTAAATAAATTTCCCATAAACGATCGAATCGGATTAATCGAAATATGTTCCGAATATCGTTAGTAGGAATTAAAAAAAAAATCAATATTAACAACTTATTATTCAAACATATTCAAAGGTGGCAGTGTTCTAAATTGCTTCAAAGTCCATTCATCACCATGGCTCACATGCTATTCTTGATAGCCGGTGCTTGCTGGACGAGTTTCCAAATAGAAAGATTACGCACATCACCCTTGATAAACAGGATAAATTAGGTTTGTCGCTTGATGTACCTTTATTGAATATTTTTAGCCTCTTTGTATTCAAATGATATGACGGTAATGGGATAGCCTCGGTTTTAGATTGCCTCACTTTTTAATTGCAAAACACTTGGTTGAGCCTTCCCAATCGACCCGGGAAAGGAAATTATCCTGGGCTTATCCATAATAATCGATTTAATGAATAAAAATATTAAATTTATCAATCAAAATTTAAATTTAAAATTTAAAAATAAGTAACGTTATGTTAAGATAATTATCTCCTAAAATGATCTTGCTAAATTTTCAAATTAAATTAATCAAAATTTAATTTAAAATATCTTTCGAAATAATACCAAAAAAATAAATTACCATTGGGCAGACAAAAAGTGAGGTTAACTTTCTGATTCTCTTCTCTGTATCATGCATCCTTATATGCCAAAAAGATATCACCTTTTTTCCAACCTATATCATGACACATAAAATTGAACCCACTCTCTCTCTCTCTCTCTCTCTCTCTCTCTCTCTCTCTCTCTCTCTCTCTCTCTCTCTCTCGTGTTAGATGTGCTATCGAATCATTGGTGGGGAAATCAGCTTCAATGTCACTCACTTTCCGACCTTAATTTCAGATAAAAGGATGCAGCTGAAAAGAAATCATCTTACGTTTTTGCATGAACACATCCGCTGAATCATTTGAGGATCCCCTCTACAAAAAAATCTCCCTTGGGTCCCAAAAAATACCCCATTTATCGGCATGTCTATTTTGCAATTGCATTATTTAAATGATTTTTTTAATCACCATTTTAAACTTCATAAATCTCAAATTAGAAAAATATATATACATAAAATTAAAAGAGAAAGTGAAACATTTTTGCATTTTCCTATAATTACCCTAAAATTATATCCTTATGTGATTTGTACGCATAAAACACTCCTTTTTGATTTGAAGTCATGTCACACTTTTTTGTGTTAAAAACATCCTTGTCGTATCATTCTTCAAATTTCAAAAGAATGAGAGAAGGAAAAAGATGGTATCTTCAATAGGAATAACAAATTTTTATTTCTGTTCAACCTTGAGCTCTAGCTTTAAGAAATCTAATCGTATCTTTTTAAACTGACCCACCTTTTATTAAATTAAGGATTTTTTTTTTTTTTTTATAAAAAATTCTCATTTGTATGTACCCAAGACTTCCATATAATTTTTATTATTTAATTTCAACAATTTCTTAAAAATTTTAAAGCTTAAGCTAGGCTTAGCTGCACTTAAGATGGGGTTTTCATTGTAAAAAATTATCGTTATAATCATAATTTTAGTCTCTTTTTTATATTCACTAATAGAATTTTATATCTTTATTATAAATTTTATATTTTAATTAAAATTATTATAAATTGAATAAAATAAATTAGAAACAATTTAGTCTAATATTTGTACTAGCTGTAATTGTAATATCAAAAAGAAAAAAAAAACTTATGGCTATATATTTTGCTTTTCCATTTTTGTTAATCAACCTTTCAGCTCAATTCCAAGCCACCTATGTACCCATCAAACGTGGTGGGATCCAAAAAAATAATTGTAACAACGTGTGATCTTTGGTAGGGGAATGAAATGTCACACTCAGCCAAAAATACAAAGGAGCCACAATCTATGCCAATCCTTAATCTCACACTGACATTGTTGAATCTTTCTTCTCTTAGATATTGGGTCCGGACATTTTGGTGCCGATATATACATATTTGATTTGAAATTTTGTGAAGGTCCTATTTAAGAGATGTCTCTTTTAATATAGTTTTTTTCATTTTCAAGTTTCGAATTCGAGACTTAATTAAAAGATTTAGTATCTATTCCATTGAGTCAATTATTCGTTAGTGCCAACATTAAAGATCCAAACACATTATTATTGCCCTTCTATATAAATAAAAGGGAAGAATTAAGGAATTCACTTAAACAAAGACACTAAATTTACTATGATTTCATTGGTTTGACCTAGCAATTGGTGTATCGGATAATTTCTTTTAAGAGAATAAGTTAAATTTTAATAATAACTTTTATTTATATAGTAACTATATATACAAAAAGGTTTCTCCATATTATATAGTTTTAAACACACGATCCTCCTATTGAACTAAATAAAAATAATAATAATAACTATAATTTCGTAGGTGTTTTTCTATTGTATATTATCCATGTCATTTTCTTCAATAAGTGAGGCTGACAGGACCATACATTGGACAAGGGAAATTAAATGTAGACATGATCTTCTTTGGTTTTCCTTAAAGATTGACAACTGTTTCTGTCAGGGTTTATCATTTATGAATAATAAAAGAATATCATATCCTTCCACCCCCATATATAACCCTTTTTTTAGCCCTCCCCCCCCCCCCCAAAAAAAAGATGCAAATGGTGTCCAGCCACAGTCGGGCAGTCCTCTTCTATTCATAAGCCTCCCAATTTTAATATTAGTAAAATTTCATTCTGTATATAATGATCTTGTTTTAGGAGTTTTTATTATCTGAATTACTTGATATTCTTCTCACTATTTTTTTTTTCTCTTTTGGTCTTCTTTGTATACACGGAACAGCAAAACTGTGACCAATTATTTGATGTGAAATGAGGATGACCATGTATCTAAATATGAAACTGGAACTTGTGCTTATCCGGGAAAGGAGAACATGGGAGGGAAAGCATTTGCCCTTTGTAGTGATGGAAAAAGTTTAAAGAAGTAAAAGAAATGAAAAAGGATTGAGAAATATTTGGTTATTAAGTTTCTTTACCCTTTACCAAATTGGAGTAGAAGAAACTCAAATAAAAGGAAAAACTACAAAATGGCATTTTCGATTTTTTATACAAATTTTAATAAAAGTAAAGTGTCAATTTTTGCCTCTCTTTTCTGTATTCTTTGGTTCATAAAAAACGTCCCTTTTCTTCTTTCTTGTTGAATTTATTGTATTTCCTTTACTTCACATGAGATTAGGCTGTCCTTCGAGTCTTGTCATTGTAACAAAAATTACTCCGTTGTTAGAAGTACAGATGGGCACCCACAACCCACAGAGAGAGAGAGAGAGAGAGAGAGAGAGAGAGATTCTTAT
The DNA here is from genome assembly GCA_033439265.1 of Dillenia suffruticosa. Taxonomy (NCBI): domain Eukaryota; kingdom Viridiplantae; phylum Streptophyta; class Magnoliopsida; order Dilleniales; family Dilleniaceae; genus Dillenia; species Dillenia suffruticosa. The sequence goes on from JAVTVX010000027.1 coordinate 6,743,813, forward strand.
GCAATAGTTTGAATAACTTAAAAAATTTTCAAAATTCTAACTATGACAAAAGTAGATTTTTGTTTTGAAGAGATTAAAAGATACCTTTAAATGCTTTTAATATACCTTAGAGCTTTTAATAGTGATTAACTATGACAAAATTCTTAGTAACTCTGTAAATGGTTTTAATATGGATTTTTATTTTTTTGAAGAGGGAAAAAACAATAAAAAATTAAAATATAACAAAACTCATTACACCGAGTCTCTTGATTATGAGTGGTTGTACCCGGTTTGTCTCCTTGCAGTAGCTCTCTGATACTTTCTGGAGGGGACCAAGAGATATACATGCCCAGCTTTTGTGTGTGACCAAGGTTTGCTAGGTAGTCGGTGTATTTGTTTCCTTCTCTACAAATGTGAGATACTGCATGCCAACTTTCTGCATAAGGTCCTCGCACTCTTCGATGATGGAGTACAGTGGGTAGGAAGCAGTGACACCTTTGTTCAAGTGGGGGGTGAGCATTTGGGAGACAGTCTCAATAATAACCTTTATGAAGTTGTTCTCCATAGCTAATCTAAGCCCTCTCTAATGTCCCAAACTTCCGCTCTTAAACTGTCTATTATACCAATGTTTGTTGTGTATCCCATCACCAATCTTCTTTCGTTATCTCTGAAGAAGCCACCTGCACTAGCTGGGCCTGGGTTGGCTTTCGTTGACTCATCAGTGTTAAGCTTGTGAAAACCTTGATCAAGAGATTTCCACATGATCCATTTGTCTAGACAATGCGGCTTTATTGGAGTTCTTGCTACTGCAGTGGTGTTGACCCTTTCAAATCTTCTTGCTTGTGTTGCAGTGTTGTTTGGATCAATAGGCAAGCTATCGAAAATGTGCTTGCATCTGTCCTTCCAAATATGCCAGGTTGTTGTTGTAAAGAGAATGCTGTGATTTTTGCAATTCTTTTTGAGCTACACATTTAAGGAATGCCGGCTAAAGAAGGTAGAGTTTGCTGCTCTGGGGGAGATAATCTTCCACACTTTTATAGCCCACTTGCAGTTCCTTAGGGTATTGGGATATTTTCTTCAGAGTTTTTGCATATGGGGTAATTTGGGTCCTCTATAAGTCTCCTTCTTCCTCTTTCTTTGTTTATGAGGAGCCTTCCCAGTCTTGTAATCCATATGAAGACTTTTACTCTCTCTGGGCATGCAAGTTTCCAAATCCATATCCAGTCATTTAACTGGGTTGTGCCTTCATTATACTTGTTTTCCAGGAGGCTGTATACTAAGGCAACTAAGAAGGAGCCATCTGTAGCCGTCTCCCGGCAGAAGGAGTCATGGGCCCTTCCTTTATATGGGATCATTATGGCTTTTATCTCTTCTACTTTGTTTTCACAGAGCACCCTCTTAAACTCTTCTAGTTTCCACTCGCCATCTTCATTTAGATAGTGTTTTACTTTTGCATCTGCATGGACTTCATCCGATTGATGTAGAGAGTGGTTTATGAGCTCATCCTTTCTTACCCAGTGGTCTTGCCAAAAGTTCACTTTTTGGCCTCCCCAATCTCCCAATAGATGCCCCTTCGTAGGCAGTCTCTACTTCTTGGAATGCTTCCTCAGATATGAGAGTTACTTGACTTTTTTCTATGATCTTGGAAACTCTTCCCCTGAAGATATTTGCTATGGAGGACCTGGCACCAAAGGGCCGAGTCGTCATTCAACAACCTCCAGGCAAGTTTTGTCAAAAAAGCCAAGTTGTTTTTTCTCGCTTTCCTAGGCCTAAGCAACCATCTATCATATACATTATCCCAGTTCACTGGGTGGTTCGCCTTCGAGCAGTGCTGAGCAGCTTTATCTTCCATTTTGAAAGCTTAGAGTTGACTCTTTCCTCCAAATATTTGTAGTATTCCTTCCAATTTTCTTGTGGATTATTGGAACTCCTAAGTAGTTCCCTAGATCATTGGTAAGACAAAATTTGCTTACTGCCGCTAGAGAGCTTGTAAGTGACCATGGAGCTTTAAAGGAGGTCTAATGTTTGGATTTGTTGTGGTTGGACCACTCTCTTGTAGTGAATTCTCTCGAGCAATCTAAAATGCAACTCAAATTTAGGTGGTCAGCCTCTGCAAAGAGCATAATGTTATCTGCAAAGAAGAGGTGGGAGATGGGGGGCCATTCACCATTGTTCTGATGGGATCCTATCTGTCCTTCCTCACTTTATCTTCTATCATGTATGTCAGTATATTCATGACCAGAACGAAGTGGTATGGGGATAGATGATCCCCTTGCGTCAAACCCTGAATAAGCTTTATGTAAGGAAGGGCGGTTAGAATTTGAATTTGAAAATTTTCTAGATATTTCTAAGTAGTTTTTTATATTCTTTAGTTAATTAGAGGATTAGATTTCAACATTTGAAATTCCTGATTTTGTGGAATTTGTTAGATCTTTATGTTCTTTTCAGCCTATAAACAGGAACTCTTTATATGCAAACTATAAGAGAGCCTTTAATGAATTCTGCTTTCATGGTATCAGAGCATTAAAAGGATCTTAAAGGACCCGTGAGTGACTAAGTGAGAATACCAGCAACGTTTCCTCCAAAAAAAAAAAAGAAGGCTCAAACTTTAGTCCCTCATGGCTTCTAGCAATACACAAGCTCTTTCACCCCCAATTTTCAATGGTGAAAACTATCAAGTTTGGGCTGTCAAGATGAAAGCTCATTTGAGAGGTCTTGGCTTGTGGCAGTGAGTTGAAACTGAAAGGGAAATATCCCCTTTGGGAAACAATCCAACTCTCAATCAAATCAGGGCTTATGAAGGAGAAGAAACTAAAGCTCCAAGAGCTTTATCTTACATTCATGCTGCTGTCTTAGATTCAATTTTCACAAGGATTATGGCTTGTGAAACACCAAATGAGGCTTGGGACAAGCTCAAGGAGATGTATGTGGGGAGTGACAGAACCAGACAAATGTAGATTCTGAACTTGAAGAGGGAATTTGAAGTTTTGAGGATGAAAGATAGCGAGTTTATCAAAGAATATGCAGATAGGCTCATGGAAGTTGTCAACAAGATCCGGCTACTTGGTGAGGATCTAACAGATCAAAGGGTTGTAAAGAAAGTTTTAGTGAGTCTTCCTGAAAGGTTTGAGTCGAAGATCTCGTCTCTTGAAAACTCAAAGGATTTAACCAAGATTTCCTTGGCTGAGCTTGTTTATGCTTTTCATGCTCAAGAACAAAGGAGGTCAATGAGACAAGAAGATGTCAATGAGGGGGTTTTCCTTGCAAAGCTAAAAGGAAAAGCACTTCAAGATGGAGAGAAGAAGCAATCTGGTGAGAAGAAAGATAAGGACAAGAATGAGGGCCAAGGAAGTAAAAGTAGTGGCAAGAGAAGATATCCTCCATGTCCTTACTGCAAAAAGAAGAGCCATTCAGAAAATTATTGCTGGTTTAGGCCAAATGTGCAATGTAGATCATGCAAACAATTTGGGCATGTAGAGAAGGTTTGCAAGAATAAAGATATTCAGTAAGGGCAGCAAGTATGAGTGGCTGAAAATCAGCAGCAACCAGAGCAGCTATTTATGGTTGCTGGTCAAGCAACTAGTAACAGTACAGAATCTTGGCTTATTGATAGTGATTGTACAAACCACATGACCCCTGAATTGAACTATTTCAAGGAGCTGGATTAGTCATATGAATCCAAAGTGAAGATTGGGAATGGAGACTTGGTTGATGTCAAAGGCAAGGGAGTTGTTGCTGTTGAGACTCCTACATGTACTAAATTTATCTCAGATGTGTTATTTGTACTTGAAATTAGCCAAAGTTTATTAAGTGTGGGTCAAATACTAGTGAAGAATTATTCTTTGCATTTTCAAAATAAGTCCTGCATCATTGTTGATAGTGTTGGTTGTAAGCTAATGACTATAAAAATGAGAGACAAAAGCTTTCAAATTAAGTTGACAAAGACAAACTTGCATGCTTATACCACTACTGTTGATGAGTCAATGTTATGGCACAAGAGGTTTGGCCATTTTCATTATGCTGTACTTAAACACTTGCACCACAAAGGTTTAATTCAAGGCCTACCAGTCATTTGTGATAAAAAGAATGTGTGTCAAGTTTGTCAATTTGGAAAGCAAAGTAGGTTGCCTTTTCCTACCAACAAGGCCTAGAGAGCTACTGAAAGACTGCAGTTAGTCCATACTGATGTTTGTGGACCAATGAAGACACCATCGATGAATGGAAACAAGTATTTCATCTTGTTCATAGATGATTATACAAGGATATGTTGGGTTTATTTCATGAAACAAAAGTTGGAGGTGGCTGGTGTGTTTGAAAAATTCAAGGCATTGGTGGAAAATCAAGCAAATTGTAGTATCAAAGTGATAAGATCGGATAATGGGTCTGAATATACATCAAACAAGTTTAACAGCTTTTGTTCTGAAGTTGGAATTGAATATCAGTTGACTATCATTTACTCTCCTCAACAAAATGGAGTGAGTGAGAGGAAAAATAGAACTATTATGGAAATGGTAAGGTGTTTGCTATTCGAAAAGAAGATGCCTAAGAATTTTTGGGCTGATGCTGTTAACACAGCTGTATATTTGCTGAACAGGCTTCCGACTAAGCCTGTAAAAGATAAAACTCCATTTGAGGCATGGTATGGAGTTAAACCAGCTGTGGAGCACATCAAAGTATTTGGGATTTTATGCTACTCCCATGTGCCACATGTGAAAAGAGACAAGTTGGATTACAAAGCTGAGATGGGAATCTTCCTGGGATATAGCTCTACCTCCAAGGGCTATAGAGTTTTCAATTTGAAAACAAAAAAATTAATGGTTAGTAGGGACATAAAATTTGATGAAGCAGTAGTATGGAATTGGGATAGAAATGAAATAGAAGCTGCTGATGTTGATCAAATTAGGGTAACTATTCCCCAAGTCCCAGAAGAAACAGAAAATGGAGTTGGTGCTAATAATTTTGATGATGTTCTAGTGAGAGGAACTAGGTCACTTAATGAAATCTATGAAAGGTGTGATGTAGCTTTACAGGAGCCTACATGTTATGATGAAGCTATTAAAGAAAATGGGTAAAGAGTTGCAATGGAGGAGGAACTGAAAATGATAAATAAGAGTGGAACTTGGGAATTGATAGATAAGACTGAAAATCAAAAGATAATTGGTGTTAAGTGAGTTTTCAGAATCAAATATAATCCAAATGGTTCTGTAAACAAACTTAAGGCCAGATTGGTTGTAAAGGGCTATTTTCAAGAGTATGGTGTTGATTTTTCAAACACTTTTGCTCCAGTGGCCAGGCATGATACTATAAGACTTCTAGTGGCTTTAGCATCAAAGATGGGGTGGAAAATTTATCATCTGGATGTGAAGTCTGCTTTTCTAAATGGTGTGATTGATGAAGTAATTTATGTTGAGCAGCCAGAAGGTTTTCAGATTTCAGGCTGTGAAGACAAAGTTTACAAGCTCCACAAAGCTCTTTATGGCTTGAAACAAGCACCAAGAGCTTGGTACAGCAGAATTGATGGTTTTTTAATCCATCAAGGATTTAAAAGAAGTGAAAGTGAAGCTACTCTATATGTGTTGAAGGTTCAAGAAGAAGTTCAGCTTATTGTGTCTTTGTATGTAGATGACTTGTTGGTTATAGGTTGTGATTCAAAAATCTTGAAACAATTTGCATTGCTGATGGAAAGTGAATTTGAAATGTCCAATTTGGGAGAGATGAAATATTTTTTAGGCATGAAAATTCATCAATGTGAGGCTGGAATCTTCATCTCACAACAAAAGTATGCTTTGGAGATTTTGAAGAAGTTTCATATGGAAAGATCCAAACCGGTGGCAACTTCTTTGGTTGTGAATGAAAAGTTGTCAAAGGATGAAGCTGGCAGCAAAGCAGATGCTTCAGTTTACAGAAGCCTAATCGGTAGCCTACTCTACCTATCTGCTACAAGGCCTGACTTAATGTTCTCTGCAAGCCTGCTGTCAAGGTTTATGCACTTGCCTAGCCAAATTCATTTCGGCGCAGCCAAGAGAGTTTTGAGATACATTAGAGGAACTTATGATTATGGTTTGTGGTTTGTTAAGAAAGAAAGTGTAGAACTCCAAGGATATGCAGATAGTGACCGGGCAGGTAGTATAGATGACTGCAAAAACACTTCTGGTTATGTTTTCTCATTTGGAAGTGGAGTTTTTTCATGGAATTCAAGAAAGCAAGAGGTGGTTGCCCAATCTTCAGCAGGAGCTGAGTATATTTCTGCTGCAAATCAGGCAATTTGGTTAAGAAAACTGTTGGCAGACTTGGGGCAAACACAAGCAAATGCTACTGTAATTTGGGTTGACAACAAATCAGCCATTGCTATTGCAAAGAACCCTGTACAACATGGAAGAACTAAACACATAAATGTGAAATTTCATGCAATCAGAGAAGTTGAGAAGAATCATGAAGTCAATCTGCTTCATTGTTACTCAGAAAATCAGCTAGCTGACATACTAACTAAGGTACTTTCCAAAGCCAAGTTCGAAGATTTAAGATCAAAGCTTGGAGTCTCTAAGAAAATTCTCAAAGATGAGTGTTAGAATTTGAATTTGAAAATTTTCTAGATATTTCTAAGTGGTTTTTAATATCCTTTAGTTAATTAGAGGATTAGATTTCAACATTTGAAATTCTTGATTTTGTGAAATTTGTTAGATCTTTAAGTTCTTTTTAGCCTATAAACAGGAACTTTTTGTATGCAAACTCTAAGAGAGCCTTTAATGAATTCTGCTTTCAAGGGCTTCTCCATTTCACAAGAGTGAGAGCTCACTACTTGTTACAGCATACATGGGAAGGTTAATGTCAAGAAGAACCTGACTTAAGTAGCTCCAACTGACCATGTCAAAAGCTTTCTTAAAATCCATTTTCATCACCATGTGGTGCTTTTTCCTTTTGGATGAGCGAATGATTTCTTGAGTGATGATCATGTTGTCCAAGGTTCCTCTCCCCAAAAGGAAGCTCAATTATCTTCTGCAGAATGGGTCTAAGTCTCTCCACAATGACCTTGAATAAGATTTTATATGAGATGTTGAGGAATCTTATTATCCTAAGTCAACAGCACTTTCTCGCTTTCTTGCTTTTGGGATCATGACTGTGTGAGCTTTAGCATGATCGGGGTGGAAGAATCCATCTCTGATAGCATTCTTGATAAAGGAGTAGGTAGTCTGCTTAATAGTTTCCCAACAATATTGGTAAAAGTGGGGTTACATGCCGTCTGGTCCTGGAGCTTTAAACCCCCTCATAGCAAAAACTGCAACCTTGATTTTTGCTTCTATCACCTTCCTCGTGAGCATCATTTGGTCTTCTACAGAGAGTTTTCTTTGGTATCTTTGATATCTTGGATTGGGATTTGTTACTTGTTGACTTGTGAAGAGTGTGATGAAGTAATTCAAGACATGCTCCTGTAGTTTGTCCTTATCCCGATTCCAAACTCCATCCACCGTCAGCGTTGCTAGTCTATTAGCATTTTTTCTTATTTTAGTGATTGCATGATAGAATTTTGTGTTTAGTCACTTGCATAGAACCAATTTAATAGAAATTTTTTAATAAAATATTAACTCTTACATCTAGCCGATTATTTAGTATAGAATATTGACTTATTTAGTCCAACAATCTATTTTGTATTTAGTCTAATAATTAATCATATATGTCGTCATACATTGTGTACATGTAGAGTCTTGTTATCCTCTATATATAGTAGAATGTAATTGTCTAAAGGCACGATAAAATTTATTCTCTCTATAACCCTTTTCTACTCCTTTTTCCGCAATCAAGGAATTTTTCTAACTCCAATGTGCTATGCACTTGCCTTTTGCAAATATCTTGTATATCAGAATAAGTCTAGTTAATTTTTTGGATAGTAAAAAAAAAAAAACCCAAGTCTAGTCAAATAATTTCATAGCCAAATCTCTCCCTCTCTCTAACGAAGACATGTTTCTGCAACACTTCTCAAATCTTCCGATTTCTTTTCTTTCATTTAAGTACCCAACAGTCACATGAAGTGTTAGAACCCCTCTCTGTGACGGTTTATCAAAAAGCAAGTCACTGGCATCCTTTGTCAGTTGTGTTCCTCCCTCTACATTGTCCCGGAACATTACTTTCCTTCTCTTCTTTCATGTTGCTCTCGGAATAGCTAGAGTAGCAGCCGCATTAGTATTGTGGCCAACAATCACAGAACAAAATTCACATTACTAGCAGCCCCATCACTTTGCTTACATCAAAACCTAGTCCTTTTTTTGTTCATTCTCTCAAAAAAGGAAAAAAAAAAAGGGTTACAAAAAAATGGGGTACAAAAAAAAGAAGGTATCCACACAGAAAAAGGTACCCAAAAAAAAGGAGAAGGTAACAAAAAAAAAATCCTCCAATTTCCTGACACCAAATAACAGTGATTCACTCATCTATCATTCCTTCTCTTATGCTCATAGTGGGGGATGCCCACGTTGCCACCAATATCGCGGTGGAAACCGTGGCCATGGTCGCAATAACAAAAGCTGTGGGTGAAGTTATGGTTCAACAACTAAAATTTTGGATTATGGTTGGTGCTGCTTATAGTACCTTTTTGGAGTACCCAAACTCCTGTTTGGCCGGCCAGAGGCCAGCCCATCAACTTAACTGGGCCTAGTCTACTAGCAAGTGCAACACCACAGTTCTTTTGGACCGGTTCGCATACTTCCAGCCCTTCTTATCATTCCACAAACATAACCCAACAACTCAACTCTCTGTCGCTTTAGCAATCACATAACAATCAGTGGTATTTTGACACTGGTGCTACCTCTCACTTGACGTATGCCCTAGGTAATCTTCATATTATTTTTAATAAGAGCAATATTTCATCTATTTTATTGATAATGGAACCTTCCTTCTATTTCTTGTGCCGGAAACATTTAGCTAAACACATCTTTCTCTCCTCTCCATCTTAAAAATATGTTAGTCGTATCTCATATTATTAAAAATCTCATTTCTATATGCCAATTTACAAAAGATAACTATTACTCTATAGAATTTGATCTTCTTTGTGAAAGACCTTTGAGCAAAACAAATCACTCTTAAGTGCAATAATTTGGGAGATCTCTATCTGGTAACTCCTTCTCCCACTTCTTCTCCGCCCATTACTTTGGCCCTCTCTTTCTCCACTACTTGGCATAGACGTCTTGATCATCCCAATATACTTACCTTTCGTTACTTATTATCATAAAATTTAATTTCCTGTAATAAAAACACTTACCACATTTTCTACAATGTTTGTCAATTAGGGAAGTATACTAGACTTTCATTTTTCACCTCACAATCTATAAGTTCTGCTCCCTTTGATGTTATCCATCCTAACCTCTGGATATCAACTATACCTAGTGAAAGTGGTTTTTGGTATTATTTGATTTTTCTAGATGATTTCTCTTACTTTATCCGGACGTATCCTTTGTGTACTAAATCTCATGTTTTTGAAAAATCTCTCCACTTTCGTGCCTTTGTTCGTACTCAATTTAACGCTGAAATCAAGATATTTCAGTGTGACAATGGCACAGAGTTTAATAACACTTCTTTTGTCAATTTATTTGCCCATCAAGGCATTTTCTACCGCTTCTCCTGCTTTGGCACTTCACAACAAAATGAAAAACTAAGCGAATGTTACATAACATCAATGATATCGTTATTTTTCTTTTTCAAACCTCTATGCCACCATCATATTTGGTAGAAGCATTGTACATGGTTGTGCATCTACTTAATATATGTTCCACAAAAATACTTTCCAATCAAATACCGTTTCAAACATTTGTTTACAAACCACCACTTTATACTCACATTTGTATTTCTGGATGTTAGTCTTACCCAAACATATCTAATATTGCCTGTCACAAATTAGCCCATCGCTCCACACCATGTGTATTCCTTGGCTATCCACTTCATCATCGTAGCTATAGATGTCTTGGTCTCACTACCAAGAAGATCATCATCTCTCGTCATGTTACATTTGATGAGTAGAAATTTCCTTTTGCATCACATTACACACCAAAAACTACTTCCTATATTTTCCTCGATCCCATCGATAACATGCCTGCTTCTTTCTTTGTCATATCCTTAGCTCTTCATCATCTCATCTCCCTATGACATCTATACCTTAATCTTTTGACTCAACGATCTCTCTTACTTCCTCTCTTTCATTGCCCTCTACACAAACACCATCATCCTCACCTAGTCCCCTCACTCCCCTTCGTCCTCCTCAACCACCGCATCATCACATGGTCACACATAGTCAACGTAGCATATTCAAACCAAAGTAACCGCTTTCCCTTCACACTCACACTTGCTCTTCCATTCATCGTACTCACCGATAAGCTCTTTAGGATCCAAACTAGCAATGTCTCATGCTTGAGGAATATTCTGCTCTTATTAAAAATGATACCTGGGATCTTGTTCTCCAGCCTTCTGGGATTAACATTGTCAATTCTTAGTGGATTTTCAGGGACAAATTTGATTCACAAGATAATCTTCTATGCCATAAGGCTCGTCTAGTTGTTATTAGTAGTTCTCAACAAGTTAGTCTAGATTATGATGAGGCCTTCAGCCCCGTGGTCAAACCAGTCACTGTCTGCATAGTTTTAAGTCTGCCAGCCTCTAGATCTTAGCCCATTCACCAGTTGGATGTACAAAATACTTTTCTACACGGACATTTTAGGAGATAGTCTACATGTGCCAATCACCTGGTTTTGTTAGTGATACTCACCCAAATTACATTTATCGTCTCAAAAAGTCTCTCTATGGACTCAAATAGGCTCTACGGGCATGGTAGCAAAGACTTGCGACTTTTATCAATTCCATTGGCTTTGTAAGTTGTTGATCTAATACATCACTCTGTGTATCCTCAAGCTAGGGACATAGCCATTCTTCTTCTATATATTGATGACATCATATTGACTGCATCATCCACTGCTCTTTTATGCTCTATTACAACCTATTTAGGCAAAGAGTTTTCTATGACTGATATAGGCCACTACACTATTTCTAGGTATCTCTATGTCCCGCACCAAGATTGGATTGTTCCTTTCTCAATGCAAATATACTCTAGAAATTCTAAAATGCGCTAACATGAGCTCTTGCAATGCCTCTACCACTCCGGCGGATACAAAAGCCAAGTTATCCCATTATAATGGCCCTTAAATCTCTGATCCATCTCTTTATCACCATCTCGCCGGAGCTCTTCAGTATCTCACATTCCAGAGCTCTTCAAGTGAGCACTTAAACATATTTCACGATACATTCGTAGCACACTTGATCATGGTTTACAGCTCTACTCTTCACCTACCGATAGTTTGATTGCTTATTCAAATGCACATTGCGGTGGTTGTCCCAACACTAGATGTTCAACATCTGGCTATTGTGTTTTTCTTGGTAGCAACTTAATTTCATGATCTTCCAAATGACAACTCACTATTTCTTACTCTAGTGCTAATGCTGAGTATCGCGGTATTGCCAATGCAATAGTTGAATCTTGTTGGCTATGAAACCTTATTAACCTCATTGTCCATTATCCAAAACTATATCAGTCTACTATGATAATATTAACACTGTCTACTTGTCTAATAATCCAATAAAATATCAACGTACTAAACACATTAAATTAGACATTCATTTTGTACAAGAAAAGGTAGCCATGGGACAAGTTAAAGTGTTTCATATGCCCTTTGCTTATCAGTATGTTGACATCTTCACAAAAGGTCTCTTTTCATTACTCTTCCTTGATTTTCGATCTAGTTTGAATACCTGACCTCCTCCCATTTCAACTACGGGGGTATGATAGAATATTGACCCTTACATCTAGTCTATTATTTAGCATAAAATACTGACTTATTTAACCTAATAATCCATATTGTATTTAGTTTAATAATCAATCATGTATTTGTCTATGTGTTGTGTATATGTATACTTTTGTAATCCTCTATATATAGTGGAATGTAATTGTCCAAAGGTAGAGCAGAATTTATTCCCTTAATAAGCTCTCTTCTAACATTTTTTATGCCACGACACTTCCTCCTGAGCTAGAGTTCAGTGAAAGTCTGCAAGTAAGACCTTCTCAAGGTTCAGTAAGAAGTTGGATTGGCCAAATCTATAGGCATTTTGGATCCTATTCATTCTTCTAATGGAGTATCGCCTAAAGGCCTATTATTATGAGACTTGACTCCCTCCGAACCCCAAGCTCAATTAACATAATGTTTCAAAACGTGTCGTCAATGTGAGATTTATTTCCCAAATGGATAGGCATAACCCATTCTCTTAGTACTTATCGGACAGGTCCTTCTCAATAGTTAGCTAATCAGTCCCTACATCTTTTGGTGCTCGGTATCTTTATTTGGCTAAAGGCAGTATCTACTTTCTCTTGAATCACAAAGATAACCTATCGTAATAGGTGTGTTGCCAATAAGGAAAGAAATCTTTTGGTGATCTGAATTTTCTTGAATAACAGTATTTCAAATCTTCAGGAATCCTCCACTATGATCCCCTTAATTTTAAGATACCTCAATAAAGAAACTAGGCTTTTAATGACCCAAATGCATACAGAACTTACACACGGAGACTATATATACATCATCAAACTAATCAAGCAGGTATATTTTCTCAACTCACACATAGTGCACAAGGGTATAACAATAGCTCTTTCTTTCAGTTTGCTTCTCTTTTTGAAAACTATTCTCGGACTGGACTATCAAAATCTCTCTCCTTAAAGCACTTTTCGGTGGTCTTTTGCAGGTTCCATCGATTAAGATCATCTAATGGCCAGACATCTTGTTTGAGTCAGCAGTGTCATTATTTGTGGAGTAAAACCTACCTCCAATAGATTAGTACCATTCGTGGGTACAAACTCGAAAGAAGATTGTTTCGTACCCTATCCTCTCGAAGATCATGCCTCCCAAGAGAAGAACTAGAACCACGTCCAAAGCTATGACCATGATAAAAGGATAAACAGCTACCCTGACGGATACTATCCAACCTGCAACGCCAGACAATCCTGCTGAGATTCCTGCTTCTATCAACCAACCTGAAACCCAACCACCAGTCTTACAACGGAACCAACCAATTCCACCCCTACTCCAGCCTATCCAGAAAGGGCCACTTGACCTAAGATAGCGAGGCTCAAATCCAAATTACAAGGTATGAGCAAACAGCTGGAGGAGCTCAGCCGTGTTCTCAAACCAGGAATGCAATCCTCCTTACACGAGTCAGGTCACATATGCCAACAATGCTCAAGCCCAGAAAGCACCGAGAGCCATAAGTAACTTCTCGACAACTCCGATGACCTGAGGAAATTGGTCAAGGAACTCGTGGTAGACGAACTTAAGCATGCTAACGCAAGAAGAAAAGAACTCGCTCAACATGTTACCGGTCTCTCACTGTTTGACTCCAAGGTTTCCATAAAACCGATGTCTCATGATATGCTTCTCCCTCCTATGAAGAAGTATGATGGCACCACCGATCCCCAGGACTATGTAGCTCACTTCAAGACTGTAATGGTCTTAAAAGACATGCCGAACGTGGCTATGTGCAAATACTTCTCTATGACCTTGAAGGACAATTCGCTGATATGGTTCAATTCACTTCCCCCATTCAGTATCAAGAGTTTCTCTCAATTTCGACAGCAATTCGAGATACACTTCGTGATTAGTAAATGGGTCAAAAGGTAGTCCACATCCTTCTCTCATTGCGATAGAGAGACAACTAGCTATTAAGAGACTTTCTTGATAAATTCAAAATTGAGATGATGAAAGTTTCGGGGTTAGACCATTATATTACATTAGCAGCATTGCTCATCGGCTTACGATCATCAAAAAGAAAAACACCCATCACGAAGAATCCCTCATCCCCCATCCTGAAGTTTTATGCTCATGTAGAAAAGTACATTATTGCAAAGGATGCTGAAGCATTCAACAAACGATGGAACTGACCAACCCGAAGAAGGTCTGGCAAGAACCCCCTCAACAACAAAGATTCACAAGCTACACCATTCCGAACGATATAGGAAGTCAAGTTTTACTTCATATCCAAAACAAGCCATACATCTGGTGGCCCTCTTGTTCCATGGAAGACGATTCGAAAAATGACAAGATACGGTACTGCCACTTCTACTGGCACTACGGCAAGCTAGTGGATGAATGCAAAAAGCTAAAAGATGAACTCGAGTACCTCGTTTGAGGCAGCCGGCTCCAAAGGTTCATAAATGCGAAAAAAGAGGGCTTTCCCCCTAAGGGTTCATATACTGCGAGATGAGAAAGTGAACAAGGCAAGCAGTCAGCTCCAGGGAATGCCCACAATCAACCAAATAGAGTAATTCTTCAAGTACATAGCAAATATGATCCCATAGACCCTTATCTTCCAACTCCCATCTTAATGACATTATACTACAGAGGGTATATGCAGTGGAATGAGACCGGACAAATAGTGGCCCCAATTTTTTCACAAAGTCGAGCCCTCCAGCTCTATGTCCAAAGAAGTATTTGCCATACGTGCTAAAAAGCAGTCAAAGAAGAAAAACTAATGATCAGTTTCAGTGACGATGATCTAGTAGGAGTCTATCCGGACTGACATGATTCTCTTGATATTACTGCAAAGATCGGATAATACGAAATAAGAAAAATCTTTGTAGAACAAGGGGCTGACTGTAATCTCCTTTTTTGGAATGTTTTTTAGTATATGGGCTTTACTTAAGTGCACCTACAACTTCACGCCGGACAAATCAAAGGACTTTCGGGCAAATGATATAGCTCGAGGGTACCATTTCGCTTCTCGTCACCCTCATTATAGAATGTCATCCTGGGTCAACCTAGTTTGAACGCCTTGGAGGCACTGCCGTGCATGAAACACATGAAAGTCAAGTTTAGAATCTTGACTGGCATTGGAATGCTATTCTATGATCCAAAATCCCCGGTGCACCTTCCTAAGAAACTCTGAACCTTTCTCTACTATGCTTACTTCCATAGAATTACTCGTTGAATAACTTACTATACCTAATCCTACTACTTGTTCTACTAATTGCACTATGGTTAACTTATTCGTTACGACTTGCTTCATTAATCTCTTGTAATGAATTTATCATACTGAGCAAATGTTGCAGAGTACACTCTATGAAATGAACTTTTCATCAATAAGGGATGTATCTCCCTGTCGGATAGACACAACCCATTTTGTTGATCGAACATGTTGTTAATAAGAGATGTACCTCCCTATCAAGTAAACACAGTCCACTCTATTGAATGAATGTGTCGTCAATGAGGGATGTATTTCCCTATTTGGTAAACACGTCCCATTATATCAAATAAGTGTGTCGTCAATGAGGGATGTACCTCTCTATTGGGTAGACATGGCCCACTCTGTTGAATGAATGTATCATCAATAAGGTATGTACCTCCCCATTAGGTAGACACGACCCACTCACTCAATCGAGCAAACGTACTGACAATGCAGGCACAATCTATTCTCTCGAATGAACACATTATTTGCAAGGTATGTATCGCCCCAACGACACTCTGCTAGCTATGCGAGACACATTGTCAATACGAAACACTTACTCATGATGAAACAATCAAAATTTCCATTAATTTTTCAGAATTGGGAGTACACCGAGAAGAAACTAAACAAAACAAGAACAAAGATCGTGATTTAGGAGGGGTAGGAGACGGAAGGCCTAGGATTCAAAGTTGGCTTAAGCGTTAGCCACTACTTCTTCGCCCGTTGCTTTTGGGGAACCTCACCTATGAGAACAATGGCGAGCTCGGGATTGGGCACTTCAAAGCTAGCACTCTCAACGTCTAGGGGCATTGCACCCAAGAGGCCTACTCGGCTAATAATCTCCTTGGCACATTGAAGATTCTTGCTCCACTTACATCAAGCATGTGCATGTTGATTGATAGTCCTCGCCATAGTCCCCCCGCTCAACTATTCTCCGCTAAGCGGCCTTCAGGGATCGATCGCACATCTGAGTCAGCTTCTATGTGGCTTGTAGATGTATCTTGCACACCAAAATCTCTGCCTCCAACTTTTCACAACTCTTGGAGATCACCCCGCACCGCTGGAGTGCTATGCTTAAATCAGCTTTTAAATACTCTGTCTCATCGTTTCAAGCATTCAGAGCAGCCACAAATGCCCTCTTCTCCTCTCTATCTTTCTCTACCCCTCTTCTTTAAGGTCCTCAGTGCGACCCTTGACCTTGTCTTCTTCTTCTCCTTCTTCTTCATCTCTCTCTCTCTCCTTGACTTCCTCGTTGTTTGCCTCAATGCCTTCTAGGTTCTCTGCCTGAACACCCGTGTCTTCTTGAGCCTCAGACTCATTGTCTTCAACCTCGGCAGACCTCGTAACACTCGAGGAACCCTGTCCCCTAGTCTTTCTTATATTTTCGCTCGACAAACTCAGAAGTTGAATCATTCTTTTCTTCCGTACCAAAGACGAATTAGAAAGAACGTCGGTACCCGCATCAGAAGTGCTTGCCGCTTTAGTCGCCTCTGTTTTTGACCTGGGCCTCATCTCCTTATCAGTGGTGATTTTGTTAAGATCCTATTCCTTGGCTAAGTGATAACGCTCATAAGCTTCTTTTTTCTTCTTCTCTACTAGAAGGGGCCTTTCGATCTTTCTGTTTTCCCCAAACAATTGACCAACCATTGACAACATCTCATCATCCAAGAGTTCCTTAACCCAGATGTGCCTCTTCTTGACATCACAATAACCACAAACAAAATAGATGAACCGAAAATAGAGAGAAGACTACGGGGTCTTTAAGCCCAAAAATGGTTCCTCATCGGCTACCGACAATGTAGGCATCAAGTCCCTATTCAAAAACTCCACAAAGAAGTATATGTACATCCAACCCTTGTCAATGGTCTCCTTGTAAAAGAATTTCCAGTCCGACTCTAACCTCGTTTGTAGGTAAAACCATCCTTTCATAAAACCCCCATGGGTGTATCTCTTAAAAGAGAACACAAATGTCAAGATCACAAAATTGAAGCGGAGGCAACAAAAGCTCATCAACAACACCATGACAATCACCAAGTGCCAGACACTCGAAATCAATATCATCAGAAAAATGTTCCAACGATGCAAAATTCGAGCGATATCACCCATATACGGCACCTTCAAGCTGTACTTAACACATTGCTTATACATTGGAACATAACTCCCTCTCACCCTTATTGCCCCTATCTTCATCATTAGCCGATCAAAGGACATAGTTGTCCCCTAACAACATGACATTATGGAGATTGCGCAGTTCCTCTACCATCATGATGCTCCTAATATCGTTGATGCCTGGATAAGCCTATGACGATGTACTCTTAGCAATCTTCAGTTTGATTCCTTTTCTTTGAATATTGCTCGCCAAGATTGACTCGCAATTTGTCTTTTTGTGCGAAAGTTAAAATTGTTGAAAACAAAATACGATAATGCACGAACCAATTAGACACCACGTTTTATAAATCATGTTGGAAACAATTCGTGGAGATCCAAATAGTACATGCCACATTTAATGCTCTACACTAACTCTTTCTTGAATTCTTATATATTTAATGCTACTCCTATAACCCCTCCTACGAAATAACACCAGGAGTCGAGGGCAAGTGATAGAGTATGGCCCAAAGGCCCATTATCATGACACTTGAGCCCTCCGAAACCATATCTTAATTGACATAACGTACCAAAACGTGTCATCAATATGGGATTTATCTCCCAGACGGGTAGACGCAGTCCATTCTCTCGATACTTATCAGACAGGTCCTTCTCGATAGTTAGCTAGTCGGTCCCCACATTTTCTCAGTGCTCAATATCTTTATTTGGCTAAAGGTAGTATCTACTTTCCCTTGAATTGCAGAGACAACCTCTCGAAATAGAAAAGGAAAACTTTGACTGTTGTGAATAAGGAAATGAATTTTTTGGTATTCTGAATTTTCTTGAATAATAGTATTTCAAATTTTTGAGAATCCTCTATTGTGATCTCCATAATCTTAGGATATATCTATAAGGAAACTAGAGTTTCAACGCTCCAAATGTATACGAAACTTACACACGGAGACTATATATAGATCAAGTCAACCGTCAGGTATGTTCTCTCAACTCGCACATAGCACACAAAGGCATAACAACAGCTCTTTCTTTCGATTTGTTTCTCTTATCGAAAACTGTTTTCTAACTTGAGTATCGAAATCTCCGCTGACGAAATACTCTCTGGCAATCTTTTGTGAGTTCCATCAATCAAGATCACTTAATGGCCAAACATCCTGTTTGTGTTAGCAGATTCATTATTTGTAGAGTAAAATCCATCTCCAACACCTTCTTTTACTTTAGTGTGAACCACTTGATCGGAGTTTCTAGGATAGATGAGTTTATTTTGCTTGAGCTCTTATAGAGCCAGATATCTCATCTGAGGCCGGCTGTTGGAACAATGTATTTCTTGTCCATTCCCAGTGACCTTAGAAAGTTTGGGAGCTTATTGTTTTTGGCTTTGGTCTCTGGTAGGCATATGATCTTGGGTTGATACTGCTTCCGGATATAGATTAATGAGTATAGCTAGATTAACCGGTCCTAATTGATTTGAGAAGGTTCTCATTCGGTCAAGTTCTATGTGCCTTATTAGATTGGCAAAATGCAAGTATGAATAGGACAGACTAAGAATTTATATTTTATATATTATTTTTAAAATTGAGAAGAGGATGGTCAAGGACAAATAATTGTGGGGGTGGTGAACAAGGGATAAAGAAATATAAGGGAGCGGCTCGGCCCTCACAAAATGCATTTGGCATTATATTGTCCCCAACCTTGAAGCCAAACGCCACTTATGTAGTCATTCCCATTACCCACCAAAACAATCATACACAGAAAGAAAAACAAAGTATTTATATATATATTGGAGCCATGTCGTGTGCTACCATTCATTTGAATTCAATTCATCCAACTAAAAAAAAAAAAAATTTAAATAACAAAAAGAAAAACGAAACCAATTAATTAAACAGAAAGAAACAAGATATCATTCTCTCTCTCTTGTTACATTAGACAAATAATTTTTCCTTTTTTCTTTTTCCTCAAATTTTGTTTGATTGAACAAAAGAAAAAAGAGAGAGAGAAGGGTAATAGAGACAAATAGATCCCCTGACTACTTAATTGTTCTGAGACCCCACACACACACACACACACACACACACACACACTCTCTCTCACATCATAACCATCTGTTCTTTTCATCAGCAGAAAGGGCCGATCCGTCGACTACTGATTGTCCTTGTTATAAGCCCCCACTCTTTCATTTTTTTCTATCCTCCCATTCTGCTTCTGTTTTTTTTTTTTTTTTTTGGCTATATACTTGTTTCTCTCTGTGTTTGCAATAAAAATAGAAAAGCTAAACTAAAAATGAAAAATCTAAAATCTTGCGTTTTCGAAGCCGTGCAAGTCACTGACTCTATTCAACGACTTCCTCATAATAGCAACCTTTGCTAGCTTCTCAGCAGCGCGCCAAGCCGAAGTCGGCGTTAGCGGCTCACCCTTCCCATCCACAGAAGCCACTTCCCTTTCCAAGCTTCTCTGCCGTTGGATCTGCATCTGACGCTGACGCCGCCACTGCAGCTCACCCAGCACGGCTTCCAAGGCTCTCAAATACTCCTCAGCGGAGCCCCATTGCAGCAACAAAGCCCGAGCCGATGACAACAAATGATGCGCCCCGGTGAAGTCACCATGCTCAACGAACACCCGAGTCTCGGCTAATGCCCGAGTCGTGATAAAGTGGTTTCTCAGCCGTTCGATGTTGGCAGCATTTGATCTAACGGCTTCGAGCTTAGGCACCAGAAGCATCTGATCTTTTTCACTTGTCAGTTTATGAGTTGATGGGTCTTTGTATGAGCATCCAACGGATAATGCATGGTGGGACCTACTTGATGAGACTGCAACTTTTAATTCAATCAACAAATCTCTCTCTTCTTCGGCGTACAAATCCCCGATACGGATACAACCCGACCCGAGACAAACAGGTGAACCAGTTGAAGAATATACCGCTTCTATTTCGACAGAACCCGACGCAGAAATAAACCCGATTTTGAGTTTCAGATCTTGAACCACCACGCTTAATAAGCCGCCAACAGATTTGGCGAACGCGTCCTCGGCTGGCTCGGAGCCGTGGACGGGAATCTGGAGGTGGGAGAAACGAGAGTTGCCGGGTGGCGGCCCGTGATTCGACGAAGTATTTGGAACGCGATCATCGTGACCATCGGATAAGAGCATGATTGTGGCGACTGGATTCCGCTCTCGCCGATCTTCCAGGACCTTAGCGGCTTTCTTCAAGGCTTCGGAGATGCAAGTGCCTTGTCCGCACGTGAGAGAATCGACGATGTTCCTCGCCGTTCGCCGCCCGTCAACCGTCATCCGCCGCAACGGTAATAACCGTTTGGAGAAGTTAGAGAAAGCTACAATGGAGAGACGATCGTTTGACGAGAGGGAAGAAATCACAAGCCTCATCGCTCTCTTCATCATCCGCAATTTATCCCCGGTCATACTCCCGCTGACGTCAAGCACCGTAACCAGATCCACCGGCGCCCGACTCCCCGGATTCAACAGCGACGAAGTCGAGGCCGGTAGCGGCGGCGCTTTCACCTTCATCGCAATCGCATAAATCTCATAACTCCTCCCGCCAGAAACCAAAGCAGTTTCCGGCAACAATTTCACAGAAACGCACTGCTTACCCTTGTTGACACTCTCATTCTCTTTCTTGGGTTGAGCGAAAAACCCTTGGAATTCATCATTCCCATCGTCTTTCTCGTCGGATTCGGGAATAGGATTGAAGCGGCATTGAGGAGAGAGGAGTGGCTCGTCGTCGTCGTAAACTCTTGTGATGGAATCACAACGATTTAATTGTTTTCTAGATTGATCTCTAGGAGTATGAAGATCAAGCGGTTGAGGTTGATTCTGATGAATTGTAAGGAGAGGGAAATCCTTCCATTGACAATTACAAACAGGGCAAATGAGAGAGTCACGACCCTTGACGTGAGATGAAATGCAAGGGAAGTGGAAGGCGTGGGCGCACTTTGCTGTGAATATAGCAGTTCCTTGACCTGTCTTCACGCTCTGTAAACAGATTCCGCACCTACTCTGCAAAATCCAAAGTTCGATAAAGATTTAATTCTTAATTGCTCTTTCTTAAGTGTCGAGAACAAATTATGAACTCACCCTCGAAAGTTTGGCTTTGAGGATGGCGAAACTGGAAGGGGATCGAGGAGACAAAGGGTTAGAGTTGGAGAGATTGAAGACTCGAGGGCTTTTTGTGGAGCTCTTGGTTTGAATTTTGGGAGATTCTTCTGGGGTTTTCGTGCTCATTGTAGGTGTTGCCGGTGCTGTTCGACACTTCAATAGTGGTGTTGATGGATTGCTTCCAGTAGAGAAGAAGCCCAATTTCGAACTGAATCTTGGACTCGGGATGCTTTGTTCTGGTTGTTTCTCTGGTTTTTCTGATATTAATGTTGTTCTTGTTTCTCCATCTTGGGGGATTGTGGTGCAAAACGCTCTTCTCCAACCTGTCACCATTGTTTCAATCTAAAATGTTTGTTTTGTAAAGGGGGTTTTGGGTTGAAATTTTGATTAGGTTATGCAGAAGACAAAAAGGGGATTAGAAGATCAAGATGCAGAGAATGCTCTGTTTTTCTCTCTCTTCTCTCTTCTTTCTTCTTTCTTCTTTCTTCTTTCTTCTTTCTTCTTTCTTCGTTTGCTGTGTATTGTTTTTTCTCTTTCAATCTCTTTCAGTGCCTTTCAAATAACCAAGCAAAACAGTCTTCTTCACCGTGTCCTTTAAATATTTAAAACCCCCCAAAATCTCAATCTCTCTCTAAGTCCGCGTATTAATTACTGTGCAAGATAATGGACAGCGACAGACATGGAATTTTAACTGGTTACCGGGAAATGAAGTGGTATCTCCCGCAGTAAAACAAGTCAACCTATGGATCGGATATCTTCACCCACCTGCAAAGTGACCCTTTTATCTTAAATTTGCAGACTTACCTTTTTTTTCTCTTACACAAATGAATAATTACCAACTTTTTTAAACTTTCACCCTTAACCTTTCAATTTCATAAAAAGGGTTAACATATTAATGGTCTTGTAAAAAGATTCAACATACCCTCTCTAATTAAGTCAGATCGGTTGGTGAGTAATTATTATTTCCTTCGATTTTTTTTCTTTAATTACAATCAAATCCTCCCTTTTTTTCCATTGACTTATTGACCATAAATTAATATCTAGCAGATGAAAATTGATTAAGTTAAGATTATAAGGGAAATTCAAGAACTTAGTAAAGGATAAGTTACATTTATGACATCAATATTTAATATTCATTAAAATGTATATTTGAAAATTTTATAAATAAATATACAAAAATTTTGTTTAGTCACTACTTTCTTAAAATGATAAACTTATTTTGTTGAGTATGCATAAATATCATGTATGCATGCATGTATGTATGTATGTATGTATGTATGAGAAGAACTAAAAGTATATAATTTATAAAAACTCTTTTTTTTTTTTTTGAGGTTAGGTTGAGTTTAGATTAATTAAAATAATTTGAATTGACTTTAGTAATTTTATAGTATCACATGATGTAGATAATTTTAATTTTATAATATACCAAAAATAGGTATAAAAAAGATATAAGCCACGTGGAAATACAGGTGGCAAACGTGAGGAGGAGGCGGGTAACCCAGAAAGGGAAGTAGACAAAAAACGGGAGGATCCGATATAGACAGTCCCGAGAAGAGGTTTCTGACAGTGGAGTGTAAACTCTCACGTGCCCCACATGCTCCTTCGACCGGTGAGTGGTGACTGCGTCCATCCTCCTGCATGCGACGACTCTTGAGTCTGACTTATATCCCATTACATAAATTTCCACGGATTCCATTATTAGCAAAAAAATAACAATAATTATGATAACAGAAATAGAAATTTTTTAATTGTAAAATTGAAAATTTTAATTAATTTATATTTTAATACCATTTCAAAATTATTTAGGATTTCACTTCTCATATCCATGCCTGAACAATGCTAGAAAATAAGGACAATCACAAAATTTTATAATGGAAGACAGTTCATTTTTAATGTATTAAAAATTCTCTTTAATAAGTAAAATTAGGGGCAAAAGAATAAGGAGCATCACATGATTATAAATTTTAAGAATATAAATAATATATAAAATTATAAATTTTAAAATTATATATAATAAATTTTAATGTTAAACTCATTGTTTCGCCTTTGATCTTAAATATCATAAATTAAAAAACACTTCGGTGAAATGTTAAAAATTTTAAAAAAACGGCTAAAATAATAATATAACAAAATTTTCAAACAATATATTAGAAAATTTTGTCAATACCCAAAATTGATGAAAAATAAAAATGGAGTTTAATTAATATATTAATTAAAATATGGCTTAGAAAAAAAATAAGGAAATGAGAGAAAGAAACAAAGTTAAAAACCTTGATTTTAGGTTTTGGCGACAGAGTTTTTCTAACAGCGCAAAGTTAAATATGAGCCAAATTACAATCGAATAAAATAAGATCCACAGTTAAATATTTAATTCTTTTTTTTTTTTTGACTTTTACCAAATTTTTTCACACTGCATCACAACTGTTCCATCAAATTCCGAGGGGTGGGGGGAGAGGGAGAGGGAGAGGGAGAGAGAGAGAGAGATGACTGGTTGAGTTGACTGAAGGTGGGTGGTGTCTCGTCGCTATGCAGAAAGCGATTCCCTATGAGCGTTTTAGCAAAAGGCGAGCCGAAGGTAACGGCGCTCAGGCTAGAGAGAGAGAGAGAGCACGTGACTGTCAGAATGGGAATACTTGGTCTTTGCTTTCAGCAGAAGCAGATCGACTGCAACCGCATTACATGCATAATTTCGAAATTTTGCTTTCGGATAAGTAAATTTTCTGTCCTTAGTCCAATCAAATACATTTATCATCTCTCTCTCTCTCTCTCTCTCGTCATCTTCTCGTGATGATGGATGCTCTTTCGTAAACTTGGAGAAATGATATTGCGTGTGTAATAAAATATATATATATATACATATACATATATACATATATATATATATATATATATATACATATACATATATACATATATAAATGGTCACATTCAAAAAAAAAGTTTTAGGAGTTAAATTTACTGTATAAAATAAGTCAAATAGTGTAACAATGGTGGAAACGAGAAGCCAAGCCCAATTGTGGATTGACCCGACTCTCCTGAGCACGTGGCGCCCTTGAAAGTGTCCCAAGGGCGCCACGGAATAGCTCCGAGTCATGAGAGTGTCACGGCGCACGATTTTATTATTTAGTTTTCTATTTTATTTAAAAGTCTTTGGACCATACGAGTATCTTATTTCATTGTAAATGTAGATATATTGGAATACTAATATACTTTTGAAATATTTGTCTCAATTTTCTTTTTAGTGTAGTTACCATCAGCATTCACCCAATTAATTCGATTCAAAAATTATAAGGTCCATATAAAGGGTTGACTCTCCTAAGTCTCATCTCACCATTCACATATCTCAAACTCAAAAGTTATGATTAAAAGAATGCAACACTCTACTGCTTCGTTGGAATTTGTTATTTCTCTCAACCTTAGGCCTTAATCGAATAATCTATCTTTTGAGGTAATTACTCTTTTAAACTTTAAAGTTTGTGCGGAAAAAATCCCGTCTCACTTGTAGTTCAACATCATCGATTGTGACTAAAAAGGCCTTCCAAGTTAACCAACTACTACCATTTCCTAGATAAAATAACAAGTTTATATCATCTTTTCCAACCCAACTAAATTATTCTTATTAGATTTGCATTTTTTCTATTTGAACATATTACCCTTTTTTTTTGTTAAAATGGTTAGGAAAGAGAAAGTTGATGAATTGGTTATTACTGGATGTTTATTACACAAGAGAAGCACTTACTTTTGAACAAAGAGAATAACCATATTGCTTAGATTATCTTAATGTATCAGTTGATTTTCTTCTTCCAGTTTTTGGAGAAATTATTTCTCATTATGAAAAATATATATATTAAAAAAAAAAGGTCGAATAAGTTCACGAAGTAAATTGTCACGGTGTGGGAAAACTTGTTGGTTTATCGTGAATCTGGGATCAATAGCTGTGCGCCTGTGCCTGTCGAGGAAGTAGGGTGCATGAAACTTGGTAAGCTTTAAGCGACTCAAATCTTGTTGATGTGACCAATTTAGTGCTTAGCTTCGTGTTCTTGGGATCTGGTTGCCGGATATCAAACATGATGGGAAAGAGCGAAGAATATGAGAGAGAGAGAGAGAGAGAGAGTTTGATTATAGAGCGGACCCCAACACTCCCTTCGTACTATGGTAACGGATGGACCAACGTATCATATATGTGATGTTTTTGAAAAGTGATATTATGCAAAGTTTAACTTGATTGAAAATAATAGATCAAACTAAATATTTTGTAACCGATGAAGTTCTCGCATTAATATTCAAAATAAAGTAGCAAACTTCACATTTTTTGAAAAACAGGTTACTCTAATTGATGTAAATATATATATAAACAATTTACTAACCACTCTCTCCTGCATGTTTTCTAATGTGTGGCTAGAAATGTCAGACTATTTCTTTTTCCGATCTATTTATCTCCCATCCATCACCACACTCCCTTCTTCAGGTCGTATAAGAGTTTGAAACCCAGTGATTTGTCAGTTGCAACTTGAAGTTTTGTTTTGAAGTTTGTAGATCCAAGAGATGGATCATGTTTGGAGGCATCTTGCATTTTTGGGTCCAAATAGCTGGTAACTGGTGACCTATTAGTAAAGTCCGACCTTACCTTTCGATGGTTGGCATCTTGTATGCAAGGGTAACCGGAAGATTTCTAATCAACACTTCTAAGTCGGGCCACTGGTCTCTGTCTTTTGTCCTTCAAAGTTCAAGTTGGCTTCTTCTTTGACCCTGAATCTCTTCATTCATGACGGTTTGGCGATCATGGTGATTGAGATGTCTTATAGTATCCAAGTGGCTTATTTAAAGCTGTTCAAGTGATTTTATTTGGAATTTTTTTATGGCCTTTTACCCCTTATTAAAGGTGATTTTTTTTTTAGTGTGTTTGCTTGACAGTCCGTTTGAATCGAGGATTTTGATAGGAAATGACGGCAAAGATAGAGAATCCACCCACATTTAGCAAAACAATTTATTAGAGGGAAAAGTTTTGAAAAATTTTTATGAAACTCTCCGAACATAATTTTTTAATTCCACAAATCGGTAGATTTTGGATATGAATGATTTTTATACCATCTATTTACGAATTTAAAAAATAATAAAACAGTAAACTTATATATATATATATATTAATATATTTCTTTCTTTTCTCTCGTCTAAACAATTATAGTTTTTTATTTTACTTCTCTTTCGCTTCTTTTCACATCACATTTTTTGTTGCTGACTTTTAATTATACTTTCTTTTCCCTCCCTTTTTCCACCGTTTCCCTTCTTTTCCTTAATCTCCCTAGATTGCCAAACACACCATAAGGTTTTGTTATTGTTGTGAATAATATAATAAAAATAACAATTTATTATAAAATTTAGAGAAATTGGATAAAAAATCACAGGTTAAGGCATGGATATCGCTCTCTTTAAGGACATTTGAGTTCTACGGTAACGAAAAACTCAAAAACCGATCTAATAGAATTCATTTGACTCCCAGGATACAACAGCCCAACGATTTACTATTTGGTTCAAAACAATTCTACACAAATATTTGAACTCAAAACTTTATAATAAAAAAACACTTCTCTTTAACTAATATCCTCTCTTTAGAAAACTTAAAAGATTAGACATGTTAGAAAAATAGAAATGAGATTCCTATATATGGCTGCATACGATTTTTATCTTATTAAGTTGGGTATTAGTGATGAAGAGAATTGTAACCACCACTCACCCTACTATTAGGTAATTTATAACCCTACTACTATTACTTAATATTAAAAGTGGTCTTTTGTAAATTACTCCATTATACAAAAAATAAATGTGTCTATCCTACTACTTCCACTATTTACATTCCATTAAAATTGTACATAATTTACATGTAATTTTCAACATTTCCCTACTCACTGTTAATATTAATGCAAGTGATATCATGTTAAGAGGGAGAATACTGGTTAAAGATAGATTTTTAAATTTCATGAAGATGTGCTCTGCATTGAACCTCTACTTAGTGTAATAAAAATCCTCACTCTAGAGTCAGAGTATGTTCCGCATTGAATTAAGATTTCTTTTGGGAAATGAAGATTATTGATCACAAATAATAATCTAGGTGTTGACATGAGATTTAATAGCCAACACATTATGACCTTGTGCTATCTCAATTTTCATGAGTATTTTTTAGAATAAGCCCGATTCTCATCGGAAACGGCCCTACATCCACACTCATATAGATGAAATCCGTCAAGTACATTCATGTAACTTTTAATATCTCACTTATAAAAGATACAAATTTTCATTAAAAGTTTAATAACTCAACTCTCTGATCATTATAAGAAAAAAAGTATCATATCATAGGAAATAATATTTAAAAAAATAAGTGTATTTTTACGACCATTATACGATTCATTCTTCCCATTGGACTCGATTACAAGATCTCTGGTCCTCGGATTGGGTATCTTCATACATGGCTCATGAATTTATGGGTTTCAATCCCATCCCCCTCGATATGCTCCATATTATTTCTCTTGCCAAGGTCTTGGTAAATGGTCTGCAAGATTATCAAGAAATATAATAGAATCCATATTAATGATACTATTGCTCAAATATGATCTTATAATACTATGTTTTCTTTTGATGGCTCTGGATTTACCATTGTGATAATGGTTTCTTAGTCTATCAATTGCAACAATGCTATCACAATGAATAAGTATAGGAGGAATCGGTTTTTCTCAAATAGGAATATCAGATAAAAAATCTCTTAACCAATATACTTTCTCACTTACTGATGTTAATGCAATTAGTTCAGCTTCCATGATAGAATTAACAATTATATTTTGTTTTTTAGATTTTCAACATATAGTACCACCACATATCATAAAAATATAATTAGTGGTAGAGAGGGAATTATTTGACAATATGTTCCAAACGGTATCATTATAACCTTCAATTATAGTATAATATTTTTTATAAAACAAGTCAAACTTTTTGATACCGGACAAATATTTAATTACTCTTTCCATGGCATGCTAATGTTCCATACTTGGATTGTTAGTAAACTTGCTAAATATTTCTACTAACTACATATGTAATGTCAGGTCTTGTACAATCAGTTAAATATTGCAAACTTTCAATCATACTAACATACTCTTTCTATTTGTAAATATCATTCACATTTTCAATAGAAAATAAATGAATGCTTAAATCAAAAAGAGGAGTCACGTGTTTACAATTATCATAATTATATTTTTTTAAATTTTCTCAACATAATATCATTGATCAAGAAAAATACTATCACTAGTCTTGGTGATCTTCATATCAAAAATAAAATTTGTTTCACTCAAATATTTCATATCAAAATACTTCTTAAGTATATCTTTGTTATATTAGATAATATATAAATTTGATTCAAAAATCAACATATCATCAACATAGAGACAAATAATCACATTTGAATTTTCAAAAGATTTATAATATGTGCATTTGTCACATTCGTTTGTTATAAAGTCATTAACAATCATGCACAAATTAAAATTTTCATATCTCATTTTAAGTGCTTGCTTTAAAAGATAAAGGGATTTTTCAAGTTTACACACTTTATTTTCTCATCTAGACTTTATGAATCTATCATGTTGATTCATATAAATTTTTTCTTCCAAATCTCCATTTAAGAAAACAATTTTGACATCCATTTGATAAATATGTAAGTTATGAATTACAGCAATAGCAATTAAAAGTCTAATAAATATCACTCTTATAATAGGAGAAAATGTATTAAAAAAATCAAAATTTTCCTTTTATGTGAAACATTTAGCCACAAATCTTACTTTATATTTTTCTACAATTTCATCTGGTTTTAATTTTTTTTCTAAAAACCCACTTGCAATCAATTTTTTTACACCCTAAAGGTAAATCTACTGATTTTCAATTTTGATTTGAAATTAGAGATTCTATCTCATCATTTATAGTCTCTTTCCAAAATATAGCATTTTTAGAAAATAAAGTTTCTTATGAATTTATAGGTTTCTCAATATTGTATACAAAATAGTGAGAATTAAAATTTTTTTCAATTTTATCTCTTTTATTTTTTCTTTGTTCAAAAGTATTCTTTTCAGGATTTTCTAAATTCTAAATTAAAAAAATATATATTTTCTTGATTTTGTAAATCAAAAGTAGAAATAGAAGTTTTAAAATTATTTTGTAAACTAAAATTGTTCTCACTATTTTTGAATTTATAAGAAAATTTTTCTTCATGAAAAATTGCAACACTTGATTCAAAAATCATATTATTTTCAATATCAAGAAACCTATATACTGTAATAGTTTTTACATAATCAAGAAAAATATAAGTAGCACCTCTCACATCTAGTTTGGGTCTTTTAGGCAATCTAGCATATGTCAAACGACCATAAACTTTCAAATATTTCAAATTTGGCTTATACCATTTCCACAACTCATAGGAGTTATTTTTATATTTTTATGTGGCATACGATTTAATATATGATATGCTGTCAAAATGGATTCACCCTATAAATTTTTGAGCACATATAAATCAATCAATATAGTATTACATAACTTGATAAGAGTTCTATTTTTTTTTTCTTTCTACTACATCATTTGATGCAGATGGATTTGGAGGCATTTTTATGAATTACTCCTAAAAACTGAACATATGAGTTAAATCCGAAAGATTCATATTCACGACTTCTGTCATTTCGAATTCTTTTAATATTTTTACCAAACTTATTTTCAACTTTTAGGAAGTAGGATTCAAAAATTTTAAGTATATCGCTTTTATTTTTAATCAAATATACATAAGTATATTTAAAAAAATTATCGATAAAAGTAATGATATATCTATTTTTTTTCGAGTCAAAATTTCTTCAAATTCACATAAATCAGAATATATTAATTCAATTAATTCAGTTTTTCTTTTAACATTTTTATAAGTTTCTTTTGTGATTTTCACCTTACTACAAGTTTTATATTTTTCAAAATTTTTGTTTAGTTTTGAAATTAATCTCAACTCACTTATTACACTCACATATCTAGAATTAATATGACACAAACAACTATGTCAAAAATTAATATAAGACAACATATAAGCAGAAGTATTGTATACTTTATTTTCAATATTAAATTTAAACATTACATCATAAATATAGTCCTTCCCAATAAAAATTTTCCTTTTTGAAACAACATATCAGTTAGACTCTATAGCCTATTTGAAACCAGTCTTGTTTAGAAGAAAACTTGATAAAAAATTCTTTCTCATGGAGAGTACATACATCATATCTTTTAAAAGCAATACTCTTCTAGATATAAATTTCAATTCAACCTCACAATTCCCCAAAACTTGAATAGGTGAGAATTACCGAGTATAATAGTCTTAATCTCTTTATAGGAAGTATGTTTTTGAACCATTCTTTATCATAGCAGATATGTCTATTGGTACCAGAATCTGTCCACCACCCTTTAGAATTTTACAAAGGGTCTTCGATGATGTTGGCTTGATTTGAAGCCTCATATTTTTTAAATTTGCAAATTCGAGTAACATGTCTATTGTTACCATAGACGTAACATACACCAGGTTTTTTTTATAAGGAGGGTGATCATAGTTTTTACTCTTATGATTGAAATTTTTCTTTTTGTTGCGAGATTTATCATATTTATTTCTAAAATTTTTATTTAGTTTTAAATATATATTTCAAAAATTATTGAGTAAATTATTTGAGAATATGAGACTTATCTTAGTAGAGTTCACATTTGTATCTTAAATTATTATATCTTGACCTCTTGCTTCCTCCTCTACATGGATATGTGAAATTAAAAACTCCAAAGTAATTTCTTTCTGTTTGTGTTATAAGGTCTTTTGAAATTCTACTCAAGTTGGTGGCAACTTATCAATAATTCCAAAAACTATCAGGTTATTGTCAAAGTTTACTCATTCAGACTATACCGCATAAGCAATCATGTGAAAATCATTTGCAAAGTTGATATTAAATTCAAATGAAATTAAATAGAATTTTTAATATAAAAAATATTAATATAATAGTTATTTAAATTTCTTTTGTTTAAAAACTTGACTTTTATTTATAAAATTTCATTTCTTTTATTTTAGTGAAAAATAGTTACAAGTTGTTTAAGACAAAATAAAAAGCAAGTAGAGGCAAATTGAACTTTTCCAAAAGTGTGTGTATCTTTTACAAGGATATATTCCTACTTTACCAGTCATGGAAACAAATACTGTTTGGGAAAGCTCAAGTGGGATCAATTTGTTTTTAACTCTTCTCCATTTTTCATATTTTACTTAACTCTCGAACTAAAGTTTTTTTTTTTTTTAAATAAAGTTTTATAAATAGAAGTTAAATTTCTCAATAAAAAAGAATTCAAACTATTATTATATCAATAAAAAATTTTATATTAAAAATCTCATAAAATTTCAAGTTTTCCAAATAAATTCCCACTGCTTTATTTGCAAAATAGACTTCCATTTCAGTAGTTGCGAAGAGATAAAATCTAGTTAGAGTGTTCCACTTGAATGTCTTTTTTATTTTTTTAATTTTTGTCCTTAAGAAGGGATAACCCTAAAAATAGTGAGGACAATAGAAAGCATAACCTAAAAATAAACATCACAGGATCGGCACAATACTTCTGAGACCAAAAGCTTGCGGGGTTAACTTATTTCTATTTTATTTTACTTATAATATTTTTATTTAAGAAAATATAAGATTTTCTAAATAAAAGTTAATTTTTTTAAAATAAAAATGATTAAATTATTATTATATTAGATAATTTCTTATATTAAACATTTTATTCTATCCTAATTCAGTCTAATCTTAAGTTTACAAAACGAGCTAAACCACTCCAAGGTCAAATGTAGGTCCTGTCGAAGGTCAATGTACAAATTGGCATAAAAAAATGATAAAGATTCCCCGTCACCTTACGTAGCTAGGAGCGGCACTCCATACATTTTCTTTTTCTTTTTATCTTAATCATTGTATTTAAAAACTCGATTAATCTGATTTAACCAATCGTATGAATTGACTTTCTCGATAACTGTTTTTTTGTTTTCAAAAATTAAATTCAA
The DNA here is from genome assembly GCA_033439265.1 of Dillenia suffruticosa. Taxonomy (NCBI): domain Eukaryota; kingdom Viridiplantae; phylum Streptophyta; class Magnoliopsida; order Dilleniales; family Dilleniaceae; genus Dillenia; species Dillenia suffruticosa. The sequence continues at coordinate 6,776,106 of JAVTVX010000027.1, forward strand.
AACATCAGTTAAGAAGGCACTCAATGCATGAACCGACCTGAGCACTACTTTCCTCCCAAGCTTGGAAATTCAATTGGAAATAGCAACCGCAGAGGATTGGAAAAGCCAAAACTCAAAAATATCAAATCAACAATAACATAATTTATTAGTTGAAGAACATGATAGTACAATTTTTTGGTCCATAACTCCTGCTTATCTCTTTGATATTTTAGCTTCTGCTATATTATGAAAAAAAAATTAAATATTTTATGATGATTATTTAAAATAAAAATAAAATCATTGAGAAAATTAAGAGAAAATTTTCAAAATGTAGAAAAAAGTGAAAAAAGAAAATTGTGAACCAATAGCATTATTTGTAATCATTATTCTTTTTAGGGGACTTGGGAAACAATCTTCTGATTAAGAAGATAAAATGTCTGACCACTCAATTCAAAAGAGATTGATTGAAGGGTCAAATATATGATAGGTGCATATATAAGATTGTACTCTCTCTCTCTCTCTCCCCCCACCTTCCTTGGATTGGTGTTATGAAAATTGATATTCTGATTAAGTTTATCAAAGTTGAGCCAAGACCACAGGGTGAACCAAAAGAGTATGAGAAACTTTTGATACCTACTGGTGTTATTTATTAATATTGATAGTAATATTTGGAGGCACAGGATACCATCCTTTGACCACACTTAATATGACACAAAATTCAAATAAAGGGTATGGTACGTAGTTAATGCTCAAGATTATGTCTCTATTAGTTTAATCGTATAAACAAAAGGGAAGGTTTATAATGTGATCAGACCCCATCAACCTTTTGACTTGAAAAAGGAATTTAAAAATTGTCATTATACAAGTTGGGATCAAGAGTCTCTTATAATAATTCTTTGTTTATATTAAAACCCTGCTCTCTCCATATCCCAATACACTTGCTTTCAACCTTGAATACAAAGAAGGAGACCGTGTCACTTAAGCACTGGGGTTGAAATTATTATTTGCAAATGAAACGACAGTTCTGCCCTTCTTCTTGAGATCATGAAATTGAACATCCATGGAGAAAAGGGTCTTTTTGCTGAGGGTAGTAGCAAATGAGTATGAGAAAATTGGCCACATGTCACATGATATCATTGAAACACCCCCACATGGGCTTCTCTCTGATTAGATGAAAATTTTATTTTTCAGAAGGGCCAAGTTGACGAAAGAACAAGGGCTTCTTAACTTATGGGTTTAGATCCGAGTACAACCCTCCGTTTTGTGATTACCATGTGATTGTGGTCAAGTTGCATATGAGAAGAGGATCACATACCCACACAAAAGATCAGTCCGTATTTTTTTTTCTATGAAGAGTAAAATCCACTCTTTGTCATCAAGTGCAAGTGAACAGATTGGCTTAACAATTCTTGAGGCTCCTCCATAGGGTCTTAATAACATCCTTAGAAATGACTATATGGGCATTGCTCAATCTAGAATATTGGGGGCTTAAACCCTTCTAGTGTAGCTCTGTCTTGTTAGTATCCCTGCTTTCCTTCTTGTTCTTCAGGGCGCTCATTCAATATCTCTTTTAAGTGTCTGACTTAAATTCAGTAAATACGTAATAATTCACAAATTATATATGTACTTTTGAAGGAATTGCTCATTGATGCCCCATAACATTTTCTCTTCCCCTCCCAAATGGTGGAGATTTTTGGAGACCACTATGATTTGATACCATAGATCAAATTGGAGTTAATTAGTTATTGTGTTCTACCTAAATTCACAAAAAAGTTAAATAAAATCAATAATTTTATGGGAAGTTATAGTTGTTTAATCATCACACATCTTCCCCCTCACTATTGAAAAAAATAATTGTAAAGTGAATTAGGTGAGATTTTCCTCCCAATGTGCCCTTCAATAGGTTTGTGACCAAAACGAGATGCCACAGTTGGTTCCTGCAATACAAAGACAAAATTAAGGCAAATGATTAGATTGCTAAACTTGGAGTTAAACGAAACCCCAGATGTAAAAGTGAAAAATAATTAAATATTAATGGAAGAGGTACAAAATTGACTAAAATAATTAGTAGCATAATCAAATACATTTGATAACAAGATTATTCTGTAGTTTTGTTATTTCAGACTTTGATTAGCGGTTAGTCTTTGGGGGATATTCGCCTAAACCGCCACTTGAATTAGGTGAAGTCACATGGACGAGTGAGAAAACACACCGAAAACATACATGTTGGGAGAGAGAATCAAAGTTCAGTCGGCGTAGGGAGAAAAACTCTACAACCATTAACTAAATGTTCAGGTTTAAATTTTCTTGAGAATGATAAAAGCTATTTTAGAAGATCTCTCCTTTTATAGGATACCCGATAAATTAAATCAACTCAAATTAATCGAAACAAAACTACAGAGTCGGAGACCTAAAGAGAGAGAGAGAGATTTGACAAATAATCAAGCCAATCTATGAAAATAAAACGGCCCACTTCTCCTGCCGGTAATCGGAGATGTTGCAACAACACAATTATTGAGGCACATGACTTTATCATTTATTAAAACTCTCCTTATATTTAAAATTATATTTTTATTAATTTAATTTAATTTATTATTAAACCCTTTAAAAAAACCTCTTTTAATATAATTTTTTTTAATTTTAAAATTTAAATTCAATTATATGTTGATTCTCTCTCTCTCTCTCTCTCTCTCAAATCGGACATCTTGAGCAAATTTCGCTACATACCCACGAAACATTTTGGGACATCCATCAATCATCTGAAGAGACAAAGATGGTGACGCACAATTTACAAAAGGCATACTATAAATCAACCGCAAAGTACTATATGGTATTCATTGTTTTTATAAATGTGAAAGGAAAATATGGTATCGTTCTTATTCACAGAGCGATGCCCAAAATTCTACGCATTAGGTTTTTATTGTGAGGAGGTCTTCTTTTGGGGCAAATGGCTTATTTATTCTAAGAGATCATGATTAGCTGACTTTCACAAAAATGTTTTGTTGAATCCAACTGTCATTTCATTTTAATGATTGTGGAACTACATTAAACTTGTCTCCAACATTTATTTAGGAAATTATTCTCTGGTCCTCCCTACATAGTGGATCGGTGGGACAATAATTCATTAAGACACCATAAGGCATCAACCCACATCTCAAAGGGGACCCCTTTAGAGAAGATATCCTTATTTAACTTCTTTTATTTTATTCTATTTATTACATCTTTTTAATTAAAGTAAAAATTTTTCTATAAAAATAATATAAAAATTTACAAGCAAAAAATCAAAAAAAAAAAAATTATTGTACTATATATTCTCGATTCATTAATAATTGTTCTTGTTTTTACACTCTTTTACCCTCAAAATCCATCTTATCAACTTTTCTTCTTTAGTTGAAGTTACATAAATTAATTTTGAAATAGTACATACATTTGAATATCTCATGTTTGTAGGGATACTCGAATGATAAAAAACTCTTACTCAAATGTCTTTCCTAAGATTTAGTATTTGAATTTTTATGAATATTTTTACGATCCCTATATAACAAAAAAATATCTCATAAACTTGTAATTACACTCGACATAGTCCCCAAACTTTTAAAATAATAATTATTTATTCTCAAACGTGAACAAGTTAATTTATTTTCCATCCACACAACAACGTTTATTCTTATTAAAACCTTGATGCTTTCGGTATTGAAAAGTTATAGGGAAGATAGAGAGAGAGAGAGAGAGTGCATATAAGTCGGAACCCTGATATGATGAAAATTATAAAAGTATTGAAATCTTCCTCAAATTGCACCCTTGATCTTCGTTAATTTTATTTTTGTCCACCACACTCTATTTTCATCTTTGTTGGTGACATTTGAGTTCAACAAAACAAAACTAACCTAATCGTTATGTATTAAGATAAATAATTATTAAGAAAAAAAATGACACAGTTTATATATTAAGATAAATAATTATTATTTTAAAAATTTGAACCATTATTTAATTGTAATTGAATTTCAAGGGTATATATAAAAAAAATTCAAAATTTTGAGATTTTTTTTTATTTTGTTTTTCTTTTCTTTCATAACTTTGGTCTTGTTATTTTCAGAGTTATAGGAATTATTGGACTTATGTACGAAATAACCTCATCTTTCAGCCTTTATTAATAGCTCTACTTCTGTTCATGAAGCTGTAAATGATGGCCTTCTCTGATCACAAAGTACTGTAGGAAAGGCAAAAAGAGACCTCCACGGGCGTTGACACGACATGTTCACTCTCAAAACAATGAAAACGGTGTACGATAACGAAGTTGGAAAAAATTAATTTTATTAAATTTTTCGGTTTTTTTTTTTTATTTCTCATGTTTTCTGGGTATGAAATATAAAAATTTTACTCATATTTATCCCAAATATAACGAAAATTTTTTATTTTCTCTTTATCTCCATGAACCAACTATAGTATATATTTGCATCCTTTTAGTATATTACTCCATACGCAAAACTTTAAACGGAGCGCAACAGGTTTTATTTTAAAATTTTTTTTTTTTATCATCGTCGGTATTCAGAATTATGATCTTATTAATCCAGTTTAATTATTTATAAGAGTTTCATTTAGAAATGATTCTCTCAACATAATTTTTTTATTTTTAAATTTGAATCCAAAATATAGATCTAACATCTCATCTCATAAAACCATCGACTGTATTTTGATTGTTTCAAAACATTCCACGCTTGTAATTTGGTCCATTGTCACTTGGGTATGATATGGGCGTTCATAGTTAATACAGGTCAGGTGGGGTGGTAGGAGAAACGCGTGGAGTCCATAGTGAGGAACACGAAAGAGAGTTGCTGGGTGGATTCAGAACCATTAGTTCTGATTTGGAAAGGGGTGTTTGTGAATGTTGTATTGAATTCTTTTCTTTTTTCTTATATATGTTATGCGGTGTGTGGTTATTGGAGTCCCCAAAAACAACAAAAGATGAGGCAATGGTCCATCTCTCTCAATAAAGACCCCCTTGGATGTTACTTGTTTTTCATGCCACCTAAGAACTATGTAGGCTAAGCACATTAACAAGCATATCCTTTTTCAATTGTGTGATCATCATCCAGTGCCACAAAAAGAGTACATCATCATTCTATTAAATACATAAAATTTAGAATAAGTAGTACATAAACTCGACTGGAGGACCATCAGTGATGGAACATAACCCATGATAAACCAAGTTTCAAATGAAATCCACATCACTTCCTAGGTGGAATGGTAGGAAACATGTTGGAATCCACATTTTGTGAAACATTCAACAAGATAATTTTGTTATGGGAAGTGATTTGAGAAGGGTATTATCAGAATGCTAAGAAAAGTGATGTGGAATCCCAAATGCCAATCGATCTTCATATGACTGATATTTTTATGAAATGCCTTTCGGCGAGTGGGTTTAGGTGTCAACATATATTCATATACAATTCCAAGAAAAAAGGCAGTAGAGATTAAAGAATGTGATGAAGTCTCTTTCTAGTTGTTAGGTACCTAAAGATACAAACGTTGAACTACATGGGCGGCTGAATAAGGAGATTCATTGCATGAGGAAGATTAGGCACTTTCTTTTGTTGCTAAATTACAAATATGGTCTGAGGTAAGGTTGTGAAATTTCAGATTTGACGCAACTAGAGTAGACCTGTAAAACTGTGTTTAGGTTGTCGGATTGTAAGGTTTACATTGAATTGAATTTTTTAACTTCTTTGTTGATTATGACTTGGTTAATGATAATACTCTCTCTCTCTCTCTCTCTCACTCTCTCTCTCTCTCTCTCTCTATCGTGATCTTTAAAAAAAAAAGAAGAAGAAAAGAAAAATGCTAGAGGGAGCAAATTTCAACTTCTTCCCACCAGAAGACCAATAAAAAAGTGAAAGCAAGAATTTCAATGAAGAAGCCAATTTAAGGAGTTTCTTATTCGCATAATATGAAAGTAAAATCCAAATAACTACTCCAACTGTCTTTATTCCCTAATAACATAATTAATTACAACCAACCTTACTAACCACTCCAACTATCCCCTCAATTATTTGTGCTTCTCATTTCAATGATTTGACAATAATTCCCAACCTTTTCAAAATGAACACAAAATTCAAACCCTGGAAAGGTCCCCCACCATAGGAGAATATCTCAACCTTCTTTTTTTTTTTTTCTTTGTTACCATGGCATAGTCACCAATCCAATATCTAAAATTTCACCCCGATTAATCTAGATCGATCACTTACAGGGCCTACTTTGAGGGACAGGTCTCCCAACGCTGATTTTTCAGTTTCCATGGGGATCGAAATCCGACCATAGTTAAAGGGTATCAATTCCCAAACCAACTGAATCATTAGCTGTCGATAAAATATCTTAACCTTTGATTCAACTTTTAAGAAGATGCATATCCTCTCCATTATAGAAAGGTCAGCTGATAATTTATAAAAATAAATAAAAAAATAAATAAAATATCAATTTGAGTGATGAGAAATTTTTGGTGCAATAATGATTAGGAAAACACACAACCAGGTATACCCAATGGTTAGATATTGATTCTTTTATGAAGCAAGTTTGAATCCCAGTAATTTCAGTTTATTTACTGATTATATAGAAAGAGTTGACCCTTTGTATAATCCTAAGTCCACTGGCCTAGATGAACCAAAAAAGAGGATGATAATAATGTTAATGATGAGGAAAAATTTTATCATCTATCTCTTGAATACCTACACAACTGCCTGTAGTATTTCAAAAATCTTATCATTTAGAAATGAAACTTTCTAACGGTATCTATGAATATTAGTACTTATATGTATATTTATAAATAATTAGTATTTGATAATAATGTTAAGTTTGATTAAATCTAATTTAAGTAGAATTAACTCTGATAAAATTCTTTCGATGTTTATTTTTGTTGTACATGATTCGAAAGAATATAAGAATCAATTAAACGTTAATATTGATACCTACGTGATTCATAATACAGAATATTACATTATCATTCAATTATCATTATTTCAGGTAACTGTTGAAGGCCAGACTCATAACTTGGCCCAAAGATCGAGCCTACATTAATTGCCCGGATCCTCAAAATTCATTGGGAATCACAATGTGATAGACTAGTTACAAACAAAGGGGTCTAGAAACACCTGGGTAGTTGATTTAATAACGTATGATATTAAGTCCGTTAATCAAATTTTTGATTTTGACTCACGATAAAAATATAAAAAAAAACCATATTGAAAGGGTATCAAACCGAATTAGTTAAAATATGATTCTAGATATCAATAAGTATAATATAAATAAAAAAAAAATCAAATCGATTGTTTCGACCATATTTATTAGTATAAGTGGAAACCCATACACTTTTCTTTCAAATATATAATTAAATACATTAAACTCGTGGAATAGCTTACAAACTACGCGGTGCCTACTGATAAACCAACTCTCTGTGAAAATCCATTTCAATATGTTTCAAAATTTCCTTTTCTTTTTTTTTTTTACTATACCAAGTTGTATCCGAAACCATATTCCAATTAATCCGATCCGAAATTTATAATGACTTATTTTGAGATTAATCTCCCAACATAATCTGCTCCATATTCAACTTGCAAATCGAAGTCGGGATCTTGGTTAAGAGACCTAGAGTCACACCGAAAGTTGGTAAATTTTCCTTTTCTTGATTTGAAAAGTAAGTCGACCAATACGTACTCACAAGGCTTGCGGAAAAGATTAATATCCAAAGGGAGTCCCAAACTAACTAAACTGTGACAACCAGGTCTAATCAAGGGAGGCCCAATTAGGCCCCTTGGATTGCAAAAAGGCTATGCCTGCCCTTACTCAATCCATAATCGAGTTTAAGTCCACAAAATAGACTAGCTAAGACGAAACAGGCCGACCAATATCTAATGGGGAAGAAGTTTAAGCAATGAATTGATTATGTGATCCTAAGCAAATGTAATCCTAAACAAAAGAACGACAAAATCAAATGTGATGCCAATGAGCTTTGCTCAAGTGACACTTCCCCCTCCCCATGTAATAAACTCGAGGTCGAACCACAACATGCATCCAAAAAAAAAAAAAAATCAAATGTGATCTCAACGTATAAATATGATTCCTACCCTGAAACCTAACCGTTAAGACACAGTTTTACAAATCATACCACGTTAAGAGAGGTTTAAAAAGTACACCATATTAGGAGAGAACCCGATCTCCACGTATAAATATGATTCCTACCCTGAAACCTAACCGTTAAGATAAGAGTTTTACAAATCATACCACATTAAGAGAGGTTTAAAAAGTATACCATATTAAGAGATAACCCGATTCGCACCTCAAAAATAACCATTAAAATGAAAATTTTCAATTATTTATATCCGACAACCAGAAGATAGTCGCTTTGGTACTTTACAATGTAATATAAATTTTAATTGCCAAAATGCCAACCCTTAGAGGTGCCATGTAACCAGTATACAAATTACAGGCTCAAGTCTTCAGATTTCGGGTACAAGGGGGAACAGTAAAATCCTAAATCTAAGAATCATATAGTGTGAAAACATCACGAGGAAAGCATGATATTAAACAGGGTTTTGCAACAACATACAATACCAGGTAGTCGAATTACAGAGTACATTAACACTTGAAGCGGGTTCCTATAGAGAGAACTACAAAGGAACTCACCAAATACTAAATACCTTAAAACACTTTTCATTAAGTTCTATCTTGATCAAATAGACTTGAGAGACCAGAAAGCCATCATAAACATTTTCATGCAAATCAAAACATAAATTAGACATTGAAACATTGCGATCTCAAACATCCAGGCCAAACTACCTTTTCAGCTCCTTTCAGCAAAGTGATCAAATTCCACTATTTCTGATTCCCACACTCCTCAGCTCACCCAGTCAAATTTGTCAGCCGCAGAGCCTATGTGCCCAGAAGTGAGCTAGTTTCTATTCCTAGATTTCTCCACAGCCCTTGGAGCTGTAAATGAGCAAGCAAAAAAAATAAAAATAAAAATAAAAACTGATTTAAAACAAAATGTTGAATAATGTGGGATAATTCAAGAAACCAAGTAATCAAACAACTCAATTCCAAATGAAATGACCTAAATAAAGTCTCAGACAACATGGCACAAGTTTTAATATTAAGCATTGCAACTAGAAAAAGATAGTCTCCTAACAATTGGACAAGTTTTTGTCAGATTGATTATCCATATCAGAACTCAACAAACCACCACGAACAAGTGGATAATGACAACAGCAAATTCTTCAGAAACATCAAATGCTCCTCAAACTACACTAACATCTGTAGTATTATTTGTCCCAATCATAAACCTTGAATCATTGCACATTATCATATTATACAATTTAATAGAAAGCTTTTGGTCAAAATCCAGGACAATTAGGTCAATTACTGGGGGGGGGGGGGGGGGGGGAGGGAGAGAGAGAGAAAGAGAGAATCCATACCTAAGCCAATAGCATCAGAGCTCTTCATGATTTTCAGCCTCTTGCAAGACTCAATAAACATCCTGCAACAAAAGATAGTGTCAGGCATTGACAGTCCCAAGGGGAATTCTATCAAGGCAAACTATATCAACAATATCATGTACCATCAAATTTTTAAGCCAGATTATAATATTTCATGTTTCCGTGCTGCATAGTGAAAACCAAAGATGCAAATAAGGTACCAGAAAAGTCCACCTCAGCAACATCTATTCCAACTTAACTCAGTTGATTTTGTCAGAGCAATGGAAAAAGTGAAAACAAGAAGCAGGCAAACTGAAACAGAACAAACACAAGGTACACATGGTTTGCAGTGAAGCCTGCATCCATGGGTTGAGGAAAGCAAAATCCTTGACACAGAGGCAAGGTAAAAGATGTTGAGAGTAGTCACTGTAAACTCTAATCCCCAGCAGAGAAGTATACAACGATGGCAACCAAATCACAGGGGCATACTTATATACAATGATCAGTAATGCTTACTCCAGGCCAGGCTCTCTCTAGCCATGTAAGATCTTGCCTTCAGACCTCTTCAGAACTGGACTTCAACGAATATGCCAGCACACAAAACTCAAGGCTTAAAAGGAACAATCATATAAACTCTAGGTGAGACATACCAATATTGTACCTTTGTCTTGCAACACATATAACCAAACTTATCTGGACCATAATCATATAGAACAAAATTAAACAGTTTCTGTACTAATGCTGGAGGTTTGTTGATAGAGAGAGATTACAGAATTCACTTAGCAGAGTGCCTTTCGTTTCTCCACAATAACATATTGCTGAATTTCAGCCAGAGGACAATTCATTAGTCCAATGCAAATGCCGCACACACTAGAGATATTCAAGGAAGTTATCTTTCGAGTAGTCCAGCCATAAAACTTTCTACTTTGTTATTTGGAACCAACTGAGAAAAGCAATTCATTTCTTTAGTCAGAGTCACTTCAGGTTGAGTGGATTCCAACGTGCAACAACTCAAAACTATTGTTGTTCCTTTAAAGGAATTAAAGGCTCAAAGATAACATGCTAAATTTCCCAACTTACATCTAAGGACACAACATGGAGCAATAGATGACAATATTGTGGATTCATGTTCACTCATGTGATAGAAATCATTGGAATGATATCTTAGAATTTGCAAATTTTACATATAATAGAACTTATTATTGCAGTCCACAGAATTATAATCATTTCAAGAATGAAAGAAAGAGAAGACTAAAAAACTTTTATGGAGTTCATTTATGCTCCATTCAAGGAATGGCGGTCACAGAAATTTTTCTTGGGGGCCAAATTTTAGAACATTTCTTCAAAATATAATATGATAGAAAATTTCAGAAATTTGAAGGGGGGGCACGGCCCCCTTGGCCCCCATGGGGACACCATTATTCAAGGAGATGGTCCTCTAGTTCTGAATAATTTTGTCGAGCCAATGACCTATAGCTCAACTGGCACCGTCCCCCCTCCCCCTTGTAATGGTCTCGAGTTCAAGCCTCCTTATGTACCAAAAATAAGAATAATAATAATTTTGTCAACGAACAAGCTAGCCTTCAACATCAAACACGCTAGCCCATGGTGCCGATTGCAGGTGATTCACATGAATTTAGATGTATATGCATGCTGGCCCATGTTAAGCCACAACATGGTAGCTAAATGAACTGACTGAAGGATACTAAAAAGGCAAGTCTGCTCTACAAAAAGCTAACGACAAAGTACATTCAAGTCAAGAAACCTACAAGGGAACGCAACTCTACATTTGATGCAAGATGCTCAACTTGACTAATCGATAAATTACCCCAAGGATGAATATCTAAGCAGATATTCCTAGTTCTCATATACGTTCCAATAAGGATCTAGCTTCTGTTTCACAGAATTAGTTAAACAGATACAAGTCACACCTAGCAATGATCCTCAAAGTTGACTACAGAACATATCCACAAGAAAAGGTACCCCTCATGGCATTGGAAATTTATTAAACTTATCTCCAATTCCCTTAAATTATGGTCTGCAATGTTCCAAGGCTATAGAATCCACAAATAGGTGAATACAACATACAAAGATGGTGTACTTGATCACAACAAAGCTTTCAAGAAATCTTCAAGTGAACAGAAGAAAACAACAAATTTATCCAACTTATCATTTACTACATGTAGAGATGTTTTAGCAAGGAATTGCCTCTACAACAAGAGCCTCATATTTGTTTAGATGCAAAGACCTACTTAAGGTTCTGCTTTTATAATCCTAAAATCTTTCATTTACGTTCTAAAACCAGGCTAGTTTCCGGTTGACAGATATTCTCCCTTGGGAAATGCATTTAACCAACTTTCCTTATAAGGCACTGCAATAAAGTATGTCATGCGGGTTAAGTATATATGCTTGGCATGCATAATTGCATACTAGTTCTCAACCAAAAGAATGCATATTTCGCTCTCTTGATAAAATCAGAAGCTACATGTACATGTACTCAGGTAAATGCAACTAAAATTTGCAATTGGTTTGCGAAATAACACAACAATTGCAGGAAATTAGATCAAAAGGGAAATAACACAACAATTGCTGGAAATTAGATTGAAATGGAGTCAACAGAAGTCAATTAAATTGAAACTTACTCCCAAGGAACGTCTCCAACAAGCATCCAGTCACCATCCTTATCCTCATAGGTAAGCACATACTCTGAACCATGCAGGAGATCCCTCAATTTGCTCTCGCTCAGTTCTCTCCCAGGAGCTCCATGGGATCCACATTGGCCTAGAACCAAACAAAAGAGTAGTCACTGCATCCATCTAACAGTGTGTCAACTCCATCATGGACATGTACATTTCGAGCATTTTATAATGCTGACAAATCAAGCATGATATCAACCTAAAATTAAGATTCTTGCGCAGCTCACCTATGGTGAAACAACTGAACATCTTCTCAAGAGCAGAAGAAAGTTCTTGATACGCAGAATAGGTTCTCAGATCGACTTTCCTTAAATAGGGAGCACCATCCATGCTGACTTTAACAAAAAGAGCACTAGAACCTGGTTTTCCATCAACTTCATCATTGTTTTTGGATGGAGTAGCCAATGAGTTCTTCCTGAATGATCTGATAGGAGGCCAACCAACTACTTGTGCCCTGTGATTCAAATTTAGAGCCCATCAGCATCACAAAACCAATAGTTTAGCACACTTATAATCTAATTATTCTCTCTTTTGTCCTCGTTTACTCTGTGGTTGTGGACATACTTGGCTGCAGGAGCACTGCTGCTGTTGTTGGAAGAATTCATGTGGCCAAGGTTTGTTGCAGTGGTAGCACGAGGTTGCTCCTGTAAAGGCTTTGAAGGTAACTCTTTCATCATAGCTGTTTGAGGCCCAGAATGCTCATTTACAGAAAAGGCTTTCACCCCAGAGTTTGAAGTAGGCCTGGTAGAAAGTATCACATTGATTCCTGAATTAACAGGAAACTTCCCTTGTCCGGCAGACTGTTGAGTTTCAGAATCAGCCCCATTTGCATTGAACATCCAATTCCCTTCAGTAAAAACAGCATTTTTTGTCTCGGAGAAACCATCCATAGTGTCTGAAAATCCTCTTTTATTACCTGATATAACAGTTTTCTGCGGTGATGAGCTGATCCCCTCTTTAGAGGGAAGCAATGGAAAGAGGGGCTTCTCGTCAAGTTTAGCTGATGACAGAAGGCATAACTCAGAATCTCTTTCAGGAGATTGGGACCCAGGAAGACCAAGCCTCAACTCAGTAGCCTTCAGATTAAGACCATCTTTATTCCCCTCGGACAAGCTTGAGACTGTGGAACTGTCCACAGAAGAACAATCCGATAATCCTAGGTAATTGCGTTCCTTCAACCCTGATCCAGTCTGGGAAAGACAATCAAGAGAAGCAGAAGAAGCCCCAACAGAGATGTTGCTCTGCCGTTCTTCCTCCAAACCCAGCAATGCTGGAGTCATTAGACTTCAAGATTATTAGCCTAAATAAAAAATGAAAAAGCATTAGTCCCACATCTTTTTTTTGGCTAAGTAGTTCCATATTCTGTTAAAAGCATTATTAATCACTTTGTTTACGCATAGCATGTTAACTTAATGGGGCCGTCTCTCAAAATGGAAAAATATCCATTCAATTGCATACTAATAGAAAGCAAAATGAAGAACAAATTCTTACTCCTTATAATGAAATTCAATATTTCTAGTCAACCAAAATACAAAAAATCAGAATGGATAAACCAAAAGAAGCCGTACAAGGAAAACAGAAGAAACGATATATCACGCGGATAAAATCAAAGGACTATACCAGATGTCCCAGGTGAAAATTTCAGCATTTTGTCAAAGGTACTACTTATCATAGCCAGCCAGAAATTAATAAAATAAAAAGAATTTTTTTTAATATGCATATAGGAACCAAATAACGATCGATTTCATCATCATGCAAGTTAGCAATATTGTCCATAAGGTTCAAAGGATCAAAAACCAAAAGATCATACTGCATCTCTCAATGTCAGAATAAAGCGCAGCACACGGATTTAAAGACATTACTCTTCTTCCCATAGAAACCCAATAACAAAACAAATACAACAAAATTGAAAACTACGCAAAATATTCAGAAGCAATGCAAAAATCAAGACAATAACCAGAATTTCAGTACAAACTTGGTATTGAAAAAATATTAAAAGCACAAGGGAAAACTGAAAAACCAAGGATGTTTTATTGACCCAGAAAAAAAAAAAGAATCATCCCTGTCAAAAGGGCAAAAAGAAAAAAAAATAGTCAAATGGATGCCGGCATTCAATTCCTCAAAAAGGGCAAGCTGAAGAGGCAAAACAGACTTAAAATCTCCCACCTGTTCTAACTACCCGTATGTTGACCTAAATCACAAATAATAGCCTGTCAAGCCCTGATGAAAATTTTTAAAACAATCAAACCCTAGTTTCACCGAACCCTACAAACTAAGCCATCAAGACTATCCGTTAAGCAAGAGGAATCTTTTCACCAAATCAGATAAACGAAAGAAAAAAAAAAATCCCAGAATGTCTCATTTTGGAAGATTGAAATCAACTATATGAACTAAAAAGACATAATTAATTAAACTAAATTTTCTTTTTAAAAAAATAGCGCACTAGAACTCTCAAAAAAGGAAAAATATCCAGAAAGAAATTCTCGAAACTACTATAAAACCACAAAAAATTATTCATAAGAACTCACAGTCAAGAAAGAGATAGAGAGAAGAGAGAGAGAGAGAGAGAAGCGATTCAGAGAAATACAAACCCAAGAAATGCAGGAGAGAACTTAAATCAAGCTCAACCAACATCAAGATCTCACAGAACAATCTCGAATGAAACAGAATAAAAACCTTGAGAGAGGGAGATTGAACGAAAACAAACCTGAACAGATTTTGCTTTGAATAACAGCTCAGAAAGAATTTCAAATTTCACAACCCAAAATGCACAAATCAAAGAAGAGAGGGATAGAGGGAGAACAACCGGGGGAGAGAGAGAGAGAGAGAGAACTAAGGTCCTTCCATTATGCAGAAAGCAACAAAAGCTTAGACTCCGTTCCGTTGTAAACTCAAAAGCTCAGAAAAAATTAAAAAGCCCACAATGCCATAAAAATACCTTCCACTTCTAAAAAAATAATGATAATATTAATTAATTTTATTTAAATATATCATGCATTGATTCCATACTCCGCAGATCTGGAAATGGGATTGCACTGTCGGAGTTTGCTTGTTCCGGCTCAATTCACGCAAATCTGAACCGTCAGATTACGAATAAGTATCTGTCGTTGTCATCGGTGGCATGATCAAATTTTTTTTAATTATTTTGCACTGCAAGAGTGAAGATGCTTCTTGGATGACATTTATGCCCTTCGTTCATCAAATTACCTTTTTGCCCTCCCTCCATCGATGTATATTTTCCAACTTTTTGTTTGGCTATTTATTCTATAAATTTCCCTAATTTATTTTATTTCTCAATTGGAATTAATTAGAAGGGAAGCGCTCTCATTAACGTAGGCACACCCTTTTAGAGATTTTATAAAATCACTGCCACCGTAAACACTATGATATATGGAAACTTATCAAAATTAATATTTTCTAATTTAAAAATATTTTCTATTTCGAAACGTTTTAATATACTAAATTAATTTATATTTATATAAAAATCTTTATATTTTTTATAATTACACATTTTTTCATATTTAATAAATTATTTATTTATTTATTTATAATTTTTATTTTTATATTAATTATCTTATGATTAATAATTATATATTTGATTATTTTAGATTTTTATTATAAAATACGATTATTCTATTATTTTTATAAAATAATTAATATTTATATAAAAAATCTATATAAAAATTCTTTATATTTTTTATATTTATGTATTTATCTACGTTTTTATTTTCTATACTCTTATAAAGTGCCGATTTATCATATTATTTTATATCCGTTTTCATTTATTCGTTTCCATATAACATAGATAAAATATACACAACATCTATTTCTATTCTTAGTAAACCGATTTAAATTCAAATTTTTAATTTATTTTTTTATTAGAATTAGTTAGAAAAGAAGCACCGGCACTAACATAGGTATATTTTTTTTAACTAAATCTCTACGTTCCTAAAATATATAGGTAAGAGATCTAGTTTTATCCTCATTGTCAACCATAAAAACCTAAGATAATTTTAATTTATTTTTCAAGGGATACAATGGCATTTAATGTGAAAAGGTGATATACTGAAAATAAATTTACAAGATAATTATTTAAATTTGACAATTGACAATATATCAATTATGTGATATGGATAATTGTTTTACTCTAAATTTCTTTGTAATCATATTATATTGATCAAGTTTTTTTTTAATAACTAATTAGAATTCAAAATAAAATTTTAATTAATTCGATCTGAGTATTGTTAGATCTAATTTAGAAAAAAAAAACTCTCTCAATATAGTTTTTGTAATCATATTATATCATTTAAGTTTCTTTTTTTTAATAATTAATTAAATTTTGAATCATATTTTGATTAATTCAATTCGAACGTTATTGAATTCAATTTATGTGGAATTCTTTCAATATAGTTTTATCCATTTCTAAATGTCGAATCCAAAGCTTAAGAAAGCTAATATCCTTACCGACTATACCGACTATCCATTGATACAGCATCTAAGTTTTAAGATAACTTTAAATGACTTTATTAATAAAAGTAATTGACACCATTTCGAAATTAGGAGAAAATGCTTAAAATAAGTTTGTAAAGTAATCATTTCGCATAAAAGTATTCCATGGGCAAAAAAGGGTCGAAAGCATCATGGGTTTAAGTGAGAATGTCTTGATATTACAGGTAATACCGGTAATTATGGTAAGCACAATTTCAGAAAGTTAATTATTTGCAAATTCAAGTGCTAGACAACTCGAATCTCAAATGTTTAGACAAATTTGAAGGTCAATGAAATAGGAAATGCTATAAAAACACTTCTTTCTTTAGCAAATTGCATTACACAATTAAGAATTAAGAATTAATAAAAATGATATTAAAACCAAAAAAAAAAAAAAAAAAAAAAAAGGTTTGGACCAAAATTACTTGCAAGCTGGGGAAGAAAAGAAGATTGTCTTTTTGGCAAAAGTGGGAACTCGTGATTTGAAGGAATTAAACTGAAGAAGGTAAAACTTATCTTTTTTTCTTTTTGGGTGTGGATGGGGTCTGATCGGCATCCATCATCAAAGACCAAAACAGAACTTTGATGATAGCAACATTTTGCTCAAACAGATAGAAATTGCGAAATCTAGAAAATCCAGATCTTGTTTACCCAAGCTCATCAAAAAATACCAAATTTATTCATATTCAACCGCTTCACTCATTGCAACCTTAATCACGCTTCCAATGTGATATTACATTACTACCCCTGTGATTTGACCTAAGTATATGGACGTCTTATTAACACTAACATTTATTTATTTTTAAAATATTTTTAAAATGTCTAAATATATTAAATTAATTAATATTTATATAAAAATTTATATATAGATTTTTTAACAGATTTTATTATAACTTTAATCAATTTTAATACCTATTAAACATAAATTATAATATATATATATATATATATATATAAACACACACGTATGCATACCGAGTCAGCTCATACATCAAATCAGTCACTTATCCTCCAATTCAACCTCGATGGATATTTTATGTGAATTAAAAAAATTTTCATTATATTTCATTCATTTAATTTCTGAATTTAACTCATTAAACCGATTCTCGAGTTGAGAGTTAATCATGATCTAACTCAATTCGTTTGAGTCTAGATTTAATAAAATGCAAACCGTAAGCATTTGGATAAAGAAATACCGTAATTAGTTGAAGAAATATAGGAAGTCTTATTTTATAGAGCTGATTTTGTTCTATTTGTAACATATTAGCTTGTAAATTTAATTTAATTATTTATTTTTAATAAAATTAGCAAATGCATTATGATCATTCTTATTATTTTTTGAAGTTAATAAAACTAATTTTTCTTATAGAGTAAATTAGATTCGCTAAAACTTAAATAATTTATGTGAGTTGGGGTAATCGTTCGTGTTTTTCCCGGACTGAATGGTCTCTCTGTATTTTTGGGAGGGAGGGACATTGGAGAATAAGGGAAGAAATGGAGGGTAAAAAAGGAAAAGGAGAGAGGGACAGGGGTGTGCAGGTCACGTAAAGAGCGTTTATTGGAGAGTGAATAGGTGAAGATGGGGGACAGAGGAAAACAGGGGGAACAACTGTGAGGGGGGACAAGAAAGCGGCATTTGAAGTAGTATTGCCGGGTGTTGACCGAGACATATAACTCCTCCCCCCCCCCCCACTTCTCTCTCTCTCTCCTCCCACTTTAATTACTTTTTTTCTTTTTTTTTTCCATCATTACCCCCCCTCTTTCTCTCTCTCTCTCTCTCTCTCTCTCTCTCTCTCTCTCTCTCTCTCTCTCGGGATTAAATCTACTAGACATGGGCCTCTAGCAGCACCATTAACTGCTCCCTACGCCTGCACGCTTGCCCCTCACCCGCTTCCCATCTATGTACGTACATGTTACATTCCCATCACTTCTCTCTCACATCATTCACACGTCACTCTCGCCTAATCAAACACTCTGTTCTGGCCGTTTGATCGGAGATCTGACGGTGGCAGATGATGCAATGGTAGGGATGCATGATGAGTACGTGGTATGATGATGATGTTGATGAAAGCGACGGTGGAGGAAATTGAGTGAATTAATTAAATGTACGAAGTGAGCGTAATAAAGAAGAGGAAGGAGATATTGACAGAGAGAGAGAGAGTTATTATTATTGTTATTATGAATTGTTATTGCTTTTGATAGCCACAGATTTTGCGGGGCTGTGACACGACAAAGGGACCCTATGCCGGAAGACCTCCGCTTTTGCCGGCGACCTTTTCTTTTAACCATGGTTCGCGATAACTTAACCATGGTTGATTATTGAAACTATTAAATTTAAATTAGAGTGTAATTTGCAAAATCATTCTATATTTTGTTTCCAACACGACTCACCATGAGTCTACGTCTAGGTTGCTAAACAGGAAAATATATCATGTGCAGATCCGTTTCGCTTGCCCCGTAGCTAAGAGTACCATGTTGTAACGACCCAGCTCAAGAGAAAAAAAAAAAGAGCATGGAAAAACAGGGGATATGAGAAACAAAACAAACAGAAGTCCGTCTCTTTAATCGGAGGGATAGATGAAAGGGACTTGACTGGACGTTGGAGTAAATCACAAGAGAGTAGGTGCCAAGAGAGTAAGCGGTATCATTCATTAAGGAGATACATCCCATATTGATAATATATTTCAATAATTTTTATTTTCTTGGATAATTTTGGAGGATCTCGATTTCAATCCCATGATAATGAGTTTTTGAACCATACTCTATCATTTGTCTTCAACTCCCACCGTCAATTCTATAGGAATGGTTCCGACAATAGCATTAAATGGATAAAAAATTCGAAAAGATATTAATGCGGGACATTGAATGAGACACGTACTGTCACAGTTCTCGCGAATTATCTCTAATACGATTTATAAGATGGGTATTTGATTGGCTTGCGCACTATCATATTTTCTTTTTGGCAGTTTCATCTTTTGTGCAGATAGGTAACCCGAAAGTCAATTTTCACAAAATTTGGGAAGAGTGCTCAATACAAATCCAAAATGGCCAAGGGTTCATTGTCACATGCTCACCGGAGCATTGATGCTATTAGGAGCACTATGATAGAGATGAATTGCATGGTATTCAGAGCGATATGTTGTTGGGAGACAATTACGTCTTTCTGTTTGCTATTGATGAAGATAGGGCTAACAGAACGTCAGAAGGTCATGTTCCGATGTACAAATTGTTTGTCAAATACAGCTCTTGCTCTGAGTGTTGTTCCATTAAAATATTTTCCGATGATACTGATCCCCAGCTCTTGGCATCTGGTGGTGGTCGTGATGTCGCTGATGAGTTTCTGTTTCTTCATTTTGATTTTGAGATTTTAGCTTCTGTGTTTTCACCGAAGAGATATGCCCCAAAGGGGTGGTTTTATTTTCAAATTAGAACGAAGTCAAATTAGGAACCCTTTTACAAGGAGACTATCGATAAAAATTGGATGTACAAATATTTTTTTGTAGAGTTCTTAAATAGGGATTTAATACCTTCGTTGCAAGTGGCTGATAAGGAACCACTTTTCGGGCTAAAAATTTCACAGCCTTCTCGTCAGTCACAGTTCATTCATTCTGTTGGCAGTTTTTGTAAGGCCAAGAAGAGATGCATTTGGATTGAGGCTTTCTTAGATGACGAGATGCTATTGTTAGATGGTTTATTGTTGAAAGAGAAGAGAAAGATCAAGAGGCCTCTTCTAGTGGAGAAGAAAAACAAGAAGCTCATGGACGTCATCGCTTCTCCCGAGGAAAAGAATCTTATGGAGATCACCGCTGATGAGGCCAGGGTCGAAAAAGGAGGCGATGGAAGCAGAGAGCACGTCTGATACGGGTACTGATACTATTCCCATCTTGTCCTTAGTGCTAAAGAAAAAAGAGTTCAACTATTGAGTTTGTCAGGTGAGAACGTGAGAGAAAATAAGGGACAGGGCTCCCCGAAGAGAGAAATGCATAGGCTTGGGTAGAGGAGCTAGAAAGCGCTGAGGTGGATAGCGTAAAGGTCGAAGATAGAGAAGAGGAGGAGAGGGAAGGAGAAGGAGAGGAGGAGATCGAGGGACATGCTCCGAGGGATTGTGAAGTTGTTCATCTTGGCTTGATAATGGAGCCCGAGGGGGGCCATCTTCCATTGTTTCTTTGACGCCGAGGAAGGGTAAGCAAAGAGTACCCAAAGGGACTACCCTCCCTCGTTCCATTCCTGTTTGGTCTTATGACGAGCGAAAAGGACAAAAGGAACGAGATACTATATCAATCAGTATCAGTGACTACTACTACAACTACATTGATAATGGTGAGGTCAGAGGAATCAGTATCAAAGATTATTATGAATATGTTATTTATTTGTCCACCAGGAAAGAAAAAAAATAAAATAAAATATATATATATATATATATATATATATATATTGATTGAAATAAGTTTTGAAATATTTGAGATTTGTCGAGTTGTAAATATAATTTATTTATCTGTTTCACTGAGTAATTTTTGCTTAATATTTACTTATAGAAATATTCTGCCCTATAATTCTTATAGAAATATTATTTATTTTCTAGTTGGCACATTGAAAAAAATATATCTACAGTCAATAAAAGTGGAGCATATGGTATATATATATTTGTAAAATTTTCTGTGTTGCTTTAGAGTAGAAAGCACAATGCCCACTTCTAAGCTTTCCCATATTACAGGGTGACTGACCCCCTGGAAACCAAACAATCGAACCATATTTTTCACACATCCTTTTATCCAATAGCAAAAGAAAGATAAAAAAATTGAGAGGTGCCCATTGATTCAGATCTTCCTTTACATGGGCAAGTTTTACTTTAAAATTTAAATTTTATATCAATTATCATAATATATTTTCTTTTAGAGACACGATAAAAGTTCAAATTCAATCAATCGGATTCAAATTCAATCATAATATACTGCATACACCATGCAGAGGCTGACTGAGATGCATGATTAAGCTCTGAGGGCAGCTGAATGAAAAATACTGGAGCTAGGGGAGGCCATCACGAGGGCTATTGATCAGTATACATGCGCTCAACATAGGTAGGGTGAGAACCTGCGGTGTGCCAAGGAGAAATTGAACGTGCGAGGCTTTCGAGGGCTAGTCCTGAAAGGCCCAACAACAAGCTTGCAATCGTTTTTGTGAGCGGTATGCCCCTCAGAAGTCATGGATAAGAACACTGCGGTTGGCATGCCTCAAGTGCCTCAAGCAGATCTAGGGTCTTCGACTGTTCTATCTCTCTCTCTTCCTTTGTTGTATTTTCTGCTTCCTTTTGATTCTTGTATGCTCTCGGAAAGATTATTGAAAGAATTTGTTTGCTTTCTTCATGGTTGGGCATTTAGAAACCTATGTTCATAATTTACTTCATTACGTATTGCAAATAGAGTTCCATCGAGGGGGTGCACCCCTTGTCGATAATTTATTCATCCGAGAGAGAGAGTGGGTCATACCCACCTGACAGAGAGTTAAATCCCTTGTTGTCAGTACCTTCATTCGATAGAGTGGGTTGTACCTATCTAGCAGGGAGACACATCCCCTATTGTTGATACATTTACTTGATAGAGTGGGCAATATTAACCCAGCAAGGAGATACATCCCTATAGGTGGGTTTAATTCTATAGATAATGGTTTTGCTAATTCAATCGAGATTACTAGCCATCTATCGATCTTGATTAATAGTACTTACAAAAGACCATCGGAGGGTGGTTTGGTGAGAAAGATTCTGATGCTCAAGTCATAAAGCGATTTTCAAAAGCGAGAAAGTAGACTAAAGAGAGCTCTGTATGTGTTGTGTGTTTTTTGTGTAAATTCAAAGGGTAAGAAGACTTACCTGGCCGGCAAGATTAATAAAGTATATATAGTCTGCTTACATGAGTTATGTATGCTTTTGGGGTTTTATAACCCTAATTTTCTTTTGAGCATGTCCCAAAATTATGGCAATCATGGTGAGAGATTTCAAAAAATTTGAAATACTATTACTTGAGAAAATTCAAATAAAAAAAGATTTCTTTCGTTATCAGCAGCATTCAAACATTTTCTTCTTATTACGGGAGGTTGACTTCGTCTTTTAAGGGGAAACATATATTGCTTGTGACTGGACAGGGACGTGGAGCACTAAGTAGATTACAGAGCCAATTAAATAGTTACCGAAAGAGAGCTGGTCAGTTCATACCGAGAGAATAGGCTGTGCTTACCCGTTTGAGGGATAAACCCCTTATTTACGACACGCTTTTAGTCATATTGTGCTCGATGGGTCACGAATTTGAAAAGTTCTAAATCCCTTGATGATAGGCCCTTGGGTTACATTCCATCGGTATGCATCTAGCCGTATTTATAGAGAGCAAGAGAAAGATTTGCATGAATGGAGGGATTATTGAGAGGTAGAGAGAGAGAGAGAGAGAGAGAGAGAGAGAGAGAGAGAGAATTGTTCAGTTGCAATGAAAATGTTCTAATCGGAGATAGATATATAAACAAAGAGACAAAAGGGGGCAATACGACAGAAAGTAAGAAAGAGTGAGAAAAGAGAGATATATATCCAAAAAAGGGGAAAGGCAGAGGGGGGCAATCTAGTGTTAATAAGAATCTTCCTTAATTGTAAAAAGAATTTACAAATTTTTTGGAGGGCATGGCCCCAGCAACCCCTTAAATCCAGACTCGTAAGTTAAGAAAGGAATAAAAAAAATAATAATAAAGGCCGAAGTTACCTTATTGACTATTTCGCATTCCCCATTAATCCTTGAAGCCGACAATGAGATTAGGGTTTCTAGAGTGGTGGAGTCCACAAGGGACATGTTCTCTCTTGGATGTTTTGGGTTGTGGGCCTCTCTTCATTTACCTTTATTATTTTGATGGGCTTGTCATTTTGTGTTCATTCTGCTTGGCTAGAATTATTCACCTCCCCTGAGCTGAAAGCCAGAAAGAGGCTGTGGATATAACCAAAAAAAAAGAAAGAGGCTGTGGATATTTTCACATCACATGCTCTTGTAATTTAGTGTTGCTTCATTTTTTTCTCCAATTAATAGGCTGGGGGGGGCCTATTTTCCCTTTTTTGCTTCATACCCAAGAAGAAGAAAACAAACCTTTCTTCTACAGCCCTTGAGTGAGGTAAGGGCAAAAAGAAAAAGGAACGTGTGTGATATAAAAGAAAAATCTCCCTCTGTATATTTTCTATTACTGTTTTTTAATACTGGGCCAGAACAGGATTTGATGCATTGTCATTTGCCATTGTTTTCAAATTAAGAGGTTATATCAATTGGCGGTCGATTTAATGAGATAGGGTACTAAATCTTTTAACATAATCTCGGATTCAAAACTTGAAAATGAAAAATACTATGTTTGGAGAGTTGCTCCTAATAGAGTTCTATTAACGCTTAAATCGAATTAGTTGAAGTATAATTCTAGATATTGGTGAAAAAAAAAATGGAATTAAGAGGTCATGTGTTTACGTTTCACTAGTGGTATTTCTTGTGCTGCTTTATTTCTCATTCTCCTTTTTCTTTTTTTTTTGGTTGAAATTCTCCTTATTCTCCTTATTCTCCTTATTCTTTGCTAGGCCTATGGGTTTCCCCTGTAATCGAAAGGAAAAAGACAAATACCCTATGGATTTCAATCACATCAATTGTGTGCGATGATACGCCCAAAGAATTGGCTCATGACACCCATGAGAACAACAGGCCATTTCTTATAATTTAGAGTCTTTCACGGTTGGGTTCTTATGTAGAAATTGTGGGAGTATCATTGGATCCCTAGTTAGGGAATACATTAACACCCAATAAAAAAAGAGGTTAGGGATACATCACCATTTTTCAGCACTTTTTTTTCCCCTAAAAAAAATGTTGGGTTGGATGATTCCGAAACGAGCTGGGTTGTAAAAATGAGCTTCTCGGATAGGATACGTGTATAAGTCAGTTGACCTAGTGATATATGACGTTAGATCCATTAACTAAGATCCCGGATTCAACTCGCGACTTGGGCATGAAACAGACTATATAGGGAGAATAGTCTCCTAAATGAGTTATTATGAATTTTGGATCATATTAGTCAAAATATAATTCCGAATACTGATTGATATGATATATATAAAAAAAAAGGGATATGGGCTATTCATGTCAACTTTCAGTGCAGGTCAGCTAAATGGGCTCGACTCTTCCTGCAGGCCCAGACCAGAGCCTAACTGCTCAATTTAGCTCAAAATACTAAGAGCGCATCCCATCAAATGGTCAAGTCAACGGTATGGTTTTGCTCTAGTTGTCGCTGCAGTGAATGAATGATGCAAGTTTCTCTCTCTCTCTCTCTCTCTCTCTCGATCTGTCAGGACACAGTCCTATATGCATAGTGCAGAACCATCCAATCAAAAGAATTAATTAGGTCTTTGATTCAATCAAACTAGTTTTGAAGCTAATGGGGCTTAATCGATGTCTTTTGAGTCAAATTCGATTTCGATAACCTCTTTGTCAAAGTTTCCATTAATTGTTGCAACCCCTTTGGCCTTTATGTGCGCTTGTCTCCAACCCCATCGGCTTATATAGTGAGAGAGAGAGAGAGAGAGAGAGAGACAGCATGCTTGGCTACCGTTTCTCCATTATTTGGTTAATGTGAAGTTGTGAATAATAGAAGCCCCCCCGTTTCTCCATTATTTGGTTGCAAAGTGAAAGGACATGATAGACGAAATGTCACACCATGGTGGTTCCCCCCTTTTGTTTTGTGCCTCTTTTTTATTTATTTTTTATTTTTTTGGTACCAAACGAAATGCTAGGGTTGTTCCCCTGTGAATAGTGTTTCCATTAACTATAGGTCATTTCTAGTTGGCCACGAGTTCATAACCCCTCAATTACATCAATTTTAAGAAAAATTCTAAAAATAATTCAATTTCTGTTCATTTCTCGAAATGGCAGCAAAATTTAATAATTCTTTAGATAATTATATACAACATTCTAAACTTTCTGCTTATTTTCCGATTTAATCTTAAAGTTTATAATTTTTTTATTGAATTTTAAATATTTAAATTTTATTACAAGTGCAGAATTAGAACCGAATCACTTCAAATAACCCACCTAGCATCACATATAACATTAATATACTTGCCACTTCATTATTTTTTGCTAATAAAATAAAATAAAATACAAACTAACAACTTTATAGAGATAATTATTGCGTATACTGATGTAAATGCAGTCTAGGTTATACCCTTTCATGTGTTTTTTTTTTAGTGACAACCATATCAATATCATACACATATTATCACACTTATTTAATAGTAAAGTACCAACAGATAGTAAATTTAATGGGATGAAATGCTAGGTTCCATAACTAAGTTTCGAGTTTAAAACTTAAAAATAGAAAAAATTATGTTGAGAGCCATCACTAAATAAGGTCCCTACAGACGCTCAAATTGGATTAATCGGAGTATGATCAAGACAAATAATAGTAAAGTGCATGATCGATTTGTAAATCTGTTATGAGATCAATCATGAGATAAAAATTATAATCAGCTCCAGACATTTTGAATTTAATAGAAAAATCTAAAAGATTTGGAAATAAATCTCAAAATGGATAAAAGATTTAGAATTCTGCATATAAGTATCCTTTTTCTTTAAAAGATAATCTTCTTTTGTGGCAGACATCTTCAAAAATTAGTTGACCCAAATTTTATGATGGGATCCTGGCTAAACGAGCGATTAGTCTCTTTTATGTGACCTTCATCATGAGATAAGAATGAGGAGACTAAACTACAATTTTTTTTCACTTAAATTGCCAAGGCAGGACATATAAGCGGGCAAGGGATATTACAACCGATACTAGTTTGGTCTCAATTTTGAATCTTAAAAATAAAAAAAAATAAACACCGACAAAACAAATACCCTAAATTAGATCATATAGTATTCGAATCAGATTAATACGATAAACATATACCAGATTGGTTTTAAAAAAAAAAGAAAAGAAAAACAAATGCCATGTTAAACTTAAAATGGGGCAAATGCAGACAAAGAAGCTGTCCATGTGCCCTCCCAAAAGAAAAGATTAAACCATTCATTATGGGTTCCAATTGTAGTTTGGTTAGTTTCCTTAAATGTTACGGTGGATAAAATCAAAACAAAAGTATCCAATCCAACATAGAACCAGCCCAGATTATCAGGGATGGGGAAATAAAGACTATTGGTGGGGGCATACCCCTCCATGAGAAATGAGTTAGGCCATGGCCCTCCAAAGGGATAACGCAATAGGGACCATAAGTGTCGAAAATGACTAGCAATATTATCCCTTTAATATACTGACTTACAGCTAGCTCCCTAGTGGATATAGGAATATATTTTGTACAAGCTTCACCTTTATTATTATTATTTTTTATTTTCTTTTTGCCCTTTTTGTTTAACTTCCTAATAGCAAGGTTTTTTTTTTTTTTTTTGGTAAGATAATAGCAAGGTTTACTCTTGTGAAATAGTTTAAATTTGGTGCTCTAAGCTAATAATAAGTGTTAATGAGTCCTACCAATTTTTTCATTTCAAACTAAACTCCCTTAATAATAATCACTCCTACCAAACTCATTCTGAAATCCTTTTTTGATACGTGGCTCCCGGAAAATGCTATAAAAAGTCCCATAACCATTCCAAGAGTGGGACAAGCTTGGGGTCTTCTTTTGATGCCCTCTTCTCTGGTTTTTTTTTTTGGGTTTTGAGTATCCGAATCTTTACTTCGACTAATTTCGATTGAATTACTGTCGATTCCAATCAGGAGAAAACTCTGCCAATATCGTTTTTACCACTATCAAAACTCAAATCCTAATTCTTAATATGTGGTATTAATGCTCTTTCCATTAAACCAATAAAGCATTGATACGCCCTCTTGTGTGTGTGTGTGTGTTTTCTTTTTTTTTTTTTTTTTACTCTATGTTTTCGGAAATTTTTCTTTGGATTTTCCTCCCCGAAATATTTCTTTAATAAAAGGCAAAAGAATAGTTCAACACGTGTTCACCGTGTGGATGCGTCTCTCTTGAAACATTTCAAGAAAATAGTTTCTTATTTCCTCTGCTTCTTCCCCGAAATATTTCTTTGTGCAGATTTACCAAGATGATAAATATAGACACTAATAAGACTCTTTACTACATTTTGAAATATTAAAATTTCATGACTGGAATTTTCTTATATAAAGATAATCTGAGGAATGAAAAATAGCAAATGTCTGCATTTGGATCTTTATAGTTTTGCGGCTGCTGATTCATGCCTTTAAATACTTTGCTGGTGCTAAATCCATAAGTAAATAAATAGAAGACTAGTTTATGTTCATATATACTCCAAAAAAAAAAAAATCACATCTTTACAAATATTTTTTGCAAAAATAAACCTAAAAAGGAAATCATGAAAAAGGGAAAATGCTATGATTTCATGACTGGATTTTTGGATATCAGTGGTTAAATACCAAAAAAAAAAAAAAAATTTGTGAAAAAGATCTTAGAGGCAAGTATATTTGAATAAGAATTTTTGACAATAATAGTTTAGAATGATGATAAAAAGTATTTTCCTTCTTAATTTAAATATATTAAGATTACACAATTTTATTGGAAAATTTAATCAATTTCACATACTACATTTCATTATTTTAATTCATTAATCCATCGTTACTTTACTATAAATGTAAAACAATTATTACGTCTATATGCAATCTGAATTAAATATAGAAAAATAGCAAAAAAAAAGTATATTGAAAAAGAAAAGTTATTTTGAGAAAAATAATTTCACTTCAAATTTTTAGTACTTTTCTAAAATTTTGATATGTATTGAAGTCATAAAATATATTAGAATTGAATTATTATCTAATAGTTATATTTTTGTAAAATTAAAAATAAAATATTAATAAATGTGGAATAAAAATCAATAATTCATAAAGCATAAAAAAAATAGAGAACAAAAGCAAAAGCAGTGACTGAGTGCCTTTCACTGCACTAAATTTCCGTACATAGGCCCGGACAAGAGCTGTACCATTGTACCGTATGCTCACTTCTTTCCACGTATTCAATCCCCAACGCCCACGGGTGCCTCCCTCCTATGTTGCATCGGAAACGAAAAAAAAGGGAAAACGAATACAAAATACGATAAAATATACAATAATATATAAAAAAATATATAAATATATAAATATATAAATATATAAATATAAAAATTATAAAAATTATTAATTATTTTATAAAAATAATAAAATAATCATATTTTATAACAAAAATTTAAAATAATAAAATATGTAATTATTAATTATAAAATAATTAATATAAAAATTATAATTATAATTAAATAAATAATTCATTAAATATAAAAAAATATATAATTATAAAAAATATAAGAATTTTTATATAAATATAAATTATTTTAATATTTTTAAACGTTTTAAAAATAAAAAATATTTTCCTTCCGAAATGAGTGAACACTAGTATTCAGATATCATAGTCTCTCTCTCTCCCCCCAACTCCATAAATTTCGACATCCTCCCCTTCTGATCCTCTCACAAATTCAGCTCCCGACCATTTCTCTCTCTCTCTCTCTCTCTCTCTCTCTCTCTCTCAACATTTCTTTCCCACTGCAACAAAATTCCCGGGTCCGCCCCTTCATGAGTGAGGGAACAAGCACAAGTAGATCAAGCAGAGTGGTTAAGCAAAATGGAGAGTCCGGATTATTCACCAACACATGGGGATGCATCAAGGCCGTCCATAGGGTTCCCTCTGGGCACTGCACTTCTATTGATCGTCATATTCAGCTTAAGTGGAATATTCTCTTGCTGCTACCACTGGGACAAACTCCGATCCCTTCGTCGCTCTTATTCCGATGACTCCGATCCCGACTCCGATGATCACCCCGTCAAGGCCAAACCCCTCAACATGGTAACTAGTTTTCTTTTTCTTTTAAATAAAAAAGAAAGAATTTGGGGATTTGGGTTAGCAGGCTATTGACTCTGTTTTTGGGGTGTTGGTAAAATAAATGCAGAATTCGAAGCAAAAGGAGACACAAAGTGTGCCGGTGCTAATGCCAGGGGATGAGATCCCAATGTTCATAGCAATGCCGTGTCCGACGAAGCCGCCGAGATTGGAGAGGATTGTGGTGGACATCCCCAAGCCACCTAAGCTCCCGCGTTTTCCAGTCCCTTTGTACTAGCAGTATCCCTCCCACCCCCTCTGTACAAATTATATTTTTCATCAGAAAAAAGAAAAAAAAAATTGAAATTAAAATTAATAATTTTTACCAATTCTTCAGAAAATTGGATTTATACCCATTGGATTACGCTCCCTCCAAAAGGGATTCCTACATAATTTATACTTCTTAATTTGTTATATCCCTATTTACTTTCAAGAACAGATGATGATGCGGACGGACAAAGAAAAGGGATTCCAACATTTGGCTTAATCTTTCTGAACATTTCTTTGATTTTTTTTTTCTCTCTGTGTTTAATTGAATCTCATAGATAAAAATAGATTAACCATAAGCCATTAACTTTTCATGAGTAGATCATTGATATGAAAAAACAAAATTTTACGAACGAGGGCGGCACGAGAATTTAAGTCCTCCCCTCTGTTCTAGCCAAAGCGAACTCTTGAATAAATATAGACACACACACACACACATATATATTATGAATATGTTATTTATTTGTCCACCAGGAAAGAAAAAAAAAATATATATATATATATATATATATATATATATTGATTGAAATAAGTTTTGAAATATTTGAGATTTGTCGAGTTGTAAATATAATTTATTTATCTGTTTCACTGAGTAATTTTTGCTTAATATTTACTTATAGAAATATTCTGCCCTATAATTCTTATAGAAATATTATTTATTTTCTAGTTGGCACATTGAAAAAAATATATCTACAGTCAATAAAAGTGGAGCATATGGTATATATATATTTGTAAAATTTTCTGTGTTGCTTTAGAGTAGAAAGCACAATGCCCACTTCTAAGCTTTCCCATATTACAGGGTGACTGACCCCCTGGAAACCAAACAATCGAACCATATTTTTCACACATCCTTTTATCCAATAGCAAAAGAAAGATAAAAAAATTGAGAGGTGCCCATTGATTCAGATCTTCCTTTACATGGGCAAGTTTTACTTTAAAATTTAAATTTTATATCAATTATCATAATATATTTTCTTTTAGAGACACGATAAAAGTTCAAATTCAATCAATCGGATTCAAATTTTTTCTTTCAGATTCACTCTTAGTTCATATGAAATTTATATTCTATACCTGAAATATGATACAAATATCCAAACTAAGTTCAAGATTTATATTCACTCTTAGTTCTATCGCCAGAATCCCAAAATTTCAAGATTAACTTTCACATATATCAAATTAGTAGGACTATAAATTAAAAAAAAAAAAAAAGCGTCATGTCCTCTGGATTACCTCAAAATAAGAAAAGAAAGATTCGAATGCTTACAGATTTTTCTTATGACTAAGAGACAAAGCATTTTGCAATGGTAATGATGAGAGGGTATATACACAAATTCTTCCTATCGAAGTGGTTGGCAAGACATTGTGTCAACAAGCCATAGCTCATTGGTCTGCCAATGTCTCCACGCTTAACCGATGGGGTAGAATTTTGCCAGAGAAGTAGAAAAAGCTATCTATCTATGAATTACATGGCCTGCCATGTCTCCACGCTTAACCGATGGGGTAGAATTTTGCCATGGTTTACCCATTAAAATATCCCTTAACATAATTCCCTTTTTTTTTTCGAGTAACTATGCCATAACATTTATTTGATGATTTTGCTTGTTTTTGCATGAAAATCTTTTTTGATGTTAAAATGAAAATTTCAGGGCGAATTTTTTTTAATAATTACTTATGTAGTTGATTTAATATCACGTGGATTGTTCTTATTGGCGCGTTTTGATAAATTTTTAATTGAGTTATTAATATATATTTGTAATTCAAACACAAATCTAATTAAAAATTGATAAAATATATTGATTGTGGACAAATCACAAAAAATTTATTTATTTAATTCAAAACTCGTTTGATCTAACTTAATTGATTGATTGCTTTTGAACTTTGGTTGTTCTTAATGGAAGATATCGGTGCCCTGAGTTATCAAAAATTAGGGTTTTCCCTTACAATTAATGGGAAGAAATAAAATATACTTGGTAGCCAATAAGAATACGGGGTAAAATCTAATTAAGTTGTTCAAATTATATGCATACAATAAGAAAACTTCTATATGGGTACATCTAATATCTTTCATATTGCAAATTTGTAGAATCACAGATTTTTTCTGGAGGGCCCACCGCCCGGGGAGGGGGGGGGAGGGGTGCATCATCAATTAAGGAAAAGGCGAGAGTCATCACATCAATGTGCTTCAGAATCCTGTTTAGGAAAAAAAACAATAGGATTTATCCTGTTCCCACTCATGTCCAAATTGTGTGCTATGCGAATCATTGTGGTTCACTGAAGGTGAAACTCGAAAGAAGATAAGAAAATTAGGTAATTGGAAGCAAATTATAAGAAATCAAAGACGACAAGAAAAAGAAAAGTGGGAAACCCCCTTTTGTAGTCATGCAGTGCAAAGTGGTGCCATGGTGTACAATGAAGGCTAATTTTCATGTTCTCCACCCACTCCATCCTTTGCCTCCTCTGTCCTAATTTCACTGTGTGCAAATTACATAATGATTACTTATTTTGTTTTTTTCTATGATGATCTTGATCCACCCACTCAACTCCAAAACTAGAAGAAGAAGAATGCTGTACTCACTCCATGATGATGTTATCTTTCTTTGGGATAGTACAATCTCTATCTCTCCCTCTCTGGGGTACTTGACCCCGCCTCTCTCACTGGGGCTGTTTGATTTGATTTGATTTGACCATCATTGTTTCCACAGGTGGGGTTTTTCTGCATCAGTGCGACTCCCCCGAGCTGTCTCTGTGTCTTCATTGTAGGGCGTGTCCCAGAGGGAATTTGTTTATGCCTGACCCCCAGGTGCGGATGATCCCACTAACTGCAAATTACATGACGTTTTTTACCCCTCTATATTATATAATGCTTATCAAATAAGTAATTTTAGTTCATTATTGGTGACTACCGTTTCTTATATGATGAAAAAAATAATTAATAATACATAATTATTGAATTTATTTATAAAAATTATATATATAGACAATGTTTTTTTTACAATTTTTAACTTGTATTCGTTTAAATTCAAAATTTAAAAATAAAATATTTCCGTAAATTTCAAATATCATGTGTGTATTATAAAAAAAAGGGTAAAGTATTATTTTTCTTTTAATTTAACTATCACATGTAAGCATTCGATTAATCCGATTTAAACATTATCAGACTTATTTTAGGGGTACAGTTCTCTCAATATAGTTTTTCTTATTCTCAAGTTTTAAAATCGAGACTTAATTAAGAAATCTAATATTTTCACATATATTCATATTTATAATTATAAGTTTATGAATTAGTTATCAGATTATATAAATAATAGTAAAATACTATTGTTATAATTCTCCTATAGATTCTTATGGTTACACTTCAAATGAAGAAAGAGAAATTCTACTCAACTATATCTTAACATTTTTATGTTTTACTGACATTTGAATATCCCATGAAGCTTAACCTCATTTTTAATTAAAGAAGTAAATACCTTAACAAACGTAATAACATTGCATAATACATACCTCAAACAACATGTGTGAAGTAAGGAATAATGTAAGGACTATGACAGCAACATAATCGGCCCAGGGCGCCAAAATGACATGGAGACAAGACCCATCGAAGACGATGGATCGTGCTAGTGCTCACCAAGTGGCCTTATCTGAACAGTAGATGATGATTTGACATATAAATCTTTCTATGGACAATGTCCTTTTCAATGTGAATAATGACACATGAATTCAATAATAAGATAATGGGTTAAATTATATATGATAATTTATTTTAATAAAAAAATAAAAATGTTTAAACTTAATAATTTTAAATTAATTAAAATATCATGTAAATAAAAGGATTAAACCATAATAAGATTAACGATTAAGTAAGGTTCACTCATTTGATTTTTAATTTACTTAATTTGTTTGTTATTATTCTTTCGATGTTCATAATTCTCTCTTTTTTCTTTTTATTACAAGGAAGGGTCTAAGAAAAAGGAAAAGGGATTTGTAATATTTCTAATTCTTTCAATATTTACGATTCCAAATACTGCCTAAACCCTCCACGAAATTCTTAATAAAAAAAGTTATATAAAGTGAGATGAACTAATCTAGTCCTCACCTACAATTGAACACAATAAACAACCTTTGATATAAATAAATAAAATTATAAATAAGGCATCATTATTTATAATTTTATTTATTTATATTAATAATATTAATTAAATAAATAATATTAGTTTGGATTTTAAGACATTTGTGGAATAGTTTCAACCCGATTTTTTGAGATGAAAGTTGAGTGTCCTACTTTATTAATAATAATATTTTTATTAATATTAAAAATTTTTAAAAGGGGTCAAAGTCATAATAATGATGTGCAAAAAGGAAGAACATGAAAATCCCTTTGAAAGGACATTTTTAGGTATGACGCCATAGGTTGAGGTTGATGGAGTGGGGTACTTTGGGCATATAAGCAGTCAATCAAGTACTAATGTGTAACAGGAAATCCTCGTAAAATGTTAGGTATAGAAATCATAAAATAAAATAAAACAATGTGTACAAATTTACTCATCATTCCCTCTCTCTCTCTCACTCTCATTTGATATTCATATAGTCGCAGTGGATAAGTTAAAGGACATTTGATATTCAGATAGTCGTAGTGGATCAGTTAAAGAAAAATTATGTACATTAATAAATGAACATACCTAATATCAACAATTGTTGGTGTAGATTAGAAGGATATCTTCATTTTTTAATTAGGTTAGAAGTTTGACTTTCCCTTGACACGAAAAAAATAATATTGAGAGATCTCTCCCTTAAATGAGGTCGGTCCAAATTAATCGGAATAAAATCTTAAAAAAAAAAATGAACGCACCTAATATGCAGATGTCTTTAATTAAAATCCTTAAAAACCCACGTAATTTTACCAATCCTAAATGTTTTTTTTTCAAGGCTAGCTTGTTTGGATATCTTAGTTTATTTTTGGGGGGAGGGGCGGGGTTTTCCTGTTTGGGTCCATCTAAGATTTTAATGGTGAGTTTTTTGTTCTTGGGACCAAAGATGATCGAATTAGGTAATAGTTAAATGTCACTATTTCATCGGATGGGCTATATTGGCCACATTGTTGCCATGTATTGCATGCTTCTTCATTATTGTGGGTCTCTCTCTCTCTCTCTCTCTAATCCAATACCATGCTGGAAGAGCAGGCTAATTGGGAGAATATAGTTATTTGGCTTTTTTCTTGTTGGGAGTACTTGCTAAGTTCGGGTGCTACCAAAAGTGATCTTCTCATTACTCATTCAAATATCCCTATTAAATTGGTTTTAACTCCTCTCTCTCTCTCTCTCTCTCTCTCTCTCTCTCTCTCTCTCTCTCTCTCTGCAAAATGTAGGAGGAAAATAAAAAGGTAGAATTCCCCGGCATAGAAGTGTTGAAGTTGGTGTATGTTAGCGTTTAAATACTATTACTTTTGATGCCTAGCAAGAACAATTCTCACTTTTGAAGTGTTTTTGCATTTTTAATTTTTTGGAGGTATTAATAAAAGAGAAATACTATAATCTTGGAGTTAATTATTAATGTCTTATCCATGACATAATTGTTTTGTTATAGTGCAAGCTATCAACTCCCTTCTAATCCTCGCCAAAAAAGGAAAAAGCAATCAACTATTTATATAGCTAATACTCTGGATATCAAAATCTTATCGTTCATCCTGCAGCCTCAATGATTAAAGTTGGAAAGCTTAAAGATTCCGGAGACTTTTCCTTTTAATTATTTTTTTTATTGGGGATAATAAAAATTTGATTCTAAAAGATAGATCTTAGGTTACAATTGTTTTGATGAGAGCAGCCCACTTCCTTTTCCTTTTAACTTTGTATTCGAAAATCAAAATTAGAATTAAAATAAAAAATCTTAAAAATCAAAATCAGAATTAAAATCAAAATCTGATATTTTTTATTTGATTCAAATTCTAGAATAGATATGATTACTATTATCGATATTTGGTTTATATATATTTCAAAATAAAAATCATATACTTATCAATTTTACCAATGATAAAAAATACTTCTATAATTTAAAACATTTTTTCTTGTTAAAGACCCTTCATAAAAAAATATTTAATAAAAATTGAGTTTTTTATGATAAAAAATGTTTAATAAATGTTTTTAAACCCTTTATTTTAAAATATGTTTGATAAAAATAGATTTTTTTATAAAAAAATATTGATAAATGTTTTTTTAATTAATAATTTTGCCCGACCTCCTAAAAGGTTTTTCCTCCAAACCCCACAACTCTCTCTCTCTCTCTCTCTCTCTCTCTTCGTGAACCCTAGAAACAGAAATAGAACCCAAATCCATACCCCTTGCCCCCAATGCCTTCTGCAACACATTCTCTCTCTCTCTCTCTCTCTCTCTCACTATCTTCACGAACTCCAGAAGCAGAATAGAATAATGACCCAAACTCGTAACCCCTAATGCCTTCTTCAACACAATAATAACCCAAACCCTAGTCTCTCCGCTTATGACGACAACAAACTCGGCGACCCTCTTCACCATCCTCTAGTAGCGGAGGAACAACCGCCACGAGAGTAATTGTTTCCCTACAGCGTGTTGTTCAAGGTAGAGGCAGCTTAATTCTCGGCTTTATTATCCCCTGCACTTTCTTCTACTTTCTTCAACTCTACTTAAAGCGAAATCGATTGAAATGTAAAAAGAGAGAGAGCCCCACGTGATGGAATAAGAGGTCCTCGTGGTCTCTGTGGTGGTGGCAACGATAGTGGCAGCTAAGAACCTTGTGCCGTCGGAAGAAGAGGATCTCAGATCACCTACACATCGACTGAATGGAAGGGTGGAAGGGACTAATATTTTTTCTAGGGTTTTATCCATGGGTTTCAGCCAAAACACATACCTTTTGGGTTCCCAAACCCTTATTCCCATTAACCCAAACAATTTATATGGGTTTCAATCCCATTCCTCATTGTCATACCCTTTAACCAACACCACCATGAAAATCATTTGGTTTATGCTTTTCTTTTCGCCCTATGGACAAGTCTAGGCATGTTGGATAACTGATGACAAAACTAATTTAATAACTAAAATAATATATCAAAAGCCATGGAAGATTAAAATTATATATATATATTTTCAAACAAGAGATAAATTGTATAGATTTTATTTTATTTTATTTTATCGGTTACAAGGAAAGCTCATGAGTCAAGTAAGATATAAAAAGAATGAAAAATAAAGAGGCATAACCAAGCTTTACTTATTTATTTTTTTGGTACAAGGAGATATAATCAAATAGAATCGAATTGTGGAAGAGATGATGAAATGAGGAGATTCTATCACTTAAGTTGTCCATGAGGGACACCAAGCTTTATTGGGAATGGAAAAAGCAAGCACAAGAAGAGTTCATCTCTTAATGGATTCAATAGTTAGTTCGAGTCGGATTAATCAGAATCAGTAAATTAGTTACTTGAAACAAAAAAAAAACCCATCCAATGAAAATCAAATAACAAAATTTTTGATTCCGGAAATTGCAACGGATAATACGAAAGTAGGAAATCATTTAAAATCCTATCAATTTACGAAAATTGTAGTATACGCTTTTGAAAAGATTACTTTTGATTAGGAGCACAATCATAATTTTCTAAATTTATGTTATAGTTTGAATCATTGGTAATTTTTTTTCTTAAAAAGGAATCTGTTATTCAATTAGAGGAGGTGAATAGTTGAATAGAGATATTTGTAAAGATTTTTGGCTATTTATTTATTTTAAAAATGAAAATGATAGAAGTAATGTTTGGTGGTTTAAATAGAAAAATAAGGAACATACAAAAGTTTTTATAGTGATTCCATCAAACTTGGTGTACGTCCACTCTCAGACTCCATCTTAGACTCCATTTCGATTTTTCATTATCAATTTACCGATACAAACTTTATTATAGATTCAAGTTGAATTTTTACAGTGTTTCTCTTAAACACTAATTTTCCAACTCTACACAGATTGTTCTCTCTCTCTCTCTAAAACCAAGATCATGATATACTCATTGATCTTTTGAAATCTCAGTACAAAGAAGAAGGAGAGGTCTAAGGTATGAGGCTTAAATTCTCGGATTAGACAAACTTGACTTTTGCAACTAGTTACACTCAAGAAAAATAAAATTAATGTAAAAGTAGAGTATATAAAAACTAAAATAGAGTAGTAATGCAATAAGTTCGTGGTGGTTTAGATCTTCAATAGAGCATTAACTTCTTTAGTTCTCATCTCTTTGGTATTTATTATAGTGTTGAAGAAAGTTATTGTGTGGTTGTTGAAGTCGAACGTTACTCATAAATGTTAGCCAACTAATATTCTGCAACTGCTCCTTATTTCGTGCTGAAGTTTCATTTTCCTACCGACGCCACTTTTTTTGGACCAATTGAGAGATGATCTTGATGTATTTAAATGTTAGTTTTTGATAGAAATGAAAATAAATAGATAAATTAGAAAAAAAGATGACCATTGTGTTTATATTGATTTCGAAATTTAGATTCTAACAATTTTAGGTTGACAAGTTTTATCGACACTTTGACCTAAATTCAAAATTTTGTATTGTAGATTTTCTTGCTCAGGTCGATATGGTAAGAACTTGGGTCGATGAGGTTCTGTTCTAAAATAAATTTGTAGACAAGTCACTATAAAAAAACACGGTTTTAGCGACGGAAAAATTTCGTTGCTATTATGCGATGGATTTAGCGACGAAAAATTATTCGTGGCTAAATTTCCGACGGATAGATTATTCGTGACTAAATTTGTCGCTAATTGGCAATGAAAAAATTTTCATCGCTAAATCCATCGCTAATTGGTGTCGAAAAATTTTTTGTTGTAAAATTCGTCGCTTATTAGTGACGAATAATATTTTCGTGGCTAAATTTTGCTACGGATATTCTTATCCGTCGCTAAATTTAGCGACGAAAATATTTTGTCACAAATTTCATTACTAATTAGCAACAAAAATTTTTCGTCGCTAATTAGTCACGGTAAAAATATTTGTCACAAAATTTAGCAACAAATTCCAAAATTTGTAGCTAATTTCGTCACTAATTAGCCACAAAAAAATATTTGTAACAAAATTCGTCGCTATTTAGACATAAATAAAATATTGATGGCTAAATTCGTCGCTAATTTATTATCGAAATTTCAAAATTCATGAATAATTTCCGAACAAAATTTCTTTTATACTTTATTATGAAATATTTTTAACCTTATCTCTCTTTTTAACATATTCTAAACTTCATTTTTTTAAAATTAACATTTAATATTTTATTTTATTTTGTTATTTTATTAATTTATATTAAATAATCATATTTATTATTTTATAATAATTTAAATTATCATTTTATTTTTTTTAATATTTTCAATTTTAAATAATAATATTTTTTAATTTTTTAAATATTTTATTATTTAGCGACGGATTTAGCGATGAATAAGAATCCATCGCTAAATTTAGCGATAAATTCCGAAATTCGTCGCTAAATTTAGCGACAGATACTAAAATCCATTGCTAATTTAGCGACGAATCTAAAAATCCGTCGCAGATTTAGCGACGGATTCAATGATCCGTCACTAAACTTAATTTTTTAAAATTAACATTTAATATTTTATTTTATTTTGTTATTTTATTAATTTATATTAAATAATCGTATTTATTATTTTTTAATATTTTAAATTATCATTTTTTTTTTCATATTTTTAATTTTTAAATAATAATATTTTTTATTTTTTAAATATTTTATTATTTAGCGACGGATTAGAATCCGTCGCTAAACTTAAATTTTTTAAATTAACATTTAATATTTTATTTTCTTTTGTTATTTTATTAATTTCTATTAAATAATCATATTTATTATTTTATAATATTTTAAATTATCATTTTATTTTTTTAATATTTTAAATTTTAAATAATAATATTTTTAATTTTTAAATAATAATATTTTTTATTTTTTTAATATTTTATTATTTAGCGATGAATTAAAATCTGTCGCTAAATTTAACGACGAATTCCAAAATCCGTTGTTAACTTAGCGACGGATTTTAAAATTCATGGCTAAGCTTAATTTTTTTAAATTTTACTTTTAATATTTTATTTTATTTTGTATTTCGTTATTTTATTAATTTATATTAAATAATAATATTTATTATTTTTTAGTATTTTAAATTAGCATTTTATTTTATTTTATTTTTTATTTTTATTTTTTAAAGAATAATATTTTTTTATTTTTTAAATATTTTCTTATTTTATATTTTTATAATATTTAAAAATAATATTTTGTTATTTTTTAAATCTTTTTAAAGAATAATATTTTTTATTTTTTAATTAATTTATTAGTTTATTTTAATTAGCATTTTATTATTTGATATAAATTTTTATTTCTTTAATTAATATGTTAGAATTAGATAATAAGTAAAAATATAACAGAAGTATGATTAATGGTAAGATGTGGTCCGATTGTTGGGTGCTCTAACATTTCACTCGTTTGCAGGTGTTCGAATCGGGCTGTATGCATTTTGAGGGTTTTTTCAGGGATTTTTTGCAAGGCAGCAGGTCAGGGCAGGGGCAGAGGTATGGGCGGGCGAGTGGTCATGCGGGCAGGCGGTCGGGCTTGTACTCGGGTGGGGCCCAGGGTGGGTCGGGCAGGCTCGTGAGTTGGAGCAATAAGGCTCGTATGCGGGATCCAATTGGCAAGGGCACGGGAGCCGGAGCAAGAGTAGGCGTGTCACCGGGCGCAAGTTAGCGACGGATCAAGCATTCGTCGCTAATTAAATAAAAATAAATATTAAAATAATAATTAAATAAAATATTTAAAATAAATAAAAAATATAATTATATATAATATAATTTAGCGACGGATCGACAGAAATCTAAATCCGTCGCTAATTAAATAAAATAAAATATTAATATAATAATTAAATAAAATATATATAATAAATAAAAAAAATAATTATATATCATATAATTTAGCGACGGATTTCTCGGATCCATGGCTAAATTTAGTGACGGATTTTGAATTTCCGTAACTAAAATTAGCGACGGATTTTTTTTATCTATCGCTAAATTTAGCTATAAAATTTTTTCGTCGATAAATTCGTCTCTATTTTAGCGACGGATTTCTGTTTTTCGTCGTTAAATTTTTGCAACGCATCATTAGCGACGAAAAATTTTTTATCACTAAATTCGTAGCTAAAACCGTGTTTTTTTTTTGTAGTGAGTGAACTTAAATTGATCAACATGGTTTGATGTGTCGACATGATTTTAATTAGGCATCGACATGCCTAAATTTGGAATTAAGAGCCTTTGTCGACATATTAGAGATTTCAGATCGATATGAATCTGTTTTATAATAAATTGGTAAATAATACATATTTTAATTAGTCGACATATTTCAACATCCAGATCAATACAGTCATATTCCTACAATCAATTGTTGGACCTGATACTTTAAATTGGTCGATGTGATTGAGATGTTGACATAATTGAAATACATGTCGTTATGTGACTCCTAAGGAAAAAATAAAATAGGTCGATAAGTTATTGGACATGTTGACTATTCTTAGTAATTTTTGTTAGATAGTTATTGACATGTATAATAATAGGTCAACTTAAGACTTAAATTTGTGGACCTGCCACTTTAAATTGGTCCACCTAATCTCAATAGGTCGACGTATGATTCTTTTTAGGTCAACATTATTAGGCAAATTGATAAGGTTTCACTCAGGTTGACAGAGTTTGTGAGTGAATATGTTGGGTTGACATATTTTCAGAGTTATCGATAAAATCTTATTTAGACAAATAATGTTTTTTTTGATTTATTCAGATCGACAAAAATTATTGACAGGTTGACATATTCATGGTGGAATTTAAAATTGGTTGACATGGCTTTTAAAATTGGTGGACCTATATGGACATGTCGACAAGAAGAAGACAGGTCTACATATTTTGTTGAACTTTGCTTTTCAGAATTAGTTCATTATGATATATTTCAGTCCTTCTTCGTTTCCTTTAAATTTCTTTTACATCATTAAAATCTAGCATTTTCAACAATTTCTCCATTTTTTATGATGATAAAGCTCCTTTAAAATTCTGATTTTTCTATTTCTAGAAACTTGACTTACTATGACTTTCAACTAAATTTTTCGTATTGCAGAGCCCTAATTTAACTAATTCCTAAACTTGACTTACTCTACACTAATTAATTGTCTAATTGTCATCACAGAACCATTAACTCCAAAAATTTCATCACCACATAACCATCAATTTCACTACCACAAAACCATCAATTTCATCACCGCAGAACCATAAACTCTTAAAATTTCATCACCACCGAACCATCAATTTCATCACCGTAGAACCATCAATTTTACCATCACAGAACCTTCAATTTCATCACCACAGAAACATCAATTTCTCCTCAAGTTTCATCAATTTGATTCCTTCTGAAGTTACATGCCTCTACCCCTTTTTGTCATCAACATAAAGGGCTAGCACTCCTCAGCAAACAACAGCAAACATTCCAAACCTATACATCAATACTATTTGTCATCACAACAAACAATAGCAAACTACAATAAACAACATCAAACCAGTAAACAATAGCAAATAATTAGTTATCTACACTTCTCCTCAATTAGCAAAAATTTATTTTCAGCAGTTATCTATTAGCAACAGTTATCTATTTGCCAGCACCTCTTAGTAGCAGTTATCTATTACTCCCCCTCAATCATAGAAATGTCAGAGTTCTTCCACTTGAATTAGCCTAAACTAGTCCCTAGCATAATCAGAGTTACTTTTTTTACCTCAGATATGGAATTCTTCTTTTCAATCAATTAGGCACAACAACAACTACAATGGGCAACATTTTCAGTTGCCCATATGAATGTCAAAGAATGTAACTCAATTATCAGAAAAGTCATAGATTAATGATCATTTAATTTGAACATAGCAACTATAAAGTAAATATTGGAGAAACTAAACTTATTAATCCTAATTTATAGCAATTTTGCATGAATGAGAATACCAACATAAATATTTTAGCAGAAAAGGCTTAAAACATTATTTTTTTTAGCAGATAAGGTATCACAAAAAAAATGAATATTCAATATTATATAAGACTGGGATATTTCAAACATGAAGTGCTATAGACTTAATATATGGTAGTAGCAGGTAATATTTTAATCTAAGACTTTCATACATTGTCTACACACATTTTGAGTTTAAAGTTAAATAAAACATGTGATCATTGCAAAGTATTTTGAGTTCAAAGATGACAATTAAATAAGTAGGATATAATGTGATCATAAAATGACCAAAAAAATATTACAGAAGGAAGAAAGTTTGAAGTCAGCATAAGTTCAAAACAACAAAAGAGAAGCTAAGGACATCAGATGAGGGTCTAAGTAGTATCAAATAAAGTACTTAACCAAAGTGAGGGGTCTAAGTAGAACATGGAGATGAATCAATAAGACTGGGATGTTTTAGGGTCGCGAGATGTCTTTCCCTTATTGGATAAATCAATTTTCTTTTCTAGTCTATGCAGCTCCATACTAAACATGAGATTAGCTTGTGCTTGCCTATTCAATCATTTATTTGAGAGTGCTATGCTTTTTCCAATGTTTCCCAATTTGTCCCAAATTATTTGCAAATTGATAGATTGAGAACAAGAAGGCCGTCCACCTTGCTCAGTTTCAATTTCTTCTCCTTCTACTTCCTCTATTTGTCTTTTCCCTGTCCCTGCATCCTTTCTAACCCATTCACCTTCACTATTGTACATCCATCTTGCTCTAAGCATGGAAAATGCATTAATTCCATTCTTCTCATTAAGTTCTATCACTATATCTTTGTTCAATTCTACATGACAGGATGATAAAATCTCAAAAATCATGCTTGCATATGGTAGGAATGAATTTTTTGACCTATGGAAGCAATCATTAAATGGGGAATAATGAAATGTAGTCCAGGGTTTTTTTGACTTATAATACATGCCATCAACTAGAAATTTTTTCGAGAAATGGTTGTATAGTTCTCTCCTTTAGGTCTGAGTATGTAAAAAACAATCAAATGGAGAATTCTTTTATGAAACCCTATATCCGTAGCATTTGTGTTCACAACAGTAAACTTATCATCTCTGAACAATTTCATAATATTCTCCAAGTAATTTAATTTCATGTATGATTCACATTTTTCATATATTACCCATTCTAGACCATTTTCCCTACAAATAATTCTAGGAGTAAGTTCAATCACTTTTCCATTCACATAGGTTCTAAATGCATACGACACAGAATGATCATCCAAAATGATGCGTCTCATTTTCAACCGCGTGGGAGATTACTTCAATGTTATTATAGAATAACTTGATGGCTTTTTCATGAATGAATTTGTTAGAAATCATAAGCCAATTAGGATATACTTTATTCATATGCTCTTTGTACTTGAAGTTAACATTTTTGAGAAACATTCAATCAATCAGTCTCCCTTGATTGACTTTTCTCCATGTGAATACCTTCTCATAAAGCTCGTTCTGTTCGAATGATTGAAATTCATGAGTGTTGAATTCAACAATGGCTTCTGTTGATTGGGGCGACGAAGGAAGCTTTGAAGATGTTGGTTTCGTAGAGAAGGGTTTCAATGATGATTGCTTCATTGTAGGCTTTGCAGGAGGTTTCAATGAGGTTGGTAATTTAGAGATAGCCAATTTTTGTTTAAGAGTCATTGCAGATTAGGGTTTCACAAATCCATTCGCCTAGGGTTTTAGAGGAATAAAAGTCGCCTAGAGAGAGAAAGAGGAAAATTCGAATTTGGGGATAGAGAGAGAGATGGGTTAATGTGTTAACCATTTATATTCGTTTTTGCATGTCATAGGTTGATATATTTTCGTACGCGTTGACATATTTTCAAGATGTCCAAAGGTTAGCGGGTCGACAAAGTTTTAAAGACATCGATCTGTTTTCGATTGCAACGCATGTTGACATATTAGCCTACAGGTTGACAAAACCATGTATATTTTTGGTTTTTCAGTA
Source organism: Dillenia suffruticosa (assembly GCA_033439265.1). Taxonomy (NCBI): domain Eukaryota; kingdom Viridiplantae; phylum Streptophyta; class Magnoliopsida; order Dilleniales; family Dilleniaceae; genus Dillenia; species Dillenia suffruticosa. The sequence continues at coordinate 6,820,964 of JAVTVX010000027.1, forward strand.
GTAGATCGACATAATTTTTATGACAATGGTTGGTGGCTCGACAAGATTGTATACTTTTCAATTTGTCGAAATTCTTGTGAAATAGATAGACCTGAAATTTAGTTTTCCAGATTTTCGCATGCTTTGTTTTTCGGATTTCTTTCTTATTTCTCCATTTCTCTCATTCCTAGTTTTCTCCTTAACTCAAAAAATCTATTTTTATCTAATGGTTTGGTAAAGATATCAGCATTCAAGAATTATTTCATTTTTCAACACATGATTTCTGATGAAATGATATCTCACTTCAATGTATTTGGTTCGAGAATTGTATACTAGATTTTTAATTAGATTTATGAAACTTGTATTATCACATTTTATAGGGATACAATCAAAATCTAGGCCATAATCCTTTATTTGATACTTAATCTATAAAATTTGTGCAACACACTATCTACATATTCAGTTTAAATTATTGACAATGTTACGCTACTTTATTTTTTGGAAAACCAGATACCAACATATTTCCAAAAAATTGACAAATATCACTGTTACTTTTTTTAATCCAATTTATATATCGCAAAATCAGTATCAAAGAACCCAAGTAATTGAAAACTTGAGTTTCTATTATATCAGAGGTCTAGATGTGGGTGTCATTAAAATATCTAAAAAATTCTTTTGACTACTTCTAAATGAGATTCTTTTGAGTCTGATTAGACTGTACTATAAAGATATACACTGAATTGTACGTCTGATCCTGAAGTAGTGAGATATAGAAATGATCCAATCATGCTTATGTATAATTTTTGACATATTGATTTGTCATTTTTATTTTTATTTAATTTTAGACTCGTGCTCATAGGTGTGGTATTTCCTTTGTACTCACTGAAACCAAATCTTTTAATGAAATTTTTGGTATATTTTGATTGATTATTGAAAATTTCATTTTCAAATTGTTTAATTTGAAATCTTAGGAAGTAATTCAACTCTCTCATCATATTTATTTCAAATTCCTTCTGCATTGATTCAGCAAATTCTTTGCAGAGATTATTATCAGTACTTCTGAAAACTATATCATTCACATATATTTGGAGTATCAGAAGGTCTCTATCATATCTCTTAATAAATAAAGTGGTATCTATTTTGCCTCTATTAAAGTCACTTTTAATGAGAAAATTGTTGAGTCTTTCATACCAAATTATAAAAGTTTGCTTAAGATCATACAATGCTTTTGATAATTTAAACACATGGTTTGAGAATTTAGGGTCTTCAAAATTTGGAGGTTGTTTTACATATACTATCTCTGCTAATACTCCATTAAGAAAAGCACTTTTACGTCCATTTAATAAAATCTAAAATTATGTATCATGCGAAGGCAAGAAGTATTCTAATTGCTTCTAATCAAGCTATAGGTGCGTATGTTTCATCATAATCAATGTCTTCTTTCTAAGAGTAGCCCTTTACCACTAATCTGGCTTTGTTTCTTACTATTGTGCCATATTCATCTAGTTTATTTCTAAAAACACACTTTGTTGCTATAACTGATTGATCCTCAGGTCTTGGAACTGAATTACACATTTCTTTTCTTTCAAATTGATTCAGTTCCTCTTGCATTGTTAATATCCAATTTCATCCTTCAATATATCTCATTTCAATGTGTTTGGTTCAAGAATGACGCACTGGATTTTTAATTAGATTTATGAAATTTATATTATCACATTTTATAGGGACATAATCAAAATCTATGCTATATAATCTGTCATCTGATACTTAATTTACAAAATTTGTGCAATACATTATTCAACAAAGATATGCTCAATTTCAGTTATTGACAATGTTATATTACTTTGTTTCTTAGAAAACCATAATACATGCATACTTCTAAAAAATTAACAAGTACCACTAATAATTTTTCTATCCAATTTATATCCCGCAAAGTTAGTATTAGAGAACCCATGTAATTGAAAACTTGAGTTTCTATTATACTATAGGTCTAGATATGAAATGTCCTTAAGATATATAAAAATTCTTTTGACTGTTACTAAATGAGATTCTTTTGGATCTGATTGGAATATGGCACAAAGACATACACTGAATTGTATGTCTAGTCTCAAGATAGTGAGATACAGAAGTGATCCAATCATATTTCTGTATAGTTTTTGACATCCTAATTTGTCATTTTTATCTTTATTTAATTGTAGACTTGTACTCATAGGTGTGGTATTTCCCTTACATTCACTGAAGCCAAATCTTTTAATGAAATCTTTCATATATTTTGATTGATTGATGAAAATTTCATTTTTAGATTGTTTAATTTGAAGTACTAAGAAGTAATTCAATTCTCTCATTATACTCATTTCAAATTCCTTCTGCATTGATTCAATAAATTTTTTACAGAGATTATTATCAGTACTTTCGAATACTATATCATCAACATATATTTTGAGTATTAGAAGGTCTGTGTCATTTTTCTCAATAAACAAAGTGGAATCCACTTTGCTTATGTTAAAGCCATTTTTAATGAAAAAATTACTGAGTCTTTTTGTACCAACTCTAGGAGTTTGCTTAAGACTATACGATGCTTTTGATAATTTAAACACATGTTTAAGAATTTAGGGTCTTCAAAATTTAGAGGTTGTTCTATATATACTGTCTGTAGTAACACTCCATTAAGAAAAACATTTTTTACGTCCATTTGATAAAGTCTAAAATTCACGTGGCATGCGAAGGCAGGAAGCATTCTAATTGCTTCAAGTCTATCTATAGACGCGTATATTTCATCATAATCAATGTTTTCTTCCTAATAGTAGTCCTTTGCCACTTATCTAGTTTTGTTTTGTATTATTGTGCCATGTTTATCTAACTTATTTCTAAAAACCCACTTTTTTGCTATAACTGATTGATCCTCAGGTCTTGGGACTAAATTACACATTTTTTTCTTTCAAATTGATTTAGTTCCTCTTACATTACCAATATCCATTTTCATCCTTCAAAACTTCATGTGCATTTTAGGGCTCTATTTGAGAAATGAAGGCTGTAAATTCACATAGGTTTTAAAGAGTTGATCTACTTCTAATTCCTGATTGCATATCGCAGATTATATTTTCTATTTTACACTATTCCTAATTGTTGGATACTTTACTTCTTACTCATAATCGTTCTATGGAATAACAGAGGGATCATATTCTATTATTTTGTTTTTTGGTTTCTCGCCTTAAACATTTTCTACAGATATTGGTTCTGGAGCTATTTCATTATTAATAATCACTATCTCTCTCATCGAATCCTTACATTCATCAAATTTCACTTGAATGGATTCCTCAACTACTATAGTTCTTTTATTGTAAACTCTATATGTTTTACTATTTGTTAAGTAATCCAAGAAGATACCTCATAACTTTTCGCATCAAATTTTCCTAACTGCTCTTTTCAATTGCTTAGAACATAACATTTGCATCCAAGTACATAGAGATAGCCTATGTTTGACTCTCTATCTTTATATAGTTCGTAAGAAATTTTCTTCAAAATTGATCTAATTAAGATCTTGTTCAGAATATAACAAAGTATATTTATAGATTCTGCCCAAAAGTATTTGCCATTTCTTCTGACGTTCTATTTTTTCTTTCCACAACTCTATTTTGTTGTGGGGTTCTAGGGGTAGAGAAACCATGATTCATGCCATTTTCTTCGCAGAATTCTTTTAATTGGTTATTTTCAAATTCTTTACGGTGATTACTTCTAATTTTGGATATTGTATATCCTTCTCATTTTTAAGGTTTCTGCAAAGTTTAATGAACTCTGAATAGGCTTCTTCCTTCTTAACTAGAAATAGAATTCAGGTGTACCTTGAATAGTCATCGACTATTATAAATTTTTAGTGTTTTTCTCCCAAACTCCAGGTTCTAGTTGGACCAAAGATTTCATTATGTAGCAGCTCTAATGGTCTGGAAGAAGAGACCACATCCTTTGATTTAAATGAACTTTTTGTCTATTTTCCTTTCATACGAATATCATAAATTTTATTGTTATCAAATTTTAGCTTTGGAATGCCTTTTACTAAGTTTTTCCTTCCTAATTTTTTTAATTAGATTCATGCTTGTATGTCTTAATCATTTGTGCCAAAACCTAGACTGATCTTTATCTAAAACCGCCAGACAGGATTCATTTGAGGTCTCTATTTTATCAATTTCTATCACATATATATTTCCATTCCTATTCCAGTGATTTTTGTTTCATTTGAGTTTTTGCACACAATTAAATACATATCGGAATAAAAAATGACTATATACCCCTTATCACATAGCTGACTGACACTTAGTAAATTGAATTTTAAATCGGATACAAGCAAGAAATTTTGAATTTGAAAGTCAAAAGACTTACTAACTATGTTACCAATTCCAATGATTTTTCTTTTGGAGTTATCTCTAAATGCAACTTTTCCTCCTTTCTGTGCATCTCCAGTCATGTGGTTTGAGTAGCCACTGTCAATGCACCACACTGACCCTCTAGGAGATTTTCTTGATTTCAAACATACCTGAAATGAAAATCAATCATATTTTTGCTTTTGGTACCCATATTTTCTTGGGTCCGACAGAGTTAGTTTTAATTTGATCATTAGGCACCCATCTCATGTTTGTTTCAAAGGAGTCTTTGTTCTAACAACTATTTATTTAGTGTCCACTCATTTTATTGTTGGTACACCTAAATTCATTAGTTCGTATATTCTTTACAGTGTATGAATTACATTTCTTTAATTTACAGTTGTTAGATTTGTGACCCAATCTCATGTGTGTATGACATCTTTGTTGTTTAATAGTTTCTGAATTGGGAGTGAAAAACTTATATAGCTTCTTCTGGGTTTAAGTTGGTTTAAATCCTATTCCAGTTTTATCAAAAACTGTCCTTTAGGCTCCCAGAATGACATCTAATTTTTCTTCTCCCCATATGAACTTCAGGAGGATCATATTCTAATGTTCTTTTCTTTTTGTTCAGTTAATTCTTTTCTTAAAAGTTTCATTTTCATCTGTGTGATTGTTTTTAATTTTAGTATGCTCTATTTTATTTTGTAGTTGTAGGCATTTACTCTTTTCATTTTCTAATTCCTTTCTAAGTTCAGTGATTCTCAAATCTAACTCAATATTTTTCTTTTTTAATTCGTTAGCTTTAGTTTTGGAGTCTTTTAATTCTTTCTTAGTTTCAAACAAATTTTTCTTCAAAAAATTGTTTTTCAATTTTAACATTTTTGATTTCTTAAGAGATTTTAACAATGTTTCATGTAATTCGGCAGCAGAAAAATTATTTTCATCACAGTTAGAGTAGGAAAAGTAATAAGTAGAGTCTACCTCATTATTGAAGGATTCTTTAATGGCCATGAAGCACATATTAGCTTGTTCTTATGTGATTTCATCCTGACTTGAACCGAAGTCTTTATCACTCCAGACAACAAGAGCTTTCTACTTTTGCTTCTCCTTTCTTTCCTATCCTTCTTTTCAGCATTCTTCAGTTAAGAACTATTAGTTTTTATGTGCCATAATTTCTTGTATTCGTAGTATCTGATTTCCTTTTTTTTTGGTATCCTGAAATTTGATTTGCTCTTGCTTCTCTTTCATATCATAAATCTCTTGAGTCTTCTAACTAGCAGCGCCTCATCTTCATCATCATTATCATTCTCAGAATTTGAGAGACTCTCATCACTATTGGATTTGAGAGCTACTCCTTTTCACGTTTCTTCTTTTCCTGGTTCTTTCACGTTTAACTTCATTTCGTAAGTTATCAGTGAGCCCACGAGTTCATCCATAGTTAGAGTTTCAAGATTCTTAGATTCTTAGATTGCAGTAACCTTAGGTTTTCATGATTTTGGTAGGCTTCTCAAAATCTTATCTACCATGTCTTCCCATGGATTTTCTTTTCCAAGAAACCTTAATTCATTTGCTACTTTACTGAATCTTCTCATCATTTCATTAATTGATTCTTCTTCATTTATCCCGAAGGCTTCATACTCGTGTTTCTGCAATCTGATCTTACTTTAGCGAACTTGATCAGTACCTTCGCAAATAGTTTCGAGTCCTTCCCAGATTTCTTTGGCTGTGATGTATAAGAAGACTCAATTGTATTCGTTGACACTTAGTGCAAGATGAAATAGATTGATTGCTTTGTAGTTGGCTTGATAAGATTTCTTTTGTTCCGCTGTTTTGTTTTTCAGCTTCACTGGCACACGTGCACCATCGATTTGTTCGGTAGGAAATTCAAGTCATTTTTCAATAATTTCTCATGCATTTAGATCTTAGGCAATAATAAAATTATTCATTTTTTTTTGTTTCCAATAGCTGAAGTTGAGTTTGCTGAAGATGGGTGCACATTTGTTGAGCATATTTCAACTAGTACATTATCTCTATTTATGGCCATTTGAATCTTTGATATTGAAATTGTTAGGTTTTATACCAACACACTTGTTCTAATACCAATTGTTATTCAACTAGAGGGGGTGAATAGTTGAATATAGATATTTTTGAAGATTTTTGGCTATTTAGGTATTTTAAAAATGAAAATGATAGAAGTAGTGTTTCGTGGTTTAAATAGAAAAATAAGAAATATACAAAAGTTTTTATAGTTATTTTACCAAACTTATTGTACGTTCATCCCAAGGTTCTCTTCGAGTTTTCATTATTTATTCTCCGATACAAGCTTGGTTATAGGTTTAAGTTGGATCTTTATAGTGTTTCCCTCTGATACTAATTTTCTAACCTTAGACATATTGGTTATCTCTCTCTCTAAACCCAAAATTGTGACACATTCACTGATCTTTTGAAAACTCAGTACAAGTAAGAATGAGAGATCTAGGAAGTGATGGTTAAATTCTCAAATTAGACAAACTTGGCTTTGGCAAGTGGTTACATTCAAGAAGGATAAAATTAATGTAAAAGCAGAGTATATAAATACTAAAACAGAGTAGTAATGCAATAAGTTCATGATGGTTCAGATCTTTATTAGAGTATTAAATTCTTCATTTCTCATCTCTCTATTATTTATTGCAATATTGAAGAGAGTTGTTGTTTGATTGTTGAAATCGAACGTTACTCATAAATGTTTGCCGATTAATATTCTGTAACTGTTCCTTATTTCGCACTGAAGTTTCATTTTTCTACTGGCACTACTTTTCTTTTGACCAGTTGAGAGATGATCTTGTTGTATTTAAACATTAGTCTGTGATAGAAATGGAAATGAATAATTTCAAAATTTAGATTCTGAAAATTTTAGGTCAACAAGTTTTATTGACACTTTGACCTGAATTCAAAATTATGTATTGTGGATTTCCTTGGTCAGATCGAATGGTAAGAATTTGGGTCAAACTAGTTCTCTTTTAAAATAATTTGTGGACAAGTAAACTTAAATTGGTCAATATAATTTGGTGTGTCAAAATGATTTTAATTAGATATCGACATGCCTAAGTTATGTACCATGAACCTTTGTCGACATATTAGAGATTTTAGGTCGACATGAACTTGCTTTAGAATAAATTGGTGGACAAGACATATTTTAATTGGTCGACATATGAAGGTGGGTTGACATATTTCAACATCCAGATCAACACAGTTCTATTCCTACAATCAATTGGTGGGCCTGACACTTTAAATTAGTCGGTGTGTTTGAAATGTCGACATAATTTAAATGCATGTCGTTGTGTGACGTCTAAGGAAAAAATAAAATAGGTCGACAAATTATCGGGCATGTTAACCATTCTTAATAATTTTTGTTAGATACTTGTCGATATGAGTTATAATGGGGTTACTTAAATTGGTCGATCTGACACTTTAAATTGGTCAATCTGATCTCAGTAGGTCAACGTATAGTTCTTTCCAGGTCAACATATAAGGCAGATTGATAATGTTTCACTCATACAGAACTTTGCTTTTTCAGAATTTGTTCCTTCTGATATATTTAAATCCTTCTTTGTTTCATTTAAATTTCTTTTATCATTATCAAAATCTAATATTCTCAACAGGCTTGATTGTCTTTTCTCTCAAAACTGATTGTTTATCTGTCTCTTTGAATATTTGAACAAGTAAACAAAGAAAACCAAAGTAAAAAAAAAAGGTCAAGAGAAAATTTTGAATAAAATAAAAACTATATATTTTTATAAAATTATGGTTAAATTTTTATAAAAAAGAGAGCCACTATATATATATATATATATATATATATATATATATATATTTCAAACCATGACTCTAATGATCGACAGTACTATCTAATTATTGGATTTACCAAAAATTGAGAATATTGTATTTATGTGATATAACCGATAAAATATTTGACATATCTAAATTATATAGATAAAATATTTATAATTCAATATTGTACATATAAAATATTAATCATAACTAAAATATAGTAATATAATTATAGAAATAATATTAATTAAGTTATGAAACAATTAAATATTATACGACAGGTAAAGGATCTGATTAGTTGATAAAAATATAATATATATGATAGTCAAAAACTTTGATAAGAATGTTTGTCGTTTTGGACATCAACATGAAAAAAAGGAAAAAACTTATATAAGAACATAAGAACGTATTAATATAGATTTTTCAAGAACATCTCAAAAATATTTATTTGCTCCCGTCAACTACAATTAATTGCATTATTATTGCAATCATCTTTTTCTTTTTTGTTTTCCTTCCTTGGGGGACAATTGATAGATAAGTACAGATAATAAAAATATTAGTTTTAGAAAGATAAAAAAATAATAATATATTCTTTAAAATTGTGTATAAATCAATCATTTTTGCTGGCATTTTATTCTCTGTCCATATCCTCAATGCAATGTTTTTTTATCAAATATGAATATTTTTTAAATAAAATTTTTAATTTAATTTTTATATATAATAAAAACACGCATCGGAGAACTTTACTTCTTAATATTCCAAGTTGATTCAATCAAATTTAATATAATTATCGAATATTATAAGTAAAAAAAAAAAAAAGTAGAGAACAATGGTGGCTCAAGGGGCAACAGTGGAATTTTGAAAAGTAAAATAAGACAAAGACATTCGAATATATTGAGATTAAGCTTCGAGTCTCTCCTTTATGCACATTTCCTACTTTCTTTTTCTACTTAGATATGAGATTTTAATAGTAGAAAAAAAAAAAGAACAAATGCAAAGGCAGTGATTGAGTGCCTTACACTTTCACAGTAAATTTCCGTACACAGGCCCGGACAAGAGCTGCACCCCGTGCCCCGCTAGTTCCACGAATTCAATCCCCTACCCCACCCAATCTCTCTCTCTCTCTCTCTCTCTCTCCCTGCCCTACTAACTCCATAAATTTCGACATCCTCCCCTCTAATCCTCCCACAAATTCAGCTCCAAACCAATTCTCTCTCTCTCTCTCACAACATTTCTTTCCCACTGCAACAAAATTTCTGGGTCCGGCCCCTCATGAGTGAGGGAACAAGCACAAGTAGATCAAGCAGAGTGGTTAAGCAGAATGGAGAGTCCGGATTATTCACCAACACATGGGGATGCATCAAGGCCTTCCTTAGGATTCCCTCTCGGCACTGCACTTCTATTGATCGTCATATTCAGCTTAAGTGGCATATTCTCTTGCTGCTACCACTGGGACAAACTCCAATCCCTTCGTCGCTCTTATTCTGACGACACCGATCCTGACTCCGATGATGACCCCGTGAAGGCCAAAACCCTCAACATGGTAACTCAATTTTTTTTTTTTAACATAAAAAAAGAAAGAATTTGGGGAATTGGGTTAGTAGGTTATTGACTCTGTTTTTGGGGTGTTGGTAAAATAAATGCAGAATTCGAAGCAAAAGGAGACTCAATGTGTGCCGGTGCTAATGCCAGGAGATGAGATCCCAATGTTCATAGCAATGCCGTGTCCGACGGAGCCGCCGAGATTGGAGAAGATTGTGGTGGAGATCCCCAAGCCACCTAAGCTCCCGCGTTTTCCGGTCCGTTTGTACTAGCAATATCCCCCCACCTCCTCTGTACAAATTATATTATTCATCAGAAAAAAAGAAAAAAAAATTAAAATTGAATTTAAAATTAATATATTTTCTCCGATCCTTCAGAAAATTGAATTTATACCCATTGGTTTACGCTCCCTCCAAAAGGGATTCCTGCATGATTTCTACTTCTTAATTTGTCATATCCCTATTTACCTTCAAGAACAGAAGATGACGCGGACGGATAAAGAAAAGAGATTTCAACATTTGGCTTAACATTTCTGAACATTTCTTTGATTTTTTTTTTCTTTTTGTGGTTAATTAAATCACATCAATCAGAATATGTAAATGGGATTCATCGGTTTAAACCATAAGCCCTTTACTTTTCATGAGGAGATCAATGATACGATAAAACAATATTTTATTTAAGAGGGGGCGGCACTAGATTTTTTAAGTCCTCTCTGTTCTCGCCAAAGCCAAACTCTTGAATATATATACATACATACATATATATATATAATTTATGAATTTGTTATTTATTTGTTCACCAAAATGATATTTATTTACATTTGCTTTATTTATTTATTTATTTATTTATTTTTGTAGATATTATGAATTAGAAACAAGTTTTAAAAAGATTAGGGCTTGCCTTGTCCCAGGTTAATATATATATTTGTAAAATTTTGTGTTAATTTAGAGTAGCAAGTACAATGCCCACAACTTACTAACCTTTTGCATATTACAGGGAAACTGAAACCCTGGAAACCAAACAATCCCACCATATTTTTGAATTTGAAAGTCACACTTCTTTTTTCCGATAAATAAAAAAAGAAAAAAAAAATTGAGAAGCGCCCATGAATTCAGATCTTCCTGTACATTGGCAAGTTTTAATTTAAAATTTAAATTTTAAATCCACTAACATAATATATTATCTTTTAGAGATACGACAAAGTTCGAACACTAAATCTTTCTGGAGTAAAAATTATTTACTACTCGGGTGTCCCATGAAGTAATTCAATATTTCAAGTATAGAATATAAATTTAAGAACTCAATTTTATATCAATTAAGTCAATATTCTGGGTGTGTTATATAAATATGAAAATTTAAGTTGGTGTTGCTTTTTTTTCCCCTAATATTAGATAATCTTAAATTATAAACTCAAAAATTGTTTAAACCTTCCTTAAAACTATATCCAAACTTTGTATTATATTTCGTTCATATGATATAAATATTTACTGTCACCCTTAGTCCTATTGCCAGAATCACAAAATTTCAAGATTAACCTTTACTTAAATCAAATTAGTAGGTTTATAAAAAAAAAAAAAAAAAAAAAAAAGCCATGTCCTATAGATTACCTCAAAATAAAAAAATATAAAAAAAAAAGAAAAGGAAGATTCGAATGCTTACTAATTTTTCTTATGACTAAGAGGTAAAGCACTTTGCAATGGTAATGATGAGAGATATATACCCAAAATCTTCCTAGCGATGTGGTTGGCTAGACATTGTATCAAGTTGTGCAAGAGAAATAGAAAAGGTTATCTGCCTACGAATTATATGGTCTGCCACTCTTAATCAATTGGGTAAAATTTTGCCATAGTTTACGCATTAAAATATCCCATAACATAATTCTTTTTTATTGTTTTTTTTTTAATTTTTTGAGTAACTATGCCGTAATGTTTATTTGATGATTTTTGCTCGTCTTTGTATGAAAATCTTTTTTGATGTTAAAATGAAAATTTTTGGACGGAAAAAATTTTTAATATCTATTTTTGTTAAATGATTTAATATCACGTGGATTATTCTTATCAGTATGTTTTGATAAATTTTAATTAGGTTATTAATATATATTTGTAATTCAAATAAAAATCTAATGAAAAATTAATTAAAATAGGTTGATTGTGGACAGACCACAAAATTTTAATTTATTTAATTTAAAACTCATTTGATCCATATAACATAGCCGTTCGATTCCTTTTGAACCTTGGTTGTTCCTAATGAAAGATATTTGCGCCTCAAGTTATAAAAGTTAGGGTTTTCTCTCACAATTTTTTAAAATAATTTTTTAATAATGGGAAAAAATAAAATATAGTTGGTGGCCAATGAGTATACACGGCAAAATTAAGTTATTGATGTGAAGTTGTTCAAATCATGTGCACAATAAGAAAATTTATATATATATATATATATATATATATATATATATATATATATATATATTACATAGAATAGACTTTAATTCAAAACTTTTAAGGGAAATAAAATACTATCTTTGAATTATAACTTATCAGCGTAAGAAAACGTCTATTTGGGCACATCTAGAATCTTTCCTATTGCAAATTTGTAGAATCACAGATATTTTCTTGGGGGAGGGGGAAGCGGGTGCATCATGACTTCACGAAAAGGCAGTGCTTTTAAAAATCGAACCAAACTAGCTGATTCGACTGGTTCAATCATAATTATGAATCATTTTATAATTCAATTCGATTTTTATAGTTAAACTGAATGAAGTTTAATTTTATCAAAATTGTTTAAAATATATTAAAACCGATAAAATTAATAAATCGTTTAAATCGGTTCAAAAATAAATATAACTTTATTTATTTTAAAATATTATAATATTTGAATTATATATATATATATATATATGATATCATTTGATTAGTAAAATAATTTGATCGATTCGATCAATGAACCGATAGGTGAATTATTTACTGATTTGGTTTTAAAAATATTAGGAAAAGGCTAATTTATTTTCCAAATTGGGATGTAGGTGCTTCAGAATCCTGTTTAGGAAAAAATCCATAGGATATATCCTGTTCCCACTCATGTCCAAATGGTGTGGTGTGAGAATCATTGTGGTTCACTGAAGGTGAAACTCAAAAGAAGATAAGAAACTTAGGTAATTGGAAGCAAATTATGAGAAATCAAAGACGACAAGAAAAAGAAAAGTGGGAAATTATGTACTGTCCGATGAAGGCTACTTTTCATGTTGTCCACTCACACCAACCGTTGCCTCCTTTGTCCCAATTTCACTGTGCGCAAATTATACAACGATCACTTTTTTTTGTTTTTTTTCGTTTGATGATCATGTTCCCCATACTCAACTCCAAAACTAGGAGGAAAAGAATGTTGTACTCTCTTCGTGACGATGTTATAATTCTTTGTGATGGTACAATCTCTCTCTCTCTCTCTCTCTCTCTCTCTCTCGCACTAGGGCTCTTTGATTTGATTTGACCATCGTTTCTTTTTTTTCCAAAGGTAGGGCTCTTCTACGAGTTTTATACGAATTTAACCTAAAAAATAAAAAAAAAATTTAAAATAATCCAAACGAAAAAATATTTTCGTTTTTAATACGCATTTGTCAAGAGTCGAATACGCGACCCACTAGTAACAAAGTCCCCAGAGAGAGAGAGGAGCCCGTAGGGGAGGGAGAGAGAGGGGAGGAGCGTGGCGGGGGACAAAAGGGGGAGGGAGGAGCGCAACGGGGGTGGAGGAGGGAAGGAGAGAGAGAGGGGAGGATCATGGTGGTGTGCGGAGGGGGTGGGAGAGAGAGAGGGGAGGGCCGCGGAGGGGGAGGGAGGGAGAGAAAGAGGGAATGAGCGCAATAGGGGGTGGAGGGGGGAAGGAGAGAGAGAGGGGAGGGGCGTGACGGAGTGTGGAGGGGGGGAGGGAGGAGAGAGGGGAGCACGGCGCTCCTCCTCTGTCTCTCTCTCTCTCCCTTTTCTCTCCGCCCCCCGCGGCCGTCCCCCCTCTCTCTCCCTCCCCCCTCTGCACCCTGCCGCGCCCCTCCCCTCTCTCTTCTTCCCCCTCTGCCCCCCGTTGCACTCCTCCCCTCTTTCTCTCTCTCCCTCCCTTGGCAGACCCCCCGCCACCCTCCCCTCTTTCTCTCCCTCCCTCCCCCCTCCACCCCCTGGCCGCGCTCCTCCCCTCTCTCTCTTCCTCCCCTGGGGACTCCCATCTCTCTAGAGATTTTGTCACAGGTTGAAAACGTAATACAATGTATCGCGTCTCCAACTCTCAACAAATGTAATTTAGAAACGGAAATATTTTTTCGTTTGAATTATTTTAAAATTTTTTTTAATTTTTTAGGTTGAATCTATACAAAGCTCGCTCTTCTGCACCAATGCGACTCCCCAAGCTGTCTCTACATCTTCAATGTAGAGCGTGTTCCCGAGGGAATTTGTTGTTGCCTCGCCCCCAGGTGAGAAAATTCCACAAACATCATATTGGAAGACTTTTTTGAACCTTTGTATTATATATACTTATCAAATAAGTAATTTTTGCTCAACATTAATGACTAAGGGTGCTATGACATCATAGTCCAGTTCGGGTATTACAATTCCTAAACTCGGCTTGAGTGTAATTTAGGTGAGCTCGAACTTGTATTTTTTGAATTCGAACTCAAGTTCGAAGTGTCGTCGAATAATATCGTTGAGTAGTGTCGTTGGGTAGTATATATAATGTATTTAAAAAATATACATAAAAACGTAATTTTATATATAAAAATTATTTTTAAAAAATATAATTATAAATAAAAATTATTTTAAAAAAAAATTAATATCTCTCGGGTAGCTCGTCAAGTCTTTGACCTCGATACAGTTGAACTCGAACTCGAACTCGAACTCAATACCGAGTTACCTGAGCCCGAGCTCAGGCTTAAGCTTTGACTGCCGTGACATTACTCGAGTTTCATAACAACCTTATTAGTGGCTACTATAATGAAAAAAAATACAAAATGATAGGAAATCATTGAATTTGTTTATAAAAAATATATATAAACAGTGTTCTTCTTACCATTCTTAACTTGTATACGTTTTAAGTTAAAAATTTAAAAATAAAACCTCTCCACGGGTACCATGTGTATTATGAACAAAAAAGGTTAAGTATTATTTTTTCTTTTAATTTGACTATCTTGCGTAAGCATGCTTTATATATAATTTTACCCAAAATTTAAGATAAAGATAAATTAATTACCTTAGTTTGGAGTAAGGTAAAGGGGTGAAAACTCAAAAAAAAAAAAAAAAAAAACTATTATGCACTTTTTTTGGACATCTCCCTCTCTCCTATTTCTTTCTAAAAAAGGAAATAAACAACAATTATTACCAAACACTTTATCACAAGTGAAAATTTTTCCTAATTTGACCCCACAAGCGAAAAAAATATTTCTTATGGCAATAAGTTAGATGAAAGGAATATTTACGAGTAAATTTTATTGTTAAACTAATACTCTCATATCACATATGTTTATATTTGTAATTATAAGTTTATGAATTATGCCAACTCTTAGTTGTTTCGATGGTCTCACATCGGTTTTGTTAAATAAAATATTAAATTCGAATTTATATATAATAAAAATAAGTATTAAAAGAGTTTTAACATTTAAAAATCTAATTCAACTCGAATCGAATTTAGTTAGATTCACAATACTTATCAAATAACTATGATTTATCAAAAAAAATTGTTTATGAACTATTTATCATATTATATCAATAATAGTAAAATACTATTATTATAATGCTCCTATATTACGAACCTTGTCATTTGATTAAATCTAGATTTTTATAGTTACACTTGAAATGAAAAAAGAGAGATTCTTTTCAACCATATTCTAAGATTTTATCTTTTACTAACAATAACATTTGAATATCCCACGAACCTGACCTCATTTTTAGTTAAAGGAGTAAATACTTTAGCAAACATAATGACTAAGGGTTTCTTTGCATAATATATGTTTCGTACTCGGTTAATGATTTAGTAAAATTAAATGTTAAAATTTTTAATTAAATTTTAAATTTTAAATTTAAAAATAAAAAAATTTACGTTAAAAAATTCATTCTTAAATAAGGCTCACGTAAGTTTAAGTCAACGTCACACTAAATGCCTGCGTTGGTTTAAAAAAAAAAAAAAAAAAAAAAAAAATTTGCCTCAAACCGCATGTGAAAAGATAGAAGTAAAGCACGGACGATAACAGCCACATGATCGGCCCTGGGCGCCAGAATCATACGGAGACAAGACCCATCGAAGACAATGGATCGTGCTAGTGCCCACCAAGTGAGTGGCCTTATCTCAACGATAGACGATGATGTAACATATAAATCTTTCTACGGACAATGTCCCTGTCAACGCGAATAATGATACATGAATTCAATAATAAGATAATGGGTTAAATTATACATGATAATTTATTTTAATAAAAAATTAAAAAATTTTAAATTTAATAATTTTAAATTAATGAAAATATCTTTTAAATAAAAAGATTATATGATACTAGGATTAACATTAGTTAACGTTAAGTCATTTGATTTTTAATTTATTTGATTTCTTTGTTATTATTCTTTCAATAATTATAATTCTCTCTCTTTTTCTTATTAGGAGGAGGGTCGAAGGAAAGGAAAGAGAGATTTAAGCTAAAAAAATACGATCAAGAGAGAAAATTTTGATATTATTAAAACCAATTTATTTTTATATTTTTAATTCTTTCAATATTTACGATTTCAAATAAGATATGGACCCACATGAAATTCTACATTAAAAAATTATCAAGTGAGATGAACTCTCCTGGTCCTCGCCAACAATTAAACAAAACGAGCAACCTGTGATATAAATAAATAAAATAATAAATATGTCATCATTATTGAAAAATAATAAAAAAAGAACAATATGTTTCTATCTCACTAGATAATTCTTTATGAAATGAAAATCCATCGGAAAATCATGGAAAATTTTCGGAATATTTCGATTATTTTGATGTACGTGTATAGACATTCGCGGATTAGTTTCAACCCGATTTTTGAGATGGAAGTTGAGGGTCTTACTTTATTAATGATTTTTATATTAAAAATTTTTAAAAGGGGTCAAAGACGTAATAATGATGTGCAGAAAGGAAGAACACGAAGATGCCTTTGAAAGGACATTTTTAGGTATGATAGAATTGGTCGAGGCTGATGGAGTGGGGTACTTGCGCATATAAGCAGTGAATCAAGTACTAATGTGTTAGTGGAAATCCCCGTCAAAGGTTTGTTATATAAATCATAATACCAAAAAAGCAATGTGTACAAATTTACTCCTAATTGCTTCTCTCTCTTTCTCTCTCATATTTGATATTCATATAATCGCAGTGGATCAGTAAAAGAAAAACTATGTACGTTAATAAATGAACACACCAAATCTGCAATGCTTTTTAATTAAAATCCTTAAACCCCGCCCCCCCCCCCCCACATAATTTGACCAATCCGGCTACCAAAGATGATGGAATTTGGTAACAGATAAGTGTCACCGTTTCATTGGATAGATCGGATTGGACCACATTGTTATCGTGTATTGATTTTATTTTTTTATTTTTATTGATCAATATTTAAATTTTATTCAATTAATCTAATATTTGTGATTTAAAATCATATCAAAAGAGCAGGCTAATTGGAAGAATATAGCTATTTTTGTCGAGGCGTACATGCACTTTTTCTTATTGAGAGAACTTGCTTTGTTCGGGTGCTTCTTAAAGTGATCTTCTGATTGCTCATTTAAATATCCCTATTAAATGGGTTTTAACTCTCTCTCTCCCCAAAATGTAGGACGAAAATAAAAAGGTGGAATTGCCCCGCATAGAAGTTTTGAAGTTAGTGCATGTTAGCGTTTAAGTTTATCACTTTTGATGCCCAGCAAAAACAATACTCACTCCTGTATATTTACATTTTTTTTTTTTTGGAGGTTTTAATAAAAGAGAAACACCATGAGCTTAGAGTTAAGCATGAATGACGTATTCGTGACATAATTGTTTTTTTTTTAATCGTACAAAAATCTGAATTTATGATTATCAGGTTAGAGGAGGGGATTTGTACCACTAAACTGTCATCTTAGGAACGACATAATTGTTTTGTTATAGTGCAAACTATGAACTCTTATAGTGGTCTGGTATTAATTTTTTTTAATTAAAATATCGAATTTGATTTTTTAAAATATAAAAAAAATTATACCGAAAAGTTAATTTTTAAATAGATCTCATAATATATGAATAGAATTAGTCAAATAAATTGGATATAGGTGGATTAAAAAAATAAAAAAAGTAACAACTCTCTTCTTTCGCGGCCAAAAAAGGAAAAGCAATCAACTATTTATATGTAATACTCAAGATAAAAATAAGTTGATAACAAAATCTTACCATTCATCCTGGCTCAATGATTAAAGTCGGAAAGATTAAAGATTCCGGGGATTTTTCTTTTTAATTATTTTTTATTGGGGAACAAAAAAAAGAGATTCTAGAAGATAGATCTAACGTCACAATTGTTTTGATGAGAGCAGCCCACTTCTTTTTAACTTTCATCATGTACGTACTTGAAATTATCTAGCTTATGCTTTTCTTTTCACCCTGTGGACAAGACTAGACACGTTGGATAACAGATGACAAAACTAATTTAATAACTAAAATAATATATTAAAAGCCATGGAAGATTACAAATTATATATACTTTTTCAAACAATAATTATATTGTATAAATTTTATTTTATTTTATTTTATGGGTTACGTGAAAAGTTATGAGACAAGTAAGAGATAAAAAAACGAGAATAAGAAGGCATGACCGATATTTTATTAGTCCAATGATACGAACGCAATATTCTATTAATAAAAAAGGGAAAACTAACCCTTTAATGGTTCTGATAGTTAATTCAAATCGAATTATTTACAATCAATAAATTGGTTACTGGATACTGTTCACTCAAGAACTATTAAATTTATTCACATATATCGGATGCGTGAACTCTCGATCAAAATAGTGATTACGAGATCGAACCACTGTCATAAATTCACAAACCTCAACCCAAAATCCAATGAATTTAATATGACGAGAGAAATTTTCTTACTCGAAAATTTCTTAATTCCTTAATATCTTTTCACACAAGAGAATGTATGTCTCTTTCTGTTAGCTTTTCTCACTCAACCTCTCAATTTCAAGTAATGTGCGGAGGGAGTTCTTCTAAAAACAACCCACAAATTTTTTTTTTTTTTTTAATTTTTTCATGTAAGAAGTCTTGGAGAGATTTAAGGGGGAAAGTCGGGACGATGGTTAGTTAGTGGGATAATAGAGTTATCCAATTATTCCAAATTTAAAATTTTTTTTATTTTTTGTGGTAAATACCCTTACGCTGGCATATTTACCAATATCTCCAACTTACACACGAGTACATTTTATATCCGTCACAAAATCACAACTCATGTGATCTACCAAATCATCTTACTAGATTTTCAAACAAGATTGTGAGTCATGCGACCGGCGAGTACATTTACAAGCAAAGAATTCTCAATACACCTGTTAGAATGACCTAGAAATCACCGTTAGTACAAAAAAGAACTTACTATATCCCAAACTCAACGTAGTTGCATTCATCAATCTACTTTCCCCATCAAAAGTGGTTCCTAATCATTTCTTGACTATGTATTTATTATTATTTTTGAATCCCAACATTGATAAATATAATAGGCCGACTAGTGAATACTACACTATGATATAATTTCGATTGGTTCCTTTTCTCAAACTCGAATTTATCGGTTTCAATTTTGCCGATTTCTTAGAGCTGCCCCTTAGAGTTTAATTATCTCTGAACCATAGATAAACAGATTAAATAAGCAGACACTGAATCAAAACTTTTAGAAATAGTCGAAAATAATAAGTGTACAAGAGATTTCACCCAATGGATTTTAGGTCTCATCCAATGGATCTCGGGTCTCACCCAATGGATCTTGGGTCTTAGAATTATATTATCGCCTCAAATAACAACTCTCACTATCCCATGGCCGTTTTATCATGTGGTATAAAACACGTGCAATAGTATTATTCCCCTATCTCTCAAAAAGGTATATGTCAGATTTCTCTAACCTTATGCAGGTATGGAACTCAGTCTACATATAACACTTTATCCAGAAATCTCAGAGACAATATCATTAGATGCAGATAATATCTGATATCTCAAATTTGACTACTTATAGGCAATATGGATGTGGGTATGTCCATACTAGTTATATCGCATATGATCGCATATGATCTCATCCTGAACACGTATCAGAGTGATTTATGTTCTAAGAGGGCCACTCTCAAAATTTCTTACGACTAGAAACTATCTCATTGCCTCTCACTCAGAGTTAGAGGTGGTCACTCGTATGAGAGAATCGACCAGGAGAATCGACCATGTCTGTCTGATATATTTTTTATCACAACCTATTACAGAATATATGATAATACACAAGTGTAACAAATAAACTTGTAACTGAATAATATACGTATATCATATATATCAATAAATATAAAAAAAAAATACCAACATGGTACAAATGAGAAATGTTAAATTACATGTAAACCCAATGATTTCAGATGTCTTACAAAGAAATCTCTCACAATTGGTTTGGTGAATGGATCGCCACCATACTATATGTAAAAGTGTACTTAATCATTATTACACTCTTCTTGGTGATATCTTTCACAAAATGGTATCTGGTATCAATATAGTTCGTTCTACTATGATACTTAGGATCTTAAGAGTAGACAATGGCGGGTTGATTATTACAATAAATTATCATTGGTTTTCCACTATCTGCCACAACTCTTAATTCATTCAGAAATTTTATAAGTCAAACATTCTCCTGCACTGCTGCTAAGTATGCCACAAGTTCAATCTCTATCATAAATAGAGATACACAGATTTGATTCTTACTTCTCCAAGATATAGTATCGTTATTTAGCAAAATAGCAAAACCTAATATCGATTTGTATTTATCTAGATTGCTACCTCAGTCGGCGTCTGAAAACCCAATGAGACGCAAATTACCTCCTTCGAAACACAAAGGGAGGTCTGCGATTTACTTGAAATATCTCAGAATCTTTTTCTCTGCTCTTTAGTGAACCCTTCCAAGATTCAATTAATATCTACTCACTAGATCTACTGCAAAACAAATGTCTGGTCGTGTACGCCTCATCACATATACTAGACTGCCCATTGCAGTAGTACAAGGGATTTTACTGATCTTGTTTATTTCTTCCTAAGTTTTAAGGCACATGTAAAGACTCCGGTTTTCACATGTAACGATAGAGTATCTATTGGGTTGGAATCACTCATCTCGAAATGTTTAAGAATCTCCTGATGTAGAACTCTTGTGAAAAAGTCAATATCTTTCTCGAGTGATCCCTCTAAATCCAAACTCCAAGAGTAAACTAAGTCTCACATATGTCTTTCATATTAAAACTCAATAATAATCATATTTTAATTGTCATCAGATACTTTCTGCTGTTCTCGACTAACAGAATGTTATCCACATATAAGAACAAAATCACAAAGGAATTAGTGAAATGTATTAGGTACACGTAATGATTTTTCTTGATCATCACAAACCTATAAGATATCACATTCTCATGTGATTTCAAATACCACTGTCTGGATGATTGTAAGGCCGTATATTGACTTCCGAAATCGATAGAACTAATCCTCCTGACCTGTTAGAATGAACCAAGAGGATTGTTTCATGTAAATTTCCTCATCCAAATTTTTGTCAAGGAAGACAATTTTTATATCCATTTGGTGTAACTCCAAATCCATATTCATAACAATTGCTAAAAGTAAACGGATCGAGATAAATTTGATTACTGATGAGAAAGTCTCACTGTAATCCACGCCCTTAGTCTGAGTATAATATTTGACTACTAGAGGGCCTTATACCCCTTCACCAATCCGTCAGTCTTTCTTTGGATCTTGAGAATCCAATTGTTCCCAATGGTCTTTCTACTCTCAAGCAAATTAACTATGTCCCAGTCCTTATTGATTCTCATCAACTTCTTCTCTTCATCCATGGCCTTCAACCAATGGCTCTTCGCAGGACCCTCGACAGTCTCTTGGACCACTTTAGCTTTCTCATCATTCTCAAGAGTTACAATGAGAATCTCATTCTCAATTGGGTAGAGATGTTTAGGTACACATCCTCAACTACTCCTACATGAGAGGGAATCTATTCACCTTTAAATGGATCGTTACCACTGGGACCAAGATTTGTAATGGGTTTTTGAGTCTCGCCACTGGACTCAACTGAGTAACAAGATTCAATTTCAGTGACAGTACCGTCTGTATGATCATCTAAGAACACAAACCTCTTGGAGTGATTTGAGTATTTTATAAAGATACACTTCTTTTCTCTCGGGTCTAACTTGCCGCATGGATACGTAAAATCATGAACATACGCGACACAATCCCATGGTCTTAAGTGACTAAGGCCAGACTGTCTTCCTGTCCAAAACTCATATGGGGTACTGATTACTTATTTTGATGAGACACGGTTAAGAACGTAAACTGCAATCAATAAAGTATTTCCCCAATGAGAGAGACAAATTGGCCTGTGCCATCATAGAGCTCATCATCTCCAAAAAAGTCTTATTCCTCCTCTTAACTACTCCATTTTGCTAAAAAATAGCAGAAATAGTCAGTTATCTCGTAACATCCATCTCAAAACAAAGCTTTCTGAATTGTTCAAACAAATACCCGTACCCTTGATCGATTCTGAGAGCTTTCACTCTTAAATCTAATTGATTCTCAACCTCACTAATAAACCTCCTGAATTATTCTAGTGTCTCAAACTTGTACTAGATTAAATAAACGTAACCGAAATGCGTGTTTGTCTATAAATGTAATAAAGTACACAAATTAATTTCAGACTCTCACGCTCATAGGACCACAGATATCCGAATGAGCTAATTGCAATGGAGTCTCAGCTCTCATCGCCTTGCGAAATGGTTTTTCTTGTAACTTTGTCGGCCAAACAAAACTTACAAACTAATTGGTTCATCCTTTCTTACCCTATATGCCCAGGTCTACTATGTCATAATTCATATCATCATTTTACGCAATCAAATGTAAAGGTAATAGAATAATAATAAGAAATACCATTGAAAGAAATAATATCCAGTACATATAGTCAATCATGAATAAAATCAGAACAGATCATAGAGCTATCATAACTAATAGAAACAATAAAGTTTTTAAATAACAAAACATATCCTATATGGTTTAAACAAAGTACTGAAATCAAATTTTATCGAATATCCGGAATATAAAGAACATCATTTATATACAGAATCTGACTACTTTGCAACTCTAAGTTACAAGTGTCAATCTCTCTTACGACGACGAATGCTCCGTTCCTTATGTAAATCCTTCCAACTTGAGGATTCACTTGGCAGAACTCTACATATGTGCTCTTGTCTCGAGTTTCGTGGTCAGTGGTTTCTGAGTGTACAATCCACAAAGTAGAGAAATCAGTAAGTATCACAATAGATGAAACAAAACTCAAAACACGTAAAGAAGAAGGATATTCATTCCGCTTGTCACACGCACAAGTGAAATGACCAACTCTACCACAGACGTAACACTTCATTAGTTTTATCAAACTCTTTTTTCCCGCACTTTTGTACCTTGTTATTGAATTTCTCAGATGATTGCTTCTTGCTTGAACCTCGAGCCTCATTCTCATACTTTTTCCATTTACGTTTGGTGCCACGGGAACTCTTACTCTACTCCGCCATATAAGCATGATCCGAGTATGGCCTACTCGCCTCCAAGCACTCCTTCTCGAGCTCACAGTGCCTGCTCACTTCAGTGAAAGTATGAATACTCTCGTCATTTGAAATGGGCTTGCCCGCATTCCTTAACACGACGATCATATTTGACATTTGCATCAAATATTGCATCATTATATGATCAACCCTTTTCTTATAAGTGATAAACTTATAAGTCAACATGCTCATCTTAGGAGTTGAAAAAGAGCATCATAATACTCTTTTAGAGTAAGTCAAACTAATGTAGCCATAGGATATTGCTCATAGATTGGGATAATGTCATCGTGCATGCTACTCAGAAGGATTGCCCTAGCATGACCATCCTTTCTCTTCTATGCATGAAATGTCTTTTGATTCCATCTCGGCTAAAGCGTAATACCCTACCAAGGTCCACCATCTCGTGTCTCAGAATTTTAGAAAGATTCTGTTCCTCGAGAAAAATCTTACAATTATCACCATTCAGTTTATCTCCCTTGCAAAAATCTTATACGACATTTTTATCGCAACAAGAGAGACTTTAGTAATTTATTTATATTTATTCTCATATTCTGTGTACCATTTAAATCAACAAGTCCTAAACAACTTGAGTATAGACCCCAAAGCGAGTGTATGAGTCAATGGACACCATACACCACAACCTGAGACTGTATCTTACTATCCGAATTTGGATTTGACACACAAACCTATAAAAAGTCATTAATATGGATGTAGAACTCTTAGAAAATTGAAAAAAAATACTTCGAAATGACCTAATGTATCGTCGGAGGTCCCACGCGCCGATGGTGGCACCCTACGGCTGGTTGTGCATTGGCACATGCGCCACAGTGCATGGGTCATGCACCTACATGCCCGTGACCTGCGTCTCGATGGGTCAGAATGACCCGAACCACCCCAATCCTGTTTACGTGCCTCATCGTGCGTGAACTTCACATGCCAGCTTCCCTGAGCCTCATGCTCCTCCTATTTGCGTGCATGTCACGGCTCGCGGGTTAGGTCGGGTATTCTTCGCCCAATTGTTCTGCAACCAGGTCCTCGCGACCTGGCTGTTGGAAAAATATTTTTCCGACCACTTGTAATGTTGTTTTTCAACCAAAAATTATAATTGTGCATCCTTGTCATGGCCCTATTTTAGGAGGATTTAACCCCTACAAATGATGGATTCAAAAACCCTTGTCATGGCCCACCTTGCCTATGCTAGAAAACTCAGTTTCCAATGACAATAACAAGCAATTTATACATCAAAATGTAGATCAGATAATGAAAAACACATATAAACCAATTTTATAGATCAATTCATCATCTAACGTGATAAATCTAAGGTTTTGATGTCTGTACGATCGAATACTTCAACCAGATTTTTTATGGTTTAAATATGTTCAAAAAATTCAATAAAAATTATTTTTATGATCCTTAGGCGTTGGGTTTTCTCATGGTATTCTCGGATTCACGAAAGTCATCCATAATCTGAATCCTAAATTTTAAACCCTACACATTTTATACCCGAAATAATTCTAAATTTTTTTTTTTTATAAATCTAACGTGTTCTGATACTAATGTTAGATTTATTTATATGTTTCGGAAGCGTGATAAATCAAAAAAATTAAATAGTTGGAATTTTCGGGTAAATATTTTATTGTGTAGTCTACCAAAAAATAATCGAACTGCAAATCGCGAACTCTCTCGATCTAAACTCTTGGTCGGGATGATGATCACAAAATCGAACCACTATCACATATTAATGATATTTCAACCCAAAATCTAATGAATCCAATATGACAAGAGAAATTTTCCTATTTGAAAATTTCTCAATTCTTCAATATATTTTCACACAAGAGAATGTATGTGTTTCTCTATTAGGTTATCTCACTCAACCTCTCAATCTCAAGCAATGTGGAGAGAGAGTTCTTTCAAAAACAACTCACAAAAATTGCTCTTTTTTTTTCATGTACGAAGTTATGGAGAGATTTAATGGGGAGAGTTGGGATAATAGTCGGTTAGTGAGATAACGGGTGTTATTTCATTATTCTAAATTAAATTTTTTTTGTGATAAAATGTCCCCACGTGACTACATGTACTAACAAAAACAAAAAAATTGGAAATAAAGAGGCATAGAAAATCTTACCGATGAAAATCTAATAAAAATAATTTTGATTCCGGAAATTTCAGTAGATAACACGAAGGTAGGAAATCTTTTAAAATCCTATTACAAGTTATAATACTTCAACATTGTAAAAGGCATTAGAAAAATATAAATAAACGCAGACATTCTATCACTATTGATGAATATTATAAAGAATTGAAATGCCAACATTTATTTAATTGCCATAATCTCACCTATTCTTTTTATAATAGCTACAGAAACTAATACTAAAACTTGTTTAAGTATTGAGAAGAGAAATCCCTTGTGCTTGATATATATGGAAAAAATAGATATTGAGAGAATTTTATCTTTTAAAATTTCATTCGATTCAAAGCAAATTTAATTACCTCCGACGTGATTACTGTATACCGATAATTTAAAAAAAAAAGACACATGAAAAACAATATTACAAAATGCACTACTAGAAAATAAGATATCAGTGACAGAAATATCCGTCACTAATAGTAAAGATTTCGTTACTGATAAGTATTAACCAGAAAAATTTTCCATCACTGAAAATCTCCTTGATAAATATTAATGATGGAAAACTATCGGTTGTTAAATTTAGTAACGGATTAGTGATGAAAAATTTCTGTCACTAAATATTCCGTCGTTAATTTGTCATTGATTTCAAGCCATATATAAAATTTCAGCAACGGATTAGTAACGAAAATATTCTATTACTAAAAGTTTCGTCACTAAAACCTTTACATAATCAGTTGGTGCCCACCCACCCGCCCACGCCCTGTCTTTTTTTTTGTTCCAAAAACTATCATCACACAGACTCAAACCAGCACACACCCGCTCGCGCTTGCGCCTCACACACCATTATGCCACAATGTCATTTGTGATCTTTTTTTTTATTCGTTATTTTATTCTCATATTTTTTTTAGAATAATAAAATAACATAAAATGCTAATTTGTTAGAAAATAATTAAATAATAAAATGTTAACTTAAAATACAATAATAAATTATTTAAAAATAAAATAATATTATTCTTTAAAAAAATAAAATAAAATGCTAATTTAAAATATTATAAAATAATATGATAAAATAATAATATAAAATAATATTATCAAATAATAAATATCAAATAATATTATCAAATAATAAATATTATCAAATAATATAAAATAATGAAATATAATAAAATAAAACAACCGACTATTATTTATCATATTATTTTAATTTTCTTTTATTTTATTTTATAATATTATTTTATTTTATTTTATAATAAAACAATAAATAATAAATAAAAAAAAGAAAATCACAAATGACATTGTGGTATAATAGTTTGCGGGACGTAGGCATAGGCGGGTGTGTGCAGGTTCGAGTTCATGTGATGACAGTTTTTGGAGCAAATGATATTCTGTAGCTGATAGCTTCAATCTCTGAAATCAGCGACGAAAAATTTTCATCGCTGATTCGTCGGTGATATTTACTTTATTTATTTTATAACGTCTGACGTTAATTTATCACTGATCTCTCGTTATTTTTGACGGATCTTCTTCCGTCGCTAATACTCTGTTTTATTGTAGTGATAGTAGCACATATTGTTGCCAATTTTTATTTAAACACTGAATAATTATTCAAATAAATGAAACTTTATCTGCTATTTTTATCTTCTCTCTTTAATGATGTATATGGTTTCTTTTTTTTTGAATGAATTTATCTTTTATAAAAAATATATATTTATTCATTTGAAGGAGCAAACATAAGAAGAGTAACCAAAATCAGGATATTTTACCCGATCTATGAAGTGGGATGTGATATAAAGTTTCACAATGTAACCTTAATATCTCTAATCAATCACCATCATGCCCTTTTACTCTCTTATGAGCGAGCACAATTTATAAATCATCTACTTTTGTCACAAAGTTCAAATGTTTAGGACAACCAATCTCCAATGATTCGATTCAAAGACACTCCATTCTTAATTTTGTTCATCGTCTCATATTTGACTTTTTTTTTTCCATTTTATAGAATTGTTTGTCACCGTCAGAAAACACGGTATCAGCGTCGAAAATTTCTATCACTGAAAGTTAAAAATCTATCGCTAAAGGGTATTAGCGACGGATTTAGTGACGAAAAAAATCTGTCGTTAAAAATGACATCGCTAATTTTTACCGACGGAATTCTATCCGTCGTTAATATCAGCGACGAAAATTATCCATAGCTAAAAAAATCCATTACTAATTTCCGTCGCTGATAAAAAAATTAAAAAATAATCAATGGAAAAATTTTCCATATCTGTCGCTAATTCTTGAACCCCTCAAAAGAACACATAATTCTTGAACCCCTCAAAAGAACACATGCCCGCACGTGCACCGCCCACTCCCCAAACCGCACCTGACCCACCCACCCTTCAGCTCGACCCACCCGCCTGCTTGTTTTAATCTGTGTAAAATGTCTTCAAAATGTCTCTGGCTTGCATCGAACTCTGGCACACGTACATTATAAGCAACAAAACCACTAGACCAAGGTTAATAATATATTCTTATACTTTTTTATTTATTATCTTTATTTCATATTGTTTATTAATAATAAAATAATATAAAATGATAATTTATAATAAAATAATATAAAATGATAATTTATAATAAAATAATATAAAATGATAATTTATAATAAAATAATATAAAATGATAATTTATAATAAAATAATATAAAATGATAATTTATAATAAAATAATATAAAATGATAATTTATAATAAAATAATATAAAATGATAATTTATAATAAAATAATATAAAATGATAATTTATAATAAAATAATATAAAATGATAATTTATAATAAAATAATATAAAATGATAATTTATAATAAAATAATATAAAATGATAATTTATAATAAAATAATATAAAATGATAATTTATAATAAAATAATATAAAATGATAATTTATTATAAAATAATATAAAATGATAATTTATTATAAAATAATATAAAATGATAATTTATAATAAAATAATATAAAATGATAATTTATTATAAAATAATATAAAATGATAATTTATTATAAAATAATATAAAATGATAATTTATTATAAAATAATAAAATAATAAAATTTAAGCTTAAAAAAATTTAAAAATTAAAAAATTAAAAAAAATCTGTGACTAATCCGTTGTTAAAATTTCCGTCGGTAAATTTCCATCGCTAAAAATTGTATCGCTAATCCTTCATTGATAAGTTTTCAATGTATATATATTCTTTTACTGTTTAGGGTTTACCGATGGAAATATTTCCGTCGCTAATCGGTCGCAAATATTTTGGTATTATGTCTACCGCAAATCCGCAAATCCGTCGCTGTTAATAACGGATTTTTGTCCGTCGGTAATTTTTCGTCGTTGAAGATATATTTTTTGGTAGTGTGTTGACTCCAAGATCATGGTCATTTACATGCATGATCATGCTAGCCATGAGGTGTGGGCATTTTTTTTTCCTTCTTCTTTGTTTTGATTACTTTCTTTTAACTTTTTACCTTTACATTATGCTCCAATTTTGTTGTGTATAATTATTTAAACGGATAATATTATACAATAATGGGTGATTTTCTAAATTTCTAAGGAATTCATTATTTAGGTTATTTTACCACTTTATAGTTATTGTTACGGTAATTAATTTTTAAATAATTAAAAATTATTTTAATTATTATCTAACCTGACGATTATCATTTAAATAAATATTACGGGATAATAAAAAGTTTTGTAAGTTTGATGTAAGTAACAAAACCCTGGATAAACAATTAGAAAAGAAATAATAGTCAAATCGAAGGATCATGTAGATTTTAATTTTTTTGGTGCATACACATAGGGGCTCGAATGGGAGCATATTATATGGGGAGGGAGAATGTGTCATTTGAACTGAAACTTATTGGCAAGGATCATGTAGATTGAACTATATCTTTTTACCTTTCCGCACACAACGTGGGCAAGCGATGGATCTATCATTTTTGTTAGAAGTTTATTCTCCGTCTATTTTTATTTTTATTTTTATTTTTACCGATAATCGTTATCCGATAACAGTGGTAGAGCTATGTATACATGAGGGTGGGCAATTTTTCTACTAAACTAAAATAATTTTATTAATTTTTACATGTCAAGTAAATATTATTTACATTCAACCCAAAATATTATCTCTTCTAAAATTGTCATTCTGTTCCATAAAAATATATTACCCTCACTGTCCTTAGGTCTTTGATAATTATATTACATTCAATTAAATTGAATTCAAATTAAATTAGGTTAGATTTTTAAAAAGTAAAATTCCACCGGCATTTATTTTCGTTCATGGTAGAGAACAATGGTGGCCCAAGGGGTGATCACATCAGGTCAATAAACACCTGTGCACTTCTCCACATTTTGCAACATCTGCCTTCAATTTAAGTCTTTATATGCTATTTTTGGGTACTATGGCCCACTTTAGGGTAATCCGCATAAAATTTCGATTAAATAAAGTTTTTGAATTAAAGATAATAAAGAATTTAAATTTTCAAATAAAGAATTTAACTATAGAGTAAGAGATAAATTTCAATATGCTTTTATATCTGGTAAATAATTTTTTAACCAAAACAATAATAAAATTTATGCTATAAGTATATGTTAAAACCTTTGAACTTAAAACGAAGGGTTTTACCCAAAAAGGGAGCCCTTCTTACCTCATTAGTGCATCACTGCCCCAAGAGCAATGTGGGATAACCAGCCGCCTAGAGTACATTTACATTATTTAAATAAATAAATATTACGTTAATATAACATTCTTGATTTTATAAGAAAATACAACTTTTAATTATTCGATATTGATAAAATGAGTTTTGATGATTAATAAATGTGAGCAAATGATGAGCAAAATTTAAATTAGATGATAAGCAAAATAATTTAAATTAATGAAAGCTTAATTTGTAAGAAATTAGAACATATCTTAAAATGGTTAAAGATAGATAACTTAATCTCAAACATAAACAAATCAACTCATCCATGAGACAAGCTGACTCACTAAGTGTTGAATAAGCTCTAAACAAAGACATACCGTTAGACTAGTCAACTAGAGAAAAACTCAAGTTGCTCGCCTTATGGTACTGATAGATTGAATTTAGATAGTAACTCAGTCAATTTGACTCACCTAAGGACACCAGTCGACTTATAGAACTCTCTGGAAAATATGATTAAGTTAAATTTAATGATCAAATCAACCTATCCAAAAACATAAGTCGACTTATCCAATAGGGCTACTTGTCATTGTTTTGTTCTCTCATTTGAATTGAGCAAACTGCCAAATGACATCGTTGAAGATAACATTTGAATGTCTCTTAAGATATTCCTCAAATATTCACTTATGTCCAAATTCAAATTTGAATGATTGCCCAAGGAATG
Source organism: Dillenia suffruticosa (assembly GCA_033439265.1). Classification (NCBI taxonomy): domain Eukaryota; kingdom Viridiplantae; phylum Streptophyta; class Magnoliopsida; order Dilleniales; family Dilleniaceae; genus Dillenia; species Dillenia suffruticosa. The sequence continues at coordinate 6,852,009 of JAVTVX010000027.1, forward strand.
CCCGAGTAACTTCCTCTGATATCCATAATCGTTGTGTCACACGTACAGAATCGATTGCATCTTAACTGGTTGACCTGTGAAAGTTCCCAAGTAGACTTGTCTCCTTTTGAGTAGTCAACTCCTTTATTGTCCATTGTGACAAACAATGTTGTCTGTGTTAACCTTAATGAAACTTCACAATTTTTAGTATTCATGAGCCATTTGTGATAATCTATTGATTACTTAAGTTAATTTTCCCGAATAGTCATAATTGCCTGTAACTTCCTGTGTCTCCCACCAAATGGCAGCTAATGCCAGGGCAAACTCCTATGTCATTTTCTTGGCCCGATCCAACCTCCAACCATTTCTCTACTCCGAATCATCCATGGAAATGCTGCATTTTGCTTCAAACCGAACATTCAAACTCCCTTGGATGCACCAAGTTGCCTATGCCCCCTTGCTTCAGTATGTGTCGGCTCGTGTGCATTCTATGAGCGCATGCTCCTGGCTCCATCCTACTCTAGATGCAATGTCTTGTTCACCACAGCCTCCCCCCGCTAGTTGTGCTCCAGTGGCTCTACGCAGCCCACGTGCTAGGCGCATCATGCGCCTAAGGGTATGACACCATAGCACATGCTAAGCCATAGGCCAAACTCGTGATGCCTAGCAAAAATAGGTATATGTTAGTGTTTGAATACTGTAACTTTTGATGCCTTCCAAGATCAACACTCAGTCTTGATGTATATTTTCATTTTTTACTTTTTGGAGGTATTAATAAAAGAGAAATACTATCATCTTGGAGTTAATCATTAATGTCTTATTCATGACATAATTGTTTTGTTATAGTGCAAGTTATTAACTCATGTAGTGGTTAGACATCACTTTTTATTAATCAAAATTTTGAATTTGAGTTTTGAGAATAGAAAATTAGGTTCTGTGAGAGCTTACCCTCTAAGTGAATTCTATAGTATTTGAATCAAATTAATCGAATAAATTTGGATATCAATCGATTTTGAAAAAAAAAAATCAACTCCCTTCTTTCCCGGCCAAGAAAAGAAAAAATATGTATATTTAATACTCTAGATAAAAATAAGCTAGATATCAAAATCTTATCATTCATTCTGGCTCAATGATAAAAGTTGGAAAGATTAAAGATTCCGTAGATTTTTTTTTAATTATTTTTTATTGGGGAATAATAAAAAAAAATCTGAAAGATAAATCTAAAAGTTGGAAAGATTAAAGATTCCGTAGATTTTTTTTTTAATTATTTTTTATTTGTGTTGATGAGAGCAGCCCACTTCTTTTTAACTTTGATCATATACGTACTCGAAATTATCTGGTTTATGCTTTTCTTTTCACCCCATAGACAAGTCCAGACATGTTGGATAACCGATGACAAAATTAATTTAACTTCTAAAATAATATATCAAAAGCCATGGAAGATTACGAACTATATGTCTACTTTTTCAAACAAGAATTATATTATGTAGATTTTATTTAATTTTGTTTTATCGATTACAAGGATAGTCCATGAGTCAAGTAAGAGATAAAAAGGATGAGAAATAAAGGGGCATAACCAAGCTTTGTTGGGAATGAAAAAGGAAGTATTAGAAAAGTTTGTTTCCTTAATAGATTTAACAATTAACTCGATTTGAATTACTCGGAATCAATAAATTAGTTATTTAATATTAAAAAAAAATAAAGAGGCATAGAAAATCCGACCAATGAAAATGAAATTAAAAAACTTTTTTATTCCAAAAATTTCAAAAGATAATGCGAAAGTAGGAAATCATTTAAAATTGTATCACAAATTTTAATTCTTCAACATTGTAAAGGTCAGGGCGGAGCCAAAAAATTCCTTTCGGAGAGTCATAAAACAATAATTAATAAAAATATATTAAAATTCATATAATTCTAATTAAAAATAAAAAAAATATATAAAATAAAATAAATAATTTATAAAAGTTGTGATCTATGCTTTTGAGAAAATTGCTGTTGACTAAGAGAAAAATTATGTTTTTTTTAAATTGTGCTATTATTTGAATCGTTGGTAATTATTTTTCTTAAAAAAGGAATCAATTGTCTTTTCTCTTATAACTGATTCTTTGTCTTTTTTTTTTTTTTTTGAATCTCTGAACAAGAAAATAAAGAAAATCAAAAGCTACCGTAGAGAAAAAAATTGAGAGAAAAATTTGAGAGAAAAAAATCCTATATTTTTAGTAAATTAGGATAACTTTTATCGAAAAGAGGGTCGTTATATATACATATTTCAAACCCTAACTCTACCAATAGACAGTAATCTCTGACTATGGAGTTTACTAAAAATAGAGAATATCGTATTTATCTAATATAACTGATAGATTATTTAATATATATAAATCATATAGACAAAATATTGATAGTCCAATATTATACAGACAAAATATTAATCATATCTAAAAATAGTAAAAGAATTATAAAAAAAATATTAACTAAGTTATAAGACAATTAAATATTATACAGTAGGTAAATAATTTAATAACAACATGTAGAAATAGTAAGAATATAATATATAGTAGATAGAGAATTTGATAAGAATGTTAGTGGCTTGTGACGACAACATGAAAAAAAGGGAAAAAAAATGTATAAGAGTGTGTTAATATAGATTTTTAAAGAGCACCTCAAAATTGTTTACTCGTGGCAACTATTATTAGTTGCATCATTATAGCAGTTGATGGTACGTGGTCCAACAACTTATTATCATGAAATCTTAGCAAACCCATAATCATAAAATCCGCAAACCACTAAGCAGCCTCTCGGTAAACACTATTAAGTGGTCTCTCAGTCCCTACCTTACTTCTCTCCGCATGTTGCCTAGTCATTATCTGTCTATGCATTTTGCTCACTCGACCCTTTGACCTCTAGGCCTTTTGACCTCTTAATCCCTTTAGTTATTATAGAAATAATTCCTATCACGGAACGGGTCTACGTCACAATAAGAAAAAAGATTTTTAGCAAATTTAAATCTTTTTTAATTTGATACGAATCTATTGTACTCTCATCCAATAAGGAAGTAAGTCCCTCAACAATTCAGACTTTTCTGGATCTCAGCAACAATAACAGAAGCTTTTCTATCTTAGAAAACTCCAAATCTATAGGAACTCTATGATTATGATTCTTGCAATTTCGGAAGATCTCCAGCGATCTCTCCGCAAGATAAGTACGGTTTGTAAACCCCTAAATGTATAGGCAAGGGCAACTTGCCAGGTATACACTCTTTACTCTACATACAGTATACAGAGACTACACAGAGTTCAGATTCATTCAGTCTTTCATTCCTCTTTACCACTCTTTCTGACTTAAGTGTCAGAATTTCCTCCTTCGGAGTCACCTCCGACAGATTTTTTGCAGGTCCACTCCTCAAAGACGATCCAGTAGACATGATATCACTGGTCTTCTATTCAAGCCAGAAGGACAATTTACTATGGAGTCAAATTTGTCTTCATTAGCAACCAACTTTTTTTTCCTTCTTTGGGAGGACAATTAATGGATATGCACGGAGAATAGGAACATTATTTTTAGAACGGTTAAAAAATAATAATATAATCTTTAAAATTATGTATGGATTGATCATTATCGGTAGCATTTTATTCTTTATCCATTGCAGAGGACAACCCAAACGCAATGTTTTTGATCGAATATTGATACTTTTTGAAAAAAAATCTTTAATTCAATTTTGTGTATAGTAAAAACAAATATCAGAGAGCTTTGCTCTTTAATAGTTTAATATGACTCGAATCAAAATTTAATTAGATTCAATATAATTAACGAAAACTATAATTTATAAAAATTAAAAAAAAAAAGTACAGAACAATGGTGGCTCAAGGGGCAACGGATGCATGTAACTTTCTTAAAATTTTAATTGTGTATAGAAATTTTAAAAGTAAAATAAGAAAAAGACATTTGACTCCCTAAATTTTAAATTTTTTATTATATTATATTTAAGAAAAATTTTAAAATTTGATTTCTTGAAAAGATTTCTTTGATCGCCATTGGCAGAGAAGATTCTTATTTGCTATTTTGTTTCCCACAAGGCAAAATTTACAATCCCTTCTTTTCCCATTATTGAAAGTTCATCTGGGTCACAATTCAAAAGGCTGGAGCTGCAAGATCATTTGCTTATGTTAAATCAGCAAATGAGTGAGCCACGAAATTATTCAACAGTGAAGTGAAGAGAAGTGCAAATAAGAATTTGTTGTTTATCAAAATTAAATAATTTTCGTCCAGAGTACGAAAGATTGCAATCTCTCTCTCTCTCTCTCTCTCTTATTTTATTTATTTATTTATTTTACATATGGAAGCAGGGAGAAATTTGTCTCTAAAATAGGCCATGCCCTGGATATCTCGCATTAGAGCACAATACATCTAACTGGAAAAAGAGAGAAAATCATGAAACAATGGGGAAGCGATGTTCCTAGTTTTACAACGATATTGGCAAGAGTGTTACCCTCTTGGGGGTCATAACGCATGTTGTGAACCAGGGTATGGCGATTGAGCTGTTGGCATTCTATGAGATTACGTAGGTTTGGATAGGTTGGTTCCACTTTTGGAAGAGAGGGCCGAAACAAGATTTGCGAAGTCAATTTCTAGTATAACTGGGAAGTACTTGGCTATGAGTGATAGGAGAAGACCTTCTCTAATAGCACTTAGTTCCGTGATAAAGTAGTCTGTCACCTCTAAATTCATCGTAAACCCTTAAATCCATAAACCTATTTTATCACGGATCAAACCTTTGGCACTGGCCACCTGGGAGTGGATGTTCAAGGCTCCATCTGTATTTAGCTTATAAAATCCTGGAGGGAGGGGACCATTGGATCCAGTACCCTTGGCGGGGAGGAGGCTGAGATCTACCAGCCATTGCAAGCCATCCTTCTTGGGTATAACTAAAAGCTGCTCTCGCGATAGTATTCGGAGAGAACTCCATACCCACAAAAACCGATTTGCAACAACTTTTCCAATTAGCCCACAAAGTATAGACAAAGAAAATTGATCATGGGCAACCCATGTATATGGGATGCAACTGACAATTACGGGTTATCCACTCCATTTTAGCGCGATTGCCAAACACCAAGATAGAAAGAGCAGAAGATCCAAGTATTGTAGATCACACTTGATGGATCAGGGTACAATCTCGAAAGAGGCGGATGCCTGTCTCTTGACAGAGAGACTGAAATCTCTATCTCTTCATTTAATGGTGGAAAATTGAGTAGCACTATTTGATCAATATAATAAATTCATAAATTATAAGATATAATGACTCAACTAATATATAAATTCACTTACTTTTTTTTAATATAAATCACCGTTATTTAGTAATCATATTGGACATAACTAAATCTAATTAAAATTGAATTAGACTCTAAGGAGATAAAATTTTCTCGACACATATTTTTTCTGTACATAAAATTTAAACTCGAAATCTTGTTTACAAAATATTAGTATTTAACGACTTAACCAACTAGATATCAGTATTGTTGGAGGTGAGTTTCGACTCCACAGATAATGGCTCTGCTGACTTAAGCAGGATGACTAGTTGTTCGTCAATCTTGATTGATGGGACCTGCAAAAGACCACTGGAGGGTGTTCCAGCGGGGGAGGCTCTGACACTCAAATCAGATAGTGGTTTTCGAAAGAGAGAAAATAGATAGAAAGAGAGTTCTGCATGCCTTGTGTGTTTCTTGTGTAAATTTAGAGAACAAGAGGACTTACTCGATAGGCTGAATCAAGGATGTACATATAGTCTTCGAAGGTGACTTTCGTATACTTCCAGAGCGTTAAAACCCTAATTTCCTTATGCAAATGTCTCAAGATTATGGGGATCCTAGTGAGAGATTCTCAAAGATTTGAAATATTAGAATTCTAGGAAGTTCAAATCCCTAAAGATTCATTTTCTTATTGGTAGCAGTCGAAAGTTTCCTTATCTATTATGGGTGGTTGACTTCGTACTTTAAGGGCAATGTATATTGCCTTCAACTGAACAGAGACGTGGAGCACCGAGTAGATTTGAGAGCCAATCAAACAGCTACCAAGAAGGATCTGGTCAGTGTGTACCGATAGGAGAGGACATATCCTGCGTAAACAACATGCTCTAGCAAAGTTTAATGTATTTTGTTCACTAGGCCTTGGGCTCATGTCATGCACTAACGGGTTTTTAGACTATGTAACATCATTTGCCTCCTACTCAATGTGTCGTTTTGAAGGGAAGCGGTATAAGGAGTAAGTTTAAAGGTTGTTCCATGAAAGGTCACTGAGGTGCTAATGGAGATAACCATTAAATAAATAATTTCGAAATAAATGTTCCATAAGAAGTTAAAATTTTTGAATTCCTCATTCATTGCGCACGTCTTCCATTGGAGCATTTCAATTGCCAACAGTTGCAAGGAACATGCCTTTATGGTTAAAAATAGAGAAGTTGACTTCAGTACTTGTCACGAAATGATCTCGAGTGATTCGAAAGTAACTTCTTGAGATCCTTTTACTGTGACTAGGTATTTCTTGGAGATAGTTTTAATATGGGTTTTAAACCCCAAAACTTCAAGTGTTAAAATGCTTTTGTGATGCGATGTGCCATCAAGAACGGGGCTGCTAATACAAGGGGCCATCATGACGTTCGAGATTCCGGTGTTGTGATGGGATCTGTTAAGGCTCCTCGAAGATGTTTTTGGGTACAGAGAGATCTTGGCTCAAACAGGAGAAATTTTTGTCTGTAGTGGAAACTCTCTTCCTTAAGGTTGGAATTATCATCCTGCCTCTGTGTGCAATAGGTAGATGAGGATTCTTCCTCAGCCTTTTTCAGGTCAGGCGACAAGACGAGTTGGGAGGTTGGGGGAGGCTGAACAATGGAGAAGGTGCAAGACCTAATGTATTTTTTCTATTTCTTTTTGGCTAACTCATACCTTCTATGAAATCCTTCCCGACTTCTCTTGTAAAAATTTTGTAATTTTTTTTTCTTATTCTATGATGTCTTTTTTGCACTGTACGAGATCTTGCACTTCTCGTTCCATTTGTATCTATTCTGTCTTGTAATAATAGTAACAAGTAAATTTCTTTCCTTCCTTGAAATTGCGATGTTCGTTTATCTTGTACTTGTGATGTGAAATATAATAATACTTCTCAAAACATTTGAATCATTTAACTAACCTCTTCATTTGTATATCTAACGTTTGCTAACTTGTTACAAAATTTTAATCAAAGGCATGGGCCATGTTTGCCTGTTAGAGAGTTATATCCCTTACTAACGACACATTACGTTTGGTAAGATATTCACTTGAGAGTGGAATTTAATGAGAGGATGGACCGTGTCTACCCATTTGGGAGATATATCCTTTATTGACGATATGCTATATTTGGTTGGATATTCGAGAGAGGTTCAATGAGAGGATGGATCGTCTCTACCCATCTGGAAGATACATCCCTTATTGACGATACGTTATATTCAGTAGGACATTCAATCAAGAGAGAGAGAAATTCAATGAGATGATAGGTTGTGTGTACCCGTTTGGAAGAAACATCATTTATTGATGACATGCTACGTTCGGTATATATATAATAGATGATTAGATCTGTTGGTAGATAGATTAAAGGACCGCAGTGGTTTTACCTGTCTGTTTAGTTGGAACCGAATGTTCTAACTTTGACCTGCTTATTATAGTATCGCGCCATCTACTATGAGTAAGCTACCATTCGGACGAATTTGATTTCTCATAACTCGAAGAGCAAGTATAGTCATTCGCACAATGCTGGTTCATTTTGCCCAGGCTCATATTCATCTGCTCGAAGTGAGTGGATGCCGATTTCCACCGTCACCTTTTGAAGTGTGTTCTATAGGCCCAGAGAATACTGTAGAGCTCTTCTAACTATTGGTTTTTGATTTCATCTAGTTCGGCTTTTAGTCCTTGCAAGATTGCTCGATTTGTCACTTTAGTGAGGCCATTAGTCTGTGGGCATGCAATGGAGGTGAAGTGATGCTGAATTTCCAACCTCTCACAAAAGTTTTGAAAACTTTTTTTGTCAAACTGTTTGCCAGTATCGATAATGAGGACATGGGAGATGTCAAATCTCATAATAATTGATGTACATACGAAGTTTTACATCTTGCAAGTGGTGATTTGTTCTAGCAGTTCGACTTTTACCCATTTGGTGAAATAGTCGATGGCCACAACCAGGAACCTCTGTTGTCCAGTAGTTGGTGGGAATGGCCCAAGGTTGTCCATGCCCCATTGTACAAATGGTCATGGACTCGCTATTGGGTTGACTTCGGTGGAGGGCTGGTTTGGTACCAATAAGAAGCATTGCCACTTATCGCACCTTTTGGCATAGTCATTTGCATAGGTCTTCATGATAGGCCAATAATATCCTTGCTGAAGAGCTTTGTTTGACAAGTTTTATGCATCTAGGTGATTGCCATATATCCCCTCATGGATTTTTCTGAGCACGTGATTACCTTCCTTGGGTGTTAAGCATTTCAAGTACGGATGAGCATAAGATTTCTTGTAGAGGTCCTCATTAATAATGGTATAGTGGGCTGCCTTATGCTTTAGCATGGTGGGTTCGGTTGAGGAGTTCGGTAGTTGTTTGTGTTTCAAATAGACCTCTATTGGATCTTTCTAACTTGGTGCATTATCCGTAGATAAGATCTGTTCAGACTCGTCAATGCTTGGGTACGACAAGCTTTCTATATTGACCGTTCAACTGGTTGCTAATGAGTCAGAACTCGCTAATTTTGAGAGGGTATCAGCTCATGCATTTTCCAATCGAGAATCTGGTGTATGTCCAATTTGTCGAACTTGCCCACCGCTTCTTGCAGCTTGGTTAGATGCTTTGCCATTGTCGGATCCTTAATCTCGTAGATCCCTTTAACCTACTTGATGACTAGTAGACTGTCAGTAAAGACCCATACGTTTTGGACTCCCAGTGAAGCTGTTATTCACAATCCGGTTAGAAGGGATTCATACTCAGCTTAATAGTTTGTTTCTCGGAAGTCAAAATAGAGGGCATACTCAGTGTTGAAATTATGAAGTTCGACGAGGATGAGTTCGGCTCTACTTTCCTAGGGGTTCGATGATCCGTCTATATGAAGGGTCTATTAAGGTAACGAGCATTCTTCTCGGTCATCAGTGAGGGTCTGCTAGGTAAGTGGTAAGAGTATGTACTTGAGGATGAAGTTGACGAGGGGTTAACCTTTGATTGTTGGCCTTGGTTGGTATTCGATGTCGAATTCGTCTAACTCGACGGTTCACTTGACGAATCGGCCCGAGATGTCACTTTTCTGTAGGATCTACCTTAGGGGCTAGTTAGTCAACACTACAATGGTATGGGCTTGGAAGTAGGGCCAGAGGTATCTAGTGGTTACAACTAAGGCGAAGGCCATCTTCTCAGTAGGTCAATAATTGACTCAGCTTCTTGGAATATGTAGCTTACGTAGTATACTGGCTTTTGTGCAGTGGATTTCTGCCTCTCAAGAATAGAGCAGAGTGCCCGATCAGAGATAGAAAGGTAAAGGAAGAGTTTCTCGTTGGGGACCAGTTGAGAGAGGAGTGGCGGCAACATAAGGTATTCTTTGAGTCATTTGAATGTTGCTTGGAACTTCGATATCCATGCAAATTTCTAAGACTACTTCCTCATAGTATCATAGAAACGCTTATATTTCTCTCCTACTTTTGACATGAACTGGTTTAGGTTTGCAATTCTCCCCGTGAGACATTGCATTTCTTTTACTATTCTCGGTGGTGTCATGTCTAAAATGGGTTGTATCATTTTTGGATTCACTTCGATCTCCTAGTTGGTAATCAGAAAGCCTAAGAACTTTCTAGAAGTGATTCCAAAGGTATACTTTATTGGGTTCAACCTCATGTTATAGTGCTCTAATGTCTGGAATGTTTCTTTTGGATCTACGACATGATTTTCGGTCTTAGTATTTTTGACTAGCATATTGTTGACATAGCCCTCGATGTTTCTATCGAGCCATTTGCTAAAAGCTTTGTTGACTAACCGTTAGAAGGTTGCACTAGTGTTTTTGAGGCCGAACAACATCACGTTGTAATAGTAAGTGCCGAACTAGGTGATAAAACTGATCTTTTTTTCATCCTCGGGGGCCATGTGTATCTAATTGTAACCGGAGTATGCATTCATGAAATTTTAAAGTTAGTGACCTGATGAGTTATCTACAAACTTGTAAATGTTAGGAAGTGGATAGATGTCCTTCGAGCATGCTTTGTTGAGGTTAGTGAGGTCAACGTATATTCTCCACTTGCCACTAGCCTTTCTTATTATGATCACGTTGACAAACCACTCCGGATAGTATACCTCACGAATGAACCCTGCTGCTAAGAGATTTTTGACTTCCCAATGTTAATATCCTTTTCTTTTGTTTAATTGGTTTGCGACTAGCTTTTATAGTTCTATAAACCATGACCGACGAGTGAATATTGGGTATATTTTCTGGGGATCGTGCAAAAACTTTAGAATGTCGTTGAAAACTGTCTACGATTGTGCTCTGGAGGGATATCATTAGGCAGGCACCAACTTGGACCGTCTGACTCGGTACGTCTGTGATTGGAATTGCAATTACTTATTCTCCAGGTTGAGGCATAGATTGATGTTTGTTAAAAAATTTATTGTCAAATCCTAATATTTTGATGATAATAAAACCCTACATATGTTACTAATCGATTTACCAAGTGTGCATAATTTATAAGTTAATTTTATAGAATTTTTAAATCATAGAAGTGGAAACCATAGAAATTGGGTAGAAGAAGTTGAAAATCAGATTCAGAATAAATGTGAGCTGCTGTGGTTTTAATTCATTTTCAAAATCTCAACATATTAAGTACAGATTGGGAGTTGTACTTAATTCTTAAACTTGTTCAAATGGGTTAATCAAATTCAAATCACTTGAAAGATTTAAATCCAATATTTTTACTGGAGGTAAAATGAATAATCATATTCTAATTTTTTTTTCCAAAACTATAACTGATTTTTAGTGGAGGTTTTGCCACCTATAACTTCTCCAATAGTCCACCATTTTAAAATTCGAAAATTTCAAGTTAAAGAGGGATTGTTTGTATTTAAATTTGAATATTTACAGAGATAAAATCAGAAGATATGGTGGAGAAAATTAAGTACAAAATCAACTACTTACCATATTTTTACAATAGTAAAAGTTGACTGGGAAGGCATGTTTGCAATTTTATAACTTCACGATGGTGAATAGTTTGAAACACACTTTATAGGATTTAAAGTGCTATATATAGAGAATATTCAATACATTTTATAGAACAATTTCAATATGTTAGGAGTGAGATATTAAATCTCAAAATAGGCTACTTGAATAGCCTGTGAATCTGTCTGCTGGAGTTTTAGGGATATTGTTTTATATTTGTTTGTGTTGTAAAGCTTTTGTACGTTTAGGGGGAATATGAGGAGTATTCTCTTGGATTGATAGGTTAGGTGTAGGAGAATTTAGATTGGATTAATGTTGGACTAATTTATCTTCTAAGGTGGAAGATGCAAATTGTTAACATTGGAATATTGTATTCACCTCTATAACTCTTTTGGAAACTAGTTATCGCTGGACTCAAATTTGCTGAACTGAAAGAGTAGATATAGGTATAAGACCGAACTATTATAAGTTGGGATTGATTTTTCGATCCTTACCCTTTAATTTATGCACTTATATTTGCATATTTCATATAACTTGACCACAGGATTAATTGAGATTTTAAGTGGAGTAAAATTTGGGACTTGAAACCAACCAATTCAATCCCCTTCTTGGTTGCATAGGGACCAATAATTAATATTAGAGTTAATGCTGGACTCCACAAAAGTGCTAGCTTTTGAGCCCAAGATCCAATGGCATCTCACTTAAATTTTGGCCAATTCACTGGTACGACTCCATACTTTGATGGAGTAAATTTTTCCCATTGGAAGTGTAGGACGAAGACTTTTATTAAAGTCACAAATTATGATGCTTGGAAGGCTATTTCCTCTGGAAATTTAGATGTAAAAACCTTTATAATGACTTAGGAAGATAAGAGGAAAATGTCAATCAATTCACGAGCAAAACATTTGTTATTATGTGCAAAATCTCCAACTGAATTTAACTTATAGTTTCTTCTTGTTTTACAGCCAAAGAAATTTGGGACAGATTGTGCATCACTCACAAATGCACAAGGACTATTAAAGACACTAGGATTAATCTTCTTTTGTAGAAATATGAATTATTTAAATTTCAGCAAGGAGAACATGTAACAGAGATATTTAATCGATTCACTTCAATCATAAATTAACTGGAGTCTCTTGGAAAAACTTTTTCAAATACCGTTAAAAAATTTTGAGAATACTTCCTAGAGCCTGGAATGAAAAAAAGATAGCAATAAAGGATGCCTAAAATCTATCCAAATTGTCTCTAAATGAGTTGTGAGGAAAGCTAATAGTTTATGAAGCAGAAGTCCATCGTTCTATTGAAAATGATGAGAAGAAAAAGAGTATTGCATTCGTGGTAAAGAAGGAAACAAAATCTAAAGAAGACAACAGCGAAAATGAGATGAACTTGCTGGCTAGAAGGCTGTTTCGAATGTTTAGAAAAAGAGGTAAAAAATCTGTAAAATTTTAGAAAATTAATGTCTTTCAAAAGCGTAAAAATGATACAAGAAAAAGTACCAAGATGAAGGAAGAAAAAGAAGAAGTAGTGTGATATGAATGTAAAAGACCTAAACATATAAAATATAAATGTCCAGTCCTTGTAAAGAAAATGCAGAGGTTTTATATGAAGGTTAAGATGGTCATTTGGAGTGATCTGGATGAATCTAGCTTAGACTTAGGCTTAGAAGATTCAAAAAGCCATGATGAATCTAATCTCTGTTTAATGATAGATTCTCAGGTGAAATCAGATTCTAAATATTGTGAAAATTTTAATTTTGATGCTAACAATATAATAACACTGATTTTTGAGTTTAGATACAGAATACATGACTTAGAAAATGAAAAAAAAAAAAAGCTTTTAAAACAGATAAACAATGTCCTAAACTTTGAAATTGATGGTTTAAAATCTTAAAATGATGGTTTAAAATCTAAAAATGATATTTTAAAGTCTATAAATTCTATTGTAGATTCTGAATTAACAGCCTTAAGATCTAAAAATAAAACTTTAAAGAGTAAAAATTCTGTTGTAAATTCTGAACTGAGAGTTTTAAAGTATGAAAATCAAACCGTAAAATTAGAAAATACTGCTATGAAAGATGAACTATGTCTGCTGAAAATTAGAGTAGAAGATTTGTCTATATCCATTAAAAACATCTTCCAAAAATTTAATGAAAGTGATAAAAAAATTGACTAAATTACTTGTATTTCAAAGACTTGATTTCTCAAAAAAATGGTTTATGGTATAAGTCTGAAAATTGGTCTAGTTCACAAACTCATGGAACAGTGTTTGTAAGTGCACCAGAAAACAAAAAAAGAAAATTTCAGACTATAGAAATCATACATAGAAGCAGTCGTTATAAGAACATAGTTTTTAATGGTAGAAAAAATTATAAACATACATATTTTTACAAAAAATTCAGAACTCTTCTAAATCAAAAAAAATTTATTTTTCACATGTAAAATAAAGATATACGAATGATTTTTAGAAAATGAAAAATTCTTTTTCATACTATTATTGTCATAGAATTGGGCATATTGTTAGATTTTGTTACTTGAACAATTGTAATAATAATCAAGAAAAATTTATTTCAAGCACAAATTTGTTTTTTTAGAGAACCCAAACAAATTTGGATTCCTAAGAATAGATGACCCTTTGAATGGATATATATATATATATATATAAATTGATATATAAATGAAGAAGATAATGAGAATACAAGAACTCCCTCATGAAAAAGATAAAAATAAAGGTATAGAAATTAAAAATGAGCTTAGGGAAGAAGTCATTAAAAACTGAAAATTTTAACCTAGTCACTCATAAGATGATATTATTGGTTATATAGGTCAAATCATAAAAGTAGATCAAGTTATAGAAATATAGAGAATCAATTTGTATTTTTGTACACATAGAGCCAAATAAAATGCATAGAGGAATATGTGTCAATAGGAAATTATTGTATTCAAATTTTATGGCTAAAATAACAACTTAAAAATTATGAGTTGGATTTTAAAAATATTATAATAAAATGTGATAATTTCTAAGGATGATATCAAGATATGTCTAGAATTTAAAAGTGATAGTGACTTGAAATTACATGCAATGGTAAAACAAGAACCAAATGAGCCAGTAGGATTGGAGGGAGAATTAATATTCTAGAAGAAATCAATATATGAATCTTCTTCAACTACTGTAAAAAGACATAGCTGAAATACTTGAGAAAGTCTCAGATGATTAAGTCTTGTAATGTTTGCTAAATGTCTTTACTAGATTTGTCGGACTTTGCTATTTTCTTGTTATGCTATTTTTTATATATTATTCATTCTCAGCCAATGAAGAACTTATCTTTTGGTGTCATTTGGATGTGATGTCTTTTTATTTTTGATGAAACAAAAAGGGAGAGATAGAAAAATAAAAAAAAATGGTGAAAAAATTGTGCACATATTAAGGAGGAGATACCAAAATGTTCATATGTTCATAAATTGAGGGGGAGCATGATTTTGAGCATTGATGAGCAAATTATTTGAATTTTTTATGATTTTGTTGTCATCAAAAAGAAAAAAAAAATTGTTAAGAAAATTATTTTCAAATTCTAATATTTTGATGATAACAAAACTCTATATATATTACTAATCAATTTACTAAGTGTACAGAATTTATAAATTAATTTTACAGAGTTTTTAAATCATAGAAGCGAAGACCATAGAAGTTGGGTAGAAGCAGTTGAAAATCATATTTCAAAATAGATATGACTTGTTGTGGTTTTAATTCATTTTTAAGATTTAGTTCAATATATTAAGTACAGATTAAGAGCTATACTTAATTTCAAACTTGTTCAAATGAGTTAATCAAATTTAAATCATTTGAAAAAGTTAAATCCAACATTTTATCGGAGGTAAAATGAAAAATCAGATTCTAAAGCTCTTTTTTTTTTTTAGAACTACAATCTGATTTTTAGGGGAGGTTTTGCTACCTATAACTTCAACAATCCACCATTTTAAAATTCAAAAATATCAAGTTAAAGAGGGATTATTGGTGCTTAACTTTGAATATTTACAGAGGTAAAAATCAGAAAATATGGTAGAAAAATTAAGCACAAAAACAACTACTTGCCATATTTTTACAATAGTAAAAGTTGGTTGGGAAGGCATGTTTATAGTTTATAACTTCACGATAGTGAAAGTTTTTGAAACACATTTCCTGGGATTTAAAGTGCTATATACAAAGAATATTCAATATATTTTACAGAGCAATTTCGATGTGTTGGGAGTAAGATATTAGATCTCCAGGTAAACTTCTTGAACAACATGTGAATCTGTTTGCTGGAGTTCAGGGATATTGTTTTGTGTTTGTTTGTGTTGTAAAGTTTTAGTAAGTTTAGGGAGAGTATAAGGAGCATTCTCTTGGATTGATAGGTTAGGTGTGAGAGAGTTTGAATTGAATTAATATTAGACTAAGTTAATTTCTAAGGTAGAAAGTGCAGATTGTCAACATTTGAGTATTGTTCTTATCTCTGTAACTCTTTTTGTATAATGAAAACTAATTATCGCTGGATCATGATTTGCTGAGTTATAGAGTAGACGTAGGCACAATGCCAAAATACTATAAATTAGAATTGATCTCTCTATCCCTACTCTTTAATTTATGCACTTATATTTGTATATGTCATATAATTTAGTCATGAGATTAATTGAGATTTTAAGTGGAGTAAAATCTAGAACTTGAAACCAATCAATTCAACCTCCTTTCTTTGTTGCATGGGAACTAATCGTGTTGAACGGCATCTCTAAGATCTAGCGTATCCATCGAGAAAACTTCTTCTTCTCTTCCGATAGTAGGAGTAATCGATGGGTCACCATCGCCATGAAGCATTGCGATCCGAAGAGGCGTGAACTTAATCTTCATGTGCCTTGTGTTGGGTAGCATTTCAAGACCATCCAAACTAGGATGACCAAGGATGGCATTGTAGAGGAACAAGAGTTTCACCACATGAAAAGCGGTCTTGGTGGTAGCATGGTGAGGAGGCGTTTCCAAGATTATAGTGAGTGAGATGGTACCCTTCAGATGTATACGTTCATAGTAAACCCTCTTATAGGCTCGTTGGAGGGAGATGGGTTAAAGCCCATCCACTGAAAAGCATCCCAAAAAAGGAGATTTTGATCTGCTCCTTGGTCAATGTAGATCCTTTTAACATGGTACTATTCCTACGGTAATGATTAACGGATCGTGTTGGTTCATGTTGACTATTATTAGATTGTTGTCATCGAAACTGATAGTTGGCCTCTTCCTCTTAACTGATGCCATGATCTAAGAAGATGGCGGTAGGAACTCGAAAATTCATTCTGTTCCCAAAGACAATACCAATATGTTGGAGGTGGGTTTCGGTTCTACAGATGATGGCTCTGCTGACTTAAATAGGATGACTAACTGCATGTCAATTTTGACTGCAAAACACTGTGGGAGGGTGCTCCGGGGGGATACTCAAACACTCAAATCAGAGAGCTATTTTCGAAAGAGAGAAAATAGATTGAAAGAGAGTTTTGTATACCTTGTGTGTTTCTTGTGTAAATTTAGAGAACAAGAGGATTTACCTGGCCAGTTGAAACAAGGATGTATATAAAGTTTTCAGAGATGAGTTCCGTATACTTCTAAGGTATTAAAATCTTAGTTTCCTTTTGTACATGTCCCGAGATTATAGGGATTATAGTAAAAGTTTCTCAAAGATTTGAAATACCAAAATTTTAAGAAGTTCAAATCACTAAAGATTCCTTTCCTTAATGATAGCAGTCGAAGGTTACCTTTCCTATTATGGGTGGTTGACTCTGTACTTTGAAGAGCAACATATATTATCTCAACTGAATAGAGATTTAAAGTACTAAGTAGATTTGAGAGCCAATCAAACAGCCATCAAGAGGGGTCCGGTTGATGTGCACCAAGAGGAGGGGACACATCTCACGTAAATAACATGCTCAGGTGAAGTTTAGTGTATTTTGTTCGCCGGGCATTGGGCTCATGTCGCGTACTAATGAGATTTTGGTTCATGTAACATCAAGTATAAACTCACTTGTAAATAAAATTAAAAGGAGTGAATATATATGATATAAATATCGAGAATTAATTCCGGAAGTTTATAATAGTCAAAGCACTTGCATATTTCTATGGAGTGTCAATAAATACCATTACACTCTGTAACAATCCAACTCAGAAAGAAAGAAAAGTAGAAGTCGGGAAAAACAGAGTAGTGTGACAAAGCTTCTTCAGTGGAGGAGTAAATAAAGGTAGGGAGCGAAGGGAGCACAGATGAGAGAAATGAAGACCGAGAAAGACAGAGTATTCCGAGGAACCAATTCAATTTTATTCTTTTCTTCTCTTCTTTACACTAACTAACATGTACATTGTCTATTTCTATTCACACAACTAACCAATTAAATAACTAACTTTTCTAACGCTTCAAGTACTCAACTAACTAACTAACTACTAACTGTTACACAATTCTTCATATTTTGCAACCTTCAATTTAAGTCATTATATGCTACTCTTGGGGTACTGTAGCCCTCTTTAGAGCAATGGACATAAGATTTCGATTAAATAGAGTTTTGAATAAAAAATAATAAAGAATTTAATTTTTCAAATAAAGAATTTAACTATAGAGTACAATATAAATTTTATTATGCTTTTATATCTATTAAATAATTTTCTAAATGAAACAATAATAAAATTAAATAATTTAACTATAAGTATATGTTAAAACCTTTAAACTTAAAAATTGTAGGGCTTTACCCAAAAAGGTAGCCCTTCTTACCTCATTAGTGCATCACTGCCCCAACAGTTACATGTGGGATAATTAGCTGCCTAGAGTTCATTCACATTATTTAAATAAATAAATATTTACATTAATATAACATCCATGATTTTATAAGAAAATACAACTTTTAACTATTTTAAAAAATCAATTAATCCAAATACTTGTCGTAATAATAATTTAAATAAATCTTATTTTTAACAAATTAAATAAATCCTAAAGTAGAGAGAGATGGATAACCGGAAAGTTTGGAATTTTTTTATCAAAAAATAGAAGAAAAAAAAAACTCAAATAAGGTTTTTGAAAAATTAAAATTTTTTTGATTAGCTAATATTTATTTATCTTTATTTATTTATGTATTTATTTATTTATTTTATAGCTTTTGGATTATCGCGATCACGAAGTGTCGTTTTCAACCGTTAGAAAAGCCAACAGCAAAAACACAATAAGAACCGCGCCAAACGCCTCCCGAAGTCCTTTGCATTCCTAACCCAGAGCGGCTTTCTTCAAACTTCACGAGCCGGGCCGGGCCTAGCCGGGCCTTGTAGGCCCGGCATCTAAACAGGCCTACCCTGGATAGCCAAGCCCGTCCGTTAACGCGGACAGGCCGCGCTGGCCCGCGGGCTTTAGCCCGTTTTGCCACTCAGTGCTGCTCGCTTCAGTTTGTACTGTACGCTTCTTCTCTTTCCCTCCCTCCCTCCCCCCTCTCTCTGAGGTGAAAATGCCCCAAAGAAATTCCCTTGTCACAGACATCTCACCCACACCCCCTTTCACACTCCGCAGATCGCCAAGATTTCTTCCACCCCAAAATAACCGACCTCAAGCTCCCAAAACCCCCAAGCAGATTCCCAAGAATGCATCCCGAAAATCGCATTTCTTTTCTCCTCTCTCGTCATACGCAAACGCTATTCTGAAGAAAAATTGTCAAGAGTCGAGTGATTGCAATAATGAGTCATCAAAATCTCCGAAATCTAAGAATGGGGTTAAGGAGATTCAGGTTTCTAGACGTCGGTCTCCTAGGTTTTCATTTCCTGACAAGATATTGAGTGGGAAAAATGATGGGGTTGTTGAATTACGGTTTCAAAATCTTAGACGGTCTCCGAGGTTTTCAAGTGCTAAACACGCAACCCCAGTTAGTGAAAATAAGTCTAGTGAGTGTATTGTGAAAGCTAAAGTGGATGTTGATTTGAAGGGAAGAAATTTCAGGGTAAAAGAAAAGGTTAGGGAAAGAGGCTATTCAGGTGTTCGAGACAATGCCAGAGCAGAGAAGAAGGATAGAGTTGTCAATAAAGTCAAAGTGGATGTTGATTCGCAGGGAAGAAATTTGAGGGTTAAAGAAAAGGTAAGGGAAAGAGGCTATTTAGGTGTTCGAGACAATGCCGATGAAGGAGGAGGGAAGGATAAAGATTTCAATGAAGAAAATGACATTGTGGAGGGCAAGAGGATGGATAGAGATGCCAATAAAGAGAATGATGGTGTTGGGAGCAAGAGGAAAAGAATGGAAAATGAGGAAGGTGATGGGGGATTTCCAAGGTGGACAAAGGATCAAGAACTGGCATTGCAGAGAGCGTACCTTTCAGTAAACCCCACGCCACACTTCTGGAAGAAGGTCTCCAAGATGGTAAAGTGTCCTGCACTATATGTGGTTTGACATTAGTGTTCCTCATTCTTTTGTTGTGTCAAGAATTGGGCATGCAAGACTATATGTTAGCTTTCAATTATGTTTGATTTACAGTGAACAATGGCTATTAAGAGTTCCTAACATGAATATTCACATCAGTTCGTGTTACTTATCTAGTCTAGTCCTGTAGTGTGCATTGGCTACAGCATGGTTTGCAACTTCAGAAGAATTATAAACACTTATGTTGAACTTAGACTCACATATGAGCACGACACAAAACTGCAAGTTCACGTCCCCTCTCAAAAAATTTGTTTGGAAACTTTCTAAGTTGGAAAATGAAAACAATCAATGATGGTAATTAAAGACATGTGCAAAAGGAAAATACATGAATTCCAAACTATAAGTAAATTAATTCAAGGCGCAACACCATTTTTATCCCTTTTAAAAGTGGTTTAGACTCATACCATGGCAGGACATGTTGGCTTATGAGACCCAAATCTTGAAAAAATATGGAGTGCATTGATACATGGCGTGTAGCTTGGTTCAAATCTAAGGCACTGTGGCAGCATAAAAGCCAAGTTGGAGTCAAGGAGTGATTGGTTAATGCCGCGGTGTAGAGTGGGAAGTCTTCCCTTAACCTATCCGGGTTCCCTCTTGGAGGAAGCTACAATAAGAACGCTATATGAGACGAGGTTATGGAGAAGTTAGAGAAAAGGCCTGCAAGATGGAAAAGGGGTATCTATCTTGGGGGAGGGGGAACTTAATATCATCAAAAACATCTTTCTAAACCTTCACTGTACTAATATCCCTTTTCTTATTCGTGTTTTGGTGGCAAAAAGGTGCGAGAGTATCCGAAGAAGATTGTTTTTTTTGGGGGGGGGGGGGAAGTAATACGAATAGTGGAGAGAAATTTAGTCTGGTTATGTGAGTGACTGTAAAGTGATCTTTCTCGAGTTTTGAGGGGTCTTAGTTATATATCCTTGGTTGACTTTAACAAGGAGCTGTTGAGGCGATGGTTGTTGAGGTATTTAGATGATTCAGAAAGATATTGTTGTGGCTAAATAGGAGACCACTCATAATTGATGGATGTTTAATGAGGTAGTTGGGCCTTATCAGGTGGCTGTTGGGAAGGAGATTATCTGAGGGTGGGAAGTTTTCAGGTGTATGGTGGAGTTTAAAGTGGGTAACACTTCGAGAGTTTCTTTTTGGCATGATGATTGGCGTTGCCCTGGTTTGCCCAATGATTGTATCTCTGACTTATAAGAGTTGGTTAATCAAACAGCATTAGTGGGCTCTTTGGGTTCTTTCTAAGGTGACTGTTGCTTTTTGGAATGTGAACTTTAGCAGACAAGCAAATGATCCAGAATTTGAGGTTTATTTATTTATTTGTTGAACATTTTTTAATTGTGATAGAGTGCTGAGATTAGTTTGGTGGGGAACATGTTGTGGTTTAGAGAGGTATACACATGGACCTTTGAGGTCATGTGCTATTGTAGCATGTTTAGATTGAATAGCAGGGATGAGGGGAGGGTTTACTTTCCTTTGGCCCCAAGAGTTGTAGTTTTTGTGTGGGAGGTGGCTGAGGTAAGGATTTTAGCTGGAGACAATGTTCAAAGGAGAGGCATTGTTTTGGTGAATAGATTTGTGCTGTGCAATGGTGAGCTTGACTAGCTGATTCATTGCATATGGAAGCAATCATTGCAGGAAAGGTTTTGTCTTTCACACTTCCTGTCTGTATACACTAATTTGTGGACCTGGGGTGGTGTGATGGCTTTTACAATGAAGGAGTTGTTAGAATGCTCTCTCTTGCTGTGTTTCGGTTAGTGTGGAGGGAAAGGAATAGAAGAATCTTTGAGGGTGTGGAGAATATCTTGACTGTTTTTGTGGATAATTTTATGAAATATTTATTCTTTTAGTCGACTTTGAAGTCTTTTAAATATTTTGTAGATATTAATTTCATAATTTCTCTCTCGTTTCAAACAGGTGGGGTGTCACGCCCCGATTCTCGGATCGAGCACGCGACAATCATCACGTTACACCAATACACGTGTGAACCCCACTCCGTGTCCCAAAATACCGCAAGGCATTCCAATAGATCGAGTATTTTAAAATAAATTTATCAAATAGTTCAACTGTCCCAATACCAATGAGTCTTGCAAAAGAAAGTTACATCAAACAAAGAAAGTTTCAAATTTAGTAAGTAATAATCCCACAAAATCAAACTTTTAAAAATTTACAATCTCCCTCCATGGGTGCAGCCTACATAGTTCCCAAAAGTGCTATCAAGGTTGGTATCTATCAATGATCAACAAAAGGAATTTTTCTTCAGACCGGCACGAGATGATATCTAAGTCTTCGAGTTAGGCTTTCCCTAAAAAAGGATAGAAAGAGAGCGGTGAGTATAAAATACTCGAGTGCAATGACATGTTGAACATGAATGAGGGTTGAAGGTGGTTGTGCCAAATATACATGTCAAAATATATTTTAATGCAATTTTAAGAGTCATTTGCAATAAAATGAATGCATATCATAACTTCCATGACTCATATATTCTCATCAACAACCAAACTTTTATCTTTTTTCTTTTTCCAAAATTTTTCTTAGAATTGCCAAAATCATTATTCTACCGATGGCCGTTAGTAGAATCCGTCAAGAGATTTTTCATAATTTTTGTAAAATATTCCCTCATCCTTGGCGTTAGCTCGTAGTTTTCTTGGGGTGCCATCACGTCATCACGGCCAGCTTGAGGGGCTCTCCATCCCGCCTGCCTCCAAGTCGAATTTTAACTCAGCTTTTACCACGTCGCCCCGATGGCCGAGTCCGTGGAAGACTTAGACTATAATCATTTACTTTTCCATGCACCATGTTACAAAATCCATTTCACATTTCGATATTATAACCATTCACAATAGAATGAAATTTCATAATTCACAATCATAATTTAATTGTAACATGATACAAACAGTTCAAGAAAATCAAGGATAGAGTCATAGATTGATCAAATCATTTAAGTTGGGCATGCCACAATTACAAACATGTGACAAATCCATTACAAAAATCTATTTCAATATATGTTTCATAAATCAAGATTTAAAATCCTTTTATCATTCATACTTAACATAACCATCCACTTATAGTTAGGAAGGATAGTCACTCCTAGTTTTCTCCACAGCAAGAGTATTGCCTTGATTAGCTTGTCCAATCCCCAAATTTTCGTCATCAATTTCGCTTTATGCCAAACCACCATCAAACTCTAGATTTTCTCACATTAGAAAACCTTAAATCTCTCACTTGATTTAACTTTCTAGAGATTGGGTTATGAGTTTTGAAGTCTTTAGCGTATGGATTTTGTGGGGTTTTGATATATTGTTGATGGAAGCAAAGAGAGGGAGAGAAAGAAAGTGTGAGCTGAGAGGAAGAAGAGTAAGAGAAGAGATGAAATTTAGATTTCATGGGTTTTGGAGTCCCATCTCTACTTTTTATCTACAATCATTTGCCTTATTTACTTAGTTGCCATTTTTTACTTTCATATTACACAAGTGCCCATTATGTCCTTTTTGAGATTATTGGGAAGGTCAACCCTATGAATTTAAATACTTATGGTTCTGCTCTATTAAGAAAATGTACTTGATAATGAGCAAGGAAAATTTGGAATGGGGAATAAAATTTATGGGAAATATATTAAAAATAATATAAATGTGAAATATTCAAAAATATGTAATATAATATAAATTGTATATATTATAATTGGGGCTCATGAGTCGCTTAGTGGTATAAAGTTTTTTGGTGGCTTGGATTTCCAAGGTTCAATTCTCATGTCTACAACCGAGAAGCATATTGACAAGGTAAGACAAGAGAACAAAATTGCAAGTGCCGACAAGATTAGAGGGGTGTCGACAAGATTGGAGGAAATTGGATGTTGTCTACAAGAATTTGCAAGTGCTGAAAAAGTGGAAGAGTTTGGGTGTTGTTGACAAAAATTTGCAGGTGCCGACAGAGTAGAAGAAGCTGGATGTTTGTGTCCAACATTAGAGTGTTCATGTTCTGTTTGTCTCGACACAAATAGGATTGTGTTGACACGAGTGTTCGTGTCCAAGGGTGTTAATAGGATTGTGTCGATACAAGGGTGTTGGTTGGGTTGTGTCGACACCCATCCAATAAAGAGTGTACGTGCTCAACATAGGGGTGTTTGTGTTTTGGCTATGCAATTCTCTTGTATCGACACAGACGAATGAGTTGTGTCGACACAGAGCTCAATCATTCAACATATTTATGTTGGTGTAAGTGTCGACACCGAACACAAATCAAAATCTACTGAGTACCGACCACTCAAATAACTGAACATTTAAAATTGAAAAGTTATGAACCGAGAGTCTAAGGAAAATTTCTGTGCAACCCAAAGAACAAAAATTTACATTTATATCTAATTAATTATTTTCCCACATTTTCAAAAAAAAAAAAAAAAAAAAATCAAATAGTCCATTTTGAGTTAACATCACAATCCGAACTTATCCGGTGCTACATGTGGAGCATCTCCTTAGTACTCATCCCCTGCTTTTTGGATTTATTTTCTTGTTATTCTTATGATAAAAAAAGAAAAGGATCCAATTTGGATGTGAAACACACAAAAGGATATGAACTCGAAGGAGAAGAAATCAGATTACAATATATAAATATGTATATAACTGATTAGATGATGTCATTTAACTTGGGTTGTCCAACAGCAGCTATATGGAGTAGGCACTGATTGTTGTCATTGTAACTGATTTGATCAAGCAAGGGGAATGTTGGTTAAACTGGTCCACAGATAGAGATTAGAGATGAGAATCATTTACCTTTTATTTTTCAAAATTTTTTTAATGGGGAGGACAAAACAAAATTTGAGCAAAGTTAAACTATCAAAGGAGAATGTGGGATGCCAAAGGCTAAAATTTCTAAGAGATACAAACCTGTTTTTGAAATATGGTGGTCAAATTGGTTCAAAGCCATGGTGGTCAGGCTGGCCCTTGAGAATATATTGAAGGATGGAGGGTTGATCTGTGGTTGTTGTGTGCTAAAAAAAGTGGTACGAGTGTGTGGTGGAACGCTTGAAAGCAGCAAGTTGTTGATTTACATCTTAGTGCGTCATGGGCATGTGACTTGTGAGTGCATGGATAGTTTAATGTCAACCAGACTTATAGGGTTGTAGATCTGCATATATTGAGGACAATGGTTGCTGGATGAGCTTTAATAGTGATCTTGAGTTTTTCTTTATTGATGGGTATTATCTCCCCTCCACCTCCTATCTGAACATGGAATCATTGATAATGTGGCCATCTCAACTTGCTTCGAGCCTACTTTGTATCCTTGATCCTTGACAATTTTTGGAAGCTTAGTTTATCTCATAGGTAATTAAATGTGACCTCATTTGGTTATTAAGTTTATATCTTCTCCTTGATCCACTCATTTACACTATTATTTATGCTTAGGGTTCGATTGGATTTCGTTTCTCCTTTATAATATTGCATATGGTTTAAGGCCTAGAAATATAGGCCTAGGGTTATGTTTTACATCATTGACAATGATTGAATGTTGGGAATTCTCTCATTTTCTTTCTCCTTGCTTTCTTTGTTGCCTCTCCCTCTCTTGCTATCTATCTCTCTGTTCTCTCCATATCTATTATTCTCCCTTGATTCTCCTTCTCTCCTGCTGCTCCACTATTATGTGGTGTAAGATCTCCTCTACCCTCTTGAATTTGAGGGTGGATTGTAGTTTAATCTCAAAAGTATAAAATTAATCTTCTAATATATAATCTAGCATGATAATTGGGACTGCTTTGAGCATTAACAGGAAACAGGTCACTGACTGGATATGCTTTCTCAAATATTTTATACTCTTTCCTTTACATTTTGACATGATTGTATGATGCCAATATATAATTCATTGATCCAATATGTCTTCTTCTCTTAGTGCTACATCATTGTTGTTCTCACTATTAATGCAGCATAAACATGGTTGGAAGCGGGGAGGGGGTTGTGCACCCTTTTGCCCCATTTTACTAATTGTAGTTTGGGGCTTGCGTGCCAACAAGCAAGCAAGCTGTAGTTGTTGGGGATGAGGATTCAAAACTTGGATTTTTGATTCTATAGAATAATTGTAATGATTATCTCCACCTATGGAATTATGATCCTTTGATTATTTATTTATTTATTTTGGGAAGAACCCAAAAGCTTGAACATTTTGAGGATCAAATCACATGATATTGTATGATAATACTTTTGTTTCCCTGGATGGCAGCATCAACCATTATGCATGTTTCAAGTTATAAAACATGTACCGAGCCATTAAACCATGGTTTTGATTAACATATATTTATATTTTGAATTTGCCAGTTTTGATATACTTTGTGCACATATATGAATTTAGTGGAGATCAATATTGTTAAAAATGCATTTGAATGATTCTGGACTTGTCTCATGAGACTTAAACCTTGAAGAGTGAAGGAACTTTGGGTTGGTCAGGGAAATTCATTGTGCCAATTAGTGTGACTTTTTTGAAATTGCAGTGTAGTGTTCTGTATAGAGTTTGCTACTCTTCCCTCCTCCATCTTCTTCCAACTTTTCTTTTTCTTTTTATGCTTCCCCGGTGTCCATGCAAAGGATGAACACTCTTCTCTTCTTTCATTTTCTTCTAGTTTCCCCTTCCACTTTTTTTGTCTCCAGCAGGATAGAGCTAGGTGTTGTCTTTCCATGTTCCAAATTGTGCCATGCATTCAAGCCCATTCCATGTGCTGTAACAATGCAAAAGAGTAAACATAAGCTGAAATAATAGAAGTGAAATACAACTGACTGTTTCTTTCCCATGTTCTGTATTGTGCCACGCGTTTGAGCCCTTTCCGGGTGTTGCAATAATGCAAAAGAGTACATATAAGCTGAAATCATAAAAGTGAAATACAACTGCCTGCTTCCGCCGCTGCTCGCTCTCTTCCTCTCTCGCATGCTTGTGCGCATAGTGCCAAGGACCGGCTGTTTCTTGCTTCTTTTATCTTTTTTGGAAAACTTTCTTCTTTTTAACCACTTTCTTGCTTTAGATTTGCAAACTGAATTTTATTTATTTATTTATTTATTTATTATTATTATTATTATTATTGTTATTATTACACTTATTGCCATAAGATCTCATTTTGAAGAGTTTTACTTGTTCCAAAAATCACCTTTCCCAAAGAAAGCCAAAATTATTTACCCAAACAGTCTTCCACTTCTGACCATTTAATCCTTATTGACTACTGACTCTCAACTTCTATGAGTCTCTTCTAGACTAAGATCATGTGGTCAAAGATCTTATGCATATGTTTATTCATAAGATCTATATTATAATATGTGCTTTACCAAAATGGGCCTTGGCAATTAGTGTGGGCTTTGTTTTTGTTATTTTTTTGTTTACTTACATTCTAACTCCAGTATATGATTGTATATATATCATGTCTTTTTTCATATACCTATCATCCCATTACAATGTCTTTTGTGATCGTCTGTCTCTTACTCCATTTTATTCTCTTTGTTCTTTCGCTTTATTTTCAAGCTTTATTTTGCTGTGATTCAGTTTTATTTCTTTATGTGCCTCTGATCTCTGAAATAAAGTCTTGAGTAACTAGTAAATGAAAGTATATCAAATCTGAATTCCATGGCATAAAGATTTAATTTTCTGTAAAGCTTTTGTTTCCTTAATTGTTGTATGCTTGAAATTCAAGTAGGGTATGTTATATAATTTTGAGTTTGAGTTCTCTTGGCATTGATGAATATGTGATGGAACAAATTTTTAATGTTATGTTGATTCTGCTGCATGATGCTGTAAATTTTGAAAATTTTGAGTAACTGTAATGCTGTGCAGCTTCGGCCTTCTAGAAATTCCAGAAAATTTTGAGTATCTTTGATGTGACAATGATGCTCAGTTTGAGGACATTTGATGTTTTTAGACATTCTTTGTCCTAAGGTAGCGCCTCAGTTCTGTGTGTATTTTATTTATCAAGTGTCTAACCCTCTATGTGATTTGGTAGGTAAACAATCTACACGTGTTTTTACATTGCCTTAAAAAGTATTTATCTTGTGAGGTATTTTTCCATTGGCAGTCATGGAGTCCAGGAGTAGTGCTAATTTTCCTAGCTGATTTACACGTGTTTTTACATTGCCTTAAAAAGTATTTATCTTGTGAGGTATTTTTCCATTGGCAGTCATAGAGTCCAGGAGTAGTGCTAATTTTCCTAGCTGATTTTGCGAAACAATTGTACCTTAGGTGCCAGGAAAGTCAGCCGAGGATTGCTTTGATAAATTCCACTCCAATCACCCCACCCCTCCTCAACCTCAGCCTCGCTCAAGAGCAAAAGTGAAAAGCTTCCCACCTGTTTCTGAGTTCCCACTTTCCGCTAGTAAACTACTTAAACCTGCTGAGCCAAAGGCAAGAAGGCCAAAGAGGAGTCATCTTGGTCAGAAGACTGTAAGAAATTTGGTAAAAAAGCATTTTAACCTGGATCAAGACTCTGAGGTGGATATGTTTTCGGTTCTTGAGCCTGCTGCTAATCAAGTTAGTCAAGCTCAGAAAGAGAGTACGATGGTCTCAACCCCAGAATGTAAACCTGGCCAACGGATAGTGCCTCAAATATGCGATAGCAGCTCATCATCTGGTCATAAGAATTACCTTCCGAGATTCAATAGCTCATTTGGCACAGCCATTGTTAGTCCCCCAGTGCTGAAGCCCATCAAAAACATACAGTTACATGAGAAATATGTTGATCTCCTACATTGCAGGGAAGCCAAGAGAAGAGCAGCATCAAAGGTGGAAAAACAAAATTCTGGCAAAGTGAATAGTAAGGACTGTCCTATTACTAACACAAACATGGTTAAAGCTGCCAAAAATGTGCTCGTTTCTGAAGCAAGAGATGCTATAAGTCAATTTCAACATCTACAGGCCAATCTCATAAGCTGCTCTTCTGACTTGGATGATGATGGCAGTGGTTTAGATAATGCTGATGATGAAATAGCAACTTGACCTCAAGGTAATGCTAAATTTGTTGAAATGCGCAAGATTTTTCGAGGTCATTCTGCTCTATGTTTGAAGCACACATCTGTAACTGTTTACTGCGATCCCCTACTTCAATAACCTGTTTAGATATCCTTCTGTAAAGTTTCTGTATGATCAGATTAGTGTCTGTATTCTCTGCAAAAAACATTTAACCAATCATGCAAGGTGAAATTGAGAGTCAGAAAGATAGCTTGATATGATATCTTGATCTGCTACCTTTGCTAAATTTTTTCCTTGGAAATTTCTGTTTTACTTTTGAGCATTTTGTCCAAAACCCTTAATCTTGCAGCTAGCTCTGGAATCACTTTTTGGCATTCAAAAGGTTCTTTTCTAAAAAGATGAAGGGTGTCAATATATTCCCTGCTTTACTCAGCAGTTGATTAGCATATAACATCAGGACCTGGCTTCCAACTTCACTTTAGCAGTTGGTATTTTTCCTTCGCATCCTTCACCTCAACAACCCTCATGAAGTTTTTTATTGGTTTTCACCGTCGGTATTTGGGTTTTGTTCGACTAATTCGGTTCGAGCACTGTAAATCACATTTTAGATGATGGTTCTCCCAAATCTTTTTTCGTAATTCTCAGGGTTCAAATTCGAGACCACTGGTTAAAGAGGTAGAGTACTCTTGACCACTCAACCCAAAGGAGTTTGGTTACCCCTCACGAAGTTTGACAAAATTTGAATACATTGCTGGTGATAACTTTTGTTATTTGTCTCTTCCACATGCTCCTGCTACACTTTACCATCACCTTGGAAGCACTCAAAACAACTACACAGTGCAGAAATTGAGAGGTAACAATTGTATGTCACTGCAAGGCACTTTATTTCAAACTAGTTGTGAATCTTGTGGGATACCAGGAAATTGAAATGGCAAGGTTGACAACATAAATGGTATCATGCATTGTCCTTAAAAGGGGACAACCTGGTAGTTACAATCCATCTCTCCAATCCTGAGATCTAAGTTTTGAATCCTTGTGTAACAAAAAAAAAATGGTATCATGCATTTCAATGTCTGTTTTCGCAGGTGCCCCGAATATTCGTTTTGGAAACAAGTTGCTAATGAAAGGTGCATACAACACCCAAATGCATTATCGAGTCTTGGTTGTCTACTGCTGAAACCACGTTAAAATCACATCTTACTATGTTTAAATTTATTTTAGCGACTTCAATTTTGCTTTCTTCTCCGTGAATTACCTCATTGATGCACTTCTCTTTCTTACTTCATGGCCTGTGTTATATCTCAACTCTGTCCTTTAAAAGATGATCATATAAGAAAATGGAAAATTTTTGGCATATGATGATATGCTCCGTCGATGACCATGGATTTCAAAAACTTTGAGAAACAATGTGATATAGTGTTTGCATAATAAATTCCAAGTTATACACTAGGGTAACATAGCTTTCACTTGTAGATTTTTCCTTTTTGGCTAGATTTTCCCGAGGAAGACAAGCGATGACCATGATTTTCTCTTTTTTTTTTTTTTTTTTTTTGTAACCAATTGATGTCTGGAGGCAAACTCCAACTGATCTGATTCGAGCGTTATCGGTCCCACTTTAGGACGAGCGCCTCCAACATGGTTTTTTTCATTCCCAAGTTTTGAATCTGAAATTAAAAGATTTAGCATTTTTATCCATTAGACTGACTATTTATCAGTGTAAAGCCATGACCATGATGAAGAACCAAAAAGAGGATATTGAAATTATTTCCATTTTCCAATTGGTTTTGTTTCTCTGCAAAATTCCTAGTAAGTGGAAAAGTTCCGATACATATGCATCCAAGGAACCATGTAGTAAAACGTAGAACAACTTTAGAATGACACTGAATATGATTCAAGTTGCCTTAGTAACATACGTTTGACATTAGCGCATACAAGCTCGTCCCATGTGCCAAAATTCTGTAGTTGCAATGAATTTTTTTTTGGTCATTCCATTTTCTATGACCCCTTTTCACAGTATGAAACGAAAATGCCATACTGCATATTATCTATTGAGCTTGCTTGACAAATTTGTGGCTCTTATGCATGTTTTACTGCTCGACCATGGAACATATGAAATAATCTTCCAAGAATGAGACAAGGCATAAAGATGCCGGATTAGTTATCTGAAAGTCCATGCCATTGTTGTAAAAAGAAGAGGAATTGATAAAATTTGGATCAGCTGTAAGATGGAAGAAGGTGGAGTGTCTAAGCGTTTCACCTAGAAGTAGTAAAAAATCCTTAATATTTAAGTTTCAAAAATTGGTGACTATGAATTAATATTAGTTAAAACTTATGATGTGGGACTTCAGTTGCTAAGTTTGATGATGTATTCCAAAAACATTCTTACCCTAATTGTATCGGTGTTGGTGATAAAACTTTGTAAGAACAGACAGCCATTACAATATAATCATCTTGAATTGAAGCATATAATGCACGATAATTAGACCGATAAACAACATGTGCTTAACGATGACAACAGCTTCTCGCTTGAAAATTTTTTGGACAATCTAGAAATAGAAAAGCCATGAATAGGCCTGCCTCTTCTAGAGACATCTTCCTCCATACCCTGCATTTCTGAACAATGCTTGCTTTATGTCTTCAGAACTTATCAAACATCTCTGCTCTGCTTCCTGTCGCCATTCCAAGAATTTTTACTGATTTATGAATTTCTGATCATTTAGACAATTCTTCACTTTAATTGTTAGCAATTTAGATCAAGATACATACCTCAGAACAATAAGCTTGAACTGAAAAATCATTAAAACAACTTATGACGCATTGTTGAATCTCAAGTCCAAGTGCTTCAAATGTGTTCACAGTAGATAGCAATAAACCCGGTTTCCCAGCACAACAAATATCAATCCTAGTATCCGTGTTTCTCCTTTCTACCTCGAACTGCAAAGAAAATTGCAAATTAGGAACCGGGACGACATTATTTTGCTGGAATTTTGTTAGGTAAATTCTGCAGGCACTATACCTTGTGAGCGTCTCTAACAAATACTTTGTTTGGCTTCTGATCCTTCAAGATGCCAACTGAGTCCGATTCTATCAAACCCACTTCGGTTTCTTCTCTTTGCAAGTTATTGATTCTTTCAAGGAGCTCCTTCATATAATCTATCGTATCTCCAAGTATTGATGTTCTGTCCATCTGTGGGCAAAAACATTCTTAATGTTAGGAGGCTTGCAACTAGGAAAACATTGTCTGAATCAAAAAGCTACTATTTCATCTGTTCCTAGCTGTTAAATTACCTTGCTTATCTTAGGCACAATAGATCTGAGCATCAAAAGCCGGTCATTTAGTCTCTTCCTACGCCTTCTCTCCGCCATTAAATTCTTGGAAGGCTGTCCTTCAACCTTTTTAGCTTTGTTCTTTCTCTCGCTGCACAATCCCATGTTGAAAACTGGAGCCTCAGTGGCTGCTTGTTCTGTTTCAGCTTTGCAAATGTTCATCTTTCCTTCCGGACTGTGAAGATCATCAATAGGAAGATTAAGTTCCTCATCCTCCAACATTGGAGGGTAATCTTCTTGAATTGGGATGGGTGTTGTGTCATCGCTGCTGTTCTTGTTGTATGATGAGCCGAATTCAGGAACAATGAATTCATTGAAAAATGGGTAAACCTGGTTAAGGTGCGAGGTGAAACTTGGTTCTGGTTTTGTGCTGTTGAATCCGAAAATTGCTGGATTTGGTATCGCCCACATTAAATTCTCCTCCAAAGAATCAAAGCTCCAGTTGCTTGGTAGGAGCTCGCTCACTCCAAGAGGATGAGTGTTCCATGTGTCTCTTCTTAGAGATAGTAACTCCTCTAAGAGACTTCCATCACGAACCTCCATCTCTCTCTCTCTCTCTCTCTTTCTCTCTCTCTCTCTTATTTAAAGAAAACCTCTAAGAATGCTAAGCCAGGAGGTTGTACATTGCAAGAGGTTGTGCCTACTTGAAGGAATACATAAAAATATAAATATTTATAGACATGATTCCTCCTACATAATAAATAGTGCATTATGGTATGTTGTAGGTATTTGGCAACCAGAGCCCAAGATTGAAAAGGAATCTGCTTTTTCCTTCTCTCTCTCTCTCTCTCTCTCTCTCAAGGTGATATCAAGTCATTTTCACCGAAATCTTCACTCAACAAGACATAACATTATTAATTTTCCATACCCTGTAAGCTTTGACCCATAAGTCTGTCTCACCCTAGAGTTAGCATTATAACTTCAGCTTTGTCTTTGTAAATCGTATAACCTCTTAATATGTGATGTGTAGGGAATAGGAATAGGACTCTTTTTCCCTACATGTCTGTCGTCCGTCCTTCATATGGAAGAAAATAGTAACCAAAAAGATTTATGTTATTCATTAACATTATTTCACCTATGATTTTATCATAATTTGACCAGAATCACTGTCGTTTGAGAAACTCAATCTAACAAAAAGCATGCATATAATAAAATACTCAGCCAATCATAAGACGTAATGAAATTAAAACTAACCTTATTATAAAAAGAAAAGCAAATGTGATCCCACGTTGGAAGTAATAGCCAATAATTATAATATCTTGTCATCTAAACACAGAAGAATTTGATTCATCTAAATCTAATCAATCTAGTCCTGAGCATATGATAGTAATTATGATATCAAAACACATTAGAAGTAATCTAATCAATCATCTAAATCTAACCAATAATTATGATATTTAGTAACAAATGGAGAGTTGGTTTAATAGGTAAACATACTAAATTTTTTAATCAAATCTTAAATTCGAAACTTATGAATAAAAAATATTACGTTCAAAGAGCTTTCCTAAATTAAATCTGATAATTTTCAAATCGAATTAAATAAAATATGATTTCAAATACCGATCGATTATATCAAATTGATTATATCAAATTGAATTGGCCAATAATTATGGTCGGAGGTGATTGGTCTGTCTCTTAAAAAAGGACACTAATCAATCTAGTCCTTCAAAAACCAGAGCTGCATCAAAATAAATATGTATACAAAAAATCTGTTTGGTCACCAAGCCCAATCCAAAAATCTATATAATATATATCTTCCCACTAATTGCAGATAAATATTGTTCCTTTTTCTTGCTTTGCTCAATGCACCAACTTTTGAGTTGTCTCCTTTGTCCTTGTGTCAATATCATTCTTACAACATAATCAAAAAAAAAAAATCAATTTTCTTCATGTCTTCTCTGTGTCTTATGTAATCATCTCTTCAATTAATTTGTCCTCCATTAATGTAAACATTTGGGAAGTCAAAAAATAGAAATAACTTGGGAGGGACACATAAACATTGAAATGGGGTCATTTTGGAGGGTAATGAAATGAAAACCTGACTCAAAGATTTGTTTTTGTTGATGTTTTTATCAATCCATCTCTCATCTCTGACATCTCCAAACTGGTAAAACCTTGTTTTGCGCATTATTGCATGTAGCTGACCAGAAATACTCATCACATGTAAACAAACGTTCTAATGTTTAACAGCAAAAGCATACAAATGATGGCCAGAGAACAAGGTAATACGCGACGCGTTATTCATGGGGATACCACACATCTCGAGGACAGAACATTGTTCCACGCAACCGACCGGTCCCCTAGAACATGTGAAATGTGAAATTCTCTCTCTCTCTCTCTCTCTCTCTCTCCGCGCGCCGGCCAAGGGGACAAATGTACTTACCGTTTACAAGATTGCAACTTTCAACTTATTTTCCAACCACCATAATAATGTTTAAATTGGCATTATTACTTTAGTGAAACTGCTGTAGTGGACTTGTTTGATGAATAATAATTATAGTTTACATATGTATTATAGTAGAGATTTTATAATAATGTCTAGAGAGCAGAGATAATGAGCACACGTGCGCACTCGCGCGCGCACACATTCAAAGTTGAATCAGTCTTTTATGACTTAGTTATATATCACGTTTTCATGTAACTATTAAAGTGATGTAGATTAAATTAATCCTCCCATTACTATGCAAATAATATAGTCGTAATTGTTTGACAAGTTAAACATGTATTTCTTTCATCGCACTTCGCGTTGATTAAGATAATTACACAAAAATTATGAAATAATTGAACAAACATAATTCTGACAAAAGTAATATTAATCGACTAAATTAACCTCTTTAAGAATCAAATATATCACATTGTAATTGAGCATTTAGTGGTGATAATAATAAATAAGTATAAAGTTGAAAAAAATTAATAGTTTCTTGATTTTCTAAGATGAAACCTGAAGTGGGACAAAAAAGTTTTTCCAATGTCACTGCTTGATGTGGGACGATGATAGATGAACAAAGGTTTAAAATTGAATTGGATTCATCATACCGAAAATGAATAGTTTCATTTTGATGAGAAAAAGAATCTAAATCGAAGTTGGGATTATAGTTCTAGTTTTAGTTCTAGAATCGGATTGTTACGGTATGATTATAGCTCTAAAACAGAATGATTTTTGGTTTTACTTCGGATTTAGATTGATTATGGTATTTTATGTTTATTGTTTGATTTTTTGTGATTTTTTCATGGTTCATGCCCGACTCGGGACTGGCCACAAGGGTTTTTTAAATATTTTGTTTTTTATTCGGATTTTAATTTTAAAAATCAATAATCAAAATCAAATCAACGATTTAAAAATTCTGATCCTAAAATTAAACGGAAACTACTTTTATATTTCTATTCCAATTTAACTGCTACTCAATTTTAGCATTATTACTAAATTGGATGTCTTTTTTATTACATAATATTATAAAAATTATAAAATATATATATATCTGGAAGTTTAAATACTAAGTCTCAAAACAAAAAATACTTAACTTTTTATCAGTAAAATGTATTTACAAGGACAGTAAATTAGTGGTCATAGATGTCTGTGTCGTGTCTGGGCGCTTATATTTGCAATCGGAATGAATGGATTTTGGTTCAATTAATTTGTGAGCGTTTTGTGGACGGAAACTCCGGAGCAAATAATGTGTACTAGAGTGAAGGTCGAGGTCTTGTCTCACTCTTGTATCTGTGTTTGTCTCAAGCAGTGAATCAGGCACTTGCACATTGGCTTTGTCCGTCGCTGTGTTGTCTTTTCAGTAGAAAGGGATACCGGAAAGGTTCTGTTGGGTGTCATAATTTTGTTATCAACTCTGCACTAATACTAATTACATATATCCAATAAATACAATTATACATTACTTAGTTATTTATAATGGGAGTTTTTTTTTTATTTTCTTTTACTAATTTCTTTATATTAAGAAATAAATTTTGTGAAAATAACGTCACACGTGAAACTCTTATACTCTTATCATTGCTTAGGTAATATGCTAGAATTTTTTCTTTTGGCAATTTCACCGAGTGGTACTTGTTACGAGTCGACTTGAGAAGAAATACTTTTTGTTTGATATCGAAAAGGATAGTTTTTATTTTATTTTTCTCTTATTTTATTTTTTTTATTTTCTTTTCCTTTTTATTTATTTTTATCTATATATATTTTATTCTTGTTTTTCTCTTTTTTCTATCTTTTATAAATTTATCTCTCAAATGGTCGATCTCAAATTTTGAGAATAAGACTCGGTTTGTTGTTGTTGTTTATCAAAAAAATAACTTTATTGCATATTAGAAAATAATATGTGACAAAGAGAGGTAGGTGGAGTTTCAACACACATGCAATGTTTGGTATCTAACAGGGAATTTCTTGCGAGGCAATGAGCTGCATGGTTTGTGAACGAGGAGTGTGAAGGACCTTTCAATTGGTTATATTTCGAATAAGAGAGTAACATTCCTCAATTACCATATCAAAAATAAGAATACTCCAATTTCTGATTTTGCATGGCCTCAACAATAAGTAAAGTATCCAATTCCAAAATAATATTTGATAAATTCATGCTTTTAACCCCAGGTCAAGACTTCACTAAAACCCAACATTAGTCCCTGCATTGACTTTGCACGGCTTACCTCTTTGCTGTTTCTAATAAGGAAAGCAAAACCCACTCTATTAGATTCATCGGGTATAGCCGCATCAATTTTGTATTTCATCTAACCCAAAGGTGGCTTCTGTCATTTTTCTAGAGTTGCTGAAAAATCTTGATCACGTTAACTGCCTCCTTTAGACTGAGCTGACATCGGTTGCTGAAAAAAAAAAAAAAAAAAAGAGCTAGTAATCTATAAAATAGAATTAGCTGTCGACGCCTTTTGATCCTATCCCATAAAATTTGATTCCAAGCTAGGACCCACCCCAAGCCACCATAGCAAACCACTTTACTTATTTGGG
Source organism: Dillenia suffruticosa (assembly GCA_033439265.1). Lineage (NCBI taxonomy): Eukaryota > Viridiplantae > Streptophyta > Magnoliopsida > Dilleniales > Dilleniaceae > Dillenia > Dillenia suffruticosa. Next base: position 6,888,880 of record JAVTVX010000027.1, read on the forward strand.
TTATTGTCCTTCCTTTCTTCCTAGCATGATGATCGACAAAACAAAAATTTTAAGAAGAAAAAGAAGAACAAAAGGAGAGATCAAAAGGGGTCATTTTTTAATTTTTTTTAATCATTAAAGAAAAGATTTTATTTTTTTTTTAGGGAAAAGGGTCTGACACCTTTGATTAAAAAAAAAAAAGATTAACATTTTAGGGCATAATTAAGTGTGTTGGTAGAAAAGCGTAACACTTGAACATGATATACGAAAGTGAGAAATATTAGTTGTTTGGCTGTGACAAGACTACGAGAGTAGTGACCATGTGTATGGTGTTGGATTCATCTGAAAAACCACAGGCGCATCTTCCGTTCTACCCGACACAAAAAAGTGAAATGGTTTTCCCAAAACCAAAAGTTCAAGTGGTTTTGCCCACAATATTGGTTGCTTTGTGTGTTTGGTTGGGATTAATTCTTTACCTTAAATTATATTTTAATTAATTTAATTTAAAATTTTATAAAATCTTATTTAAAAGAATAACTCTCTCATTTTTTTATTTATAAATTTTAAATATGAAAATTAATTAAAAAATTTAATATTTTATTTTATTAAATTAATCGCGATACATCACTCTCCCCCGTGGTCGATCATATTTTGGATCCACTGTCAAGTTCAAATCTATTGCCAACAGTGCCAAATGGCAAGTTGGGAACTTGGGAAAATACAAAATAAGCGTTTTGTCTTGTCATCTGCTATTATACAAAAATTTTTGTCAAGATTTTTCTTGCCACACTTCTATGTAGGTACTTATTAGAATATCAGGTACTCAGTTTAATCATAATTTGAATTGTTTGTCTGAAAATGTGTGCACTAAATTTTTACTTCTCCCAATTTATTTTAATTTATTTTATTTTACTTATTATATTTTTAATTAAAAAATTAATAAAAATATACAATTTTACAAGTAAAAATTAACTTTTCTAATAAAATATTTTTTATTTATTATATTAAGAATTCTACCTAATTCTAGCTCCCCAATACTAATTAAAATACATAATATTATGCTCAGCTTGAATGATTTCTCACTGTGTTACCAATCAAATGCTCGGATGTTTTCTATACATTATTGAATGTAGTACAAGAGAAAGCAAAAACACAGTGGTTTTTCTATCTTTTCTTTTTCGTCCTCTTTTTTTTTTCACCATGGGCCATTGGAAAAAAAAAAAAAATCTCATGATAATTTTTCTCCTTTCTTGCAAACTAAATGTGAAAATGAGGTTACAGGTTCGATTCAACTTGTAGTATAAAAAATTTTTAGATTATAAGATTAGGTTAGATTCATGATTTTAGATATGAATTAATCGAATCAAATTAAATCTAATTGTAAATAATGTTTGGTGTTATTTTCATTGTGATTTTAATTTTAAAAATAATTTATTTTTAAATAATTTATGATTCAAGTTAACTACACTTAAATTTAGATTTTAACTTGCGAATCAAATCTAAATCTTAGATGGCACTTGATTCGTGCTCAAGAATCAAAATTAGATTTAGATTAAAAATTTTGAGAACAAATTTTAGAAATCTATATTTTTACTTTCATTTCAGAAATAACATAATTTGAGAGTTTTATTTTTAAATTTTATTTTTATTTTATTAATATAAACAATTTATATAAATTTTAATTTAATTTTTGATTTTGTTTCGTATTAATTAAATATTACTTAATAATTTTTAAGGTGAAAGTTCGAGAGTATGGAACCTGAATATTGGTGTCTACACGTGGAAATGAGTAAGAGGAAAGGACGTGTGATGTCCCTAATGAGTCACATCAGAGACGAGAAAGGAGAGGACCCCTCGAAACAGAACTATAATCTTAAAAAGTATTCATGTTATATCACTAAGCAATTCCCCAATAATGGCGTACCCGGACTTGAAATAGGACCCCCCCCCCCCCTCCCTCCCTCCCTCCTCTCCCTTTCTGTCTTTCTGCATTGATTAATCCAGTGATATCGGGGGCCGCTAAAAGTCCATTGATGGGGCCCCTAATTGCTTGTTTTGCAGGGCCTAAATTAAAGGAAACGCAGGCTTGCAATCAAAGCAATTTTTTGGGACAAACTGCAAGAACAAATCGGAGAAGACTAGGACATGTGCTCCCTCCTACCCAATATTCAATTTTTTCTCTAAATTACTGGCAATTAAGATTTTTCCACGTTTAAATAGTTGATTTGAATTGTGGGGTATTTAACTTTTGAATTCATTTGTTAGATTTCATCAATTATCTTGTCATTTGATTAGCCCTGTGATTTGCATTATAATAATGGATGAACTAATCATTTGTATTTCTGAATTTTGTTGCAAACTTCAACTGGACAAAGCCTTCATCAATTCATCTTCATCAATTCATCTTAATATAGACGGGAGGAGTTGAGTTTGATTTAATAAGTTGCCAGTATTTTATGAGACTTTTTTTTTGTATATTGGGAAGATTTGAACTTGAGATATTAAAAAAAGAAAAAATAGATGATACTAGTCGAGTTGTATATATATGTATATATATTGTCCTTGAACATGAAAATTGGACTAACTTTTAAGAAAATCCTATTCCCTAATCATTCGCTTGTAGACCCACTCAATATTAATTCTTTTTCTTCTTTTATCATGTTGGTTAGAATTTCCATTTTCATAATAGAATTTGTGGGGACAATTACAGCTGCAAATGGTGTTCAATTAAAGAGAATCCCTGAAAGCAATGCAAAGAACAAAATTTTTAAAAAATATTTTGGATTCTTTCATATGTGAAATCTAGTAGGATTTCCAAGGAAGAACAAGTTGTTTGCATAGTCCAAATAGGACTAAATTATGGTACACACCACTTGTTTAGACCACAATTCCAAGCGAAAGCTACATCCTTGTGAAAGGAAAAGAATGAAAACCTTGATCATGCTTACGTCGTGATAGCTTGAATGTAGAATTTTGAAGTATTTAGGTTTGTCAATACATGATCCAGATCCAGATTAAACCCAACTTGGCCAATTTGCTGGAAATGACGGCAATTGCTTTGTAAGTTTTGATAGTTTGTGTCAACTTCGGATACCCGCAAGTTATTGAGCTTATTTTTTTTATTTGACTGATCAATATTTAAAATCATATTTTGATTAATCTGATTCGAACTATTATTGAATTTTTTATAGGGGGATCTCTCCCAACATAGTTTTTTTCTTTTCTAAAATTCAAACTCGAGTTTTGATCAGAAAATTAGTATCATTTCCACTAACCAACTATCCGTTGGTCCAGTTATTGAGCTCATGTTGGCTTCACAAGAGGGTCTTATAGTGCAATATAGTCATACACACACATATATAATTTGCAAAATGGTATTTTCTATTGTAAAATTATAAAATATATATATTTTTTTCCTTATTTTGGTAATTCTATCTTGTAATGGGTTACCGGCATGTTAAAAGAACCTTGTAATTCAAATGTATGAAAAGATCAAAACTATTTTACATAAAATATACGAATTTTCAAAAAGGAAAAGAAAAACTGCTATTAAATAGCAGGCAAGCAGATGTTGCATCCAAACAGGTCCTGACATTGTGTGGCCATATCAAATTTGGGGTTTTAGATCCCTTATGCTACAAATGTGTTAAGTGAGATTGTGAATATTTCACATTTAAAAAGAAGGCATTTTAGAATCTCAAAGAATATACACCAAACAAAATCATATTTAGTATATAACACAGCGAAAAGCGCCTTCCAAAAAAGTTAAAATCATCTCAGTTGGGATTATTTATAATTTTTCAATATAAAAATTATAAAAATAATATTAATTTAAATTCTAGCTACTTGCAACATTTTATACTTTTGTATTTTAGTTAAAAAAATATATAAAATAAAATAAAATAGAGACAAGATGATATTTTTCAAACATTACCTTTTGATCAACTTACCTATGACTAACTTTTCGAAGCTATTAGCATATGTAAGATTATCCACGTACATGTGTGTCTTAGTTTATATGAGAGTATGCGCGCATATTTCGTTCATAAATGATTTGTGGTCCAAAATTTATTAAAAGTTTTGTGTTTTCCTACTAAAGGCCAATTGTGATCTCAGTGGGAGCGATCTATCAAGAGGTAAAGATTTTTCTCTCCTCCTAAGAGTGTCGAGAATGCGTTAAACGTTGTTTTCTCGATTGAGGGTGAGACCCTCGTTGCGACTCTAGAGGATGATGAGAACTTTAAAATGGTCCAAAAGGCTCTCGAGAGTTCTGCAAAAGATACAAAATGCCGTTTAATGAAGGCCATAAATGAAGAGAAGGAGTTGATGAGAATCAATAGGGTCTGGGACCTAGTTGATTAGCTTGAGGGCGGAATGACTATTGGGAACAAGTAGGTTCTCAAGGTCAAGATAAAGGTTAACGGATTGATGAAGAGGTAAAGGACCCGTCTAGTAACCAAGGGTTACACTTAGACTGAGGGGTGGACTATCGAGGAGTCATAGTCCAATTTATCTCGATCCGTTTATCTTTCAGCGATTGTCACGAACATGGATCTAGAGTCACATCACAAGGACGTAAAGACCACTTTCGTATTGGAAGTGACAAGGACGTAAAGACCGCTTTCGTATTGGAAGTATAGATGAGGCGATCTACATAAAGCATCCCTCTGAGTTCGTTCTAGTAGATCAGGTGGATAAGGTCTATTGATTTTAGAAATCAAAATACGACCTTAAGCCATCATCTAGACAGCAGCGTTTGAGATTTCACGAGAAGGTGATATCTTATGGTTTAGTAATGATCGAGTAGGATCATTGTATCTATCAGATATGCCCCGATGACTCCTTTATGAGCATGTTCTCATATGTAGGTGACATACTGTTGGCCGGGAACAACAGAGAGTATCCAATGACCATTGTAACATGGTTGCGAGGTTTTAGTTCATTCTCAGATTTTGGATCCATAGGGATCACTTAAGAATGGTGTTGACTCTTTAACAAGAGTTTTACATCAGGTAGATTCTTAAGCATTTCGAGAAGAGCGATGACAACCTAAAAGATACTCTAATCGCTAAAGATAAAAAGACTTGAATCTTGACACATGCCCTAGAATTTATAAAGAAATAAGGGAGATGAGTAGAATCCCTTACTCCAGTGCAAAATACATTTCTAGTGTATGCGATGAGGTATACACGTGTGATATACAATTTGATGTATGCGATGAGGCATACATGACCAGACGTTTATTTAGCAGTCGATCTGGTGAGTAGGTATTAATAGAATCCTGAAAGGGATCACTGTAGAGCAGTGAAAAAGGATTCCGAAATATCTCATTTGAACTGCAGAGCTCTCCATGTGTTACGGATGAGGTGATTTGCGTTTTGTGGTTGAGATTCAGATACTGATTGGGAGTAGTGATCTGAATAAACGCAAAAGGTTTTATCTTCTTAGAGCAGTAAGAAGAGAACCTGTATATCTCTATTTACGATAGAGACTGAGCTTGTAGTGTGCTCAATTGCAGTTCATGAGAATGGATGGCTTCAAAAATTTTCTGGAAGACTTAGAGGTTGTGACAGATAGTGGGAGGTCAGTGATGATTATTGTGATAATCAGACCGACACTGTCAACAAATGAGACCCTAAGTATAATAGTAAAGCCACATTAATACCGAAAACCACTATGAGAGATATTACCGAGAAGGGTATTGTGACATCTAAGTACACCTCAGCATGAGAGCTGATCTCTTCAGAAAACCCGTTGTGAGAGATTCCTTTGTGACGTAAGGAATCATTGGGTTTAGTGTACTTTAACATTTCTCCTTATATACTGTTTTAGATGCTTATTTTAATATATGACATGTATGCATTATTGAGTCACATATTTATTTCATGCATCATTTGTTGTCATATATTATGATCTTGTGATAAAAGATGTGTCAGGCAGGCGTGGTTGACTCTCTCACACGAGTGACCACCTCCGACTCTGAGTGAGCGGAGATGAGACGGATTCTAGTCGTAAGAGGCTTTGAGAGTAGCCCTACTAGAACATAAGTCGCCCTGATATGTGTTCAGGATGAGGTCATATGCGATATGACCGACATGGAAATACCCACATCCATGTTGCCTGTAAGTAGCCAGTTTGAGATCTCAGATATCACCTGCGATTTGTGATATTGTCTCTGAGTTGCTCTCTCTGAGATCTCTGGGTAAAGTCTTATGTGTAGACTGAGTCCCGTACCTGTACAGTGTTAGAGAAATCTGACATATGCCCTTTGAGAGATGGGGGAATAACACTGTGGCACGTGTTTCATACCACGTGTGATGAGACGACCATGGGATAGTGGGAGCTATTATTTGAGACGATAGTTTGATCATGATCCCCGTTCCCACTGTGTGAGACCTGAGATCCATTGGGTGGGATCTCTTATGCCCTTATTACTTTCGGCTGTCTCTAGAAGTATTGGTTCAGTGTTGCTACTTTAGTCTGTTTACCTATGGCCCGGAAGATAAATTGAGGTCTAAGGGGCAGGTCTAGGAAAGCAGCTGAATTGAGACCGATAGATTCGAGTTTGGGAAAAGGAAGGCCAATAGACATTACATCATTGTCGTGTATTCATAGGTCGACCTATTATGTTAATCCATGTTGGGATTCAAACATAATAATGAATACATAGTCGAGCAAATTGATTGGGGATCACTTTCGATGAGGAAAGTGGCTCGATGGATGTAAATGCATTGAGTCTGGGGTATAGCGAGTTATTTTTATACTAACAGTGACTCTTCGATCATCCTAACAGGTGTATCGAGAGTCTTTGCTTGCAGGTGTACTCGCCGGTCGCACGACGCCCAATCCAGTATGAAAAGTCCAGTAGGGTGATGTGATAGATCGCATGAGTTGTGATCTTGTGATTGACGGAAATGAAATGCCCTCATGTGCAAGTGGGAGATGTTGGTTATTGATGCCCATTATGGGCATTTGGGTAATTAAGGAATGGGGTAACTCCCATCCTTAATTACCATTAACCAATATTTTGGTAACTCCCCACCAATTAAGGGAATTGGTCTAACCTTCCTTCGGAGTGAGGGAACAATGGAGGAAAATCTCCTTCTCCTACCTTGTGTGTGGAGAGAAGCCATGGGAGGCTACTATGGAGGCTAGGGTTTCACATATTCTCTAGAGAGAGAATAGAGAGAGGGATGGAGATTTTCGCGTAGGAAAATCTCCCATCGTCAGACGATTCACCGGACATAAGGATTGCGGCGTTGTGATGCTGTGGTGGTGATTCGACTAACCTCGTGATCACCATCCGACCGTGCGATCCGTTCGAGGGACATCGCGACACGGTGGATTTTGGAGACTGCCCTATCGAGGTATTTATCCCAAAAATTCCGAAACTATTTAATTCACGCTTCCGCATGCGCGATTAAATCCAACATTTCTACTTTCAGAAACGTTCGAATTTAAGTACCAAACTTTTTTCTCCAATCCTATCAACCTTAAACTTGGGTCTTAATCTTAGTTGGGATCATAAATCAGACAACTTGGCAATTATTTTTCAAGTTTTTTTCTCATTGTTTTCATGAGAGGAGCTATAGCCCAACCTAATCCTAGCCAATGGCAAGTGCATCAATCTTGCATTGGCTGCGAATCATATTTGTAAAAATTTTGGAGATTTTCATTTAGTCATGTCTGTTGGATTTATCGAAGGGTTAGTTTAGTTGGTAAAATTCTCACAGTGTAATTAAGAAATTCTGATACAAGAAAATTTGAAATAAAGTTGTATATATATCAATCAAGGTTCGGGGAGGGAGGAGGGGATCAGAATTCATGATTATGAAAAGAACCAGACATATTTACCCCATCAAACGACACTGGTTTTGACAAAATTAAGCCAAGAAGATTTTGTGAAATCTCTAACACGAAAGTCCCATTTAGCTTTCTATAGGGTTGTAGGCTCGTACTAATCTGGCTTTAAGACATTGGTAAACATCCGACTCTTCAGGCCACTCCTTTGTCTTTCTTTACTTGAAAGCTTCTCTAACTTCCATGTCCATGTTCTAAACGTGTTATTTTTTTTCTATTACCGATATTTAGAATCATATTTCAACTAATCTGATTCGAGTATTTGTAAGAAGACTATTTAGGAAGTATCACTCCCAATATAGTACTTTTCATTCTTAATTTCAAAAGAAAAACTTGATTAAGAGATCTAATATCTCATCCTACTAAATCGATTGTCCTTTGGTGTCGGCATTCTAATTTCAAAGTATCATTCTATTGGTTTTGTCATATCCTATGGAAAATTTCACATGAGTACACGGGCGCAATTGGAGAAGGCCATGGCCACACAAATTTACAAATTATACTTCGTTTCATTTTTTGAAATCTTATATTAGGTAAATTCACTGTTATAACCTTATTCCCTAGGGAACTTTGACAGGGATAGCTCTAATAAAAAAGATGCAAACTGTCATGACACCAAAGCTTTGTCTATGACTTATTCTTTTTCTTTTTCTTTTCCTACTCTTTTAGCATGAAATGTTTTATAAGATTAATGATGAATAAACAGAAATCATGGCTATAAAAGTTTCGTTTCAATTCTAAATCATTATGTGCAGAAGCATTTCTTTCCCAACTTAGCTAGCTATTTGTCTCTCTATCTCTAGGCAAAGTAAAGAACTTAACTTTTGATAATTGAATTAAACTGTTTTTTAGCTTGGTCACTTGCTTCATGTACGTGTCTCAATAGTTTATCAGTGCATACTTAAAAAATAATGATTGAGATTTCGGTCATTATTAAGAAAAAAAAAATAACCATTTCTGTGTGGAGCCGCGCGTCAAGGTGGAGTATATTATATGAACGATCTATAGTACTATAAATTCTGTTTTTTTTTTTATCATTTTACTTGTACTCTAAATTGGCTGTATCCAAACGTCTGGCACCCTTTTGAATGGAAAAGGAGTAGGAAAATTTTGAAGGGTTTTGTTTAATTAAAGATATAAATTTCGGCCGATGAGCTTTAGCTCATCTATCATCATCCCCCTCCGCCTTCAGAAATCTTGGGTTCGAATTTGCTTAATGTAGGAAAAAAAAAAGATATAAATTTCCAATAAATTGTGAGTTGCTAGACTGGCATTCGAGAAGTTTAATGTTGTCATTGGATTGTCAATTGCCATGAACATGAAAAATTGAGAAATGAAGCGATAATTGAAGAAGAGAGGTCATAGGCCACTAGCTAGGCAACCAAAACACCTATCTTTTTTTAAAAAAAAAACAATTATTTGTTTAATGTAAGTAGCTTCTCACACTTATGCTTCAGTGACAGCTCCAGCTTGTTTTGTTTGATATAAGTTGATGTTCTGATTTTGCAAGACTTGTAGCTTTGATGTAAACATTTTAAAGAGGAAATCAACCCTTTTCTTTTTTTTTTTTTGGTGGACATCAACCCTTTTCTAAATCTCGACTTTGGGTACTAATGGTGTAGTAGGCTTAGTTGTTTGACTTAAATGCTATTTTGATTAATCTTTAATTGAGATTAATAGGGAATTTTGAGGAATCTTTAGTCAACACTTATGTCAGATTTGTTTGATTAGACAAAAGAAGCAGTAGCTTACTAGAAAGAGGTACAGACTCTGGAATTTACATGGGCTTGCTGCTGGTAGGGCAGGACCTAAGCTTTTGTATCTTTCTCGACCTTTTGGCTAAGATCGAGTACTTATGCTCATACAAGGTATTTTACGGCGGGTAAGGACTCTCGTCGTCTCGAACAGAAGAACGTCCTTTTTCACCTAGACCCGAATGCATTGGTTCTTCCGTAACTTCTCAACACCCAATGGGCGCTTATAAAAGAAAAACACCCAATGGGCCCAATCAAGGAAGCCTAAACAAACCCGGCAAGCTTTTAGAGAGTGGTTTTGGGTCTCTCGAGGTTAGACCAATTAATATGTATACTTAATTCGGTGGAAGATCAAGGTTACACCGAATACCGGAGCCCAGGACCCCTTTTTTTTTGTTTTTTTTTTGGTGCTAACCCCTTTTTTTTTTTTTAGTAGATATTTGTCACTTATTGGATCTGAGTTTTACTTGATTAATTTGAATAAACATTGTGAGACCTATTAAGAAATTTGTTCTCCTAATGTCTATCTTTTCATTTTTAAAATTCAAACTCGAGAGCTTAATTAAGAGGATTTAGTACTCCACCGTTATAGTCAGAGGACATTGGTTGAAGCCAAGACTGATAAGAACAGATATTACACTTGATCTTAGCTAAAAGGCCAAGAAAGGTATGGAGTGCAAGACTGATAAGAGTCTATTATTAGGCCATCTTACCCTAGCTTTTTTTTTCCTTAACCCATCCGTATCGAATAACCAATTTTATGGGTTCTGACTATTATGATTTGAGTTAATTATTAAACCCATTAAGGGGCGAGCTCTCACAGTATCTATTTTTTGTATTTTCAAAACTCGAACCCTAAATCTTAATTAAAAAAATTAAGTATTTTCAACATTAGACTAACAAAACATTGGTATCTTACTCCAATGTAAGAAATCCGAGGCAAGTGAGTACAATGAAACATGAATGTTGAGTCCCACATTAATGAATTTAATATTTAAGTGATAGGATATAAAAGTGAGAATTCTCCATTTCAACCGTGTTGAATGAAAATTAATTCTCATTTAATATGGTATCGGAGTCATTTCAAAGTCTAAATCTATTTTTCGAGACTCCAACCTGTTTCCACAGAGTGAGACGTGAATTATTCCACGTGTAAAGTTAGTCATCTATGGAAAGGGAGATATTAAGCTAGCATTTACTAACTCAATATTCAGAAGTAACATATAAATTTGAGAACCGTCCGATAGCAACTGGTTTTTAAAATGGAAATCAAGTTCTGTCCTAAAAATAAAAATGTCTTTAAAAAATTTCAGGCTATTGCCATATCCTTGTTAATAATTAGACTTCCCACAAGTAGCACTTCAAGTTCACATGGATGATCTACATAACACGAAACAAATAGTTTTCGTTGGATCAATGGCATAGGTCCTCTGATCTGATGGCCAAGAAAAATTGTAGAGAGGGAGGGGAAAGGGGTTCTTATGCTTTGTGGTGTATTTTCAAGTCATAACCATCCTTGTGTGTGCAGCGTATGAATCAAATTCCAATCTTATTGGATAATTGATCTAATGGGTAGAAATCTAAATCCTTAACCAAGACTTGACTTCGAATAAATGAAAATAATCACATTGGGAGAGCTCCCACTGTAGAGGGTCTGACAGTAATTTGAATCAGATTAGTCGGAATATAGTTTTAGATATCGATTTATCAAATATCAAAAACGAAAAAATGGAAATTCCAACCTTAACCATCTGGCATACTCCTCTCTCACGTACCAAACTCTTTTGCATTGAGTGGTTAAGGGCACTTTACTCTCTTAACCAGAGATCTCGAGTTTAATCCCTAAGAATGGCGAATAAAGATTTGAAAGAGCCAACCATAAAAATGAATCCTATAACATTTGAACAGGATTAGTCGAGCAAACTGCGATGAAACCAAAAGAAAAAAAACTCCTCTCTCACATGGTCGGGGCATTCACCAATGTGGGTTGGCTCAACTAGATGTGGAGTTGATTTCCCTTAAGTATGACCGAAATTTGACTCCTGCTGGGAGTATCGGGTCTTCAAGTGTATGGAGCGTTTCCCGTTGGGAGACTTGCCCTCTGAAAAGGAGTCACTGTAGTGGTCGGTCTGGATTAGTCAGGACGAACTCCCGGATACTGAGAGATGTCCAAGACATTGTATCAAAAAAAAAAAAAATGGTCGAGGCCTTCTAGCTTGTGGGGTTGGCTTGATTGGCTTGACCATACAATAGCCTTCATTCTTGGGCCTGGAGCAACCTCCTGGGCCCCCCCAATCTGGTAGAACTGGGCAAAACAGCAACCACTTTTATCATCATCTTTCCCGGGCGTTGCACCCTCATCCCAAATTTTGTTGCATGCGAAATTTGATTCCAAGTTTCTGGTTTAAGAGACTTGACGCACTGCATAAATAAGCAACCCTCCGCATTTCAGAAGTTGTTAGGTACAGCGGCCATTTTTTTGGTTATTTGACTTTTTTAACAATTAAATAAAAGGTGTTTAATCGACTCATAGAATATAGCCGTTAATTCAAAATTTATCAAAAGTCATTAATTATCCAAATAGTTTTTGACTTTTTAAAAATTACTTTTAAATATTTTTATATTATTGATAACAAATAAATTTGAATAGTTTAAAAATTATTTTACATCTTACATTTTTTTATTTTCTACTACTTTCTATTTTTCTATAAGATTAGATTTAGATTATTATTATGATATATAGTTAGATTATTTAATTTTAAAAAGGTTGTTGAAAATTTGTTCCCTCTTTTAAAATCGTAGACTTTTATATATTTTGTATTATTTTATAATATATAGTTGAATTTTAAAAAATTATTGATATTATATTTTTAATTTTTATATTATAATATATATCAATAATATAAAAATAAATATGTTTAAAACTAAAACATTTTGAATTAATATATTTTTTTCACCATTTTACATATGAACAACAAATAATATTATTTAAACAATCAAACATTAAATCCAATTTACGGCAACCATCAGCCTCGCGCCATCAATCGCCGGTCATCATCGGTCATCAGCCATCAATGGTCAGTCTTAATCATTAACAATCAAACACTCTTACGTCCCTAGAAAAATTCCCTTGCAATTCCCTTCCAAGATTTCATGATCGTTCACCAGAATATCTCTTACCGTGTGTATCATGACCGGTTAGTGGAGATAATGATTAATAATTTCAGCAGAATTGCAATTCCCTTCCAAGATTTATAATGGTTAATGATGAAAATAATGAAGATAATGATCAGATAGAGCGGAGAGAATAGATTAAATTATTAAATGATCACGATGGATTAGCCATTTATTTTTTCCTGTAACTATGATTAATGTAAAATGATAAAAAGATATGCCTTTCGCGAAAATTTTTTCTATTCTCGATTCTCAAATTTATAATATATAGTAGAACAGATAATTAATCTAATAAATAAAAATATCAGATCCTTAATTAAATTTTTTATTTAAAGTTTTAGAGTAAAAAATATTACGTTAAGATATCTCTCTTTTAATTTGAATTTTATAATATTCAGATCGGATTAATTAAAATATAATTTTGAATACGGATTGATTATTTAAAAGAAAAAAAAAATCTATAGCATATACCCAACGGTAGGAACGACCCAGCGGCAACAAGATGTGGAGCCCGCAAAGCCATTATCTGTTGAATTTGGTGGGCACCTCATTTATGATAAATAATTTCCCAAATGGCATTTTCATTCCTAAGCACGAAATCCACCTTCCATCGCTTGCTATGTAATTTACTTTGTTGATATTGAAGCTTAGTTTTAAACCTAAAGATGTGCTCTGAGTTCTTTATATAGGAGTTACAAAATTTGGATTCATATATTGTGTTGGGCTTTTATGGGATGTTTTCCATTTTGGAGATAAATCTTGAAATATGGGACAATGAGAAACATGCTATTCCAGTCATGAGTTTTTGGTAATGCACTTCATTCATGTCTTTTTCCTAATCAGATTCCACTAGGCTCCTATCTTGCACTCCAAATCAGGAATATTACCAACTCCTCAATTGCTTTCAAGTACAATCTAAGAAAGAGCCAGCCTACTTCCAAAGAATACCATATCACTAAAATTGTAATAAATGGCAATTTTCTTTCCTTTTGCAAGACCAATTTTATTCATTATGAGGGTTGGTGAGTTAACATATTGAAATGTAAATAAAACCAACATCTTCATTAGTCTCGAAACAAGAGTGTTGAATTTTTTAAAAATCTTAAATTAACTTTTAAATTCAAATTTTAAAAAATTTTTTAAAAAATAACAACAAATACTACAAGAACAAAACCCTTAATGAACCCAACACATAAATTGGTTATTGAGTACGAGGATAAACATACGCTTGGGAAAACTTTGTTTTATTGCAGGTGTCGATTCGTGAAATTCAATACAATAAAGATGAATTATTACACTTTATCTTACACGTTGTGTTCTTATTTGTGTGTTGTTCAAGATTTTTGTACATAGATTGAAAAAGCAATCAGATGATCTCAGTTATACAAAGATATTACCTTTTGTAGCTTTCCCCATGTGTGTTGTTTCTTGGCTTGTTTCGTCTCTTGGGCACTAAACCTTATTTCTAGAAAAAGTGAAAAGTTCTTTCTGTACCTGCTTTTCTCACAACTGTACTTCGAACATGAATTCTTTCTTTCGAATATAGAATATTGGGTGACGTGTTGTGACTAATGAGTCAAATGGCTCATTAATATAGAATATCGGGTGATGTTAATATCTTAATTTTCTCTCTATGTTAATGTATCTGTTAATTTAATTTCAATATTATCACATTCTATCGATATAATTTAGATAATAAAATATTCTGTATTTTTTATTAATAATATTGAGAGAATATTTCATAATATACTATATTGTTAGGAGTACGATTTTAGATATATAAATACTGCCCTTCTATATCATTACATTTACGGCGTATGATATAAATATTTCTTGTTTTATTCTTCTACATGGTATCAATGCCAACTTCTTAATTTTTATTTTTTTCGTAACCTTATAATACGGGTCACTCTATACAATTATATTGAGCATATTATATTAGGAAGCAACAAACCCTAGTCGCTAATCTCCACCCTCCACCGGAGAAATCCTCATAACCAATTTCAACCACAACCTTGTTCAAACATTGTCTTATCATCTCACCATAAACTACCGACAAATCACCACCTTCATTCTCAACCAGTAGCAATCCATTGGGGTTATCAACCACTCCACCATCGCCAACATTCCCAAACACCACCTTGGAACACCACCAACACCATAACCAGCCACCATCACCTGTCAATGCTACCATGCCATGCTCTCCTAATTTCCTCTTCCTACCACGAATATTTTTTGGGGGGGAAACAATGCTCACCACTATGCACACAATCAACTGAATAGCTTTATCCATCATTGACAATAAAATTCCTTTTGAAAGACTAGAATACCCCTCCAAATTTTAATAATCCCAAAGTGTTTGATGCGTATGTTTTGTTCTTCTTCAACCTCATGAGCACAATAAACTCAGAACCTCGCACTTATCTACGCTACTTCCTCAATTATGGATTAGAAGATTAAAAATTTCACTATTGGGATCCAATTTCAATCAATTTCGTATTTCCAAATATATTGTCTTTTAAAAACACAAGATATTCACCTCTATCCAAATTCCACTCCACCATAGATACACTTGCTATTTATTTCACTAATCATTCAATTGAGCTTTTTCTTGATAATTTTTCTAGTTCTCCTAACAAGCTCATTACATTAGCACCTTTTCTTGTTCCACTACCACCAATTGATGATCTTGCATTCATAGCCCTAACTTCTAATTCCTCCTCCACTTAACTTGAACCCACATCTCTTGTTCATTGTTCTACTCGGGTAAAACAACTTCGCTCTCACCTACACCTACGTGATTTTTATTGTTTTTCTATCCTCTGTAAGCCTTAAATTTATCACAAGACACGCTCTAATCATGTTTGGCAACAGGCAATGGGTAAGGAACTACAAGCACTTCACCAAACACACTTGGGATTTGATTGATTCGCAACCACATAAATCTACTATTGGGCACTAGTGGGTCTACAAGATTAAAACAAAGTCTAATAGGTTTATGGATCGTAGCAAAGCTCATTAGGTGGCCTTCATTATAAGGAAATTTTTGCTTCTATTTCTCACCACACTTGTATTCACAGTCTCCTTTCTATTGGAGCTATTAAGAAATGGCAACTCTTCCAAATAAATGTGAAAATTTCATTTTTGAATGGTGATCTTGATGAAGAAGTATACAAGCAGTCCCCTTCTAGGTATGATTATCTTTTACACAAAGTTTGTAAACTTCAACATGCACTTTATGGTCTCAAGCAAGCACCTTGTGTTTAATTTGCCAAATTCAGCTCAATAATTAGGCAACTTGGCTTCATCTCCATTTCTTATAACTTTGCCCACTTTGTCTACAAATAAGAAATGGATATGATTCTTCTCTTACTTTTGTGAATGACATGATTATTACTGATGATGATCTTAGAGATATCTTCACATTCAACAAGTATCTCAATGAGCACTTTGAGATGAAAGATTTTGGACATCATTGTTACTTCCTTGGTCTTGAGATATCTTCTGACTCAGACGGATACTATCTTACTCAAGTTAAGTATACTTCTAATCTCATCTCCAAGGCCTATATGACAGATAACAAGATTGCCTTTATACTTGTTAATCAAAACATCAAACTCAGTTAGACGTTATTATTTATCATTAACCGGTTGGTATTCTTATCTATCTCATTGTTACACAACCTAACATTGCTTATTTTGTTCAACTAGTCAGTCAGCATCTCTTTACACCTTGTACAATCTATCATGCAACTATTCTTTTCATCCTTCAATATATCAAAGACACTTTATTCCATGGACTACATTTCTCTATGAGATCTACACTTGAGCTAACTGTCTATTTAGATACAGACTAGGCAGGTGATCCAACTTATGGATGATCTACCATTGGATTTTGTTTCTTCCTTTTGTGACTTCTTAATTGCTTGGAGAAACAAGAAACAAATTGTCACCGCTCGCTTTAGTGCTGGAACCGAGCATTGTGCTTTTGCTGACACTACTAGAAAATAGACTTTTAGCGACGAAAAAATCTATCACTGAAAGTCATTTTTCCGTAGTTGAAAGGTATTAGCAACGGATTTTATCCATCGCTGAAAGTTACATTGTAAATATCAGCGACGAATTTAGTTCTGTCACTTCCGTCGCTAATAAAAAAAAACAAAAAAGAAAAAAATCAGTGACGGATTGGGATCCATCGCTGATTTTTTATTTCTCAAAAAAAAAAAAGCATATCAATTGATCCGAGCCTCGCCGATCTGCCAACCCACCCAATCAACCCACCTCCTTAATTTGTCACAGATGCTTCCGCCAAGTTCGGCACAATGAACATGACAAGAGCATCTCCACCACTAGACCAAGTTAAGTTTCTTGACTTATTCTTTTTTTTTTTTTACTTATTATTTTTACCTCATATTTTTTAATAATAAAAAATAATAATTTATTATAAAATAATAAAATAATTTTATTTTAGCTTAAAATAAAATAATAAAATAATATTATTTTGTTACAAAATAAAATCAAAATAAAAATTTTAAAACAATTATTAAATAAAAATTTTAAAATTTTAAAAATTTTAAAAAATTAAAAAAAATCCGTCAATAATCCGTAACTAATTATTTTTACCTCATATTTTTTAATAATAAAAAATAATAAAAATTATAATTTATTATAAAATAATAAAATAATTTTATTTTAGCTTAAAATAAAATAATAAAAAATTTAAAATCATAAAATAATATTATTCTTCTACAAAATAAAATAAAAATAGAAATAAAAATAATTATAAAAGAAAATTTTAAAAATTAAAAATTAAAAAAAATCCAACTGTAATCCGTCGCTAATTTTTCCGTCAGTAATCCATCTCTAATTTTTCCGTCAGTAATCCGTAACTAATTTTTCTGTCACTAATCGTCGGTAATCCGTTGCAAATCGTTTGATATTTTGTCCGACAGTATTCTATCAAAAATCCATCGCTATTAGCGACAAAATTTTTTTCGTTTGTAATTTTATATTGTTAAAGATCTATTTTTAAGTAGTGTGATACCATACAAGAACTCATATGGAGTCGATGCCTCTTCGAGTAAATTGGCGTAATACAATTTTCCCTTACAAAACTATTTTGTGATAGTAAAACTGCTATTCAGATTATTCATAATAATATATTTCATGAACGTATCAAACACTTAAAAATAGATTATCACTTTACGAGAGATCATATCAAGATGAGTAATATTCAACTATCGGTCACATCTCTCAAACAAACCACCGACATTTCCAACAAAGCATTACCTTCGGGACGCTTTCGCGATTGGTTTCCAAATTCAAGTCTGTGTCTTAATCAATTATTTGAGTTTGAGGGATGCTAAAATGCTAGTAATTTATATAATATTCCGTCAATATAATTTAGGTAGCATCATATTCTATCAATGTAAATTAAAAAACATAGTATTCTGTCAGATATTTTCTATCTTAAGTAATACAATAGTCAGAAAATATTGACAGCACATTTCATAGTACATTCCATCCTTAGGAAGCCTATGAGAATACAACTTTTCTGTACAATTACAATCACCACCAAATAATACAAATCATTTCTCTCTTTATTTTTTTACCATCAGACTTCTTTAATGGAAAATAGTTTGTAACAATAATAAAAATTATATATATTCAGATTTTGTCATTTTCAAGTACTAATGAAATAACTTGCATATAAAAAAATTGGCATCAATTTGACTTTATGCATTGTGGATAACTTTGGCTACAAATTAGGTTTTTTTTTTTTTTTCTTCAATTAAATTGCGAAGATTAAAGTAAAAGAACTATCTGCAAGATGGGAGCAATAGATCCTTAGATTTGATATTATTATATGAACTTTTTAAACCTAAGAACATATTTAGTAGAGTTTTTTTTTTTTATCTTATCTTCTCATTTTAACAAAAAACAGAAATTAATAATTTTTGAAATAAAATTAAAAATTATTTAATATTTTTATTTTTAAAAACAGTTTATATACTTCATTTTGTAAATTAATTATTTGATAAAATATTTTTTATAAACAATGTTTTTAATTAAATTACCATAAAGAGTATATACATAAAATATAATTTTTTGTCCTTACTGTCGATTGATTAAAATTTATATATTTATACTTTAAAAATAAAAAATATAAATACAAATAATTAAAATAAAAATAAATTGATTATTTTTCTAAATAATTAAAATTAAATATTTATAAATATAAAATCATTTCTATATAACATAAACAACTAGATCATTCAAAAATAATATAAGTATATATTTATGAACATTCAAGTCATATAAATAGAATAAAAAAATAAAATTTTAAAAAAATATTTAAATTCATCTAAGTCATAGTATTTATGAACATATTTATGATATGAATATATTTGAAATTTTTTATTATTAAAATCAGGATATAAATGGAATAAAAAAATTAGAAAAGGCGGAGAATTAATTTAAAAAAAAAAAGAAGAAGAAATTAAAAAGTGTTATTTTGAGGAGAAAAAATTTTGTTTGAAAGAGAAAAGAATCTGGAAAAAAAAAATGGGAACGGGAACTAAATAAACTACCGTTCCAACGCCATATAAACAAATCACAGCAGCCCAAAACAGCGGCGTATGTCAAAACAGAAGCTCAAAAAATCAAGAAACCTCAAAAATCACACATGTCCACCAAAACCTGCAAATTCTTCTTCCTCATAATCATTTTCTCAAATTTCCACCCAATTCTCACATACCCACATCCTGAATTCCCATGTAAACCCCCAAATTACAATTCTTTTCCCTTCTGCAACACCTCTCTCTCCATACCCACAAGAGCAAAATCTCTAATTTCACACCTAACCCTCACTGAAAAAATCCAACAATTAACCGATAATGTCTCTTCAGTTCCTAGACTAGGCATTCCAGCATATGAGTGGTGGTCAGAATCCCTTCATGGAATTGCAGAAAATGGACCTGGAATTTCATTCAAAGGAGTCATTACTTCAGCCACTAGTTTCCCGCAAGTCATTTTAACGGCTGCTGCTTTCAATAGAAGTCTATGGTTTTCAATTGCATCTGCCATTGCTATTGAGGCACGGGCAATGTACAACGTTGGGCAAGCGGGGTTGACTTTTTGGGCTCCAGTTATAAACATTTTTAGAGACCCAAGATGGGGGAGAGGTCAGGAGACTCCAGGGGAGGATCCTATGTTGACTTCTGCTTATGCAATTGAGTTTGTGAAGGGGTTTCAAGGTGAGAACTTGAGGGGTGTTAGAAAAGTTGAAAATAAAGATGGGTTTATGGAGAGGAGGTTTTTGGGGGAAGAAAATGACGACGATGAGAGTTTGATGCTATCTGCTTGCTGTAAGCATTTCGCTGCCTATGATTTGGAGAAATGGAATGGTTTCAGTAGGTATAACTTCAATGCTGTGGTAAGGTCATTTTCCTTTTTCAGTTAGGGTCTCAATAATTCGAAGACCAAGCATTGAATTATTTAAGTTCTGAAAACTAATCTGTTTGAACAAAAAAAAAAAAAGGACGGCCAAACTACAGTTGTTCACTACCAAAAGGATGCAGCATGTGATCTTTTTAGTGTTTAGCAATATTTTGCTTTATTTTATTTTTTTTTTTTTTAACTCCTATTTAAGTTACCTGAAATTCTGCGGTTTTCGAAGTTTGTTATGAAAAGTGCCTAATACTGAAAATTCAGCGTTAAGCTAAAGTCAGTAATCAGAAACTATACACTCTCTCGGGTTAATGTCTATGTTGTACCCTTTTATCACTTTTCTGTTCTATTGTGTTCGTCATGTCATATCCGCGCTCATGTCATATCGATACTTGTTCTTCTCGGGTTGAAATTTATTATGAGGTTCCATGTTTGGATGATTGCTTCTTTGGTTTTCCCACGGAAGTAATTGAGCTCATTTCCATTTGCGAATAAAATACTTATGCAATATACCTATTATTATTTGTGAGAGATCATTTGAATTTTGATGCCTGGTACAACGTCAATGCCTCAAACTGTAAAGGGACAATAATCAATTTTAGCTCTAAAGGTTTGTAAAGGAACGTACCTTCTCTTTTCCATTCAACACTTCTTGAGCTAGGGAATGTTTTCATTCCAAGATGTTACTATCATATACATGGTTAAACATCCAATGAGATAATGGGATAATCCATGACAATATTAACATTTAAAATCATGCATGAACTAGCATCATCTGGTAAAATTTTGCAATATACTTAGATTAAAATTATTTGTGAGAGACCGTTTAAATTTTGATGCCTAACACACTGAATATAGTTCAAACTGTATAAAGAAAAAAATCAATTTTAGCTCTAACGGTTTGTAGAGGAACCCAACCTTCTCTGATCCATTCAACACTTCTTGTGCTATGGAATTGGTTCATTCCACGATGTTACTCTCATATACATGGTTAAACATATACTGTTATAATGGGATAATCCATGACAGTATTAACATCTAAAATCATGCATGAACTAGGATGATCCCATTTTTGATTTCAAACAGGTGTTAAAGGTCTATCTGTTTGATTAGGTTACGG
Source organism: Dillenia suffruticosa (assembly GCA_033439265.1). Taxonomy (NCBI): domain Eukaryota; kingdom Viridiplantae; phylum Streptophyta; class Magnoliopsida; order Dilleniales; family Dilleniaceae; genus Dillenia; species Dillenia suffruticosa. The sequence goes on from JAVTVX010000027.1 coordinate 6,910,215, forward strand.
AGCAGGATATGGAGGACACTTTTCAGCCACCATTCAGGAGCTGTATTCAAGAAGGTAAAGCAAGCTGTTTGATGTGCTCTTATAATGCAGTTAATGGCATTCCTGCTTGTGCGAAAAAGGACCTTCTGGATACAGCTAGAAATGAATGGGGATTTCAAGGGTAAGCAATTAATTTTACTAACTCATACTTCTTATAGGATATGAATTCTTTTCTTATAGTAGATTGATTGATCTCCATCTGTCAAATCCTGATATAATTAAAACAGATATATTACGTCTGATTGTGGTGCGGTGGCAACTATTTACGAGTATCAGCATTATGTAGATAACCCTGAAGATGCAGTAGCAGATGCTCTTAAAGCAGGTAAATTTATTATTTCATTCTTCCCTTGGACTAGTTTGCACTTTCATGGCTGCATTTTTTGACAAAATGAATTCTTCTGCATAGGAACGGATATTGATTGTGGGACACATTTGCTTAGACACACTCAATCTGCAATTGACAAAGGAAAAGTGAAAGCAGAAGACATAGATAGAGCCCTTTTTAATCTGTTTTCGGTTCAGCTTCGACTTGGTCTTTTTGATGGAAACCCTGCAAATAGGATGTTTGGGGACTTGGGACCTGAAGATGTTTGTACGAAAGAGCATAGAGCACTGGCACTAGAAGCAGCTAAACAAGGCATTGTGCTTCTCAAGAATGATAAGGAATTCCTTCCTTTGAAGAAGGATAGCAATCTTTCATTGGCAATTATCGGTCCAATGGCGAATAATGTAAGCCAAATGGGGGGTGGCTACACAGGTTAGTATCCTATGATACATGATATTTACTTTTGTAGATGTCATCTGAATTTCATTGTTTGGATAATTTTGATGTGTTTTTTACTAACTTAATTAATCCTTGTATAGTTTAACAATCACCAAACTAAATACTGATTACCTGCTAATTATGGAGTAGGATTTCCTTGCAAACCCAAAAGCATATTCGAGGGATTTAAGGCACACGTGAAGAGAGCAAGTTTTGCAGCTGGTTGCCCTGACGTAGCTTGCGATTCAGATGATGGCTTTGATGAAGCCATCAAAATTGCCCAGGCCTCTGATTATGTTATTGTAGTTGCTGGGCTCGATTTGTCCCAAGAAAGGGAAGATAATGATCGTGTTAGTCTCCTCCTACCCGGCAAACAGATGGAGCTAGTGTCTTCTGTTGCTGCATCAAGTAAAAGTCCCATAATTCTTGTTCTAACGGGTGGAGGACCACTTGATGTGTCATTTGCTCATAAAGATCCAGGAATCGCAAGCATTCTCTGGGTTGGGTACCCTGGTGAGGCTGGAGCAAAGGCTCTTGCAGAAGTTATTTTCGGATACTATAATCCAGGTTACTATTTTTATACGTTCAATCCAACTTAACTCTCCGTGCATCATGAGAGTATCTAGAAAACTAGAACTAAACCCCTTCTCCTTTCAGCATTCTGCCTTTAAATAAGAGTGACTTAATATCCTGGTATTGATCAAATGTACCGTCCAGTCATTTATACCATCATTGTGAAAATTAAACAATGTGAAGTGGTTTGAACAGGTGGAAGGTTGCCCATTACTTGGTATCCTGAATCATTCATGGAGGTGCCTATGAATGACATGAACATGCGAGCTGATCCTTCACGTGGTTATCCAGGGAGAACCTATCGATTTTACACTGGAGATAGAGTTTACGGATTTGGAGAAGGCTTGAGTTATACCAAATTTGCTTATAGGATTGTCTCAGCACCTGACAGATTAAGTCTACTAGGCCCTATGAAGGCGGGTTCCTTGGACAATGTCCTGCAAAGGAGAGAAGATGGGCTCAACTATGTTCATGTTGATGAGGTTGCATCTTGTGCTTCCTTGAGATTTCATGTCGGCATCTCAGTGATGAATGTTGGTGATCTAGACGGAAGCCATGTTGTATTGCTGTTTGCAGAAGTGCCAAGGACAATAAAAGGTGCACCAGAAAAACATCTGATTGGATTTGATCGCGTACATACTGTTTCCGGTGGGTTGACTAATACAAATATCTTGATAGATCCTTGTAGACATCTTAGCTTTGCAAATGACAATGGAAAAAGGATATTGCCCTTGGGCAGTCATAGATTGATGCTAGAAAATTCAGAGCATTCTCTTTTAGTAGAAATTGCTCAGAATTCAAATAAGCAGGTTGATTTTTAAATATATGTTACCTTGAATGAAACATGAGATCAATACTCTTAAATCGGACAACTTGAGCAACATCTATTTGCTTGGGTCTCTATATTTCAATATTTTGGGAACATGGATTTTACAGGAGAATGTTAATTTATGAGTAGTCCTTTGGCTTATAGGACAATCCTACAACATTAGGATGAAAGAATATGAAGAGACTTTACTTTTTCCTGAAGGTTTATGGCCAAATGTCTGGTGAGCATAAATTTCTTATTTTTCCCATTTGCACTGCTCATACCTTTGGTGAGCATGCCATGAAAGCAGAGTCTAAACCTACCATGAAAGCAGAGTCTTGTAAACGTGAAATGCAATGCAAGCTAGACATGACACTTTAGCCTAGAGACACTTGATCTTAGCCAAAAGGCCGAGAAAGGTATTTAGCCTAGAGACACTTTTTTATTTTTTGGTATAAAGAGATACAATAAAATGAAATTGAATCTGGAAAGGGAGGTTATAAAGGAGGAGGCTCTACCACTTAAATTGTCCCGAGAGAGTGACACTACTAATTTGTCGTACCGATGACATGGCTTCAGAAATTAGCTAGATCGAGTGGTTTGGAGGAACTTATCTGCCACAAATAGAGAAAAGGAGGAATTTATTTACTTATGGCTCCTTGGGGGAACCATTATTTATTTATAATAAATATTGGATTATTGGTTGAATCACGTAGATTTTATCTTTACTTATTGTTTTGTATGATTTTGTCTTTCTTTTTTTTTAATTCTATCATGATATGCAAAAAAATAAAAATAAAAATAAATTGTTATTTGGTAATATTTTCTTATTTGGTACTTTGCAATGCTGTCCAAATACCTACAAGAACACTTGCTTATGAAAGTATTATTAGCATTTTTCTCATAATAAATAACATTTTGAAAAATGGAAATGCCTAGAAATTAGGTTTTTCATGGTTACTTGGCAAGACACTGTCACATACTTAGCAGACTGGCCAATAACCATTTATCATCTTCATCAATGAGATTAGTCTTGTGACTAACATGGGTGGGCCACCCCATCTGACCCATCATTTTGTGTGGGCCCTCAATCAAGCCCATCCCTACTTAAGCTTCGATGTTTAAATTATTGAGTTGGGTCTCTTTCTTTCTTTCTTTCAATTAAAAGTTTAGGTCTGTCAGACATGTTACATCGTGGCTCAAACCCTATTCAACATCAACTTCTGAGGTCTAATGGAAAAATAAACCCGATTTTTGAAACGAACCGGATTCGTGTACACAATTTCTTTGAACCAATAAGAACCGGCCTAAGCCACACCAAATTAATTCTCATGTTTTCTTTTTTTTTTTTAATTGACCATTCAATATTCGAGTTATCTGACTATTCCAGTTTAAACACTATGAAATCCAATTTAAGTATTGATTCTCCCAATATCTATTTTTTTTTATTTTTAAAATTCAAATTCAAGATTTTAATTAAAAAAATCTAATATCCTGTCACTTTGCTCATAGAATGTTAGAATTAATACCGATGTCCACACACTCCATTTCCCTCCTCCATGTTTGATCTGAATGATGCAAACTTTGCCTTCTCATTACATTTTAAATCTTGTTCTAGCCATACTAGGCTGCCCTAAGCAAGATATGATATATATATATATATATATATATATTTTCATCTGTGTATAAATTATGTTGTTCTTCTATATATTTTAAAGGGATAACTTAATTTAAATCATATAATTGTCCCATAATCACAAATTTTCAAAATTTAGGGAATATCTCAATTTTTATATATACAAAAATATGTGCTAAACTTGTGATCTTACCTTCATGTTATATATGCTCTTATAAATTTCTTTTTTTTTTTTTTTTTTTGGTTGTTAAATGTCTCCACCCGGCGGTTATAAATTTCTATATCGAGGTTTGAAATGGCCGTTTAGAAATGTAGGACGTGATCTTGTTTAATGTCTTTTCAGTCATTTTGCTGTGGCCCACGTGGTTTCCAAGCTCGATGACAGTGTTTATGACCTCTTCTGTGTAGTTGTTTAATGTCAATGTCGCAGGCATTGTGAATTCAAAAGCATGCGAGTGGCAACGTGATGTGGTCCCACCAAGTTTCATAATTTCCGTAGAAAAGTAGAAGAGATAATTATATATCAAGTTTATGAATTTTACTCAAAATTCATAAATTGATCTGAATTTTAAAATATAGTAGTTAAAAATCTACATTTTAAAAAATTATAACAAGTTGGTCCTTCGATCAATAACGATATCTAGTTGACTGTTATATACTGAGTTGGTTCATAGTGGCAGATGATGTTGCTATCGTGTGGGAGTAATTGTTGACGCGTTATGCAATACGTCCGTACCGGTTATATCAAAATTAAATGTTTAGACCAAAATGCCCTTAATTTGCTGAGACGACGGCAAGAGGTTTTTTGAGGTGTTGAAATGTTAAAATTTGGTATGATTGGTGTTGATGTATCGCATGATGTGTCAGTAATTACTGTCACACGGCAATCACATCATCTATCACTGTGAATCAGTTTAACACATAATGGCTAACTAGGCATCATTACTGACGGAAGGACTAATTTGTTATAGTTTTTAAAATCTAGGTGCTTAATCATTACGTTTTGAAATATATAGATTAATTTATGAATTTGAGATAAAATTCATTAACTTGATATGTAATTTTCTTAAAAGTAAATTAATTAATGGCACAGAAAAAGGTTGCCAGCTGCTGCAGCTGCTGAGGTTGTCAAGCAATAAAGAAAAAGAAAGGAAAAAAGAGAAGAAAAGTGGTAAAGGGTTGGGAATCTATAGGGGTTACCTAGAGCAGCTTTGTTCTCCATGTTTGTTTTTCAAAATTTTGTAAATATTAAAAATTGCTTTTAAATACATTTTTTTTTTCAAAATAAGGGTGAATTTTTCAATTTATTATTTTTAATTTATAATTGAGTTGGAAAAAATAATTTGAATTTGTTTTATATATTTTTCTATTATAAAATATGAGTTGTTCTCTGAACATTTGAACATAATTTTCATTTTTAGGTATTAAGAAGAAACCTAAAGAAAATTTTGATATATAAAATTATTTTAAAGGAATAATGATGGGAATTTTGAAAAGGAATTCTAAAATGGATTCCAAAACTTTAATGAATTTCTGTCTATTCATAAATTTTTTTTTTATTTTAGTATTCAAGTTTTATCTGATTAATCCGATTTGAGTACTGTAGAGATCATTTTAGGGATTAATACTTTTAAATTTTTTTTTATCATTCTCAAAATTCAAACTTAAAATCTCTAATTAAAGGGATAGAGTATCTTTAACTATTCAATTTAAAGAAATTCGATCTATTCAACGATAAATAGTATCAAATTTTGGATAAAATGACGAAAGTGTTCTTAGGAGATTACCAGACTAGCCCTAGGCAGTCACTCTCCCCTTTTCTATAAATTTCTCTGTTATCCTAATCCATCTCAATTAAATCAATCCAAAAAAGGTGGAAAAGTCAAATAAATAACTTTTTGATACAAAAATTCTTAAAATAATATAAATTAATTTTTTTATTTTTAAAATTTTATTATTTTAGTAAATAAATATTATAAATCAAAACACTATGTAGAAATAAAGGGAAAAGGATGGGTTTGGCAAGGAAAGAAGTTTTCACCTTTTGATAGCTTCCGATTAGGGCTATTATATAGACCGAATCAAGTATAAGTCGCTCACGAATCACTTAGTCAATGGCTCGACTCAACTCGAGTTTGACCGAGTTCGATTCAAGTTTTTTATGTATCGAGTTGAATTCGAGTAATATAATTTTAGACTCAAAAACTTGAAAAATAACTCAATAATATAATATATATAAAAATTTAAATTATTATAATATAAAAAATTAAATTAAATAAAAAATATTAATATTATCTATATATTATTAATATTAAAGTATAAATGAGTTTATAAAATTATAAACGAGTTGAGTTCGAGTTTAAGTTCATGAAATTATAAACAAGTCGAGTTTGAGATTTATTATTATTACTCATCGAGTTCGGGTATAACGGTACTCAGAATCGACTCGGCTTGAATACACCCCTACTTCCGGTGATAATAATATTTAGCATTTTTTAGCTTACAATCATTTCACGAGTAATAATCGCAATCTGGTCTCATTGTGAGTAACTCTAGCTATGTATTTACTTGGCAAAAGCATTGAACATAATTACGATCATAATTAATTTAATTAATTTGATTAATAAATATATTTGAGGTAGTAGCAAAAAATTTTAATCCTAATTTTCACCGCTCACTTATGAAGAAATTCATGAATAAAGGAATTCATATTAAAAAGTGCAATCTTTCCGTATTGCAAAAATTTAACAATAAGTTTGGTTGACTTGTAAAGTGAGAGGAAAATAGAAAGAGAAGTAAATGGGTAAAAATAAAAGATTACTCTCATTTGACTCGGAGTGAAAAGAGAATAGAAATAAAAGAGGGGTGAAATAGCACTGATTCCATGTCAGAAAAAATTTTATTTTACTTGTCGATGAATTGAGGTTACAATGAAAATTTGTGAATAAAATTGTCCTTTTTTTTTTTAATTTTATATGGTTTAACGAAAGTAATATCAATTTCATTCCTCTTCTCTTTTCACTTCTCGCTCCAACCAAATAAAAAAAATAATACTCATATCCTTCCATTCCACTTTTACAAAACAAAATAGAAGAAAATATATTTACTTCTCCCTTTTCTTCCCCTTCCCCCTTTCCCTTATGTGAATCAAACTTACAATGAATGACCTTCTCAAACCATCCTTAAAATAGGTGACATCAATATTTTAATTGATCCGTTGAGTTTGGTAGATTTATATTAAAAATAAATTTGATTCGATCATTAAAAGATATTTGATGACTCGGATAATCCAAAAATTATAGAAAAATTATCCATTTTACATAACAAACAAATTTAAGTATTTAAAATTATTTATTTTATCCATTTAACATTTTTTTAAATTTTACTATTTTTACTCTTTAATTTTTTATAAGACGAGATTTATTTATATTATTATTATTGTTGAATATATTTGAATTAATTAATTATCTTTATGTAGCTAAAAAAATTGTCATTTCTTATAAAGCCACGGATGTCTATATGATTTATATGGATTTTTTATAATATATATTGAATTAATTACTTTTTAAAAGTATTATAGATATTAAATTTATAAACTATATATTTCAATATATAATAAATAACATGAAAAGAAATATTAAAAAAAAACAAAATGATTCAATTAATATAGATTTGTTCTTTTTCATCATTTTATACAAATAACAGCCCTCATTGAATATTAGTCATATACCATCAAGCCATCAATCAATAGTTGAATTTTATTAGTTAAATCAAATAGGCCATATGTTGTAATTAATTTAAACATTCCTCATGAAAATTTTCTCAATACTAATTCAAAAAAATATTACCAAAATACTATATGACAAAAAATAAAGATAAAATATTAATAGTTTGAAGTTTCAAATGAACTCAATAGTATATATATATATATATCTTTAACAATAATATAGAGTTTAAGTTTATATTGCAATAAAAACATAAAATTAGATAAAAAAAAAAGAAAATAACTAGAAAATTAGAAATTTATGATAAAAATGAATTTGTATATAATATATAAATTACAATTATTAAATTAAAAAATAAAATAAATAATATATAATTAATAAATGTTTATGCTGCGGGGACCGTGTTTGGTGAAGTTACACCCGTCCTATTTATTATTCGAAAGAGACATTCAAAAGGCAAGTGTGGTTCTTTGTTCCTTTGTACTATTTCCGGAGAAATCTTAACGGTTAAGATTTAATTTATTTTATTTTTTTAGAAAATATTATATATTAAAATAAATTAGTAATTAAATTTCTTAAAAAATATTTAAATTTCTTCATTTTTATATTTACATATTTATAGTAATGAGTTTTTAGAATATTAAAAAATATTATTCATTAAAATGAATTAATAATTGATTTGATTTTTAAAATATTTGACTTTTTTTTTCCTTTATTCATATTTATGAGTTTTCAATATAATCTAGATTTAATTTAATTTATTTTTTAAAAAATATTATATGTTACAATAAATTGGTAATTAATTTTTTTAAAAAATTTTTAAATTTCTTCTTTTTATATTTATATATTTATAATAATGAGTTTTGAGAATACTAAAAAAATATTATTTATTAAAATAAATTAGTAATTGATTTGATTTTAAAAATATTTGACTTTTTATTTATTTTCATATATTTTTAATAATAAGTTTTTTTGGATATTTAAAAATATTGTGTATCAAAATAAATTTCATTTTAAAAATAAATTTCATATTTTTAGATTGCTTTCATATTTTAATTTTCTAATATTATTTATAATATTTTTTAATTAAATAAATTTTTCATAAAATAGAAAAAAATTATAATAAATAGCTTTTCTATTTTTGAAATGTGACAAAAATATTATTACATCAATATTTTTTTTTCATTAAAAACTTTACATATACCTAATTGAATATATTTTCGATTTTCTCGAACAAATGTTTTGACCTTAACGTGAGAGGGTGATTTATGCCCTGTTTGGCAAATCTCAACTTAGTTCAATTTGTGTTTTAATTTATCTTTATTTTATTTTATTTTATTTTATTTGTTATATTTTTTTCTCTAAAATAACAAAATTAAAATATGAGGTTTTAGATATAAAACTAAATCTTATCATAAAAATAACAAAAAATTTTCATTATAAATTAATGACTTTTAATTGAAAATTTAACCTAATTTCCGTTAATCTGAAGCTTGTGCCCATTGAAATGTGCTTATACCCTCCAAGGTGAGTCAACAAGGTAACGACGTGGCCTGATATTCAGGTGATCAACGAGGGAAAGACCCAATGTGGTGTAGTCGCGCATGCAAACAAGCAGTGGTCTTCAATAGAATTAACGCACTTTGACTCGGACTCTTTTCTCTTTTCATCAACTTGGGAAGGCATCAATCAGAGCCTGCAAATCTCAATCCAATAGTGCTGCTTCCAACTCAGCCTCCCTCTTCTTATCCATCGTACCATGATCGAGTTTGAACGGACCGTTGTTTCGGTAAATAAAAATATTAAAATTTTTAATTAAATATCAAAATAAAAATTTAATGATATAAAAAATTACATAAAAAAAAATTCTATTACAAATACGAATATATATGTATATTGAATCAAATGACCCCACTTAATTTTTAAAAAATTTTATTAAATATATAAAATATATAAATTTGACCCACTTAATTTTTATATTTGACCCCACTAAATTTTCTTTTTGATTTTGCCCCTATTCTCCCAAATTAAACTCGATAATAATTAAAATAAATTAATTAAAATATAATTTAGAATGTCGATCGATTAACTATTCTTTCAATCACAAACAACACTTGTTTGGAGAACGGGTTTTGTCCTAAAAAAGGGATCTGAGCATAATAATATTATTTTTATTAAATATGTCTTATAGAATAATTTACAATGTTTAATGCTATTACCAGAGGGCATGGTTGTTATTAGAGTCAAGATAAAATATGAAAATATGAGAATAATTCATGGCAATCTATTAATAATATGTGAGGGAGAGTGTTAAAATATGAAAATAAAAACTTTAATAATATCACACGTGGATGGATTCTTAAAATATAGAAATTTTAATAAATTTTGAGTTATACCCTATGAGGATTTAATCTGACAAACAAAATATATCTATAAATTTATAAATATATGAATTCTCTACATATATTTATTGAAAGGTGTAATAAATATAAAAAACATAATTATCTAATATGCAAAATATTAAAATCGAAAAATTAGTAAATAAAATTTTTCATTTTTCTTGAATTGAATTTTTTTTAAAAAAATAGCAAAAAGAGAAGTTTGTAAAAAATAGAAAGTAAATAAATGAAAATTTAAAATTGTTTATGTTATTAGAAATATAAAAGATATGTATTAGTATTTAGATATTTTATTAACATTTGAATTTGAAAAAGTAAAACTATTGTTCAAAGAGTGAAGAGAAAAAGATAGAATTGATAGTATATGATCTAACAGCTCATAACCATATAGTCCATAATCATAAACCCCAGAGGCTCTGATCACAATCATAAGGTTCCGAAACTGTCACGGGTCTCTCGGTAAATAGTCCAAAATGGCCGAGCTGGAGCTTAGCCAAATGTTTTCTCGGTCTCTCAATCAAGGTCTCTCAATCAAACTCTCTCGGCTAAGTTTCTCAGTCACCTCTCATATGAACTCTCTCAGCTACTACTGGTAGGAAGGCTATTATTGAGTGATCTCCAACAGAGTGATGTCTCTGCCTACAACATATATTTATTGAAAGGTATAATAAATATAAAAAACATAATTATCTGATATACAAAATATTAAAATAAAAAAATTAGTAAATAAAATTTTTCATTTTTCTTGAATTGAATTTTTTTTTTTAAAAATAACCAAAAGAGAAGTTTGTAAAAAAAGAAAGTAAATAAATGAAAACTTAAAATCGTTTATGTTATTAGAAATATAAAAGATATGTATTAGTAATTAGATATTTTATTAAGATTTGAATTTTAAAAGGTAAAACTATTGTTTAAAGAGTGAAGAGAAAAAGATAGAATTGATAGTATAAAATCTAACGGCTCATAACCATATAGTCCATAACCATAAACCCCAGAGGCTTTGATCACAATCATAAGGTTCCGAGACTGCCATGGGATCTCTCGGTAAATAGTCCAAAATGGCCGAGCTGGAGCTTAGCCAAATGTTTTCTCGGTCTCTCAATCAAACTCTCTCAGCTAAGTTTCTTAGTTACCTCTCAGATGAACTCTCTTAGCTACTACTGGTAGGAAGGCTATTATCGAGTGATCTCCAATGGAGTGACGTCTCTGCCTAGTAAATTAAGATCATGATCATTTAAAATTTGAACCTCCACTCCAGGAGTGATCTGTCTTGATAAAGAATAAAATCTCCATAGTCTCTCCTAACAAGATAGGGAATCGCTGTGACAATCTAAATTTTTCTTAATTTATAAAATTCTAAATCTAGTTTTTATAATTTTGGAAGATCTCTAACAGTTTCTCCATAAGAAAACTAAGATTTCTACATCTTCAAACAAGAGATTTGCCATCTATGCATACATATGTTGTATAAACTAAGTACAAGTGATCCGTTAGATACGTTCCATAACTCCACATATACACATTACACAAAAACTACATAGAGTATTGTAAAACTATACTCAATCTGTTAACTTTCTTTGTCACTTATCTTTTTGATTTGGGTATCAAAACTTTCTCTGCTGGATCATTTTCGGACATTTGCAAGTCTTTTTATTCATGAAAATCTAGTAGATACATCCATACTAGTTCTCCATTCGAGTCAGCAAAGCAGTTCATTTGTGAAGTAAAACTCACCTCCAATAGATTGGCACCTTACATAGGAACAAACTAATTTTTTAGTGAAACTTATTTCATGCCATGTTTCATTGCCTTTTTTTGTCATTGTGCCATCCAAAAGGAGGAACAGAAACACCTTGAAAGTAATGTCAATAGTGGGAGGACAAACATCTAATCCCATGAACCCTTCTCGACCAACAGTTCCTATTAATTAATCAGATACTTCCATTATCCGCTCACAACACCAAGTGAAGCCACTCTTGCAGGGAGACCTCCGGTCACTTGTTACCCAATGTCAAGGCGGGCCGATTGCTCCCCCTATTCTAACCTTTCCAAACTGAGTCAATCGCTCTTAGATGGAAAAACTGGAATCTTAGATACAAGGCATAAGCAAATAGTTAGAAGAATTTAGCTATGCCCTCAGACAAGATACTTGGTCCTTCTCGAGGAGGAAGAGTCCTTTGCTACAAGGACTCAAAGTTGGCTTTGCGAGGGGCAGCATGAGAATCTACATCAACTGGACCTAACGCCTCAGGATCAACGTCACTATCTATTGCTGCTAAGGTCTACTCTAGCCCTGCTTGACGAAGAGTATCCTCATTCCGCCGTAGCTTCCCGAAGAGTCTCCTCTCAACACGCTGATGGTTCTTGATGGCTTTTGTATATTTGTCTCCCAATTCAGTTATCTTCTGGCCTCACTCCTCCGCCAACTTCTCAACAGGATGCAACCTTGCATCACTCCTCTTAGCTGTAGTCTCTCCACGATGGTCATATCACATTGCCAGAACGCAAACTCCAAATTAGCCCTCAAACACTCTACCTCGTTGTTTATGTTATTTAACGCAACATTAGCTACCATCTCCTCTTCAATCTCCCTCTTCTTTTGAGCCAAAGTGCTACACAATCAGGAGATCTCTTCATCCCTCTAGTTAGGCAGGTGCACTAGATGCCCAACCACCTAGTCTCTTTTTAGTTTTTGGAACTCGGCCAAAACAATAACCTACGCAAAATATATCAACTTTAGTTTATCATGACTCAAAATTTGAATAGAATACATTTCTAGACCAAAAGTCACACACGAATCCCAACGGACATAAGGGTTTCAACATCCTGCTCCATAGATAAGCTGTTAACTCTAGCTCGAAGTGATGGTAGTCTAGTCGATTGGTGAACCTCTTTGTCTCAGTAATATCTACATAACTGTAGCGATTATTGCTAGCATGAATTGCTATAGTATCCCCTCTCCTTCAAGTCCTTTCGACAGTCGAAGGATGCGACAAAAACAGGAGGAAGGGGAGTTGTTCTCTCAGGCATAGCCCTTTTGCCTTTTGTACATACAAACTCTCGGGCAAGGCATAGAACAGCCCGACTTCTAATCTCGAGACATACATTTGGAAGGTGTGTGTTTAGATTCACTAAGAGCCCCCTCTCAATGCCCTCTCTTTCAAACCCCTCTCAGATTATCTCTCTCGACGCCCCTTCGAGAGGCAATACTAGTGACCGAGAGAGGGCTATCTCAATCTTGTCCTCTCCCTCTTTTACTCCTTCGACTACCTCTAACAGAGGGGCCACGGATGTGCCTATTGAACCCACTTTCCTGTTCTTCTCTATTTCTTCACTTTCTGGGCTCGGCATCTACACCTTTCTCCTCTTTCTTCTTAAATTGAAATGTGGAGAGTATCTCCTAATGGAGCACTTTGTTTCGAAGCACTCCCCCCTCCTTAATGCTCCTCTTGGACTTCCCTCTCATCAGCTATTAACGGTGACCTCCATGAGGTCCTCCCCCTCAGCATAGGCAAGAATGCCGGTGAGCTCGGTCGCCCCCTTATACATCAGAAGGGGTTTCTCAATTTATACCTTTTCATCTAATAACAGACTTGCTAGCCTTAACATTTCATAGTCCAAGAGGGCTTCTAAACGGATATCTCTATTTCTTGATGAATAGAAACACCTCAATGAGTGCACAAATTTCAAATTTGGGAGGACGGGCTTCAATTCCACAATAGGCTCAATCCCAGCCTCCAGCATCATTGGCGTCAACTCCCTATCCACAAACTCTATGAAAAAGAATTTCTCTATTCAGCTCTTGTCAATAGTTTCCTTATAAAAGATTTCCACCTCGACTCCAGTTTGGTTTGGAGACAGAGCCACCCCTCCATTGACCCCATAGAAACACATTGCCTTACAGCAAAAATAGATAAAAAAATCTCAAAATTGAAACTTAAACGACAATATCTTAGCAGGCTTGCAACTACCACAACCAAACGCTAAACACTAGAAATCAATATCGTCGAAAAAATGTTCCAACTTACCAAGACCTCGGCCAAAAGTCCTAAATAGGGCACTTGAATCCCACATTCATTATACGTAGGAACACACCCCTTCAGCATTTGATTCGCCTTTTCCTCTTCCATTAGCAAACACAGTCAATAATCATCATCTAACCCAGACGCTAACCATCTCACGGAGCTCTTTATCCGTCATTGTACTATAAATATCACTAATAGTATGGTGAATACAAGATCTGGAACACTTGCCATTTTTTGATTTTTCACGAATTTTGCAATACTGAAACCAATTACAATTCACATGATAAAAAGCATGTCAAAGAAAATTCACAAAAATCGAGGCGACACGTCTCACATTTAATGCTCCACTTTTATGCCTATTCCACTTCCTCAATTCGTATCCTTTCAAAACTACTCTTAATGTCACTTTTTCGGACTAACTTTAGGAGTAGGGGACAAATGACGGTATATAGTCCAACAGTCCATAACCATAAAACCTAGAAGCCTTGACCACAATCACAAGGTCCCCAAACCGCCAAGGGGCCTTTTGGTAAACACCCCAAAACGATCATTGGAGCTCGGCCGAATACTTTCTCGATCTCTTGGTCAAACTCTCTCGGCTAAGCCTCTTGGTAACCTCTCAGATGTACTCTCTCTACTACTATCGAGTGATCTCCCACTGAGTGACGTCTCTACATAGTAATCAAGATCATAATTATTTAAGATTTGAATATCTCCTAATTCTAGTAATAATTTCTCATGAAAAGAAAGAAAATCTTCATAATCTCTTCTGATAAGGTAAAGAATTTCTATAACAATTTGAATTTTTATTAATTTATAGGATTCTAAATTTTCTAAAAATCATTGACTACAGTTCTTGTAATCATCTTTCCATAAAAAAATTAGGGTTTTTGCACCATCTAGCAAAATACTTGTTATACGTACACATGCTATATATATTAAGTACAGATGATTCACCAGGTACATTCCATAACTCTACATACATACATTACGTAGAGACTGTCTATTCTCTTTTTTTTTTTTCTAACTTGAATATCGGAGTTTTCTCCGTTGAACCACCTTCGACGGATATTTGCAGGTCCTTCCACTCACAAAGACTCAAAAGACACATCCGCATCGGTTCCCCATTTGAGTCAGCAAAGCAATTCATCTATGGAGTAAAACTTATCTCCAACAAAAATTTAAAAAAAAATACATAATTTGTATTATTTGGTATAAATATATCATATTTATATAATCTGGTCTCTAACACTATAAGTGGTCAATATGTAATATTAAATATAATAAATATAATCTCAATAGTGTCAATATGATGTTATCATAATAGTATAAATTATGTGAATATTATATGAATACTGTGTTTTTAAAATTATATTAAAAAAAGAAAGATAATAAAAGTTAAAAATTATTTATAGCTATTTACAAGAATGAGGAACAAAATTAATATTATTTTTATTCAAAATTAATACTAAAAAGGTTAAGGAGATTTAAGGTTATATATATATATTTTTAATTCAGAAGGACAATTGCCTCGATCCCCATTCGCTCTACCACCTATCACACCGATCCCTTTTCATTTATTTAAAAACTTTTTATGATTGAATGTTTTCATTTTATTATAAACATATTAAAATGCAAAATAATTAATAATATTATTAAAAAATATTATATATAAAAATTAAATCAATTATTAAAGAATATTATGTATTAAAATAAATTAATAATTGATTTAACTTTAAAAATATTTTATTTTTTATTTTCGTATTTGTAACAATAAATTTTCATATAAATTAAACCTATTATAATATTCTATTCGAACAGTATTTTATTAGACTTTCATATTACCTTCATCTTTAATAAATATTATATTAAAAATTATCAAAATATAAAACAATTAATATTTCTAAGTCGCGTGGGGGTTCATTTTACTTTATTTAAAAATTTCGAAGGATTGATATTTAAAAATCTCAATACAATAATTAACAGTCTCTCTCTCTCTCTCTCTCTCTCTCTCTCTCTCCGGTTAGAACTTTCGATCGAGTGAAATATGTGAAAGGATTACATTCCAAAAACAGAGGCATCTAGATTAATATCGAAGAAAATAATATAAAAATGCAAGCGGATATCTCTTTAGTTTTCGAAAGCAAACTTCCCCACCTAAAGGCAACCGGAAAGAAACACTATTTGCGCCGAAAGTAGGAGACGAATTTTGAGAAAGCTGAGGCGCGTCTGATCGATGACTCTAGAGAAAACAACTGCTCCAATTGTGATCGTTATCTTCTGACGCGATTATAAGAGTCCCCTACGCACACTTTTGTTTTTCTCTCTATATCAAATCTCACTGAGACTATTGTCTTTATTCTCAGGACAAATATCATTTCCTCTCTGCTATTTCCAAGATGAGTGACCCCAAATATGCTCAACCCTACCCTGCTCAAGGTCTCTCTTTTTCTTGATTTTGAACGTCTTTCCAAGTTTTAATTCATGGGTTTCGGTTGATTTTGGTTGTTTGTAATTTGGGCAGTAGTAAATGATTCGGTTTGATCTTTTGTTTACTAATTTCTCTGTTTCTCCCAAGGGGTTTGTTGTGGGTTATCTTTTTTTTTTCCTTCAAAGTTTGTGGTGATTAGAATTTTTTTTTCCTCTTTTTGTTGGGTGGCTGATTGTTAATACTGACGTTTTCTTTGGGGCGGCGGGATTTGATTGATTGCAGGATACTATCAAGGGCCTCCAGTAATGGCACCTCCCCAATATCAGTATGCTGCTCCACCTCCTAGAAGGGAACTTGGTTTTCTTGAGGGCTGGTAATCTCTCTCTCTCTCTCTCTCTCTCTCTCTCTCTCTCTCTCTCTCTCTCTCTCTCTCTCTCTCTCTCTCTCTCTCTCTCTCTCTGTTGTATTGTTGTTGCAGTATTATTTTGCGGGGTATTTCTCTTGTCTCTATCCCTTTGCTTGGTTTTGTAAAGGGAGAAAGTTCATTGTGCTGATAGGTGATGTTCTTGCTTTGTTCATCTATGCTTTCTTTGCCATTTCTTGTTCTTCTTCTTATCAAATTGTGGGCTAATTTTGCTTTAAAGAGTACAGTCTAGTTACACCTGTGATAGGGTACATGGTGAAACTTTCTATATCTTGAACTAGTGAGATGATCCTTACCAATTTTTCCATTAAATATACAATTTGGCTTTGTTTGTTTCTAATGAAATTTTCCATAGAACATATTTATGGTTTATACTACTATTTTCTCATTGTATTGCTTCATCTTTTAAATGGGAAATTCCTAATTTTAAGGAAAGGGAATTTTTTTTTTTTTGGTTGCTCTGTTTGTAAGAATTTCTTTTTCTGTTCAATTATTTGTCCATTCATTTGTTTATTTTTTGGTTGATGGCAGCCTTGCGGCTTTATGTTGCTGTTGCCTCCTTGATGAGTGCTGCTGCGATCCTTCAATCATTTTCGTGAGCTGATGCTGTTGATATCTAACTTCTCAAATAATTCTACGTTCTTCGAATTTTCAGTTTCACATGAGAATATTATCTAGGGGTTGAGCTTCTTCTTGTTGGATTGTTTAGCACAGTATTTTTTTTTTTAGCGCCAGACTTATCCTGTGTTTATACTTCTAATGAAATAAAATGCACACAGTACACCTTGCTTGTCTATTGTTCAATCTTGTCTCTCCTTTTCTTTTGGTGAATGAATGCTCTAAATCTTCTCTGGCCTCATCTAGCAATTTGTCATCCCTTTGATTGCTTGTCTAAAATGTGATTTGATCAAAGTTACAGGGTCTCTCGGGATGGATTCTTGATATGGCATCATGTTACGCTTTTAGTCATGTGAGTTGTGATGATCAGAGGAGATGTCTTTATATCCTAGTTTTGGGGAGAACAATTGAAACCCGCAGGGGAACTGCTTTCACCGATTGACTCGGTTTTAGCCCTGAGAACCCCGAGAGACATTCAGACATTACTTCCCTCAATTGTCAAATCCCTTTAGAGGGATGGTTGGTACTCGGCAGATAATTAAACCCATCCTTGTTTTGGGGACTGTCTGCCCCCCAAACATGTTGCAAGTAACATTAGCTGATCAATAAGCTTTGCATCATTGGTTTGGCGTGAATTTGTGTTCATGTGCATTTTGAGACATTATCAAAGAGGAAGATTAGTGGTTAGGATGTGATTTTTCTTGGAGTTGTTAGATGGACCCGATACCAGAATATTAATTTTTCAGTTGTAATACATCTGGCCTGAATAATTTGCGGGACGGGCCAACCTCTGCTGTGCCAGTATTGAATTAGGTGACTATGGACAGACAAGATTGCCCTTCAAATGTAGTGATGGTTCAATTCATTGTTTCATCATATTATTTGAATGGAACTGTGCTGGAACTGTGCTTTGTGGTAGGTGGTTGTTATGGTGGTGGAGACTTTGGAGCTTTGTGGGCATTGGGTGCTTTCTTTTTCCCTTTGCTAGCAAGCAAATGCTGATTGATATGCGAGTGTATAGGGTCGTCTTGCAGTGCACTCTTCTCATACACATGTAAACACTAGGCGATTTCATCCCCGCAGACATCAAAGTTTCTGTAAATATTGTGAATGGTCCATCAAGAAGTATTTGGGTTGATTAAAATTTGACGGGTCAAATTTTGAAAACCAGTGACTTATATGGCATCACGTATGATATATTAAAGTGGTTGTATATGGAGAAATTTCTTTTAATGCCTCTGAGCTACATTTGAAGATCCGATCTAGTTATTTTACGTTGAACAGAAACCTATGTACACTTCATGTGGGAAATGCGTTGGGTGTGTACGGGTCGGGTCAGATAGCACTGCCATTTGTATTCAACCTCGCCCCTTGTTGGATAAGATTGTTGTATTAGAAAAATCTTAAATAGTCGTTGTATATAAATGTTTGCAGATGATGGAGATATCTCAGATATCAAATATTATAACATATTATGTGTGTTGAATTACTTTCTTTAAAACTCAATGATAAAACCTATATCAATTTCAATAATTACTGGATTTATATTACCCTATATCTAGAAGGAAACAAAAGATAATGTTTATGAAACAAAGTTATGGATGGGTATTGCATTTTTGTTCAAGTATGATCTTTTTTTTTTTCTTAAATATATAAATTATCGGCATCTGGTATTCACGTTTTATCTAATTAAATTCGATTTAATTAGGGATTAAACTCTTAAAGGGTAAAAATCTGTCCATTTTTATTTTCTCTATGCACAAGATTTGAATTCGAGATATTTCTTTTTTTTTTTATACAAGAAAAGGAGAAAAACCCAGTAAAGAGGAGAAGAGGAAACAAAAGACACAGAACGCTCACGAGAGAGCACTTCAAACAACCCCTGGGAGAGGGTCATGAAGATCGTGGTCTTCTTCCTTCGCCTTGCCTAGGCACGACCCACCATATCCAGGTTCAGAAGAGGCACAACCTGCTTCGGAGGGATGTCTGATTCAACGATCCCAGGTTGGATTTCTTTCCCTAACTTCGCCAAAGTATCCGCGCATCTATTAACTTCTCTGTAGACACGATAGATATGAGAAATTGAGATTTTTCTCACGCAATTTTTGCAATCCATAACTATATTTTTCCGCGGATGGTTGATCCCCACTCCCCTATTCACAGTTTCCACCATTGTCAGAGAGTCGCATTCCACAGTTACTTGGTCATAACCCCTGTCCCTAGCAATTCTTAGGCCCTTCCTTAAGCCCCAAGGCTCTGCTAACTCTCCACGAGCATTGCCAACATTAGCCCAAAACTATACATCCACTCTCCTCTACTGTTCCTAAACAGACCACCCGCCCCTGCACTGCCTCCTTGCATGCTTCCTCCTCCATCCACATTGAGCTTGACGCTTTCAGATATAGGCTTTTCCCACGAAACCTACACCTCTTCCTCTCCTTCAATCCTAAGGCTTTGCTTGTTTGTAATGAGGTTTTGCATGCACAGAATTCTTCTGGCAACTTGTAAAGGATGTTCGGTTTTCTTCTGGAAAATCGTAGAGCATCTAGATTTTCATATGAGCCACATAGTTAGAGCGAAACCAATCGCTTCCTCCCTTAGCCCAATCTTGAATTCTTTTGAACCCCATTCTTAACCCAATTACGGTCCACTGTACCCCAGAAACTAGCATCCAGATTTTTGACCTCCACTAGATGACTCCAAATGCTCCTAGCATGGATACAATCTCTCAGAACATGGTTGGTGTTTTCTTCGTCCAATCTGCAGATGTCACAAATAGCATCCTCCACCACCCCTCTTCTCTCAAGCTCTGCCTTTGTCAGCACTTTACCTTTCCCTACAAGTCATAAGAAAAGTTTTATCCTCTCCGGGCATTTCAATTTCCATAGCCACTTCCAATCCTCCTATATTCCGTGATGCGAAAGGGCGTCCCTGCTTAGAATCCAATATGCTAAGGTAACAGAGAATTCCCCATCATTTCTTTCTCCCCAAACCAAAGAGTTCCCCTTATGCGATCTCTTGGAATAGGTAGAACTCTTATCTCTTCCACTTTACTCCTAGAGAGAATGGCTTCTAGTTCTTCCACCTTCCACCTATCCGTATCATCTCAAAAATGATTTAACTTTGATCTCTGTGGAACAGTCCTCATGAGGGATTGAAGTGTCATCACGGAGCGCTTTCTTGCCTACCCATCTGTCACACTAGAAGCTGATTGATTTACCATTATCAATCCTCCATTCGACTCCCTTCTTAAGGCACTCATGGCCGGCACATATACTTCACCGCACCGCGGAGGAGTGGTGCCCTTAAAATTGAAGTTTTGAGAGAATAAAAGATAGGAGAAGACTTTTTTTTTTGGGTTTTTTGTTTGGGAAGACTATATTTTGTCGTCATTTGCTTTGCTACTGTTTTGTAAGTGGAGTTCAATGTTATAACTTTAAAGACCAATTGGGCTTGGTAGGCTTGAATAATATTTTCTTATTGTCTCATTGAAAGCCTTTGTGTAGTGCAACCCAAACCATTTTGTCTCTGCAAAATGGACCGCCACCAGACTGGCCTTGTCAACAAATAGAGGAACCTAATTTAATTTATTTATTATTTATTAGTGAACCAAAATGGTAAAAGAAGAGAATGTCTTGAATTTGAGATTTTTTTTTTTTTTGAATAGAGAAAAGTTTTCAGAGCCCATGCAAATGGCACATTGTAATATTCGAACCAGGTCTAAGTACATCCCTCTTACGGACATATTTGGTAGGAAAAGGGAAAAAAATCAATTTAATTATACTCTCTCTAAAACTAAGCAAACATTAATTTTCTTTATTTAAACAAATCAATTTAATTTATAATTTCTCTAAACAAATACATTGAATTTAAATTTTCTCCTTTTAAAAATTTAATTTAATTTTTTTCTCTCTGAACTAAATATCTTAATTTTCTCTCTAGAAGATCAATTTAATTCATTTATTCTTTCAAAATTCATTGATTTTAAATTTTCTACAAAAACTAAGCACATTTATTTTTTCTCACAAAAAATAATTTAGTTCACATTCTCTTTCTCCAAACACATTTAAAGATTTCTTTCTCTGAATAAAATCAAAATTTAATTTTTCTTCTCCAAAACTAAATATATTAATTTTTTGTCTCTAAATCAATTAATTTAATTTACATTTTCTTTTTTCTAATTACGTTGATTTTAAGTTTTTTCTCTAAAAATAAGAAAATTAATCTTCTCTCTCTAAAAAATTAAATTATTTCAAATTTTCTCTCTATATTTATTTTTTTTTAATTTTCTCTCTTTACAAAATAACTATGGTTAATATTTTCTCAATAATTGTATTTATTTTAAAATTTTATTTTCTTTCCCTTCACCCCTACTTAAATAACATTTACCGTCTCTTAGGGGTAAATGCGACTCATAAAAATTTAAGAAAATAAAATATAAATATCGAAAACTCTTAATGAAGGGGGAAATTTTAAAAGTCTTTTATCAAACATATCCTAATTTGGCAAGCAAAACAAATAATTCGTGTTCATATTTAAATCTAGAAATAAACTTTGATAAGTTGCAACAAATTTCAACATGCACAAATATTTTTGATAAATAGTAATTAATTCAGTTCATAAAATTTTAAAGGAATGGAAAGAATGGATCTTCCTTTTTTTGGGGGGGGGGGGGTTTGGAAGATTACATCTTGCTGATAGCAATGGCATGGCTACTAATTCATGAGCAATGAAAGAAAATTATTTAAGTGTAACTAAATCATGAAAAAATTTTCAAGTAATTGTATAAATTAAAAATATTAACACATAATTAAAAGAAATTATTGCAAAAAGTGACTATGATTTTTTTTTCACTATTGATATTTGAAATCATACTCTAATTAATACGATTCGAGTTTTTACAGAGTTTTATTTATGAGACAGCTCTTTTAATATAGTTTTTTTTTTATTTTTAAATTTTAAATTTGAGATTTAATTAAATAATCTAACATTTATAAATTAATAAAATCGAGTTTTTGAATTGATTTCAAATTTATTGAATTATAAATGAATTGAATTCAAATTAATTATTCTACTCATTGAATTCAAATACTATTAAAAGATTTGAATTTGAGTTTAAACCTAGAAATACTTCAGAGTTATTTGACTCGAATAACACATCTGGTCCACACTATCTGCGTTTCGTTGCATGACCAAGCGGGTGTAACAATCCTCTCTAGGGAAGGAAATTGTATAAAGAGAGATAAAAAAAGATGGAAAGAGAAAGAAAGATTATAGAGAAAGGGAGAGGGAGAATACAAGGGAGAAAGAGAGATCACATTTCATTACATTCAATTTCATATCAATACATGTCATTATATTCTTATTTATACTATTTTTACTAACTATTTAACCATTTTTATTAACTATCAACTAATACATTAACTACTATATAATATTTCTAACTATGATTAATTACTAATATAGTCATTACAATACTTCCCCCTTGAGAATATCTTTGTCCTCAAAGATGAAAAATTAAGAATTGAATTTAAATTCATGAATCTTGAACTATGGTTTGCATTTGTATTGAAAGATAAGATGATAAATACGAACAATCGATATGACTTGAGTTACATGAAAAATAGTGAGAGAAAAATAGAAATGAGAGAGTTTGATAGAGACATTTCTTAAACTTCTTTTTGGTGAATGATTTTTCCAACAAACATTAGAAATTTAATCTTTGGAGAATTTGGTAAGAATCCACCATCAAGAACTTTTTTCTTGAACATGCAAAACCATTTTTTCTTGGACACGCAAGACCATTTTTTCTTGGACACTTGAAATGCTTCAACTCTTAACATTTCTTCACTAGGAATATATAAAATGAGAGATTTAAAAAATGATTCCATACCTTGTTCTTCCATGGGTTTTGATATTATTTCATTTGCCATTTGATTTGTTTCATTAATTTTCAATTTCTTTTTATTTTCTTACACCATTTTCACCAAAATGTTGATATCCTCATCGATATCCAATGTTTTCAATATACGTGTCATGAGAGCGTCCATCCTTTTGCCACGTTCATCAATTTTTTGATTGATCTCATCCATTTTGTGATTGATTTTATCCATTTTTTGTACCAACCGAAAATGATTTTCTTTGATTTCCATGGTCGATTCTTGCATTTGTTTTTCGAAGATAAAGATTCACTAAGGAATGTATGCTCTGATACCAATTTGTAATAATTTTCTCTAGAGAGGGAAATTGTATAAAGAGAGATAGAAAGAGAGAAAGAGAAAGAAAGATTATAGAGAAGGGAAGACGGAGAATACAAGAGATAAAAAGAAATCACATTTCATTACATTTAATTTCATACTAATACATGTCATTATATTTTTATTTATATTATTTTTACTAACTATTTAATTATTTCTATTAACTACTAATTAATATATTAATTATTAATTAAGATTTCTAATTATAATTAACCGATAACTATATTTATCGGATTCTTTTGTGCCTCTGACCTGGCTAGAAAAACCTGGCCTTCGGCGGGAGAAGACTCCAAATAAAAAAGATATTTTCTCTCAACCTGCCAGCTGGACTCTTGTTCCACGTCATCCAAATTTAAACCCCGGACAAATTTTAATCAACCATTCCTTTCCGCGCCATCTGTTCCGCAGAACCCGATCAGGACCGTCTACACTACATAAGTATGGGCAGCCAAAATCAACGTGTGGCCCGTTTGATCACAATTACGGATCACATCGATGGCTAAGAGGCTGCCCGAAACTTGTCCGGGTAGATCCAAACGCCTTTAAGAAGGCAGTGAGAGGTGCTTTGTTTCTCGCGCCCATCTTAGGTGAGAGGGAGAGAGAGTGAGAGAGAGAGAGGGGTAGGGGTATTTATAAAACCCTCTAAAGTAGTCGAAATTCCCAATTTACCCCGCCTTCTCTCTCTTCTCTGTATCTTTTTCATCTAAGGTCCGGCGAAATCTCCATGGTTCCCGACGACGGAGACTGAGGTCGGAACGTTAGATGAAACATTCATGGCATCCGCTGTTCTACACACCCGAAATGAACCGCATTGGGTCGAACCTAAGGTTTACATGAGAAACTACTCAAACCCTCCTCATCCTCGTCATCGCAACTACAACCCTAACCCTAGTTCTAGTCTCCAAACCCTAAATTCTAATCCTAACACTAAACCTACTTCTGGTTTTAATGAATCGTCCTCATTGCAAAAAGTCTCCGTGCAGAATGGCTATGTTAGGTTCAATGTTAGGGCTTGTTCAACCGGCGAGCTGATCGAGCTAAAAAAGCGATTAATGTTAGAGCTTGATCAGGTCCAAGATCTGAAGAATCGGATCGAGTTGCGAGAGCTCGAACTCCGATCCTCTTGTAACCTTGTTTCTGTTTCAAATGCTTTGATCGGGAAGAAAAAGACGGCGAAAGTTTCCGGCGTGAAACGGGCTTTCACGGCGAGGGATTCGAAGCGAGAAGCGGTGTTTTCGGCGGCGTCGTCGGCGGGGACGGCGCAGATTGTGTCGACAATGATGAGGAAATGCAAGCAAATACTGATGAAGATCATGAAGCACAAGCATGCGTGGGTTTTCAACACGCCAGTCGATGTTGTAAAACTGGGGCTTCACGACTACTTTCGGATTATCAAGAATCCGATGGATTTGGGCACTGTTAGATCGAAATTGGAGAAGAAGTCGTATTCTTCTCCGCTGGATTTTGCATCAGATGTCAGATTGACATTCAACAATGCAATGTTGTATAACCCTAAAGGCCAAGACGTGCATCACATGGCCGAGACATTGCTTTCTCAGTTCAACGAATTGTTCAATCCAGCCTACAAGAAGTCCGAGAAAGAGCATCAAAAAGCAAAGACTGCATATGAATCTCGCCGTGAAATGATTCTCGAAGAAGTCCGAAAGCCCATTTGGTCTCCGAGCACGGTCATGCCGAAAAGCGAAGCTGGGATGCAGAAATTGGGAAAGTTGCCGAAGCCGAAAGCAAGGGATCCGAACAAGAGGGAAATGACATACGAGGAGAAGGTGAAATTGGGGGAGAGTTTGCAGAGTTTGCCAGCGGAGAGGTTGTTTCAGTTAGTGCAGATTGTGAGGAGAAGGAATGGGTATTTGACTGAGGAAGATGATGAGATAGAGCTTGATATAGAGACGGTGGACACGAATACATTGTGGGAATTGGATAGGTTTGTGTGTAATTACAAGAAAATGGAGATTAAGAATAGAAAGCAGGGCCTCATTCCTAATCAGAATTCAGCAGAGAAAATTCAGAAGGTGTTTTTGATGGTTTTCTGTTTAATTTGCAAATGGAGTTTCTTGATTTTTGCCTCTTTTTTTGCGCTAATGGGCCTTTTTTTAATTTTTGGTTTTACAGTCTCCTAGGGAAGTTAGAGAGGTGTTTGAGAGTGAAGACAAAAGAGAGGAAACAGCGGAGGAAATTGACATTGGTGAAGATTTACCAATGACCCATTTTGCTCCTGTGGAGATTGAGAAGGATGTAGACGGTAGTGGTTCTAGCTCAAGCAGCGGTGGTTCTAGTGGTCTCTCTCTCTCTCTCTCTCACATTTTATGCTTTTTATTTGGGCCAAAAATTTTGATTCTTATACTGTCTGAGAAAATCTCTCAGTTGGGTTTTACAATTTTTGATCCATAGGTTCTGATTCAAGGAGTTCATCAAGGAGTGAATCTGATGATGAGGACGCGGACAGTGTACAGTCACCTTTTTTTAGATCCAATGAAGCCCCTTCAACCTCAAAAGAAGCATAAAACAACAATTTTTAAATGCCAGACATAAAGTGCACAAATGGGAATTTCCTGAGCTGAGGATTTTCTTATTTCTTTTGGGGGGGGGGGGGGGGGGGAAGGGGTGTCGGGGAATTTAATGGCGGTGGGCTATGTTTGGTGAGCTGTTGGCGTATGTGCAAAAAATCTGACCTTAACATATTTTAAAAAGAAGTTGATGACATGAGGCAGCAAATGCACATTGAGTGGTGACGTGTAGAGGTTAGGAAATAGAATCAAGAACTGGTTGGTCATAGTGTGTTGGAGTCTTTTCTGTAGTTTGGTAATTAGAGAGAGAGAGAGATCGAGTCTCCACATGAATTTTCCAGAGATGGGGAAAGAAATAGAATAGGAGCAGAGTGGTGTGCTTTTGTAACAGTGTACAGCAGTGATCGAAAGAAGAAATACTTATCTCTTCCTTTCCATCATGTGATTTTTGCTGTGATGAAGCTGGATGGAGGAGAGGACCCCATTTCCATTTTTCTGAATTATGATGGTGATTAAAGACGGCTCCTAACTTTTCCTCTTTCTGGCCATGCACATCATTTTGCAGCTTTTGCTGTTCTCTGATTTCTTTTCCTGAGGCCATTTAGCTTAACAACGATGTTAGATTTCAACCTATGCACCATTTTGATGATATTTGAGGACGAAAAAACCAACTTTTTAAAATGAAAAAAAAAAAAATACATGGGCTTTATTTGATCGGAGACCCGAAAGAAAATGAAAAAAAAAAAATCCGAAGTTGAGTTTACTGGAATATTTAAAATGGATGTCACAATCAGATCAGGGGACATGAAAAGATGAATAACAATGACGTGTTTGCAAATATTAAGGAGTAGCTTGATTTAATCTTTGAAAAAGGTTGAGCAAATTTTTGGGGGCGTTTGTTATTTTGGTTTGGAATGTTTTCAAACTTTTGGAGGGAAATTTGAGAATTATATACAAAGTTGACTTTTTCCTTACAATACAACTTGCACGGAACCGAATTGAATACTAATAATCAGATTGTGGGGCCGAGGCTATGAAGAAAATTTCAGATATATATATGTATATTTTATCACGTCCACTTGTTGGAAACAGCACGACAATTTCAGAGTTTCTTCGTTCCATTCAAAATTTGGGGGAGAATAGACCTCAGATAAGGTCGTGTTTGACCGGTTTTTGGTTAATCTAATTTGTGATCCGGAGAATATATTTAGAGATGGATTCTCTGGTGTCTATTGTTTTTATTTTTAAGACTCAGATTTGAAAAGTTAGTTAAGCAAACTTGGTATACTACCACTACACGATGGTATTAATAAGCAGTTAATACATAAGTTAGTCTGATTATTGATCTGCTAATTTTAGTTACTTATGTTGGGTGACAGCAATTTATGCATTGATAATTAATGATTCAAACTCCATAAATTATGAACTCAAAATGGGTATTACCCCTGGGACGATCAGGAAACACAGCTTTCTCCACCTCCTAGCCAACGTGAGAGGTAAGTCGGAAACTGTGATCTCATTTTTAAGCTACAAATAGAAGAGACCTCAAAACGATTGCATCAACCAAGGTCAAGTTGGGACAACCACACGAAACACTTGTTATCAAATTTCTTCAGTTGTACTATGTTCTAATACAACAGTAAAAGCATGTGGGCTCCCTGTATCATATCATTATCATGTCCTTTCTTTTCTAAAGCTTGGGGGGTCAGGTTTCAACTTTCAAGGCAAATTGGTAAATTTCTATCAAGGTAGGGGTCTGCTGAAAAAGGTCATATCATGAGGTAGTCAATGAACATTGAAGTGAATAGATGTGGTCCAATGAGCACCTTCCTGGTCATCAATAAAGCAGGTAGAACATTAGTGATCACATCACCCAAAGAGAGAATTTGTTTGCTTAAGATTCCGAAAAACTAGGTTTCCAAAAAATGGTTAAGTTCAGGGGATGATGGCAGCAGATTAACCAACTTAGTCCCCATAATATTCACAATAACTTTCGCCAATAAGAGAAATGAGAACTTGGCAGTTCATGGGACGGCCAAGTTGTCTGAAAAAAGGCAAAACAGACTTCAGTGATATTCACAAACTAGTAATGAAATGCAAACTTCATACAACCAGGTGCACCGGAAACCATAATGCACAGAGATCACACACCTTCCCGATGTAACCAACACTCATCTGTTTCGTGCTTCTCACTTGTGTGATATCTGCAACACTGTTGCATTTGCTACTCTATGCAGCGACCTCATTATTCGCATGGAGGGGCACCAGTGGACATTGGTCAACAGAGTTTCTGGTGCTGTTCCCTTTAGTTGCCCCATTCACTGCCATGCTTGTTCCAAACAGAATACCACGACAACTGCCACCACAGCCACCGCCACACCCACCACAGCCGCCACAACCACCACAGGCAGCACTCTTTTCCTTGTCTCCTCCACCACAATTGTTGCCACAGCCACCACAACCACCACATGCTGGTGCATTGTGAAATTCACTACCATATCCTTCACTATCCTGTGCTTGCATCACTTCATGTGATTTAACCACCTCATCTTTCAACTCTACTTCCCTTCCAATAGCAGTCACGGTGATTGTCTCACCTTTGGCAACAGAGCCATCAGTGTCATCGTTTGGTTTGCCTTCCGCAAGGGATCCGTTGGCTTCAACTGTAACAGTATCCCTCTCATCCAGATTTCCACTGTTCACGATGAAGCCACTGTATCCTTCTTCTCTTAAAATGTCGTCAAGAATAAAGGCCAATATGATCCCAGGAAGCATCATCCATTCATCTCTTACCTATTTAATTTTCAAATGTAACAAGATTAAACTTGGCAATTCTTTGTCAGAAACAGCAGAACAAAAAGGTAATCTAACGTACCTTGAGATATCCTGTTTTCAAGTTAAACAAGGCCACCGCTTTTCCATAGGGGTTTTCAGCAGAGAATTCCACCGCTGTCATGAACTCGGTTTCCACTCTTTGTTTCTCGTAGTGCTTGTGTTCATATTCAAGCTTTCTACCTGGGAAGAGTCTCACCTGTATGAAGAGAATAAAACTAATCATTGCATCGTTCTTTGCACCACAGAAAGGAATTATTGTAATCAAACATCATGCCCAACTTCCGGCTCACATATGCAGACAGAGGACATGACGCAGACGGGTGACCTCTTCACAGAGACCTTTACACTATCATAAGCTAGAAAGTGTAGTGCCATGTTTTGTCCAAAGGGCTTCTAAGGGCCACGCCCCTGTCGGATCTGGGATGGACATTTCATAGAAGTGTCCATGCAACAAATTCAGAATAAAATTTGCAACTCGTTAAGGCATATAATTAATTATCTAGAGGATGCTTCATTTTAATGCTGGTAATACCATAATGGACATAGATACATAGGATAGAGCATATGCTGAGACAGAATCTCAACCATATGCCCTACATACTTGAGGGAAAAGAGGGAGTTGATGAAAGGAATGAGTAGTCAAAGAGAAACATCAAAGGTAATCCAAATCAGAAGCTGGATAAAAAGGTTACTTTGCAATGTTCAGAAACTTCTTTGCTTTCAAGTAATTTAAATAGCTGACTCCTATATGGGCTACTTTTGAGTCATATGCAAATGTTCTCATACAATATCATAAAATTCTTAAGTGCAGCATGAGCAATTTGATTTCTACTTTTAGAAATTGATTACAACATCACTAAACAAAATTTTGTTGGAAGTCCGATTAACAAAAAAGTTCCTCAAACCACAATCTGCAAGAAGAACGCCATACCTCAAGAATGAGAAACAAGGAAAAAAAAACTAAAAAAAAAAGAGCACCTGGATATACGAAAACGCGTACCATCTTATTGCCAATGAGCTCAAAGATTGAACCATCTTTGCTAGAATTTTTCGGAAGCTGAAAGGTCCATACAGAATCCATCAACGACCATCCATGCTCCTCGCATTCAGCGAGGGTCTGTATTTTGCCAGTTTTTGTGACACCAATAACCTCTTTCTTCAGAAAATTGATAGTCTTCTCTTTCGGAACTTGTGAATCCCTGTAAGTCAATGGCTCAACTTTACTCAGAACATGAAGGTGATAATTGCTGTGACATATCATAGGAATAAACCCACATTGTACGTTTTAGCATAATTGTGAGGTCATTGTAATTATGCATTGTCAAACTAACAATGACTAAAATAATCAATTTAGTTGAACCACAACACATAAACACCTATCAATATTATGCATGCTTTAAATCTCCAATATTGCAATTAATCATAGTGAACGCTGATCATACTAAATTCAGAAGATCAAAGTTAGAAAGCAAGTAATTTAGATCCAAGGAAAAAGTTGGAAAAAAATCTCTTAGTCAATGTCTAGCAGCAGCAGGTTTTGGTTGCAGCTGTACCTGCAGATGGATGAATCATATCTACTTCTACAAACTCTGTGGGTTATCTTATTAGATAAGAATTAGGTCTTTTAAAGAAAAGACAGCCTAGTCAGTAAGTGTTGGTAGGTACTGAAATGGAATACATAATTTCATTGAACGTGGTCTCTAAGTAGTACCTCATTTGCAGGGTGATGATCTCTGCACCAACTTCATCAACAATACGAATCCAACTCTTAGCATGTTGAAACCTTCCTGGGAGTGGGAAAAAACATGAGGTCTTCGCAGATCGAGGACGAACCATATGAAACTCACGAAGTGCTGGGGCTGGAACTGTACATGAGATAGCAACACGCAGACGGATTGGCTTGGAGCCCACAGTGCCAGAGGAAGGCACCAAGTCCAACCATTTTTCAATTGAAAGCTTGTTAAAAGGTTCCAGCAGTTCCAGCAGAGAGACTGAAGTGGAGCCCAAAGTCTTGTACGGTCTGGGTAACAGCAAACTGGATTGCGAATGGGATATAAGTTCGAGCAGAAGCTCTCCAGTAGGTTCACACTGAAAACAAGCAACCTGTTTTGTCCCAGACACTGACAAAATATTCAACCTTCTTTTAACATCGAACAATGCATCTGACTCTTTCTTACTAAATACAACAAAGTGGCTTCCCTTATGTCCATCTGGTAAGTTGCTGACAGCCACAATCTCCAACAGGACCTGAAAATGCAAAATAAACAGAAAATGGAAGATCTATAGACATTTACAATGACAAACTAATGTGGAGTAAGGCCACAAAAACTCCAGATCCGAATATGGAAGAGAACAAAAATGGAAAAAGAAAACTAGCAATAAGTTTCTCAATGGAATATATTAGTCCTTGCAGTTGAATTTATCAGATGAACATGCCTAAGATTTAAATACAAAAGGAAAAGCAGAGAGGCCTTTTGGAAATACCAAGTACTGTTGATTAGTATCTACTTTCAGAGCTAATCAACATCGTTGGCTTGATGTATCAACCATATGTATAAATCCAAGTTGTATGGATTGAGTGACATAATATCATGAACTTCAATGTCCATGTATAGCTCACACAATGATTTAGCTCCAAGCCACACAAGGAAGTGTGGAAATGATAAATAGAAGGGGGGAGGTGGGAAATAAACAATGTCATAAATATATTTGAGAAAGGACAATTTTTTTCGTAAACTACCTCAATGAAGTTCAGTTTGCCGAGCTGAATAATTTTCTCATGCTCCACAAGAGCACCTTCTTTCTTGTTTACTTTGGTAGGCCGGAGAGGAGTTTTTGTTATAGGTGTTGGAGCAAGACCTCTATACATGGCCCCTGCCCTCCAATACCTCGAACCAAAGGACTCCTCCCACCGTTCTGTGGTTCCAGAAAATCCAACATCCAGTTTCTGCCCTTTTGATCTGTCTGAGTCCATGTCATCATGCTCTAGTACACAGCCTAGCAGCAGTGTCAAATCTTTGCAGTAAGAAATGGGATGCAACTGGTGCGAGTGCCATATGATATCCACATCATAAGTTGGAACTGTAAAACTTTTCAGTGACCTCTCCTTGTTTCTCTTAATTATATGAAGAAATCCCTTATATCTGGCCACAGCTTCTTTAAGAAAAATATCATTGCTCATATGTGGTCTAGATACCTGCCATAAAGAAAGCATAGTGAAGATATACAACCAAACCATAAAAAAAGAAAGGAAGAAATAATTATGCACAATCAACAGCAAGAGTTGCAGACAAACTATCTGTCATGAGTCCTCTATAAAGCCAAGGGTTTTCCACGGTATGCAGAGATGGCACAGAAGCAAAACAGATTTTATGCATGCAAGGCTGATATACTAATTATTTTATATAAGACACAACTACACTCATACATCTATTTTGCTCCTGTAAACTATAAAGTGCAGTTCTTGTCATGAATGCTGCCATGTTTCCCAACACTGGGTAATTTACAAACATCTGCTTAAAATTTTGCTCAATGGTTACAAACATGATAAAGGAAATTTAGGAACAATAACATCGGATGAATCTGGTGTTACCGTCATATGCTGTACCACAGGGTAGAGCTGGACACAAGATGGAATGTATTTTCTTCTTTACCTGGTAAAAGAAAGGAGCCTGGCGCTTAACAGCAGACACAAAATCATATTTGCTGAATTTTTTTGTGGTAGAAAGTTTATTAGAGATATCCTCTGACAGAGCTCTGGATGCATCTATGACATAGGGCTCTTCAGGATACAGCCGATTCCAAATCTCTTCAGTTTGCCTGCATGAATGCTTTTGGATTGTAGAGAGAACATTGCGATTGTCAAGGATACATCCATAAAATTGTTCGCAATCGGACTTGTATTGGACCTTGGATCAAACAAAGTAAAAAGATGGGTAAAGAAGCATTCCTAGACAACATGTGAAATACAAAATTCGAAAGCACAATTTTGTGCAAAGCTCTACCGGGTTGAGCCGATGACAGTGCCAGATCCACTCACAATCAAGAGGAACAACCAAAGGGCCTTCCAGAACTGATGACTCAGATGCTTTAGCAAGCAGGGGTAGCCAGCATGCATTGTACCTATATTGGTATTATAAATTTTCATGACTTAGCATTTAAAAAGCAGGAACAACTAAAAGGTGTACAAGGTGTGTACACCAAAGCTCATATAACCAGCATCTCAATCATATTGAAGTATGTTGCAATAACGCTTCTACAAAATAGCCACATCCTCCGACACGGACACAATTTTTGCATAACACTATACAACCTTCTGAAACTTATAATAGGGTAAAACTTTTATAACTTTTCTGTGTCACTGTGTCTATGTTCTTGTTTGTGCGTCATGGTGTTTGAGAATTATATCGCAGTTCAATAGGGTGATACATAAAACCTAAATCGAATGCTACAACTAATGCATCAAACTGGCGGGAGATATTATGCAAAACACAATCTAATTCATGTTTTAGTGTCGAAGATTTCTAATTTAAGCAATTTGACTCCACATCATGACACCATGAGACCAATATTGGGGACAACTGTTTTGAACCACAGTTCTCAGTACTACTTTCATATGCACACAAATATATCTAAAACATCTCTCTCTCTCTCTCTCTCTCTTTATTTTTATTTTTTTTACAGTTGAAATCACTATCCTCAATGATATACGATTTCTGCTGATGTTTTTTACCACAAAAGTTTGATCAATACTAAAAAAAAAAAAAAAAAAAAAAAAAAAAAATTGAAGTTGGCTTGGACACCCAAATTTATAATTTGCTGAAATATTCAGTATCTGCCAAATAAATGCAAGGAATTCAACAATTCAACTGAACATAACTCCTAAAAGAATCGGCAAGAAAATTACATTTTCACAGAATTACCTATAAATTGCCCTTTGAAGACCAGGACCCTCATAAAGCCATCGGTTCCTATCCACGGCAGCAAGAAACAGAAGCTGTTGTTTGGCTGCTGCAACAAGGTCTTCACTTATTTCAATCTTTTGTGCTTCAATCCACTCTAGCTCTTGTTCCATATCCATTTTCTCACCTAAAACAACAACCACAGTTTAGTAATTCAATACTTCGGGAGAGAGAGAAGATAATAAAAACCCACACTCGAGCAAATTAAACATAACAAACATGGGTTGACCAAATTTTCAGAAATTAAAAGAAAAAATGGATATTCTTGAAGCTTAGGAAAGAAGGGCTTCCTAGAAATCAAGTCTATGTTGGATTTTATAAACCACTGATGGGTAATCCATGCGAATTTCCAGAGATCATCTAAAAAAGTATTAGCATGTAAATAAGAATAGACTTGAAATTATGATAACTACCAAATGAAATAAAATGAAGGGAAAAGAAAAAGAAACATACACGAAAATAATTTAAGAAACAAACCCAGAACAGAACTGAGAACAAGATTAAGCTCACGAGATTGTCCAATTAATCACAACAGTACGCTTCAGAGGAATTTTAATGACAACATCAAGTTGAGGGGCAAATTATGGATATTAAGAGATAAAAAATTGATGGGGTTGATTGAAAACTTTGAATTGAAGAAGTGAATAATCAAGACGAGAAAGATAGCTCTGGTTACTAATTCCACGCTCTTTCCCTTTTTTTATTTTACCACGTCAATTAGCACCCGGAGTCATACTCCGAGTAGGATATTTGCACGTTCAATCAAACACCACTCTCGCTCTCTCCCCTTTGTGTCTTACCCTGTTTCCGTTTTCTAAATAGGCCTTCTTTGAGTTGGGCTGCGTTAATCTCTTGTAAATTGCTAGGAGTTTGGTCCCGGTTTTATAGTGTCGGCGGCGCGACTATCGTTTACCGGGTCTATGGATTCATCTTATCTTTAAAAAATTACTAAGATTTATTAATATTAAAATAATTTCATTTCATAAATAAAATCTCAAATTTAAAAATTATATATAATAAAAAAAATATCAAAAGAATTTTATATTTTAAAAATCTAATTCAATTAAAAATAAATTAAATTAAATTCAATATAATTATCAAATATAAATATTTTATTAAAAAAATAATTCCAAAGTGATCAAATAAATTAAAATTTTCATGAAATTCAATTAAAAAACTCATTTGAAAAAGTTGCGTGGTGCATTATCCAGTAGGTTAGGTCTGCTTATGTAATGAACTATAAGATATTTTAATTTTTTCTTTTTTAATTGTTTTTTTTTATCAATTCAAAATTTAAGAAATTCCAAATTTTACATGAGAAAATTTATTTCAATGTATTTTAAATTTCTTTTACTTGATTAAAATTTTTTTGAATAATTAATAATTACTTAAATTTAAAAATTCTAATCTTTTATTTTTATGGACCATTAAGTAAGATGTACATTTAGTTCCTCGTATATCATTACCCTTAATAAATGATTTCTTTTATTTTTTTTTGGGATCTGGAGTGGGGGATTGACTCTCTAATTTATCTATAACACTCTCCTTTTTTAATTTTAATGATTTTTGAAGTATACTAACTATCATTTTATATCTTTTTTATGCAGTTAAACAAGTTTATAAATAGGAAAGAGTCGTTGTTGTTGTTATTATTATCATTATTACTTGGTTTACTCTTATCTTTGTGTAAAAAAAAAAGAAAAAAAGAAAAAAAGAAAAAAAGTTGAGTCTCTTTCATTTAACTAAAATACCGTATTCTTTCTTAACCAAAAAAACCATATTCTACTCCAAAAGAGAAAGACAATTGGCCGGGTTTTTTTTTTTTTTTTTTTTGTATAAGAAAATACAACCAAGCAAAATCGGGAAACGAGGATGGAAGTAGGAAGATTCTATTGTTTGAACTGTTCCACACGGATACAATTGGTTGGTGTTGGTGGGAGTTTTGGGAGGTAGTGAGACAACACAACTTGCATGAAAGAAGAATCCGGGGGATTGGGGTTGGTAGATGAGGCCAAATGCAGAAGTTTGTGGTTTTTTAGGCCTCTTGCGTATACGAAATTAGTACATTTGGTTGTATTTGAGGACGAGTAAGTCTTAGTACCACAAATGGTGCAGTAATACATTACCTTTTTTTGGTTTTTTTTTTTTTTTTTTTTTGAGTAGGTGCAGGAAGGGAAGGGATGCATGAGCCGACACCCATTGCTTTGCCATGGATTAAGCCTCAGTTATAAAAGAAATAACTTGATCATGCGTCCAGCAGGGGTTGGTTTCATGTGAGTGTGAATAAGTGAGTGACCTGCACTCATCTAATTGGCAAAATAGTGCTTATAGAATGTGATTTCGTTTAGATCATACCTTAATTTAGTTCTTGATTATAGAAGAAGCAAATTAAAATTAATAAAGACGGAACAAGACACAGACGTTACAAAAAAGACCACCCTCACACTCCATAGCAGTCTCAAATTTGGTGTGGGCTTCTGAAGAAAAGGGGGGGTTATGTCAGTGTGGTGTTTTCTGGGTCATCGGCCCCTTCTTTTTAACAAAAGATAGAATGTTTTGAACAAAGCATTTTTTTGGACACTTATATTTGGATTCCACAAGGCTTGGTATTAAAGATACTCGATTGATGTGGCAGTAATTTAGTTGAATTATTGCTAATTTTGATATTGAAAATTATAATTTGTCATGATTAATTTGGTGAATATATTGAAATTGTCGTTTGTCCCTGAATTATATTCTTTTTTTTTTTAACCTTAAATCAGGTGAAATAAGGGTCCTTAGGCCAGGTCACACTTGCCCAATGGATAATTAGTTTAATGAAAACGATATTAAATAGTTTAATCAAAATTTGAATTTAAATTTTAGAAACAAAAATAATTATGTTAAAAAAGAAATAATCATAATTTAAATTAAATTAATCAAAATATGATTTTATGTACCGTTTAATGAAAAAAATGTTCTGTGATGAAAAAAAAAAAAACAAGAATGACCCCCTCCACCCCTTTCTTCCCCCACGGAATCAACTCATTGCCCCTGAATTATATATTGTGTACCTCAGAACTCCGGTGGGCAATCCTTGAGTTTAGCTTTATCTTAAAAATTGAAAACCATTCAAAACCCTCAATTTCGGAACAAATAAATTTTTTTTTGTTATATTGAGATTTAAACCGGATCACCAGATTAGGGAGGAAATTATGAATAATAAATTGTTCTGTTAAAATATTTTATAGAATTGTGACTAATAGGGTCTGATGGCATCTCTGTGGAAATGTTTAAGTGAATTTGATATAATAATGTTAACGGATATTTTTAATAAAATTTGGTAAATAAGAGAATGCCCTAAACATGGAAGAAAAGTATAATTACATCGCTATATAAGAATAAAGGAGACATATAAAATTGCTCTAATTATAAGAAAATTATACTTATGACCCATATTATGAAACTATGCGAGAGAGTAATAAAGTATAGATTGAAATTAAAGATAAATGTATTTCAAAATCAATTTAGATTTATATTTATGAGATCCATCACGGAAACAATCTATTTGTTAAAACATTTGATGGAGACATATAGAGTACATAAGAAAGATTTATATATGGTATTCATTGATCTAGAAAAAACATATGATAGGGTTTCTAGAGACGTATTGTAGTTGGCGCCAATGAAAAAAATGATTTTCTCAAAATACATTAATATCATTATAGATTTGTATGAGAGAGCTGTAACTAATACAAGAATTTACGAGAGTTTGAACGATAGATTTTCCATTAATATGAGACTCCATTAAAGTTTAATATTAAATCTTATTCTCTTTGTAATAGTAATAGACGAAATTATAAAAAATATTCAAGATAAAATAACATAATGTATACTTTTTACGGATAATATAGTTCTAGTTGATAAGATTATGGAGAATATTTATGCTAAATTAGAGTTATGAGAAGTCACACTGAAATCCAAAGGTTTTAAATTGAGTAGATTAAAAACTGAGTATATGAAATATATGTTTAGCAACAATTATCAAAATGATAAAGAATAGACAAGATATACCCGAAAATGAACGGTTTAGATATTTAGATTTTATCATTCAAAATGATAATAATATAGATAGAGATATATATCATAGGATTCAAACGAATTGGATAAAATGGAAAAAAATATCCAAAATTCTTTACGATCGCAAGATATCAATATATTTGAAGAAAAAGTTCTATAAAACTGCAGTTAGACCTGCATTATTATATAATATTGAGTGTTGAGCTATTAAACAACAACAATAATATAAAAT
The DNA here is from genome assembly GCA_033439265.1 of Dillenia suffruticosa. Lineage (NCBI taxonomy): Eukaryota > Viridiplantae > Streptophyta > Magnoliopsida > Dilleniales > Dilleniaceae > Dillenia > Dillenia suffruticosa. The sequence goes on from JAVTVX010000027.1 coordinate 6,948,531, forward strand.
GGTCGTAACAGAAATAAGGATGGTTAGGTAGATGTGTGACAAAACTAGAAAAGATAGAATTAAAAATAAAAAGATTCGTAATAAATTTGGAGTTAGTTCAATTGTAAATAAAATGTGAAAGTGTTATCTGAGATGGTTCGGATATATGTAAAGGAGATCCAAAGTCGCACTGGTTAAGAGAATTGAGAACTTAAATATAGAAAATTTAGTAAAACGTTGAGATAAATCGGTAAAAATTTGGATGTAAATTATTTGTAAAAATACGATAATTAAGGATTTAGATGAGAAAATGATATTGGATAGGAATGAGTGGTGTAAAAAATCTGCACAAATTAAATCAATATATTTTGGATATATATATATATATTTTATTCTCTTTTTTATTTTTATTTCTCTATTTTTGTATTTATCTATTTATTTATTTTATTTTTCTTTTTTAATTATTTCTAAATTTGTCTTTCAAATAATCGATTTCACAAGCAAAATGTAATAGAAAGAGTGATAACTGCCTTAAATATTTTGCACATATTATTCAAAACAGTATTTTTTTTAATATTCATAATTTGTGAGTTATGAATTATGTTTAATAAGTTTATTTTTTAAATACAAAAATAAAGTTTTTTTTTTCTTAAGAAAAGTAATGATAGGCAAACCAAATAGATCAAAAATCAATTAATCAAATATATATTATTTTTCATATTTTAAATTTTGATCACAATAGCATTCAAATGAGAAAAAAAAATGGGAATTAAGTTGGCCTGTCTTTGTTTTTATTCATCTTGGTGCAAGAAAATACGTGATGTTTTATATTCAAATATTAAACAGGCCAACGAAATTCACAAACTCCTTGCCAACTAATTAATGCAGTTCTCACCATCCCATGCTGACTGAGTTCTCAACCCCGATGGACAACAATCAGAATTACATATCTAGCCACCCAAAATAGGTTTTCCATCATGTGAGAAGCCATATATAAGCCAAGATCAAACCGGCCAACATTGTTGGCACAAAAGATGCAGACATCCTTGTTTCCCCCCGCGCCCTCGTATTCATAGAGCTAAAGAAGAGTAACATCACCAGGAAGAACAAAATAACATAATGTTCTCTTTGCATACAACACAAAAACTTTTGTGCACTAAAAGCGAAATCCTTCTACACAGCTAAATCTAATTGTGGGATCTTACAACTAATAAACTCTTTCATTTTTTCACCTCTTCATATTCTGCTTCAGGGGTATTGCCACCGCCTTGAGAGGAAGGCCCACCAGAGCCTCCGGCCACATGCTGTCCAATCTTCGAAACTGCCTTGTTTGCAGCATCAATCTTTGCCTTTATCTGATCTGCATTGTCGCTCTCCATCGATTTCCTCAGGTCTGCTACAGCAGACTCAATCTCCGATGCAACATCACTAGGAATCTTATCTCTGTACTCATTCAAGCTCTTTTCAACACTGTATATTGTGGAGTCCGCGGTATTCTTAACATCTATTAGAGTTCTTCTCTCCTCGTCTTTCTGTGCATGTAACTCCGCCTCCTTCAACATGTTCTGAATTTCTTCCTCGGACAGTCCTCCAGATGACCTGATTGTAATCTGCTGCTCTTTGCCTGTTGCCTTATCCTTGGCAGATACCGTTACGATTCCATTGGCATCGATATCGAATGTTACTTCAATTTGTGGCATGCCTCGAGGTGCTGGCAGAATACCAATGAGTTCGAACTCGCCTAGCAGTTTGTTGTCAGCTGCCATCTCGCGTTCACCTTGGAGCACCTTAATCCCTACTTGAGTCTGGTTATCAGCTGCTGTTGAGAAAACCTGGAACCACATGCCCATTTAATCACAACATTTCTAGGGGTACAACTTAGGTTGTCAAAAACAATACAACAAGACATCATACAATACTGTGTAACTTATAACATTGTAAAAATGGCATGTGACCTGTCTCGTCTTGTGCCTGTGCCCCATGTCCTGTGACCATGTTTGTGTTTTATGGGTATTAAGTCAAGTCTATGCATATCAGTCTCCAACCTAACTTTTGTAGCATTTTTACTGAAGTTGTGAACTAAGTTTGTCATGGGGTTTATTGTTTCCATGCTAATGATACAAAGCTCATTTTCTGTCTGAGTTGGAGGAAAAATCAGAGCACTGACCTGAGACTTCTTTGTTGGAATAGTAGTATTTCTGTTTATCAACTTGGTGAAGACACCACCTAGAGTCTCAATACCAAGAGACAAAGGAGTGACATCCAACAGAAGCAGCTCTTTAACATCTCCACGGAGAATACCACCTTGAATTGCAGCTCCAACAGCAACTGCCTCATCAGGATTGACTCCCTTGCTTGGGGTTTTCCCAAAAAGCTCAGCAACTATCTCTTGGACCTTGGGCATCCTAGTCATCCCTCCAACAAGAAGAACCTCATGAATGTCTTTGGGCGATATCCCTGCATCCTTCAAGCAAATCTTGCACGGCTCTTTGGTCCTACTGATTAGGTGCTCTGTTAAACTCTCGAACTTTGATCTTGTCAGTGTCATGGTGAGATGTTTTGCACCAGAAGCATCAGCTGTTATAAAGGGCAAATTGATCTCGGTCTGCAAGGTGGAAGAGAGTTCTATCTTGGCCTTCTCAGCTGCCTCCTTTAGCCTCTGCAGTGCCAGCCTGTCCTTTGAAAGATCAATGCCCTCAATTTTCCTAAACTCATCCACCAAGTATTGCATTAATAGGTTGTCAAAATCTTCACCTCCCAAAAAGGTGTCACCATTTGTTGCTTTGACCTGACAATTAAACAATTAAGCAACTAAATTGCCATTTAAAGAGCAACAACATGACTACAACAGTGCATATACCTCAAATACTCCATGAGATATTTCCAAAATTGAAATATCAAATGTTCCGCCTCCAAGATCAAAGACAGCAATGACACCTTCCTTATTGTTTAGCCCATAAGCAAGTGCAGCAGCAGTTGGTTCATTAATAATTCTCTCCACATCCAGACCTGCAATTCTTCCTGCATCCTTTGTAGCTTGCCTTTGAGCATCATTGAAATAAGCTGGAACAGTAATCACAGCCTTTGAAATTGATTTCCCAAGATAAGCCTCTGCAGGTTCTCTCATTTTGTTCAGAACAAATGCACCTACTTGGCTTGGTGAGAACTGCTTTCCATCATTGGTTTCAACCCATGCATCACCATTGGGAGCTTTGACTATCTTATAGGGCACCAATTTCATCTCTTTCTGCACAAGAGGATCATCAAAGCGCCTCCCAATTAGACGCTTAGTCCCATAGAAAGTGTTCGAAGGGTTTGTCACAGCCTGACGTTTGGCTGGTGTTCCAACAAGTATCTCCCCTTTTGGGGTGGATGCCATGACTGATGGGGTGGTCCGTGATCCTTCTGCATTTTCAATCACCTTAGGACTCTGCAAAAGCACATCATATGAAAAATTACAAATAAGATACAAGAATAAGCCAGTTCAGTAAAAGACAAGACTGAAGTAGAAAGCCAACCTTTCCTTCCATAAAGGCAACACAAGAATTGGTGGTGCCCAAGTCAATACCAATGATTTCATTCCCAGATGGCTTAGTGCTGAATGAAAATGCAACTGGCTTAGCAAACTGAAGGTGTTTCTAAGATGAAGTAAAATGAGAGAAAATATATAAACCTGAATGGTCTAGCCAAGGATGCCCATCTATTAGCAAAAGGAGGGTTAGCTGCTGCTGTCTTGGCATCGCCTGTCAACTGCAGGATAGAAATGCATGATTATGCCACCAAACATCTTATGAATTGAATCCATAATATGAAACAAAAATGCCAACAGAACACAATAATCCTTTAAACTCGAAAAGTTTCAAGGAAAAAAGCGACAATTCATGTAATATATATATATATATATATATATATAGAAAGAGAGGAGAAAGTTCTCCAAAAAACAAAGAAAAACACAAATTTATCCCCTATATGCATACAATATATATCCCACCCCCAACCAGGATAAGATTTACCGACATTGAGATATGTTACCCACGTCAAATTTTAGTGGAGAAAAGAATTATATGCTAAACACACTTAAAAGGGTGACATATTAGGGGCAATTTTCACCCCCTTTTCCTTCAAATACATATATATGTTATAATGTTCAAAGAAATCTCCCAAATTGTATGGAAATAGAGAGAGTATCAAGCCAGTCCTATCACTTGTTTTGACCCTTTACTGATACACTTTAAGCCTTCTCAAATTATTAACAGAAAGACAATCACAAACCCCATCCCCCCCCCAAAAAAAAAAGAAAAAAAAACCCGAGTATTTCATTTCGTATGCAACACCCAGAAAAAAATATGATCACCAAGTCTTTATATGAAAAACCTAACAGAAACCTTTAAAAAATGAAGAAAACAAAAAGAAATGAGAGAGAGAGAGTGAGAATACTTACAAATCTGAAACATGAAAGAGGCGAGGATTGAAGAAGATCACGTCGCCACAGAGACCTCCTCAGAACTGCAGTTGCCATCCTTGATTTTACCCAAACGAAAATTTTCCTCAAAAAACCAAAGGCATGAATGTTATGTCTTCCCCCGTTGTAGTGAGTGAAAGGTGAAAGTTCCTGAGATGGAGAGCCAGAGGTTCTAAGAACGTCTAGAGCTGGACAGACACAACGACTAACCGACCTTCTCCACAGTGCGGGTTCTTATTATTACCCTCCTATCCCCGTGACCACGACATATTTTCATACTCAAGGCAAAAATGGGGAGAAATCGAGGGTAAAATCGTCAACTAAGGAATTGATCGAGCTTCGGCAACGAGGTCACTTTATTTAGCGTACACGTGTGAGTTGGAGGGAAGCTTTGGGCTTTCTGAGAAAATTGCTTAATGCGGGTTGCAGATGCTCACTATTCTTTTCAAAAATAGGAACATTTTATAAGATACATCGCATAATTAGTCCAGCCCTGTGATTTACGCAAAGGGAAAAGTAAAATATTATTTAGAATAAGAAAAATATATTAGAAATACTTACAAGAGGAGAAAATAAGAACTCCCCAAGTCCTTTTTTTATTTTAATTTAATGGGCAAAAAACAAATAATTGTATTTAAATGAGAGAAAAATATGAAGATAAAGAAAAAGATTGCTTTTTAATAAAAGTGTGAATCTTACCCCACTATGAAAATAGGGTTGGCAATAAAGTTTTTTGAGCCGGGCTTTACAAAAGTCGGGACTCGACCCTTTTAAAATTTTGTAGTTCCGAGCTCAAACTTAGCTCGAGAAATCTTGAAGAATCGAGACTCAAGCTCGACCCAAAAAAGTAAAATGACATCAGACCCATTTCGGACTATGCTCAGCTTGAATTATAAATTTTATTTGTTATATTTTTAACCTATTTTATAATATAATAAATAAAAAATAAAAATATATTAATCATTCAAAATAAAACAGTAAATTTTAACATACCAAATTACAGATTACACACATAATAATAATGTCATGAAAGATTAAACAATATATCAAAATTAATATATTAAATTGATCAACATAGTTATCCAGATATCACAATATTTGATTTTAAATAAACCGAATGAACCTATAACAGACTGAGCCTACTAATGTTCAGGTTCTATCCGAAATAAAAATGGTCTAAATAACGAACCCAAGCTCAGCCCAACCCTAAAACCAACGACGCTCAGCCCTTCTAAATGGACCGAGCTCAGGCCAGCAGACGCAATTGCCGGTCCTACATGGACATATCCTTTTCCTGCGCATATGGGGAGGGAGGGAAAATCTAATGTGTTCCAAAACCTAGACTAGTACATCAAACACATTTGCTAATGCCAATGGGAGGGGAAATTTTCCACTGGTTTCTACAGTTTCCCCTTTATCCCTGCATCTTATCTTGGTAATCGGAAAATTCCAGTGCAATGGAAAGTGTTTAGTCAAAGAAGGAAATATTTTTCACTTAAATCCTAAAACTTCTTCAATGTCCGTAAAAATTTTGGACCAGAGAGATGGTTTACATATTGTCATTCCAACAACATTTCATCTCCACCAAGAGTTTGGAGAGTGTTCAAATCAAGACATGCAGGCTATTTCTAATTATGTACATCTCATCAAACCACAACTGTACGGTCTTTTTTCACCAAGCATATAGGCATCACATACCTCAAGGGCTCCAGCCCAAAATGTGCTTTAATAGTGTAACAGTGTATGTCACCCCCGGAGGCAGCCGGAATTTACATGTCCCTCAATCTTCTAAATGTGAACTTCTGGATTTGAACATCACTACAAAATCAAAGTTTGCTGTAGGGCATAATTATGATTTGAGTATAAGAGGTGCAAACTAAGCCTCATAATTCCTCTGATTTAGCTTCTTCTTCTTCTGTATGAATGCCTTTACTCAAGTATTCCTCTTCAATAGTTTCCTTGAGAATGAGAAGCCTTTGGATAACAACAGGCTGAGTCATTTGCCTGGCTTCCTTAATGTCCGTTTCCTCTTGGTTGAGATGGAATGCATCAAGCATGATCTTGATCCATTTGTGCAGCTCCTTGGGAGTTCTGTTCCATCACAAAGAGACTATTAAGGATACAACAAAGAACAGAGGTCATGATTTAGTGTAGCCTTTAGTGCATTCAATGATTATGCATATATCCAACGTCTGATGGCTTAGTTGGTTCGGGAACTGACGCCCCTTAACCATGGTCGGGGTTTCGATCCCCATGGAAACGAAAAAATCAGTGCCGGGAGACTTGCCCCCTAAAATGGGCCCTACAAGCGGTCGACCTAAATTTGTCATGGCGAAACTACGGATACTGGGTTGGTGGCCAAACCATGGTACCACAAAAAAAATGATTATGCATATACATCATTGAGGAAGAGTGAGACATTGAGAATGAAGAATCTCTCTTACGTGAATAAAGCATTTGGGTCTTTGGCTTCATGCTCATTTCCAGGGGAGAAAGCAGTAGCCAATGCAGAGAAACGCTCTTCAGGATCTGTGATATTCAGCAAATATTTAAGCAATTTTATTTCCTTTGGTGTAATGCTCCTAAGGCTGCTTTTGGTGGTTTGGTATATGCGATACATGATGTCTTTGACCTGCGTGCAAGCGCCCAGGTAAAATGAGCACCCTATTTCAGCATTTAAAATGTCTCGTGGCCAGGACACAAGAATCAAAAGAAAAAGACAAAATAAAATTATAAGCAAACATCTAAAGTAAGAATGCAATGGGGAAGGACCATACCAACATAGTGCCCCAACATTTTCTTTATCAGATGAGGCTAACTATTTACTTGACAAGAATTATTAGCCTCCAGATCTTGGAAGCATCGTACCTGGTTGCCATTCAAGCAGATCTTGCCATTCAAGCAGATCTTCCCTCGGTTGGGTTTTTTTGGTTTTAAGTTACCAAAAGAGCATGAAACTACTCTGTAAAAGTTTGACATCAATGGAAAGCATCTTAAAATCCAGCAACTCTTGCTCACATTTAACATAATCCTAAATATCTAAGAGCTAAAATACTTGGAAACATAGATTAATGCATTATTTCCAACTTATAGCAGATATCATGCTAACTTCTTCAAGTTTCTGAAGTTTCCCATACATACACCAAATGCATACATAGCTACAGTACTAAGAGATATTATTTTGGTCATTCATTTATGTGCAAACTGATCAATTTTATGGTATCTTTGGCAAAACACAAGCACCTTATTTTGCCTCATGCAAAGCCAAATAGCTAAAAAGTTCATCCTGCTTCACCAACTAGAACATCCTTAGTGCATGCAAACTCCAGAATGTAATTAACAGGTCGAAGGAAAAACCAACCTCACTTTTCATGGTTTTGGACTCTTTAGCAGAAGCCCAGGCACTATTAATCAATAAGATCAATGAAGAGTCCAGCTCCTTTGCCTTAGCTAGGCTTTTGATCTTTTCACATGCCACGTCCAATGAAGGAGAGTTGAGAATATCATCAAATTTAGCCTGAGCAGTATCCAGAGTATCCACAATCTCGAGTGTATTATCATATGCTGAGACTGCAGACAAGCACCTGGCTCCAAGCCGTGACACCGCTGCCACAAAATTGCACCAATATGCAAAGTAGTTAGGTTAGAAACAAGGCAAACCCAAACCAATATAATTGTTACATTTCCAACAGCTAAAGTTCAATTGGATGGGCCAAACATTATCAATCTGCCAGATAAAAAAAAAAAAAAAATCCAAAATCCTTCCCCAAAAATCCTTCCATTCCTTAAATTTGAAAGCATTTGCTGGACTTCTTTGCCAGATAAGAGATTCCACACTGATTTCAGTTTAAAATGAGTAATAAGATTTTGCTAAAAAACCCATTTGATCAAGTGCTTCAAAGGATAGAGGTTCAGATATCAGTAAGGATATTCAATTTTGTATAGATTTATAGTGCATAAACTTAAGGATCTGCTTAAATTAGACATATTACAACTATAACTTTATCTACCATTAGAATAGCAATATAGACTGCTAATTGTGACGAGTAAAATCCCACCTATAACATAAATTATTGTTCAAGGGCGGGATATGGTTGTTCCTCATTGTATGTCTCAATCACCTTCATGACCATCCCAAATTAACAGAAATTATCACACTGCTTACTTATTGAACCAACATTAACCAAATTCATGAACATTTTCTGATTCTTCTGAAAGCCTAATTATGAACTTTTGACTTACCCAACTATACATGAGATATATCTGATCAATGAAATTTATCATCAGCATCGCAAGTAGCTGATTGATATAGTCTTTAGGTTGCCACATGTCTGCAATAATATTGCAAACATTGTTCCAAAACCCCAATGTCTTAGTCCCTTGCATTAACTTTGTTAAAATATAAAACATAATCAAACACATGACTGCATCGACTGCAACTTTCAAGGGTTGTTCACACTCACACCGTGTGTCAAAATAATCAGAGCAAATGTGACTAGACAAAAATGCTAATTTAGTACCATCACGGTCCTCCAAACTGTCATAGGTTTCTGAAAGTAGATTAAGGTGACGAAAAAATTCTCCAGTGAAGTCTTCCCGCCTCCTGGCAACAATCATATTAATATCCCTCGGATTATCCTCTATCACTTTGAGAAGCTCTGTATGTTTTTCCATTTCATCATCAATCTGCAGTAGTGACAGCTGTTTTAAGTATATTTGAACAATTCCCGACAAGTCAAGCAATTTGATTAATCAATATCAAAAGCAAACCACATCATAATTTCAAAATTTTATCATAAAAGAAAAGAATAAGAGATAAAATCATTATACCTTCTTCACCTTTTTGGCAAGTTCTGTTAATCTTTGCTTCATAGATGGATCTTTCTCAGCATCTGCCCGTGTTTGACACCTACAATAAAACTTGTCCCTGTACTTCTTCCATTCCTCCCTGAGCACTAAATACTTTCTCCATTCCTTTACTCTAGGTTTCTCACTCAAAAATAAGTCAATAATCTTATCACAAAATTGAGTAATGGTGAACCCTTCTGCAACTTCAATTTCAGCTTCACTTGCCAACTGAGCATCGGCTACACTGCTTGCAGCAGCATCTGATTCACAATGTTTATTTTGGTAGGATACCCATGAACATAACATTTCAAAGATCCCTTACAAAAAGCAAATGCTTATAAACCATAGTTAATATAGATTTTGCGAGACTCAACCCCTATATTCATTTAGAGTTTACTAGTTTTATTTTTTTATTTTTTATTTCTCCCCCACAAAGGGTAAAGGGGATATGAGCTTAAGTACCCTGTCTGAGCATGACTTAAAAAGCCCGCACCCGCTATTGAATGTTTGATATGAGCGGAAGCTTCTGTTACGGCCTTTGGGGGGGGGGGTTGCCCCCTGAAATTTTAAGAAAAACGAGATTATATATGTAGTTTGAAAAATTACAGAAAAAGTTGTTTACCGCCTAAAAATGATAACCAGCCTCCTGAACTCATAACCTTAGCATACATGTTGTAATTCTTTTTTGGCTTTGGCCCCGGGCTTATGTCCATTGGGCTGCTTACTGCAGCCCCAGCAAAGCACTAATAGTCCGACACCAGTTCGTAAACTACTACGACAATAGTGTTCCAGATCGCAGCCTTGGGAACACAAAAGGGGCTTTTCTTTTCCCTTTGAATTCATTATCTCAACCTCTCAGAAAATTAGGCAAAGAAACAAGTACTAAAAGAAAAACCATAAAACTGAATTTCCTATTATGAGTTCAAACTTCACAGTAAGCACAAGTTCCATAGAGAGTCAAACTTCATAAACAGAAGTGGTTTGCCAACACCTTGTTGCATAAATGGAGAACAGCCCAAGAAACAAATCTACCCAGAAGCAAACAGAGAGAGAGAGAGAGAGAGAGATGGAGAGAGAAAGAGTGTAGTGGTGCTTACTAGTTTGGGATTTGGAGAGAAGCGGGTGAAGCTTGATACTGCGTGCTGTTACGAAGGCCCTTCTTGCTGCTACCACCGCTGCTTTTGTGGAATTGCTGGAGGATGTAGGTGTAGATGATAATATTAGAGGTGGGGATGAAGTCGACATTTTCTCGGTGGAATGAGAGAGAGAGAGAGAGAGAGAGAGAGAGAGAGAGGAGGGGGGGGGGCTTAAACCCCCCGATGGGCTAGTCCGGATTAGGGTAAAATTACAAAACCCTTGTTCGTATGTTTGGACGAAGGGGGTTGATATGATAGATGCTTGTCCCTGCTCTTTTCTATTCACATTTTTGTGATCAAAATGGAAGACCAATTCTAATATAAACAAACATGTGAATTAGGAAATGCTCAAATTGTACAGAACATCTGCCGCGTTTGGGTTGTTAGATTTATATTGATTTTTTTTTGTTAACTTAAAAACCAATATTAAAAATTCATACTAATTTAATTTAAAATATAAAATTTAATTTAAGGGTCGAGAGCTTTTTTATTCTTAAAAGTTATTTAAGATCTCAATTAAGAGCATTTAGCTTTTTATCGTTAGACCCATGTTTATAATTGTATTGAATTGTAATGGGTAAAAGATGGGATCTGTCTGGGTCTACCTTGTGCCAAGTGCTGTATATTATCCTGAAATATAATCACAAAAAATTTTAAACTGCACATTGGTAAGTGAAGATATACCACATCTTTACAAGGGAAATATGGGATTTAAGATTTTTCATCCATACACAACTAACCTTCACAGGAGAATGACCAGATTTGGATAAGTCCTTGAATTTGGCTTCTTTCTCCAATATCAATAACATATTAAAATTTTAATTTTATATTAAAAAGTAAAATAAATATGATGTTATTCTATTCTATCCAATGCCAAGTTCAATAAAATAATTAATTTCACCTGGTCTAATCCCATGTGAGTGAGAAATAGAATTTATATATCAGTGGTATATAGTTCGATAGATATGCACTCTGATTAACTTTTTTTATTTAGATAGTATATTCGAGTTTCATTAATCCTAGTTTATAGTTTAACTATATGAAAAGGGTTAATTTTTAACATATAATTAGGGTTATCCCTTATTTTCTAATATAATTCAAAAACATTAGATGAAAAAAAAAACCTCTGCCAAATCTTAAATAGATGTTATGTTCAAAAATAAACCTAGCTTCGAAAGAATATCAAGAGTTATATAAAGACCCCTAACTTAATTCAATTAAAAAAAGGAAAATTTAGTTTAAAAACAAACTAAACCAATTAGCGCCCGGACATTTATGCCCCTCCTGAGAACATCCTCTCTCAAGTTTAGGAGAAGCATTTACCTTGCGAGAATTGAACCCTATGAGGCCACAATTATGGCAAGAAAACAAGCCTAGGGTGGGATTAATCCAGAACTTGACAGCCAAGACAAACTTCATATATGACAGAAAAAGTTTGAACTCCCAAAACTCTAAAACCCAACAAAGTTTTGCCTTGTCAAATTTAGTTTGCAAGTTGCTGGCTTCTTATATACAGGATTTCATCGAAGGTTTACTAGAAAAGAACGAAAAAAAAAAGAATGTTCCTCATAGGAATTAACTACCTTCGGATCCTCGCATGATGAACCAATATGGTCGGGAAAAGCACATATACAATAGTATGAAAGTCAATTCATAGTGTACCCTGTAAATTTAGAAATCAAAATCCATCGGTCGCTCGCCAACAAAAATGTCGCTCATTCCATGATCAGCCACATCTGTTGCTCGCCATAGCTGCCAAAATCAAACAACTTTGTGTAGTGGATGTATCCGCCTAGAGCATATAAATTTTTGTCCATAAGAATCACATGTAAAGCAGAGATAAAGACAGAGAACATAGTACCCTACACGACACTGCAGAGGCAAAATAATATGGCAAAATTATAAAAATTTTATGCTATTTTTAGTTAAAAAAAGGTGTGATTCGTGTTTAAAGAATATTGTACATACGGTTTCCATTGAATATGACTTACATAGCATACAGAGAAATGCTTTCGGAAGCTGTTTACTTCACAAACAAACAGCGCCTTCTGCGTTTATAAAACCAGAGGATGAAGAAAACAAGATGGAACTTTCAAATATTTCGATCAAAACATGTTAATTCGGACTCTTCAATGAAGAAAGCTATGCTACGAACCTTGAAACTACCTCCTTAAAAAAGTTTCCACCAGCTGTGCAAGTCCTTTTCTTTCAAGTTCTCTCCCTTTTAATTCCCCATCAAACGCACCTTCACCAATTTGAGAGAAGAAGAAAGAAAATAGTTATTTCTCTCTTCTCTCTCTCTCTCTCTCTCTCTCTCTCTCTCTCTCTCTGTATGATAAAATATCTCAATAACAATCCAACCCCACCTACCAGAAGTCTCAAAAATGGCTCCATATCCTAAGGGTTATCGTCATCATGATGGCCATGGTGATGCAGTGATTGACATAGGCAAACCATTCAATTACACAGGTGGGTTAGAGTTTTCAAGCCTAACATACACTGTGACTAAGAGGCAAAGGATTGATGGGAGCCGGACAAGCCAAGAGGTTGACTTGTTGCACAAGATTACCGGGTATGCACCTAAAGGGTGCATCACTGCAGTGATGGGGCCTAGTGGTGCAGGAAAATCAACCTTTTTGGACGGCCTGGCGGGGAGAATTGCAGGTGGGAGTCTTAAGGGGAGGGTGTCTTTAGATGGGGTGGAAGTCACTCCTAGTTTGATTAAGAGAACTTCTGCTTATATTATGCAGGAAGATAGGCTTTTTCCTATGCTCACTGTCTATGAGACTTTGATGTTTGCTGCTGATTTCCGCTTGGGGCCTATTTCCAGGGATGATAAGCGGGAGCGTGTGGAGAGGTTGATCGAGCAACTTGGATTATCAGTAAGTTATCCCACTTGCTCGAAAGATGTTAAAAACATGAATAAGTGTTCGACTCTTATGACGAATTTATTCATCATTATGTATAAGCTTATGTAGGATATTTAGTGTAGTATCATGTCACCAGCCTTTTTATTCCCATTTAAATTTTGACACGAGCAACCACTTGACATCATAGTAAAATTTTACACTATTGTAAATTAAATAGTCTTGCAGTGTTTAAAGAACTGATATAGATATTGTATAGACAATCTCATTTTTAGAAATGTCATACAAAATAGGTTTTATATATATACTACCTGTAAATCATTGTTAGAAATATCATACAAAATAGGTTTCATATATATGCTATCTGTTAAGCATTGACAACAAATATGATTTATTGAGAATGTGAAGACTGTTTTTCCTGATTGGGACCTAATCACACTGCTTTAATTGCAGTCATCTAGGAACACCTACATAGGTGACGAAGGCACAAGAGGAGTATCTGGTGGTGAGCGCCGTAGAGTCTCAATTGGTGTGGACATAATTCATGGCCCTTCACTTCTCTTCCTGGATGAGCCTACCTCAGGCCTGGACTCAACAAGCGCTCACAGTGTGATTGAGAAGGTGCACCACATTGCACGCTCTGGCAGTACCGTGATCCTCACAATTCACCAACCTTCATCTCGCATCCAGTTGCTCCTAGACCACCTCATCATCCTGGCTCGAGGTCAGCTCATGTACCAAGGATCTTCAAAGGATGTTAGCCTCCATTTAGGTCGAATGGGACGAAAAGTCCCCAAGGGAGAAAACTCAATAGAGTACTTAATTGATGTTATCCAACAGTATGATCAGTCTGAGCACGGGGTTCAAGCTTTGGCACAGTTTGCTCTTACAGGGATGAGACCTCCACTGCTATCTGATGTAGAAATGTCGGCGACCTCTTCTCTTCCATCCCCTTCTCCTCTGCCCCATAGAAGCAGCAGTCGTGGGGACCAACATGGTGGCACTAGAGGGAAGAGCGGAAAGCGACTTCACTTGGAAGCAAATAGGGGAGATGAGTTTGACAACAGCATCAGAAGTCCTGGTTCTAGGTCATGGAGTGCAAGTCATAGTGGGATTGTGCAAACCCTTAGGTTTACACCTTCTCACCCTCGGACAGACCGAAAATTGCACAACCCCATGAAGTAAATATATTCTCTTTGATACTATAAGCTCGTAAATTTGATTTCGTGAGTACTTTAGAGCTAGATATGATACTATACTACCGGCTAAATCATTAGATAAGAAATACGTGATGCAAGATTTGGAAAATCGTGTGAGCCTTTATAAATGCCATTTCTTTGTGATCTTCATTTATTGTTTCAAATTAAGAAGACAAATTCATGAATTGTTCTTTTTTTTTTGTGTGCAGTAAATCACCTGCTGGTTACTACGCCAATTCAAGTGATATTCTCCCAGGCACACCAACACCACATAGCAGTGACTACACTGTGAATGAAGACGACTATTTGACTCCAAATATTACACAAAACAACAGGGCTCATCACCAACTAGGCCCAAAATTTGTCAATTCCTTCATCCCAGAGACTTGGATCCTAATGCGCCGCAACTTCATCAACATTCGTAGAACCCCAGAGCTTTTCCTCTCAAGATTAATGGTGCTCACAATCATGGGCTTTATGATGGCAACCATGTTCCTTCATCCAAAAGCTGACCTCCAAGGAATCACCAATCGTCTTAGCTTCTTCATTTTCACTGTCTGTCTCTTCTTCTTCTCTTCCAATGATGCTGTCCCCGCTTTCATTCAAGAGCGCTTTATCTTTATCCGAGAGACCTCTCACAACGCCTATAGATCCTCTTCTTACACCATTGGGGGCCTCATTACATACCTTCCTTTCCTTGCCGTGCAGGCTGGTGTCTATGCAGGAATTGTCTGGTTTGCCCTAAAACTTCGTGGGTCATTCCTATACTTCCTGGTCGTCCTTTACATGTCTCTCCTTTCCACCAACTCATTTGTGGTTTTTGTGAGCTCTGTTGTGCCAAACTACATACTGGGATATGCTGCGGTCATTGCCTTCACAGCCCTCTTTTTCTTGTTCTGCGGATACTTCTTGAATAGTCATGACATTCCTCCTTATTGGCTGTGGATGAACAAGATCTCAACCATGACATATCCATATGAAGGACTTCTGATGAATCAGTATCAGACAAATCAAATCTTTGGGAATTTTACAGATGGAAGCCATATTACAGGTGTTGGCATTTTACAAGGGCTTCACATAAATTCTGATAACAAAAAGAAGAAGTGGGAAATGGTGATCATAATGATGGGTTGGGCTGTTCTATATAGGATTTTCTTCTACTTGATTCTCCGTTTTGCTTCAAAGAATCAGAGGACCTAGAGATCTCAAAAGAGAAGAGAAGATGACCCTTGCTCTATTACATTTAGTGTTTTTATTTTATTTTATTTTTGTTAGTTTTATTTTTACCATATGTGCTAATGATGTCAATAGTTGGATGACCTTAGAGGTAATGTATACTGAGTACCAAACCAGAGAGTAGCTTTTGACATATTTCTTCTTTAAAAAAAAAAAAAAAGTCATGAAATATACATCTATGTTTTTCGAGATTACTATTTGTTTCTAGTTTATTATTTTTCCACAACATTATAACCGATACAGATTCAATTCGGTTAGCTAGAAAAGGAAAACATAATAGAAGAAATTCGTTTTGAGGTTTTTTTTTTTTTTTTTTTATTTATTTATTTTTTTATCCTTTTGATTAGGGCTTGATACAAATAGAAGAATCAGAAAAATCACATACCTTTTCAATTTCCTTACATGTATTTATATGTCATCGTCAAGTAACTAAGAGCGCAATTTATAACAACTAAGTATATGAACTAATCACTTTGCTTGTTTACAATTCAAGCTGTGTCAACTAAGTCTAACGACTGGACCGTCTCAAGAAGACTATTGCTGGCTTCGTTGTGGACTGTTGCTTCCTTTATTGACAATAGCCTTGAGACTCCCTTTCAAGTGGAGCATGAATGTCAATCACATTCAACTTTTTAATTAGAGTACGAAAATAGGCTGGGGATGGTACTTTTGTGAAGACATCTATTGTGCTGACTTGAAGTGTGGATATATAGTGGTGTTAAGACATTTCAAGGTACTTGGTTCACACATAGAAGACATAGAAGACAGGACTTTCAGAGATGTGTAAGCCAGCCACATTGTCAGAAAACAAGTCTACTAAGTGTGGCAATCTGAAAATTTTTTAGCAGTTGAAGTAACCATGTTATTTCACACGAGGTGGCTGCCACCGCACGGTATTCTGATTCGGCAGAACTTCCAGAAACAGTGTGTTGTTTTTTTGTCTTCCAGCTAATAAAAGAAGTTCCCAAGAAAATGCAAACACCACCGACAGGTTTCTTGTTTTAGGATAGAAGGCCCAATCACCATCCATGTATTCTCAACGGTGATGTCTGAGTGTGAAAATAAAAAAAATTTCTTTTTCAGGACTACAATTAAGAAATCTGAGAAACATATGATAGTGGACTGAACCAGATTTATCCATAAATTGACATATAGTTTGGCTAGATTGCACCAAAAATATATATGTATATAGTTCGACTAGACACTGATTTTCCTTTTGAGTATGGTTTCGGATTCGAATTTTATATATAGAGAAAATAGATATCGAGAGTATTTTGCCTCTTAAAGATCCAATCTATCTCGAATGAGATTTAATCACGTGTAAAATAATTATCAGATATCGATAGTTTATTAAAAAAAATATATAATATATAGTGCATAACTATTATTGGACCTAGTAATGGTTAAGTAGAGCAGCTCTCATACGAGTTGCCCGTAGATCTTGAAGGAGTTCTTCTTCGATATGAATTAATTTATGTCCCACCAAATTTGGAAGACAACTAGGTTAGACTCGATAAACCCTTTGTTCTGCTCCATTGTATGTCTTTTTTGGCTTAAGCAAATGTCTTTCCATGACCTAGTTATTTCAATACTAAGGAAATGATGGTTTTTGACGCCAGAAAATTTATTAAAAAAAATAATAAATTGAAATTTATGGGAATGGTTAACCAACTCACCACCAAAAGAATCCATCTAAGAATATAAGACTAGACTACTTCTTTACGTGAGGAATCCACCCAACATTGAGAGTACAAGAGAATGCTCTCTCTTAGAATGAAATCAAAATATTATTGATAACTCACTCTACTCCTTCAATGGTTACAAGAAGCTCTTTATTTAGAAGAGTTGTAGACTGATCATATTCTTATGTTATTAACTCCTAATACAAAGAAGAGAGAAAATACATGAAAATACTTGTAATTTCCTGGTAAAACAAATGGGTGATAGTAATATAAGTATTACTTTAAAAAACTCCAAATTATTTAAGACATGACTCGTTGGAAACTACATCCATAAGCCCTTCCAAAGAGTCTTATTTGGACCTATTCAAATGTTTAAATGACTATTCAACTATAGCTAAGAATACATTAAGTGCCACACAATGATTCTGCATCAGTCTCCCCTATTTAAGAGCAAACTTGTTCAGAAGTTGGGTTCATGATCATCAATGTAAGGAGAGAAATCGGTGATATTGAATGTGGAAAATACTCTATAATCTTTAAGGAGTTTGATTTTGTAAGTATTTTCCCCAATTCTCTTTAAAACATGAAAAGAACCGTCTGGGCTTTTGTTTCCCAAAACAATATGGAGGAAACCTCTCTTTTCTAAGATGGATGCATACGACATCTCCTTCCTTCAAAGCAGCTGCCTTCCGAAATTTGTCTTCTTGTTTCTTATACTTCTCATTTTGCTAGTTAATTTTCTCACGTACTTGTGCATGAAGTTTTTTAATGTGCTTCACCTTTTCTTTAGCATCTCCACTATAGGAATGAGTGATTGGGAGTGGAGCCAAGTCCAATTGACTAATATGATTGATCCCACAAACTGCTTCAAAAGGACTTTGCCCAGTAGTTTGACTTTGAGAGTGATTATAAGCGAACTCAGTTTGAACTAATTGAAGATCCCATTGTCGAATGTTTCCTCTGATTAGACTCCTCAAAAGATTTTCTAAATTTCTGTTGACAACTTCTGTTTGTTCAACGGTTTGAAGATGGTAAGAAGAACTAAATTGAAGATTAGTGCCGAGTTTTCTCCATAGAGTGCGACAAAAGTGGCTCAAAATTTTTGGATCTCTATCTAAAGTAATGCTTTTAGGGATTTCATGAAGTTTGACAGTTTCTTGGAAGTATAAGTCCACCACATGAGTTGCATCCAAGGCCTTGTTACAAGGAACAAAATGCACCATCTTTGAGAATTGATGACTATATGATTGAATCTTTGTTTTGTTGAGTCCTAGGAAGGCCTACTACATAGTCGATGCTAATATGTTCCCAAGGCCCACCGTTTTGATTATGTGATTTTGCCAAGCGACGATTCAATATTAAACATGCCTAGCAACATCACGGGCCATATTGGGCTAATAAAACTTATCTTTGATCAAAGATAAAGTCTTATCCCTTCCAAAATGTCCTCTTGGTCCTCCACCATGAGCTTCTTTGATAATGGACTCAAGAGTATTGAGGAATTCACAACCTGTTATCCTTAAAGAGAAATCTATTTTGGAGTAGATAACAATCATGAGAGCCCTTGGAATGTTTCTTCTATATCTCGTCAAAATAGGGATCTTCCTCGTAAAGTTCTTTTACAATCTCAAATCCCATGACACTTATACTCATGGATAGAAATCAAAGAGTGTTTTCTGCTTAAAGCATCGACAACATGATTTTGAGTTCCGGCCTTATGTTGTACCACGAAAGTGTAGGCTTGAAAAAACTCGACCCATTTTGCATGGTGGCTATTGAGCTTATGTTGACCATTCACATACTTCAATGCCTCATGGTCTGAAAAGAGGACAAATTCCTTACATATGAGGTAATGCTACCGATAGGTTAAGGCTCGAATAATAGCATAGAACTCATTATCATATATGGAGTATTTTCTTCTTGAGTCGTTCAACTTTTTGTTAAAATAAGCAAGCGGCCTTCATTCTTGAGAGAAAACAATCCTAAGTCCCACATTTGATGCATCATAGTTTACTTCGAACACCTTATCAAAGTTTGGTGGAGAGAGAACTAGTGTTTCCATTATCATCTTCTTTATAAGCTTAAAGGCTCTTTGTGCTTCATTGGTTCACTTGAAAGATCCTCCGTTAAGGCATTCGGTAATAGGAGAAATAATGGTTCTGAATCCTTTAATAAAATACTGATAAAATGAAGCAAGGCTATGGAAATTTCAAATGCCTTGGAATGTCTCCGGAATAGACCATGCCACAAGAGCTTTTAACCTTGTCGGATCCATGCAAATGGCTGCCTTAGAGACAACGTAGCCCAAGAACACTAGGCTACTAGTACAAAAAATGACACTTCTTAAGGTTGGCATAAAGATGTTCTTTGAGCACTTGGAAAACTTGTCATAAATGATTGAGATGCTCTTTTAGAGACCTACTAAAAATTAAAATATTGTTAAAATAAACAATGAAAAATCATCCCAAATAATTCTTGAATTCATGATCATTAGACGCATGAAAGTGCTGGGTGCATTTGAAAGACCAAATGGCATGACTAACCATTCGTATAAACCATCCCTAATCTTGAATATGGTATTCCATTCATCTCTTGGCCGCATACATATTTGATGGAAGCCGCTTCTTAGGTCAATTTTAGAGAAAACAGTGGCCCCACAAAGTTGATCAAGTAGATCATCAAGCTGGGGGATAAGAAAATGATATTTGATAGTGATCTTGTTCATAGCTCTACTATCAATACACATGCACTATGTTCCATCTTTCTTTGGGACAAGGAGTATAGGGACAGCACATGGACTTAAGTTCTCGCAAATTAGTCTTTTTGCTAAAAGTTCATCGACTTGTTGTTGAAGCTCCTCATGCTTCTTAGGGTTCATTTAGTAGGCAGCCTTGTTGGGAATTGAAAATCCAGGCAAGAAGTCGATACAATATTGGATCTCACGCATAGAAGAAAGTCCGGATGGAATTTCGTCTAGTATAACATCATAGAACTCTGCAAGAATAGACTGGAGGGTGGTAGGAATTTCATGGGATGCTTTATTCTCTTCTAAGATCATAAAAGCATATACCTTACCGGTGTCTTTAAGAGTCTCACAAATTGGGATCTTGAGAGGAGATTGCTTCCTTTACTTAGAGAAGGTTTGGGAGGGTCCTCCATCTTGTATGTTCCCAATACTATTTTTACTCCATCCTTAAAAAAAGATTAAGTATTCTTGTATCTATCATGGATCACTCTCCGATCATATTGCCAAGGTCGTCCTGGCACTAACTGACGTGTATCCACAGGCACAACATCACACATAGCTTTATCTTGATAATTTGTGCCTAAAGTTTGACCAAGTATTGTTTGTTTATGGTTACCTCATTTCTTTTCTGCAACCATGATAGTTTGTAGGGATGTGGATGGTCTACTGCTTTGAGCTGTAGTTTATCCACTATGACAGTTGCTACAACATTTTCGCAACTTTCACCATCAATGATAACATTTCGAACTTTGCCTAGTGAGGTGCTTTTGGTGTGGAAAATATTGTTGTGAAGCCATGAGTCATCTTTCATGACCTCAACATTAAGAATCCTTCTACCAATAAAAGCCTCTCCTTGATCTCCGAATGTGATGTCTTCTTCAAGGTCATCTTTGCCTTCATTGAAATGGGGGCTCGTGGTGGGTTTCAGTTGCACTCTCTTCTTCTGCTAGAGAAATAATCTTCCGGTTTGGGCATTCATAGGCTATATGACCATATCCATGGCACTTGAAGCATTGCTTGCCACGAGAGTTAGAAGGGCCAAGCTGCTTGGGTTGGATTGCTCCCTTTGATGAGGTGGACTTTGTGGGTGTTGATCTTGAAGCACTCCCTTAGTTGGATGATGACTTCTTTTCAAAAATCGTGTTAGCTTTCTCCTTTCTTTCCTTTAATTGTTTTTCAACCTTCTAAGCCAACTTGACGACATCATTGAAAGTCCGGTATGGCTGTAGATGGACAATATCTGAAACCTCCGAGTGTAGTCCCCCCAATGTACCAAGCAATTGTTTGCTCTCCAGTTCAGTAACATCGCATCGAAGCATAAGATGCTCAAATTCCATTATATACTTCCTCATAGATTTTTATATCTTGCCTTAAGTTATGGGACTTAAGCCTCATGCATATAATTCTCAGGCAAGATCTTTTTCTTCAATTCCTTCTTTATCTTTTCCCATTTCTCGATCCGCCTCTTGCCCTGTCGCTCCCTCCATCTCTTTATAATCTCCCACCAAAATAAAGCATGTTTCTTTGGTTTGATAGCTACAAGTTTTACTTTTCGATTACCAGGAATATTCTAATATTTAAATATTTGTTTTACAATGTTAAGCCAATCGATAAACTCGTTGGTTTGCATCATCCCTTCAAATTCTGGGAGATCAATCTTGACATCAAAATCAAGATACGATCATGATTTCTTTGGCCATGACGAAAATAGGTTGGCTCAACAAATTCTTTAGACTATACATCGTGAAATGGATTAATATCCTCTTCTGCTTCTGAATTATCATGAGTGGAATTATGATGAGGATCTTTCTGTTGGATTGCCTGAAGCTATAGTTGCAATTGCTGGACTTGCCTTCTCAATTCATCGATCTCAATATCATGAAGGTCTCACTCTCAGGCTGCATCGATTTCAACATTTGAATGGCAACAATGGCAAGCCATCCTAAGCTCTAATACCAAACTGACATTGAAAATTAAAAAAAAAATTAGAATTTATGGGAATGGTTAACTAGCTCACACCAAAGAATCAATCTAAGGATACAAGGCTATGCTGCTTCTTTACGTGAGGAATCCACCCAATGTTAAGATATAAAAGAATGCTCTCTTGGAATGAAATTAGAATATTGTTGATAACTTTTTCTATTCCTTCAATGGTTACAAAAAGGTCTTTAGAGTTAGGGATTGATCATATTCCTATGTTATTAACTCCTAATACAAAAAAGATAGAGAAAATACATGAAAAGATATGTAATTCCCTGGTAAAACAAATGAGTGATAGTAATCTAATTATTACCGTCTCTAAACTAATCCAAATTATTTAAAACATAACTCATTGGAAACTATATTTATAAGCCTTTCCAAAGAGTCTTATTTGGACCCATTCAAATGCTCAAATGACTATCCAACTCTAGCTAAGAATGCATTAAGTATCCCACAATGATTTTGCATTAGTTTTCTTAGGTGCAAAAGAAATATATTTTTTTGACTGAAAAACTTGACAATTTTCATTAATTATTCTCCAATATATAAAGAGAAGAACATAACAGATTTAAAAATATTTTGTTTTAGAAAAACTCAACAAATATAACTTAAATTCAAAAAAATTTGAAATAACCAACAAACTAAAAAAATATGAAAAAAGAGCTATATTGTTGTAGAAAAATCATCCAAAAATCTTGAAGTTGCACATCTCAACATTCCTCCCTAATTTGTAGTCTTAAATCTTCAAACCTTGCTTTGGATGAGGCCTTCATGAGAAAATTAGCAAGTTGAGTGTATGACTTACAATAAACCAATACAATCTCCTTATTCTTCTACACTTCCTTAAGGAAATAATATTTGATCTTAAAATGTTTAGTCTTTCCCTGAAACACTGGATTATTTAATATAGGTATGGCCGCATTATTGTTAAAATAAAATTAGTTGCTTCCTTGTGCACTTCAAATTTGTTAGCAATTTCCTTAGCCAAAAAATTTGATTTACTGTTGCAGTAGTAGCCACACATTCAACCTTTATTGTTGATTGAGTTACTACATCTTGTTTCTTAGAACTCTAAAAAAATGTCCAGAATCAAGACTAAACAAGTAACCTGATGTACTTCTCATGTCATAATTGAAGCCACCCCAATCATTGTCAAAAAAACCAAATAAATCCATCTTTTGTGACTTATTAAAAGAAACTCCAAAATCAGCTATTCCCTTAATGTATCTAATTACACTTTTTGTAGCTTTATAGTGCAAATCACTTGTACAATTGATGAACCTTGAAAGTAAGCCGATAGAATATATGATATCAAGCCTTGTTGCTGTGAGGTACATCAAGTCACCAATGAGACTTCTGTAGAGTCTCTTATCAGTTTTAATTGCTCCATTTTTGCTTAATTTTTCATTCTCCTTCAAAGGAATGCTAATAGATTTAGAAAATTCCATTTTGAACTTTTTCAACACCTCCTTTGCATACTTGTGTTGACAAATAAATAGTCCTTGTTGAGATTGTTGAATCTCTACCCCAAGGAAGTAGGCCCATACTTGTCATCTTAAACACATTCTTAATTTGCTCCTTGAATTGATTTACCATAATTAAGTTGCTTCCTGTAACTAACAAATCATCAACATTCAAAGAAACAATGATTAATTCATTATTAGTAACTTTGACATAGAGAGTTGATTCGCTTAAACTCTTCTCGAATCCAATCTTTAGCAAATGATCATCAATTTTGCTATACCATGTCCTTGGAGTCTATTTGAGGACATATAATGTTTTCTTGAGTAGATACACTTTGTCCTTTTTTCTTTTCATGATAAATCCTTTAGGTTGCTCAATAAAAATCTTCTCCTCTAAGTAGCCATTTAAGAAGGCAAATTTGATATTACGTTGAAATACTTTCCACCCTTCTCGAGTAGTAGTGTTAGTTGCAACATAATTTTATCAAGCCGAGCCACTGGAGCAATGTTTATGAGAAGTCCACTCCAAATTGTTGAGCATATTCTTTGATAATCAACCTTGATTGTGCTTGTTAATAGACCATCTACATTTATCTCTTCTTCCAAGTAGGAACCTAATTGTATTAAGCTTGGCCACCGGAGCAAATGTTTCTGAAAAGTTTACTCCAACTTGTTGAGTATATCCTTTGATAATCAGTCTTGCTTATGCTTGTTAATAGAATCATCTTCATTTAATTTGGTTTTAAACACCCATTTTATTCCAATAGGATTCTTGTGAATGGGTCATCCACAAAGATCTAGATCCCTTTTTTTCAATCATTTTGAGCTCCTTCTGCATTGCTACAATCCGCTTAGAGTTGGTTGTAGCTTCTTCGTAACCTGCAGGCTCAAGAACAGAAAGATTATAATTTCGATAGTTATCAGAAAGCAATTTGGTACCTCTAACTAGAATATGGTCCACAGATTCATTATCAATTTGCTCCTGCATGTCTTTAGGACTTAATTCCTTGGTCTCAACTTCTGATTTTTCCCAATTCTATGCAACTAATTCATTGAATTTGATGTTTATGTTAACAATCACCTTTCCGAGTTGATAAATTCTATAACCCTTAGTGGTACTACTATATCCAAGAAAGATTCGAACTTCAGTCTTTTCATCAAGTTTTTCTCTTTTTATATCTAAGATATGTGCGTAATATATGCATCCAAACACCTTCAGATTTTGCATAGTAGGCTTGTATCCAAACCAAGACTCAAATGAAGACTTATCTTTTAATGTTTTTATACGCAGCCTGTTGAGAAGAAATATTGTCATATTCACAGTTTCGACCCAAAATTTCTTTGGCATTTTTTTCTTCAAACAACAAGCACCTGGAATGTTCATGATTATCTAGTTTTTTTCTTTCATTTTGTTGAGTAAAATAAGTTTTGATTATAATTAAAAATAATTAAGATTAATTATTTGAAATTTTAAAAGTCTAAAAAATATTGTTAAAATTGAATTAAGTATGAATAAGTTGACTTGCAGATGAGTCGACTTGCACACCTAGAATGCATAGACTTAACCAGAGGTGTCAACCTATCCTTTATACAAGTCAACTTATTGAGTTATCAAGTTGATGTTACTATAGTCTCAAGTCAATCAAGGATTCAAAAATTTGAAATTTAACTAATTATAGAATATCGTAAGTCGACCTAAGAAGTAAACAAGTCAATTTGAGGAAAACAAGTCTCAGAAACTAAGTCGACTTGTATCGGATACCAAATTGACCTGAGCATTTTAAGTTTCAGAAATTTAAGTTTATAACATAACTAAATCGACTTACCAAATTGACAAGTTAACCTGACCCTTGGACAAAATGACCTTAAGTTGGCCCTAACTAGAAATAGGTCGACCTGCCATTTTACAAGAACCTAAGTTATAGAAGTTAGTCAAGTCGACCTAAACCTAGATAAGTCAATTTGGGAAAATAGTCCTTAAAATTTTTCTAAGTATGGAATACTATGGGTCGACCTAAAAATAGAATAAATTGACTTGAAAAAGTTAGATTTCAGAAACCCAACTTTGCAACATGACTAAATCGATTTGAGAGATTTGATAAATCGACTCGTGAAAACAAAGTCTCAAAAACATATTCTAAAATATAACTAAGTCGACCTAGACATTACATTAGTCAACCTAATCACATGACAAAGTGACATCAGATCAACCTATAGATAGCTAAGTGGACCTGATTATGATATAAGTCGATCGGACCTATATGTCAAAATACCATAGGTCGACCTGACAAATACACAAGTCGACATGACCTAGAAATAAAAAGAACATAAGTCGACATGAACAAACAAGCTCTCAAAAATGTGATTCTGAAACATAAGTAAGTTGACTCAGAGTTAGGACAAGTCAACCTAAATACAAAATTTATACTATAAGTGTTGACCTAACAATGTTTCAAGGCGACCCATACTTACATAAACCAACCTAGGAGAAGGACAAGCCGACCTGACTATCTCACAAAATGCAAGCAAGTCTACCCACAGCCTAATCAAATTGACTTGAGTATCTCAAAATATAAGGGCAAGTCAACTCACCTCTATAACAAGTTGACCTGATCCACTCGAAATACAAAGGGAAGTTGATTTATCACCACAACAAGTTAGCCTGAACTACTCAAAATTCAAAACAAGTTAACTTGAAGCATCAATGAGTCGACATCATATGAGTAATGGTTAAATACTTAGAAAAGACTGTTCGAAATTAAATGAAAAGGTCAACCACCTCAACAGTCTCTGCAATTGTATTCCATGTTCATAAATGATTTTCAACAGCTAAACTCAACTCTCCGGCTATAAATATAACTCAATGATGAAGAAAGAATATTTTTGAATGCTTGGATAATTCTCAGAAACCTAAACGTCATATTCTATTTTTCTTTCTTTAGTTGTATTATTATTTGTACTACCACAAGGACATTTGAAAATTAAAAAACTTCATTTTGTGTTTCACTTTTATTCTATAATTTTTGTAAATATCAGAAGATTTATTCTTCTTGATCTAAGTTTGAATTGTAAAGAGTAAATTATTTATGTGTTTGCATTCTTTTAGGAAAAGCAAGTGTAAATGTTTAGGAAAATACTTGTAAGATTTGCTAGCACTTGATAAATTAGTCAACTATACTATTTATGAAATAGTGGATTAAAAAATTCGGATAAAATTTAGGAGTGAATGTATACATGGGAGGTAGAACCAGTATAAATACTTGAGTCTTTATTTCTCTCTCTCTCCCAAAATTCTAATTCAAATCTTGTTAATTATTTTTTAAGTTCTAGAAAATCAAAACTTTTATAGATAACATATTCACCATTTCTATATTGTTACAAAAGTGTCAACACACTCACTTTATTTTGTTGAGAAGTATAAGTTGTTGTCAATTGGTATTCAATTCTAACATCTTCACAAAACTTGTTAAATAAGTTAGAAATATATTCTACCCCATTATTAGATCTGAACACCTTAATTTTGAGCCCATTTTGGTTCTCAATCCTATCTTTAAACTTTCAAAACATAGTAACAATCTCAGATTTTTATTTAATAAAATATACCCCAGAATCTACTAAAATTATCAATAAAGTCTATGCAATACCTGCTGCCACTTAAGGAAGGGGTTTTCATGGGATCACACATATCTATGTGGACAATCTGTAGCTCTTCAATTGCCTTCCATGCCTTGTTTTGAGGAAATAACAACTTGGCTTGCTTTCTTAGCTGACAAACCTGACAAACACCAATTACATTTTCTACAATAGGCAATCTTGCACCAGTCTAATCTTATGCATATTTTTAAGTGCTGAAAAATGAAAATGACTAAATCTTTTATGCCAAAACTTTGATTTATCTTCTAAACTTGTAAAGGCATCACTACCATTCTATAACCAATCAAGAGAGAAACTTTTTTTCTTCATTTTTATCCCAAAAAAAAGTTCACTCCCATTAGGATCATAGATCACACAAGCACTATTCTTAAAAACTATGGAATAATTTTTTTCAAGAAGTTGACCCACATTTAACATATTTTGATTGATTTTTGGTACAAGTAGGACATCAAAAATGATTTTTGTACTTGATATATGTTCAATTGCCACTTGTCCCCTACCTTTGACCTTAATAGAATCTCCGTTTCCAATTCTAACTTTGGAAACATAAGATCTGTTGAGATCCTTGAAGATAGACTCAATGTCAGTTATGTGTTGAGTACAACCGCTATGAATCAGCCAAGCTTCACTTAAATTATGGCCTGCAAAACATGTTGCTACAAATAATTGCACCTCCTGGGGCTCATCAACAATTTGGGCTTGTTGGGCTCCTCGTTTGATTTTACAAACCTTCTCTACATGTCGCTTTTGATTGCAAAACCTGCATTGAACATCAGGCCTCCATTAACAAAATTTTGGCAAGTGTGAGGTATTCTTACAATGAATACACAGATGAAATTTGCCTTTCCTTACTTCATCTTTGCTCTTGACACCATCATTTTTATTCTTATTAAAGAATGGTTTCTTACCTTTGCCACCTTGTGAATCTGATCTTTGTCTTTTACCTTAAAGGCATCTCCAATTACTTCTTTTCTGATAGCTTTCCTATGCTTCTGTGCTTGCAAGGCATTGACTAACTCTGGCAATGTAATTTGTGAAAGATCTCTTGAATCCTCAAGAGAAGAAGTCTTTACTTCAAATCTTTCAGGTAAACTCATCAAGACTTTCGCTACCACTCTTTTGTCTGGGAGTTCTTCACCAATCAATCTTATCTTGTTGACAACGTTCAAAAGTCTATCAAAATACTTTTTAATGTTTTCAAATTCTTTCATGTTTAAAAGTTCAAATTCTCTTCTGAGGTTTAGAACTTGCATTTGCCATTCTTTTATTCCCTTGAAATGCTTCTTTGAGTGCCTTTGCAGTTTCACAAGCCATAAACCATGTGAAAACAGCATCCGAGACTGCCAAGTGAATGCATGTTAGTGCCTTGACTCTCTTTGGATCTCCTTTTCCTTGCATGTCTTTGATCTCTCATTTAAACAACTGTTGGATCTTTAGGTAATTGTAAAAAATCATCTGACACCACAACTTCCCAAAGCTCATTGGCCTCCAAATATGATTTCATCTTGATAGCCTATATTTGGTAATTTTCACCTGAAAAAATTGGTGAGTTTGAAAAAAAGTTGTTTCCTGGCATTCAAAAGAAAGTAGTGAAAAGGGGTCACTCTCCAAGCTTATTCACTCACACACACAGCCCCTTAAGAACATAAGGCTGTAATACCAATTTGATGGTTTTCTTAGGAGCAAAAATTCAAAAGATGATTTTCAGGGCACAAAATTTTGACGATCTTCATTAATTATTCTCTAATTTAAAAAAAGAAAAATATAACAAATTTTTGGGCACTAGCGTTGTGTCTCCACATTTATAAACAAACTAGCGGATATTCCTAATTCAGCAGAACTAAGGGCAGTCATGAGTCAAACATAAAGAAGATACAAAGAACAAGGTTGCTGTAACAACAACTAATACTAGTTAACAGTTGTTAGTAGTTAATCGTGGTTAGTAATTAATGACAGTTAGTCAATGTATGTGGTTGATAGATTAGTTGAATTTGTTAGGAAAAAATTATAAATAATAGTGTAAGAATGTAAAATGTCGTATCATGCAATGAAATTCATCTTTGAACTCTCCCCCCTCTCTCTCTCTCTAGAGGGATTGTTAAAGTTGTACCTTGAGTTGATGAACTCAGAGCTTTAGTCGGAGTAGTCGAACATGAAGCCTTTTGGGGAACAACTGAAGTAGGTTTCCTCTTAATTAACGTAGATGTTAACGTAGATGTAAAAGCAGGTTTGGCTAAGTGCCAAGATCTGCAAGAAAAAGTCCTCTCAGCTACCGTTTCCCATAAATTTTTATATTCTTTGGTCTGTGAGCATGAATTGAAAATAGATTAAAATGAAAAGAATGTACTCTTTTCAACACGGATGCTCTTCATCCTCACTATCTCAGTTTCACTTAGGGATGTTCTTGGCTCGACTCCTGAGAAGTCATTTGACGCGCGTTTCCCTTACTAGTCCAAATTCATGAGCATAACAATGCAGATTGTAGGTTCAATTGATATTTTGTGTAGGAAAGTGGGTCTCACACCCAAGAAAAGGTCGTAGCGAAAGGCAACTCCCAGTCGACGAGTTTCTCTCTTAAGGGAATCGGCATCAACTTGTGAGTTTTCCCTTACAACTCTTTTTATATCGGTGAATCAAAGTTGGAGGAAATCAGAAGGGTCCACCTAAATTTTTCAAGTCCTCCCCAGGCATGACTTTTTCAATGTCATTGTGTGAAGAACAATATAAAAAAGAAAGCAATTAAAAAAAAAAGCAAAAGCAATCGGTTAACTTGGCATGATAATTGCCACCACACAGGCATATTCGAGACAACACTTGTTGACGTAAGTTGGATGGACACTTTCGTCTTTTAATTAGGTCGGGAGTTCGACTCTCATTGAATACGAAAAAAAACAATATAAAAGGCATATTCAAGGACAACCACCATAGAATTGGAACACATGAAGGAACGGCACAACCAATATAGCAAGAAAAAATTGTGTTCCCCATTAGAGACTTTGGTTGATATGGTAGCCAAAATGGTAGTAGAACAACTTGTCAAATGAGGTTATGGGACATTTGGACATGTAAAAGCAGGATAGGAATGAACGAAAGAGAGAAAAAGAAAGAGGCTAAGGATATGAGGAAGACAATTGGCATAGAAGAGCTGCGACATTTTCTTGTTTGCAGTGCAACTCTTAATCTCTGAGAGTTGTGTTGCGGCATTTTTCCATGGATGCTGTGACAATTTTATTTTTTAAAAATTTCCTTAAAATAGGGTTTGAAATTTTAAAATTTGAACAGATTAAGCCAACTCTAAATTTCAGTTCCTATCCACATGAAAATATATAATAATAAATGAAAATGTGGAAATATGAAATATGGAATAATGCAAGTTGTAGGCTAACAATCGAGCTTTCTAAGTCGGGTTTACAAAAACCTAAACTTGGCCCATTTAAAATTTTATGGGCCCAAACTCGAGCCCAAAACCAACTTGAAAAGGCTCGAAGAATTGAGGTTCGAGCTCGGTCCAAAAAATTAAAAGGGCCTCAACGTAGGGCAAACCAGATGATCGAGCTTGAATCATAATTTTTTTTTATAAATTTTTAACTCATTTTATAATATAATAAATATAAAATAAAAAGATATTAATTATTTAAAATAAAAACACAAAATAATTACCGTCATACTAAATTATGGATTACATGCTATTATTAACATTAACAATAATAATGTCATAAAATATTAAAAAATTATATTATAATTAATCATTAAAAGCATCAAAGTTATCATCCAAATACTATAATGTTTGATTTTTAAACAAGTTGAGCCTATAACAAACCGAATTCATTGGCATCCAAACTTGACCTATAATTAAAACGGGTTTAAATAATGGATCCAAGGTTGGCCCGATCCTAAAATAAGCAGAACTCGACCCCTAGTTAAAAACAGGCCCATTGGTAGGTAATTAAAACGGGCTGGCCCGGCCCAATTGCTGGTCCCAGCAAGTTGGTAATATGAAAAAATACGAAGTAATACCCAACTAAAATGGCACTTTTTAGCTATTGGAATTATTAATTATGATGGGAAATTTTTAAAGTCAAAATAATTCAGTTCAAGGATTCAAAGTCTTGGTCAAGCATTTCTCGTCCACTTGGGTGGGGTTGGTAAGTACAACCCATTCCAAAAAGGTTTGGTGTTATTTATACTTTTTATATATTAGTCATCAGGTCAAGTTTCTAATAATGTGTCCCGGCTGCTAATCAAATAGAATTCCCTTTTTTTTTTCTTTTTGTTTCTTTTTTTTTTCAGCTTGGAGAGGAATACTCTAGTACAGACTTTATTATCAAGGCGCCTGGTGTTCAAGGGTTCTGTTCTCCAGTCCAGCGAGGTGTACCGTTTTCTAAAGCGTGACATTTAAGGTATGGATTTTTCTAAAAATTAATCCTTTTTCTTCTCTTTATAATAAAAAAAAAGATAATTTTTGGTCTAATAAAATAAAAATTAATCGGTATTAAAATATAAAATTATATTAAAATTTGAATTATGGTAAAAAAATTTAAAATTTTGTTTTAGATTTAGTTCAATCTTATCACGAGTGTAATGGCAGTGTACAAGTTACAAACTTTTCTAATGGCAGATGAGAAACTTTGGAACTAAATTCAAGAATGTTCATTTGGACTTTTTTATATTATTTCTTTCGGACAATGTGGATATTTGTGGCAATAACTTTTTCACCGTTCATCGAGAAATATTTGTTCACTTAATATTTTAATGGACTATTATAATTATTATTTTGATTTTCATTATCGATATCTAAATTTTAT
This sequence comes from Dillenia suffruticosa, assembly GCA_033439265.1. Lineage (NCBI taxonomy): Eukaryota > Viridiplantae > Streptophyta > Magnoliopsida > Dilleniales > Dilleniaceae > Dillenia > Dillenia suffruticosa. The sequence goes on from JAVTVX010000027.1 coordinate 6,980,588, forward strand.
ATGATTAATTCGATTTAAATATTATGAAATTTATTTTAAGGATTAACTTTTTTAAATATTTTTTCGTTATTTTTAAGATTCAAACTCAAAAATTTTTATTAAAAAAATAAAGTATCCGATTCCACAAAAATATTTGGCATGAACTATTACGACCATGACAGGCTTACCTTGGAGCAACGGTTATATTTCAGTGTAATGGCAAATAACAAAAATGTGCTACATTTTCTTTGTGTTTACATTTTAGATATTTTCTTTTTCATTAGACAACACTTAATATAATAAAATTAATAATATTTGAAACTCTTAAAAAATGAAATTACACAATTGATTATTTGAATAATACACTAATAATCCAAATAAAATATTTACAAAACGCAATTATTTTAATGATGAACTAACAATGACCGCCCATATTCGGTATGAGATTGAAAGATAATCTTTGCAAAAGATTACAAAATACGACGGTATTACAAAAGAAAAATGGAAAAGGAACCTTGGCTCGGGAGAGAAACAAAATTCGATTCTTTTTTATTACCAGAGTTAGGGTGTGGGTGGGGTATAGAAAAGAAGAAGAGAAAGCGAAAATAAATAATTAAGAAAAAAAAAATATATATATATATATATATATATATATCTTTAAGAGATAGTATAGTGATATAAATTTTTTTATTTAACTTGATAATTTCATATTTAAATTTTTATAAATATATATATATCTATATATTTAACCTCTCTATCTCTTCTCAACTCGAGCGGTATTTAAAAGGGACTTCAAGTGGCATGGTACCACAACACCGCCCCACCACCACCTGCCCACAGATTTTTTGTGATTTTACCTGAAAATTAGAGTTAAACATTAAGGAATTTTGTAATTTTCTGCTCTTTTCTTTTATTTCTGAATATTTTAACTACATAACATAGATAAGACAGATGCAAGGGCATCAGCGCTGAGGTGGCCTTTCTGTTTGGTAATCCCCCCTCTCCCCCTTTCTCTCCCTCTCTCCCCCCCCCCCCTCTCTCTCTCTCTCTCTCTCTCTCTCTCTCTCTCTCTCTCTCTCTCTCTCTCTCTCACCTCATATAAGATGATGCTATTTTACTCACTAAGTTTTTGTATAAAAAAATAGAGCCTTCCGAAAAAGTCATGAAATGGTCTAATAAATATAAGTGATTTTGCCTTTTTTTCAAGTTCCGGTTAGAAAATAGAGTTTCCAAGGCATTTTGCCTTTTTTTCTTCTTCTTTTTTTATTTGATTAATTGGTATTCAGATTATTCGATTAATCCGATTCAAATATTGTAAAACTTAATTTAAAAGTTGACTCTTTTAAAACTTATTTTTTCATTCTAAAAATTTAAATTTAAGATTTTAATTAAGAGAATTTAATATTTTACTATTAAATTTAAAACTCCTTTTAAAAATCTTCGTAAAAAGATCACAACAAGCTAACTTTCATACGCAAAAAAGATCATATTTTCTTATTAATAAATTTGAACTTATTTGAGGGGGTTTTAATTTTAAATTAAAAATAAAGAAAAAGTCACACAAAGTTGAACCTATTTTTTTTTTCCGATTGATGTTGAATCCACGGTACCAAACAGCAAGAGAGACGAATATGAAGGATTGCTCCGCCATTCTTTTTCTAAATTTAAAAAATCATATTTAATTAATAATATAATTAGTCATCAACATAACCCCACCACTATACGTAACAACTTTTTACTGATAGCGATTTAACCAATTAATTAATCCATTTGACAATGATTGATTTCTTCATTATTCTATTTCTCTCTCTCTCTCTCTCTCCTTCCTCCCGTTGCTTCTGCAATTCCCACATTGCACGTCAAACTCAATTTCACCCATCTCTTCTTCTCCTAAACCTTGTCTTTTTTTTTTTTTTTTTTTCATACATAGTACATTTTTTTATCAACTATAAGATCATAGTTTATATTTTCCATATACATGCCTTGTAGTATGGTTTTAAAATAAGGCCTTTTTTTAAAAAAATTTTTGAAGCTACGGATTTGTAGCCATGAGAAATGATCTTTGAGTTCATGATTGTGAGTTGAGAAGGCAGAAGATATCATATTTGTATTGATGATGATAGTGAATGCTCTTATGGGGAAACTCTGGATTAAGGTAATAAGTGGATGATGGAGGAATTGAGACATCGGACTAATTCAAGGTTGGTGGTTGACTTGTTGATCCTTTCCCTCATCCTACTCATTCAATCAATTTCTGCACAAGAAGGTCAGTTTATGTTGATTTTCAATACCCTTTTTTGTACAAAATAAATTCTCTATGATAAATTTTGATTTATTTCAATATCTGGATTACCTTGTTCCTGTTTTATTCATTTTTGCATAATTTAATTAAATTAGTGTCAACCCAGTAATGATTTTGTATTTTTGATGGTTACCCCAATCATAGAATCCTAAGAACTTACATAGATAGCTGGCAAATTTCAATAGAAGTAACAGAGGCAGATGATATTGATCTTGATTATTAGTACAATTAGCAAAACTGGAAGTTGATCATTCACACGACCTCAAAGCATAAAATATGCTTTAATGTATCATGATATCGCATCGGTAAAATTGTAAACTTATAACTATTAACAAGATCCACCTCACACAATGTATTGGATCTTCGATTTATGGGTTGAGAACGATTATTTTAATTTCACTTTTGAGTCTCATATGTATTTTGGAAGATGTGACTCAGTTGAGTTTTATGTGTGTGGTTGTATGCTTCAAAAGTGATAATTGGACTAATCATCTTTTGTATTAAACTTAGATTAATTTTGGTGCAGGTTTTGTGAGCATAAATTGTTGTGCAGAATCAGAAATTACAGATCAAAGGAACATACGTTGGATCTCTGATAAAACTTGGTTCCCGGATACCAAAAATTGTGTAAGCGTACCTAGGCCAGTGCAGAATTTCACAAGCTACAACAAAGCCAGAACTTTTGACACAACCTTAGCCAACAAACTTTGGTGTTTTAACCTCAACACAACCAAGGATCAAGACTATCTAATAAGGGGTACATTTATTTCTGTGGGTCATGCTGCGGCCTTTGATGTCTTGATTGGTGTGACTCGAATTGGACAAGTGAACTCTACAAATGAAGAGCAAGTGGAAGAGGGAATTTTCAGGGCTACTTATCATAAAACAGACTTTTGCTTAGTGAGGGGTATTGGAGATCCTTATATTTCACTGCTCGAATTGAGGCCTTTGAGTGATGGAGAGTATTTGCAGAGAGAAGAACCTTTCAGCATTCTCAAAGTGGCAAGCAGAGTTAATGTTGGAAATTCAACACAAGTGATTAGGTATGTTCTCTGGACTTTAGTATTAGGCTATGTGCGCTTTTCGTTGCCGTTGTGGAAGAAGTAGCTTCACAATGACAGAAAAAGACGGTTTTGAACGTAAAATAAATTAATAAATTGCAAGCATGCCATGCTGGCCGGTGGATGCCGATGACATCCTAATGTCAATGACCTTTTTATGCACTTTTTCTGTGCAGAAGTGTTGAAGAGACCTAATTATGATTAGCTCCTAAAGTTATTGGCCATATATTTGAAAAGGCTGTGAGGAAAGATGAAAAGCAATTAGCAAAAAAGATCGACATCATCCTACAACTTCATGTTTGGGCATTTTCCATCCAATGATAAATGTCCTGACCTAAAGCCTTGTTCAAATTAGGCCAATTATGCATAGATGGGAATGGGCAGAAGGTGTTACAATGAATGATAGTGATGTTATAGTTAGTAGTTTTAATAATTTTAATAGTTAGTTTTAGTGGTTAAGAACTTTAATCAGAAAGTTAGCATTTGAGTGATTAAGTGATTTGGGAAATTAGTTAATGGTTAATGATTGGTCAGGAAAAACGATATAAATAAATGATATGGGAAATGAGTTGGATATAGAATGAATGAATTGATTTCTAATTGCTCTCTCTTTCTCTACTTTTTCTCTCTCTAGTTTTTCTCTCTCTATCTCTCTATCTCTCTTTCTCTCTTTCTATCTCTCTCCCCAATTTCTCTCTCTCTCTCTATCTTTTTGCTACTCTCTAAAATTGGATCGTTACAAATTAATATTAGACCTCACAATTCTTGCAAAACAATTACAAAGTAGTAGAGGAAATCAAGCTTGAAGAACAACTCGAGAAACTAGATGCAAAAGTTAATGAATTGTGACTACATATCGATAAAAGGTTTGATGAATAAAATAAAAAGAGAAAGCTTTTATGACCAATTTTAAAACAAAATTTGATACCTTATTGAAAATGAAGAATAAAGATAAATATGAAAAACAAGATATTGATACACTTTTTGAGTTTTTCATTTTATCTACTTCTAGTGAAAAAATGTTAAGGGTGGAAAACGGGATACAAATGATTAAAAAAGAATCTATTAATAATGATTTCCTGCCAAAACTTTCAAAAATTAAAATTTCGGGGTTTATTGAAAAAAATTCTTTGCTAAAAGTAGAATTTCAATTGTTTAAAAAAGAAATTGTTAATGATAGTTTTTTATTAAACTCTCCAATGATTGAACTTCTGAAGTTCCCTAAGCAAAATTCTTCATTAAAAAGAAATTCAAGAAAAGTCTTTATCAAGTTCTCTCGTTTCCACTTCTCTCTTTGCAACTCAAATTATATCGGTTATTCATTTCCATCATCTTTATCATTCAATACAAATACAAATTTTGATACAAAATTTATGGATTTTATCAAATCTCAATTTTTGATTTTTCCATCCTTAAGAACATTGTTTTAAGTGGGGAAAAATTGTAACAACCAATGATAGTGATTTAATAGTTAGTAATTTTAGTAGTTTTAATAGTTATTTTTAATAATTTAGAGCTTAGTAGTTAGGAAATTAATAATTTAGTAGTTAAGTGGTTAGAAAAATTAGTTAGTGGTTAGGGAAAATAATATAAATAAATGATATAAAAAATGAATTAGATATGAAATGGATGAATTGATTTCTAGTTGATATCTCCCCTTTTCTCTCTCTCTACTTCTTCTCTCTCTAACTCTTTCTTTCTATTCTTTCTCTCTCTATCTCTTTCTCTTTCTATCTTTCTCTCCTCAATCTCTCTCTCTATCTTTTGCTACTCTCTAGAGTTGGATTATTATACAAGGAGCAAATTTAGGCCTACTTGCGCCAAATTGGACCCCCACTCCCGCAACTAGATGAGCTTAGCCGATCAAGTAAAGTTTTCAATTTTGCTCATGTTCAGGTCTAGTCAATATTTTTTTACTCCGACTAATTCGATTTAAATGAATGCAAAAATTTTATTTAGAGGACAATTCTTCCAACGTAGTTCTTTTTATTTTTAATTTTCAAATTCAAAACTTAATTAAAAAATTTAGCAATCCCATATCACTAGATCGATTATTCTTGATGGCATGGTCAATATTGAATAGGTGCATCGCATGCCTACTTCTAGTAGAAGAAATACACAATTGAGAATTAGAATTATACAATTTATTTTCAACTTGTATCGAAGTGAGATGAACATTTATCAAGGGATTGGCCAGCCTAGTCCATATTGGTTCTTACACTCGCATTTTTTTTCTCCGTTAAGACATGAATTCTGACGATATCTATTTTTTTTATTTTTAAAGCTTAAATCCAAAAATTTGATTAAGAAATTTAATACCCTTACCATACTAATAAGGCGTTGGTTGTATCAAGACATGGATTTCCAACATAAAGTCCAACGGATGCCTAGGAAAACAAATCTGCAATTGGCTGTGTCATCCTTAAGTGAGATTTTATTTTTGTGATATCTTTTTTAAGAGTTGAAATCAAATCGTTTATAAAGTAAAGATATGGTACCAAAGTTATAATTCATTGACTTTTTTTTCATACCGTTTATTTTATGTTCTATTTATGTTTAAGTTTTAAAGTCTTCCAATTCAACTTCTCACTCTCAACGTATTTAACGGCTTACCTTAAATACAGTAATTACGACCAAAATTGACATTCTATAATTGAGAATAATTTTTATGCGATGCTAAGAGAAGTTGGCGAGGATGCTCGTTGCCCCTCATTCCCTTTATTTGATTGAGTGGCCCGCCCGACCTGGCTCGAACCATGTATAAGAAACTGCATCAATAATACAAAATTTTCTTTTTTGATGTGCTTAATAATGCAAAATTTTCAGTTCACCAGATTGACTATTCAATTTATCCGATTACAGGTACCCAGATGACCCAAATGATAGGACATGGAGCCCAATAACGGACACGAGTCCATATCAGCCCCTGACATCATCACCCACAGTCCCCATACCCGTCAACACACCCGTACCGGCCGAGGTTCTACAGACAGCATTGTATGATCCACAGATATTGGAATTCAATCAAGATATTGAGACAGGGTTGTACAACTACACTGTTGTCCTTTACTTTCTTGAACTTAACAGTTCTGTTCAAGTTGGTCAAAGGATGTTTGACATATACATCAACAGTGACAAGAAATTTAACGGTTTTGACATCTTGGGCGGTGGGTCCAGTTACAGAGAAGCTGTTTTCAACTTCACATCAAATGGGTCTTTCAAATTGACACTAATTAAGGCTCCCGATGGCTCCATTTTGGGACCCCTTTTGAATGCCTATGAGATTTTGCTGGTTCACTCTCGGGTTGATGCCACCCTTCCACAAGATGGTAAGTTTTGAATTTTCTAATTTAACATTTCATGAAATCCACATGCTTGGAACCCTGAGTAAACTATGGTATTCAATTTTGAATTTTGGTATTTACCAGCAACCATGGGACTTAAAAGATTGTGGAATTCTATTCGAAATTCCTTGCCTTTTCTTGTCCTCTCAAATTTCAACTTCGCATACAAAGTTAGAAATAGACCATTTTTTGTTTTTCTTTTTTTTTTTCATCACGTGACAAAATCTTTCTGCGTATTAATGTCAAAAAAATTTTACCTTTTTCTTTTCTACGGCTAATGAAATTGCATGTTATTTTGGTAGTTCACTTGTTTTTTGTGGAAACAAAATTATAATTATTTTGGTTCGAAGCAGCAAGAAATGGGATTGAACTTCACAATTTAGTATTACTTTTTTGGACTCTCTCTCTCTCTCTCTCTCTCTCGCTTGCTCGCTTGACAACCCAAACTCGAACCCAGGCCTCTATTATATTGAACGATTTCGAATCATTCAGGTGACAGTTTGAGCCAAAACTCTTGGTTCAGTGTTAATTATTTTGTTTACGTTCTTGTTTGATTGCATGAATATGTGGCTTCAAATTTGAGAGATTCATTAAATGTCTGTTGATTTCAGCGGATGGAATTACGGAAGTGAGGGATGAGCTATTGATGTCTAACCCAGATAACAAGATGTTGAATACTTGGTCCGGAGACCCATGTGACATAAATCCTTGGCAAGGTTTGGTTTGTCAGAACTCTGATGCTGGCGGTGGCATGGTGATCAGTCAGCTGTAAGTCCTTTGAATATCTTGGAGTTGGGTTTATAGTTAAGGATCGTAAGTTTGTTTCTTCATTTGTTTCTTGGGTGTTATGCAAAATCATTTATTTGCATGCCATCGTTTCATGCTTTTCAGAGATCTCTCTTTTAAGCAACTTGAAGGTTCAATACCTTTGAGCATTACTCAGCTAAGTCATCTTCGGACATTGTATGTGCTGCTACTACTTTATTTTTCATTTCCTTTTTTTTTTTCCTTTTTTTGCATGAAGTCGAAAATCTAACTGCTATATTTTATCAACAACTTATATGTGGTGTAAAGGAATCTGAGCAACAATCTCTTCAATCATAGCATCCCGCCATTCCCCAATGCTTCCATGTTGGCGTCAGTGTAATTTTCTTCTTTCAAACTCAGTTTATATTATTTGATTATGCTTTTAGTTTCATCAAAGGATGCACATTTTAGGCATGGAATTTAGTATTGGTCCATAACATTGAGCTTCTAGATACTGCATAGTTTCAAGGACAAGCTCTGGCAATGGTTGGATAAGGCCATCTCTTTCACTCTTTGCTGTGACAGGTTCACAACATTTAAGCATGATTTTCTTCCTTTTGTATATTTCATCGTTTACAACGGGAAAGTATCACAAAAAAAATGGCACTGAAATCAACAAAATTTTTAGCAAAACTACTGACCTGCAAGAGTATGATGGGCACTGGCATAGGACATGAATCATGATCCGCTCTTTATTCTATCTACGAGGTCAATTTTATGTAGGATCTGAAATTTCAATGATCTCACAATTTTGTGGGGAATTTAATTCAAAATTTTGGTAGAATTCCTGCACGATTCTATGATTATACTATTAGAATCAATTCAATAGAATTCCAATATTAACAACCATTGACATAAGTTAGTGAAATGCATTAGATGTTGCAAAAGTGTCAATGTTTTCCATTTGTTGACCAATGGACATTTTTCAGGGATTTGAGTCACAATAATCTTGTGGGGTCAATTCCAAACTCTCTTGTCTCACTTCCTAGTTTGAAGATATTGTAAGTTTTTATATATCTATTTTTCAAGTTTTATTTTTTATTATTATGGTGCTTTATAGAATCTATGAACATGTGCAACCATTTTTTGATGTTCTTGCTACTAGGCTTTATGGTTGCAATTCTGATTTCAACAACACACTCCCCTCCAGCTTATATGGTTCGAGGCTTAAGACAGAGTATGGAATCTGTGCGTTTAAATTTTCCAGAAGCACTAAAAATACTAATGGAGGAAAATTCTGATATTTTAAGTTAAACATTTCAGTGGTGGAGTATGTGGTGCTCAAGAATCTTCAAGGTCAGCACCAGTGCTTGTTATAGGCACTGTCATAGGTGGTTCCATCTTGCTTAGTATTGTTGTGGGATTGGTCACTTGCTTGTATAGACGGAAATTTCAGGATCATAAAAAATTTGATGGGAAAGGACATAATATGGCCACAAGTGAGTACCCTAAACTCATCTATGCTTTCAAGTTCTTTTTAGTGCAGTGTCAGGATGCTAGAGAAAAAGTGTACTTTAGATTTTTTTTTTCCTTTTTGGCCAAGTCAGATGTGCTACTGTGGAATTTATTATACTCATTTAGATTTAGAAGCAACAAATGAGTATTCTCGGTGATGCTTTCGTATCTAGCTATAGATTATGGTTTCTGCCATACTCTAATTAGAGATCAGCCTAGGTCAACTTCAACCAACACATACAGCCTCCTTCTCCAAACCAGTGACAATTACTGGCTATTATAGTTTGTTTTGAAGACATTATGTTAAAGTTTTGATCTAGCTTAATACATCCAGAAATATTTATTAAGCACCAGCCAAATACATGCATACATATATATATATATATATATAAAATCATAGGGATTCCAGCTGGTTCAAATAAGGAACGTTTAGGTAGGATCAGGAGATCCTGGGATGAAATCCCGCCTATGAGGTTATTTCCAGGGAGGAGAAAGAGCCACTCCTCATTTGTGTGGACTACCTTCTCAGGATCTGTGCCTGTTTAACCCAGTGCTAGAAATGGAAGTGAGATCAAATAAAATTGTCTTTCTTGTAGGGAAACTGATCAGCATACCATATTGATTGATTCTCATTTCCTGAGACAATAACTGTGGTTGCTTTCACTCAAGACCTGATTTCTTCTGCTAGTTGTTGAATCATACAACCACATTCAACTTATCCTGGTTTTATCGTACTGAAAATGCAGATGTAGTGTTCTCTTTACCCAGCAACGACGATCTGCTTTTGAAATCAATATCAATTGAAGTTTTTACACTGGAGTACATTGAACATGTCACTCGCAAGTACAAAACCTTGATAGGTGAAGGTGGTTTTGGATCTGTGTATCGAGGTACACTACCTGATGGTCAAGAAGTAGCTGTCAAGGTCAGATCAGCCACATCAACTCAGGGCACTCGCGAATTTGAGAATGAGGTAGGACTTCACTCATGTTGAATATTAGTTCTTAATATTCACCGATAAGTCTCTCACTCGAATTTGCCTGCCTCCCTCTGTTCTTAAAATATTGGTAATATTTATGTTTCAGCTTAATCTTCTGTCACTTATTCGGCATGAGAATTTGGTTCCGCTTCTCGGCTATTGTTGTGAGAAAGACCAGCAGATTCTGGTTTATCCATTTATGTCTAATGGGTCACTGCAAGATCGCCTCTATGGTATCACTTGTCAATGGGTTACTTATTATCTGATCTTTCTTAATGTTCATTTTTCGGATAACAAGTTTTGTACTAACAGGAGAGGCATCAAAAAGGAAGACCTTAGATTGGCCAACCAGGCTCTCCATTGCTCTTGGTGCTGCTCGAGGCAAGTTTTGTTTTGTTTCTTATTATGTTTGAAATGCAGAGAAAAGTTAAGTACAAAATTTTTCATAGATCCTTTTCATTCCTTAGCACTAGAGCATCTGTAATATTAGATCCTGAACTTTTTAAGTTCTAGATCATTAGATGACAGAATACTAGTACTAGATTATCAGGCTCTGTGCTACATTTGCTTCCCCTCTCCTTCTCTACCTTTCCTTCCCAAACAGAATAAGTCAGTTGTAGAATTTACAGTATCTGAATTGACGTACTTTTCATCTCAAACCCGATAATTTTGGTAATTGGCTTTTTCTGCACATTATTACCTCTTGAATTAAACAAAAATGAATCACTTTGCGAAAACTGTTGATTTGTTAAAGAGCATTTCCATCCATTGCACAGGTCTGCTGCATCTTCACACATTTGCTGGGCGATGCATTATTCATAGGGATGTGAAATCAAGCAACATACTCTTGGATCATAGCATGTCTGCGAAGGTTGCAGATTTTGGATTTTCAAAATATGCTCCACAAGAAGGGGATAGTGGAGCTTCTCTGGAAATAAGAGGAACTGCTGGATATCTGGATCCTGAGTAAGTCCTTTACTTGAAATTTTACTCCATAAACTATATGTAATATCATGAAACATTTTCCCATTTTTTGTGTTATGTAGATATTATTCGACTCAGCATTTGTCCGCAAAAAGCGATGTGTTTAGCTTTGGTGTGGTTCTACTGGAGATCATAAGCGGTCGCGAGCCACTCAACATACACAGGCCTCACAATGAGTGGAGCTTGGTCGAATGGGTATGGTGTTATTTTCTGTTTTAACTTTCTTGTTCCAGCTAAACATTTAAACTTTCCATTATGATTCACAAGGGTAGTATGGTCTTAAATTTTGCCATGTAAAGATTCAGATACAAACACATACACAATCATATAAGCATGTTCTATTTTTGTTGATCTATCTCCAATCTTCTTTCTCAGGCCAAACCATTTATAAGGGATGCAAGGATCGATGAAATTGTAGACCCTAGCATCAAGGGAGGATATCACTCGGAAGCCATGTGGAGAGTGGTGGAGGTGGCATTAGCCTGCATTGAACCCTTCTCAGTTTACCGACCGTGCATGTCTGACATTGTGCGGGAATTAGAGGATGCTTTGATCATTGAGAACAATGCATCCGAATACATGAAGTCCATTGACAGCTTGGGAGGCTCCCGCCGCTACTCAATTGAAAGAAAAATTAGTCTACCTCACACTGCATCTCCAGCAGAACCTTCACCCATCCCGTCACAAGCCTTGGGTCCTCCACAACCAAGATAGGTGATTTGATGGATGAAGCGTGCACTTCAATTCCATTTCCGCTAGCCCCATGATAGTATATAATACTAGCATGAACGGGGTTGTATCCACAGTTGTTTGATGAGAGAATGCAACTCAATTTTCTGCTCAATTTTCATTTGGCTAAATGGTAGATGGAACTTCCACTTTCTGCGGCACCTTTAAGAAGAAACAAGGTAGCTATATACCTCCATTGTATTTGTGCACCAAGAATCCAGATTAGTAAACAGCGGCTGACAGTTGATGCATCCCTTTGTCTGCAAATTATGCCTTATATACTAAATGGAGTACCATAAATGTTTCTAGTATCCTACTGGATTAATCGCTGTGCTGCCATATGGAAGAGTAGGGGAATTTGTTAAAATAATCACATGATCGGACCCCTTGTTATAAATGTGTCCTATTAATACTAGATTAATCAGCTGGTTTAGAAAACAAGTTTTGGTTATGAGATACCAACAATGCAATCCACATTTTACAAGAAAATATATTGGTTATTTTCCCGCAAGCTTGGAGTAGTGAGCTTTGTCGACTGTAGAGTATAGACCATCACTAGGAAGTGGTTAATTAACTTTTAACATGGTGTTGGCAGCATAAAAGGGGGGAAATATAGGAATGTTTCTGATGAATGCACCAAATTGGTTTCAAGATTATGTCTAGTATATTAATTTTATTTTTATTTTTTTTTTATTATAATCAACAATTAAGTGATGCGCCAGGTTATGTAAATCCTGTTTATCAAAGTTAACTATAAGCAATAGCTGTATATATTTGTCAGTTACTAGATTTGAGTTACTAGCAACAAGTGGATTTCAGCAATTCTTTCCTATAAATTAGATCATTCTCAGTGAAAAGTCATCCGTTCAAGAAAAATAATTTGTAAGAAAATATCTTAAATGAACAAGAAATGAGGGTCCACATGCACCATGCAGAACCATACGGAGAAATTTAATTCAAGGATAAAATTGGCATAATTTCTTTCAACGATATGGAATTGCCCCCCTAATGCAATTGCCTAATCAGTCTTGTACTCTGATCCAGAACAGGATCTTTAACAACAACAAAACAGCACTAGATGAATTTACTGGTGTTAAATATATGGAGGGAGGCAACAAAAAGGCATTTTTTTGGAGGTATAGGGAACAAGTTCAGGGTAATAAAAAGAAAAATAAATTTGATACAGGACTGAATAGAATGGGATTTTTACAGATTCCAACGCAAAGACATGAGAAATAACAAGTAGATCCCAGACTGCCCAGCAAGACAAAATAGCTTGGTTCAGACTCTAACCTTAGGGGATTTAGAGGGGAAGGGAAGAGGAGAGGTCAGGTACCATCCCATTATCTTTGGAAATCTTTGGAAATGTTCTCCAACAAGGAGGGAAAGCAGATGTTTTTTTTTTTTTGGGGCCCCGCGCGGGGGGGGGGGGGGGTGGGGGCCATGCTGCAGCTGCTTTTAACCCGCAGAAATTCTCATTAACGACTACTTTATCTGTTGTCACATTTTCTCAGAATTTTTTTAGTAACTAGTAAATCAAAAGTAAATTTCAAACATATTGAGAATTTAGGGATTGAAAGCAGCCACAGCATGGTTGAAATTAATCATGGTCATCAGTTGTCTGCTAGGTCTTCTTGCCCTTTTTCTTAACCCTTTTATATGTTGTGAACTTTTTTTTTTTTGGCACTCTAAATGATGACCATCCAGTCCACCATCAAATATGAGTCTTCTATCATTTGATGAATCAAAAATGTGCAATTTAAATCTTAAACAAATACAAGCAAACTAAGCCAACGGAATTTTAACACAGCAATAATACCAACCCCTCTATCAATTATTTTAATCATCCAAACAACACCACCTTTCTCCTTAAATCTCGTCCCCTCAGTACTTTCGAATACAGCCTAGGGGCTAAGCGTGCATGAATATAGTTACTACCATTTGAGAAATTAACATGTAAGCATGGCTTTCAACTTCATATATTTCCAAACAAACAAGGAGAGTAGACAATGATTTATCACATGAACAAATTATACAGCAAACTAGGCCCCAAACAAACAGCATCTCCCTCAAACAATTATATGAGATACTTCTGATGACAACAGGAGTATCTTTATTTCAGTCTAGCAGAAAGTAGAACACAAACAAATGAAACCTTATTCAACAGGCGAACTAGAAAGTGGATTTCATCAGATGCCAATAACAGAGGATCAAGTGAAGAGTTGGGGATTTGCCGTTGCAGTACCAACTTGGACTTCAAGCCGCTCCAACCGACGTTCCAGTGTATCAAGCTTCTCATTCAATGATGCTAATTTGCTTTTTGTTGTAGCCTCTGAAAAGCATCATGAGAGTCCAGGCATTGAATCCTTATACAATATTGTAGACAAAAATCACAAGAAACATCAAATTTGAAGACAAGGATCGCCACCCTCACCCCCACGCCCAACCCCCACCCCCCCCCCCCAAAAAAAAAAAGACAAACAAACTTGTTTCATGCCAAAATTCTATAGTAAGAAGTTTCTTCACTCCTAAATTGGTAACCAATTCTTGGGCATATTTTCATGGAACTCATCTCAGAAAGAAATTTGTACTTGATAACCCAAAAATTTAACTCGAAAATCGGCTCATATTTGGAACGCAATCTAGCAATGAAACATCAACATGAGTTGGGGCATGTTTGGCAGGCCCATGATGGTGAGGAAGGATAGCTCAGAAAACCAACTCAAACGTTCATGATCTTGATCTGTACAAGAGAAATAAAATTTAAACTAGGGTAATATAGGAAATACGTTTGCAATTGGAACAACAAAATGACAAAACCTTGAACATCAGAGTCCAAAATGGCATTTATATACTTGTCTAGGTGTAATAAAGAAAAACAAGAATTGCCCAGAAAAACTTTCAAAGTGGGGCGATCTGAAATTTTGCTAGCAAGTCAATGAATGAATATGAGAGAGAGAGAGAGAGAGAGATCTGAAGAGGGGAAGTACCAAATTGGACGAGGAAGTCAAAGAGGCGACGAACATTGAGGGACATGTGGGAGATGAATTCTCGATTCTCCCAATCAGCTTGAACTGCTATCCCTACATTTACAGCGTTTGTTATTCCTCCTGCTCTCGCCATCACTCGAGAGAGAGAGAAAGAGAATCTAGAATCGAACAAGAGGGTGAGTACCAAACAATCTAGAATCAAAGAAAGGATTTGTATAATGTTTTTAGAAATTTACCCCAAGCCTTCCATGGGATCAAGAAATAACAGTTTCCAAATGTACTAATACTGTAGCTGTGGGATTACAAAGACCATGCCAAATCATGAAGTGTGCCGTTTTGGATAACTGGTTTGGTGCAGTGAAACCAAAATTTGTCATACATAATACTATAATTTTGGTACGAGAACGGATTATGTTAATTATTATTTTTAGATGAGAAGATAAGATTGATAAATAATGTTGTCGAGATGGAAATACGAGGGGTCACGTAATTGTTGATTTCATGATTTCACTTGCTGGTCTTCTATATTTTTTTATGTTGGTCGGAGCGAGGTTGAAGAGTGAGAATGAGAGAGAGACTGAGAGTCAGAGTATATCCACTTCTTTTAGTGCTTTAAACCCAACTTGGAAGGTAAGGCAACATTAAAATTGTCCCACGATTAACTTTCTAACCAGGGTTTTTTACAAAAATATTATTTTTTTAATCAAAATTATTTATCTATTACTTTTTTTTTTTCTTTTATCAAACTATTGATTTTACACTCTTAAAATATAAAATTTGATTTTTAATATTTATTTTTTATAAGGTATTAATTTTTTTTAAAAAAGAATGTTTCGGACTAAAAGCCCTAACCTCCTTGCCACAAGAAGTTGTGGAGCTTGGATCAAGTTCTTCGTCCTTTCTCGCATCAGGCTTCATCTGCACTGAACATGTTAGGATTATTCGAAATTTCTTCACCCTTTTTGTGATCTTTTCTTCATGCATTGAACATATTAGACTGAATATAGAGTTATTCAAATATATGTTAGGGTTTTGTGAGAATTTAGGGTTTGTTTTCTAGATTTTCCTACAAATCTAGAGTTTGTTCTTTAGGGTTTATTATTTCTATGAATTCTTTATGGTCTTTTATGCTTTGTTTGTTTGAACTAGAGTTTGTAGTAATAGAAAAAAAATTGTGTTATGATGGATGTAGGGAAAAAAAAAAAAGACCGTTGGTGCAAATATATTTGAAATAAAAAATGTTGTTGTGGCAACACTAAAAAAATAAAAAATTAAAATTAAAATTCCCAATATATTATATTTGTTGTATTATAATTTTGGTAATCACATTACTATAAATCAATTAAAATCACTATTAATTCACTTTAAATTTACTATACATTATAATATTAGGTTTGTATTATATTTGTTGTTGATACTTTATTGGAGTTGATTCTAGGGTTCGCATTATACTTGTTATTGATGCCCTGTTGTTGGTTATTATTGTAATTGATAGAAAAAAGGAATATGGTAACAACTATGTGAAACTGGTGTTTTATTGGGGGTATAATTGGTAGTGCTGAAGATGAATATCTGTAAGACCCCAATTACCTTTACAAAAAAAAAAAAAAAGGGAATATGATTATGGCTCACCACTTGGCACATGCACACACCACACTTGTTGTTATGCACTTGACACATAACATGCATGTTGGGCCCCACAATCCACTTAGAGGTGTAAAGAGAGAGGAAGAGAGAGAGAGAGAGAGAGAGACCTACCTTCTTCCTAAAAACACATTTTCGGATTTCTCATTTCCTCTCCCAAAACCACCCCAAAACTCCATTAAAACACCTATCTAAGCTTGGATTCAGCAACCTCCATCCAAGTATTGGGTGTCCCCAACATAAGGAAGTGTAGAAAAGAAGTGGAACAACCCTAGGACAAGCTGAAATCACTTGGGAAGTTAGGGGTTTGGATGAACAAGCATATAGGAGAGTAAAGTGGATTTTAAGTTTTCAAAGGCAAGTACTTTGCATGCACTTATTAAATTGATATCTAAGAATACTTTAAAACATGATTTGGCTAGGATTATATTGCTGGAAGATAGCTGAATTGCTTGAGGGAAAAGAGTATTTCGTTTTTAGATGAAAACCTAAAATTTCTGCATGTTAGACAGCCTGACTAGTCTCTGATTTTTTATCTATAACTTTTTCTGCAAAGCTCAAAATCATGTGAGGTTTTCTGCTGAAGAAACTAGACTTCTGTAGCTTTAGAATGACATATGATTTGCATGATTTCATTGAGAACTGGAGTTTTGGTGAATTTTTGAAGTTGTATGTTCCTGCAGAAAATTTTCCTGTTTTCTGTCCTGTTTCTGCACTGATGTTTACTGCGGATTTTAGCTACCTTACAGGATGATTTAGGCTGAGGTCTGAACATAGATATTGTAGTTCTATCTCTTATCTTTAAACGGCCACTAGAATTACCTCATTCGGATATTTGTAGAAGAAGTTATATTACTTTTCCCATGACTGCGCAGGAAGTATTGAAATCAGTGGACTGCAATATTGTTTGAATTCGTACTCCTTGTGTACTTGGCATTACATTTGGCTATAAACATGAGAGTTATAATTCAAAGTCTTACGTTTGTGTGGCAATTAGATTTATCTTCATCTTGATATGTAATAAGACTTGCTTGCATTGATAACCCATTGACATAGCCCAAGAGAATGCTATGAGTGAGCTAGCGATACAAATTGCTTAATTGTGATGTTTGGCGGTAAAATCATTTGGTACATAGTAGTGTTTATATTATGGGGAACATAGAGGAAATAATGGTACGAAACATTCTTCCGAAAGCTTGTGTGAAGCCTGCGGGCGAAGCTTGACGAATGCAGTTGGTATATAGAATTCCAAAGCTTGTGCGAAGCCTGCGGGCGAAGCTTAAGGAATTGTGATTGTATCTTTTCTCCCTACGATGGTAGAATTAGAACCAAACGAAGTGTTTGAGGCGTCTACCCGAAAAAGACCTAGAGTTGTCTTAGAAATACCAAAATTTGGCTTCCTCTTCCAGACCCTCATGCACTAACTTGGTTCGAACTTCTATTCCTTTCTTTAATTACTAAGTTATTTAGAAGACGATCATGTTATTTTCTTAAGGATGTGGTGATTATATGAAATGTTTATTTATTTGCCTTGTTTATATCGGGATATTTGTTTGCTATGCATGTCTTTGGTCCCCTGTGTACTTGCTCAGCTTAAACTGACCCCGATATCCTTATTTTCAGGTGACTTGGGAGACGAGAGGGAATCATCGGGTAGAGGCACTTGAGCCGAGGGATTTAGATCTCTACTTGTCTTTGCCCTCTTTTATTTCATCTAAGGCATGTAAATATTGATACTTTTTGTGAGAATTTTACCTTATGTTACATATGTAGATATAAAGGTTGGACACAAGAGACTTTTATACATAGTTTGTGGATCTTAAAGTTTATATCTATATGGTATTTGGTGCTGAGCGGCCAGGTGGGCCATTGATGCCAGCTTGTCTAAAGATAGAAGTGCTATTTTGCTATGGTCAGATTTTTTTTGTATTTACCCCAGGTGGCCAACAGTCACTAAACAGGGGAAACTCTGCCAAATTTTCATTGGAAAGATTAAGGAAATGATTTCCTTTTTATTTAAATCTCCTTCCGTGTTATCACACACGGGGAGTGCGACTGTCGTGAGTCCGGACGTCGTAAAGGGGTACGACACCTGGATAGCGGGTCGTCACAATATCGGTATAGTGTAAATTCAAAAATAGGTGTTGTGATTGATAGCACTATTACATGAAAGGAGTTTATAAAACTTTTGCATCGCAAATGTGTGATCGATTTTAAATAATTCAAACTAAATGTGATATGTAGATATTCTCTTTAATTTGGTCAGCCTCTCTCTTATTATGTATTACTAGTAAAGGATGATAAATTCTTACAAGAGATATTGTCACTCCTGAAATATATCCTGAATTTTATGGTAATTGAACTATTTTTAGAGTCAGAAGTAATTGTGAGTGCACCTGTTGGCCCACCCATAGTCGGTTGCTCAAGTTAGGGCAGAGAGTATGTCAAACATCACAGGTAGCTCATCTGGGATTCAAAATTGTCATGACTTTGGGTGTGAAACAAATTTTGGTTTTTACATAGAAATGTTAAGAAATGGGAATATTGGAGATAAGTTGTTATAGTATTGGGCATTCATTTCAGATGATGTTACTTTAATTGGTCATCATGATTCAGCTCTACCTATCGTAAGTTAGTATGAGGAGCTTAGTACCAGTAGACCCTATGAAAGGTAGGAGACAGATCTTGTAGAACCATTTATTGATGAGAAATTATAGGGTAAAATCGATAATAAGTAAAATGTTGTAAAAGAAAAAGATCAGGCTATTGAAGAGGAAGATGAAATATCATTTCTACACACTATGGAGGGAGAGACCATCATGGTTGATAAGTATAATAACTATGACCGTTCAACATGGGATGATAATCGCACTTCAGAGTTACAAGTTGAGATGGTCTTCAATTCCAAAGCGGAAGTTTAGCATACTGTCGAGTGCTACTTGATGTAAGAGCACAGATACTTTAAAGTGTATGAGAGTTTTCCAAACATATGGTTTGTGAACTGTCCATTATACTATGAGAATAACTGTTTGTGATATGTTTGGATTAGACAAAAAAAGAGCTATCGCATTTGGGAAATTACAAGATTGAAAGTAAAACACACTTGTTTCCCTGAATTGCCTTTGGGGGATCACCCTAATATGGACTCGAATATGGACTCGAATATGATAGGTCATTTGATTAGAAACCACATAAAAGAAAATGTTGATTGTAAAGTATATGATATAATTGAGGATATAAAATCATATGAAGTAAACCTGTCACACAAAAATG
The DNA here is from genome assembly GCA_033439265.1 of Dillenia suffruticosa. Lineage (NCBI taxonomy): Eukaryota > Viridiplantae > Streptophyta > Magnoliopsida > Dilleniales > Dilleniaceae > Dillenia > Dillenia suffruticosa. Next base: position 7,000,135 of record JAVTVX010000027.1, read on the forward strand.
TTTGGATAAAGTGTCAAAAATTTATAGAAATTGTATATTATAATTGGGTGAATTCTTACATATTGTTACCACAGTTTTGGATGTTGTGTAGATGGGTAATTCTGAAACTGTTATTGAATGGAGGTTTACTGAAGTATCGGAGTCCAATGAGAAGTTTTTCACTCAATTTTCTAGGCCTTCAAATCATGTATCGGTGCAATTAGGCATTGCAAGTCAATGATTGGTATTGACGGGACATTTCAATATATGAGATATATGGAGAAAATTCTAATTATTGTTGAAACGGATGTGACTAATCACATTCTTCCTTTGCATTTTACTATTGTCGATAAGGAGACCAATGTGAGCCAAGCATGATTTTTGAAAAATTTAAGAGTGCACATCATTAGTGATCAGCCTGAAATGTGTTTAATATCGAATAGGGTGCTTAATTGTTATCGAGATGGAAAAACAAGGGGTTACTTAATTGTTGATTTCATGATTTCACTTGCATTTCTTCTATATTTTCTTTTGTGGATCAAAGTGAGAGTGTGTTTCCTACCACAAATTCACTTTTTTCACTACTTTAAAGCAAACTTTGAAGGCAAGGCTACATTAAAATTATCACATAATTAACTTCCTAACAACTTGTTACATAGCCATGCTATTTTTATTCATTTAACAAATTTATGATCTCAGCTTATTATTATGATGGTATGTAGTCCAACGGCCCATTACTACAAAATTTAGGAACTACCAAGCCCACTAGGCCATAATTATAAATCCCATGGACTACCAAGGGGACCTCTTAGTTTAACACTCTCGGTCGATACACTCTCGGCTACTCAACCCCTCGATCACTTCTTTGTCTCTCTCTATATGCACCTCTCGGTCATTCAAACGCTCAGCCTCCAAACCTCACAGTTGTCCCCACTTTTTGTTGGATACTTTCCGTCAATACAAAAGTAACTTCCATTATATGATAAGTCTAACCCATAATCATTCAATAAGTAAGGAAATTTCTAATAAGTTTAAATTTTTCTTAATCTGATACGAAACTCCCCCAATCTCGTGGAAGCATTTCTAAATGAAAAAGCAAACTTTTATGACAACTTGAATTTTTTTTAATAGGCAAGATTCTAAATTCGTTTAAAATTTTTTACTACAGTTCCTGTAATTTCGAAAAATTCTCAATAATCTCTCTACAAGGAAAGTAGGGTTTCTACATCCCTAAGGCATATGAGACTTGCCATGCATACATGCTTATATTCAGTATAGACAACCAATGAGCAATATTCAATAACTCTACACTTATCATACAGAGGCAATATAAGACTATTCTACGACTCTATTTAGTCTGTTTCTTATTCTTTCTTCACTGCCTTTTCTAACTTTAGCGTTGGATCCTCCCCCACCGAAGCACCCTCCCACGATATTTGCAAGTCTTACCATTTATGAAGGTCTAAAAGACTCATCAACATTGGTTCCTCTCTCGTGTCAGCGAAGTAGTTATCTTGGAGCACCCACCTCTATCAAATTGACGTCATTTATAGGAACATACTGATGTTTTAGCCAAACACACTTTACACCCTGCTTTATTGCCATTTTAATTGCCATGCCACCAAGAAGAAAGAATGGATATACCTTAAAAGCCATGTTTGCTGTAGGAGGACAAACGTCTAACGCCGTGGACCCTCCTCTACCAATAGCTCTCGATAATCAACTGGATACTTCTGTCATCCGCCTCCAACACCAAATAGAAACATACACTCAAGAAGAGCTCCAGCGTCCTGCCACTCTAGCTAATCGATTCCACCCTCTGTTCTAGCCTTTCCTGACAGAGTCAACTGTACCCATATAAAAATGCTTGAATCAAAGATACAAGGCATGAGCAAGTAGTTAGAAGAACTTAACCATGCCCTTAGACAAGAGATTTCATCCTCCCCTCAAAGATCAACGCATACACACTCATATAGGCTTCAACCCCGAAGGCGTTGAGAGCCCTTGATGATCTCTCGACATGAACAAGACAATCTGAAGAAGCAAATCAAAAAACTCATGGCTATTGAACTCAAACGTGTTAGCACAGGAAAAGATTATGCTACTCAATATGACACCAGTCTCTCTCCCTTAAATCCTAAAGTTTCTATTGAACAGATACTGCAAGATGTACTCCTCCCCCTATGGAGAGGTACGACAGTATTACTGATCCTCGAAACCACACAACCCATTTCGTGACAATTATGATCTCAAGGAGCATGTCAGACGCAACCATGTGTAAGCACTTCTATACAACCCTGAAAGACAATGCGCTAACATGGTTCAATTTGCTCCCTCCATTCAACATTAGGAGTTTTTTAGAACTTTGGCAACAATTCGAAGTTCACTTCATGATTAGCCAAGGGACCAAAAAGAAATCGACCTCCCCCTATCAATGTAGCAAAGGAAGGGACAACGAGCCCTTAAGATATTTCCTTGACAAGTTCAAGATCGAGATGATGAAGGTCTCTGGTCTAAACCATTCCATCATGCTGACAGCGTTGCTTATCAAATTATGACCCTCGGGAATGAAGACTTCCATAACGAAGAATCCTCCATCCATCATGAGTTGATGATGAGGTGTTCGATAAACGCCAAAACAGAATGGGGAGAAACGAGTGTAGTAGCTCCTCTTGGCAACCCTCACCCAAGAGGAGTCGATCGGGACCTCCTCATCGCAGATTTACCAATTACACTCCCCTTAATGATACACCCAGCCAGATCTTAATGTAGATCAGGAACAAGTCTTATGTTAGATGGCCCTCACATCTTACGGGTGTTGATTCTAAAAAAAACAAGACTCGATACTACCATTTCTATAGAGACTACGACTACCTAACAGACAAACGCCAAAAGCTGAAGGACAAGCTCGAGGTATTGGCTTGAGATGATATACTCCAGAGATTTATCAGCATGGAACGAGAAAATAACCCCCTCAGAGTTTTGATGATGCAAGCCAAACGAGCCAAATAAGCCACTACTCGTAGGAACCGCTAGCAACCAGGCAAACAGAATCCTTCAAATACAATGTACATAGTTCTCTTCAACAGTCATCTCTTTTGGTGATACTACTCCGATTCAGAGTCCAACAGCCCAGATAAACACATAGTGGAGCCAGACATAATGGATAATCACCCCAATCTTCGAGGCATCCATCTCTAAAGAGGTTCTCACTGCTCGTGTCGAGAATGGGTGGAAAAAAAAAAGATCAATAATAGGTTTTGATGATGATGATCTGGTAGGAGTTGATCCAAGTTGACATGATCCGTTGGTTATCACCACCAAAGTAGGCCAATGCATAGTGAAGAGAATCTTTGTCGATCAAGGAATAGGTTGCGATCTTCTTTATTGGAACGCCTTTCAACAAATGAGCCTCAATCAAACACATGTATAACCTCAAGCCAAGCCTTTGAAAGGACTTTTGGGCAATTGGTTGTACCCTGAAGGCACATCTCCCTCCTGGTAATTCTAGAACACCACCCAATCATGCAACTGCTATAACGACATTCAATGTGGTCAAGCTACCATCGGCTTACAACACCATCCTAGATCAACTTAGCCTAAATGTTTTGGAGGCTTTACTGAGCACCAGTCACATAAGAATCAGATTCAGTACACCTCTCGGGATTGGGATACTCCTCTATGACCTAGGGCCACTAAATACTCTAGTTTAGTAATCTCTGCTCACTGTTTATTGTCACTTTGTTTGTAACTCTACATCACTGATTAGATACGTTGATTCAAGATTTTACGATTGTTCTTATAATGATATTTTCATTTTACATGCTCCATTAACTTCTCGTAACATCTTGATCATATCAATCGCATACAGTCAAAAGCAACTTGCAGTTATTAAACACGTCGTCAATACGGGATATAACTCCTGACCTGTAGATGCAGCCCACTCCCTCGGCTCTATGCCTTGAAAGGCGTCGTCGATACGGGATGTAACTCCTGATCAAATAGATATAGCCCATGCCTCAACTCTACACCTCAAAATGCGTCATTAGTACGGGATGTAACTCTCAACCAAGTACACATCGCTCACTCTCTCGACTTTATGCCTCGAAACGTGTTCTCAATACGGGATGTAACTCCCGACCTAGTAAATATGGTCTACTCTCTCGACTCTACACCTCGAAACGCATTATCAATACAGGATGTAACTTCCGATCAGATAAACGCAACCCACTCTCTTAGCTCTACGTCTTAAAAGGGTCCCATGCTCTTTCTCCAACTCTCTCGGCCCTACACCTCAAAAGGGTTCTATACCCTCATTCATAGTTCAATGCCTTCTATTGGCCCTAACAAGGCATTACCATTGCTTCTCGGCACACGGATCCCACCATGCAAACTAATATGACTCCTGCTCTCTAAATTTGGATATCGCAACTCTCAGTCATGATATAATTGGAAATGGCTCAAAATCTACATCTTTACACTTTAAAACAAAATCAACAAAATGACATGAATACAGGCAAGATGAGAACATACCAGAAAACGAGATTACTCTATTTGTCTAAATATCATATGTACAACAGAAAAAGCAAGACTTGCGCTAGCCAAGGAGAATACATGTAGGCAGAATATGGGAAAAGGGGAGGGAAAAAGCAATGCAAGGAGATTACAAATAAGGGGTGGAGGAGGAGGAAGAGTCTTTTACCACAGAGATTCAAAGTTAGCCCAAAGGGCTGTGACATCAACACTCTCATCAACTACACATCAACTACAGCATGAGAAGCATCACTCAAACGAGTATTGACGAGACTCAAACTCAGCACTTCGAGGTCAACCCCCTTAACACCCGGTCACGGCCTCCTCCAACCCTGCCCAATAAATGATCTCCTTGGTACACTATAGCCTTTTAGATAGTTTATGTTGAGCATGCTTGTGGCTATCGATCGCCTTTGTGATAGTGTCCCACAACTCGACCAACTTCTACTCTACGGCAAGAAGCGATTGTTCTAGTGTTTGTGCCAACTTCTCAACAGTTTGTAGCCTCACTTTGCACACCTTCGCTATCGCTTCCAGTCTCTCGCACTTTGTCAGGCCGCTTCACACCACTATAACGCCATCCAAGTTAGCCCTTAACTGCTCCACCTGTTCATTTCTATAGTTTAAACAACACTGACTACTCTTTTCTCTTCTCTCTCCCTATCCCTTTGCGCCAGAACACGGCACAACCAGGAGAACTCTTCACCCATTTGTACAAAATACACTAATTAGATAAAATCAAAAACCTAAACAAAACATACCCTAAAAAGAAGATTCATACCTCGAGACCAAAGGATATGAGGGCTTCATCGCTCTGCTCCATTGATAAGCTATTCAGTTTCAGCTCAGGCGATGATAGTCTCTCGGCTCGGCCACCCTTTTCGCCTCCATGACAATCTTGTAACGGTATTAATGGTTGCTGACACTAATCGCTATGGTATCCCTCTCCTGAAGATCTTTTCTACTATAGTAGGACCTAACAAAAATATAGAAGGGAGAGGAGTAGTCCTTTCCAACACCTTATTTTGTCCTTTCACACATACAAGACTTTGGGAAAGGCGAAGGAAAGCCCAACTCCAGTCTTCCGACCCATGTACTTGGGAGGCACTCCCGACTTTACCGAAAGTACCCCTCCCGGAGTCCTTTTCCTCCCCTCCAACTTTAGTATCCTCTCTCACCAAACCCTTCTCGGTAGTTTCTCCTTCACCACCCTTGTCAAGAGCTAATACCGAAGACCAAGGAAAGGTCACCTCTAGTTCAAACGCTTCAATCTCCCCTTGTTCGATCGCCTCCAAAAAAGGAACCTCAGATGCACTCAACAAAACCAATTCCCTAGTCTCTCCGACTTCCTCACTAGGGGTTAGCATAAGTAATTTCCTCTTTTTCCTCTCCAACATCGAAATAAGGAGGGCATCACTCGACGGAGCGCCATGCTCCAATGTGCTTTCCCCTTCTTTAACATTTTTTTTTAGATTTCGATCTCATTTGTCTATCGGTGGTTATCCCAATAAAATCCGCCTTTAACAAAAGGAAAAACGTCTAGAAGCCTCATGGCTTTCTTTTTTACTAAAAAATGCCTCTCAATCTTCCTCTTCTCTCCCACCAATAGATTGACCAAGGATCGCTTTTGGTCATCTCGGAGAGCGTCTATGCAAATACACTTACTTTTTGCCGAACAAAAGCCCCTAACTGAACACACAAGCCTTGAATGTCGAGAAGGTCCTTGGGTATTTAACCCCAAGAAAGGCTCATCACTAGCCTCATGTTGCACTGGCATCCCTTCTTCACAAATTCTACAAAAAAGAACTTTTACATCCAGTTTTCGTCGATAATTTTCTTATAGAAAAATTTCTATCCCGAATCGAGTTTGGTTTGGAGACAAAACCAGCCCTCTATATAGGCCCCAATAGGACATCTCATCAAAGTAAAGATTGATGACAGTACTTAAAAATTGAATTTTAGACAGCATAATTCAACAAACTCGCTATTGCCATGACCAAATGCCAAACGTTGGAATCAACATAGTTGAAAAAATATTCCAACACGTCAAAACCCGGGCGAAAGGACCCATATATGGCAAACGAAGTCCATACTTTACATACTACTTCTACATCGATACACTTCCTTTAGGTGGTCTATTTACCCTACAAAAAATTATAATCGTACTCCAAATCCATATCATTCCAACTTCACACAAGTCCTCTTCTGATATCGTACTTCTAATATCGCTAATACTATGGGGAACATGAGATGTAGAACCTTTCGCCATTTCAGTTTTCTTACAAAGCACTCTTACAATCTCGCAAACCCTAATTCACCGAATTGTTTCTCTCTCAACAAAAGTGAACGGACGAAAGTGTAACCATCACAATAGCTATCACTTATTTCAGCCCTGTCGAAAAGAACCATGTTGAGGAAGCTTTGTGAACATCGAGACGGAATGTCTAGTATTTATTGCTTCACTTTTGAGTCCATCCACTTATGCGAAACCGCATTCTCTTCACGTTCTCTCAAACTTCTCAATTTCTATTTATTTTAACTCTACTCCTATCGACACTTCTTCGAACTAGCATTAAGAGTGAAGGCAAATGATAATACATGATTTAATTGTCCATTGCCTCAAAAACTCGAGAACTACCAAACTCACTAGGCCATAATTATAAAGCCCATGGACTATCAAGGGGACCTCTCGATTTAACATTCTATTAGTCGATACACTTTCGGCTACTTGACCCCTCGATCACTTCTTCATCTCTCTCTCTCTATATATATACTCTGTTAACTCAATCTCTCAACCTCTCGGTCATTATAACTCTCAGAATCCATATCTTTCGGTTGTTTCCACTCCTTATTGGATACTTTCCGTTAATATGGAAGTAATTCCCATTATACGATAAGTTCAACATATAATCAATCAAAAAGAAGAAAATCTCAAGTTTAAACCTTTCTTTATCTAGTATGAACCTCCTATAGTCTTGGAGAAACCTTTCTTAGTAAGAAAGTAAATTTTTATGACAACTTGAACTTCTCTTAATCGGTCGGATTCTAAATCTCTTAAAAATCTTTGACTATAGTTACTGTAATTTCAAAAAAAATTCAGTAATATCTCTATAAGGAAACTAAAATTTCTATACCCTTAAACACATACGAGATTTATCATGCATACATGCTATATATACTTAGCACAGACAACCAACCATATATGTTCAATAACTCTACATTTATCACACAAAGACAATATATGACTACTCCATGACTCTATTCAGTTTCTTTCTTATTCTTTTTTTATCGCTCTTTCTGATTTAAGCGTCAAAACATTTCCCGCCAAAGCACCCTATGATGCTATTTGCAGGTCTCACCATTTACGAAAGTTTAGAAGACTCATCAACACCGATTTCTCACTTAGGTCAGTAAAGCAATTATCTGTGGAACAAAACCTACCCCCATCACATTGCATTTCTATTTTTTTCTTAGAAAAGAGTCTGAACGATTAAAAAAAAAATCATCAAGGTGAAATACTATATGGGTGTTGAGAGTGGCATAGTCAGTAAATGAGTGTCTCTGACTCTAAGCTAGACAAGGGATGTAGGTTGAGCATACAATCTATTGCAACTATATTGCGTGGACTAAATCTAATTTAAATTCACTTATTTTTGTTATATATATTATATATAAACTCAATGCCTTAGTTAAAAAAATGAGTATTCGGTCGGTGCCACTAACCAACTAGGTGTCGATGCATTTTCAAACTTTTAACACATACGAATTAATGCCAAAACATCTACGTTACATGTGTCTTAATTATAGCCTACTAAATTAGATTATTGTTACATGCTTGCAAACATAGTTTAATGATTGCATCTCCTTTTTATTGGATTAATTAATATAATACTTATTATTTTATTTACCACATTACAATACAATTTTATTAGACATAATTGATTATAATATATAATTATATTATTATCAATCATTTTATAATCGACCATAACTCCAATTTATCTACATATTTTGTTTTGTTAAAATATAATTAAAGAAATATTGACAAAAAATTATTGTTACTATTCAAATTAAAGCTGAGTTTAGTGTCCCATATTACATCTTATATAAATCTTATTTTGATATTATAAAAGCAAAAGTAATAGGAAGTTATTGAGAGTAATATAAAGTTTAATTCATGAATAATATAGTATATGATAAAATTATGCAATTAACTAGTTAAAATTACTCTTAGTATAGTTAAGTATTTAAATTAAGTTACCAAATAAGCCTTTTACATTACATACGAAAAAAATATATATATGATTTTTTTTTTTTTAAGTCAACCCAATTTAAATCCGAACATGACCAGATTCGATCAGATTGCCACCACTATCTTTAGGCATTTTCCTTCGTATCAAACAAATAATGATAATGACCATAAATCAGCCACTATAGAAGCCTCTTAGGCTCAACAAAGCATGAAACCTCAACCACCTTCTGTTTTCAGAGAGATTAAATAAGTTAAAGGGTAACCAACCATTGCTGGTCCCGTAAGCAAGTTACTTGTTTTGCAATGAGATCTGAAAGATCATGTTGTTCATTTTTTCTACTCAAGTGTTGTTTATTTTATGGTTGGACAGAAGTATCACGTCCAAAGTATACAAAGGTCTCGGACAAAGTTTTCACTATGCTGAACTGCAGAGAGATCCTATAGATGTGTATGGCTGTTTTAGACCTCTAGAACCAACTAGTCTAGCACGTCCTTGACTTAAAAGATGAGATAACAAGCCTGAAGATTTGTTGATTAACTAATGGACTTATGCAGCGGTGACAGGCAATAAACCACTGTGCCTGAGTAGAGGCTCTGGTGAAGGTTCGCGCCCCCGGAATTCCACAAACACCTATAACAGAAGATATCAGCAATTTCGGGGCAACAAAATTCAAGTCTTCCAAGTTAATACTTGGTTTCAAACAGACCGTAGAACAAAAGCCTTTCTCATATCAAGTTGTAAAAGATCATGCGAGAAGATATGCAAAAATACATATATTATTTCTAACCTCCAGTGGCGGCTTTCCACCTCCAAGAGCAAGTATGGTCTCCCGAAACCTATGCCCGGTAGCTTTCACAGCCTGTTCAATTTCAGATGCTCCAGATAAGAAAAGTGAATAGTGGATGTCATTCGTCCAAAGGTAATGCTTTTACCCTTTAAAGGAAAGAAATTTACAGCTGATGACATTGAATTAGGCAACTTAATTAATAAGCACTATCATTAGTACCGAGGCGTATGCATGGTTCATAAAGCAATTCTCATGACAGCCACTTGAAGATTATTTCAATGTGAAAATCAGAAAGAAGAAAGTCTAATACCAAAGTGAAATAGTAATGAAAAAAAAAAAAGAAAGATAGGTGAATTGCATCACTATCATCAATCATGACATTGAAGAACGCGAGTTGACCAGCAGGTCAGAATGTCTCCAAAGATGTTTACAGAAATTCCTTTTGCTGAAAAATAAGTTTCAAAATAAGGAGTAAAAATTTTAGGAGAATGATCTAGACTTTCATTCCTCCAGATCCAAACAAAGTGAATTAAAAGCCTTCTGCCAAATTAGTTTAAAACTATTATTCTTGATATTCGTGTCAAAACTAAATGATCAAGTGAATTTGCTAACGATATATATCTTCCAAATAGGTGTGAAGGTAAGCACAGTTGACGCAACATCACTTCTGATAAAGTTACTGTTGATTATGGGACAAAACTAAGAGCTGCTATTCTTTTCCTTTGGGTGGGTTTCCCATGAGGTAAAAGATATTTAAAGCTAAACAAGGCATGCAATTTTCCCCTTTCCCTGTATTTGGAATGCAAAATGGAAATTGGGCTTTGTCTGGGTGATATTATACAGACAAACGGGGTAATCTTATACGCATCCCGAACCTAGAAAGCCAACCCCCCCCCCCCAAAAAAAAAGAATAATCTGTTAACCATGAATTGGTCATCACCCACTCTACCTTCCTATTTTCTCTAATAAGGCTCTCTCTAAACTTTAATTGTGACTCTCTCTCTCTCTCTCTCTCTCTCTCTCTCTCTCTCTCTCTCTCTCACCCCAAACAGCAATTCTATCTCAATAATTATAATCAAAACTTCAAAATAAGTCTGCAAAACAGCTAAATCATCAATAGATCCCCCACAACAAGAACATCATAGAACATACTTTCCACCATTCTTTAAAAGCAAATTGGGATTTAAAAAATAAAAAATAAAAATAAAAACCCAGAAAGAAGAGAGATTTAGTTAGATTAAATAGAATGAAATAAGAGATAAGGCGAAGAAAAGTCCAAGAGGGACTGTGTCGTGGAAACTAAAGAGAGAGAAAAAGGAGTAAATGTTTATCATAACTAATATGATGGGAACTATGGTAGGGTAAAAAGTTATCCATAACTTAATGTTAAACCAAACACAGACAATTACCTCATTGGAGGAGTATATTTTTTTCCCCACACTACCTTAGTAAATTTTTTGTCTATGATTAGCATATTTGGCTCTTCAAATAAGTAGAACAAAAGAAAAACGGCACTACAAGCACCATGAGGTTGAAATTCAAGTCAAGTACAAACCCCCCCCCCCAAAAAAAAAGGAAGAAAAAAAATTACAAGAAAGAGAATCTACAAAAAAGCTACAAATCTCCATGAATCAGTTATGAACTTTGATGTCCTTCATTAACTTCTCTTCCTAGGGCCATATATTTGCTTATGACTAGTTTCTTCAAAAAGCTGAAAATGTAATAAAGCCAGAATATTACAGATGGTTTACAATACTTAATGGGCATACTCCTTTATGCTTGCTGTGTTTTTCCCTTGGCAAGAGGTCGAGGTTAGTGGAATGGATGTATATTTCCACAGGTTGTCCATCCCAGTCTTTTAGGTTTGCTTGGTGGTTAAGAAGAAACTTTGTCTCTTCCACTCATATTATGAAGGTTATGAATGTTTTAAGCACAAATGGAGATCTCACACCTATTACTTTCTGCAATCTGAGCCTTATAGCCGAAAGCTTGATGAATAGATCAAAGGAAATATCTCTTGATTCTACCACATACAAACTGATCTTGAACTGTTATGGCCCAATCATGACATCAAGGTCATTTGCCAGGTGGCAGAACTTTTGAATGCTGATACCACGGTTATCTTTCATGGCATATTTCAATGCCTCAGACCCAGGGCCATACAGTCGACACAAAAATATTCGTACTCACAAATCAATTACTGCAGGTAAAATTTGGGCCTAATGAGACAAGTGAGGGCTGTCCAATCAGTTGAAGTATAATCATCAAATAAGTTAATCAGCCTAGAAGCCACCATTTGTCCAACCAAGTCTGCCAACCTTTCAGGAGTGTTATGTTCTTTCACATAACATCGGCCAGAAATTTGCCCCTAGGCATGTGTTGCTTTGTTTACAAAGATTCCCACAGGCGAAGATTAATATAATGGCATGTTGAAATCATAGGAATGAGGTCAACAAAGAGTTTCTAGCTTCTTTTTTCTTTGGTACAATCTTGGTTCTCTGTCCATGATTTACTTGAGCTTTCTACAAAGTGCTGAGCTTAAGAACTATTTCCAAGATTGCTATCATTGAGAAACTTGAGAAGAAATTTGTATGGTGAAATCACAAATACCTTTCACAAGAAGTAAACTTGCGCTTAAGAAGACCCCCTTCAATCATCCATCATTCCAAACTATGTTAGAAAGGGAATGAGAGGGTTCTGTTCTGCATGGTCTGCGATTGTGGAGATTTTAAGAAAAAGATGGGCACTTAAGATAGCAGTTACTGCTACCAAAATACCAAATTTGGGTGGACAACCTAACGGTGAATGATACTTCCAATGGGATAATCGACTACCAATGGAAGGGAGAACTTCAAGGCATTGCAGCTTCTTGTTGCAGATTAGGCTTCCATACTTGTACAATATGACAAATTGAAATGGTTCAGTGCCAGTAAAAGGACTCACCCCTATGTCTTTCATACTGGAGAAAAAGAGGAATTTTCTCTCTATCTCCTTTAGGCATGTTTCTCAGGAAGTAATCATATTTCGAATGCTCAGGCAAGAACAAAAATTTTTCCAATTCTGTAAATAATTGGATGGGTGGATGCAGAAAAAAAACACAAGGTTAAGGGGAGAAGGTTTAGTCAAACCATTCTAGCATTTTACAAAATGCACTGGTTAACCAGAAGAAGACACCTCTTTTGGAGAATATCTTGTGTTTAAATCCTCCCCCATGCAAAGAAACTAAACCTTGAAGAAATGGCAGATTTCCAAGTGGTCTTCCTCAGAAAATGACAGCCTGATCTCAACCCCAGCCTCAGCCTTTTATAAAAGCTCCTGGTGTTGCAATGGTCTGAAAGAGAATCCATCCAAACACTGAATCCTCCCTTATCCAAGAAGATGTGCACCCATCCAAAAGTTAGAAAAAACGAAGGAAACTCTCAACTCCCAATCATTTGCATGCCAAATTAAATCACATTCTAATGACCTCTCCCTGCATGGAAACTCCACTTCCAAGAGCATCCTTATCCATAGCCAAATGAAACAGATCAAGAAAACATCTTTTTGAAGGTCAAGAACCATCCCTCCTATCAAGCAAAAAAGAGATTCTCAATGTCATTACCTACCTCAAAACTCCTCCCAAAAGAACACTTCCCACTCTTTCCTTATTTCCTTCCAAACTCCCACTGCAAAAGATCCAACAACATCATCGGTCATCTACCCATTAAGAGACATGTTATTCCTAACAATTACAACCCTTCACAATGGAATCAGCGAGAAATCTCCATAACCACTTCTCTGACAAGGCTTTCTTAAAATCTGTTAAAAGCCCAAACCACCCTACTATGTTGGGAGTTTCACCAACTCCCATCTCATATGGCTGAATTTCACGTTTCCGTCTCCCTTACATGCCCACAGGAGCTTCCTCTGGATGCTCTCAATTCTCTTTGCCATAGAGTTCAGAATTGGAAAGAGAAATATGGCATACACCGAAACATTAAAAAGAGTATACTTCATAAGGGTAAGCCTTCCACCTTCAGACAGATAGCCTTTTCCAAATTCGTAACCTTTTCTCAAATTTTTACCCTTCAGTGTCCCACATAGCCTTATCTTTGTGCTTTGCCCCAAGGGAAAGCGCTAATGGGTAAAAGGAAATCTACTCTGCAGCCCAAGATAGAGGCGGATTGTGTTGGTATTTTACCCCTCATGCATACAATCAGCGCCAAGTTTAAGCAAAGCTAATTCATTCTTTCGCAACTGAAGGTACATTTACTTAAACGTCTTCCTTGGCTTTGGCCCAACCCTTCATCATGTGTCACATCATAATGAGCCATAGTTGATAGGCACATTAAGTGATGAGGTGGAAAATACTAGAACTACTAAGAGGCACAAGAAAATGACATGCAAAGAGAAATCCTCTTGAAAGAGACACTTAGAAACTAACCCTATTTTCGGTGAGACTTTCCAGATACTAAGACCTGAAGTATACCCTTGTTTTTGTTAATCTATCATACATCCTAAAAGTCCTGAAGTGAATTTAGGTTGAATAATTTTCATTGCATCTCAATCAACCATCATCCTAGACAACAATGCACCAATTCACAAGAAAGAAATAGATAAAGGCCATATAGTTTACTTTGGAATATACGCATATATCAGATATGAAAGAAAAGGACATAAATCATGCCACCACAAACTAGGAGGCAAATCCATTATGAAACAACATTACAGACATACCTCCGGATAATCTAATCCAGCATCCTCAAAAGCTGAAAAAGAATCAGCAGACAGCACCTCCGCCCACTGCAATATGAAATCCAGCATTTAAAAGTAAGCCTAAGAAAGACATAAAGCACACCATACATTACACTGCAAAACAAGCAACATGATATAATCACCAGTTTAAAGCAAAGCACACCATACATTACACTGCAAAACATGCACACTGGCACAATGTTACCTTGATCTTATAATCAAGGGGTACAGGATCGGAAATGTGGCAATTATCTTCCGTGATACAGGGTATGTGAGGGTTAGGCTTAAGTACATGCATGTGCTATTATTTGAGGTGATATTTTGCTTTCATTCAAGTTCTTCACATGTTTGGTCTGTGGGTTTATTGTAAGGTACATGTAAAGTAAGCAGGCAAATCTTATCCAATACTTGAACAAATAAAGAAGAGAGGAACAAGAATTGAATATTTCGATTGTTTTTATGAGTAAAATATTCCATTCCATTTTTGTAAATTTGCATTTTGTTGATTTCTTCAAGCCTCTTAAATTTGGATCACCCTTTCTAGTAGTTTGTATGGGAAAAGTACGATGGAGGATCACTAGCTGGTAGAATGATCTTGGTAACCATGTAGTGACACACACACACACACACACACAGATGAAATAAATAAATAAACCAAAAGGAGAGGGAGAAAGTGGCCCTTTTGCTAAACCAGATAAAAGCGGAAATGAAATACCTTGTAACTGTAGTATCCAGCTGCATATCCACCTAAAATAAACAAAACGCCAAGACAAGTTCATGTCACCATATCAGTTTGGAATGAGAAGGCAGTGGAAGTCGTGAGACATTGTGTGTAAACTAACAACAATGACTTACCTGCAAATATATGGAGGAAACTACAAAGGAATCTGTCCTCGGGAAGTGGCGGGATGACTTGAGTCCTTTCACAGATCCTTTGATCAACATCATAAATGGTTTCTGATTCACCTGGAATATAATTTGTGTGCAACTCCAAGTCCACACTTGCAAACCGTATCTACAAATAAAATGGAAATTATAAGCAAGCATTATAGGAAGAACTGAAGTTCTGCCAAGTATCAAGATCCATAAAATTGAAATCCACGGTGGAATCACATCAGCAGTAAATGTGGTGCTGGCACATGTACAAATGCAAATGTGTATGGGCATATAAGTGCCTAGTAGTATAAGCAATATCCTATCTAAACTAATCATCTGGCACTAACCTGACGTAGACTCAAAGAACCTGCACGATAAGTCCTAGCAGCAAGAAGCTTCTTATACACTTCCTCAGGCAGACTCTCTCCAGTTTCATAGTGCTTTGCAATGCTCATCAAAGTATCCCTGCATTACACATATACAATAGTCTAATACGCAAATTGAAAGACTACAATGATGATATTGTACATGGGGGGGGGGGAGTAAGAAGCTGCACAATTTCAATAAATCTACGAAAAAGAGGGGGGCATCAGGAGAACTCAAGCAATAAAATATTTGGCGGGGCCTGTGTAACAGTGCAAGGAGCAGAAGGCTCCAAAATCATTGTCTAAGGGCCATAATATCCAGGTAGGTGATGGAAGATAAAGTCAAGAAACTTTGTAGCTCCACCTCAACCAGACTGAAATTTCATAGATAAAAAATCTGCTGAAACTTTTCTTTCTTTTTTTTTGTCCCCTAGTTCACTGATCTCGATTACCGCAAGGACCAGAATGCACCAGAGTAGAGAATATCATTTCGGGCATAGAAAGATCACAAAAAGGATATCTGCAAGTTCATCTGAAAACAGGATCACAAGACAATAAGACAATCAGTTCTCAAGCAGGGACGTGGTAGGAGGCAGGCAGCATTGGGTTACGTTTGTTAGCAAGATGGTCTATCATTTTGTTATTTTCTTTCAACAGAAAATAGTCTCCACAGATTGCAAAAGCTCATCACTTTATAATTTGTCCTCGATGTTTTCGTCAACAATCTACACCATGTTAAGTGGGCAATGGGTAATTGGTCTCCCACAATTAGCAGGACATTTTTTTTTTCACACTAACCAAGAAAAAATGTTTCGGAATATCTGTTTCCATGTCAGTACTGTAGCTTCTCCTGATCAGATGAGGACACAATACCAAGAGCGTAAATAGTTGGATAAATGCCATACCAACATGTCAAATTGATATAAAGAAACTCTTCTTAAGCTTTAGGTTTAGAGTGCATCATCTAGGTACATGTTTAAGCCATTTTTCTTTTCCAACTAAAGAAAGTATATCCAAGAATGCAGTAATAGTCTGAAGAGATCTTAAAGAATATGGCTTCAACAATATGATTACCTGTGGTAACACCAATTTTCCATGAATTGAGAAGGTAATTCTACTGCATCCCACTCTATCCCCCGTATGCCAGAAACTAGACCCTCATCTTCCTTGGTAAGCATATGCTGCAAGGCATGCCCGAACTCATGGAAGACTGTCTCAACCTGCAGAATGCATCATATATCAAGATGTTAATATTCACCACAAGAAGAATGAGGCTGTGATTGATTGATTGGCTTAGTTCCTACAACCAGTTCGCAATTGTGTCAATGCTTAGAGGCACTTTAGTATCCTTAAAGGGTGCTGTCCTATAATAAACACCAAGTATGCACATCTGACCGCACAAGTGCTTAAGATGAGACAGGTTGTCATAAAGGCCATAAAAAGCTTAGTTCAAACAACATCTGGAGCATGATCCGAAGGGCACTATGCAATGATAGTAATTTCACAAAGTAACTGCACTACAGCGAAAGCATGTTGAACCTATAAACAGTCTGATACTCCTATACAATGTCATGCTTCCAACATATACCAGGAAGCTGAAAATTTTCTGTTTATTTTTTGAAAAATTGAAAGTTAAAACATGCACAATCTTTTTTACAACAAAGGAGAAGAATAATTTAATAAAGAAAGACAACAAAAGATGTTGTCCATGTCAAAATCAATTTGATGCTTTCAGTTGTCCTTGACATATGTCCACCATACTTGGGACATAAAAAATAACTGATCTTCTCTTGTCTTGTCAAAAGTAAATTAAAGGCATCAATATGAACAGTATCAAACTTGGAAAACTTTTTCACCCAAACGAAAGAAAAAAGAAAGTTAACTACAGCAAATATATCTTGTAAATTCAAATCATTCTCTTTTAAAGAACTCCAACTCTACCCATTTTAAGAAAACCTAACAACCTATGTTTATTTAGAATTTTATGCATAACTGATGCAAGAGTATTGAGAAAAAACTTATAATTATCATTTTTTACTTCAGTATTAGTTTATTATTCAACTGTCTTTACCATTAAATATTTATGTTTTACGACCTTGAAATGAGTCATGTGACTTTTAATGAAGTTTGATGGTTGCAATATAAAGGAAATTGTTTGTAATCAAGGTATTGATTATAAAGTCAGTGTAACCATACTTTAAACAGGCTTTTGAGGTTATTCTGTAGCAGCACTTTATTATTTTGATTAAGAACAAGAGGCTTTAGACCCTAATCCAGTCTATTTTTGCAACTTCAAGTTTACCTCCAATGATAAGAGAAATCAAGAGCAAAAACAACTAGGAATAGGCTATACTTGAAGTTGGAACAATGGAGAGTACTAGGGTTTAACACATTTTTTTTCTTCTTAATCAAAACAACAATGAAAACTGCTGGAAAATAAACTAAGAAGCCTCTTTAAACTATGGTTTCAGTGACTTTGAACTCGGACCTTGATTACAATAATTTTCTTTCAATCCTAGATATCAAACTTAATTAAAAGTTGTATCAATCATTTAAACAGTATGAAAACATAAAAACCCAATGACAGCGCAGTAACCTGAAGAATTAAAAAATACTAAAGTAAAATTAATAAGCATAAGTGTCTAAATGCTCCTGCATCATTGGAAAGCAACTTAATGCCACCAACAAACTTCTTTTCCAATTCCAACATTTTGTAGATGTAAAATTATAAGCCTTATATTAGGCAATCAAAGATTCAACTTAAAAACCAACGATAGATATATTGACTGGCAAAATATTGTAAATGGCATCGGGACTTTCTATGTTTATGTTAAGAAATGACATTAGTTAATTATGTTAGTTAGGCATAGTTCTTCTTATTTATTTTTGTTTATTATTTCAGTCCTTACAGTTTGATATCAATGGTTAGCAAATTTTATTAATTATTTAATTTATTTCCTTTTCAGGATTGTCCTATTAAAAGAGGGATCAACCTTAATTGGCTTCTACTTATGTTTTGAGAAAAAGAGAGTCATCTTTCACCCTAAGTTTATCATTTTCCTCTTCATCTCTCCCTTCCCCTGTTTTCTTCTTCTTCTCGTCCTCACCTTTCAACATCACAGACTTAGTAGAAAATAAAAAAAAGGGTTCACCGGTGCACAAAGTGCTCCCCGACTTAGTGCGGGGGGAAAGGGAGGGTGTGCATATATGTACGCAACATTCCCCTTGCATTTTTTGCAAAGAGACTGTTTCCATGCCTCGAACCCATGACCTCGAGGTTACCGAAGGAGCAACTCTACCGCTGCACTAAGGTTCGCCTTAGTAGAAAATCAAATTTGAATAATAGAACATATATCTTTTGAGTCTCCAGAAGGTAAGGAACCCACTGTCAAAAATCCAATTAAGCATCAATTGTACAAGAGAAATGCTGATTCCAACTTCTTAAGAAGGTTTTGTATGAATTTTTACCTCACGGAAAGTCATTAGGCTTGGCTTGCCCCCAACAGGCGGAGTTTGATTGCACACCATGTGGGCAATGGGTAACCTAGAAGAGGTCCCTTCCTGTGACATAACCCGACTGCGGCTAACAACTTCATCCATCCATGCACCTCCTCGTTTTTCTGATGGACGAGAATAGGGGTCGAAGTAGAAGTATGCAACTGGACTACCAGAAGGATCTTTGATACAATAGAATCTGACATCCTTATTCCAGATCTACAAATATCCCACCATATTATGAGAATGGCAGAACAATGTTTTTTCACATGTAAACTTTAAGGAACAACTATCCTACCGGAGCAAGACCATCAGCGGGCTCAATATCAATTCCAAAAAGCATCTTTGCCAGGTTGAAAAGACCATCCATAACTTTCGGCAAGGAGAAGAATGGGCGTAACTCTTCCTGTGGGAATCAAAAAGCAGGGATCAAATAAGCTTTCTCCATGCAAAACCACAAATAACTGAATATCTATTCCTCAATCAACTGAAACACCAGAAAAGTAACACAAGGTGAGAAGATATTACTGCATTATAACTAAAATGCAAAAACACCTCAGCCTATAGGGATGAAACACTAAAAATGAAGTCCAAAGGTATACACAGAAAAGGAGAGGCAAACCTTCCTCTACAAACTTCCCCCTCCCTGAAGCCTTTAAGCTCCATGATGACAATAATGAACCATGAAACTAAGGATTTGCAGCATAAGAGAGTTTCCAGTATTTACAAGTCTCAACAGGGTATTCGTTGTTAGTTATTTATGAGCCTGTCATATTAGTGAAAGGATTTTTGCTTTCCCAAGTTGAAAGCCACAAATATCTATAATCTATCCAAGTTGAGAGTAGTCCAAAGAGTCAACAAGCAATAAATAGAAGTGTTAAAGAGTCATTGAGCAATAAAGGGTCTATGAAAAGGGTCTTTGTAAGTTTTGTGATGTAGAGAAAATTATCGGACATCTGCATCCATTCAGAAACTAGAGATTTGATCTTTCATATAGGATTGTTTCAGACTTCCCTCAAATTTGTGAAAGGAGGTGGATTCAACCCACATTTTACACATCTAACATCGGCCACCATTTGCTTAATTTGCTGAGCCTTCTAATTAAAATAAATCTGTTGTTTCACAACTAGTAAAGTCAACCCCTTTTCTGTATCACTCACAGCTAATTAATCAATTGTCCATTATTCAAAACTCTGATTTTTCACCTGCAACCCCCTTGATCTCTACAGAACAAGGTAGATCTCAAGTCACAACCATAGGATACCAATTTCATCGGAAACCAAAAACATGATAATTGCATAATGAAAATTTCTCATCACTTAAACCTTGTCTTTATTGAAGGGAAAAAACACATCAGCCTCCACCTAGAAAGTTGCAATTTCATTTGTTAATTAAAAAAAAGGCATATGGCAAATAGAAATGCACCTAAAAAAATATAATGGAAGAAGCAAAAACACTCATTAAAACAAAAAAGAACAAGGAAAAAGTATTGTTGGAATAAAGAGGTCATGGCAATTGTCACAATGCAACTAGTTTATGTGGATCTATGTAGCTCTCTATGTGTGACAAGAGAGGTGGAAGAGAAAATTTGACCAACCTCATTGATATCATACTTTGACTCACGAAGCCTCTCACTCCAGAAGCTGATATCCCAATGGCTCAAATCATCACCTTCTGCTGCACCCTGACCTTTGGAGAACATTTTTAGGTCTTCCATATCTGCAAAAGATAAAAGAAAAATTTTACAAAAGAAATGGCACAATTACTCAAAATAGAAGTATTAACCATCCACATGTAAGAGCTTTTAAAAAGAAGAATTGCATCAAAAGAAAACAATTTATGGGCATAAGATCTTCGGAAAATCAAATGGCTAGTGTAACATGAGAAACCAGGGAAAATAGCATTAAAAACAAATTGCATCACCACTTGAAGTAGCAGTTAATAATCACCTACAAGAAGTCAAGGAACTAATCTCTTTTGGCATATCAAGGAATAATTAATACTAAAAACATCTAAAAGAGAATGCTACCTTGGACTGCAGGATTCCAGGAAGCGCTACGAAGTGTTTCCAAAAGTTCTTGAGCCTTATCAACTGTAGCCATTTTCATAGCCATGCTTACCTGATACAGTATTTATCAGTGCCCCAACTAAAGTCAGATATTAACATGTTATACACCATACCTCTGCAAAGTTCTTATAGCCAAGAAGCTTAGCCTTTTCCACTCTAAGCTTTAGAATTTGGTCAATGATTGGTGTGTTATCAAGATCTCCACCAGAGGCACGGGTTACATAAGCACGGAAAACCTCCTCGCGCAATGATCTATTTCGAGAATGTAGCATGACTGCCATGTAACTTGGTTGATCCAGAGTAACAATCCATGGCCCATTTTCAGCAGTGGCATCTTTATGGCCCTGTACAATCAACATAAAACATAATGTAACATATTTCAAGAGAAACCCGCATTGACACAACTACGATCCAACATATGATACCTTAGAAACTGCCGTCTGTGCAGCCACCCCCAGAAAAGTAGCAGGCAATCCTTCAATTTCTGTTTTATCTGTTATCAATTTTTCGAACTTCTTTGTAGCATCCAAAACATTTGCCTCAAACTTATGAGATAGTTTCTCTAACTCCTGCAGCGCAACTGATGGTGAAAAACAATACCAACCATGGTGCTAAGCTAATAAGAAGTGGGACATAATTGAGCACGACACATTTCTTCCTCTCACGAAAAAAATAGAGGCAAAAAAAGAGTAATGAGAGAATGGTAACCATCTCATGGCATTAAAATTTAGATATTTGCATTAAAAACTCACCTGCTGAATCTTGTTAAACTGGTCTCTTTTCTCATCTTCAAGAGAGACACCATTCAAAATTGCCTCCTTTATCTGGGCTGCAGATAGAATAAATAAATTTCAAGTCATTGAAAAACAGAAATAAATTAAGTGTAAACTAGACTCATCCAAACATCATAAATAGGACGGAAAACTACTTATGACAATGGAAATTTCTTATCAATGGAATGGAGAACAAGGCGCCTCTGTCTAATCTGCCAGACATTTTAACTGGTTTAAATTCAGTATAGCCTTAGCCAGAAGCCATTGCATAAGTTTTGAAGCTTGAATCTCACATGAACTCACGAAGAGCTGAAGCGAAGCAGAAGCCAATCTAACACACTGGGTACCAACTACCAAACCTATGATTTAAGTATCATGTATGAAAAACAAAAGGGAAGATTTCCAAGCAGCACAACATGTTACCCTGCCATAGAAGAGAACTGGCTAACTCACGTCAGCTTCCACAAGTATCCAAAATACCCTTGTGGAACTGTTCTGCTTCTCAGCAAAGGAAATACAGAGACATCACAAGAAAGAAAGAAAGAAAGAAAGAAAGAAAAGAAAAGAAAAGAAAAGAAAAAAAAAGTGTAAGCCAAGACCTGTCAAAATCAGACATCAAGTTATATAGGTCTAGTAAATGCGCTGCAAAATAAAAACATTTCAACAGGTCAAGGAAGACTGCTCAAACTAGAAGAAATGGTGGGATCAGAAAGAAAAGCATACTATACAAGGGAGATACCAAAGGGTTACAGAAGAAAACCAGCTGAAATTAATATATGATATGTCAAAATTATTCACGGGGAATCAGTACTATTACGCATATAAAGCATGCAAAATTTCTATTTGACCAAGGAATAAGAGTATGTTGATATACTTGCAGCATAAGAAAATATCAAGGAAGACTCAGGAAAAAAGAGAAAAGCAAATGAGTACATTACAATTATTCACAAGACTAGCCAATGGATGAAATGAATGACAAAAGTGAATCAATAATCCGGTCATACTTTCACCAAAAGCAACATTGACCTAAGAAAACATATTCAATAGTTGAGACTTTAAAAGAAATCACAAGAATTCACAGAGGCTTAACTTAGATGAAGCTTGCTTTGGTGATTAGCCATAATTAAAATTACAGAAAAGCAATGGCCAATCTGTTTGAAAATTGTTAAGCAATCCATTTGGAAATGATATGCCAAATTGAAAGGTTGAAAGTTAAAATTCTCACATTCAACTATTCGCTTGCGAGCCTCCGTCAATGTCGGCCACTCCTTTGATTCTCGGATAGCATTGAAAGCTTCATAAATGGGTTTACTTTGCCCCAATCTAAGAGAAAATTCCACTTTCTCAGGCTACATGACAATCAGAAATGACGTAAGAACAATACAGACTGAAATACAGCAGAGATAACGCATGCCAATTTAGCAAATTAAAAAAAAAATACAATGTAAGTTAACATTCCTCACACTTCATCGACATTGCATTAGCGAGAAAAATATAATCAGACTAAATAATGTTCATAAATCAGCAGATGCAACTTAAGCTAAAGAAAGCTTAACTTGGATTGATACTAGAAACAGATAATTCGGTTGTAAAAATGATATAAACCCCCCAAAAAAAGTTCCCGTATTTTGATTATATATTTCAAGAAAGGCTGTTGCATGTCGATTGTGATGCAATTCTTAATGTTGTTATCTACAAATTTTATACCGGGAAGGAAAGCCCTTTACTGGTTCAATTTCCAATCAGTTCCTCATTGTATGAGGACTAATTATTCTATCGACTAGGAGTCTCAGAGACACTGATTAATCACTGCCAATGTTCAGGAATAAGTCCAAACATATCTAAAAAGTCACAGAGTTCATTTCGATTCAAGCTACAATGCATGCCCGCGGGACAATTTGTCTACACTTGCTATCCTTTGATATACCATATTACTTGTCCAATTTAATGCCAGGGTAATAGTTGATGCAGAGCCTTTATTCAGTCCAGTCTAATCCACTTCCAAACTGCTCTACCTATGTTGCCTTGACCAACAAGCACTCATATTCAGTTTAATTCCTTTGCCGTATCTAGCAACATTACATAGATTGAGAAGTATCACAAGAATTTTATTTTCCTCATTATTTTATCCTGAGTCTGCATGTCAAACCATCAAACAGCTATTGGACAATTTTTTTCTGCACGATTTTCCCCGATCAAATTGTCCAATGAATATAGAATGCTTAAACTGATGAACATATATTTCATCACAAAAATCATTTTCCATCCAAAATGCTATAAATTCAATCTCAATTTAATTCAAGCTACAGATCAGACTAACAAAATTGAGGTCCTGTTCCTATCACAACTGTTGCAATCTTTCAGAAAAATATCAACAGCCCAGATGATCATCAATATGAAACTAGAGAAATTAGCAACTAAAACAAATAATGAAAATGAATAAATCTTCATCACGTTAATCAAAATACCTGAACTTCTTCAATGGCGGAACGAAGCTCAGGAGAATCTTTAACAGACTTGAGATGATTAACAATCCCCCAAATCACAGTCAACTTATCCACAATCTTCTCCAATGGCTCCACCAACTTGGGCCAACTCGGCTCCACATTCTTCTCCAATTCAACCAACTCACTCTCCTGCACAACAAAAAACCAGGGACAACACTCAAAAACCCTAACCCTGACAATCCAAATTCAACACCAAAATCAATCGAATCATACGAGCTGTTTAATGAGGGCGCGAATTCCAGGGCGAACGTGCTTGGGTTCGACGACATCGAAAGGAGGAAAAACGAAGTTGGACAAGAGAGGATTGGGAGAGTCTTCGGTGGAAGGAGCAGCCATTGAAGAGAATGAAGTCGAGGAAAGAGAGAAAGAAGGAGGAGAGAGAGAGGTTGACTTGTGAGTATGATGGAGTTTATCAAGGCAGAAAGGAAAGGAAGAAGACCAGACAGGACAGGGAAGGCATTTTCGAACTAGATTGGGACAGAAAGTGGAAAAGGAGGAGCGAAAGAGATGGGCTCTGCGAAGAGGAGGGAGAGAACGAGCGGTGAGTGTGAGTGAAGCGCAAGTCGCCATGAAGAGTGAGACCACCAGCCCTAGGGCTAGGGCTGGCTTATTGCTTTTGGTGCTCCATTTTCCCATTTTCTGTTTGGCTTTTGGATTAGTGAGGTTTTGTAATTTTGTCTTGCAGAATTACAGAACCACCCCCACTAAAAAGTTCACATTAGTGTATCCAAAGACGACAAAAGAAAAATTGCCGGCCTGGCTTTTCCAATACAGCAGGCGCTGCTTGCTTTTTTCCGAAATGGCCAAAATACCCCCTAAGATATGCGAGATTGATCTTATTTTAACCCAAATACTCTATTTCACATTAATTAAGGGTGTGAGATATATTAATATGATGAAACCTTAAATTTCATACCGACTAATATTAAAATAATTCTTAATAATATATATGCAATTAAACTCTAATATAGTGAAATGATTTTCATATATAAAACCCTAAAATTTTCAAATTAAAAATGAAGAAAGAATTTTATGTCACCTAACAGGGGTATTACGGTCATCTGGCAAATGGATAAGAAAATGGACAGAATCGTCAATGCGTACCGTCTGCCGTTTTGTCAAAGAAAGGCCATCCGGTTTGCCATTTTCCATTGTCCACGTGGGTGGGTATTATTGGCTATTGTTAGCACTTTCTGGGACCATTCTTGATTTTGTTTGGTTGCTCGCAAATGAATAATTAGAGAACCCAGGATCACTTTTTTGACCCGTCTTGTCCACAGGTGTGGGTATTATTAGGGTTATAAAATCTAAATTTTTAAAAGTCAGAGAGATCAAAAGTTCATGGGCACTTTTTTAATACTAATAACAATACCTTTCTTATTTTTTAAATATTTTTCATTTTTAATATATTTTAATATTTAAATTAATTAATATTTATATAAAAATTATTAAATTTTTTATATTTAATGGATTATTTATTTAATTAATTATAATTTTATTTTTATATTATTTATTTTATGATTAATGATTATATATTTGATAATTTTAAATTTTTATTATAAAAGACGGTTATTATATTATTTTTATAAAATAATTAATATTTTTATAAAATTTTTTATATTTTTTATATTTATTCATTTATCTATATTTTTATTTTCTGTATTTTCATAAAATATATCTTTTTTTTTGTATTTTTCTTATATGTTTCCTTTTCTTCATTTTTATATAGTTTTTTTTTATTATATCAACCGAATATGTATTCATACTAATTTGGTTCGAGATTTACAATGACCCATTTAAGAAGTTATCTT
Source organism: Dillenia suffruticosa (assembly GCA_033439265.1). Lineage (NCBI taxonomy): Eukaryota > Viridiplantae > Streptophyta > Magnoliopsida > Dilleniales > Dilleniaceae > Dillenia > Dillenia suffruticosa. The sequence goes on from JAVTVX010000027.1 coordinate 7,026,316, forward strand.
CCTAACATAGTTTGTTTTATACTCAAATCACGAGTCGATTTCAGAATTTTATTAAGAAATCTAACGTCATATTTATTAAACCAACTGATCGTTGGTATTTTTATAGTTTGTCATCACTAGGGTTTTCCACTTGTCTCTGTATCCTTTAAGGGCTACTTTAACATTAAGCGAAAAAATTTAATACAAAATATAATACATTTTTCTAGCAATATAAAATATAATTGCTAAAAACTAATATTATCATAGGATGCCCGAAGCTACATGTATTCTTCGTTTTGGTTCCGCTTGGTACCGGAGCACGCGGGGCCATAGGTAAGATCTATCTTCACCCTGTTTTTTTTTTTTTACGATAAAATATAATTAAATGGATTTAAATCGATAAAAAAATTAGGGAAATGAGAAGTCTCTATTGCTTGAACTGTCCCTAAACCTGAAGGACATGCCAGGTCTATTATGAACAAACCATTAATAGTTTATTTAAAAAATCTCGATTTATTTTAGTTTTATTAATTTAATTTATTTTAGTACTAATTTTTTTACTAAAGCAAAAAAAAAAATCAAATATAGAAAATTTTACAATGTAAAGTTAAAATTTTCTATGATTTTTATTATTAATTTTGTTCAATCTCAATTGAAATTAGTTTCAACTTTTGAAAATAGAACCACATTCAAACGTAATGACAATCTTTTCTTTTTATTTTTCTTTTGGAAATTACCAATTATTTTCGTATGAGAATAACGTGAGCAAAATAATTTTTCCAAGCAGGCCCTTAGATTAAATTAATATACATTCATACGTACCTAATGTGTGAGGACTATATAGGAAACTGCAATAAAAGTCAAGCTATAAGATTATAATTTTTCTTCCGATACATCTTCGTTTGGGTTGGGCTTAAAGCCAATCATTCTTGAATGCTTACTCATTTGCTGTTGTTTTTTTTTTTTTTTTTTTTGCACCCTAGAACAATTAATCATCGATATTTAAATTCATACTCAAATTAATACGGTCAGAACGTTATAAAGGCGTTTTAACTGAAGATAACTCTCTCAATGTAATTTTTTTCATTTACAAATATCATAAAAAAAAAAAAAAAAAACTCTCTATTCGTTCAAATACTGTACATATGAAATAGGGATAGAGAAAAAATAAAAAATAAAAATTTGATTTCACATAGTACTTTTAATAAAAAAAAAATCAAATTTATTGTGTACACTTTGCTTAAGGAGAAAATGAGTCGGAAAATGAAAAATAAATAAATAAATAAGTAAAATGAAGTAAAAGATCTCAAATGAACAAATTTAAACTTGAATCAAAACTTTGTTAAAAGATTTAACATTCTTCGCCTGGCCTAACCGTTCGTCAGCGATTTTAATGTATATTTTCATGCCTTTCTAATGTTTGACTTCTCAAACAATACAAAATGGATTTTTTTTTTCTTTTTTTTTTTTTATCGAAACGGGAAGTACATGCATTAGATCCAATCGACTAATAACATACTCAATAGCTATGAAAATCATTAAAAAAAAAAATCTAATATATAAACTCAAAATATCACTTAGTTCAAATCTACAAATATTTAGATGATATGTATATATATTTTATTTTCATGACTCCAAAATAAAAAATTAAGAGCTGGCTTAAATCTCCTCTCAAATACTATAATTTTTTAATATTATAGTTCTTTCATGTTTATTAGTAAAATGTTAATAAAATTTATGTAATTTTTTTAATTTAAACTTATTCTAGATAGAATAAAATAAAATAAAATATTAAATGTATAAAATAAAAATATGCTGTGAGTGTTGTCAGAAGTAAACTCAACTCATTGTACCAGTTTTCAAGCACTACAGTTTTTGAACATCACAATTTCACAATTCCAGCATAGAAGGTCATGTTTGGTAGGGTCGCCTTCTTTACTTTAATCTTCCGAATAATTATATATTGATAAATTTATAAAAAAAAAAAAACTATAATAATTTATAACTTATATGTATTAAATAAATACAAATAAAGTAGGCAAATCATTTATATAAATTCAAAACCTCTCTAGTAATAATTACTAAATCATTTGTATATAATAACTCGTGTGGATTCCTAAAATGGGGGCTTAGGAGCAGACTAAGGAAGGCTTCAAAAGATTACCAGATGGTTTAAAGCTTGTTATTATGAAACCTTCCGCGTCGTTGCCGATCACAATACCCTGGGAAAGAAATTGGCGGCTTTTATGGAAACCAAATGTATTGCATGCATAGCCTCAGATTATATTTGTATATATACAGAGACAAGAGTTCAATGAGGACATGGGATCAAGCACTTGGCTGTTTCTATAAATATGAGCTCCAACCATGTATAAGAATTTCTTCGTGTCCGAGAAGCAGTCCCTGCTAAATGAAAATATAATCAGCACGAAGAAAAATAATGAGCAAAGTTTCAGCACACAATGGCTGGCTGATAGAATCTGAGAGGACACAAAACATGTCAACCTTTTCCAGCCGATCATCTCTGGATGTTGCAGATGTACTCAACCCAAAGCTTTGTAGATATATAGATAATAGAGGTAGAGATGGTGATGATTCGAACCAAACCATAAAATCAGAAGAAACTGAACCGTGATTAACAAATTTAAATAAATTCTTCAACAAATTTAATGAAAAAATAAATATTTATCATGAAAAATTATTACATATGAATAAATTAATCCTTATGAACCACAATAAAGTGGGTTTCAAATATTCATATTTATTGATTAAAGAATTGTCCGAAAAAAAAAGGCACAATGAATTTTCAATTAAATTAATTTCGTCATTAATTAGGTACATTTTTTGTATTTTTTTAAAAAGAAAATATCGATATTTATCTTTATTTCTATTTCTATTTTTTTTTTACGATTACGATTTTAAAACTGAAATCAAAATATTTTAAAATCAGAATCAAAACAAAAACAGTCTAAAATCAGAATCACTCCTTTAAAATTCAGTTCCGGCTTCTTTAAACCAAGAATTAGGAACCATCGGTTCCAAAACTGAAATCGGTGATTCGGAGCCGTGACCATGTCTAGATAGATGTCATTTGGTGTTTAAATCATCCCACCAAACATACGGTTTCAAGGTGAGTAATACAGAAATTTAGAGTCTTACTTTCTTTTCATTAGGAAAAAAAAATGACAACTTCCAAGAATTGAATTGACAACATGTTACAGTTCATCTAACACAAATATATGGTAGAGAGGTAATATTTTTACTCTATATAGTGCATACTTGAGGCACTGGAGGTCAGCCACAATTTTATAAGTGATGGAAACGACATTTTGGAAACACTTCTTGGATTGACCTCCATGATGTAAAGGCCCCAGGAACCCCCTTTTTTTTAGTGGCAAGGCTTGACTAGGACAGAGAAGAAAATGGTTTCCAGTTCCTTAAAATCTACAATACTGACCCGCATCTGCGTTTTAGGAAAAATAGCAATCTGTTGAAGCCAAATAAAATGGTACAGTTACCTGGACAATTGGGCTCCTTCCTTAGTTTTTGAACTTCATGGTTTCTTTGTCAAATCCAATTGTGGGAAATTGTTTAGCATACTCTTCAACGCTGTGTCGAAGCTTTTTAATCTCAGATTGGAAATGAGCACTGGATTGCAATGTAGCCAAGAAATCCTTCAACTTTGTCCCTGGATTACAAAAGTAACCATTATGCAACTGATATTAGCAAACTAAGTGCTAGAAATGCACCGGCTAAAAAATTCAAGAAGTGCAGAAGAAAACACCTTATTATAGACCTTACATCTAGATAAATTTAGTGATCAGGTAAGAGGTTGGAGACAAAGTAAGAAGGGAAGAGAAAAATGAAGCTGAATTTGGTATGAAATAAAAGAGGCAAAACCTGTTGTTTCAGCCTTAATTTTCATGGCCAACTTCACAGCAGCATCAAAGAACTCTGCTACCTTCACAAAATCTTCCTCTATAAATCCCCTAGAAGTTAGAGCAGGGGTTCCTGAAACACAAGAGAAATTAACCTACAACTAAAATTAATAGATATTATTTTATGCAGATAACGGAAAGGCCTCCACCCATTCTGATGCCACCAGGAACCATGGCAGATACATCTCCAGGAACAGTGTTTTTATTGGCTGCAATATGAACTGCTTCCAAGATCTTCTCAACTCTAGAACCATCAATACCCTGTATGAATAAACCATATGCATTTGTGAAGTAATCCTTTACAGTAATAAAAAATGAGAAACACATATCCAACTGCCTAAGAGGTGAAGACATCGAGAAACTTAGGGTCAGGGTAAAAGCACTGAAGAAGACAAAAGATCTCTCCAATCACCTTGTTTTTCAAGTTCACCAAAACTAGATGGTTCTCAGTTCCACCAGAAACCAGTTCATAACCATTGTCTTGCAAAGTCTGCCCAAAAACAGAACGTATTCAGAAGTTCAAAGAATGGAAGATGAAATCCTAAGCCACTCTTTACCGGATAAGCAAAATAAAAATGGTCCTCATAACAGAAAGAAGTTTTAAATTGAGAAGCTCAATCTTCCTTCAGATACTGCATCAGGACAAGTTTTTGTAGCATGTGGAGAATACCTTTGCGAACCTTGCACAATTGCTGAGAACTTGTTCCTGGTAGGCCTTATACTCTGGGGTTGTTGCCTGCATTCATAGAAAAGTGAGACTGATATAACAAGTCATGTTCTCTGGGAAATGCATCATCAGTCTTAGCTGTTCAAATGGACTAGAAAAATCACAGGCAATGAAGTGCTTGAATTTTTTAAGCAAGATTTTCCCAGAAAACTTTCATACAAAAGGCTCAGTCCCATAGGTGCAACATAAGAATATTTTGAGGCCATTTCTCATCCTAATAAAATTACTGGTTGCATCATGATGAATTACTTGAGGTAGAGTAGAAAAGTGTAGATGATTAAAGGTTAGAGCTTCCTTTTTTCTATTCTCTTTGATGAGAACTTTGACACAAAACCATCATTTCACAGCTTGAAGGGGTAGTGGAGTCTAAACCACACAAATATTTCCTGCTCAATTGGATTGGCCAAATTGACAATTTTATGCACAATGCACAAGTAGTACTTACTATCATGTAAAACAACAAGCAAAACTACAATGAAATCCATCTGATCAAATTCAAACCTGTTTCAATGCAACTGCCAAGCCAGAAATTGTGTGGTTGTGGGGGCCGCCTTGAAGCCCAGGGAAGACAGACTGATTGATCTTGTCCTCAAAATCATACAGCACCTTCAAAAGAAAAACAAAGGATCTTGATTATTCTAAAATAAATAACATATTTCTCTAGTGCCTCCCACACGAGAAAAGAAAGAATATAAACCTCTAAAACCACTTTGAGAAATAAGCTGGTGAAAGGAACACTAACCAGGAAAACCACTAAAATGGATATCAAAGAAATTACTCACTTCATTGCCTTGTTTGTTAACCTCTTTTACTCCTTTCCTGAAGAAAATCATGGCTCCACGTGGTCCTCGAAGTGACTTGTGTGTTGTTGTTGTCACTACATCTGCATAATCAAAAGGTGATGGAATGACACCAGCAGCGACCAAACCACTGATATGTGCCATATCTGCCAATAAGATAGCTTTTTGCTTATTACAGACCTGTTGAAAGAACAGCAGGGTGAAATTAAACCTCCAAGAATCTCTAGAAAAGCTATTGAAAAGATTATTGTTGTTTAACAAATCCATAAAACATTATCCACTTCATTAGTTTCACCTTGCGAATACGGGCATAATCATATAGACGTGCATATGCACTAGCACCAGCAACAATTAATTTTGGCCTGAAAAGGGCAGCACTTTTCTCCAACTGCAATGAGAAATCATCAATGTAAAGCAGGGTAACGAAGTTGTCAACAAATCATGCAATTAGCATATAAGCTTAGCAAAAAAGCAATCAGATGTAAAGTCAGAACCTGCTGTTCTGTAGAAATTAATATCAATATCGTTTCTTAAAAAGGTGGTTTGGGTATGTGCAAAGAAGATCCAAAGATGTACGGGTAAGGAGAATCGAGAACTTAAATATAGGAGATTTAGTAAAATGTAGAGATAGACCACTAAAAACTTGAATGTAAGTTATCCGTAAAAATATGATAGTTAAGCGTTAAGACAAAGAGATGGCCTTGGATAAGAATGAGAGGCGTAGAGGAACCCGCACAAACTAAACCAACATATTATATATATATATATATATTTATATATTATTTATTTATTTATTTATTTATTTATTTTTAATCATTTTCAAATTTATCTCTCAAATGGCCGACACCAATTGTTGGGATTAAGGCTCAATTTGTTGTCGTTGTATCGTTTTTAAAGAGGTCCATATGCTAAAATAGATATGAGAAAATAAATGAGGAAAAAAATGTTAGGATTATAAATTAGTTCAAATGGATCCGTCAATTTTAATTAACTTGGACTTCTCTATCACTTTATGCAAATCAACATGGATCAAACAGTCAAATTGAATGAAGGAAATGAATACATCACCTCGTGATGAACTTATGAAAGTGTATATCTTGTCTGCTAATGAAGTGACTGAACAAAGTAAATATTCACAAAGGAGTGGAATAAGTAAACATATAATAACGAAAAAGAAAATACCTGGTCATAGTCAATATAGCCAGTGCTCTCATTTAACCTGTAAGGCATTGTCTCAAAAAAGATGGATACTGCAGATATTTTCTTGGTGTCAGTCTGCAAAACATGCAGATAAAAGGCCAAAGTTATGTTTAATGAACTGCAAAGAAGAGAATACATAAAGAGCTCCATACAGATGTTCATATTTTTGGAATGAATAAATGCATAACAAAGCAAGGTTTAAAAATCAGTTTTCCTGGTTTCACTTTTCCTGGTCAAACCTTTTCAATACAGACTGTTAATACAGATTTTTAAGACAAGAAGCATTAGTGCAGGGGAAGTATACAAAACATCTTTGCCGAGCTGCTTATTACTACTTAAGACGCAAATCCATTGTCATGTTGGTATTTTGCATCCCAAAGCTAAACCCGATATTGAAACATTGCAGCAGATATCAGTCTTATGACCACGTTTAATTATAAAATTGAAAATTTTGGAAACTTTGTACAGCCTACATTCCCTCCAATTTCCTAAGCCATGACTCTCGAGATCTTTAAAATGATCCTTGTGACCAACAGACTCCCAGCAAAAAGCAACCAATGGCTGCCATTTCCCCATGCATTTGGCATATAAGAAGCATGCAAAACAGTATGCCAGGAAGGAGCAACGATTTTGCATCCAGCCTTTCAGTCCAGCACATGTGATTGACATGATCAGGGCATTACCAGCCTTTGTGAATCTTTTGCCATGGCTTTCGGCAGGTGCTTTCAGAACACAAGATTCTGGTCTTAATATTCTGCAATTATAGTAATTCTCCTTGTGACTTTTGGTTTTAACTTACAGACACGAGTACCTGAGCTTTCAAGTGTATCTGCCCAAAATTTCTCACCTAAGCAATGAATTTTCATTCTCAATTATGTATAGCTTGGCCTCCTTGGGTAGGCTGGATTCCAAACATGAGAAATTATAAGCAACAAAAAACCAGCACGGCGGTAACTCTCAGAAGCTTCATATTTTGGTTTTCTATCGTAACTCTTACATAATATTCTAATCAAAAGAAAAGGAACATAACTCCTATTCAAATATTTTATATCAAGAAAGAACAAGAGCTCTTCGAAGCAAAAAAAAAAGGCAAGTCAGAAAATAATCGAGGAATATATGGGCCAAAATACTCCCAGTTTAGAAAAATCTCGTAAGCACCTGATATCCATGTGAAAGATGCCCACCATGGGGAAGATCAAGGGCCATAATTCTCTCATGAGGCTTCAGGAGTGCGGTATAAACTTGGAAATTGGCTGGTGACCCAGATAAAGACTGCACATTGACTGTAATAAGAACATGTCAGCACAGTCAAACAACCATAAGAAATTATGTAGTGCAAAACATTCATATTATTTATAGATTAGCACTTCATGTCAAATGCATGCTAACCATACTGATGATTAAATTTACAATATAAGTTTTGAGATCATCAGCACGACAAAAATACATAATCATTGAGAAGGGTCTCTCAGAAGAGTCTCCAGGCTATTGCACTCGATGACAACCAAGCATGCAGAAGGGTTTAATGAAATGTAGTCCACAGAAGAAAGAGAGAACAGGCTTTAATGGCTACTCATAACATGTCAGCCAACACTTCAGTCTCAGAGCCCTAGTGCATATACATCATAAATAAACTTAGAATTGCCAGGCATAGAGTGCCACTCTGACCACCATATATGCAATATTTTTACAAGAAACACCAACCAGAATATCTAATCAATTCCCTAAATACATTGTATCCCAACTTTATAAATGAATCACAGGCAATGCAAACCAATAAAAGGTTTACAATTTGGAAGTGTTACCAATGTTATACTTGACTTCGTAAATAAAAATTGCACAAATTGAACAAAAATAAAAAATTTTCACATGGCCGGACAAAACATGTTTGCATCTTCCACATATTTAAGACAGCTGAGCAACAAAGGCAATAATTGACTAAAGTGATCCATATTTGGCACATGGAGTGAAGTTCAATTGCAATTACCTCCCCATTTAGCAGGATCCAAGCGAAAGGCTTCTAACGCACGCTTTTGGCATAAAGTTTCAGCCATGTCAATGTACCTGAAGGATTGACAATAGCCTAAATTAGAAAAACAAAAACAACATAGACAAAATCCCGCAAAGGGCAAGCAAAGATGACTATGCCTAATCCATATGACAAAATATACTCATTGAGATTGAGAGAGACGTGGTCGTACTCATTTCCACCATAGTATCTAGCACCAGGATAACCTTCACTATATTTGTTGGTCATGACAGACCCAACGGCTTGCATTACAGACACTGAGGTAAAATTCTCAGATGGAATCAGCTCAAGTCCCTTCATTTTCACAACAAAATTAAAATCACTTGAGGAAATCAATCCAAACTAAACCATAATCCATTTACAAGCTAAAGGGGGAGGAAAGCCTAACACTGGACAGGAACAGGAATTTGTAGTAAAAATTTCAGTACAGATAGGAGGACAAGAACTCTAAATGCCATGAACTCAAACTCAATATCATGAATATTGTTTAAATTCGATTCGAATTTCAACTGGGAATTCAAACTCGCAATGTAATTTTGAAATATGCGAGACTAAGAGAGAGAGAACCTTCCATTGTCTAGCTTTCTCAAGCTCGATAATGTCGGCAATCTCGGGATCAACCTCTTCCAGAGGAGCATTCAATTGTTTCGGCCACTGATATGAAAGAAAAAATTGCATCAGTATCAACTCATAGCATGGAGAGAGAGAGAGAGAGAGAGAGAGAGAGAGAGAGAGAGAGTTGATTGGCTTACAGATACGCGAGATTTCTCCTTCTCGTAAAGAGCTTCGTTAGGTAAAGACGACTGCGAATTTTGAATAAACACAACCGAATGAATCAGTTGTTGGTAGAATTTGGAAAAATCAAATCACATGATAAAGGGAAGTGAAAAACAAACCATGTAGTAAAGAGAACCGCCATTTGAGAGACGCTGCATCGGCTTCTCCAGTGAAGAAGATAGCCGCCGTAGCGCCATTGCCATTGCCATCTCTCTCTCTCTCTCTCTCTCTCTCCCTCCCTCCCTCCCTCTCTCGGTCACTTCTTTTGTGTGAGTTTTTGGTGGAGCAAAATACTTGTGGGCTTTTGTCGTGTACTCGCCATCCCAGGCTCAAGATTGAGCTCACCAGCAACGCCAATTTTCCTCTCTCTCTCTCTCTCTCCAGTCCAGTCACCGGTCACTAACGACTGCCATCTCACTGCCACGCAATTCAAAATTAATCAAATACCCTCCAACCTCCAATTTATTTATTTGTCATTAATTTTGCTTATCATTCCTTCGCAACTTTTATTAAGTGTGGTCATGTACCTAAATACGTTTTTAAAATTCTTCCCTAACGTAATTTTATTTTTAATTATGTAAAAATCATTAAAAATTATAATTATAAATATAAATATATATTTATAAAAAATTTAAATATTAAATCTTGTCTTCAATGAAAACACTTGACTGAAATTTTTTCTTACCCACATATCCCTATATAGATCTTAAAATAATTATAAATTATTTTTTCTAAAAAAGGGAATCCATCCGAGAATTTATAGTATTCACAATGACCCTTTTTTTATATAAAAAATATAATTAAATGAAATCAAATTAAAAAAAAAGATATAAATAAAGAGACTCTATCCATCCATTTGTTACCAAATGTAAGCCTTAATCGGAGCCTGACTTATATATAAGATAGAATATTCAATACTCAAATATAAAATCTTAATTTAAAGGGGAAAAAAATGGCACAAGAGATAATTCAATTAGAAAGCTTGTAGTGTGAGGTGATGCATCACACCGAAACCAGCCATGAAAGCCCTATCCAAACCTATTGTTTTTTAGCCACAAAGTGTTCTTAGATCTGGATAGACTCTTCCTTATTTGCGAAACAAACTCGGCCACGGGTTACCACTCCTACTTCCAAGGGTCGCTTTCTTGTACCAAATTGTTGGGCTGGGCTTCAACAAATCTTGAGATCCACTGACTTTTTTTTTTTAACAAGAACTGAACCAGAATCATCTGGAAAGAAAGATTTATACTTTATACTATCTCTTTGAGGACGTCTTGAGATCCACATGGGGTTATGCCATTATCAAATTATACCGGCCCCAAAGGACAGTCTAATGATAAAATTCACTCTCTCAATTTGATGATTCTAGATTTAAATTTTTATATAATAAAAAAATATCAAATTACACATTTATAATGATTTGATGGCTTTCATATTATGGATTTAAATGGGCCTAAAATTTCAAAAGATAAGCAATTATTATAAATTATTCATATTCAATAATCATGTTTAGCAAATTAAATCTAATTCAAATTGAGTTAGAATTTTATGAGACAAAATTCTCTGGGTATATGATTTTTCCATACAAAAATTTGAAAATCTTATTTTACAGAAGAATGTTCAGCCTCCAAAACTAATTAGACGTTGATTTTTTTTTTTTTTTTTAATTTTCTTTTTAACGAGAGACGAAGACTTGCACACCAACAAGCGAGGCAACAATAAATGCAAACAAGCCTCTCACAAGTGGGAGGTGCCTATCCCGCTACAAAAACCAAGCACAACTTCATTTAGTTTTTCTACGAAGGAAACGACGATAACAATCGTGCTATAAATAAGTTGATTCAAACCGAGTTGAAAGGTATTTAAACTCTTTTTTTTTTATCATAACTTTATCACCTAGTATCTAAAGTTTCGTTCCAATTAATTTAAATTAATCGTTATAAAATCCACTTTATAGGAGACGAATCTCCTAACATTATTTTTTTCATATTTAGGAAGAGTCGAACTCCCGATCTGATTAAAAGAAAAAAATGTTCATCCCATCTATATCAATAAGTTTGGTCAAACTCATTAATTTAAGCTTTAAACAAGTTTGCTTATTTAAATGCACCCTAACAAGTTTAAAAATTGTATGCTTATTCATCTTCGGTTTATTAAACCAAATAAATAAGATGAAATTAACCAAATGAATGAGCCAAACTAGGATACAAATTGCCCATGTGCGATCTAACTTGATTGCAATCTTAAGGACAACAATGTTGGTATTTGTGGTTGGACAAGCAGTCAGCAATTAGAAACCTAAAAGAGCAAGACCTATAGTTCATAAAAGGATCATACATGGTTATGACTCTCTTCTTCCACCCACATCCCTCGGTCTACTTTCCAAGTGTACGTTTCCACATAGTCAACATTCTAAAACTCAGATTCTTGGAGTCAATCCAATCTTTACTTACTTTGAATAAGCCCTTTGTTTACAAATCCAAGTACATTGTGATCGACCAGTAGATATAGTTAAATAGTTTGGGTATTAGGTGTTAGAATTTCAAATTCAAAATCAATATTTAATGGAAAAAATGTAATTGAAATGGGTTAAATGTGGATAAATTTGGAAGGGTTTCGAATTAGAATTCACGTTATCGGACTTACGGCCCATTCAAGCCTCCCCACATCCCCAAGTTTTTCATTTTTCATTTTTTTTTTTTTCCGTTTTTGAGTGTTTAAATTCTTCCTTAAACAGACCAGCATTGAATTTAGTGACATTTAAGAAGTTTTAAGACTGCTTGATGGGCAGCCATTAAATCCAAAATTCGAAACTCTACACCATTAATTGAATAAATCTGAGAGTTTAGAAGACGGTCTCAAAAAACATTTATGTGCATTTGCAATTGCCGGTGAAGAAAAACAATATGGATGTAGATAATTCAAAATCCTATTTTTCGTTTTCCCTTTATTTTTAACTTATTTTTACATTAGAAACATGCATTCCAATATATAATATCAGAGCTAATTTTACCTTTGTGATTTTCGGTAAAAAATTCAATTTTTGAACTTTTGGTTTTTTTTAAAAAAAATTGGTCCAAAATAATAAGTTTTTGTGTTTTTAAGATCGGAAATGGATTGAACATGAAATTCCGCACAATTTGATATTTTTAAAATGTAGAGTGGGGCTTATTTGAAATTTTGCAACGGTTTTATGACATCCAGTCCCACCAAAACGGGTCAGATATGAGTCGAGACTCTCGAGATCCATTCCGATTAAGAAGAATCGGAGGGCTTTTTTTTTTTTTTTTTTTCTTTGGATGTAAACCTAGCAGAGTTTGTGATCACGTGTGGTGTCAGAATAATAAATTAAGGCATTGCTCAGCATGTGAAAGTCACAAAGGTCTATTTTTTTAAGGGACACGTGAATAAGGATTGTATTAAGTATCAGCACTCACTTGAATCTAAAAGTACATAAATCACACCGTATCTATTATGAGTAATGTATGAATGAGATTTCTCATAATAAAATAACATATGAGGGAATGATTTTGATTATACAATTCATATTATAAATATGTTGTAGGGTTTATAAAATTTAAAAAATCAGTGAATTGTGAACAGCTTGTCTATTCGGATAATAAAATGAGTTCACAAATTAAAATCATTGGAGATTGCAAACTCATATTAAACAATTGATATGCCTTGAGATTGGAAAGTTATTTTATATACCTAATTTTTTTTTAAATTAATTTTTGTTTTGAAAATTGCACGATTTGATTGTTTTTTCTAATTTAATAATACAATAACATTAATTTTTGATTCAAATGTTATTAACACCAGTCTATTTTTGGATAAACTATACATTATTTATTTACGGGATAATATTTATCTGAATGCAACATATACATGGTATAAAAGAAGAATTATTGAAGAAAATTCCTCGATGTTATGACACCGAAATTATGATACATCTCCATAAAGAGAATAGAAAAGTTGGTAAATGATTTGTTGTTGATACTCTGAATGTTTGTAATTTTGAGATTTATATGGATTGCATTAAGGTCTTGAGATTATACATATGGATATTTATACATACGGATATTTGTATTTGAGGTACGAACTTGTATCGTCAGAATTAATTCATCTCATTTATAGATGATAACTCACAATACCTATATCTCTGCCTATTTTGTAGTAAATACAAAACATTAAGCGCCTTTAAGGTCTTCCAGGATGAGGTAGAAAAATAATGTGAAAAGCAAATAAAAAACATGAGATCAGACAAAGATAGACAATATTATGGAAGATATATAGAGAATTGATATGTACCATATCCATTTGTGAAGTTTCTTTAAGAGAATGAGATTATTGTCTAATACACCATATCTGGTTCACCTGATTAAAATAAAGTTGCTGAAGGAAGGAATAGAATCTTATTTGATATAGTTAAGAGCATGATGTCAAGCTCCAAACTATCTAAATTTTTGTGCACCGAAACTCTTAAGATGGTAATGTACATATTAAAGGAAACCGGATCCAAGGATGCCCTTTAGAGATAAAGATTTACGATCCACAAGAAAGAAAACTAGACCTAAGGACCATAAGTAGATATGTTATCTGTTATACCGATAGGTTCAAGAAATATCAATTTTATTGTCTATCCTACCACATTAGATTTGTGCAATCTAGAAATGTGAAATTTCTATAGAATGACTTAGTAAGTAAGAGAGATCACTTTTGAAACTTAATTTTTGAAATGGATCTATCAAGTATCCCTTCTAGTTTAAGTGTCAAGTTGGTTGTCATTCAAAATGTCACTTAAGAATCCATGGACATTAATCCTTATATGAATGATAATCAGAAAATTCTACAAAGTGTTGACATAGATTAAGTTGGACAAACTTTTCTACAGGGAATGTTGAGCAACACTTAGGAGATCTAATCGGGTTAAGAGATCAATCATACCTAGTGATTATATAATATATTTTCAGGAGTCTGACTATAATATTGGAAGCATAAATGACCCTGAGATGTTTTCACAATCCATAAGCTCTAGGGATTCGAGCTTATGGTGAGATGTAATGAAAGATGAGATGGATTCCATAAAGGAAATATGGAATGACAGATGACCAAGACAAAAATAATGAAGTGAGATCTTGTCTTTATTGGATTTAAATGACTCGGAAAGGAAAGGTAAAGGAAAATGATTACCAACTCTATATTGTTCACTTGGCTTTCAAAGATAGTAGAGGTCATCTTCCTCCCTAGCATGTCTAATCATTTTCCTCGCATCCTGTTTCAGGAATACACAATGAGAAGTATGATAAGTCACACTACAATTAGTTTCTTTGGTTAGTTTTTAGATTGACAAGAGGTTAGTGACTAATTTTGGGATATGGAAAATATTTTTTAGTGTAAATGAATCACTAATAAAAATATCTCTTTCACGAGCAATAGTAGTGACTGAATCATTAGATACAGTGATTTTCCTATTACTAGGGAAGGGTGTATATGAAATAAATTTTATACCAAAAAGAATCATATGGCTTGTACTTCTTGAATCGATGATCCATATGTTTGGAATATTATCCAAGGAATTAGAGATATGAGGAGTGGATATACCTGGGAAGACTAAATTAGAAGTATTTATCGAAGCTGATGGTTTTTTCAGCGAACCAAAAAGTTCTTCAAATTTTCAATCTCATCTCTATTAAATCCAAGAGATGGTTGACTAGATTTTTGGTTGCTATTAGATTGTACTCCGGCCATATAGGCTTGAACTTGGCCCTTCCTTATCCCAAAAAAATTCTAGAATGAAAACCAGAAAAAAAAAGGTAAAAAAATTCTGGAATAAGAACTAGAAAAAATAGAATCGAAAGATTGATCACTAGGAACATGAATTCTCAAAGAAAGAGTCTAAAGCTCTAATATCATAATGCAAAGAATGTCCTTCTACTTTTGTATCTTAATTAGAATTGTTTTGCATGTATATATTTACAATTGCAATAGTTAAATAAGGAAAAAAATAAAAATTGAAAATTTCTTAATTTTAGACAAATCTCCTAATTTTAAGCAAATAGTTAGAAGTCAAAAGAACTAATTTCCTAATAACTATTAAATATTTTATTACAGCACACTATTTTCTAAAATAAAACACATTTGTGTTTATCACAAAGAGAAATTAGCCTACAACTAAAATTAATAGATTTTATTTTAGGCAGATAAGGGAAAGGCCTTTACCCATTCTGATGACACCAGGAACCATGGCAGATACATCTCCAGGAACAGTGTTGTTATTGGCTGCAATATGAACTGCTTCCAAGACCTTCTCAACTCTAGAACCATCAATACCCTGTATGAATAAACCGTATACATTTGTGAGGTAATCCTTTACAGTAATAAAAAGTGAGAAATACATGTCCAACTGCCTAAGAGGTGAAGACATCGAGAAACTTAGGTTCAGGGTAAAAGCAACTGAAGAAGGCCAAAGATCTCTCCAATCACCTTGTTTTTCAAGTTCACCAAAAGTAGATGGTTCTCGGTTCCACCAGAAACAAGTTCATAACCATTGTCTTGCAAAGTCTGCCCAAAAATAGCACGTCTTCAGAAGTTCAAAGAATGGAAGCGTGAAATCATAAGCCACTCTTTACCATATAAGCAAAATAAAAATAGTCCTTGCAACAGAAGGATGTTTTAAAGTGAGAAGCTCAATCTTCCTCCAGGTATTGCATCAGGACAAGTTTGTGTAGCATGTGGAGGAATACCATTGCAGACCTTGCACAATTGCTGAGATCTTGTTCCTGGTAAGCCTTGTACTCTGTGGTTGTTGCCTGCATTCATAGCAAAGTGAGACTGATATAACAAGTCATGTTCTCAATGGGAAATGCATCATCAGTCTTAGTTGTTCAAATGGACTAGAAAAATCCTAGGCAATGAAGTGCTTGAATTTTTTAAGCAAGATTTTCACAGAAAACTTTCATATAAAAGGCCCAGCAGGTGCTTGAACTCTTGTGGTTGTGGGCGCCGGCTTGAAGCCCAGGGAAGACGAACTGATTGATCATGTCCTCAAAATCATACAGCACCTTTAAAAGAAAAACAAAGGAAGTTGATTATTCTGCAACAATAACATGTTTCCCTACCGCCTCCTGTGCGAGAAAAGAAAGAATAAAAAAATAATAATAATAAAATAATAACAAACTGAGTCTTAATCCCAATATTTGAGATCAGCCATTTGAGAGACAAATTTATAAATAATTAAAAAGAGAAAATTAAAATAAAAAGAAAATTAAAAAGAAAAATAAATAAATAAATAAATAAAATATATATCTAAAATGTGTTAACTTAATTTGTGCGGATTCTTTTACACCACTCATTCCTATTCAAGATTATCTTTTCGTTTGAACTCTTAACTATTATATTTTTACGAATAAACTGCATCCAACTTTTCAGCGATCTACCCCTACGTTTTACTAGATCTCCTATATTTAAGTTCTCGATTCTCCTAACTGATGCGTCCTTAGGTATTCTTTGCACATACCCAAAGAAGACCTAAGAACGCACCAGTTAAAAGAACTAAATTTAAATATAGGAGATCTAGTAAAACGTAGGGGTAGACCGCTAAAAACTTGGATGCATGTTATTCCTAAAAATATGATAGTTAAGAGTTTAGACGAAAAGATGACTTTCGATAGAAACAAGTGGCGTAAAAAAATCTACATAAATTAAGCTAACATATTATATATATATATATATATATATATATATATATATTTATTTATTTTTATTTTTATTTTATTTTTTTAACCATTTATAAATTTGTCTCTCAAATGTCTGACCCCAAATTATTGGGATTAAGGTTCGGTTTGTTGTTGTTGTATTATTTTTTTTATTTATTCTTTCTTTTCTCACGCAGGAGGCAATAGGGAAATAATAATAATAATAAAAAGAAAAAAAAATAATAATAATAAAAACCCCTAAAACCAGTTTGAGAAATAAGCTGGTGAAAGAAAAACTAACAAAGAAAACCAGTAAAATGGATATCAAAGAAATTACTCACTTCTTTGCCTTGTTTGTTAACCTCTTTCACTCCTTTCCTGAAGAAAAGCATGGCTCCAAGTGGTCCTCGGAGTGACTTGTGTGTTGTGGTTGTCACTACATCTGCGCAATCAAAAGGTGATGGGATGACACCAGCAGCAACCAAACCACTGATATGTGCCATATCTGCCAATAAGATAGCTTTCTGCTTATCACAGACCTGTTGAAAGAACAGCAGGGTGAAATTAAAGCTCCAAGAATATCTAGAAAAGCTATTGAAAAGATTATTGTTGTGTAACCAATCCATAAAACATTATCCACTTCATTTGTTTCACCCTGCGAATACGGGCATAATCATAGAGACATGCATATGCACCAGCACCAGCAACAATTAATTTTGGCCCGAAGAGGGTAGCACTTTTCTCCAACTGCAACGAGAAATCGTCAGTGTAAAGAAGTGTGACAAAGTTGTTATCATATCATACAATTAGCAGATAAAAAAAAAATCAGATGTAAAGTCCGAACCCACAGTTCTGTAGAAATTAATATCAATATGTTTTCAAAAAGGTTCATATGCTAAGACAGATGTGAGAAAATGAATGAGGAAAAAAGGTTGGAATCATAGATTAGTTCAAACGGACCTATCAATTTTAATTAACTTGGACTTCTCAATTGCTTTATGTAAGTCAACATGGATCATACAGTCAAATTGAATCAAGTAAAGGAAATGAATAGATCATCTCAAGATGAACTTATGAAAGTGTGTATTTTGTCTGCTAATGAAGTGACTGAACAAAGTAAATATTCACAAAGGGCTGGAATAAGTAGAACATAGAATAAGGAAAAAGAAAATACCTGGTCATAGTCAATATAGCCAGTGCTCTTATTTAACCTGTAAGGCATTGTCTCAAAAAAGATGGATGCAACAGATATTTTCTTGGTATCAGTCTGCAAAACGTGCAGATGAAAGGCCATGTTTAATGAATTTCAAAGAATAGAATACACAAAGAGCTCCATACAAATGTTCATATTTTTGGTATTAATAAATACATAACAAACCACGGTTTAAAAATCACAATTCCTGGTTTTCTAACCTTTTCAATACAGATTCTTAAGACGAGGCATTAGTGCAGGGGAAGTATACTAAATATCTTTGCCAAGCTGCTCATCACTACTTAAGGCATAAATCAATTGTCATGTTGGTATTTTGAATCCCAAAGCCAAACCCCATAATGACACATTGCAGCAGATTTCAATCTTACAACCACATTTAATTATAAAATTTAAAAATTTGGAAACTTCGTACAGCCTACAGTCCCTCCAATTTCCCAAGCCATGACTCCAGAGATCTTTAAACTGATCCTTATGACCAACAGCCTCCCAGCAAAGAGCAACGAATGGCAGCCATTTCCTCAGGCATTTGGCATATTAGAAGTATGGAAAACAGTATGCCAGGAAGGAACAATGATTTTGCATCCCCCCTTTCTGTCAAGCACATGCCGTTGATATGACCAGGGCAAACGGACACAGGTCCCAGGGTACCAGGCTTTGTGAATCTTTTGCCACGAGATTCTGGTCTTAATGGCAATTATAGTAATTCTTCTTGTGCCTTTTGGTATTAACTTACAGACACGGGTGCCTGAGCACTCAAGTAGATCTTTCCAAAATTTTTCACCTAAGCAATGAATTTTCATTCTCGATTGTCTGAAAGTATGGTCGGTCTCCTTGGGCAGGTTGTACTCCAAATATGAGAATTATAAGCAACAAAAAACCAGCATGTCAGTAACTCTCGGAAAGCTTCATATTTGGTTTTCTATCCTAACTCTTGCAAAATATTCTAATCAATAGAAAGGAAACATAGCTCCTCGTCAAATATTTTATATTGAGAAAGCATAAGAGCTCAAAAAAAAAAAAAAAAAAAGAAAAGACAGAAAATAATCAAGGAATATATGAGCCAAAGTACTCCCAGTTTAGAAAATCTCGTTAAGCACCTGATATCCATACGAAAGATGCCCATCGTCTGGAAGATCAAGGGCCATAATTCTGTCATGCGGCTGTAGAAGTGCTGTATAAACTTGGAAATTGGCAGGTGACCCAGATAAAGACTGCACATTGACTATAATAACAACAGGTCAGCGCATCCAAACAATCAGAAGAGATTATGTAGTGCAAAATCTTTCATATTATTTATAGACTAGCACTTGCTGTCAAATGTACGCTAAACCATAACTTCTACCCAACCATACCATCTCCTCAACCGTGCTTATGATGAAATTTACAATATAACTTCTGAGATTATCAGCACAACAAAAATGCATAACATTGAGAAGGGTTTCACAGAAGAGTCCCTAGGCTGTTGCATTCAATGACCACGAGCATGCAGAAGGGTTTAATGAAATAGTGTCCACAGCAGAAAGAGAGAATAGGCTTTAATGGCTAGTCATAACATGTCAGCCAACACTTCAGTCTCAGAGCCCTAGCGCATATGCATCACAAATAAACTTTCAATTGCTGCCACTCTGACCACCATATGTGCAATATTTCTGCAAGAAACACCAACTAGAATCTCTAATCAATTCGCTAAATACATTATATCCCAACTATATAAATTAATCACAGGCAATGCAAGCCAATAAAAATAGTTGAAATTTTACAATTTGGAAGTGTTACCAATGTTATCCTCTACTTTGTAAATAAAAATTGCACAAATTGAACAAAAATTGAAAATTTTCACGTAGCTGGACAAAACATTTTTGCATCTTCCACATATTTAAGACACAAATACGACAAAGACAATAGTTGACTAAAGTGATCCATATCTGAGAGATGGAGTGAAGTGCAATTGCAAATTCCTCACCATTTAGCAGGATCCAAGCGAAAGGTTTCTAATGCATGCTTTTGGCATAAAGTTTATGCCATGTCAATGAACCTGAATGATTGACAATAGCCTAAATTTAGGCTAATCCATATGACAAAATATATACTCATTGAGATTGAGAGAGAGGTCATTGTACTCATTCCCACCATGGTATCTAACACCAGGATAACCTTCACTAACTTTGTTGGTCATGACAGGCCCAACAGCTTGCTTTACAGACGCTGATGTAAAATTCTCTGATGGAATCAGCTCAAGTTCCTTCATTTTCAGAACAAAATTAAAATCCCTTGAGGAAATCAAACCAAACTAAACCATAATCCACTTACAAGCTGGGGGGAGGAAAGCCTAATACTGGACAGCAAAAGGAATTTGTAGTAACAATTTCAATACAGATTGGAGGACAAGAACTCTAAATGTCATGAACCCAAACTCAATATCATGAATATTATTTAAATTCGATTTGAATTTCAACTGGGGATTCAAACTCGCAATGTAATTTTGAATTATGCGAGACTGAGAGAAAGAGAGAACCTTCCATTGTCTAGTTTTCTTAAGCTCGATAATGTCGGCAATCTCGGGATCAACTTCTTCCAGAGGAGCATTCAATTGTTTCTGCCACTGATATGAAAGAAAAAATTGCATCAGTATCAACTCATAGCATGGAGAGAGAGAGACAGAGTTGATTGGCTTACAGATACGCGAGATTTCTCCTTCTTGTAAAGAGCTTCGTTAGATAAAGACGACTACGAGTTTTGAATAAACACAACCGAATGAATCAGTTGTTGGTAGAATTTTGAAAAATCAAATCACATGATAAAAGGGAAGTAAAAAACAAACCATGTAGTAAATAGAACCGCCATTTGAGAGACGCTGCATCGGCTTCTCCAGTGAACAAGATAGCCTCCGTAGCGCCATTGCCCTTGCCATCTCTCTCTCTCTCTCCTCCCCTCTCTCTGTCACTTCTTTTGGGTTAGTTTTTGGTGGAGCAAAATACTTGTGGGCTTTTGTCGTGTCCTCGCCATCCCAGTCCCAAGATTGAGCTCACCAGCGACGCCAATTTTCTTCATTTTTTTTCTGGGAGAGGGAAAACGATATCAGTTGTCTTCAGCTATGATTTATTGGCGCCAGCGCCAATTTCTCTCTCTCTAGCCCAGTCACTGGTCACAAGCAGCTACCATCTCACTTCCACGCATTTCAAAATTAATCAAATACCCTCCAACTTCCAATTTATTTAGGGCCATTGATTTTGCTCATAATTCTCAAAATCTATCATTCCTCCGTACCGCATCTTACCACGTTTTTTTTTTTTAAAAAAAAAAACCTAACAAATATTTTGAAATTTGGTCATAGGAAATATAAAATATTAATAATAAATAGTGATATATGGTATTAAAAATTATTAAAAATGTTATGTAAATTATCGTGACATTTTTTATGAATTTAATTATTAAAACATTAAATAATATTTTTATACAATTATTTTGTAATTTAAATTTATTAATAACAAATAAACCTACAAATATAATTTTGATAGAAATAGAAAGTGGGATTGGCTTTTTTATTTTCATTTTTTTAACAGAATGTTGGTTAAATTACACATAAAGTTGATTTTTTGTATATATTATTTTAAGTAAAAATTTTGTTTTATTATCAACTTAAAAACTTTTATTAATTAAATTAAATCATGTCCCTAAATACATTTCTTAAATTCCTTCCTAAAATACTAATAACAATTAAGATAATTATAAATATATATATTTGAAATACTTAAACAACTCAAGGTGGTATTTAGTTAAAAGATAAAAAAATCAAGATTTTCGGTGACCTATTTGTTTTGTATATAAAATAAAATAGCCAAATATTTTTAAAAGTTGTAATTTAAAGAAAAGAAAAAGAAAATGCCACCGGAGATAATTCGATTAGAAAGCTTGGAGTGCTCCCCGAGAGAGGGGAAGGATGCATCACACCAAAACCAGTCCAGAAAGCCCCATCCAAACTTATTGTTTTTTAGCCACAAAGTGGTTCTTTTTTTTTTTTTTTTTTTTTTTTTGGATATCGTGATTTGATCACCGTTTAGTATCTAGAGATTCATATCGATTAATCTGTATTGATCGCTGTATGACCCATTTTATGGGAATAAATCTCCAAATATTGTTTTTTCGTATTCAGAGGGAGTCGAATTTTTAATTTGATTAAAAAAAGAAAATATTCATTCTACCTACGTCAATAAGTGTCGATAAAATTTGGCCAGAGGATCCCAATCTTGCTTCTAAGGGTCGCTTTCTGGAGCAAAATTGTTGGGCTGGGCTTCAACAATTCATGACATCCGCTAGGGTGTTTTGCCATTATCAAATTAGACCTTATTATCTATGGTTCAGTACCTTCCATATTATGGTTTTTACGTGGGCCTAAAATTTCAAAATGTTAAGTGTTATTATTATTTTTTAATAAATCATCTATAATTTCCGATAAACATGTTGCGCTGATTAAATTCTATTCGAGTCGAATTGATTTCTTAAAAGAATAAAATTATTTTGATATTTATTTTTTCAGTATACAAAAGTTAAATCTAAAATTTTATTCGGTATTTGGTTATTGGAGTACCTAGGTATCTTATATATATATATATATATATATTTTCGTTCTAAAGAGAGAAGAAGGCTTGCACACCAATAAGGGGAGCAACAATAAATGTAAAGAAGCCTCCCACAAGTGAGAGGTGCCAATCCGGCTACAAGACCAAGCACAACTGCATTTAGTTTTTCTTTTTTAAGATTTGTCATTCAATACGAAGGAAATGATAATGACAATCATGCTACGGAGTTGAAGGGTGTTCGAACTCATTAAATTAAGCTTTAAACAAGTCTACTTATTTAAATGCACCAACAAGTTTAAAACTTGTATTCCAATTCATCTTCAATTCGTTAAACCAAATAAACAAGCTGAAATTAACCAAATGAATGAGCTAAACTAGAATACAAACAGCCTAAACTAAATTCCAATCTTAAAGACAGCAATGTTGGTTTTTTTGGGTGAAGGAGAGGTCAGCATTTAGAAACCTAAAAGAGCATGGCATACAGTTCATGAAGAAGATCATACATGGTTATGACCCTCTTTGTCCACCCACATCCCTCGGTCTACTTTCCAAGTGCATGTTTCCTCATGGTCGGCATTCTAAGCCTCTTGTAGTCGGTCCAATCTTTACTTACTTTGAATAAACCCTTCGTTTGCAAATGCAAGGACACTGTCATCCACCAATAGATATAGTTAAATAATTTGGGTATTAGAATTATTAAGTAATAGACTCAAGATGTTTCATTCCATAAAAAAAAATATATTTTTCAGAATTTTTAACGTCAGATGTTATGTGATGTTAATAAATTTGGTCCAACAATTTTAACCTAAGGAAGAGGCCCCTTGAGGATGAACTCGAAAAGATGAAACCCACACCATTAGATCGGGAGAAATTGGCAACTCCCACTCCCTCCACTTTTGTGCAATCGACCTTATGGTTCAAATGAGAAATTGAGCACATGTTTTATAAGTAGCCTAGACGCAGAAGAAAGAGGATTCTTGTTCCGGGAATTCTCTCTCTCTCTCTCTCTCTCTCTCTCTCATCCCCCTTGAAACCCCTCTATTGTGAACATTTAAGAATTTTCAATGTCCAAACTTTGAGAAAAGGTATATCATTATCCTGTATTATCCTTTTCTTTCTTATCAAATTATTAATTAGTTAAATTTATAGTTAATTTGAATCCAAAAATCAAATTACAACAAGGGGTAAACAGTGTGGCATGAAATTACGGGGTTCATAGGGTGAAGATGAAAAAAGGGGAATCCAAGGGAAGGTAGGTGAGAGACGATATGGAAGATTGGAGACATGCCAATAATCGAGTGGCTGAAATATTTTTATTTGACAGAGTACACACTTGCTTCTCTGCAACATCAAAATTCCCTTTTAGGAAATTAGAGAAAGGTACAAGAAAATAGTCCCCACAAGGCCTCGGCGGGTGTGGAGGTCTTTGTTTGGTTGTACCAATACCATATGCTTAGTGCTACTACACTTCTTTCTCTTTTTTCTCTTCTTATTTTTCTGAAAAAAGGAAAATATAAGAGAGGATCAACCATATTATTTCTTTTAACCATTATTATAATTTTTTCATTCATTATAAAATATTTAATTTATTTTGTAATTATTATCATTTTAGATCTTGTAATACTGTTAAAATACCAAATAATTTCAATATTCTTGTATAACTCGAATCTTTTGAGATAATTATATTGCTTTGTCTATTTTTAATTTTTTAACTTTTACAATAATAATTTTTTTAATCTTTTCTTATCTAATTTATTTAAAGAAATGCATCAGTTATATAAGATTTTTATAATATATGCGATTTCTGGATATCAGATAAATTTTCCTTTTATTTTTTTGTCTCTCTTGTTAATAATGTGGAAGAGAATGGTGAGTCCAATTCTTATCAACAAATTGTGAAAATTTAATTTTGGGCAAGAACAAGAGGTCTTAATCTTTACATTTCTCTCTCTCTAATGAAGTACCGATATCTGGTAATTATATTGATTTTGACTAAATCTGGTTTTACTCGGATTGAACTTTTAAGGAATAAAATTCTCATCGTATTTATTTTTTTATATATAAAATTTGAATATTTAGTATCAGTAAAGGTATGCTGCATTTTAAATAATAAATTATTAGTCAAAATACGATATATTCTTCTAAATTCTTATTTTGTTTATCTTACCTCTAAAACTCATTTTTATATTTACATTTACATTTACATTTACATTGATTTTGTGGAAATGCACAACACTAGCATCTAGAGTTTTCATTCCCTTAAAACTTTGAGAGCCAAATGAATAAAGTGAAAATTTAGAAGTATCGCATGGCTCGATGGGATCTAAAAAGTATATAATATAATGAAAATTTTTTTCATGACCAACTTTTTCATAAAAATTAACATCTCTCTCTTTTTGAAATTTAACATACATAATCTTAAAAGATTATTCAGATACCAAATATATAATAAAAAGAGGATCAAACGAGAAAATGAGATAAGAAAAAGAGATCATGAGACTTTATTACCAAGAAGGTGGTCAAAGGGACTGTGGCAGTATTCTCAGCCATGAGGGAGGTGGCACGGGCTACACATGTCTAGCCCCAAGCTCGTCGAGCCAAAGGAGACCTAAGAGCAAAAATCCAGCTTAATGGCATGGGTAACCCAACATGAACATAATTGAAGGCAGGCACAATGCCAACTCACGGGCCATGAAGGTGTACACCATCATATGCGAGAAAACATGGGTTGCTGCTCATGTACAACTCACATCAGGCCCAGGTATGCAGACCTAGGACTTCTGGGTCATAGGGGGATCACAATGTATCCAGTAAGGTATTAGGCCACAGTGCATAGGCTACTCGGGCCCAGGGACATAGAGCATAGGCTTGTTAAGCCTAGCTTAAGTACTCGTCCAACAAGACCAACTCTGGCATATGAATTATGGGAGGTTCCAGAACATTCTAGGCCATTTTTGAATGTTGTAGTAAGATCTTGACTTGTACATAGAGCCATGTAGAGACTAGATTAGTGTAAAGGATTGTAAAATATTTTAAAGATATTCTAGGGACCAAGTGTTATGGGCAGCTTGTAGAATTCTTTGAAATACTCAAGAGTCCTTGGCTTGCCTATAAATAGGCTAAACCCCCTCATTTGTATCAATCAAGCATTCGATCAAGTAATCAAGCAATACAAGCTCTTTACAATCTTTTTTACTTGCTTTCCTTTCTTTTTCCTACACTTAGATCCTTTAGGAATAGGTTGAACTATCAGCATCTCTTAGTTAATCTTTGAGAGTGTCAATACCGCACAGGCTGAGTGTGTAAGCAAAGAGTCAACTCGTGATAGTTGGTATCAAAGCCAAGCCTTACGCAAGTTTGTGGGATAAGCATGGCTTTTGCTTTTGAAGTGTTTAATCGTACAAAGCTTAACTGTGAGCATGCTGACATGGAGACCAACAAAAGTGCCAGAGGTGGCAAGGGCTGAAAGGATAAGGGTATCCAGGAGGTGATGACTTCTTTTGAGAAGACACTAGCAAGGGTAGAGCTAGCCATTACTGATCACAATAACTGATAAGAAGAGTTGGACCAGCGCGTGCTACAACTCAATGGGGAAGAGCTGTGGGAGGGCATGCAAGGTACTCTTAATTGGGCAGCTGATGGCCTTCTCATGGGAGATGAGGCTTTTTGACTCATGTTCAAATCTCTTTTGGATGAAGTTGCTAAGCTCAAGGGTGAGCTTGAGGCATGCAAGGCACAATTGGTAAGAGGTGCCATCTTGCCAAACTGAGAGTCATCACTCATTTAGGAGAAACTCCACAAGCTAAGGGCTGAACCCAATGTCTACAAGGCATAAGGGCCAATAGGTGCTGTTGTGGCTGCCCCAAGGATTAAGGTGCCACATCCTGAGGCTTATGGAAGGATTTGAAAAGCACAGGACATAGAGAACTTCCTCTATATGCAGGACTGATACTTCGATGAACTTGACATATTGGATGATGCTACCAAGCTACGCATGGCTCCACTTTACCTTAAGAACACCGTGTTGGTATGATGGAGACATAGGTTCGATAATGTGCACAGGGGAGCTAATGTCATTACCACGTAGGATGGATTCAAAGTCGAAGTAAAGAGACAATTCCAACCCAAGGATACAAAGGATGAAGCTAGGGCAAAACTCCATAGGCTCCAACACAAGGATGACCATATTCAAGAATATGTGTAGAAATTCTCTAAGTTGATGCTTGATATTTTGGATATGGCCTCAAAGGAGGCCTTGTTCACATTCATAGACGATGTAAGCCATTGAGCCAAGCTCGAGTTGTATCATAGGGGCATGTAAAACATCACTCAAGCCATGGCCATATTGGAGTTTTTGTTTGAGTTCGAGTGGAAGGATGGCAACAAAGATAAGGGGAAAAGGCCTAACCAAGGACAAAGTGAGGGAGACCAGGCCGGGCCATCCCCAATGCCACATAATGCTAGCCAGAGCAAATTAGGCCAAAGTGGGAATCACAAGAGCAACAAGTCACAATAACCATGGAGGGATGCTTCTTGTGCCAAGGCCCACACTTTGCAAGGGATTTTCCAAGCTGCAACAAGATTGCTGCATTGGCACAAGGGTTATGCCAAGGTGAGAAGCAACAACATAGTGTGCATCCGACACCTTAATGCAGTCGAAGCTGAGGTAAATGACTAGCAAAGGGTCGAATGTATGTGGATGTTTTCCATAGCCACTAAGTGGTGGCCTTGGTAGATACGGGCACTAAGAAGAGATATGTAAGCCGGGAGACCACATGCACACTGGGGCCAATGTGGACGCCGTCTAAGGGGCAATTCAAAACTGTACATGATGAGTGGACACCATTTGAAGGGGAAGCCAAGAATGTGCCCACGTGCATGAGTGAATGGAAAGGTAAGGCCACCTTCTCTATTGCCTCAATGGATAACTCTAGTATAATCTTTGGCTTGGATTTCATAAATTACATAGAGGCCGTCATAGTGCCAAACAAGGGTACAACACTCGTAACGCAAGGTGAGGAGCCTTGCAAAGTAAACCTTTGCCATAAGAAGGAGTTAAGCCTACAACCGCTCAATAAGGGAATTCAACAGGGAAGGTCAATGCATGTGACAAGCGTTCATGAGAAGGATCCTTCAACATCCAAGCCAAGGTAACAAAAGTCTAAGAGGAGCTTGGGAGTGTTATGCTCAGGGACCAAGACAAGGGTCCTATTGCCAAATATAAGATTGGTGCTCCAAGCTACAAGAATATCATAGCGCCAATAGAAAGTGCAGTCGGGGGACAACTTTATGAACATAGGAATGGACATCAAGTGCACTTCTATTCAGCAAGGCATCGGGACGAAGGAGCCCAATGCTACACATGTCCAACTCAATGCTCATGAGCTTAATGGCATCCACATTGTAACCTAACATGAGCACAAGTAACCCAACATGAGCACAACCAAGGGAGCTCATGGGTACAATGCCAACTCACAGGCAACGAAGGCATGCACCATCATATGCGACAGAGCATGGGCCATTGCTCATGTGCAACTCACATCAAGTCCAAGTATGTTGAACCAGGACTCATGGGCCGTGGGGGATTAGAGCACATCTAGGAAAGTGCTCTGCCATAGTGCATAGGCTGCTTAGGCCCAAGGTTACACAGCATAGGCTACTCAGGTCCAACTTAAGTACTAGCCCAGTAAGCCCAACTTTAACATATGAACCATGGGAGGTATGTTGTAGTAAGGCCTAGACTTGTACATTGAGCAATGAAGGGACTAGATTAGTGTAAAGGCTGGTAAGATATTCTAGAAATGTTCTAGGGACCAAGTGTTATGGACAGCTTGTAGAATTATCTGGGATACTCAAGAGTCTTTGGTTTGCCTATAAATAGGCCAAGCCCCCTTATTTGTACCAATCAAGCATTCGATCAAGCAATCAAGCAATACAAGTTCTTTACAAACTTTCTTATTTGCCTTCCTTTCTTTTTCCAATACTTAGATCCTTTAAGCACAGGCTGAACTAGCAATGTCTTTTAGTTAATTTTTGAGAATGCAAGTGCTGCATGGGTTGAGTGGGCAAGCAAACTTTTATTTATTTCATAGTTCTACTTTCAATTGTTTTATGATTAAGAAGATTTTTTTTAATTGGTCATTATTATAACTAAATCTGTTTAAATATCTTATTCTCTTCATTATAATATATAATTAGATTTTGAAATATTTTTAATAGAAAATTTTCATTTTTATTGTAGATAGACTCCTATTGCCCAGTGTTGGGATTTTAACTTATAAAACACCATCGTGACAATTCTTCTAGCTCTCTCTCTATCTCTGGTTATGATAGGAGATGATGGTGTGGTTTCGTGGCCATTAAAGTTGTTTTTGCTCTATCCTTCACCAAATTGTCAATTTCATTCTGATTCGAGAGAAGTAGCACACATTAAAGGTCCTAATCAATTCCATTGTGAAACTGCTAATGATTAATATAGACCTCATTCTTTACTAGTTTTTCTTACTTCCTTTATTAGTTCGTAGAGACTATCCCTAACTTTCATAACTCTTGCAAATTTTTTGAAAATCACTTCAAATAAAATTTTATTAAATCAGTCGTTAAACACTTTTTTTTTCTTTTTTAAATTTTAGTAGATTATTTTTTTCCCTTAGGAAGTAGTGAATTAGCCAATGCAATCTTCTACTTTGGTCATTAAGTACTTTTTAAAAATAGTTTTACTTGCAACAATGTGCCCAAGAGGTCCCAAAACAACTTGGCTGTCAATGCTAGCTCCCTATAACTACTTGATCATTTGATATTACCAATGAAAGGACTATATGGGGACGTTGACACTCTAAAAACATTTCGCACTTTTTAGTTTGATAATCTCTCAAATTTAAATTTATTTTCTTTTTCATAACTAGATAGTAGTTTTAATGACTATAAAATTGTTTTCTTTGGTCTATTTTCCATTCATAGATTTTGGCAAGGGCTTCACTTTAGTGGACACGTCCAAATATAGGTTATATATAATACATATTAATCTAATAAAAGTAATCTATAAATTATCATAGGTGCTCAATGATTTCATAAATATGACTCGGACAAACTAGGGGCTTGTTTTAAATTTTGTTTGAACAATAGCCCCTTCAAGTAAATTAAAAAAAATCAATAATTATAATTATTTTACACTAAAAACATGAAAAGTTATCATTATTAAAAATATTTGAATATAGAAAGATAGATAAATATAATTCTAATATTATATTAAAGAATAAAAACATGGAAGCAATATGATAATTTGTAACCATAATATTCCATTATTTCAATTAATTATTACAATAAATTATATTTATGTAAAGAAAACTTATTGTTACGAATATAGAAATATAATATTACAAATATAAAAATATAAAAAATATGAAAAGTCAAATATTTTCAAAATCAAATTATTTATTTATTTGATTTTGATACTTAGTGTATTCTAATATCTTATCTCAAAATTAATATAGTATTCGTCTTGGACATTCATTATCTCCTGGCATTCATGAATTGTTATCCCCTTCTGGGGAGGTTTATATAGCTTTATTACGTGACATCCAGGGTTTAGCTTCCTTTAGAGGTTAGCTTTCTGCTTCACCCTTGTGACATAAAAAATTGGTATAATCAAAATCTAGATAGAGGATTTAAAATCCTTGGGGGTGTTTTTGTAACCTTGAATAGTAGTTAGTTTTTTTTTGGAATGGATTAACTCTGGTTCTAGTTCTAACTCTTGACTTATGCTCTGGCTCATACTCTAACTCATACTCTAACTCTGACAAGCTCTGGCTTATAATAGAAAAATATGAAGATGACTTTGTCCGTGGTACTATTGGCGCATAAATAATTCTTTTTACAAAATAAACTCTAATATCATATTAAAAATATTGAATATAGGAAGATAGAAAAATATGACTCTAATACCATATTAGAAAATATATAAATATGGTTCTCATACTATGTTAGAGAATATAAATATAGACACGATATAATAATATGTAACCCTAATATTCTATTGTTTTAATTAATTATTACAATAAATTAGATTTATATAAAAAAATCATTATCACAAGTATGTCAATATAATATTACAAACATAGAAATATAAAAATAAGGAATATCAAATATTTTCAAAATCAAATTAATAATTGATTTTGATACATAATATATTTTATCATTCTCTCTCAAAATAAAAGTGGTATAATAAAATTCATTTAAATTTGAAAGAGAGTCTAAATAGAGGATCTAAAGTCTTAGGGGAGTTTTTACAACCCTAAAGAGTTGTTATTTATTTATTTTATGTGGAATGAACTAGCTCTGGTTTTGTTTCTCGCTCTGATTCCTAGCTTAGCCTATGACTCTGGCTCTAATTTTTGCTCCGGTTACTCTCGTTCATCATAACAATATGAAGTTGGATCTGACTTTGGATGCGTGAATAAATTTTACAAAGAGATCTCTAATACCATATTGAAAATATTTGAATATAGGAATTTAGATTAATATGATTCTGATATCATATTAAATAATATGAATATGAAAGTAATATAATAATATGTAATCATAATATTCTATTGTTTTAATTAATTATTACAATGAATAGAGTTTATTTAGAAAATTTAATATCACAAATATAGAAATATATTATTACAAATATAAAAATACAAAAATAAAGAAAATCAAATATTTTTAAAATCAAATCAATTATTAATTTGATTTTGATACGTAATATTCATGAATTAAGTTTAAGCATATGGCATTGTATAAATTAGGGAGCGAAAACCCACAGAAAAAGGCCCTCAAAAATGTTGTTAAAAGAAAACATAAACTATCCTACTCACATGGTACTCCAAGGCCAGCCCTAGCGGTCATCGTATTTGTTGTGAAATCCAAATCCCATCCCAACTTCTCTCTCTCTCTCTATCTCTCTGTCTCTCTCTCTCACACACACAGAGACAATTCTAAAAGCAATCCCATTTGAGCCTCCAAACATAATATCAAATCAACCCAACCCCTCTCTATGCTTAAATGAACAGATATATTGTTGCTGATGATGATCTAACTAGCTGCCGGGGATCCTCGTGCTTTCCAAGTTTCTTACCTTCCCTAAAAACATGCTTTCCTAGTCACAACAAAGAGTATTCTCACATTTGTGTACGCGGTAACAAGAATACTCGTACAAACAAGTACAAGTTATTTTGGAGAAAACTAATAATGAGGATTGCGAGAGAAAGGAAGAGCATATATGGATCAAAACCTTTGACGTTAAATTATGATGCTGTTAGTTATTCCAAGAATTTCGATGAGGGATGCCATACCGATGATTCCCCAAGTTTTGGTGTGAGAGTTCATAAGAGTTTCAGAAGAGATTGCCATAAGAAATGTCATTTCTAAGTCTATCTTTTTCTTTTAATTACCATATTGTAAATACAATTCAACCGATGTCTAGTCACTCAGTGACTGAACAATAATATCCCTTAATTAGTTTAAATTTTATGTATGATAAAAATAAGTGTCGAGAGAGTTTTATCTTTTAAGGGTTTAATTTGATTCGAATCGAATTTTTGAATTCAACATTATTATTAGATACCAATAATCTATATAAAAAAATTCAATGCAAGTTTTTTTCTCAATATAATTTCTTCTTTATTTATTATTTACGTATTTTATATCTCTATTTGGATTTTGATACTCCTTTCCTTATTGTAACTTTCTGATCTTCATCTTGTTTTTTGTTCTTTGTGACATTACAATACTTCCTTGTATTGATATTTGAATCATTCACTACAAAACAAATGTCCTATCCAAATGAACGAAAACTGTTTGTAAAAGCCACTAAAACCGTCAGCAGAATCTTCTTTGACGGATGGGCCTTTAGTTGGTTATACACCAATTGAGATAGGTCTATCCCGACGGTTTTGGTCATCGTTCGAGCATATCTTGGGTTTATACTGATGGTTAGAAAAGCGTTAGAAAAAATTATTATCTTTTATCGTCGGTTGTCATATGTGTTAGGAAAAAGTACAATCTTTTATCATCAGTTACCACACGAATTAGGAAAAGTTAATACCTTTTATCATCGATTTGAAAAGTGTAGGTAAAAGTTACTGCCTTTCATTATCGGTTATCATATGTGTTAGCAAATGTTACTGACTTTTATCATCGATTACCACGTGTTAGGAAATGTTATTTTCTTTTATCATCAATTACCACAACTATTAGGAAATATTCTGTCATTTATCTTCGATTACCAAATGTGTTAGAAAATATTATTATTTTTTATCGTCAGTTATCATAAGTATTAGGACATGTTACTGTCTTTTATCGTCAGTTACCACATATGTTAGTATAAATTACTGTTTTGTATCTTCGGTTACCACAAGTGTTAGCAAATGTTACTATCTTTTATCGTCAGTAACCACAATATTAGGAAAAGTTATTATTTTTTATCGTCGTTATCGCAAGAGTTAAGAAAATTATTGCATTTTATTATTGGTTACCACAAATATTAGGAAATGTTATTGTATTTTATCGTCGAATAGCACAAGTGATAAGGAAAATTTACTATTTTTTATCGTTAGTTACCACATAATATTAATAGTGACGATTTTTTCAAGATGATATAAATTTGAAATACCATAGATAAACTAAAAGACTATAAAATAAATAAATTACAAAAATAATGTAAATGTAACAAGAATTATATTAATATGTAAGAATGATTGATATATTGATTTGTAAGTAAAATGATAGATACATATAAGACTAAAAAAAGAAGAAGAAAAGATTGCATATTCTACAACTGCATGACTTCTGAGATGTTCAAACAAAAATTGTTCACTTCGATCACAAAAAATGTTAGCATCACAATTTGAAGACACAATCCCAAAATCTAAACCAGATAATTCCAAAATTAAGTAGATAACTAAATTATAGTGACCAACTTCATACACAATCTTTCATATCAATTTA
This sequence comes from Dillenia suffruticosa, assembly GCA_033439265.1. Lineage (NCBI taxonomy): Eukaryota > Viridiplantae > Streptophyta > Magnoliopsida > Dilleniales > Dilleniaceae > Dillenia > Dillenia suffruticosa. Next base: position 7,060,245 of record JAVTVX010000027.1, read on the forward strand.
TTCATAAAATCCAGTAGTGAAATGAATATAATTATATGGTGACATTATAAAAAATGGTTATAAATAAAAATATTGTATTTTAAGATAGAGTTAGGTAGTGATGATAACGGTTGGCTTTATATGCACTATCTACATCTAGTATTGGAGAAATCTAATAATACAAATAATTTGAATTATTATTCAGAAACATATATAAAATTAGTAATATTATGCTGAAGAACAGAGAAATGACGTTTGTATCTGAATACTAGCAACAAGTCTTGCTTTATTAACTAGATTCAACAATTCATCTCATTGTTCACTTCCAGTATGCATAGAACATGCATAAGAATATTGCTTACCAAATTAGTAAGATTGCGATTTTGTTCCAATAATTGTTCCATCATAACAATTATATCTTCATTCTCAGCTCTGGTTAGATACGTAGATTTACGTTGTGATGGACTTGTAACCTTCTCCACACATCTGATTCTTCCTCTTAAATCAGACTCTTTAACTTTAGAGACGATGCCACTTCTTCAAGATAAATTCGAACTTTCTACTTGTCATTCTTCAATGCCAGTAGATTCCATTCCACTTTTCATCATTTCTTGTAAGAAGTGAAGTAAATCAAATCTCAATTTCTCATAACATATCAATTAGAATTACATGAAAAATATTCATCCATACTACAACTTTTGATACCTTTTTAAAAACTAAATTGCCATCTGATTGTGTTTTATTTGTAATATAAAACTCAACTCTAGAAAGTTTTGTCCCAGCAAATTGTATCATCTGTGTAAGTGAAATACTAATTGTATTTCTTTGTAATGATCTTGTACAAGAGAATATGACTTACATATATACACATCAACCTAGTAAAAATTGGAAAGAGAATCAAGAGGTCAACCGAGTTACAACAGGAAAGAGAATAATGGGTAATAGAATAAAATACATAATTGAAGGCTAATTATGTGCCTAAATCTATGCACATTAACACCCCCCTCAAACTTAAGGGGGGATAGTAGAGACCAACTTGAGTTTGCGAAGTAAAAGATTGAACCATCCAAGAAGATGAGATTTAGTGAAAAGATCAGCAGTTTGATTTTCAGAAGAAACCGAAACAAGTTGTAAAGTGCCACGTTGGAGATGTTGTCGAACAAAGTGACAATCGGTTTCAATGTGTTTGGTTCGTTCGTGGAAGACATCATTATGAGCAATTTGAATGACACTACGATTGTCACAGTATAAAATAGTAGCAGAAGAGTGTGTAACACCCATATCCTCAAGTAACCAACGGAGCCATAGTAGTTCAGATGTAGCATCTGCAAGTGCTTGATATTCTGATTCTGTGCTAGAGCGAGAGGTGACTGTTTGCTTCTTACTGCGTCATGAAATGAGGGAGTCACCAAAAAAGAAACAGTAACCAGTGGTGGATCGACGATCAGTAGGGTCCCCGGCCCAATCAGCATCAGAGTATCTGGACAAAGTCAATGATGAATGAGCAGAAAAATGAAGGCCATGAAGGAGAGTGCCTTTGACATATCGGAGAATACGAAGAATGGCAGTAAAGTGAGTGGTTCGTGGAGCAGACATAAACTGGCTAACAATGTGCACAGCATAAGCAATATCAGGGCGAGTCACTGTAAGATAAACAAGACCACCAACAAGTTGCCAATATAGAGTAGGTTCAGGAAGAGGTGTACCATCAAATGGAGTTAACTTAACATTTGTGTCTAATGGTGTAGAAGCAGTAGATGAGTCTGTGATGCTAGATCTAGATATTAAATCAGAAGCATATTTGGCTTGAGATAGATAGTACCCATCAGAGCTAGACGAGACTTCAAGACCAAGAAAGTAATTGAGTGATCCCAAATTTTTCATCTCAAAATGATGACTAAGATAATTCTGTAAGTCAGAAATGATCAAAGAATCATCACCTGTAATAATCATATCATCCACATAAAGCAGCAAAAGAACAACACCCTTGTCAGTACGACGAATAAATAGTGCAGAATCATGAGAACTAGAGATAAAACCAAAACGTGTAATAGTAGAGCTGAATTTGGCAAACCATGCACGAGGAGCTTGCTTAAGACCATACAAAGCACGACGAAGAAGACAAACTTTCTGTGGAAGATGAGAATACCCAGGTGGAGGATGCATATAGACTTCTTCATTCAGATCTCCATTAAGAAATGCATTTTTAACATCCATCTAAAAAAGAGACCAATGTTTGGCTGCAGCAACAGCCAAAAGACTTCAGACAGAGGTCAATCGAGCAACAGGAGCAAACGTTTCTTCATAATCGATGCCGTATTCCTGAGTATAACCTTTGGCAACCAAACGCGCTTTATATCGCTTAATAGAACCATCAAAGCGAGTCTTAATTTTATAAACCCATTTACATTCTATAACAGTTTTACCCAAAGGAAGATCAACTAAATCCCAAGTGTGAGTTTTCTCTAAGGCCTGAAGTTCTGCAGACATTGTTTGCTGCCACAAAGGATTAGTACAAGCCTCACTATAAGAATGAGGTTCGTGTAAAGAGATAATAGTAGAAAAACAATGATAATCTCTAAGATGATGTGGAGTGTCTCGCACTCGACTGGAGCGACGAAGAGGAGGAACAGGATCATCAGAGGAAGCAGGTTCTGGAAATGCAGAGGCAGAGGAGGGATCAGATACAGTAAGCTCAGTAAAAGAATCTGAAATAGAAGAGTCTATAGCAGAGGAAAGAAATAATTCCAGTGAAGGATCAGTAAAAAAGTGTTGAGAAGTAGAGAAAGAACTATAGAATTTGGATAATGTAGAAAACATGGTGTGTTCCCAAAAGGTGACATGGCGAGAAATACGTAGTTTGCCAGAAATAGTATCCCAACAACGATAACCTTTATGTTCTATCCCATACCCAAGAAAGCAACAAAGACTAGCACGAGGTTCAAGTTTAGTATGTTCATGGGGATTAAGAAGAACAAAACAAGCATATCCAAAAGCCTTGAGAGTAGAGTAGTCAGGTGCCTTGCCATGTAATCGTTCAAAGGGAGAGAGATTTTGAAGAACTGGAGTAGGGAGACGATTAATAGTATAAACAGAAGTAAGAGCAGCCTCACCCCAAAATTTTTCAGGACAGGATGCAGAAAGAAGGTGAGCACGAACAGAATCTAAGATATGACGATATTTACATTCTGCGTGACCATTCTGCTGAGAGGTATAAGGGCAAGATCGTTGGAGAATAGTGCCCTGTTGTTTGAGAAACTGGAGAAGGATAGAATCCTGATACTCCATTGCATTATCAGTACGAAGAATTTTAATAGGACACGAAAATTGAGTTTTAATCATGGTAACAAAATCAATATAAATTTGGGGTAATTCAGATCTATGCTTGAGAAAGTATAGCCAAGTGAATCTCGAATAGTCATCGATGAATAAAACAAAATATCGATAGCCATTCACAGTGGGAGTAGGAGCAGGACCCCAAATATCAGAGTGAATTAAGCCAAAAGGAGTATCACAAATAGAGTTATTATTATTAAAGGACAAAGCATGTTGCTTTGCTTGTGGACAATGTAAACAATCAAAAGACTCAAATTTAGAAAGGCCTAATGAATCACTAGAAATCAAGGATCGGATTTTATGAGCAGATGCATGACTAAGACGGAGGTGCCATTGATATGTCAAGGGAATGGTGGTAGAAGCAGAAATCTATCGTTGAATAGGAATGTGAAGAGATGTGAGCTCAAATAATCTGCCCACCTTGCGTCCCGTTCCAAGAATCTGTCCCGTCTAAAGGTCCTGAACCTGACAACCAAGAGGAGAAAATGAAACAGTAAGACCAAGATCACACAATTGACCAACAGAGATTAAGTTTAAGGCTAGACTAGGAACAAAATAAGTATCGGGAAGGGTAAGGGTAGAGGTAGTTGCTGTGCCAGTATGAGTAATGGTTATACTATTACCATAAGCAATATGAATAGAGGGAAGTGAACTAGCAGGAGTTGGTTTAGACAATAGAGAAAATTGAGAAGTCATATGATTACAACAAGCAGAATCAAGGAGCCAAGTATTATTGGGGTGACAGGCAGAGCAGTGGAGGAAGGAATCACTTGTTTAAGAAGAGTTTCTAGATCCCTAATAGTAAGAAAAGGGGAAGAGGACTCATGAGAGGAAGCAGCAGCAGCAGCAGCAATGGTAGAGGATCCAGGTTTAGAGGAAGATTTCGATTTCGTCGAATCCCCCTTAGGACGAGATGGGCGAATTGGACAATTTTCTACAATATGGCCATGTTTATGATAGTATCTGCACTCAACAGTAGGACAAGTAGCGAATGTATGACCAAGGTTGCGGCAATTCTTACAGAAGGCAGATCCAGAGTTGGAGCGAGGCTGAGTGATTGTAAAAGCAACTTCTGATGAATGCGGTTTGAATAAACCAAGACGAGTTTCCTCAAACAGAGTTTCTTTAACCGCAGCATCCAAAATGGGTAATGGAGCACGATGTAACAGAGCAGCACGTACTGATTCATATTCAGGACGAAGTGCCATAAGGACTTGAATGAGACGAAGATGATCATCACTGATTTTAGCTTGGGATAACTGATTCCATACAGGTTGAATGATGGCAAGAAAGTCATTAACTGACTGTCCCGACTCTTGCTTAAGGCTATTTAGAGTAGTGAGCAACTGATAATAATATGCAAGACTAGTAGTTTTATACCTATTAGACAAAAAATCCTAAATTTCTTTTACAGTATCAAAGTCAGCAAACTGAATATGAATGGATGAAATAGAAGTATTGCAAAACCAAGTAATGATCTGATGATTTTTGCTATCCTAATCCTAAAGACGTTCAGCATATGTCGCATCATTTTCATTTGTATCACGAATTGGTTTGACAATATCACCGGTAATAATACGCCAAAGTTTACGTCCAATTAAAAAACTTTTCATACGTTGAGACCACAATGTATAATTAGAGCCATCCAAGATAGTACCAATAGGACAAGAAACTTCAGATTTGTCCATATCAAGAAACCAAAAGAAGAACCAAACAGAGACAAAAAAAAATAATTTAGAGAAAAATAAATAAATAAACCGACTAACAAGAGCTACCAATCGGGTCACAAATCAATTGTGACAATGAGAGCAAGAGACAGAAACAAATTGATAGCTCGAAAACCTAGAGAGAGCAGGGCTCTGATACCATGTAAGTAAAGTACTAATTGTATTTCTTTGTAATGATCTTGTACAAGAGAATATGACTTACATATATACACATCAACCTAATAAAAATAGGAAAGAGAATCAAGAGGTCAACCGAGTTACAATAGGAAAGAGAATAATGGGTAATAGAATAAAATACATAATTGAAGGCTAATTATGTGCCTAAATCTATGCACATTAACAATATGTAATGGTAAAAATAAACTATTTTGAAGTATTATGTGGGTAAAATTAATTGCAAGATAAATCCTTTATACCTTCTCATGTTTGAGCTTGGCAAATAATTTCAATCATAAGTAATATGGATCATTCAACTTTACACGACATTCTGAATTTTTTTTACTAATTTCCTAGTATAGAGAAAAATGTATTAAAACAATAAGTGGATTGTATTATAAAATACTAGTAAGAAAACTTGGTAACTTGTACCTTTCATTTATCACTGAACCAGAGTGTAACAAACTCTATATATTGATTTGGATTAACCCTTTCATCTTTCATTCTCTTGATATTTTTCATCAAACTACTTTAATTTCAAAGTATTTTTATAACTCTTCTATTTGTCACACAAATTTTCAACAATTTATTTCTTAGTATCATCTCTAAGTGATTTGAAAGTAACCTTTGACTATAATTAAAATAAAAGATATATGTAAAGAATAAAATTAGATATATTAATTTCTCTTTTATGTCATTGAGTAATAAAACTAGATATCTATATAATTTCTCACATATCGTATGTATACTCTGTTGACATGTCACGTCAAATCATATAGTTTATAAAGCAATCAAATGTATTCTAATTATAGAGTCAAGGAATCTGGTAAAAATCATAATATCGATTCCTATTGTTTGATTTAATTCGTTCATTTCAACTATCATGTACTTTCCTTTTTCTAAATCCCAAACATTTTGATAGCGCGTTGAGTCTCTACATTTCTTGACAACTGGTCAAAATAAAAAATAAAAAATTAAAAATGGATAATTACTTGATAGTATGTTAATATTAAATCTTAAATTAAATAGATTTGTTTATCTTTAAATGTGGGGTAACATCTTGGGATGATTGGGCATATTCAAACTGAACTTCTTTTTGTGATGGTTGTAATTCTTCGTGGTTACTTACAACACTCATTTGTTATTTATTTCGTCCCATATTTATAGTTGGAAAATTTTAAAATTTTTCGAATACCCATTCCCAACACAATCTAGTAGAACCCAGCACAACAAAGTGTTTTTTTTATAGAAAAAAAATGCTATTACCTTTTGATGAAACTTTGCAAAGTCATTGTTCATCTTGTAGTTTTGTTAGTGTCTGAATATATATTTTGGAGAGATTCAGTAAGAGCTTTAGTAAGATCTTTGGATGGGCCCGGAACCTGAAAATATACTTGACTGATTGTATAGATTTCAGGGGAATGAAAGTTTTCGATTTTTGGTTGAAAATATATTTGGTTGAGTTAGAGTTTTCGATGGATTATGAGAGATTTTAGGGGAATGAAACTGAAGATATGTTTTGTTGAGTTAGAACTTTCGATGGATTTTGAGCATTTTGAGGGGATGAGAGCTTTCGAGCGAAGGAGAGCATTGATGGGTTTAAGGAGATGATTAAAATATATTTAAATTTAATCATTTGACCGATTTATTTTCATAAACAAAATTTTAAAACCAACCATTTTTTCAGTCTTTTGTCTCCCTATAAATTTTTTTGCTATTTTTTTCCACACTTTTACTTTTTACATGTCTATTTTTTCATTACACACTTTTTTTCACACTTTTAGTCATTACCCGCCTTATTTTTAATTTCTCACATTTTCCCATACTTTTAGTTTTGTCTCCCTATAAATTTTTTCGCCATTTTTTTTCGACACTTTTACTTTTTACGTGTCTATTTTTTCATCACAGTTATTGTATGTTATTAAGGTTGTACAAAAACCACCACTTTTACCATATATTATAGCTATATTACTATATTAAAGACACTAATAGTAAAGAAAAAGGATTTGTTAGTCTACCCACACAAATATTTTAAATGTATAAGTACACAATAGTTGCAAGCATAGTGTATTTCAAATTTGAATATACTGGTTTCTTGGCATTATCAAATAATTCATGAAACTTATCTAAAGTTGATTCATCTATGTTGGATGTATGAGAAGTTGGTTTATCTACATTGGATGTTCATCATGTAACATCTCAAACATGTCAGGGTCAAAGAGATTATCATTACTGTTTGAGGGGTCATCTATGTTGAATGCATGAGATGTATATTTTTCATTACTCTTCCCATGATATATCCACTTGTCATAACCATGTTGAAACCCATAACATAACAAATGATTGAACACTGTGTATGTATGGAAGATCTTAATGTGTTGAACCATTTAACACAGGACATGATATTTTCTCATTGATGGATTGAATATTTATAGATATAAATTCAAGAAATGCATTAACTCCAATAATATATTTATCACTTGCTCTTAATTTAGAATATATTTATGACTTGTCCATGATATTAAACGAATATGGAAGAATAGCAATAATAATATGTAAGTTTTTACGTACCTCTACAAATATTTTTGCACAGTCCGATTCTAAAAATAGAGATATAAATGCATGAGCAGACAGAGGAGGAAAATGTTATTGCTTATTGCACAGAATAGAAAAATGTTGTTGGCGCCAAATGTCATATAAGAAGAGAACTCTAATTAAATTGGCACCAAATGTGGTTATTGGTTGTGGGACTCGTGGTACAGTTTTAAGGTGTCAATCTCTCATTTGTCAACTATTAAAATCAACTTTTAAAGTTATTGTTGCCATTATCTCATTGGTTGCGGAACTCATGGTATATCTCCTTTTATTGTTGCCATCATCTATTGTTTTTTTCTTGAAATTTGTTGTAATCACGTTATTACTATTTTTGTATTTCCTTTTTGTCTCACACATGAAAAGGCTCATTGTAGACAACTCTTTTGTGTTTTCATTTTCTCTCAAACGACTGAATATTAGATATCATGTAATATTGATAATTAATATTATATTACATAAAATTATATTATCTAACATTACATAATATTGATAATTACTAATTTTATATAATTACTAATATTGATAATTAATTATGTCATGTAGTATAATGTCATTATGTACTATTAACTTATTAATGTGTGAATTATCATATGTCATATTATAACACCATATTTTATAACAATTGGTCATAATGTCCAACTGAGCAATGAATTACCATAATATCATATTGTAACACTATATTATATAACAATTGATTACAATATCCCATTGGTCAATAAATTACCATAATTTCGTATTGTAACACTATATTATGTAACATAGTGTCATTACATTTAAATAATTTCATCCACTCATCCAACGCATGAGAGAACTACAATGCTACTTGATCCAATGGTAAATTACAATGTCACTTGAGTTTATCCCAAATTGGTTCAATGGTTGGCATTACATATAGTAATGTAGCATCACATATAGTAATGTAACATTGATATTATATTATTAGAAAATCAATGGTGCATTTGTATGTCACGAAAACAATCCCAAATAGATTCCTTTTTTGTCACATTGTGAATCCCAAATTAGATAAATCACATTTCATCCAACGATCGGGGCAAGTTTTTAAATGGACATATTACACTGCAATTGATCCAACGACTAGGAGTAATTGGTTAGATATTCTTTTAACTTAAAGAGAATTTGGAGAAGTTATTTGACAAAACATCTGATCCAACGGTTGGTATTATGTAGAGGACCATCCAACGGTTGTGGTGAATAAGAGTTGGATAGAATTTGGAAGTTAAGTTTTCGAGAATAGAGGAAATTTCTAAAACTTTTGATAGCGAACCCCATTTCTGAGAAGTCATCAACAACGAATCCCATTTTTGAAAATTTTTTGACTACAAATCTTTTGTTCTTTTGAAAAACTTTCGATGGTGAATCTCTTTTGTGAGAAGATTTTGAAGACAGAACCAGAAATAAAAAAAAGATCGAACCAGTGGGTCATCCAACAATGAAAAATATGAGGCTTTTACATCCTTTCTTAATGCATGGGAGAAAGATATTATTGGATCAGTGAAATATTTTTCAAGGTACAAATTGTTTAGGTGAATTTCTAAATCTGCTTTAACATCTATTTAACGAATAGGTTTAGATGTAGTGGTTAACGATATTTATGCAATGATGGTTTTAGTGTTTTACAGTTTAGTGTTTTTTTAGTTTAATTCTTTAGTTTAGAGTTCTGGGTATAAATTTGGTTTAGCATTTTTAAATATAAATAATTTTTAGTGTTTTTTATGCAACGATATTTAGATCTTTAGTTTAGTGGTTTGGATACAAAATTAGTTTAGTATTTTTTAATATAAACAATTTGTTATTTTGCTTTCTATTCTGATTCCAAATTCTAAACAAATTATTTTGGTTCCAATTTCTGAATATCTGTTCCCAATTTCTGAATGTTGTAATGAGTTAAATCTTATTGGTCACATTGTAGAAAAAAATTATTTTCGAAGAGCAATGTCAAATTGACTAGTGGGTCTCAATTTTTGCGTGCGATGACGGTACATTCCTATTACATAATTAATTTTTATGTTATGTATCATTATATAGTGTTAATAATATTATATACATTTACGTGTAATAGATTGAATGTGTTCAAAAATTAAGAGAATTATATGAAGATGATAGCGAAAAGTACAACAAAACAGTCACACAAATAAAAGAATTGATTGGGGTAAGGAGGGCAATAGCGCTAGTTCAAACAAGGTGCTCTCCTAACCAAGTGAAGGAGCTGGTTTCTTCCCTTAGTGATGAGATGAAACATGCAGTAAAAGATATGAGATTCGGCAAGATTTTGGAGTTTAACTGTGACACGTTTAGCCGAAAGTTGTGTGAAGAATTGGTAATGAGATTTGAACTGCTAGGAAAACGTCTTTGTATCGATTTAAATCAAAACTTCAGGCTGACACTTGAAGAAGTAAGTTGAATCTTAGGAATCCCCTATATCGGATGCAATGTTTTGGACAATTTATCTTTTGTGGTCGAATCCTTAGAGACGAGAAAGTTCTCCAGAGTATAGCATACCCAGCTAAAAGAAGAGATGCAGACTGAAGATGCATTCTCCCTAAATTCAAACGATGCTTCTTGTTGTTTCTCTTTAGATGCTTTCTATATCCGACAACCAATGTGTTCCCTATTTCTAGACACCTCACGGCTACTGTTGATATTGACAATGTTGGCCAATACAACTAGAGCAAATTTGTGTTACAATGGTTAGTTGACAAGATGTGCCATTATGAAGGGAGAAAGAAGAGAGGAATTGGTGGTTGTCTATTTTTACTCATGATATGTTTTCAATATTTTATGCCATAGTGTAATTTAATATTTATAAATATATCCAATAGCATTTACCCATTAACAATGTTCGCCTATGTGTAGATCTTTTACTTCGAGAAGGTTAGGATTAGTGATTTGGGCTGTCACAAAAAGAAACTATCTATTCGGTATTAGACTATCAATCGGGTCTATTGGAGACTTGGATTCGAGTATGTAAATGTAACTTAAGTTCATATTTGCTTCTCTGAAATGTAAATTCTAATGAATTAATTCATATTTAATCATATGTTATATTATAGGGTTTGTTGTCAAATAAAGTTGCAAAGCAATCTTCAAGTGTTAACAAAAATAAAAAAATCAAGAGATTGAAACAGAAACTTAAAAAGTTTCTGGAGCAGTCAATTACAATTCGGTATGATCTGTTGCGCAGATTGTGCAACTCTAATGTAAAGGGAGAGAAGAAGTGGAAAAAGGCATCACAGCGTGATGGTAGGACAAAAAAATTGAAAAAAATAAAAACCAATGTTGAGGAGGAAAAATGGCAAGAGGGTTGTGATCAATGTTATCAGAATCGTATCGCGTATTGACCCATAAAATTCAAAAATATAGTTGAACCGATCGAACCGTGGATCAATATGATCGAACCGTTGATTTTTTTAATAATAATTAAATATATAAATATAATCAATAATTATTTTTAAAACTCATATCGATAATTAATAACTAAATAATTAAATTATAAAGTCATATAAAATATAAATTAAAATCATAATATCAAAAATTGATAGGCTCATCATTTCATAGAAATTAAAAAAAATAAAAAATAATCTTAAAAGTACGAATATTTCCGATCAACAAACTTCATATAATTTCATAATATCCTACACCTACTAATCCCATGTGTTACATGAACATGAAGTTAATTTCATCTTGAGCAGTATCAACTCCATCATCTTGAAAGTCTGAATATTCCAAATCAAACTTCATACAATTGGTTGAGAAAAAGGAAACATGGGCAACATAATTGTTGTTAAAACAAAGCCTTGCTTACTCTAAGTGGTGGGGAAAATGTAGCAGTCAGAAGTCACGACTTGCTCAAGGGGCAGAAGCCTGCTCTTCTCTGATCAGCAGGTTCATTCTTTTGGAACAAAGCCTTGCTTACTCTAAGTGATCGGGAAAGCCATGATTAAGTTATGAAACCTACTGCAATATATAAAGTTTGATTCTAGACCACCCCACATGCTATCATTATTTTGAAACATCAAAATTGTACATATAGAAATTTTGTGTGATAAAGACCAAGTCAAGCCCATCAATGTCCGGTCTCTGTACTCTCTATGTTTAGTACTACTACTCCATCTAAGTCAATGACTATCTTTCTGGATAAATGACTAAATTCAACATCTCAATCAAGTTTTCAAATTGGGCACTCAAGTTAATCAAATCTGTAAAAAGAGTCAACGACAAGCATAAAGGCAAAGGGTAGAGCAAAAGCAGCACTGCCACAATCAAATAAGCTGCCATGCTACCAAAACTAACCTAATAAACTATAGAAATTGAATGTCTGCAATTTATTGTTTACTACAAATCCTTTATGGCTCAAATAACAACAGAAGTAACAGGCTCAAATTAATAATTTTAGTAAACTATAAAAATGACAGAAATAATAGAAATTAAAAAACTATAGAAATAACCATAGAAATTAACATCTAAGTCAATTGATTTGCCTTAAAAACTATAGCCAAAAGATTCCACATTGCAGAGACCAGAGAGAGAGAGAGAGTCGAACCTGTAGAACAAATCACGACTGTAGAACCTAAGAGAAAGACAGACGATTACCTGTAATTGCACAAATTAGAACTAATTAGACAAATTAGGTCAGAAGGAGAATCGTGCTAGAGAGAGACAGAGATTTGAGGTTATTATTTCAAAGCCCTAAAAATTAAAATCCAAATCTAACTAGGTTGAACTTGAAAAAAAAATCTGGAAACCACACTAGAGATGGAGAGGGAGAGAGAGAGAGATAAAGAATGAGATCCTTACCCTAGGTCAGAAATTTGCAGCCGACGAAGAGATGGAGAATAGGCGAGAGCGAGAGAGAGCAAGCGAGGGCGACAACAAGGAGAGATGGGTTTCTCCATCCGACAGCAAGCGAGAGTGAGAGTGAAAAGAGACTCAATCTCGATCGACAGCAAGCGAGAGGGAGAGCGACGAGAGCGAGAGAGAGAGAGTGGTCGATCGAAGTGAGAGAGAGAATATTTCAGAGACTGAAGGTATAAAAAAAAACCTACGGTTTTATTGTAAACCGCGGGTCACTCGGTTCAAGGTTCAACTGCAGTTGATCCGCGGTTTTCTCCGGTTCAATGCATAGACAGTTTTTTAACCTGACCGAACCGTGAAATGTTATAGAAAAGGGTTGAACCGGTCAAACCGATGGATCAGTCCGGTTCTGATAACACTGGTTGTGATTTTAATGAGAATAAAATAATAACTATTATTGAGGACCAGGAATCAAGGCAGGAGGTATCAGATAAAGGGCATGAGGGTTTGGACAAAAAGGAGGAGGCTAGATGCTCAATTGGATGAAGTATTGAATGCATTAACCGAAATGAAAGAGGCGAAAAAAATCGCAAGTTTTACCTTTGCTAAGATTACGACTTTTTCTCTTGAAGAAAATAGTGTTTGACTTTTCTATGAGTGAAAAGCTATAAAAAATAAAGTTAGACAAATTATCTTTTATGTGTTACAATATAATTGTCATTTATTAGTACTACATGCTATTACAAAATCCACTTTTATGACAATCGACAAAACAATTTTGTATGATATTGATGGAAACTACATATCCCAAAGCAATGCTTACGAGCTGGTGATAAGTTGGTGCTCTGTCACTGGATCGGCACATTGGTATGAATATCTAAATAAGTATTAGTGATTTTTTCATTTGTTTTTAACATTACATTTACATAAACTGACTAAATCTTTGAAAACCATAGATTGTTACATCCGATTCCGCAACACTTACAGGCCAAAGACTCCATCTTCCTTTCTTTAGATGTGTTTTTCGGTAAGTATTCTTTTTGCATCTTTCACTATAAAGTCAACTAATCTTACCGCACATCATCGTGTCTTATTGTAATGTATAATAATATTAATTTTACCATATATTATCTTGTTTTACTACAATGCAAATATTTGTAGTTTTTGCATCTGGGTTGAATGCTAAACAAACAAACCAGCAAAGCAATTGGGATATTTTCATAGTTGACAGTTGTCTGTTTGAAAAAACACTTTGATTCTAGTTTCAATTGTACAACCTAGTAAATTTATAGTAACCCTCTACTTTAGCATTGATATAAATTTCTATTGTATTTCTACAACAAGTTTTCGTTCTCGTCATTTTCAAAGAATACTGGTTTTGTTATGCTCTTCATCTGGACAAGCAAATCATGTACTTTCTCTACTCAGGTTCATGCTTCAAAGGCATTAAAGATAACCGATTGCAAATTTTAATAGTAATTGCTTAATATACTTAAATATAAAATTTTATCCAACTATAACCCATAACATTTCTATTAATTTCTCTTACAGAATGTTTGCATTAAGAGGACTTATAGAAAGTCCCTGCATATCTTCAAAATTGTATTATTGAAGCTCTATTGCAGGCTAACATGTAAGTTAATTCATACTTATTTTTTCATGAATATATCAACACCTATAATATAGGATCAAAGTGATGTAAAATAATTTATACATGTCAGGGGTGATTGTGGAATATTTGTTATAAGATTTCGGGGATAACGGAACCGGAGATATCCATAAGTCCACCAACAAAAAGTATGTTATTGGAAACTATTATCATTAATGTACCAATTCTCATCTTATGTTATCCTCACGCTCTTTGTTTTGTAATTACTAATGGTTTCAAATATGATTATTTCAACATGTTAATTTTTTCAGTAAACAATATTTTCTCAAACTTCTAATATCAGAACATAATCTAGTCCGTCTTGAGATCATATCCATGATAAAGAAGATGCAGGAAAGAAAGAGAAAAGAAACAAAACCAAAATTTTAATGTGGGCGACTGAAAATTGTGAAAAAAATTTCATCTTATCCCTTAATACATAATGTATCCTTCAGCAGACAATATAAATTACTAATATAGAATTTGTTTTTAAATCGTCTAAAAAACTAACACATTTATTGATAAAAAATTGTAACAATCAGAATTGTAGATAACATTTACATGTTGTACAATATATGGGTTAGAATAACTATAACACTTATACATATGGTATGGTTCAGCAGTCAATAAAGAAAATTTATGTAGAGACTGTTTTTAAATCGTCCCTAAAAGAGTGCTACATTTACTGACGACAACTGATAACCGTTCTAATTGAATATCATTTTATAGATGGTGCAATATATAAGTTAGTATAAGTATAAAACTTATGCAGATAGTATGGTTTATCAATAAGTAAAGAAGACTTATATAGACAATTTATTTAAATCATTACTAAGGCGACCATATTTATTGACGACAAGTGATAACCATTCGAATGGTAAATAACATTTACAGACAATAAAATATATCGGTTAGTATAAATATAAAACTTATACAGACGGTATGGTTAAGTAAACATTAAAGAAAAGTTATATAGAAATTGTTTTCAAATCGTTATTAAAGACTGCCATATTTACTGATTAAAAGTGATAATCATAAGAATTGAATATAGTTTTTAAAGACGATGTAATATATAGATTAGTATAAATGTACAACTTATACAGACGGTATAATTAAGTAGATAATAAAGAAAAGTCATATAGACATTATTTTCAAACCGTTCCTAACGACTGCTACATTTACTGACCATAAGTGATAACCGTCAGAATTAAATATCGTTGTTACATATGGTTGTGCTACCTTTATTGAAAGTTGATAAATTTTTCCCGACGGACAATATATATCGTTGGAAAATGTAAACATTTTATGATGGTTTCATCAAAAGCGTCTCTATATGCTATAAAAAATCATCACTAAAGGTTACTAACAATAAAAGTTATCGTCAATATAGAATTTTAATTTTGCAGTGATTCTAGGATTTAGAAGAGGGTAGATGTGCCTAATATTAGTCATGGGAAAGGTAAATCATATTTTTCATTTTCTTAACAAAATTGGAATTGGGTTTTTTATAATTAATTTTCTAATGGAACTTCTTATAGCTTAAGTATATTGCATAATTTGGCATGATGACATATTATAAACATTCCATAGAAAACTTACCGTTTGCCAAAATAAGGAAAAGTTTGTCTCAATTGCATCTCTTCGCAAACATAAGATATTACTATCAATAAATTATAGTTCAACTGATACTATCTCTCTTCTCTTATAAATGGTCTCAAGTTAGAGTCTCTCTATACCAAGAAAAAAGGGGTTACTTGCACATTGTAGAATATAAGATATACTATTCACCAAAATAAGAATAATGGAGAATAATAGTCTTAGATACATTGTAAATAGCTTTAATAATTAGTATTTTTGGGTAAAATTTTTCACATTAAATAAGCAGAATACATTTGGATTGCAATTATTTGAAAGCTCAACACATAATATGAGATTTTTTTTTTACTATTTTATGAATATTAATATATACGTGATTTGTAATTCTTAAATCGTTATGTGATGATTGCTAATCATTTTATCATCCCATCTCATAAAAATTAATATTTATTGATTATTCTATCATCCCGTCTCACAAAAATAATAGTCATAAATAATGATTCAAAATACTACAAGATATTTGAGAATCCCATTACATGGAATTGCAAATGTACATTGTAGTTTTCAAGTAACCATTTTAGGGTTTGTGAGGCGTTATTATCCGGACTGCATAAGAAATGATATTTATTGTAATAGAACGTCCTTCAAATTTTTACCACATAAACAAAATTTGTTATGATCCTACAAAACAAGAGAAAGAGGGAAAGTTGCTTTTTTAGGTCAAACAATATTAATTTGATTCCTAAAAAAATTGTAATCTTATAAAGGGTTTGACCACCACACAAGTTTGATATAATTTTTTTTTTTCTTATTATGGGAGGCTAAGAACCATTACATTACAAACCAATAGAATTTTTATTAACACTGATATGAACATGATTTAGGAGGCTACAATGTGTTTATGCTTTGGTGGAAATATGATTTTTTTTTTATTTTAATAATACTATTGTATCTAACAGAAACCAATACATGCTATTTTGAAATTTTTGTCAAGTTTTATTTTTTTTTTCACTTTTCATTTTTATGATTTTATAAATTTAATTCTTTGAGGTGGCATTTGATTCGCACTCAGAATTTGAAATCGAAATGGAATAAAAAAATTGATTCCAATATTAATTATTTGGTTCAAATTCTAAAATAAATATGATTACTGTTGTTGTTATTTAATTTATATCTTTAGAAATAAAAATTATATAATTGTTAATTTTGTTCTTAATAAAATAATTTAAAATTAATATTTTTAAAATTTCATTTTATTTTCTAAAATTAAAATTAAAATTATCATCTATTTTATTTTCTTTAATTTTATTTATTTTCTAAAATTAAAACTCAAATTAAATATTTTTTAAAATAGTTTTAAAATTAATATATAATTTTATTTTTTAAAATGTTTTAAAATCAATTTTGCCCGATATTCTTCTGGATTGGGATTTGACAGTAATTGGTCTAGGCGATGGGGGTGTATGATCGGACGGTGAACGTTTCAATTAGACTTGAGCGACCGCGACAGCTAATTGATCCCCAACTTGCAAATGGAATGAAGAATGAAGAGGAGGAATTAGACTTGAGAACCCTGAGACGATGATCGTAGATGATGATGGAGTGACTATCACGAAAGACGATGAAGAAGCATACAAAGACATCGTTGAGAAAAGCTATCTGACTGGCGATGTCAAGAAGAAAGAGGTTCTCAGGCAAGCCTCTGAAGAATCCAAACTCCAGAGGAGTGAAGAAGGATGAGTACACTGTCCATAGTAGTATGAATTGTGTCGACATTAGGTACCACATCCATAAGTTATCTCCATTTTCCAACTTTCTATCCAAAACCCTAATTTTGGAGAGAGAGAGAGAGAGGGGAATATTGCTATTTTGAGAAAGAATTGAATCATCTTTGCTTGAAAAGAATTGTTTGGTTTTTGGGATAAACCATGTTCGTCTGCACATATTTTTATTATACACTATTGATAAAAAAAATGCCCACGTAAGGGCTTTTACCACACAAATTTAAAATTTAATTAAAGTTAAATTTGAGGGATAATGGGTAGATAACCCATTATCCCCACACTCGCTAATTCCTCTCAATTATCCTACGTGAGGATAAATGATCTTTTCAATTGAGAGAAAACAAGGTGGATACACAGAGAAAGAACACATATTCTGGGAGATTAATTGAGGGCTGAGGAAAAATTCCCTACAAAAATTCCAAGTAGGGAATTTTTCCTATCTCATTTTCGTTACTGAATTTTGGGTTGAGGAGTCATGGCACTGTGGTGGTAGTTCGATTTTGTAATCACCATCCTGACCAAACAATTCAAATGAGAGAGTTCGCGGGTCGGTTGAATTTTTGGAGACCAACGCATTAAAGTATTTATCCGAAAATTCTGATCTAATTAATTTATGTGATTTTTCACACTATCGTTGCATGCAATTAAATCTAATATTGATATCTAAGCGATCATTAGATTTAATAAAAATTTTTAGAATTTTTTTGATATAAAATGTGTAGGGTATACAATTTAGGGTTCGGACCCCGTTGAGTTTTGTGATTCCGAGGAGACCATGAGAATGCCCATGGCTCAGGAATTATAAAAATAATTTTTGTTGAATTTTTCAAACATGTTTAGGCCATAAAAAGTCCGATCGAAGTTTGCGATCGTACGAACTTCAAAACCTTAAATCTATTGAGTTAGAGGACAAATCGATGCATGAAAATGGTCTAAATGTGTTCTTGACACTTAGATCTATCAATTTGGGAGATCAATTGCAACTATTATTGCCGGAAACTAGGATTTCCAAAATGGCCGCGAAGGGCTGTGACTGGGGTGGTTGAATCCGCCATTTTAAGGGTTTAAATCCTCCTAAAATCAAGTCAAGGATATTTAGAGAATGCTCAATTACAATTTTCAATCAGAAAACAACATTAAAAGTGGCTAGAAAAGAGTTTTCCAATAGCTAGGTCGCGAGAACCCGATTGCAGACCCGTTGGGCGAGAAAGAACCGGCCCAAACCCGTGGGCACATGCAATACACGCACGCACAAGCACGTCAGGCTCTAGGAAGCTCGCACGTGAGGTTCACGCATGATGGAGGCGCATGAACCGGATCAGGCGGTTTGGTTCAGTTTCAACTTGGATCCGCATCCTGACCCACGTTCTGACCCTGGCACGTATCCCACTTGCTACATGTTTGGCATGTGCAGCAGCATGCTGCCAGCACATGTGGGCACGTGTAGGCACTTGGACAGCACGTGGGACCTCCGACGGCGTGTCAGGTCATTCCAGATTGGATTTTTCTACTTTTTTTAGGGACGCATGCTATTAAATGTGATTTTTTGTTGTTTTTTGTGTGCTAAATCCAAATTCGAATGGTAAGATGTAATTTCCTGTTGTAGTGTATGGTATCCATTGACTCATACACTTACTTTGGGGTCTATAGTAAAATTATTTGAGATTTGTTTTTTTGAATGGTATACAAAATATGTGAATAAGCATCATAAGTCATTAAAGTCTCTCTTACTGCATTGAAAACTATCATATCAAATCTTTGCAAGGAGAATAAATTGAATGGTAACAATTGTAAAATTTTACACTGGAAGATTCTGTTTATTCTCGAGAAGTATGAGCTATATGAGATTCTGAGTCATAAGATGGTGGGTCCCGGGGAGACCATAACTTAGACTAGACAGGATAAGGAGGTCTATTGTGCGTAAAACAAAAAGGATAGCCAAGTTAGGGCAATCCTTATCAGTGGTATGCACAATGACATGATCCCTGTCTATGAGCAGTATTCTATAGTTATGTCGATTTGGCTCGACCTAAAAGAGTATTATGTTGCTCTTTTCAACTCCTATGGTAAGAATGCTGAAAAAGAGCTTATCATACAATGATACAACATTTGATGCAAATGTTAAGTATGATCATTGAGTTAAGGAATCCGGATGAGTCCATTTCGAATGAGATTCAGATACTGGGTGTGATCCAATGTTTACCTGATTAATGGGAGATCATGAAAACCTATCTCACACATGATCAGAGTATTCGTACTTTCGCTAATATGAGCAGGCACAGTGCTTCGAGTAGGAGCGCATGGAGGCAAGTAGACCACACTGGGGTCATGTTTATGCATCGGAGTCGAGTAAAGACTCCCATGGCACCTAACGAAGAGCATAAGCATGAGAAGAAGACTCGTGTTTCAGGCAGGAAGAAACCATCTGAGAAATCCAATAGCAAAGTATAAAAGAGTAGGAGGAAGAAATTTGATATGACCAATGCAGAGTGTTATGTTTAAGGTAGATTTGGTCATTTCGCTCGTGAGTGTGACGAGCAAAAGGAATGTCCTTCTTCTTTACGCGGTTTGAGTTTTGACTCATCTATTGTGTTGTACATTGTTTTCCCTCTTTTGTTAATTGTAAACTCAGGAGCCACCGACCATGTAACTCAAGACGAGAGCATGTAAGTAACGTTCCGCCGAGTGAATCCTCAAAGTATGAGGATTTGTGTGAGGGACGGTGCATTTGTCATCATTAGAGGAATTGACACTTGTAAATTGGAGTTACAAAGTAACCAAACTCTATATTTAAATGACATTTTTTATATTCTGAATATTCGATAGAACTTGATTTCATTTCTTTGTTTAACATTACCTACGATATGCTTTGTGATATAGAAAATAATCTATTTTTATAAGATATAATAGTTTTTTAATCTGTTATACTTTTATCCATGATGGATTGTATGCATTAGGTGCTGTTTCTTTTAATGGTGTTTTTGTTATTCTTCTACTGTCTTTACATCTGATTGCATAGATGATTATGTAAATGTATGACATAGTAGACTTGAACACATAGAGTAAGAGAGGATGATTCAGTTAGCAGCGAGTAGTTTGTTGAGGCCGTTAACCACATTCGAGTTGCCTGTATGTGAGCTTTTGTCTAAACGGTAAAATTACAAAAAAACTATTTGGAAAAGCAATGAGAGCTGAAATTCCATTACAGTTGGTCCATTTCGATATTTGTGACTCTATGAGTATGAGAGCCCGAAATGAAGTGTATACTTTATTATGTTTATAGATGATTACACGCGTTTTGGTTACATTTATCTGATCTCATACAACTCTGAGGTATTAGAATATTTCAGGAGATTTATTAGCGAAATTTAGAATAAGTTAGACTTAAGAGTAAGACTCTCAAAACAAATTGGAGACGTGAGTATTTGTCAGAACTATTCAAAGAGTTTTATTTCGAGAAGAGTATTATGAGACAATTGACTATTCCTATTACTTTTCAGCAAAATGGAGTAACCGAGAGAAGAAATATGATTTTATTAGAGATGGTGAGCTCTATGATGGTGCAGTCTAATTTGTCCATCTCCCATTGGGGAGATGTTTTATTGACTACAGTCCACGTTCTCAACCCTATCTCATTAAAATTCGCAATCAGTACCCTATATGAGATTTAGACAGGATGACAGCCTAACCTTGGTCGCTTAAGGTCATTGGGTTGTGCCACGTATGATCACAATTTTTCGTATCCAAACGGCAAGCCAGGCTCGCGAGAAAAAAATATATTTTTATAAGATATTCAGAGCACTTCAGGAGGTATGTGTTCTTAGGTGAGCATACAGATGACACTGTCATTGAGATTAAGTCACGTGATACCACATTTCTTGAAAATGATTTCCCTAAGAGAAGTGAAATCGATTGTGATTTTACTTTCTATGAGATGAATGATCCTAATGACTCAGGTGAGCCCTACGATGGGATACAAGAATCCATTACGGATCTTGATTCTAGTAGGATCCATCTAGAGGTTAAAAGATTCTCTCTTTTCTTAAGAGTATCAAGAACGCGTACTTAAATATCATTTTTTGATTAAGAGTGAGACCCTCATTGTAACTTTTGAGGATGATAAAAAATCTAAAACGGTCCAAGAGACTCTCGAGAATTTTACAAAAGATTATTTGTTGAAAGCCATAAATGAAGAAAATAAGTCGATGAAAATCAATGAATTCTGGGACCTAGTTGATTTGGCTAAGGGTAGAAGGACTATCGGGAACAAGTAGGTTTTCAAGGTCAAGAGAAAGGTCGATAGATTGGTGGAGAGGTATAAGACCCGTCTGATAACTAAGAGTTACAGTTAGACTAAGGGTGTGGACTATCGGAGAGTCGTAATCTAATTTATCTCGATCCATTTACTTTTAGTGATTATCGCAAATATAGATCTAGAGTTATATCATATGGACGTAAAGGTCACCTTCCTAAATGGAAGTTTGGATGAGGAGATTTATTTGAATTAACCTTCTGGATTCGTTCTAATAGGTCAGAAGGATAAGGTCTATCAATTTCGGAAGTCGACATACGGTCTAAAATAGTCATCTAGATAATGATATATAAAATTTCACAAAGAGGTGATATTTTATGGTTTTACAATGATCTGATATATTTCGATAACTCTATTGTGATCATGTTCTTATATGTGAGTAACATTTTGTTGGCCATGAATAATAAAAAGTATCTGATAATCATTAAAATATGGTTATTATCGAGTTTTGACATAAAGGACATAGGTAAGACTTTGTTTATTCTCGGAATTTGGATTCAGAGGGATCGCTCGAGATAGGTATTGACTCTTTAACAAGAGTCCTACATCAAGAAGATTTTTAAATATTTCGAGATAAATAATTATAACCCAATAGATACTCTTATCGCTAAAGTTGAAGAACTGAATCTTGACATATATTCTAAAATTTAGGAAGAAATAAATGAAATAAGTAGAATTTCTTATACCAGTGCAAGGGGCAATATAGTATATACGATAAGGCGTAGATCATATATTTGTTTTGCAGTCGATCTGGTAAATAGGTATCAATTGAATCCTAGAAGGGATCACTGGAGAGCAGTGAAAAGAATTTTGAGATATTTCTAGGGACTTACGGATCTCTACTTGTGTAACGGAGAAGGTGATTTATATTTCACTGGGTATTTAGACGCTGACTGAGGATGACGATCTAGATGAACGCAAACTGACATCAAGATTTGCTATCTTGCTCATTAATAGTGCCATATCTTGAAGAAGTAAGAAGTAAATTTATATATCTCTATCTACAATATAGACTAAGCTTGTAGTATACTCAATGACAGTTTAGGAGAGTGTTTAGTTTTAAAAATTTCTGAATGACTTAGGAGTTGTGGAAAATAGTGGAAGGTCAGTAATGATTTATTATGATAATCAGGCCGCTATTACCAACAATCGAGATTCTAAGTATCACAGTATGATCAAATACATTGATACCAGATACTATTTTGTGAGAAATATCATTGAGAAAGGTGCAGTGACGATTAAGTATACTTCTACACGTAGTATGGTGGCTAATCCTTTCACAAACCCATTGTAAGAGATTCTTTTGTGAGACATGGAATCATTGGATTTAGTGTATTTTGACATTTCTCACTATATACTGATTTTGATACTTATTGATATATATAATATATGCATTATACAATCACAAGTTTATTTCTTACATTTTTTTATTGTCATATATTTTATAGTGAATTATGATAAAAGATATGTTAGACAGATATGGTCGATTCTCTCATACGAGTAACCACCTCCAGTTTTGAGTGAGCAGGAATGAAACAGTTTATAGTCAGAAGAGGTTTTAAGAGTGGTCATATTAGAACATAAGTCGCCTTAATATGTATTCAGGATGAGGTCATATGCGATATAACCGACATAGACATACCCACATTCTTGTTATCTGTGAGTAGTCGTGTTTAAAATCTCAAACATCATTTGCGTCTAATGATATTGTTTTCGAGATACTCTCTTTGAGATATTTGGATAAAATCCTATGTGTAAATTGAGTTTCATACCTATACAATGTTAAAAAAATCTAGAATGTGCTCTTTTGAGAGATAAGAGAATAGCATTGTAGTACATATTTCATACCTTGTGTGATAAGATGACTATGGAATAGTGGGAGCTATTATTTAAAACAATAGTATGGTCATGATTCCCATTCCCACTGTGTGAGATTTGAAATTCATTGGGTGAGGATTTTTTATACTCTTATTACTTTCGGTTGTTTCTAGAAATTTTGGTTTAGTATATGCTTTTTTAGTCTGTTTACCTATGGCTCAGAAGATAAATTGATGTCAAAAGGGCAAGTCTAGGAAATCAACTGAATTGAGACTGATAGATTCGAGTTTGGGAAAAAAAAACCAATCGACATTATATTATTGTATTGTATTCACAAGTCGACCTATTATGTTAATTCATGTTGGAATTTAAATATAATAGTGAATATATAGTTGAGCAAATGATTGGAGATCATTTTCGATGAGAAAAGTGGCTCGATAGAGTAATTGCATTGAGTTTGAAGTACAACAAATTTTTTTTGATACTAACGGTGATTTATAGATCATCATAATAGGTGCATTAAGAAGTTTTTGCTTACTGGTATACTCGCCGGTCGCACGATACCTAATCCTATATGAAAGTCCAGTATGATGATGTAAAGATCAAATGAGTTATGATCTTTTAACGGATGTAAAATATTTTCATGTGCAAATGAAAGATATTGATAAAAAAAAAAACTCACGTAAGGTCTTTTACCACACAAATTTAAAATTTAATTAAATTTAAATTTGAGAGATAATGGATAGTTAACCCATTATCCTTACATTTCCTAATTCCTCTCAATTATCCTACTAATTCCTCTCAATCATCCTACGTGAGGATAAATGATATTTTTAATTGAGAGAAAAGGTGGATACAAAGAGAGAGAACATATATTCTGGGAGATTAATTAAGTTCTAAAGAAAAATTTTGAATAGGAAATTTTTTCTATGTCATTTTTGTTACTGCATATTGGGTTGAGATATTATGGTACTGTGATGGTTGTTTGATTTCATGATCATCATTTCGATCGAGTGATCCGTACGATAAAGTTCGCAGCTCAATTGAATTTTTAAATACCAATATATTAAAATATTTATCCAAAAATTCTAATTTAATTAATTTTTATGATTTTTAACGTTTTCGTTGCATGCTATTAAATTTAATATACACCAATTAAACGGCCATGGATGGATGGGGCGCTCGATGTTGCCGAAATCAAACTACAAAACCGGAATGGAAGGGCAAGTCATTCTGGTTGAATGGAAGTTGTCATCGGTCAAATGAAGGACTAAAAGGCAAAGCATTTTTCTTGGATTTCATGTATGTACTTTAATCAAAACCCATCGATTTATTTGAGTTTCATAAAATTTATATTCTAGTGGTTCCATTTTTGAATTTTTATTTTTATTTTATTAAGCTAAGCAATTTATAAAACAGTTTATATATGTTTCAATCTATTTTTAATTCCCACACCTTTTAACTAAATACGACCTAGGTCCCATAATAGAAGGGTTGGTTGCCCTTGCCCGGGACCTATTGGCCTTTGTCATTGTGTGGGCTTAGCTGAGTTTCTCAATTTTCTGTTTGAAAGTCGTGAGCTTCACTGCTTAGCAATATTATTAGGAGTAAAAGTCCAATACAAAAAAGGGCACAAGTTCAATTTATTTAAAATATATTTTAAAAGTTTTGTTCGAATTCAAAATTCAGCTTATATATATATCAGTAGCTAAGAAATTAAATTTAAATCGATTAAATTAAAATATTGACAAGCAAAAAAAAAAAATCGAAGTGACCATTAAGAATCAAATATGTGTGATACAAACTTTCGATATTCTTTAAATAAATTATATATTAATAATAAAATATCTTTTGATTCAGACAAATTTATAAAAGTTTTTAACTATTACCAAAAATACTCATTAAATATGATATATATTACATATTTTAAGAACTCAAGAAAAATCCTAATATTATGTTAAAAATAAAAATTTTTAATTTTGGATGCCTAAAAATTATTTCTAATTTCAAGAATTTGACACCTTACATTAGCATTACAATAACCTAACGCTGTTTCTTTTTGCCAGACGTGAATAAAAACTATCATCCATATGATAGTAGTTAATCACGGGGTTGGTATGCTACCTTGCCCCACAACTTGGAAGTTTACCGCATTAGCATATGCTACGTAGTTAATTTGTTTCTCATACTAATGGTTTTACATGATTTTTAAAATATACAAACAAATTTGTAATTGTTATTTTTCAATTGTTATATTAATGTTAATTTTTATTTGAATCTGACAAGCAAAAAGGTTGCATCATGTTAGTTTAGTACTAACTTACCATATTAAATACTTAAGATCAAAAATAATTTTGAGTGATCCAAAATTAAGAATTTCCTAAATTTTCACATAATTAATAAATTGATAACAAAACACTAAAATCTTTTAATTAAAATCCAAAATTTAAATTTTAAAAATAAAAAAATAAAGACTAAAAAAGTCCATCACTAATTTAAATACTATAATAATCAAACCAGATGAGTTAGGTAATACGGATGGATACCTCTTATAAAAAAAAGAAAGAAAAAACAATACACGGCCATGCTTGCCCCACAGGTAGGGCGAACAAATAAAACCCGAATCCGGTGCGGGCCGCGGAAGAGATGGATATAAGCACGCCCCCGAATTCGAAGGTGACCGTCTTCTCCTTAAATTTACATTGTGTTACAATTATACCCTCACTGTGGATTTAGGGTTTCATTTCATTCGTGCAAGCCAGAACCAAGTGAGGTTTAATTCTCCGGTCTCCACCTCCAGAAATCGTGCGAATAATTCTCTCTCTCTCTCCCTCCCTCTTTCTGTCTCTCTGTGTTTGGTCTTTTTTTTTTTTTTTGGGTGAGATAAGTTGCGAATTCGATGTCGAGAACTTCGGTTGCTGCTAATCGTCTATGTTCCTACTTTGCAACTCGGATTCGTCAGAACCAAAGATGTCTCAGCACCTTTTCCACTGCTCTTCACCGATCTTCTCCTCCATCAAAATCTTCTTCTCCTGACGATGTTGGTGATGACTCCGTTCTCATGACTGACAATTGCATTCGAGTACTCTCTCTCTAGATTCCGCATGTAGCTTTCTGCAATTAATAAATGATTTCATTTGTTTGTTTGCTTGATTGGTTAATTCGGTGCTAGATGCGTAGAACCCTCTAGAAATTGATAATTCCTAAGGGATACAATGATGACCTAGTTCTACGTTTCTCGTCAATTACAAAGATAAGGAAGAGGGTTTATTATGATAAAAATGAACATAAATAAATCTATTTTCTGGCAATTAGTAACTTTTCCTTTCTGAATGAACCTTTAAAATTTGTAAATTTGAGGTGGATAACGTTTGTGGATATCGCAATGATCTCAAAGAGGGTTTCTTAGTCATGCCCATTAGTGTTACTAATGAATTAAGTATACCAGCACATGAAACGAGGTTGATTGATGGTTAATTTAGAGGGAGGCAAACGAAATTGCTCAATGTTTGTGCTATTTTGCAGGTTGGTGCTTAGGAAACAGATGAGAGTATATTGGACTATCCGAATCCCCATTTTATATGATTAGTTTTGTTTAAGTATTTGTAATGCAAAATAGTGAAACTTCTGTAAAACTGAAAGGCAAAGCGAGCAAGAGATGCAGAACAAAGATGTGAACTGAGAAAGTTAGGGTGAATTTTTGTTTGATAGGCTCCTTTAGGAATCTCATTATATTGAAATATGAGATCTAAACTCTTAAAAAAAAAAAAAAAAAAAAAAACCTTAAACTAAAATGACGGCTTCTACTTATGGGAGCAGGAGATCAAGAGATAGATTCTGAATAGTTGCGTCTATGCTTATTTAAGTAGTCCAAAATCTTGCCAAAGTGTGAGTATGAAGTCGTAGATCACATGATAATGTGATTCAGTATTTTGGAGCTGGTATCTGGGGGTTTGATATTTCAGCTTTTAGTATGCTTTTTTGATTGTATTTGGATGTGATTGTTTTTGGGTATGATATGGCTTTGTGAGTTTGCTGCGTTCTTTTATGTTACATTGCAAGGGTTCATACTATATAGAAAGAAGATTATGATACTCATAAGGATTGTCTACATATTAGTAATCCAAAAGAGCATAGAAATTGTTGCTGATTCATAAGCCGCCTTGCAGAGATTGAAAGAGCTTCATGCTAGTGAAGCTTCAATGGGGGAAAAGATGCTTCGGCTGAGTGTTGAAGCCGGTGGATGTTCTGGGTTTCAATATGCCTTCTCACTGGATGATAAGGTCAATTCAGATGACAGGTTTCACATTCTATTCTTATTATTATTACAACTCAGCTAAGCAAAAAAGAAATTATGCAATTGCTATTGTGGTTCTCATTCTTAGTTGTCCCATTGACTGCAGGATTTTTGAGAATGACGGAGTTAAACTGGTTGTTGATAAAATTTCTTACGACTTTGTTAAAGGTGCCACAGTTGATTATGTTGAGGAGCTGATTCGATCTGCTTTTGTGGTAAAACATTTTGTTTGATTTAGATTGGCTCCTATGAGTTTTGCTTGAAATAAATTGTATTCTATGCTGCTGCATTATAACCTACAAAATTGATTCGTATAAATCCTCATATGTGGAGTGAAAAATAAATTATATTTCATGTTGCTGTATTATAACCTACAAAATTGATCCGTACAAATCCTCATATATGGTGTGAACCAGATCACTTGCATTGCATGTATCGTTGTATTGTGTAGGATAATTTAGAGAATGTAATCATTCACTAGGTGATATCATCTCAGTAATTGTTCAAATGCAATCAAAATCTGCAGTTGCAGCTAACTTTGAGCATGGGGTTTAGAAGGCTTGGCATTATATTTTTTGACTCATAACCACTATATCATGTTCTGTTGAATTTGGATACATTATATGTGCTTCATTCTTTACTGTTACAAGTATGATTGGTGTTGTGCCACATTGGCAATGGTGGAGCCGAGGGAGTGCTGGGGGCCGATTGTCACCACTTGGCTCAAGAAATTTTGTTTTAATAACAATATATTTTGGGTTTGGTTTATTTATTGATTTATCTATTGATTTATTTATCTATTTTTCATTTTATTTTATTTTATTTTATTTTATTTTATCTTTATTTTTATTTTATTTTTCTCTCTCTTTCACGTTTGTCTCTCAAATGGCCGACCCCAACTTATTGGGATTAAGGCTTAGTTTGTTGTTGTTGTTGTTGTATATTTTGGGTTTGGTTGATTACAACATGGAAAATTGCGTCCTCTAAATTTCAATAAATCTCATTTTATTTCAGCAACACATTATGGAAATATTATTTTGGAATGTTTGAAATATATAATGTAGATTTCGATCATATGATTTGTTCATTTTTTGTTTTTGTTTCCATATCTTTTTGTTTCACAGTTCTTATGTGTAGATTCCCAATCTAGTTGTTTCCTTTATCACATTGTTGAAGAAAAGAAGACTAGCAATACTATGTCATTAGCATTCCAAAGGGTTTTAGGATCATAAATCTGAAAATTACTTAATTACCAATTTTTATTGACTCTTATAATAATTTGAAAAGTTCTTCACAATAATTATAAACAATTAACAATTATTTATCTAATATATAATCATTTATTTTGCTTATTTATTTCCTAGTTTCTGGTTCTCCTCTTATTCTCCTCTTTTCTTTCTGTTTTATTTATTTATTTATTTTGAAACTTATGACTATTTTTATATTTGCAATAAGGACATGTTTATTAAAAAGAATATCCTAGTTCTTATTTTGTAAGAAATTATAGTGTGACAAACTTAATATATGAGTAGGGTATCCTTTTTATAGATCAATAAATATTAGTGATAGCTTGTGACACAGAAACACATTTAGACACATAAAACACATATATTTGCCAAAGAATAAGTCAAGGCTTAAGATGTTAATAATATTTCTTTGCCCCATTACTAAAAATTCTTGACTCTGCCACTGTACCTTGGTAAGGGATTTAATATAACTCAGTATCAAATGAATGGACAGCAGCTGGATATCATATAGTTATACAGGGAAAACTTGAGTATTTATGTGCATGCATTGCAGATGAAATGACAAATATCAGTGCTACCATGATCTGGAGGCTTTATCTTCTTGAGCAAGGAGAAATATAGTTATACAGGGAAAACTTGAGTATTTAGTTTCATGCATTTCAGATCAAATGACAAATATTAGTGCTACCATGATCTGGAGGCTTTAGCTTCTTGAACAAGGAGAACAAACTTCTGAATGTGATTTAAAACCAATGTATGCATTGGGAGGTGGGAGTAAGCCATGCGGGCTTCCATTGAAAAGGAGAAGGGACCATAAGAACTGCAGTTTTAGATACCTTGTACATACACGCATCCAAGTACATGCTATCATAGCATCTGCCCTTTGGAAATGCATCTAGCTCTGTGTGGTTAGAAGGGCATACTTCCATTGTATGGGTAATTCGGGTAGGAAACAAAGAAAGGTTGTTTGCTTATTTTGGCAATTCACATTGTAAACCAAAAAGATTTGGACATCCAACTCATTTCATATTATGGTCTTTGTAAGGAGTTGAAGTCAAACTCAGATAACTCTTCTAGTAGGAGTAAGCTATACATCTTTGTCCTAAGCACGGACACTAACACAAGACACAACACAATTATGGTCAGGTCATACCTCAAATTTTGGAAAAATAGGACACAACATGGCTTCAACACAATACTGAAACAAATACTATATATATATTTGATAGAAAAAGAATTGTATTAGATATAAGAGAGAATATGTAAGGTTCAAAGGATAAAAAATCCTTTGGAGTGAAAAATGACGACCAGAAAATGAAGCTAGTGAAGGATTTTCCGGTCCCTCTTCAATCCCTTAGATTATAATAGATAACACTCCAAAAGCATGGCCAGAGAGAAGTATTAAAAAGAAAAAAAACAATTTCCAAAAGGAGAGGGGGGGGGGCACCCACTGTGATTTCTGAAATTAATAACATTTTGTTACCTCCAAATATGCTTTTGAATAACTGATCTCTTAATACATTTTGCCTAAACTAAGTAAAATAAGCAATTTATGTACTTGAAATATAATTACTATTATAATTTACTCCCAAATAAGGGGCATTTCTAAATATATTAAATATATAAGAATTATAATTGCATTACTCATGAATGATTATGTAGAATATCTCTGGAGTGTTTAAAAGAATAGTTCAAGAAATGTTCCATGGATGGGTGAGAGTAAGAAGTGTTTAATATTTAAAAGAATACTGAATATTGAACATGTCATGTGGCAATATCCCACTGGTGTCCGTCAAGTGTTCAAGGGGTCATATCTGACATGTTCTTTGAGATGGATATGAACATGGCTTCCAATTGCGTCTTGGGTTGTAATATTTGTATTAAACTAAAAAATAATCTCATTTAGCATCTGTTAATCAAGATCTTTCCTACAATTATATTGTCATATTTACAAACATCACTTTTTTTTTAATCCTTTTCTCAATTTTTTTTATTATTTTATTATTTTTTGGTGTAATGGGAGGGGAAAAGTGCTTAAAAAACCTAAAGCAAGGATGGTGTTGTGTAGGAATCATATTTTATGACTTATTTCAGAACTTGCATTGTATTCTATTTTTTGGATGACACTGTTTAGGCTCTTGTTGTCGGTGTTATTACTGTTATTGGGCTAATTCTCTAGTTTCTTTTGCAGGTATCAACCAATCCTAGTGTGGTGGGTGGATGCAGTTGTAAAAGCTCATTCATGGTAAAACAATAGATTTTGCAAAGACAGATATCCCTCTGTATCAACCATGAATGGCTAATTCATCCATACCAAGCCTTAACTGTCCTTTTTTTTTTTTGGTACTATGTCTTGGATATCGCCCGGTATCCGGGGTTTTATCCCGATTAATCCGGACCGACCGCTGCGGTGGCTCCTTTTCGGAGGACGGATCTCCCAACGGGGAAAGCTCCTTAACTGTCCTTGTGCCAGATAGATTTCTTATTCTTTAATAACATGTATTTATTGTAGTACAAACAATTAACAAGCTGAAAAAAAAAAACTAAACTTGTATTAATAATCAACCCATTCCCTTGTATCCTATTGTTGTGTTAAAGTTGCAAATCCACGTGGAAGAACGAGCATTTTCAGTTTTGCTTCTTATATAGTGCCCTTTGACTTGCTATTATTTGATGCGGTGTTTGCCTGCATAAAATGAAGTCTTCAGGCAGTGCATTTTATTGTTGTTGCTGCTGCTACTTTGATATTTTATTATTATTTGGTGCATATAATAGCTTTGCCCGTGCAATTTGAAACTAAAAGTTATTTCCCTGTAGCTGATGATAAAATTGAAATTTCCATCTGTGACCTAATAAGCCATAAATCCTCTGTTGTGTCTCAATCTGATGACCGGATCTGGTAGTGGAAAAGTATCTAATTGTAGCTACTGTCGTGACGGATGGAATGGACTGGAGACCCAATAGAAGAAGGTTTCCTTCTTTAACTTTTGAAACAATTTTGTTACCTTCCACGTTAAACCAACAAAAGGTTGTTGATGAAGGCTTGTAAGTCTCTTGGTTATGACCCTGATTAGAGCAGCCACCATAGGATGATAGGACGATAATGTCTTCAGCATCTGTAAAAGGAGCACACTTCAAAGCCACAACGCACAATTCATGATCATCCCGCATCAATTCTTTATTTATTTTAGGAGAAAGTGTAACTTGGTTTACTCAATACTTCTCAACTATGGTTCTTGAGAACTATTGGTTAGAATTACAAGTGCTTTAACAATATAAATTGTAATATAACCTCCCTTTTATTATTACTTATTCATCTTATTTTCATTTCAAAAAAAAAAAAAAGTAAAAATCTTTATATATTCTCCTTGTATTTTTTTTTTTTAATTCTTGAACTAGAAATCTGACTATTAGAAGACAAGTTCTCCCGGCGGTTATTTTTTTTTTCTGAATCAATCGATATTTAAAATCATATTCCGATTAATTCGGTCCGAATTGTTATTAGATTCTCTTTAGAGGGATCTATTTCAATATAGTTTTTTTCTCAAAATTCGAATTCGAATCTTAATTAACTGATATAGTATCGTTTCATTAAATCAACTGTCCGTTGATATCAAATTTAAGATTTTGATTAAGAGAATATAGTGACACATGATCACCACTAGATCCAAGGACGTTGGTATTCTATTTTAATCTTAATTGTTCTTATACTCAAATCTACCAAAAAGATTCATGCTTTATTTAGTGAGACAATATTTTCCTAAAAATAAATGGTTGATACTTTTAATAAAATTGCTCCACGTATGACAACTAAGATTTAGACAATAAAAAATGATTTTTTTTTAAAGAACTTTGGATATTTTAAGAATAGTTTACTGCATGTAAATGTATAGGCCCAACATTAATAAAAATTAGAAAATTGCAAAATAATTAAGAATAAAAGTATTTTCATTTTAACATGGGATAACAAGAGACGAAAAAGTTATGATAGGCCAAATTTTTGAATATTTTCAATTTCTTCATATCATTGGATAATACTTGATTTTTTCCCATTATTAAAACAAGTATAATTAACATTGATAAATATTAAATATAATTAGTGATAAAGATTTATAATTTATATAGGAAAGTTGAAATTAATTTTATTGAGATTAAGTAAAATTTTTAATATAAAAATTAATATTTAATTATTTTTATTAAAGATGACCATAGTTGCACAATTCCATATATTTTTTTACTATATATCCTTTTATTTTAATAAACAATATTAGAAAATACAATAAAATAAAAATGTTGTACGTAGGAATATAACAATTATTATTTTTTTTTTGGAGAAAATGAAAGGCTTAGTATACCGTTACGTTGACCCCGTAGTGATGCAGCAAAATTCAAAACCCGAGGAGATGCGTGTTACAACCCCCTGATGACGTGTCCACTGGTCGAGGAGATGCCTGTAGTGAGAGACTGACCTCTCCCTCTCCTATATATTTCCCACAAGTACACCACTGCTCCTCTTCGGTTTAACGTCTCTCTCTCTCAATCATTCAAATTATTGCCCTGATTCATTCATTCATTCATTCATTCTTCTTCTTCTGCTTCTTTTCATATCGGTCTAATGTCTCTCGCTTTCCAGGAGAGAGCGTGGGAGACTCAGACGCGCTTTGTTCGTCCCTTTTCTTACCCGAGTTTCCTGTATCCGCTCTGAAGTAATCTGTCGGAACTATCCATCTTCTGAAAGTAAGCTACCGAAATTTCACATGCATCTCCCTCAATTTGTATCTTCCTCTTCCTCTTCTACTTGCACTTGATTCTCTTCTCCAATAATTTCAATTGCTTCTAATAATCATATGTTGGATTCATTCTGCATGAATTTTATTCTTTTGCTATTAATTATGTTAGTTGCATCCATGTCTACTTTGAATTATCCCTGGATTTTGGGGTGTTCGGAATATTCTGCCAAACCATTTCTGTGTGTGTGTGTGGGGGGGGGGTTTATTTTTTATTTTTTTAGTTTCAACGGATGTGCGTGTATTGTTTGATTATTCTGTGCTTGATTGTATGTTTTACACAAATCGTTGTTCAATGAGGAGTCGTGGTGGCTTGAATATATATATATATATTTTTGAGGGGTGGGCCAAATTTCATGATGGGGAATAAAACTTTTCATCACATAAACCTGTCAGATTTCATATCTAATTCCAGATGAGTAGATTTTACTCTGCTGGTGAGAATTTGGGATCCTCTGTACAAAAAGTATGATTAAACATTATTAAAGAACCTTAAGGAGATTCACTGTCGTTCTTGAATAATACTTGTAATGGAAGAAAAATTAAATTTAAGAAAAAAGTACGTGAATAATAAGTTTGAATGATGGGCTCACTGTACGGCATAGTTGTGGGTAGGTGTTATGTGCTCTTGTTTGGGATCTAGTCACGCGACAATTAATATCCTTCGGTTTGTGAAGAACTAGGGTTTATGCTGAAGAATGTTCACAAGAGAGAAACGTGAATAGTCTAATACATTTATATAGTAGATTCTAGAAAATAGGGAATCTAATATTTGAAAACAAATAAAATCATAATGAAATGAAATAGGAAACCCCTCCTAATGATTGGAAACAAATAGTCAAAATATAAAACCAAGGACTCATAAGATAGGATAGAGAATAATCATCGGGCTGTCCTTTTAGACTTGTTGAGATCCTGTTCAAGTCATTGCTGGTCTCCTGGCTTCCAACACCCTTGTCAGCTGGCTTATTCTTCACATGCCGAGAGTACTTCTTCCCTATGAATGCAATCATAACATCACTCTCCTCCTGGAGAACAAGCTTGTCCCCAAGCTCGAATGTAGGATAAGTCTCCAGGAATGCAGCAATAGATTCCGAAGAAGCTTCAGACTTGGGCAATCCATCCCATTTAATCAAAATCTCCAAGACTTACCTATTCAGATGACCCTTTAACATTGTTGTTAGTTGTGGAACAACTCACCCATCCCCCACTTGTGGTAGTTCTAGCACCCCAATAGGAGGCTCACCAATATAAAGGCTTCAACTTGTCACATGAAAAGCATCGTGGAGCTTACTAGGTGGTAATTCCAAAGTACCTTATAAGGACCATGAAGTTAGGAGCCAACTTAAGATTTTCTCTTGCTGGCCACTGACAGATGTCAGTGAGGATGCAAACTAAGCCATACAAAATCCCGGGCTCAAAAGAAACAGCATGGGGGGTCAGCATTGTACTGGAATTTCATCTGTTGTTAAGCTAGAAATAGCTGCTAGCGAACATCCAGAAAGAACACATCTTGCTGGATAAGAGCTTGATCAACTTATTCCAACTTAGATATGCCAGGAGTATAAGACATTAAGCTCCACGGATCCCTACATAAACAACCTTGAAGGGAGTGGTTTTCAAAGAAGAGTGAAAAGTATTATAACAATGCTCTGCCCAAGGCACCCATTGAACCTATTGTTGCAGCCTATCCCCCTCAAAGCATTGAAGATACATCTCAATAGTATGGTTAAGAAACCTGGTTTGACCATCATATTAGGGATCGTAGGCAGAACTAAAATACACTTGAGTACCACATAACTTGAAAAGCCCCTTGTAAACACTGGATCATGATCACTCACAATGGACATAGGCACACCATGCAACTTAAATATGTGATCGAAAAAAGTATGTGTATTACTAACGGTGTTAGGAATTTTAGGTAAAATTTGTGGGCATTTCGGTAAACACAGGTGTGGAAGCATGGTATTGCGGTTTTCGTAAGGCCATATAATTTCAAAGTTCTTTTCCAGCACTATGCATAATTTTGAAAAATATTTTGCTATCATGTATACCCGATTTAGTCGATTCAGTTAATATCATGCTACATCTAATCTCAAAGAGGAATGTGAAAATATCGTACCTTTTGTTGCTTATGTTGTCCTTTCATGTGTTTCAAACCTCAAGCCGAGTCCCTCAAATCTCGAACTAGTCCCACAAGTGTAGGATCTCTAGTCTGTCCACATGAGGACTCTTCCAACATGTTGAGACCCCTCTTGATTTGATCCAAAAGTGTTGGTGAAACAATACTAAGATTTCTATCTAGATTGATCAATATCAATCTATTTTACCAAGTTTGAAACTTGGATTGGAACCTCTATTCTTAGTATCTCTCTATTTAGAATAATTTCTCTACTTTTTAAGATTTTTTTAATATATTTCTATAGAGATTTTTTCTCTTCCTTTCTTTAGAAATTTTCTTAATTTTTTAAGAAAGTTTTAATTCTCTACAATTCGAAAATTTTCTCTTAACCTCTGTTTGCTCTCAGAAACCAAATTTTTGTTCTTGAGATGGTGTGTAGAGAAGTGAGGAGGGGGCTGTAAATAGCCCCATGAGAGAGAGATTACAAGTAGTGGGGCAAGTGGCTGCAAGATGCGCCACTTGCCCGTCCATGTGTGCACATGTGGCCCCTGTGCAGGCACCTTGGCCTGCATGAGTGCATGCGGGTGGCCAGCATATGCTGCACATCTGGTGCATGTGCCCCATCTCCAACATGCAATTTTTTTGGTCTTTTTACTTAATTTAAAGAAATAATTTCTATTATTGGAAACACTTTTCAAAATAGAAAATTTTTCTCAAATTAAATATTTTATGATTTTTATTTAATTTAGAAAATCACTTTTTGGAAACAATTTCCCACATACAAATTTTTCTCAAATTAAATATTTTATAACTCTTTTAGAAAATAGAAAACTCTTTTCCTTACCTTTCTTTTGGATCTTTATGAATATCAAGAGATGTTAGCGTTCTTGCAAAATTTAATTTGCTTATTTCATAAAATTCAATTCACAATTGAACTTTGTTCTTGAATGGATAATGTTCTATATGTGTGATTTTCTAGGTTTACCTGAGTTTATTGTCAACCTTTTAATGATTAGAATGCTTTGTGAGATAATGCATTATCTCACTTGGTTCTTGGGGATCAAGGCTTGTGCTAACCACTTAGATTTCTAGGTTCTCCAGATTTAGGTCAGCGCTCTACAAAACCCATGGAAATATCTGCCCAAACCTGCTAAAGGCTGCAGCGACCTTGCCGGATATAAGTGCTCTAATTTGTTGTGCCGGCAAGCGGAACATCCAAGTTCACATTTGGGACTAAATCTAGCTTCTGCAGTACAATTCTCTTTTAAATTGGATTTGACCACTATGTTGTGTTTGCATGTTAAGATTAACTTAGTTTTACTGCAACTTTGAAACATAATTATGAAAATGCTTCTTTTGTTAAGTCTGTTGGACAACTAGGATGCTTGTGGATTTTCTTTGGGCTACAATCATGTTGGGCTTAATAATCAATATACTTAGTGACTTTTCCAAACTTTTTTTTTTTTTTTCATATGACATGTTTGTAGTTTGTCAGTGATAAAAGATTAACTGAAGTGCGCTAACTTGAAAAGGACTTTAAGCTTGTAGTTTGAATGAATACCAAGACATGAACTGAAATCAGATGACCTGAAATTCTTACAATGTCAATGCATTCTTGTGTATCACTTACTTTACAGTCTGGAACTGGAGGACGTATTTCTAGTGACAATACCTTTGATATTTACATTCGCTGATTGTTTGCTATCTCTTTAGGTTTTTGCAGAGTTAATTTGAAGAACATAATCTTCTGGTTATATATTTAATGGTGATTTAGAATGTCTTGTGGTGTTATAATTGATAAACATGCAGCTTCGGGTTTACTTGTAAATGAACTATACTTGCATCAGCTGTGTCCAGCAGCTTTATGATGGTATAATTTTGGTAGAATTTCATCTTTCTTATTGGCTGATTTGCACTTTGAGAATAATAATCTTTGCCACCAGTCTGAAATGGTAATTGTAATCAACATCTTCTAAGATGTTTTATGCTCTTCCGTGGGCCAGTTGTTCTCCACTGTAGTTTCATGTAAATTTCTGCTCAATTTCACAACCAAATTGTATATTTTACATGCTTATCACTAGCTAAGAAGGAAGCATACCCCCTATTTTATGGTCTTGCTTGTATCTCATGCCCTGGCTGCTCTGGATGGCTTAGCTGAAGTTGTATGGGGGCATGCGGTTCCTTTCCAAGGCTGAAATTGTATGTTGTATAGGAAATAGCACTGGTTGTATTCGTGCCCCTCGAGCCATACACCTGAAAGATGAGGTTTTGTGGTCAGTGTCAAAAGTACATATTTCAGAGATGTTGGCCCTTTCTTCTGTGTTTGTATGGTATCTTTTTAGTCTGAGGTAATGTTTGTCATCTAACTGAAACACCTATGGCACTAAATTTTTTGACTTATGAGGTTTACCTTCTTATAAAGTTCCACATTTTCCTGATGGATCATATTTCCCTGTAGTCAAACAAGTTAAATAGAAGCATCAAATTTGAAGAAATGTCCATTAATGAGGTAAAGACATTGAAAAGCTTTTCTTTTTCAGGACAGACCTTCCGGCGGAGCTCCTGTATTTCATTGAATAGAATTTGGTCCTGCAGAAATTTAGTGAGAAGTTAAACTGGTGCGTTATCCATGTGTGCCCACTGTGAAGGCCCATATGATTGTGCCTAGGTGTTGTGATTTTGATCATCTCACCTTTTTCATGCGGATTCCTCGCAAACTTACTTCCAGTTGGTTTTCTAAGTTTTGTAGGTCTTTGACACTTAAGTTGTTAAGCTCCTTTCCCCTCAATTTTCTGTTTCATCAACGGACACGGTTATTTCTCAGAACCCAAACAGAAAAGTAAGATATCTGGTGCCTCCTAATGTCTGCAAACATATTGATGCTACTGCAGAAATTAGTTTTTTGACCATTTCAATCAAGTCTTTTTCCAATACAGTTAGTGTTTTGCTATTGGAGATGCAAAAATGTGCAATTTTATTTTGCATATCTTAGTGCTTTGAGATGTTTGGCCTAACAAGATCTTTTGCCATGAACTTCATTCTACATTGATGATCCATGTGTTGTTCTCTCTTTCTAACCAATGGCTTCGGAGGAGTCCAGACTCAACCTTAATCAAGTTCTGGCTCATTATTGCTTAGATTTTGTATCACCGAGGAATCTGATTTTTCTTATTCCAAGGAGGCATAGCTCCTGGAATTCTGCAGTTGAGTGGGGCAATTTAACATGAGTTATTATGTAGTTTCTTTCTTTGTGCGGAACAAGACCAAACACTCTAAAAGAATAACTTGATGGAGATCTAATTATAAATGACTCTCTTACTCTTTTACCATATGTAACATCTAATTGCTCCAAAAGGTTAAACTCATTTTTTTTTACTAATTATGGACGGGAACAAAAATCCTAGGCTGACATGTTGCAACATATATGAAAAATATTTGAATTTTATTTTCATGTTGCAAATGATATTGCTTTGGTCTTGAAGTACATTTGAAGATCTGTTTTGGCTGCATTATTATTTGGGCAAGCTTTTTTGTGTTGTGTTTCATCTCTTTTTCCTTGTGTAAGTACTTCATCTCATCTTTTTTCTTATTCGTATTGGGCAAGGTTTTGGTATGTGCTACCTCACTGGAGGTATGAAGGAAGTAGAAATTGAGGAAATGTAACCGTAGAAAATGGAAACGAATCTTGATGCCTCTATCATGCCCTTGGGATTGCTCATTGTGTATTAAGAAGGTAGTCATGGTGTTAAAAAAGCATAATACTGAAAAAAAGTCATGTTGTTAAAACCATGTTTAATGGTCTTTTTTTTTGGGTTAAGATCAACATGATTTGGCCATTGCCATGCCTCTTCTCCTACATACTATAGTTCTAAGCCATTTGTGCTCTCCATAAGGTGCTAATCTAAATTTGCCTCTTGCCAAAGCAATGATTGGCATGATTATCCTTATGTTCGTTGTTCTGCCTAGGTTTGTGTGATGTCCTTTTTGGAAGTCAAGGAAATGTGTGCATGATAAAGAGTGTTAGATGGGTGTAGAGGTCACCTTAAGATGCACCATGATATTGAATTTGTTTCAACTTGCCGTGCACATGAGGTTTCTTAAATAATTTAGTGGGTTTCACCAAATATTTTGGAGTTCAAGTTTTAATGGATTAGATTTGCTAGGATTATACAATTTGTATGTATTAAATCTGTAGATACCTAGCTCTTTATGTGCTCTGATAGAGATAATTCTGT
This sequence comes from Dillenia suffruticosa, assembly GCA_033439265.1. Classification (NCBI taxonomy): domain Eukaryota; kingdom Viridiplantae; phylum Streptophyta; class Magnoliopsida; order Dilleniales; family Dilleniaceae; genus Dillenia; species Dillenia suffruticosa. The sequence continues at coordinate 7,100,696 of JAVTVX010000027.1, forward strand.
TTCTATTTAATTGGGACTACGTGTGCGAAGTTCAAGGTCTGGTGGTTGCTTAACTCTTTTAGGTTGGCTGCAATGTTGCTTGTTAACCATTGTCTTCTATTTGTAAACTCTAGTCCATTTTTTATTGGAAGTTATCATGCACCAGGTATTGACATTATCCTGTGCATACTTAACAGTGTTTTGGATGTTGCTTTCAGTTTCATTTCATTTAAATGTGATGTCTAGCTGCAAGTTGTTAGGTCTGGGCATATATGGAAGTGTTGAAGATGATAGTCATTTGAGTGATATTATCTATTGTATCAATAACTGTTTCATACCTCTTATTTTTTACCCCCTTTTTGTTAACACCAATAGGGAGCTCCACACATTATGTGCATGTTTAGGTTTACAACATCAAATGCTGCTTATTTTGATTTTTGCTTGTCTTTTATTTACAACGAATATGCAAAAATCCCAATCGTTATGTTCAGGTATTGTTCAACTAAGTAAAATTTCCATGCCATGATCTTATTCCCCCCCCCCCCCCCCAAAAAAAAAACCAAAATTTCTGTTATTGATTAATTATGACATATCATAGTCATCTTAAAACATTTGGCACCACCTTTTTTTTGTTATTCTATTTAGCACAGGTACTCTTTTCTTCCTTCCACAAAGATTTCTTTATGTAATTATGTTTGTACATGGCTATATGCATACATGTACGGTATGTCATACATTTAATGTTAGACCCATGGCATGAAACATTTAATCATCGGAACTTTTGGCTAAATGATTGGTTTACTTTGGATTACTAGATGGACAAACTGAAATCCTTAAATTATGTTTAAGCTAGATTGATAATATGAGAATGACAAAAAATTGGAAAAATGGCTAAAACATGCCAATATGACATTATAGCACTGATAATGGTGTTCCAGTGCAGAAGGGTAGATTTTACCGGTGGTTTTCTTGCAGGTTCTCTAATTGTTGCCTTAACATTGCTGCCTCTCTTTGCCAAAACTGAAGCCAATACAAGTGCAAATTTCAGTTGAATCCAGAACATAGACATGATTTGTATAAATAAGCAAGTCTACGGCTTTAAGAGATGATGCAGTTATGCATTGATTGCTCTTCATGTAGGAAGAACCTTAGATCGTTTTCATGTAATCCTATACTCTATGCTGACATTCACTTTTGCATTATATTGTAATACCAACAATATTATTAAATGATTCCAATTTCCAATTTTGAGCATGGCTTGGAAAATGTTGTCCACAATAATGTAGGTTCCTTTTTTTCGGATCGAAGTGGCAATGGCTTAAATATTGCCCTATTGACTATTTGTGTCCTGAGACATCACCAGTTGAGTCCCCATAAAACCTCTTGGATTTCCTCCAAATTCTTTGCAGCTAGATAGGGTGGAGGAAAACTTGACATGAATTTGCTTTGGACAAGGCATTCTTCTTTCGTTCTAAATAACGTATCTCAAAAGGGTTAGCACCAAAGTAAAGACACTGATAGACAACCAACAAGGAACCCAGCTTGCTACCTAAGATACTTACCAGAAACTTCAAATCCAATCCATGTCACAATAGAATTAGTTTCTCTGTGTCTTAGATTGATTTAACAGCCTAGTATTTCTTTAAAATAAAGTGAAACACATCTAAAAGCCTGCAGGTTCCTCATATCAAGTGGAAAACCTTTTGAAGCCTAACTCCACTATTTGTTAGTAACAATTTATTGCTTAAAACCTTCACAACCAAAATAAACAACAGAGGAGATTAATTTTGTCCCATGAACTTTCTAGTAGTGCAAATGAACTTTCTGGAAGATGGATTTGAAACTTTGTGTTGAAGGCAAATTTGCATATGATGCTTCACTTATCTTCTTCTTCTTCTTCTTGTTTGTAGTTCTTTGTACACTGGTTGGCTAGAGATCCTGTAATCTTGCTTGAAATGTCAACCATTATCTTCTTTTTGATTGTCAGCAAATTTAATTCCCTTTCAACTACAAGCCCTAAGATTTCTCTTAAATCTTCTATAACTCCCATCAAGAACCTTTTTCACATACTGAATTGTGCAGGTTGATTAGGAGAGGTCAGAGTATAGTTGTGTTGATTTGGATGGAAAATCAATAACACCAGGGAACTACTTTAGTAAATGATGCTGTTTTGATTGTAAAAATGAAATTAGTCAAGATTAGTCTTTAGCATGGCAGTTAGAGCACCAAATGGTGTTGTTCTAGCCTAACTGCTTGTAATAAATACTGGAGGAACAGTTACAAACTGTAACAGACAACATTTCTTAAAACTCTCTCTCTCCCTTTCACTGCAAATCAAGATTATGAAGGTTTCATTGTTATTCACACTGTTGATTCACTTCAATTGATCAAATATTTAGGGAAAGAACCAGCTCTAATTGCATCACTAGCCTGTAGTCAGTATTCTTCCAATTATAGCTGGCCTTAGACTTATTGCATTGGGTTTGCTTATCTTTGCTCTAAGTGATACAATATGGTCCTGAATGGTTGCTTCCAAATTCAAGTCTTTAGGAGGTTTAGATCATAGGAATGTGGTGCTTAGAAATGTACTTGTTAGAAATAGTTATGGAGTAACTTTCTTTGGCATAAGGTGATTAAACGTGAACTGGCTTTTCAGCAGAATGGTTGGCATGTTAAGACAGGAGGAAATGTACAATATTATTAGATACTCTTTTTAACATCTTTGATGAGTGATGGAGATCGTGGCAACTTGGTGTACTAGGAATACTATTGTCTCATTTGTTTAATGTCTTGTGTTTTCAGTGATATTGCTTACATGCTTCTGTTGCTAAAACACCATTTCCTCTTGCTAGTTTTTGTGCATGTTGGTTGCATGTGAGCAGAAGTTTAAATTCAGTAGTAATTATTTTAAGGTTGTATGTATGTGGAATACAGTAGTTATGTTTTGAAAAAATATTCTCCGTGGAGTTTTTTTAATTAAGATAGAACTTCTATTTTGAAAACAGTTAAATGACAAATAAGAAAGAGAAAATACATCTTCATAGATCTTGGAGACTTAATGTAGATTTAACAGCTTTCCTAGAGAGGGAAGTTAAGATCACACTAGTGAAGCTCCTTGATAGTGGGATTTTGGCCCAACACCAAAATTTGGCACTTTGGTCATTTTCAACATGTATAAAGGTTGAAAATCTTAGCCCAAGTTTACCTTTGCCGTGTCAAGGAAATTTTCAGGGGTGTGATGTGCCAGTTACGTAGCCAAGGTGGTTGCAAGCAATTCCAAGTCTAGGTGGTTACTATGTCCAAGATATCTGTGAGTTTGTAGTCTTCACATTCTATAATTTCCTAGTTAACCTTGTGCTTCCATGTATGTATGAGCTCTATTTATACTATGGAAGCTTCACTTTTGCAGTTATGTTCAAAAAATTCTTTGAATAAGTCTTCATGATGTGGACAAATATTTCTGTAGGAGTAGCAGCCATCGACATCATGAAATAAATTCACATAATATTGTTAGTTGCTGTCTGGAGGTTAATTAGTATCATGTTACCTCATCCCAGTCCCATCAGGGCATGTGATTTGGTTATATGGACCATTTTAGATCCAGAAAATAACTAATATAGGCCTTCTGTGGTCAATGTAGTAGCTACCCTATGTGTGACATCTCCCATTTAAAGAGGCCTTTAGTTACTAAAAAGTCAAGACATGCCCCTAATAGCACTTTGGCTAATTACTCTGTGGTGGGCATCCCATACAAGTAGGAAACCTGTGTTATGGGTTCCCAGATACCTGATTATTTTGGTACATTTCCTGAAACCTTTATATTCCAGAACCTTTTTGGTTAAGACAAACGAACCATCTTTTAATGGAATTATAACAGGACATAGCGATCATTAAGTCGCTAACATGACATTTGCAGCACTGTATTTTGCTTGTGTTTCTCAAGTGCAAACTGATTGGAATGAGCATATTTGCTGATGGAATTTAATCCAGGATGCATGTGGCTGACATGTCATGGAAAGGTATAATCCACACTTGTGCAGATTTTATATTTACTGATAACTCATAGGGGTCAAATATAGTTTTAGTGTAAAAAAGGGCTTCAATTGTTGTGCTGTGACATAGTGATCTTGTGTTGTATTCATGCAGAAATAATCACATTGCGTCTGGTGAGAATAGGTTCCATGGAGTTTCAACTCTTTACTGATTTGTGATTGAGAGTTTGCACCACATAAAGTAAGGTTAGATGCTCTACTGTTGCCTCTATTTCATGGATATACAAGTGAGGTTTCGATGATGATTATGCAGATTGTTATGTAATAAGGATTAACGTATTCACTTGTTTCTGATTGTTATATTCTTTTTTGTCTCCAAGTAATATACACCATGGATTCATGTGATTTTATCTGTTCAAAGGGCACTTGTTTTCCTGAATGGTAAATTATTTGCTTGTGGGGGAGAATTACGATTTGTGTTTGAATCATAAGGTAGATTTTGGAGCCAAAGATTTAGTACTGATGTTGAAATTTTGGAAGTTGGGTTGGTTTTGAAGATAAGTTGCTGTGTACTTCATTTGTTTTCCCAATTTGGAGACAGTTTTAGGTCATTTACCTTTACTTTGTCCTCATTTTTGTCGGTTGTAGATTTTCAGCAACGTTTGCATTCTCCCAACGAACCAGGAATATTAAAGTTTGTTGCAAATTTTTTAACTTACACAGAATTAGGTGTGGTCATCTATGCAAGCACGGATAAAACTCTGGTTTCCAGATTGGTCTTTCCTGTTTTAGTTTAGTTTGTTTATATATGTCAGCCTTCCGGGGTTTTGTGATACTTTTAACATGTAAGGATAGTAGTCATGCTTAGAAACCCATTCTATTCTGCAGCTCTTTCTTCTATAATACTTTTATAGGCATTGAGAAGGCTATCTTATTGTGTGTTTTCTAACAATAATTCCTTCTATTTGTTACTTTGGGAAAGGTGCCATCTTTAGATTGGTTGACACAAGTACCATTGGTAGCATTTGTATGGCATACTTCTAGCAAGACTTTTATTGAGGAAGGACAAGGTATTTTTGTTTTATAAAGGGTACAAGGTTGTCTCGTTTTTTTTGTTAGAAGGGGAGATCTAATTCAAAACTGCTGTCTATCCCATATTAATGTAGGGGTTGGGAGCTAGAATTAGCAATTAAGATATATTTTGGTATGGTAGACTAGATGAGGATGGGCCACAATCCGCAGGAAAGCTCACTGGTGCTAGCGCTTGAGTACTTTTATATGCATTCTTTAACATGATCTTTGCCAGCTGCTGCATTTATCTTATCCAATAATTCCATCAAAAAATAGTTCGTTTATCTGTAGCCAACCTTGTTGCTGGAATATTTGTCATTCCAGCTGCTTTCATTTCAATGCTAGATTATTTGACCTGTAACAGGACCTAGATGTGCATTCTCTTTGTGAGCTGAGCATTTTGAGAGTTGAGCATATAATTTTTCATGGTGGGATTATGATGCTTTGATTACTTAGAAACAGAGTGTCTTCTTTCCTGTCACCCCTTGTCATGTGTTCATGTAAATTTGATATGCATTCCTTTAATTGTTCATTCTACACTATATCATGTTTGATAGCTTCTTGGACAGTACAGAATTCCTTTGTTGAAATAGATGTGGAGTAGTAGATATGTAGCTAAACTGAGTCATACTCTTCTTGAGGACTTTGAGCTATTCTTTTCTAGCCTTTTTGAATCTAGTATCTAAATCTAGATGCAGCCTGGTCACAGAATATGTGGAACGGGTTCTTTTTAATTTTGATGAAAAAAACCATCAATCTCCTTCATCCAGGATCTTTTTTTTTTTAACCTTGAATTTGAGATATATGCAGTTGTGTTCATGTAAATTTTATGGTGTTTATCGTCATAATTACCAATGTGATTTTTACTTCCTATCTCTAATCGAAATCTGCATTAAATGAATCATCTATTTCCATTCTTCTTAAAACCTTTGTCCCTCTTCATAAAAAAATAGACACATTTTCCCTATCTTAATGTATTGTAGCAAACAAACAATTTAATGAACTGAGATTGGCTACTTAAAGCCTTCGTATTTTTTTCTTCTTCAATTCTGTTTCCAAGCCACTAGTTCTGAGAGAGTGCGAATTCTGTTCTGGTCTGTTTAGTACCTTGAACCTCGATGCTTTCAGTTTGCCATGGGAATTGCAGTGTCTTTTAAGGATTGAAATAGTTTTCCTCATGGATTGGTTGGACCTCAGAACTTCAATGAGTTGAGAGGTCAATCTGCCTCGAGGCAGCTCTAGTTTCATCAGATATTAAAACAATTTTGTCTCAATTTCCTGCTCATGGTATCTTTGACAGAGTTTTAATTATTCAATCTGGGAAAATAGTGTAATTTGCAGCTTGCAGACATCTGAAGAAGATATCAGATAGAGGTGCAATCATGATGAGAAAATTCACGATGATTCTTTTGGGTTCATGAAGATATTACCTTGACTTCAGTTGTTGGGCTGAACATTTGGTAACGTTGCTCTTTTGATTTGTTGTATCTGTCAATCAATGATTTCATGCTGGGACATGAAAAAGCAATGTTAGTTTACTTTATTTTCAATAACTTGCATAATCTACAAATCTTGCAACATATTTTGAGGGCAATGCTAACAAGAAAACAATAGCCACTGGTATGCAACATCAGTAAATATGCATGAAAAGTGTGTACATGTATTTCCGTAAGGACGTAAATTCTGATGGTAACAGATGAAGATAATCGTTAGAGGCTCGATGTGTGCATATGCTAATTGTAAAGTTGAACCTTCAAGTTTTAACGTCTGCTATTCTTCTCTGACCTGCTGTAAATTTGCTTATTTTATGAAGCTAAGATCTAATATATTTACTCTCATGACTCTTTATTAAATATTACTTATGCCTCAAGATCTTTTTTCTTTGACTATATCTTTCCGTTTAGCTCAACATTCCTCAGATTGGTCTCCATTGAACTTGTCTTTGGATATAGTTGCAACTTGCTCTGATATTACTTTCCTTTGAATGGTTACAGAACTTGAAATGATAATACGGCACTTAGAGTTTGTCTTTGCGCATTCTCCACTTCTGTTCAGGGAAACACTTCCTCTATTCTCATATTTTAGTGATTCGACCAAATACTTTTGAAGTTTATGGGTGCATTAAGGACAAAATTGCACCATATTGTGCATGTTACAACAATAACAAACTGAATCTTAATCCCAACAATTTGGGGTCGGCTATGTGAGAGATAAATTTGGAGATGATTAAAAAAGAAAAATAAATAAATAAATACATACAAATATATATATATATCTAAGACATGTTAGTTTAATTTGTGCGGATTCTTCTATATCACTTATTCCTATCCAAAGTCATCTTCTCGTCTAAACCTTTAATTATCATGTCTTTACGAATAATTTGTATCAAAGTTTTCAGCGGTTTACCTCTACGTTTTACTAGATCTTCTATAATTTAGTTGTTGGCTCTCCTAACCGGTACGTCGTTGGGTTTTCTTTGCACATGTCCAAACCATCTCAGACGACACTGTCGCATCTTATTCACAATTGAATTAACTCTCAACTTATTATGAATTTCTTCATTTTTAATTCTATCTCTTCTAGTTTTACCACACATCCACCCAAACATCCTGTCTTCATTATGAATGTTCACAACTCTTATTTTGGATTGGTTGACTTTCATCAAGATATATCTCAATAACCACTTTAAGTCAGGTTGTCATGGGGTACTTTGATAGCAATGTTTTTTAAGGTGTTTAAAATGGTTTCTGCAAATACTAGGAAATTAATTGTCTTTCATCAAGTCACTTTTTTGTAAGGTTTTGAACTTGGTCACTGAATAATCTCTTTATGGTGTTTTCATTGTGTTAGATGTACTATATTTCAAACTTGTTAGACGTCAATAAAGGAAGTGCTAGTATTTGATGTGCTGGTGTTACTGAGTTCTAGTCTTTGACTTCTTTGATTATTTTTTGTATATATATATATATATTGGGCTATTCTCTAGATTTTGTTGAACTTTGAGGTTTTCTAATAAATTTCCTTTGACAGATAACTAGAATTCACTTCAGGATAGGCGGCTCCATTTCTTGGCTGGTGATTTAATGGTATATGTTATGATGGAAATGATGAGGCAACTGGTTCTAATGGTGCATTTGGGAGGAAACTTTAAAATTTCATTTTGAGATATGGTTGCAGCTATGGTTAGCAAGAGGTTATATGGGTCGAAAGGAGCCTTTCTTTCCCTTGGAGGGTGTATTATTTATATTCACGTATCTCTCTAGCATCCCTCTATACTATATGTCCTTGGATAAGATTCTTGTTGGGTTGAGGACATGATTGAGAGGTTGAGTAGAGATTTCCTTTGGTCAGGGAGTGGCACTCACGTGATTTGGGGTGAGGTCTTCATGTCTAAGCATGGTTTTGGCCTCAGGTTATTTAGTATAAAAAATATATTCCTAGTCAAAAAATGGCTTTTGTGGTTTCTGTTGAAAACCTATGCTTTGTGGCATGAAGTTTGAAAAAGCAAGTGTTGTCTTTCTCATGATGGGTGGGATGCCAATGTTAGATCTGAAGTTACTTATTCCGCTTATGGAAATTAATTTTATTGCATTATGAGGCATTTCCCCCCTCTTTTATATTTTAAAGTAGGAGATGGTCTTTTGTTGGAGGATCTTTGGGTTAGGGATTTTCCTCTCTATGTTGCCTTCTCTTCCTATTAGCTCTCCTTTACATTATGTCTCTATCCCAGATTTTGATCTTTTGGATGATGATTTAGTTTTTTTTAAATCTTTCTTTTTTCATTTTTAGAAAGAAGTCTCAATAATAGAGAAGATTTAGAATTCTATTCTCCTGTGTACCTTACAAAGAGTTGAACTGTTATTTTGAATTCCATAATAGTAGTAGCACTTGGAACTTTCATAGTTTATTTATTTATTCATTCATTGATATATATATTTTTCTTTAAGGGTGATTGAACCATATATCTGAGGGGACGGAAGTTTGAGCCCATAAATGACTTGTGTTGGTGATGAACGATCTATCCCTCTGCTCTTTTCTCTTTGTTACTTCATATATGCACATAGTCCCATTAGTTGTATTCTTTCTTTCTACCGGATTTGCTTAAATTCAGAGTCTTTACTGTGGTTTTTGTCTCTCTCTCTCTCTCTCTGTTTTTTTTTTGGACTGTTGTTATTACAAAGAGAGTAATAGAGTGAAACTTGAGAGCCACCATTTGGTAACCTCTCTATTTACATTTATCCTTGAACCTGCTACGGTTAGTAGATAGATCATCTAATTGGTTTGCATGTCACAATATGCAATTCATTCTATGAAAGATTATCCTAAACCGTATAGGAATGAAGTTCAATGGTATTGGTCAATTCATGAAACGGTTGCTTGGTGGCAATGCATGATGCCACCTAGTTATGACAAACAAGATCCGCAGGCTGTGAAAGTAAATGCCACAATGATACCAATCACATTGACCGTGGGATCCAATCCTCCATATATTGGATGGTTACTGAGCCTAATCCAATCCTAGTAGAAGCCAATTCTGTTCTTCTTATGTTTAGGACTAGTCAGAAGAGACGTAGGAGAGTGAGGGTGAGGGAGAGATGGGATTCTGGAGAATAAGAAAGGGGACCATATGGGTGATCAATGAAGGTTTGAAGTTGGAATGTAGCTTAGTTGATGGAGAGAAGTGGGGAAAGACACTATTCTAAGAGTTTCTCAGATATATATATATTTTTACCCTCCAAGAAACCAGACTTGAACTGTATATATAAACATTATTAATTCCATTCAGAATTCAAGATGTAAGGCTTCGGAGTGTCTTCCTTAAAGTGGCATTTGAGGTGGAATGACAACTATTGTGATATTAGAACTTTGGTTTGCCTTGTTAGCTTGTATGGCACTTTTCTCCTGTTTTCCTATATGTTAAAGGCTACCATCATTGGTGGTTTACATCTATGTATGGCCCAAGTAGTCATAGGCTTCACCATTCTTTTTTAGAGAAGTTGCATGAATCTTTGGTATGTGCTCTCCAAATTAGTGTTTTGGTGGGTTTTTAACGTAGTTAGGTTTCTTTGAAGGAAGCTTAGTGGGTGTAGGATTACCACAAATTTGAAGGCTCAGTCCCCTAATGTGAAAGGACTTCACACACATTTGTCATATTGCTAGTCTTGGTTTTTGTTAATAGGTTAAGTTTTAGACATTGGAGTTCTTTTATGGGATATGAGGAGATTCTGGATGCTTTTTTGTGGCATTGGGGCTCGACTACATCACAAAAAATGAGAGGTATTAGTCCCAAGTTTGAGAAAGCTATGATATAGTTTTTGTGTTTCAAGAAGATATTGAGAAAGTGGATGACAGGTCGTTGAGTATGCCAACCTTTTTGTTATTATTAGTGAGGAGCTTCAATTTGGTTTTTGGACTTCCGTGGTTGAGATGTTAATCCTTTCTATTTAGTCTTTTGGTTTTAAATGTGAAATACAAACCTCCTGAGAGGGATGGGATTCGAGGAGAAGCTTTTGGTTTTAATAGGGTTAAAGCCCTTGACCCTAATGGTTCTTCAATTTTTGCCGTCCCAGGATTTTTGAGATGTTGTTTGAGAATATTAGTATGAGTTTTGTACCAAATGAGGTGGTAGGTAAAGTATGAACTCTATATTTATTATCCTTATTCCTAAAATGTTTTGATCCCTTAAAGGTGAAGGATTTTAGATCTCTTACTGTGACCACTGGCTTTTACTTGTTTTGAATGTGGTCCTAATTGCTAATGAGGATGTTATTTATCTTAAGAAGCATGCTGCGGGTGAATATTTGAAGTTAGATTTTGAGAAATTGTTTGATTAGGTTAGTTGGTGCTTCCTAGATAATGTATAGGTGAATAAAGGTTCGAAAATCATTGGAGAAATGGATAAGAGGGTTTTTGAGTTTTGACACACTATGGTAAATCCTTTAAGTAGGTTGAGTTGTTTTCTGTAGTCTTAGAGTTGGTGGTGACAAGGTTTATGTTTCTCATAGAGGACAGTAAGGTTTCTTAAAGAGGACACCGAGAATTTAGGGATATGATCACCCATCTAAACATATTTTAGAGAATCTCTGGGTTAGAATCAATATGCCTAAGAATGAATTTCTTGGTATAAATGTGTTTAGTGGGATTCTTGATCATCTTGCGGGGATTATTGACTGCACAAAGAGAGATTAGCCTATGTTTTATCTAAGATTGAGGGGTAATCCTAGGAGTGCTTAGTTTTGGGATCCTATTGTAGATTTTTTTTTTTGGTACCATGGCTAGACCACTTAGTATCCGGGATTTCGCCCTAACTAATTTGGGTCGACCGCTTGCAGGACTCAATTGAGGGGGCAGGTCTCCTGACGCTAATTTTTCAGTTCCCATGGAGGATCGAACTCCCGACCATAGTTAAGGGGAGTCAATCCCCAAACCAACTGAGTCATCAGACGTTAGTGATCCTATTGTGGATTGATTTGTAGGAGACTAGATGGGTGGAAGGGAATTCTTCTTTACCTTCGGTCGCTTTTCTTTTATTCTTGTATGTCTCTCTAATATTTGCTTATATTTTCTTTTCCTTTCTAGAATACTTTTTGGGGGGAAACATACGAGTTTGTAATGTTAATAAGAGATTATCTTTGGTGGGGAAACATTTGGTGAGTTGGTTTTAGGATCTAATTTCAGAAGCTAAGTCTGAAGGTAGGTTGGATCTTGGTAATATTGTATCCAAGAACATTTCTTTGGTAAGCAAATAGCTTTGAGGATTCCTTTAGAACCTAGTTTTTGATTGCATAAAGTTATAAAGAGTAAGTATGGTTTCAGTCATAATGAATGAGATGCCAATATGAGAGGTGTGGTTTCTCATATGGAAATTTCTCTCTCGCTTATATCATACACTATTCTATCTTTTGTATCTTTTTAAGATGGATGATCTTTTGTATTTTTTAAGATGGATCATGGTTCTTGTGTCCTTTTCTCATAGGATCCCTGGATTGTGAACTTGCCCTGTCTTACTTCTATGGATTGTCTAAGGTTTATTCTACTGTGGGAGAGAGATTCGATCTTTTGAGATTTTTAATTCTAAAGAAATCTTAACAGTAGAAGTCTTTGACTTTTTTTTCCCTAATCTTAACAATCGAAATCTTAATATCAATTTAAGAGTCCTTTTTTGGGTGCTTTACATGTAAATCTCTCTTTCACCTTCTGATTAATTTTCCTTAAGAGTGATCCTTTTCATTAAATAATTTTATTTGAAAGGAAAGATTTATGACGTTAAAGACTTTTATTTGGACCATGGTATCAATTTTGAAAGTAGAGATTACTTATTTTTGTAGTGTTTTATTGAACATCAGATACAAAATCATATATTTGTTGGGTTGTCGCAATGATCGGGTTTGTCCTCGAAGCCTCTTGATTTATTTTTCCAAAAATTAAAGTTTTGGAGGGCATGTGGATGCTTTGCTCTAGAAATGTTTCTGGCTATTTTTTTTTTTTTTTTTTGCTGTATTTGGAGAGTTGAATGCTATAATTATAAGAAATTAGATCATTGTTTCTTGTCTTTTATGGGATAACATTGTTTTTTATATTTGCGTGTTGTTTTGCAAGTGTGATATTTATAAGAATTATAATTTAGAAGATTTAAAAAGGGACTAAACAACAGTTCTTCATTATCTTTTTATGTTCTTTTTGCTCAATTCTTGTTTAATTATCCTTTTCTATCAAATCACTCTCTACTCCGATGAATACATGCTCAACTCTGGGCCCCTAATTTGATTATTCCCATAAATACATATTTGAAAATGAGACCTAACCCACTGGTTAATACCCTATGTTTTCAGTCATCCCACATGCCAACACACTCAGTAAATGCCCATCCTCTCATGCTAGTTGCCAACGCCCAACTTGTAACTTGATATAGGACACCCGTTTAGACCACCTATCATTTTAGTGAATTGTCAGGCCGCATATCTTCTCCTTAGTGAGCCCCTTTTGAGCAAAGCTATAACCCTAAACAATCTCCTTTATTGATAGAAGTGTCAAACTTGCACACTAAGTAACTATTCTTTCTAAAATGCTACAAAATCTCACAGCTATCTCTCTCTCCCTCTCCCGCCCTCCCTCTCTCTCTCTCTCTCTCTCTCTCTCTCTCTCTCTCTCTCTCTCCATTTTGAACTTTCTTTTTTTTTTTAAAAAAAAAAAGAATTTTTCTTTTCTTTTCTTTCATTCCTTTTTTCATCCCCAAAAGAATGAGTTCCTAGTTTATGAATTTGAGTTGGGCTAAAGCCTAGTGTTGATGAATTGGTCATCCTTATGATGAATGAGAAGACATATCTTTCTAGTTAATGGTCCATTTGGGAGGTAATTGGAGGTGGTTTCTGTTTTTTTTTTCTTTGGTTCCTTTTTCTCCCTTCTTGGGATCACTAAGATTTGTAAAATGTTTTACAATTGGAAGGGAGCTTTCTATTTTGTTTTTTGATATAAGGAACTTTCTAAATTCTCTTGATCCTTGTTTGTCTTTCTAAGTTCCCTATATCTACTTTCTCCCCTTTCTCATTCTTGTTGAGGAGGTTGAGAAGATTGAGAAGTTGAAGAAAATTTTTCTCTGAATGGGAGTTATTTGAGTAAGCGGGATCAGCTTGTGAATTGGGATCAGGTCTCTAATAATCTAAGTTTTGGAGGTGTTTGGTCCTGTTAACTTGATGTGTAGTGGCTACTAAGATTTGCTTTAGAACTCAAAAGTCACTTTTCGTTGGATAGAAATGCCATAAGGTCATTGATGCATTATACACTTGGATCGAACTCAAATGCAATGAGCTTTTTTTGTGAGCACAATGGTGCTGCACCAATAAGTTCAAATCGGCAAGCATAATTGGCAATCTCTCAATTCCGGTTGGGATTTGGTTAGCTACCTCTAGTCAATTTAGGTTGTCGAGGAGATTGGATGAAATGATCAAATCATCTAGAAAGCAAACAAAGAGAGAAAAATGAGGTAGCAATCTCTAGAATGGAAAAACACAATAAAAGACCAAAAGTTGATCGAGCGTCACAACTAATCGAGGGCTTTGGAAAAGCAAGCAAGGGTAGTGTTGCAAGGTGGGGTAGAGGTCAGTTGCTCTTGCCATGTTATCAAAGAGGCAGAAGAAGCAAAAGTTAGTGAATTGTAACATTATGGCTCCTCAGTAATACTCTACTTTGCAGAAATTTGTCATGTGTCGTTTTCGGCTGTACTTATATCTACAGCTCTTTGCGCTATTGCCAAGCCAAGTATATTTATTGCTTCCTTGTCTAGGATTTGAGAACTTGGTGTTCTGTTGCCGTAACATAGTCCTTGGCATAAGGTGATAAACAGAAAGCTTGGCCTAAAGATTGCTTCTCAATGACATTGTAACCCTGGAGTGACGTCGATGTTGTGCCTGTTTTAGGATTTCAATTTTGTAGTTTATCCCAAACGTGACAAGCTTTAGAGTTTTCATTGTTATAAGCCTTGTGTTGATTAACCTTTACTTTAATGAAATGGGTTGGCTATGTTAGCGTAGGTGGAGAGAATACCTTCGTTTCTTAAACAGGTCGGGAGTTCGACTCCCACTGGGTACGAAAAAAATATTGTTGGGAGAGAACCCCCTCAATTGAGTCCTGACAGACTTCTCGGTCCGGATTATGTCAAGTTACCAAAAAAAAAATAGTTGATCCTCTGTAACTCGAGATTTTTTTCTTTTTCATTTTGATCAAATAATTTCTAACATATATTAGTAATTTGGCATGTTGGCATCAAATAGCTCGGGTGTATGTAAAAAAAACAATCAAATAATGATTTTATTGTTCTTATTTATTTCAATGCTGCAGAATGGGTCAACTCCTTACTCTAGCTAGGTAATATACCATCTCTTGTCCAAGTTCAAGCACAAAACTTTTTATCATAAGTACTTTAGTCACATACTTTGTATATATTGTAGGCACGAGGAGCCAGTTTTGTGCCTTTGTTGCACATCAAAGAAATTAAAAGTTCTTGTGACTTCATCAAATATTGTCATATTTAACAGAACTTGTTCTTCTGTTTATTTTTGTTTGTTGTCTTTTTTTTTGGGCGGGGAGGGGGGGGGGCTCATCTATGGTATGTACATATTATATAATAGGTGTCAAGTTGAAATTTAACTATAGCTAGGAATTCGAGTAATACTAACTTGTAACAAATTTTAAGCTGGAGCATTATGAGTTCTTCTTTGGATACTCGGCCAATATGGAATTTATGAAAAAGTAAACTTAATACTCTTATTTATATGTATGTGCTCGAGACGATGATAATGCCTCGAGCTTTATCGGCAAACTATGCCCATATCTACTATTTATTACCAACTCTTTTTTGTTGGCTGTAGAATTCATATATACATATTAAATTACATCCTTGAAATGTCATAATATATTACTTTGATTGAATATCTATCATGACACATTAACGTGGTTCTATTTGAGAACTTTGGACATTTTTTTTTTGGATTAAGATAGAGTTTATGATAGAACGTTGGGAGGGTAGCCCCTTAAATGGGTCACTGCAAGTCCCGAATCGGATTAGTCGATGTATGACTTCAGATACCGATTAATATAATACAAAAAAAATAGAACTTTGGACATTGGGTTTATGATATAATTGACGACCTGTGAAGATAGAGGATTAAATAGGATTGTCCCATAAATGTGTTTCACTTAAATTAGAAATCTAATAAATTTGTATCCAAACTACCTGTGTAGCTGTAAAATATTAAAAGGGTAAAATTTGTATTTTAAGATGGTTGTCATCAAGCAAGGTGGGAAAAATGCAAAAGTCACCAAATAAAAAACTGGTTAAGTATAAAGCCACTTTAATATATTAGATTATGCGGAAAGAAGACTCTGAAACTACCCTACATCCGCCACGATTAAGTAAAAGAAATTATATATCTACATACATATGTTCGTTTGTCATGAGAAAAGATTTAATATATGTATTAATGTATCTACAAAAGAATTAGAAAGTCTTCTTTCCCATAAATTTGCCTCAGTTCTGATAAGTTAGAAATCTATAGTGGAATCGATAAAAAAACTAATGATAGTTGGATTGGAAGCTATTGGTATAAAGTACGTGCTGTGGAAGTGAAAAATGCTTCGGTGGAAACGAAGTGCAGAAATTTGGATCATTACTTACTCCTGGAAGTTTGATAATGTATGATTGTGAATTATGAAATGTGGGGCAAATCCAAATATTTGTGCATGTAACATCACTCTTAAGTAACCGACACTTGTAGAAAGTTGTGCAAGTCTTGGTACAGAAAAAATAATGTTGGGAGATCTCCCCTCAAATGAGATCCGACAGTCAGATCGATTCGAATTAATTGGAGCGTAAGTCTCAGATACTAAGCGATGGTTTAGCCATACGAATCCAAAAAAAAAAAAAAAACATCACTCTTAAGTAGAAAGTTGTGCAAGTCTTGGGTAACAAGTTTGGGTAAAAAGTTCAGCAAATCTAATCCGTAGGTATTTTTTTCATGGAATCGTGGGTAAAAAGTTAAGCAAATATGATTCATATTGATTTTTTCCATTTATCTCAAGTTACAGGTTTTCAATCTTCATCATTATTTGAGAGCCATCATATTTGTTTCCCTGGTTAGGCAGATAGTCGTTTACTTTGATTTGGGTAAAGGATTTTTGTTGAGCTTTTCTTTCATTATTCTATATATCTTAATCCTTTAATTTCTATTTATATAGAATAGGAAAGGTTAAGAAATTCTCTATAAGGGAAGTAGCTATTGGTTTTGGCTCAAATTAAAGAACTCCGGGGCGGCTGAAAGAAATCATGGAATCTAGTGGGTGTAACAGCACTGGTGGCTTCCTACACTGCACCTTTCAATCAGCCAAAATAGCACCTTTCAATTAACCAAAATAGTGATGGTTGTATTTGGTTGCTTTCCCAATCACAACCCTATGAAAAGGCATTAAACAAAATCAAATATGATTTAGGCTTTCTAAAACTTTTAATTTGTTAATAAATTTGAGTTTTGATGATAATTAGAGTAATTGAAGAGTCCAAACGAATCTGGAAATACTTAAACATCTTAAGATTAAAAGGGTAAGGTGACCCACACTATAACCCTGTTGATCTGAAACCACATAACACAAAAATAACTAATTTTAAGGATCGGACATGTTGACCTGCTGAAAATTGGTGTCGATCCATTAAACCTTCCTTGTCGACCTATTAAGCTTCCTTATCGACCTAAGCACAATGACTTTGGTTTTGAAGCAATGCAAGTCGACATACCTACAAAGCCTGTCATCTGTTAAGGCTTGAACCTTAGAAAACGATTTTGAAAACAATATATTGGCTTATTATGGTTGACATGTCGACCTACTTAGGATCTCAATAACGTTGCTGTAGACCAAAGAACTCACAACATCAGCCTTAAGGTCAGAAATGTCGACTTGCTCGACAAAGTGTCGACCTATGATTGAATTAGGTCGATCCAACTACCTCCCAAGTCAACCCAATTACACTTAAGTTTTCAAAATTGTTCAGACACTCGCCTCTTGTCAACCTGTCAACTCTAGGATGTCGACTTGTGAGCATATGTTGACCAATACATATACTTCAAGTTGACCAATTGAGCAAGTACAAAGCTTGTGTTGACCCAAACCATCAGTAAGTCGACCTGAGAACATTACTAAGTCGGCCTACCTTCGAACAAACAAACCTATTATCATAGAATCCCTTAGGGGTGTCGACCTATCTTTAAATAACTCGAATGATGCCTTGAATTGGTCGATCAAGGACATTAAAAATTAGTCAACATAACAAGTGGAGTCGACTTAGGAACTAAGATGTCGACCCGAAAGGCACTAGGTTCAAGGAACAAGCACACAAGTTGACACAACACATGTTGCAATTCGACCCAAACACACTACAAAGGCTTGTGAGTCAACATGCAGAGTATGCAAGTCAACCTTAACATTCTTTGTCAAGAGGATACAACTTATGAAGTCAAATCTATGCTTGAATGAGTCCACCTACAATCTAATATAGGTCGACCTATGCAGTAAACAAGTCGACACCCTTAGTTCATGTTAGGAACCTTAGTACACATGTCGACCTCAAAGGAAGATAGGTTGACCTATATATTAAAAGAGTCAACTTGAGTTAAAAACGAGTTGACACGTCATATTTATAACTATCAAATTTCAAAACTAAGTTGACACTGAGAAACACATTTAAAACCCAAAAACCTTAAGTTTTTTAAATAATCGGTCAACACTTAAATCCAACCCTTCATGACTATTGGCTTGTGAGTTCTAACATTATTATACAGAAAAACTAAACGCAGATTGCTTTATTGGCCAACATAACACCAAGCAGAAAAGTAAGCTGAAGAGAACTTATCATTGGCCAATATGAAAAATGGTAAAAAAATCATTCAATGAGAGATAGATAAGAGTATTTATGATTAACGTTCAAAATCGATCTACTAATTCAACGACTCTCTTCAAGTCTCATATAAATGTTAAAGTTAAGAAGAAATAGATGACGGTTGTGCGATTGAATAAATATACAACAAACTCATTGAATGCTTTGTTTCTCAGATACCATGCTCTGTTCTTAACCTCTTTTACATTTCTTATGTGTAATCTCTTATAAGTTTTAACTTTGTTATTTCTAAGAATTGTGATATCATTTCTTGTAACATTCAACATCTCTTGTATTATAAGTTTCAAAGATTGTTGAGGGTTTCTCGGTCTAGGATAGAGAGAGAGAAAGATAACCTCTGTAAGGTTGGTATACTTAGTGTTTGTAATTATACACTGTAATGGTCTAAATTGAACTAAAAATCAAGTTTGTACTATTTGAAAAAATAGTGAAAACGCATGAGGGAATTTGGGAGTAGATGTACATTAGAATTGGAAGAACCACTTTAAAAATTTGCGTGTTCTGTATCTTAGTTTTTCTGTCAAACTCCAATATTTCTCCTTAAACTTTCTACAATCTGCAAAAACTTAAAAAATGATTAAAATTATCATTCAACCTATTCACCATCTTTATATTGTATTTCAATTGGTATTAGAATTGGTGTGCGGGTGAAAAGTCTAACAGTTTTAGCACAAATATCCTCAATGGCAATGAATGAAGAGTGTGGCCTTCGAAACCTACTCAACAAATCGTGCGTCATTCTTCAACATGAATAACTACAGCTATTGAAAGCTGAACATGCATAACTTCATAATTGCACAAGATGAAATAGTTTGGGAAATCATTGGAAAAGGGATTGAATTTCCCATAGAAGAAATTGATGGTTTACGTGTGCAGAAGAAAAGAAGGCTTATCAGGCTTATTGCAAAGTTGTGAACTTGCTTCACTTAGCACTTAGTTTGAATGGATACAATTGAGTCTCATCATGTATTAATGCTAAGGAGATATGGGAAAGACTCAAAACAACTTATAAAGGAACTAATCAAGTTCGAAAGAACATGATCGGAATGTTGAAATAAGAATACAAAACCTTCAAAATGAAGAAAGGAGAATTTAATTGTGAAATGATGACTTACTTCAATATAATCACAAACGGACTGAGATTGTTAGGAAAGAGGATACCACAGAGGATATGGTTGACAAGGTACTGAGATGCTTACCAAAGTCTTGGGAACCAAAGGTTATTATTGCTATTGAAGAGTCAAAAAATCTTGAAACACTCACAATGGACCAGTTAATTAGATAATTCATTACACATGGGATGAAACTGAATATAAAGGGTCTAGCAAGAGGAGACAAAAGGAAAGGAATTGCTCTCGAAATTGAGAGTGATAAAATCTTGTCTGAAAGTGGAAAGTATGATAAAGAAGACATGGCCTTGCTTTCTTAAAAGTTCAAGAAATTCATGATGCGAAAGAAGAATAAGGGTAGCGCAAGTTTTAGAAGGTAAGAAAATAAGGAAGAAATACCATGCTATGAGTGCAAAAAGATTGGGCACATGAAGGCTGATTGCCGTCAATTGATGAAGAAGATAGAAAAGAAAGACAAGAAAGACAAGAAGAAAAAGAAAACTTTGGCAGCTTGAAGTGATAAAGATAGTAGCTCTAGTTAAGATGAAGTTAGAGAGAAGTAAGCAAACCATTATTTCATGACAATAAATCAACCATCCTATTATGAGTTACCATTTACTTCATATTCCTCTTGTTCTGATGATGATGATTTTCGATAAATGAAATGCATGAGACATTGATCGAATCATTCAAAGAACTAAAAAAAATAAACAAGGAAAACAATTCATTAAAAAAGTTAAATGTGTTAGAAAAGGAAAATGATAGATTGAAAGTTGAAAATCAAGAAGAAAATGACATCTTGAAACAAGACAAAAACAATTTGCATACCAAAATTTAGAAAATTAAGAAATTGATATCTTAAATGCATGCATGATTGCACCGAAAAGGATGAACATGAATCAAAAGATGAACTTAAGAATAAGAAAGATAGGAATCAGAGACTTAGCTCTCTATTGCATAGATTTATTCAAGGACAAAAGAAAAAGATTTAATGCTCGGAGTTCAAAGGGCAGTATATGACAAAACTAGTGTAGGATATAATCTTGCGATAACTCAAAAAAACATTTACAGATTATTTGTGCTTTTCATAGACCAGTAGAACTAAGAATAGATGTCATGCTTGTGTGAAAGTATGTTGTAAAATAGAGTATTATAAGCGAAAAGAACAAACAAGTGTAGGAAATATAAAGAATCATCAAAATATCAAACATGCACATACTATAACAAAAGGGACATAATTCATATGTATGTTGGTTTAAAAATAAAACTTCTAAGAAAATGAAAATGCAGTAGATATCAAAGATAATTATGACTATTACTTTGATTAACTCAATCAGACCCAAGAAAGTTTGGGCACCTAATGACAGACTTGATTCTCTTTCCTCTTAGGTATGTTTGAAGTTTAAAGAGGCTCTCGACTCATCCTCCTGGTGTATTGATAGTGACTGTTCAAGACATATAACGGGAAATGTTTCAAAGTTCTCTAATTTGAAAAAGAAGAAGGGAGGAAAAGTTGTTGTTGGAGACAACTCTAAGAGCAAAATAGTTGGTATCGACAGTATAGGTAAGTCTTCTTTTTCCACTAAAATTTATAATGTGCTGGTTGTTGATGGTTTGAAATTTAGCTTGTTTAGTGTAAGTGAACTGTGTGATAGAGGTGAGGTTGTAGGTTACATTTAAGTTTGATGTGTGTTTGATTGTTGATAAAGAATCAAATGAAAGAAAATTCATTGGCCAAAGAAAGGGGAACATCTACATAACAAACTTAGAAGAATCAATAGGTAGGGATGAGTCCTATTTAGTAGTGATGAATCGAACTAACCCATGGCTTTGGCATAGGAGATTATAACATGTCTGCATGGATTTGATATCTAGATTTGTTAGAAAATACATAGTGAAAGATCTTCCAAAGTTAAAGTTTGAAAGAGATAAGCTATGTAATGCATGTATAAAGGGCAAACACACTAGAACTTCTTTCAAACCCAAGAATGTAGTATCCACTAGTTGATCTCTAGAGTTCCTTCATATAGATTTGTTTGTATCAACTAGAACTCAAACTTTAGAAGGGAGGCACTATTATTTTATAATCATTGCTAACTTCTCACAATTTACATGAGTATTATCCTTAGCTAAGAAAGAGGAGACTAGTGAAGCCTTCATTAAGTTGTGTAGAAAAATTCAAAATAAAAAACGATATTCAATTAGAAGTGTTAGGAGTGATAATGACAAAGGCTTCGAAAACAAGATAATGGAAGACTTTTGTGAAGACTATAGCATAGATCATACTTCTCAACTCCTAGAACACCTCATCCTAAGATACCCCAACAAAATATGGTAATAGAAAGAAAGACAAAATCTTAAAAGAAATGGATAGAACAATAATCTGTGAGTGTAATTTGCTTAAATACTTTTGGGCAGAGACTGTGAATACAATTTGTTACATTCTAAATAGAACTCTATTTACCCCTTCTAGAGAAAACTCATTATGAGTTCTATAAAGGAAAAAAACCCAACTAGTATACTTTCGTATATTTGGATGTAAATGTTATAGTCTAGACAATGGTAAACAAACTCTAGGTAAATTTGATGTCAAGAGTGGTGAGAGAAATTTTTAGGATACTCAATATCTAGAAAGTATATAGACTTTATAACAAGAGAACTATGAAAATAGATGAATTAATATATGTAGAGTTTGATGAAAATGATGGCTTTGGTAGAAAGAGGTATGATGATGAAGACTTAACCGATCACATTAAAGAATCAGAATTTGCAGAAAATGAAAATACTCAAAAAGAAGAGTTTGAAATAGAGTAAGAATCAAAAGAGAAAGAAGAGTTCGTCAAGAGCAGGAAATTAGATATTCAACTATTAGAAGGAGTGTTAACATAAAAAACATTATAGGAAATGAAAGGTCAGTAGTAAAAACTAAATCTACCATATAAAATCAATGTGAATTTGTAACATTTATCTCTAAGATAGAATCCAAAAAACGTAGGTGGTGCCTTAAAAGATGAAAATTGGATAATAACTATGTAGGAAGAATTCAATTAATTTGAAAAAAACAAAATCTGGAACATAGTCTCTAGGTCAGAAGATTAATTTGTTATAGGAATTAAGTGAGTATTTAAATATAAATTTGATAAATATGACACAATTATAAGGAACAAAACAAAATTAGTAGTAAAAGGACATAGTTAGGAGGAGAAAATTGATTGTGATAAAATATATATTCCGGTGGCTAAATTAGAAACAATCAGAATGATTCTACTATTTTCTTTATGAATTTCAAATTTTTTTCAAATGGATATTAAAAGTGTCTTTCTAAAGAGATACATCAACAAAACTGTGTATGTTGAATAACCCCTAGACGTTGAACATCCAAAATACCTAGACTATGTTTACAAATGAACTAAAATCTCATATGAACTCAAGCAAACTTCTAGAGTTTGGTATAAAAGACTAAATAATTTCCTAAAAGAAAATGATTTTAAAAGAGAGAAAGTTAATTCTACATTGTTCATAAAAAGAAAAGAAAAAGATCTTCCGATAGTTCAAATATATGTAGATGATATAATATGTGGAGAAACAAGTGACAACATATGTCAAAATTTTGCAGAAAGTATGCAATCTGAGTTTGAAATGAATATGATGAATGATTTAAATTATTTTTTAGGATTTTAAATCAAACAATTTGAGAAAGATATATTCATTAATTAATCAAAATTTATTAAATAATTAATTAAAAAATTTGAATTCGGATAATCAAAAGGAAATGTTACATGAGTACAAGTGTCAAGCTAAACAAAGATGAGAATAGAAAATCAGTCTGCCAAAATTTATATAGAAGTATGATATATTTCTTTCTATATCTCATTGTCTCTAAACCAGACATACAATATAGTATATGTTTTCGTAATAAATTTTAATTAAATTCAAAAGAATCCCATCTAATTGCAGTCAAGAGAATTTTTATGTATCTCAGAGAAATCATAAACTTAAGCCTAAGGTATGAAAAAGTTTAAACTTTCAACTGTATGGATTCTCTAATGTAGGCTTTGTGGGTTATAAATTGGATATAAAAAGTATCAATGACACTTGTCAATTTTTTGAAAGTATGCTGGTGTCATAGTTTTTTAAGAATCAAAATGGTACGGCAATTTCAAGCACAGAAGCCGATTATATTGTTGCAAGATAATATGGAGACAAATTCTATGGATGAAATACCAAATGAAAGATTATGGCAGCCTTTGACTGTATCCCTATAAAATGTGATAATACTAGTTTACTAAATCTAATCAATAATTCTGTGCATCATTCACGAACTAAGTACATCGAAATAAGACACTACTTTATAGAGACCATGTTATGAAAACTAAGATAATCATTGAGTATATAGAAATACAAAAATAAATTGCTGATATATTTACAAAGGCATTAGATAAAAATAGATTCTATAAGTTGAGAAAGATGGAGTGTTTGCAAAATTGTTGTCAAACCCTTTGGAATTTGATGATTACAAAATCTTTCATATTGTTTTGATATTTTTATTAAGTGTGTTGACTAAGTTTCATTTGAAAATTTATATAAAAGTTGTCTAGAAATGATACTGAGATTATTATAGAAGTATCATAGAATCTAATGGTTTTTTTGTTAAAGTCAAAAGTAAGGTGACTTAGAGATGCTATAGAGGTTGGCATAGAGACAATCTAGAATCTACTGCAAAAATATAGTAGTCTATTACAAGGCAGAAAGAAGGTAGAAGGTCCATAGAGAAATTATCCTGGATCAAAGAAATTGTTATAAAGGCAGAAGATCTTTTTGTTAATTGAAAACCCAGCTCAGCACACTAAGTGTATATTGGATACTACACTTAATGCCCGTTTAGCAGGATTTTTTTAACTTCTTTTTTCCTTATAAGGAGAAGCCATTCCAAATGAATTTTTTAAAAACTCTTAAAAAAAAGAGTTTTTTATTTCATGAAGAAAAATTTAAAAAGTAACTTTTAAGAAAAAACTCCTAGAATGAGCTTTTTTCTCTCCTCTTTTTTAATACTCTAGTTTTTTCATAAATTTATATTTTTTTGCTCCATTTATATTTTCATATAATTGTTTTTATTTCATTAATATCCTTATTTAAATGATACAAAATTACAAATATACCAATTAATTTTTAACTTTTAATTTTATTTCAAAAGTAAAAAAGTAAAAAAAAAATAACTATTTTATTTCAAAAAATAAAAAAACCAAACAACTTTTAACTTTTTTTTAAAAGTAATTAATTTTTATTTCTCATGAAAAGGAGAAGATAAGTCGAAAAAAATGCCTATCAAATGGGCACTTAGTTCAAAAACATGACCAGATATACACTTCAATGTTTCAACAACTAATGATCAAATTTACTAAAATAGAAATTTCAAGTTCCAAAAAATTAGGCAATTTTTTAGGAAGGATGAGTTGATCATTTGCATATGTTCAGATTACTATATCTTCTCCACCGGTCAAGAATTTTCAAATTTAAAAATTCCACACTTTGGGATGATTGTTAGACTTCAAATTTAAATAATTACAATGGTAAAAGCTCAAGGGTAAGATGGAGAAAAATATGTAAGAAATCAGCTGGTCACTCTATTTTTTCAAGCAGAAATCCTTTCCAAAAGCTGATTTTCAAAGTACATTTCGAATTTTCTACGAGCCTTAACATTTAAATAAATTCAAATAAGGATTTACACGTGTCAAGAAGGAAGTTCAAACTTTAAATTTGAATTTCAAAAGTTGAAATATCACAAGAAATCAGTAGAGATTTCAGTACTACAAATCAAGACATTAACAAAAAATTTATTGCTGTAAAAGTTGCTGGGAAGCCAAATTTACAACTTATATTTTCACGATGGTGATTAGTTTTGTAAGAAATTTTTCTAGAATTTAAAGTTTGATATATAGAGAATATTCAGTATCTTTTACAGAGTTATTTCAACACTTTTGGACTGAGATATTCATTTTATAATTTGGCTACTTGAACAGCTCAAATTGTGTTGCGTACTTAGTTTTGTAAGATAATTTGGTGAATGTTGGGAGTCTTTCCCTATTGCACAAAGACATCTTTAGGCTAAAGAAGATCAGAAGTCAACAGTTTTGATAGTATCTTGTAACTCTTTATTATAGTGAAAAATTAGTTGGTTACTAGACCCCGATTTTTTGAGCTGGAAAAGTGGATGTAAGTATAAGGTCGGATTACTACAAAATTGGGTTTGTTTCTCTATCCCTTACTTTTATTTCTTATTGCATTTATTTAGATTGACCATGAGATTAATTAGAATTTAAGTGGAATTAGATTAAGAAATTGAAACCAATAAAAAACAACCAATTCAACCTCTCTTTTTTATTGTCATAGGGACAACAAATGGTATTAGAGTTAGTGATTGCCTCCACTAGAGAGATCTCTCTAGAGTAAAAGATCCATAGCTTTTCCTTATACATTTGGCTAACCTATCAATAGAACATTCTATTTTAATGGTGCAAACTTTTTTTATTGAAAATGTAGGATGGAGATATTTATAAAAACCACTGATTATGAAATTTGGGAGGTCATTACCTCTGGAGATCTAGATGTAAAAACCCCAATAATAACCGAAAATGATTAGAAAATTGTGACTATAAACTCTAAGACTAAACATTTACTTCTTTTTACTTTTTCTCCCATTGAGTTTAATCTTGTTTTTTCCATGTGATATAATTAAGGAAATTTGAGATAAATTTTGTATCACTCATGAAGGAACCAGTATGGTAAAGGAAACTAGAATAAATTTGTCGATACATGAGTATGACTTTTTCGGGTTCAACAAGGAAAAAATATTAAAAATATGTTTAATCATTTTTCTGCTATTACTAATAAATTAGACTCACTTGATAAAAAGATTTCAAATACTGATTAGCTTAGAAAGATCCTTCGTGTGCTGTCTAGAGTGTGTGCTGTCTAGAGTATGGGACGCTAAGAAAACGACAATTGAAGAAGTATAGGATCTGAACAAACTATCTCTAAATGAGTTAAGAGGCAAACTGATATCGTATGAGACTGAAATCTACCGTATGGCCGAAACAAAAGACAAGAGAAAAACAATAGTTTTTACAGCAAAAGAAGATGAAGGTTTAGAAGATGAAGAAGGCAGTGATCAGGAGCTGAATATGCTAACAAAAAGACTCAGTCGTGTTTTTAAAAATCAGAGTAAGAAAATTTTCAAATCTGAAAATTTTAATAACTCACGAAAATTTAAGTCTAGTGCAAGAAAAGAGCGTAAAGAAAATATGCAGAAAGAGGAAATAATTTATTACGAATATAAGAAATCAGATCACATAAAATATGAGTCCTTTGTTCTGATGAGAAAAATTGACACTTTCAAAAAGAAAGTGAAGGCAATGGTTGTCACTTGGAGAGATTTAGAAGAGAAATATTCAGATTCTGAAAATTCTGAAACTTCGAAGAAGTCAATATCTATGTGATGGCCAAAACTCATGTGAACTCTGAAACCCATTCAGATTGCTCTTTCTAGAGAATTTCTGAAACTGACAAATTGCGGAAAATTATTTCAGACCTCAAGTGTAGGGATATGGTTTTAGAAAATGAAAAAGACATACTTAGACAAACAAATTTTCTACTAAACTCAGAACTAGAATCAACTAGATATGAAAATGTAAGTTTCAAAAAATGAAATTAAAGTTCTTTAAAATAGGGTAAAAGATTTGTCAAAATCCATAAAAATCACATTTAAGAAATTTCATGAAAGTGATGAAAATTTATCAAAGCTACTTTCGATCCAGAGAAAAGATTTTTTTCAAAACTAGTTTGGAGTATAAAAATGATTCAGAAATTATTTCAAAAATTAACAAAACTGTTTTTATTAAAATTGTATAAAAAAGACAGGTTAAATATTCACACATTGCTGAAAATTGACATAAAAACATGCATAGAGGACTTATAGAGACACCCATAGAGGTTATCACGAAAAAGTAGAATTTTAAAAAAAATATATAGTATTGGATCTAAGTATAAAAAATTAATGTCTGTTCAGAATAATTATAGATATAAAAATTATAGATCTAATTATTTAAAAAATAAAAATAATTTTTCTTATTATATATGCTACAAATTTAGTCATTTTGTTAGAAATTGTTTCATGAACAAACTTAGTACATTTTAAGGAAAATATAATACTGATACAAACTTGTTTTCTAGACAACTCAAATTTGTTTGGATTTATAAGAATAGATGATACTTTTCTTTATTGTGTAGGAATAAGAGGCTAGAGTGAAAGGAAAATGGTATATCAATAGCGGATGCTTGAAACATATGATAGGAGTCATCTCATTATTCAAAAGCTTTGAAAGAAGAGATCATGGAGTGGTGACTTTTGAAGACAACCAAAAAGGAAATATCATTGGAAAAGTCACCGTCGGTATAAATTTTACTATCATAAAAAATGTATTATTTATTGATAAATTGATATATAATTTGTTAAGTGATGTGCTATTTAAAATAAATAAATGCATTTCGTTTGATAATGAGACAAAAACAAATTTTTAAAGAAATTAGGTTAGGAAATATTTATGTGGTAAATTCGATAATTTTAGATAATTTAAAAGAAAATTATTTAGTGACCGTAAGTAATATTTTTACATTGTGTAAGAAATTAAGTCAATATAAATTTTAAACAATTAAGAAAATTGTTCAAAGAAAAATTAATAAGAGATATTTCAGAAATTTCATTAAAAGAATATATAAATTGTAGTGTTTTTTTATTGAATAAACAAGAAAAAATATCTTTTAAAAATAAAGATCATATTTCTACGTTTAGACTTTTAAAAATGCTATATATGGATTTATTTGGATCTGTTAGAAATCTAAGTCTTGGTAGAAATAGATATAAACTTGTAATTGTAAATGTTTTTTCTAAATTTACTTGGATATTGTTTTTTGGAAATAAAAATGAACCTTTTGAATTTTTAAAAATTTTTGCTAAGAAAATTGAAAAGAGAAAAAACCTTAAAATAGTTGTTTAAGAGCAGATCATAGTAGAGAATTTGATAATTTAGAATTTTTAGAATATTGTAATAAAAAGAGAATAAGTCAAAATTTTTAAACACCATACACATCACAACAAAATGGAGTAACTAAACAAAAAAATAAGATAATTTAAGAAATGAATAGGACTATACTAAATAATAGTGGTGTAGAAAAATATTTTTGTATTGAAACCATTTCTACGATATGTTGCATAATTAATAAAGTTTACATTAGACTAATGACAAATAAAATCTCCTATGAAATTTTTAAAAGTAGAAAATGTAGCGTTTCATATTTTCATATATTTGGTCGTATATGCTATATTTTTTAAGAATAATTTAAACACTCTAAGTAAATTTGATGAAAAAACCATAGAAAATTTTTTTTCTAGAATATTCATTAAATAGTAAAACATTTAGGGTGTTTAATAAACAATCTAGAGTTGTGGAAGAAGCCATAAACATAAAATTTCTTTAAAATGAATTTCAAAATTTAGAAAATGAAGAAAAATAATAAAAAAATAAAAATACAAGAACTCCCCATGAAAATGATAAAAATAATGTATAGAAGTTGAAAATGAATTTAGAGAGAAAGTCATTAAAAGTCGGAGATTTCTACCTATTTACTCACAAAATGATATTATTTGTGATATAGGTGAAGGTATATGAACTAAATCAAATTATAGAAATATAGAAAACCAATTTATACTTATGTCACACATATAATCAAAAAGTATAGAAGAAACCCTTAAAGATGAGAGTTTGGTAGAAACAATGTAAGATGAATTAAATCAATTAAAAAAATAATATACGATTTTTAGTTCTTAAACTAAATGATAACACAATAATCAGAACAAAATAGGTCTTTAAAAATAAAATGAATAAAAATGGAAATATTATTAGAAATAAAGTTAGATTGGTTGCTAAAGCATATTCACAAGAAGAAGAAGGAATTGACTATGATGAGATTTTTACATTGGTTACTAGGTTAGAAGCAATTAGACTACTCTTGGCTTTTGCATATTTTAAAAATTTTAAATTATATCAAATGAATATTAAAAGTGTATTTTTAAATAGTTATATAAACGAGAAAGTATATGTTAGTCAACCTTTTCGATTTGAAGAGTATAATAAGGAAGATCATGTTTCTAAATCGCAAAAAGTCTTGTATGGCCTCACCTAGGGCATGGTATGTAAGATTAAGTAAATATCTTGTGAAAAATGATTTTGAAAAGGGAAATGTGGACACTACTTTATTTATCAAGTATGTTGGTAATGATATTTTTGTTGTGTAAATATATATTAATGATATTGTGTTTGGTTGTACAAATGAATGTTTATGTGATAATTTTAGTAATATGATTAAAAATGAATTTGAAATGTCTATGTTGAGTGAATTGAATTTTTTTTAATTTACAAATTAAATAAATACCTGAGAGAATCTTTATAGGAGTTTGAAAAACAAGTTAAATGAGTGAAAAGAAAAGTATTATGACAAACTATAGAAAGCAAACCCTGTATAGTATAGGTCGATCTAACTAACATATAAGTTGACCAAATGGGGAGATAAGTTAACCATGTCTAAGTATGAATCGACATGCCCTAGAGTAATCACATGAAATCCGACTTATTGGTAACAATTAAGTCAACCACTTTGTGTAAATTGAAAGAATGTGAACTTGTGCTGAGCACAAGTCGACCCATTTTAAGTAAATGGTCGACTAGTTCAAAGGAATGATTGACATACTTGTTAGTTGAGTAAGTACACTAAAGCTATGGGGACTTGGTGGTCATATATGTCGACTTATCCATGTAAGCACTAGACCAGTCGACCTACAAGGAACAAGTATCTACTTACAAGGGAGTAAGTAAATCCAGAGGAATAGGTCGACCTCAGCTGGCAAGAAAGACAAAAACTGTCAACCTAAGGAGTTAATGATTCGACCTGTAAGTGAATAGGTCGACTCATGTTTTGACCAATTACAACCCGTAAGATTAAGAGGTCGACCTATACGTGGACAGGTCGACCTGTGTGATGTACAATTGCATAGAAATGGCTCAAAATCCGACCTCTTTTTCTCATCTTCAAAACCCATTTCCCCTTTCTCTCTCTAAGTGGTTCCTCCCTTATGAAAGCCCTAACTGTAATTCTGCCAAATCCACAATCAAAGATTCAAAATTTCTCCACTCTCTTGCAATTCCTCAATGTTGATCTAACAATCAAGCCTCTTTCCTTCTCAAAATCTTTCAAATGGCACCAAACACCGAAGGATCCTCCTCCAAGCAAGCTGCAACCACAAAGCCATCTTCTTCAAAACCGCCTTATTCAAAACAACCCATGATTAAGGCACCCAAGTATTGTAGCAAGATTTTCCATCTCTGGAGCATAGCAAATTATTTGACAAAGTTTTCTCAAAATGAAAAATCAATCAAGGATAGCTAATCGATCGTGTGTTTTTGAAGGGACTACATTTCAGCTATGAAGAATTTCTAAGTGAGGTATGTCCCAATTGGCTTATTCTTCCTAATAAACACATCATGAAAGGACAATTAGGAAATTCTACAATAATAATGAAGTTATAATTGATGGGGAGAACAATGAACCCAGTGAAGTTTGCATTATGATCGATGAACATTTTGTAGCATGTGGTTTCAAAATTTATGTCAATGGAAAGATAATTGAGGTGAACTCTAGGTTTATTTGTCAAGAAAATGGAATAGAGAGGATTGCTTATAGTGATTGCGAGCCCTATATGCAATCTGACTATCGGAACAATGTTAGAGAAGTTTTTGATGATCCTCAAATGTCGATAGTGAATACCAATGCCACTGCTCTAGGATTTTATGAACAATACATTTTTTAGTGACACATGTACTTAGGTCTAGGGAGGAAACTACACAACCATCACACGTGAGGATTTCTAGTTAATGGCTTGCATTATGCAGAAGAAAAATCCAGGCCTACACTTTCTCATCCCTCATTTCATGATCGCAGCCTATAGATCAGAGAGCGTTAACTTGCCCTATGCTAGTATGATTACTGATATCTTCGTATTACACAAGATGGAATAAAGTAGGGCAAATAGGATTGAACTTAGTGAAAAGCATGGCATTAATACATCTTCCTTGCATTAGGCAAAGTGGATGTGCACAGGTGAGGGTGAGTGGATAAGGAAGGATGCTGGAGGTAAAGGGAACAAGGATAAAAGGCTAGTG
This sequence comes from Dillenia suffruticosa, assembly GCA_033439265.1. NCBI lineage: Eukaryota > Viridiplantae > Streptophyta > Magnoliopsida > Dilleniales > Dilleniaceae > Dillenia > Dillenia suffruticosa. Next base: position 7,132,563 of record JAVTVX010000027.1, read on the forward strand.
GAAGAGCCCACTGAAGAAAACCAAGGCACTAAACAAGGGGGAGTTACTAATTGTCACTGGAGGAGGTGATTCATCTAGTTCCCACCCAATCACACCGGAAAGAATTTGGGAAAGATTAGAAAGGATTGAAGAAAATATTCTCACAATAAATCAAGGAAAATTCAAATTAGGAGAACATAATGCCATAATTAACAAGGAGCTGAAGAAGATTCCAAGTAAGATAGACTCCATCGTCGATTCCATCACCAAAGGAAAATCTTCTCATCACTCAAGACCTGCCCGATCATGTTGATGTCCATTCTCTTTTTCTCTCTCGACCTAGTGGTTTTGAAGACCTTGTGTTCTCTGACTTTTGTGTTGCTTAAGTTAGTTTGTTTACGTTATGATTTTGTCTCAGTATGAACTATGTTACGACTCTATGGTTTGAACTCTGTGACTAAATGTTTGTTTTAATCTTAATGTTTAACATTTAAAGTTTAATCTCATTTCTTGCTGTGTTCAAATCTTTGAACTTTTGGACACAACTTGTTATACTATGTTACCCGTCAATCTTAATATTTTGGCACAAATATAGGGAGAGTTTTGTTACCTGAAAATATGATAAGAACCTTAATCTTGAGATACCTTTTATCTCGTGGTTATACCCTTTATGTTGATGACAAAAAGGGGAAGAGATATAGGAATTAGTCTCTGAACTTTTAGGAATGTCGATAGTATACATTGAGTATTTTCAGAAGTTTAACATATTTCTAGATTTTAAGAACTTTTGTCATCATAAAAAGGGAGAGATTGTTGACAAAATTAAGTTTTGATAATGATTAAAGTAATTGAAGAGTCAAAATGAATCTGAAAAAGCATAAACATCCTAAGATTAAAAAGGCAAGTCAACTTGAACTCTAACCTTATCGACCTAAAACCGCATAACACTTAAATAATTAAGTATAGGGATCGGACATGTTGACCTACTAAAAACTGGTGTCAACCAATTAAACCTTCCTTGTCGACCTATTAGGCTTCCTTAATTTTGGTTTTGAAGCAATGCAAGTCAATCTACCCACAAAGCTCGGCAAGAACCTTAGAAAACGATTTTGAAACAACATGTTTACTTATTATGCTACTTAGGACCTCAAGTCAACACATTAAGGTTCCTGCCAACCTAAGAACTCACAACTTCAGCCTTAAGGTTAGAAATGTCGACTTGCTCGACAAAGTGTCGACCTGTGACTAAATTAGGTCGACCCGATTACCTCCCAAGTCGACCCTTGAACACTTCGACTTTCAAAATTGTTCAGACACTCACCTCTTGTCGATCTGTCAACTCTAGACTGTTGATTTGTGAGCATGTGTCAACCAATACATATACTTTAAGTCAACCAATTGAGCAAGGACAAAGCTTGTGTCAACCCAAACCATCAGTAAGTCAACCTAAGGACAATACTAAGTTGACCTACCTTCGAACAGACTGATCTTTCACCATAGAATCCCTTAGGAGTGTCGACCTATCATTAAATAAGTCAAATGATGCCTTGAATAGGTTGACCAAGGATACAAAAATCAGTCAACACAACAAGTGAAGTCGACCTAGGAACTAAGATGTCGACCCGAAAAGCACAAGGTTCAAGGAACAAGCCTCACAAGTCGATACAAATACAATGCAAAGGCTTGTAAGTCAACATGTGGAGTATGCAAGTCGACCTTAACACTCCTTATCAAGAGTAAACAACTTATGAAATCGACCCTATGCTTGAATGAGTCCGCCTGCATCCTAAAATAGGTCAACTTGTCCGGTAAATAAGTCGACACCCTTAGTTCATAGTTAAGAACCCCAGTCCACATGTTGACCTCAATGAAAGATAGGTTGATCCACATATTAAAAGAGTCAACCTAGGTTAAAAACGAGTTGACACCTCGTGTTTATAACCAACAAATTTCAAAACTAAGTCGACACTTAACTAAAATCATGTTGACATGAGAAGAACACATTTCAAATCCAGAAATCTTAAGTTCTTAAAATAATCGGTCAACACTTAAATCCAACCCTTCATGGCTATTTGCTTGTGAGTACTAACATTATTATGCAGGAAAAGCAAAAGCATAACATTTTATTGGCCAACATAACACTAACTAGAAAAATAAGCTGAAGAGAACTTCTCATTGGCCGAGATGAAGAATGATTGGAAAATCATTTAATGAGAAATGGATGAAATCATTAATGATTAACGTTCAAAATCGACCTACCAATTTAATAGCTCTTTTCAAGTCTCACATAAATGTTAAGAAAAAACAGATGATGGTTGCGCGATTGAATGAACATACAACATACTCATTGAATGTTCTGTTTCTGAAATATCACACTATGTTCTTAACCTCTTTTGCATTTCTTGTGTGTAATCTCTTATAAACTTAAACTTTGTTACTTCTGAGCATTGTGACCTCTTTTCTTAACATTCTACATCTCATTTATTGTAAGTTTCAAAAGTCGTTGATGGTTTCTTGGTCTAGAGTTGAGAGAAAGAGAGAGAGAGACAGACAACCTATGTAAGATTGGTATACTTGGTGTTTGTAGCTAAACACCGTAATGGTCTAATTTGAACCAGAAATCAAGTTTATACTATTTGAAAAAATAGTGAAAAATCGGGAGAGAGTGTGAAAGTGAATATACACTGGATTTGATGGAGTCACTATAAAAACTTGTGTGTTTTGTATCATAGTTTTTCTTTCAAACTCTAACATTTCTCCTTAAATTTTCTACAATTTGCAAAAACTTAAAAATAATTAAAATTATCGTTCAATTTATTCACCCCTTATAAATTATATTTCATAGATGAGCGGAACCTATAATGAGTATTTGCCTCTAATGGCTAAACATGAAGCACGTGGAGAATATAAAAGCAAGAAAGCAATTGCTTGATCCCCCTTCTTAAATATAAATTTCTATGATGATCATAAGTTCAACGGAAGAACCAACGGACAATTGATTTAGTGACATGGGGCGTTAAGTCCTTTAACTATGTGTCGGGTTGGAAACTTGGGAATAAAAAAAATTACGTTGGAAAAGTTGTTCACTAAATAAGGACTTTATAGATGCTCGAACCGGATTAATCAGAATATACTTCCAAATACTGATAATAGGTTAAAAAAAAAGATTCAACCGATGAAGTTCCACTATTAAATTTTGAATTGGATAGGCAATAATGCACCTAACTTTTGGATGCAGTCCAAATGGTATCTCAAAGTGCAGCTGTAATTTTTTTTTCTCTTTTTTCCTTTTTCTTGAACGTAGGATGATTAATAAACTGAGAGTTTAGTTGATTGACACAACTTCTTTGTGGGAAAATCTCATGGTGCCTCAAATTTTAAATTGGAGTAGATATAATATAGTATTATCGTACACAAGCACATAATCCCAAATGAGATTTCTTTGTATTTTACTGTAGAAAATGATACCAGGAGCTTTAAGGGCATAGTGTGATGATGGAAGATTACCCAATTGGACCTGACAACTCTTTTTTTACTTGACGATGGACTCCAAAATCAACAAAAGCATGCATTTTGCTTTGTAGTTAGGGAATTACTGTTGACAAATGTTTTATGTACTTTTTATAGAATTATCGAATCTAGCTATCCTGTGGTCATCTTTCTAGAATTGGAAAAACATTTTGGGACATGCCATGGATATCATTGGTTCCTCTTAACCATTTCAATAGAATTAGTACCTAAACTCCCGGTGGTTTTCCTGTCACCACCACAAATCGAGGTATAAGATCACATATTTAATTGAGGGTACGGAAAGTTAGCTCTTTACATATAGTGTAACGAAGATGTGAATGATGTGAAGCATACTTTTCCTTATAGAGACCAGGCTAAAGCAGTGGCACTTTTGCATCTTTAGTTTGCGATATAGACTAACAAGTACTGTTTCCCTACTATAATCTTTGTGCCTTTAGAGGGAGTTTGAGTTAGTAAAGTAAAAATGTTATGTACTGAAAGGTGAGGAAGCTTGCATGCAGTTTCTTAAGTTATCAAAAATGATAAGATGTTTTTTGGAAAGTGTCTTGGTTTGGTATTTGAGGGCGTGTTGAGAGAGAGAGAGAGAGAGAGAGAGAGAGAGAGAGAGAGAGAGAGAGAATCTTGATATAGGGAGGAGATGGCAGAAGTTGTTGAGGATTTGTTCCGAAATTAACATAGAAGATGTTGTACTGGGTAGATGTTGGTATCACTTTGTGGCTTATTTGATTATATTAGCCTCTTGACTTAAAGTTCATTGATTGATAATAACTTTTATTGGATAAAGCAAATAATTTTCTTTAAAGCAATTAATTTTCTTTGCGAAGGGGAACATGGCTTTCTGGGTAAAAAGTACTTAGCTCAAGACCTCCAAACATATGGAATTATCTGGGAGTAGCTTGCCAAGTTATCTTTCCTAGAAAATAATACAGTGCATCATCTTCCCCCCCCCCTCCTCAAAATAGTATGCATATTATCTCTCTTTGCAGAAAAAAGGGGTGGGAATCGTTGAAGAAACCCACTTAAAAGAAAGAATTCCTCAATGGAGAGGGAAACTGTAGCAGCATTTTTGCTATTTATGAACCTAGTATGACAGCAACATAAAATCATTTCAACCCACTTTCTTTCCCAAGAGAAGTAGAAAAAGGGAACAGATCATCCAATTAGAGTAATAGGGTATAAGTAAAAATAACATTCCATAGGATTACTGTGAGAAACATATAGAATTATTTGTCCATTAATAAAAATGAAACTTGTACTGCTTCTGCATCGAACCTTCTAAGTATTGCTATTTCTATTTTAACTTTATGCCCTTGCTTTGCTTTTTTGCAAGCTAAGCCAGTCTTATTTAAAACTTTAATTTCATTTCATATTTATGAGGAATGATATTAGGAGCTGGGTATGTTATAAATTAACCTCAAGGTGACTAAGCAATAAAAATTTCTTGGAAAAAAAAAGGTTGTACTATGAAAATGCTTAAATACTTGAAATAAAAATAAAATATAAGTTTGAATTTGCAGATTCCAGTAGATTAGATGAAAACAAAGCCAACTCATTGAAGTTAAAGAGAAGAAAGGGCATCAAACCTGGTGCTTGAAAATTCATAAAGCTTTCCGGTACTGGAGAAGATGATGAGTCCAACTTCTGCATCGCACAAGATCGCCAACTCCTTGGCCTTCTTAAGCAACCCATTCCTTCGTTTCGAGAAAGTCACCTGTCTGCTTGTAGAATTATCGATCCTCTTGATCACGATTTTCCCTCTCCCCATCTTTCTTTTTCCGTTTTTCCTGTGAATGAAATTTTATTAAAAGTTTAACTACAACCGGAAGGATATGATTTCCACTGATGAACTTCACATAGACATGGAAGCTGGAAAATTAAAAGGCTCAACAGGACTAAGCTCCGACTGATCTCAAAAGCTGTCTTGTGCTAGCTTGATGTTGTAGCAAGGTTGAGATCATGAGCCCTACAAAGAAACCAGCTGTTTCAGGAAATATGCATCCACTTATAGGGCTTTACTTAAAGAAGAAGTTTGCTTTAATACCAAACGCTAATAGTGGCATTTTGGTTTTTTATTCTTAATTTAAGATTGCAAGACTTCTTAGTTGAACATCGCTGTTTTTTCCCCTTTATCTTTTTCTCATGGTATACTGTTTCTGGGGAACCAACGACCATACGAGGTTTTGACACTTGGAAATAGAGAACAAAAAAATAAGCTCTTGATTCCCGGGGCAAACCTGAGATTTCATCTGTTTGATTATATATATTATTAGCCAGAATGGCACAATCAATGTACAAAAATAAAGAAGCACATATATTCTTGTGGGCACACCCTATCTAGGAATAATATTGAGTTTGGCTGTTTTGGTTTGCAGGATGTATGTAATCTACACTAGTGATGGCTGAAACTTTGACAATCGTCTAGTAGGTTAGGCAAAGTATGCCTTGTGACTCTAGTTTACCTTTCTTAAGTAGTTTATATTTTCTTTCTAATCTGCAAAATTCTTTGTGCCATGTGAAAGCCGTTTCTCACTTCGATTAGGGTCTCCTCTATTGGAAATTTCCTCCATTATGCATCCTAAATTTTCTAACGTAGGCTCAAAATAGTGATCCTCACAGACCTTTAAATCTTCTGTGCAATTCTATTTCACGTAAGAAGTCAACAAATCAGCTTACTCTAGTATTATTTGACCATTTAATCGATATTTGTTTTTTTGTTGCGTATTTAATGGTGTAAACAATTTTTCCGAATTTAGAAGTGAAAACCACAAGCTTGTTTTGTTTCCCCCCTATTTTATCTTGATTAATTGTAGAAAGTTATATAGGGCCATTAATACGGAGAATTTGTAAGCAAAATACTTATTATACTTCTTATTTTTACATTATTTGAAATGAGTGCAATTATTTTCTGTTCTATCATCTGTTTTATAGAATGGATGCACATGTTCCCCTATAGATTTTATGACTTATTAGCTTTCTGACAATGTTTTCTTCTTTAACCAAGAAGCCTCATACTACTTTTTCTTTGGACGTTACCAACTAGACAAAGTCTGGCCACAGAAGGCTATTAGGAGCAAAACAGGTCTACAGTACAAAAAATTCCTTCAGAACGTACAAGTCCTATACAGAGAATTTTGGAAACTCCAGAACTTACAAGCCCTATACAGAGAATTTTGGGATGTACTTGCTTCACTTCAAAAACATTTGATTTTGCTAAAATTGTGCACCCTCCTTCAGAAAACAAGAAATTTCCTCGTAAATGTATATACCTTTGAAGTGGGCAGGTGCAACTCCCCAGAAGCCTCCACACATGTGAAGGACTTCAATAATATTCCACCAATCGAGGAAGCTTTTGGCATGCTTTAGTTGATCACGGTCCAAGCCCATTCAATTCGGACTTTTTAACCACTGATTTTGATATATATTTAATTTTTTTTAATTTTTAATTTTTATATTTATAATAATTATTTGATAATAAATTTTTTTATATAAATATAATTTATTATAATAATTTATTGAAATAATGGATCATTAAAATTCCTTTTAATGTAATATAAAAGTCATATTTACTTATCTTTTATATTCATACGGCTCCCTTTTCTTTTCAACCGGGTTAAAGAGGATAAAATTTAATAAAATAGTCAGGTACAAAGTAATTTATTAATGAATTCTCAGTATCAATAACTTATTAGGTTTCTTGGCCTTTGCACATGCTAAAGAGGGTAAATTCGGAGACTCAAAATCTAGAAACTTGGAGGAAAACTTCTGGATCTCAACCGGGTGAGAAAGCCCTACGCGACATGGTCATGTCGATTATGGTTTAATTTTAGAAACATTAGCGTATAAATTATTTTGTGGAAGGTTTAACGCACATGATAATTTTTTTTTTTTGGTCACATGAGATTGAACCCCACATGGATTAGGAGAAGAAATTATAACTATTGCACTATCCCTTTAACACACGAAATAATATTGTGGGGTTACGTGATGAACTGTTCATAGAACCTTAATTTTTCATTGGACAAAGTCCACGTGAATGCAGATTTTAAGACCAATGGGAGATTAGAATTTGAAACTGATACAGGATTAGGACAAAGGATTAATCAAACCTCAAGATCAAGGACAAGATTTAAAAGGACATTGGTTCCAACGCCTCCAACTAAGAGCTAGGCCAGGTGTCAATCATCAACAAATCATATATGAACATACCCCAAGAAGAAAAGTTGCATTCACATAAAGTTTGAATTAAATAATGTTAAAACATAGCTTTACTAACTCATCCCCACAATTGAAAATTGGTCTTTTTTGAAGTTTGGTGTTAAGTTGGTCAACCAAAATAATGTGTGAAGCACATGAACTTTGATCATAGCTGAGCTCTCAATTCTCTCCACCCAAGAGAAGAAGATATGACCAGATTATGGAAGAAGGAGAGGTATGTCCCTTTTATGACCCAAGCCCACATGGTCATGTATTGCGCAAAAGTTGTACTTCCCCCAAATTTTTGTGTACAATGTTTAGCTTTGCTACGGCGGTTGGTGTTTTTGTGGCGTAAGAAACAACAGAGGAATGTGAAAATATTCCAAAGTCATCAATTTTTACTGTTTAATAATGCAATTTGTTAGAGCTTGTCTCTAGCTTTATTTCCCATTATTATTATTATTATTATTATTATTATTATTATTATTATTATTATTATTTTATCTAAATTGGCCACTAAAATTTCAAATGTTTATGTTGATGTTTCAAGTAAGGATGTGATAACCTAAGACTTTGGGATCCTTGCTAAGTAGTTTTGTGGATGTGAAGTTAATATGTTTTTATTTTTGTTTCAGATAATATGAAATATCTTAAATTAGACATTGTTTGGTTTATGATTCTAAAATTAAAATCGAAATCATGTTTATAAGTTAGATTATTTTTGAAGAATTAGAAACTGATTATTAGAGTCGTATTTTAAAAAAAAAAACTTAAAAGTTGATGAAGCCTCGGCTCAAATTTTTGAAAATAAAAATTGAGCTTAAATCTTTTTTTTTTTAATTTCTTATTATTTATTATGTTTTTAATTGTGATTACAGACCCAAAACACATACTTTTAGAATCCAAGCCATGTCTACTTCAAACAGTTGCTATTGAAAGTGCAGTAAGTAAAGATAAAGATAGGGAAATTTGTACATGTGCCTGCACTCTATCTTATCTTTATAGCTTTGGAGAGTACCGGCATTCCATAATGATGGACATCATTTTTTCTTTTCTTTTTTTTTATGCTTGATTTATTGATATATAATGATTAATTTATTGATTTTGATTAACCTGATTCGATTTAATCGTCAAATCTTTTAAGAAATAAATTTTCTTAACATATATTTTTTTCATTTTTAAAAATTAAATATGAAAAAATTCAATATTCTTGTCATTAGATTATGGTGTAGGTGTAGGTTAATAATGGATGGTAATCAATTTTATTGTCAAGATGATATTCAAAATCAAGGATGGCAGCTCTAAACAAGGCTTCGTCGTATTCTTTTAAGTTTGACGTCTGGGGAAGCTGTAAAATGATGTAATGGATGAGCATGAAAATGCTGTTAATTATGTTGTATGCAATCTTTTGTTGATATTAGGGGTGTTATGACATTTGGATTGAGTCGATTAATGTTAATACCCGAGATTGACTTGAGTGTTATTTAGGTGAGCTCGAACTCCTCGAGTTTGTATTTTTCGAACTCGAGTTCGAGTTTAAAGTGTCATCGAATAGAATTATCGAGTAGTGTGGGTAATATATTTAAAAATGTATATTTATAAACGTAATTATATATATAAAAATTATTTTTAAAAAATATAATTAATAGATCTCAGGAGTCTTCAAACTCAACACCGTTGGGTTCGAGCTCGAGATCGATACCAAACTACCAGAGCCTGAGCTTGAGCTCGAGTTCGGTTTGATCGAGCTCAAGTGAGCTTTGACCGAATATCTATGGAGCAAAACCCATTTTCATCATATTGGCGTCATCCATGGGAACAACTGACTCATCTACCAAACGTATCTCATACTCTGTCTCCATCCTTTCTTTATCAATTATGCCACCAAAAAGAAAGAGACCTCCTATAAGTTTTGTTGACAAAGATTTGGTAGGAATTGACCACAACCGACATGATCCGCTAGTCATCATTGCCAAGATAGGTAAGTATCTCATGAAGAGAGACTTTGTTGATCAAGGAGCCAATTGCGACATTCTCTATTGGGATGTCTTTCAATGAATAGGCTTTACATAGTCACATCTCCAGCCTTGCAATGGACCCTTAAAAGGGACTTTATGATGAATGGTTATTCCTTGAAGGTGCTTTATCACTCCCGGTGACCTTAGGAATATCCTTTAATCAAGCTACCGCCACAACCACTTTCAATGTAATTAAACTTCTATCTTTATACAATGCTATTCTGGGTCGTCCCAGTTTGGATGGTCTAGAAGCTTTACCAGACACAAAGCACATAAAAATCAAATTTAGAACTCCTCTTGCATTGTGACTCTTAACTATGATCCCAACCCTTCGATCACTCCCATGTCAAAGGAAGAAAGGACCAATCTTTTGATAGAAACCATAGAGCTCAAAGACACATCGATCAGGCCACTAAGTCCATATTGGGTGAAGAGGTGATGAGATTCCCATCATAGATCGCCCAACCAGATTGTCCAAATTGGAGTCCACCTGCCGACTACTCTCTATGATATTATCGTCGACTACTTAGCTGACATTCTAGAGTTTTCGCATGGTCTCCTGCAGATATGCCTAGAATTCACCCTCCGGTGATTATTCATAAACTGACAGTAGATTCGAATCACAAACTCGTGAAACAGAAGAAGAGAGTTTTTACATTAGAGCGCCAAGGAGTAATACAGGAAGAAGTCCAAAAACTTCTGGATGCTAATTTTATTAAAGAAATAAAATATCCTAAATGATTAGCAAATGTAGTCATGATGAAAAAGGCGAATGACAACTGAAGATTGTGTCTCGATGTTGTAGATCTCAATAAGACATACCCAAAAGATATCTATTCACTTCTTAACATTGACAAACTCGTAGATAATTTATCAGGCCATTAGTTTCTAACCTTCATGGATGCATATGTTGGTTACAATTAGATGCGCATGGCCCCAGAAGAGAAAAAAAAGATCAGTTTCGTTAATAAATTTAGTACTTTCTATTACAAAGTCATGTCTTTTGACTTGAAAAATGTAAGAGTGACCTTCCAACAACTAATCAACAAGGTCTTTAGTAAGCAACTAAGCAGAAACATTGAAACCTATGTAGATGACATGTTAGTCAAGAGTACTAGTCTAGAGAATCATGTGACAGATGTTGAAGAGACATTCCAAATATTGGAGCATTACAATATGAAGTTAAATCTAGCCAAGTATACTTTTGAGATCATATCGGGCAAATTTCATAATCTTCCATCGAGGAATTGAGGCCAATTCGGAGAAGATCCAAGCCATTTAAGACATGGTTCTGCCTAAGATGCTAAAAGAGGTGCAACATCTCACGAGATAGATCTATAGAGAAGTTAGGGTTTGCTCTTATCATTACCGCTCGATGCCTTATACCATATTTCCAGGGTCATACTATTGAGGTACTGATTGACCAACCCCTTAAACAGATCTTACATAAGTGAGATACTTTAATCCAACTCATCAAATAGAGTGTTGAACTCAGTGAATTCAACATTCAATACCAACCAAGACCTGATATCAAAGGTCTAACCCTAGCTAACTTCATCTTTGAATGCACCTTCCCAAGCCTTGTTGAGAAAGCCATTAGCAATCATTCGAAAGAGTGCCTCCCATCATCATGGACCTTGCACGTAGATGGATCCTCCAATTCATCAAGAAGTGGTGCTTGCCTTATCTTGATAGATCCTAACGACTTCAAAATAAAATATGCTCTACTTCAATTTCCAAGTCACCAATAATCAGACCGAATGTGAAACACTTTTGACAGAATTGTGAATCATAAAGTCATTGGGATTCAAAGACATTCGGGTCTTCACCGATAGCCATCTTGTAATCAAACAAATCAAAGGGACATATGAGACCAAAAATCCAATGACGGCAAAGTACCGCTTTAAACTCCGAGACGAGATGAACAAATTCATCAAAATCGATATACAATAGATTCTTAGATCTGAAAATGTCAGAATTGATACGCTCTCTAATTTTGTTAACTCTGATTCGGTGACAACTAGTCGAACAGTTTATGTCAAGAGCCTTCCATATTCAAGCATTGATGAATCAAAGTAGATCCCATAGGCTGATGACACACTGAGCTAGAAAGACTGCATCCAGAACTACTTTATGAGCGGTTAATTACTGGACTTGCCATAGGAAGCAGCAAAGATCAGACACCAAGCCGCGTTTTACACTATCATCGATAGGCCCTTTTACAAGAAATCCTTCACACACCCTTACCTTAAATCTCTGACACTAGAGAAGGGTAATTTGTCGTTGGAGAAATCCACAAAATAGCATGTGGCAACCATGTAGGTGCTCGAAACCTAACCAACAAAGCATCACGTCAAAGGTTCTTCTGGCCCACCATAAAAGCTGATATAGAAGCTTATGTCAAGAAATGGGATAAGTGTCAACAATTCTCCTTAATACTGCATCAACCTTCTTCAGAATTTTGGCCAATCACAAACCCATGGCCATTTGCACAATGAGGAATAGACATTTTGGGACTATTACTGCAAACCACCAGACAACGAGAGTTTCTTATTGTAATCATTGATTATTTCACTAAATAGGTAGAAGTTGAACCCTTAACTCAAATCATAATGGGCAAGGTACAGACTTTCAAATGGACATCTATCATCAGAAAATTCGGCTTACCCCACGTCCTTATCACCTATAAGAACAAACAATTTGATAACAAAAGTTTTCGGAAATTCTATGACAAGATTGAGCTACTAAATCGTCTTATCAATAAGCTTTCGATGAGGCAAGGAATTTCCGTGCCAACTTGAGCTTTTTTTAACCAACTAGATTCTAAGTCTCTTAAAAATTTTTTATTACAGTTCTTGTAATTTCAAAAAATTCTCAATAATTTTTCTATAAAAAAACTAGGGTTTCTACATCTCTAAACATGCACTGAACTTGCCATGCATACATGCTATATATTCGACACAAGCAACTGGCTGGATATGTTAATTAACTCTGTACTTTGCATACAAAGACAACACATGGCTACTTTACAGCTTTTCTTAGTCTATTTTTTATTTTTTCATAATCACTCTTTTTGACTTGGACGTAAGAGCTTTTCCCGTCGAAACACCTTCCAACAGTATTTGCAGGTCCATCACTCATGAAGACCTAGAAGACTCCTCAACACCGACTCCACACTCAGGTTAACAAAGCATGCATCTATGGAGGAAAACTCATCTCTATTGGATTTAAATTTTAGTATTCAACAATAACCCATCGTAATTTTCCATATAAAAATTAATAAAAACATTCTGTGACCGACAATTTGCACTTTCCAGTATAAGGCAACTAGTAGCATGGTGTACATGATACATACAATGAAATACAAGGGATGTCATTTAGGAAAATGGGGGGGGGGGGGGAGGAAGGAAGAGATGATCTGTGGAAAGGTGAATATGACAGAAAAATATGGGGAAGTATGGTTATGAATGGTTAATGGATGGATAATTATTGGGTAATTTTTTTTAGTTTTATAATTCCAATTTTATCAATTTAAACATTTTTGTAACAAAGTTTAAAATGACAACATTAAGGGTATCAATGTCAAATTAGGTCGTGATGTAGTGCAGATAAGTCATAAAATTTAATTTATTTTTGTGCTCCCTATTTTTGATAATTGTTAAAAGCTCATAAGTTTTCATGATATGTTCTTAACTAGAATTTTATGTTGAAAACATAACGTTGAACCACTTTTCTTAATATCAATTAAATAAAACTGAAAATAATAGCTCATTCTGTTATTTTACAATAGCAGAAGCTTTTGGTGTACATATATTATAAAACTTATAATTTAATATATAAATTTAACTTAATTTTGTAGAACAATGAATATATATATATTAGCATTGTATATTTGCTTGTCGCACTCAATAATCATCTTAAACATCTACATTAGGTTTTTATCCAAGTAGACCCCAAAGGTAATAGAAATAAGACATTACTAGAAAATAGATTTTCAACGACGAAAAATTATCAACGGATTACCGACGGAAATTTTACCGACGGATTAACGACGGATTTTGTATATATATTTTAAAATTTTAAAATTTTAATTTTTTTATAAACTTATCGACGACAGATTACAGACAAAAATTTTACCAACGGATTACCAACGGATTTTTAAATTTTTTAAAAATTTTTAAAATTTTTAAATTTTTTTAAATTTTTTGTAAACCCAGCAGTGACGGAATATCGACGGAAAAATTAGCTATGGATTACCGATTGAAAAATTAGCGACGGATTACCGATAGATTAGCGACTGATTGTTTTTTAATTTTTAATTTTTTTAATTTTTTAATATAATTATTTTTATTTTTATTTTATTTTGTAGAAGGATAATATTATTTTATTTTTTAAAATTTTTTATTATTTTATTTTAAGATAAAATAAAATAATTTCATTATTTTATAAAAAATTATAATTTTATATTATTTTATTATATTACAAATATGAAATAAAGATAATAAGTAAAAAAAAATAATATGATTAGATATGGAGTTTGTCTTTGTGGTTTTGTTGTTCATGGAGGTGCCTTCGTTCCGGGTTCGAGGTGCGCTAGAGATAGTTTTTCAGGAATTAAGAGGGTGGTGGGCTGAGTGAAGGTTTTTTTTTTTAGCATATTTAGCGACGGATTTTTTTTCTTCATTAATATTAGTGATGGAAATTTTTCGTCACTAAATCCGTTGTTGATTTTAACGACGGATCGAATCCGTCACTGATTTAGTGACGTAACTATCAGTGATGGATTTAGCGACGAAAAAAATCAGTCACTAATATTCTTCAGTGACGAAAAATGGACTTTTAGTAACAGATTTTTCTGTCGCTAAAATTCAATTTTCTGGTAGTGAGAGTCCAAATCAAATTTGTATATATAATTCTCAAAGATTTGAAAGTATAAATTAATTACCCCTCTACGGTGATTTCAGGTACAAATCTTTGTAATATATATATATATATATATAAATTAATTAGTATTTAAGAAGAATTCATAGAGTGTGTATTATAACCAACTAAAATTGTGTTGGTTTTATTGATTTCTTTTTATATTAGAATCCTAATAGAAGTACAACACTACACTGTTACAAATGCCTCGTGGGTAAACAAAAATAAGTATGGTTTCACCTTTAGAAAAAATGAGATAGCTTTTGTAGAGGTAGGAAATCACAAGAACGAGAGGGAGATAGATTTTACATACGGGCGTGCTGCAATCTAAATCATTTGTTTGTTCTGTTAAAAACATTAACAATAACAATAGTAGCCAATGACTAAGATTGTCTCCTTTAATATATCATTACTTAAACTATATTCATTTTTATTCTGATATAATATATATGCATATGTATATGTATAGGATATTATTAAGTATTATTTAGGAAAGTTTGATCAGACATGGTGATTTTTGCATTTTTTTTGTTCTTTGAATTTCTTCTTCCGCCTTCTTGGGTTGGCTTCCTACAATAAAGGTGTTAAGGGAAAGCATGGGAATTGAAACTGAAATTGGGTTTTGTGTTTGATGGGAGGGAATACCCTCAATCTTATTCAAAAATCAAAATCAATATATTGCAATAAAAGGACGAAAATAACAATGTCGTGCAAACATATTTGCATAGCTTATTTTGGTATATCCTAAATTACTTGATGACAAAATGATCAACTTTCCACCAATATTTTATGGTTCAGTTAGTTCGGGAACTGATATCTCTTAATTATGGTCGGCAGTTCGATCTCCCATGGAAACGAAAAAATCAACACTGAGAGATCTGCCCCTCAATTGGACCCTGTAAATGATCGATACAGATTAATTGAGACGAAATTCTAAATACTGAATTGATGGTTTAGTCATTGTGCCCAAAAAAAAATCACCAACTTTCATGTATTTTCCCCCCTTTTTTCTAAAATAAAATTTGAGTAAAATCTTTTGTGGTGCCCAGAGAAGATGGTTAAAGACACATAAGAAAGTCACTCATGGCTTTTTTCTTGCGGTGACCAATGGGTTCAAAATTCAAATCAAAGGTCTTGAAAGAATTTTTTCTGGTTCTCTTTTTTTTTTTTATTATTTAAGTTTTCACAAATCAACAATGAAATGGAGGAAGTTTTTTTTTTTTTTTTTTTTTTTTTTTTTTGTTTTTGTAACAGTGAAAAGAGAGGGAACTCATATTTAAAATATTCACACACTAATTGATTTTTTATGTAGTTTGAAATTCGAATACCTATTTAAATTAAAACTATTAATTAAAAATATACAAAGTTTGTAATGTTTGAATTAATTGATGCATGTGTCACGCATTTAACTTTTCTGGCAACGTAGGCACGTCCATCATGCACTTAAATAGGGTAATCTAAGGGTGTTCAATCGATTTTTGTAATGTGGAAGTATGCGTACATTGGACAGAATAATTGTAGTAGGAGTGATATTATAATATATTTTATTAACTAATAATGGCGATTAAATTTCATAATGAGAAGTCTAGAGACGTGTCGTTTGAATTTTCATGGCATAAGATAGAGTTGCACTTAATGTTTATATATTATATATCAAAATCAAAATAATCATTAATTTCATCTTGATACATACTTGACTTAGTCTATTTTTATATTTCTGTATTTATAATAATTGCATCTATATTTGTGATAATAAATTTTCTATATAAATTTGATTTATTATAATAATTAATGTTTTATATTTTATTATTACTTTTATCTCTAACATGGAATGGAGCCATGTTCATTCAATCTTTTATGTTTAAATTATTTTTTATGGTATTAAGAGCATGATCAATTTTCTTTTATCACCCTTAATTACCATTGTACAGAAACGTTGAAACTAGAAAAAAAAATGAAAATTGAACTACTGAAACAACAGACTTTTACTTTTATTTTTTTGAATGATATTTTTTGAGAAAACTAAAACAATTTACCCATAATAGTGGTAATGCTATACTCTTAATTAATTTATTATGCTTGACAAAGGGAGAGGGAGAAGAAAAGGAATGGTCAAAAAGGTAATTTACAGGAAGACTTTACCCTTTTTTTTTTTTTCACCTATTGGTATTCGGGTATTATCCGATTAATCCAGTTTGAATACTGTGAGACTCATTAACGAGTTGAGCTTTTTAAATCTTTTTTTTTAATTTTATTTTTAAGATTCAAAATCGAAAGCCATGATATATTGTCCAACCACCTGTCCTGATGGAATTTGGTGGAAGACTTTACCCTGAAAACTGCGGTAAAAAATTAACACAATTTGCTTTCATTTGGGGTCCAAACAAGTTTAGGGACGGAATCAGTCTGATTATGCAGTGTAATGTTTGTGGGCTATTGGACCAGAGCCCTAGAAACGAGGACTCGTGTTCCTTGAGTTGCGGAGAGCCAAATCAAAACATGGAAAGTTTCAAACTCATTCTTTGGACCAATTAAAACCTAGATTAAAAAATGAGTCTGACATGGACCATTTAAAACCTAGATTAAAAAATGAGTCTGACATGGACCATTTAAAAGCCACAACTACACACATATTGCACAGGGAGGCATAAGTAGATTAGAATTTTAATAATAAAATCGAGATTAATTTTGGTTTATATAACGGTTATATGATGAAAGGTTATCCCTAATTGTGCAGACTATGAGCTCTTTTTTTATATATTAAAAATTGATAGCATGAATCTTCAAAGTGAAGAAATCCCAAACATTATATAATATTTTCTTTTAATCTAAATCTTTAATTTTGTCTTTTAAATTTTAAAACTTAAGTATAATTTGGACCACCAAATATCAGAAGACGCATGAGATCGTTGGTTTTGTTAATTCGATGTTCGTGACTGTCACATAATTGATTAACTTTAAAATATACATTTCATACAATAATTCCACCAATCAATTAATACCCAAAAGCAAAACAGCATAAGAATGAAATTTCCTGCGACAGATACTACTGGGCGCAAAGTTATTCTTCAAATTTGCATTATGCTTATTGTGGTAAATAAAATATTGAATAAAATCATTCAATACATTCTTTTTTATGCCCAATAATTTTTAACAATTATCTGCCACATTAGTTATGGAAGTCTTTCATGACCGAAGGACATCAGGAAAGGTGCCATTTCCTTTACATGTGTACATCAGCACATTCAATATAAACCCAATACTATGGAAAACCAAGTGAAATTCAGAGTTGTATGATATGGCCATTGTCTCTTAGGTTACTCTAGCATTTCGATATGATCTTTAAAATCTTAATTTACGATTATTGCTATTATTTGATCTTCGGGTGGACAAGGAAAACGCAAACAACAACAAAATATAACATATGATACAAATAGACAAGCAGATATAAAATTTACAAGCTTACCCTGAGATCTCGTCTATGGTTGGGGCATCAACAAACCTGTGAAGATATTGCATCAGAGATGAGTTATTGCTCTGTAACTTCAAGGATTTTCGAGCCAGAGGAAACAATTGACATCATCTGGTCATTGTCAGAGTCCAAACTTTGGTTCAAGTTTCCACTTTTTGCTCTTTTTTTTTCCCTTGATTTTTGTTTTCCATTCAAATCAATTGAATATCAGATCAATTGTTAAGTTATCGTCATCACTTGTGGTAGGGTTACAAAGTATAAATGGAGGATTACGATGTATTTTCTAAAACCCTAAAATATATCAAAAAATTAAACCCTTTAGATACAATCTTGACTCACCCAATATAAATTCATCACCAAAATATATAAAAATGGTGTGGTAACAAGAATTTCTCACCATCCTTCAGAAGCTGTCGTCGAAGAGCAAACGGCACACAGGCGACTTCTGTTAGTGAAGCATAAGTCACACAAGCGACTGCTGTTGCTTCACCGGAAACACACCCAAGCTTTCTTCTTCACTGACTGCAGAGAGAGAGAGAGAGAGAGCGCAAAAGGAAATTTCACTCAAAAGAAGGAAATTTCACCCACGCTCTCTCTCACTCTCGGTCTCGATGGCTTGCGGAGTGAAAGGATTTTTTCTAATCATTTTTTTTCTTTTAATTCTTCGTTATTGGGTCCCACCATAGTGGGACTTTCCTTTTGTTTGGGCTCTCCAAATCAGAGAGAAGCCCAACAGGAAGGGCTAGCTCATGACACTAAGGGCCCGTTTGGGAGTTTAGGAAGGGGGAAAGAAAAAAAAAATCTTATAAAAGAAAAGAAAGAAAGAAAAGAGATACATATTTTGTTTGAGAGTTTAATGAAAGAAAGAATTGAGAGTTGGAGAGATTTAGAAAGAAAGGATTCTATGATAAAGGGATTAAAAAGTTAAGTGGGATATATTGGGTAAGAATTTATTTTGTTTCAGCACAATAAATATAAATTTATCATGTTAAAAAATTATTTGTTACCAAAATTGTTTTCATCATCTTCTTTCCAATTTTAGACAAAAACATCTTTTTCCATTTTTCATACGTCCAAATCACTTCTTTTCTACCTTTATTTAACTACCAAATGAAGGAAAAACACTTTCCTTTGGGATTCTTTCTTTTTTGCTGAATTCTCTCTATCCAAACGAGTAGCTCGTTTGATAGGGGGTTTGAGAAAGTTTACCAAATGGATTCTTATCTTTTTAAAAGTAATTTTTTTATAAATAAAAATTTAAAAAGTAGATTTAAAAAAAAAAGTTTATGGGATGAGTTTTTTCTTCTTCTTATTTTTTATACGTCAATTTTTTTAAAAATATATATATTTTTATTCATTTTATATATTCACTTAAAAGATATGAAATTTCAAATATATTTATATCATAATTTCATTTACCCATATATGAATTCTTTCTCTTTAACTTTAACTTTAATTTTTAATTTTTAACTTGATTTCAAAAATTATGAAATCATCTTGTTTTTAAAAATAAAAATAGTAAATAATTTTTAATTTTATTTTAAAAACTATTAATTTCTATCGCAAAATTCACTTACCCTCATAAAGTAAAAATATATTTTTGTTATAAATTCATTTATTCTCATATCCTTCTAAATTCTTCCTCCTTAATATTAATTTTTAATTTTTAATTTTATTTCAAAAATGATGAAATCAATTTGTTTTTAAAAATAAAAATACCAATCAATTTTTAATATTATTTCAAAAACTATTAATTTTTGTTTTTCCTTTAAGCAACAGAAAATCAGAAGAAAATCCCTATTAAACGGATACTTAAAAAGTAGCTTTTAATAAAAAGATACCGAGAAAAGTTTTTTTTTCTTCTTATTTTTTATACGTTAGTTTTTTAGAAAATATATATTTTTTATTTTATTTATATTCTCATTTAAAGGATATAAATTTTAAATATATTTATATCCTAAATTTATTTATTCTCATATTTTTGAGATCTGAATTCCTTTTTTTTAACAATTTTAATTTTTAATTTTTAACTTTTAACTTATAATTTATCGACAGATATTGACTCGCTTTTTATTTCTTTTTTTTTTTTTGATACAGACTCGCTTTTTATTTCATCAATTGCTTATTAGAAAAATGAAGTTTTTAACTCTCCCTCCCTCCCTCCCTCCCTCCCTCTCTCTCTCTCTCTCTCTCTCTCTCTCTCTCTCTCTCGCCAGGCGACGAGGTAGGTGGCTTATTGATCAAACAAGATGCTTCGTTTAGCACTTTCAATACTAAAAGACAACATCTATCCTCGTTCACAGTGTTCTATATATTGTCATTTTACTTCAAAGTTTTATTCATTTTCTGCATTCCATTCCATCACACCTATTCTATTCTCTCAATCTTCTTTATTGACAATTTCGTCCACGAGCAGGCAAACCAAATCCTGGACTGTTTCTTAGTCCAAACACAAGAGAACAAAGGAAAGCTTAGGCTAAATGGATCAGAGAGAGAGAGAGAGAGAGAGAGAGAGAGAGAGAGAGAGAGAGAGAGAGCCATTTGTCCAAAAATTAATCTAACTAATTCGGACATTTTATATCAAGCTTATGCTTGCCGTCCACCAATTCTCTGCAGCTGCAGCACAATCAGTGAATATCATAATTGGGAGGCCGGCACAAATTAGCTTTATTCATATAATCATATATTAATTAATCTCTATCTCATTCCTTACATTGATCAAAAGACAAGGTCAACAAGTCATAGCTGGCCCTGCATTATTTATTTATGTATATTTTTCATTTCTTAGTTCATTGGATTCCTTTCAAATTATTTTATCCTTTGACAATGTAGGATTTGGTGTTCTCATTAATTTATGTGAAGAAGGCATCATCACTTTTTTGAATAAGAGTTTTTCAAAGGAAGATCATTTAGAATTGACCAACTCGGCTTTATGTAATGAGGACAAGCCTCATGGTTCTAATTACCATCTAAGAAATTTGCATCCGCAATCTCTCTACCTTGCCCCTCATGGCTTTCTCTGAGAAAATTTCAAGTCATCTGTCTCAGATATTGGTTACCTTCACGCTCGTAATCCCTAATGCAGATTCTATTTTCTTCAACTTTTCGAGTTTCCAACCAAACATGCCTACCATGTTGTTCCAGCGTGATGCCTTTGTGTCAAGTGGAGGTGTTATCCAGCTAACCAAGAACCAACTTGACATTAATATTACAGACAGCGTTGGTCGAGCCTCATATTCTGAGCCAATCCGACTTTGGGATGCTAAGACAGGACAGCTAACCGATTTCAAAACTCACTTCACCTTCACCATCAAAGCAGTCAACCCATCTTACTATGGCGATGGACTTTCCTTCTTCATTTCACCGTTTGGCTCTCAAGTGCCCGATAACTCCTCAGGCGGATTCCTTGGCCTGTTTAATTCTCAATCAGCCTTGAACTCTGCTAAAAACAGCATTGTTGCGGTTGAGTTTGACAGCTTCCAAAATGATTGGGATCCTAGTTCTGACCATGTTGGAATCAATGTGAATTCTATTGTATCGGTGGCAAATGTTACATGGAATAGTAGCATCAAAGATGGAAGGAGAGCAAATGCTTGGGTCTGGTACAACTCTTCAACCTTCAATTTAAGTGTCTTTCTGACGTACGCTGATGATCCTGTCTTTAGTGGGAATTCTAGCCTTTGGTATATAATTGATATGAAAACTGTCCTGCCTGAATTTGTTAGAGTTGGATTTTCAGCTGCAACAGGTAGTTGGGTCGAGATACACAATCTTATAGCTTGGAGTTTTAATTCAACTTTGGAGATTAATGCTCATAAAAGCAAGACAGGATTGGTGATTGGTATAGCCGTTTCTTTTGCTGCCATAGGTTGTGGGGTAGGTGTCCTTGGGTTCCTTTGGTTGGGAAAGAGGTTAAGAAGGAAAAATCAAGGTATGCAGTTTGATCTTGCAATTGAAAATGAATTTGCAAAAGGTACAGGGCCTAAAAGATTTACATATCGTGAACTGAGTCAAGCAACCAACAACTTTGCTGAGGAAGGGAAGCTTGGGGAGGGAGGATTTGGAGGCGTTTACAGAGGATTGTTAAGTGATTCCAATACTGAAGTGGCAGTCAAGAAGGTATCCAGGGGATCAAAGCAGGGAAAAAAGGAGTATATATCCGAAGTTAGGATCATCAGTCGATTGAGACATAGGAATTTGGTTCAGCTCATTGGTTGGTGCCATGAACAAGATGAATTGCTCCTTGTCTATGAGTACATGACCAATGGAAGCCTAGATTTGCACCTCTTTGGGAAGAAAATGCCATTGACATGGACAGTGAGGTATAAAATAGCCCTTGGTTTGGCATCATCATTGCTTTATCTTCACGAAGAGTGGGAACAATGTGTGGTGCACAGAGATGTCAAATCGAGCAATGTCATGTTGGATTCAAACTTCAATGCAAAGCTTGGAGATTTCGGACTTGCAAGGCTTGTAGACCATGATCTAGGCTCACAAACAACAGTATTGGCTGGCACAATGGGCTACCTAGCCCCTGAGTGCGTTACAACAGGAAAGGCTAGTAAGGAGTCTGATGTCTATAGTTTTGGGGTAGTTGCCCTTGAAATCGCATGTGGAAGAAGACCGGTTGATGCAAGGGCTGAGCCAAGTAAGGTAAGGCTTGTTGAGTGGGTGTGGGGCCTCTATGGCAGAGGAAAAGTCCTTGAAGCTGCAGACAAGACATTGAAAGATTACGATGAACAACAAGTGGGGAGGCTTTTGGTAGTCGGATTATGGTGTTGTCATCCAGATTACACATACAGGCCTTCAATTAGGCAAGTAATAAATGTCCTAAATTTCGAGTCTTCATTGCCCAACCTCCCATTGAAATTGCCTGTCCCTATGTATTTTGCACCTCCTATGCATTTATGTAAGTTCTCATATACATCCACCGGCCTCACCAACTTGGAGAAAGATCATAGTCCGTGTTCTGATTCCTGCACCACATCTTCATCACAATCAGGAAGTTCTTCAAAAGCTCTTTTATACTCTAATAGAACAAATATATAGTTCTAGTAGTTTTCATCCCCCAAGTTTGTAGTATGGATTCCCTTATTTTTTTCCCTCCTTTTTCTTCCATATAACATGTATTTAACATGTGGATTTTGTGAAGTAGAGTTCAAATCTTTCAGGCAGATGAAATGAAAGCATTGAAAGATTGCTAGTGTAATGCTAATGGCACAGTGAATAACAAAGGCTGTCTACACGGATTCATTTAGTTTTTTTTATCATGTTCTTTAGTTTGCTGCATATGTAGGACAAGTCTGTATCTTAACCAACAAACAAAAATGAATGAAAAAGTTATTAATTTTATCAAAAAATCAAAAGGATTCTTGGTGCTGAGCAAAAATGCAAGGAAATAGAAGTCCTATCTTACAAAATTCTACCAGTATCAGGAGCATTTTGTTTTTGCCCACTTGACATTAGTCATTCTGCGGTTGCTCCAATGCATATTATTACAAGTGCCAAAGCGGGATTTGCATCCAGACTATTTTGTTCTTCTATTAGTATGGTCTGATTTCCGGGTGCCGCCAATGCAGCATTACCTTTATAAAAAAAAGTAATAAAAAAATAAAAAAGAGGAAAGAAATGGATATTCGATTATAGGCATGGGAATGCAAGGATATGTCTCTGACTGGCCAAGCAGATAACTTTAACCTTCTCTCTCTGTGGATTTCGCCCATGTCTGTCCTATTAGAAATTTTGAATCTTTTGGTCCACTTGCTTACATTAGTTATTGCACTACAGTTTTCCATGCTAAACAAGTTAGAATAATATTTATTCCTTTTGTTTGACATGCCATCAAACTCTCTGCCAAAACTCTCACCTAAGTTTATCCGCTTGCTTTTTTTGCTTCTTGATTGCTTCAATATCAAGTCCAACATTTTCACTCCTTGCCTTCCAAAACATGGCAATGGCCAAGAGCCATTCCAAACATTGGTCTAGTTTACACTTTGCACTTTTTATTGCCTTTCTTTTTCCCTCTACTTCCACCTGCACATATTTCCTTTTCAATTCCTTCTCTCCAAATACTAGGGAAGTCTATTTCGAAGGAGATGCATATGTGTCTTGGGAGCATGTTGTGGAACTAACAAGAAACCAATTGGATGGGAACTTGCATGAGAGTTCAGGACGAGTAGTGTATGGTAACTTCTCCAACTTTGGGACTGTGTCACAAATGAAACAGCAGATTTCGTGACCCATTTTCAATTCATCATAAAAGCGTTCAATGGTCATAATTCAGATAATCTATTCTATGGTATCCTATGATTCAGCGAGCAAGAGCCAGTTCGTTAACATAACTCAGAAAGCTTTTGGGTATGAATCTACTTGTCTATCATATGAGTTGGACTTGAGGCAGAATTTGCCAGAGCAGATAATTGTCGGATTTTTGGCTTCAACAGGGAATTCAATTGAACTACACAAGATTCTATCGTGGAATTTCAACTCAACCATAGATCCCAGAAGACCCGCTAGGATGACAATTACCATCCATAGAAGCAGGGCTGGGTTGATTATGTTCGTAGTTGTCATAATTCTCTCTGTGGCCATCTCATTCTCTCTCTTGATCTTTCAAAGAAGAGATGGAAGAAAGAACAAAAATGTGGACTTCGTAATTGGTGACTCCATGGAAGAGAAATTTGGAAATGAAATATGGCCTAGGAGATTCACTTACAAGGATTGGTCATTGCAACCAACAAATTTAGTGATAATGAAAAGCTTGGTCAAGGTGGGTTTGGAAGGGTTTACAGGGGTGTCCTCAAAGGCCAGAATAATGAGATTGTAGCTGTCAAGAAAATTGCTAGAGGATCAAGCCAAGGAAGAAAAGAATACATATCTGAAGTGACAGTAATAGCTCGTGTGAGGCATCGTAACCTTGTAAGATTGGTTGGTTGGTTTCACTAATACGAGTTAACTCCTAGTTTATGAGTACATGCCTAATGGAAGCCTTGACTCAGACCTATTCGGTAAGAGAGAGTCACTTCCATGGGGAATTAGGTACAAAATTGCTCTTGGTTTGGCCTCAGCTCTGCAGTACTTGCATGAAGAATGGGAGCAATGTGTAGTCCATAGAGACATCAAATCAAGCATTGTGATGTTGGACTTGGGATTCAATGCCAAGCTTGGCGATTTTGGCCTTGCTAGGTTGATTGATCATGAGCAACAATACCAACAACTACCCTAGCTGGCACAACCGGGTATTTAGCACCAGAGTGCTTCAATAAGTGCAAAGCTAGCAAGGAGTCAGACGTGTACAGCTATGGAATCGTGGCTTTGGAAATCACTTGTCGAAGAAGACCGGTCGATTCCAAGGCCAAAGAAATCAAAGGTGATTTTGGTAGAATGGGTGTGGGAACTTTATGGGCAAGGAAGGATTTTGGAAGCAGTTGATGATAGACTTGGTAAGAACTTTGATACCAAACAGATAGAGCATTTGATGGTTGTGGGACTAGGGTGTGCACATCCTGACTACAAACTTAGGCCTACCATGAGACAAGCAATTAAGGTACTGAATTTTGATGCACAGTTGCCAAATTTACCAAGGAATATGCCTGTGGCTATTTATTATACACCGGAACCAGACAACTGCGGATGTTCTTGCACTAGTGCTTCTTTCACTGCTTCTAGAATCTGCAATTCTTTTGTGGGCAATCCTTCAGGTTTTGTTTAGATAAGTTCTGCTGGAAATGAGCTATGATTTTGTTTCTCATTCATTCATGCATTATTATTTTTTTTTCTATATTTGTTATAAGTTCAGTTCTTATTTTTTTATTATTTTTATTATTTTTATGTATCTTAGTAAAATGTATAAAGTTGAAAATGTATTCTTGGATATGAGTGCATTTTTTCTACGTGAAGTTAATAAACTGAGAACATTAATCATAAGGCAATCTTCTATTTATTTGTTTATTCAAAATAAGAAAATGAAAATCACAAAGAAACAATCCAAAATTTATATATTAGCATCCTTCTTGAAACCACTCATATATTGTTTCTTCTTTGATAAGGTCCACAATTTTAGGCAGCCTTCAATGTCTTTGCAATGTTGATGACAAACCGATATCTAACATCGGCCTTGGCAAGACGCTCCATTGCAGTGTTTACATAGTTCATTGGTATAACCTCAATGTCCGCAGTTATATTGCGTTCTGCTGCAAAATCGATCATCTCTTGTGTCTCTTTCATCCCTCCTATCCCACTCCCAGCAACCATTTTCCTTCCTGCCATTTGTCCATATCTCATGTTAGTACAAATGCGGGTAGCTCTAGTGGTTTATCCGGTGTACAAATGCCATTTGTCCATATTAGCACGCAAAGCAATTTATAGTACAAATCAGTATGCTCTCTCACCCTCAAAAACAGAAAATGCGGGTAGCTCTAGTGGTTTATCCGGTGCACCAACCATAACAAGCTTTCCATTGGTTTTGACCAAACCAAGCAATGGTTGCAGAGGATGAAATGCAGACACCGTATCTAAAATACCATCCATTGTGCCCATGGCAGCCTTAATGTAAAACCACAAGCAAATCAAAACTACTACATATATCAAAGTTAAAATTGCATAAGCCCTTCGGCTAAAATCAGAAGAGGAACATTTCCATTAGCTAACCTGCATTTGATCAGGGTCCCGGCTGACCAAAAAGGAGTCAGCCCCAAGACGTTGAATCGCCTCATCCTTCTTATTAGGTGAAGTGCTAATCACAGTGACTTTAGCTCCAAAGGCCTTGGCAAATTTCACGGCAACATGGCCTAATCCACCGAGCCCAACAACACCGACGTGCATGCCAGGCTTGTCAAGGCCGAAGTATTTGAGAGGACTATACACAGTGATGCCTGCGCACAGCAGGGGAGCGGCTGCATCAAGAGGGAGGTTATCGGGCATGCGGACCACAAAGTGCTCACTGGCAACCATGATGTCAGAGTAGCCTCCATAGGTAGTGGTTCCGTCGTAGTGGGTGGCGCCGTAGGTGAGTACATAACTGGGGCAGTAGTTTTCTAGATTGTTAATGCAGTTGTCACAGGAGTGGCATGATCCTACTAAGCATCCAACACCAACTCTGTCTCCAACCTTGAATTTTTCACGTTGCTTCCCACCTCTGTTACTACTCCCAATGCAAAATATTATTTAAGTTAGAGGTGGTAAGAGACATTGGAAGTGTCGCGTTGCCCAACAAGGGTTACCAAGGGGGAATCTAGGGTATATTTTTCAGAGAGAGAGAGAGAGAGCGAAAGGGGTTAGATACCCGGGGACAAGAGGGTAGGTGGAGGAGCCCCATTCATTCCTAATGTTGTGAAGGTCTGAGTGGCAAATCCCACAGTACAGCACCTTAAACATTACATCGTTATCACCGGTAGCCCTGCATAAATTTCACGCTGTTATTAATGCTCCTGACATCCTCTGCTTGATAGATCGATGAATTTTTATTTCGTTATGTTTAAAGCCTTTTGTATATAAGAGAGAGAGAGAGAACCTTCGGGAGAAGATGAAGAGAGAGAGAACACCGGAGGTGTCTCTGGCTGGCCAACCGAATGCCTTCATTGGGTGTTCTGTTTCCGGTGAATTCTTCTCCATTGCCTCTTATTCTGTTCTGATTGTTACTTTGTGGAGAGAGAGCGCGTGTGTATGCGCGCACGCGGAGAAAATTTATGAGGAAATAGTACAGAGAGTTGTTTGATTTGTGTTGCACGAGGGAGCGCTTGTTTATATGGTAGAGAATTTGGCTTTGCTGACATAGATGGTGAGGCGAGAGAGAGAGAGAGAGAGAATTGATTTTAGGCTGACATAGTCGCTGAGAGGCTGACATAGTCGCTGAGGTGAGAGTGAGAAGCGGGGAAAGGTCCGACAAAGTTAGTCAACCCAGAAAAAAAAAGTATACATATTTGTGGGCCCAAAGGGGGTGCCCACTCTGCCAAAGGCAGAATGGGCAGCATGCTGCCTAGAGTTGTGCCCAGGCCGATTTGGGCACGAAAACCGACCCAACCGGCCCTGAAAAAGCCCAACCCATGAACATATATATATATATATGTTTGTGGGCCTAAAGGGGGTGCCCATTCTCCCCCAATGGCTAGCCATTAGGGGAGCTGCTTCCAACGGCTAGATTTTCTAGTAAACAAGTTTTGAAATACCTATTTTTAACAAAAAATTGTGAAAATAGATATTGTGAAACTTGTATTTTTGAAAAAGAAATTCAGATGAATTATTCGATTTCAGATACAACTTATAAAAATGATTTTAATTTTGTACATTCTAACATTTGGATATCCCATGTAGTATGTAGACTAAATTTTAGATATTTCATGCCCTTTATTGATTACAAGACTAGATACATATAGGCATGTATGCTCACTTCAAAAGTACAAGTATTCGAAATATTTAAAAATTTTTACAATTATGTCACTAAGCAAAACAATGCAAATATAAAAATGCTTAGGATAGATAATGGAGGGAATACCTAAATCATGTATTCACAAATTTTCTAGAACAAAAGGGAATTATCCACTAAACTTCATCTCCAGACTCCCCCAACAAAATAGAGCAATAAAAAAAAATTGGCATTTACTTGATATAGCAAGAACAATCATGCACTATTCTAACATGTTTAAAATATTTTGAAGTGATATAGTTAGTACTTCTACTCACCTAATTAACCGCTTACCCACTAGAATACTCTAAGAAAAATCTCTCTTGAAAGTTCACACTAAGACCAAACCAAATATTACTTACTTAAAAGTCTTTGGATGCACGTATTATGTACATATACAGGAACAATTTAAAAACAAAATTGGATAGAAAAGAAAGGCAGTGTGATTTCATAGGAAATGGGTCATTTCAAAAGGGTTATATATGCTTTAATCCTATAACTAACAAAACATACACATCAAATGATATGATATTTATAGAAAATGAGTCCTATTTTGCAGATACAAGTGAAAAGAGAATACTAGAAAAGGAAGATATGCAATTTTTCTTGTTAAGACGAAAAGAAGTTAGCAATCCTTCTAGCCAATTTAAAGAAAAGGAGAATTTAGATTGAGAGCAAGAGAGATGATTACTAAAAAATTCTAAGCAAAAAGAAGATGAAAGCTCCCCAAAAACCAAAGGAAGTAAGGTACATGGAGGAGACCAAACCCAAGAAGACTCAATTCCTTCAAAGCAAATGAGGAGTCTAATGAATCGCCATCATCTCCATCACCACTTAGAATGTCAACAAATTTGAGATTCCCTTCATCAAGATATGAACACTATATGTCTAAGTTCACATCTTATCCCATCTCTAATTATTATACTACTACAAACGTTTCCTCAAGTAACAAAATATTCTTGAGTGACATTGATCAAGTACAGGAGCCTAGAAGTTTCAACGAGGCAAATGATCACCAAAAATGGAGGAAAGCAATGAATGAAAAGCTAGATACTCTCATAAAATACAGGACTTGGGAAATAATGACTCTCTCAACAGTAAAGAAAGAAGTCGAATGCAAATGGAACTACAAGATCAAACATAAAAGTAATGGTTCAACTGATTGCTACAAGGCTAGACTAGTCTAGACCTACATAATGTACTATACAGTGACATTTACACCCATATTAAAGTTGAACATGTCCTCTTGTCTCTTGCCACCAATAGTAGCTAGCCAATGTATCAGATGGGAATAAAGGATGACTTCTTATAAGGGGAGCTAGAAGAGGAAATTTACATGCATCTACCTCAAGGGCTCAACCAAAGTTACCGTGGACAAGCGTGGAATTGAAGAAAGCCATCTACAGTCTCAAAAAATTTCATCAGTCCTATCATGCAAAACTAAGCTCTATACTTACCAGTAACAATTTTAAAAAATGTAATAGTGATTCCTCCTTATTTACTAAACTTAATAATAAAAGAATCACTATTGTGCTCATATACGTTGATGATATCATTGTTACTGGGAGAGATATAAGTCATATTGATCAGATTAGAAATTTTCTTAAATCTAGTTTTGAAGTTAAAGATTTAGAACTACTAAAGTATTTTTTAGAAATAGAACTTGCATACTCTCATAAGGGATTTGTCTTATCCCAAAAAAAGTATACTCTTGATCTTTTTCAGGAAACAGGTAAATTGAGCAAAACCAACTATTAACCCTATCTCAACCTCTGATAAAGGGAAGGATATTGATCAACTTTTGATAGGTATATAGAGGTACTAGAGACTCGTTGGGAAGCTCATTTACCTAACTATCATTAGACCCAACATTGCATATGCTGTGAGTCAAATTAGTTAGTATATGCATGCTCCTAAGATATGCCATTGGAAGGCAGTTGAAAGGATTCTTAAGAATTTTAAAGGGTCTCTCGGGAGAGGAATCTGCATGAACAACAACCAAAGTTGAAAAATTGTGGGCTATTGTGATGTGGATTGGAGTGAAGATTCAACTGATAGAAGATTCACCACAAGCTATTGCATGTTTATTGGTTGGAATGTTGTGCTCTACAAAAACAATCTGTAGTTTCAAGATCAAGTGCAAAAACTAAGTACAAAGCTATGACAGTAGCAACCAGTGAAATTGTTTGACTAAAGGCTCTAGTTGAAAATTTGAGATTTCCTATCACTTCTCTTATCAAACTTTTCTATAACAATCAATCTGCCATTCACGTTACTTCTAATTCTATCTTCCAAGATAAAATAAAATATATTGAAATTGATTGTCACTTTGTGCATCAAAAGGTTGAAAACAAGACCATAGTCACACATCACGTGAAGAGTAATGAGCAGTTTCCTGATATTTTTATCAAAGGAATTAAGGTAAGTCACATGCAAAACATTCTCAATAAGTTAGACTCCATAGATTTTTATTATTGATGATTGATCTAATCAATCATCAATCGTTTAATTATAATGATTGATTTACTCAATTATTATGATTGATTTATTCATTAAGATTGATTTTGTCAATTATATATATTTGATTGATTTAGTTAATTATCAAAATTGATTTAGTTAACCATTATATATTTAGATGATTTAATTAATAATTGATTTATTTTATTATTATATATTTAGAAAATTGACTTTATTCTGATTTTTTTCCTTTTCACTAATTTTATTCCAAATGTTTTTTCCTTTTTGATACTGGCTAGCTCTTGTATAAATACGACCCTTTTATACATTTTTGTAATCAAACAAGGAGAGACAATCTTCTCTCTTAGCTTTCTTTCTTCTCAAGAGATAATCCTCCTTCTTATAGTTATTTTTAGCGCTCAATACAAAGAAGGTTCTTTTCTTCTTCTTCTTCTTCTTTTTCGCATTCTTGATATTATGTTCTCAATTTTATCTTAGTTTAATTCTTGTACATGAGATTTGCTCAAGATTGCATGTCTAGAAACACATAAGGAGTCAAATATCGAGATTAAAATTTTTCAACATAGTATCAGAGCAAATTTTGATTCCTTTCTCTTTGAGATTAGGTGATCCCCATTTTTAAATCAATTCTGTTCATTAACAACCATTCTATTTTATTCTTCTTACCTCCTCAAATTATTTCCAATAGGCTACTCATATTAAGATATCCTTAAACTCAAGAAATTTCTTGGGTCACATTACAAAGGACTCTCTTGAGGAATCAGACCCAACATTTAAAAAATAGAAAATGGGAGATGACCAAAAGTTTATCCTACTCACAAGTTCTATGGATTAAACTCATAGAACTATGGTCACTTGCTTCCAAACTCTAAACCCATGTAGGATCAAATGTGCACTACTGGAAAATTTACTTTTTGCGACAAAAATATCCGTCACTAAAAGTAAAGATTTCATCGCTAAAGAATATCAGCGACGAAAAATTTCAGTTGCTAAATCTGTTACTGAAAATCATCTCACTAATTTTTACAGACTGAATATATCCGTCGTTTACTATCAACAATAGATTAGCGACTGAAATATTTCTGTCGCTAATAGAAGACAATATATAAAAGTATTAACGACGGAATTTTTTCGTTACTAATCCTACGTTGATAGTTCACTATCAGCTACAAATTTTTCTATCGTTGATTCTAGGAGCTCTCATGAGAGTGCACATGCCCACACGTGTGCCCACCCACACCGTCATGCGTGCACGCACCTTCATACGTGCCCTCTCCTGTGAAACCCGCCCGCACGCGCTCTCACGCATGCCTGCCTGCTTGCCCACCAGCCCACGCCCTCACGTGTGCCTGCCCGCCCGCCTCACACCGTTGTACACTCGCCCGCCCATGCGCCTTGCATTTTTTTGAGAAAAATATCTCCGCCCGGAATTGAACCCGCGTCGCCAAGATGAAAGATGAGTTGTCCAACTACTATGCCACAATCTATTTTATGATATCCTTTTTTTATTATTTATTACCTAACTCTCACTTTTTTTTAAATATTAATCTCACTCTCAATTTTTTTTTAAAAAAAATTTATCTTACCCTCACAAATTTTTTTTATCTCACTCTCATCTCTTTTTTTTTTTCCTTTACCTTGGGATAATTTTTTTTTTCATTAAGATAGAATAGCAAATTATTTTTTTGATTTACCCATTAAATTGAATAATAAAATAATAGAATAAAAGAAAAAAAATAAAAAAATAAAAAAAATAAAAGAAAAAAATAAAATAATTATAAAATAATAATAGAGAAGAAAAAAATAAAAAATAAAAAATAAAAATAAATAAATAAAGGAAAAAAATCCGTTGGTAATCCGTCACTAAAATTTCCGTCGGTAATTCGTCGATAATCCCTCGCTGATAGCTATATATACATAAATATATATATATATATTTTACCCTTTGCTACTATGCCAATGGATTAACAACGGATATTTTTCGTCGCTAAAAATTTGATTACTAATCCGTCGCTGATGATTTTGTAATTTTTTTTACTCTAGACCATTACAGTAACGTATTAGTGACGAAAATATTTTCTCGCTAATTTTCGTCGCTAATCCGTCGCTAATCTCTTGATATTTCATTCGACGTTAATCCATCGCAATTCCACTGCTATTTATGACAAATTTTCTTCCGTCAGTCATTTTCTGTTACTGAAAGTCAGTTTTCTTGTAGTAATATAATCTTTATGGGTAAGAGTCAAATTTAGGAAGAGCTTTCAAGATAAAGAGGCAAATTACCAATATCAAAAAGGATGGGAAGACTCTCTCCCAACTGTTTAACAAATATGAACACTTTTGGAATGAGTTCAAGACTTTGAGGCTGATCACAACCGACTTCAAAATTTTACAAAAAAAAAAAGAGAATGAAGACAAGTCCTTTGGACTTCTTATCTCTCTTGGAGAGCAATTCACACATGTTCGTTAAGAAATCATTCAAATGAAAGATTTTTCTTCCTACCAGGAAGTGAGATCTATGATCCAATGAATAGAAGTAAGTATAAAACTTGAGGATACTTCTCAATCCAAAGTAAAAGGGTATGGTTTCAATTTTGTCACGCCCCGAACCGGGATCGTGAACAGCCGCCCGTTGTCCCTGGATGCCGGTTGGATTTTTACAGAAAATCGGGCAGAACCTCCCCATAAATCGGAGGTTTCCCATGTACAATTTCACCTGTATATGACATTCATCCAGTACAAATAAACAATTGGCCATCCCAGCCTCTCCAAAATCAACAATATCCACAGCCAACATCCAGAACAACGCAAGGCTATAAAGTTTCTAACAGTCCTAGCAACAGACCTCTACTGTCATGCCCAACTAGAGCATGAGCAGCCGCCACACCGAGCGGACTTAAATTCTACGCATATATAAAATAAATTCCCAAGTTATTTTTAAATATTTACAAATGCCTCAATGCAACGAAATAATCAACACGCGAGTTTCGCGAAATAAAGTCCATAATTTATACAGTCATCCCAGAAAATTTATATAAATACATTGGTCAATCTAAAACCTCCAATACATAATAATATCACCAATCATCATAGCGGAAGAGATGGAAAATATCCATACCCAATCCCAGTGGTATCTCCTCGATCCAACACTAATCCTGTGGGAAAGAAAGTGAGGGATGAGTATCTATGGGAGGATACTCAGTAAGTGAGGGGATTGACATCATGCTATCAATATCGAGGTGAATTTGGAGTGTCAAAGCATAAGATAAGAAAATATCCACAATGTGCAAACCAATCATGTTATTTCAAAATCATATATAATACGCACACATCAGAAAGCAAGATATGCATCCTAAAATTTTACATCAATGTCATGAAGAACCGGCCAATGAAATATTCCCGGCAATGGTCTACCTCGACCAAGGACGGCGCATTGGGGGTTTTTCCAAATGCAAGTATTAAAGAATGGTTCTCTGCCCCAATGTTGGCCACAGACTACCCCAACTAGCCTGTAAAAAAATATATAGTGTACATATAACTAGTCGGCCGTGTATGGTGCCCCCGCCTGGTGCTAGACGGAGCCGTACTCAACGTCCTCTCCGATGAGGGTCAACCTGGGACACCCATACACACGACAATCTGGCGGATACCTCCGGCCGAAGCGTATCCGGACACAAGGGGTGCCTCTACCAGATGTCCTTCGTAGCTACGGATCACAATATCAAATCGGCCGGGCACGTAGCCCCATGCATCCCATCACCAGTCGGCCGGGCATATAGCCCCATGCATAATATCATAACGTCGGCCGGGCATACAGCCCAATGCATAATATCATAAAGTCGGCCGGGCATACAGCCCAAAACATAATATCGTAAAGTCGGCCGGGCATACAGCCCAAAACATAATATCGTAAAGTCGGCCGGGCATATAGCCCAAATGTGTAAGTAAATCCATTTAAAACCATGTGCCAATGCAGTGAAAGCATTTAAAACATATCAATATGTCGAAAATGTGGCACAATATACGTTTATCAAAACTCATGGATGCATATCAATAAGGTCAGCAGTTAAGACACTCCAAAGGTCACAAAACATTTCATCAAATATTGGAAAGTCATAACAATCATACATTTTGCAGAAACATGTCATTTAAAAGATATTTTTGAAACATGGTTTTCAATCAATAGCGAATGTCAAAGTCCCACTCACAGTTCTACGGGAGGGAAGTCACTCCCTACTGACAAGCCAAATCGGATCTGACCGCTCGAGTCTCCAAAAGATCAACCTAAATCAGATTATCAAATTTCTGTAACATTCTATACTTAACCTTCAATTCATAGATAATCATTTCATAATTTGTATTCTATATGCATTCCACTTATACTCTAAACATATACAAAACCTTTCATCTTAAATTCAATTCTAGATTCGTCCAATTTATCAATTAGAGTCGAAATCTCCTCACCTAGGGTTTTCTCGAAGCGCCGAGTCTCGTCCGAAAGTCGCTTCGGTCACTCCAAAGTCTGTAGGGTTTCCTATCAAAACAAGGTTCATTTGTTAGATCTAAACACATAGATCCGAAACAAAACCCTAAGTCATTTACCTGCGTGGAGATTCGTGGGCTGTCACGGGCTCGTGGGCCGTCACGGGCCGTCGCG
Organism: Dillenia suffruticosa; assembly: GCA_033439265.1. Lineage (NCBI taxonomy): Eukaryota > Viridiplantae > Streptophyta > Magnoliopsida > Dilleniales > Dilleniaceae > Dillenia > Dillenia suffruticosa. Next base: position 7,168,214 of record JAVTVX010000027.1, read on the forward strand.
GGCTCGTGGGCCACGGGCCGGACTGGGCTCGTGGGCTACAGCTAGCGGGCTCGCTGGTCTGCGGGCCAGCGGGCTGGCAGGCCGATGGGCTGAACTGGGCCGCGGGCCGTACTGGACCTGTGGGCTTGGACGGGCTGTCGGGCCTGGTGGGCCCGTGGGCTTGGACGGGCTGTCGGGCCTGGTGGGCCCGTGGGCTTGCTGCTGATGGGCCTGCGGCTAATGGGCCTGCAGGCTGGCGGGCCTGCGGGCCGACAGTGGCTCGCGGACTGGTGCTCGCCCGTGCGCTGGTGCGCTGTGCTGGGGCGTGCTCGTGCGCTGCTCGCGCGCGCTCGTGCGCTGCTCGCGCGCGCTCGTGCGCTGCTCGCGCGCGCTCGTGCGCTGGGCCGCGCTCCCGTGCACGCTCGTGCGCTGGGCCGCGCGCCCGTGCACGCTCGTGCGCTGGGCCGCTCGCGCTAGTGTGCTGGGCCGCTCGCGCTAGTGCGCTGGGCCTCGCGCGATAGTGTGCTGGGCCTTGTGCGCTCGCGGCCTCGCTCGCACTCGCGGCCTCGGTCCTGCTCGTGGCCTGGGCGCGAGCTGCGGGCTGGGTCCTGCTCGGGGCCTGGCTCGCGCTGTGGGCTGCAGGGCACACTCGGTGGCTCGATAGAGCGAGGAGGCAGCAATCGCGCGCTGTGGCACGATCGGGCTCGCGTGGAGGAATCGCACTGTGGAGCGCTCAAGCTCGCGCGATGGTGGCAGGAGGAGGGGGTTGCTGCTGGTGGCGGCTGTTCGCGGACGGAAGCGAGATCGCGCGGTGGCGGCGCTCGGCGGAGCTTGTGAAGGAGGTGAGATCGCAATCAATCGCGACTGCAGAAAGGAGAGTGAGCCGCGGGAAGAAAGAAGCAGAAGAAGAAGAAGGAGGAAGAAGGCGGCGAATGGCGGAGACACGCAGCGAGGAAGGCGGCGCCGGCGGTGGCTGTGGCGGAGGAAGCCGAACGGCCGTGGGAGAAGGCGAACAGCCGCAGGAGAGGGAACGTCGGGGAGAGAGAAAGAGAGAGAGAGAGAGAGAGAGAGAGAGAGAGAGAAAGGGGGTTAGGGTTAACCCTAATCCCCAATTGGGGACGCAGCGTTTCGTCCCAAAACGCTGCGTCTCCAATTTTTTTTTTTTTTTTTTTTTTTTTTTTTTTTTTTAGGCTTGGTGTTACATTTTCTAACCCCCTAAAAGTAAGTTTCGTCCTCGAAACTAAAAGAAAGTAATACGCTGAACAAGTGGGGGTACTGTCTCTTCTCTGAGGTCTCTTACTCGACCTGGTCACTCCTCCCCAAAACTCTGATCAATGAAAGTTCTTTGCTCCGTAGCTTTCTGACCTATCAATCTAGAATAGCTACGTGCTAAGCTAAAACACTAAGATCCTCTCTGTCTGGCCGTCCCTCATCAGACGTCGTTTGAGCTTTTAAAAGCTTGTCTCACAACGATCGTCCCACAAGAACTTGACGCCCTTCGTATCAATCTGGTATGTATAGCGACGATCTGAGAAAATCCTTCTATGAATCGCCGATAACACCCCGCAAGGCCAAGGAAACTTCGCACCTCGGTCACTGTCTATGGCTGTTGGTGTGTTGGTCAGCCCAAATGGCATGATCACGAACTCGTAATGTCCATAATGATATCCAAATCGAAAATCGATCTTTCAGAAAAACACGCTCACCCTGGAACTGCTCAAATAAATCGTCACTATATGGCAAAGGGTACCGATTCTTGATGAAAACCTTGTTTAGCTGCTTATAGTTCACATACAATCTTAGAATCTCGTTCTTCTACTTCACGAATAATCACCAGAACACCCTAAGACAAGGTGCTCAAACGGATAAAACCGTTGTCCAGTAATTCCCGCAACTAGATCTAGAGCTCTCTAAACTCCACTGGTGTCATTCTGTATGGCAAAATAAATATAAGAGTGATCCCTGGAGCTAGGTCAATCTCGAAATCACACTCCCGAACTGGGGTTAGTCCGGGTAGCTCATCGGGAATATATTTAGGAAACTCCTGCACCACTGGGACCTTCTCAAGTCTCGGGTCCTCAACAGTGGTGTCAATAACATGAGTTAGGTATGCCGTGCAACCTCGCGACAAGGCTTACCCAACCCGTGGGCAAAAAGGCGCTTCTCACATACGAATGGTTCGACTCGATGTCAAATAGGACACGAGTGTCGACTTCTCATATTGCCATAACTCCTAATGTGAGGAAATAAAAGATCAGTCGATAAATATAAAAGAAAATATCTATAGATATATATATATATCAAAATGTATGTACAACCAACATAGTTAAGCATCTACGGCTTTAACTAGTGATGGTTCTCAAAAAGTACATGGACATCTCTAAACATGGGGATCAGTGGGAGGAACACCAAAAATCTCATCAGGACTCGCCTCAGCATCCTCCTGCGTCATCGCATATACACGGGCCTGTGTCCTCTGCTGCTGTCGTGATGGTCCTGGCACCGTGTTGCTCCCGGCTACCGTCCGTGGAGCGGTGTAACTCGAGTGCACAGGTGCTCCCTGCTGTCCTCCTCGGGGAACACTCGAGTGTCCACTAGCTGTGTGACCTCCAAATCCCAACTCAGGGCAAGTGCTCCTGATGTGTCCTTGCTTCCCACACCGGAAGCATGTAATGGGCATCCTACACTCTCCAAAAGGGTGGTGTCCAACACATCGGCGGCAAAAGGGGTGCCATTGATCTGAAGTCTGAGTAGTGGCACTAGGGGCCGGTGTCCTAAATCCCTGAGATCGTGATCCCTATCCAGGATGTGCTTGTCTCGGCTGAGAAAAGTCTTCCTGATATCCTGAACTCCTGCCCTTCTTCGAGCCCTCGCTCGAAGAAGCCCCAGATCTCTTCTTTTGCTCCCTGTTCTCCCGCTGTCTGCCCTCAGCACGGACGATCTCCTCCGCCCTAAATGCTGAGTCCACAATCTCCGCAAGGGAGAAACTAGGGGTCACTGTCATGTACCTCCTGATGTTCAAGTTGAGGCCGTCCTCAAACTTGAACCGTAGCTGCGTCGGCGTCGCTAAGTCTGGAACAAAAGCAGCTAGTCGCCTCAACTCCATCTCATACTCTGTCACTGTCCTGGCTCCCTGCCGCAAGTGCAGAAACTCTGCCCTCTTGCGGTCCTGCTGGAACTCAGAGAAGTACCTGCGATCGAACTCCCGTACGAAGTCCTCCCATCGCAGCGGCTCGGTAGCATCGTCACAAATCGCCTCCCACCAAGTGAGGGCGTCACCATCTAAAAGTCTCTCTGCTATCCGAAGCCGGTAGTTCTCGCTCAACCCCAAATCAGTCAAAATCCTGCGGGTACGGTTGATCCAGTGCTTCGCTGCTGTGGGATCACCCGTCCCTGCGAACTCTGTGCAGCCTAACTGCCTCGCCTCCTTCACCAGCTGGGTGAGCTCGTGAATACGCCTCAAGGTGGAGGAGATAGTGTCGCTAGGTCCCGACACAGTAGAAGGATCAGCAACTGGTGGCTGATCTGGTACAACAGAAGGTGGTACGGCCGTAGGAGTCGGCACGGCCGTCGGTGGTGGTGGTGGAGGTGGCATCTGAATTCCGTGTGAGGTGTACCACTCGTACACCTGCCTAAACGCCTCAAGGGACGGTGGTGGAACCTCGGCAGGAGCAGCCGGCCGAGTAGGCGCTACAGGGGGCGCCCGTGTAGAGAAAGCAGCCTCAGGCACTCCAAGGGTCTCAGGCTCCCTCGGAGGGTCAGGCACGTGAGGGGTCGCGGGTCTAGCTCCGCGTCCTACTGGTCTACCGCGTCTAGGCGGCATAATTCTGCAAGGAGAGAACTTTCATTAGATATACTTCTAGAGTTTGACATGATTTAAAAATTAGGGCTAGTTATTCGTAACTAACCCCCTAAAATGAATGAAGTTTTGGACCTCAGAATTTAATCAATTAGGTTAGATACTAATCGTATCTAACCCCCTAAAATGAATAACTCATATGTCGAAAACCATGTATGGGATATTAAATGATTGCGTGAAACTTCCAATGTATTGAGGACTTAAAATCAAGTTACTTGGGAATGTTTTCAAATCATTTTATAAAACATAGCTCTAAACCAAGAGCTCTGATACCAACCGAACTGTCACGCCCCGAACCGGGATCGTGAACAGCCGCCCGTTGTCCCTGGATGCCGGCTGGATTTTTACAGAAAATCGGGCAGAACCTCCCCATAAATCGGAGGTTTCCCATGTACAATTTCACCTGTATATGACATTCATCCAGTACAAATAAACAATTGGCCATCCCGGCCTCTCCAAAATCAACAATATCCACAGCCAACATCCAGAACAACGCAAGGCTATAAAGTTTCTAACAGTCCTAGCAACAGACCTCTACTGTCATGCCCAACTAGAGCATGAGCAGCCGCCACACCGAGCGGACTTAAATTCTACGCATATATAAAATAAATTCCCAAGTTATTTTTAAATATTTACAAATGCCTCAATGCAACGAAATAATCAACACGCGAGTTTCGCGAAATAAAGTCCATAATTTATACAGTCATCCCAGAAAATTTATATAAATACATTGGTCAATCTAAAACCTCCAATACATAATAATATCACCAATCATCATAGCGGAAGAGATGGAAAATATCCATACCCAATCCCAGTGGTATCTCCTCGATCCAACACTAATCCTGTGGGAAAGAAAGTGAGGGATGAGTATCTATGGGAGGATACTCAGTAAGTGAGGGGATTGACATCATGCTATCAATATCGAGGTGAATTTGGAGTGTCAAAGCATAAGATAAGAAAATATCCACAGTGTGCAAACCAATCATGTTATTTCAAAATCATATATAATACGCACACATCAGAAAGCAAGATATGCATCCTAAAATTTTACATCAATGTCATGAAGAACCGGCCAATGAAATATTCCCGGCAATGGTCTACCTCGACCAAGGACGGCGCATTGGGGGTTTTTCCAAATGCAAGTATTAAAGAATGGTTCTCTGCCCCAATGTTGGCCACAGACTACCCCAACTAGCCTGTAAAAAAATATATAGTGTACATATAACTAGTCGGCCGTGTATGGTGCCCCCGCCTGGTGCTAGACGGAGCCGTACTCAACGTCCTCTCCGATGAGGGTCAACCTGGGACACCCATACACACGACAATCTGGCGGATACCTCCGGCCGAAGCGTATCCGGACACAAGGGGTGCCTCTACCAGATGTCCTTCGTAGCTACGGATCACAATATCAAATCGGCCGGGCACGTAGCCCCATGCATCCCATCACCAGTCGGCCGGGCATATAGCCCCATGCATAATATCATAACGTCGGCTGGGCATACAGCCCAATGCATAATATCATAAAGTCGGCCGGGCATACAGCCCAAAACATAATATCGTAAAGTCGGCCGGGCATACAGCCCAAAACATAATATCGTAAAGTCGGCCGGACATATAGCCCAAATGTGTAAGTAAATCCATTTAAAACCATGTGCCAATGCAGTGAAAGCATTTAAAACATATCAATATGTCGAAAATGTGGCACAATATACGTTTATCAAAACTCATGGATGCATATCAATAAGGTCAGCAGTTAAGACACTCCAAAGGTCACAAAACATTTCATCAAATATTGGAAAGTCATAACAATCATACATTTTGCAGAAACATGTCATTTAAAAGATATTTTTGAAACATGGTTTTCAATCAATAGCGAATGTCAAAGTCCCACTCACAGTTCTACGGGAGGGAAGTCACTCCCTACTGACAAGCCAAATCGGATCTGACCGCTCGAGTCTCCAAAAGATCAACCTAAATCAGATTATCAAATTTCTGTAACATTCTATACTTAACCTTCAATTCATAGATAATCATTTCATAATTTGTATTCTATATGCATTCCACTTATACTCTAAACATATACAAAACCTTTCATCTTAAATTCAATTCTAGATTCGTCCAATTTATCAATTAGAGTCGAAATCTCCTCACCTAGGGTTTTCTCGAAGCGCCGAGTCTCGTCCGAAAGTCGCTTCGGTCACTCCAAAGTCTGTAGGGTTTCCTATCAAAACAAGGTTCATTTGTTAGATCTAAACACATAGATCCGAAACAAAACCCTAAGTCATTTACCTGCGTGGAGATTCGTGGGCTGTCACGGGCTCGTGGGCCGTCACGGGCCGTCGCGGGCTCGTGGGCCACGGGCCGGACTGGGCTCGTGGGCTACAGCTAGCGGGCTCGCTGGTCTACGGGCCAGCGGGCTGGCAGGCCGATGGGCTGAACTGGGCCGCGGGCCGTACTGGACCTGTGGGCTTGGACGGGCTGTCGGGCCTGGTGGGCCCGTGGGCTTGGACGGGCTGTCGGGCCTGGTGGGCCCGTGGGCTTGCTGCTGATGGGCCGGCGGCTAATGGGCCTGCGGGCCGACAGTGGCTCGCGGACTGGTGCTCGCCCGTGCGCTGGTGCGCTGTGCTGGGGCGTGCTCGTGCGCTGCTCGCGCGCGCTCGTGCGCTGCTCGCGCGCGCTCGTGCGCTGCTCGCGCGCGCTCGTGCGCTGGGCCGCGCTCCCGTGCACGCTCGTGCGCTGGGCCGCGCGCCCGTGCACGCTCGTGCGCTGGGCCGCTCGCGCTAGTGTGCTGGGCCGCTCGCGCTAGTGCGCTGGGCCTCGCGCGATAGTGTGCTGGGCCTTGTGCGCTCGCGGCCTCGCTCGCACTCGCGGCCTCGGTCCTGCTCGTGGCCTGGGCGCGAGCTGCGGGCTGGGTCCTGCTCGGGGCCTGGCTCGCGCTGTGGGCTGCAGGGCACACTCGGTGGCTCGATAGAGCGAGGAGGCAGCAATCGCGCGCTGTGGCACGATCGGGCTCGCGTGGAGGAATCGCACTGTGGAGCGCTCAAGCTCGCGCGATGGTGGCAGGAGGAGGGGGTTGCTGCTGGTGGCGGCTGTTCGCGGACGGAAGCGAGATCGCGCGGTGGCGGCGCTCGGCGGAGCTTGCGAAGGAGGTGAGATCGCAATCAATCGCGACTGCAGAAAGGAGAGTGAGCCGCGGGAAGAAAGAAGCAGAAGAAGAAGAAGGAGGAAGAAGGCGGCGAATGGCGGAGACACGCAGCGAGGAAGGCGGCGCCGGCGGTGGCTGTGGCGGAGGAAGCCGAACGGCCGTGGGAGAAGGCGAACAGCCGCAGGAGAGGGAACGTCGGGGAGAGAGAAAGAGAGAGAGAGAGAGAGAGAGAGAGAGAAAGGGGGTTAGGGTTAACCCTAATCCCCAATTGGGGACGCAGCGTTTCGTCCCAAAACGCTGCGTCTCCAATTTTTTTTTTTTTTTTTTTTTTTTTTTTTTTTTTTTTTTTAGGCTTGGTGTTACAAATTTGACTACAGAAGGGAAAATGGTTAACAAGGTGCAGCACGTAGCCAGAAAGAATGTGCTCACCACAAGAAAGCCAAATCATTTAGAAGAAAGATGTTGATTTCTTCATCCTCACCTGAGACCTAAGCACCTGAAGAGCAAGAGCCAAATCTCCTCAAATGTAGCTTAGAATGTAGTATTTGAGTCTACCATTGAGACCATCATATCAAAAGTGCTGCTCAAGTAGGTAACGACAAATCTAGATACTTGCTTAAACCCAAATTTGAATTTCCGAAATTGGTTAGTAGATTCTGGTTGTAACCATTATATGGTTAGGGACTAAATGAAATTTAAAAAAGTAAAACCTCTCCAAAGCCATAAGATAGTCAATGTTGCTAATGGGCATAATCTAAATGTAAGAGAACTCAAGAAAGTCAATTTTTTTGAAAAAAAAAACTCTAATACTTTATATATTATTAAATTCTTCTATAATCTTATGTCTATTAGTCAAATTATTAGAGACCAAAATTGTAAATCTACATTTATCCTCATACGATTGTCTTTTAGGATCTCAAAACAATAAAAATGATTGGTAGGAGATTCAGGAGAAGCAACTTATATGTTTTGAATCAAGATAACTATGTACACACGGCATATCAAGGAGAAAGTTATATTTTGTGGTATGTTAGATTAGGTTATCCTAGTAATCAAGTTTTGAACTGTCTATTTCCAACAAAAAATTATGAAGATAGACATTACGAAACTTGTATTTTTGAAAAAAAAAACTCAAATGCATTATTCGATTTCGAAAACAACCTATAAAATTACTTTTAATCATGTACATTCTGACATTTAGACATTTCCTATGGTTTTTAAACGAAGTTTTAAATATTTCATATATTGTATTGATTGGAAGACTAAATACATATGGGTACAGATGCTCACTTCAAAAGCACAAATATTTGAAATATTTAAAAACTTTTACAATTACGTCACTAAGCAATACAATAGAAATATAAAATTGTTTAGAACAGACAATGAGGGGAATGCAAAAATCATGCAATTACAAGAAAATGGAATAATCCACTAAAATTCATGTCCATATACTCCTAACAAAATCGAGTAGTCAAAAGAAAAAATTGGCATTTACTTGAGATAGCAAGAACAATCATGTTCTATGCTAACATGCATAAAATATTTTGGAGCGATACTGTTAGTACCGTTGCTCACCAAATTAACCATTTACCCACTAGGATACTCCAAGAAAAATCTCCCTTGAAAGTTCTCACTACAACCAAATCAAACATTATTCACTTAAAGTTATTTGGATACATATGCTATGTACATATATTAGAACAATTTAGAAATAAATTGGATAAAAAAGGGAGACCATGTATTTTCATAGAATATGCATCATTTCAAAAAGGTTATATATGTTATGATCCAATAACTAACAAAATATATATATTAAAAGATGTAATATATGTAGAAAATGAATTTTATTTTACAAATACAAGTGAAGAGAGAATACCAAAAAATGAAGATATGCAATTGTTTTTGCTAACTCAAAAAGAAGTTAGTAATCCTTCTTGCCAATCTAACAAAGAGGAGAATTTAGGGTAAGAGCAAAAGAGAGGATTACTAGAAAATTCTGAGTAAAGGGAAGATAAAAGCTTCTCCAAAATAGAAGGAAGTAGGGAGGAAGGAAGAGACCAAATCCTAGAAGATTTACTTCCTTCAAAAGCAAATGAGGAGTCTAATGAATCGCCATCATATTCACCGCCACTTAGAAGGTTAACAAGGCTGAGATTCCCTCCATCAAGATGGGAACATTACATCTCTAATGTCATATCTTATCCCATCATTAACTATTATACTACTTCTAACGTTTCCTCCTGTCACCAAGTATTCTTGAGTAACATTGATCAAGTATAAGAGTCTAAAAATTTCAATGAGGCCAATGATCACCCGGAATGGAGGAAAACAACAAAAAAAAAAGCTAGATGCTCTCACAAAGAACAAGACTTAGAAAATAACAACTCTCTCTAGAGGAAAGAAAGTAGTTGGATGCAAATGGATCTACAAGATCAAGCATAAAAGCGATGGTTCAATTGGTCACTACAAGGATAGACTTGTAGCCCAAGGGTTTACCCAGAACTATTGAATGGACTACACGGAGACCTTTGCACCCATAGTGAAGATAAACACCATAAGAGTTCTCTTGTCTCTTGCCACCAACAAGAGTTGGCCTATGTACCATATAGACGTAAAGAATACCTTCTTACAAGGGGAACTAGAAAAGGAAGTTTACATGTGTCTATCTTAAGGACTCAACCAAAGTCACGAAAGACAAGTGTGCTAATTGAAGAAAGCCATCTACGGTCTCAAACAATCTCCTCGGGTCTGGTATGCAAAACTAAACTCTGCACTTATCAGTAACAATTTTAAAAAATATAATAGTGATTCTTCTCTATCTACTAAACTTGAGAATGAAAGAATCACTATTATGGTCATGTACGTTAATGATATCATTGTTATTGAGAGTGATATGAGTTATATTGATTAAATCAGAATTTTTCTTAAATCTAGATTTGAAGTTAAAGATTTAGAGGCTCCTAAAATATTTTCTAGAAATAGAACTTGTCTACTCTCACAAGGGCCTTTTCCTATCCCAAAGAATGTACATTGTTGATCTTTTGCAGGAAACGAGTAAATTGGGAGCAAAACTAACCATTAGCCTTATCTCAACCTCTGATGAAGGGAAGGATAAAGCGGTACCGAAGACTCGTTGGGAAGCTCATTTACCTAACTATCACTAGACTCGACAGTACATATGTTGTGAATTAAACCGGTCAGTATACGCATGCTCCTAAGATGTGCCACTGGAAGGTGGTGAAAATGATTTTTAGGCATCTTAAAGGGTCTCTTGGGAGAGGAATCTGCATGAAGAATAATCAAAGTTTAGAAATTATGAGCTATTGTGATGTGAATTGGGTTGCAGATTCAATGGATAGAAGATCTACCACAGGTTATTGTATGTTTATTAGTAGGAATCTCATTTACTAGAAGGGCAAGAAACAGTCCATAGTTTCAAGATCAAGTACGGATGCTGAGTATAGAGCCATGATAACAGCAACCATCGAAATTATTTGACTAAAGGCTATAGTTAAAGAATTGAGATTTCTAGTCACTTTCTCTATGAAACTCTTTTGCGATAATCAGTTTGTCATTCACATTACTTCTAATCTTATCTTCCATGAGATAACAAAATATATTGAAATTGATTATCACTTTGTGCGCCAAAATGTTGAAGACAAGACCATGGTTAGTCCTTACGTGAAAAGTAATGAGCAATTTGTTGATATTTTTATTAAGGAAACTATGAGAAGTCACATGTAAAACATTCTCAGTAAATTAGACTTCATAGATATTCACTCGCCAAACTTGAGAGGAAGTCTTAAAATAGAATTAAAATATACCAAAATGAAACTCATTAATTGATTTAGTCAACCATTATAATTGATTTAATCAACAATCAACTATCCAACCATAATGATTGATTCGGTCAATAATTATGATTGATTTAACTATTATAATCGATTTGGTCAGTTATATATATTTGATTGATTTAGTTAATGATTGATTTATTCAATTATTATATATTTAGAAAATTGATTTTATTTTGATTATTTTACTTCTCACCAATTTTATTTCAATTTATTTCATTTTTCCTACTACTTAGCTCTTGTATAAATAGGACCACTTTCCACACATTGTAATCAAGCAAAAAGAGACAATTTTCTATCTTATAATTAGTTTCCTTTCTTCTCAAGGGATAATCCTCCCTCTTATAATTCTTTTTAGCAATCAATACAAAGAAGGTTTTTTTCTTCATTCTATTTTTTTTCTTTCACGTTCTTGATATTATACACTACAAAAAAACATGATTTTAGCGATAATATTTTTATTTATTATATATATTTTTATTTAATTATTCACTAAATTATATTATATATTATAATATTATTTATTTATTATATATATTATATATTATAATATTATTTATTTATTATATATATTTTTATTTAATTATTATATTACATTTAATTTTATTTAATTATATATTTAATTTAGTGACGAATTTAGATCCGTCACTAAATCGCTAAATTGAATTATATTTTTTTTTAGGAATGCACCTACCCACTAGCCCGAACCAGAACCAGCCCCGCCCGCTCAAGCCCCCGAACCCGCACTAACTCCCTTTATTTTGCAAGAAATGCCTCCAATGCCTCCGGAGGGAATCGATCATGTACACTCACAAGATATTAGAAGCACCTCAACCACCGGGGTATAATTAGATGTGTATCCATACTCTTTTTTTTAATTATTTATTTGTTATCTTTTTCTCACATTTTCTAATAAAAATAAACTAAATTATTTTATTATTTTATTATTTTATATTTTAAAATTTATATATTTTATATTTATTATATATTTTATTTAATATATTATATATTATTATATTTTCTACGTATTTTATATATTTTATTTTTTAATTAGTATATTAATATGATTTGTTAATATTAATTTTATTATTTTATATTTAAAAATCATATTTATTATTTTATAATATTTTAAATATTATTTTCAAATAACATTTTATATTTTTCTTTATTTTATTTTTTAAATCTCTTATTATTTTATTTTAAGTATAATAAGATATAATATAATAAAAAGAAAATATGATAAAATATAATATATCAAAAAGATATATAATAATAATATTATTGAATTATTATATTAACATTATCTTTTATTTAATTATATATAAAATTATGTATTTTTTAATAACAAAATAAAATAATATATAAAATATATTTAAAAAAAATTAAATTCAGTGATGGTACGCCAACTTAGCGACGGATTGCGGAATCCGTTGCTAACTTAGCGACGGAATGCGGTATCCGTCGCTAAATAATAACATATTAAAAAAATAAAATAATATTATTTTTAAAAAAATAAAAAATAAAAAATAATAAAAAAACTAATTTGAAATATTATAAAATAATAAATATGATTAGATAATATAAATGAATAAAATAATAAAATAACAAAATAAATTAAAATATAAAATGTTAATTTAAAAAAATTAAGTTTAGCGACAGATTGGGGAATCCGTCGCTAAATAATAAAATATTAAAAAAATAAAATAATATTATTTAAAAAAAATAAAAGTATAAAATAATAAAAAAAACTAATCTGACATATTATAAAATAATAAATATGATTAGATAATATAAATGAGTAAATTAATAAAATAACAAAACAAAACAAAATATTAAATGTTAATTTAAAAAAAAAATTAAGTTTAGCGACGGAATGGGAATCCGCCGCCAACTTAGCGACGGATTGTGAAATTCGTCCCTAACTTAGCTACGGATTGCGGTATCTGTCTTTAACTTAGCGACGGATTGCCAAATATTTGGCTAAATAATAAAATATTAAAAAATAAAATAATATTATTTTTTTAAAATAATAAATAATAAATAATAAAAAAAAACTAATTTGAAATATTATAAAATAATAAATATGATTAGATAATATAAATGAGTAAAATAATAAAATAACAAAACAAAATAAAACATAAAATGTTAATTTAAAAAAAAAAAAAAGTTTAGTGACGGAACGGGAATCCATCGCGAACTTAGTGACGGATTGCAGAATCCGTCTCTAACTTAGTGATGGATTGCGGTATCCGTCACTAACTTAACGATAGAATGCGGTATCCGTTGCTAACTTAGCGACGGATTTGGCAATCCGTCGCTAAATAATAAAATATTAAAATAATAAAATAATATTATTTTAAAAAAATAATAAATAATAAATAATAAAAAAACAAATTTGAGATATTATAAAATAATAAATATGATTAGATAATATAAATGAATAAAATAATAAAATATAAAACAAAATAAAATATAAAATGTTAATATACAAAAAATTAAGTTTAGCAACGGATTGTGTTATTCGTTGCTAATTTAGCGACGAAATTTGCAATATAAATTTTTTCGTCACCAATTAATGACGGATTTAACGACGAAAATTTTTTCATCGCCGATTAGCGATGAATTTCATCACAAATAATATATTTGTTGCTAATTTAGCCACGAATACTTTTTCGTAGTTAATTTCGTTACAAATAACAACGAAAAAATTTTTCGTCACTAAATCCGTCGTAAAATAGCAATGAATTTTTTTCGATACTAAAATCCGGCATTAAAACCGTATTTTTTTGTAGTGATATTCTAGAAACATACGAACAGTCTAATATCAATATTAAAATTTTTCAACAACCATTAAAGCACGATGGATAACGGATAACTATTACTCCAAATTCCAATATTTATAGTTTCAAAACTTTCAAGATAATTCTACCACCCAAAATGCCTCAATTGCGTGTACATTAGTTTAAAGATTTCGAGATGAATGACAAGGGCAGAGGCTTATGGTGGTTGGGTTATAGGGTTGTCATCCTGATTACACGTATAGGGCTTCGATTAGGCAGGTAATAAATGTCCTAAATTTCGAGTCTTCATTGCCTAACCTCCCATCGAAATTGCCTGTCCCTATGAATTTTGCACCTCCTATCCATTTTTGTAAGTTCTCATATGCATCTACCGGTTTCACCAACTTGGAAAAAGATCATAGTCTGTGTTTTGATGCATGCACCACATCTTCATCACAGTCAGGAAGTTCTTCAAAAGCTCTTCTATACTTTAATAGAACAACTATGTAGTTTTAGTAGTTTTCATCTCCCATGCTTATAATATGGATCCCTTAGTTCCTTTTCCCTTATTTTCCCCCTTTTTCTTCCATATAACATATACTTAACATGTAGATCTTGTGAAGTAGATTTCAAATTGTTCAGAAGTTTGCACATAAAATAAAAGTAATGAAAGATTGCTAGTGTCATGCTAATGGCAGGTGAATAGCAAAGGCTGTCTACACGGATTCATTTAGTCTTTTTATTATGCTCTTTAGGTTGCTGCATATGTAATACAAGTCTTTATCTTAACCAACAAACAAAAATGAATGAAAAGTTACTAATTTTGTTGAAAAAACAAAGGGATTCTTGGTGCTGACCAAAACGCAAGGAAATGGAACTCCCATCTTACAAATTTTACCATAGCATCCAAAGCATTTCGTTTTTGCCCACCTGACATTAGTCATTCTGCAGTTGCTCTATTGCATATTATTACAAGTGTCAAAGCGGCATTTGCATCCAGACCATTTTGTTCTTCTATTAGTGTGGTCTGGCTTCTGTGTGCCACCAATGCAGCATTACCTTTATATATATAAAGAGGAAAGAGCTGGACATTGCGATTATTGGCATCAGGGAACACATGGATATGTCTTTGACTGGCCAAGCAAATAACTTCCACTCTTTTTCTCTTTGTGGGTTTCGCCAATGTCTATCCTATTATAAATTCTGAATCTTTTGGTTTGCTTGCTTACATTAGTTATTGCCCTACTGTTTATACGCCTTTCCATGCTAAACAAGTTAGAATAAGATTTATTCCTTTTGTTTGACATGCCATCAAATGCTCTCTTCCAAAACTCTCACCTAAGTTTATCCGCTTGCTTTTTTACTTCTTGAGTGTTTCGATATCAAGTCCAACATTCAACTCCTTGCCTTCCAAAACATGGCAATGGCCAAAAGTCATTTCAAACATTGGTCTAGTTTACACTTTGCACTTTTTGTTGCCTTTCTTTTTCCCTCTACTTCTACCTGCACATATTTCCTTTTAAATTCAATTTCTCCAAATACTGGGGCAGTCTATTTTGAAGGAGATGCATATGTGTCTGGGGAGCATGTTGTGGAACTAATAAGAAACCAAGTGGATAGGAACTTGTATAAGAGTTCAGGACAGGTAGTGTATGGTAAATTTGTCCAACGTTGGGATCAAGTCACAAATGAAACAGCAGATTTTGTGATCCATTTTCAATTCATCATAAAAGCGTTCAATGGTCTTAATTCTGGCAATGGACAGGCTTTCTTCATGGCATCTCTGTGACCTCATTTGCAAACAATTCAACCGGGTTCTGGTTAGGCCTATTTAATTCATTAACCAATGATTCATATAGGACTAAGGTAGTTACTGTGGAGATAGACACCTCCAAGAATGACCATGATGCTGATGGGAATTAATGTGAATTCTATCAATTCAGTTACTAGTAGACCTCTAACAAATAAAATCAATGGTGGTGAGATAACCTATGCTATGGTTTCCTATAATTCAATAAGCAAGAGCCTGTTCGTCAACATCACTCAGAAAGGAGATTTTTGGTATGAATCTATATATCTATCATATGACTTGGACTTGATGCAGATTTTGCCAGAACAGATAATTGTTGGATTTTTGGCTTCAATAGGGAATTCAATTGAACTCTACACGATTCTATGATGGAATTTCAACTCAACCATAAATCCCAGAAGACCAGCTAGGATGACAATGACCATCTATAGAAGCAAGGCTCAACTAATTTTGTTCATGGCTGTCATAATTCTCTTTCTGGCCATCTCATTCTCTCTCTTGATCTTTCAAAGAAGAGGTGGAAGAAAGAATAAAAATGAGGACTCCGTAATTGGTGACTCTATGGAAGAGAAGTTTGGAAAAGAAATATGGCCTAGGAGATTCACTTACAAGGAATTGGTCATTGCTACCAACAAATTTAATGACAATGAAAAGCTTGGTCAAGGCAGATCTGGAGGGATTTATAGGCGTGTCATCAAAGGACAGAATAATGAGATTATACAACAACAACAATAATAATCTGAAACTTAATCCCAACAATTTGAGTCGGTCATTTAAGAGAAAATATGAGAAAGATTAAAAAACCATACAAACAAACAAACAAAAATAAAAATAAAAACAAACTTTGATTTAATTTATATGGATTTTTCAACTCCATCCATTTTTATCTAAAACCATTTTTTCATTTAAACTCTTAACTATTATGTCTTTACGGATAATTTGCATCCAAGTTTTCAACAGTTATCTCTATGTTTTGCTAAATCTCATATATTTAAGTTTTCGGTCATCCTGATTAGTACGTCTTTGAATCTTCTTTACATATGTCCGAACCACATCGGACACACTTTCGTATTTTATCCACAATTGAATTAATTCCCACCTTATTACGAATCTTCTATCTCCTCTAATTTCATCACATATCTGCCTAAGTATTATTATTTCTGCTACAATCATTTTCTATTTTTATTATTGTTTAATAGTTCAACACTCAGTATCATACTATAGTGTAGGTTTTACTGCATTTCTATAGAACTTTCCCTTCAAATGCAGTGGATCATGCGATCGTAAAAAATTTCAAATATCTTTCTCTATTTTATTAAACTCGCTTGAATCCTATGATTCACAATTTTATCTATATTGCCATCATTTTGAATGATAGAATCAAGATATCTAAAGCGTTTATTTTTTGGTATATCTTTTCTTTCTAAACTAATCATTTTTTCATTGTTCTGATGATTGTTACTAAACATATATCTCATATACTTAGTTTTAGATCTATTCAATCTAAATCCTATGGATTTTAATGTGATATTCCATAACTCTAATTTACCATCTCTAGTTTTATCAACCACTATATCATCTACAAAAAGTATGTACCATGATATTTCATATTCAATATTTTTTATGATTTCATATATCACTATTACAAAAAAGATAGGATTTAATTCTGAACCTTAGTGGAGTTTGATGTTAATAGAGAATCTATCTCTCATACCCCTGCATGCTCTTATATTGGTTACATCTCTTTTCTACATATCTCTAATAGATCAATATATTTCAAGAAAATCGTTTTTTTCATTAGCACCCATCACAATACGTCTATAGAAATCATATCATATACTTTTCTAGATCGATAAATACCATAGGTAGGTCTCTTTTCTATACTATATATATTTCCATCAAATGTCTTAATAGTGGATTACTTCCATTGTGGATTTTTTTTGTATAAATTTAAATTAATTTTGAGATACATTTATCTCTAATCTTAACATATGCTCTATCACTCTCTCCCATAATTTTATGGTTTAACTCATAAATTTAATTACTGTATAATTGAAATAATTTTGTATGTCTCCTTTATTCTTATATAGTCGTACAAGTGTGCTCTCTCTCTATGTCTTGGGTATTCTATTGGCTTATCAAATTTTATTGAAAAGATCCGTTAACATTATTATGTCAAATTCACCGAAATATTTTCACATTTCAATGGGAATGTCATCAAATCTTATAAATTTATTAGTTTTTATTCTCTTTAAGGTCTCTTTAACTTCATGGCAACCAATTTTACATTTAAAATATCTATTAACCTCTTTTATCGGTATCTCAATATTTTCTATATCTATTATACTCTTAATATTAAAGAGATTATCAAAATAATCCCTCTAATACTTTCTTATGTTCTCATTGCTTACAAGTATACTATTAATTTCACTTTTAATACACGAAACACCATTTAAATCTTTTCCCTTTCTCTCTCTCAGTTTAGCAATTTTGTAGATCTCTCTTTCTCCGTCTTTAGTCTCCATTTTTTGTATAGTTTGTTATATACCTTACTCTTTATTCGTGGATAATTTTTTTCATATATTTTTTTTGCACTTTTAAATTTTTTATATGTATCGCTACTACTATTATCTTTAAAGTTCCTATAACGCTCTCGTTTGATTTAGATAGTACTTTATATTTCTTCATTCCACCTCCATAACTCCTTGTCTATTGAGACCTGACCCTTAAATACACCAAGAACCTTCTTACCTCTACTCTTAATATTAGTAGACATTTCTTTTCATATTATCTCTGAATCATCATTAGCAGATTAATTTGCTATTTAAATTAATTTGTCCTTACAAATTATCATTTTCCTCTTTTTAGATTTCATCACTTAATTTTTGACTATACAAATGGACGATATTGCTTTTGCCTTTTAGGCATACGTAAATCTACAACTAAGAGTTTATACTAAGTTATTACACTCTCTCCGATATAACCTTACATTCTTTACAGGTCATTCTATCACCTCTTCTAGTAAGAAAGAAGTCTATTTGGCTGACATTGGATCCACTTTTGTATATAACTATGTGTGACTCATTTTTTTCTTTAAAAAATTGTTTACGAATGCCAAATCGAATACTGTAGCAAATTCTAAAATGATATCTCCTGTCTCATTTCTACTATCAAATCCAAAGTTGCGGTATATAGTTTTGAATCCTTCATTTTTCTCTCCTATATGTCAATTTAAGCTTCTTCTAATAAATAACTTTTCTCCACTCTGTATGGTTTGTATAAATTCATCTAAATTCTCATAAAATTAGTTTTTTACAAATTGCATTTATATTTATTTGAGGTGCATACATACTAATTATACTGACTATGTTTTCTCCATCTACTAACTTGATAAGTATAATTCTATCTCCCTTTTTTTATTTCTATTACATTCTCTAATAGATATTTATATACAATTATTTCTATCTCATTTTTTGTTCTATTCTTATCTGTGTACTAAATCTTATGACCATAAGACTATACTATTTTAATCTTATCCCCCACCTACTTTATTTCTTGAAAACACATGATATTATTTTTTTATTTATTATTTCTCTTATCTCTCTTAATTTATCGGTTAAGGATCTTATATTCCAAATAGTTAGACAAATTTTATCTTCATGAACTATCTTATTTACCTGCATTCTAAGATCCCTTGTTAACTTGTCACTACACTCGACATTCGATGTAGCGCGTTGTTGAGGGGAAAACGCCTCAAAAGATTATAGTTGTTAGAAAATTGCAAGACGATCAAGCCAAGGAAGAAAAGAATACATATCTGAACTGATAGTGATAGGTTGCTTGAGGCATCCTAACCTTGTGAGGTTGGTTGGTTGGTGTCACCAATACAATGAGTTACTCCTAGTTTACGAGCACATGCGTAATGAAAGCCTAGACTCATACCTATTTGGTAAGACAGAGTCACTTTAATGGGGAGTTAGGTACAAAATTGCTCTTGGTTTGGCTTCTGCTTTGCTGTACTTGCATGAAGAATACGAGTAATGTGTAGTTCATGGAGACATCAAATCAAGCAATGTGATGTTGGAGTTGGGATTCAATGCCAAACTTGGCCACTTTGGCCTTGCTAGGTTGATTGATCATGGGCAACAATACCAAACAACTACCCTAGCTGGCATAACCTAGTATTTAGCACCAGAATGCTTCAATAAGTGCAAAGCTAGCAAGGAATCAGATGTGTCCAGCTATCGGATTATGGCATTGGAAATCATTTGTGGAAGAAGACCAGTCGATTCCAAGGAAGAAGAATCAAAGGTGATTTTGGTAGAATGGGTGTGGCAACTTTATGGGCATGGAAGGATTTGGAAGCAGTTGATGAGAGACTTGGCAAGAAATTTTATACCAAACAGATAGAGCATTTGATGATTGTGGGACTATGGTGTGCACATCCTGACTGCAGACTTTGGCCTACTATGAGACAAGCTATTAAGGTACTGAATTTTGATGCACAATTGCCAAATTTACCTAGGAATATGCCCGTGGCTATTTACTATACACCTGAACAAGACATTTGCCGATGTTATTGCACTAGCACCTCTTTCACTGCTTCTAGTATCTGCAATTCTTTTGTGGGCAATCCTTCAGGTTTTCTTGAGATAAAGTTCCGCTGGAAATGGGCTATGATTTTGTTTCTCATTCATTCATGCATTATTTTTTTTTCTATATTTGTTATAAGTTCAGTTCTATTTTTTTATGTATCTTAATAAAAATGCGTAAAGTTGAAAATGTAATCTTGGAGATGAGTGCATTCTTCTACTGGAAGTTAATAAACTGAGAGTATTGTTCATAAGGCAATCTCCTATTTATTAGTTTATTCAAAATGCCAAACTACATCATTGTCGTCACTCTAGAACAAGAAAAAGAAAATCTCAAAGAAACAATCCAAAATTTATATATTAGCATCCTTCTTGAAACCGCTCTTGACAATGTCCTCAATTTTAGGCAGGCTTCAATGTGTTTCCAATGTCGATGACAAACCGATATCTAACATCGGTTTTGACAAGACGCTCCATTGCAATGTTTACATAGTCCATTGGTATAACCTCAATGTCCGCTGTTATATTGTGTTCTGCTGCAAAATCAATCATCTCTTGCATCTCTTTCATCCCTCCTCCTCCACTCCCAGCAACCATTTTCCTTCCTGCCATTTGTCCATTTTTCATGTTAGCTTATTAGCACACAAAGCCGTGTATAGTATAAATCAGTATGTTCTCTCACCCATAATAACAGAAAAAGCGGGTAGCTCTAGTGGTTTATCCGGTACACCAACCATAACAAGCTTTCCATTGGTTTTGACCAAATCAAGCAATGGTTGCAGAGGATGAAATGCGGACACCGTATCTATGATACCATCCATTGTGCCCATGGCAACCTAATTGTAAAACCGCAAGCAAATCAAAACTACTACGTACATTAAAGTTAAAATTGCATAAGCCCTTCAGCTAAAATCAGAAGAGGAATATTTCCATTAGCTAACCTGCATCTGATCAGGGTCACGGCTGACCAAAAAGGAGTCCGCCCCAAGACGTTGAATCGCCTCATCCTTCTTGTTAGGTGAAGTGCTTATCACAGTGACTTTAGCTCCAAAGGCCTTGGCAAATTTCACGGCAACATGGCCCAATCCACCGAGCCCAACAACACCGACGTGCACGCCAGGCTTATCAAGTTCAAAGTATTTCAGAGGACTATACACAGTGATGCCTGCGCATAGCAGAGGAGCGGCCGCATCAAGAGGGAGGTTATCGGGCATGCGGACCACAAAGTGCTCACTGGCAACCATGATGTCGGAGTAGCCTCCGTAGGTAGTGGTTCCGTCATAGTGGGTGTCGCTGTAGGTGAGTACATAAGTGGGGCAGTAGCTTTCTAGATTGTTAATGCAGTTGTCACAGGAATGGCATGATCCTACTAAGCCTCCAACACCAACTCTGTCTCCAACCTTGAATTTTTTCACCTTGCTTCCCACCTCTGTTACTACTCCAACAATTTCGTGTCTGCATAATATTAATTACGTTAGAGATGGGAAAAGACATTAGAAGTGTCGCATTGCCGAACAAGGGTTACCAAGTCAGGGGGAATCTAGAAGTAACCTTTATTTTTACTGTGATTCAGTTGACATTGCATTAGACAAAAATTCAAAGAAAAACTTTTAAAGCTACGCAACTAAGGGTATATTTTTCAGAGAGAAAGGAGTTAGATACCCGGGGACAAGAGGGTAGATGGAGAAGCCCCATTCATTCTTCATGATGTGAAGGTCTGAGTGGCAAATCCCGCAGTAAAGCACCTTAAACATTACATCGTTATCACCGACAGCCCTGCATAAATTTCACAAAGTTATTAATCCTTCTGACATCCCCTGCTCAATATATCGATGATTTTTTATTTGGTTATGTCCCAAAGCCTTTTGTACTAGTGAGACACACACAGAGAGCGAGAGAGAGAGAGAGAGAACCTTCGGGAGAAGATGAAGGGAGAGAGAACACCGGAGGTGTCTCTGGCTGCCCAACCTAATGCCTTCACTGGGTGTTCTGTTTCCGGTGAATTCTTCTCCATTTCCTTTTATTCTGTTCTGATTGTTACTTGGTGGGGAGAGAGAGGGAGAGAAAGAGGGGGAGAGAGAGAGAGAGTGTGTGTGTGTGTGTGTGTTCTGGAGAAAATTTATGAGGCAATGGTGCAGAGAGTTATTTGATATGTGTAGCATGAGGGAACGCTTGTTTATATAGTAGAGAATTTGGCTTTGCTGACATATACGGTGAGGCGAGAGAGAGAGAGAGTCTCTCTGACCTAAATAGCTTTACTGACATGGATGGTGAGTCACTCTCTCCCTCTTTCTCTCTCTCACCTCACCATCTATGTCAGCAAAGTCAAATTCTCAACCGTAAATAAGCTTCTTTCAAGAAAAATATGCGTTCAAAAAGTCAATAATTAGAATGAATCCCCGGTAATTTACTATAATAAAAAAGAACAAGAGTGAAAGGTGATGTGTGAGGCTTTGCCACCTCAGCAGTGAACACTTTTTTACTGTTAATCCTTTTTTTTTTCTTCCTTTTTTTTTGTTTCTTTTTCTTTTTCTTTTCTTTTTTTACTTTTTTTACTCATTTATCCTTTTCTTTGTTTCTTTGTTTTTACTTTTTTTTTCACCCTTCCCCTTACTTTTTGTTTTTACTTTTTTTTGTAGGTTTCTTCTTTTTTATTTTTTTTTACTTTATTTTTTTCCACCCTTCACTATTCCTTTTTTTCACTTTTTTTTTTGGATTCCATGCTATTCTTTTTTTTTACTTCTTTTTTTTCACCAATTTACCTCTTTTTTTGCTTCTTTTTTTTCACTTTTTACACTTCACTTTTTTTTTTGGGTTTCTTCTATTTTTTTTCACACTTCACCCTTCTTTTTTTGCTCTTTTTTTTTTTTCAGATTTCACTGTTACCGATTTGTTACTGTTCCTATTTTTTACTTCTATTTTTCACCCATTAATCCTTTTTTTTTTCCTTTTTTTACTTCTTTTTTTTTATTATTCACCCTCCTTTTTTTTTTTACTTTTTCTGGATTTCTTCATTTTTTTTTTACTTTTTTTTTTCATCCGTCGCCCTTCTTTTTTTTCACTCACTTTTTTTAGGTTTCATGCTATTGGTTTGCTACTGTTCCTTTTTTTTACTTTTTTTTGGGTTTTTTTTTCTTTTTTACTTTTTTTCCCACCCTTCACTCGTCGAGAGAGGGGAGTGAGAGGGAATGCCACCTTAGATGGGAATGGTTGGCTATTATTTTCTCTTTTTTTGGGGTTTTTTTTTCCTTTTTGTTTTTTTTCCTATTTTACTTCTTTTTTTTTTCACTCTTCACCTTTCTTCATTTTTTTTTTTTTACCTTTTTTGGATTTTTTTCACCCTTCACGCTTCTTTTTTTCATTCTTTTTTTTTTTTTTTGGATTTCATTGTTATCGGTTTGTTACTATTCTTTTTTTTATTTCTTCTTTTTTTCTTTAGTTTTTTTCACCTTTCACTCTTTATATATATTTTATCTTAATTTTAATCTTTTTTTTAATCTTTTTAATTAATAATAATAATAATAATAATAATGTTACTATTATGAAAGCAATAGTGGGGAGGGGGTGTGGGAGGGCGTGCCACGTCAGTTGAGAGCAATAGTACACTGTTTCCTCCCTTTTTTTTCTCTCTTTTCGGGATTTCTTTTTTTCTTCTTCTAAGATAAGAAACAAGTAAGGGATGGCAGAGTGGGAGAGAGTAGCACCTCGGATGGGAACAGTTGTTAACTGTTCCCTCCCTTTTTTGTTTTTTTTCCTCTTTACTTTCTTTGGGGTTTCTTTGTATAATCTTAATTTTATCTTAATGTTAATATTTTTTAACTATATATAAAAAAAACAAGTGGGGAGAGGAGTGAGAGGGATTACCACCTCGGATGGGAACAGTTTGTTACTGTTCCCTTTTTTCTTTCTTTTTTTTTTAGGTTTCTTCTTCCCATTTTTTTACTTCTTTTTTTTCACCCTTTACTCTTCTTTTTTTTTCACCATTTACTCTTCTTTTTTTTTTTGCTTTTTTTTTATTTCTTTTTTTTACCATTCACCTTTTTTTTCACTCATTTTCTTTTGGATTCCACTATTATTGATTTGTTATTATTCCTTTTTTTTTTACTTCTTTTTTTGTTTCTTCTTTTTTTTTTTTAACTTTTTTTTCCTCACCCTTCACCCTCCATTTTTTTTTATTTTTTTTACTTTTTTTGTCTCTTCTTATTCTTCCTTTTTTCTTATTTTACGTTTCTTTTTTTCCATCTTTCACCCTCCTTTTTTTTCAATATTTTTTTTGGATTACACCGTTACCTGTTTGCTACTATTCCTTTTTTTGTTTTTTTGTTTTTTATTTTTTACTTCTTTTTCTTTTTTTCCTTCACCCTTTTTGCCTTATTAATTTATCTCTTCTCCTCTCTCCGCTTTTTTTTCACTTCTTTTTTTGTAGATTTTTCTATTTTCACAACTCTCTTTGGAAGTCCCTACTCCTCTTGATGTGTCTTGATGCAATTTGGTTTTTTTCGACTCATTTCCTTTTTTGGACCCTTTTTTATTGTCCAATTTACAAAAACACTCTACGATAAAAAACTGTGTACATATACAGTTATACACCATTGAAGATTTTTTTAAAATAAAACAAGTGGGGAGGGGAGATGGGAGGAATTGTCACCACGGATAGGAACAGTTTGCTATTGTTCCTCTTTTTTGGGTTTCTTCTTTTCTTTTTTTTTTCTTTTTTTTTTCATCCTTTACCCTTCAGTTTTTTCTTTTTTTTTTTTTTTTGCTTTATTTTACTTTTTTTTTTTTACCCTTCACCCTTCACCCTTCACCCTTCTTTTTTTTTTGGGTTCCCCCGTTACTCGTTTCCTATTATTCCCTTTTTTTCTACTTTTTTTTTGGTTTCTTCTTTTTCTTTTTTATTTCTTTTTTTTCACTTTTCACTATTTTTTTTAATAATTATAACACACACAAGAAAATAAAAAAAAAACATGCATTATTTAAATGACATAAGTATAAATTTTCCATAACTTAAAGGTATTGGAAGTTAAAGCTGGGCGCATTGCATTATTTAAAACACATGTTCTATGACATGTTTGATTGTCCAACTCTGTTTGAATCGCACTGAATGGTCAGCTTTTGTTTCTAACAGCTTTCTAGTTACGTAAATGAATTCGTAAAGGAATTTCAATGGCCGCCGAAAGCTGAAATGGTAAGCACATTATGTGGTGTAATCGAAGGAGACTGCCAAAACCCATGAATGCTAAGATTTATCACCTAAATAACAAGTCAAAAATTAGAGGAAAATTTCTTTTTTCCAGTTGGAAATTTTGATTGCAATATTGAAGAGAGTAAAATACATAATGGCACAATTCTCTTTTCACCTCATAACGCTGAAAATTATTTTAATTTATTTTATAATAGCAATGAATACACAAGACAAAATCGTGGGGCGGAGAGATCTCAAAAACCGATATGGGGTCTTCTCGGTGGTCATTTTTTCTGCCAGCTATGCTTGCGTTAGTAAAAGACTATGCTAGTGGTCACTTGGCCACCGGTAGAAATCTTTTTTTTTTATTTTATTTTAGCATCGGTTGATCTCAAAATTCATAATATCCAGCCTAATTGGTAAAAATGTTGTATCTCTTAGTCAGATCTTTAATTTAAAATTTGGAAATTACAAAAACTAAACACTCTCTTAAATTGACCGATGGGGATAAAAATAGTGTAATATTTGTAATTGATTTTTACACTATTTTGAAAAAAATATTACATTAATTATGGTGATTGATGTACTAGATTCGTCGAAAGAGATGTATGGAGAAATATAGAGAAAAATGGATTTAATTGGAGCAATTATGCTAAGAATGGAAAATCAGACAAAATTGATCTTTTGTTAGCACGAGGGCACGCTAAATTTAAAGGGCAATGCAAGATTTTTGAAAATTTTTATTCTATTCATAATATTTAGGAATGTGAAATTTTGAAAAATTGTAAATATCAAAATATTTTATTTAGAATTTTCTTTTATTTGAACTTTTTAAGATTTTATATCTTAGGGAATTTTATCCTTTAGGGAATTTTATCCTATTTTAGAAAACATTTTGAATAATTTTTCCGAAGGTAAAAATATGAAAAATTTATCTTTACTTTTAGGGTTGCAACCCACCTCCTTAGAATAGATATATATTCTTTATTCTTGACTTGAGAGGCACACATAATAGAAGAAAAGTGCAGCCATAGACTTTATTATTCTTCTTGTCATTCTTCACATTCTTTGAAGCAATAATATCAATTGTGACTTTTATTTTTATTATGAACTTATTTTAATTTCTTTTCTAGTAAAAAAATTATTGAAATCTTGATTAATGAAAATTGTGAGATTTAAGTGATTTTATTGATTTGATATTTGTGAGTATTTATTTAATCTCTATACCATAATATTTATGATTGTTTTGGATTTTTTAAATAGAAATCTATATTTAATAAGTTTAGAATAGTCTACGATTATTTAAAACAGTAAGATTTGTTTGTTTTTACTAGAGTGATAATTAATATAGTTTTATGATCTCGTAAACGGTTTAACTTATGTTAAGAGATTAGATAATCTAATCTAAATAAATTCCGGTTGTAATTTGTCACTTACAATTGGATCTCTCTAGATTTTAATACTGTCGAAAACTAAATCTAACAAGAGTCTCTTGGGTTATCTTTCGATTAACGAAATAATTAACGATGATATCTTAATTACTAAAAAAGTAAGGAGAGATTTGTCTTTTTGTAATATTTAACGATTATAACCAATTTATTCACATAAAATTAAGTAATTTTTGTTTTGATAATCAATTAAATATATCAAGGTGGAAATAATTCCTTAACCTATGTTTCATTATCATTGATATTTATTTCTTTAATTTGAGTTATTTAATTGTTTTACTCTAGTTAATTTTATTGATTTATTTATTTTTGTTATATTTAGATAATTTCTCAACCCCACATTTTATTTTTATTTTCCTTAAAAGAAATAGATTCACCGTTCCCAATAGATATGACCCTACTCACCTTGAACTCATTTTTTGTGAAATAGGTATTTTTATTTTTGGTTGAATTGATACAAGAAAAAAAAAAGAATGAGGAAGAGAAGTATTATATTTTGGTCAAACATTCATTCATTTACACTTCATTTATGAAAAATTGAGAAATTATTTGACATTTTTGTATATTATTTACTATTGGTTATACATTTGAATAGCTTGAATAGGAAGAAATTAAATTTTGTTTGTTATTTGTTTGATCCAAAAATTAGTTGATGTCATGAGAATTATTTGGATTAATTATATATTTCCTTTGGTATACTTTAACCTTCAAATACCACTTTTATTCTACCCTTTATTTTATCCTCGTTGCAACCAAATAAAAAACCTTTAGATTGACGTATGAAATTCAAATTTTTAAGTGGTGGAAATTTGATATATTTGTAAATATATGATAATGTCATTCTATGTTATTGATTTGAGTGATATATATACATTTTATACCCTCTCAAGTATATTTGAGTGAACTCTTGGAGACAATTGTTGAATCTTGTTGTTTGCATTTCATAAGGAACTGTTGTGATATGTAATGGTTGTTTTAGTATAAAACACTGTGAAATACTTGTTGTTCTGATTATATTTTCGGTTTAACTCTTATGTTATTTATTGACTTGGGAATTTGGAAGAAAAATAGGTGGTTAGTTTTAGTTTTATTTGAGTTAGCGATATTTGAAAACAAGTATTATCTAGGTGTGAGGGAATTTGATAGAGATAAAATGAGTGTAATATTTGTAATTGATTTTAGTACTATTTTAATAAAATATTATACTAATTGTGGTGATTGATACGATAGATTCATCGAAAGAGATGCATAGAGAAATATAGAGAAAATGAACTTAATTAGAGCAATTATGCTAAGAATGGAAAATTGGACAAAATTGAAATTTTATTAGTACGTGGGCATGCTGAATTCAAGGGGCAATGCAAAACTTTTGAAGATTTTTATTCCATTTATAATATTTAGGGTTGTGAAATTTTGAAAAATTATAAATATCAAAATATTTTATTTAGAATTTTCTTTTATTTGAAGATTTTAGGATTTTGTCTCTTAACGAATTTTATCCTATTTTAGCAAGCATTTAAAAAAAATTTTCTTTAGGTAAAAATAGGAAAAATTTATCTTTGCTTTTAGGGTTGCAGCCGGCCTCCTTAGAGTTATATATATTCTTTATTTTTGACTTGAGAGGCACATATAATAGAGGAAAAGTGCCGCAGCCATGGAATTCATTATTATTGTCATTCTTCACATTCTTTGAAGCAATAATATCAATTGTGACTTTTATTTTCATTAAGAATTTATTTTAATTTCTTTTCTAGTAAAAAATTATTAAAATTTTGATGAATAAAGATTGTGAGGTTTAAATGATTTTATTGTCGTGATATTTGTGAGTATTTGTTAATCTCTATATCTTAATATTAATGATTATTTTGAATTTATTAAATAAAGGTCTATATTTAATAACCTTAGAATAATCTACAATTATTTAAAAATAGTAAAATTTGTTTGTTTTTAATAGAGTGATAATTGGTATAGTTTTATGGTCTCGCAAGTGGTTTAATTTATGTCAAGAAATTAGATAATCTAATCTAAATAAATTCTGATTGTAATTTGTCACTTAAAATTGGATCTCTCTAGATTTTAATATTATCGAAACACTAAATCCAATAAGAGTCTCTTAAATTGTCTTTCAATTAGCGAAATAATTAATGATGGTATCTTAATTACTTAAAAAGTAAAGAAAGATCGGTCGTTTTGTGATATTTAACGACTATAACCAATTTATTTATATAATATTGAGTAATTTTTGTATCGATAATCAATAAAATATATCAAGATGAAAATAATTCTTTTTGCTAGATTTCATTATCATTGGTATTTATTTCTTTAATTGGTGTTATTTAATTATTTTACTCTAGTTAATTTTATTGATTTATTTATTTTTGTTAAATTTAAATAATTTCTTAACCGCCACATTTTATTTTTATTTTCCTTAAAAGAAATAGATTTATCATTCTCTGTGGATACGACTCTACTCACCTTAAACTCATCTTTTGTAAAATAGATATTTTTATTTTTGGTTGGATTGATACAAGAAAAAAAAGAATGAGAAAGAGATATGTTGCATTTTGATTGAAAATTCATTCATTTACACTTCAGTTATGAAAAATTGAAAAATCATTTGACATTTTTGTATACTGTTTGTTATTGACTATACATTTGAATAACAAGAACTCAAGTTTTGTTTTCTATTTGTTTGAGAAAAAAAAATTAGTTGATATCATGAGAATTATGTGGATTAATTATATATTTCCTTTGGTACGCTTTAACCTTCAAATACCACTTTTATCTTACCCTTTATCCTATCTCCATTACAATCAAACAAAAAACATTTAGATTGATACATGAAATTCAAATTTTTAAATGGTAAAGATTTGATATATTTACAAATATATGGTATTGTCATTCCATATTGTTAATTGGAACAATATATATACATTTTACACCCTTTCGAGTGCATTTGAGTGAACTCTTGAAGAGAATTGTTGAATCTTATTGTTTGGATTTCATAAGAAATTGTTGGAATGTGTAATGGTTGTTTTAGTGCAGAACATTGTGAAATACTTACTTTTGCGATTATATTTTCAGTCTAACTCTTTTGGTATTTATTGATTTAAGAGTTTGGAAGAAAAATAAATTATTAGTTTTAGTTTTATTTGAATTAGAGATGTTTAAGAACAAGTATTATCAAGATGTAAGAGAATTTGATAGGGATAAAATGAGTGTAGTATTTGTAATTGATTTGAGTACTATTTTAAGAAAATATTATATTAATTATGGTGATTGATGTGCTACATTTGTTAGAAGAGATGCATGGGGAAATATAGAGAAAAATAGACTTAATTGGAGCAATTATGCTAAGAATGGAAAATTGGACAACATTGATATTTTATTAGCACATAGGACGTTGAATTCAAGGGGCAATGTAAAACTTTTGAAAATTTTTATTTCATTCATAATATTTAGGGATGTGAAATTTTGGAAAAATTATAAATGTCAAAACATTTTATTTAGATTTTTTATTTGAAGTTTTTTTGATTTATCTCTTAGGGAATTTTATTCTTTCCTAAAAAGCATTTTGAATAATTTTTCCTAAGGTAAAAATAGGAAAAATTTATCTTTACTTTTAGGGTTGCAGCTAGCCTCATTAGAGTATATATATATATATTCTTTATTCTTGACTTGAGAAGCAAACATAATTGAGTAAAAGTGCCGTTGCCGTGGACTTCATTATTCTTCTTGTCATTCTTCAAATTTTTTGAAACAATAAAATCAATTGTGATTTTTATTTTCATTATAAATTCATTCTAATTTCTTTTCTAATCAAAAGATTAAAGAAATCTTGATAAATAAAAATTATGAAATTTAAGTGATTTTATTGAATTGATATTTATAAGTATTTGTTTAATCTCTATACCATAATATTTATGATTGTTTTGAATTTGTTAAATAGAGGTCTACATTTAATAACTTTAGAATAATTTACAACCATTTAAAAACAACAATATTTATTTGTTTTTTAATAGAGCGGTAATTAGAATAATTTTATGGTCTCGCAAACGGTTTATCTTATATCAAGAGATTAGATAATCTAATCTAAATAAATTTTAGTTAGAATTTGTCACTTAGAATTTTGTTTCTCTAGATTTTAATACTATTGAAATACTAAATGTAACGAGAGTTTTTTGGATTATCTTTCGATTAGTAGAGTAATTAATATGGTATTTTAATTACCGAAAAAATAAGGAGAGATTGGTCATTTTATGGTATTTAATGACTATAATCAATTTATTCATATAATATTGAGTAATTTTTGTATCGATTATCAATTAAATACATCAAGATGGAAATAATTTATTTGGTTAGATTTCATTATCATTGATATTCATTTCTTTAATTAGTGTTATTTAATTGTTTTGTTCTTATTAATTTTATTGATTTATTTATTTTTATTAGATTTAGATAATTTTTCAACTCTTCTATATTTAAGTTTTCGGTTTTTTTAACTGATGCGTCTTTGGGTTTCTTTGCATATGTCCATGATGTATTAAATTTTTGTATTTTTCTATCATGGAATTTTAGTTTGATCAATTATATTTCTCATATTTAATTCACCTTTTTCTCATATCACAAATTTAATAAACTTACGTTTTTTTTTAAAATAAAGTTTGCAAATTTTGCCAAGACCGTGTTTAAAGTGTTTGTGTGATTGATATTAAAATGATTTAAATATTTAAAATTTTCCAAATTCAACTAAACTAAATAAGCTTATAAAAAATGATTAGCTACATGAGTGAAAAATATGTGTTTATGAAATTGGTTAGCTTTTATTACATGGCTCTATCAGACGAGAGACAGAGGATCATGACGACACCGCACGATAGGGCAACGGGTCAAGTCCTTGACTACCCAGAAGCTGTTCTTATAACTCATCCTTCAAATCCTATCCTCGCCGGAAAGGTGAATTCCTAAATTTTTACCTTTCTTTTTTTTTTTTCACTAGGAAAGAGATAGATTTAAATCTATAATTACCTGTATTTCAAATTAACTACATAACCATTAGAGCTATTTAATTATAATGAGATTCAATTGAAAACTATTTAAGGATTTATATATTAAAAATAGCTCTTCATGGTATTGTTAAACAAAACGTTAACTCAAATTTTGAAATCATAAAAATAGAATTTCCAGATATGCTTGAAGGTTTAATGCACAATTTTATTAAGGGAAATGCATTTTTTTTTCATGGCCATTTTGATCTTAAAAAGCAAAATGGGTGATGTGCAAAGTGCTGTCCCATCCACTTCCATTGGTCTTTAAAGTCATTTTACCCCTTGAAGGATAGCATTTCTCCTATGGAGTTATAGCAACAGGCAATTTTGCAATTCTCAAAATTAAAATATGGTTAAAATATGCAAATCTCGGATATCAAGGCTTTTCCTTTTTTTTTTCATTTTACACAATTAAGCAAGACAAGCAATCAAACTATAACCAAATTTTATTCTTGGTTTGGTTTTAGAATTGTAATTGTAATATTTGAATTATTAGTTTGATTTGATTTATATATTTTAGAATTAAAATAAAATTAAAACTAGTATTTAAAAAAGATTGTGAAACTAAAATAAAAAACTGAACTATAAAGAAATTATAAGAACAAAGAAAAAGTATGAAAAAAAAAATCATGCAAAAGTCATACAAATCAAATTCAAATCGAAAAGAAATTAGAACCCAATCAAAATTGAAACCATTTGATTTTAAAACTATAAACAAATCTTGACGATTTGGTTTAAGAATTGAAATTGAAACTATAGTATTTTTTTTTTATTATAACAAAATTTGAATTTTGAATCACGAGTTTGAAAGAAAAGAATATTACGATTAGGTTTTATCCTTTGGGACTTGAAACTATACTCCCTATCATTGTTTTGGTTTTATTTTATTTATTATTAATTTTTGGATAAAGTGAAGCTGTTTAATTTTG
Organism: Dillenia suffruticosa; assembly: GCA_033439265.1. Taxonomy (NCBI): domain Eukaryota; kingdom Viridiplantae; phylum Streptophyta; class Magnoliopsida; order Dilleniales; family Dilleniaceae; genus Dillenia; species Dillenia suffruticosa. The sequence continues at coordinate 7,200,840 of JAVTVX010000027.1, forward strand.
TTTCGATTTTGATTGGGTCTGAACTTTGAAACATATCAAACATATAGAAATCGGTGAGAGAGAGAGAGAGAGAGAGAGCGCAACAACAGTACCGTTGTATGGTTGAGTTGTTGTGGCCTGACGAAATGCAGGTTGATGACAAGTATCAATACTCAAGTGAGCACCAAGATGACAAGGTCCATGGTTGCATAAGCTTCCACCCTCAAGTTGGATTTTGGGTCATCACACCCAGCATCGAGTTCCTTGGCGGTGGGCCCTTCAAACAAGAACTTACCTCTCATGTCGGCCCAGCTCTCCTTTCGGTATGTGTTCTGTTCCTTTGTTTTTTTTTATTTTTTTTATTTTTTTAAGTTATATAAGAATTTGAATATGAGATTATTAAATTGAGGGAGAAAAATTTATACCATTAAATTATGCTTTTGGGATCATTTTTTTTTCATGCCACCAATCCTCGAACCTGGGACTGAAATCTAACCCAAGGGTAGTTTCACCACAAAGATTACAACGAATTGGTTCCACTTTTTTTTTTGCCAAATATAAATAAATATTATTTTAGCAACGAAAGTTCATTTTTTTTCTTTTTATCTTTGTTAAACTTTAATATTATTTGCTACAACTAAACTTTTATTTTCATCTAAATAAAACAAAAACAAAAATATTTTTAATTAAATTATATCTAATAGAGCTGAGGGGCAGTTCCCCCCTAATTTTACATAACCAATAATTAGATTAAACCAGCAATCTCAATTTGCGACCAAAATGGAATAAATATAACTGTGAGAGCAAATGAGTCTCATATATTTATGCTATTAAAAGAAAAAATTATAAGAATTCACTTTTTTCAACCAAAAGAATAAAAGATTGAAATAATATAATTTCACAGAACTTAGGCATTATTTATTGAGCTCATATAAAATGCTACAAGGTATAATGTAAAATGTTCATGCAAGTCTAATACATGAATTACAAAACAAAATTGAACCAAAGAATAAGCGGAAGCAAAGTATACCTCTAGCCTTGGATTCCGGCGACTGTAATTCCCTTCTCAGCACCTCTGGACGTGCAAGAAATCTTCTAAACTCTCAATTTTCTCTCTAGATGGTGTGTGAAACTAATGAATTGAATTTAAGAACCCTTGTTATGGTTGTCCCTATTTATAATGGTTGTGTCATCAATAACCATTATTGAGATCCATACTTGGTTACCCCTTTGGTGAGAGAAAAATTCCTTACTTTCATGAATGGTTTTGTAGGGTATGGAGGGTGATGGGCCACCATCCTGTTTTTACATTCTCCCACTTGGTCCATTCACCTGATTTGGTGACTTTATCCAATTCGAAACTTAATGGAAAAGCACACATGAATCACACTGACAAGTCCTCAAATTCAGCGAGTATTGTCTCCTGTGTATCACAATGCATGCTACTTCCTAGCCTTATGGTAACCATCTTTATGAATAAACCCTATATTTATTCGAGATCCATTTTCATGAAATTTTCTCAAAACTGGAATGTGCACAAATTCTTATACGAGAAAATTCAATTCGAAATTCCATTAAAATTGGGATTTGAATCCATATTTACAACATGATCCCTAAATTTAACTGGAGGTATGCCTTTAGTCAGGGGATCAGTAAGCATACATTCGGTACTTAGATGTTGGATTACAATCTTATTTTCCAATATATGTTCTGTTATGACTAAATACTTAATGTCGATATACTTATTTCGACTACCACTCTTATTATTTTTAGCTAGAAACACCGCAGCCGAATTATCACAAAATATGCTTAATGGCTTAGGTATAGAATCCAAAATCCTTAACCCAGCCATGAAACTTCGTAGCCACACCGCTTGTGACGTAGCCTCAAAATACGCCACAAATTCAGCTTCCATAGTAGAGGTCGTAGTCAATGTCTGCTTAACACTCCTCCACGATATAGCTCCACCGGTCAGGACAAAAATATATCCAGATGTTGACTTTTGAGAATCAACACAGCCAGCGAAGTTTGAGTCCAAGTATCCGACCACCTCAAAATTGTCGGTCCTCCTATATGAGAGCATGTAGTTCTTGGTGTCTTGCAAGTATCGTAACACCTTCTTTGCAGCCTTCCAATGTTCCAAACCGGGATTACTTTGATATCGTCCTTACATCCCAACTGCATACGCTATATCAGGTAGGGTACAGACCTGTGCATACATAAGGCTTCCAACTACAGAAGCATACAGAATATTGGTCATCTGTTCTCTTTCCAATTCCGTCTTGGGACACTGATTCAAACTAAACTGGTCACCTTTGATGATAGGAGATACACTCGATGAGCAGTCCTGCATTCTGTATTTCTTAAAAACTTTCTTAATATAGGTTTCTTGAGATAGTCCGAGAATCTTATGAAATCTATCTCGATGTATCTTAATGCCAATGACATAAGACGCATCACCTAAATCTTTCATGGCAAAATTCTTTAGAAAGTAACTGTTTCACCTCATGCAACATCCATTTATCATTGGTTACAAGTAGAATATCATCCACATACAGCACTAGGAAGCAAATTTTACTCCCATTTACCTTTTGGTATATACACTGATCCACAACATTTTCTTCAAAACTGAATAAAGAGACTGTCTCATGGAATTTCAAATACCATTGGTGGGAGGTTTGCTTCAATCCATATATAGATTTATTAAGTTTACAAACCAAATTCTCACCGTCACTAGAGGAAAATCCTTCTGGTTGATACATGTAAACATTTTCCTTTAGTTCTCTATTCAAAAATGTCGTTTTCATATCCATTTGTTACAACTCTAAGTCAAAATGTGCAACAATCACCAAAATAATGCGGAGGGAATCTTTCTTAGATACTAGAGAAAAGATCTCCGAATAATCAATTTCTTTCCTTTGAGTGAACCATTTAGCAACAAGTCTGGCATTGTATTCTCAATGTTACCAAATCAGTATGCTCTCTCACCCTCAATAACAGAAAATGCGGGTAGCTCTAGTGGTTTATCCGGTGCACCAACCATAACAAGCTTTCCATTGGTTTTGACCAAACCAAGCAATGGTTGCAGAGGATGAAATGCAGACACCGTATCTAAAATACCATCCATTGTGCCCATGGCAGCCTTAATGTAAAACCACAAGCAAATCAAAACTACTACATATATCAAAGTTAAAATTGCATAAGCCCTTCGGCTAAAATCAGAAGAGGAACATTTCCATTAGCTAACCTGCATTTGATCAGGGTCCCGGCTGACCAAAAAGGAGTCAGCCCCAAGACGTTGAATCGCCTCATCCTTCTTATTAGGTGAAGTGCTAATCACAGTAACTTTAGCTCCAAAGGCCTTGGCAAATTTCACGGCAACATGGCCTAATCCACAGAGCCCAACAACACCGACGTGCATGCCAGGCTTGTCAAGGCCGAAGTATTTGAGAGGACTATACACAGTGATGCCTGCGCACAGCAGGGGAGCGGCTGCATCAAGAGGGAGGTTATCGGGCATGCGGACCACAAAGTGCTCACTGGCAACCATGATGTCAGAGTAGCCTCCATAGGTAGTGGTTCCGTCGTAGTGGGTGGCGCCGTAGGTGAGTACATAACTGGGGCAGTAGTTTTCTAGATTGTTAATGCAGTTGTCACAGGAGTGGCATGATCCTACTAAGCATCCAACACCAACTCTGTCTCCAACCTTGAATTTTTCACGTTGCTTCCCACCTCTGTTACTACTCCCAATGCATAATATTATTTAAGTTAGAGGTGGTAAGAGACATTGGAAGTGTCGCGTTGCCCAACAAGGGTTACCAAGGGGGAATCTAGGGTATATTTTTCAGAGAGAGAGAGAGAGAGCGAAAGGGGTTAGATACCCGGGGACAAGAGGGTAGGTGGGGAGCCCCATTCATTCCTAATGTTGTGAAGGTCTGAGTGGCAAATCCCACAGTACAGCACCTTAAACATTACATCGTTATCACCGGTAGCCCTGCATAAATTTCACGCTGTTATTAATGCTCCTGACATCCTCTGCTTGATAGATCGATGAATTTTTATTTCGTTATGTTTAAAGCCTTTTGTATATAAGAGAGAGAGAGAGAACCTTCGGGAGAAGATGAAGAGAGAGAGAACACCGGAGGTGTCTCTGGCTGGCCAACCGAATGCCTTCATTGGGTGTTCTGTTTCCGGTGAATTCTTCTCCATTGCCTCTTATTCTGTTCTGATTGTTACTTTGTGGAGAGAGAGCGCGTGTGTATGCGCGCACGCGGAGAAAATTTATGAGGAAATAGTACAGAGAGTTGTTTGATTTGTGTTGCACGAGGGAGCGCTTGTTTATATGGTAGAGAATTTGGCTTTGCTGACATAGATGGTGAGGCGAGAGAGAGAGAGAGAGAGAGAATTGATTTTAGGCTGACATAGTCGCTGAGAGGCTGACATAGTCGCTGAGGTGAGAGTGAGAAGCGGGGAAAGGTCCGACAAAGTTAGTCAACCCAGAATAAAAAAGTATACATATTTGTGGGCCCAAAGGGGGTGCCCACTCTGCCAAAGGCAGAATGGGCAGCATGCTGCCTAGAGTTGTGCCCAGGCCTGTTTGGGCGCGAAAACCGACCCAACCGGCCCTGAAAAAGCCTAACCCATGAACCTAACCGAGCTACAATAACCCGACTCGGCCCGAATCAGTACAGTAGCGGCCGGGTTGGTTCAACAGATTTTGGAACCGAAACCAGCCCGGGCACAGAATCAGCCCGGCCCGACCGGTTCCAATGGCTCTTTTTTTTTTAATTTTTGATTTTTTTTTTCCATTTTATCTTTCCCAACGTTATAAAATCATTAATTTTGAGGTTATTTTGGTATATAAACTCAAAAAAGTTTTCTATAAATATTTTATACTCCATTTTCAAATTTTCACAACAAAATATCTCTATCTCTTTCACATCTACATTCTCTCAATATTACTATATTCTCTCAATTTTCATTAATATTTCCATTATCATTTCCTTTTTACCATTTTTACAATTTTCTACACCATTTTTTATACCATTTCCATTATCATTTCCACCATTATCTACATTTCCACAATTATCTTTATTTCCATCATTTTATTCATTAAACACATTTTCATTAAATATATTTTCAAATTTGTACTCTAAATTTTTGTGAAACTCATTGACTCAGTATGCAACGACATAATATGTTTAGAAAAGTTCTGTCTAGGGGCAACTAATTATCGAAGGAAAGAGGTACTTAAGTGAGGACAAACAAGCTCCACCTCTTACCTAGAAACTTTCCTGATACTCTTGCTACAGAACGGAATGGGTGGAGAAGGGAGGATTACAAATTTTTCACGACCTTCAACATTGATCAAGATTTGACAAGATTTCAAGATTGGAAACTCAAATTCAAGATTTTGTGAAAAACAACTGCGATATCCGTCAAGTCGGTACATTTAATTTTTTTGTATTTTTATTTTCTTGCATTTGCATTATATTTGCATTATTTTTTTTTAAAAAAAATAAAATCTTAAATTTTTTTAAAAAAATTTAATCTTAATTTTTTTTAAAAAAAAATTTAATCGTATATTTTATTTTAAAAATTTATTCTTAATTTTTTAATAAAATGGCCAGAACACACTTTTCTCAATTTTCTCAACAATCTCCTCTTCCTCCATTTTTTTTCAAGATAAAAATCCCGATAATATAGATATTGAAAATCTTTTCGAAGAAAATGAATCTAGTAACACAGAATTTAACACAATACAGACTAAAAAAGATGATATTAATATATGGACATTTTTTGAGAGAAAAAAATGAAGAACAAAAAATAATTTGTAAAATTTGTTATAAAAAATATAAATTTTTGAAGAGTTGAGCAGTAGACACATTTAGGAAACACTTAATTAATAATCATTCAGATAAATTATCACAAACAAGACAAATACAAATTGCTATAGGGGAGATAATATAACTGGTACATTTAAAAATGATTCGGATAAAGAAAAAATTGGACAAATAGAATGGCTAGCAAGAAAAGAATTACCACTTAGCATAGTTGTATGTCCCGTATTTGAAGAATACGTTCAAAAATATTTACAACCCGATTATAAAAAAAGTAATAGAAGATCCGGTAGGAGGAGATCATTAGATAGATATCAAGAATTAAAAAATGGTATAATTACACAATTTATGACTAGTGATTGTAAATTTTCAATAATTTCGGATAGTTAGAAAAATGAGTATAAAAAAGAATATTATATTGTAATAACATGTTATTGGATAAATAATTCATGATTTTTAGAAAAAAGAATTTTAGGTTTTTAATTTTGAGAATTTCCATATTCCAGTGCACATATAACTAGAATAATTTCAAATGTTATTTATGAATATAAAATAAGTGATAGAATTTTTTCTATTTCATTTGATAATATTTCGGCTAATACTACTGTAGTTAATAGTTTAAAAAATTCTTTAAACACAATTTTAAATGAAACTTTTTTCATGTGAGATGTGCATGCCATATAATTAATTTATGTGTTAAGAATGGTTTAGCAATGGGAGAACTATTTTTAAAACATATTCGCGATTTAATTCATCAAATAAGAAATTTTTCTGTAAAAACCCAAAAAATTAGACAATTATATTTGTTACATAATAAAAAATATAAAAAATTTAAAATGGAATGTGACACTAGGTGGAATTCAACATATGACATGTTATAAGGTGTACTTTATTTTCAAAATATTTTAATTGAATTTGCAAATTCAAATTACGAATATAGTTTTATTGATAATAATGCTTTCGATTTTATATCTACACTTACTAAATTATTGAAAATTTTTTATTTATATACAAATTTATTTTTCGGATATTATTATCCAGCTACTCATTTAATATTACCAAATTTTTGTAAAATTATTTATATATTTAATGAATTTGAAAATGAAGAAAAATTTAGTGAAATTGTTCTTTCTATGAAAACAAAATTTTTAAAATATTATGAAAAAATTCCAAATTTATATTTAGTTGCAAGTGTATTAAATCCACGTGTTAAAGTTGAAGGTGCTGAAATATTAATAGATTGTTTTGCAAAAGTTTTTCTATCAGAAACGTCTATTAACTCACATTTTTTAAAACAATAAATATCTTATACTTTATAAACAATATTTGAACTATATAAAAAGGAAAAAAATAATTTAAATACTAATAATATAGGTAATAGTAGCAGTAATAGCACTCAATTATCTTTATTTTTATTTAATTCCTTACACATATTAGGAAAAAACAAAGAATTTCGTCATCATCATTTAATAAATTATTTTTATATAAACAAACACCTAAATTAGAAGATTTTGATGATACTGATTTATATAATATATTACGTTGGTGGAAAAATAATGTATCATATTATCTAATTTTGCCCAAGTGGCTAAAAATGTACTAACCCCTTCGGTATCCATAGTACCATTGGAAAGTGTTTTTAGTGTAGTAGGCCGAGTGTTAACCGAGAAACGTATAAATTTAGCGAACGATACTTTAAAAACCTTAATTTGCATTAAAGATTGGAATGATGCAGAAACAAGAATGCAAGGAATCATCAGGGCTTCCGAAAATGATGAACAAGAAGTAGAAGAAGAAGAAAAATAATAATAATGTAACAAAAAACATCAAAGTGATGTAAAAATCAAAATAATGTAACAAAAAAAAATTAGTGGATTTGAAAATCCAAATGATGAGTTTGGTAGTGGATGTACACCGAATTTGGTGGAACCACTCTAAAAATTTTGTGTCTTTAATTTTTAATTTATTTTTTTATGAAAAGTGAATTAAAAAAAACAAAATGAAAAAATAAATCATTACAAGAGAGTAAAAAAAAAACAACAAAGTTAAAAAAAAATGGAGTTACAAAATTAAAATAGAATTAAAAAATAGAGTTAAAAAAAAAAGAGTTAAAAAAGGGCAATAGAGAAAAAAAAAATTTCAGGCCGAACCGGGCCCGGCCCGGGTTGAACCGGCCCTCCAGTTCCGATTCAGCAGGCTGGACCGGTTCAACTAAAAAAATTTTGGAACCAGCCTGGCCCAACCCAGACTGGCCTAGGAACCGCAGCCACCCAGCCCGCGATTCCAGGAACCGCCCTTGAACCGGACCGGGCCCGACCCAGCCCAGCCTGGTTACAACTCTAATGCTGTCCTAGCGCGCCAATGGCTATTCTAGTAGTTGGAAGCGCAGTTGGTGGAGTTGCTTCCAATGGCTATTCCAGCAGTTGGAAGCTTCAAATGCAGCCTCTCTCCTTTCTTCCTCTTCTAGCTAATTTCCTATCTTTTCCTAAAAATATCTCTTTATTTCTCCAAATTTTATCAACAAACAAGCTTGAAACAATCTGTTCGCTTGTATTTTCTCTCCCTTTCTTATAATTTTGGGATAATTCTGGCTTAATTTTTTTAAAAAAAAAATTTAGCTTTTTGATATCATAAATTTAAAATGGTATCAAACTAAGTTCCGATCACGACCTCCTCATAAATTCAACTAGCTACATCCAATAGGCCATTAGAGTGAATAGATCTCTTAATACGAGAGATCTCCTAGAATACATCACAAATAAGCTCCTACAAGAAACAAATCCAGAATACAAAATGTGGAAGAAGGATGACCAAGTATTCATCCTAGTGTCCAACTCATTAGACAAGTTCCTGTGGGATCAAATATGTGGTCTCAATGGGCAAAATCCAACTAGTGAAGAGTCTATGAGATCAAGAGACAGATTGTAAGCATAAAAAAGAAAGGGAAGACTCTTATCCAATTGTCCGGAGAACATAGGAACTTGTGGAATGAGCTAAGAGCACTATGGCCAGCAACAATTGACTCAAAGATTCCCTAACAAAGAGCACATGAAGACATGACATTTGGTCTTCTCATCTCTCTTGAAGAACAATACTCTTATGTCCGTCAAGAGATTCCTAGGGATAAAGGAGTTTCCATCATTCCAAGAAGTGCAATACATAATTCAACATGTTGAGGTGAGCATGAGATTAGAAGAGCTATCCAAAGCTATCCAATCAAGGTGAAAGCGTATGGGTTCAAAGCTAAAATTGCTAGAGAGGTGCAATCTGCCAATATGGTATCTCAACCTGGGTAGAAAAATTGGTGTGCCCTCGTTGCAAAAATCTGGGGCACACAGAAGAGAAGTGTCGGATCCCCATCCCAAACCAAAAAGGAGTCAAACAACTTCCAACGTGGCCCATAAAATAACCTTCGAGTTAAACATAGAAGGCATTGTTGTAACACCAAATATAAAAAAAAAAAAAAAAAAAAATGGGAGAGCCAAAACGCAGCGTTTTGGCCCTCCCCAAATCGAATTAGGGCTAAAGCCCTAATTCGCCCCACTCTCCCCCCTCTCTCTCTCTCTCTCTCTCGCTCCCGACCCATCATCTCTCCCCCACCGCGGCACCGCGGCGCCACTCCTTCGCCATGAGCTCCACCGCCTTCTTCTTCACCTTCTTCTTCACCTTCTCCTTCTCCTTCTTCTTCTTCTTCTGCTTCTTCTTCTTCTGCTTCTTCTTCTTTCTCCCGCGGCTCACTCTCCCTCGTTTGCGATCTCATCTCCTTCGCAAGCTCCGCCGCGCGCCGCCACCACGCGCGATCTCGCTTCCTTTCGCGAACAGCCACCACCACCAGCAACCCCCTCCTTCTGTCACTATCGCGCGAGCTTGAGCGCTCCACAGCGCGATTCCTCCGCGCGAGCCTGATCGCGCCACAGCGCGCGATTGCTACCTCCTCGCGCGATCGAGCCACCGAGTGTGCCCTCCAGCTCCAGCGCGCTACGTTGCAAGCCCGATCGCTCGGCCGAGCACACGAGCGCGAGCGCTCTAGCCCTGCGCGCGAACGTTCCCCCAGCAAGCGCGCCCTGCTCATGCACGCCCTGCTCGCGCCCCTGCCGCGCACCCCTGCAGCACGCCTTTGCTCACAGAGTGCCTTAGCCCTTGCTCGCGCGCGAGCCAGCACACTAGCGGTCGCAAGACAGCGCACGAGCGGTCGCGAGCCAGCGCACGGGCGAGCGCCTGCCGCAGGCCCATCAACCCATCGGCCCGCCAGCCGGAGGCCCGCCAGCCCGCCAGCCCGCAGGCCCATTAGCCAGAGGCCCGCCAGTCCGCAGGCCCGCCAGCCTGCAAGCCCACCAGCCGCAGGCGTAACACCATAAAGTAATAATAAATAAAAAAAAAAAAACAAAATCAAAATTAGGGCTTAAAGCCCTAATTCTCTTTACTTTTCTCTCTCTCTCTCTCTCTCTCTCTCTCTCTCTCTCTCTCTTTCTCTCTTTCCTTTCTCCTCCGCCGCTACTCTCCTCCTCCGCCGCCCACCGCCTCGCCTTCCTCCCGCGATCGCCACCGCTGCAGCGCCTCTCGTGAGTAGCCTTTCTCCTCCGCGCAGCGCGATCTCCTACGAGCTACGCTAGCCCAGCCGAGCGCGCGACTGTCCGAGCGCTCCACAGTGCGAGCCCACTCCTGCTCGGGAGCTCACTTGCGCACCCCGCTCCAGCGCTTCACCCTCTGCACAGCGCGTATTCGCGCGATCTCCTGCGAACGCTGCCGCCTCAAGCCATCGCGAGCCTTGTGCGCGATCTCCCGCGAGCCAGCACGAGCTGGCGTGCGACCCAGCTCGTGACCCAAAGCAAGCTAGCGCGCGAGCCAGCGTGCGACCCAGCTCGCGACCCAGCATGAGCCAGCGTATGACCCAGCTCGTGACCCAGAGTGAGCCCTAGCCCGTGACCCAGAGCGAGCCCTAGCCCGTGAGCGGGCCAGCCCACTAGCGGCCCAAGGCCCAGTTCAGCCGCCGCCCACTGCAACCCACGAAGCCGCTGTAGCCAGCAAGCCGGGCTGAGAGCCCGTGAGCCACCAGCGGGCCAGCCCGCTAGTAGCCAGCCCACCGGCCCGCGAGCCCGTGACGGCCCGCGAGCCCGCGACCGGCTTTCCCCTTCGAGAGCTCACCTGCATCTTCTGTACTGCAGGTAACGACTATATCTAGTTGGAGTTCTAGGGTTTGGTGTTAGAAATTTAGTTGTTTCTAATATAATTGAAATTTGAAACAATTACAGGTTTTAGACCAATCCGACGGGCGAACGACAGCTAGGTCTGAAACCCGAGGAATTCTAGGTGAGAGAAACGCACTCACTTCTCAGTGTGAATAAATTTTCCCTTATTAGGGTTTTATATGATATAAAAATTTGCTGATTTGATTAGGTTTGTATTTTGGAGACTTTTTGAAAAATAGGGAGTGACCACCCTCCCGTATACGGTGAGTGGAACTCTAATCTCTTGCATAAAATAGTAAAACGTGTTTTCTGCCGTGTTTTCGATAAAACATACTTTGATATGCATTCGTTTGACGTATGATATTGAATTTCAAAACTGTTTTGTGATTATTGGAGTGTATTGAATTATATTTACAATGACTATGCATCCATGGTTTGAAATAAAACAAAAATTGTGCCATTACTTGAAATTTTAAAATTTCTTTTCTACCGTCGCATTGATATGCTATTTGAAAAGATTCAATGAAACGTATTGGCACGCAGATTTGAAATGTTTTGATGAACTATGTGGGTTGGATGCCCACTAGTTATGAGATGATGTGATGTTACTTGTGGGACGTTGTGCCCTGGGACGTTGTGCCCTTGTGATACTATGGGACGTTGTGCCCTTGTGATACTATGATGATTCCATAGCTACGAAGGGCGTTTGTAGAGGCACGGGTTGCCCGGATACGCTTCTGCAGGAGGTATCCACAAACGTCATTTATTCTAAAGGCTATAGGCGTGGCCGGTTGAACCCACGTAGGGGGAGGATGTGTGTGACGCCACCGTCTAGCACCGGGCGGGGTCCTATACACGTTGATGAGTTGGCCCAAGCGAACTCATGGCCAACGTCGGGGTAGAGAGCGTTTCAAAGTCTATGCATAATAAAACCTCCGACGCGCCTGTCCTTGGTCACGGTTGGCCTTTGCCAGGACTATTTTTGGCTCGCTCTGACATTACTTGATTTTAAATGGATGCATACATGCTTGCTATCGTGTGTTTGATTAAATGATTTCAAATTGATAAATATATCATGTTTTGCTGCGAAATGTAAATTGTTGTTTCAAATGGTATTATTTGACACTCTAATTGTTCACCTATACTATTTATGCTTGATATTATCCCCCTCACTCACTGAGTATCTTCCCATGATACTCACCCCTCTCTTTTCCCTCCTCAGACAGGTTGATTGTGATAGAGCGGCGTTATAGGCTCTAGTGCGGATTTGTTGTTCTGACGGTGAGATTTACTTCTAATTTAGTTTCGACCCTGCGAGGTCTTGACATGGAGGTCCGTAGTTGGCCATGTACTTATTTTGGGATGACTGTATAGTTTAACTCTCATATTTCATGTGCATTGAGGCGATTGTACGTATTTGAATGTTACTTAGGAAATGTGTTATACATTGTATAAATTTAGGTCCGCTCGGTATAGCGGCTGCTCATGCTCTAGTTGGGCATGACAGTAGAGGTCTGTGGCTAGGTTTGTTTATAGCCTTGCGTTGTTCTGAATGTTGGCTATGGTGTTTGTTGATTTTGGAGAGGCCGGGATGGCCATTTGTGTATTGTACATGATGATTTTGATCATACAGGTTTAATTGTACACGGGAAACCTCCGATTTATGGGGAGGTTCTGCCCGATTTTCTGTAAAAATACAGCCGGCATTCAGGGGCAACGGGCGGCTGTTCACGATCCCGGTTTGGGGCGTGACAGCAGGCCCATCAGCCGCTAGCCCGTCAGCACACTGGCCCGCAGACCAGCGAGCCCGCTAGCTGTAGCCCACGAGCCCGCGACGGCCCGTGACGGCCTGTGAGCTCGTGATAGCCCACGAACCTCCACGCAGGTAAATGATTAGGGTTTTATTTCGGATCTAAGTGTTTAGATCTAACAAATAAATTTTTTTTTGATAGGAAACCCTACAGACTTTGGAGTGACCGAAGCGACTTTCGGACGAGACTCGGCGCTTCGAAAAAACCCTAGGTGAGGAGATTTCGGCTCTAATTGATAAATTGAATGAATCTAGGATTGAATCTAAGATGAGGTTCTGTATATGTTTAGAGTGTAAGTAGAATGCGAATAGAATTAAGTATAGAAAGTTACAGAAACTAGATGGTCTGATACGAAAGGACCATATTATAGAATCATAAAATCATGTCGAGTTAATTCGAATAGTTTCCTTTAGAGTTAAACCTTGAAATATGCATGAAAGTATCTGGATTGTAGGGTTGGAATGAAATGAGCCGTAAAGTGGAGGATATTGTACATTTCATGCCTTTCGGATAAACCCTAAAGATGCTTGAGAAATTGATATTTAATCTTGATGATCTGATTAAGTTGATCTTTTTGGAGACTCGAGAATTCAGATTGGATTTGTTTTGAAAATAGGGAGTGACTACCCTCCCTAGAACTGTGAGTGGGACTTTGACATTCGCTATTGATTGAAAACCATGTTTCAAAAATACTTTTAAATGACATGTTTCTGCAAATGTCTGATTGTTAGAATTTTCAAATATTTGATAAATGTTTTGTGACCTTTGGAGTGTCTAAATTTTTGACTTTATTGATATGCATCCATGAGTTTTGATAACTGAATATTGTGCCACATTTTCGACATATTGACATGTTTAATACTTCCACTGCATTGGCGCATTGTTTGAACTGGATTTACGTATATATTTGGGCTGTATGCCCGGCCGACGTTATGATATGATGCATGGGGCTATATGCCCGGCCGACATGGTGATGGGATGCATAGGGCTACGTGCCCGGCCGATATGATATTGTGATCTGTAGCTACGAAGGACATCTGGTAGAGGCACCCCTTGTGTTCGGATACGCTTCGGCCGGAGGTATCCGCCAGATCGCCATGTGTATGGGTGTCCCAAATTGACCCTCATCGGAGAGGACGTTGAGTACGGCTCCGTCTAGCACCAGGCGGGAGCACCATACACGGCCGACTAGTTATATGTACATTATTATTGTTTACAGGCTAGTTGGGGTAGTCTGTGGCCAATATTGGAGTAGAGAGTCATTATTTAATACTTGCACTTGGAAAAACCCCCAATGCGCCGTCCTTGGTCGTGGTAGACCATTGCCGGGAATATTTCATTGGCCGGCTCTTCATGACATTGATGTAAATATTGGATGCATATCTTGCTTTCTGATGTGTGCGTATGATATATAATTTTGAAATAACATGATCGGTTTGCATACTGTGGATATTTTCTTATCTTATGCTTTGACACTCCAAATTCACTCTCGATATTGATAGTATGATGTCAATCCCCTCATTTACTGAGTATACTCCCATAGATACTCACCCCTCACTTTCTTTTCCCCAGGATTAGTGTTGGACCGAGGAGATATCACTGGGCTTGGGTATGGATATTTTCCATCTCTTTTGCTACGATGATTGGTGATATTGTTATGTATTGGAGATTTTAGTCTGACCAATCTATTTATCTAATTTTTTTGGGATGACTGTATAAATTATGGACATTTATTCGTGAAACCCTCGTATTGATTTATTTCATGGCATTGAGGCATTTGTAAATATTTAAAAAAATAACTTGGGAATTTATTTTATATATGCGTTGAATTTAGGTCCGCTTGGTGTGGCAGCTGCTCATGCTTTTGTTGGGCATGACAGTAGAGGTTTGTTGCTAGGACTGCTAGAAACTTTATAGCCTTACGTTGTTCTGGATATTGACTGTGGTATTTGTTGACTTTGGAGAGACCGAGATGGCCATTTATTTATTTCCCAGGATGAATGTGATATACAGGTGAAATTGTACATGAGAAACCTCCGATTTATGGGGAGATTCTACCCGATTTTTTATAAAAATACAGCCAGCATCTAGGGACAACGGGCGGCTATTCACGATCCCGGTTCGAGGCATGATAATTGTGATGAGAGTGCTTCTAAAGCAGACATCTCATCTAGTTACCTGTTCTAACTCTACTCTAAAATTTCAAGATTGGCTAATAGACTTGGGTTGCAATTATCACATGGTTAGGGACAAAAATAAATTTCAAAATGTAAAGTTTCTCCTTAACCATAGGATAATCAAAGTGGCCAATGGAAATAATTTGAATGTGACAGAACTTGGGGAAGTAAAACTTTTTGGAAAAAGAACTAAACCTCTGTATTTCCCTTTAGTTCTCTTCCAACCTTATGTCTATCAGTCAAGTGATGAAGGACCAAAGTTGCAAAGTTGTATTCAATCCTAACACCGTTCTGTTTTTGGGATCTCAAAATGAACTAACTCATTGGTGGGGGATCTTGGAAGAACAACCTATATTTTATGGATGAAGACAACTTTGCACTTGTAGCATGTCAAAAAATAAATTATATTCTGTGGCATACTAGAATAGGTCATCCTTGTAAGCAAGTTTTGCAACACCTATTTCCAACAAAAAACTATGAAGATAAGCATTATGAAGTTTGTATTTTTAGAAAAGAAACTCGAGTGTTTTGTATTTTAGAAACAATACATAAAAATATTTTCCATATTGTGCACTTCGATATATGGACTTCACCAGTAATATCCAGAAGGGGAATCAAATATTTCATAACATTTATTAACTACAAGTCTAGATACACTTGGGTATACATGCTTACAACTATGGCACAAACATTTGAAGTATTTAAGAACTTCTTTACATAAGTCACTAACCAATATAATGCCAATATAAAGATGCTTAAGATAGATAATAGAGGGAATACATGAGCATTGTAATCACTGAATTCCTACAAAGAGAGAAATAATTCATCAAACTTCATGCCCTTACACCCCTAACAAAATGAGATAGCCAAAAGAAAAAACAGTCACCTTTTATAAATGGTTAGAATAATAATGTTTTATGTCAATACACCTAAGAAATGCTGGGGTGATGCAGTTAGCACTACAACACACATAATCAATGATTTGGCTATCGGAATACTCTAAAGGAAATCTGCCTCGGAAGTTCTTACAAAAACCAAACCAAACATCAGTCACTTGAGAGTATTTGATTGTGTATGTTATGTTCACTCCCCAAGTCAATGTAGAGACAAATTGGATAAAAGAAGCAAGCAGTGTATTGATATTCATAGAAAGTGAACTTTATTTTGCAAGTTCAGAAAATAAAAGGAATTAGAAAAAGAGAATTTGCAAGTATTCTGCTTCACACCACAAGAAACAAGTAGCCCCTATTATTAATCCATTGAAGAAAATTCAGAACAAAGTGAAGATAAACTAGAAAACTCATCAAGAGAGCGTGAAGAAAGTCCTCAACCAGAGGAGAATAAAGAGAAAGGGGGAGACCAAAACTCTCATCCCTCAGAATAAGAGGAGGAAATCAGCAATTCATCACCATCTCCACCTCCTCTCAAAAGATCAACAAGAATAAAACTCCCATTTAAATGAGTAGATCATAGAGTATATTACAACTCCAAGGTCATCTCTCATCCTATATTTAAATTTTATGCTACTGTTAACACCTTTGAAGGTCACCTAGCTTTTTTGAGTGACATAGATCAAATGTAGGAACCCAGAAGCTGTAGTAAAGCTAATGAGCATAAAAGTGGAGAGAAAGGCAATAAGAGAAGAGCTAGATGCCTTCGCCACAGAATAAAAGGAGGAAATCAACAATTCATCACCATCTCCACCTCCTCTCAGAAGATCAACAAGGATAAAACTCCCATCTAAATGAGTAGATCATAGAGTATATTACAACTCCAAGGTCATCTCTCATCCTATATTTGAATTTTATGCTACTGTTAACACCTTTGAAGGTCACCAAGCTTTCTTGAGTGACTTAGATCAAGTGCAAGAACCTAGAAGCTTTAGTAAAGCTAATGAGCATAAAAGTGGGAAAGACAATGACAGAAGAGCTAGATGCCTTAGCCAAGAATGGAATCTCGGATCTTATCTCACTTCAAAAAGGAAAGAAAGCAATAAAATGCAAGTGAGTTTACAAGATCAAGCACAAAAGCAATAGATCAATCGATCACTATAAAGCCAAACTTGTAGCTAAGGGATTCACGTAGGCCTATAGAGAGGACTGCATGGAGACCTTTGCTCTAGTAGCAAAGATGAATACCATAAAGTATCTTATGTCTCTCATCATAAACCAAAGGTGGACAATGTACCAAACGGACATGAAGAATACGTTTCTCCAAAAAGAGTTAGAAGAGGAGGTATATATACACTTGCCTTAATGGTTGCATCCAAAAAAGGAAGGGCAAGTGTGTAAAGTGAGAAAAGCCATCTATAGCCTTAAGCAATCCTTGAGAGCCTGGTATGCAAAATTCAGCTCTGCTCTTTTCAGCAACAATTTAGTGCAATAGTGATATCTTTATATTCACCAAAATAAATAATGAGAAGATAACTATTGTACTTGGGCTACAAAAGTATTTCCTAGAAATAGAGGTTGTTTATTCTCTTAAGGGGCTTGTTCTATCCCAAAAAATACATGCTCGATCTTCTATAGGAAATAGGTAAATTGGGAGCTAGAGCAATAGTTAGCTCTATCTCAACCACTAATGGAGGGAAAGATGGTGACCAATCTTTCACAGAGTGTAGAGATATCAAAGGTTAGATGGAAAGCTCATCTATCTTACCATTACTATGCCAAATATTGCAAAAGTTGTGAGCCAAATTAGTTAGCATATGCATTTTCTTACAATAGAGGATTAGAGAGCTACTGAAATAATCATAAAGTATCTTAAAGGGTCTCTTCGAAGAGGAATCTGGATGAAATATAATTAGAGCTCAAAAATTGAGGGATACTACGATACAGACAAGGCCAGTGATACAAAGGATATGAGGTCTACAACAGATTACTACATGTTTGTAGGAGGGAATCTGGTATCTTGGAAGAGCAAGAAGCAATTTGTGGTATCGAGGTCAAGCACAGAAGCAAAATGCAGGGCCATGTAGCAGTAAGTAGTGAGATCGTCTGGTTAAAAACTCTAGTCAAGAAGTTGCATTTTTCAGTTCCTAGTTCAATCAAGCCTCATCGGGACAATCAATTGGCAATAAAAATTGCTTCAAATTAGGTCTTTCATGAGAGAACTAAGCACATTAATGTTAATTGTCACTTTCATGGTAAAAAGTTAAAGAGAAGACCATAGTCACTCCATATGTGAAAGAGTAATGAGTAGTTTGTTGATATTTTCATCAAAGGAGTTACGGCTAGTTACTTTCGAGACATTCTCAATAAGTTAGACTCCATAAATATCTATTCATCAAACTTGAGGGGAGTATTGAAAGGTCCAATCAAAGTTAGCCAACCCAAAACATATATATATATATATATATATATATATATGTTTGTGGGCCTAAAGGGGGTGCCCATTCTCCCCCAATGGCTAGCCATTAGGGGAGCTGCTTCCAACGGCTAGATTTTCTAGTAAACAAGTTTTGAAATACCTATTTTTAACAAAAAATTGTGAAAATAGACATTGTGAAACTTGTATTTTTGAAAAAGAAATTCAGATGAATTATTCGATACAACTTATAAAAATGATTTTAATTTTGTACATTCTAACATTTGGATATCCCATGTAGTATGTAGACTAAATTTTAGATATTTCATGCCCTTTATTGATTACAAGACTAGATACATATAGGCATGTATGCTCACTTCAAAAGTACAAGTATTCGAAATATTTAAAAATTTTTACAATTATGTCACTAAGCAAAACAATGCAAATATAAAAATGCTTAGGATAGATAATGGAGGGAATACCTAAATCATGTATTCACAAATTTTCTAGAACAAAAGGGAATTATCCACTAAACTTCATCTCCAGACTCCCCCAACAAAATAGAGCAATAAAAAAAAATTGGCATTTACTTGATATAGCAAGAACAATCATGCACTATTCTAACATGTTTAAAATATTTTGAAGTGATATAGTTAGTACTTCTACTCACCTAATTAACCGCTTACCCACTAGAATACTCTAAGAAAAATCTCTCTTGAAAGTTCACACTAAGACCAAACCAAATATTACTTACTTAAAAGTCTTTGGATGCATATATTATGTACATATACAGGAACAATTTAAAAACAAAATTGGATAGAAAAGGAAGACAGTGTGATTTCATAGGAAATGGGTCATTTCAAAAGGGTTATATATGCTTTAATCCTATAACTAACAAAACATACACATCAAATGATATGATATTTATAGAAAATGAGTCCTATTTTGCAGATACAAGTGAAAAGAGAATACTAGAAAAGGAAGATATGCAATTTTTCTTGTTAAGACGAAAAGAAGTTAGCAATCCTTCTAGCCAATTTAAAGAAAAGGAGAATTTAGATTGAGAGCAAGAGAGATGATTACTAAAAAATTCTAAGCAAAGAGAGGATGAAAGCTCCCCAAAAACCAAAGGAAGTAGGGTACATGGGGGAGACCAAACCCAAGAAGACTCAATTCCTTCAAAGCAAATGAGGAGTCTAATGAATCGCCATCATCTCCATCACCACTTAGAATGTCAACAAGGTTGAGATTCCCTTCATCAAGATATGAACACTATATGTCTAAGGTCACATCTTATCCCATCTCTAATTATTATACTACTACAAACGTTTCCTCAAGTAACGAAATATTCTTGAGTGACATTGATCAAGTACAGGAGCCTAGAAGTTTCAACGAGGCAAATGATCACCAAAAATGGAGGAAAGCAATGAATGAAAAGCTAGATACTCTCATAAAATATAGGACTTGGGAAATAATGACTCTCTCAACAGTAAAGAAAGAAGTCGAATGCAAATGGAACTACAAGATCAAGCATAAAAGTAATGGTTCAACTGATTGCTACAAGGCTAAACTAGTCTAGACCTACATAATGTACTATACAGTAACATTTACACCCATATTAAAGTTGAACATGTCCTCTTGTCTCTTGCCACCAATAGTAGTTAGCCAATGTATCAGATGGGAATAAAGGATGCCTTCTTGTAAGGGGAGCTAAAAGAGAAAATTTACATGCATCTACCTCAAGGGCTCAACCAAAGTTACCGTGGACAAGTGTGGAGTTGAAGAAAGCCACCTACGGTCTCAAAAAATTTCATCAGTCCTATCATGCAAAACTAAGCTCTATACTTACCGGTAACAATTTTAAAAAATGTAATAGTGATTCCTCCTTATTTACTAAACTTAATAATAAAAGAATCACTATTGTGCTCATATACATTGATGATATCATTGTTACTGGGAGAGATATAAGTCATATTGATCAGATTAGAAATTTTCTTAAATCTAGTTTTGAAGTTAAAGATTTAGAACTACTAAAGTATTTTTTAGAAATAGAACTTGCATACTCTCATAAGGGATTTGTCTTATCCCAAAAAAAGTATACTCTTGATCTTTTTCAGGAAACAGGTAAATTGGGAGCAAAACCAACTATTAACCCTCTCTCAACCTCTGATAAAGGGAAGGATATTGATCAACTTTTGATAGATATATAGAGGTACTAGAGACTCGTTGGGAAGCTCATTTACCTAACTATCATTAGACCCAATATTGCATATGCTGTGAGTCAAATTAGTTAGTATATGCATGCTCCTAAGATATGCCATTGGAAGGCAGTTGAAAGGATTCTTAAGAATTTTAAAGGGTCTCTCGGGAGAGGAATCTGCATGAACAACAACCAAAGTTGAAAAATTGTGGGCTATTGTGATGTGGATTGGAGTGAAGATTCAACTGATAGAAGATTCACCACAAGCTATTGCATGTTTATTGGTGGGAATGTTGTGCTCTACAAAAACAATCTGTAGTTTCAAGATCAAGTGCAAAAACTAAGTACAAAGCTATGACAGTAGCAACCAGTGAAATTGTTTGGCTAAAGGCTCTAGTTGAAAATTTGAGATTTCCTATCACTTCTCTTATCAAACTTTTCTATAACAATCAATCTGCCATTCACGTTACTTCTAATTCTATCTTCCAAGATAAAACAAAATATATTGAAATCAATTGTCACTTTGTGCATCAAAAGGTTGAAAACAAGACCATAGTCACACATCACATGAAGAGTAATGAGCAGTTTCCTGATAATTTTATCAAAGGAATTAAGGTAAGTCACATGCAAAACATTCTCAATAAGTTAGACTCCATAGATTTTTATTATTGATGATTGATCTAATCAATCATCAATCGTTTAATTATAATGATTGATTTGCTCAATTATTATGATTGATTTATTCATTACGATTGATTTTGTCAAGTATATATATTTGATTGATTTAGTTAATTATCAAAATTGATTTAGTTAACCATTATATATTTAGATGATTTAATTAATAATTGATTTATTCTATTATTATATATTTAGAAAATTGACTTTATTATGATTTTTTTCCTTTTCACTAATTTTATTCCAAATTTTTTTTCCTTTTTGATACTGGCTAGCTCTTGTATAAATACGACCCTTTTATACATTTTTGTAATCAAACAAGGAGAGACAATCTTCTCTCTTAGCTTTCTTTCTTCTCAAGAGATAATCCTCCTTCTTATTGTTATTTTTAGCGCTCAATACAAAGAAGGTTCTTTTCTTCTTCTTCTTCTTCTTTTTCGCATTCTTGATATTATGTTCTCAATTTTATCTTAGTTTAATTCTTGTACATGAGATTTGCTCTAGATTGCATGTCTAGAAACACATAAGGAGTCAAATATCGAGATTAAAATTTTTCAACATAGTATCAGAGCAAATTTTGATTCCTTTCTCTTTGAGATTAGGTGATCCCAATTTTTAAATCAATTCTGTTCATTAACAACCATTCTATTTCATTCTTCTTACCTTCTCAAATTATTTCCAATAGGCTACTCATATTAAGATATCCTTAAACTCAAGAAATTTCTTGGGTCATATTACAAAGGACTCTCTTGAGGAATCAGACCCAACATTTAAAAAATAGAAAATGGGGGATGACCAAGAGTTTATCCTACTCACAAGTTCTATGGATTAAACTCATAGAACTATGGTCACTTGCTTCCAAACTCTAAACCCATGTAGGATCAAATGTGCACTACTGGAAAATTTACTTTTTGCGACAAAAATATCCGTCACTAAAAGTAAAGATTTCATCGCTAAAGAATATCAGCGACGAAAAATTTCAGTTGCTAAATCTGTTACTGAAAATCATCTCGCTAATTTTTACAGACTGAATATATCCGTCGTTTACTATCAACAATAGATTAGCGACTGAAATATTTTTGTCGCTAATAGAAGACAATATATAAAAGTATTAACGACGGAATTTTTTCGTTACTAATCCAACGTTGATAGTTCACTATCAGCTACAAATTTTTCTATCGTTGATTCTAGGAGCTCTCATGAGAGTGCACATGCCCACACGTGTGCCCACCCACACCGTCATGCGTGCACGCACCTTCATACATGCCCTTTCTTGTGAAACCCGCCCGCACGCGCTCTCACGCATGCCTGCCTGCTTGCCCACCAGCCCACGCCCTCACGTGTGCCTGCCCGCCCGCCTCACACTGTTGTACACTTGCCCGCCCATGCGCCTTGCATTTTTTTGAGAAAAATATCTCCGTCCGGAATTGAACCCGCGTCGCCAAGATGAAAGATGAGTTGTCCAACTACTATGCCACAATCTATTTTATGATATCCTTTTTTTATTATTTATTATCTAACTCTCACTTTTTTTTAAATATTAATCTCACTCTCAAATTTTTTTTTTAAAAAAAATTTATCTTACCCTCACAAATTTTTTTTATCTCACTCTCATCTCTTTTATTTTTTTTTCCTTTACCTTGGGATAATTTTTTTTTCATTAAGATAGAATAGCAAATTATTTTTTTGATTTACCCATTAAATTGAATAATAAAATAATAGAATAAAAGAAAAAAAATAAATAAAAGAAAAAAATAAAATAATTATAAAATAATAATATAGAAGAAAAAAATAAAAAATAAAAAATAAAAATAAATAAATAAAGGAAAAAAATCCGTTGGTAATCCGTCACTAAAATTTCCGTCGGTAATTCGTCGATAATCCCTCGCTAATAGCTATATATACATATATATATATATATATATATATATATATATATATATATTTTACCCTTTGCTACTATACCAATAGATTAACAACGGATATTTTTCGTCGCTAAAAATTTGATTACTAATCCATCGCTGATGATTTTGTAATTTTTTTTACTCTAGACCATTATAGTAACGTATTAATGACGAAAATATTTTATCGCTAATTTTCGTCGCTAATCCATCGCTAATCTCTTGATATTTCATTCGACGTTAATCCATCGCAATTCCACTGCTATTTATGACAAATTTTCTTCCGTCAGTCATTTTCTGTCACTGAAAGTCAGTTTTCTTGTAGTAATATAATCTTTATGGGTAAGAGTCAAATTTAGGAAGAGTTTTCAAGATAAAGAGGCAAATTACCAATATCAAAAAGGATGGGAAAACTCTCTCCCAACTGTTCAACAAATATGAACACTTTTGGAATGAGTTCAAGACTTTGAGGCTGATCACAACCGACTTCAAAATTTTACAAAAAAGAAAAAGAGAATGAAGACAAGTCCTTTGGACTTCTTATCTCTCTTGGAGAGCAATTCACCCATGTTTGTTAAGAAATCATTCAAATGAAAGATTTTTCTTCCTACCAGGAAGTGAAATCTATGATCCAATGAGTAGAAGTAAGTATAAAACTTGAGGATACTTCTCAATCCAAAGTAAAAGGGTATGGTTTCAATTTGACTACAGAAGGGAAAATGGTTAACAAGGTGCAGCACGTAGCCAGAAAGAATGTGCTCACCACAAGAAAGCCAAATCATTTAGAAGAAAGATGCTGATTTCTTCATCCTCACCTGAGACCTAAGCATCTGAAGAGCAAGAGCCAAATCTCCTCAAATGTAGCTTAGAATGCAGTATTTGAGTCTACCATTGAGACCATCATATCAAAAGTGCTACTCAAGTAGGTAACGACAAATCTAGATACTTGCTTAAACCCAAATTTGAATTTCCGAAATTGGTTAGTAGATTCTGGTTGTAACCATTATATGGTTAGGGACTAAATGAAATTTAAAAAAGTAAAACCTCTCCAAAGCCATAAGATAGTCAATGTTGCTAATGGGCATAATCTAAATGTAAGAGAACTCAAGAAAGTCAATTTTTTTGAAAAAAAAAACTCTAATACTTTATATATTATTAAATTCTTCTATAATCTTATGTCTATTAGTCAAATTATTAGAGACCAAAATTGTAAATCTACATTTATCCTCATACGATTGTCTTTTAGGATCTCAAAACAATAAAAATGATTGGTAGGAGATTCAGGAGAAGCAACTTACATGTTTTGAATCAAGATATCTATGTACACACGGCATATCAAGGAGAAAGCTATATTTTGTGGTATGTTAGATTAGGTTATCCTAATAATCAAGTTTTGAACTATCTATTTCCAACAAAAAATTATGAAGATAGACATTACGAAACTTGTATTTTTGAAAAAAAAAAACTCAAATGCATTATTCGATTTCGGAAACAACCTATAAAATTACTTTTAATCATGTACATTCTGACATTTAGACATTTCCTATAGTTTTTAAACGAAGTTTTAAATATTTCATGTATTTTATTGATTGGAAGACTAAATACATATGGGTACACATGCTCACTTCAAAAGCACAAATATTTGAAATATTTAAAAACTTTTACAATTACGTCACTAAGCAATACAATAGAAATATAAAATTGTTTAGAACAGACAATGAGGGGAATGCAAAAATCATGCAATTACAAGAAAATGGAATAATCCACTAAAATTCATGTCCATATACTCCTAACAAAATTGAGTAGTCAAAAGAAAAAATTGGCATTTACTTGAGATAGCAAGAACAATCATGTTCTATGCTAACATGCATAAAATATTTTGGAGCGATACTGTTAGTACCGTTGCTCACCAAATTAGCCATTTACCCACTAGGATACTCCAAGAAAAATCTCCCTTGAAAGTTCTCACTACAACCAAATCAAACATTATTCACTTAAAGTTATTTGGATACATATGCTATGTACATATATTAGAACAATTTAGAAATAAATTGGATAAAAAAGGGAGACAATGTATTTTCATAGAATATGCGTCATTTCAAAAAGGTTATATATGTTATGATCCAATAACTAACAAAATATATATATTAAAAGATGTAATATATGTAGAAAATGAATTTTATTTTGCAAATACAAGTGAAGAGAGAACACCAAAAAATGAAGATATGCAATTGTTTTTGCTAACTCAAAAAGAAGTTAGTAATCCTTCTTGCCAATCTAACAAAGAGGAGAATTCAGGGTAAGAGCAAAAGAGAGGATTACTAGAAAATTCTGAGTAAAGGGAAGATAAAAGCTTCTCCAAAATAGAAGGAAGTAGGGAGGAAGGAAGAGACCAAATCCAAGAAGATTTACTTCCTTCAAAAGCAAATGAGGAGTCTAATGAATCGCCATCATATTCACCGCCACTTAGATGGTTAACAAGGCTGAGATTCCCTCCATCAAGATGGGAACATTACATCTCTAATGTCATATCTTATCCCATCATTAACTATTATACTACTTCTAACGTTTCCTCCTGTCACCAAGTATTCTTGAGTAGCATTGATCAAGTATAAGAGTCTAAAAATTTCAATGAGGCCAATGATCACCCGGAATGAAGGAAAACAACAAAAAAAAAAAAGCTAGATGCTCTCACAAAGAACAAGACTTGGAAAATAACAACTCTCTCTAGAGGAAAGAAAGTAGTTGGATGCAAATGGATCTACAAGATCAAGCATAAAAGCGATGGTTCAATTGGTCACTACAAGGATAGACTTGTAGCCCAAGGGTTTACCCAGATCTATTGAATGGACTACACGGAGACCTTTGCACCCATAGTGAAGATAAACACCGTAAGAGTTCTCTTGTCTCTTGCCACCAACAAGAGTTGGCCTATGTACCATATAGACATAAAGAATACCTTCTTACAAGGGGAACTAGAAAAGGAAGTTTACATGTGTCTATCTTAAGGACTCAACCAAAGTCACGAAAGACAAGTGTGCTAATTGAAGAAAGCCATCTACGGTCTCAAACAATCTCCTCGGGTCTGGTATGCAAAACTAAACTCTGCACTTATCAGTAACAATTTTAAAAAATATAATAGTGATTCTTCTCTATCTACTAAACTTGAGAATGAAAGAATCACTATTATGGTCATGTACGTTAATGATATCATTGTTATTGAGAGTGATATGAGTTATATTGATTAAATCAGAAATTTTCTTAAATCTAGATTTGAAGTTAAAGATTTAGAGGCTCCTAAAATATTTTCTAGGAATAGAACTTGTCTACTCTCACAAGGGCCTTTTCCTATCCCAAAGAATGTACACTGTTGATCTTTTGCAGGAAACGAGTAAATTGGGAGCAAAACTAACCATTAGCCTTATCTCAACCTCTGATGAAGGGAAGGATAAAGAGGTACCGAAGACTCGTTGGGAAGCTCATTTACCTAACTATCACTAGACTCGACATTGCATATGTTGTGAATTAAACCGGTCAGTATATGCACGCTCCTAAGATGTGCCATTGGAAGGTGGTGGAAAGGATTTTTAGATATCTTAAAGGGTCTCTTGGGAGAGGAATCTGCATGAAGAATAATCAAAGTTTAGAAATTATGAGCTATTGTGATGTGAATTGGGTTGCAAATTCAATGGACAGAAGATCTACCACAGGTTATTGTATGTTTATTAGTAGGAATCTCATTTACTAGAAGGGCAAGAAACAGTCCATAGTTTCAAGATCAAGTACGGACGCTGAGTATAGAGCCATGATACCAGCAACCATCGAAATTATTTGACTAAAGGCTATAGTTAAAGAATTGAGATTTCTAGTCACTTTCTCTATGAAACTCTTTTGCGATAATCAGTTTGTCATTCACATTACTTCTAATCTTGTCTTCCATGAGATAACAAAATATATTGAAATTGATTATCACTTTGTGCGCCAAAATGTTGAAGACAAGACCATGGTTAGTCCTTACGTGAAAAGTAATGAGCAATTTGTTGATATTTTTATTAAGGAAACTATGACAAGTCACATGCAAAACATTCTCAGTAAATTAGACTCCATAGATATTCACTCGCCAAACTTGAGGGGAAGTGTTAAAATAGACTTAAAATATACCAAAATGAAACTCATTAATTGATTTAGTCAACCATTATAATTGATTTAATCAACAATTGATTCGGTCAATAATTATGATTGATTTAACTATTATAATCGATTTGGTCAGTTATATATATTTGATTGATTTAGTTAATGATTGATTTATTCAATTATTATATATTTAGAAAATTGATTTTATTTTGATTATTTTACTTCTCACCAATTTTATTCCAATTTATTTCATTTTTCCTACTACTTAGCTCTTGTATAAATAGGACCACTTTCCACATATTGTAATCAAGCAAAAGAGATAATCTTCTATCTTGTAATTAGTTTCCTTTCTTCTCAAGGGATAATCCTCCCTCTTATAATTCTTTTTAGCAATCAATACAAAGAAGGTTTTTTTCTTCATTCTATTTTTTTTCTTTCACGTTCTTGATATTATACACTATAAAAAAATATGATTTTAGCGACAATATTTTTATTTATTATATATATTTTTATTTAATTATTATATTAATATTTAGTTTAATTTAATTATATATTTAATTTAGCGACGGATTTAGATCCATCACTAAATTATATTATATATTATAATATTATTTATTTATTATATATATTTTTATTTAATTATTATATTACATTTAATTTTATTTAATTATATATTTAATTTAGTGACGAATTTAGGACCGTCACTAAATAGCTAAATTGAATTATATTTTTTTTTAGGAATGCACCTACCCACTAGCCCGAACCAGAACCAGCCCCGCCCGCTCAAGCCCCCGAACCCGCACTAACTCCCTTTATTTTGCAAGAAATGCCTCCAATGCCTCCGGAGGGAATCGATCATGTACACTCACAAGATATTAGAAGCACCTCAACCACCGGGGTATAATTAGATTTGTATCCATACTCGTTTGTTTAATTATTTATTTGTTATCTTTTTCTCACATTTTCTAATAAAAATAAACTAAATTATTTTATTATTTTATATTTTTAAATTTATATATTTTATATTTATTATATATTTTATTTAATATATTATATATTATTATATTTTCTACTTATTTTATATATTTTATTTTTTAATTAGTATATTAATATGATTTGTTAATATTAATTTTATTTTATTATTTTATATTTAAAAATCATATTTATTATTTTATAATATTTTAAATATTATTTTCAAATAACATTTTATATTTTTCTTTATTTTATTTTTTAAATCTCTTATTATTTTATTTTAAATATAATAAGATATAATATAATAAAAAGAAAATATGATAAAATATAATATATCAAAAAAATATATAATAATAATATTATTGAATTATTATATTAACATTATCTTTTATTTAATTATATATAAAATTATGTATTTTTTAATAACAAAATAAAATAATATATAAAATATTAATTTAAAAAAATTTAAATTCAGCGATGGTACGCCAACTTAGCGACGATTGCGGAATCCGTTGCTAACTTAGCGACGGAATGCGGTATCCGTCGCTAAATAATAACATATTAAAAAAATAAAATAATATTATTTTTAAAAAAATAAAAAATAAAAAATAATAAAAAAACTAATTTGAAATATTATAAAATAATAAATATGATTAGATAATATAAATGAATAAAATAATAAAATAACAAAACAAATTAAAATATAAAATGTTAATTTAAAAAAATTAAGTTTAGCGACAGATTGGGGAATCTGTCGCTGAATAATAAAATATTAAAAAAATAAAATAATATTATTTAAAAAAAATAAAAGTATAAAATAATAAAAAAAAAACTAATCTGAAATATTATAAAATATTAAATATGATTAGATAATATAAATGAGTAAATTAATAAAATAACAAAACAAAACAAAATATTAAATGTTAATTTAAAAAAAAAATTAAGTTTAGCGACGGAACGGGAATCCGTCGCCAACTTAGCGACGGATTGTGAAATTCATCCCTAACTTAGCTACGGATTGCGGTATCTGTCTTTAACTTAGCGACGGATTACCAAATATTTGGCTAAATAATAAAATATTAAAAAATAAAATAATATTATTTTTTTAAAATAATAAATAAAAAATAAAAAAAAAACTAATTTGAAATATTATAAAATAATAATTATTATTAGATAATATAAATGAATAAAATAATAAAAAACAAAACAAAATAAAATGTAAAATATTAATTTAAAAAAAATTAAGTTTAGCGACCGATTGGGGAATCCGTCGCTAAATAATAAAATATTAAAAAAAAATAATAATAATATTTTTTAGAAAATAAAAATATAAAATAATAAAAAAACTAATTTGAAATATTATAAAATAATAAATATGATTAGATAATATAAATGAGTAAAATAATAAAATAACAAAACAAAATAAAACATAAAATGTTAATTTAAAAAAAAAATAAGTTTAGCGACGGAACGGGAATCCATCGCGAACTTAGTGACGGATTGTGGAATCCGTCTCTAACTTAGTGATTGATTGCGGTATCCGTCACTAACTTTCCGTCACTAACTTAGCGATAGAATGCGGTATCCGTTGCTAACTTAGCGACGGATTGCCAAATCCGTCGCTAAATAATAAAATATTAAAATAATAAAATAATATTATTTTAAAAAAATAAAAAATAATAAATAATAAAAAAACAAATTTGAGATATTATAAAATAATAAATATGATTAGATAATTGGTCGGGTTGTCGAAACCCTCAAATTAATACTGATTTTCCCAATGCAACAAACTGTAGCAATAGTGGTTACCAGGTCGAATCCCAAGCGAACTATGTTAACTTAACTCCTTAGTAAATGTCAAAATAAAATGGGGGGTTTATAAAATAAATTCTTAAATCAAAATTAAATAACTAAAATTAAAAAACAAATCAAATATACAAAAATACTAAAATTTAAAAAAGAAATTCAATTCACCAAACTCCGATTCAAGGGTTCATATATTCGATTGTCTTATTGATCATTGGTTGAAAATATTATTCTTGCAATTCAAGCATTTAACCTTAAATCTATTAGGATAGCCATAATAAATCTGGTGTTTTCCTAAAATAATTGACCAAACCCAGCATCCAGTCAAAACTTATCATTAATCGACTAGGCACGATAACGTTCCATATCAAATAATGACAGCATTAAGTTCTGTGAAAACAGTTAAACCAAAATACAAATAACCAGGATAGCCGTACAATTATTAGATTTTGTTTCATCGATTCCTTAGGTTAAAATGAATATCGGCAAACGACCCATAAACATATATAACCTATTTGCTACTCGTACCATTCATTAATGACAATTACGGATCACTGAAATCCTGGATGCAGTAGAAAAATTGATATTGAATTAAATTGTCAGATTAACCAATACCAATCCTTCATAAAAATAAAGGAGTCAAACAACTTCCAACGTAGCCCATAATATAACCTTCGAGTTAAACATAGAAGGCATTGTTGTAACACCAAATATAAAAAAAAAAAAAAAAAAAAAAAGATGGGAGAGCCAAAACGCAGCGTTTTGGCCCTCCCCAAATAGAATTAGGGCTAAAGCCCTAATTCGCCCCACTCTCCCCTTCTCTCTCTCTCTCTCTCGCTCCCGACCCTTCGTCTCTCCCCCACCGCGGCACCGCGGCGCCACTCCTTCGCCGTGAGCTCCGCGGCCTTCTTCTTCACCTTCTTCTTCACCTTCTTCTTCTCCTTCTTCTTCTCCTTCTTCTTCTTCTTCTTCTTCTTCTTCTTCTTCTTCTTCTTCTTCTTCTTCTTCTTCTTCTGCTTCTTCTTCTTTCTCCCACGGCTCACTCTCCCTTCTGCAGTCGCGATCATTCGCGATCTCATCTCCTTTGCAAGCTCCGCCGCGCACTGCCACCGTGCGCGATCTCGCTTCCGTCCGCGAATAGCCGCCACCAGCAGCAACCCCCTCCTTCTGTCACTATCGCGCGAGCTTGAGCGCTCCACAGCGCGATTCCTCCGCGCGAGCCTGATCGCGCCACAGCGCGCGATTGCTGCCTCCTCGCGCGATCGAGCCACGAGTGCGCCCTCCAGCTCCAGCGCGCTACGTTGCAAGCCCGATCGCTCGGCCGAGCACACGAGCGCGAGCGCTCTAGCCCTGCGCGCGAACGTTCCCCCAGCAAGCGCGCCCTGCTCATGCACGCCCAGCTCGCGCCCCTGCTGCGCACTCCTGCAGCACGCCTTTGCTCACAGAGTGCCTTAGCCTCTGTTCGCGCGCGAGCTAGCGCACGAGCGCACGGGAGCTAGCGCACGGGCGAGTGCCCGCCGTAGGCCCATCAACCCATCGGCCCGCCAGCCGCAGGCCCGCCAGCCCGCAGGCCTATCAGCCAGAGGCCCGCCAGTCCGCAGGCCCGCCAGCCTGCAAGCCTACCAGCCGCAGGCCCATCAGCCGCTAGCCCGTCAGCCCACTGGCCCGCAGACCAGCGAGCCCGCTAGCTGTAGCCTACGAGCCCGCGATGGCCCGTGAGCTCGTGACAGCCCACGAACCTCCACGCAGGTAAATGACTTAGGGTTTTGTTTCGGATCTAAGTGTTTAGATCTAACAAATAAATTTTGTTTTGATATGAAACCCTACAGACTTTGGAGTGACCGAAGCGACTTTCAGACGAGACTCGACGCTTCGAGAAAACCCTAGGTGAGGAGATTTCGGCTCTAATTGATAAATTGAATGAATCTAGGATTGAATCTAAGATGAGGTTCTGTATATGTTTAGAGTGTAAGTAGAATGCGAATAGAATTAAGTATAGAAAGTTACAGAAACTAGATGGTCTGATACGAAAGGAGCA
This sequence comes from Dillenia suffruticosa, assembly GCA_033439265.1. Classification (NCBI taxonomy): domain Eukaryota; kingdom Viridiplantae; phylum Streptophyta; class Magnoliopsida; order Dilleniales; family Dilleniaceae; genus Dillenia; species Dillenia suffruticosa. Next base: position 7,232,868 of record JAVTVX010000027.1, read on the forward strand.
TATTATAGAATCATAAAATCATGTCGAGTTAATTCGAATAGTTTCCTTTAGAGTTAAACCTTGAAATATGCATGAAAGTATCTGGATTGTAGGGTTGGAATGAAATAAGCTGTAAAGTGGAGGATATTGTACATTTCATGCCTTTCGGATAAACCCTAAAGATGCTTAGAAATTGATATTTAATCTTGATGATCTGATTAAGTTGATCTTTTTGGAGACTCGAGAATTCAGATTGATTTGTTTTGAAAATAGGGAGTGACTACCCTCCCTAGAACTGTGAGTGGGACTTTGACATTCGCTATTGATTGAAAACCATGTTTCAAAAATACTTTTAAATGACATGTTTTTGCAAATGTCTGATTGTTAGAATTTTCGAATATTTGATGAATGTTTTGTGACCTTTGGAGTGTCTAAATTTTTGACTTTATTGATATGCATCCATGAGTTTTGATAATTGAATATTGTGCCACATTTTTTCGACATATTGACATGTTTAGTATTTCCACTGCATTGGCACATTGTTTGAACTGGATTTACGTATATATTTGGGCTGTATGCCCGGCCGACGTTATGATATGATGCATGGGGCTATATGCCCGGCCGACATGGTGATGGGATGCATGGGGCTACGTGCCTGGCCGATATGATATTGTGATTTGTAGCTACGAAGGACATCTGGTAGAGGCACCCCTTGTGTCTGGATACGCTTCGGCCGGAGGTATCCGCCAGATCGCCATGTGTATGGGTGTCCCAGATTGACCCTCATTAGAGAGGACGTTGAGTACGGCTCCGTCTAGCACCAGGCGGGGGCACCATACACGGCCGACTAGTTATATGTACATTATTATTGTTTACAAGCTAGTTGGGGTAGTCTGTGGCCAATATTGGAGTAGAGAGTCATTATTTAATACTTACACTTGGAAAAACCCCCAATGCGCCGTCATTGGTCGTGGTAGACCATTGTCGGGAATATTTCATTGGCCGGCTCTTCATGACATTGATGTAAATATTGGATGCATATCTTGCTTTCTGATGTGTGCGCATGATATATAATTTTGAAATAACATGATCGGTTTGCATACTGTGGATATTTTCTTATCTTATACTTTGACACTCCAAATTCACTCTCGATATTGATAGTATGATGTCAATCCCCTCATTTACTGAGTATATTCCCATAGATACTCATCCCTCGCTTTCTTTCCCACAGGATTAGTGTTGGACCGAGGAGATATCACTGGACTTGGGTATGGATATTTTCCATCTCTTTTGATACGATGATTGGTGATATTGTTATGTATTGGAGATTTTAGTTTGACCAATCTATTTATCTAATTTTTTTGGGATGATTGTATAAATTATGGACATTTATTCGTGAAACTCTCGTATTGATTTATTTCATGGCATTGAGGCATTTGTAAATATTTAAAAAAATAACTTGGGAATTTATTTTATATATGCGTTGAATTTAGGTCCGTTTGGTGTGGCGGCTGCTCATGCTTTTGTTGGGCATGACAGTAGAGGTCTGTTGCTAGGACTGCTAGAAACTTTATAGCCTTGCGTTGTTCTGGATATTGACTGTGGTATTTTTTGACTTTGGAGAGGCCGAGATGGCCATTTATTTATTTTCCAGGATGAATGTGATATACAGGTGAAATTGTACATGAGAAACCTCCGATTTATGGGGAGCTTCTACCCGATTTTCTGTAAAAATACAGCCGGCATCTAGGGACAACGGGCGGCTGTTCACGATCCCGGTTCGAGGCGTGACAATTGTGATGAGAGTGCTTCTAAAGCAGACATCTCATCTAGTTACCTGTTCTAACTCTACTCTAAAATTTCAAGATTGGCTAATAGACTTGGGTTGCAATTATCACATGGTTAGGGATAAAAATAAATTTCAAAATGTAAAGTTTCTCCTTAACCATAGGATAATCAAAGTGGCCAATGGAAATAATTTGAATGTGACAGAACTTGGGGAAGTAAAACTTTTTGGAAAAAGAACTAAACCTCTGTATTTCCCTTTAGTTCTCTTCCAACCTTATGTCTATCAGTCAAGTGATGAAGGACCAAAGTTGCAAAGTTGTATTCAATCCTAACACCGTTCTGTTTTTGGGATCTCAAAATGAACTAACTCATTGGTGGGGGATCTTGGAAGAACAACCTATATTTTATGGATGAAGACAACTTTGCACTTGTAGCATGTCAAAAAATAAATTATATTCTGTGGCATACTAGAATAGGTCATCCTTGTAAGCAAGTTTTGCAACACCTATTTCCAACAAAAAACTATGAAGATAAGCATTATGAAGTTTATATTTTTAGAAAAGAAACTCGAGTGTTTTGTATTTTAGAAACAATACATAAAAATATTTTCCATATTGTGCACTTCGATATATGGACTTCACCAGTAATATCCAGAAGGGGAATCAAATATTTCATAACATTTATTAACTACAAATCTAGATACACTTGGGTATACATGCTTACAACTATGGCACAAACATTTGAAGTATTTAAGAACTTCTTTACATATGTCACTAACCAATATAATGCCAATATAAAGATGCTTAAGATAGATAATAGAGGGAATACATGAGCATTGTAATCACTGAATTCCTACAAAGAGAGAAATAATTCATCAAACTTCATGCCCTTACACCCCTAACAAAATGAGATAGCCAAAACAAAAAACAGTCACCTTTTATAAATGGTTAGAATAATAATGTTTTATGTCAATACACCTAAGAAATGCTGGGGTGATGCAGTTAGCACTACAACACACATAATCAATGATTTGGCTATCGGAATACTCTAAAGGAAATCTGCCTCGGTAGTTCTTACAAAAACCAAACCAAACATCAGTCACTTGAGAGTATTTGATTGTGTATGTTATGTTCACTCCCCAAGTCAATGTAGAGACAAATTGGATAAAAGAAGCAAGCAGTGTATTGATATTCATAGAAAGTGAACTTTATTTTGCAAGTTCAGAAAAGAAAAGGAATTAGAAAAAGAGAATTTGCAAGTATTCTGCTTCACACCACAAGAAACAAGTAGCCCCTATTATTAATCCATTGAAGAAAATTCAGAACAAAGTGAAGATAAACTAGAAAACTCATCAAGAGAGCGTGAAGAAAGTCCTCAACCAGAGGAGAATAAAGAGAAAGTGGGAGACCAAAACTCTCATCCCTCATAATAAGAGGAGGAAATCAGCAATTCATCACCATCTCCACCTCCTCTCAAAAGATCAACAAGAATAAAACTCCAATTTAAATGAGTAGATCATAGAGTATATTACAACTCCAAGGTCATCTCTCATCCTATATTTAAATTTTATGCTACTGTTAACACCTTTGAAGGTCACCTAGCTTTTTTGAGTGACATAGATCAAATGTAGGAACCCAGAAGCTTTAGTAAAGCTAATGAGCATAAAAGTGGAGAGAAAGGCAATAAGAGAAGAGCTAGATGCCTTAGCCACAGAATAAAAGGAGGAAATCAACAATTCATCACCATCTCCACCTCCTCTCAGAAGATCAACAAGGATAAAACTCCCATCTAAATGAGTAGATCATAGAGTATATTACAACTCCAAGGTCATCTCTCATCCTATATTTGAATTTTATGCTATTGTTAACACCTTTGAAGGTCACCAAGCTTTCTTGAGTGACTTAGATCAAGTGCAAGAACCTAGAAGCTTTAGTAAAGCTAATGAGCATAAAAGTGGGAAAGACAATGAGAGAAGAGCTAGATGCCTTAGCCAAGAATGGAATCTCGGATCTTATCTCACTTCAAAAAGGAAAGAAAGCAATAAAATGCAAGTGAGTTTACAAGATCAAGCACAAAAGCAATAGATCAATCGATCACTATAAAGCCAAACTTGTAGCTAAGGGATTCACGTAGGCCTATAGAGAGGACTGCATGGAGACCTTTGCTCTAGTAGCAAAGATGAATACCATAAAGTATCTTATGTCTCTCATCATAAACCAAAGGTGGACAATGTACCAAACGGACATGAAGAATACTTTTCTCCAAAAAGAGTTGGAAGAGGAGGTATATATACACTTGCCTCAATGGTTGCATCCAAAAAAGGAAGGGCAAGTGTGTAAAGTGAGAAAAGCCATCTATAGCCTTAAGCAATCCTTGAGAGCCTGGTATGCAAAATTCAGCTCTGCTCTTTTCAGCAACAATTTAGTGCAATAGTGATATCTTTATATTCACCAAAATAAATAATGAGAAGATAACTATTGTACTTGGGCTACAAAAGTATTTCCTAGAAATAGAGGTTGTTTATTCTCTTAAGGGGCTTGTTCTATCCCAAAAAATACATGCTCGATCTTCTATAGGAAATAGGTAAATTGGGAGCTAGAGCAATAGTTAGCTCTATCTCAACCACTAATGGAGGGAAAGATGGTGACCAATCTTTCACAGAGTGTAGAGATATCAAAGGTTAGATGGAAAGCTCATCTATCTTACCATTACTATGCCAAATATTGCAAATGTTGTGAGCCAAATTAGTTAGCATATGCATTTTCTTACAATAGAGGATTAGAGAGCTACTGAAATAATCATAAAGTATCTTAAAGGGTCTCTTTGAAGAGGAATCTGGATGAAATATAATTAGAGCTCAAAAATTGAGGGAAACTACGATACAGACAAGGCCAGTGATACAAAGGATATGAGGTCTACAACAGATTACTGCATGTTTGTAGGAGGGAATCTGGTATCTTGGAAGAGCAAGAAGCAATCTGTAGTATCGAGGTCAAGCACGGAAGCAAAATACAGGGCCATGTAGCAGTAAGTAGTGAGATCGTCTGGTTAAAAACTCTAGTCAAGAAGTTGCATTTTTCAGTTCCTAGTTCAATCAAGCCTCATCAGGATAATCAATTGGCAATAAAAATTGCTTCAAATTAGGTCTTTCATGAGAGAACTAAGCACATTAATGTTAATTGTCACTTTCATGGTAAAAAGTTAAAGAGAAGATCATAGTCACTCCATATGTGAAAGAGTAATGAGTAGTTTGTTGATATTTTCATCAAAGGAGTTACGGCTAGTTACTTTCGAGACATTCTCAACAAGTTAGACTCCATAAATATCTATTCATCAAACTTGAGGGGAGTATTGAAAGGTCCAATCAAAGTTAGCCAACCCAAAACATATATATATATATATATATATATATATATATATATATGTTTGTGGGCCTAAAGGGGGTGCCCATTCTCCCCCAATGGCTAGCCATTAGGGGAGCTGCTTCCAACGGCTAGATTTTCTAGTAAACAAGTTTTGAAATACCTATTTTTAACAAAAAATTGTGAAAATAGACATTGTGAAACTTGTATTTTTGAAAAAGAAATTCTGATGAATTATTCGATTTCAGATACAACTTATAAAAATGATTTTAATTTTGTACATTCTAACATTTGGATATCCCATGTAGTATGTAGACTAAATTTTAGATATTTCATGCCCTTTATTGATTACAAGACTAGATACATATAGGCATGTATGCTCACTTCAAAAGTACAAGTATTCGAAATATTTAAAAATTTTTACAATTATGTCACTAAGCAAAACAATGCAAATATAAAAATGCTTAGGATAGATAATGGAGGGAATACCTAAATCATGTATTCACAAATTTTCTAGAACAAAAGGGAATTATCCACTAAACTTCATCTCCAGACTCCCCCAACAAAATAGAGCAATAAAAAAAAAATTGGCATTTACTTGATATAGCAAGAACAATCATGCACTATTCTAACATGTTTAAAATATTTTGAAGTGATATAGTTAGTACTTCTACTCACCTAATTAACCGCTTACCCACTAGAATACTCTAAGAAAAATCTCTCTTGAAAGTTCACACTAAGACCAAACCAAATATTACTTACTTAAAAGTCTTTGGATGCATATATTATGTACATATACAGGAACAATTTAAAAACAAAATTGGATAGAAAAGGAAGACAGTGTGATTTCATAAGAAATGGGTCATTTCAAAAGGGTTATATATGCTTTAATCCTATAACTAACAAAACATACACATCAAATGATATGATATTTATAGAAAATGAGTACTATTTTGCAGATACAAGTGAAAAGAGAATACTAGAAAAGGAAGATATGCAATTTTTCTTGTTAAGACGAAAAGAAGTTAGCAATCCTTCTAGCCAATTTAAAGAAAATAAGAATTTAGATTGAGAGCAAGAGAGATGATTACTAAAAAATTCTAAGCAAAGAGAGGATGAAAGCTCCCCAAAAACCAAAGGAAGTAGGGTACATGGGGGAGACCAAACCCAAGAAGACTCAATTCCTTCAAAGCAAATGAGGAGTCTAATGAATCGCCATCATCTCCATCACCACTTAGAATGTCAACAAGGTTGAGATTCCCTTCATCAAGATATGAACACTATATGTCTAAGGTCACATCTTATCCCATCTCTAATTATTATACTACTACAAACGTTTCCTCAAGTAACGAAATATTCTTGAGTGACATTGATCAAGTACAGGAGCCTAGAAGTTTCAACGAGGCAAATGATCACCAAAAATGGAGGAAAGCAATGAATGAAAAGCTAGATACTCTCATAAAATACAGGACTTGGGAAATAATGACTCTCTCAACAGTAAAGAAAGAAGTCAAATGCAAATGGAACTACAAGATCAAGCATAAAAGTAATGGTTCAACTGATTGCTACAAGGCTAAACTAGTCTAGACCTACATAATGTACTATACAGTGACATTTACACCCATATTAAAGTTGAACATGTCCTCTTGTCTCTTGCCACCAATAGTAGCTAGCCAATGTATCAGATGGGAATAAAGGATGCCTTCTTGTAAGGGGAGCTAGAAGAGGAAATTTACATGCATCTACCTCAAGGGCTCAACCAAAGTTACCGTGGACAAGCGTGGAGTTGAAGAAAGCCACCTACGGTCTCAAAAAATTTCATCAGTCCTATCATGCAAAACTAAGCTCTATACTTACCGGTAACAATTTTAAAAAATGTAATAGTGATTCCTCCTTATTTACTAAACTTAATAATAAAAGAATCACTATTGTGCTCATATACGTTGATGATATCATTGTTACTGGGAGAGATATAAGTCATATTGATCAGATTAGAAATTTTCTTAAATCTAGTTTTGAAGTTAAAGATTTAGAACTACTAAAGTATTTTTTAGAAATAGAACTTGCATACTCTCATAAGGGATTTGTCTTATCCCAAAAAAAGTATACTCTTGATCTTTTTCAGGAAACAGGTAAATTGGGAGCAAAACCAACTATTAACCCTATCTCAACCTCTGATAAAGGGAAGGATATTGATCAACTTTTGATAGATATATAGAGGTACTAGAGACTCGTTGGGAAGCTCATTTACCTAACTATCATTAGACCCAACATTGCATATGCTGTGAGTCAAATTAGTTAGTATATGCATGCTCCTAAGATATGCCATTGGAAGGTAGTTGAAAGGATTCTTAAGAATTTTAAAGGGTCTCTCGGGAGAGGAATCTGCATGAACAACAACCAAAGTTGAAAAATTGTGGGCTATTGTGATGTGGATTGGAGTGAAGATTCAACTGATAGAAGATTCATCACAAGCTATTGCATGTTTATTGGTGGGAATGTTGTGCTCTACAAAAACAATCTGTAGTTTCAAGATCAAGTACAAAACTAAGTACAAAGCTATGACAGTAGCAACCAGTGAAATTGTTTGGCTAAAGGCTCTAGTTGAAAATTTGAGATTTCCTATCACTTCTCTTATCAAACTTTTCTATAACAATCAATCTGTCATTCACGTTACTTCTAATTCTATCTTCCAAGATAAAACAAAATATATTGAAATTGATTGTCACTTTGTGCATCAAAAGGTTGAAAACAAGACCATAGTCACACATCACGTGAAGAGTAATGAGCAGTTTCCTGATAATTTTATCAAAGGAATTAAGGTAAGTCACATGCAAAACATTCTCAATAAGTTGACTCCATAGATTTTTATTATTGATGATTGATCTAATCAATCATCAATCGTTTAATTATAATGATTGATTTGCTTAATTATTATGATTGATTTATTCATTACGATTGATTTTGTCAATTATATATATTTGATTGATTTAGTTAATTATCAAAATTGATTTAGTTAACCATTATATATTTAGATGATTTAATTAATAATTGATTTATTCTATTATTACATATTTAGAAAATTGACTTTATTCTGATTTTTTTCCTTTTCACTAATTTTATTCCAAATTTTTTTTCCTTTTTGATACTGGCTAGCTCTTGTATAAATACGACCCTTTTATACATTTTTTTAATGAAACAAGGAGAGACAATCTTCTCTCTTAGCTTTCTTTCTTCTCAAGAGATAATCCTCCTTCTTATTGTTATTTTTAGCGCTCAATACAAAGAAGGTTCTTTTCTTCTTCTTCTTCTTCTTCTTCTTTTTCGCATTCTTGATATTATGTTCTCAATTTTATCTTAGTTTAATTCTTGTACATGAGATTTGCTCTAGATTGCATGTCTAGAAACACATAAGGAGTCAAATATCGAGATTAAAATTTTTCAACATAGTATCAGAGCAAATTTTGATTCCTTTCTCTTTGAGATTAGGTGATCCCTATTTTTAAATCAATTTTGTTCATTAACAACCATTCTATTTCATTCTTCTTACCTCCTCAAATTATTTCCAATAGGCTACTCATATTAAGATATCCTTAAACTCAAGAAATTTCTTGGGTCACATTACAAAGGACTCTCTTGAGGAATCAGACCCAACATTTAAAAAATAGAAAATGGGGGATGACCAAAAGTTTATCCTACTCACAAGTTCTATGGATTAAACTCATAGAACTATGGTCACTTGCTTCCAAACTCTAAACCCATGTAGGATCAAATGTGCACTACTGGAAAATTTACTTTTTGCGACAAAAATATCCGTCACTAAAAGTAAAGATTTCATCGCTAAAGAATATCAGCGACGAAAAATTTCAGTTGCTAAATCTGTTACTGAAAATCATCTCGCTAATTTTTACAGACTGAATATATCCGTCGTTTACTATCAACAATAGATTAGCGACTGAAATATTTTTGTCGCTAATAGAAGACAATATATAAAAGTATTAACGACGGAATTTTTTCGTTACTAATCCAACGTTGATAGTTCACTATGAGCTACAAATTTTTCTATCGTTGATTCTAGGAGCTCTCATGAGAGAGCACATGCCCACACGTGTGCCCACCCACACCGTCATGCGTGCACGCACCTTCATACGTGCCCTTTCTTGTGAAACCCGCCCGCACGCGCTCTCACGCATGCCTACCTGCTTGCCCACCAGCCCACGCCCTCACGTGTGCCTGCCCGCCAGCCTCACACTGTTGTACACTTGCCCGCCCATGCGCTTTGCATTTTTTTGAGAAAAATATCTCCGTCCGGAATTGAACCCGCGTCGCCAAGATGAAAGATGAGTTGTCCAACCACTATGCCACAATCTATTTTATGATATCCTTTTTTTATTATTTATTATCTAACTCTCACTTTTTTTTAAATATTAATCTCACTCTCAAATTTTTTTTTTTTAAAAATTTATCTTACCCTCACAAATTTTTTTTATCTCACTCTCATCTCTTTTTTTTTTTTTTCCTTTACCTTGGGATAATTTTTTTTTTTCATTAAGATAGAATAGCAAATTATTTTTTTGATTTACCCATTAAATTGAATAATAAAATAATAGAATAAAAGAAAAAAAAATAAAATAATTATAAAATAATAATAGAGAAGAAAAAAATAAAAAATAAAAAATAAAAATAAATAAATAAAGGAAAAAAATCCGTTGGTAATCCGTCACTAAAATTTCCGTCGGTAATTCGTCGATAATCCCTCGCTGATAGCTATATATACATATATATATATATATATATGTATATATATACATATATGTACACATATATGTATACATGTACATGTATACATATATGTACATATATGTATACATGTACATGTATACATATATGTGTACATATATGTATATATATATTTTACCCTTTGCTACTATACTAATAGATTAACAACGGATATTTTTCGTCGCTAAAAATTTGATTACTAATCCGTCGCTGATAATTTTGTAATTTTTTTTACTCTAGACCATTATAGTAACGTATTAGTGACGAAAATATTTTCTCGCTAATTTTCGTCGCTAATTCATCGCTAATCTCTTGATATTCGACGTTAATCCATCGCAATTCCACTGCTATTTATGACAAATTTTCTTCCGTCAGTCATTTTCTGTCACTGAAAGTCAGTTTTCTTGTAGTAATATAATCTTTATGGGTAAGAGTCAAATTTAGGAAGAGTTTTCAAGATAAAGAGGCAAATTACCAATATCAAAAAGGATGGGAAAACTCTCTCCCAACTGTTCAACAAATATGAACACTTTTGGAATGAGTTCAAGACTTTGAGGCTGATCACAACCGACTTCAAAATTTTACAAAAAAAAAAAGAGAATAAAGACAAGTCCTTTGGACTTCTTATCTCTCTTGGAGAGCAATTCACACATGTTCGTTAAGAAATCATTCAAATGAAAGATTTTTCTTCCTACCAGGAAGTGAGATCTATGATCCAATGAGTAGAAGTAAGTATAAAACTTGAGGATACTTCTCAATTCAAAGTAAAAGGGTATGGTTTCAATTTGACTACAGAAGGGAAAATGGTTAACAAGGTGCAGCACGTAGCCAGAAAGAATGTGCTCACCACAAGAAAGCCAAATCATTTAGAAGAAAGATGCTGATTTCTTCATCCTCACCTGAGACCTAAGCATCTGAAGAGCAAGAGCCAAATCTCCTCAAATGTAGCTTAGAATGCAGTATTTGAGTCTACCATTGAGACCATTATATCAAAAGTGCTACTCAAGTAGGTAACGACAAATCTAGATACTTGCTTAAACCCAAATTTGAATTTCCGAAATTGGTTAGTAGATTCTGGTTGTAACCATTATATGGTTAGGGACTAAATGAAATTTAAAAAAGTAAAACCTCTCCAAAGCCATAAGATAGTCAATGTTGCTAATGGGCATAATCTAAATGTAAGAGAACTCAACAAAGTCAATTTTTTTGAAAAAAAAAACTCTAATACTTTATATATTATTAAATTCTTCTATAATCTTATGTCTATTAGTCAAATTATTAGAGACCAAAATTGTAAATCTACATTTATCCTCATACGATTGTCTTTTAGGATCTCAAAACAATAAAAATGATTGGTAGGAGATTCAGGAGAAGCAACTTACATGTTTTGAATCAAGATAACGATGTACACACGGCATATCAAGGAGAAAGCTATATTTTGTGGTATGTTAGATTAGGTTATCCTAATAATCAAGTTTTGAACTGTCTATTTCCAACAAAAAATTATGAAGATAGACATTACGAAACTTGTATTTTTGAAAAAAAAAAACTCAAATGCATTATTCGATTTCGGAAACAACCTATAAAATTACTTTTAATCATGTACATTCTGACATTTAGACATTTCCTATAGTTTTTAAACGAAGTTTTAAATATTTCATATATTTTATTGATTGGAAGACTAAATACATATGGGTACACATGTTCACTTCAAAAGCACAAATATTTGAAATATTTAAAAACTTTTACAATTACGTCACTAAGCAATACAATAGAAATATAAAATTGTTTAGAACAGACAATGAGGGGAATGCAAAAATCATGCAATTACAAGAAAATGGAATAATCCACTAAAATTCATGTCCATATACTCCTAACAAAATCGAGTAGTCAAAAGAAAAAATTGGCATTTACTTGAGATAGCAAGAACAATTATGTTCTATGCTAACATGCATAAAATATTTTGGAGCGATACTGTTAGTACCGTTGCTCACCAAATTAGCCATTTACCCACTAGGATACTCCAAGAAAAATCTCCCTTGAAAGTTCTCACTACAACCAAATCAAACATTATTCACTTAAAGTTATTTGGATACATATGCTATGTACATATATTAGAACAATTTAGAAATAAATTGGATAAAAAAGGGAGACAATGTATTTTCATAGAATATGCGTCATTTCAAAAAGGTTATATATGTTATGATCCAATAACTAACAAAATATATATATTAAAAGATGTAATATATGTAGAAAATGAATTTTATTTTGCAAATACAAGTGAAGAGAGAACACCAAAAAATGAAGATATGCAATTGTTTTTGCTAACTCAAAAAGAAGTTAGTAATCCTTCTTGCCAATCTAACAAAGAGGAGAATTCAGGGTAAGAGCAAAAGAGAGGATTACTAGAAAATTCTGAGTAAAGGGAAGATAAAAGCTTCTCCAAAATAGAAGGAAGTAGGGAGGAAGGAAGAGACCAAATCCAAGAAGATTTACTTCCTTCAAAAGCAAATGAGGAGTCTAATGAATCGCCATCATATTCACCGCCACTTAGAAGGTTAACAAGGCTGAGATTCCCTCCATCAAGATGGGAACATTACATCTCTAATGTCATATCTTATCCCATCATTAACTATTATACTACTTCTAACGTTTCCTCCTGTCACCAAGTATTCTTGAGTAGCATTGATCAAGTATAAGAGTCTAAAAATTTCAATGAGGCCAATGATCACCCGGAATGAAGGAAAACAACAAAAAAAAAAAGCTAGATGCTCTCACAAAGAACAAGACTTGGAAAATAACAACTCTCTCTAGAGGAAAGAAAGTAGTTGGATGCAAATGGATCTACAAGATCAAGCATAAAAGCGATGGTTCAATTGGTCACTACAAGGATAGACTTGTAGCCCAAGGGTTTACCCAGATCTATTGAATGGACTACACGGAGACCTTTGCACCCATAGTGAAGATAAACACCGTAAGAGTTCTCTTGTCTCTTGCCACCAACAAGAGTTGGCCTATGTACCATATAGACATAAAGAATACCTTCTTACAAGGGGAACTAGAAAAGGAAGTTTACATGTGTCTATCTTAAGGACTCAACCAAAGTCACGAAAGACAAGTGTGCTAATTGAAGAAAGCCATCTACGGTCTCAAACAATCTCCTCGGGTCTGGTATGCAAAACTAAACTCTGCACTTATCAGTAACAATTTTAAAAAATATAATAGTGATTCTTCTCTATCTACTAAACTTGAGAATGAAAGAATCACTATTATGGTCATGTACGTTAATGATATCATTGTTATTGAGAGTGATATGAGTTATATTGATTAAATCAGAAATTTTCTTAAATCTAGATTTGAAGTTAAAGATTTAGAGGCTCCTAAAATATTTTCTAGGAATAGAACTTGTCTACTCTCACAAGGGCCTTTTCCTATCCCAAAGAATGTACACTGTTGATCTTTTGCAGGAAACGAGTAAATTGGGAGCAAAACTAACCATTAGCCTTATCTCAACCTCTGATGAAGGGAAGGATAAAAAGGTACCGAAGACTCGTTGGGAAGCTCATTTACCTAACTATCACTAGACTCGACATTGCATATGTTGTGAATTAAACCGGTCAGTATATGCACGCTCCTAAGATGTGCCATTGGAAGGTGGTGGAAAGGATTTTTAGATATCTTAAAGGGTCTCTTGGGAGAGGAATCTGCATGAAGAATAATCAAAGTTTAGAAATTATGAGCTATTGTGATGTGAATTGGGTTGCAAATTCAATGGACAGAAGATCTACCACAGGTTATTGTATGTTTATTAGTAGGAATCTCATTTACTAGAAGGGCAAGAAACAGTCCATAGTTTCAAGATCAAGTACGGACGCTGAGTATAGAGCCATGATACCAGCAACCATCGAAATTATTTGACTAAAGGCTATAGTTAAAGAATTGAGATTTCTAGTCACTTTCTCTATGAAACTCTTTTGCGATAATCAGTTTGTCATTCACATTACTTCTAATCTTGTCTTCCATGAGATAACAAAATATATTGAAATTGATTATCACTTTGTGCGCCAAAATGTTGAAGACAAGACCATGGTTAGTCCTTACGTGAAAAGTAATGAGCAATTTGTTGATATTTTTATTAAGGAAACTATGACAAGTCACATGCAAAACATTCTCAGTAAATTAGACTCCATAGATATTCACTCGCCAAACTTGAGGGGAAGTGTTAAAATAGACTTAAAATATACCAAAATGAAACTCATTAATTGATTTAGTCAACCATTATAATTGATTTAATCAACAATTGATTCGGTCAATAATTATGATTGATTTAACTATTATAATCGATTTGGTCAGTTATATATATTTGATTGATTTAGTTAATGATTGATTTATTCAATTATTATATATTTAGAAAATTGATTTTATTTTGATTATTTTACTTCTCACCAATTTTATTCCAATTTATTTCATTTTTCCTACTACTTAGCTCTTGTATAAATAGGACCACTTTCCACATATTGTAATCAAGCAAAAGAGATAATCTTCTATCTTGTAATTAGTTTCCTTTCTTCTCAAGGGATAATCCTCCCTCTTATAATTCTTTTTAGCAATCAATACAAAGAAGGTTTTTTTCTTCATTCTATTTTTTTTCTTTCACGTTCTTGATATTATACACTATAAAAAAATATGATTTTAGCGACAATATTTTTATTTATTATATATATTTTTATTTAATTATTATATTAATATTTAGTTTAATTTAATTATATATTTAATTTAGCGACGGATTTAGATCCATCACTAAATTATATTATATATTATAATATTATTTATTTATTATATATATATTTTTATTTAATTATTATATTACATTTAATTTTATTTAATTATATATTTAATTTAATGACGAATTTAGATCCGTCACTAAATAGCTAAATTGAATTATATTTTTTTTTAGGAATGCACCTACCCACTAGCCCGAACCAGAACCAGCCCCGCCCGCTCAAGCCCCCGAACCCGCACTAACTCCCTTTATTTTGCAAGAAATGCCTCCAATGCCTCCGGAGGGAATCGATCATGTACACTCACAAGATATTAGAAGCACCTCAACCACCGGGGTATAATTAGATTTGTATCCATACTCTTTTGTTTAATTATTTATTTGTTATCTTTTTCTCACATTTTCTAATAAAAATAAACTAAATTATTTTATTATTTTATATTTTAAAATTTATATATTTTATATTTATTATATATTTTATTTAATATATTATATATTATTATATTTTCTACGTATTTTATATATTTTATTTTTTAATTAGTATATTAATATGATTTGTTAATATTAATTTTATTTTATTATTTTATATTTAAAAATCATATTTATTATTTTATAATATTTTAAATATTATTTTCAAATAACATTTTATATTTTTCTTTATTTTATTTTTTAAATCTCTTATTATTTTATTTTAAATATAATAAGATATAATATAATAAAAAGAAAATATGATAAAATATAATATATCAAAAAAATATATAATAATAATATTATTGAATTATTATATTAACATTATCTTTTATTTAATTATATATAAAATTATGTATTTTTTAATAAGAAAATAAAATAATATATAAAATATTAATTTAAAAAAAATTAAATTCAGCGATGGTACGCCAACTTAGCGACGGATTGCGGAATCCGTTGCTAACTTAGCGACGGAATGCGGTATCCGTCGCTAAATAATAACATATTAAAAAAATAAAATAATATTATTTTTAAAAAAATAAAAAATAAAAAATAATAAAAAAACTAATTTGAAATATTATAAAATAATAAATATGATTAGATAATATAAATGAATAAAATAATAAAATAACAAAACAAATTAAAATATAAAATGTTAATTTAAAAAAATTAAGTTTAGCGACAGATTGGGGAATCTGTCGCTGAATAATAAAATATTAAAAAAATAAAATAATATTATTTAAAAAAAATAAAAGTATAAAATAAAAAAAAAAAACTAATCTGAAATATTATAAAATATTAAATATGATTAGATAATATAAATGAGTAAATTAATAAAATAACAAAACAAAACAAAATATTAAATGTTAATTTAAA
This sequence comes from Dillenia suffruticosa, assembly GCA_033439265.1. Classification (NCBI taxonomy): domain Eukaryota; kingdom Viridiplantae; phylum Streptophyta; class Magnoliopsida; order Dilleniales; family Dilleniaceae; genus Dillenia; species Dillenia suffruticosa. Next base: position 7,248,900 of record JAVTVX010000027.1, read on the forward strand.
AAAAAAATTAAGTTTAGCGACGGAACGGGAATCCGTCGCCAACTTAGCGACGGATTGTGAAATTCATCCCTAACTTAGCTATGGATTGCGGTATCTGTCTTTAACTTAGCGACGGATTACCAAATATTTGGCTAAATAATAAAATATTAAAAAATAAAATAATATTATTTTTTTAAAATAATAAATAATAAATAATAAAAAAAAACTAATTTGAAATATTATAAAATAATAATTATTATTAGATAATATAAATGAATAAAATAATAAAAAAACAAAACAAAATAAAATGTAAAATATTAATTTAAAAAAAATTAAGTTTAGCGACCGATTGGGGAATCCGTCACTAAATAATAAAATATTAAAAAAAGAAAATAATAATATTTTTTAGAAAATAAAAATATAAAATAATAAAAAAACTAATTTGAAATATTATAAAATAATAAATATGATTAGATAATATAAATGAGTAAAATAATAAAATAACAAAACAAAATAAAACATAAAATGTTAATTTAAAAAAAGAATAAATTTAGCGACGGAACGGGAATCCATCGCGAACTTAGTGACGGATTGCGGAATCCGTCTCTAACTTAGCGATGGATTGCGGTATCCGTCACTAACTTAGCGATAGAATGCGGTATCCGTTGCTAACTTAGCGACGGATTGCCAAATCCGTCGCTAAATAATAAAATATTAAAATAATAAAATAATATTATTTTAAAAAAATAATAAATAATAAATAATAAAAAAACAAATTTGAGATATTATAAAATAATAAATATGATTAGATAATATAAATGAATAAAATAATAAAATATAAAACAAAATAAAATATAAAATGTTAATATACAAAAAATTAAGTTTAGCAACGGATTGTGTTATCCGTTGCTAATTTAGCGACAAAATTTGCAATATAACTTTTTTCGTCACCAATTAATGACGGATTTAGTGATGAAAATTTTTTCATCGCCAATTAGCGATGAATTTCATCACAAATAATATATTCGTTGCTAATTTAGCCACGAATATTTTTTCGTAGTTAATTTCGTTGCAAATAGCAACGAAAAAATTTTTCGTCGCTAAATTCGTCGTGAAATAGCAATGAATTTTTTTCGATACTAAAATCCGGTACTAAAATCGTATTTTTTTGTAGTGATATTCTAGAAACATACAAACAGTCTAATATCAATATTAAAATTTTTCAACAACCATTAAAGCACGATGGATAACGGATAACTATTACTCCAAATTCCAATATTTATAGTTTCAAAACTTTCAAGATAATTCTACCACCCAAAATGCCTCAATTGCGTGTACATTAGTTTAAAGATTTCGAGATGAATGACAAGGGCAGAGGCTTATGGTAGTTGGGTTATAGGGTTGTCATCCTGATTACACGTATAGGGCTTCGATTAGGCAGGTAATAAATGTCCTAAATTTCGAGTCTTCATTGCCTAACCTCCCATCGAAATTGCCTGTCCCTATGAATTTTGCACCTCCTATCCATTTTTGTAAGTTCTCATATGCATCTACCGGTTTCACCAACTTGGAAAAAGATCATAGTCTGTGTTTTGATGCATGCACCACATCTTCATCACAGTCAGGAAGTTCTTCAAAAGCTCTTCTATACTTTAATAGAACAACTATGTAGTTTTAGTAGTTTTCATCTCCCATGCTTATAATATGGATCCCTTAGTTCCTTTTCCCTTATTTTCCCCCTTTTTCTTCCATATAACATATACTTAACATGTAGATCTTGTGAAGTAGATTTCAAATTGTTCAGAAGTTTGCAGATAAAATAAAAGTAATGAAAGATTGCTAGTGTCATGCTAATGGCAGTTGAATAGCAAAGGCTGTCTACACGGATTCATTTAGTCTTTTTATTATGCTCTTTAGGTTGCTGCATATGTAATACAAGTCTTTATCTTAACCAACAAACAAAAATGAATGAAAAGTTACTAATTTTGTTGAAAAAACAAAGGGATTCTTGGTGCTGACCAAAACGCAAGGAAATGGAACTCCTATCTTACAAATTTTACCATAGCATCCAAAGCATTTCGTTTTTGCCCACCTGACATTAGTCATTCTGCAGTTGCTCTATTGCATATTATTACAAGTGTCAAAGCGGCATTTGCATCCAGACCATTTTGTTCTTCTATTAGTGTGGTCTGGCTTCTGTGTGCCACCAATGCAGCATTACCTTTATATATATAAAGAGGAAAGAGCTGGACATTGCGATTATTGGCATCAGGGAACACATGGATATGTCTTTGACTGGCCAAGCAAATAACTTCCACTCTTTTTCTCTTTGTGGGTTTCGCCAATGTCTATCCTATTATAAATTCTGAATCTTTTGGTTTGCTTGCTTACATTAGTTATTGCCCTACTGTTTATACGCCTTTCCATGCTAAACAAGTTAGAATAAGATTTATTCCTTTTGTTTGACATGCCATCAAATGCTCTCTTCCAAAACTCTCACCTAAGTTTATCCGCTTGCTTTTTTACTTCTTGAGTGTTTCGATATCAAGTCCAACATTCAACTCCTTGCCTTCCAAAACATGGCAATGGCCAAAAGTCATTTCAAACATTGGTCTAGTTTACACTTTGCACGTTTGTTGCCTTTCTTTTTCCCTCTACTTCTACCTGCACATATTTCCTTTTAAATTCAATTTCTCCAAATACTGGGGCAGTCTATTTTGAAGGAGATGCATATGTGTCTGGGGAGCATGTTGTGGAACTAATAAGAAACCAAGTGGATAGGAACTTGTATAAGAGTTCAGGACAGGTAGTGTATGGTAAATTTGTCCAACGTTGGGATCAAGTCACAAATGAAACAGCAGATTTTGTGATCCATTTTCAATTCATCATAAAAGCGTTCAATGGTCTTAATTCTGGCAATGGACAGGCTTTCTTCATGGCATCTCTGTGACCTCATTTGCAAACAATTCAACCGGGTTCTGGTCAGGCCTATTTAATTCATTAACCAATGATTCATATAGGACTAAGGTAGTTACTGTGGAGATAGACACCTCCAAGAATGACCATGATGCTGATGGGAATTAATGTGAATTCTATCAATTCAGTTTCTAGTAGACCTCTAACAAATAAAATCAATGGTGGTGAGATAACCTATGCTATGGTTTCCTATAATTCAACAAGCAAGAGCCTGTTCGTCAACATCACTCAGAAAGGAGATTTTTGGTATGAATCTATATATCTATCATATGACTTGGACTTGATGCAGATTTTGCCAGAACAGATAATTGTTGGATTTTTGGCTTCAATAGGGAATTCAATTGAACTCTACACGATTCTATCATGGAATTTCAACTCAACCATAAATCCCAGAAGACCAGCTAGGATGACAATGACCATCTATAGAAGCAAGGCTCAACTAATTTTGTTCATGGTTGTCATAATGGCCATCTCATTCTCTCTCTTGATCTTTCAAAGAAGAGGTGGAAGAAAGAATAAAAATGAGCACTCCGTAATTGGTGACTCAATGGAAGAGAAGTTTGGAAAAGAAATGTGGCCTAGGAGATTCACTTACAAGGAATTGGTCATTGCTACCAACAAATTTAATGACAATGAAAAGCTTGGTCAAGGCAGATCTGGAGGGATTTATAGGCGTGTCATCAAAGGACAGAATAATGAGATTATACAACAATAACAACAATAATCTGAAACTTAATCCCAACAATTTGAGTCGGTCATTTAAGAGAAAATATGGGAAAGATTAAAAAACCATACAAACAAACAAACAAAAATAAAAATAAAAACAAACTTTGATTTAATTTATATGGATTTTTCTACTCCATCTATTTTTATCTAAAACCATTTTTTCATTTAAACTCTTAACTATTATGTCTTTACGGATAATTTGCATCTAAGTTTTCAACAGTTATCTCTATGTTTTGCTAAATCTCATATATTTAAGTTTTCGGTCATCCTGATCAGTACGTCTTTGAATTTTCTTTACATATGTCCGAACCACATTGGACACACTTTCGCATATTATCCACAATTGAATTAACTCCCACCTTATTACGAATCTTCTATCTCCTCTAATTTCATCACATATCTGCCTAAGTATTATTATTTCTGCTACAATCATTTTCTATTTTTGTTGTTGTTTAATAGTTCAACACTCAGTATCATACAATAGTATAGGTTTTACTGCATTTCTATAGAACTTTCCCTTCAAATGCAGTGGATCATGCAATCATAAAAAATTTCAAATACATTTCTCTATTTTATTAAACTCGCTTGAATCCTATGATTCACAATTTTATCTATATTGCCATCATTTTGAATGATAGAATCAAGATATCTAAAGCGTTTATTTTTTGGTATATCTTTTCTTTCTAAACTAATCATTTTTTCATTGTTCTGATGATTGTTACTAAACATATATCTCATATACTTAGTTTTAGATCTATTCAATCTAAATCCTATGGATTTTAATGTGATATTCCATAACTCTAATTTACCATCTCTAGTTTTATCAACCACTACATCATCTACAAAAAGTATGTACCATGATATTTCATATTCAATATTTTTTATGATTTCATATATCACTATTACAAAAAATATAGGATTTAATTCTGAACCTTAGTGGAGTTTGATGTTAATAGAGAATCTATCTCTCATACCCCTGCATGCTCTTATATTGGTTACATCTCTTTTCTACGTATCTCTAATAAGATCAATATATTTCAAGAAAATCGTTTTTTTCATTAGCACCCATCACAATACGTCTATAGAAATCATATCATATACTTTTCTAGATCGATAAATACCATAGATAGGTCTCTTTTCTATACTATATATATTTCCATCAAATGTCTTAATAGTGGATTACTTCCATTGTGGATTTTTTTGGTATAAATTTAAATTAATTTTGAGATACATTTATTTCTAATCTCAACATATGCTCTATCACTCTCTCCCATAATTTTATGGTTTAACTCATAAATTTAATTACTCTATAATTGAAATAATTTTGTATGTCTCCTTTATTCTTATATAGTCGTACAAGTGTGCTCTCTCTCTATGTCTTGGGTATTCTATTGGCTTATCAAATTTTATTGAAAAGATCCGTTAACATTATTATGTCAAATTCACCGAAATATTTTCACATTTCAATGGGAATGTCATTAAATTTTATAGATTTATTAGTTTTTATTCTCTTTAAGGTCTCTTTAACTTCATGGCAACCAATTTTACATTTAAAATATCTATTAACCTCTTTTATCGGTATCTCGATATTTTCTATATCTATTATACTCTTAATATTAAAGAGATTATCAAAATAATCCCTCTAATACTTTCTTATGTTTTCATTGCTTACAAGTATACTATTAATTTCACTTTTAATACACGAAACACCATTTAAATCTTTTCCCTTTCTCTCTCTCAGTTTAGCAATTTTGTAGATCTCTCTTTCTCCGTCTTTAATCTCCGGTTTTTTGTATAGTTTGTTATACACCTTACTCTTTATTCGTGGATAATTTTTTTCATATATTTTTTTTGCACTTTTAAATTTTTTATATGTATCGCTACTACTATTATCTTTAAAGTTCCTATAACGCTCTCGTTTGATTTAGATAGTACTTTATATTTCTTCATTCCACCTCCATAACTCCTTGTCTATTGAGACCTGACCCTTAAATACACCAAGAACCTTCTTACCTCTACTCTTAATATTAGTAGACATTTCTTTTCATATTATCTCTGAATCATCATTAACAGATTAATTTGCTATTTAAATTAATTTGTCCTTAAAAATTATCATTTTTCTCTTTTTAGATTCCATCACTTAATTTTTTACTATACAAATGGACGATATTGCTTTTGCCTTTTAGGCATACGTAGATCTACAACTAAGAGTTTATACTGAGTTATTACACTCTCTCCGATATAACCTTGCATTCTTTACAGGTCATTCTATCACCTCTTCTAGTAAGAAAGAAGTCTATTTGGCTGACATTGGATCCACTTTTGTATATAACTATGTGTGACTCATTTTTTTCTTTAAAAAATTGTTTACGAATGCCAAATCGAATACTGTAGCAAATTCTAAAATGATATCTCATGTCTCATTTCTACTATCAAATCCAAAGTTGCGGTATATAGTTTTGAATCCTTCATTTTTCTCTCCTATATGTCAATTTAAGCTTGCTCTAATAAATAAATTTTCTCCACTCTGTATGGTTTGTATAAATTCATCTAAATTCTCACAAAATTAGTTTTTTACAAATTGCATTTATATTTATTTGAGGTGCATACATACTAATTATACTGACTACGTTTTCTCCATCTACTAACTTGATAAGTATAATTCTATCTCCCTTTTTTTATCTCTATTACATTCTCTAATAGATATTTATATACAATTATTTCTATCTCATTTTTTGTTCTATTCTTATCTGTGTACTAAATCTTATGACCATAAAACTATACTATTTTAATCTTATCCCCCACCCACTTTATTTCTTGAAAACACATGATATTATTTTTTTATTCATTATTTCTCTTATCTCTCTTAATTTATCGGTTAAGGATCTTATATTTCAAATAGTTAGACAAATTTTATCTTCATGAACTATCTTATTTACCTGCATTCTAAGATCCCTTGTTAACTTGTCACTACACTCGACATTCGATGTAGCGCGTTGTTGAGGGGAAAATGCCTCAAAAGATTATAGTTGTTAGAAAATTGCAAGACGATCAAGCTGAGGAAGAAAAGAATACATATCTGAACTGATAGTGATAGGTTGCTTGAGGCATCCTAACCTTGTGAGGTTGGTTGGTTGGTGTCACCAATACAATGAGTTACTCCTAGTTTACGAGCACATGCGTAATGAAAGCCTAGACTCATACCTATTTGGTAAGACAGAGTCACTTTAATGGGGAGTTAGGTACAAAATTGCTCTTGGTTTGGCTTCTGCTTTGCTGTACTTGCATGAAGAATACGAGTAATGTGTAGTTCATGGAGACATCAAATCAAGCAATGTGATGTTGGAGCTGGGATTCAATGCCAAACTTGGCGACTTTGGCCTTGCTAGGTTGATTGATCATCGGCAACAATACCAAACAACTACCCTAGCTGGCATAACCTAGTATTTAGCACCAGAATGCTTCAATAAGTGGAAAGCTAGCAAGGAATCAGACGTGTCCAGCTATCGGATTATGGTATTGGAAATCATTTGTGGAAGAAGACCAGTCGATTCCAAGGAAGAAGAATCAAAGGTGATTTTGGTAGAATGGGTGTGGCAACTTTATGGGCATGGAAGGATTTTGGAAGCAGTTGATGAGAGACTTGGCAAGAAATTTTATACCAAACAGATAGAGCATTTGATGATTGTGGGACTATGGTGTGCACATCCTGACTGCAGACTTTGGCCTACTATGAGACAAGCTATTAAGGTACTGAATTTTGATGCACAATTGCCAAATTTACCTAGGAATATGCCCGTGGCTATTTACTATACACCTGAACAAGACATTTGCCGATGTTATTGCACTAGCACCTCTTTCACTGCTTCTAGTATCTGCAATTCTTTTGTGGGCAATCCTTCAGGTTTTCTTGAGATAAAGTTCCGCTGGAAATGGGCTATGATTTTGTTTCTCATTCATTCATGCATTATTTTTTTTTCTATATTTGTTATAAGTTCAGTTCTATTTTTTTATGTATCTTAATAAAAATGCGTAAAGTTGAAAATGTAATCTTGGAGATGAGTGCATTCTTCTACTGGAAGTTAATAAACTGAGAGTATTGTTCATAAGGCAATCTCCTATTTATTAGTTTATTCAAAATGCCAAACTACATCATTGTCGTCACTCTAGAACAAGAAAAAGAAAATCTCAAAGAAACAATCCAAAATTTATATATTAGCATCCTTCTTGAAACCGCTCTTGACAATGTCCTCAATTTTAGGCAGGCTTCAATGTGTTTCCAATGTCGATGACAAACCGATATCTAACATCGGTTTTGACAAGACGCTCCATTGCAATGTTTACATAGTCCATTGGTATAACCTCAATGTCCGCTGTTATATTGTGTTCTGCTGCAAAATCAATCATCTCTTGCATCTCTTTCATCCCTCCTCCTCCACTCCCAGCAACCATTTTCCTTCCTGCCATTTGTCCATTTTTCATGTTAGCTTATTAGCACACAAAGCCGTGTATAGTATAAATCAGTATGTTCTCTCACCCATAATAACAGAAAAAGCGGGTAGCTCTAGTGGTTTATCCGGTACACCAACCATAACAAGCTTTCCATTGGTTTTGACCAAATCAAGCAATGGTTGCAGAGGATGAAATGCGGACACCGTATCTATGATACCATCCATTGTGCCCATGGCAACCTAATTGTAAAACCGCAAGCAAATCAAAACTACTACGTACATTAAAGTTAAAATTGCATAAGCCCTTCAGCTAAAATCAGAAGAGGAATATTTCCATTAGCTAACCTGCATCTGATCAGGGTCACGGCTGACCAAAAAGGAGTCCGCCCCAAGACGTTGAATCGCCTCATCCTTCTTGTTAGGTGAAGTGCTTATCACAGTGACTTTAGCTCCAAAGGCCTTGGCAAATTTCACGGCAACATGGCCCAATCCACCGAGCCCAACAACACCGACGTGCACGCCAGGCTTATCAAGTTCAAAGTATTTCAGAGGACTATACACAGTGATGCCTGCGCATAGCAGAGGAGCGGCCGCATCAAGAGGGAGGTTATCGGGCATGCGGACCACAAAGTGCTCACTGGCAACCATGATGTCGGAGTAGCCTCCGTAGGTAGTGGTTCCGTCATAGTGGGTGTCGCTGTAGGTGAGTACATAAGTGGGGCAGTAGCTTTCTAGATTGTTAATGCAGTTGTCACAGGAATGGCATGATCCTACTAAGCCTCCAACACCAACTCTGTCTCCAACCTTGAATTTTTTCACCTTGCTTCCCACCTCTGTTACTACTCCAACAATTTCGTGTCTGCATAATATTAATTACGTTAGAGATGGGAAAAGACATTAGAAGTGTCGCATTGCCGAACAAGGGTTACCAAGTCAGGGGGAATCTAGAAGTAACCTTTATTTTTACTGTGATTCAGTTGACATTGCATTAGACAAAAATTCAAAGAAAAAGTTTTAAAGCTACGCAACTAAGGGTATATTTTTCAGAGAGAAAGGAGTTAGATACCCGGGGACAAGAGGGTAGATGGAGAAGCCCCATTCATTCTTCATGATGTGAAGGTCTGAGTGGCAAATCCCGCAGTAAAGCACCTTAAACATTACATCGTTATCACCGACAGCCCTGCATAAATTTCACAAAGTTATTAATCCTTCTGACATCCCCTGCTCAATATATCGATGATTTTTTATTTGGTTATGTCCCAAAGCCTTTTGTACTTGTGAGACACACACAGAGAGCGAGAGAGAGAGAGAGAGAGAGAGAGAACCTTCGGGAGAAGATGAAGGGAGAGAGAACACCGGAGGTGTCTCTGGCTGCCCAACCTAATGCCTTCACTGGGTGTTCTGTTTCCGGTGAATTCTTCTCCATTTCCTTTTATTCTGTTCTGATTGTTACTTGGTGGGGAGAGAGAGGGAGAGAAAGAGGGGGAGAGAGAGAGAGTGTGTGTGTGTGTGTGTGTTCTGGAGAAAATTTATGAGGCAATGGTGCAGAGAGTTATTTGATATGTGTAGCATGAGGGAACGCTTGTTTATATAGTAGAGAATTTGGCTTTGCTGACATATACGGTGAGGCGAGAGAGAGAGAGAGTCTCTCTGACATAAATGGCTTTACTGACATGGATGGTGAGTCACTCTCTCCCTCTTTCTCTCTCTCACCTCACCATCTATGTCAGCAAAGTCAAATTCTCAACCGTAAATAAGCTTCTTTCAAGAAAAATATGCGTTCAAAAAGTCAATAATTAGAATGAATCCCCGGTAATTTACTATAATAAAAAAGAACAAGAGTGAAAGGTGATGTGTGAGGCTTTGCCACCTCAGCAGTGAAAACTTTTTTACTGTTAATCCTTTTTTTTTTCTTCCTTTTTTTTTGTTTCTTTTTCTTTTCTTTTCTTTTCTTTTTTTACTTTTTTTACTCATTTATCCTTTTCTTTGTTTCTTTGTTTTTACTTTTTTTTTCACCCTTCCCCTTACTTTTTGTTTTTACTTTTTTTGTAGGTTTCTTCTTTTTTATTTTTTTTTACTTTATTTTTTTCCACCCTTCACTATTCCTTTTTTTCACTTTTTTTTTTGGATTCCATGCTATTCTTTTTTTTTACTTCTTTTTTTTCACCAATTTACCTCTTTTTTTGCTTCTTTTTTTTCACTTTTTACACTTCACTTTTTTTTTTGGGTTTCTTCTATTTTTTTTCACACTTCACCCCTCTTTTTTTGCTCTTTTTTTTTTTTCAGATTTCACTGTTACCGATTTGTTACTGTTCCTATTTTTTACTTCTATTTTTCACCCATTAATCCTTTTTTTTTTCCTTTTTTTACTTCTTTTTTTTTATTATTCACCCTCCTTTTTTTTTTTACTTTTTCTGGATTTCTTCATTTTTTTTTTACTTTTTTTTTCATCCGTCGCCCTTCTTTTTTTTCACTCACTTTTTTTAGGTTTCATGCTATTGGTTTGCTACTGTTCCTTTTTTTTTACTTTTTTTTGGGTTTTTTTTTCTTTTTTACTTTTTTTCCCACCCTTCACTCGTCGAGAGAGGGGAGTGAGAGGGAATGCCACCTTAGATGGGAATGGTTGGCTATTATTTTCTCTTTTTTTGGGGTTTTTTTTTCCTTTTTGTTTTTTTTCCTATTTTACTTCTTTTTTTTTCACTCTTCACCTTTCTTCATTTTTTTTTTTACCTTTTTTGGATTTTTTTCACCCTTCACGCTTCTTTTTTTCATTCTTTTTTTTTTTTTTTTGGATTTCATTGTTATCGGTTTGTTACTATTCTTTTTTTTATTTCTTCTTTTTTTCTTTAGTTTTTTTCACCTTTCACTCTTTATATATATTTTATCTTAATTTTAATCTTTTTTTTAATCTTTTTAATTAATAATAATAATAATAATAATAATGTTACTATTATGAAAGCAATAGTGGGGAGGGGGTGTGGGAGGGCGTGCCACGTCATTTGAGAGCAATAGTACACTGTTTCCTCCCTTTTTTTTCTCTCTTTTTGGGATTTCTTTTTTTCTTCTTCTAAGATAAGAAACAAGTAAGGGATGGCAGAGTGGGAGAGAGTAGCACCTCGGATGGGAACAGTTGTTAACTGTTCCCTCCCTTTTTTGTTTTTTTTCCTCTTTACTTTCTTTGGGGTTTCTTTGTATAATCTTAATTTTATCTTAATGTTAATATTTCTTAACTATATATAAAAAAAACAAGTGGGGAGAGGAGTGAGAGGGATTACCACCTCGGATGGGAACAGTTTGTTACTGTTCCCTTTTTTCTTTCTTTTTTTTTTAGGTTTCTTCTTCCCATTTTTTTACTTCTTTTTTTTCACCCTTTACTCTTCTTTTTTTTTTCACCATTTACTCTTCTTTTTTTTTTTGCTTTTTTTTTTATTTCTTTTTTTTACCATTCACCTTTTTTTCACTCATTTTCTTTTGAATTCCACTATTATTGGTTTGTTATTATTCCTTTTTTTTTTTACTTCTTTTTTTGTTTCTTCTTTTTTTTTTAACTTTTTTTTCCTCACCCTTCACCCTCCATTTTTTTTTTATTTTTTTTACTTTTTTTGTCTCTTCTTATTCTTCCTTTTTTCTTATTTTACGTTTCTTTTTTTCCATCTTTCACCCTCCTTTTTTTTCAATATTTTTTTTGGATTACACCGTTACCTGTTTGCTACTATTCCTTTTTTTGTTTTTTTGTTTTTTATTTTTTACTTCTTTTTCTTTTTTTCCTTCACCCTTTTTGCCTTATTAATTTATCTCTTCTCCTCTCTCCGCTTTTTTTTCACTTCTTTTTTTGTAGATTTTTCTATTTTCACAACTCTCTTTGGAAGTCCCTACTCCTCTTGATGTGTCTTGATGCAATTTGGTTTTTTTCGACTCATTTCCTTTTTTGGACCCTTTTTTATTGTCCAATTTACAAAAACACTCTACGATAAAAAAACTGTGTACATATACAGTTACACACCATTGAAGATTTTTTTAAAATAAAACAAGTGGGGAGGGGAGATGGGAGGAATTGTCACCACGGATAGGAACAGTTTGCTATTGTTCCTCTTTTTTGGGTTTCTTCTTTTCTTTTTTTTTTCTTTTTTTTTTCATCCTTTACCCTTCAGTTTTTTCTTTTCTTTTTTTTTTTGCTTTATTTTACTTTTTTTTTTTTTACCCTTCACCCTTCACCCTTCACCCTTCTTTTTTTTTTTGGGTTCCCCCGTTACTCGTTTCCTATTATTCCCTTTTTTTCTACTTTTTTTTTGGTTTCTTCTTTTTCTTTTTTATTTCTTTTTTTTCACTTTTCACTATTTTTTTTAATAATTATAACACACACAAGAAAATAAAAAAAAAACATGCATTATTTAAATGACATAAGTATAAATTTTCCATAACTTAAAGGTATTGGAAGTTAAAGCTGGGCGCATTGCATTATTTAAAACACATGTTCTATGACATGTTTGATTGTCCAACTCTGTTTGAATCGCACTGAATGGTCAGCTTTTGTTTCTAACAGCTTTCTAGTTACGTAAATGAATTCGTAAAGGAATTTCAATGGCCGCCGAAAGCTGAAATGGTAAGCACATTATGTGGTGTAATCGAAGGAGACTGCCAAAACCCATGAATGCTAAGATTTATCACCTAAATAACAAGTCAAAAATTAGAGGAAAATTTCTTTTTTCCAGTTGGAAATTTTGATTGCAATATTGAAGAGAGTAAAATACATAATGGCACAATTCTCTTTTCACCTCATAACGCTGAAAATTATTTTAATTTATTTTATAATAGCAATGAATACACAAGACAAAATCGTGGGGCGGAGAGATCTCAAAAACCGATATGGGGTCTTCTCGGTGGTCATTTTTTCTGCCAGCTATGCTTGCGTTAGTAAAAGACTATGCTAGTGGTCACTTGGCCACCGGTAGAAATCTTTTTTTTTTATTTTATTTTAGCATCGGTTGATCTCAAAATTCATAATATCCAGCCTAATTGGTAAAAATGTTGTATCTCTTAGTCAGATCTTTAATTTAAAATTTGGAAATTACAAAAACTAAACACTCTCTTAAATTGACCGATGGGGATAAAAATAGTGTAATATTTGTAATTGATTTTTACACTATTTTGAAAAAAATATTACATTAATTATGGTGATTGATGTACTAGATTCGTCGAAAGAGATGTATGGAGAAATATAGAGAAAAATGGATTTAATTGGAGCAATTATGCTAAGAATGGAAAATCAGACAAAATTGATCTTTTGTTAGCACGAGGGCACGCTAAATTTAAAGGGCAATGCAAGATTTTTGAAAATTTTTATTCTATTCATAATATTTAGGAATGTGAAATTTTGAAAAATTGTAAATATCAAAATATTTTATTTAGAATTTTCTTTTATTTGAACTTTTTAAGATTTTATATCTTAGGGAATTTTATCCTTTAGGGAATTTTATCCTATTTTAGAAAACATTTTGAATAATTTTTCCGAAGGTAAAAATATGAAAAATTTATCTTTACTTTTAGGGTTGCAACCCACCTCCTTAGAATAGATATATATTCTTTATTCTTGACTTGAGAGGCACACATAATAGAAGAAAAGTGCAGCCATAGACTTTATTATTCTTCTTGTCATTCTTCACATTCTTTGAAGCAATAATATCAATTGTGACTTTTATTTTTATTATGAACTTATTTTAATTTCTTTTCTAGTAAAAAAATTATTGAAATCTTGATTAATGAAAATTGTGAGATTTAAGTGATTTTATTGATTTGATATTTGTGAGTATTTATTTAATCTCTATACCATAATATTTATGATTGTTTTGGATTTTTTAAATAGAGATCTATATTTAATAAGTTTAGAATAGTCTACGATTATTTAAAACAGTAAGATTTGTTTGTTTTTACTAGAGTGATAATTAATATAGTTTTATGATCTCGTAAACGGTTTAACTTATGTTAAGAGATTAGATAATCTAATCTAAATAAATTCCGGTTGTAATTTGTCACTTACAATTGGATCTCTCTAGATTTTAATACTGTCGAAAACTAAATCTAACAAGAGTCTCTTGGGTTATCTTTCGATTAACGAAATAATTAACGATGATATCTTAATTACTAAAAAAGTAAGGAGAGATTTGTCTTTTTGTAATATTTAACGATTATAACCAATTTATTCACATAAAATTAAGTAATTTTTGTTTTGATAATCAATTAAATATATCAAGGTGGAAATAATTCCTTAACCTATGTTTCATTATCATTGATATTTATTTCTTTAATTTGAGTTATTTAATTGTTTTACTCTAGTTAATTTTATTGATTTATTTATTTTTGTTATATTTAGATAATTTCTCAACCCCACATTTTATTTTTATTTTCCTTAAAAGAAATAGATTCACCGTTCCCAATAGATATGACCCTACTCACCTTGAACTCATTTTTTGTGAAATAGGTATTTTTATTTTTGGTTGAATTGATACAAGAAAAAAAAAAGAATGAGGAAGAGAAGTATTATATTTTGGTCAAACATTCATTCATTTACACTTCATTTATGAAAAATTGAGAAATTATTTGACATTTTTGTATATTATTTACTATTGGTTATACATTTGAATAGCTTGAATAGGAAGAAATTAAATTTTGTTTGTTATTTGTTTGATCCAAAAATTAGTTGATGTCATGAGAATTATTTGGATTAATTATATATTTCCTTTGGTATACTTTAACCTTCAAATACCACTTTTATTCTACCCTTTATTTTATCCTCGTTGCAACCAAATAAAAAACCTTTAGATTGACGTATGAAATTCAAATTTTTAAGTGGTGGAAATTTGATATATTTGTAAATATATGATAATGTCATTCTATGTTATTGATTTGAGTGATATATATACATTTTATACCCTCTCAAGTATATTTGAGTGAACTCTTGGAGACAATTGTTGAATCTTGTTGTTTGCATTTCATAAGGAACTGTTGTGATATGTAATGGTTGTTTTAGTATAAAACACTGTGAAATACTTGTTGTTCTGATTATATTTTTGGTTTAACTCTTATGTTATTTATTGACTTGGGAATTTGGAAGAAAAATAGGTGGTTAGTTTTAGTTTTATTTGAGTTAGCGATATTTGAAAACAAGTATTATCTAGGTGTGAGGGAATTTGATAGAGATAAAATGAGTGTAATATTTGTAATTGATTTTAGTACTATTTTAATAAAATATTATACTAATTGTGGTGATTGATACGATAGATTCATCGAAAGAGATGCATAGAGAAATATAGAGAAAATGAACTTAATTAGAGCAATTATGCTAAGAATGGAAAATTGGACAAAATTGAAATTTTATTAGTACGTGGGCATGCTGAATTCAAGGGGCAATGCAAAACTTTTGAAGATTTTTATTCCATTTATAATATTTAGGGTTGTGAAATTTTGAAAAATTATAAATATCAAAATATTTTATTTAGAATTTTCTTTTATTTGAAGATTTTAGGATTTTGTCTCTTAACGAATTTTATCCTATTTTAGTAAGCATTTAAAAAAAATTTTCTTTAGGTAAAAATAGGAAAAATTTATCTTTGCTTTTAGGGTTGCAGCCGGCCTCCTTAGAGTTATATATATTCTTTATTTTTGACTTGAGAGGCACATATAATAGAGGAAAAGTGCCGCAGCCATGGAATTCATTATTATTGTCATTCTTCACATTCTTTGAAGCAATAATATCAATTGTGACTTTTATTTTCATTAAGAATTTATTTTAATTTCTTTTCTAGTAAAAAATTATTAAAATTTTGATGAATAAAGATTGTGAGGTTTAAATGATTTTATTGTCATGATATTTGTGAGTATTTGTTAATCTCTATATCTTAATATTAATGATTATTTTGAATTTATTAAATAAAGGTCTATATTTAATAACCTTAGAATAATCTACAATTATTTAAAAATAGTAAAATTTGTTTGTTTTTAATAGAGTGATAATTGGTATAGTTTTATGGTCTCACAAGTGGTTTAATTTATGTCAAGAAATTAGATAATCTAATCTAAATAAATTCTGATTGTAATTTGTCACTTAAAATTGGATCTCTCTAGATTTTAATATTATCGAAACACTAAATCCAATAAGAGTCTCTTAAATTGTCTTTCAATTAGCGAAATAATTAATGATGGTATCTTAATTACTTAAAAAGTAAAGAAAGATCGGTCGTTTTGTGATATTTAACGACTATAACCAATTTATTTATATAATATTGAGTAATTTTTGTATCGATAATCAATAAAATATATCAAGATGAAAATAATTCTTTTTGCTAGATTTCATTATCATTGGTATTTATTTCTTTAATTGGTGTTATTTAATTATTTTACTCTAGTTAATTTTATTGATTTATTTATTTTTGTTAAATTTAAATAATTTCTTAACCGCCACATTTTATTTTTATTTTCCTTAAAAGAAATAGATTTATCATTCTCTGTGGATACGACTCTACTCACCTTAAACTCATCTTTTGTAAAATAGATATTTTTATTTTTGGTTGGATTGATACAAGAAAAAAAAGAATGAGAAAGAGATATGTTGCATTTTGATTGAAAATTCATTCATTTACACTTCAGTTATGAAAAATTGAAAAATCATTTGACATTTTTGTATACTGTTTGCTATTGACTATACATTTGAATAACAAGAACTCAAGTTTTGTTTTCTATTTGTTTGAGAAAAAAAAATTAGTTGATATCATGAGAATTATGTGGATTAATTATATATTTCCTTTGGTACGCTTTAACCTTCAAATACCACTTTTATCTTACCCTTTATCCTATCTCCATTACAATCAAACAAAAAACCTTTAGATTGATACATGAAATTCAAATTTTTAAATGGTAAAGATTTGATATATTTATAAATATATGGTATTGTCATTCCATATTGTTAATTGGAACAATATATATACATTTTACACCCTTTCGAGTGCATTTGAGTGAACTCTTGGAGAGAATTGTTGAATCTTATTGTTTGGATTTCATAAGAAATTGTTGGAATGTGTAATGGTTGTTTTAGTGCAGAACATTGTGAAATACTTACTTTTGCGATTATATTTTCAGTCTAACTCTTTTGGTATTTATTGATTTAAGAGTTTGGAAGAAAAATAAATTATTAGTTTTAGTTTTATTTGAATTAGAGATGTTTAAGAACAAGTATTATCAAGATGTAAGAGAATTTGATAGGGATAAAATGAGTGTAGTATTTGTAATTGATTTGAGTACTATTTTAAGAAAATATTATATTAATTATGGTGATTGATGTGCTACATTTGTCAGAAGAGATGCATGGGGAAATATAGAGAAAAATAGACTTAATTGGAGCAATTATGCTAAGAATGGAAAATTGGACAACATTGATATTTTATTAGCACATAGGACGTTGAATTCAAGGGGCAATGTAAAACTTTTGAAAATTTTTATTTCATTCATAATATTTAGGGATGTGAAATTTTGGAAAAATTATAAATGTCAAAACATTTTATTTAGATTTTTTATTTGAAGTTTTTTTGATTTATCTCTTAGGGAATTTTATTCTTTCCTAAAAAGCATTTTGAATAATTTTTCCTAAGGTAAAAATAGGAAAAATTTATCTTTACTTTTAGGGTTGCAGCTAGCCTCATTAGAGTATATATATATATATTCTTTATTCTTGACTTGAGAAGCAAACATAATTGAGTAAAAGTGCCGTTGCCGTGGACTTCATTATTCTTCTTGTCATTCTTCAAATTTTTTGAAACAATAAAATCAATTGTGATTTTTATTTTCATTATAAATTCATTCTAATTTCTTTTCTAATCAAAAGATTAAAGAAATCTTGATAAATAAAAATTATGAAATTTAAGTGATTTTATTGAATTGATATTTATAAGTATTTGTTTAATCTCTATACCATAATATTTATGATTGTTTTGAATTTGTTAAATAGAAGTCTACATTTAATAACTTTAGAATAATTTACAACCATTTAAAAACAACAATATTTATTTGTTTTTTAATAGAGCGGTAATTAGAATAATTTTATGGTCTCGCAAACGGTTTATCTTATATCAAGAGATTAGATAATCTAATCTAAATAAATTTTAGTTAGAATTTGTCACTTAGAATTTTGTTTCTCTAGATTTTAATACTATTGAAATACTAAATGTAACGAGAGTTTTTTGGATTATCTTTCGATTAGTAGAGTAATTAATATGGTATTTTAATTACCGAAAAAATAAGGAGAGATTGGTCATTTTATGGTATTTAATGACTATAATCAATTTATTCATATAATATTGAGTAATTTTTGTATCGATTATCAATTAAATATATCAAGATGGAAATAATTTATTTGGTTAGATTTCATTATCATTGATATTCATTTCTTTAATTAGTGTTATTTAATTGTTTTGTTCTTATTAATTTTATTGATTTATTTATTTTTATTAGATTTAGATAATTTTTCAACTCTTCTATATTTAAGTTTTCGGTTTTTTTAACTGATGCGTCTTTGGGTTTCTTTGCATATGTCCATGATGTATTAAATTTTTGTATTTTTCTATCATGGAATTTTAGTTTGATCAATTATATTTCTCATATTTAATTCACCTTTTTCTCATATCACAAATTTAATAAACTTACGTTTTTTTTTAAAATAAAGTTTGCAAATTTTGCCAAGACCGTGTTTAAAGTGTTTGTGTGATTGATATTAAAATGATTTAAATATTTAAAATTTTCCAAATTCAACTAAACTAAATAAGCTTATAAAAAATGATTAGCTACATGAGTGAAAAATATGTGTTTATGAAATTGGTTAGCTTTTATTACATGGCTCTATCAGACGAGAGACAGAGGATCATGACGACACCGCATGATAGGGCAACGGGTCAAGTCCTTGACTACCCAGAAGCTGTTCTTATAACTCATCCTTCAAATCCTATCCTCGGCGGAGAGGTGAATTCCTAAATTTTTACCTTTCTTTTTTTTTTTTCACTAGGAAAGACATAGATTTAAATCTATAATTACCCGTATTTCAAATTAACTACATAACCATTAGAGCTATTTAATTATAATGAGATTCAATTGAAAACTATTTAAGGATTTATATATTAAAAATAGCTCTTCATGGTATTGTTAAACAAAACGTTAACTCAAATTTTGAAATCATAAAAATAGAATATCCAGATATGCTTGAAGGTTTAATGCACAATTTTATTAAGGGAAATGCATTTTTTTTTCATGGCCATTTTGATCTTAAAAAGCAAAATGGGTGATGTGCAAAGTGCTGTCCCATCCACTCCCATTGGTCTTTAAAGTCATTTTACCCCTTGAAGGATAGCATTTCTCCTATGGAGTTATAGCAACAGGTAATTTTGCAATTCTCAAAATTAAAATATGGTTAAAATATGCAAATCTCGGATATCAAGGCTTTTCCTTTTTTTCATTTTACACAATTAAGCAAGACAAGCAATCAAACTATAACCAAATTTTATTTTTGGCTTGGTTTTAGAATTGTAATTGTAATATTTGAATTATTAGTTTGATTTGATTTATATATTTTAGAATTAAAATAAAATTAAAACTAGTATTTAAAAAAGATTGTGAAACTAAAATAAAAAACTGAACTATAAACAAATTATAAGAACAAAGAAAAAGTATGAAAAAAAAATCATGCAAGAGTCATTCAAATCAAATTCAAATCGAAAAGGAATTAGAACCCTATCAAAATTGAAACCATTTGATTTTAAAGCTATAAACAAATCTTGGCGATTTGGTTTAGAAATTGAAATTAAAACTATAGTATTTCATTTTTTTTATTATAACGAATTTGAATTTTGAATCAAGAGTTTAGAAGAAAAGAGTGTTATGACTAGGCTCTATCCTTTGGGACTTGAAACTATACTCCCGATCATTGTTTTGGTTTTATTTTATTTATTATTATTTTTTTTTTGGATAAAGAGAAGCTGTTTAATTTTGTTTCGATTTTGATTGGGTCTGAACTTTGAAACATATCAAACATATAGAAATCGGTGAGAGAGAGAGAGAGAGCGCAACAACAGTACGGTTGTATAGTTGAGTTGTTGTGGGGTGACGAAATGCAGGTTGATGACAAGTATCAATACTCAAGTGAGCACCAAGATGACAAGGTCCATGGTTGCATAAGCTTCCACCCTCAAGTTGGATTTTGGGTCATCACACCCAGCATCGAGTTCCTTGGCGGTGGGCCCTTCAAACAAGAACTTACCTCTCATGTCGGCCCAGCTCTCCTTTCGGTATGCGTTCTATTCCTTTGTTTTTTTTTTTAATTTTTTTTAGTTATATAAGAATTTAAATATGAAATTATCAGATTGAGAGAGAAATATTTATATCATTAAATTATGCTTTTGGGATCATTTTTTTTATGGCACCAATCCTCGAACCTGGGATGGAAATCTAACCCAAGGGTAGTTTCACCACAAAGATTACAACGAATTGGTTCCACTTTTTTTTGCCAAATATAAATAAATATTATTTTAGCAACGAAAGTTCATTTTTTTTTCTTTTTATCTTTGTTAAACTTTAATATTATTTGCTACACTAAACTTTTATTTTCATCTAAATAAAACAAAAAAAAATATTTTTAATTAAATTATATCTAATAGAGCTGAGGGGCAGTTCCCCCCTAATTTTACATAACCAATAATTAGATTAAACCAGCAATCTCAATTTGCGACCAAAATGGAATAAATATAACTGTGAGAGCAAATGAGTCTCATATATTTATGCTATTAAAAGAAAAAATTATAAGAATTCACTTTTTTCAACCAAAAGAATAAAAGATTGAAATAATATAATTTCACAGAACTTATGCATTATTTATTGAGCTCATATAAAATGCTACAAGGTATAATGTAAAATGTTCATGCAAGTCTAATACATGAATTACAATACAAAATTGAACCAAAGAATAAGCGGAAGCAAAGTATACCTCCAGCCATGGATTCCGACGACTGTAACTCCCTTCTCAGTATCTCTGGACGTGCAAGAAACCTTCTAAACTCTCAATTTTCTCTTTAGATGGTGTGTGAAACTAATGAATTGAATTTAAGAACCTTTGCTATGATTGCCCCTATTTATAATGGTTGTGTCATCAATAACTATTATTGAGATCCATACTTGATTATCCCTTTGGTGAGTGAAGAATTCCTTATTTTCAGAAATGGTTTTGTAGGGTATGGAGGGTGATGGGCCACCATCCTGGTCTTACATTCTCCCACTTGGTCCATTCATCCGACTTGGTGACTTTATCCAATTCGAAACTTAATGGAAAAGCATACATGAATCACACTGATAAGTCCTCAAATTCAGCGAGTATTGTCTCCTGTGTATCACAATGCATGCTACTTCCTAGCCTTATGGTAACCATCTTTATGAATAAACCCTATATTTATTCGGGATCCATTTTCATGAAATTTTCTCAAAACTGGAATGTGCACAAATTTTTATATGAGAAAATTCAATTCGAAATTCCATTAAAATTGGGATTTGAATCCATATTTACAACATGATCCCTGAATTTAACTGGAGGTATGCCTTTTGTCAGGGGATCAGCAAGCATGCATTCGGTACTTAGATGTTGGATTACAACCTTATTTTTCATTATACGTTCTCTTGTGACTAAATACTTAATGTCGATATGCTTATTTCGACTATCACTCTTATTATTTTTAGCTAGAAACACCGCAGCTGAATTATCACAAAATATGTTTAATGGCTTAAGGTACAGAATCCAAAATCCTTAACCTAGACATGAAACTTCGTAGCCACACCGCCTGTGACGTAGCCTCAAAACACGCCACAAATTCAGTTTCCATAGTAGAGGTCGCAGTCAATGTCTACTTAGCACTCCTCCACGATATAGCTCCACCAGCCAGGACAAAAATATATCCAGATGTTGACTTTTGAGAATCAACACAGCCAGCAAAGTTCGAGTCCAAGTATCTGACCACCTCAAAATTATCGGTTCTCCTATATGTGAGCATGTAGTTCTTGGTGCCTTGCAAGTATCGTAACACCTTCTTTGCAGTCTTCCAATGTTCCAAATCGGGATTACTTTGATATCGTCCTAACATTCCAACTGCATGCGCTATATCAGGTAGGGTACAGATCTGTGCATACATAAGGCTTCCAACTACAGAAGCATACAGAATATTGGTCATTTGTTATCTTTTCAATTCCGTCTTGGGACACTGGTCCAAACTAAACTGATCACCTTTGACGATAGAAGATACACTTGATGAGCAGTCGTGCATTCTGTATTTCTTAAGAACTTTCTTAATATAGGTTTCTTGAGATAGTCCGAGAATCTTATGAAATCTATCCCGATGTATCTTAATGCCAATGACATAAGACGCATCACCTAAATCTTTCATGGCAAAGTTCTTTAGAAAGGAACTGTTTCACCTCATGCAACATCCATTTATCATTGGTTACAAGTAGAATATCATCCACATACAGCACTAGGAAGCAAATTTTACTCACATTTACCTTCTGGTATATACACTGATCCACAACATTTTCTTCAAAACCAAATAAAGAGACTGTCTCATGGAATTTCAAATACCATTGGCGGGAGGTTTGCTTCAATCCATATATAGATTTATTAAGTTTACAAACCAAATTATCACCGTCACTAGAGAAAAATCCTTCTGGTTGATACATGTAAACATCTTCCTTTAATTCTCTATTTAAAAATGTCGTTTTCACATCCATTTATTACAACTCTAAGTCAAAATGTGCAACAATCGCCAAAATAATACGGAGGGAATCTTTCTTAGATACTAGAGAAAAGATCTCCGAATAATCAATTTCTTCCCTTTGAGTGAACCCTTTAGCAACAAGTCTGGCATTGTATTCTCAATGTTATCAAATGAGTCAGTTTTTATCTTAAAAACCCATTTACATCTAATGAATTTTACCCCATAAGGCAATTTTACAAGATCCCAAACTCCATTACTTGTCATGGAGTCCATCTCATCTTTCATGATTTCTAGCCACAAACTCGAATCGTTAGAATTTATGGCTTATGAAAACGACTCAGGATCATCTACGGCACCAACATTGTAATCAGACTCTTAGAGGTAGACTACATAATCACTAGATATTGTTGACCTCTTAATCCTAACAGATCTCCTGAATGT
The DNA here is from genome assembly GCA_033439265.1 of Dillenia suffruticosa. Taxonomy (NCBI): domain Eukaryota; kingdom Viridiplantae; phylum Streptophyta; class Magnoliopsida; order Dilleniales; family Dilleniaceae; genus Dillenia; species Dillenia suffruticosa. Next base: position 7,272,262 of record JAVTVX010000027.1, read on the forward strand.
CGGCTCAACAGTCTCTCTAGGAAAGGGCTATCCAACTTGACCTGTTCCGGTATCAGCAGATTATGGAATATTTTGATTGTCATCTGTAATTGGGTCAACGTCCATGGGTACTGGAGGGATGCTTTGAATGACAATCATCCTTTCACTTGAAGTGGAAGACATACTTGATAGATTCCTTTCAAGGATTAAGTCTTGAAAGGAATCCCACTCACTAATCAAGTGATCCTCAAGAAATTTTGCATTCCTCGATTCCACAAATCTAGTATGATAAGATGGACAATAGAATCTGTATCCCTTGGACCTCTCAACATATCCAACAAAATACCCAATAATGGTTCTTGGATCCAGTTTCTTTTCTTGTGGATTATAAACCCTTACTTCTGATGGGTATCCCCAAATGCGTACATGTCGCAAACTGGGTTTCCAACCTTTGAGCATTTCGAATGGGGTTTTGGAAACTGCCTTACTTGGAACCTTATTTAATATGTACACAACAGTTTTAAGAGCTTCAATCCACAAGGATTTAGACAATTTAGAGTTAGACATCATGCTCCTTATCATGTCCAACAATGTCCGATTTCTTCTTTCAGCCACATCATTTTGGTCTGGAGAACCAGACATGGTATGTTGGGCGACAATCCCAGTTTCTTGAAGAAATCGAGCAAATGGACCAGGTGCTTGTCCATTTTCAGTATACCTCCCATAGTATTCTCCACATCTATCCGATCTCATTATCTTTATTTGCTTACCGCATTATTTCTCTACTTCTGCCTTGAAAACCTTAAAGGCATCCAACACCTCATTCTTATGACGAAGGAGATAGATATACATATAACGTGAGTAATCATCAATAAAAGTGATGAAATACGTTTGGTCATATGAGTCCATATCCGGACAACATATGCCTGTATGAATGATCTCTAACAGATCTATGCTCCTCTTGGCACCTTTCTTTGACTTATTGGACTGTTTACCCTTAATACAGTCCACACAGGTTTCAAAGTCACTAAAATCTAGAATACTAAGTACTCCATCATTTACCAACTTTTTAACCCTTTCGATGGAGATATGTCATAATCTTCGATGCCACAACATAGAGGAATTTTCATTTATGATACACCTTTTCACACCAATATGTATTGTGTTACAACATGTGTTATCTTACAAATTAATTCCGTATAGTCCGTCAATCAATAGACTCGTACCAACGACATTTGAATGCAAAAGTAATGTCATTGTATTATTGAATTGGAAAGAATATCCGAATTGTACAAATTTTGATATAGAAATTAGATTTCTATAAAAACTTGGTATAGAAAAAATTCTTACCAACTACAAGACATGTCCATTAGTCAAAATGAGCTTGCGATCTCTAATGACTTCTATATGCGAGCTCATCTTGTTTCCTGAATAGATGAATTGCTCACGGCCCACTGGTTTCCGCAAGTTTTGCAAACCCTGCAACACATTCGTAATATAAATTTAGCATCCAAAATCAATCCACCATGTGTCATAAGAAGTCTAAGTTATAAGAGATTCATAACATACAAAAGAGATTTCTGTACCTTTGGCAGCAAGCCATTTCTGAAATTTGGCACAGTTCTTCTTTTTGTGTTCTTTCTTTTTACAGAAGAAACACATAGACTCCTTTTTTACAATTGGGTCAGGTCCCTTTGTCTTTCCTTTCAGTTTAGCTTTTCCTTTTGCCTTTCCTTTCATGACCAAATATGCACTACTGGTTCCCTTCTTCATTTCCATGAGCAACCTCCTTTCTTCCTGTAAACACATGGTCATCAACTCATTGATGAACCATTTAACTTTATGCGTGTTATAGGAAATTTTGAAGGGATTATAAGTCTGTGGAAGGGTGTTCAGAATATAGTGCATTAGGAAGGATTCAGACATCTCCACCTCAAGAGTCTTTAGTTGGACCACTATATCCCAGATCCTTATGATGTGCTTGCGTACTTCGTGGATAGTGGTGAGTCTCTTCGATGAGAACTCCATAATCAAGGTGCTAGCAATAGCTTTATCAAATGTCTCGAATTGCTCATCAATTGCCTTAAGAAGGGCACCGACGTCATTATGCTGATTGACGGACGGAGCCGTGGATGCCAGTTAATATTTTATCCTTAATGAATATCGTACTGAGACGATTAGGTCGCTTCCAGAGCTCATAAAGAGCTTTGTCCGCTGTAGAGCTGGCATCCATTATCTTAGGCAGCTCGTCATGCCTGATAACATAATTTAAATCATGTCATCCCAAATTGAAAAGTATTTTCTCTTTCCACACCTTATAGTTCTCACAATTTAATATGAGAATTTGAACGATATCAACGGTTTGTATAGCTGCAAAAAAAATGCTTACAAATTTTACAAGACAGCATCACTCATGCACCAGGAAATTGCCTGTGGGCTGAATTTTTAATTCATATTAGATTTATTATACTTTATGAAAAAACTGACAATATTACTTAATTTTCTAATGTCTGTAGGCTAATTAGGAGAAATTATATAGAAAATCTTTCCCTGAATTAGAGTTTCCCTACAAGACAGTATCACTCATACACCAGGAAAGTCCTCAGATAGGTGGTGGGTCACATGGGACCGCTTAAGAACCAGCTAACCTTGACTTATCTCCGTCTTGTTGACAGCACTTTCCTAAACATGCACTTGATCTGTTGAACTCGAAAAACCTTGTAGGAGAAAATTCTAAAGTCAGGTAGACTATCCACATATCTAAGTTATCCAGTCTTGTCATCTAATTCTGAATAATTATTTTTAATACGACTAAAATTTCTGTGGGATAAAATTTGACATACAAAAATAAATAATCACAAATATTTTTTTTTTATTTTATGTGGTCAAAATATCCCAATATATAATTTCTTTCATATTAGAGCTACTGTGACTATACCCCAACAATCATAAATCATACGAACCACAAGAATATTTTTCTTAAATTTTATGTAGATTTTAACCTTTATTTTGCATGCGTCTTTATATGCAAAAGCCATACAAAAATTAATTTATACAAAATCATAAAGTTTCAAATATTTTATAATTTTGTACGGGTTTTAACCTTTATTTTACACGTTTCTCAATGTGTAAAAAACCATATAAAAATTAATTTATGTAAAATACACAAATTTTGATTTATGTGTGATACAATAACACACATAAATCTAAAAACTTTAATTTCAAATTCTAAAAAATGACCCAAATATGAATTTAAAATTAAAAACTGAATTTTTCATTTTTTTAAAAAATCCAAAGGATAAATCTGTAACATTTCAAAATATGTTGGGACCAATCTGTAACATTTCAAGGTTTATCGGGTTTTTTATAAAGTCCGGGGACCAATGTGCAACATCATAACAGTTTGTAAGTTTTTGAAAGGTCATAGGGACCAGATTGCAACAGACCAAAAACGTTTTGAGCAATATCGTAATTACAGAAAATGTTCGGGCAGATCCATTATTTTTAAAAATTGTAGACCAAAACGACCTCGTTTTGGTCTGCATTCGGGTCTTCTTCACCTGAATGGACCCTGAGGGTCCTGACCCAGTCCGGCGGGTCTGAATGTCGGAATGTTGTCGGAAAGTGCAAAAAAACTCCATATTTTGCTCTGAAAACATAAAATTATTCGAAATTTCATGTAAAACTCATTTCCAACCTCAAAACTTCAAAATTTACTCAAATTTGGGCCAATTTTTAAAAAATTTAGAACCTAAAAAAAAAAAATTGAAAATTTTGTCGGAAAATGCAGACAGAGCTTCTAATGGCTCTGATACCAAATGTAAAATGTTCATGCAAGTCTAATACATGAATTACAAAACAAATTGAACCAAAGAACAAGAGGAAGCAAAGTATACCTCCAGCCATGAATTCCGGCGACTGTAACTCCCTTCTTAGCACCTCTGGACGTGCAAGAAGCCTTCCAAACTCTCAATTCTCTCTTTAGATAGTGTGTGAGACTAATGAATTGAGTTTAGGGACCCTTGCTATAGTTGTCCATATTTATAATGGTTATGCCATCAACGACCATTATTGAGATCCATACTTGGTTACTCCTTTGGTGGGTGAAGAATCCCTCACTTTCAGAAATGGTTTTACAAGGTATGGAGGGTGATGGGCCACCCTCCTGTTCTTCTAACTCTCATACATGGTTTAACGTTTAGACATTTGGGAGTGACCACTATGCGGGTGTGGACATGCGAATGAACTTTAAAGATGAAAAGCCCTGGAAGAAGGTTTTTGGACCTATTTTTCTCTATCTCAACTCTCATTCTTCCACAAGAACCACCTTAGGCCATGGCCATCAACTACAAAAAAACACAGTTTTAGCCACGAATTTTCGCAACAGAAAAAATTCGTCACTATTTTGTGACTAATTTAGCGATAAAAACTTTTTCGTTGCTAATTTGTTACAAAATTTGCGACGAAAAGAAAGTCGTGGCTAAATTAGCGACGGATACATCATTTGTGATTAAATTCGTCACTAATTAGTGACGAAAAAATTTTCGTGGCAAAATTTGTCGCTAATTGGAGAAAAAAAATTTTTCGTTGCAAATTTTATCGCTATAGCAACGAATAATATTTCGTGGCTAAATTTTGCTACGGTTTTAGCCACAGATTTAAAATCTGTCGCAAAATTTAATCTTTTTTAAATAGAATTTTATTTTTTTATTTTTATTTTTATTTTATTAATATGTTATATTTAAGTTAAAAATTAATTTAGCAAGAGATTTGTTTTCCGTCGCTAAATTTAGCGACGAAAATCCTAGTCCGTCACTAAATTTTTTATATATAATTAAATAAAATATAATATTAATATAATATTTAAATTAAAAAATTAATTTAACAACGACGAAATTTATCCGTGGGTAATTTAGTGACGAATTTTTAAATTCGTCGCTGAATCAGCGACGAATTTCTAAGTTTGTCGTTGAATTTAATTTTTTTTAATTAGAATTATATTTTATTTTATTAATTTATATTAACAAATCATATTATTATTTTATAATATTTTAATTTACATTTTATTTTATTATATTATATTTCATTTTTTTAAAAGAATAATATTATTTAAATCTAAAAAAAACCATATATTTTATTTTATTTAAATTATATATATATATTAATTAAATTATTTTTTTTCTTTTTTTGTTTGATTTAATATTTTTTATTATTATATAGACACCTTTTATTTTATTTGTATTATTTTATTCAATAATACAAAATTTTTAATTAAATATTAATCTGGCGAACATGATGGGCGGGCACCCACACATGCACACACGGGCGCCGGGCATAGGCAGGCATGCGCCCTGCTGGCGCGCCTCTGGGTGCGCATGCGTGCGCACCTCAGGCGCCTGCATGGGCGCCAGTGCATGCACGCACGCACCGACATCCGCCCTTCATTGTTTTAATGCTAAAAAAAATCCTAATGCTATTGAATAGATTCGAATCTTGGATCTCGGATTTGAACGGAAGATATGTCACCACTACACCACCGCTTACTGTTGTGTGATAATATATTTTTTTTCTTTCTTCCTCCTCATTTTTTTTCTATTCTCACTTTTTTTCCCTTTCTCTTACTCTCATCTCTATTTTTGGGTTTTTTTTTTTCCTTTCTATTCTCATTATTGAAATTTCTTATATATAATAATTATATTGAAATTTTTTATATATTCAAACGAATAAAAATATTTTGTGATTAAATATATAGATTTTTAAAATTATTAATATATTGTAATTTATTGATAATTATAATTTTATATTATTAAGATGTCGTAATCCATTTTCAAACTAATGATTAAAAAAATAAAATAAAAATGAAAAAGAATAATAAAATAATAAAATAAAAGAAAAAAGAAGAAAACAAACTATCATATTAATATATTTTTAATTAATTTATTATTTCATTTTAAATTAGTATTTTATTATTTTGTATTTTATTAAAAATTATCATATTTATTATTTTTAATTAATATTATTTTAGGTTGGTGGTTTAAATAAAAAAAGTTATTATATTTATTATTTTAAATTGTTATTATATATTATTTTGTTATTATTAGAAAAATGTGAAGGAAAGATAATAAGTAAAGAAAGTTATTATATTTATTATTTTAAATTGTTATTATATATTATTTTATTATTATTAGAAAAATGTGAAGGAAAGATAATACGTAAAAAAAAAAAATTATATTACACACTAACATTTGGTTTGGTGGTTTACAGGTTTATGTTTATGTGTGTGCGTGCAGGTGTGCAGGAGTTCGAACCACGGTGGAGGCAAAGCAGCATTTTCCAGCAATTAAGTGAGGAGGGTTGACGCTGGAGCGGGCGTGCTTGTAGGCGGGGGTGCTGGCTCGGGCGGGTGGGCAGCTTGCATGCTAGTGTTGGCTCGGGTGGGTGGGGGTGGGTGGGGCCTGTCCAGGCATGTGGCTTCCAGGCTAGTGCTTGCTCAGGTGGGCGGGGCCATCTAGGCACGAGCTGGCTCGAGTGGGCAAGGGCCCGTCCAGGTATGTGCGCTCCCTGGGCATTCCGACGAATTTAGAATCAGCGACGGATTTTTTTTATTCATCGCTAAATTAGGGACGGATAATTTTTCGACGGACTTTTTTTTCTTAAATTAGCAACGGATTTTAGCGACAAAAATTATTTGTCGTTAAATTTAGCAACGAATTTTAGATTTTGTCGCTAAATTTAGTAACGGATTTTTTTATGTCGGTAATTTAGCGACGGTAATTTTTCGTTGCTAAATTTTGTGACAAATTTTAGCGACGAAAAATTATTCGTCGCTAAATTTAGCGATAAATTTCAGATTTTCGTCGCTAAAATTAGCGACAAATTTCTAATTTTCGTTGCTAAATTTTGGCGACGAGTTATTAGCGATGAAAAATTTTTCGTTGCTAAATCCGTCACAAATGTTTTTAGCGACGAATTTTTTTTAAAATTTTCGTCGCTAAATTTGTGGGTAAAAGCCTGTTTTTTGGTAGTGATCCTCTTTGACAAGATGCCATACGACAGGTAAAATTTGTGTCTCCACCTTCTTCTTCTTCTTCTTCATTTCCTTTGTCACTTAATTCTTCTTCTTCTTCATTTCCTTTGTCACTTAAGAAAAGCGACTGCACTTTAAAGCTGTAGACAAATTTTATTTATTAGATGTTATCTGAAGCCCAAAGTTGGCCATATAATTTCCCACGCTCACCGGACTACATCACCGGGAATCAATGTGGAACAATCATGGGAGAATTGCTCATTAACGACCGGTACCTCATATACCTTTAAAATATCGAAAATGTTATACATATTACATTATTCAAATCTTCAAAGTTGAAATTCTTCCTCACTAGACCATAGGGTAAAACCACAGGGCATGCTATTTATCTTGTTTTTAGAAGATTGTACAATTTAAGAAGTTAAATGTAGAATTTTGTTTTTAATTTCTCTTATATATTTAGGTATGTAAGAAAAGATTGTCTGTTTGGGAGTTTTGCTTATGTTGGACCAGCTGCTGCTGGACCTGCCGGATCTTGGCAAAGGGAATCCAAGGTACTAACTGCACTCTTATTATTATTAATTTTTTATAATCAATTTATATCCGAAATCATAATCTGATTAATTCTATTTGAGTATTATCAGAACAAATTTAGGGAGAAGCTTTTCCTCCATTCTTAAGTTTTGAATTCAAGAGTTGATTAAGCGATGTATCACTCTTATCCATTGGGACGACTATTGCATACAAACTACACTCTTATAGTAGTTGATTCTAAGTTAACTACAAATTTTTTCCCCAGCAAATATGTTACTTCGTGTACCAGTATATGCAGGGATATCAGTTTAGGGTTAGGGCAGACAAGAAGGGGTATTTTCTGATAAGAGGAATCAGACCTGGGAAATTCAGTTTATATGCATCTGTGCCCGGAATTCTTGGTGATTACAAGTATGAATCTGATGTAACCATCAGCCCAGGTGCCTTTCTGACTCCTTAATTTTTTTTTTCCCTTCATTCTTATCAAATTGAAATATTTGATATGTGCCTATTGCACTTAAACTGTCACCATGGATGATATATTTAGTGTTGCAGATGAACCGTGCTGTGCATGAGCAATTCAATGAGTCAAACACCATCCATCAAAATTTGCAGTTGAAACAAATAAAAAATAAATTCAATTCATTTCAATTGATTTTTGACATATATATATGTTTTATTTTTTGAGAGGAAAATATTCAATTGAAATAAATTTTATTGCTTGAAACTATCAAAAAAAAATATCGTAGTTTGATTCTAAATTTATTATCTATGAAAATCATATAAGACTACAAATTCAGCGAAGAGTTCAATTCAAAATTTCTTTCATTTTTTTTTTTGCTAATTACAATTCATCTTTTATAGAATTAGAATTGAAGTCCATTATTTACTTCATATAAACAACAACAGTTGGAATTTGGTGTTTTTGATTTTTGGCTTTTCTCATGTGCCCTTAGTTCGTCCTAACATTTATAAATTGGCATTACAGGGACATAGGGAATGGCGTACCTCGAAGAACCACTTGGCAAATAAGATTTGAACTCCGAAAGTTATTGCGTGGAACTTATACACTCCAAATGGCCTTAGCATCTGCATGCTTTGCCGAAGTCCAAGTACCATGCTATCCTATATCACCATTACTTCCTCTATTTTTCTCCCAAATTAAATTCACTAACATTGTTACAATTTTTTTTTTTAAAAAAAATTTTGGGTTCCAAAGATTAGGTCTAATAATCCTTTGGCAAAGGTTCCACATGGAACAACAACACTGATAGGCAGGGATAATGCAATTGTTAGACATGGGATTCATGGATTGTATTGGCTATTTAGCTTTGAGGTACCAGGTACTCTACTCTTAAAAAGAAGCAACACAATTTACTTGCTCCAAACTAGAGCTCAAAGCAAATTTTAGGGAGTCATGTATGGCTACATTCGCCTCGAAGGGCTGCCACATCTGAAAGCGAACTCGACGTGCACCGTCCACAGATGATAAAGAACCATGATGTGTTGTTCCTTCCCTTTGCAGTGAGATAACGATTTATGAGAAATGAGGACCACGTTGCACAATAAGATAGAGCTTAACATTTAATTAGTATAGTCAGTAACTTAATTTTCGGAACTTCTACTAGGTATTTGGTGTTAAGCCAAATGCATGAATTTTCCATTGGAAAATAAAACTGTCTCATTACATCATGTATATTATATGCCATGTTTGACTATGTAATTGGATTTGAATCACGCCCCTAACCATCAGCGTTTCACTCAACAACTAGAAATGAAGAAAGGACGACCAAAACCTCAACCCCATCCCATCTAATCAATATTTTGCATTTGTTATTGTTAGGGAGGAAAAGGTAAATTTGCGACGGACAAGTTAAAAACACTCAAAACTTTATTCACGGGATCCACCCACAAACGATAAACAAACTTACATTTCATTTGGGAAAACACCAAAGTAAAATAAAGTTCTTAAATAGCCTTAGGGTTAACTTAATTAATCGGAAAGCCAAATAAACCAATAAATTAAAGACATAACAGAACGAAAAAAAAAATAGAAAAGAAAAGAAAAAAAAAGGGTGAAACTGCAACAAAATCAAACATTGGCAACTGGTGCTATATTTGGAGAGAGAAGACGAAGCTTGAAGGCAACTGCAGCAAATCGAACAAAGGTGCTGATGGGTTGAAGATCCCAGCTAAATGAAAGATGGAGATGGTGGCGACAGTGTCTGCCATTGCTAATGCTTCAAAGCTTTGAGTTATTGGCTATTTATGCACCAATGTCTCTCCTTTTTTATCCCAAACAGGGGCGGACCTAAGAAGAGTTAATTGTCGGTGATTGCGCTTTTTAATTTTTTAAAATTCAATTATTGTTTGTAAGTCATATTTAATTTTGTGCCCGATTAATTATAATTTTATCCCCTGTTTATCTTTTTTAGAATTCATTTATTTAACTAAATTATACATAAATCTTTTTTATAAAAATGGTTGACATAACAAAAATAAAATATGATATCATTATTATATAATTTAAATTAATAAAAAAATATTTATAATCTTTAAAATTAATAAAAAAAATGTAAATGAAATTGTAACACTAAGAAATATTAATTTGACATTGACAATCTTACTGTGGCTCTTTTCCCTTTCCCTCTCCTCCTTTGCCTAATTTTCACTCTCCTCTCCTCTCCCTCTCAGCCTCTCTTCTCATCCATTTTGTTTTTCCCTTTCCTTTCTCTTTGTCTTTTATCCCAAACTCATTAATTGATTTAATCAACCATTATGATTGATTTAATCAATCATTATGATTGATCTAATCAACTACCAACTATTCAACCATAATAATTGATTTGGTCAATTATTATGATCGATTTAATTATTACAATCGAGTTGGTCAATTACAAATATTTTGTTGATTTAGTCAATTATCAAAATTAATTTAGTTAATTATTATATATTTTGTTGATTTAGTTAATGATTGATTTATTCAATCATTATATATTTAGAAAATTGATTTTATTCAAATTATTTTTCTTCTCACATATTCTATTCCAATTTCTTTCATTTTTTCTACTAGTTAGCTCTTGTATAAATGGGACCACTCTCCACACTTTGTAATCAGTCAAGAGACAAATTTCTCTCTTACAATTAGCTTTCTTTCTTCTCAAGGGATATCCTCCCTCTTATAATTCTTTTTCAATACAAAGAAGGTTCATTTCTTCATTCTTTCTTTTCTTCGTGTTTTTGATATTATATTTTTAATTTTATCATGGCATAATTCTTCAACGTAACATTTGTTCTAGATTGTATGTTTAGAAACACACAAGCAGTCTAATACTGAGATTAAAATTTTTCAACAACCATTAGAGCATGACGGATAACGGATAGCTATTACTCCAAATTCCAATATTCATTGTTTCAAAGCTTTCAAGATAATTCTACCACCCAAAATACCTCAATTGCATGTCAATTGGTTTAAAGATTATGAGATGAACGACAAGAGCAGAGCCTTATGGTAGTTGGGTTATTGTGTTGTCATCCTGATTACACATATAGGGCTTTGATTAGGAAGGTAATAAATGTCCTAAATTTCGAGTCTTCATTGCTTAATCTCCCTTCGATATTGCCTGTCCCTATGAATTTTGCACCTCCTATGCATTTATGTAAGTTTTCTCACCAACTTGAAGAAAGATCATAGTCCGTGTTTTGATGCCTACACCACATCGTCATCACAACAGGAAGTTTTTCAAAAGCTCTTTTATAGTCTAATAGAACAAATACGTAGTTTTAGTAGTTTTCATCTCCCAAGCTTGTAATATGGATCCCTTAGTTCCTTTTCCCTTATGTCCACCCTTTTTCTTCCATATAACATGTACTTAACATGTGAATTTTGCGAAGTAGAGTTCAAATCTTTCAGAAGTTTGTAGATAAAATAAAAGAAATGAAAGATTGCTAGTGTAATGCTAAGGCACGGTGAATAGCAAAGGCTGTCTACACGGATTCATTTAGTCTTTTTATCTATAGGTTGCTGCATATGTAATACAAGTCTATATCTTAACCAACAAATAAAAGTGAATGAAAAGTTTTCAATTTTGTTGAAAAATCAAAGGGATTCTTGGTACTTAGCAAAATGCAAGGAAATGGAACTCCTATCTTACAAATTTTACCGCAGCATCTGAATCATTTTGTTTTTGCTCACCTGACATTAGTCATTTTGCAGTTGCTCTGTTGCATATTATTACAAGTGCCAAACCGGCATTTGCATCCAGACCATTGTGTTCTTCCATTAGTATGGTCTGGCTTCTGCATACCACCAATGCTGCATTACCTTTATATATATATAAAGAGGAAAGAAATGGACATTGCGATTATAGGCATCAGGGAACATATGGATATGTCTCTGACTGGCCAAGCAATTAACTTCCATTCTTTTTCTCTTTGTGGGTTTTGTCACTGTCTGTCCTATTAGAAATTTTGAATCTTTTGGTTCGCTTGCTTACATTAGTTATTGCCCTTTATTCTTTCCATGCTAAACAAGTTAGAATGAGATTTATTCCTTTTGTTTGACATGCCATCAACCGCTCTCAGCCAAAACTCTCACCTAGATTTACCCGCTCGCTTTTTTTGCTTCTTGATTGCTTCAATATCAAGTCCAACATTCTACTCCTTGCCTTCCAAAACATGGTAATGGCCAAAAGCCATTCCAAACATTGGTTTAGTTTACACTTTGCACTTTTTATTGCCTTTCTTTTTCCCTCTACTTCCACCTGCACATATTTCCTTTTAAATTCAATTTCTCCAAATACTAGGGCAGTCTATTTCGAAGGAGATGCATATGTGTCTGGGGAGCACATTGTGGAACTAACAAGAAACCAATTGGATGGCAACTTGCATGAGAGTTCAGGACGAGTAGTGTATGGTAACTTTGTCCAACATAGGGACCATGTCACAAATGAAATAGTAGATTTTGTGATCCATTTTCAATTCATCATAAAGGCATTCAATGGTAATAATTCAGGTGATGGATAGGCTTTCTTCATGGCATCTTCTGTGACCTCATTTGCAGACAATTCAACCGGATTCTGGTTAGGCCTATTTAATTCATTAACAATGATTCATATTGGACTAAGGTAGTTGTTGCGGAGATAGACACATTCAAAAATGACCACGATGCTAATGGGAATTAATGTGAATTCTAACAATTCAGTTACTCGTAGACCTCTAAAGAATAAAATCAACGGTGGTACGATAACCTATGCTATGGTTTCCTATAATTCAACAAGTAAGAGCATGTTCATCAACATCACTCAGAAAGGAGATTTTGGGTATGAATCTATATAACTATCATATGACTTGGACTTGAGGCAGATTTTGCCAGAGTAGATAATTGTTGGATTTTTGGCTTCGATAAGGAATTCAACTGAACTCCACAAGATTCTATCATGGAATTTCAACTCAACCATAAATCCCAGAAGACCCGCTAGGATGACAATGACCATGTTCTCATCTAAATCCTTAACTATCGTATTTTTACGAATAATTTACATTCAAATTTTTAACAGTTTATCTCTATATTTTACTAAATCTGTTATATTTAAGTTTTCGATCCTTCTGACCGGTGTGTCATTGGGTCTTCCTTTCATATGTCTGAATTACCTCAAACGATACTTTCGCATTTTATTCACAATTGAACTAATTTTCAATTTATTATGAATTTTTTCGTTTTTAATTCTATTTTTTCTAATTTTACCACACATCTATTTAAGCATTTTCATCTCTACTATAACTATTTTCTACTCTTGTTATTTAATAGTCCAATACTGAGTGTCATATAATAGTACATGTCTTATTGTAGTTTTATAGAACTTTCCTTTCAAATATAGTAGTATCATGCGATCACAAATAATTCCAGATACTCTTCTCTATTTTATCAAATCTGTTTGAATCCTATAATTCACATTTACATTTATATTGCTATCATTTTGAATGATGGAACTAAAATTTTTAAAGTATTCACTTTTTTGTACATATTTTCTTTTTAATCTAATCATTTTTTCATTGTCATGATAATTATCGCTAAATCTACATCTCATATACTCAGTTTTCGACTTATACAATCTAAATATTTTGGATTCTAGTGTAACCTTCCAAAACTCTAATTTAGTACTAATACATTTTCTAGTTTCATTAACCAATACTATATCATCTGTAAAAAATAAATACGATGATATTTCATTTAAAATATTTTTTGTAATTTCATTTATCACTATTATAAAAAGAATAGGACTTAATTCTGAATCTTGGTAGAGTCCGATATTAATACAAGAGTTATCACTCATACTCACATGTTTTTGCATTGGTTACGGATCTCTCTTACATATCTCTAATAACATTAATATATTTAAAGGAGATCTGTTTCTTCATCAGCGTCCATTAACAACCCTATCATATGTTTTTTCTAAATCAACGAATATCATATGTGGGTCTCTCTGTTGCGCTCTATATGTTTCCATCAAATGCCTTAATAATGGATTGCTTAAGTTGTGAATCTTTCTGACAATAATCCAAATTGATTTTGAAATACACTTATATTCAATCTTAATCTATATTTTATCACTCTCTCCTATAATTTCATCATATGACTCATAAATTTAATCTCTCTATTGTTAGAGTAATTTTATATATCTCTTTTATTTTTATTTAGTGGTACCTGTGTGCTCTCCCTCTATGTTTTGGATATTCTCTTGGTTTGCCGATTTTTGTTGAAAAAAAACCATTAATGTTATTATACTAAATTCACCTAAACAATTTCACACTTCAATTTGAATGTCATTAAGTCATGTGTTTATTATTTTTCATTCTTTTCAAGGCTTCCTTAACTTTGTGGAAATCAATTTTACGTTTAAAATCTCTATTAACCTCTTCTACCAGTATCTTGATTTTTTTTTATATCTATTGTACTGAGATTATCAAAATAATTCCTATAACACTTTTTATATCTTCATTCCTTATAAATATACTATTAATTTCACTTTTAATATAGATAACACCATTTAGATATTTTCTCTCTCTCTCTTAATTTGGCAATTCTGTAAATCTCTCATTCTCTGCCTTTAGTCTCCAGTTTCTTATATAGTTCGTTATACACTTTATTATTTGATTCATAAATAATTTTTTTCACATGTCTTTTTACACTTTGTATTTTTCATATACATCGTTACTACTATTACTTTTAAGGTTCCTATAACACTCTCGTTTGCACATGAATCCTTATTTATTGAGATCTAACCCTTAGATACACCAAAAATCACCTTACCTATACTCTTAATATTGGTGGACATCTGTTTGCACATGTTCTCGAATAATTATGAGAGGACTAATTTGCTAGTTAAATTAATTTGTCTTTAAAAATCGTCATATTTTCTCCTTTCAGATTCCACAACTTAATTCCTGGTAGCACAAATGGAGATACTACTTTTGTTGTTTAGGCACGCGTATATCTATAACTAGAATTCTATATTGAGTTATTACATTTTTTCCAGTATAATCTTACAACGTTTACAAGTCATTCTATCGCCCCTCATAGTAAGAAAGAAGTTTATTTGGCTGATATTTGATCCATTTCTATATGTAACTATGTGTGAATCTTTTTTCTTAAAAAATGTATTTACGAGTACCAAATCGAATGTTGTGTCAAACTCTAAAATGTTATCTCTTATTTCATTTCTACTACCAAATCCAAAGTTATCATATATAGTTTCGAATCATTCATTTTTCTCTCCTACATGTCAATTTTGGTCTTCTCTAATAAATAATTTCTCTCAACTAGGTGTGGTTTTTATAAATTCATCTAAATCCTCTCAAAATTGGTATTTTAATAATTGCATCTATATCTAATTGGAGTACATAGATACTAACTATATTGATTATGTTTTTTTCATCTATTAACTTAACAAGTATAATTTTATCTCAATTCATTCTTATCTCTATTATATCATCTAATAAATTTTTATGTATAATTATTTATATCTCACAAATTTTATGACCATAAGGCTTTACTAATTTAGCTTTCTCCCTCATCTACTTAGTTTCTTGAAAACACATGATATTAATCTTTCTTTTATTCATTACTTCTCTTATTTCCCCTAATTTGTCAATTAAGGATCCTATATTTCAAGTGGTTAAATGAATCCTATCTTCATGAACTATCTTATTTACCCACACTTTGTTAACTCGTCACTACACACGACATCCGATGTAGCGTGTCGCTGAGGGGAAACCGTCACAAAAGATTATAGTTGCCAGAAAATTGCAAGTGGATCAAGCCAAGGAAGAAAAGAATACATATATGAAGTGATAATACTAGGTTTCTTGAGGCCTGGTAACCTTGTGAGATTGGTTGGTTGGTGTCACCAATACAACGAGTTACTCCTAGTTTATGAGTACTTGTGTAATGGAAGCCTCGATTCATATGTATTTGGTAAGACAAAGTCATTTCAATGGGGAGTTAGGTACAAAATTGCTCTTGGTTTGGTCTCTGCTTTGCCGTACTTGCATGAAGAATGGGAGCAATGTGTAGTCCATGGAGGCATCAAATCAAGCAATGTGATGTTGGAGTTGGATTCAATGCCAAGCTTGGCGACTTTTGCCTTGTTAGGTTGATTGATCATGGGCAGCAACACTGAAAAGCTACCCTAGCTGGCATAACCTGGTATTTAGCACCAGAGTGCTTCAATAAGTGCTAAGCTAGCTAGGAATCAGATGTGTCCAGCTATGGGATCGTGGCATTGGAAATCACTTGTGAAAGAAGATCAGTGAATTCCAAGGAAGAAGAACCAAAGGTGATTTTGGTAGAATGGGTGTGGGAACTTTATGGGCAAGGAAGGATTTTGGAAGCAGTTCATGAGAGACTTGGCATGAAATTTGATACCAAACAGATAGAGCATTTGATGATTGTGGGACTGTGGTGTGCATATCCCGACTACAAACTTAGCCCTACTATGAGACAAGCTATAAAGGTTCTGAATTTTGATGCACAATTGCCAAATTTACCCAGGAATATGCCTGTGGCTATTTTCTATACACCTGAACAAGAGATTTGCCGGTGTTCTTGCACTAGCACCTCTTTCACTGCTTCTAGTATCTGCAATTCTTTTGTGGGCAATCCTTCAGGTTTTCTTGAGATAAAGTTCCGCTGGAAATGGGCTTTGATTTTGTTTCTCATTCATTCATGCATTATTTTTTTTTTCTATATTTGTTATAAGTTCAGTTCTATTTTTTCATGTCTCTTAATAAAAATGTGTAATGTTGAAAATGTATTCTTGGAGATGAGTGCATTCTTTCTACTTGAAGTTAATAAACTGACAGTATTGTTCGTAAGGCAATCTTTTATTTATTTGTTTATTCAAAATAACAAACTACAACAATGTCCTCACTCTAGAACAAGAAAAAGAAAATCTCAAAGAAACAATCCAAAATTTATATTTTAGCAGCCTTCTTGAAACCAATCTAGACAATGTCCTCAATTTTAGGCAGCCTTCAATGTGTTTCCAATGTCGATGACAAACCGATATCTAACATCGGTTTTGACAAGACGCTCCATTGCAATGTTTACATAGTCCATTGGTATAACCTCAATGTCCGCTGTTATATTGTGTTCTGCTGCAAAATCAATCATCTCTTGCGTCTCTTTCATCCCTCCTGCTCCACTCCCAGCAACCATTTTCCTTCCTGCCAATTGTCCATATTTCATGTTAGCTTATTAGCACACAAAGCCGTGTATAGTATAAATCAGTATGCTCTCTCACCCATAATAACAGAAAATGCGGGTAGCTCTAGTGGTTTATCCGGTGCACCAACCATAACAAGCTTTCCATTGGTTTTGACCAAATCAAGCAATGGTTGCAGAGGATGAAATGCGGACACCGTATCTATGATACCATCCATTGTGCCCATGGCAGCCTGATTGTAAAACCGCAAGCAAATCAAAACTACTACATACATTAAAGTTAATATTGCATGCGCCCTTCAGCTAAAATCAGAAGAGGAATATTTCCATTAGCTAACCTGCATCTGATCAGGGTCACGGCTGACCAAAAAGAAGTCGGCCCCAAGACTTTGAATCGCCTCATCCTTCTTGTTAGGTGAGGTGCTTATCACAGTGACTTTAGCTCCAAAGGCCTTGGCAAATTTCACGGCAACATGGCCCAATCCACCGAGCCCAACAACACCAACGTGCACGCCAGGCTTGTCAAGGCCAAAGTATTTGAGAGGGCTATACACAGTGATGCCTGCGCACAGCAGAGGAGCGGCTGCATCAAGAGGGAGGTTATCGGGAATGCGGACCACAAAGTGCTCACTGGCAACCATGATGTCGGAGTAGCCTCCGTAGGTAGTGGTTCCGTCATAGTAGGTGGCGCCGTAGGTGAGTACATAAGCGGGGCAGTAGTTTTCTAGATTGTTAATGCAGTTGTCACAGGAGTGGCATGATCCTATTAAGCCTCCAACTCCAACTCTGTCTCCAACCTTGAATTTTTTCACCTTGCTTCCCACCTCTGTTACTACTCCCACAATTTCGTGTCTGCATAATATTAATTACGTTAGAGATGGGAAAAGACATTGGAAGTGTCGCATTGCCCAACAAGGGTTACTAAGTCGGAGGGAATCGAGAAGTAACCTTTATTTTTACTGTGATTCAGTTGACATTGCATTAGACAAAAATTCAAAGAAAAACTTTTAAAGCTACGCAACTTAGAGTATATTTTTCAGAAAAAGAGGGGTTAGATACCCGGGGACAAGAGGGTAGGTGGAGAAGCCCCATTCATTCTTAATGTTGTGAAGGTCTGAGTGACAAATCCCAGAGTACAGCACCTTAAACATTACATCGCTGTCACCGACAGCCCTGCATAAATTTCACAAAGTTATTAATCCTTCTGACATCCCCTGCTCGATGTATCGATGATTTTTTATTTGGTTATGTCTCGAAGCCTTTTGTATTTGAGAGAGAGAGAGAGAGAGAGAACCTTCGGGAGAAGATGAAGGGAGAGAGAACACCGGAGGTGTCTCTTGCTGCCCAACCGATTGCCTTCACTGGGTGTTCTGTTTCCGGTGAATTCTTCTCCATTTCCTTTTATTCTGTTCTGATTGTTACTTTGTGGGGGGGGGGGGGGAGAGAGAGAGAGAGAGAGAGAGAGAGATAGTGTGTGTGTGTATGTGTGTTCGGGAGAAAATTTATGAGGAAACGGTGCAGAGAGTTGTTGGATATGTGTAGCATGAGGGAGCGCTTGTTTATATAGTTGATACTTTGGCTTTGCTGACATATACGGTGAGGCGAGAGAGAGTCTCTCCGACCTGAATGGCTTTGCTGACATAGATGGTGAGTCATTCTCTCCCTCTTTCTCTCTCTCTCTCACCTCACCATCTATGTCAGCAAAGTCAAATTCTCAACCGTAAACAAGCTTATGGCAAAAAGTGAATCCCAGTAACTCCTAATATCTCCCCCTGCTCCACGCAAGTGCCTCCGTAACGAATCTTCTCTCTCTAAATTATTAAATTGGACGATCAAACGTGGGACCCAGTGTCCAACCCAAAAACGAGTCTTTCATTGAGCGGAAAGAGTTATTATTTGCCTGATTCTTAAAATTTGTTCGATTTTTTTAAATTGAACCTTAAAGTTTAAAACGTTATTACGAGATATTCAAACTTCAAAAAATGTAACACGTTATCCTTTCGTCAATAACAACTACAAACTGTCTGTTAAATGTTAACGTGTCATGACGTGACAGTATACCTGGAACGGAGAATGCTGACATATCTCTGACGTGGAATGGCACATCATGAAGTTGCTGACATCACAGCTCGACATAGTTATTTTGATGACGTGGTGATGTCACATTAGCCAAATGGTGGCATTTTTCGTGAATCCGCATGACAGTCTCCGACTTTATCTTTTCTACTCCATATTTCTACTCGTTAGAATGCTTGTTCGACTTGATACAGAGAGAAAGAGAGGGAAAGAGAGGGAAATAGAGAGAGAGAGATGGAAGTGTGAGGATGCAGTGCAGGTGATCTTTCTAGGTCTACATCGCACTCGTACTCTTGCACAGTGGTATAAGATATGAAGATTGCTCTTGTACACACACACTTTCTGTCTCTAAAATTTTTGGGTTTTGAAATAAAAGATGTTCTATTGAAATGTAAATGTGATCTTGATGCCATCTTAGTGACTTTATGGATCTCTCAAAATCCTTCACGTAGGTTCTATGATTGTCCGAACTTCTGGATAAGTTGAGTTTTTTTTTTTTTTTTTTTTTGCACGTGTCCATTTTAATAGTATCTTCCCCTTTCACCTACACTCACGCAATCACTTCCGTACTTTTCTCTTAATGACCTATTTTGTCCCTCATTTATTATATCAATAAACTATATCTTTTCAAAATAAACGTTCAAAAGTGAATCCCAGTAACCTACGATTGATCTATAACATATATATATTATATATATATATATATATATATATATATGCAATTGAGATTTTTCTTATTTTTATATGCAAAACCACATCCCGACCAATTGACAGTAATGGACAAATATGTAAGACTGCATTTGGCTCTTTTTTTATTTTTTTTCCCCTTTAATATGTGTTATTCTATATTACCAACTTTGAGCTATTGGAGAGTTCTATTTATTAATGGTAGGAGACTTTAGCAAGCCAGAGGGCTATGTCACGGGCATAGAATACAATAAATTGGAAAACGTACTCGAAAATGGTGCGGAATATGATGCAGGGTAAGATCACTTGCTTTTACTTTGTTAAATTAAAATTTCAATATGGGAAAAAGTTGTGTTAATTTCAAAAATAAGAAGTAAATTGGGCATTTTGCTTAAAGCGATATAAGAAAGAGACCTAAATCGGGGCAATTTTAAAATATGTTTTTTATATATTTTATATATAAAAGCGATATAAGAAGTAAATTGGGCATTTTGATTAATATGGGACCAGACTTGGTCTGAATAATAATTTTTTATATATTTTTAACATTCTTTGTAGTATAATAAATATAAAATAAAAACATATTAATCATTCAAAATAAAATACAAAACAAATATTATCATACCAAATTAACAATTATATATTATTATGAAAATTAATAATAACAATATTATAAAAAATTAAAAAATTATATCAAGAGTGATATTATTTTTGTAGTGGATCAACTGGCATTTGTCCGACTAAACCCAAATACCAGTTGATCCAATACCAATATACATATTACTCAAGATTAATATATTAAATTTATCAAATTAATCATCCAAATTTCACTATATTTAATTTTTAATGAACCTCCTATGCATTTATGTAAGTTCTCTCACCAACTTGAAGAAAGATCATAGTCCGTGTTTTGATGCCTACACCACATCGTCATCACAGCAGGAAGTTCTTCAAAAGCTCTTTTATACTCTAATAGAACAAATATGTAGTTTTAATCGTTTTCATCTCCCAAGCTTGTAATATGGATCCCTTAGCTCCTTTTCCCTGATTTCCCCCCCTTTTTCTTCCATATAACATGTACTTAACATGTGAATTTTGCGAAGTAGAGTTCAAATCTTTCAGAAGTTTGTAGATAAAATAAAAGAAATGAAAGATTGCTAGTGTAATGCTAAGGCACGGTGAATAGCAAAGGCTGTCTACAAGGATTCATTTAGTCTTTTTATCTATAGGTTGCTGCATATGTAATACAAGTCTATATCTTAACCAACAAATAAAAGCGAATGAAAAGTTTTTAATTTTGTTGAAAAATCAAAGGGATTCTTGGTACTTGGCAAAACGTAAGGAAATGGAACTCCGATCTTTCAAATTTTACCACAGCATCCGAAGCATTTTGTATTTGCCCACCTGACATTAGTCATTTTGCAGTTGCTCTGTTGCATATTATTACAAGTGCCAAACCGCATTTGCATCCAGACCATTGTGTTCTTCCGTTAGTATGGTCTGGCTTTTGCATGCCACCAATGCTGCATTACCTTTATATATATATAAAGAGGAAAGAAATGGACATTGCGATTATAGGCATCAGGGAACATATGGATATGTCTCTGACTGGCCAAGCAATTAACTTCCACTCTTTTTCTCTCGTGGGTTTTGTCAATGTCTGTCCTATTAGAAATTTTGAATATTTTGGTTCGCTTGCTTGCTTACATTAGTTATTGCCCTACTGTTTATAAGGCTCTTTCCATGCTAAACAAGTTAGAATAAGATTTATTCCTTTTGTTTGACATGCCATCAACCGCTTTCAGCCAAAACTCTCACCTAGATTTATCCACTCGCTTTTTCAAAATTCGTCGCTAAATTTGCAACGAATTTAAAATTCATCCCAAAATTTACAACGAATTAAAAATTCGTCCCTAAATTTGGGATGAAAAAAAAAATTTGCCCAAATTTTTGGGACGAAATTGAAATTCGTCCCTAAATTTGGGACGAATTCGTTTATTCATCCCAAAATTTTGTGATAAATTTCTCAATTTGTCCCTAAATTTGGGACGAAAACGAATTTGTCCCTAAATTTGTGACGAATTTCTAAATTTGTCGCAAATTTAACGACAAATATTTATATTCGTCACAACAAATTCGATTATTTGTTACTAAATTTGTTGTAAAATAGCAAAAAATATAACATTTGTGACAAAATTCGTCGCTAAAATTCATTTTTCCGTCACTTTTTTAATTATTTGTATTATAAACATTTTCTAATATTAAAAAACGATTTGTAAACGGTGACATACACTGATAGCGTATAGAATCTTAAGATGTTCAAAAAACCTTATATAAAATAGTTCATTCATTATCTGTTTATATAAAAAAATGATAATATAGTATAATCTTTTAAATTGTAACAAAAGATTATTATTAATATATTCATTTTCTATTCATTATCTGTTTAATTTTCCATTACCAATACTGATAACTCTATCTTATAAATTTGTTTAAGTATTCGATTCACTAAACTAAGAGTTAAAGTAGAAATATTTATTAATTAATAATCAATGTATTGAATGTTTTTTTTTTATAATTATATCATAGTATGCAAATATTGTTAATAGTTTGTCGATTTAGTTTCTATTTTAGTGCATTCAATGAGTTATTTATCAGAAACCATAAATATCGTTGCAAAATTCGTTGCAAAATTCGTTGCAAATTGTAAAAGAAAAAATTACTTGTTGCTAAATCTGTTGCAAATTGCGACGAAAACATATATTTATCGAAAATTTAGCGACGAAACTATTCTTTTGTCGTAGATTTTAGCGGCGAAAAAAATATTGGTCCCTGATTCTGGGACGAAAAACATTCACGTCCTTGATTCTGGGACGAAAAACATTCTCGTCCCTGATTCTGGGACGAAAAACATTCTCGTCCCTGATTCTGGGACGAAAAAAATATTCATCCCTGATTCAGGGATGACGAAAATTTTCGTCCCTGATTCTGGAACAAAAAAAATATATTCGTCCCTAATTCTGGGACGAAAAAAAAGTTTTGTCCTTGATTCTGGGACGAAAAAAAATATTCGTCCCTGATTCTGGGACGAAAAAAATTTTTGTCCTTGATTCTGGGATGAAAAAAAATTTTAGTCCCTGATTCTCGGACAAAAAAAATTTTCATCCCAGATTCAGGGTTGAAAAAAATATTCGTCCCTGATTTGGGACGAAAAAATTTTTTTGTTCCTGATTCTGGGACGAATTTAAGGACAAAAAAGTTGTCTCTAATTTCAATATATTTCACACGTCCTTTACTCTCTCTCTCTCTCTCTCTCTCTTTATCGTGTTCATTTTCGAATAGCCACGAAGGTGGTTCTGCGAAAGGCTGACGGATGGGATGTCGGATCTACGATGGTGTTAGGTAATCTCTCTCTCTCTCTCTCTCTCTCTTGACCGTAGATGATAGACAAATCAGCCAGCCGCCGGATCTGCCCTTTGCGGGCCAGCCACAGCAAGGGGCCACAGTACCTGCGCGGCCCAGGCGCGCGAAGGGGTCACCGCCCCTACGCGGCCCAGGCGCGCGAAAGGGCCACCGCCCCTACGCGGCCTCGCCTCATGATGGGGCCCCAGGCCCCTGCGCAGCCCAGCGTGGCCCATTGGCCTGGGCCATTGCACTATCCGACCCGGCCCGACCCAACAAATTACTTTTATTGAATTTTTAAAAAAAAATTTTTTGAGAAATATTATTTAAAAAAAATGTTTTTATAATATTGTTTTAATAATATTTTAGTTATTTATAATTATTTTTGATATATTAGGTTTTGCGATTCTCGAATATTTGGATTGGAAGCTGTTCTTGCTGTTGATATCTTAGTCTATCGGTGAGTTATTAATTGGTGGTGAGAAATGTTTTAATTTGTACTGTAATGATTGGAAAATGCAATTATGTTAATTTGTATGCTTGTATTGTTTTTATTGTATTTATTGTATTTAGTTTATTTGATGACGGGTAAATTTTATTCTCTTAATATAATAAAAATCGGATATTTATTTTGATATATGATAATCTATTTTTTTGAGTGGGTAAGTTAGTCGATACATATAATTTACAAATTTCGTTACTCAATTTCTTGTCTATTTACTGTCTCATTCTTAAATTTATATATTTGATTTGTTAATATACTATTTTTTTTTCTATAGGTCATTAGAGAATATTTCTTGACACATTGGTACCTTGTTTCGTCGCATTTAATTTGTCAAATTAAATATGGTAAGTTTATTCATGTTCTTCATTATGCATATGATGAATATGTAATTTTTTATTTTATTTTTGTTTAAAATATATTATGGTTGACAGTTTCGACATGATGATCATAGACGAAATTCTGATGGAAATTCATGCTCTTCACCATCGCAGTCCGCTTTGGCACCTTATCTCATTCCCTTGCCGTCAATGTACCTTCGCCTCCCCCTTCTGTTGCATGCCCTTCGTATTCCCAACACATCGCTAGTAATGTACCTTCACCAGTCCCTTCGGTGGAACACTCGTATGCAGATAGGGAAGGCAATCGAGAGTTGATAGCGTCTTACGGAGATTCGTATGTACTAAATTTTAAATTTTCAAATGTATTATTTCTTATAAAACAAATTCTTCTTTTAACTATTTTATTTATTTAACATTGTTTATTTAAAACTTTATGATAGATTTACAAATTCTGTACATGTTATTTACGAGTTTAATAGAATAATGAATAATCATTGGGGAGGGGTTTCGATGATTTACACAAGCATTCCGGAAGAAACAAAAGAACTATGGTGGAACGAGTTCAAGGTAAATTATCTCAATCACTTTATATATGAAATTAAGTTAATAGCTTTATAAGTTATTGGCTTTTTTCCATTGCAGCGAGTATTCACTTGAGACGAGACTGAAGAGTTGAAAGTAAGAAGAATTTTCAAGAAAAAATGTAGCGATCACATCCGACACGTTCTAAATCATGCAAAGAGACACGTAAAAAAAGCCTAACTGCATCACTGAGCAAAATTGGGGCACGATTGTGAATTTTTGGGAATCGGAGGAGAACAAACGAATAAGTGAGCAGAATAAAAAAAAATCGAGTTTATAATTCAGGGGAATCGTCTGCGACATATGCGGGAGGCTCGATCAATATCGGTGAACATAGAAATAGATTGGTAATTTTGTACAAATACTAATTTTTTTATTTAATTTAAACTATTTCATTATTTTTAACATGTTTTTTTATTTTAGACCAAGAAAACACGGATCGAGCCTCATTCATAGATACTTTCACGCGCACATTTCAGAAAAAAGACAAGACTTGGAGCAGGGAGAGAGGTAGAGCAATTAAGGTTTGTAATTTCAAAATTTTCAATTATTTAATGAATATTTTCAATGTTGATTTGAACATATTATATTGAACATATCATAACAATGTAGGAAGATCAATTCTTTAGGTTAGTCTCTCCCAAATTTATTTTTATTGCTGACTTGATTATTTAATTTCTAATGAATTAATTGCTAGAGATTCTCTTTTATTTTTCATAAATTTCAACTTATTCAATGTTAATATGAATGTTCATAATTTAGATCATATATAGTCTCATGATTTATGTTACAAATTTTTTTATTTTCCTTCATATATATATATATATATATTATATATATATATAATCAAGATTATATGTGTTTGTATTATAATATTATTGTAAATTTATTTTAATTTTTCTCATGACAATACAAGAGAAATATGATGAGCTATCACGTAGAAGTTCGAGTGCTAGTGATGATACTGGTGGATCTGAGCCATCTGTTGATAACATGAGTACATGGCTCGAGGTGACTGATGGACCAAAAGAGGGTAGAGTAGTTGGGTTAGGTTCTTTGAGCAGAATATACAAAATTGCTGGTTCATCTTCTTCTACCCCACCAACAGTCAGGGTAGAAATAAATTAATTGAATCAAGAGGTGAGCAATTTGAAGAAGTTACTGTTGAAAGAGATCAGGAATTCAATGAACTTCAAGCAAAGCACACGCAATAAATGAACGAGGTCTGCACGCAGCAAATGTTAATCATGCAGCATCTTCAGTTAGTCTCCGCTCCTAGTCAGATTCTCCCTTCTATTTCTCCTCCTAATAATGCTGGCGATGGTGATGAAGGTGATAATTTCTTCGATGATGATGATGATGGTGGAGGTCGTGCTTGAAATTGTGTACTGTTATTTTACTGTTACATTTTGATACTCATTACATTGATTTTTTTAGTTATGTATGGTTATTGATATTTTAACATTTGCTCTTGATATTGCTTTTATTTTTTATATTACTATTATGATTTCTTGTTAAATTTTTAACTTATTGATCTTATTGCATAGTTAGTTATAATTATGAGTATAGATGGCTGAAATTTGATATTAAAAACGATTTGGATTATTAATTGTTGATGAGGTTGGGTGAGCAAGTACAAAAACAAGTTATATAGGGAAAAATTATCCAAATATGCCAATAAAATTTATATTCGTCGCAAAATACATATTCGTCGCAAAATTTATTCATGAAAACTATGCTCGTCGCAAATTTCGTTACTAAAATTGAATTGTAAATTTTGATTAGCGATGAATTTTGCAACGAATAACATTCGTCGCATATTTGCGACAAATTATTTTTCGTTGGTAATTTGCGACAAATAACTTATTCGTTGCAAAATTTGCAACAAATATTGTTTCTCCTAAAATTTGCGACGAAAAAATATTCATCGCAAATTTTGCAACGAATTTTTTTTCGTTGGAAATTTTGCGTTGTTTATGTGGATTCTTCTACTCTATTTATTCTTATCCAAGACCATTTTTCTCATTTAAATCCTTAACTGTCATATTTTTACGAATAATTTATATCTAAATTTTCAACAGTTTATTTCTACATTTTACTAAATCTATTATATTTAAGTTTTCAATCCTCCTTATCGATGTGTCATTGGGTCTTCCTTTCATACGTCTGAATCACCTCAAACGACACTCTCGCATTTTATTCATAATTGAACTAATTCCTAATTTATTATGAATTTTTTCGTTTGTAATTCTATATTTTCTAGTTTTATCACAAATCCATTTAAGCATTCTCATCTCTACCACAACCATTTTCTACTCTTGTTATTTAATAGTCCAATATTAGTGTCATACAACAGTACATGTCTTATTGTAGTTTTATAAAACTTTTTTTCAAATGCAGTAGTATCATGTGATCATAAATCATTTCAGATACTTTTCTCCATTTTATCAAATCCACTTGAATTCTATGATTCACATTCTCATCTATATTGCCATAATTTTGAATGATGGAATTAAGATATTTAAAGTATTCACTTTTTGGTACATATTTTCTTTCTAATCTAATCGTTTCTTCATTGTCCTGATAATGGTCGCTAAATCTACATCTCATATACTCAGTTTTCGACCTGTTCAATCTAAATCTTTTGGATTCTAGTATAACCTTACATAACTCTAATTTACTACTAATACATTTTTTAATTTCATTAACCAATACTATATCATCTGTAAAAAATAAATACTATGATATTTTATTTTAAATATTTTTTGTAATTTCATCTATCACTATTATAAAAAGAATAGGACTTAATTCTGAATCTTGGTAGAGTCCGATGTTAATATGAGAGTTATTACTCATACCCCTGCATGTTTTTGCATTGGTTACGGATCTCTCTTTCATATCTCTAATAACATCAATGTATTTAAAGGAGATCTGTTTCTTCATCGGCGTCTATCATAAAACGTCTCTAACAACCCTATCATATACATTTTCTAGGTCAACGAATATCATATGTGGGTCTCTTTGTTACGCTCTATATGTTTCCATCAAATGTCTTAAATTGCTTAAGTTGTGAATCTTTCTGACAATAATCCAAATTGATTTTGAGATACACTTATATTTAATTTCAACCTATGTTCTATCACTCTTCCCTATAATTTCATGGTCTGACTTATAAATTTAATTTCTCTACAGTTGGAGCAATTTTATATGTCTCTTTTATTTTTATACGGTGGTACATGTGTGCTCTCCCTCTATATTTTGGATATTCTCTTGGTTTGCCAAATTTTGTTAAAAAAAACCATTAATGTTATTATACTAAATTCACCTAAATAATTTCATACTTCAATGTGAATGCCATTAAGTCATATGTGTTTATTATTTTTCATTCTTTTCAAAACTTCCTTAACTTTATGGGAATCAATTTTACGTTTAAAATCTCTATTAACTTCTTCTATCAGTATTTTGATTTTTTTTATATCTATTGTACTGAGATTATCAAAATAATTACTACAACATTTTTTTATATCCCCATTCCTCAAAAGTATATTATTAATTTCATTTTTAATATAGATAACACCATTTAGATATTTTCTCTTTCTCTCTCTTAATTTGGCAATTCTATAGATTTCTCTTTCTCCGCCTTTAGTCTCCGGTTTCTTATATAGTTTGTTATACATCTTACTATTTGATTCATAAATAATTTTTTTCACATCTTTTTTACACATTGTATTTTTTATATGTATCGTTACTATTATTATCTTTAAGATTCCTATAACACTCTCGTTTGATTCGGATAGTAGCTTATATTTTTTCGTTCCACCACCATGAATCCTTATTTATTGGGATCTGATCCTTAGATATACTAAGAATCACCTTACCTATAATCTTAATATTGATGGACATCTCTTTGCACATTTTCTCGTGAGTGGACTAATTTGTTATTTGAATTAATTTGTCTTTAAAAATCGTCATATTTTCTCTTTTCAGATTCCACAATTGACTATACAAATGGACGATACTACTTTTGTCGTTTAGGAACACATATATCTATAACTAGGAGTCTATATTGAGTTATTATACTTTCCCAATATAACCTTATAATTTTTACAAGTTATTCTATCGCCTCTCATAGTAAGAAAGAAGTTTATTTGGTTGATATTTGATCCATTTCTATATGTAACTATGTGTGACTCTTTTTTCTTGAAAAATGTGTTTACGAGTACCAAATCGAATGTTATGTCAAACTCTAAAATGTTATCTCATGTTTCATTCCTACTAGCAAATCTAAAGGTATCATATATAGTTTCGAATCATTCATTTTTCTCTCATACATGTCAATTTAGGTCTCTTCTAATAAATAATTTCTCTCAACTAGGTGAGATTTTTATAAATTCATCTAAATCCTCTTAAAATTGGTTTTCTAATAATTGCATCTATATCTATTTGGAGTACATAGATACTAACTTTATTGACTATATTTTTTCCATCTACTAAGTTGACAAGTATAATTTTATCTTAATTCATTCTTATCTCTATTATATCATCTAATAAATTCTTATGTATAATTATTTATATCTTATTTTTTGTTCTATCCTTATCTGTGTACCAAATTTTATGACCACAAGACTTTACTAATTTAGCTTTCTCCCCATCTACTTAGTTTCTTGAAAACACATGATATTAATCTTTCTTTTATTCATTACTTCTCTTATTTCCTCTAATTTGTCAATTAAGGATCCTATATTTCAAATGGTTAGATGAATCTTATCTTCATAAACAATCTTATTTACCAGCACTTTGTTAACTTGTCACTACACATGATGTCTGATGTAGCACATCGTTGAGAGGAAAACATCACCAAAGATTATAGTTGTCAGAAAATTGCAAGAGGATCAAGCCAAGGAAGAAAAGAATACATATCTGAAGTGATAATACTAGGTTTCTTGAGGCCTGGTAACCTTGTGAGATTGGTTGGATGGTATCACCAATACAACGAGTTACTCCTAGTTTATGAGTACATGTGCAATGGAAGCCTTGATTCATATGTATTTGGTCAGACAAAGTAACTTCACTGGGGAGTTAGGTACAAAATTGCTCTTGGTTTGGCCTCTGCTTAGCTGTACTTGCATGAAGAATGGGAGCAATGTGTAGTCCATGGAGACATCAAATCAAGCAATGTGCTATGGGAATTGTGATTCAATGCCAAGCTTGGCGGCTTTTGCCTTGTTAGGTTGATTGATCATGGACAACAACACCAAACAACTACCCTAGCTGGCTTAACCTGGTATTTAGCACCGGAGTGCTTCAGGTTTTCTTGAGATAAAGTTCCGCTGGAAATGGGCTATGACTATGTTTCTCATTTATTCATGCATTATTTTTTTTCTATATTTGTTATAAGTTCAGTTCTATTTTTTTATGTATCTTAATAAAAATGTGCAAAGTTGAAAATGTATTCTTGGAGATGAGTGCATTCTTTCTACTTGAAGTTAATAAACTGAGAGTATTGTGTTGGATCATTAATCCAACGTTGGGTTTATATGTTAAAATAATTATGTATTGCATACTGTCAAACCCATAAGATAAACCCATATGAAAGTGATATGGTAAATTTGAAAAATTCAGTAATTTAGCTTTAAGTATCTCAAAGGATATGAAAATAAATAAATGTGTAGATACCAATGGACATTTACTATTTATGATGGGTTAAATAGGGAATGTCTAAGGTGACTTAAGAATAGTATGAAAGTTACCTAAATTCATGTAAATCAGGTAAGGTAACTTGAATAAGCTAAATAGACAAATTCCAATTATGAATTTGGAAGTAAAGTCATCCCTATGACTATAAATAAGGGTTATGGTTCCTGGGTCAGTGAATTACTCTTCTCCCTAATACTCCCATCATATAGAGAGATTTTGTGAGAACACATTTGACCTAAAAGGCCGTGGCCGGGATTCTGCCCAAACGAAGGTCGGATCAAGTTTGTATTCTATTCAGTTTCGACTATGGAGTCAGGTACACATCCATCCAACTTGAATTTCAGTTTTAATTCTTGAGTTTTGATTCCGATAATTTAACACGATATTTGGTATATTTTTTGCATCAAGTAATTTTTTCCCAACAAGTGATATCAGAGCCTTTCGTGTTTAAATCATCGGGATTTTTCTGTATATTTAAGATTTACTATGATTTTAGTATTTTATGAATTCTTTTGATATTTTGGTTTTCGACAAAAATATATATATACATATATATATATTCAAGTTTCTTTTTTTTGTGGATTTCAATAAAGAAAATTGTTATGGAAATTTTTTATTTAAAATCAACCTTCAGTTCTTATTAAAAGCCGACATTTAGTGTTTCCAAAAAAAAAAAGGAATAAATTGTACTCTCGAGATTGCAAGAGCATGGCAAGTACTTTTGGCATATATATATATATATATATATATATATATATATATATATATTTTTAAGGAAGTTAATTTTTCTTTTAAGAAAAGTTATCTTTTTTTTTTACAAGAATCTTTAATATCTATCATTTCCTTGGGCAAATATTTTTTTTAAGGAAGTTGACCTTTTTTTTGGGTCCTATCCACTTAAAAAAAAATTTAAGGAAACTTTTGTTTTGGGAAAAAAAAAAAGGGAAATCTTCCGATTTTAGTTTCCTTTTTTTTTTTTTTTAAAGAATGATATCCTAATTTCAGAATAAAACTTTCAAATTCTAATACTATAAAACTTTTCTTTTATTGCAAATCCACGTCACATAAGAATTAAGGTATGGGCCATTTTGGGTCCAAACAGAACCAACCTTGGGTGTAAAAAGTTTTGGAACTCATTGGACTCAATTGAACCCATTTTCATCCTTATCATTCTTTACTGTCTCTTTTATATTCAAAACTAGTCATTCTTTTAGTATGCGATGGCATGACATGTCTAGGAAAGTTCTGTCAACAAGACGGGGATAAGTCTAAAGTTGGTTGGTTCTTAAACAGTTCTACATGAACTCACCACCTACTTGGAAACTTTCCTGGTGTCCTCTGCTACAGAATGGGGATTTGCCAAGTTTTGGATCAGTTGTCGGCAAAAGGTTACAAATTTTGGTTTTATGCCGACAATGAAGGTATAGGGATGCAAAAGAAAAATGATGGAAACAGATTGAATAAAATTGGGTTTTCTTTTTCGGGCCCAATTTAAAGTTTATAAGATTGGGCTTTAAATGGCCCAATTCTTAAGATATTGAGTCCATTAGGATAAAATTGAATCTTTTTTCAATTACGGATATTATTCAAATATGAATATGGTTTTGTATATATTTCGAGATACATTAATTGAAGCAATATGTCACCAAAGTGATCTATTTTGTGGAAATTAATTTATTTTTGAGATATAAAAGGTTGTGTGTATGCAATTCATGTGGATACTGATCGGCCCAAAGGAAAGTCCGTATTTGACGGAATTGCATGTGCATATTGTGGTAATAAATGCGTGACAATTTTTTGTTTTTTTTTATGTGATCAATTCATCGGCCCAAAGGAAGATAGTTGATTGATATACTCTTGTTGTCAGTGTTTGATTACTACATTCAGATACCATTTACAAATTAATTATTTTGTCCAAAGATAAAATATTAATGGAGTTATCGGTATCTTATGATGGGAATTTCTCATATTTGAATTTATTTGCTTTTAAAGTTCCATTTGAGTATATATATTGATCACCGTTCTCTATTTTGACAGTTAACACTATTTCCACCAATATTAATACCCAACTCAACTTTATTCCCATGTTGAATGGCTCAAACTTCAAATCATGGCGATAAAATCTTTTGATTGTTCTCCGGGTTATGGATATGGACTTTGCGTTACGGACCGACTGTCCTCCACCAATTACAGATAAGAGTACCTCTGATGACAAGAGGGAGTTTGAAAGGTGGGAGAGGTCGAACCGCATCAGTCTCATGATCATGAAGAAGGCCATCCCAGAAAGTTTTTCGGGCACTATATCTGATGCTATTGCTATAGCTAAGGACTTCCTTGCTGATATTGAGAAAAGGTTTGCCAAGAATGAAAAGTCATAAATAAGTACGCTCTTGGCAAGTCTTGTGTCAATGAAGTATAAAGGTCAAGGCAATATTAGGGAGTACATCATGGAGATATCTCATATCGCTTCAAAGTTAAGAGCGCTCAAGCTTGACCTCTCTGAGGACTTGCTTGTGCATTTGGTTTTAATATCTCTTTCAGGACAGTTTAATCAGTTTAAAGTGAGCTATAATTGTCAGAAAGAGATCTGGTCTCTTAATGAGCTTATCTCTCACTGTGTCCAAGAAGAGGAAAGGTTGAAGCGAGATCGGACAGAAAGTGCTCACCTAGTCTCGACCAAAGGCAAGAAAAGGAAGCCCGCTAAGGATGCTGTAAGTACGACACCTCAGAAGAAGCAACAAAAGGTACCGGGTGAACCGGAAAAGAAGGGATGCTTCTTTTGTGGTGGTGAGGGACATAGAAAGAAGGTGTGTACCAATTATCACGCTTGGCGTGCAAAGAAATGTATGCCTTTGTCTTTAGTTTGTTCTGAGGTTAATTTAATTTTAGTACCAGGACATACTTGGTGGCTAGATTCCGCTGCAACCACTCACATCAGTGTGTCCATGCAGGGTTGCCTAAATTACCGACCGCCAAATGATGGTGAAAGATACATCTACATAGGTGACGGCAATAAGGTTCCAGTTGAAGCCATAGGAAGGTTTAGATTATTGTTAAGGACCGGATTCTTTTTGGATCTACATGAAACATTTATTGTATCGTCTTTTAGACGGAATTTGATTTCTATTTCTGTATTGAACAAATTTGGTTTTACTTGTTCTTTCGGAAGTGAGAAAGTTAGTTTGTTTCTTGATTCACCGGTTCTTTATTAGGATCCGATAATCTTTATTTACTTGATACTGTGACTTGTTTTAATGAATCTCTGCATACTGGTACTCGAAATGTAAGGCACAAATTAACCAATGAGAATTCCTCATCGTTGTGGCACAAAAGATTAGGTCATATCTCCAGACGGAGAATAGAGAGAATTGTGTCCGAAGGAATTCTTAATTCCCTTGATTTCACAGACTTTGACGTTTGCGTAAATTGTATAAAGGGAAAACAAACTAATAAAAGAAATTATGAGGCCAAAAGGACTTCAGACGTCTTAGAATTGATTCATACGGATATCTATGGACCATTCCCTTCGGCTTCTTGGAATGGTCAACGATATTTTATCACGTTCATAGACGATTATTAAAGATATGGCTACATTTATCTACTTACAGAAAAATCCCAATCTCTGGATATGTTCAAAATTTATAAAGCTGAAGTTGAAAACCAACTCGGCAAACGAATTAAGAAAGTCAGATCTGATCGTGGTGGAGAATACTACGGCAGAAATGATGGATCAGGTGAACAGCGTCCAGGACCGTTTGCTCACTTCCTAGAGGAATGCGGTATCGTCCCACAGTATACCAAGCCTGGCTCACCCGCCATGAATGGTGTTGCTGAAAGACGAAACAGAACTCTTCAGGATATGGTAAGAAGCATGATTGCTCATTCTACCTTACCTGAGTCACTCTGGGGAGAGGCACTCAAAACTGCAGCATACCTTCTCAACAGGGTTCCTACTAAGGCAACTATCAAAACCCCTTACGAACTTTGGACTGGCAGACGTCCTAGTGTGAAGCATCTGCGTGTTTGGGGTTGTCTAGCTGAGGCTAGGCCTTTTAGGCCCAATGAAAGGAAACTGGATGCTAAGACAGTTAGTTGCTATTTTATAGGATACTCTGAAAAATTTAAGGGGTACAAATTTTATGATCCCGCAAATAAGGTCATTTTTGAGTCGGGAAATGTCTGGTTTTTTGAGGATGTTGAGTTTACGGGGGGAGATATGGTTAGAAATATTGTCTTTCAAGAGGAATATATTGATATTTTCACAGGTGTTGTTGGACTTGACCAGATTTCTATCCCGGATCCTGTTCAAAACACAATAGAGTTAGACAATGTTAGAGAACCCTCCAATTCCGAAGAACAAACTCTACCACCTCAAGAACCTATGCCATTAAGAAGATCCACTAGAGAAAGAAGAAATACAATTCCGGATGACTATGTTGTATTTCTTCAGGAACATGATGTTGACATTGGAGTGATGGAAGATGATCCGATCAATTTCCATCAAGCCATTGAATGTTGTAACTCTCAAAAGTGGATCGATGCCATGAATGAGGAGATGAAGTCCATGAAGGACAATGATATTTGGGATCTCATCCCATTGCCTGAAGAAGCAAAACCCATTGGTTGTAAATGGATATTTAAAACCAAAAGGGATTCGAAAGGTAATGTGGAGAGATATAAATCTCGTCTTGTCGCAAAAGGTTTCACACAGAAAGAAGACATTGATTATAAAGAGACTTTCTCTTCAGTTTTTTCGAAAGACTCTTTTAGGATTATAATGGCGTTAGTGACACATTTTGATCTTGAGTTACACCAAATGGATGTAAAGACGGCGTTTCTCAATAGTGACATTGATGAAACGATATATATGTTGCAACCAGAAAACTTTGTGTCGGGAGATCCAAAGAATATGGTTTGCAAACTTAAAAAATCCATTTATGGACTCAATCAAGCATCCCGACAATGGTATTTTAAATTTCATCAGATAATCATCTCCTTTGGTTTTGAGATAAATTTAGTTGATGAATGTATATACCATAAGTTCTGTGGGAGTAAATATATTTTTCTGGTTTTATATGTCGATGACATATTGCTTGCCAGTAACGATAAAGACCTATTATATGAAACCAAGATCTTTCTCACAAAGAAATTTGAGATGAAAGATCTTGGAGAAAGTTCTTTCGTATTGGGCATTCGGATACACCGAGATCGTTCTCAAGGTATTCTGCAATTGTCCCAAAAGGGATATATTGAAAAGGTCTTAACGAGATATGGCATGCAAAATTGTAAACCTGGTGATACCCCTGTATCTAAGGGAGACAAATTTAGTCTCAAACAGTGCCCCAAAATGATATTGAGAAACGGGAAATACAAAAGATTCCTTATGCATCAGCAGTAGGAAGTCTGATGTATGCTCAGGTATGTACGCGTCAAGATGTTGCGTACATTATAGGAATGTTGGGCAGATACTTAAGCAATCCTGGAATGGACCATTGGAAAACTGTCAAACGAGTCTTGCGGTATCTACAGAGAACGAAGGAATATATACTCACGTATCGGAGGTCAGAATGGCTTGAGATCACTGGGTATACTGACTCCAACTTTGCGGGATGTCAAGATAGCATGAAGTTTACAACAGGCTATATCTACATGCTAGCAGGAGGAGCCATTTCTTGGAAGAGTGCTAAACAATCTCTTATAGCATCTTCCACAATGGCGGCAGAATTCATAGCGTGTCATGAGCATCCAACCATGGAATATGGCTGCGAAATTTTGTCACGTGACTGCGGATAGTGGATAGCATTGATAAGCCACTCAAATTATTTTGTGACAACAAATCGGCAGTTCTCTATTCCAATAACAACAGGAGTTTGACAAAGTCCAAACACATAGACATCAAGTTCCTGGTTGTTAAAGACAGAGTACAGAGTGGTCAGATGTCTATAGAACATATAGGAACAAACTCCATGATTGCGGATCCATTTACAAAGGGTTTTGCCACCCAAAGTATTCCTTGAGCATGTTGCTCGTATGGGCGTAATACCACTTGAGGATATACAATTTTAGTGGGAGTTTGTAAATCATGAATGCTCTATTGATATAAATATTGAGTTACTACAGTTAAATTTTGCAGAAATAAAGATTCAACCTTTTTTTTATTCACTCTGATTTGGTATGATCTCACTAAAGAGAATCAGTTGGAAATAGACATGTTAAAAATCACATTGCATGATATTTCCATGTTACGCATCCATATCATAATCCATGTCATTTGGTTATATCAATTTACGTGACCATTGAAGGTTGAGTTGCGAAATTACAACAAAAGCTGCCTTGATCCTAAGTTGATATGATTAATGGATGGGATTGGTTGTAAATACATTTCAGTATTGACAGAGAAGTTTAGCTCATTCGGTAATTTAGTAATTACATAATTATAAAGTCTCACATATAGCCCAAGTGGGAGATTGTTGGATCATTAATCCAACGTTGGGCTTATATGTTAAAATAATTATGTATTGCATATTGTCAAACCCATAAGATGAGTCCATATGAAAGTGATTTGGTAAATTTGAAAAATTCAGTAATTTGGATTTAAGTATCTCAAAAGATATGGAAATAAATAAATGTGTAGATACCAATAGACATTTACTATTTATGATGAGTTAAATAGGGAATGTCTAAGGGTGACTTAAGAATAGTATGAAAGTTACCTAAATTCATGTAAATCAGATAAGATAACTTGAATAAGCTAAATAGGTAAATTCCAATTATGAATTTGGAAGTAAAATCATGCCTACAACTATAAATAAGGGTTATGGTCCCTGGGTCAGTGAATTACTCTTCTCCCTAATACTCCTATCATATAGAAAGATTTTGTGAGAATACATTTGACCTAGAAGGCCGTGGCCGGGATTCTGCCCAAACGAAGGTCGGATCAAGTTTGTATTCTATTCAGTTTCGGCTATGGAGTCAGGTACACATCCATCTAACTTGAATTTCAGTATTAATTCTTGAGTTTTGATTTCGATGATTTAATACGATATTTCGCATATTTTTTGCATCAAGTAATTTTTTCCCAACGTATTGTTCATAAGGCAATCTCCTATTTATTTGTTTATTCAAAATGACAAACTACAACATTGTCGTCACTCTAGAACAAGAAAAAGAAAATCTCAAAGAAACAGTCCAAAATTTATATATTTGCAGCCTTCTTGAAACCACTCTTGACAATGTCCTCAATTTTAGGCAGCCTTCAATGTGTTTCCAATGTCGATGACAAACCGATATCTAACATCGGTTTTGACAAGACGCTCCATTGCAATGTTTACATAGTCCATTGGTATAACCTCAATGTCCGCTGTTATATTGTGTTCTGCTGCAAAATCAATCATCTCTTGCGTCTCTTTCATCCCTCCTCCCCCACTCCCAGCAACCATTTTCCTTCCTGCCATTTGTCCATTTTTCATGTTAGCTTATTAGCACACAAAGCCGTGTATAGTATAAATCAGTATGTTCTCTCACCCATAATAACAGAAAAAGCGGGTAGCTCTAGTGGTTTATCCGGTGCACCAACCATAACAAGCTTTCCATTGGTTTTGACCAAATCAAGCAATGGTTGCAGAGGATGAAATGCGGACACCGTATCTATGATACCATCCATTGTGCCCATGGCAGCCTGATTGTAAAACCGCAAGCAAATCAAAACTACTACATACATTAAAGTTAAAATTGCATCAGCCCTTCAGCTAAAATCAGAAGAGGAATATTTCCATTAGCTAACCTGCATCTGATCAGGGTCACGGCTGACCAAAAAGGAGTCGGCCCCAAGACTTTGAATCGCCTCGTCCTTCTTGTTAGGTGAGGTGCTTATCACAGTGACTTTAGCCCCAAAGGCCTTGGCAAATTTCACGGCAACATGCCCCAATCCACCGAGCCCGACAACACCAACGTGCACGCCAGGCTTGCCAAGGCCGAAGTATTTGAGAGGGCTATACACAGTGATGCCTGCGCACAGCAGAGGAGCGGCTGCATCAAGAGGGAGGTTATCGGGAATGCGGACCACAAAGTGCTCACTGGCAACCATGATGTCGGAGTAGCCTCCGTAGGTAGTGGTTCCGTCATAGTAGGTGGCGCCGTAGGTAAGTACATAAGTGGGGCAGTAGTTTTCTAGATTGTTAATGCAGTTGTCACAGGAGTGGCATGATCCTACTAAGCCTCCAACTCCAACTCTGTCTCCAACCTTGAATTTATTCACCTTGCTTCCCACCTCTGTTACTACTCCCACAATTTCGTGTCTGCATAATATTAATGTCACAGTTGACATTGCTTTAGACAAAAATTCAAAGAAAAACTTTTAAAGCTACGCAACTGAGGGTATATTTTTCAGAAAGAGAGGGGTTAGATACCCGGGGACAAGAGGGTAGGTGGAGAGGCCCCATTCATTCTTAATGTTGTGAAGGTCTGAGTGGCAAATCCCACAGTACAGCACCTTAAACATTACATCGCTGTCACCGACAGCCCTGCATAAATTTCACAAAGTTATTAATCCTTCTGACATCCCCTGCTCGATGTGTATATGATTTTTTATTTTGGCTATGTCTCAAAGCCTTTTGTATTTGAGAGAGAGAGAGAGAGAGAGAGAGAGAAAGAACCTTCGGGAGAAGATGAAGGGAGAGAGAACACCGGAGGTGTCTCTTGCTGCCCAACCGAATGCCTTCACTGGGTGTTCTGTTTCCGGTGAATTCTTCTCCATTTCCTTTTATTCTGTTCTGATTGTTACTTTGTGGGGGGGGGGGGGAGGGAGAGAGAGAGAGAGAGAGAGAGTTAGTGTGTGTGTGTGTGTGTGTGTGTGTGTGTGTGTGTGTGTGTGTGTGTGTGTGTTCGGGAGAAAATTTATGAGGAAACGGTGCAGAGAGTTGTTGGATATGTGTAGCATGAGGGAGCGCTTGTTTATATAGTTGATACTTTGGCTTTGCTGACATATACGGTGAGGCGAGAGAGTCTCTCCGACCTGAATGGCTTTGCTGACATAGATGGTGAGTCATTCTCTCCCTCTTTCTCTCTCTCTCTCTCACCTCACCATCTATGTCAGCAAAGTCAAATTCTCAACCGTAAACAAGCTTATGCCAAAAAGTGAATCCCAGTAACTCCTAATATCTCCCCCTTATCCACTCAAGTGCCTCCATAACGAATCTTCTCTCTCTAAATTAAATTGGACGACCAAAAGTGGGACCCAGTGTCCAATCCAAAAACGTCTTTCATTGAGTGGAAACGTGTGATTCCAAGAATGGGGGTCCCACGAGTCACTCGAATCAACAAAGTGACCAATCCCGTAAGAGGAAGTGTTTCTCCGCCCACTGCTTTTGCATTATTTTTTAAAATGCCTTTGCCCTCTGTCTGTATCTCTTTGTCGTCGCTGTCCAGCGTCGTTCCTGCTTTCTCTACACGTGTCCATTTTAATAGTATCTTCCCCTTTCACCTACACTCACGGGCATAGAATACAATAAATTGGAAAACGTACTCGAAAATGGTGCGGAATATGATACAGGGTAAGATCACTTGCTTTTGCTTTGTTAAATTAAAATTTCAATATGGGAAAAAGTTGTGTTAATTTCAAAAATAAGAAGTAAATTGGGCATTTTGCTTAAAGCGATGTAAGAAAGAGACCTAAATAGGGGCAATTTTAAAAGGGTCCTAAGAAAATTCCTGAGTTGACAGGACTCTATATAGGACATTTGCTTGTTGGATGGGAGGAAGAGGTTGATAAGGTCCTATGATGTGTCAATAAAATTCTTGAGCATGGGAGCATGACCAGCACAAGTCCGTGGATGGAAGGCTGGGGCCAAAGAGCCTGCAAATAAAAGAAGGCGATGACAATCAAATTTTCTGAGTGGAATTTTATAAAACTTAGGTTTTGATCGTTTAAAATTTTATAGGTCTGAACCCAATCTCAATTCAAAAAATATTAAAAAATCGAGACTTGAATTTAAGCTAAAAAATTAAAAACGTGTTGGGTTCATTTTAGGCCAGACTTTGCCTAAATAATAATTTTTTATATATTTTTAACATACTTTTTAGTATAATAAATATAAAATAAAAACATATTAATCATTCAAAATAAAATACAAAACAAATGTTATCATACCAAATTAACAATTATATATTATAATGAAAATTAATAATAACAATATTATAAAAAATTAAAAAATTATATTAAGAGTAATATTTTTTTGTAGTGGATCAATCAGCATTTGGATTTTGTCCGACTAAACCCAAATATCAGTTGATCCAATACCAATATATATATTACTCAAGATTAATATATTAAATTTATCAAATTAATCATCCAAATATCACTATACTTAATTTTTAATGAACCAAGTCTATAATAGGTTGAGCCTTCTAGTGTTCAAACTTAGTCTAAAATTAAAATGGGTTTAAACAATACATTCAAACTTGACCTAGCCCTAAAATGAGCCAAGCTCGGCCCTTCAAACACTACAAAAAAAGTCTTTTAGCCACAAATTTAACGACGAAAATTTTAAAAAAATTTATCGCTAAAAACATTAGCGACGGATTTAACGACGAAAAATTTTTCGTCTCTAAAAACGCGTCGCAAAAATTTAGCGACGAAAATTAGAAATCCGTCGCTAAATTTAACGACGAAAATCTAGAATCCGTCGCTAAATTTAGCGACAAATAAGTTTTCGTCGTTAAAATTCGTCACAAAATTTAACGACGAAAAATTATTCGTCGTTAAATTTAGCGACAACTAATTTTTGTAGCTAAAATCCCTCGCTAATTCAACAAAATGCATAATTATCCGTCACTGAATTAGCGACGGATTTGGAATCCGTCACTAAAATCCGTCGCTGAATTAGTGACGAACTCCAAATCTATTGCTGAATTAGCAACGGATTCAAATCCGTCACTGATTCCATATGCCCTGCCCATGAGCCAGCAGAGCCACGTGCCCAACCACCCACCCACCCCAGCATCAACCTGCAACCTGCCCGCCTTGCCCGCCTGAGCTAACACCCCCTCCTACCCACCCGAGTTAGCACCAACTTGCCCGCCCGAGCCAGCACCCCCGCGCAGCATCAACTCTTAATTGCGGGAAAATGCCGCACCTTCTGCCTTCACAGTGGTTCGAACTCCTAACTCCTGCACGTACACGCAAACTCCTGCACACACACGCAACCTGTAAACCACCAAGCAAAGATATTATTGTAATATAAATTTTTTTTTATTTATTATCTTTTTTTCATATTTTTTAATAATAATAATATAATATATAATAACAATTTAAAATAATAAATATAAAAACTTTTTTTATTTATACCACCAACCTAAAATAATATTAATTAAAAATAATAAATATGATAATTTTTAATAAAATAAAAAATAATAAAATACTAATTTAAAATAAAATAATAAATTAATTAAAAAATATATTAATATTATATTTTGATTTCTTCCTTTTTTCTTTTATTTTATTATTTTATTATTCTTTTTTATTTTTATTTTATTTTTTTAATCCATAATTTAAAAATGCATCTCAAAACTATAAAATTATAATTATCAATAAATTATAATATATTAATAATTTAAAAAATCTATATATTTAATCACAAAATATTTTTATTCAAATTTCAATAAAATTATTATATATAAGAAATGAAAATAGAAAGAAAAAAAAAACAAAAAATAGAGATAAGGAAAAAAAAAGTGAGAATAGGAAACAAAAAGGAGGAAGAAAAAAAACAAAAATATTATCACACAACACTAACACTAAGCGGTGGTGCAGTGGTGATATGTTTTCTGTTCAAATCTGAAATCCAAGATTTGAATCCCTCCACCTGCATATTTTTTTAGTATTAAAACAAAGGGCGACCAGGCGCAGGTGCCCGCGCGTGCCTGCCTGGCGCCCGCGCGTGCCTGCCTGCGTCGACGCCCAGGCAGGCACGCCCCAGCAGGCGCGGGCGCCCGCGCCTGCCTGCCTGCCTGGGCGCCCGCGCGCTTGCCTAGGCGCCCAGGCAGGCACGCCCAGGCGTGGGCGCCCAGGCAGGCAGGCAGGCGCCCGTGCGTGCATGCGCCGGCTCCCGCGCAGACATTAATATTGAATTAAAAAATTTATATTATTGAATAAAATAATACAAATAAAATAATATTATCTATACAATAATAAAAAATATTAAATCAAACAAAAAAAGAAAAAAATAATAAATTAATTAAAAATATATATAATTTAAATAAAATAAAATATATGGTTCTTTTAAGAATTAAATAATATTATTCTTCTAAAAAATGAAATATAATATAATAAAATAAAATGAAAATTAAAATATTATAAAATAATAAAATGATTTGTTAATATAAATTAATAAAATAAAATAAAATTATAATTAAAAGAATATAAAATTCAGCGACGGATTTGGAATCCGTCGCTGAAATTATTAAAATAAAATAAAAATATAATAAAATTCTAATTCAGATTTTAATCCGTCACTAAATTACCGGATATATTTTATTTAATTATATATAAAAAATCTAGGGACGGATTGGGATTTTCGTCTAGCGACGGAAAACAAATTCGTCGCTAAATTAATTTTTAACTTAAATATTACATATTAATAAAATAAAAATAAAAATAAAAAAATAAAATTCTATTTAAAAAAGATTAAATTTTGTGATGAATTTTAAATCCGTGGCAAAATTTTGCCATATTTAGCGACGAAATTTGCAACGAAAAATTTTTTGTTCCCAATTAGCGACGAATTTAGTCACCAAAATTTTTTCGTCACTAATTATCGACGAATTTAGTTACGAAAATTTTTTCGTCCCTAATTAGCGACGAATTTTACTACGAATGATGTGTCCGTCGCTAATTTAGCCACGACTTCCTTTTCGTTGCAAATTTTGTGGCAAATTAGTGACGAAAAACTTTTTCGTCGCTAAATCCGTCGTAAAATAGAGACGAATTTTTTCCGTCGCGAAAATCCGTGACTAAAACTGTGTTTTTTTTATAGTGTATGGACTTAGGTCTAATTTTATAATCCAAATAGATCAAAATAAACATATTTTAATTAATGAGTTAGACTAATTGGGTCCACTCGAATGTCTCATTTTATGCCAGAGAAATGGGTCCATGAGGGCGCAATTTTAATTAAAAATGGTTCACAATTTTGTCCCAATCAATGGGCCCATCCTTATTAGTTCGCAATAGGCTCATTAAGTCAAACACAAATTCAGCCTGATTTTTTTTTCAAATAAAAAGAAAGAACAAGAACAAACAAAACACAGCTAACAAAACAAGCCCATCCCAGGGTGCCATTAGCGAAGAATTTTCTCCTCTGCCTCAGCACTTTACTGCCCTCAGCATCCTCCTTCAGGATGGGAACCAAGGCCAGAGGGGGCTAACTGTACTCAGTGACCCTTTGAGAGTTCAAGTGACCTAGGGTGGCCATGTGGTCCACACAGTGATTACCTTCTCTAAAAGTGTGGAGCACCTCAACAACAATGACTTGGAGCAAGAGCTTCTGGCATTCCCCAGTAATCACACTGAGTGGGTGCTCGTCGCTTTTCTCGCCTTTCATAACTTGAGCCACCGCTTGGGAGTCCACTTCCAACACAATGCTATGCAAATTATATCTTCTCAGCATGCGAAGGCCCTCCTTCACACCCCAAAGTTCAGCCACGAACACTAAGGAGTCTCCTACATTCATTGAGAAACCCATAATCCAATCCCCGCTACCATTTCGCAGAAGGCCTCTAGAAGGATTCTGACTATTGGGACCAGCAACCGAACCATCAGTGTTAAGTTTCAGATAGTCACCGTTTGGGGGCTTCCAACCCACCCATTCGTCAGGCTTCTTTAAA
The DNA here is from genome assembly GCA_033439265.1 of Dillenia suffruticosa. Taxonomy (NCBI): domain Eukaryota; kingdom Viridiplantae; phylum Streptophyta; class Magnoliopsida; order Dilleniales; family Dilleniaceae; genus Dillenia; species Dillenia suffruticosa. The sequence goes on from JAVTVX010000027.1 coordinate 7,316,694, forward strand.
GATGCTTCCTCTCTCCTCTTCACCAATGAGAATTGAATAGCAAAGCTCCTAGCCCACCTAGCTATCTGAAGAGGATGAATGGCTTCTTTCCTGTGGACAAAACTACATCTACACTTCCAGGCGATTCATATTACAAATAGGAATTTGTGTTTATCTAGACTGAAGGACTTAGAAGTGATCTCTTGCTACCAATTTTGACACATTCGATGATGTCTTCCCCCCAAAAAGATTATTCCTTCTCTACCTCTGGAAGAACGACTCTCCAAAATTCTCTGGCCACGTAGCAATCTCAAAGGCAATGAACAGTAGTTCCATTCCCCTACAGAAAGGACAGTCAGCTCAGTTGAAAAGTGTCTTCTCCATCTTTTTGCATTAGTCATAATTTTGTTACAAACCATTGAGTGAAGAAAGAACCTTATTCTCTCAGGATAATCTGCTCTCCACACCCATTTACAGTCACGGGTAGGATTACTGTTCAAAGACTTGGAGTCCTAGATGAGTTTACAGGTTAAGGCTACAAAGAAAGGCTCGTCTACACTGCCATGCCAACACAACACATCAACGGTATTATCATCTTCTGGGATAACTGTACTTATAATTTCTACCACCTTATTCTTCAGCAAAAGGGTCTCCATGTCCCTTTCTTTCCATTCTCTGTTAGTTTCAATGAAATTGACTGACCTTCCAATCCAAAACATTGTTTTGAACCTCTGCTAAAGCATGGTTCAAAAGAGGGTCCTTTCCCACCCAAATGTCAGTCCAAAAGTTAACTTGATTTCCATTACCAATTTTCCATTTCACCCCTTTTTTAATGCAGTCCCTGCACCTCATTGAAACATTGGGCTTAAGGTTGTAGTTCATGAGCTTCTTGTCCTTGAGGTATTTGCTTCTCAAGACCTCACACCAAAGTCTTTGTAGCCCTTCATCAATTTCCAGCCTAGCTTGGCCATAAGAGCTATGTTGGAGTCTCTCATTCTTCTAATTCCAAGGCTCTCTTCACTCTTAGAATTACAAACTTTTTCCCATCCCACCAGGTGTACCTTTTTGAACTCCCCTGACCACCCCCCAAGGAAATCTCTATTGAGTTTATCCAACTTATAGCAAATGCTTCCTGGAAGCCAAGCTGCTTGCATTGTGTAAATGGGGATTACAACCATAACGGATTGGATAAGAACTCTACTACCAACTGCATTTAAAACTTTTGATTTCCAACCCTTAAGCCTTTCTTGGACCCTATCTATTAACTGAAGATACAAACTTCCATTGGCCTTCTTGTGAATGATGGGAATGCCCAAGTATTTACCCAGATCACTAGTGAGATTAAACTTGCAAGCTACAGCTAGGGAAGACTTCAAAGACCAAGGAGCTTCGGGGGCAATCCAAAATTTGGATTATGAGGGTTGATGCTGACGCCACTTTCAATAGAGAAAACTCTTAAGTAGTCCATTATATGGCTCGGATTGAGATGGTCCGCTTCCAAAGAGAGAAGAAAGTCGTTGACTAAGAAAATGTGGGAAATGGGGTGGCCTTACTGTACAGCTTAACAGGGCATCAAGCTCCCTTTCTCACCTTCTTTTTGAACCATGTAGGATAGGCGCTCCATGATGAGAATGAATAAATAGGGGGATAGGTGATCTCACTGTTTGAGGCCCCTCCTGGCTTTTATGGGGGGAGGATTTCACCATTCCATACTAAGGAGGTATTGCCATAGGTAATAGTGAACATGATGAGCTTGACAAGAGGCAAGGAAAAATTGAAATCTAAAAGAACCTGGTCTAGGTAGCTCCAGCTCATACTATTATAGGCTTTCCTCAGGTCTAGCTTGAGCACCATGTTTTTTTTCTTCTGTGCTTGGATCTTGTGATTGAGTGAATTACTTCTTGGATGATTACCATATTGTAAAAGGTCCCTCTATCTGGGAGGAAACTAATTTGGTGCCTTCCCACCAACTTTTGGAGAATCGGCCAGAACCTCTGAACCAACACTTTAGACAGGACTTTATAGGAAAAATTAAGCAAACTAATTGGCCCAAAATCCGCCATGGTTTCCAAGTTATGTTGCTTCGGAATCAACACCGTAAGAGCATTTGCAAGATTTGGACAAAAGAAGCCATCTTTCAATGTTCTGTTCACAAAATTGCATAAGGAATCCCTTATTATGCTCCAATGTTTTTGGTGAAGGATGGCTTAAATGCAGTTGGGACCTAGGGCTTTTAATCCCATCATGGAGAAGAGGGTAGCCTTAACTCCTTTTTCATTGGTTGACCTGGTAAGAGTCTCATGATCAGAAGTCTCTATTCTTTTCTGCCATCTCATGAAGCTGGTATTAGGAGAGGAGACCTCAATGCTCCTGAAAAGATTGGAGAAATAATTAACTGTCGCCTCCCGGAGCTTTCCTTGGTTTGTGCACCATATATCCTCAATTTTTAGGGTTGCAATTTTGTTTTTATTCCTCTTTTGTCTTTGTTTGCATGCGATAAAACATGGTGTTTCTATCTCCTTACACAAACCATTCAATTCTGGATTTCTGGTGTCATAAGATCTCCTCTTGATCCAAAGCTTTGTGGTACTCCTCAAGTAGGTTTCCCTCCAAATCTTGAAGGGAGACTGGTTATAGAAGATTGATTTTTGGATGCCTTTAATCCTTTCTCCAGCTGCTTCTTCCTCTGGAAATTGTTGCCGAAAACTTCCTTGTTCAAAATTTTAGCTTCATGGTTGGAATGGTTGATGGCCAAGTTCAGACATTCTTCTCATGTTTCTTAAGTTTTTTCCAACATTCTACTAAAATTAGCATGGGTTAGCTAAGCTGCTTCCTATTTAAAAGGCCTTCTCTCTTTCTTAGGGGGAGTAAACAAACCAGCATCAAATAAAAAAGGGCTGTGATCACCATGGACCTTTGGTAGCACTACCATCTTCATTTCCAAGAAGTTCATTCTGGCTTGACTATTAGCTAAAACTCTGTCGAGTTTTTGTTGGAGAATCTCTCTTCCATACTAAGTTTTTGTCCATGTGAATATAGGTCCAACGGATGGAAGGTTCTCTAGATTGCAAGCTTCCCACCGATGCCTAACTTTTTGACACCTTTTCCAACTTCGAGAATAAGAGTTACTAGTTTCCTCTGGTCTCCCTATATCATTGAGATCCCCCATCACCATCCAAGGAGACTGGATATTGGAAGCCGAAGAATCAAGGTCACTCCAAAAGCTTTCCTTTGCCTACTCGTTGGGTTGAACATTCACAAAGGAGACCAGCCAACTAGAAGAATTCTCTATAATCTGGGCATGAACCATTTGATCGTTATGGAAGATCACTTCAAGGTCCATTTTTCTGGGGTTTCAGCTGAGCCATATGCCACCTTTATACCCCGTTGAAGGAACTACGAACTCTCTTTCCTAACCTATCTTGCCGATGAAGGTGGGGTATTTATTGCTGCTAGATCTCATTTCTAGAAGACGGATAACATCAGGCTCCTAAGCTTTCAAGAGCTCCTCACAAGCCCTAGGAAATTTACCATTACCGATACCTCAACAATTCCAAACAATTAACTTTGTTTTTATTAAGAAAAATAGAAAAAGCAAAGAGAAATGATGACCTCGAGATTACATCTCCATGTTTTCAAGGTCCACTAGGTTTTCTTCCTTCTCTTCCTATGCGCCATCGACCGTTGCACACAAATCCTCTCCATCCTCAATATTGGTTTGGGCTGGAAAGGTAATGGTCGGCAGATCATCTCTTGGGTCGAGCTTTGGGGGTCTTGGTCCATCAAAAGGCCTAAGATGTTGAGCCTGTTGCAAAGCCTACCCCTGCTGTTGATGAAGCTCGGCCCAAGCATTGTATTACATTGGAAATTCGACCAGATTTATGTAATGAATTAACACAGTGTTGTCTCATATCATGTGGTAGCCAAAAATGACAGAGATGCAACTTATGGGCATATAAGCTGAAGCACATCATCAAGAGTAAATTCTCCCACAAACATGGAACATAATTCTTAGGATATCATCTTTCCGAAAGTGACATTTAAAGCCCCATTCCAATTTTTTTTCTCCAAAATCAAAAGATAATGACTAAAGTCTTGAGTACTGGATCCACTTTCTTATGTAAGGACAAAAGCCTATTCCTTGATTGTGTGTACTAAACTGTGAAAGAGATGAAAATTCTCTTTTCTTTTAATTTTTTAATTCCAAATTTGAATTATTATTCACTAAAAAAAATTTAGAATTTGAACACCCAAATTTTTTTAATTTCTTAATGTTCTGAACATGTAGACTCTGATATCACTTGTTAGGAGTTATTTGATGAAATCTATCATCAATACATAAACCAAATGCTCTACATCTACATGTTAAATCATTAAAAAATTACAAATAACTGAATATAGCAATTGAAAAAAAGCATACTTGAATCCATATTTTCTAAATCTTTTTTTTTTATGATTTTCAATGGATATTGATTGCAAGCCTTCAAGAGTCTTGAGTTGGGATTAGCTTTCCAAATATTTGTGTTCTTCCTAAAAATTTTGTAATAGATGTGATATTAGGGATATGAGAGTATACAAAATCTGTGTACCACAACCCTTATTTAAAGATAACTGTATTATCTTTTGGTATTCCTATCTTAATCCATTATAAAGATAGGAACTATCTCTTAGATTTATAGATATTTACAAATTTAACATGCTATCAGATACTCTAAACTTCAAAATTAACAAAAATTTAGTAGATTGCTTTTTTATGGACACAGTCAATCTAAATACATAATTATTTTATACATTAACCTAACGTTAGATTAAAGATCCAACAAATGAGAGATGAATTCAAAATCTCTTTGCATGAAAAGTCTTCTGGGAGGTTGGGGAAGCTATTGGGAAGCCAAAAAGGAGAATCTTAATGCTCATAGGGTCTGATTTTGAACTTCTGGATACATTTATCATTGGTGGATAGAGAATGGGAAACGAATGGTTGAGCCTCTAAATTCAAGTTTTTTGTTGAAAAATACTTACTCAGATCTGACATGTGGAAATAATGGAGAACTTAAGACTCAAAGATAGGGAGTGCAAAAAAAATATATAAGATATTTGTTCAAACAACAAATATAAATTACAAAACTATATTAAAAAATTTAAAATATTAAGAAGAAAATAATTTAAGCATAATATTCTGAAAATAAAAAATTTTAATTAAAAACATTTACCTTTTTCATTGGACAAATAATAGATTTTTTTTTTACAAATTTAAAAACAATTTCAGTGGTTAATTGAAGAAAATTGGAGAATGGAGATTTTGGTATTCGATAAGTGAATAAAATATAAAGAAAAAAATTAAGAATATCACTACAAAAAAGACAAAATTTGCGACAAATTTGCAAGAAAAATTCATCGCAAAACAAATTTGTGACGAATTTTGCAACAAATATTTTTTCATTGCTAATAAGCTGTCGCAAAATTTTGGGACGAAAAATTAATTATTTGTCGCAAAAATTTCCAACAAATATTTATATGTCGTCAAATTCGTCGCAAATTTGTAACTAATTTTGTGACGAAAAATTTTTTCGTCACAAATTTACCACAACTAAAATATTCGTTGCTAATTTTGCGACGAATAAATTTTTCATCGCAACATTTTCAACGAAAAAAAATTCGTTGCAAAATTTGTGATGAAAACATTTTCGTCGCAAAATTTTAGACGAAACAATATTTGTTGCAAATTTTACAACGAATAAGTTATTTGTCGCAAATTACCAACGAAAAATAATTTGTCGCAAATATGCGACGAATGTTATTTGTTACAAAATTCGTCGCTAATCAAAATTTACAATTCAATTTTAGCAACGAAATTTACGATGAACATAGTTTTTAGGGACAAATTTTGCGACGAATATGTATGTTGTGATAAATATAAATTTTATTGGCATATTTGGACCATATTTCCCTATATAACCTGTTTTTATACATGCTCACCCAACCTCATCAACAATTAATCATCCAAATCGTTTTTAATATCAAATTTCAACCATCTATACTTATAATTATAACTAACTATTCAATAAAATCAATAAGTTAAAAATTTAATAAGAAATCATAATAGTAATATAAAAAATAAAAGCAATATCAAGACTAAATGTTAAAATATCAATAACCATACATAAGCAAAAAAATCAATGTAACGAGTATCAAAATATAACAGTAAAATAACAGTACACAATTTCAAGCACGACCTCCACCGTCACCATCATCATCACCATCATCGAAGAAATCATCACCTTCATCACCATCGCAATCATTATTAGGAGGAGAAATAAAAGGGGGAATCTGACTTGAAGCGGAAACTAACTGAAAATGCTGTATGATTAACATTTGCTGCGTGCGGATTTCGTTCATTTCTTGCGTGTGCTTTGCTTGAAGTTCATTGAATTCCAAATCTCTTTGCAATAGTAACTCCTTCAAATGGCTCATCTCTTGATTCAATTGATGTATTTCTGTCCTGACTGCTGGTGGGGTGGAAGAAGATGAACCAGCGATTTTGTATATTCTGTTCAAAGAACTTAGCCCAACTACTCTACCCCCTTTTGATCCACCAATCACCTCGAGCCATGTATTCATGTTATCAACAGATGGCTAACAGATTGCTCAGATCTGCCAGCATCATCACTAGCACTCGAACTTCCAACTACTAAATCATCAATACTAATATCATCATTAATTCCAATTAAGTTCATATAACAATAAATAATAATGTTAATTGCACAAAGCTCAAATCATCAATAATACTAACCTTAATTTCACAAAATTTAATATAATAATAAATAATATTATAAATTTGATTAATATCAAACAAATTAACTAAATTAATACAATAACATTAAATATTATCATATAATTAAATAAAGTATAAAATATTAAATATTTAACAATATTGATTATTTAACTAATCGATATAAGATTTACTATAAATTGTTGATTTTTGTTAACATAATATTTCACATAATCAATTATTAACACTTTCGATTTCAATTTTATAAAAAAAATTAAATTTAACAAATCTAGTAATATTATTAAATCAACCACTAAATACAATAAAAATAAACTAATATAGAAATAAAAACAAGACAAACATACAAATTAACATAATTGCATTTTCTAATCATTACAGTACAAATTAAAACATTTCTCACCACCAATTAATAACTCACTGATAGATTCAGATATCAACAGAAGCAATAGCTTCCAATCCAAATATTCAAGAATCGCAAAACCTAACACATCAAAAACAATTATAAATAACTAATATATTATTAAAACAATATTATAAAAACATTTTTTTAAATAACATTTCTAAAAAAATTAAAAAAAATCAATAAAAGTAAATTGTTGGGCCGGGCCGGGTAGTGCAATGGCCCAGGCCAATGGGCCACGCTGGGCCGCATAGGGGTTTGCTGCCCCATTGCAAGGCGGGGCCGCGCAGGGGCTGTGGTTTGCCGCGGCTGGCTCGCGAAGGGCAGATCCGACGGGTTGATTGCCAGATCTGCCTTCTAAAGCTCAGATCCAGCGGTTGGCCATCGGATCTGCCATCTACGGGCAAGAGAGAGAGAGAGAGAGAGAGAGAGAGAGATTACCTAACACCATCGTAGATCCGGCATCCCATCCGCCATCCCTTCGCAGAACCACCTTCGCGGCTATTTGAAAATGAACATGATAGAGAGAGAGAGAGAGAGAGAGAGAGAGAGAGAGTAAGAGTGAAGAAAGTGTGAAATATATTGAAATTAGGGACAAAACTTGTTTGTCCCTAAATTCATCCCAGAATCAGGGACAAAAAATTTTTTACCCCTCAATCAGGGACGAATATGTTTTTCATCCCAGAATCAGGGACGAATATTTTTTTTCGTCTTAGAATCAACGACAAATATTTTTTTCGTCCCTGAATCAGGGACGAAATTTTTTTCGTCCCAGAATCAGGGACGAAAATTTTTTTCGTATTCTGGGAGGAAAATTTTTTTCGTCCTTGAATCAAGGACGAAATTTTTTTTCGTCCCAGAATCAGGGATGAATATTTTTTTCGTCCCTAAATCAGGAACAAAAATTTTTTTTCATCGCTCAAATCTGTGACGAAATAATGGTTTTGTCGCTAAATATCTGATGAATATATGTTTTCGTTGCAATTTACAACAAATTTAGCAACAAATAATTTTTTCCTTTACAATTTGTAACGATACTTATGGTTTCTGATAAATAACTCATTGAATGCATTAAAATAGAAACTAAATCGACAGACTATTAACAATATTTGCATACAATGATATAATTATAAAAAAAAAATATTCAATATATTGATTATTAATTAACAAGTATTTGTACTTTAACTCTTAATTTAGTGAATCGAATATTTAAACAAATTTATAAGATAGACTTATCAGTGCTGGTAATGGAAAATTAAACAGATAATGAATAGAAAATGAATATACTAACAATAATTTTTTGTTACAATTTAAAAGATTTGTAAAGTTATAGAAAATGAATGTATCAATTTAAAATATTACACTATATTATCATTTTTTTATATAAACAGATAATAAATGAACTATTTTATATAAACTTTTTTGAACATTTTAAGATTCTATACGCTATCAGTGTATATCACCGTTTACAAATTGTTTTTTAATATTAGAAAATGTTTCTAATACAAGTAATTAAAAAAGTGATCGAAAAATGAATTTTAGCGACGAATTTTGTCACAAATGTTATATTTGTCGCTATTTTGCAAGAAATTTAGCTACAAATAATCGAATTTGTTGCGACGAATTTAGTAATTCGTCACAAATTTAGGAAAAAATTCGTTTTCGTCCCAAATTTAGGGACGAATTGAGAAATTCGTTGTAAAATTTTGAGACAAATAAACGAATTTGTCCCAGATTTAGGAAAAAACAAAAGAGAAATAAAAGATAAAAGAGGGAGACAAAAGAGAAAGAAGAGGAAAAAACAAAATGGATGGGAAAAGAGGCCGAGAGAGAGAGGAGAGGAGCAGGAAAGTTAGGGGAAGGAAGAGAGGTAAAAGGAAAAGAGCTAAAGTGAGATTGCCAATTTCAAATTGATAAATTTTATTTATTAATTTTAAAGATTATAAAATATATTTTTATTAATTTAAATTATGTAATAGTGATATCATATTTTATTTTTATTATGTCATGAGTTTTTAAAAAAAGATTTATATACAATTTAGTTAAATGAATGAATTCGAAAAAAAGACAAGTAGGGGGCAAAATTATAGTTAAATGGGTGCAAAAATAAATATCGCTCACAAACTATAATTAAATTTTAAAAAATTGAGGGGTGCAATTATCGACCCTTACATCTTCTTAGGTCTGCCACTGTTTGGAAACAAAAAGGAGAGACATTGGTGCATAAATAGCCAATAACTCAAAGCTTTGAAGCTTAAGCAACGGCGGACATTGTCGCCACCATCTCCATCTTTCATTTCGCTGGGGTCTTCAACCCATCAGTACCTTTGTACAGTATCAGTGACGGATAAATACTAACGAAAAAAAAAAAAAAAAATCCATCAGTAATAGTGAAGAATTTCTGATGGATTAATGTCGAACTAAATACCGATGGAAATATTTCTATTGCTAAAACCAAAAAAAATTTTAAAAAATTGTAAACTTATCAGCGACGTATTACTGACGAAATATTTAGTGACGGAAATATATATATATATATATATATATATATGTACAACCATTAGCGACGGATTAGTGACAAAAAAATTAACGACGGATTAGCGACGAATTTTTTATTTATTTTGTTTATTTTAATTATTTAATTATTTTATAATATATTATTATTTTATATTATTTTATTATTAGATGGGATGGGGTTGAGTTTTTGGTAGTCTTTCTTCATTTCTAGTTGTTGAGTGAAAAGCTTATGGTTAGGGGCGTGATTCAAATCCAATTACATAGTCAAACATGGCATATAATATACATGATGTAATGAGACGGTTTTATTTTCCAATGGAAAATTCATGCATTTGGCTTAACACCAAATACCTAGTAGTTCCTAAAATTAAGTTACCGACTATACTAATTAAATGTTAAGCTCTATCTTATTGTGCAACGTGGTCCTCATTTCTCATAAATCATTATCTCACTGCAAAGGGAAAGAACAACACATCATGGTTCTTTATCATCTGTGGACGGTGCACGTCGAGTTCGCCTTCAGATGTGGTGGCCCTTCGAGGCGAATTTAGTCATACATGACTCCCTGGAATTTGCTTTGAGCTCTAGTTTGGAGCAAATAAATTGTGTTGCTTCCCTTAAGAGTAGAATGCTTGGTACCTTAAAGCTAAATTGCCAATACAATCCATGAATCCCATGTCAAGCAATTGCATTATCCCTCCCTATCAGTGTTGTTGTTCCATGTGGAACCTTTGCCAAAGGAATATTAAACCTAATCTTTGAAACCCAAAAATTAAAAAAAAAAAAATTGTAACAATGTTTGTGAATTTAATTTGGGAGAAAAATAGAGAAAGTAATGGTGATATAGGATAGCATGGTACTTGGACTTCGGCAAAGCTTGCAGATGCTAAGGCCATTTGGAGAGTTCCACGCAATAACTTTCGGAGTTCAAATCTTATTTGCCAAGTGGTGCTTCGTGGTGCGCCACTCCCTATGCCCGTATAATGCCAATTTATAAATGTTAGGACGAATTAAGGACACATGAGAAAAGCAAAAATCAAAAATACCAAATTCCAAAAGAAAGGGATTTCACAATTTCTCTCTTTGTTTACCTGTTAACATGAGCAAAGAACCAGTCTTTTCTGTAGTCACTAGCTCCAACTGTGAAAATGAGATCTTCCTTGGGATGCAGAACCCATATTGTCTGAACCTGTCAACCCCTTTTTCTTAAATCATCTTCTCTGTTGTAGAGATACGAAGGGATTGATGCAAAAATAAAATAAAATAAAATAGAGCTTTACTTTTGGGTTGTAAGGTTGAGGTAAAGACGATTGATTAACTTAGGATCAGGGTCTCGAATGTAAAATTCTGCAGCGCTGCTATCAGGGATGCCTACCTCCCGACCATTTCTTGGTGGGATGAATATTATTGACCCCAATTTGATTTCGGATCCTGCAATTAACAATGAAAAATTTTATAAAATTCAATCCTTGAATGTAGATGAGTCGAGCTCTGTTGCCTGGTTTAACATTCAATTCTCAACTCTAAATAATTCAAAGCATTATATTCAAATTAAATTATTTTAGATAGTGTTGGAGCCAAAAGAATTTTATAAAAATTATAAAATTTCAATTTTTGTTGTTTATTTGAAGTAAATAATGGACTTCAATTCTGATTCTATAAAAGATGAATTGTAATTAGCAAAAAAAAAAATAGGAAAGAAATTTTGAATTGAACTCTTTGCTGAATTTGTGGTCTTATATGATTTTTGTAGATAATAAATTTAGAATTAAATTACGATATTTTTTTATAGTTTCAAGCAAAAAAATTTATTTTTATTGAATATTTTCCTCTCAAAAAATAAGACATATATATATTAAAAAAATGAAATGAATTGAATTTATTTTTTATTTGTTTCAACTGCAAATTTTGATGGATGGTGTTTGACTCATAGAATTGCTCATGCACGGCTCGGTTCGTTTGCAACACTAAATATATCATCCATGGTGACAGTTTAAGTGCATTAGGCACATATCAAATATTTCAATTTGATAAGAATGAAGGGAAAAAAAATAAATTAAGGAGTCAGAAAGGCACATGGGGTGATGGTTACATCAGATTCATACTTGTAATCACCAAGAATTCCCGGCACAAATGCATATAAACTGTATTTCCCAGGTCTGATTCCTCTTATCAGAAAATGCCCCTTCTTATCTGCCCTAACCCAAAACTGATATCCCTGCATATATTGGTACATGAAGTAACATATTTGCTGGGGGGAAAATATTGTAGTTAACTTAGAATCAACTACTATAAGAGTGTAGTTAGCATGGAACAGTCGTCCCAATGGATAAGAGTGATAGATCACTTAATCAACTCTTGAATTCGAAACTTGAGAATGGAGGTAAAATTTCTTCTAAATTGATTGTAATAATACTTAAATAGAATTAATCAAAATATTGTTTCGGATACAAATTGGTTATAAAAAATTAATAATAATAAGAACGCAGTTAGTACCTTGGATTCCCTTTGCCAGGATCCGGCAGGTCCAGGAGCAGCCGGTCCAACATAAGCAAAACTCCTAAACAGACAATCTTTTCTTACATACCTAAATATATAAGAGAAATTAAAAACAAAAATCTCTATTTAACTTCTTAAATTGTACAATCTTCTAAAAACAAGATAAATAGCATGCCCTGTGATTTACCCTAAGGCCTAGTGAGGAAGAATTTCAACTTTGAAGATTTGAATAATGTAATATTTATAACATTTTCGATATTTTAAAGGTATATGAGGTACCGGTCGTTAATGAGCAATTGTCCCATGATTGTTCCACGTTGGTTCCCGGTGATGTAGTCCGGTGAGTGTGGGAAATTATATGGCCAACTTTGAACTTCAGATAACATCTGATAAATAAAAATTTGTCTACAGCTTTAAAGTGCAGTCACTTTTCTTAAGCGACAAAGGAAACGAACAAAAAGAAGAGGAAGAACGTGGAGACACAATTTTTACCTGTCGTTTGGCATCTTGCCAAAGAGGATGGCCATGGCCTAAGGTGGTTCTTGTAGAAGAATGAGAGTTGAGAAAGAGAAAAATAGGTCCAAAAACCTTCTTCCGGGGCTCTTCATCTTTAAACTTCATTCGCATGTCCACACCCGCATAGTGGTCACTTCCAAACGTCTAAACGGTAATCCATGTATGAGAGTCTGTACCTTGTAGCATTTTATATGAGCTCAATAAATAATACATAAAATCCAACTCGATGCTGGGTGTGATGACCCAAAATCCAACTTGAGGGTGGAAGCTTATCCAACCATGGACCTTGTCATCTTGGTGCTCACTTGAGTATTGATACTTTGTCATCTACCTGCATTTCGCATTTCGTCGCACTACATCAACTCAACAATACAACCATACTGTTGTTGCTCTCTCTCTCTCTCTCTCTCTCTCTCTCTCTCTCTCTCTCTCTCTCTCTCTCTCTCTCTCTCTCTCTCTCTCTCTCTCTCTCTCTCTCTCTCTCTCTCTCTCTCTCTCTCTCTCTCACCAAATTCTACATGTTTGAAGTTAGATATGTTTCAAAGTTCAAATAGAATCAAAATCAAAACAAAACTAAACGACTCCTCTTTGTAAAAAAAATAAATAAATAAAAAAAATAAAACCAAAACAACAATGGGGAGTATTGTTTCAAATCCCAAAGGATAATGCCTAGTCATAACATTTTAAACTCGTGATTTATAATTCAAATCTTATTATAATAAAAAAAAGGAAAATATAGTTTTAATTTCAATTCCTAAACCGAATCGCTAAGATTTGTTTATAGTTTGGAAGTCAAATGGCTCCAATTTTGTTTGCGTTCTGATTCCTTTTCGATTTGAATTTGTTTTCGTACAACTTTTGCATGATTTTTTTCATACCTTTTCTCTTTTCTTATAATTTCTTTGCGGTTCAATTTTCAATATTAGTTTCACAATCTTTTTTAAATACCATGGTTATGTAAGAGCTATTTCTAATATATAAATCCATAAATAGTTTTCAATTGAATCTCATTATAATTAAATAGTTCAAATGGTTATGTAATTAATCTGAAATACAGGTTATTATAGATTTAAATCTATCTCTTTCCTAGTGAAAAATAAAAAAAAAGAAAGGTAAAAATTTAGGAATTCACCTCTCCGTCAAGGATAGGATTTGAAGGATGAGTTATAAGAACAGCTTCTAGGTAGTCAAGAACTTGACCCGTCGCCCTACCGTGCAGTGTCGGCATGATCCTCTGTCTCTCGTCTGATTGAGCCATGTAATAAAAGCTAACCAATTACATAAACACATATTTTTCACCCCAATTTAAAATGTTTGGGCCATTAAGTTTAGAGATCCAAACAGATTACAAAATTGGATCTAAATATAGGAGCAATTTTCATGTTTAAAACCATCATGTTAAAATAAGACATATGCCCAATTAAAGACATAATTCTTAATTCAAATAACTGTTATATATATTTTGAGATATTTTAATTAAAACAGCATCTCGCCAAAGTAAACTATCTTGTAAAAATGATTTTGTTTCAAAATATAAAATGATATATATATATATATATATATATATATATGTACAATTCATATAAATATTGATCGGCTCAAAATAAGGTTAGTTTTTTATCAAAATTGTGTGTGCATTTACAGTAATAAAAATGTAGCGATTATTTGATTTTACATGTAAGTTATGAATCAGTCCAAAAAAAGGTTTACGATTTGATATTTTAATTTATTATTAGTATTTGATTACTGTATTAGGGTATCACTTACAAGTGAATTATTTTGTCCAAACATGAAATACTATTTAAATTACCAATATCGATGAGGTTTGCATTTATTTGAATTAAAAATTAATTGATTTATATTATTGATAGCATGATTTTGATTATTTATTGTTCACTATTTAGTTTTTGCATACTACTTCTACTACTGTCAATGTCCAATTCAATTTGATTCTTAAGTTGAATGGGTCGAATTTGAAGTCATGGTAAAAGAATCTGCTTATCGTTCTCAGAGTTATACATTTAGACATTGCTTCAAGAACTAATTTTCTTATATCACTTATGGATAAGAGTACATCCGAGGAAAATATGAAAAGGAAATGTGTGAGAAATCGAATCACGTGTGTCTAGTAATGATAATGCAAGTCATCTCAAAAATATTCAGAGACATTATATCTAAGTCAGTTATGACGACTAAATCTTTCTTTGTAGATATTAAGAGATGATTTGTCAAGAATGAAAATGTTAAAATTAGTACTCTCTTATCAGATTTTATCTCAAAATAGTATAAGGATTAAAAATACTTGACAACTAAGGATAAGAAAAGAAATATAAGAATACACCATAAGGATACTGTTATGTTTCTTAATTTGATTTGTTCTAAAATTAATTTAATTTTGGTACCAGAAGACACTTGGTGGTCAGATTTGGTTACTATTACTCACATCAATGTGTCTATACAAAGTTGCATAAATTATCGATTATCAATTGATAGTGAAAAATACATTTGCATGGACAATGTCAATAAAGTTTTAGTTAAAGCAATTGGAAAATTTATATTACTGTTGAAAACTGGTTTCTATTTGTATTTCAATGAAACTTTGTTATCTATCTTACGAATGAAATTTGATTTTTATTTCTATATTAGATAAATCAGATTTTACTTATTCTTTCATAAATGAAAAAGTTGATTTGTTTCTTGAATCCAAATTGATTGGGTTCAGTTCTTTATCAGGATCCGATAAACTATATTTGGTTAAAACTGTTGTTTCATTTAATGAATTCTTGCATTTATATACATGAGATATAAAGAAAAACAAATGAACAAAAAGAGATATGAAATCAAAAGGATTTTACTCGTCTTAGAACTGATACATATGGGTATCTGTAGACCATTCCCGTTGGTTTTTGAAATGGTCAATGATAATTTATCACATTTATAGACGATTTTCACAATATGGCTATATATGTCTCCTTACGGATAAATCTTGGTCGTTGGACATGCTCAAAATTTATAATTTTGAAGTTGAAAACCAACTCGGTATAAAAATTAAGGATGTCAAATCTGACTATAGGAGAGTACTACAGTAGAAATGACGGATCAAGTAAATAATGTTAAGAACAACTTACTCTAGAAATGCGATATTGTCCCAGGGTAAATCATGTCTGGCTCACCCACCATGAATGGATTTGCTAGAGGATGAAATAGAACTTTTCAGGATATGATAAACAGTATGATTTTTCATTCTACCTCATCTGAGTCACTCTAGGAGAAACAATTAAAATCGTAGCATATATTTTCATCCAAGTTCTAACTAAAACAACTATCAAAACCCCCTATGAGTTCTGGGCTGGGAGACATCCTAATCTAAAATATTTCCGCATTTCGAGTTGTCCAACTAAAATTTGGCCTTTCCGACTTAATAAAAGAAAATTGAATGTTAGGACGGTGAGTTACTATTTTATAGGGTATTGTGAAACATCTATGGGGTACAAATTTTATAATATCACACATAAGACTGCATTTGAATTGAGAAATACTCAATTCTTTGAGAATGTTAAGTTTAAAGGGGAGATACAGTTAGAAACATTGTCTTTGAAAATGAATATGTAAATATTCCTATAGGTGTCTTGGTTCTTGTTCAAGAATTTCCCTGATAGTGTCCAAAACATAACATGGAGCTATTATGTGAATTGAATCGAGTTCGAATCACTCGCAAACCACTTGATCAACGACTCGACTCGACTCGACTCGACTCGAATTTGATCGAATTTGAATCGAGTTTAAGCGATTTCATTATACAATCGAGTCGAATTCAAGTAATAAAATTTTAAATTCGAAAACTCATCGAATAACTCGATAACATATATTAATATATATTATATACAAAAATATATATGATTATAATATAAAAAAATTTAATTAAATAAAATATATTAATATATTATATAAAAATCGAGTTTTCGAATCAAAATTAAATAGTTTCATTATATAATCGAGTTCGAGTTTGAGTTTGAGTTCAAGTCAAGTTAACAAAATTCGAGTTCAAATTCGGCCATAGGGATATTCAGAATCAACTTGATTTGAATACACCCCTACATAGCAGATCAGGACACCCATTTTGAAAGAACAAACTTAAACACCTCCAGAACTTTTACTATTAAGAAAATCCGTGAGTTAGTCATCCTGATAGTGATATTTTACATTTCACCAAATTATTATTTTATTAGATTTTGAGATAAATTCGGTCGATGATTGTATATACCACAAATTCTGTGGAAGTAAGTATTTTTTCTAGTTTTATATATCAAAAAAATTCTAAAAAAAAAAATGACATTCGAAATTGTAAACCAAAAGTTACCACTATACTAAAGGAAGATGAGTTTAGTCTCAACCAATATCTCAAGAATGATCTTAAACTAAGGGAAATACAAAAGATTCCTTATACGTCAGCAGTATGGAGTCTGATATATACTCATTTATGTACGCGTTTGGAAATTGCATATATTATAAGAATGTTGGGCAAGTGTTTAAATATTTTAAAAGTGGACCCTTGGAAGGCAATGATACAAGTCTTATAGTAATTACAGAGAACAAAATTGATACATATTCACGTATCGGATGTCAGATCAAATTGAGATTATTCAGTATACTAACTCTGATTTTGCAAGATGTTAGGATAGTATCAAATTTACGTCAGGTTAACATGTTGTAAGATATCTAACCACGAAATATAACTATAAATTTTGTCACGGGGCTGCACATAGTGGATGGTATTGATAGATCACTTAAATTATTGAGTAATAATAACTCGACAGTCTTATATTTGACATAAGGAAAGAAGTCAAAGTGAACAGTTGTCTATAAAAAACGTTGACACAAGCTCCATGATTATAGATCTACTTACAAAGGGATTGTCATCCAAAATGTTCATGAGCACACTGCTCATATAGGTGTCATATCATTTCAGGATATTAAATTTGAACGGTAATTTGTGACTTTTGATATTTATCTAATATAGACATTTTTGGTTATTTCAATTTAAAGTATTTCGAGGTTATTTTTCATGGAAATACAGATTCAGTTTTTTAGATTATACTCTGATATTAAGTATAGTTGATCTCACTATAGTTTAGGGAGGACCAGTTGAAAATAGACATGTTATAAATCATATTGTATATAATTTTTACACTGCACATCCACAACATGATCCGTGTTATTCGGTTGTATTGACATATGTGATCATTGATAGATTGAGTTACAATAAATGTAACAAAGGTCATTTTGATTCTATGTTGATGTGATTGATGGACAGAATTAGTTATAACACATTTTAGTACCGATATTAAAGTTAAACTCATTTCGATTATATATAATTATAAATACATACATATAAAACAAGCATAAAATTGTTGGATTTTTAATTCAACAGAGTTAATTTGTAAAATAATTAAATATTTAGACTATTATATAATGATCTATTAAAATTTCGGTTAATTTAAGACTCTAGAATGTCGACGGGGTGTGAAATTTGTAAATGTGTGAAAATCTAAGGGATATTTCTATCTTTGTGATGGGTTAAAATAGAGATATCAAAAAATAATATAATTATTTTTAAATAGAAGTTATGATCTCAAAATCTTGTGTACTCTTTCATTTCTAACATTCTATCGGTTAGAGATTCTTTAAAAAGAATACAAAGATTTGGAAAGTTGCTCCCAACTCAAGATTATTGAAGGCTTGCAATCAGTATCAGTTCGAAATTATAAAAAAAGATTTGAAAGTTATAGATTCAGGTATGTTTTACTTTAGTTGATATATTCGATTATTTGTATATTTTTAATTATTTGACATGTAAATTTATGATTGTTTGATTTATATACTGATGATGAATTTTATCATATAACTCCCAACATCTTTCACCACTGTGATCTTCACGTCCGACATTGATGCCCATGAAAAAATTTCGAATTACTTACGAATCAAACCATTGCATGAAATCAAGAGTCTAACTGTTTTTAATCATGATTTCGAAAATCTAGAACAAGTGTTTTTGGCCCATTTACATTGCATCAATTACATATTTCCATAATTCAGTAAAGATTTTTATTATTTTTTAAAGTTCAAGAGATTTATATTTTTTCTATAATTGAGAGAGTTATTTTATATTTTTCACAAAGGAAAATGGTGAATATCGGGTGGAACGTAGTCGCCCTCAAGGGGGCAGGTGCGCCCAAGTGGTGGTTTTGCTACAGAGTTGGCGCAGGTGCGCTCAAGGCATCTGTGTACTTCCAGAGCTGACGGACATGCTGCTTTGGTGCCTCCTTTGCTCCTTCAATATATTCCTTGCATTGACACTTTGACCTCCTTTTTAGTTTGTGAATTTGGTTCTTTGAATTGGCGATTTGGCCATTTGAGAGTTCTTTGTTCTATCTCAATTTTGGAAACCACAACTAAAGTGGATTTTCACGTGATAATTTATTGTTATCATTTCAAAAATTCAAAATTCACACTATTCATAAAACGTTTATCTCAGATCACAAGGGATTTACCAAGAGCCTTTATTTATTTATTTTATTAGTCTTTAAGGTATTTTAATATCGAAGAGAACAAAATGCATAATGGGCGCAATTCTTCGGTGACATTGTACCAATTTGTTTTTTTTTTTTTTTTTTAATTATTTTATAATAACAATAAGATTATGCAATATAAATTATTAACAATTTAATCTTAAAATTTTCTTTTTCTAAGCGGAGTTTTTTCAAATAAACTCCGATTTCTCAGTAAGATTGTCTGTCTCCAAATAATGAACATTTGAGTATTATTTTTCAAATGCCATTGTCTAAATCTGTAATGTCCACTATGATGAATAACGATTCATTTGTCAAATCCAAGTTGGGGGTGTAAAAAGCGAGTAATTATCGAAGAAAATAAGCAGAGAAAAAGAAAAAAGGTAAACCACAAGAAACACCTAGTGGAATACCATTTGTACTATTACCTTGGCGTTATGTTTGGAATGAGAGAATCAATGGAAAGGGGACTTAACAATAACATAACACTCTTCTTATGTTCCGAAGTTTTCTTTTCACCAGGCTAAGGAATCGAAGGGTTTCAAACAAATCTTCATTATTTTTTCCGACTCTCGAAAACTTGTCTTGTCTCCTCTGCTTTTGGGTGTATTCTAAAATTTTAATAAAAAATTTAAAAAAATACCAAATTCAACTTCTTTTTTCTTTTCATTATATATATATTTTTTCACATTTAAAGAAGAGGGGATATTTCCTGCCCTTCCCTTGTGTTATAAACCCTTCTTTTCCTCTTCCTCAAAACTCCCAAATAACACATAAACCGTTGAAATTCTATCCATTTACATTAAAAATCATACGAGTTTTGAAATCATTTCAAAAAATATATAAAAAAAATAAATACCAAATTCCTATACTACATCAAGTGTTCCAAAACGAGGGAAATGAGGGATTTTGAGTATTAGAAAGTGTTTGATTCGTATTCCAAAATTAAAATTGGATAGAAAATGAAAGATTTTTGGGAATGAGTTTTGAAAATTCATATCTTCACTTGAGTTTCAAAAACATTATAACTTGGGTTTTTGTTTTTAAGTCTCATTTTTATTTCATTAATTTAAATAAATTATATAAATTTTAATATGATTTTTTATTTCGATTCATTTTTAATCAAACAACCCTTTAATATCCCAATGGAGTGAAAGGAGGATTAATCCTCCATTGAGCAGTAATTGTGAAAATCAGACGTCAGAGATTTTGGAGAGATAAAATCAAATCAAGTCAATTTCTACTCAGATCAATTATAAATATGTAAATTTACAGTATTTATTAATTTACTCGCCTCTTTCAAAATTCTTCTTTCTTTAAAAGTATTGGGAAGCTAAAACATGATAATTAATTTCCCAAAAAAAAAAAAAAAACTATTGATGATCTGATATTGAATTTTTTTTTTCATGATTTAATGCTCTGAATTTGTGTTACATTTGTCACCTCAATTATTCATCATATAATTTCTCCAATCTTTCGTTTCAAAAATGAGGAATACATCTGATTAACCAAATCCAATAAGCTAATAACAAGAGAAAAGAAAAATACATACAAATATTCATGGGAATATCCTGTCTCCATTTCAATCATAAATCTTAGACCATTCAATTTCTTTTTTTGGAAAATGTTACTAATTTTTCATATACCTTGCGCCATTATTATACATGCATGCATGTTGAAATGTACGAATTAAACCCTTTTTGCTTCTTTAAAACCCCTTCAAAGGTATCTCATCTTCACTTCTGGAGACCTTCCTTCTTGCCATTGCTATAGCTTTTGGCTTTCTTAAAGTCAGAAAAAAGGTACTAAATACTAAACACTCAGATTTATTGTGGGTATGTTGTTTTTGATTTTTTTTTTTTTTAATTTTTTGCTATTAAAATACAGAATGGCAATGGAGAAAATGTTTTGGAGAAAATCTGGCTTGGCTATGATACTGTTGGGGATTGTTGTTCAGCTGGTGTTTCTCACAGAAGGTCATAGGAAGACCCATGGGTAAGCTTCGCCTCTCATCCTTTGCTCTCTTGCATGGAAAATTAATGAAATGAAAGAAGCAAAAAATGAATAATCTTCTTTAATATATGTTTATAGGATTATGTTTGTTCATTGTTTTCCATATATTTATATGCTGAATCTAGTAATTGATATTATTTCATTATTTTGATTGGAATAAGCAGGATTTCTCGTGGGGACAGTGATGAGGCCACACCAGTCAAATTGGTAGTAATGGATGAACAAGTAAGACTGCATTTGTCTCTTATTTATTTATTTTTCTCTCTCTCTGTCGCCCCCCCCCCCCCCCATTACAACATATTACAAATTTTGAGGCTGCTTTTTGTCTTTCTCAAATATGTAATATATATTTGTATATTTATGAAATTGAAATTGTTTCTTCTTTATTATTTCCATAATTTCTGCAGAAAAATTATAGACAATAAATCAAGATTATAAAATCTCACCAAATTTCACATTTTTGGGTTTATCATTATTGGTAGTTGTTTTTTTTTTTTTTTTGGTGAAAGTATTAAAATTATTAATATAATATTTATTAGGCATTTATCAAATATTTATATACTAGTGATCGGAAGAAATTGATGAGTTATTGCAGGTGGTGATGGACAATGAGATCGTGAAGGTGACTTTGGCAAAGCCAGAGGGCTTTGTCACGGATATAGAGTACAAGGGGATACACAATGTACTCAACAATAATCGAGAACATGATAGAGGGTACCCAATATTTGCTTTTACTCTCTTAATAAAAATTGTCGATTCTATATCTTCCATCGTAACGAAAATTAGTATTAGTTGTAGAGTAGGGAATCATTGAGTCTCTTTTTTCTCTATATATAATCTTTTATTATATAAAAAAATTCGAATTTGATATTTTAAGAAAACAAATAGTAACAGTTGAGTTATAACTCATTGATATCTCTTCTTTCTCTCTTATACTTTGGTACAACTTTTTTCTCCCTCCATGATCTAGCATGTTCTTTATGCTTTGTCATCATTTCCAAGTTCTTGAATTTATTTTAGGTTGTTGTTGATGTTTTTTTGAATTTAGAGTAGTTTTAGGGTTGAGATGTTGGTGATACCAGCGCTAAACCCGCAGTAAACCCTTTCATAATTATGATAAAATATAATATATAAAATAAAATAAAATTTAATTGAGATTTTTCCCTCAAAAAATAAGAAATTTAAAAATATGTAAATTAGTGTTAATTTTTTTAGTATTTAATCAATCGATATTTAAAATTATATTTTGATTAATCTGATTTGAATTATTATTAAAATCTTTATAAGTGAAGTTATCTTAATATAATATTTTTATTTTTAAAATTTAAATTTAAGTTTTAATTAAAAGAGCTTATATTCGTACTCCGCAGACTATCCATTCATAAATTGTTTCTAACTTTGTGGAAATTGCTTCGGTCTCAAAAATCACATGCGGTGTTTTCTTGGATTTTGTTGATGACTTTTGTCCAAGGCGGACCCACCAATCCATTTCTTGGATTTTGTGACTCCCCCTCCGCTTCCCCCGCCCCTTCCGTCCACACTGCGAAGTTCACGAGCATAGATTATGAATTATGAAAAGGGATTTTCAGTTAATTATATATAAAGTTCACGAGCATAGATTATGAATTATGTTACTTAAATATTGAAGTATGAAGATATTATATTTGCTTTAATTTACCAAAAAGAGGATTGTCAATTCTATATTTTCCTAAATAACGAAAATTAGCATTTTGAAACTCTTAGACTTCAAATTCAATGTGTGGGAAAATAATACTATTTTTCAAAAATAGAAAGCACATTAAGAATTTTCTTTTATGAACTTTTGGGCAATTCTGAAAGGTTCCTAGGAAAAATTCCGAAGTTGACATATGAACATATTTGGAGGGTAAGAGGAAGGTGTTGATATGGTCCGGTTATATTTTCAGTAAAACTCCTTAGTTGATGGAATATGAACATTCACAATGATAAGTGGAGAATACTTGAAATTTGAATTTTAGATTACAAAGTTAGGAAAGAAAATTGTGACTATTATGTTTTCCCTTTGAGGACGGTTGGGTTTCATTTTAATATGAAATATTTTCAATTTAATAATAAAAACTCAAAATCTTCTTGTTATAAAAACAATTTATATGGTTGAGCCAACTCAACTATTTGGTATTTTATTTTATTTTAATGTTTTATGACGTAAAAAATCTTTTGGGTTAGTTACTTAAGATTTTTCAGGTAGAAATTAGATTTTGATTTATGGAGACGTGGTATTAATTTTTCTTTTAACCAATAAATTGAAGTTTAATTTCGAATTTTAAAATTAAAAGCAGTAATCTAAGAGAATTGAGCACCTAAATCAACAAAAAGTTTTCTTTCTTTTTATATCTTATATTATTGGCCTTAAACTTTGGGCAGGTATTGGGATATTGTTGGCAATCAGCCTGCTCTCAAAAATAGCTTTTTCAGGTAAGTTTCTCTTTCCCAAACGCTTGTCAGTGAAAGCGGAATTACTGATAATTTTTTATTTATGAAGGATAAAGGCACTTAATTTTTCGGTTGTAATACAAAATGAGACCCAGCTGGAGCTTTCTTTCTCCACTACGTGGGATCCAAATTCTGAAGACTATTACTCCAAATCAGTTCCACTTAAGATTGACATAAGGTGCTTAAAAATTTCTTAATTGTTGTAATTGAGAGAGAGAGAGAGAATGCATGCATGTATGAGTAATTCTTTTCTTACTGTGCAGGTATGTTATGCTGTCTGGTAGCTCTGGATTCTATGCGTATGCAATATTCGAGAGAGAAGAAGAATGGCCTGCGTTTATAGTTGATCAAATAAGGATTGTGTTCAAGCTTGCGATAAACAAGTGAGTGATGATGATTTTCTCTCTCTCTTTCTCTCTCCTCTCCCTCTCTCTTTATATTTTCTTTCTAAAAAGTCGGGCCTTGACTAAACAATGTGTTAATGAAATTGTTTAGGTTTCATTATATGGCTGTATCGGACGATAGGCAGAGGATCATGCCAGAAGCACAGGATAGGGCGACAGGTCGACCTCTTGACTACCCAGAAGCCGTTCTTCTGACTAATCCTACCAATCCTAATCTCACCGGAGAGGTGAATTCCTAAATTTTTATTCATGTTTTTTTCTTTTTCTTTTTTGTCATTCTTAAAGAGAATGGAAAATTGAACTCTAATTACATGCATTTGAAAATAAATTAGCTACTAAGCATCTGGCTATTGAATATTGATGAGATAACATTGAGGGAAATATCAAGGCTTTTCTTTTTTCCTTATTCTTGTTACACAACTTACAATACATGGAGTAATCATGTTATTAGCAAAAAATCACTTCAAACATATAAATGTTTCTGAGAGAGAGAGAGAGAGGATCATATTCAAATGCATGTAAACTTGAGTTGATATGGGTGAGGGATGGGGGGAGAGAGAGAGAGAGATCATATTCAAATGCATGTAAACTTGAGTTGATATGGGTGAGGGAATTTTTTTTGGTGAATATTGGGTGAGGGAATGACATGCAGGTGGGGGGGGGGGGGGAGAGAGCAGATGGAAATGCATGCCAACTGAGATGGTGTGTGAATGATATGCAGGAGAGATCACATTCAAATGCATTTTAACTTGAGTTGATATGGGTGAGGGAATTTTTTTTTTGGTGAATATTGGGTGAGGGAATGACATGCAGGTGGGGGGGGGGGGGGGGGAGAGAGAGCAGATGGAATGCATTCTAACTGAGATGGTGTGTGAATGATATGCAGGTAGATGACAAGTATCAATATTCAAATGAATTCAAAGATGACAAGGTCCATGGTTGGATAAGCTTCGAACCCCTTGTTGGATTTTGGATCATCACTCCCAGCTACGAGTTCCGTCCTGGTGGGCCCTTCAAACAAGAACTTACCTCCCACGTTGGCCCGATTTCCCTCTCCGTATGTTTTCTTTTCCACATTTCCAATTTTTTGACGCTATTTTCCATATATACATAAATATTATTTTTGGCCATGAAAGTTTACTTTTTTTTCCCTAAACTTTAATTTTCGCATAGTAGTAAGGGCAATATAATAATGAGTTTTTTTTTTCGCAATATAATAATGAGTTTTTTTATTTTTTTTTTTTCATTTCTTGTATACTATGATACTCCTAATAATAAAGTTTTATTTTTTAATGACTCCTTTAGTAATTTTACTAATAAATGATTCTTAACAACAACATAATAATAATCAAACATTTTACTTGTATTTCATTCCTTACAAATGTAGCAGAAATAAAAATTATTTTATCTAAAATATATCTAATAAGATTTCTTACAAATACTCGATAGCACCATGTCACTATATATCGTATATTTATTTATTTAATTTTTTTTGAATTAGAACTATGACAATTACTTTTATCTATTAGGAATTATTAGATTACGACTACAATGATAAATTTGCCACCAAAATTGAATAAAGGGAGCTATGACAGAATGATCTTGTTCCTACTATTAGAAAAACAAAGATCATAAAAATGCACTCCTTTCAACCAAAGGAATAAATGATTGAAATAACACAATTTGAACTCAAGACAGATTTGGTTTAAATTTTACGTTGTACTTCTCATATTTCGCTTACCAATAACATAATGATTGAAATAACACAATTTGAACTCAAGACAGATTTGGTTTAAATTTTACGTTGTACTTCTCATATTTCGCTTACCAATAACATACATACATATATATATATATATATATGTTGTTGATTTATATTAAATGTTACAAATATACACACTCTCATTTATTGTATGATATGTTTAGATGTTTGAGAGTGACCACTATGGGGGTTTGGACGTGCGAATGGAGTTTCAAGATGGAGAGCCCTGGAAGAAGGTTTTTGGACCTGTTTTCCTCTATCTTAACTCTAATTCTTCTACAAATGACTCTGCTTTGAATACCACCTTAGGCCATGGCCATCCTCTTTGGCAAGATGCCAAACGACAGGTAAAAATAGTCTACCATTTTTATAGAGTTTTTTTTTTTTTTTTAATTGTCACTTGACAACTTTTGTTTATCAGATGTTATCTGAAGCTCAAAGTTGGCCTTATAATTTCCCATGCTCGTCGGACTACATCTCCAATGATCAACGTGGAACAATTACGGGACAATTACTCGTTAACGACAGGTACCTCTAGACCCTTAAAATAATGACAACAGTATTCAAATTTTCAAAATTATCAACATCGAGATTCTATATCACTAGTTCTAAGGGTAAAATCATATAGGACATACTAATTATCTTGTATTGAGATGATAGTGCAATTTAAAAAGCTTTTATTTATTCTGCTCTCTATATATTTAGTTACGTAAGAGAAGATCCTATGTTTGCGAGTTTTGCTTATGTTGGACTGGCTGCTCCTGGACCAGCTGGATCCTGGCAAAGGGAAACCAAGGTACTAACTCAACTTTTAAGGAAGTGAATTCCAAGTTTATTATAATTATTTTCCTAATAAATATGTTATTTTTGAGTACCAATATATGCAGGGATACCAGTTTTGGATTAATGCAGACGAGGAGGGGCATTTTCTGATGAGAGGAATCACACCTGGGATATACAGTTTATATGCATCTGTGCCCGGAGTTGTTGGTGATTACAAATATGAATCAGATGTCACCATTACCCCAGGTGCCATTCTCTCTCTATTTTTTTCCTTTTCAATTTTATGACATTGAAAAACGTTCCACCTGTGCCTATTATAGTTAAATTCTCACCATTGACGTTAGATTTAGTGTTGCAGATTAATCTAACACTGGTATGAGTCAAAACATTAACGAAATTTGCTTGTTTAATGTTGTGGTTGAAGGAAGTAAATGTAAAAATTTAATTTTTTTATTATGATATAGTTTCTTCTATTAGGGTGTGAGAGCAAAATATAAAATTCATTTGAATCTTATTTTGAACGTTAATTCTAAAAATATATATTAAATAGTGTTTATAAAAGCATTATGCTGGACTCTTTTGTAGATTTTATTTCTATTTTTGTTTTGTCAAATTTACAAATCTTAATGGTTTATGAATTCAAACAACAAAAGTTAGAATTTCACAATTTTCTTTTATAGAATTCGCTTGGTTCCAAAAACATAAATTCAATGAATTTGTTCAAAAGTCTGAATATAGAGTTTTGACTCATTTAGATCTTAGCTTTGTACGTCCAAGTAGTCTATCATTTGCATTCTAGGATTGAATTTACTTAAATTTTCTGGTTTGAATGCAGGATGCGAGATCGATTTGGGATCCATAGTATTCTCTCCACCAAGAAATGGTCCAACCCTATGGGAGATAGGCATTCCCGACCGCAGTGCTGCAGAATTTTACATTCCAGATCCAGATCCTTGTTTTATCAACCATATTTACCTTACAAAAGATAGGTAAAGCTCCATTTCTTTTCTTGTTCTTTTTTTTTTTCCCCATCCCTGCTTATATGTGCAACAGAGAAGATGATTTAAAAAAAAATGGGGTGACAGGTTCAGACAATATGGGCTATGGGATAGATACACAGTTCTGTATCCTGATGATGATCTCATTTACACAGTTGGAGCTAGCGATTACAGAAAAGACTGGTTCTTTGCTCATGTTAACAGGTAAACAAAAAGAGAAGTTGTGAAAGCCATTTTGACAGATTTTCTTTGATTAAAATTTGGTATTCCTGTTTTTTTTTTTTTTTTTTTTTAATTTTTCCCATGGTTTGATAGTACTTTCCTATTTTCGTAGTATACTTTATACAATAATATATGATCTTAATTTATCTCAAAACATTCATAAATTGGGATTGCAGGAACGTCGGGAATGGCACATATCGAAGAACCACTTGGCAAATTAAATTTGAAATCCCAGATCTGTTACCTGGAGCTTATACTCTCCAAATGGCCTTAGCATCTGCAAGCGGGGCCGAAGTCCAAGTACAACTCTATCCTATTTTATAATTAATTCCCTATTTTTCCCTCAAATAAAATTTACTAACATTGTTACAATTTTTATATTTTTGGGGGTTTCAAAGATCAGGGTAAATGATCCTTTTGCAAAGCTGCCACATCACACAACAAAATTGATAGGGAAGGATAATGCAATTGCTAGACATGGGATTCATGGATTGTATTGGCCGTTTAGCTTTGAGGTGCCAAGCACTATACTCCTAAAGGGAAACAATACAATTTACTTGCTCCAAAATAGAGACCAGAGCAAATTCTCGGGAGTCATGTATGACTACATTCGCCTTGAAGGGCCTCCGACACCGACAAGAATTTAAGATATAAGAACCACGTTGCGGAGTCAAATGTTTGTTCAGTAAGGTCTTACGTCAATAAAAATGGAATATTTTAGAATACTCATCGAATAAAATCCCCTCTATACAAACCCCTTGTATCAAGTATGTAATACAACAAGTTTAATAAAAATTTTCAATTCTCCATAATTATTTTGGACATAGTATCAGATTCATAAGATTTCTTCATCTGTGAAATCACAAATGGGTTCTTACCATTCCTTGTCAGGCCCATCGGGACTTGATTGATCCCTATCTCTGCAGCAACTACGCCGTTCCTCTGAATCAGGTGAATAATTCTCTTCCTTGACATCATAGCTCTAGTGAATTCCGACAATATGATCACCACGCTGTCGAAGATCAGAAGTTATTCTAGCAACAATGGTGGAAAATGTGTTTTAGAAGGTCGTCTTATGTTTTTGAACCACCAACGTGACCAAATCTTAAAATTTTCATGGATTGAGGTTAGATTTGAAGATATGGTTGTGTTTGGACGTGCAGAATGGGTAGATTTTTTTGCCTTAATTTGAAAAATGGCGGATGAGTGAGAGCTGAAGTAAAATTTCAAAATAAAGAGCAATTGGTGGTAGAAGGAGTGATTTAAAGCTTCAAATAAGCTCCGGGGATTAAAAGGAATCAAATCGAGCATGAGTTTACCACCGGGGAGGGAGGCTCAGCATCGTCAGTAATAGCTGTTTCTAAAATTGAGGTTGAACTTGAAGCTTCAAAGGGTCCTTTGAGGTTGCAGTGATGATGATTTATGTAATCTATCGAAGGAAAAAAACTAGAATTATGAATAAATTTAGAGAGAGAGAGAGAGAGAGAGTGCGTATGTTTTGTATATCAGCGTGGGAGAGAGGAAAAGGCAAACATGTGTGGAAGAAAGAGACGATGGAGAAGCGATGCGATGGGCAACACAACACGCAGACACTGATACAAACGTTAGATTTCATTCCGATCTCAAAGGTACGGGTGGGATTGATTTAAAGATCAAAGGCTGAGATTAAAACATTCTAAAAATCAAAGTTCCAAATTTATTATGAAAATTTAAAAATTAGAAATCCTATTTTTAATATAAAAGAAATTGTTTATTCAATATTCCAAAATAATTTTTTAAAGTTCCCAATAAATTATAATATTTTAATAATTAACTCGATAATTTTTTTAGCTACAAAATATTATAATAAATTAAATTAATTATTTTTATTGTTTAAAAATTAAATGGATAAATATATTGAAGAGTCTACTTTCAAAAAGTATGATTTTAATCTAACATATAATAATGAATTTAATTCTTAAAAAGAAAATTCCAAAAATTTTGAAACAAAAAAATTCAGTCATTGAAAAGCGAAATTGAGTTTTAGGATCGTTTCAACCATCTCGGGGCGAATCACTTCATCATTTGCCGGAATTGACATCACTACTGTACCGCGGCCAGGATCTGCCATTGATAATGTTCCGACCTCAAAATCGAAGCTTGAAATCGATATGCTGTTAAGCTGAATTACAATATTAGGTCTTCAAATTGAGCCCAGTGATATCAATTTCAAGTGTGCATTTCGCTTTTCCACCATGCCCCTGCCACCTCCACCATCAAACGTAATCGGATCATAAAATCCTCTCTATTATTTATTTTGAACTTGATCGAAAACTTATCTCTTCATTTTGATCCTCAAATCATCTACAAATCAATTTTTTGACTTCAATTTTTTTTGTGATCTTCTTTGACAGTCGCCGGAATCCATGGTTTTTCCCACGGCTAAGCTTTGATTACTCTTTAACTACTTTTCTTACCTCTGGGAGCTCTATGCTCGCTGAAATCACCTTTTTCCAATGACAGATCCATGTTTTAACCTTCAGAATTGTCCTTCGAAAGTTTTTGAAACTTTTAGTCTTCATTAATTGCATATGACGCTAAATACATGTAACGAAATAGGGCTCGTGATCAATATTTTGCTTAATAGCCATTTTTAGTGCTTAGAACTTATATATTACGCATATGACATGAGTTGACTTAATGCTTAAGTAAGAAACCAGTGACCCTTTTCTTCTTTCTTTTTTAAAATAGGTCCCAAAAATCATAAAATTATATATAATCTTAAAATTTTAAACACTATATCTCAAAATAGATACTTAAATAAGAATTTTTTATTATTAGAACAAAAAAACAAGTGAGCTGATCATCTCTCGTAGTGTAATTAGTTAGTCTAATAGCCTTCCATGCTATAGTGGCCTAATAGCCTTCCCTAGCATAGCCCATGATGGGGTCATACAGTATCTATAAGAGATAATTACATGTCAAATTCTTAAATTTTATTCTAAATTTACCGATTGATTTCTGAACTTCAAAATGCAATGACTAAATATCTAAATTTTAAAATTCGTAACACTTTTAATCTTTCTGTTACTAATAGTGTCAACTTGGCCGTTAAATACTAACTTGGGGGATACTTTCTCATCTGGCTTCCAGTGTGACGGTTATTGCTGAAACTAATAGGTTAATACCAAATACTCACAAAGTTGCCACATCAGAAAAATGCTTACGTGGCATATCAAGTTATCACCCCAAATACCTTATACTGCCATATCAACAATATACTGACGTAACATCTAAGTTTTATTTCAAAGATAGAAACAATTTTTTGTTTTATTTTTATCTTTATAAATTAAATATTAATATTATTTAAACCACAAAAATACATTGTGTTATCTCTCTCTTCTGTATGTAAAACCCACATGCCCTTTCTCCATTTCTGTCAATGGAAAGTGCCATAGCTCTCTCTCTCTCTCTCTCTCTCTCTCTCTCTCTCTCTCTCTCTCTCTCTCTCTCTCTCTCTCTCTCTCTCTATCAATCTTTCTAAAATTTTTTTTTAACTTCAATTAAACCACAAAAATCACTACACCAAATATCAAAAAACCCTTCTTCATCCCGATTTTGAACTGTCCACGAAATCTGCCATTACCGAATACCATTTGGGATTTCATGTCATTTCCAAACCCAGTAGCCCCAATTGGCTCTCCAAGAGTGGTATGCGCACACCCAAACATGAAATTTTGAAGAATTAAGGAACAGAAGGTTGGGGTTTTGGAGAGAGTGTAGATTAGAGGGTGAAAGTGGGGTTTGTAGAAAGAGAGAAGGTTGAGGGTAAGGATGATAGTGAGGAATAGAATAAGACAAAGAGTGGAAGAAGCCTTTAATGTTTGAAAAAACAGAGGTCTCTCTCTCTCTCTCTCCCTGAACATATGGTCACATGCCCTCCGTCTCCCCATCTTCTTCTTCTTCTTCTTCTTCCAATTCAAGCGAACTCAAGGATCCAACAGTAATAGCAGCAGCAATGTCGCCAGAAAGCCTAAAAAAATTGAAAAAAATCATAGAATCTAAAAAAAAAAATCACGTCGTCGGCATTTGAAGCTTAGATCTTCATAGCCATGGCAGATTCTAACGGAAAAGGTAAGAAAGAGTTCATGCCCCATCTCCAAAAGCTTTGTTATTATCTGATAGAGGGAAGAAATTCTAGAAATTTCAGAAGTTGATTGTTGATTTTGCAAATTGGTTGATGGTGAACAAAATTTCCCCAAATTGGGGTTACAGACTTGTGTCGATGGTGAACAAAAATTTCCCCAAAGGAAGAAACAAAAAACCTATCCAGAAATCTCTCTCCCTCTATTTCACAATCTATATAAAACAAACGAAGACGCAAAAGTCTTCAAGTAAAGCCGTCTCCACCTCCGCCTTTGAAATCATCGTCTCCACTGCAGCCTTAAACCTTCGACTGAAGAAATCTCTTTCGACTTCTGTGAGTTTGCCATCGCACCACCTTCGCAGTTTTAATTAATTAGATTCCATCGCGACCTTCGACTTCTTTGCATCCTTTCATCCATAATTGCTATCGGTTTCTAGGGTTCCACCAAATCCATTGGCAAATCCCACAAGCTTCTCTTGGTTTGGGCTTGGTTCTTCTGTTTTAGGGTTGGGTCATCACTGGTTTTTGCTTTTACTTTTCCATTGCTGTTGATCCATGACGAGGCGAGAGAGAGAAAAAGAAACTGGGAAAGAGGGGGGAGAGAGAGAAAAAGAGAGAGAGAATTTTATTTTATTTTTGTTTTTTCTTCCTCTCAGACTCGATTTCGTACAAGCTTTTTCATTTTTTTGTTTTTTTTTCTCTTTTTTTATTTATTTCTCTTTTAATTTTGGGGGTGATGTGGTAGTGCTATTGTGAATATATTGCTGACGTGTCACCTGATATGTTAGCAATTCTTACCGGGATGGAAGCCAACTCAAAATTTGCCTACCACATCATCTACAACATAGATCCACATCAACATTTAATGGCTAGGTTGGTGCCGTTACTAATGAAAGGACTAATTAGTTACGAATTTTGAAGTTTAGATCCTCAATCGTAATATTTTGAAGTTCACAGACTAATTTGTAAATTTGGAATAAAGTTTAGGAACTTGACATATAATTATCTCTTTCTATCTCGTGCTAGGGAAATAGAGCTTCCATGTTATTTGTAGCTGGTATTGAGGTGACGTAAAACAAGAAAGCCATAAATTCAAGATTTTTTGGAAGTTTGAAGGTTGGATTTCTGAGGTGATGTAGAATAAGAAAGCTATAAATTTAAGAATTGTTTACTTGAACTCAAAATTAACGTTGATACTTCCCGAAAGGATGATTGCCATGGTAATATGCAACCTGTTTTGAATGAATTTTTATTATTTTTAAAATCTTTGTGCACGTTGTAATATGACTTTTATTTTATTTATTTTCTTATATTTGTTTGAATTGTTTAAATTATTTGTTTTCAACTTTAATAGACTGTATTAAGGTTTTACTTTGATATTTTTAATAGATAAACATTGTTTATTTTATTTCCGGGTGAATTATCTTGAAGAGTTTTAGAGTTTGTTTTTTAATAAACTTGCATAGTGTTAAGGATTGTGTAGAAGATCATATAAGCTGTGATCACATGACGGATATAAAATACTCTCGTATACAAATGGGATATATTGGTAAATATCCACGAGGGGCGTTTTAGTAATTTTGGGATAATGGGATAACTTCCATTATCCCATTAACCAACCTATAATTACAACTTACCATAACTCCATATAACCCTATGGGAGTATCTATTGTCTTCTTCAATGGTGAATTGAAGAGTGTGAAAAACATGAGGTTTGAGAAAGAGAATACATATAATCTCTAGAGAGTGAGATCCATAGAGGGTTTAGGAAAATTCTGAGTAAGGAATTTTTTGTGTCACTTTTGTCATCGGATTGAGGATTAAGACATCGTGAATCCATGGTGGTGGTTTATTTTGTGATCACCAACCCAACTATGAGATCGATCGAGAAATAGTTCATGGTTCCCGATTTTGTTTGCAATTGTTCATTAAGATATACCCGAAAACTTGACCTTTTAATTATTCTGAAAAATCTATCATACTTCTGCTTGTGCATAAACTAAATCTAACATTAATAGTAGAGCATGTTGGATTTATTAAAATTTTTTTGAATTTTTTTGGCATAAAAATATGAGGTAAAAAATTAAGGGTATGGATCACGGATAAATTTTGTAAATCCAATTATATCACGATATTAACCATAGTTTGTAGACCACAAAAATATTTTTTTCATAATTTTTTTAGCATGTTAAGACCATGAAAGGTCCGATCAAAGTTTTCGACTCTATGGACACAAAACCTTAAATCTGTCGAGTTTAAGGACAAATTGATCTGTAAAAATTGTCTAGAAATGTTTGCCATGCTTAGATCTACATTTTGACATATTAATTGTGAATTATGGTTGCCAGAAAATCGAGTTTCAAAAATAGCCACATAAGGTCGAAACTTTGAATGCTTGTTTTACTGAGATTAGAGTCTAATTAAAATCGAGTCAAGAATGATTGGATGATATTTAATTGAAAATTCTCCATGGAAACCGTGTGAAAAATAGATTGGAGCATTCAGTACCACGGGCGCATTCAGTGCACACGCGACAAGGCGCATCAAGCTCAAGGGAGCAGGCGCGGGAGATGCACGCACAAGGATGGAGCACCAAGCTGGCACGTGAAGTTCACATGCGATGAGGCGCGTTAACAGTATTAGGTTGATCCGGGTCGAAGAGGACCTGAGTCTAGGCCCCGACCCACGTTCCGACTCGGACACATCTCGGGCTAACATGACGGCGCATGGCAAATGCGCTGCGCATCTGGCACATGCGCCAGACTACTGCCCGCACATGGAGGCACATGGAGCTGCTCCGCCGACACGTAGCAGCGCTGGGTATCCCAGCGGCACGTCAGGCTGCTCTGAATTGGATTTTTCCAAAATTTTGATGGTCTCAGCTCTATATTTGTGACTTTTGTGGATTTTTGTGTACCGAATCCAAATCCGAATGATAAGATGCGATTCCGGGTTATGGTGTGTGGTGTCCGTTGACTTATACGCTCGTTTTGGAGTCTATACTCAAATCATTTGGGATTTTTTGATTCAAAAGGTTTACAAAATATGAAAATAAGTATCATTAAGTCACTAAAGTCTCTTTTATTG
This sequence comes from Dillenia suffruticosa, assembly GCA_033439265.1. Lineage (NCBI taxonomy): Eukaryota > Viridiplantae > Streptophyta > Magnoliopsida > Dilleniales > Dilleniaceae > Dillenia > Dillenia suffruticosa. Next base: position 7,351,834 of record JAVTVX010000027.1, read on the forward strand.
TAATGAAAATTGTCGTATTAGATTTTTGTAAGGAAGATAAACTGAATGGTGAGATCTGCAAGATTTTATACAAGTAGATTCAGTTTGTTCTCGAGGAGTAAAATCTGTATGAGATTCTGAGGTACGACATGGTGGGCTCTGGAAAGGGTATTACACCTCAAGTTAAACGGGATAAAAAGGTTTATCGTGCATTGAAGAAAAATGATAGTCACGTTAGGGCAATCCTTAATAGTAACATGCATGATGACATGATTCTGCTCTATGGCATTATCGTACGGTTATGTCGGTTTGGCTCACCCTAAAAGAGTATAATAGTGCTCTTTTCAGCTCCTATGGTGAGGGCATGAAAAAAAGGGCTGATCATACAATTATACAATATTTGATACAAATGTCAAGTATGATCACCTAGTTAAATAATGCAAACGAGTCTATTTCGGATGAAATTCAGATACTAGATGTGATCCAATCTTTTACTGATTCATGAAAAACCACAAAACCTACACGACGAGAGTATTCGTACTTTCACTTATGTGAGTAGGCATTGTGAACACGAGGAGGATCAGCTAGAGGCGAGTAGGCCACCTCGAGTATGAGATCTAGGCACAAAGTACAAAAGCGTAGGAAGAAAGAATTTGATAAGACCAATGTAAAGTACTATGTTTGAGATAAATTTAGTCATTTCGCTCGTGAGTGTGACGAGTAAAAGGAATAACCTTCTTTTATACGTGGTTTGAGCTTTGTGTTATCTACTACAATACTCGCTAATTTCTCCTTTTGTGAATTGTAAAGTCATGAGCCACTAACCATGTAACTTGAGACAGGAGCACATAAATAGAGTTCTGTCAAGTCAATCCTCAAGTTATGAAGATTTATGTGAGGAACAAAGCATTGGTTGTTGTTAGAGGGATCGACACTTAGCATGACGTTTTTTATGCTCTGAGTATTCGACGGAATTTGATTTCAGTACTTTGTCTAAAATTGCCTAAAATATGTAAGAAAATTATTTGTTTTTATTAAATACGACAGCTTTTTGATTTATTCTGGTTTTATCCATGATGGATTGTATACAATGGGTGTTACTTTTTCTAATGGTTTTCTTGTCATTCTTATATTGCATTTACATCTGATTGTATAGATGATGATGTAATGTGTAGCATCATAGACTTGGACACATAGGATAAGAAAGGATAAAGCGGTTAACAGGGAGTGGTCTGTTGGGCCCACTAATCAGGTTCGAGTTGCCCATATATGAGTTTTGCATAATTGGCAAAATTATAAGAAAACCATTTGACAACGCAATGAGAGCTAGTTGGAACTCCATTGCAATTAGTCCACTCCGATATCTGTGGCCCTGTGTGCATGATAGTCTAAAATGGAGATTTGTACTTTATTATATTCATAGGCAATTACACGCATTTTGGTTACATCTTTTTTATCTTGCACAAGTCTAAGACATGAGAATATTTTAGGAGATTCATTAGCGAGATTAAGAATTAGTTAGAATTGAGAGTAAAGACTCTCAGAACCGATCGAGGATATGAGTATTTGTCAGAACTACACAGAGAACTCTATTTCGATAAGGGTATTATGAGATATCTGACTATTCCTATTACTTCTCAACAGAACGGAGTAGCTGAGAATGAAGAATAGGACTTTGTTGGAAATTGTGAGATCTATGATGGTGTAAGTTAATTTGTTCATCTCCTATTATGGAGATATTTTATTGATTATAGCCTATGTCTTCAATTGTATTTTATTAAAATCCGCAATCAGTACCCTATTGGAGCTTTGGACAGGGAGGTAGTTTGGCTTTAGTCACTTGAGGTCATGGGGTTGTACTGCGTATGATCACGATTACTCGCATCCACACAACAAGTTAGACTCACGAGAAAAGAAATGTATGTTTATAAGATACTTAGAACACTCCAAGGGCTTCTTAGGTAAGCATACGGATTGTACTGTTATTGAGATTGAGTCTCGTGATGTCATATTTCTTGAGAATGATTTTTCTAGAAGGTGAAATCGATCGGGACTTTACCTTCTATAAGATGGATAAGTCTAGTAGCTTAGGCCAATCTAGCGACAAGATACAAAAATCCATTATGGATTTTGGTCATAGTAGGAGCGATCTCATCTAAAGGTAAAGAGATTCTCTCTCTTCTCGTAGGAATATCGAGGTCACATACTTAAACGTCGATTCTCGATTAAGGGTAACACCCTCATTATGACTCTTCAGGATGAAGAGAAATCTCAAACAGTTCTAGATGCTCTCGAGGGTTCTGCGAAGGACCATTTGTTGAAAGCCATAAATGAAAAGGAGTTGATGAGAATCAACAGGGTTTGAGACTTAGTTAATTTGTCTGAGGACAGAAAGACTATCGGGAACGAGTAAGTTCTCAAGGTCGAGAAAAAAACCGACGGATTGCTGGAGAGGTATAAAACCCGTCTCGTAACCAAGGATTACATCTAGATTAAGGGGGTTGACTACCAGCGAGTTGTAGTCTAATTTATCTTAATCCGTTTACTTTTAGTGATTGTCATGAACATGGATCTAGAGCTATTCCTGATGGACGTAAAGGCCGCCTTCTATAATGGAAGTTTGGATGAGAATATCTATATGGAGCAACCCTTTAGTTTCGTTCTCGTAAGTCAGGTAAATAAGGTCTGTTGACTTTGGAAGTCAACATACGGCCTAAAACACTCATCCAAGCGGTGGTAATTGAGATTTTACGAGAAAGTAATATCTTAGGATTTATAATGAACGAGAAGGATCATTGTATCTATTTGATATATTCTGATGACTCTTTTATGATCATGTTTTTATATGTGAGTGACATTCTGTTGGTCGGAAACAACAGAGAATATTTGATGACTATTAAAATATGGTTATTGTCGAGTTTTGGTACGAAAGATTTGGATGAGGCTTAGCTTATTCTCGAATTTAGGATCCAGAAAGAGCGTTTGAGAACAATGTTGACTCTTTAACTAGAGTTCTATATCAGAAAGATTCTTGAGCATTTCGAATTGAGCGAATTATAACACAATAGATACTCTTATCGCTAAAAGTAAATAGCTAAATCTTGATATGTACCCTATAAATCAGGAAGAAATAAGGGAGATAAATAGAATCTCTTATGTTAGTGTAATGAGTAATCTAGTATATGCGATGAGGCATATACGTTGACCTAGTGAGTAAATATCAATTGAATTTTGGAATGGATCATTAGAGAGCAGTGAAAAGAATTTTGAGATATATCAAATGAACTGTGGACCTCTCCTTATGTTATGGAGGAGATAATTTTTATCTCGTTTGGTATTCAGATGCCGACTGGGGTGGCGATCTGGATGAACGCAAATTAACATTAGCTTTTGCTAGCTTGCTTCATAATGATTCCATATCTTGGAGAAGTAAAAGCAAACTCTATGTATCTCTATCTACAACAGAAACTGAACTTGTGACATGTTCAGTGGCAGTTCAGGAGAGTGTTTGGCTCTAGAAATTTCTAGATGACTTAGAGGTTATGGTAGATAGCGGAGGGGTCAATGATGATTATTGTGATAATCAGACCATCATTGCTTATAACCGAGATCCTAAGTATTATAAGACCAAATACATTGATACCAGATACCAGTTTGTGAGAAAGATCACCGAGAAGGGTGTTGTGATAACAAGTACACTTCACATACAGTATGGTAGTTGATCTTTTCACCAAACTTATAGTGAGAGATTCTTTTATAAGACATATGAAATCATTGAGTTTAATATATTATGATATTTCTTAGTAAATACTGATTTTGATATTTATTGAAATATATGACATGCGTGTAGTATTAGGTCACAAGTTTATTTTTTATTCTTGTTTATTATCATATATTTTGTGATGTATTATAATAAAAGATATGTCAAACAGGCATGGTCGACTTTCTCACACGAGTGACCACCTCCAGCTCTGAGTAAACAGCGATGAGACTGTTTCTAGTTGTAAAAGGTTTTGAAAGTGGCTCTGTTAGAATATAAGTCGCCTTGATATGCATTCAGGATGATGTCATATGCGATATGACCGATATGAACATACCCATATTCATGTTGCCTGTAAATAATCAGATTTGAGATCTCAGATGTCACATATGACTAGTAATATTATATCTGAGATACTCTTTTTCAAATCTCTGGATAGGGTCTTATATGTAGACTGAGTTCCATAACTGCACAGTTTTAGAAAAAAATTTGACATATACCCTTTTAAGAGATGTGAGAATAACATTGTAATACGTATTTTACACCCGTGTGATAAGATAACTATAACATAGTGGGAGCTATTACCTGAGACGATAGTGTTAACATGATCCCCGTTCCCATTGTGTGAGAAGATAATAGTAGAACGAATCCAGAGGGATGCTCCGTATAGATCGCCTCATCCAGACTTCCATTACGGAAAGCGGTCTTTACGTCTATCTAGTGTGACTCCGATCCATATTCATAACAATCGCTAAAATATAAACGGATCGAGATAAATTGAATTACGATTCCACTGATAGTCCAAACCCCTCGTCTAAGTGTAACCATTGGTTACTAGACGGGTCATATACCTCTCCATCGATCCGTCGACCTTTCTTTTGACCTTGAGAACCTATTTATTCCTTATAGTCCTTTTGTCCTTAGACAAATCAATTAGCTCTCAGACCCTGTTGATTCTCATTAACTCAATCTTTTCATCAATGGCCTTCAACAAATAGTTCTCCACAAAATCCTTGAGAGCCTTTTGAACCGTTTTGGATTTATCATCATCCTTTAGAGTTATAATAAGGGGCTCACCCTCAATCGAGAAACGACGTTAAGTGCGCATTCTTGATACTCCTACGAGAAGTGAAAAAATCTTTACCTTTTGATGGATCGCTCCCACTAGGACCAACATCCGTAGTAGATTCTTGTATCCCATCGCTGGGCTTCCCGATCCACTTGACTCATCCATCTCATAGAAGTTAAGGTCCAGATTGATTTCACCTCTCTTAGGAAAATCATTCTCAACGAATGTGATATCACGAGACTCAATCTCGATAATAGTACTGTTTGTATGTTCACCTAAGAGCACATATTTTCTCGCAAGCCTAACTTGTTGTGTGGATGCAATAAATCGCGGCATAACTCCATAAAATCTCAAGTGGCTAAGGTCAGGCTATCTCCCTGTGCAAAGCTTATGTGGGGTACTGACTGTGGACTTTAATGAGATATAGTTGAGAATGTAGCCAGCAGTCAATGAAACATCTTCCAAATAAGAGATGGACATATTGATTTTCGCCATCATAGATCTCACAATTTCCAACAAAATCCTATTTCTTATCTCGGCTACTCTATTCTACTGAGAAGTAGCAGAAATAGTCAGTAATATCGTGATACTCTTTTTGAAACAGAGCTTTCTGTGTCGTTCTGACAAATACTTGCACCACCGATCGGTTTTAAAAATTTTTACTCTCAAATCTAACTAATTCTAAATCTCGCTAATAAATCTCCTTAAACATTCTTATGCCTCAGACTTGTTCGAGATCAGATAGACAAATCGAAATGCGAGAACGTCATAACGTACACAGCTCCATTTTAGACTCTTATGCTCATAAGGCCACATTAATCGGAGTGGTCCAACTGCAGTGGAGTTCCAACTCTCATTGCATTGCCAAATGGTTTTTTTGTCGTTTTGCATGTTAGGCAAAATTCACATACGAACAACTCGAATCTGGTCAACGGGTCTAACAAACCACTCGCTGCTAACCGATTCATAATATCTTGCCTTATGCATCCAACTTTACTATGCCACTTATTTACATCATCATCTACGCAATCGGATGAAAAACCAATAGAAGAATGATAAGGAAACCATTAGAAAAAACAGCATCTAGTGCATTCCATCCATTATGGATAAAAAACAGAACAATTCAGAGAATTATCATATTTAATAAAACAAGTGTTTTTCTTGTTTATCCTAATCAATCTTAGACAAGATACCAAATTCAAATTCCATCGAATGCTCGGAGCATAAAGAACATCATAATAAGTATCGATCCCTTTGATGACGACAAATGCTCTGTCCCTGATGTAAATCCTTATAACTTGATGATTCACTCGGCAGAACTCTATTCATATGCTCCTTTTTCGAATTACGTGGCTGGTGGTTCCTGAGTTTACAATCCATAAGGGAAAAAAATCAGCGAGCATCACAATGTTAAGCCACATAAAGAAGAAGGGCATCTTTTCCGCTTGTCACGCTTACTAGCGAAAATGACCAAGTCCACCTTAAACGTAGCACTTCGTATTGGTCTTGTCAAAATATTTCTTCTTGCACTTTTGTACCTTGTTGTCGGTTTTCTCAGATGATTTTTATTGCCTAGATCTCGAATTTTCTTTACATGCTTATGTTGTTGGCTTGGCGCCATGGAAGTGCTTATTTGACTCCTCTGAATAAGCATGACTCGAGTGCTACCTACTCGCCTCCAGGCGGTCCTTCTCAAGCTCACTATGCTTGCTTACATTAGTGAAAGTACGAATACTCTCGTCATTCGTAAGATAGGTTTTCATGGTCAGGTAAAAAACTGGATTACATCCGATACATAAATTCATATGGAATGGACTCGTCTGTATTCTTTAACTCGGCGATCATACTCGACATTTACATCAGATGTTGTATCATTGTATGATTAACCCTTTTCTCCAGCATTCTAACATTAGGAGTTGAAAAGAACATCACAATGCTCTTTTAGATTGAGCCTAACCGATATATCTGTAGGATATTGTTCGTAGAACGAGATCAAGTAATCGTGCATGCTACTGATAAGGACTACCCTAACTTGGCAATCCTTTTCTTTCACGCACAATAAACCTCCATATCCCGTCTATTCTAAGGTGCAGTACCCTCCCTGGGGCCTGCCATCTCATGCCTCAGAATCTTAAATAGATTTTGATCCTCAAGAATAAACTGAAACTACCGGTGTGAAATCTTGTAAATCACATCATTCAGTTTACTCTCCTTGCGAAAATCTAATACGAGAGCCCTCAATGCAGTAAGAGAGACATTTGTGACTTAGTGACACTTACTATTACATTTTGTGCACCCTACGAATCAACAAATCAAAAAATGACTCGAGTGTAGACTTCAAAGCGAGCGTATGAGTCAATGGACACTATACACCATAACCCAGAGTCACATCTTGCCATTTGAATATGGATTCGGTACACAAAAACCCACAAAAGTCACAAATATGGAGGTAAGACCCTCAAAAATTGAAAAAATCCAATTTAGAGCAACCTTACGCGCCATCAGGGTCTTCTCGTGCCGTCGGGGTCCTTTCTACCACCACGCCACTGGTGACTCGCCTCCACGCGCTAGCAACCACCTAGCACACGCGCCAGCAACCACCTAGCACACGCGCCAGATGCGCAGCGCACTTCACATGCGTCGCACGCACCTAGCGGGACTTGGCTCAAGCACACCCAGTCGCGGCGCACTACTCAAATGCTTTCACGCACTGAGCCATGTCACCCAGGTTGGTAACCGGGCTAGACACGAGTTAGTCAACAGGTCAGGGTTGACCTAACCGGTCGGTCAGCGGATCGGTCTGACCCGACCATGTCGGTTCATGGGTCGGATTCGGGTCATGGTCCGACCCGAATTGGCAACTTCCACTCATGCGCTAGTTGTATCCTCCTGTACATGCATCTGTGCACGTATGATGCACGTGCCCGCAGGTTGGACCTCTTCTTCCTTGCCCGACGGGTCCTCCAACGGGTCTTCATGACCCGGTTGTCGGAAAACTCATTTCCGGTCATTTTTTTCACACGGTTTTGTCGAAAAATTACTACTAATCATCATCCAACTATCCTTAACTCGATTTTAGTTGAATTTAAGCCCTCATCTTGACAAAATCTAGCATCTAAGGTTTCGGCCCTTTGCGGCCATTTTTGAAACCCCATGTCCGGCAAACGAAACTCACAATAGATATATGCAAAATGCACATCTGAGCATGAAGAATATGCATAAACAATTTTCATGTATCGATTTGCCCTCTAAAGCCATAGATCTAAGGTTTTAAGTTTCGGATATCATTAGAACAGATTCATGGGCGCATCATGTTATTCTCGGATTCACGAAACTCATCCGTAATTCGAATCCCAAATTTTTAACTCTATATTTTTATGCCCAAAAATTCTGAAAAAAATTTTAATTAAATCCACCGAATACTCTAATACCAATGTCAGATTTAATTCACACATAGCATGCGCATGCGAAAGTATAGTAAAAAGATCAAAATTTTTGGAATAAATACCTCAACGTGTAGGGTTGCCAAAAATCCAATCGCGTCAGAAAATCCCTCGAACGAATTACATGGTTGGGATGGTGATCACGGGATCGAGCCACCACCAGAATATCACGACACCTCGATCCTCATGTCCGGTGATCTCCAATGACGAGAGAGATTTTTCTATGCAAAAATCTCCCAAACCCTCAAAATCTTCTATCTTAAGAGAATGTGTGTTTTCTTTAAAAACCCTAGCCTCGCATGCTCTGACAAAGAAGAAACATTGATGATTCATTCACGTAGGCATCTAGGGAGGAATAATATGGGGAGTTACATAGATGGTTAATTTAAAAGAATAAAATAAAATTTGTTCTAAAATTAAAGTTTAATAATTGATCAAAGTTCTCACCCAATTTCACACTTTTCCTATTTATATAATATCTGTTGAAGCCAAAATTTAACTCCACAAATAATTGCTCTTCTGATTCGAGTAAAGAACATGTACCAAGAGTGTTTGTCGTGGTCTTCTCAAATGGAAATATGCAAAAACCCCATCGGGGTTGTCCCAACAAAGGGATTCTAATGCAAGTAAGAAAGTAGACAAAAAGAAAATACTGAGTTGTGTGTAGTCTATTATACAATAAATACTGTGTATGAGGATATATTGTATATTGCATATGTAATGCTAGGTGATGTATGCATATAAAGTTGAGTAATATATTGTATATGTATGTTTGAGTATGAAGCCGTATCGGAATGTATAGAATCGGGTATTAAATCATACGTATAATGGTATAGAATTTGGAATGAAATCGTACCTCTATTGGTGTATAATTAGGCGTGAAGTCGTACCTCTCTTTAGAGAATCGAGTTGCCTCTTTGTGGTATATGTGGGGTTAAATGTGTCCCCTTCGTGGGTTGCCTTTGCTCTATATTTATAGCCTTCTAAGAGATGTAGAAAACTCTACATTTATTTTCTGTGAGGTCTTTCGAAATGATAACAATTTATAGTCAAAAACTTTTAAAATATCTAAAATCATTTGAGATTAAGGAATGCTTAGAATTTTAGAAAGGTTTTAGTTCTTTTTTGAGAGTTCAAGACAATTAGAATCATAGGGGATTAAGAAAGATTTGAACTTGATAAGAATTTTCTCTCTTATTAGATGATTATAAGAAAATTGGAATCTCGTGAAAATAAGAAAAGTTTCCGGTTTTAAATCAAGTACCATCATTTACCTCCACTCATAATGGCATTTTCAAAAAAATAGTAATAGAAGTAAAGTGAATTGGTAAATCAGAAGAGATACGAAAGTACAAAAGGTGTTGTGATAGGGTTTGTGAAATTTGTGAAGCAACCAAGAGATTGAGAGACTGAAAGGTCAGGTGAATGAGAGGTCGAGAGAACGGAAGGTTGAGAGATCGGGAGATCTGGTGAATAAGAGGTCGAGAGACTAGAAGGATGAGAGACGAGAGTTCAGGTGAACGAGAGGTCGAGAGACTCAGAGGACGGGAGACCAGGAGGTCAAGGGACTGAGAGATTGAGCAATTGAGAGGTCAGTTGAGCGAAATATACTGAGAGAAGATGGCGGGGCAAAGTGTATTGAGAGAGATAAAGGACTAATTGGGAGGTCAGGCTATCGAGAGGTCGCTCTATGGGTTTTGTGAAGGGTATTGAATCTCAACTTAGACCCATTGCATAATGGGAATTACTTCTATGGTAACTAAGAGTCTTTGATAGGGTGTTAAAGTGATCGAAGGGTTAGAAGAACGAGAGATCGAAAGCTCAAAAGAGTAAAGTATAGTGAGAAAGAGTGGCCAGGCAATGTATATAGAGGAGTAAGGTTGTGAACAAGAGGTCAACAGACTGGGAGTCAAGAGACCTGGAGACTAGGAGACTAGGAGACCGGGAGGTCAAGAGATAGAGAGATTGGGGTTCGAGAGATAGAGAGACTTGGAGTCGAGTGATCGGGAGATCGAGAGATTTAAGTAAGAGTATTTAACTAAGCAGTGGCCAAGAGTATAAAGTGCCTGTGTTATGAAAAGTAGTGGTTGAGAGATTGACCTAGAGTCGTAGCTCTCAATAAGCGCAAAAAGCCAGAGACCGACGCAAAAGAGAATGGAGCCGAATTATGAGTAGCCGAGAGATTGGCAGAACAACAAAAGTAGTTTCATCTTGTCATAGAGAATTTGCCTCCCCCGCTGTACTGTATAGTGTATAAGAACTTGTATGAATGAGAAAGATATTCGTTTACTACCTTTACATTCTTGTATTTCGAAAATGAGTTGAGCATTGAATTGTTATCGAAGGCGTTATAACCAAGAGAGTATTAGGCGTTAAAGTCGAGAGGATTTATATATATATATACTAGAGCAATGTTGCAACTGGTATGATGTGATGTCGAGAGAAATGGAGTTAGACCCCGTACGATGCAATAATAGTCACATTAAACAAAAAAACTGAGAGACAAAGTTGAATCCCGTTCTGATGTCAAGGCCCATATGTAAATAAAAACTGAGAAAAAAGGAATTGAATTTTGTCCGGGGGTTGAGGCCTGTATATAAATAAAAAACCATGAGAAAAAGAGTAAAATCCCCTATGAGGGCTGGGGCTGTATATAAATAGAAAACCGTGAAAAAGGAAGTTAAATCTCAATTGGGGTTCGGGACCCATATAATACAAAAGATCGAGAGGGCTTGTTGGTATTGTGCTAAGCGAGAATTTTCAGGCATTGTGCTTGGAAAATATCTTTAGCGTTGCGGAGGAAACTGTGAAGGCATTGTGCCAAGAAAGCGTATTGGGCGTTACACCATGGCACTCAAAGGCGTTGCACCTGAAAGGTGAGAGAGCATACTAGGCATTGTGCCGTAGTACTCTAAGCTTTGCGTCGAAAGGATGAGAGAGCGTACCAGGTCTTGTGTAGTGGTATTCGGAGGCGTTACGCTTAACGGGTGTGAGAGCATATCGGGCATTGCACCATGGTACTCAGAGGTGTTGTGCCTGGAGGGTGAGAGAGCATATCGAGCATTGTGCCATGGTATTCAGAGGTGTTGCACCTGGTAAGTGGATGTGGAACCCTTGTGAGACGTGGAGTCGAGAGAATGTGGGTATGGAACCCATGTTGCAAAGCGGAGCCAAGAGTAGTCCCGGCAAAAGAAAGAGAGTGGTAGACTAAAACCTTATAGGCACAAGGACCTAAACCGTAGTTAATCAAGATGTAATGGAAAAAAGTAACAGAATATGTAAAAGACTAACAAAGCAGTAGTAGGTAGTGGGCAAAAATTACACCGAGACTTTCGATGGATCCGGATCACGGTTGAGCACTCCATCACTAAGAGACAATCTACACTGTTGTTAGTCAAGATATAACGAAGAAGTGACAGAAAATGTAAAATATGAATATTATTGCCGTGATGAACATAAAGCAAGATTTCAGACCAGCATGATTTGTTAGTAATACTAAAATATTGACAAAAAACAAATAATAGGCTGTGAATAAAAATTACTAAACTTAGGCTTTAGACGTTCATCCCCTCATTTTATAGTTGGTTTTAGAGGTGTCGTCTCCATTTTTTTCTTTGGCGGAATGATGCTAGGAGAGAGGAAATGGAGTAGGTCATGAAATTTTTATGGCTAGTCAGTCAGTCGTTTCCATAAACGATGCCAATATGTTGAAACCAAAATCTGACTCGACCTCTCAGTGTCTCGACCTTCCAGTCTCTCATCCTCTCAGTCACACCACAAATTTGACAAACCCTATCATTGATACTTTCTTATTTAATACTCTACTTTGTAACTCTTCCAATTTACCAATTCACTCTACTCTTAATGCCATTTTTTCAAAATGCTATAAGGAATGGAGACAAATAATGGTACTTGATTTAAGAATGGAAACTTTCCTTATTCCCATGAGATTCCAAATTTCTTGTAATCATCCGATAAGGAAATCTCTAATAGGTTCAAATATTTCTTAATTCTCTAGAATTTTAATTGTCTTGGACTCTCGAAAAGGAAGAAAACTTTTCTAAAATTTTAAAGGATTCTAAATATTCTAAAAATTTTTTATCTCAAATCTCTACTATTTTGAAAGATTTCACACAAAAGGAAAATAAAGTTTTCTATATCTCTTAAAAGACTATAAATATATAGCAAAGTCAACTCACTAGGGGGACACATTCAACCCCACATATCCTACAAGGAGACAATTCAATTCTCCACAAGAGAGATACAACTTCATGCTCAATTATATAACATCAGAGGTATAGTTTCATGTCATATTCTATACCATCAAATGTATGATTTCATAGCCGATTTTATACTTTCAAGCACGACTTTATACTCAATTATATATACATAATATATTACTCAACTCTATGGACATACATCACCTGATATTACATATGCAACATGCAATATGTTCTCATACACATTACTCTTTTACAACAGAGTACGCACAATACACACAGGGTAACACTGGGAAAAAGCTACAGGCTACCTTAAAGTTTTTCTTTTTCACTACTTTTTCTGACTTGAGGGTCAGATTCCCCTTGTCGGACTAGTCTCGATAGGGTTTTTACAGGTTTCTCATTCGAGAAAACCATGGTGAATGCCCTTGGCACAAGTTCCTTATTCGGCTCGAAAGAGCAATTATCCATGGAGTCAAATTTTGGCTTCAATAATATTTTTAATACATAAAAACTTCTCATGATTAATAATTCCTATTTTTGAAATATTTTCAATTTTCATAATTTATCGATATGATAAATTAATTAATATTTATACAAAAAATTTTTATATTTACGTATTTTTTTATATTTAATAAATTATTTTTAATTATAATTATAATTTTTTATATTATTTATCTTATAATTAATAATTATATATTTGATTTTTTAAAATTTTTATTATAAAAATGAATATTCTAATTATTTCTATAAAAAATTAATATTTATATAAAATTATTATAATTTTTATATTTATATATTTTTCATGTTTTTACCTTTTATATTTTTATAAAATGTAATTTTTTATAATATTTTGTATTTAATTTAGTTTCGGTCAATCATAGAGTACATGTGAACGAAGAACCGAGTTGTACCCTTAACTGTGGAAAGTCATATCATCAATGTCGTTGTCAGAAATTAGACACACAAACTTTGGATGGCATTGCGTGTTCCACACGTTCTCGTGACCCACCCTGTGGACCACATTAAATTCTCTGTGATCCGCAGTACAGCCCTCTCGAACACGATGCCTCCTGCTACACGCTTTCGGCCTTTATCATGGGCACATCCATTTTTTTTTTTTTTTTTTTTAATTTTTGTTTTGTTTTTAAATACTGACAATTTCCATGGAAAAGGATTCTCTGCTTGGGCCCCTAGAGTTACATTTATATAAGGCACATGTGGCCTGAATAGTTCCTACAAATTCATTTTAATTTTCTTGCCCAAGAGAGAGATGACGAAGTCACCTGAAGAAGAACATCCACGCAAGGCTATTGGATACGCAGCCAGAGACACATCTGGGACTCTCTCCCCCTTCAAATTTTCTCGAAGGTCTTCCAATATGGTTTGACTGTATATGTTTGTTTGTATCATTATTTAGTAAAAGATATTCAGTTCAATTATGTTCCAAATATACAAAATTTGATTATTTATGGATTCGCACCATGGTCATTTGGTTATTTGACCTCTCCTTTCGAGATGGCATAGTTGTTTTACCATAGTTTAATTTTACACCGAGATTCTGCATGCTTTGAATCATGTGTCACGTTCTTCAATGGCCAATTTAGTTTATTAATTCGTGGGGCCAATTTAGTTTATTAATTCGTGGGAGGTTATGGCACCTACAAATGAAGCTAGGCAAATAAAAAATAAGAGAGAGAGAGAGAGAGAGAGAGAGAGAGAGAGAGAGAGAGAGAGAGAGAGAGAGAGAGAGAGAGAGAGAGAGGAGGATGAAGGAGGAAGGCTCGACATCCCCTCATTTCGATTTTCATCCGTGCCATCATCAACCTAGCTAGAATATCTGCAAGCACACACCAAAATTGAACAATTAGCTTTCATCTCATTAACAATCACTTCTATTAATTCTATCATTTTCTTTTACCCTTTGGACATGCTTTATTATCATATTTTCTCCATTTATAAGTTCAATCCAAGGTGAAGTTGATTATTTTATGGCCAATACGATGAATTAGCAGCTCACCGGATGGTTGTTTTGCTTATAGGGCCACGGGTGTCAAAGATGTGACCTTCAAAGTACTGTATTGTGGAATTTGTCACTCCGACCTTCATTTCATAAAAAATGATTGGGGCTTCACCACTTACCCGATTGTACCCGGGTACTTTCTCTCTCTCTATGGTTGAACATTGCATCTCCTTGTTATCATAAGTTAGTTTCGAGTAATTTATTTTCTCGATCTGAATAAAGGTATAGTTTGTACTTCTAAAACAAGATGATCTTGTATGGCTCTCCCAATCGCACCCATGTGGTTTTTCCGGTGGACCCTGCGTAGTAGTATTTGTTCTATTTGATATTATTAAAAGGCTTTGTAATCTTAAAAATCTCATGATTCTTTGGTGCTGTGTGCATATATATATATATATATTTTAAATGAGGAATACCATTGCTGGAGATAAATTTGACTACACAGATGATACCTCTTTAACTTGAATGAGATGATTGACCGCTTGACAATCTCGATTACTAAGCCTATAAAAAGTCAACGGCGGAATACTTTGACACTCAAATCAAAAATCAATTTTTAAAAGGAGAATCCAGAGATCATACATGATCCGTTGGATTAATGATATATATATAGTTTGAATGTATAAATTTCGTATACATTCAGGATATTAAAATTTTAGTTTTCTTATAGAGATATTCTAAGATTACGAGAATTATAATAAGAGATTCTCTAAGTTTTAAAAAACCGTTACACAAGAAAATTCATATCACTAAAAAATTTTTGCCTTATTGACAGTAATCAAATGTTTTCATGTTGATGACGAGAGATTGTCCCCATGGGGAAGTGAATATTACTTTTGGACAAACGATGGCACCGAGCAACACAGAGATTTGAGAGCCGAGCAGACAGCTACGATGAAGAGTTTGATTCACTATCCGGCTGTGAGGGAAAAGAAAATAAGCTATCTTTACAACCTTACTCAAGAGACATGAAAACAGAGCATGGAAAGTGCAGGCAAATGAACGGAGATGTCATGGTGATTGGTGATGGGGTGCATGGCAAATGGTTGGAAATGAAAGTGCTGGGATAGAAAGAGAGAAAGGGAGAAAGAAGTAGAGAGAGAGGGAGGAGTTAGAGAGAGAGAACATACAAACAGGGGGAGAGGAAGAGAAGTAGAGAGAGAAGAACGCAGAGGGAAAAGCTTAATCAAATAATCCATACTCGCCTTTCCTTTGCATATTACGGACTTTATACAATCTACTATTAACACCTTAACAATTTTCAGTTGGTTGATGGATCAACCAACTTAATTTTGACGACTTAAGCTAATAATACACTTCTTGAACTAACCGTTGATATACAATCTGTTACAATAGACTCTTGGGCCATGTTCCATCAACTACAAATAGAAAAGAGCAAAATACTATATCTGCGATGGAAAGTCGACCTTACATGTAAGACTACTAAATTTTTTAATCAATTTTTAAATTTAAAAATAAAAAATAAAAAAATTATATTATAAGAGTTTTCTTAAATTGAATATGATGATATTCGAACTAAATCAGTCGGAATATGTTTTGGATATCGATGGATTATATCAAAAAATACTAAATCTGCGAAGGAAAGTAGCGAGCACCCACATACTCTATAAATTTGTATAGTTACAGTACAGAAGCACTGTCATATATTATTCAATTTAATGTATATATCCATATATATTGTTATTTTCTTTTTTCAAAATCACTCTTTTTACTGGCTATTATACCGCGGAATTTAATTTGCTTTTAAATTGTTATTCTTTTGTCTTTATTTTCTAAAATACTTAATTTTACATTTGACTTTGGCAGGCATGAAATTGTTGGTGTGGTGACTGAGGTGGGACCGAAGGTAGAAAAATGCAAAGTGGGGGACAAAGTTGGAGTTGGGTGCCTGGTTGGGGCATGTCACGCTTGCGATAGTTGCAAAGATGGCCAAGAAAACTATTGTCCTAAAATGGTCCTCACCTACAATGGAATTTACTCTGATGGAACATTGACTTATGGAGGTTACTCAGACTTCATGGTTGCAGATGAACACTTTATTGTTCGCATTCCCGACGGCCTCGCCCTCGACGCTACCGCACCCTTGCTTTGTGCTGGAATCACAGTCTATAGTCCCCTTAAGTATTTCCAACTTGACAAGCCTGGCACACATTTGGGCGTGGTCGGACTAGGTGGGCTTGGCCATGTTGCTGTGAAATTTGCCAAAGCTTTTGGTGCCAAGGTGACAGTCATTAGTACCTCTCCGGAGAAAAAATTGGAAGCCACAGAACATCTCGGTGCAGATGCTTTCCTAATTAGTCGTGATCCAGACCAAATGCAGGTATAAGCATAGTTAAAATTTTAGTACCCATGTGTGAGTTTTCTCCTCCAGCACTCCTATTTATAAGAGTTAAATAGTTTTGATATTGCCATGAGACAGGTATATGCACCTCTAATCACCGATTTAGAACTTCATTTAAAATAGACTGGATTTTGGAGTTCATTTATAGATGAACTTTTATGCTTAGAATCAAAAATTACAATACAGAGTTCAATAGATCTGAGTTTGGAATAACAAAAATAAAATGTAAAATTTATTTTAAAATATTTTTATTTATTTAATTACCCTTAAATTTCTCTGTGATAAAATAGTTTTTTAAAATAAAGTTAGAACCTCCACCGACCCCAATAGAATTTATTTGCAAATTCTATTTTTTTTTTCTTGGAGATATGGAAATCTATGTTTTTATGGAGTAACAAATGAACTCCACTTATTATCATTATTTTTTTGGTTCCAAGAACTAAAATCTGGATTTCTAAATGAGCTCCATAAAAATGAGAAATTCATTTGGATTCCAGTACAGTCCAAAGCAAATCTGGGCAAATTATCTTGTTAGACAGGCTCTATTTGCTGGACTGAAATATTACCATTTAAAAATGATCTACTAAACTGTGATATATGTGAATAAGGGGTAATTCCTATTTTTAGGATGAGTTAAGATAGGAAGTTATGGCCCCCAAGATCACACGGAATTTTCATTCTTTTTGACATCAAGAAAACTAAAAGAGAAGTTAAAAGGGTTGGAATATGTGTAAATCTGGAAGGTCAACCGCACAGTTCTATAAAGCAATTGTCATTTTGAATTCAAGTATGTTATCGCTTATAGATCTAATTATTTTTTTGTGGCTTAAGATGATATTTTGGATATATAGATGATAGTTTTTGTCAGAGTATTATTTTCTATCATTAACAAACAAAAATGAGGGAAAAAAAAAACAGGACATATGGAACTCTACCTTTGGCAGGGCATTTGGTTCTTCTTTAAATCACTTGATCTTAGCCAAAAGACCAAAGTATAATTCTTGTTTAAAGCACAAAACATCTAAATTTGCCAGCACAGATGGACATGGAACAGATTGGGTTTAGTAGTCCTAACAAGCTCGGTCTTAAATTAAAACCATTGTCGGGTTAACCTGTAATTTTGTTTGTTTTTGTTTGAATTACATGCATTAAATTTTATTGGTGTAGCCTAAGTTGAAATATTTTATCATGTGTTCTTTTTACAATTTCATGTATTACCAAATAGAGATCTATTATTGCAGTTAACGAGGTCGGTGGCTGTTGAATAGTCATTCAACCGCCATCATTTCTTCTGAGATAAGATGGTATAATAATTCTCATGGTATGAAATATTATAATGATAACTCACTTGGATAGTAATTTAAAAATCACCAATTTCATAATTATCAATATCTATTGGGTATTAGAATAACACACCAAATTATATCATTATTGATTTATATATATATATATTTTTTTGCACGTTGCATATAATTTAGGTTAAAACCCTGAAATAATGGTGTATATGCATTATATATATATATATATATATTTTGTGTTATGTATGTAGGCTGCTATGGGCACAATGGACGCTGTACTTGACACGGTCTCGGCCAGACATTCCCTTTTGCCATTGATAGGCCTGTTGAAGACTAATGGAAAGCTTGTTTTGGTGGGGGCACCAGACCAGCCATTTGAAGTGCCAGCCTTGTCACTGATTTTTGGTAAGAGCAAGACCATCTCAAACATATCAACCAATTTTGTGCATACGTGTCGGACTTTGGCATACATTATAATAAAAAACTTGGCTTGATCTAAATATTTTCATGAAAAAACTTAAAAAAAAAAAAACGGCATACATTATGATAAATATTTTTGTAGTGCAAAATTATTTATTATTTTATCATCTAATTCAATGAAAAATGGTAGACTATGAATAGGGATTTAAGAGTGATTAACCACATAAGTAGCAATACTCTGAGATAATAATGATTCACATTATTGTCATACTCTCTTGCCCCACCAAGTTCTGGTCATAATTTGGTTACAAATTTATATGAGGGCATATTCACTATGACAGGGAGAAAAATGGTGGCCGGAACCTGCTTTGGTGGATTGAAAGAGACACAAGAGATGATAGAATTCGCGGCAAAGCACAACATTGTTCCTGACATTGAAGTCATTGCAATGGATTATGTGAACACTGCAATGGAGAGACTTCAAAAAGGCGATGTTAAATATCGATTCGTTATCGACATTGGCAGCACATTGACTAACGTCTAATCTTGGCCTACAAAATCCCTTCTCTAGTGTGTGAAAAGAAGGGTGCTAGCTGTTTGTATTACGCAACCCTTTACTTTTTCTAGTTTAACTTTGCTCAATTTGAGTACGTTATTATGGAATAGATTGCCACTGGCTATTGGTTGTATTAGCACTTCTTTCTCTGACGTTGGTGCCTTCACTTGAATTCTGTCTAGCCATCCAATTTAAATCTTTGGGTCGGAGGGGTGTTGGATGTATTTTCAAGAACATTTTTACACCAAAGTTCGCTTTAGGTTAGTCACTAATAAACCTCCAAGAACACATTTTTTTTCGATAAATTCTTTTCAAAAGTAATCATACAAACTTTTGCGAGGGTCATATGTAGTAGGCACGAGTGCCTCTTTTGACTAGACACAAGTAATTCTTTATAACCCCTTATATTAAAATCTATGTCTATTCCCTCTCCTCATTTTATACTTCCTATTTGTCATGAGGGGTGGAGCGGTGTTGATGTGGGACGAGAATGTAGAATTAGTTTGTTCAAACTCCGAAACTACAAATCCCCCAACCCAAGGAAACTGAGAGAAAAACCAAAATTTATTGTTAATAATACGTCAAAAATATCTTACAAACCCAAAATAATGAATATTTATACTTTATCTAACACTACAAAAAAATAAGATTTTCTTGACGATTAACTATTTCACGTCAATATTTCCCCAACATTTATTGATAAAAATGTCGAAAATTCAATTTTCCAAGATGTGTAAAAGAAAATATATAGGAAAACATAATTATTACTAAAAAAATAGCATTGGCGGGAGCTTTTCTTGATATTTTAGCATAAACGCCGATGAATGCTAAGCTGCATATGCCGATATTTTTATTTAAAAATATTGACTGATGCAAAGGAATTCCCGACGTTTTTTAGAGAATCGTTAGGAGGATATTTTAAAACCCCTAGATCTCACTTCTTTAATTTTCTCTTTTTTCTCTACCGCTCTCTTCATTCACCTTCACCCCTGAATCTCATTGAATCTGAAAATCCTTGCCTAACTAGATGTCGCCATTCTACCCCACGATCGAAGGAAACTGCTGGAGAGGTATATTCTGTCGCGAACACCATCTTCTACCAAAGGTAAATTTTGCTCATTCTCCTCACCACGAATATCATCGTCTGCCGGAGGTAGGTTTCTCCATTTTCTACAACCATTAATAGATTTATTATTGCTTTTGGATACCTATACATGATTAAGGATTAGGATATGGAAAGATTAGGATAAAATTAGGGCAAAATTAAGATAAAACTAGGCTAATTTATAGTTAAATTAGGGACTATTTATATTTTCATGATATAGTTAAATTAACATTGGAGCAAAATTGGGATAAAATTAGAGCAAATTTAGGACAAAATCAATTTAAATTAAGATTAAATTAGAAACTATTAATATTGTCAAACTATAATTAGTGTAAAACTAGAACAAAATCAGAGCAAAATTAGGATTTAGGTTTTATGATTTGTTTACTTTTATTAATAAAAGTAAATACTTAAGGTAAAAGTAAGTCTCATATATACCAATTAAAAATTCTTAACAATTATTGTGAATAAATTATATAAATATGCTATATGCATAAGTAAATATCATATATACTTTTATTAATAATATATATATATATATGTATGTATATATACTATATATGTATTATTTTTAGAGTTTAGGATTTAAAGATAGTATTTACTTTTATTAAAAAAAGATAATATTTACTTGAAAAAAAAAATTTAAAGTAGTTATGTAGACTAATTTAGTTTTATGTGTATATATATAGGTATGAAGAACACAATACAAACAACAGAGAGGAGGTGAATAGATTATTTTTCTCACTTTTAGGTTTTTTTAGCTTTTGAGGAAAGATTGACTGAAAAATGAGAAAATGGACACTCTCGATTTATAGTAATTCCATCCTCTCTAGTGTACATCAATTCCCAGATTTCATCTAAATTTTTAGATCTAATATTTTCTCAAAAATAGTACAATTAACTAATTTACATAAATGTTAGTCGAACTTTACAGTGTTTCTCTAAAAAACTACGCACTAGTTTTATGGAGGTGTTAGTGTATATCATGCGTCTCACTCAAACAATTAGTGCGCAAACCAAAAGAATCCTTCCTCCTGGACTTTTACAAGGATTTACAAGTGAAAAAAAATGTACAATAGTGAACTTTTAATTTCAGATAGATCGTTAAAATATAAAAAGAAAATTACAATACAGTAAAATCAATAAATCAATTATTGCTTCTTCTTTCTCTTTTCCTTCATTGATCTATTACATTCACTTCGGATGTTTTATTTATAGAGCTATTGGAAGAGTCGTTGTTGAAAGAGTCATTACGAGTGGTTGAGCTCATTTAATGTTCATTTAATACTTGACAGTTTTTCTACAAAACAAATTGTTATACACATTAAGTCGACTTGTTCTTCCTTTCAAGTCGACTACTGCTTTATTTGACTTAAACATTTTAACTTTACTGCTCATGTAGGTTGACTCATATTTGTATCAGGTCGACTTGTGTTTAAACCTTTCACTGTTAGACATTCATGTAGGTTGATTACTATTATGCACAGGTCGATTCCTATTATGCACAGGTCGACTTGTACCGGTGTTCTATAAAGTCTATGTTAGTGTAGGTCAACATATGTTTGTATGAGATTGACTTGTGCTTATCACCCAAGCCTTTCATTCTGTTGCATACATATATGGACCTGTTACGTTCGCAGATTAATTTCTTTAGTTTTGCACATGTTAAGCTAGTTTATATTTCAAAACTTTGAATTTATGTAGGTCGACTCTAAGTTTATGCAGGCCGACTTTGTTGCTTCTCATGTTGTTGCTTCTCATGTTGAACAAACTTGAAGATTTGATTGTGTAGATGTCTTATCATCTCTTTTGGTCGACTTATTTATGTTTTAGGGTGACTCATTTCTTTTTCAAGTCGACTTAAATTTACTTCAGGTTGACTTGTTGTTACCTAGCTTCAGTTCTTCTTAAGATTTTCATCTATGGGTCGACTTGAACCTTTCTTTGGGTCGACACCTTTAATTATGAAGTTGACTTATATTCTCATCAAGTTAAATTATATCATCATCAAGTTAACTAGTGCTATCATCAAATTGACTTATGATCTCATTGAGTTGATTTGTGCTCCTATCTAGTTGACTTATGTTCTCATCATCAAGTTGACTCGTGTTCTCATCAAATTGAATTGTCTCACATCAAGATCGACTTATACTTTAAATTTCTTTTAAATTTTCCTAAATCAATTATATATAGGTCGACTTACTGCATGTTAGGTCGACATAGTATTTTAATGAATCAATTTAAGTTTTAATTTTTTACAAATATTTCTTAGTATAAGTGTGACAAATTGACTTACTATTTCATCAGATCAACTTGTAATATTGTAACTTAACTGATTATCCAAATCTCAACTACATAGGTCAACTTATAGATAGTATAGGTCGACTTAGTATAAAATTTGACCGTTAGACTCACAAAATTTCGTCCGTTCAAAGTTCATATTTTTGGCTTCTCAATTCTTCTATTGTTCATGTCGACTTATGCTTTTAGCATGTCAACTTATACTTAGACTTATGCTTAATTTTTATTTTTTGTTTGATCTCCTAGTTGACTTGTCATCTATGTAAGTTAACTTGTCTCACCTTATACTTCACATGTGATAGTCAATTTGTTGCTGTCTATTAACTCATTTAATTAACATTAAGTATTTTCATACTTGTTTTAATTATTTTCAAATTAAACTTTTATAAATCTAACTTAATTTTATTTTTCATAAAAACATATTTTGTCAATAAGGTATATATGTGTGTATATATAATTTCAAATTTTATTATTAGTTTAGCAATATATATCAAAATTTTATATGTTTTACAAAATGGATATGTGTATTGGTTTTAACGATGGACATACATACATGTACACATATTGGTTTCCATGTTTTTGATATGTATATATAAATATATATATTTATATATATGTTTCAATGATAGATATTGATAGAAGTTTGCTAGTAAGTTTGAAAAGTAATTACATTGCATGTATATAATGCTCATTCATCATATATATTGTTTTTTTTTTTCATTAACATATATATATATATATGTATGAAAAGATGAACATTGACTCTGAATTCATTATTAGCTAGTTAGTTAATCTCCTAATACTCAAAATGATTTTTTTATATATTAGTTTAATATTATATTTACATATATATATATATAATGCTCATTTATTATATATATATATTGTTTTTTTCTCTTTTGCTTAATATATATATGTTTAGAAAATGAATATTTAGTCTATATTCATTATTGGTTAATTAATTATTTTTCAATTATTCTAAATTCATTTTATTCATTATTGGTTTTACTTGTTTACTTAAATCAAACTAACTCATGTTACAAACATTTAATTCTTATGTTAGAAACATGTCTCATAAAAAAAAAAAAATTAAGAGATTCAAAATTATGGAATCGTCCAAAAAAACACCACGGGTACATGTTGATGAGTGCCTGACTGTATAAGGAATCCCTACCTTGTAGGATGCTACATTTAGTAATGTATCAAAACTAAGTGTTAATTATAAACATATTGAATTTGATCGTTTATCAAATGATATTCGAAATACTCAAAGAAGAGGGAAATCTACTCTCCAGAGCATACGGGACCGAAGATCTCAGCAATTGTAATGTCTTTCAATGTTGAGTTGCAATCCGATGGACAAGAGTCGTAGATACTAAGCAACTTCTATGGTCTTGTGGCTAAAAGTTTGCAATTTTGCTTCCTTAGTCATAGGGACTGACGCAATATCCCTGTGGTATCAAAAAACCAAATGAAATCTTTCATTAACATACTTTATAGATTTGCTTCCTTTTATTATTATTACAATATGTTCTAATTCAACTATTTTCTTTTATAGCAAAGAATTTTTTTTGAAACAGAAAATACGGACGGTGTTGATGTATTCATTTTCAAATCAATTTCTACAAAATTTAAAGATTACAGATATATTCTAAAAAAAATATTACAACAAGGAGAAAACTATTGAAGAGGTTTTAACAAAAGTCATCAAGGGTCACAACCCTCGTAAATGGTAGGACATTATTGTATACTCACTAAAAAATAAATGTTCTATCCAAACGAACAAAAACCGTATGCTAAATTCACTAAAACCGTCAGCAGAACCTTCTCAATGGTTGAGTCTTTAGTTAGCTATACACTAGTCAAGACAGATCTATCTCCACAGTTTTGGTCATCATTGGAGCATATTCTGGATTGATGTTAAAAAAGTGTTTATAAAATTACTACTTTTTATCATTTATCGTAAAGTTATTATTTACCACCTGATTATCATGTTATCATAAATTTACCACATTACTGTATTACCACTAGTTATCACTTATCGTAAACTTACTACTTACTACCTAATTATCACGTTTCTTATCACCTATTATACCAATCCACCCCAAATTAGATAACAATATTCAAAATAATTTTTTTAACTTATTAGAAACAATAATAATCTATATTAATAATTCTAATAATAATATATTAATAATGTTACTATAATGGTAAAATTTTCACTATTGTAAACAATGTTACCATGTATTATTATCATGATCTGTTTCACTGGAGTACTGTTATTATGAAATTAATACACTATTGTGTTACCAATAGTTATCACTTATTATAAACTTACTATTTATTTCCTAATTATTACTTATCATAAATTTATTAATTAACACCTATTATTCCAACCCACCTTAAATAAGATAACAATATTCAAAATAATTTTTTTTAATTTATTAGAAACAATAATAATCTATATTAATAATACTAATTATAATATATTAAAATGTTATCATAATGGTAAAATTCTTACCATTGTGCATAATGTTACCATGCATTATTACATGTTACTAATGACCATACAAATAATGCTCTTGCGTCACACAAACTAAGTATAAGTTATCACAAATTTATACCACGTATTTCACAACCTTACTCATAATATTACTATTTTTATTTTATGACAAACTTACTACCTGTTATATCAATTTTACCTATCACTAGATATCGCAACTACAATATATAATAATATTACTAATTTTACTAGATATTACCATAATAATATTACCACTAGTTATTGTAAATTTATCATAACTTATCGTAATACACTACACCACCTGTTATAGCAATTTAGCACATGTTATCCTAAATTATCACCAATTTACCATCAATAACTTTAACTGTTAAATTTTTAAATCGTCCCAGTACTCAATAATCGTTCCATATTTATTGACCACAAGTGATAACCGTGAGAATTGAATATAATTTTTAATGACTGTGCAATATATGGATTAGTATAGATATAGAACGTATGCAGATAGTATAATTAAGCAGACAGTAAAAATAAGTCATATAGAGAATATTTTCAAACCGTCCCTAAAGACTGCCATATTTACTTGTCACAGTTGATAATCGTTATAATTGAATATCATTTTTACAGACGGTTGTGTTATCTTTACTGATGGTAGATAAACTTTTCCCAACGGATAATTTAGACCCGTAAGAAAATGTATACATTTCTCCACGGTTTTGTCAAAATTGTCTCTATAGGTATAAAAAACCATTACTAAAAATTACCAACTATAAATGTTATTGTCAGCATAAAGTTTTAATTTTGTAGTGATTATTACTTAAGACTGTGGAAAGGTAACAAGATATTTTCCTTAATATTGTTTTATTTACTTTTATACACTTATCATAATAATTCAAAATATTTTGCAGGAGAAGTTTAAAGCAAGTTAGCTGAGCTGATCACAACAAACATATACATACATTTATGACTTAAAAGTTATTTGCGAAGCGGACAAAGGAATTGATAATTATTTTAAATACTAATATTGTATTTAATAGTGTTTTTCTAGTTGGTAACAATTTTATTTTAGAAATTAGAGACATGATATCTACTGATAGAATTGATATGTATAAAGTTACCTGCAACAAGGATGGTTCATATGTGAACACAGAATTTGCCAGTGTTATGGTATATCACATGAGCATTAGATGTCACTTATTTCTAGACATTTACAGTGATATTTTTAGAAGAGTTTGTATGTATATTTTTATATGTATTTTCTATACACAAGAATAAAATGATGAAATGATGGCAATTCAACAAATCACCTCAACATAATAGTTCATCAATCAAATTGATAACAAAATGTTACTCAAAATGATTGGTAAGGAATATCAAGTAGAGTTAGAGGTAAAGAAATAGAGTTAACATCTACCAACTACTATAGAAGATTATTATCTTCTCATTAAGATGCTAATTCTATCAAAGAGTTAATTGAGGTGCGACATAAATTAAAGAAAATAAAAGAAAATTTTGAAATTTTATTTTTAATGTTTATCTCAAAATTTTTACATATGGAAGTATCCTGAGATGTGAAAAGAGGTAATACTCTAACTTTTGTTCTTTACCTAATAGGAATTATCTTACGGGATACTTTACGTGACACAATACTTTTTGTTCTCTATAGGATAATGATGGTTCATCTAGTGATTGTGATGGCTCTCATTATGTCCAAGGGGGTAGTCTTACATCTTCAGAGGTGATATAGATTTTGCATGTAATGCGATATTGGTTTATTAATATTTTTTGTAAAGCTTTTATACTTTTGTTAATAAATTTTTTATTTTTTATTCAAAATTATGTGTGGATGGTTGTTTATTTTTTTAAAATGTACATTATGTTTGGAGTGATAACTTATTTGTGATTCAAAGGTGATTGGTACATTATATTTGTTCAGTGTAATTAGTTTTTTTGTATTGGTGGTTAAATGTTTGTTTGTTTGTTTGAAATACAAAATTTGGAGTTATTGTAATTGATATTTGATATTGTGAATATTTGATATTATAGGTGATAACAGTATAATGAATAGGCTTGCATTTGGTTTGAGTTTGAGAGCTGATTTTGGCTACAAATGTAAATAAACCAAAGGTATCTGTTGACATTATAAAAGTAAATGTCAGCAATATCCCAACGTTTTCGGACAAAGTCGAAAGAATCCCCAACCAATTTTTTTCTGACATTTTATCCGATATTTATTTTTTCATCGTCATATTCTTTAACGATGCTTATAAAATATTAGGAATAGTTAAAAATAAAGCTGAAAAAATGTATTTTTTTTGTGACTTTTAGTTTATGTTTGTGATTTGTATGAATTTTTAGTTTATATTTGTGGTTGATGATTGTTTGGAAGATTTTTGTTTGATATTTAGAGTATTTGTGATGAATATTTGAAATATGCTATATAGATGATATGTGAATGAAGTAAGCAAGTTTTTGGAAACAATTGAAGCATGTTTTTGAGAACAATTGAAATGTAACAAAAACTATTAGAAGATGATACTCTATGTCAATGCTAATATGAAAGACATCGGCATTGCACCACCATTCAACGACGTTTACAAAAAAAATAGAAAATAAAAAAATAAAAGAAAGGTCACGAAATTTTCATATTATACATTCATACATACATATGTATATAACACTTTCCCAACGTGTGATAAACAAACATTGGGAAATGTTAAATCTTTCTTGATATTTTTTGCCTAAACGTGGGGACATTCTTATGAGTTTTGTGACATTTTCCTCAACAAAAGTCAAGAAAGTTCTATGCTTTTCCGACCTTTAATGATCGTTGCCAAAGGCTTAAACATTTTCTAACGTTTTTCCCATAAACATCAGGATTTTTCCCGTCGAAATCTTTTCTGACGCTTTTTATTTGGTTGGTTTATAATTTAGCAACGATTATAAAAAAAAAAAAAAAAAGTCAGGAATGAAAAAAAAAATTGTCAGGAAATGAGTATTTTTTTATAGTGTAAGGTAGAGATATTAAAATCCTCACAAATGTTCGATCAATGTAATTTAGGTATGAATAATGGTACAATTTAATTATATGTTAATATTCTACCAATATATTTTAAGTATCATAATATTTTTTATTTTTGGTAATATAATAATTAAAGAATATTAATAGCATATTCACCTGCATATATATATATACATCACTTACCATATAATATAACATTATTTTTCATTTTTTTTTTACTTTGTTAAGAAAATAATAAAAGATGGTATGAACAATATAACGTAAGAGATATAAAAGGCATTAAAAGTGGATGCCAGGAGTGGATCCAATTTTTTGAGAAAGTTGCGTGCGCAATGGAAATTTAATAAATTAAATAAACTATTCGTGTAAAGATAACTGATGTACTAATAAATTTAAATTTTTTTATAAGAATTTAAATTTTTTCTTTTTAAATTAAATTTTTTTTATAATATTAAAATAATATAAAACAAAATTTAAACGGGTCAAAATTTTGAAATGAACTTGGAAAGGAAAAATAGTATTTGATGGTGCCACCCCAAATTCAGTTCATCTCAGAAGATTGGGAAAATTACAATTCTAATTTTGGGCCCACCAAATCATCAAAATCTTTGTACACAGGCTGTATGCGGTACTCACCCACAAATGCTCTGCTCGTTTCTGGCTCCTTTCATCTGCCTGCTCTCTCTCTTACGTCATCGACTATGTCAGCCCAAAGAGCTACTCATTCTCTCTCTTGCCTCACCATACACGTCATCCTACCTGAGTTCACCCCCTATATAACGAACCGCATCTCATTTTCATGCTCTCACTCCATCCGGCGATACCATTTGAATACTTCTCTCTCTCTCTCTGAAATGGCAAGGAAATCACCGGAAACAGAACACCCAGTGAAGGCTGTTGGATGGGCAGCAAGGGATTCTTCTGGGGTTCTCTCTCCCTTCAACTTCTCCCGAAGGTTCGTTTCGTTTCCTTTTCCATTTTCATCAAACTCCGACATTGATCTTGTAATTAGTTTTTAGAGAGAGAGAGAGAGAGAGAGAGAGAGAGAGAGAGAAATAATTATTAGTTGTTCATTATATGCGATCTGATGAAAATTTTTATTGCTGTGCCAAGCATGGCGCTTGGCATTTGCCCTCCCATGATTCGATATTTTCGATGAATGCTCACGTTACTCCTGTCTCTATTTCTTTCTTTCTTTTTTTTTTTAATTTGATTTTGGGGTTGAGTTGGGAGGCGATCTTATTATGTCCGTGCCTTCAATTCTGTTTTTGGTGCGTTTTGATATATGCTGGGGATGTTTGGGGAAAAAGGTTTGGGGGGAGACGCGTTTCTTTTGTCATTCCACAATCTCGGTGTGCATCGATCCTCCTAGGGTTTTCTTTTCACTGTTGGATTGTAATCCGACGGTGAACATTTATTCTGGAAGGAGCCTTTTACGACATGTATGAGGAAGGAGCCAAGAAAAGGACATATATCTTATAGGACAATCTATTATGTATTAACATTGTGGGTTGATAGTTTTTGAATAATTATTCATGATTATCATTTCATATGACATAAAATAATAAAATATGAGGCGTTGGTTGAAAATTGATACAGTAACCACAATATTGAGATAGGAGGAAAATCCTTAATGTGTTCAGAGAGGGATGCATCCCTCATTCTTATTCTTGCCCTTTTAGGACATGTATAGATGGAAGAATTAAAAGGTGAAATATTACTTTTATAAGTTTTTCTCCCTTTTAAATGAGTGTAGCATATAATTCTCTCTCTCTTAAAATTAATTAAAAGTTGAGGTAATATTTATCTTCAGAGTGATGGTAAATGATACCCTACTCGGGGAAAGGTAAGGGAAGGGGGAAATGTTATTAAAAAACAAAAAAAAAAAATTGAATTATGTAAAACGTGGAAGTCTCTCTTTCCTAACCACAAATCATTACAAAAACAATTGTAAAATTGTGAAATCTCCCGGTTCACTCTCCCAAGAAGGGGAAAGGATAATTTTAATGGGAGTAAATTATAGTCATAAATTGTTACTCTCTTAATCAATATAGCCTTAATAGTAAATTTTGTTCTTTACTTTTTCCTAATGCGCCTTTTACTAAGGAAACCAGGGAATTTTGTGTTTGTTCTTTGCTTTTCCCTAGTGCGCCCTTTACTAAGGGAACTAGGGAATTTTGTGTTTCTATTATATATATATATATATATATATATATATATATATATATATATTCTCCTTATTTTGTTTTTCTTGACTTGTTCATCCTATCAATTTCATTTCGGTTGATAATATCTTCTATCATACAATTGCTTTGTTATATAAGGTTATTGAAAAGCGGATGACATAAAAATTCCCTTAGGACGTCTAAAAATTCTCTATGAATATAAAGTATGACAAGAATCATATTTTGTAAGTTTATGTTTGTGCAGAGCAACAGGAGACGAAGACGTAACGTTCAAGGTGTTATTCTGTGGGATTTGCCACTCTGACCTGCATAGTATCAAAAATGAGTGGGGCTTCTCCACCTACCCTCTGGTCCCCGGGTTCTCTCTCTCTCTCTCTCTCTCTCTTTCTCTCTCAATATTGTAATTGTGATTGTGTGAGGCCCCGATAAATCCACAATCAGGATTTGGGCAAGATAGGCCCACTAGTTGCTTAAGCATCGAATCAATTTCAAAAACAATAAGTTTTTTACAACCGACATACTTTTGCTATGAAGAAAGAAACTTTATTCTGAACCCATAAAATCATTATGGTTCTACCACCATTGTAGTTATCTAAATAAACACCAGACGACTTTTACGCCTCCATGAGTTTTGTGAAGCTGTGGTGTCTGGTCTTGTCCGAAATATAATTAACTATAACTCAAACTCAACTATTCACAGTAAGTGGATATTCTCACAATAACGCGTAAAGGGAGTGGTAATGCTTATTGTTCTCACCACCCTTCTACTTGGCAAAGAGAAAATCTCACAGAGATTCTATTTGGAGACAATGGATTTTCCTTGCATCATCAGTGACAACATTAGTTTGTATCACACTGACACACATCAATGTCTATAAATATCATCATGCTTGACATTAAAACTCATTAACGTTATTCATATGCAGGCATGAAATTGTGGGGGTAGTGACAGAGGTAGGAAGCAAGGTGAAAAATTTTAAAAGTGGAGACAAAGTTGGAGTTGGATGCATGGTAGGATCATGTCACTCCTGTGACAACTGCACCAACAATCTGGAGAACTACTGTCCCCAGGTGAAACTGACCTATGGCTCGACCTACTATGACGGAACAACCACCTATGGAGGCTACTCCGACCTCATGGTTGCTAATGAGAGCTTTGTAATCCGCATGCCCGATAATCTTCCTCTTGATGCCGGAGCTCCACTGCTTTGTGCAGGCATCACTGTGTATAGTCCTCTCAAATACTATGGCCTTGACAAGCCTGGGATGCATGTTGGTGTTGTTGGACTTGGTGGGCTAGGCCATGTTGCCGTGAAATTTGCCAAGGCCTTCGGTGCCAATGTCACTGTCATTAGTACTTCTCCTAACAAGAAGGATGAGGCAATTCAAAATCTTGGGGCCGACTCCTTCTTGGTCAGCCATGACCAAGATCAAATGAAGGTTAGTTAATGAAAAATGCTTCCTGTTTTGTTAGTTTGGAAAAGACTTTTTTTTTTTTTTTTTTTTAAGTTGACATTAGGCCTGACCAAGTGTTTGGTAGCTCACTGAGTTTAGACACGGTTGTTGGTGGACTTTGAATCGTCATTCCACAGCTATCTTCCCTCGAGGTGATAGTAGAATGAATGCTGATTATTGGATAACGCTGGGTATCATTACCACGGGAATGTCCCCATATTTTTGG
The DNA here is from genome assembly GCA_033439265.1 of Dillenia suffruticosa. Taxonomy (NCBI): domain Eukaryota; kingdom Viridiplantae; phylum Streptophyta; class Magnoliopsida; order Dilleniales; family Dilleniaceae; genus Dillenia; species Dillenia suffruticosa. Next base: position 7,383,780 of record JAVTVX010000027.1, read on the forward strand.
GGTTTGCTGGTCTTTTTCTCTAAGTCCATAGGCTTAATTGGACCCAGGTTGATGTGGTACAAAGTTCAAATTTTGAAAGGTTATATTACGGATTTAACATTCAAAGAGGATCAGGCCAAATTCCTTTATGTTGAGTAGTTGAGCACTCTATTCCTTTAACCTGAGATCTCAACTTTGAATTCTGGGAATGGAGAGATATGATTTGCTAGAACCAACCCCTCAATGGGCGCATAGTGCTAGAACTAGATTAGTTTGATAAAGCCCAGATATTGGACGGTGAAAAAAAAAATTCAAAGAGAATCAGTCTGCCCAGATGTATAAGTGTTAATAAATTGACCAAACCCTATAATTATTGGAACTTGGGCAACAGAAGTGGGCCAAAAATTTGGCCGTGTGTGGCTGGGCATGGGCATTGTGACTATTTGGCCGAATGTAATTGGACTTGGTTTGAAGCCATCCAGGTCCGTTCAGAGTGCAATTTTTTTATTAGGAAGGTGGGGGAGTGTAGAAAGGAACTTGGGCTTATATGTTTTTTATTCACCCCAAATATTAATAAAACAGTAAAAAGGGGGGGAAAATGTCCAATGTCGGCATACTTGCTCTGTGAATGTTACATTTATTTACTACTTTAGATGGGACTTCTTTTTTTTGGCAGGCTGCATTAGGCACAATGGATGGTATTATTGATACTGTATCCGCTGTGCATCCTTTGTTACCATTGCTTGGTTTGCTCACAACTAATGGAAGGCTTGTTATGGTTGGCGCACCGGATAAGCCGCTAGAACTACCTGCGTTTCCTCTTCTCATGGGTAAGGAGCAAATTAAATTTGGACAAATTTGTGTAATTAATTGAGAGAGGTTTAATCTAACAAAAAATGTTTATTTATATATAAAATGGCAGGGAGGAAAATGATTGGGGGGAGCATGATTGGAGGAATTAAAGAGACACAAGAGATGATTGATTTTGCAGCGAAACACAACATAAAAGCAGACATTGAGGTTATACCAATAGATTATGTGAATACCGCCATGGAGCGTCTTATCAAAGCTGATGTTAGATATCGTTTTGTCATCGACATTGCAAACACGTTGAAGGCTGCCTAAAATTGTTATTTTCTTTTCCTTACATTAGACAATTTGTGTCAGAAAATAGTCTTAATTTTCTTTTTCTTTTGGTGACCTTTCTCCTTTTGTTTTCAAGTTCAGTTAGATTGAGATATTGTTGAACTACTCTTTTATTGAACAAACAAATGGGGATGTTTTGATTGCTTATATCAATATGTTTAGTGTCTAAAGTCCCCTTTCTTTCTAACAAAAGTTAGCTTCACTGATCAGAAATCTCACTAGTAAAGGGAAATTTCCTAGATTTGCAAGATTATGGATGCAAGAATGTGCTTCCCAATAAATGTAGTTTAAGTTTGATTTCCACCACCAAATCGCCAGACCAGTAATCATTCAAAATGGAGATAAACCTATGTGCACAAGAGTCATAAACTTTTGATGTTGCACATCTGAGTTAGTCAAGTTAGTCTCTATTGATATTTTGAATCATGCTCTCACTAATCCACTTCAAATGTTTGCAGGGCTCTATTTCACTAAAAAAAAAACACGATTTTAATAACGAATTTAGCGACAAAAATTTTAAAAAAATTCGTCATTAAAAACATTAACGACGAAAAATTTTTTATCGCTAAATATAGAGATGGAACCAAAAAATCTGTCGTTAATTTTAACGATAGAAATTCAAAATATGTCATTAAATTTAGCAATGGAATTGAGAAATCCATCGCTAAATTATATTATATATAATTATATTTTTTATTTCTTATATATTTTATTTAATTATTATATTAATATTTTCTTTTATTTAATTAGCGACGAATTTAGGATATTCATCACTAAATTATATTATATATAATTACACTTTTTATTTATTATATATATTTTATTTATTATATATATTTTATTTAATTATTATATTAATATTTTATTTTTATTTAATTAGCGACGAATGCAAGATCCGTCGCTAACCTCAATGCAGGTGACACGCTTTGCTTCTACTTCAGCTCCTGTGCCCGCGCCCCTCAACCTGAGTACGCGCCCACCGGCCCAGCGCCCACCCTGCTACCCCACTCAAGTCCCCGCCAGCCTGCCCCTGCTGCCTCCTGCCCATGTCCATGCCCGCATGCACCCTTGTGAAAAATCCCTCAAAAATACCTCCACAAGCCTCCCGCCCGGTTCCAACACCTGTGCACGCGTGAAAATGTAAAAGCACTCAACCACCGGACCAAATGTTAAACTCCAATCATACTCCTTTTTTTTTTAAATATTATCTAATTCTAACTTTTTTCTAAAAATAATAAAATAATATAAAATGATAATTTATTATAAAATAAAATGTTAGTATAAAATAAGAGAATAAAAGATTTAAAAAAATAAAATAAATTATTCTTTTAAAAATAAAATATCAATAAAATATAAAATATTAATTAAAGAAATAATTATTAATATAAATTAATAAAATGACAAAATAACAAAATAAAAAAATATAAAATATCAATTTTAAAAAAAATTTAAGTTTAACTACGGATTCCCGAATTCTTCGCTAAATTTAGCGATGGATTATTTATTCGTTACTAAATCCGTCGTTAAATAATAAAATATTTTAAAAAATAAAATAATATTATTCATTAAAAAATAAAAACATAATATAATAAAATAAAATGTTAATTGCAAATATTATAAAATAAAAAATATGATTAGTTAATATAAATTAATGAAATAATAAAATAACAAAATAAAATAAAATATAAAATATCAATTTAAAAAAAAATTAAGTTTAGCGACGAATTTTTAAAACCGTCGCTAAATAATAAAATATTTAAAAAATAAAATAATATTATTTTAAAAAAAATAAAAATATAAAATAATTTTCTAAATGCTAATTTAAAATATTATAAAATAATAAATATGATTAGTTAATATAAATTAATAACATAAAAAAATAACAAAATAAAATAAAATATAAAATGTCAATTTAAAAAAATTAAGTTTAGCGACGGATTCCTAATTTGTAGCTAAATCCGTCGCTAAATAATAAAATATTTTAAAAAAGAAAATAATATTATTCTTTAAAAAATAAAAATATAAAATAATAAAATAAAATACTAATTTAAAATATTATAAAATAATAAATATGATTAGTTAATATAAATTAATAAAATAAAAGAATAATATAATATAATATAACAAAAAAATTTCAATTAAAAAAATTAAGTTTAACATTTTATATTTTATTTCCTATTTTTTCTTTTTTTTTTGTTTTTTTAAAACCATTTTGATAAATGGACAGCCGGTTATTAGTAGTCATTCGTCTCACTGCCATCGTCTTCCGAAAACTACTGTTTGATCTACTTGTCAGATGAGCTAAATCTTCGAATGTGAATGTATGATTTATTTTGTTTTTTGCTGATAACAATAATGAATGAAAATGAACAACTGAATTTTTAGAAACAATTAAATTATATGAGAGAAGTGAATAGATAAAGAAGACAAAAAACACAAATGGTGAACTTGACAACTGCAACTAATTGAAAATTATTTATTATAAATTGGTTGAATTATTTATTGTTGAAATTTGTCAAATTGATGAGAATTGTAATATTTAATATGTATTTAATTCGATTTCGTTATTTAGAATATGTTAAAAAGAGAGATACGATTTAAAATATTTTCTAATAGAGTATAGAAAAAATTTTGCTTGAAAAGAAATCATGAATTTTGAAATTCCGGAAATAAATTAGCAACGAATTCAATCATAAATATTTTATTTGTAGCTAATTAGTGACGAATTTTGTCACAAATATTTTTTTTTGGTTAATTTGTGACGAATTTAGTCACGAATTTTAGAGTTAGCGATAAATTTAGCGATGGAAAATTTCTATAACTAATTAGCGATAAAATTTGTCACGAAAATTATTCGTGGCTAAATTTGACGACGAAATTTGAGATGAAATATTTTCGTCGCTAAATTTAGAGACGGATAACAGTATCTTTCATAAAATTTAGTCACGAAATTTCTATTCGTCACTAATTAGCGACGAATTTTACAACGACAAAATTTTTATCGCCAATTAGCGATGAATTTAGCCACGAATACTTTTTCGTCGCTAATTTCGTTGCAAATTAGCTATGAAAAAATTTTTTATCGCTAAATCCATCGCAAAAAAGTGAAATTTTTTCCGTCATTAAAATCGTGTTTTTTTATAGTGTTTAGGGGTGCTTCTCCCGGCGTAATTTTTTTTATTTTAAAGTTTTGAATTCGAGAGTTGATCAAGAGATCTAACATCTCTTCTCACCAGGTGAAATGTCTGTTAGTCTGAATTAGTCAAGCTAGTAGCAACAGTAGAGTCTGATTAAATGATTAGTTGTTTGAAATCTCTCTCCCATTCAATCTTCCCCGTTCAGGAATTATACTCCTACATCATTTGTTGTTTGCCCGATCTTAACTTCAATTCTTGTATTTCAACAAGTTCTGATTAGAAGAAAACGGATGGTTCTTTCTGGCAAATAAAATGTCATGCAGTAGAAGAAGGATAGCTTTATTTCTACAAAATATGAAGGATTTTCTCCTTGTCTTGTATGACCTTCAAAATTAAAGGTGAATTTTCGGCCTACGACAAATGAGGGGCCCAACCCAACCTTTTATCCTCCACTAGAAAGTTTTTCGTAAATGCAAGGTTTATGTGCAGGTACGTTACCACATTTTAGTGTGGTCAAGAATATTACAAAGTCAAATCAAATTTATTATCATTGAATATTGTATATTAAAATAAATTAATAATTAATTTAATTTTGAAAATACTTAACCTTTTTATCTTTATATTTTCATATTTGGAATAATAAATTTTTTATATAAACTCAATTATTATAATAATTCATTAACACGATAAATCACTATGGTTAAATATTTTTATATTTAAATTCTCTAACATGGTATGGTTTTTTTTAACTATGATCTCCTTTCATGTCATTATTCTTATTAGAGGCATGGTAGCATTGGTGAAATCTAATGGTCACTTTTGCGACGTATAATCTCTTTCAAATTTAAATAGTTTTCATATCTAAAAAAAATTAATTATTAATTTATTTTAATATGTAATATTGTTACATAATTGTTTTAATTCAAATATATAATATTCTCTACCTTAATGAATTAGGCTTACTATTTGTAAGCCTACAAGTCTAATTAGGTCCGACCTATTTTAGGATTAAAGTGCTATAAAAGTTGCGGCAGGAAAAGCTTCTTTATGCAGAATACCTAGTTCCATCAATTGTTGCATAGAACTAAAAATTAGTACTAAAAGCACAGACACATATTGGGGGCAAAAACTTTCCTAATATAACCCTAAGCTTTTTCACCTATTTTTATTGAGACCATTCAATTCTAAGAAGCTCTAAAGCACCAATTGTCTTTTCACAAACGTACTCCACTCTAACCTTCAAATAACCCTCTATTTATCTTGGAACAAGGCTTCAAAGATAAATATAATTCCAAAACTTAAACTACACCAACCATTGCATTTGAAAAATGAATAGAACTCTCTTGATTCCTTAACTTTGAAACTTACAAAATATGTAATAAGACTCTAAATATGTGAAACAGATCATAAGGCAAATATCATTTTGTGATTTGTGTATCCAATAATTTCTTTTAAAGGAGCATATTGGAATTTTAATAGTGACTTTCTATTATTTAGTGGTCATCTAGATTACACTGAACAGAAATAGAAATGGATACGACACGGTATGAGAATATGTTACTTTATAAGAATATAAAAAGTAAAAATGTGGATAAATACGTAAATATAAAAAATATAAATATTAATTATTTTATATAAATAATAGAATAATCATATTTTATAATAAAAATCTAATATGATCAAGTATGTAATTATTAATTATAAGATATACATAATATAAAAAATAAGAATCATAATGAAATAAATAAATAAATCATTAAATATGAAAAAATTTGTAAATATAAAAAGTATAAACACTTTTATATAAATGTTAACTAATATAATAAGATGGAATATTTAAGAAATATTTAAAAAAACGAAAAATATTTCGAAAACAAAAAAACATTAATTTTAAGGAGTTTTTGTATATCATAGTTGGTTATATGGTATGAATTTATTATACATATTAAATCCACGAATTTTCTATGAACAGAAAAAGAAAACCTTTCTATTTAATAGGATGAAACTCGTAGAAGAGAAATCGATTGAGAGGGAGTGTTTGTGTTATCTCTGAGGCTTTGAGCCTGCGAGTCTCCGTGAAATTTGAACTTATATTGTAGCAGGGGAAGCAGGCTGACATGTTGCCTAAGGTAAGAGAGAGAATACGTTACATGTGTATGTTTAGTGGGGCAATGTAAAGGGTTGTATTTGTGGAGTGACATAGGAAGTGAGGTCAGAGAGAGAGAGAGAGAGAGAGAGAGAGAGAGAGAGAGAGAGAGAGAGAGAGAGAGAGAGAGAGAGAGAGAGGTCTGCTGAACTTGTTCAAATGCAAAAGAAGGAAAAGTCTGCGCAGTCAACGGCATAGACTCCTGCGTATATGACAAAGCAAGGAATTTTTTATCATCAATCGGAATTGTTTTAACAGCCATTATTTTTCATAAAATAATACAATAAATTAATTAATAGTCATTAAATAATAATATGATAATTTAATTGCAAGATTGTAAAAACTCACAAAAAGCAATTATTTTTTATGCTCTCGATCCCCTTTCTTTTTGCCACCTCACTGTCAAATCAGCCAGGAAAACTCCAACTTTTTACCATGAAAATTTTTCAAAATGTTTACTTCGTTACTACAAAAATAACATCCTGATTTTTATTTTCATATTCTCTTGAAACACTTCCGTGAAGCGGTAAACCCTACGCCGATGCATCAAACAATTGATCAATACTTCTCACCATTATTCCTGTTTTCACTTGCGTATCATATATTGCAAATCTCAACGTGCATGGGATTGATGCATTTACATGCTTCTCAGATAGTTTTCTCACTCCAAATTCAATCATGAATCACTAGAATATGGCCAACATAATCGATTTCAGCATTGTCCCATCCATCATTTGCATTACAGCAACCATGTCCATTTTCTCCTATAAAAATCTAAGCCTCCAGCTAAAAACAACCATGTCCAAAATTTCCTTTCTTCTCTATCATAAGCTAATCTCCTACACATCTACATATAAGAGGGATGGGGTGTTACCATTGAATCAATTCCTGCACTGAGACACCTCAGACAAGCAAACCATGTTACCCATTTCGGATGAATGAATAACGATGTGGCATGGGATCACTAAAACTTCTGAATGGAACTGCATTTGACTTCTCTGTAACTTCAGAGCGTTTTGGGAATTAAACAAACAGAATTGTGCCATCAGGAGAACTCGGTACTAAAAATCAAGGGCTCCTGTCCTTGATGACCCAGAACAACTACCTGTTGTGGCATATGAAGTCCCACTTGCACCATCCACTGGAGCTTGATTTAGACATTCTAATGTCAAGTACCTACGCCTCTGAAGCTTGATGGAAAATGTTGTAGCTTCCAAAATTACAGGCACCTGCAGACAACATTAAAACAACGGAGCTCAAAAAAGGAAGGAATCAAAACTGAATTGATCAAACACCAAGAGTTCTAGGTACTGGTAAACCCCGCCAAAATACTCTAAAGCTCCAAAAAATAATCATAATAATTAATTAATTAAAAAAATAATAAAAAAGGCATAATGCTGGAATGTATTGGTCAAACTTATGGTTTCTTCGATTAGAACACAAGCAATAAAATTACTGGGAGAGCGTTAATAGGATTAATAACCACATCAAAGGATATGAATCACAACTGGTGGGTAACATTCAAAGGAAAAGATTTACAAAATACAGAGAACCATATTTAATGCATTTGCAGAGATTTGGAAGAACCAAGTTCTAAATGATGTAAATGGGAGATGCAAATTTGTCACAGAAAAAGATTTATAACTTCAACAAACACATGGTCTTGCCTATGAATCTCTTCCACCCTATTTGTGTATGGAAACACCACAGCACGCAAATGTAATACACTACCATGGGTAACAGGATTAATCCAAGGCAAATTCTTCAAGTACCTGTGTGTTGGCCCTTGCAACTTTGTGCACATTTAGTAGGCCCACCATGTCCTGATAACCAGTAAGAAGTTTTGCCAACTCCTTGTCCTCATCTGAAACATGTCGCAGCTATGGTTATGCACAACAAACAACCAAGGTTTAGATGCTAATGTAAGCAAAACTTGAATATGTACCTTGGATTGCTTTAACTGAAAGCAATATGTCCGACAAATGTTGCCACCTCTTGCAAAAGGATGGCGAAAGAAGGGAAGGTGGAAAGCTTATAATAGCCACTGCATTTGAAGACCGTACCAAGCTTTTCAGAGATCTGATAAAAGAAAGCATATCCCAGTCCTACATGATAACATGTTAACAAAAGAAGAAAAAGGAAAATAAAATACCTCTCTGTTGTAATAATTAGTTACACAAAATATTAGTCATAGTATAATTCCTTCAAGAAGCATGGAATCTTAATTGAAGGGGCCTAAAAGATGAAGTAAGAAGCAATTTTGATACAGCACAAAAGTTCAAGATGATGAATTTAACTAAGCTTATTAGGGATCAGTGCCACTAACCATGTTGGAGTATCCACATTGTGGAGCACAAAATGACTGAATGGCTATGCGACCAATGCAAGAAGTGATGCCATCACTTCTGTTAACCAGATTAGAAGGTTGTCAGAACAATATGTGAAACTATAAACCAGGCCGGTAAGAGTTTTCTCTGAGAAACCCAAAAGTTAAGAAGTAAAATTTGCCATTGAAATAAAAGATATTTGAAGCTTCAGCTTCTTCAAGAAGCAAGGAAATTGAAGAAATAAAGAAAAGAAGAGCAAAGAATTCCGATGGCTTAAAAAGATAATACTCAGTCACCAGACCACAGCTAAGATGGAGAAATTAATAACTAAAGAATCTCAGAGGACAATTGAGAACCCAGTTAGATTTGAACATAATCCAAAAAGCTCTAATAGAAAGGTCAGACGAAAACAGAAAAAGCAATGCAGGCTAATCAACTCTTAAAAGCAAAAAAGAAAATGCGTATAACTTCCAACAAATCTCAGTTTGCTAGTCTCAATTTATAGCCTGGTGTCAATAGAATTCCACATATTTCAACCAGCTGTACATAGGAAAAAACTCATTGTGCACACAGCTATGCAGTCTTAGAAATATAATCAAATGAAAATGACAGCTAGAAAGATTGGCAAGTTACAAAGCCATCATATGGAAGCACATCAGAAATCATTTTAAGATACAAAGTTAAAAGTCTGAAACAAGGAAAGGATGCAATGGAGAACCACCAGGATGTCTACATTCTAACTGCTAGCCACACTTCACTCAATCTTCTGCTAATGAATAAACAAGTTATGGAATGGAGAAGGAAATGACGGTCACTGCAGCTAAAGAAATTAAAAAAAAAAAAAACAAAACAAAACACCTAGTATATGATCTGAGAATGATGCTTTTCACAAGTAAAACCTGAGATCACTTGAATAGTTGAAAATGAACATGACGAGATGAATATGAACATACCAACAGGGAGAGCAGAACATGTATAGCTTCTGAGCCATCAAATACCTTGGTATTTCATTTAAAAATGTGGAACAATGTTCACGGAAAGAAGTGAGATTGACAGGATCTTGAATGCTAACACAACTGATCTGCTGTCCAGTCAAAAAGTGCCTCTCCAGTGGTTTCCGCAGGTCAAAGTCACTGCAGTATTCATGCTTAATATCTGCACAATCACAACAGAATTAGCTCCTTCCCCTTCCGCAAACTCTAATAACTTCAGGAGTAGTGAAAATGAGATATATGCCAATGCACAGTATCACAATTGATTGTAAATCAACACAGAGTTGCATTTATGGGCCACAAAGTCACCATCACCAGTTTTGGTCAGTGTATACAACTACACGTGCAGCTAATAGATCATGGCTATTAGACAACTACTATCTTCTCACCAACCTGTTAATACAAAGTGAAGAATGCCTTCAGGAAAGAATGATTTGGCAGAAAAGGGGGAGGCTCATTTATTCATCTTTGTTACAAATTCACTACAACAAGTTGAGATTATTATTAAACTTTCTAAAGCTATGCAAGATCCAATATTTGAATCTTAAACATTACACCAGTGAGCTTTTGAGCCCAAAAACACAGTTCGGGCAGTTTGCTTACAAATGTGCATGGTTCATGGCCTACTGCACATTGCTCAATCGGTTTACTGAAGCATACCCGAAGGGTAGTGGCTGAGGCTACATTAAACTTTATAAAGCATCCCTGGACACAAGAATTTAATCAGTAGGAATGCTCAGCTATGAAGCTTAAGTAAGATATGGCATGATCGAGATAAAACGCTGAGAAAGTACTACTTACAAGCAAACATTAATAAAGAGGCACTATGGGTGACTTCATTGCAACCAAATAAGAAATCCACAAAACTAGTTATACATCACATCCAAAATGAATGGGAAGGAAAAAGAAGTTATGGGATATTTAAAACATATATCAACAAATAATCAAAGGCTCCACACACCTGCACCCCTTCCAAAAAGACAAAAGAGGTAAAAGAAATCCTCTCTCTGCATGTTAACCAAACGATAGCCACAGGTTTCAAACGAATCAATTTGATTCAAGCTTAGGACACTGCCTCCGCATACTTAACTTATCATATCGCACACATGCACACAAACATACACACACACACACACACACACACACACACATATTTATTTATATATATACATACGTATGATGGGCACCTAAGAAATATGCAATGGAGTAAACAACGACAACACCTAAATCCATGGACGTAAAACACAAAATCCATACCCCAATTTCTTACACAGTGCACCTCCTTAAAAAATAGCCCTTCTAAAATTGAGACAAAATCTTTCCTCCAAATTGCTTCCAACAAAGATGTGAACCTTGAACACAGCTAGAGATTTCCAAACATATTTCCATCTAAAAAGACTTCCACCTCTACTCCACTTCTGCAGTAAATCACAACCTCAGGCCTTTCCAGATGCCCTAGATGGTTTTGAACAGGGTTTGATCCGCCCTTCCTGCACCTTTGCCCCTTACAAGTTTTTGGGAAGACATATAACTGACAAGAATAGTTTTTTAATCAAGTAGTATCAGAACAAGAATCAAATCAACAGTGAACTTTGATCCTTCCCAATCCAAGGAATTCTTCCTTTCTTTGCCACATTCCGAGTACCCAAAGAACATATTGTGATTCTTAGACATCCACCTATGATGCATTACCATGCTTTAAAACAATATCCATCCTACAATAACTATCTTTTTCATCCTGTTACCAACGTATTTCCTAAATTTGTCTCTCATTTTGGTTTGGACAAGACGTTTTACACCGGCTGTTAACCTATTGTAACCCTTCTCCTTTACTTGGTTGACCCCAAAATTTGGAATTAAGTCTCAAATTGGTCTCATATCCTGCTACCTACTTATTAATAAAATCAAATTTTATTAGTAACATCCGCACATGAGCGTTCAAATCCTAGCAAACAAACAATCTGTAAAACCCAAATTCGATAACCAACGAAATTAGCCTACTTAATTCAAAGTCCTCCAACGAGTATCTGAAAACTCCAAACTAATAAGAATGGTGATAACTTTCTCATGTATCTTAATGTATTTGAGAAGAACCTAATGTTTAGAAGTCAATCCACTTAGTGCACCTAAACCGTATAGCGAAAGGACCAGATACAGATTGTACTTCTAGTTCAAAGTATTTATCAGATGGCAAATAACAAAATAGAAAGGGCAGTACCTCGATAAGCCCCTAAATTTGATTGCTGCTCCCCAAAGTACTTCTTATACTGCCACGCAATTCTCAACCCTTTCTCCTGCAAATTCAGTCACACATTTAAGGTGTTTATTCCTCAACATCCTCAAGGTAACCAAACACGAGCAAGCAAATGAAATCCCAATCCCAAAACTCAGCTTCTAATAAAAACAAAGGAAACCACCAAAAAAAAATAATCAAATAAAATAAAATCTAAGAGCTTAAATTCAATTTGGCCCTTAACTTTCATTTGGTCGTGCTGATGTGATGATCACACTGATGGTGTTTTGCCGATCCTATCTATGAGTACATTATGAACGAAAATGAAGCTACACCAAAAGTTTTTGGGGCCAAAATTGACCAAATCAAAGTTGAGGGACCAAACTTAAAGGAATTTTTTTCCCCAAAAAATACGTATAGAAGTAGAACACAATTGGGGGAAAAGAGAAAAGTAGCATGGTAAAGAATCAAGGAGCCAGAATGCCAATTAATCAATTCACTTCAAAGTGAATACAAACTAATCTTAAAATCGGAAACAAAGAAGCAAACCAAACAAGAAGGAAAAGGATAAATAAATAAAGTAGCACCTGTTCAGAATCATTAGCTCTAGGTTTCTCATCTTTCGACAACACAGGACTAGGCAAAGTACCAAGAAAACCTCTTGGATCAGAAGCAGGACTAGCATAGAAAAGAGGCTGACTGTGCACAAGCCCTTGAGCCATAAAATTTCTCAACAAGAGCATATGGTGAGGAGCTTCTGCATCTTCCATGATCATCACTAGGCTTCCCAAAGGAAACCCACCTCCCAAAATTTCTACAAATTCAAAGTAAAGAAGAAATCTGAGTAAACCAGTGAATTCAGTATGACCCATTATTGAAATTTTGGAGAAGAGATGAAGAATATAGATGCTTTTTTTTTCTTACTGTCAAGATCTGGTATGCCGGAGGAGACGAAGATTGAGCCATTGGGTCCGTGCTTGAGGCCTGGGCTTGTGTGAGATGAGTTTAGAAGTGATGGGTTGCGAGAGAAACTGCTTGTTCGAGTCTTTGTTGCCGCCATGTTGCCGCACTCCACTTTTTCGGATTCGAACAGACTGCCAGAGGAAAAGAAAAGAGAGAGGGAGAAAGAAAATGAAGCGTTTAAATGTGCAGTTTTACCGAAACGAAACCCCAACCCCCCCCCCCCCGCCCCCCAAAAAAAAAGAAAAAAGAAAAAACACCGAAAGGTTATAGAAGCTTTTTGAACCTAAATATTTTTTAAAATTAGCATAAAATATAACATAGAACATTATATATTGAAAAAGTGCCTAATAACTTTATATTAACCTCTTATAATTCTATTTTCTCATTTTATAAATTAATTTATTATCTTTTTACTTGACCACTAATATTCAAAAATCTAAATAATCTAATTCGAGATATTATATGATCTAATTTAGGGATTAATTCGTATCTATTTTTTTATTCTCAAATTTTAAAATCAAAATTTTAATTAAAATAGTTTAATATACTGTGATTAGACTTCTAAGACGTTGATTTTAAATTATTTTATTCAAAACTTATGTTTCATTTAAACTCTTTCTTTTCAAACATGTGATCTCTAGGTCAGGATTTTGACTATCAAGCTATTCCCTTGTTGATTGTGTTATTTAAACTCCTTCTACGTGCGCGTGAGAGTAATACGGCCCATCACCACTTTCAGGCTTCAGGAGCCCAATCAATCTGCTTTTGAAATCAACCCACATCTTGCTACTAGGTGTAGCCCAATGGAATTTGTACATTGTTATAAGAAAATAACAAGAAGATAAAACACAAAAGAAGAAAAGAAAAAAAAAGGAAAATTAAATTTCGTTATCCTGAGTAGGAATGATCGGATCTAACCCAATAATCCCTCCCCATGTTGATTAAGAGATTTGAGTAGCATTAAAATGGGAAATTTTCTTGAAAATAGATTGTGGTGTTCAAAATATATTACTTTACTCTGCACTAATTATAGTTGTTCATATTCTTACATACCATTCGAAATTGGCAAAGGCATAATTTAAACAATTCAAAAATGGCTATATCGTAATCTAATTTTGAACGAAGTCTTATGAATTTTCAAAACAAGCATTTCTTAAAATGTCTTAGCGGTTAAGGATTACGGGAGGGGTAAAAAGAAAAAGAAAAAGAAAGAAAAAAAAAAAAAAAAAACCACATGCATGGTTGTCAAACATGTGTTAAAAGGTGTATTGTTTCCAAAATTATGTAAAAAATGGGCATAATTTTCATTTGAAAGTGGATTTCTTCCTGTATCTTTATTTTTTTACACGTATAAGTGTGAGTAAAACAACAAGATCATTTACCATATTGTATATAAATTAAAATTTTTTTTTTACCTTAATCTTTAAAATAAAAATTAAATCCTCTCCTACCATAGTAAAAATATCAGCAGATTTTAAAAAAATCAAAAATTACTTTGGGTAGCTGATGGCTTTTTGGCTTATTGTGATTACCAAAAAATGTCAAACAGCCAAAAACACTCCCTAAATGCCGTACCAAGTACCCCTTAATTTCCATAATGCATTATTTACAAAGACATGCCATTTACCTCGATGATTTTTCTTACACGTCAAATTGCTAGTGTTAGGAAAAATGCATGACAGACAAAGGATTTGAATCATAAAATAGTACCTCTTGTCCGATGTAGCGAAACTCGAATCTCATGATTGAATCACATGCTCTGGTCAGGCATGGAATCACACGTTGGAAACCTCATACATGCCACAATCCAAGTCTCTGGATAATGATTTCCTTCAAAGAGTTTTCTAACTGACGAAACATAGCAGTGTTTCGTCCACACACAAAAAAGAGACTTAAATAGGGTGAGTCTCTCCTATATTTTCTTCTGTGTTTCACTTTTCCTTTTCTTCTCTACCTTTAGCGGCTTAATCACGACACTTGAGGCTTATCAAGAAAGCTTCTCTTATCCAGTCGGTGGAGAAGTATAGTTGGTCAGATCCAGATCGACCCATTATGGGCATCCATCTATAACTTTCAACATCTCCCACTCACACATGATGGGACGAACTCATTCAAACTTTCTTCGGATTCAGCGCTACGAAATCATCGTTCAAACACATGATGAGTTTACCAAAAAAAAAAAAAATGAGTTGTGTGACTTACAAGCACACCGCCTACACTTGAGAGCCCAAACTATGTACCTATTAGGATAACATAACCGTTACAATTTAGAAGAAAAATGAACAGAATATCTTTGTGTCTCTTGTGGCCCAAAATCATTTTATTATACCATCAAAATATACCTAATCTATCAAAAGTCATACTTGATCTAAACATTTTATCATGCATTCACAATTATATCTCAACTCCTAAGAGGAAATATAATTGGTCGACCATAAATATATATAAAGGGTGTAAACAAAATGTCATTCCTTTCGCCCACATGTCACTTTATAACAAATAAACTGCTTTCGCAGCACATCTCTGAAGATCGAATCAAATACAATCATAAGAAACATATCAAATTAGCAAACATTTATGTTTCACCTTGTAACATTGTCAAAAGTCACATATGGCACCATTAAAGGAACTCATATAGTGAGTAGATAGAGATTTTCATAAAATAACACTCAATCACTTTTCTTTTTTGGTAATCTCTAACATATATGGCATGAAACACAAGCTATCGTGGAAAAGCCTTCGTACCTCTTGAACAAGAGCATGTCTTTTCCTCTAATAAGATTATCATACAGATATTAACTCAAACGCTATCACACAAGCGCTTAACCCGATATTTCAATAACTCGCAATCAAAAACACCTCATTAAAATCTCATATTCGGGTTTTAACCAAACTTACATGATTGTGAGCTATCATGTTTGATCTATCAGTCAAATCTCATCTTGAGTCATATCAAGATGACCTTTCTAGTATTACACCCATCTTGGTATAGGGAATCATTGAGTCATAAGTTTTATCTCAATACGCTATCACAATACTTGAAGTGGTCACTCGTATAAGAGAATTAACCTAATGTTTGGTGTAGGAGTGTTATGATATCCGGGTAGTGTGTCATGGGTACCCGTGACACTACCTAGTCAAAGCTCAAGCTCGAGCTCGAGCTCAAACCCATATTATGTCAAGCTCAAAGGCTTGTCGAGCTACCCGATAAATGTGAAATTTCGTGTATGTCGATACTCTTTTTAATAAATTATATATAATAATTCTTATGTTTAAAAAAATTGAAGGACATAAATGTCATTTTACCTTTCATTTATCTTATCCCATTCTCATTTCTCATTCTGGAATTGGATCCCAATCGAAGGTCTCCTCTCACCACGATGACCTAGCTCTCAAGTCTCGCCTCTCGACCTTGAATCAAACTTCAAGCTCTGTATGCGATGAAGATTTTGTTCTCCTCTCCATTGTTGGTGCAATTTTACTGCTCAGAGGTCGGATCAAAGGTAAACTCTCTATCTCTCTCTCGGGTTTTTGATTTTTGATCTCACTTCTACAAATGACATACCACGTGCTTTTGTTATGCAACTTTCTACTTGCACTCTTATTCGCAGTTGCTTTTATTTCTCATCTCTCGACCTTGAATCAAACTTCAAGCTCTGTGTGCGACAAAGATCTTGTTCTCCTCTCTATCGCTATTGCAATTTCATGGCTCAGAAGTCGAATGAAAGGTAAACTCTCTCTCTCTCTCTCTCTCTAGGGTTTTTGATTTTTGCTCTCACTTCTACAAATGGCACTGCAAATGGCACACCATATGCTTTAGTTCTACAACTTTCTACTTGCACTCCTTATTCGTAGTTGCTTTTATTTTGGTTGATAGAAGCATTTCGTATAAACCCTTTTTATTGTACTGCTCTTAGCTCTGGTTGAATTTTGGCTTGCCCTTTTGAGAAGTGTTCATTCTATATGAAATAGGTGATTGTCAATTGAGTATAGTAGTTCTGTTGGTAGCAATGTTGAGTCAATAGGAGGTTTCTATGTGCTGAAGAGAGTTTTTCCCCCATTCTACTTGTATTGTTGTTCATTTATAAGTCTGCTCAATAGGTTTTTTGGAAACCTAAAATTTGGCAATTATTCTAGTTTGGCTTAGCATCATTACTCTGTCTAGCTATTTTAGGAAAGCCTTAATGCATTAATGCAATGCAAAAACTTGTTTAGGCCAACTCCAATGTGGAAAATGAAAATTAAAAGAAGCATGTTCATATGCCTTATCTATTTAAGTGTAGATATACATGCTCATTTGTTTGTTCTAGTCAATAACCTCATTAGCTGTTAAAATTGGAAATAGGATCTTGTGCTCTTCAACAGAAGCATTTTGAAAAGGACCAGCTATTCTGATTTCACTTTCTTCATTATATTGTGATGTTCTTTATAAATTTGTAGTACTATCATACATGTTTCTCACAAGGCTAGTGAGTCTAAAATCTTGTATGTCAGTACCTTCTTTTCATTAAAAAACATAGAATTAAAGCTTAAAGCTAGTCATTTTGATACACCTCTTGAGCTCATCATGTTCATGGAAAAGTCATGCATCCCAGGCAATTTATCCTTTTCTCACTCCACCAAGGCTGCAACTATCTCTTCTCAAAAGGTTTCATACTAATCCCACCGCTTGATATTATAATATAAATGCATTAACATAATTCTCCATTAAATCAAACTTGTGAAGCAATTGGTTGTTTAACAAGGTTTGAAGTCCTACATTTATAATTTACCAAACTTATTTAGCCTAGTTTATCATTCCACTTATATGTGACCCTTTCTAATCCATTATTGGCCCACCTGCAATGATAAAAATATTTATGCCAATGATAATGCCTTAATGCATGTCCTAATGTGTTTGTTAGTACAATTATTTAAATGTCATGATGTCTTTGGGCATATTCCAATGAAATTGAAAACTACAATTATTTAAATGTTATGATATCTTTGGGCACATTCCAATGAGATTGAGAACTATAATTATTTAAAAATTATCCATCTATATCCCTTCCACCATTTGTTTTTCCTTTTCATGCATTATCATCGAATCATTCTTGATTTTGATTTTTAATTCTTTGACTCCAACTGTTTTGTTTTTAATTTTGTATTGTTTTAATTTTTGTTCTTTCTTTTTGTTCTTAATAAAAGAATGGATCCAAAAATAAGTATAAGTAGTAGTAGGAAGAAAAGAAGAACTGAATCTTAAGATATAAATCCAACTGAATTCTCGACTGCATTCATTGTTGCATCAACTGGTTCGATAATGGCTGTTGTTCAAGGAGGACAGAATGTGCAAATCTCATTTCAAAGTACTGATGACACATCTATTCCAATAGAGGTAGAAATTGAACGATGGACCAAGGAAATGGAGAAAGAGAGACATGGTGGTGAAGAAGAAGGAGATGATGATAATGTTGAAGAAGAAGGAGATGGTAATGAAATGGCAGCTCTATGTATAACTGAAGTGATAGAAGATGATCATTTTTGGGAGCAGCAAAGGAAAAAAAATCATGGGTTTGGTAACACATTTCTCTTGTTGGGTGTTGAAAATGTGAAATGCAATCATTGTGATTCAAAGCTAAAAGTCTATAAAACTAAGTTAACAAGCACCTACATCAGATATCTAAAAAAATGTCGACAATTTGTAGAGAAGATAAGAAGTACACAATCTACACTTATCAACTTTCAACCAATTGGAATTATGGCATCTTTTAAAGGCCCTCAAATTGTTTCTGCCAACTTTGACATATGGAGAATGAGAGAGGCAGCTGCACATTGGATTATGATGCATGAGCATCCATTTAGCATTATGGAAGCGGAGGGGTTTAATAAAATGCAAAGTCGTGGGATGCTAAAATGGAAACCAATGTCAAGGCAAACAAAAAAAAGGATTGCATATTGGTTTATGAGATTAAAAAAAAGAAGTTGAAGAATATACTTGCAAATATTGCAAAAATTAGTTTGACAACAGACATTTGAAAGTCAAAAACAAAAAAAATTGGGTGCATGGTTGTAACGGGCCATTAGATTGACTCTGATTAGAAATTGCAAAAGAGGATATTAAACTTTCTCAATATTCCATCACCACATATAGGTAGAGAAATTGCAATTAGTTTATTCAAGTGTGTTAAGGAATAAAAAATTGAAAGTAAAGTGTACACCGTATCAATTGACAATGCCTCTAACAATGATTCGATCGTAACTATTATGAAAAAGAATTTTCTAACTACAACAAGTTGATGTGTAATGGAAAGATTTTTCATGTATGATAATGTACACACATTTTGAACCTATTGGTTCAAGATATATTTGGAGAGATTCGTGATGTTGTTGACAAGATAAAGGATACGGTTGATTATATCAACTACTCAGAGGGTATGGTACTAATGTTTTCTAAATGTGCAGGTGAAAGAAACTTTGTTGGTTCTGGAAAAAAATTGATTAATGATTATAAAACTTGTTATAACTTAATATTTGATATGATGAGATGTAGTTATGATTTTCGTGTTGTTTTTTCTCGTTTTAAAAAACAAAATCCCAGATATATTTATTGTCCAATACTGGAGGATTGGGAGAAAGTTGTTACGGTTTATAATTTGTTTGAGTATTTTAAATCTGCTACATTGCTTATTTCTAGGACTAAATATTCAACCGCAAATTTGTTCCTCGAGGACGTGCCTTGCATAAAGAAGATGTTGGATGAAAAAATTTATGATTTGAATGATTTCATTGCAAGAACGGTGGAAATAATAAAAATCAAATTTGATAAATATTGAAATGAAGTTAATTTGTTTATGGGAATAGTTACTGTGTTAGACCTTATAAAAAAACTAATTTCTATTGAGTATTATTATGAACTCATGGTTGGAGAGGATGTAGCTAATTAGTATATTAGCGATGTGAGAAATGTTCTATATAAACTATACAATGAATATATTTTGGATGAAATTCTTGCATGGCAAAGACCCAACTTTATTATCCCATACAAGTTCTTCTACTCTGAGGTCAAACTTTCCTCATGATACTGATACTGGATTTGAAGATTTTGTTAAGAGAAGATTTGGTATACGTCTCAAATCAATGAATTGGATGATTATTTGACCAAACCTCCCAAAACAAAATCAGATAAAGATAAGAGTTTGAAGTGGTGGAAGGTCAACAGGGTTACTTACAAAGTTTTATCTCAAATGGCTCGAGACATTCTAGCTATTCCTCTTAGCACAGTAGCATTGGAGGTTGCATTTAGTACAGAAACGCAAGTGATAGACACATATCATGGTTTTTTGGCTCTGGAAACAGTTCAGACACTCATGTGTAGAGAAAACTGGCTGCGGAAATTTTATGGAGTTAAAAACAAGACAAAGGTAAGTATTAATTTTTGTTAAACAATTAATATATATTTTGCTAATATATATTGTGTTAAATTTTTGTTAAACAATTTCATTGTGTTAATTTCATATATATTTTGCTAATATATTCATTTTTATTATATGTAGAAAGACATTATTATGGTGAAGGAAATTCTACTGGTACGTCCAACAAAAAGTAAGTAAATTAGTATGGTATAAACAATTTAATCGATTTTATTTTCTTATTTTTGTTGTTGGCATGGCTTTATTTTTATAACACTTATGATTTGTAGATTGAGTTGTTGATTGCTGGAGATTGTTGGTAGAAGATACTGTTGAATTGTTGTAATTTGACATAACTTTATTTTCCAGATGTTGCTATTGGAAAAAAGTGTTGGAGTTGGAGGATGTTGTTGGCTTGTTAATAGAGGATGTTGATTTTAGACTTCATTTGAGTACCTTTATTTATATGAGATCATGTTGTTGTTAGGATTTGACATATTTTTATATCGAACGGACTGTTACAAATATAATATTTAATTATTTATGATTTGTATGGTTGCAAATTTATGTGGTTGGATTTATTTAATAATTATTATCGATTTTATTTAATATTTGTATGGTTAGAAATAGGATTATAATAGGATTCAATTAGAATTTTCAATTAAAATAAGTTTGAATTTGGAATGTCCAAAAAACAAGTGAAATTCTGTTAATTTTGAAACAGAGCTTGGGTATGATCCCAAGTTCGAGCTCGGCCTCGAGTATGATCTTGGGTTTGGGCTTGAGCTTGAGCTCGACCTCGGGTATGATCTTCGGTTCAAGCTAGAGCTCGGGTCCAATCTCGCATGGTTCAATACCACAACACTCAAGCTCAAGCTGCTCGATCACACTTCGAGCCGAGCTCGAGCTCTATAAATGTAGACTTACCAAGCTCGAGCTCGAGTTCAATTTTAATCAAGGAACACTAGAGCCGAGCTCAGGTATTGTTATTACCCAACATGACTCGAGTGTCTTAACATCCCTAGTTTGGCGACATACTTATCGGTGCTAATAACAGATAAGATGTAAGTAAATAACAAACAACACATGTTATATCGTATAATCATGGAATATTTATATCACTATCTCAATATTTACAACATTCCATTACAATCTACACAATCTCAAAGTCTTAACATGAAACAAGAAGATATCACTTGGGATTAGCTTAGTAAAAGAGTCGGCAACCATCTTATGCGTAGATACATCTTGTAAAATCACTTTTTTTGTACTGTAACATCCCTAACAAAATGATATTTCATATATATATGCTTTGTCCTGCTGTGATACTATGGGTCCTTTGTATAGTCCATTGCAGCTTGACTATTATAGTTGATCCTTACAGGCATTGAGACATTGGTGACTATTTGCAAATTTTCTACAAATCTTTTATACCAAATAGCCTCTTGAATAGTTGCTGTATATGCAACAAATTTAGTCACCATAGTAGCTAGTGTTGATTTTCTTTTATTTAGGTCACTATTCCAATCGAAATCAATGTAACCTACCAAATGTGAATGACTACCCTGATAGCACAAATCATGATTGGAGGTGTCTTTTAGATATCTCATTATCCTCTTTACTACTTATCAATGAATTGGTTTACGATTTGATTGATATCTACTTGTCAATCTAATTGTACAACAAATGTCAAGACGAGTGCACGTCATGACATACATTAAGCTCTCTATAGCATTTGGATATAGAACTCTTTCCATATATTCAAAATCTTGTAGAGTCTTAGGACACATAGTTTTACTAAGGGTTTCTCCTTTCGCAATTGGTGTGTTAATATATTTACAATCCAATATATGAAATCGTTTTAAAATTTTCAAAATATATGACTCCTGTAAAAGAGCCAAAATTTTCTTTAAATGATTTTTTGGATTTTCATACCAAGAATGTAAATTGTTTCACCCATATCCTTTATTTCGAAACTTGAAGACAACCACTCTTTAATGGCAATGATAATATCCAAATTATTTCCGGCCAAAAAGATATCATCAGTGTAAAGTAACAATATCATAAAGTTATTTTCTAACTATTTTATATAAACACAATGGTGCTCCTCAATTATCATAAACCCATAAGTAATTATGACTCGATAAAATTTTAAATAGGATGATTATTTGAGATCATAAATTGATTTTCAGAGTCTGTAAATTTTAAACTCTTAGGCTTTAACAATGAAACCCACTAACTACACCATAGAGATTACCTTATCTAACTCTCCATTGAGAAAAGTAGTTTTAATATTCGTTTGGTACAACTCAATATCCAAATAGGCAACAATAGCAAGAATAAACGTTCGAAACAAACCTTACACCAGGCAAAAAAATCTCTTCATAATCTATACCATTTTCTTAGGTATAGCTCTTAGCAATTAAACGTGTTTTGAATCTTTCAACAGATTTATCTGTTTTACGTTTGATTTTGAGAAACCAATTATTCCCAATAATCTTACGCTCTAAAAGCAAATCAACCAAATCCCAAATTTGATTTGATTTCATAGACTTCATTTCCTCTTTCATTGTCTTTTCCCATTCTGCTTTATTGATCGATGAAATAATTTCTTCAAATGTTCTACGCTAACTTTCATCAAATGGAGCTACTATAAAAGTTTCCTCTTCAATTTCAAATTGATGACGAGGAATACTTTTACAAGTGTTTCTCTGCAATTGAATTTCCTATGAAATTGATTTATTCAATGGAATTTCGCTCCCACTAGGTTCAAGAGGATGAATCATCTCATCATTTCTCGCTATTCAATCACTTGGAACACCAATACCATCAAGATCTCGCATCTCATATAAAATAAGATCGTTATCAATTTCATCTCTCACAAGAAATTCATTTTCCAAGAATGTAATATCTTTTGACTCTATTTTAGTTAAACTTCCATCCTCGTATTCCCCGATGGACACATATCCCTTTAAATGTTTAGAGTATCTAATGAAGATACATTTCTTTGCTATAGGACCTAATTTTTCATATTTATAGTTTGAATCATAAACATATGTTGCCAACCCCAGGGGTTCAATCTATTTAGATCAAGCTTTCGACCTATCCAAAATTCATAAAGAGTAAAACTAACTGATTTAGAGGGCACACCATTGAGTATATATGTAGTAGTTAAAAGAACATCTCCCCAATATAAAATTGGCAAATTCGCTTGTGCCATTATTAACCTAACCATATCTAGCAAGATTATATTTCTCTTTTTTGCAATACCATTTTGTTGTAGAATATCAGAAATAGTAAACTGTCTAATTATCCCCTTTTTATCATATAGATCTCTAAATTGATCTAACAGATACTCACATCCATAATCTATTTTCATCATTTTCATCATTTTGTTTAATTGATTCTCAACCAATTTCAAATATAGTTTAAAAAAATCTAATACTTTCAACTTATTGAAGATCAAATAAATATGACCAAAACAACTATAATTATCGATAAAAGTGATGAAATATGATAGTTCATATCTTGTTCTCATATTATTTGACTACAAATATCAGAATGGATTAGTTGCAATGGAACGTATTTTCTGGTTCCCTTATCAAATGGTTTCTTGTTGCTTTTTTTGCTAATCAACACTTACATATTGACAAGTTTTCTTTTGAGACATTGTCCAAAATTCCTTCCTTGGCTAGTCTGTGCATTCTTTTTTGTCCAATATGGTCTAATCTAACATGCAATATATTTGCATCAACACTATGGCTATCAGATGATACAATCAAAAAAGCAACCATTTTCATATTCATTATCTTGTACTACATCTAGTACAAGAAATCATCCACTAGATACATGGAATCAACATATTCAGTGTCAAGATAAATATATATAATATCACCATGAAAGTTCATATTAAAACCCAAATCCATGAGAATGGTAACCGACGCTAGGTTACGTCGAATATTAGTTGCGTACAAAATATCACGTAGGAACAAGTGCAACCATTTTCAAAAAACAATTTATAAGTACCAATATCTTTTACAGTAACCATGACATTGCTTCCTACACATATCCACTTCGAATCGGTCACAATTTGACGATATTTGACAAAAGATCATCTATCTCTAATTGCATGGTCCATTGCTCCTAAATCAAAAGTTTAAAAAGGATTCGATTCAGTGAGTATAATAGTACTAGAAACATAAACATCATGTGAAAAACATTCAAGCAATACCTTCCTAGATTTAGTGCATTCACGGGTATAGTGACTCAATTTGTCACAATTATGACATAATTTATTGCTCTTATCCTTTTTCTTTCCACCATGCTTACTTCTTTTGCTGCGATCAGTTTGGGTTTTCTTGAAATTTGAAATATTTTTCTTGAAGAACCTCTTGTTCCTATCACGTTTGGAGTCAAAACCCCTATTTGAAGTGAACTCAGCAATATAAGCATGTTCGAAAGATTTAGCTGCCTCCAGACACTCATCTTCCAACTCAATATAACTCTTAACATTTTCAAATGTTTTAATATTAAGATTGTGAGTCATATTCATTTTCATCGACTCCCAACTCTGAAGAAGCGATCTAATGACAACTTGTATTTGTTACTCATTAGTCAACATGTGTCTTGTAGAGTTTAACTCGTTAATCATGTTTGACATTTCTCTCACATGCTGTTTCATCAAGTGATATTATTTTTTCACATATGTGTCATATTTGATTATAAACTAGTTCAACTTAGTAGATGAAATAACCATTTTGCTTTCAAAGTATTCCATATTTCATGTACAATTTAGTATATCTCGAACTCAACTATTAAGTCATCCTACATACAATTCAACAATGTAATGCAAGCGTAACTATTTTTCTTTTTTCAGATCTTGTATGCCTCGTGATCTCTCTGTTATTGGGGGATATCCCAAACTTTTCTTTTGCCATAGTGTGATATAAAGTTCTAAACATTTTTACTCTTCAATAATATACTGGACTCTTAGATGTCAAATATTGGAATTATCATCATTCAGTTTTTTGCCCTTATTAACTCAGTCACTATATTTTTTGTTGTAATAACTATTTTCTCTATGTATAAAGTATCCACAGATTAGCACAAAGAATTTATTAACACTAGAACATGTTAGTCGTAATATATCATTGAAATAATATTTACTAAATATAGATAATACAAAATCAAAAGTTTGCATAATTGCCGATCATTTTTTGAAAACTAAAATGTATTATTAAAATTATCTCAATATATATGTGATAAATTTTAGAGTTGTGAGTCTCAACTCAACCATCTTATTCTTCTACTGAGATAAAGATCCTATACATATGACACAAACATGCATGTACCTCATTTTTCAAGTATGTATAACAATTATAAGCAGACATTGCATTAATAGTTGTTAACTATTCATCTGTCATAAATTCCAAAAACATTTATAAGTAATTTATATGAATTTTCCAACACAACCAAGTGTCGGGGTCTAGTGGTTAACACCACACTAACTCTTATTGCACTCGGGTTCATTCGTTAGGTGCCTAAAACCTATGCGCCATCTTTCTTCTCAAAATGCATGCACATGCACGATTTTTACAGAATAAGGCTATTCAACAAGCCATGTTTGGGTATTATTTTCTCCCAATCCACGAGTCCATTTTAAAGATATAATATACCCTTGGAAAGCTCTTTTCAAGTAGAATAAGAACATGTATATCATAAAAGGATTCATACAGGTCATAGAATTCTGACAAAAACTACACTTCAATGATTTCAAAATCAATTTTCAATATTCGGCTTAAATCTTGTTATGAAACTTTGCAGGAAGGATCACAATCATGCAAGGAATGAATGTGCAAAGTTTCACGAAGCCAGAATGAACGTGTATGAAACCGCCATGAAAGCTCTGGCTCAAGGTTTCAAAGTTCCGGCAAAAGACAGTTCATTCAAGTAGGAATTCAATCATACATATCTCTGATACCAGTGTTAGGAAAAATGCATCATAGACAAGGGATTCGAATCATAAAATTGTACCTCTTGCAGTGGAACTCGGATCTCATGATTGAATTACACGCTCAGGTCGGGCGTAAAATCACAAGTCGGAAACCACACACATACCACAACCCAAATTCCTAGATGATGATTTTTTTCAAAGAACTTTCTAACAGAGGAAACATTGGAGTATTTCTTCCGCACACAAAATAGAGACTTAAAGCCTCGATTTATAGGTTGAGTCTCTCCTCTATTTTCTTACATGTTTCACTTTTCCTTTTCTTCTCTTCATTTAGCAGCTCAATCACAACACTTGAGGCTTATCAAGAAAGCTTCTCGTCTAGGCGGTGGAGAAGTAAAGCTGGTCGGATCCGGGTCAACTCATCATGGGCTCCCATCTATGGCTTCCAACAGTTAGGAACAATTTTGTTATCTATTTTTCATAATTTTAAATCCTTTTAATAAATACAAGACACATAAGTAAGTTTGTGAAAAGAAAATCATAATTAGAAATAATTGGAGATTAGTAATAAACATGCATATATTTGATTTATACAAAAGTCATTGTTTTTACTAACTTGAAAAAACTTATGCAAAATAATATGAGATTGAATTTAGTTTTAACACCCATTAGCTTATACTTCCAATTAATATATCTAACATTGTATTTAATTTTTAATTATTTTTTTAATATTTTGGGTTACAAGGGAGACTCATGGCCTAGTTGGGGATAAGGGATATCGGAAATAAAGGGGTATGAGAAGTTCCAACAGTAAAAGTCGAGTTTAAAATTTATTGATCTTAAGTTGAAAGAAAGTGTCATTATACCAAGCATTTTCATCGGAATAAATTTATTTATTTTTTTGTATTTGACTGTTGATATTTAAAAATTCAATTAATCCGACAAATTCGAGATTTTTGTTAAAGGAATTTAGTATTTTATCATTAAATTCACATGTCATTGATATAATATATTTATTTGTAAATGCAAATTTTGGACAGGTTTTGTGGTATTTGATGAGACAAAAGTGATGAAATCATGAAGGGAATATTTGCCTTCACCAAAAAAAAAAAAGAAGGGAATATTTGCTACTCCGGACCAAGTAACCAATAGAGAACATCGGGGCTGACCTTAGAGTGGGAGAAAGCTTTCCCACGCCTGGCCTGTTATCATGTTCTACTTGTATGGCAGGATAGTAACCTGGTTCCCTCCCCCGCCCTCTATTATGGTTAGTAATGTTGCCGGTAGCTCAATAAGTGCTAATATGGGGAAAGGCGGGCTAGGGGCTTTGTTGAAAATCATATAAGATTCTGCCTTGGTGGTTTTTCTCGGTGTTTTGAAACTCAGCCTGAACCGGCTGGTCTGACCAGAAACCGGATCAGCAGATAGTCCGGGTTTCTTGACATAACTGGATTTTGAAAAAACTAGTCAAAGTTGATCAAGACCCAGGTTGGACGAGAAGCCGGATCACTGTGGGGTCATTTTTTTTCTTTTTTTCCTCATTGGACTTTTCTTATTAATATTATATATTTTGAACATAACTTGAAAAACATTTGTGATTTGATATATAAATTTTTTAAATTATTAATATATTATAATTTAGATTTATTTATGACGTCATCCGGTTTTTTCATCCGATTTTTTTCGTTTGGTTCGACTAGTTTGACCCGGTGACTCATTGATCTCTTGGCGTGACCGGTTCATACTCCGGTCTGAGTTTCAAAACACTAGTTTTTCTTGCTTTGTCGAGATTGTTACGAATATGATAATGGAATTATAAGCTACGCAATTATGATTAGGAAAAGGGATTTCAAATTATGATTTTAGAAATTCAAGTATGAACTAAGTTATATATATAAATATCTCAAATTATGATTCTAGACGAGAAAAAAAATTAATGTTGTCTGCTTTGAAAAAGTTAAGGATGGATTTTGCAAAATGTAAAGGTGCCATAACCTTAGCGTTGCACTGTGCTAAAAGATTTTATAATATTCTTTTGATAATTTTAATAAACTAGTGTTGTATAGAATTTTGTCAGTTATAGACACTATAATTAGAGAGAGAGAGAGAGAGAAAGATGGGGTTGTAGGGTAATGTACTCGCTTAATTATAAGCTTTGGGTTCAACTCATGAGAATGGAGAAATGAAATTTGAAAAAATTAACCACTTAATGAATCTCATAATATTTATACCGGATTAGTTAGATAAAGTTTAGATACCTGTCGGTGAAAAAAAAAATGGGGAGCTGTAGGGAGCACATGAGGGGGATGTTACGCAATTTGTAAATAAGTGGGAGTGAAACAAATAGAGAGGGGGTGGTGTGAGCTGCGCTGCAGCCATATTTGGCTTTGTGTTTTGTTGTTTGGGCTCACGGGTTTCTCTGTCAATGAGAATAGACAACTGTAATTTTGTATGCCAGGAAAGGAAGAATGATCTGGTAACCTTCAACGCCCCCTTCACGTTTCTCATCTTACCATCATTTCTTCGAGTCACGTCCTCCATAGCTCCACAAAATACCAACATATATCAACATTTCCCTAGTTTCTTCCCTTTCTTCATGCAATATTTCTTGCCTGCCCAACATTCTCCATAAAACATTAATCCAATCAATTGAAAACAAAATATTTTGGAGAAAGCACAATGTTTATTTCATTGTATACTTAAGACTATACAAATCAGGATGCCACATACAAGAAGCTGTATTTCAGAGTTACACAAGTGAATATTCTAAATATTCTTGTAAGTGTTATTGACAACAAGAAATGCAACACTATAACTCTCCCGACCCCTACCATCCTCTGTCTAATGCTACAATTATACTTCTAAAAATGTACAAATCATCTATTTGCACATATATCGAATATTTTTGAAAAATTAAATTTCTATGCAAAAGGGAAGGAAAGGCTTAATCGTTTATAGGACTTTGAACTTGCATTTCAATAAGGAAGAGATTTGAAAATGTTAATGTACCATGTAGAACTGAAACTTCATTTTAAGCAAACAAAATTGTCTCAGAACTTGACCATTATTGAAATCTATATTTTAAGAACAACATCAATGATTTTTCCTTTAATGTTAGACAATTAACGGACGCATTCTTAACCGAAATAATAATAACAATAATAAAAGGAAACTTCTATTAATTAACTATCTCCTCCGATGACCGTTAAAAACTTTTTTTTTTTTTTTTTTTTTTGGGTTCAACGTTAAAAACTTTCAGTACTGCAGGGGGCAGAGAAGTGAGAGATGAGGGCATCTTTGCAGGCTTATGTGGTACTTTGATTTGGCTTTTTGATTCTGACTTGAAGTTATATCGGGAAAACATCAGTTTTTTGACAGATACTACTCGTCAGTCATTAATTATATAACATAAATTAAAATAAAAGCCTTTCGAGAGATGCAGTAGGACACAAGACCGTTATGCAATTATATGGTCCCAAAATAAATTGAAGTTGCCCTAATCATTAAAGTGTCTATTAAAGTGTCTAATAAATGATTATTAGAACGATTTGGGAACCAAAAAAATATTAAATGAGAAGAATTGTCGACTCCACGGATTTTCGAATAAAATTGTTTAAAGTATGATTTCGAAAAACTTTAATACAATATAAAAAAGAGACACCAAAACAATAAACTAGCTTTGTGTCATTGAGAGAGAAAGAATATTAGTCCACTACAATTGCTTTCGATACTTTATTTTATATATGACGACAATAATTAATTAAATTCAACTTGTCGTTGATAATCGATGATTGATGACTGATAATTGATTGTCGGTTGATAGATGTTAAACCAATAAAAGTAAAAATATTTATTTCATAAAATATGAGTTTAGAGTGAGCATGATCGTATTTTTAGAGAAGTGATAGATTTATCTCTTTTAAGAAAAGTATGGAGGTTGAGAAATTATCTAGATTAACAAAATTAATAAAATTAACTAAAATAAGATAATTAAATAATGCTGATTAAAATAGAAAACATCCACAAGAATAAAATCTAATCAAAAGAATTATTTCCACTTTAATATATTTAATTAATCATTGATTCAAAAAATTACTCAACATTATATGAATAAATTGGTTATGTTTGTTAAATACCATGAAACAATGAATCTTCCATTGCTTTTTTAATAATTAAGATATTATCATTAATTAGTTCCCTAATCAAAAGACAAGTCAAGAGAATCTCGTTGAATTTAGTGTTTCGACAGTATTAAGATCTAAAGATATCTAATTCTAATTAACAAATTCCAACCTAAATTTATTTAAATTAAATTATTTAATCTCATGAATAAATTAAACCACTGTGAGACTATAAAACTATATAAACTACCACTTTATTAAAACCAAACAAAACTTACCATTTTTAATTAGTTGTAAACTATTATAGAATTATCAAATATAGACCTTTATTTAATAAAATTAAAATATTCATAAACATTAGGATATAGAAATTAAATAAATATTTACAAATATTGAGCCATTAACCTCAATTAGATTTCATAATTTTCATTTATCAAGATTTCAACAACCCTTTAATTAGAAAATTAATTTATAAATAAAGCATGGTAAAAGCAAAACTCACAAAATAATGTTATAAACAAGACTGCATGACCTAGGGTGTTGTTTTCCCAAAAGAAATATGTGCTAGAAAGTCAAGAATTCCTCCATATGTGATTGCTAGCTGCTTCCTCCAAGAATATGGCAGACTTTCTATTTCCCCTTAACTACCAAAAGAAAAATATTCTAACTGGTTTGAAGAAAAGATAAATTTTCTAAAAGATAATATTTTAAAAGATTTCAAATAAAGAAAATTCCTAAAATATAAAAGATCTTGAGAGTTAAATTTCTAAAAAATTCTATCCCTAAATATTAGGAATAGAACATAATATTCAAAACCTTCAATGTTTTCAAATCCATCTCAATTCTTTCTTGAATGTGCAATTAGGAAAGGAAACTTGTTGCAGTGAATCTTCGATAAAAAATCTTTCATTGTCTTTTGAAATCAACATGCCTACATACTACATAATGAGTGTTGTTGTCTAAATTTTTATTCCTTGCATGAAAAACTCTAATTTGGTCCCCTTTTCTCGACTTTTCTCTATGAATATTTTCCATCAATTCTAGCACATCAAACACCACAAATTAGTGTAATATTTAATACAAAACAATGCAAAATCAATTACAAATATTACACTTATTTAACCCCTATCAAATTCTCTCATACCTAGATGATACTTGTCTTTAAATATCCTTAACTCAATTAAAGTTAAAACTAACCAACCATTTTTTTTTCTTCCAAACTCTCAAGTCAATATATGCTATAAGAGTTAATCTGAAACCATATTTGGATTAGCAAGTACTTCATAGTGTTTTATATTACAACAATCATTGCACATCCCAACAGCTCTTTATGAAATCCAAACGGTAAGATTTAACAATCCTTTCGTAGGGTTCACTCAAATGCACTCAAAAAGGGGTGAAGAATATATATCTCAAATCAACAATATGGAATGATATTACGATAGGGTTAAAAATATATCAAATTTCCACCATTTAAAAATTTTTGAATTCCATGCACTAAATAAAAAGCTTTTCATTTGGTTGTAACGAGACTAGGGTTAGAGGTAGGAAAAATGTGATATTCGAGAGTTAAAATGTATCAAAGAAAATATATAATTAACCACACAGTTTTTATAACATTGACCGATCTTTGCCCTAAACAAACAGTATACAAAAAGTGACTTCTTGCTGTCCAAATGTAAACGAATAGCCAATAGCCAACAGCATATAAGAATGTTAACCGATTTCTCTGATTTTCATAACTAATATGTAAATGAATAAAATTCAATCAACATACAACACTTTTCTTTCTTTTTTTTTTTTCTTTTTTTTCCATTTTTTTCTTCTCTCTCTCTTTTCTTTTTTTTTTTTTTTTTTGCTTTTTTTTTAATGAAATATACATCATATCCATGAAAGTATCAACATTAAATTCCAATCATTATCTCTCTATTAAAGTAAATATATAACCAAAATCATACAATTAACTATATATACCTTTGGTACTAGAATTTGAAATGAAGGCTAAAATAAAAGATCAAGTGTTATATTGAGGTGATTATAAAGAAGAAAATGGTGTCACGCCCCAAATCCACCCCTCGCCGGGGCTTCATCAGCAACGGACTGTCTGGTTCTCATTAGGGCTCAATCACTCGCATGGTAGTGAAAGTCATACTAAAATAGTAGATTTTTCATTTATTTAAATCACTATTTATTACAAAAGTTTTCTATACATGACAAATTAGCGAAACTTTTATACTAGAAACGTTATCTATAACAAAGTTATCTATACTCATTCATCTAATTCTTCTCGACTTTTGCTCCTACAGGATCTAAAAATAATTTTTAATGTGACCTTTATAGCCCAATGAGATCCATGCGTGCATGTATAAAGTTCATTATAAAATTTTATGATAACGGTCTTATTGTGAAATCTTTTTGATAAAGTTTTTTCTGCAGCAATGAAATGTATAATTGAATAATAACAGTAACACAATACAGTATAAGTAACAGTTCACTTTCGTCTTACCCCTCCCAGAAGGTCCATTTCCAGAAAGACATATTAGTCTCCCCGCATTCAGTGGATAAGCCTCCTGTCTACAATAATGGGGTGCTACCGGTATGTATTTTGACGTTCGATAAAATCTTTATTTGCTCGAACTATCTTTACACATATCGAGTTATATAACAAACACATATACATACATTGATACAGTAGTAGGAAAAGTATTGTAACAATAGTAAATTATGGTAACAGTAGAAAATTACGATAGTTGTACATAAAATTATATGAATACAGAGGACACTCATCTCAAAGAGTTAAGATTTTTAACTAGTTTGCTTTTTTCCTTTCACCTTCTTCTCTCTTTTTCTATTTCTTTCTCTTCTTCTCTCTTTCTCTCTTTCTCTCTTCCTTGCTTTCTTCCTTGTCCAAGTTGTTAATGCAATGGAAGAGTGTAATATATTTATAGGCAAAGATTGGTAATGAGTCACCATTATATGAACTCAGCGGTTAACATGTGTTGAACACGTGTCAATCATGCAAGGCATTTGTGGGACATGTGTCATGGTTGTTGATACGTGTATGGATATATGTCAAGTGGATAGAGAAGGTGGAATGCAAATTGACAACTCAAAGTGACATGTGTCTGGACATGTATCAAGTGGATGGAGAAGGTGGAAGGCAAATTAACAACTCAAAGTGACATGTGTTTAGACATGTGTCAAGTGGATGGAGAAGGTAAAATGCAAATTGACAACTTAAAGTGACATATGTCAAGTAGATGGAGAAGGTAAAATGTAAATTGACAACTTCAATGGCAGTGGAAGATGAGGCGGTTTGGATGGTTCAATTTTCTTGAGGTTGGTTGGTCCAAGTTATAATATAGTCAGACAATCTAT
Source organism: Dillenia suffruticosa (assembly GCA_033439265.1). Lineage (NCBI taxonomy): Eukaryota > Viridiplantae > Streptophyta > Magnoliopsida > Dilleniales > Dilleniaceae > Dillenia > Dillenia suffruticosa. The sequence continues at coordinate 7,417,546 of JAVTVX010000027.1, forward strand.
CACTGTAAGCACTTATTAACTGTAATATCATTTAAATAAATGATATTTACTTAAGAATTACACGTCAATAAGAAAATACTACTCATTTGTATTTAATAAAAATAATTTCAAGAACTAATTCCTTAAAAATAAAAAGTCAACTATTACTTCCAATAACAAAATTCAAAACGGCTAACTTTATTGGATTTTATTTGGAGGGCTAATGATTTAGATAAATTCTAAAAAAATAGGTTTTCACCTATTTAATATATCAGAAACAATTACCGGGACTATTCCTCCTTGTTTTCTAAACATTTCAGATACCTCATTTTTTGATTACTTAGCTTCTGGCGAACTAGTCAAATCTAGATTTTCAATATTCTAAATATCTGATTTCATACACAATTCCCATGTTTCAAATAATATCTTCATTTCATTATTAATAATAAGTTATTTTTTGTAACTAAATTGCGATATGTGATAAAGGGGGTCATAGGCTCAACTTAGTTAACTGAGGGGGTTTATGAAATCAAGATATGATTTTTTATAAAGCCAAAAGGAGTAAACCTAGGTACCTTTGTTACTTCAATGCATGAAATCTTAGAATGTGATCTTGAAATGCATAATAAATCAAATTCTAAAATGTACAATTCAAGTGTGATAATCACTTATCAAGAAAAAATAATTCCGAACATAAAGAATGAAATTACTCATTTTTGTCTCAAAACATCACTTTTAAGCAGGGTTTGTGTCAATTCTTACATATTTATCTTTCAAATGAAACTATCTAAAACATGAAAAACCGTTTTAAGTACAAAAAACATTGATACAAGTTATTTCTCATAAATCTCTAGCCAACCAAATAACACACATTAACTAAGAAAGCTCAAATTTTTTTAATATAAAAACAAAATTTAAACAATATCAGAAGAAAAAAAGACCTATAAAGAAAATCCAATGTATGTACCTAATAAAATATCTAATATCCCCCACATATAAATCATATATTGTCCCCAATGTATATTCAAGTTAAGAGAGAGAAAGAGTGCAAAAACCTATCAAGCGAGGCAAAAAAAAAAATAAAGAAAAAATAAAGAAAAGAAATAAAAGAGCATGGTAGAAGAATACTCCCCTAGGGTGGAGGAGGGAAAGGAAGGATAAAGCCAACAAACTTGAAAAATGCCCTCATGTTTTGCTCTAAGTGCGAAAGTGCTCATTGATTGTATGCAATGGGCTCATTGAAGTATGGCCTGAGGGAGGAGGAGGGATATCTTCGTGTTCGGAGGTACCTGCATGGTGAAGAGAGGACTTTTTGGGCATTTACCCAGAGGGTTAAATGAATAATTTTCATTCAAAATAGTGACACTACCCATACGAACAAAGCAATCCAAATCAAGAGGGTCTATGGGACATGCTAAATGCAAATTGTGATTATACAAATCTAAAAGGCCCAAATTCACTGTTATATGAGTAATGAGGGAGCCTAAAATCAATAGTTGCTTCTTTTTGTTCACACAATATTAAAATTGAGAGGCCACCCAATATCCAAAGTTGACCCGTTGATTTGCGGAGGGTGATGAAGGGGCATCGTCACCGTCGGAAGATAGAGAGACACGAATGGGTCCCGAAGGTTGCAATTCGGATGGCCATTATTGATGAAACCCATATCGGTATTGAGGAATCTATTTCTTTCCCATGGTGGCCAGCAAAGAAGGAGAATCAATGGAGGCAGGTGAAGAGGCGTCTACAATGGCAGAGGCGAAGCTTGAAGGTAGAGGGCGAAGGAGAGAGAAAATCTAAAAAAAAATGAAGTGCAAAGTGTTAGAAGGTAATTTCAATTCTTTTCTCTCTCTTGTTTGTTTGTTTTTTTTTATGAATAGTTGGCAGAAATGAAATTAGTTTAGAACATGGGTACGCCCTAAACTATGAGTGCTTTTGTCCATCCGTGAACTTTTGTCCATTTTAAGCAGTAACGAAATTGTTTTAAGGCGTGGGCATGTCTTAAACATAAAGTATTTCTGTCCAATTTGTTTGGAAGTAGTCCAGACCGGATAGAAATAAAAATCTACTAAGGAGTGGGCATGCCTTAACGACAGTGCACTTCTGGTCACCCATTTTTTTTTCTTAAAACAAAATCAAGCCTAAATCAAACAAGCAAAAATAAAATAAATAAATAAATAAATAAATCATAAAAGAAAATATTGGGTTGCCTCCTAATAAACACCTTTGTTTAATATTTTTGGCTCAACATTGTTTCATTGTCTCAATCTTCATGGGATGTGCCAGTTGAATCTCCTCCACCATAGAAACATCAAATCGCTTCAATCATTGACCATTCACCATAAAAGTTTTGTTAGTCTCTAAACTTTAAATTTCAATAGCACCGTGAGGAGAGGTACTAACTATGGAATATGGTCCAGTCCATCGAGATTTTAATTTACCTAACATAAGCTTCAGTTGTGAATCGAAAAGGAAGACCTTTTGACATATAAAGAATTGTTTTCGGTGTAGAAGTTTGTCATGGATAAGTTTAGTCCTTTCTTTGTAGAGTCTTGCATTGTCATAAGCTTCCAAACAAATCTCTTCTGACTCTTGGAGCAACATTTTCCTTTCCATTTCCAGTTCCTTGGCATCTAGGTTGCATTGCTGAACTGTCCAAAAAGCACGATGTTCAATTTCAATCCATAAGCGGCACAACTTATCAAAGACTAGTCAGTATGGTGACATTCCAATTGGGGTTTTGTATGTAGTCCGATAGGTCCAAAATGCATCCTTCAATTGTAAACTCCAATTCTTACGATTTGGATTCACCGTCTTCTCCAAGATGCTTTTAATCTCTCAGTTGGAGACTTTTGCTTGCCCGTTGGTTTGTGGGTGGTACGTGGTTTGGAGACTTTTGCTTGCCCATTGCCTACAGTGGGTTGCAAAACTGTGTACATTAATCACTGATAATCGCTTTCGGCATCCCAAACCTATTGAAAATGTTAGATTTAAGGAAATTTATAACAACCTTAGAATCGTTACTGCCCATTTTGAGATGTAATCAATTGCAAGCAAAATATATAGACAGCCACATGAACCGGGAAAAGATCCCATAAATTCCATACCCCACACATCAAAAATCTTACAAAATAAGATAGAGGTTTGAGGCATTTCATCCCTAAAAGATATGTTACCAATCTTTTGACAATTTTCACAACTTTTACAATATTGATAAGCATTCTTAAAAAGAGTTTCCCAATAAAAACCACTATCTAGAATTTTTCTAGCTGTCCTCTTCGGACCAAAATGGCCACCACATGCATGAATATGACAATAAGCAATTATGGAATGGATTTTATCATTAGGTACACATTTACGAATGATTTGATCAAACCCTATTTTCCTCAAGTAAGGTTCATCCCATGTTTAATATTTAGAGTCATTCCTAATATTATTTTTCTAAGCAGTGCTTATGCCATGTGGTAAGATTCCAATCACTAAAAAATTAACAATATCAGTAAACCAAGATTTCTTATCTATCTTACCTTGTAGAGTAAACAATTGTTCATCCGGAAATGTCTCAGATATGGGTAAGGGATCTTCTTCATGTACCAATTGAGTCAAGTGATCAGTTACAGAATTTTCGATTCCTTTCCGATCCTTAATCTCCCGGTTGAACTCTTGCAAAAGCAGTATCCATCGGATAAGTCATAATTTTGACTCCTTCGCCAAGAGGTATTTTAGAGTTGCATGATCAGAGTAAACAATGACTTTAGATCCTAATAAATAAGACCTAAAATTTTCAAATGCAAATACATTAACTAGGAGCTCATTTTCTATGGTGGTGTAGTTGCATTGGGTGGGATTAAGTGTCTTTAATGCATAATAATGAGATTGCTTCCCCTTCCTTCGTCAAGAACGGCTCCCATGACATAGTGACTTGCATTGCACATGAACTCAAATGTTAGATTCCAATTAGGTGGCTGCAAAATTGGTATCGATATTAACAAAGCTTTCAATTTGTCAAAAGCCACCATACACTCTTTTCCAAAATCGAATGGAACATCATTTTGTAACAATCTTCAGAGTGGTTGAGTTATCTTCAAAAAGTTCTTGATGAATCTTCGATAGAAATCTGCATGATCAAGAAAACTACGGACTTCCCGTACATTAGTAGGATACAACAAATTAGTAATTAAATCAATTTTGGCCTTATCAACTTCAATGCCTCTTGATGATATTACATGACCTAACACTATCCCTTCCTTGACCATAAAATAACATCTCTCATAATTAAAGACTAGGTTAGTGTTAATATATCTCTTAAGTATCTTGTACAAATTATCTAAACATTGATTGAATGGTTCTCCATACACTATAAAATCATCCACGAAAATCTCGATACAATTTTCAATTAAATCAGAAAAGATACTCATCATGTATTTTTGAAAAGTTCACAATGCATTACAAAAACCAAAGGGCATCCTACGATATGCAAATATTCCAAATAGGCAAGTAAATGTGGTCTTTTCTTAGTCTTCTTAGACTACAACCATTTAGTAATATCCTAAATACCCATCCAAGAAATAGAAAAATAATTTATCCGTTAACTTTTCTAACATTTGATCAATAAAGGATAAAGAAAAATGATCATTCCCAGTGACTATATTTAATTTCCTAAAATCAATGCACATTCGCCATCCAGTTTGGAGTCTCATGGAAACTAGCTCATTATTCTCATTGTTCACCAATTGAAATCCACTTTTTTTTTAACTACATGGACTGGACTCACCCATCGACTATCAGAAATAGGATAGATAATTTCTAACTCTAATAGTTTTAAAATTTCCTTCAAAACAACCTCTTTTATGGTAGGATATAGGTTGCGTTGAAGTTTTCTTATCGGGTTTGGAGTTGGGTTCAAGCAAATTCGATGCATGCACACAGGGGGCTTATACCTTTGATATCCACCAAAATCCATCCGATGACTGTTTTATACTCTTAACATTTGCATCAAGCTCCCTTCTTGATTCTCGGTTAGGTCTGTAGCTATGATCACCGGCAAACTCTCATCGTCACCCAAATATGCATACTTGAGATGTTCAGGTAAGAGTTTCAACTCGAGTTTTAACTCGAGTTTCAGAGCCTGCATTATAGAAGGAAGAATCCTCTCATTAGAAAGAGACAATAACATAAAATTGTTTGCAAACCTTTGGGGCAGCTCCGATGTGGATTATAAGGCCATGCTGGCATCCTTTGCCTCTTCATCCTGTGTTGATTTCACATCTTTGTCTATCCAACTCTTTTTTAGCACAAGATCAAACTTATCAAGCATTACATTTTATTCAAAATTCTCGTGCACAATTGAATCAACTATACCAACGTAAAAAATGGATTCCATATCATTAGGATATCACATGGTATCAAAAATATTGAATGTAACAATTTCACCATCAAATTCAAATGACAAGATTCCTAAATCCACATCAATCTTGATTTTTTCTGTTTTCATGAAAGATCTATCCAACAAAATGAGAGTAGGATTTGGTGAGTATACATCATCCATGTCTACGATATAAAAATCAATGGGAAAAATAAACTTATTAACCTTAACCAAGACATCTTCAATAATTTACTCGAGGTATGAATTGGACTATTGGCTAATTGAATAATCACATTGGTCTCCTTTAAAGGTCCTAGATTTAAATACCTAAATATGATTAAGAGCATGACATTTATCGAAGCACCTAGTTTAAGCATTTGCCTTTTCAACCCTTTTGTCATCTGTGATGATTGATATAATAAACATAGTTAGATCCTTACACTTTGGAGGCAATTTTCTTTGAATGATAGTGAAAACATTCTCCCTCACAAATATTTTGTTGTTGCCATCCAACTTTGGTTTTCTAATATACAATTCTTTAAGAAATTTTGCGTACCACGGTACTTGTCAGATGGATTCAATTAGATGGATGTTTATCTCCACTTTTTCGAAAGTTTCCAAAATTTCCTTCTCATCCTCATGCTTTTTGGAATGCGCTAACCTGTAGGAAAAAGAGATGAAATGGTTAGTTTTGAAGTTGTTTTATTTAGTACCCACTTACCCTTGTGATATAGTTTCAAGAGGTATGGTTTCTTTCTTGTATTTTTCCTCTTTGTGTGTCTTTTTGGTGAAAATTCATGCACTTCTTTTTAACTTCTGAGCAGTCTAGCACTTGCATTCTCCCTTGGATCAATTTCCACTTGAGATAGCAATTTTCCATGACTAGTTTTAATTTTGCTCATTGTCATCGCTAATTGTGACATTTGGGTGCCAAGATTCCAAACACTTGCTCTTGTTTATTGTTGAAATTTTTTGCATGTCTTGTATAAAATTTTTCACAAGATCTTCAAAAGATGGTGTTTGGTTTTGTGGAGGTTACTGTGATTGAAAGGGTGGTCTTCTATAAGCTTGCTACGGAAATTCTTATGGTCTAGCCCCATGTTTAGATTTGGATAATATCTCCATCTTTGGTTGTAAGTGTTGGAGTAAGAATCATATTTTCTTTGGGACTACTCTAAAAATCCACCTACAATATTCAATTATTCGTTAGACTCCTCTTGAAGAGTGAGACGCATGTCGGTTGGGTGACCTATACTCGAGCAAATTCACATGCTTTCATTTGTTGTATTTGTCCCATAACCAACCTTTCTACAGTAGAAATTAGAGAGTTTAACTTATGTTCAAGGGAAAAAATACTCATCTCATTGACATTTATCAGAGTATCTTGCCTCCCTCCAAATTGCTGCGCGTTTGCTATCATGTTGGAGATCAAATTTCGTGCTTCCTTGGGTGTTTTGTTTATCATTGCACCACCACTTGCTACATCAATCATTTTCTTTCTGACGATAAAAGGTTTTCATAAAAATATTGGATGAGCAATTGCTTGGGAATTTGGTGTTGCGGACAACTAGGGCAAAGTTGTTTGAATCTTTCCCAATATTCGTATAAAGTCTCCCCACTAAATTGTCTTGTACCACAAATTTCCTTTGAAAGTTTGTTGCATGAGAAGTCGGGAAAAATTTCTCCAAAAATAATCTTTTCAAATCATTCCACTTAGTAATCGAATCAAAGGGTAAATAAAATATCTAATTTTTAGTCTTATCTACTAAAGAGAATGGAAAAACCCTTACTGCAAAATTAGAGCATTGAGGTGACGATAACATTTATAGGCGGTGACATGTAGCGACCATTTTTTATGACGTATAGCAACACTTGTGGCGAAACCGTTAAGAAATATATATATTTTACGACGGTATAATATTATTCGTTAGGAAAAATTTAGCAATCATCAGTAAATGTTAGATAACCGTTTGTAAAAAGCAATATTGAATTTTCACTATTATTGTTTGTATTTAGTAAATATAACATTTTTAGAGATGGTTTGAAAACATTTAGTATATGACCGTTTTTACTGTCTATCTAACCATACTGTCTGTATAAATTCTACATTTATATTAACTCATATATTATACAGTTTTTATAAACTATGTTCAATTCAGATACTTATTTTTTGTGGTTAGTAATTAAGGCATAGTTTTAAAAACGGTTTGAAAACAGTCTCAATATGAGTACTTCTACTCACTAGTTAAGCATATCGTCTTCATAAGTTTCACACAAATTTGATGATTATTATTTGTGGTTAGTAAATATGATAAGGTTTTAGAGACTGTTTGAAAAATATCTCTAAATAACTCTTCTTTATTATCTAGTTAACCATATCATGGATATAAGTTGTATATCTATGTTAACTTATTCATTGTACAGTTTTTAAAACTTATGTTCAATTCTGACGATTATCATTTGTGGTTATTAAATATGACAAAGTGTTAGGGACAGTTTAAAAACAGTTTCGATTTGACCTTTTTTATAGTCTAGTTAAGCATACCAGTTTCGTAAGTTCTATTCAATTCTAACAATTATTATTTGTGATCAGTAGATATGGTAAAGTTTTAGGAACTGTTATTTAACTTTCTATATGTCTATTATTTACTATCTACCTAACCATACAGTCTGCATACGTTCTTCATCTATCGTAACCTATATTTTTTCCAGTCGCTAAAAGTTATATTCAATTGAAATGCTTATCTTTTGTTGTTAGTAAATATTGCAAAGTTTTAGAAAAGATTTGAAAACAGTCTCGATATGACTACTTTAACTCACTACTTAATCATATCGTCTTCATAAATTTCACTCAAATCTGACGATTATTATTTGTGATTAGTAAAAATGGCAGAGTTTTAGAGACAGTTTGAAGAATGTCTGTAAATAACTCTTTTTTACTATCTAGTTAACCATATCGTGGACATAAGTTGTATATCTATGCTAACTTATACATTGTATAGTCTTTAAGATACATGTTCAATTCTGACGCTTATCATTTATGGTTAGTAAATATGGTAGAGTTTTAGGGACGATTTGAAAATAGTCTCGATATGACTCTTTTTACAGTCTACCTATGCATACCAGTTTTGTAAGTTCTATTCAATTCTGACAGCTGTTATTTGTGATTAGAAGATATAGTAGAGTTTTAGGGACTGTTATTTAACTGTTTTTATATGTCTATTCTTTACTATCTACTTAACCATACCGTCTATATAAGTTTTTCATATTTCCTAACTCATATATTATGCAGTCATTAAAAGTTATATTCAATTGAAACGCTAATATTTTATGGTTAGTAAATATGTCAGAGTATCTCGATACAACTATTTTTTACTGCTACTTAAGCATATTGTCTTCATAAGTTGTATTCAATTCTGACTGTCATTATTTGTGATAAGTAAATATGACAGAATTCTAGAGAGGAGTTGAAAAATGTCTTTATATGACTCAACTTTTACAATCTAATTAACCATACCGTCGAGATAAATTTTATATCTATGCTACTTATATATTGTGCAGTATTTAATACATATGTTCAATTTTGACGCATATCATTTGTGGTTAGTAAAAATGACAGAGTTTTAAGAACGGTTTGAAAAATAGTCTCGATATTTTTCTTTTTTCTGTCTACTTAAATATATAAATTTTATAAGTTCTAATCAATTGTAAGAGTTATTATATGGAGTTTGAGGGACGGTTTGAAAACGGTCACTAATGATTATTTTTATTGTCAACCTAACCAAACTGTCTATATAAATTCTATATCGATACGAACTCAAATATTATACAGTCTTTAAAAACTATGTTCAATTCAAACGTTTATCTTTTGTAGTCAGTAAATATGCAGAGTTTTAGAAACGATTTGAAAATATTTTCATTATGACTATTTTAACTCACTATTTAAACATATCGTTTTCATAAGTTCTACTCAATTCTGATAGTTATTATTTTTTATAACTACAAGAGCTTCGAAGTCTAATTTGTCATTCTGTAGTGTGATCACTGGTATTTTAAAAAGTGTTGGGATAAGTTTAATAAGAGAAAATAGAGTGGAACTAAGTTCGAGAGATAGAAGTATAAATCTGTGAATGCTACAAAGAGCAGAATGGATTTTGCAAGATGATGTGTGGGTTCATTCGAAGAACAGATTTCTTAGGGAGGATAGGGAAGAAGAAGCAAGAAATGAAGAAAAATTGAATGAAAGAGGAATTGGTAACAAAACTGAAGAAGAAGAAGAAGATCAAGGGAATGAAGGAGGAGATGGGTATGAAAATGAAGGAAACGAGGGAGGAGATGGAGGATGGAATGACTACCATCGGAATGCCAATGACGAGGCAAGGTGGAATGATTTGTTTCAATGTATTTATGGTCTGAAAACAGACATTGGCATGCTTAATGAGCAAGTTGGAGGACTTGGGACGAAAATGTGAGAACATAGAATAGAAATGGGAGAAACGAGGACAGAAATGGGTCAACTGACTAGTGAAGTGGATGAAATTGAGAGACGACTATTTCGAATGCAACAATATACATATGAATTTGCAGATCAGAATGCAGAGCAGCATCACAAAATGATATGTCAAATGTTGAACATCAGAGCAGACCTTGGGGCAAATTCCAAATCTATTAAATGTATCAGAAACCATTTGCAGATAGGCAACCCGGCCCGACCTTCATGCTCTGCTTCTTAGCCTTCTTTATCTCCTAGTCCTGCCACTCAACATTTTTCCTATGCCGCTCCTACACCACCACGTAACTCTGGCTTTGCCCACCCATTTGTTTTACACCTACCTTCTACATTTGGTTCTCCTGCTCCTGATACTCACCCTCATACTCCTGACACTCACCCTCGTACTCCTGACACTCAGCCTAGCCGTGACAATCTTGCCCCTAGGCATCCGTTTCTGATATTTGGTTCTCCTCACATACCCACAACAACTACCTGGAGTAACACTCCTACCCCTATTACTACTCCCAATCCTTTACCATTGAGCAAGTTGTTAATGTTGTAATAGCAAATTCGGAGTCAAAAGATGCTACAAGAAAGAGTGTCAAGAAATTTAGACTAAAAGTTAAAAATAACAATTTGAAGTAATTATGTGTACTTGCTTCCCTTCCCTTGTTTTTTGCATTTATATTTGTAGTTTTGCTCATTTTGTATTTTCATGTGTATTTCAATGTTGATGTGTTGATCTCTTCTGTTTTTCAATGTTAAAAAATTATAATAATTATGTCTATTTTGTATTTTTCTATTTGTATTTTGATATGTTTTGTAATTTTTTTATTCTCATTGTATTTTGATTTGTAATGTAATGTTTAGATGTATTTGTAACTATCTGAATTTTAATTTTCTAATGTAATGATATGTTGTAGTTGTAATGTTTATTAAGAATGTGAGGTTGGTCGTGGTTAAATTTTGTTGATCAACCAAGCTGTTAGGTCAGTTAGGACAATAAGGAGTGTTAAACAAAATGTATAAAAATGGGTAAGCTCTAGAAGAAAGAGGGAAAAATGATTCATTCCTTAATTTGTTCCGAGTCTTCTCTCTGTCTCTCTATCTCTCTTCCTAATTGTCTCTATCTCTTATCTCTATCTCTCATCTCTATCTCTCATCTTCACCATCTCTGCAACTCCTTCTTTATGCTCTCCTCAAATTTTCCTTTCAATCGCTAACCTTTCTTCTATGGCCCTTATGAACTCTATCAGAATGCCTAAACCAACCATGTTCTGTTTTGACTTCTTACTCTATTTTTCGGTTCCATTTCATGTGTATAGTTGCTCTTTTTTTTATTTCCATTTGGGTTTGAAACCAATGTCTTTAATGTTCTAGTCCTGTGCCACCTGAGCAATGTGTCGCAGGGTGAGTACCTGTGCAAGCCGCCATGCTTCCATGCACCATGGGCAGAGGCCCTTGCTAGCCACACAAGCCCGGAATCCCTCGCGGACACAATCTCCTCTCATGCGGGCGCAGCCTCCTGATCATGCTGCTCCCGCCCAGGCATGGGCATAAGCCCAGCGCTGCCCCTGCCCAGTCATGGGCATAAACCCTGTAATAATAATCAGCAGTGGTGATAAGTATGATAAGTAGTGGTAAGTAATTATAAGTAGTGGTAAGTAGTGGTAAGTAATTTCAATTTTCATTTGAATACTTCTAATCAATACAATCTGAATTCCATACATCTCAATTCTATCCGTTCAAGATTTATTAACGATTTTTTTGGCTTTGCTTTGATTAGTTTGCTTTGCGGTGCAGATGGTCGTGAGATCTTCTCCATAATGTCGCTTCGAACACTATTATGCTCAGACATTAAAAGTTTCAAAAAATATTCCTTTCTCAAAAATTTAGCTCCTGAAACCATCTAGTCATGAAAATTCATGAATTAATCATATCAGTCCAAATCAAATAAAAATGATGAAATGCAATAAGAAAATATATATACTTCTTGAGTTGGTATAGTCCAATTCAAGTTTTTCTTATTTACCAAATAATAATACTATGTATAGATGACAAAATAAGGAGTGAATAAGAGACTAATAGTATGACAATTAGTGTTCAGTCAGCAAGATTCATGTGTGTGCACTCAGGAAGAGTAAATGCATATGCATTTGTAAGATGTAAAGTGGTGTGTGTGCACTCGGGAAGAGTATATGCATATGCATTTGTAAGGTCTAAGGTGACGACTATGGAGAAATCAAATATTGCTAATTCCTACGAGTATTAAAACAGTAAACAACTCGAATTAAGAACAATATAAAGATTAAAGATTGTAAAGATTAAGAATGGTGACAAAAACTAAAACAATAAAAATTTATCGAAAACCATAAGGAAGAATACATCTCGAGAAAAATGAAGATGAGTTCCGATTGTAGGTATTAAGAAGCCTGATATAGAAATCCATCATCTATAAATATAACCAAAATCATTACAATCATTAAGTCAACTATTGTAAATATAACCAAAATCATTATCATTATGTAAGTTATAACAAATATAACCAATTCATTAGTAGCATTATGTAATTCTGTTTGAAGGTAATAGTAAGAAAAAAAAATTTACGCTAGATTAAATATTTCAAATAATTAAAGATAAAATCAAAATTTTTTAATTTAAAAATTTTGATACATACCAATGTCCCAACCTATTGAGGGGGCACAACTCATGCGCATCAGTCCATGTGATGTAATTTCCATCGATATTACACAAAATTATTCTGTCATTCTCAATAATTTTATATATCAGTAATAATCAAAGTTAAAAATTTTCATGAAATTATATAACTTGTATAGGTAAACCATAACTTGTCTGTGGCTTTATTTGGTATGGGTTTTCTTCCAAAAAAATTCCATACACTCTCCTTTTCAGCGAAAAATTTTCTAACCTTAGCAAAGGTTAAAATTGCATTTGTCTTTACGTCCTCCACCACCAACTCCTTGCCCTCCTTCATTTCAGTTAAAACATTAATGACTTCACACAATTTGCCCACCTCCGCCTCCAAACCTTTGTCCCCTTTCTCCTCCTCCTCTGCTACCTTTTCCTCATCATCATTCCTTCGCTTCTTTTGAATGTTGTCTTCTTCATCCAATGATGCCTCAACCTCATCTCCAGAATTGTTGCAGAGTCTTGTTAACATAACAGAGTGCATTTGCAATAGATGAGACTGAAATGGAATTGACTCCTCCAACATTCGAATTGACTTTTGTAAAAACATTTTCATTTCTTGTTTGGTGCAAATTTTCTACACAAATATATATACATTGTAACATTCAAAAATTGCGGGATATGATAATAACTAGTAAATTGTACCTTCGTTTCTTCTCTGGTTCTATCAGGATAATACAATTGCATTTCCTTCACTTCTTTGTTTTTTTCATCTTTTGATGACAACAAACCCTATGGAAGAATAATGCAACATATATGAATATGGAACAATAATGCAACATATATGAATTATATATGGAGACAATGCAGTTAACTTAATTAACTTACCTCTGCATGCTCAAAGACAAGCCTCCTATTTACACGCTCGCTAGTCCAATAGGCAATTGGTAGTTTGTTTTCTTCACCACCCAAATTGCCGACTCTCACCTTCTCAAAGTAAAATATCTATATATACACATAATTCATATAAAACAAATTTCAATATTTAAAAACCTTGAATTCTTATTAATAACATTAAATTAATTTTATTCAATATTGAAATTATAATTATGAACATACCATAAGTAAGAATATATATCCACCAATTGCCCTTTTCTTCCTCTTCTCGTCTTCTCTTCCTCCTGTCTGAAGAGCTTGAAATTGGCAAATCTCATCACATAACCATTTTAATACAAAATTAGCCCAGTTATATAGACCCGCTTTATCCATATCAATGGTTGCCTTTAGGTGTTTGGAAGAAGGGAAGACACTTGTGGTAGGACATAAAAAGCATCCGAGAAGGAAGAGCAAGAAGTGGCGTTTAAATTTTGGGGAGGAGACATCTTCCATGTGTATGTTCTCTTTCAACTCCGTATGTTTTAGTTTCGAAAAATACTTTATGATGTATGGAGACTCAACCAAAGATGAAGAGCCCCAAACTTCACGTCCAGTTGAAGTGATTCCTAGGATTCATCCTACTTCCATAGGTGTCAGTTTAAAGTTTTAGTTTGGACGAACACAAAGAAGTTTTTCCATTGGTTCGAATCTCATTATCAATTCAATTTTCGGCTTAATGTATCACAACTGAGGTTCAAGATATTGTCAAACCCTATATGTTTTATCTCTTCTTTCATCTCATGACTAAACGAAAGAATTACCTCCTTTAATTGCTTTGGAGAGCACCTCATTTGAATCGGTACCGGTGTAGGTGATGCCATTGCTCTACTTAGTGTAAGTAATTTCTTTGTTTCTTTCACTTTGTTGTAGTTGTCCCTCTCCCCTTCCTTTAATTCCGTCCATTCTTCAATACTTTGACTCTATTCTTGCAATAATTTTTATATTATTGATAGTAACAATAATAAAATTATTAATATATGCAGACGAGATTAGATTTCATTACCTTACTCGCACGCAAGGCACTCCTCTTCTTCTTGTTCTTAGCCACTCCTTTCTTCTTCTCTTTATATCTAGAAACATAAATAACGTATATTAAATTTCTAGAATTTATAACATAAATCACTAAATCTCAAATCAATTACTAAAAATCCCTAAATACTCTAATAACCAATAACCATAAATAAGCTCAAATAAAGGATAAATATATTGGCGGACGAACCTGCAAAAGCCTCATTGTCGGAATAAACTTTCATTTGTAGTTCTGGTTTGAAATTTTCAAAATATTCAAAAATAATATCTTCAAACCTCTGCTCTTTGCCTCTCTGTTTTCAAAAAAAATCCTCGATTCTTCTTCTCTGCCCTATCCTTATCTTCACTCTTCAGTTTTCACTCTTTACTCCTATTACTTTTTTCTTCTCCTCCTCCTCGCTCGTTCTCTCTTTCTCCTCCTCCTCCCTCGTTCTCTCCCTCTCTCTGACTCAGTTCTTGCAACAAGTATTCTTCTGCAAATCTAACTTCCATAAACCATCAAAGTAAGTAATTTCATGGAGAAATGGTAGGAAATGCCGAAAAAAACTGAAATGGTGACAACATGTTACCGAGAAATGCTGAGCAATGCGGAGACATTACCATTATTTCACCACCATTGGATGAAATGTCTTTTGCCGGATCAAATACCTATCGTTGATGGTGTTCATTGGGTGTTGTGCTTGTGGGTGTTGTGCGTTGTGCATGCTTTGGAACTCAATGTTGAAAAGACGTGTGAGTGACATGTCTCCTCTTCTGATGACTTTGAATTCCGGCCATTGGATCAAGCAAGATAATCAACAATCAATCCTAATCGTCGATGCTTTGCCCACTAACTTACCATCCGTTACCATGACTTACCATCAATTAATACTAACCATCAACTACCATCAATTACCCCCATCCATCAATTGCTATTGCATAATTGCATAATTGCATAATGTCTAAAACAAATATTTTAGTTTCAATTTACTATATTTAATTACTATATCTATGTAATACTATAATTTGTTTAATTTTATATTTTATATTTAAATAAAAGTATATTTATGTAATTATAATTACTATATCATTAATCTACTATATGAAAATAATAATAATGTTAAGGTTAAGTGAGGAAAGTAGAAATGAATTGGACAACTACAATGTACACCAAACATTGCTCTATTAGTGTAATTTACAATATTTGATATTTAATGATTAAATAATACTACATTTATTATTATTAACTATTTTTTAATACTATATTTATTTAATAATAAATTACAAAAAAAGTTTATCCAATTATGAACATGACAATTACTAATTATGAAGATGACAATTATTAAGACAACCAAATAAATCGAGTTTGATTGAATGCCAAATTATAATAGTCTGTTTACAAACCAAAAACTTTTTAAAGAGCAAAATGTGGCTACAAATACTTTGTACTTATTTAATCTTAACTTTCTGATATATTGATATGGACAAAGCTTCTTGGCGTGAATATTGGCGCCAACACAATATTTTCTTCTTTTTCTATTTCTTTTTTTTGGTCAAAAAATCAAATCAAAAATCACAATTTATTTCATATGTCATTTCATTCATTTATTTGACATATACAAATACTTCTCTAATATTTCTATCTTTGCTTCTACAAAACAGAAAAAATGGAGAGGTCATGGATATATTCTAAATCAAGAGATAGTGATGAATATATTGGCGGGTTAATACATTTCTTGAATTCGCATCGGCAAATATTCAATCTATGGATAGCAAGATATCATGTAACAAGTGATAAAGCATAGTAACAAATTATAAGTACCAAATCCCCAAATTGCATTGTATCAAATCTTGAAATTTTAAATATACTATTACTTTAGATAATGATATATTATCTATTACATAATTTATTAAGAATATTATATAATATAATATTAATTAGTATCAATTTCCGCCGGAATTTTTTTCAAAATTAAAGAAAAAATCTTAATTATCAACCGCAAACCAATCGATAACTCTATATATACACGTTACTAATATTACTACATGTTACTATATATTACAATCTATTACTATTTATTACAATCTGTTACTATATACTATCTTATATTACAAGGTTACTATGTGTTACTATATATTACAATATATTATAATCTATGGTATATTTTTTAATTACAATTACTATATACTTAGTATTAAATAACTATAACTATTACATAGTAGTATTACATACTACTATATATTATTATATATTAATATATATTACCATACTAGGTTATATTTGTTGGAGTGTCAATATATTATTATCTATTACTCTATATTACTATTACTCGTATATTACTATTTTATTACATAATCTTGTTCTAGTATATTAGTACTTTTTTAATTACAATTACTATTTTATTATAAATTACTATTAAATTATTAATATATACGATTATTATAAATACATTTAATCTAACATTGGCATATTACTTCTATTACCGATTTTATATAATAAGTTACATAAATAAGAGTAATATTTAAACAAAATATCTTATCATCATATTATATGAATCAATAAAATTTCAAAGAAAAATGAAGGAATTCTTATTATTTATTCACATTATATAATTTTATATAAATTTCAAATTAAACGAATGACAACATTAATATTAATTTCAATCTCGATATTCATTTTTACTTTAAAGATAGTGTATTAATTAATTAATTAAGAAAATTATTCAACATCATTGAACTCGATATAAATATATTCTATATATTTCTTTAATTTAATTTACATGTAATTTCATTTAATTTGGTTCATAAACATATATTTTGAATAGATGAAGATTTTTTAGATATGTGTTATCAGTTTTATTTAATTGTTATTTGCAATTATGCATACTAATCAGTGGTAATGAAGTAGTAGCAATTAAGTCATGATAAAATCTAATTTAAAAAGAATTTAATAATAAATTTTAGATTGAGTAACTTTTTCACTATTCTAAGTTCTTGACATGAAATTGAAAATTATATAAAATTAATATATAATAAATCTTACCGATTTAAAAATATGACAAAAAGAAATATATGAAAGAAGAAAAAGACAGTGGTAAAAATTTTAATTTAAGAAAGGCGGTAAGAAGTGCAGAAAAAAGACAGGTATAGAAAAAAAAGAGCGGTACAAAATGGCGCGCTTTGTAATTGGATTCTAATCCAAAAATATTATATTAAATATGAAGTATTTCTTTCCTCAAAACTCCTCAAAACTCTTACTCTGAAAGTATCTGCTCTGCAAACCACCGTAACTATGGAACGAACTGAACGCCGGATGAATATTGTTACTTAGCATGAAGAATCACAACAATCCCAACAACAAGTTCAATATGAAGAAACTCAATATTGTGAAAATGTTACTCCATGTATTATTTTAATTTGAAATTTGACATTATCATGGTATCAACTAACAACTCATATTTATTTTTTCAATAGTTGTGAAGAAATGTAGAAATCCAACACGCTGTCAAGATGTTTGGAACTTAGAAAAAAAACAACGTATACCGGTTGAAATGAACGAATTAAATCACAATAACGTATGCTGCCATGACGAATGAAGAGGTCCAAGTTAATCCTACGGGTAATATTTTCTTTTATAACCATTCTTTATATTCTTTATAATGTTACTACATGATTGTATTAACTTTACTTTTTTATTCATTTTTTTATTGACAGGAAGAAAATTTGACATAAACTTGTTGCTCACTGCTTTGCTTAGTTTTGAAAATATGGTGGGATTGTGACCTCTAAATTGTAATGGTAATATTTTTTGTGATAGAATGAACGTTTTTTGTTTCATTTTAGGTTTCACTAAGAGATGTTTTTTGTTTCATTTTTGTTTTACCCTCTTACTATTAGTACAAGACAGACATATTATTGTGGAACATGAATCTTTCTTTTCTCTTGGTCTTACATCTATTACTCAATGTAATGTACTACTCAATCTTGGTATGTTAATACAATTCTGTTTAAATTTATAATATTTTTGTAATTCTTTTATACACACTTAAATCATGTGTCATGTGGTGGTGATGACTAATTTTATATCATTACATTATTTAATTTGATAATAATCAAGATGTATTTATTTTAATAATAATATTTTTAAAATAAAAAATAACGAAATAATCGCTCTGACATGCATGGTATTTTCTTATGCCCGGCATGCATGCTCGGGCCCCTGTGAGGCATATGCTTACGCTCGTCCATCATGCGAGGGCCCTTGTGAGGTGTATGCTTGAGCCCTTATTGCGTCCGTCCGCCCCTGTGAGGCATATGCTTGCACCCTTCTTACGCCTGTCTGGCCCTGTGAGGCGTATGCTTGCGCCCTTCTTGCGCCTGTCCATGAAGTAATTCCAGTAACCCATAGTAACACATAGTAAGACATGGTAAGCGACGGTAACCGATAAAAGTAGTAACATTTTATAACATATGGTAACTGATAATAGATCAATAACATTTCTCAACTCAATCGTAACCCGATAATTAAAGTAGCAATATCCAATAACACATGATAAACGATATTAAAATCAGTAACTTATCATAACCATAACCTATCAAAAAAGTAGTAACACATAGTAACACAACGTAACACATAGTATGGTAACACAAAATAACACATAGTAACTGTATTTTGTCACTCAATGCTAACTACGTTTCGTAACACTTTTCACCCGTCAATATTTGGTACCATTTTATAACTCAATAGTAACTGATCATAAAAAACTAATTTTACTAATACTTTTCTATCGTCAATATTTTATGACATTTTGTAATTTAATAACAACCGACGTTAAAATCAAAAATTTTACTAACACTGTTCTACGGTCAACAACCATTTTGTAACTCAGTGGTAACCGATGATGAAGTAGTAAGATCTCCTAACACATGATAAGTGACTATAAAACCACCAATTTGACTGATACTTTTTTACCGTGGACATTATGTATAATTTCATTACTGAATAGTAACCGTCAATATTTAGTATAATTTTGTAACTTATTGGTAAGTGTCAATATTTTCTAACATTTTCTATCTCATTAGCAATCGATACTAATGCTAGTAACATATGGTAACACATAGTAACTAACCATAAAACCACAAATTTTACTAACATTTTGCACTGTCAACATTTTGTATCATGTGATAACACATGGTGACTGTAACACAGGGTAACATATGATAACATATAGTAACGACGGTGAAGTCACTAATTCTACTAGCATTTTCTAATGTCAATATGTTGTGACATTTTGTCACTCAACAGTAATCGATTATAAAAATTAGTAACGTCTCGTAACACTTTTCTATTATCCACATATTACATAATTTTGTAACTCAATAGTATCCAATCATACAACACTAATTTTTCTAATACTTTTCTACCGTCAACATTTTGTAACATTTTGTAACTCAATGGTAACCGATGATGGAGTAGTAACATCTCCTAACACATGATAAGTGACTATACAAACCACTAATTTTACTAACACTTTCCTACCGTTGACAATTTGTATAATTTTGTAACTCAATAGTAACCATCAATATTTGGTACAATTTTCTAACACATTTCTAGCCATTAACATTTTCTAATATTTTTTATCTCAATTGCAACCGAAGATAAATATAGTAATATATGGTAACACATGGTAACCATCACAAATTTTATCATCTGATAACACATGGTAACTGACGATACATCACTAGTTTTGCCAACTCTATCCTTCCGTCAGTATACATATGTGACATGCTCCAACAGTAGTCCATAGCGTCACGATATATCTATCCCGACTGGTGTATACCCAACTGAATGTGCTTCCGTTGGAGAAAGTATTGTTGACGGATTTGATGAGTTATACAGACGGTTTTTGACTATCACCTCAACGCTCTAATTTTGTAGTACCTTAACTTCAATAACTTCTCGGTTACACCTTGTGGCCTCATTGTAGAACACACGATATGAAACTCTTTAAGATACTTGTTGGGATCTTCTCTTGCAAGTCCATCAAATTTAGGAAGCAAATGAACAAGCCCAGATTTCAATTCAAATGGAGTTTCAATTTTAGAAAGATTAATGCACAGAGATTGTTGGTTAACATAGGGTGTAGCTAACTCCCTTAATGTTTTTTGTGCAGCCATGTTTTCATCTTTAATGTGTTACTCCTCGCTGTCAATTGTTTGATCCCGCAAATTCTTGTCCAAAGTGAGTTCAAGCATGAAGATGTAAGTTGTTTTGTTTGTTTGGTCTCTTTCGTAAGTCTCTGAACTATTTTCTCAATCTCCAGGTCAAACACAGGTTCACTTGTATGAGAAGAATGAGGCATAAACCAAAAAAGTGAAAGTAAAACTTAAAAAAAAATGAATCATTTTATACCGTTCTCCAAAAACGGTGTCAAAATTTGATAGGCGTCAAACCAATAAAAATAAAAATACTTAGTTCACAAAATATGAGTTTAGGGTGAGTTTAGGGTGAGAGGGTCATATTCTCACGAAAACCACAGATTTATCTCTTTTAAGAAAAGTATTGGGGGTTAAGAAATTATCTAGACTAACAAAATCAATAAAATTAACTAAAACAAGACAATTAAATAATACCGATTAAAAGAAAAAATATCCATGAGAATAAAATTTAACCAAAAGAATTATTTCTACCTTAATGTATTTGATTGATCATTGATACAAAAAATTACTCAACATTATATAAATAAATTGGTTTTAGCCGTTAAATATCACGAAATGATCAGTCTCTCCTTACTTTTTCGGTAATTAAGATATCATCATTAGTTATTTCCATAATCTAAAAACAAGTTAAGAGACTCTTGTTGGATTTAGTATTTCAGTAGTATTAAGATTTAGAGAAATCCAATTCTAATTAACAAATTCCAATATGAATTTATTAATTAGTGTTAAACTATTTTAGAGTTATCAAATATAGACTTCTATTTAATAAACATAAAACAATTATAAATATTAAGTATAAAGATTAAATAAATACTTACAAATATTGAGTCATTAATCTTAATTATATCTCACAATCTTCATTTATCAAGATTTCAACAACCGTTTGACTAAAAAATTAATTTATAAATAAAGTATGATATAAGCAAAACTCACAAAATAATGTTATTGCTGCCGGAAAAATTGAAAAAGAGTGTTGGGAGTGCAAGGCTGCGTGACCTAGGGTGCTATTTTCCCAAAAATATATATATGCTAGAAAGACAAGAATTCCTCCGTATGTGACTACCAGCCGCTTCCTCCAAGAATATGGTAGGGTTCCCATTTTTCCTTAACTACCAAAAGAAAAATATTCTAATTGATTTGACAAGAAAAATAAACTTCTTAAAATATAATATTTTAAGAGATTTCAAATAAAGGAAATTTTTAAAAGGTAAAATATCTTAAAATTCCAAAAATTTCTATCCCTAACTATTAGGAATAAAACAAAATTTTCAAAACCTTCAATGTTTTCAAATCCATCTCAATTTTTTTCTTGAATGTGCAATTAGGAAAAAAAAAAACTTACTGCAGTGAATCTTCAATAAAAAATCTTGCATTGTCCTTTGAAATTAATGTGCCCACGCTGCATAATCAGTGTTGCTGTCTGTCCCAATTTTTATTCCTTGCATGAAAAACTCCAATTTGGTCCATTTTTCTCCACTTTTCTCCATGAATGTCTTCCGTCAATTCTATCATATCAAACACAATAAATTAGTGTAATATTTACTTAAAAATAATATAAAATCAATCACAAATATTATAGTCATTTAAACCCTATCATAGGCAATTAATGATTAATTGTTGATAGTTGTTATTAATTGATATTAGTATTTGATTATCTAATTAATAAATGTTGCTATTCATATAAATGACACAAGTTTCTATTAATTAAATTTGTTTTATTTTTTATAATATTTATTTTCATAATTTTATTTATTGAAATACAATATAATATCCATATTTTCTAAAAATTAATTAATTCAAATACGTATTATAACAAAGAATTGACACAAATCATAAAACATCCAAGACTTTATATGAAAAGGATATATTTTTCTAACTACATAAAAAAGGTAATCAATTAATAAAAATATGTACCATCATAATAATTTAAATATAAAAACTTAAACAAATTCTAAAGCAATAATTTACTTTCTTGTCTGGTTTTAGTTGTTATTAATATAACAAAAGTAAAATAATAAAAAGAATATTCAAAAATAACTTTTGAAGAGTCAAAAGTTATTTTGGATAACTAATAACCTTTTTGCATTTTTTTGGGATTATTATTTGGGATTTCATCGGCTATCAACGGGGTTACCAAATAACATTTTTAATCATTGAAAAATCCAACAATCAAAATCACCTCTAACAATTATATAGAAGGGAAGTCCCAAATTCCCTTCTACACTAGCCAATTTGTAAAATTTTTTGGAGTTAATAAAACGTCATTTAAACAAAAAATGAAGCATCTAAAATCAAAAATTAAACTAGTATTGTCTTTGAATCATTAATTCTAAAATAATACCAAATTTTAAGTTCTTTTAAGTTTTTCCCCTTCAGAAGAAATTTCTTCGGTTGTATTGACAAGGCGAAAAAAAAGAAAAAAAAAAGACATACAATTGACAACATTTCCATAACCATCATGATGAATTTAGGCAAGTTGTTGCATAATAACCTTTATATAGAAAATAATACTTGTATTATCCATACTACTATTACGATATAAAACTCGGGTAGTTATGAATTATGTTGCACAGAAACGGAAATAGATGAAAAAAAAAACATTTTATAAGAATATAGAAAAAAGAAAATGTGGGGAAACATGCAAAAATACAAAATATAATAATTTTTATGTAAATATTAATTATTTTATGAAAATAACATAATAATAATCTTTTATAATAAAAAATCTAAAATAATCAAATATGTAACTATTATTCATAAGGTAAATAATATAAAAAATAAAAATTATAGTTAAATAAGAAAATAATTCATTAAATATGAAAAATATATAAAAAATTTTATGTAAAGATTAATTAATTTAATATGTTGAAACGTTTCAAAAATAAAAAAGAGGAATTTTTGTTAAGGGTGTCAATCGTGTTGGGTTGTTTCTAATCGGGTTGTGTTGTATTCGTATTTCGTATCAAAAGTCCAAACCCAAACATAACCCATTTAGCTATCTTGTCGTGTTACATTTGACCCATTTATAATCATGTCATGTCGTATTTACTTGCTTAACCCATTTAATTTGTTACCAAGTTAAAACAATCTACTCCACATGTTAATCTCATGTCATGTCATGTCATGTTTGCATGGTTAACTCATTTAATTTGTCACCAAGTTAAATTAACTCATTCAACCCGTTAATCTGCCAATCTATTTTAGCATGATTTTTAAATTCAACAAAATTCTAAGTGTAAAATATCTATAAATAAAAATATCACATCACTAATCATATTATCACATCCTTTACAATAGCAGAATACCTAAAATATTTTATTTGTTACATAATTTTATTGAGTCAAACATATTGACCCATTAATTTGACACGAAACGACTCGTTTAATTTTTACTAAGTGATCTATTTAACCCAGTAAATCGACACAACATGACCCATTTCTAAATGGATTGTAACCATGTCAATCTGTTTATGATCCGAAATAGAATCATATCTACCCAAATCCTCTAATTTCGCGTCGTGCTCATGTCGTGATAACATGTCATGCCAAAAATTGCCACCCCTAATTTCTATACATCAAAGATGGTGCATTTCACCAAGAGATCACTAAACTTATTGGTTTCAATATTTTTCATGCAATAACTGATTTTTATTACAAGCATTTTAGGTCGTAGGAGAATTCATTACCATAATTTCATGGTAAATGGTAAAAAGTAAGAACAAACATTTGATATTGCCGATATTTTTGTTTTTCTAAAATTAAGAAAGCCCTTGACGATGTTGGATTAGGCAAATTTCTAAATCACAAATTATCCAATAAGATACACTCTAAAAGGAAAAACAAATATAGAGATAAATTTTTTTTTTCACACTTGTGAGATAATATTAAATGGAGGTAAAAATGAATAATTTAAAAAAAATTAGAAGAAAACAAATATTAATCTGGGGGGCGAGGGTTTGGATGAATAAAGGGGACGGTTCATGGGAAGGAATAGACAAAGGACTGGAAAGTGTGGCAGTGGCAGCAGCTGCCTCTGTTTCTGTTACCCTCTTTATCTCACACACAAAATACTGTATATCGTACCTCACTAGACTCCTTCTCCCCTACTGTTACCACTGCCATCTCTGTTTTCTCTGTCGCTCTTGCTGCCCTTTCTTATTTTACTTTGCAGTCCCTCTCCTGTGCCATGTACTCTCTCTCTCTCTCTCTCTCAATCCAATCCAATACAATCTTGTTCTCACATGTCCATGCACAATATGGATATGTATGTTGAAGTATGCAGTTATAATTGAATTGGAACTATATAACTTAGCTTTAACTAATCCTTGTTGATATTTAATTTGCGTACTTATTATTAAGGTACATGATGACATTGGGCAATGACAGTCCACTTTTAATTTATGAAGTAATTTTTTTATATATAGAAAATATTTAAATTCGTGATTTTTAAATAAAAGAGGATAATATGAATTGAGTTATAATTCATTATCTTAATTTATAGAGTAGTATTATTATTACAATAAAGAAATCTTTATATGAAACTTTTGCTTCATAAAAATTGATACTCCAACTCATGAAATGGTACTACAGAACTAAATGTTAAATAGTGTTAAGAGGTGCCATAGCTTATTGGCTTAAATTATGGAGTAGTATTATTATTATAATCCTAATATGGAACTTTTATTACATAAAAATTGATGCTCGAACTCATAAAAAAGTATTTATAGAATTAATGTTAAATCGTGCTAAGAAAGTAGTAATTAAAATTATCAAATGCTAATTCTAGTTGATTCATAAATTAAATATTGATATTTTTTAAGTAATATTTTAAATTTAAATATTGTATATAGACAAAATGAAAATATGAAGAATTTTATTTTTTAGAAGTTTAATTCAAATCAAAATAGATTTAATTAGGGTTAATATGATTAACACGATGTTTATAAGAAAAAATAAATAAATTATCAAAGGTGGTTAAAGGTTGAGCGAAGTTTAATTATTAGTAGACTGATATAGGTAGCAAGTGTAATACATGGGATGACCTGATGGTACCCCATAAAAGCACAATGACAAGACACATCATGAAGGATAATCACCATCATGCATCATACAATGTACCATCCTTGTTTCGTTTGTAACTGTGGGTTTCTCCATTCTGCCACCTAAGTACTTGATCATCTACTTCCTTTGTCTCTCTCCCCCTCCTCTCCCTCCCCTCTCTCTCTCTCTCTCTCTCTCTCTCCCCGCCATATAAACGATATATATACACAGAACTTTTTCTATTTAGATCTCCTCTCTCTTTCTCTGTCTCCATCCCACCTTTATTCATTCCATTAGCTAGATCTAACCTGTCAAACACCTCCCTTCTCTTTCCTGATCACTAGTATTTCACTCCCCCCTCTTTGATGAATATCACAAGAGACCCATCAACATCCTCTCTCTCTCTCCCTCTCTCTCTCATGAACATATTCAATTGAGGATCTTTGCCTCTTCCAAAGGAAACTAAACACGCCACCAACATCAAACAACACCCACAAAAACGTACCAATAAATTTCCAACTTCCATAGAGAAAAGTTTTCACATGATGTCTCCAGACAACATGATCCCAGCAATGCCTCCTCCGATTCCAGCATCATCAACCGGAGATGAAAACACAAGCTTTTCCACTGGACAGCGAAAAGCACAAAGACCACAACAAGAACAAGCATTGAAGTGTCCAAGGTGTGATTCACCAAACACAAAATTCTGCTACTACAACAACTACAGCCTTACACAACCAAGACATTTTTGTAAGACATGTAGAAGGTACTGGACTAAAGGTGGAGCTCTGAGAAATGTCCCCATTGGTGGTGGATGCAGGAAAAACAAGAAGATAAAATCATCTGCTTCGCGGCTTACCGGAGATGTCAAGGACTGTGGTGGTGGTGCTACTACGGCATCAGAGATTGGAGGGTTGAGATTCTTTCATGGGATTTCACCAGCCATGGATTTTCAACTTGGTGGGCTTCCATTTTCATTGACTTCTTCTTGTACTAATTCTTCAAATACTAGTCCTTCCTCTTCATGCTTTGTTGATGGTGGAACTTCTTTGATGGGGTTGTTTAATTATCATCCATCATCAACAACAACAGCATCATCATCAATGAATGTGATGAAGAACAACGTGGGGTTTGATCAAATGTTGATGGGTGGCTGTTCAATGAATGTGAATTCGAGTCTTGCTTCTTCAATTGAGTCCTTGAGTTGCATCAACCAAGACCTCCATTGGAAGCTGCAGCAGCAAAGATTGGCTATGCTTTTCTGCGGATCACAAGAAAATCAAGAGACGGGTGCTGAGCAGATTGAGACCCCAATTCAGAAACCACAGCCCATTTTGTTTCAGAATTTGGAGATCTCAAAAAACCCACATGTTGATCTTAATTCAAGGAAAATAGAAGGTGGTGATGGTGCAAGTAGTAATAGTGCAGCAATTGAGTGGTATTTTGATAACCCTAGTGGTGGTGGTGGAGGAGGAGGAGCTAATGAGAACGCAAACAATTGGAGTGGAATTCAAGCATGGAGTGATTTGCATCGATATAGTGCATTGCCCTAATTTAATAGTTTGAAGGAAAAAAGGAATTCTCAAGAGGTAGATGACTTTATCTTTTTTTCTTTAATATATTTTGCGGGTGTAGAGAGATGGATGAAACTATCAATATGAAAAGAATTGAGGGAAAGTTGAGAATTAGGGTTTCTTTTAGAGGAAAAAGGGAGAAGATTCTATTTAAGATGCTAATTAATTACCTAATAGTTCTAGGTACTATTCATTCTGTTCTTAATTAATGTATGTTTATTTCAACTATTTCATTTGCATGTTCCTACAAAAACCAGGAGCTGTTTGTTTATGATACGGTAAAAAAGAAGAATAGTTTTATAGATCAACTGACATGGTGTACTCTCTCTCCCTCCCTCCCTCTCCCTCCCCCCTCTCTCTCCCTCTCTCTCTCTCTCTCTCATCTATACCATATCGCTAGGTATTTGTCTCTCTTTATTGCACAAGAAGAAAGTTGTGTTTGATTAGGGCAACATTGGAATTGTAGCTTAGTGTCTCAATCTCTTAATGGTTTTTTCAACATCTTGTTATTTTTAGTGCAAGCTCTCTCTCTCTCTCTCTCTCTCTCTCTCTCTCTCTCTCTCTCTATATATATATATATATATATATATATATATATATATATTTTTTTTTTTTTCTTTGGGTCTCTCTCATTTCAACACTTTTTTTGTTCTTCCCCATAGGATCTCTCAATATGTTTGGGATCTGTTATATGGATTTGAGGTTGTTATTTAATGGCACATCTTTGATTTGTTTTATGTTCAGTTACTCTTCAGAACTCTCACTGTATTTCTTTTTATCACTCTCTGATACTGAACTGTCTCTCTGGCCTTCTCAGCTACCGAACAAAGCGAAGAACAGCAAAACAGTACTAGGCTACATAGGGTGTCCGCAATCCCTATCCGTGCACAATTCTCTCTCTCTCTCTCTCTCTCTCTCTCCCCCTCCCTCTCCTTGGTAAACACCCTCTGTCGTCTTTTTCCTCTCTTCCTAGGGCTTCTGTAATAATTAGTTGCAGTGTGGCATGATTTGGTGGTGCCTGAAAAAGTAGTGGTTTGAAGGTGTATTAAATGAATGCCAACGTTTACCGACCAAAAAAAAAAAAAATGAATGCCTACGTTTGAACAAACGAAATGAAAACGGATACGAGAGAGAGTGGAATCTAAAAGACTTGGGGTTCTTTAGTATGACAAAAATGTTTTTGTCTTGCTTTTTGGCTTTTGGAGTCTTCTTGGAAGATGAGCTACCTCATTGCAAATTTCCTTTGGTTTGAGGCGGCAAAACCAAAAGTATCACTCTTTTTGCTTTGGGCAATCTTTGTTGATCACTTTCTCTATTTATTTCGAGAACTTTTATGTCCCACAAAAACCAAAAATGAGACATGTAAAATGTATTTATCTAGTACTAGGAGTTTACAAAACTTACCTAAGATTCAAAGTCTTTTTCGCATGTCTCTTTAGTGCTAATTCATTTTTCTTTCTTTCGTGCTACTTTTCAACAATATCACTTGCATGATTAGTATTTATTCATTTTTTTTCCTTTGTTGGGAGCTTTCTCAATAGCTTTCTTATATATATATGTAATTATCTAGTACATGTAGTTTATCAATTCTTTTGCATTAGTTTTTTTTTTTAATCGCAAAAAATTAAAAAATAAATTAGTTAAGTAGTATGCATTCGACCTTTAAAAGGTTCAGTTTAGTGTAAATTATATTATAGTTTAGAAAATATTGAGTACAATGAAATTGCATTTGTGGTATTTCTATAGTCAATGATGTTATATGGACAGTATGATTCCAAAAAATAAAATAAAATAAAATGGCTTCAATTTTATATTGCAATCCATATAAGTAAATTTTATTCAATTTTTAATTAAATTATTAATATAAATTTATTACAATATATGATATAAATTAACAAATAAATTTTATGACTCATTTTGTCAAAATAGTGTTATTCTTCTGCCGTACTAAATTCTTTTGAGTGGACTCTCTCTCTCTCTCTCTCTCTCTCTCTCTCATATTTCGATACACCGCTGAAAGGTAAAAATGTAACACTGGATGAGTCCAGATTGTGTGGTCGACACTAAATGGATTATTTGAAATTTTTTATACACTGTGAAAATGAAAGAGAAATTAATTTAGATATAAATATAAATTTTTGCTCTTTGGGCCGCTCAGGAATCTTTTGAGCACTTGGTCGGTAGATCTTAAATTTCTAGTGCTCAGCTATTAAAGTGATCGATGTTCAGTAGAATTTGACTTGTTCGGTAGAGCTTTAATTGGTGGATTGTTTCTCCGATTTTAATTTTCTAATCGATGATAACTATATAAACTTATTTTATCTCTCACGGTATCTGTTTGTCGTTTGTTATATTTGCAAATGGAAAGCCTATCAGTTATCTTGATATTGATACCTATTGGTACACTACTCCAATTCTCCCTCTTGGTACACTACTCCAATTCCCCTCTCGGTACACTAGACATGAGCCCGGGCCGATTTGGGCCTGAAAACTTGCCCGGCTGGCCCAAAAAAAGGCCAACCCGTGAACCGGCCCGGTGCTACAGTAACCCGAACCGGACCGAACAAGTTACTATAGCAGGCCGGGCCGGTTCAAGGGATTTTGGAACCGTGAACCGTCCCGGACATGGAACCGGCCCTGAACCAAAGCCAGCCCGGCCTGGCCTGTTCCAACGGCTATATCTCTCTATTTTTTTATTTTTTTTAAATTTTTTCTAATTTTACCCCTCCCAACAGCTATAAAATGACTAATTTTGAGATTATTTTGATCTATAAGATTAAAAAATTTTCCTATAAATACCTTACACCCCATTTCTAAAATTTTCACAATAAAATATCTCTCTCTCTCATATCTACATTCTCTCAATATTACTACATTTTTTCAATTTTCATACCTATTTCCATTATCATTTTCTTTTCACCATTTTTTAAATTCTCTATACCATTTCTACCAATTTGTACACAATTTTCATTATCATTTCCACTATTATCTTTATTAAACATATTATCATTTCCTTTTCACCATTGTTTAAATTCTCTATACCATTTTTTATACAATTTCTATCAATTTCTACACCATTTCTATTATCATTTCTACCATTATCATTTCCATTATTCTTTTCACCATTTTTGTATTCTAAACTTTTGTGAAACCCATTGACTCAGTATGCAACGGTATAGCATGTTTAGAAAAGTTCTGTCTGAGGGCAACTAATTGTCGAAGGAAAGAGATATTTAAGTGAGAACAGACAAAATCCACCTCTTATCTGGGAACTTTCCTGGTGCTCTTGCTACAGAACAGTTTGGGTAGAGAAAGGAGAATTACAAATTTTCCACCACCTTCAACATTGATCAAGATTTGATAAAATTTCAAGGTTGGGAGCTAAAATTCAAAATTTTGTGAAAAACAATTGCGATATCCGTCAAGTCGGTACATTTAATTTTTTTACATCTGTATTTTCTTACATTTGCATTACTTTTTTTGAAAAAAATTAAATTTTAAAAGTTTTTTTTAAAATTTAATCTTAAATTTCATTTTAAAAATTTAATCGTATATTTTATTTTAAAAATTTATTTTTAATTTTTTAATAAAATGGTCAGAACATACTCTTCACAATCTTCTCAACAATCTCCTCTTTATTCATTTTTTTTTTCAAAATGAAATTCTCGATAATATAGATATTGAAACTCTTTTCGAAGAAGCTGAACCTAATAATACAGAATTTAATACAATACGGACTAAAAAAGATGATATTAATATATTGACATTTTTTGAGAAAAAACATAAAGAACAAAAAACAATTTGTAAAATTTGTTATCAAAAATATAAATTTTTGAGGGGTTGCGGGATAGGCACACTTAAGAGACATTTAGTTAAAAATCATTCAAATAAATTAGTACAAACAAGATAAACACAAATTGCTACATGGGAAGGTAATATAATTGGTATATTTAAATATAATTCGGATAAAGAAAAAATTGGACAAATAGAATGGCTGGCAAGAAAAGAATTATCACTTAGTATAGTTATTTGTCCCGTATTTGAAAAATATGTACAAAAATATTTACAACCCGATTATAAAAAATGTAGTAGAAGATATGGTAGGAGGAAATCATTAGATAGATATCAAGAATTTAAAAATGATATAATTACACAATTTATGACTAGTGATTCTAAATTTTCATTAATTTCGGATAGTTGAAAAAATAAACATAAAAAAGAATATTATATTGTAGTAATATGTTATTGGATAAATAATTCATGATTTGTAGAAAAAAAAATTTTAGCTTTTCAACGTTGAGAATTTCCACATTCCGGTACACATATAGTTACAATAATTTCAAATATTGTTTATGATTATAGAATAAGTAATAGAATTTTTTCTATTTCATTTGATAATATTTCGGCTAATATTATTGCGGTTAATAGTTTAAAAAATTCTTTAAACACAATTTTAAATAGAAATTTTTTTAATGTTAGATGTATATGCCATATAATTAATTTATATATTAAGAATAGTTTAGCAATGAGACAACTATTTTTAAAATCTATGTGAGATTTAATTTATCAAATAAGAAAATTTTCTGTAAAAATCCAAAAAATTAGACAATTATATTTGTTATATCATAAAAAATTTAAAAAATTTAAAATGAAATGTGACACTAGGTAGAATTCAACATATGACATATTACAAGGTGTACTTTCTTTTCAAAATATTTTAATTGCATTTGTAAATTTAAATTACGAATATGGTTTTATTGATAATAACGATTTCGATTTTGTATCTACACTTATTAAATTATTGAAAATTTTTTATTTATGAGCAAATTTATTTTTCGGATATTATTATCCAACTATTCATTTAATGTTACCAAATATTTGTAAAATTATTTATATATTTAATGAATTTGAAAATGAAAAAAGATTTGGTGAAATTGTTTTTTTTATGAAAACAAAAATTTTAAAATATTATGAAGAAATTCTAATTTTATATTTAGTTGTTAATGCATTAGATCCACGTGTTAAAGTTGAAAGTGCTGAAATGTTAATTGATTGTTTTGCACAAGATTTTTCATCAGAAGCGTCTATTAACCCACATTTTTTGAAATAACGAACATTTCATAATTTACAATCAATATTTGAACTATATGAAAAGAAAAAAATAATTTAAATACTAATAATATAGGTAGTAGTAGTAGTAATAGCACTCAATCATCTTCATTTTTATTTAATCCCTTACACATGTTAGGAAAAAAAATAAAGAAATTCGTTATCATTTAATAAATTACTTTTATATAAACAAACACTTAGATTAGAAGGTTTTGATGTTACTGATTTATATGATATATTATATTTGTGGAAAAAAAATGTATCGTATTGTCCAATTTTGGCTCAAGTGATTAAAGATGTACTAACCCCTTCGATATTCCCAATGTTATCGGAAAGTGCTTTTAGTGCAGGTGGTCGAGTGTTAATCGAGAAATGTACAAATTTAGCGGACGATACTTTAAAAATCTTAATTTATATTAAAAATTGGAAGGATGCAGAAAAAAGAATGTAAGGAATCATGAAGGTCTCGGAAGATGATGAACAAGAAATAGAAGAAGAAGAAGAAAAATAATAATAATATAACAAAAAAATCAAAATGATGTAAAAATCAAAATAATGTAACAAAAAAAATTAGTGGATTTTAAAATCCAAGTGATGAGTTTGGTAGTGGACGTACACTGAATTCGGTAGAACCACTCTAAAAATTTTATCTCTAATTTTTAATTTATTTTTTTTTAAATATAAATTAAAAAAAATGAATAAATAAATCATTACAAAAAAATAAAAACAAAACAACAACTAAATTAAAAAAAATGGAGTTACAAAAATAAAATAGTTTTAAAAAATAGAGTTTTAAAAAATAGAGTTACAAAAAAAATAGTTAAAAAATGGCAAAAAAATGGGCCGAACTGGGCCCGGCCCGGTGTGAACCGGCCCAGCGGGCCGGGCTGGTTCAACTTAAAAAAATTTAGAACCGGCCCGTCCCGGCCCGGACTGGCCTAGGAACCGCAGCCAGCCCGCCTCCGCGATTCTGGGAACCTCCCTTGAACTGGACCGAAACCGGCCCGACCCGGTTTCAACACTACGGTACACCTTCCCTGGCTTCTTGGTGTATCCATTGTGCATCTTCTTGGTACACACACAATTTAGGGTTTAGCTCTCGGTTGACATTGCCACACTTGTCGGTGAATTCTAAGTATAAATTTTTTAATCATCTCTCAATATATTATAAAGTCTATCGATAATAAAATTTTACAGCCTCTCAGTATATATTTACCTTTTGATAAATACCATTTGTTTTGTGAATGGGACCGGTGGGAGTTTGTCGGTACAACCATTTTACCTCCTTGGTATATTTTCGATTTGCCTAGTGATCCAGGAATTTTTCATTTCTATTACATTTTTCAATTATCTCTCTCGACGCTTGCAGGACAGTTATCTCCCTGAACATTACCGACCACAATGTTTATGTGCTGATCACCTGACCACTAAGTCCATGTATTTTGTGGAATTTGGCAGCACTTTGCATTTCTTCTCATAGACATAGAGATAAGGAATTGAAACATGGACGTCCAAGCCTCCAAAAACTCTCTACCACTAAACCACTCAAGCACCCTAATTACATAATATCCGATTTATATTATATCCTATATTTTGAACATTTCACTTTTCTAATGTTTTTAATTTATTTTTCATAAATTGTATTTTTCATTTCCAAATTTTCTTGCTCATTGGCAGATACATTGTCCTCAATAGAACATGATTTCCAATACTTAACTCATAGTGTTAGCCTTCTCAAAAACTCAAAATGACATGTTAAGCATTTATATAATTTAAAAGTGAAACACAGTAACTAAACAAAAATTGAAAAAGTGTTTGATAATAAAAGAAGGGTTGAAACGCCAGAATATATGAAGACTTAAGAATTTCACTTTTCTCTCTCTCTAAACTATTCTTCTCTCTCTTCTCTCAAATCCAATTGATCATCACCAAAACTCAAGATCCAAGACTTCAAACTACTCATCTAACTCCCCAAAAGTTAGAATATAGTATTGATTTAGAAAATGTTTAAGAATTTGAAGTTATCACAAAAATGAGAAAATCAAGGGTTTGGTGTAATCCAAATTGGACAGATCGTTTTTGGAGACATAATCAAGATATTTTAATCTTTTAAACCCAAGTTTTGATTTGTTTAACTACTTGTTTATTGGGATTTAGAGGATTTTTAAGTCACAGAAAGTAAGAGAAAAATTAGGTTTTAAATTTTAGGGTTTCTGGTTGATTTGGATTGATGGATATTGATGATATAGTTATTTGGTGATGT
Source organism: Dillenia suffruticosa (assembly GCA_033439265.1). Lineage (NCBI taxonomy): Eukaryota > Viridiplantae > Streptophyta > Magnoliopsida > Dilleniales > Dilleniaceae > Dillenia > Dillenia suffruticosa. The sequence continues at coordinate 7,452,179 of JAVTVX010000027.1, forward strand.
CTTTTAGGGGGAATCTAGTTGAAACAAATCTCTTGTTGGATAGTAAACAGATTTGGGAGTGATTACCATCCCTTACACTGTAAGTGAATAATTTGTTATATTTGTGAATGAGAAAATATTTTATTTGAATTTTCTAAAAATGATTTATAATTGGGATTTTTAAAATATATATATATTGTGAATGTGGAGTGTTCCTACAAATGTTTTGATTTGAACCATGAAATCTATACACTTGTTAATATGTTTTATGCCTTGTTGAAATTATTCTGTGAATATTTTGAATCGAGAACTTTGTTGATTTTTTTTTTTGGTAGCACATGATATGCTATTTGTGAAATGGTACATGTGTGGAGTGTGAGCACCCATGTGATGATCGGTCTAAACTTCCACGAATCAATCTGAGAGGGCAGCGTGGAGAGTTTGTTAGGCTTGAGGGAGTAGGCGCGGTAAAAGGATGCCCCCAAGTCCTATCGAGCTATTGGTTGCACCACTGAGAAGACTATGAGCTAACACTATGGTTAGGGGTGATATTTATAATTAGTAAATAATTGAAAATCCCTTGACGGTTCCACCAGATGGTCCGGGCCAAGCCATTGATGGAGAGGCTTTGTGGCAACCCCATTGGTTTAAAAATGTGCATAGTGAATGCTTATTGTGTCTTATGGAATCAATGATATTTGTTGAAAAATGTTTTGATGGCTACATGATGATTTTTTTGAACGTGAAATGTGATTTTAAAATATTGTTTGATATTTTCACACTTATCACTCATTTATTACATAGTTGTATTATTACACTCCAATCACTGAATATTTTTATACTTATTCCCTCATTTCTATTTTTTTCAAAGGAAGTGTAAAGACAAGAACCACTCTACCGATAATTAAATCTAGCCGAAGAGAGTTTTTCTGGACCGACGGTTGATATTGCTCCTTCTTTGATGTGGATTTTGAGGCATATAGACGGACCCATTGGAGGGTATTTTGGAAGATCGAAACTTACTTTTTAAAAGTTATATTTTGAAAACTTGTATTCCTTTCTCTAAGACTAAAGTTTATATTTTAGAAATTATATTTTGAATTGTTAAAAAATTATTATTTCTTATATGATTTTTGGTTTAAATATTTTATATGTTGGATTAACTTAAAAGTGTTATCATTATAATTTTACGTGATCTTGGAGTGTTTGTTGATGGCTACATGTTCTTCTAGATCACACAATACTTGTTGCGTGTTTGGACCCGCGGGTCAGGGGTGACAAAAAATACAGAGTGAGTGAACAGAGAGTGCTTTGATTCCTTATGAGCTTGATCAGTCTCTTGTATCACTAGGTGCCCATGTAAACAGCGTACAGCATGTCACCAGCTATTGTGTTTTTTTCTTTTTTCTGTGAAAAAAAAATAATAATATTATCCTTGTCTGTTCTCAAGTCTCAGTGCTTTGTACGCCTACGTAGTCTTTCTTTTCTCCTTTCCTTGGGAAGATTGGCATCGAGAGATGGCACGGGCCCACTATGGTTGTTGCATTTTGCGGAGGGAGAGAGAGGGAGAGAGAGAGAGAGAGAGAGAGAGAGAGAGAGAGAGAGATGGAGAGAGAGAGGATGAAGACGCGTGATTAACGTGATGAGACAACCAGTGGGAAAGGAAAAAGAAAAAAGGGATAGGGTAGGGCTTTTGATGTGATGGGAGTTGTCAACCGTCAATTTACAAATTACAAGTTTCAAAACTGCGAGAAGTTCATGACATCTTCACCTGCGTCCATCTCCTGCACCCCATCAACAATCCACGTGATCACTACGACCCAAATTATGAACACATATTTTTTATATTATACATTAGAAGATTAAAATTAAAATTCATTATTATTAGAAAATTAAAATTCTTCTCAAACTATATATCATGATGTGGTGGGTTGTTTCTTTTCTCTATGTTCTTGATCCAGAACAAAAGAGCACCCAAACAAAATTTTTATTAGAAAAATACTCATGCCCTTTCCCAAGCTACGCATCTTGTAGTAAGCATTACACAGTGTCTATGATATGTCACAAAAATTGTGGCCAAATATATCAAAAAATAGTTTGGTATATAAATTATGAAAATAACTATTTTACACATAATAAATATTAAAAGCATTATCATAAGCGATAAAAATTAATCCCATAAACCTCACAAGAATGATATTACATTCATCAGAAAATTTAATTATGCATCAAATATAATGTGACACAAATAAGTAAAACACAGAGAGAGAGAGAGAGGGGGGGTGTGTGTGTGTGTGTGTAGAGAGTGCAGACAGAGGATGAAGAGGGGAGAGGAATATGATATGGTTGCCCAAGGAAGAGGCAAGAAAGAGAGAAAAAGGACGAAAGTGAGAGAGAACTAAAATTGTAAAAAAAAGAATAAATTACTTTAAAATTAATATAAAAATTAATTAATTAATAGATAAATTATTTTTTAATTACAATCAAGTAATACACATGTAATTTTAACAAATCCTAAATGGAAGAATTAAAACGATAGTTTTTTATAATTTAGAAAGTGTTTTTATATTTTAAAAAATTTAGAGTATGTTCGTACTCACCCTAAATTTAAGAAATATGTTTACACTTTTTTTTTTTAAAATTCTATTTCTTTCAATTAAATATATCATTATATATATTATTTTCATCGACACAACACAATATAAATATAAAGTTAAATGTGTTCGTGTCAAAATAGTATTTAACCAATTGTATTTGTATTACACTAAATTTATTTAATATATAATAATTAATATAACATAATTACATACAATAACTTGAATTATGTTTGATTAGCTTAGTTAAAAATAAGAGCTTGACTCCGATATAATGATAAAAGAAATATAAATATAACTCTGATGTCATGATAAAAAATATATAAACATGGAAGAAATAATAAAATATTAAACTTTAATACCCTATTGACTTATTGAATTATTATAATAATTTAGATTTATATAGAAAATATATTATAATAAATATTAAAATATAATATTAAAAATATTAAAATAAAAAAATAAAAAAGTTAAATGTTTTAAAAATTAATTTAATTGTTTGATCGGATTTTGGTGTTGTTGGAGGGAGAATCCCAAAAACGAGAAAAATGCTGGGAACGTCATGGGTTTTTGGCAGCTCAAAAGCAAACACCGCCTTAGCTCACCCACCAAACAAAATCTCATGATTGCTTATTTACAATTTAGACTTTATTTTCTAAGCAGTTTCAAATATTTCCACAAAATTACAAAATTTTAAGTTCGGGTCACTTGTGAAGCATGTCATGCGTTTTTACGCCCCTTGATCTGCTTGGTGGGCCCAAAACGACACCACCATTACAATTCTAGATCCAACATTTTCTCTCTCTTTCTTGTTTGGTTATATGAAAAGTTGTGTTTAACAAAATAATTAGTACTTACCAAAAAAAAATAATAAAATAAAATAATTAGTGAGAAATCAAATGACTCAAAATAGCCACTTGAATAAACTTTGGGGGAGACTTGGATGCTCTTGGACAGATTAAGGAGCATATATGTGGTCAATACTATTAATAATTATCATTAATGTTCAGTCTTCTCTTTTGATTTTTTTTCTATATTTAACCATTAATATTTAAAAGTTCAACTAATTTAATTCAAAAAAATTTATAAAATTTAATTTAAAAATTAACTCTTCTAACATTTTCTCTTTTGATTTAATTATTAGCGATCATAAACTCATAGTATGGGAAGCTAGATATAATCGCATGCTTAATAATTATCAACATTCGGTTAATTACTATATACCCCTGTGATTTGACTAAATTCACTTATTGTTCCTGTAAGAAAAAAATATTCATTTATATCCTTGTGGTTTTAAAAAAATATGGGAAGCTAACAGAAATTGATGGAATAGTGCATAATCAACGAAGGAAGAAAATAAAATATCCATTATACCCTCAATCTATCTCTCCCTCATTCTTCCGCATTTATCTTTGACCTCCAGAAAAAGATTACAAAAATAAAAAACCTCAACCCTCACGCACTTTTTCTGACAAAATCGAAGCCAAATTCTAGATCTAATAATCATTACGAAAATAATCAAAAATAGCAAAATCAGGGAACCAAATGAGATCGCTGTCTATGTCCATGTAGAGAGAGAGAGTGTTCCAAATTGTACGACCCGGAGATGGCAGTCCGATGATGGTCCGATCAGTCCCTTCCCAAGTCTCTCTCTCTCTCTCTCTCTCTCTCTCTCTCTCTCTCTATCGCATTGTTCTCTCCCTCCCCTCTCCAGAAATCAGCGCCGCCGCCGCCACCCCCTTTCTTAGCCCCTTCCATCACCGGCCCGACATCCCTCTATTTCAAGCGATCAAATCTTCTCTCTCTTTGAGGCGATTCGTTCTCTGTAGTCGCGCGATTCCTCTTCCACTTGCAGTTGCGCAGCTGTTCTCCCTCGCCCTGTCCTGCCTCCTCCGTCGCCGTTTGATAGTCAAGGCTTCGTTCAATGTCAGGCGATCGTTCTCCGTCTCTCTCACCCTCTGCAGTCGTGATCTCCATCTTGAGATCGCACGATCTCTCTTTCTCTGGAACTTGATCGAAACCCTCAGTCTCAATCTCTCCCCCAATCTAAGACTTGGTTTTCGGTCAATCGTGTTATCTGTTCGCAGCAACCACCGCGGTAGTCATCTCATCCCGGACTTGGGTCTGGTTGGGTTGGTTGAAGAGGATGAGAGACAGAGAGGATAGGAAATGGAAGTCGCAGAGCAGAGGGGCAATTTTGGGGAAAAAAATAATCTTGCCAGATGACGGAAATTTCCGCGTGTCGTTCTCAATCGCCATGATTTTTTTGAAATTCCGTCGATTTCCGTCAACTTTCCACATTTTTTTTAAACCATAGTGATACAGGTGAATATTTTTCCACTACAGAAGAAGCAGTATATGGATTTCGTTCGAATCATAAGGGACAAAGTATAATTTACTCTCAACATTTTCAGAAATTGGGTACCTAAATATAAACATATGCAAATAATGAAGAACAATACTAATAAACTATAACTCAACTATTATTGTTTTCTTTTTTTTTTTTAATAAAAATCTTAATTTCAAAACTCACATGTGAAGTGAATAGAAAACTTTGACCAATGCCAGTATCATAAACACTAAAACTGTCATCAAGATGAAGCACCGCATGATTAGATGCTACAAATAAAATCCGGCGAAACGCATGATGAAATCTCAGGAGACGATAAATCATAAACAATTTCTTCTAACACAGCAGAAACTTACTGTCCATAGCAAAATGGAGTTATTCTCCAATCCTCGAAGAACCTAGCTATTGATACAAAACATAACAAAATCACATAATTGCAAATCAATATAGAACATTTATGTAAAATGATTTGCCAGTTTTTGCACAAAATGCATCCACAAGTAGAAAGAAGGCAATTACCTCATATCACCAACTAATCATCCAAGTCTGTACACATAATCTCTCATCAGATGTGGAAGATGTGACCACTGATGTAACAGCAAACAGATATAAATTCGTTCCATGCCACTACATGAAAAGAGCATAAACATGCTAGATATGTAACCTTTTCTCCATGGTAGGTGTGCTGTTGTTCTGGGGGCGAACAAATAAATTGGATCGAGATTATGTTGCCAACTAGCACAAAATAGAATTACAGTTATATCAGTAGTTAGAGAAGAGATTAAGGATATTAAAGCACAGAATAGTTTCAGTGGAACTAGCCTCTCCAACATCATTTTTCATTATCCGAATGTGATTGATCATGCATCCATTACTTCATTGGCAAATTTTTCCCAAAACTACTATACGAAATTCGATATTCTAGTGAGGTAGGCATCACAATGATTTTATTTGCAGTTAATTGGACAAAATTTGAATGAATTCGATATCAATCACCATGAGTCCAATATTTAGGTCAGATACTATCATGCCCTGATCTGCAGGTTTGAACATGGGAAAATCACCGTGTGATCTACAAGTACGTATAATTACCTACATGCAACCCAAGATCTCGTAAGACTATGATAATAACACTTCACACTACAACACAAAGCTAGTGGGGCCAAAGTTGTCACTATATATGTAGGTGGTCGTTACTAAAACTCTATAGTGGTGGTCATGTGGTCATCACTAAAAGTATTAATAGGGGTCAACAAAGTGACCGCTACTAAATAGGACTTTTAGTGGCGGCCACTCCCTTGTCACTAAAAAACTCTATAGTAGCGGTCACATTTAGTGAGAATATAATTTGACCTTACTAAAATGAATATTTAGTGGCAAAAGAAATATAATTTGACTTCCACTAAATATGAATATTTAATAACAATAGAAATAACCATCACAAGTGTACAATAGCACTCACAACTAATCCCAACCATCCAGAAGTTTCCTCTTTTGCTCTATTATTTACAATTCTTTCTCTCATATACCTCCTCACTCATTTCCAATGTGGGACAACATAATTCTTTTTTCTTCATCTCTTTTTATCACTTCTTTCTCTTTCCCAATTATCTAATTATTTTGATTAATTTTATGACTTGATATTTATTTCTTCTTTCTCAAAATTAATTTAATATTATTTATATAATATGAATGAACACTTTTATAATATAATCATTTATTATATTAACTAACTAATACCTATTTAGTGTCACTAAGTAATAAATAATAGAAAATAGAAATTATTGGGTGTAATAAAAAATTTAGTAACTTTTTGATTTTTAAAAAATCCATGAAATTTTAAATAATAAATGATAAATTTTATAATAAATAATATATTTTGTTTATTATTTATGATGATATATCTCATAATATTACAATATAATAAATTATTTTATTTAGTGGGGGTCAAAATTTTACTTTGTCAATAAAAATAGTTTTAGTGGCGGCCATCATTCACATTTGATTTAGTGGCGGTCAAATTTTTTTATGGTCACTAAAAACATATTTTTGTGACTAACAATTTTAGCCCCCACTATTGATAAGACATTTAGTGGGGGCCAAACTGATCCCACAAAATAGTACTTATAATATCCAACTTTTTGTGACCCCACTAATATTTGTCACTAAAAGCTATCTATATTGTAGTGTCAAGTTAAGAAATCCAACATATAAAATGTTTAAAACCAAAAACATGAAAGAAATAATAAATATTTAACAATTCAAAAAATAATTTCCAAATTATAAGTTTCAACTCTAGAAAGCTGTACACAAGTTTTTAAAATATAATTTTTAAAAATATAAGTTTCTATATTCCAAAATGTCCTCCGATGGATCCGTCTACATGGCTCAAATCCACAACTAGGAAGGACTAATACCGATAATTAGTCCCGGACATCTCTCATCTTAGTTAGAGCTAGCGAACGATGAAGCGCTTTTATCTCTATACTTCCTCTGAGAAGAATAAAAGAATGGAGGGGTGAGTATAAAAATATACAGTGAGTAAAGTTCAATGACAAAGTTGTGTAAAAAAATGAGTAGTGAGTGTGACAGTGTCTAATAGTATCTCAAAATCATATTTTAGTTCAACAAGAGCCAAGATTTTCAGAAACACAATTGAGCATTCAATATTCATGTTTTCAAGTCCAATGGGGGTTTGCCTCAAAGTCTTCCTACCAAAAGTTTAGCCTTGATCAATGATGGAATTGTTAAGGGGTTTTCAATTATTATCAGTTATAAATATCAACCCCAACCTTAACGTTAACTCATGATCTCTTCAATGGGGCAGCCGAATAGCCCGAAGGGATAGAAGAGGCATCTCCAATTCCGACTACCTCCCTATTTAATAACGACAGTGCCCTCCACCACGTTACCCTATTGGACTACTCCATATAAGGAATAACTGTAGCTAGTTGGGGGCTCAGACTCATACCCCAAACCAATACATGCACCAGGGGGATTCAGACTCTCACCCCAAACCAATATATATATCATTTCACAAACAACTTAGCATGTGCCATATAAATCAACAAAGTTTTTAATTCACGATGTCTAGCAATTATATTCACAGGAAAATTTAGCATGGCACAAGATATTTTAACAAGTACATAAATCTCATGGGTCAAATCAAAATATTTTAGAGACATTTCACATCCACAAAATATTTTATACAATCAAATTGAAAATATCATTTTAGAAAATCAAGAGAAAACATTTTTTCATTTCAAATATAGCAATCCATCTACTCACAATGTAAGGGAAGGTAATCACTTCCATATCTATCGACAACCAACAAGAGATTTGTCTCAATTAGTTTTGTCCAAACCTCAAAGACATCATCAAGTAATTAACGTCATCCACATCCATCATTTCAAGTCAACCAAAAACCCTAACATTCAAAACCTAACTTTTCTCTCACTAATTGTAACTTAAAAATCCTCTAAATCTCAATAGACAAGTAGTTAAACAAATTAAAACTTATATTTGGAAAATTATAATATCTTGATTTTGTCTCCAAAATGATTTTTCCATTCTGGATTATACCAAACCCTTGATTTTTTCCCTTTTTGGTGACAACTCTAACTTTAAGTTCTTCCAAAATCAAATCTGAAATCTAACTTTGGGAAGCCGGATGGATAATCTAGAACCCTTAATATTGAGTTTTGGTGGTAAATTGGTTTGAATTTGGGAGACAAGAGGAGAATAGTCTAGAAAGAGAAATGAGATTTGCGTTTCATGAGTTCTAAAACCTCACTTCTCCTTTTATCCTCAAACCTACTTTTAACATTTGCTTAGTGGTGCTCTTGCATTTCTAAATTGCACAAATATCCAACGTGTCCTTTTAGGTATTTGAAAATGTTAACCCCATGAATTTAAGTGCTTAAATCTATATTCTGTTGAGAAAGAGGTGTTTTCTGATGAGCTAAGACAGTTGGGATAAAATGTATAATTTATGAAAAATAAATTATAATTATTAAAAATTTAGAATATCCTAAAAATATGGGATATAATATAAATGAAATATTATATAATTAAAGAGTTTGATTGGCACAGTGGTAAAGAGCCTTTTGGGAACTTAGTGGTCTTAGTTCATTTCCAAATGGCTACCAACAACAACTATGTAAATATTGCGAGGTAAGAGCGAGAAGTGCAAGGATTTCTATTTGCAAGACAAGTACTAACACCCAGCAAGACATTACCTAGAGATTGCAAATAGCACTAGTAGATGATGAACAGTAACAGTACTGTTAGGTAAATGGAAAATAAGAAAATATATGAGGAAATTTCTTGAATGGTGCCGAGAAGAATTAGAAAATTAGACGAAAATTGGAAGAGCCAAGGAGATGCAAAATGATACACCGAGTAGTCGTCTCAAAATGGATACCGAGAGATGGTGTAAGTGCTCCAAAATTGAACATCCATCGATTAGAAAATCATGGATACCGAGAGATGGTGTAAGTGCTCCAAATTGAACATCCATCAATTAGAAAATCAAATTTTTAAAAAACTATTCACCTACTACTAAAGCTCTATTAAGCAACTAAATTCTTATAGAAAAATCAAATTCTCACTACAAAAAAACAAGTTTTTAGCCACAATTTTAGCGACGAAAATTTAATCAAAATTTGTCGCTAAATTCGTTAGCGACGAAAAAAATTTCGTCGCTAATAACGCGTCGCAAAAATTTAGCGACAAAAAATTAGAAATTTATCGCTAAATTTAGCGACAAATAATTTTTTGTACCTAAATTCGTCGCAAATTTAGCGACAAAAAATTGTTCATCGCTAAATTTAACAATTAATTTCTAATTTTCGTCACTAAATTTAGCAACGAATAAATTTTATGTCGCTAAATTTGCAACGAATTTAGCGACAAAACATTATTTGTCGCTAAATTTAGCGACGAATTTTATATATTTGTCGCGAAATTTTTGCGACACGTTATTAGCGACGAATTTAGCGACAAAATATTATCCGTCGCTAAATTTCACGACGAAATCTAAAATTCGTCGTTAAATTTAGCAACGAATAATTTTTCGTCGCCAAATTCGTCCCAAATTTAGCGACGAAAAATTATCTGTCGCTAATTTAGGAACGAAAAAAAATTCGTCGCTAAATTAGCGACGGATATAAATTTATCGCAAAATTTGTCGCTAAATTAGCAATGAAAAATAATGCTCCCGCCCGAACCCGAGCCCGTCCGCCCGCACGCCCGCCCGAGCCGGCGCCCACACACCTACCTCACTTAATTCTTGAAAATTGCCTTTGCTTTGCTCCCACCAAGATTCGAACCCCTGCGCTTCTATAAATCTTTAAGATCCTGTAACCATCAAGCTAAATGTTAATATCTGTTATAAGTTTTTTTTTTTTACTTATTATCTTTTTTTCATATTTTTCTAATAATAATAAAATAATATAAAATAACAATTTATTATAAAATAATAAAATATTAGTTTAAAATAAAATAATAAAAGATATAAAAAAATAATAATACTATTTTTTAAAAAGATAAAATAAAAATAAAATATAACATATTACTCAGAAATAATAAATGTGATAAATTTTTTTAAATAAAAAATAAAAAATATATATTAATATTTTATTTTATTTAATTATATTTCAAATTTAGCGACGAATTCCAAAATTTGTTGCAAAATCAGCGACAAATTGAGAATTTGTTGCGAATTCAGCGACAAATTCGGAATTTGTCGCCAAATCGGCAACAAAAACCGAATTTGTCGCAAAATCAGTGACAAATTGGGAATTTGTCGCGACATCAGTGACAAATTGGGAATTTATCGCGAATTTCAGCGATAAATTCGGAATTTAACATCAGTGATAAGTGTTCGTTGGAAATAGCGATTAAAAAATTTTTCGTCGCTAAATTCGTCGCAAAATTACAACAAAAAAAATTTGTCGTTGAATTTTGTCGCAAAAATGATGTTTTTTTGTAGTGTCTACCAAGTATCAAATAGTTAAATTCTACCGAATACCGAACACTTATCACTCAAGTAACCGATGACTCTAGTGGTTGAGAACTTAAAAATTTAGAATCCATCGACCAAGTATCTAAAAGAGTTCCTGGACAGTCAAAGGGCAAAAATTCACACTTTTATCTAAATTAACTATTCTTCTACATTTTCACAAAATATAAAAATTTTCAAATAGTCCATTTAGAGGCAACATCACCATCTGGACTTGTCTGGTGTTATAATTTCAACCCCCTAAAAGAAAATTTTGTCATCAAAATTTCATTATATGATCATTCCTTAAACAATTGGGGGTATTGCTCTCTCATTGTCTCCTCAGGTTCCCAAATCGTATCCTTGATATGGTTATTCTTCCAAATAATCTTGACAATTGGGATTTACTTATTTCTTAACATATTAATATGCTTCTCTAAAATGACTACCGGTTGGACTCCAAAATTCAATTTTTCTCTCAACTCAATTGAAAGAACTTTAAAATAGGGAAGGGATCTGATAAGTGTTTCTTTTGTTTCCATAAATGGAGACTAGTGCAAGAAAAGTTAAAGTAAACCACATAGATCATATCCAAAGATCAAACTATATCAATTTCGTATTTCATATAATGCATTACTTTCTAAATTCTCAAAGTCTTCTTATAATATCAAGTATTCTAGATTAACAAAATATGTTAAGACAATCAACTAGAAAATCTCTTTTCTTAACAATCCATTCACTTCTCACATTTTTCTCAAATTTTCCCCATTTGGTTGTCAACTAATTGACCCATTAAAAGAATGTGGTTAGCTAAAAAATTAGAGTGAAATGTATACAGCATTAACACAGACCTCTAAGAATGTTTATTTCACCTAAAATACGACTAAACTATTTTCTCTCATTTTGCTTCTCATACCCTATTCGTCTCACCTATTATTAAAAGTGTTCAGATCTCTTAGTAAGTGTGACACAATTCTTTTCTAGATAAATCTATTTCCATGAATTTAGACCCTAAAATAATAATTCTCCATATGACTATCTACTTTCCCTCATTTTATTTCCTGCCAAAACCACAAATATCTCCTCAAACTTTATGCCCATCTTCAATTCAACCCTCGAAAAATTATTGAAATCAATCCCTATCCTTTTTTTTAAAAAAAAAAAATCCAATGTCCCTTGTTTCAAGCAGTCAGGTCCACCTCAAGAATTAGTTTCTCTACCTGTACGTCACTGTCTCTGTAAACTGTACTTTTAATTAACTGCTTACCCAAGGGTGTAGTTACCAATAACTCTTTCTCAAGCGGGGTTAGGGATCTGTCGGCATGTTTAGCAAAACTTGTACTAACAAATGAATTATTGAATCCTGTATTAATAAGTATGCGGGTATCGATACCAAATATTTTCATTATACCTACTAGTATAAACCACCAAGTGATGAATAGTCAAACCTCATATTACACATTTCATAAATGCTTCCTATAATAGTGCATTAAATCATGGATATCAACCAATTTAAATATTCTCCTAGAATAGTCATCAATGCCTCTAATATCATGCAACTTGCTCAACGATTCTCACACGTTCATCACATAGCAATACTAATGATGTAATACCGAAAATTCAGTGTTAGAAAAATTTTTACCAAATTTTTGACTAAATAATTGATTTCGACTCATCGCTGAAGGTTTTATAAAATTTTATTTGGAGAAAAATAGGTTTTGGTAATAATTTGAGACAATTAAAACTTATTTGGAATCAATTAACTCGACCTATAATAAGGCGACTTAAAGCTCAAAAATTGAATTTTGGTTAAATATAGAAATCACAAAGGCGACCTGAGCAAGTGGTAAGGCGACCTGAGAAGTTTAGATCTTAGATTTCTCAACTTTGCATAAAGGCAGGTCAACTTGTCCAATGACCAGTCGACTTGTGATTCCTGATTATGTGTCTATAAGGCTACTTGTGGCCGGTATAAGTCAACTTGCAAGATTTAACTCATAGAAAAATATGTCTGTATTGAAGCAAGGTGACTTATGGGTTACAAAATAAGAAATTTGAGTCGTTTTGAGCCAATTTTAAGTCGACTTGAGGGCTTGATGAGACAAAGAGCAAGGTGACTTGTTGGACAACAAGGAGACTTGGCCTCTGAAAATTTTAGACACATAAGGCGACTTCTGCTATTTGCAAGTCGACTTATGAGTGCGAAAAGTTATGAAATGACTAAAAGAGACAACCAAACTTGAATAAAACCTAAAACTAATGAGGGACAAAATTGAGATTTTACATTCCACTATAAAAAAGGGATTAAACAAGTCTTCATTCTTATTTTTCATTCTTCTTTCCCAAACTCACTCTTCTCTCTCTCTTGACTCTCTGTCTCTCTCTCGACTCTCATCTCCTTCACCCATCTCACTCTCAATCTCTCTCAAAATCAATTACATTTCCCTCAAACCCACTCTAAAAAACTTTGAAATCCTCAATCAACACTTGGATTGGGATAGATCTGGGAAAAGAAAACTAGAGTTTGAAGAAATTAAATTTAGGGTTTATAAATGTGAGATTTAGTGAAATTGTGTATGAAAATGGTATATAGATACAAATGGTATGTAGTTGATGAAATGAGAACATAGATTCTTAGATTTTGAAAATTAAGCTTTATACTACATTTGTGGAAAACTCATAAACCCTAATTTTTTATATGATTTAGCGTCGAATTTTTATTTATTGCTTTAAGATAATTCAATTGGAATCCAAGAAGGGATTGTCTTGGATTAATTGTGAATTGGGAGTGTTTACCGTTTCAAGATGTGAGTGATTTCAGGATTGTATTTAAATAAAAAAAATTGATTTTATTGAATTTTCTAAATGATTTTCAAAACTTGAATTTAAATGTTTTAGTATATATGAAATATCCCAAATATCAATATTGAATTTTGAATTTTTATACATTCTATATTCTTTGAATAAATAAATATGTTCTATGAATTTATTGATATCAAATCCATTGGGATGATTATTACTATTGAGAAATTGTTACAATTAATGGTACATGAATTGGAATTATGATTTTTGTGAAACGGTGCTGTGATTGGCTTAGGATGAGAGTCTGAACCCCTATTAAATGACTAGTCATTTCCCACTATGGAGCGACCCGACTGGGTGATATAGTGGGGTTGGTAGACCATGGGATGTAGTCGAACGTGTATGGTACGCCGAGGCACGTGCGGTACATTCATGGCTGGATGTTGGACGCACCTTTAGTGAGAGCTCACAGATAACATCAAGGATAGAGGCATTTTAAAACGTAAAAATTATTAAAACTCTTGACGGTTCCACCTTACGTCGTAGTAAATTTTTTGTTGGAACAGTGATTTTGGTTTGCCCCGAAAAACACCTCCATTGTATACAACAATAGATTTCAAGCTAGTATTAGGCTATCACCCTATGAGACTCTATATGGAAGGAAATGCAAAACTCCATTGTGTTGTGATGGGGTAACAGAGAGGAAGATTGAGAATGTTGAGCTAATTGAAGCAACCATAGAAAAGGTGAAGGTGATTCGAATAAGAATGAAGACTGTTCAAGATAGATAAAAGAGCTATGCCGACAGAAAGAAAAAACCTTTGGAGTTTAAGGTGGGAGATTTGGTATTTTGGAAGATATTACCTTGGAAGAATGTGATCCGATTTTGGAAATGGGAAAAATTGAATCCCCGCTACATTGACCATTTCAAGATCCTAAAGAGGATAGAAAAAGCGGCATACTGATTAGAATAACCCCTAGATTTGGAGAGAATCCACAATATATTCTATGTCTCCATACTAAAAAAATATTTGTCAAATCTTTCGTATATTTTAAAGACAACACCGGTCGAACTTGCAACTATTCTTAATCGCCAAATCAAGAGATTGCAAAAAAGACAAGTCCCTATCGTTTAGGTCCAAAAAAAAGTGATCGGCTCGAAAAAGAGTTTTGAGAGTCCAAGAATACTATAAAAAAGTAATATCCCATCTCTTCAAGATATGATTTTGTTTTTGAATTTTGAGGATAAAATTTATTTTTTTAGGGGTTAGGAATTGTAATATCTAAAGAAACAAAAAGAGAGAGAGAGAGAGAGAGAAAAAAAAAAAAGAAAAGTTAAAAGTAAAAAAAACAAAAAAACCCATTCTCTCGCCTCCTCTACTTTCTTTCCATTTTTCCCGAAACCCTCTCTTCCTCCCTCTCTTCTCTCCCTTCAAATTTGATCAAATTTCCTTAGACACCTATAGATTTGAATTCCAAATCTTCCAACAAATCGCTAACAGGTTGAATTTAGAGGGAGATTCAAGTTTTCCTAGAGGGAGAAAAAAACCTAGGGTCTGAAATTGTCACGCCCCGAACCGGGGTCATGAACAGCCGCCCGTTGCCTTGGATGCCGACTACATTTTTACAGAAAATCGGGTAAAATCTCTCTATATTTCGGAGGTCTCCAAATACAATTTGACCTCTATATTACATTCATCCTATAAAATAAACAAATGGTCATCCCGGCCTCTTCAAATTCAAACAATCCCACTGCCAAACATCCAAAGTAACGCAAGGCTATATAAATGTCTAACAATCTCAACCACAAACCTCTACTGTCATGCCCAACTAGAGCATGAGCAGCCGCCACACCGAGCGGATCTAAATTCTACACATATATAAAATAAATTCTCAAATTATTTTTAAATATTCACAAATGTCTCAATGCAATGAAATAAATCAATACGAGGGTTTCACGAATAAATGTCTATAATTTATACAGTCATCCCATAAAAAAAATTAGATAAATATATTGGTCAAACTAAAATCTCCAATACATTACGATATCACCAATCATCGTAGCGGAAGAGATGAAAATATCCATACCCAAGTCCAGTGATATCACGTTTGCGTCACAATTATACAAACCTAACAATACCACCTCGGTCCAACACTAATCCTGTGGGAAAGAAAGTGAGGGGTGAGTATCTATGGGAGGATACTCAATAAGTGAGGGGATTGACATCATACTATCAATATCGAATGTGAACTTGGAGTGTCAAAACATGAAATACAATATCAAGTGTGGGAAAAATAACGTACTGTTTCAACAAATTAGATATCATCAGGCACACATTTGAAAATAACATATGCATCCTATGTGGAAATCAATTCATAAAGAGTCGGCCAATCAAACAGCCCCGGCAATGGTCTACCTCAACCAAGGACGGCGCATTGGGGGTTTTTCCAAATGCAAGTATTAAATAATGGCTTTCTGTCCCAATGTTGACTACAGACTACTCCAACTAACCTGTAAATAATAATAATGTATATATAACTAGTCGGTCGTGTATGGTGCCCCCGCCTGGTGCTAGACGAAGTCGTACTCAACGTCCTCTCCGATGAGGGTCAACCTGGGACACCCATACATACACATGACGATCTGACGGATACCTTCGGTCGAAGCGTATCCGGACACAAGGGGTGCCTCTACCAGATGTTCTTCGTAGCTACGGATGCTATAGGAAGCATATCACAATATCATATCGGCTGGGCACGTAGCCCCATGCATCCTATCACCATGTCGGCCGGGCATATAGCCTCATGCATCATATCATAATGTCGGCCGGGCATACAGTCCAAATATATAAGTAAATCCATTTAAAATCATGTGTCAATGCAGTGGAAGCATTAAAGCATATCAATATGTCGAAAATGTGACACAATATTCAGTTATCAAAACTCATGGATGCATATTAATAAGGTCAGAAATTAAGATACTCCAAAGGTCACAAAATATTTCATAAAATATTCGAAAGTTCTAACAATCATACATTTGGAGAAATATGTCATTTAAAAAGTATTTTTGAAACATGGTTTTCAATCAATAGCGAATGTCAAAATGCCACTCACTGTTCTAGAGAGGGTGGTCACTCCCTATTTTCAAAACAAATCCAATCTGATTCCTCGAGTCTCCAAAAAGATCAATCTAATAAGATCATCAAAATTTAATATCAATTTTTCAAGCATCTTTAGGGTTTATCCATTTTCATAATACTGAGATCGTATTTAGATTACCTATATGCAAAATAACTTATAATGAAAACGATTTCAACCATCTCTAAGCTCTGATCACCATTTTTAAGCTACCCTTCTTCATACATACCATTTTGCCAATTAACTACTCAAAACAACCTAAGAAAGACATGAAATGTATAATATCCTCCACTTTACGGCTAATTTCATTCCAACCCTACAACCCAGATATTTTCATGCCTATTTCAAAGTTGAACTCTAAGGGAAACTATTCGAATTAACTCGACATGATTTTATGATTCTATAACATGCTTCTTTCGTATCAGACCATCTAGTTTCTATAACATTCTATACTTAACCTTCAAAATCACATATAATCATTTCAAAAATTGTATTTTATTCGCATTCTACTTACATTCTAAATATATACAGAACCTTTCATCTTAGATTCAATTATAGATTCATTCAATTTATCAATTAGAGCCGAAATTTTCTCACCTAGGGTTTTCTCGAAGCGCAGAGTTTCGTCCGAATGTCTTTTCGGTCACTCCAAAGTCTGTAGTGTTTTCTATCAAAAAAAGATTTATTTGTTAGATCTAAACACTTAAATCAGAATCAAAACTCTCAATTAGTTACCTGCATGGAGGTTTGTGGGCTGTCACGGGCCATCGCAGGCTCGTAGATTCGCGGTCAGCAGGCCAGTGAGCTTCGGCTAGCAGGCTCGCTGGTCTGCAGTCCAGTGGGCTAGCGGGCCTATGGGCCTACAGGCAGTGGGCTTCGCAGGAAAGTGGGCCAGTGGGCTCGCAAGCTAGCGGGCCAATGGGCTGGCGGGCCTACGAGCTGGCGGTGGCTCACGGGCCGTAGTGGCTTGCGGGTTGGTGCTCGTGCGCTGGCTCGTACTGGTGCGTGTTGGTGCGCTGAGGTGCGTTGGAGCGCGCCCGTGCACTGCTGTACTCCCATGCGTTGCTGCACGCCCGTGCACTGCTGCACCCTCGTGCGCTGCTGCGCGCCCGTGTGCTCATGCACAAGCACGCTGTGGCGAGCTCGAGTTATGGCGCGCTCGCTCGATCGTGCGCTCGCGCTTGTGCTTGTGCTATAGCATGCAGGCGGGAGGACGCGCTGTGGCTCGCTCGCGTGCAAAGGCGTTGGGTTGTGCTCACGGAGGCTCGTAGGAGGAGGGAGCAGCTGCAATCGCGAGCGGTGGCATGCGGTGGGATCGATCGTAGCTCGCGGCGGTGGAAGGCGAGGCGGATGGGAGAGAGATCGCGAGAGGGAGAGACGGTCAGAGAGAAAGCGAGAGGGAAAGAAGAAGAAGAAGAAGAAGAAGAAGAAGAATAAGAAGAAGGTGATGATGGTGGTGGGCTGTTGGCGGCGGAGTTCGTGGCGAAAGAGGAGCGGCGCCGTGGTGGAAGGAGAAATGAAGGGTCGGGGGAGAGAGAGAGAATGCAAGAGAGAGAGAGAGGGATTAGGGTTTCTAACCCTAATCCCCAATTTTTGGGGACGCAGCGTTTTGCCCCAAAACGCTGTGTCTCCATTTTTATTTTTATTTTTTATTTTTTTGGTGTTATAGAAATGAATCAACAAATGGTGAAATTAATGGTCCTCATATAGGTAAATTTTCTCTTTCTCTTTTAACTTATAATTGAGTTATTCTTGCATAAAATTGTAAAATATATTGAAATTTGGGATTTTTGTAGAGAAAGAAAATTAGGGTTTTGACAAAATTTGGGTTTTGAGGAAAATTGTAGTTTCCCTAAAGGTAATCAAATCAAATGCTTCAAAGAAATCAAAGTAAAGGCTACTGCTACACATCGCTTATCTTACTAAGGAGATTTGGACAATCGAAGAGGATTTTTGGAAGAATTGAACATGATCTTACATCTAAATGTTCTATGGCATGAATATTTGCATGAACCAATCCAACATGATAGGAGAATAATAAAGGACATCTACTTTATTTAGATCGAGGATGAAAATGCCCAGTTGTTGAAAGAGATTCAGAATGAGACCTATGATCTTGCAGAGAAGCGTGATAAAACAAATTACCATGGAATCAAACAAGTAAATGAAGCATACCTGCCCCTCCTCCAACTGTCTAGCTCAACCTGGGTAAGATAATGCAATGGTTCTTGCAGGACTTTAGGGAGAGCAAGCAATAGGTAAGTAGATGGTCTTTAATAGTATCCACCTACAAAGTATCTAAAGTTGTTATAAATGCCTATATTAAAATCATAACTCAGTTTTCAAGGAGACAGTTTAGTAGTCACAACACCCTCTCTCAACCTGGAGATTGTAAGTTCAAATCTCTGTGTAACGAAAAAAAAAAGGGAATCATAACTCAAAACTTTTCTAGTATATCTGTGAATTGTGTTCATCCAGGAGAAAAACAGACCTAGTACGTAACCTGGGAAGACCAATGGCTAAAGAAGGTGCCAGAGCTCCTATAGTGCTGCCTGAAGGGGTCCCGTGGTTTCTTCTATGATGAAATGAAAGCTACTAACTATTGACAAGATGAACTCCATTTAGAATAGTCATATTTTCTAGAGAAATAAGCTTTATATGGTTTGTAGAAACTGCTAGCAAATTATAAGTTGGCTTGTCCCACATTGCCTATTGGGAGATGCACTCTCCTTTTGCAAATGTTTAAAAGGTTCTATCCCACATTGCATATTTGTCGAGGCAATACTCAAATCTAGAAATATAAATAATTGGGTCTTTTTGTTGGATTGAGTGCATTAAAACTATGAGAGTTTGTCAGTGGATTATTATTGTGAATTTTTTGGGTTATTAATTTTTGAACCCCTTTATTAATCTCTCTTGTATTTTTTAAGTTTTTGGACCCTAAGAACATTTTCCTAAAGCATTTGTAATCTTTTTCTTTGATAGTGAATTTTGCTCTCCGTTGCTTGTGAACGTAGGTTTATTTGATCAAACTGCATAAATTTTGTCTCTTGTTTCCTTTATTTTTTTTTTATTTTTGGCTTCTTTATCTTTTGTTTTGTTATTTAACTTTTTGTGTCCCTGTTCTAATAAATTGGTATAAGAGCTTTTTTGAGAAAGTTTTTAAACAATTTTTTGGCAACATAACAATAACAATGGCAGTTGTTGAGAAATTCGACAAAAATGTCAATTTCAGGATGTGACAACTTAAAATAGAAGCCATTTTGCTTTAGAACGAAGTTGATTTAGCATTATAGGAGATAGAGAAAAAATCAGATAGTTTGACAAATGCAACTTTGCTATAATAGATAGAATAGCTAAATCTAGAATTATTTTAAATCCTCGTATGAGATTTTGAGGGAAGTTGCTATGAAAACCATGGCCAAGGCTATGTAGATTAAGTTTAAAGATTTGTATATGAAGAAAATTGAGAACATGTTTTATCTGAAACAAAATCCGTGTATGTTTTGTATGAGGGAAGGTATAATTATATTCTCTCATCTTGATAAATTTGATTTTATTATTATGGATTTAGAGAATATAGATTCAATAATTAATGATAAGGATCGGACATTGTTATTATTGTATTCTCTTCCCCAATTCTTTAAATATTTTCATGATTTTATAATTCATGGTAAAGAAATTATTTTATACCAGAAAATAAAATTTGCTTTAAAATCTAAGGTGTAGATAGATAGGGATATTATTGAAAAAATTAATGGTGGTCAAGTTAAGGCTTGATTGTTAGGAGAAAAAATTAATGGTGGTCAAGTTAAGGCTTGATTGTTAGGAGAAAAACTGATAAGAGAGAATTTGATAGTAGTAGATCTAAATCCAAGTATAAAAATTTGGAATGCGACTATTATCACAAATTGGGGTACATTAAGGCCAATTGTTTTAAATTGAAAAACAAATAAAAATATAAGGAAAAATTTAGGGAGAAAAACACTAAGATCACCTAGGCTAGTGTTGCACAAATGAGAATAATAGAAATATTTACTGTATAACAGATGACAGGACAAGATTTAGAAATGAATGTATTTTAGATACGGTTTGCTTTTATCACATGTATCCTAATAGGGATTTGTTTTCTAATTATGAACTTGTTATTGGTGGAATTGTTTTGATAAAAAACAATACTGTTTGTAATGTTGTTGGTAAAGAAACAATTCGAATTAAAATTTACAATGGTATTGTGAGAACACTTACTGATGTTGGACATGTTTTTAATTTGAAGAAAAATATCATCTCTTTAGCCACCCTAGGGACTCTTGGATATAAATATACAGTTAAAGGTGGAGTTATGAAAGTGTTTAGTGGCACTTATGTTATTATGAAAGTTTGTAGGTCAGGTAAATTGTATTTTCTATAGGGATCTATTGTTATTAGTTCAATTGTAGCTTCATCATCAATGTCTGATTCTAACATCATCAAATTAAAGAGGTCTTCTAAGTGGACAGAGAATCAAATCATTGGAATTCTGTGAATTTGTATTTTTGGAAAGTAGAAATGGGTTATCTTCAAATCATCAGCTGCTCATAAGACAAAAGGTACTCTTGACTACATTTATTCAGATTTGTGGGGGCCAACTCGTGTTCAATTTAAGAGTGGTGTTAGGTATATGTTGACCTTCATTGATGACTATTCAAGAAAAATTTGGATTTATTTTCTTAAATGTAATAATGATGTTTATCTAACTTTCAAATAATTGAGAGTTTTGATTGAAAAGCAGATATGTAAACAGATTAAGCGATTCAAAACAGATAATGGTACGAAATTTTGTGAAGGTAAATTCGATAAATTTTACAAAACTGAAGGAATTGTTCACCACCGCACTATAAAAACTAACCTCTTAGCAAAATGGTATGGTTGAACAAATGAACAAGACATTTTTTGAGAGAGCAAGATGTATGATCTCCAATGTAGGTTTGACAAAAGAATTATGGGTAAAGGCGATAAATATGGTTTGCTATATTGTCAACCATGCTCCATTTGCAGCTATTAATTTTAAAACTCTTGAAAAAATCAAGTCAAATACTCATACTGATTACTTTGATTTAAGAATTTTTTGGTGTACAGCATACATGCATGCGAATGATAGTAAATTAGAGTCTCACACTAAGAATGCATTTTCCTTAGGTATACTTCGGGGGTAAAAGATTACAAACTGTGGTGTCTTGATCCCAAGTCTCCAAACTTGTAATTAGTAGGGATATTATTTTTTATGAATTATCTATATTATCATTCAAGAAAGAGTCCTCTAATTCATATGGTACAGATGATAGTATGCAGAAATAAGTAGAGGTTGAGATTAGCAGTTCTAATCCTTCTCAGTCGAGCTCTTCAATTTATCAATTTAGCAAATATCAGTAGATGTACCAAAATACACTATGAAGATACTACAGAAGAGGTGTAATATTCCATTGTTAGAGATAAACCCAAAAGGGATATTCGACTACCACAAATATATGCAAATTTAGTAGCATATGTTTTGTTAGTTGTCAGTGAAACTGATGGGGGAAGGTGATCTTTTTATTTATTCAGAAACCATTTTTTATGATGATTCTGCTAAATAGTTAATTGTTATGAGGAAATTGAGAATCTTCATCGAAATGAAACTTGGATCTTGTGAAACCATCACTGACTAAGAAAATTATGATTACAAATAGGTTTCAAAAAAAAGGAAGACATTCAAGGGTTTGAAAATACAAGGTACAAAACACATCTAGTTACAAAAGGCTACAATCATGTATAAGGTGTTGATTTTAATGATATAGTTATACTTGATATTAAGTATAGTTATACTTGATATTAAGTATAGCTTTATTCGTGTTTTGTTTGCTTTAATTGTCATGTATGACTTGGAGCTAAAATAGCTCAATGTTAAGACAAATTTTTTACATGGTGAACCTAAAGAGAAAATTTATATGAAGTTATCCTAGAGATTTGAAATTGAAAGAAAGGAATACCATGTTTACGAAACCTTCTCTAATCTACAAGTTCAAGCAACGCTTAAACTTGGTTGGTGTTCATTGCTCATGATTAGCCGATTGGGCCTTTTGTGGAGAAAATAAAATAGGTTTACTATTTGTTGACGTTGGAATTCGCTATTATAAGGTGGCTTATCTCACATTGTCTACTTGGATACATACTCTCCTTTTGCACATGTTTAAAAGGTCTTATCCCATATTGGATATTTGTTAAGACAACACTCAAATTTATAAATATAAACAAATGGGTTTTTTTGTGGGATTGAGTGCGTCAAAACCAAAAGAGTTTGTTAGTGGGTTATCATGTGACTTTTTCGGGGTCATTAATCTTTGAACCCCCTTATTAATCTCTCTTGTATTTTTTAAGTATTTTGAATTTAGAAACATTTTTCCAAAATATTTGTAATCTTCTTCTTTGATGGTGAATTTTGCTCCTCTCTCACCCATGGACATAGATTTATCTTATTGAATCACGTAAATTTTGTCCCTTGCCTCTTTATTTTATTTTATTTTTTTGCTTCTCTATAATTTGCTTGGTTATTTGCCTATTGGATTGTCAAAACCTTAGGCTAACTCCCGCATCAAATTCTAACACAAATACCACCACTTCAACTGTAGCACTCGTCACTTGTAACGGAAGCCCTTCAAATCTGTTTTCAATCAGTATGCATGTGATTAATTGTTAATTGAGGGGACAAGTTTTAGCGAATATACTTGGCATTCAATGGATATTTTGTTTAAATTTCAGTATGCGAGAAACAAGTTGTTTGGATCGCTCTTCTGGGTTCACTAACTTTTGTGGAGAATGTTAAGTTGATAGATTCTTCATCCTTGTGCTGTCTTTTGATTGCTTCCAGTTGGCTGGGAAGATAGATTATTTTCTTTCCTATTGATGATTGTGGGTATAGATAGAATTCGCAGTTATATTCCTCTGTGGAGCAGATTGATGTTAGTGTCAAAGGAGCTGCATATCACGCATGGTCGGGCTTTTATAACTCAATTTGGGTAATTGGCCGAGATAAAGCGACACCTGGAGCTTGCCAAAAGATTTGTCCATGGAATATTCCTGGAATTTGCATTTGGAATGGAAGTAGTTTGTGGCCATTAACTAATTTCTAATACAAATGCGGTCTCTTCAACATATTCATGGAAATGCATATGGATACGGTCTCTTAAATTAAGTATGATAGTACTCAGATCAAATTTTCTGTTGATACGTGATTGTCTAAACTTAATATCAATCAAGCATGCTTGGGCGAGAGTAATATCAGAGTGGGTGATCTTTTGAAAAATCCTCCGTTGTACCTTTCAGTTTTGAAACCAACGAACAATCGATTTAATGAGATGTGATGTTAAATTCTTTGATCAAGTTTCGAGTTTAAAACTTAAAAATAAATAAAATTATGTTAACACCTCCACAAATATTTAAACCAAATTAATTAAAATATGATTTTGAATATGAATTAAAAAATAAAAGACAAAACAAAATCCTTCTGGGACAAGTGGTGACCCAACATGCTTCAATCACGATGGACCGAGTATAACCCTAGGCCCATTTTGTGGCCTCATACCTTATATAAATGTAGACAATCACGTATTCACAGCCACTTCATCAATAACTTTTTTTTTAATAACTTATCGATATTTAAAATCATATTTCAACTAATTTGATTTAACTACTATCATACTTAATTTAAGAGAAATATTCCTAACATAGTTTTCTCAATTTTCAAATTTCAAAAACAAGAAATGATTAAGAAATTTAATACTATTAACTACTACTAGAGTGATTATCATTGTTGTCATTTGATCGACATCGCAACGGAGAATTCTACAACTCCTGTGGATCTTCAATGCCGGGGGGTTATATTTAAAAAATTAATATTCTCACTCAAATAGTTAATATTACCATTCAAAAACCTACTAACGTTATTACTCGAAAGTATAATGCGTCGATGCAAAGACTTATCCGCCAACATTAGGTTTTGTTTGGTAAAGTCAGATTTTCTAGTGATATAATGAGACGGTTGAGCAATAATAGTGGTCATAGATATTGATACCAACGGAACCCCCACACATGACACAATAATTTACATAGATTAAAAATTCTATACACACAAAAAAAAAAAAAAGGAATTTCCATACTTTTACAATTCTAGGCCATTACTTACCAAAAAAAAAAACACAAATACATAAATATAGTTCCTGCACAAGCTAAATATAAAGTAAAAAAGAAAATATATATATATATATATATATATATATATAATTTATACCCTTTTGCCCGTAAAATACCTGCTAGTGGTATATATGAATCCAGATATCTCCTCCCCCTGTCCATCCCTTCTCATTTCTATTACTCTATGTCATCTTATTGCTATGTTTGTGTCATAACTATTAACTTAATATTTTTATCTTAATTTTCTTTCAGATGAAAAGTAATAAAAATTTAAATAAGAAATACATAAAAAAATGAATTTATCAGAATAAAATATCAACAAATTAGGAAACCAATTAAAAAGTAAATTTTCATGAAAAATAAAAAAGGCTTTATAGTTTACGACTCTGGTTCTATAATTTGGATTTGTGCAACTTTGAATCAATTAAAAGAAAATTTGTTTCTTCAGTTAATTGTTACCGTTATTTTTATGTTTAATGATAGTCCCATAAAATATTTATCTTAATAAAAAGGCTTTATAGTTTACTAAAATAATTGAAGAAAAGAGAAAGCAAAGTGCACTAAAAATTTATACATTAATTATTGGCGTACTCAGCTTAATGTTTTCTTCATCTATAAAATACCAATTTATCACTACAAATTTAAAATAAAAAAAATAATAATTTGTAAATTCTACTCATTCACGTGCCATTACTATATCAAGATCGTGAATCCGAACAATTAAATCGCCTAATACCGACATTTACCATATTTACTTCCCATCTGATATATCTCTCTCTCTCTCTTCCCATGCTTCGTTCAAAAGCAATCAAAGTGATCCTCGATCTTTTTACTCTGCTTCTCTCTTGGAATTCAACCACATAAAACCACCCTCTCTCTCTCTCTCTCTCTCTCTCTGGATTTCTGGTTTTTCAAGTTTGAAGTCTTGTTCTGAGGTAAAAAGAGAAGGGAGAAGTGAGAGAGAGAGAGAGAGAGAGAGAGAGAGAGAGAGAGAGAGAGAGAGAGAGAGAGAGAGAGAGAGAGAGAGAGCAATTATACCATCCATCACCGTCAAATGTCACTTACAAGCCCTCAACGATCCAGATGACCCATGTTCTTCTCTGTATATCCTCATATTTTTATACTATGTTTTTATTTTTGATTTTTTCTTCCTACATAAAATCAATGAGAATTTGGAGGTTTGATGCTATCATCTTATAATTTTGGAAGCACATTAACTTTTCCTATATTTTTTTGAGAGATATTTTTTTTTTTAGGTTTTTTTTTTGCCAAGTTAGTTATGTCCCACGCTCTTAAACAACTTCAACTTTATAATAAAATTTCAATTAAATGCTCGAACTTTAAAATATAACCGTTGAGTATTTAAATTTTTAAAAACTATAAAAATTAAATTTTTGTCGCAAATAACGCAATTAGGTGTCAGACGCATGAGTGAGATTTTCATATTCTGATACCGCATGGCATGTGAAGTAAATTGTTGACGTGGCACACAATAAAGAAAAACACGCTAGCAAAGTGACGATGCGGTACATGCCACGTTATTAAAGTGCTGACATGGTAGGAATACAATGTGATTTAGTGTAAAATTATGGGATTTCATGTGATTGAACATAAATTTGAAATTTCAATTTATTTGAAAATAATAATTCATTTATAGAAAACTTTTGAATTCAAAATAATAATTTAATTAAAAACTCTAATTTGATTTGAAATCATTTTTAATTCAAATTCTAATTTAATTTAAAACGTTAATTTAATTCAAATTTTTTGCATCAATTATCTACTTCAAGAAAATAAATAAATAAAATAAAAGACAAGACTTATTGCCCTGAATTTTCAAATAGAAAATTAAACGGAGTAGAAAAAAATTACAAAGGAAATATATTTGTAGAGACCAATAAAGTCCCATCCGTGAGCTATGGACGGTTTGCTCCTTAAGAATTAGTTTTGGAGGTACAAGAAAGAAAAAAGAAATGTCAAGCTCTGATCAAATATCAATAAAGTAGAAATCAATATTCAGTCTCAAAGGAACAAAGCGGAGAGATTGTTGTTAGCTTCAAAGAATTGGGATATTGGGGATATGTATCTCATTACAAAATTGTACAACACATATACAAAGTGAAGATATGCTGCGAGGCAATGCCAAGTAGAATAGCAACACAACAAAGGGCAAGAATCCTCCACTACCTATTCCAAATCTTCTTCTTGTTGTCCTTCACTCCTTGAACTTGATCTCTGTTAATTCTGGTATGAGGAGTGGGTCTTTGCAAGGCAGTGGAGACAGGCTTTGTCGTTGTCCTTGAAAGCCTTCCTGTTGGTCTTGGTGGGTCGGACCTCCTAATCTTCTTATCAGTTAGAGGTGGCGGATTCATGTTGTTTTCTATTCCTCCAATGCTGAACTCCCTTTTTCTTCTCGACTGGTGGAGGCTGTAGCCAGTGCCTTTCGCTGCGGTATCCCCATTATTTGCTGAATGACTTGTGGGGTTTGAGCTTCGTAATATATGAGGTTCAATGTCACTCACATATTCATCTCTTGACATTACTTTTGCTGCCTCAGGTGTTGTTCTTGATTTGTCAGGACAACTTGGCGTTACTTTGTTATCCAACTTCCGTTGCTGTTGTTGCTCCCAGATCAGTATGTCTTCAAGCTCCTTGATCTGTGGTAACATTCAAAACGGAAATGTTGTAAATTTTTTCTTTAGAATATGGCTCTTGATAGAGTCAGAGATTAAGGAATGAAAGAAGAACCTTTTGGTGAAGTAAGGACACTGAGTTGTCATCGTGCTCTTTCAGCCTTCCCTCTAACTCCTTAACCTGGTAAAACACAGTAAGCTTAGGTAAGGTGCTTCATGCTGCATTTGACCTTAAATACTGAAAGTATTATTTGATGTTGCAGCACCTTCTGCTGAAGAATATGCGAGTTTGACTCTGATTGTTGTATCTTTTCTCTCAATTGGTTTTCTAGCTCTCTCACCTGATTGACATAAAGAGGTGTAGTAGTTAACCTCCAAACATATTTAATCAGGACAGCAAACATAGACTCCAACTCCGACTTTGCATTCTTAGCATTCTTTATGCACCATATAATAGTAAAAGATTATTGCATCCTGCGAACTTGCTTGATAGAGAAATAGTCTTGCATCTAGGTGTGTTTCGTGATGATACAATAGGAAAAACACAAAAACCGACTCCTGTTTCAACCTCAATATACAAAATACATAAGAGGTAGGAGTCCTTCTAGTTCATTCTACAAGAAACAAGAACATAGGGAAATCACAGGACAAAACTGACCTTCTGCTGAGACATTGTGAACTCTGACCGGTCACGATCGTGAAGCCTGTTCTCTAGGTCCTTGACCTATAACAGAGAGAAAAGATTTGGATTTAATCACTATTGCTTCCTCTTTCTGTTCTTAATGTTTTACCATCCTATGGGGGGTGAATTGACTAAAAGCAATATTATCCAAGCAAAATAACCTTTTGTTGGAGGCTATTGCAAAATTCTTCCTTGCTTTGCAAGCTGTCAGAAAGTTGTGAGAGCTGCTTCTCCGACTGGCTGTATAATGTTGTCCTCAACTCTAGTTGACTTTCTAGTTCTTTGATTTTTTCTTGTTGGTTTTTGTGGATTTGATCCTTACCTCTATTTTTATTTTCAAAGTTCTGTAAAGTCTCCCCTAGCTCTTTCAAAGATTCATCTTTGAATCTGCATTCTTGCCTTGCTTTATCAAGCTTCACGAAGTAATGTAAAAAAAAAATGGAACAAATTTTGAACTCACTACATTATATAGCTTGAAGGGAATAAATGGGAGGAAATAAAAGCCATACCATCACTTTCATCTTTTGAAGCTCTCCTGTATCAACCTGCTTCTTGGCAGGAGCCAACTCAATCCCTCGAACACGAGTTGCAAAATTTAAAGAACCAACAGTCTCGCTTAAGTCACGTTCTGAAGGGCTGATTTGAACAAACATTAATGTCTTTGAATCACCTCCTGCAATGCAGAATTAAAAGTCTCATTACAAAAACAGAAGCAAAATTTTAAGATATTTACCGATTGGTCAGAGTGGAAGGTGCAGTATCTTGAATTTACCTAATGAATCTTGAAGCAAATGCGTCAGTTTGGAATTCCTGAAACCAGAAGGCAGACATTGAGGGGGGGGGGGATTATCAGAATATAAGTATTTAGTACTACAGCAATTTGAAATCATGCAAGGTCAAGTAACAACCTATATGGGATATGACTGCTTTTGGAAGCTAAGGCGGATATAACATCTCCAAGTGCTGAAAGCGATCTATTGATATTTTGAGCTTCCTTGAGACGTTCTCCTTGAGCATCGGTCTTTGCAAGTCTCTCACTTCCAGCTAGATCCACAAGCCAAAGTTTGCTCCTTGTGCATTCTCCATTCATTAGATTTTTTGCTTTAACCATTATGCAAAGCATGCTGAAAACAATTGAAGATATCTAAATGATTAATGGATAATGAAAAAATCAAAGAGAGAGAGAGAGAGAGAGAGAGAGAGAGAGTAATACAATAACAACAACCAAAACCTTAATTCCAAATTTTGAAATCCACCGTTTGAGAAACAAATATATGATAAAAGAAAAAAGAAGAACATAAAACTAAATTTTGAAACAGAATATAATACAAAAAAAATAACAATGAAAATAAAAACAATGAAAAAAGAAATAAAAAAAATATTCATAGAAATTTAAAATAATAAAAGAGAAAATTTAACTATTTCAGATTTTTCTATATCACTCATTTTTATCTAAACTTATCTTCTCAACTAAATTTTTGACACTTATATCTTTATAGATAAACTGCATCCAGATTTTCAACAGTTTATCTTGACATTTTACTAAATGTTCTATATTTAAGATCTCGCATCTCATAACCGGCGCGTTTTTGGATTTTCATTGCATATGTACAAATCACTTTAAACGATAATTTCGTATTTTATCCACAATTGAACTCACTCTTAATTTAATACGTATCTCTTTATTTTTAATTCTATGATTTCTAGTTTTAACACACATCTATCTGAACATCCTTATTTCATTTACAACCACTTTATACTCTTATTGTTGTTTAATAATCCAACATTCGGTATCATATAATAATACAGGCCTTACTGCAACTCTATAAAACTTTCCCTTCAGTTACAATGGTATCGTGCAATTGTAAAAAACTCTAGATACATTTTTCTATTTTATCTGACCCACTTGAATTCTATAATTTACATCCATATCCATATTGCCATCATTTTGAATGATAGATTCAAAATATCTAAAAATTTCACTTTTTGATACGTTCTGTTCATGTAACTTAATCGTTTTTTTATTATTTTGATTACTGCACTAAACATACGTCTTATATGTTCAGTTTTTTACCTATTCAATCCAAATTCTCTGAATTCTAGTTTGTCCCTCCATAATTCCAATTTATCATTAATACCCTCTCTAATTTTATCGACTAGCACTATTTCATCTGCTAAAGGTATAAACCATGGTATTACTATTGCAAAAAGAAGGGAACTTAATACCGAATTTTGATGAAAGCCAATATTAATTAGGAAACTATTACTTAAACCCCCACAGATTCTTATATTGATAACAAACTCTCTCATACATATTTTTGATAAGCTTAATGTATTTCAAGGAGATTTTCTTTTTCATTAACGCTCACCATAATATATTTGTAAGAACCTCATCATATGTTTTTTCTAAATTCAATACCATATACAAGTCTCTCTTCTGCACTCTAAATGTCTCTATCAAATATCTTGGTAAGTGAATGGATTCCATGGTAGATCGTTCTAATATAAATTTAATTGATTCTGAGACACTTATTTACAATCTCAAGTTATGCTCTATTACTCTCTGACACAATTTTATATTATGATTCATAAGTTTAATTCTTTTATAATTAAAATAATCTTGTGTGTCTCCTTTATTTTTATACAATCGTGCTCTCCCTCCATGCTTGAGGCATTGTCTTGATTTACCAGATTTTGTTAAAAAGATCCGTTAATGTCACTATTTTCATTTCACCCAAATATTTCCATATCTCGGTAGGGAGCCATCGAGTCCTATGCCTTTATTACTTTTCATTTTCTTTAACGCCTCCTTTATTTTTTGAGAACGAATTTTACATTTAAAATCTCTATTAATATCCTCTACAGGTATTGCAATATTACCAATATCTCTTGTACTCTCAACATTAAAGATATTATCAAAATAATCTCTCCAACGATTTCTTATATCATTATTTCTTACAAGAACACTACCAGTCTCACTCTTAACACAAAGTTCCCATGTGCGGCTTCAAATCCCTCTCCATTCTCATTTACATGTCCATTTAGATTTCCACCTATAAATAACTTCTCTTCACTAGGTATGGTTTGTATAAAATCATCTAAATCTTCTTAAAACTATTGTTTACTAATTGCATTTATACATATTTGTGGTGTATAAACTATCAAAGTCGGAGAGAGACAAAAGTAATATGATTATAAAATATCAAAGTCAAAGGAGAGGAAGCTCAAATGCAGAATAGTACCAATGGGATCGGCTACTATGCTCATTCACATTATTAGAACCAATTGCCCTGGCATTGCTCCCAGCCTGCAGTAGCTTCCAAACTTCGCCAATGTTATTAACTCTGGCTTCCACAATTCCAGGTAAATGATTAAAACCTTCTGATGCTTGCTTTATCTCCAACCTTGACAAGTAAAATTAAAAATTAAAAGCTGGGAGTCAGTTCTTAGGCAAATAATTGTCTGGTTAGATGAGTTCATGGTGCTGAAAAGCTATTATGCCTTCAAATTTAGGCAATAAACCATGAAGAACCTTATTTTACCTTTTAGAAGTTGGAGATGCTCCAAGCAAGTCTCTGATCTGTTCATTGTAAACCTCAAGCACACTGACAAAGATGTTATATTTAAATGTTTCACATCTCTTCTTAGCAATCAAAAACAACTGCTCAAGAGTTCTATAGTTGACTCCTCGGTTCTGCTCTGTACCTTCCATTGTGAAAGTTTTACCTGTTCCAGTCTGCCCATATGCAAATATACAAACATTGTAGCCATCTAACACTGAAATCACCATTGGCGAGGCATCCGCAAAGACATCAACTGTTGAGGAAACAGAAAATTTACATCTTGGTTTTGGTCCGAATTCAGATTTCAAAACAATTACACAATAATTCTGCATGCATTAAATAATATCTATTTAACTAAAATAATCCTCATACCTTGATCATCCTTTGGGGTGTATACTTGGTCAAATCTGAAAATCTTCTTGCTGCAACCACCTGTCTGGATCCCAATATCTCCATCCTTGGCTGCATCAAAGTCTACAATGGTTGCAGACCCAGAGGACATTTCCCCGCTATTTAGTGGACGACACCGGCAGAACACCCTTATATTCCCTGTGATTATTAAGCAGCCATAGTCAATGAGTTACCTAAACATGAACGAGAGTTAATAGGTTAATGAGTTACTTGAAAATCAGTGACACTTGCCTTTTGCCTCTTGAACTTGGTTAAAAAGCATCTTTCTTTTTGCTTGCTCTTCACTATACTTCACTTTCAGATCTTCACACTGAGCAACTGCAAAGTGATTCTGTTAAGCACATCTACACCAACATTGAATAAAGAAGCCAATGCATTGTAGTAACTTACCCAAGGCTTGAACTGCAGAGACCATTTTGTTCAGCTCAGGAATTGAACCGGCACACTCATGTGCTTCACAGGCAAGCTGGGAGTATTCCCCCTTCAGTATCTGCAAAAGATTTGAGCTAACTGACATGAAATAAGAACCAAGATGCAAGGAACATTTCTACAAGGAATAAAAAAGTGACATCCATAAAAAAGAAAAAAAAATATGATGTTACCTTTATTTTTTCTTCTAAATTTTTTACCGCTGCAGTCCAGAGCTTCTTATCATGCTCATATCTAGTAGAAATGCTCCTCAATGTTTCTTCTTGTTTCCCAACAGTTTGATCTAAGCAACAAAGTCTCATTAGTAACCGAATCATAGAAACTGAGAACCTTAAAAAAGGGTTGCTTGTTATTTTCCCCTACTCCTAGAAGGTCTCAGCATTGGACGCTGCAACTTTTACCATCTATCCTTCAATCATGAGAACTAGAGAGAGTTCAAGAATGAAGTTTAGACTTTTCATCATCCAGCTATGGCAGGTTCAAATGAGTACAATGGAAACAAGCGAGACAAGATAAAGAAAGTGAGTCATTTGTTAGATCATCAAAAAACACTTCTTCAAAGGTCATTCCTCTTTCAGAAGAGCTACCAGACATTCTTCTAGAAAAAAAGAACCCAAGAAAACTCAATAAAAATCACATCTTACCAAGAGAGCATGTCTGCAACAATTTATCTCCAAGCTCCAGCCTGATTTGCTGGAGCTCCTCATTTGCAGCAGTTAATGACATCAAAGCCTGGTAGCATTCGTCAGTCTTGAGTTGGCACTGCATAGTTAATTCATCTATCTTCTTCTCATACTTGTCTGTTGATTGTGTTTGCATGAATTTCATCTGCCACACCATATAAAAAGCAAAACATCAATAAGAAACATCAAGAACCCATGCCCCAAAGCTACATTTTGAATTCAACTCTGCATCTAACCTGGGTTGAAGATACTTGGATCTCAGCTGCACAATTGTTACATTCAAGATATTCATGCTTCTCTGGAAAAGCTGAAAACAAGTTCATGACAGGTTAAATAGATTTCTCAAAACTCAAAAGTATGTCCAGATAAAATAACGAAAAACATATTAGATTACATGTTTGCTTTGGTGCTTTCCTAATGCAAATCCCACTAACAACTGGGCTTCCATGGACTCCTTCAAATCTTATCACGATTTCCCCTTCCTCCTTAAGATTGACTCTCAAATCAACAACTTGCAATGGCTTGTTGGCTCCAACGATGGAGAAAATATCGAATTCAGCAAGAACCTGAAAACTTCACAGATTAACATGGCTAACAAGAATCCAACCATTAATCCCTAGGTTACCTATGAAGTTATAACTACAAACGTTTATAGTTTAACTGACTTGCCTTACAATCCTGCACGAAAACTTCAAACACCCTCATTCCTTTGGGCCCATTTGTGTTTATAATCTCAGCGAAATGAAGATCAATAAAATAGTCTCCAGATGGGAGACTAAGAAATCGATAGGAAAAATTTCCCAACCGTGCGGACTGGTAAAGTACTGGGTAATCACCACCTTCAGAAATATACTCCTCGGTTCTTAAATCACTCCCACCTTCGTAAAATAAATCACCATGAAAATTCATACCGGAGTCCTCTTCAGCCATAGCCTCACCCCCAGCATTTACAAACATCACAATTTCCCCTATGGTTCAAGAGAAAAAATAAATAAAAAATAAAAAATAAAAAACACACACACACACACATTGTCAAAATACTTGAATTGGATCATTTAGATCAGAATAAAACCATATTTCGACCCTGAAACCCTGATTTTCTAGAACTTTCCAGGCAACAAGAGAAGTAAAACCAAAGACAGAAGATAGTTCAATCTTTTTGCAGAAATCATTCAAAGATAAGCTAGATCTGAGATAATACCTAAGAAATTGAACAAAAAAGAAGATAAAAATATCTTAAGAAAACCTAATTCTTTTTTCCCAACCTGTGCAATTAGATCTGACGAACCCAGATGAAATAAGCCTCGGACCCGAATCGCAAAGCACAGAATCAACCAAAGATAACCCGTCCTCCGAATTTTTGTTCCCTTCTAACGGAACTTGATGACGGCTCAGATTACTCTCCCAATCGGAAACCCTAGAAGAACTGAAATCTAGGGTTTCTTGGTCTTTCTGAAATGCATCGAATTGAACAGCTTCCATGGAATCAATTTGCCAGAATCATAGAAAGAAACGAAAATGATCTTGAAAGAGGGTAAAGCAAAGAGCTATGAAGAGTTTCTGGGGTTTGCGAGAGAGAAAGATAGGGGTTGAAAAAAAACAAATGTTTCTCCTTTCACTTTCTTGTTTTGTTTTGTGAGAAAGAGAGGGTTTCAAAATTCAAGTGTATATGACCGTTGAGAACAACCGAGCGCTTTCATATGTTTCTGGGGAGATATATCCACGTTCCCATCCTAGTCCCATTTTTTATTCTTGGTTTCCTTTTTTTATTATTATTTTATTTCTAATTTATTTTAGACCAATTGAGTGGAAATCCGAATCATGAGAAAAACAAATCTAAAATTATTTAATTTGAGTATAAGAAAAGGGCACTTATGTAGACAAGATCATTAAATTTAATTTAAATATTTCACAATTAAATTTTTTAATAAGATGCAAAAGTAATATTTATTTGAATAATATCAGAACGATTAAATAAAATGAGTTAAGAAATAAAGGCAAGAATTTAGTGTGACAGATTTTCTAAATTTTTTTTTGATACAAAAAATATTTTACTAATTCAAAATAGATTATTTTATAAAATTTAGTTCATTTAATTATCAAATTATTGGCACGGGGAACAATTTATACTATCCTCACTAACGAGAGGAGAGGACTGTTTCCTTGAAATTTTAGCTAAAATTTTTTAACATGTAAAGTTTTAATTGTATTTTTGAAAATATGTCCAATAAAAATCCTTATTGACACTAAAATTGTTACTAAAAGTTGAAAAATATGGATTAAAAAATCATTACAATATTATTAAAATGCTTCTTAAGTGCTATTATCAATTTAAAAAAACATATAATATTTACCTTCTTTCGCTCTAATCTTTCCATTTATAATCTGTTGGAGGTGGCTTTGATTTCGAAAATAATAATTCTGCTAACTCGAACGGAATAATTTGGTCGTTTGGTGATCTCAAATGATAAGACTTGCAAAAAGTGCTCTAGCAGGGAGATTCAAACGCTTAAGTTAGAAAGCAGTTTTCGAGAGATATAAAACAAATCGAAAGAAAGCTTTCTATTGTGCACAAGACAAGAGAGTACATAAGCATAATTATAAGAGTCTGCCTACGTTGCTTGATTGACTAAACGAAATATATATTATTATCTGGTGTGAGAGACGTATGCATCTGGGGCGTTAAAACTCTAGTTTCCGTATAAAAAATATCTAAAATTACTGGGATCATGATAAAAGGATTCCAAAAGATCTCAAACGCTATCAATTAGGAAAGTTTTGATGGGCGTAAAGATTTCTTTTTACGATTTGAAATTTCATTTTCGTTTACGAAAAATTCTGTCAGTATTTTCAGAAGAAGTGAATGTTTGCCTCATGAGTTCGAACGATAATCATTGAGCACCAGGGAGGTGCTGTGACCGAGCGACTATCTATCGATCAGAACTTGGTCGATGAACACCAAGTGAGTATAGGGATTTTGGAAATCAATAAGAAATTTGGCCTTAATTCACCCATTTGAATAATGTCTTGCAATTTTCATGATTTTTTTTTAAATTGTTTGACATCGAATTTATGTTCTTTTAATTTTTAGAGACACCTTTGAGATTTTTTAATAAAAAAAAACATTAATTATGGTGAAAATACTCAAAACCCATTTAAGAAGGGCTTGATAATGACTTGGGACGCGTCTGATTGATCATTCCATATATCATCTTTAAATATGAGAAAGCGTACAACACAAATGTGATTTAGTTTTATATTGGTCTTTTTACCCAACCTGTGATTTTTTTTTTTTCGTTTCCAATCAACAACTATTTCTTGAATTTAATATTTTATTGTCACTTTAGCCAGCGTCCACTTTATTTCATGTTTTATGCAATTAAAGTAAAGTAGAGTCCACTCATCTTAAAATTTTATATATTATTTATGAAATTTTAATATCAATTACTCTTTATTATAATTTTATTAAATATTTAAACTTATATAAGTTATTTGGTCACATAATCTATTTAAGAAAAAAAAAATATTTTTTAAAAACAAAATTAGCAAACTGCTTCTCACTTAAATTTTAAAATTCTTATAACTTACATTAACTTATAAGCAAAAAAATAGTTCAAACATATTGGTACCAAGCAAAACATAAAGTTCGAATGTAAAGTGGGTTTGGGGTATAAATTCTTGATCCTATTCAAACTCGATTGCTTTTTAATTAACATTGTATCCTCTAAAGCTGTTTTGTGAGAAACTGAATAAATATTTATAAATGCAATTTTTTTTTTCTTTTTTTGGTGAAAAATTTTACAAGTGCATTTGAATTTTTGTGGTTTTCTATCTCACTGATTTGTATATATGATGCTAAACATGTTTTTGTATCTCTTTTAACAATCACTACTATAAATGTTTGTTGTCTCATTCTCAATATCACTGGTAATTAATATTATTTTTTATCCACTTTATCCATTTAATATCAAAATTTGCCGACACACTTACCATTGAGAGCAAGTCCTAAGAAGGCGTATCCTTCTTATCAAGTACCTTTGACAACTTGATTATTCTGTCCAAACGATCAAAATTGTACTTTGATTAATACAAAATATCATATTAAATTTTTTTAAATTGAGTAATCAGATATTTTATCTCTTTAATTAGAGATTTTAAGTCTGAACGTTGTGAATGACGAAAAAAGATTTGAGAGAACCAACACAAAAAATAAACTTCACAATACTCAAAGCGGATTAATCGAGTAAAATTCTTGGAGGTGAAAACTAAAACATCATTGGGTTTTTTTTTATTTTTAATTATTCAAAGCAAAACATGAAAAGGGTTTCTTAATAAGTTTCTTTTTCACAATGACATGCTTTTTTTTGGATTGAGCTTGTTTTGAAATATCAAAATTTCTTATGATATAATACAATATCATAATCCACCATAAGAAAAAAAGACATAAATGATTGGATCATAATCCACCATGAAAGAAAAATCAACGGTAGTTATTGAAACAAAGAATTTGATATTTTATGTGACAAACTAAATTATTTTTATTTTTAAGGGAAAAATTTTCAAAGCTTTTAATTTTATTTAATTAACGTGAAAATTTTTTTGAGCAGATAGGAGATGAAATTAAACTTGAATAGTTAATTTTTTCTAATTAATATTTTAAATTTTCTTATATAGAATTTTTGGCTCTACCCCTCTCGTTATGGTAATGAATGTTAGGGTTTTTCCTAAAAAAGAAAATCACAAATTTTCTCCGGTAAAATTAAAAATTACAAAAAAAGGGCAAAAATTTTTCATAGCCGTCGGATCTAATTTGATCTGACGGTCCAGACAAACTGACCGTTGAGCCTCTGCTTCAAAAAGGTGTCGAATCGTGAGCCTATCTTCATATTCTGCAAACCTACCGAGAGAGAGAGAGACAGAGAGAGAGAGAGAGAGCGAGAGAGAGTGAGAGAGCTTCATCTGAAAGGCTATTCAAAAGAAGATCAGTTGGAGTTTGAAGGGAATCGTCCATGGCTTCTACAATCGTTCCAGATCAAAACAGAGGTACTCTCTCTCTATCCCCCCCCCAAAATAGTTTCTGGGGTTTCATTTCTTCATGTTGTAAATATTTCTGTTGAATTCTTGAATGATCGTGATCATCTAAATGGATCTGAATGAAAAATTGATTCGTTTCGTCTTTCGTCAAATTAATTTGGGGCTTTTGGTGTTTCTTTCCGATTCCATGTTTTGAGCCAAATGGCTCCTTCCTTGATGGGGTTCTAAAGAAATTTTCTGGGTTTGAACGCGAAGAGAGATTCTCAATATGCATTGCCTGTTGCGTTCCTTCAAATCTATTTGAGGCTTCTAGCTTTCATTATAGATTCTATGTTTAGGGTTTTCTGATTAATGGTTTCTTGGAAATCTATCTTGAATTTATGATTTTTGAAGGTTTTCTTGTATTTTTTAACTGGAATCTGTATGTGTGGTTTGGTAGGGTTTGGTACAAACTGGGTTTTTTCTTGATGGGGTTGCATTGCCTTATTCGTTTCTTCTTTTGTCAAAAAGATTTGGGGCTTCTGGGTTTCATTATCGATTCTATGTTTAGTGTTTTCTGATTAATGGGTTCTTGGAAATCTCTCTTGAATTTATGATTTTTGAAGGTCTTCTAGTACCTTTTTTTTTTTAACCGGAATCTGTTTTTGGGTTTGGTAAACAGTGGGAAGGGAAGGAAAAGAAGAGAAGAAGGTGACTGGAAAAGGAAGAAATCGAAGGGCTTTGGGAGATATTGGAAATCTTGTCACTAATAAAGGAGTTGAAGGGAAACCTCAGAATCAAGATCTGAATCAGATTTCTCGCCCCATCACAAGGTCTCTCTCTCTCTCCCTCTCTCACATATCCTTGAAATTTTAAATTGGATTTAGCTTAACCTTTCTTTGTTTACTACTTGATTTTTTAGAAGATTCGGTGCACAATTACTTGCAAACGCCCAACAAGCTGCAGTAGCTGAGAACAACAACAACAACAATAACAAGGTTCTTTTCTTCCTCTTTCTCTCCCCCTCTATAAATGAATTTCTGTCTCTTGGATAATTTAACTTTGTTTTTTGGCTCAGTATCTGATTGTTTATTTGCAATTTTAGCAGAAGAAAGTTGAAGCGAATGTAGATGGGGCTAAAGCAGCAGCAATCCCCAAAAACTTGAAGAAAAGAGTTCCTTTGAAGCCTAAACCTAAGCCTGAGAATGTTATTGTAATCAGTTCTGACACTGAGAAAGAAGAAGATATCAAGAAGAAGAAGGAAAGCAAGCCTTCGAAGTCCTCCAAGAAAAAAATTCATAGTCTCACTTCAGTCCTTACTGCTAGAAGCAAGGTCTGATTTTTTGTTCTTTATTTTCTTTTTCTTTTGTGCTTTTTTCTGTGTGTCCGATTTCTTGTTTTTCTTTATTGTTTTTCTGCTGTTGTAGGTTGCTTGTGGATTGACAAATAAGCCTAAGGAAGAGATTGTGGATATAGATTCTGCAGATGTCAACAATGAGTTGGCTGTTGTGGAGTATGTTGAGGATATGTACAAATTTTACAAGCTTGCAGAGGTATTCTTTTAGATGTACATTTACATATTTTGTCTGTTTGTTTGTCTTTCTGTTCATTAATTGGTGCTTGTCAATTATGTTTTCTGCTGTACAGAATGAGTGCAGAGTGCATAACTACATGGATTCACAGCCTGAGATAAATGAGAAGATGAGAGCAATTCTAGTTGATTGGTTGATTGAAGTTCACAACAAATTTGATCTTCTGAAAGAGACACTCTATCTCACTATAAACATTGTTGATCGATATTTGTCTATGAAGATGGTTCCAAGAAGGGAGCTGCAGTTAGTGGGTATGAGTGCTATGCTCATTGCAAGCAAATATGAAGAAATTTGGGCTCCGGAGGTACGTCTTCAATTTTTTCAATAATGCCCACATTAAATTTTGTTATGCCCAAGCTTATTCAAACATTGAATTTCTGTATTTGCAGGTTAATGATTTTGTTTGCATTTCGGACAGAGCTTATTCTAACCAACAAGTTCTCCTAATGGAAAAATCAATTCTGGGTAGGCTAGAATGGTACTTGACAGTACCTACCCCTTATGTTTTCCTTGCTCGATTCATCAAAGCCTCAATTTCTGATGAGCAGGTAGACCCAATTTTTACTACTGTAGAAGTTATTTCAATATGCCAAAAGGGACTTGTCTAAATTTCAGTCTTGTGATTTGATTTTTGGTAGTTGGAAAATTTGGTCTACTTTTATGCTGAGCTTGGAATAATGAACTATAACACCAGCATAGTGTACTGCCCCTCCATGCTTGCTGCATCAGCAGTCTATGCTGCCCGCTGCACTTTGTCAAAAATGCCTGCTTGGAGTGAGACTTTAAAGCTGCACACTGGTTTCTCTGAACCCCAGTTGATGTAAGTCCCTTTTACACAATTTCTTGTACAAATTTCTGTATCTCTGTTAGGATCATTGTCTTGTTATGGTTTCTGAACATGTATGTCTGTTTTTTGGCTATGCAGAGACTGTGCAAAGTTATTAGTTGGCTTTCATGGTGCAGCGCCTGAAGGAAAATTGAGGGTCATTTACAGGAAATACTCAAATTCTGAAAGGGGTTCTGTTGCTCTTCTTTCACCGGCAAAGTCGTTGCTTTAGACTTTTATCTATTGCTCTTCTTCCACCGGTGAAGTCTTTGCTTTAGACTTATGTTTTCTTTTTAAAGAAAAATTGGGAGTTTCTTTAATTTTTTTGTTTGAGATGTCATGTCACTGTCAAGTCAATATATGGATTGGTCGGACAGTTTAGTGGTTTCCATCTAATTCTCCAATACAAGGACTTGTTCATACACAATTTGTTCAGATATGAGGGACGTTGTTCAGATATAATAGATTTATTCAGTGACGAATGTGTGGCCCCAATGATTAATTCAACCAAAGAGGGTGTAGATGTAAATTTTGGGGAATGAAACTGAAATTCCGATATTCATCGGTTTGCAAGCATTATGAGAAAGCATTGTTGAAATTTTTCTCTCTCTTTGATTAATAGATTTTGGAGGGGTTCCAATAATGTTAAAAATTATGAAAAAATTCCCAGTGCCACATTCTCAACTATTCCTAAAGGGTCTGCAAAAGCCTCCAATTGCCAAGTGATGAGCCCATACTTGAATATGACTCGGGTAAAAGATTTGATGTTTTTAATTAAAGCTTTAAAACAGTCCGAGGAGAAGAAGAATACCAATCTGCACCTGCATCATCACTTCTGTGTCACCCTAAAAAATGATCTTCATTCAGCCTCCATCCTGTAGCCAAAGAAAAAGCAAGCCTAGCCACGCTATACCAAGGATCAAGAAACATCAGAACAAAGTGACCTAGCCAAGAGGAGAGTTTGACCGTACACCGCTGCAGCACATTACCTCGAACCAGCACAGGTAGCTAATTGAACCAGTGGCATGAGTGATTGAAGTCCTTGATAATGGGAAATAGTTGAAGAGATTTATTTATTTATTTATTTTATTTATTTATTTTTTCCCCCTAGAATCCAATATACCTTCCATTGTGCTTGTCTACATATACCTGCTTCTCTGTTGTCCAAGACAAGGGGCAGGCTGGACTTAAAATAAGACCTATCCATCTCCAGAAGACAGTGGGAGACCCCATGTGGCTGCAAGCTAGAATGATTTAACTACGAAAAAGTGATGTTCTCAAGTTTCAGATACCATGTTATACCTTGGGCATATGTCTTCAGTTGCACTAATTCTGCAGTCAAGATAGGACCCGACAAGGAGAGAACTAGCAGCAACCTTCTGTAGACAAAATTTTTGCCCCTTACGAATCTAGGCAGACTATTTGAGTTTCAAACTGGAAAAGGATGGCCAAACCTTGTCTTTTGGTCTACTAGATAAACTAATCTTACAGCGAATATCCCTCTGCAGTCCAGAATCTAGGCCGGTTCATCTGCTCCAGGAGAGGAAGGAATTGGAATCTTTCAAATATTATAGTGTCCCATGTTCTTGAGGTACGATTGATGAAGCATCTCCCACCAGAAAGCAACAACACTTGGTTAATAGTGACTACCATAGAAATAACTTCCCATAGTTGAATCTCTGGACACTAATAGTTGGTTGCG
Organism: Dillenia suffruticosa; assembly: GCA_033439265.1. NCBI lineage: Eukaryota > Viridiplantae > Streptophyta > Magnoliopsida > Dilleniales > Dilleniaceae > Dillenia > Dillenia suffruticosa. The sequence continues at coordinate 7,494,785 of JAVTVX010000027.1, forward strand.
CTGCCATAACTTTACCATTAAGATAATAATCAGGACAGTTGAACCATGGTTTATTAGCTTTCACACGCATTGCCAAGTCAATAGAGCACCCAAACTTTGTTAAAGGTGTGCATTCCTCTAAACCAAGTCATCCATCATGGTCTTTGTTATGTTACCTTTTGAATTCTAAGATGTGGTCCATATTGAAGCCATAGGCCAAAGTTTTGACACCATATTCCATCAAAATCACTTCTAAGTACAATTCAAAATATGGTGCATGGGTGGAGCTGAAGGGGGGAACGTCCTTAAAAATGGAAGCAATGTTCTCCATTTTTTAAGGTTGTACTTTTTAGTCGCTATATATAGTTTGTACACCTATTAAAAAGTATGTTTATTGTCATCAAACACCCATTGTTAATTGTAATCAAACAAACCCCTCTCACCCAAAGATGAAATTGAGAGTTTGAAACTGAGATTGGATATATATATCAATTGGAACATGTAATATATCAATTAGAACATGTATCATATATCTATGCCTAAATATACATATGTATTAATAGGTTACTATAATTGGCTTTTATTACTATTTTTTGTTTTTAGTTTCTATTTTTTATTCATATCTGATTGTATGCAATACTAAAATGATACTCAAAAGTGTCATTATAAATCCTTAATCCCCTTATTTCTTCCCTTAAAGAGAAAAGCTCATAGATACTTGACTCTAATTTAGAGAAATAACTTCATAACATTGGAATCCCATAAATTAATTTTTCTCTAAATTTATGTCAGATTACCTAAAACTATTTCATGAGTAATAATTATAAACTAAATTTAATATTATCATTCTTCGCTTCATTTTCTAGTTCGTGTACTAGCACAAGTATGCGGGCAGAGATTGCTTTTATGGGCCATTATTGGAAAACTTAAGGTTTAAATTATTGGGGCTGGTAAATGTCGACACTGTCGATGTCACCTTTTATTGTGGGATTGGGAAGAGTTACATTGTGTTCATAGTGTATTTTTGCTCTTACTTCATTCCATTGCCCTTGTTAATGAAGGAAAAAGGTGTGTATCTTGCCTATATATATTGGCAACTATATATAATATTAATATGTATCTGTGTATATATGATAGTAATATCTAGCTCATTTGCTAGTTGTGCCTTGGATTGGTCTTCAGGGATACATATGTAAAGGACAACTTCTCAAATTTCTTTTCCAAAACTCTCAAAAGAAGAATACCATCTTTGTCTTTTCAAAGGCTTTCCTAACCAACTTCCAATCCCAACATGCTCCAGTCAATTACCAGACATTCGCCTCAAATTTCCTTTATCTCATATGCACCCCGCTAACCTCATTCTCCTCGCCAATAACCGCAATCTACTGTACTAAAGATCTTAACTAAACCTAACTCACAAAAATCAACATCAAACAACATTACCAGTGAAGCACCAAATAAAGGATCCTTCCCCATTCATTCTTTCCATTGTTTCCCTGAGCGGTAATAATTGTAAGCGTTCTGTTATTGGATTCTTTTCCATCCTTATATCAATGATCAAGAAGTCACTTGTCTTTTATACCTTTTCAGTTTTTGTGGGGTTTGTAAAACTTAGAAATTATTTTGTGCTCTCTGATGATGCATCTTAAGAAATGGTAACGGGTTTAAAAAATAAGGATACAGATCAAGTAAGCTTCACAGAAAGAACTGCCATCTCAATTCTACAGTCTCTAGGAGTATATATTGATTATCCATTAGACATTGGATGCCACTCCTCATTACTGTTTCATTAGAGCTTATATTTTTTTTTTTTTTTTTTGAGTAAATAAAAGTTTTGGTGGTGATTGATTTCAGGGAAGAAGAACTTATGGAACGTGCTAAATCACTTAAAGTAAATACAGGAACAGACCCTGGAGCTGACCTTGGTCCTGTAATAAGCAAAGAGGTTATTGCAATCCACTGAAAATTGCTAGTTCTCGATCCTGCTTGATGTTCTTACGATCTTCCAACACCCCCCCTCCCCAACAAAAAAAACAAGTTGCCTCAGAAAGTCCAAATGGTGTCATATCAACCTTAACTAGCCTCAAGTCATAAGCTGGTATGTGTTGACCACATGAATCCATGTAATATATGCATAGTTTCTACTATTTAACTCGAAGGTTTATTTAAGTCTTCCTCTAGTTCTTAGAGCATCCCCGATGTCTGTGCTATTTTCTTTTTACCAGTGCATTTACAGGTGTTTTTATGCTCATGACTACACACACACACACACACACACACATATTTTTCTTATGTAATTGTTATGACTGGAGATACAGCAAGAGGACGTGGTTGCTGCGGTGGAATCTAGAGAGCATGATGTGCTGGCTCACAAGATGTTGTAGGTTGACAACTGCCGGAAGAAGAAGGAAAATGTGATTACTGACATGGAATAACAACCCAACCAAAAAATCTAAGAGGTTAGAGAATGTTAGAGGTGTATAAATGTAAGGGAGGAAATGAGAAAAAAAGACAGGAAGAGAAAAATTAGTTGTGAACTTCGGCTTTGTTGGGCAATTTTGCTTTGTTGCAGACTGATTATTTTCTATTTGGTTCTTATCAATGAAAAGAGCACATTGTGTTCCATCTTTCCGGTAGTTCTTTCTCATTATTCAATCCCTCTTTAAATTCCTAACTTTATGTGTAACATTTTGGTCCGACCTGCCGGATCTTCAAAACAGGGAGCATAAGGTGTGTTGATGGCTCAAACCAGAATGGAGTCCCGGCTTGAGGCTGTTGAGAAGAGCATAGCAGGTATTTTGGACGAATTTCTCTACTAATGCTCTCGCTTGGACAAGCTCGACAAGCTGGAGGAGATGATTTCGACGTGGTTAAAGCATAGGCCAGCGGAGAAGGAGGAAGCTTGTGCCTCAACAATGCCTACAAATGGAATCGACAATGGACAAGCGGTAAAAGAGGGAAGTATACCATGGAGGTAAATGGCGTAACTCCCAATTCATTCCAAATGATACCCATTGACGACCATCCGATTTCAGCGAAGAAGGTGGAACTTCCGAGCTTCAACGATGACAATCCCGCGGCATGGATTGCTTGAGCAGAATAGTACTTTTTCATCCACAAAACCGAGGAGATGAAAGTAACATTGGCCTTAGTATGTATGGAGGGATCGGCTCTGCATTGGGTGAGGTGGCTGCATGAGCAAAATCCAAACATCATTTGGACAGATCTGACAGTAGAGCTGCTAGATCGCTTTGGCTACGACTTGATCGCAAACCCCTACTAAGGATTGGCTTTGACGAAACAGCTTGCCGATGTTGAAGAGTACATCACCGAATTCGAAACTCGGGAAGCTCTCGTGAAGGGACTTAACAGCCAACTTTACTTGGGGTTGTTCCTCAACGACCTCAAGGAGGAAATTAGGGTTAGGATTCGAACCCACAAAACCCTAAATTTGGTGCAGACAATGAAATTGGTGAGAGAGAGTGAATGGCGGGTAAGGTAAATGTCGGGCGTGATCCACAGCCATCGAGTTCATTCGGAGCAAATTATTCGAATGGATCTGAAACAAACTATATTCGACCCTCCACTAGACTCGACCCAAGACCACTCAAATATCTTACCTCGTCATCTGCAAAAGACCCTCAATTTCCAAATCTCACGAGCCCTAATTTCACCACTAGCGATCGAAACCACCCTCCTATTCTCTCTGACGATCGAAACCCCTACAACCCTAATCTTTTTATGAACGACCGAAACTCCTCAAATCCCTACAACCCTAACCTCTCTGCAATCAATCGAACCCAACAACCCAACCAACGACCATCAACCACATCGATTAATAGAGGTACTCATAAACTCTTCCATCAGAATTACTTGGAGTTGAAATCGAAGGGATTTTGCTTCAAGTATCGCCAACCCTACCACCCTTTGCACAATTGTCCGAACAGAAGACTGCGAGCTTTGATTATGGGAGATGACGAAGATCACACTCTCAGCGGTGAGCTGAAAACCATGGAAGGGTGTAGCGAAGAAGTAGCGCTCTGTTAAGAGAAGAGCCTTGAGGACAAGGCTGTAGTTTCAGTAGGGGCAATATTATGACTAGAGATACAGTAAGGTGACGTGGTTGCTGAGGTGGAACCTAGAGAGCATGATGTGCTGGCTCCTAAGATGCTGTAGGTTGACAACTGCCAGAAGAAGAAGAAAAATGTGATTGTTGACATGGAATAACAACCCAACCAAAGAATCTAAGAGATTAGAGGGTGCTAAAGATGTATAAATGTAAGGGGAAAATGAGAAAAAAAAGGCAAGAAACGAAAAATTAGTTGTGAATTTCGGATTTGTTGGACTGTCTTACTTTATTGTAAACTGATTATTTTCTGTCTGGTTCTTATCAATGAAAAGTGCACATCGTGCTCCATCTTTCCAGTAGTTCTCTCTCATTATTCAATCTTTTTTTAAATTCCCAATTTTGTGTATAACAGTAATCCTCGACTAAGCTAATGCTAATTTTCTATGGCCAAAAGCAAAAGTTCTGCCTTATTATTTCCTCTTCACTAATGAGTGACAGTCCTGTTTCCTCAAACCTAGACCCACAGAGGATCCACTTCAGAGGAACAAATAGGTCTTTGGTGATGTTAGAGAGAAGAAAATGCAATTCTTCATGAGATTGATTAGATAGATAAGCTGGATGTTGAGAAGGTTTTGTTCGAGAATCAAAGACTTGGATGAAGTAGGTTAAAGAGGGTGGTTCTAACACTAGGCTTTTCCAATTGCAAATGGTAGGAGAGAGGAGTTTATTAGAGAACCAGAGGATGAAGTGGGAAATTTTATTACGAATCTTGTCTCTATTGAGGATACCAGTACGGGTATTTATAGAAAAAAGTGTGACCCTATAAATGAAGGTTTTGATTGGCATTCACTAGAGTTTTGAAGCCTCCTAGCCATAAAGAGACCCTCTAAAATCGATGAGATTCACGGAGCTCATGCTCTTTATGGTTTTATACTGACCCTTTTTTTTTTTTTGGATTCTTGGCATGCCTGAACTTGTTTATATTTCGATGAGATTGTTTGCCAGTGGGGTGGTGAATAAAAGCATGAACTCTATTTTTATAACCTTTATTTCTAAGAAAACTCACTTATTGAAAGTGAAAGATTTTATATCAATTAGCATTGCATTAGTGTTTGTCAAATCGTGACTAAACTTTTAGGTTGTGTGAAGTGTTTAGTAATATTGTTTTTTGTAATAAGAGGATATTTAATTAAAAGGTACAAAAATACATATATAAGTTGTTTAAATCAATGAAATGGTAATAAAATTTTAGAAATGAAACTCAAAATATAAATTTTGTAAAATTCAAATAAAATAATGAATTTCGGTCTAAGCAAACCCAAGAAAATCAACTTACACTTTTGCCCACCCATTCCCCCCCCTCTCTCTCTCTCTCTCTCCTTCCCCCCAAAAAAAGAATTTTTTTTTTGGCAGGGCAAGGGCACAAAACCTGGCTATGAGGGGTATTTTCGTCATAAAAATTTCCTAAAAATGTAAAACTAACAAACACCTCAATTTTAAATAAAAAAGTTATTGACCCTAAACCCATGGTTGCATCTAAAATATGGCATATTGAGTCCCAGGCCAATAGAGACAGGTGCCACGTGCAACCAGGGGAATCATTTGGTGGCAACCAAGTGTGCCAATTTTGTAACGGTGGTATATTCTGTGGTTGCTTATTTTGTTAAAGTGTAAGTGACAATCATATAGCTCATCTTATTAAATAATTTGTCATGCAGTGATTATAACAAAGTCACGATGCCAATAATTTTATTAAAAATTATTCAAAACATGTTAATATAAATTTTATATAAAATTTAATTTGGACTCATCTTTTTTATTTCTATTATAAGGGTGATTGAGTATATAACTGTGGTGCTACCGAATTTGCTTTTAAAAGAGTCTTAACAATTATTTTTCAATAAATAAATTATTCTCTAATCTGTCCAAATAGAAAAGGGGAAGAACTGCGGTTCTCTGTTAAAGAAAAACCATAAAAAAAAAAAAAACAAAATATGAAAATTTGACGTTTTATTAAAAAATTTAAATAAAAGCTATCTAAAAATAAATACTTTTCAAGAAGAATTTTTTATAGGAAAAAAAATGTTTTGTAAAGTTGTTGCTGACAATCTGGCGCAGACTTTTATCTTTCGTTTGAGCAGACCTTTCCCTCTCTCTCTCTCTCTCATCTCACCTCCTACGTCACTCCACAAATACAGCACCTAACATCGCCCCACACCCCACTCAACAAAGCTATCCAAAACGCACACGGCTAACGCAGTCTCTCTCTCTTATATCAGACAACACGTCAGCCTGCTTTCCGTGCCACAATATAAATACAAATTTTACGGAGACTCGCAAACACCAAGCCTCAAGGATACAGGAAACACACACACACACCCTCTCTTTCGATTTCTCTCAGATATATCCAAAGCGGAGAAAGAAATGGCAAGCATGATCGAGAAATCACAAGAAGAGCAACACCCACAAAAGGCCTTTGGCTGGGCTGCCAGAGACGCCTCTGGTGTTCTCTCCCCCTTCAAATTTTGCAGAAGGTTTCCAACCATCTTTCTCTTCTTGAGTTACCCTTCTACTTCTCTCTTCCCTTACTGTTCAGATTGTTTCCTTGGTGTTCTATATCCAATGCTTACTATCGTCATTATATGTGTGGCAGAGCAACTGGCGATAAGGACGTAACATTTAAGGTGTTGTATTGTGGGATTTGCCACTCTGATCTTCACAGCATTAAAAATGAATGGGGCAACTCCACTTACCCTCTTGTTCCTGGGTAGGTACTAGTATTAATTTTCCATCAAACATCTTCCTCTCTCTCTTTCAATCGTTTTACAAATTGACAAACAAAATGCTGCAGGCACGAGCTTGTGGGAATAGTGACAGAGGTGGGATGCAAAGTTCAAAAATTCAATGTGGGAGACAGAGTAGGGGTAGGATGCTTAGTTGGAGCATGCCACTCTTGTGACAGCTGCTCCCAACATCTCGAAAATTACTGCCCCGAAATGGTTCTAACCTACAACTCTAACGACTACGACGGAAACATCACTTACGGAGGCTACTCAGACATCATGGTTGTCAATGAGCACTACGCCATTCGGTTCCCTGAAAACCTTCCTCTTGATGCCGGAGCTCCTCTCCTTTGTGCTGGAATCACAGTTTACAGTCCCTTGAAGTATTATGGGCTTGACAAGCCCGGTTTGCATATTGGCGTTGTGGGCCTCGGTGGGCTGGGCCATGTTGCTGTCAAGTTTGCGAAGGCCTTTGGTGTCAAAGTGACTGTGATTAGCACCTCACCTGCCAAGATGAGTGAAGCTATTCAACATCTTGGTGCTGATGCATTTTTGGTCAGCCGTGACCCGGAACAGATGCAGGTAAAATTAATTAAAATTGCTTTAATTTACTATTCTCTCTCTCTCTCTCTCTCTCTCTTAAGAAATCAATTTTGTGATGTGGGGTAATGTTGAATTTGGTGAATAAATTAGGGAGCAATGGGAACAATGGATGGTATAATAGATACGGTGTCAGCATTTCATCCTCTGATGCCTCTCATTGGTCTGTTGAAGACCGGCGGAAAGCTTGTAATGGTGGGTGCCCCTGAAAAGCCGCTTGAGGTCGCAGCCTTTCCTTTGCTTGCGGGTAAGTCTAACAATGGATCGTCTTATTTAGTGTTGGCTTAATTCACTTTTTGTAAAGCATATGGTCTCAATTAATAGTACCTAAAAAAAATCACCCAAAAAATATTACAGGCAGGAAAACAGTAGCAGGGAGTTTGATTGGAGGATTGAAAGAGACACAAGAAATGATCGATTTTGCCGGAAAGCACAACATAACAGCCGACATTGAAGTGATCCCCATGGACTATGTGAACACTGCCATGGAAAGACTAGTGAAGGCAGATGTGCGATACAGATTTGTCATTGATATTGCCAACACATTAAGAGCTGATTAAGCTTCAAATTGTCATATGACTTTAGTATTTTTTGATATGAAAATGTTGTCGAATTAGTTTGAGTCCTTAAATCTTTGTTGTCATTTTGGTGAATTTGTATCAACTCAATAAAAGTGAGTTATGAAATATTCCAAAAATATAAATCAATTGTTTTTTTTTTTTTTCAATATCAAATCAATTGGTTTGCTAAAGACGTTTATGTTCTTCACACCAGTACAACAGAAATGGAGGTATTGCGAGCAATTTAATTACTTGCAAAAAACTGAACGCACGAGATAGATTAATCTCAGTAACCTGACTAACACATGCTTGCAACGGGTATACAAACATTATTATAAAAACTCCATTCACAGATTGTTGGAAAATATTGGGAGAAAAAAAATAAGTGGAAAATTGAAGGGTATTTATCAAGAAATGGTTGAGCCATGTAATCACTGTCCTAAAGAGTAGATTTCCATCTCTTTAAGCCTGTGGCTCGATACAGCTGGTTGATGGCATTCTACCCTCGAGGATACAACGCAACCTCTGCAAACATGCACATGTAAAAATAACGACCCAACGAGAATGCTGCAAAATTTTGAAATTCATAAGGAGAGGACTGAGTGACGGATCGATTTGGACAGAGAGGCAGAGAGACTCGGGCGACACTGTTTAGGGTTAAGGGGCTAACTATTATAAAAGTGACCCACATGGCTCTGCATAATTATGCAAAAACTTGGCCAAAATTTAGGGAAACTTTGAGGACTGGCACTTAAGCCCTCCAAACTTTGAAATTTTTTAACTAATTTCACTAATCTACCGTAGTTTATAAAATAAAAAATAACTAATATTACATTACCATTCCATAAATAATTTTTAAAATATTTTTCTCTTTTAACTATTAGTTATAATTATGGGTGTTATGACACTTGGATCGAGTTGGATAGTATTGACATCTGAGCTCAGCTCGAATGTTATTTAGGTAAGCGCAAGCTCGTGCTCGGGCTCGTTGAGCTTGCATTTTTGGATCTTAAGCTTGAGATTGAAATGTTATCAGATAGTATCGTCGGATAGTGTTATCGGATAATATGAATAATATATTTAAAAGAGTATATCTATAAACGTAATTTTATATATAAAAATTATTTTAAAAATATAATTACATATAAAAATTATTTTTAAAAAATATAATTAATGAATTTCGGATAACTTGTCGAGCTTTCGAGGTTAAGCTTGGTTTGACTGAGCTTGGATCAAGTTTTGGTGTCATGGGTATCCGCAAAACTATCCAAATATCATAAAAGGCCTAGTTATAATATTATATTAATATTTATATAAATAAAAATTACTCAAAATACATATATATTTAATTATTTAAATTAATTCAATTCGATCGAAATAAAAATGGTTAAAATCAATAACCACTCAAATAACCGAATTATAACTTAATTTTACTCAAAATTAAAATTGAAATTGAGTAAATCACTAGAAATATAAAAAATGGTTAAAAGCAATTTTTTGGGTTTTCGCCCGACAATGCTCACCTCTAGAGTCTAGAAATAACAAAAACTTGGCTGACAATTGTGACGTTGGTAGTTGGTACAATAACCTTTTCCGGATGAAATATTTATTTATAAAAATTTAAATAAGTTTTTCGGTGTAAGCTTTTTGCAGCCAAAAAAGTTGTGGGTCGAATGGTCGGAAAACTTCAATTTGATTTAATATGTCTAGTTTATTTTTTCTATTTTCACAAATTTTTATAAGAAATGTTAATAATAATAATAATAATAATAATAATAATAATAATAATAATAATAATAATAATAATAATAATAATACAAATAATTGAGGCATACTTTTGTAAGCAATTTCCGTTAATCTGAGTGTTGAACCTATTACGGAGTTATTTTTCCCTCCACTTGAAGAATCACCTCAGTGGTGTTCAATTTAAACTTTTCCAAAAAGAGTCATCATGCATGGTGTTTACTTGTTTATATAAAATCATTTTTAATAGTTAGGATTAAATTATTCATAAAACGTTTTTTTATAAAGCTCTAATTATATGCAGTCTCTTTTGTATTGAAAATTATATTTTCAAAACTTTCCTATGTTATATATTTAGACCTTGTAAATACGATTCACGACTCCCAAAGTTAGGATGAAAACTAAATCTTGAAGTAGATTTGAGCCAACTTCATCTATAGAACTTTGAGAATTGGAAATTAACACCCATCCCTGTGATATGTAGATGTGTATGTGATTAATTTATGATAGAGAAGAAAGGAAATTTTGCACATGGTGGCTGTTTTTTAGCAGGAGGCTTAGATTTTTATCGGAGAAAATGGACATCGTTGCTATAATATAAGTGATGCATGGGGCAAAGCTGAAATCGATTTTGTTGGCCATATTCCAGTTGATGGAGGTAGGTTTACTCCACATATACCCGCTCTGTTGACCGGAGTATGGGATCAGTGTGATAAGCACTTTTTGGGGGTCTTCGTGAGTGATTAGATCCGTAAATACTGCTAGAGAGTGCTCCAACAGGGAGGTTTCCACGCTTAAATCAGAAAGAGTAGCTATGAGTGAATTAAAAATAGACTGAGAAGAGTCTTGGGATAGTCTTTTATTGTTTCTATGTGATAAGTGTAGAATTCATGAACGTATCTGGCTGATTGCTTGTGTTGAATATTTATATAACATACCTGTATGACAAGTCCTGTATGTGTTTAGGGTATAAACTCTAGTTTTCTTGTATAGAAATTGCTGAAAATCTTCCGAAATTATTAAGATTGTAGTAAAAAAAATCTTTAAAAGATTTAGAATCCTATTAGTGAAGACAAGTTTAAGTTGTCGTGAAGATTTTCTTATTTATTGAGAGTGATTATCGAGATCTATTTCCTTATTGATAAAAATTCTCTGAGATCGAGGGAGGTTTCTATCCGATCATGGAAGGTTTAAATTTGTTAGAGATTTTTTTCTTACCAGGTGATCTCAAGTTATAGTTATCATATAATAGAGTTACTTTGGTACTTAATGAAATGCATCCACTGAGGAGTATGATAACTGAGAGGCCCCGGGCTAAGAGCTGGAATGACTAAGAGGTTAGGAAGTAATTGGTTCCCCGAAAGGGTAAAACTAAGAGGGTTGAAAGATATAAGTTAGGGTGCTCGATGAAAAAGTACTCAACCAAGAGACCAAAAGTATATTCGATCGTTCATGGACTTTATAGTCTAATGATTTGGGTGATTCTGGTCTTGCAGTAAAGGGCCGTTGACCATATACCATCATTTACCCCCACTTCTAAGGCTAGCTTGAAGGGATAGCATTAGGAGTAGAGTTAAGTTGATAAGAGCTGGGTAAATCAAAAAGTCATGAAAAGAAAATAGTTTTGGGTAAGTGGAATGAGAGCAAAAGTGGAGCATTAAATACAATACATGCTTTTTCGGTTTTCACAAATTTTCTAGGACGCATCTTTTTTAAGATAGTCTAGGATTTGTTGTAACCGTCATGACTACTCCACTCTTGTTGTTTTGCTTTCACTGATTGAGAAATTAGGATTATGAGGTTATAGAGAGAGAAGGGTTTAGAAAGAAAACTACAATAGTGATAATATGCAATTTATTGAATTTATTATTGTTATCATGGTTTAAATTTGAATTGTTTAATACCCTAATGGTTGTTTTTATTGAATTTTATTTTTAGGAGATTGAATTTGAAGGCTTGGAGCAATTGGACTTAATGAAGAAATTTTGGAGCTATTTAAACTCAAGTTATTTTATTGGGTTTTGAAGAAGAAAAGAAAAAGGAGTTTGAAATTAATTTTAGCATTTTTAGTAAAATTTTTAATTTTTAGTAATAGTTGTTTTAGTGGGAGAAAAATTTTGTAATTTACTTAATTTTAGAGACTCCAAGTTGATTTAGAAGTCTAGAGGAAAGAAAAGTGCTACTAAAATAATTCCATATTACCATTTTCAAGAAGGAGGTTGAAGGCTATATATACTCCTTAAAAACCCAAACACCAGGATCTTCTATAATTTCTCAAAGGAGGGCAGCATATTCTTCTTTACACACTTGGCTGGTTGCTATACCTTCTAGGACTTCACAGCTGTTCATTCCTTCTCCATTAGGTTTTTATTTTTATTTTTCTTAGGAACATTATTTTTCTTTATTTTCATGTATTGATATTTACTACCATGAGTGACTAGTTCTTTTATTCTGATTCAAGGGAAATTTTAATCGATTGTTTTTCATTGTGAGGTTATATTCTTAATTTAATTTATTACCTTTTATTTAATTATTCGTTGATTCTTAATTTATTTTTAGAGAAATCTAATATTGGTTAATCTGACAATTTAATTCAATATTAGTTTTTCTATTGCTATCCAGGAATTCAGTGATCCGTAATTATCATGAATGAATAGTATAAATAGCAACTAATTTAATTTTGTTTATGGGTCTTTTACCGGTATTCGTATGATATAGGGAATCAATGGAACAAAATTGAATAATTGTAGCTTTTCTGGTTATTTGTATTTTGCTTTAACTGTTTTCACAAAACTTAATGCTGTCATTATGTCAATATGGAATGCTATCATGCCTAGTTGATTAATAATAAGTTTTGATCGGATGCTACGTTTAGTCAATTAAATTAGAAAAACACAAAATTTATTACAGTTATCCTAATAAATCTAAAGTTGAATACTTGAATTGTAAGAATAATATTTTTAACCAATGATCAATGAGACAATCGAATATATGAACCATGGATCAGTACTTGGTAAATTGAATTTCTTCCTTAATTTTTGTATTTCACATTATTGATTTGTTTATTAATTTTAGGTTTTTAACTTTTATTTAACAATTTTTATTTTAGCGAGTTGTTGAAAATCCCCAACTTTACTTTTAACATTAATTAAGAGATTAAATTAATTAGTTCTTTTGGCATTCGACCTGATAACCACTATTGCTACAGTTATTGTATTAGGGAAAATCAGTATTAATTTGAGGGTTTCAGCAACCTAACCAAATTTTGGCACCATTGCCGGGTAACTATTTTGATTTCTTAGTTGTGTTATTTTTATTATTCGTTTTGCTGACGTCTTTTATTTTATTACCCGTTCTTCTTAAGGAAATGAATTGGAATATATTCCTGAAATTGAGAAAACTGCTCACCGATTGAGAAAGAAGGCCAAACACAGATCTATTTTTGAAGAAGAAGAGGAAAAGATGGTTGATCGTGAGAGAACCTTGAAGGAATTGGCCACACCCAATCTGAATCAATAACCATTATGCATTGAATACCCAGATCTTGAGGTAGCATTCGAACTTAAATCTGGTTTGATTACTGCCTACTTTTTGTGGTCTCCCAGGTGAGGATCCACACAAAACATGTGAATGAATTTAACGTTGTCTGTTCAAGTATGAAACCCCAAGATATGACCGAGGAACAAATTAAGCTAAGAGTCTTTCCCTTTTCCTTAAAAGATAAGACAAAGGATTGATTGTACTATTTACCTCTGGGTTCGATAAATACATGGAATGAGATGCAAATATTATTTTTGGAAAAATTTTTCCTTGCATCCAGGGCTACCAACATTGGAAAGGAGATATGTGAGATCAAGCAGATTAGCGGATAGACGCTATATGAGTACTTTGAGAGGTTTAAACAACTCTGTGCTAGCTGTTCATATCATCAAATACCTGAACAGCTCTTGATATAATACTTTTATGAAGGACTTCTACCCATGGATAGGAATATGGTAGATGCAACTAGCAGAGGAGCCTTGGTAAATAAAATGCTTGAAGAAGCCAGATAATTGATTACAAATATGCCAGAAAATTCTTAACAATTTGGGTTGAGAACGGATAGAGTTACGAAACGTGTCAATGAGGTAAGTCACTCTCACCTTGAAAATCAAAATTTTGAATTGACTGCTTTGGTTCGTTAGATGGCTGTAGGGCAAATACATGCAATCAAGGTTTGTGGCATATGCTCGATACCCGGACATCCTACGGATATGTGTACATCTCTACAAGAAGATTCTACTCATCAAGCAAATGTCGTAGGAGGATTTCCTAGCCAACCTCAGAAGAAGTACAACCCCTACTCCACTCATTATAATCCCAGATGGAGAGATCATCCAAACTTGAGTTACGGAATTCAAGGAGGATATCCTCCTCAGCAATTCAATAGGCCAACATATGCACCAACTCAATCATCTAATTTAGGTATGTCACTAGAGGATATTGTAAAAACTCTTGCGACTAATACGCAACAATTTCAATAGGAAACGAGGGTCAGCATTCAGGAAACGAGGGCGAACTTACAAAACTTGGGAAATCAAATCACTCAGCTAGCCAATTCGGTCAGCAATTTGGAGGCTCGAAATTCAGGAAAATTACCTTCGCAAACAATAGTGAACCCTAAGGAAAATGCTAGTGCAATGGTGTTAAGGAATGAAAAGAAATTACAATCAAAACCACCATCACCCAAAAAGAGGAATGAAAAGAAAGATGAAGAGGAAGAAGCCGAAGTTGCCAATAAAAATCCAATCAAGGTAAATTCTAATTCTCTTTTACCTATGAGTTCTAATACGATTGCACCACCTTTTCCCAGCAGGTTTGAAAGATCCAGGAAGGAGGACTATGAAAAGGAGGTTTAGGAAACTTTCAAGGTGGATATAAACACACCTTTGTTGGACGCCATTAAGCAAATATCCAAATATGCAAAGTTTTTGAAAGAGTTGTGCACAAACAAGACAATGAGTTGGTACCTATGCGAGTGCAAAATGGTTAACGAATGGTCATTGATTTTAGAAAGCTCAATTTAGCTACTTGAAAGGACCACTTCCCTTTACCCTTTATTGATTAAATGTTAGAGAGATTAGCAGGAAAATCATTCTTTTGTTTTCTTGATGGTTTTTCAGGTTATTATCAAATCGTGATTGCACAGGAAGATCAAGAAAAGACTACATTCACATGTCCATTTGGAACATTTGCTTATAGAAGGATGCCTTTCGGTCTATGTAATGCCCCAGGTACATTCCAAAGATGCATGCTGAGCATTTTTTCTGAATATATTGAAAATTGTATTGAGGTATTTATGGATGATTTCACTATTTACGGTGACTCGTTTGATAGTTGTTTAGGGCATTTGATCAAAATTTTGAAAAGATGCATGAAAACGAATTTGGTTTTGAACTACGGAAAATGTCATTTCATGATGAAAGAAGGCATAGTGTTAGGACATATGATTTCTCCTAGGGGTATTGAGGTAGATAAGGCGAAGGTTGATTTGATCAAGAGTTTACCTTACCCTACAAATGTTAGGGAAATACGTGGTTTTCTTGGACATGCAGGTTTTTATCACAGGTTTATTCAAGACTTCTCAAAAATTGCCTTGCCATTATCCAAGTTGCTTCAGAAAGATGTACCTTTCGAGTTCGAAGAAAAATGCACGGAAGCCTTCGACAAGCTCAAAAGCCTGTTAACTACTGCACCAATCATTCAACCACCTGATTGGAATTTACCTTTTGAGATCATATGCGATGCAAGCAATTTTGTTGTGGGAGCAGTTCTTGGCCAGTAGATTGATAAGAAGAGTCATGTCATTTACTACACTTCAAGGACATTGAACGCTACTCAATGCAACTACACCACCACCGAAAAAGAGCTCTTAGCCATTGTTTTTGCTTTAGATAAATTCAAATCCTATTTACTTGGTTTTAAAGTAATTGTGTATTCTGATCATGCAGCTTTGAAATATCTATTGGCGAAAAAGGAGTCGAAACCCAGGTTGATACGGTTGATTCTCCTGTTACAAGAATTTGATTTGAACATCAAGGATCAAATTGGAATTGAGAACTTGGTAGCTGATCATTTAAGCAGGTTAGTGAAGAAGGAAGATCCACTACCTATTTCTGAATCTTTTCCTGATGAGCAGTTATTTCACTTGAAAGGTATTACTCCTTGGTATTCAGATATTGTGAATTATTTGGTCACATACATCTTGTCTAGTAATCTTAGTAAGTCAAGGAAGGAAAAAATTCGATGTGAGGTGAAATATTATATGTGGGATGAACCTTACTTGTGGAAATATTGCTCTGACCAAATAATTAGGAGATGTGTCCCGGAGAATGAACATAAATCCATTTTAGTATTTTGTCATAGTTATGCTTGTGGGGGACATTTTGGGCCGAAGAGAACTGCAAGGAAGGTTTTAGATAGTGGGTTATATTGGGAGACCTTGTTTAAAGATGCTTACTTATTTTGTAAAAGCTGTGATAGATGTCAGAGAACTGGATCTTTGTCCCATAGAAATGAGATGCCCCAAACTCTCATTCTTGTTTGTAAAATATTTGATATATGGGGTATTGATTTATGGGTCATTTCCCTTCGTCTTGTGGATATGCTTATATTCTTTTGGCTGTTGATTATGTATCAAAATGGGTGGAAGCAAAAGCCACAAGGACTGATGATTCTAAGTCTGTTGTTGGTTTTATCAAGACTAACATTTTCAGCAGCTTTGGGATCCCTAGAGCCATCATAAGTGATCAAGGAAGCCATTTTTGCAACCGAGCAGTCGAAGCATTGATGAAGAAATATGGAGTGCATCACCGGGTTGCTACGACATACCATCCTCAGACAAATGGACAAGCCAAAGTTTCCAACCGTGAAGTTAAATCCATTTTAGAGAAAACGGTCAACCTGGGACGAAAGGATTGGAGTTTACGTTTAGATGATGCACTTTGGGCTTATCGGACAACTTTCAAAACACCAATAGGGATGTCTCCTTATAGGTTAGTCTTTGGAAAATCTTGTCATTTACCAGTGGAGGTTGAACATAGGGCGTATTGGGCGATCAAACGTTGCAATATGAATATGGATGAAGCCGGTGAGTTGAGGAAATTGCAATTGCAAGAACTTGAAGAGTTGAGATTGGACTCCTATGAGAAAACCAAGTTGTTTCACGATGGTATGCTCTTAAGGAAACAATTTGCGGTCGGACAGAAAGTGTTTCTATACAATTCTCGACTCAAACTCATGCCGGGTAAGTTGCGTTCTCGTTGGGTTGGTCGATTTGTTGTCACTAATGTATTTTCTCATGGTGCAGTGGAAATCAAAAGCCTTGACACAAACAAGAGTTTCAAAGTGAATGGACATAGGTTGAAGTTATTTCACGATGATATGGAGATTTCTACAATGTTGGACATTACATTGATATCTCCAAATTATTCCTCCGGCTGAATTAAACATGAAGACCGTCGAGCATAACGACGTTAAATACTTGCACTTGTTGGGAGGCAACCCAAAATTTTTTAGAGTTTGATTTAATTTTTAGTTATTTCATATTTTTTCAATTTTAAATGTTTTATTAGTGTTATTTATCCGTTCTCTTAATTTTTTTGTATGTGTTCAGCAATTTTCTCAAGCCACGACACAAATAGAATGACAGTCAGCTTTCGGATAGAAGCAGTCTTGGCATTAGGGCGTGATCTTGCGGTTTCCACAACCCAGTTAAATTTTTGGGCAGAAACACTCTCATCATTAACAGATGATCATGCGGTTTTCCGAAGGAAGTGCAAACAAAAACTGGACAGAAGCAGTCATCTTCATAAGGCGTGATCACGCGATTTCCGGCCTAAAAAACAAAAAAAGGGAGTGTCAGTTCTGAAGAAATACCCAAATTACGGTTTTCAGACGCAGTCATTCCCAATTTGGCCCCACACCAAAACCCTAACTTCGCTTCATCACACATCACCACTCCGAGAGCTCGCTTCGTTCATCCACCAATTGATCAACGCCATCTCTTCGATCATACCCTACGCTTCATTCTGTATCTCTCCCGCCGCACATCTCCGGTTTCAAGGGTGTCGTCAAGGTTTCGTACCGTGTCTCTTCCGCAATCGGTTTGCCCCCGAAAACCCCATCTACTGCAATCACTCCATCATGGGACAGAAGCGAACTCCCCAACATCGATATGGGCTTCGAGATCGCCTGGGTGCATCTTCCTCATGCGACGCCTCATCCAAACGCACAAGGGCTACAAACCCTAGCGACAACCTGATCTCCCGCTCTTCAGACAATCAACCGTCGCCTTCAGCAACTTCTTCCTCACATTCATCTTCGCAATCGCCTGCGACATCTCCTCAGCATCCAGCTTCGCCTGTAGGGCCTCAAGTACGATTGCCCAAACCAAAGGCTCCACCATGAAGGCCCCGCATGCTAGTTCCATGATCGACTGCAACCCTTTCGAGTGCCACCTCTGACACTGCAGACCCTGAAGCACCTACCCCTTCGATGGACCCTGCACGACACGCACACCCCACTTCCACTGAGCAACACCATCCTACACAGCCTTCTTCTTCCTGAAGGTCCAAATCGCGATCTCGAATTGCAAAAGGGAAAGCAATCCTCCCCTCACCACTTGCGAAATTGGGAGGCTGCCTCAAATTCACTTCTGCTAAGCACAAACGTAGGTATTTCAACATCTCAACCAGAGCCATAATTCCCTGCAAACATTTTCATGTTCCCATACTTGAATCTCTTGGATTACTTGATAGAATCATAGGTTTTTTATCTGCAATTGGCTGGAGCAACTATATGAATGTGTCATTCCCTGCATTTAAGGAACTCACATGTGAATTTTACACAACATTTCGGTTTGACACCTCTTCCCAATTGGCTGTAGACACCCCAGGTCTCATTGAATTCCGATTGATGAACCGAGCATTTCACTTTTCCTTGACGCAATTTAATGCAGCTTTAGGGTTTCTAGACACTTCCAGCTCCAACACATCTGCTTGTTCTCCTGTTTGTGATTACACGTCTCATTTTAACTCATATTGCTCTAGTATTTGGTCTGAATTGACAACTGATCCTATTAGCTTCAATCCAAGCCATTCCAAGAGTTATTATCTTAAGGATCATGCATTGCATGTCATACAATGATTTTTAGCCTTTAGTTTTTCTGGGAGAAAGGCTAGTTCTGCTGTTTGCACAAAACCCGAACTGTTTTTCTTATGGTCCATGACTCAAGGTCAAAAGGTTAATTTTGGTTATTGGCTTGCTACTCAATTTCGGAATGTTGTGAATTCTTCTGCTAGACCACTGATTCTTGGCTCTTTAATCACACATTTGGCTGTCAATTTGAAAGTTTTAGACTTGGCACATCACACATTGAATATTGCTTGTTCCGCCGAACCTTTGGATTTTGGATGCTTGATGTGCATGGGTATTGTTTCTATGAAGGATGGCATTTATCATTTCACCTCGCCGGATGATATTCGGTCGAGAGTTCCCTCTTCTTTTGTAGGTCCCTCCGCTGCTGCATGTTTGTCTCACTCTCCTTCCTTAGCTCAAATAGTCGACGACTTGCAGAAACACATCTCTCAGTTGGAGCAGAACATACAAGCGCTCGCGACTTTTGTGGGATTTCAACTCCCATTCCCGCCATCACCTTAGGGGAGTACTCTCATTTTTATCTTCCTTGTCATTGTTCTCTTTCATTGCCTAGCATCTTTCTTTTCTGAGATTCGTTTTCGATTGTGCTGGTTGTGGATTTCTTTAGCATTGTGTCTTACCTTTCTCATCTTTTGCATACATTGAGGACAATGTAGCATTTAAGTGTGGGGGAGGATTTTCATGCCAATGTCATTTCTTCTATTTTTCTTTGGAACTTCATACTCTCTGGATCTTGTCGGATAATGATTTTGAGTTAGTATACATTGTTGATTTGAGTTTGAAATACATGAAAGAGACAAGTGTGATTAATTATTTTTGGATAAAATTGTTTTAAAGTATCCCATTGATCTTGATGATTGAATCAAATGAAAATGTGATAGATTTGATACAAATTAAACACATTTTGTGAGAATTTGAGCCTTAAGAGCATGTCATCAAATTTGCTCTAATCTTTCTTCATGAGTGTTTATCAATCATAGTATGCATATTCTAGAACTTGCTTTGCTATACTTTTTGAGACCACATCAATGAGTTCATACATTAATATGATGGGGGCATTTAGGTTTACCCATTTTAGCTCTCGAAAACAAACCTTTCTGTGCATAATATTTCCCTTAGTAAAACCCTTTGAGCTTATATCCCATTTCTTTGCTTTAACCTCATTAATTAACACAGTCTTCTTTTTACGCTTTACCTTCTTTTTGGTCCTTATATTAAAGAAGCATATGATTTGAGTATATATTGAGTGATTATTTGCAAAGAGAATGAGTTACTTCTATTGTGAGATTTATTTTGGGAAGTCGATTATACACTTGGGGTAGATTGTATATGCGCGACATTTTCATTGATTCTCATTTAGTTTCCTTATTAAAAAAAAACAAAAAGAAAAAAAAGAACAAGAAATAAAAAAGAGGGAAAAAAAAGAAAAAGAAGAAATTTCCAAAAGTTGAAATTGGGGAATTTGAAAAGAAAATGTAAAATGATAATGATCTTGATGGGCGTATCTTTCTTTTGACTTGATTGTATTTCATGATATGGGATATAGGGGATATGTTCTTGACATACTTCTTTGATATATTTATTACACGATACATTTATCTTTTTACCCTACCTTTACCCAAGCCACGTTACAACCCTTACAAAGACTCCCAGATTTTTGTTTTGAATTCATATAAGTGGTGGTGTAGATTTGATAAATAAGCAAATTTATGGTAATAACATACTTTGATTTGATTTGAGAGTTATTGATAAATTCTCTTAAACACTTTGAGTGTATAGAGTGAAATCCTTGTGAGGGTATTGAATCTTGATACATTGAATTTTGATGAGATTATCGAGCTTGATGAGATGCTTATATTTTCTTTTAAAGTTTTAAAACTATGATCATTTGCTCTCTGGATTGTTATTTTTGTTTGAATTTTTCGATGTGTGCTGCTTGAAATTGTTTGAAGATGAATTGAAGAAAGGGAAGGAGTGAAGAAGAGAATACTTGTGTGACATTAATCTAGTGAATGCTTGAGGACAAGCATTAGTTTGGTGTGGGGGAATTTGATAATGCACAAATTGTCATTTTTATTGTTAATATTATGGTTTGATTTTGGATTGTTTAATGTCTTAATGGTTATATTTATTGAATTTTATTTTTAGGAGATTGAAATTGAAAACTTGGAGCAAATTGGGCTTAATGAGGTAATTTTGGAACTAATTGGGTCAAGACATCTTATTGGGTTTTGAAGAAGTGGAGCTTGAATTCTAATTTCAACATTTTAGTAATATTTTTATTTTTAGCAAAAATATTTTTAGTGGGAGAAAAATTTTGTAATTTACCTAATTTTAGATCTCCTAGTTGATTTAGAAGTCTACATGGAAGGAAAGCAATCATTCTCTCAATTTCATTCCAAGAGGGCCGGTTGCCCTTAATTATTTAAACACAAAAACCACTTCATATATATTTTTCCAAAAGCAGGGCTGTACATTCCCTCAAATATACTCCAAGGGAGGCAGCTGCATTTTCTTTCTGGAAGAGAGAGAAATCATTCTCCATTAGGTTTTTTTTTCTTTCTTAGGAACATTTAGTTTTCTTTAATTTTTTTGTTGACACTTACCACCATGAGTGGCTAGTTTCTTTATTCTGATTCAAGGGGAATTTTAATCGATTGTTCTTCATTGTGAGGTTATGTATTTTATTTAATTTCTTACATTTTTAATTCAAGTATTCGTCGATTCTTGATTTATTTTTATGAAAGATTCGTATTGGTTAATCTGACAATTTAATTCAATATCAATTTTTCTACTGCATCTAGGATTTCAGTGATCCGTAATTGTCACGAATAAATGGTACGAGTAGCAAATAGGTTATATATGTTTATGGGTCGCTTTCTAATATTCATTTTAACCTAAAGAATCGATGAAACAAAATCGAATAATTATACGGTTATTCTGGTTATTTGTATTTTGGTTTAACTGTTTTCACAGAACTTAATACTGTCATTATTTGATATGGAACGTTATCGTGCCCAGTCGATTAATGATAAGTTTTGATTGGATGCTGGGTTTGGTCAATTATTTTAGGAAAATACAAGATTTATTATGGATATCCTAATAGATCTAAGGTTAAACACTTGAATTACAAGAATAATATTTTCAACCAATGATCAATAAGACAATCGAATATATAAACCCTTGGATCGGAGTTTTGTGAATTGAATTTCTTTTTTAAATTTTAGTATTTTTGCATATTTGATTTGTCTTTTAATTTTAGCTATTTAACGTTGATTTAGGAATTTCTTTTATAAACCCCCCATTTTATTTTGACATTTACTAAGGAGTTAAGTTAACATAGTTCCTTTGGAATTCGACTTGGTAACCACTATTGCTACAGTTTGTTGCGTTGGGGAAATCGGTATTAATTTGAGGGATTCGACAACCCGACCAATCACACCGGAGGAGGATAGGAAAAGTAGGAGCAATGTGGAAATCTATCAATATGTAAACAATCTATTGCAATTCACACACAATTGCATCAAGACTTTTATATTTTGCCTCTGTAAAGGATCTTGAAATCGTCGTCTGTTTCTTGGTTTTCCATGAAACTCAAGCACCTCCAAGATAAATGCAATATCCTGTTACTGATCTTCTGGTATCTGCACATGAGGCCCAATCTGTATTTGAAAAACCTTGCAAAGAAAAATCATTTGTGCTAGGATAGAATAATTCTTGTGATGGAGACCGTTTTGTATATTTGAGTAAGTAAAGTGCAGTAATCCAATGAATTTGCATTGGCACATGGACATATTGGCTTAACAATTGAACATCATATGTTATATCTGGTTTTGTAAAGTTGAGTTATAGTAGTCTTCCAATCAACCTCCTATGCTTCTCTGCTTCTAATTTTTCTCCTCCATCTGTAGCTAATTTAACTCCCTTTGGCATTAGCGTTTTCGTAAGCTTTGCTCCAAGTAAACAAGCATCTTTGATAATATCCAAAGCATATTTTCTTTGATTAACTTAAATTTCATATTTCTTTTTAACAATTTCAAGTTCTAAAAAATATTTTGGTTCTCCCAAATCTTTAATAGTAAACTGATCAGGTAAATGCCTTTTTACTTCCTCAACTTCATCCATGTCATTTCCTACAAGTAACACATCATTGACATAGAGTAAAAAAACTATGAAACTTTTCTTTCTGCCTCTAACAAATAAACAATGACCATATTTTGATTGTTCAAAATCAAAACCCCTTAACTTGGCATAGAATTCTTCATTCCAATGTCTCAGAGCTTGCTTTAACCCATATAAGCTCTGTTTTAACTTATACTTTTGCCTTTTATAGCCTTCTGGTGGTGACATATATACTTCTTCATTTAGTGCCCATGTAAGAAGGCATTAGTTATATCTAATCGCTAGAGATGTTAAGATTTTCTAACTGTTATTACAAGAAAAATCCTCACCATGACCAACTTTGCAATTGGTGAAAAACTATCATTGTAATCTACTCCAGGCATTTGATCATATACTTTTGTTACTAGCCTCGCCTTAAATCTGTCAATTGTGCCATCAGCTTTTAGCTTCACCATATATACCCACTTTGATCCAATGACCCTTTTTCTTGGTGGCAGATTTGTTAACTCCCAGGTCTTGTTGTTCTCAAGTGTTGTAATTTTTCTTTGCATAGCATCTACCCATCTTTTGTCTCAACAAGCTTGACTATGTGAGTATGGTTCCTGCATATTAGTCAGGTTTGCCAAGAAAGATATATATACCTAACCTATGTTAGCACAGTATAAAAAGGGTATGTATGTGGTGTGTATCTGGAAAATAGTTTTTTGGTGTTCCTTGAATCAACAATAGCATATGATGAAACCATATTAGAAATCATACTTGTCACATAATCTTGCATCCAAACAGGTTTAGCTTTAATTCTTGTACTTTTTCTTTGAATTTCTAGTAATGCCTCTCCTAGAGGACTAGCTTGACTTAGTGGATTTTGGTGCTCTGTTCCTAGTAAGGTTTCTAAGATAGGAGTATTTATTTGGTTTTGCATCGGATCAAGGAAAGTTCTGGTATCTTCTTCGATTTGGTCATCAATAGGTACTATAAACAATGGTATATGGAAATCTTACCCCTTTGAGTTATCAAAAGAAAAGTTATTTCCATAGAATATCACATTCCTTGAAAAGAAGAATCTGGTTTTTGGTTAAATCATAAACTTTGTAAGCCATTTGTCTAGGACTGTATCCAATAAAGACACATTTATGTACTCTTGGTTCAAATTTGTCCTTGTGTGGCAAGTTATTTGTTGCATAACAAAGGCATCCCAAGGTTTCAAGGGTTGAGTAGTTGGGTTTGTTACTAAATAAAATTTCAAATGGCATGCACCAATGTAACACTGGCGTTGGGATTCTATTTATGATATATGTTGCCATAAGAATAGAATATGATCAAAATTTTGAAGGAAGATGAGCCTGAAACATGAGTGATCTAACTATTTGCAGCAAGTGCCTATACTTCTTCTCCGCAACTCCATTTTGCTGCGGAGTATAGGGACAAGTTTTTTGATGTACAATTCCTAACTTTTGCAACAAATTTTGGCAATAAATGTTTGTGAATTCAGTTCCATTGTCTGTCTAAACAACTTTACTCTCTTTTCAAATTGTGTTATCACCATATTAAAAAAGAATTCAAGAGTTTGGACCACTTGTTCTTTGTAAACAAGTAAGAAAGTCCATGTATTTCTGCTAAAATTATGTACAATGGTTAACATTAAAGGTGTTTCTGTAAGTGAGTGCTGTCTATATGGTCCCCAAAGGTCTATGTGAAGTAATTGAAAAATTCTGGTTGATTGAATTTTACTGATGGGAAAACTAAGTATATATTGTTTTACTCTGTTGCATATGTTACACTGTTGCAAATCATCTAAATGCACTTTATTGATATGTGGTTTTAAAAAATTTGTATGTGTCATAACAATATTCGAGAGATGTTCTAGTCTTTTATATCAATCAAATGAAGCATTATTAGAAATTTCATTCATATAAACAAAATCAATACAAAAATTTTTGTAATTTGCATGCACCTGACATGCTTGCAACTTATTACATGACTCAGTTTCCCTATTCAGAAAGCTAGAATTATCTAGCAAGTACAAGTCCCTATTAGCCTAGCAATTGCTATTGTTTCTTTACTCTGTAAGTCCTGCAATAAATAATAGGTTGGGTAAAAAGTGAATTTAATTTGGCCTGTATTTACTAGTTTCAAAACTAATATCAAATTGTATTTGAAGCTAGGAACATGTAGTGTTTCTATCAAACAAAAATTCTTGTGTAAGTTAACATAGCCAACATGTTTAACTTTTTTAATTGAACCATCTACAAGATATATTGGTGTCAAACAAGTTGTTGGTTCAAAATTTAACATAAGGTTACGATCTAAGCACATCTGCTAGTGGCTCCTATATCCAAGATCTAGGTTCTAGGTTTCATATTTTCAAGTATTAAAAAGGCAAAAAAAAAAACAAAATGTCATACCTGCAAAGTCATCAAAATGAGCAAAATTTGCTTAGCCATTAAACAGAAAAGATAACTCTTTCTGGGACCCCGTCGACTTCTCCGGACTCCCTAACATTGCCGTCAGCCGCCACGTCCCAGTTCAGGAATTTTAACCCGATTCGCTTTCGAAACTCGAGCTTGGGCGCTGTCGGACGGGCTTCCCCCGTCTCTTCGGGTCGACTAACCCATGTGCAAGTGCCTTTCACATAGAACCTTTCCCCTCTTCGGCCTTCAAAATTCTCATTTGAATATTTGCTACTACCACCAAGATCCGCACCGACGGTCGCTCCGGCGGGGCTCGCACCCTAGGTTTTGCAGCGACCGCCACACCCTCCTACTCATCGGGGCGTGGCCCTTGCCTCGGTCGCTGGGTATAGGTTGCGTGCTTAAGCGCCATTCATTTTCGAGACTAGTTGATTCGGCAGGTGAGTTGTTACACTCTTCTTAGTAGATTTCGAATTCCATGACCACTATCCTGCTGTTTTAATTAACCAACACCCTTGTGGGTTTTGGGTTAGTGCGCAGTTGGGCATCGTTACCCGACTTCCGATTCATCCCGTATCACCAGTTCTGCTTACAAAAAATGACCCACTTGGAGCTCTCAATTCCGTGGCACGGTTCATCGGAGCAGCCACGCCATCCTACCTATTTAAAGTTTGAGAATAGGTCAAGGGCGTTGCGCCCCCGATATCTCTAATTATTGGCTTTACCTGATAGAACTCGAAATGGCTCCAGTTATCCTAAGGGAAACTTTGGAGGAAACCAGTTACTAGATGTTTGATTAGTCTTTCGCCCTTATACCCAAGTCAAATGAACGATTTGCACGTCAATATCGCTGCAGGCCTCCACCAGAGTTTCCTCTAATTTCACCCCACTCAGGCATAGTTCACCATCTTTCGGGTCCCGACAGGCATGCTCGCACTCAAACCCTTCTTAGAAGATCAAGGTCGGTCGATGGTGCAACCCCCGGGGGGATCCCGCCAGTTAGCTTCTTTGCAACTTACAGGTTTATGATAATGCACAAATTGTCATTTTTATTGTTGATATTATGGTTTGATTTTGGATTGGTTAGTGCCCTAATAATTGTTTTTATGACCTTTTTTATTTTTAGGGATAAAAAATGGAGATTGGATCAAAATTGGCTTAAAGAGACATTTTTGGAATTAAATGATTCAAGATATCAATTGGGCCTACAAAGGAAAGGAAGAAACATCAAAGAGTGGAAGATTTTATTTTAGGAATTTTTACTTTAATTAAAAATTGTTGTTATGAGTAAAATTTCTAAATTTTCCTATTTTGGTGGATCTTTTTCCTATTATTTTGGAAGAATCTTGGACACCTAGAGCATTAAAAGAAGGACTCTCCTCATTAACCCTAGAAGGCACTATTCACGTTACTGTTCACGGCACTGTTCATATATATATTCACAAGTGCTGTGGCGGCTACATCAATCTCTCTTTAGGTTTTAGGTTTTATTTTTTTTCTTTCTTTTTTTTTGAAGAACACTTTTTTTTTTGTTTATTCTTAAGAACATGGTCACCATGAGTGGCTAGTTTTATTCTGATTTAAGGGGAATTTTAATCAATTGTTTTTCATTGTGAGGTTATATATTTTATTTAATTTCTTGTATTTTTAATTCAAGTATTCGTCGATTCTTGGTTTATTTTTATGAAAAATTGGTATCGGTTAATCTGACAATTTAATTCAATATCAATTTTTCTACTGCATTCAGGATTTCAGTGATCCGTAATTGTCATGAATGAATAGTACGAGTAGCAAATAGGTTATATATATTTATGGGTTGTTTGCCAATATTCATTTTAACCTAAAGAATTGATGAAACAAAATCGAATAATTATACGGCTATCCTGGTTATTTGTATTTTGGTTTAACTGTTTTTACAGAACTTAATGCTGTCATTATTTGATATGGAACGCTATCGTGTCCAGTCGATTAATGATAAGTTTTGATTGGATACTGGGTTTGATCAATTATTTTAGGAAAATATAAGATTTATTATGCCTATCCTAATAGATTTAAAGTTAAATGCTTGAATTGTAAAAATAATATTTTCAACCAATGATCTAAAAGACAATAGAATATATGAACCATTGGATCGGATGTTTAGCATATTGAATTTCTTCTTTAAATTTTAGTATTTTTGCATATTTGCTTTGTCTTTTAATTTTAGTTATTTAATTTTGATTTAGGAATTTATTTTATAAACCCCCTATTTTATTTTGGCATTTACTAAGGAGTTAAGTTAATATAGTTCCCTTGGGATTCGACCTGGTAACCACTATTGCTACAGTTTGTTGCATTGGGGGAATCAATATTAATTTGAAGGTTTCGACAACCCGACCAAATTTTGGCGCCGTTGCCGGGGAACTATTTTAATTTCTTAATTTGTGGTTTTCACTTGTTTATTGATTTTTTGAGAGGAAAAGATGGAAAATTGTGAAAGAACTCTGAATGAGTTAGCTGCATCAATTTTGAACCAACATCCCTTGTGCATCGAGAACCCAGCTCATGAGGTAAGTCACTCGAATCTTGAAAATCAAATTTCTGAATTGACTGCTTTGCTTCGTCAGATGGCTGTAGGACAAATATATGCAACCAAAGTTTGCGGCATATGCTCGATACCCGGACATCCTACGGATATGTGTCCATCTCTACAAGAAAATTCTACTCATCAAGCAAATACCGTAGGAGGATTCCTGGCCAACCTCAAAAGAAATACAACCCCTACTCTACTTATTATAACCCCAGATGGAGAGAGCATCCAAACTTGAGTTGCAGAAATCAAGGAGGACAAACAAGATATTCTCCTCAACAATTCAATAGGCCAACACATGCACCGACACAATCGTCTAATTCAGGTATGTCTCTAGAAGATATTGTGAAAGCTCTCACGACTAATACTCAACAATTTCAACAGGAAACGAGAGCTAGCATTCAAAATTTGGGAAATCAAATCACTCAGCTAGCCACTTTGGTTAGCAATTTGGAGGTTCGAATCTCAGGAAAATCACCTTCACAAACGGTAGTAAACCCTAAGGAGAATGATAGTGCAATGGTGTTGCGATCAACCCCACCATCGCCCAAGAAGGTAGATGAAATAAAAGACGAAGAAGAAGAGGATAAGGCCATCGATGAAAGTCTAATTAAGTTCGAGGAATCCAAGATGGAAGAATACGAGAAGGAAGTAGGGAAAATAAGAGGTGATGAGATAGGTGAGAATGTGTTTGATATCATCAAGAGAACTCTACCCGAAAAATATACAGATCCAGGTATGTTCACTCTATCTTGTATTAAAAAATGGAGCATGCCATGTTAGATTTAGGAGCACCTATTAATATCATGTCTTATTCAATTTATAGTGCTTTAAAATTGGGTTCATTGAAAGAAACTGAAGTTGTTATTCAGTTAGCTAACCATTCTTACGTTTACCCAGAGGGGATTGTTGAAGATGTTTTGGTGCAGGTTAACGAATTAATTTTTCTAACTGATTTTTACATCTTGAAAATGGAAGGAGACACTATCACAAATTCAGCTCCACTTCTATTAGGACAACCATTCATGAAGACAGTAAAGACCAAAATAGATGTGGATGAGGGTACTCTCTCCGTCGAGTTCGACAGCGAGATTGTGAAATTTATTATTTTTGATCCTATGAAGTACCCAAATGAGTGTCAATCACTTTATTCTGCTGATATATTTTATTTAATTATGCAGGAAATTTGTGAAGAAAAATGTGATATTGATTTTGAATTGAATGCACAATTAGATATGAAATAAAAGTCATATGAGCCTCACAAAGTAAAGTTGAAGCCTCCTTGAAGAGAAAGAAGTGAAGACCATCGAGCATAACGACGTTAAATAATTGTGCTTGTTGGGAGGCAACCCAAAATTTTTTTAGGAGTTTGATTTAATTTTTAGTAATTTCATTTATTCAATTTTAAGTGTTATTTATCTCTTCTTTTAATTTTTTGCAGGTGTCCAATTCAATCACCCAAGTCATGGTTCAACACAGAATTTTCGAAGGCAGAAGCAGTCTTGGCATTAGGGCGTGATCATGCGGTTTCAAAAGTCAAATAAAATTTTTGGGTAGAAGCACTCTCACTCTTAAGAGATGATCACGCGGTTTTGGATTAAAAAAAAAAGAGAAAAAAAAAAGAAAAAAAAATGTGCTGGTTGCAAATGCCCAAACCGAAGGATTCATAGAGGAGACCTCACATTCTCCACAGTGCCCGCCATCACCTTAGGGGAGTTCTCTCGTTCTTTATCTTCCTTTTCATTGTTCTCTTTCATTACCTAGTATCTTTCATTTCTGAGATTAGTTTTCAATTGTGCTAGCTGTGAATTTCTTTAGTATTGTGTCTAAAATTCTCATCTTTTGCATACATTGAGGACAATGTAGTATTTAGGTGTGGGGGAGGATTTTCATGTCAATGTCATTTTTTCTATTTTTCTTTGGAACTTCGTACTCTCTGAATTTTATCGGATAATGATTTTGAGTTAGTATACATTGTTGATTTGAGTTTGAAGTACATGAACGAGACAAGTGTGATTAGTTATTTTTGGATAAAATTGTTTTAAAGTGTCCAATTGATCTTGATGATTGAGTCATTTGAAAATGTGATAGATTCGATACAAATTAAATACCTTTTGTGAACTTTTGAGTCTTAAGAGCATACATCATCTTTGCTCTATTTCTTTCATGAGTGCATCAATCTTAGTGTGTTTATTTTAGAACTTGCTTTACTATACTTTTTAAGACCACATCAATGAATTCATACATTAATATGATGGGGGTATTTAGGTTTACCCATTTTAGCTCTCGAAAACATACCTTCCTGTGCATAATATTTTCCTTAGTGAAACCGTTTGAGCTTATTTCCCTTTTCTTTGCTTTAGCCTCATTAATTAACACATAGCATTTTTTTACGTTTCACATTCTTTTTGGTCCTTATATTAAAGAAGCATGTGATTTGAGCATATATTGAGTGGTTATTTGCAAAGGGAATGGGATACTTCTATTGTGAGATTTATTTTCGGAAAGTCGATTATACACTTGGGGTGGATTGTATATGTGCGGCATTTTCATTGATTCTCATTTAATTTGCTTATTCAACGAAAAAAGAAAGGGAGAGAAAGAAAAAAATAGGGGAAAAGAAAAAAAAAAAGAAAAAGAAGAAATTCCCAAAAGTTGAAATTGGGGAATTTGAAGAGAAAATGTAAAAAGTTTGATTGAGAAATGATAATAATCTTGATTGGAGTATCTTTCTTTTGATTTGATTGTATTTCATGATATGAGATATTAGAGATATGTTCTTGACATGCTTCTTTGATATATTTATTATACAATACATTTATCCTTTTTCCCTACCTTTACCCAAGCCACGTTACAACCCTTATAAAGACCCCCAGATTTTTGTTTTGAAATCATATAAGTGGTAGTGAAGATTTGATAAATAAGCAAACTTATAGTAATAACATACTTTAATTTGATTTGAGAGTTATTGATACATTCCCTTAAATACTTTGAGTGTTTAGAGTGAAATCTTTGTGAATCTTGATACATTGAATTTTGATGAGATTATCGAGTTTGATGGGAAGCTTATATTTTCTTTTAAAGTTTTAAAATTATGATCACTTGCTCTCCGAATTGTTATTTTTGCTTAAATTTTTCAATGTGCTCTGCTTTGAAATTATTTGAAAATGAATTGAAGGAGGGGAAGGAGTGAAGAAGAAAATACTTGTGTGACATTAATCTAGTGAATGCTTGAGGACAAGCATTGATTTGGTGTGGGGGAATTTGATAATGTACAAATTGTCATTTTTATTATTGATATTATGGTTTGATTTTGGATTGGTTAGTGCCCTAATAATTGTTTTTATGACTTTTTTTATTTTTAGGGATCAAAAATGGAGATTGGATCAAAATTAGCTTAAAGAGACATTTTTGGAATTAAATGATTCAAGATATCAATTGGGCCTACAAAGGAAAGGAAGAAACATCAAAAAGCGGAAGATTTTATTTTATGAATTTTTACTTTAATTAAAAATTGTTGTTATGAGTAAAATTTCTAAATTTTCTTATTTTGGTAGATCTTTTTCCTATTCTTTTGGAAGAATCTTGGACACCTAGAGTATTAAAAGGACTCTCCTCATTAACCCTAGAAGGCACTATTCATGTTACTGTTCACGGCACTATTCATATATATATATATTTACAAGTGCTGTGGCGGCTACATCAATCTCTCTTTAGGTTTTAGGTTTTATTTTTTTCTTTCTTTTTCTTTGAAGAACACTTTTTTTTGTTTATTCTCAAGAATATGGTCACCATGAATGACTAGTTTTATTCTAATTCAAGGGAAATTTTAATCGATTGTTCTTCATTGTGAGGTTATGTATTTTATTTAATTTCTTGCATTTTTAATTCAAGTATTCGTCGATTCTTAGTTTATTTTTATGAAGGATTGGTATTGGTTAATCTGACAATTTAATTCAATATCAATTTTTCTACTGCATCCAGGATTTCAGCGATCTGTAATTCTCATGAATGAATGGTACGAGTAGCAAATAGGTTATATATGTTTATGGGTCATTTGTCAATATTCATTTTAACCTAAAGAATCGATGAAACAAAATTGAATAATTGTACGGCTATCTTGGTTATTTGTATTTTGGTTTAACTGTTTTCACAGAACTTAATGCTGTCATTATTTGATATGGAACGCTATCGTGTCCAGTCGATTAATGATAAGTTTTGATTGGATGTTGGGTTTGGTCAATTATTTTAAGAAAACACAAGATTTATTATGCCTATCCTAATAGATCTAAGATTAAATGCTTGAATTGCAAAAATAATATTTTCAACCAATGATCTAAAAGACAATCGAATATATGAACCCTTGGATCGGATGTTTAGCATATTGAATTTCTTTTTTAAATTTTAGTATTTTTGCATATTTGATTTGTTTTTTAATTTTAGTTATTTAATTTTGATTTAGGAATTTATTTTATAAACTCCCAATTTTATTTTGGCATTTACTAAGGAGTTAAGTTAACATAGTTCCCTTAGAATTCGATCTGATAACCACTATTGCTACAGTTTGTTGCATTGGGGGAATCAGTATTAATTTGAGGGTTTCGACAACCCGACCACTTTACTTGCCCATTGACTCACTCACATGTCAGACTCCTTGGTTCGTGTTTCAAGACGGGTCAAATGGGGAGCCCATTGGCCGACGCCCGGAGTACGCAGGTGCCGAGGCATACCGAGAGGAGCGCGCTGCTCGTCACGGTTATGGGGACGTCAAACACGGGTTTTTCGACAGTCCGAGCTTGGGACGCACCCGCGATTCGCATCGGTCCTTGCCCCGAGCCGATCGGCGAACCAGCACTCGCCGTTCCACATCCGACCGGAGCACATCGCCGATCCCCATCCGCTTCCCTATCTACAAGTTTCTTGCCTTTCAATATCTTTATCAACTCATGCTGAACAATAGAGGTTATATTTGTAGATTGTGACCCATCCTTTTTATTAGCATCTGGGAAATTTTCTTCTAACTCAAAAACCATCTCTACGACATTTGCTACCAATTTATTGCTGACTACGTTCCTTCCTTTATATTCTCTCAAATTTTTATACCAATCGGGGTATCCATGAATTTTGGAACAAATATCTTGAGTATAACCATCCATGTTGCAATAATCATAGTGAAGGAACTCTTCGTCACTATTGTCAAGTTTTCTTCCATATCATCTTCTTACTGAACCAGTTTTTCTTGAAAAGTTTTCTCTCCTGAAACCTTTTCCAGTTCCTTCCCACATATTGCTTGGATTTCTTGTGACCATTGTTATGTTTTCATTTTTCTTAGGAAAATTGATATGCACATCTCTTTTTTTTCTTTTTTTTTTTACATTGAGTACCATAGAATAGGCCTATTTACTGAAGGCAATGGATCCATCCCAAGGATCCGGTTCCTTACATATTCATATGTATCATTGAGACCCATCAAAAACTACATCAGTCTATTGAAAGAGGTTAGATCTGAAACTTCTTTTATTGCTCCACGAGTGCATACAGGTGTAACACTCTGCAACATTCACTGAAGCAAAACCAGACACGGTAACTCGGCAACTGAAGAATCAAACTCTAATTGTACATAACTTCCTAGCTAACTAACGAGAAAGCAATTGAATGTAATAACTGAACTCAAGATTAGTTAGTTTGTTAGCAAAGCATGAGGGAATTCTTGAATTGTATATAAGGATAACACCTTTAGAAGAATAAAGCAGGGAAAGACAATTGTATTCTGATTCCTCTTTTTCTCAGCTTTTTCTTCTTCTTCTTCTTCTTCTTCTTTCTTAGCTCTGTATTCTGTAACTCTCAAACTCTCTATCTCTCTATTTCCGTCTCTCTCTAGCCCCTTTGCTCTCTATTCAGATCTTGCAGTAAGCAAATTAGATCACCCCTTTTGATCTAAATGTAGCAGAAGTTGTGTTGTCACACCACTACCCAGAAACAGTCGACTTATTTTCTCTTTGTAAGTCGACATCCTAATTGGGTTGTAACAATTTGGTATCAGAGCCCTTTCCATTCTCGATCAAGTAACTTCCAGAATGGCAGAAAGCACTAGATCTAAAGCCATGGAGGAGCAATTCAAGAAACAAGAGATGTGTATACAGGAGTTAGCTATGGAAATCAAAGAGAAACACATCGAAACTGAAAGAAAGTTCGAAGAACAACAAAAAGAAATGAGACAAAGTATCGAGGAACATTAACAAAGGTCGGAGTCCATTGTATATAATTGGGAGAATAAAACGGGAGGTTTGATTAAGATGGCAGTCAAAGAAATGATGGAAGAATGTTACAACGAAAGACACTCTAAATCACCTATTCTGCCAATACCTACAGACCTGAGAGCAAGAGTTGACAGTAACTCACAGTAGAATAAGAAAGAGGGAAACAACCATGTAAACATACCCCATCCACCAAGAATTGAACTGCCCATATTTACTGGGGAAAATCCCAGAATGTGGCTATGCAAATGTCACAAATTTTTCACAATTTATCAAATATCAGTCACTTCTTGGGTGGATACTGTCGAGATGTACCTGGATGGGAAGGCTGAGATATGGTTCCAAGGCTTAAAGATGGTCAAAAACACAGTGGAATGGGAGGAATTTTCAAAACTAATATGTCAAAGATTTGAAGCAAAAGGCATTCAGGATGAAGTGGAAGAATTCAATAAACTACAACAGCATGGTTCAATGGTAGAGTACCAAGAGAAGTTTGAGGAGTTGTCGGCCATCATGCTCCAAAAGAATTTTAAACTATCAGAATCTTACTTCATCTCCAGTTTCATCAGTGGAGTGAAGGAAGAAATTAAACCAGTTATAAGAATGTTAAAACCCGCATCCCTGTTCCAAGCATTTGAAATTGCTATATTACAAGAACAATCCTTGGAGTTAGCTAAAAGTAGAAGGGAGAGACTAAACAAAGTAGGAGAATGCAATGAGAATAGAGCAGGGGACAGAAGTACAGAGAAAGCAGCTACTAGCAGTAAGCAAAATGGCAGTAAAGAAAAAGGGTGGCCAGTAGTAGTTGACGCTGAGAGAAGAATGACTAGAGTAACACCACAGGAGATTGAATTCAGAAGGGCCAACAACCTCTACTTCAAATGTGGAGATAAGTTCTCACCAGGACATCAATGCAGCCTCAAACATCTGAATATAATAATAGCAGCTGAAAAAGACTCTGAATCAGAGGATTCAAATGAAGAAGCAATTGAGGTATCACTTTGTGCTCTCTCCAGTTCTATTAACAGAAAAACTATATCCTTGAAAGAAGTATTATATGGAATGGTAGTGTCTATCCTAGTAGATAAAGGAAGTTCTCATAGTTTTCTTAGACAAAAATTGGTCAAGGACTTGAGACTGCAGGTGGAGCAAGGGGAACCATTGCAAGCTATACTTGCAGATGGTAGCCAAATCACTAGTAATACCCAAGTCAGGTGTATAAGGTGGAATATACAAGGATATAGCTTCATATTTGATTTTGGGGTGATTAATCTAGGAGAATGGGACATTATCTTAGGAGTAGACTGGATGCACAATTTCAGTCCTATAACATTCGACTTTAAACTACTGCACATTAAGCTAGCTGACCAAGAAGGAGAGATTGTGTTAGTTGGCAATGCAGCAGACTCCAAAATGAAGTTGATTCGTGGGAAGGACACCATGAAGTTTAGGAAATAGCAATTACCAAGTTGCAACACACTTTCATTGAACTCTGGGGGCAACTTAGAATCAATACCACAACCCATCACTGCACTACTTGGACAATTCGAGGACATCTTCACACCACTAAATTCTTTGCCACCTACAAGATCCCATGACCATACCATACAACTTAAACCTGATGCACAGCCCTTCAAATTGAGACCATATAGGTATCTCCATTCCCAAAAGACTGAGATTGAGAAACAAGTCCATGAAATGTTGAGCCAAGGCATTGTTAGATATAGTACAAGTCCTTTTGCATCTCCTGTACTACTAGTGAAAAAGAAGGATGACACATGGAGATTTTGTGTAGATTATAGACAACTCAACAACCTCACCGTTAAGGATGGATATCCAATTCCAAATATTGATGAGTTGTTGGATGAACTCCATGGATCTAAGATATTCTCCAAGATAAACTTGTGGTCCGGATACCATCAGATCAGAGTTAAGCCTCAGGATGTACATAAGACTGCATTACAAACTCATCATGGCCATTTTGAGTTTTTGGTGATGCCCTTTGGCCTAACCAATACTCCAGCAACATTTCAATCACTTATGAACCATGTTTTCCAACCTTACCTCAAGAAATTAGTCTTGGTATTTTTTGATAACATCTTGGTATATAGTCCTGATATTCATGCACATGTCCAGCACCTGAAGCAAGTATTCTTACTGCTTCAACAACACAAACTGGTGGCCAAGCTATCCAAGTGTTCGTTTGCACAAAAATAGGTGGAGTATTTAGGCCATATTGTATCCATTGAAGGGGTCCAAATGGATCCTCAAAAGATAGATTGCATCACTTCATGGCCAGTCCCAACATCTATCAAGGATCTTAGGAGTTTCCTGAGCTTAACAGGCTATTACAGGAGATTTGTCAAGAATTATGGACTTATAACCAAACCCCTCAATGATCTTTTAAAAGAAGGACAAACTTTTATAGACTAGGGAGGCAGAACAAGCTTTCCAGTACTTGAAAACAGCAATGAGCACAGCCCCAGTCATGAGGCTTCCTGATTTCTCTAAGCTATTTATCATAGAGACTGATGCTTGTTCAACAGGATGGGGAGCAGTCTTGATGCAGGAAGGCCAACCTATTGCCTACTTGAGTAAGGCTTTAGGACCAAGGAAACAAGAACTTTCTACTTACGAAAAAGAGCTTCTAGCAGTGGTCTTGGCAATCACCAAATGGAAGCATTACTTGATAGGTTATCACTCATTATCAGAACTGATCATCAAAGTCTGAAATTCTTACTGGAGCAGAAACTAACTCACTCTTCTCAGCATAGATGGCTAACCAAACTATTAGGGGTTAGATTATGAGATTCAATACAAGAGAGGAGCAGAAAACAAGGTGGCAGATGCCCTTTCTAGACAAAAAGAAATGACAGAGGATCAGCATCAGGGGACGGTAATGGCCATTTCAGTGATTTAACCTCGGTGGTTAAAGGAAGTAATTCAGAGCTATGAAAGGGATGAAGTATGTCAGACTCTGATAGCTCAGTTATCAATTGATCCTAACAACAAGGAGGACTACCAATTGCAAGACGGAATACTGAAGTATAAAAGAAAAATATATGTGGGAAGTGACTCTTAACTGAGAACAAAAATTTTACAACATATGCATAGCTCAGCCATTGGTGGACACTCAAGACAGACCAACACTTGGCATAGAGTGAAGACTGCATTTTATTGGCCTTCTCTGAAGACTGCAGTTATCAAATTTGTGCAGGAGTGTGATGTATGCCAAAG
Source organism: Dillenia suffruticosa (assembly GCA_033439265.1). Taxonomy (NCBI): domain Eukaryota; kingdom Viridiplantae; phylum Streptophyta; class Magnoliopsida; order Dilleniales; family Dilleniaceae; genus Dillenia; species Dillenia suffruticosa. The sequence goes on from JAVTVX010000027.1 coordinate 7,532,313, forward strand.
AAACAAATATGAGAATAATCTCTACCCAGAACTGTTGCAACCACTGCCCATTCCCGCTCAGGCTTGGACCCAAATTAGTATGGATTTCATTGAGGGATTGCTTGAGTTCCAAGGATGTAATACCATCATGGTAGTTATTGATCGACTCACTAAATTCAGCCATTTTATTGCATTACAGCATCCTTTCACTGCGGCAAAGATAGCGCAGTTATTTGTTGATTGTGTATTCAAACTCCATGGTCTGCTTCAGATAGAGACAAAGTCTTCACAGGTCTTTTTTTGTAGGAATTGTTCAGATTATTGGGAGTAAAATTGAACTTAAGTCATGCCTATCATCCACAGTCTGTTGGCCAAAGTGAGAGACTGAATCAATGCTTGGAATGTTATTTGAGATGCATGATAGCTGACAGGCCTGGTATCTGGGCACAATGGTTGAGCATGGCTGAATGGTGGTACAATTCTAATTTTCATTCCAGCATTAAAATGACTCCTTTCGAAGCATTGTATGGCTATCAATCCAAATCTATTCCTGTTGGTCCATTTTTATACACTCCTAATGCTGCAGCTGTAGGATTTGTTCAAAACAGGCAAGCCATGTTGCAGATACTTCATGATCACTTATCCAAGGCTCAAAATAGGATAAAGGTAAATGCAGATCGTAAGAGGTCTGAAAGAGAGTTGGAAATAGGGGACTTGGTATACTTGAAACTTCAGCCCTATAGACAACAGTCAGTAGAGGTTAGAAAGCAACTTAAGCTATCTTCAAAGTTTTATGGGCATTTCCAGTAATAGCAAAGGTAGGTCAAGTAACATATAAGTTGCAATTGCCTCCAGGATCAAGAATACATCCAGTATTCCATGTCTCTTTGTTGAAGAAGAGTTAGGACCCGCTCGAACAGTCATGCCTAACTTGTAGTTGATTGGAACAGACAAGCAAGCTATGGTGGAACTAGAAGCAATTCTGAGGAGGAAAGTGATCATGAGAGACAAATGACCAGTCACGCAATGGTTGATTAGATGGATCAATCTCAGTCCTGAAGAATCTACTTGGGAAGACATGAGCTTTATTAAAGCTCAATTCCCTAACTTTAATCCTTGAGGATAAGGATGTTTTGAAGAGGGAGGGTACTGTAACACTCTACAACATTCACTGAAGCAAAACCAGACACGGCAACTGAAGAATCAAACTCTAATTGTACATAACTTCCTAGCTAACTAACGAGACAGCAACTAAATGTAATAACTAAACTCAAGATTAATTAGTTTGTTAGCAAAGCATGAGGGAATTCTTGAATTGTATATAAGGATAACACCTTCAGAAGAATAAAGCAGGGAAAGACAATTGCATTCTGATTCCTCTTTTTCTCAGCTTCTTCTTCTTCTTCTTCTTTCTTAGCTCTGTATTCTGTAACTCTCAAACTCTCTATCTCTCTATTTCCCTCTCTCTCTAGCCCCTTTGCTCTCTATTCAAATCTTGCAGTAAGCAAATTAGATCACCCCTTTTGATTTAAACGTAGCAGAAGTTGTGTTGTCACACCACTACCCAGAAACAGTCGACTTATTTTCTCTTTGTAAGTCGACATCCTAATTGGGTTGTAACAACAGGTACTAGCATCAAGCAAATAAGCTCATCCCATAACTTTTTCAATTTTGTGTAGTATTTTCTGCCTTCATTGTTCTAGCATAGCCCCATTACACACCTTGTACCTTTCTTTTAGCTCATTCCATAGCTCATTTGCTATTGTTGTGTAAATAAAACCTTCAACTATGTCGTTTGAGATGGAATTCAGAATCTACTATCTTACCATGCGATCAACTCTTTCCCACTCCTTTGTTTTTGAATAATTACCTGTTGATCATTTACAGGTTCCATTGATAAAACCAAAAGCTTCAATTTTGCACCGAATATTTTTTTGATAAATCTATTTCAATTGAGATAATTTCCTCCTGTTAATGGCGATGTAACCATGGTCATTCTCGGATGGTCTGAGCTCTAAAGATATAGAGCATCTTCATTGTACTGTGTTGTTGAATCATCATACATATCTGAATTGAAATTGATTTCCTCTTTTACCATTGTTGCTTAACTCAAAAAAGTGTTAAGAAAAGATTTCTTTTGGATTAGAAATCTAGTTTGATACCATGAAAATTTCACAAATTTGATTCAATTTGAGAGAAAAGTTTTGTTTCTCATCTTCTCTACTCAAAAAGATTATAGAAGGGCTATTTATATACAAAATGCAGAGTAAATTAAAGAGTGACAAGTGTCCAAAATCTAGAATATTCTATAACTAATTATGTCCATATTTACTTGCTAGGATAATAGGCAATGCTGTCATAACAGTCAAGGAAGATTCAAATATCATCGAGCATTGTTCCCTTGAACCAATTGATGCAATATGACCCATTGCTCTTACTATTATTTTATTAATATTTTATTATTTTCATTGTAACGAAGTAAACATTTTGAAAGTTTCGGAACAATTCCAGATTTATGGAAAACTTTGAAAAATATCCTTTAGTAAATAAATGCAATATTAGCATTTAAAATTACAAGTTTAAGTAATTTAATCTTATACTTTATCTGATTTGATATAAAAATAATAATTCAATGTTGATACATGTCTAACCTCAATTTTTTTAAATTTTTATTTTGGTGGATGCGAAGAAGAAAATTTTTCATGGTAAAAGTGGGAATTTTCCTGAGACTGAACTAGCAGGTGAAGTGGCGGAAAGAGGAACAAGAACATGAAAAAAAAATGCTTTTGTGAATTTTTATAATCTTGTAATTAAATTATCACATTATTATTTAATGATTATCAATTAATTTATAATTTTATTTTATAAAAAATAAAATTATAAATTAAAATATTTATAAGTGCTGATAAAAAAATTCCTTGCCCTGTATTATAGGCAGCAGGCCACGTGTCGCTGACTGCGCGGACTTTTCCTTCTATTGCATTTGAACAAGTTCAGTAGACCTTTCTTTCTTCTCGATTCTCTCTCTCTCTCTCTCTCTCTCTCTCTCTCTCTTACCTCACCGCCCATGTCACTCCACAGATACACCACTTCAACGTAGCCCCACAAAACTAGCAAATTCAAGACGTACACATGTAACGTATTCTCTCTCTTACCTCAGACAACATGTCAGCCTGCCCGTAATACCACAATATAAATACAAATATCACATAGACTCGCAAACACAAAGCCTCAAAGATTAAAAAAAAAAAAACACACACACACACACACTCCCTCTCTGTCTCCCTCTCAATCGATTGCTTTGTCATATATGTCCAACGCGAGGAAACAAATGGAAAGTATAATCAAGAATTCTCCGGAGGAGCAACACCCACAAAAGGCCTTTGGCTGGGCTGCCAGAGACGCCTCTGGTGTTCTCTCCCCCTTCAAATTTTGCAGAAGGTTTCCAACCATCTTTCTCTTCTTGAGTTACCCTTCTACTTCTCTCTTCCCTTACTGTTCAGATTGTTTCCTTGGTGTTCTATATCCAATGCTTACTATCTCTCATTATATGTGTGGCAGAGCAACTGGCGATAAGGAAGTAACATTTAAGGTGTTGTATTGTGGGATTTGCCACTCTGATCTTCACAGCATTAAAAATGAATGGGGCAACTCCACTTACCCTCTTGTTCCTGGGTACGTACTAGTACTAATTTTCCATCAAACATCTCCCTCTCTCTCTCTATCTTTCAATCGTTTTACAAATTGACAAACAAAATGCTGCAGGCACGAGATTGTGGGAATAGTGACAGAGGTGGGATGCAAAGTTCAAAAATTCAAAGTGGGAGACAGAGTAGGGGTAGGATGCTTAGTTGGAGCGTGCCACTCTTGTGACAGCTGCTCCCAACATCTCGAAAATTACTGCCCCGAAATGGTTCTAACCTACAACTCTATCGACTACGACGGAAACATCACTTACGGAGGCTACTCAGACATCATGGTTGTCAATGAGCACTACGCCATTCGGTTCCCTGAAAACCTTCCTCTTGATGCCGGAGCTCCTCTCCTTTGCGCTGGAATCACAGTATACAGTCCCTTGAAGTATTATGGGCTTGACAAGCCAGGTTTGCATATTGGCATTGTGGGCCTCGGTGGGCTGGGCCATGTTGCTGTCAAGTTTGCCAAGGCCTTTGGTGTCAAAGTGACCGTCATTAGCACCTCACCTGCCAAGATGAGTGAAGCTATTCAACATCTTGGTGCTGATGCATTTTTGGTCGGCCGTGACCCGGAACAGATGCAGGTAAAATTAATTAAAATTGCGTTAATTTACTATTCTCTCTCTCTCTCTCTCTCTCTCTCTCTCTCTCTCTCTCTCTCTCTCTCTCTGTGTTAAGAAATCAATTGTGTGATGTGAGGTAATGTTGAATTTGGTGAATAAATTAGGGAGCAATGGGAACAATGGATGGTATAATTGATACGGTGTCAGCATTTCATCCTCTGATGCCACTCGTTGGTCTGTTGAAGACCGGCGGAAAGCTTGTAATGGTGGGTGCCCCAGAAAAGCCGCTCGAGCTCGCAGCCTTTCCTTTGCTTGCGGGTAAGTCTAACAATAGATGTCTTATTTAGTGTTGGCTTAATTCACTTTTTGTAAAGCATATGGTCTCAATTAATAGCATTTAAAAAAATCACCCAAAAAATATTACAGGGAGGAAAACAGTAGCAGGGAGTTTGATTGGAGGATTGAAAGAGACTCAAGAAATGATCGATTTTGCCGGAAAGCACAACATAACAGCCGATATTGAAGTGATCCCCATAGACTATGTGAACACTGCGATGGAAAGACTATTGAAAGCAGATGTGCGGTATAGATTTGTCATTGACATTGCCAACACATTAAGAGCTGATTAAGCTTCAAATTGTCAATGTCTTTAGTATTTTTTTGATATGAAAATGTTGTCAAACTAGTTTGAGTCCTTAAATCTTTGTTTGTCATATTGGTGAACTTGTATCAACTCAATAAAAGTCGGTTATGAATTATTCCAAAAATATAAATCAATTGTCTTTTTTTGTATTAAATCACTTGGCTTGCTATTGACATTTATGTTCTTCACACCAGTAGAACTGGAATGGATGTATCGTGAGTAATTTAATTACACGCAAAAAACTGAATGCACGAGATAGATATATCTCAATAACCTGACTAACACATGCTTGGAAAAGGTATGCAAACACTATTATAAAAGCTCCATTCACAGATTGTTGTGAAATATTGGGAGAGGAAAAAAAGTGGAAAGTTGAAAGGTGTTTATCAAGAAATGGTTGAGGCGTGTAATCACTGTCCTAAAGAGTAGATTCCCGTCTATTTAAGGAAGTGGCTCGATGCAGCTGGTTGCTGGCATTCAACCCTCGAGGATACAACCTAACCTCTGCAAACATGCGCTTGTAACAACTACGACCCCCCGTGAGAATGCTGCAAAATTTTGAAATTCAAATGGAGAGGACAGAGAGACGGAACTATTTGGACAGAGAGGGAGAGAGACTAGGCCGACACTTTAAAATGTGCAATTTTTAATGGTAATTTTGAAAAATAAACAAAATGACATTAAAAAGATGAATAAATGCCATTAAAACAGGTTTTATAGTGGCAATTCTGGATTTTCCAATTGAGAAATCGGGTTTCTGAATTTTGGCATGGGGTGCTTTTTGAAAGCTGTGTTTTATAGTGGCATTTGGAAGGACGAAAGCTTATAACCTGCAACCATGGTGGTGGCGTAGTGTTGGTGATTCCCCTGTTAGAATTGGGTACAACTGATGATAAATCAAGAAATTTCAGAGATGGAAGGGGATGTTAAGGAACTAACTACTATAAAAGTGACCCGCATGGCTCTGCATAATTATGCAAAAACTTGGCCAAATTTTAAGGAAACTTTGAAGACTTGCACCAAGTCCTCCAAGCTGTTTGTGGGGATTTCTAGCTTTAAAAAATCTCTCCAAAATGGACATTATTTTTTATTTTTTATTTTTTGCACGAGATTCGAACCAGATTGGGACTCCAAAATGGACATTGGGATGCCTCTGATTTCTACACACGGGGTTGCTATCCTTTTCTTAAAAATAATTCCCCACAACGGTGTACCGATAGTGGAAAAATATAATTTTTTTCAAATCAATACAGAGCACCCTATGTTCTCTGGACTCCATGTTTGATTTTCTGAAATTTATAAATTGATGTAGGCTGCATTGGATTGACAATTAAAGTTCATAAATAGTACCGTTATACTCATCTTTTGCACTGTTATTTTTTGCACTTGATCATCAATGTGTGAGCAAATTTCAAGTCGATCTTTCCCGATATCTATTTTTTTATTTCTAATTCAAAGTTTTATTTTAAAAAATTTAATATTTTATTATTAAATTAACCGGATGTTAATATCTTTTGTACTATGTTAATGTATCATAGTGTTATTTATAAGATTCCTCCACATAAAGAATCATACAATAAGCAATTTATTAACCAATATAAGCGTAATGAACCCCTTACCAGATTTGGTCATCCTCGATTTGGCAAAAGGTGACCTTTCGTTGCTGAGTTGGACATGTCATTTGTCATTTTATTTTTTAGTTGGAGTGGGTTGGACAAAAACACTATCTCGTCATGATATCTTTGTCTTTATTACAAGACCATAAAAACAGAGATTTGGTTTTTTCTTTCTTTTTCTCTCTTTATAGGTAAATAGGCATGCAATTCCAATACAAATCAGTTAACGAGAGAGTGGTGCACCTGAACAGGTGATCATGGAAGCCATTACTCTATGCTTGTGCAATGATGACGATGTTATGTATGGAAGCTATCCCTTTGCTATGAAAGTTTGTATTAGTCTATCCGGTTTCTAAATATTTTCTTATATTTGCTTTGTTGACGTTTGTTCTGCTACTCCTCGTCTTATCTATCTTTATCTTTATCTTTTGCTTGAGGTTTATTCTACTATTCTTCATCTGTATTTCCTGGTAATCTTATTGCGGTCTTAACTGGTTTCTTAGATCCTGCTTTTCGTTACCTATCCTTTTTTTTTTTTTCCTTCTTGCTTGTTTGCTTGTTTTCGTTACCTATCCCTAAATGATGGATGGAGTTACTTAAACTTTAACTGCTACTTCAACTTTGACCCCTCCCTCTCCCTTAACCACCGGGGCAGTTCTTCATATAATTTTGATATGACAGAAACTTAATTATTAAATTTTTTTATACAGTTAGTATTATACTAATTTCGCCACTGATAATTTGGCACCATTTCTTACTTCTAATTTAAGTGTCAGATTGTATGGATTTTGAGATTGACTAATTCATTTCTGTAATATCAAACACTCTCGTCAGACATGCCTATCTCCAACGTCATCCAAAGTGCCCAATCCATTTTCAATGATGCATTTAAGTGCACAGTGAATGTTTCTTTGTTAAGCCATTGTGCATAAGGCAAGAGGTTATTCACCTCTGTTGCATAATATTACAGTACAGAGAATCTATGGCCTTGGTCGACCGGGCAGTGGCGTGGTCGACCAAGGGCCTACGTTGGTCGACCAAAACCACACCTTGGGTCAACCAAGGCTCTTGGGATCTCGGTCGATAGACCCCCAACTCTGTTTACCGGAATGTTTGGCATTTGATAATTCTCGTTTATTGGAGTGTTTGGTACTCATTGGAATTTGATTTCTCTATAACAATTTATTTGTTCGTTGAGTTTTACCGTTTGATGTATTATTTCTTAAATTTTGATTTTGAGTATTTATTTTTCATCTGTTTGGTATATCTTTCCGTTCACCTTTCACTATACCATCCCGCTTGGTACATTTCTTTGCATTTACCTTTTGGGTCTCTCGGTGCCTCATTAAGTGATTCCTCCCTCTCTCTCTCTCTCTCTCTCTCCCTCCCCCCGGTGTATCAATAAGAAAAAAGAGTGATGCACCGAGAGATCAAAAGGTAATGTAAAGAAATGTACTGAGAGAGCGGATATACTGAAAGGTAGTATAGTGAAAGGTGAATGAAAAAATATAACAAGGCAAGTGAAAAACAAATACTCGAAATCAAAATTAGATAAATAGTCCACCAAACATTAAAACTCAACCGAGCAAATAAATTATTATAACCACCTCCAAGATTTGGAAGCTTGACACTTCCTAAGGAATGTTAATACCCATACTCATAAGCTCAATTTAGCTGAGAGACTCAAATTTAGATAGTCACCGCTAATCGGAAATGCAGATTGAAGAAATAGCCGAGAAAATAAATTATCATAAAAAAAATCAAATCCTACCGAGTAACGAATATCAGGGGTTTGCCTCAAAACAAAATTATTGACTTTCATGCCCTTTAACCATATGCGGTTTGTCTCAAAACCCCAGATTTCACCCGTAGGTTCTTTGAAGCGGAAGATAATGGGGTCAGTTTCCAATAAAGAATGGAAAGATCATAGAATTAATACTACCAAAAATTTCGAGTAAATTGAATTAGAAGCAAAAAAGAAAAAAAAAACATACTCTTAATACAATAAGGCTGCTAATTTGGAGAATATCAACACACAAAAAAATGAAGGAAAATTTTAGGGGGGAAAATGATATTCACCTCACAAAATAAGAAAATGAAATGCCAAAACTGCAGCATATCAAACAGAACTCAAAAACTTAACCTTCACAATTAACATAGAGACAAGAAAAAAGAAAATCTAAAACATAAAAAGAATTGGAGATGTAGAAACCAAGGAGTTAAATTTAAATAGCATCTCAACCGCAAAAAAAAAAAAAGATACAAAAAAGGAAAGAAAAGCAATAATATGCAAAACAATTAGATTAGCAAGAACTCACAAGGGAGAGAGAGAGAGAGAGAGAGAGAGAGAGAGAGAGAGAGAGAGAGAGAACTTGTAAATTTGTCATTTTTAAACCTCCACATTCAGAAAATCCCATTTGAAATTAACACCCACAAGATCAGAATATGATTATGAAATTATTTTTTTATTATTATATTTTAAAATTATAATATTAATTATGAAATTAAATTTTTTAAAAGATAATTGTAAATAAAAGTTGGAAATTAAACATGATATGATACTAAATTAGACCATAAGAAATCGGTGCAACACATAAAAATAAAAATAAAAATAAAGGCAACAACGAATCAAGGCCCTAAATGACTCTGAATGCAAGTAAAATGCAGCTGGTAGGAGGTAGGAAAGAAAATTATAATTTTGAGTGGCCTTGGTCAACGAAGGCCCCGTCCCTGGTCGGCTTTGAAATTTATGGTGCTTTTGGTGCTTTTATTCCAAGCATAAGTCCTTCCATACCATGCACTTTTGTCATCAATTGAGCCAATGCTCTCACGTTTCTCTCTCACACACACACACACATAATACCAGGTAGTGTCATGGGTACCCATAACAAACTCAAGCCCAGTTGGCTCGGGTAGTTGGGTATCAACTTCGAGCTCGAGCTCAACTGTATCGAGTCTACCTGAAATATTTTAATTTTTTTTAAATATTTATATCTAAAATTATATTTTTAGTTATATTTTTTAAATATATTACTTATATCACCTAACGATACTATCTGACGACACTATCTGATGACATTTTAAGTTTGAATTCGAGCTCATCTAAAATAAATCGAACTCGATCTGAGGTATTATGATACACGAGTTTGACCAAGTGTCGTAACACCCCGACCTTACCTTGTACCCAAAAAAAATATATCTATATATCTACTCTCGTGTTATATAAAAAGCTAGGGCCTTCCTCGGTATTCTGCCACGTCGTCTCGCCTGCTTTTAATGGAACACGTGGCCACCATTTTAATGAAAGAAAAAAGAAAAAAAGAGGGGGAAAGTGAACCTGTCCGGATCAATATTCAATACCCGACTCCAAATGTGGGCCCCATTTTCTTACCCATCCTTTCTTTCTCTCTCTCTCTCCCCAGAATTGAGGGTTTTATTTTAATATTTCCACCATCTTTCTTTGTTAATTTTTTGAAGCGTACGTTACTGAATATTTTTTTTTCAAGATATATATTTTCTCAAATCACTATATTAAGATAAGTTTTATTAAGTATATACCTAAAAATAATTTCAGATTATTTTAACTGTTCGGGTGAATAATATTAACATAAAATACAAAGAAGTAATAATTTGGGTAGTTTAATTGTCATTTCAAATAGAAAAAAATTTGAATTTTTATTGTTATTTAAGGATAGAAACCGTGAATTCCAAAAAAATAGCAATTTGAGAATTTTTATATAACATTGCACACCCATCGTTTTAATGTTCGTTTGAATAGATTATTATTGAAAAATTAATGATTTTTTAATATTTTATCATCTTTTATGAAGTGAGGGATACGATTAAGAGAAGTTAACCGTCATCTCCTCTTTTCTTTTTCTCTCCGATTTTCCAAGTATGAAAAATAAGAAAATGAGATCTCTAAGAGCAATATACAAGAGATATACACCGTGAGTAAAACATTATGAAAAAATATTTTTCTAAAAGAGAAAAATCATTGGACACATTTATACATTACAGATCTAAAATGTTATATATTGAGAAAAGTACTAATTTTATTGTTCATCCATTTATAAATATAGTTTTTGATCACAAATCCTAAAAAATGTGTAATATATTATATTGGATTTTATCTTAGTGGGTTAATGCTAATATCAAACCGAAAATAATTGTATTAAGAATATAATCAATCGAAACCAAACTTAAGTCAAGATTTCCTTCCATCAATCGTGCCTAGGAGCTTACACACGGGACAAGAGAATCTCTAACATATTTGGAAAGGAGGTGAGAGAGGGAGAGAGAGAGAGAGAGAGAGAGAGAGAGAGAGAGAGAGAGAGAGGAGAGAGAGAGAGAGAGGGAGACCCAAAAAAAAGGCCCCTATCCACAAAGATAATTCCATCACTCTGTGCCATCAAAAAGTTTCCACCGTCAGATATATCATATGGTCAAATTTCGACCGTACATCCGTCAGATGGAATGCAGGGTTGGTCCAAGCAAGTAACCATGAGATGACTCGACTGCGATTTCTTTTTTATTATTATTTTTTGGGATGCGCCTCACTAGCAAACTTCGGCGAAACCCGGGGTGTGGAACTGGACCCGGTTTAAAAAGCTTGGCCGGTCGGTTCGGTGGGGACGGTGTGAAAAGATCGATCTGTTGGGTAAGAGAATCTGTTGGATTTAAATATTATTTTATGATTTTTTAGGGATTCGATGTGAGGATCTAAGATTCGTAACATTACCCTTCTCTTGAAAAGTCAGACGTCCACAGACGGCTCAGAAGCCCTTTTTCATTTTAGACGGCTCTCACTCTGGTATTAGGTAACATTTTTTCATGTTAGACCGGAGATTCTGATACTAATTTATCACGAATCCAAGTATTCGATTCAAATCTAATAGAAAAACTCAGTCCAAAAGATCGATTTAGTGGATAAGAAAGTTTATTAGATTTAAATATTATTTTATAATTTTTTTGGAATTGGGATCCGTAACAATTTGACGAGGGAGGAATTCACGCTTTGTGATGCTTCAAAACTACAAAATTCCTTTCCTCTTAACTTAAATTTCTTTCTTATTCCAAATATTTTACAACAAATTTTGAACTTAAAATATAATAAAATTTGTTTGAATAATAAGAAATTTCCTTTTCTCTTGGCTTGCATTTCTCTCAAACCAATTTCTACCATTCAAAGATAGGATACACGTTCAAAAGGGAGGAGGGTAAAGAGAATATATGTAGCCCTTATTGAAAAACTATTCAAATATATCAATAATTCAATTTTATTTTTTATTTTGAAATAGATTAAATAAATGGAAGTTAAGAAAAACCTTTTAATAAATGAATTAGCAGTAAATAATAGATAGTAAAAATGGGTAATAATTTAAACTCTCATCAAAATTTTTTCCACAATATGATAAAAGATAAAATAAATTTCCATCCATGAATATAAATGATATGAAACAAAAATGAGAACTTTTGATCACTAAACGAGGAAGAAGACAACTCAAAATCCATCCTCAAACCTACCAAAACTAATGCCATTCACTGCACTTTTAACGTTATTAAACATCATGCAAAATCCATGTTCTAAACCCAGTAGGGTTATTAAATTTTTAATTTTATAAAACACCATGCAAGATCCGTAAATTTGATTGATTGAGTTTTTGCGTTTAATCAACTGTTTCTTTAATTTTGATTTTAAGTGTTTGTTTTTCATCTAAACATTTTTTCATCTACCTTCTACGGGACTAACTTTTGATATATCCGCTCCCTTTGTAAAAATTTTAGGTGATTGACCTATTGCTAACAAAGAGGTGGCTCTTGGATTGAATCGTAGATATTGGTGCTACCGTGGAGGTGGCTCTCGATTTGGATTGTGGCTTACAGTGCATTTGTTATGTAGCTCTCGATTAATTAAAGTAGAGGAAGCTCATAGTGACGGGATTTTTGAGAGACAGAAAACAGTGTTTATGATTATAAAAATCTTTTATAAAGATAGAGGGATTTAGGAAGTAACCGGCAAATTAGTAAATTTTGAAAAAAGTAGCTCTCGATCAATTGAGGTATGGTTGAGACACATAGATTTAGAGAGAAAGAGATGCTTGAGAATGATGGCAAATGGGTAAGAGAGAAGGGGTGTAGCATCATCTCGGTTATGTTGAACTTCAGCAGTCACAGTAATGGTTTAGAGTAAAAAAATTTGAAGGAGAGAGAGAGAGAGCAACACGTGAAAAGCAACAATGGAGAGAGAGTGTATTTAATAATATTGGAAGACACACTTGAAGCTGACATGTGATGGTGGAGAGAGAAAAAGAGTGAAAGGCAACCATTTGGCATAAGTGACACATGGAGGAGTGAGATATATGATTGAGAGAGTGTATATTTATTAACTATTAACCATATAGATTAACCATTAACTATTAACCATGAACCATGAACCGTTAACCATATAGCTATAAGCATGAATGACCTCCTGTCATCTCAGATTTTGTCGTTCTCCATTTGGCGAAAGGTGATTTGTCGTTAGTTGGTGAGTTTGATGTGTGATGTGTCTTTTTTTTGGGTGCGGATTGGACAAAGGAATGGTTCTATAATTCCGTCACCATGTGTCCTACTTCTCTCTCTCTTTCCACCGGTACCTGTCAACTTGTATATTCCAATATTGTTAATATTGTTAGTACATTCTCTCTCTAAATTCTTTTTATTCTAAAACACCAACGTGAGATTTTCTCTCTAACTTCTCACAACTTTCTCACTATCCTCTATTATTATTTACTTATTTGCCATTTGGTGAGTTGCAGAGTGTTGGACCATAACACTAAGAAGATCTTTTTTTTTTTCTCTCTTTATTACGAGAATCACAAAATTGGGGATTAGTATCTCTTTCTCTAAATAGGGTAAATAGATATGCAATTTCAGTATAGATCATGGTGTATGGAAGTCATTCCTCTATACTCCTTGTCTCTCTCTTTATCTCTCTCTATATAAGCGGGGCAAACAGACACAACAAGGTGTCTATTAAGCGAATTATACTCTCTCTCTCTCTCTAAGTGGGGCAAATGGAGATGGTTAAGTGCTTATTATGGAAGTCATTCATCTATTGTGAAGGTTTATGTATGTCTTTCCTGTTTCTAAACATTTGCTTTGTTTAACATTTGTTCTACTATTTTTCATATTTGCTGTTAATTCCAAAAATATTTTTTTCAGTTTTGATTGAGAAAAGTGGTATGCATAAGATCATGATGTATGGAGGTAATTCCTCTATTCTGAAGGTTTGTGTTGGAGGTGATTCCCGTGTTCTAAATATTTGTATTTCTGAACATTTATTTTGCTTGACTTTTGTTTTGTTGCTCTTCATGATCATTGTTGATTTTAAAAAAGTTATTTTTTTCAATTCTTATTGAGGAAAGTGGTGTGGCTGATGATAATCGTGGCATATGGAAATTATTCATCTGCTATAAAAGCTTATGTTAGTCTTTTCTGTTTCTAAGTATGTAAGATCGAGAAATTTTAGTTGTGGTATTGACTCTAATGAATCATTTAAAATTTCTGTATTTTGTAAAATATTTAAAAATAATTAACTTAAATATGAATGTGGATTTTATTTTTTAGACTTATTGACATCTCAGTCGATAAAATCTAAATTTTTAAGTCATTGATTACTGAAATTCTCATTTACTAGAGTGTTTGATACTTGGTGGAATTTGATTTCTCAATAAGAATTTATTTGCTCGGTTTAGTTTTAGCGTTTGATGGACTGTTTCTTCAATTTTGATTTCGAGTATTTGTTTTTCATCTGTTTTGGTATATTTTTCCATTTACCTTCCATTACATTACCTCTCGGTATATCTACTCTCTCGGTACATTTCTCTGTATTTATCTTTTGGGAATCTCTTGATTCATCACTCTTTTTTCTTGGTGATTCCTACATCTCTCCTCAATACATTATTTCTCTCGATATATTACCCTATTTTTCCTCGGTACACATTAAAGAGAGAGATGTGGAATCGCTTTATGAAAAGTCAATGAGACAACATTGCATGCCATTGCTACCTTGCTTTATTCACATGTGTACACCCGATAACCAAGAGCTAGTGGAGGAGCTTGACCTCTCTCGGTAGCCAAGGAACTTGATAACCAAGAGAGGTCAACCGAGCCGAGAGGCTCAATCGAGGGAGGTAGCCGAGAGGCTTAGATTTAGACAGTCACCACTAACTAGGTTTGGGTGGATGAAGGCATCAAGAAAGAGAGGTAACCAAGAGGAGCCACGCCTTTGGTCACCAAGAGATTCTAGGTGAATTTTGTTAGTTATATCTACCTTTGATGACGATAAATTAATATAAATACCTATTTAGAATCTCTGTTTTGACATGATATATTACGCGTTGGTGTGTGCAGTGTGGAGTTGTACATATCGCATTGTTCCTATCTATCAGTAAATATATCTACCTTTAACAATTCCCTAAGATCATCGCCTTGGGTGGATGAAAACACAGATTTAGGTTGACCAAGGGCATGCCTTGGTCAACCAAGGCCACTCCTTGGTCTGGTCGATGGAAATAATATACCAAGGAGGAAAAATAGGGTAACGTAGAATTCATTGAGAGAAATAGCGTAATGCACCAAGACCCAAAAAATAAACAGAAAAAATGTATCGAGAGAATTTCAAATTTTCCATTTGCCTACAATGGATATGCCAAAACGTAGGATGGAAAAATGTATAGAGAGAGATGAAAAACAATTTTAGACTGTCACCACTGATTGAAATTAAAATTGAACAAATAGTATATTAAACTAAACTCTAAAATCTACCGAACAAAATAAATTCTCATATAAAGAAACCAAATTATTCCGAGCACCAAACACTCTAATAATATATCGACTGAGTCTAAAAAAGTTTCTGTTTACATTTATATTTGAATTTATTATTATCATATGATAATTTTTTATAATATGATATTATAAAAACATTTTTAAAAATACTAAGTAATTTATGCAAATGGTAATTTTATTATAACAATTATACTAAAAATACTAAAAAATATTTAAAATATATGATGTTAAAAATACTATAATTTTATTATATGCAAAATATTTGTGCATATATAAAAACACTTTAATATTATAATGCTAGAAAAATTATAATTATAAAAATACTAAGTAAAAAAAAAAATTTACAAATACTTTTAGATTAAAAATATTTATAAGTATCATATTATAATATTATATAATACAAATCAAAGTCGACCAAGGCCTCCTTGGTTGACATGGTGTACTTCTCCTAATAATTTTATAATTTTATAATAATAATATTGTAGTATCATGGTGTAAAAATATTTTAATATTATAATATGATAGTTTTTCATAATGTGAACTATAAAAATATTTTGAAAAATATTAAATTAATTTTATTAAAAAAAGTTTATGATTATTCTAAAAATATTAAAAATATTTGAAATAAATAATGTATAGTAAAAATACTATATTATTATAATATTGTAAAAATTATAATTATAAAAATATTAAGTTAAAAATATTTGAAAATATTTTTATATTAAAAAAAACTTACAAACGTTGGGTCATATGTTATTATATGATTACTAGTACATCACAAATGATAGTTTTATTATAAAATTTTATTATTATACTAAAAATACTAAAAAAAATTTCTATAGAAAAATTTTTTATATTCAAAATAGTTTTGTATATAGTAAAAATCTTATAATATTATAAAAATTATAATTATAAAAATACTAAATAAAACATATTTTACAAATTTTTTTATGTTAAAAAAATAACCAAAGGGCCGATAGGCCGGGCCTTTGTAAGCATGACTTTGGTTATTTATTTCTCTTTTCTTTTCAT
Organism: Dillenia suffruticosa; assembly: GCA_033439265.1. Classification (NCBI taxonomy): domain Eukaryota; kingdom Viridiplantae; phylum Streptophyta; class Magnoliopsida; order Dilleniales; family Dilleniaceae; genus Dillenia; species Dillenia suffruticosa. The sequence continues at coordinate 7,548,673 of JAVTVX010000027.1, forward strand.
TTATACACCTCTTTTTCTGTTCTCTTTCTATACATCTAATATAGGATAAAAGTATCACATCTCTCTCCTTGTTCTCTATAATCTATATCTATTCGTTATGAAGTGAAAATTCATCTCTCTTCTTATTCTCTTTATAATCTATATTATATTAAAAATATTTTAATATTTCATTAATTTATATTATACTAAAAAATAGATCGTCTTATTTAGTGTCAACAGCTTATGGTCTCAGTTAATAGTACCAAAAAAAATAATCACCCAAAAAATATTACAGGGAGGAAAACAATAGCAGGGAGCTTGATTGGAGGATTGAAAGAGATACAGGAAATGATTGATTTTGCCGGAAAGCACAACATAACAGCCGACATTGAAGTGATCCCCATGGACGATGTGAACACAGCCATGGAAAGACCAGTGAAAGCAGATGTGCGGTATAGGTTTGTCATTGACATTGCCAAACACATTGAAAGGTAATTAAGCTTGTACTTTGTTGCTGGCGTTAGAATTTCCTTCTTCATCAACCTTGGAACCTCATATGAAGATTGTTTGACTCGTGGAAGTAGAAATGTTTACCAAATCAGTTTCTGAATTGTCCCATAAATATAAATCAATTGGTTTGTTGCAGACAATAATGTTCTTTTCAACAGTATGCATTTATTATAATGGTAATAATCATGCTACATATCCGTGGAGCAATTTTTATATGATGAAACATTTAAATATCCATTACATAAATATATAATGTAAGTATATTAGACAACCAATGCAACTTATATTGGACTTGCACCATTTCCTAACAAGATAAATTTTGTGATGAAAACGTAATTATATTCGTCTCATTATTTTATTTTATTTTATTTTTTTATTCTCTCTCTATTTATGCAAATTAAAACAACTAAAACAAAAGTTCAATAGTTTATATATATTGTCAAATCATTCCGTGGGGACAAAATTTTCTTTAAAATATGTAAATTAAGCTTATATAAATGTGCGTCACTCTAGATTAGATGGTTTTAGTGTTGACATTTAATCGATTATATGTCTTTTTTTAAATTAATAATGATCGGGAGTTCGATATCTCATAAAAACGAAAAAATTAGTGTTGGGAGATCTGTCCCCTCAATTAGGCCCTGCAAGCGATCGACTTAAATTAATTAAAATAAAATCCTGAATACTGGGTTAGTGGTCAAACTATGATATAAAAAAAAAAACAATATTATGTTGAGTTTGAATATCTTAACTATGTGAAACTTTCTTAAGAATCTAACCCACCCAAAATTAATACCCAAAGTTTTATCATTATTGGAGGAGATCAGAGATAGCCACAGTTTGAGCCTGTAAAACTAGATCAAATTGAATGTTGTCAGTAGTTTAAAAAAGAGTTGATAGATTCATGGTTCTGATTTGGAATCGTAACCGTGCCTATACGGTCGAATTCGGGTTTTTCATTTTAAACCCTTTTTTTTCAAAAAAAGAAAAAAAAAAAGATGATGATTTATAATATTAGAATTGTCTGTTAAGTGCAGTGAGTTCTATGGTATTTCAATTTTCCGTTCTATAATGTCGGTTAGCCACTTGCAAAAATTACAAAAATGACCGAGAGTTTTTGATAAGTTCTATACACATGATTCAAATCTAATAATTATTTTTTATATTGATGACGCATGTCGGTAAAAAAAAAAAAATTATAAACATTAATTTCTAATTTAATATTTGTTGGTCCTCATAATAGTGAAGAGACGTTAAATTGATTATTCCTAAAAAGTTTAGATCAGTTCCCAATTAATTTAAGAAATCCTAAATCCAAAAATACATGCAAATGTGTAGAAAAAATAAAAGGAAGAAGAAAACAAATTTGATTTATTGTAGTTCGGTCTTGTGCTTATCTATGCTCTTCCAATTCAGTAAGCTGAGATCCAACTAATTTCCATTATGCGAAAAGAGTTACAAATATGAGTATAATTCTCATATATTGATGACGGTACATTTTCTTTTTGAAAATAATTTAGTCCAATAAGAAAATGGTTTTAACTCTTACCCAACTAATCTGTCTACACGACAAAGAATCTCTCACACTCTCTCCAAATTTCAAACTTTACAAACACGAATATATACAAAATATTTTCAAAGAAACTCTAGTAGACAGATTCACAGACCGTTCAAATAGACAACTTTTGTAACTAATATCTCACTCTCAAAATATCGAAATGATGTGTAAAAGATGCTGAGTATTCTCTATATATTGAACTTTAAATCTTAGAAATTGTTCTTCTAAAAGTGGTCACCATAGAAGATTTAAGATTGCAAAATGGCTTTCCAAATAACTTTTGCTGTTGTAAAAATTTGGTAAGTTGTTGGTTCTATATTTGATTTTCTTCACCTTATGCTCTATTTTTTTTTTTTTTTGTAAATATGTGAATTTAAACACCAACACTCCCCTTTTGATTTGATTTTTTTAAATTTGAAAATGGTGAACTGTCGGAGAAGTAATAGATGGCAAAATGTATTCTAAAATCAACTTCTTGCTCCTGGAAATTTGTTTTTATCGGAATAAATATTTTGGATTTAAATTTTCAATTTCTTGAATCTCAGATGATATTTCTAGGTTAAGTGCAATATCCAATCTATACATAATTTGTTGAGTTGGGTCTTGGTTTGAGATAAAATTGTATTTGTTATAAAACTATCCAAATTCTGCAATATCACGACTTCGTTTATAGAAGCATAAACTTCTATGTTAATAGTTTCTATGCAACTATCATTTTCACAAAAATTTCTATAAAATCTCATTTTTAAAAACATATACACTTGATAAATTGATTAATAACATATGTAAGATTTTATTATTTTCAAAATATTAATATTTGATAATAATTTTCTTAATAATTTTTCTATTTTTATGACAACAAAACCATAAAAAACTTAAAAAAAAAAATTGCTTATGAACGCTCAAGGTCATGCACCCCCTCAATTAATGAACATATGAATATTTTGTAATCTCTCTCTTAATATGTGCACAATTTTCATCATTTTTTATATTTTTTCTATCTCTTCTCTTTTGTTTCATAGAAAGTAAGAAAATTTAAATTCATATTCAGAAATTACATACTCTTTTTATATTTTCTCTCTAAAAGTATAAACAAACTGCAATTTTATTCCAAATAAATTTAAATCTTTCTCTATGTAAGGATTTTGTAATAATAACCACAAATTGATTTTTAGTATTGATATATTATAAAACAATATTTCCGTTCAAAATATGATTTCTTATAAAATGGTACTAACTTCTATGTGTTTAGGTCTATAATGACTTATGAGATTTTTTTGTAAGATATATAATAGTTGTATTATCACATTTTATTAAAATATTTTTATAATCCAATTCATAATTTTTTAGTTATAAAATTTGAACAAAACAATTTTCTATTGATATATATTTCGATTCGGCCGTGGACAAAGCAACTTAATTATGCTTTTTAGACATTCAACTTACAATTCTATTTTCTAAAAATTGACAACTATTTGACATACTTTTTCAGTCAATTTTACATCCATTATAGTCGGTATCCGAATATTCAATTAATTCAAAATTTGAATTTTTTAAATACCAAATCTTTAAATTATAAGTATCCACTACATATTTTAAAATTCTTTTTGTGACTTTCAAGTGTGATTCTTTGGATTTGCTTTAAAATCTAGTATAAAAGCACACACCATACAAAATATCAGGAGATGAAACGATCAAATATAACAAAAATCTTATTATACTTTTATAAAGTTTTTTATTTACATTTTTCCTTTTCTCATCTAAATCTAATTTAATAGAGGTAAACATTAAAATACTAACATATTTTGAATTTTTTATACCAAATTTCTTAATTAATAGGCATTTCAAATTTACTTTTCATCATATTATTAAAATAAGTATATAAGCATTCATTAGTAATACAAAAAAAAAATCACAAATATAAATTTGAATAATCAAAATATCATTATCAATATATTTAATAAATAATGTAATATTAACATTTCCTTTCTAAAAATTATTTTTCACAAAAAATCAATTAATATTTCGTACCATACTCTAAGTGTTTATGTTAACCCATATAATGTTTTTTTTTTGGTAATTTATAAACATAATTTTCTTTATTAGATTCTTCAAATTTGAGAGTTGGCTAACATATATTTCTTTTTTTAAATATCCACTCAAAAATACACTTTTTATATCCATTTAAAATAATTTAAAATTTCTAAAACATGTATAGATTAAAAGTAATCTAATTGCTTCTAACCTAACTATCGGTGCAAATGTTTCATCATAATCATTTCTTTTTTCTTGTAAATATCTTTTTGCAACTAATTTAGATTTATTTCTCATAATATTTCTATTTTTATCCATTTTATTTATAAAAACTCATTTTGTTCTAACCATAGATTTATTATTTGACTTGGGCACTAATGACCATACATTACTTCATTTAAGTTGATTTAATTCATCATGTATTGTTTCTATTAAACTCCCATCTTTAAGAGGTTTTTTTTTTTTTAATACTTTTTGGTTCTATGTGTGACAAAAATGCAAATTAGTTCTCTATATTTTAAGGTTCATTTTTAATTTCTATATCATTATTTTTATCATTTTCTCAGGGGATTTCTTATATTTTTATATTTTCATTATATCCTTCATTTTCTAAGTTTTGAAATTCACTTTTATGAAACTTAACATTAATTATTTCTTTTACGACTTTATATTTTTTATTGAATACTCTAAATGTTTTACTATTTATCTAAAGTGTTCAAATTATTTTTGAAAATGTAACATGTGCAATCAAATGTATGAAATATGAAATATTGGATTTTCTAACTTAAAAAATTTCTTAAGGGGCTTTATTAGTCATAGGCTTAAGATAAACTCTATTAATTATATAATATATCATAAAATGGGTTTCATTCCAAAAATATTTTCATATACTACTATCATTTAGCATAATTTAGTCATTTTTTGAATTGTTCTATTTTTATATTCTATTATTTCATTTTGTTGAGGTGTACAGGACTTGAAAAATTTTGATTAATTTCCTTTTTATTACAATATTTTAAAAATTCTATGTTGTCAAATTTTTTACCATGGCCCGTTCTTAAGTTGACCATTTTTAAACCTTTTTTATTTCGAATTTTTTTATTAAAAATTTTAAAAGATTCAAAAGTTTTATTTTTATTTTTTAGAAACAATATCCCAATAAATCTATAAAAATCATCAACAAATTATTAGTCCATTTTTATTTCCTCCAAAAACTTAGATTTCTAATAGATCCATATAAATCCATATGTAAAATTTCTAAAAATCTAGAAGTTGAAATATAATCTTTATTTTAAATGATAATTTTACTTATTTATTAAATGAACACGCATCACAATTTATATATTCTTTTAGAGTTATTTTTGGTAAATCTCTTATTAAATTTTTCTTAAACAAATTTTTTAATTGTTCAAAATTTATATGACATAATTTTTTATACTATCCAAATATGTTATTGTTTATAGACATCAAATAATTTTCCTCTAAATTGTATAATATTGTCGAATCTACTATATAAACATTTCTCATCCTAATTCTTTCAAAAATATTTTCTTGAGTTTCACTATTAAAGACAATGCACTTATTTTTTTTTTAAATAACACATCATAACCCTAATTACACTTAAAAGATTATATATCAATTTATTTGCAAATAAAACATTTTTAATATATATAGAATTTATTCCGATAGTATCTTTGCCGATGATTTTTCATTTTTTATTATCACCAAAGGTCACGACAATATAATTTTTCCTTTCTAATTTTTTGAACAATGAGGTGTCTTACGTCATATGTCTTGAACATCCACAATGCACATGCCAATTTTCTTTGATTTTTGCCTCGTGTTCCTGCACAATAAACTAAATACCATCTGTTCTTAGGAATTCAAAAAAGTTTGAGTTCTCTAGAAAATAATCTTGTACTTATATTACATGTATCTTGATATTCACTAAGTTTGTTCGATTTTAAAAAATAAAATTTTACAATATGACCATATTTATGACAATAATAGTATAAAAAATTAATTTTCAATTTTTAAAAATTATCCATATATCTATATTTTACATTTGAAAAATTAGATTTTTGATTTTTTAGAAAAGTTTCTAAATTTTTTTGTAAAAATAAAGTGTTTCACAATTTCTTCTATCCCCTAGAAACTATATTTCTATAACTTGTACTTCTATGACTGAGTTTTATAGTTTGTGTGTTTCTAATATTTTTGTTTTAATATTTATTATTTTCAGTACTAGCAAAAACAATTTTATTGGATTGTAAACAACTTCTAACTTCTGAATTATACTTCAAACCATTTTTAGAAAATTCATCTCTTTGAATTATAAGAAATCTTATTAACATTTCTTCACTTTTATTGAATTTTTTGAAAGTAGTTTTTATGGTCTTGGACAATTCTTCCACTCTTGTTTTCAACAGACATATTTCTTCTTTCATAATAGAATTTTCTATCTTTACAACTTCATTTTCATACTTCAAAGTAGTTAGTTCAGAATTTAAAACAGAATTTTTAGATTTTATAGTCTCTAATTCTGAATTCAAAAGTTGATTTGTTTGTTTTAGAATATTATTTTCATTTTCTAGATTAGTTATTTTGCATTTTAACTTAATAATCACAATAAACACATTTTTAGATTTGATTGTCTTTTTTAGATTAGTCTTCGTTTAATTTAAGTAATCTTAAGGTTAAAAATACATACAAATATGTAGAAAAATAAAAGTAGGGAGAAGAAAATAAACCCGATTTATAATAATTTAGTTTTATACTCATATCCACTCTTTCAGTGCAGTAAGTTGGGGTACAGCGATAGCTAGTTTTCATTATGTGAAGAGAGTTACAGATATGAATACAATTCTCTTTTATTGACAATCTACACCTTTCCTTTTTGAATATGATTTACTCCCATAAGGAAATAGTTCTAAAATGTTTCTCATACTTTTTCCAAACTTTTGAGACTTTACAAATACAAACATACACAAAATAATTTCAGAGAGGTTCCAATAGACACACTCATAGATATCTAAGGAGCCAACTTTCAGAACTAATATCTCATTCTCAAAGTATCGAAATGACTCTATAAAAGATGTTTAGTTTTATCTATATATTGAACTTTAAATTTCAGGAATTATTCTTTTAAAACTGGTCACTATTGAGAAGATTTAAGGTTGAAAAGATAGCTTCCTAGCTAACTTTTACTACCGTAAAAATTTGGTTAGTTACTGACTTTATATTTGATTTTTTCCACCTTATGCTCTAATTTTTATTTCTATAAATATTTGAATTTAAACACAAACAATTTTCTTTAACTTGATATTTTCAAATTTGAAAATGGTAGAATGTTGGCAAAACAATAGATGACAAAATAGAGCCTAAAAATTAGTTTCTTGCTCTTAGAAATTGCTTTTATTGAAGTAAATATTTTGAACTTAAATCTTTAATTTCTTGAACCTCGGATGATATTTTTAGACTAAGTGCAGTATTCAATTTATACTTAATCTGCTGACTTGAGTCTTGAATTGAGATAAAATTGCATTTGCTTTAAGACTGCCCAAATTCTGCAATATCACGACTTCTTTTATAGGAGCATTATATTTCTATACTAATAGCTTCTATGCGGCGGTTGTTTTTACAAATATTTCTACATAATCTTAACTTTAAAAAGCTTTACACTTGATAAATTGATTAGTAATATTTATAAAATTTTGTTACCATCAAAATATTAGAATTTGATAATAATTTCCTTAATAATATTAACTATTAAACAAATTCTAAATATTCCCATGAATACAATTGTGGTAGAATAATTATTTAGTAGTAGTGGCTTAATATCAGAACACTCTAATTTGACATCCGCAAATTTAGAGGCTCAAATATGTGTCCAAAATGGCTATAGAGTGGAGTATTGCAACAAGAAAACTTCGATTTCTTTTACTCTTGAAAAACCAGACACTTGTAGGTATTGAGAACAATGAAAGCCAATGAGATAAGGGATAAAAAGGCAAAAAAAGAAAAAAGGGGAAAAAACCTACCTACATGAATTTTGATTCCTTTCATCCCATGAGGATATGCAAATGATTTTTTGAAAACAAAAATTGAGATCAAACCTTACTCCCTTTTTTTAAAAAAAAATAATTTATTATCTATTTTTCAATTTTGGTTTCATAACTAAAACGATACAAAAACCATTTATAATCGGAATCAAAACCGAATCCACTTGTTTAAGCATCAGTTCTGATTCTTTTAAATTTGGAATTAGGAACTGATATTTTCAAAATTGAAATCGACAATTTCAAAATCAGAATTGAAAGTTCTGAATCTGTGTCTTTTATGCCATATACAAAGTAACACAACCATCTCTTATTTGTATTATATTGGTATTGTTTGGTCGTCGATACTTACTAACTAATATGCTTTAAGAAAATTGTTTGCATACTCAATGTTTATTAAACAAATGTTTGCTTCAAGTTCAAAGGTTATATGAATAAGAATCGGATTGTATTCTTTATCCAAAGGAAAATCCATAACTTCAGCCAATTGAAAATATCATTTGAATTTTAATGTTGAAGAATGTTATTTATATTATTATTACTACTACCCATTTTATATTTTGCAATATCACGAGATATTTCTCCAATTCTAAAAACACTGTCAGAAGAATTATTTCACTTTCGGAATTGGTAACACAATGTTTTGATTTATGGATATGGTGATGCAGGCAAATAAGTTTCAATATTGGCGTTAGAATTCCTTGTATGTGTAGTTGGTCCACATTGGATAAATGATAAAGGATATATATCTATGGTTAGAAAATAATTTAAAATTTATGAAGAGAAAACTTCATAGTTAGAGCAGAGCATTGGCTGGGCAACCTGTAACACCAAAAAAAAAAAAAAAAAAAAAAAAAAAAAAAAAAACAATATTTGGAGACGCAGCGTTTTGGGACAAAACGCTGCGTCCCCAATTGGGGATTAGGGTTGAAACCCTAACCCCCTTTCTCTCTCTCTCTCTCTCTCTCTCTCTCTCTTTCTCTCTCCCCGACGTTCCCTCTCCTGCGGCCGTTCGTCTTCTCCCGCGGCCGTTCGGCTTCCTCCGCCACAGCCACCGCCACTGCCGCCGCCATCCTTCTCCTTCTTCTTCTTCTTCTTCTTCTTCTCCTTCTCCTTCTCCTTCTCCTTCTCCTTCTCCTTCTCCTTCTTCTTCCCTCGCGGTTTCCCTCTCTACCTCACTCTGTCTTCTCTCCCTCTCGCGATCTTCTACGATCGCTTTCTCTCCGCCTCGCCGCACACTGCCGCGAGCCGCGATCGAGCCACCGAGTGCGCAGCAGCACAGCGCATAGGCGTGCATCAGTGCATGGGCGTGCATCAGTGCACGGGCGTGCACCAGCGCGCATCAGCGCACTAGCGCGCGAGCAGGACCCAGCCGCAGCGCGAGCCCAGGCCGCGAGCAGGACTGAGTCCGCGAGCGCGAGCCCAGGCCGCGAGCGCGAGCCCAGGCCGCGAGCGAGAGCCCAGGCCGCGAGCGCGTAGCCCAGCGCACGAGTGTGCACGGGCGCGCGGCCCAGCTCACGGGCGCGAGGCCCAGCGCACGAGCGCGAGCAGAGCGCGCAGGGGCGCGCAGGGGCGCGCAGGGGCGCGCGAGCGCGCACGAGCCAGCGCAGCACACGGGCGAGCACCAGCCCGCGAGCCACTGTCGGCCCGCAGGCCCGCCAGCCTGCAAGCCCATTAGCCGCAGGCCCATCAGCAGCAAGCCCACGGGCCCACCAGGCCCGACAGCCCGTCCAAGCCCGCAGGTCCAGTACGGCCCGCGGCCCAGTTCAGCCCATCGGCCCGCCAGCCCGCCGGCCCGCTACCCCGTAGCACGCAGACCAGCGAGCCCACTAGCTGTAGCCTACGAGCCCGCGACGGCCCGTGACGGTCCGTGAGTTCGTGACAGCCCACGAACCTCCACGCAGGTAAATGACTTAGGGTTTTTGATTCGGATCTAAGTGTTTAGATCTAACAAAATAAAAATCTTGTTTTGATAGGAAACACTACAGACCTTGGAGCGACCGAAGCGACAGTCGGACGAGACTCTGCGCTTCGAGAAAACCCTAGGTAAGGAGATTTCTGCTCTAACTGATACTTTGAATGAATCTAGAATTGAATCTAAAATGAAAGGTTCTGTATATGTTCAGAGTGTAAGTAGAATGCGAATAAAATACCAATTCTGAAATGACTATATGTGACTTTGAAGGTTAAGTAGAGAATGTTACAGAAACTAGATGCTCTGATACGAAAGAAGCATATTAGAGAATCATAAAATCATGTTGAGTTAATTCGAATGATTTCCTTTAGAGTTAAACCTTGAAATATGCATGAAAGTATCTAGATTGTAGGGTTGGAATGAAATGAGCTGTAAAGTGGAAGATATTGTACATTTCATGTTTTTCGGATAAACCCTTAAGATGCTTGAGAAGTTGATATTCAATTTTGATGATCTGATTAGGTTACTCTTTTTGGAGATTCGAGAAAACAGATTGGAATTGTTTTGAAAATAGGGAGTGACCACCCTCCCTAAAACTGTGAGTGAGACTTTGACATCCGCTATTGATTGAAAACCATGTTTCAAAAAATACTTTTAAATGACATATTTCTGCAAATGTCTGATTATTAGAATTTTCGAATATTTGATAAATGTTTTGTGACCTTTGGAGTGTCTTAAATGTTGACTTTATTGATATGCATTCATGAGTTTTGATAAACGTATATTGTGCCACATTTTCGACATATTGATATGTTTTAATGCTTCCACTGCATTGGCACATGGTTTTAAATGGATTTACTTACACATTTGGGCTGTATGCCCGGCCGACTTATGATATTATGTTTTGGGCTGTATGCCCGGCCGACTTTATGATATTACGCATTGGGCTGTATGCCCGGCCGACGTTATGATATTATGCATGGGGCTATATGCCCGGCCGACTGGTGATGGGATGCATGGGGCTACGTGCCCGGCCGATATGATATTGTGATCCGTAGCTACGAAGGACATCTGGTAGAGGCACCCCTTGTGCCCGGATACGCTTCGGCCGGAGGTATCCGCCAGATCGTCGTGTGTATGGGTGCCCCAGGTTGACCCTCATCGGAGAGGACGTTGAGTACGGCTCCGTCTAGCACCAGGCGGGGGCACCATACACGGCCGACTAGTTATATGTACATTATTATTATTTACAGGCTAGTTGGGGTAGTCTGTGGCCAACATTGGGGTAGAGAGCCATTCTTTAATACTTGCATTTGGAAAAACCCCCAATGCGCCGTCCTTGGTCGAGGTAGACCATTGCCGGGAATATTTCATTGGCCGGCTCTTCATGACATTGATATGAATATTGGATGCATATCTTGCTTTTTGATGTGTGCGTGTGATATATGATTTTGGAAATAACATGATCAGTTTGCACACTGTGGATATTTTCTTATCTTATGCTTTGACACTCCAAGTTCACCTTCGATATTGATAGTATGATATCAATCCCCTCACTTACTGAGTATCCTTCCATAGATACTCATCCCTCACTTTCTTTCCCACAGGATTAGTGTTGGATCGAGGAGATACCACTGGGATTGGGTATGGACATTTTTCATCTCTTCCGCTATGATGATTGGTGATATTATTATGTATTGGAGGTTTTAGATTGACCAATGTATTTATATAAATTTTCTGGGATGACTGTATAAATTATGGACTTTATTTCGCGAAACTCTCGTGTTGATTATTTCATTGCATTGAGGCATTTGTAAATATTTAAAAACAACTTGGGAATTTATTTTATATATGCGTAGAATTTAAGTTCGCTCCGTGTGGCGGCTGCTCATACTCTAGTTGGGCATGACAGTAGAGGTCTGTTGCTAGGACTGCTATGAACTTTATAGCCTTGCGTTGTTCTGGATGTTGGCTGGGATATCTATTGATTTTGGAGAGGCCGGGATGGCCGATTATTTATTTTTACAGGATGAATGTCATATACAGGTGAAATTGTACATGGGAAACCTCCGATTTATGGGGAGGTTCTGTCCGATTTTCTGTAAAAAAATACAGCCGACATCCAGGGACAACGGGCGGCTGTTCACGATCCCGGTTCGGGGCGTGACACAACCTACAGATCCGAGCAACCGTGGTTGTTCATTAGAGCGTCTATGACAACAATTTTAATTTTTTTAATTTACTTGAAAAAATAATCAATTTAAAGTCAAAATTAGATTTGTGCTGTACAATCTCATTTGAAAAATATTATTATTTTGTAATTAATCAATCCACCCAACCTAAAAATTCAATAATTTACTATTTAAAAACCAACTCATCGTAGAGAAATGCCCATGTCCTGTAGTAATCCATTAATTACTCATAAACCTAGTTTCCCCTGTTTTTCTTTCATATTTCTCTATTCAAAATTTTCCTTTTTTCTCCATCAAATTTTTAAACCAAAATTATTATATTCTAATGGTAATTCCCGAAAGTCTAACCAATAGGGTTGTATCAGATTCTGTGTTAGGAGATTTATTTGAGTTTGGTCAGTTTGATTTTCAGCGAAATGTTATATGATTGAAATAATTCATGAAATAAATTTAATGTAATGGATGTTAATAAAAATAAATTTTTAAATTTGAATAATTTTGAGTTTTTTTAAATATATTTTCAAATTAATAAAAATATTTAAAAATATAGTGAAACAAAAGAATCATATAAGATAATTTGATCGGTCATGTAACATTACTCATCCGAGACAAGTACGAAATTAACCAAAAAAAATTTAAAATGACCCAAAGAAGAAAAAATTTCTGGATTTGATCCACACTTGTCGTGGGTTAGATCCGTGGCAGGTTATGACGCGGATTGAACCAGCATCATAGTCACGTGGCGGCCAATTAGGCTATGCCGCGTCTTGAAAACGAGAAACACTATGTCACGTCTCAGAGTCGCGACAAGCACTGCTGCGTCAGACAAGCACTATCGCTCCTTGAACACGCGGAGCCACGTGCTGCACGCTCTAGGCGCGAGACCACATGCCGCAGGCCTTATCGCGGGTTGGGTCCGAGTGTCTTTCGAAGTCCAATTTTGTTTTTGCCTAACATATATATCGATGATATAATGGGCCCTCCGAGTCATGTTTCGGGCTGTTGGCCCGCGGGTTGGGCCCGCACGGGCCTTGCTCAATAGGCTATACCGCGTCTTCAAGACACAACAAAGGGCGTCACAGGTTGAAGACGCTTGAAGCCTTGTCGCGTCTTCAACCTATGGCAAGGCCTGCACGGGCCCAGCCCACAGGCCAACTACCTAAAACACGACTCGAATGGTCCACCATACCATCGATATATGTATTAGGCAAAAGCAAAATCGGAGTTCGAAAGACACTCGGTCCCAACGGACTCAACCCGTGACTTAGTAGGCTCCTACGTATCATTCATATCCGTTTTTGGCTATTCCAATATTCGGCTTCCAAGCATGCTGCGAATCGAACCTGCAAGCCCAACAAGCCGAACCCGCTATATAGTGGGCCTTACCTTACCATCTCTATCTGTGTTGGACATACATTCTCAACAATTCATTCTCATTCGACCTTACTGTATGAAAAAAACAAAATTATATCCGACATGGAATTAAAGAATACATTCTGAATATCATGTAAGTACATTCATGGGTAAAAGCAAAATTGGATTTCGAAAGACTTTCGGGCCCAATGGACCCAACCAGCGACAAGGCATATGGCATGTGGTCTCTCGCCTTGAGTGCACGGCATGTGGCGCCACATGTTTAAGGCACGACAGTGTTTGTTGCGTCTCTAAGACGTGGCACAGCTTGGTTGGCTGCCACGTGACTATGACGTGGGTTCAACTCGCGTTATAGCCTATCGCAGATCCAACCCATGATAAATGTGGGGTAAGATCAAGAAACTTTTCTCTCTTTGAGTCATTAATTTTTTTTTTTTTTGGTTAATTTCGTACATATCTCTTACTCACCCCGTGAAATGGTCCACAAGTAACTAAACACCCCTCCCAAATGTAGCACCTCCCCAATGCCCCTCCCTTCCTGACGTTTTAGCTCCTCTTCTCCCGGTGTTGGAAATTAATGCCCACGCGGGGCATTTCAAATGTATGATTAGTTTTTTTGTTAACTACCCAACTTTCAAATTTGAGAAAATAATTCCCATCCCTCTCTCTCTACCATGATTCTCTTTCTCACGAATGCGTGTATGGAAAAATGAGGAGAACAGCAAAGAAAAAGTGTACACTCTTCTGTACATTGCTATGTTCAAAACAAAAAGAATTTTACCATGAGAGTGAGAGAGAGATTTTCAAAGAGAGAGAATATATAATAGGGGTTTGAGAAATTTTAGCGTTGAAAATTTTTTTCCGTCATTGGGTACACTAGATATTGGGTTAAGGTGTAAAGGTATAATGGAATAATAATGGTGGTTCGATTTTGTAATCATCATTTTGATCGAGTGATTCATATGTAGAAGTTCGTAATTTTGATTAATTTTTGGTGATCTAAGTATTTATATCGAAATACTGAACTTTTAATTTATATATTTCGATATGCGAATATAGTCCGATGAATCCTTCACCTGAGATAGCGCAAGCGGGCGAGTGGAAATGCTATGGGGGAACTCCTATTGGCACTGTCAGCCATTTGCTCACTACCCTCCACCTCCATTAATTAGACAGTCCAGTTGGGTGGTGACAAAGATACCAATTTCTCAAACTCGAACTCCTAGTCTTTGCGTAGCCAACAACCACGGGGACATTGATTGTACCACCAGTTCAGCAGTGCCCATCACTTTACCCTCTCATGTGAATCTAATCACAAGGCCTTCGAACACTTTTGTGAAGCCCTGCCTTAGCTCCGCCAAAGCTCTTCTTATCGACGCACTCATGCCTCCGCTCTTGTTGTTGGACCTGCCCCAATAAGGTCCGGTCACTTGCTGTTTTCTCTCTCTTGTTATATTCTATCTGGGTTTCTGTGCTTGGTTGAATATGAGTTCTGATTCAAATGGGTTTTTGCTAGTTCTTTTAGTTGCTTTGCTTGTTTGCATTATCTGGGTTTCTGTTGTATCGGTAGGAACATCAGGTCAAGTGGGTTTTTCTTATATTTCTTAGTTTGTTTGCTTGTTTATTCTATTTGGGGTTATACATTTGCATCAATATGGAAAAGGGTTTTTGCTAAATTAGTTACTTTCTGTGTCTTTTTTTCTTTTGAAGTTCATAATTTTGTGTTCTACTATGTGATAATTTCGGATTACGTACCTAGTGCCTGTGAATTTTGTTGCTTTGTACTTTTTAGTGAACGCTGATATTGGGTTCCCTTATTTCGGCAGTTTCTTTTATTCTTTGATTACTCATGTGAACCCAAAAAAAAAATTGTTTTTCAAGATGGTAAATGCGTTCTATATAAATATTTGAAAGCTGTTTGTTCTAGGTTTAGTGCTGTTCCCTTTCTTTTTTTTGGGGGGCGGGGGAGGGGGTTACTTACACTTTAGTTGAGAATTACGGAAGTCATGCTTGTTAATTGACATGTGTGCTGCTTATAGCAAACCAAATGGTGTGAAGATCCATGTTTAGGATGTTCAAGTGGCTAGAAGCTAATAGTGATGCCCATGAGGTTTAATGAAAGTCCAGGATTCCATTTTATTTTAAGTGAGAATTGTTGAAATTGGAGCTCTAGAGTTGAAATGATTGGCTGTTTGTGGTATTCTAAGAAGATATTTGCAGGCTGCATCTTGCACGAGATGCAAGGTTGAATAGAATCTTTATGCACGTGATAGTAGAGCTACTGAGCTCTATCTTTATGTTTAGTTGGCTTGTGGTGTTGTAAACAAAAAGCCCAGTGACTACATAAAAACCTAGTCTGAGGAGTGGTAATGATATGAGCCCGTAAACAACTACTTGAACCATCAGAATTCCCCCCCCCCCCGGTGAAGTAGCATATGATGAAGATTGAAGCCATATACTCAGCTGAAGGAGCAATATTAGAAACTATGTTTGACTTTTACTTTGAGAGGCACATCTATTACTTTGAATTGCATAGCCTGTAAAATTTTGTCACATTTTGTGATTGGTTATTATGTTAGATGGGACGACCAAACTTGAATATGAATGAAGTATCAGGAACTGTGGTCTTTCATTCAAAAGCTTTTGTCAATTTCGAAATATGTGAATTTCCATAATGACATGTTTACTAAGTTCCATATGATCAATGTATGTTGTAGTAAAGCATTTCTAGATGGCTGAACATAAAGTGCAATTCTTAGAAGTCTGCACTCCTTTTTCGAGTAGATCTAGGAGATTCTAAATGTACATTGTTTCTAAAACTTATAATTTGTCTTATCCGGTCACCTACTTATCTAATGCCTTAGAATTGGGTACTAAGAACATATATGCTAGAACCATCACATGCAGATATTTTATTTATATATGTTATGAACATATATACTGGAACAGTTACATGCTAATTATTTGCAGAGAAATTTGTAATCTGGGAACGTCAATGCATGAGAGACATAACAGAATGGATTATATATTTTTGCTAGATAAAACTGAGGTTCCAGAATGGATAGAGAGGCTCTCAGTGCGTATTGTACATGTGAGCTCTATGGTGATGAGAAAACTTTCTGGGGTGCCGCCAACTGAGTCTATTGAAGCAGTTGCTCTGATGATAATCCCTTCCACTTTCCACAATATAAATGACAACCTGCAAGAACCAGATTGTGAGATGTGGTTTCTTTCTGCACATCACATACTAGCCTAGATGGGATCCAGGTCTCGTCAACATTTCTTATTTGAGGCATAATTGTTAATTACAATGATAACGTCAGGTTCACACAAACCTTTGTTGGATGGTTGTATTTGCTTTCTTTTTCGAATACCTGAGGGAGGGCACTGATATCATATTTCCTAGGAAAAATGAAGATTTAGGTCTTGTAGCGCTAATCTCTGGGTTATTCCGTAGGTTCTATCCATTTGCTATTGTGAGGTACAAATTATCTTGCAGTGGGCATGTGCTATGACCACCCTTTGTCAGATATTTTTGAAATTTACACTCGTCAATTTATCTAATATGTGATGGCTATTCAGAAGTAGTCAATTTGGAAGTCTATGCGGTGTGGTCCTTTTTTAACTATAGCTATATAAATCAAATGTGGATCAACTCATTGGCCTAAAAGGTAGAATCAATCTCAAAGAAGTCCTTTTTGAATCTTAACATTACGAGTGTAGAAGTATAAAACTAAGCTTATTCTATTATGTGAAATAGCTAGGCAAAATCTCGTCATTAAGGGAATAGCAAGACTAGAATGAGTGTTCCCCTGATTGTTTTACCTATTGTTATCTTTATGGTTTTAGAGATTTTTGCAGTCTTTTGTACATTCACAAGGTTAAATCAGAAAAATTGTTCTTGCAGGACCCGGGAAACCTTGGCACATTAGTTACGTCGGCCGTGGCCTTTGGATGGGTGAGATATGTTCATTATTTCACATGGTCGTTTTCCCATAATGCACTGTCAAACATAGTTATATGTGATTTGAAACAAGCTTTTAAGACCATTGATGATAGATAGTGAGAACTACAGCTGCTAATGACACTCCTTTGAGGAGTTGCAATTTTGTATTGAGGCAAGACAAACAATGTTGGAGTCTTTTTGCTTCCAGGATGCTGTGATCCATTCAATGACAAAACACTACGGGCCAGCCGAGGATCCTTCTTTCAGCTCCCCATAGTTTTCGGCAACTGGTGTCATCTTGAGAGCCTGAGAAACAAATTCAGTTCACAAATGTTGGCCATCCATAGTGCGATGAAGAACAAAAGACAACAGTGCGCCGATTCTTTGGCTGATGAGGCGTTGTGTCTAGTTTTGGGTAGCAGGATGTGGGTTGTTAGGGATGTCTAAGAGGGTATGTGAGCTTGTGAGCATTCCCATGGGAGGTGACTTTGAGTCTCTTAATGTTTCTGTTGTGGGTGGGATTTTCATGTTCAGTTACAGTCTAAGAAACAGAGAACTATTTGATCTTCTTTCAGCTTTAACTCTCAATTAGGTCTTAAAAATTTGGATGTCTTTTAGCGGTGTTAGATATTTTTGAAGAGAAGATGGGAAGGGGGAAGGTTGCTTGCTGGGGTAAAATGAAGGCTACAAGTAGGAAAGCAAAAAAGGATTTGATTTTGAAACCATCATTCCATTAATTCTAGCTGATTTGGGAAAATTATTTATGTAAAAGGAGGTTAATCTGACTTAAACAAGTATTTGGGATAAGATGATTTCTCTACTGTAATTCAGATACAAAATTATTTCACAATCCATAAATTTAAAACACCTAAAATATTTTGGGGGGTTTGGAAATCTGTGGATGTGGAATAACAGCTATCATAGCACAATCATGACATTCATGCACAATACTAGGAAGATCTTAAGTATAAAAGGGATCCCAACAAATAGGAGAAGATGGGAAGAAGGAGATGTTTCGTTTGCTAGAATAGGGATTGATGCTTTCACTATTTGATCCACAGAATCTATGTCACCATACAAAATTTTTGCCCTACATGATATAAACCAATGCCACGTACTAGTCTCAGTAATACACTTTCTCTCTCTATTCACATCTTTCTCTTTCTATTTAAACCTCTTTCTCTCGAAACTCACTAAGATAATGGAAAGCAATACACACAACTTTATGGGAACCCTTTTCTCAACCTTACTTTATTGTATATAGCATAATTACAAGGATGATCACACGAGCAATTCACAAATTCCCCTGATATTAAAACCCTAACCCTAGGTTTATCTATGTTCTCATAGAATGCTCGCACTCAAATGCTAGTTTGTCTTAGGTTGCCTTAGATGGCTTGAATGTCTCGGTCTAGCCCTTGAATGCCTCGGCCTAGCCCTAGATTTATAGAGTCGTTGTGTAGTTAACATCCCAACTGCTAGGATCCACCTTAGAACACCACAATGCACGATTTTAAAGCACTCTAGTGTTAGTTGCGCAAGTGGTGCTTGCACATTCTCCACTTAGCTCCACAAACCTAAGTTCGTGGGTCATGCAATGCTCACTTTAAGCAATCTGTTGTAGTTGGCTTTGATCATGAAGAAAATGGCCTTCCCATGTCCCTAACATCCCACTTTGCACATAGAACTGCTCATTCAACATTCTTGGACTGCTCAACTGCCATGTCACGGGTTCCTCTGAGTTGGCTTGCTCTGTTGGCTTCGTGGTTTCGGACAATACCTTATTTATGTCCAAAAAGTCTGACACCTTGAACCCTTCGTATTCTCGAGCCAAAGTTTCCATGGGTCCCCACTGAGCCACTATAGCTCATGTGCTAAGCCATATGCATTTTCTATTCTTCGGCCATGGTTTTCCTTTAACCCTGCCCATTTCTTCTTTGAAAGAGTGTCTGTAGTCTCCTTCTGTTTATTCCCTTTTCGTTAGTTGGGCTAAATATCATTTAGCCTGGTGCATCCCTTTGGCTCTATTGAGCCATGACTCATGTTACTCGGGGCCCCAGCACATGGCATATATCACGGGAGTTATATTTTTTCCCCATCATAAGAATTCGATATTTTCTTATGCAGTTGGCCCTTCCATGCTACTAGGTAATCTACCCTCCAGTTATCTCGTTCCTATTTGACAACTTTGTGATCAAGAACCTGCTTAACCTCCTCGTTAAGTAGCTTCTTCATAGTAAGTGGCATTCTTTGAGACTCTGATCTTCCTTCATCTAGAGCATCTCCATAGAATGGTTTTAGGAAAGTCACGTGAAAGATGAGATGAATACCAATCATGTCCCGCAATTTAAGCTTATAGGCCACCTTACTTAACCTTTGCACCACTTCAAAGGGACTATCATAGCTCAATAGCAGGCCCTTATGTGTACCTTTTTTGATAATTCTCCTCTAAATATGTAAATTTCAGCAGCACCTTGTCTCTAACGTTAAACTCCAATGGCCTTCTCTTCCTATTGGCAAATTTTTTGCATTCTCCTTGCAGTTTTAGTAAGGCTATCTCTTGCTTGCTCTATTAGTCCTTGCTTGGTTTGTGCAAATTTGAGTTCAGCAACACGAAAGGATTCTTCATGGAGCTTGAGTTTATGTGTAGGCTGTAAGCAAATTGGGATGGCTGCAGCAGCTCTACCTCATTCCTTTAGCTGGTTGTGACATTATACCTTAGGTATTTTTCCAAGATTGCATTATCTCTCTATGTTTGCCCATCGGTTTGGAGGTGCTAGATGGTAAAGAACTTCAAATCAGTCCCTAGCAAACCAAAAAAAGGTCTCCCAAAACTTACCACTAAAGCATGAGTTTCGATTACTCATTATGTCTGTCGGCAGTCTCCAATACTTCATCATATTTTTTAAGAACAAATCAGTAGCCTCCTCAGCTGGACATGTGGGAGAAACAACAACAAACACTATACACTTGGAAAACTTGTCCATTATTACCAAGATTGTGCTTAAGTTCAGAACTTTAGGTATTACCGTGATAAAATCCATGCTAACACTTTGTCATGGCCTATTCGGAATAGGCAAAGGCTGTAGTAGCTTTGATTTCACAAACCTTTCCACTTTGTCTTGCTGGCATACCAATCAAGACCTTAAATATACCTCCATCTCCTGCTCCATTCTTGGCTAGAAGTAAGCTCGAGCCAACAAAGTATATGTTCTTTCCATCACCGGATGTTCTACCAATTTGGAGTCATGTAGTGTAGTTCTATACTATTTGGAAAATAGAGTCTCATACCCCCGGCATAGAGTAAGCCATTTTATAACCAATAGTGCCTCACCAAACCTTCCTCAACTCTTTTCTTTAGGTCCTGATAAAACTCATTTTGCTCTCTTGCCTTCGTCGTGGCAAAAAATCAACTTCTATCATGGTTTACGTAACCGCCTAGCGATCTGTCTCCTTATTGCTCAATGCATATGCCACTTGATTGTACTTACCCAGCGTATGCTCCTATTAAAAATCAAACTTTGCCAAAAACTCTTGTCCCCTTGCTCAGTTAGGAGACGGTCTCTTTTGCGAGGCAAAGTAAATATTGGCTACAGTGTCTGTTCGGACCAATAACTTTACCCCTAGGAAGTAATACCTCCATATTCGTAAGCAATGTACCACGGTTGTCACCTCCTTATTGTGGGTTGAGTATTTTTGCTCGACTTCCTTAAGCTTCCTGCTTTCAAAGGCCACTGATGGCCTTCTTGCACTAAGACTCCACTTACTACCCTATTCTAAGTATCGGTGTGCATTTCAAAAGGAAAGGCAAAGTCGGGCAACCTTAGCACTGGCTTAGAGGCCACAACCTCCTTTAGGTCCACAAATACCTCTTGGCAATGCTCAGTCCATTTCCATGGACCACCTTTTTTCAGCAAATTAGTTATGGGGGCAGCCTTCCATGAGTAGCCCTTGATGAATATGTGATAGTAGTTGGCCAACTCCAAGAATGATCACAATTCAGCCACTTTGCTTTGCTTGGAACCTTCCTCTCCACAATGGCGCTAACCTTTTGAGCATCCATGTGCACAAATCTTTGGCATATTACATGGCCAAGAAACTTGATTTTTGTCTAGCAGAACTCATACTTTTTTGCCTTAACAAACTGCCAGTTCCCCCTAAATTTATGCAATATTAACTTCAAATGGTTAAAGTTCTCCACAAAGGATTAGCTGTAGACCATGATGTTGTCCATTCATGGAACACATCTGTCATAAGATTACAGAAGATTGTTGGATCATTTGTCAAGACAATGGTATGACTAGGAATTCATAGGAGCCAGTTACCTTTAGCAATTCTCACTTGCCAATAACTCGAACAGAGATCCAATTTTGTGAAGTATTTCACTTTTGCAATGCGATCAAATAAGTTAACCCTCAATGACACCAAGTACTTATTTTTCATTGTGACCATATTTAAGGCCCGGTAGTCCACACACATTCTTAGTGAGCCATTTTGCTTTCTTTGGAACAAAACCAGGGTACTAGAGTGAGTTTTTAAAGGCTAAATATATCTACTATCCAATAGTTCCTGCTTTTGCAGTTCCTCCAACTCTATAAGTGACATGCGGTTAGTGGTCTACGCGGGTGGCGTGCACTAGGCAGTAGCTCAATACAATAATCAATGACTTGGTGAGGGGGCAACTTCTTTGACAATTCTGCAAGAAAGATGTTAGTTAAGTCTCCCAATAGCTCAATAACTTGTTAAAATATCTCCTCCTTAGCATGCACCTCCGCAACTTGTGCCATGGTAGCCAAATAAGTGGACTACCCATTTTTTAGTCCTTACTTCACTTACAAGGCTGAAATTAGGTTAAGGATCCTCCTTCATCTACCTCACAAGGTCTGTTGCTTGCACCAAACATGGTACTTTGTCGTCCATGATGAACAAGCTTCGTAAGTGGGTGTTGGTGTTGCCTAGGCCTGTACCAGGAACTCCAACCTTAACACTGCATCAAAGTCATCCAAGTGGACTACCATGAAGTCACACTTGTTGTGCCATTTGCCAACTTTGAGATCAGCACTCCTTGCCAATCCATGCACTGGTATAGACTCGGTATTGACAATCTTTAGCCTGCTTGGATTTCTTGTGACTTGAAGTACAAACCTTGACATCTCCCTTTTGTCACAAAATTGTAGGTGGCTCCCATGTCTACCATGGCAAATGTAGCCGTGCCATTCAAGGTAATTTGAACGTACATAAGGGACCTATAAGTTTTTACCCTCATCGTATTCACAAGCTATAGAGGATTCAACAAGGCTGGGTCATCTAAATCTAACCTAACTCTTTAGTCCTCCTCCACCAATGCTGACAACTTCTCTTACCTAAGGCACTCCCTAGCAAGATGTGGAACATTGTATATGAAATTCCCTCCCTTTGGCTTGTTTTTGGCTTGGTTTTGAGAGTCTCGACTGCTCTTAGAATTCTACTTATCCTTCTTCCAATGGTCCTACCTTTTACTTTTTTTCCTTGGGCTCGAGTTGGCATTGACATTTGGAGTTAAGATCTTATGGTCCAGTGGGTTGTCAGTAGTAGCAATGGTATAGAAAGGTCCTTTACTCCTTGCCTTCCCAACTCAGCCTGAGCCGAAAGTTGTAGCCCTGACATGAAGTTGAAGAGGTTATCCTCCTCGAACATATTGTGAATGTCCAATATCACCGAGATGAAGTCTTTCAGGTATTCTCAGACTTTGTTGGTGTGTCTTAGCTTCTTCAAGACTTCCCTTGTAATCCATGTAGTGTTGTAGGGAAGGAATTACTCTTTCAATTCCCTCTTCAATGCCAGCCATGTCAAAATTGTTGCTTTGCCTACATTGAAGTCGTCTTGCACATGAGTTCTATACCAAAGCTTTGTATCTTCGGCCAAATACATTGTTGTAATTGTGATGTGCATTTCCTCTGGTATTTAAATAGTTTTGAAGTATTGTTATCACCTAGAAGGGCTAGTCACCATATCATGAGCCTCTAGGATTGCTCGTCTTAGAAAACCAACTTCCTCCTCCATTTTCTTAAGTCTTTCCAATATCGAGAGAGAGAGAGAGAGAGAGAGAGAGAAACTACGGTCGGATAATGAAACCACAAACCCAAGCTTCATGTCTAGTAAGTCCATCCAGACCACATGCCCAAACACTTATGCAACCAATGACTCCACTCGATCAAACAAAGAGGCTCCAAGAAGAATTTCGAGCAAGCTGAGAGCTTATTCCATTTGTGATAACTTATTATGTGCATTTATAGTAGCTATGGAAGAGCAACCTTTGCTTTGATACCAACTGATATTATGGTATTTTCTACTCACAAAATTTTTGCCCTAGGTCATGTAAACCAGTGCCACCCATTAGTCTCACCAATGCACACACTCTCTCTTCATACATTTCTCTCTCTATTCAAACCTATCTCTCTCTTTAAATTCATTAGAGCAAATGGAAAGCCATGCTTATAGTTTTACAGGAACCCTTTTCCAACCTTGCTTTATTGCATATAACATAATTACAAGGATGATTACAAGAATAATTCACAAATCTACCTAAGATTAAAACCCTAACCCTAGGTTTAACAGTGTTCTCACAAAATGCTTGCATTCAAACCCTAGTTTACCTTAGATGGCTTGAATACCTCGGTCGAACTCTAGATTTATAGACTATTGTGTAGTTAACATCCCTAACTAAAACGATACACCTTAAAACACCACAATGCATGATTTTAGAGCACTCTAGGGTTAGTGGCGCGAGTATGCTCACAAGCCATAAGGCACCCACGCACCAGTCATAAGCCACAAGCCACAAGCCACACATGCCACAAAGCATTCATTGAACAATTATTGATCAGGAGAATCAAAAAAGACACCAAGCAACGGAGCCAAGCAAGCATAGATATTTAATATTCAATAAGGCATAAAACTATAGGTTTTACTTTAGGATTAGTGGTCATTTATGCATTAGTTAGTGGGAATAATTGTAAGAGTGAAAATTTAATTGTAATAGGGTGGTCATAACCTTCCTAAGATGAAAATGCATGAATTAATGTTTCCCAGACATTAATAAGGCGAAATAACTTAAAGTATTTTTCCTATTTGACTACCTCTCTTAGCTTATAAATAGGTAAGGTCTCAAATATTGTTATCATCTAATTAAATCAGCTTGTCCATTTATCTCTTTGAGAGATTGTGAGAATTAGAGCATAGGAATTTAAGTGCCAAGCTACTGTCTTTGACGTCTTAGTCTTCCTTTGTTCGATGCAACTCAAGTGATCCATAGGAACAAAGTTGTAAGGCTACACAAGTGATTCTCAGATGTAGTGTGGTGAGACCCCTAACCCTTGATGTGCAACCTAGTTCGAGTGATCCTTGTAGTACAAAATTTCGTTTCACCCAAAAGTTATAAGTCATATCCTTTCTTTCCTTTCTTTTCTTCCTTATTCAAAAATACAAAAATAATTTTATGTCCATCATTCTCTCCATTTTCCATGCCATTCCTATGGGCCAACCTCTCTTTATAAAGCATCATCACCCAAAAGAAATGTGCAGTCCAAAGGGTCCCATTTTTCATCTTATCTTAGCGCTCCAAGCATTCCCAGCACAAGAGTGTCGAAGGAATGCCACAAATTTGGTACTTTCATTGAGTGGTCTTATTGAGACATTTCATTGGGAGTGACGTCCACATACCCTCTTTGGTGGACTGCATTCGCTCATTCACTATTTTTCACCTCGTTCTTTGAAAGTTGTCGACGCAAAGACATTCCTTCATTAGATTGCATCCATTCCACCATTTCAACCACTTGTTCCTTCACCATTCCCATTCTTTTTATTGAGAAGAATATCTATACAACCTTCTCTTTGGATTACACACATTCTATACACACTCTTTTACCCATAACCACATCATACACATATCTTTTCACTAAAACCAAAACATCTTTACACCCTTTTACCCCAAGCCAAACACTCACACCCTTTCATCACAACTTATCCTTTCATACCCTTTCAACCTTTCACTAAAAGACACAAAAATAAGAAAACAATATACATCTGTTTTTGAACTACACTCAAACCTTCACCCTTTCCACTTTTCTCTTTGAAGGTGTCCATCCTTGGCACCCTTTCTTTGAAAGGCAACCATTCTTCACGTTTTCCTCTTCCAAGAAACAAAACAAAATAGTCTTAGTATTAAGAGAAGTCACCTGCGACATCTTCTCTTTGGACTGCCCAAAATCTTTCACCCTTTCGCTCATCCCTCACAATCTTTTTCATATAACCACCCATACATACCTTTTCACCATAAGGCAACCCCTTCTCACCCTTTCACCCAAGCAGGCCTATACATCCCTTCATTTTAAACACCCCACACATTATCACTTTCACCCTCCATGGCAAAAAAGAGCAAGGACAAGAGCCCTTTCGATTGAACAATCCAATCCTTGAAGAGGCACCATCCGTCTTCATGCCATCACCCGTGCTACTCCTTGCAACTAATGTCCAAGTACAACATCCCAAGACACTGAACCAACCATTGAAGATGGTAGGAAATGAACAGGTACAGGCCATCCAAAGGATTGCATAAGCATCCCCATCCATCCGGACAGAAGAACAGATGCAAGAAGAAACAGCTCCACCAAAGCAAGTCATCCAAGAGGCTACCCAAATGCAACCTTTCACCTGGACATAAGGTATTCCTTCATTAATCATGCCTACAATCTAAGAATTCATCATGTAGCTCATAGCCATCAAGCCACAAAAAGAAATTCAAAGGCGTACACATGCGGGGATCATAGCAAAGCAGCCTGAAGAGCCATTCTACAACCACAATGAGCTATTCATACGCAAACATGAAAGCAAGCAGTTGCAACCTTTCATGATCAAGCCTATCATCGAAGATGAGCAATTGGCACCCAAAAAGAAGCTTATTAATGCCAACCAAGAAGCATACCATCAAGATCAAGGAGCAATCACCATGTACCCAAAGGCCATCATCAACTGAGAGGCTACCATGCTTGATGATAACAAGTCCTCACTTTGCACCATCAATCTCAAGACAACCAGAATGCTCAAATTGCTTGAGGGAGACAAGGCACCATCCAAAGCAAAGGTCGCCAATGAAGAAACTCCATCGAATTCCAAGGCCAACCACAACAAACTATATTCATGGGTATGTCATCATCGCCAATCAATTATTATTATCCCTTATTCAAGTGGACATCATGCTAGGCATACTAAGATTCAAGACCTTTGGAGGAATTGCATCCAATCTCAAGGAAATGGAAATCATTCATTGTGGCAAGGCGAAAAGGCTCAAATTGGATAGCACCAATTGAACCAAACAAATCAAGATTCTCGCACAAGCAGTGAGCCACCAACCTATGTGCAGAATACAACCATTGGGTGAACATACATCACCAGATAGGCTACCCGACTACCAGATGCAGGCACAAACTCTTACATCCCATGATAAGCCACCATTGACAAGCAATAATGCACCAATGCAAGGCAACAAGGCAACAAGGCAACAACGTATGCAATGCACATGCAAGATCCTACCAAGCCAAATGTTACTATCAAGGCAGATTCTCTCAAGGCAATTGAAGCGATTCATTCCCAACAAAGGCAGTTCATGGTATCCATCTACAAAATGTTTGGAATTCAAAGGACATCATGGATCAGTGCAAGACTTTATCTTTTGAATAGAAAATTCAAGATATTTGCCAATGAACAGCCACCATTAGAGCAAAGAGCCACAAGATCTATTAAAACTGAAGAAGACCTTGAGGAAAAGGTCCTTTTCCAAGGGGGGATGAATGTAACAAAACCGCAGAAGGGCACGAGGTACATGCCATGAGCCACGACCATGAGCAATAAGCCACAGGCTAAAGGGAACGAGCAACAGACATCGTGTAGTGATTAGTAGGTAGCGTGCCAAAGGACACCAAGCAACAAGGCACCCACGCACAAGCCACAGGCTGCACAAGCCATAGGCTACACATGGCCGAAAGCATTCATTGAACAATTATTGCTCAGGGGAATCTGGAAAGACACCAAACAATAGAGCCAAGTAGGCATGGGACATTTAATATTCAATAAGGCATAAAGTAATAGGTTTTAATTTAGGATTAGTGGTCATTTATATATTAATTAGTGAGAATAATTGTAAGAATGAGAATTTAATTATAAGAGGGTGATTATAACCTCCTTAAAATGAGAAGGCACAAATTAATATCTTCTAGACATTAATAGGCCGAAATAACTCAAAACACTATACCCATTCAGTTACCTCCCTTAGCCTTTAAAAAAGAAAGATCTCAAGTATTGTAATCATCCAATTCAAGAAATAACAAATCTGCTTGTCCTTTTATCTCTTTGAGAGATCGTGAGAATTAGAGCATATGAATTCAAGTACGAAGCCACTGTCTTTGACACCTTAGCCTTCCTTTGTTCAATGCAACTCAAGTGATCCATAGGTATAGAATTGTAAGGCTACATAAGTGATCCTTAAGTGTAGTGCGGTAAGGCCCTCAATCATTGATATGCAACATAATTAGAGTAATCCCTGTAGTACAAAATTTTGTTTCACTCAAAGACTATGTGTCATATCCTTTCATTCCTTTCTTTTCTTCCTTATTCAAAAATACAAAATAAATTTCTATCCATCATTCCCTCAAACTTCCATTCCATTCCCGCGTGCCAACCTCCCTTTGTAAGGCATCATTGCCCCCAAAGAAAGGTGCAATCCAAAAGGAACTCGCTCCCTTTCACTATAGCAGTCCCATTTTTCATCTTATCTCAGTGCTTCAAGTAGTCCCAGTGCAAGAGTATCAAAAGAACACCACATGGGGGCCACATCACATGCCATATGTCACGGGAGCCCACACTATCACTGACACTATGCTTAACACATGTCATTCACTCTTTGACTTTCAAACTATATTATTGATGTAGATGCTTGTACTTCTCTTTTTTTTTTTGTGGAGTTGGTGTTCAGAATAGAAGGAAAAAGAAGTATGGGCTAGAGGGATTTAGCCTTTGTTTGATGAATGGTAGCTATACAACAATTCCAAGCTAGGGAAGAAAATCAGACAATCCGAGGGTGAGTTTGTCCGGTTAAATGGAAGAAAGGCAAGCATGATAGTGAAGAAGTTAGTGCATTGATGTTCAGAATCAGATTTACAATATACGAATCATTTATTTTAATAGTCCATTAGGTAATAAACAATAGTGCCTTACCCTTTCTAGACCCTTGCTAAATTGGAATTAGAAATGGGTTCGGTCCGACTAAAGCATTAGAATGGAAGGAAAGAAAGCTTTGCCAGAAAAAGTTGGCAATTCGATTTACTAAACATCAAAGACAATACCAATTCGATTTTCTTTTTTTTTAATATTAGGAGTTCTTGCCGCACAAGGTGCGGCCTTGACCCAAATTTTTTTTTCTTTTTCTTATGTGTATTATAATTATCGAAAAAAAAGATGAAAAGTGAAAAAAAAAGTAAAAAAGAAAAAGAAGAGACCAAAAAAGAGTAGAAAAAAAGGAAATAGTAGGAAACGAGTAACAAGGGAACAAAAAAAAAGAGTGAAAAAAAAGTAAAAAGAAGAAGAAGAAGAAAAAGAAGAAGAAATCCCAAAAAAGTAAAAATTAAAAAAAAAAAAAGAAGAAGGAAAGATGAAGGGTGAAGGGTGAAGGGTGAAAGGTGAATGGTGAATGGTGAATGGTGAAGGGTGAAGGGTAAAGGGTGAATGGTGAATGGTGAGAAAAAAATAAAAAAAAAAGCAAAAAAAAAAGAAAAAAACTAAAGGGTAAAAGATGAAAAAAAAGGAGTAAAAAAAGAAAGAAGAAACTCAAAAAACTGTTCCTATCCATGGTGGCAATCCCTTCCACCTCGCCCTCCCCACTTGTTTTTTTAGTAAATTAGACAATAAAAAAAGGAACAGTAACAAACTGTTCCCATCCGTGGTGAAAATCCCTTCCACCTCCTCTTCACTTGTTTCTTTATATATAGTTAAGAAAATTTAAAATTAAGATAAAATTAAGATTATAGAAAGAAACACAAAAAAAGTAAAGAGGGAAAAAAAAGAAGGGAACAGTTATCTACTGTTCTCATCCGAGGTGCTATTCCCTCCCACTCCCTCCTCCCTTACTTGTTTCTTATCTTAAAAGAAGAAAAAAAGAAATCTCGAAAAAAGAGAAAAAAAAGGAGGGAACAGTGTGCTACTGCTCCCATCCGATGTGGCATGTTGTCCCACACCCCCTCCCCACTGTTGTTTTCTATAATAATAACATTATTATTGTTATTATTATTAATTAAGAAGATTAAAAAAATAAAGATTAAAATAAGATATATATATATATATATAGAGTGAAGGATGTAAAAAAAAGTAAAGAAAAAAAGAAGAAATAAAAAAAAGAAACGTGAAGGTTAAAAAAAAGAAGTAAAAAAGGAAAAACAAAAAACAAAAAACAAAAAACAAAAAACAAAGAACAAAAAGGAAAAAGAAACCCCAAAAAGAGGAATAAAAAAAGAGAAAACAGTAACAAATCGTTTTCATTTGGGATGACATTCCCTCCCAGTCCCCTCTCCCCACAAGTGAAGGGTAGCAAAAAAAAGATAATAAAAAAGAAGAAATAAAAAAAAAAGAAATAAAAAAAAGAATAGTAGTAAGTCGATAACATGATACTCAAAAAAATGGAGTGAAAAAAAAAAGGTGATCGGTGAAAAAAAAATAAAAAAAATAAAGAAACCCAAAAAAAGTTTAAAAAAAAAAAGCGTGAATGATGGAAAAAAAGAAGTAAAAAAAAAAGAATGAAAAAAATGGTTAATGGGTGAAAAAAAGAAGTAAAAAATAGGAACATTAACAAATAGATAACGGAACCCGAAAAAAAATGAGTGAAAAGAAAAAGAAATGTGAAAGGTGAAAAAAAAAGAAGAAACTTAAAAAAAGTAAAAAAAAAGAGCAAAAAGGGATAAATGGGTGAAAAAAGAAGTAAAAAAAAAAGAACAGTAACAAACCAATAATCATGAAATCCAAAAAAAGGAGTGAAAAAAAAGAACAGTGAAAAATGGAAAAAAATGAAGTAAAAAAATAAAAAAGAAAAAACCCAAAAAAAGAAAATAAAAAGGAAGAGGGAAGGGGGAAGGGTGAAAAAAATAAAAAAAGAAACAAAAAAGGATAAATGGGTAAAAAAAAAAAAAAAAAAAAAAAAAAAAATCTAAAAAAAGAAAAAAAAAAAAAAAGAGGATAAACTGTAGCTGTCGTGGTGACAAAGGCTCACACTCCCCCTCTCACTTTTGCTCTTTTCTATTATAGTAAGATTATACTTACATTTTGAGAAGATACTAACACTAGCCTATTAGAGAATATTAAGTGAACATTGCAAAATAAAATTATTTAATAAAATGTGTAAAATATTATAAAATATAAGAAAAAGGAACATTATATTTATAGTTTTTTTAATTTGGACTCTTAGGAAAGAAAAAGAAAAAAAGAAATCATCGCAGACCGAAAAGCAAACATTATTTAGACCGAAAATTCGAGAGGAGCAATATTCTAGAGAATATGCTGCCAGACCCAGACCTAGTCCGCACCGTCATTGCAAAATTAGAGGCGAATTTTCCTATTGGTGAAGTTTTCCCCTTGCGGGACCCACTTGTTCCCCGATGTGTCCATTTATAACGCGCCACGTGAGGGCCATAAGGTGGCCTTTCTGTACTTTACCGTATATTATCTTTACTCAAAACCCTATTTAGCCTCGCTCCCCCTCCCCCGATCGCCGTCACGGATTATCAGGAAGTTCGTTGCTTGCCTTGATCGATCAATCTCTCTCTCTCTCGCGAATCGGAGAATCATGCCTCGCCGAAGCTCTGGTTTGTTCTATTTCCTTACATGCTTGTTGAGTCCAAATCGATTGTCTATGTGGTAGTCTGGCTATACATTTTGCTTGCCACAAATTTGTTGTATTACGTGGGTTTTGTTAATCTCTTGATCAGCAATTTATAATATTTTCATTGATTTTCCTTTTGTCTTGCCCATTTGTTTGTTTTTAGCGCAGTTCTAAGTTTCATTATTCCGTTTATGAGTTTTAGGGTTTTCATTTAAAAGATTGGTAAATATTTTGACAGAAATTTTGCTTTTGTTTGAAAACAAGTTCATTCATACCCATTGATTGATTTCAACGAAAGGAAAAGGGCTATTCGTGCCTGCAAGAGAACTATATTGGGAACACCCTTTTTTTTAAAAAAAAAAAATTAGACAAAAGGGTTGGATGATCAGGGTTGCTACCCCGTCCAGGCACCATGGTAAGGGCCCTAACCCGATGCGGAATATCCAAATTGGGCATTTGTGATGGCCCTTAATGAGATTCTATCACCATAGCCTCTCTGAAGTGACAAAATTCCTACCCTTGAATCTGGTTGTAGGGAAATGAAAAGTTAAAAGTGTTTTTTCGTGGAAGTTGGAAGTATTTGTTGGAGCTTTAAATATCTTTCCCGGTCAATGTTTGGTTAGCACCTTAGGTAGCTGGGTAAGTATTCATTTAGATCACTGCTGCATATGAAGTGGATTTATTTGTAATCCTCCTATTCTCTTCTACCTGAGTAGAAGGTTTTTGAGTTTAAAAATAATTGTTTTTCTTAAATTTTGTGTTGGTGCTTGAGATGAATTTGATAATTGTATGTGCCATTTGAATCTGTGTCCCCTCTGGAGATGGTCATTGTTTATCAGGAAATTGTGTATAGCTTAAAGGATACTGCAGAAATTGCTTTTTGTTTGTGGTTTCCATTTTATATGTAGATGTTCTTGTTAGGGTTTTCATTGTCTTCTAGAAGAGGACATTTTTGGGTAAGTAGTTTCATGAAGTGTCATCATGTTGCATCTGTTTAAGCTGTCAGATTTTAGTAGGGATAGAGGATTTATAGGAGACGTTAGCATTTGGTCTGTAAGCCCACAAGGCAGCAGAACTAGGTCCTTGATTGTATTCCATGTTCTATTTTGCAGAAATTTAGGAAAGACCATCTGGTTCATTTGGGTGCCAAATGGAAAAGCAAGTGGAGCGTTATTTTCCTGTCTAACACCAGACATCTCATGGAACTGCTCATAAAATACAGATATACTAAATTGCGTTTAACAAATTTTCTTGTGCAATAAAGTTTTACCTTTGGCTGCAGTAATGGTCTAGATTTTTTCTTTTTTTGTGTTTTTTTTTTTTGAATAACTTTTCTATCGAAACTTATTCTATCTCTGTTCAGCTGGTTCATTTGTACTTTCTCTTTGATCCTGTTTCTCTAACCATAATGCCCTTTATGGCACTTCTGAACTTTGCAGGAAGGTCTGCCCCTCGTCCGGCTCCTCGCCATGCACCAATGAGAAACCCTCCTGCACCAGGTATTATTACAGACTTTTATCTCTTGTGCAGGGGAGCATTTGTAAATGTAAATTTATGAATGTCTCCTGAAAGGATTATTTAGTTATTGATCTTTGATGACAGTTGTGTTGTGTTGCTGGATTGGACATTTGGTTTCTCTTCTGTCTGAAGTGCTACATTTTCTTAAGTCCTAGACCTGATAAATGAATTAATATTTGCTTCTGCAGCTACTGCTCCGCCTCCTCCTGCACCTGTTCAAGGTAGCAGTGGTGGATCCATGCTTGGAGGGATTGGCTCCACAATAGCTCAAGGTATGTGAAATTTTTGAGTATGTTGTAGAAATTTTTGTTGTGTGCTGACATTCATGCAGCTGATTGAGTGGTGATGCATTGTTTCTCATATTGTATTTGTGTCCTTACTTAGTTTATCTTCATATGCATGGGTTGGCAGGCATGGCTTTTGGCACAGGAAGTGCTGTTGCACACAGGGCTGTTGATGCCGTTATGGGTCCACGAACCATTCAACATGAAACTGTTGTTTCTGAAGCTGCTGCTCCTGCTGCTGCACCTACCATGAACACTGTTGGTAGTTCTGATGCTTGCGGTGTCCATTCAAAGGCATTCCAAGATGTATGTATATCCTCTCTTTATGACATGGTTAAATGTTCACTCATTAGAAGTATAAAATTGGAATTTTAATTTGCCTTATGGTATGTTTCTGAAGTCTAAAAGGTAAGATATATTAGTTTAGCATTATTGCTTAATGTATTTGTTTGGAACCAAGTAGAAATTTTACTCATTTATATAAAATCTTTTAATTTGATTCTTTTGTAAGTGAACCTCTGATCCACCATCATTGCTTATGTGCTTGTCTAGAAATGAAAATTTTGCTTCATTTGAAGTGAATTCTTCAGTTCAGTTCTCCTGTGGATGAAAAGTGGACTTCATGTCAATCATGACTCTAGATGTCCAATGGTATTGCATATTCTTAATGTGTTCATTTGCATATTCATTGATTCTCTGACAAATTGCAATTCCACACCTTTTAAAGATTTAGAAGGAGCCCAGCAGAAGTTTTCCACTTGTAGTACCCAAAAAAGGGAAGGGAAAAAAAAAGGACTATTTAGAACTGTTGTGAACTTCACTTGGTTCCATGTAGGTCCTAACTATGGAAGTGGGAATTGTATTTGGAAACTCTGGTTGGTCAGGTGCATTACTGGCATTCTCTTGGGATCTAAGCACACTAGCAGTCCGATCTCACAGTTGATCAGGGTCCATATAAAATGGCCTATCTGTTGTATTCTCCTGGAACAAGAAAATATTGACAAGTATTAGCTTATTATTTAACAAATCATAGTTGCTGCCATTATGGTTCTGACATGGTTGGGGTATTAATGTTTCAATGGCCATCAAGCCTTCTTGGTTATATATAGCCTTTTTTTTAATGGTTTGTAATTGCTAATCATGGTTTGTCTGTCTGATTTCCTATTTTTATAGTGACTTCAGCCATCTTCAATGCAGCTCTCTAGATTTTACATGGACCTTGAATTCTTGTAGTTTCCTGTTTTGTTTGTTAAGTGTTTTAGTTTGAGGATTACGACTTTAGTCTACCATGAGTGCATATGTGCTCCATATTCAAACTGTTACGGACACTATGGTACTGCTCTATGATTTTTTTTGCTGATTGTCAAGGAAGGTTTCTTCATTCTGTCATGGAAATGCCTTTTCACCATGTTAATGGATGGATTGTGACGGTTGTTGTTCATGGTGCAGTGTGTCAACAACAATGGCAGTGACATTAGCAAGTGTCAGTTCTACCTTGATATGCTGAATGAGTGCAGGAGAAGTACGGGCTCAGTTATGGGCGCCTAACTCATCTCAGATTGGAAAAGCATTGCTGCTTCAGTCTCAGATGGGAAAATCATTGCTGAACATTTCTTCTGATATAGCCAGAATATCGTGCTTTATTACCTGTACCCATAAACATTGGCAGCTGATTTAAATAATGGCTCATGTCAACCATGAACCAAGTTTAAGAATTGAATGTGGAAAGGAGAACTATATTTTATCGTCTGCTAGACAATGAGATGGCATTCCGGCTTTTCCGGGCCTCCTTTCGTGGTCTGGGCACTGATAACTTAGTGTAAACTTTCAATTGAAATTCTTCCCCATTATATTTTGTTTCTTAAGCTTAGGCAACCTACATTTTGTGTATCTCTCTATTGAGGGAACAAAATTAATGCGTGGTCAATTGATGGGGTTTCTTTGCCCTAGGGGTCAGGTAGAAATCTGGTCTTAGTGATCATGCACTTTGTTATGCCTTAACTATTAGTTTGCATCTAAGTTATGTTCCATATTAGCTTAATGTTTATGTGTTGTGATTTGAGATGTCAACGGCGGTTACATTGTCTGATTATTTTTTCTTAATGATCAGCTATTCGGTGACATTCATCTGTCTAATAAAAGTAGCGTGCATTCGATGCAATCAGTTATAGCTCTTTAGATATGTATTTTTGTTAAATCACTCCAACCTAGAAAGGCATGTCCTCTCTAGAAAAAGTAATCTGTGGTCACGCCTATTTACTCTATATGAAATATGTGCTTCCTTAATAAAGAAATAAGTGCGTCCTTAATATGATCTAGCAAGTTTATTGCATATACGGTAGCCGGTCCCTGGGTCTGTCTCTACTTTAAACGTTAAGTATGTCAATAGTACAACATAAAACAACATGATCAGTAAAACCACAACACCTACAGGGAGGGACAAAGCTCTAGGCATTTTAGTTCTTGTCACCCATTGCATAGCGCTCATGCCTATATAGTACATGTTGATCCCAATTGAGCCACAGCCCAAGAGCCAAGAAACCACTGTCGCCTATGGAGTGGAATCAAATAATTATCTAAATAAGGAAAAATTGAGCTCTTTAACATTTTTCCATGATATGAGAAACTCACTATTTTAGAGATCTTGTGGCATCTCATTTTTTTTTTCATTCCTTGTGAACCTGAGTGGATTCAAAGTGAATGGCAGCTGGAATGATAGTGTCAAGTCTTGACTCTCGGATCAAGCACCCAAAAACCAACGCATTATCTCGACATATGGGCAGAACCTTCATATATAACGAGATACCACAAGGCATTCAAACTATATATTCTGATTCAAAAATAATTCGACAACATTCAAATGACCCTCTTAGATCATCAATTATCAAAGGCATGTAAGGTCACATAAACAGAGGATCCACCGGATCCATCCCTATACATGCACGCATGCAATTTGGCCAACTCGGCCTTACAGATAGTTTCCAACACCCTCTCATCCATATACAACTAAAAATCCAAATTAAAAATCCAAATGTCTCATTTAAAACAATAAGTATTGCAAAAGAAGAATTCAAACAAAAATTATTAAGTTTCACAATGAACAAACGTGGATTTTATCAATACTTGCCCCTCGTCATAGGACAAGTATCGATTAAATTCAAACCAAAAGATCAATACAAAGTTTTCCCTTCCATGGATTACACATCATTCCAAAATAAACCCTACATCATTAAATACCTATGTAAATTAGCAAAAATAATGTTTTCGTAGTTTCCAAGTGAAATCTCCCTACTAAATATTCTCTAAAAAGTATAAAGAGAGAGCTGGGTTTTGAGAATACCAGTGAGTGGAGTGTAATTGTATTGTGACAATAAATGAGGGATGAAGGCGGGGAGGTCAAAGTATAACTAATTAATAATATTATATATATATATATAATGATTTTAATAAATCATGATAATTTAACAAATATGCATCCATTTAATTCATATTTCCCGAGAATCATGTGGTTCTTCTATGAAAACACTCACGTATCATATTTGGCCGAACCCGAACGAAAGTCCGCCAAGGGGTTTTCATTCCATATATCTCAAATACCAAAACTCTCTTTCTTGGCATTGAATCGTGCCTCACTAGGGTGCATCCAAATATAGCTCGACATACAGCAAAAGAAGTCACGTCTGTCTCCTCTGCTAATCTGATCCAACTCTCAACCACGTCACCCCATTGGGTCGCTCCGTGGGGGAGAAATGATTATAGCCATTTTCACTGCACCATTTCTCTTTTTTTTTTTCATAACCATTCAATTTCTCAATCAATGTGCCAAAATTTCAATAATCAGTTTTCAGACCATAATTTAGCATTCATAAATCAAATATCTAATAATCACATGGCACAATCTCAATTATAAAAATAATAGATATATATCAAGTTCAAATTCATATTTCGGACACCCCACAATCACAAAACAGCTCAAATCAATCGTATAAAAATCATTTCAAATCATTTGTAAAGAATTTTAAATAATTTTACTTATTTAAGATCATAATGAACTATTCACTCACCTTTTGGGAGGGTAATCACTCACAATTCCCAAATTGAACAAAATCCCCAAATTGAACAAAATCCAACTCTTCCTCTGATTTCGAATGTCTTAATCTAAGACATTGATTACAATTTAATTATTAAATCGTATACCGACATTAGAGTAAATTGGTTTTTTTCTAATATATCACAATTTCTAATTTCCCAATTCATTTCTGACACAACATATTATAGAAAAATAACTATATTTTGATCTACACTACTCGGATCATGGAAATTCCAATTTTTACTTAAAGGTTAGATATAAAACTATAACATTTATGTTTATGTCCTTAATATTTTCAAATCGTACAAAAGTATCTAAGTTCATAAATATCATAAACCAGAATTTATAACTCAATTTATACAGTCCCTGAAAAATTATCATAACTTTCACCATACATATTGGATTTAAGTGATTCAAGTCTCAATTTAAAGATAAAACATGGATTTATAACTTTTATATTCAAACTTAAATCTAAATCTACCTTGAAGATAGCTCAAATCTGTAGTAAAATGCATGGCCAGAACATGACACAGAACAGTGGTACTTCTGCAGAATTGGTCTCTTTGAAAAATCATAGAAAACTCAATTCTTATCAAAATGTCTATTGTAATATATCATTTTAAAGCTATGCAAGTCTAGTTTCATGAAAAGAAAATCTCACTTAATTTTCCTGCACTTAAATGAAGTATAATGGAAAGACCACAGCATGTATGAACTATCCGGCTTGCAGGAAATTTTAGGGTTTTCATTTTATTCCAGCACTTCCAATATTCAGGCAACATTCAGATCGTTGAGCATGTTATTCCCATAAATCAAAACCCTAAACCTAATATTTTACAATCCTAGGGTTTTCGGTTCCTCTACCAACATCCACGAATCTGAATATTAAACTCAAATATAGTATAAATGAAACTAAATATAAGGGTTTGAATAAGAAATTACCTTAGTATAGAATTCGGAGGTGTTGGATTCCAGAAATTCCCAAATTTCACTTTGTGTGGGAATCCTAGCCTTTTGCCTCTTGTGAGAGAGAAAGTGTAGAAGAGAGCAAGAGAGAGAAAGAGAGAACTATGAGAGTGAGAGATGAGAAATTGAGAGAGGGAGAGATTGAGGGTGAGAGACGAGAGAGATAATGTAAATGGGAGGGGGTGGGTTTTTGTGTGAATAGGAAAGAAGAATTAAGAAAGTGAAAAGTTGATCTTTTTTTTTTTACTCTTTGACTTTTTTTATTTGTATTACAATACTTAACCTCTAAAAAAAATTTCGTTCTCGAAATTTAAAAGAAAATTATATATCAAAAAGTTTGGGGTTTTATTTTGGCATCAACTATTTGGTCTCCCAAGTTTTCTGTTCTATTTGATTGCTTCTCCACAATACCTTGACCATGGGGATTTGTTTACTCCTCAATTGTTTTGACTTGTCGATTTATGATTTTTACGGGTTGGACCTTGAAACTCAAATCTTCTTTCAATTCTATCAGTGGAGTTTCAAATACATGTAAAGGATTTGGTAAATATTTCTTCAACATTGAAATGCGAAATACATTATAGATCTTTTGTAACTCCGACGGTAATTCTAACCGATGTGCCACTTTTCCTAATCTTTTAATGATTTTGAATGGTCTGATATATTGAGAGTTTAACTTTTCTCGTTTCTAAAATCTGATGATACTCTTCCAAGGAGAGACTTTCAAAAATGCCCTATCCCCTACTTCAAACTCCAAAGGTCTCCGACTCTTGTCGGCGTAGCTCTTTTGGCTATCTTGAGCCATCTTCATTATTTCCCGATCAATTTCACTTTTTCTTTAGTGGTCTCAATCAACTCTACACTTTCAATATTCCTTTCTCCAACCTCATCCCAATACAATAGAGTTCGATACTTTCTTCCGTAAAGAGTTTTATAGGGAGGCATCCCTATGCTAGCTTGATAGCTGTTGTTATAAGCAAATTTGATCAATAGAAATATTTATCCCAACTCCTTTGAAAGTCCATGATACATTCTCTAAACATGTCTTCCAATGTTTAGATTGTACGCTCGGACTGTCCATCGGTTTGAGGATGA
The DNA here is from genome assembly GCA_033439265.1 of Dillenia suffruticosa. Classification (NCBI taxonomy): domain Eukaryota; kingdom Viridiplantae; phylum Streptophyta; class Magnoliopsida; order Dilleniales; family Dilleniaceae; genus Dillenia; species Dillenia suffruticosa. The sequence goes on from JAVTVX010000027.1 coordinate 7,588,092, forward strand.
AAAACAGCGCTGAATTTCAGCTTAGTCTCTAAGAACTCTTGTAGCTTTGGCAAAAAACGGGAAGTAAATCGAGGATCACGGTCTGATACAATAGACACCGAAACTCCATGAAGCCTCATGATCTCATATATGTACAATTTGGTTAATCTCTCCAAAGAATAAGTGGTTTGGATCAGAAGGAAATGTACTGATTTGGTGAGTCTGTCAACTATTATCCAAATAGTATCGTGACAGCTCGGAGTACGTGACAATACCACCACGAAATCCTTGGTAATATACTCATATTTCCATTTGGGTATAAGCAATGGTTGAAATGTTCTGGCCGGCTTCTGATGTTCGACCTTGATTTGTTGGCACACGAGGCACTTCGTTACAAATTCGGCTATTTCTCATTTTAGTCCTGACCATCAGTAGGTTTCTTTGATGGTGTGGTACATTTTAGTATTTCCCGGATGCATAGCATAAGTCGAGAAATGCGCCTCTTCAAATATGGTCTTCTGGAGATCCTCATTCTTTGGGACATATATGCGTTTCCCATAAACTACAATTCCATCATCCTGAATCTGGAATTTACTATCTTCCCCTTTCTGGATCTTTTCTACTATGCCCTTCAACTCATCATCGGTAGTCTGAAACTCCCGAATGTGATCTACTAAAGTAGGCCTTACCACAAACTTGGCTAATAATGTACCATGATCGTCCTTAGTCAAATTGACTCCAAGTGCTTGAAGTCCAACTAGACAAGAGAGGTAGGAACTCCCTTGGGATGCCGAAGATGAAGATTTATGGCTTAAGGCATCCGCAACTACGTTTTTCCTGGGTGATAATTAATTATTAGATCATAGTTTTTGATCAGTTTCAACCACCTTCGTTGCCTCAAATTGAGCTTTTTTTGAGTAAGTACTTGAGACTCTTGTGGTCGGTACAGATCTTGTAGGTAACCCTATATAGGTAATGCCGCCAAATCTTTAAAGTAAAGACAATACAACTAGCTCCAAGTCATGAGTAAGATAATTCACTTCATGTTTCTTTAGTTGGCGAGAGGCGTAAGCAATCACCATATCGCCTTACATCAATACACACCCTAATCCTTATTTGCTAGCGTCATTGTATACAATGAAATCACCACCGCCGCTAATCGGGAGAGCAAGGATAAGAGCTGAAGTCAATCTTTTTTTAAGTTTTTGGAAACTCTGCTCGTATTTGTCACTCTATTCAAATTTAACTCCCTTCTGAGTCAAATCAGTCATTGAAGCTGCTATCTTCGAAAATCTTTTTATGACTTTCCGATAATAACCAGCCAATCCGAGGAAACTTCTCATTTCAGTGACATTCTTAGGCTGTTCCCACTTCAGAATAGCTTCCACTTTTGTTGGATCTACAAAAATCTCATCCTTAGATGCAACATGTTCTAGAAACTCAATTTCCCTAAACCAGAACTCACATTTGGAGAATTTGACATATAATTCCTTCTTCCTAAGAGTTTGCAGGATGATTCAGAGATGTTCAGAATACTCTTCATCACTCTTGGAATACATCAAGATGTCATTGATGAAGACTATGACAAACTTGTTAAGGTAGGAATGGAAAACTCGGTTCATGAGATCCATAAGAGCTGTTAGAGCATTCGTTAACCCAAAAGGCATTACTAGAAATTCGTAGTGTCCGTACTACGTCCTAAACGCAGTCTTGTAAACGTTATCATCTTTTATCCTCAACTGATGATAACCAGACCTCAAATTGATTTTCGAAAAAACGTTTGCATCTTGGAGTTAATCGAACAAATCATCAATCATCGGAAAAAGAAATTTATTCTTGATTGTTGCCTTGTTGAGTTGTTGGTAGTTAATACATAATCGAAGGATTCTGTCTTTTTTCTTTACAAATAGAATCGAACCACCCCAAGGTGATATACTCGGCCTGATGAACCCCTTGTTCAACAACTCTTGGAGTTGAATCTTCAACTCTTTCAACTCTGCAGGTGCCATTTGATAGGGAGGAATAGAAATTGGTGTCGTACCGGGAACAAGTTATATGGTGAAATCAAATTCCTGACAAGTGACAACCTAGGCAACTCTTTCGAAAAAACGTTCAAAAACTCATTCACCACATGAACATCATCCAGACTTGGGTTTCCCACCATGGTGTCAACAATATGAGTTAAATAAGTTTCGTATCCTTTATGCACTAACTTTCGTGCTTCAAGAGCTGATATCACACAGCTTAACAAAACTCGACGTTCACCAGCGAACACAAGCAGTGGGTGCCCTAGCCTACGGAATTCCACTTCTTTAGTGAAGTAATTCACCGAAGCTCGGTGTAGGTGAAGTCAATCTATGTTCAATATGGCATCAAAGTCTCTCATTTCCAACGGAATCAAATCTGTTTCAAGATTTGCACCTTTTACAATTACTTCACATGCCTTGAATACGGTGTCTCTATTTAACCGTTTTCCCAATGGAGTGATAACCGATAACTCTTTTTCGGGTGTGGACAAAGGGCTATTTAAGTGTTTAGCAAATTCGGTACTCACAAAAGAATTATTAAACCCTATATCAATTAAAACACATGTATTAGTTCTAAAAATTTTCATCATACTTATAGATACGCAAACAAATAAGAATTAGATTCTAATTTAACCAAACTCAATCAGAATTTATAATCTTCTATGTCACCATGTCGTCATTTGTATCAAAGTCATCACCAAATATCAAAATCACCTCTATCTATCTTAATATCATGCAAAGTCTCTAATCTAACATACTTCAAATTCAGAATTAAGCAATTAAGATCTCATAATATTCTAAATTATCAAATTTGGGTTCTAAGAAATTTACATGTGATTATATCAGGGTTGTTCTGGGCAACCTCATTGGTCATTGCATAGATCCTCGTTTGAACCCTCATTTGTCGATGCTGTGCTGGAGTAGCTACAGTATTGCTTCTAGTCCCTGTACATGTAATGACATTTGAAGGTAGGGTAGGAGCATTGACTTGACTACCCCTAGATCTACTAGGACGGTTTTGGCTTGCTTGACTCCCTTGCCCTAACTCTGGACAAACATTGTGAAAATGACCATCGTTTCCGCAGTGGTAACACTTCTTAAGTGCTCGACAAACCCCAGAATGAAATTTTCCACAGGTTCTACATTTCTCCTTTGTATTCCCCGTTGATTTGATTTCCAAGGATGCACTAGGAGTAGGGTTCTCAAATTGAGTCTTGCTTTGGTTTTAAAAAAGGCCAACTGACCCTAAAACGGATCCGTTGCTATAAAAACTTGGGGTCTTGTTTTTTCTTAGAACCTTGGCCCGATGTGAACCCGCCAGACCTCTTTTTTCCAGGATGATACCTCACATTGCCTCTTTCGAGCACCATTTGCTTGGCCCTTAAGACCAATTGCAACACATTTTGATACGTGTGCTCATCTGTGACCGTCATCCTCTCCTGGATATTTAAATTCAAACCGTCTTCAAACTTGAAACGCTTGTACTCCTCAAAGGTTATTAACTCTGATACTACAGAGGATAGATTTCTAAATTTCGTCTCATATTCCACCACGAATATATTTCCTTGGCAAAGTCGAAGAACTCTCGTCTCTTCAAGTCTCAATCAAATTGGGTATAGAACCTCTCATAAAATTCCCCAAGGAAATCATCCCATGTAAGAGATGCGGTTGCCCTTTCTTGTACACCTTCCCACCAAGTGCTGGCATCGTCATCCAACAATCTCATAACCATCGTAAGTTTCAGTCTATCATCAATTCCCATGTCCGTCACAGCTTGTTGGACTCTCTTAATCCACTTCTTAGCCTCCGCAGGATCACCAAATCCCGAGAAGGTCTCACAACCCAATTGTCTCGCCTCTTTGATTAGTTTGGACAACTCAACTGTAGGGCTGGTGATTAGTGTAGCAATCGGGGAGGAGGTGCTACTAGAGTACTGGGTGTAGCAGTCGACAATGAAGGAGCCGGTGGAGGAGTTGAAGTCTGATGTTGAGCTTGGTACTGTGCTCTGAAGGTGCTCCACCACTCTATTACTTGCTGAAGAGCGGCAATTGGAGGAGTAGAAATCCCTATGGAAGGAGCCAGGTGTGTAGACGCAGAAGGGGTAGAGCATGCGAGGATGACTTATCCTCGTGCTCTTGAGGAGGAATTTCGTTCACATTCCTCATTCTCTTTCGCGAAGACATGGTAATCTATAAAATAAAAAACTATCATTAAGTCAAAGGGTTAAGCGAAAACTAATTACTTAACCCCCTAAAAAGAATATTTTTAATTCCCTAGAAAATCCATGGAAGGTTTTGTACATTTTTTGAAAGTTTTTAGAAATCTAAATTTTCAAAAACAATAAGTATTCCAAAATCTTTGGAAAAACTATTGAAAACATTTGGAAATATTTCAAATTTTCAAACATTTTTTTTAAAGAATTTGAACTTGGGCTCTGATACCAATAAAGTTGTCATGCCTCGCCTCTTGGATCAAGCACGCAACAACCGCCGTGTTATCTTGACATACGGGCAAAATCTCTCCATTTACTAGGACACCACAAGACATTCAAGCTGTATATGCTGATTCAAAAACAATTCGACAACATTCAAATGACCCTCCTAGTTCATCAATTATCAAAGGCATGCAAGATCACATAAACAGAGGATCCACCGGATCCATCCCTGTACATACACGTATGCAATTTGGCGAACCCGGCCTTCCAGACAGTTTCCAACACCCTCTCATCCATATACAACTAAAAATTGAAATTAAAAGTCCAAATATCCCATTTGAAACAATAAGTTTTACAAAAGAAGAATTTAAACGAAAATTATCAAGTTTCACAATGAACAAGCGTGAATTCTATCAATACTTCCCCTCATCATAGGACAAGTATCGATTAAATCTAAAACAAAAGATTAATACAAAGTTTTTCCTTCCATGAATTACACATCATCCCAAAATAAACCCTACATTATTAAATACCTATGTAAATCAGCAAAAATAATTCTTTCACAACTTCCAAGTGAAATCTCCCTACTAAATATCCTCTGAAAAGTACAATGAGGGGTGTGTATTGAGAATATTCAGTGAGTGGAGTGTAATGGTATTGTGACAATAAATGAAGGGTGAAAGTGGGGAAATCAAAGCATAACTCATAAACAATATTATATATATATATATATATATATATATATATAATGATTTTAATAAATCAGGATAATTTAAAAAAGATGCATTCATTTAATTCATATTTTTCGAGAATCATAGTCTTTCTATGAAAATACTCTCGTACCAAATTTGGTCGAACTTGAACAAAAACTCACCAAGGGGTTTTCATTTCATATATCTCAAATACCAAAACCCCATTCTTTGGCATTGAATTGTACCTCACCAGAATGCATCCAGATATAACTCAACATATAGCAAAGGGTGTCATGTCTGTCTCCCCTGCTAATCTGATCCAACCCTCAACCACGTCACCCGGTCGGGTCGTTTCATGAGGGGAGAAATAACTATAGCCATTTTCATTGCACCATTTCTCTTCTTTTTTTTTTCACAACCATTCGATTTCTCAATCAATGTGTCAAAATTTCAATAATAATTTGTCAAACCATAATTTAGTATTCGTAAATCAAATATCTGAAAATCACATGACACAATCTCAATTATAAAAATAATGGATGCATATCGAGTTCAAATTCACATTTCGGAGATCCCATGATCACAAAATAGTTCATACAAATCGTATAAAAATTATTCCAAGTCATTTGTAAAGAATTTTAAATAATTTTACTCATTTAAGGTTACAATGAACCATATACTTACATTTTGGGAGGGTAATCACTTACAATTTTCAAATCGAACAAAATTAAACATTTCCTCTAATTTTGAATGTCTTAACCTAAGACATTGGTCACAATTTAATCATTAAATCATATACTGACACTAGAGTAAATTTGTTCTTTCCAATATATCAGAATTTCTAATTTCCCAATACATTTCTGACTCTACATATTATAGAAAAATAATTGTATCTTGATCTACAGTATCTTGATCTACACTACTCGAATCATAGAAATTCTAATTTTTACTTAAAGGTTAGACATAAATCTTCAACATTTATGATTATATTCTTAATATTTTCGAATCGTACAAAAGTATCTAAGTTCATAATCATCATAAACCAGAATTTATAACTCAATATGCGCAGTTTCAGAAAAATTATCATAACTTTCACCATATGTATCGGATTTAAGTGATTCAAGTCTCAATTTAAAGATGAAACATGGATCTATAATTTTCATGTTCAGACTTAAATCTAAATCTCCTTGAAGACAGCTCAAATCTGTAGTAAAACACACGGCCAGAACAGGACACAAAACAGCGGCACTTCTGCAGAATTGGTCTCTTTGAAAAATCATAGAAAATTCAATTCTTATCAAAATGATATATCATTTTAAAGATCTGAAAGTCTAGTTTCATGAGAAGAAAATATCACTTTATTTTCCTAAACATAAATGAAGTTATAATGGAAAAACCATAACATATACGAACTGTTCAGATTACAGGAAATTTTAGGGTTTTCAATTTATTCCAACACTTCCAATATTCAGGCAACATTCAGATCGTTGAGCATGTTATTCCCATGAATCAAAACCCTAAACCCAATATTTTACAACCCTAGGGTTTTTTGTTCCTCTACCAACGTTCATGGATCTCAACATTAAACCGAAATTTAGTATAAATGAAGCTAAATATCAAATCTTGAATCTCGGATTTGAACGAAAGACATATTACCACTGTACCACCGCTTAGTATTGTGTGGTAATATATTTTTTTTCTTTCTTCCTCCTCATTTGTTTTCTATTCTCACTTTTCTTTTCCTTCCTCTTACTCTCATCTCTATTTTTGGATTTTTTTTCCTTTCTATTCTCATTATTGAAATTTCTTATGTATAATAATTATATTAAAATTTCTTATATATTCAAACGAATAAAAATATTTTGTGATTAAATATATAGATTTTTTAAATTATTAATATATTATAATTTATTGATAATTATAATTTTATATTATTAAGATGCCGTAATCCATTTTTAAACTATGGATTAAAAAAATAAAATAAAAATGAAAAAGAATAATAAAATAATAAAATAAAAGAAAAAAGAAGAAAATAAAATATAATATTAATATATATTTTAATTAATTTATTATTTTATTTTAAAGTAGTATTTTATTATTTTTTATTTTATTAAAAATTATCATATTTATTATTTTTAATTAATATTATTTTAGGTTTGTGATTTAAATAAAAAAAGTTATCATATTTATTATTTTAAATTGTTATTATATATTATTTTATTATTATTAGAAAAATGTGGAGGAAAGATAATAAGTAAAGAAAATTATTATATTTATTATTTTAAATTGTTATTATATATTATTTTATTATTATTAGAAAAATGTGAAGGTTTATGCTTATCCGTGTGCGTGCAGGTGTGTAAGAGTTCGAACCACGGTGGAGGCAGGAGGCAAAGCGGCATTTTCCAGCAATTAAGGCTAACGCTGGAGCGGGCGCGCTTGCAGGCGGGGGTGCTGGCTTGGGCGGGTGGGCGGGCAGCTTGCAGGCTGGTGCTGGCTCGGGTGGGTGGGGGTGGGTGGGGCCCGTCCAGGCACGTGCGCTCCCCAGGCATTTCGACGAATTTGGAATCAGTGACGGATTCCAAATCTGTAGCTAATTTAGCGACGGATTTTTTTATTCGTCGCTAAATTAGGGACGGATAATTTTTCGACGGACTTTTTTTCCCTAAATTAGCAACGGATTTTAACGACAAAAATTATTTGTCGCTAAATTTAGCGACGAATTTTAGATTTTCGTCACTAAATTTAACAACGGATTTTTTAATGTCGCTAAGTTTGTGACGGATAATTTTTTGTCTCTAAATTTTGTAACGAATTTTAGCAACGAAAAATTATTTGTCGCTAAATTTAGTGACGGATTTTACATTTTCATCGCTAAATTTATTGATAGATTTCTAATTTTCGTTGCTAAATTTTTTCGATACGTTATTAGCGATAAAAAAATTTTCGTTGCTAATGTTTTTAGCGACGATTTTTTTTTAAATTTTCGTCGCTAAATTTGTGGTTAAAAAGCTATTTTTTTGTAGTGTAGTGAGAGCGAGAGAGAGCAGTGATGGTGAGAGTGAGAGAGAGCAGTGAGGTGAGGGTGACAATGAAGGTGAGGGAGAGACGAAGACGAAGATCGTGAATGTGAAGAGAGCGACAAAAAGGAAAAAGCAAAGAAAGCAATTTTTTTTTTTTTTTTAGGTTTTAACCCTAAACTGCGGTTTTTTAAAACTGGCGGTTCAAGTGATTCACGTTGGAACCACATTGAATCGCCGGTTCAGTTGTAAAACGGTATTTTTATTCAATCGAACCACAAAATTGTTATAAGAACCAGCTGAACCGGCGGTTCGGTTCGGTTTTTATAACGTTGGTTGGCTGCACCAAATTTGAATCAACAATTTTTGTGCATTGAGTACCAATTCTTGAGGTAGCATTCGAACTTAAATCTGGTTTAATTCACTTCCTATTTTTCATGGTCTTCCAGGTGAGAATCCACATAAACACTTGAAGGAATTCCGTATTATCTATTCGAGTATGAAACTCCAAGGTGTGACCGAGAAACAAATCAAATTGAGGACCTTTCCTTTTTCCCTAAAGGATAAGGCAAAAGTTTGGTTTTACTATCTACCTCCTAGTTCGATCAATACATGAAATGGAATATATAGATTATTTTTAGAAAAAATTTTTCTTGCATCTAGGGCTGCCAATATCAAAAAGCAAATATATGGGATTAGATAGATTAATAGAGAGACATTATACGAATATTTTGAGAGGTTCAAACAACTCTGCGCCAGTTGTCCACATCATCAAATACCATATCAGCTCTTGATTCAATATTTTTATGAAGGACTTCTACCCATGGATAGAAGTATGGTAGATGCAGTCAGTGGAAAAGTTTTGGTCAACAAAACACCAGAAGAAGCCAGACAGTTGGTTTCAAACATGGCAGAAAACTCTCAACAATTTGGGATGAGAGTGGATGGAGTTACAAAACGTATCAATGAGGTAAGTTACTCAAACCTTGAAAATCAAATTTCTAAACTGACTGCTTTGATTCATTAATTGGCTGTAGAGCAAATTCAGGCAACCAAGGTTTGTGGCATATGCTCAGTTCCTGGACGTTCGACGGATATGTGTCCATCCCTACAAGAAAATTCCACTCAATTGGAAATGAGAGCGAATATACAAAATTTGGGGAATCAAATCACTCAATTGGCAACCTCGCTTAGTAACTTAGAAGCTCGAACTTCAGGGAAGCTGCCGTCACAAACGGTGGTAAATCCTAAAGAAAACGTCAGTGCAATAACATTGAGAAGTGAGAAGGAATTTCAATTGAGCTTCACTCCATCTAAGAAGGTGGATGAAGGGAACAATATTGACAGAAAAGATGAATGCAAGCATGAAAATTCAATCAAGATAACATCCAAATCTTCTTTGTCTAATGCTATTAGTACAATTGTGCCACATTTTTCTTGTAGGTTTGAGGAATCCAAGACGGAAGAATATGAGAAGGAAGTTGGGAAGCTAAGAGGTGATGAGATGGATGAGAATATGTCTGATATGATCAAGAGAACTCTATCCAAAAAATGTGCGAATCCAGGTATGTTCACTTTACCTTGTATTATTGATAAGAAAAAAATGGAGCATGACATGCTAGATTTAGGAGCACCTATTAACATCATGTCTTATTTAATTTATAGTGCTCTGTAATTGGGTCCCATAAAAGAAATTTGAGTTATTGTTTAGCTAGCTGACCATTTTTATACTTATCCAGAATGGATTGTTGAAGATGTTTTGGTGCTTAACGAATTAATTTTTTCAACTGATTTTTACATCTTGAAAATAGGAGACACCATCATAGATTCAGCTCCACTTCTATTAGGACGACCAATCATGAAGACAGCAAAGCTAAAATAGATGTGGATGAGGATACTCTCTCCGTTGATTTCGATGGCAAGATTGTTAAATTTATTATTTTCGATCCTATGAAGTATCCAAATGAGATTTTGAATTGAATGCACAATTAAATACGAAAGGAAAATTTTATGAGCCTCCCAATGTGAAGTTGGAGCCTCCTTGAAAAGAAACAAGTGGAGAACATTGAGCATAAAGACGTTAAACAATTGCATTTGTTGGGAGGCAACCCAATATATATTTTTTTTTCTCTTAAATTTGATTAGTTTGTTATTTGATTTCTTAATTAGTAAGGGATATTTGATTAGTATTATTAGTTTCTTCTTTTAATTTTGTAGGTGTCCAAGGTGAGAATTTTAAGGGATACAATTATTCAATTCAAGAGTGGACAGAGGATAATTGTGAAGTTGGGCAGAAGTACTTATTTCCTTAAGGCGTGATCATGTGGTTTTCAGAAGTGAAGTTCAAAAAATGGGCAGCATCAATCTTCCGTTTAAGGTATGATCACGCGGTTTTAGGCAAAAAAAGGGGGATATTCAAGCACTCGCCGACTTTATGGGTTTTCAACTTTCATTCCTGCCATCACCTTAGAGGAGTTCTCTCACTCTTTATCATTCTTTTCATTGTCCAACTTTGTAGATTAACATCTTTCATTTTTCTTTTCTTTTATATCTTTTTGTGTTAGGTGTTTTATGGGTTCTAGTTTCAATTGAGCTGGTTGGAACTTTCTTTAGGCTTTGTGCTTAAATTTCTTATCTTTTGCATACATTGAGGATAATGTAGTATTTAGGTATGGGGGAGGATTTTCATGCCAATACAATTTCGTCTATTTTCTTTGGAATTTCGTATTCTTTTGATTTTTATCTGATAATGATTTTGAGTTAATATGTATTGTTGATTTGAGTTGAAATGCATGAAAAAGACAAGTGTGATTAATTGTTTTTGGATAAAATTGTTTTGAGTGTCCCATTGATTTTGATAATTGAGTCAATTGAAGATTTGATAGATTTGATACAAATTAAACACTTTTGTGAGCTTTTTGAGACTTAAGAGTATATATCATCTTTGCTCTAAATTTTTCTTAATAAATGTTTATCAATCATAATATGTTTATTCTAGAACTTCCTTTACTATACTTTTTGAGACCACATCCATGAGTTCATGCATTAATATGACGGATGCACTTAGGTTTACCCTTTTTAGCTTTCGAAAAGAAGACCATCCCATGCATAATATTTCCCCTAGTGAACCCATTTGAGATTATACCCAATTTCTTTTGCTATAACCTCATTATTTGACACATGGCCTTCTTTTTACGCTTAACTTTCCTTTTGATCCTTATATCAAAGAAGCATATGTTTAGAGCAAGAATTGAGTGGTTATTTGCAAAAAGGAATGTGATAACTTTATCTTGGAGATTATTTTTAGGGATTCGATCATATGTTGGAGTGATTTGTGTATGCTTCATATTTTTATTCATCATGATTGTTTTTGAGAAAAAAAAAGAAAAAAAAAAGATGATGATGAGAAAAAAAGAGAGAGAAAAGGGAAAAAGGGGGGGGGGGAAATGAGAACAAAAGGAAAGAAAAAAAAAAGAAGAAAATGAAGGAAAATTCCAAAAAGTTGAAATCGGGGAATTTGGAGAAATTTTAAAAATTTGATTGAGAAATGAGATACTCTTGATTGAGTTATTTTTTCTTCTTTTGGATTGATTGTATTTCATGTTATGGGATAGGGGAAATGAGTTTGTATTCTTGACATATTTCTTTTGATATATATGTTACATATCAGTTTATCCTTTTATTCTACCTTTACCCAAGTCACGTTACAACCCTTTCAAAGATCTCCGGATTTATCAATACTTAGTGGTGAAAATTTGATAAATAAGCAAGTTTATGGTAATAACATATTATACTTTGATTTTGAGAGTTATTGATAAATTACCTTAAACATTTTAAGTGTATAGAGGAACTGCTTGTGAGGGTATTGGATTTGGATATATTGAATTTTGGTGAGATTATTGAGTTTGATGGGATGTTTATGTTTTCATTTAAGGTTATGATACTGTGATCACTTGTTTTTGGAATTGTTGTTTTGATTTAAATTTTTCGATATGTGCTGATTTGGATCGCTTGAAAATGAATTGAAGAAAGGGAATGAGTAAAAAAGAGAATAGTTGAGTGACATTAATATAGTGAATGCTTAAGGACAGGTATTGGTTTGGTGTTGGGGAATTTGATAATGTGCAAAATATCTATTTTATTATTAATATTATGATTTGATTTTGAATTGATTAGTACTCTAATAAATATTTTTTTAACTTTTTTATTTTTAGGGATCAAAATTTGAAAATTGGATCAAAATGGGATTAAGGAGACAATTTTGGAGATTAATGGTTCAAGATATTATTTGGGCCTACAAAGGAAAGGAAGAGGCATCAAGGAGTGAAAATTTTTATTTTAGGAATTTTACTTTAAGTAAAATTGTTGTTAGGAGTAAAATTTTTAATTTTCCTATTTTGGTGGATCTTTTCTTTATTATTTTGCAAAAATCTTGGAGATCTAGAGTATTAAAAGGCACTTCACATTACTGTTCATGAGGGGGCGGCACTATTCATATATATATATATATATGAGAGGAGGCGGCAGCAGCATATACTTCTTCTTCATAAAAGCAAACTTTTATTTTATTTTTTTCTTTTTTCTTTAGTTTTTCTTAAGGACTAACCACCATGAGTGGCTAGTTTTTCTTCTAATTCAATGAGAGTTTCATTGATTGTTTTTATTGTGAAATTATGTATTTCATCTAATTTCTTATCTTTTAATTCAAGTATTTATTGATTTTTGATTTATTTACACGAAATATTAGTATTTGTTAATTTGACAATTTAATTCAATATCAATTTTTCTACTATATCCAGAATTTCAATGATCCGTAATTATCATAAATGAATGGTACGACCAACAAATAAGTTATTTATATTTATGAGTCATTTAGCAATATTTATTTTAACCTAAGAAATCGATTGAACAAAATCAAATAATTGTACAGCTATCTTGGTTATTTGTATTTTGGTTTAAATATTTTCACAGAACTTAACGCTGTCATTATATTGATATGTAACGCTATCGTATCCAGACGATTAATGATAAGTTTTGATTGAATACTAGATTTGGTCAATTAATTTAAGAAAACGTAAAGTTTATTACGGCTATTCTAATAAATTTAAGATTAAATATTTGAATCGTAAAAATAATTTTTTAACCGATGATCAGTTAAACAATCGAATATGTGAACTCTTAGATCAAAATTTAGCATATTGAGTTTTTTTTTTTTATATAATTTTTAGTATTTTCGCATTATAGATTTGTATTTTAAATTTATGTATTTAATTTTTGATTTAGAAATTTATTTTATAAACCCCCTATTTTATTTTAGCAATAACTAAAAAATTAAGTTAACATAGTTTCTGTAGGATTCGATCTGGTATCACTATTACTACAAGTTTGTTGTATTGGGGGATCAGTATTAATTTGAGAGTTTCGACAAACCCGTCTATCCATCCACCCACAAACATGAATAAATAGATAAATAAGATAAAGAGATTTGCTCAAATTATATGAATAGGAATTTGTGAATTGCTTGAATAAGATATGGTAACACTATAAAATTAAAACCCTATGTTGAGAGTAATTTTTATTGTCGATAACCTTTAATAACGGTTTTTATACCCTATAGAGATATTTTTAATGAAACTGCTAGGAAATGTATACATTTTCCAATGGTATAAATTTTCGGTCGGAAAAAATTTATCAACCACCAATAAAGGTAGTACAACTGTATGTAAAAGCGATATTCAATTCTGATAGTTATCACTTGTGGCCAATAAATATGACAGTTTTTAGGGATGATTTGAAAACAGTCTCTATCTGACTCTTTTTTACTGTCAATTTAGCCATACCATCTTTATAAGTTCTATATTTATATTAACACATATAGTATACCGTCTTTAAAATCTATATTTAATTCTAACAGTTATCACTTGTAATTAGTAAATGTGGTAGTTTTTAGGAATGATTTGAAAACAGTTTTTATATGACTTTTCTTTAATATCTATTTAAATAAACCGTCTGCATGCATTTTACATTTATGCTAACTGATATATTTCACTATCTATAAATACTATCTACCCTATCACTTATTGTTAATAAATGTGACCACCTTTAATAACAGTTTGAAAAGAGTCTCTGAGATTCTTCTTTACTGATTGATAAATCATATCGTCTATATAGTTCTATACCTATGCTAACTTATATATTGCATTATCTGTAAAAACGATATTCAATTGGAATGGTTATTATTTGTCGCTAGTAAATATGAAACTCTTTTAAGGACAGTTTGAAAATATCATTTATATGAGTCTTCTTTACTTACTACTAAATCATATAGTTTATATAAGTGTTATAATTATACTAATCCATATATTAGTAATTACAATTCTTTCTGTTAGCATATTTATATATTTTGATAATAAACAAAACATAATTAGTTTGATTAAGAAAAGAATTTGAGATTGCTTTCGTTATATATAAATGCACCATTGATTTTCCAATAACATAATATCAATATTACATTACTATATGTAATGCTATATTACTATGTGCAATGTTATATTACTATATATAATGCTAAATTACATTATATAATACCAACCGTTGGATCAATTTGGGATAAACTCATGTGGTATTGTAATTCACCATAAAATCAAGTGGCATTGTAGTTCTCTTATACGTTGGATGTGTGAAGAAAGTTATTTAAATATAATGACACTATGCTACAAAATGTAGTGTTATAATATGAAATTATGACAATTCATTAACCAATTGGATATTATGACCAATTGTCACATAATGTAGTGTTACAATATGACATTATGACAATTCACAAATTAGTAATTTAATGGTACATGATGACATTATGTTATATAACGTAATTAATTATCAATATTTGTAATTTAAATAATATTATATGATGTTCAATATTAGCAATAATATAAAATTAGTAATTATCAACATGATAATTGTTACATAGTATAGTGTTACAATATGATATTATGATAATTCATTGACCAATTAGATATAATAATCAATTATCACATAATATAGTGTTATAATATGATATCACAACAATTGTTATGAATATAATAATACTATATTACATAATGTAGTGTTACAATATGAAATGATAATAATTCATTTATCAATTGTTACATAATATAGTATTATAATATGATATTATGATAATTCATTGACCAATTGTTATATAATATAGTGTTCTAATATGATATTATAACAATTCATACATTAGTAATTTAATAGTATATAATGATATTATGTTACAAGACGTAATAAATTATCAATATTATATAATTTTACATAATGTAATATTAATTTTTAATACTACATGATGTCCAATATTCAATTGTCTGAAAGATGATGGAAACAAAAAAGAGTCTTGAGTCCTTTCATGTATGAAACAAAAGGGAAACACAAAAATAGCAACCATTGTGATCATATGAGAAAAACATATGACAGATATTGACTAAAAGTGTGAAAATATGTGAGAAATTAAGAATAAGGCGTATAATGACTAAAAGTGTGGAAAAAAAAGTGTGTAATAAAAAAACAAATGGGTAAAGAGTAAAAGTGTAGAAAAAAATGGCAGGAAAATTTATAGGGAGATAAAAGATTGAAAAAAACGAGTTTTGAAATTTTTTTGTGAAAATTAGCCGTTCTATTGACTAAATCCAAATATATTTTAAATCATCCCATTGAAACCATCAATTATCTCCTTCCCTTGAAAGCTCTCTACCCTTCAAATATCTCAAAATCTATCGAAAGTTCTGATTCAACCAAACATAATATTAGTCTCATTCTTTTGAAATCTCTTATAATTCATTGTAAACTCTCACTCAAACAAACATATTTTCAACCAAAATATCAAAAGTTTTCATTTAGTTGAAATCCATACAATCAATCAAGTATATTTTTAGTCTCCAGACCCATCCAAATCTCTCACTCAACCTCTCACTAAAACTCTCTATAATATATATTCAGACACCAATAAATCTAAAATGTAATAACGACTTTGTAAAGTTTCATCGGAAAGTAATTGCATTTTTTCATAAAAAAGTCAATTTATTGTACTGGATTTTACTAGATTGTGCTTGGAATGGTCGTCGAAAGATTTAAAATTTTTCCAGCTACAAATATGGGACGAACTAAACTACAGATGAGCATTGTACCTGATTACGAAGAATCACAACCATGCCAAGATGTTGTCCCCACCTTTAAAAATAAAAATAGGGTAAATTATATTTTTTCTCCTGTTGTTTGATCAAAAACTACATACTTCCTCTATGGTACCCTTGTGTTTTTGAGTTACAGGAAGAACAAATTTATTTGTTTATTATATCCTAAATGTAGTGTATTGGTTTTAAAAAAAGGTTGTTACCTTGTTTGCTAATATATTGATCTCTGTATGTATTTTTTTCTTTATCTTTATATAGATTATTTTATATGAATTATTGGTTTGCTGGTATTGTTTGTATGCTAGATTTATACCGGAATTGATGTACAATGCTAAACTTAAATTCTAATATTATACTAGATCTTTGAAATAAATATCTTGCATTGAACAATACTTATCTTTGCATTGTAATGTAACATTTGTAGGTATGATGATGGTGAACTTGCATTGTAATAAACAAACAGTAGTGCATTATGATAGTGAACGGTGGACTGCGAGCGTGCACGTAGACCATGTGCAAGCAAGCGGTAGACCGCGCCCAAGCATGCGGTAGACTAAGAGTAAGAGTGGTAGATCGCAAGCTAGTAACTTTTACCTAACCTTTTTTAACCAATGATAAAAGACGACAATTTTTCCTAACACTTTTGATAACTAGAGATGAGATGTCGAGCTAGGCTAGTTCTGGTCTGGTTCCTGGACGGTTCCACTGCGGTTCTGAAGCCTTCCAGGGTCTGGTCAGGCCGGTTCCAAAAAGATTTTATTGGAACTAGCCAGACCCAATGAACTAGCCCTACCGTGCCGGCCTAGCCGGGCCAGTTCATGGTTTTTTTAACTTTATTTTTTTCAAACTCTTTTTGGTTTTTTTTAAAAAAATTTTTTTTTACTCTCTTTGTTTTTTTTAACTCCCTTTAAAAAAAAAAAACTCACTTTTTTTTTTAAATCAACCAATAAATAGATAAAGAAAGAAGTTAGAGACAAAAAAATTTTTAGAGTAATTCTACCAAATTCAGTATACGTCTACTATCAAACTCTTCAATTGAATTTTCAAATTCACTAATTTAATATGGTTATATTTTTTTTGATATTTACAATAATGATTTTTTCCGTCTTTTTTTTTTTAAACATATTTACATAATTTTCCTATGCACTAAAAAGTTATTCTTTTTCTTCATTTTCTGTATCCGAGTTATTGTCCATGTCTTGCTTCCTTTGTTTCATATCCGTCCATTCTTTAATACAAATCAAGACTTTTAAAGTGTTATTCGTCAAATTTGTATGTTTTTTTGTTAAAACTGGGCCACCTGTGCTAAAAGCGTTTTTTGATGACACTGTAGATACAGGAGTGATTAGTATATTTTTTATCATTTTATTCAAAATTGGATAGTAAGATGCATTATTTTTCAACCAATTTAATATATTAAAATAATTATTATCGTCACAATCTTCTAATATATATATTAGATATATCTCTATCAGATACCAAGAACACTCTATGGGGAATGTGTTCTAGGTGAACATACGGACGACACTCATTGACATTGAGTCTCATGATGCCGAGTTTCTTGAAAGTGATTTCCTTATGAGAGGTGAAATCAATTGGGACTTTACCTCTTGTGAGATGGATGAACCTAACGGTTAGCTGATCCCAGTGAGAGCAATCTATTTAAAGGTAAAAAGGTTTTCCCTCATCTTAAGAGTAGTCGAGGATGCTTACCTGACCGTCGTTTCCCGATTAAGGGAGAGGCTCTCAATATGACTTTTGAGGGTTACAAGAAACCTTTAACTGTCCTAGAGGCTCTTGAGGGTTCTGTGGAAGACCATTGGTTTGAGGTCATGGATGAGAGAAGGAGTTGATGAGAATCAACGGGATCTGGGATTTAGTTGATTTGCCTGAGGGTAGTAGGGCTGTTGGGAACATGTGGTTTCTCAATATCAAGAAAAAGGCCGACGGATCGATATAGAGGTATAAGGCCCATCTGATAACCAGGGGTTGCTCAGGCTAAGGGTCGAGATTATCTCAATCCGTTTACTTTTAGCGATAGTTACGGACATTTATCCAGAGTGAAACCAGATGGACGTTGCGACTGCCTTCCTGAGTGGGAATTTTTGGATGAGGGATTTACAAGGAACAGTCATCTGACTTTATTCGTATTGATTAGGATGATGAGGTATGTTGATTTCAAAAGTTGACATATGACCTTAATCATCAATCCAGACAGTAGCGTTTGAGATTTCACGAGGAGGTGATATCTCACGGTTTCGTGATGGTCGAAAAGAAATTGAAATTAAATGAGTCGTCGAACTACTACTACTATTACCTACATCACTACTATTCATATTATTATGTTTCTTTTTGTATAATGTAAACATAGCTTATAAGGTATGTGATCTTTTTTGTTTTAAATATTGTCTGCTAATATATATTTCTATTGAAAAATTATCAACAAAACAATCTTTTAGAATTTCAACATATTCAAATTTTACACGTAAATCTAAAACACTTGTTACCAAATACAAAATATGAATTTTTTTCATAATATTTTAAATTTTTATTTTCATTAGTTGAATAATATCACTAAATTTATTTTCAATTTCAAGTTGACTAAATACAAAACACATTTTATAAAAACTAGATAATATTAAATGAATTGTTAGATAGTAAACTCTGAAAAATAAATTTGTGCACATATAAAAAACTTCCGGTAATTGAATTAGTGTGGTTGCAAATTCAAAAGCAATATTATCAATAAAACTATATTCATAATTAGAATTATCAAATTCAATTAAAATATTTCTAATAGAAATTACACATTGTAAAATATCATAAGTTGAATTCCACCTAAATTTACATTCTTTTTTAAATTTTTTAATTTTTATATTATGTAAATTACATAATTGTCTCATTTATTGTGTTTTTATTAAAAAATTTCTAATTTGATAAATTAAATCACAAATAGGTTATAAAACTATTTCCGCGACTTCTAAATTATCTTTAACACATAAATTTAAAATATGACATATACATCTATTATGAAAAAATATTCCATATAATATTATTTTTAAAGTATTTTTTTTTAAATATTAACGGCACTAGTCTTAGCCTATATATTATCGAAATACAAAGAAAAAATTCTATTATTAATATCATATCCATGAATAATATCCGTAATTACTCTTGCTACGTGAAAAGCGGAATGTGGGTATTCCCAATATGGAAAAGCTAAAATTCTTTTTTTTCTAAAACCCAAGAATCATTAATTCAATGAAATGTTACTACAATAAAATGGTTTTTTTTTTTTAAATTCATTTGTCCAAGTATCCAAAATTAACAAAAATTTACAATTAAACTATCTTTCAAGGTTTGAAATTTGTTTAGTGACCTCCTCATACCAGATTTTCGACTACTTTTTTTTTTTGAGCCAGTTGTAAATATTTTTGAACATATTTTTAAAAAATTTCATATTCAACTATACTAAATTATAACTCTTTATGTGCTAGCCATCTATTTGTCATATTTTTCGACCTCCGCATTATATCTAAATGTACCTATGACATGTCCCCTTGGTAGTAATTTGTGCTTGTTTAATTTGAGATAATTTATCCAGGTGATCTCTAACCATGTGTCTCTTAAATGTGCTTACTCTCCAACTCTTCAAAAATTTATATTTTTGATAATAAATTTTATGAATTGTCTTTTGTTCCTCATAATTTTTAATAAAATAATCTTATACATTAAAATCATCTTTTTTAATGCGTGTTATATTAAACCGTGTGTTACTAAATTCATTTTCTTCAAAACCAATATCAATACTTATATATTCTGAAATACCCTCTTACAAAAATGAAAATGGGGGGAGAGGAGATTGTTGGTTTCTTCAAAACCAATATCAATACCTATATATGCAAAAAAAATTAATGCGAATAAATTAAATATGCAAAAAAAGTAAAATTGTAAAAAATAAAATGTTACCGACTTGACGGAAATTATGATTATTTATTATCAAATTTTGAAAATTTAAACTTTCAATGTTGAAATATTGTCCAATCTTGATGGATATTGCAGGTGTATGATTAGTAAGAGATTAGAAATGAGTTGAAAATGAAAATGTGGTGAGTGGATATAGTGTGATTAGTAGGAGATGAAAATGTGTTTAATGTGAGAGAGAGTTATAGGAAATGGAATTGACTTGTGTAATGATTTTGAGAGAGTGTAGTAGAGAGAATAAGATTGTGAAAGAAAGTATAAGATTTTATTGCGTGAAATTTGGAAATAAAGTGTGACCTATTAATAGAATTTTTTTTTTATCTTATGGATCAAAATACCCGTCAAACTAGCCATTTTTATAGCAATTTGCAAGGGTAAAACTAGAAAAATTAAAAAAAAAAAAAGTAGAAATAGCCGTTGGATCTGACGTGCTAGCTACGGGCCCAAGACGGTTCTGAGCCCATATCGGGCCGATTCTCTATTCCAAAAAGTTAGGAACTGGACCGTCCCGTCACTACTAGAAAAAGATGTATCAATGACGGAAATATTCGTCATTGCTGATAGTAAAGATTTCGTAGTTAAAGAGTATTAGCGACGGATTAGCGATAAAAATTTCTCGTCGCTAAAAATCACCCAGCTAAATATTACCAACGGAATTCATCCGTCGCTAAACTATTAGCGACAAATTATGATAAAAGACAATATGTAAAAGTATCAGCGACAGATTAGCGATAAAATTTTTTTGACGTTAAAAATATCATCACTGATAGTAACTATCAACGACGGATATTTTTCGAAAACCTGGAGGTCTCATGAGAACATCCCACCCATGCCCACCCTGCATTTATTTTGTGAAAAATGTCACCTATAGGAATCAAACTTGCGCCTCTCACGTGGATGATAAGTACTCCAACTACTATACCACAATCCATGTTGTGATAATTTTTTTTATTTATTATCTAACGCTCACTTATTTTTTTTAATATAAGCTCTCACATGTTTTTTATCTCACTCCCATCTCTTTTTTTTTCTTTATCTTGGAATAATTTTTTTCATTGAATATTTTCATTAAATTTTTTTAACTGTTTAAATTCGATATTGATTAAATTTGTATTAAATAAAGAAATAAAATATTTATTTGATTAATTAAGATATAATAGCAAATTGTTTCTTTGATTTACCCATTGAATTGAATAATAAAATAATATAATAAATAAAATAAAATAAAAAAGAAAAAAGAAAAAGAATTATAAAATAATAAAAGAGAAGAAAAATAAAAAATTAAATTAAAATTAAAAATTAAATTAAATTAAAATTAAAAAAAGAACTATCAGCGATGGAAAATTTCCATCGCTCATAATTCATTTTTTTAATTTTTTTACCTTTGAATACTATTAGCGACAGAAAATTTCCGTTGCTAAAAAATCCGTCGCTGATAGTTTTTTTTTTTATTTTTTTTACCTTAACAATTCTTTGTGAGGGATTAGCGATGGATTTTTTAGTGACAGAAATTTTTCATCACTAATCTATCATTAATAGTTTTTCTTTTTTATTATTTTTATTTTCTTCCTTGGTCCACTATTAATGATGGAAAAAATCCGTCGTTAAATTGTCACCGATAGTTTTCTTTTTTTTTAATTTTTATTTTTTTCCTTAGTCAACTATCAGTGACGAATTAGTGACGGATTGATAGATTTTTTCCATCGCTAAAATATTCATCGCTAATCTATCGCTGATAGTTTTCTTTTTTTTAATTTTTATTTTTTTTTCTTGATCCACTATCAGCGACAGATTAGCGACAGATTTTTTCCGTTACTAAAATATCTATCGCTGATACCCTGTTTTCTAGTAGTGTGCAACTATAGCCAGACCAGTCTATTCTGGGTTACTATTCACCCAGGTCTATTATTGGTCTGGGCTGAAATGAGCTAGTTAGGCCGATTTCCAAGCTTAAACTAGCCTAATGCCATTACTAATGACAACCTTCGCAAAAATTAGTAACATTTCTTCTAACACTTGGTAGTAACTGATAATAAAATATAGTAACATTTCCTCTAGTACTTATGGTAAGTGACGATAAAAAATAGTAATATTTCTTAATATATATGATAATCAATAATAAATAGTAGTAATATTTTCTAACAGTTGTAGTAACCAATGATAAAATGCGATAACGTTTCCTAACACGTAATATCCGACGATAAAATATAGTAATATTTCCTAACAAATATGGTAACCGACAATAAAATATAGTAATTTTTACTTACACTTTTCAAACCATCGATAAAAGATAATAATTTTTCTTAATACTTGTGGTAATAGATAATAAAAAACAATAACTTTTCCTAACACATGTTGCAATCGATAGTAAAGGGCAATAATTTTTACCAAATGCTTTTCTAACCGACGATAAAAAACAGTAACTTTTTCTAACACTTATTGTAATTGATAATAAAAGACAGTAACATTTTCTCTAATACTTGTGTTAACCGATAATAAAATATAATAATATTTTCTAACGCATATGGTAACCAACGATAAATGACAATAATGTTTTCTAATAATTGTGGTAATCGACGAAAAAAATATTAACATTTCCTAACATACTGTAACTGACGAAAAAAGACAGTAACATTTCCTAACATATGTGGTAACCGATAATAAAAGACAATCATTTTTATTAACGCTTTTCAAACCAACAATAAAAGACAATAACTTTTCCTAACACTTGTGGACGGATGATAAAAGACAATAATTTTTACAAACGCTTTTCAAACCAACAATAAAAGATAATAACTTTTCCTAACACTTGTGGACCGACGATAAAAAGCGGATGATAAAATGTAATAAATTTTACCAAAACTTTTCTAATCATTAGTATAAACTTAAGACATGCTCCAATAGCGATCAAAACCGTTAGGATAGAGCTATCCCGGATGGTGTATAACTAACTGAAAATCCATCCGTAGAAAAATATTCTACCGATGATTTTAATAGGTTTTGTAGACGATTTTCGTCTGTCTGAATATGACATTTGTTCTGTAGCGGAAGTGGTTTTTACCAAAATAAAATAAAATAATAAGGTAAGGGTAAGAAATAAGTTTTTCATTTTTCATTTTCTTTTTCTTAAAAGGATGGTGAAAAGGATATTAATATAACTACCCTATAGGAGATAATTTGATTTGTTTAATTAAAAGCTAACCGATAAGATTAAGATTAATTAAATTTATATATCCTGTGTTGAATATTGAACAAAATGCTATGGGATTTAACATCGCTTTGCACATGTTCCACAAATATACAAAATTTATTGTGAGCTACAAATACGGGCTTTAATTAGGGATGACGATGGGGCGGAGAATTATTATATTCACCCTGAAATCCTAACCCTGTGATCTGTATCCTATCCTAATCCTACTTGGGGCAGTAAAATGAAAAATCAAAATTTTCCAAAAACTAAATCGAATCAAACCGAACCAAATCTATGGATTTTTTAACGACCTGACCTCTAAATACTAGATCGGTGAAGCTTTTCTCAAAATTAGGCATCACAATGAGGGAGGGAGAAGAGAGAAGACAAGCAAGGGAGAGAGAGAGAGAGGGAGGGAGGGAGATGTTACTTATACTTAAAACTTGAGAAAGTCAAGTTTGTCTCTCCTTTCTCTCATTCTCTCTCTAAAAATCAATTTCGTCTATTTAGGATTTCATTCCACTTCTTGTCGTCATTCTTCTTGTTGTGTTTATGGTTCAGATACGGGAGCGTTGGACATTTCTACGCCAATAGAAGCTCGAAACCTTTCGTTTTTTGTTAATGGCGAAATGGCGAGAGAGAGAGAGAGAGAGCGGGTTAGGATTGCTAACTTTTGGGGGAGTGTGTGTGTAGAGAGAGAGAGAGTTTTTCTAGTGCCTCTCCAACTTCGATTTTTATCGTGATGTGAAACGAAGCACAGTAATTCAGACGATCACACAGTTTTGTACATTTTATTCTAATTTATTTCCTTATTTTCCTACTTATCCCAATGTTTGCCCTAAAAATCATTTATATAAGTTTAATTTAATCACACGGGTTAGGGTCGGGTCAGATATTTCGGTAGTTAAATTCGTATCCGAACAGACCCCATCCCTAATCTATTTTTCAATAAAAAAAAAAAACCCGATCCATTGAGTAGAATTAATTGGGCATCCGTCGGTCAGGTCAGGTCAGGTCAAGTATTGCCATTTCTAGCTTTAATATGAGTCTAAAGAATAAAATTCGTTCTTAATGTGAGTCTAACCCTAATACTATGTTATGAAAGAATTTGATTTTTATTTCTGAAGGTAGTCTATATTATATGTATAAAAAAAAAAAAAAAAAAAAAAATCTTGATTCCTACTTTTAAAGATAGTTTTTAAGTTTGAGGATTTTAATATTTAAATATCATACTTGAATTTTTAAAGTTTATTAACATAAAATTTAACAATATAAAATATTTAAATTAAATTATAACTTTTATTTATTAAACAGTTTGTTATAACCGGTCATTCCAACCATACGAAGCTAGGAAAAGGGAACGTGACCATGCGAAATTTCACGACATATTCTTATCATTGCTTTATGAGGAGGAAAAAGGAAGTTATCCCATTTTGGTCATATTGATGTAAGAAATTGTGTAATTACAGAGAGTGAGGAAAGAGACGCTGAGGGAAAACCCCTCCGGGGTATAATGTCTGCACAAATAATAACATATGAATTACTAACAGCATTCGTCTCAGCATGTCATACAGCTGCTAGAGATTTATTCCTGCTTCTAAATTTTCTCCCATAAGTAACTCATTATTTTATTTTATATTATTTTTTTATATATAAAAAAACTCGAATTCAAGATTTTTATAAGAAAAAAAATGGTATCAGTTATTATTTGTTCGTGAATTTGTGGTTGTGATTCTTAATTATCAATTCAAGGACATGTAAATTTTCAACACTGGAAAATTGACAAGGGATAATTTAATTTCCCTGGTGGTAATTCGCTCAAACTAAAGTCAGTCATTTATCGCCTTAATTACATATTAACCAAAAGCGTAAAATATTATACTATATATATTCGACTCAAACTTTCTCTTCCAATGGAAAAGAATTTCTAAATCAGAAGTTTTTGCAGAATCACGTTTCTAAATCTCTAAAGAATTTCGAGCCTTAAAGTCTCAAACCTTCAAAATCCAAATATTTAGGCATTCAAGGTTATAAAGGATCAAACTCTTCAATTTTGTCAACTCTCCAGATTATCAACTTTCAACAACAAATTTTGATCAAAAATCAACTCTAAAGAATCCGGGAAATTATTCAAAACATTAAATTTTCTATAGATTATTCTATTCCCAATTTTCTTGTTTAATTTTCAATATTTAAAATTTTTTCTTAAGCTTCAATTGGGTTTTGGTGTACCCAACAAATTTCAGCCTCTAATAAATTTTGCCTAAAAGAGAAAGGCTACTGATGATCCCCACTAATATTAAATTACCCCGACAATAATATGACTACGGATCAAAATTTTTTTAGAATTATACTGACCGATATTTGGAATCATACTCTGACTAATTTGATCTGAAATTTGTAATGGCTTATTAGGAGACTACCCTTTCAACGTAGTTTACTCTATTTTCAAATCGTGAATCAAACTCAAAATCTTGGTTAAGGAAGCTAACACTACATTCTATTAGACTAACTAACCGTTGGTCTATGGTTCAAAATTTTATGGGTGTTGTGATCAGACATTATACTCTCTTAATCATAAGTTTGGGATTTGAACTATGAGATTAAAAAAATAGAATTTGGAAGAGTCAACCGTTTCACGGAGGGTCCCACAGTACTCAGGTTAGATTAGTCGCGTAAAATATGGATATCAAATAGTAAGTAATTTACTTACACAAAAACAATAATAATAATAATTTGACTATGGGCCGAGCCAAAGGGCATTAGGCCTTATATCACTCTTGGGCTAAGGCCCGACAGCATCTCTATTATTAAACTGAGAAGAATATAGAAAGGTGGCAGCCCATTGAAGCCCAATAAGTTTGCAGGCCGGGGAAAGTTGGTAAGTGTAACAATTTGGGCATGCCAGGCCCAAAATAAAGACATGATTCTCTCTTTTCCTTTTTGATTTTCACTATCCAAGGATTTGTCGACTAATTTTATTCAAATATTATAAAATTTATTAAAAAATTAGTTTTCTTAAATTTATTTTTTTTATTTTCATTACTCGAATTTAAGCCGGAGGTTAAGGAAGTGAGAGAGAGAATCTTTCGTTGGCATACTCTTATAAAAATAATTAAGAGACAACGAAAAAGGTTTCAAAAGATTTACTGCTGCCACTACCATATTTTTCTAAAATAACTTTGATGACTGAAACGTGCTTGCATACAAAAGAAAATTAAATTAATGAACAAAGTTCATTCGTACTTTTCTTTTTTTAATTATACGATCGGTATACGGAACTATATTTTAACTAATTCAATTTGAGACTTGAAGTGGTCCATTTAAGAGAGCGACTATCCCAACGTAATTTTTTCCATACCTAGCCCATGAGTCGAAGTTAAGAACTTGATTAAAAAATTTAACACCATATTTCACTAGATCAACTATCCATTTGTAAGTTCATTCGTACATTGCATGTGGGTATGCCATGCAGGGTATCATCTCCGAAATTTTGATACATGGACGGACAAAAAGCACGAATTAATAATTCATGACTAAGCAAAATGTGGCATCCGTCCGCAACGCATTAATTGTTCCTAATACAAAGATCCATTATATAGCATAATTATAATTTTATATTTATTATAAAAATTCCTATTTTATGTAAAAAATTATTATAATTTAAAATATATCATCAATAAAATAATAACTAGGAGAATATTGCAATTTGGCTAGGTGGTTTAGTTAAAAGCGAAAAAGTAATTAAAAAAAGAGAATGAAATGGATTAGTGCATTAATGTGGTGGCTTGGGAATTGAGGTACCTTGGCGGAGAAGAAGATGCGCTATTCATTGTTGGGACTGTCGTTTCTTCCATGAGCTTTTAGATTAATTATGCAAATAATAGTACTTTTCTTCGATAATTAGACATCAACTTTTCTCTTGCCGGGAATTTATATAAATTCAAATTTAATATATTCAAAACATTCAAATCAAAGTTAATGGACAAAATATAATCGAAAGAAATTAAATATGATAAAAAATAAAAAAAATTTTGAATTAGGTTATATTTGATCGGATTTTAGTGGCACATTCAAATTTTTACATAATTAATCTTATTTTTCCGTTTTGAATATTTAATTCCCTTCCCATAATGTCCAACAATAATTTAGACTGATAATTATAGGGTTTTAATTACTTTTTGATTGTTGAGAGCCTATATAAACCCCTTCATAATGTATTGAGTCTCTAAATCTAAATTTTTAAATTTCACACCATTTATTAAGTGAAATTGAGAATTTAGAAAATTTGTGCACGTTCCAAGAATCATTTTGGTGCTATCACAATCGTTGAAAATCGTCGAAATCGCAAATGACTGGAAGTACATTCGATCCCATTTTTTTCGAGTTACTTTTATTTGTGTTCAATTATTATTGATTTTAATGTATAATATAATATTACATTTGATATTAGAATATGATTTGTCCTCTACTTTCAAGATTCCGGCGAATTTTAAAATTCTTCAAAAATTAAAGTTTTTGGATTTTTGAATATTTTTGCCCAAAATCTTAATTTTTCAAAAAAATTGAACCAAAAATTGAAATTTTTGCACAATAAGATTAAAACCATGCTTTTAGAAATCATTTTGGAGCATTCTTTGCATTTTTTGGCGAAACTCCGGCAACCGTTCATTTTTGCATTTCCGACCCGACCATCAGGGGTCTTTCGGGTGAAGAAGCTCCGACATCTTATGCATTTGTTTTGAAATTGCATCCAAAAATAATAAGAATAATGGCCATGCACATGAGCATGCGTTAAAGGAGTGGCAGCCCACAAAATCTTGTCCACATCATTTATATATATATTTTTGGCATGCATGGTCCTTCGGTTATGTATGATTATTTAATTTATATCTATTATTGCAATCAATTTTTATTACATAAATTCTTATAAAGTCAAATAGAAAATTTTAGTGAAATTAATATATATTACATAAAATCAATTTTGGAATAATTTTGTACAAAAGAAGCGTACAAAATTATTAAAATATTTTTTAAATTTTCAAAAAATTTTCAAAAAATTTTCAAAAAATTTTCAAAAAATTTTCAAAAAATTTAAAAATATTTTCTAATCTCAAATTTTAGAAAACCGTGCATAAAATTAATTTTGACCATATTTTGTACATAAGGGGAGATACAAAATTAATAAAATGCATTAGTTAATTTAAATACATTTTTATATTAAAATTTTATGCAGTTTAGCATGGTAAAATTAAGTAATATTAATATCCTTGTGATTAATATAATTTCTAGAATTAATTAAGTTTTAACCACAGTATCCACAATTAAGTAGGAAATTATATATAAAGATATGATCATGTTAAGAAAAAAATAAATTTGTTATAAAAATTATTTTTATGTAATTAATTTTATTTCACATAAATTTTTGTTATATGAAAATAATAAAATTAGAAATAAAATATCAAAATAGTTATTTTTAATAGTAATCTATTTGATTGAAATCTCTTTTCTTATAATACTATAAGTGTGATTGATTTAGTATATGTCTAAACTAGTTTTGTCCAAAACACTTGGATAAATCTAAAACTGGACTATTTTTAAACGATTCTATGTGACCCGCCATCTATTTGGGAATCTACCTAGTGCACTAGAGAAATCGTCTTATAAGCTTAAGTAGAAAATGATAAAGTGATCAAGAAAAGAATAACTATTAGTAATTTCCTAATTAACCCATAGATATTAAGAAATGAGTTATTTTTTATAAATTTTATCATAAAATCAAATAAATCTAATAGAATTATCAATTTAACCCACAGACAATTTTTATATCATATATTTATTTCATATGTTTGTATTGGTAAATATATATTAAATGACTCATATATAGTTAGCAAGCATATTTATTTATTTTACAATATTCTAAACTATATATTTAAAATCCGATTTTCTTGATTTGAATGGAGAAAATTATAAGAAATGTAGGGAAATGATGTTTCTCCATTTGGGCTTTTGGATATTGATTATGCTATTAGGAAGGACGAGCCACCTCTAGTGATCGATACTAGTTCCGAGACTGATAAAACACTTTATGAAGGTTAGGAGTGATCTTATTACTTAAATACCATATTCATAAATAACAAAATTTTGGATGGTATCCATGACTCTGTCAATTATCATACCTATATCCATACTTTTCTTAAGATTAAAAATAAGCAATTTGCAATATCAGAGAAATTTTTTACCACTATCCTCATTATGCAATTCTCTTCCATGAGGTTCACTAATGTTCATGGTGTCTGCGAACACATTATACGGATGCGGGAAATAGCGGCTAAATTAAAGAATTTGGAGGTTAAGATATCAAAATCTTTTTTCATACACTTCATTCTGAACTCCCTCCCGTTATCATACGATCCTTTTAAAATTTCTTATAACACATATAAGAAGAAATTGTCTATCAATGAGTTGATAGCCATATGTGTGCAAAAGGAAGGAAGGTTGCTAATGGAAATGATGGAGGGATCTGCAAGTACACATATGACAATCCAAGAAAAGAGGAAAGGCAAGTTCAAGCCAGCACAAAAGGGTACGAAACCGAATTTGAATATTAAGAAAGAGTCCAAGTGTTTCTTCTATAAAAAGAAGGGACACGTAATGAGGTATTATCAATGGCTTAAAAATAAAAGTACAAAAATTTTATTAGTTTGTTAGAAATTTTGTATAACTGAGATTTCTCATTACTCATGGTGAATTGATTTTGGTTATACCATCCACATTACGAATGTGTTGCAGAATTTACAAAATCTAAGAAAACTAGTGGATCGTGAACAACTCATCTATTAGGATAACAAGATGAACTTACAAGTAAAAGGCATTGGCTATTGCAAGCTCATTTTGGTAAATAGGAATGTCTTGAAATTGAAAAAAATATTTTATATATTTAAGTTTTCTAAGAAATTAATTTTCATTTAAAAAATTATATAATTCGATTACTATTTTCAATTTAGTAATAAAATAACATTATTTTATGGTTCAAATATCGTTAGTTATATTCCATTATATGATAGAATATATACGATTACTTTATAACATAATGTTTGCATGAATGTAACATATACAGGGGTTAAAATAAATATTATTGAGGAAAATTCTTTCATATTATGGTACCAGAGATTAGAACATATCTCTATAAAAAGAATAAAAAAGTTGGTAAAAAATAAAATACATGATACTCTAGATTTTAACGATTTTGAGATTTGTGTGGATTGTATTAAGGGAAAGCAAACCAACAAGATTCAAAATGGTGTTAAGAAAATCTTGGAATTACTTGAAACCATATATCCAAATATTTGTACTCCAAGTATAGATTCGTATGGATATAATTATTTTATCTCATTTATAGATAACTACTCATGATATATGTATCTCTATATCTTTCGCCATAATATCGAGATATCAGATATTTTTAAAATTTTCAAAACAGAAGTAGAAAAATAATATGGTAAGTAAATAAAGATCATGAAATCAGATAGAGGTGGGAAAGACTATGGAGGTATTTAGAGGATGGATAAACACTAGGTCTATTTGCAAAATTTTTTTAGAAAAATAGGACCGTTGCTCAATACACCATATTTTGTTTACCTGACTAGAATGTGGTAGTTGAAAGAAAGAATAAGATCTTACTTGATATGATTATGAGTATGATGACTAACTTCAAACTGTTTAATTTCTTGTGGACTGAAACTTTTAAGACAACAGTAAACATCCTAAATAGGGTTTCAATCAAAACAGTAGTCAAAACTCATTTCGAGATTTGGAAACTTAATTTAAAATATGTACGCATTTGGAACTATCTACAGAGATAAGGGTTTATAATCTACGAAAAAGAAATTGAACCCAAGAATCATAAGTGGATACTTTGTCGAATATACCAAAAAGTCCAAATGATATCGATTTTACTGTCTATTCTGTCACACTAGATTTGTGTAATCTAGAAATGTTGGATTTCTAAATAATGATTTGCTCAATAGCATTGATTACTTTCGGGACTCAACTTCTGAAAGAGACCTATCAAGTATTCCATCAAATTCAATTACCAAATTAGTTGTCATCCAAAATGACACTTAAGTACTGATGGACACAAATCAAAGTGCAGGTGACAATCAAGAAATTCCAAAAATAATTGACCAAGATTAAGTTGGTCAACCTTCTCATACAGAGAATATTGAATCAACATTAAGGACATAACTCGAGAAAGAAGGTCCGCTATATCTGATAACTATGTGGTATACTTTTAAAAATCTGATTATAACATCGGAGCCGTAGAGGAACCGAAAACGTTTTTACAAGCCATGAGTTCTAAAAACTCAAACTTATGACCAAACACTATGAAAGATAAGATAGATTTTATGAGAAGTAACGGAGTCTGAAATTTTGTAGAGTTGCTAGATAGGGTAAAACCTATCGGATATAAATGAGTTTTCAAAACTAAGATAGAATCGTTGGACAATTTTGAAAAATGCAAGAGCAAACTCATTGTTAAAGGGTTCACCCAAAGGAAATGAATCGACTACTCTGAGATATTTTCTTCGGTATCTAAGAAAGATTCTCTTGTATCATTCTGCCACTTGTTGTACATTTTGATCTAGAATTGCAATAAATGGATGTGAAAATGACTTTTCTTAATGGAGAACTAAAGGAAGAGTTTTACATGTATCAGTCTAAAGGATTCTTTTTTAGTGGTAGTGAGCATTTAGTGTGTAAATTCAAAATATCTATACATGAGTTGAAACAAACCTCTCGTCAATAGTATTTAAAATTCTACAATATAGTCAATTCATTCGATTTTGAAGAGAATATTGTAAATCAATGCATATACTTCAAGATCGGTAGGAGCAGATTTTATTTCCTTATTCTGTATGTAGATGACATACTATTTACCACAAATAATAAGGGGATACTATATGAAGTAAACCAAATCATCCCTAAGAATTTTGAAATTAAAAATTTAGATGATATATGTTATGTTATCGGCATAAAAATATATCGAGACAAATCCCATAAGACTTTGGGACTATTTCAAGATATCTACATCAACAAAATGTTTAAAAGATACAAAATGGAGAACTGTTCACTAAGTATAGTTCCGATTGTCAAAAGAGATAGATTCAATTTAGTACAAATACCTTAAGACAGATATGAAAATAGAATAAATGACTAACATCTCATATGTTTATGTTGTTGGAAGTCTCATGTATGCATATGTCTATACAAAATCTGATATAGCGCATGCTATAGGAATGTTAGAAAGATATCAAACTAACCTGGATTTAGAATATTGAAAGACTACAAAAAATGTGGTGAGATATCTACAAAACACTAGAAAGCACATGCTTACATAGAGAAGACCCGACAGTCTAGAAGTAGTCAGATACTCGGATTCAGATTTTACTGATTATATTGATTCTAAAAAATTAAAGTCGGGTTATATCTTCATGATGGCCGGTGAAACTATATCGTGGAGGAATATTAATCAAACATCGACTGTGACCTCCACTATAGAAACTAAGTTCGTAGCGTATTTTAAAATTACGTCACACATGGTGTGATTCAAGAGTTTTATATCTGAATTTAGGGTTTTAGATTCTATAGTTAAACCATTATTTATATTTTGTAATAATTCAGTTGTAAGTTTTTGTTAATAATAATAACAGTGATAGTTGAAATAATCACATCAACATAAAGTATTTAGACATTACGGAAGGAGCGTAGGAAAATTAGTTGTAATCCAATATATTAGTACCGATTGTATGTTAGCCGATCTCTTAACCAAAGACATGCCACCAAATAGTTTCAAAGATGATGTTGTAAATATTATTTTATTGACTTATTTAAATAAAACTCAAAATTAAATTTTCTCAATAAATTTGTACATATATTTTTGTTTTGAGATAAATTTATCTAATTTAGATTTCAAATAAACGTATAGTTTATTCATAAAATAAATGTCATCGTAAAATTAAAAAAAGAATGTATTATAGTATGTGAAATCTAATACTCGTTTTTAGAGAATTTTTCATCATGACTCGTGTACTTTATTTTCATAAGAAATTAACTTAATTTTGATTTCAAGTCGATTTGTCTGGCCAAGTGAAAAAATATTAAGAATTTACATAAATTCAAATTCAATGTATTCAAAACATCCCGATCAAAGTTAAAATATAATCGAAATGGATTAAATATGATAAAAAGTGAAAAAAATTTAAATTGAGTTGTATTTGGCTGAATTTTGGTATTCTATTCAAATCTTCACACAACTAATCTTGTTTTTCTATTTTGAATATTTAATTCTCTTCCCATAACGTCTAACAATAATTTAGAGTGACAATTATAGAGTTTTAATGATTTTTTTATGGTTGAAAGCCCATATAAATCCTTTCTTAGTACATTGAGTCCATAAATTCAAATTTCTAAAGTTCACACCATTTATTAAGTGAAATTAAGGGTTTAAAATATTTGTACACGTCTCAAAAATCATTTTGCTACTATTACAATCGTTAGAGTTCATTGGAATCATGAATGGTCGAAAAAACATTCGATCATCTTTTTTAGGGTTATTTTTATATATATTTAATTATTATTGCATTTGATACTCAATATAACGATATATTACTATCTCTTTTTCTCCCTTTTGCTTACTGCCCAAGCGTTCAAAAGTGGGAGCGACCAAATCACCCAAGCGTTCAAAAGTGGGAGCGACCAAATCAGGCTGAGAAAATCAAGCGTTGGGATTTGAATACGTGCAAGGGAGAGGGACACATTCCCAGTCAGTCTTGGCTGTGAGTTGGTTGGTTTTGGTCAATTTGCTACTTCTTAATTTTAAACACGTGAAGACTTCTCTTCCTGGACAACGTCGACATTATGGAAACCCATTTCCCTTATCTTCCAATTGTTTGACTCCTTTTGGTGGACTTGCGAGAGACCCAGACCCACCTCTCTCTCTCTCTCTCTCTCTCTACATATATAAAACAATTAATATCTCTCTTTGCTACGTAAACAAAATATTATTAAGTTTTTAAATTTAATATAAGCATATAAATTTTTTCTGTAATCTATCAGCACTGATATTTATAAACCTGCATCCATCATATCATTATTTAATTGTTACCTATCATTTTAGCCCTTCATCCAACAAAAAATGGTGACGGATAGATTTCATGAATATAATCCTGATAACAATTTATAGAAAAATCTAAAATAAAAAAGAAATTCAACTTAATGATACCCTTCTCACAACTAGACGTATGCGATAGGCAGAAGGCACAAGTATTCATGGATTAAAAAAGAAACAAAGACCAACTCGAATCTCTGTGGCCTTAAGAGTTAATAGCATCACAAGTTGGACCAGACCATTCCCCTTGTGCGACCAAAAAACATGTGGCTGCCAACTTGAAACAAAAGGAGAAAAACAACTCCATATTTATTGTTTTATTAATATTTTTAATGTACACATGAAATGCCACAATAGACTAAGAAAATTCTTGGTCAAAAAGCACAAGGTTGCTGGGATAGTATCATTTCCCGCCATCCGGTCCGGATGAAAATGGTTGCGACCAGCCTACGTTGTTGAACACATCGTCTACTTCCATAAATAATGAGTAAAACTATCGTATGGAAGCCCCATTTAATATTATAGAAGAAAAATATATATTTTCTTTTACTCTCGATCTCCCTTAATATTTTAAAAAATATACATAATAGAGAGGACACAAAATATATTTTTTTAAAAAATCAAACGACAGTATGAAAGATATTATTAATAATTTAAAAACCTTTAGCGGCATATATAAAATTTTTATTTGTATTTTTGATATTTATAACGATATTTATTAAAATTATATTAACAGGTGTTATATATATATATATATATATATATATATATATATATATATATATTTAAGAAAACAATTCAGGAGATGTTTGACACCACCTCTTGGACTTTCGCATGCAATATGGGGTTCCTAACTTCAACCTCAGCAATTTAAATATATATTTATATTAAAATTTGAAAACTAATGAATATAATTTTCACATCATCGAATACCCTAGTCAGAGATTTCAAAAATAGAAGCAAACTTGGTCATGTTTTGTCTTAACTGGAAAATATCCTTGGCGAAGAAAATTTAGTATTTTACTCGATTTGTTTGACAAATAACTTAATTATTAGGAAATTCTAGTTTGAATCGAAAGAGTATTAAGCAAATTAGATAACATAACCCATTGTGAAAGCTACATGATATTCAAAACTTGTAAAGAAATAGTGGGAGAAAAGTAATGAAGTTATCATTCGATGGCTTTCCGTAAATGCAAAGGCAAAAATTCTTTTATGTAAACATAATCCGATGCGTAGTGTGATATTGTTCAGCATAAACTCATGCAATCAGGTCAAACCTTAAAGTTCTGCAAGAGAATCCAGTCTAAACCAAGTAAACAGTAAACCAAGTTTTTTGTTTTTTTATAAAAAAAAAAAGTCAAAAACTGATAATACAATAAGGAATAAAGAGTTTAAATAACCTAAGTTAATGAAATAAACTAGAAAACAAATATTAAAACCTTAAATACCTTAATAAAAATAAAATGGAAAGAGAATTGCCAGAAATAGCAAGAAAATCAACTCTTGGCACACCAAACTTCCCATGAGTTTTGGATCGCTCCGGCGGAAATTTCTAGCTCCCAGACACTACCAAGGGATCGTTTCATCTTCTTCAGTAGTGTTCTTGGTCTCTTGGCCTTGTTTCATGACACATCAATATTCCCCACTTAAGAAGAGCATGGCCTCGAGTTCACATTGTCAATGGGCTGCCAAATCTACTTTGCATTAACCTCATCATGCTTTTGGCTTGAACTCCTGTCTTCAGCAGCACAACTTGTCCAACTTTTGATCCAGCTTAAAGAAAAATAATCTCCTTTAGCTGATGTAGACTTAAGCTTGGAGCCTCCATACATTAGCTTCAATGTAAAGTGAACACCTTTAACAAATTGGTAAATATTTTCTTTGACCCATGCAAAGCATCCAAATCATATTGCCATGGCCTACCAAAAGAGTAAGTAGCTGCCATTCATGTCGACCATATCACAATAAAACCTTATTTGTATACTTCTAATGAAAAGCAAAATTAAACATCTCTCAGTTACCCAGTTACCTTGATTTCCAGTACGTCCTCAAATCAATAGCATCAAATTTGGCTTTAGATGCTTCTCAAACTTGACTGATATTTATCAAACATTGCTCGGACCAATAATGATGTAGCAACTCCCATTATCGATAACAATGTCATATACTTGCCCCTTTACAATACACCCACCACAAAACAACTAGTTTCGTGGGGTATCAATCTCCTTGGATACCATCATCACCCTTCACCCCATGAAGGTCTTCCTCTCTCACCTTCCTTATTTTTACTATCCTCTTTCTCATGTTCACAAAATACCTTAGCATGTAGATGATCATGCTACACATCATCCACGCGATCAATTAATACACTGGCATGAACACTCCTCGTGGCATGATAACCTTGTTTGGTTATAATCTAAAGTTTTATGAAATAAATTGCTACCTCTGACTGTTGTCTGATTCAATTATGATAACATTAGTAAAAATTACTCCTTCCTTCATCAATTGCTTCATCTGTACACAAGTTTCTAGTAATCGTTCACCATTTTTGTTCCGTAATTTTTAACATTTTTTTTTACCATATTTGGACCTCTTCATAAAATTTTTAAATTTATATGTCTCACCATCCTACCATTAGAAGTTCCAGTGAATTCATAAAATCTATTGCACTTCTCCAACCAATCTAGGAAATCAAATACTCCCAAATCACCATGATAACTAGAAACAATCTCAACCAGTTGATAAAGCATACATAGAATTTTCACAAGCAAGATCCAATGTAGGTCGATTATAGATACCAACCATAACACGTTCCTCATCCCTTTACTAATCCGTGTTTTGATTCATCATTAGAGCTCCAACCCTCGTTTTGGGTTCTTTAAAATCAATTTTAAGTCTTTGTGCTTTATTACTTGATTACGATAAATCTTGGATATAATTTTATTGGATTTTCCCAAACTGCCTATGATCAATCTCTAATCCACATTTTGGAGATTGTTGCTCCCTTCGGCCTTAATCAACTGTTTGCAATTGTCCGCAATCAACAAAGGATATGGTTTGATATCAGTTCGCACAATTAGATCCACAAGCTTTAAAGTTTAGAAAATTCAATCTAAAATTTTGAGAGAGAGAGTTTATTTCAAAACAATAAAGTTTTACAATGATAGAAAATGGTTTAAAAAACATTAATCTGATAACCCCAAAAAAAAAGGAACATATAACCATTAAATAAATAGCAAAATAAAAGGAAAAAATGTGGGTGTGGTCAAGTGGGTGCAAGCACGCCAAGTGGGTGCGGGGAGCGCCAGTTAGGCACGCCTGTGTCCATCTGCTGGCCCAAAGGGATCTTGCCCGTATTGGCGCAGCTGGACCCCATGGGTGTGGTTGCCTTCTCAGCGACTTTCTTACGAGTCATGATTGAGCTTAATTTTCTGATTTTTCTTACGCAAGTTGTTTGCCTCCAACTGGTCTAAAAACTTGCAGGCTAACCATTCTATGTTAATATATATATATACACACATACCCATATCTATTTTTATATATTTATATTATTCCATTATTTTTAAACATTTAATATTAATTTTTATGCCTATCTATATGCTTGTTCTTTTTTTTTTCTGTGCATAAAATTTAATGCATCAATTCATAAAGCTTTGAAATATTTGCCTAACCCTGTCATATAAGTAGAATAATTTGAACCCATGATATATATACATCTAAATATTTGACCTTCTTTTAACAAAGAAATGGAGCATGATATAAAAAACTAAAAGATATTAGAACGTGAGATACCATGGAAACAATATAAAATATTAAATTTTAATACTCAATTGTTTTAATTAAACTATTATAATAAATTCAGTTTATATAAACCTCAATAGATAAAGAAATAGGATATTATAAATAAATAATAAATAATAAATAAAATCAAATATTTTCAAAATCGAATATATAATATAATCTAACATACATATATATATATTATATATTTAAGTTGCATCCAAAAAATGCAACACATACATTGAAGGTTATTGTCTAACCCATATAAACTTCATCCAACACCACATAACAACAAGAATTGATCATATTACCTATAAAATTAATAAATCGACAACTATGATGACGCGCTCTAAATTTGGAAAGAGGATATTCAAATCTCAAATCCCTTGTTTGAAAATGATATTTGAGCTGATGAATAATAATTCAACTAGCACCATCCCCTCTTTCTTTTGTAAAAGTTTCGAGTTCAAGTCTTCCGATATTAAAAAAAAAAAGAAAAGAAAATGATATTTGGATTTTAAGTTTCTTTTGTAATGCAACTACCCCCTGTGTGAAACAATTATTTTATATGCTTCATTTTGAAAATATGATTAACTAGAGAAAAAGCCTTGCCATACCACTTCAATGGTCAAAAGGGATATTTAGAATATTGGTTCTTCAAATATGAGGGGCAGTAGCTTAGTGAAAAAGTTTGAATATACAATAATGGAGTAGTCTTAGCCCAAGAAGGTCAATGGTAAATAGTTAAAAATTCCATCTTCACATTTAAAGTTTAAGAATTCAGTGACCCTACTTGTTTAAGAATTCTGTGAGAATTCTCGTATAAATGTAATACAAGTAGAGCCATTGAGTAGATCAACGACTGTACTTACACTACCAGAAAATGGGTTTTTAGCAACGGAAAAATCCGTCGTTGAAACCCCATTTTCCGTGGCTGAAATTTCTATCAATAATCCGTTGGTAAAATTTTTGTCGATAATCCGTCCCGGATAGGTTTACAAAAAATTTAAAAAAACTTAAAATTAAAAAATTAAAAAAAAATTATACAAAATCCGTCACTAATTCGTCGCTAAAATTTCCGTCGATAATCCGTCACAATTCCGTCACTATTACCAATGAAAAAAAATCCTTCGGTGATGTTCCGTCGGTGAAAGTCAAATTTCTAATAGTGTTGTATTACATTTATCCGAGAATACTCACACAAATTAAATAAAAAGACTATCATTTTCTCACAAATTTACTTCTATAACATACAGAAATCAAAACTATACATGTATACATGAGTACAACGTGTATAACATCCAAAATTTGACATTTTTTTTTTTTACTCAATTACCAATATCTAGGCTGTGCTTCACTTTAAATATAGAGCAGAAGAGAAAAATTATCATATTTGATTTGGATAGAAAGAAAATTAAAATCATAAATTATGTTTTGTTTCCAAAACAAAGATTAGACGTATTTATATGTCTACCCTTTTGTGACACACACGATGCATTTTTTTTTTTATAAATAATAGATATTTATTTTTGTTATATATAAAACTCGAATATAAATTTTATTTAAAAGTATTAGTGGTCAATCATTAATCAACTGGGTATTGATTTATATGAAAATGATAATCGTTGAAGATGAAAATTTAATAATTTTTTTTTGTAATTTTGTCCTTTTATATTGTTAATTTTTTTTGTGCTAATTTTGTCTTGTCTCATTTTTATTAATTTGTTCTTTTTCGTCCTATACTTTAAACTAAATGATGTCATAGTGCTGCCACACGCACAAAATTTTTTAAATTTTTATTATTTATTTATTATTATTATTTTTTTTTTTTTTTGCACTTGCCAAACGCACAAAATAAAAGTGGCCCTCCTTTTTGTAGGAAATCATACTTTTCGGATACTTACTCTAGTTGAGATGTGACATGACAACACTACAAATCGAAGCATGTTTGTCGCATTAAGATGACGAAGCATGTGAAACCCTAAATCAAGTTAGAAGATGAGACACAAAATCCTTCATATCCTTCTCACATTCTCTTTCTCTAATGTCAATTCTATCACCAATGTATGACATGAGACACCATTAAGAAAAGTCCAATAACATTAATTGGATCAAAATTGGTGTCTATTGTTTCAAAAATGAAAGGTTGAAACAAACAAACAGAGAAGGAATTTTCTTTCTCAAAAAGATATTTATTAGAAATGCTAAGGGATCGGCCACAATTTCTTTTCAATACATGATGGTTCTCCAAAATCTGCTGAGATTAAGAAAGAGAACTATAAGAAGGAAGAAAAAATTATTTTGTTTTCTTGGTTCAGAGTATATCTAAGTTTTTTTTTTTTGAATTGTATAAAAATTTAAATTTGTGATTATCAGATTCAGGGAAGAGATTTATATCACTAGACTGTTTTCTTGAAACTAAGAATATATCTAAGTGACCCCTATGCTGGAAGACAACCGCAAGAAGCTATTATATGGATTCCTTTACGCCATTAGATGATCTTTAAATTAGAAAGTGATGAAATGATAAAATTGAAAATTAAAAAGAAGAGAGAGAAACAAAAATAATCTTAAGAAATGGGTTTGCTTTCATTCTCACCGCCACCGTCACCCTCATCATATTCTATCTTCTCTTTGAAATTGTTGATCCAACACCATAAATGACATTTTTTGTCATTTATGTAAAAATTCTAAGTCACGATGATAATACGTTTGGTGTACATGTTTCAAAGTAATACTTTAAATTTAACATTTTTCAAATCAGGAGGGTTTGCTTCCCCCGATCCATCCAAACTTATCCTCAGTTTTGAATAATTATCTAAAATTTATATGGATAGCTAAATTTCCATTTTATACAAATACATTTCTGTAATCTGTCAAGAACTTCATAGTGTTATTCTAGACTGCCTTTGTAAATTAAAGCATTATGTGCAG
This sequence comes from Dillenia suffruticosa, assembly GCA_033439265.1. NCBI lineage: Eukaryota > Viridiplantae > Streptophyta > Magnoliopsida > Dilleniales > Dilleniaceae > Dillenia > Dillenia suffruticosa. The sequence goes on from JAVTVX010000027.1 coordinate 7,629,494, forward strand.
GTACGATAGTCAACCAATGACATGCTAGGCTAAAACCCCTCCTTTATACATTTTTTTTTAATACATAAGAAATATCAAACTTGAGACCATTACTAAAAAAATAAATGACAGTACCAATTGAACTATAACTCTTTAGCAACCCTTCCTTTATCTTGCACACACTTTCTACCATTTCCTTTCTTTCTGGAAAAAAAAAAACTGTGATTAATTAGTTATTATTCTAAAAAAATATTAACAAATTAATAAAGAAAAAGTAATAAAAATCACCATTTCTTCAAAATTAACAAAGTGATAAAATTATTAAGATGCCAAATCATTAGAGTGAGAGAAAATTTTGAAATATGATGGATTAAGGGTATATTAGGAAATTAAAAATTTTAAAATATTTTTAAAATATTAAGTTGAAAAATATATTAAAACATTCAAAAGGAGTAGTGTTTGGGTCAAGAGTCGAGGTTCCAGGGATTAGAATTTAGAACATTAATCCGGAAAAAAGGATTAACACTAGACGGGTACATGAAAAGTTGAATGTGCTAAGTTACAGAGCTATCAATCTATGTTCAAAATTGAAATTTAAATAAAATCAATAATATGTGGATCTAGTGATATTAAACTCTTTTAAACAAAATATCGAATTTGAGTTTTGAGAGTGAAAAAACAGGTATCGAGAGAACCAGTTCTCTAAATTGGACTCGCTAAAAACGAATAAATTGGATTTTTGAATTCCAATAATTAAGTATTAAAAAAATTTAAATACCCAAAAAAATTTATAATAAAATTCAAGTATTTATTGGAAACTGAGCTAATAGTTTCGGGTATCTCAAACATGATTTTGCCTCAAACTAATAATTTGGGGAAGTAAAATGTTACCAGGGGATTTTAATTTGATCTAGTTTACTTACTTAATCTAATTTAGTATTTCAAATAATAATTAAATAAATTTTTGTAAGGGTAAGAAAATCAGTGTAGAATGCCAATACTCGTTCTTAAATGATCATATTTCCTTTTTTTTTTTTTTTTTTTTTTTTTTACCCCTAAAGGTGACTGAGGATCCACACGATAAGGTATCACTTTTTTCTCTAAGGCATAAATGACCTTAATTATATAGTAGGATTCATGATTAGCACATCATAATACTTGTTTAAAAGTTTTTATGAGTTGCACAAGCAGATATTAGGGATATTTTTGGTTGTTTGACTTTTTCCATACCTCAATAGGTGTTTGGCCGGTAACTCTAATAACATTTATAGAATCCCACAAAAAGTTATCATTTATCCTAAATAATTTTTAACTTTTGAAAAACTGTTTTTAGACTTTATTTTTTATTTTTTACTATTTTACTATTTTTACATTATTAATAACAAACAAATTTAAATAATTAAAAATTATTTTATACATCTGGATTTTTTTTTTACTTTTTACTATTTTTACTCTCTAATTTTTTATAAGATAAAATTTAAATTATTATTATCATATATATTTAGACTAATTGATTTTCTTTCTTTTTTTTTTTAAATAGTTGATAATTTATCCCTTTTTGTAAAGTCATAAATATTTATATGATTTGTATTATTTTTGCAATATATTACGATTAATTATTTTTCAAAAAAAAAAACTATTATTTCAAAATATAACAATAACATAGAAAGAAATATTTTTTAAAAAAGACAAATTTAATCAAAATAGATTTTTTTTTGTCATTTTACATTTGAACAATAAACATGAATTATAGATGAACATTTTGATACCATTTTAAAGATGTATGAGTATGATTTTGATATCATATTATAGAAAAAAGCAATATAATAATATAAAATCTAATATTTCATTACTTCAATAAGTTATTACGATGGATAAATGGAAATATCAAAGTAAGAAAATTAAATATTCGCATAATATTCTTTAATAAAATCAAATATTTTTATAATATATGATATGTTCCAACATTCTATCTTTAATTTAATGTAATATAATGAAAATCACTTGAATTTGAAAAAAAAAAAAAAGAAAATCTTGATAGAGGTTATAAAATCATAGAGATATTTTTGTAATCTTGAAAAGTAGCTTTTTCTATAATAGAGAAGGGGCTTTCAAGAGACGTGCAAATGCGTGAAAGATTTTATTGAGCTCTAATTGTAAATTATATCGAAAATAGTTGAATATAGTTTTTGCACTAGCTCTAGCTCTGCTCTGATTCTGATTCTGATTCTGATTCTAACTCTGATATCTTGTAAGAGATATAGTTAAATATCACTTTGATACAATATTAAAGATGTATAAACAAAGTTTTGATATCATGTTAGAGATGAAAATAGTATAATAATATGAAATATAATATTCTATTATTTTAATGAATTATTATAATATATTGAGTTTATATATGAAATCCATACAAATATAAAAATATCAAAACAAGGAAGTTAAATATTCTCATAATATTTTCTAATAAAATCAAATATTTTCATAACATATGATGTATTCTGACAATATCAATTAACAATATACTACCATAAGCCATTAGTAATAAGCTGAATTTTATCCATTAAATCAAATAAATTTATAATCTCGTGATTGGTGTATTCGAGTGCAGTAACAAGTGATTGAATCAAAAATCTCCTATCGAATCAAAAACAAAATAATTTGTTGAACTACTTGTACTATATTATATTTTCCTCTTTGTTAGACATGTTCTGTTTATTATATATTTAAGGATGAGTATAAAGATTAGTACAACTACTCTTTTAGAATTTTACAAATCTCTTATATGTATGTATGTATGGTGTCTGTGTGTATATAGCTGAATTTGGACTGCATTCAATTTATAAGCATAACCCTCCCCAAAGAAAATTATAAAAAATTTTTCCAACCAATTGGTTTAGGTTTTACTTTAATAGAACTTCATTGATAGCAAAATTGTCAATTCCATTTTGTTCCAATAGCAAAATTGTTATTTACATTTTGTTTGGGGAATATTTTTTTTACTTGTAAAAAGGAATAATAGAATATAAAGTTTATCTCGTCAAACATTTCAGTTCATTTTGAATTCTTTCAAGTAAATACAGCCTAAAACGTTCTAGATATATTCCACTCTTTGCATTACAAGAGACAAAAATCGTAAATTATAATTAGATAAAATATTTTACTTAAACTTTTGTAAATATTTTAATTTTAAAACTCATTTTTAGATTTTGATATTGTGTTTATATTACATAATTTGAAACTAATTTATTTTTAAATTTGAATTAAAATTTATATTTATTAATATAATATTTTGAATTATATATATATATATATATATATATATATATATATATTCTTATGTATAGAAAACTCTTAAACGAAACGCTCAAATACATAAGTATCCAAACATATCATAACAATAGAAAATATCAAAATCACAATTGAAACAGAATTAATAATTTTGCTTGAAGTACAAATGGACCCTATGTCCAAAATGACAAAGAAAAGAAAAGGAGAAGATAATAACACTTAATAACTTACTATATACATTCATGTGACCCCAAACCTAAAGGCACTTACATCAGCATAACAATAGTAATTTTCGGTATTTCAATAGCGTCCTATAACATCCCATGATTGATATAAGATCATGTCGTGTACGTACAGACAACCTATTATTTATGGGTTATTTCCCAATCAAATATGAAAGTGGAAAAGGCAAAAGCAGACAGAGTTCATACATTGGTATCTAAAGCTAATAGCCGGCTTTTTGATGCCATTTAAGGAGCACAAATTTGGACTTTCCCATGCCCTATTGTGCCAAAATTATATGATTTCACAAGCATTTCGTCCAAACATGGTCTTATTATTTTTTTGTTTTGGGTTCCCACCATCGATATTCGAACTCATACTCCGACTAATTTAATTCAAATGTCTGCAGTGACCCTATCTAAAAATGATTCTTTCAACGTAATTTTTTTCATTTTTAACTTTTAAATATGAGAGTTGATTAAAAAATCTAACACACATATCTTACTCGATCAACTATCATTCGATAAACATGGTGTTATTAGCATAAATCTCTATCCCCTCTGTGCTTTGGTGGTGGGCTCGTGTTTTTATTATTTTTTATTCAATCGTATATTAGAATTTTAGAATTATATAATATGGATAACTCTACTCTATATAATCAATAAGTAAATTAGAATTACTATTATAGTTTTAGCTTCGTTGAAAGTTAGAGTGCACCGATCTGAAAAATCATTTTTATTTTTATTTTTATTTTTTTACTTTTGTCATGATATACATTTTAATAAATTCATTTACTCTTGCAGTTGCAATTGACAATTATTATAAGTGATATGACAAAATCAATGATAATGCCTTTTACAAATGTTTTCCTATAGCATTCAAAAGAAAAATAATATATATAATAACAATGGTAATATATGTTTAAACCATTTTTTAAACAAGAAAACTTTGAATATAGATCTTTAATTTTTCTTGTAAAAATTAATAAAATTTACCCATGTTATCTAGCAAAAGAAATTAATCAAGTAGCTGGGTGGGATGGGATGAATAAGATTGGCATGGATATTATACATGCTTTGGGTCCTAAATAATCCCTTCAAATTTTGGTTAATAAAAATTAAGATTCTGTCGCTTGGCCCTACTAGAACCTTTTGTTTTCAATTCCTTGTAATTTGAAAAGAGCCCTTAAAGTGGAGAGATAGAGGTCCCACAAAATAGTGGCATGGCGCGCATGGCTTATGTTTGATTAATTTACTGTTATTTTCTCTTTTTTTTTTTTTTAATTTGTTTAGATATAGTAATGAGTCGCATATGTGTTTAGGGTGACAATGAGAGGGTTTTATTTCTGTTTAGAGAAAATGGCAACGTGTATTAGTGACAAAATTGTTATTGACCATTGGGCATGCATCATGGTTCTCATTTTCTTGTCCTAGAAAACCATGTGATAAATGCTAATCTTTTATTTTTCTTTTTCTTTTTTATTTTTGGCATAGGGTTGGGGCAATGCCTAATTTATTTAATTTTGCGGAGTCAATCAATCATGTTATTATAATTCAAGAGCATATGAGAAAATTTGTGCATAAATTGAAGAGAACTTTGTCCATCTCATCTTCTTCACCTTCCTTTGCTTGGTCCAGAGTTTGGCACTTGGGTATCATATTCATAAGATTAAATTGGGTAGGTGGAGAGAGAGAGAGAATTGCCTTTAAAGATGCAAATCATAAACTCATGGCTCCAACTGATGATTACAAGTACTTGATTTGATCCTTTTTGTCATGGGGAAGTAAACAGTTGTGCTGACATTCTGATAAAAATGGATGGTCTAAGGACGGCTACCTCTTTCTGTGGTGACCTTCCTAGGAAAGTGGTGCTCTCTTTCTTATGATCATATTGGATGTTTAGTTTCTTCTTGATCTTATTTGATGGCTGTATCCGATTCATTTCCTTCTAATTAGTTAATGAGATTGATTTTTCAACCGGAGAGATACACAGAATGGATACATACATATACATACATACATATATATATATATATATATATTTGTGTGTGCGCATAAGAAATTCATCAAATATATGTAATAATTCATATATCATAATAGAAAAAATCCAATGTGTAAACTTAAAATCCTCCTAGCATGATTCAAATTTACCGAGGAAAAGGTATTTTTAATAGCAAATCCAGCTGGGATTTGAAAACATATCTCCTCTTTGTTGGGTTGTCAAATTTATCTACATGCTATGGTTTGAGCACACTAAACATCTTATGCTTTAAACAACCATCATTTCTTTTAAAAGAATAAACCAGTGGAACAGAAATTATTAATTTTTTAATATATTAATATTCCCTCTCATAAATTGGATAATATACATCCAATCACACGTACTATTTCAAAGGGAGTAGGGTGTTATTGATATGATTTAAATCGAACAGTTTATGCTGCGATACCATTTTAGTGGAGGAATATATCATTAATTCTCTATATATAAAGTGGAAGAAGTTAATTTATACACTAAACCACAATGAAAATGGGAGAGACAGGGATATAAAGAGAGAGGGCTTATCTGTTTCAGATTTAGGATATAAAAACAAAAAGAAAAGAAAGAAAGAAAGAACAACACATTTCTCGTAAAGCTAGTCCCCACCTAGAGAGATGAAGTGGGCTGTTTGTGAATCTTATCTAACAAAAGGAATTGCAGAGGTATAGATACTCAAAGATTCGTTTTGATAAAAGAGTTAGGATAGAAAAGCATCCAAAAAGCTTTCATTGAGCATCTCCATTTTGCTTTCTTTTTTGTCGTGTCAGTTAAAGTGTGATGACTTGCAAACCACCCTGTGATTGCTTCACTCCATGGTGACAGCTTTTGGCCCCTTCTTGCTTACTTTACCCTACTCTACCCAACTGGCTAATCTCTGTATTTTATTTAGAGAGATAACTTGCATCTATACACAGAATGCCTACACAAATAATAGCATATTTTTTATTTTTTATTTTTTAAATTTATCATAGCTGAAGAAAAAAGGGATAAGTTGCATCTATACCCATGGTCCTTTTTTAAATAAATCATCGAATTTAGTATTCATATTTAATTTAATTAAATTTAATTCGAATCGGGTTGTATCCTCCAATATCTATTTTTTATATATAAAATTAAAACGTGATATTTTATTTAAAAAAAAAACTAATATTTAATCACTTAATCGATTAATCGTTGGTATATTATAATCTTTGCAACAAAATATCTTTTCTTTGGGATGAGTACTTAGATCAAGATACAATTCAGATGAATCCACAACTTGATTCATTTGTGAGCTCAATAAAATTTATTTACATATATTCTCTATTTTGATTTATAGTTCTCGTGCCTCGCAAACGAGCACAGATGGAAGCATAAACTAGAAATGAATATCTGGTCTTGCTCTTAGCCTCCCCATTGTTGTCTTTTTTTTTTCTTTGATTCTGATTATTGTTCGGTCATATCAATCATTAATTGGTTTAATGGGATGTAATATTAAATTTTTTAATAAAATATTTAAATTTAACTTGTAACTTGAATATGAAACAGTTTATATCGAGAGAATAATCCTTTAAATAGATATTACAAATCTCATATCAAATTAATTAGAATATAATTTTAAATACTAATCGATACAGTAAAAAAAAATTTATTGTACGGCCATTGCTTCAAAGGTTCAAGTTCAACGTTGGGGTTAGTCAATATCATTCTCAATTGTCACCGTTGGGAGTTTTATGGCCGCCACGCCCGATAAATGTTAAATGAGAATATTTTATTTGTGCTCATCGTTAATTTGCTACTTTATTTTATTTTATTTTTTATTTTTCACTATTAACTTTTAAAATCATACTTCAACTTCAACAGATTAGATTTGAGCATTTACGGAAACGTTATTTAATGTAACTTTCTCAATATAATTTTTTTTATTCTAAAATTTTTAATTTAAGATTTAATTAAAAAATTTAAATCTCACTCCGATCTTTGCGTTGGTTATTTGCCACCTTGTTTTATTTCCCCTTCTCCCATGTTATTTCATAAACCCACCTTCAGAAAAAATTATATATATTTAATTGGTTTTTTTTTTTTTTTTTGTTCCAAAGAAACATGGTTCTTAACAATTTTTCGTCCAGATGAATCATGATCCATGCAAAAAGAACAGGAAAAGAACAATCTGGGAAATCCAAGGAGCGAGATTACCTTATCTGCTCGTATACTAAATGAAAATAACATTAATTCATTTGAAATAAACTGAATTATAGAGTTTATTTATAAATGAGTTCACGTGTTTAGAGCACAAAAATGAAGTATAAAATTCAATTAAATTCATATATTTGAAACTATAAAAATAAAATGTCAACTTTATTTGCAAAGATTGATATTTACTTAATTATTTTTAGGATTTTCTTCTTGTAGAATTAATTAGGATTACATAGTAATTAAATTATGTTGATTTTTAAATTTTATTTTTAATCTGAAAAATCATAATTTTGTGGGGTTAGAAATAAATTCTATATTTTCTTTTATTTAAAGCAACAAAATTTAAATTTGAAAATAAATTATACAAAAAATTAGAATTCACTTAAATATGATAGATAACACTAGTTTATCCATTATAAGAAAGTACCATATTTGAAATTGGTACTCATACATGAAATTTATACATTCAACTCATACCTTCCCAAAAATATCCATTTAAGCTTACTTTTAAATATAATGTACGAATCCATGGTCATGTATTCTATGAAAAAAAAAAAAAATCACTTGAAAAGAACTATTTTCCTTTTCTCATATCAAATAATTGTACCAAAACCATAAAATTTCACGGGTGACATATATAGGGATAACTTCTTTGGAAAAAGTAAATGTAGATTTTAATTGTGATTTTAATTTATTCGGTGATTATTTTGAGGAGAACTATCCCCACTTGCATAATTAGTATCAGTTTGATGGCCAGTATATCATGGTAACTTTTTTTTTGAAAAAGTAAGTTTAAATTTTAATAGTGATTTTAGTTTATTCAATAATTATACGAGGAGATTTATCTTCTCTTGTATAATTTTGGAACCACAATCTCCATTTTAACATGTATTTGAATAGTGATTTTAATTTATTCGGTAATTATACGAGGAGAATATAAACTTGGATCCATGATCTCCATTTGAACAGGCATTTGGTTGCAATTAAAATTAAATGAATATTTTAGTGGCAAGTGATAACTATGACATCGAAGCCATTAATTTTTGTTTGGTAGATAATTAAGCCGATTAACCAAAAATAGAGCCATGCTTCATTATGAACTCATTTTTATAAATTTTTAAGTCATATATACATGATACATACATATATACCTACATACATACATGCATACATATACATATATATATATATATATATATATATATATATATATTACTTATTCAAGAAATATTCAAAATTTTTTAACATATTATAAGGAAACTATTATGTTCGATTCAGCTTGACCTCATTCATAAATAAATTTAATATGCTAAAATTTATGTGATATTCTTTTACCCGGATACAGTTAATAAACATAATTTTTTCAATAAATAAATATTTCTTAAGCAATGAAATATAAAAAATATATATATACATTTTCTAATTAAAACCTGCGTAATAAAATTTCTTAACTAGTGTCTAGCAGGAGTTAACATATACATATGTATATATCATATGCATCGGAAATTGAAAATCCATTGAACAAGCCCACCTCCATGAAATGCAGTGAGCATTGAATCACAGCCGTTGATCAAGTAGACGACAAGATGAGCTGACCAAAGTGACCTCTTAGTAAGCAACAAAGAAGTTGCCCAAGGTATTTTAAAGGATTAGACCAGCCAGCCAATGATGAAAATTCAAAGAAGACCAAAAATGGATTTTCTTCGCGTAGTCCGGAGGGGGCTGTACAAAAATAATAGTAATAATAGTAATGAGTTGGTCCATTTTATGGGGCTTAGCATAGACATCTCGCGAGAATATTTGGCTAATCTTTTGTTATTATTCTTGGTCGTGTAAACTGTATTTTCTCTTGGCCGATTATATATACTCATAACCTCAGTAGAGAAACTCCTCAAACCTTTCACCATCACCTCTCTTAACGGCAACATCACACCTCTCTCTTTCTCTCTCTCCCTCCCTCCGTCTTTCCCTCTCTCCCTTGACCAGGCATGGCGGTGTCAAGTGCAGCAGTGATCAAGACAAACTCATTCATATCATCATGCCTGACTACACCAAAAACTAAATTGAGCTGCAGACAAAAGGTGACTTTACCATTCATTTTGATTGATTTTAGCAAATGGGTATTTTTCTTTTCGGCTTTCATGTGAAATTTTGTTAATGGGGTTTTTTTTGTTCTTTTGGGTGTTATCTAGTTCCGTGTGAGGGCATCAACTGGTACGCCAAATGCTGAGGAAGGGAAATTGTCGGTCAGGAAAGAAAAGGAGGAATGGAAAATTGATTACTCTGGAGAGAAACCTCCAACTCCTTTATTGAATACAATCAATTATCCAATTCACATGAAGAATCTCTCTATTCAGGTAAACTTTTTCGGGTCATCAAATTTTTTTCTGTTCTTGGTTAGATTAACAAGACTTTGTTGAAGTCTAATTATGTCTAGGGGTACCCTTTTGAAGGAATTGGAACAACTGTCAGCAGAGCTAAGAGCAGAGATTGTATTCTCTGTGGCAAATACAGGTGGCCATTTAAGTTCGAGCTTGGGAGTGGTGGAGTTGGCTGTTGCTTTGCACCATGTTTTCAATACCCCAGAGGACAGAATCATATGGGATGTCGGCCACCAGGTGAGGAAAATGAACTCGCAAGTGCATTCCAGAGAGAGAGAGAGGGGCAATAACTTGTAAGGATATGAATTGTCATTTATATTTTCATGTTTAAGTTCTAAAAAGAAAGCTATTGAATTTTGCAGGCATACCCACATAAGATTTTGACCGGAAGGAGGTCTAGAATGCACACCATTAGGAAGACTTCAGGTCTTGCAGGATTTCCCAAGAGGGATGAGAGTATTTATGATGCTTTTGGAGTAGGACATAGCTCTACAAGTATCTCTGCTGGACTTGGTATGTTTGATCTCTGAAGGACAACTTCAATAGTATTTCTTCCTTTTTTCTGTGTTCTTTTCTGATGATGAAATGGAAAATAACTTCGCAGGAATGGCTGCTGGGAGAGACTTATTGGGGAAGACCAATAACGTAATATCTGTGATTGGAGACGGGGCCATGACTGCTGGACAAGCATACGAGGCGATGAACAATGCAGGGTACCTTGATTCTAACTTGATTGTTGTTCTGAATGATAACAAGCAAGTTTCTTTGCCTACTGCTACACTTGACGGGCCAGCAACTCCTGTTGGAGCCCTCAGTAGCACACTAACCAAGATTCAATCGAGCACCAAATTCCGAAAACTTCGTGAAGCAGCAAAGGTGAGTTTTCCTGCCTGTAGACTTCAAATTTCTCTAGCTCCTTCTGAAGAAAAAGAGATTTCACCTGTGCTTTTTATGTCCTCATCAGAACATCACGAAGCAAATTGGATCCCAAGCACATGAAGTTGCAGCAAAAGTGGATGAATATGCAAGAGGTATGATCAGCGGTAACGGATCAACTCTTTTTGAAGAGCTCGGGATGTACTATATTGGCCCAGTGGATGGCCACAACGTAGCAGATCTTGTCACAATATTCGAAAAAGTGAAATCCATGCCTGCACCGGGGCCAGTTTTGATCCATATTGTAACTGAGAAAGGCAAGGGCTATCCCCCAGCGGAGGCTGCATCTGATAAAATGCATGGTAAGATGAAGCCTCAATTTTGAAGTATTTCAGTTGTTTAAAATAAATTCACACAAGATCCTGAATTCGCCCTCAGGTGTTGTCAAGTTTGACCCCAAGACAGGAAAGCAGTTCAAGTCTAAGTCGCCCACCCTCACATACACACAGTACTTTGCTGAATCTTTGATAAAAGAGGCCGAGTTAGATAACAAGATCGTAGCCATCCACGCTGCAATGGGAGGTGGTACTGGCCTCAATTATTTCCAGAAGAAGTTTCCCGATCGATGCTTTGATGTGGGTATAGCTGAGCAACATGCTGTGACATTCGCAGCAGGGTTAGCTGCTGAAGGCCTCAAGCCATTCTGTGCCATTTACTCATCATTCCTGCAACGTGGTTACGATCAGGTAAACTATTCCTTATAAAAGGAATTGACATAAAATTATTGTGCTTTTCCTCCACTATTAATCCCCAAAGTTTGGATACTAATAATTTTCTTCATGACCGGAAATATAGGTTGTACATGATGTAGACCTTCAGAAATTACCTGTACGCTTTGCCATGGACAGAGCAGGCTTAGTGGGTGCAGATGGACCCACTCACTGTGGAGCATTTGATATCACATACATGGCGTGCTTGCCTAACATGATTGTAATGGCACCATCTGATGAAGCCGAACTTATGCACATGGTTGCCACTGCAGCTGCAATTGATGACAGACCTAGCTGCTTCAGGTTCCCAAGAGGCAACGGAGTTGGGACAATTCTTCCTCCTGATAACAAAGGGACTCCTCTTGAGGTTGGCACAAAATATTTGACCAACTTAAAAGTTGCTATAATGGAATCTAAACCCGATATTATTAACATGTCCATTTTATATCTGATGCTGGACAGATTGGAAAGGGAAGGATATTGATGGAGGGCTCCCGCGTTGCTATTCTGGGATATGGTTCTATTGTTCAGCAGTGTATTGAGGCTGCAAACTTGCTCAAAGCCCAGGACATTTCAATTACATTGGCTGATGCTAGGTTTTGCAAACCTCTAGACACAGAGCTCATCAAGAGATTAGCTCTTGAACACGAGATCCTGATTACTGTTGAGGAAGGTTCTATTGGAGGGTTTGGATCTCATGTTTCTCAATATCTTAGCTTAAATGGCTATCTGGATGGACCTCTCAAGGTGATTGCCAAGACTATAGTCTTCTAATGTATCATTGGTCTTGATTATTAGTTTTAGTCTATATTATAGCTTTGTGTGTTAATTTCTGCAGATGAGATCGATGGTGCTTCCCGATAGATACATTGATCACGGAGCACCCCAAGATCAACTTGAAGAAGCAGGGCTCTCTTCCAAGCATATCTTTGGAACCGTATTATCTCTTCTTGGAAAACCAAAGGAAGCTCTTCAATTCATGTAAACAGTCAATAAAGTAGTATACAACTCTACCATTGTTAAATTCATTTATCTCTTTCAAAGAAGGGTTTTGTTAGCTGTCTGGATGGGATGAGAATTTGTGATGGTTCCACGAGGAAAACATCATTTGAAAATTTCAAATCCTGATCCCTACCTTCCCTTTCACTCATTACTAGATAACCCAGTTAAGGGTCTGAAATGTATCAGAGGATATTATATTTTTGTATATTCTGATTGTCTATATTAATGGAGATCATATGAGACATCAAGTAATAACAAGATATCAAAAGGTTCCTTGAAATAAACAACCTCTACGATACCAATTTTCTCTTATTTTCTGTTTGATTTAATGTCAATATTAACACAATGATCCAGACGAGCACAATGCTTTCCAAACGATATCGTCCAAAAACCAATTTTGAATAGAAACTGTAGAAAGTACCGACAAACTTGGTCCTTGCTTGTATGATCTTGGTACCGAGTCACATGGATCAGCCATTTAGCAGTAGTTAGTGATGCAGGACACCAAACGAGTTCAATTTGAGACCCTAAACAATAAGTCACACTGCAGATTTTGAACACAAATAGCTGGAAGTGGTTGAAAGGGCTTTGGATTGAACATGAACTTGTGAATAGGAATCACTAGTAATCTCCACAAGAACACAACCCATCTCTGAAATGATGAAATCTCTTTGAATCTCTGGCAATTATCTCTCTCCCAACAACTTTTGAGCGCAGCTTTATACATGTGTGACAATCCCCGCAAACTCTAAGATTCTCGAGTATTCTTATAGGGGTTCGCTTTCCACCACGCAATTGTTGAAGAATGATTCAAAGATTGTGGTCCTTATCTAGGAAGTTGATTTATTATTATTTATTATTTAATTTATTGAATGAGTTAATTAAGTTTGTCATTTTCTTCTCTTTAGTGGGTTCACGTCCTACTTTTTCTCTATATAGTTGAGATCATGGGGTCTTCAATTTCTTTTGTAAGCCTATATATAGGCACCTATTGAAGCTAATAAAAAGTAGCACTTTCAACAAGTTGCCTCTAGCAAATTTCGTTCTCTTCCCAACAAAAGTGGTATCAGAGCAAAAAAGTGACTTGGTGAGTGAAAATCCTTAGTGAGTGATAAACACGATTGAGTGGAAAGACAATGGCAGTCAATGGTAATTCCATGAGTGTTTCTCAACCTCTCATTCCCATCTTCAAAGGAGAGTGCTATGAGTTTTGGAGTATCAAAACGAAGACTATTCAAATCTCAAGACCTCTAGGATTTGGTAGAGAGTGGCTATGACAACAAAGACACAGATGAAGCTCGATTACGGGACAACAAGAAAAAAGATTCAAAGGCATTGTTCTTCCTTCAACAAGCAGTTCATGACACAATTTTCTCTAGAATTGCAATGGCCACCACTTCAAAGGAGGCTTGAGAAATGCTGCAAAAAGAATTCCAAGGCTCATCAAAGGTAATAGAGGTGAAACTTCAGATTCTCAGAAAAGAGTTTGAGGCTTTGCTTATGAAGGGCAATGAAACATTGCAAGATTTTTTGTCTAGAGTAATTTCCATTGTCAGACAAATGAGAACTTAAGGAAAAAAAATTTCTGATGCTATCATTGTTTCTAAAGTTCTGCGGAGTTTGACTCCCTACTATGATTCTATAGTCACAACAATTGAGGAGAGTAAGGATCTCTCTGTTCTTTCTTTTGATGAACTAATGGGTTCTCTACAAGCTCATGAGGCAAGGCGTAACAGATCGGTCGACAAAAATGAAGAAAAGGCATTCCAAGCTTCTCAAATGAAGGGGGAGATGGATAAAAAAGAAGACTTTACAGGAAGAGGACATGGAAAAGGAGGCTTTCGTGGCAGAGGAAGAGGAAGAGGACGTTTTGATGGGCAAGAAAAGCAATCTGTTGGGGAGCAGAAATGGAACAGAAGCTCTATTTAGTGCCATAATTGCAAAAATTTTGGGCATGTAAAGGCATATTGTAGGCAAGGCTCATAGGCAAACTATGTGGAAGAAGAAAATGTGGAAAGTAAGTTATTTTTGGTTTACTCTCATTCTAATGATGTTGAAAATGGTGTTTGGTTTTTGGATAGAGGTTGTTCAAACCACATGACTGGCAATAGATTATTGTTTAAAGAGTTTGATGAGACTCAAAAGATTCTGGTCAGACTTGGAGATAATAAGCAAATTCAAGTTGAAGGCAAAGGCACAGTTGCTATTAAGACTAGTAATGGTAAAGTAAAATTGCTTTACAATGTTTTCTTTGTTCCTAATCTGGCGTATAGTTTGTTGAATATTGGGCAATTGATGGCCGGTGGTTATGCAATTTCACTGGATAGTCAATTTTTAGTGTACAGATGACAGAAAACAAGATGTTTCCACTTAGAATCTCTAACGTGAAAAATCAAGCTCTTATTGCTAGTGTGAAAATGAGTCCAAAAGGTGGTACTTGAGATATGGACATCTCAATATCAAAGGCTTGTAGCTTTTAAGTCAAAAAGGTATGGTCATAAGATTACCTCAAATTAGTTCTCTTGACTTATGTAAAGGGTGTATTTATGGGAAGCAGACAAGAAAGCCTTTTTCAAGTGGACAATCTTGGAGAGCTTCTGAATGCCTGGAGCTGATTCATGCTGATTTATGTGGGCCTATGAGAACGACATCACTTGGTGGAAGTAAATATTTTTTACTCTTTACTGATGACTATAGTCGAATGAGTTGGGTGTATTTTCTAACAGAGAAGTCAGATGCCTTTGAAAACTTCAGAAAATTCAAGGCACTTGTGGAAAAGCAAAAAGGTACTTTTATAAAGAATTTTCGCACAGATCAAGGTGGTGAATTTTTATCTAAAGAATTTTCTCATTTTTGTGAAGAAAATGACATTCGCAGGGAGTTGACGGCACCTTATACACCGTAGCAAAATAGTGTGACAGAATGGAAGAATTGAATCGTTGTGGAAATGGCTAGAGGCTTGCTAAATGCTAGAGGACTTCCAAATCATTTTTAGGCTGAAGCTGTTGCAACATTTGGTTACTTGCTGAATATTTCTCCAACAAGGGCTATCTTGAATCAAACACCATATGAGGCATGGCGAGATAGAAGACCATCGGTAATCCACTCAAGAATTTTTTGTTGTATTTCCTATGCTTTGGTAAACTCTCAAGTTCATCACAAACTTGAGGATAAATCTGAAAAATGCATTTTTGTTGGGTATTGCAATCGGTCCAAAGCATATCGGTTATATAACCCTATTAGTGGCAAAGTAATTATAAGGAGAGATGTAGTTTTTGATGAAGATGCAAGCTGGAATTGGAATGGAGAAGATGAAGTAACTCATGTTCAGATTTCAACAGAGAATGAGACTTTAACAACTGAAGAACCAACTCCAATAGCTCCAACAGACTCTTCTGCTCATTTTGAATCTCCAACCTTCTCACCATCAATATCAAAAAGCAACAGTTTATCATTCTTACAAGAATCTTTTGATGAAACACCTCCAAAGAAATTTAGATCTTTGAGAGAGATCTATGAATCTTGTCGATTTGCTCTTTTTGTTGCAGATCCTATAACCTTTAAAGAATCAGTGATAAAAGAAGAATGGCATAACGCAATGCAAAAAGAATTGGCAGCAATCCAAAAAAATGAAATATAGGAGATAGTTGATCTACCTGCAGCCAAGAGTGCAATTGGTCTCAAGTGGATGCTCAAAACAAAATATCATGCTGATGGAACCATTCAAAAGCACAAAGCACGGCTCATGGTCAAAGGCTATTCACAGCAACAATGTATTGATTACGAAGAAACATTCTCTCCGGTTGCTCAATTCAAAATTGTGAGAATTGTTTTAGCCTTGGCTGCACAACTACATTGGTCTGTTTACCAATTTGATGTCAAATCAGCGCTCTTAAATGGAGACTTGCAAGAAGAGGTTTATGTCACTCAACCTGAAGGATTCGTTGTCGAAGGCGAGGAGACAAAGGTGTACAAGTTAAAAAAGGCACTCTATGGGCTAAAGCAAACTCCAAGGGCATGGTACAACAATGATAATGCACAAATTGTCATTTTTATTGTTGATATTATGATTTGATTTTGGATTGGTTAGTATCCTAATAATTGTTTTTATGGCCTTTTTATTTTTAGGGATCAAAAAATGGAGATTGGATCAAAATGGGTTTAAAGAGACATTTTTGGAACTAAATGGTTCAAAATATCAATTAGGCTTACAAAGGAAAAGAAAAAATATCAAAAAGTGGAAGATTTTATTTTAGGAATTTTTACTTTAAGTAAAAATTGTTGTTATGAGTAAAATTTCTAAATTTTCCTATTTTGGTGGATTTTTTTCCTATTATTTTGGAAGAATCTTGGAGACCTAGAGCATTAAAAAAAGGACTCTCCTCATTAGCCCTAGAAGGCACTATTCATGTTACTGTTCATGGCACTATTCATATATATATTCACAAGTGCTGTGGCGGCTACATTCATCTCTTTTTAGGTTTAGGTTTTATTTTTTTCTTTTTCTTTGAAGAATATTGTTTTTTCTTTTATTCTTTCTTTTGTTTATTCTCAAGAATATGGTCACCATGAGTGTTTAATTTTTTTAATTCTAATTCAAGGGGAACTTTAATCGATTGTTCTTCGTTATGACGTTATGTTCTTAATTTAATTTCTTGCCCTTTTATTCAAGTATTCGTAGATTCTTGATTTATTTTTAGGGAAATCTAATATTGGTTAATTTGACAATTTAATTCAATATTAGTTTTCCTATTGCTATCCAGAATTTCAGTGATCCATAATTGTCATGAATGAATGGTACAAGTAGCAAATAGGTTATTTATGTTTATGGGTCGTTGCCGATATTCATTTTACCCTAAGGAATCGATGAAACAAAATCGAATAATTGTACGACTATCCTGGTTATTTGTATTTTGATTTAACAATTTTCACAGAATTTAATACTGTCATTATTTGATATGGAACGCTATCGTACCTAGTCGATTAATGATAAGTTTTGATTAGATGTTGGGTCTGTTCAATTATTTTAGAAAAACGTAAAATTTATTATGACTATCCTAATAGATCTAAGGTTAAATGTTTGAATTGCAAGAATAATATTTTCAACCAATGATCAATAAGACAATCGAATATAAGAACTCTTGGATCGGAATTTGGTAAATTGAATTTCTTCTTTAAATTTTAGTATTTTTGCATATTTGATTTGTCTTTTAATTTTAGCTATTTAATTTTTGATTTAGAAATTTATTTTATAAACCCTCCATTTTATTTTGACATTTACTAAGGAGTTAAGTTAACATAGTTCCCTTGGGATTCGACCTGGTAACCACTATTGCTACAGTTTGTTGCATTGGGGAAATCAGTATTAATTTGAGAGTTTCGACAACCCGACCAAACAAGATTGATGGCTACTTTTGTCAACATGGGTTCAAAAGAAGTGAAATTTAGCCCACTCTCTATGTGAAGAAGCAAGATGATGATTTTATTGTTGTTTGACGATATTATATATATGGGCTCCTTTGATTCTCTTGTGGGTGATTTTAAGTATAATATGATGAAGAAATTTGAGATATCAGATATGGGTCTATTGCATTATTTTCTTGGTCTTGAAATGAAGCAAGGAGTTGATGGGATATTTATTTCACAAAGGAAATATACAATAGATCTTCTCTCAAGGTTCAACCTGCTTAACTGTAAACTAGCCACTACGCCCATGAATATAAATGAGAAGCTACAACTTGAAGATGGTACATAGAAGGCAAATGCAAAAAATTTTAGAAGCTTGGTTGGAGGTTTGATTTACTTGACTCACACTAGGCCAGATATTGCTTACTCTGTGGGAGTAATTTCTAGGTTCATGCAAAATCCCACAAAGCATTATTTTGGGTCAGCAAAAACGATCTTGAGATATGTTGCTGGAATGGTGAATTATGGGATTAGGTACACCCAAGTTTCTAACTTCAGTCTCTGTGGATTTATTGATAGTGATTGGGCGAGTTCAATAGATAATCGAAAAAGCACATTAGCTAGTGTTTTTAGTCTTGGGTCAGGAGCAGTCACATGGAGTTCAAAGAAGCAAGCTACAACAACACTATCCTCTTCAAAAGTAGAGTACAGCTTGTCCAGCAATTTGGCTTAGAAGAATTCTTGTAGATCTTCACCAAAAGCAAGAAGATGCAATAGGGATTTTCTGTGATAACAAGGCAACAATTGCAATGACAAAAAATCTAGCTTTCCATGGGAGGACGAAGTATATCGACATTCGCTTACATTTTATCCGAGACTTGGTTGCAAATGGTGAAATTATGTTGAAGCAATGCACCACACATGAACACGTGGCAAATATTCTTACAAAATCACTTCCAAGAGATAAGTTCGTCTACTTCAGGTCACGTCTCAGAGTTTCTGATTTTGAATCATGGGGGAGTGTTGAAGAATAATTCAAAAATTGTGATCCTTATCTAGGAAGTTGGTTTATTATTATTTATTATTTAATTCATTGAATGGGTTAATTAAGTTTGTCATTTTCTTCTCTTACGTGGGTTCACGTCTTTGCTTTTTCTTTATATAGTTGAGATCATGGGGTAAACTCTATTGCTTTAGTTTCTTTTGTAAGCCTATATATAGGCACCTGTTGAAGCTAAAAAAAAGTAGCACTTTCAACAAGTTACCTCTAGCAAATTTCGTCCTCTTCCCAACAGCAATAGTAAAGCAAAAGAAATAGCAAGGTTCTCGTTGTGATAAAAAAGTGACTTTTCCTTTTCGTATTTATCCAAGGACTGTAATTTAAATCTTGTGTCAGGAACATAATCCAATTCATTAACCCTCTCCATTGATTCCTCCAACTTTTCATATATTTCTTGAGATCTAGGGTGATGAGACCAATCTCCAGCAATGAAAGAATGAACCTCATTATCTATATCAACCCAACTTATCGTTGGATTCTTCTTCAGTTTCTTCTCTCTCATTGAGCTTTTCATCTCAATTACTTGCCTCCAATTACCAGTTGAAGCATAAAGATTTGACATTAGAACATATGTTCCCTCATCTCTAGGATCAAGCTCGAGCACTCTGTCCATGTCTTTCTTTGGCTTCTCAACTTCTTCATGATTTCTACATGCACTTAAAAGAGCATTCTCTACAGAACCACATCTGGACTTTTGACCTGAAAAATCATTGTTTCAGCCTCTTGAAGTCTCCCAGCAAGCCCAAGCAGATCAACCATACAAGAATAGTGATCTTCGGTCAATTCAACATCAGCATTGCTCATCATGGCAGCGAAGATGTTTCTGCCTTCTTCAACCAACCCAATATTGTTGCACGCAGAGTGAATGCTCAAGATGCTGAGTGGTGCTCCAAAATTGGTGGAACAAATTTCTATTTTAAGTTAAGCAGGTTTAATTTTACCGAGTCAATAGCATGTTTGTTTTTAGTTGGAGAGTTATGTGTTAGTAGACCATGTTTTCAACTCTCTTTGTTTAGTTGCTTAAATTTAATGTTATTCTATTGAACGTAAACCTATATAATAGGTCTTGTCATTTTTATTAGATCTGAAATAAAGAAAATATTCCCTGGTTTTGTTATCTTGCTTTCATTTCTAGTATTCTCTCCAACAACATTTTAGTATCAGAGCATTGAAAGAGAGGAAAACACAGGGTAGTGGTTTTTTTTTTTTTCTTTATTTTGCTTTCATCCAAGTCAGTTCACAAACTAGGCAATCAAAAAGGGGACAGTAAAAAGGTGAGAAAGAGAGAGGTTACTTGACTATCACAACAAACTTCGCTAACCCAAACTTGCAGCCCCTAATTTCAATTTTTAAGGGGTCAAAATTATCATTCTCGGAGTCTCCAAAGGAAGACTTTATTCAAGTTTCAAGAGCTGTGGGATCTCGTTGAAAATAGGTTTGAAGAGTCAAAAGAAAATCGAGAAGAAAAACGTGATGCACGGTTGCAGGAAAATCGTAAAAAGGATGTGAAAGTCTGTTCTTCACTCAACAGACCCTTGATGATGAGATTTCCCCAAGAATGCAGTAGCTAACACCTCCAAACAAGTATGGGAAATTTTGAAGAAAGGATATTGGGCGACAAGAAGATAGTGTTGTCAAATTACTAACTCTTCGTCATAATTTTGAAACTCTATCTATGAGAGAAAAAGAATCCGTGCAAGATTATATGTCTAGAGTGTTTGGAATAATAAATCACATAAAGTCGTGTGGTGACAGTATAAGCAATCAAGTTGTTGTGGGTAAGGTTTTGAGGAGTTTAACTCCAAAATTTAATCATGTTGTTGTTGTAATTGAAGAGTCAAAGGATTTATCCACTTATTCCTTCAATGAATAGATGAGTTCCCTACTAGCACATGAAGATAGGCTTAACAAATCATCTAAAACGGTTGAAGAGAAGGCTTTTCAAGTAAAGGGGAAGTCTTCCTTTAAGTGAAAGTTAGAAAATACAAAAGACCGAGGATATGGAAGAGGTAGTTATTGTGGTCAAGATTGTGGCCGTAGTAGAGGACAAGGTCAATTTGCTGGTGAACAATAGCAATTCAAGAGCACTATCCAGTACCACTACTGTAAAAAATATGGGTACAAGGAAGCTGACCATTGGACTAAACGAAAGGAAGAACAAAAGCACACCAACTTTACCAAGAAATTGCAAGAGGAAAGTAACTTGTTTATCGCTCACTTTCTGTAGATGCTATACCAAATGATATTTGGTTTACTAACGGTGGATACTCTAACCACATGTCTGACACAAGGTCATTGTTCAAGCAGCTTGGCAAATCACAAAAATCAAAAGATTGGCTTAGAAATGACAAGTCAATCAAAGTCAAAGGTCGAGGTACAGTTGCCATCAAAACTTCACGTGGTAATATGAAGCTTCTCCATGGTGTGTAGCATATTCCTTACCTAGCTCATAATTTGTTAAGTGTAAGACAATTGATGAGTTGTGGATATTTTGTTCTATTGATTCTTGTAGCATCCATGATAAAAAAATCAGGTCAAAAAATTGTTAATATTCAAATGCCCTCAAATAGGATGTTTCCGCTTAATGTGTCAATTAGTTGTTAAACGGTGAATTGATTGCTAAAAAAAAGCAGAGAAGCTAATATGTTGCATTTGAGATATTGTCATTTGAATATAAAAGGGTTACAATTGTTAAGCAATTAAGATATGGTGGTTGTTTTACCCAAAATTGATATTGTTGACTTTTGTGAAGGATGTGTATGGAAAACAAAGTAGACAATCATTTCCTATAGGCAAGGCTTGGCAAGCCTCTACTTATTTTGCATTAGTGCATGTTGATTTGTGTGGTCTCACAAGTATTGAGTCTTTAGGAGGTAATCGATATTGCTTGCTATTCATTGATGATTATAGTCGTATGAATTAGGTGTATTTCTTGAAATTTAAATCAGAAGTATTTGACAACTTTAAGATATTTAAGTCTTTTGTGGAGAAGTAAAGTGGGTGTCAAATTAAGACTCTTCGAACAGATAGAGGTGGTGGGTTTATGTTACATGAGTTCAACACTTTTAGTGAGGAGATGGTATTCACAAAGTGCTTACAGCACCTTATACACTAGAGAAAATTGGTATAACAGAACAAAAAAAATTGCACTATTGTTGAAATGGGTATAAGTATGATGAGAGCAAGAGGTGTTTTTAAGCAATTTTGGGCTGAACTTTTACTATAACTATGTACATGCTAAATATTTCACCTACAAAGGTAGTGTATGATCAGATGCCATATGAAGCATGGAAAGGTAACAAACCCAGGGTAAGCCATTTATGAATTTTTGAATGTATAGCATATGCTTTGGTAAATCAACAGTCACATTGTAAGTTTGAAAAAAAAATTAAAAAGTGTATCTTTGTTGGTATCCTGTATGTGGCAAAGTATTGATTAGCAAGAATATTGTGTTTAATGAATATGCAAGTTGGGATTTCTGAGAAGAATGGTCCCAAAGTCCAATTACATCATGATGAAATTATAGTTCAACAATTTATCGCAACATATTCTACACCAATGAACTCAATCAATCCTGTAAGCTCCTCTTATTCAGCAAGATCTTCTCCAATAGCAAGTAATGACACCTCTAGAAGAGACAAAACCTCTCCATTGAGTTCATCATCATCCAGCTCCTCCAAGGAGACGCCACCAAGAAAATTCAGATCATTGTGGGATATTTATGAATCATGCTCATTTGCTTTATATGTGACAGAACCCATTTGTTTTGAGGAAGCAACTAAAGTAGAAGAATGGCAAGTTGTAATGATTGAAGAAATGAGAGCAATTGAGCACAATAAGACATGGGAATTGATGAATCTACTAGATGGCTAGACACCTATTGGTCTCAAGTGGGTATATAAGCTTAAGTATCATGCCAACAACAGTATATAGAAGTATAAATCAAGGCTTGTGGCAAAGGGGCATGTACAACATCAAGGTATTAACTTTGATGAAACATTCTTACCGGTTGCTCGTTTTGAAATGGTAAGAATCCTTTTATCTGTTGTCGAAAAATTAAATTTGCCAGTTTATCAATTGGATGTGAAGTCTACATTTTTAAATGAGGAGTTAGAAGAGGAGGTCTATGTATCCCAACATTTGGGTTTTGTTGTTAGTGACAATGAGAACAAGGTTTATAGGCTCAGCAAACCCTCTATGGGATCAAACAAACACTGCGAGCAAGGTACAAAAGAATTGACTCGTACTTTCTGAAAACTGTGTTTGAAAGAAGTGAAAGTGAGCCCACACTTATATAAACAAGAACGAATGGGGTGAAATGTCACACTTGGGTATGTTGCAATACTTTCTTGGACTTAAAGTGAAACAAGAGGAAGATGAAATTTTTCTTCATAAAAAAAAAGTATACAGAAGATCTTTTGTTCAAACGTGGGATGCACAATTGTATGGTTGCTTCTACGGCCATGAATGTAAATAAAAACTTGCGGCCTGAAGATGGCACAGATGTAGTTGACCTAAGTTTCTATAGAATTTTGATTGATGGCTTGAATTATCTAACACATACCCATCCTAGATATTATGTTTTTTTGTGTGTTGTCTAGGTACATGCATTGTCCTACCAAGCAACATCCTCGAGCAGGTAAAAGGGTGCTACGTTATATTGCCAGGACTGTTGATTTTGGGATATGGTATTC
Source organism: Dillenia suffruticosa (assembly GCA_033439265.1). NCBI lineage: Eukaryota > Viridiplantae > Streptophyta > Magnoliopsida > Dilleniales > Dilleniaceae > Dillenia > Dillenia suffruticosa. The sequence continues at coordinate 7,653,387 of JAVTVX010000027.1, forward strand.
CAAAGAAACAAATTTCAGCTTGGTTAGGTATAGTAACAGTGATTGGGTATGATATATTGATGATAGAAGGAGCACATCTCATAATATTTTCAACTTGGGATCTGGGTAATTACTTGGAGTTCAAAGAAACTGGATGTTGTTGCATTATCATCAACAAAGGTCGAGTATATTGATGTAACATCCACAGCTTGTCAAGCTATGTGGTTACAAATGAAACTAGCTAATATTCACTGTGAGCAGGAGGGAGCAACAAAAATATTTTGTGATAACAAAGCAACTATTGCGATGACAAAGAATCCAACTTTTCACAATAGAACAAAACACATCAAAATTCACTATCATTTTATTTGGAACCTAACAATGAAAGGAGAGATAGTGTTAAAGTTTCACAACGCAAGTGATCAAGTTATTGATATTGATGTTCTTATTGTTAAAATAAATTCAAATGACAATATTGATTAATTTGGTCAATCATTATGATTAATTTAATCAATTATTATGATTGATCTAATCAATTATCAACTATTTAATTATAATAATTGATTTAATCAATTATTATGATTGAACTAATCATTATAATTAATTTAGTCAATTATATATATATTTGGTTGGTTTAATCAATTATTAAGATTGATTCACTATTTGGTTGATTTATTTAATGATTGATTTATTCAATCTTTATAAATTTAGAAAATTGACTTTATTTTCCTCTTTACCAATTTTATTGTAATTCTTTTCATTTTCTCTAATGGTTAGTTTCTTGTATAAATAGGAGCCTATTTCCACACTTTGTAATCAAGCAAGTAGAGACAATTTTCTCTCTTGCAATTAGCTTTCTCTCTTCTCTTGTAACGTTCTTTAGTAATCAATATTATTTTCTTTATTTTTTTTCTTCTTTTTCATGTTCTTGACATTATATTCTTAATTTTATTTTGATAGAATTTTCCTACCTAAAAGTAGTTCTAGATTATACGTCTAGAAACACACGAGAAGTCTAATACTGAGATTAAAATTTTCCAACATGGTATCAAAGCAAATTTCTAATCCTTTCTCTTTGAGGTTAGAAGATCATTCTTTTCAAATGAATTCTTTTTCACAATCATTCTTTTTTATTTTTCTTATCTCTTCAAATTATTTTCAATGGGTTACTCATATTAAGAGATTTTTAAATTCAAGAAATCTTTTGGGTCACATTATAAAGGACTCTCTTGATGAGTCAGATCCAATATTCGAAGAATAGAAAATGAGGAATGACCAAGTGTTCATCATACTCACAAGTTTTATGGATCAAATTTATAGAACTATGGTCATCTACTCTCCAAACTCTAAAACTCTTTGGGATCAAATGTACAATCTTTATAGGTAAGAGTCGAGTTTAGGAAGGGTTTTCGAGATAAAGAGGCGAATTGCCAACATCAAGAAAGATGAGAAGACGCTTTCTCAACTATTTTGCTAATATGAAAACTTTTGGAATGAGTTCAAAATTTTGAAACCGATCACAACCGACCTCAAAATTTTACAAAAAACAGAGGATGAAGACAAGTTTTTTAAACTCCTCATTTCTCTTAGAGAGCAATTCGTACATGTTCATCAAGAAATCCTTCGAATGAAGGATTTTCATTCCTACCAAGAAGTGAGATCCACGATCCAACGGGTAGAAGCAAGTATGAACGTTGAGAATGATTGTCAATCCAAAGTAGAAGGGTATGGTTTCAATTCGATTATAGAAAGGTAAGTGGCCAACAAGGTGCAGCATAAGGTCAAAAAGGTATGTGCTTACTACAAAAAGCCTAATCATTCGCAAGAAAAATGTTAGTTCCTTCATCGTTACCTGAAAACTGAGCACTTACAAATCAATGGACAAATCTCTTCAAATATGGCCCAAAATGTAACACTTGAGTTAACAATCGAAAATATCGTTTCAAAAGTCTTGCTCAAGCAAGTAACGACCAATTCAGGTATTTGTTTAAACTCAATTTTAAATTTCCAAAATTAGTTAGTAGATTTTAGTTGTAATCATCATATGGTTATGGACAAAAAGAAATTTAAAAAACTAAAACATCTTCCAAATCATAGGACAGTCAAGATCGCTAATGGGAATAATTTGAATGTAAGAGAATTCGGGGAAATTGATATTTTTGAAAAAAAAACTTTGATACTTTATATGTTCCCGAATTTTCATCTAATCTATGTCTGTTAGTCAAATTACTAAAGACGAAAATTGTAAAGTTATATTTGATCCTGACGCTATTGTTTTTCAGGATTTCAAAACAAACCAAGTGATTGGTAGGGGATTCAAGAGAAACATTCTATATTTTTTTAATCAAGATAATCATATACTCACGACATATCAAGGAGAAAATTACATTTTGTGGTATGCTAGTTTAGAATATCCTAATAAACAAGTTTTGAAATACCTATTTCCAACAAAAATTGTGAATATAGATATTGTGAAGGTTATATTTTTTGAAAAGAAACTTGAACGCATTATCCGATTTCGGAAACAATTTATAAAAATGTTTTTAATCTTGTACATTTTGATATTTGGACATCTCTTGTAGTATTTAGACAAGATTTTAAATATTTCATATCTTTTATTGATTACAGAACTAGATACACATGAGTTATATATACTCACTTCAAAAGCACAAGTGTTCGAAACATTTAAAAGTTTTTACAATTATATCTCTAAACAATACAATACAAATATAAAAATATTTAGAACTGACAATGGGGGGAATATATGAATCATGCATTCACAATTTTTTGGAATAATCTACCAAACCTCATGTCTATATACCCCCCAACAAAATGGAATAACCGAAAGGAAAAATCGACATTTACTTGATATCGCAAGAACAATCATATTCTATGCAAACATTCCTAAAATTTTTTGGAGCGATACAATTAGTACTACTACTCACATAATTAATCGCTTACTCACTAGGATACTCCAAGCAAAATCTCTCTTAGAAATCCTCACTAAGACTAAACCAAATATTACTCACTTAAAAATGTTTGGATGCATATGCTATATACATATATCAGAACAATTTAGAAATAAATTGTATAAAAAAATGAGACAGTATGTTTTTATAGGATATGAGTTATTTCAAAAGGGTTATATATATTATGATCTTACGACTAACAAAATATATATATCAAAAGATGTGATATTTGTAGAAAATGAGTTCTATTTTGCAGATATAAGCGAAACAAGAACACCACAAAAAGAAAATCTGCAAGTTTTCTTGTTAACTCCGAAAGAAATTAACAATACCTCTTGTCAATCTAATGAAGAGGAAAATCCAAAATAAGAGCAAGAGAGAGGATTATTAGAAAATTCTGAGCAAAGGAAAGATAGAAACTCCTTCAAAACTAAAGAAAGTAGGGAGCAAGGGGGAGACAAAACCCAAGAAGACTTACTTCCTTCAGAAGTAAATCAAGAGTCAAATAATTTATCATCATCTCTACCACCACTCAGAAGGTCAACAAGGCTAAGATTTCCTCCTTCAAGATGGGAGCACTACATCTCTAAGGTCACATCTTATCCTATTGCTGACTATTATACTACCACAAATGTTTTCTCAATTCACCAAGTATTTTTGAGTGGCATTGATAAATACCGGAGTCTAGAAATTTCAATGAGGCCAATGATCACCCAGAATGGAGAAAGCAATGAAAGAAGAGCTAGATGCTCTCACAAAGAATAAGACTTAAGAAATAATAACTCTCACAAGAGGAAAGAAAGCAGTCGGATGCAAATGGATTTATAAGATCAAATATAAAAGTGACGGTTCAATTGATCGCTATAAGGCTAGACTTGTAGCCAAAGGGTTTATCCAGACTTACGAAGTGGACTATACAAAGACCTTTGCACCTATAACAAAAATGAACACTATAAGGGTTATCGGAAGTAATATGAATCAAATTGATCAAATTAGAAATTTTCTTAAATCTACTTTTGAAATTAAAGATTTAAGGCTACTAAAGTATTTTTTAGGAATAGAACTTGTCTACTCTCACAAGGGGCTTGTCCTATTCCAAAGAAATTATACTCTTGATCTCTTGCAGGAGACAAGTAAATTGGGAGCAAAACTAGCGATTAGCCTTATCTCAACCTCTGATGAAGAAAAGAATGCTGATCAACTTTTCACAGATATACAGAATACCAGAGACTTGTTGGGAAGCTCATTTACCTAACTATCACCAAACCCAACATTGCATATACTATGAGTCAAATCAGTCGGAACATGCATGCTCCTAAAGTGTGTCATTGGAAGGCAGCTGAAAGGATTTTTAGGTATCTCAAAGGGTCTCCCGGGAGAGGAATCTGCATGAAGAATAATCAAAATTTAGAAATTGTGAGCTATTGCGATGCGGATTGGGCCAAAAATTCAATGGATAGAAAATTCACCGCAGGTTATTGCATTTTTGTTGGTGGGAATCTCGTATATTGGAAGAGTAAGAAACAATCTATAATTTCAAGATCAAGTGTAAAATCTAAGTACAGAGCCATGGCAGCAGTAAACAGCGAGATCGTTTGGTTAAAAGCTCTAGTTGAAGAATTAGGAATTCTGGTCACTTTCCCTATCAAACTCTTTTGTGACAATCAGTCTGCTATTCATATTGTTTCTAATCCTGTATTTCATGAGAGAACATAAGATATCGAAGTTGATTGCCATTTCGTTCATCAAAAAGTTCAAGATAAGACCATAGTCACTTCTCGCGTGAAGAGTAATGAGCAGTTTGTTGATATTTTTACCGAGGGAACTACGACAAGTCACATGCAAAACATTATCAGCAAGTTAGGTTTCTTAGATATCTATTCGTCAAACTTGAGGGGAAGTGTTAAAATAAATTCAAATGACAATATTGATTGATTTAGTCAATCATTGACTAAATCAATCATCAATCATTATAATTGAATTATTCAATTATCAATATAATAATTGATTTAATCAATTATTATGATTAAATTAATCATTATAATTAATTTGATCAATTATATATATATTTGATTGACTTAATCAATTATTAAGATTGATTTACTCAACCATTATATATTTGGTTGATTTATTCAATCATTATAAATTTAGAAAATTGACTTTATTTTTCTCTTTATCAATTTTATTATGATTCTTTTTTTTTCTCTAATGATTAATTTCTTGTATAAATAGAACTCATCTCCATACTTTATAATCAAGTAAATAAAGACAATTTTCTCTATTGCAATTGGTTTTCTCTCTTCTCTTATAATATTCTTTAGTAATCAATATTATTTTTTTCATTTTTCTTTTTCTTTTTCTTTTTTGTGTTCTTGATATTATATTCTTAATTTTATTTTGGTATAATTTTCGTTCATAAAAGTGGTTCTAGATTATAAATTTAGAAACATATAAGAAATCTAATACCGAGATTACAATTTTCCAACACTTACCAAAGCACTTCCTAAGCCAAGTATAATTATTTTTGGTAGAAACTTGGAGTTTGTAATTTTGAAGCAAGGGGGAGTGTTGAGCAATGCTCCAAAATTAGTGGAACCAATTTCTATTTTTAGTTAGCAGCGGGGTTTGCTTTTAGTTGGAGAGTTATGAGTTAGTAGATCATGTTTCCCACTCTTTTTGTTTAATTGTTTAAATTTAGTGTTATTCATTTAGTGTAAACCAATATAATAAGCCTTGTTATTTTTATTAGGTGTGAAATGAAGAAAATATTCCCTCATTTTGCCGTCTTATTCTTCATTTTCAATATTCTTTCCAACACAAGAATGTCACATCATTTGGTTCATATCCGAGATCTTTCATCCAATTTAATAGTTTAAGAGCTTCATTTCTATAACCATTCCGAGCATAAGAATAAATCATGGTATTCAAGGACACGACATCAAGTTTACTTAAACGGTGAAACGTCAACTTTGCCATTTCTATAATTCCGCATTTACCATACAAGTCAATGAGTGCTGCCCTAGTTAAACTATCCTACTAAGTCCATATATTGCAACCATAGCATGAATTGGTTTCCCTTGTTCAAGCATCGCAAGGCTGGAGCATGGTCGAAGAACACCAGAGAATGTGAAAGCATCTGGACTTACTAAATCGTGAAGCATGTGGTAGAACTTTGACAAGACAATCTCTTCTCTTCCATTTTGTGATAGGCCCGTAATGAAAGATGTCCTAGTCACTTGGTTTGGTTCAATAATCCACTTAAAGACCTTCAAAGAGTCGCCAACCAAACCACGTTTAAATACATTGTATGGAGCGAAGTTTGTGCAGAAACAGCAAACTCAAAACCAGATCGTATGATAAGTATATGGATCAACATCCCCATGAGCAAACCCGCCACATTTGCACAACTACTCAAAATACTTGCAAAAGTAAATTCATTAGCCTCAATACACTCATCAAGCATTTCCCTGAAAATCTCTAAAGCCTCTACATTTTTACCACGCTGTGCAAACCCCACAATTAATGCAGTCACCAAAACCACATCTTTCTCCACAATTCGATCCAAAACCATCCCGATATCCCTCAATTTTCCAAATTTTGCAAACATAACAACAAGAAAACTTGCAATAAAAGCAATTGATACTTCCAAACCAAAAACCATAGCTTGGCCATGTGCTCTCCTGCCTTCAATAACAATACCCAGACTAAGGAATGCCTTGAAAATGTTTTAGAAAATAAATTCATCTGGAAAAGTTCATTCCAAAACCATCTTATTATAAAACTTTACAGCTTTTTCACTTCTTCCCCGACTAATATAGGAAGAAATCATTGAATTCCAAGTAACAATCTGTCTCTGAGGCAATTCATTGAACAAGTAACCATTTCCAATAGACAAGTAACTGGGCCGGTTTGGGCCCGAAAGCCGGCCCGACTGGCCCAGGTAAAGCCCGGATTGAGAACCGGCCCCTGCTACAGTAAACTGACCCGGCCCGAACCGTTTACTGTAGCGGGCCGGGCTGATTCCAAAAAAAATTGAACCGTGAACCGGCCCGGAACAGGCACGGAACCGGCTGGAACCGCCAGTTCAGGCCCGGAACCGGCCCGGCCCTGCCAGTTCTGGTTCAAATTTTCCACATTTTTTTTGAATTTTGAAAATTTTTCAATTTTACCCCTCCCAACAGCTATAAAACGGTTACTTTTGAGGTTATTTTGGTCCATAGGGTCAAAAAATTTTCCTATAAATATCTTATACCCCATTTCCAAAATCTCCACAACAAAATCTCTCTTTCTCTCTCACATCTACATTCTCTCAATATTACTATATTTTCTCAATTTTCATTAATTTTCCATTATTATTTCCTTTCTATTACCATTTTTTATATCATTTCCATCATTTTCTACACCATTTCCAATTTTCCATTTTCATTTTCTCCATTATCTACATTTCCACCATTATCTACATTTCCACCAATTTCTACACCATTTCTATTATCTTATACCACATTACCTACACCATTTTTTATATCATTTCCATCATTTTCTACACCATTTCCATTTCTCCATTTTCATTTTCTCCATTATCTACATTTCCACCAATTTCTACACCATTTCTATTACCTTATATCACATTACCTACACCATTTTTTATACCATTTCCATCAATTTCTACACCATTTCATCATCTTATACTCCATTATCTACATTGATCAAAATTTGACAAGATTTCAAGGTTGGGAACTCATTCAAGATTTTGCGAAAAACAATTGTGATATTCGTCAAATCGATACATTTAATTTTTTTGCATATTTATTTTTTTGCATTTGCATTACATTTGCATTACCTTTTTTTAAAATTTAAATTTTAAAATTTTTTTAAAAATTTAATCTTAAATTTCCTTTAAAAAATTTTATCGTATATATTATTTTAAAATTTTTAATCTAAATTTTTTTATAAAATGACCGGAACACACTCTTCACAATCTTCTCAACAATCTCCTCTTCATCCATTTTTTGAAATTCCCGATCATATAGATATTAAAACTTTTTTGAAAGAAACTGAATTTAGTAACACTGAATTTAACATAACACAAACTAAAAAAATGAATTTATTCCTATAGAAGATACGACAGTAGTTCAAGACAAATGAATTAAAATATAACTTTGAATACCGGTTAATCAAATAAAAAAATGATATTATTCTACATCATACTAATAAGATAGGTCAAATTAATAAAAATTATTTATACTTTTAGAATTATAATTAAGATTCATCTTGTTCTCCTTTTCTTTTCCCACCTTTTATCCATGTCTTATCTGTCATAATCTTGTCCGACCTGTCCCCAAGGAGATAGGCTAGAGGTATAAACCCTTTCTCCCAATATGATAATTTCAAATTCAAATCTCTATATAAAAAAATATTAAAAATGGACACTCCCAACAATGTATCAATCATTAGCTAATATTGAAAAATGGTAAAAGAAATTGGGTATGAAGCCATTGAAGAGGAAGCCTTCTATAAAGCCATCAAAAAACATCTCAAAAGGTAAGAAATTGAAATACAAAAATTTTATTTACATGTTCACAAGAAAACGGAAGAAATCAACCAATTAATTGATAAACATGGCAAAAGGATGGACCCTCTTATGACATGTATATTGAAAATGTTGGGAATCGATGAAAATATCAACATTTTGGTGAAAATGGAACAAGAAAGTAAAAAAAAATTGGAAAGCAATGAAACAAATTAAGTGACAAATGAAACAATATCGAAACCCATGGAAGAGCAGGGTATAAAATCACTTTCTAAATCTCTTATTTTATCTACTTCTAATGAAAAAATATTGAAAGTAGAAAAATTTCAAATATCAAAAAAAGAAGGGTCTTGCATGTCCAAGAAAGAATGATCTTGCATGTCCAAGAAAGAAAGGTCTTGCATGTCCAAAAAAGAATGGTCTTACATGTCCAAGAAAAAAATTATTGATGGAGGGTTTTTGCCAATTCCTCCAAAAATTAAATTTTCGGTAATTATTGGTCAAAACCCTTCACAAAAAACAAGTTCAAGAAAAATCTCCTTCAAGCTTACTCATTTCTATTTTTCTTCCAAATTCTCATTGCAACTCAAGTTATATCTATTATTCGTTTTTATCACCTTATCTTTTAACACAAATACAAATTTTGATTCAAAATCTATGGATTCAAATATCAATTCTTGGTTTTCCATCTTTGAAGACAAAGATGCTCTCAAAGAAAAAAAGTATTATAACAATTATTAGCCATTGGATAATAGTTAATCATGATTAGTGAAAAAAGTTAGTAGTTAATTGTTGAGTTATTAATAATTAGTTGTAATGGTTAAATAGTTAGTGAAATTAGTTAGAAATATTAGTATAAATAATAATCCAATACATATAATGTGACATAGAATTGAATGGTAATGAAATCTCTCTTTGTCTCTCTTATATTCTCTCTTTCCCTCTCTAAATCTCTCTCTCTCTCTCTCTCTCTACTCTCTCTCTCTCTCTCTCTATTCTCTTTATTCCACTTTCTTCTCTTTCTCTCATATTCTTTCTCTATCCCACATGGGTTGTAACACTACGTTATTTTAAGGTTATTTTAATTTTTTTTTAGTTAATTCGGAACATCACTCCCCACCCCCCCGGCGGGCGCTCTCTCTCTCTCGCCAACATCCTTTTCTAACATCCAGGCTCGAAGTCGTGGATGGATTCCTCACTGAAATCCCTTGCCGCAAGATGAGAAGGTCCACCACCATTGCCAAACCAGGCAAAGTTCATTCCTTTTGCATCATCTTCTTCAACGAATTCACATTCCTCAAACACTTCACCTCATTCGCATCAATCCTCGATACTCCACTATCAGATTCTGAACAACAACGACCAAGTATAGATCACACTTCGCGGCTCTTCTCTGTCCTTTCGCGACCTAATTGGCAGAAGAATCCCTCTCTCAAAGCGCTAATCCATTCTTTAACGCCCAATCATGTCTCTTCTCTTCTCAATCTCAATCTTGACCACAACACTGCTCTCTCTTTCTTCAATTGGATTTCACAGAGGCCAGGGTTTAAGCACAATGCAGTGTCGTTTTCTGCGATGCTGAATGTTCTTCAATGCGAGACTACTCGGCCCCGCCAAACAGATTAGGATTTTGATGATTAAAGCCTGTGAGTCAATTGATGCGATGAATTTTATTTTGGGTGTGTTAAAAAAATGAGTAGCTGTGATGGATTTAAATTTAAGCTTACTCTTAAATGCTACAACATTCTTTTGATGTCCTTGTCGAGATTTTTGATGATTGATGAAATGAATGCTGTTTATTTGGAGATTTTGGATGAGAAGATTCCTCCAAATATTTATACTTTTAACACAATGGTTAATGTTTATTGTAAGGTGGGGAATGTGGTTGAAGCTCAGTTGTATGTAAGTAAGATTTTGCAGGCCGATTTGGATCCCGATACATTTACTTATACTTCGTTGATTTTAGGGCATTGTAGGGGTAATAATGTTGATGCTGCTTATCGGGTTTTTAGGGTTATGACCATGAAGGGTTGTCGCAGGGATGAGGTTTCGTATACAAATTTGATTCATGGGCTTTGCGAAGATGGGCAGGTTGATGAAGCTCTTAGACTTTTTAAGCAAATGCCTGAGGATAATTGTTCACCGACTGTAAGGACCTATACTGTGCTTGTGAATGCATTATGTCGCTGTTCTAGAAAATCAGAAGCTTTAGACTTGTTTAAGGAGATGCCAGATAAAGGTTGTGAGCCAAATGTTCATACATACATAGTGCTCATTGATAGCATGTGTAAGGATGGCGGACTTGATAAAGCTAGGAGTTTGTTTGCTCTGATGTCTGAGAAGGGTTTGGTTCCTAGCAAAGTTGCCTACAATGCTCTGCTGAATGGGTACTGGAAGGATGGGTCCATTGATGCCGTGTTAGAAATTCTAGATATGATGGAAAAGAATGGTTGTTGCCCGAATGCTCGGACATATAATGAGGTGATATTGGGGTTTTGTAAGAAGAAAAAGATTCACAATGCAATGGCCCTTCTTAATAAAATGCTTGGGCAAAATCTGACTCCTACCCTGATCACTTATAACACATTAATTCATGGACAGTGCAATGAAGGTCACTTGGATACTGCTTTTAGGTTGATTGATTTGATGAAAGAAAATAGTTTGGTTCCAGATGAGTGGACTTATGGCATACTAATTGATGCCATATCTAAAGATGGGAAGCTAGAAGAAGCTCAGGAGCTTTTTAATTCTCTCAAGGAGAATGGGATAGAGGCTAACGAGGTTATATATACTGCTCTAATTGATGCGTATTGTAAAGCTGGCAAAATTGATTACGCACTTTCTTTGTTTGAGAGTATGCTCAAGGAGAATTGTTTCCCAAACTCCAGCACTTATAATGCCTTGATCAATGGCTTGTTCATTGAAAGGAAATTGCATGAAGCTTCCTCATTATTGGAAAAGATGGTAGAGGTTGGTGTGAAGCCCACTATTGTTACTTACACCATTATTATTGAAGCAATGTTGAAAGATGGTTCCTTTGAAAATGCTCGCAAAGTTTTTGACCAGATGATTTCTATGGGATATAAACCTGATGTTGTTGTTTACACTGCCTTTCTTAGTACATATTGTTGCCATGCAAAGATAAAAGAAGCAGAAGATTTGGTCACTCGGATGAATGAAGGTGGTGTTAGGCTGGACGTTATAGCTTTCACTGTTCTAATGGATGGGTATGGACGTGTTGGATCAATTAGTGGTGCTTATGAGGTTCTGAAGCGTATGTTTCTTGTTGGATTCCAGCCTTCTATCTACACCTATTCCATTTTACTCAAGCATCTCTTGTATGAGAAGCAAAAGAAAGAGGGTGTTAGTGGACTTGATCTAGATTCCATTGTCACCTTAATTGATGTTTCTAATGTGTGGAAGATTATTGAGCTAGAGCTGATTGTAGACCTCTTAGAGAAAATGGTTGAACATGGTTGTTCACCTAGTCTCAACAACTATGATGCATTAATTTCTGGACTTTGCAAAGTGGGGCGCTTGCAAGAAGCTGAAAGCTTGTTAAATCATTTGAGAAATAAAGGAATGTCTCCCAGTGAAGAAATTCTAAACTCTCTGCTCTGTTGTTGTTGCAATTTAGGGTTGTATGATCGATCATTGAAGCTGGTAGATAATATGATTGAGCATAAAATTTTACCGCAACTAGAGTCCTGCAAGCTTCTTTTGGCAGGTTATATGATGAAGTGAAAAGGGAAAAGCAAAAGCAGTATTTTCTACTTTGCTTCGCTGTGAGTATAATTGTGATGAAGTGGCTTGGAAGCTTCTAATTGATGGTTTGCTTAAGAAGGGCTTGGTTGATGAATACTCTGAACTGGTTGGCATCATGGAGGAAGGGGGTAGCCAGCCTAACCCTCATACATATTCGAATTTAATTGAAGGACTAGTTAAAGGGCCAGGCAAGACATAACAGCAACTGACGGGAACATAGATTTCTGATGGCTGATGTGGCTGTATTACAATGCAGTTGGGGACGAACCCTGTTCTACTGACAAACCTGAGGCAAGTCCTAAATATTCTCGAGTAATTCTTGTTTCTTGTGGTAGTTAGTATTTCTCTCCTTGTACATCTTTTTCTTGTTTGGTTGTGCAAAAAATTTCACGATCCGGTCTAATTTGAGAACAATTATTTTCCTAAGTTTATGGAGTGCAAAGTCTAGCTCTATCTCCATGCCTTTCATCTTTTGATCTGAGTTAAAGAAAATAAAAGGAGAAACTCTTTGGCGATGCCCTAGCTTTTTGTTTCTTCTTTTTTTTTGGGGGAGGGGGGGTTGGTACCAACAGTATTGCAGGAGAGCTATATGAAATGATGCATAATTAGAAAATCTGATGGTTTGGGTGATTCATTGATGGTTTCTAGTGTCATATAGGCTAATGTATCCACTGTCACTGCTTGGCTATTAGTGTTCTGTGGACTACAATTCGTGCATATATCTAGTATTCTATTTTGTGAAATGAGGTAGCAATCTTGTATCTATACTTAGATCTCTGGTCCTAAACCTGTTAAGTGGGATAGTTTTGAGTAGTTGGAGGAATTCAACTTGTTGGTTTACTCTTCATAACATCTGAGCAAACTTGATGGTTGAATGCACTTTTAAGTATGGAAGGTCATGATAGTTGCCTTACTTGTGTCGGTGATCAATATGCTAGTTAGCTCTGAAGTGTGCATGTGATATAAATAATATTCAAACTTACCAAGAAACGAATTATGTTACATTAGCATTCTTATAGTTATACCCATCATTCCCTGGTCTTGGTTATGCACTGTCACCAGATCACTTGTCTAGTTCTCTGACTTTTATTTTGACTTAAAACAAGGATGCTATGCTATTTATGATTGAGGCACCGGAGGAGTGCTTTCAGATATTTAAATGAAACGTGCTCATCATAGGGAGCTGGACTGACTTCAGCTGTTTTCCAGCATGTTGTATGGATTAAATTTTTTGAGTATGGACATAAAGGCTATGTCCACTGTTGACTCTGTTTTATGTTAAATTTTTAGATGTTTGTCTCCCTCTATCTCTTGGTGTCTTGGAAGTTATTTTTTATTTTTTATTTTTTATAATTTTTGAGTTGGTTTATCATTAGGTGAGGCTGGAGATTTAACGAGACCTAAGGATCAGGAATCATTACCGTGCTGCATCAAAATGGAATTATGGTGCTCAAAGAAATTGAAATGGAGGTTATTGTCTCTTCTTCGGAATAAGTTGTTTTAAGATTCCTTTTTATTTTCATCTTGTGAATAAAAGCGGAAATAAATCTTTTCTGTTGCAGGAATTTTCTATGCCTCTGGATACAATGCAAAATTACACTTAGGGTCATTGAACCAGCCAGAAAGCAACAGCTGGAGGTTGTTCAAGTGCATGACATTCACCATGGATTTCATCCTGCACAGGTAAAGAAAATCATTTCCTCTTCTCAATGCTGAGTTTCTTGTGCTTTTTAGTGAGTGTGGATGGTTCGAAAATGCTAGATAGTCAAAGAATTATAATATCTGCATACTTGAAATATTCATTGTGTCTATCTTTCAAATCTCTTTGGGGAGGTGATTTCAGTTTTTGGTTTTTGGTTTTTGTGGATGGGGTTGGGGGTCCCCCAAAAATGGGTCCTAATACTAAGAACTAAGCTAGGAAGAATTGGATGAATAATTTGATCAAAGTGGGGTAGCATTGCCAAAGTAAATTTGATTCAATATTTTTATAATTTCCCTTTTGGTCTGGATCACTATCTGTAAAAGAGGATAATGAAATGACTGTTCCAAATATTTCAGTGCATCATTGTCCAATTGACATGGCGTCAGCATCCCCATGATCATGATAGTAATTTCACTTAATATATGCTCGGACAATTAGTGTTGCGGTAAAGTTTCTCAATGGGACATTACTTGTTCAGATGTATCGTCATATACTTAACTCCTTGTGCATGTTTCCTAATTAAGGCAACGGCTTATATGTGGGCAATGGTCGAGACTAGCTGTTGATGACGTTACCTCTTTCCTGATAAATGCTCTGAAGTTTACGAGTCTCATCATGTGTGACATTAGCCAAATTCTTCCCTGATTTCAACCTTTAGACTTAATTAGTTGTTTATAGGTGTATTTCTTCAACTTTAGGTAGATGGTCCAACTTACTAATACTTGAGGGAGCCATTGATGAGCAACTCAAGATGACCCTGTGCTGATGAAGAAATTGAAAAGGTAATCATGTCTTGCTACAGGTTTGCTTCGAGGTCCTCTAAGTTTACCCTGCTGATGGTGTATAATCTCTTGATGTTGCAGGATTCTCCTGGCTTTTGGCAGAGAAAATTTAGATTATCTTTGAAGAATTAGCCGGGAAGTGAATTAAGGACCATTAAAATTTATATCTCGCTGAAGATTCTACTGGTCTAGGAAGAGAAGGGGTTTTCTTTTGGGCAGATAATGCATTCAGAAAGATCATCATAAGAAAGGTCCTGAAGAAAGGTGAGTTACATGAAGACAGGCTGCCGCCGGTTTGAGCAAATTTCTCACTATATGGCCAGACTTCACCAATTTGAATTAGGCAAGATGACTTAGGTAAGATGTACGTAAATTTTTATTATTTATTTTTTGAATTTTGTCATATAAAAGGAGATGAAAGGGAACAAAAAAAAGGATTTGTCTTTCGTTCGTTGGTTACAAAATTTGTAATAAAATAGGGAGGAAAGTAGTGGTCTGATCTCACAGGGTTATCCAACTTTGTCCATTGGCATGAATAAAGATAGTAAAATGAACCACTGTTTTGTTGCTGACCATTGGAGTAATTTGCTGATGCAATAATTCAGCTACCAATGTACTGCTCTGTTTTAGAACATCTCAGTGTATGAATGAGAATCTGAAAGCCACTGTATCAAGATAGAATTGATGTTTCAATTCCATTGAAGAGCAGCATTTGTTAATTTGAAGCTGTTTTTCTTACCATGTTATTAGGAAATTTGGTGGCTAATCTGTTGCAATTTCATCTGTTAAAGTTAGAAATGATAAGATAGATTACTTAGAATTTTTTATATTCCCCATGGATGTTGATGTCCATGGGGTTCATGGTCCTCAGCTTAGCATTCAACAGCAATCACTTACCATGGGAGGGGATGATTGTTAGATGTTGGTTGAGTAGAAAATCTCTAATTACATTCGACGCCATTCTTTATGGATATATTACATTTGTAATATATCATAGTTCTTTTTTATTAGTGTGAATTTAAATCAATATGATGATAATTTAATCTTATTCACAAAAAATTGACTGATTTAAAGAATTATGAATCTTTTATTAAATATATTTCAGTTTAATTGAAAAATATTATAAATAGAATATCATGTATTGTTCGCTAAATATCTGAGTGGAAGCCTTCATTTCCCCGTATGGAGTACTAAGTTACTTTGGTCTTCAGCATGCAGGCTGCACCTTGACTTCAATGAAGTGGCGCAACAAAAGGTCAACGTGGGATACTCAAATGGCTCTGCTATGCCAAATGGCGGAGAGGTCACAGAAGCAGTCGTGACCTTACTGAATTCAAGGTTTGAAAAAAACAAACACGAAGCTTCATTCCTCCACAAAGTGTTCACTTCTTTTTTGCCAGGTTTCAAAGAACATCTTGGCAATTCATCCGTTTCTGTTTTTATGACCAGAAATGGGAAAACAAGGATTGATATAATATGGGAGTATTTTAGGTCACGTAATAGGGGGAGGTGTAAACCTTGAAAGCATTTCCCCTTTCTTCCTGGAAACATTAAGAAAATCACCCTGACTTGAAAAGGAAGAAAAAGGAGAAGAGTGACTCATAGAAAGAGAGGTGAAGATTCCCGATGTCACTGGGCAGTTTACACGAAAGGGAACGGAACTGATTCGGTCATTTGACCAGAATAAGTCTCGGCCTTAAGCAGGGTTCAAGTATATTGTTTTTATTTTTTATTTTTTATTTTGTTTCGGTATAAATCAATAATTATATTACATTCGAATAATTTCAGTTCGAATGAATTTAAATTTTTAAGAGATAAAACTTTTCATTTAAGACTTTATTTAAGGAATAATAATATTCAACTATTAGACCAATTAAGTATTGATGGTTCTGGAGAATTGTAGCATCGTGTCACAACCCAAGTAGGGTAAAGAAAGAATACGAGAGAAAGAAAGAAATTAGAAGGAGAAGAAGGAGAAAGAGAGATATAGAGTGAGAGGGATTTAGAGAGAGAAAGAGAGAGAATATAAGAGAGAAAGAGAGAAAGGGAGAATGAGAGAATTCATTACAACTTCATTCCTTACTCATTACATGTATGCACTAATTATTTAATCAATGTATCTAACTTCACAATTAACTACTAACTATTTTTACTAATCATGATTAACTATTAACTCTATGGTTAGTAGTTGTTATAATATTTTTCTCCTTTGAAGATAACTTTGTTCTCAAAGATGGAAAATCAAGAATTAAGATTTGAATCCATAAATCTTATACCAAATCTTGTATTTGTGTTGAAAGATAAGGGATAGAGACGAACAATAAATGTAACTTGAATTGTAACGAAAATAATGAGAGAAAAATAGAAATGAGAGGGTCTGAAAAAGTTTTTTCTTGAACTTTTTTTTTCATGAAAAATTTGGTTCGATGAATATAAAAAATTCAATTTTTGGAGGGATAGGCAAGAATCCACCATCCACAACTTCTTTTTTGAACATGCAAGACCCTTCTTCCTTCGACATGCAAAACCCTTCTTTTTTGAATATTTGAAATTATTCTACTCTTAGCATTTCTTCACTAGAAGTATATAAAATGAGAGATTTAGAAAATGATTCAATATCTTGATTTTCTATAGATTTTGGTATTGCTTCTTCTACCATTTGATTTGTTTTGTTGCTTTCCAATTTCTTTTCATTTTCTTGCTCTTTTTCCACTAAAGTTTTGATATCCTCATTGATACCAAACATTTTCAATAAAATGTTGAATTTTTCATCAAAACTTATCATAAAAGTGTCCAATTTTTTATTTTTCTCATCAATTTTTTGATCAATTTTATCCATTTTTTGTATCAACCGAAGATGACTTCCTTTGATTTCCATAGTTGATTCTTCCATTTGTTCTTCAAAGATAAAAATTCATCAAGAAACGTATGCTCTAATATCAATTTGTCATAATCCAAGTAGGGTAAAGAAAAAAAATGAAAGAAAGAGAGAAATTTGAAGGAGAAGAAGGAGAAAGAGAGATAGAGAGGGAGAGGGATTTAGAGAGTGAAAGAGAGAGAATACAAAAGAGAGAGAAATAGAGAATTTATTATAATTGTATTCCTTACTCATTACATGTGTTTGAGTATTATTTATATTAATATCACTAATTATTTAATCAATATACGTAATTTCACAATTAATTACTATCTTTTCTAATAATGATTAACTATTAATCTTATGGTCAGTAGTTGTTACACATCGCTCCACTAATGCTCCATCGTAGCCATAAGGTTAAAGGCAATTAAGTTTCGTGTGTGTGTATGAATCACATAACTAAAATTTGAATTTGTCCAAATTGTAATAATATCAACTGTCATAAGCTTTTATGATTGAATATCGTCAAAATTAGAAGAATTTTTTTTTCCTTCGCGTCACGTCAAAATTTATTGAAATGGTTATTGAATCATAATCACAGTGATTAACCGACAACAATTAAACTGGCATGGATAAAAATATTAATTTTTTTAATTAAATTTTGAGATCAAAATTTAAGAATAAAAAAAATTATATTTAAAAAACTTCTCTAAAAATTAATTTCGATAATATTTAAATTGAATTAATCAAATTATAATTTTATATATCGATTGATTATTAAAAAAATAATCACGATGATTAAAAAGAAGATATAAAATTTTTTGCACATTTTTTTGTTGCTTTTACGCCACAAGTCCATTCTCTAATATTTCATTTCAGTTAGATGATATGGTTCTTAGTTTTCAGGGCTATCCGTTATGCATCAATTTCCAAACTTGTAAAGGAATGTTCGTTGGCCGCATTGCTTTGCCTATTTTCTTCTTATTCAGAATGTCTTGTAGTTTAAATTTTTGGATGCTTCTTATATGTGAACACCTTCAATCCGTGCAATGAAATGTGTTTATTTATCTTTCTTGACTCCAAATTGGAGCATCTTTGAAAAAAGATTTTGGAGTGTTTAGTTTTTGGATTACGAGGGTCTCTTAACATCTATTTTCTTATGGATTTATTTCACAAAAACTTGTAATAGTAGGAAAGAAAGGGGGAACAAGCACGCCCTCAAGAAATAATTTATTAATTATAACTCTCCTGTTCTAATCTCGTAAATTAGAATTTAAATTTTTGTATAATAAAAAATGATAACAAGCACCCTTGGAGAGAAATTATTTCACAAAATCTTGTCATTTCATTTCATTTCATTTCATTTCTCTCTCTCTCTTTTTTTTTCTTTTAATAAATAGAATTGGAAAAATGTCGGGTAGGATGAGTTTGAAATTAAGGTAAATTGCTACCAATTTGTAAGGTGAGCTTATTTCATTTCATTTATCTTTCTTTTTATTTTATTAAAAAATATATAAAATATCTTTTAAACTACGAGTGAAATATAAAAAATTTTTAAATTACAAAAAATATAAAAATATCCCCTCAACCACTGAAATATAAAAAATTAACACATCTGCTAAGGTCTGTTAAATTTTTTTATTAAAATCATGTGTAGCATGGAATAAAAATAATTAATTTATTTTCTATTAATTTTAAGATTTATTCATATTTTTAAATTAATTTTTATTAATTATTTTTATATTAAATTATGTTTTCTCTCCCCTATTGTATTTTGTTTGAAAGAATGGTTTTTGCTTTCTCCGCCTCTAAAGATTATGTTCAAGATTTTAGTTATATTTTCTGTCAATTTTATCAAAAACTTTTTAATTGAAAACTTGATCCAATGATTGTTGATGAAAAAATTGTAATATTAACAAACTGAAAGCTTGGAAGTTGTTGGAGTCGATTTTGGCCTCCACAAATGCATGCTCTTCTGACTCGAATGAGGAGTTTGTGCGGAGAGTGTTCGTTGGATTAGATGGAAAATCTATAAAAATCCCATCGGGGTTGACCTGGTGGGGGACTTCAATGCTCAAATCAAAAAAAGTAATGAAAAAAAAAAGGATTTGACCCAGCGGGGGACTCAAATCATCTCTTGGGAGATGTGGAGGCCATCTAACGTAAGACTTGTTCCTTATCTGTATTAGGATTTGACTGGACTGTCATTCAGAGGAGTGTAATTGGTAAACTTGTGATGAGAAGGAGGTCTTGGTCAGTTCCTTTTAAGTGATGGTTGTCGAGGTAAGCGACAACGTTCAATTTTTCCTATCCCATTTTGGCACTTATCGAATGTCTTAACTTCTTTGAATGCAATCTCTTTTTCTACTTGAGCATAAAGTTCTTGAATGGCTGGGGATTTTTCGTTATGGAGGTTTTCATCCCCGAGGGCTGTAAGCTAGTGTGCAATGTCGTTAGTGCGATGGAGTGGTCTAAACCAGAGACCTTCATCATCTCACTCTTAAACTTGTCTAGAAAGTCTCTTAAAGACCCGTTATCCCTTTGTTGTAGAGACAGGAGAGAGGTCAATTTCCTCTTGGCTCCTATGCTAATCACAAAATGGGTTTCAGACTATTGACGGAGTTAGGAGAAATCTTGATGTTGAATAGAGGGAGTGAGTTGAAATAGGTTAGAGCATTGCCCATGCCCTTCTAGATCATAGGGAAGTGATTTCACATGGCAACATCTTACATTTCTCTCAAGATCATGACCGTTACAAAGTGGGTTGCATGGTATCAAGGTTTGATGGTATCGTCACACCTCTCCACGCTAGGGAGGAGTACATCTCATGGCATGGGCTCGGTGAAGACTTTAGGATCAAAAGGAGAGAGACTAGTGGCATATGCGGTGGAGACTTTGTTTGCACTAACATGTTTCAACTTGGTGGTCATGAGATCCTAAACTTGTTTCCTTAGATCGTTTGGATCATGTTGGCAGTTGACCAAGGGTTCTCAATGTTTTCGGGGGTAGAGTCTGTGCATGTGCAATTGCTCTGATCTTTGGGGAAAGGACGATCCTTCTTGTTAACGAGTATGGCTAAGCTCTTTCAACTGCTTAGTCATCCCCTGTATCTTTGATTTGAGTTTCTTCATTTTTGAATGGTGAACTCTCTCAGGAGAGGTTAGAGTAGCAGGTGAAACTGGTTGTCCCGGGGTTGTTCTCAGGGCTGTGTAGCAAGCAAATGAGGATCTTCCTGGGGAAGCATTTCTGTTTGATATTGAGGGTGAATAGCCGGAATGTTTGGCTGGCTTTCAGGAGGTGTTGGTAAAGGTGTGTTTGTAGGATTGGTCCTCCGACTACAAACATGGCCTCTGTAGTGCTATCATTCCTTCTTCTTGGTAGCATGACAATTGAAAAGACAGTAAAACAGGCCGTGCAATGCGCTAGCTAAGGAATCAGTTTGTTTCCCACAAACGGTGCCAATTTGATAGAGGTGGGTTTGGTTCTATAGATACCTACTCCACTTGGTGCTGGGGAGTCTTTTGAGTATTCATAAGTAATATAACCTGCAAGTGCCGCCGGAGGGTGCTCCAATGGAGGAAACTTTGACACTCAAATTAAAAATAATAATTTTAAGAGAATGAGAAGCAAACTAAAAAGAGCTGCTAGAGAGTCTTGTGTTGTTTTTGTGTGAGAAGTATAGAGTTCCAGAGAACATACCTGGATGGATGGCTGCCGGTGCTAAATCTATATAGGATACGTGCATGGTAAGTTCTATATGTGCTTAGAGTTGTACAAACCCTAGTTTCCTTATAAAGATTACTGAGAATCTTCTGAAATTGTAGGGACTACAATCAAAGTTCGGTTGGGTATGGAAAGTTTAATATTATTGCAGAGATTTCTTACCTTATCGGGAGTGATTGCCGAGATTTGTTTCCTTTCTTAAAGAGAGAGAGAGACCTTCCTATATAGGAGATTCATATTTGATTGAGAAAGGTTTTGAGTTTGTTCGAGATTTACTTTCTTAATGAATAATCTCAAATTGTGCTTATCACATAATAGAATGAATTACTTTTGCATTTATGAAAGTGTCCATAGAAGAGTGGGATAATCAAGAGGCTGGGTATTGAGAGCTAAGATGATTGAGAGGGTTGAGAGGAGCGGTTGATCGGGAGAGCACTCAGTCGAGAGTTAGCAAGCATGTTTGGTCGTTGGACTATATTCTATCAACCGGAGATCTTCCGAGATTATAGGAGTCATAGTTGCAAATTTCCTATAAATTCAGAGTCCTCTAAGATAGAATAGTTTTTGTTGTTGTAGTGGGGATATGGAATTGTTGTTGTGGGGATATGGAAAAGTCTGAATCATTGTATTTGATTATAATCATCGAGGGTTGGCCCGGATGGATAATGATCGAGAGAGATGTTACATCGAGAGAGTTGGTCGAGGTAGAGGTTCTTACCGAACAAAGACCATGCGTGTGAGGGTGTTTGCCATAGGACCGTTTAGTGGTTTGTGGACTTTAGGATTATAGGCTTTGGTAATGGACCACCGGACCATATACCATTAGCATATATTGTTTTAAATGGGTGATGAGATTTAACTTGCATGTGCTTACAATTATCAAAATTGTCATCATAGGTTTATGACATTCACTTCACAAAAGTTATGACCACTCTATTTTTTTTTTTTTTTTGTGCCATGACCACTCCACTTTCTCTTCCTTTTGTTAATACGGTGAAAATATTTGAGAGCCACCCCCATTTTCTTCTTCTAGCTGGATCCCAAATGACTTAATTTCCATCTTATACTTGTGATATTGGTTATATGTCCGACTTGAGGATCTTGAATGCATGTTTTTTTGTGTAGTTAATCTAGGTATTTGTTGCTTCAGGAACCTCTTAAGGAAGTTAATCTCTTTGTTGGTCCTCTACCTCTCCCATGGACTTGTGTAGCGGAAGGGCCGATGCCCAACCGTATAGCCCAGGCACTGGCCTAGGCTATAGATCAGGTTGGTCCTTGTGTCGGGTTGAACTTACAAAACTCTGCGAAGGAAAGGTCCCTCATGCACATGAAGCTACATCTAAAATTATAGAAATTAAATCTGAAATTTCTTAAATATAAGAATAGTTTGACATGATATTTGCATTATGAAACATTTTTTTCTCTAATTGCCATGATATTTTATTTGCATTTGCATTAAAAGCATTATGAAACCCAAGAGCATCACTGTTGCCCTTATTATCTTACCATTTACTAGGTCTATATGACATACATGTTCTCTATTTTCACAAAATTAGAAGAATAGTTTCATGCACCTTGGTATTGGTACTAAAAAGATACTATCACACTAAATGGCTCAGAATGCTCATAATGCCTCGTGCAATCATGTACAAGCTTTGTACTGCCATTGTCAAATGGAATAAAGTCTTTTTACTCAAAGAGTAGATTACAAATGCTTAAACTATATTATATAAGTCTTGAATGGTAAGTAGTGACTGACATTGTTGAAGCAAATTTCAACTTCATAGCTAGACTATCCTTTTGGCTCAAATAGGGAATCTGTGTTATCATATCTGCTAGGTCATCTTCAATGAGGAGTCCTACAAAAACCCACTGGAGGTAGCTCCGACGGAGGTAACTCTGACACTCAAATCAGAAAAAGCGGGGAAAGGGAAAGAAAGACCGGAAGAGTCCGAGCTTTGTATAGTCTCTGTGGTTAGTATGTAAAGTATAGAGAGTGATGCACATAGCGATTTGCCTTTGCTTAGTGTATATAGTATGTGTGGCAAGTCTCGTACGTGTTTAGAGGTGTAAAAACCCTACTTACCTTGTGAAGAGATCACTTGAGATCTTCCAAGTTTGTAAGAATCATAGTCGTAGAATTTCTATAGAATTAGTGTCCTTTGAGTTATAAAAATTTCTGTTTTTGTCGCAGAAGTTCGAAAAAGTCTGAATTACTAAGGGATTTACTTCTTTATCAAGAGAGATTACAATAGATTCGTATTGGATTAAGAAATGTTCAAACTTATTTAAGATTTTTTTTCTTATCAGATAATCATGATTTGGACCTGTCGCATAATATGAATTATTTTTGTAGTGACCGAAGAGACCGAGAAGTCGAAGCAATGTGTAGAGAAAAGTAAGGTATCATTTGAGAGGTTTTTATCGAGAGACTTAGGTCAAGAGGGAGACTTTGTGTAACACCGACCCTCGGTGTATTCTATAGTGAATTCCATTTCATATATATATACATATATGTTGTTTCTATTATTACAGGTTCATGAATTTTCACAAAAAAAAAATGATATTTGACGGTAAAATACAAATCGGATCAATTTTGACTCAAAGAGATTCAAAACCTTAATTTCATATTAAATAAATTAAATTAGGTCTAATATAAGATTTTGGGCCTAGTATGAAATTATGAAAATTTTAGGGGTCAAATTAGAATTTTTATAAGTCAAAGGACTTGTTAGCAATTAACAAAACTTAAATGAAATGTGACAAGTGTATTCTTGTGTTGAACAAGTGTTATAGTGAGGAGGACAAGTGTTGGCCAAATGGAGATGAGAAAGGCAAGGTGGGCCAATGAGAACACATGCACACAAAAAAAAAAAGAACCAATCAAAACACATGCAATAGTCAAAATGATCCTATGGTTTAGATTAATTGGAGATTTGATCCAAGGGTGGTGACTTATTAACACAATAATAAAAGAAGAAGGCCTTAGAATGCTTGTTCATTCTTCCCAAATTCGTGAGAACAAGGAGAGAAGCAAGAGAGGAAGACAAAGAAAGTGAGGTAAGAAATTTTATCCTGTCTTACTTTAAATGTTATTTCTGTCCCTGATTCATCTCTGTTTTAAGGCATCTTAGAGCCAGAATTTGAAAATGTGATAGTTATATGAATTGTAGATCTAAGTCTTATCTTTCGAACGAGGTAAGAATCACTAAATTCTGATGCCTGTGCCAAAAGTTATGGCACTTTTCCTGAAACTCGACATAGAAGCGTCCTGTTTCGAACCTTGACAGTAGTGAGTAAAAACGACCCCTCTCCAGTCTTAGTTTGAAGAAACACAAAACATGAAAGTTATAGATATATGCCTTGTCTATAACATATAAAACTTTCAGCTATTTCGCATGAGGAAATTGAAAGTTATACAATTTTCCTTAAAACTGTGTTGACAGAAACTGTATGTTTCACTAAAACGTATCTGTCTTGTTCATGAATTTTGTTCAACCCCTTCCAGACATATTTAGATAAAACTCAAAACACGAAAGTTGTAGATCTACATCTTAGCTATAACATGTTAAAATTTAATTAGACTTTGATGAGTATGATGAAAGTTATAGCTTCTGTACGAAAACTGGACAGAATCTGAAACTTAAATATGGCTGTAACAAAATGAGGCTTACCGGGAATTCTGTGATTTGAATCTGAGGAAGTGTGCAAAATGAAAGTTATAGTGCTGTCCTTTAGCTTTAAAATGAGATAAGAATCATCTGATTTGGATTGGTATAGCCAAAGTTATAGTCTGTTTTCCATGACTGCGCAGGTTAAAAATCTGCGGACTGTTTGTCTCCCTAAGAGTTATTTGAGTTGAACGGAGGGGACACTTGATTTACGCTTTGTGGAAATATTGGGGAGTACGTTATCCTCCCCTAACGGTGAGTGGGACTTGACATCTACTTTTAATTAATACCGTGTTTTAAAAAAACTTTCAAAAGCATGATTTAAAATGGTATGATTGATCTATTCTCCTGGATTTATGAAAATGTTTTGTGATATATGGAGTGTCCCAACTTGTTTATATCGATATGCATCCATGATTTTGATACTTGATGATTGTGCCACACTTTGATATATCCACATGATTTTATACTTTCATTGCACATTGGCACATGCTTTTGACATGATAAGGCTTGATGATTTGGCTTAAGATATGTGATTTGGGCTGGATGCCCCTGTGGATACTGTGATGATGATGATATGCTTCCTATAGCATTCCGTAGCTACGAAGGACATTTGGTAGAGGCACCTGTTGTGCCCGGATACGCCTCTGCAGGGGGTATCCGCCAAATCGTCATACATATTGTATGGACAGTCGTCGGTTGAACCACTCCGGAGAGGACCTTGGTAGGTCTAGCACCGGCGGGTTTCCATACACGCTTGATCCTTGATACGTGTACGATATATATATACAGGCTAGTTGGAGTAGTCTGTTGCCAACGTTGGGGTAGAGAGCCTTATTTTATTACTTGCACTGTGAAAACCCCCAACGTTGCCCGTCCTTGGCCATGGTCGGCCCTTGCCGGGATATTTTCGGCTGGCTCTATACGATATAATGGACATACATACTGGATGCATATTTGATTTGATACGTATGCTGTGAATGATTTATTGAGATGTCATAATATTTTTTTTGCATACTATGGATTTATTGGGACATAATTTTGGCACTCCTAATTCACCCAAAAATTAATTGTAGCATGTCATTCCCCCCGACTTGCTAAGTACCAACCCCCTCTCTATGGTACTCACCCCTCACATTTCCCTCCTACAGGGGTAGACTCGGACCGAGAGATTTGTGTGCATTGTTGTATTGGATATTCTTTGGAGACTACTGGGCCGGGGTATGACTACCCGCTCTTCCACTATATATTAAGGTTATTGTTTCATCTTGAGAAAGTTAGGATGACCATTGTATTTGTTTAAATTGGGATGACTGTATTTATAATTCTTCTGGTCTGTATAAGGTTCACTCTCACTCATTTTAATTTACATTGAGGCATACATGTATTGTTTTTATCACTTGGGGATCTTTGTGATTTGGAAACTTGGATTATGTGAATGTTACAGCCTTACGGTGCTTTGATGTGCGGGACGTGGTGCCCGTGCATCTAGGTGCCGCGGCGGGCTCGTTGCGTGCCTGGCTCGGGAGTGGGTCGGGGCGTGACACTTTGACCAAAACAAAACCGATTGTGTAAGCCAAAAGACCGCTTAGTAATTTGTAGGCTTTATGATTATGGGTTGACTAAAACTTTATGGTAATTGACTGTTAGACTATGTACCATCATTTGTCCTCCACTCTTAATGTTATTTCATAAAAGGAGCACTATGAGTAGAGAAAAAGGCTCTAAAGTGGTGCATTTAGTGAAAAGGGCACTAAGTCATAGCATTAAATATTGTAGATATTGGGGGTTTGAAAAGTTGTGAAGTGGAAAAGACATAGAGGTAGTGTATGTTGGTGAAGTAGAAAGGGCATGAGAATGGAACAATTGTGGGTAAGTGGAAAAGATGCGACTGGGTAGCATTAAATGTGAGATGTATTGCCTTAGTTTTGAAGCGTGCCACTTTGATTGTTGAGAATCGTATTCAACACGCCTCCCATGGTTATAAATAATAAAGGGCGGTCATTGGAGTGTCTTAATTCATTGTATGGGTTGACGTTATGGGCTTTGTTTTCATTCATGAGTGGCGAAGTTTGTGAAAAATGGGGATGGTGTGGGGTTTTGAATCACCATAGCATTTTAGTATCAGCGAGAGGAACAAAGGGATTTGTATAGTGATTCTTCTACATCCTGTCATTAGTGGGATGTTTTGGAAAGTTATTTGTGAAATGGGATCCATGGTATAGTTATGGAGAGGATGTGAGGACTATCAATATGAGATTCCATCATTAAGGGAATTAGCGATGTGAGGTTCCATCACAACATTCGGAAACCCAAAGTCACGATAATTCGACATCGGTGTTTCAAGGGATCTTGCAATAGGTGAAAACGCTTCCACCTTCCTTACGTTCCCCCTTCCTTTTGAGTCCTTTGGAAGGTGGAAGCGTTTTCCCCTACAAGATCATAGGGGAATGGTAAAGCAATAGGTGCAATAGGTGGCTGGTAATTGAGGATTGTTGACGTTCCTTGGGCCAAGGAGTGGGAAGATTAAATATATGAAGTTGGAATTGGGAGAAAGAATCTAGTTGTCAAGTTAAAGATTCAAGCTAAGGTTTATTGCTATGGAGTTATCCCGTTCTCTCCCTATAATCATCGGCGACTCTAACCGCTATACAAAGGAAGGAATTAAGGGAGAAGAAGTATCTTGATGCAGTCTATCTTTCTTTGCAATTTCCACATGGTGTATTTTATTTCCTACGTATTTCCCCCTCCCCAACTATGTACTCTTGATATGTTAACATCATGTTGTGCTGAAGTTAAATATACTTGTTATTTCTGCTTCCACTTGTATAGATTCTGACATATACGAAAATTTGGATGAATAAATGAGTAAAGGATTTTCTCTTCTTTGGTACTATCATGTTCTCATTACTTGATTATGTATTGGGATAAAAGGCTTGAGTTTAACATTCCTTTGATTGGATCTTAACCAAAAGGTCATGCAAGAGGTGTAAAACCGAGAGATGAACAAGATGTGTGATTGAGAAACTAAGTGTCGTATCTTGCTAGGACCTACATAAGGCATAAAATCAAGAGAGTGTATGTGCCCGTACTTGTAGGAGGCATGTAGAAGGTATAAAGCCAAAGAAGTGAGTGTAGAACTCTTATTTAGTATAAGGCTAAGAGCTTGTGGTAGCCACTTACTCAGTAGTTAGATCCTGTGTATTGGCGATAGAATGGGTGCGGAACCTATGTGTGGTGTGAAGCCGAGAGATTGTGGAAACCATAGACTTGAGAGTTAGATCTCGTATATTGGCAATAGGATGGGTGCAGAACCTATGTGTGGCGTGAATCCAAGAGATTATGGGAATCACCTGCTCAAGAGTTAGATCTCTTATATTAGCAATGGGATAGGTGCGGAACCCACAGGCGGTGCAGAGCCAAGAGATTGTAGGAATCATCCGATCAAGAGTTAGATCCTGTATAATGGTGATAGGATGGATGCGGTATCCATGGGCGACAGGGAATCAAGAGATTGTGGGAGCCATCTACTCGAGAGTTAGATTCCATTTATTGGTGATAGGATAGGTATGGAACCCATGGGCGGCAAGGAGCTAAGAAATTGTGGGAGTCACCCGCTCGGGAGTTAAATCCTATATATTAGTGATAGGATGGGTGTGGAACCCATGTGCAGCACGGAACTAAGAGATCAATCCTGCAATGAGTAGAGTGATGAAACAGGGACTTGCGAGAGTAGGGGTCCAAACCTATCATAGATGATAAATAATGTTAGAATAATGTTATTGTTAATAAACCAGAACATATATTAAAAGTTAGGAAGATGACAAGAATTACTAATATTATACATGCAAATTATCTAAGTTCCATATTCTTGCAGCAGCAGAACAATCTAAGTGATTGAGTTGGCGTATTCCTGGATGAATTATCGAACGCACTCAATATGGACATTCCCAATTTGGTACGAGTTTTCCTCCTGACTATGGCTGTCCTGTCATCTCTACTTTGTGTAGAACTATGTCTCATGGTTTGAACATTCCAACCCTCACCCTCCTGTTATAATATCGGGTAGCTACTGTTGATAGGCGGCCGTCTGAGCAAATACAACATCTCATAACTCCGGTAAGATGTCCAGTCTCTCGCGTAGTGAGGGCTCATTTGACTCGGGGGCGATATTGGTCTATGCGTAGTGATTGGATGCATGTCTCCACTAGTAAATCACTTCACACTCATAGATGAAAATGAACGGTGTTTCCCTTGTGGTCATTCTGGATATAGTTCTGTGGACCCAAAGGATTTTGTAGAATTCATCTACCCAACGACCCTTTGCTTCATCCAATGCTATTTTGAGCCCATACAGGATTTTTTCGATTAGTCACTTTGATAAGGCTATTGGCTTGTGGATAGGCGACAAAGTAAAGCGGTGCTAAATTTTGAGCTTACTATAAAACTCTTGGAAGTTTTTATTATTGAACTATTTTTCATTGTCAGTGATAAGGATATGGGGTAAACCAAACATGGTAATGATGGATGTCCATACGAATTTTGGATCTTGTCTATTGTTATCTGGGCTCAAGTTCAGCTTCTATACATTTAGTGAAATAGTTAATGGCGACTATAAGGAATTTCTAATGCTGCCCAATGGCCGGTGGAAATGATCCAAGTATGTCCATCTCTCACTGCATGAATGATCATGGACTTACGAGTGGACAGAGTTAAGAGAAGGGTTAATGAGGCACCAAGGAGAAGTGTTGACATTTATCGCATCGTTTGATGTATGCTTCCACTCGGTAATTACAAGAGTAACAATAATTAAGAATTTAAAATAAAAACATTTATAAATGTTGCGTTTAAACGAGCTAAATGAGTTAACTTACATGTGCATACAATTATCATAATTATCATAACAGGCTTCTGATATTCACTTCACAAAAGTTATGACTCTTTTCTTTTTTTTTTTTTTTTTTTTTTGGCACCATGACCACTCTACTTTCTCTTCCTTCTATCATTATGGTGAAAATACTAGAGAGCCACCCCCATTTTCTTCATCTAGCTGGATCCCAAATGACTTAATGTCTGTCTTATACTTGCTCTTTTGGTTGTATGTCCCACTTGAGGTTTCAAACATGTGTTTTTTTTTTAAAGTAAATCCTGGCATTTGTTGCTTCAGGAACCTCTTAAGGAAGTTGATCTCTTTGTTGGTTCTCTACTGTAGACTTGTATAGCGCAAAAGGGCACATGCCCAATCGTACAGCCTAGGCTACGGATCAAGTGGGTCCTCATGTCGGGTTGAGTTTACAGGACTCGGTCGAGGACGGGTTCCTCACACATGTGAAGCTACCTATGAAATTATACAAAATCGGAAACTGATTAAATAGAAGAATAGTTTGGTCCTTATAAGTACAACTAAATGATAAAAAAATCTTACAGTACAAAAAAAACCCCTTTACCAGCGGCCAAAAACCGCTGGTAAAAGACTCAAAAGCCGCTGCCAAATGATTTGGTGTCTTCTCCAGCGGCCAGTTTTTCCGCTGCCTATGCGGGCACTGAGAAAAGACTATGCCAGCGGCCACTTGGCCGCTTAGCGAGCTAGCCCGTTGGTGGGCTCACAGGATCGCAGCCAGGCTTGCTGGCCACAGTGGGCTGCAGTGGGCTGCAGTGGGCTCGCTAGTCAACAGTGGGTTTCGTGGGTCAGTAGTGGGCTTCGTGGCCTGGAGGGCTCTCACGGGCTAGGGCTCGCGCTCGCGAGCTGGATAGAGCTTGTAAGTGGATCGCGCGCTTACGCTTGTGCTGGGGCGCGCTTGCGTTCGTGCTGTGGTCGCTCGCGCTCGAGCAGGGGTTGCGTGCGCTCGAGCAAGGTTCGCGTGCTGACCTCGGGCAGTGTGTTGCGCGCTGGAGCGCGCTCGTGCTCGCGCTCGTGCACAGGTGCGCTCCCGAGCAGGCGCGCGCTCGATCAGTCACGCGCTAGTGCTCGTGCTGGCGTGCGCTAGCACAGGAAACGTGTGCTCGCGCTGGTACAGGGAGGACCGTGTTGCAGGCTGGCGCTCGCGGTGTGGAGCACTCGGGCAGAAGGTTCAGCGCAGTGGTACTCTCGTGCGAGGAAGGAGGCGCTACAGGCTAGCGCGCTCACGTGAGGAGGGAGGAGTAGCGGTGGTGGGTGGCGGAAGGGAGAGACCACGACGGAGGAGAAGAGCGACGGCGGAGGAGAAAAAAGAGAGAGAGAGAGAGAGAGAGAGAGAGAGAGAGAGAGAGAGAGAGAGAGAGAGAGAGAAGAGATTAGTGCTTTTAAACCCTAATCCAATTTGGGGATTTTTTTTTCCGGTGTTACATTTTCTAACCCCCTAAAATCAAGTTTCATCCTTGAAACTAAAAGAGGACTAAACTGCATGCAACTGGGGGTACTGTCTCCTCATAGCTTCCTCGAGTTCCGAGGTCTCCTCCTCATCACTTTTTCACAAAATTCAAACCAATGTAACTTCCTTGCTCCGCAGCCTTCTGACCTGCCGATCTAGAATAGCCACTGGCTGAACTGGAAAACTAAGATCATCTCGTAACTCAATAGGTGGAGGCTCAAGTACATGAGAAGGATCAGCCAAGTATTTCCTGAGTACTGAGACATGGAATACGTCGTGAATATGAGATAGTTTATCTGGCAGCTCCAATCTATATGTCACACTCCCGACCCTCTCAAGGATACGTAAGGGCCCAATATATTTGGGACTCAACTTACCCTACTGCTTGAACTGTATAATCCCCTTCTAAGGAGATATCCTCAAGAAAACCAAATCTCCCGTAGCAAACTCAAGAGGTAGCCGCCTACGATCAGTATACGTCTTCTGTCTGTCCTGTACGGCTTTCATCCGCTCATGGATGACCTTAACTTTATTCTTTATTTGCTCAATCAACTCAACACTATTGAGACGCCGCTCTTCGACCTCATCCCAACATATTGGAGTGCGGCACTTCCTGCCATACAGTGCCTCATACGGGGGCATCCTTATACTGGCCTGATAACTGTTATTATATGCAAATTTGACCAATGGAAGGTGTCGATCCCAACTACCCTGGAAATCTATCACACATGTTCTCAGCATGTCCTCCGGGGTTTGAATAGTCCTCTCAGACTAGCTATCCGTCTGAGGATGTTATGCCGTACTGAAGTTCAATCTATTATCCAATGCCTCCTGCAACTTGGGCCAAAACGTAGATGTGAACCTGGGTCCCTATCTGAAACAATCGACACAGGCACCCATGAATCCAAACTATGGTATTAATGTAGAGACGTATCTACGCCTCTAAGGAATAGTCACCGCGGATAGGGATAAAATGTGCAGATTGGTGAGTCGATCGACAATCACCCAAATCGCATCATGTCGTGTAGAAGTTCACGGCAACCCCATCACGAAACCCATAGTAATATGCTCCCATTTCCATTCAGGAATGGGAAGAGGCTGCAATGTGCCCGCTGGACGCTGATACTCGGCCTTCACCTGCTGGCACACCAAGCATCGTGCCATAAACTCTGGAATATCCTTCTTCATACCTGACCACCAATAGCTAACTCTGATGGTCCGGTACATCTTCGTACTCTCGGGATGTATAACATATGCAGAAGAATGTGCTTCCTCAAGGATAGCACACCGAAGATCACTATCGGTCGGGACACACACTCTGTCTCTAAATACCACGAGTCCATCATCACGGACTCTGAAGTCTCCACTCTCAGCTCAGCGGACTCTATCCGTAATACCCTGAAACTCCTTATCCGTACTCTGGAGCTCTCTGATACGATCGAACAAAGTCGACCTGACCTCAAATTTGGCTAGTAAGCCTCCCTGATCATCCTTAGTCAAACTGACTTCTAAGCCTCGGAGTCCCACTAAACAAGAAAGGTAGGCTTTCTCTGTCGACTGTGAGAAGATGTTGACTTCCGACTCAAAGCATCTACTACAACATTTGCCTTGCCCTGATGATAGTCAATAATGAGGGCATAATATTTGAGGAGTTCTAACCATTTTCTCTGTCTCAAATTCAGCTCCTTTTGGATAAATAGATATTTCAAACTCTTGTGATCTGTAAATATCCTGCAGGTCACCCCATAAAGATAATGCCGCCATTTTTCAATGCGAAGACTATGGCTGCCAACTCCAAATCATGTGTCGGGTAATTAATCTCGTGTTTCTTCAGCTGTCGTAAGGCATATGCAATAACCCGACCATCCTGCATCTGAACACAACCCAATCTCTGTCGACTAGCATCACTGTACACTATATACTCCCGACTACTAGTGGGAAAGGTTAAAATAAGAGCGGATTTCAACCGTTGTTTGAGCTCCTGGAAGCTCACCTTACAACGATCATCCCAAACAAACTTGACCCCCTTCTGGGTCAATCTCGACAACGTAGCAGTTATCCAGGAGAATCCCTCTACAAATTTACAATAATATCTGGCCAAACCGAGAAAATTACGAATCTCGGTAACTATTTGTGGCTGCTCCCACTTCACTATAGCCTCCTCAACCTTTCGCGGATCAACATAAATACCCTCCGTGGAAACAACGTGCCCCAAGAATCTAATTTGTCTCAGCCAAAACTCACATTTCGAGAATTTGGCATATAACTGTTTCTCATGAAATATTTGCAATACCACCTGAAGGTGCTCAACATGATCTTCATCACTCCGAGAATATATTAAGATGTCATCGATGAATGCGATGACGAACCGATCCAATTAATCGTGAAAAACTCGGTTCATCAGATCCATAAAAGTAGCTTGGGCATTAGTCAGCCCAAACGGCATGAATAAAAACTCGTAATGGCCGTATCGGGTGCGAAAAACTGTCTTGGGCACATTCTCAGCTCGAATTCTCACTGATGATAACTCAAACGGAGATCAATCTTAAAGAAAACCCTGGCTCCCTGCAGCTGATCAAACAAATCATCTACACGTGACAAGGGATATCTATTTTTGATAGTAACTTTGTTTAATTGCCTGTAGTCCACACAAAACCAAAATGTACCATCCTTTTTCTTTACAAACAGCACTGGAGCGCCCCAAGATGAGGTGCTCGGGCGAATAAACCCATTGTCTAGAAGTTCCTGTAACTGAGTGTTAAGCTCTCTCAGTTCAACAGGCGCCATTCTGTATGACAAAATAGAAATAGGATTGGTCCCTGATATTAGATCAATCTCGAAATCGAACTCCCGAACTGGTGGTAATCCGGGAAGTTTCTTGGAGAACACATATGGAAACTCCTGCACCACAGGGACATCTTCAAGCCTCGGTCCCTCAATGGTGGTGTCGATAACATAAGTTAGATAAGCTGCACAACCATGGCGTACCAAGCGTCTGGCCTTCATAACCGAGATAATACTGCGGGGCAACACTCGTCTCTCGTCCCGGAATACTAACGGTGGCTACTCGGACCTCCTAAACTCAACCTCCTTCGTGAAACAATCCACGGAAGCTCGTTGTAAACTCAGCCAATCCATCCCTAGGATGGCATCGAAATCCGTGATAGGGAGCGGAATCAGATCTGTCTCTAATACTGTCTCCCCAATACTGACTTCACAGCCCCTATAGACTGTATCTCGAACGATATGCTTGTCAAGAGGAGTGACTACCATAATCTCCTCATCAAGTGGCGAGAGAGGTCTATCAGAATGGCGAGCGAATGTGTCGCTCACATAGGAAAACTTTGACCCGGTATCTATAAGAATACGGGCGTCGATACCGAATATTCGCATGGTACCTAAAAGTAAGAAAAAGATCAACAGAATTTAAAATGCGAAGAAAAAATGAACGAATATATATATATCAAACTAGTTAAGTTTCAAAATCTTTAACTAGTCAAAACTGTACATCGACATCCATGATATACAAAAAGGTCATACAGAAAGTACAACAAAAGTACTATATTGAGGGGTATGTAGGAGAATTACCCATAATAATATTAGAGTTTGCCTGTGCATCCTCCTGTGTCATCGCAAACACACGAGTTTGGGCCCTAGGCTGCTTTCGTGACGATCATGGCACTATATTACTTTTGGCTCAGTCCGGGGAGTGGTAAAAGCTGAGTGCGCAGGTGCCCCCTGCTTGCCTGTGCTAGACGTACCAGTACGACTCTGTAAAGTCAATCCTCCTCGACCTAAATCGAGACAAACACTCCTAACATGACCTTGCTTCCCACACTGGAAGCAAGTAACTGGTACTTTACATGCCCCAAAGACATGGTGGCTACTGCATCTACGGCAGAAATGCAGTTTTTGTGTAGTAGACTGTGTAGAGACACTAGAGACTGGTGCCCTAAAACCCTGTGGTCGAGGTCCCTATCCCGGTGCTGCTGGTCTGAAGCTAGAAGAACCTCCGGGATATCCAGAACCTCTACCTTTCTTCGATGACTGTCACCCTGTGACCCAGTCTTCCTCTTTTGGTGACTCTCCCTCTGTCTAGTCTCTGCTCGGACGATCTCTTCCGCTCGATACGCTGAATCAATCACCTCTAATAGTGTAAAAGAGGGAGTCACCGTCATATACTCCATGATACTCAATTGGAGGCCATCTTCAAACTTAAATCTCATTTGAGCCAATGTAGCCATGTCGAGGACAAAGGCTGCTAGTCGTCTAAGTTCAGCCTCGTACTCTGAAACTGATCTCGTCCCCTAGCGTAAATGCAGGAACTCCATCCTCATCCGGTCCTGTTGGAACAGGGTAAAGTACTTGCGGTCGAACTCTAGTAAAAAGTTCTCCCACCATAGGGTCTGTGTAGCACTGTCACAGATAGCCTCCCACCACGAGAAGGCATCTCCGTCAAGGAGTCTCTCAGCAACTCTCAATCTGAACTCCTTTGACAACCCCAAATCCGTAAGGATCCTACGAATCCTGTTGATCCAGTGTTTCACCGCTACGGTATCACTGGATCTTGAAAAGTCTATGCATCTCCGTCAAGGAGTCTCTCAGCAACTCTCAATCTGAACTCCTTTGACAACCCCAAATCCGTAAGGATCCTACGAATCCTGTTGATCCAGTGTTTCACCGCTACGGCATCACTGGATCTTGAAAAGTCTATGCATCCGAGCTGTCGAGACTCTTTCACCAACTGCGTGAGCTCGTGAATGCACCTCAAAGTAGCCAACGTCTCATCGGTCGGAGTAGAAACAGAAGGACCGGCCACCGAAGGAGGAACCGGTGCTATAGGTGTAGGTACGGCCACAGGCGCGGTCGCTGGAGTCTGTAATGGAGATGGTGGCATCTGCGCCCCATATCTATTGTATCACTCCTGCCATTGCCTCAAGGTATCGAGTGGTGGTGGAGGAATTTCGGCTGTAACAGTCGGTGGAGGTGTTGGGGGTGGCGCTGGTGAGCGTGCTCGGGTAGAGGAAGCATCCTCTGGCACTCGTGGCACCTTGGGTGCCCTAGGTGTATCAGGCACTAAAAGACCTTCAAGTGAGGCGAATCTAGCATCTCTCGTACCACGTCTAGGTGGCATAATTTTACGAAAAGAAAACATTTTTATTAGATAGAAATCAAATATTAGGGTTAGTTGCTCCATAACTAACCCCCTAAAAAAATGAATTAAGTATTTGAATGTAAAATAATGGGTTAAATGCGTTATATATCCAACTTCATAACATAGATGAACTTATATGCCTATGGTCAAGTATGAGATTTTAAATGACTGTATGAAACTTTCTAATGTATTAAGAACTTTTCATATACTTGGGAAGACTTTTACTACTATCTTTTCTCTAACCTAGACGCTCTGATACCAATAGAACTGTCATGTCCCAAACTGGGATCGTGAACAGCCGCCCGTCACCCCTGGATGCCGGCTGTATTTTTATAGAAAATCGGGTAAAAGTTCCCCATAAATCGGAAGTTTCCCGTGTATAATTAAACCTGCATATTCAAAATCAACCTGTAATTTAAACAAATGGTCATCTTGGTTTCTTCAAAATCAACAAATTCCACCCCAAACATCTAGGACAACGCAAGACTATAAAATTTCCAACAATTCTAGCCACAAACCTCTACTGTCATGCCTAATTAGAGTATGAGCAGCCGTTACACCGAGCGGATCTAAATTTATGCAATGTATAATACATTTTCCAAATAGAAAGTTTAAAACGCTTATAAATACCTCAATGTGAGTAAAATGAACCAAAGTGAGAGTTATGCACATAATTACTCATAAGTTATACAGTCATCCCATAATATACACAGCTAACTACCGACCAAAATGCCAAGATCTCACAGGGTTGAAATAAAATAAAGATTTCATATTTCTATTTGAAGTAAATCTCACTGTCGTGAATACCAAATCCGCCCTAAAGTCTGTAACGTCGTTCTATCACAACAAATATGTCTGAGGAGGCAAAAGAGGGGTGAATATCATGGGAAGATATTCATTGAGTGAGGGGGATAATATCAAGTATAAATAGTGAGTGAACCATTGGAGTGTCAAATAATATCATTCGAAACAAAAATTTACATTTCGTAGCAAAATATGATATGTTTAGCAATTTGAAATCATTTAATCAATCACACGATAACAAATATGTATGTATCCATTTAAAATCAAGTAATATCAGAGCGAGCCAAAAATGGTTCTGGCAAAGGTCAACCGTGACCAAGGACAGGTGTATCGGGGGTTTTATTATGCATAGATTTTAAAACGCTTTACCCTGACGTTAGCCATGAGTTCACTGTGACTAACTCATCATCGTGTATAGGACCCCGCCCGATACTAGACAGTAGCGTCACACACGTACTCCCCCTACATGGGTTCAACCGGCCGCGCCTATAACCCTTAGAATAAATGACGTTTACGAATACTTACTGCAGAAACGTATTCGGACAATTTGTGCCTCCACAAACGCCCTTCGTAGCTACAGAATCATCAATATCATCATCATAGTATCACAAGGGCACAACGTCCTAGGGCACAATGTCCCATAAGTAAAATCATATCATCGCATAAATAGTGGGCATCCAACCCACATAGTTCATCAAAGCATTTCAAATCTGCGTGACAATACATTTTATCAAATCATTTCAAACAGCATATCAATACAACGGTGGAAAAGGAAATTTTAAATTTTCAAATAATGACACAATTTTTGTTTCATTTCAAACCATGGATGCATAGTTATCATAAACATAATTCAAGACACTCCAATAATCACAAAACAGATTTGAAATTTAATATCATACGCCAAATCAATGCATATCAAAAGTATGTTTTATCGAAAATACGACAAAAAACACGTTTTACTATTTTATGCAAAAATTAGGGTTCCACTCACATATCTAGGGAGGGTGGTCACTCCCTATTTTTCAAAGCAATTCAATTGATTTCTCGAGTCTCCAAAAGACAAATTTAATCAAATTATCAAATTTTTATATCAAATAAAATCCTAATAAGGGATTTTCAATTTTTCCTTTCCAATTTAATATAATCTTAATTTACACAATCATTTATAAATTCTCATTTTATCAAATTTCGAATCATTAGGCTCACCAATGATCAAATTTTCAATATTTCTCATTTTCTCTAATTTTCCTCGAATTTAACACATTTCCAAATAAATATATAACTTCTGATTTTAAATTCAATATAAAATCAACAAAATTTATTCAAATTTTGAAGTGAGTGCGTTTCTCTCACCTAGGCTTCCCCGGGTTTCAGATCTAACTGTCGTTCGTCCGTCGGATTGGTCTAAAACCTGTAATATTTCTAAATTTGAAATATATTAGCAATAACTAAATTTCTAATACCAAACTCTAAAATTTCAATCAAATCATAGTTATTACCTGCAATGAAGATACAGGTAAGCTCTCGAAAGGGAAAGCTGGTTGCGAGCTCGCGGGCCGTCGCGGGCTCACAGGCTGGTGGGCTGGCGGCCTAGCGGGCTGGCCCACTAGTGGGCTTGCAGGCTCGCAGCCCTGCTTGCTAGCCGCAGTGGGCTTCGTGGGCCGCAATGGGCTCGCGGGTCAACAGCGGGCTTTGTGAGTCAGCAATGGGCTTCGTGGCTTGGCGGGCTCTCATGGGCTAAGGCTCGTGCTCGCGAGCTGGATCGAGCTAGCGAGTGGATCGCGTGCTGGAGCGCGCTCATGCTCATGCTGGGGCGCGCTCACGCTCGTCTTGGG
Source organism: Dillenia suffruticosa (assembly GCA_033439265.1). Lineage (NCBI taxonomy): Eukaryota > Viridiplantae > Streptophyta > Magnoliopsida > Dilleniales > Dilleniaceae > Dillenia > Dillenia suffruticosa. The sequence continues at coordinate 7,692,509 of JAVTVX010000027.1, forward strand.
GTCGCATGCACTCGAGTAGGGGTCGTGCGCTGAGCTCGTGTAGTGAGTTGCGCGCTGGAGCGCGCTCGCGCTCGTGCGCTGGTGTACTCCCGAGCAAGCGCGCGCTCGGTCAGTCGTGCGCTAGTACTCGTGCTGCAGTGCGCTGGCATGGGAAACGCACGCTAGCGCTGGTGCAGGGAGGACCATGTTGCAGGCTGGCGCTCGCTGGGAGACTGTGCTCGCGGTGTGAAGCGCTCGGGCAGAAGGTTCAACGCAGTGGCGCTCTCGCGCGAGGAAGGAGGTGCTGCAGACTAGCGCGCTCATGCGAGGAGGGAGGAGCAGTGGCGGTGGGTGGCGGAAGGGAGAGACCGCGGCGAAGGAGAAGAGCAGCGGCAGAGGAGAAGAGAAAGAGAGAGAGAGAGAGAGAGAGAGAGCGAGAGAGAGAGAGAGAGAGAGAGAAAGAAGAGATTAGGGCTTTTTAGCCCTAATCCAATTTGGGAATTTTTTTTTTCTCGGTGTTACAAAACACCTTTGCAACCGAGAATTCTTTGGGGCCATAACAATACTCTCTTCCCATACCACACCTCTTTCCCTGTCTCGCATATAATGAACCTCTTTGGGGCCAGATTTCTGTGGTCCTTACCTGCCATGTTGGATTTAATCGCGCATGTAGAAGCGTGAATTAAATAGTATCGGAATTTTCGGGATAAATACCTCTATTGGGCGGTCTCCAAAATCCACAATGTCGCGATGTCCCTCGAACGGATCGCACGGTCGGATGGTGATCACGCAATCGAACCACCACCTCAAATCCACGACGCCTCAAGCCTCGTGTCCGGTGAATCGTCTGACGATGGGAGATTTTCCTACGCGAAAATCTCCATCCCTCTCTTTATTTTCTCTCTCTAGAGAATTTGTAAAAAACCCTAGCCTTGGTTTCCTCCATTGTTCCTTCTCACAGAAGGAAGGCAAGACCAATTTTCTTAATTGGTGGGGGGTTACCAAAAAAATATTGGTTAATGGTAATTAGGGATGGGAATTACCCCATTCCTTAATTACCCAAATGCCTATAATGAGCATAAATAACCAACATCTCCCACTTGCACATGAGGGCATTTTATTTCCGTCAATCACAAGATCGCAACTCATGCGATCTATCACATCACCCTACTGGACCTTCATACTGGATTGGGCGTCGTGCGACCGGCGAGTGCACCTGCAAGCAAAGACTTCTCGATACACCTGTTAGGATGATCGAGTAGTCACTGTTAGTATAAAAATAACTCGCTATACCCCAGACTCAATGCATTTACATCCATCGAGCCACTTTCCTCATCGAAAGTGATCCCCAATCAATTTGCTCAACTATGTATTCATTATTATGTTTGAATCCCAACATGGATTAACATAATAGGTCGACCTATGAATACATGACAATGATGTAATGTCTATTGGCCTTCTTTTTCCCAAACTCGAATCTATCGGTCTCAATTCAGCTGCTTTCCTAGACCTGCCCCTTAGACCTCAATTTATCTTCCGGGCCATAGGTAAACAGACTAAAGTAGCAACACTGAACCAATACTTCTAGAGACAGCCGAAAGTAATAAGGGCATAAGAGATCCCACCCAATGGATCTCAGGTCTCACACAGTGGGAACGAGGATCTAGATCAAACTATTGTCTCAAATAATAGCTCCCACTGTCCCATAGTCGTCTCATCACACGTGGTATGAAACACGTGTCACAGTGTTATTCCCCCATCTCTCAAAGGGCATATGTCAGATTTCTCTAACACTGTACAGGTATGGGACTCAGTCTACACATAAGACTTTACCTAGATATCTCAAAGAGAGTATCTCAGAGACAATATCACAAATCGTAGGTGATATTTGAGATCTCAAACCTGGCTACTTACAGGCAACATGGATGTGGGTATTTCCATGTCAGTCATATCGCATATGACCTCTTCCTGAACACATATCAGGGCGACTTATGTTCTAGTAGGGCTACTCTCAAAGCCTCTTACAACTAGAATCCGTCTCATCTCCGCTCACTCAGAGTCGGAGGTGGTCACTCGTGTGAGAGAGTCGACCACGCCTGCCTGACATATCTTTTATTACAAGATCATACTATATGACAACAAATGATGCATGAAATAAATATGTGACTCAATAATGCATACATGTCATATATTAAAATAAGCATCTAAAACAGTATATAAGAAGAAATGTTAAAGTACACTAAACCCAATGATTCCTTATCTCACAAAGGAATCTCTCACAACGGGTTTTCTGAAGAGATCAGCTCTCATGCTGTATTTCAAGGTGTACTTAGATGTCACAATACCCTTCTCGGTAATATCTCTCATAAAGTGGTCTTCGGTATCAATGTGTTTGGCTTTACTATTATACTTAGGGTCTCATTTGTTGACAGTGTCGGTCTGATTATCACAATAATCATCACTGACCTCCCACTATCTGTCACAACCTCTAAGTCTTCCAGAAAAATTCTGAAGCCAACCATTCTCATGAACTGCAATTGAGCATACTACAAGCTCAGTCTCTATCATAAATAGAGATATACAGGTTCTCTTCTTACTGCTCTAAGAAGATAAAACCTTTTGCGTTTATTCAGAACATTACTCCCAGTCAGTATCTGAATCCCAACGAAAAACGCAAATTTCCTCATCCGTAACACATGGAGAGGTCCGCAGTTCAAATGAGATATTTCAGAATCCTTTTTCACTGCTCCACAGTGATCCCTTCCAGGATTCTATTAATACCTACTCACCAGATCTACCATTAAATAAATGTCTGGTCATGTATGCCTCATCGCATACACTAGAAATGTATTTTACACTGGAATAAGGGATTCTGCTCATCTCCCTTATTTCTTTATAAATTTTAGGACATGTGTCAAGATTCAGGTCTTTTTCCTTTAGCGATAAGAGTATCTTTTAGGTTGTCATCGCTCTTCTCGAAATGCTTAAGAATCTACCTGATGTAAAACTCTTGTTAAAGAGTCAACACCATTCTCAAGCGATCCCTATGGATCCAAAATTTGAGAATGAACTAAAACCTCATAACCATGTTACAATAGTCATTGGATACTCTCTGTTGTTCCCAGCCAACAGTATGTCACCTACATATGAGAACATGCTCATAAAGGAGTCATCGGGACATATCAGATAGATGCAATGATCCTACTCGATCATTACAAAACCATAAGATATCACATTCTCGTGAAATCCAAGTGCCGCTGTCTAGATGATGGCTTAAGGTCGTATTTTGATTTCTAAAATCAATATACCTTATCCACCTGATCTACTAGAACGAACCCAAAGGGATGCTCCATGTAGATCGCCTCATCTAGACTTCCACTACGAAAGCGGTCTTTACGTCCTTGTGATGTGACTCTAGATCCATGTTAATGACAATCGCTCTAAGATAAACGGATCGAGATAAATTGGACTATGACTCCTCGATAGTCCACCCCTCAGTCTAAGTGTAACCCTTGGTTACTAGACGGGTTCTCTTCATCAATCCGTTGACCTTTATCTTGACTTTGAGAACCTACTTGTTCCCATTAGTCATTCCGCCCTTAGGCTAATCAACTAGGTCCCAGACCCTGTTGATTCTCATCAACTCCTTCTCTTCATTTATGGCCTTCAATAAACGGTATTTTGCATCTTTTACAAAACTCTCGAGAGCCTCTCGAACCGTTTTAGATTTTTCATCATCCTCTAGAGTCGCAATGAGGGTCTCACCCTCAATCGAGAAAACAACGTTTAAATACGCATTCTCGACACTCTTAGAAGGAGAGAAAAATCTTTACCTCTTGATGGATCGCTCCCACTGAGATTAAGATCCGTAGTGGATTCTTGTATTCCGCCGCTGGGCTGCCCGAGCCACTAGGCTCATCCATCGCATAAAGGGTAGGGTCCAAATTGATTTCACCTCTCTTAGGGAAATCATTCTCAAGAAATATAGTATTACGAGACTCAATTTCGATTATAGTGCCGTTCGTGTTCGCCTAGGAACACATATTTTCTCGCGGGTCTAACTCACCGTGTGAATGCGAGAAATCGTGGCATAACCCCATAACCTCAAGTGGCTAAGGTCAGGCTGCCTCCCTGTCCAAAGCTCAATGGGAAACTGACTAATAGTTAGTAGTCTCGTAAAACTCTTCTCGAAACAGAGCCCCATGTGTAGTTTAGACGAATATTTACGTTCTCGCTTGGTTCTGAGAGTCTCTACTCTCAAATCTAACTGATTCTCAATCTCGCTTATGAACCTCCTGAAGCAGTCTAAGCCTCAGACTTATGCGAGATTAGATAGATGAACCGAAACGTACGTAAGCGTCTATAATTATCTACACAACTCCATTTCTGACTTTCATGCTCATGAGACCACAATAAAAAGAAGGAAGGCACAATAGTTAACTGCAATGGAGTCCCAGCTCTCATTGCATCGCCAAATGGTTTTCTCATCATTTTGCCGGCTAGGCAAAACTCACATACGGGTAACTCGAATCTGGTCAGCGGGTCCAATAAACCTCTCGCTACTAACCGATTCATCATCTCTTACCCCATGTGTCTAAGTCTACTATGTCATTCATTTACATCATCATCTACGCAATCAAATGTAAAGACAATAGTAGAACGACAAGAAACCATTACAAGGAGTAGCACCCAGTGCATACATTCCATCATGGATTAAAACCAGAATAATTCAGAAAATTGTCGTATTAAAAAAAAGGGAATAATTGCACGCATATCGTAGTCAATTTTAAACAAGGTACTAAATTGTAGATCTGTCAAATGCCTACAATATTGAGGACGTCATAGCAAGTGTCGTTCCCTCTGACAACGACAAATGCTCTATTCTTAACGTAAATCCTCCAAACTTAAGGATTCACTTGACGGAACTATATTTACGCACTCCTGTCTCGAGTTACGTGGTCGGTTGCTCCTGATTTCAAAGGAGAGAAATCAGTAAGCATTATAGTGAATGAAACAAATCTCAAACCACGTAAAGAAGAAAAATATTAATTTCTGTTCATCACACTCATGAGCGAAATGACCAAATTTACCTCAAACGTAGCAATTTACTTTGGTCTAATCAAATTCCTTCTTCTTGCGTTTTTGTACCTCGTTGTCGGTTTTCTCGGATGATTTTTATTACCTAGATCTCGAGTCACGTTCGCTAGGCTTAGCGCCGGGGAAGTCCTTACTTGACTCCTCTGAATAAGCATGACTCGAGTGTGGCCTACTCGCCTCTAGGTGCTCCTCATCGAGCTCACAATATGTATTCACGTCAACGAAAGTACGAATACTTTCGTCAAATGTGAGATAGGATTTCACGGTTTCCCATGAATCAGGTAAAAACTGGATCACATCCAGTACCTAAATTCCATCCGAAATTTACTCGTCCGTATATATTAACTCGGTGATCATACTCGACATTTGTTTCATTGTATGATTAACCCTTTTCTTATGCATCCTCACATAGGAGCCAAAGAGAGCAATACTATGCTCTTATGGGACGAGTCGAACCGACATGTCCATAGAATATGACTTGAAAAACGAGATTAAGTCATCGTATATGCCACTGATAGGCATTGCCCTAACTTGGCAAATCTTTTATACCATACACGATAGATCTCTTTATCTCGTATATTCTGAGGCGCGGTGCCCACCCTGGGGCCCATCATCTCGTGCCTCATATTTCCGTTAGATTTTGCCTCTCGAGAATAAACTGAATCTACTGATAAAATCGCGCAGATCATATCATTCAGTTTACTCTCCTTGCAAAAATTTAATACGACAGTTCTCAACGCATTAAGAGAAATATTTGTGACTTCGAGATGCTTATTATCACATTTTTGTATGCCCTACGAATCATCAAGACCAAAAAGAATTGAGTACAGACTCCAAAGCGAGCGTATGAGTCAACGGACACCATACACCACAACTTGGAATCGCATCTTACCATTTGGACTGTGATTCGGCACACAAAAACCCACAAAAAATCACATTTATGGATTTAGGACCCCCAAAAATTGAAAAAATTCAATTTTAAGCGTTCTCACGCGCCGCCCGAGGCCCACACGCGCCGCCGCTCGCCGGCGGTGCGATCCACGTGCCACCACGCTCCTCCACGCGCCGGCGGTGCGCCTCCACGCGCTGCCACGCGCCTCCACGCGCTGGCAGCAGTCTGGCTCACGCGCCAGACGCACGGCGCGGCTCAGACGCGCTGCCACGCGCCTAGTGCGGCTCGGCTCACGCGCGCCCAGTCGCGGCGCGCGGCTCACGCGCCTTCACGCGCTAAGCCGTGTTGAGCCGGGTCTGACTGGGTCGGTTGCGGGTCGGTTGCGGGTCGGTCTCGGGTCGGGGTCCGACCCGACCGCTGACCCTACCTGTTCACGCGCCTGTGTGGCGCGTGTACTACACGCGCCAGCCAGACGCGCCTTCTGGCGCGTGTGTATCACGCGCCCGCGGGTCTGGGCCGGTTCTTCTTCGCCCGACGTGTCCTGCAACGGGTTTTTCGATCCGTTTTCCGGAAAACTCGATTCCGGCTATTTTTTCTTGCATTTTTCGACTGGAAAAAATTTGTGGGCATCCTCCAAACATGCTATACTCGATTTTAGGAGGATTCAAGTCCAAAAATGGTGGGACTCAACCACCCCAGTCGCGGCCCTCCGCGGCCATTCGGAAATCCCAGTTTCCGGCACCCAAATCACACAATAAAAGGCATGAAACTGTAGATCTAGATGCAAGGAACACATATATAATATTTTCATGCATCGATTCGCTCTCTAAAGCCATAGATCTAAGGTTTTCATGTCCGTACGGTCGCAAACTTCGACCGGACGTTTCATGGCCCATACTTGCTCGGAAAATTAAACAAAAATTAGTTTTGTAATCCTTGGGCCATGGGTATTCCTACGGTGTTGTCGGATTCACGAAACTCATCCGTGATCCGGACCCCAAAATTTTAAACCCCAAAAAATAATTCCGAAAATTATTTTAAATTAAATCCAACGACAGCTCTGATACCAATGTTGGATTTAATCGCGCATGCGGAAGCGTAAATTAAATAGTATCGGAATTTTCGGGATAAATACCTCTATTGGGCGGTCTCCAAAATCCACAATGTCGCGATGTCCCTCGAACGGATCGCACAGTCGGATGGTGATCACGCAATCGAACCACCACCTCAAATCCACGACGCCTCAAGCCTCTTGTCCGGTGAATCGTCTGACGATGGGAGATTTTCCTACGCGAAAATCTCCATCCCTCTCTTTATTTTCTCTCTCTAGAGAATTTGTAAAAAACCCTAGCCTTGGTTTCCTCCATTGTTCCTTCTCACAGAAGGAAGGCAAGACCAATTTTCTTAATTGGTGGGGGGTTACCAAAAAAATATTGGTTAATGGGAATTAAGGATGGGAATTACCCCATTCCTTAATTACCCAAATGCCTATAATGGGCATAAATAACCAACATGCCATGGGACCAGCTGATTAGCAACCAATATCAGGCCCCAACCAGTAAAAGATTTATGAGAAGCATACCAAGCAAGAAGCATTTGGATCCATGGTGACATCCCCAGTCGTCAGGCCAACATCTTACAATTTTTTCTAAAATTCCAACAAGGAAACACTCTTCATTTTTTAGAATGCTTACCTACATTATCGAGAACATGTCTCATGTCAGCATCTGGATCCTGAAAACCATTCACCCAACTATAATAAGTCGTGCATGTGCCAACAGAGTAGAAAACAAAAGTCTAATGTTAACCGAAATGAGGGGTATACATTAGACAATTTTTGCAAAAAATATAAAACTTCTGAAATTTCATGCAACCTTAGAGATTTAATGGTTTGAGCACCAACAAAAATAGAATTACAATTAATGGAGCAAAGAGGTAGCATGCCCATGGAGCAAAACATTGCTTTACAGCAAGACAGTGGGAAAAGCAATAAAAATTAGTTAGTTCCAACACTCACCAAAATAAAGGAAGTCAAAAATCCAAACTTATAAGAGGCCACGGAAGAAGTCACAATTTCAAGCAAAATTGGAGGATGTATGATAAATCAAAATTTGAATGCTATAATTGTCATCCAGTTTGGTCATTTTGCCTAGAAGTGAGGGAATTCTTCAAGTAAAGTTGAAGAAAAGGTTAATTATTCCAAGAAAAAGCATGAAGATGGTAAGCCATCTTTACTTCTTACACTTGTATCTAAAAAAGAGAAAAATGGGTGGTATCTTGATACCGGTGCAAACAATCATATATGTGAGAAGAAGAGCTTCTTTGTTAAGATTCATGATTCAAACGCTTGTTTCAGTTTGATATTCAAAATGATGAGGTTAAATGTTTGAAAAGTTGTGTAAAAGATTTCTCTTGGTTTTAGCATTTGAGACTTGGGTATCTAAATTTAGGAGGCCTCAAGTTGTTGAGCAACAAGAAGATAGTCAAAGGGTTATCTCATATCAATCATCCGGACTGATTCTGTAAAGGGTGTCTCTTTGGCAAACAAATAAGAAAGATTTTTCCAAGACAAGCAATAGCAAGGGCGATGGAAACACCGGTCCTTATCCACTTTGATATGTGTGGACTCTATCCCAACCACAATCAATCATTCTTTATATACATATACATTTTCCTCTTTAGTAAGGCATTTCCAAAATTATTCACCAACACTTCTTGTGCGCACAATCAACACATTCCAACAGAAATAGTAACATTTAGCAACTGCAAAGGTTTGTGACAAAAAAAGATCAATAAGGGGCATATTTAAAACACATTGTATAGCTATCTAATACAAATAAATAGATATAATCAAACCTATTAAAATATATGAGAAAAAGGAAATTGCAATTTTTTACATGCACAAACTAACAGTAATGTTTGATATGTGTTCCTCAGGCTTTCACATATTACTTGAAGTCAGTAATAGACATTCATAAATTTCTAAATTGCATATCTTACAAATGCATATGCAGCCTCTTCTGGCTTTCAGGTGTTACCGTGCTTAAAAGTATTTTTTTTTTATCATAGTTAGGCTACTAATCCAGTATTTAGAATTTTATCCCGACTAATCTGAGTCGATCACTTGCAGGGTCCAATTGAGAGGACAGATCTCCCAACGTTGATTTTTCTATTTCTATGGGGGATCGAACCCCCGATCATAATTAAAAGACGTCAGTTTTCAAACCAACTAAATCATCATAGATTGATACCTTGCTTAAAAGTATTAAGTGATCTAACTTGAGCTAGCATGTCATATCATGTTCATGCTTCATGCTCTGTCCAAGGTTTAATAGAATAGGAACAACACAACATTTATAAGAAATAAAATAAAATAAAACACAAATTTAATGACATTATTACTTGACTGCAAAAAATAATAGCTTTGAAACAACATGATCACATTATGTCGATCACAGCCAAGATAACAAGGAAGTCCAATCGTTCAATCTACAACACAAAATATCTTACAAGTGAAAATATGTAAAATCAATTAAAATTATTATCAAAACAAATTCAATTCCTCATCAGTTCCCGACAGTCAGACAGACCAAAAAAGACTTGAGTACCTGTAGTGCTACTTGATAGATCAATCTCTTACCAGTTCCAACAACAGGTTCATCACCAGCCCCAATACCAATCCTAGAACGATATGCAGTATCACTTGGTGTGGAAAATTAATTATGTTTTTGCAGTACAAATAAATATTTTAAAAAATAAATTTGACAGAAAACAAAAGCCCTAACCTAGAGAGAAGGGGAGACAGCGAACAGAAACCGAGTAGCAAGTATAGGAGACAGAGATCAGAAACCCAAAGTTACAGTTACGGAGTGACAGAGAGAGCGCTTACCAGATGAGAGACGCAAAACCCTAGAGATTCGATCGTAGTTCAGGAGAGAGATGCGAATCCTTAGCCTAGAGGTTCGATCATCTTCAAGGATGTGAGGATCTTCTTCGATCATCACTACTCATTGTCACTGTCTAGACGCGAAAAGACAGAGATCATCGCTGATGAGAGAAGGAGAAGAATTGATCGGAGGTAAAGAAAGCGATGAGGTGGAGAAGAGAAGAGAGAGAGAAGACGAACCTGGGAGATGAGCCAAAGAGAGAACTTGAGATGAGTCGTCTTTCGTCGATTTGTATGAAGATGAGTCATCTTTAGTCGATTTGTATGGAGATGAGCTTAGAGACGAAGAGGGTGAAAGAGAATAGAAGGAAAGGGGGAGTGGAACTTTTAGGTTTCATGACCTATACCAGTGGTTGAGCCTTAGCCGTTGTTAAAGAATATTATCTATTAATGGTTCTCCCCACCGTTGGTAAAGGGAGCTGCTAGCAAATGGTATTCTTTTTATAGTGTTATTCAAGTGTACTTTTCAAGATCCCATATTTAAAATTTCATCGATATATATATATTTTAATAATTTTTACTGTCGTTATGTAATAAAATAGATATTTATATTATGAAACAATTTTTTCTCCCATTGTCATGATATTTTGTCAGCATTTGTTTGCATTTGCATTAAATGCATTTTGAAACCCTAGGGCATTATTGCTACACTTAGTATCTTGACTTTCACTAGGTCTATATGACATACGCATTCTCTGTTTTAACAAAATTAGAGTTATAGTTTCATGCACCTAGGTGTAAGCCCTGAAAAGATACCATCGCACTAGATAGCTTAGGAAGCTTAGAAGTCCATGTCTAGCTATTTTCATAAATATTGTGAAAATTTTACAAAATCGAAGAAATATGATGTCTTTTTTCTTTTCAAAGTAGTGAAGTTGACTCTATGAAAATAGATTTTCACAAAATCAACTTCAATTTTGTCCATTGACAAAAAAAAAAAAAAAAAAAAAAATTGAAGTCTATTCTGTTGAGTGAAATCAAGTTCGCACCTGTGCCTCACTCTCCTCCCCTCTCATTCTTCACCCAATCAACCCTCTCTCTCTCTCTCCCCCTCCATTCGCTTCTCCCGCCACATCAACGTCATCCTTAAATAACTCCCTCTCTTCCCTCTTCTGTCTCTCTGTCCCCCCACCGACACTCTTTTCCCCGCCACATCTATAGATATGTGGCCTAAAAAAAAATGGGGATGAATCCCACGTTGATTTGCAAGTGGGCGGAGGGGAAATTCATCCCCTATAAATAGGTTCCCCCATTGGGTTGTAACACACCAATAGTTGTTTCTGATTTTTTTAAGTGATTTTCTCATTTCTTATAATATTTTATTAAATATTAATGAAATATTATTCTAATAATACGTGAAAATATTGATATATTTGATCAAATATCATTAAACTTTGGTGTTATTTTTTATTCAGTAGTTATTATTGGGTATAGTTATAATGATATATTGTATTATTAAATTATCCATTTTTAAAAAATTATTCTAGAATGATTTTTCAGTATAATCATTCATATGTCATTTACACCTAAGCTTCCATAATAATTGGTATCAGAACCCAATCTATCTAAATATGTTCTGTAATTGCAATTTTGTCTGATCTTCTACATTGGAAAAAGATTTTCTTGGGTCTAATCGGCATTGAGCCCGGTTAATTTTATTATGTTTTATGGTTACAGTATAGTCTGATCTTCTACATCAGAAAAGATTTTTCTAAATTAATCGACATTTTGTATCGACAACTATCAAATAGTACGGATGATAGAAATGACTGATGGCACAAAGTTATCCATGTTGACATGATTAATTCTAACGAGAATTGTAGTGACAAATGTTAAATTTGCAATGAAGATTTTTCATGGAACCGGTCATTTCGGCATGTTGCAAAGTGAGATTCTAGACATTCTTTTTCAGCAAGATCTAAATATTGCCATTGAAGAAAAGAAACCAAATGATGCTGAGGAGAAAGAATGGAAGATGAAGAACAGATTGACATGTGATACAATTCAATTGTGTCTTTCCAGAGAGTAGAAGTATGCTCTTTTGAAAGAAATTTCTGTTAGTAAATTGTGAAAGGTATTAGAAGAAAAATTCTTGAAAAAGAGCAATCAGAACAAGTTTTATATGAAAAAGACGTTTCACTTCAACTATATTCCAAATACCACTATGAATGATCACTTCACCAGCTTTAATCAGTTGGAGATTAATCTAATAAACGTGGATGAGACTTTCAAAAGTAAAGATCTGGCTCTGATGTTGTTGGGAGCCCTTCCTGACAAGTTCGAATATCTTGAAACTACTCTACTTCACGGAAAAGCTGTTGTCTCCCTTAATGAAGTAACTACAACATTATATAATTACAAACTAAGAAAGAAAGAAAAGCAAGAAAACACAACCGAAGAAACAAAAGTGTTAGTTGTGAGAGGGTGTTCACAAAGTTAGAATAAAGGGACGCGAGGGAGATCAAAGTCAAGGTTCAAATCGAAAAAAGATGAATGTGTCTTTTGTTGAGAAAAAGGACACCGGAAGAACAATTGTCCAAAACAGAAAAATGAAGGCAAACCAGAAAAAGGGAAAGTTATCTCAAATTCAAATGTAACTGAATATGATGATATAGATTCAGACCTCTCACTTGCTATTGCACCATCAACCAGCCATTTTAGTACATGGTTGTTGGATTCTACTTGCAACCACCATATCTCTCCCAATCAAGAATAGTTCTTTGATTTTAAAGAACAAAAATGCAGAGTGGTCTACACAGCAAATAATGACCCTCTCACTATGCATGGGATTAGTTCAATTTGTCTGAAAAATCAGGATGAATCAATCAGAACTTTAACAAGCATTTGATATGTACCAAATTTGAAGAAAAATCTTATTTCTATCGAATCCTTAGAATCAAAAGGTTTTAATGTGAAAGTAAGAGATGAAGTAATGAAAATCATCTTTGGTGCACTCATGGTGCAAAAGGGAATTCGAAAAAATAACAATGTGTACTATTTTCTGAGTAGTATAGTTGTTGAAATAGTAGCAACAGTAGCAGTTTCTACTCATGATCGGGAGTTAGAAACATTCAAATTATGACATATGCGGATAGGGTATGCTAGAGAAAAAATCCTTGAAATTTTTAATAAATTAAGAATTGTTGAAAGGAGTATGAGCTTTCAAATTAGATTTTTATGAGTATTGCATCAAAGGGAAGAAAACAAGAGTAAAATTTGGTATAGCAATTCATGATACTAAAGGTATTTTGGATTATATTCATTAAGATGTGTGGGTGCCTTCCAATATAGCTTCAATAGGAGGAAATCATTATTATGTAACATTTGTTGATAATTTTTCCTGAAGAGTTTGGGTGTATCCAATGAAGACGAAGGATAAAATATTGAGAATTTTCCTTAAATAGAAAAAAAATGATGGAGGCTCAAACAAGAAGAAAAATCAAACATTTTCCCACACACAATGGTGGAGAGTTAAAAAAAATGATCAATTTTTGAAAATTTGTGAAGATGAAAGCATTGTTAGACACTTCACCATCTGGAATACACCACAGCAAAATGTGGTGATAGAACGTATGAATTAGATATTGTTGAAGAAGGTTTGGTGTATATTGTCGAAGAAGGTTTGGTGCATATTGTCCAATGATGGGTTGGGCAAAGAATTTTTGACTGAAACTATTATTTATATTTGTCATCTCATCAACCGTTTACCATCAACAGCTATTGTTGGTAAAACACCAATAGAAAAATGGTTCGGAAAACCTATATAGATTATGATTTCTTGTGTGTATTTGATTCCACTACATACTATCATGTTAAGGCTATCGCCTTTGATGTCCAAAAGCAAAGAAAGTAATTTCCAGTAGAGATGTTACTTTTGATAAATCTACCATATCAAAGGTAATTTTAGAAAATATTAAGCATACAAGCGGTACTCCCAAACAGGTGGCATTTGAAAGAAGCAGAATTATCCTAAAAAGTGAAGAAGATGGTGACTCTCGTATAGCAGAAGAAGAGTCAGATGAAGAGAAGATGCACATCCAAAAATCCTCAGAGCAACTTGAATCAGTTGTTTTAAGAAAGGAAAAATTAACTGTTAAACCACCTACTAGTTATGTTAATATGGTTGCTTTTGCATCAGCAATTCAAATCGATGACAAAGGATTTGCATCAGCAATTCAAATCGATGACAAAGGAAGTGATTGTGGTCAAATTTCAATATTATTTGAAGTTGATTAATATTATTAAAAATTGAAAATTGAAAATTGAAAATGGTAAACACTACTATAGATTGTAGGGGAGAGTTCTAATTTTTTTTTTTTTTTTTTTTTTTATCAAGGTGGAGATACGTAGATATGTGACAAAAAAAGGGGATGAATCCCACATTGGTTTGCAAGTGGGGGGAGGGGAAGTTCATCCCCTATAAATAGGCCCCCATTTGGTTGTGACACATAAAAGTTTGCCTCTTATTTCTTTAGTCGATTTTTTTATTTTTTTAATATTTTATTGAATATTAGTAAAATATTATTGTGATAGTATCTAAAAATATAAATATATTTGATTGAATCTCATTAAAGTTTAGTGTTATTTTTTTATTTAATAGTTATTGTTATGTATAGTTATAGTGATATATTAATCTCACTCTCTCACTCATAAATCATTTTAATTAAATAATTTAAAATTATCTTAATTTTATTACTCTTTTCTTAACTCTCTCTCTCTCTCTCTCTCTCTCTCTCTCTCTTAAAACACACTGTGTATGACATGTTGGTAAAATGATGGCAGTCCCCATCGAAGTTGAATTGAGATTTCGCGTTTCCCAATCAATGTGTGACTTAAGTATCTTTTGATAATTGAAGAAGAAGTGACACCGGTCAACCCGTTAATTTTGAAAGTTGTGGAGCACAAGCATTGAAAGTTTCTACCTATCAAGAATACTCCAACAAGCCTTGCTAATCAAGTAGCTATCTTTTGGGAAATATTTTAATTTTAGTAGAATTTATTTTGTTTTTAAGAATTATTTGCTTACTAGGTTTTTTAATTCTAGAAGTGAATAATCATCCACAGTAAATAAGGTGTTTTTATTTATTGTAGAACACCACATTCTTTATTAATTCAATATTAGAGTTTGACTCCTTATTTCCAAAGTTCTGAATTGAAGCTTATTTATTCTTAGTGTATGATCGAGTGTTGGTCTTTTATTGCGCTATGCTTATTCACTGCGTAACTTGGTATTAGATCGGGAAGATTACACTTGTTCCAACACATCAACTAACTCGATTCTTGCCTGCAACGGTTCTCATAACGAAGATCAAAGAGCTGAGACATCATAGTCGCAAATCAACAAGTGGTGTTAAAGGCTTAGAAGAAATGTAGCTCAAGTGCGATATGAATAGAACTAGAACCACGGAATACAATTTGTTTCGTGCTTAGATGACGTTCGCTTATCAATAACCTATTAACAGAGCTGCTCCTGACCACCATATAGATATCATGTCTACGTGGAAGACTCAAGCAATGATGATAATCACTTTGTTGAGTATATAAGAAACATTGAAAATGAATGGAACGAATTGCACAGAAGTAATACCCATTGTATCATTAATCTAATATTGGATTTATATGTTAAAATAATTATATATTGTATATTGTTAAACTCATAAGATAAACCCATATGAAAGTGATCTGTTAAATTTGAAAAATTTGGTAACTTAGATTTAAGTATCTTAAAGGATATAAAAAAAATAAATATGTAGATACTAATGAACATTTACTATTTGTGATGAGTTAAATAGAAAATGTCGAAAGGTTATGATCAATGGGTCAATGTATCACTCTTTTCCCCAATATCCCCATCATTTAGAGACATTATGTGAAAATACATTTGAGCTAGAAGGTCGTGTCCAAGATTTTGTCCAAACGAAGGTCCAATCAAGATTTCAATCTATTCAGTTTCAGGCTATGAAATCAGATATAATTTCGATCTATTCTAAATTTTAATTTCAGTACTTTTAATTCCAATAATTTAACACGATATTTGATATGGTTTTACAGTTAATATTTTTTCTAACAAGTGGTATCATAGCCATTCATGCTTGAGTCATTAGAATTTTTTTATGCATATTTTAAGTTTTATTATTATTTTTTTTATGATTTTTGATACTATACGAATTTTGAAAATATGTATGATTTTTACGAATCTGGGTGTGGATTTGAATAAAAAATATCACGCCCCGACTCTCGAGTTGAGTACATAACAACCGCTACATTATCTTAGCATACGGGCAGTATCTTCCTATATACCGGGACAACGCAAAACATTTCACCTGTTCAACCTATTTTAAAAATAACTCAACAGCATTCAAATGATTCTCTTAGGTCATCAATTATCAAAGGCATGTAAGGACACACAAATAAAGTACAAATATCTCATTTGAAACAATAAGTTTTGCAAAAAGAGAATTTAAACGAAAATAACCAAATTTCACAATAAACAAGTGTGGATTCTATCAATACTTGCCCCTCGTCATATGACACGTATCAATTAAATTCAAACAAAAAGATTAATATAAAGTTTTCTCTTTCATGGATTACACATCATCCCAAAATAAACCCTGCATCATTAAATACCTATGCAAATTAACAAAAATAATTTTTATGCAACTTCCAAGTGAAATCTCCCTATTAAATATTCTCTGTAAAGTATAAAAAAAGGGATGAGTATTGGAAATACTCAGCGAGTGGAGTACAATAGTGTTGTGACAATAAATGAAGGGTGAATATGAGGAAGTCAAAACATATTTAATAAACAACTCTTTGAATACAAAATAGTCTCAACGAATCAGAATAATTCAAATAAACATATATCCATAAATTTCAGTCTTTCCAAAATCATAGGGTCTCACTAAGAAATCACTCCCGTCCCGCCAAATCCGGATAAAAGCCCATCAAGGGGTTTTCAATCCATTTGTTTTACAACACTAGTTCCCCTTTTCTTGGCGTTGACTCGTAACTCACCGAAATGTTTCCAGATATAGCACGACTTCAGTAGACGGAGTGACGTCTGCCTCCCCGCTCATCCAACCACAACCACAACATCCTGTCGGGTCGCTCCGTGGAGGGAATGACTGTAGCCATTAGTCCCATACACCGTTTCATTCGTAAATATCCAATTCATAATTCATGTGCCAAAATTTCAACAAAACAATTTCTAAATTGTACCATAACATTCATAATTCAAATATTCCACAATATATGGCACATATTCATTTATAAACTCAATGGATACATTCGCAATTCAAATTTTTATTTCAGACATTTTACAATCACAAAACAATTTATATAAATCATATAAAAATCATTCAAAATCATTTATAAAGAATTTTAAATAATTTACTCATTTAAAATTACAATAAACTATCCACTTATCTCTTAAGAGGGCAATCACTCTCAAATTTCCCAATTAAATGAGAACTACCCCTCCTTTATCTCTTCCAAGACCTTAACCTAATTTATTGGTCATAATTAAATTATTAAATCACATACCAATACTAGAAAAATCATTTTTTTTAATATTTTCACAATTCTAGTTTTCCAGTAAAATTTTCAATTTGTGTAGTTATAGAAAAATGACTATAATTTTCACTACACAAATTTGAATCACATGATTTATATAGCAAATTAAAGATAAGATATATATCTACAACTTTCATGTTCAGAGTCTAGCCTAATTCAACCTAAAAGGCATATCAAAATTGAAGGAAAACGAGAAGCCAGAACAGGGGCAGAATAGCACCACAAAACTTTTTTGAAAAATCATAACAAATCCAATTTTTATCTGATTTCCACGAATCACATCTCATTTTTAAGATATAAGAGTTTAGTTTCATATACAAAAAGTTTCACTTGATTTGCTTTTGTATAGAGAAAGTTATGATATAAAAATCACAATATACTCATTATACAAATTCATAAATTCAACCCATTGCATTCTACTTTAGTAACTTAAGAATCTAGTCTTTAACCTAGTTTTCAGCACAATATAAAAATCTCAAACTCGACAAACAAAATCTCTAGAACCCACCACCAATACAATTAAAGAACACTAGCAAGTATAATTTTTATTAATCTACTAAGAATGGATATCATCCTGTCAAAACTAAAACCATTCTACATAATAAATGTGTAAAATTGTCATTGATCACAAAAAAAAGAACCTTCAAAAGGAAAAATAAGAAGACATTATTTATTTGATATTTTTTTTCGATCTCAGTGTTATAAAAAAAAATCTGAAAAGTTTTTATCAAGTTGATATTTAGTTTTTATCAAAGTTGACATTCGGTTTTAATAAATAAGTTGATTTTCAGTTTTTTGTTAAAATTGATATCCGGTCCTTTTTCAAAATATATATATATATATATATATATATTTATGCCATTTTGGGGATCTTTTTAACTCAAAAAAAAAGGAAGTTGACCATTTTTTTTTCAGATCTTTGGGATTTTCAATAACATGTGTATATGTAAAATTCGATTTATTATTTTTTAAAACTTACCCTTTTTTTTTGCAATTAACTTTCTTCCAAAAAAAGGAAAAAGGATGTAAGTCAAAGATCTTTTTTTTTTTTTTTTTTTTTTTTTTATGGACTTTCATTCTTTTTGGGTATCAATTTTATGGTAATTATTTTTTGTAACTACAAATCTAATTTTAGGAATTTTTTATTTTAAAGAATATTTTAAATTGGTTTCTTATAAGAAACTTTCGGAATTTGGGAAAACAAAAAAGGGAAATATTTTATATTTTAATTTCTTTTTAAAGTTTGACTTACCAATTTCAAAGAAAAACTTTCAAATTCCAACAAAATAGATTTTTTTTTTCTTTTATTGCAAATTCACATCACAAAAGGATCAATATTTAAAAAAAAAAAGATTTTATGGGTCATTTTGGGGCCAAATAGACTCAATTCTAGGTGTAATAATAAAAAAAGATTTTGGAATTCATTGGACTTAATTGAACCCATTTTCATTTTTATTATTCTTTATTATTTCTTTTATATTCAAAACTGATCATTTTTTTAGCATGCGATAGCATAACATATTTAGAAAAGTTCTGTCAACAAGACGGAGATAACGCTAAGACTGGCTGGTTCTTAAACAGTTCTATATAAACTTACCATCTACCTGAGAACTTTCCTGGTGTGCTCTACTATAGAATGGAGATTGACCAAGTTTTGGATCAGTTGTCGACAAAAAGATTAAAACTTTAGTTTTATGCTGACAACGAACATATATGGACGGAAAAGAAAGATGATAGAGACAGATTTAATAAAATTGGTTTTTTAAACCCAATTTAAAGTTTATAAGTTTGGGTTTTAAATAATCCAATCATCAAGAAATTGAGTCCGTTAAGATAAAATTGAAAATTTTCCAATTACAGATATTATTCAAATATGAGTATAGTTTTGTATATATTCCAAAATAAATTAATTGAAACATGTCACTAAAGTGACATCTCTTATGTAAATTAATTTATTTTTGGGATATAAAAGGTTGTGTATGTAATTTATGTAGCTACCAATCAGCCCAAAGCCGTATTTGATAGAAATGTATATGCACATTGTGGTAATAAATATGTGACTATTTTTTGGTTTTACATGTGATAAATTTATCGGTCAAAAGGAAGATAGTTGGTTAACATGTTTTTATTATCAGTGTTTGATTACTACATCAAGATATCATTTACAAGTTAATTATTTTGTCCAAAAATAAAATATTAATGAAGTTATCGGTATCTTATGATGAGAATTTCTCATATTTGAAATTATTTGGTTTTAAAGTTCCGTTTGAGCACATATTGATCATCGTTTTCTGTTTTGATAATTAACACTATTTTCACTAATATAAATGCCCAACTCAATTCTATTCCCATGTTGAATGACTCAAACTTCAAATCATGACAAGAAAATTTTCTGATTGTTCTTGGAGTTGTGAATATGGACTTTGCGCTAAGAACCGATTGTCCTCCACTAATTATAGATAAGAGTACATCTAATGAAAAGAGAGAATTTGAAAGGTGGGAGAAGTTGAACCGTTAATTTTTATTATTTTATTTTAAGAAAATAATTTATAATTTTATTATTATTACAAAATTGTGTGATAAAGATAAGAAATAAAAAAAAGAATATGTATAGATATGTCATTATGGTCTGATGGTTGTGATATTGTTAATGTTTTTACTATGCACACATTCGATTCCTCCTAAAAGCGCTGAAGAAGGAATTTTCGTAGATTAAAGGAGGAGGGCGCAGGGTTGGGGCGGGTAGGATGCATGCCAGCTGTGAATGGGTCTAAGGGTTTCGTTTTTCAGCGACGAATGTTTTTCTGTCGCTAGAGCATGTGTTTCAAGGATCAAGAATCAGCGACGGAATTTTCCGTCAGATATTTTTAGCGATAAATTTTTTTTCATCGCTAATTTATTGTTAATATCAGCGATGGATTGGTGTTCCATCAATAAAAATTAGCGGGGTGATATTTTGTAATGGATTTAGTGATAAAAAAAATCCGTTACTAATACTTTTAATAACAAATTTTTTATTTTCAATGACAAAAATTTCTATCGTTCATGGTTTAATTTTTAGTAGTGTAACCTAGGAGTCATTTGTCGCTTTTCTTGGCTGAACGTTGCATTTCTAAGATTGAACAAAACGATCCAGTTTGGTGAAGAAAATGAATCCCTGAACGGCAGAACAAAATTGTCTATATCAAATGAGTCATTTGAGATGGTGATTTGTTCCAAGGATACTAGACAAAACCAGATAAGTGTACTGTAGCTATTAACTTTTGATTCTGCTATCCGATGACATCTAGAGAAAGGTACTTCATTTGGGGGGGAGTATGTAATAATAATTTGAATAGACTTTGTAATATAAAATTTGTAAAAATAATTAAAAATTAAATTGAGAAAGTGTACAGAGCATCCGAATATGAATTAGCATATTAGGAACTTTTTCAAAAAAATAGAATTACTGTGTTGGACCAAGTTTATTAGGAACCATTTTATTAAAACAAATTATTGATTCTTAAGTAGTAATATAATGACAATATTAGAATTTAGACATTTTAACATTTGTATGCAGAATTATGAAGTGAGGTAATTTAGACATTAAAATTATATAATTTTTATAAAAAAGAGAAACTTAAATTGATTAAAAGAATTTTTCCATAAAATAAAATATAAAGTTCATTAAAAAACTCGTTATATTATTATATATCACAAGTCTGTACTATAGAAACCTTAAATTTTGAAAAGTATCTTCTTGAAAACAAATTAGAAAATGAAATTTCAATCAATAAAAGCAAGTAATTTAAATTATTTATGTATAGATTTATAGAAATATTTTTAAAAAGTTGCTTTTCTTAAATATGAGATGTTAGAAGGGCTTTATATAATTGCATGAATTCTAAATACATGAACTACTATTTTTATAATAATAAATTAAATGAAGGATATATAATTATTGCGTTGATTTTTTTTAAATTATATTTAATACAAAAAGGTAATAAATTTTTAAGGTGATGGTGAAAAAAAAAATAATAATAATTTTTTTCCCTCCACGTTGTGATTTTCTTCATTGATTGATCCTATGTTCTGTAATCTTTTTGATTGCCGGTAAGGGGGTTATGTTTATTTTTATTTTATTATTATTATTTTGGCACTTTCTTGTCAAAATGAGAACACCGAGGATCGCAGGAATATTGGGGGATATGATTGAAAGAAATAAAAGAAAAATCATCTCTGATCTTGTGATGCGAGTAATGGGTCAGTACAAAATTGACCGGGGTTTTTTTTTTTTTTTTTTTAAATCAAAATTACGTTCTTTTTTCATTGAATTACCGGCTTTTTTTTTTCTTTAGAAGTCGCGATCTGGAATCGCGCTTTTTTTTTTTTTTTTTTAAAGGAAAAGGTTTTCGTGCTTTTTTTTTTTTGAAGGAAAAGGTTTTCGCACTTTCATTTATTTTTAAGGGAACAAGCACGTTGGTAATGAAAGCCTTACGCGTGAAAGACATCTTGAAATTCAGACAAATAGGGGTGCGGGGAGCCAAAACTTCAAGCGGGGTGTGTAGGGAGCTACTCTAAAAGGAGAGACCTGTAATTTTTTGTTGCTTAGAAATTAAAGTCAGGATTAATTGTTTCCCTTCATTTTTGAAGAATTATGGTCTGAACTCTAAATTCATCGTCCCTTCTGGCTTCAGGGGTGGCCTTTGGTTATCTTGGGATAGCAGTAGAGTCAATCTGTCTGTGGTCTTTCACAACAACCAATTTATCCACTGTGCAATCAAGGACTCCTCCAGAAGATGATTCTTGACCTGTGTTTACAGTCAACCCTATATGGAAACCAAGAAAGCCTACCAGAAGGAGTTGATTTCCATTGCAGGCAACATGACTGATTCTTGGTTCGTTATGGGGGACATCAATGATATTGTTGGCGCCAATGAGACCAACAAGCTCTGCAACTCCTCTTGGAAACGATACTAAAGGTTTAGAAGCTGGTGGAATAAGTGCAATCTCATGGATATAAGATCAGAGGGACCGAAATTTACATGGACGGGAAAGAGGAGGGATGGTTTCGATCTTCACCAAAGGCTTGATAGAGCTTTATGCAACCTTGAGGCTGGGGTGCAGTTTCCAAAATTGAAGGTGCTAAATCTAACTAGGCTGCATGGGGGATCATTGCCTACTTAGTTTCAATACTAATTTTCTGAATCCCCCTGACAAGCACAAGAAGCCGTTAAGATTTGATGCCGCATGGTTCTCCCATCCCAATTTCGGTAAGGTCTTTACTGAAGCCTGGAGGAATGAAGAGGGTCCTCTGGAGGTTACTGTCATTGCTACTGCTGAGGAGTTGAAAGCTTGGAACAAACTTGAGTTCGGCAATATTTTTTAGAGGAAGAGAGGATTGGAGAATAGACTTCGAGGTATTTAGAATGCCCGCAATTACTCCCGTTTGAAATATCTTTAGGAGCTAGAGGCTAATCTTCTACAGGATAATCATTTGGTCCTAGGATAGGAGGAGCATTTTTGGAGGCAAAAATCTAGAGTCAAGTGGCTAGTAGAAGGGGATAAAAACACCAAATTTTTTCATGCCTCAACGAAGATCAGGAGAAGTGTGAACAAAATTGCAACTCTTAAAATAGGTAACAGTTGGTGAAGAACCAATCTTAGCTTAGCGGACTAGGAAAAGCTATGCAGAGAGGTTGAGGAGGATGAGGTGAAGAGAGCGGTGTTCTCCATGGATGGTTTAAAGGCCCCAGGGCTTGACGGTATCCAACCTCTGTTCTATCAGAAATTCAGGAGTATTGAGAAGGAAAAGGTGTGCAAGTTTGTTAACAAGGCCTTAGTGGATGGCTACTTTTGCCCCATCATTGCCAAAGCTCATATGATCCTGATCCCTAAGATCGAGACTCCCTTGGACATGGCAGACCATAGGCCGATTAGCCTACTTAACACCTCCTACAAGATCCTCAACAAATGCTTGGTGTTCATATTGAGACCTTTGTTGCAGAATATGATTGGGCCCATCCGAATAGCTTCCTCCCAGGTAGGGGAACGATAGACAATGTGCTAGCCTTTCAAGAAGTGATTCATACTATAAGAAACTCTAGGAGCAAGAAACATGCAATAGTTATAACGATTGACCTCTGGAAGACTTATGATAATGTCAATTGGGAATATCTTGTGAAAGTCTTGCTTAAGATTAACGTCCCTATCAACCTGGTTAAGCTCATCATGTTTGTGATCTCCAACGGGGATACTTCTATTATCTGGAATGGTGAGATTCTCCCTGCTTTTAAGCCCGTCAGGGGTTGAGACAAGGCAATCCTCTGTCCCCTGATCTTTCTTTGTTGGTTATGGAGAGACTCGCCCTCATGATTCAAGAGAAAGTTAGAAAAGGAGTACGGAATCCGGTTAAATTCGCTAGGAGGGGTTTGACGTTATCCCATCTCTTTTTTGCGGATGATTTGATCCTCTTTGTAGAGGCGAAACATCTTAATCATAGTAACATCCTCGAGTACCTCGGAGAATTTTCAAGTGAAAGTGGGCTGTAGGTTAATCCATCCAAATCCAAGATTTGGATCTCACCTAAAGCTCCAACAGTCTTAAAACCTCTCTAGCGGCTTGCAATAAATTTGTTATTACTGAGAACTTGGGAATTTATCTAGGAGTGCCAACCATCCATGGTAGAGTCAACAATAACTTTTATCAGCAGCTGGTAGAAAGAGTGCAGAGGAAATTGAGTTGTTGGAAAGCTAAGACTTTAAACACGGTGGGGAGATGAACGTACATTCAATCGGTGACTACTTCGGTTCCTATCTACACCATACAGTCAACTTGGTTGCCAGAGAGTACATGCAAAACCCTTGATAAGCTTAATAGGGATTTCTTGTGGGGCAGCAATAAGGAGAGAAGAAGGACCCATCCGGTGAAGTGGGAAGTACTGTGTTAGTCTAAAAGGGAGGGTAGTCTAGGCTTAAGAAGCATGAGAGATTGTAACGTCCCCATGATGGCCAAATTAGGGTGGAGAATTTTGAAAGATAACAGAGTCTTATGGGCTTCGATTCTAAGAACAAATAGCTTAGAGGTGAAAATCCTTGCCCATAAAAGGAGGGGCAGCACTTTAGTTGTTTGGAAGGAAATTTGTTCTAGTAGAGACTGCCTAACCAAGGGCTTGAAATGGAGGATTGGGAATGGTAATTCCATATGTTTCTGGGTTGACTGTTGGATTGGCAGGGAAGTGCTAGTAGAGGAAGCTCTAGTCTCGCATGAAGTCTGTTCTGCAGCAACGAAGGTTAATCATTTTTGGGATGGGGAGGGGAGGGTAGATGGAAGGTGGAGGAGCTGGAGTCAATGCTGCCTAAGAATAAAGTTGAGGAAATCAGAGCAATTCCTATTCCTAGAGATAGGACCAAAGAAGACGCTTTGTACTGGAGTGAGAATGCCGATGAGGAGTTCTCTGTAACTTCTGCCTATTGGCTCTAAAAAAGGAAGAATTTGCCACCACAGAGGATTGTTGAGGACTGGAAATGGATTTGGAGGATAAAAGGCCCCAAAAGAGTAAAGGTTTTCTTGTGGTTGGCGGCTAGGAATAAGGTCTTGACAAAAGCAACGCTTAAAAGAAGAAGAATTGTGGAACAAGACCTTTGCGAAATCTATAGGATGGAAGTGGAATCCCTAGGGCATGCATTGAGAGATTGTCCTCATGCTTGGAGTGTTTGGAGGCAGATAGTTCAAAATGTTGATTTGGTAGTGGACTTCTGGAGGGATGCAGGTAGAAATTGTCTCAAGGAGGGCCTGCAGAGACAGTTTCAACTTGAGCTTGAGTAGGAGCAAGTGGGGTTCGCAATGATAGTCTGGACCATATGGAAATCGAGGTGCTGCATTATCTTCCAGTAGAAGCATGAGCTTATGCAGCAAGTTGCTAGAACGGCTTAGTGCATGATTAGAGATTTCATCTCTAGAGCTAACCATGATAGAATGGAGGAAGAGGTGGTGTCGGTGGCCTGGTTAAAACCTTTAGAAGCTAGTGTCAAGCTTAATGTGGATGGAGGAGCTGATCTTGAAGGAACCATCGCTAGTGCTGGGGGTCTCTTCAGAGGTGGTGAAGGAGAGTGGATATTTGGCTTTTGGGCTAATGTGGGTTCATCGAGTAGGTTTTAGCTGAATTTTGGGGTTTGAAAGAAGGTCTGAGAATAGCCAATAGCAGGAAGTTTAGAGAGTTGGAGATTGAATGCGACTCTCTTAATGTGGTCTTGGCAATTAATGAATGAGTTGGCTTGAATCATCCTTGGAGAAATATTATGTTGGATTGCAGAGAGATGATGAAAGAGCTGGACATCCCCAAGGTTCATCACGTGTACAGAGGAGCAAACTGTTGTGCTGATAAGCTTGTGGAGTTGGGCAAAGTCATCAACCCTGGTATTGTGGAGATTAGCAGTCCTCCTCCGGAGAGAAAGAGAAAGATGGAAAAAGACTGAAATTCAGAAAGAAGGTTCCATTACTTTGTGTTGAATGACAGATATGTTGTCTTAGATTAAAAAAGAAGGGCTGTGGAAGAGTGAAATATCTTGGATCACGCTTTCTAAAGCGAGATTTAAGTTTGCATTTTTAATTCTTTTTTTGTCAAAAAAAAGCAAGAAGCGTGATTTCGGATTGCGACTTTTGAAATCACGTTTCAGAGTCACAATTTCTATAGAATTGGAAAGAAAGAAAAATTGATTTTATTTGGATAATTTATTGAAAAAAAGACATCATTCTGGTAAAAAAAAACCCAATTAATTATGCCTCTAATGTTTGGTTTTGAAACCAAATCACTTTTCATTGAGTTCGCAAGAAGGCACCGGAGGAATTTTGTACTATAGCTAAACGATGGGTTGAGCTTTGGAAGAGTTAGGTGTGGAGATGGATTGGTATGGCATGAGGAAAGATGTTGGTAAACCATGGTTAGAATCTGACAATTAAAACTAGGTGCTGACTAAGCCTACAAATAAGTCACATCAATATCACCACCACACTACCATCTGTCACATAAAACATACAAGGAAATCAGCCTAAAAGAATTATATTGAATTTTGAAGGTTGTTTATTGGAGATAATTACATGTCAAGTTTTTGAATTTTACCATCAATTCATAAATTGGTTTATGAACTTCAAAATGCAACGATTGAGGACCTAGACTTTAGAAACCGTAACAAATTGGTCATTCCGTCAGTAGCGGCGTCTTGTTGGCCGTTAAGTGCTGAGTTGGTTCCTTGTGGTAGATGATTTGGCTGTCTTGTGGCAGTAAGTGCTGACGCGTCATGCGACATGTCCGCACCAACCATACCAAATTTTGCCACGTTAGCAAAATTGCTAACGTGGCATGACACGTCATCAAGGTTGTACGTTTTCTTCCCATGTAGATTTTATTTGACGCCATTCTTCCTTTCAGTTTCGTTGTGTATAAAAGGGTTTTGGTTAAAGAAAGAAAAAACAAAAGCAAAAAAAAGTGTTGAGAGGGAGAAAACAGAGGTCGAAGGAATGGTTTGAGAGAAACTGAGAATATTTGTGCAAGATGCATATGAAAGAGGGTTAGGGTTTAGGTAAGATTCGGAGGGTTTAGTATTCAAGGAAGTTTGGGTTTCAGTTTTGGCAACATCCATGCGAAGGAGGGTTAGGGCTTGGGCGGTGTTCGTCTCTTCTTCCTATCAGCAAAGCAACCATAGGATATCATCAAACACGATATCTTCATCACTAAAGTGCAGATGCAACTCGATGCTATTTTGGTGACTTCATGGGCGGAATGGAATTTATCACGAAAGTTCTATGGTTGCCCTAAGTTTTGGGTATGTTGCACTCTATTTTGGTGGTTTAGTGAATTTTTTTATGGTATGGTTGTCCTAAACTTAATTGTGGTGAATATTAATATTTTTGCAAGAAGGTAATGCTTAGGATTTCTTTGAATGACATGACCCACCTTTTAGCCCTCGAGCAATTGAAGTCATTCACGGGTTGAAAAAAAAGTGGATGAACTAAAAATTGTCCGCAATCATGTAGTAGCTGATTGGAGATTGAGAATGTAGGATGCAAGAAATACTATCGAGAGGATGAAGAAAAAGAATAATCGTCTGTTGCGTTATGTTGAAGAGGTTAAGGAGATGAATTTGAGAATGAAGGAAGAGATTTGGAGGTTGCAGGACATGAAGGAGAAGAAGGTTAAACCCATTTGGAAAGACTTCATATGCCTGGGTGGGTCAATGAGAGTAGTTCTGTTTTTAGCTGTATTGTATAAAGTTGGATAGGTTAGGGGTTTTAGGAGAAATTCTGGTTTTTTTTTTGATCCAGCTACTAATGTAATCATTTACCTTCATATCTAATGTATAAGGTTATGTTCTATGCTATGTTGCATAAGGTTTAACATCGTTGTAATGAGCACCTTTCACTAATGTTAACAATATTCTAAGCATTCTAAACTTCAAAATCCCAGGTGTTCATATGAATGAGAAATTGATGAACAATTGATCATCATATTTGACAGCCTTAGCATGCCTCAAGCACACATAAATTGATCAACAATTTATGAAACACATGTTAAGAAATGCATGGTCATAGCAATCCTGAAATACAACAAGATCGCTATAAGAAATAATACTCAACAAAACTGCATTCTTGAAAGACAACAAGACTGAAATGCAGCAAGGCAGTGTACTCTGTAAAGACAGAAATGCATTCTCGAAAAAATAAATCTCATTGGGGTACTTCTATCTAAAACATACTCAACCCATTAGGAAAAAAGAAAATTTATTCATCATAAAAACAAAGTTATACTTTCTTCATGTCTAAAATAACAACATCATTACAAAGTTATACTCAATCCAACACAAGTCTTCCTGAAGTTTACAACAACAAAAATAGTTCTATACATATTTGTTCAAGATAAAAAAAAAATAAAAAGGTTACAACATCTTATCATCTACTTCATTGTTCAGAAATTGTTGTAAAGCTGTCTGCGATGCTTGTGATGCATGCTGGCTTCTGAACTGTTGGGTAGAAGGATATAACCCTTGTGGTGTACCACAAGGGTGGCCCTGCATAGAAAAATTATATTATTTCATCCAACTAGTACTACAAGAGTAATATGGATCCAAATGTTATCATTTACCTTGTTTACAGTTGAGGCGCATGATCTCTTGTTGTGTCTTGATTGCTTGCAAATACTACACTTGATGACAGTTCCAAGTCTAGAAAGTGAATGGGGATTTGTCGATGGGGCATTAGTGGGCTTTTTTTTTTCTTCCTTTTTTTGATGGCCTTCTAGCTTTTCTTTTGTAGTGGGGAGGTAACAAAGTGGGGACTAAACATTTATCCCATACATTTGGTCCATTACAAGGATAAA
Organism: Dillenia suffruticosa; assembly: GCA_033439265.1. NCBI lineage: Eukaryota > Viridiplantae > Streptophyta > Magnoliopsida > Dilleniales > Dilleniaceae > Dillenia > Dillenia suffruticosa. The sequence goes on from JAVTVX010000027.1 coordinate 7,721,348, forward strand.
CAATATGTGTATAACACTCCGCATAACGGGCTGAACTATAACAACCAAATACTTATTTCTCTGGTCGTTCTCTACAAACAAGCATGCAACTAATTGCATGCGCACAAGGAATGCCACATAATGCCCATGCCCTATAACTGCAAGCCCAATTGTCCAAATCAATAATAAACTTATTGAAAAATGATGTTACCTCATTTATTCCACCACCCGTTAAGGTTGGAAACCAATGTCTATTGAGCCTTTTCTGTTTTTTAAGTTTCCTTTGAATGGCAGGACAACTATCACCATAGAAGGATGATATTTTGCTCATATTTTTAGAAATTTTTTACATCAACTCACACCTAATCACCTCTAACAAATTGATCATAGGCATGTCTCTTGTATCCAAAATTTTAGTATTGAATGATTCACAAATATTCTTAACTAGTAAGTCACACTTATTGTAATAAGAAAATGTAGACCGTGTCCAAATTTGGGTAGGCTTCTCCATCAGCCAGGCATACGCAGTAGCATTTAATGTTTGAATCTCTCTCATCACTCGAATGAACTCAGTCTCATATCTGACCTTGGCAGCAACATAGAACACGATTTTCAACTCTAAGTCTTTGAACTTCATATATAGATTATTGTACACGTGTCGCACACATATTCTATACTCAGAATGTGGAGATAAATTAGAAATAACATTGATTAGTCCCTGCACACAAACAGGTCCATGTGAAACCAATGTCCATTGGGAGATTAAAAAGTCATAGGTTTCAGAATAATTGTCCACTTTCATACCTTTTGTTGGTCAGACATGAAAGTCCATCTCCTATCATCTTCAATGTCGCCAAGTAAGTGTTGCAGGAACCACATCCAAGAATTTGTCTCCTCCAACGCTACAATTGCAAAAGCTAGTGGAAAATTTCTATCATTTGGGTCTTTTTCAACCGCAACTAGCAACTACCCTCCATAAGTAGATTTGAGAAAATATCCATCCAATCCAATAAATGGCCTACAAAAATCCCCTCTTACAAGCCTTCAGACAAATGTACAATCTTTTGAAGATTGGAGTTAGAGGATATTAGATGGATAAGGGTTACTCATCACCACAAGGTACATAACTCTCTATTTTACAAGTACTTCCATTGTTTGTTTTCAAAACCTCTTTGAAATATGGTCTTAACAAGAAAAATTGTTCTTTAACATTTCCTTCTACTAGGTGCTTTAGCTAGATGTCTTGTCCTCCAAGCCTTCATTCTTCCATAGCTAACCATAAATTTCTCTTTAGCTTTTTGTTAAATAGTACGTAATTTTATCTTAGGATTACTTTGGACACTCTTCATCCATTTCCCTGCAAGTCACTTAGCTGATGCATGCCTATTATTCCTACTTCTATGACAATTATGTTTAGTCCTACACGTTACTACAATTGTTGTCTTCTCATGACCTTGAAGTTTTTTTGCATTTACTAACCAATCACAACCCTCAACACATCTAACTCTCACTCTATTCTTGTCATATTTTTACAAATATGATATTCCTTCCATTATAGATAGCATAATTTTTCAATACTTCTTTAAGAAAGTTTAAACTTTCAAAAATTTGCCCTTTCTTGAATTCAATAAATTTAGTGTTGTAATCTCTCTTGAACTCCTCATATCTATATTCATAATTTTTCCTACCCTCAACCCTTTTATCCTCACGCTTATCCTTTCTAATTGTGTATTCTAAATCCTGCTCTTCATCTGCCTCCTCCCAATCAGAGAAATGAACATGTCTAGAGTATTCCTTTTCTTATGAGTTTACAATGCCCTCTTTGCATTTCACCCTCTATAAGATTATCACTGCACATTACCCTCTCACTTTCTTCCCTACAACTCTCATTTTTAATACTCTATTCAGAATCAGTAGTAAACAAAATTTCAGCAGTAAAGCCCTTACTGTCCCCAGTATCTTCATCACTCATTAAATACTTCTGTATCATTCTTTAGTATACAAGCCTCATCAAACTATGTTCTATATAAAAATGAACATTCTTATCCTTTTTCCTTTCATCCAAATAAGACAATAACGTAGAATTAGATAATATTGGCCTCAAACAATCTTTAAGCAAACGTTTCCATGACCTTACATAGTTTTTATAACCTAACTCCCCTACCATGTACTCTAATTCAAATATTGACATTCTATCGCTATCACAATTATCAAAATATATGAAATCACCACCTTCGTAACTATTTGATCCTACAAATTTACCACCATAATGGAATATAGCTGTGAATTTGGTCGAATCCATATATGAGGAAGCAAAAAATTTGAAAAATCCTAAGATACTGTACACATAGCATTTAAACAAACTCAACATAACACAGTTAATTGAACATATTTAAAAACTTAGACATCAATACACGATAGATTCAATCACAGAATCTAAACAAATTATAAAGTAGATCTTATAAAAATATAAACAAAAATAGCAAATTTAATAACCGAAGCACTTCAAATTATAGCAACACGACATTTTAATAACATTTTATTGACAATTTAAAAGAAACCCAAATTTCAACTCTAATTTGAAACTCTAATTTTTTTACAAATCCTAATTCTTAATGAACTCTAAAATATTTCGAACCCCAATTTTATAGATTTTGTAATAATATAGACTTAATCACTTTTTATTAACAAATTTAAAAAAATCCCCAATTTTATGAAACTCTAATTTTTTTAAACCCTAATTTTTATGAAACCCCTAATTTTATATAAAACACATGTTAACACTTCAGATTATAGCAGCATTAAGTCAAAGGTTAGATTACATACCTTATAAGGACCCCACGTTGACAAAATAATTTCAACCTAGAACGATCGTGACCCAACAATCCAGAACCACAAGCCTTAAAAAACACACACCTTGTTCACCACCCAAACCGAACTATTGCTTTCCCTCGAACAATGTAAAGAAATCCCTAAACTTCACTAATCCCTCTGTATTTCTTTCGAAATCTTCACTCTCTCTCTAGAAATCTAGTCAGACACATCCTTTCTGTCTCCATCTCCACTATGCATGTCCCTTTGTTTTCTTTTTTTGTTTTTTTCTTTTTCTTATTAACTAAATTACAATGAGACCAGAGGGAAGAATGGCGCCAAATAAAATCCACGTGGGAAGAAAACATACAACCTTGATGACATGTCATGCCACGTTAGCAAAATTGCTGACATGGCAAAATTTGGTCAGGTCGGTACGGATATGTTGCATGCCACGTCAGCACTTACTACCACAAGGCAGCCAAATCATCTGCTACAGTGAACTAGCTCAGCACTTAACGGCCAGCTAGGTACTGTTACTGACGGAAGGACCAATTTGTTACGATTTCTAAAGTCTAGGTCCTCAACCATTGCATTTTGAAATTCAGGGACCAATTTGTGAATTTGGGATAAAGTTCAAGAATTTGACATGTAATTATCTCTTGTTTATGATGTTGCATTTTCAGAATGTTAGTTAGAATAGTAATTTTACAGAACACCATTATTACATGTTTTACAAAACACCATTTTGACAGCATTTTTAGACAGCATTCACCCTTTCATTCTTTACAAGTATGAACACATTTGGACAAAACATTTTAAAGCAGCATTCATCATTAAACAACATATTTTTACATGTTTGCAGGTAAGGAGAAAATAGAATTTGGACTCCTTTCATTCATTTTTAAACATCATTCTTCTGTAGAAATAGATTTTTTATCCTCATCTTTGAACATTTTTCCTCCAACTCTAACTTCTGTAGTGTCAAAAGTTGATTTTCCTCATTTAACTTCTCGATTATGCTATTTGTAGCTTCCATCCTCATTACAATTAGCAACCACAAAACTGCATATAGCCTTTTCCTCCTCAATTTTGTTTCTCAGACCTAGGATGACCTCAATTACTCAATCAGACAACGGTGGATCATACCATTGGAAAAATTCACAAGCATTTCCATCCTAAAACAAAATTGGACAAAAATTTCACATATGTCTGTTACCTCAATTTTATGAAATTATGTTTTTTTATTTTTTTTTAAATATTCAACTTACCCAGAAAATAGGACAACCATAAAACCACCGTGAGGGATTTTGAGAGGTCCATGAAGTTACTAAAATGGCATCATGATTGTATTTGTACTTCAATGGAGCTTCTTCCATTTCAAAACCTTAACCTTTAAGAGGGAGAGAGAGAGAGAGCGAGAGAGAGAGAGAGAGTGCGAGAAGAAGAGAGCACTATAGTAGGCAAATCAAGAGAGAGATCGGAGATAAAGAGTTCATCTCTCTCTCTCTCTCTCTCTCTCTCTCTTGAAGTAGGAGAGCCCAACGTCTAGAAGTGAAAAAGGTAAAGTTGCAAAGGGGCAGCGAAAAGACCAGAAAACCCCTCTTGTGGTGACATGTCAATGCCACGTAAGCGCTTTAGTTGTGTGGCAATGCCATACCAGCAAGTTGTTGACGTGGCAACGTGACTTGTCCATATGAGCTGACATGGACATGTCAGCTACCGTACAGCCACGTATGCCATTATGTCAGTATTTAATTTGTCACGCCCCGAACCGGGATCGTGAATAGTCACCCGTTGTCCCTGAATGCCGGCTGTATTTTTATAGAAAATCGGGCAGAACCTCCCCATAAATCGGAAGTTTCCCATGTACAATTTCACCTGTATATGACATTCATCATGTAAAAATAAACAATTGGCCATCTCGGTCTCTTCAAAATCAACAAAAAACACAGCCAACATCCAGAATAACGCAAAGCTATAAAGTTCCAAACAGTCCTAGCAACAGACCTCTACTGTCATGCCCAACTAGAGCATGAGCAGCTGCCACCCCGAGCGGACTTAAATTCTACGCATATTGAAAATAAATTCCCAAGTTATTTTTAAATATTTACAAATGTCTCAATGCAATGAAATAAATCAATACGAGAGTTTCAAGAATAAATGTCCATAATTTATACAGTCATCCCAAAAAATTTATATAAATACATTGGTCAAAGTAAAATCTCCAATATATAATAATATCACCAATCATCGTAGCGGAAGAGATGGAAAACATCCATACCCAAGCCCGGTGATATCTCCTCGGTTCAACACTAATCCTGTGGGAAAGAAAGTGAGGGGTGAGTATCTATGGGAGGATACTCAGCAAGTGAGAGGATTGATATCATACCATCAATATCGAGGTGAATATGGAGTATCAAAGTATAAGATAAGAAAATATCCACAGTGTGCAAACTGATCATGTTATTTCAAAATCATATATAATACGCACATATCAGAAAACAAGAAATGCATCCAATATTCACATCAATGTCATGAAGAACCGGCCAATGAAATATTCCCAGCAATGGTCTACCTCGACCAAGGACGGCGTATTGGAGGTTTTTCCAAATGCAAGTATTAAAGAATAGCTCTCTGCCCCAATGTTGGCCACAGACTACCCCAACTAGCCTGTAAATAATAATAATGTACATATAACTAGTCAGCCGTGTATGGTGCCCCCGCCTGGTGCTAGACGGAGACGTACTCAACGTCCTCTCTGATGAGGGTCAACCTGGGGCACCCATACACACGACGATCTGGCGGATACCTCCGGCCGAAGCGTATCCGGGCACAAATGGTGCCTCTACCAGATGTCCTTCGTAGCTACGGATCACAATATCATATCGGCCGGGCACGTAGCCCCATGCATCCCATCACCAAGTCGGCCGGGCATATAGCCCCATGCATAATATCATAACGTTGGCCGGGCATACAGCCCAATGCATAATATCATAAAGTCGGCCGGGCATACAGCCCAAAACATAATATCATAAAGTCGGCCGGGCATACAGCCCAAAACATAATATCATAAAGTCGGCCGGGCATACAGCCCAAATGTGTAAATAAATCCATTTAAAACCATGTGCTAATACAGTGGAAGCATTAAAACATATCAATATGTCAAAAATGTGGCACAATATACGTTTATCAAAACTCATGGATGCATATCAATAAAATAAGAAATTTAGACACTCCAAAGGTCACAAAACATTTCATCAAATATTGGAAAGGTTTAACAATCATACATTTGCAGAAACATGTCATTTAAAAGTATTTTTGAAACATGGTTTTCAATCAATAGCGAATGTCAAAATCCCACTCACAGTTCTAGGGAGGGTGGTCACTCCCTATTTTCAAAACCAATCAAATCTGATCTGCTTCCTCGAGTCTCCAAAAAGAACAACCAAATCAGATCATCATAATTGAATATCATTTTCTCAAGCATCTTTAGGGTTTATCCGAAAGACATGAAATGTACAATATCTTCCACTTTACTGCTCATTTCAATCCAACCCTACAACCCAGATACTTTCATGCATATTTCAGAGTTTAACTCTAAGGGAAACCATTCGAATTCACTCGAAATGATTTTGTGAGTCTATAATACGCTTCTTTCGTATCATATCATCTAGTTTCTGTAACATTCTATACTTAACCTTCAATTCATATATAATCATTTCATAATTTGTATTCTATTCGCATTCCACTTACACTCTAAACATATACAAAACCTTTCATCTTGGATTCAATCCTAGATTCATCCAATTTATCAATTAGAGTAGAAATCTCCTTACCTAGGGTTTTCTCGAAGCGCAGAGTCTCGTCCAACTGTCGCTTCGGTAACTCCAAGGTCTGTAGTATTTCCTATCAATACAAGATTTTTATTTGTTAGATCTAAACACTTAGATCCGAATCAAAAACCCTGAGTCATTTACCTGCGTGGAGGTTCGTGGGCTGTCACGGGCTAACGGGCTCACGGGCCGTCGCGGGCTCGTGGGCTACAGCTAGCGGGCTCACTGGTCTGCGGGCCAGTGGGCTGACGGGCTAGCAGGCCGACGGGCCGACGGGCCGGCGGGCCGACCGGCTGGCGGGCCTCTGGCTGATGGGCCTGTGGGCTGGCTGGTCTGCAGGTGATGGGTCTGCGGCTGACGGGCTGATGGGGCTGGTGGGCCCGTGGCTTGCTGCTGATGGGCTTGCGGGCCGACAGTGGCTCACTGGCTGGTGCTCGCCCGTGCACTGGTGCGCCGTGCTGGTGCGTGCTCGTGCGTCGGCTCGCGCGCGCTCGTGCGCTGCTGCGCGTTGGGCCGCGCGTCCGTGCACACTCGTGCGCTGGGCCGCGCGCCCGTCCACGCTAGCTCGCGCGCTCGCGGCCTGGGCTCTCGCTCGCGGCCTGGGCTCGCGCTGCGGCTGGGTCCTGCTCGCGGCCTGGGCTCGCGCTGCGGGCTGGGTCCTTCTCGGGGCCCGGCTCGCGCTGTGGGCTGGAGGGTTCACTTGGTGGCTCGATCGCGCGAGGAGGCAGGAATCGCGCACTGTGGCACGATCGGGCTCGCGTGGAGGAATCGCGCTGTGGAGCGCTCAAGCTCGCGCGATGGTGGCAGGAAGGGGTTGCTGCTGGTGGCGGCTGTTCATGGACGGGAGCGAGATCGCGCGGTGGCGGCGCTCGGCGGGGCTTGCGAAGGAGGTGAGATCGCGAACAATCGCGACTGCAGAAAGGAGAGTGAGCCGCGGGAAGAAAGAAGAAGAAGCAGAAAAAGAAGAAGAAGAAAAAGAAGAAGGAAGAAGGTGGCGATGGCGGTGGCGGTGGCGGAGGAAGGCGAACGGTCGCGGAGGAAGACGGACAGCCGCGGAAGATGAAAGGTCGGGAGAGAGAGAGGGAGAGAGAGAGAGAGAGAGAGAGAGAGAGAGAAAGGGATTTGGGGAGGGCCAAAACGCTGCGTTTTGGCTCTCCCTTTTTTTTTTTGCTTGGTGTTACATTTTCTAACCCCCTAAAAACAAGTTTCGTCCTCAAAACTAAAAGAAAGTAGTACGCTGAACAAGTGGGAGTACTGTCTCTTAAGTCTCTTAATAGTCTCTTCGGGCTCTCAGGTCTCTTCCTCGACCTGGTCACTTCTCCCCAAAACTCTAACAAATGAAAGTTCTTTGCTCCGTAGCTTTCTGACCTATCAATCTAGAGTAGCTACATGCTGAGCTGAAACACTAAGATCCTCTCTGTCTGACCATCCCTCGTCAGACGTTGTTTAAGCTCTTGAAAGCTCATCTCACAACGATCGTTCCACAAGAACTTGACGCCCTTCGTATCAATCTGGTAAGTATAGCGGCGATCCTGGAAAATCCTTCTATGAATCGCCGATAACACCCCGCAAGACCAAGGAAATTTCGCACCTCAGTCACTGTCTGTGGCAGTTGGTGTGTTGGTCAGCCCAAATGGCATGATCACGAACTCGTAATGTCCATATTGATTGCGGAATGCGGTCTTGGGCACATTCTCAGCCCTGATTCGCAACTAATGATATCCAAATCGAAGATCAATCTTTGAGAAAAACACGCGCACCCTGAAACTGCTCAAATAAATCATCAATATGCGACAAAGTGTTCCGATTCTTGATGAAAACCTTGTTTAGCTGCCTACAGTTCACACACAATCTTAGAATCCCGTCTTTCTTCTTCACGAATAATACCGGAACACCCTAAGGCGAAATGCTCAGACGGATAAAACCCTTGTCCAGTAATTCCCATAACTAGACCCAGAGCTCTCTAAACTCCACTGGTGCCATTCTGTATGGCAGAATAAATATAGGAGTGATCCCTAGAGCTAGGTCAATCTCGAAATCACACTCCCGAACTGGGGGTAGTCCGGGTAGCTCCTTGGGAATATATTTAGGAAACTCCTATACCACCAGAATCTCATCAAGTCTCGGGTTCTGTATGGTGGTATCGATCATATGTGTTAGATCTGTCATACCTCCTCGACGTATTATACATCTGGCTTTCCTCACTAATACAATACCACGGGGTAACACCCGTCTCTCACTCGTAAACGTCAGTGGTGGCCCTTCAGACCTTCAAAAATCGTCTTTCTTGATAAAACAGTTTAAGGAAACTCTATAAATATACAATTAATCTATCTCTAAGATGGCATCGAAATCTGTCATATCTAGTGGGATCAGGTTTGCTCTCAGCACTGTCCCACCTGTCATGACATCATACTCTCTATATACGAATTCTCTAACCAACTGCTCACCAAAAGGAGCGACAACTAATAGCTCCTCATCAAGTAACGATAATAGCCAATCCGACTGTTGAGCGAAAGAAACTCTCACATAGAAATAGTTCGACCTTGTGCCAACAAGAACACAAGCGTCTACTCCATGTATTTCCATAGCACCAAGATTCAAATAAAATAAATTAAAATAAAAAGAATTTACTAAGAGTACGGAAATAATAGGGATATACACCTGTATATCAAAATAGTTAAGCCTCTAGTAGTGTAACAATCATGATCATATCTGGGTTCGCCAGAGCGTCCTCCTGAGTCATCGCATATACAAGGGCCTGCACCCTCAACTACTCTCGTGAAAACCAATACTATATTGCTCCCGGCTGCAGTCCGTGGAGCAGTGTCACTAGGATGCGCAGGTGTTCCCTGTTATCCTACATGTGGTGTATTCTAATGACTTGAAGCCAACTAACCTCCAAGTCACAGATCAGGGCATAAACTCCTGATATGCCTCGGCTTCTCATAGTGGAAGCATGTAATAAGTGCTCTACATGTTTATTCGAGCGTGGTGCTTGCCACATATGCAGCAAAGAAAAGGTCGCTGAGCAGTAGCCTAACTCATGGCACTAGGACTGGTGATATAACCACCGGAGATATGGTCCCGCTAAAACTCCGTGAAATATCTGTGATCGAATTCCATTAGGAAATCACTTTGCCGCAATGGCTTATAGCCTCATTGCAAATAGCCTCCCATCAAGTGAGGGCTTCCTTATCGAATAGTCTCTCAATAACTCATAGACTATACTCCTCGCGCAAGCCTAGATCTATCAAGATCCGTCGGGTTCAGTTGACTTAGTGCTGTGCTACCGTAGCATCACCAAGTCCAAAAATCTATGCATCCCAACTGTCGAGCTACCGTGACTACCTGGGTCAACTCGGGGATGCACCTAAGTATGGCGCAATTATTATAACTTAGATTCGAAACTGTAAGAAGAACGGCCACCGATGGACGATTTGGTGCCGCTTGAGTAAGAACTACTGTAGAAGAAATAAGCGCAGCCGTAGATATCGGCCTTGCTATCAAAGGTGATGGGGTGACATCTGGACCCCATGTGCCGTGTATCACTCGTACTCTTACCCGAAAATATCAAGAGTAAATGGTGGAGACGTTGGTATAATAGCCGGCTGAGAAAGTGTTGGAGAAAACACACACAGAGGATGTATTCTTCGGCACCGAAAGGGGCGCCAGTAATGAGGAAGTATCCTCGCTCTCCTTAAGTAAATCAGGGAGCACATATCTAGCGCTCCATGTACTCATCATGGTTCCGCAATATAAGAATTCTCATTAGACATTGTTCAAGGATTAGGGTTAGTACAATTAACCCCCTAAAATGAATGAAATCATCAATTTAAGAACCATCTCCATTGGTTCCTTCTTTGAAAATGAATAAATGCTAGGTTAGATAAGAATTAGTATCTAACCCCCTAAAATAGATAAACGCATATGTCGAAGACCATATGCAGGGATATAAATGACTGTATGAAACTCTTATGCATTGAGGACTTTTAAAATCAAGTTACTTGGGAATGTTTTCAAATCATTTTATAAAACATAGCTTTAAACCAAGAGCTCTAATACCAACCGAACTGTCACGCCCCGAATCGGGATCGTGAACAGTCGCCCGTTGTCCCTGAATGTCGACTGTATTTTTATAGAAAATCGGGCAGAATCTCCCCATAAATCGAAGGTTTCCCATGTACAATTTCACCTGTATATGACATTCATCCTGTAAAAATAAACAATTGGCCATCTCGGCATCTCCAAAATCAACAAATACCACAGCCAACATCCAGAACAACGCAAGACTATAAAGTTCATAGCAGTCCTAGCAACAGACCTCTACTATCATGCCCAACTAGAGCATGAGCAGCTGCCACCCCGAGCGGACTTAAATTCTACGCATATTGAAAATAAATTCCCAAGTTATTTTTAAATATTTACAAATGTCTCAATGCAATGAAATAAATCAATACGAGAGTTTCAAGAATAAATGTCCATAATTTATACAGTCATCCCAAAAAATTTATATAAATATATTGCTCAAACTAAAATCTCCAATATATAATAATATCACTAATCATCGTAGCGGAAGAGATGGAAAACATCCATACCCAAACCCGGTGATATCTCCTCGGTCCAACACTAATCCTGTGGGAAAGAAAATGAGGGGTGAGTATCGATGGGAGGATACTCAGTAAGTGAGGGGATTGACATCATACTATCAATATTGAGGTGAATATGGACTGTCAAAGCATAAGATAAGAAAATATCCATAGTGTGCAAACTGATCATGTTATTTCAAAATCATATATAATACGCATACATCAGAAAGCAAGATATGTATCCAATATTCACATCAATGTCATGAAGAACCGGCCAATAAAATATTCCCGGCAATGGTCTACCTCGACCAAGGACGGCGCATTGGGGGTTTTTCCAAATGCAAGTATTAAAGAATGGCTCTCTGCCCCAATGTTGGCCACAGACTACCCCAATTAGCCTGTAAATAATAATAATGTACATATAACTAGTCGGCCGTGTATGGTGCCCCCGCCTGGTGCTAGACGGAGCCGTACTCAACGTCCTCTCCGATGAGGGTCAACCTAGGGCACCCATACACACGATGATCTGGCGGATACCTCCGGCCGAAGCGTCTCCGGGCACAAGGGGTGCCTCTACCAGATGTCCTTCGTAGCTACGGATCACAATATCATATCGGCCGGGCACGTAGCCCCATGCATCCCATCACCAAGTCGGCCGGGCATATAGCCCCATGCATAATATCATAACGTCGGCCGGGCATACAGCCCAATGCATAATATCATAAAGTCAGCCGGGCATGCAGCCCAAAACATAATATCATAAAGTCGGCCGGGCATACAGCCCAAATGTGTAAGTAAATCCATTTAAAACCATGAGCCAATATAGTGGAAGCATTAAAACATATCAATATGTCGAAAATGTGGCTCAATAAACGTTTATCAAAACTCATGGATGCATATCAATAAAATAAGAAATTTAAACACTCCAAAGGTCACAAAACATTTCATCAAATATTGGAAAGGTCTAACAATCATACATTAGCAGAAACATGTCATTTAAAAGTATTTTTGAAACATGGTTTTCAATCAATAGCGAATGTCAAAGTTCCACTCACAGTTCTAGGGAGGGTGGTCACTCCCTATTTTTAAAACCAATCAAATCTGATCTGCTTTCTCGAGTCTCCAAAAAGATCAACCTAATCAGATCATCAAAATTAAATATCATTTTCTCAAACATCTTTAGGATTTATCCGAAAGACATGAAATGTACAATATCTTTCACTTTACTGCTCATTTCAATCCAACCCTACAACTCAGATACTTTCATGCATATTTCAGAGTTTAACTCTAAGGGAAACCATTCGAATTCACTCGACATGATTTTGTGAGTCTATAATACACTTCATTCGTATCAGATCATCTAGTTTCTGTAACATTCTATACTTAACCTTCAATTCATATATAATCATTTCATAATTTGTATTCTATTCGCATTCCACTTACACTTTAAACATATACAAAACCTTTTATCTTGGATTCAATCCTATATTCATCCAATTTATCAATTAGAGCAGAAATCTCCTTACCTAGGGTTTTTTCGAAGCGCAGAGTCTCGTCCGATTGTCGCTTCGGTCACTCCAAGGTCTGTAGTGTTTCCTATCAAAACAAGATTTTTATTTGTTAGATCTAAATACTTAGATCTGAATCAAAAACCCTGAGTCATTTACCTGCGTGGAGGTTCGTGGGCTGTCACGGGCTCAGGAGCCGTCACGGGCCATCGCGGGCTCGTGGGCTACAGCTAGTGGGCTCGCTGGTCTGCGGGCCAGTGGGCTGACGGGCTAGCAGGCCGGCGGGCTGACGGGCCTGCGGGCCTCTGGCTGATGGGCCTGCGGGCTGGCGGGTCTGCAGGTGATGGGTCTGCGGCTGACGGGCCGATGGGACTGGTGGACCCGTGGGCTTGCTGCTGATGGGCCTGCGGGCCGACAGTGGCTCGCGGGCTGGTGCTCGCCTGTGCGCTGGTGCGCCATGCTGGTGCGTGCTCGTGCGCTGGCTCGCGCGCTCTCGTGCGCTGCTGCGCGCTGGGCCGCGTGCCCATGCACACTTGTGCGCTGGGCCGTGCGCCCGTCCACGCTAGCTCGCGCGCTCGCGGCCTGGCTCGCGCTCGCGGCCTAGGCTCTTGCTCGCGGCCTGGGCTCGCACTGCGGCTGGGTCCTGCTCGCGGCCTGGGCTCGTGCTGCTGGCTGGGTCCTACTCGGGGCTTGGCTCGCGCTATGGGCTGGAGGGTGCACTTGGTGGCTCGATCGCGCGAGGAGGCAGGAATCGCGCACTGTGGCACGATCGGGCTCGCATGGAGGAATTGCGCTGTGGAGTGCTCAAGCTCGCGCGGTGGTGGCAGGAGGGGGTTGCTGCTGGTGGCGGCTGTTTGCGGACGGGAGCGAGATCGCGCGGTGGCGGCGCTCGGCGGGGCTTGCGAAGGAGGTGAGATCGCGAACAATTGCGACTGCAGAAAGGAGAGTGAGCCGCGGGAAGAAAGAAGAAGAAGCAGAAAAAAAAGAAGAAGAAGAAGAAGAAGGAAGAAGTTGGCGATGGCGGTGGCGGTGGCGGTGGCGGAGGAAGGCGAACGTTCGCGGAGGAAAATGGACAGCCGTAGAAGATGAAAGGTCGGGAGAGAGAGTGGGAGAGAGAGAGAGAGAAAGGGATTTGGGGCTTTAGCCCTAAATCAAATTTGGGGAGGGCCAAAAGCTGCGTTTTGACTCTCCCTTTTTTTTTTTTTTTAGCTTGGTGTTACATAATTGACAAACTGTCGTCGTCAATAATGAAAGGACTAATACGATACATTTTTTTAAGGTGTAATGATCACTTTGTAGCATTTTGAAATCTAGAGACTAATTTGTGACAAAGAGGTAAATTTTAAGAATTAGACATGTAATTATCTCTTAAATGATTCAATCACAAAATATAATCAATGCTTTGATAAGGGAAATGATTTTCAATGACAAATTATTGACAAGTCTCCTTAGCATTTTGTCAACCCTAGCCATGTCAATGTCTCCAAAGATATAGCCATATATTATCGGTTAATGGAGGGTAACATGTAACATCCAGTATTTATAAGTGGGATTTAAAAATTTAAATAGCCATATAGCCTCGGTACTTATCTCAGCAAAATTAAGGTGGTGTTTGATTAAATGGAATGAGAATCAAGAATTAGATTTAAAGTCATATCAATTGTTTAGATTAATGGAATAAAAATAAATATTTAAAATCTTAAAACAAAGAATTTGTGAAATTCAATTAAAAATATAGATTTTGTGAAATCCATATTAAAATCTTTGATTTTGATTTCCTAACGTGAATCAAAAGTGCCTAATAGTCTAGGCACTGGGTTTGTGATTTTATCAATTTTTCTATCATGCCTGGATCATTCAATGTCTATCACCTTGCACCAGAGCACATAGACAACAATTGTCTTTTTCATCACAATATGACAAGATCAGTACGTCAATGATTTTATCATACCTTTTCTCTTTATGATAATATTTTAAAATGTATAATCTTATCTTGCATTTGTATTAATATTGAGTATATATAAAATATGTTTTTAAGGTTAAGTAACCCTTTTTTGACGGTTTGTTAGGGTATTTCATTGTCTTTAAGTGTGTATGAGAAATTGAGTGTACAAGAGATTTTGGATCGGGAGTTTTTTAGAGTATTCATGTAATTTTCTGATTTTTCTTAAAGTGTATCATTCTTCATCGTCGCCTGTGAACATAGGCTTTCAAGAACTCAACCATATTAATTATGTGTATATAAAATGCCAGCATAGAACGTTAATCATGAATAATTCCGAAAAATTTAGAAGTAATAACAAGTGGGTTCATGAAACATAGTTCATGCAAGGCATTTATTTTCTAGTCGGAAAATTCAGAAGTGATTGGCTGCTACGAGGAGAGGATACAAATTAAAACTTACACATTTACCTACTTCCAGGTGCACACTTTTTATGTTCCTCAAAGTAACTGAGTAAATCATTAACATACTGATCTTGTTTTTGTGGGTCTGCAAATACTCGTCTCATCTCCTTCACCTTTTCCCTGTATATCTTCCCTTCTTCCTCCACCATCACCAGCTTCACCGATTTAGCCACTGACTCACTTGAGAAAGACCCGTCCGACTCGTCTCTGGGTATAGGGTACCCCAATTTCTTGTCCTCCAAAATCCTGGCATTCAGCCCCTGATCTATAAGCAATGGGAACAAAATAAGAGGTCGTTCGAATTGAAACGCCTCAAAAACTGAGGTCCACCCACAATGGGTTAAGAATCCCCCCACTGATTCATGAGCTAGAATCCTGGTTTGGGGCGCCCAGGTCCTCCAAATTTTACCCCGATCTTTAGTCCCTTCCTCAAAACCTTGAGGTAAGTTGGCATTCCTCAGGACCCAGAAGAAAGGTAATCCGGATAGCTTCAATCCTTCTGCCAACGTGGTGAGTTCTTCTTGAGTTGGTGTTGATTCGCTCCCAAATGCGGTGTACACAACCGAACCTTTCGCTTGCTTATCTAGCCATCCTTTCATTTCCTTCCATGGATCGTCTTCCTCTTCGTCTTCCTCTTCGTCTTCATCAATCTTCTTTTGCATGAAACCCGCCGGAATTACAGGTTTTCTATGAAGTTGATGGAGGAGATTTAGCCACTCTGGTTCAAACTCAACAGAGCTTCTGACAACAATGATGTCACACATACTGAGAATAGTCATGAGACGAGTTGCATCCGATACGCCCGTCACATTTTCTGAAAACAAAACTAAATTTTTCTTGATTTCGAAGAGCTTAAACCTCAGAGAAGAAGGAAATGGTATCCATTTCGGAGGAACTGTGAAATGCTCAGGCTCAGTTCGATCATCTTCAATATCTAGATTTTGAAAAAAACAGTCAGAGGCTGCACTGAAAATACTCAGAAAAGCCGTCGAAATATTAAGACTAGAGGCAATAGGTGGCAACCAATAGTGGGCAAAATCGAAAAGAATCCAATTCGGATTCGAAGTTTCTAGGAATCTTGTCACAGGTTCTTTGAGACCATCAAAAGCCATCTTGAGGTACTCAACTTTGTCCAAAGGCAAATCGGTCGAGGCCTCTGCATTTTCTGGGAGCCCCTCTGTTTTGGGCAGGGGAAGCTCGACAAAATGCAGGGTTGGAAACTGAGTTGGAGGCAATTTTGGGAGACGTTTGAAGTTTCGAGGGGTTATAATGAAAGTGACTTTGTGACCCTTTTGAGCTATGAGCTTTGCAAGCTCGAGATATGGGATAATGTGACCGAAGGCTAACCAAGGAAACATCACAGTGTGAAGCTTTCCCTTGTCTGCCATGGCAGAATCGTTTTGAGCTTCGTAATTTGGAGGCTTTATGTGCTACAAACACTTAGGCTTTGGGTGGACAGGGACGTTACAATTATATGGGCTTTCATATGCTAAAAAATATTTCTTGGATGCTGCCAACTTAACAGTCATTTGCACAATATATATATATATATATATATTTTTTGAACTAAATAATGGAGTGCCGACACCGTTACTCATGCGTAGTGTCTAGGTAACTTATCTCAATATATATATTTTATTATGTTTTATTTTTATTTAAGGCTCTCATGACTTGTTTGCTCACGTCTCCACATGAATCTTGTGGTTCTTAAATATTATAGTGAATGAAGTTCTCTTGATTTTTTTGTATATACAATATTTTCCTTTGGTTCTTTCTTCCTATGTTACCATTTTTCCATGAGTACCCTTGTGGGCCATTTGATATTTGTGATAAGTTTCGTTTATTGCATTAAAGCAGGCAAAGCTTTAACGTTTTCGTTGCTTATGAATGCACGAACTCTGGCCATGTGCTGGTGGGACAAGTTTTACAAATTTTAATAAAAAAATCGAACAAGTAACAATTGTATGATTTTTACAACCCTGTGTACTTTCAAATGGCCGACAAGGGTTGCAAAATCGACCAACTCTGAGCATAATACTTTTACGTTTTTCAAGCTTATACTGTTGTTCTCTTTAGTGCATTCAAGAATATCAAAGTCAGTTTGTGCTTGTTTAGTAATTCCCTCCATTCAAAAAATTTCAATTATTGTGATTCTCTTCATCAACCTAATGATTGTTAATTTCTATCAATCATCCTCCATTGACTTTTAGATCTTTGTTATTGTCTCTAAAATATTTAGATTCTTAATTCTTTCTTTCACAATCACACATATTTTTGTGTATTTGTTTTCTTTTTTCATTGCGCACAAATTGTTGTTAATTTTTTTTCACCGGTTCTTTCTTCTTCCATTACTTTCTGTCTTCATATTTCTTGATTTTTAGCAAATTCATTATATTTCTTAATTGATCTCATTAGTCATCTTTTATTCAATTCAATCATCAATTTCTCTCTTCTCCTCTTTATCTCATCAACGGGATCTTCATTTATTCTTCGATCAATATTGTTGACCTATTTCTTGCTCTCACCTTTCATCCATATTTTCATCTCCCAAGTGCATCCTTTACAAAACTATACATACCCCTTTTTGTTTAAAGCATATTCATTCTTCTTTGAACTAAGTTGTCTATACCATTCTTTATTAACTTATATTTTCGATACCATCTTGAAAACTGAAATTCAGATAAGTTTATTTTATGTCGATTTAAATATCAATTCATTGCAAAGATATTTAATGTTAATATGCGCCTGTATGGTTCGACTCTAGAGGATAAGTAAATTCATTTTGATGGGGGAGGATATGTCTAGAGATGAAGATATGATATTTTCTTAATCACAATATCCTTTATTTTAATACAAATAACAGAAAGTAATATTTAAAGCTTATTTATTGTTGAATGTTATTAGTACTTGACATTTGTTTTGTGTTTTGTATTAAACAATTTGAACTTTATTTAGCATTCTTTATTTGAATTAGAATCGATTCAACTTAATATTTAAAATATTATTTTAAATTTTTAATTGTAAATATGTATATATTACAATATAATTTTTTTATAGGGCTCTAGTATGATATGCCAAAATGCTCCCATAGCAAAAATATTTTGTACTGATTTATATATGCAGATTTCTTTAAATCATTTTATACGGTTCAAATAATAGAATTGACTGAGCGACAAAAGTTTTTATCAAATGGAAATCGAGATATTGCTAGTTGGACTACTTCAGTGCATTGTGGTGATACTTTTCACTCCATTGAGTCAGCGCATGGAGTGTTTGTTGAAATGCCAGAGGGAAGGGTGCTCTGATTGCGGGTAATGCGAAAAGGAATTACTTTAGGGAAGCATTGGGTTTGTTTCGGGATTTGTTGGCTGCGAAAATGGAGCCGACGGGTTCTACTCTAGTGAGTGTTCATAGTGCTTGTAATAGTTTGGGAGGTGTTTATATGGCTAGGTGGATTTATTCGTAAATAAGTCAAATGAACAAGAAGGAATTTGATAGTCGAATCACAACTTCTTAGAATGCTATGTTTTTCAAGCGCGGTAGAATGGAGAATGCATTCGGGTTTTTGAAGGAATAAAGGGAAAGCTTTTTCGTGATGGACGGTATTGCTATCTGGCTTGGTAATGCATCGCCTTGCTGAGCAGTTGACTGGGCTTTCGAAGATATGGTTGGCTTTGGAGTTAGAACGAATGCTGTGACTGGCACAGTTTGAGTGGATGAAGAGGGAATTTGAATTTGAACCTACGATCAATGGTTCTGCGGTTGATCTTCTTGATCAGGCTGGGTTGATCGATTAAGCAACTCAGATTATTCGGAGAGAGACATGTTCGCAAATGACTTAAAAAAAAAAAAAATTTTAAAACAACCTTGACCCAAAAAAATTTCCCCAAATAACCCAAATTTTCCGCGTTTCGGAGACGCGACACAGTGTGTCGCGTCTCCAAGACGCGACAACCTCCAGAGAGAGAGAGAGAAAGAGAGAGAGAGAGAGAGGGAGGGAGAGGAGTACGCGGGGGGGAGGGAGAGAGGGGAGGAGAGCGGCGGGGGGAGGGAGGAGCGCGGCGGGGGCGGCGGGGGGAAGGAGAGAGAGGGGAGGACCGCGGCGGGGTGCGGAGGGGGGAGGGAGGGAGAGAGGGGAGAGGGCCGCGGAGGGGGGAGGGAGAGAGAGAGAGGGAGGGCCGCGGGGGGCGGAGGGGGGAGGGAGAGAGAGAGGGAGGGCCGCGGGTGGGGCGGAGGGGGGAGGGGGGCGGAGGGCCGCGGGTGGGCGGAGGGGGAGGAGAGAGACACAGCGGAGGGGGGAGGGAGAGAGAGGGACGCGGGTGGGCGGAGGGCCACGGGGGGCGGAGGGGGGAGGGAGAGAGAGAGGGAGGGGCCGCGGGTGGGCGGAGGGCCGCGGGGGGCGGAGGGCGGAGGGGGGGAGGGAGAGAGAGGGAGGGCCGCCGGGGGGCGCCCCCTCCGCCCACCCGCGGCCCTCCGCCCACCCGCAGCCCTCCCTCTCTCTCTCCCTCCCCCCCTCCGCTATGTCTCTCTCCTCCCCCTCCGCCCACCCGCGGCCCTCCCTCTCTCTCTCCCTCCCCCCTCCGCCCCCCGCGGCCCTCCCTCTCTCTCTCTCCCTCCCCCCTCCGCGGCCCTCTCCCCTCTCTCTCTCCCTCCCTCCCCCCCTCCGCACCCCGCCGCGGTCCTCCCCTCTCTCTCCTTCCCCCCGCCGCCCCCGCCGCGCTCCTCTCTCCTCCCCTCTCCCCCCCCCCCCGCGGACTCCTCTCCCTCCCTCTCTCTCTCTCTCTCTCTCTGGAGGTTGTCGCGTCTCCGAAACGCGGAAAATTTGGGTTATTTGGGAAAATTTTTTTGGGTCAAGATTGTTTTAAATTTTTTTTTTTTTTTTAAGTCATTTGCGAACATGTCTCTATTCGGAGATGTCATTTGAGCCTGATGCTGCTCTTCTTAATGCTTGCTATGTCTACAGGAATGTTAAGGTCGGAGAACTTGTGGCTAAGTGGTTAAGTATGCACGACTCTCAGGATGAGGCTACCAACATACATGGTTTTGTTGGACTTGTATAGGGATGCTGAGAGATCGAATGATGTGAAGGTGAAGGCAGAGATTTAGAAATTTGGCTGCGGAAGAACCTGGTTTTAGCTTCATTGAAGTGAATGGTGAATGGTGCATGTTGTGAGTTTGAGGCGCTAAATGTTATGGCCTGTTGTGGGGATTGTTGTTGCAATCTGTGTTAAGCTTGTGTTGATTAATACTCTTCTTACCTTTATGAGTTTTTGTGATCACACGAAAATGTTTGAAAGATGCCCGGTTCTCATGAGTCAATATGGAACTGAAAGCAGATTAAAGCCTAGTTGATGCACTTCTTCAGGATTGCTGTCTTATCAACTTGAAACTTAGTATAACATAATCATACAAGCCAGCTGTTATTACAATGCGCACACACGCTCAAATCAAACACTCCCACACACCCTCGCCTCTCTGCTGCATAAGGTGCACGTTTCTTATGTTCTTTAAGGTAATTCAGAAAATCATTAACATAACGATTATGTAATTGATGGTCTCTCAAAATCCGACTCTTCTCCTTTGCCTTTTCCCCGTAAATCTTATACTACTAGAAAATGGACTTCCAGTGACGGAAAAATCTATCGCTAAAAGTTTATTTTCCGTCACTGAAAGGTATTAGCGACGAATTTTTTTCGTCATTAATAGTGACCCCGTTAAATATCAGCGACGGATTATTTTTCGTCGTTAATATTAGCGACGAATTAGTGACATAAAAATCTATCGCTGAAAAAAAAAATCAACAACGAATTAATTTGTCGTTGATTTTTGAGTTCTGCATAAAGAAAGCATGCTGCCCTAGGTGCCTGACCTGCCTCTGAGCTCGACCGCACGCGCCCGCCCACTTGCATATGCCCTATAGCCCGCTCACTTCTATTAATGTGTGAAAAATGCTCCGCGCCTCCGCCGTTGTTCGAACCTGGAACAAATAAAATGTTAACAACAACTTAACCATCGGACCACATTGTGCTATCTTACTTAATTATTTATTTATTTATTATCTTTATCTTATAAAATTTAATAATAATAAAACAATATAAAATGATAATTTATTATAAAATAATAAAATGATAAAATTTTTAATTAAAAAATAATAAATAATAAAATAATAAAATAATATTATTATACTACAAAATAAAATAAAAAGAATTAAAAAATAAAAAAATAAAGATAAATACGCTGATAGTTTTTTTTTAAAAATTTTTTTACCTTCGAATATTTTTACTGATGGAGTAACGATGGATGTTTTGCGATAAAAAAAGTCCGTCGCTAATAGTTCTTTTTTTTTAAAATTTTTTTTACCTTTGAATATTTTTACCGACAGATGTTTTGCGATGGAAAAAATCCGTCGCTGATAGTTTTTTTTTTTAATATGTATATTTTTTTCCTTCGATCCCTATGAGTGAGGGATCAGCGACGGAAAAAATCCATCGCTCACCCTTCACTGATCTTCTAGTAACCCATCTCTCGTTAATCCGTTGCAATTCCGTCGCTATTACTGATGGATTTTTTTCCATCGATAATTTTCGTTGTTGAAACCGTGTTTTCTAGTAGTGTTACCTTTTTCCATTACTAGCTTCAACGATTTGGCCATTGACTCACTTGTAAATGAAACATCTAAGTGATCTCTCGGTACAGGGTACCCTAATTTCTTCTCCTTCAATACCCTAGCAATCAAGGTTTGATCTATTAGCAATGGAACAAGACAAGAGGCCTTTCCATTTGAAGCTCCTCAAAGGTGGAGCTCAAATCATTCTAGGTAAAGAACATGCCAATTGAGTTTTTCTTTGATCTAGTTTAAAAGATAAAATAAAATAAAATAAAAATAAAAATAAAAATAAAAGTAAACACATCCACTTATTCTCTCTCCCCTCTCCCCCTCACTCACACCCCTTTCTCCCGAACTCATGACTCTCACTCTCTCATTCTCACGATTCCCTCTCTTTCTTTTCAATTTTCATTTTCTTTCCAAATATCATTCATAATTTGAGTTTTCCTGAATCACAAGGGCACGTCAGAGGTTGAAATTGAGGCCCAGAACAGCTTGATTTCATCTCTTCTCGGCTAGGGTTTGGTTTAGGTATCCCTTGAAATTTGTTCGATTTTTTATTGGTTTTCAAAATCTCTTCCAAGCCCAAACATTTTTGAAGCATTAGCTATATTTTAGAAGTATCACAGTGGTTCGATTTAGTTGCAAACACTAGGGAGTGTTAGGGTATTCTAGGTAAGTAGGTATCTACTCTCTTTGATTTCTTTTCGATTTTTTTGTGGATTTTGGAGTATAGAAACATATAAATGATCCATATTCTTGATTTCGAGTTTTGTAACTCCTCCTCATGTGATCGGATATTGTGTATGCGAACTCCCTAGCTTGTTGCGTATGAGTGTTGGGGTTTTTGGTTTAGGAATAAGTTTTTTGTAAAGCAAAGGTAAGTGCTGCTTTCCAACATCATCCCTAGGTTGTTTCTGAGTTGTTAAATGAGTTCCACATGGTGTTTGGGTCGAAATTCTTGATTTTTGCATAATGGATTGTTTGAGCAAGTTGTGATCTTTCCATTATAACTTTTTATGTATATAGGAAAATTAAATGAGATTTTCTGTTCAAGAAACTGGACTTCTATACCTTGAAAATGACATATGATTCGAAACATTTGGATGAGAATTTTATTTTTTTATGATTTTTCAAAGAAATAAGTTATGCAAAAAAATATCCTATTCTGCCCTGTTTCGACTACATACTCTTCTTTGACTTTGAGAGATCTTACACTGAATTAGGATAGTTTCTAACATGAAAGTTGTAGATCTATCTTTTATCTTTAATTTAAGATTTGAATCACTCAAATCTGATATCTGTAGTGAAAATTATGGCAAATTATATATGGTTGCGCAAATGTGAATCATGAATTTTAGATTATTATATTCATGGACTTAAATACTTTTATATGATTTAAATGAGATTCAGATGTAAACACAAAAATTGTAGTTTTCTATCTAATTTTTAAGTGAAATTTAGAATTTTCACGATTCAAGAAATATAGAGATTACCCTTTTAAGAGATGAGTAGACGGACTGTTATGCCTTTAAATGAAAAAAATGATTTCAAAATTCGTTTATAAATAGTTTTAAATAATTTTATATGATTTTGTACCATTTTTGTGATTGTAGAATATTCTGAAATGAGAATTTGAGTATATGTGTATTCATTGTATTTATGAATGAGTATGTAGCATAAATTGTTAGATATTTTATTCATGAATGTTGTGAAATTGGTTGGTACATATGTGGTAAATGGCTATAGTCATTTTCTTTACAAAGTGACCCGACGAGATGCCATGGTTAGGAGTTAATGGCAAGGGAAGGTAGACGCAGTCTCCTGTACCCCCGTCATACTATCTGATTGTACCACTGGTGAGATACGAGTCAAGTCAAGGAAGGGGGAAGTAGAGTTATGGAATGAACGAATTGAAAATTCTTGGCGGGTTTCCACCTAGATTTGGCCAAATTTGGGGCGGAAGTTGTTTCCTTAGGGAGACCATGTGATTTTATATATATATATATATGAGAACTGTTGATGCATTCCTTTTTTTTTTTAATTCTCGTGATTGTTTGACACTATTTTACATTCAATGAGTTGTTTGAAACATATGATTTGATATTTCCACATTCACTTCTTATTTATTATTACGACCATACCATTGCACTCGTTCACTAAATATTTTTGTACTCACTTTTTTTACTTTCATTTTTCAGAGGAATTTTGAATTTGGAGTACTACCTGACTCTAGTGTCAGATTATTGTCGAATTCTAGTTTTGTTGAGGTTTCTACTGTCAGTACTAGTTTTTGCTTTGGATAAATTTTTTTTAGCAGATTAGTTGCACGCATATGGGGGTATTCTTTTAAATTGTAATTAAAACTCTACTTAGTCACCCCATTTGGATTTCTAATCTTTAAACTATACTTAAATTTTTTATATTTTTAATTGTTAGATTTTCTTTTGAAATTGTAAAATTTTATTGGATTTAGAAATAATCGGGTTGACCATATGCATGCTTTTGAGACAGGAATAGACCGAGTGAGTATTTTGGATGTTGTTGTGTTGTTTTAAAAAATAGAATGGATATCGATGAATGCTTTACATTATCTTGGTATACGGATAGTGCTTACCTGTATGTTAGGGTGACGTAGTGATTATCGCGTGCTCGATCCGAGAGTTGGGGTGTGACAACTTTATTGGTATCAGACCTCGGTTTGATTTTAAATATTTTGAATGTTTAAATAAATTCTTCCAAACATTTCTAAAGGTTTTCAAAAATTTTTGAAAGTTTGGATGTTCAAAATATTTTCAAATGGTTTTTTTTAATAAAAAGAAATCCTCCTATGAGTTATAAGACATTAACACATCTCTAAACATAAGTGTCTAGCGTTAACTTAGAGTAATAAAGTAAAGATAACTTTTTTATTGTAAATTATTATGCCTCCACGTAGAAAAATGAGAAATATAGATGAGATTTCTTTGTCAGAGCATGGGGATGAGTCGTCTTCGTATGCTCTACCTCATTTGGTATCTACTTACCTGGCTTCTTCAACTGGGATTTCTCTACCTTTGCTCAATATGGTATGCATCTTCAAGTACTACCTTAAGTTGAAGTTCCTCCCCCACCTCCCAACCCAATAATTCCACCAGTCCCTCCTCCAGCACCGGTAGCACCTCCTACTTTGGTAGCTACACTATTCACTTGACCACTTGTTGAATTATCTAAGTTGTTGAAGGAAGATAGACAACTTAGGTGTGAAACCCTCTCGGGATCTAATGATCCTATAGTAGTTGAGAAATGGATCAAGAGGGTCTTAGAAGTTGTAACGGATATGAAGATTGATGATGAGATGAAGTTTACAATGGCCGTAAAATTGTTGGACGAGAATGCTAGTACTTGGTGGGATGGTGTGAAGGAGAATGGTGTGAAGGAGAGAGTAGTCACACCCCTTACTTGGAATGAATTCCTTCAGTTTGATCGGGATTTAAAAAGGAAAGAGTTTTTCTAACTCCATCAAAGAGGTATATCGGTGGTGGAATATGAGGCGAAGTTTAGACTTTTATTCTCGTTTGTTCTGGAGATAGTAACCTCTGAGAAATATAAGTGTTTCAAGTTCGAGAATGGATTGAATTTGAACATTCGAGAGAGGATGTCGGTTATAGAGAATCTCACTTACCAGAATGTTCTGCAATTGGTCTTGAGGGCGGAGCAAATGGTGCTTGAGAGAGTTAAGGTTTGGGAGCACGATGGGAAGAAGAAGAAATCCGGTGGGTTCACACCAAGCCAAAGCTCCAAAAAGAGCAAGAGCATGGATTCCTATAGTGGTGGTTCCATCTCGGGATAGGTTGGCACTAGCTAAGGTCAATCATCCTTCAAGACAAATACTTCTATTTGTTTGGAGTTATATTTTTTGTTTGTGGTTGATTATTATTTGTTTGATATTTCAAATGTTATTGATGGATGTTGGTAGTGTTATGTGTGGATAAAATATGAATTACAGATGGAGTTTGTATATTGTGTTTGATTAATATTTGATAAAGAGGTTTTGTAACAAATTTTTGGTACCATTTGTAAAGGAACCAAACCTTTGACCATAATACTAGCTTTTCCTAATACTTAGAACCAAAGAACGTCGCTAAAATTGCCAATGTTTACAAGAATACACGTCGGCAAATGGTTCAGTATTTACCGACACTTTCTATTTGGTGAATGTTAGGAATTCCCTGTTGATATATGAACTTAATAGTCACCCAAATAACGGAAGAATCTATTTAGTGTAGAATTTGAATGACCTCTCATATTAAAATATGAGTTTGAATGGGATAATAAAAATGCAAATAAAGGCCATTTCGGTTTTAGAAACTGTCTCATCCCCGCTCACTGAGAGCTGGAGGTGGTCACTCATGTGAGAGAGTCGATCTCGTCTGTCCGAATATCTATTATCACATCACATAGCATATATATGATAATTAAAAATAAGTGCATTAAATGGAAAATATAATACAAAAGTGACTAAATAATGCACTATAATCATATAAATAGAAAATCAATAAGTATCAACGTCATCAATAAGTAGAAACTGAGAAATGTCTAATGATGGGTTTAGTGAAGGGGTCAGCTACCATGCTGTATGTTGAAATGTACTTGACGGTCACTTCACCCTTCTCGATGATATCTCTAACATAATGGTATCTGGTGTCGATGTGTTTAGTTCTATATGAAACTTAGGATCTCGAGTGCAGGCTATAGCTGCCTGATTATCACAATAAATCATTACTAGTCTCTCACTATCCGCTACAATCCCTAAATCATTCAGTAGTCTCCGGAGCCAAACACTCTCCTAAATTGCAACTGAGCATACCACGAACTCAGCCTCTATCGTAGATAGAGCAACACAGGTTTGTTTCTTACTACTCAAAAAGATGGCCCCACCATTGAGCAAGAAAGCAAAACCTGATCTCGATTTGCATTTATGCAAATCACCTCCCTAGTCGACGTCCGAATAGCCCACAAGGCGCAAATCGCCTCCTCTGTAACTCAAGGAGAAGTTTACAGTTCCTTTTAGATATTGGAAAATCCTTTTCACTGCTCTCTAGTGACCCCTTCCAGGATTTGCCTGATATTTGCTTACCAGACCAATTGCATAACAAATGTCCGGTCTAGTACACAGCATTGTGTACATTAAATTTCCCGCTGCACTGGAGTAAGGTATTTTACTCATTTCCCTTACTTCTTCTTGAGTTTTCGGACACATGTCCAGGCTCAGGCCTTCACCTTTAGCGATTGGAGTATCTATGGGATTACAATCACTCATCCCAAAATGCTTGAGAATTTTCTTAATGTAGTTCTCTTTGAAAGAGCCAACATCTTTCTCGAGCGATCCCTCTGGATCTTAACTCCGAGGATGAACTCAGCTTCACCCATGTCTTTCATGTCAAAACTAGATGACAACCATGCTTTGATGGTCATTAAATACTGAATGTCATTCCCGGCCAACATTATGTCATCCACATACAACAACAGGATCACAAAAGAGTTATCAGACCGAATAAGATAGACACAATGATCCTCCTCGACCATTGTAAAACCGTAAGATATCACTTTCTCGTGAAATCTTAGATACCACTGCTTAGATGATTGCTTAAGATCGTATATCGACTTCCGAAGTCGACAGACCTTGTCTTCTTGACCTACCAGAACAAACCTAGGGGGCTGTTCCATGTAGATCTCCTCATCTAGGCTCTCATTAAGAAAAGCGGTCTTAACATCCATCTGGTGTAACTCAAGATCTATTCTAGCGACAATCGCCAAAAGTAAACGGAATAGGACTCTCATTGATCTCATTGATTCCATTTGCTGAACCCTCGAGAGCCTCCTGTGCAGTGTTCGGCTCTTCATCGTTCTCAGGAGTCACAATAAGGATCTCATCCTCAATTGGGAAACGGCGACGTGGCACTTGTCCCCGACTACTCCTTCGAGGAGAGAGAGGTTCCATACCTTCAGATGGATTGCTCCCACTAAGACCAAGATCCATAATCGGCTCTTGAGTCCCGTCACTGGGTTCGGCTGAGTCACTAGGCTCATCTATCTCGTAGAAGGTGAGATCTCAATCAATTTCTCTTCTTTTAAGGAAATCACTCTCGAGAAATGTGATATCATGAGACTCTATCTCAGTGACAGTGTTGTCCGTATGTTCTCCTAGGAACACATATCTTTTGGATTGTTCAGAATATCTAATAAATATACACTTCTTTCCTCACGGACCTAACTTGTCATACTGATGCGAGGAATCACGAACATACGCAGCGCAACCCCATGGTCTCAAGTGGCTAAGGTCAGGCTGTCTCCCTGTCCAAAGCTCGTATGGGGTGCTAACTACAGACTTTGTCGGAATACGGTTAAAAACATAGGCCGCAGTCAATAATGCATCCCCCCAATGGGAGATAGGTAGATTGGCCTGTGCCATCATCAACCTCACCATCTCCAACCGACTCCTATTCCTTCTCTTGGCTACTCCATTCTGCAAAGGAGTAGAGGAATAGTTTACTATCTCGTAATACCTCTATTGGAGCAAAGCTCTTTGAATTGCTCAGACAGATACTCACGCCCGCAGTCGGTTCTGAGAGTTTTCACCCTCAAGTCTAGCTAATTTTCAACCTCACTGGTAAACCTTCTGAAGCACTCTAGTGTCTCAGACTTGTGCGAGATCAGGTAGACGTAACCGAAACGCGTGTAATCGTCTATAAACGTAATAAAATACGTGACTCCGTTTCGGGCTTCACATTCATGGGTCCGCAAATGTCGGAATGGACCAATTGCAATGGAGTTTCAGCTCTTATTGCTTTCCCAAATGGTCTTCTAGTGGCTTTGCCCGCAAGGTAAAACTCACATACGGGCAACTGGACCTTGGTTAGCGGGCCCAACAAGCCACTCGTAGCTAACCGAGCCATTCTTTCTTGCCCTATGTGGCCAAGCCTACTATACCATACATTCACATCATCCACTACACTATCAGATGCAAAAGCAATAGTAAAAGAAGAATAAATCTCATAAAATGAAATAATATCCAGTACATAAAGTCCCTCATGGACTAAACTGGAACAAATTAAAGAACTATCATAAGTAATGGAAACTCTAGAGTTTCCTAACAATACTGAATATCTTAGCAAATCCAAACATCGGACTGATACTAGATTCCGCCTAATCTCAGGAGCATACAGAACATCATGAAAATATAAGACTTGGTCACTTCGTAGCAATAGTTTGCAAGTGCCAATCCCTTTAACTTCTATAAATGCTCCATTCCCCACGTATAGCCTTCTCGCCTAGGGACTTAAACGGCGGAACTCTATGTATGCGCTCCTATCCCAAACTACATGGTCCGTAGCTCCTGAGTCTACAATCCACAAAAGAGAAGAGTTAATAAGCATCACACTAGATGACACGTAACTCAAGCCATGTAAAGAAGAAGGACATACCTTTCGCTCGCCACATTCGCCTGCGAAATTTCCAACCTTGCCACAAACATAGCATTGGATTTTGCTCTTATCGAGCTCCTTCTTCTTACACTTCTGTTCTTTGTCGTCGGTCTTGGCAGGTTGCTTCTTCTTGCCTTGACCCTTGGCCTTCTTCTCATGCTTGCGCCACTTGTGCTTTAAACCCCGAGAGCCCTTACTCAACTCTGCAATATTAGCATGAGTAGAAGAAGACCTAGCCACCTCCTGACGCTCCTCCTCGAGCTCGCAGTGCCTACTCACGTCCATGAAAGTATGAATACTCTCAGTGTGCATGAGATAGGTCTTAACAACATCCCAGGAGTCAGGCAGGAACTGGATCACACTCAGTACCTGAATCTCATTTGACATTGGCTCCCCCATATTCTTCAAAGAGGAGATCAGACTAGACATGTGCATTAAATGCTATTTCATTGTATGATCGTGCCTCTTCTTGTAAGTGATGAATTTATAGGTCAGCATCCTCACCTTAGCAGCTGATGGGGCACCATATTGCTCTCTCAAAACATGCCAGATCGACTGTGTAATAGGATAATGCTCGTAAATCGGAATCAGCTCATTGTGCATGCAGCTAAGAAGGATCACCCTCGCTTGGCTATCATTCTTTTTCCAAGTACGATACACCTCCTGATCCCGTCATACTTGTGCCATGGTACCCTCCCCGGGGTCCACCATCTCGTTCTTAAGAACTTTCTCGAGTTCTTGTTTCTCGAAGACAAACTGAACCTTCTAGTGCCAAATATCATAATTGTCACCGTTCAGTTTGTCTCCTTTAACGAGATCTAGAACGATAGTTTTTCGTAGCAGCCATGTCTCTGTCACACAGAAAAAAAGAGACATTAGTTATAAATGATACTTAAATTCATAATTTTATGTACCCTACGATTTAATAAAACCAAAAGGACTCGAGTACAAACCCCAAGACGAACATATGAGTCAACAGACACCATACACCACAATTCAGGATTGTATCTCACAATTTGAATTAAGATTCAGCACATAACAAACCACATTCAGTCACAAAAATTGAAAAAAAAATCCAATTTTAGGCAAAGCCACGTGCCGCCAGGAGGGTCCACGCGCCACCACCACAGGTGGCACGTGTCCACACGCCCTCATGCGCCGGAAAGGAGCCTGGGCGCGTACAGGATGCGCAGCGCGTAAGGCACGCGCTTGCATGCGCCCTGTGCATGTTAGCCCACGCGCCTCATGCGCGGGTGCACGTGCGATGCGCCTGCACGCGCGCAGCCCGCTTCATCGGGTCGGATTCGGATGTGGGTGCGGGTCGGATTCGGACGTGGGTGCAGGTCGGAACTCGGAACCCGGTCCGGATCCCAATTGTGGGTTGGGTCTGACGCGGTTCGGTCCAAACCCGGTCTGGACTCGGAGTCTCACGCGCCTACGCGCACGTGAGTTTCACGTGCCAACGACTATTGCACAGACGCACCTCTGCACGCATGTTGTGCACGTGCCGCACTATTGGGCCTTCATCTTCGCCTGAATATGTTTGCAACTCGGTTTTTTTTGACCCGTTTCCGAAAACTTACATTCCGGTATAAACATGCAATATATATATATATATATATATATCAAAATGTAGATCTAGCAGAGATAAATATAGATCTACCATTTTCATGCTCTGATTTGACCTAAAACTCGTCAAATCTGGGATTGAAGGGTTCGGTCACTATTCACAGCCGAATGCTTCAACCGGAATTTTCTTAACCTTATTGTACTCAGAAAATTATGAAAAAATTATTTTCGTATTCTACGTGAGTTGGACAACACAGTGGTATAATTGGATTTACGAAACTTATCCATGATCCGAACCCCAAATTTTATACTATATATTTTTATACCCAAATTTAATTTCGAAAAATCATTTAAAAATATATCTAACATGCACTGATATCAATGTTAGAAAAATGGTGACTCAATCGCACAATGGAAGCAATAATAAATAATTTTTCAGAATCGTAAATTATCAAGTTCACGGTTTATCTCAATCGGTGATGCAGAAATCTCGAAAATCACAAATTCTGAACAGGAACAATTCATATTCGGGTGATAGTCACATAAAACAAACTATTAACATGATATCACAACATTCCAACCCTTAACCCGGTGAATTTAACGTCGATCGAAAAAATCTTCTCTAAATTGAAATATCACACTCTTAATTATGTTTTCTTTTTCTCTAAGTAATTCTTTCTACCTTTTTTTTTTTTTAATTCAACAATCAACTCTCTCTTAATTGAGTTATAACTCCCGTAGGAGTTATGTAGAGAGAAAATAGGGGAGAGTGGGGTTATGGGTAACTTAACAATACCCCCACTTGCCCCAACCCCACTTGCCCCACATGGGCATTAACTAATACCTTGCTAGTAATACACAACCTGATATTGCTTTTACTGTAAATTTATTAGCAAGATACAGTTCTGCTCCAACCAGAAGACATTGTAATGGAATTAAACATCTTTTTCGATATCTCCGTGGAACAATTGATATGGATCTATTTTACTCTTATGAACCAAATGCACAATTAATTGGGTATGTAGATGCATGATATTTATTAGATTCACACAAAGCTAGGTCACAAACGGGTTATGTATTTACATATGGTGGACAACAATATCTTGGAAATTTATGAAGCAAACAATAACTGCTATCTTATCAAATCATGCTGAAATAATTGTAATTCATGAGGCAAGTCGTGAATGTGTATGGCTCAGATCAATGACTAATCATATTCAAGAATCATGCGGTTTGTTAATAAATAAGAAGATTCCAACGATACTTTATGAAGATAATACAGCTTGCATAGCTCAGTTAATAGGTGGATATATCAAAGATGATAGGACGAAACATATCTCTTCAAAATTATTTTTCACACATGATGTACTACAAAGTGGAGATATTGACATACAAAAAATTCAATCAGGTGAGAATCCTGCAGATTTATTCATAAAAGTATTACCCTCTACAGCAGTTGAGAAGTTGATCCATAAGATTGGAATGCGACTTTATAGAGATATTAAGTAATATCTTTAACAGGGGGAGTATTGTCTCAAAATATATGTATAAAGAAGGATGTACTATTTTTCCTTCACTAGGGCTTTTGTCCCACTGGGTTTTCCTCTAGTAAAATTTTAACGAGACATATTCTTTATACGATAAATATTCAAAAGAGAGTATTATAAATGATATGCATTTATTGTGGATATCTATTCATATGAGTGACTTTTTAAATGGATGAACAAATTCAAGAATGACTATTGACTTTTGAGTTACTCTTTAATGATATGACAACTTTTGGCTTTTAGGTATACTTGTGATCATTAAGTTTTGAGTAATCATATTAATAGAAGTGTCTTTTCATTGTGTCTCAAAATATCTATAAATACGTATCATTGTAATCTCATGTTGTACAACAAAATGAAGAAATAAATTATTCTTTTCTCATTCTCTTTAAACTCTTTCTATTTTATAATAATAATTGGTTTTCTTCTTTATTGTTATTCACTAATAATAATATAATTTGTAATTTTATATAGAAAAGATTTGTTTATTTATATTTGATATAAGTACGAATTACTATATCTGGCTGATTACATAATTTGTGTTTGAAGTAAAATAAATTCATGTATTATTTTGTATTCCCAATAGAGCATGAGCAAACTCTTATAAAGCACTACACAACAAATTCGATAAATACCGACGGAGAAAAATGTAATTATAAGTCTCTAAAATATTAAAACAAAAAAAATCTAAGAAATCAAATTACCAAAAATTCATCACAGCTTCGTTCTCACCTTCTCATTAATTGGGGATCTCACAAGGATAGACCTTCAGACTCTACCTCATAATGCCATATACAAAAGATGAGTTTGAGCCCAATTGTTAGTGCTGTATCAAAAGACTCCTCATACTTAACACTTGTTGATATAGATGGAAATGATACTTTCGTCATTTAATCAGATCAGGAGTTCGATTCCTCCTGAACACAGAAAAAATAATGTTAGGAGATCTACTCCTCAAATGAGACCCGACAGTCAAGGCGATCTGAATTAGTCGGAGCGAAATCTTAGATATAGGACGGTGGACTAATCATAAGGACCGAAAAAAAAAAATCAAAAAAACTCCTCATAATAATAACAAAAGGAATAGATATACTTTATCAAGAGATGTTAGTGTTGTGACAAGGTAGATTAGGAATAGTTAAAAGTGAATAGCCAATATGTATATTACTCCAAATCTGAGAACTAGCAGCAGAACAAGGACAACTGCACCTTCCCTACTAGATTACCCCATTTGTTTACTGAGCTCTTCTCACAAATAATTTCACATGTTCTTATCCTATTGAAAAATACATTTCCTACCCAAATTTATCCCCTGCACGCAATTTTTTTTGTCCACACGCAAGCTCTTATGAAGAAGCTATAAAATCTGACAACTTCACAAGGTTTTGCTTGGAGTAATATTTAGTTAAAGATGAGGATAGACCCACATCAATTAAGCTAGAACTTCGCTCTCCCTCATGGTGCCACAAACAAAAGTCAATTCAAAATAATGAAAAAAGGATATATCTTATTAAAAAAAAATAAATATCATTCTGATACCATATTAAAAATATTATAATATGAATATGATGATATGATAAAAAAATTTCAGTAGGCCTTTGATGCCATATTGAAGAATATTTTAACATGAAAAACAATATAATAATATGAAAAGCTTAATGATACATTTTTTCTATTAAATATTATAATATATTAACTCATTATTGCAAATATGTAAATAAATATTACAAATATAAAAATAAAGAAAGTCAAAAATTTTGAAAATCAAATCAACGATTTGATTTGATTTTGATACATAATATTTTTAAAATATATGATATCTTTTAACATATCTAATGAATCGATCCTAGTTATTTACGATCGTTAAATCTTAGGTGAATATATAGTCTGTGACTCATACTAGTATCTACGCAATCATTTACTATATACCTTTTTAATATCCTTAAAAATTATAGAACTACCACCATATGCATATATAATATCTAAAAGTGATTAAATCATAGTAAAAGAAAAGGCACCACCAGTGTATTTTAGGCGTGCAGGATAGAATTAAATTTGGTGGGATACAATTAAATTAGATAGAATAGAATAAATACTAATAATATGTTTGACACTGAATAACAGAACACAATATATATTCCTTTGCATTAGAATATATATGGTAAATAATTATTTGATATTAATCCTTACTAATTATGGAAAAATTGGAATCCAATTCTAATTAATTAATAACCATCAATATTTTAAGTATCAAGAGATATGGATATCCTGTCGAAAATATTACGATGAATCACATATAACAATAAGTATATATATAGTTTGAATTAAATTATTCATCCCACTCAATACAATGAGTATAGGTGAAATTACCTTAACCTATTAACGTACCTAGAAGGAGCGAATCTTGAATTCATATGCACTGAAATTAAGATAAACATGAATATTAACCCCGCGCCCCCAACCAAGAATATTCGGGGAAGGCCATTCCTCCTGCTTTCCCCTCTATATATTTGGAGTAAATGTAGAGGACATAAAAATAAACTTAAGAGTCCACAACAATGGCACGTGATACAGAACCTCTTCACATAGCAATGCTTCCATGGGCAGCCTTCGGCCACATGATCCCGTACTTAGAGTTGGCCAAGCTCATTGCTCAAAAGGGTCACAAAATCTCCTTCCTGTCCACAAATCTGAACATCGAACGCCTCCCAAAACCTCCTTCATCCCTCCCAATTGATTTCATAAGCCTCTCACTTCCTCAAGTAGAAGGCCTCCCCGAAAATGCCGAAGTCACCACAGACATTCCTATGAACAAGGTCGAGTACCTTAATATGGCCTATGATGGTCTCAAAGAACATGTCACTCACTTTCTGGAAACTTCCAAGCCAGACTGGATCCTCCATGACTTTTTCTATTACTGGGTATCACCCATTGCTTCCAAATTGGGAACAAAAGTTGCATTTTTTAGTGTATACACACCGGAAGCTATCACCTTTTTCGCGCCCCCAAGGGATGAAACTGATGATCGGGCGTTGCCAGAGCACTTCTTGGTGCCACCAAAGTGGATCCCATTTCCCACCAACGTATCTTACAGGCCTTGTGAACTCAGGAGACTACTCGAGTCTCTGCCTGAGGACGTTGATGCGGCGTCGGAAGCATTTCGCGTTGTGCAGTCCATTAGACTCTGTGATGCCCTTGCGATACGAGGCTGCAGTTTATTCCAACCTGAATGGTTGGAACTCTTAGAGGACATGCACAAAAAACCAGTTATACCTGTTGGACAGATACCCCCCACCCCAACTTCATTGCTTACTGACGCCGGAAAGGAGAGTGAAGTGAGAGAAATGGAAAATTGGCTGGAAAAACACAACAAGGGTTCTGTTGTTTACGTAGCATTTGGAAGCGAAGCAAAGCTAACTCAACTCGAAATCAATGAGATAGCTCATGGGCTAGAGAAGTCTGGATTGCCATTTTTCTGGGTTCTAAGGAAGCGTCGTGGGCCCCATGATGATGAAGTGATTGAGTTGCCCGAAGGGTTCGAGGAGCGTGTTAGGGGGAGAGGTGTTGTTTACACCACTTGGGTACCGCAACTCAGGATATTGAGTCATGACTCTGTAGGTGGGTACTTGATCCACTCGGGTTGGTCTTCTGTGGTGGAAGCAATGAGCTTTGCTAAACCGATGATTCTTCTGACCTTTTGTTATGACCAAGGACTCTGTGCAAGAGTTTTGGAGGAAAAAATGATGGGTTATCCGATTCCGAGAAACGAGTTTGATGGGACATTCACTAGTGACTCAGTTGCTGAGTCACTCAGGCTTGTAATGGTTGAGGAAGGAGGGAAGGTTTACAGGGACAAGGCTAGGGAAATGAAAGAATTGTTTGGGAATTTGGAGCTGCAAGACAAGTACGTGGATGATCTTATTGGGGTCTTTAAAACACGGCGTCACTGCAATCCAGTGGCTGATTGCGAGTAAAGATTGAAAGGGCAATTTCGAACCCAATAAATGGTGTTGATCAAGTTCTACTCTGAATAAGGATGACAATTTATCTAAACTTAAATTCATATTCGCAGTCAGAGGGTAATATATGGTGTTGATCAAGTAAATTTTAGATCCATGCTAGACGGCCTCGATTGGGCCAGATTTCTCTTTCGTTAGGTTGTTATGATATTGAAATAGTCAAAATACCGAAATTACTCCAAAAAAATATCTCTGGCTTATTAGATTCATTATGCTTTTCCTAATTAATGTTATGATTAATAAGAGTAATATATATGATGTTTTTTTTATTATTATTAATTAATGTCATGATAAATAGGAATAGTTGTTCAATATTTCTTACTCCGTGTTTTATATGTCTTCCTTGAAGTGAAATCTGACAATTGTAGTAAGGTTAAATGTAAAAACTTCTATAAATGTTATCTGTGTATATTTGAGAAAAGCACCTATTCAATGTATTATTTAATTTTAAAATTTGTAAAAATATTATTAATTACATTCTTGCACTGCACTTTAGAGCACCCAGTGGAGTCATGTAATTCGGGATCTATTTAAAATACCCATATTGACATAATTTAACCATTCTACCCCACCCTACCCTACACTACCTGATGGTACATGGCCCGTCAGTTCATTACTGTAAGACCGAGACCATTTGAATCCATTGGACTGTACCATCTTTAAAATCATTAAACACGCTTATAGTTCCTTGGCCAAGTACCTTCTCGGTCGAGCACATTTCACAATCCTAACGGTCATCATCTCCCTCGGTGCTCGAGCTCCCGATAACTCCGTTGTTTGATTGCCTGTTCTCTTATAATAATTCTAGTAAATTTTGCGTCTATTGAAAAATCAGAATTATAAAAATATTAAAAAAATATTAATTACTTTAATATTGGTACGTGATTTAATAATTAAATTATAACTAATTAATTAGGTTAAAGTATTAAAAGAGCTGAATGAGAGATAATTCTCATTTAGTTAGAAAATTTGAGAGTGATTACCTTATTAAGAGATGAGTGGACGGATCGTTATCTCTCTAATAAGAAAAATCACTTCACAATTCATTTATAAATTGTTTTAAATGATTTTATATGATTTTGTACAAATATTTGTGATTGTGGAATGTCTCGAAATGAAAATTTGAAATATATATACATCCATTTTATTTATAAATGAAAATGTATCATATGTTGTTAAATAATTTATTCATGAATGTTATGATATGGTTTGCTAATTATTTATTCAAATTATAGCATATTGAATTTGATTTGAATGATTGTGAAAAGATGATATATGTGATGTAAATGACGATAGTCATTCCCTTCACGGAGCGATCTAACAGGATGCCATGGTTAGGGATTAATGACAAAGGAGGGTAGACGCGATCTTCTGCGCTCCCGTCATACTATCCGGTTGCACTACTAGTGAGTTTAAATCGAACGAATTGAAAACGTCTTAATGGGCTTCCACTTGAGTTCGGCCAAATCTTGGGAGGGAGTGATTTCTTTAGGGAGACCCCATGATGTCACGCCCCGACCCAACCGTCGAGCATGCGACAATCTCCACATTATTTCGAAACACGTGTGAACCCTACTTTGTGTTCTGAGATACTGCAAGGCATTCCAATATTCAAAACACTTTAAAATAATTTAAACTATTTTTAGGATAATTTGGCCATCCAAAAATTCTCAAGTATTTAAATAAATTCACGTGTTCAAAATATTCTCAAAATTTACTACATAATCCAAATGTTCCAATGAAAATAATACGTCTTTTCAAAAGATATTTTTAAACAATTTAAATAAGATTTCACATTATAAAAGTAAGGATTTCATAATATTTATCTATAAAAAATCAAGCAAATATTTATCAAATCAAAATATAACAAAATATACAAAAATTTCTTTCCATAAATCATATAACATAGTTCCAAAAAAATATATATATATTCTCATAACTATTATCTATTGAAAACCAACAAAATATATTTTCTTCAACGACAGTAGGTAACGTCTACGTCCTCAATTTAAGTTTTCTCTGAAAAATTAAAAAGTGAGAGGTGAGTATAAAAATATTCAGTTAATAGAGTACAATAACATACTGAACATGAATAAGGAGTGTGGTGATGCCGACACATATATCAAAATATATTTCCAATACAATAATGAAAATCAATTGCATGAAATAAATTTCAGAACAATTTACCCATGACTTATAAGTTGTTCATCAATAATCCATTTTCATTTTCTTTCCAAATTTTCTTTGGGTTTGCCAACATTATTTTTACTACCAATGGCCATTCGTAGAATCCGCAAAGGGGTTTTTCACAATTTTTATAAAATACCTATTTCTTGACGTTGGTTCGGAATTCAGTGGGGGTACTGTCACCTTATCACGGGAACAACTTGAGGAGGCTTTTCACCCCATCTACCTTCAAGTCAATTATAAAGTAGCTTTAACCGCACCACCCCAATGGCCCGGTCTGTGGAAGACTTAGACTATAGTCTTTTCTCTTTTTCCAGCACCATGTAACAAAAATATTCATTTCATCATTCAATATTTGTGTGTATATACAAAAGAAAACAACACAATTAAGGTTCCATTGTAATACGGTGCAAACAATTCAAATATTAATAGAGTCATGGATTTATCAACAATTCTATTTGGATACATCACAATCACAAAACAATTCAAATCAATTTCAAATTTCTTTCAAAATTTAATTTACAAATAATAATTGAAAATATTTTATCATCCATACTAAATATAACCATTTAATCATCTCATGGGAAGATGAACACTCTGAAATTCACAATCAATTTCAAGATAATCCCTTCTTGATTTTCAATGGAATTATCCTAAGACAATCACAAGTTTAAATCCACTAATGGGGAAGCTAAATTCAAGTTTAGAATGAAAAAATTATTTCAAGTTTTGGAGTTGGATTGATCTTTGAATGTTGAGATTCAAAAACCTTAGATTTATTTCCCCTAAATCCCTTTTCTTCGTAAGTTTGCTTGAGGGTTTTAGAGCTTTAAGGAGTGAGTTTGGGGAAAATGAAGTTGATTTTAGGAGAAATTGAAAGTAAGATGGGTGAGGGAGATGAGAGTCGAGAGAGAGAGCAGAGAAGAAGTTTGGGAAGGAAGAATGAAAAATGAAGGCTTGTTTAAGCCTTTTTAATGATAGGAGGTGAAATCTCCATCTTGCCCTCACTTATTTTTAAGATTTGTTTGAATTTGGTTGTCCGTTTTTGTCATTTCACAATTTCACACTCATGAGTCTACTTACAATAGAGTACAAGTCGCCTTACATGTCTAAGCTTTTCACAGGCCAAGTCCCCTTGTTATCCTACAAGTTGTCGTGTTCTTTGTTTTATCGAGGCCTTAAGTCGCCTCAAAATTGTCTCAAGGCGACCCAATTTTTTTCTTATATAACCCTTAAATTGCCTTGCTTTTTAGTATGTCGCCTTGCTTACTGTGCAAAGATGTTTCTCTGTGAGTCAAATTTGGTGGGGCCTTATAAACATATAGTCAAGAAGCACAAGTCGACCTGTTATTGGGGCAAGGCGACTTGTTTGTGTATTTTGGAGGCACAAGTTGAACTGTCATTGGGATAAGACGACTTGCCTTTGTGCAGAGTTATAGATTCTGAGAGCTAATCTCCATAAGTCACCTTGACACTTGTTCAGGTCGCCTTGGTGACTTTCATACTTAAACCAAAATTCAATTTTTGAGCCTTCGGTCGTCTTGCCATGAGCTAAGACGACTTGTCTTAATCAAATTGACTCCAAACAATTTTTGATTGCTCCAAATTATCTCTATAACATATTTTCCTCCCGGCAAAACTTAATAAAATTTTCATTGATAAATTAAAATCAATTATAACCGATTTTTCATGGTATTTTACAAAGAACATTGAAAATTTAATAAAAATTTCCTAACACTGAATATTTAGGTGTTACACATGATCTTTGGAATATATAAAAATTGTGGATGCATTTATTCTTTTGAACTAGCATGATAGTTGAAACTATTTTATTTGATAAATTGATTGAATTACATGATTTGACATTTCCATACTCATCTCTCATTTGCTGTCATAATTGTACCATTACACTCCACTCACTGAATATTTTTATACTCACTCTTCTTTATTTTATTTTTCAGAGAAAGTTTAACTTAAGAGATTTAGTCGATTTTAGTGTTAGACCTTGCTGAACTCGGGTTAGTTTTTGAGGAGATTCCTATGACCGGTACTAACTTTTGCTTTGGATAAAATTTTTTTTCAAGAGATTAGTTGGGCTCATATGGAGGGTATTTTTTTTGAATTATAATTAAAACTCTATCTAATAATCCCATTTGGATTTCTAAACCTTAAACTTTATTTAAATCTTTTATATTTTACGTTGTTGGATTTTTTCTCGAAATTGTGAAATTTTATTTGATTTAGAAATGGTCAGATCGGTTTTATGCTTGCCTTTTGAAAACAGGGATGGACCGAATGCTTTACATATTGCTGTTTTAAAATAGGAATGGACCAAATGGATTCTTTGCATGTTGTTGTGTTATTTTGAAAACATGATGAATGCCTTAAATTATCCTGATGTACAAGAAGGGCACACCCATATGCCGGGGTGATGCGGCGGTCGTCGCTGCTTGATCCGAGAGTCAGGATGTGACATAAATTATATAAAACAATCAGTAACGGATTAGTAATGGAATTTTTAGCGATGAAAAATTTCCATTGCTAATTTCAGAAACTATGTAAAACTATTAGCGATGAAAATTTTCTATAACTAAAAATTCAATTGCTTTTCATCACTGATTTCAGAAACTATGTAAAATTATTAGCGACGGATCAAGGAAGAAAATTTTAGTGACTGAAAATTTCCGTTACTAAAATATATTTTTTTAATTAGCATTTTATATATTTATATTTTAATTTTTTATATTAACAAATCATATTTATTATTTTATAATATTTTAAATTAGCATTTTATTTTATTTTAATTTTTAAAGAATAATATTATTTTATTTTTAAATTTTTTATTATTTTATTTTAAATTAGCATTTTATTATTTAATTATTTTATAACAAATTAGTATTTTATATTATTTTATTATTTTTTAAAAAATGTGAGAGTAAAATAACAGAGAAAAAGATGATCATATTTGACTTTGCGGCATAATGGTTGTCACAACTCAAATTCTCATTGCATGCCCAGATTCGAGTCCGCATGAAGACATTTTTCAGAAGAAGAAGGCAGAGGTGAACATTGGTGGGTGGGCGCTGGTGGGCAAACGCTCGCGGATTATGTAAAGCTATCATTGATGAAATTTTTAGCGATGGAAATATTCCATCGCTGATAGTTTTACGTATTGTTCGAAATTAGTGATAAATTAGAGACGAAAAGTTTTAGCTGTAACACCAGAAGAAAAAAAAAATTCCCAAATTGGATTAGGGCTAAAAAGCCCTAATCTCTTTTTCCCTTCTTTCTCTCTCTCTCTCTCTCTCTTCCTCTCTCTCTCTCACTCTCTGTCCCTTCCTCTTCTGTAGCCGCACCCGAACACTGCCGCCAGCACCGCCACTCGCCACCATTGCCACCGCACCCAGCCGCCGCTACTCCTTTCTTGCGCGAGCGCGCTAGCCTGCAGCGCCTCCTTCTTCGCGCGAGCAGTGCTGAACCTTCTGCCTGAGCACTCCACAGCAGGAGCATGCGCCTGCTTGGGACCACGCCTGCGCACGACTGCACGCCTACGCACGAGCTGTGCGATCCCTGCACGAGCTCCAGCGCGACCCTAGCGCGAGCCCTGCGCACGATCTCCCGCGACCAGTACGCGACTCCAGCGCTAGCCAGCGTGCGACCCCTGCGCGAGCGCCAGCACGCTCCAACGCGATCCTCTGCGCGAGC
This sequence comes from Dillenia suffruticosa, assembly GCA_033439265.1. Taxonomy (NCBI): domain Eukaryota; kingdom Viridiplantae; phylum Streptophyta; class Magnoliopsida; order Dilleniales; family Dilleniaceae; genus Dillenia; species Dillenia suffruticosa. The sequence continues at coordinate 7,763,577 of JAVTVX010000027.1, forward strand.
ACAGCGCGCTCCAACACGACCCATTGCTAACCCGCGAGCCCACTACGGCCCGCGAAGCCCACTGCAGCCAGCAAGCCGGGCTGAGAGTCCGTGAGCCCACCAATGGGCCAGCCCGTTAGCCCGCCGGTCCACGAGGCCGCTACGGCCCGCAAGCCCGCGACTGGCTTTCCCCTTCGAGAGCTCATCTGCATCTTCACTGCAGGTAACGACTATGATTTGGTTGAAATTCAATGGTTTGGTGTTAGAAATTTAGTTGTTGCTAATATATTTTAAATTTAGAAATATTACAGGTTTTAAACCAATCTGACGGGCAAACGACAGTTAGGTCGGAAACCCTAGGAACCCTAGGTGAAAGAAACGCACTCACTTCAAAATTTGAATAAATTTTGTTGATTTTATGTTATATTAAATTGGAAAGAAAAAAAATTAAAAATCTCTTATTAGGGTTTTATTTGATATAAAATTTGATAATTTGATTAAATTTGTCTTTTGGAGACTCTTTGAAAAATAGGGAATAACCACACCCTCCCTAGATATGTGAGTGAAACCCTAATCTCTTACATAAAATAGTAAAACTTGTTTTCTACCGTATTTTTGATAAAATATGCTTTTGATATGCATTGATTTGATATATGATATGAAATTTCAAATATGTTTTGTGATTATTGGAGTGTCTTGAATTATGTTTACGATGACTATGCATCCATAGTTTAAAATGAAATAAAAATTGTGCCATTACTTGAAAATTGATAATTTTCTTTTCTACCGTTGCATTGATATGCTGTTTTGAAATGTTTTGATTAAACGTATTGGCACGCAGACTTGAAATATTTTGATGAATTATGTGGGTCGGATACCTACTAGTTATGCGATGATATGATTTTACTTGTGGGACATTGTGTCATGGGACATTGTGCCCTTGTGATACTATGATGATGACATTGATGATTCCGTAGCTACGAAGGGCGTTTGTAGAGGCATAGGTTGCCTGGATACGCTTCTGTAGGAGGTATCCGCAAACGTCATTTATTCTAAGGGTTATAGACGCGGCTAGTTGAACCCACGTAGGGGGAGGACGTGTGTGACGCCACCATCTAATACCGGGCGGGATCTTATACACGTTGATGAGTTAACCCCAGCGAACTCATGGCCAACGTCGGGGTAGAGAGCGTTTAAAATCTATGCATAATAAAACCCCCGATACGTCTGTCCTTGGTCACGGTTGACCTTTGCCAAGACCATTTTTGACTCGCTCTGATATTACTTAATTTTAAATAGATACATACATACTTGTTATCGTGTGATTGATTAAATGATTTCAAATTGTTAAACATATCATATTTTGTTGCAAAATGTAAATTTTTATTTCGAATGATGTTATTTGACACTCAATGGTTCACCCATACTTTTTATACTTGATATTATCCCCTCACTCACTGGATATTTTCTCATGATACTTACCTATCTCTTTTCCCTCCTCAGACAGGTTTATTGTGATAGAGCCACGTTACAGGCTCTAGAGCGGATTTGGTATTCACAACGGTGAGATTTACTTCAAATAGAAATATAAAATCTTCATTTTATTTCGAACTTGCGTGATCTTGATATTGAGATCCGTACTTGGCCGTATATATTATGGGATGACTCTATAACTTATGAGCAGTTGTGTGCATAACTCTCGTTTTGGTTCATTTTATTCGCATTGAGCCATCTGTAAGTGTTTTAAACTTTCTACTTGGGAAATGTGTTATACATTGTATAAAGTTAGATCCCTTCGATATAACGGCTACTCATACTCTAGTTGGACATGATAGTAGAGGTCTGTGACTAGGATGGTTGAAAATTTTATAGTCTTGCATTGTCCTAGATGTTTGGGGTGAAATTTGTTGATTTTGGAAAGGCCAGGATGACCATTTGTTTAAATTACAGTTGATTTTGAATATACAGGTTTAATTGTACACGGAAAACCTTATATTTGTGGGGAGATTCTGTTCGATTTTCTGTAAAAATACAGTCGACATCCAGGGGTAACGGGCGGCTATTCACGATCCCTGTTTGGGGCATGATATTAGCGATGGAAATATTTCATCGCTAATCTGTAAAAAAAAATTTAGCGACCGATAGTGTTCCGTCGTTAATATTTAGTAAAGAGACTTTCGGTGACGAAATTAGTGACGGAAAATTTCCGTCGCTCATATTCCTTAACGATGTAATCTTTACTATAAGCAACGGATATTTCTATTGCTAATACCTTATTTTTTAGTAGTGTATATAATTCAGCTATATTATTAAGGAATGGGCTTCAAAAATTTTCTTTGGGATGAGCCTCAGTTTTGTGCTATGGTTACTCCGACACGGTATGTCAAAGTGTTCTATCACAAGTTCTATTATGTGGCTACACCATTTTATCTTTCTTTCTCATTTTTCTATTCTCTTATCTTAAATCTAGATCGTGATCCTTCCTTCAAAGATCTCTCAATCGATCCATCAAAATGAGAAAGAGAAAAGATTGAGAAGAGAAAAAAAGAGAAGAGAAAAATGATCCAAAGAGAGAATCAATAGCGAGAAAGAGAGAAGGCAAAGCTCTTCCGACAATAAAGAGAGAGAGGGAGTAGAGAAAAAGGAGAGAGCAAAGGGTATTTTCATCTGTCAAAGAGAGAAAGTGGCAAGAGAGTCCTTCCACTTTTAAAATTTCTCTAAATGAATCGTAAATTCTTAGAGCACCAATTACTTAAACATAAATTCTTATCAAAAGCAGAAAGGAAAATTTTTCCATCCCTAATCATTTTCATCTTGCATCTTTCACCTATATATACATATAGACGGGGCATATGCAAAAGCCCCACAAAATGAATTGTCCACAACAATGGCAAATGATACAAACTTCTTTACATGGTAATCCGTGTCAGCCTTTGGCCATATGATCCCATATTTAGATCTCGCCTACCCCATTGCTCAAAAGGGTCACAAAGTATCCTTCCCATCTACAAATCTCAACATCCAACGCCTCCCAAAACCTCCCCCATCCCTCTGCATTCATTTCATTAGCCTCTCACTCCGTTAAGTATAAGGCCCCCCCAAAAATACCAATGCCACCTCAGACCTTCCTCTTCAACAAAATCCATTTCCTCAAGAAGGCCTATGACGGTCTCAAAGAACCGGTCACTCTCTTTCTAGAAACTTCCAAGCCAAACCGGATCCTACATGACTTTGTCCCTTACCGAGTATCACCAATTGCTACCAAATTGGGAATAAAAGTTGCAAATTTTAGTACATACACTCTGGAATTCTTTGGCTTTGCTGGGCCATGCGAGGACATGATTAATAGCATCGAATACCAGACATTGCTGGAGCACTTCATAGTGACACCAAAGTAGATCACATTTCCCACCAACATAGCACCTTAGCTTTTTGAAGTCAAAGAGAATATTCGAGGCTATTGGTGGGAGCATAAGTGGGGTGTTGGACTTTCTTCATCATGCACCGGGCGTAAGAGGCTGCGATGCTCTAGTAATAAAAGGATGCTCTTTATTCCAACTTGAATGGTTACAACTTGTAGAGGAATTGTACAAGAAACCGGTAATACCAATTGGATGGATACCTATGAGGTCATTGCTTACTAACCCTGGAAACGAGAGTGAATGGAAAGAAATAGAAATTTGGTCGGAAAAACACAAAGATTTTGCTGTTTATGTGGATTTGTAAGCGAAGCAAAACCTTTTAAATCAAAGAAATAGCTTATGGGTTATAGAAGTCTCGATTGCCATTTTCCTAGGTTTTAAAGAAGCGTTGGGGCAGTATGATGATGATGACATTAAGTTGCCTGAAAGGTTTGAGGAGCAAGTTAAGGAGAGGGGTGTTGTTTACACGACCTGGGCACCACAACTCAAGATACTGAGTCATCACTCAGTGGGTGGACAGGGTCATGATGCACTCGATGTGACATCAATGGTGGAAGCAATGAGCCTTGGAAAACTGTTGATTCTATTGACTTTTTGGCTGATCAGAGGTTAATGCAAGAGTTTTGGAGTAAAAGAAGATAGGTAATGTTGAAAAAAAGACCTTTGAAGAGAAAAAAAGTTATGGCATTCATCGTCCACTACAAAAAAAATGTCATTTACTAGTGATCCCCCTTTTCCAGTGGCCGGGAAAACCGATAGTATTGATTGTCTTTAGCAGTGGCTGGCTAGGCTCAACTGCTGGTATAGGTCACTAAACCTAAATATCAATCACACTCTCCCTTTTCTCTCTCTTCACTGTGCTGTTCTCTCTTTGTCTCACCCTCTCCCCTCTCTCTTCACTGTACTGTTCTCTCTTTGTCTCACCCTTTCCCTGTCTCTAAGTTCATCTCCATATAAATCAACGAAGGGTGACTCATCTCAAGTTCTCTCTTCAGCTCATCTCTCAGGTTCGTCTTCTTTCCCTCTCTCTTTTCTTTTCCACCTCATCGCTGTCTTCACCTCCATTCAATTCTTCTCCTTCTCTCATCGGAGATGATCTCTGTCTTTTCATGTTTAGACAATGACAGCGAGTAGTGACGATCGAAGACGATCAACGATCGAATAGGCTAGGATTCGCATCTCTCTCCTCGAATACGATCGAATCGCATCTCTCATCTGGTAAGCTCGTGCTCTCTCTCTCTCTATAACCTAGCATTTCTGATCTCTATTTCCTTCACTTCCAACTCGGTTTTTGATCTCTCTCTCTAAACAAATAGCAAGGAAGACAATGATATATGCGGCTTGGGGTCGCTTGCTTGTGTTTTTGATGGGAATTTGTATGGTATTGGTTTTCTTTGTGCCACTGAGTATAGATTGGAGTTCCACATTTCTTTTTGCTTATTGAATTAGAAGTTTGAATAAGATTCTACAAATCCGCTTTATATATGATATAATTAGTAATGTTGGAGGGATCTCTTTCTCTCTCTCTCTCTTCGTTACAAGCACTACAAAACAAATGAGTTTTGTTGACGGACTAAAATCGTCTCCTAAATATAGAAAAACCGTCAGAAAAACCTTCTCCAACGGATAGGGATTTAGTTGGTAATACACCAGTCGGGATAGATGTATTCTGACACTTTTAATCACCGTTGGACTATGTTATATATTTATACCGACGATTAGAACTGTTAGTATATTTAGTATTTTATCATCGGTAAATAGTGTTGAGAAAACTTACTATTTTTAATATCGGTTGCCATATTAATATATCATACCGTTTGGAAATGTTATTACTTCTATTGTACAAATGTTAAGAAATATTATGATTTATAGACGGTGTTAAGAAATATTAGTACTTTATTGTCACTATAGTTATTACTATCATCACTTACTACTCACTTACTAGTTACTTACTTATTGGTTATTACTATCATCATTTACTACTCACTTACTAGTTACTTACTTCTTAGTTATTACTATCATCATTTACTACTCACTTACTAGTTACTTACTTCTTGGTTACTACTATCATCACTTATTTACTTTTTGATTACTACTATACCAGTCACTATAGTCTATAGTCGGTTACTATACATATCTTCTTCTGTGAGTAAATATTATAAGTTTTGTGGATGGTTAGTACAAGTATAAGGAAATATAATTAAAAATGTGTAAATAAAGAAAATAGTAAAATATTATACTATTGAAAAATGATTGATACAATAGGATAAAAAGCAAAAAGATTACATATCCCACACCCACAATCCATATATCTTCTTCTGAGATGAGATGCTTCACTTCAATTATCAAAAGATTATGGGCAAAGTCCACCTTCATTCAATCCACCTTCATTCAATCTATTCATTCATAATAAAAAAGTAGAGTCAGATGAAGATGAATATAATATAATGATATAAAAATGGTTATAAATAAAAATATTAGTATGTTAAAAATAAAATAAAAATAAGTAATGAAATAAATATTACCTTTTGGGAGGGAGTCGGGCGGTGATGATGATTGTTGGTTTTTAAGTGCACTCCCAGCATCATCTGGTATTGAAGGAAGCTAAAATACAAATAATTTAAATTATTTTTGAAATGTAAAAGTAAAATCAATAAGAAATAGAGAAATTACATACCCGAACACCAACAATAGCCCTTGCTTCATTAATCATATTCATCAATTCATCTTTATATCCACTTCCAACATTCATAGCAACATGAAGAAGAACATTACTTAACAAATTAGTAAGATTATGATTTTGTTCCATTAATTGTTGCATCATATTAGTTACATCTTCTTTGTCAACTCTCCTTGAATGTACAAATGCACTTGTAACTTTTCCTACACATCGGATTCTACCCCGTGAATCAGGACCTTTAACCTTTGACACAGTATCACTTTTCCAAGATAAATTTGAACTTTCTATTTGGCCTTCTTCTCTCTCGACAGACTCCATTTGACTCTTCATCATTTCCTATAAAGGAAATAAATAAAACATGAATGTCCATAAATCAAGAACTACATAAAAATAATCATCTATTCCACAAATTTTGATGCTTTTGTAGAGACTAAACTACCATCCAATCGGGTTCTACTTATAATATAAAGTTCTGCTCTACAAGGATTCGTCCCACGTTGTTGTGCTGTCTATAATAATAAAATGTGATTCCAAGTATGTAAAATATTATGCAGTAAAATTAATTATAAGTAAAATAAAATATGAGTTGTTTATACCTTCTCATCAATGAGTTTGGCAAATGACTTAGATCCTGAGCAATGTGGATCCGTCAACTTTGCACGACATTCTGAATTTCTTTTACTAATTTCCTAATACAAAGTACTAGAATTAAATGTATTCAATTAATAGTAATAATAAGAGAAATTGTGTATTTTTTACGAGAGTACAAATGAATGGGTGAGAAAAATTATTTATTTTTTACCTTCCCTTTATCACTTAGCCAGCAAGTAACAAGATACTTGTACTGATTTTGATCAACCCTTTCATCTTCCATTCTTTTGATATTTTCATCCACTCCAAGTGAATAATCGAACCACTTTGATTTCAGACTATTTTTAAAACTCTTCCATTTCTCACACAAATTTCCAATAACCCATTTTTTGGTGTCAGCTCTAAGTGGATTGAAATTAATCTTGGACTATAATTCAAAATGAAAGAAATAAAATTAGATGAATTAATTTTCAATTTATGTGAATGTACAAAATTCAAAATGAAAGAAATAAAATTAGATGGATTAATTTCCATTTATGTGATATATAATTTTGTAGATACCTCTATAATTTTCCACATGTCTTCTTTATAGTCTGTTGGCATATCACGCCAAGTCATATAATTTATGGGAGAAATCGAGTGGACTCTGACTATAGAACCAAGAAATCTAGTAAAGATCGTACCATCAATTCCTATCGGTTGATTTAATTCATTCATTTGAACCATCATCCGTTTTCCTTTTTCTAAATCCCAAACATCTTGACAATGTGTTGGCCCTCTACATTTCTTCTTGAGAACTGCTAAAAAAATATTAGAAATGGATACTTATCTCAATGATATGTTTTTAAACCAAACCAAATCAAACCTAGCGCAGCATCTTCGGTTTCTTCAGAGTGAAGTTGATTTTCGAATGGCTGTGATTCTTCATAATCAGCAACAATACTCATCCTTCGTTTAGTTTTTCCCATGTTGAGTTAAGCAAAGTTTGAAATAAGATTTTGATTAAGTCGAAAGATTTAAGAATTTGAAAAATAATTATGGTTTTAAGTCACAAGATTTAAGATTTGAGGGAGGAGAGAGGTTTTGGAGGGAAAGAGGTTTGTAGAGAACATAAATTATATATTTGATTTAAGCACTCAAATAAATTTTTAGAATCCGCTATTTTTTCCCGTTATTTTTTCCCGTTTTATGTAGAATTTTATCTTTTTATTATTACATCATTATAATTTCTCTTCTACCTTTGTTTTTATTATAATGTTTTTATTTTTGTTATTACATTCTTACTCTAAATATTACATTACAATAAATAATAACCCTAAATTTATATCATTACCTTATTTAAATTAATAATATTAAATATATCATTCTAGGTAATTCATATTTAAAATTTTTGATATAATTATGTAAAAATTTTTATATTAAAAAAAAAGTATTGACACGGAATATGTGGGCTGACACTGGCACCCGAACCCATGCATGCCACTGCACCCATGCAACCTCTTACGCGGGCGCCCGACAATGCCAAGGCGGGCGCCAGGGTGGGCGCCAGTGCATGCGCGCCCATGCATGCACCTCCCATGCAACCTCCTGCGCGGGCGCTTGACAATGCCAGGCGGGCGCCAATGCTTGCGCGCCCATGCATGCAAGGGTGCGACATTATTATTACATATAACCTACTTACTACTACTTAGTACTTACTTACTATTAACCTACTTACTACTTACTACTTACTACTTACTATTTACTTACTATTAAATTTTAAATTTTGGAGGGAAAGATGGAGGGAAAGATGTTTGTGGAGAAATTTTGGAGGGAAAGATGGAGGAAAAAAACTTATAAGTTTTGGAGGGAAAGATGGAGGGAAAGAACTTATAGTTTTGGAGGGAAAGATGGATGGAAATTTGTTTGTGGAGAATGATTTATTATATATTTGATTTAGTGCTCAAATCAATTTTCAGAACCTCTATTTTTTCCGTTTTTTGTAAATTTTATTTTATTTTTTTATTATTACATCATCAACAAATTAATTTTCTGTATTATTTTGTTACAACATTGTAAATTCTTACCCTAAATATTACATTTCAATAAATAATAACCCTAAATTTATATCATTACATTATTTAAATTAATAATATTAAATATATCATTATTCTACATAATTTAAAATTTTTGATATAATCCATATATAAAAATTTTAATATAATAAAAAATACAGAGACATGGTGGTTGCCAAGACAGGGCTTGGCCATGCCAGCACGAGCGCCCCCACGCATGCCACAGCACACATGCAACTCCAGCGCGGGCGCCCGGCAATGCCAGCGTGGGCGCCAGTGCATGCAAGCTTCTGCCACATTATTACTACTTACTATGTACTTATTATTTACTTACTATCTACTTACTATCTACTTACGATCTTACTAACTAACTTATAAATTTTTAAAAACTCTACCATATTATTACAATATTACTATATTATTACTACTAATTATAAATTTTAAAAAACTCTACTATATTATTATTATTACATGCTTACTACCTAACTTGTAAATTATGGAAAACTCTATTTACTACCTTTAAATTTTGATAATCAGCAATGTAATTTTTAGTATTTGTTTTAGTAAACGTAATTAAGGATAAAATATCACACCAATTATTATACCTAAGTGCACCGAATGAATTAAAGGAAAAAAAGGAAAAAAAATATAAAAATAGAGAATGATCGGATAATATGTAAACAAAATTACATTTTCTATACAAATGCATCCCATCCTACTCTATCAACATCATCATCATCATCATTTATCGCCATTGATATATTTCCTTCATCTTCATCAACATTAGTTCGAACCCATGTCTGATTAGTTGACGGACTAGTTTCTGAATTGAAATGATGAATTGTGAATTCATCACCCATGTCAAATTCATCTTGAATTTTGACATGTTTTACAACAAGCCATCCTTTATGTCTTTCATCAGCCACATAAAACACTTTCTTTGCTTGGAATGCCAAAATATAAGGATCATTCAGCAAATCAGCACTGGTATGATTGAGATAAGAAAAATTGACAAGAGTTGAACCAAATCTGTCCTTCTTGCATCCTCGTTGTAGGTCGACCCTATCACACCGAAATAATACAAATGTATACATTCCGTTATAGTTTACTTGAATGATTTTTCTCAAGATACCATAATAATTAACTTTACCTTCAATTGGCCTTTTATCCTTCGCACTTGCATAACTAATATCATCAACTGCTACACAACTCCTGAATTCAGAGTTTGAAGGTATTTCTCACGATCTTTTATATGAAATCGATATCCATTGATCAGATAGCCACTGTAATTTTTAATGAATGGATCCGGTCCACGAGATATCCATTTAATTTCATCTGTAATCTCTCTGGCATATTTTGGATTGGTAACCTATAAAAGTTAAAAGATTAAGTATTTATATAAAGAGAAGAAATTAATAATATTAAAAAATGATATACTTACACGATGACTAAACCAAGTAGTGAACTCTTTACTATGAAGTTTGTCCATTTGGAAAGTGTTTAACTTCTTTCCACGATTTATTCTTCGAAAATGTTGCATATGTTCCCTTCATATATAATATATATATGATATTAGAGTTTAAAAATTAAAAAATATATATGTAAAAATATATACTTACACTCTAAACGAAACAATTGAGTCACTATTAAATACTATGTATCTATGACATTGCTGCAATGACTTGTCGTCGAGATGAATTCGACATATTCTTTTTCTTTTTTGTCTTTGAACATATGAATGTGTTCTTACTCCCAAAGGCCTTCCGATTGTTGTTAATGTGGACTTATCTTCTCCAAACACAATATGATTATCATCATTCCGCAATGCACGATTAAAACTTGTTTCAACCCCGTCTAAATATCTGGAACAAAATAACAAACACTCATTTGCTATATATCTTTCTGCGATAGAGCCTTCAGGTTGTGCTCTATTACGTACATAGGATTTGAGTTGAAATAAGTATCTGCATACATATACATATATTATATTAAATTAAATACATATATTGTATGAAATTTAAATGTGTAGGTTAAATGAAATGAGCTAAATAAGTTAAAAAAATAAAACAAACCTTTCAACTGGATACATCCACCTATATGTGACTGGTCCACCAATTCTTGCTTCAGTTGTCAAGTGAACCATCAAGTGTATCATGCTGGTAAAAAATGAGGGAGGAAAAATCTTTTCAAGCTCACACATAATTTGTGGAACTGATACCCTAATTGCTCAAATTCTCGTGGGTCAAGGACCCTAGAGCAAAGAGATTTAAAAATATTACAAATTTTGATGATAACAGAGGTAACATTCTCGGGGAGTGATCCACGAATTGCTATAGGAATAAACTCTTGCAATAAAATGTGACAGTCATAACTCTTTAGACCTATTAACTTCCGCTGTTTCAATTGAACACATCTGGAAATATTAGTAGAACACTCATCAGGAAGTTTTAACTCTTTTAGAACCTTAAGAAATGCATCTTTCTCCTGCAAGGTCATTTGGTAACATGCTTTAGGCAACAATATGTTTGTAGAGTTTGATCTATGTACATGTAAATCCTTTCTTATTCCCATCTCCTCAAGATCAAGTCTGGCCTTATAATTGTCCTTAGACTTTCCTTCTTCGCCCAGATTTGTACCAACAATTACATCAAAACAATTTTTTTCTGTGTGCATCATGTCAATGTTATGTCTAATTAAAACATTTTTCCAATAAGGTAAATGAAATAATATGCTCTTTTTCTTCCATCCAGGCATATCATTGACACTTGTTAAATCAAAGCCATCTAATTCTCGCAATACATCAGATCCGGAATGTTCTTTAGGAGCAACTTTGAATTCTTGTGTTCCATCAAAAGAATGTTTATCATACCTGAATGGATGAGTTGACTCTAACCATCTTCGATGTCCCATATAACAATACTTTTGGCCATGAGATAACCATTGAGAACATGTATCATATCTACATACTGGGCATGCAAATCTACCTTTAGTACTCCACCCAGACAAATTAGCATATGCAGGAAAATCATTAATGGTCCATACAAGTGCTGCATGCATTTTAAATGTTTCACTAACTGAACAATCATAAGCATCTACTCCTTCATTCCATAATTCTTTCAATTTTTCCACCAATGGTTCCATGTACATATCTATCTTATCCCCAGGACTTCTAGGACCAGGAATAAGTAATGTGAGTATGAAGTTGGTAGATTTCATGTACAACCAAGGAGGCAAATTATATGGTATCATGATGACTGGCCAAGTACTATGTGAAACATTCATGGTTTTAAAAGGATTGAAACCATCTGCTGCTAACCCTAATCGAACATTTCTTGGATCAGAAGAGAAGTTAGGGTATAGAGAATCAAACTCTTTCCATGCAAGAGAATCTGCTGGGTGTCTTAAAAGTCCATCATTTGTTCTCTTATCATGATGCCATCTCATCAAAGAAGCTGTTTCCCGACATGTAAATAGTTTTTGCAATCTAGGAATCAAAGGAAACCATCTCAATATTTTAGCAGCTTTTTTTTTTTTTTTTAATTTCTTGACATCCTTCATCTCCTTTATCTGTATTTGATTTCCATCTGGAAGTACTACACACATAACATGATTCGTCTTTGGCTCTATGTTTCCGGTATAACATACAATCATTAGGACAAGCATGTATTTTCTCATATGTCAACCCTAAAGATGAAATAGTTTTCTTTACTTCATGGCAACTATTTGGTAAGATGTTATCATCAGGTAATAATTCTCCCAAAAATACTAACAGTAATGAAAAAGATTTGTTGCTCCATCCAGAAAAACACTTTAAATGATATAAATGCACAATAGTTATAAGTACAGAATATTTTGATTTTGGATATACCGGTTTTTTTGCATTCTGAAGTATTTCTTGAAATTTATCTGAAGTAAAATCATCCACCTTAGTTGCACTTGCACTGAATGCATCATGTAACATGCCAAAGATATCATGGTGAAAAAGATTATCATGTACGTTTGATACATTAGATGCATCACACGTTGATTCTGTCTTTTTTCCATCACTTTCTCTATTGTTCTCTTCATGATATATCCACTTATCGTATCCACGTTGAAACCCATAACGTAACAAATGATTAAACACTATATGTGTAGGATATCTCAATGTGTTAAAACATTTTACACAAGGACATGATATCTTCCCATCTATGGATTGAATATTTTGAGATGCAAATTCAAGAAATGTATTAACGCCAGTAATATATTCATCACTTGCTCTTGATTTAGAATACATCCATATCTTATCCATGAAAATAAAGATTTGTAAAAGCACAGAAAGAGAGAGAAAGCAAAGAGAGAATAAATGGAGATATTTGCAAAGCAAATAAATGAAGAAGAATAAGGGAGAGAAAGAAATATATGAAATACGGGAGAGAGAGAAATATTTTAACCCAATAACTTAAACCCAAGATAAGATAAGGAAAGATAACAGAGGAAAGAAAAGTAGGAGACTAGAAAACAAAGAAATAAATAAAGAAATAAATGAAATTAATATGACAAGATATTTTTGGCGCCAAAATTCGTGCCAAAATTAATTTAATTATCGTAAAAATTTGGTTCTTTTTCCGCCAAAATTAATTTAATTACCGCTATCAAAAAATTAATAATAAGCTTTCTTCACGTGCGTGGCATGCGCTAGTGGTTGGTATGATCGAGTAAAAAAAAAGTTAGGATTTGTTTGGCTGTTGCAAGAGAATAATATGAATCAAAACATGCTTCTCTCATCCATCCTTCGGGTAGAGATTAAAGCAAGCACTAATAACATCCTTCTTCTCATCTTACCCGTCACAACATCCTTCTAAGCCACGTGACATCCTTCTCATCAACTATCATTATTGTTGGTGGATAGGAATAGGTGATGTCCTCAATTAATAAAAATTAATGTTATAAAGTGGATAAAATTTAAGTTCGAGCGGATAGATATTGGATCGATAGGATAACAAGCTATCCTAAATATAGCTTTCGACAATATAAATTTAAATTTTCAATGGTAAGTGATTTCATCCATCATCTTCTAATGATCTTGTGCACATCATTGGTTTGATTCTTGACTAATTGGTTGTTTGCAAAAGAAAGCCCTCAAACAAAAAAGAAATAAAAGTTTTTTAACAAAATGAAAGTTTTTCACGGTTTTCAAATAACATTTTATGTGTTAGAGTTGTCTAAAAATTTTACCAATAATTCTAAAAATTTTTCCTTCATAATTGATAATGAATTAAAATGATAAAATAATCACATAAATATTTTTTTTAGATAGTCGATTTGGTATTATAGAAATTCGTAATTTAATTTTATTATAAATTTTAAATAATAATATTAATAAATTTAATTTAATAATATAAAAAATTGAGTAATTAGTCGCGCGGGGTGGCATGGTTGGGGCTGGCGGGCGCCAGGGCTGGCATGGCGGGTGCCCGCGCTGCATGCATGGAAGGGCCCTTGCAAGGGCCCTAGCGCCGGGTGGGTGCCAGGGCTAGCATGGCCGGGCGCCAAGGCTGGCATGGCCAGGCACCAGCGTTGTATGCATGGAAGGGGCATGGCCCGCGTGGGCGCTGCATGCTTGGCCTTTGCTGCTCGTATGCCCCGTGCAAGGTTGCATGCATGGAAGGCTGGCCTTGGCTGTTCGCATGCCCCGCGCGCGGGCACTACATGGACGGATGGCTGGCATGTGCCATGAGTGCAAGCGCCCTGGCCCGCATGATGGCATGAGCGGGGGCTCTTGCATCAACGCATGGAATGGGCAGTGGCATGCGTGGGCACTCGCGCTGCCCCTTGCATGCACGCCCTTCACGGGCGCTGCATGAGCACATGCCATGCTGTGTGGCATGCGCGCCTGGCCGCGGGTGGCCCGATTGCGGCGTAGGCATAGCAACAAATTTTTGCATATTAAAAAAATTAAAAAATTTAACATAAATAAAATTTTGAAAAATTTAGAAAATGAAAAAAATAACAGTACATTTAACATTTGGATCCATATATACATGACTACATGATACATGATACATGATGCATGATACATGGAAAAAAAAATGATACATGAAAAAAAAAGGAAAGCTTGGAATTAAGGAAACTTAAGTTTGGGTCGAAATTTTTTTGCTCTGCTCTGTTGAGAAGACGATCCACTTGCAGTTCCACCGGTCGCAGTGGCAGAAGTAGTCGCAGCAGTCACAGCAGTCGCAGCAGAGGATGGAGTAGAGGATGGTATGCCTCTTATCACTTGACTGATATCAAAAGGATTAAGATTTGATCTAGGTGGAGAAGCAAATGAAGCGAATGAAGTCCGAGGAGGACGAATGACGAATGGGTAGGCCAGGCAGGCAGAGCTCGCAGCTGATCTAGGTTCCGCGGTTTCAGAGGAAGATGGTTCGAGCTGCAAATGATCTCTGATACATTTAATAAAATTACTATTCACCCCTACATCCGTCTCCATACCTATCAAACATCCTATCATTCTGGCGTGATCTTCCCGGTTCTGTTCCTTAAAATTATAATCATGTCGCTTAAATTCATCAAATTTATCCCTTAATTCACCCACTTCATTTCGGATTTCCAGCTTAAATTCATCAAAATTATGCCTTAATTCACCCACTTGATTTCGAATTTGTCCAATTTCTTCTCCCACTTCATTGCGAAACTCACCCACTTCATTGCGAAACTCACCCACTTCAGTACGAACCTCACCTACTTCATTCCGAACATTCTCCAAATGTAATTTCATCTGATTCATACATTCAAACAATTCTTCCCATCTCATTTTCTCATTTTCATTTTCATTTACATTAGTTTGCTGATTGAGATCATCATCATCATCATGAACTTCTCGTGATTCTGGAACACTTCTTCTTTTTAAATTTATCCAAATTCCATCTTCTTCGCACACCCAATATGCCCTACGTAAAGTTCTATCATTTTTACTATTTTTAATCATATTTAATTGTAAATGATTTTCTTTCTGTAGATTTATTCCTTGACTTTTTAAAATACCACTTACCATACTACAATACGATAAATTATTAGAAGAATCTCTTAAAGATATCATTAAATAAGGAATTAAAAAATGTAAACCTGGATTTTTTCTTTCAATTATACGCGCCATTAACCAAAAATCATCTTGTGTAATCGATGTATAATTTCCGGCACGTGGTTTAATAGCATGTATAATTAGAAAATGCAGAATTCGTTCTTGAAAATTTAAATCAGTAGCATTTGTGCAAAAAATTTCTAAATTATCATCATTAAACACTATTTTAGCATCCATTATTATTTCAGTGTTTAAATACAAAGCACACTCTTCATACTCCACCCACGGAAGATTAGCCTCTCTGTATATCATCTCAGGAGTCACTTCAATTATTTCACCATCAAAATAACTTTGAAAACTACACGAACTAATATTACTATCAATAACTACACGAACTAATATTACCCGAAGTAATGTTGCGATGAGAAAATACCTTCCGAAACAAATTGTTTTTTTTTTAGAGATGGAAAGTGTTTGCTTTCTTCTGATTCTACCGTAATTCTTTTCCCTTTTCTAGATGACGAGGCCATTGTGTCGAGTTTGTGACTTTGGGAAGAGGCGCTGAAGAAGGATGAGAGGCGGTTTGAAGGAAAGGTAGGCAGGAGGCGTGAAGGGAAGCTTGCAGAGACGGAGCTGAGAGAGGAGTTTGGACGAGGAGTTTGGACAGCAGTTTATTTGTAAGTAAAGAGTGAGTGCCGAGAGGAGAGGATAGGAGTTGGAGTTGGTTTATTACGAGTGAGTGGTGAGATGAAAGTGATAAGTTTTGAGTGAGTTTTGAGAGAAATGTTTAGTTAAGAAGTAGTATAGCTCGTGTGTAGAAGTGCACCGACGAGTGTAGTGGTAGGGGGTAGTGGAGGGGCAGTGGAGGGTGGCATTTGGCAGAGTGCAGTAGCTGAGTGTTGGTAGAGTGCAGTAGCTGGCGAGTGTAGGAGTTGGCAAAGTGCAGTAGCTGAGTGTTGGCAGAGTGCAGTAGCTGGCGAGTGCAGGAGTGTAGTGGTAGGGGTAGGGTGGCACTTGGCGGGTGGGCGGCCAGTTGTAGAATTTCAAAGTTATTATTTTCTGGTAGGTAGGTTGTAGTAGTGTAGTGGAAGTGTAGCGCAGTGCTAGGCATCGAAGGCATAGCGGGGTGTGAGTGGAGTGCAGTGCAAGGAGTCATCTTGTCGTGCAGCATTTCCTTTGCTTTATGTTTTTTCTTCGATTCTTGGTTGGTTGCATACGGCGGTCACATAAAAGTCAAAAATTCATTCTGAAATTTCTTGTTCGTGTGATTTTCTGCTCGCATTGATTACTAACCAAAATGTTTGACTCAGTTTGTATCACGGGCTCTCATATTTCTATTTTGTTTTTTCTATTTTGTTTGCACTATGCCAAACTTCCGACCTCCGATGCTGGCAAAGCAAGTTCAAATTTGACTTGTAAAAAATTAATTTTTTTTTTTGGTTTTGTTATATTTTTTTTTCTATCTATTTTTTTATTATTTTATTTTTGTATCCATAAAAAACAAATTTTTGAAGTAATTATTTTTTTGATTTTATATAATTTTTTTTTAAATATTTGTTTCTACTATTTATTATTACTTGAATTATTTATTTTTTGTTTGTTGCTTTAAGCTTAGTGTCTTATAATAGGATAGGCGACAAATAAATTTTTTTGACAAACAAATCGATTTGGTGTGAAAGTAAAACTATATAATTCTTTTTTCTTTACCCTTATGCCACAATAAAAACTTTTGTATTTATCTTGTGTCAAAATTGTTATTATAAAAATATTTGTATTTATCTTGTGTCAAATTGTTATTATAAAAATATAAAGAATTTAAAAGAAATTGTGAACTCAAGCGTTGTTTGTTCTTTTGCGGGTGATATTTTGTTCCTTATTTACAAGAGCTTCTGGCTTCTTTAAAATGAAGAGGGTTGTAGGACAAGCCTCCCCCTCCCCTCCCCCCGGGGGCCAAGTAAAAGCGCATTGGATGAATGCTGTGAAGTGTCTTTACCCAATGTGACATACCAATTTTGGTTTTGGCTCTCGGAGGTTTTGGCTCTTGGAACAAAGCTTTCACCGCTCAAATGTCAGGCAATCACAATATTTTTTATAACCTCAAAAGATTTTTAACTTTCACAACCAATTTCTTTTAATTGGATTTGAACCCATATCTGAAGATTACAAATTGTTTGCATTGAGCAACTAACAACAAGATGATGGTCTAGTTTTCATGTCCTGCGGGTTTCCATGAATGACAGATATAACTGAATCCTTGTTTTTCATTAATTTTGTGGGATATTTAAATATGTCGTAGGTGATTTGCGTTTACATTTTCCTTTTTTGTTTTGTTTTATTTCTTTTTTTTTTCTTTTATATTTATATAATTTTGCTTAAATAAAAGTAAAATTCTAACAATTTTATCCCAACCCCTGCTTCTATTCGGGAACCAAACCGGATCAGAACCGGACCAAAACTAGAAGAGGAATCGAACAACCAAAACCGTTAAATAACCCATAAATAATCTCTCTCTCTCCTTGACAACAACAACTCTTCCTCTCCAACATCTATAGGCCACATGTAACGGCTACGTAGCTGTTACAATATTTTTCTTTTTCTTTTTATAAATACCATTTAAAATTTATTTTTCTTCCGTATCAAAATTCATCTTCTCTTTTTCATTTCTAATATTCTCAATTTATTCATTTTTTTCTAATTTATTTATTTTAATTCTAATTTGTTCACTCTCAATTTTAATTTTTGTTCTAAAAACTTTCCTTTCAGTTATTTACTACCAAATGGTCACGACGATGTTCTCAAGAATTTATTGTAATGTTAAAAATTTTAGATATAATTAAAAGAATATAATTGACAACTTTAACCAAAAAACTTCAAAAAGAATTATTATAAAATATAAATTAATATAAGTCACAACTTTAACCAAAAAAACTCTTGAGAAAGAATTATTATAAAATATAAATTATGATATGATTTCTTAGCTTTTTTTACCAATTTTATCAAATGGATTGAACTAATAATTTAATTTAATGTATAACCATATTATGATACTATACATTATATAAATATAAACATAAATGAAGTGTTCGAAAATTTTGAACCCTTTTAGTAAAAAATATTATATTTTATTTTTCATCTTGAGCAGAAAAAAAAAAAACAAATACATCTTTTCAATTTCTCCACAAATGGTCGCAATTTTTTTGCAACTTTTTTACGAAAGTAAAAGGAGCTCATTTTCCATTTTTCAATTTCAATGTTGTCTTCAATCTTCTCTTGTTAGTCACCCCTTTCAATCTCCTCTCCCCTTTCAATCTCCTCTCTCTCTCATACGATAACTTTTCTCTTTCATACGACAACTTTTTTCATACGACAACTTTTTTCAATCTTTCAATTGATTCAAAAAAAACAATGATTAAAATTTCTTAATAAAAAATTACAACAATTCAAAAAAAAAAGGATTGAAATTTCTTAAAACTTTATAATTTCATAAAACTTCATAAAACACAAAAACAATTTAATCCTAATCATAATATATAATATATAATATATTGATTTCATAATAATAAAAAAACCATATAATCATTACAAATCATTATAGCCTTACACATACAATAATACACAAACTACGTTTCAATTATTTAAACTAACCAAAATACAAACAAGACTCTAAGGACTCAAACTTTCTAATATAACTCACAACTTTAATCTCATTACAAAATATATGATATATAAATATAAATATGATATGATATCTTCGTACAGCTGTATTTTTTATCAATTTTTATCATACCCATCTAATCATTTAATTTCATATATAAAGAAATAAGTATATTATATAAATCTAAATATAAATGGAATTTTTGAAATTTTTGATAAAAAAATAAAAATTATATTTTATTTTTCACCTTCTCTTTTAAAAATTTATTCTATAATTTATCTATTCTTTTTTAAGAGCAAAAAAATTAAAAATAATTTCTCTTCATCTCCTAAATTCTTTAAAATCATCTCCCAATCTCCCAAATCTTCACATCCCTCTCTCTCATCTCTCTCATCTCTCTCATATCTCTCATCTCTCATCTCAACAATTTTCTTTGCTTAAAGTAAAAAGTAAAAACTAAGTCATTTTCCTAGCTCATTTTCCTAGCTCATTTTTCAATCTTGTTCATAACATTCAATCTTGTCTCTTGTTAGTCAGCTCTATGTATCTTTCAATCTCCTCTCCCTCTCTCTCTCTCTCTCTCTCTCTCTTTCTCTCTCTCTCTCTCTCTTGAACAAAATCAATTTTTAATCAATTCAACATAAAAAAATTTTCCAATTGAGTTTTATTAAAGAAAAAAATTACAAAACTAAGATCATAATAAACCAAACTTCATAAAACTCCATAAACATTAATTATATTTAATCTTAATCATAATATATTAACTTCATAATATAAAAAAATAATCATACATATAATATAATCAATTACAAATTACAAAATACATCTCATACTCTCACACATATATCTACATTACATATATAAGATAAGATATAGCACAAATTGAACAGTTGAAAAGCCCAAAACAAAGAAACTAAAAAGGAAACTAAAGATAGTTCCGATACTTTTATGTTATATCCATATTAAATATACTAAACTTTCAAGTTTGTAACTCTTTTTTTTAAATCATATACATCCTTATAAATTTGATCAAATTCTTCTGATTTGCTTCTCTTGAGTTTTTTGATTTCCATCATATATAAAAGAGAATTAAATTGTGAAAGTTGGATTTTTATTTTGTGTCAAGCAACCCATAATCTTTTATGATCTGGTCTCAATTCTTAAAAATAATCCTAACTTCCTCTATAACATGAGTATTTAAAAATTCTTTGAGGAGAATACTATGCATCCAATTGTTATCACTCATGATATTAATGTTTTTCCTCTTTTCCTTCTTCACTTCCTTTATTTATATATGTTATTCTAAAATAATATAACCAAATTATAATATATAGATTTGTTGGATACAAAAGAGTTTTTGAACATATTATATAATCTTAATAAATTTTTGGTATGCAAGATGAAAATAAAATGTTTATTAGAGGACTTGAAAATCTGAGTTCAAGGCTCAATTGGTATGTGAGAGTTGAGAGTTGGGTGAAAATTTTTATAAGTTTTATAATTGAAAGGTGAAATTAAGTTATAAAATAGTTTTTTAAATAAAATTTATAAGTGTCTAAATTTTTTACGAAATAAATTGATTTCATTTGACTAAAAAGTTAAAGTTAAAGAATGAATAATTTGATTTAATTTGAGACAACAATATATCAAATAACATCTAACTCAAATTTATACAAATACAAGCAATGTTATTAATAAAGTAAATACAATATTAATAAAGTTAGTTTTGTGTTTTTTATTTTTAATATATAACTCTTAATGACTCGTAACTCTATTTACTCCAACACGGTGTTCATACTTAAAAATAATATCATATTTTTTTATAACAAAACTATACAAAAAAATATTAAAAAAATTAGAGTTATATATTATAATATAATCACTATATAATAATATAGTGATATATAATAGTAATATAATATAGTAGTAATGTTAATAAAATAGTAATATAGTAATAATGTAATAGTAGTATAATAAAATAGTAATATTTAATAATATAATAATATATTAATAATAAGTAGTAATATAATATAATATAATATAATATAATATTTATTTAATTAATAAGGGATTATATGTAATATAATATAATTTAATATAATATTATATGTTTAATAATATAATAATATATTTGTAATACTTAAATCGAAGGTTACTTTGAGCTCCTAACTTTGAGCTCTGTTCTCTCTACGGGAGTGACTAACGTCATTTCAGTAATAATAGTAATCAGCATTCATTTCACTGCATTTCAATAGTAATCAGCATTTATTTCACTGCACTTCATTTCACTGTAGTATTTCACGTTACTGAACTTCATTTCACTTCACTTCACTGTGTTACTTCACCTCAATGAACTTCTGAACTTCTATCCGATCAAAATTATCAAAATGATAAAACACACAAACCAAACTCAACTCGCTTATCGCATTCTGTATCCGATCAAAACCATCAAAACAAAAAAAACACACGCTTCCATAAAAACCCAAAAAAACATACAAATCAAACCAAACTTGCTTCCTATGTCCAACAAGAAGGAAATTTTTTCTAATAAGAAGAAAATAAAATCTATTACGGTGAGTTACTGCTTTATTTTACTCATACTCATTTTTTTTTCATTTTCAATTGAATAAATTATACTGAAAAATAGTTTTTTTAATAGACTGAAATAAATGAAGAAAATGAAAAGACAGTACAAGAAGAAATTTCTGGAATGAGAAAAGCAATGACTACTCCGATGCTGACAAGGTGTTCTCCTAAACAAGTAAGAGAGCTATTTTCTACTCTTACGGACGATATGAAATGTGTAGTGAAAGAAATGGGATTCGGAAGCCTTTTGCACATGACCTGTGATATACTGAGCTGAAAATTGTGTGAGAAACTTATAATGGGATTTGAACCCATGCAAAAATGTCTTTCTATCCCTCCCCATCACAATTTTAAACTCACGGTAGAAGAAGTAACACGAATTTTAGGAATCCCTTATATGGGACGTGATGTGTTAGATTCTTCCTCCATTGAATTTTCAGATATAAGAAAATATTTCTTGACATTAAAGCATAGCCAATTAAAACAAGAGATCCAAATTTACTCACCCAACTTTAAACGATGTTTCTTGTTATTTATCCTTGGATGCTTTTTATGTCCAACTACGAATGTCTTCCCAGCTTCCAGACATCTTACTGCAACTATTGATGTTGAGAATGCTCGACAATATAATTGGGCTAAATTTGTATTAGAATGGTTAGTTGATGAGATTTCTGAATTCAAACATCGAGCAAGAGAGATGGAACACAGAAAGAAGACAGGCATCGGTGGTTGTTTATTTTTACTTATGGTAAGCTTTCAATTTAATGATTGAATACAATCTACTTTAACAATATTTAACAAATATTGTTCTATGTATAGATCTTTTATTTTGAAAATGTTAGAGTTGGTGACTTGGGGGGCAAAAAAACACATTTACCCCTTCGTTATTGGACAACGGATCGGGTAAATCGAAGACTTGAATCCGAGCGTATAAATGTATGTAAGTTAAAATAAGTTTATATGCATTATGTAATAACTATAGAATCTAAATAGTATACTATTTATTTATAGGTTTATTCACCTTTTATACTATTTATTTTTATAGGGTTTATTGTCTAAGAAATCTGTTGAAAAATCTATTGAAGCAAGTGTTGAAGAAGCAAGTATTGGTGTTCATGGTGTTAAAGGAAGTGGAGAAAAAATTAAGGTAAACTTATAATCACTACTTTATACCACTCACAAGCACTTTATATAGAGTACTTATACTATGTGCAATTGCAGAGAATCAGCATCAAACATGAAATTAAAATGTTTGTGGAGAAGTCAATTCAAATTCATTCCAATTTGTTACAAATGCATCATGATATGTTGCACAGACTTTGTGAGTATGTAGAAGATGAAGAAGGGAAGGAAGAACAAAAGAAGGGAAAAAAGCAAAAGAAATGGAAAGTTAAGGCTAGTGATTTTAGTGATGACCACAAGGAGGAGGAGGATGATGATGATGATGATGATGATGATAAAGCCCGGCAAGGGCAAGAGGAGGAGGACGAGGACAAAGCCTGACAAGAGAAAGGGAATGGGCAGGAGTGTATGGAGAAGGAGGAGGGTTTGGATGAGAAAGGATGGGAGGAGGCTTTTGACGAGGAGAAGGATAAAGATACGGAATATGAATATGAAATAATAAATGCCTTAACTGAAATGAAAGATGGAAAGACAAACCAAATATCTTTCTTGCCCTTTGTTAAGGTTAGGTCATTTTCTAATGAGGAGGAAAGTGTTTGGGTTTTTTATGGTCGAAAAGCCATAAAAAATAATACCAGGTAAATGTCTTACAACCTTTGTCTTTATTATTTTGGAATCTAATTTTTAGAGATATTTGACTGAATCTAATTTTTCAATTTTTAGAGATATTTGACGAAATTTAATATTTATGACAATTTATAGAACAATTTTGTGTAATATTCGTGGAAGTTACATGTCCTGGACAGATGCCTATGAGCTGTTACCGCCTCACTGGATTGGTACGTTGGTATGAATTATGAATTCTTTGTATTTATTTTTCATATTACATTACTTATTATTAATTGTCTTTGCAGACGATGGATTGTTATATATGCTTCCTCAATACCATCTTCAATCCAAACTTATTCTCAAAGTCATTATCAAAATGCGTTTTACCATTATGGTTTTCGGTATAGACTTTCATCTTTTCTCAACTTCTTATTCAGTATGAATTTATCATATTATTCTTTTCTCTTTGTTCTCAAATTTCATTCTTTAATAATGTTTTTTCATCTACTTATTATACTTATTTTATATTTAGTTGTCTGTGGTTGCATCTATGGAAAGCAAGCCTAAAAGAAAGTGGGATATTTCTATAGTTGATAATTCTTTGTCTCAGAAAGCATTTGGATTTAACTTCCCATTATGTAACCTAGTGAGTTATTTTATATTATATATTTATCTTTTGATTTTATCTCTGTTATTTTATTTTATCCTATGGGCTATGATTAGTATACTCTTACTAACAAGTTTTTATCCCTATAATATTCAAACAACATTGGTTTTGTTACGCTCTTTATGTGCATAAGCAGACTATCTATCTTTTAGACTCAGGGTATCATTTCAGAGGCCATGAACATGATGAGTTGGAAATTTTGATGGTAATTAATTATTTAACAGCTATAAATATCAAAATTTTTCCAAATTATCAACTATTATATTTTCATTGATTTCTCTATACTTATTTTCCTTCTCCAGAAAGATTGTCTTGAGAAGATTTATGAAAATTCTTTCATTATCTCGGAAACCGTTCATGTTGAAATTCCACAACAATCTAATACGTAAGTAACTTGTAATTTAAATTAATTAATTATTGGAAGTTGTTCTGTAATTTAATGTATATTTTTTTATGTATAAGAATGATTGTGGAATATTTGTTATGAGATTTTTGGAGATATGGGAACCAGAATTATTTATAACTCCACCAACTTAAGAAGTATGTTATTTTTTGCATTTCTTATCTTATCTATATATTATATTTGTGTTGTTGTATTATTTTTTCAGAAATATTGATGGTTTTATTTCATTCTTCCTTTATTTTTCAAAATCTTAATTTGTTGAGAAAAGAATATTTTCTCAAACTTCTAATGTCCGAACATAATACAGTACGTGTTGATATTATGTTGAAGATGAAGATGGATGAAACAAAGAGGAAAAGGTTTCAGAGAAAACCAAAGTAGAAAAGATAAAGAAAAAGAAAAGGAAAGACGGGGAAATTGAGAGGATTGATGTATTGTAATACTCTATGAGTATAAACAATTTTTTCTTATCATATTATCTTATCACATATCATAATCTTATTCACTAACTTACCACTTATGCATACTTATACATACTTACTACCTATAACCCTACAACAGAACACACTATCAAAATTAACACATTCTCAAATAACTTACAACTCTCAAAATTTGATCCAAACATTAACACCTATAACCCTATAACATAACACACTCTTAAAATAATTAACACACTCTCAAACAATACTCATCTCATTTAGTTCTTCTATTTTGAGTTAAGAAAATTTGGAATGAAATTTTGGTTAAGTCACAAGGTTTGAGCTTCGAGGTTGGAGTTTTGAGTTTTGAGTTTTGAGTTTTGAGTTTTGAGTGAGGAGGGCTTTTGAGTTTTGAGTGAGGAGAGCTTATTAAGGAAGAAAGGAGGAGAGCTTATTAGAAAGAAAGAGGATTTGTGGGAAATAATTTATAATAATTTGGCTTCGAAGGAAAAGGAGATTTGTGAGAAATAATTTATAATATATTTGGTTTAGGCACTCAAATAAATTTTTAGAAGCATGTTATTTTTTTCCTTTTTTTTAGCTTTTGTGAGTTTAATTTTATTGTACCGGTTTTTTTTTATTATTAAATCTTTAATTTTATTTTGTATTTTCTGTATTTCAATTTTTTATGTTTTTATTTTTGTTAATGTAAATACCTAAATTTTATATCATTATATTATTTAAATTAATTATATTAATTATATCATTATTCTACATATATTTGAAATTTTTTATATACTTAATTTATATTTGAAAATTTTTATATAATAAGTAAAGTGGCGTGCATATGCGTGCATGCAAGCGCCGGGCGCCCGCACATGCCACAAGGTGTTGTCGCGCATGCAGCGCCCGCGGGCACCTAGACATGCCAGCGCGGGCACCGGCGCATGCCACCACACAAGCAAGCGCATGTCATGCTAGCGCGGGCGCCCTCGAGCATGCCTACGCAAGTAAGGGCACATGCATATTTTAGATTTTATCTTCTACCAATTTTTTTAATTATTACATATTTATTTTATTATATATTACATTACTTCTTCATTATTAATGCATTATTACTATTTTATTATTACCTATATCAATACACATACCATACCATACATTGCTATATTATTACTACCTTTAAATTTTCAAAAACTTTTTCTTTCCCGCGTCAATATTTTGAAAATTTTTAACCCTATCAATTGTAAAAAAAGAAAAAAAAGAGAAATTAACGTGCCAAAACTAAATTTTCCCTCCAAACAAATAAATTTTTTGGTGGTACATTGACGTTGACATTGAATATTTGCACATGTAAATTCAAGAAATACTCAAATATATTCATCACTTCTTTTTTAGAATTAGAATGCATCTATAATTTATCCACCACAATTTTGCATTGAAATAGATGGAGCAATAAAATAAATAAATAAAAAAAGTAAATATGAAAATTTTTTTCTCGTGTTATTAAATTGGTTATAAGAAACAAAACGGCAAAAAAAAAATATTTGATTAAATTGATATTAAAATAGAAAATTATTTTTGGCATTATTTAGTTATCATTAAATAGGTAAATCTTGTAAATTAAGCGGGTTTAGGATTTTAGATTTTTTTTTATATAAAATTATATAATATTAATAATTATATAAATTACTAATTTAATATCATGACATTATTTAAATTAATAATATTAATAATTTAAATTAATAAATTTATTTTATTATATTATTCATGGAGCCAGGCGCGGGCCCATGCTACTGCGCAGCCAAGCGCCGCCTCGCATTGAAGCATAGGCGCGCACACGAGCGGGATGGCGCCCATGCATGCATGGACGGGCGCCAGCCCATGCCACTGCTCAGGCAGGGGGCGCCCGGGCAGGCGCCAGCACTTGCACACACAGGGGCCCGCCCTTCATGGAAGCATAGGCGTGCACAGGAGTGGGAGGGCGCCCGCACATGCATGCATGGGCGCCAGCCCATGCCATTGCTTAGGCAGGTCGCGCCAGCCCAGCGCATGCACACACGGCCACCCACGCTTCTTTATCAAAAATTCTTCTTTTTTTTTTTTATCAAAAAGTGCTATTCAAATAAATAGATGGAGCAATAAAAAAATTAAATAAAATAATTAAATATGAAAATATTTTTGACGTGTTATTAAATTGGGGGTAACAAAACAAAATAGGAAAAAAAACGAAATTTGTTTAAATTGGTTTTAAAATTGAAAATTATTTTTGCCATGAAATTTTTTTTTGTGGAGTTATCATTAAATTAAATAGGTAAATCTTGTAAATTAAGTGAGTTTAGGGTTTTAGGTTTTTTTATTTATTTATATAAAATTATATAATATTGATAATTATATAAATTATTAATTTAATATCATTACATTATTTAAATTAATAATATTAATAATTTAAATTAATAAATTCATTTTATTATATTATTCAAGGAGCCGGCCCGGCCCATGCCACTGCGCAAGCGCGCACCTCGCACACCTCGCATGAAAGCGTAGGTGCTCACAGGAGTGGAAGGCGCCAGCGCATGCACGCACGGGCGCCGGCCCATGCCACTGCTCATGCAGGCGCGCCCGGGCGGGCGCCAGCACATGCACAGGCACATGCACACACGGGCGTTCATTTCTTCTTTATCAAAAAATCATCTAATCTTTTTTATGAAAAAGTGCGAAGGAAGGGATGTGTGATAATATTTTTTTTTTCTTTTCTTTCTTCCTCATCGATATCATTTTTTTTCCATTCTCATTTTTTTTCCCTTCCTACTTATCTTACTCTCATCTCAATTTTGGGTTTTTTTTTCCTTTCTCATTGAAATTTTCTATATATTCAAACCAATATATTTGAATAATAATTATATTGAATGATATGAATGAATTATAATTAATTAATATTATATATTTTTAACGATAAATATTTTATGATTAAATATATAGATTTTTTAATTATTAATATATTATAATTTAAACTAATGTTGATGATTATAATTTTATATTATCGCAGTAAGATTCACTCCTCCACTCATTCATCCAACATATATAAGGGATTGTGTTGTCTAAATTGGTATCCGTATATTATTATTATATTATTATGTTATTGAAAAATTCTAAATTTTTTGTAAAATTTTTACACCATCAATTGAAGAAAGTAAGATATGTCACTAATTAAATGGTTACAATAATATTTTTCAACCGTCATTTTTACAAATAAAATTTCAAAACTCACATGGTTTTTCATTACATAATTTTTCTTTTTTTTCATTATACACTTGTTATATGTTTAATTTCCATGAATATCATCATTATTATTATAAATTTATTATAAATTTATAGTTATAAGTTTAAGAAATTATGTTTTTTGATTTTTAATTTTCAAACTATTAAATCATAAATCTTTTCAAAAATTTCTATTATATATTTTAAAATTTTAAAAAATGTATATAAGTTAATATTAAATTAATATAAATAATTAAAATATTTTATAAAATTATTTAATGTATATAAGTAATGTATGTTAATAAATATTAAATAAATATATATTAATAAAAATTAGAAATCAATATAATGATGGTGGATTCCACATCTTCAATGATGGATTACAACTATGATCGATAGAATTTACTTTTTTTTAGGGTGGTAATTGTACGTGCTGACTATATATTATAAACTTATTATCATCGTAGAAAGTTAGTTGCTTACTTACTATCTACTTACCACGACTATATTACAAACTTATCATTAACTTATCACTATATAAACTTAGTTATCCACTTATCATCTGTTTACCATTTACTTACCATCTACTTACTATATACTTATCACAACTATATCTCACAAACTTATCACTAATTTATCACTATATAAACTTATTTACCCACTTTTATCATTTAGCTACCTACTGTTACTTATCATTATCACCTATTTACTAAATTACCACTATCATAAATTTACCACAACTTATTATCTAGACTAATATATGATACAAAAATATAATAATATTAGATTTTTAGAGATGGTACGGTCAATATAAATAGAATTTATACAAATGATTTGTTGAATTGTTCTAATAGCGAGAATTGAATATAGTTTTAAAAGACTTTATGTGTTACTACATATCTAAAATCTGTGAAAACAGTATTGTTAAGTAGATAATAAAAAAGATTTATATTGAGACTGTTTTTAAACCGTGCTAAAATGACTAAAAAGACTATTACATTTACTGATAATAATTTTTAACCAAATATTGCTTTACAGACGGTGTTGATAGTTTTATCGACGGTTGATAAACTTGTCTTCACGGACATTTTAGACGGTTACGAAAAACTTATATTTTCAGACGGTTTTATCATAAGGTGTCTCTATAAATCATAAAAACCGTCACTAAAAATTGTCGTCGTTAAAAATTGCCGTCGCTACAGCACTTTAATTTTGTAGTGAAGCGAAGACATGGTGTGCTGCATTGAGTGTTTAGTTGATTGGAATTATGTGTTTCTATTACCATGTAGATACCGGGGATTTGTTCTCTTTGTTTGAAATTCTCCATATCTCTCTCTTGAATTGAAGGTTTTAGTATGTTGGTTTCAACCTGCTATGTCAGGAAATTAGCTTGTGCATTTCAAGCAACTGGAAAAGCATCAACTAATAATCTTGTGTAGGCAATTTTCTTTGATCCACATTAATTGTAGAGTATAGCATTTCCTATTCTATTTTGGATTTCCTTGAATTGTCAATGTTTCTTGAATCCATGATGAACTAAAAGTCCTTGGCTTTATAAATTTATGATTGAATTCCGTATTCTTTTTTTATTGTATTAGTAACATTTCTTTTGATTTTGTGAATTGGTACTTCTTTGACATCAAATTAGTCCATTAAATGTTTGTCATATGGTGCAATATTAGGGAGTCCTCTTGTCTGTTTTTTTTGCATATGACAATTGATGTTCTTTGAGGTTATTTTTGGACCATGTGGAAAAAATGGTGCAACTGGAACATGTTTTTACAAAATTAATAGAGAGAGAGAGAGTGAGTGAGTATTCATAATAGTTTTGAAAATTCATCATAATAGACATTTTTACCACAAGAAGATTAATTTGGACCCCTATATTTCAAGTAATGGGTATAGCTCTTCTAAATTGTCAGTGCGCACAAGTGCATTGAATGTTAATGGGACACAGATGTCTCCTAATAAGATCACCTCCCCTCCCTTACTGATCAGTAGCTTTTAAACGGAGTCCCTTCTTTTTTGTGGGCACTGCTCAAGTTGGCCTCATTGTTTGAGATTCCTAATGTTAATTGTTTGAGATTCCTAATGTTCCATTTCTCCTCATTGTTTGAATTTTCCACAGTATGGACATAAGTAACTGTTCTGTGTTTGTTAAGGTTTCTTTGGGTTCTTTTGATTTTTGTCCCAACTTGAGTTATATTTTGTTCTTTTACTTTAGCACGCTAAAGTAGGTGAAGGACCTTACATTTTTTTTTGTTAGTCTTCTTATTTTTTTTCTATTTTATAATTTTTAATGAAAGCCACCTGCTGTGCTGTGGTTGTGGGATTGAATTAAGTCATAGAATGAAAGTCACCTGCTGTGCTGTTCTTTTGTTAGTCTCCTTGGCATTTTGAGTGAAAGTTTTTTTATTTGACTGGATGCACACGGCTGAAGAGAACCACTAAAACAAAATTTAAAAGATTAAAGAAAAAGTTTTTTTAATCACAAGAAGGCTTCTTTAATCCTAATGAAGGTAAGAACTATATATGTTTTTTTCTATGCTCCTTTAATCATATATATACTATCTTGTGCTGGCATGGCTGATCAAATATACAATTGTAATAGTTCAAATACTTGTGATTCATTTCACAATTTCCCTTTTTTTCTGCATAACTGATGAACATATTACTTTGCTGTGTATATGTTATATTTGAGGACATGGGTCAGCGAGAGAGTATATAGCAGATTATTGCAATAGCAAAAAACAAATGGACGGTTTTTATGTTGGAAATGTTTACCATAAAGCAGCATGTATCTTAATGAAAATCTTCAAGACTAGAAAGATTAAACTCATAGTAATGGCTCATCTGTTTTCTTATTTCTAATTTGGTAATCATTGTCTGGTGTTCATTTGTTTTATTGGTCTTGCAATGATGTGCAAGTTATAATCTACTTGTGCATGACCTGGTGGAGGAGGAGAAAATGAATGTTAAGGTCATCTAGAGACTAGAGTGACATAAATATATAGTTTTGTATGTT
Organism: Dillenia suffruticosa; assembly: GCA_033439265.1. NCBI lineage: Eukaryota > Viridiplantae > Streptophyta > Magnoliopsida > Dilleniales > Dilleniaceae > Dillenia > Dillenia suffruticosa. Next base: position 7,795,113 of record JAVTVX010000027.1, read on the forward strand.
CTTTGGCAAAATTCAGTAACATTTGTGGACAGAATTTCTAATGAAAATCGAAATGTGAATGTAAATTTCTGTGAATTCAATTACCTTTCGGCATCTATTGCTATTATTTGCCAACTTCTACCCCTACATTCATTATCTGCTGCATGCTATTTATATTCTATGCTTTGTTCAATGAATAAAAGTTAATTGACTTGGCCAAGATTTGTGTGACTCATTGAACACAGGTGGGGTTTGAACGGTTGCCGGCAGTTTGGCAAGAGTTGAAGTCACAAATCTCTCACTTTGAACTTCTTATGATTGATCCTATTTGACCAAGAGTTAGATTAAGAAATTTTATGACTGTCCGAATTATTTTGATTTTATTGATAATTTGTAATGACTTGAATTTAAAATATAACTTGATTTTGTAATGATTTTGTATGTAATTTCATGTTTTGTACATAACTGTATGACGTATTAATATTTTATAACTTTTTTTTTTTTGGTTAAAAAGCATATTTATAAAAAATTTAATTACTTATTGTTCTTTTAAATACTAATAATATTAAAAAATAACATATATGATATATGATTCTTACAAACAGATTGCAGAGAGAACATAATATCTGAATCTATGCCAGCAGTCATGGCCGCCGATAAAACCCTTTACTAGTGCCGGTATAGCTGGTGGAAATTTTGACCGTCGGAGAAGATCTCACAACCTTTACCAGTGGTTTTTAAGATTTTTACCGGCGGTTTTTGGCCATAGCTAAAAATCTTTTTTTTTTTTTTGTAGCGGTCATAATTGATGAAACACGAACACATTATTTAGGCTTACAGTTAAGCACAATATAGTTAAAAATAAACAATTACATAAGGAAATTAGATACCATTGGTCGGGTTGTCGAAACTCTCAAATTAATACTGATCCCCCAATGCAACAATTTTGTAACAATAGCGATATCAGGTCAAATCCCACGGGAACTATAGTGACTTAATCTCTTAGTTAATGTCAAAATAAAATGGGGAATTTATAAAATAAATTCTAAATCAAAAATTAAATATTTAAAATTAAAAGACAAATCAAATATGAAAAAAAAAACTAAAATTTGGAGAAAAAATTTAATATGCTAAACATCTGATCCAAGGGTTCACACATATGATTGTTTCATTGATCATCGGTTAAAAATATTATTTTTACGATTCAAGCATTTAATCTTAAATCTATTAAGATAGCCGTAATAAATTTTGCGTTTTCTTAAATTAATTGACCAAACCCAACATCCAATCAAAATTTATCATTAATAGACTTGATACGATAACGTTCCATGTTAATATAATGACAACATTAAAATTTATGAAAACAGTTAAACAAAAATACAAATAACCATAATAGTCTTATAATTATTCGATTTTGTTCCATCGATTTCTTATATTAAAATGAATATTGGTAGTGACCCATAAACATAAATAACTTATTTGTTACTCATACCATTCATTCATGATAATTACGGATCACTGAAATTCTGGATATAATAGAAAAATTGATATTGAATTAAATTGTCAGATTAACTAATACTAATCTTTTATAAAAATAAACCAAGAATCGATAAATACTTAAATTAAAAATGTAAGAATTTAAATAAAACACATAACTTCATAATGAATACAATCAATAAAATTTCTCTTGAATCAGTAAAAGAAAACTAACCACTCATGATATTAATCATGTTATTGAGAATAAACAAAGAAAACAAATGTACTAAAAAAAAAAAAAACTAAGAAGAGAAAAGACTTTTGCAATGTGTATGCTTCCCAAAAGATGTTCAGCCGCCTCCTTTTATAGATGAATAGTGCCATGAATAGTAGATGTGAATTAAATGAGTGATTGGCTGCATCCCTTTCTTGGCATATTTATAGGTATAAGGCTCCAAAGTAAATTAGAAGTCTCTTTTTTTTTGACCTAGATCTCAAAATATTCTCTCCCTAAAAAAAAGGAAACAAATAACTCCTTTAAACAATTTTACTTGAAGTAAAATTTCTATTACAAATAAGTTTCCCATTTTAGATACTTCCTCCTTCCTTTGTAGACCCAATTGGTATCTTGAATTATTTAACTAAAAAAATGGCTCTTTAAACCCATTTTGATTCAAACTCCAATTTTGATTTCCTAAAATAAAAAGGTCATAAAAACATTCATTAGGACAAATCATACCATAATATTAAAAATAAATATAACAATTGCATGTTACTAAATTCCTCCACACCAAACCAATGCTTGTCCTCAAGCATTCACTGGATTAATGTCACACAACTATTATCTTATTTACTCCTTCCCCTCCTTCAATTTATTTTCAAACAATCCAAATCAACACACATCAAAAAATTCAAGTTGAAACACCAATTTGGAGAACAAGTGATCATAGTATCATAACTTTAAAAGAAAATATAAACATCCCATCAAAGTCAACAATCTCATCAAAATTTAATGATTCAAGATTTAATACCCTCACAAGAAGTTCACTTTTTATACTCAAAGTGTTTAAGAGAATTTATCAATAACTCTCAAAATCAAATCAAAGTATGTTATTACCATAAATTTGCTTATTTATCAAATCTCCACCACCACTTATATGAATTTCAAACAAAAATCCGGAGATCTTTATAAGGGTTGTAACGTGGCTTGGGTAAGGGTAAGATAAAAAGGGTAAATATGATGTGTAATGTATATCAAAAGAAGCATGTCAAGAACACAAAACCATTTCCCCTATCCCATGTCATGAAATACAATCAACCCAAGAAGATAACATCTCATTTCTCAATCAAACCTTTTCATTTTTCCCAATTTCAGGTTCTGGGAATTTTTTTTTTTACCCTTTGTCATGATCAATGAAAATGCCACGCATATACAATCCACCCCAATTGTATAATCGACTTCCCAAAATAAATCCCACAATAGAAGTACCAAATTCCCTTTTGCAAATAACCACTCAATCTATGTTCAAATCACATTCTTCTTTGATATAAGGATAAAAAAGAATGTTAAGTGTAAAAAGAAGGCTATATGTCAATTAATGAGGTTAACGCAAAGAAATTGGTATAAGCTCAAATGAGTTTTACTAGGGGAATATTATGTACAAGAAGGTCTTTTTTTGAGAGCTAAAATGGGTAAACCTAAATACTCCCATCATATTAATGCATGAATTAATTGATATGGTCTCGAAAGGTATAAGAAAGCAAGTTTTAGAATAAACATACTATGATTGATAACCACTCATGAAAAAAAATTTAGAGCAAGATGATGAATGCTCTCTTAAGGCTCAAAAGCTCACAAAATGTGTTTAATTTGTATCGAATCTATCGTATTTTCAAATGACTAAATCATCAACATCAATGGGACACTTTAAAACAATTTATCCAAAAAATTAACTAATCACATTTGTCTCTTTCATACATTCCAACTCAAATTAACAATGCATACTAACTCAAAATTATTATTAGACAAAAATCCAAAGGGGTATGAAGTTCCAAAGAAGAATAAAAGAAATGATATTGGCATGAAAAATCCTCCCCCACAGCAAAATACTACATTGTCCTCAATATATGCAAAAGGTAAGAGATTTAGACAATTTTAAACTAGCAGCAACACTCATATAAAAACATGACAAAGAAAAGAAATAGAAAGGAAAGAAAACTCCCCTAGGGTGATCGTCTGAAATTGATGGTCGTTGCTGCCGTGAAGGAAACGTGGGGTGGACTGAAAATCTCGTGATCATGCCCTAAAGACAAGACTGCTTCTACCCACTTTTGAATTCCATTGCTGAAAACCGCGTGATCACGCCTTAACGCAATGACTGTTTCTCTCCATTTTTTTTTGTTTTGCATTTTTTTCTTTGTCTGTTTCTTGATTTGGATAACTACAACTCTCAAAATTCTCTCTTAGACACCCAAAATAATAATAAAAAAAATCTACAATCAACTAGAACAAATTAAAAAAAAAAATGTTTGGGATGCCTCCAACAAGCGAAATTATTTAATGTCGTTATGCTTGATGGTCTTTATTGGTGATTCAGCCAGAGGAATAATTTGGAGACGTCAATGTAATGTCCAACATTGTAGAAATCTCCATATCATCGTGAAATATTTTCAACCTATGCCCATTCACTTTGAAAATCTTGTTTGTGTCAAAGCTTTTGATTTCCACTGCACCATGAGAAGACATATTAGTGACAATGAATGGACTAACCCAACGAGAACGCAACTTACCCCGTATGAGTCTGAGTCGAGAATTGTATAGAAGCACTTTTTGTCCGACCTCAAATTATTTCCTTAAGATCATACCATCATGAAATAATTTGGTTTTCTCTTTGTAAATTCTCGAGTTCTCATAGGCCTCCAATCTTAACTCTTCAAATTCTTGCAATTACGATTTTCTTGACTCACTAGTTTCATCCATCTTCATATTACAACGTTTGATCACCCAATACGTTTTATGCTCAATTTCTACCGGTAAATGACAAGATTTTCCAAAAACTAACCTGTAAGGAGACATTCCTATTGGCATTTTGAATGCTGTCTGATATGCCCATAGCGCATCATCCAGACGTGAACTCTAGTCCTTTCACCCCGAATTGACCGTCTTTTCCAAAATGGATTTAATTTCCCGGTTTGAAACTTCGGCTTGTCCATTTGTCTGAGGATGGTATGCCGTAGCGATCCGGTGATGTACTCCATATTGCTTCATCAATGCTTCAATTGTTCGATTGCAAAAATGACTCCTTTGATCACTTATGATGGCTCTAGAGAGACCAAACCTGCTGAAAATGTTAGTCTTAATAAAACCTACAACAGACTTAAAATCATCAGTCCTAGTGGCTTTTGCTTCCACCCATTTCGATACATAATCAACAACCAAAAGAATTTAAGTATAACCACAAGACGAAGGCAATGGACCCATAAAATCAATACCCCATATATCAAATATTTCACAAACAAGAATGAGAGTTTGGGGCATCTCATTTCTATCAGACAAAGATCCTGTCCAAATCAAATTCTTACAACAAGAGAATCCATTGAATCAACCTGGTTTTCGACTCCTTTTTTGTCAAAAGATACTTCAAGGCTGCATGATCAGAATACACAATTAATTTAGAACCAAGTAAATATGATCTAAATTTATTTAAAATAAAAACAATGGATAAGAGCTCCTTTTCGGTGGTGGTGTAGTTGCAGTGAGCAGCATTCAATATTTTTGAAGCGTAGTAAATGTGTGGCTCTTCTTATCAATCCACTGGCCAAGAATTGCCCCCACTGTAAAATTGCTTACGTCGCACATTATTTCAAAAGGCAAATTCCAATCAGGTTAAATGATTGGTGCAATAGTCAACAAGTTTTTGGGCTTGTCGAAGGCTTCCTTGTATTTTTCTCTGAATCCGAAAGGTATATCTTTTTAAAGCAACTTGCTAATGGCAAGACAATTTTTGAAAAATCGTGAATAAACGTATGATATAAACCTGTTTGTCCAAGAAAAGTACGTATTTTCCTAACATTTGTAGGGTAAGGTAAGCTCTTGATTAAATCAATCTTGGCTTTATCAACTTCAATACCCCTAGAAGAAGTCACATGCCGTAGCACTATGCCTTCCTTCACCATGAAATGACATTTTTCATAGTTCAAAACCAAGTTTATTTCCATACATCTTTTCAGAATTTTGATCAAATGCTCTAAACAACTATCAAACGAATCACCATGAACAATGAAATCATCTATAAAAACTTCAATGCAATTCTCAATATATTCAGAAAAATACTCAACATGCACCTTTGATGTTACGCCCCAACTCTTCCGTCGAGCACGTAACAACCGTCGCGTTATCTTGGTATATGGGGAGGTCATGCCTGTATGCTGAGATAACACGGCGGTTGTTACGTGCTCGACGGGAGAGTCGGGAGGCTCACGATTTTAAAAGTTCGATGGTTTTGAAATGTTTTGAAATGTCTCTAAATGTCCCTGAAAGTTTTTCAAAGATTTTGAAAGGTTGTTGTTTTGAAAATTGTGACTTTTAAAGGTTTATATGTCCAGGGATGTACAAGAACTTTCCATGGATTCTTAGGGATTATGATTGATTTTTTTTAGGGGGTTAAGCACTTGGGTTGGTTCATATTTTAAGTTGGTAAGCGTAGACCCTCTCTATAGAGTTTTGCTCCCTATACGAGGGATAAGGAATCCGAATAGGATATTATTCACTCCACCTCTATATCCCGAGTGATGTATTATTTTATGAATAGCTTCTAAATTGTGATTGAAGATCTCCCTCGGCTTGTTTGGCTAAATGGTGAGTACCCTCGTAGTAATTCCTTCGGATTAATATCTTGACGTTAGAAGTTGGATATACTTACGTAATAGGCATGAAAATATAGAATTGCTTATGATTAAGATATAAGGTAAAATATTTTTGAGAGATTGTATTTGTGAGTAGATGTTGCGGTTTGATAAATGTTTTCGTGATTTGGAAAAGCAGACAGTTTGGAATCAGCAGGAAAATTTGATGATACTTGCCTTGCTTTTATGTAACTACATTACATCATATGCAGCCTTCTCTTCCGTAAAGGTGTGCTATAGGTTATAAGAAGTAGATATAAGGATAAAGTATATGTAAGTGGTCAGATTGAACACACTCTTTTTTTTAGGGACATGATGTAAGTGGAATGCTTGTTTATAATTTTAATAGAAGAGAAATTGCTAGTAGAGAATTAGTGTGCCCAATTTGTCAGTTAAACAATGAGAAATGTGATAATAGCAATGTGACTTCAAGTATATAACAATGACTAATGGGATCTTGCAAATATGTTTAGTGGTATTAATATCTTAGTGAGGTTAAAGTTCAGCTGTCAATGAACAAATTCGATTTGCAACTTGAAGAGGGCTGATAGTTATCTCTAGCATTTGGGATTCTATAATTATTAAAATTCCTATTAATTTTGTTAATGGTTAAGATTTGGGCCTGGGATTGGGTAATCTGTAAATAGGATTTTGTTAGAAGGCTAGTCTGAAGAGAGGAAAAAAATGCTAGTGAATTGAATTAAAATTCCTCTATTAAAAGATAGATTACAGAATGTAAACTATTTCATGTTTAGGTTGTTGCATACTTTATCCATATTGAGTATTTTTAAAGAAATCAGCCTTGTTGCTGATACGATTATAAATTGTATTCACCATCCAAAGTATACCCTTTTGATACTATTGAACTATTGCTGCTATATACAAAGGCTAGTGCAACAAGCAATTCGTTGTCATAACTACATATATGCATAAACATTCAGTTTCTTACTGCAGTGTAAATGTCTAGAGTCAAATTTATGTCTGTAAGTCTAGAGCCATTAAAATCCAATGTATACCATACTGTGACTGTAAAGTACTTTAGCTAACTATGGTTGTGGCCAATGTACATAGGGATGGTTCATTTTCTTAGGCCTTTCGGGTATATAATGCAGCACTTTTGACAATTGTGACATATGAACTGGTAATTTGCTTCCTTTACATGTGTTCAGATCTTTCTAATTACAAAACAAATAAATGAAGTCTGCTACTGAATTACTCATTGAGATTATTTTGCAGAAAGCTGTGTTACTACTTTATCCTTGGGTGGACCTCTTTCTTTTCACGAATTGACATTAAAACAGAATAAAGATCCTTGATCTGCTAGTATATGCTTTTGCTGAATATAGGGAAAGCTTTTTGCTTCGATGATTATTTTAAAAAAAATATTTGTAATGGACAATGCCTTCTTTGGATGAGCAGCATCTTAGAGGAAAAAAAAAAATTTGACCTTAGGTGATTTTGATAACACGGAACTTTGTTGTCTAGCTTGGAAAATTGAGGATATGGAAAAACTAGTGGCAGCTTCCTCAATGTTTGATGAAGTCACCTTGGAGGAGCTAAAATGATGAGCCTTTACGAGATGACATGAATATTATGATGATAATTCTTTGGATTCTCTGTTGGATATATTGTACCTCTGTTGAAGGAGCAAATAATTTTTCAGACTTATTGGAATCTCCAAAAGTAGAGTTCATTATTCCTTCTTTAGTTTATAAGTATTATATTTCTTTAATATCTCTATTCTCTATAAACATTTCATTTTTCATCACCTGTCTGCTCATGCACTCATGCAAAAGCCCAACTCCGAGATCTATACATTGCAATAAGGTTTCTCTGGTATTTCAGTCAGCTGTAGTGCTTTAGAGTTCCTTAGATAACCATTTTAAGTAAAGTCTCTTCAATTTGGGATAGATTCATCTTTCAAATGGAAATATGAGGTTATATGGATCATTCTAGATTTTACAACATTGAGATGGTGAATCTTACAAGCATCTAGGCATAAATGTTTATGCATGGTTACTTGAGCACCATTTAAGAGTAAGAACGTCTGTAAACAAAATTTTGAGGTATATTGAACAGGTCGAGTTCAATTATAACATCTTTAGATATTTGTGGTATGTGTATTAAAGGCTTTAGTTTTAATCTTTCTGCAATGCTTTGCAACAAATATAGGGTGGAGGCCTGTTCCAATTGTTGTTGAAAAATGCATTGATCTAGATAATATTGCTCCTTTTATATCTACGAGTTTCAAGATTTTAGAACAAACTTGTTAAGATCTCTGATATTTTTAGCTAGCGCATTGTTTTTCACTATTGTTCCTCTCTAAGCCTTCTAGATTTTTAGCGACTATTGGTGATACATTTGTTGATGGAGCTGGCCTTTCGGAAGTCGACATTGTTTGAGAAATGTTATAGGGTATGATAATGGAGACTTTAATATTAATAGGGTGTTAGAATTTAAGAGTGCTATAACTTGAGATAAACAATAGCAGCTGAAGAATGTGGACATGGAATTGATGAGCTCATGATTATTATATGGAAAATTTAATGGAAAAAAAGGAGGTAACTATGCCCATATACCCTTGACAAAGCTGTTAAAGTTAGAAATTATGACCTTATGTTTAACTATAATATATTCCATACTTGGTTCATAGTAAATGAGATTTGGAGAGTTAAACCTAGGGACCAGTTTGTACGAAGATGTCAATACGGAAACAACACTCGTAACTTTTTGACATATAAATTGTAATTTAAATTTTGAGGTCGGAGATATGGTTTTTCTTAAGGTTTCACCTTGGAAGGGTGTAGTTCGGTTCAGAAAACGAGGCAAATTGAATCCAAGGTACATTGGGCCATTCAAGATCCTTGAGAGGGTTGGAAATGTGGCCTACCAATTGGAATTACCTTCGGATTTGGAGAAAATTCATGATATATTTCATGTGTCAATGCTAAAGAAGTATTTATCGGATCCTTCTCATGTAATTGAATCTCCTCTGATAGAATTGAACGCAGATATGAGTTTCAAAGTGCAACATGTGCAAATCCGTGATCGGTATGTCAAGCAATTGAGACGCAAACAAATCCCCATGGTCAAGGTACTATGGAAAAGTAATCAAATAGAAGATGAGACTTGGGAGACTGAAGAATTAATGCAGAAGCAACACCCATAACTTTTTGATGTATAAATTTTAATTTGAATTTCGAGAATGAAATTGCTTTTAGGGGGTTAAATATTGTAGCACCGGGACAATTTTAAAAAAAGAAAAAGGAAAAGAAAGAAAAGTAAAAAAAAGACACTCACTCTCTCTCTCTCTCCCCTCTCTCTTTCCTCTTCCCCCACTTTCCCAATTCCCCAATTGCATTTCCTGCAAAACCCCAACCCCACATCTTTCCCTCTCCCGTTATACTCTCTCTCGTCTCTCTCTCTCTCTCCCTCTCCTGTGAATGATCTTGATTAAGTTCCTCTTCATTCTTCTGATACGAATTAGGGGTCACCGAAAAATTGCATCTACGCCGACGGTCACTGAAATCTCTGTCTGTGCCACCTTTCAAAGTCTAGCCTCGGGCTTCACTTCTCCTTCATCGCTGACGCCAGAAGATTGTGCACTCCCCTCCATTGCAACAAATCGATCATTGTGAGTACAAAGCTGTGAACAATAGCTAGACTATTTTGAATGGACACAGTAATCCAGTTTCCTACCTTATTTCTGAATTTTCTTTTCTTTTCCTGTTCTTAAACCTTGGGATACATAGAATATAAATATTTTTAGGGACTTTTTCTATCTCGACAATGCCTAGTTAAAATGTGATAGCTTCGATTGGGTGATTCTTGCCTTGTCATTTTTTTTAAGTGTGCAATAACTTCTGGAAACATGATGTAGTTGCCTTGGCTTTACGATTACCTATGTCGCCTTGTATTTAAAAAGCTCCCCTAGCGTATATAAGCAAGAGATTTGAGAAGAGAAAAATGTAAGGTCTTCCAATATAGTCACCATAGAAAATTTGCCTGTAGCGATCTGATTGGGATTGTAGGCTGATTTTGCAACTTTTTGCTAATTATGAATGAGGCTTCTACAAATTGTGGCTCATGGTAGATGTTATATGTGATTATGTTCCCTCAACTGTCTGAAGTGTAGTTTGTTTTTCTAACCTTAAGTTGATAGAGACTGTCGTCATCATCATGAAGAGACTTGATGAGCTACTGGCAAAGTGAAAGGCCACCATTGAACCTGTCTAAAGTGTGGTTCAAATATGGCTAAGGAAAGAATAAGAAAATATTCAAAATTAGGGTTTAAATAAAAATTAGGAAAAATTTGTAAACCCTTGAATTTGAGGAGAATGACCCGAAATTGTTATTGTTGGTTTAGGAGAATCGATTGGGGCATGAAAAGAGACTTGTTGAAATGGAATTGTGGAAATAGGGAATGAATACCCTCCCTATTGGTGAGTGGATGGTTATGTACATATGAATGAGTAAACTGTTTTCAATTATAATTTATAAATTGAGTTCTGAAAAGAATTTGCAAATGGAATTGAAATTGTTTTGTAATTGTGGTATGCCTGAAATGAAATTTTGAAATGTCCATAACTCTTGAACTTGATTATTGGAACTTTGCACCATGTTACTTTGGGATACTCATGTGAATTGTGAAATATTGATCTACCTTATATTTGAGCATGCATTGATTAATAAATTGAGTTTGGTAACATGGTGCTGGGAAAAATGACTATAGTCTGAGTTTTGCCACGGACCGGACCGTTGGGACAGCGTGGTTAAGGTTGTTTTATTTAGCTTGGTGGTAGGTGGGATGGAGAGCCTCCTTAGGCTGCTGGATAATGTGGTAGCACCCCCCATGGAGTTTCGTGCCAAAGCCAAGGTGGAGGAGATTTTATGAAAATTGTGAAAAATCTCTTGGCGGATTCTACCAACGGCCATTAATAGGAGATTGTTTTCGGCAAACCCCAAAATTGTGAAAAAATGAGATTTGACTGATTGAATTAATTATATGAGTCATGGTGGATTGATATGAATGATTTTATAAGAATGAATTTCATTATTGCATTAAATGATATTTGATACATGCATTTGACTTCACCACCCTCACCCCTCATTTATATGTCGCATACCATTGTACTCCACTCATTGGGTATTTAAAATACTCACCCCCTCTTAAATCCTTTTCAGAGGACGTGTAGGGAGATGATGTCCATTATCGCGGATTGGAGGATTATTTTGTTGGTTTTTTTTGGGTAGGTATGAATTATGTATATTTTGGGAGTTATAGATCGTTAGTCCATGGAAAAGAAGTTCTGTACATCTCATATCGTGTGGATTTTACTGATACTGGTTTGAGTTCTTGAGCAAGTATTGGTAAAATCTAACGGCTATGAATTGAGATTTCATTATTTTGTGTAAAATCATGTTTGAAAGATATTTATTTTTGAAATGGGACATTTGGAATATTTACCTTAGATTTTTGGATTTATAGTTTATTTTGTAAACTCTATGAAATGCTTGAGAACTCTTGATTGGCTGGAATGGCCATACTGCATGCATGCATATATAGGAACCCCTCTCCAAATGTGTGCTGATGTATGCTTGTATGTACAGGGATGAGCCAGATGGGCTCCTTGCATGGGGAGTTCATGCCTGTATGCCGAGATAACGCGGCGGTTGTTACGTGCTCGACGGGAGAGTCGGGGTGTGATATTTGAAATGTACCTAGGGCATTACATAGACCGAAATGCATTCTTCTATAAGCAAACGTCCCAAATGGACATGTGAATGTAGTCTTCTCTTGATCTTCTAGTACAATCACGATTTGATAATAGCCTGAAAAACCATCAAGAAAATAAAAGAATGATTTTCCGACTAATCTTTCTAACATTTGATCAATAAAGGGTAAAGGGAAGTGGTACTTTTTAGTGGCTAATTGAGCTTCCTAAAATCAATGACTATCCGCCAACCATTTTGCACCAGTGTGGGTACCAACTCATTGTCTTGATTTCTTACCACCGTGATCCCCGTTTTCTTTGTTACCACATGGATTGGACTAACCCACTTACTATTAGAAATTTGATAAATTATGCCTTTGTCTAAAAGCTTGAGAATCTCCTTCATCACTACTTCTTTCATGATTGGATTCAGCTTTCTTTGTGATTCCCTTACTGGCTTAGTGTCCTCTTCCAAAAGGATTCGATGCATACAAATTGAGGGACTAATACCCTTTATATCAGCTAATGTCCAACCAATTGCTGTCTTGGGCTCTTTTAGAACTTGGAGTAGCCGATTTTCTTGCTCTTCCGTCAACTCTCTTTTAAGATGATCCAACAAGGTCTTCAATTCCAATGTTGGAGCCTGCAAAACGGAAGGTAACATTTTCTTGTGAGAAACAGGAAATATGGTACTCGAATTCAAATACCTTGATTGTTGTTCCAATATCGACTCTGAAATTTCACAAGCCTCAGTCATCTCTTCTTTGATGTTCAATTGCTTATCCAATTCAAAACTTGTGTCATTTTCTTCTTCAAAAATTTCCTGCACAATTAAATCAATGACGTTAGCGGAACAAATCGAATGACACTCATTTGGATACCTCATAGCCTAAAAAATATTGAATTTAACAATCTCGCCGTCAAATTCGACGGAAAGTGTACTCTCATCCACGTCTATCTTAGTTTTCGCCGTTTTCATGAACGGTCACCCCAATAGTAGCGATGCTGAATTTGTAGCGGCGTCTTCATCCATTTTCAAAATATAAAAATCTGCTGGAAAAATTAACTCATTAACCTGCACCAAAATATCTTCAATAATCCCTTTTAGATACACGACAGAATGGTCAACCAATTAAATAATCAGTTTAGTTTCTTTTAAGGGACCTAGATTTAGAGCAATATAAATAGAATATGGCATGACATTGATTGATTCTCCTAAATCTAGCATAGCATGTTCAAATTTCCTCAACCCAATAACATAGGGTAAAGTGAACATACCTGAATCAGAACATTTCTCAGGTAGAGATCTTTTGATAGCAGCAGACACGTTCTTGCCAACCCTTATTTTCTCATCGCCTCTCATTTTCCTCTTGTTTGTGCACAACTCCTTCAAGAACTTTGCATATTTGAGTATTTGCTTGATGGCGTCCAACAAAGGTATGTTTATTTCCACCTTCTTGAAGGTTTCCTAAATCTCCTTTTCATAGTCTTTCTTCCTGGATCTTTCGAACTTGCTAGGAAAAGGTGGTACAACTGTGTTAGAACTCGTAGGTAAAAGAGAATCGGAATTTACCTTGTTCGGATTTTTATTGGCAACTTCGGCTTCTTTCTCTTCATCTTTCTTCTCATTTCTCTTTTTGGGTGATGGTGGTTTTGATTGCACTTCGTTACCACTCCTTAACACCATTGCACTAGCATTTTTCTTAGGGTTCATTACCATTTGTGAAGGTAATTTCCCTGAATTTTGACGCTCCAAATTGTTAATTGAAGTGGCTTGCTGAGTGATTTGATTTCCCAAGTTTTGAATGTTAACTCTCGTTTCCTGTTGAAATTGTTGAGTGTTAGTCGCGAAAGCTTTCACAAAATCTTCTAAAGACATACCTGAATTAGATGATTTTGTCGGTGCATGTGTTGGCGTATTGAATTGCTGAGGAGGATATCTTGTTTGTCCTCCTTGATTCCCGTAACTCAAGTTTGGATAATCTCTCCATTCGAGGTTATAATGAGTGGAGTAGGGGTCATACTTCTTCTGAGGTTAGCCAAGAAATCCTCTTATGACATTTGCTTGATGAGTAGAATCTTTTTGCAGAAATGGACACAAATCCATAGGATGTCCGGGTATCGAGCATATGCCGCAAACTTTGGTTGCATGTATTTGCCCTACAGCCATCTGACGAACCAAAGTAGTCAATTCAGAAATTTGATTTTCAAGGTGAGAGTGACTTACCTCATTGACACGTTTCATAACTCCATCCGTTCTCAACCCAATTGTTGAGAATTTTCTGTCATGTTTGTGATCAATTGTCTGGCTTATTCAGGTGTTTTATTTACCAATACTCCTCAGCTGGCCGCATCTACCATACTTCTATCCATGGGTAGAAGTCTTTCATAGAAATACTAAATTAAGAGTTGTTCCAGTATTCGATGATGTGGGCAGCTAGCGTAGAGCTATTTGAACCTCTCAAAGTACTCATATAGCGTCTCTTCGCTAATCTGTCTGATCCCACATATCTCCTTTCGAATGTTGGCAGCCTGGATCTAGGGAAAAATTTTTCCAAAAATAATCTTTGCATCCCATTCCATGTATTTATCAAACCCGGAGGTAGGTAGTACAACCAATCCTTTCCCTTATCTTTTAGGGAAAAGGGAAAGGCTCTCAGCGTAATCTGTTCTTCGATCACACCTTGGGGTTTCATATTCAAACAGACAACATGAAATTCCTTTGTATGGATCCTCACCTGGAAGACTATAAAAAGTAGGCGGTAAGTGAATCAAACAGATTTAAATTCGAATGCTACCTCAAGAGTTGGGTATTCGATGCATAAGGGTTGTTGATTCAGATTAGATGCAGCCAATTCCTTCAAGGTTCTCTCACAATCAACCATCTTTTCCTTTTCTTCTTCAAAAATAGATTTGTCACAAATTTTCAGATCAATGTTAAAAATTGCCTTTCGACGTATCTTACCTTTTCTCTTTCTAGCCTCCTTTCTCAATTGTCGAGCAGTTCTCTTAATTTCAGGAATATATTTCAATTCACTTCCTTGAGAAGAATGTGTCATAAAATAAAAGAGGTCAGCAAAACAAATAATAAAGATAACATAACTAAGAAATCAAAATAGCTCCCCGATAATGGTGCCAAAATTTGGTTGGGTTGTCGAAACCCTCAAATTAATACTGATCTCCCAATACAATAATTTTGTAGCAATAACTATACCAGGTCGAATCCCATATGAATTATAGTGCCTTAATCTCTTAGTTAATGTCAAAATAAAATTGAGGGTTTATAAAATAAATTCTAAATAAAAAATTAAATATCTAAAATTAAAAGACAAATCAAATTTGCAAAAATACTAAAAATTGGAGAAAAATTTTAATATGCTAAACATCTGATCCAAGAGTTCACACATATCATTGTTTCATTGATCATCAGTTAAAAAAATATTATTTTTACGATTCAAGCATTTAACCTTAGATCTATTAGGATAGTAGTAATAAATCTTGCGTTTTCCTAAATTAATTAATCAAATCCAGCATCCAATCAAAATTTATCATTAATAGACTGGATACGATAGCGTTCCATATCAATATAATGATAGTATTAAGATTTGTGAAAATAGTTAAACCAAAATACAAATAACCAGGATAGCCTTACAATTATTCGATTTTATTCCATCGATTCCTTAGGTTAAAATAAATATTGGTAACGACCCATAAATATAAATAACTTATTTGCTGCTCGTACTATTCATTCATGATAATTACAGATCACTGAAATCCTGGATGCAGTAGAAAAATTGATATTGAATTAAATTGTCAGATTAAGCAATACCAATCCTTCATAAAAATAAACCAAGAATCAACGAATACTTAAATTAAAAATGCAAGAATTTAAATAAAGCACATAAACTCACAATGAATACAGTCAATGAAATTCCCATTGAATCAGAAAGAGAAAACTAGCAACTCATAATATTAATCATGTTATTGAGAATAAACAAAGAAAACAAATATACCAAAACAAATAAAACTAAGAAGAGACAAGACTTTTGCAACGTGTATGCTTCCCCAAAGATGTTCAACCGCCTCCTTTTATAGATGAATAGTAGATGTGAATTGAATGAGTGATTGGCTGCATCCATTTCTTCGCATATTTATAGGCATAAGGCTCCAAAGTAAATTAAAAGTCTCCTCTTTTTTTTTTGACCTAGATCTCTAAATATTCTCTCCCTAAAAAAAAGGAAACAAATAACTCTTTTAAATAATTTTACTTGAAGTAAAATTTCTAATACAAATAAGTTTCCTATTTTAGATGCTTCCTCCTTTCTTTATAATCCCAATTGATATCTTGAATTATTTAGCTAAAAAAAATGCCTCTTTAAACCCATTTTGATTCAAACTTCAATTCTGATTTCATAAAATAAAAAGGTCATAAAAACATTCATTAGTACACACCAATTCAAAAATCATACCATAATATTAAAAATAAATGTAACAATTGCATGTTATGAACCATTGCCCAACACTACTCCTAACTAAAATCACCATTAACTCCCTACGGTTAGTAATGAGTTACAAATTTTTTTGAAACACTACTCAACACTCCGTCTTCAAAATTTGTGACTCTCATCTATATTTTGAACTTTTCGTACTTGGTATATGGTAATGAGTTAGTAAGAAAATTGGCAACTTGCTCATTTGTGTCACAATGCATCATTGTAATTGTTACTTCAACAATAAGACTTTGGATGAAATAATAGTGAATATCAATATGTTTCGTCCTGCTTTGAAAGGTTGGATTGTTCGTCATTGCTATTCTTGCTTATTGTCACAAAACACTTAAGTTGAACTTTCTTAACCTGAAGAAAATCAGTTAGCAATCTCCTTAACCAAACCCTTTGACAAGTCGATGCCGTTGCACCAAGATATTTTGCTTCTTATTATGACAAGGCCATGCTCTCTTGCCTTTTTGAACTCCATAAAATAGCACCTGAACCATGAAAGAGAACATAACCAAAAGTGCTCTTTGTATAATCCAAACAACTTGTCCAATCACTATCAGTATAACCAAAATTTTGAAAACTAATGCTTTTGAGTACAAAATTCCAAAATCAAGAATTCAAGCAACATAACAGAGAATCCTCTTTGCTACTCCAATGTCATGCCCCGACCCTCAAATAAAATATGTGACAATCACCGCATTATCTCAGAATACGGGTAAGGCTAACCCGCACACGAAAGTACCGCAAAGTATTCATGATATCCATCTACTTTTCAAAAAATAATCCAACATTTCTAACAAATCAATATGCATTTATCACACAACAAAAGGACTAACCTCATCCGTCCCTGCTCAAAACATTCATGATAAGGCCAACCCGACCATTCAATTCCAAATACTTGCACAAGGCCAACCCGGCTACTCCAATCAAATCCACAAATATAAATTAAATCCCTACCTAAGGAATTTATATCAAATTCTACCAATCACAACTCCCAAAGATTTTCAATGAATTAAAATAGAGGTCCTCATTTCAAGTAAACAAATTACACTCAAATCTCACATGAAAAGAAAAACTATAACACAAAGTAGGTTTCCAAAACAGTTACAAAGTTTGCCTCCACTTAAATCCACTAATAAATATCTCAAACCAAAAACAAGATTTTATACTAAAAGAAGTCTCCAAAGGTGGTCTACCCAAATTCGGTACTAGATAATCACAACTCTCAACAATGTGCCCTTTGAAAAAAATTGGAGATAAGAGGGATGAGTACAAACAATACCCAATGAGTGGAGTGACAAATCATGACAATAAATGAGGGGTGATTGTAGACATATCAAATATAATTTCAAACTATTGTCATTAAATCTATAAATTCTATAATTCCACTCCAAATATCGAGTTCAAATGAATTTAAATAAATATCACTTGTGTGGTTATTTCAAATTGGGCAAATTGCATAGTATATAGTAGTAATGTATAGTAACATATAGTCATATATAACAATATATAGTAATACATCGTAATAAAATATAGTAGTAATTTTAGAATTTAATAGTAATATATATTGTGAATAGTATTTGATTCTGAACTATATAATTGTATGAATATAAAATGTGTCAGGTTATGTATATGCTAATAGTTAAATAATACTAATATACCTATACCAATAACAATATTTAAAACTATAATATAAAATATAATATAATAATAGAATGTAATATATAGTAATATGTAGTAATGGGCTTGGGCACATACGCATATCGTTTTATTTTTAATTTTTCAATTGTTAATATTAATTAACATTGATTTATATAATATTCATAATTATTAATATGAAATCATGTAATTAATAATATATCATAAGGTAAACTATTACTATATTTAATTTTAGGAGTTGTTACCTCTTGTTACCTTGCTTTATCACTTATTACCATCAATTATCTGTTATTATCACTTGTTACCTTGCTTTATCACTTGTTACCATCAATTACACATTATTATCACTTGTTACCATCAATTATATACGATCTCTCTATTATTATTGCCCACTTATTTACCTATTATCACTTGTTATCATATCATTCAACTATTATCACTTGTTATCATGCATATATTATTATCATATAAATAAAATCATGGTTTCATATTAGACTTAATATTTCTTATTTTTATTATGAATCAGAATAAGAATAAGAAAAGAGGAAAAATAAAATAAATGATCACATTAATAAAATGTCGTTACATTACATTACATTTCATACGTATAGGCATCCCATTCTACTCTATCAACCTCATCATCATTGTCATTCATGTGCGTTAATTCATCTCCTCCATCTTCATCTTCAAGATTAGTTCGAACCCAAACCTGGTTGGTTGAGGGGTTGCTCTCCGAATTTAGATGTTGATTCAGGTTTGCATCACCCATTCGAATTCATCTCTAACTTTGACATGTTTTACAACAAGCCACCTTTATTTCTTTCATCAGTCACATAAAATACCTTCTTTGCCTGGGATGCCAGCACATAAGGATCGTTTAGCAAATCCGCACCCGTATGATTCAGATAGGAAAAATTCAAAAGTATAGAGCCAAATCTATCCTTCTTGCATCCTCGTTGAAGATCGACCCAATCACAGCGAAATAACGCAAAGGTATACATCCCATTATAGTTTACTTGAATAATTTGTCGTAACATTCCATAATAATTAACTTTACCTTCGGTGGGCCTTTATCATTCGCACTTGCATAATTAATGTCATCCACTACCATAACAACACCTGAATTCTGAGTTTGAAGGCAGTTCTCGTGATCTTTTACATGAAATCGATATCCATCGATTAAATATCCATTATAACTTCTAACTAATGGATATGGTCCACGAGCAATCCATTTAATTTCATTTGTAATCTCTCCAGGGGATTTTGGATTCAGAACCTAGAAAAGAAAATGTTTAAAGTTAAAAATACGAAAGATTGAAATTCAGAACAATACAAATGATTGGCTATTGACATTGATATACTTACACGACGACTGAACCAACTACTAAAGTGTTTGGCAAGAAGTTTGTTAATTTGGAAAGTATTCAATTTCTTCCTACAATTCGTTCTTCGAAATGTTGCAAATATTCCCTTCACATAAAACAATAGATAATATTAGATTTTAAAATAGATATACATTATTATAATATTGTTACAATGTATACTTACACTCTGAATGAGGCAATTGATGCACTGTTGAATAGTATGTATCTATGACATTGCTCCAATGATTTATCATCAAGATAAATTCGAGATTCATTTTTTTCTTTTATGTCTTTTACGTGTCTTTATTCCCAAAGGTCTTCCAATGGTGAAATCTTCTTCGGGAAATGAAATTTGGTTGTCATCATTCCGCAATGGACGATTAAATCTTGTTTCAACTCCCTCTAAATATCTTGAACAGAACAACAAGCACTCGTTTACTATGTATTCTTCTGCGATTGAACCTTCAGGCTGTGCTCTGTTACGGACATAGGACTTGAGTTGAAGCAAATATCTACATATATATATATATATATAAACACAATATTATATACAGTCAATTACATAAGATGAACAGTGTAAAATAAAATATTAAAAAATTACCTTTCTACAGGATACATCCACCTATATGTCACTGGTCCACCAATCTTTGCTTCATTTGTCAAGTGCACAATCAAATGTATCATGCTGGTAAAAAATGAAGGAGGGAAAATCATTTCAAGTTCACACATAATTTGTGGAACCAATGCCTCTAATCGTTCAAGTTCTTGTGGGTTTAGAACCCTAGAACAAAGACATTTAAAAATGTTACAAATTTTAATGATAACAGAGACAACATTATCGGGTAGTGATCCACAAATTGCTATGGAAATAAACTCTTGCATTAAAACGTGACACTCATAACTCTTTAAACCTATCAGCTTCCTCTGCTTAAGTTGAACACATTTGGGTATATTAGTGGACCATTCGTCAGGAAGTTTTAAATTCTTCAAAACGTTCAGAAATGCATCTTTCTCATGCACAGTCATTTGATAACATGCTTTGGGTAGAAATAGGTTCGTAGAGTAGGTTGTCTACATACGTGTAGATCCCTTCTTATTCCCATGTCTTCAAGATCAAATCTAGTCTTATAATTATCCTTAAACTTTCCTTTTTATCCAAGAATTGTGCCAACAATTGCATCAAAATAATTCTTCTCTGTATGCATCATGTCAATATTGTGTCTGATCAAAACATTATGCCAGTAAGGCAAATCAAACAATATACTCTTCTTTTTCCATCCTTGCATTTCATTGGGACATGTTAAGTCAATATCATCTAATTCTTGCAAAATATCGGCTCCGGTTCGTGGTTTGGGAGCAACTCTAAATTCCTCTGTCCCATCGAAAGAGTGTTTATCATATCTGAATGGATGAGTTAACTCCAACCATCTTCTATGCCCCATATAAGAATACTTCCGGCCATGATATAACCATTGAGAACATGTATCGTATCCACATATTGGGCATGCAAATCTACCTTTTGTACTACATCCAGACAAATTAATATAAACTGGGAAGTCATTAATGGTCCATAACAATGCCGCATACATTTTAAAGTTTTCCTCAACTGAAGAATCAAAAGTATTAACTCCTTTGTATCATAATTCTTTTAGCTCTACCATGAGTGGTTGCATGTACACATCTATCTTATCACCGGAACTTTTAAGACCAGGAATAAGTAATGTGAGTATAAAGTTGGTAGATTTCATGCACAACCAATGAAGTAGATTATATGGTATCATTACCACTAGCCAAGTGCTATATGTAACATTCATTGTTTTGAATGGATTGAAACCGTCTGTTGCTAATCCTAAGCGAATATTTCTTGAGTCAGCTAAGAAATGAGGGTACAAGGAATCAAACTTTTTCCATACAGGTGAATCAGCTAGGTGTCTTAAGAGTCCATCCTATGTTCTCTGATCATAATGCTATCTCATCGAAGCAGCAGTTTTGTATACGTAAATAGTCTTTGCAATCTAGGAATCAATGGAAACCATCTCAATATTTTGGCTGTTTTTTTTTTCCCATCTTGATCTCCTTGATCTCCATTTGCTTTATCTCTATTTCGTTTCCATCTGGAAGCACCACATAGATAACAAGCATCGTCTTTATCTCTATCTTTCCAGTACAACATACAATCATTAGAACAAGCATGTATTTCATATCCCAGCCCTAAAGCTGAAATTGCTTTCTTCACTTGAGGGTAACTTTTTGACAATATGTTTCCATCAGGCAACAACTCTCCTAGAAACGCTAACAGTAAAGAGAAGGATTTATTACTCCACCCGGACAAACGCTTTAAATGGTATAAGTACACAATAGTTGTAAGCATGGTATATTTAGAATTTGGATAGACTGATTTTTTGGCATTTTTTAGTATTTCATGAAAATGCAACTGTTTAGTTGGTTCAGTTTCATGAGAATTTGGTTGAGGATTATGTAAATATGTGAATGCATCATGTAGCATGCCATACATGTTGTGATCAAACAAAATGTCAGTCTTACTAATCAATGGATCATGGTTGGTTACGTAAGATGGATTGTGGTTGGTCTCCTCAGATTGATGGAGATTTCGACGTTGCAACACTCTCTCCATGAAATATCCACTTCTGATAACCACGTTGAATTCCATGGCGTAATAAGTGGTTGAACACTATGTGTGTAGGGAATCTCATTGTGTTGAAGCATTTAACACAAGAACATGATATCTTGTCATCCATAGATTGAATATTTGCCGATGCAAATTGAAGAAATGCATTAACCCTGCCAATATATTCATTACTACTTCTTGATTTAGAATACATCCATGACCTCTCCATTTTTTCTGTTTTGTAGAAGTAAAGATAGAAATATTAGAGAAGTATTTGTATATGTCAAATAAATGAATAAAATGACATATGAAATTAATTGTGATTTTTGATTTGATTTTTTGGCCTGAGAAAAAGAAATAAAAAAGAAAGAAATATGGTGTTGGCGCCAATATTCGAGTCAAGAAGTTTTGTCTAATAGCAATTGATGGATGGCAGTAATTGATGGTAATTGATGGTTGGTATTAATTGATGGTAAGTCATGGTAACGGATGGTAAGTTAGTAGGCAAAGTATTAACGGTTAGGGTTGGTTGTTGATTATCTTGCCTGATCCAATGACCGGGATTCAAAGTCAATAGAAGAGGAGACATGTCACTCACACGTCTTTTCAACAATGAGTTCCAAAGCACGCACAGCTCACAACACCCACGAGCACAATACCTTATGAACCCCATGAACGATAGGCATTTGATCCGGTGAAAGGCATTTCATCCCATGGTGGTGAAATAATGGTAATGTCTCCGCATTGCTCAGCATTTCTTGATAACATGTTGTTACCATTTTAGTTTTTTTCGGCATTTCCTACCACTGCTCCGTGAAATTACTCACTTTGATGGTTCATCAAAGTTAGATTTGCAGAAGAATACTTGTTGCAAGAACTAAGTCAGAGAGAGGGAGAGAACGAGGGAGGAGGACGAGAAAGAGAGAACGATGGAGGAGGAGGAGAAAGAGAGAACAAGCGAGGAGGAGGAGAAGAAAAAAGTAAGAGGAGTAAAGAGTGAAGACTGAAGAGTAAAGATAAGGATAGGGCAAAGAAGAAGAATCGAGAACTATTTTTGAAAATAGAGAGGCCAAGGCAGAGGTTTAAAGATATTATTTTTGAATATTTTGAAAATTTCGAAGCAGAACTACAAATGGCAATTTATTCCGATAATGAGGCTTTTGCAGATTCGTCCGCCAATTTATTTATCCTTTATTTGAGCTTATTTATAGTTATTGGTTATTAGAGTATTTAGGGATTTTTAATAATTAATTTGAAATTTAGTAATTTATGTTATAAATTCTAGAAATTTAATATACGTTATTTACGTTTCTAGATACAGAAGAGAAAAAGAAAGGAGTCGCTAAGAACAAAAAGAAGAGGAGTACCTTGCGTGCGAGTAAGGTAATGAAATCTAACCTCATGTGTATATATTAATAATTTTATTATTATTTGTCACGCCCCGATCCTCGGATCGACAACGCGATAACCGCCGCACATCTTGATATACGGGCAGAACCTTCCCCTATACCGGGACTCCGCAAGGCTATCAAATTTACAAAATCATCGAAAGCATAAGACTCTTCAAAACGTGAAATCATATAACAATACACACGCAAGGAGCCCATCCGGCTCATCCTTGAACATTCAAACATACACATTGGCACACATCGGGGAGTGGGATCCTGTACAAGCATGCATGCGATGTGGCCATCCTAGCCATTCATAATTCTCACCTCAATAAAGCGTATGACAAACAAGAAGTCCCAAAACATAGCCGTCGGACTTTACCAACACTTACCTGAGGAAGACAAGCCAGTATCGGTAGAGTTCTAACGGTATGAGTTGTACAAAACTTCACAAAATTAGAAAAAAGTATCGAAATTAAGATTTACAATCCAAATGTCCCAGTACAGATATAAACGGTTTTACAAAAATAATCGAGTAATTAAGATAATAAAGAATAAATCAAAAAAATCAGCGGATTTTATCAATACTTGCCAACAACTCGGCCAGTATCAATGAAATCCGCACGACAGGGGATGTACGGTCTTCCCTTTCCATGGTTTGAGATCTATAAATCTCAAAAAGTAACCCTGTATGTGCCAAATACCTATACAATCTGTAAAAATACTGCACAAGCTCCGTCGAGTAGTCTCCCAACTAAGTCTCCTCTGAAAAAGGGGAAGAGAGGGGTGAGTATAGGGGTATACTCAGTGAGTGGAGTTCAATGGTGTGATTGTGTTCATAAATAAGGGGTAAATGTGGGGCAGTCAAAGCATATCTCATAAATAACAATTCATATGCATCAAACATTTCAATAAATCACAAGTTACAAAATATGCATCCATGTCAATTATCATTTCAGAAAATCTTGGGGTTCCATAAAAAAAAACACTTCTGTCTTAGGGCGGCCAAACCCAGACGAAATCCCGCCAAGGGTTTTCCTATCCAATGTCTCAAAACAAACCCCCTACCTTGGTGTTGGCTCGTACCTCACCGGGGTACACCATATATAGTACGACTTCGGCAGAGGGAGGGACGTCTAACTCCCCTGCACATCCAAACCCCAAACCACGCCACCCCGTCGGGTCACTCCGTGGTGGGAATATGACTATAGTCATCTGCGGCACCCTTCATTTCTAAATCAATCCAGTTCACAAGCAATGTGCCATAATTTTCCATCAAATAATCAACAATCTCATGCCAAATAAATTCATAGAGCAATATCAAATAGCATATGGCACAGAATCATTTTTAAACACCATGGATGCATTTATACTTTATAATTTAGTTCAGACAGCCCACAGTCACAAAACAATTCGCATAAATCACGTAAAATCTTTCGAAAATCATTTATAAAGCAATTTTAAACTAGATTTCTCATTCATGAACACAATGAACCATCCACTCACCTCTAGAGAGGGTATTCACTCCCTACACCCCATCCATACTCAAGAAATCTCATTTCAAACTCCAATGAATTGTCCTGAAGCAACCATAACAATTCCCAAGTCATTTCTCCTCCAAACTCAAGGGTTCACAAACTTCCTAATTTTGTTTAACCCTCATTTCTAACATTTTCTTGTTCCTATCCTCATTTTACTAATTTATCGCCATTTACATCTTTACAAAATTCATATTCACAACTCTCCTAGATTTTCTTAAATTAACATAGTCTTAGTTTCTTCTAATTTTTTCAATTCATGGACATACATTCTAATTCTACTATATTGCAATTATTTCACAATCCTAGAGTTATTTTCAGAAATTAGCCCTTACCTGCGCAGAGAAAGGAGTGCAGATTCAGACCTAGGGTTTTCGCATTTGCCTACCAAACCTTCGTGCGCTGTTCGATTTAATTCGAAATCTGAAATGCTTCCGAATTGAAGCAAAATTTAGTATTTAGGTTCAATCACCAAAGGAAATTGAAACCCTAGAATATATCAATCGAAAATTCATACCACATGTACAGGGGATGAATTGAAATCTCAGCTAGAGTTCTCGAGGGCTTACCGATGATTGCCGAGCTGGGGTCTCTTCTAGGGTTGCAGCAAGTGTCTCGGCAGAGAGCAGCACGCGAACAGGCGAGGGAGAGAAGCAGTGGTTTGTTCGCGCTTGAGGGAGAGGAGTCGCGGCTGGTGCGCGTTAGAGCGTTCGCGAGACGGAGCTTCTCGCGAGTAGGAGCCGCTGTGCTCGCGGGCTGTAGCAGCGTGGGAGGGAAGCCGCACACTGCGGGCTATGCAGCGCCCGCAGGAGAGAGAGAGAGATCCGTGAGAGAGGGAGAGATAGAGAGAGAGAGAGACGGTGGAGAGATTGGGAGAAAGAAAACCAGAGAGGGAGAGTGACTGAGGGAGAGAGAATTCATGAGAGAGGAAGAATCGGGAGAGGGAGAGAATGAGAGAAATTGGGAAAGTGACTTTCCCACTTAATTTAGATTTTTTTTTGTGGGGTAACCCCCTAAAAAGATATTTCGTCCTCGAAATTTGAAAGAAAATTTATACATCAAACAATTGGGGGTGCTGTTTTCGTATCAGTTCTTCAGTCTCCCAAGTTTCCTCTTGCACTTGATTACTTTTCCACAATACCTTGACCATGGGGATCTGTTTACTTCTCAACTACTTGATTTGTCGATCAATGATTTTCACCGGTTGTACCTTGAAACTTAAATTTTCATTCAACTCTACCGGAGGTGCTTCCAATACGTGCGAAGGATCTGATAAGTACTTTCTCAACATTGAGACGTGAAAAACGTCATGAATCCTTTGCAACTCCGACGGCAATTTCAACTGATATGCCACCTTCCCAACTCTTTCAATGATTTTAAATGGTCCGATATATCGAGGGTTTAACTTTCCTTGTTTCTGAAATCGGATGATACCCTTCCAAGGAGAGACTTTCAAAAATACCATATCCCCTACTTCAAACTCCAAGTGTCTTCTTCTCTTGTCGGCGTAGCTCTTTTGCCGATCTTGCGCTGCCTTCATTCTTTCCCGAATTAGCTTCACCTTTTCCTTGGTAGTTTCAATCAATTATATACTTTCAATCTTCCGTTCTCCAACTTCATCCCAACAAAGTGGAGTCCGATATTTTCTTCCGTAGAGAGCTTCATAGGGAGGCATTCCAATACTAGCTTGGTAGCTATTGTTATATGCAAATTCAATCAGCGAGAGATGTCTATCCCAACTCCCATGGAAATCCATAACGCACGCTCTCAACATATCTTCCAACGTTTGGATTGTACGTTTAGATTGCTTGTCTGTCTGCGGATGAAATGCAGTGCTGAATTTCAGTTTGGTACCCAAGGCCTCTTGTAAGTTAGGCCAGAATCTGGATGTGAATCAGGGGTCTCGATCTGATACAATCGATATCGGAACCCCGTGGAGTCGGACAATCTCATCAAGATACACCCTTGCTAACTTCTCCAAGGAATAAGTATTCTGAACTGGGAGGAAATGCGCTGATTTTGTGAGTCTGTCTACTATCACCCAAATGGCATCGTGATGACTTGGAGTACGTGGCAATCCTACTACAAAATCCATAGTAATATGGTCCCATTTCCATTCAAGTATAGGCAATGGTTGAAGCATTCCGGCTGGCTTTTGATGCTCGGCTTTGGTTTGTTGACATACCAGACATCTTGCTACAAATTTGGCTATTTCCCGTTTCAAGCCTGACCACCAATAAGTTTCTTTGATGGTTCGGTACATTTTAGTACTTCCGGGATACATAGCATAAGCCGAAGAGTGTACTTCTTCCAGAATAGCCTTCCGAAACTCATCATTTTTGGAAACACAAATCCGTTTCCCATACATGACTATACCATCCTCCCGAACATGGAAATCACTAGTTTCACCCTTGTGAACCTTTTACACTATTTGCTTTAACTCTTCATCAGTGGTTTGGAATTCTTTAATACTGTCTACCAAGGTTGGTCAAACTTCAAATTTCGTTAATAATGCACCATTGTCATCACAAGCAATTTTGGCTCCAAGAGCATGAAATCCCACCAGGCATGAGAGGTAAGCGTCTCCCTTAATCTGAGAAGAAGATGAGGACTTGCGGCTTAAGGCATCAGCAACTACATTTATCTTGCCCGGGTGATAATCAATCACCAAATCATAGTCTTTGATCAGCTCTAGCCATCTCCTTTGCCTCAAATTGAGCTCCTTCTGGGTAAGCAGGTACTTGAGGCTCTTGTGATCGGTGAAGATTCTGCAAGTGGCTCCATATAAATAATGGCGCCAAATCTTTAATGCAAATACAATCGCAGCCAATTCTAAATCATGTGTAGGATAATTCAGTTCATGCTTCTTTAACTGTCGAGAAGCGTAAGCGATAGTTCCGCCGCCTTGCATCAAGACGTATCCTAACCCCTGTTTACTGGCATCACTGTAGACAACATAATTATCACCAAGGGTAGGAATGGCAAGTATGGGAGCCGTTGTGAGTCTCTTCTTGAGTTCTTAAAAACTCTGCTCACATTTATCCGTCTATTCAAACTTGATTCCTTTCCGCGTCAAACCGGACAACGGAGATGCAATTTTGGAAAAACCCTCTACGAATCTTCGATAGTAACCCGCCAATCCGAGGAAGCTCCTCACCTCAGTGACATTTTTGGGTTGTTCCCATTTCAGAATTGCCTCAACTTTCTTCGGATCAACAAATATCCCTTCTCCGGATACTACATGTCCCAAGAACCCAATTTCCTTCAACCAAAATTCACATTTTGAGAACTTGGCATATAAATGCTTGTCTCGGAGAGTCTGCAACACAATCCGAAGATGATTTGAATGCTCTTCGTCATTTTTGGAGTACACAAGGATGTCGTCAATGAAAACAATGACGAACTTGTCGAGATAGGAGTGAAAAACTCGATTCATTAGGTTCATGAAAACTGCTGGAGCATTCGTCAAGCCGAAAGGCATCACCAAGAATTCATAATGTCCATACCTTGTCCTAAACGCAGTCTTGGGGACATCATTTTCCTTTATCCACAACTGATGATAGCCGGACCTCAAATCTATCTTGGAGAAGACACTGGCCCCTTCGAGTTGATCAAACAAGTCATCAATCCTCGGCAAGGGGTATTTGTTCTTGATGGTCACCTTATTTAATTGTCGATAATCAATACACAATCGAAGAGTGCCATCTTTCTTTTTGACAAAGAGAACCGGAGCACCCCAAGGTGAAGTGCTCGGTCGGATGAATCCCTTTCTCAACAACTCTTGGAGTTGGACTTTCAACTCTTTTAATTCTGCCGGTACCATTCGATAAGGAGAAGTGGAGACTAGTGTCGTACCGGGAACAAGATCTATAGTGAAATCAAATTCCCGAATCGGTGGCAACCCCGGTAACTCTTCTGGAAAGACGTCCGGGAACTCATTTACCACAAGGATATTGCTCAGGTTAGGGTTTGCTGCTGTAGTGTCAATGATATGAGCCAAATACGCTTCGCAGCCCTTATGCACTAATCTTCGTGCCTCAAGAGCTGAAATCACACAGATCGGCAATACTCACTGTTCACCAGCGAACACCAGTAGTGGATGTCCTGCCCTACGGAATTCCACTTCTTTAGTGAAGCAATTTACTGAAGCTTGGTGAAGACTTAGCCAATCCATGCCTAGGATGGCGTCAAAGTCCTTCATATCCAACGGAATCAAATCCGCTTCAAGGATTGTTTCACCAACTTTCACCTCACACGACTTATATACAAAATTTCGAATCATATGCTCTCCTAAGGGAGTAATGACCAGCAGTTCTTCATCAAGAGGAACTAAATCCCTATTAGAATGTCTTGCAAATCTTGAACTTACAAATGAATTATTCGATATGGTATCAATGAGTATATGTGCATCCACTCCAAAAATTTTTATCATACCTATAAATGTAAACCATAAACATAATCATATCATCATACCCTTTCATTCATAGTCACAAATCATCAAATCATAGTTATAATCCATAGATATCACATTTTCAAATTTCAAACTTAAATTTAAATGAAAATTTACCTGTGACTACGTCGGGATTAATCTGAGCTTCTTCGTTCGTCATGGCAAAAACCTTAGCTTGAGCTCTCGGCTGAGGTCCCCGTAGCTACTGTATTGCTTCCTGTGCCCGTCCTAGGGATGGTACTAGTGGAAGGTGTCACCGAACCTGCTGGACCAGTTTTGGAGCCGCTAGAGGGACCTCTAACTTGCCGACTCCCTTGCCCTTCTTCTGTCAACTCAGGGCAAGAATAACGGAGGTGTCCCTCCTTCCCGCAGTGATAACACCTCTTTGGTCCTCTACACGGACCCGTGTGATACCCTTTACAAGTAGGGCAAGTCTGCATTCCACCTCCTCTGGGTCTTGCTCCCGATCCAACATTTTCAACTCCAGAAGCATTCGATCTATGAATTTGTTGGCTTTGAGGAAATCCAACTGATCCCGAAATAAATCCACTGCTTTGATAATCTGCAGTTCTGTTCTTCTTAGGGCTTTGGCCCGGTACAAATCCGCCAGACCTCTTCTTCCCATGGTGGTCCCTAACATTTCCCCTTTCAAACACCATCTATTCGGCCCTCAAGGCCAATTGCAACGCGTTCTGGTATGTGTGCTCATCCGTGACCGACATCTTCTCTCGGATATTCAGGTTCAAGCCATCCTCAAACTTGAAGCGTCTGCACTCTTCGGAGGTGATTAGCTCTGGTACAAATGAGGATAGGCTTCTAAATTTTGCTCATATTCCTTCACAGATAGATTTCCTTGGCGAAGCTGAAGGAATTCCTTTCTCTTCAAGTCCCGATCGAATCGGGTGTAGAATCTCTGGTCGAATTCCCTAAGGAAATCGTGCCAAGTGAGAGGTGCAGCTGGCCCTTCCTCTACTCCATCCCTCCATGTGCTAGCATCTTCGTCCAACAATCTCACGGCTACCAAGAGTTTCAAACTATCCTCTATTCCTATATCCGTTACCGTTTTTCTGACCATCTTAATTCATTTCTTTGCTTCCGTAGGATCACCAGATGCCGAGAAGGTTTCATAACCAAGCTGCCTTGCTTCTTTAATCAACTTGGACAACTGAATTGGAGAGTGGCTGCTTGGAGTGGCAACCGGAGGAGTGGGTGCTAGTGGGGCACCGGGTGCAGCAGCTGGCACCGAAAGAGGAACAGGTGGTGGAACTGTAGTCAGCTGCGGAGCTCGGTACTGTGCTCCAAAGGTACTCCACCACTCCATAACTTCTTGAAGAGCAGCAACAGGAGGAGGAGCAGGCCCGGTAGAAGGAGCTGGGAGTGTGGATGTAGGTGGAGGAAAAGCATGCGAGGATGACTCATCCTCATGCTCCTGTGGAGGAATTTCACTCACATTCCTCATTTTCCTTCGCGGAGGCATTGCAACCTATACAAAATAAGAAACTAGAATTAAGTCAAGGGTTAAGCGAAGACTAAGACTTAACCCCCTAAAAAAAAAATTCCTAATTCCCTAAGAAAACCATGGAAAGTTCTGTACAATTTTCGAAAACCCTTTAGAAGAGCTTAACCTTTTTTTTCAAAAACTAAACATTTCAAAACCTTTAGAAACTTTCGGGACATTTGGAAACATTTCAAAACATTTCGAAACCATCATGCCTTTAAAATCGTAAACCGGGCTCTGATACCAATAAAACTGTCATGCCTCGATCCTTGGATCGACCACGCGACAACCGCCGCGTCGTCTCGATACACGGGCAGAACCTCCCCGTATACCGGGACTCCGCAAGGCTATCAAATTTACAATAAATCATCACAAGTATAAGACTCTTCAAAACGTGAAATCATATAACAATACACACGCAAGGAGTCCATCCGGCTCATCCTTGAACATTCAAACACACACATTGGCACACATCGGGGAGTGGTATCCTGTACAAGCACGCATGCGATGTGGCCATCCGAGCCATTCATAATTCTTACCTCAATAAAGCGTATGACAAACAAGAAGTCCCAAAACATAGCCGTCGGACTTTACCAACACTTACCTGAGGAAGACAAGCCAGTATCGGTAGAGTTCTAACGGTATGAGTTGTACAGAACTTTACAAAATTAGAGAAAAGTATTGAAATTAAGATTACAGTCCAAATGTTCCAGTACAGATATAAACGGTTTTACAAAAATAATCGAGTAATTAAGATAATAAAGAACAAATCAAAAAAATCAGCGGATTTTATCAATACTTGCCAACAACTCGGCCAGTATCAATGAAATCCGCATGACAGGGGACGTACGGTCTTCCCTTTCTATGGTTTGAGATCTATAAATCTCCAAAAGTAACCCTGCATGTGCCAAATACCTATACAATCCACAAAAATATTGCACAAGCTCCGTCGAGTAGTCTCCCAACTAAGTCTCCTCTAAAAAAAGGGAAGAGAGGGGTGAGTATAGGGGTATACTCCGTGAGTGGAGTACAATGGTGTGATTGTGTTCATAAATAAGGGGTAAATGTGGGGTAGTCAAAGCATATCTCATAAATAACAATTCATATGCATCAAACATTTCAATAAATCACAAGTTACAAAATATGCATCCATGTCAATTATCATTTCAGAAAATCTTGGGGTTCCATAAAAAAAAGACACTTCCGTCGTAGGGAGGCCAAACCCAGAGGAAATCCCGCCAAGAGTTTTCCTATCCAATGTCTCAAAACAAACCCCCTACCTTGGCGTTGGCTCGTATCTCACCGGAGTGTACCAGATATAGTACGACTTCGGCAGAGGGAGGGACGTCTAACTCCCCTGCACATCCAAACCCCAAACCACGCCACCCCGTCGGGTCGCTCCGTGGTGGGAATATGACTATAGTCATCTGCGGCACCCTTCATTTCTAAATCAATCTAGTTCACAAGCAATGTGCCATAATTTTCCATCAAATAATCAACAATCTCATACCAAATCAATTCATAGAGTAATTTCAAATAGCATATGGCATAAAATCATTTTTAAACACCATGGATGCATTTATATTTTATAATATAGTTCAGACAGCCCACGGTCACAAAACAATTCGCATAAATCACGTAAAATCTTTCAAAAATCATTTATAAAGCAATTTTAAAGCAGGTTTCTCATTCATGAACACAATGAACCATCCACTCACCTCTAGAGAGGGTATTCACTCCCTACACCCTATCCATACTCAAGAAATCTCCTTTCAAACTCCAATGAATTGTCCTGAAGCAACCATAACAATTCTCAAGTCATTTCTCCTCCAAACTCAAGGGTTCACAAACTTTCCTAATTTTGTTTAACCCTCATTTCTAACATTTTCTTGTTCCTATCCTCATTTTACTAATTTATCGCCATTTACATCTTTACAAAATTCATATTCACAACTCTCCTAGATTTTCTTAACTTAACATAGTCTTAGTTTCTTCTAATTTTTTCAATTCATGGGCATACATTCCAATTCTACTATATTGCAATTATTTCACAATCCTAGAGTTATTTTCAGAAATTAGCCCTTACCTGCGCAGAGAAAGGAGTGCAGATTCAGACCTAGGGTTTTCGCATTTGCCTACCAAACCTTCGTGCGCTGTTCGATTTAATTCGAAATCTGAAATGCTTCCGAATTGAAGCAAAATTTAGTATTTAGGTTCAATCACCAAAGGAAATTGAAACCCTAGAATATATCAATCAGAAATTCATACCACATGTACAGGGGATGAATTGAAATCTCAGCTAGAGTTCTCGAGGGCTTACCGATGATTGCCGAGCTGGGGTCTCTTCTGGGGTTGCAGCAAGTGTCTCGGCAGAGAGCAGCACGCGAACAGGCGAGGGAGAGAAGCAGTAGGCTGTTCGCGCGCGAGGGAGAGGAGTCGCGGCTGGTGCGCGTTAGAGCGTTCGTGAGACAGAGCCGCTCGCGAGCAGGAGCCGCTGTGCTTGCGGGCTGTAGCAGCGTGGGAGGGAAGCCGCGCGCTGCGGGCTGTGCAGCGCCCGCAAGAGAGAGAGAGATCCGTGAGAGAGGGAGAGATAGAGAGAGAGAGAGACGGTGGTGAGATTGGGAGAAAGAGAAACAGAGAGGGAGAGTGACTGAGGGAGAGAGAATTCGTGAGAGAGGAAGAATCGGGAGAGGGAGAGAATGAGAGAAATTAGGAAAGTAACTTTCCCACTTAATTTAGATTTTTTTTTTGTGGGGTCCGGTGTCACATTATTACTAACAATAATGTAAAAATTATTGCAAGAATAGAGTCAAAGTATTGAAGAATGGATGGAATTAAAGGAAAGGGAGAGGGACAACTATAACAAAGTGAAAGAAACAAAGAAATTATTTACACTAAGTAAAGCAATGGCATCACCTGCACCGGTACCGATTCAAACGAGGTGCTCTCCAAAGCAATTAAAGGAGGTAATTCTTTCGATTAGTCATGAGATGAAAGAAGAGGTAAAACATATGGGGTTTGGCAATATCTTGAATCTCAGCTGTGATACATTAAGCCGAAAATTGTGTGAAGAATTGATAATGAGATTCGAATCGATGGAAAAACTTCTTTGTGTTCGTCCAAACCAAAACTTTAAGCTAACACCTATGGAAGTAGGATGAATCCTAGGAATCACTTCAACTGGACGTGAAGTTTTGGGCTCTTCATCTTTGGTTGAGTCTCCATACATCAAAAAGTATTTTTTGAAACTAAAACATACGGAGTTGAAAGAGAACATGCACATGGAAGATGCCTCCTCCCCAAAATTTAAACACTACTTATTGCTCTTCCTCCTCGGATGCTTTTTATGTCCTACCACAAGTGTCTTCCCTTCTTCCAAACACCTAAAGGCAACCATTGATGTGGATTAAGCGGGTCTATATAACTGAGCTGATTTTGTATTAAAATGGCTATGTGATGAGATTTGCCAATTTCAAACTCTTCAGACAGGAAGAAGAGAAGACGAGAAAAGGAAGAAGAGGACAATTGGTGGATGTATATTCTTGCTTATGGTATGTTCATAAATATAATTTCAATATTGAATAAAATTAATTTAATATTATTAATATGAATTCAAGGTTTTTAAATATTGAATTTTTTTATATGAATTATGTGTATATATAGATATTTTACTTTGAGAAGCTCAGAGTCGGCAATTTGGGTGGTAAAGAAAACAAACTACCAATTGCCTATTGGACTAGCGAGCGTGTAAATAGGAGGCTTGTCTTTGAGCGTGCAGAGGTAAGTTAATTAAGTTAACTGCATTGTCTCCATATATAATTCATATATGTTGCATTATTGTTCCATATTCATATATGTTGCATTATTCTTCCATAGGGTTTATTGTCATCAAAAGATGAAAAAAAACAAAGAAGTGAAGGAAATGCAATTGTATTATCCTGATAGAACTGGAGAAGAAACGAAGGTACAATTTACAAGTTATTATCATATCCCACAATTTTTGAATGTTACAATGTATATGTATTTGTGTAGAAAATTGGCACCAAACAAGAAATGAAAATGTTTTTACAAAAGTCAAGTCGAATGTTGGAGGAGTCAATTCAATTTCAGTCTTATCTAATGCAAATGCACTCTGTTATGTTAACGAGACTCTGCAACAATTTTGGTGATGAGGTTGAGGCATCATTGGATGAAGAAGACAACATTCAAAAGAAGCGAAGGAATGATGATGAGGAAAAGGTAGCAGAGGAGGAGGAGAAAGGGAACAAAGGTTTGGAGGCGGAGGTGGGCGAATTGTGTGAAGTTGTTAATGTTTTAACTGAAATGAAGGAAGGCTAGGAGTTATAGGTGGAGAACGTGAAGACAAATGCAATTTTAACATTTGCTAAGGTTAGAAATTTTTCTACTAAAGAGGAGAGTGGATGGAATGTTTTTGGAAGAAAACCCATACCAAATAAAGCCAGGCAAATTATGGTTTACCTATACAATTTATATATTTTCTTGAAAATTTTTAACTTTGATTATTACTGATATATAAAATTATTGAGAATGACAGAACAATTTTGTATAATATTGGTAGAAATTACATCACATGGACTGATGCTCATGAGTTCGTGCCCCCTCAGTGGGTTGGGACATTGGTATGTATCAAAATTTTTAAATTAAAAATTTTTGATCATATCTTTAATTATTTGAAATATTTAACCTAGCGTACGAATTTTTTTTCCTTACTATTGCCTTCAAACAGAATTACATAATGCTACTAATGAATTTGGTTATATTTGCAATAGTTTACACAATGATAATGACTTTGGTTATATTTGCAATAGTTGACTTAATGATTGTAATGATTTTGGTTATATTTGTAGACGATAGATTGCTATATCAGGCTTCTTAATACCTACGATCGGAACTCATCTCCATTTTTCTCGAGATGTATTCTTCCCTTATGGTTTTTGGTAAATTTTTATTGTTTTAGTTTTTGTCACCATTCTTAATCTTTACAATCTTTAATCTTTATATTCTTCCCTTATGGTTTTCAGTAAATTTTTATTGTGTTTTCATAATAGGTTTTTATTCCTGTCATTTTAAAACACCATTGGTTTTATTATGCTCTTGACATCGGCAAACATGACAAGCATATAATGTACGTTTTGGACTCGGGTTCTTGCTTTAAGGGGCATGAAGACCAAGTATTGCAAATTTTGATGCTAATTGCTTAATATACTGAAACATCAAATTTTCTTTCACTAAAACCTATAATTTTCATACTTATTATGTAGATAATTTTCATATTTCTTATGTAGAAAAATTGCATTGAGAGGATTTTTGAAAACTCTCTCCGTATCTCCGAAATAGTACTTGTTCAAGTTCCTCAGCAGTCTAACACGTGCGTACTGCTACTATTACTATACCTATGGTTATCCGAATTTCACTACAAATTCATACCTAACATAAATTGTACAAGAATGATTGTGGAGTATTTCTTAGGCGCTTTTTGGAGATTTGGGAACCGGGGATATTGCTGACTCTTCCAACTCAAGAAGTATGTTCATGTTCTTCTTCATATTAATAATATTATTGTGTTATTCGAATGAGTAATGATTTGATTTCATAACTTTATCTCATGGCAGGACCTAAATTTCATGAGAAAAGAATATTTTCTCATACTTTTAATGTCAGAGCATAATACGGTTCAATCTGAGATCATGGAAAAGATGCAACAAAAGATAGATACAAAGAAAAAATCAATCAAACCAATCTCCAAACTATTTCAGCCACTCTTGAGAAAAGCAAAAGCTAAGACCGCACCAGTACGAAGGACAAGAAGGAGTGTGAAAAGGACTTGAATGTAATGGTGAAAAGGAGTTTGAATAGGTTTGATATACGGTCCTACAGTCTTCAAAATTTTCTACTGCAGCAAGTCCGATGGATGGAGTAAGATTTAACTTTGTGTCTACTTAACCGCCTACAATGCTTGTCCCAAAAGTGGCTGAATTGGGATCAAAAGGGGGGAGCCGATCAAAGAGGTGAAAGTGGTTCAGGTAGGAGTCTCATAGATTTAAGATTTTCCTTGATTTGGATTTAAGAAAAAATAGGTTATTTTATGAAGAATAATTTGATTCTCTCCCTTGAGTCCTACCACCTCCACTTCCTATTCTAGATACTTGTACTGTGTGCATGTTTTCCTCTGCATTATGCCTAGATTGAGAAGAACAATTCTGATGTACTCCTTGTGATGATGTAGCTCTGATGACAAATTGATTGCTTTTAAAATGAAAATCATTGATTGACAATCATGTGTTATGTATAAAATTCATTTGCACAACATGATCGTTGATGAGGGACACCGGTTGAAAAATCATGACTGTGCCCTTGCACGAACTCTTGTCACAAGGTATGTGTCCTGCACTATCGGGACTATCAACTTTGGTGTTGTACTTTTGGGTATATGATGAAGTATTGGGAATATGATGAAGTTTCTGTCTATCACTTCCCACTGGTTCTTTTTGTATAATTTTGTTAAGGTCTTCGCATTTTGGCAATACATTTCTGCAAGATTTTATCAAGTTGTTCTAGTTATTAAAACATCGGAGTGTGAAATAATGTCTTGCTCAACTTAGTGACAGATGCGTTGTAGTTTTCCATTTCTTAAATGATCTTACCCCACAAAGTTTTTAACAATTGAGCAAATATTATTTATTCAATTCAAAGAGTTAGTACATCATGATTTTTGTTGATTATTTTCACATCGTAATGCTCTTTGCAGCCACTCTTCTTTTCTTTGTTCTTGTTTTCAAATTGTTTCCCTCCTTTTCTCATCCTTTTGAGAAACCATTTTAGCCTCATTGCTGCTTCAAATTTATCATGTCTAGTTTGCTTCTTTTAAGGCTATGATACTACTTAACCAGTTCGAAGACTGTTTAAATTTTGTAAATAACTCAGTTGCCAAGTTTGGAACAAATAAGCTATAAAACATGGCAGTACATGCTAATCTATTTGTGACAAGTTCTGTGCCAACAAAATGAATGATCAATAAAAGCTGCAACAATGTTTTGTTTGTGATACTTTACTTTACATTGAAAAGTGAGGCCATCGCAAGTGGATGGGGTAACAAAATTTCTCATTCTCTGGCTCCAGCTTGTCATTGCTATTGTTGTCCATGATAGTTTGTTGGGTGAAACAAACCGTCATCAAGGAGCCTAATTTCTTGTGCAGTTCTTAGTGTAGATAGGCCATTTCAACTTTACTGCACCATAAGATGCATATATCTTTCTATAGGAAAAACTGCATTGATCTTTGAAATATGTATTTAGTTGGTTTGTGATGGGAATTTTAGAATCATTATGGTGACATTTGCTTCCTGCATCATAATCTTTTCTAAATGATCTTGGTTTTCTCTAAGACAGTTTCGATATGGTTCTTTAAGGATGTCAGCAGACATCTCGAATGGGATATTTTCTTGTGTACAGCTATCGAATTAGAGGCATGCTATTTTTTACTGGTACACCAAGACAGAACAATCTGTAGGAGTTGTGGCCCGTACTTAATTTCCTCCTCCAAACAATATTCAATTCAGCTGAGAAATTTGAGGAATGGTTTAATGCACCATTTGCTGACCGGTGTGATGTTTCACTTACAGATGAAGAAGAGCTATTAATCATATTCGTCGTCTGCATCATGTTAGTGCTTGATCAGTTTGTCAATTGTTATGATCTTCTCTTAAACTGCTCTTTAACAAATTTCTTGGTTCTTACGTTATAAGGCCAAGCATATTGAGGAGGAAAAAATATAAGGCCAAGCATATTGAGGAGGAAAAAAGACGAGGTGGAGAAATTCCTTCCTGGTAAGACAGAGGTCACACTTAAATGTGATAAGTCAGCCTAGCAGAAAGTATACTACCAGCAAGTAACAGAAGAAGGCAGAGTTGGGTTGGACAATGGTGCATTGCTTTTACTTTAACTATGATAAAAACTTTTGGTTTCTTCCTATCAGGTTTTTTTTCCCTTCCTCAATCCCTCATTTATTTTTCCTTTTTAGGAAACGAAAAGCAGGGGGAGAGGGCAGGGCTAGGCCAAAACTCAAGATGGTACAAAGTTTCATATTAAATATTTTTGTTGGTGGCCTGCATCTCCTTATGTTAGCACGTGTAAAGCCAAAAGCTTATATAGGCATCCAAGGACCTTAGATTATGAAGATAAAAATAGCCATCCAAGGACTTGAGATTAGGAAGAGAAAAACAGCCATCCAAGAACCTTAGATTAGGAAGAGAAAAACAGTCATCCAAGGACCCTTAGATTAGGAAGAGAAAAACGTATTCTCATCTCCTGGCCTAGTTTGAACATTTTATATTATATCTAAATGACTTTGGCCTTTAACTCCTGGCCTAGTTTCAACATTTTATATTATCTTTAAATGAGTTTGGCCTTTAGCTTTTCATGGTTGTGTAGTTAGCTAAATATTTCTTTCACCGTTTTTGTTACTCCAAGGCTTTGTTGCATCATTTCCCCATTTCGTTGGATTTGCTAAAGAAGCTGTAAAAAGCATCTTGCGTGTGTTGCTTTGTGCTTTTCTTAAATACTTTCTTTTGTTCAATGTTGGATCCATACATGCTGCAAATGTGTCAGGAAATGCAATTTTTCTCTTCCACTCTTGCTATCTATTGAATCAAAATGGTGTTGTCTTTTAAAATTTTTCCATAAATACTCTCTCTTGATTATGAATTAAAATTTTCCATTGTTACATAACTTTTTTCCATTGTTTGTCAATCATAAATTTCCATTAATACTCTCTCTCTCATTCACAATCAATCGAGTAAATTGATTCACTTGGAAGACTCTGAAGATGATAAATGCAGCACTATACAAAATGAGAGCCTTTTGATTTGATTATTCGAGATTGCATTGAGATTGCTTTTATTGTTAATCTCGTTTTCCATGAATACTACTTTGATACTTCTCTTCTGTTGATATTATTAACTTTTTTCAAAACTGAAAACTTTAATTATAGTTGGCCACTTTATTTGCTGAAAAAAAAGAGAGTATTTGCTTACAGAACTATTACTTCAGGATTTGGGAACTCCAGGAGTTTGCAAAACTGTCACGCCCCAAACCGGGATCGTGAACAGCCGCTCGTTGCCTCTGAATGCCGGCTGTATTTTTACAAAAAATCGGGCAGAACCTCCCCATAAATCGGAGGTTTCCCGTGTACAATTAAACCTGTATGATCAATGTCATCCTGTACAATACACAAATGGCCATCCCGGCCTCTCCAAAATTAACAAACACCACAGCCAACATTCAGAACAACGCAAGGCTATAAACAAACCTAGCCACAGACCTCTACTATCATGCCCAATTAGAGCATGAGCAGCCGCTATACCGAGCGGACCTAAATTTATACAATGTATAACACATTTCCCAAGTATAACACATTTCCCAAGTAACATTCAAATACGTACAATTGCCTCAATGCAAATGAAATATGAGAGTTAAACTATACAGTCATCCCAAAATAAGTACATGGCCCACTACGGACCTCTATGTCAAGACCTCGCAGGGTCGAAACTAAATTAAAAGTAAATCTTACCGTCGGAAATACTAACTCCGCCCTAGAGCCTGTAACGTCGCTCTATCACAATAAACCTGTCTGAGGAGAGAAAATAGAGGGGTGAGTATCATGGGAAGATACTCAGTGAGTGAGGGGGATAATATCCAGCATAAATAGCATAGATGAACAATTGGAGTGTCAAATAACATCATTTGAAACAAAAATTTACATTTCGCGACAAAACATGATATGTTTAACAATTTGAAATCATTTAACCAATCACACGATAACAAGCATATATGCATCCATTTAAAATCAAGTAATGTCAGAGCGAGCCAAAAATAGTCCCGGCAAAGGTCAACCGTGACCAAGGACAGGCGCGTCGGGGGTTTTTATTATGCATAGACTTTAAAACGCTCTCTACCCCGACGTTGGCCATGAGCTCGCTGGGGCCAACTCATCAACGTGTATAGGACCCCGCCCGGTGCTAAACGGTGGCGTCACACACGTCCTCCCCCTACGTGGGTTCAACCGGCCGCGCCTATAGCCTTTAGAATAAATGATGTTTGCGGATACCTCCTGCAGAAGCGTATCTGGGCAACCCGTGCCTCTACAAACGCCCTTCGTAGCTACGGAATCATCATACTATCACAAGGGCACAACGTCCCAGGGCACAACGTCCCACAAGTAACATCACATCATCACATAACTAGTGGGCATCCAACCCACATAGTTCATCAAAACATTTCAAATCTGTGTGCCAATACGTTTCATCGAATCATTTCAAACAGCATACCAATGCGACGGTAGAAAAGGAAATTTTAAAATTTCAAGTAATGGCACAATTATTGTTTCATTTCAAACCATGGATGCATAGTCATTGTAAATATAATTCAAGACATTCCAAAAATCACAAAACAGATTTCCAAATTTAATATCACAAGTCAACGAATGCATATCAAAGCATGTTTTATCGAAAATGCGACAGAAAATACGTTTTACTATTTTATGCAAGAGATTAGAGTCCCACTCACATATCTAGGGAGGGTGGTCACTCCCTATTTTTCAACGATTCTCCAAAAGACAAACCTAATCAAATCGTCAAATTTATAGCAATTAAAACCCTAATAAGGGATTCTATCAATAAAATTTATTCATCTCTCACCTAGGGTTCCTCGGGTTTCAGATCTAGTTGTCGTTCGCCCGTCGGGTTGGTTTAAAACCTGTAATATTTCCCAAACTTCAGATGTATTAGAAACCACTAAATTTCTAACAGCAAACCATAGAACTTCAATCAATACTGTCGTTACCTACAGTACAGAAGATGCAGGTGAGCTCTCGAAGGGGAAAGCCGGTTGCGGGCTCGCGGGCCGTCAGGAGCTTGCGGGCCGGTGGGCTGGCTGCTAGCGGGCTGGCCCGCTGGTGGCTCACGGGCTCTCAGCCCGGCTTGCTGGCCGCAGCGGGCTTCGCGGGATGCAGTGGGCCGCGGCTGGACTGGGCCTTGGGCCGCTGATGGGCTGGCCCGCTCACGGGCTAGGGCTCGCTCTGGGTCACGA
This sequence comes from Dillenia suffruticosa, assembly GCA_033439265.1. Classification (NCBI taxonomy): domain Eukaryota; kingdom Viridiplantae; phylum Streptophyta; class Magnoliopsida; order Dilleniales; family Dilleniaceae; genus Dillenia; species Dillenia suffruticosa. The sequence goes on from JAVTVX010000027.1 coordinate 7,837,317, forward strand.
GCTGGGTCGCGCGCTGGCTCGCGCTGGGTCGCGAGCTGGGTCGCTCGCTGGCTCGCGCGCTAGCTCGCGCTGGGACGCGAGCTGGGTCGCGCGCTGGCTCTTGCTGGGACGCGAGCTGGGTCGCGCACTGGCTCTTGCTGGGATGCGAGCTGGGTCGCGCGCTGGGTCGCGAGCTGGGTCGCGCGCTAGCTCGCGCTGGGACGCGAGCTGGGTCGCGCGCTGGCTCGCGTGCTAGCTCGTGCTGGGTCGCGAGCTGGGTCGTGCGCTGGCTCGTGCGCTAGCTCACGCTGGGTCGCGAGCTGGGTCGCACGCTGGCTCGTGCTGGCTCGCGGAAGATCGCGTGAGGCTCGCGATGGCTCGAGGCGGCAGCACTGGCGGGAGATCACGCGAATGCGCGCTGTGCAGAGGTGAGGCGCTGCTCACTAGCTGACCGCGCGCTCGCTTGAGGAGGGAGGAGGAGCTGCAGCGGCAGCGGCGATCGCGGGGGGGGGAAAAAGTGGAGGAGCCGCGGTGGTTAGCGGAAGGGAGAGGAGAAAGAGAGAGAGAGAGAGAGAGAGAGAGAAAGAAGAGTGTGAGAAAGAAAAGGGAAATTAGGGCTTTAAGCCCCAATTTTTTTTTTTTTTTTTTTTTTTTGTGCAGTGTTACATTTTCTAACCCCCTAAAATCAAGTTTCGTCCTCGAAACTAAAAGAGAACTACACTGTAAATAAATGGGGGTATTGACTCCTCATAGCTTCCTCGGGCTCCCAGGTCTCATCCTTGACCTGATCACTTCTCCACAGAACTTTGACTAATGAAATTTTCTTACTCCGCAGCTTTCTAACCTGCCGATCTAGAATAGTCACAGGCTGAATTGGAATGCTAAGGTCCTCTCGCAACTCAAGAGGTGGAGGCTCAAGTACATGAGAAGGATCGGTCAAGTATTTCCTGAGTACTGAGACATGGAATACGTCGTGAATACGGGATAGTTCATCTGGCAGCTCCAATCTATATGCCACACTCCCGACCCTTTCAAGGATACGGAAGGGTCCAATATATCTAGGGCTCAACTTGCCCCGCTGCCTGAACCGTATAACTCCCTTCCAGGGAGATATCCTCAAAAAAACCATATCTCCCGTAGCAAACTCAAGAGGTCGCCGCCTACGATCAGCATACGTCTTCTGTCTGTCCTGGGCGGCTTTCATCCGCTCACGGATAACCTTAACTTTATCCTTTGTTTGTTCAATTAACTCAACGCTGCTGAGACATCGCTCTCCGACCTCATCCCAGCATATCGGGGTACGGCACTTCCTGCCATATAGTGTCTCATACGGGGGCATCCCTATACTGGCTTGATAACTGTTATTATATGCGAACTCGACTAGTGGAAGGTGCCGATCCCAACTACCCCGAAAATCCATCACACATGCTCTTAGCATGTCCTCAAGGGTCTGAATGGTCCTCTCAGACTGGCCGTCCGTCTGAGGGTGATATGTTGTACTGAAATTCAATCTAGTACCCAATGCCTCCTGCAATTTGGGCCAAAACCTAGATGTGAACTTGGGGTCCCTATCTGAAACAATCGACACAGGTACCCCGTGAAGTAGAACTATGGTATCAATGTAGAGACGTGCCAACGCCTCTAAAGAATAGTCACCGCGGATAGGGATAAAATGTGCAGATTTGGTGAGTCGATCGACAATCACCCAAATCGCATCATGCCTCGTAGAAGTCCGCGGTAACCCCATCACGAAATCCATAGTAATATGCTCCCATTTCCACTCAGGAATAGGAAGAGGCTGCAGTGTGCCCGCTGGACGCTGATGTTCGGCCTTCACCTGCTGGCACACCAAGCATCGTGCCACAAACTCTGCTATATCCCTCTTCATGCCTGACCACCAGTAGCTACCTCTGATGGTCCGATACATCTTCGTACCCCCGGGATGCATAGCATATGCAGAAGAATGTGCTTCCTCAAGGATAGCACGCCGAAGATCACTATCGGCCGGAATACACACTCTGTCTCTGAATACCATGAGTCCAGCATCACGGACTCTAAAGTCTCCGCCCTCAGCTCTGCGGACTCTATCTGCAATACCCTGGATCTCCTCATCCGTACTCTGGAGCTCCCTGATACGGTCGAACAAAGTCGGCCTGACCTCAAATCTGGCTAATAAGCCTCCCTGATCATCGTTAGTCAAACTGACTCCTAAGGCTCGGAGTCCCACTAAACAAGAAAGGTAGGCTTTCTCTGTCAACTGTGAGGATGATGCTGACTTCCGACTGAAAGCATCTGCTACAACGTTTGCCTTGCCCGGATGATAATCAATAATAAGATCATAGTCTTTCAATAACTCCAACCATCTCCTCTGTCTCAAATTCAGCTCTTTTTGGGTAAACAGATATTTCAAACTCCTGTGGTCGGTAAATACCCTGCAGGTTACCCCATAAAGATAATGCCGCCATATCTTCAATGCGAAGACTATGGCTGCCAACTCTAAATCATGTGTCGGGTAGTTAACCTCGTGTTTCTTCAGCTGTCGCGAGGCATACGCAATAACCCGACCATCCTGCATCAGAACACAACCCAATCCCTGTCGGCTAGCATCACTGTACACTGTATACTCCCGACTACTAGTGGAAAGGGCTAAAATAGGAGCGGATGTTAACCGTTGTTTGAGCTCCTGGAAGCTTGCCTCACAACGGTCATCCCAAACAAACTTGACCCCCTTTTGAGTCAATCTCGACAACGGAGCAGCTATCCGGGAGAATCCTTTTACAAATCTGCGGTAATACCCGGCCAAACCGAGAAAACTACGAATCTCGATAACTGTTTGTGGCTGCTCCCACTTCACTATAGCCTCAACCTTCCGCGGAGACAATGTGCCCCAAGAATCCAATTTGTCTTAGCCAAAACTCACATTTTAAGAATTTGGCATATAGCTGCTTCTCACGGAGTATCTGTAATACCACCCGAAGGTGCTGAACATGATCTTCATCGCTCCGTGAATATATCAAGATGTCATCGATGAATACGATGACGAACCGATCCAAATAGTCGTGAAAAACTCGGTTCATCAGATCCATAAAAGCAGCTAGGCATTAGTTAGCCCAAACGGCATGACTAGAAACTCGTAATGGCCGTATCGGGTGCGAAAAGCTGTCTTGGGCACATCTTCGGCCTGAATCCTCAACTGATGATAACCCGAACGGAGATCAATCTTAGAGAAAACCTTAGCTCCCTGCAGCTGATCAAACAAGTCATCGATACGAGGCAGGGGATATCGGTTCTTGATGGTGGCTTTGTTCAATTGCCTGTAATCCACACAAAGCCGAAATGTACCATCCTTCTTCTTTACAAACAGTACCGGAGCGCCCCAAGGTGAGGTGCTCGGACGAATAAACCCCTTGTCCAGAAGTTCCTGTAACTGAGTTTTAAGCTCTCTCAGTTCAGCAGGCACCATTTTGTATGGCGGAATAGAAATAGGATTGGTCCCCGGTACTAAAACAATCTCGAAATCGAACTCCCGAATTGGTGGTAATCCGGGAAGCTCCTCGGGGAACACATCTAAAAATTCTTGCACCACAGGGACATCTTCAAGCCTCGGTCCCTCAACGGTGGTGTCGACAACATAAGCCAGATAAGCCGCACAACCATGGCGTACCAAACGTCTGGCCTTCATAACAGAGATAATACTGCGGGGCAACACTCGTCTCTCGCCCCGGAATACTAACGGTGGCTGCTCGGACCTCCTAAACTCAACCTCCTTCGTGAAACAATCCACGGAAGCCCGGTGTAAACTCAGCCAATCCATCCCTAGGATGGCATCGAAATCCATGATAGGGAGCGGAATCAGATCTGCCTCTAATACTGTCTCCCCAATTCCGACCTCACAGCCCCTATAGACTGTATCTCGAATGATATGCTTGTCAAGAGGAGTGACTACCAGAATCTCCGCATCAAGTGGCGAGAGAGATCTATCAGAATGACAAGCGAACGTATCGCTCACATAAGAAAAATTTGACCCGGTATCTATGAGAATACGGGCATCGATACCGAATATTCGCATGGTACCTAAAAGTAAGAAAGAAGATCAACGGCATTTAAAATGCGAAGAAAAAGTGAACGAATATATATATATATATCAAACTAGTTAAGCTTCTAAAGCTTTAACTAGTCAAAACTGTACATCGACATCATGATATACAATAAGCTCATACAGAAAGTACACAAAAGTACTATACTGAGGGGTCTGCAGGAGGATTACCCATAATAACATCAGGGTTTGCCTGTGCGTCCTCCTGTGTCATCGCAAACACACGAGCCTAGGCCCTAGGCTGCTGTCGCGACGATCCTGGCACTGTATTACTCCCGACTGCAGTCCGGGGAGCGGTAAGAGCTGAGTGCGTAGGTGCCCCCTGCTGGCCTGTACCAGACGTACCAGTACGACTTTGTAAAGTAGATCCTCCCCTACCTAAATCGGGACAGACACTCCTAACGTGCCCTTGCTTCCCACACTGGAAGCAAGTAACTGGTGCTCTACATGCCCCAAAGGCATGGTGACAGTTGCATCTACGGCAGAAGGGCGGTCTCTGTGTAGTAGACTGTGTAGAGACACTAGGGGCTGGTGTCCCAAAGCCCTGTGGTCGAGGTCCCTGTCCCAGTGCTGCTGGTCTGAAGCTAGAAAAACCTCCGGGATATCCAAAACCTCTACCCCTCTTCGAAGACTGTCCACCCTGTGACCCAGTCTTCCTCTTCTGGTGACTCTCCCTCTGTCTCGCCTCCACTCGGACGATCTCCTCCGTCCGATACGCTGAATCAATCACCTCCGATAGTGTAAAAGATGGAGTCACCGTCATATATTTCCTGATGCTCAGTTGGAGGCCATCTTCAAACTTGAACCTCAACTGAGCTGGTTAGCCATATCGGGGACAAATGCCGCTAGTCGTCTAAGCTCAGCCTCGTACTCTGAAACTGACCTCGTCCCCTGACGTAAGTGCAGAAACTCCGTCCTCATCCGGTCCTGCTGGAATGGGGTAAAGTACCTGCGGTCGAACTCTCGTAAAAAGTCCTCCCACCGCAGGGTCTGTGTGGCACTGTCACGGATAGCCTCCCACCACGAGAGGGCATCTCCGTCGAGGAGTCTCTCAGCAACTCTCAATCTGAGCTCCTCTGACAACCCCAAATCCGTAAGGATCCTACGAATCCTGTTGATCCAGTGTTTTGTCGCTACTGCATCACTGGATTCCGAAAAGTCTGTGCATCCGAGCTGCCGTGACTCTTTCACCAACTGAGTGAGCTCGTAGATGCGCCTCAAAGTAGCCGACGTCTCGTCGGTCGGAGTAGACACGAAAGGGCCGGCCACCGAAGGAGGAATCGGTGCCGAAGGAGCAGGTACGGCCGCAGGTGAGGTCGCTGGAGTCTGTGGTGAAGGTGGTGCCATCTGCGCCCCATATCTACTGCACCACTCCTGCCACTGTCTCAAGGCGTCGAGTGGTGGTGGAGGGATCTCAGCTGTAACGGCCGGTGGAGGTGCTGGGGGTGGCGCCGGTGAGCGTGCTCGAGTAGAGGAAGCAACCTCTGGTACTCATGGCGCCTCAGGTGCCCTAGGTGTATCAGGCACTGTAAGACCCTCAAGTGAGGCGAATCTAGCACCTCTCCTACCACGTCTAGGTGGCATAATTCTGCGAAAAAAATACATTATCAATGGATAGAAATTAAGAGTTAGGGTTAGTTACTCCGTAACTAACCCCCTAAAAATAAATGAACTATGATTTAAAACATCCGAATGCGAAGTAATGAGTTAGATGCGTTATGTATCTAACTCCATAAAATAGGCGAACTTAAATGCCTATGGCCAAATACGGGACTTTAAATGACTGTATGAAACTCTCTAATGCATTGAGAACTTTGCGTATACTTGGGAAAACTTTTATCCTTTCTCAGACCTAGACGCTCTGATACCAATAGAACTGCCACGCCCCAAACCGGGATCGTGAACAGCCGCCCGTTGCCCCTGAATGCCGGCTGTATTTTTACAGAAAATCGGGTAGAACCTCCCCATAAATCGAAGGTTTCCCGTGTACAATTAAACCTGTATGATCAATGTCATCCTGTACAATACACAAATGGCCATCCCGGCCTCTCCAAAATTAACAAACACCACAGCCAACATTCAGAACAACGCAAGGCTATAAACAAACCTAGCCACAGACCTCTACTATCATGCCCAATTAGAGCATGAGCAGCCGCTATACTGAGCGGACCTAAGTTTATACAATGTATAACACATTTCCCAAATAACATTCAAATACGTACAATTGCCTCAATGCAAATGAAATATGAGAGTTAAACTATACAGTCATCCCAAAATTAGTACATGGCCCACTACGGACCTCTATGTCAAGACCTCGCAGGGTCGAAACTAAATTAAAAGTAAATCTTACCGTCGGAAATACCAACTCCGCCCTAGAGCCTGTAACGTCGCTCTATCACAATAAACCTGTCTGAGGAGAGAAAATAGAGGGGTGAGTATCATGGGAAGATACTCAGTGAGTGAGGGGATAATATCCAGCATAAATAGCATAGGTGAACAATTGGAGTGTCAAATAATATCATTTGAAACAAAAATTTACATTTCGCGACAAAACATGATATGTTTAACAATTTGAAATCATTTAACCAATCACACGATAACAAGCATATATGCATCCATTTAAAATCAAGTAATGTCAGAGCGAGCCAAAAATAGTCCCGGCAAAGGTCAACCGTGACTAAGGACAGGCGCGTCGGGGGTTTTTATTATGCATAGACTTTAAAACGCTCTCTACCCCGACGTTGGCCATGAGCTCGCTGGGGCCAACTCATCAACGTGTATAGGACCCCGCCCGGTGCTAGATGGTGGCGTCACACACGTCCTCCCCCTACGTGGGTTCAACCGGCCGCGCCTATAGCCTTTAGAATAAATGATGTTTGCGGATACCTCCTGCAGAAGCGTATCCGGGTAACCCGTGCCTCTACAAACGCCCTTCGTAGCTACGGAATCATCATAGTATCACAAGGGCACAACGTCCCATAGTATCACAAGGGCACAACGTCCCAGGGCACAACGTCCCACAAGTAACATCACATCATCACATCATCACATAACTAGTGGGCATCCAACCCACATAGTTCATCAAAACATTTCAAATCTGCGTGCCAATACGTTTCATCGAATCATTTCTAACAGCATGCCAATGCGATGGTAGAAAAGGAAATTTTAAAATTTCAAGTAATGGCACAATTATTGTTTCATTTCAAACCATGGATGCATAGTCATTGTAAATATAATTCAAGACACTCTAAAAATCACAAAACAGATTTCCAAATTTAATATCACAAGTCAACGAATGCATATCAAAGCATGTTTTATCGAAAATGCGACAGAAAATACGTTTTACTATTTTATGCAAGATATTAGAGTCCCACTCACATATCTAGGGAGGGTGGTCACTCCCTATTTTTCAACGATTCTCCAAAAGACAAACCTAATCAAATCGTCAAATTTATAGCGATTAAAACCCTAATAAGGGATTCTATCAATAAAATTTATTCATCTCTCACCTAGGGTTCCTCGGGTTTCAGACCTAGTTGTCGTTCGCCCGTCGGGTTGGTTTAAAACCTGTAATATTTCCCAAACTTCAGATGTATTAGAAACCACTAAATTTCTAACAGCAAACCATAGAACTTTAATCAATACTGTCGTTACCTACAGTACAGAAGATGCAGGTGAGCTCTCGAAGGGGAAAGCCGGTCGCGGGCTCGCGGGCCGTCACGGGCTCGCGGGCCGGTGGGCTGGCTGCTAGCAGGCTGGCCCGCTGGTGGCTCACGGGCTCTCAGCCCGGCTTGCTGGCCGTAGCGGGCTTCGCGGGATGCAGTGGGCCGTGGCTGGACTGGGCCTTGGGCCGCTGATGGGCTGGCCCGCTCACGGGCTAGGGCTCGCTCTGGGTCACGAGCTGGGTCGCGCGCTAGCTCGCGCTGGGTCGCGAGCTGGGTTGCGCGCTGGCTCGCGTGCTAACTCGCGCTGGGTCGCGCGCTGGCTCTTGCTGGGACGCGAGCTGGGTCGCGCACTGGCTCTTGCTGGGACGCGAGTTGGGTCGCGCGCTGGCTCGCGTGCTAGCTCGTGCTGGGTCGCGAGCTGGGTCGCGCGCTGGCTCGTGCGCTAGCTCGCGCTGGGTCGCGAGCTGGGTCGCACGCTGGCTCGTGCTGGCTCGCGGAAGATCGCGTGAGGCTCGCGATGGCTCGAGGCGGCAGCGCTGGCGGGAGATCACGCGAATGCGCGCTGTGCAGAGGTGAGGCGCTGCTCACTAGCTAACCGCGCGCTCGCTTGAGGAGGGAGGAGGAGCTGCAGCGGCGACGGCGATCGCGGGGGGGAAAAAGTGGAGGAGCCGCGGTGGTTAGCGGAAGGGAGAGGAGAAAGAGAGAGAGAGAGAGAGAGAGAGAGAGAGAGAGAGAGAGAGAGAGAGAAAGAAGAGTGTGAGAAAGAAAAGGGAAATTAGGGCTTTAAGCCCCAAATTTTTTTTTTTTTTTTTTTTTTTTGTGCAGTGTTACAAAAACCTTTCAATGCAACTCAGGAAATGTTGTAACCATCCATACTTCTCTGTGGGTGAGTGCAATATTTGGAACAAAGGTTGATCTTGTCATGAGCATCAGGGAAATTTTAACTGTGTCATCATTTACTCCCCAAACATCATAGGGCAGGGCATGGGGTCCTGCTTTTCTCACAGATGACCCGTCTTATGGACATTCTCGAAATTTATCTTTGGCTTCATGATTTTAAATATGTTAGATTGGATAGCTCAATAAAAACCGAGGAAAGGGGTGTGCTGTTAAAGAAGTTCACTTCTCCCGACTCCTTTCTTTATGCCTCTTTTAAACACTCGTGTTGGAGGTCTGGGTCTAAACTTACAAACAATCAACACTGTGATAATATTTGACAGTGACCGGAACCCTCAAATGGACCAGCAGGCAAAGGACAGAGTCTACCGTATAGGGCAAATAAAGGGAGTTAGGGTGTTTGTCTTTGTTAGTGTTGGATCAATTGATGAGGTCATTTTCCAGCATGCAAAACAGAAAATGGGAATTGACGCAAAGGTCATCCAGCCTGAACTGTTCAACACAACCTCCATAGGTTTGTCATCTTCAATTTCATTCAAGAATGAGGTATGTGGTCAATAACTAGAAACTGACATTGTTCTAGAAGTGCTACTTATCATCCAATTAGAAAGGCTGGACTATTCAAATGGACCAGCAAGTTTATCATTATGTAGTATATGCCCCCACAAGTGTCTGACATCATTTTTTTATGCTTACTATGAAGAATTCTTCAGTTCAGATCTTTTTATTATCCAACAACTAGACAAGGTCAGATTAACAATAATCGAAATCATCTTAGTGCTTGGCTTTAGTTAGAGCCTTGCTACGTTTTGCCAAAGAAAGAACCTACTTTTTGCACTAGGATACTGAACCTATTACATTCCAGCCCTTTTATGTTAAAATACATACATAGGAGAAACTGAGGATCTAAGAACTTTATCGGACATAGAGGTCTGAACATATGGTGCACTTTGAAGATCAGGTGGGCCATACAAAAGCCTAAGATCTAAAACCCCTTTTAGTGGGGCTACTGTAGATATGTATGGTAATGAATGAGGAGTTTCCCTGTTGTGGCTTTGATTATTACTTTGAGTAGAAGAAACCATTCTAACAGTTTCTATTTATTTTTGCAGCTGAAGACAGACCGGAAATGTTAGAGGAAATCATGCGTAGAGGGCAAACTCACTTGGAACAGATGTCGCTAGTGACAAGGAAATTAATCACGTCGCAGCAAGATCAGATGACGAATTTTGGCCTTTCGCGAAAATGGACAAAGCGAGAAGGCAGAAAGAAAATTATAGGTCTCCACTTATGGAACAACATGAGGTACCAGAATGGGGATATCCCGTACTTGCAGATCAGGAAAAGGGCATAGCCCTTGGATATGAAAGCAGTAGCATCATTGGAAAGCGAAGGAGGAAAGAGGTGGTTTATGTTGATTCCCTTGGTGATTTGCAGTGGATGAAAGCTGTACAAAATGATGAGGACATATCAAGGCTTTTGGTAAAAGCAAAGGGAAACCAGCGACTTATCTCAGAGGGCAGGTATTTCACTATTAATAAATGAGCAGAGGAGAAAAGCCTGATAAATGTAAAGGATAAAAGTATTCCCATCCCAACTGCAAGTGAAGAACCTAATGTTTTTACCCCAAAAGATTTCAAAACTAAAGTTAAGCCTGAGAAACCTGAATATGAAAGTGTTGGAGGAGGTGATTTGAATGGGGATTTCTTAACATGGAAGATAGACAAAAGGAAGAGATCAAGCCATAGTGGCCCTAGGTGATTAAAAGACTTTAGCAGGTCAAAATCACTGATTGAGAACCAATTACTTCAATAAAATAGCTTAGGAAATTTTCTTTCATAATAGAGGAGGCCAAGTTTTAGTTGATTCCATCTTTTGTACATTATCTCCGATTGGTGGTGGATTTGTCTGCAGCGTGCTGAATGGTGTCATAGTTATACCAAGAGCAAGAGGGCCTTTGACAGATATATAGGTTTCAACAACTCCTTTGCTGATCACTTGATAATTTAAGGGCTCTCAAATGTTTTACGCCTACAAGCAACCTTGTACAATTACCAATTTTATAAGTACATCAGAGTGAATAGAACTTATGAAACTGGAATGCTTACGTAGATAGAAAAAAGAATCATATCAAGACTGTTTTCAAACTGTTCCTAAAACTTTACCATATTTACTAATCACAAATGATTTTGCGTCAGAATTTAATGTAGGTTTTAAAGACTGTACAATATATAAGTTAGCATATATAGAGAGCTTATGCCAACGGTTTGTTTAACTAGATAGTAAAGAAGAGTCATATAGAGATATTATTCAAAACATCTCTAAAAGTCTGTCATATTTTTTGATAAAAAATAATAACTATCAGAATAGAACTTATGAAAACGATATACTTAAGTAGTGAGTTAAAATAGTCATAATGAAAAATGTTCTCAAACCGTCTCTAAAACTCTGTATATTTACTGACTACAAAAGATAAATGTCTGAATTGGACATAACTTTTAAAAACTGTATAATATTTGAGTTCGTATCGATATGGAATTTATACAGACAGTTTGGTTAGGTTGACAATAAAAATAGTCTTATAGTGACCGTTTTCAAACCGTCCTCAAACTCCATATAATAACTTTTACAGTTGAATAAAACTTATAAAATTTGTATGCTTAAGTAGACAGAAAAAAGAAAAATATCGAGACTATTTTTCAAACCGTTCTTAAAACTCTGTCATTTTTACTAATCATAAATGATATGCGTAAAAATTGAACATAGGTATTAAATACTGCATAATACATAAGTTAGCATAGATATAGAATTTATCTCGACGGTATGGTTAACTAGATTGTAAAAGATGAGTCATATAGAGATATTTTTCAACCCCTCTTTAGAATTTTGTCATATTTACTTATCACAAATAATGACAGTCAGAATTGAGTACAAGTTATGAAGACAATATACTTAAGTAACAATAAAAAATTGTTTTATCGAGACACTCTGACATATTTACTAAGCATAAAAGATTAGCGTTTCAATTGAATATAAATTTTAACGATTACATAATATATGAGTTAGGAAATATGAAGAACTTATGCAGACGGTATGGTTAAGTAAATAGTAAAGAATAGACATATAAAGACAGTTAAATAACAGTCCCTAAAACTCTACTATATCTTCCAACCACAAATAACAACCGTCAGAATTGAATAGAACTTACAAAACTGGTATGCTTACGTATACTGTAAAAAGAGTCATATCGAGACTATTTTCAAATCATCCCTAAAACTCTGCCAAATTTACTAACCACAAATGATAAGTGTCAGAATTAAACATGTGTCTTAAAGACTATATAATGTATAAGTTAGCATAGATATACAACTTATGTCCACGATATAGTTAACTTTATAGTAAAAAAGAGTTATTTACAAACATTTTTCAAACCGTCTCTAAAAATCTGTCATTTTTACTTACCACAAATAATAATCGTCAGATTTGAGTGAAACTTATGAAGATGATATGATTAAGTAGTGAGTAAAAGTAATCATATCGAGACTGTTTTTAAATTTTTTCTAAAACTCTACAATATTTACTAACAACAAAAGATGAGCGTTTCAATTGAACATAACTTTTAGCGACTGGAAAAAATATGGGTTACGATAGATAAAGAACGTATGCAAACGGTATGGTTAAATAGATAGTAAAGAATAGACATATAGAGACAGTTAAATAATAGTCCCTAAAACTCTATCATATCTACCGATCACAAATAATAATTGTCAGAATTGAATAGAACTTACGAAACTGGTATGTTTAACTAGACTGTAAAAAAAGTCAAATCGAGACTGTTTTCAAACTGTCCCTAACACTTTGCCATATTTACTAATCACAAATGATAATCGTCGAATTGAACATAAATTTTAAAAACTGTACAATGAATAAGTTAATATAAATATACAACTTATATCCACGATATGGTTAACCAGATAGTAAAGAAAAGTTGTTTAGAGATATTTTTAAACCATCTCTAAAAGCTTGTCATATTTATTAACCACAAATAATAATTATCAGATTTGTGTGAAATTTATGAAGACGATATGCTTAACTAGTGAGTAAAAATACTCATATCGAGACTATTTTCAAACCGTTTTTAAAACTATACCTCATTTACTGACCACAAAAAATAAGCGTCTGAATTGAATATAGTTTTTAAAAACTATATAATATATGAGTTAGCATAAATGTAGAATTTATGTAAACAGTATGGTTAGATAGACAGTAAAAACGATCATATGTTGACTGTTTTCAAACCGTTTCTAAAAATGTTATATTTACTGACCACAAACAATAACAGTGAAAATTCAATATCGTTTTCTATAAACAGTTATCTAACATTTACTAACGATTGCTAAACTTTTCCTAACGAACAATATTATACCGTCGTAAAATATATATATTTCCTAACGGTTTCGTCACAAGTGTTGCTATACGCCATAAAAAATGGTCGCTACATGTCACCGTCTATAAATGTTACCGTCACCTCAATACTCTAATTTTGTAGTGTTTGAAGTTTATTTTCCATTGAATTTTATTCTTGTAATTTTGAGTTATTTATTTATCTTTAATCAATTATTTATTTCCCTAAATTATGGCCCGAACCTTATCTTTCAGCATCGTATAGCATACCTTTTTTCCTAAAACCTTATTATAAATAAATTGCACCTGGATGCCTAACTTGCCTTTGATTTTGGCATCTTGATGATAGGCTAGGGCAAGTTCTCAAGTGGCAGGACCAGTATTTCGTCCTACATATCCACGTCCAGGTCCCCTCCGGTCAATCCGAAATTCTATTTCACGCCTTTCGTACCCTTCAAAAGTTTAGGTACAAAGGTTGCACGTGACAATTTATTGTCAGAGGCTCCTCAAAAGGAGGTATTTCTCGACTCCTTGTTTACTTAGCACCTGATGCTCTTTTCTACACAGCGACAGTACCCATTTGTTTCATGTTTACTGTACTACTCCTTCCCAGTTTCTTAACTGCAAGCAACAGACTTCCCTTCTCAATGCTACAGTTTTAGCCTTCTAGGCATCTATTAGAAAATGATGCATTTTTCTAGAAACCTTTAGAAAATGATAAAGATTTATAATATTTTAGAAATTGATAAAAATATATCGTCGATGATATTCATAGAAAACTCCAGAAAACGAATATGTAGATGATATTGATAAAACACTCCAGAAAAATAAATGTTAGCCACAAATTCCAAATGACCACCAACCTTATACGCCTATAACTAGGTTGTCATGGCCTTACCTGTGTAATCAAGAAAAAATTAACTAAACTTTCAAAATAGTGTCTCCTATTCCCACATCCAAGTCCTTCTAGTAGTCTTGTCTAGCTTTCCATAAATAATATTCCTTTCTAAATTCCAAATACTATGAGCAATATCAGAGCCATGTTTGGTCATGTACCAGGCATAACCGACTAGTCTATAATCTGTGGTTACCTTCAAGCCAAGTCAAGTTCCGCTTCCGATTTTTTCAGGCCAAAACTATGACTATTTCTATGAAGATAAAGACTTATTTCTTGTTTCAAAGACTATGGGATATTATTGAGAACGACGTCACTATGCTGGAAAAACTATCTACGCTGTCTATGGAGCAACAAAAGAAGTTAAAGAAAGAAAAGGAGAAGGATTGGAGGGCACTCGACGACACTCAATTGGCCATGGCAAACAAATTTTTTTAAGAATCTACGGAGCCTCCGGTGCGAAGCAGGCATGGGACACACTTAAGGTGGAGTTTCAAGGCAGTTAAAATGTACGTCTTGTGAAACTTCAAATTCTAAGAAGTGACTTTGAGAATATTAAAATAAGACACTCTGAAACCATTAAGAATTACTATACTATAGTAAATAAAATAGTTACTCTCTGATGAGAGTTTATATAGAAAATATGGTAGACAAAAGTGTAGTTGAAGAAAATATTAGTTATTCTCATTGAGGAAAGACTGTTGAGAGAAAGGGGCAGTGAGCCGATGGTAACAACTATTGGGAAAACAAAAGATTTATGTATCTTGTCTGTGACAAAACTAATTGGCTCTCCATAAGCTTATGAGGAAAAACTGAATGGGTGAGATGAGAGCACATTAGAAAATGCCTTTCAGTCAAAATTAAAAATGAGGTCTCAGAAGTCCGAAAATAATGAAAGAATGTTTTTGGAAAGTTCTAGAAATAGTTCTGGAAATAGTTCTGGAAATAGAGAAAATAATGGAGAAAAAGGAAAATATCCGTCATGCCATATTTGCAAGAAAACTTGTCATCTAGAAAAAGATTGTTGGCACAAAGGAAAGCTATGGTGCCAAAACAAATAAGAAGTTTGGTCACGTAGAAAAGACTATCGGCTCTAGGAAAAACATCAAGCTAACTATACTAAAGTGAAAATACGGACCATAATCTATTCTATGCTTGCCATGCTGCTTCAGAAGAAAAAGGAGAAGGTACATAATACATAGACAGTGGTTACAGTAACCACACGACAAGCAGCAAAAAATATATTTCGAGACATTGACACAATCATCAAGTCTTAAGTTGGACTCAAAAATGAAGATTTAATACCAATCGAAGGTAAAGGAACCACGGCAGTAGAGACAAGAAAAGGCACTCATCTTATCAAGGATGTTCTACTGATTCATTGTAATACCAATTTTGAAAAGTCAAAGTCAAAAAAAAAAAAAAAATTTATTAAGTGGGAAAAGTCACTTTCCCAATTTCACTCATTCTCTCCCTCTCTCGGTTAACTCTCTCTCTCACAAATTCTCTCTCCCTCTCACTGTCACTCTCCCTCTTTATTTCTCTTGCTCCCAATCTCTCTATCATCTCTCTCCCTCTCTCGATTTTGTGCTCGGTTCCGCTTCCCTCTCCGTCGATCTCTCTCTCTCTAGCACTCTCGGTCTTTGTCGCTCTCTCACCATCCCTCGAACTCTCTCTCTCGCACTCTCTGCTTTCTCCCTCACACTCGCGAGCGTGCCACTGCGCATTCCCCTTGCACGAGCGCACCACAGTGTGCAGCCTTTCGCGAGTGCACGCATCAGCAGTGAGTGCGCCAGCCCGCAAGTGAGCTAGGCCGCGAGCGCACCATCCCTGAGCCCGCGAGCCCACCAGCCCGCGACGGCCCGTGGGCCCGCGACCTGCTCTCTCTGCCGAGAGCCTTCCTGCAATCTTCGCTACTCTTTGCCGCGATCGCACTGTTAGAAACCCTAGGCCGCGACCCTTCCACTACACAGGTAAGAGCCGATTGTTGATCAATAGTTTAGGGGTTTTGATTCTCTTGGAAATTAGGGTTAATTGCTAAAGTGTGTTTCGGTTTGGAAACATTACAGGAGTTCGGATCGAGTTGTAAGCGCACGAACGCTAGGGCTGCAAGCTACGGAAAGCATAGGTGAGGGAAATTTAAATCCTTTCGATAAATCGAGTGAATTTAGTGTAAGAGGTCTTGTATATATTTAGGATGTATGTTAGATACGATTAAAATGCATTTTTGACATTTGATATGTAATTTCTAGGGTTTCGTCTAAATTCTACATGAATTTAGATTGATCAATACGAAAGAAACGTATTTGATAAAATTAGAAACTTGTTGAGTCGATTAGGATAGATTTCCTTGGAATTTGAATTGAAATTGTGGATTATTGGTCTAGGTTGATCTTTTTGGAGCTTGAAAGGAGATTTCTTGAGTATCGATAGGGCATAGGGAGTGGATACCCTCCCTAGAAGGTGAGTGGATTGTCCGTTGTGTTATAAATAAGTAAATGAGTTTAAAATTGTTTTATAAATGATTTTGTAAGATTTTTCATATTTTATATCAATTGTTTTGTGATCGTGGGATGTCCGGACTGAATTGTGAAGCATGAATGCATCCATTGTATTTATAAATGCATATGTGCCATATGAGATTTGATGTTGCTCTATAAATTGCTATGACATGAAATTGATGATTGTTTGCTAGAAATTATGGCACATGACTTGAGAAATGACATATTTGATAAATGCATGGTGCTAGTAGTTAATGGGTATAGTCATTCCCTCCACGGAGCGACCCGACGGGGTGGCGTGGTTGGGTTTTATTGCGAGAGAGGTATACGCGGCCTCTTCTCTGTCACGTCGGACTATCTGGATTGCACCCCGGGGAGGTCCGAGCCAACGCCAAGGAAGGGGGTAGTGTTTGAAATACTGAAATGGAAAACCTCTTGGCGGGCTTTCGTCTTGGTTCGGCCAAACGCAAGATGGAAGTAATTTTGATGGGACCTTGTGATTTTCTGAAAGAATACTTGATGTGGATGCATACTTTGTGAATTATCTGATTTATTAAAAAATGTTTCGAATTTGAGATATACTTTGACACTCCCACATTCACCCCTCATTTATCACACAATTATACTATTGCACTCTACTCACTGAGTATTTCCCAATATTCACCCCTCCCTTTAACATTTTTCAGAGAAAATTTAGATCTGCTGTAGAAATTGGAGCTGGGGAAGATTTATTCCGCTGATCTGTGTAGGTACATAGAAATGCAAGTTCATTTTGGTTGATTTTGAAGTCCATGGAATGAAAGACTTGTATAATTCTTTTGGTATGGATTAAAATAATACTTGTTCCATATATAAGAGCAAGTATTGATGGAATCCTTACATGGTTTGTACGGAACTTGTTCACTTTCTTTTAAACTCTCATTTGGGACATTTGGATTGAAATTCGGAATTTCGATACCTTCTTTTGGATTTGTGAAGTTCTGTACATCTCATACCGCTTGGATTTTATTTACGCTAGCTCGTTTCTTCTTGCGAGTGTTAATAAAATCCTGCGATTATGATTTGGGGTTTCTTTGTTTTAAATGTTTTAATTATGCTCAGAATTCTGGAATGGCTGGAATTACCAATTTTTGCATGTATGCATGTACAGGAACCCCCGCCCCATTCGCGTGTCGATGCATGCTCGTGTGTACAAGGATGGACCGGATGGGTCCTTTATATGTGTATTGTCATATGATTTTTCCCATTTCTGATGGAGGGTGTATTGGATCAGTTTTGAACTGATTTGTAGTCTTGCGGAGTCCCGGTATAAGGGGAGGTTCTGCCCGTGTACTGAGACAACGCGGCAGCTGTTGCGTGGTTGATCCGAGGATCGGGGCATGACATTCCTAGTCTAGAAACAAACCTACCAAGTGTAGGCCAAATCATAGACAGAGGATACTCCCTTTTATTCAAAGGATGCTCTAGCACCATCTATGATAAAGGAGATAAGGGCACATATATTGTCAATGTGAAGATGCAACAACAAAAAAATTTCCCTATCTAGTGGTACTATGCTACAGATGTTGCCAAGAAGGCTCAAATAGATGAGTCACTACTATGACACAAGAGACCTGGTCATCTAAACTTCCATGGATTAAAGCTACTAAAGTAGAAAAACATGATTGACTTACTGGCTGTTGAAGAAGTAAAAGAAGTTTGCGAAGGTTATGTGCTTAGGAAACAAAAGAGGAAACCATTCCCTTCTGGCCTAGCATGAAGAGCTAAGGCACCATTGGAGCTGATTCACATGATGTATGTGGACCCATGAGGACGCCATCCTTTGAGAAATGTAAGCACTGCATCCGCTTCATTAATGATTATACTAGCATGACCTGGGTATACTTTTCGTGAGAAAGGTCCGGAGTATTCAATATCTTCAAAAGATTCAAGAACTTTGTTGAAAAACAAAGTAATTACAAAATTAAAGTACAAGGAGTGATCGAGGAAAGGAATATACATCGAAGCAATTTGACAAATTCTGTGAAGATGAAGGAATAGAGCATTTGCTCACTATTAGATATGCACCGGAGCAAAACGTAATTACAAAATTAAAGTACTAAGGAGTGATCGAGGAAAGGAATATACATCGAAGTAATTTGACAAATTCTTTGAAGATGAAGGAATAGAGCATTTGCTCACTATTGGATATGCACCGGAGCAAAACGGGTGTCTAAGAGGAAAAATCATAGGGTAATGGAGATGTTCTAGTCCAGGCTTAAAGAGAAGAAGGTGCCTAAGGAGTTCTAGGCAGAAGCAACGTATACTGCAGTCTACCTACTCAACAGATGCCCGACCAAGGCACATCAAGATAAGATACCAGTAGAAGCGTGGAGCAAATGAAAGCTGTCGACACCACATCTATGAGTATTTGGAAGTATGTGCTATATGCACATTCCAACATTCAAAAGACACAAGCTAGAAGAGAAGACAGAGACAGTGATCTTTCTGGGCTACAGTATGTAGTCTAAAGGTCACAAAAATATATAATCTAAATACGTAGAAGCTAATGATAAGCAGAGATGTTGACTTTGACAAAAATGCATTATGGAACCGGGAGGAGTAGAAAGTTGAGAAGCAAAATCCTAGTCCTAAGAAGGGAGATCTATATAGATGAAAGCAGTGAAGAAGCAGAAAGCCCTTACTCAACACCAAGGTCACCAAAGTCACCTACTTCTCCAAGAACAACACAAACAAATCAAGTCGAAGATTCTTCTCTGGAATCACCTCCAAGGAAGACACTATTAAGTTGTTAGCTATTAATTATGAGTTGTTTCATGAGCAAATCAAATAATATTTAGGTCCTTATTTTTCTGCATTCCAGTTATTTGTAAGCCTATAAATGGGCACTTATGTTAGTCCTGTGTGGTTAGGAGAAATAAATAAAAAGGGCATTCTGCTTCCTTCGTAAGTTCTTCCATTCTCTCCTTTTGTCAGTAGCATAATCACTCCTCTTAAAACAAACATTTGGTATCAGAGCAAGGTTATTTTCATACCTTGGGCGTTTCTTCATGGCAAGCAATGGCAATATGATCCAACCCTCCTTACCAATTTTTAAAGGAGACAATTATGAGTTTTGGAGCATTAAAATGAAGACATTATTCAAGTCACAGGGGCTGTGGAATCTGGTGGAAAATGGCTACAATAGTCAAGATGAGGAGACCAGATTAAGAGAAAACAGAAAGAAAGATTCAAAAGCATTGTTCTTCATTCAACAAGCTGTTCATGAATCAATCTTCTCAAAAATCGCAGCAGCCTCAACAACAAAAGAGGCATGGACAACCTTGCAGCTAGCATTTCATGGCTCATCCACAGTAGTCACGGTGAAGTTGCAAACACTTAATCATGAATTTCAAAATCTTCACATGAAGAATGGAGAATCAATGCAAGAATTTTTGACAAAAGTAGCAGCAATTGTCAATCAAATGAGATCCTATGATGAAGAGATCACAGAGAAGACTGTTGTGACAAAAGTGTTGAGGAGTTTAACTCCTAAATTTGATCATGTGGTTGCAGCCATTGAGGAGTCTAAAAATCTGTTAACTTATTCCTTTGATGAGTTGATGGGTTCCTTACAATCTCATGAAGCAAGAATCAACAGAACAGAAGAAAAGGTTGAAGAGAAGGCATTTCAGGCAAAAAGAGAAGGCTCGATGTCAAAGGAGAATGATGGATCAGTAGGCCGAGGAAGAGGCAGAGGAGGATTTTGAGGCAAGAATTTCAGCCGTGACAAAGGAAGAGGCAGAGGATCTGAGCAAAGATTTCACAGCAATAAGGGCAACATCCAGTGTCACAATTGCGAAAAATATGGGCATGTGAAAGCTGATTGCTGGTTTAAAGACAAGCAGGCAAATTATAGAGAAGAGGTAGATGGAGATAGCAAACTGTTTATGGCACATTGTGACACAATTGACACACATGGTGAAGTGTGGTTTGTAGACAGCGGGTGTTCGAATCATATGACAGGCACGAAGGCAATTTTCAAACAACTTGATGAAAGTCAAAAAAAGAAGGTCAAATTGGGAGATGATCAAGAAATGCAGGTTGAAGGGAAAGGAACAGTTGTTCTTACTACTAGCCAGGGTAGAACAAAACTTTTGCATGATATTCAATTTGTTCCTAAATTGGCACACAATTTGTTGAGTGTTGGACAGCTGATGGCTAGTGGATACTCAATTATGTTTGATGATGGAGCATGTGTCATTAAGGACAAAACTTCAGGTCAAATGGTTGTGAAAGTTCTTATGACCAAAAGTAGAATGTTTCCGCTTGAAGTCTCTAATGTGGAAGAATTTGCCCTGGTTGCTGGAGAACAAAATGAATCCAAGCTATGGCATTTTCTGTCATGCCCCAAACCGGGATCGTGAACAGCCGCCCATTGCCCTAGGATGCCGGCTGTATTTTTACAGAAAATCGGACAGAACGTCCCCATAAATCGGAGGTTTCCCGTGTACAATTAAACCTATATAAGCAAAATCAATCTATAATTTAAATAAATGGACATCTCGTCCTCTCCAAAATCAACAAACACCACCGCCAGCATCCAGAACAACGCAAGACTACAAGTTTCTAGCAGTCTTAGCCACAGACCTCTACTATCCTGCCCAATTAGAGCATGAACAGCCGCCACACCGAGTGGACCTATGAGAGTTAAATTATACAGTCATCCCAAAATAAGTATACGGCCAACAACGGACCTTAATGTCAAGATCTCGCAGGGTCGAACTAAATTAAGAGTTCATATTTCTATTTAAAATAAATCTCACCGTCGTGAACACCAAATCCGCTTTAGAGCCTGTAACGTCGCTCTATCATAATAAACCGTCTGAGCAAGGAAAAGAGAGGGATGAGTATCATGGGAAGATACTCAGTGAGTGAGGGGGATAATATCAAGCATAAATAGCGTGATTGAATAATTGGAGTGTCAAATAATATCATTTGAAACGAAAATTTACATTTCGCAACAAAACATGATATGTTTAGCAATTTCAAATCATTTAATCAATCACACGATAACAAACATGTATGCATCCATTTAAAATCAAGTAATTTCAGAGCGAGCCAAAAATGGTCCTGGCAAAGGTCAACCGTGACAAAAAACAAGCGCATCGGGGGTTTTATTATGCATAGATTTTAAAACGCTCTCTACCCTGACATTGGCTATGAGTTCGCTGGGGCTAACTCATCAACGTGTATAGGACCCCGCCCGGTACTAGACGGTGGCGTCACACACGTCCTCCCCCTACGTGGGTTCAACCGGCCATGCCTATAGCCTTTAGAATAAATGATGTTTGTGGATACCTCCTGCAGAAGCATATCCGGGCAACCCGTGCCTCTACAAATGCCCTTCGTAGCTACGGAATCATCATAGTATCACAAGGGCACAACGTCCCATAGTATCACAAGGGCACAACGTCCCACAAGTAACATCACATCATGTCATAACTAGTGGGCATCCAACCCACATAGTTCATCAAAACATTTCAAATCTGCGTGCCAATACATTTCATCGAATCATTTCAAACAGCATATCAATGCGACGATAGAAAAGGAATTTTAAAATTTCAAGTAATGGCACAATTTTTGTTTCATTTCAAACCATGGATGCATAGTAATCGTAATTATAATTCAAGATACTCCAACAATCACAAAACGGATTTGAAATTCAATGTCATACGTCAAGTCAATGCATATCAAAAGCATGTTTTATCGAAAACACGGCAGAAAACAAGTTTTACTATTTTATGCAAGAGATTAGAGTTCCACTCACATATCTAGGGAGGGTGGTCACTCCCTACTTTTCAACGACTCTCCAAAAGACAAACTTAATTAAATTATCAAATTTTATATCAAATAAAACCCTAATAAGGGAAAATTTATTCACACTGTGAAGTGAGTACGTTTCTCTCACCTAGGGTTTCTCGGATCTCGGATCTAGCATTCGTTCGCCCGTCGGTTTGGTCTAAAACTTGAATGTTTCCAAATTTCAAACAATTGTGAGCAATTTAAGTCCAATTACTAAAGAATTTCGAAACCCTAGTGCAGAAATCGAAACTTTGAGTCATTTACCTTCGCAAAGGCTCACGAACTGTCATGGGCCGTCGCGGGCTCGTGGGCCGCGAGCTGGCGGGATGATGGGCTGGCGGCCCTGGTGGGCCTGGTGGGCCTGGTGGGTCTGGTGGGCCGCGGGCCAGACTGGGCCGCGTGCTGGACTGGGCCGCAGTGGCTAGGGCTCGTGCTCGCGCTCGCGCTCACGCAATGGGTCGTGCGCTAGAGCGCTCGCGCTCGTATTGGGGCGCGCTCGAGCAGTGGATCACGCGCTGGAGTGCGCTGTGCTCGTGCTGGAGGCGCGCAGGGGCTCGTGCAGAGGCGCACAAGGGCGCGCTGGCGCTCATGCAGGTGCGTGCAGAGGTGTGCAGGGGGTCGTGCGCTGCTCGCGCTGGGCTCGTGCTGTGCGAGCTCGCGCTCGGGAGAGCACGCAGTCGCGCGAAGGAGAGCGCAGTGGTGCTCGTGCAGGGAGGAGCTGCAACGGCTCGCTCGCGGGAGGGAGGAGCTGCAGCGGCTGGGTGGTGCACGGCGATCTTCGTGGCGGAGGATGGCAATGGGAGGGAGAGAGAGACAAAGAGAGAGAGAGAGATAGAGAGAGAGAGAGAGTGTGTGAGTGAGCCGCGGAGAGAGAGAAACAGTAAGGGAGAAGAATAAGATGGTAGTGGTGGTGGTTGCTCGCGGTGGCGATGGCGGAAGAAGGCGCTGCCGTGGGAGAGGAAGCGGCGGGGAGAGGGGAGATGAAAAGTCGGAGAGAGAAAGAGAAAGATAGAGAGAAGGGGGAAATGGAAGAAAAATTAGAGCTTTAATGCCTTATTTTAAATTTCTTTTTTTTTTTTTTTTTGGGTATTACATTTTCTAACCCCCTAAAAACAAGTCTCGTCCTCGAGACTAAAAGAAACTATACAGAGAAAAGTTAGGGGTGTTGTCTTCTCATGGCTTCCTCAATCTCCCAGGTCTGTTCCTCGACCTGGTCGCTCCTCCACAAAGCTCTAATAAGAGGAATCTCTTTGTTCCGTAGCTTTCTGACCTGTCGATCCAAAATAGTCACGGGCTGGACAGGTAAGCTCAAGTCCTCTCGCATTTCTATCGGCGGAGGCTCCAAAATGTGTGAAGGATCTGAGATGTACTTCCTCAACACTGATACATGGAAGACATCATGGATCCGAGATAGTTCATCTGGCAGCTCTAGCCTGTATGCCACGCTCCCAACCCTACTGAGGATACGGAACGGGCCAATGTACCTGGGGCTCAACTTGCCCCGCTGCCGATGTCGTACTAGTCCCCTCAAGGGAGAAATCCTTAAGAACACCATATCGCCCACCTCAAACTCTAAAGGTTGGCGTCTTCGATCCGCATATGCCCTCTATCTGTCTTGGGTGGCTTTCATCCGCTCGCGGATCACTCTGACCTTTTCTTTAGTCTCCTCGACTAGCTCAACAGTGGTAAGGCGTCTCTCGCCTACCTCATCCCAGCACAACGGGGTACGACATTTCGTACCGTAGAGTGCCTCATAGGGTGGCATGCCGATGCTAGCCTGATAACTATTATTATACGCAAACTCCATCAGCGGTAAATGCCTGTACCAACTACCCCGAAAGTCCGTAACACAAACCTGAAGTAAATCCTCAAGCGTCTGAATGGTCCTCTCTGACTGACCATTTGTCTGTGGGTGATATGATGTACTAAAACTAGGCCGCGTGCCCAAAGCCTCTTGCATTCTGGGCTCAACATGCTTCTGCTGTGATTAAGGAGAAAATGTACGGACCGAGTAAATTTATTAGCTATCACCCAAATGGTATCATACTGTGCCAAAGTCCAATGCAACTCTACTACGAAGTCTATCGTGACATACTCCCACTCCCACTCAAGAATGGGAAAACAAAAAAAAAGGCTGTGAAGTACCAGCTAAACGCTGGTGCTCGGCCTTTTACCTATTGGCGAGCCAAACATCTTGCCACAAAATCCTCAATTTCTCGTTTCATGTTAGGCCACCAATAACTATCCCGAATAGTTCAATACATCTTGGTACTACCTAGATGAATGCTTAAGTTGAGGAGTGTGCCTCCTTAAGTATGGCCTTGCGGAAATCAATGTCAACTGAAATGCAAATCCGTTCTCTAAACACTATCTATCCGTTCTCTCAGAATCCGAAGTCTCTGACATGGTTGAACAAGGTCTGCTTGTCCTCATATCTAGCTAATGATGCTTCTTACACATCATTAACCACACTGACTCCTAAGGTACGGAGTCCCACCAATGAAGAGGGGTAAGCACTCTCTCTGTCATCTGAGAGGAAGACACTGAGCATGCTCCTCAACACTCTGCAAGCTGACTAGGATGTCATCAGTGGAAACGATAACAAATCGATCTAGGAAATTCATAAAAGACCCGATTATTCGGTCCATAAATGCAACTAGGACATTAGTCAGCCCAAATGGCATGACGAAGGACTCAAAGTGTCCATGCTGATACGGAATGCGATTTTTGAACAGATCCTCGACCCTAACCTATAACCGAGTATAACGCGATCAAAGATTTATCTTCGAAAAGACCTTATCACCGAGAAGCTGATAAAACAAATCATCGATGTGGGAAAATGAATATCAATCCTTGGTAATGACCTTAGTCAACTGCCAATAATCCATAACAAGTTTAAGTGTTCTATATTTCTTCTTTACAAATAGTACCAAAGCACCCTAAGGTGTGGTGCTTGGATGGATGAATTATTTATCTAACAATTTCTGTAGTTAAATCTTGAGCTCTCTCAGCTCAAATGGTACCATTTTATATGGCGGAATAGAAATAAGAGTACTCCCTAGAGCCAGATCAATCTCAAAATTGAACTTCCGAATAAATGATAATTAGGGTGGCTCCTTGGAAAATACTTTAGGAAACTTTTGTACCACCAGAATCTCATCAAGTCTCGGATTCTGTATGGTGGTATCGATCATATGTGTTAGATCTGTCATACATCCTCGACGTATTATACGTCTGGCTTTCCTCACTAATACAATACCACGGGGTAACACCCGTCTCTCACTCGCAAACGTCAGTGGTGGCCCTTCAGGCCTCCAAAAATCATCTTTCTTGATAAAACAATCTAAGGAAACTCTATAAGTATACAATTAATCTATCTCTAAGATGGCATCGAAATCTGTCATATCCAGTGGGATCAGATTTGCTCTCAGCACTGTCCCACCTGCCATGACATCATACTCTCTATATACGAATCTCTAACCAACTGCTCACCAAGAGGAGCGACAACTAATAGCTCCTCATCAAGTAACGATAACAGCCCATCCGACTGTTGAGCGAAAGAAACTCTCACATAAAAATAGTTCGACCTTGTGCCAATAAGAACACAAACGTCGACTCCATGTATTTCCATAGCACCAAGATTCAAAAAAATAAATAAATAAAATAAAATAAAATAAAATAAAAAGAATTTACTAAGAGTACGGAAAGAATAGGGATATACACCTGTATATCAAAATAGATAAGCCTCTAGTACTGTAACAATCATGTCTGTACATATCATCACAAAATACATGATTTCAAAAGAAACAGTGCATAAGGACCTCTAAACGGAAGGATCCGCAGGAGGATTACCCATGATCATATCTAGGTTTGCCAGAGCGTCCTCCTGAGTCATCACATACACAAGGGCCTGCACCCTCAACTACTCTCATGAAAACCTAATACTATATTGCTCCCGGCTACAGTCTGTGGAGCAGTGTTACTAGAATGCGCAGGTGATCCCTGCTGTCCTACATGTGGTGTATTCCGATGACTCGAAGCCAACTAACCTCCAAGTCACAAATCAGGGCATAAACTCCTGAAATGTCCCGGCTTCTCATAGTGGAAGCATGTAATAAGTGCTCTACATATTTATTCGAGCGTGGTGCTTGCCACATATGCGGCAAAGAAAAGGTCGCTGAGCAGTAACCTAGCTCGTGGCACTAGGACTGGTGATATAACCACTAGGGATATGGTCCCGCTAAAACTCCTTGAAATATCTGCGGTCGAATTCCATTAGGAAATCGCTTTGCCGCAATGGCTTATAGCCTCATCGCAAATAGCCTCCCATCAAGTGAGGGCTTCCCTATCGAATAGTTTCTCAGTTACTCGTAGACTATACTCCTCGCGCAAGCCTAGATCTATCAAGATCCGTCGGGTTCAGTTGACTCAGTGATGTGCTACCGTAGCATCACCAAGTCCAAAAATCTGTGCATCCCAACTGTCAAGCTACCGTGACTAGCTGGGTCATCTCGGGGATGCACCTAAGTATGGCGCAATTATTATCACTCAGATTCGAAACTGTAAGAAGAATGGCCACCGATGGACGATTTGGTGCCGCTTGAGTAAGAACTACTGTAGGAGAAATAAGCGCAGCCGTAGATATTGGCATTGCTATCAAAGGTGATGGGGTGACATCTGGACCCCATGTGCCGTGTACCACTCGTACTCTTACCCGAAAATATCAAGAGTAAATGGTGGAGACATTGGTATAATAGCCGGCTGAAAAGGTGTTGGAGAAAACACACACCTTGAGGATGCATTCTTCGGCACCGAAAGGGGCGCCAGAAATGAGGAAGTATCCTCGCTCTCTTTAAGTAAATCAAGGGGTACATATCTAGCGCTCCATGTAATCGTCATGGTTCCACAATATAAGAATTCTCATTAGGCATTGTTCAAGGATTAGGGTTAGTTATAACTAACCCCCTAAAATGAATGAAATCGTTAATTTAAGAACCATCTCCATTGGTTCCTTCTTTGAAAATGAAGAAATGCTAGGTTAGACAAGAATTAGTATCTAACCCCCTAAAATAGATAAACTCAATTCCTAAGACCATATGCAGGGATATAAATGACTATATGAAACTCTCATGCATTGAGAACTTTAAAAGCAAACACACTCAGGAATATTTTCAAGATTTTCTTCCTATATAGCGCCCAACCTGGCTCTGATACCAATAGAATTGTCACGCCCCAAACCGGGATCGTGAACAGCCGCCCATTGCCCTAGGATACCGGCTGTATTTTTACAAAAAATCAGACAGAACCTCCCCATAAATCGGAGGTTTCCCATGTATAATTAAACCTGTATAATCAAAATCAATCTATAATTTAAATAAATGGCCATCCCGGCCTCTCCAAAATCAACAAACACCACCGCCAACATCCAAAACAACACAAGGCTACAAGTTTCTAGCAGTCTTAGCCACAGACCTCTACTGTCCTGCCCAATTAGAGCATGAACAGCAGCCACACCGAGCGGACCTAAATTTTATGAAAGATACAATAATTTTCCCAAGTAAGACTCAAATACGTACAATCGCCTCAATGCAAAGGAAATATGAGAGTTAAATTATACAGTCATCCCAAAATAAGTACACGGCCAACTACGGACCTTAATGTCAAGACCTCGCAGGGTCGAACTAAATTAAGAGTTCATATTTCTATTTAAAATAAATCTCACCGTCGTGAACACCAAATCCGCTCTAGAGCCTGTAACGTCGCTCTATCATAATAAACCTGTCTGAGGAAGGAAAAGAGAGGGATGAGTATCATGGGAAGATACTCAGTGAGTGAGGGGGATAATATCAAGTATAAATAGCGTGAGTGAATAATTGGAGTGTCAAATAATATCATTTGAAACGAAAATTTACATTTCGCGACAAAACATGATATGTTTAGCAATTTCAAATCATTTAATCAATCACACGATAACAAATATGTATGCATCCATTTAAAATCAAGTTATTTCAGAGCGAGCCAAAAATAGTCCTGGCAAAGGTCAATCGTGACCAAGGATAGACGCATCGGGGGTTTTATTATGCATAGACTTTAAAACGCTCTCTACCCCGACGTTGGCCATGAGTTCGCTGGGGCTAACTCATCAACGTGTATAGGACCCCGCCCGGTGCTAGACGGTGGCGTCACACACGTCCTCCCCCTACGTGGGTTCAACCGGCCACGCTTGATGTTTGCGGATACCTCCTGCAGAAGCGTATCCGGGCAACCCGTACCTCTACAAACGCCCTTCGTAGCTACGGAATCATCATAGTATCACAAGGGCACAACGTTCCATAGTATCACAAGGGCACAACGTCCCAGGGCACAACGTCCCATAAGTAACATCATATCATCTCATAACTAGTGGGCATCCAACCCACATAGTTCATCAAAACATTTCAAATCTGCGTGCCAAAACGTTTCATCGAATCATTTCAAACAGCATATCAATGCGACGGTAGAAAAGGAATTTTAAAATTTCAAGTAATGGCACAATTATTGTTTCTTTTCAAACCATGGATGCATAGTAATTGTAATTATAATTCAAGACACTCCAATAATCACAAAACGGATTTGAAATTCAATGTCATACGTCAGGTCAATGCATATCAAAAGCATGTTTTATCAAAAACACGGTAGAAAATAAGTTTTACTATTTTATGCAAGAGATTAGAGTCCTACTCACATATCTAGGGAGGGTGGTCACTCCCTACTTTTCAATGACTCTCCAAAAGACAAACGTAATTAAATTATCAAATTTTATATCAAATAAAACCCTAATAAGGAAAAATTTATTCACACTGTGAAGTGAGTGCGTTTCTCTCACCTAGGGTTTCTCGGATCTTGGATCTAGCATTCGTTCGCCCGTCGGTTTAGTCTAAAACCTGAATGTTTCCAAATTTGAAACAATTGTGAGCAATTTAAGTCTAATTACTAAAGAATTTTGAAACCCTAGTGCGAAAATCGAAACTTTGAGTCATTTACCTTCGCAGAGGCTCGCGGACTGTCATGGGCCGTCGCGAGCTCGTGGGCCGCGAGCTGGCTGGCTGATGGGCTGGCGGGCCTGGTGGGCCTGCGGGCCTGGTGGGTCTAGTAGGCCGTGGGCCGGACTGGGCCGCGTGCTGGACTGGGCTGCAGTGGCTAGGGCTCGCGCTCACGCTCACGCAATGGGTCGCGTGCTGGAGCGCTCGCGCTCGTGCTGGGGCGCGCTCAAGCAGCGGATCGCGCGCTGTGCTCGTGTTGGGGCGTGCCGGAGTCGCGCAGGGGCTCGTACAGAAGCGCGTAAGGGCGCGCTGGTGCTCGTGCAGGAGCGTGCAGAGGCGCGCAGGGGGTCACGCGCTGCTCGCGTTGGGCTTGCGCTCTGCTTGCGCTGGGCTCGCGCGCTGCTTGCGCTGGGCTCGCGCGCTGCTCAGCTGGGCTCGTGCTGTTCGCGCTCGCGCTCGGGAGAGCTCGCAGTCGCGCGCAGTCGTGCGCAGTCGCGCGAAGGAGAGCGCAGTGGTGCTCGTGCAGGGAGGAGCTGTAGCGGCTCGCTCGCGGGAGGGAGGAGCTGCAGCGGCTGTGTGGCGCATGGCGATCTTCACGGCGGAGGATGGCAGCGGGAGGGAGAGAGAGACAGAGAGAGAGAGAGAGAGAGAGAGAGAGAGAGAGAGAGAGAGTGAGCCGCGGAGAGAGAGAAACAGTAAGGGAGAAGAAGAAGAAGAATAAAATGGTGGTGGTGGTGGTTGCTCGCGGTGGCGATGGCGAAAGGAGGCGCTGCCGTGGGCGAGGAAGCGGCGGGGAGAGGGGAGATGAAAAGTCGGAGAGAGTAAGAGAAAGAGGGAGAGAGAAGGGGGAAATGGAAGAAAAATTAGGGCTTTAAGCCCTAATTTTAAATTTCCTTTTTTTTTTTTTGGGTATTACATCTTCGATATGGACACCTGAATGTTAAAGGATTACAGCTGCTGGAACGAAAAGGTATGGTTCATGGACTTCCAAAAATTAAAACATGTGATATATGTGAAGCATGCATTTATGGCAAGCAGACTAGGAAGTCATTTCCTTCTGGAAAGGCATGGAGAGCCACAACATGTCTTGAACTAATTCATGCAGACCTATGTGGTCCCATGAATACAGAGTCATTTGGAGGGAGTTACTACTTTCTTTTGTGCACTGATGACTTTAGCAGGATGAGTTGGGTATATTTTCTGAAATCCAAATCAGAAACATTTGAGAATTTCAGGAAATTCAAAGCACTGGTTGTAAAGCAAAGTGGTGCAAGCATAAAAGTACTTCGCACAGACAGAGGTGGTGAATTTATTTCAAAAGAATTGAATCATTTCTGTAAGGAGAATGGAATTCATAGGGAGATGACAGCGCCATATACTCCAGAGCAAAATGAAGTAGCAGAACGTAAAAACAGAACTGTGGTGGAGATGGCAAGAAGTCTGTTGAAAGGGAAAGCACTTACAAATTCATTCTGGGCAGAAGCTGTAGCAATAGCAGTATATCTGCTGAATCTTTCCCTACAAAAGCAGTTCAGAATTATACTCCATTGAAGCATGGAAAGGAACTAAACCAACTGTAAGTCATTTAAGAATCTTTGGTTGTATTGCTTATGTTTTAGAAAATCCTCAAAACCGCAAAAAAAATTAGATTAAAAATCAGAAAAATGTATTTTCATTGGTTATTGTGCTGAATCCAAGGCATATAAAATGTATAGCCCCATTACTGGCAAGATAATTGTCAGTAGAAATGTAGTATTTAATGAGGAAGCAGGCTGGAGCTGGGGAGATAGTAACAACAATGAGGAAGACCAGTCTCAAATTCCATTGGTCGAGGAAAACTCAAACTCAACTTCAGTTGACTCACCAACTTCTACTCCAAATGTAAGCAGTCCAACAACTCCACAAAATACAACCTCAACAATCAACAATTCAAATGAGTCTTTAGAGGAGATGCAACCAAGAAAATTCAGATCACTGAGAAAAATGTATGAATCTCAAGAGTTTGCTTTCTTAGTCCCGGATCCTACAACTTATGCAGAGGCAGCAGAAAGAGAGGAGTGTAGAAGGGCAATGAAGGAGGAACTCATGTCCATTCAAAGGAACTCAACTTGGGAACTAACAGATTTGCCTAATGAGAAGAATACAATAGGCTTAAAATGGATATTCAAGACAAAATTTCATGCAAATGGATGTGTTCAAAAGCATAAGGCTCGGTTGATCGTGAAAGGTTACTCTCAACAGCAAGGAATCAACCACGAAGAGACTTTTTGTCCTGTAGCACGATTTGAGACAGTAAGAATGCTCTTAGCATTGGCAGCACAACTCAGGTGGAAAGTGTACCAATTTGACATCAAATCAGCATTTTTGAATGGTGAAATTGAAGAAGAAGTTTATGTCTTGCAACCAAAAGGGTTTGAGATTAAAGGAAAAGAAGAAAAGGTGTACAAACTAAGGAAAGCTCTATATGGCTTAAAGCAAGCTCCAAGGGCATGGTACAGCAAAATTGATGCATATTTTTAGCCAACTGGCTTTGTAAGGAGTGAAAATGAGCCTACTCTTTATTTAAAGAGGCAAGGTATCACTGATTTTATGATAGTTTGCTTATATGTTGATGATATAATCTACATGGGGTCATGTTCAGGACTTGTAGAAGAATTCAAATCCTGCATGATGAGTAGCTTTGAAATGACAGACTTGGGATTGCTGCACTATTTTCTTGGACTGGAAATACTGCAAGATGAAGCTGGGGTGTTCATTTCTCAAAAGAAGTATGCTACAGATCTGCTAAAGAAATTCAATATGTCCAACTGCAAGATGGTGGCTACTCCAATGAATGTGAATCAAAAATTGCAGTAGGAAGATGGGGCAGAAGAAACAAATCAGAAACAATTTAGAAGTTTGGTTGGTGGATTGATATATTTAACACACACACAAGACCAGATATTTCATTCTCAGTTGGAGTTGTGTCAAGATTCATGAACAATCCATCAAAGCAACACTATGGAGTAGCAAAGAGGATCTTAAGGTATATTGCAGGGACTTTGAGTTATGGAATTTGGTATACTCATGTAACCAATTTCAGATTAGTTGGCTACACCGATAGTGATTGGGCAAGCTCAATAGATGATAGAAGAAGTACTTCCAGAAATGTGTTTGGGCTAGGATCAGGTGCAATCACGTGGAATTCAAAGAAACAAGCAACAATAGCTTTGTCAACAGCAGAGGCAGAGTATGTGGTTGTCACTACAGCAGCTTGTCAATGCATTTGGCTTAGGAGAATGTTAAATGAGTTGCATCAAAAGCAAGTTAAGGGGACTGAACTTTATTGTGATAATAAATCAACAATTGCTATGGCAAAGAATCCAGCATTTCATGGGAGAACAAAGCACATTGAGTTGAGATTTCATTTCATTCGAGAATTGGTGGCCAAAGGAGAAAAAATTATGAAGTTTTGTCATACTGAAGTTCAAATTGCAGACATCTTCACAAAGGCTCTATCAAGTCAAAGACATGCTTATCTCAGGACACTGCTTGGAGTGTGTGATTTTGGATTAAGGGGAAGTGTTGGAGATATGATCCAAAATCTGCTACAGAAAAATTTTGAAATGGATTTTCCGTAGTTGTTAAGTTGTTAGCTATTAATTAGGAGTTGTTTCATGAGCAAATCAAATAATATTTAGGTCCTTATTTTTCTGCATTCTAGTTATTTGTAAGCCTATAAATGGGCACTTATGTTAGTCCTGTGTGGTTAGGAGAAATAAATAAAAAGGGCATTCTGCTTTATTCGTAAATTCTTCCATTCTCTCCTTTTGTCAGTAGCATAATCACTCCTCTTAAAACAAACATTTTTATGTTGGAGATATGATCCAAAATCTGCTACAGAAAAATTTTGAAATGGATTTTCCATAGTTGTTAAGTTGTTAGCTATTAATTAGGAGTTGTTTCATGAGCAAATCAAATAATATTTAGGTCCTTATTTTTCTGCATTCCAGTTATTTGTAAGCCTATAAATGGGCACTTATGTTAGTCCTGTGTGGTTAGGAGAAATAAATAAAAAGGGCATTCTGCTTCCTTCGTAAATTCTTCCATTCTCTCATTTTGTCAGTAGCATAATCACTCCTCTTAAAACAAACATTTGGTATCAGAGCTTTTATCCAAATCTTTACCAAATATTCTTGAAGTTCAACCAAGTGTAGTAGCCTTAGATACATGCAATTTTTGCTGATGCTAGGGAACAATCCATTAGAAAGCTGTGCTTCAATATCACAAAGCAGGAGTTTGAGAAGTGCAATATGAACTTTTCCGAGTGGTAAAGAATCCTTGTCGTGAAATGTTTGAGCAAATGCATCAAGGGTAAACGAGCATATATCAAGTTTTATAGCATAAGTGTAGATGAAATGGAGGACCTTGAACAGTTTCTTGACAAGTTCTGGAGAAGAATCCCAGGGTTGGATGGAGTGGTTTCTTCATTTTGACAGACTCTAGAGGGAATGCAGCCAGCAAATCTTTGCAAAGAGAACAACCATGCAATGAATTGGCAGCAAAATGGGTGCAGGATTTTACTGCATGTAACTCTCTTAGCTCCAGCTCCTCATCATCCACTAGCACTGCAGCTGATTCAATATTTTCTGGAGGTTTTGCCATTTCTAGAGCAAGTTCACATCTTGTTCTTTGTGGCCTCTTCTTAATGGCCTCTTTTTCACATTCCAACTTTCTCCTATAAATAGGAGCTTTCTTCTTATTCTCTGGAATTTTCTTTTGTATTTGTCTCCATTTAACCGCAGGACATCGCTGACGTAGTTTCTTCTCTTGAATTATTTGTTCTCTGCCAGCAAATCTAAGTCCGGTAGGAAAATCACCAACATTAGGGTTTGTTGCTCTCCAAACTGTCATGAGGCCTTTCCCAATGCCGTGTTTCTTCACAGGAACACTTGTCTCATTGGGATATGCAACAACAAGGTCAACACCCCACAAGGAGTTAAACTCCTCAATAGATACGAGCATTAACATAAATATATAAGACCAGCAATTTCATTGCTGGTCTCCAAGGAAGACATGAGCATTAACCAAGCTTGGATTCCACTAATACTTGTCTCAAAGGATATGACAAGTATCAATTAAATCCAAACCTCAAAAGAATAGTACAATAGTTTTCCTTTCAAGAATGAAACTATATCAAGTTTCAAGATAATAGAATCCACTACCAATACCTATCGTGGATCACCAAAAGATCTCTGAATCAGCCAATACCAGCCTAAGTCTATCTTTCCTCTGAAAAGGATTTAAAGGAGGGGTGAGTAATGAAAATACCCAGTGAATGGAGTGCAGTGGCATAGAACATATAAATGAGGGGTGAGGGTGGTAATGCCAAATACATATATCAACTGTTATTCAATACAATAAATAAAATCATTTTCATATAAACAATCGTATCAAATTTTCATGATTCAATTATGCAGTCCCACGACTTAAATTTCATTTGCACAATTTTGGGGTGACCGAAAGCAATATCCTACGCCATTGACAGGATCCGTCAAGGGATTTTCTATAATTTTTTATAAAATCTCCTCCACCTTGGCCTTGGCCCGAAGCTTCGTAGGATGCTACCACGTTATTTGACAGCCTGAGGAGACTCTCTAACCTGCCTACCACCAAGCTAAATTAAATAGCTTTAGCCACGCTACCCCAAACGGCGCGGTCCATGGCAAAACTTAGACTATAGTCATTTTTCCCAATACTATGTTACCAAACTCAATTTATCAATCAATGCATGCTCAATGCATGCTCAAAAATAAGGCAGAGTAATATTTCACAATTCACATGAGTATCCCAAAGTAACATGGTGCAAAAAATTTAATAATCAAGTTCAAGAGTCATGGATATTTCGCAAATTTCATTTCACACATACCACAATCACAAAATAATTTCAATTTCATTTGCAAATTCATTTCAGAACTCAAATTATAAATAATAACTGAAAATAGTTTACTCATTCATATACACATAACCATCCACTCACTTTTAGGGAGGTGATAATAAACAAATTGTCATTTTTATTGTTGATATTACGATTTGATTTTAGATTGATTAGTGTTCTAATAAATATTTTTATGACATTTTTATTTTTAGGGATAAAAAATGGAGATTGGATCAAAATGGGTTTAATGAGGCAATTTTGAAAGATTAATGGTTCAAGATATCATTTGGGGTTACAAAGGAAAGAAAAAAACTACCAAAGAGTGGAAATTTTTATTTTAGAAATTTTTATTTTAAGTAAAAATTGTTGTTAGGAGTAAAATCTTTTACTTTCCTATTTTGGTGGATCTTTTCCTTATTTTTTGGTTAGAAGAATCTTGGAGACCTAGAGCACTAAAAGAAGGACTCTTCTCATTAACCCTAGATGGCACTATTCACGTCTACTGTTCACGGCACTGTTCATCCAACTATAAAAGGAGGTGGCGGCTGCACATTCTCATTCCTCTCTTTAGGTTTTAGGTTTTATTTTTTTTCTTTCTTTTATTTTTTTTGAAGAATATTGTTTTTTCTTTTATTTTTTCTTTTGTTTATTCTCAAGAACATGATTACCATGAGTGGCTAGTTTTATTCTGATTCAAGGGAAGGTTCATTGATTGTCTTTACTGTAAAGTTATGTACTTTACTTAAATTCTTGTATTTTTAATTCAAGTATTCGTCGGTTTTTGATTTATTTTTATGAAAGATTGGTATTGGTTAATCTGACAATTTAATTCAATATCAATTTTTTTACTGCATCCAGGATTTCAGTGAATTGTCATGAATGAATAGTACAAGTAGCAAATAGGTTATTTATATTTATAGGTCGTTACCAATATTCATTTTAACCTAAAGAATGGATGGAACAAAATCGAATAATTGTACGGCTATCCTGGTTATTTGTATTTTGGTTTAACTATTTTCACAGAATTTAATATTGTCATTATATTGATACGGAATGCTATCGTATCCAGTCGATTAATGATAAGTTTTGATTAGATACTGGGTTTGGTCAATTAATTTAGGAAAATGCAAGATTTATTATTGGCTATCCTAATAAATCTTAAGTTAAATATTTGAGTCGTAAGAATAATATTTTTTAACTAATAATCAATGAAACAATCAAATGTGTGAACTCTTAGATCGAATGTTTAGCACATTGCGTTTCTTCTCCAATTTTTAGTTTTTTTTGCATATTTGATTTGTCTTTTAATTTTAGTTTTTTATTTTTGAGTTAGGAATTTATTTTATTAACTCCCCCATTTTATTTTTAGCCATAACTAAGAATTTAAATCAACATAGTTCTCGTGGGATTCGACCTGGTACCACTACTACTACAAGTTGTTGCATTGGGGGATCAGTATTAATTTTGAAGGGATTCGACGACCCGACCAGGAGGGTATTCACTCCCAATACCAAAATTTAATCCAATAAAATCCTCTTTTTCTTTTTAGGCTCCAATTGTCTTGCCTAAACCAAAAATTCACAAATACATTGTCAACTCACCAGACTTTAATTCAGCTGCCAATGCTTTTTCAACCGCTAAATATGAATTTGAAGAACCAAACCATGACCCCTGTGCTTGCAGAAAAGCACTAGTGACTTTTTTTTGTGACTTTCGCCATTTGTTCAGGGGAGAAAAGAATATATATATATATAAATTTTAACACTGCATACCCATCAAGGTTTCAGGATTTAAATATGTCATTTTTGGAATGAATATCTCCATTATCATGGAAGTGTATTAAAATGAGTAAAATCATGAAGAAAAATAATTAACAAAGTCAAAACCTATATCTGGAAGTAATAAAGCAGACTACGTTTCCTTAAGCACCATGTTGCAGTTCTTAATTATCTTTCGCATTTCTGAAACTATGTAGCTTCTTTATTTCACCAAAATAAGTATAAGGAAATCTTTTATTTTTTCTAAATTACTTAACCATCATGTTGAGAGTTTACTGGAAAGTGAAGCCTGAATGAAGCAAATAACATCACTAATAATTCCTAAAATTCCAACAATAGTCTATAATATAGCAAAAATGAAACTAGACTCAAGGTTAGGGAGTGAAAATACCACGATTTCATCACCGGATTGAATTTTGGGTTTGGGTTTCAAAAACCCTAATTTTCTCCCTTTGTAGAGCAACCCTAGATCTTTCTGTTTAATCCTCTGTTCCTTGAGTTTAATTAAAGTTTTGGAAGTCCATAAGATGAATTTAATGGAGAGTGGTTGATTGATAGGAGATTGAACAAGAGAGGGAGAAGGAGACGAACACAAAGCATGAAGAGAGAAAGTCAGGAGCAGGAGAGGAGAAGAGAAAAAAGAAAGAAGAAGAAGAAAAAGAAAGAAAAAGAAAAGGCGAGAAAAATGTGAGTGGTGGTGGGACCCACCCTTTTTTTTTCCTTTTTTTTTTTCCTTTTTTTTGTTTCTCTTCTCTCGGTGTTATAACACTTAACCCGCTAAAACAAATTTCGTTCTCGAAATTTCAAAATACAAGTTATACATCAAAAAGCTACGGGTGTTGCTTCCGTATTGATTCTTCAGTCTCCCAAATCTGTTCTTCCACTCGGTTGTTTCTCCACAATACTTTCACCATTGGAATTTGCCTATTCCTTAATTGCTTGAGTTGTTGATCTATAATTTGTATTAGTTGCACTTTGAAACTCAGATCTGGGTTCAACTCTATCGGAGGACATTTAATTACATGAGAAGCATCTGGCAAATACTTCTTTAACATTGACATATGAAATACATCATGAATTTTCTCCAAACTTGGAGGTAATTCCAATTGGAAGGCCACATTTCCAACCCTCTCAAGGATCTTGAATGGTCCAATATACCTTGGATTCAATTTGTCTCGTTTTCTGAATCGAACTACACCCTTCCAAGGTGAAACCTTAAGGAAAACCACATCTCTGACCTTGAATTCCAAAGGTCTTCTTTTTTTATCGGCATAGCTCTTCTGCCTATCTTGAGCCGCTTTCATTCTCGCCCGAATCACCTTCACCTTTTCTGTCGTCTATACTTTCAATCTTTCTCTCTCCAATCTCGTTCCAACACAATGGGGTATGACACTTCATTCCGTAAAGGGTTTCATAGGGAGGCATCCCTATGCTACCTTGATAATTGTTGTTGTAGGAAAATTCAACAAAAGGAAGGTGTTTATCCCAACTATCTTGAAAATCCATAACACATGCCCTAAGCATGTCTTTCAGTGTTTGAATGGTGCATTCTGATTATCCATCAGTCTGAGGGTAGAAAGAAGTACTAAATTTTAATTTAGTCCCTAAGAACTCATATAGCTTTGGCCAGAATCTAGAAGTGAACCGAGGATCACGGTCCAATACAATCGACACCGAAACCCCTGAAGTCGGATAATTTCATCAATATATAGTTTAGCTAGTCTTTCCAAGGAATAAGTATTCTAAATCGGCAAGAAATGAGCTGACTTGGTGAGACGGTTTATAATCACCCATATGGCATCGTGACAGCTCGGGGTACGTGGCAATCCTACCATGAAATCAATAATGACGTGCTCCTATTTCCATTCAGGTATAGGAATGGCTAAAGTGTCCCAGCCGGTTTTTTATGTTCAGCCTTGATTTGTTGACACACTAAACACCTTGCTACAAATTTGGCTATTTCCCACTTCAATCCCGACCACCAATAAGTTTCTTTGATGGTTCGGTATATTTTAGTACTCCCGGGATGCATAACATAAGCCGAAGAGTGTGCTTCCTCAAGAATGGCTTTCCGAAACTTATCAGTTTTGGGAACACAAATCCGTTTCCCATATATCACCATGTCAACCTCCCTAATATGAAAATCACTAGTTTCACCCTTACGATATCTGCTTTAGCTCCTCATCAGT
Organism: Dillenia suffruticosa; assembly: GCA_033439265.1. Classification (NCBI taxonomy): domain Eukaryota; kingdom Viridiplantae; phylum Streptophyta; class Magnoliopsida; order Dilleniales; family Dilleniaceae; genus Dillenia; species Dillenia suffruticosa. The sequence goes on from JAVTVX010000027.1 coordinate 7,876,504, forward strand.
TGCCTGGAGCTTTTTAATACGGTCCACTAGGGTTGGTTGAACTTCAAACTTCGCCAGTAATGCACCATTGTCATCATAAGCAAATTTGGCTCCAAGAGCATGAAGTCCAACAAGGCATGAGAGATAAGAACTTGCTTAAGAATAAGAAGCTGATGATTTGCGGCTCAGAGCATCCGCAACTATATTTGCCTTACCGGGTGATAGTCAATCACCAAATTATAGTCTTTAATCAGGTCTAGCCATCTTCTTTGTCTCAAGTTGAGCTCCTTTTGGATAAGCAAATATTTGAGACTCTTGAATCGGTAAAAATTCCACAGGTGGCTCCGTATAAGTAATGTCGCCAAATCTTTAAGGCAAATACAGTAGCAGCAAACTCTAGATCATGGGTAGAATAATTTAGCTCGTGCTTTTTTAACTGTCGGAAAGCGTAGGCGATAACTCTGTCGCTCTGCATCAAGACGTATCATAACCCCTATTTACTGGCATCGCTATAGACAATATAATCACTATTAGCAATGGGTAGAGCGAGTATAAGAGCCGACGTGAGTCTCTTTTTGAGTTCTTGAAAGCTCTACTCACATTTATCTATCCATTCAAATTTAATTCCCTTCCGTATCAAACTAGACAACGAAGCTGCAATTCTGGAAAAACACTTTATAAATCTTCGGTAGTATCCAGCCAAACCGAGAAAACTACGCATCTCGGTGACATTCTTGGGTTGTTCCCATTTCAGAATTGCCTTAACTTTCTTTGGATCAATAAATATTCTTTCTCCGGATACCACGTGTCCCAAAAAGCCAATTCCCTTCAGCCATAATTCACACTTTGAGAACTTAGCAAACAATTGCTTATCTCGGAGGGTCTGCAACACAATCCGAGGATGATTTAAATGCTCTTCATCATTCTTGGAATACACCAAGATGTCGTCAATGAAGACAATGACGAACATGTCAAGATAAGAATGAAAGACTCGGTTCATGAGATCTATGAAGGCTGCCGGAGCATTCGTTAGGCCAAAAAGCATCACCAAGAATTCATAATGCCCGTACCGTGTCCTAAACGCAGTCTTGAGGACATTATCTTCCTTTATTCGTAATTGATGATAGCCAGACCTTAAATCAATCTTTGAAAAGACACTTGCCCCTTGGAGTTGATCAAACAAGTTATCAATTCTCGGTAAGGGGTATTTATTCTTGATGGTCACCTTGTTAAACTACCGGTAATCAATACACAATCAGAGTGTGCCATCTTTCTTCTTCACGAATAGAACCGGAGCACCCCAAGGTGAGATACTCGATCGAATAAATCCCTTGTCCAATAGTTCTTGTAGTTGAACTTTTAACTCCTTAAGTTCCGCAGATGACATCCTATACGGAGGAATGGAAATAAGTGCGGTGCCGGAAATCAAGTCAATAGCAAAACCGAACTCCCGAACTAGAGGTAAACCTGGTAACTAGTCCGGGAAACATCCAGAAATTTATTCACTACTGGGACATTCATCAGTTCCAGACTTTGCACAGTCGTATCAATTATATGAGCAAGATAAGCTCCACAACCCTTGTGCACTAGTTTCCGTACATCCAATGCCGAGATTATACAACTCGATAAAACCCGCCGTTCACCAACAAATACAAGCGGAGGATATTCCGGTCTACAGAACTCTACCTCCTTCGTGAAGCAATTTACTAATGCTCTATGAGGGTGCAGCCAATCCATGCCCAATATAGCATCGAAATCTCTCATTTCCAACGGAATCAAATTCGCTTTAAGAATTTCTCCATTTACCTCTACTTCACAGGCCTTGAACACGGTGTTTCTGTACAACCGTTCTCCCAATGGAGTGACAACTAATAATTCCTCTTCGAGTGGGGCCAAAGGTTTATTCAAATGCTTGGCAAACTTAGTGCTGATAAAAGAATTATTAGACCCAGTATCAATTAAAACACGAGTTTCAACACCAAAAATTTTTATCATACCTATACATACAAAAAATAAGGATCAAATTCCAAAATTAATCGAATAAAATCAGAATTTAAAACCCTCAATGTTATCAAATCATCATCAATATCAAAATCACCTCAATTCTCCGTAATATCATGCAAAATCTCTAATATACCTCACATTCAGAATTAGCAACTAAGATCTCATAATGTTCTAAAATATTAAGTTCAGGTTCTAAGAGATTTACTTGTGACTATGTCAGGGTTGTTCTGGGCCTCCTCATTAGCCATTGCGTAGATTCTGGTATGTGCCCTCATTTGCGGATGCTGAACTGGAGCAGTTACAATATTGCTTCTAGTCCCTACCTGAGATGTACCAACTGAAGGTAGAACATAAGTGTTTGCTTGGCTGCCCATCATTCCACTAACGCGATCCCTCCTTATCTGACCTCCTCATCCTAATTCCGGGCAAACCTTGTAGAAATGGCCTTCCTTTTCGCATTAGAAGCACCTCTTGGGTGCTTGGCAAACCCCAAAATGGAACTTATCGCAGTGCTTGCACGGTTCCTTCCTATTTCCCATTGATTGGCTTCCCAAAACAACACTAGAGGTAGGGGCTTTAAATTCAGATACGCGTTGGCTTTGAGGAGAGCTAACCAATCCTGAAACAAATCCACCACTGAAGGAGCCCATACTTCTACTCTTCTTAGAACTTTGGCCCAGTATGAAACAGCTGGGCCTCTTTCTTTTCCCTTACTCTCAGACTTTTCCCCCTTTCAGTCACCATTTTCTTAGCCCTTAGGGCCAAATCCAGAACATCTTGAAATATGTGCCCTTTTGTGATTGACATCTTCTCTCTTATGTTCAGATTCAGACCCGATTCGAATTTCGCATATACGGACTCCTCGAAGTTTACAAACTCCGGAACATAAATAACAAGTTCCCTTAATTCTGATTCGTAATCAGACACCGTCTTGTTTCCCTAAACAAGCTTGAAGAATTCCTCTCTCTTCTGGTCCTTATAGAACTGAGTGTAATATTTTTCTTCAAAAGTTCTCAGCAAATCTGTCCAAGAGAGAGGTGTGGTTAACCTGGCATTCTCATTCTCCCACTAGGTTCTGGCTCCCTTGTCCAACAATTTCACCGCCGCCCATAACTTTATCTCATCACTTAATCTCATATCAGTGACAGTCTCCTAAACTCGGCCAATCCATTCCTTGGCCACTGAGGCATCATAGGTGCCTGAAAAAGTGTCGCATCCGAGCTGTCTTGCCTCTTTGAGTAGCTTTGACAACTCAACTATAGGACGTTCGGTTGATGTAACAACCGGTAGAGTAGATGCTGTGGGAATACTAGGTGCTACAGCCAGTGTAGAAAGAGGAACCGGCGGAGGAACAGAAGATTGGGGCGGAGCTTGATACTGTGCCCCGAAAGAACTCCACCACTCCATCACTTGCTGGAGGGCAGCAATAGGAGGTGGAGGAACCCCGGTTGAAGGAGCTGGGTGTGTGCTCGTGGTTGCTAGAAAAGAAGTCGGAGCATGTGAGGATGACTCATCTTCGCACTCAGGAGGAGGAATCTCACTAATATTCCTCGTCCTTTGTCTATGCGGCATGATTCCTATAAAAAGAGACATTATGCTTAGCCCACTAAATTAGGCATGTGGCTAGGTATTTAACCCCCTAAAAATAAATTGAGTCCTAGCCCTTTTTGATCCATGGAAGGCTTTTGTACATCCTTTAAACATTCTTTTAAAATCTGAAATTTCAAAAGAAAAATACTTTTAAAACCTTTAGAAACCTTTGGGACATTTGGAAATAGTTCAAATCTTTAAACATTTAAAATCGTGAGCCTACGCTCTGATACCAATAGAATTGTTACGCCCCGACCCTCCTGTCGAGCACGCAACAACCGTCGCGTTATCTCAGCATACGGGCATGACCTCTCCATATACCAAGATAGCGCAAGGCATTCCAAATTTACAATAAATTTTCGAAAACGTAAAACCCATCAAAATAAGAAATCAAAGAATCAATACACATGCAAAGAGCCCATCCGGCTCATCCCTGTGCATGCAAACATACATCAGTACACATTTAGAGAGGGGTTCCTGTACATGCAATGCATGCAATGTGGCCTACCTAACCATTCCAAAGTTTCACATAATTCACGATCTCAAAATATTTCAACCATTCCAATAAAAGTCCAAATATCCCAAATAAGAATAATAAGTTTTGCAAAGATAAGTTTTAAACAAAATTGGATACTTTCCATGTGAACCAATCTTGGATTCCACCAATACTTGTCCCAAAAGATATGACAAGTATCAATTAAATCCAAATCTCAAAAAAAGAATAGTATAATAGTTTTCCTTCCACGGATGAAACTATATCAAGTCTCAAGAGAATAGAATCCACTTCCGATACCTATCATGGATCACCAAAAGATCTCTAAATCAGCCAATACCAGCCACAGTCTATCCTTCCTCTGAAAAGAATTTAAAGGAGGGGTGAGTATTGGGAATACCCAGTGAGTGGAGTGCAATGGCATAGAACATATAAATGAGGGGTGAGGGTGGTAATGTCAAATACATATATCAATTGTTATTCAATTCAATAAATAAAATCATTTGCATATAAACAATCATATCAAATTTTCATGACTCAATTATGCAGTCCCACGACTTAAATTTTCATTTGCACAATTTTGGGATGACCGAAAGCAATCTCCTACTAACGGCCGTTGGCAGGATCCGTCAAGGGGTTTTCCATAATTTTTTATAAAATCCCTTCCACCTTGGTGTTGGCCCAAAGCTTCGTAGGGAGCTACCATGTTATCCGGTAGCCTGAGGAGGCTCTCCAACCCGCCTACCACCAAGCTAAATTAAACAGTCTTAGCCACGCCACCCCAAACAGCCCGGTCCGTGGCAAGACTTAGACTACTGTCATTTTTCCTAGCACCATGTTACCAAACTCAATTTATCAATCAATGCATGCTCAAATATAAGGTAGAGCAATATTTCACAATTCACATGAGTATCCCAAAGTAACATGGTGCAAAAAATTCAATAATTAAGTTCAAGAGTCATGGAAATTTTGCAAATTTCAGTTCAGACATACCACAATCACAAAACAATTTCAATTTCATTTGTAAATTCATTTCAGAACTCAATTTATAAATCATAACTGAAAACAATTTACTCATTCATATGCACATAACTATCCATTCACCTCTAGGGAGGGTATTCACTCCCAATACCAAAATTTAATCCTATGAAATCCCCTTTTTCTTTTTAAGCTCCAATTGTCTTGCCTAAACCAAAAATTCACAAATACATTATCAACTCACCAGACTTTAATTAAGCTGCCAATGTTTTTTCAACCACTAAATATGAATTTGAGAACCAAACCATGACCCCTGTGCTTACAGAAGAGCACCAATGACTTTTTTTTGTGAATTTTGCCATTGGTTCAGGGGAGAAAAGAAAATACATATATATAAAAATTTTAACACTGCGTACCCATCAAGGTTTTGGGATTTAAAGATGTAATTTTTGGAATGAATATCTCCATTATCATGGAAGTGTATTAAAATGAGTAAAATCATGAAGAAAAATAATTAACAAAGTCAAAACCTATATCTGGAAGTAATGAAGCAGACTACGTTTCCCTAAGCACCATGTTGCAGTTCTTAATCATCTTTCGCATTTCTGAAACTATGTAGCTTCTTTATTTCACCAAAACAAGCATCAGGAAATCTGTTATTTGTTCTAAATTACTTAACTATCATGTGGAGAGTTTACTGGAAAGTGAAGCCTGAATGAAGCAAATAACATCACTGATAATTCCTAAAATTCCAACAATAGTCTGTAATATAGCAAAAATGAAACTAGACTCAAGGTTAGGGAGTAAAAAATACCTTGATTTCGTCGTCGGATTGAATTTTGGGGTGGGGTTTAAAAAACCCTAATTTTCTCCCTTTGTAGAGCAACCTTAGATCCTTCTGTTTAATCCTCCGTTCCTTGAGTTTAATTAAAGTTTTGGAAATCCATAAGGTGAATTTAAGTGGAGAGTGGTTGATTGGTGGGAGATTGAACAAGAGAGGGAGAAGGAGACGAACACAGAAGCACGAAGAGAGAAAGTCAGGAGCAGGCGAGGAGCAGAGAAAAAGGAAAGAAGAAGAAAAAGAAAGAAAAAGAAAAGGAGAGAAATGTGAGTGGTGGTGGGACCCACCTTTTTTTTTACTTTTCTTTTTTTTTCCTTTTTTTTGTTTCTCTTCTCTCGATGTTACATGGGATTATTCCCATTTTCCATATATGGAAAAACGCCCCACATGGGCATTAATTCCATCATCTCTCACTTACACACGAGAACATTTTTATCCGTCTCGAGATCACAACTCATGCGATCTCCTATATCACCTTACTGGATTTTCATACAAGATTGGGTGTCGTGTGACTAACGAGTACACCTGCAAGCAAAGATTTCTCGATACACCTATTAGGATGTCGTACGACTGGCGAGTGCACCTGCAATTATGAACTTAGGCACATAGAACTTCAATTTTCCCAACAGAGAACCAAAATTTGAAGCACAATTTGCCAATCTTGAGCTCAAGTAATCCCGGGTTCGAGCTCGGGTTCGGGCTTTGGGGTCATCTCGAGCTCGAGCTCGGGCTCAAGCTTGGGTATCATGTCAAGCTCGGTCTCGGACTCGGGTATCATGTCGAGTAGTTTCGGGCTCGGACTCATTCAGATCTCAACAAACTCGGGACATTCGAGCTCGAGCTCCTCGATAACACTTCAAGTCAAGCTTAAGCTCTAGAATTATGGGTTCGACGAGCTCGAGCTCGAGTATTGTGATACCCGAGCTCGACCCGAGTGTCATAACACCCCTAGGTGAAACTAGAGAAATAACTTTCATATTTGAATACTAGTAATAAACCTTGCTTCATTAACCAGATTCATCAATTCAATTTACTGTCAACTTCCAATATGTATAGCAACATGTATAAGAGTATTGCTCACCAGATTACTAATATTTTGATTTTGTTCCACTATTCATTCCATCATAAAAGTCATCTTTTCGTTCTCAGATCTGGTTGAATGCACACGTTGTGATGGTGTTGTAACTTTCCCCACACATCTGATTCTTCCCCTTGAATCAAACCCTTTAATTTTAGATACGATATCACTTTCCTAAAATAAATTCGAAATTTCTACTTAGCCTTCTTTACTGTCAATAGATGTCATTCCACTCTTCATTATTTCCTTTGAGTAGTAAAATGAATCAAATATCAATATCTCATAAACATATCAATTAGAATTACATAAAAATAATCATTCATACCATAACTTCTTATACTTCTAATCGCGTTCTACTTATAATATAAAGTTCAGTTTTAGAAGATTTCGTCTCAAATTGTCTCATCTGTAATGATAAAAATAAACCATTTTGAAGTATTACGTGATAAAATTAATTACAAGTAAAATAAAATATGAATTGTTTATATTTTCTTATGTATGAACTTGGCACATGATTTCGATACTAAGTAATGTGGATCAGTCAACTTTGCATGACATTATAAATTTCTTTTACTAATTTCCTAACCCAAAGAAAAAAGTATTAGAATACAAGTGGATTGCAGTAGTAAGAAAAATAACTTGTACCTTTCGTTTATCACTCAACCAGAAAGTAACAAACTCCATGTACTGATTTGGATCAACCTTTCATCTTCTATTCTTTTGATATTTTCATCTATTTCAAGTAAATCATTGAATCACTTTGATTTCAAAATATTTTTAAAACTCTTCCATTTTTTAGTGTCATCTCTGAGTGGTTTGAAAGTAATCTTTGACTACAATTGAAATATGTAAGAAATAAAATTTAATATATTAATTTCCATCTATGTCATTATGCGATTGAGTAATAAAGCTAGATATTGGTATAATTTCTCATATGTTTTCTTTATATTCTGTTGGTATATCATGTCAAATTTTATAGTTTATTGAAGCAATCGAATGCACTCTGACTATAGAGCTAAGAAATCTGGTAAATATTTCTATTACAAAAATTTAAAATCTTTCGAAACGCAGTGGAACCCAAAGTGATTTGTTTTTAAGAAAAAAAAAATGTGATTATCTTTTGATAAAATTTTGCAAATCATTTGTCTTGTAAACTTGTTGAATATATGTTATAAAGAGTTTTAGTGAAAGTTTGAGTGAGAGATTTAGATAGGTTAGGAGAGTAAAGTTTTTTATTTTTGATTGAAAATATTTGATAATGAGATTTTGGTTGAATTAGAAGCTTTGATAGTTTTGAGAGGAGGAGAGCTTTTGGAGGGAAGGAAAAGTTTTGATAGTTTGCAGGAGATGATTTATGGTATAGTTGGTTTAATTACTTTATCGCCATTTTCACAAATAAAATTTCAAAACCCGCCATCTGTTTCCCACTTTTTTCACTCTTTTACTCTTTCCCGCCTTTTTTCATTATTACATACTTTTGTGTTTTTGTTTTAGTCATTAGCACGCTACATTTCATGTAATTGTTACCTATTATTACTATATTATTACTATATTTAAAACATACCATATACATATCATACTTTAATTTCATATCATTACATTATTTAAATTAATAATATTAATTATACCATACACATCACTATACATAATTCATATTTAGATTTTATAAATGAGAAATGTGACTTTACCCAATAACGCACGGGCGGTGAGCATATCTATAGTGGCAAAGGTGCACATGTGCACATGCACATATCTATGCGGTCCTACTCACATGTCATTTTCATGAATAAACTTTTAAAATCCGTTATATTTTTCACAAACAAATTTTTAAAACCCTAAACTATTTTTTTCGGTTTTTTTTATACTTTTTATCTTTATCCACATTTTATCTTTACTACATTTTTTCATTATTACACATTTGTTTTATTAGTCAATACGTTTTAGCTTTACACGTTATGCAAAAAATCGTTTACTACATCTTATGTGATTGTTACATGCTATTACTATATTATTACTACATTTCATGCGACTTATATATCAATACATACTATATACATATCATAGTTTAATTTCATATCATTACAATATTTAAATTAATAATATGAATTATATTGTACTTAATTCATGTTTCAGATTTATAATTGAAGAGTGTGACTTTGCCTGGGTGGTACACATGTGCACATAAGCATGCCTACGCAGTCTTGCACACATGCCATGTGTCTTGACCTGTGCTAATTATGTCAATTTATCAATATAAAATTATTATATTGATATGAAATTAGTAACTTATATAATATAGTGTTATATTTTTTAAAATTTATTGATCAATTATTAAATTATTAGATAATATAATGTTATAATTTGAAATTATGACAATATAATAATATAATTAATTATATTGGTACATTAGACATTATGCTATTATTATATTATTATCTTACTCGAAAATCATGTGATTTTATTATTACATTATTATGTTATTGGAAAAGGAAGTCAATTCAAATTAATTCTTTTATCAATCTCATAAATCAAATTACATCTTGAGAAAACTCTAAATATTTAAATAACTCTGAAATATAGTACACATTATTTAAATTATTAAAATTACTAATATTTTTATTTAAATTAATAATGATAAATATTTAAATGAGTAGTGAATTTAAATAAGACTTATATTATTTAAATTACAATTTCTAATATCTATATTAAATTAAATTACTCATACAAACTTAGGAAATTATATTAAATTTAATTAATTACATTAAATTAAATTACATCATAAACTAAGTATAACGGTGGAGAAAATTGGAAAGGATAGGAGATGCGTCTTCCCAACTCCTATTATTGCCCCGTTAAAGATAGAGATGAATTCTCACCCATGTGTACTACTGAGATTAATACTATTAATATCCATTAATACTCTAGCACAACCAAACCAAACCACCTCTAACCATACCTCATTACTAATATTTAATATTTAGTAATATCGATAATTAATTAAATTATAAAACATACTAATATTATATTATTAATAATTACATTATTTAATTTAATATTAATAATCATAATTTTGTATTATGACACTATTAATTAAATAGGGACCGGGCGTGCCCACTCCCCGCACTTGCCTCCGCGTGGGCATGCACGGTAGATCCACACGGGGGACCATGCTTGCTCGTGCGGTACCATGACTTACCACCATTATCACAAACTCATTACTAATTATTATTATATTTCATTCTATTAAATAATAATATTTTCAAACTATATTATAACTAGTTATTATAAATCTTGCACAATTTATCATTATATTTTACTCCTATGAATAATAATATTATCAAACTATATTATCACTAGTTTTCACAAACTTACCACAAGCTATCATAAACACCTGTTATCACTATATTATCACTTATTATCATAAAATTACCCCTAATTATCATTATATTTCATTTCAATGAGTAATAATATTATCACACTATATTACCAGTACTTATCACAAGTTATCTTAAAATTACTATATGTTATCGTGAACTTACCATTTGTTATAACAACTCACCACCTATTATCATTAATTATCCTCTATTATCATAAATTATCCCATATTATTACAAATTATCCCCTATTATTGCAACTTATCACCAGGTATCGCAAGTAGTTTGGCACCTAAATCCTTGAATTTTTAAACTGTCCCTAAAAATTATATATACGGTAGAACTCAGTAGTTAATATATGACATATATATAGACTATTTTTAAATAGTCACTAAAGAGTGCCACATTCACTGACAAAAAGTAATAGCCGTAAGAATATTATATAAGATTTACAAACAATACAATATATGAGTTAGCATAATTATAGATTTATACAAACGGTATGATTCAACGGATATTATAAATAACCCATATAGATCCTGTTTTTAATCTATCCCTAAAGGTTGACACATTTATCGATAAAAAATGAGAATAGTCAGAATTGTAGATAACATTTATTTACAGTACAATTTATGGGTTAACATAGTTATAGCACTTATGTAGATGGTATCATTCAGGGTTCATTAAAGAAGACTCATGTAGAGACTTTTCAAATCGTCTCTAAAAAAGTGTCAAATTTATTGACGATAAATGATAACTGTCTTAATTGAGTATCGCTTTTATAGATAGTGCAATTATAGGTTAGTATAGGTATAGAGTTTAGACAGACGGTATGCTTAAGCAGACAGTAAAGAAGAATCATATAAGGACTATTTTCATATCATCCCTAAACACTACCACATAAGTAAAAACCGTTAGAATTGAACATAACTTTTAAAGATGGTGCGATATATAGGTTAGCATAAATATAGAATTTATATAGACAATATGATTAAATAGAATATCATTTTTACAGACGGTTATACTACGTTTACTGACGATTAATAAACATTTCTCGATGAATAATTTATATCATTGAAAAATATATACATTTTCTGACAGTTTCGTTAAAGGCGTCTTTATAGGACAGAAAAAACCATCACTAAAGGTTTCCAATAATAAAAGTTACATTCAACATAGAAGTTTAATTTTTTAGTGCACTACAGAACAAATTCGATAAATATCGAAGGAGAAAAATGTAATTATAAGTCTCTAAAATATTTCAAAAAAAAAATCTAACAAATCAAATCACCAAAAATTCATCCATGTTTCTTTCTCACCTTGTCATTAATTGGGGATCACACAAGGATAGACCTTCACTCTCTACCTTATAGTACCATAAACAAAAGACGAGCTTGATTCAAATTGTTAGTGTTGTATCAAAAGACTCCTCATAATAATAACAAAAGGAATAGATATACCTAGTGAATGGATCCTGCTACTTTATTAAGAGATTTTAGTGTTGTAACAAGGTAGATTAGGAATAGTTAAAAGTGAATAGCCAAATTGTATATTACTCCAATTCTGAGAACTAGCACCAGAACTAGGAAAACTCCATCTTCCCTATGAGATTACCCCATCTGTTTACTGACCTCTTCTCACAAATAATTTAGCATGTTCATATCCTATTAAAAAATTTATTTCCTACCCAAATTTATCCCCTCCACACAATTATTCTTGTCCACAACCGAGCTCTTATGAAGAAGCTATAAAATCTGACAATTTCACAAGGTTTTGCTCGGAGTAATATTTAGTTAAAGATGAGGATACACCGTAATCAAATGAGCTATAACTTCGCTCTCCCTCATGGTGCCATAAACAAAAGTCTTTTCAAAATAATAAAAAAGGATATATCTTATTAGAAAAAATTGAATATGATTCTGATACCATACTAAAAAAATTAGAATATGAATCTAATAATATGATTAAAAAAATTTCAATATGCCTCTCATGCCTTATTGAAGAATATTTTAATATGAAAAACAATATAATAATATGACAAGCTTAATGATACATTATTTCTACTAAATATTACAATATATCAACATATTATTGCAAATATAAAAATAAATATTACAAATATAAAAATAAAAAAATCAAATATTTTCAAAATTAAATCAACAATTTGATTTGATTTTGATACATAATATTTTTCAAATATTTTCAAAATATATGATATTTTTTAACATATCTAATGAATCGATACTAGTTATTTATGATCGTTAAATCTAAGGTGAATATATAGTCTATGACTCATAACAGTATCTATACAATCCTTTACGATAAACCTTTTTAATATCCATAAAAATTATAGAACTGCCACCATATGCATATATAATATCTACAGGTGATTAAATCATAGTATAAGAAAAGGCACCACCAGTGTATTTTAGGCGTGCAGGATAGAATTAAATTTGGTGGGATACAATTAAATTAGATAGAATAGAATAAATACTAATAATATGTTTGACACTGAATAAGAGAACACAATATATATTCCATTGCATTAGAATATATGTGGTAAATAATTATTTGATATTAATCCTTACTAATTATGGAAAAATTGGAATCCAATTCTAATTATTTAATAACTATCAATATTTTAAGTATCAAGAGATATGGATATCCTGTCGAAAATATTACGATGAATCACATATAACAATAAGTATATATATAGTTTGAATTAAATTATTCATCCCACTCAATACAATGAGTATAGGTGAAATTACCTTAACCTATTAACGTACCTAGAAGGAGCGAATCTTGAATTCATATGCACTGAAATTAAGATAAACATGAATATTAACCCCGCGCCCCCAACCAAGAATATTCGGGGAAGGCCATTCCTCCTGCTTTCCCCTCTATATATTTGGAGTAAATGTAGAGGACATAAAAATAAACTTAAGAGTCCACAACAATGGCACGTGATACAGAACCTCTTCACATAGCAATGCTTCCATGGGCAGCCTTCGGCCACATGATCCCGTACTTAGAGTTGGCCAAGCTCATTGCTCAAAAGGGTCACAAAATCTCCTTCCTGTCCACAAATCTGAACATCGAACGCCTCCCAAAACCTCCTTCATCCCTCCCAATTGATTTCATAAGCCTCTCACTTCCTCAAGTAGAAGGCCTCCCCGAAAATGCCGAAGTCACCACAGACATTCCTATGAACAAGGTCGAGTACCTTAATATGGCCTATGATGGTCTCAAAGAACATGTCACTCACTTTCTGGAAACTTCCAAGCCAGACTGGATCCTCCATGACTTTTTCTATTACTGGGTATCACCCATTGCTTCCAAATTGGGAACAAAAGTTGCATTTTTTAGTGTATACACACCGGAAGCTATCACCTTTTTCGCGCCCCCAAGGGATGAAACTGATGATCGGGCGTTGCCAGAGCACTTCTTGGTGCCACCAAAGTGGATCCCATTTCCCACCAACGTATCTTACAGGCCTTGTGAACTCAGGAGACTACTCGAGTCTCTGCCTGAGGACGTTGATGCGGCGTCGGAAGCATTTCGCGTTGTGCAGTCCATTAGACTCTGTGATGCCCTTGCGATACGAGGCTGCAGTTTATTCCAACCTGAATGGTTGGAACTCTTAGAGGACATGCACAAAAAACCAGTTATACCTGTTGGACAGATACCCCCCACCCCAACTTCATTGCTTACTGACGCCGGAAAGGAGAGTGAAGTGAGAGAAATGGAAAATTGGCTGGAAAAACACAACAAGGGTTCTGTTGTTTACGTAGCATTTGGAAGCGAAGCAAAGCTAACTCAACTCGAAATCAATGAGATAGCTCATGGGCTAGAGAAGTCTGGATTGCCATTTTTCTGGGTTCTAAGGAAGCGTCGTGGGCCCCATGATGATGAAGTGATTGAGTTGCCCGAAGGGTTCGAGGAGCGTGTTAGGGGGAGAGGTGTTGTTTACACCACTTGGGTACCGCAACTCAGGATATTGAGTCATGACTCTGTAGGTGGGTACTTGATCCACTCGGGTTGGTCTTCTGTGGTGGAAGCAATGAGCTTTGCTAAACCGATGATTCTTCTGACCTTTTGTTATGACCAAGGACTCTGTGCAAGAGTTTTGGAGGAAAAAATGATGGGTTATCCGATTCCGAGAAACGAGTTTGATGGGACATTCACTAGTGACTCAGTTGCTGAGTCACTCAGGCTTGTAATGGTTGAGGAAGGAGGGAAGGTTTACAGGGACAAGGCTAGGGAAATGAAAGAATTGTTTGGGAATTTGGAGCTGCAAGACAAGTACGTGGATGATCTTATTGGGGTCTTTAAAACACGGCGTCACTGCAATCCAGTGGCTGATTGCGAGTAAAGATTGAAAGGGCAATTTCGAACCCAATAAATGGTGTTGATCAAGTTCTACTCTGAATAAGGATGACAATTTATCTAAACTTAAATTCATATTCGCAGTCAGAGGGTAATATATGGTGTTGATCAAGTAAATTTTAGATCCATGCTAGACGGCCTCGATTGGGCCAGATTTCTCTTTCGTTAGGTTGTTATGATATTGAAATAGTCAAAATACCGAAATTACTCCAAAAAAATATCTCTGGCTTATTAGATTCATTATGCTTTTCCTAATTAATGTTATGATTAATAAGAGTAATATATATGATGTTTTTTTTATTATTATTAATTAATGTCATGATAAATAGGAATAGTTGTTCAATATTTCTTACTCCGTGTTTTATATGTCTTCCTTGAAGTGAAATCTGACAATTGTAGTAAGGTTAAATGTAAAAACTTCTATAAATGTTATCTGTGTATATTTGAGAAAAGCACCTATTCAATGTATTATTTAATTTTAAAATTTGTAAAAATATTATTAATTACATTCTTGCACTGCACTTTAGAGCACCCAGTGGAGTCATGTAATTCGGGATCTATTTAAAATACCCATATTGACATAATTTAACCATTCTACCCCACCCTACCCTACACTACCTGATGGTACATGGCCCGTCAGTTCATTACTGTAAGACCGAGACCATTTGAATCCATTGGACTGTACCATCTTTAAAATCATTAAACACGCTTATAGTTCCTTGGCCAAGTACCTTCTCGGTCGAGCACATTTCACAATCCTAACGGTCATCATCTCCCTCGGTGCTCGAGCTCCCGATAACTCCGTTGTTTGATTGCCTGTTCTCTTATAATAATTCTAGTAAATTTTGCGTCTATTGAAAAATCAGAATTATAAAAATATTAAAAAAATATTAATTACTTTAATATTGGTACGTGATTTAATAATTAAATTATAACTAATTAATTAGGTTAAAGTATTAAAAGAGCTGAATGAGAGATAATTCTCATTTAGTTAGAAAATTTGAGAGTGATTACCTTATTAAGAGATGAGTGGACGGATCGTTATCTCTCTAATAAGAAAAATCACTTCACAATTCATTTATAAATTGTTTTAAATGATTTTATATGATTTTGTACAAATATTTGTGATTGTGGAATGTCTCGAAATGAAAATTTGAAATATATATACATCCATTTTATTTATAAATGAAAATGTATCATATGTTGTTAAATAATTTATTCATGAATGTTATGATATGGTTTGCTAATTATTTATTCAAATTATAGCATATTGAATTTGATTTGAATGATTGTGAAAAGATGATATATGTGATGTAAATGACGATAGTCATTCCCTTCACGGAGCGATCTAACAGGATGCCATGGTTAGGGATTAATGACAAAGGAGGGTAGACGCGATCTTCTGCGCTCCCGTCATACTATCCGGTTGCACTACTAGTGAGTTTAAATCGAACGAATTGAAAACGTCTTAATGGGCTTCCACTTGAGTTCGGCCAAATCTTGGGAGGGAGTGATTTCTTTAGGGAGACCCCATGATGTCACGCCCCGACCCAACCGTCGAGCATGCGACAATCTCCACATTATTTCGAAACACGTGTGAACCCTACTTTGTGTTCTGAGATACTGCAAGGCATTCCAATATTCAAAACACTTTAAAATAATTTAAACTATTTTTAGGATAATTTGGCCATCCAAAAATTCTCAAGTATTTAAATAAATTCACGTGTTCAAAATATTCTCAAAATTTACTACATAATCCAAATGTTCCAATAAAAATAATACGTCTTTTCAAAAGATATTTTTAAACAATTTAAATAAGATTTCACATTATAAAAGTAAGGATTTCATAATATTTATCTATAAAAAATCAAGCAAATATTTATCAAATCAAAATATAACAAAATATACAAAAATTTCTTTCCATAAATCATATAACATAGTTCCAAAAAAAATATATATATTCTCATAACTATTATCTATTGAAAACCAACAAAATATATTTTCTTCAACGACAGTAGGTAACGTCTACGTCCTCAATTTAAGTTTTCTCTGAAAAATTAAAAAGTGAGAGGTGAGTATAAAAATATTCAGTTAGTAGAGTACAATAACATACTGAACATGAATAAGGAGTGTGGTGATGCCGACATATATATCAAAATATATTTCCAATACAATAATGAAAATCAATTGCATGAAATAAATTTCAGAACAATTTACCCATGACTCATAAGTTGTTCATCAATAATCCATTTTCATTTTCTTTCCAAATTTTCTTTGGGTTTGCCAATATTGTTTTTACTACCAATGGCCATTCGTAGAATCCGTCAAAGTGTTTTTCACAATTTTTATAAAATACCCCTTCCTTAGCGTTGGCGTGGAATTTAGTGCGGTATTGTCACCTTATCACGGAAACAACTTGAGGAGACTCTTCACTCCGCCTACCTCCAAGCCAATTAATAAGCAGCTTTAACCACACTACCCCGATGACCCGGTTTGTGGAAGACTTAAACTATAGTCTTTTCTCTTTTTCTAGCACCATATTACAAAAATATTCATTTCATCATTTGTGCTCATGTACAAAAGAGAACAACACAATCAATGTTCTATTGTAATACGGTACAAACAATTCAAACATTAATAAAGTCATGGATTTATCAACAATTCCATTTGATCACATCACAATCACAAAACAATTCAAATCTATTTCAAATTTCTTTCAAAATTCAATCTACAAATAATAATTGAAAATATTTTATCATTCATGCTAAATATAACAATTTACTCACATCTCGAGAGAGTGAATACTCTCAAATTCACAATCAATTTCAAGATAATACATTCTTTATTTTCAATGGAATTATCCTAAGACAATCACAAGTTTAAATCCACTAATGGGGAAGCTAAATTCAAGTTTAGAATGAAAAAATTATCTCAATTTTTGGGTTGGATTGAACTTTGAACGTTGGGTTTCAAAAACCTTATATTTCTTTCCCTCAAATCCCCTTCCTTCATAAGTTTTCTTGAGGGTTTCGGAGCTTTAAGGAGTGAATGTGGGGAAAATGAAGTTGATTTCAGGAGAAATTGAAAGTGAGATGGGTAAGGGAGATGAGAGTCGAAGGATTGAGTCCATTGGAATAATTGAACACAGATATGGATGATATGGAGGGACTCACTAAGTCACGGGTTGAGTCCGTTGGACCCGAGAGTCTTTGGAAGTCGAATTCAGTTTTGCCTAACACATATATCGATGGTATGGTGGGCCCTCTGAGTCGTGTTTTGGCCCATTGGCATGTAGGTTAGGCCCACTCGGGCCATGTCTCGGGTTGAAGACGTGACAAGGCTTGACGCGTCTTCAATCGGCGACACTTTGTATCGCGTCTTGAAGATGCGGTACAGTCTGTCACGTCTTCAAGTTGCGGCACCATCCAGCATGCCATGTGGCTCTGTCGTGAATTCAACCCACGATATACCCTATCACGGTCACCACCACCCTCGGTGCTCGAGCTCTCGATAACTCCGTGGTTCATGATGTGTTTTCATATAATAATTCTAATAAATTATATCTATTAAAAAACTAAAATTATAAAAACATTAAAAGGAAATTAATTACTCTAATATTGATATGTGATTTAATAATTAAATTATAATTAATAAATTATGTTAAACTATTGAAAAAGTTGAATGAGAGATAATTCTCATTTAGTTGAAAATTTTAAGAGTAATTACCCTATCAAGAGATGAGTAAACGGATCGTTATACCTCTAATAAGAAAAATCACTTTAAAATTCATTTACAAATTGTTTTAAATGATTTTATAAAATTTTGTATAAATATTTGTGATTGTGGAATGTGTCAAAATGAGAATTTGAAATATATAAAAACCTATTTTATTTATGAATGAAAATGTACCGTATGTTATTAAATAATTTATTCATAAATATTATGATATGATTTGATAACCATTTGTTAAAATTATGCATATTGAATGTGATTTGAATGATTGTGAAAGGATGGCATATATAATATAAATGGTTATAGTAATTCCCTTCATAGAGTGACCTGATTGGGTGTCGTGGTTAGAGATTATTGACAAAGGAGGGCAAACGTGATCTCTTGGGCCCCCTGTCGCACTATTCGGTTACACCACTAGTGAGGTTACGAGTCAATACCAAGAAAGGAGATATAGTGTTGTAGATCGAACGAATTGAAAACGCCTTGATGGGCTTCCACTTGGGTTCGGCCAAATCTTGGAAGGAAGTAGTTTCTTTAGGGAGTCCCAATGATGTCACGCCCCGACCCAACCATCGAGCATGCGACAACCTCCGCGTTACCCTAAAACACGTGTGAATCCCACTCCGTATTCTGAGATACCGCAAGACATTCCAATATTCAAAACACTTTAAAATAATTTAAACCATCTTTAGGCTAACCCGGCCATCCAAAAATTCTCGAGTATTTAAATAAATCCAAAATAACACAATGTACAAAAATTTCTTTTCATAGATCACATAACATAGTTCCCAAAAAAAATATTCTTATGACTATTATCTATTGAAAACTAACAAAATATACTTTCTTTAACGACACTAGGTAATATCTACGTCTTCAATCTAAATTTCCTCTGAAAAATTAGAAAGTAAGGGGTGAGTATAAAAATACTCAGTGAGTAGAGTATAATGGCATGCTAAACATGAATAAAGAGTGAAGGTGGTGATGCCGACACATATGTCAAAATATATTTTCAATACATTAATGAAAATCAAATGCATGAAATAAATTTCAGAACAATTTCAGAACAACTTGAGGAGACACTTCACTCCGCCTACCTCCAAGCCAATTAATAAGCAGCTTTAACCACACTACCCCGATGACCCGATTTGCGGAAGACTTAAACTATAGTCTTTTCTCTTTTTCTAGCACCATTTACAAAAATATTCATTTCATCATTTGTGCTCATGTACAAAAGAGAACAACACAATCAATGTTCTATTGTAATACGGTACAAACAATTCAAACATTAATAAAGTCATGGATTTATCAACAATTCCATTTGATCACATCACAATCACAAAACAATTCAAATCTATTTCAAATTTCTTTCAAAATTCAATCTACAAATAATAATTGAAAATATTTTATCATTCATGCTAAATATAACAATCTACTCACATCTCGAGAGAGTGAACACTCTCAAATTCACAATCAATTTCAAGATAATCCCTTCTTTATTTTCAATGGAATTATCCTAAGACAATCACAAGTTTAAATCCACTAATGGGGAAGCTAAATTCAAGTTTAGAATGAAAAAATTATCTCAATTTTGGGGTTGGATTGAACTTTGAACGTTGGGTTTCAAAAACCTTATATTTCTTTCCCTCAAATCCCCTTCCTTCATAAGTTTGCTTGAGGGTTTCGGAGCTTTAAGGAGTGAGTTTGGGGAAAATGAAGTTGATTTCAGGAGAAATTGAAAGTGAGATGGGTAAGGGAGATGAGAGTCGAAGGATTGAGTCCATTGGAATAATTGAACACAGATATGGATGATATGGAGGGACTCACTAAGTCACGGGTTGAGTCCGTTGGGCCCGAGAGTCTTTGGAAGTCGAATTCAATTTTGCCTAACACATATATCGATGGAATGGTGGGCCCTCTGAGTCGTGTTTTGGCTCATTGGCATGCAGGTTAGGCCCACTCGGGCCTTGTCTCGGGTTGAAGACGTGACTAGGCTTGACGCGTCTTCAACCGGGCGACACTTTGTGTCGTGTCTTGAAGATGCGGTACAGTTTATCGCATCTTCAAGATGTGGTACCATCCAGCATGCCACGTGGCCCTGTCGTAGATTCAACCCGCGATATACCCTATCACAGGTTCAACCCGCAATAAATATGGGTTAGATCCGAAATTAATTTCCCCTGTAAGTCATTTTAAAAAATTTTTTTAAGGTATATTTCAGTATAAAGCTCTAAATATGCATGCATCGGATCAACCTGGTCATTCAAATCAAATTCACAGATTATAAACAAATCCCCACTCAAGGGATCCAAATCAAATTCCACCAAAACAATTCTCAAGAAAAATTCAAGGAAATAAAAACAAGGGATTCTGATTTTAAGTATACAAACCATAATCAAGTTTCAAACCTAAATAAACATAGTAGAAAAAAGTTTTCAAAATAAATATACGATTTGTCTCCACTTGGATCCCCTAATATCTTAATTCCAAATGAAAACTATAATTCAAAGAAATTTGATAAATAAGCTTCTTCAAATCACCCTAGGCGTCCACAAATCTCAATTAAGCTTCCTCTATGAAAATGGAAGTATGAGCAATGAGTATATAATATACCGAGTGAGTAAGATATAAATTGTACAAAAATAAAATTTGTATGGTGGATATATTAAATGTATATATTTCAAGCCATCATATCATTCACAATTTTATTCAATAAATAAATAAAGTCAAACCATTGTTCCAAAATTATCATAATTCACAACGGTCATAATTCAATTTTATATGTATCCAACAATTTTATATTTTCAAATATGGGGCAAACCCAAATCACTGTTCCAAACAAAGGTCTTCCAAGATCTAGGGTGGAACCGTCAAGGTTTAATAATTTTTACATTTTAAAAATGCCCCCATTTGTCTGTAAACTCTCATTGGAGGTATGTCCAACTATCCTATACCCTTGGGCACTATATCCAGCCATAAATTTACCCCATATGCCTCGACGTACCATACACACTTAGCTACATCCCATTGTCTACCAACCACACCCGTGGGTACTATATCCAGCTATGAATGTAACTTATGTGCCTTAGCATATCATACTCGTTCGGCTATATTCCATGCTCTACCAACCCCACTATGTCACCTCGTCGGATTGCTCCGTAGTGGGAAATGACTAATCATTTAATAGGGATTTAGGCTCTCACCCCAAGCCAATCATAGCACCGTTTCACAAAATTATATATCAAATTCATGTACCATCGATTCAAACCATTTTTCAATAGTAATCACCATGCCAATAAGTTTAACATCAATAGATTCACATGGCACATTTGTTCATTCAAAACATATAAGATACATAATAATTCAAAATCCAATTTTGTGGATATTCCATACATACTAAAACATTTAAACCCAAGTTTTGAAAATTATTAGGAAATTGAATAAAAGCATTTTTCTTATTTAACTACAATCATGAAATCACTTATCTCTTGGCAGGGTAAACGCTCACAATTCACAATCACTCCATGACAATCCCTTCTTGAATTCTAATTGGTTTATCCTAAATCAATAAACATAAATTCAACGTTAAATCACGCCTAAAATTAGTGTTTAAGAGTTCTTCCCCAAACACATCACAACCTTAATTTCTAAAATACATGAATCTATATTTTTATTTCGACAATCACATGCCATTTGCATTTATATACCATTTTCATACACAATTTTCCCAAATCTCACATTTGCAAACTCTAGATTTAATTTTCCCAAGTCAAATCTCACAATCCAAATTTGATAATCCAAATTAATGCTAGAAAACATAAATCTAGGTTGAGAGAGCAAGATTAATCTCAAAAGAATTCCACAAATTTCGTCTGAAATCAACTTGTCAAGAACTTCAATTTTCTCTCTCTACAAATTTCCCAAATCCAAGTATGAAATCAAATTCAAGAGTAATGGAACTAAACCCATGAAAAGGAAGGGAAAATTATCTCAATTTTGTGCTTGGATTGAGCCTTGAACGTTAGATTTCAAAAAGTCTAGATTTTTCCCCTTTTGCACAAACCATAGGTTTTCTCCCAAAATCCCCTTCCTTCGCAAGTTTGCTTGAAGGTTTGGGAGGTTTAGGGAGTGGGTTTAGTGAGGGTGAAATGAATTTCAATAGAGATTGAGAGAGTGAGAGAGTGTCGAGAGGGAGAGAGATGAGAGTCAAGAGAATGAGTTCGAGCAAGAGAGAGAAGATGAAGAGAGAACAGAGACTGATTTAGGAAAGTGAAGGTTCACTCTAAGCCTTTTTAATATGTAACGTGAAATTCCTCACTTGCCCTTCTTTATTTTTAAGTTTTGTTCGAGTTTGGTTGTCTATTTTTGTCATTTCACAACATTTCACACTTCTGAGTCGACTTGCAATATAGCACAAGCCGCCTTATGTATATAAGGTCTTCAGAGGCTAAGTCTCCTTGTTGTCCAACAAGTCGCCTTGCTCTTTGTTTCATCAAGCCCTCAAGTTGACTCAAAATTGGCTCAAAACGAACCACATTTCTTATTTTGTAATCCACAAGTTGCCTCACTTCTTTAATGAGTCGCTTTGCTTAACTGTATACATGTTTCTCTGTGACTTAAATCTAGCACGTTGAATTGTGCTGGCCACAAGTAGCCTTATAGACATATAGTCAGGAAGTACAAGTTGACCTATCATTGGGGTAAGGAGGCTTATCTATGTGTTTTGGAAGCACAAATAGACTGTCATTGGGGCAAGTCGACCTGCTTTTGTGCAGAGTTAAGGATTCTAAGACCTCCTTAAAACTTTCTCAGGTCGCCTTGATAAATTCTATACTTAATCAAAATGAAAATTTTGAGCCCTAAGTCGCCTTCTCATGGGGCAAGTCGGCTCATCTTCATTCGATTGACTCCAAATAAGTTTTTATTGTCACAAATTATCAGCAAAACATATTTTTCTCCCAACAAAATTTTATAAAACCTTCATTGATGAGTCATAATCAATTATTTAGCCAAAAATTTGGTAAAAATTTTCTAACACTGAATTTTAGGTGTTACAACACTTAATCCCCTAAAAAGAAATTTTGTTCTCGAAATTTAAAAGAAAATTATACTTCTAAAAAGTTGGAAAAATTATAGTTCTAAAAAGTGGGGGTGTTATTTCTCACATTGACTCTTCAGTTTCCCACGTTTCTAATGGTGCAATTTAGCTCTTAGTTTCACCACTTCAAATCCTACTTTATATGAACCTATTATATAAAATGTGGCCGAACACATGATCACAACCTCTAACTTTAGCGTCAAAGATATCAAGAGTAAGTGACTATAGTTGTTTCATTTTTCCATGCAAGCCCACATCCAACAATCACTGCTGCTAGTATTTTATCAAATCCATAACCAATTTTTATCTACTGTAATCTTTGAAATTGTATCACAATCAATTTCAATACCTTACAATATCAATAAAGTTATTTATACTCATGTCACCAAAATTTATAAATTCTTAAATTTTTATTGGGAAAACAACTCTTACAGCTTCATATACTATCATCTTATAGTGAGTAGAGTGCAATGACATACTGAATATGAATGAAGAGTGAGGGTGGTGGCGCCAAATTTATATGTCAAATGTATTTCAATGTAATTATGAAAATCTATTGCACAAGATAAATTTCAGAATAAATCTCCCATGACTCATAAGCTGTTCATCAACAATCCATTTTCATTTTTTTTCAAATTTTCTTTAGGGTTGCCAAAACCAATACTCTACTGATGGACGTTGGTAGAATCTACCAAAAGATTATCCACAATTTTCATAAAATACCCCCTCCTCAAAGTTGGTCCAGAGTTCAATGGGGTGCCGTTACCTTATCATGGGAACAACTTAAGGAGGCTCTCTATCTTACCTACCACCAAGTCAAATTTCAACTCAGTTTTTACCACGCAGGCCCAATGGCCCGGTTCGTGGAAAACTTATCAGACTGTAGTCTTTTTCCTAGCATCATGTTACAAAAAATTCATTCGATCATTCAACATTTGTGCTCATATACAAAGGAGAGCAAATTTCACAATTCACAATCAATGTTCTATAGTAACACAGTGCAAACAATTCAAAAATCAATAAAAAAGTCATGGATTTATTAATAATTCCATTTGGGCACACCACAATCACAAAATATTTTAAATCCATTTCAAATTCTTTTCAAAATTCAATTTACAAATAATAATTAAAAATATTTTATCATCCATACTAAATATAAGTATCCACTCACCTCGAACCAAAAGCTACTAACAATGATGTATGATCATTTATTTCTCTTAGGAAAGGCACTCGGCAATATTCATAGCACCTCATCTCAAATTTTATTTGATACCATCGTATTTCTAAATCCAAAAACAAATTGGCTCAACATTTCAATAACCTGACCCTAATGAGTAACACCTATAGGATTCTGATAGAAATTAACTGATAAGTTCAATCAATTCTTATTCAAGGTATATAATCACCATTTTCTCTACCCGTAAGGCCAATTGCAATATATTCTTGTATGTACAGGTTTCAGTCATCGACATCTTTTTATCGAATTGTCAAGCCTCGACCCGCCCATCTAGCATGTTATAACTGCCGTGTTATCCCGAAACACGTGTAAACCCCACTCCGTGTTCTGAGATACTGCAAGGCATTCCAATATCCATCTATTTTTTCAAAATAATGTAACCATAAAAATAAGCTAGCATGCATTTATTCGCAAAATCAAAGGACCAGCTCGACCCATCCCTGCTCAAACATGCAGCACCGGGCCAACCCGATCATTCAAATCAAATTCACAGATTATAAACAAATCCCTACTCAAGAGATCCAAATCAAGTTCCACCAAAACAATTCCCAAGGAAAATTCAAAGAAATAAAGAAAAAAGGTCTTCATTTTAATTATACAAACCATAATCAAATTCCAAATCCAAATAAACATAGTAGAAAATAGTTTTCAAAATAAATACACCATTTGTCTGTAATACCCAATTAAAAAAAAAAAAAAAAAAAAAAAAAACAAAATTAGGGCTAAAAGCCCAATTTTCTCTCTCTCTTTTCCCCTCTCTTCTCTCTTCTCTCTCCCTCTTCTTCTCTCCCTCTTTCTTCTCTCTTTTCCCTTCTCCCCACCGCCGTGTCTCTTCCCCTCCCGCTGCCGCCGCCGCCGCCAGCACCGCCGGTCACCACCAGCGCCACCCACAGCCGCTGCAGCTTCCCCCCCTCCGCCGCGAGCGACCGCCCGAGCACAGCCGCGCGATCATCTCCGCGCGAGCGCTAGCACCACCGCGCAGTCTTCCTCGTGAGCGCGCGAGCGCTGCAGCGCGACCCTCCCTCGCGTGAGCACGCGATCGCTCGAGCACGCCGTAGCACGAGCCCCTGCGCGCCCCTGTGCGGTCCCAGCACCAGCTCGCACTTGCGCGCCCCAGCGCGAGCACCAGCGCGCCCCAGCGCGTTCCAGCGCGACCCAGCCTAAGCGCGAGCAGCGCGTGAACAGCGCTCGAGCAGCGCGCGAGCAGCCGCGATCCCCAGCTCGCGATCCCCAGCGCTCGACCCCAGCGCGCCTCAGTATGCCCCAGCACGAGCGCGAGCGCTCCAGCGTGCGACCCACAGCGCGAGCAGCGCACGATCCAGCTTACGAGTGCGCTTCAGCGCGTGAGCCAGCGCCAGCGCCAGCACGAGCGCGAGCGCGCTCCAGCGCGTGATCCGGCTTGCCAGGCCGCAGGCCCACCAGGCCGCAGACCCATCAGGCCCGCCGGCCCACCAGGCCCGCCAGCCCATCAGCCCGCGGCCCACGGCCCGCAACGGCCCGCGGCAGTCCGTAAGCCTCTGCGAAGGTAAATGACTCTAAGTTTCGATTTTTCGCACTTGGGTTTCGAATCTCTTTAGTAATTGGACTTAAATTGTTCGTAATTGTTTCAAATTTGGAAACATTCAGGTTTTAGACCAAACCGACGGGCGAACGAAAGCTAAATCTGAGATCCGAAGAATCCTAGGTGAGAGAAATGAAATCTCTTCAACCCTTGAATAAACTTTGTCAAATTAGGTAGCATTAGTTGATTTGTTTATAAATTGAGGAATTTAGGGTTCGTACGAATTAAGAAAAAAATGATAAACCCTGAAATAGTCGGAAATTGATAAAAATCGTGATGATTGATTAGGTTGGCTATTTTGGTGACTCGATTGAGGGGCGCCTTGTTTTACGTATTTTGGTGTTATTGGGGAGTGCGCTACCTTCCCCAAAACTGTGAGTGAGATTTATTTCAATACTTTTGTTTAATATGTAAATCCTATTTTACAACATTTTGATAATGAGCATGATTTGTCGTATGTTGGAAATGTTTTGACTGGTTTTAAAATTTACTTTTGTGAACCGTTGGAGTGTCCAAAAACTGTATTGAATTATGAAATTATGCATCCATATGGTTGAAATGTATAATGTGCCATTTTATGCTATATGTTGCATTGGTTTATGAACCTGATTTCGGCACATTTTGATATGATATTGGTTTTGGCATTGAGGGCTTTGATATGTATTGTTCCGTAGCTACGAAGGACACCGTGAGAGGCGCTTTGGTGGCGTCCGGATATGCCTAGGCCTGGGGTATCCCACGAGTTGTCGTTATTTGATTATCGACACGGTACTAGTCAGGTTGAACCCGAAAGGGGGAGGATTTGGATTTGGATTGGATATCCTCTCCAAGTCTAGCACCTGGACGAGGTTCGTCGCCAACGCTGGGGTAGAGAGCACTTTAAAGAAATTTGCATATAACACCCCCGGTGCGCCTGTCATAGGTCGCGGTAGACCTCTGCCAGGACATTTTCGGCTGGCAGCTCTATGATTTTAATGACAGTGCTTTGGATGCATATTTGACTTGAAATGCGTGCAAATGATATATTGTTGAAATGAAAAGCATGATGATTTGAAATATGATTCGTATACTTATGCTTTGACACTCCAGTTTCACACTCTATATTTGACGATTGCATTGACCCACTCACTCACTGAGTATTCTTCTCCCGAGTACTCACCCCTCATTTCCCTTTTGTTTCAGAGATAGTATTTGACAAGGAGTGTCGCTTTTAGGACGCTCAGTATCTTTGGGAGATTAGGCCTGGACTTGAGGAGTCATTGTGTATTTCCGTTGCAAAAAATTTGTATTGGTGATGTATTTGTATTCTGAGGTCTATAGATGACCATTCTTATAATTCTGGGATGACTGTATAAATATGGATATTTAAATTGTGGAACTCTCATGTCACTGCATGACATTGCATTGAGGCATTTCTTTTTCGTTGCATCTGTATTTGGGAATGTGTCATGTCTTAGAATTGTCCTCTAGGATCGCTCGGTGCCTCCTCTAAATTACAGGAGGGGCGACTGGCGGCTGTCCATGCCTTTGACGGGGGCATGGCAGTAGAGGTCTGTGGTTAGGACTGTGGAGAATTGTTTGTTAGCTTTGCGTTGCCCTGAATTGAGCAGTAGGATGATCTGATTTGTTGTTGAGGATAATATATGCATTTTGAGGCCGGGATGGCCCCTTTTGGACAGGTAACAGGTTTATTTTAATATGGGAGACCTCCGATATATGGGGAGGTTCTGCCCGATTTTCTGTAAAAATACAGCCGGCATCCAGGGTAACGGGCGGCTGCTCACGATCCCGGGTCGGGGCGTGACAGTTGGATTGGTATCAGAGCCGACTTGGTTAAGAGCTATGTAGGAAGAGAGTCTTGGAAACATTCCCGAATATATTAGTTTTTAAAGTCCTCAATGCATGAGAGTTTCATACAGTCATGAAGTCCCAGTGCATGGTCATAGGCATATGAGTTCATCTATTTTAGGGGGTTAGATACGGTTGTATCTAACCTAACTTGTTATATTCTTCTCCTATTGAACTAAGACTCTCATCCTTTTGTGAAGGTAGCCATGCTATGATTAGTTCAAAATTCTTGAACCGTACCTATTCTTTTTATGATAATAAACATCTTTCTCTTGCAGAATTATGCCACCTAGACGTGGAAGGAGAGGTGCTAGATTCGCATCGCTTGAGGGTCTGTTAGTGCCAGATGCACCTCGGGCACCCGAGACCCCACGAGTACGAGAGGACTTAGACGAGCCGGAGGATCGTACCTCGACTCGCGTGCCACCACCGGCACCTACTCAGCCAGCTGCTCAGGCTGAGACTCCTGTACCCACACTCGACGCCTTTAGGCAGGTGTATGAGTGGTACGCTTCGCATGGGGTTCAGATTCCGCCCCCACCACCTCCTACAGCGGCGCCTGCACCTGCAGCAGCGCCAGTTCCTACGGCACTGGTTCCACCGCCGGTGGCCGGTCCTTCTATTTTGTCCAAGCCGAGTGAGGCCACTTCGGCTATTCTTAGAAGGGTACATGAGCTGACTCAGTTGGTTAAGGAGGCCCGTCAGCTAGGGTGCACAGATTTTGCAGGGCTTGGTGATGCTGCGGCAGCCAAGCATTGGATCAACCGCACCCGCAGGATTCTGACCGATCTGGGGATTGGAGAGGAGCTCTGCCTGAAAGTGGCAGAGCGATTATTAGAGGGAGAGGCCCTCTCATGGTGGGAGACCCTTACTGATGAGGCAATAGAGCCACTGCGGTGGGACGACTTCCTTCGGGAGTTTGACCGCAGATTTTTCCCACTCTACCAGCAGGACCGGATGAGGTCAGAGTTGGGACGGCTTACACAGGGGTCCAGATCTGTCTCGGAGTATGAGGCAGACATGCGGAGACTTGCCGCATTTGTACCAGATCTGGCCACACCTCAGTATTTGAGCTTCAAGTTTGAGGACGGTCTTAGCCTCAGCATAAAGAGGTATATGACTGTTACTCCACAGTTTACACTGGCTGAGGTGATAGACTCTGCTCACCGCGCGGAGGCTTTGGTCCGCGCTGAGACTAGGCAAAAAGAGAACAGAGAGCAGAAGAGAAAGAAGGAGAAGTCTCATTTTGCGGAGAATTCCAAGAGGGGCAGGGGATCCAGTTCGTACAGAGGCGGATTTGGATCTGGATTTCCTGAGCTGGGACGGGGACAGTACTCCCAGGGGTTTAGACAGCCTGCACCGACTCACCCTGCACAGTTTACTACTCAGCGGCACCCTTATTGCCGCAGGTGCAGTCAATCCCATCCGAGCGGAGCTTGTTCAGTGACGGTCACTTGCTTCCACTGTGGGAAGCCGGGGCATATTAGGAGTTTTTTCCCTGAGTTAGGACTCGGAGTATTCGTATTTTCACTTCTTTTGAGGATGTCAGCATTGTATCAGTCGTATAGGTATTTTGAGTTGTGTTCCCTTTTGTCGACATGATACCTCTCTGGCATCTTTGTACATCGAGGTTGTAGAAGCCCTAGAGGCTTAACTATTTTGATATATTTATATACATATCAGGTTTGAAATTATTCTAAGTTCATGTGCAATTGTTCAAATGATAGGTACTCTACCCATTTTCGGAATAGATGCTCGTATCCTTATTGACACGGGGTCTAATTATTCGTATGTGAGCGATAAATTCTCCCGACACTCTGACAGACCGCTCTCACCTTTGGATGAGGAGATATCGGTCATCACTCCTCTAGGTGAGCAGATTTTGCGCGGCACAGTGTATAGAGAATGTGAGATCAAAGTTGGGGATACAGTGCTGAAGGCAGATCTAATCCCTCTCGCCATGACTGATTTTGATGCCATTTTGGGGATGGACTGGCTATATATACATCGGGCTTCAGTTGACTGCTTTAAGAAGTAGGTGGAATTTCGAAGACCCGATCGGCCAGTGTTGATTTTTGAGGGCGAGAGGCGGGTTTTACCCCGCTGTGTCATTTCAGTTTTGGAGGCCAGACGCATGATTCGCCGCGGATGTGCGACTTACCTGGCTCATATCATTGACACCACTGCTCAGGGACCGAGACTGGAGGATGTCCCAGTGGTACAGGAATTTCCTGATGTTTTCCCCGAGGAGCTGCCCGGACTACCACCTGTTCGGGAGTTTGATTTTGAGATCGATTTAGCTCCGGGGACTACCCCTATCTCTATGCCGCCATACAGGATGGCGCCGGCTGAGCTGAGAGAGCTCAAGGTCCAGCTGCAGGAGTTGCTGGATAAGGGGTTTATCCGTCCTAGCACGTCTCCGTGGGGTGCACCGGTGTTGTTTGTGAAAAAGAAGGATGGCACATTTCGGCTATGTGTAGATTATAGACAGCTGAACAAAGTTACCGTTAAAAATCGGTACCCACTACCACGTATTGATGATCTCTTTGATCAATTACAGGGTGCCAGAGTATTCTCGAAGATAGATCTCCGGTCGGGTTACCATCAACTGCGGATTAGGGCCGAGGATGTGCCTAAGACGGCTTTCCGCACCCGATACGGACATTATGAGTTTTTGGTCATGCCGTTTGGGCTGACTAATGCCCATGCCGCATTTATGGACCTAATGAACCGAATTTTTCATGATTATTTGGATCAGTTCGTCATTGTTTTTATTGATGATATCTTAGTCTACTCGCGGAGTGATGATGAGCATGCTCAGCACCTGAGGGTGATTTTGCAGACTCTTCGTGAGAGACAGCTTTATGCCAAGTTCACTAAGTGTGAATTTTGGTTGCGGCAGATTGGTTTTCTTGGCCATGTAGTTTCTGCGGAAGGTATCTTTGTTGATCCGCAGAAAGTTGAGGCTATCTTGAGATGGGAGCAGCCACAGACAGTGACTGAGATCAGGAGTTTTCTTGGTCTAGCCGGGTATTACCGTAGGTTTGTAGAGGGCTTTTCTCAAATTGCGGCTCCGTTATCTAGATTGACGCGAAAAGGTGTAAAGTTTGTATGGGATGATCGTTGTGAGGTGAGCTTTCAGGAGCTCAAACAACGATTGATGTCCGCTCCGATTCTAGCCCTTCCCACGAGTAGTCGAGAGTATGTGGTGTACAGTGACGCCAGCAGGCAGGGATTGGGCTGTGTATTGATGCAGGATGGTAGAGTTATCGCCTATGCTTCGCGACAGCTAAAGAAGCATGAGGTGAATTATCCTACGCACGATTTGGAGTTGGCGGCCATAGTCTTTGCGCTAAAGATATGCCGCCACTATTTATATGGGGTCACATGCAGAGTGTTTACAGATCACAAAAGTCTAAAGTATCTGTTCACTCAGAGGGAGCTGAATTTGAGGCAGCGGAGATGGTTAGAGCTGCTAAAGGATTATGACCTCATTATTGATTATCATCCGGGCAAGGCTAATGTAGTGGCTGATGCCTTGAGTCGGAAGTCGTCTTCCTCTTCTCAGACTACCGAGAGTACTTATCTCTCGTGTTTATTGGGACTCCGAGCTTTGGGAGTCAGGTTGGCTAGTGATGATCAGGGAGCTATACTAGCCAGATTTGAGGTTCGGCCGAGTTTGCTCGATCGTATCAGGGAGCTTCAGCAGAGTGACGAAAAGCTCCGAGGTATTTATGAGAAAGCCAGTAGAGGTGATATTGACGACTTTAGAGTTCGCAAGGATAGACTATTGGTTTTTCGAGGTCGAGTATGTGTACCGGCAGATAGTGATCTCCGCAGGGCTATTCTCGAGGAGGCCCATTCATCTGCCTATGCTTTACATCCCGGTAGTACTAAAATGTACCGCACCATCAGAGACAGTTATTGGTGGTCTGGTATGAAACGGGAAATTACAGAATTCATTGCTCGTTGCCTTGTATGTCAGCAGGTGAAGGCTGAGCACCAGCGTCCAGCTGGCACATTGCAGCCCCTTCCCATTCCTGAGTAGAAGTGGGAGCATATCACGATGGATTTCGTAGTGGGGTTACCGCGAACTTCGGCACAGCATGATGCTATTTGGGTGATAGCTGACCGACTTACAAAGTCCGCACATTTCATCCCGATTAGGAGTGATTACTCGCTTGAAAGGTTGGCACGCCTCTATATTGATATGATCGTGAAACTACATGGGGTTCCAGTGTCGATAGTATCAGATCGAGACCCCAGATTTACATCCCGTTTTTGGCCCAGTCTGCAGAAGGCTTTGGGTACTAGACTGAATTTCAGCACAGCGTATCACCCCCAGACAGATGGTCAGTCAGAGAGAACTATTCAGACTTTAGAGGACATGCTTAGGGCATGTGTTATGGATTTCCGGGGGAGCATTGGCATGCCACCTTACGAGGCATTGTATGGGAGGAAGTGTCGTACCCCGTTATGCTGGGATGAGGTTGGTGAGCGACGACTCACCAATGTTGAGCTGGTAGAGGAGACGAAGGAGAAAGTGAGGATTATCCGTACGCGGATGAAAGCCGCCCAGGATAGACAGAAATCCTATGCAGATCGTAGGCGGCGACCTCTAGAGTTTACTGTGGGAGACATGGTATTCTTAAAGATATCTCCCTTGAAGGGAGTCATTCGATTTGGGCAGCGAGGGAAGTTGAGTCCCAGGTATATTGGGCCCTTCCGTATCCTTGAGAGGGTCGGAAGTGTAGCATATAAATTGGAGCTGCCAGCAGATCTATCGCGTGTTCACGATGTATTTCATGTCTCAGTACTTAGGAGATATCAGCCAGATCCCTCACACATTTTAGAAGCTCCGCCAGTTGAGCTTCGAGAGGACTTGAGTTTACCTATTCAGCCTGTGACTATTCTGGATCGACAGGTCAGAAAGCTACGGAGCAAAGAGGTTCCTCTTGTCAAAGTTTTGTGGAGGAGCGACCAGGTCGAGGAACAAACTTGGGAGCCTGAGGAAGCCATGAGGAAACAGTACTCCCATCTATTTTCTGTATAGTTTTCTTTTAGTCTCGAGGACGAGACTTGTTTTTAGGGGGTTAGAAAATGTAATACCCAATTAAAAAAAAAGAAAAAAAAAAAAAAAAAACAAAATTAGGGCTTAAAGCCCAATTTTCTCTCTCTCTTTTCCCCTCTCTTCTCTCTTCTCTCTCCCTCTTCTTCTCTCCCTCTTTCTTCTCTCTTTTCCCTTCTCCCCGCCGCCGTGTCTCTTCCCCTCCCGCTGCCGCCGCCCCCGCCAGCACCACGGGTCACCACCAGCGCCACCCACAGCCGCTGCAGCTTCCCCCCCTCCGCCGCGAGCGACCGCCCGAGCACAGCCGCGCGATCATCTCCGCGCGAGCGCTAGCGCCACCGCGCAGTCTTCCTCGTGAGCGCGCGAGTGCTGCAGCGCGACCCTCCCTCGCGAGAGCACGCGATCGCTTGAGCACGCCGTAGCACGAGCCCCTGCGCGCCCTGTGGGGTCCCTGCACCAGCTCGCACTTGCGCGCCCCAGCGCGAGCACCAGCGCGCCCCAGCGCGTCCCAGCGCGCTCCAGCGCGACCCAGCCTAAGCGAGAGAAGCGCTCGAGCAGCGCGTGAACCGCGCGCGAGCAGCGCGCGAACAGCGCTCGAGCAGCGCGCGAGCAGCCGCGATCCCCAGCTCGCGATCCCCAGCGCTCGACCCCAGCGCGCCTCAGCACGCCCCAGCACGAGCGCGAGCGCTCCAGCGTGCGACCCACAGCGCGAGCAGCGCACGATCCAGCTTACGAGTGCGCTTCAACGCGTGAGCCAGCGCCAGCGCCAGCACGAGCGCGAGCGTGCTCCAGCGCGTGATCCGGCTTGCCAGGCCGCAGGCCCACCAGGCCGCAGGCCCACCAGGCCCGCAGGCCCACCAGGCCCGCCAGCCTATCAGCCCGCGGCCCACGGCCCGCAACGGCCCGCGGCAGTCCGTAAGCCTCTGCGAAGGTAAATGACTCTAAGTTTCGATTTTTCGCACTTGGGTTTCGAATCTCTTTAGTAATTGGACTTAAATTGTTCGCAATTGTTTCAAATTTGGAAACATTCAGGTTTTAGACCAAACCGACGGGCGAACGAAAGCTAAATCTGAGATCCGAAGAATCCTAGGTGAGAGAAATGAAATCTCTTCAACCCTTGAATAAACTTTGTCAAATTAGGTAGCATTAGTTGATTTGTTTATAAATTGAGGAATTTAGGGTTCGTACGAATTAAGAAAAAAATGATAAACCCTGAAATAGTCGGAAATTGATAAAAATCGTGATGATTGATTAGG
Source organism: Dillenia suffruticosa (assembly GCA_033439265.1). Taxonomy (NCBI): domain Eukaryota; kingdom Viridiplantae; phylum Streptophyta; class Magnoliopsida; order Dilleniales; family Dilleniaceae; genus Dillenia; species Dillenia suffruticosa. The sequence goes on from JAVTVX010000027.1 coordinate 7,911,024, forward strand.
TTGGCTATTTTGGTGACTCGATTGAGGGGCGCCTTGTTTTACGTATTTTGGTGTTATTGGGGAGTGCGCTACCTTCCCCAAAACTGTGAGTGGGATTTATTTCAATACTTTTGTTTAATATGTAAATCCTGTTTTACAACATTTTGATAATGAGCATGATTTGTCGTATGTTGGAAATGTTTTGACTGGTTTTAAAATTGACTTTTGTGAACCGTTGGAGTGTCCAAAAACTGTATTGAATTATGAAATTATGCATCCATGTGGTTGAAATGTATAATGTGCCATTTTATGCTATATGTTGCATTGGTTTATGAACCTGATTTCGGCACATTTTGATATGATATTGGTTTTGGCCTTGAGGGCTTTGATATGTATTGTTCCGTAGCTACGAAGGACACCGTGAGAGGCGCTTTGGTGGCGTCCGGATATGCCTAGGCCTGGGGTATCCCACGAGTTGTCGTTATTTGATTATCGACACGGTACTAGCCAGGTTGAACCCGAAAGGGGGAGGATTTGGATTTGGATTGGATATCCTCTCCAAGTCTAGCACCTGGACGAGGTTCGTCGCCAACGCTGGGGTAGAGAGCACTTTAAAGAAATTTGCATATAACACCCCCGGTGCGCCTGTCATAGGTCGCGGTAGACCTCTGCCAGGACATTTTCGGCTGGCAGCTCTATGATTTTAATGACAGTGCTTTGGATGCATATTTGACTTGAAATGCGTGCAAATGATATATTGTTTAAATGAAAAGCATGATAATTTGAAATATGATTCGTATACTTATGCTTTGACACTCCAGTTTCACACTCTATATTTGACAATTGCATTGACCCACTCACTCACTAAGTATTCTTCTCCCGAGTACTCACCCCTCATTTCCCTTTTGTTTCAGAGATAGTATTTGACAAGGAGTGTCGCTTTTAGGACGCTCAGTATCTTTGGGAGATTAGGCCTGGACTTGAGGAGTCATTGTGTATTTCCGCTGCAAAAAATTTGTATTGGTGATGTATTTGTATTCTGAGGTCTATAGATGACCATTTTTATAATTCTGGGATGACTGTATAAATATGGACATTTAAATTGTGGAACTCTCATGTCACTGCATGACATTGCATTGAGGCATTTCTTTTTCGTTGCGTCTATATTTGGGAATGTGTCATGTCTTAGAATTGTCCTCTAGAATCGCTCGGTGCCTCCTCTAAATCACAGGAGGGGCGACTGGCGGCTGTCCATGCCTTTGACGGGGGCATGGCAGTAGAGGTCTGTGGTTAAGACTGTGGAGAATTGTTTGTTAGCCTTGCGTTGCCCTGAATTGTGCAGTAGGATGATCTGATTTGTTGTTGAGGATAATATATGCATTTTGAGGCCGGGATGGCCCCTTTTGGACAGGTAACAGGTTTATTTTAATATGGGAGACCTCCGATATATGGGGAGGTTCTGCCCGATTTTCTGTAAAAATACAGCCGGCATCCAGGGTAACGGGCGGCTGCTCACGATCCCGGGTCCGTGTTCTGAGATACTGCAAGGCATTCCAATATCCATCTATTTTTTCAAAATAATGTAACCATAAAAATAAGCTAGCATGCATTTGTTCGCAAAATCAAAGGACCAGCTCGACCCATCCCTGCTCAAACATGCAGCACCGGGCCAACCCGATCATTCAAATCAAATTCACAGATTATAAACAAATCCCTACTCAAGAGATCCAAATCAAGTTCCACCAAAACAATTCCCAAGGAAAATTCAAAGAAATAAAGAAAAAAGGTCTTCATTTTAATTATACAAACCATAATCAAATTCCAAATCCAAATAAACATAGTAGAAAATAGTTTTCAAAATAAATACACCATTTGTCTCCACTAAGGTCCACTGATACCTCAATTCGAAATGAAAACTATTATCCAAAGAAATTTGACAAACAAGTTTCTTCAAATCACCCTAGGCATCGATAAATCTCGACTAAGCTTCATCTGTGAAAATAGAAGGAGGGTTGAGTATGTTATATACCTAGTGAGTAAGATATAAATTGTATAAAAATAAAATTTGTGTGATAAATATATCAAATGTATATATTTCAAACCATCATATTATTCGCAATTTTATCCAAGGAATAAATAAATTCAAACTATTATTTCCAAAATCATCATAATTCACAATGGTCATAATTCAATTTCATATGCATCCAACAATTTCATATTTTCAAACATGAGACAAACCAAAATCACTATTTCCAACAAAGGTCTACCACGACCTAGGGTAAAACCGTCAAGAGTTTTAATAATTTTCATGTTTTAAAAATGCTCTCATCCTTGACATTGTTTGTGAGCTCTCATTGGAAGTACGTCCAACTATCCCACGCCTGTGGGAAGATATATGGTACGGTTGTATAGCCTTGTAGATTCCCGGTATATGGAGAGGTTCTGCCCGTATACGGAGACACTGCGACAGTTGCCGCGTGGTCGATCCGAGGATCGGGGTATGACCATTTTATTGGTATCAGAGCTAGGTTCATGATTTTAAAAGTTTGATGGTTTTGAAACGTTTTCAAATGTCTCCAAATGTCCCTGAAAGTTTTTCAAAGATTTTGAAAGGGTTGTTGTTTTGAAAATTGTGACTTTTAAAGGTTTATCTGTCAAGGGATGTACAAGAACTTTCCATGGATTCTTAGGGACTATGATCGATTTTTATTTTTAGGGGTTAAGCGCTTGGGTTAGTACCTATTTTAAATTGTTAAGCTTAAACCCTCCCTATAGAGTTTTGCTCCCCATACGAAAAGTAAGGAATCCGAATAGGATATTTTCTACTCCACCTCCACAATCTAAGTGATGTATCACTTTATAAATAGTTTCTCAATTGTGATTGAAGATCTCCCTTTTGCTTGTTTGGCTAAATGGTGAGTATTCTCGTAGTAATTCCTTTGGACTGACATCTTAATGTTAAAAGTTTGACACACTTATGTATTTGGCATGGCAATATGAAATTGTTTATGATTAGGATGTAGGGCAAAAAAAATGGTGATTGAAAGGAAAAGGTTAGAGAAAGCTAAGGGAAAAGAGGGAAGAGGCCCAGAAAAATCTAGACATAGTCACAGGTAGATTCCCTTTGACTTTGATTGGATGACTTAGAGATTTTAATACAAACATTATGTGATTAAGGGTATATACCTAAACTGGGAGGCATATTGATGACTCTGAATGCTAACAAAGACTGGGAAAATGACTTTGATTTATTGAAATTGCTATTTCATTTCTATCTCCTCTGAATTATATTTGAGTATAATAAAATCTCTCGACCATCAATTAGGATATCATAAACATGCACCAAATACAACTCCTTGCATAAGGTCTAAGTTGCTTAGCTTCATGACTAATGTTTGTTCTGAAGAATTGTCAAAGTGTCTTATGCTTCTTATCTAAGCACAAGCATGGACTGTGGATCTCTTAGAAATCTGGAAATGGTAACTTCAAATAACGACTGTTGTGGGACTTAGAAAGTTGTCAATAAGACAATCTGCACTTCATTATACCCAAGTTTAAGGCTGTATGAAATTGTATTGCTAAATGGAGGTATTAAGGTGATGACATAGTGAAATGGTCAAACAAATCAGTTTGCAAAATCTAGATTTATACAATCTAGTTAAAATGAACTTTTTAGGTGGGTTAAATTAAAAGGGTACCACGTGACAAGTGCTTCAAGAGCTATGGAAAAAGAGGCACCATGTACTCTAGTGTTTTCGAGTATAATCTTCAGTAGGAGTAGAAGAACATAATTATGATGCTGAAAATTTTGCAATTGTAAGTATGTGCATAGAGAGGCATCAAACTATGAGATTGATGAGAGCATTTTGGCACTTTTTCCTCCATATAGTAAGAAAAGTACTAGAGTGAAAGATGTAATTGTAATTAAATAAGTTGGAGAACTAGTTTATGATCATATTGTAGAATATCTTCAAAAGTGTATCAATATGCAATTGATTTGCTTTCAAAAATACAACTTGCTATTTACAAATTGGACATATAGATTTACTCATATTGGGTCGATTTGATCTTGAATTTGGAAATATTTGGATTAAATTGCTAAAGAGTTATGTTGATTCCTTTTTCTCTGGACATATAAATATTACTCTCGATGGTAGTTCATTAAAATTTTGAGGTATATTGAACAGGTTGAGTTCAATTATAACATCGTTAGATATTTGTGGTATGTGTATTAAAAACTTTAGTTTTAATCTTTCTGCAACACTTTGCAGTAGATACAGGGTGGAGGCCTATTCCAATTATTGTTGAGGAATGCATTCATCTAGATAACATTGCTCCTTTTATATCTAAGAGTTTCAAGGTTTTAAAACAAACTTGTTAAGATCTCTGATATTTTTAGCTAGCGTATTGTTTTTCACTATTGTTCCTCTCTAAGCCTTCTAGAGTTTTAGTGACTATTGGTGATACATTTGTCGATGGAGCTGGCCTTTCAGAAGTCAACATTGCTTGGGAAATGTTATAGGGTATGATAATGGAGACTTTAATATTAATAGGGTGTTGAGAATTTGATAGTGATATAACTTGAGATAAACAATAATAGTTGAAGAATGTGGACATGGAATTGATAAGCACATGATTATTGGATGGAAAAATTAATGAAAAGAAAAAGGAGGTAACTATGTCCATATACCCTTGACAAAGCTGTTAAAGTTAGAAATTATGACCTTATGTTTAACTATATTATATTCCATATTTGGTTCATATTGAATGAGATTTGAAGAGTTAAACCTAGGGACTAGTTTATACGAAGATGTCAATGTGGAAACAACACTCGTAACTTTTTGACATATAAATTGTAATTTAAATTTGAGGTCGGAGACGTGGTTTTCCTTAAGATTTCACCTATGAAGGGTGTAGTTTGGTTTAGAAAACGAGGCAAATTAAATCCAAGGTACATTGGGCCATTCAAGATCATTGAGAGAGTTGGAAATGTGGCCTACCGATTGGAATTACCTCCAGATTTGGAGAAAATTCATAATGTATTTCATGTGTCAATGCTAAAAAAGTATTTGACGGATCCTACCAACTACCCTAGGTAGGAGAGTGATTTTGGGCAAACCCTAAAGTTATTGAAAAGAAAATATAAAATTGTTTATTAAATTGGAAAACATGAGTTATGGAAAATTTGATATGAATTTATGCTATTACAAAAGATTTTGGCATTATATGGAAATAAATTTTTGTATTTGTTTGGCACAACTACCTTCATCCCTCATTCATAGACAATATGCCATTGCCGTCTATTCACTAAGAAATTTCTATGCTCACTCCAGAATTTTCTAAAATTCTTTAGAAGAATCTTAGATTCGAAACATGAACTTTGTTTTCTAGCAACGACTAAGGTCAAATTTTGAAAAGCACATCTATGCATAACAAGTAAAACATGATAGTATTATTACAAATGAGACTTACAATGGCAGGTACCTGTGGTGAAAATGATTCGCTTCAGTAGGTCTTTTATTTTGTTTGATGAGTTAATGTTGCTTTAGATAGAATGATTAATAGTAGAGAGATTTTGTACGATAAACCTTGAGAAGATCTATATTTATCTAGAACATGTTTTGTTGATTTGATCATTTTGGTGATGTGGCTTTGTCTAATGAAAGGTTTGTTGGTGACCATGGAGCCTCTGCATTTAGGTCAATTTGAAGGATTAAAATTTTAATACTTAAATGTGAGTTGATTGCTACTTGTTAAATTTTAAACATTGATGGCAATGCAATCGTGGAAACATTGCCTCTAAGTATGGGAATTTTCTCATATAATATCCCTTACCTTCTTAGTTTTAACCATGATAATTAAGTGTTCGCTGAGATCATACATCTTGAGGAAGTATTGGTTTTAAAGGAATATTTGTTGAGGAGTTTCATTTGAGAACATCTTTCTATTTTGTTGACACCCTATTATATGATCAGATATCATGAATGATGACCCAAATCTAGGACCAATTTAGAGAAGTCACATTTGGTGAGCTTGTGTAATGAATATTTGGTATATTTATGTTACATTCATATTTACAGAAGATAATCAAATTGAGATTTTTAGTTTTTCTAAAATTTTTATGACAATTGACGATGTCGTGGGTGCTAGTAAAGGAACCGCTGACAAATGAGGAGTCAATGAAGAGGCAATACCCTACGTATATTATGGATGATTTGATGATTTAAATTTCGACGACGAAATTTATTTTTTAGGGGGTTAAGAGTTGTAATACCGAAAATTCCGGTATTAGGAATTCTCTGTTAAACATTCTTGTGATATAAAGGAAAAATTAAAGTTTTATTGATTTTCGATTTTGGGGAAATAATTGAGAAATCTTGGTATATGAAAATTTTCCAATTATTGAATTTATCATATGTTTTTATATAAAGGAAGTTTGGGAGACTAGCAATTTCAATTTTGGGCAATTTTGTACCTATATAGAAATTTGGTATGAGAATATATATATATATGAGAGTATTTGTTTATTTATTTAATTAATCATTTATCAAAAAAAAATAATAATAATAAATAAAAAAAGAGAGGAGAGGAAAACACAGCGTTTTGCCCAAAACGTTACATTTTCTCCCCTTTCCCCCAATTTCGAATTAGGGCATGAAGCCCTAATTCTCTTTCTATTCTCCCTCCCTCTCGCTCTCTCTCCCTCTCTCTTGAACTCTCTCTCCCTCACGTCCATCGCTCTCTCTCTTTGCCACTCTCTGCCTCCCACAGTGGCTTCTCCGACCACCCTCACCACCACCTAGTCATTCTTCTCGCCTCTTTCGCGTCTCTCTGTCTCTCGCTCGCTCTCTCTGTCTCACAATCTCTCTCTCCCTCTCTCTGATTCTCACTCTCCGCCTCCCGGTGCCGCACCTCCCCTGAACACCGCCGACCCACCACCGCAAGTGGCGGTTCCAGCTCCATCCTTCTCCCTCCCGCGAGCATGCGACCGCCTCAGCTTCTCTCCCTTGCACGCTACAGCCCTCTGTCTCCCTCTTCTTCGATCGCATGCGGTGTTGCTCTCTCTGCCGAGAGCCCTTCTGTGGCCTTCGTAGAAGCTCCGAACCAACATCCATCTTAGACCTTCGAAACCTTAGGCGAAACTGCGATTCCATTCTTTGCAGGTGAGGATTGATTTCAAATTTTAGTTCTAAGGTTTTGATTTTCATAGTGCATAAGTCTAATCATTGAACTTTGGTTCGAATTAGGAGCATTGCAGGTCCCGAAATGGATTGAATGGCGCACGGACGTTAGGGCTATGAGTTGCGAAAACCTGAGGTGAGAAATTTTTTAAATGCATTCAATAACTGATCAGATTTAGTCTGAATTTAGAATGCGAGCTTTGTATATGCTCTGAAAATGTGTGGAATTTGAAGAGAATGCATTTTCCTGAATTTGATATGTGATTTCTAGGGTTTCGTCTAAATTCTACATGAATTTAGGTCAATTCATGCGAAAGAAGCGTGTTAGATGAAATTAGAAACTTATTGCGTTGATTAGAATAGATTTCCTTGGAGTTTGAATTGAAATTGTGAATTATTGGTCTAGGTTGACCTTTTGGAGATTTGAAATGAGTCATTTTGGAAAACTTGTGGAAATGGGGAGTGAATACCCTCCCTAGAGGTGAGTGAACGGTCTATTGTGTTATAAATGAGCAAATGAGTTTAAATTCTTTTGTGAAATATTTTGAATGATTTTTACAAGTGTTATATGAAATTATTTGTGATTGTGAGATGTCTGGAATGGAAGTTTGAATTACGAATGCATCATATATAATTATCAATGAATTTGTGCCATTTGCATTTGATATTGAATTTGTAAATGTTTGTAACATGAATTTCAGAATTTGTTTGATGAAATATCGCATATTGACTATAATTTGAATGATTGTGAAATGATGGTGCAGGAGTGTAATGGCTATAGTCATTCCCTCCACGGAATGACCCGACGGGGTGATGTGGGTCGGGTTTTATTGCGAGAGAGGTGTACGCGGTCTCTTCTCTGCCATATCGGACTAGCTGGATTGCACCCCGATGAGGTACGAGCCAACGCTAAAGAAAGGGTAGTGTTTTGAAATACTGAAATGGAAAACCCATTGGTGGGCTTCCGTCTAGGTTCGGCCAAACTCAGGACTGAAGTGATTTCGATGGGACCTTTGTGATCTTCTAAAGGAATATTGGATGTGGATGCATACTTTGTGAACTGTCTGATTTATTGAAAGTGTTTTGATATGCATAAAGTGATATTTTGAGATATATTTTGACTCTCCCACATTCACCCCTCATTTATCACAGAATCATATCATTGCACTCCACTCACTAAGTATTCCCCAATACTCACCCCTCTTTTCACATTTTACAGAGGATACTTAGTGCGAAGGCTGCACGAGAATTGAAGCTTGCGAAGGATTTTTGTTGTTTTGTGTAGGTATTATAGTGATGTAGGGTAATTTTAGTTGATTTGGAATCCATGGAAGGGAAGACTTATATAATTCTTTTGGTATGGATTAAATCAATACTTGTTTCATATATAGGAGCAAGTATTGATGAAATCTTTACATAGTTTGTGTTGGATTTTGTACGGAACTGGTTCATTTTCTTCTAACTCTCATTTTTTGTTAAACTTATGGTTTAAATGGGACATTTGATTTGAAAAGTTGGGATTCGTTATTTTTTTTCTATTTTATGAAATCCTGTACTTCTCATATCGCTTGGACTTTACTGATGCTAACTCGTTTCTTTTATTTTAAATGCTTTAATTGTGTTGAGAACTCTGGAATGGCTGGGGCCAATTTTGCATGCGTGCATGTACAGGAACCCCTACCCGAATGTGTGCCGACGCATGACTGTGTGTGTAGGGATGGACCGGATGGGTCCTTTACATAGGTATTGTATTGGGAAGATATATGGTACGGTTGTATAGCCTTGCGCAGTCCCGGTATATAGGGAGGTTCTGCCCGTGTACCGAGACACCACGGCGGTTATTGCGTGGTCAACCCGAAGATCAGGGCGTAATGGGGAGGTTCTGATTGTGTCCCGGTATATGGGGAGGTTCTGCCCGTTTACGGGTTGTATTCAATAAAAGGATTTTTCTTATTTAAATACAATCATGAAATCACTCATCTCTTGGAAGAGTAAACATTCCCAATTCACAATCAATCCAAGAAAATCCATTTTTGGATTCCAATTGGTTTATCCTAAATCAATAAATATAAATTCAACGTTAAATCATGCCGAAAATTATGGTTTATGAGTTTTTCCGCAAACACATCACAATCCTAGTTTCTAAAATCCATGAATCTATGTTTTCATTTCATCAATCACATGCCATTTGCATCTATATACCATTTTCATACACAATTTCCCCAAATCTCATATTTATAAACCCTAGATTTAATTTTCCCAAGTCAAACCTCACAATCCAAATTTGATAATCCAAATTAATGCTTGAAAACATAAATCTAGGTTGAGAGAGTAAAATTAACCTCAAAAGATTTCCATAAATTTCATTCGGAATCATTTTGTCAAAACCCTAATTTTCTCTCTTTATAAATTTCTCAAATCCAAGTATAAAAATCAAAATTCAAGAGTAATGGAACTAAACCCATGAAAAGGAAAGGAAAATTATCTTAATTTTGTGCTTAGATTGAACCTTGAACATTGGATTTCAAAAAGCCTAGATTTTTCCCCTTTTGCGCAAACCCTAGGTTTTCTCCTAAAATCCCCTTCCTTCGCGAGTTTGCTTGAAGGTTTGGGAGGTTTAGGGAGTGGGTTTAGTGAGGGTGAAATGAATTTCAAAGGAGATTGAAAGAATGAAAGAGTGTCGAGAGGGAGAGAGATGAGAGTCGAGAGAATGATTTCAAGCGAGAGAGAGAAGAGGAAGAGAGAGCAAAGATTGATTTAGGAAAGTGACAGCTCACTTTAAGCCTTTTTAATATGTGAAGTGAAATTCTTCTCTTACCTCTCTTTATTTTTAAGTTTTGTCTGATTTTGGTTGTCCGTTTTTGTCATTTCGCAACATTTCACACTAATGAGTTGACTTGCAATACAGCACAAGTCACCTTATGTGTCTAAGGTCTTCAGAGGCCAAGTCCCCTTGTTGTCTAACAAGTCGCCTTACTCTTTGTTTCATCGAGCCCTTAAATCGACCCAAAATTGGCTCAAGACAATCTAAATTTCTTATTTTGTAACCCACAAGTCGCCTCATTTCTTTGATGAGTCAGCTTACTTAACTACAGATATGTTTCTCTATGACTTAAATCTGGCGGATTGGCTTATGCTAGCCACAAATGGCCTTATAGACACATAGTCAGGAAGTACAAGTCAACCTGTCATTAGGGCATTGCAGCTTGCCTATGTATTTTGGAAGCATAAGTCGACCTGTCATTAGGGAAAATCAACCTGACTTTGTGCAGAGTTAAGGATTCTGAGGTATAATCTCCTCAGGTTGCCGTAGAACTTTCTCAGGTTGCCTTGATAAATTCTATACTTAACCAAAATGAAATTTTTGAACCCTAAGTCATCTTCTCATGGGGCAAGTTAGCCCATCTTCATTCAATTGACTCCAAATAAATTTTTATTAATCTATATTATCACCAAAACATATTTTTCTTTGAACAAAATTTTATAAAACCTTCATTGATGAGTCAAAATCAATTACTTAGCAAAAAATTTAGTGAAAATTTTCTAACACCAAATTTTTGGTGTTGTAGTTTTTCTAAGACATGATTGTGCAGGAAAATTTGGATTATAAGACAATTGGGGGAAATTTTGGTCAATCCTAGTATTGATCTACATTTAAGTGATGAATTTGTGTTTATTATCTTAGATTGAGACAATCGAAGGGTTAGAATGGACTTACTTTAGATTAGATTGTAGATTGGGAGTGTTAACCCTCTCAAGAGGTGGGTGGATGCATGATTATTAATTTAAATGAGACAATATTTTACTTGATTTTAACTATGCTTTTAAAATTGGTTTATAAATTAATTTATGATTGTGTAATGTCCCGAAATGGGAGTTTAAAATATGTATGTATTCAATGTATTTATGAATGAATTCGTGTCACATTTCATTGAAAATTGTATTCATGAATGTTATGATATGGTTTGTTAACCTATTTGTTGAAATCATGACACATTTGATGAGATTGGAACATTTGAAAAAACGATGGTACATGTGATGGTAAATGGTTATAGTCATTCCTTTCCACGGGGCGGCTTGACGTGACGACCTGGTTAAGGGGTTATATGACTAAGAGGTAGCTGTGCTTGAGAGATGCCTCTTAGGTCATTCTACTCAAACTAGCTTGGTTGCACCCCAAGGGAGGCCCAAACCAATGCCAAGGTTGGGGGTATTTATGAGTTGAAAAAATATGAAAACCTTTGGTAGTTCTTGTCAGGCCCCGACTATTCAAACGAGCATGCAACAATCGCCGCGTTACCCCAAAACACATATGAACGCCACTTAGTGTTCCATGACACCACAGACAGTACAATATTTTAAACCTTTTAAAAATAAATTTAAATCATCCGTACGCCAACCCGGCCCTCTAAACAATTCCGAAATATTTAAAAAAATTCAAATGTTCAAAATGTGTTTAAAATTCACCACACAATCCAAATGTCCTAATAAAAATAATACTTCTAGCAAAAGAAAATTTTAAACAATTTGAATAAGATTCCATATAAAAAAAGTAAGGATTTTATATTACTTGTCCAAGAAAAATCAAGCAAGTCTTTATCAAATCCAAACATAACGAGATGTATAAAAATTTCCTTCCATACATTATATATCATTGTTCTCAAAAAAAAAAATCTCATAACTATTACCTATTAAGGGTCAACAAAAATAATTTCTTCAATCGGCACTAGGTGATGTCTACATCTCCAATCTAAACTTCCTATGAAAATTAGAAAGAGAATGGTGAGTATAAAAATACTCAGTGAGTGGAATGCAATGGCATGCTGAACATCAATATAGAGTGAGAGTGGTAATACCAAATACATATATCAGAGTTCAGTAGGGTGCCACCACATTATCACGGGAACAACTTGAGGAAGCTTTCCATCCCGCCTACCACCAAACTAAATAATAAACCAGCTTTGACCATACCGCCCCGATGGCCTGGTCCGTCGAAGACTTAAACTATAATCTTTTCTTTTTTCTAGCACCATGTTGCAAGAATATCCGTTTCATTATTCAACATTTGTGCTCATATACAAAAGAGAGCAAATTCACAATTCACATTCAATATTCTATTGTAACATAGTGCAAATAGATTCAAAGATCAATAAAAAAGTCATGGATTTATTAATAATTTATTTTGGGCACACTACAATCACAAACATTTCAAATCCATTTCAAAATTCAATTTACAAATAATAATTGAAAACATTTTATCATCCCTGCTAAGCATAACTATCCACTCACCTCTTGGGATAGTGAACACTCCCAATTCAAAATCAATTCCAAGATAATCTCTTCTTAGGTTCCAATTGAATTATTATAAAACAATGCACATGAATTAAATATTAATTCATGTCCATTTCTAGGGTTCATGAGTTTTCCCAAATATATCACAACCCTAATTTCTCAAATCTATCATTCTATATTTTCAATCCATCATTTACTTATCATTCGCGTTTACATACAATCCTCATTAACAAATTTCTCAATTTTTCCTTATTTACAAACCCTACTTTCATATTCTCTAACAAATCCCTCAAATCTTAATAATAAATTTAAATCCAGTAATGAGGAAGCTAAATCCAAGTTTAGAAGGAAGAAATTATATCAATTTTGTTGTTGGATTGAGTCTTGAATGTTGGGTTTCAAAAACCTTAGATTTCTCTGAAAATCACCTTCATTCACGAGTTTGGTTGAGGGTTTGGGAGGTTTAATGAGTGGGTTTGGGGAGAATGGGGTTGATTTCGGCAGAGGGATTGAGAGTGAAATGGGCAAGAGAGAGAGAGTCGAGTGAGAGAGCAGAGAATGAGTTCGGGAGAGAAGAATGAAAGCCTTTTTTAATTGTATGTGGTGACATTTCAATCTTACCCCTTTTTATTTTTAAGGTGTGTTCAATTTTGGTTGTCCTTTTTTGTCATTTCGTAATCTTTCATACTCATGGGTCGACTTGCATTACAGCACAAGTCTACTTATGTGTCTAAGGAATTTAGAGACCAAGTCCGCTTATTTTCTGACAAGTAAGCTTGATCTTTGTTTTTATTGGACCCTCAAGTTGACTCAAAAATTGGCTCAAGGCGACCAAATTTCCTTCTTGTATGACCTCCAAGTTGATTCACTTTTTAGTGAGTCACATTCCTTAATGTGCAGACATGTTTCTTAGACACAAAGTCTAGAAACACAAGTCGACCTATCATTGGGCAAGCCGACTTGCCTATGTGCAAACTTAAGAATTCTAAGATTTAATCTCCTCAAGTCGTCTTGATGAGTCTCATACTCAACCAAAGTTCAATTTTTGAGCATTAAGTCATCTTGTCATGGGGCAAGTTGGCTTGTCTACATTTAATTGACTCTAAATAAATTTTAATTATTCCAAATTTTCACCAAAACTCATTTTGCTCCTAATAAAACTTTAAAAAAGCTTCATTGATAAATTAAAAATCAGTTACAACCGGTTTTTTTTACAGTACTTATACAAAGACCATTTAAAATTAAATAAAAATTTTCTAACACCAAATATTTTAGTATTACAATATTTAACCCCATAAAAAGAAATTTTATTCTCGAAATTTAAAAGAAAATTTATATATCATCAAAAGGGTAAGGGTGTTGTTTTCGTATGGACTCCTCGATCTCCCAAGTTTCTTCTTCTACTTTGTTGCTTCTCCACAACACCTTCACCCTAAGGAATTGCTTACTTCTCAATTGTTTGAGTTGTCGATCAAATATTTTCACTAGTTGAACCTTAAAATTCAAGTTTGGATTCAATTCTACCGGAGGAGCTTCTAATACATGTGAGGGATTCGGTAAGTACTTCTTTAGCATGGAAACATGAAATACATCATGGATTTTCTCCAAATTTGTGGGCAATTCTAATCGATATGCCACTTCTTCTATCCTCTTGAGAATCTTGAAAGGGTTGATATACCTAGAATTCAATTTACCCCATTTCCAAAATCGTATTACACCCTTCCAAGGTGATACTTTCAAGAAAACAATATCTCCATTACTCTTCTGTCTATCTTAAGCCACCTTCATTCTTGCTCTAATCACCTTCACTTTATCTACCATTGCTTCAATTAACTCAACATTACCAATCTTTCTCTCTCCTACCTTATCCCAACACAACAAATTTTGGTACTTTCTTCCGTAGAGTGCTTCATAGGGTGGCATCCCGATATTAGCTTGGTAACTATTGTTGTACGCAAATTCAATTAATGTGAGGTGCCTATCCCAACACCCTTGGAAGTCATCACACATATCTTAAGCATGTTTTCCAACATATGAATAGTGCATTCCGACTGTCCATCTATTTGTCGATAAAAAACAGTGCTCAACTTTAACTTAGTTCCTAAGGACTCTTATTGTTTAAGCCAAAATTGAGATGTAAATCAGGAATCACGGTCAAATACAATTGACACTGGAACCCCATGGAGTCGGACAATCTTGTTTATGTAGAGCTTTGCCAACATTTCCAAAGGATATGAATTTTGGATAGGCAAAAAGTGGGCTAATTTAATAAGCCGATCTACTATCTCCTATATAGTATCGTGTCTGCTCGATGTAAGTGACAATTCTATCACAAAATCTATAATGATGTGCTCCCATTTCCATTCGAGTATCAGCAGGTTCCCGGCTGGTTTTTGATATTTGGTTTTGATTTGTTGGAACACAAGATACTTAACCACAAATTCGGCTATCTCTCACTTCAATCCCAACCATCAGTAAGTTTCCTTGATGGTTCGGTACATTTTAGTACTCTCGGGATGCATCACATAAGTCAAAGAATGTACTTCTTCAATATGGCTCTCTGAAACTCATCATTCTTGGGAACACAAATCCGTTTCCCATATACCACCATGTCGTCCTCCCGTATATGGAACTCACCACCTTCACCCTTGTGAACCCTTTCCACTATACCCTTTATCTCCTTATTAGTTGCGTTGAGCTCTTTAATACGATCTACTAACATTGGTCGCACTTCAAATTTAGCCAAAAGTGTACCATGCTCATCATTGGCTAGCTCGACTCTAAGTGTTCAAAGTCCTAGCAAGCAAGAGAGATAAGAACTCCCATAAGATGCCAAAGAAGAAGACTTATGGCTTAAAGCATCCGCGACCACGTTCTCTTTGCCTGGGTAATAGTCAATCACCAGGTCATAGTCTTTAATCAGCTCTAACCATCTCCGTTGCCCCACATTGAGCTCCTTTTAAGTGAGCAATTACTTGAGACTTTGGTGGTCTGCGAAGACCCAACATATGACTCCAAATAGATAATGTCACCAAATCTTCAAAACAAAAAAATGGCTGCTAGCTCTAGGTCATGGGTGTAGTAATTCAACTCATGCTTCTTCAATTGTCGAGAAGTATAGGTAATCACTCTATTACCTTACATTAAAACATATCCCAACCTTTACTTGCTAGCATTACTATAAACCACATAGTCACCACCATTAGTAAGAAAAGCAAGTATTCAAGCGGATGTGAGTCTCTTTTTGAGTTCTTGGAAACTCTCCCCACACTTGTCACTCTATTCAAATTTGACTCCCTTCGAGTCAAGTTAGACAACGGAGCAGTAATCTTAGAGAATCCCTCAACAAACCTTCGGTAGTACCCTACCAATCCGAGAAAACTTCTCACCTCGGTGATATTTTTGGGTTGTTCCCATTTCAGAATTGCCTTTACTTTCTTTGGATCTACAAAAATACCATCTCCGGATACAATGTGCCCTAGGAAGCCAATCTTCCTTAACTAAAATTCACACTTAGAGAACTTGGCGTATAACTACTTCTCCCAAAGAGTTTGTAGTACAATCCGAAGATGTTTTGAATGTTCCTCATCAATCTTGGAATACACCAAGATGTCATCTATAAATACTACGATATATTTGTCGAGGAAGGAATGGAATACCCTATTCATCAGATCCATAAAGGCTACAAAAGCATTTGGTAATCCAAAATGTATCACCAAAAACTTAAAGTTTTCTTACTGTGTTCTAAAGGTGGTCTTGTGAACATCATCCCCTTTTATCTTTAGTTGGTGATAGCCCGACCTCAAATCAATTTTTGAAAGGACACTAACTCCTTGGAACTGATCGAACAAGTCATCAAACCTTGCAAAGGGTATTTATTCTTAATGGTCACCTTATTTAGCTGCCGGTAGTTGATACACAACCGGAGGGTACCATCTTTCTTCTTTACGAATAAAATCGGAGTGCCCCAAGTTGAGATACTCAGTCAGATAAATCCTTTGTCCAACAACTCCTGAACTTGGATCTTCAATTCCTTCAACTCCGCAGGTGCCATTCTATACAGAGATAGGAAAATGGGTAAGGTTCTAGGAGTCAAGTCAAAAGCAAAGTCGAACTCCTGCACCGGAAGCCAATCTAGCAACTCATCTAGAAAGATATTTGGATACTCATTCACTAGTGGAATGTTCATCAATTCTGGACTTCCCATCATATTATCGATGATGCGGGTTAGGTAAGCCTCACAACCCTTGTACACTAATCTTCATGCCTCCATTGCTAAGGTCATATAGCTTGGTAAGAGCCACCATTCACCGACAAACACAAGCTGTGGATATCCTAGTCTATGAAACTCCACCTTCTTAGTGAAACAATCCATTGAATCTTGGTGAAAGTGTAACCAATCTATACCTAATAAGGTTTATCAAGTCCGCTTTAAGGATCTCTCCCTCTATAACTACTTCACATATCTTGTACATAGTGTCCATGTTTAACCGATCCCCCAAAAGAGTGATAACCAGCAACTCCTCTTCAAGTGGGGTCAAAGGCTTATCGTAGTATTTAGTGAATCAAGTGCTCACAAAAGAATTATTTGACCCTGCATCAACCAATACACGGGTATCAATACCAAAACTTTTTATCATACTTATGAATGGAAACCATTAAACAATTTAAGCTAATTATTTGAAGCCTTTAAAACCTAGGAAAATTGGTAAAATTGAGACATAGTATAAGTAAGTTGAATCAAGGCCTCAATGAGTTGATCCACATGTCTATTGTTCAGAAAAGGAATTTAAATTGCAAATTTAACTAAACTCTACCAAAATTCATAGTTCTCATGCCACCAGAACTATCTTAAGACATCAAAATCATCTTTGCCCAAATTCATTATCACGCAATATCATCAATTTGTAATCTAAATTCAATCATGCACTTAAAATCACATAGTGTTTATATCCAAATTTCTAAACCATCAAATTCAAGTTTTAGAGAATTTATCTATGACTATGTCTGAGTTCTTTTATGCATTTTCATTCGTCATTACATAAATTCTTGTCTGAGCTCTTGGTTGTGGACATTGGGTTGGAGCAGCTACTGTATTGCTCCCTGTCCCCATCCGGAATGTAACATTAGGGGAGGAATTAGGAATGTTGACTTCACTGTCCATTGATCCATTAAGGCGATCTTGGCTTGCTTGGCTTCTTTGTCCCAACTTTGGGCAAGCATTGCCCTTCATTTCAGCATTGATAGCACTTCTTGAGTGTACAACAAACCCCAAAATGGAATATCCTGCAATGCTTATACTGCTCCTTCTTGTTTCTCGCCGATTTACTCCCAAAGACGGTACTAGATGTGGGGGACACAAAATTGGGCGGTCGTTGACTTTGTGGAGTGCCAACAGATCTAGTAACTGAGACTCCACCATAAAAGTCCGTGCTCCAACTTAGTTTTGAATTCTGACCCAATACAAGTTCAGACATTCTCTTCTTCTTCTTCCTTCTCTCATCCTTCCCCTTTCCTCAATCATTTTCTCAGCTCTCAATGCCAATTCCAAGACATATTTATAGGTGTGGGCAGAGGTCAGGAACATCTTCTCTCAGATGGACAAATTTAGGTCTTCCTCAAACTTGAAACGTAAGTATTCCTTGGAAGTCACCAACTCCGGGACAAATGAGGATAACCTCCTCAAATCTATCTCATAATCTGCTACTGACTTGTAACCTTAGAGGAGGTGAAAGAACTGTTTCCTCTTCAAGTCTCAGTAAAACCAGGTATAATATTTTTTATCGAATTTCCTAATGAATTCATTCCTAGAAATATGTGTCGTAGATCTTTCCTTAAGGTTATCCTACCATACTTAGGCATCTTCATCTAACAATTTTACCGCCATCATGAGCTTTAACTCATCGTCAAATGTCATGTCAACCATAGTCTCCCGAACCCGATTTATCCAATTCTTTGCCACCATCACATCACTAGTCCCTGAAAAGGTGACACATCCAAGTTGTCAGGCCTGTTTGATCAACTTAGATAACTCAATGATTGGATGATTGATAGGTGGAGCCACTAAAGTGGGAGGAGTAATTGGTGTGTCAGAGGGGTTGGTGGAATGATTGGTCTTGGTGGAGGAGGTATTGGCACTTGAGGAGGGGCATGAAGATGAGTATCATAGATATTCCACCACTCGGTCCATTGCCGGAACGCATCGAGTGGCGGTAGAGAAATCCCGGTTGGAGGAGCTGGGTAATTATTAGTACTTGCCAAAAGAGAAGAAGGAGCACGTGAAGATGATCTATCCTCATGTTCAGAAGGAGGAATTTTATTTACATTCCTCAACCTTCATCTAGGAGACATGATCCTATAAAAAGAGAGATACTATCCTTAGCTCACTAAATTAGAATTCAGACTAAATACTTAACCTCCTAAAATAAAATGATTCATAGTCCCTAGAATCCATGGAACGTTTTTGAGAATTTTTTGAAAAATCTTTTGAAATCTGAATTTTCAAAAAGAAGAATTATTTTGAAATTTTGGAAAAACTTTTGGAAACATTTGTAAATATTTTCAAACAATTAAAGCATTTAAAATCTTGAGCCTAAGCTCTGATATCAATAGAATTGTTACACCTAAACCATCTAGTTGACCACACAACAACAGTCACGTTACCTCGAAACACGTATGAACCCCACTCCGTGTTATGTGATACTGCAAGGTATTCCAATATTTCAAAAACTTTAAAAATAAATTTAAATCATCTGTAGGCCAACCCGGCCCTCTAAATAATTCCCA
The DNA here is from genome assembly GCA_033439265.1 of Dillenia suffruticosa. Taxonomy (NCBI): domain Eukaryota; kingdom Viridiplantae; phylum Streptophyta; class Magnoliopsida; order Dilleniales; family Dilleniaceae; genus Dillenia; species Dillenia suffruticosa. The sequence continues at coordinate 7,930,262 of JAVTVX010000027.1, forward strand.
AACATTTAAATAAATTCACATATTCAAAATGTGATCAAAATTCACCACTTAATCCATATGTCCCAATAAAAACAATACTTCTTGCAAAAGAAATTTTTAAACAATTTAAATAAGGTTCCACATAAAAAAGTAAGTATTTTACGATAGTTGCCTAAGGAAAATCAAGCGAGTTTTTATCAAATCCAAACATAATGAGATGTACAAAAATTTCCTTCCATAGATTATAAAAAAAATAATCTCATAACTATTACCTATTAAGGGTCAACAAAAATAATTTTTTCAACCGGCACTAGATGACATCTATGTCTCCATTCTAAGCTTCCTCTAAGAAATTAGAAAGAGAAAGGTGAGTATAAAATACTCGATGAGTGGAGTACAATGGCATGAATGAGAAGTGAGGGTGGTTATGTCAAACACATATATCATAGTATATGCCAAACACAAGTCTCTCATGACTCATATGTTGTTCATCAACAATCCATTTTCATTTTTCTTTCCAATTTTTTTTTTAAGGTTGCCAAAACATATATCTTACCAATGGCCGTTGGTAGACTCCACCAAGGGATTTTCCACAATTTTCAGAAAATACCCTCTCCTTGGTGTTGGTTCGAGTGCAGTAGGGTGCCACCATATTATCACGGGAATAATTTGAGGAGGCTCTCCATCCCAACTATCAGCAAGCCAAATAATAAACCAGTCTTAACCACGCTTCCTCAATGGCCCAGTCCGTAGAGGATTTAGACTATAGTCTTTTCTTTTTTCCAGCACCATTTACAAGAATATCAATTTTATCATTCAACATTTGTGTTCATATACAAAAAAAAAAAAGCAAATTCACAATTTACAATTAATGTTCCATTGTAACACAGTGTAAATAGATAGAAAAATCAATAAAAGAGTCAAAAATTTATAAACAATTCATTTTGGCTACACTACAATCACAAAATATTTCGAATCCATTTCAAATTCATTTGAAAATTCAATTTACAAATAATAATTGAATGTATTTTATCATCCATGCTAAGCATAACCATCCACTCACCTCTTGGAAGGGTGAACACTCTCAATTCAAAATCAATTTCAAGATAATCTCTTCTTGGGTTCCAATTGAATTATTCTAAAATAATACACATAAATTAAATATTAATTCACATCCATTTTTATGGTTTATGAGTTTTCCCAAACATATCACAACCCTAATTTTTCAAATTCATGATTTTATGTTTTCAATCCATCATTTACATATCATTCGCATTTACATGCAATTTTCATTCACAAATTTCTCAATTTTTCCTCATTTACAAATTCTAGTTTCATATTCTCTAACAAATCCCTCAAATCTCAATAATAAATTTAAATCCACTAATGAGCAAGTTAAATCCAAGTTTAGAAGAAAGAAATTATCTCAATTTTGTGGTTGGATTGAGTCTTGATTATTGGGTTTCAAAAACACTAGATTTTTTTTCTTTTGAACAAACCCTATATTCTCCCAAAATCACCTTCATTCACGAGTTTGCATAAGGGATTAGGACATTTAATGAGTGGGTTTGGGAAGAAAGGGGTTAATTTTGGCAAATGGATTGAGAGTGAGATGGGTGAGAGAGAGATGAGAGTCGAGAGAGAGAGAGGGTTGAGCGAGAGAGCAGAGAATGAGTTCAAGAGAGAAGAAAGAAAATGAAGGCTTCTTTAAACCCTTTTTAATTGTATGACTTGAAATTTCAATCTTGCCCCTTTTTATTTTTAAGGTTTGTTCAAGTTTCGTTATCATTTTTTGTTATTTTGCAATCTTTCATATTCATGAGTCATCCATTACTGTGCAAGTCTACTTATGAGTCTAAGGCATTCAAAGGCCAAATCCGCTTGTTTTCTTACAAGTAGACTTGATCTTTGTTTTTATTGGACCCTCAAATTGACTCAAAAGCTGGCTCAAAGTGACCCAATTTCTTTCTTGTATAACCCCAAGTTGATTCACTTTTTAGTGAGTCGCCTTACTTAATGTGTGGACATATTTCTCTGTGACTTAAACTTGGTGGGTTGACTCATACTGACCACAAGTAGCCTTATAAACACAAAGTCTGGAAGCACAAGTCGATCTATCATCGGGTAAATCGACTTGCCTAAGTGCAGAGTTAAGAATTCTGAAATCTAATCTCCTTAAGTTGCCTTGGTACTTGCTCAAGTCACCTTGGTGAGTCTCACACTTAACCAAATTTCAGTTTTTGAGTTTTAAGTCGTCTAGTGATGGAGCAAGTTGGCTTGTCTATATTTAATTGATTCCGAATAAGTTATAATTGTTCCAAATCATCCCCAAAACTCATTTTCTTCCTAACAAAACTATATAAAATCTTCATTGATAAATTAAAAATCAATTACAACCAGTTTTTTTCTCAGCACTTTTACAAAGACCATTGAAAATTAAAATAAAAAATAAAAAATTCCAACACCAAATATTTTGGTGTTATAGATCTACCATTGGTCATGGTAGACCATTATCGGGAACTATATTTTGGCAACCCCTTAGATTTGAAAAAGAAAATATGAATTTAAGTTAGATACATAAATTTTATTCTTTATAATTTATTTAAATTCTTTTGAACTTGATATTTTGTATGGAAATATGAAATTTATTAATATAATGACAATGACAAATATCCACAATCAGTCCTCATTTATTATCATAATTTGTCACTCCACTAACTAAATATTGTTTATACTCACTCCTCCTATTTTCATTTTTATAGAGGAATCCTAGTTGAAACTTGTGCTCATCTAGTACCAGATTCGTAGAAGCCTATTTGTTGGATTTTTTCGGGTACTAGTCATCTTTTGATTTGAGGTATTAATAGACCCAAATGGAGGCAAACTTTGTAACTATTTTGAAAACCTATTTTATACTATACCTATTTGGTTTCGAATTTGACTATAGTTTGTACATATAAAATGAGGATCTCCCTTTTATTTCTTTGAAAATTTTTTAGAATTGTAGTTCATGGAATTTGATATGGTTCCATTGAATAGGAATTTGTTTTATATTCTGTGGATTTGATTGGAATAGTCAAGTTGGTACTATACATGCATTGTCACATACCCCAATTTAGTTACAAAAAATCACTTATTATCAATAATGAAATGAGGATATTGCCTGAAATATGGAAATTAGGTACAAAATCACTTAAAATGTTGAAAACGTAGGTTTGACCAACTCGCTAAAAACTAAATACTCTAAAAATGATGTATCTGAAATGTCTTGAAAATAAAGAGAAAAAATCCCAATAATTTTTCCTGATATATCAAATAGTTGAAAACATATTTTTTTAGAATTTTTCTAAATCATTAACCCTCCAAATAAAAGCCAACAAAAGTAGTCATTTCGAGTTTTGTTTTAGGAAGTGAGAGTTGACTTTTTGTCCTTAAAAAATTAGGTTATGAAATTATTTTTATTAAATCCAAATGGGGATATTTCCTTATTTGCGTGTAATTCTTAAGTAAATGCTATTTAATTACTTAAATGATATTACACGTAAATAAGTGCTCATAATGATAGGTTGTCTGGCTGTACAATAACCTAGACCAAGGTACATTAAACCCAACCACCGCCGACCACAAGTACATTGAATGTGCATCCACCGACCAAGGGATAAGACAACACCGACCAACTGACCAAGAGATAAGACAACACCGTCCATAATAAAAACATGATGAAAAGGTGTCCAAACAAGTGTCTTGCATCGATCATAGTTGTCTTCTATAATTAACACATGGAAGGACACATGGTTTGTATCAAGAATAAAAGCCTTACATGATGAACAAGTGTTAGAACACTTGGTAATAATCCATTACCCTACTATGCCTATAAATACCCCTCCTCCTCCCATTCCCAAATCAATTTGGCCAAGAGGAAGAAAGAAAGAAAAGAGAGAAAGAGAGAAAAGAAAGAAAGAAAATTAGAGAAAAGCGAGTGAAAGGGAAAAAGCAAACTACTTAAGAGTCGTAGTTAACTCTTTGAGGTGAGTGTCCTTTATATTCATATATTTTATACAAAACTACCATAATTTTCTATGATTATCATGATTTACTACTAATTTCATGATTTATTACCGTTACCATGATTTATTACCGTTACAATAATTTTCTTACTACTGCATCAATATATATGTTTGTGATTGTTATATAAGCCGATATATGCCGAGATAGTTCGAACAAGTAAGGATTTTGTCGAATGTCAAAATACATACCGGTAGCACCCCATTGTTGTTGATAGGAGGTTTGTCTACTTAATGCGGGGGAGACTAATAGGTCTTTCCAGAAATAGACCTCCTAGGAGAGATAAAGAGACCGTTCTTATGGAGAGATAAGACGAAAGTGAACTGTTACGTGTACTATATTATATTATTATTATTATTTAATTATGTATGTTGTTGCACAAAAAGTTTTCTCAAAAAGATTTCACAATAAGGTTGTTATCATAAAATTTTATAATGAACTTTTACACATGCACACACGGATCTTATTGGGCTATCAAGATTACACCAAAAAAATTATTTTTAGATCCTGCAGGAACAAAGGTCCAAGAGGATTAGATGAACGAGTAGAGATAAATTTGTTGTTGATAACCTCTCTAGTATAGAAATTCTACTACTTTATCATATATGGAAAACTTTTATTATATACAGTGATTTAAATAAATGAAATATCTATTATTTTATTATAACTTCCACTAACATGCACGTAATTGAACCTTGGTGAGAACCAGGCAATCCGTCACCGATAAAGCCCTGGCGAAGGGGTGGATTTGGGGCGTGACATGCATACTTTGAATAGGGACAGATCGAGTTAGTCCTTTGTTTGTATGATAAATGCATATTGGTTTATTTACTGAATTATTTTGAAAAATGGATATATATCGATTAATGTTTTGCGGTATTTTGGTGTAAGGGTTAGACTTACCCGTATTGCGGACTAATGCAGTGGTTGTTGCATGCTCGATCTGAGAGTGAAGACGAGACAATATTATTTATCCTAAACCAAATATGCTACCAACCTTATCTCACATGCCGGCAACACGGATACTAAAACAGTCAGCACTCCTTTGGACCGCAATACTCATCTCTAGGCACTGATAAGACTTACCCAACTATTTGGCAGTCATATTTATCTCATTGTATCACATCCCAACATTGCCTGTACTGTTTACACTGTCAGTCAATTCATGAGTACACCACGAATCACTCACTTTTCAACTATTCTTTATATTATTTCGTTACATTCGAGTACTCTATTTTATGGTTTTCATTTCTCTAATTCATCTCTACTAGAACTATGGGCATACTCTGATATTGTTTGGGCTAGAGACCCAATTGATTGTCGCTTCACTATCGAATATTGTTTCTTTCTTAGTACCTCTCTCATCTCTTGACATTGCAAGAAATAAGTAATTGTCTCTCACTCTAGTACAAAAGCAAAATACTACGCTTTTGCTAATGCTACTTCTAAACTTCTTTGGTTATGATAGCTCCTCCAAGATATGGGTGTCACCTCCTCCTTGATGCCATGCAAATTGCATGGCACTATTCAACTTATTGCTATCTCCTCTCAATCTTAGATTGCATATACTTTCACCATATCACACTCAACTCATGATTTCAAAATCTACTTGGCAAACCCAAAATAGTAGATTTCTTACCACTTTGAGTTTGAGGGGGATGTTAACATATACATTACTTTCCATATCTTCCACATGTTAATATATGAAAGGTAAATATTCTTAAAAAATACACATGAAACCATATGACATTATTATGTTAAACATTTCTTGCTATTAGTGGTATATTTTTATATATATCAAGTTATGTTATCCTGAATATAATAATATATTAACACTCTGTCCCAATATATTAACATATCATATATTTGAAGAGTTTTTCTTTTTCGTACATATCCCAACTGTATAAATATATTATGTGTTCAATGTATTTGACACACAATAAAATATAGAAAATTTTCTCTCTCCCATTATCTCTCTATTTTTTACACGGGCAATCAAATAAGCTACAACTTCACTCTCTACCTCGCAGCGCCATAAATAAAAGACTCTTCATAATAATAACAAAAGGAATAGATCTAATTAATTAATCGACCCAGCTACTTTATCAAGAAATGTTAGTGTTGTAACAAGGCAGATTAGGAATAGTCAAAAGTGAATAGCCAAACTGTTTAGCACTGCAAGTATGAAACCCCATCATACCTACAAGATTACCTCATTTGTTTATTAACCTCTTCCTCACAAATACTTCCACATGTTCATATCCTACCCAATAATACATTTCCTACCCAAATTTATCCCCTGCATACAATTATTTTTGTCCAGACCCAAGCTCTTATGAAGAAGCTATAAAATCTGACAACTTCACAAGGTTTTGCTTGGAGTAATATTTAGTTACAGACGAGGATGGATGCAAATCAAAGAACCTACAACCTCACTCTCCCTCGTAGTGCCACAAACAAAAGTCTAGTCCTAATAATAATAGAAAATGATATATTTTATTAGAGAAATTTGAATATAATTCTAATACCATATTGAAAAATATTTTAACACAGGAAACAAAATAATAATATGAAAGTTTAATGAACTATTATTTCAATTAAATATTATAATATATTAAGTCTATATAGAAAACTAATTATTACAAATATGAAAATAAATATTTTAAATAAAAAATAAAGAAAGTTAAATATTTTCAAAATCAAATCAATAATTGATTTGATTTTAATATAAAATATTTTTTAAATATTTTCAAAACATATGATATTTTCTAACATATTTAATGAATCGATCCTATCACTTGTCAACTAGTGGGAATATAGCTATATAATCCAAGCTTTCAACAAAATGATAAGGGGAAAATGATTATTTATGATCGTTAAATCTTAGGTGAATATATAGTTTCTAACTCGTACCGGTATATAAACGATCCTTTATGATATACTTTTCTAAGATCCATAAAAATTATAGAACAACAATTATATACATATATATTCTCTAAAGTGATAAAATCATTGTAAAACAAAAGGCACTACTAGTTTGTGTTCAGCTTACGGGATAGAATTAAATTTGGGGGACAATTAAATTAGATAGAATAGTACTGCTAATGAAGATGGTAAAAAATTAACTGATATTAATTCTTACCATGTTGATGGCCGTTGGATAAATTAGAATCCAATTCTAATAAGGCAGAATTAAATTCTAATTTAGTCAATAACTATTAATATTTTAAGTATCAATAGATACAAATATCCTTTAGGAAATATTACAATGAATCACTTATAATAATAAGTATATATATTTTTTGAATTAAATTATTCATCCCGCTCAATACCATGAGTATAGGTGAGATTACCTTAACCAATTAACGTACCTAAAAGGAACGTATATTGACGAAATTCGTATTCACTGAAATTGAGATGCACATGAATATACCCTCCACAACCAATAATATTCGGGCGTCCCATTCTTCCTGCTCTCCCCTCTATATATTTCGAGTAAATGTAGAGGAACCTCGAAACAAACTAAGACTCCACAACAATGGCAGATGATACAAAACCTCTTCACATAGCAATGCTTCCATGGTCAGCCTTCGGCCACATGCACCCATTCTTAGAGTTGGCTAACCTCATTGCTCAAAAGGGTCACAAAATCTCCTTCCTATCCACAAATCTGAACATCAAACGCCTCCCAAAACCTCCTGCATCCCTCCAAATTGAATTCATCAGCCTCTCACTCCCTCAAGTAGAAGGCCTCCCCGAAAATGCCGAGGCCACCAAAGACGTTCCTATAAGCAAAGTCAGCTACCTTAAAATGGCCTATGATGGTCTTGAAGAACCTGTCACTCGCTTTCTGGAAACTTCCAAGCCAGACTGGATCCTTCATGACTATTTCTCTCACTGGGTATCACCCATTGCTTCCAAATTGGGAACAAAAGTTGCATTTTTTAGTATATTCACTCCGGAACTTGTCACCTTTTTTGCACCCCCAAAGGACGGCACTGATGATAGGACGTTGCCGGAGCACTTCACAGTGCCTCCAAAGTGGATCCCATTTCCCACCAACGTATCTTTCAGGCCTTTTGAAATCAAGAAACAATTCGAGTCCGCGGGCATGGACGTTGGTGGGGTGTCAGAATTACTTCGCCTTGTGCTGTCTATTAGACGCTGTGATGCTCTTGCGATACGAGGCTGTCGTTTATTCCAACCGGAATGGTTGGAACTCTTAGAGGACTTACTCAAAAAACCAGTTATACCCGTTGGACAGATACCCCCCACTATGACTTCATTGCTTACTGACGCCGAAAAGGAGAGTGAAGTGAGAGAAATGGAAAATTGGCTGGAAAAGCACGACAAGGGTTCTGTTGTTTACGTGGCATTTGGAAGCGAAGCAAAACCAACTCAACTCGAACTCAGAGAAATAGCTTATGGGCTAGAGAAGTCTGGATTGCCATTTTTCTGGGTTCAAAGGAAGGGCCGCGGGCCCCATGATGACGAAGTGCTTGAGTTGCCCGAAGGGTTCGAGGAGCGAGTTAGGGGGAGAGGTGTCGTTCACACCACTTGGGTTCCGCAACTCAGGATACTGAGTCATGACTCCGTAGGCGGGTACTTGATCCACTCGGGATGGTCTTCAGTGGTGGAAGCGATAAGCCTTGCGAAACCGTTGATTCTTCTGCCCTTTTGTTATGACCAAGGGATCTGTGCAAGAGTTTTGGAGGAAAAAAACATGGGTTATCCGATTCCGAGAGACGAGTTCGATGGTTCATTCACGAGTGACTCAGTTGCTGACTCACTCAGGCTTGTGATGGCTGAAGAAGAAGGGAAGATTTACAGGGACAAGGCTAGGGAAATGAAAGAGTTTTTTGGGAATTGGGAGCTGCAAGACCAGTACGTGGATGATCTTATTGGGTTCTTTAAAATCCCGCGTGACAGCAATCCAGTGGCTGGTTGTGAATAAAGATTTAAAAGGGCAATCTCGAACCCAAAGAGTGCTAGGTAAGAAATGCGTGATCTGTTTGGGTCAGTCGATTAGTAAAAATAAGGTTGACTGCAATTTAGATCAAATAAATTTGAGGGAATCACTCGGGAATCCCATGGTTGAAACTCCATTTTTTCCTTTTATCTTCTCTCTGGTCAAATGTTCTTCAGTTATCTCCGGCTTTTGCATTTGTCTCGGCACTTATTCTTCAACCCTGGAAGAATAAATATCGATCCACTAAATACCAATAAGATCTTTATTTAACGATCGCTATTTTTTGTAAAATGATGATAATTATTCCACTACAAGTCTAAAATTTATTAATTTTCATGAGATTTATAGAAAAGTTCTACTGTGAATAACGATGACAACTCATCTAAACTTAGATTAATATTAATATTCACTAAGTTATGATATTGATAAGTAAATTTTAGATCCAATAATTGTAACACCGAGAAAGGGAGAAAGTTAAAAAAAAAAAAAAAAAAAAAAGGAAAGTCAACATTTTCAATTTCCTAAATAACACTCTCCCTCTCTCTCTCCTTTCTCATTTCTCTTTTGTCTCTCTTTCATCTCTCACGGCACCCCCTCACACTCTCACTCGTCTCTCTCTCTTGCTCTCTTCTCACCTAAACTCACATCTCTCTTTCTCTCAAAATTTCATATTCTTTCCAAATCTCATCCATGATTTGAGTTTTTTTTAAGCATAAGGGCACACCGGTAGTTTCAATTGAGGCCTAGAACAGCCATATCTCATCTCCTCTCAACTAGGGTTTGGTTAGGGCTTCCCTCCTCATGTCATAACTTCTAATTTCAACAAAATCCTACTCCTCTAACAAGTTAATTGGATTGATCCAGGTACATTGTCTTTCTTGTTTGCAAAGTTGCTACTTCAGCTTGATCAAGTTCTATAAATTTCATGTAAATATTACATTTAGGCATAAGATTTGTGCAAAAAAGAAAGGAATACCCATTAGATCATGGTGGGCAGAAGATGTGGCCCTGAAATTTCTCTCATACGAAGTTCGGTGGAGTCATGTGATATGGTAAGATTGAAAGAAAAACAAGGGAAAGAAGAAATGACAAAAGTTTCCTTTTACATTAAAATTTGCAAATCTAAGGAAAAAACTGAATATCTCAAAAAATGGTTGGTAATACAAACGTAATTATCCATCTTTTTCTTTGGTTGATAAACTGACTTAACTCAGATGTTCATTGAATGGGTTTGAAAATGCACATAAATATATTGTGGGTCGGAAGAATTCAAAAAAAAAAGATTAAGTAATTAAAATTTGAAATAGGGTCTATCGATTCCAAATTCAAAACAATCAGATTTTTTATATCAAGCTGTGGTTGTTAAATCTTTTGTCTTTCCTGTTTAGAACCATCTATTGTTACTTAATTTTAGGCCTAGATTGAATGTAAAGAGGAGTTATTAGACTAGAATGCAAAGCTTCATGTTGGGCTGAAATTCATGATTTTGCATAATGAGTCTCTACACAAAAGCAAATTATATGAGGCTTTTTGCATATGAAAGTAGACTCTCATATCTTTAAAATGAAATATGATTCATTGAAATCGGTTAAGAACTGAATTTGTTAAGATTTTTCAAAAAATTTTCATGGTGTAGAAATGCCATGTTCTGACTGCTTGTTTCCCTTCAATTTTGAAATACCTTTTAGGTTGAATTAGACTAAATTCTAAACATAAAAGTTGTAGATATATATCTTATCTTTAATTTGAGATAATAATCATAGATTTGGATGTATATAGTGAAAGTTATACTCATTTGTCATGACTGCACAGATTGAAAAATTTATTGAAAAACTATAATTGTGAAAATATAAGGAGAAGTTGATTTCTTTAGTGTTGGTATGTGATTTAATGATTAAATTATAATCAATAAATTAGGTTAAAGTATTGGGAGAACTGAAAGAATGATGATTCTCATTTAATTGGGAAATTTGGGAGTGATTACCCTCCCAGGAGATGAGTGGATGGTTCGTTGTATTTTTAAATGAGCAAATTGTTTTAAATTGTTTAATAAATGATTTTGAATGATTTTATATCTTTTATATAATTTTTTTTATTATGAAATATCTGAAATGAAGATTTGAACCACATATGCATCCATTGTATTTATAAACAAATGTCCATCATATGTTGTTGGATATTTAATTTATGAATGATTTGGTACGATTTTGAGAATTGTTTATTGAAAACATGGCACACGAAATGTGATTTGGATATTTGTAGAATGATGGTGCATGAGATAAATGGCTATAGTCATTCCCTCCACGAAGCAACCCGACGGGGTAACGTGGTTAAGGTTGGATGAACGGGGGAGGCAGACATGGCTCCCTCTGCTAAAGTCGTGCTATATATAGACGCACCCCGGTAAGATACAAGTCAATGCCAAGGAAGGGGGAATTAGTGTTATGAAACAAATGGATTGAATTGGCGGGATTTCGTCCAGGTTCTGCCAAACCTGGGACGAAAGTGATTTCTTAGGGAGACTCTTGATTTTGGAAAGATTGAAATTTATGGATGCATGTTTGTTTGAATTATTCTGAATGTTGAGACTATTTTATATTCAAAAATTTGTTTATAAAATATGTTTTGACTTTCCCACATTCACCCTTCATTTATTGACACAATCATGCCATTGCATTCTACTCACTGAGTATTCTTATACTCACCCCTCTATTCTATATTTTTCAAAGGAAGTTTAGGTGGGAGACGTCATTGGAACCAGTTGAAGATACTTTTTTACTGAATTGATATAAATATTGATGATATAGATATTATTTTTGAGTTGATGTGGTATGTTCCGTGGAAGAAGGTTTTGTACTCTTTATTTTGGGTTTGGATTTAATCGATACTTGCTTTATTTTCATTGGAGAAAGTATTGGTAAAATCCTTACTTGATTTTTGTGAAACTTTGTAAACTTTTGTTTATATATGTCGTTTGCAAAACTTATGGGTTCATTGGGATATTTGGATTTTATTGTGAATTTTGAGACATTTGGAATTTTTGAAGATTTTATTAAAAATTCCTTGATCGGCCAAGATGGCTTTATGCATTCATTTGATTTTGATTGGTTAGGATGGCTTCATGCATGCCTGTTGTGATAAAATTGACTGCAATAGTCCTTTGTATGCTATTGAGCTGTTTTTAAAACAGGTTGAACATGTGGAATGCATTGCGTTGTCCCGTTATATGGGGAGATTCTGCCCGTATATCGAGATAATGTGAAAGTTGTTGCGTGCTTGACTCGAGGATTGGGGCGTGATAACTTTATTTGTATCAAAGCCCAGGTCAATTGATTTTTTTTTTATGTTTGAAGATTTGGAATTTCTCCAAAAGTCCCCAATGATTTTCAAAAGTTTTAAGAATAGTTTTCTTTTGAAAATTTAGATTTTAAAAATACTTTTCAAAAAATATACAAAAGCTTTCCATGGATTTTTAGGAAATTAGGGATATCTTTTCAAGGGATTAAGTTATTAATTCTTCTCTTAACCCTGTTTGCTAAACATAGCTTTTCCATTGTAAACAACCATGCCTCCACATAAAAGGATGAGAAATGTAAACGAAATTCCTTCCCGAGAGCATGAGGATAAGTTGTCCTCACATACTCTACCTCCATCAGTGTCCACACACCTGACTCCTTTAATCGGGATTCCTGCACCCCCTATAGCTGCCCTCTAGCAAGTAACGGAGTGGTGGAGTATTTTCAGAGCACAATACCAAACTCTGCCTCAATCTTCAACTCCTCCACCGGTTCCTTCTCCTATGCTAGCTGTTACACCAAGTATTCCAGTGGTATCTCCTCCGGTTACTACAACGACCAATCGCCCTACCATAGATTTGTATAAGTAGATAAAGGAGGCAAAGCAATTAGGGTGTGAGACATTTTTTCGACACGTATGATACTTCAATGGCCAAGGAATGGATTGGCCGAATTCAAGAGACTGTCACCGACATGAGGCTAGATGATGAGATAAAGTTGTGGGTGGCAATTAAATTACTGGATAAGAGTGCTAGAACTTGGTGGAAAAGTGTGAAAGTTAGAGCGACTACACCACTTACATGGGGAAAGTTTCTCAGAGTTTTTGAGGAGAAATATTATACACAGTTCTATAGGGACCAGAAGAAAGAAGAATTCTTCAAGCTTGCTCAAGGAAACAAGACGATGTCTGAGTATGAGGCATAACTGAGAGAACTTGCCACTTATATTCCAGAGTTTGTAAATTTTGAAGAGTTTTTGTGTGCAAAATTTGAATTCAGATTGAACTTGAACATAAGAGAGAAGATATCTGTCACTAAAAGGCATACATTTCATGATGCCTAGACTTGGCTTTGAGGGCCGAGAAAATGGTGATGGAGAAAAGTATAGTCAGAGAGCACCATGGGAAAAGAAAGAGACCCAGTGGTTTCATATCAGGCCAAAGTTCTAAAAAGAATAGAAGCATGGGTTTTTATAGTAGCAGATCCATTTCAAGATCGGTTGGCTTTGCTCAAGGCCAACTATTTTTCAAATCAAATGTTCCTAGTAGAAATGTTGGATTGGGAGCAAGACCGAGGGGGAGTGGAGTAGAACCTTGCCCTACTTGTAAGGGGCATCATATTGGTCCATAGAGGAGACCCAAACGATGTTATCATTGCGGGAAGGAGGGTCACCTCCGATAAGTTTACTCGAAGTTGAATGCAGAAGGGCAAGGAAGTCGTCAAGTTCAGGGTCCTCTTAGTGGTTCCAAGAGAAATCCGGTTACTATTTTGACACTTTCCAGTAGTACTACTCCTAGGACAGGCACAGCAAGTAATACCATAGCCACCCCCACTCAACGTATCTAGCCTAGATCTCAAGCCAAAATCTATGCTATGACCAATGAAGAGGCCCAGGCCAATCCGAACCTGGTTATAGGTAAACCAATTTAGAACTTGAACTAGCAATTTAAAATGTGAAATAGCTGGTTTATTATTATGATTTGAGGAATAATGATGATATAATTTTGTTTATGATCGTTACGTAGATATATGAAATATTCATGATTGTGTAGAATGATGAGATGTCATAGGGGGTCATATATATGAACTATGAAATTTGTAGATTGACTAATGATTTCCTTATGGTTTATGCTGATAGGTACGATGAAAATCTTTGGTGTTGATGCTCATGTGCTCATAGATACTTGGTCTAATAATTCATTTGTGAATTCGGGATTTGCTAGACATTCTGATAGGTCTTTAGTTCCACTTGTTGAAAAATTGTTGGTTATTACACCTTTGGGGGAGCACTTGATTAGGGATACAGTGTATAAGGATTGTGAGGTGAAAATCAGCAAGATAACTCTCGAAGTGGACTTGATTCCATTGGAGATGAGAGATTTTGATGCCATTCGAGACATGGATTGGCTATATCTTCATCGACTTTCAGTGAACTGTTTCACTAAGGAAGTGGAATTCTGTAAGTCAAGGCATCCTCTACTTGTATTCACTGGTGAACAACAAATCTTGTCGAGCTGTGTAATTTCAGTTCTTGAAACATTGAGATTGGTGCATAAAGGATGCGAAACTTATTTAACTTACATTGTTGACACCATAGTGGGAAGCCCTAATTTGAATGATATTTCTGTGGTGAATGAATTTTTGGATTTTTTTTTTGAAAGAGTTGCCTGAGTTGCCACTAGTTCGGGAGTTCGATTTCACCATAGATCTGACTCCTAGCACCGCACCAATTTCACCAGAGTTGAAAGAATTGAAGGTTCAGGTCTAAGAGTTGTTGGACAAGGGGTACATCCGACCGAGTACCTCGTCTTGGGGTACTTCAGTTTTGATTGTTAAGAAAAAGGACGGAACCCTTCGATTATGTATTGACTACCGACAACTCAACAAGGTAACAATCAAGAACAAGTATCCTCTCCTGAGGATTGATGATCTTTTTGATCAACTTCAATGGGCTAGTATGTTCTCAAAGATAAATTTGAGATCCTGCTATCATCAACTGAGGATCAAGGGTGATGATGTTTACAAGACCGCGTTTAGGACACAATATGGAAACTATGAACTTTTAGTAATGCCTTTTGGGTTGACGAATGTTTCTGCGGTCTTCGTGGACCTCATGAATCGAGTATTTTATCCCTACTTAGATAAGTTCGTCATAGTTTTTATCGATGATATCTTGGTGTATTTCAAAAGTGATGAAGAGCATTCTGAACATCTCCAAATCATCTTTCAAACTCTTACAAAGAAGAAGTTGTATGCCAAGTTCTCCAAGTGTGAGTTTTGGTTAAAGGAGATTGGTTTTTTAGGGCATGTTGTTTCCAAGGATGGGATTTTTGTGGATTCAAAGAAGGTAGAGGCCATTCTGAAGTGGGAGTAGCCTAAAAATGTCACTAAGGTGAGAACTTTTCTCGGATTAACAGGGTATTATCGGAAATTTGTAGAAAAATTCTCAAAGATAGCAGCTCTAATGACTAATTTGACTCGGAAGGGAGTCAAGTTCGAATGGGATGTTAGGGTAGTTTTCAAAAGCTTAAGCAAAAATTGATCTCTACTCTTATCCTTGCTCTCCCTACTAACGGCGGTGGTGATTTTGTGGTATACAGTGACGCTAGCAAGTAAGGACTAGGGTGTGTGTTGATGCAAGGCATTAAGGTGATTACTTACGCCTCTCGCCAACTAAAAAACATGAAGTAAAGTATCCTACTTATAACTTGGAGTTGGCTGCCATTGTCTTTGCTTTAAAAATTTGGCGGCATTATTTATATGGGATTAGTTGCAAGATCTTTACTACCACAAAAGCCTAAAATACCTGCTCACTTAGAAGGAGCTAAACTTAAGGCAATAGAAGTGACTGGAACTAATCAAGAATTATGATTTGGTGATTGATTACCACCCCGGAAGGCGACTGTAGTTGCGGATGCTTTAAGCTACAGATCTTCATCTTCGGCATCCCAAAGAAGTTCCTACCTCACTTGTCTAGTTGGACTTCGAGCACTTGGAGTCGAATTCGCTAAGGATAATCACGGTGCACTATTAGCCAAGTTTATGGTGAGGCCTACCTTGGCAAACCATATTCGGGAGCTTCAAGCGACCGATGAGGAATTGAAGGATATAGTAGAGAATATCCAAAAAGAAGAAGGTGGTGAGTTCCGGATTTGGGAGGATGGGATTATAACTTATGGGAGACGCATATGTGTTCCAAAGAATGAGGATCTCCGAAAGACCATACTTGAAGAGACACATTTCTCGACCTATGCTATATATCCGGGGAGTACCAAGATGTACCGAACCATCAAGGAGTATATTGGTAGTCTGGATTGAAAAGAGAGATCACCGAATTTGTAGCAAGGTGTCCAGTGTGCTAACAAATCAAAGCCGAATATCAGAAGCCAGCCAGAATACTTCAACCACTACCAATACCCAAATGGAAGTGGGAGCATATCACTATGGATTTCGTGATGGGTTTACCATGCACACAAAACCGTGATGATGTTATTTGGGTGATTGTGGATCATTTCACCAAGTCAGCTCACTTCTTGTCGATTCAGAACACCTATTCCTTCGAAAGATTGGCAAAATTATACATTAATGAGATTGTGAGGCTTCACGGAGTTCCGGTATCCATTGTATCAAATCGTGATCCTCGATTTAATTCTAGATTTTAGCCAAAACTGCAAGAGTGCTTAGGGATTAAATTGAAATTTAGTACTACTTTCCATCTTCAGACTGATGGACAATCAGAGCACACAATTCAAATATTGGAAGATATGTTTAGAGCATGTATTATAGATTTTCAAGGCAGTTGGGATAGAAATCTTCCGTTGGTTGAATTTACTTATAACAACGACTATCAAGCTACCATAGCAATGCCTCCCTATGAAGCCTTTTACGGAAGGAAGTGCTAGACTCCACTGTGTTGGGACGAGGTTGGATAGAGGAAGATTGAAAGTGTAGAATTGATCAAAACAACTAAAGAAAAGGTAAAATTGATTCGGGAAAAAATGGAGGTAGTTCAAAATAGACAAAAGAGCTATGCCGACAAGAGGAGAAGACCTTTGGAATTTGAAGTAAGAGATAGGGTGTTTTTGAAACTCTCTCCTTGGAAGAGAATAATTCGATTTTAGAAACGAGAAAAGTTAAACCCTCGATACATCGATCCCTTCAAAATCCTTGAAAGGATTGGACAAGTGGCATACCGGTTAGAATTGCCGTCGTAGTTGCAGAGGATCCATGGCGTTTTTCACATTTCAATGTTGAGAAAGTGCTTATCAGATCTCTCGAAAGTATTGGAAGCACCTTCGGTAGAGTTGAATGAAAATTTGAGTTTCAAAGTACAATCGGTAAAAATCATTGATCGACGATCAAGCAGTTGAGGGGTAAACAAATCCTCATGGTCAAGGTATTATGGAAAAGCAATCAAGTAGAAGAGGAAACTTAGGAGATCGAAGAGTTGATGCAAAAACAGCACCCCCAACATTTTAATGCATAATTTTCTTTTAAATTTTGAGGATGAAATTTTTTTTAGGGGGTTAAGTGTTGTAGTATAAAGAAAAAAAGAAAGTAAAAAAAAAAAGGAAAAGAAAGGAAAGTCAACATTTCATTTTCCCAAATAACACTCTCACTCTCTCTCTCCGCTTTCTCATTTCTCTTTTGTCTCTCACGGCACTCCCTCACTCGTCTCTCTCTCTTGCTCTCTCCTCACCTAAACTCACATCTCTCTTTCTCTCAAAATTTCATATTCTTTCCAAATCTAATGCATGATTTGAGTTTTCTTGAAACACAAGGGCACACTGGTGGTTTCAATTGAGGCCTAAAACAAACGGATCTCATCTCCTCTCGGCTAGGGTTTGGTTAGGGCTTCCCTCCTTGTGCGATAACTACTAATTTCAACGAAATCCTACTCCTCTGACAAGTTAATTGGATCAATCCAGGTACATTGTCTTTCCTATTTGCAAAGCTGCTGCTTCAGCTTGATCAAGTTCTATAAATTTCATGTAAATGTTGCATTTAGGCATAAAATTTATGCAAAAAAAAAGGAATACCCATTAGATCCGGTGAAGTCATGTGATATGGTAAGATTGAAAGAAAAACAAGGGAGAGGAGAAATGACAAAAGTTTCCTTTTTATATTAAAATTTGCAAATCTGAGGAAAAATCAGAATATCTTAAAAAATGGTTGGTGATACAAATGTAATTATCTATCTTTTTCTTTGGTTGATAAACTGACTCGACTTAGATGTTCATCGAATGGGTTTGAAAATGCACATAAATATATTGTGGGTTGGAAGAATTCAAAAAAAAAAGATTAAGTAATTAAAATTTGAAATAGGGTCTATGGATTCCAAATTCAAAACAAGTAGTTTTTTATACCAAGCTGTGGTTGTTAAATCTTTTGTCTTTCCTGTTTAGAACCATATACTGTAACTTAATTCTAGGTTTAGATTGAATGTGAGGAGGAGTTATTAGACTAGAATGCAAAGCTTCATGTTGAGCTGAAATTCATGATTTTGTATAATAAGTATACTATAATCTTTTCCTCATAACTTTATCTACACAAAAGCAAATTATGTAAGGCCTTTTGTATATGAAAGTAGACTCTCATATCTTGAAAATGAAATATGATTCTTTGAAATCAAATACGAATTGAATTTGTTATGAGTTTTCAAAGAATCATGGTGTAGAAATGTCCTGTTCTACCCCTGTTATGGTTGCTTGTTTCCCTTCAATTTTGATATGCCTTTTAGGTTGAATTAGGCTAAGTTCTGAACATGAATGTTGTAGATCTATGTCTTATCTTTAATTTGAGATAAGAATCATGTGATTTGGACGTGTGTAGTGAAAGTTATAACCATTTACCATGATTGCGCAGAATGGAAAATTTATTGAAAAACTAGAATTGTGAAAATGTTAAGGAGAAATTGATTTCTCTAGTATTGGTATGTGATTTAATGATTAAATTATGATCCATAAATTAGGTTAAGATATTGGGAGAGCTGAAAGAGGGATAATTCTTATTTAGTTAGGAAATTTGGGAGTGATTATTCACCCAAGAGGTGAGTAGATGGTTCGTTGTGTCTTTAAATGAGCAAATTGTTTTAAATTATTTAATAAATGATTTTGACTGATTTTATACCTTTTATATAAATTTTTGTGATTGTGGCATTTGAATCACATATACATCTATTGTATTTATAAACGAATATGTATTATATATTGTTGGATATTTGATTCATGAATGATTTGGTATGATTTTGAGAATTCTTTGTTAAAAACATGGCACATGGATTGTCATTTGGATATTTGTAAAAGGATGGTGCATGAGGTAAATGGCTATAATCATTCCCTCCATGGAGCAACCTGACGGGGTAACGTGGTTGGATTTAGATGAGTGGGGGAGGCAGACGTGACTCCCTCTGTCGAAGTCGTGCTATATCTAGACGCACCCCAGTGAGATACAAGTCAACGCCAAGGAAGAGGGACCAGTATTGCAAAACAAATGAATTGAAAACCTCTTGGCGGGCTTTCGTCTGAGTTCGGCCAAACCTAGGATGGGAGTGATTTCTTAGGGTGACCCCATGATTTTTAAAAGACTAAAATTTATGGATGCATGTTTGTTTGAATTATTCTGAATGTTGAGACTATTTTATATTTAAAGAGTTGTTTATGAAATATCCTTTCACTTCCCCACATTCACCCCTCATTTATTGACACAACATGCCATTACACTCCACTCGCTGAGTATTCCCATACTCATACCTCTAATTTTTCATAAGAAGCTTAGGTGGGAGACGTCAGAGGAAGCTTGGGCATGGATTTAATCGATACTTGCTTTATTTTCTTTAGAGTAAGTATTGGTAAAATCCTTACTTGATTTTTGTGGAACTTTGTAAACTTTTTCTTATATCTGTCTTTTGCAAAACTTATGGTTTCATTGGGACATTTGGACTTTATTGTGAATTTTGAGACATTTGGAATTTGTGAAGACTTTATTAAGAATTCCTTGATTGGCCGAGATGGCCTTATATATGTATTTGATTTTGATTGGCTGGGATGGTCTCATGCATGTCTGTTGTGATAAAATAGACTATGATGGCTCTTTGTATGCTATTGAGTTATTTTTAAAATAGATTGTACAGGTGGAATACATTGTGTTGTCTTGCTATATAGGGAGATTCTGCCCGTATACCAAGAAAATGCGACAATTATTGCGCGCTTGACTCGAGGGTCGAGGCGTGACAACTTTATTGGTATTAGAGTCCAGGTCGATTGATTTTTTTTTAATGTTCAAAGATTTGGAATGTCTCCAAATGTTCCCAATGATTTTCAAAAGTTTTTAAAACAGTTTTCTTTTGAAAATTTAGATTTTAATAATATTTTTCAAAGAAATTACAAAAGCCTTCCATGGATTTTTAGGGAATTAGGGATATCTTTTTAGGGAGTTAAGTTATTAGATCTTCTCTTAACCCTGTTTGCTAAACATTGCTTTTCTATTGTAAACAACCATGCCTCCATGTAGAAGGATGAGGAATGTAAACGAAACTCCTCCCCGAGAGCATGAGGATGAGTCGTCCTCACATACTCTATCTCCGTTAGTGTCCACACACCTAGCTCCTTCAACCGGGATTCCTGCACCCCCTATAACTGCCCTCCAGCAAGTAATGGAGTGGTGGAGTACTTTCGGAGTATAGTACCAAGCTCTTCCTTAATCTTCATCTCCTCCACCGGTTCCTCCTTCTATGTCGGCCGTTGCACCAAGTATTCTAGTGGTATCTCCTCCGGTTGCTACAACGACCGATCTATGGCATGTTGAAAGAAAGGGGTGAGGGGTGAATATAAAATAACTTTGAAGCAAATCTCTCATGACTCATAAGTTGTTCATCAATAATAAATTTTTATTTTTCCTTTCCAAATTTTCTTTCAAGGTGTCAAAACTACTATTCTACCAATGGCCATTGGTAAAATCTGCCAAAAGATTTTCTATAATTTTCTTAAATTAATTCCTCATCCATTGGCATTGGCCCGAAGTTTTTGTAAGGTGCCACCATGTAATCACGGCCAGCTTGAGGGACTCTCCATCCCACCTACCTGCAAACCATATTTTTAACGCAGACTTTACCATACCACCCAATGGCCTCAGTCTATGGAAGAATTAGACTATTGTCCATTTTTCATGCACCATGTTACAAGAAAAATTCATTTCATCATTCAAAGTTGTGCTCATTTACAAGGGAGAGCAATTTCACAATCCATAATTAAGGTTCCATTGTAACAAGAGGCAAACAATTCAAAGATTCAATAAAAGAGTCACGCATTTAGTAATTATTTAATTTAGACACACCACAATCACAAAGCATTACAAATTCATTTCAAATTTCATTTCACAACTGAAAATTTAAAACTATTTTATCATTTACTCAACATAACCATCCACTCACCTCTTGGGAGGGTGAATACTCCCAATTTGTAATCAAATCTAAGCGTTATCCCTTCTCGAGTTTCGATTGTTTTAACATAAGGCAACAAACATGAATTCAATTTTAAATCACGTCCATGACTAAGGTTTATTAGCCATTTTTTCCAATATGTACAAACCCTAATTTCTCAAATCCAAGAATCCATTCTTCATTCTATCAACTACATATTACTTGCATATATATACCATTTCCGTACATAATTTTCTCAAATCTCATCACTTACAAATCCTAGGTCTATACTCCTCAAGCTAAATTCCTCAAATCTCTACAACAAATTTTAATCTACTAAAGAGGAAATTAAACCCAAGTTTAAGGGGAAGAAATTACCTCAATTTCATAGTTGAATTGAGTCTTGAATATTGGGTCTCAAAAACCCTAGATTTTCCCCTCTTTGAGCAAACCCTAAGTTTCTTTCCCAAATCTATCTCAATCCAAGTATTTGATTGAGAATTTGGAAGTTTTATAGAGTGTGTTTAAGGGAGAGGTAATTGATTTTGGGAGAGATTGAGAGAGAGAAGGAGGAAGAGATGAAAGTGCAAGGGGGGAGAAGAGAATGAGTCAAGAAAAAGGAGAGTTCGAATATGTTTTGAGAGAGTAGGGTTGTGTTCAAGCTATAACAATAATAGGAGATGAAATCTCCATCCTATCCCTCATTATTTCTAAGTTTTGCTCAAATTTGGTTGTCCATTTTTCGTCATTTTATAGCCTTCCATGCTTATGAGTAAACTTGTTTACAATTCAAGTCAACTTATATGTCTAATTCCTTTTGGGGTCAAGTCGACTTAGATAGTGATTAAGTCGACCAAATTTCCCCTTTGTGTAACCCTCAAGTTAACTTAACTTCTTTGTAAGTCAACTTAGTCATATAGCAGACATATTTTCTCAGGCTTATATCTGACAAATCGAGTTGTTCTGAGTGCAAGTCGACTTATAGAGTCATTGTCTAGAAGCTCAAGTCTGCTTGTAAATGGGAAAGTCAACTTACCTAAGTGCAGGGTTAAGAATTCTAAGATTTAAGTTCCTCAAGTTGACTTAGTATTTGC
Source organism: Dillenia suffruticosa (assembly GCA_033439265.1). NCBI lineage: Eukaryota > Viridiplantae > Streptophyta > Magnoliopsida > Dilleniales > Dilleniaceae > Dillenia > Dillenia suffruticosa. Next base: position 7,952,803 of record JAVTVX010000027.1, read on the forward strand.
CAATGTCGACTTGATGAGTTCTATAATCCTCAAACCATACTCCTCAAACTTTACCCACAGGTTTCGCACAAACTATCCTAAGTATTTTTATGTTATCATTTTCTTTGTACATTCTTTTATGTAGTTTAACAATAAATAATGGACCAAAGAACCATCTTAGCAAGTTTCTAGTATAACCAGATTTCAGTAAAAAGGCCATTACTTTAACTACAATCATCAGATTGAGATGATTCTAATTGTTATTTAAAGATAAGATACCATTTTCATGTTTATAGCTATGTTCAATTCCAATCAAACAGGGATACGCAAATCAATCATTTATGTAGTCTAAAATTCTCAACACAATATGAGTCATAGTAAAATCAATATAACTTTCATCACACATCTCCGGCGGAAGTAATTCAAGCCGTCATTTAAAGAAGAGACATAGTTCGACAACTTTTATGTTTGGATTCAGCCTAATTCATCCCATAAGATGACTCAAATTGTAGTAAAATTAGACAAGAAACAGCAAAAACAGATCTATATCCTGAAGTAATCATGCCACTCTGAAAATTTACCAAAAATCCAATTCTTAATGAAATCTTTAGAATCATATGTCATTAGTTATGAAAGTCTATTTTCATTAAAAGAAAAACCTCACTGGATTTGTAGTGGCACAAAAGATGATATAAGCCAAAAATCGAGGCATGTTCAACTGTCCAGTATGCTAAATTCCTATGTTTTCATTCAAGGACATGATTCCCTTTTCCACTAATCCATTTCATCCATGTTCTAACAACATAATCACATGTAAAAACATATTCTACAGGATTATTAGTTATCAATTTAACAACACATGCGAGGTACTTGACTCAAACTTGTTGATTATTCTTTGAGCTTCCTTACTTTTCCCCCCAAGCCTTATTTGGATTTCTAGGTTGTTTTTTATGTTTTCTACATCCCTTTGTGCTTCCCAAGGCTAGGGTTAGTATATGTATGGATGAAAGTTGTTTATTTGGAGCTTAGAAGGTGATTTTCATGGAGTTAAGAGTTTTTGTTTGTGACAGAAAAAGGGGTTGCAGGAATAGAGTTTTATGAAAGATTAAGTGTGTGAAAATGAGCTTTTCTCTCCCTCTCTCACTCTTTCTTTATCTCACTCTCTACATAAATAAGATGTGGGCCCGCCAAGCATGGTGGTGTGTGCCATTTATTCTTTGTAGGTCTCACAACAAACACTTTTTGTATCACACCCCGAGTCTCGAGTCGAGCACGTAACAACTGCCGCTTTATCCCAAAATACATGTGAACCCCACTCCATGTTCTAGGGTACCGCAAGACATTTCAATATCCCAAAATATTTTTAAATGAATTCAAATCATCTATAGGCCAATCCTGCCTTCTAACAGATCCCAAACAGTTAAAAATAAATTTACAAACTCAAATATAAGTTCAATATTCGTCAAATAATCCCAATGTCCCAAATAAAACTAATAAGTCTTGCAAACAAAGTTTTTAAATTAAATAAAGAGAGTTCCAAATTTGTAAGAGTAAGGATTTTTCGGTACTTGCCTAAAGTAAATAAGCAAATATTTGACAAATCCAAACTTTTAAAAGTTTACAAAAAAAAAATAATTCCTTCCACAGCTCCAAACAACAAAATTCCCCAAAATATTCCCAAGCCTAGTACCTATGGAAGATTACCAAAAGAAACTTTTTTGAGTGGGCACTAGTCGAAGTCTAAGTCTCCAATCTAAGTTTCCTCTGAAAAGAATGAGAAAGAAAGTGGTGAGTATAAAATATTTAGTGAGTAAAGTACAATGACATGTTGAACATGAATGAGGGGTGAGGAGGTTGAACCAAACATAATAGTCAAAATATTGTCCAATGCAATTCTAAAAGTCATATGCATAAAAAAAATTTGAAACAAATCTCTCATGACTCATAAGTTGTTCATCAATAACAAATTTTTATTTTTCCTTTCCAAAATTTTTTGGGGGTGTCAAAACTACTATTCTACCAATGGCCATCGATAGAATCCACGAAGAGATTTTTCACAATTTTCATAAATTAATTCCCTATCTATTGGCGTTGGCTTGGAGTTTTTCCTCCCAAATCTCGTCACACTTTGATTGGAGAAATTTTGAGAAAGGCTTTGTCTCCTACCTCAAATTCTAAATTTCTGCTTCTCTAATCAGCATAATTGGGGAAGTATTTGTAAGGAGGACATTAGTAAACTAACGAGGTAATCTTGTAGGTAAGATGGAGTTTTCCTAGTTCTGGTGCTATTTCTCAGAATTGGAGTAATATATAATTTGGATATTCACTATGAGATAGAGAGTGAAGTTGTAGATTATTTGATTGTGTCTATCCTTGTCTGACTCCCAAATAATGACAAGATGAGAAAGGATTGAACTTTTGGTGATTTGTTTCCTTAGATTTTTTTTTAAATATTTTAGAAACTTATAATTACATTTTTATCATTAGATATTTGTTAAATTTTTTGTGCACCGCTTTATAAGACTTTGCTCTTGCTCAATTGGAAGTACAGAATATACATGAATTTACTTTACTTCAAACTCAAATTATGCAATAAGGCAGATATAGTAATTTGTACTCATATTAAATATAAATAAACAAATCCTTAATATAATATAAAATTACAATTTATATTATTATTATTTTTGTACAAGAAAATTATATTATTATTTATTGAATAAAAATAGAAAAAAGAGCACATGCATGCACCGAAGGGAGCATCAAATAATCCTTTCAACCCGAGCAACGACATGTTAGTCCATTGAGAGCCATTTCGTTTAAAGAATGGGAATAGCTTTGGTGCCATCTAGTAATGGATGTGCCACATGGCCGAAATGAGCACCATATGAGATCTCTCACTACAAAAGGTAGAACTTCTACCAACATTTTTTTCCCGACATTTAAACTTTGCTTTGCTACCATTTTGTTTTCCGTGATATTTTGACATAAAAACATTCTTTAAAACACTTCTCGGTGGCATTTAAGTGCCAAAATATCGAGAAAAAAAAGTAGTCCTTGGCAAAAAAAAGGGTGATAGGAACTTTTTCCAATGTTTAGGTTTAAAGGTTGGTAAAAAGTTTTTAGTTTTGCCGAGTTTTTTAGAATGAATATCAGCAAAACTTTTAGTTCGCTAACGTTTAGTCTAAACATTGGAAAAGGGTAATGAAATACAATTTAGAGGAAGTGAATAGGTTGTATGACATTTTTTTGATGGTTTGAAGGTTTTTCGGTTTATAGAAAATGACTATGAAATGAGAACTTTGAAGAATGAAGAAAAATAGAGCATATACACAATTTTATAATGGTTCCATCAAACGCAATGTATGTCTATTCTCAGGCTTCACGTGGATTTTCACTATTGCAACCCAAATAGTACAGCAAATAAGCTTCTAGGTGCAAGTCAAATCTTTACAGTGTTTTTTCTTAAAACATTAACTCAACCTCTCACAAGTTATTTCTCTCTAAACCCAAGACCAAGAATCCCTTTCTGGTCCTTTGAACTTTTGGTGTAGAAGAAGATTAAATGTTATAATGAATGAAGCTTTTACTTCAGATGTAACTACAATGAAGCTCACTGAAGGGATTTAAGAAAATTTACAGAAGATGGAGAAATAGAGTATTGCAATAAAAGCATTTCGATCCTTATTTCAAAGATGTGATGCTCTCTATTTATATTCTCTTTTCCTTCGGTCATCTTGAGTGTCCAAAAAGCAATTGTGGTTGGTGAGATTTTGAACCTTTCTCATTAATGGCCTAAGCAAATTCGTTTAATGTTCTCAACCACCTATTTGTTTTTTTGTAGAAATGAACGTTAGAAACAATGTGTTTACTAGAATAAGTATTTTATCGACTATTCAATTTGAAATTCAAATTTTGTTACTATACTATTGACAACTTCTGTTGCTTAGTTGACTATTATTCTTGTTCTGAAATTGCTTTATTGACTAGCCTGTTCTTTTAGTCGACTGTGCTTTATTTGATGTGTCTTATTAGTCTGCAGCCTTATAAATTTAGTCAGCTATCATTTGAACTACCACAGGTTGTGCCAGCTAGTGTGTCAGGTAACTAAAATTTGAATTTCCTGCTTATATCGAATGTGATTAGACAATAGTTTACTATTGTTTTACTTTAGTCAAAAGTTTCAATATATTAATCAACTATAGTGTTTTATCCTTTGTGGGTGTAGACTAACTTTAAATACATGCCAACTAATGTTTATTTAGCCTAAGTGCTTGTTGAATATGTTTTAGTTTATTTCTAACTAATTACTTTCTTGGTGAAGTTTTTGTTGATTATCTCCAACCCACTGCTGGCAGATATCTAAACCTTAGTCAGCTAATCTTCTAACTGTTCAATAAAGTCTTATCATATTAGTCAACATCCCACAATATTTTGTTGATTAATATTTTGCTTAGTCAACAGTTTTGATTTTTTAGTTGGCTATGTGTGTTTTAAGCTTTTGAGTTCAGACTGACTCTAAGTATATGTTGATTAATAAATTTTGTCAACAGCATCAAAACATCAGTCAACTATAATATTTCCTAAGTTTTTGAGTCCAGACTAAGTACAGACAATTTTTAAACATATGTCGACAGACTAGATCTTAGTATATGTAGACTAATATATTTTAGTTGACATTCTTCTTTAGTTAGTTGACTAAAATTGTCTTTTTAGTTCTTAAATCTTTAGTTAACATCACCTAGATGTCAATCAATAGTTTCATTAGAAGCTAGAAAAATTTTGTATGAGGGTCAATAGTCGACAATCCTCTTTGATTAGTCAACTAGGCTACTTGTGGTTCATAGAATATTAGCTGACATATAAATGTATTAGTCAACAATTTTGTTAGAGTTCTAAAATTTTTCTAAGTTTGAATAGTCTTAGTTGACAGGCTTACAATGTTAGTCAACTATGTTAAGGTTTATTTCATGACTTAGTTGACTAAGTTAATGGAATGGACTTGTCGACACTCCATGTTCTAATGAATATATATGTTATTTTCTGGTCGACTATACTTATATATTAGTCGACTAGGCTGTTGTTTTGTTTTAATTTTCGTTTAGACTCTGTTAACTACCACTAAGACTCAGTCGACTAACACATATATTTTTTAAGATCAGTCAACTAATATCAATATTTTCTTGGACTTAGTTGGCTAATCGACGATATGTGTTGACAAATCAAAGGAATGTGTCGATTATTCTTTACATTTTTATCCTATGTGTCAACTAGCTTGTGAGAGTAGTAGAAAGTTCCTACCTTAGTAAAGCTAATCTGTCGACTAATTCAAGGCATCCATCAACTTCTTACTTAATTATATGTCCTGACTTAGTTTTCCTAATGAATGATTGACCATTACCTATGTCTCAATGAGGGAGTTGAGTAAATGAAGCTATTAATTGACTAAAGTGTATAAAGGTCGACTGAACATGTGCAAGAGTTGACTAAAGTGTGCCTGTATGAGCTACAATCGACTGATTGGTTTGGTCGGTTGGCTATATGCTTTTATGTCCTTTTTTTAAAGTAAATATCATTTAAGTAAATGTCAGATTTTATATGTAAGTAAGGAAAGACCAATTTTAGATTCAATAAAAATAGTTTTAAAACCTAATTTCTTAATTTTCCTTTCAAAAAACAAAATTTTGGTTTTGATTTTTTGATAAGTTTTGTTTGAAAAGTGAATGACTTAGAAAATTCTAAAAAAAATAGATTTTAACTTAATTAATATATGGAGAATATATACCACCATTTTTTGTTCTCATTTTCTTGATATTTTAAATACTCATATTCTCAAGTATTTAGTCTCAGATAGGTTGGTCAAACATGAGTTTTCAATATTTTAAAGTATCTTATTTGCTATTGTTTGAGTAATGCTATTATTCACTATTAATAATGGATTATTTTTCTTTGTTGTGGACTTGTTATTCAATAATATAAACCATTAAATTTCATGTCGATTAACCTTACACATTTTGTCAATACGCATCACTATTTATTTTCTTCTTGTGACTCGACTATTTCTTATGTTCCAAATTCTTTCCATAATCATTCTAATCTTCTTAATCTCCAAATTCATTTCTTAATCAAGCTAATCATCTTTTGCTTATCATTAAAACCTATAAATATGTTAACAATATCCTACTTTTTTATGATGACAAAACATTCTAGAATTTGGATTTAACTCCCCCTTAGTTTATGTTCTCGATATGTCTAACTAAATCTCTTAATCACAGACTTCAATTCAATCAAGTTCATTCAACCTATGTAATCCAAATTGCATATATTTCTCCCCCTTTCATCATCAACAAAATGGGGTTAACCATGGGCATTGAGATCTCTTAGCAAGTTCAACAGTAAGTTCTAAAAATTTTCCTTCTTTTCTTTTCTTCCTTTTTTTTGGATCAAGTTTTATCTAGCCATCTGTTGAGCCATCTTTCCTGTAGCTCTCCCCTTATTCTTTCTCCTTTTTTCTCCCATTTTGTCATCAACAGAAAAGGTGGGGCATTGGTGAAACTATAATGGCAAAAAATGACCTAAGTTTAAGGTCAATGACCTATGTTGGAGTTGAAAAACTCCCCCCAAAAATGCACCTAAGTGCTCTAGATAGTGATGAGTTTGATAGCAATAATATAGACAATGAGCGTACTAAACTTAGGCATGACTAATTCACCAGACTAATTAATAGGAATAGAAGCTTAGACTTATGCTATCACTAGTGAAGAGTATAAGGATTAGACTACTAACAAGTATGGTCATAAACATGGTGGGCATACATATGAATATCTAACCATCAACACAAGCAAGATCATATGGTTGAATATAGGCAGCAGAATTGAAGCAGAAGTAAATTTTCAGCAAAGGTTTAGATGTAAGAGAAGCAAAAGGTTCAGCACATAGTTAAGATAAAGAAGCAAGAGCATTAGAAGATGGATTAGGTGGTTCATTTGATAGTTTAGGAGCTATGTTCGAAATATGCTCCCCTTTCAACTATGCTTACATTTAACATCAGATTACTTCAGTTGCTTTCCTCTTTAGATTATAGGATATAGTGTTCTAAGAAAGAAGAACTTTGACGTGCATCAAAACTTTGTAGAGATTATACTAAGGAGCCTCAGAAGCTTATAGATAGAGAAGAAAATGGTCATCATTTTCTTTGCGAGAGAGTTCACATTTTTCTCTATTTTATTTAATTGTTCTGGTATTTGTGAGTTTTGTCACTTTAATCTAATTTTGAATTTTATCCAAACTCTCCCATATTATTTGTAAGATAATATATTTCGAAGAGTCATCTATCACTCCAATTTCTATTTCAAATATTTCTTCCATTTGAGCTATTTCTATAAACTTCATTTCTACATACCATGTTTTGCTTAATTATAGAGGAAACTCCAACGTCATTTTTCATTTTTAGCTCCATTGTCACCTCTTTGTTTATATTAATTCCATTGGTAAAGAGAGAAATTTAGAGATCAGGGAGTCAAAAAGAATTCAGAATTGAGATTTTGAAGCAAATATCATAAAATGGGCAATCAAATGGTGCCATTTAGGTTCTCTTCTCCCATTATTATATCAGTCTAGTAACCTTCTTAGATAATAGTTAAACTGATTTCATCCAAGAAGTATTCGTACTTGCTATTTCCAAATTAAGATCCTTATACGTTGTATTTTTGCATTTTCTAAGTTCTCCTCTTCCATGTTTTCTTTACAATCAATGTAAAACCATATTCATATTTCACAATGTTCTAGGAGAGACTGTATAGCTTCTATTAGAATTGCTCATGGAAGTTGGACATATCTTGCTTCTTCTAACGACTTTATGGCTTCTCCTAAAAGATTTGAAAGGAGTCATGTTAAACATTTCTTTGAGAAATTTTTGTCTTTTGGCATCTCGTTAAAAGTATGAATCTTAAAATTCTAAGAAAAAGACAGTTTGAGGATGCTAAAGAGATTTGTTAGGACGTTTCAAAAAAAAAAAGAAAATAAGCTTATTTAGTTTGAAAGAAGCTTTATGAAGTCAAAATTCATGAAGCAGTTAGAATTTAAGAGACAAATACACCATTAAGTTTCCACAAATCAGGACTTCGCGAGATTGAGAGATTGCTATGATTATGTTTTATGTAGTAGCTTAGTAATGTGTGCAGAACATTTGCAGAACTTTGGTGGATTGTCTAGAGAGGAAATTTCAACAGACATGAGAATGGTTAGTTGATTGGCCTTCAAGTGTCTAGTCCCTTCCTTAAGTAGGCGGCTAACTGGGTGAGCAATTAAGGCTCAGCGGTCGACTGCCTATGCTAGGCAGTCAGCCGTATGTGAGTGCGTGGTTAGCTGCCCCTCTTGCGTGGTCAACTTTCTTGGCATGGTCCATTGATTTTCTAACACGTTCAACTAGAAAGATAAGTAATTCACTTGGATAGGAAGTTTGTCAACTGAGGCTTTGCCTTGGTCGAATGCTTGGTCTAGGATAAAGAACAGTCAACTAATTTCTAAACTCGATTGACTGATTTTTCTCTTTTGACCTTTAACGAATTAGTCGACATGTCCAAGAAGATAGTCAACTCACCATGTGGTGTTTTTATATTCATACTATTCATTGAGTGAGCTTATACATTCTTTACATTCATTTGGCATATTTTAAAATTCATGGAGTAGTAAAAAGCATATGATATTTTATCTGCCTCCTTAACATGATTCTTTTGTGTTTTGTCTTATTTTGGGATGTGATTTAATGATCACCCACTTGATTCCTACTACTAAGGGATCCTTTGGACTAGGAACTAGATCCTATACTCTTTTCAAATGGATTTACTTTTTCTTGCAATTTTGGAACTTAGTTTCCATCCTCTAGGGCTTTATATAGATTTTTGGCTCATTTTTTAAACCATTTGCTCACATTGCATTTCTTCTGGTGTCTGACTTATAGGATTGTTGAGAATGATAAGTTTTGATGTTAATAAATTAGAGGAAAATAAGTTTAAGTAAATCAAAAGATCATTAAAAAACAAAAGTTTACAAACCATATCGACCTGTTCTTTACATACATCGACCTGCTCTTATAAGTCCACCGATTTTCAGAACCATGTCAACCAATTTTAGCATATCTTAAACATATCGACCTGTTAGTAACCTTTGTCGACCTGAATAAAACAAATATAATATATTGTCTAAGTAAAATTATGTCGACAACCCCAAAAACATGTCAACATGACTTGAACATTCATGTATCTTGTCAACTTGAGTTAAACCTTATCAACCTATCTTACATGTCGACCTGAATTAGATTACGCATCGACCTATTGATCGGAGGTGAACAAATTTAATTTGACGTGTTGACTAATTTTAGTAATGTAATGACCCAACATTTACATACATCAACAAGCATTATACAAAAGTCTAAAAAGGTTGACATGCCTGACAAATTGTCAACCCGATTCCTTAGTATTTTAATGAATACACAATGACCTGCATTTCAACTATATCAACATGATGAACACATCGACCAATTTCACAAGACAAGTCCACCAATTTTATATAAGTATAGTAGTGCGTCAACGTAGATTTAGAACATGTCAATCTGATCTGTCCTTCAGAAATCACACGTCAACCTGCATTTCAACTTTATTGACACACATAACACATCGACCAATTTCAGAGGTCAGGTCCACCAATGTCATGTAGACACAGGACCATATCGATGTGGACATATAACATGTCGACTTAGGCTGTTGATTCCTAAGTAAGGCTTGTTGATGATTAAAACCATGTCAACATATTAGAATACATCAACCAATTTAAGTCTACGTGTCCACCTTTTTAATATGAAACATGACCTTGTCGATCCAAGTACTCTCATGTTGACCTGATCAGTCAAGAACTCAATACTAAATTTTTAAATTCAGGTTTATGTGTTGTTTAACTTTGTCGACTCGAAATTGTCAAAAACCAAATTTTCAAAACAAATTTCAACACAACAGTTGTTCCTTTTTCTGTATAAATGAATGTTTCCATTTCTATTAAAGCCTACAGTTTGAATGCAGAAAAAACATCTTTCGATTGGTTAACAAGAAAGTAGCACCAGTGATAAAATGAAATTTCAATGTGAAAAATATACACTAATGCAGAACATTTATTAATGGATATTAATGAGCAACGTTCGGCTTCAACAACTCTACAACGGATCTCTTTAGTGTGACAATAAATATCAGAGATGAAATATGAAGAGAATAATACTCTATTAACTTTTTGAATAACCACGTCTCATAACATTCATTACTTTGTTTCAATAATTTATACACTCTGTTTTTCATTTGATCTTCATTTAATTTTTGTTTTAAGTGTAATCATCTGTAAAATCTGAGAATTAGAGTCTCGCATCTTTGACATTTCCCTTCTCACTTGTATTAAGATTTCAAAAGACCAAAGTGTGTGTCACTGGTTTGGGTTTAGAAGAGAGAGCCAATATGTGTAGGGTTGGGAAAGTGGTATTGCGAAGAATATTGTAAAGGTCTAACTTAAACCTACAATCAAGTTCGTATCATTAAGTTGATAGTGAAAAATCCAGAAGGAGTCTAGGAGTGGACGTACACTTCGTTTGGTGAAACTACTATAAAAAGTTTTGTGCGTTCTTTATTTTTCAGTTAAAACTATCAGACACCTTTGTTATAAATTTTTTAATTACAATCAATTTTTTAAAATATCTCTAGTCAACTATTTACCCCCTTTAGTTGAATATCAATTGGAATCAAAGCGGGTGTGTTGATAAAAAGTCTAACAGATTCAACATCAAAGATCCAAACGGCCATAAATAGAGACAATGTACCGGTTGATATATACTCAACAAATCGTGTCTCCTTCTTCAACAGAAGCAACTTCAGCTATTGGAAACAAAGAATGTATAATTTCATTATTGCACAAGATCTTAATGCTTAGAAAATAATTGAAAAATGTATTGAATTTCCTACCGAAGAGATTAATGGTGTACGTGTGCCAGTCAAGTTAAAGAATATAACAATTGAGCAAAAGAATGTCTATCAAGTAAACTGCAAGACCATAAATCTCCTTCACCTTGCCTTGAGCCTCAATGAATATAATCGAGTTTCCTTATGTATCACAACGAAAGAAATCTGGGAAAGACTCGAAACCACCTACGAATGCACTGATCAAGTTTGCAAAAGCAAAATCAATTACTGAAACAAAAATATAAAGTCTTCAAAATGAAAAGGGTGAATCTATCAGTGAGATGATAACAAAATTCAATAAGGTGACAAATGAATTGAGGTTACTTGGAAAGGGAATCCCTCATGAAGACATGGTAGATAAGATTCTGAGAAGTCTGTCAAAATATTGGGAACCTAAAGTCACTATGATAGAAGAATCTAAAATCTTGAAACCTTAACTATGGACGTGGGGTCTCTGATAACCCATGAAATGAATTTGAATGTGAAAGAGCCGGGAAAAGAAGAAAAAGGCAAAGATTAGCTCTTAAGGCTGACAGTGATGAGAGCACTTCGTATTCTAAAGAGGAAGATGATAAAGAAGATTCAGCACTGTTGGCCAGAAGATTCAAGAAGTTCATGATGCGAAGGAAAAGCAAGAGCAAGTCATACTTCAAAAAACCAGAAAAAAAAAAGAGGAAATTAGATGTTTCAAGTGTAAAAATTTGGGAGACATAAAAGTTGATTGTCCTCAACTGAAAAAGAATGACAAGAAAAATAAAAAAGAAAGAAAGGAGAAGAAAAAGAAGAAAACTATTACTGCCTAAAGTGATGAAGACTCTAACTTAAGTGAATAAAAGCCAACAGAAGAACAAGCCAACCTGTGTTTCATGGCCAATGAAAAATTCTTTGACAATGCGGTAAACTCTACTTCCTACTTCTCTTGTTTTAATTCTGACGAAAGTAATTTCACTACTACTGAATTACATGAAATTTTACTAGAATCACTTAAGGAATCAAAAAGGTTAAAAGTGAAAATAATCTATTAAAGAAAGATATGACTGAAACTATAAAGAGTTAGAAAAATAAAAAATAGAGACTAATGAATTAAGAGAGAAAAATGTTAAATTAGAATATAAAATTATTGAACTCGGAAAAAAGTTAAAGAATGAAAAGAGCAAACATCTAGATCAGCAAAATAAAATAGATAATGTCAATCAAGCGAATGAAAATATAACTCTAAGAGAAGAGTTAACAAAACAAAAAGAGAAAAATACTGGGCAAAATACCATTCTAATAAAATTCATATAAAGGCAAGAAAAACTAAATGTCATCCTAGGAACACAAAGAGTGGTATTTGATAGGACTGGGTTAGAATATAATCTTACTCAAACCCAGAAAAAGCTATATAAGTTCTTCACACCCAGTTCAGAGATTGTTAAATTGCATAGATGTCACACAAACAGCAATATATAAGTTCTTCACACCTAATTCAAAGACTGTTAAATTACATAGATGTCACACATAAAACTGAGACACATGATAGACAACTTTAAACTGAGGAATAAATCTTCTTTCACTACAAAAAGCACAAGAGTAAATAATCACAAATGCACCTATTGCCAAAAATTTGATATTCAGTTTTTGTCTGCTGGTTCAAGAATACATTGATAGTGAACTTAAAATGGATACCTAAGAGTCAAATCAAAACAAACTCAGCTGGATCCAAGAAAACATGGGTACCAAAGGCAAAAGTGTGATTGAATCTTATTTCAAGTTTGTCTGAAATCAAAGGAATCTTCTCGAAAGTTAGTCTAGTATTGGCAGTGGCTGTTCAAGGTATATGACTAGAGATGTTTCAAATTCTCATCTCTTAAAAAGAATAAAGGAGGAAAGGTGGCCTTTGGTGATAACTCCAAAGGAAAAGTCATCAAGATAGGCAACATTGAAGGTAAGTTTACTAACTTTCAAATTCAAAATGTTTTTCTTGCTCCGGTCTTAAATTTAGTCTTTAAGTGTTAGTCAATTGTGTAATAAATGTTATATAATTATATTTGACTCTGATACTTACTCTATCATTGATAAATATTCTAGTAGTATTAAATTAACTATTCTTAGAAAAGGAAATATATATGTGATTGATTTAGAGAAATTAGATACTCAAAATGAATCCTGCTTAGTTGCAGTAAACAAGAACAATTCATGGTTGTGGCACAGAAGATTATGACAGATGATAATGTGTAAAATGTTAAATTTATTGTTTATATTATGGTTTGATTTTAGATTAGTTAGTACTCTAATGGATGGTTTTTATGATTTTTTATTTTTAGGGGATCGAAATTGAAAAATTGGATCAAAGTGGGTTTAAGGAGGCATTTTGGAGCTTAATGGTTCAAAATATCAATTTAGGCCTATGAAGAAAAGAAGAACCTTAACAAATTGGATGATTTTTCTTCCAGTTAATTTTAGTAGGAATTTCACTTTAAGTAAAATTGTTTTATGGTTAATTTTTTTTCCTATTTTGGAGGAATTATTCCTAATCCTTTAAATAGGGGGAATCTTTTTAGACCTAGAACACTAAAAGAAAACTCTCTCTCACATCACTATTCATTCCTAGAGAAGGGAAGCGGCTGCTATACTATTCATTTTTCTAGGTTTAGTTTTTTCTTTTATTTTCTTTCAAGAACATTTTTTTTCTTTTGTTGATCTCAAGAACATGGTTTCCACCATGAGTGGCTAGTTTTTCCTTCTGATTCAAGGGGAATTTTTATTTGATTGTTTTCACTGTGAGATTATGTGCTTCATTTAATTTTTTGCCATTTTAATTCAAAATTTTTTCAATTCTAGATTTATTTACATGAAAGATTGGTATAAATTAACCTAATAATTTAATTCAATATTGATTTTTTTATTGCTATCCAGGAATTTAGTAATTCGTAATTTTCATGAATAAATGGTACAAGTATAAATTAACTTATTTATGTTTATGATTTTTTTACCAATAATCATGTTTAACTTAAGGAATCGATAAAACAAAATTAAATAATTATGGCTATCTTGATTATTTGTATTTTGATTTAATTATTTTCACATAACTTAATGCTATCATTATATTGATATGAAATGCTATCATGTCCAGTCGATTAATGATAAATTTTGATTGGATGTTGAGTTTGGTCAATTAATTTAGGAAAATGTAAGATTTATTACGGCTATCTTGATAAAATTAAGATTAAGTGCATAAATTGTAAAAATAATATTTTTTAACCGATGATCAGTAAAATAATCGAATGTGTGAACTCTTGGATCAGAGTTTGGTAGATTGAATTTCTTTTCTAATTTTTAGTATTTTTATGTAGTTGATTTGTATCTTAATTTTTGGTTATCAATTTTTTATTTAAAAATTTATTTGATAAATCCACCATTTTATTTTTGGCAATAACTAAGAAGTTAAGTTAATTTAGTTCCCATGGATTCGACTTGGTACCACTATTGCTAGAAGTTTGTTCGTATTGGGAGAATCAATAATAATTTGAAGGTTTCGACAAACCCATTCCAAATTTTAGCACCTTTGCTGGGGAACTATATTGATTTCTTAGTTTGTGTTTTGCACTTGTTTACTAATTTTTGACGAGGAAGCAAAGATAGCAGATCGTTAAAGGACTCTGAAGGAGTTAGCTGTACCAAATCTGAATCAACATCCCTTATATATCAAATACCCAGCTTTTGAGATAGCATTCGAACTCAAATCTAGCTGATTCATTTACTTCCTATATTTTGTGGTCTTCCAAGTGAGGATCCACATAAACACCTGAAGAAATTCCATATTGTCTGTTCGAGTATGAAACCCCAATGTGTGACCTAGGAACAAATCAAATTAAGGGCCTTTCCCTTTTTCCCTAAAAGAGAAGCCGAAGGACTAGTTGTATTACCTACCTCCCAGTTCAAGAAATACATGAAATGGAATATAGAGATTATTTTTTAAAAAAATTTTCTTGCATCTAGGGGTTGCTAGCATCAGAAAGGAAATATATGGAATCAAATAGATTAGCGGAGAGACACTTATGAATATTTTGAGGGGTTCAAACAACTTTGTGCTAGTTGCCCACATCGTCAAATACCGGATCAGCTCTTGATACAATATTTTTATGAAGGACTTCTACCAATGGATATGAGTATGGTGATGCAACCAGTAGAGGGGGTAGATGCAGTCAGTGGAGGAATCTTGGTCAATAAAACCCCTAAAGAAACTAACAGTTAATCTCAAACATCGTAGAAAATTCTTAACAGTTTGGGATGAGAATTGATGGAGCTACAAAACATGTCAATGAGGTAAATCACTCAAATCTTGAAAATCAAATTTATGAACTGACTGCTTTAGTTCACAGTTAGCTGTAGGGCAAATGCAGGCAACCAAGGTTTGTGGCATATGATTAATTCCAGGGCATCCTACAAATATGTATCTATCTTTACAAGAAGATTCCATTCAACAAGTAAATGTTGTAGGAGGATTTTTTGATCATCCTCAATGTACATTTGATCCTTTCTCTAACCATTATAATTCTAGATGGAGAGATTATCCAAATTTGAGCTATGAGAATCAAGGAGAACAGCCAAGATATCCATCCCAATTTTTTAACAGACCACCACCAGCACCTGCACAATCTTCTAATTCAGTTATGTCTTTAGAAGATATTGTAAAAGCTCTCGCAACTAATACTCAACAATTTCAATAGGAAACAAACGTGAATATATAGAATTTGGAGCACCAGATTTCCTAACTAGTGACTTCAGTTAGCAAGTTGGAGATACAAAATTCTGAAAAATTGCCCTCACAAACGGTGATAAATCCCAAAGAGAACGTTAGCGTAATAATGTTAAGAAGTGAGAAGGAACTTCATTTGAGTTTCACTCCATCTAAGAAGGTAGATGAAGGGAAGGATATGGACAAGGAAGATGAACGTAAACATGAAAATTCAGTCAAGGTAACATCCAAGTGTTTTTTGCCTAATGCTTATAGTACAATTGTGCCACCTTTTCCTTGTAGGTTTGAGGAATCCAAGACGGAAGAATATGAGAAGGAAGTAGAGAAGATAAGAGGTGATGAGATGGATGAGAATGTATCTGATATCATTAAGAGAACTCTACCTAAAAAATAAATGGATCCAGGTATATTCCCTCAATCTTGTGTTATTGGTAAGAAAAAAATGGAGCATGCCATGCTAAATTTAGGAGCACCTGTTAACATCATGCCTTATTCAATTTATAATGCCTTATTCAATTTATAATGCTCTGAAATTTGGTTCCGTAAAGGGAACTGGAGTTGTTATTCAGTTAGTTAATCATTCTTATGTTTATCTAAAGGGAATTGTTGAAGATGTTTTGGTACAGGTTAACGAATTAATTTTTCCAACTGATTTTTACATCTTGAAAATGGAAGGAGACACTATCATAGATTCAGCTCCTCTTCTATTAAGATGACCATTCATGAAGATAGCAAAAACTAAAATAGATATGGATGAGGGTACTCTCTCCATCAAGTTCGATGGCGAGATTGTTAAATTTATTATTTTTTATCCTATGAAGTATGCAAATGAGTGTCAATCAATTTGTTTTGCTGATATTTTTTATTTAATTGTATAGAAAATTTTTGAAGAAAAATATGATATTGATTTTGAATTGAATGCACAATTAGATACGAAGAGAGAGTTATATGAGCCTCCCAAAGTAAAGTTGACGCATCATTGAAGAGAAACAAGTAAAGAATATCGAGCATAAAGACATTAAACAATTGCGCTTGTTGGGAGGCAACCTAATATTTTTTTTTGAGTTTGATAAATTTATTATTTAATTTCTTAATTAATTAGGGGAATTTGATTAGTGTTAGTAGTTTCTATTTTTAATTTTTGTAGGTGTCTAAGATGAGAATTTTAAGGGATGCAATTATTCAAGTCAAGAGATAGACAAAGGATAATTAAGAAGTTGAGCGGAAGCACTTATTTCTTTAAGACGTGATCACACTGAATTCTAAAGTCAATTTCACAATGGGTAGAAGTAGTCCTTTCCTTAGGGCGTGATCACGCGATTTTCAATAGTAACTTTCACAAATAGGCAAAAGCGCTCCTTTCCTTAGTGCGTGATCATGCGGTTTCATTCCACAAGACAGAGAGAGACAAAGAAAGTGATTAAACCCACATTATTTTCTTTACTCATTTTTTCTTCTCCTTCGTGAATCATTCATCTTCCCTCCACTATGCCTATCATCAATCCCCATCATGCTTTCCAAATTTGCTCCAAATCCACTTCAAACTATATGATTTCATCATAGAAGTACCCATTCATTCAAAACTTCCAAATTTCAAACCCACGTTTCTTCCAAAAAAAAAAATTGAAAGCCCTAAAATTTTCAAACCCAATCCTCTCCACAAAGAAATCCTTGAACCCCTGCGGAGACCCAATTTCACTTTCATCCAAAGATCAACCTTCTCCATCCACAGCTTCTTCCATGCAATCGTCTCCACCCACCTCGGTGGCTCCTTCACAACAACACAAACCATTAGCTTTAGACCAGCAAACATTATCACCCTAGGGGAGTTTTCTTTCTTTTCTTTTTTTTTCATTGTCCTACTTTTATATGTTGCATTAGGGTGATTTTATGAGTGTTGTTGCTAGTATAAAGTTGTGCTAGTTTTTTTTTAAGTTGCATGCTAGTTTCTTTTCTCCCTTCTACCTTTTGCATACATTGAGGACAATGTAGTATTTAGGTGTGGGAGAGGATTTTCATGCCAATGTCATTTCTTCTATTTTCTTTGGAACTTCATACTCTTTTGATTTTTGTCTGATAATAATTTTGAGTTACTATACATTGTTGATTTGAGTTGAAATGCATGAAAGAGGCAAGTGTAATTAGTTGTTATTGATAAAATTGTTTTGAGTGTCTCATTGATCTTGATGATTGAATCAAATGAAGATTTGATAGATTTGATATAAAATTAAATACATCTATAAGCTTTTGAGCCTTAAGAGCACACAATCATCTTAGCTCTAAATTTTCTTTGATGAGTGTTTATCAATCATAGTATGTTTATTCTAGAACTTGCTTTGTTATACTTTTTGAGACCACATCCATGAGTTCATGTATTAATATGATTGAGATTTGGGGTGATTTATGTATACACTATATTTTCATTCATCCTCAAGATTGTTTTCGAAAAAAAAACAGAGAGAGAGAGAAAAGGGCAGAAAAGAAAAAAAATGAAAAGAAGAGAAAAAAAGAGAAAAAATTGAGATTGGGGAATTTGAAAAAAAATCAAAAAGTTTTGATCGAGGAATGAGATAATTTTGATTGGGGTATTTGTCATTTATGAGATGTGATATGTTTGATAAGGAAAATGGTCTTGTGTTTCTTGACATACTTCTTTTGATATATTCATGATACATCACATTTACCCTCTTATCCTACCTTTACCTAAGCCCAGTTACAACCCTTGTAATGACTCCTAGATTTTTTTTTTGAATTCATATAATTAGTGATGGAGATTTGATAAATAAGCAAACTTATGGTAATGGTATGTTATGCTTTGATTTTGAGAGTTATTAATAAATTCCCTTAAATACTTTGAGTGTTTAGAGTGAATTCCTTGTAAGAGTATTGAATCTTGATACATTGAATTTTGATGAGATTATTGAGTTTGATGGGATATTTATGTTTTCTTTTAAAGTTATGATACTATGATCACTTGCTCTCTGGATTGTTGTTTTGACTTATATTTTTTGATGTATGTTGATTTGGGATTATTTGAAGATGAATTGAAAGGAGGGGAAGGAGTGAAAAGAAAATGGTTGTGTTATTAATCTAGTGAATGCTTGAAGACAAGCATTGGTGGAATTTGATAATGTGCAAAATGTTAAATTTATTGTTGATATTATGGTTTGATTTTGGATTAGTTAGTATTCTAATGGATAGTTTTTATGACTTTTTATTTTTAAGGGGATCAAAATTAGAAGATTGGATTAAAGTAATCATAAGGAGGTATTTTGGAGGTTAATGATTCAAGATATCAATTTGGGTCTATGAAGAAAAGAAGAAACTTGACAAATTGGATGATTTTTAGTCCAACTAATTTTAGTAGGAATTTCACTTTAAGTAAAATTGTTTTAGGAGTCAATTGTTTTACTATTTTAGAGGAATCATTCCTATTCCTTTGAATAGAGGGAATCTTTTTAGACCTATAATACTAAAAGAAGACTCTCTCTCATGTCACTATTCATTCCTAGAGAAGGGAGGCGGTTGTTGCACTATTCATTTTTCTAGGTTTAGTTTTTTCTTTTCTTTTCTTTCAAGAACATATTTTTCTTCTGTTGATCTCAAGAACATGGTTTCCACCATGAATAGCTGGTTCGTCCTTCTGATTCAAGGAGAATTTTCATTTGACTGTTTTCACTGTGAGTTTATATGCTTCATTTAATTTTTTGTTCTTTTAATTCAAATATATGTCGATTCTAAATTTATTTACATAAAGATTGATATTGGTTAATCTGACATTTAATTCAATATTAATTTTTCAATTGCTATTCAGAATTTCATTGATCTGTAATTGTTATGAATGAATGGTACAAGTAGTAATTAAATTATTTATGTTTATAGGTCTTTTACCAATATGCATGTTTAATCTAAGGAATTAATAAAACAAAATTAAATAATTGTGCTTATTCCGATTATTTGTATTTTTGTTTAATTATTTTCACAGAACTTAATGCTATCATTATATTGATATGGAATGCTATCGTGTCCAGTCGATTAATAATAAGTTTTGATTGGATGTTGGTTTAGACGATTAATTTAGGAAAATGTAAAATTTATTACGACTATCCTGATAAATTTAAGGTTAAATGCATGAATTGCAAAAATAACATTTTTTAACCTATGATCAGTGAAACGATAGAATGTGTGAACTCTTGAATCAGATTTGATAGATTGAATTTCTTTTCTAATTTTCAGTATTTTTGCGTAGTTGATTTGTCTTTTAATTTTATGTTATCAATTTTTGATTTAGAAATTTATTTGATAAATCCCTATTTTATTTTTGGTAATAACTAAGAAGTTAAGTTAATTTAGTTTTCATGAGATTCGACCTGATACCACTATTACTACAAATTTGTTTGTATTGGAGGGAATTAGTAATAATTTGAGAGTTTCGACAAATCCATTCCAACATGCAAGTATGGACATATTATCAAAGTTAATTAGGAAAGATATTGTGAAAGGTTTACCAACATTAAAATACAAAAAAGATAGATTGTGTGACGTATGCAGAAAGGAAAACAAACCAAAACTTTCTTTAAGTTCAGAAACTGTGTATCCACTAGTAGTCCTCTAGAACTTTTACACATAGGCCTATTTGGACCAACTAGAACTCAAAATTTAGAAAGAAAACATTATGGATTTATGACCATCGATGATTATTTTATATACACTTGGGTACTATTCCTAGCTAAGAATGTGGAAGCCAGTAAGACTTTTATTAAACGATGCAAGAAAATTCAAAACCAAAAGGGAATTTTAGTTAAGAGCATTACAAGTGATCATGGTAAAGAATTTGAAAGTAAAACCGTTGAAGAATTCTGTGACAATCAAGGTATTGATCACAATTTCTCAGCCCCTAGGATATCTCAACTGAATAGGGTAGTAGAAAGGAAAAATATAACACTACAAGAAATAATTAAAACTATACTCTGTAAGTATAATTTATCAAAATTCTTCTGGGTAGAGGTAGTGAGTACTGCAAGCTACATTTTAAATAGGGCATTACTTAGAACTATTTTAAAGAAAACTCCCTACGAACTCTACAAAGGAAGAAAACACAATATAACATATTTCAAAATCTTTGGATATAAATGCTATGTTCTGAATAATGAAAAGAAACTTTGTGAAATTTTGATACAAAAAGTGATGAGAAAATTTTCTTAGGTTATTCGATAGTGAGTAACGTATATAGAGTCTATAACAAAATAACCATAACAGTAGATGAATCAATACATGTAAAATTTAACAAAAAGAATGACACTAACCAAAGAAGATTAAATGATGAAGATTTAAAAGAAAATCTTAATAAATTAGAACTTACAGTGAATTTAAATTCTCAAAAAGAAGAAATCAATTAAGTCAACAAACAAGAAGAAAAAGATGAAATTCAACAAGAATAAGAATTAAATATCCTCAAATAAGAAAAGATGTCAACGTAAAACATAATAGGTGATATAAGTTCAGGTGTTAGGACTAGATCAGCCTTGCAGAATCAATGTAAATATGTCGTGTTCATCTCTCAAAAAGTACCTAAGAATATAAAGAAAGTATTAGAAGATGAAAATTGGATAATAGTTATACAAGATGAACTAAATCAATTTGAAACAAACAAAGTATGAAACCTTATTCCTAAACCAACGGATCAATCTGTAATTGGAACTAAGTGGGTCTTCAGAAATAAACTTGAAATGTAACACCAAGAAGAAGAAAAAAAAAACGAAATATGGAGACATAGCGTTTTGGGGCAAAACACTACGTGCCCAAATTTGGGGATTAGGGTTTTAACCCTAATCCCTCTCCCTCTCTCACTCCCTCTCTCTCTCTCTCTCTCTCTCTCTCCCGACTGTAACACCAAGAGAAAATATATTTATATATATATGATTTGGAGACGCAGCGTTTTGGGACAAAACGCTGCGTCCCCAATTTGGGGATTAGGGTTAAAACCTTAACCCCCTATCTCTCTCTCTCTCTCTCTCTCTCCCTCTCTCTCTCCCGACCTTTCATCTTCCGCGACTGTTCGTCTTCCTCTGCGACTGTTCGCCTTCCTCCGCCACCGCCACCGCCATCGCCACCTTCTTCCTCTTCTTCTTCTTCTTCGTCTTCTTCTTTTTCCTCTCGGATTCTGTCTTTATCTCACGGTTTCCTTCTCTCATGATCATCCACGATCGCCTTCTCTCTGCCTCGCCGTACACCGCCGCGAGCCACGATCGAGCACCACAGCATGCCGCGAGCCTTTACGAGCATCGCCTTCCGCCACAGCTCGAGCCCGCAGCGCGAGCCCGCAGCGCGATCCCCCAGCCCGAGCCCGAAGCGCGAGCCAGGCCCCGAGCAGGACCCAGCCCGCAGCGCGAGCCCAGGCCGCGAGCAGGACCTAGGCCACGAGCGCGAGCTAGGCCGCGAGCGCGAGCGCGAGCGAGGCCACGAGCGCACGAGCGCGCGACCCAGCGTGCACGGGCGCTCGGCCGAGCGCACGGGCGATGGGCCCAGCGCGCGGCAGCGCACGAGCACACGCGAGCCGGCGCACGAGCGCGCACCAGCACAGCGCACCAGCGCACGGGCGAGCACCAGCCCGCAGGCCCATCAGCAGCAAGCCCACTGGCCCACCAGGCCCATCGGCCCGTCAGCCACAGACCCATCACCTGCAGGCTCGCTAGCCCGTAGGCCCATCAGCCAGAGGCCCACCAGCCCGCAGGCCTGCCAGCCTGCAGGCCCACCGGCCGTAGGCCATCAGCCCGCTAGCCCGTCAGCCCGCTGGCACGCTGACCAGCGAGCCCGCTAGGTATAGCCCACGAGCCCGCGACGGCCCGTGAGCCCGTGACAGCTCACAAACCTCCACACAGGTAAATGACTTAGGGTTTTGCTTCTGATCTAAGTGTTTAGGTCTAATAAATAAATTTTGTTTTGATAGGAAACCCTACAGACTTTGGAGTGACCGAAGCGACATTCGGACGAGACTCGGCGCTTCGAGAAAACCCTATGTGAGGAGATTTCGGCTCTAATTGATAAATTTGATAAATCTAGGATTGAATCTAAGATGAAAGGTTTTGTATATGTTTAAAGTGTAAGTGGAATACGAATAGAATACAATTTCTGAAATGATTATATGTGATTTTGAAAGTTAAGTATAGAATGTTACAGAAATTAAATGATCTGATACGAAAAAAGCGTATTATAGAATCACAAAATCATGTCGAGTGAATTCGAATAGTTTCTTTAGAGTTAAACTTTGGAATATGCATGAAAATATCTGGGTTGTAGGGTTTAATTGAAATGAGTCATAAAGTGGAGGATATTATACATTTCATGTCTTTCGGATAAACCCTAAAGATGTTTGAGAAAATGATATTCAATTTTGATGATCTGATTAGGTTGATCTTTTTGGAGACTCGAGGAAGCAGATCAGATTTGATTGGTTTTGAAAATAGGGAGTGACTACCCTCCCTAGAACGATGAGTGGGACTTTGACATTCGCTATTGATTGAAAACCATGTTTCAAAAATACTTTTTAAATGACACGTTTC
This sequence comes from Dillenia suffruticosa, assembly GCA_033439265.1. Lineage (NCBI taxonomy): Eukaryota > Viridiplantae > Streptophyta > Magnoliopsida > Dilleniales > Dilleniaceae > Dillenia > Dillenia suffruticosa. The sequence goes on from JAVTVX010000027.1 coordinate 7,976,079, forward strand.
GGCAAAATGTATGATTGTTAGGATTTTTGAATATTTTATAAAATATTTTGTGACCTTTGGAGTGTCTTAAATTCTGACTTTATTGATATGCATCCATGAGTTTTGATAATTGAATATTGTGCCATATTTTCGATATATTGATATGTTTTAATACTTCCACAGCATTGGCACATAGTTTTAAATAGATTTACTTACATATTTGGGCTGTATGCCCGGCCGACTTTATGATATTATGCATTGGGTTGTATGTCCGGCCGACGTTATGATATTATGGATGGGGTTATATGCCCAGGCGACTTGGTGATGGGATGCATGGGGCTACGTGCCCGGCCGATATGATATTGTGATCCGTAGCTACGAAGGACATCTGGTAGAGGCACCCCTTGTACCCGGATACGCTTCGGCCGGAGGTATCCGCCAGATTGTCATGTGTATGGGTGTCCCAGGTTGACCTTCATAGGAGAGGACGTTGAGTACGGCTCCGTCTAGCACCAGGCGGGGGCACCATACACGGCCGACTAGTTATATGTACATTATTATTATTTACAGGCTAGTTGGGGTAGACTGTGGCCAACATTGAGGCAGAGAGCCATTATTTAATACTTGCATTTGGAAAACCGCCAATGCGCCATCCTTGATCGAGGTAGACCATTGCCGGGAATATTTCATTGGCCGGCTCTTCACGACATTGATGTAAATATTGGATGTATATCTTGCTTTTTGATGTATGCGTATTATATATGATTTTGAAATAACATGATCGGTTTGCACACTGTAGACATTTTCTTATGCTTTGACACTCCAAGTTCACCCTAGATTTTGAAAGTATGATGTCAATCCCCTCACTTACTGAGTATCCTCCCATAGATACTCACCCCTCATTTTCTTTCCCACAGGATTAGTGTTGGACTGAGGAGATATCACTGGGTTTGGGTATGGATATTTTCCATCTCTTCCGCTACGATGATTGGTGATATTATTATGTATTCGAGATTTTAGTTTAACCAATGTATTTATATAAATTTTTTTGGGATGACTGTATAAATTATGGACATTTATTCTTGAAACTCTCGTATTGATTTATTTCATTGCATTGAGGCATTTGTAAATATTTAAAAATAACTTGGGAATTTATTTTATATATGCGTAGAATTTAAATCCGCTCGGTGTGGCGGCTGCTCATGCTCTAGTTGGGCATGACAATAGAGGTCTGTTGTTAGGACTGTTAGAAACTTTATAGCTTTGCGTTGTTCTGGATGTTGGTTGTGGTATTTGTTGATTTTGGAGAGGCCGGGATGGCCGATTGTTTATTTTTACAAGATGAATATCATATACAGGTGAAATTGTACATGGAAAACCTCCGATTTATGGGGAGATTCTGTCCGATTTTCTATAAAAATATTGCCAGCATCTAGGGGCAACGGGCGACTGTTCACGATCCCGGTTCGGGGCGTGACACCGACCCTTCGTCTCATCTCCTTCTCCTTCTTCTCCTTCTTCTTCTTCTTCTTCTTTCCCCCTCGGTTTCTCTCTCTATCTCACTATTCTTTCTATCCCTCTCGCAATCTCCCGCGATTGCTCTCTCCCCGCCTCGCCTTCCTCCGCCACGAGCCTCCGCGAGCACCGCCTTTCATCATAGCTCGAGCCCGCAGCGCGATCCCACAGCTCGAGCCCGCAGCGCGATCCCCCAACTCGAGCCTGCAGCGTGAGCCCAGGCCGCAAGCGCGAGCCAGCCTGCGAGCTAGCGCCGACCGCCCTACCGCACGAGCCAGGGTGCGAGCCAATGCATGAGCACCAGCCCGCAAGCCACTGTGGCCCGTGAGCCACTGTCCGCCCGCAGGCCCATCAGCTGCAAGCCCATCGGCCCGCCAGCCGCAGGCCCATCAGCTACAGGCCTGCCAGCCTGTAGGACCATCAACTGCAGGCCCGCCAGCCCGTAGGCCCACCAGCCCACAGGCCTGTCGGCCCACTAGCCCACTGGCCGCTGACCCACGAACCCACGAGCCCGTGATGGCCCGTGAGCCCGTGACAGCCCACGAACCTCCACGCAGGTAAATGATTTAGGGTTTTGCTTCTGATCTAAGTGTTTAGATCTAACAAATAAATCTTGTTTTGATAGGAAACACTACAGACCTTGGAGTGACCGAGGCGACATTCGGACGAGACTCTACGCTTCGAGAAAACCCTAGGTGAGGAGATTTCGGCTCTAATTAATAAATTGAATGAATCTAGGATTGAATCTAAGATGAAAGGTTCTATATAAATTTAGAGTGTAAGTAGCATGTGAATAGAATACAATTTTTGAAATGATTATATGTGACTTTGAAGGTTAAGTATAAAATGTTACAGAAAGTAGATGATCTGATATGAAAGAAGCATATTATAGAATTATAAAAATCATGTCGAGTTAATTCGAATAGTTTCCCTTAGAGTTAAACTTTGAAATATGCATGAAAGTATCTGGGTTGTAGGGTTGGAATGAAATGAGCCGTAAAGTGGAGGATATATCTTTTGGATAAACCCTAAAGATACTTGAGAAATTGATATTCAATTTTGATGATCTAATTAGGTTGATCTTTTTGGAGATTCGAGAAAGCAGATTTGATTTGTTTTGAAAATCGGGAGTGATCACCCTCCCTAGAATTGTAGTGTGATTTTGACATTCGCTATTGATTGAAAACCATATTTCAAAAATACTTTTTAAATGACATGTTTCTACAAAATGTATGATTGTCAAAACTTTCGAATATTTTATGAAATGTTTTGTGACCTTTGGAGTGGCTTAAATTTTGACTTTATTGATATGCATCCATGAGTTTTGATAACTGAATATTGCCACATTTTCGACATATTGATATGTTTTAATGTTTCCACTGTATTGGCACATGGTTTTAAATGGATTTACTTATATATTTGGGCTGTATGCCCGGTCGACGTTATGATATGATGCATGGGGCTATATGTCCGGCCGACATGGTGATAGGATGCATGGGGCTACGTGGCCGGCCGATATGATATTGTGATCCGTAGATACGAAGGACATCTGGTAGAGGCACCCCTTATGTCCAGATAAGTTTCGGCCGGAGGTATCCGCCAGATTCTCATGTGTATGGGTGTCCCAAGTTAACCCTCATCGGAGACGACGTTGAGTATGGCTCCGTCTAGCACCAGGCGGGGACACCATACACGGCCGACTAGTTATATGTACATTATTAATATTTACAGGCTAGTTGGGGTAGTCTGTGCCCAACATTGGGTAGAGAGCCATTATTTAATACTTCCCCTAATGCGCCGTCCTTGGTCGAGGTAGACCATTGTCGGGAATATTTCATTGACCGGCTCTTCATGACATTGATGTAAATATTGGATGCATATTCTTGCTTTCTGATGTGTGCGTATAATATATGATTTTGAAATAATATGATCGGTTTGCACACTATGGATATTTTTTATCTTATGCCTTGACACTCCAAGTTCACCCTCGATATTGATAAAATGATGTCAATCCCCTCACTTACTGAGTATCCTCCCATAGATACTTACCCCTCGCTTTCTTTCCCACAGGATTAGTGTTGGACAGAGGAGATATCACTGGGTTTGGGTATGGATATTTTCCATCTCTTCCGCTACGATGATTGGTGATATCATTATGTATTGGAGATTTTAGTTTGACAAAAGTATTTATCTAAATTTTTTTGGGATGACTGTATAAATTATGGACATTTATTCGTAAAACCCTCGTATTGATTTATTTCATTGCATTGAGCCATTTGTAAATATTTAAAAATAACTTGGGAATTTATTTTATATATGCGTAGAATTTATGTCCGCTCGGTGTGGCGGCTGCTCATGCTCTAGTTAGGCATAACAGTAGAGGTCTGTTGCTAGTACTGCTAGAAACTTTATAGCCTTGCATTGTTCTGGATGTTGGCTGTGGTATTTGTTGATTTTGGAGAGGTCGGGATGGCCATTTGTTTATTTTACAGGATGAATGTGATATACAAGTGAAATTGTACATGGAAAACCTCTAATTTATGGGGAGGTTCTACCCGATTTTCTATAAAAATATAGCCGGCATCCAGGGACAACGGGCGGCTGTTCACGATCCCGGTTCGGGGCGTGACATGTAAAATATGGAATAATCACAAGAAACAAGACAAAATTATTAGTTAAAGGATATAGTCAGGAAAAAGGAATTGGATATGATGAAACGTATGCTCTAGTGACTAAATTAGAAACTATTAGAATGTTTCTAGTCTTCTCCTATTATATGAACTTTAAATTGTACCAAATGGATGTTAAAAGTGTTTTTCTAAATGGTTTTTTAAATAAAACTATGTAAGTAGAACAACCCCATGCCTTTGAAGATCTGAATATCTTAGCATATTTTTAAACTAACCACAACCTTATATGGATTAAAATAATTTCCTAGAGATTGGTATGAGAGACTCAACAACTTCCTAATTGAAAACAAATTTGAAAGAGAAAAGGCTGACACAACTCTATTTATCAAAACAAAAGAAAATTATAATCTAGATATATGTAAATGATATAATTTTCAGAGAAACTAGTGTAAAAATGTGTGAAAATTTTGTAGAAAGAATGTAAGGAGAGTTTGAAATGAGTATGATATGAAAGTTAAACTATTTTCTAGGATTTCAGATTAAACAATTTGAAAGTGAAATCTTTATCGATCAATCCAAATACACCAATGATCTCATCAAAAGATTTGGCTTCAATGAATACAAAGGAAATGCTACTCCTATGAGTACAAGCCTAAAATTAAATAAAGATAAAAATGACAAGTTAGTATGCCAAAATTATATAGAAGCAAGATTGGATCACTATTATATCTTATTGTTTCAAGGTCAGACATACAATTTAGTGTATGTCTTTGTGCGAAATTCTAATTAGATCCAAAAGAATCTCATTTGGTAGCAGTTAAAAGAATTTTTAGATATTTTAAAGACACCACAATCTAGACCTTTGGTATGATAGAAATTCAAATTTTCAATTGCGTAGATTCTCTGATGCAGACTTTGTGGGATGCAAACTAAAGGGAAAGAGTACTAATGGTACTTGTCAGTTCTTCTGAAGTATGTGGTGTCATGGTTTTCCAATAAACAAAGTAGTATAGTATTGTCAACAACCGAACCTGAGTATATCTCTATTGAACAATGTATTCACAAATTCTATAGATTAAGCATCAAATGAAGGATTATAACATAGACTTTGACAGCGTTCCTATAAAATATGATAACACAAGTGCCATAAATCTAACTAAAAACCTAATGCATCACTCTCGAACCAAACATATTGAAATAAGATATCACTTTATCAGAAACCATGTATTAAAAAACAAAATTGTTCTTAAGTATATAGAGATCCAAAAACAAATTACTAATATTCTTAACAAGACATTGGATAAGAATAGATTTTGCGTACTAAGAAAGAGTTAGAAATGACTGAAATAGAGACATATGAAATAAATGTGAAAAATAGTGTACTTTAAAATTCTAAAACGAACTTTAGGCCGACCTTTTTCACAAAGGTATCAACAAATTGAAGAATATACAAGCATGTCGATCTACTAATCACTCTATTAGAAATCTTGTTGAATTATTGCTTAAAATCAAAAACATTCATGATCTTATCAATCTGTATGAAAATGTGTCAACTTGCATAGCAATCAAAGTTAGGCCCCATGTCTTTAAAAATATGTCAATTTGATCACCTTTAAACATCTTTAAGATAGGTCGATGTGCATGAAAAGGTGTCGACTTGTGATATACAGAAAGGAATATGAACGGTTGACATATCAACCTATCTTTTTTTCTCTACCCCCAAATTCGAATTTCCTTCATCTCTCCAAAACCCTAGGTGAATCTCGTGATAAAACCTTAATCGAATATGGCTCCCAAGCAAAAATTGCCCATCTCCAAGCAATCAATATGCTCCAAGCCTCCTACGAAACTACATCCAAACTCTCTTCATCGAAACCTTCGTCTACAAAACCAACTTCTTCAAAACCCTCTTCCTTGCCTCCATAGACAGAGCCCATTTCATAGTTCAACACTCACAAGTTTCAATCACTTGAACAAAGCGAATTATATGAGAAATTGTTTTCAAGAAAGAAAGTCAATCTATGAAGGTTGATTGATTGGGTTTTTCTAAAAAGGGCAAACTTCAAGTACGAAGATTACTCGAATGAGGTATGCCTTAATTAGTTAATGATTCTAAATAAATTCATACATGAGAAGGTGATTAAATTGTTTTACAACAATATTGAAGTAATTTCTGATAGAGTTGAGAATGAGTCTCGGATTATCTTAGATGAACACTTTGTTTCATGTACATTTAGGACATATGTAAATGAGAAAGTGATTGAAGTCACTTCTAGGATTATCTGTAGAGAAAATGCTCTTTTATGGGTGGCATATGATAAGTGTAAACCATATATGCAGTCTAGTTATTTAGAGAATGCTAGAATTGTGTTCAATGATGAGAATTTAACTGTTGTGAATATAAGTACTACAGAGTTATGATTCCAACCATCTTTAAATAAGATTTTTTGTTGATAGCTTGTATCATGAGTGGAAAGAATCCTGAATTGCACTTCATAGTCCCATACTTCATGATTGCTGCACATAGATTAGAGAACTCCCTTTTAACTATGCAAACATGATTTCTGAGATCCTATCATTTAATCATGTGGAGTTGGATAAGGATATGGTGATAGAGCTAAATGTAAAAAATGGAATCAATGCTTCTTCCATAGTTTGAGCTATATGGATGTGTAACAATGATGGAGAATGGGTTAAAAAAGATGATGAAGCAAACAAGAGGCAAATAGAGAAGGTAAGAGAAGAACATGAGAAAGCAATAGAAACTGAGCAAAGGGAAGGAAGAAGAGAAGACGATGTGCAGCCTTCCAGATCTCAACCCATCATACTTGAAATGATTTGGGAAAAGTTAGAGAAGATTGAGAAGAGACAAGTTATGCAAGGTCAAATAAGCTATGTCTTGAAAATGGAACTTTAAGGCATTAAGAACAGACTAGACTCTCTTGTAAAAGAAAAAGGAAAACCATCTCATGTTCCCAAGTCTTCTTATTCATGCTGATGATAGTTTGTGCTCTGTAATGATTTTTTAATGGTTTATGACTTGAATACTTTATATGATTTACATGTTATTTTTCTTTTCTAATTGAACTATATCTGCACTTTACTGTTGAATTGTAATATTACTTGGACTTGCTTGACAAAATTCCAATAATGTGACAAAATACTTAGACTTATGCAATTCTAAAAATGGTTGTGTGTATGGTGTATTGTATCTTGAAGTTATGTGAATGTATGCATGATGAATCATATTCTAATATTAAGACTTGAATGAATGTATACTAAGTGTTAATGAAATAACTCTTTGTTGCTGATTAAAGCTTGGGATCAGGGATAGTTGGTGGTAGTGAAGTATGTTAGACTTAGACTTTTGGTTGCTGTAATTGTATGAATGCTAAATCTATACTCTATTTGAGGGGGAGCAATGTTAAACTCAGACTCTTGGTTGTTGTACTTGTTTTGCCCCTTTTTCTTGATGACAAAAAGGGAGAGATGGTGTGATGATGGTGATAAATTTCTAAAAATGAAAATGGCTTAGTTATGAAAATGATGATGGTGATAGAATTGTGTAGTGCTGATAGTAGTGTGATGATGGTTTAGATTTCTGAAGATGAAAAATGGCTTTGATATGATTATATAGTGCTGATGGTGCTAGGATAGAGTAGTGTGCAGAAGTAGTGTGAAGCAAAGTGCAGTGCAACATGCAGTATGCAGTATGCAGTATAGTGTGATATAGTATAGTGCAGTGCGATAGAGTACAGTTTGCAGTGCACTGAAATGTAGTATGGTGCCCGGTTAGAATGATGATGCTAGGATAGACGGCTATGTGATAGGCTTGTGGAGAATGGTGCTGAAGGTTTTATGTAGTGATAAGTTATGTGGTGATTGTAGTAAGAGATGATTGTAATAAGACATGACTCTGCGGCTTAATATGGTGCCAAGATTTTCAAAGTAAGAATCAATAGGATCAGATGCCTTAGATAAATATTTAAAGTTTTGTCATCATTAAAAATAGGAAGATTATTGAGAATGATAGATTTTGATAATAATAAAATGAAGAAAAATAAGTTTAAGTAAATTAGAAAACCATTAGAAAACAAAAATCTGTAAATCCTGTCGACCTATTCTTTACACACATCGATCTGCTTTCATAGGTCTACCCAATATTTAGAACCATATTGACTAATTTTAGCCGTACCTTAAATATGTCGACCTGAATAAAATAAATATAACATATTGTTTAAGTAAAATTATGTCGATAATCCCGAAAACATATCGACCTAACTTGAACATTTATATATCTTGTCAACATGAGTTAAACCTTGTCAACCTGTCTTACATGTCGACCCGAATTAGATTACATATCGACCTATTGACTTGAGGTTGACAAATTTAATATGGCAAATCGACCAATTTCAATAGTGTAACAACCCAACATTTACACACATGGACAAGTATTAGACAAAAGTCTAAGGAGGTTAACATGCCCAACAACTTGTCAATCTGATTCCTTAGTCCTTTAATGAATACACGACCTATATCTCGACTATGTCGATATGATGAACACATCAACTAATTTTAGAAGACAGATCTACCAATTTTATATAAGTGCAGTAGTGTGTCAAGGTAAACTAAGAACATGTCAACCTGATGTAAGCTGTCCTTTAGAAAGTATACGTCAATCTGCATTTCAATCTTGTCGACACATTTAACACATCGACCAATTTCAGAGGTCAGGTCCACCAATTTCATGTAGACATAGGACTATGTCGATGTGGACATATAACATATCGACCTAAGTTGTTGATTCCTAAGTAAGGCTTGTCAACACCTAATTAGAACCATGTCAACTTATGAGAACACGTCAACCAATTTAAGTCTACATGTCCACCATTGAAAAAGGTACTCTTTCGATTGACCCAATTTCGAATGAGATATAATCACCGTTGAGTGCCATGATAGATTTTTTCTCTTAAGGCTATTAAACATTTCACTAAAAGACCCACTCTGATACTAATTGAAATACAATGTAAAGGGTGAATAGGTTGTATGACACTTTTTTGATAGTTTGAAGTTTTTTATTTTATAGAAAAGACTATGAAATGAAGAAATTGAAGAATGAAGAAAAAAAATCACACACACAATTTTATAATTGTTTTACCAAACTCGGTGTACGTCCACTCCTAAACTCCACCTGGATTTCCATGATTTGCAACCCAAATAGTACAACAAACTTACTTCTAGGTGTAAGTTAGACATTTATAGTGTTTTTCCTCAAAACATTAGCCTAACCTCTCATAGGTTATTTCTCTCTCTAAACCTAAAACCAAGAATCACTTCTGGTCCTTTGAACATCTAGTATAGGAGAAGATTAAATGTTACAATGAATGAAACTTTTACTTCAAATGTAACTACAATGAAGCTCATTGAAGGGATTTAAGAATATTTATAAAAGGTTGAGAAACAAAGTATTGCAATAAAAGCATTTCGATCCTTATTTCAAAGATGTGATGCTCTCTATTTATATTCTCTTTTCCTCTGGTTATCTTGAGCATCCAAAGAGCCATTGTGGTTGGTAAAATTTTGAACACTTCTCATTAATGGCTCAAACAGATTCATTTAATGTTCTCAACCAACCGTTTGCTTTTCTATAGAAATGAATGTTAAAAACAATGTGTCAACTAGAATGAGTATTCTGTTGACCGTTCAATTTGAAATTCAAATTTTGTTCCTGTGCTATCAAAAATTCTTTTTGCTTAGTCGACTATCTTTCTTGTTCTTTTAGTTGATTGTGTTTTATTTGATGTGTCTTGTTAACCTAAGCTTTATAAACTTAGTTGGCTATCATTTGAAAAGTCACAAGTTGTGTCGGCTAGAGTGTCGACTAGAGTGTCGGGTTAGTTGTAACACCGACTCTCAATATTTGATGTACTCTCACATGTTCATATATATGATACTGCACCCATTTGAGACACATGATTTGAAATTTCTAAAATTTTGTCTTTAAAATCACTTAAACCGAAAATTCCAACGGTAAGCCAAAAACGTTTTTCGAAAAGTGCCTGCAAGCCCTAAAATCACTGAAAATGACTAATGAAAGCCAAAACACTTAAGTATAAGCATAAAGAATTGAATTTGAAAATTTAAAAAAAAATTGCATAGGGTCGAATTTATAATTTTGGAAAATTTAGGAACTAAAGTGTAAATATGAGAACTTGAGGGACTAAGTTGCAAAACCAACCATTGAATGACAATTGGAGATCAACCATTGGCCAAGAGCACACATAGTTGCCACCTAAGCTCATTCCACCAAAAAGAAAGCTCATTGGTTGAAAAATGCTTGCATGAATTCTCATTGGTTGGTCAAAAACTCCTTTGTTTGTGCTTAAATTCATCATGAACGAATTTGATATGAAGGAGGTGTATGAAGGTAGCTTGTAAGTAATCTTACATGGGAGAAAGACTTAGGACAAGTGTAAAGTAAAGATCTTGCATGCAAAATGAATCAAGGGTCAAGATAGTTTCACTTGGTATATAAAAGACCAAAACCAACCATTTTCTCTTCTATTCACCTCACTTAGACAAAAATTTTAGTAAGGAAAGAGGGATTGTTGAATGTTCAAGTGGAATTCCTGGAGCATTAGAGAAGGAACACAAGTAAAAGAGGTAAGAATATCCTTAACTCTATATCTCTAGTTGATTGAGATAATATAAGGTTATTGTAGAGATTGAAATATGTTACTATAGTGTTAAGGTAATCAAGGTTTCAAGAAAATCAAGATCAAGGTGATGGGTATTAGTTCAAAGTATCATACAAAGGAAGGTAAAATACTCAAAATTGAAGTCTTTACAAGTAGTGAAATTAAATATATGTACTAGCATGCAAAATATGATTGTTTCAGATTTGAGCAATGTGTAGTCTTGCCATGATATCTTATTGTGTAAGACTTGAAATTTTAAACAGTTTGTTCCTAAATAAACTAGACTCCATAAGCTTTAATAAGGTATGGCATGAAAATTTCTATTAAGAATGTGATTTATAGTGATTTTGGAAAATGACAGTAAAATGACATGTTCTGTTTTTCATCCTCTATGCACGGCTAGTATATTGTATAAATTTTTAAAATATTTTCTGTACATAATTTAGAGAAGCTTAAAATATCAATGTTTTAGCTCTCGGTCTTATCTTTAAAATGAGCTAAAATTCACTTGAATCGAAGTAGTATGCTGGAAGTTATAATATTTTTACTGAAATTGTACATAACATAATTTAAAACAGGAATTGAGGCAGGAATGAAATTTTATAAAATTCTACACTTAGAATTAAAGAAAATACTGAACATGAAAGTTGTAGGACTTCTCTAATCTTTCAGTAGAACTTGGAATCATGTAAATCGGAGATGTATATAGTGAACATTAAAGTTATAGGACTTGTTAAATGGTTTGGTAATGATTTTATGATAAATGGAGTATCCCAAATTTTTTTAATATGCATCCATGAATTTTGATGAAAAATATGTCATGTTTTAAATCATGAAATGTAATTTGATGATATATGTTATAATGTATTATATTGGATTTTCATGATCTTCCTCGACATGTATGGCATGGATGGTTTATTGATGATTTTGATGCGAGACTAGGTACTTGGGTATTTGTACCTGAATCCCCTTGATCGTAGATCGGGGATAGTATTTATAGCCATATACCAAAGACTACTTTCTGTACTAGATATGGCCACTTTGAATTTCTGGTCATACCGTTTGGGTTGACAAATGCCCCAGCCGCATTCATAGACTTGATGAACTGGGTATTCCATGATTTTCTTGATCGATTTGTTATAGTATTCATAGACGACATACTTGTCTACTCACGGAGTGATGAGGAGCACTCCCAACACTTGCGTGCTGTATTGCAGACACTCCGCGAGAAGGAGTTATACGCGAAGTACTCTAAGTATGAGTTTTACTCAGACGGATCGGGTTCTTGGGGCATGTTGTTTTTGCGGAGGGTATTTTCATTGATCCATAAAAGGTTGAGGCCATCATAAAGTGGGAGCAGCCACAAACAGTTACTGAGGTCAGGAGTTTCCTTGGACTGGCAGGATACTATCGGAGATTTATAGAGGAATTCTCCAGGATTGCATCTCTACTGACTAGCTTAGACTCGTAAGGACGTCAAGTTTGTTTGGGATGACCATTATGAGGAGAGTTTTCGAGAGCTCAAACAACGGTTGACATCAACACCGATTCTATCCCTTCCCACTAGTAGCTGGAGTATGTAGTGTTCAGTGATACTAGTTGACAGGGTTTGGGCTATGTACTGATGCAGGACAATCAAGTCATTGCACACGCCTCTAGACAGTTGAAGAAGCATGAGCTAAACTATCCAACCCATGATCTCGAGTTGGCAGCCATAGTCTTTGCATTAAAGATATGGCGACATTATCTCTATGGGTGACATGCCAAGTGTACACGGATTATAAGAGCCTGAAGTACTTATTCAAGTAGAAGAAGCTCAACTTGAAACAGAGGAGATGGTTAGAGCTTCTCAAGAATTATGATCTTGTCATAGACTATCATCCTGGTAAGGCCAACGTAGTTGCGGATGCTCTGAGCCGCAAGTCATCAAGTTCCTGGTCTTTCGAGAGTGCATACCTCTCTTGTCTCATAGGACTCCGCTCATTGGGAGTCAGTTTAGCCAATGTGAGTATGGTATACTTCTATCTAAATTTGAGGTGAGGTCGACTCTGTTGACCGCATTCGGGAGCTCCAGGGTTCAGATGAGGAACTCCAGGGTATTATCGAGAAAATCCGCAGGGGAAACGATAGGGATTTCAGAGTTCGAAAGAATGGATTATTGGTATTTAGGGAGCGGTTCTGCATTCCCGCTGACAGCGATCTTTGGAGGGCTATACTTGAGGAGGCCCACTCTTCTTCCTATGCAATGCATCCAGGTAGTACCAAGATGTATCGGACTATCAAAGGAAGTTATTGGTGGGCCAAGATGAAACGGGAGGTCACTGAGTATGTAGCTAAATGTTTGGTCTACCAACAGGTAAAAGCCGAGCAATAGCGGCCTGTTGGTACACTACAGCCCCTTCCCATTCTTGAGTAGAAATGGAAATACATTACGTTGGATTTAGTTATAGGACTTCCTCGGACTTTGGCATGACATGATACTATCTAGGTGATTGTTGACAAACTCACCAAGTCCACACATTTTCTACCCACTCATAGTAGCTATCCTCCAGAAGGTTTGGCCCACATCCATATTAGTGAGATAGTCCGACTTCATGAGGTTCCTGTGTCAATTGTATCTGACATAGATCCCCGATTTATTTCTCAATTTTGATCAAAGCTACAGGAGGCCATGGGTACTAAACTGTATTTTAGCACTGCTTTTCACCTACAGATGGATGGTCAGTCTGACAGGACCATCCAGACATTAGAGGACATGTTGAGAGCATGTGTCATGGATTTCAGGGGTAGTTGGGACCAACACCTCTCTTTGGTTGAGTTTGCCTACAATAACAGCTACTAGGCCAATATCGGGATCCCGCCATCTAAGGCCTTGTGTGGGAGGAAGTGCCGAACACCCTTGTGTTGGAGCGAAGTTGGTGAAAGAAAACTCAGCAGTGTTGAGCTGATTACGGAGACTCGAAAGAAGGTGAAGGTCATCCGTGCTTGGATGAAAACTATCCAGGATAAACAAAAGAGTTACGCTAATAGGTGGCAGAGACCTCTTGAATTTGAGGAGGGAGACATGGTCTTTTTACGGGTATCTCCCTGGAGGGGAGTGATACGATTCAGACAATAAGGGAAACTCAACCCCATATACATTGGACCATTTTGAATCCTAAAAATGATAAGAAAGATAGCTTACAGATTAAATCTGCCAGCTAAACTTACACGTATTCACAACGTATTTCATGTCTCCGTGCTAAGGAAATATCTACCAAATCCCTCTCATGTGTTAGAACCTCCATCAGTGGAGTTAAGAAACGACCTGAACTTTACTGTTCAGCCCGTGGCTATACTTGATATGTAGACCAGGAAGCTGAGAAGCAAAGAAGTGTCCCTAGTCCGAGTTTTGTGAAGGAGTGACCAATTCGAGGAGCAGAGTTGGGAACCGGAGGATACTATGAGGAGACAGTACCCCGAGTTTTTCAATATATAGTTTCACGGATGAAACTTTATTTTAAGGGGTTAGAAAATGTAACACTGACTCTGGGTATATGATGTACTCTCCTAATATTCATATGTATGATACTGCACCCATTTGAGACACATGATTTCAAATTTCTAAAACTTTGCCCTTAAAATCACTTAAACCGAAAATTTCATTGGTAAGCCGAAAACTTTTTCGAAAAGTGCCGGAAAGCCCTAAAATCACTAAAAATGGCTAACGAAAGCCAAAACACTTAAGTATAAGCATAAAGAAGTGAATTTGAAAATTAAAAAAATCACATAGGTTCGAATTTACAATTTTGGAAAGTTTAGGAACTAAAATACAAATATGAGAACTTGAGGAATTAAGTTGCAAAACCAACCATTGAATTACAATTGGAGATCAACCATTGACCAAGAGCACACATAGTGGCCACCTAAGCTCATTCCACCAAAGAGAAAGCTTATTGGTTGAAAAATCCTTGCATGAATTATCATTGGTTAGTGAAAAACCCCTTTCTCTGTGCTTAAATTCATCATAAACGAATTTGACATGAATGAGATGCATGAAGGTAGCTTGTAAGCAATCTAGCATGGGAGACAGACTTAGGACAAGTGTAGAGTAAAGATCTTACATGCAAAATGAATCAAGGGTCAAGATAGTTTCACTTGGTGAATAAAAAGACCAAAACCAACCATTTTCTCTTTTATTCACCTCACTTGGACAAAAATTTTAGTAAGGAAAGAGGGATTGCTGAATGTTCAAGTGGAATTCTTGGAGCATAGGAGAAGGAACACAAGTAAAAGAGGTAAGAATATTCTTGACTCTATATCTCTAGTTGATTGAGATAGTATAAGGATATTGTAGAGATTGATGTTTGATGAATTATGTTACTATGGTGTTAAGGTGATCAAGATTTCAATAAAATCACAAAATTGAAGTCTTTACAAGTAGTGAATTAAATATATATACTAGCATACTAGATGTGATTGTTTCAGATTTGAGCTGTGTGTAGTCTTGCCATGATATCTCATTATGTAGGATTTGAAATTTTAAACCGTTTGTTCCTGAATAAACTACACTCTCTAAGCTTTAAAAATGTATGGCACCAAAAATTTCTATTAAGAATGTGATTTATAGTGATTTTGGAAAGGGACAACAAAATGACATGTTATGTTTTTCATCCTCTGTGCACGGTCAGTATGTTGTATAAATTTTTAAAATATCTTTTGTACAAAATTTAGAGAAACTTAAAATATCAAAGTTTTAGCTCTCGGTCTTATCTTTAAAATGAGCTAAAATTCACTTGAATCGGAGTAGCATGCTGGACGTTATGGTATTTTTACTAAAACTATATAGAGCAAAATTTAGAACTGGAACTGAGACAGAAATGAAATTTTATAAAATTTTGTACTTAGAATTAAAGGAAATATTGAACATGAAAGTTGTAGGGCTTCTCTTATCTTTCAGTAAAACTTGAAATCATGTAAATTGGAGATATATATACTGAGATATGAATTTTCTACCAAAACTGCGCAAATTTAGTTATGTAAGTATGAACTCTATTGAAGATAGATTGTTATAAATTTGTGCAGTGCGAATTTGGAGTTGAGTTGAGCACGAAAAATGTAGATATATGTCTTACTTTAATTAGCAATTCGAATCATTCGAAACCGATTTATATAGAGAATGTTATGATATTTTTCCTAAAACTGTGCAAGAGTAGAACTTGAAAATTTGAAATTTTATTAAAAGAAATAGAGAGATTGACACACACACACACACACACACACACATATATATATATATATATATATATATATATGTTATTGTCTTAGGAGTAAACGACTATACTACACCCAAGGGACGACTCAGTTGAGGATCGAGGTTTTAGGGGAGTGGTGTACCTTCCCGTACAAGTGAGTGGGTTTTTACTGTTTCCATATAATTAATGAGAAAAATCATATTCTATCACTTTCAAAACATGATTTTATGAAATAATTGTGAAATGGCTTGTTAATGGTTTGGTAATGATTTTATGATAAATGAAGTATCCTAAATATTTTTTAATATGCATCCATGAATTTTGATGAAAAATATATGTGTCATGTTTTAAATCATGAAATGTAATTTGACAATATATGCTATAATGTAATATATTGGATTTTCATGATTTTCCTCGACATGTATGGTAGGTTGGTTTATTGATGATTTTGACGTGGGATTAGGTACTTGGGCATTAGTACCTGAATCCCCTTGATCGTAGATCGGGGATAGTATTTATAGCCATGATACTATAATATGATAGGTGTCGTCCCGAGCAGACTCGCCTCATATGTTATAGCAGACCCGTCTCATTATATAGATTGTCGCACGTCTGCAATGTCTCGAGATGCAGACACTTCACATGGTTAGGTGGCGTGCTTATGATACTATGTTTCGGACTAGCCAAGTTGAACCGAAGGAAGAGGACTGAATGATGTTTCAGTCTAACACTTGGAGAGGCCCGACGCTAACACAAGGTTTTGGGGTTGTTTTTTGTTTACATACAAAAAAACCTTGGTGGCTTGTCATTGGTCGAGGTGGACCCTTGCCGAGAGCTTGTTTCGGTATGATTCTACGATTTATGACATGAGATTGGATGTATATGTTTTATGGATGATGATGTTAGAGAAATGTGTTTTAAATTGTCATACATACTTGAAATATAGTATAAAGTATATATATATATAGTTTTAATACTCTATTTTCACACCACTTATTAACTACAAGTTACGATTATTCACACACTAAGTAAATAATCTCCTTTAAATTTTACAGAGATAGTATTAAGAGGGACACATTGATAGACATCGACGTACGCAAATTCCAGAGACTATTGTTAGAGACATATCACGGTATGGAACTTCTGCTATATCTTTGAAGACATTTGTTGATCATGTTAAAATGATTGTATGAAACAAAGGAACTTTCATTTGTAGTGAATATATATATATATATTTGAGAACTTTTGTATTTTAAATACTAATAAAATATTTATAATTGAAATTATATTAGTCTTGCGTTACCTTAAGGATACGTGACGAGGTTAGGCCGGTGTTCAAAGTAACGAATGACTATTCACGACCTTTGGATCACAGATCGGGGCATGACATTAGTAAGCTAAGATTTGAATTTGGTTATGCTTCTGTCAAATGTGCTTAGACATTAGACGACTAATGTTCTTCTTTAGTCAAAAGCTTCAATTATTAGTCAGCAATAGTGTTTTATCCTTTCTAGGCATAGACTAACTTTAAATATATGTCGACTAATGTTTATTTAACCTAAGTACTTGTTGAATATGTATTAGTTCATTTCTGACTAATTATTTTCTTGGTGAAGTTTTTGTTGATTATCTCTGACCCACTATCGACAGACATCTAAAAATTAGTCGGCTGATCTTCTAACTGTTCAATAAAGTCTCAATATGTTAGTCAACATCCCACAATACCATGTTGACTGATATTTTTACTTAGCTGGTAGTTTTGATATTTTAGTCGGCTATGTGTGTTTTAAGCTTTTGAGTTCAGATTGACTCTAAATGTGTGTTGACTAATAAATTTTGTCGATAGTGTCAAAACATTAGTCAGTTATAGTATTTCCTAAGTTTTTAAGTCCAGACTAAGTGTAGAAATTTTTTAAACATATGTCGATTGATTATAGTTTAGGCATTCAAGTGCAGACCAGATCTTAGTATGTGTTGACTAATATATTTTAGTCGACATTGTTCTTTAGTTAGTCGACTAAAATTGTTTGTTTGGTTCTTATGTCTCAGTCGACATCTTCTAGGTGTTAGTCGAGAGTTTTGTTAGAAGCCAGAAAAATTTTTCTAAGTATGAAGGTCAATAGTCAACATTCCTGTTTGATTAGTCAACTAGGCTACTTGTGGTTCATAGAGTATTAGTCGACATAATAAATTTATTAGTTGATAATTTTGTCAGGGTTCTACAAATTTTTTTAGTCTAAATAGTCTTAGTTGACAGGCTTGTTTTGTTAGTCAACTATGTTATGGTTTATTTCATGACTTAGTCAACTAAGTTAATGAACTTGTCAACACCCCATGTTTTAATGAATGTCTTTGTTTTTCTTCGGTTGACTACACTTATATATTAGTTGACTTGGCTGTTGTTTTGTTTTAATTTTCACTTAGACTCTGTCAACTACTACCAAGACTTAGTCGGCCAACACATATGTTTTTGAAGATCAGTCGACTAATACCAATGTTATCTTGAACTTAATGGCTAATCTATAATATGTGTCGACAATTCAAAGGAATGTGTGGACTATTCTTTTCATTTTCATCCTATGTGTTGACTAGCATGTTAGAGTAGTCGAAAGTCTTTATCTTACTAAAGTTGAAGTGTTGACTAATTCAAGGCATCTGTTAACTTCTTACTTAACTATGTATTCTGAATTAGTTTTCCCAATGAGTAAGTCGACATAAATCTTATCTGAGTCAACTATTACCTATGTGTCAGTAAGGGAGTCGACTAAGTGAAGCTATCAGTCGACTCAAGTATGCAAAGGTTGACTGAACATGAACAAAAGTTGACTAAAGTGTGCCTATATGGGCTATAGTCGACTAAATGGTCTGGTTGGTTGGTTGTATGCTTTTGTGTCCTTATTTCCTTAATAAACGTCATTTACTTAAGATTTTATATGTAAATAAGGAAATACATCCATTTGAATTCAATAAAAATAGTTTCAAAACCTAATTTTTTAAGAATAAAAGTCAACTTTCCCTAATTGATATATGGGGACCATCATTTTTTACTCTCATTTTCTTGATATTTTAAATACTCATATTTTCGAGTACTTAGTCTCTGGTAACCTAAGCTTTAATATTCTAAAGTGTTTTATTTTCTATCCAACTTCCTTGTCTGAGTAGCACTATTATTCACTATTAATAATTGATTATTTTTGTTTGTTGAGAATTTGTTCTTCAATAATATAAACCATTAAATTTTGTTTCGACTAACCTAACATATTTTGTCAATATGCATTACTATCTCTTTCTTCTTGTGAGTTGACTGCTTCTTATACTCCAAATTCTTTCCTTAATCATTCTAATTATATTATCTCCAAATTCTTTTCTTGATCATACGATCATGTTTTGCTTATCATCAAATCCTATAAATATGCCAATTGGTAAAGAGAGATAAAATGGACTAGAGAGAGATATTAGAGAGGGGGAGATGCCAACATTTTCACATAGAACATCAGAAAAGGGTAGAGAGAGAAAGGGACTAGACAAAGAGAGGGGGAGAGAGAGAGAAGAATATTCCAACTTTTTTACTTAAAGATCTATGCATGTTCATTGTTTCCTGACGTTTTCGGGCAAAATGTTAGGAAATCCTTTTAGAAAGAGAGAGAGAGTATCTGAAGAAAGAGGGGGATATCTCGATATTGTTATTTAAAAATGCCGTCAAGCAATTTTTTGTCAATGTTTTTGAGATAAAATGTCAGGAAATCCTTCTAAAATCCATGAACAGACCTTCTCTATCTCTATTCTCTCTTCTTGCTTCTCTCTTCTACTTTTTCCATTTGCCACGGCCGCTGAAGCTCCCCGTTGAAGCAAACGCTGTTGTTGCCACCCTATCATTGAAAAAAGGTGCCAGAGGTCGCTCCGTGCTGAGGGTTCGTCTCTCTCCTCACCGTCTGTTCTTGGTGTTATTAGTGCTATCTCTACTCACCAATTTGAATTATAAAATATTTAATTTGAATTATAATTATTGAAAACATCAAGTACAATTTAAATCAATATAAAAGTTTGTAAGTTGCCGCCTGTTCTTGCTTCTTTCAACATAAGTGAGACCATAATTGCACCATCAACTTCAACTTTTCGGGTTTTATTCATATGGATAAAAACATCATTAACTTATTTTGCATTAGTCACATTTGGATGCATCTTTGCATTAGCAAAAGAGGATTTTAATGTAAAATTTGCCATTACAATAATAGCTTAAGAGCTTTTTTGTGGTAAAATTTTAGTGTTTTCTTTTTTTAAATTGTATATTGATTTTTAATTATCTTTTACTCTAATTATATAATAAGATAAAACAAAAAAAATTAAGAGAAAATAAAAAGTTAATAAAGTTTACTAGGTAAGAAACTTGGATTAGCAATATTCTGACAAATGGATAAGTAGTGGGATCCATTGTTAGATATATCTATTTTCTTTTTCTTTTTTTTGTTATTATTATAAAGAGGCTTTTGTTTGTGGGACTGTGAGGCAGTCCTCTACTTTTACTAAATATTACTCCATGAAAAACCAATTTATTTAAGTATGAATTTATGCAATTAAATCAAAACACCTACACACATCCAACCTTTTTAAAAATTTCTAATTTTTCCAAAAGCATACCAAGGAGGAGCACCCCATAACTACGTACCATTACAAGGTACACCGAGGTCTAAGAAGGCCCCTTTTTTCAGATGGGGGTTGTGAGGGACAAAACCAAAAAATAACTGCTGCAAACAAATGCCCAACATCATCGGAGCTGCCACTACAAAAAAAAAAAAAGGCCTTTAGTGATAGAGTTATTTTGGTCACTAAAGGTCCAAATGTTGTCACTAAAGCCCTTAGTGACAAAAAAATGTCTTCACTCAGTGGTCACTAAAGCCCTGTCACCAAAGGTTATTGGTGATTGAGTGCAAAAAGTCGTCATTAAATGGTTGAGTCTGGTGACCAAATTTTTTTCGTCTATAGGTTAGCGACAAAAAAAGTCATTACTGAGTTAGTCACTAAAAAATCCAAGTGATCACCAAAAGTAGCTCGGTCAACATATTTAGTGACGACATTTGATGATCAAATTAGTAGTCAATAAAAAGTGGCTATCACATGATGAACTTTAGAGATGTGATTCGGTGACGAAAAGAGTCGTCACTAAAAATGCATAGGGGTAATGCAATAGTGATGAATTTTTCCCTATCAACAAATTAATACGTAGTGATGACTAGTAATTGGTAAGAAAAAAATTGATAATTGGTGACAAAATCAAAGTCGTCTCTAACATTAATCCCAAAATCATTGATTATTACATGAGTTTACATTAAAATATATAGAAAACTGTTATTCAACTAAATGGGAGGGGTGAATAGTTGAATATAGATTTTTAAAACTATTTCTAAATTTTAAAACTTTATGACGGTAAATGAAATCAAGTAAAAAAGACAAAAAATTTTTATAGTAGTTCCACCAAATCCGGTGTACGTCCACTCCTAGACTCCCCCTAGATTTTTCACTAAATGCTTAGTTTACAAACTTGATTATAGATTCAAGTTAAACATCAAATAGTGTTACGTCTGAACATTACAATTCAATCTCATACAGACTGAATTTTGGGATTTTCTTGACTTAAGGCAATATCGCACACTTCTTAATCTTTGACACTCAAATTAATCTATAAAAGAAAGTCATGAATTAAGGCTTACTTTCCTTGAATTTGACAAAAAAAAAATCTCGAAGAGACACTTAATACAAATAGAACTTTCAAATGCACAGAGATTGGTTGTTGCAGTAAATTCAATAGAGCTTTTAATTCTTGTAATGTCTCTCTTCTTCTTACCACCATCTTCTGCTTCTTTGTATTTATCAGGGCATTGAATCGATCCGTTGAGAGTTGGTGGTGGTTGTTGCATTCGAACGTTGACATTTAATTTTTGCCATTAAATCTCCTGCAACCGTTCCTTCCTTCACGCTAAAGTTTCATTCTTTTTACTGGCGCCTCTTTTAAATGAGTCAATCAGACTTTGTTTGCTCTGCATTTGAACGTTAGCTTTGATAGAATTGGAAATATTTCAGAGATCGAACAAAGAAGCCGTCCGATAGGTTCAAAAATGTTTCACAGATCTGGATTCTGACACATGCAGGTCGACAAGACTATTGAGAACATCAACCTGAATTGGAATCATTCTTAGTATATTTTTATACAAACAGGTTGACAAGATACTATTTCGGGTCAACAGGAGACTGTGCCAAATAAAATTGGTAGACCTGAGATTTTTAATTGGTCGATGTATTCCTTTGTGTCGACAGCATTTCAACCTTGTCGATGTGCGATCTTTCTGATTTTGTGAGAGGTAGGTCGACAAGTCTAATTTAATGAATCTACATGCTACTATTCAAGTAATAAATTGGTCGATGTATGGAACTCAATTGGTTAATGTGTATGAGTTATGTCAACAAGAAATTGATAGGTCGATGTGTATTTTAATGAGCAATTGAATATCAGGTCGACAGGACTTACTATATACATCGACATCTTACTGTGCAAATAAAAATTGGTAGACTTGGGTAATTTAATTGGTTGATGTGTCTCAATAGGTCAATAAAACTTTTACTATGTTGATGTGCGTTTGTTTTAGAAACATAATAGATAGGTTGACATATGTTCATCAAGGGTTGATGTGTTACTATTCATTTATTGAATTGGTCGACGTATCTGGGTAAATTGATTGATGTGTTTTGGCTAGGTCGACAAGCACAGTAACAGGTTGAAGTGTGTTTCTGACTCAAGTGTCATCAGGTTGATGTGTCTAACCAACAGGTTGATGTGTTACTATTTGAACTTTGAATTGGTCGACATGAAATATGAAATTAGTGGACATGACATTATTTAGGTTGATGTGTATAGAGAACAGATTAATGTGTATAGAGAACAGGTTGATGTGTCACTGTTCACAAATGCAATTGGTTGATATGTTAAGGTGAATTGGTCGATGTGTCACTGTTCCTGTAGTTTCATGTCGACAAAATTTGTGCTCAAGTCGATGTGTTGGAATGTTTGATTTATATGACATTTATTGTGCAGGGCGATGTGTGCTTGTATAGGTTGAAGTGTTCAAACATTTGTTTCTATAGAAATTATTTAACTCAGGTCGACAAGGGCAACAAACGGGTCGATGTGTGTGTGTGTGAATGTCACAAGTCGATTTCCAAAAATGTCAACCTGTACGGTAGGCCTTTGAATTTTCTAACTGTCTTTTTATTTTCTCGAACTATTTTCCATCTAACCTTTAATCATCAAAATTCTACCAGATTAACATTCTCCCCATTTTTTATGATGACAAAACTTCTAGAGTTTAATTTATGATACCTAGTCATTTAAATCCTAAATTCTAAACATTTGCACTTTGATGGACTTCAATTGAGCATTCCATTCTCCTTAGCACATTTCTAACTCAATGTGCAGACACTATACATGTAGTCATTACACATTTCATCACTCTCAGCATGTGATCACATATATCACCATATCACACATGTGCACTTGTACCCAGTTACTGCATGTGAACTTTAGTTTGTACACATAAATCACACATCACACACTCAGCTCAGGAGATGCGTGTCATCACATTCACAGCACACAACTTTCACTAAAGCACACAACTTTCACTAAAGCACTCAACTCAGCACTTAGCATATTTCAATTTGAGCGTGCCTCCATGGATTTCAGAAGTTGGAACATAATGTAGCACGCACATACTTATACACTCAATGCAGACACATATTGACACATACATACTTATACACTCAATACAGGCACATATTGACACACACTATTGACACACATACTTCTCCCCCTTTTTGTTATCAGCAAAACAGAAATAGGCTATTAATCAAATCATACAAATCAGGTCACAGTATATGCATCTCAGATGCAGCAGTAAAACCCTTATTAAGTCAACCATATTCAGCATGCACACCGTAGCAGCAAAAGCAGTCATACATTAAAACGATAAGATGCATGAAACAAACAAAAGAGACCAACATACATTAGAGTTTAGAAGATTTGAAAACACAATCAGAAAAACAAACTCCTAGCTAAATTAACTTCGTTGGTTTGGGATTTTTTTTTGGCTTCCCGTTCTCCTTTAGCAAGGTATCCAATTTCTCTTGGATACTATAAAGTTCCATCTTTTGATGCAACCTATCTGACCAATCAAGGTTTGTCTTTTCTCAATATTTTGCAGCTTTTCTCAAATCATTTGAAGGGTGATTGGTTGTACGCCAGAGGATTCACCTTCTTCAGTCCTTTTTTCTTTCCTTGGGACATTCTCTGTGTTTTCATCAGGCTCAACCTCAGTCTCCTCAACATGTCTCTTTCCTATTCCACCTTTTTTCCTTACCCATTCTCCTTCAGCATTGCTTATCCATCGTGCCTTTAGCATTGAGGATGCATTGATAGAGGTTTTATCACTCAATTCAACAATTGAGTCTTTTCCAGAACCACTTTATTCTTAGACAATATATCTGTTATCATACCTGCATAGGGCAGGAGAGAACTCTCAGATCTATGTGCGGAAATCATAAAATGGGGAATTATGTAATGGAATTTGGGATTCTTTCCACTAATGATGCAAGCCATTGACCACAAGTCCTCCTTTGGAATTGTAGTATAGTTGCCTCCTCTCAGTCTAAGTATATGACTAACTATCAAATGCAAGATTCTTTCATGAAAGTCAAGTTCAGTAGCATTAGTATTCACTACAGTCAGATTCTGATCACCAAAAACCACTCTAACATTGTCCAGATAACTTGATTTCAGATACGGTTCACATTGGTCATAAGAGACCCAGGAAATTCCATTATCCTCACATATTTTCCTAGGAGTCACTTTGAATTCCTTTCCATTAACAAAGGTTTTGAATGCACATGAAACAAAATGGTCATCAATGGTAATTTGCATCTCATTCAAAGGTTCTTCACTGATGACTTTTAGGTTATTGTAAAATAGTTTGATCTCTCTCTCATGAATATATTTGTTAGGATTCAAAAGAGATGAATGGCATACCTCTATTAGATACTCTTCGTACTTGAACCCAACCCTTTTTAAAAACACCCAATCGATTAAACGACCATGATTGACCTTTCTTTTTGAAAACATCCTATCGTATAAGTCATTCTGTTCAATCGATTGAAACTCGTAAATGCTGAACTGAGGGAATGGTTGCGGTGGAGGGGGTATTGGTTTTGCGGGTTGCACAGAAAAGGAGCTACCTTTTCCCATCGGTTTGGTTGGTCGTTTGGAAGGTTCTATGGGTTTCTTGATGGCCATTTTCATTTTAGGAGACATCTAGATTTGAATCTTGAGAAGATTTGGATGATTAGGGTTTCGATTTAGGAATTGGGGTTTCGAATTTAGGAGGTTAGGGTTTCAAAAGAGAGAAGGAAAGTTTGAATTTTGGGAATTAAGGTTAGATAGGTCGATGTGCCGACTGTTGGTATTCTATTAGGTATGTCTAAGGTCGACAGGATTAAGTACACAACAACCTGTTTGATTGTTTTGATTCATCAGGTCGACATACTAAAAGAGGCATCGACCTGTCTTCTCCCTGCTTTTCAGCTCGACATCCTTAAAGACGGGTTGATGTGTCATTTCCTGAATTTGGTTCTAAGTGTTGGTTCGTGATTATGTCGACATGGTCTATTTCTCGAAAGGCTAATGGTCGATATGCCTCTGTACATTGTCAAATTTGTCGACATACCTTGATAAATAGGTCAACCTGGCATCTATTTCTCAGAGTAATACTATGTTTTTCGTTCTGTCTTCTCTATCTCTTCATTTATATCATTCCCAAATCCCTTCTTAAATCACAGAACCTATTTTTATCTAATGGTTTGGTGAGGATATCAGCAATTTATTTTTGAGTGTCAATGTACTCAAGAACAATCTCATTCTTCAGAACGTGATCTCGATTGAAATGATATCTTACTTCTATGTGTTTGGTTCGTGAGTGATGCATAGGGTTCTTTGTGAGATTTATTGTACTTGTGTTATCACACTTGATTGGTGTACAATCAAAATCTGGCCCGTAGTCTTTCATTTGATGTTTGATCCAAAGAATCTGTGTTGTGCACTGTCTAGCTGCTGAAACATATTCAGCTTCCGTTGTTACAAAGCCACGCTACTTTACTTCTTCGAAGACCATGATACTTTCAAAGAATTGACAAGTGTCACTTGTGTTTTTTCTATCCACTTTGCATCCAACAAAGTCAGCATCACAAAACCCATGCAGTTGGAAACTCGAATTTCTGTCATACCAAATTCCTAAGTGTGTTGTTTCTTTTAAGTATCTAAAGATTCTTTTGACTGCAACCAAATGGGACTCTTTAGGATCTAAGTAAAATCTAGCACAAAGACATATGCTAAATTGTATGTCAGATCTTGAAGCTGTAAGATAAAGTAATGACCTAATCATGTTTCTATAAAGTTTTTGACAAATTAACTTGTCATTTTCATCTTTATCTAGCTTAATGTTTGTGTTCATTGGTGTTGCATTTCCCTTGCAGTCACTAAACGCAAACATTTTAATTAAATCACTTGCATATTTTGATTGATTTATGAAAATTTTATTTTCAGATTGTTTGATTTGTAGACCAAGAAAGTAGTTCAACTCACCCATCATGCTCATTTCAAATTCGTATTGCATATTAGCTGTAAATTCCTCACACATTCTAGTACTAGTTCCTCCAAATATTATATCCTCTACGTATATTTATATGATCAAGAAGTTATCATCTCTCTTTTTGACAAATAAAGTGGTATCTACTTTCCCTCGTATGAAGTCATTTTCTGTCAAAAAATTACTTCATCTTTCATACCAAGCTCTAGGAGCTTGTTTCAGTCCATATAAGGCTTTGGTCAGTTTGTACACATGTTCAGGACACTTAAAATCTTCAAATCCTGGAGGTTGTTCAACAAACATTATTTCATTTAAATACCCATTTAAAAATGCACTTTTAATATCCATTTGGTACAACTTAAAATTCATGAAACAATAGAAGGCAGGCAACATCCTTATGGCTTCTAATCTTGCTACTAGTGCATACGTTTCATCATAATCAATTCCTTCCTCTTGACTGTAACTTTGGCCACTTATCTTGCTTTGTTTCTTGTGATTGTGCCAAATTCATCAAGCTTATTTCTGAAATCCCATTTGGTTCCAATTACTGATTGATCTATGGGTCTAGGCACCAAATTCCAAACCTTATTTCTTTCAAACTGATTCAGTTCATCTTATATTGCCATAATCCAATATTCATCTTCTAAAGCTTCATTCACGTTTTTGGGTTCACTCTGAGAAATAAAAGCTACATACTCACATTGATTGTGGATTGCAGATCTTGTTCTTACTCCAGAACTAACGCTCCCAATTATGTTTTCTGGATTTACATCTTTCCTAATTTGAGGGAATTTGATCTCCTGCTCTTGCTGTGTTTCATTTCTTTCCTCCTGCACCGTGAGATCATTTGACTCCTCCTTTTGATTATTTATTTCATCAAACAAACTAATATCTTTTAATTTTTCAGATACATCTTCATCATCCAACATTCTTTGATTGATATCATTTTTTTCGTCAAATTCTACGTGAATTGACTCATCCACTGTCATGATTCTTTTATTGTAGACTCTATAAACTTTGCTTGCTAGAGAGTAGCCTAGAAAGATTCCTTCATCACTTTTGGCATCAATTTTCCTCATGCTTCTTTTCCATTGTTCAACACAAAGCATATACATCCAAACACCCTAAAGTATGTTATATTCGGTTTCCTTCCTTTGTAAAGTTCGTAAGGGGTTTTCTTTAGGATTAGTCTCACTTAGCTCTATTCAAAATATAGCATGATGTATTCACTGCTTCTGGCCAAAAGAAGTTAGGTAAATTATTTTCACAAAGCATTGTTCTAGCAATTTCTTGGAAGGTTCTATTTTTCCTATCTACCACTCCATTTGTTGAGGTGTCCTAGGTGCTGAGAAGTATGGTCAATACCATAATGATTGCAGAATTCATCCATGGTTTTGTTTTCAAATTCTTTGTCATGATCACTTCTAATACTCTTAATAGTCATTCCCTTCTCATTTTGAATTTTTTTGCATAGTCTAATGAATGCCTCACTAGTTTCTTCCTTTTTGGCAAGAAATAACACCCATATGAATCTGGAGTAATCATCAATGATTACAAAACCATAATGTTTTCCTCCTACGCTTTGAGTTCTAGTAGGTCCAAACAAATCAATATGAAGAAGTTCTAGAGGACTTCCTGTTGACAAACAATTTTTAGATTTAAAAGATGTTTTTGTTTGCTTTCCTTTCATACATGTATCACACAATTTGTCCTTTTCAAATTTCAATTTTGGAAAACCATTAACTATATCCTTCCTAACTAATTTTCAAATTGTGTCTATACTAGCATGTCCTAATCTTCTACGCCATAGCCATGAAGAATTCTTATTCACTACAACTAGACATGATTCATTTGAGGGTTCTAAGAGATCTAGAACTATTACATATATGTTTCCTCTTCTATGGCCAGTAAACTTTGTAAGTCTAGAGGATTTTTCAATAATGGAGCATGCCTCAACTTCAAACAGTACAAAATAGCCTTTGTCATACAGTTGGCTAACACTCAATAAGCTAGATTTCAAACCAGAGACAAGCAACACATTTTGAATTTGAGATTCAGAAAACTTACCCCCAATATTACCTATGCCGACAACCTTTCCTTTTTCATTGTCTCCAAATACGACTTTTCCTCCTCTCTTGCTTTCAAGATAAGAGAATTTCGATATGTCTCCGGTCATGTGCCTTGGGCATCCACTGTCTATGCACCACACAGACTTGCCGGGAGATTCTTTTGACTTTAAGTACACCTGCAGTGAGAAGACAATCACACTTTTGCCTTTAGTACCCATATCTTTTTGGGTCCGGCTGAGTTACTAATGAATTTATCTTTGGGGATCCATGTTAAGGTTGTTCTTGACGAGTTCAAAAACCAGCAATCATAAATTGGGTGTCCATTTTTCTTACAGTGGGTACAATGTCTGATTTGTGCTCTTGGTTTCTTAGTTTTGTTTAAAGCCATGTTTCTAAATCTGTAGATTTCAGATTTATACCCAACCTTCATGCACGTGTGACATTTTTCTAGTTTGGCATTTTCAGAGCTTGACACAAAAAATCTATGCAATCCTTTTTGTGTTTGGTTAGGGTTGAATCCTAATCCTACCTTATCAAACACAGCTTTTTGAAATCCTAGCATGGCATCTAACTTTTCTTGGTCTGAAATGAATTTCATTAGGATAATGTTTAACCTACTATTCTTTTCTTTCAAAATTTCTAATTCTTTCTTTAAAAGCATGTTTTCATTTACAAGAATGTCATTATCTTTTTCTAAACATTCAACATTTAGTTTCTTCTTACGTTCATCAACGTACAGATCCAATTCAGAATTTTTCTTTTTAGTTCATTTGCATCACTTTTTGATTTTTCTGAAACTTGAACATTTTCAGCCAGTTCTTTCCTTAGAAGATTATTTTTCCTTTTAAGTCTTTTTAATACCTTTAGAGATTCTACTAAAGCCTCACGTAATTCAGAGATAGAAAAGTCATTTTTAGATTCAGAACATGAAACAAATGTTTGTTTGTTCCTCATTTTGCTCTTCATCACTTAAACTTGAATCTTATCACTCCATGCAGCAAGTGTCTTTTTCTTTTTCTTCTCTTTTCGGTCCTTTTTATGCTTCTTATCATCCTTTTTAAGAGAGGGGCAGTCAGCTTTCATGTGTCCCAGCTTCTTGCATTCAAAGCATCTAATTTCTTCCTTCTTTTCTTGTTTTTTGAAGAATGACTTGTTTTTGTTCCTCTTCCTTATCATGAATTTTCTTAATTTTTTTGCCAGAAGTGTTTCATCCTCTTCATCTTCTTCTTCTTCTGAACTGGTTGCGGTTTCCTCATTATCAGCTTTCAAGGCTACCCCTTTGCCTCTTTCTTCTTTAGCTGGTTCCTTCACATTCAGCTTCATCTCATGGGTTATCAAGGATCCCACGAGTTCATCCATTGTCAGAGTCTCAAGATTCTTGGACTTCTCAATTGCTGTCACTTTGGGCTCCCAAGACTTTGGTAGACTTCTCATAATATTGTCCACCATGTCTTCTTGAGGGATTCCTTTTCCAAGTAGTCTGAGCTCATTTGTTACCTTATTAAATCTTGTGATCATTTCATTGATTGCTTCTCCATCTTTCATCTTGAAGACTTCTTATTTTTGCTTCAACAATCTAATTTTGCTCTTACGTACTTTGTTAGTTCCTTCGTAGGTGGCCTCAAGTCTTTCCCAAATTTCCTTTGCTGTTATGCAAGAAGAGACTCAATTATATTCATTGACGCTCAGTGCAAGGTGAAGAAGATTAATGGCTTTGCAATTGGCCTGATAAGCTTTTTTTTGTTCCACAGTCATGATCTTCAATTTTATCGGCACACAAACTCCATCTATCTGTTCGGTAGGGAATTTGACTCCTTCTTCGATAATTTCTCATGCATTTAGGTCTTGTGCAATGATGAAATTGCGCATTCTTTACTTCCAGTAGCTGAAGTTGCTTCTATTAAAGAATGGTGCACGGTTGGTTGAGCAAGCTTCCACTGGTACATTGTCACCATTAATTGCCATTTGGATCTTTGATGTTGAGCTGTTAAGCCTTTGACAACACACCCACTCTAATACCAATTGTTATTCAATTAGAAGGGATGGGTGAATAGTTGAATATAGATTTTTGAGACTATTTCT
This sequence comes from Dillenia suffruticosa, assembly GCA_033439265.1. Lineage (NCBI taxonomy): Eukaryota > Viridiplantae > Streptophyta > Magnoliopsida > Dilleniales > Dilleniaceae > Dillenia > Dillenia suffruticosa. The sequence goes on from JAVTVX010000027.1 coordinate 8,006,968, forward strand.
AAATTTTAAAACTTTATGACAGTAAATAAAATCAAGGAAGACACAAAAAATTTTTATAGTGGTTCCACCAAATTCGGTATACGTCCACTCCTAGACTCCCCCTGGATTTTTCACTAAATGTTTAGTTTACAAACTTGATTATATGCTCAAGTTAAACCTCCAACAGTATTACATCTGATCACTACAATTCAATCTCACACAAACTGAATTTTAAGATTTTCTAGACTTAAGGCAGTGTCGCACACTCCTTAATCTTTGACACTCAAATTAATCTATAAAAGAAAGTCAAGAATTGAGGTTTACTTTCTTCGAAATTGACAAAAAAAATCTCGAAGAGACACTTAATACAAATAGAACTTTCAAGTGCACAAAGATTGGTTGTTGCAGTATATTCAATAGAGTTTTTAATTCTTATAATGTATATCTTCTTCTTACCACCATCTTCTGCTTCTTTGTATTTATTAAGGCATTGAATCGATCCGTTTAGAGTTGGTGGTGGTTGTTGCATTCGAACGTTGACATTTAATTTTTGCCATTAAATCTCCTGCAACTGTTCCTTCTTTCATGCTAAAGGTTCATTTTTTTTACTGGCGCCTCTTTTAAATGGGCTAATCAGACTTTGTTTGCTCTGCGTTTGAACGTTAGCTTTGATAGAATAGAAAATATTTGAGAGATCGAAGAAAAAAGTCGTCTGATAGGTTCAAAAATGTTTCGCAGATCTGGATTCTGACACACACAAGTCGACAAGACTATTGAGAACATCGACCTGAATTTGAATCAATTCTAGTATATTTTTAAACAAACAGGTCGACAAGATACTATTTCGAGTTGGCAGGAGACTGTGCCAAATAAAATTAGTGGACCCGAGATTTTAATTGGTCGATGTATTCCTTTGTGTTGACAGCATTCCAACCTTGTCGATGTTTGATCTTTCTTATTTTGTGAGAAGTAGGTCGACAAGTCTAATTTAGTGCATCGACATGCTACTATTCATGTAATAAATTGGTCGATGTGTGAAACTCAATTGATTGATGTGTATGAATTGTGTCGACAAGAAATTGATAGGTCGATATGTATTTGAATGAGCAATTGAATATTAGGTCAACAGAACACATTATATACATCGACATCTTACTGTGCAAATAAAAATTGGTAGACCTGGGTAATTTAATTGGTCGATGTGTCTCAGTAGGTCCACAGGACTTTTACTATGTTGATATGCGTTTGTTTCAGAAACATAATAAACAGGTCGACATGTGTTCATCAAGGGTTGATGTGTCACTATTCATTTATTAAATTAGTCGACGTGTCTGAGTAAATTGGTTGATGTGTTTTGACTAGGTCGACAAGCACAGTAACAGCTTGAAGTGTGTTTCTGACTCAAGTGTTATCAAGTTGATATGTCTAACCAACAGGTTGATGTGTTACTATTTGGACTTTGAATTGGTCGACATGAAGTATGAAATTAGTGGACATGACACTGTTCATGTTGATGTGTATAGAGAACAGGTTGATGTGTGTAGAGAACATGTTGATGTGTCATTGTTCACAAATGCAATTGGTTGATGTGGTAAGGTGAATTGGTCAATGTGTCATTGTTCCTGTAGTTTCATATCGACCAGATTTTGTACTCAGGTTAATATATTGGAATATCTAATTTATATGACATTCATTGTGTAGGTCGATGTGTGCTTGTATAGGTCAAAGTGTTCAAACATTTGTTACTATAGAAATTATTTAACTCAAGTCGACAAGGGCAACAAACGGGTCGATGTGTGTGTGTGTGTGAATGTCACAGGTTGATGTGTTTTCCAAGAATGTCGACATGTACTATAGACTTCTGAATTTTCTAACTATCTTCTTATTTTCTCGAACTATTTTCCTTCTAACCTTTCATCATCAAAACTCTAGCAGGTTAACAAAAACAATTCACAATATCATAGAAAACAATTCCTATAGTTAGAACGTGAGTCCTAGCAAATGTTCCATTTAGTGTACACCATCGTATCATACTCCTTTCTGGATTAGTAGATACTCCTTAAAAATTGCTTGATGAATCACTGAAAAAGAAAAAAATTTAAATCAATCATATGAAATTTATATTAAAAAGTTACAACACACAAGTAATTAAATAGTTACACAAAATACCTTTCATATTGATTCAACATCTAATATCATTTTTGTAAGGCCCCGTCTCGAGAAATTATTAAAATATATATTTGCATTTGCATTATTATTTCGTTGAGTATATTTAAATTTGCTTCGTAATGCATTATGCTAAAATTGTTGAAACTTTTATGTACAATGCTTGCCTAGAATTTATGTTTGTGATTTAACTATAGATCAAGTATATAAAAATTAGTATAGACTAGGGATTGATGTGGAACCCACCAAGAACAAATGGCACATACTCTTCATGGCACACACTACTATGCTTGGCAGGCCTACATCTCATTTATGGAGGGAGTGAGATAAAGAGAGGGTGAGAGTGGGAGAGAAAAGCTCATTTTCACACATTTCATCTTCCACAAAACCCTATTCCCGCATCTCATTTTCCTTTCACGAAAACAAATCCTTAACTCTATAAAAATCACTAAGCTCCAAATAAACTACTTTCATTCATATATATACTAATCCTAGCCTTGGGAAGCACAAAAAGGTTGTAGAAAACATAAAGAACAACCTAGAAATCCAAAGAAGGCTTGGGGAGGAAAAGCAAAGAAACTCAAGGAATAATCAACAAGTTGAGACAAGTATCTTGCATGTGTTTGTTAAATTCATACTTAATAATCCTGTAGAATATATTTTTACATATGATTATGTTGTTAGAACGTGGATGAAATGGATTAGGGAAAAAGGGAATCATATCCTTGAATGAAAATCAAGGAATTTGGCATTCTAGATAGTTGACCATACCTCAGTTTTTGGCTTATAACTTCTTTTACACCACTACAAATCGAGTGATTTTTTCTTATGAAAATAGACTTCCACAACTTTAAATTGGCTTATGAGTTGAAAGGTTTCATTAAGAATTAGATTTTTGATGAATTTTCAAAATAATATGATTACTGTAGGATACTGCTCTGTTTTTGTCATATTTTGTGTTTGAGCGTTATATAGTTTGTGTTATTTTATGGGATGAATTATGCTGAACTCCAAATGCAAAAGTTGTAGAACTATGTCTCTTCTTTAAATGACCGCTTGAATTAATTCCATCAGAGATGCATGGTGAAAGTTATGTTGATTTTACTATAACTGCTCATATTGTGTTAAGAACTTGAGACTATAAAAATGATTGATTTGCATATCCCTATATTATTAGAATTGAACATAGCTATAAACATGAAAATTATAACCTTATATCTTATCTTTAAATGGCAATTGTAGTCACCACAATCCGTTGATTGTAGTGAAAGTTATGGCATTTTTACCGAAACCTGGTTATGCTAGAACTTACTAAGATGGTTCTTTAATCCACTATTTGTTGCTAAACTACATGGCATGCATTATTGTGGTATTTGGTTATGATTTCTATATAATCCTTGTGATAAATTGTGGTTTCGTGATGAATACATTATGTGAATCATAAAAAAATGTAAAGAGAAAGTAATAACACAAAAATACCTCCGAAAGCTTGTGCGAAGCGAGTGGGCAAAGCTTAAGAAGCCTAGATGGATCGCTTCTCCCTACGAAGGTGGAATTAAAAGCAAGTGAAGTATTTGAGGGTCTAACCCAAAAAAAAGACCTAGACTCATTTAGGAATCTCAAATTTTAGCTTGCTCTCCAGACCCTCATACACTTCCTTGGTTCGACATTCTATTCATTTCTTTAATTAAAAAGATTAAATTCGATCGATAAAGATGGAAATGGAAAATGATTCTAAAAGTAATGATAGCAATTGTTTTCTTGAGAATGTTTTAGATGATGTGTATTTTTTGTGCACTCTACTATGTTTATGTTATTTATATGGTGATGTTGATATTCTTGTGTCAGCTTGCTTATTGTGCATGCTATTGGTCTCTCATGTACTTGTTCAGTTTATGCTAATTCCAATATTCTTATTTTCAAATGATCCCTACTCATTTCTGATCATTTGTTTTGTTAAGGCATGCAGTCTTTCTATTTCTTTTGCGATTGTCTGAGTTATGTTTTATATGTAGATGTATAGTTGATAGCCAAGGAAAGTCTTATATGTATAGTTGTGTTTATATTATGATTATGTACCATGGCGTGTTGTGGTGGATGGCTGGGAGAGCCATTAATGTCAATTTGCTTGATATTAAATGTGTTTTATTTGCTTTATCAAGTTTTGTACTAACGCTAAGTAGCTAAATGGTCACTAAATAGGGGAGAGACTCTACCATTTTTTTTGGAAAGAAGAAGTAATTTTTTTTTCTTTTAATTAGTAATTTGTTTTCTTTTAATTTAAATCTTCTTTCGTATTATCACACATGGGTAGTGCAACTATCACGAGTCTAGACCTCGCATTTTAATAATGTTGATCGCTTCCACATTTGTATGTTTATCTCCTCTTTGCTAGGGGGTGCAACGTCTGGATAGCAAGTTATCACAGTTGGTATTAGAGCCCAAAGTTATGGGTAACTACACCTAAAATTTGAGACTATATATATAGGTTACTAGATAGAGGGTGGTTTATCTAATGAGTGACATGGTTTTTCATTTACATGCATCAAATTATTGGCATATGAAATGGTTAAGACAAGAACACTAGATGAAATACCTCTTGTGGGGGAATTGAGAGATGATGAGCAGAGGCAGGAGCCTCAATCACAGATGCCTGTTGATCAGAAGCCACAGGGACCAGATTAGCAATAGGTTTCAGATGCTTTGATGACTATGGTGGGTATTATGTCTAGAGATATATGTAGATTAGTTGAGAGATTTTCTCAATTAGTGATACGGAGTGAGACTGCAGATATCCCTCCCTCTACTTATGCCACTTGTACTCCTTCAGCTATGCCAGTTTCCATAACTCCAGCAGTATCAATTGGTTCTAAGTTGGATCAGACTAGATTAGGTAGAGATTAGAGTACCACAGAATACACAGAGGGACATGAAGATAAAGAGAACATATGTGTGCCTAGAGAGGACCATCGATTCCATAAATTGATGACTGAGTTCAAGAAAATAAAACCGATGATTTTTTCATGGAGTGATGACCCTCAGGTTGTAGAGATCTAGATTGTTGAAATTGAAAAACTCATTTCAGAGTTTATGGTTGCTAAAGAATACAATGTCAGACTTGCTACCCATTATCTAAAGGAAGCTGCCTATGATTGGTGGAGTTTAAAGTTAATACTCTGATATGTGAATAACCATCAATGTGCTTCTTGGAATGATTTCACTCATATCTTTCATGAGAGATATGTACATTCCTTTATTAGAGATCAGAAGGTGTCTAAGTTTCTGAATTTGAGATAGCATGGTCAGACCATCAGCTAATATGAGGACCACTTTACTAGACTATCAGTTTGTGCACCAAAATTAGTTGATATAGGTGAAAAGAGAGTAAAGAGATTTAAACAAGGATTTCAATCCTTCTTTCAGATGTATCTAGTGGCCTAACCTTTTACCATATATAGGGATCTGGTGAATAATACTAAAACTCTAGAATTAGTTACCGAGGATAGACAGGAAAGATTGTGAGAAAAAAGGCCAACGGAAATTTACACTACAAGCATAAACAAGAAAAAAGAAAAGAAGAGTATTATGAGCAAGGTAAGGGCTTCCGTAAGAGGCCATCATGTCTCAGTTGTGGAAATCTTCATATAGGACCATGTGAAGGACGAACGAGGCTTTGTTTTACTTGTTTTCTGCTTAGTTATTATGCTTCACATTGTCCTCTTAGGCCTGGGTGGTCACAGTCTACTCTTTTATAGCATGTTCCACAACCTAGATCTCTACCAGCCCAACAGGCAGCAACCCCTCCAGTTTTATTGAGGCCAGGACCACCTAAACCAGTTCTGTCACTATAGCCATGGTAGAGACAGTCTCATGATAAGCTATCAGGCCTAGGAGGTCAGGCTAGAGTTCATGTAGTTACTACTCAAGAGACTTATGATTCATCTGATGTGATTACAAGTAAGATGAAATTATTTTCTTATGACGTACGTGTTTTAATTAATCCAAATGCCATGCATTCATTTATTTCATTAGCATTTATAATGTATTTGCGGCGTAGGTCTAAATCTCTAGAACAATGATTATGGGTTGCTACACTACTTGGAGATGAAGTTCTTGTTACTAAGATTTATAGAGATTACTTTGTGAGCTTCCAGGGGTATGATTTTAGTATTGATTTGCTACTATTGGGGTTGATAAATTTGGATGTAATTTTGGGTATGGATTGGTTATCAGCTAATTATGCATTGGTTGATTGTTACAGGAAGATTGTTTGCTTTTTGCCAACAGGACAGCTGCAGATTTTATTTATTGTTGATAGATTTATTAGAGCTGTTGTTGTATCCTTTATTCAAGCGACTAGGATACTATCAAGAGGTTGTCAAGGATATTTAACTTATATCATACAAGACAAGAAAAAACATGTTCAATTGTCTAATACACCAGTGGCTCGGGATTTTCTGGATGTATTTTCCAAATGATTTGCTAGGGTTGTCACCAATCAGAGATATAGAGTTCACTATTAATGTGATGCCAGATATTATACCCATTTCTAGAGCTTTGTGTAGGATTTACTAGCTGAATTGAAGAGTTGAAACAAAGTTGCAAGAACTTGTGGATAAGGAATTCATTCATCTAAGTGTTTCTCCTTGGGGTGTACTGGTTTTATTCGTAAAAAAGAAAAATAGTTCATCAAGGTTGTGTATTGACTACCAAAAATTGAATCCAGTTACCATCAAGAATAGATACCCTCTGCTGAGAATTGATTATTTGTTTAATCAATTGAGAGATGTCATTGTTTTCTCTAAATTGGATCATAGATCGAGAAACCATTAAATTAGGATCAAAGAGGAAAATTACCTAAAATAGCTTTCTATACTTGCTATGGTCATTATGAATTTTTTGTGATGCCATTTAGATTAACCAATACCCTATCAGTTTTTATGGACTTGATAAATCGTGTTTTTAGACCATATTTGGATAACTTCATCATGAATTCATTGATGATGAATTAGTTTATTCAAAAGATAGAGTTTAGCATGAACAACAACTCCGCATTATCTTATAGACGTTGAGAATTGAGAAATTGTATACTAAACTAGATAAATGTGAGTTTTGACTCAGCGAGATAACCTTCTTGGGTCACATTGGGCCATACCTACTATAGTTATGGAGATGCATAGTTTCCTGGGTTTGGTGGGTTATTGTAGATCTGTTAAGTATTTCTCCTCAATAGCTGCTTTACTTACAAGATTAACTTGTAAGAATATACCTTTCAGGTGGAATGAATAATATGAGGTCAGTTTTCATGCTCTAAAGGAAAGGCTTGTATCGGCCCTAATGTTAACATTACTAGTCAGTAGACAAGGATATATGATCTTTAGTGATGCATCCAGGACTGGTTTAGGTTGTATACTGATGTAATGGCAAAATGTGATAGCCTATACTTCTAGATAGTTGAACCACATGAACAGAATTATCCTACACATGATCTAGAGTTTTTAGGTATTGTCTTTGCTTTAAAGATTTGGAGACACTACTTTTATGGTAAGCACTTGTCAAAGGAATTAGCTGGTCATTCAAAGTTACCAAATTCTATGGCTACTTTTATGGCAGATTCTATGGCATTTATAGCATATCAAAGAGCTACCAAATTCTATGGCTAATTTTATGACAAATCCTATGTCATCCTATGATTGATTCTGTGACTGATTTTATATCCTGTACACCTATAACTATTATATTTATGATTGTAAATTCTCTATCTTTTCCTTATTTAGGATATGTTAGCAGTAAACTTTTCTTTTAAATAAATCTGTATATAGTAGTTTAGCTATATTTTAGAACTAAATTTCAATTTGTATCTATTATTTAATGAGCATTCTTCTGCAAGAAGAGAACAGTAGTTTTACTCAAAACTCTCTAAAATTATCATGGTATTAGAGCCTCAGTTCTGAATTCTTCTGTCTCTCTTCTTTTCAGTCCTAGTTCAGTGCCTTATTCTTAGTCATTTTGATCAAGTTATCTCAGCCTCATGTCTTCAGACAAGCCTGATATCTTCTTGATTCATTTCAATGGCAAAAACTACTCAGCCTGGGCATTTCACTTCAAAATATTTGTAAAGGCAAAGATCTATGGGGTTATATTGATAAGAGCAAACCTGCACCTGACAAAGACAAAGACAAGGATAAGTACTCTAAGTGGGAAGTTAAGGAAGCTCAAATCATGACATGGATTCTAGGATCTATTGAATCCAACATCATCTTGAATCTTCGACCCTTCAAAACTGCAGTAGAAATGTGAAATTATCTTTAAAAACTCTACAGTCAGTCTCAGCTTGAACATGAGCTAGCAAGTCTCCAACAGGGCAGTCTCTCAATCTCTACTTTTTATTCTAGTTTCGTAAACCTTTGGACTGAATATACTGATATCGTTTATGCTACCTTACTTCCCGAAGGTCTTAATTTTGTTCAATCTGTACATGAAACTACTAAAAGGGATCAATTTCTGATGAAATTGAGATCTGAATTTGAAAGCATCAGGTCTAATCTTATGAATCGAGAAACTGTCCCATCCTTGGATGCATGTCTCTATGATTTATTTCGCGAGGAGCAACGACTTCTTACTCAAGCCAGTATGGAACAACTTGAATCCACTCATGTTCCTATGGCTTATGCAGCTCAAGAGATGTCAAAAGGTAGGGACATGAGTACTATTTAGTGTTATTGTTGCAAAAAATTTGGCCATTATGCTTCAAGTTGTTCAAAAAAATTCTGCAACTATTGCAAAAGGGATGGACATATCATCAAGGAATGTCCTATTCGACCTCCCAAGAGATCTGGAACAGCATATACTGTCTCAGTCGGTTCTTCTAGTGCTGGCAATTCTGAGGATATAGCACATATGACACAAAATTCTCCTACTCTTGTTCAAACTGACACCTGAAATGATTCAGCAAATGATCATTTCTGCATTTTCCGCATTCGGACTCTCAAGTAAACCCTTTTCTAAACCTTCTCCTTGGTATGTTGATTCCGCAGCTTCCCATCACATGACAAACAATGCTAACTTCCTTACCAATGTACGTAAATATCCTGGAAAATGATTGTAAAGTGGAATTTTCTAAATCTAGTTGTGTTGTGCAGGATCAGCAATCGGGGAAGATGTTCGCAAGGGGGCCTAAAGTAGGACGTCTTTTTCCTCTTCAATTTCCTATAACCCCATGTTCCTCTTTACCTGTTATCACTTGTAATTCTGCTTATGTTGATTACCAAGCATGGCATAAACGCCTTGGACACCCGAACTCTAATGTACTTTATGCTTTGCTCTAGTTTACACGGCAATAAAGGGTCACCATCTCTTAATACTGTTCAATTTGATTGCAATTCTTGTAGGCTTGGAAAAAGTAAAGTTCTGCCATTTCCCACTCACACATCTAAGGGAATCCAGCTTTTTGATTTGATACATAGTGATGTGTGGGGCATGGCGCCAGTTACTTCCCATGCTAATTACAAGTAGTTTGTCACTTTTATTGATGACTATAGTCGCTTCACATTTATTTTTTGTATTCTAAAGATGAATTGTTTTCTATCTTTAAGCTTTTTCATGCACATATTAAGACCCAATTCTCTGCCAGTATCAAAATTCTTCGTTCTGATAATAAGGGTGAGTACATGTCTCATTTATTCCAAGCATTTTTACAAACTAATGGTATAATTTCTCAAAAATCTTGTCCTGCAACCCCCCAACAGAGTGGGGTGGCTGAAAGAAAAAGCCGACACCTTCTAGATGTTGTTCGTACCCTTCTATTAGAGTCATTTGTCCCCTCTCGTTTTTGGTGTGAAGCACTCTCCACTGCTATCTATCTCATCAATAGGTTACCTTCTCCCACCTTGAACCATGTTTCTCCTTTTTTTCGGTTATTTGGTCATACCCCAAATTACTCTAATTTTTGTACCTTTGGCTGTGTGTGCTATGTTCATCTTTCTACACACGAACGCATAAAACTATCAGCTCAAGCTGTTCGGTGTGCTTTTCTAGCCTATTCGGTGCACCAAAAAGGTTTTCTTTGTTATGATCCCCACCTACGACGTATTCGGGTTTCTTGAAATGTGATTTTTTTTTTAAATCAGTATTTTTTTTCCACACACAACGATGACCTTTCTCCTTCATTCTCTATTTTGCCGATGTTTCCTACCTCCTCTACCAATTCCGTGCCATCTAAGCCTCCTATAGTCTACCAACGACGCAAGATTTCAGCACCTCTCAAGTCCCCTCCAGATTATTCCCTTAATGCTTATCCTGTTCCGACAACTACACCAGCACCTCTCAGATGAAGTACTCGAGTTTGTAGACCCCCAGCTAGGTATGGTTTCACCTCTCCTTTATCTTTGACAGCCACAGTTTCTATTCCTATTCCTTCATCCTATAAGAAGGCTATAGAGCATAAATGTTGTCAGAGAGCTATTGAAACAAAACTTCTTGCCCTTGAAGAAAACCAAACCTGGGATGTTGTTCCATGTCCACCTTCTGTGAAGCCTCTTGGTAGTAAGTTTGTGTTTTCTGTCAAGTCCATTCTGATGGATCCATAGACCATTACAAGGCTCGATTGGTGGTTCTTGGCAACAAGCAAGAGTATGGCCTAGACTATGATGAGACCTTCACACCGGTCGCCAAAATGACCACTGTACGAACAATACTCTCCCTTGCAACATCACAATCTTGGTCTTTTCATCAAATGGATGTAAGGAATGCTTTCTTACATGGAGACCTTAAGGAGGAAGTTTACATGACACTTCCCTACGGTATGCCTACTTCTTCCACTAATGATGTTTGCAAACTAAAACGCTCTTTGTATGGTTTGAGGCCGGTACCGCGAGTATGGTTTGAAAAGTTTCGCTCGACTCTCCTTGGCTTTTCTTTTGCTCAAAGCCAGTATGACTCCTCACTTTTTCTCCAACGGACATCCAAGGGCATAGTTATTTTCCTTGTTTATGTGGATGACATTGTCATCACTGGTTCTGATATAGAGGCTATTTTTAAACTTCAGAATTTCTTGCACTCTACTTTTCATATGAAAGATCTCTGCTTACTCACTTATTTTTTGGGGTTAGAGGTACATCATCAGCCTCAAGGTATCTTCTTTCATCAGCACAAGTATATTATGGATTTGGTTCAGCTAAAAGGACTTACCAATACTAATTCTGTTGACACCCCAATGGAAATTAATGTGAAATATCGACATGATGAAGGGGAACTTCTTGAGAACCCTACGTTATACCGAAAGCTGGTTGGAAGTCTTATCTATCTAACTATCACCCGCCCGGACATCTCTTATGTTGTCATATTGTCAACAAATTCATGCAAACCCCTTGGCATCTCCACCTATCTGCAGTTCGCCATATCATTAGATATATCTTGGGCACACCTAGCCGTAGCTTATTTTTCCCTACTGGTTCTTCCCTCAATCTCCAAACCTATAGTGATGCAGATTGGGCCGGTTGCTCGGACACTAGAAAATCAACTATAGGATGGTGTTTGTTTCTTGGTGATGCTCTTATCTCTTGGAAATGCAAGAAGCAAGACTCGGTCTCCAAATCATCCACTGAGGCAGAATACCGTGCCATGTGTACTACATGCTCCGAGATCATTTGGTTGCGTGGACTTGTAACAGAGCTTGGTTTCTCCTAAGATCAACCTACTCCATTACATGCTGACAACACTAGTGCCATCCAAATTGCTGCCAATCCTGTCTACTATGAACGCACAAAGCACATTGAGGTTGACTGCCACTCTATCCGAGAGGCCTATGATTGCCAAGTTATCACTCTCCCATATATCTCCACTACTCTACAAATTGCAGATATTTTCACCAAATCTATGACACGTCAGTGACATAACTTTCTTGTTAGCAAATTGATGCTTGTTGACTTACCAGCATCAATTTGAGGGGAGATGTTAAAGGAATTAGCTGGTCATTTAGAGCTACCAAATTTCATGGCTACTTTTATGGCAAATTCTATGGCATTTATGGCATGTCAAAGAGCTACCAGATTCTATGGCTAAGTTTATGGCAGATCCTATGTCATCTTATGATTGATTCTGTGACTGATTTTATACCCTATACACATGTAACTATTATTTTTATGATTGTAAATTCTTTATCTTTTCCTTATTTAGGATATGTTAGCAGTAGACTTTTCTTTTAGACAAATATGTATATGGTAGTTTAGTTATGTTTTAAAACTAAATTTCAGCTTGTATCTATTATTTAATGAGCATTCTTCTCCAAGAAGGGGATAGCAGTTTTACTCAAAACTCCCTAAGATTATCAGCACTATGAAATATTTACTGATCATCAAAGTCTCAAGTAGCCATTCACTCAAAAAAAGTTGAATTCAAGACAACCCGGATGGTTTGAGTTATTGAAGGACTACAATGTTACCATTCAATATCAACCCGACAAAACAAATGTTATTGCAGATGCACTCAGCCACAATTCCATTGTAGCAGCAACAGCTCTATGAGTAAGAGAGCAACAAATGATAGCTAAATTTGAGCAGTGAAGGATTGATGCTGAGGTTACCAATCAAGGATTTCTTTTGGCTCGGTTTATGTGTCACGCCCCGAACCGGGATCGTGAACAACCGTCCATTATCCCTGGATGCCGGCTGTATTTTTACAGAAAATCGTGTAGAACCTCCCTATAAATCGGAGGTTTCCCATATACAATTTCACCTATATATCACATTCATCTTGTAAAATAAACAAATGGTCATTCCGGCTTCTCCAAAATCAATAAATACCACAGCCAACATTCAGAACAATGCAAGGCTATAAAGTTTCTAACAGTCCTAGCAACAGACCTCTACTGTCATGCCCAACTAGAGCATGAGCAGCCGTCACACCGAGTGGACCTAAATTCTACTCATATATAAAATAAATTCTCAAGTTATTTTTAAATATTCACAAATGCCTCAATGCAATGAAATAAATCAATATGAGGGTTTCACGAATAAATGTCCATAATTTATACAGTCATCCCATAAAACTTGATAAATATATTGATCAAACTAAAATCTCCGATACATAACGATATCACTAAATCATCGTAGCGGAAGAGATGAAGATATTCATACCCAAGCTCAGTGATATCACACTCACGTCACAATTATACAAACCCAACAATACCTCCTCGGTCCAACACTAATCCTGTGGGAAAGAAAGCGAGGGGTGAGTATCTATGGGAGGATACTCAGTAAGTGAGGGGATTGATATCAACTATCAATATCGAGGGTGAACTTGGAGTGTCAAAGCATGAAACACAATATCAAGTGTGGGAAAAATAACGTGATGTTTCAACAAATCATATATCATCAGGCACACATTTGAAAATAATATATGCATCCAATGTGGAAATCAATTCATAAAGAGCTGGCCAATCAAACAACCCTGACAATGGTCTACCCCGACCAAGGACGGTGCATTAGGGGTTTTTCCAAATACAAGTATTAAATAATGGCTCTCTACCCTAATGTTGGCCACAGGCTACTCCAACTAACCTGTAAATAATAATAATGTACATATAACTAGTTGGTCATGTATGGTGCCCCCGCCTGGTGCTAGACAAAGCCATACACAATGTTCTCTCTGATGAGAGTCAACCTGGGACACCCATATATACATGACAATCTGGCAGATACCTTCGGCCGAAGCGCCTTTACTAGATGTCCTTTGTAACTACGGATGCTATAGGAAGCATATCACAATATCATATCGGCCGGGCACGTAGCCCCATGCATCCCATCACCATGTCGGCCAGGCATATAGCCCCATGCATCATATCATAACGTCGGCCGGGCATACAACCCAAATATATAAGTAAATCCATTTAAAACCATGTGCCAATACAGTGGAAGCATTAAAACATGTCAATATGTCGAAAATGTGGCACAATATTCAGTTATCAAAACTCATGGATGCATATCAATAAAGTCAGAAATTAAGACACTCCAAAGATCACAAAATATTTCATAAAATATTCGAAAGTTCTAACAATCATACATTTGCATAAACATGTCATTTAAAAAGTATTTTTGAAACATGATTTTCAATCAATAGCGAATGTCAAAGTCCCACTCACAGTTCAGGGAGGGTGATCACTCCCTATTTTCAAAACGAATCAGATCTGACTGCTCGAGTCTCCAAAAAAGATAAACCTAATCAGATCATCAAAATTTAATATAAATTTCTCAAGCATTTTTAGGGTTTATCCATTTTCATAATACTAAGATCGTATTTAGATTGCCTATATGCAAAATAACTTATAATGAAAATGATTTCAACCATCCCTAAATTCTGGTCACCATTTTTAAGCTACCCTTCTTCATACATACCATTTTGCCCATTAACCACTCAAAATAACCTAAGAAAGACATGAAATATACAATATCCTCTAATTTACGGCTCATTTCATTCCAACCCTACAACCCAAATACTTTCATGCATATTTCAAAGTTTAACTCTAAGGGAAACTATTTGAATTAACTCGACATGATTTTATGGTTCTATAACATGTTTCTTTCGTATCAGACCATCTAGTTTCTGTAATATTCTATACTTAACCTTCAAAATCACATATAATCATTTCAGAAATTGTATTCTATTCGCATTATACTTACACACTAAACATATACAGAACCTTTCATCTTAAATTTAATCCTAGATTCATTCAATTTATCAATTAGAGCCGAAATCTCCTCACCTAGGGTTTTCTCGAAACGCAGAGTTTCGTCCGAATGTCTCATTGGTCACTCCAAAGTCTGTAGTGTTTCCTATCAAAACAAGATTTATTTGTTAGATCTAAACACTTAGATTAGAATCAAAACTCCAATTTAGTTACCTGCATGGAGGTTCGTGGGCTGTCACGGGCTCATGGGTCGTCGCGGGCCAGCGGGGCAGTGGGCTTCGGCTAGCGGGCTCACTTGTCTACGGGCCAGTGGGCTAGTGGGCCGGCAGGCCTGTGGGCTGACGGGCCTACGGCTGGTGGGCCTGCGGGCTAACGGGCCTGCGGACCGGCGGACCTGTGGCTGATGGGCCTATGGGCCGGCAGTGGCTCATGGGCCGCAGTAGCTTGCAGGCTGGTGCTCGTGTGCTGCGCTGGTGCGCGCCCGTGCATTGTGCTGGTGGGCGATCGTGCGCTGGCTCGCACGCTCTCGTGCGCGGCCTGGCTCGTGCTCGCTCGCGGACTGGGTCCTGCTCGCTCGCCTGGCTCGAGCTCGCTCGCAGAATAGGTCCTGCTCGCTCGCGGACTGAGGTGCGCTGTGGCTCGATTGCATGCAAGGGCGCTGGGTTGCGCTCGCGGAGACTCACGAGAGGAAGGAGCAACTGCGGTCATGCACGGTGGCGTGCGGCGTGATCGATCATGGCTCGCGACGGAGGAAGGCGAGGCGGAAGGGAGAGAGATCGCGAGAGGGAGAGATTGTGAGAGAGAAAGCGAGAGGGAAAGAAGAAGAAGAAGAAGAAGAATAAGAAGAAGAAGAAGAAGAAGAAGAAGGAGGAGGAGGAGGAGGAGGAGGAGGAGGAGGAGGAGGAGGCGGCGGCGATCCGTTGGCGGCGGAGCTCGCGGCGAATGAGGAGCGGTGCCGCGGTGGGGGAGAGAGATGAAGGGTTGGGGGAGAGAGGGAGAGAGAGAGAGATTAGGGTTGGACCCTAATCCCCAAATCAATTGGGGACGCAGCGTTTTTCCCCAAAACGCTGCGTCTCCATTTTCTTTTTTTTTTTTTTTTTGGTGTTACATTATGTTTCAACTAGACCTATTTGATCGCATTGGGATAGCTTAGCAAATTGATGAGATGACGGTTAAACTCAAAGAAGACGTTCTTAAATGGGTGAAGCTTGAATTTAACATATCAAATGAGACGGTCAAATTTTGAGATAGATTAGTAGTTTTAGAGGATCAGGGATTGCGAAGATTGATTTTGGAAGAAGTACATGATTATGCATTTTTTGTTTATCCAAGATCTACCAAGATATATGGAGATTTATGTTAATCTTTTTTGTGGCCACATATAGAGAGAGATATTGTAGAGTTTGTCATCAAACACTTGAATGTCAACAAATGAAGGCTGAACACCTGAATAGAAATGGAAGCATATTAACATGAATTTTGTCTCAGGATTGATCAAAACTCGAGGGGATATGATACTATATGGGTTATAGTAGATCACCTCACCAAATTAGTTCATTTGTTCTCAGTTGCAGTGACTTATTTTATAGAGAAATTAGCTAAACTTTATATAATAATGAAATCATAAGATTTCATGACATACCAGTATCATTGTTTCTAATAGAGATTCAAGGTTTGTTTCTCGATTTTGATGGAGCTTTCATATCAGATTGGGAACTAAACTTAATTTCTTCACAGCATATCATTTTCAGACAGATGGTCAGTCAGAAAGGATTAAACAGACTCTAGAGGATATATCAAGAGCTTATGTTTTAGAGATTTGTGGTAATTGGGCTGAACATTTGATATTAGTGGAATTTGCTTATAACAACAGCTACTATTCCAGCATCGGTATGGTACCATTTGAAGCATTATATGAGAGAAAATGTAGGACTCCTCTTTGTTAGAATGAAGTGAGAGAAAAATAACTATTTCAATCCAAAACAGGGCCTACTTATCTACAAGAAACCACTGAGAAAATCCGAATCATTCAAGAAAAGCTTAAAACATCTCAATCTCAAATGCTATCAATCAGAAAAGTTTTGACGGCCATAGAAATTCTTTTCCATGATTTGAAGTCTCCTTTCTACTTACAGAATATTCTATCCGTATTTTCATGAGAAATGGATATTTTCCTCATAGGGCCGAATGACAATCACTGAACACCACAAAGGTGCTATGACCGAGCAACTATCTGCCGATCAAAACTTGGTCGATGAGTACCTAGCAAGTATGAGCCGTGTTTACCCGTTTGGAAGATAAATCTCATATTGACAACACATTTCAGTCAATGTATCCCTTGGACTAGGGGTCTGGAGGGTTTCAAGTCTCATGATAATAACAGGTCTTCAAACTAAATGGTTGATCAATCAATTGGCTACCAACTGAGCAAGCAATAGGGATACCAGGAGTTGTTTTAGGACAATCTTGAGCCCAACATGGTTTTGGACCATTTCGACCATGCGTCATCAAATAATAATAATAATAAATGATATTTCTTATTAAAAAATTTGAATATAATTATGATAATTCTAATATAATTTTAATATCATATTAAAAAATACTCTAATATAGGAAACAATATAATAATATAAAAGTTTAATAGTCTATTATTTTAATAAAATATTATAATATATTAAGTTTATATGGAAAACTTATTATTACAAATATAAAATTAAAGAAAAATCAAATATTTTTAAAATCAGATTAGTTATTGATTTAATTTTGATTTATAATATTTTTTAAACATTCTCAAAAGTTATGATATTTTTTCAACAGATTTAATGAATCAATCCTACCACTTATCAATTAGTCGAAATATATCAATATAATTCAAGCTTTCAACAAAATGATAAGGGGAAAATGATTATTTATGATTGTTAAATCTAAGGTGAATATATAGTGACTGGCTCATAGGAGTATATAAATGATCCTTTATGATATATTTTTTTAATATCCATAAAAATTATAGAACAACCACTATATACCATATATATATTCTCTAAAAATGATTAAATTTGGCGGGACAATTAAATTAGCTAAAATAAAATATTAATAATATATTTGACACTGATAAGAGAACACGATATAAATTACGTTGTATAAGAATATATGCTCAATACAATGAGTACAGGTGACACGTACCTCGAAGGAACGTATATTGACGAAATTTGTATTCACTGAAATTAAGATGCAATGAATATAAACCCAAACCCCCACCCTCCCCCCGCGGCCCCAAAAAATAAAAAAAATAAACCAATAATGTTCGTTGCATCCCATTCTTCCTGCTCTCCCTATATATATTCCAAGTAAATCTACAGGACCCTCAAAGTCCACAGCAATGGCAAATGATACAAAACCTCTTCATATAGCAATGCTTCCATGGTCCGCCTTCGGCCACATGATCCCATACTTAGAGTTGGCCAACCTCATTGCTCAAAAGGGTCACAAAATCTCCTTCCTATCCACAAATCTGAACATCAAACGCCTCCCAAAACCTCCTCCATCCCTCCGGATTGAATTCATCAGCCTCTTACTGCCTCAAGTCGAAGGCCTCACCGAAACTGCCGAGGCCACCACAGACCTTCCTATGAACAAGGTCGACTACCTTAAAATGGCCTACGATGGTCTTAAAGAATCTGTCACTCGCTTTCTGGAAACTTCCAAGCCAGACTGGATCCTCCATGACTATTTCTCTCACTGGGTATCACCCATTGCTTCCAAATTGGGAACAAAAGTTGCGTTTTTTAGTGTATACACACCGGAAGCTATCACCTTTTTCGTGCCCCCATGGGACTGCACCGATGATCGGACGTTGTTAGAGCACTACACGGTGCCACCAAAGTGGATCCCATTTCCCACCAGCGTATCTTTCAGGCCTTGTGAAGTCAAGAGACTACACGAGTCTGCGTCTGGGAACGTCGGTGGGGTGCCGGAGTTATTTCGCCTTGTGCAGTCCGTTAGACGCTGTGATGCTCTTGCGATACGAGGCTGCTTTTTATTCCAACCTGAATGGTTGGAACTCTTAGAGGACATGCACCAAAAACCAGTTATACCTGTTGGACAGATACCCCCCACCCTAACTTCATTCCTTACTGACGCCGGAAAGGAGAGTGAAGTGAGAGAAATGGAAAATTGGCTAGAAAAACACAACAAGGGTTCTGTTGTTTACGTAGCATTTGGAAGCGAAGCAAAACTAACTCAACTCGAAATCAGTGAGATAGCTTATGGGCTAGAGAAGTCTGCTTTGCCATTTTTCTGGGTTCTAAGGAAGCGTCGCGGGCCCCATGATGATGAAGTGCTTGAGTTGCCCGAAGGGTTCGAGGAGCGAGTTAGGGGGAGAGGTGTCGTTCACACCACTTGGGTACCGCAACTCAGGATATTGAGTCATGACTCAGTAGGCGGGTACTTGATCCACTCGGGTTGGTCTTCTGTGGTGGAAGCAATGAGCCTTGCGAAACCGATGATTCTTCTGAACTTTTGTTATGACCAAGGGCTCTGTGCAAGAGTTTTGGAGGAAAAGAGGATGGGTTATCCGATTCCGAGAGACGAGTTCGATGGGTCATTCACGAGTGACTCAGTTGCTGAGTCACTCAGGCTTGTGATGGTTGAAGAAGGAGGGAAGGTTTACAGAGACAAGGCTAGGGAAATGAAAGACTTGTTTGGGAATGGGAAGCTGCAAGACCAGTACGTGGATGATCTTATTGGGTTCTTTAAAACCGGGCGTCACAGCAATCCAGTGGCTGATTGCGAGTAAAGATTTAAAAGGGCAATCTTGAACCCATGAGTGCTGAAGTAAGAAATAAATATTGCATTTCCTATGTCATGGATTTGACTGTCCATTCAGCTGTTGATCGGTAACATTTGAGGGGTGTTACACTGGGAATTCCATGGTTGAAACTCCATGTTTTCTTTTTCTCTTATCTCTAGTCGAATGCTTCACTTATCTCCGGCTTTTGCTTTGCCTCGATGCTTATTCTACAACCTCGACCAAACATCGATCTGATCTTTATTTAGATGCCATTATTTTTTATAAAATAATCAATAATTATTGAATATAAATTCAATTATAAATTTAAAATTTATTAATATTCATAAGATTTGTTATAAAAAAAAAAAGGGTTATACTCGGATAAGAATAACAATTTATCTAAACTTTAATTGATATATGCAAAGTGGGACAGGGAAATGTATGATGTTGATCAAGTAAATTTTAGAGGTTTCAAGGGAACAGTTTAATAATACAAATTCTCTCCACAAACTGATGATTTTAGATTTAAATCGTTATATAATAAAAATAAATAAATTTTAGATCCAATAATACTCGATCCCTTCCTAAACCACCCCGCCTGGCCAATATCTCTCTTTCACCGGGTTGTTATTATGTAGAAATAGTCAAATGCTAAAATTACTCCAAAAAATACCTCTTAGCTTATTAGATCCATTATGCTTTTCATAATTAATTTTATGATTAATAGTAGTTAGTTATATTATTTTTTATTAATTAATGTAATGATAAATAGGAGTAGCTGTTCAATATTTCTTGCTCTCTGTTCAACATGTGAAACAAGATAAGATTAAATGTAAAAATTTCTAGAAATGTTATCTGTGCATATTTGAGCAGAACACATATTCAATGTATTATTTAATTTTAAAACTTGTAAAAATAATAATTAATTTTATTCTTGTTCTGCAAATTAGAGCACCCATTTGAGTCATGTAATTAAAGATCTACTTAAAAAACCTATATTAATATAATTTAACCACTCTGCCCTACTCTACCCTACCTGGCTGGGAATCCAGATTTGACTCTGTTAAAGACCTACTGAATTCTACCCGACCCAAACTCGTTTGTCATCTCTAACTCTGGATGCAATGGATTATATCAAAGAGATTCAAGTAAATTTAATTTAATTTAGGATTGATGGATATTTTATTTTTCTCCTTTGTTGTAGATTCATTTTGTGAAGTCATACGAACACATTTTGAAAGCCATTATTGGTTTTTTTTAACTCGTTTTTTTGGTTGTATGGGAACATTTTAATTTTTGACTATTTAGGTGAAATAAACTATTTGTATTAAGAACTTAGTTACTTGCCAAATTTTATGTATTTAATAATTCTTGTTTATGTCGGATTGTGTTTGTGAAATTTGAGTGGACGATAGTTTTTTTTAGTAATTATAATTGTTGAAAAATGTTATTTTAGTAGTTATTCATTATTGTCAAACAATCTTTTAGCAACAATTCATTTTGTGTGTGTGTGTGTGTAAAATTGAGGTGAGGACACCCGCTTCAAAATGAAGCTAACCTTGAATATCACACAAAAGAACAAAATACACCTCAGTCGGAGGAGATAACAATTCATGAATTCCGTAGGGAACTAAATGACCCAAACGACTGAGCATATCCGCACAACCATTGTCTTCTCGTGGCACATACCGGACTGTCTGAACCCTCACCAGACGTATTAGTTATTGGCACTCACAAGTAAAATGGAAAGCAAAATGCTGGTTATTCAAGTCAAAAGAATGGAATAATTCAAGTTCTGCGGAATCCAATTCCACGACCATTGGTGGGAGCTTGGCCCGAATTAGAAGCCTGAGTCCTTTCCGAATTGTTGGATATTTTTTGGTGACTCATTTACGCACAGCGAAAGTATACAATAATTTTCAGGAAATAAAATGATCGAGATATCTCAATATGTAGATCTTTAAAATCAATCGAACGGCATGTCTTTCAATCGGATCTCACGATCGGGATGGTGATCATGATGTTAATCGAATCACCACCGTAATATCACAACGTCTCAATCCAAATTCGGTGATTTCTTTGACAAGAGAGATTTTTCTACGCAAAAATCTCCAACCCTTATCGTGTTATCTCTGTAGAGATTTGTGCATTCTCTCAAGAAAACCCTAGTCGCCCTTATTCTCTATGGAAGAAGTTGGACTCCCCTTAGGCACTCTCCAAGGATCATTAGGGTTTCACAATTAAATGAGTGATTAAATAGAAGTTATGGTGTGGTAAAAATGGGATAATGGGAGTTACCCCGTTATCCCCTAAATTATCAAAATGCCTCCTCTTGGGCATATATTACCAACATCTCCCACTTACACATGAGAATATTTCACATCCGTCAAAAGATCGCAATTCATGCAATCCATCACATCACCCTGCTAGACTTTCATACATGATTGGACGTCGTGCGACCGGCGAGTATACCTGTAAGCAAAGATTACTCGATACACCTATTAGAATGATCGAGAAATCATGGTAAGTATAAAAAATAACTCACTGTGCCCCAAATCCAAAACTAATTACATCCATCGAGCTGTTTTCCTCAACGAAAGTAATCCCCAATAAATGTCCGACGGTGTATCCACTATTATGCTTACATCCCAACATAGATAAGCATAATAAGCATGCCGGTGAATACAACATAATGATTTAATGTCAATTGGTTTTATTTTTCTCAAATTCGAATCTATTAGCCTCAATTCAGCTACTTTCCTAGACCTGTCCCTCAGATCTCAATTTATCTTCCGGATCGTCGGTAAACAGATTAAAGTAACAATATTGAGCCAAAACTTCTAGAAACAGCCGAAAGTGATAAGGGTACAAGAAATCCCACCAATGGATCTCGGGTCTCACATAGTAGGAATGGGGATCTAAATTATATCATGTCTCAAACAATGCTCCTACTATCCCTGGTCGACATATCACAAAATATATGGCAATTTAAGTAGTGCAATAAATAAAATCGTGATTCAACTATATACACATGTCAGTACAAAGTGAGAAATGTCAATATAGATGCAAACCCAATGATTCCTATATCTCATACAGGAATATCTCATACAGGAATCTCTCATAATGAGTTTATTGAAGGGATCAACCAATACGCTGTATAGTAGTATACTTAATTTGTCACTTCACCCTTCTCGGTGATGTCTCTCATAATGTAGTATTAGGTATCAATTTGTTTGGACTTACTGATACTTAGGGTCTTAAGTATGGTCAAGGGCGGCCTGATTTTCTCAATAAATAATTCACTGGCCTCTCACTATCTGTCACAACCCCTAAGTGATCTGGAAATTTCCAAAGCCAAACACTCTCCTGAACTGTCGCTGAGTGTACCACAAGCGCAATCTCTATCGTAGATAGAAATATGTAGGTTTGTTTCTTACTACTCTAAGACAGCAAAACCTGATATCGATTTGCGTACATTCAGATCGCCAACCCAGTCGGTACTGAATACCCAATAAAATGCAAATCACCTCCTCCGTAACACAAGGAGAGGTCCACAGTTTTCTCGAGATGTCTCGAAATCCTTTCACTACTCTTTAGTGATCCCTTCTAGGATTCGATCAATACCTAATTACCATATTGACTGCAAAGCAAACGTCTGATCGTGTACGCGATACTACGTACATCAAAGTATTCAATGCACTGGAACAAGGAATTCTACTCATTTCCCTTGTCCTTTTCTTAGTCATAGGCATATATCAAGAATTAGGCTTTAACATTTTAGCGATAAGAGTATCTTTAGGATTGCAATCGTTCTTCTCGAAACGCTTGAGAACTCTATTGATGTTGGACTCTGTGAAAGAGTCAACACCTGTCTCAAGTGATCCCTCTGGATTTTAACTTCGAGGAAGAACTGAGTCTTACCCATATCTTTCACATCAAGACTCGACAATATCTACGTTATCGTGGTCATCAGATACTCTTTGTTATTCCTAGTCAACAGAATGTTATTCACATATAGGGACATGATCATAAAAGTCATAAGAACGTATAAGGTATACGCGATGATCGTCCCCGACCATCACGAAACCGTGAGATATCACATTCTCGTGAAATCTCAAACGCTACTGCCTGAATTGATGATTAAGGTCATATGTCGACTTTCGAAATCAACAGACCTCATCATCCTAATCTATAGGAATAAAGTCAGATGACTATTCCTTGAGATCCCTTCATCCAAAAACTCTCACTCAGGAAAGCAGTCGCAACGTCCATCTGGTCTCACTCCAGATCATTGTCCGTGACGATCGCTAAAAGTAAATGGATTGAGGTAATCTTGTCCTCAGCCTGAGCAACCCCTGGTTATCAGATGGGCCTTATACCTCTACATCGATCCGTCGGCCTTTTTCTTGAGGTTGAGAACCCATATGTTCCCAACGGCCCTACTACTCTCAGACAAATCAACTAGATCCCAAATCTCATTGATTCTCATCAACTCCTTCTCTCATCCATGACCTCAAACCAATGGTCCTCCACAAAACTCTCAAGAGCCTCTAGGACAATTAAAGGTTTCTTGTAACCCTCAAGAGTCATACTGAGAGTTTCTCCCTCAATCGGGAAGCGACGGTCAGGTACGCATTCTTGACTACTCTTAAGATGAGGGAAAACCTTTTTACCTTTAAATGGATTGCTCCCACTGGGATCAGCTAACCGTTAGGCTCATCCATCTCATAGGAGGTAAAGTCCCAATTGATTTCACCTCTCATAGGGAAATCAGTTTCAAGAAACTCGGCATCATGAGACTCAATATCAGTGAGTGTCGTCCGTATGTTCACCTAGAACACATTCCCCACAGAGTGTTCTTGGTATCTAATAGAGATATATCTCTTTTCTTGCAGGCCTAACTCGCCGTGTAATTGCAAGAAATAGTGAACATACGCGACACAACCCTATAATCTCAAATGGCTAAGGTCAGGCTGCCTCCCTATCCAAAACTCGTATGAAGTACTGATTACGGACTTCAATAGATTACGATTGAGGACATAAACTATAACCAATAATGCATCTCCCCAATGGGAAACGAGTAAATTGGCTTGCGCCATTATCGGCCTCACCTTCTCAAACAAAGTCTTATTCTGTTCTCATAGCTACTTTACTCCACTGAGTAGCAAGGAATAGTCAATTTCTCACAATACCCTTCTTGAAACAGAGCTCTTCAAACAAATACTTGCGCCCTCGATCAGTTTTGAGAGCCTCTACGCTCAAGTTTAACTGATTTTCAATCTCGCTAATAACTTCCTGAGGCACCTCAATGCCTCAGACTTACACAAGATCAGATAAATATAACCGAAACACGTGTAATTGTTTATGAATGTAATAGAGTACCCAACACCATTTCAGGTTCTCACGTTCATAAGGCCATGGATAATAGAGTGAACCGACTACAATGGAGTCCCAGCTCTCATTGTTATGTCAAATGGTTTTCTTGTAAGTTTCAGACCACTCACTACTAACCGGTTTATCCTCTCTCACACTAAGAGGAAAACCAGAAATATCATTGAAACTTCCGGTACATTTAGTCCCTTACGAACCAAAATATAACCAATTAAAGAATTGTCGTAATAAATGGAAATTATAAAATTTCCAAATTGACAAAGCATATCCTAAGCTGAAATCAAATTCCGTTGAACATTTGAAGTGTAAAGAGCATACAGTCCAGCATATTTGCAATTCCAACTTGCAAGTGCTACTCCCTCTGATGTCGACAAACACTTCATTTCTCTACGTAAATCCTCTTGCTTGAGGACTCACTGAGCAGAACTATATTAGCGCACTCCTATCTCGAGTTACATAGTCGGTTGCTCTTGTGTTTACAATCCACGAGTCCCACAGGATGTTTTCTTCTTATTTGAATCTTGAGTCCCACAGGAGTCCTTGCTCGACTCCATCGCTTAAGCATGACTCGAGTTTCGCTTACTTACCTCTAGGTGCTCCTATTCGAGCTCACTGTACCTATTTACATTAGTGAAAATACGAATACTTTCATCGTATGTGAAATAGACTTTCATGATTTCTCATGAATCAGGTAAAAATTGGATCGCATCCAACACAAGAAGACATATCCGAAATAGGCTTGGTCACATTCCCCAACTCGGCGACCATACTTGACATTTTCATCGAATGTTACATCATCGTATGATCAACCATTTTCTTATAAGTTATTATACTTATAAGTCAGTATCACAATCTCAGGATCTGTAAGAGTACCACAATGCTCTTTATAGGGTGAGCCAAACCAATAGAACCGTAGGATATTGCTTATAAACTGGGATCACATCATCGTGTATGCTATTTATGAGGATTGCCCTAACTTGGTCATTATTCCCCTTCCATGTACGTAATATCTCATAATCCCATCTCTCTGAGGTGTGGTACCCTCCCCAGAGTCCACCATCTCACACCTCAAAATTTAATTAGATCTTGTCCCTCGAGGATAAATTGAATCTACCAATGAAAAATCTCGAAATTATCACCATTCAATTTTATCCCCCTTGCAAAGATCCAATACAACAATTTTAGAAGCAGTCAAAGAAATAAGCATGACTTGTGATACTTATTATCACATTTTGTGCACTCTACGAATCAACAAGACCCAAAAAATTCGAATACAGACCCCAAGACGAGCGTATGAATCAATAGACACCATACACCATAATTCGGGATTGCATCTTACTATTCGGACTAGAATTCGATACACAAAAATCATTTTTATGGATGTAGGACCCTAAAAAATTAAAAAAAAAAAATTTAATTCCTGACGACCTGACATGCCGCCGGAGGTCCCACGCGCCTCCACGTGCCAACGGCGCTTTCACACGTGCCTCCACGCGTTGCCAGCTGCCTAGGGCACTCGTCAGACTCGCGGCACGCCACACACGCGCTACCATGCGCTTGGCTAGGCTTGACTCACGCACGCCGAGTCACGGTGCACATCTCACGCGCTCACACGCTCACACGCTGAGCCGTGTCGAGCCGGGTATGGACTGGGTCGGGCAACAGGTCAGGGGTGACCCGACTGACCGATCAACGGGGGTCAGGATCCGACCCGGTCGGGTCGGTCCGGGTCGGTCCGGGTCGGGGAACACGTGTCCAGGTCATAACCGACCCGGATAACCCAGACAGTTCACGCGCCTTTCCCGCGCGTGAACCTCACGCGCCTTTCCCGCGCGTGAACCTCACGCGCCATCTTGTTTCCTACTGACGCGCTTCAGCACGCGTGTGGTGCACGCGCCATCAGGTCGGATCTCTTTGTTTTCACCTGAATTTTTCTATAACCGGGTCTTTCGACCTGGAAGCCGGAAAACCCATTTTCCAACTCTATTTTTTTTACCGAATTTTTTAGGAAATCTCTTATTCCATTTATTCCAAACATTCTTGACTCGATTTTTGGAATAATCAAGCCCTAATCTCGTCGTATTTTAGATCTAAAATTCCGGCCCTTCGCGATCAATTTTGAAACCTCATTTTTCGGCCACAATAATATGCAATATATATATCAAATCAAAAAGCATGAAACAAGGAACACAGATCTATGATTTTCATGCATTGATTTGCCCTAAAACTTGACAAATTTGGGGTTGAATAGTTCGGTTACTATTCAAGGCCGAAACTTTCAACCAGAATTTTCTTTAGCTAAACGTATTCAGAAAATTACGAAAAAATTATTTTCGTATTCTACGGATCATGGGTAACACCGTGGTGTTTTCGGATTCACAAAATTCATCCGTGATCTGAATCACAAATTTTATATCATATATTTTTATACCCGAAAATTATTTTTAATAATCCAACGTATGCTCTGATACCAATGTTGGATATTTTTTTGTGACTTATTCACGCACAGCGGAAGTATACAATAATTTTTGAAAAATAAAATGATCGGGTTAGCTCAATATGCAGATCTTCAAAATCAACCGAACGGCATGTCTCTCGATCGAATTTCATGGTCGGGATGGTGATCACGATGTTAATCGAATCACCGTCGCAATATCACAACGCCTCAATCCAAGTCCAGTGATTTCTTTGACGAGAGAGATTTTCCTACGCAAAAATCTCCAATCCTTATCGTATTGTCTCTCTCTAGAGATTTGTACATTCTCTCAAGAAAACCCTAGCCGCCCTTATTCTCTATGAAAGAAGTTGGACTCCTCTTAGGCACTCTCCAAGAATCATTAGAGTTTCATAATTAAATGAGTGATTAAATAGGAGTTATGGTATGATAAAAATGGGATAATGGGAATTACCCCATTATCCTCTAAATTATCAAAATCTTCCTCTTGGGCATATATTACCAACATTCTTGATAACTCTGACGTGAAAGAATCAGTGACATCCAAATTTCTCGTGAAACCTCTAAGGCATAGTCCATATTCATCTCATTTGAGACCTCCAGCACCCACCAACCAGAAATTACACTAAACAGATCCATTCGTGTTTAGTTTTGAGACACCTATTGGAGGGGGAGCCAACGACTCCATTTTCCAATGTGAACGTCAGGAGGGGTGTCTCGCAAACACATTTGTCATCCATCTTTGGTATAACTAGCTGCCATAGACACTATGCCCTTTAGGGAAAACATACCCCACCTCAAACACCAAACGGCAACGCTTCTTCCAAATACATAAAGGTTATGGCCCAAGGGAGACCTAAGTGAATCGCATGTGACTTACAATTTCTAACCAGCCAAGCTTTTTCTAGCGGGCGAGCATAAGGTTGGATAGAAATGATGAACAGTGGGTTCGGCACCAAACCTATCAAACAACTAAGCAATCTCTAAAAAGTAAAAAGATAAAGAATAGTTTTTGGAAATTCTTGACAAATGGGACACAAGGAATCTGCAACAATCCCCCTCTGGACCCGAGTATTATTTGTCACCAGACTGTTATGCAACAAAAGCCACATCATCAATTTCACCCATTCTTGGCACCCAAAACGCCAGATCCATTTCCAATTATCCAAAAAATTCCTTGGAATATCATTATTTTGAAAAGTAAGATAAGTTGAGAAAACTCCTCCGCCCAATTCGTAATTGTTGAAAACCTTTTGATGGCTTTAATGCCCACAAAAACTCGTGTCGACCAATGGAAAACATTTAGCGGCATTTTAAATGCCATTTATGACTTTCTATTCTTTGAACATGACTTTTACCGGCATTTAAGGGTTGCTAATTGTATTTACAGATAGCTCCATTTATTAACACTTGTCACAACATTTGCGATCGGTGTCGGTAAGTGTTTATCGAAGCGGTGTTTGCAGGATTTGGTCCACAATGCGTAGGGAGTTGGTGTAAGGTGTATGAAGATTGCTTCCCATTTAAAAGTTTTCTCAAAATTTTTGGTTCCAAAAATACCCCTAGAACTAGCTGTCATATAATTATGAGCACATGCATATAGTTATTAGCAGGGGCATTTTCGTCATTTTACATTCTTCGTTTTTTTTTTTTTAACAGGCGATGAAATAAGTACAAAATTTTCTTCACAAAAATGCCTCCCTAGACAAGCCATTTTTTGGCCTTTAGGAAGGGCATTTTTGTCATTCAATTACTCCAAATTCCAAAAGAGGAACAAGAAAAAGCATATGGCCATTTTTTGAGACGGTGCACGATCACAAATTTGACTGTTTCCGATGAGTTTAAATGACCATGATATTTGAGTTTCAAATATGACCGTTAGATTAAATCTAACGGTCACATTTGCAACGTCGCTGAACTTCAACCACTTCTTTCCCGGTTCGGACCGATGATTCATTGTCAATCCACTTGATGGTTCTTCCCGTGCAGGTTAGGACCACTGGATCACGGCCGATTCCAAACCTTGTGAACCAGGATTGGGAAAATCCGGACCGGTTTGTGGCCTGTTTTTCTTGGTTCAGTCTAGGATGAACAAGTACGGTAGCACGTCTACGGGCAGAAAAAGTGGTCCTTTTTTTTTATGTATATTCAAATTCGAATATATTATAAGAGAATGGGAGAAGGCGCCATTTGAGTTCAAATTCGAATATATTATATGGAAAGGGAGAAGGCGCTCGTTGGCGGCAGAAAAAGTGGTATGAGTTCCACAGATATGGCATCGTTCATTACCATTGTCATTCCGGCTTCGCTCATAACCTTGTCACCACTTCATCCAGTTTCAGCTAGCACTCTTAAGAGCAACATTGTCCATTCCATAGCCACTTGAATTATTTTATCCACATACTGCTCAATTCCGACATCGATCTGGCCATTTTTACTCACTCTTGATAGTACCGTAATTATCACATACGCAGAGCGGGTGGTCATTGAAACCACCTTCACAATGCAATAGATGCATCCAAATGCGACCAAATAGTTACAGAGAAACATGTGATTAAAACCATTCAAGCTTATAGGAGGAGGTTTATAGGCTACTTTACAGTTTCGAGATACGTAACTCCAGCCCTAAATTATGTACAAGTATTTAATTATGTACAATGACATAAAAATTGAGGCCCGAGTCTTTCTAAAATGCTCCTTTTGAGCTTTTATAAGACTAGACAATACCTTTTCTAGCTTTACTCTTCAATTTCATCTTTCAGTTGAAATAGCCATGTACCAAACTTTATCCAAACACACACACATAATATTCCCCTTTGTATTATATGCCTGTTCTGCCTATCATGCACAACCATAACATAATTCATCAAAGTTTCCAAGCTGTACATATCACTTATTAGGACGATGATTTCCAAAGAATGACATCACAATTTTCTTTAAAATATCTGACACAAGGCTGGCAATAATCAACTTTGGGGTACAAGTACCATAGGCATACCCACCTATGTATGGGATAAGTTATTGTGCAACCCCTGCATTACCTACTTTGAAGGAGAGGTTAACCTATTTCCTTCAGAGTCATCTTTTGAAGTGTCCCCACCCATCAGCTCCTGAAAGCCTTCGACCTTAACCGGTGGAGCCCTGACAGGACCCACATTCCTGCAGGCAGACATGAAATATTCAAGAATTAACACACCTAAAACTGGAATCTGGTTGTCTATGCAACAGTAGTTCTTACGGTGTCTGCGGAAGTTGTAATGAAGACATTTGTCTAAATTGGTTGTTGGTTTGAGCATGCAGGTTTTGCATTGTAGCATGAGACTGCTGTTGGAACTGCATTTGAGGATGTCTGGCATTGAAGGCAGTGAATGTTCTGAAGGATTTTCCAACTTCACCTCCACCATGGGTCTGTCTTTATCCACATTTAAAACAGGGCACTGTTGGCACCTCCTCATCCTCTCCCAATGCTGCTGCTGCTGGAGGGCCAAGTTTTGTGGATGAATCATGTGCTGCATCTGTGGATGCATCTGACAAGTGGCAGCAGTCGCACAAACAGAAGCAGAAACGACCTCAATAGATGTGAAGTCCATTTGAGAATAGCCATCCCACAAGAATTTCCAACAGATGGGTACCAGAAACAAAACTGCTCCTTTAACTTTCTTTACTAAAATTTGTGGAATTGACATGAAAAAGAGCCCTCATTTTACTGAAAATATTTACATGTTGAAGCAAAAAATGAATGAGATAAAAGATGATAGATGTACTTGCTGGAGTAGTCTATGATCGTTCTGTTGAGCTTGCAACTGTAATGGAATTCCCTGAACTTGTTGCTGACTTTGATGTACAAAATTTCTGGTACCATCTTTTACATGATCAGAAAGAACCCTGATATTACTGGTGAAAACATCGAAAGACGGTAGCTGTTACAGATTCTGATTACTAAAGATTTTAATTCTAACAAAAGAAAAGAGTGTTTAACCAATAAGACCACATGATTGCAACTGGGTCAAAAAAAGACAAATAACAATAAGAATAAGCTACGCAAGAACAAAAGTTGGAAGAAAACACCCATAAGTACACCATCATAATAAAATATCCTAAAGGTAATGATTCCAAGCCACTTATCCAAGGATATCTGTTGGGCCTAGAATGCTCTCTCAGAAGCCAAAAGGATAGCCATAAGAATAACAAGTCTCATTTCAAAGTTTAAAGTCCCTAATACTTTCTCCAGATATCAGCTTTTCTTTCAAAGCACCCATAAATGTCTTTCATTCAAAAGACTGCCAGATGGTAATCAATTTATTTTGTTGACCATGCAAAGGTTCGACACTCAATTTGGGACAAGGAAAAGCAGACATTTTATAACATAATAGTTACAATAATTATCCACTGTTAATTAGTACTTAATAAAATGAAAAGAGAAAAAGAATTTATTAGAAGTAGGCCCGGCAATCGAGCTTTTTGAGCCGGGCTTTGCAAGGCTCGAGCTCGGCCCGTTTAAAATTTTATAGGCTCGAGCTCGAGCTCGGCCCGAGAAAATTAGAAAAATTTAGGCTCGAGCTTGGCCCGAAATATTAAAAGGGCCTCGGGCCCATTTCGGGCCAGGCTTGAGCCCGAATAGCAATTTTTTCTCCTTTAAAAAATCCATTAATTCAATTTTTCATTCCCAAAATTACAATGCCACAAAAATAAAACTAAATAAAAAATCCAAAGAGACATAATACTTTGATTTATATAGCTAAGTGAAATGTAAATGTACCTAGAATTATTCCAAAAAAAAAAAAAACCTTCACAAATTCTATCAAAAAATAAACACCAAAGGGCTGGGCTTTTAACAGGCCGAGCTCATCTATGCTCAGGCTCGGCCCAAAATTAAGACGAGCCTAAAAATTAGGCCCGAGCTCGGCTCGGTTCTAAAATGGGCCAGGCTCGGCCCTTCAAAACTGGCCGAGCTCGAGCCGAGCTCGAGCCGGCCTGGCCCAATTGCCGGTCCTGATTAAAAGGTCTTGAAAGAGGGGCGAAGTGAAGAGATTTAGAAATCCTCTTTGGATCTTCAAAAGACCAAAATAATCAAGAATAAACAAAAGGACAAGAAATTTAATAAGATAAGGTGGAAGATTTTGCCTCTTGAGAATTTGGACATGTCTCTCTAACCACATGCGCCATTGAAATGTCATTTCAGCATAAAGGCAAAGCGATTTCGCATCTCTGTTTTGATTAAAGCCTTCCAAATAGATGGAAAGAAAGTCTCAACATTTAAAAATCCCGCCTGATCACAAAAGTTTAAAAATCTGCTCCATAGATACCAAGATTTTTATGGTGAAGAAATAACATCTCACCAGTCAAATGGCACTTGAGACAGATATTTGGAAACAACGCCACTACAAAAAAACACGGATTTTGCGACGGACCTTTGCGACAAACATTTTTTGTTGCTATTTTGCGACGAATTTGGCGATGAAAATAAATTTCATAACCATTTTCCAACGATATTAGCAACGAAAAAAACTTCGTAGCTAACTTAGCGACGAAATCATTCTTCGTCGCTGAATTTGTGACGAAAATGAATTTCGTCGCTGAATTTGCGACGAAAACTAATTTCGTCGCGCATTTCAGGACGAGAAGATATTTCGTCGCTGAAATTGGCGACGAACAGATGTTTTGTCGCAAAAATCAGCGACGACATTAGTTTTCATCGCAACATCTACGACAGAACACTTTTTCATCGCAAATTCAGCGACGAAGAATGACTTCGTCGCAGATTTCAGCGAAGAAAACGAGTTTCGTCGCTGATTTTAGCGACGCAAAGTATTCGTCGCAAATTTCAGCCACAAATAAGTTGTTCATCGCTAAAATCAGTGACGCGCAGAGATTTCGTCGCTGAAATCGCAACGAAAAGACCTTTTCGTTGCAGATTCAGCTATGAACAAATGTTTCGTCGCAGAGTCAGCAACAAACAATTTTTTTGTCGCGGATTTCAGCGATAACTAGGAATTTGGTTGCTGATTGCAGCGACAAAATTAATATTTGTTGCTGAAATTTAAAATTTCGCCACAAATAAAACGACAAAATACCACATTCGTCCCTAATATGTGCGACGAAACATGGTTCGTGATTAAAAAAATCGTTCGTTGATGCCTTTGAACGACCGAAAAGGGATTTTCAGTTATGGATTATTCCGTCGCAAAAAATTTGTTTTCTATTAGTGAATTTTCTACTTCATTATCTATATTGAATAAAAATTTAAAAATGTTTAAATTTGACATGACATTTTTCCTAATCAAATAAAATATTATTAAATGAAAGTGCACATTTTTATAATTAAATATTGTAATAGTTAAATGAAACCGCCGAAAGCGTTGCTAGTGTTAATGTGGACACTTTTTTAATCACTTTACCGATAATTAAAATTTTATCCGATTAATTTAATTTAAATACAGTAAAATTTATTAAAGAGTTAATTTTCTTAAATTTTATTTCTTTATTTTCATCACTCTAACCTCAAATAATCGAATAATATAAATCCTTCTTTACTAACCTAATGATCCAAGATTCAAATCCGTATATAACTAAATAAAACTCTAACCTAAAATTTATAATTAAGTGAATATAATACTCTGCTGTTATCTCAATAAAAGTTTGATCTCAAAACAATATTTCTTGAATACCGTAAAGAAGGCAATTTTTTAATCTCAGATCCACTTATTTTGAGGTGAGCGGCTTTGATGAGAAGTTTGAAATATTATATATTCTCATTGATTTTTGTCATATTCATGGACAAAATTTAAGAAATTTTTATAAATTCTCACAACTAATGGACAAAAGTAAAAGGCAATCAACTAAGACAGAGTAATTAGTTAGTTAGTTAGTAATAGTACTTAATTAAGTAGATAGTTAGTAATTAAAATAAATAAAAAATTATATAAAGATATTAAATGAAAAAATAATAATAGCATGTCATAAATTTGATCTTTGCACATACTTTTCATTCCGTAGACATGTATAAAATTAATTAAAAAAAAAACTTTAAAATAACCAAAAAAGGTCATGATTTCAGCGACGAACGCGATGTTCGTCGCTGATTTCAGCGACGAAGGAGATATTCGTCGCTGTCTTCAGCGACGAACGAGATGTTCGTCGCTGTCTTCAGGGACGAACGAGATGTTCGTCGCTGTCTTCAGCGACGAACGCGATGTTCGTCGCTGATTCAGCGACGAAAAGGATATTCGTCGCTGATTTCAGCGACGAAAACCTCTTTCGTCGCTGATTTCGTTGTAAAAATTTTTTAATGCCTCCCACACAATTTTCCTCTCCCTCTCTTCCCCCACTTTCCCGTCCCTCTCATCCTCCTCTCCCTCTCTTCCCCGCGGTCGTCTCCCTCTGAATCACGGCTTCAACGAGGTACTCTCTCTCTCTCTCTCTCTCTCTCTCTCTCTCTCTCTCTCTCTCTCTCTCTCTCTCTGTGTCACGCCCCGACCCGGGATCGTGAGCAGCCGCCCGTTACCCTGGATGCCGGCTGTATTTTTACAGAAAATCGGGCAGAACCTCCCCATATATCGGAGGTCTCCCATATTAAAATAAACCTGTTACCTGTCCAAAAGGGGCCATCCCGGCCTCAAAATGCATATATTATCCTCAACAACAAATCAGATCATCCTACTGCACAATCTAGGGCAACGCAAGGCTAACAAACAATTCTCCACAGTCCTAACCACAGACCTCTACTGCCATGCCCCCGTCAAAGGCATGGACAGCCGCCAGTCGCCCCTCCTGTGATTTAGAGGAGACACCGAGCGATCCTAGAGGACAATTCTAAGACATGACACATTCCCAAATACAGACGCAACGAAAAAGAAATGTCTCAATGCAATGTCATGCAGTGACATGAGAGTTCCACAATTTAAATGTCCATATTTATACAGTCATCCCAGAATTATAAAAATGGTCATCTATAGACCTCAGAATACAAATACATCACCAATACAAATTTTTGCAGCGGAAATACACAATGACTCCTCAAGTCCAGGCCTGATCTCCCAAATATACTGAGCGTCCTAAAAGCGACACTCCTTGTCAAATACTATCTCTGAAACAAAAGGGAAATGAGGGGTGAGTACTCGGGAGAGAATACTCAGTGAGTGAGTGGGTCAATGCAGTCATCAAATATGGAGTGTGAAACTGGAGTGTCAAAACATAAGTATATAAATCATATTTCAAATCATCATGCTCTTCATTTCAACAATATATCATTTCACGCATTTTCAAGTCAAATATGCATCCAAAGCACTGTCATTAAAATCATAGAGCTGCCAGCCGAAAATGTCCTGGCAGAGGTCTACCGCGACCTATGACAGGCGCACCGGGGGTGTTATATGCAAATTTCTTTAAAGTACTCTCTACCCCGGCGTTGGCGACGAACCTCGTCCAAGTGCTAGACTTGGAGAGGATATCCAATCCAAATCCAAATCCTCCCCCTTTCGGGTTCAACCTGGCTAGTACCGTGTAGATAATCAAATCACGACAACTCGTGGGATACCCCAGGCCTAGGCATATCCGGACGCCACCAAAGCGTCTCTCACGGTGTCCTTCGTAGCTACGGAACAATACATATCAAAGCTCTCAAAGCCAAAATCAATATCACATCAAAATGTGCCGAAGTCAGGTTCATAAACCAATGCAACATAGAGCATAAAATGGCACATTATACATTTCAACCACATGGATGCATAATTTCATAATTCAATACAGTTTTTGGACACTCCAACGGTTCACAAAAGTCAATTTTAAAACCAGTCAAAACATTTCCAACATACGACAAATCATGCTCGTTGTCAAAATGTTGTAAAACATGATTTACATATTAAACAAAAGCATTGAAATAAATCCCACTCACCGTTTTGGGGAAGGTAGCGCACTCCCCAATAACACCAAAATACGCAAAACAAAGCGCCCCTCAATCGAGTCACCAAGAAAGCCAACCTAATCAAGTCATCACGATTTTCATCAATTTCCGACTATTTCAGGGTTTATCGTTTTTCTTAATTTCGTACGAACCCTAAATTCCTCAATTTATAAACAAATCAACTAATGCTACCTAATTTGACAAGGTTTATTCAAGGGTTGAAGAGATTTCATTTCTCTCACCTAGCATTCTTCGGATCTCGAATTTAGCTTTCGTTCGCCCGTTGGTTTGGTCTAAAACCTGAATGTTTCCAAATTTGAAACAATTGCGAACAATTTAAGTCCAATACTAAAGAATTTCGAAACCCAAGTGCGAAAATCGAAACTTAGAGTCATTTACCTTCGCAGAGGCTCACGGACTGTCACGGGCCGTCGCAGGCCGTGGGCCGCGGGCTGGCGGGCCTGATGGGCCTGGTGGGCCGCGGGCCGGACTGGGCCGCGTGCTGGACTGGGCCGCAGTGGCTAAGGTCACGCTCGCGAGCTGGATCGAGCACTTGCGCAGTGGGTCACACGCTAGAGCGCTTGCGCTCGTGCTGGAGGTGCGCAGGGGCTCGGGCAGAGGCGCGCAAGGGCGCGCTGGGGTCGCGCGCTGGGTGTCGCGCGCTGCTCGTGCGCTGATCGAGCGCTGTTCGCGCGCTGCTCGCGCGCTGCTCGTGCTGGGCTCGCGCTGGGCTCGCGCGCTGGGCTCGCACGCTGCTCGCGCGCTTGCTCGCGCTAGCTCGCGCGCTATTGTGCGAAGGAGAGGAGCTACAGCGGCGCTCGTGCAGAGAGGAGCTGCAGCGGCTCGCTCGCGGGAGGGGGGAAGCTGCAGCGGCTGTGGGTGGCGCTGGTGGTGACCGGCGGTGTTGGCGGCGGCGGCGGCAGCGGGAGGGGAAGAGACACGGCGGCGGGGAGAAGGGAAAAGAGAGAAGAAAGAGGGAGAGAAGAAGAGGGAGAGAGAAGAGAGAAGAGAGGGGAAAAGAGAGAGAGAAAATTGGGCTTTAAGCCCTAATTTTGTTTTTTTTTTATTTTCTTTTTATTTTTTTTTTTTGGGTATTACACTCTCTCTCTCTCTCTCTCTCTCTCTCTCTCTCTCTCTAGATCCGGCGGCAACAGCGGGGGAGGCGCCGCAGCGCCTCCCCCCACTGAGATCCGGCCACAGAGGCCGGATCTGGGACGGGATCACCCTGCCCACATCTTCGCAGGCGGGGACGACCGGAGGAGGGGTAGCGCCCCTCCCCCGGGTTTCTTTGAACAGCGGAGGAGGCACCTCAGCGCCTCCCCCCGCTGAGATCCGGCCATAGAGGCCGAATCTGGGACGGGATGGCCCCGCCCGCATCTTCGTAGGCGGGGCCGACCGGGGGAGGGGCAACGCTCCTCCCCCGGGTTTCTTTCAACAGTGGGGGAGGCGCCGCAGCGCCTCCCCCCGCTGAGATCTGGCCACAGAGGCCGGATCTGGGGACGTGATGGGCCGCCCGCATCTTCGCAGGTGGGGCCGACCGGTGGAGGGGTTGAAGCCCATCATTGTTTGAGGGGTTGGAGCCATCATGGCCATTGCATGTTGTTGTTGCCTTTGTTGCGTTAGCTGCACATTTCATAGCCATCCTGCAAACACCCAATTACATGTATTTTTTTTTTTTTTGAAAAAAGGAAACATTATGTGTTCATTTATAAAACTCATAGCATGTCTCAATATTATTTTTGTAATACCAAATTATACTTAAATACATTACACCACAAGTAAAAATTTTAGGTATCGGAAATACTTTAGTGCCAAAGTCCCGATTTTAGAAAATTGGTGTCAATTTAGTTAAACATAGGTATGAATTTCTAATATAAAAAATTATCAATATAATAATAATTATAAATCTCTTGCAGAAAGAAATTTAATTTTTTTATTTATAAAATCCTACATTTACCACTAAATTTTTTCTAATTTAGTTGAAAAAAATATGTGACCCGAGGGGGAGGCGCCGCAGCGCCTCCCCCAGCTGAGATCCATGCATTTGTTAATTTTATTATGCTATATTTTGCTTGATAGTGTATGCATTTGTTAACACACAAATGAGAAGTTTTGAAGAGTATAGCAAGCAAGTTTTTATTCAACGTAAGAGTAGAGTTCATTTACGATTGTATGTATTAACTAGGTAGAATTCTACTATATTATGTTTGATAGTGTTGTAAAATACTGGTATGTATTTGTGGTTCTTCAATTGTATGATAACAATTTTACAACTGAGCAAGAGGTGAGAAAATATGTCAATTTTTGAAACTTTTTTATGAAATGCCCATCTTGATTTAACATAATCAGTTTAAAAAATTTTATCAATATAATGGGAGATCAATATAAAAAATTAATTGCTATGTTCCTTTCTTAATGATACATTGTATTAGGTCCTGAATGTAGAAAAATGTTGGTAAGGGCTGCTAGAGCGTAGTCTAGAAGTGAGGCACCACATCTCTACCTAAATGTGGTGAGGAGTAAGCATGGTTTGTTGCATCTATTGAGTGATTATGTTTCAAATTTATAATACATATAATGCTATATATAGTTAATATATATTGTTAATCTTATATAATATATTTTAATATTAGATTAATTCTAAATAACATTAATGGTTTTGCATTGCAGATGTGTTTGCGTTGATTGGACGTGTTGTTCAATTAGAGGGGAGAAATTATTGTCTTCAAGCGGTCGAGGTATATATTTTTTTTCGTATATTTTATTTTATTTTCTTTGTTTTGTATCCCTTATTCCTAGTTTCAATGTATGTATGTTGTGAATTTGCGAAATACAATAGTAATGGGAGAAGTATTGCCTCGTGATCATATAATGCCGAATGACTTTTATAGTATGAAAAAGTTGGTGAATGACTTGGGCCTTCCGACGGAAAGAATTGATGTATGCAGAGATGGTTGCATGTTGTTTTGGGGAGCTGATGAAAATGTACAATTTTGTAAATTCTGTAACCAAAGTAGGTACAAGAGTACTAGGACAGCAGGTCGTACTCAGCGACATAAACCATTCAAGCAAATGTTTTATTTGCCCTTGACTCCTAGATTGCAAAGACTTTATGCATCGAAAGCTACTGCTGAATATATGACTTGGCATGCAAATCATCAAACAGAGGAAGGGTTAATGTGTCATCCTTCGGATACAGAGGTGTGGAAAAATTTTGATATGACATATCCTGAATTTGCAAGAGAGACTCGAAACATTAGGTTAGGTCTTTGTGCTGATGGCTTTGCTCCATTTGGAAAATCGGGGAAAACTTATTCATGTTGGCCAGTGATATTAACTCCTTATAATTTTCCTCCGGGTATGTGTATGAAAACACCATATATGTTTTTGACATTGGTTATACCGGGCCCGCAAAATCCGAAGAAGTTGATAGATGTTTATATGCAACCATTGATTGCGGAGTTAAAACAGTTATGGGATGACGGTATTCTTACGTATGATGTTAATACTGATCAGATGTTTGTAATGAAGGCAATTCTTCTTTGGACGATAAATGACTTCCCAGCTTATGGCATGCTATCGGGATGGAGTACTGCTGGGGTTTTAGGATGTCCAATATGTATGGAGAGATCTAAGTCATTCAGATTGAAATATGGTAAGAAGGCGAGTTATTTTGATTGTCATAGACAATTTTTGCCACAAAATCATAAATTTAGAAGAAATAAAGAAGAATTTACGAAAGATAAATTTGAAAAAACACCTCCTCCGTTAAGATTAACTGGTCAACAAATTTGGGAGCGAGTGTCTCAATTTCCATCTATGATTGAAGACCCACATGGTACAACGTACGGATATGGAAGTGTGCATAAATGGACCAAACGGAGTATATTTTGGGATTTACCATATTGGAAGACCCATCTGATTCATCGTAATCTCGATTTGATGCATATCGAGAAAAATGTTTTTGATAATCTGATTAATATATTGATGGATGTCTCTGGAAAAACGAAAGATAACTTGAATGCGAGAAAAGATATGCGGCTTCATTGTAATCGGCCTACACTTGATGCGGATGGAAGTAGTAAGGGACCAAAACCAAAGGCAATTTATATAATAAATAAGGATCAGAGACGGAAAGTTTGTGAATGGTTGAAATCCCTTAGATTTCCTGATGGTTATACCTCAAATCTTGGGAGATGTGTCGATATGCAAGAATGCAAGTTGATTGGTTTGAAAAGTCATGATTGTCACATATTTATGGAAAGATTGATTCCGATTGCTTTTAAGGAACTATTACCAGATTTTGTATGGGCCGTCATTACATAGTTAAGTATTTTCCTGCATGATATTTGCTCGACAGTATTAAAGGAATCACATATGGCGAAATTAGAGAGAGATATCCCTATCATTTTATGTAATTTAGAAAGGATTTTTTCTCCATCATTTTTTGATTCCATAGAACACCTTTTGGTTCACTTGCCTTATGAGGCCAGAGTTGCAGGTCCCGTCCAA
Source organism: Dillenia suffruticosa (assembly GCA_033439265.1). Taxonomy (NCBI): domain Eukaryota; kingdom Viridiplantae; phylum Streptophyta; class Magnoliopsida; order Dilleniales; family Dilleniaceae; genus Dillenia; species Dillenia suffruticosa. Next base: position 8,047,847 of record JAVTVX010000027.1, read on the forward strand.
TATCGATGGATGTATCCATTTGAAAGGTAACTTTTGCACATTCTCATCATAATAATATTTATAGTGCATGTCAATGTACTAAATTTATTATATATCATTTTCTGATACACTTTTTATTCCATATCAATTAGATTTTTATATCATTTGAAGAGAAAAGTGAAAAATAAGTCACGGGTTGAAGCATCTATTGTTAATGCATACATTGCGGAGGAAGTGACAACTTTTGCTTCATATTATTTCGAGCCTCATGTCCAGTGTAAGAGACGGCACGCGGGTAGAAATGATGAGGGTCCTGTTGATCCTAATTTAAAATCATTCTCTATTTTCAACTATCTCGGTCGACCAAGTGGGTCATGTAAAGTTAGATATTTAACTGCGAAAGAATGGTGGGCAGCCCATACATATATTTTATTGAACTGTCCAGAAGTTACGCCATACTTCGTGTAAGTCCTTTTTTCTCAAATATAAAAAATGTATTCTTTTTTTTGATAAAATTGTTGACATAAATCGTTTTCTTTAATCGTAGGATTTTTCAACATTCACGGTCTGAACTATCGATGCATGAGTTCAATCGTGTGTGCGATGAAGATTTTGCAGCATGGTTCAAAACATATGTTAGTTTTGCGAATTTTAAATTTTATATCTATTTGATTATTAAAAAAATAACACATTTATTTTACTTCAGGTTCAATGTAATCAAGATCAAGTTGAACAAGAATTGTTACTTAATCTGTCATGGGGTCCAAATTCGACGGTGCGAACTTGGCCATCGTATTTTATAAACGGGTATAATTTTCACACTCAAGAATATGGAACCGGAAAAGTTACTGTGAATAGTGGTGTTTGTGTTCAGTCATCCAACGATGGAGGTGTCAAAGATGAGTTTTATGGTTTGTTAGATGAAATTATAGAGGTTGAGTACACTGGAGCAGAGTTGCGAGTCGTTTTATTTATGTGTCAATGGTTTGACCCCGTAAAAGGGATGAATGTGCATCCAAAATTTAAATTGGTTGATATAAATCATAAAAAATTTTATAAAAGATACGAACCATTCGTATTGGCACAACAAGCGATTCAAGTGTATTATGCTTCATATCCTAGTTTGAAACGTGACAAAATTGATTGGTGGGCTGTTTGTAAAACGAAAGCACGAAAGAAAATTGAGGAACGTTGGGAAGACATGGCATATCAACAAATGGAAGTTGCCAATACGTTTCAGACTGAGGAATATATTATTCCAACATTACGAGATCCACATGGAGTAATGATAAATGTGGATCAAAATGAAATTCATGAGTCTGGCGATGAAGAACCTGATTTTGAGACAGATGATGAAGATGAGGATGAATTTGATGTTGAACAATCTGATAATGAGGATGATGATGACAATAATGACTTTGATTTTTTATCATCGGTAAGTATTGTTTTTTTAAGATTTATTAAAATTGTCTAACATCATATGAAATTTTATTTTACTGTTTTCATGTGAAAATACATTCAGATTTGCATATTACGTTTCTCAATTTGTATGTTATATTTAGTGTTTCATGTTTCATTTTCGAAATATTATTTGTTAATATGTTTTCTTCTTTTATAGATCATTTCGGATGACAATTTAAATATGGTATGTTTCTTCATATACTCTATTATATTTTTTATAATCATGCAATATTCATTGCTTGCAAGAAAAAACTCTTGTTACAGTTTCAACGTGGAGGACATAGACGATCTTCTAATGCAAGACCAAACTCTTCGACGTCACCGTCCGTTTTAGCTGCACCTTCCCATGCCCCTTCGCCTTGTACTGATATACTTTCACCGTTTCCATCAGTTGCACCTTCAATTGTACCTTCAATGCAAGATTCACACGTTGAAGGGGAAGATACGCAAGAGGTGATATCCCCTTGCGGAGATTCGTAAGTATTAAATTTTGAAATATTATCACAATTGTTTCTTTATTTATATAGTTGATTAGTTTATTTAAATATTTTTTTTACTAACCATTTTTTTTATTTCTAATTTTATGATAGATTCACAAATTCTGTGTATGTTATTCATGAGCTGAATAGAATCATTAACAACCATTGGGGAGGAGCATCGATGTCATACACAAGTACTCCAGATGATATCAAAGAGCTATGGTGGAGAGAATTCAAGGTAAATGAGGCCTCTAAGTTTAAATATAAAATTCAGTGTATAATTTAAATATAACAAATTGTTTTTTTTTTTAACGAAAGTTCAATTGGGATGAGACCGAAGAGTTTGAAATAAAAAGAATATTTAATAAAAAATGCGGTCATCACATGCGAGGTGTACTAAATCACGCAAAAAAGAGCCGAAAGAATCCACACTGCATCACCGAAGAAAATTGGCTCAACATTTTAAATTTCTGGGATTCCGATGAGAGCCGACGGAGGAGTGAGCAAAATAAAATAAATCGAGCTTATAATTCTGGGGAATCATCTGCTACTTATGCGGGAGGCTCAATCAATATTGATGAGCATAGAATTAGAATGGTAATTTGGTTCAATTAATATTTTTTTGAATTTAATTCATTTATTTTTTCATTAATTCATCTAACGGTGTTTTGTTTTTAGACCAAGGAAATGGGATCACCGCCATCATTTAGAGAGACTTTCGCACAGATTTTTCAGAAAAAAGACAAGACCTGGAGTGGGGAGAGAGCTAGAACGATTATGGTATGTAATTTCAAAATATTAAATTGTTTTATAAAAACTTTTATTTGAACATATTATACTCAATTTATCATCACAACATTATAATAAGAATTTAATAGATTTGTCTATTCCAATAATTTCTCAAATACTTAAATTGAACTTTTCATTTATAATTCATATATATATATATATATATATATATATATATATATATATATTTCATTATAAAATAAAATTAAAAAATACATAATATCAAATTTGTTACGTCAATTCCAAATGGTTGGTTCATTATGTCACGTATAGTATAATTTTTTCCTTTATTCGATCTGTTATAGTTTCAAACTCGTAATAGTAGTCAAATTTTAATTTCAATTACAACACTCCTCATTATCTAAATATCATTTTAATGGAATAAGCAACTAAATATATAAATATAAGTATGTGTAATTTGAATTCCATAAGTGTATTAAATTTATAATATTTGATTGACAAAGATAATTTTTGTGTCTTATTGTTTACTGTCAATCGCTTAATGAGAAATACAATTTTGTATTCTGATTTTATTTGTTAGATTTTTTATTACATTGTTCAACTGTTAATTGACACTTCTATTTCTTTCGTTGGATATTTTAGTATATTGTTATTTTATTTTTCTTCTAATTTCTTATATGATAATGCGGGAGAAATATGATCAGCTTCTACTTAGAAATTCCAGTGGTAGTGATGATGCTGCAATGTCTGAGCCATCTGTTAATGATATGGCTTTATGGCTCGAGGCAACTGGTGGAGCAAAGCAGGGAAGAGTACTTGGGATGGGCTCGTTGAGCAGAACTTGCAGACTCAGTGGTCTAAGTTCTTCCGCCCAGACACCAGTAAGAGCAGAATTAATGCAAATGAACCAAGAGCTGAGCCACATGAAGGAGCTGTTAGCACAAAAAGACAATGAACTTCAAATCATGCGCGTAGAACAGCAGCGAAAAGACAATTAACTTCAAGCCATGCGCGTTGAACAGCAACGAAGAGACAATGAATTTGAAGAGTTTCGCGCACAACAGAGGCTTATAATGCAGCATTTTCAGTTAGTCTCCGCTTCAAGTTCGATTCCCCCTTTTCTATCTCCTCCAAATGATGGTGATGATGATTATGACATATTTGGTGATGGTGATGGTGACGGTGATGGTGGCGGTGACGGTGATGGTGATGGTGACGATGATGATGATAATGTTTCTTGAAACAATTTTAATTTCACGTTTTTATTTAATTAGACTTCTCATTAGAATTTCAATTTTACTTCTACAAATTTGATATTCTGTAACTTATTTAGTACTGTTTAATATTATTTCATGACGATGGTAGTATTTTTATAATTATTATTTCATTCATACTATTAGATGGTTAGTTCTTTGAATGAGTAGAGACTGCATAAATTTCGTATTCTTGGCTGTTCGATGGTACCCTGGAGGATTTGTTGATGATGATGTTGGTAGTTTAGTTCATAAACTGGTTGGTTGAGACTATCAAGGAGGAATATGATATATATGGAAATTTTGGTGCAAATATTAAACAAATCAAATTTTTTTGTCGCAAATTTTATACATTCGTCGCTAAATTCGTCGCTGATTTTGACATTCGTCGCAAAATTTGTTGCTGAATTTTTAAGATTTCGTTGCAAAATTCGTTGCAAAAGCCGTCGCCGATTTTGTTGCAGAATTGCGACAAATTATATCACAAATAAATTTTGTTGCAAATTGCGACGAAAATAATTTCGTCGCAAATTTTGTTGCAAATATTAGCGACAAAAAAACTATTGTTGGAAATTTGCAACGACAAAATTTGTCGCTAATTTGTGACAAAAAATATTCGTCGTTGTGTTGGTCGCAAAATTGCAATAAAAAAATTTTTGATACTAATTTATCCGACGAATTTTCCGACAGAGAATTTTGAAACATACTATTTCGTCGCAAAATTGGTCGGAAAATTGCAACAAAAAAATATTGGTTGCTAATTTGTGCAACAATTTTTCCAACAAATATTTTATTGTTGGAAATTTTTCCGACGAAATTTTTCGTCGCAAATTTTGTAGGAAAATTGTAACTAAAAAGTTTTTGTTGCTAATGTTTGCGACGAATTTTGCGACGAACTATAATCTGTCGCTAATTGGCGACAAATATCATATTTTTTGTCGCAAAATTTTGCGACGAGTTATTAGCGACAAATTCTTTTTTGTCGAAAAATTGATCGCTAAATAATTTAGCGACGAATATTTCTTAAATTTTTGTCGCAAAATTTGTGACTAAATACAAGTTTTTTTGTAGTGCGCCCTGACTGGCAATTGGCCTCCCCACCAACCCTTGTTAGCACAACAAAGGGAAGTAAAATTATCCAAATCATCTAAATGTTGGACGAGAATCTTAATCTCAAAAATGTGATCGACATAACAAAAAGAGATTCATCTGAACTCTAGATAAGATGCATGAAAACAAAAAATTAAAAAAAAAAAATTATACAAGAAAGAACCAGAATTGTGAAGATTCCAGACCATCTTAGCTGGAACATCTTATGAGATACGGGATCAAATTTAATGGAAGTAAACTCAAAGTCTCTAGATCATTCAATTTTTAGGGGGTGAAAAGGAAGTTCCATGAAAAAAAACAGCATGATGAAATTTGATACAAGAGTGGAGCATTCTGCAAGGTTGATAGATAAAATAAAGAATAACATATAAAAAAGACTAGGTATCAACATTCAATATACATTCTAAAAAAGCACACAAGACCTATCCTGTATAGCTAATGAAACAACAGATGTACAAAGACAAAAACATTATTTTTGAAGTGTGGTTCACACTAGAACTTGCCTTTTGTCTCCAATAAAAATTACCGTAACCACATCCCCAAATTAGCATCACTTCTTTTGTAGAAAAAACAAGTTACAGACCAAGTAGTGTGTACAAAGATTAAAATAGATAATGAGACATCATCTACATAATAAAAAGAAAAGAAAAGAACAATCAAATAACAAAGCATTCCAATCCCTATAATGGTAGTTTGGATCATAATTACCAGATTTGTTAAGGGGTTCAGGAACGCAAGATACACCTGTAATTGCAATCCACAAGAGGGTAGGCTTAGTAAGTATGTTAATTTGTGCACCAAACACCATGTTTACAAGCAAAAGAAAGGAGCAGAGATAAGGCTATGTATTCCATTTTTTATGCATAGTTTTATATGCATGCACACAAGCCCTCGATTTTTCAAGGTTAAGATTCCCGCAGGGACTCTAAAAAACAGAGAGGAAAACAAAAAAAAAAAAAAAAACCAAACAAACAAACAAACAAAACAAAACAAAAACAAAACAGAAGCAAAAAAAAAAAAAAAAAAAAAAAAAAAAAAAAAACAAAACAGAAACCCCAAAAAAGCAACTTTGATAACAGTCTGTCATGAATGGAGGCAGTATACAAGAGATTGGTGGGATTGGTGGGCTGGATGACATAGCAAATTATGAAGCATCTAGAAATCCTGTAAACAGAAAATTGGAAAGGAAGATCAAATGTGAAACATTCGATATAGGAGGGTACACCTAACAGAAGCCCATGATCTAAAGATGACAATATTTAGCAGTTATTTCCAAAAATAAGATGCCCACCCTCAACACACGCAAACAAGGAAACAACCCACCCCCAAAAAAAAAAAAAATATATATATATATATATATATACAAAGAGAGAACACCACCAAGAGAAGATAGATGATCTGACAGTGGAAGTGAAAGATCATGGTTAACCCATATTTCCACAATACACAGAAGCAAAACCACATAGAAGTCGAAACATATTCTTATTTCCCCGAGGGAGAAACCATGTGGCACCAAATGAGAAGAACATAGATGCATAGCTTAGTCTTGAAAACAAGAACTACAATAACAGAAGAAAAATTAAAATAGACAGAGCATCTAGCGTACAAATAGTCCCACTTACTTATATCCTGCAGTTTGAAGGAACATCTTTAACAGTTCAATGGCTGAACACTGCTTCCTGTAGCTATCAGCAAGAACCCTCAAGATACGACCCAGTTTAGAGATATGGCGGCTAAGCAACTGAGACAATATCTCCATTGGAATTTCTGACGCACCTTCAAACCCCATTGTTGCTAACATACGCACTATCACCTTTTGAGACACTTTTAATGCTTGCTCTTCACTAATACGTCTCTTGTTCACTTCAGCCCCGCTTTTCCCTCGAAGCTGAGCTCTTTGATCCATTGCATCAGGCCTAATACCAAGCCTTTCAATCATAATAGGACTCCTAGTCACAACCTGGGGTAGTGTGTCAAGGACTCCATGAAACTCCACTTTCTGGTCATTCGCCACCCTTCTTGTTGGAGAAAGTGCACTGTCAGGTACGCAATTTAAAGCAAAATATGTTTCCGGGAAAAAGTATATCTCATCATCAACTGATTTATTGCCTTCTAAAACAGAATTTCCATCTCCACTCTCCAAGACAGAGTTGGAAAAACCAATATGATCATCCTGAAATGGTGCTCGCCTTCTCTTGTGCAAGAACTTTAAGGTAAGAAAACATTTCATCAGCAGTACGTTTGTCCGAATCCGTCCCCAAATGGTAATTTGTATGGTCTTGCAGCTCTATACTTCTCAATAAATTGACTATACCATGTTTTAGGCAATTCTTCAGGCCTAAACCTATGAGACACATTCTCAATCTCTGGTTCACCATATCTGGATCCAAAACCAGACATATGTTTTACCTGAATTTGCATCCATTTCAACCAGATTATAAACGAAAAGGCTAGAAAGTTGAGGAAAAGAAAGAAACACACCACAAGAAATTTATTTAACACATTAAATATCTCAGGAATGGAGTGTAAAAAACCATAAATTGGCAAAGAATAACCACACACACACACACACACACACACAAAAGTTGAAGGCCCAGGTGAAATATTTTGAGCGAACAGGCTTGTCTGATGATTTAAACATGAACAATCTCAAATCCCACTTACCCTAAAAGTCTAAACAGTAGCAATGTTCTGATAAAATTTCCTCATTCTATTTGTAGTGCACCTATGCATCAGTTTTTGTTGTGCTATACAATGATGTCAAAGGTGTTTAGCTAGTTAAAATCTGTGACGAAAGAGGCACCAAACACTGATTTTATGCATAACATGGCTTCAGAAAAAATGAATTAAAAATGTCCTCTCACTTCTGAATCCCTTTTTCCTAATCAGGGCAGAAATAATGGAATGAAATCTATTAAAGAAGGCCTTTCTGTTTCTCCCTTTGGCTTTTACACACCCAACATTATGGAAAGTACAAGTGAAAATGCTGCTTTAAGTCATAGAATCCAAATTGTGGGTAGCGATTTCCAAGTGAGGCATGCCACTATAGAGTTCTTTGGGGATTTTCATGCTAATGGGGAGTTTGCTGCAAGTTTGAACTATACATTCTTAGTTCAACTCCCAAATAAAGCCTCATCCCATTAGCACAGCAGGCAGTGTGTGTTGAAGAACAAGGCAATCAACCATTCAAGGCTCAAAACCAAGTCCTCAATACCTCAAAATGAAGCCAAGTCATGGTCTAAACCGTCTGAACAACACTGGCCAAAACTACGCAGAATGCTGCCCAGAAAATGTATCCAGGCTGTCCAGATTCTAGGTCACTTTGGTGGGCTGTTTCATGAAGCAAGAAAAGGCCTTTCTTTGGGATGGTTAGAGGGAGTAAAGATCAACAAAAGGAGTCCAAAATGAAAGCCCAAAGAAGCTTAGAAAAGCCCAAGAATACAGCCCAAACAGCCAAGGGTATTTTGGGTAGAATTTATAACGGCTAGTTTTGTGTCTACCGGCTAGTTTATGAGTTTACTAGCTAGTTGAGCCTCAGTCCTATATAAATGTCTCACCTCTCAAATGTTTTGTCCTTTGTCTAAACTCTCCGCACTCTTGTAATTTTCTCTCAAGGGACAATCCTCCTTTTGTAATGCATTCTTGAAATACAATATAAAAAGCTCTCATTCATTTTTATTCAAACACTTGTGCTCTTGATATCATTATTATAACATGGTATCATAGCAGGCCACAATTCCAACCTCTTCACACGATTCCTTTCAAACTCACCCTTTCTCCTCCATAGTCCTAAACTCAACCAACTACTATCAATGGGCACAAGGAGTAAAAAGGTCTCTCAATCTAAGAGACCTCTTAGAGCACATCACGGAGGAGGCTATGGAGAAGTCTAGCCCAAGTACAAAGAGTGGAAAAAAAAAGGAAGACCAAGTGCTCGTGCTGCTGTCCAACTCAATGGACCACACTCATTGCATGCAGGTCACTAGTGCTCCAACGACTAAAGCTGACCAAATGTATGGTATATATGGGCAAAAATCCAACTTGGGGAGAATATACGAAATCAAACAACTAATAGGGGGTCTCAAGAAAGAGGGAAAGACACTCACCCAAATTATCAATTTGGTATATCAAATGTATGGTATATCAATTTTAAAAAAAAATTTAAAAATTGATATATTTTAAGATTATTGATTTATATTATAAGTTATTTTTAAAAAATTATATTGTATTATAAATTTACCAAATTATCACCTTACCGTCCTAGTCATACAAAAATATTAATTAATCACTATTATTAATTTAACAAGATTTAACTATATATATTTATGATATTCCTTTTGAATCGCCCCCAAAACGAAAAGATCTTGGGAAATATAAATTACATTGTATAAGAATTTGAATTTGAAATCATCAGAGGGAATAGAGATTTATGCCACTAGTCTGTCCTATTAGAGACAGATTATAAGTTTTGTGAAAGAGGAAAAAAAAAGACCGGATCAATCATTGGACAGGACAAGCAGGCCTTTGTCTGGGTCAGGATTGTACAGTCAATTAAAACTCTCCTAACTCACTTGGGCCTAGGATTTTCTATTGGACCAACTCAGCCCCAAAAACAATAATATTTTTTATTTTTATAATCTATTGGTATTCGATAATCATATTGAATCTAACTAAATACGATTTAATTCGAATTCAATTTTTAAAAGATAAAACTCTCTCAATATCTATTTTCTCCATACACAATAATCGAATATGAGATTTCACTTAAAGGATACCAATGCTTTGCCACCAGCCAAACTAGACATTTTTTTTAGTACTATACCAATTGGTATTCGAAGTCATATTTCTGTTAATCCGATCCAAGACTTGTATTGGTCTATTTAAGAGGTTATTCTCTTAATATAGTTTGTTTCATGTATAAATCGTAAGTCAAATTTGTGATTTTGATTAAGAAATTTAATATCATATTTTATTAAATCAACTTACAATAAGTGGATAAACCAGGCATTGGTATTAGACATTGGTATAACATTTTAAGAAAGTTGAAGTTCTTTGGATTTTCATGGGCAAAAACAAATAATCAAGAAAGATAAAAACGAATTATTTTATTAAGAAAATCGTAGGTTCTATACTAAAAAATATTCCCGGTTTGATGCATAAAAAATATAATTACTATGTTGAAATAATTTTTGATGGGCAAATACAATGAAAGAAATGTAAATATGATAGGGTTTGGCGGATTTTCTAATGGCTCGAACTCTCCTCTTTAGTAAATGTCCTAGCGCAAGGAAGATAACTTAAGTTTGAAAAATATTTTACAAGCGCAAACAATAACCATTTTAAATGAGATAACCACTCTAACGGGACAATTCATAATCTTTTCAACTGTTTGTGTTTTTTATTTTAATTTTTAATAAAATAATAATGAGACATTTAATTGTTTTTCTTAGGTAAATATTATATAGTGGATACTGGTTATCCTAATTTGAAAAGTAAAGGTGAATGATATCATCTTCTAGGGTTTGGAGGAAGCATGCAGCCAGAAGGTATAAAAGAATTTTTTTTTTTTTTTTTATATAAGGAGACGTAATCAAGTGAGATCGAATCGAGAAAAAAAAATAAAAGTATGGAATTTCTACAACTTGAACTATCCTGAGAGAAATAGTTGCATTCTTCACTAAGAATATTTTCATTGATTAAACAGAAAAACTTATTATTGCAACAACGATGTTTTATAACTTCATTAGAGCAGGTGAAGTTTGACAAATGCGATTGCAATGTTAATTATATTCCAAGAAAGAAAAATGATTAAAAAATAGGTTCATCTACACAAAGGTCAGTCGTCACAATAGGAAGGGTTCTACGTCTCTTAATCAAATGCTCGGATTCGAGTTTTTTTGGGAACTGAAAAGATTACTTTAAGAGATATTCTCCTCTATAAGAGACTCAATAATCAAGTCGACCCAAATTAGTAAAAACGAAACTTTGAATACCGAGAGTTAGGAACCAATAAAAAAATAGGTTCATCCGCCGTAAGAACATATGATAATGGCTGCCACATAACGTCAGAATTGATGGGAAAATAGAAATTACTAATTTATTATTTTTTTTAGGAAGCCTTAAAAAATGTATAAACTTTAAATATATAAATAAATATAAGTTTTCTATAATATTTTTGAAGTTAAAATATTTATATTTAAATTTATGAATGTTTTAAAATTATTTATAAACTATTTATTTTATAAATTATTTTTGAAACTTTAATTTCAATTGTTTTTTATTGTAACTTTATTAAATATTAGAATCTATTTAAGTTGTTTTGTTGAACAATTTACTTACATAAGATAACTTTTTTTAAAATAAAATTGTCGAATAATTTATCACTTTAAACTCTTATTTTTCACACTAGGTTATTTAAAATAAATAAATAAACAGAGTTTAAACTTTTTCTTGTGGCTAGCTTAAAATAAAAGCCCAAGAAGGTAGCTTTCAGTGAAATAAAAGAAGAAAACCTTTTAACTTTTGGATAGCTTGTGTCTTTTGATTTATATGATGCACATATCCAGAGTAATTGCAAGTAAGGTAGACCCTTAAGAGAACCAACTTCTCACGATACCTGTTTTTTTTCATACCCAAAAGTAGTATTCGAGATTTTGTTTAAAATACCGAAACAACTTAATTCTTTTCTCTTGCAACCTAGCTGGGTCAGTGGTTGTTCTTATCCTCTTGCCTTTGCAATTTGCGAGGATAAATGTTCCTGCACTCGTTAAGATGGGACAGAGACTTCTCTTCTACACCTCCTTTCTTTTGTTGGTTATACGAAATTCGAATCCCAGAATACAGTTTTTTGGAAAAGGAGTTATGATCGATAAACTGTTCATTTGGAGACCTTGGACACCTCCTTTCAATTAAGTGGGTTTGGCATATCCGATTTGATCATGACACTGATTTGAAATATAAATATATGATATTATTTTAACAAGTTTAACATGAAAGTATGATATGGTGCTTCATGACATTGGTTACTAACTCCTCATGTATATAGTGACTTTGCATCATCAAGATGTATTTCCTTTTGTATGTTGTGTTGCTGCTAAATGTCATGCTTATCATCATACAAAGTTCAAGGAATGGATAGAACATTGTTAATCAACTGATCCAAAATGTGGGTTTCTCCCATTTTTTTTAACTAACCCACTTTTGTTGATCTTCCCACAACATCTCTCTCTCTCTCTCTCTCTCTCTCTCTCTCTCCCCCCCCCCCCCAAACAGGCACACAGAGTAGGTTGTTGCCCCACCTCAACATTTGGACTAGCTACCGAATCCAGTAACAAACTAGAAAGTGAAAGCTCCAATGAGAGGACACAATCTTCGGTTTGCTCCCATATTAAAACCACTTCTCACTTCTCTCTCTCTGTACCCTTTATTAAAAACACAAAGAGGGTCCAACTAGATGCAACCATATTGCACTTGGATTGTACTCATCCCCAGTCGAAAGGGGATAAAAGTAAAAATCCTAATAGAAAATCTTGACCAGCATGAGTTTAGGGTCATAGAATTTAGTTAAGGAGATAATTCTCCAACTGAAATCTTGACATTGGTGAGGTTGATGGAACTGACCCAAACCATGTTTTTGGATTTCGTAGATCAGAAACAAATTTCAAAGTCATACTAACGGGTTTAGTTCACCCACTATTTTACAATGTCTCCTCACGCTTCAAATCTCACTTCTTCTTTTTTTGCATGGGAATTGTGATTGCTTTGTTTGCTTAAGGGCCACACAATCAACTCTATATCCAATTTTCTTACCTATGATATTTTTACGCTACGCATCTCTCATAATTTTCATGTGATTTTTTTTTCACATAAGAGTGGAAAAGAATGAAAATGATATAAATCTTTTTTTGTGTGTGTTGGGCGTTGCTAACTTTTTTTATATTATAACCATTATTATCCAATAAATATATTAAATTTGACTAAAATTTGATTCGATACGAGTTTATCGCTTAAATGGTAAAACTCTATCGACATCTATTTTTGTTATGTATAAAATTCGAATTTAAAATTTTGTTTAAGCGATACCGGTACATAATCGCTAAACCAACTAGACATTATTATTGCTTATCACCATTAGAATAGCCTTGATTTTGTTGAGACCGGAGATTATGTAATAGTAATTATACTGGATAATTGCATATAAAATATGAAAATAATTGGTCAACTATGACTTTAAGAAAATTAAAAACCATTTTGATTTGGAAATATAGTTTTTTTTTATTAAATTTTAATATGCATATTTTAATCAGTTGAATTCCTTTCCTTTTTTTTTTTTTTTCCTAATAATATCATATTGGATTTCTCTTTTTGTCATGCCTATATTCTCTTTTCTTCATAACTGAGATAGCACTTTCCACCCCCCATAACTCTAACCAGTTGAATTTGAATTGGAACTTTTTTAATACCATCTCATGAGTTTTTTATCGACTAAATTATTTAATAATTATTTAACAAATATTTAAATTTAATTTCAAGTATTTAAACTTTTCATTTTAATTTGTATAGCAATTATATGCAAGATAACTATTTTATTTTTATAAGAGGAAAAATGCTTCACGATTGAAGCAATTTCATTTAATTTTAATCCCAAGTATGTTTAACACAAACGCACAAGAACTAAATGAATTTAAAATGACATATAACAAAAAGGGTCCCTCTTTTCCTTTGCAAGAATTATATCATTTTCAGTGACCCACAACAAGGTTTGGGTGATCAACAAGGGAAACATTTGTCGGCATCGACATAAATTCAGATAGTGATACTAATGAAATTATTAGAGTCATTGTGGGTGGAATGTCAATGAATTGTGTCTTCTAAGCAAATATGAGATACCAAGCCTTTGTTGCTATCCTCCTCATATTTTTTAAATAAAATTTTAAATTTAAATTTTATATAAAAAATAATAATTATTGAGAATGTTTTTTCTTTGCCTAATTCATAAATTAGATTTAATTGATTTAAACGGAATCAATTTTTTTGTCAAGTGTGGAATAAAAAGAAATAAATGTCTATAGACGAAGCCACCAAATTCAATCAATTCACTTGCATTACTGTCTTTCCAGATTATTCTCACCATCCCCATGAGATGTTGCTATTTGTCGCCACAATTAAAGCCATCGCAATTCAGTATGAGCTACGACATGTTTTCTAAGATTATGATAACGTTTTTATAGGAGAATTAATTATAAAGGATTAAACTTCTTAATCATATTACGAATTTATAAGAGAAAATGATTGAATATAAATTGAAATTATAGATAAATATATTTTAAAATTAATTTAGATTTATATCAGAACGATTCATCACCTAAATAATTCAATTAATAAGTTATTTGATCGGAATATTTAAAATACAAAAAATACTTACATATGGTATTCATTTATCTAGAAAAAACATACTATAGGGTTACTAGAAATATCTTGATGAAGAAGGGATTTCCGTCATATACATTAATATCATCAAATATATATATATATATATATATATATATGAGAGAAATGTTACAAATATAAGAATTTGAGGGAAAAGTAAGTGATAGCTTCCCAATTAATATTAGATTTTATCAAAATTCAGTATTAAAGCTCATTCTTTTAGAAATAGCGATAGATGAAATTATAAAAAATAATTCAAAATAAAATATCATAATATATACTTTTTGTAGATGATATAGTGTTGAAATATGAAACTAGAAAGAATATTAGCGCGAAATTAGAATTATAGAGAGATACACTAAATCTAGAGAATTTAAATTGAGTCGATCAAAAACTGAATATATCGACTATACGTTTAGTAATAATTATTAGAATGATAAAAAAATAATTAAATTAAAAGGATAAGATGCACAAAAAAGTGAATATTTTAGATATTTTGGATTTATCATTCAAAATGATGATAATATAAATGGAGATGTGAATTATAGAATTCAAACAAGTTGGAAGAAATGGATAAAGATATTTGAAGTTCTTTGTGATAGCATGATGTTACAGCATTTGAAAGTGAAGTTTTACAAAATTATAGTAAAATCTGTACTATTATATGGTATTGAATGTTGGATCATTAAACAAACAATAAGAATAGAAAATAACAATAAGTAAAATGAGGATAGTAAAGTAAATATGTAGTAAAATTAGAAAAGATAATATTAGAAATAAATAGATACGTATTAAGTTGTGAATGAATTTAATAGTAGATAAGATACGATGGTATCATTTGCGGTGATTTAGACATATGCAACGCAAATCTAAAAACGCACAACTTAGGAGTACCGAGAGTTTAAATATACGATATTTAGTAAAATATCGAGATAAATCGTTAAAAATTTATGAGAAATAGAATAAGTTAAATCATCTCTTTTGTTATTGTAAGGTTATATAGATAATTTTTTTTTTGTTATTTTCTCTATTGTATTTAAAATTTTTAATTATCTTATATTTGTCTATCAAATGGTTAATTTCAAAATTTGAAATCAAAATTCATACTGTTATTATTGTATGATAATGTTTTTAATACAAAAAAAAAATTATTGATTTACTGGTTTTTTATTATTTTTTACAGAATAATTAGTCTCATACTTTACAGTGTTCAAAAATATTATATATCAAAATAAAATCAATTATTAAAAAATATTATATATTAAAATAAATCAATAATTGATTCAATTTTTTATAATATTTGATTTTCTTTATTTTTATATTTGTAATAATAAATTTTTTATATAAATACTTATTGATTTTATTAAAACATTGAATCATGTTTAATTTTTTTTAAGTTACTCAATTTTTTAATATATACAAAATATTCTATTTTATATAAAAAATACTTCAATTAAAAAAAAATGTTGCATTAGAAATAAAATATAATATTAATAAAAGTAGAAAAATCTAAAGACAAGTAGAGACAGATGACAAATTCACGTGAGTTAGTATAGATTTTTCTAATACAATGATATTTCTTATTATAATAGAAAGAAAAAAATGGGGAGTGGGGGGGGTGTGTGGGAGGGCATGTCATGTTGGATAGGAACAGTGTGTTACTGTTTCCTCTTTTTTTTTTTTTGCTTATTTTGGGTTTTTTTTTCCTTTTTATACTTCTTTTTTTTCACCATTCACATTTTCTTTCCTTTTTTTACTATAATAAAAAGAAACAAACAGGGAGGGAGGTGTGGGAAGGCGTGCCACATCGAATGGGAACAGTGTGCTACGATTTTCACTTTTTTTTTCTTTTTTTGGGTTTCTTTTTCTTTTCTCTTTTTTTTATTTCTTTTTATTTTCACACATTTATCCTTTTTTGCTTTTTTTTACTACTTTTTTAGAAAGAAACAAATGAGAAGGGGGTGTGGGAGGGTGTGTCGGATGGGAACAATGGGCTACTGTTCCATCCCTTTTTTTTCTTCTTTTTTTGGGTTTCTTTTTCTTGTTCCTTTCTTTTTTACTTTTTATTTTCACCCATTTACTATTTTTTTGTTTCTTTTTTTTTATCTCTTTTTTTTTCACTCTTCACCATTCTCTTTTTTTTATTTATTTTTTTGGGATTTCTTCTTATTTTTTTTACTTCTTTTTTTTTCACCATTCACTCTTCTTTTTTTGTTCTTTTTTTTTTTTCGAATTCCACTGTTAGCGGTTTACTTCTTTTTTTTACCCATCACCATTTGCTTTCAATTATTATAACAAATATATATATAAAAAAAAAAAAAAAAAAAAAAAACCTAGGCCAAGGCTGCACCTTATGTGGCCAAAACCCTCCTAGTATTATATATATATAATTCTTATTACGATCTTTGTCAACGATTCTGTTAAATTTCTATGAGAAAAAAATTTTATTATATAAATTTTTATGATTTAATATTACTAAAAGTAGCTCAATCATTTTTAGAACTTACTAAAATTAAACTTAAAGCTTAAAACTTATTGTCAAAAAAGGCTTTATTATTTCTTTTTTGCAATATTATTATATAAATCTACGTACTAATTTTATATATATATATATATATTTTTTTTTTTTTTTAATTTTTTATGGTTTTACTTTATTAAAAATCAATCGACATTTTTATTTCTTTTTTATATATAAGAGGAACTCAAATTCGAAATCTCTAAAAAAAAGAAGATGGTGTCAGATGAGTTATAACAACTTAAACTCATGAAACTTATAATTAGAAAAAAAATGCTAAATGGGAAAATATATCATATTTTTTTTTTTGCAATAGTTCTTTAATAATTGAAATTATTGTTTCATCTCTGAAATCATATTGTGAGTCAGAAAAATATCATGATTTTTTTTAGTATAAGGAAATGTAATAAAGCAGAATCGAATCGGAGGAGAGATGATGGAAGTAAGGAAATTCTACGTTTGAACTATTTCTGAGGGAATTTCAAAAGCATGCTGAAGGGAAATATCAAATACAGATAAACTTGGTATATGGTGGCTGAAGGGGAATATCAAAAGTATGCCGGTGAATCAATACTGATAAATGAATGTGACTATGAAAATTTTAATTTTTTGATCTAAGTGTTGGTAGAATTTCTAATTCTCATATTGGAACAAATGATCCAAAAGTATTTTAAATTAAGTTGAATTTGAAATTGGAATTCATGGGGACCCAATTTATGAAGTACAATTGCAGTAGGACAGCTTTTTCACAGTGGCGAAGCCAGGAAGGGGAAAGAAAGCCCCCCACCTAAATTTTGAAAAATATATATATTTATCAATATATTTTTTAAAGAATTATTTAAAAAAATGACAAGAAATTTTATAATATGACTAAAAATTCTAAATTTATCACTTAAAAATCTTTAAAATGTTTTCAAATCTTCTCTTAATATTACTTTTTTCCCAAAAAAATAAAAATTATAACCTTCAGTCACTACCATTTGTCTTCTAAAATAAATTTCTCATCTTACCTTTACTCTTTTATCTGTAAATTCTACAAAACGTTAATTTGCAGGGGAATGTAATTGAAATGTCCAATAACTTAATTGGCTTCTAAATTATTATTGGGATTGTTGTAGAGATGCAATTAATATATATCATACTCACCATCTCTGGGTTTGAATCCATTTTTTCTAAAAGGAAAAATTATTTATAAAGGCGTGCTTTATATATAGCAAAACAAAGAAAAAAAATTAAAAATTAGTTTCCAAATCAAATTAGCAACTGTTAATCCATCCTTTTTTTTATATAAACTATCATTATTTGATAATTATATTGAATCTGATTAAATCTGATTTAAAGTATTGAGTTAGACTTTTAAAAGAGCAAAACTCTCTTGGGATTTGTTTTCCTTATACACAAAATACCCGATACCCTATTTAAGGAGATCTGATGTCGAATCATTGAATCAATTTGGCATTGATTATCAATTGCTCCTTGTTACATTATCTAGTTCACCTTAAAAAGTCAATTAGTTAGACATGTTAGGTTAAGAAATTTAAGATATTAAAAAGTGGAAACATAAATAATAACATGGTAAATCAGCTGACAATTAATGCAGGGAATTGGGTTGGAGAATAGATTAGTCAGGCAGCCTAAATCAAGAATTTAATTGATTTATTTTTCAAGAGGCAATTGAATGAAAAACAAATTTCTTGGCCTCTTTGCGAATTCTTCATTATTTGATGGGTTGACTTAATAATTTTCTATAACTTTTTTTCTCCGATCCACATAATTTTTATTATACTTTTTATTTTTTTACCATAAAAGACACTAAAATAAGGTAGAGAATCACCATCTAAAGCAAATTATTTATCTTCTACATTAAAAACATATATTAAATTTAGGAAAATGGGGTCTTCTAAAAATTTTAATTTTCAAAATTTGGTTAAAAAAAGGCTATTTTATTCTTTTCTTGTGACCAAAATTTCTAAACTTTTAACAATTAATTACGAGTACTGATATTCATATTACCAATTTTTACTATGGTGTCTTTCTAAGTAGAGATTAGCCTATTTTCTCCCTCATGACTCTGTCCTTCTTTTTCAAGTTCCAACTTGTTGAGAAATATAAATGTTCAAGCTATCTAGTTTTCAATTTTAATTTGAATTTTTGGGAATTCTTAGGTTTTCATTAAATGAAAAATTGTTCAGATTTTCACTAATTAAAAAAATAATAATTCAAAATGTTTACCCAAAATCAAAAGAGAGAGAGGGGAGGGGGTGAAATTGCCATCAATTTGTAAGAAATAAGTTAAGTGCCTATCTAACTCTATTTATTTAGAAGTGAGTTTTTGATGATGGGATGTTCCGTTGACCCATCATTTTGGTAATAACAAAACACTAAATTGGTACTTTAACTATCATTTCAGCACACAATTCTTACAATTCAAACGTGAACACTTCGTATCTATTTTTAAATGATGATTTGAACTTTAAATTTATTCTTAAATAATTTCTATAACTTTGATTATAATGGGTTATTATAAAAAAAATATTTTATTATAAATCATCTGTATTCGATAACAATGTCATATCTGAATAAATTTAGTTCAAACTAAACATATATTTTCATTTTATATAAAACTCGAATTCAAAATGTTATTTAATAGATATTAATATTTAATCGTTGAATTTGATATTATAAAATATATTTTAAATTGATCTTAGTGTTTTCGGTTAATGAACTTTATTAAGGTTTTATATCTTTGATTTTTTGCTAACTTTACCCTCAAATTATGCATAAAACTCATTTTTCCCCCCCTCTTTGCCAAAATCTAAGTTATATCGATGGTATATGATTTGTGTATAAATGATAACAATAGAAATTCTTATATTAAAAATGAAAAAACATGGGACAAGACAAGACAAATACCATTTTGCAAAGCAAAAGCGACAGCTTGACCTTTGGCCTTGGCTTGGCAAGTAATAGTAAGAGGACAATCACAGTACCAAATACCAATGGTCGTTGGGCAGTTAAATTGGGCCAAAAAACCTAAAAAGCGATGGTTATGGCAACAATCTCGAGGAGGAACATTAACGGCTGTGATTGCATAAGCGGATCAAATTACTGTCCAAACTTCCTATAAATGAAGGCATCTTATTCCAATCATCCCACGTTGGTTTTCTCGGTTCCCATACTTACCTTCTTCCTTCCACTTCCATTTATCAATCTCCTCCTCCTAAAGCTATACCCTCTCTCTCTCTCTCTCTCTCCTCTCAAAAGCTGTACTTCCTTTGGGATTATTTCAAGCTTTTCCGAAGTTTGTAAAATAGAAAAGCTAGAGGAAGATAGAAAATGGTCTCTGCACAAGACAAGTGTTGAAATCAAGCTTTACAAATTATCCCCTCCCCCAAAAAAAAGTGTTTAGAGATTGATCAAAATTCATTGTAGTCACCAATGGTTTCTTTAGAAGCAGAGGAAATCTCTGAAAATCCAAAAACAGAGGAAATCCATGAATATCCAAAATTGGAAGAAAATCATGAAATTCCAATTGCGGAGAAAACCTCTGAAAACCCAAAAACAGAGGAAATCCGTGAAAACCCAAAATTGAAAGAAAATCATGGAATGCCAAAGGTAGAGGAAACATCTGAAACCTCGGAATCAGACGAAACCCATGTAAACCCAGAAATAGAATCGACAGAAATTAGAGAAAAACTCGACATTAGTGAAGGACAAGTCTCTCCGAGAGGAATTTTCGAAATACCAATTTCGGGGGGAGACTCAGATCAGAGTAGCAGCAGTTGGAGCTCTGAAAATTCAACTTCTCAACAAGCTCTTGTTTCACGTATTCATCACGGTTTGCGATGGAAGAACATAATGGAATCTTTCAAGAAGAAGTCTTCGAGAAAGTTGTCCTCATTTCATTTTCTAGGAAATAATGAGAATTCAAGGAAGAATATGAGGAGGAGATTGGCTAGAATTCGTAGCGCAGATGATGGAATTGAATCCGGAGGAAATCCTATCCCTAAGCCGTCGTGGAGGAGCTTTGATTATGAGGAACTCGCAGCTGCAACCTATAATTTCAGCTCTGGTGAGATTCAGTCCTTTTGCTTCTCCTCTGCTTTTCTTCTCTCTTCCGTTTTTCGATTCAGAGCATACTCTGTTTCCATCCATGGATAAATTGGAATTTCAATTTTTGCACACCCAAAATATTTTTGGATAATGTTTTTTTGTCCAATAATTTAGTGCAACGTGATTTTTACTATCAAGTACTCAAATTTAACCATAATATAATTTGATTAATTATGAAGCATTGAACAACATTATTTATTACCTAAAAAAGTTTATTATTTTATCCTATCCTTTTTGATAAGTTCTTACTCTAATTATAGAAAAGATTTTTGGAAACCTTTCACTTGCGAGAAAAAGGTAATTTCATTTTAAATAAAAGTATCCGTGAGAATCGATAAATTTTTAAAATGCCACGAAACTTTATTATTGTTTAGGAAGCACATAATAATTTTTAATGTATTAATTATATTTTTAAAAGAAATATAAATATTCTTTTGTAGAAGTCAGAGCCCGCATCAATGGAAGATTTCAGAGGGGGCTCTATTTGGGTCCCCACTTAGGAGTTGAGAATTTCGAACCATTTATGTGGTTATTCGGACCAGATGTACTAGGTAGAGGTAGAGCTGACCTCCTGACCAAATATTAATGGTTGCCTCATAAATTTCCACCTAGGACCATCCAGATTGATTGAGGTGAAGGGCTTCTAGATGTGTAATAAGTGTTAATTCCTTATTCACCCTGGTTCAAATTTTAAAATTTTTTCTTTATATGTTCTACTAGTTTTTAAATCACCTGCGCTCATAAATGCAGGATTAGAGCCTTTGAACCTAAGATTGGTGTTACCAAATAAATAAACTCACTAATTTAGGTTAATAAATAGAAGAGGTATTTCCTTTCATTTTCACTCAAACGTACGATGGATGTATACCAGGTTAATTTTGAAATTTGTCGTCAATTGTTCTTTTCCAGTGAAGGTCTTCCATATTTTGCATTTTTGCTTTGTTTTCCTCTTTTTGATTATGAGTAAAAGGCCAAAAACACAAGGCCCTTTGGCGCCAGGCGCCAAAAATGGACCCAGGAAGATTTCTTTTTCCCCCCTCCTAGGTTGGTCTAGGTCTAGTTCTCAATTCTCTCAATAAAGAGATTGTCAAAGGGTATGCTCACAAATTGTTGACTTGAAACATAACAAGAAATTAATTCTTTTTTAAAAATAAAAATGGAAAATAACTTGGCAAGAAATTTTACCTATTCAAGTTTTCCTTTCGGCCATTAATATCTAATTGCAATTTATTATTTAATTTTGTTTGACATTTCAGTTCTACTTTGTAATTGCAAAGATCTTGGTTTGAATCCATGTGCCTTCTTTGCATTATTCATGTGAACATAACATATGAAAAAAAAATCAAAATTGGTCAGAGCCGCCCTGCAATTGAAGCTATTGAATTAAACTTTCTTTGTTGTCCTGGAGAAGAGAGAGACCTTTTTGACTATACAAGAAATTTTGTGGGATAAGAAAGTGACATCCTTAGATTTTTTATGACTTCACCCACAACACCATCAAGCATGAAAAAGATAATATAAAAATCCCAAGTATGTCTCAATCTATGAAGTAGTAGTTGGTGGCTTGGCTCCACCTTCTACTCAAATAGTGCAATTGATTCGTCTTTTTGAGATGAGATGGTTTCAGTTTGGTTGACTACACTTGGTTTCCTTTTTTGAAAAGAAATGGGTCCACAGACAAAACCTCCCCCCATGTTTTTGAGCCTTTCAAGGCAAAATCTATCCAACATAGACCCGCCAAACCCGGCTTTGATTCTGGTCTAGTCCTAGATTTTTTCCGTCCCTAGAATATGCGTTGCTCTCACTTTGCTTATTTGCAGCTCTTCCTTTATCCTTTTCACAAGGTCAATATAGCCCCAAAACCAAAATGTGTTTACATTGGCTAAACTGTTCTTTTGTGGGTCCAATATTATCCACATGTGACTTGATTAGCCAAACGTATATTTGTCCAAAACTAAAGTTTAGATGAAGTTATGAAAAGGGTTCCCATGTGACCTCTAGCCATGTCATTGGAGAACATCACAAAATTTCAAATTTCTGTGGACCTAACTTTCTGAGCCTGAACTCAATCTATAATTGCTCTGCTTATAGTTAGTTCCATATACTCCACATTCATTCTTCCATTCCCACCTAATCATTTTGGTGGTAGCTTTTGTTGTCACAAGTATTGTTACTTTATTTCACCTAATGATTTTGTTACTAGCTTTTGTTGTCAACTATAAGGATTGTTACTTGGTACAAAATAGACATTCTCCAAAACATGACTTTAGTCAAACATGTAAATTTAGCATATAAAAAATTTAATTAAGATTAGATACATAAATTTTTATGACTATGTTACAAATTCTTATTCTGAATTTGTGTTTTCAAAATTTTCCAAATTTTGTGGAATTTATATCTGTTTGAAAAAGAAACCACGCTGCTGAATGATATTTAAGTGAACAACTTCATCTTGTCAAGCTATGAAGTTGATAGTTTTCCTTCTTGAGTTTGATGAGTATATACTTGTATGAAACTATGGCAGAGAAGTTGTTAGGGAAAGGGGGGCACGCGGAAGTGTACAAAGGATGCCTGGCAGATGGGCAACTAGTGGCAGTGAAGAGGCTTATAAAGAAAGAGAAAGAAGAGAGTGAGAGAGTTGGGGATTTCTTATCAGAGCTCGGAATCATAGCCCACATCAACCACCCCAATGCAGCTCGTTTGCTTGGCTTTAGCACGGACGGTGGCCTCCACCTTGTTCTCCAATTCTCTCCACACGGCAGCCTAGCCTCCGTGCTGCATGGTGATGCCTTCATCTCTCATGGGTTGATCATTGTTCAGCTTTTGCATAGGTGAACTAATGAATGAGAAATTGTAATTATTGCAGGCTCAGATGAGAGTCTAGATTGGGAGACACGGTTTAAGGTGATTGTAGGCATAGCAGAAGGATTGTGCTATCTACACCATGGTTGCCAAAGGCGCATAATTCACAGAGATATCAAAGCCTCCAACATATTGCTTACCGAAGATTATGTCCCTCAGGTGTGCCTTGGTATCTGTATCACATCTTTATGCAGTTTCTTGCATCTTGAGAGTCCTTGGGTTTTTTCACTTATCTCCACAGGTATCTATACTTATTAATGTGAATGGCTTTTAGATCGTTATTCAACCATCATCATTTCTTATTAAACAAAATGTTAAATTGATTGAAATCTGTTGGATGATGATCGAACGGGTACCAACCAAATGGGTTTTATACCCATCAGAGGGTGAAAAATCTCTGAAACTCAAATTTTAGGGGCACCAAACCACTTTTGGTACAAAAATACCTTATTTGGGCTCAAAACAAGGATCTTATGTAGAAAGCACACTTGTCCAAAACAAAGTATCTGTTTTATGCCAAAAGTCTTGATTAAAAAAAGGAGATAGTCTTGTGGTGTAACAATTTCTTGGATCTGGCCGAAAAGGCTTGATTTCGTTCAATTCGTGTACTCTTTCTTCTGGGTTATAGTCTAAAACCTAACCTATACTTTATGCCATAAATATTCCATCTGCACCTGAGACTTTCCTGCTTTTTCTATTTAGTTTGAGTTTCAAGATTTGGTTAATATTTATGCAGATTTCTGATTTTGGACTAGCTAAATGGCTCCCGGACAAATGGGCTCAACACATTGTCTTCCCAATTGAAGGCACCTTTGGGTAAAATATGCACTTCTCTGAATTCCCATCCATGTGTTAAGGTTATAAGCATTTTCACATGGGAATTGATTTGGTTTCAGATATTTAGCTCCAGAGTACTTCATGCATGGAGTTGTCAATGAGAAGACAGACGTGTTTGCCTTTGGAGTGCTATTACTAGAGCTTATTACGGGTCGCCATGCAGTTGATTCTTGTCGACAGAGTCTTGTCATGTGGGTATGTTTTTGGGCACAACCTTGTATTTATGGCCAAAACGTGATCAAACACCATTTAAATTTCATTTACGGTGTTGATTTAAGAATGAAAATTATGTGTAGGCCAAGCCATTATTAGACAAAAACAGCATCAAAGAATTGGTTGATCCTCGACTAGGAGACGCTTATGATCCGATAGAAATGAAGCGTGCCACGGTGACAGCATCAATGTGCATTCATCACTTATCCACCATGCGCCCCCACATGAACAGAGTAAGAAATTAGTCTTGACTGCTTGTTCCCATTGATGTTACCAATATCCTTTTGCCTCTCACAGTTACCAATTAAGGAAAATGTTTTGGATTACGGTGCAGGTTGTGCAGGTGTTGAAGGGTGAGGAAGGGAGTGTGGAGATGAAGCATAAGTCCAACACTGCAGGAAGGCAACTAATTTTGGATGCTTGTGATTTGGAAGACTATACAACCTCTAGCTACCTTAAAGATCTAAATAGGCATATGCAGCTTGTCCTGGAGTAAATTTTCCATGTTTATGTTTTTAGCACCGACACACACACACACACACTCTCTCTCTACTATGCAAGGTGGTGGTTGTTCTCCCTCCGTGAGTAAGTGTGGATTGATGAAGAGGATTGTATGTTGTATTCAGCAAACCTGCGAGTCTCATTCAATCAAGTTTCAAATATCAAATATTTTCTGATGTAATTTCTAGACATACCTAGTAATAAAAATGTCTTATCATATGGCCCAAAATTAGAGAAATTATCACTTGTTCAACTTCGTTTAATTTATTTAAAATTATTTTTAATTTATCTCCTCCTACTTATAATAAATTTTAATTTGATTACAAATATCAATCTAATTTCTTATTAAAAAAATAAAAAATATCATTATGTCAATAATAAACACAACTCTTCAAAATTTAAAAAAAAAATCATTTATGATTAAGCTCAATCTCAAGCAAGCGGTGAAACCCGAGAAAAGAAGGATCTCAGTCACTCCCTTCTCCGATTAAATCCCACCTAATTCACAAAATAATCGAACAAATTCCCCTTCTGCAAAGTGCAAATTCCGGACACTTGAACCGGGAGGGAGGGAGGGAGGGAGGGAGGGAGGGAGGGAGAGGTCATCTGGGGCATACCTGATGATACCTAGCTAAAGTGCTCTTCAAACATATCGGGGCTTCGTCCCGACAAACCCGGATCTATCGCTGCAGTGGCTCCTTTCGGAGGACGGGTCTTCCAACGGGAAACGTTTCATACACATGAGAACCCGATACAGTCGAATTTTGATCATATTTAAGAATAGTCAACCCCACATTCAGTTGAGTTAACCCACGTTGGTGATTTATGTAGGGTATCTAACATATATGTAAAAATCACATAAACATGTTCCACCAAAAGTGTATACATATCCACATACATAACGGGACAAGAGGGAAAGAAATGAACTATATGTTGGCCAAAACACACCACGTGCAAGCTCATCCCCTTACAGGGTAAGGCATAATGACAATAAATTCACGGCAGGACTTGTAGCACAGTCACATGACACGCACCACCAGCAAGCTAGAAAACGAATTGAGACGACTAGAACTTGGTTTAAAGCAAACCTTACCGGGCCCATTAGAGCTAAATAGGTCATGCCGTGTCAAATTCAACTCCACCGAGAAAGGTTAACCTGAGCCAAACTAGATCAAATCATGCCATTTAGTGTCTAGTCATCAACAAATTAGGGATTTTCAAAAACAGAAACTCGACTTTCATAGCTCCAAATACTACTAATAAACATCAAAATCTCAATCCTAATAAACATCAAAATACTACCGATAAACGTAAGATAATGGATTATACAATATCTAAAAAGTGGGAAAGCATGTAAAATGTTCAAAGAGAATATCCAAGTTAGGTATGAGAGACACGTTTACCTAGGCCGGATTCTTGAGCAAAGACGATGGATCTTGTTAAGGAAACTCTAGACCTAGCCTAAGAGCACAACAACCAATCAAGAATACAACATCACCAACCTGATCGGGTGGACGTTAGTGCAAGAAGAGAGAAGGAGAGGGGCTAAGGACTTACCACAAATGGAATATATAAGAACAAGGAGAGAAATCAAGGCAGAACTCCCATGGTGATAAAGGTTTTTCTGTGTAGAGAGGGAGAGAGTGAAAAGCATATTAAGTCAAACCTTTGAGTAATTGTAAAAGTGTCTAACATGAAGTTTTTTAATACAATTATCCCGAATTTTGGAGGTAAGAGGATGACTAGACCAAAGAGGGTTCACACGTAGAGCAATTCAAAGAGACCTGAAACTGAGAGATAAAAACATGACTCAAAACTCTTGAGAAAAAGGATATTCTTAACCTCGGAAATTTTCTCAAAATGAGCCAAATGGCATCCTTCATTCTTATATGAGTCTCTCTTAATTTTCATATAAGCCCCTCGCACATATTATGGTATAAAATTTCGAGATACTATGAGAGGTTTATATTTGTCTTTGGTAAGACACTGGTGAGAGAATAAAACTAGGTATGTTGATCATTGGCCTGCACTCTTTGGTAATACAATCTAAAATTCACTAAATGATAGTACTGGGATCTTAGAGCCCAGACCATGAATCAAAGCACTAAGTTGATAGAGGAGAAGATTACATTTTTTCTTGAGGTATCCATTTCATCGGACATGCTCATAAATTTATTAAATTCTGGAATCTGCTCACATGAGCGCTTTCCTCTTTTATCACAGCCTAAACTACTGCCAAAGAGTCTAAAAAACAGTCAGAGCAGTTACTTAGAAAAGGAATTTGGTTTACTAGAATTTTGTTTCAACACTATACACAATATTTATTTTATTTTTTCAAAATATTAATTTTTAACAAATTATTGAAAATTAAGATAAAATTATTGTGGAAAAATTGTGAGTTGCTAAGAGGAAAGTAACTAATCGTATTCAAATTATTGGCTTTTTTTTTTTTTTTGAGAACTAGAACTATTACATTGTGTCCCAAAAATTTATGTTCAATATGAATACAACATAATAGTATCAGATAATTTAGGACAAAGACTCAGGTAGTTAAGATGAAAGAGAAAAACTACCATGACATTAAAAAGGCATAATCAAATTAATACAAAACTTCCCCAAGAGAGATTAGTTGCTACATATTAGATTGGACATTAGACCAGGCATTGAAACCTACTTGTACAAAATCCAGTTATTGCCATGGCAGCTAGAAGACCAAGAGCACCTAGCATTAAGCAAAAACCTAGAAGTCAACACGCTGCTAAAATCTTAAAGAAGAAAGGAGAAGATTTTGACATTTTGAGTTGCTGGGTCAGTCGAAAATGGGCATGCTGCAAACAGAGGCCATTTGAGAAACCATTAGCAGAAATTAGTAGAATCCTTTGTTGGAAGTTTTACTGGGTCAGCTTCTTATCTTTAGTAGGATAGGTGAGGCCATGGGTAGAACTCTGGGGGTGGCACTAACATGGTCAGAGGGGCTGCTGAGTAGATGGAGCTCGGGGAATCAGAAGTTGTGGCGATATTAGTAGGTTGAAAGTTGGGGAAGTAACTCTGATGATATAGGGCTGTTGTGGGGACAAAGGGCATAGAAATAGAGGACGCAGGCTGAAGGGAAGTGAAATTGATGCTGCTACTACCGCTGCTGCATTGCAGTTGTTGGACATGGGTTAAGCACGGTTTCTGCTCTGATTCGAGTGCAAGTTTCAGCCTCTTAGCTGCCCCACCTATGGGAAGAGCACTCTTGGCTATGGTTTCAATGTCATAGCGGCTCATTTCAAAGTTGGTGACTGCATTTACTCCCCGGAACTTGATCGCTGCGATATCATATGCTTCAGCTGCTTCCTCTTCAGTACCTGTTGCACTAATATGGCTCAGTTAATGGGATCATATAACTGGAAATGCAGGGGAAAAAACATGTCAGAATGCTTAAATTTCAAATTTTAAACTATACAAAGACACTTCGACAGCTAAGCATGTCCCCGTCAAACTCATCCTTTCCATGTCATGATTCTATACTTTTTAACATGTAATACTGTGGAATTTTTTATAACTTATCATATTTTTGTGTTAGTGTTGAATGATAATAATTTATGGGTGGGCTCCTCCTTACCATGTCCTGGTTGCAACTACACTATAGTATACTTGTACAGGTAGGACTCTAAGTTAATATCAACTCTTGATCAACTTAACTGCCAAGCTAGGAATGTCTAGAAGTTTGAGTTTACCAAAAGTCCCTAGGTAGAGATCCTTGTTTCCGGCTACACGGCCTATTCGTGCTTGCCATCTTCCCTGTTGATGATGCCTGCAATTTTTCACAACAAATATCCACATCACTGTCAGGCTACTAACAAATAAAATCAGGTGAAGCTTGAGAACAGTTCAGTAGAAGCTACAAATTGAAACCTTGTCACACCCCTGTAAATTGAGGCTCCTCTTGAAAACCCGCTACTTTTCCTAAAAATTATAGAAAACAAAAGCAGGCACAAGAGAAAAAACATATACAATCATTAATTATAGAACTCGAAAAGAAGAGGGTGTGGTGGGAGATGGACCATACCTCCTCAGTGAAGCAATAAATTCTTGCTTAGTCACATGCTTCATCTCTTCAAGCTCTTTGGTGTAATTCGAAACCTGGTGTAGAAGTAGGCAACTTGATAAGTATTCAGCCTTTACGTTACATAGCCCTCCAAGCACATATAAGAATAATTCATTTACATAAACAAACGGAAAAAGGATGAATTTTATAGATTACAGGAAAGTTGGTAGTGGCAGTAACACCCCAGTATTTCAGAGCTGCCAAATCATATGCCCTTGCCGCTTTTTCTTCCTTATCATACCCACCTAGTAATTTACATAATCACCAAAGTAATCACTAAATTATTTCGCTGCAACTTCTTAAGAGTCAAGAGATAGAAAAGGAGAAACAAGAGAGAGGAATGGAGTGATCAGGAAACAACATACCTAAATACACTGTTGGACATAAGAGTAGCACATGCGAAGTGTCAGGCCAAAGAGATCCACAATCCCATGTTTCATGCAAAAGCCAGGTAAGAATTTAGAAGTTTGCTCATGAAGCGGTCAATATTTTCTGCTCGGGCTTATATTCTAATGCGCCAAAGATAACAAAGCAACTATAGATTTGAGAGAGAGAAAGAGAGTCCTAGCAGTTAATATGTTCACCACAAGTGGCATCCACACTAATTCCTTTAGAATATTGTACAGTAGCTACAGGGCAAGTTGCCCTAAAATAAAGAACAGGTGATAAATTATGATTCAAAACCATGTCCAATCTAAACAATTTGTATTTAGTCACATTTCCCAAACCACTCGGGTTTAGAAGTTCTTATTTAAATCTAGCTTAATCACATATGCGCTTTTAAAATTCCCAACCCACGTGGAAGGAGCAAGCTTGGCTCGCACAAAGACCTCAGTTAAAATCTTGGTATCTGGCATGGCCCTTTTGGAGGATGGTCATCAGTGGGCCGGGGGTCACCCTGTGTGCCTAAACATCTTTGGAACCCCGAAAGGATTTTCATTAACTTATCATAGGAATCCAATTTTAGTCTACATCTCGGTACTTATTCTCTCTTATGGAGCTAATAAAGATTTGATCATAGAGGAAATTCCATAAGAAAATTGCCCTTTAGCAAAATGCTTTCACAAACCATTCTGAATTTAACTCTTCATTTGAGATAAAGAGTAGTTCTTTCAAGTTTCACCCACCAGAGAATAAACTGAACTCCCCGCTGGCAAATGCCGAGGCGAAAAAAAAAAAGAAAAAAAGAAAAAAAGAAAAAGACAAAAAACTGCAGATTACAATCAAAAGATCTTACAAAAGAATAGTGTATCGAAAATAGGATTTCTTTCCTCAAAACTTCAATGAATTAAACCATGAAAGTACTCCCAAACACACAGCATTTCCGAAAGAAAGGAAACAAACAAAAATTTGATGTCTGGAAAATTCTGCAAAAAGAAGATGGTCAAACCAAGAAACTCCCAACCCACTCCGAAAGAAGAAAAAAAAAAGTAAAAAAAAAAATCCCACCTGATAGATCTCAGTGTTCAGAAAACTTAGGTTTGGTGTCTGCAAAAGGCTAGAGAGGCGGTCGTGTCAAAATTAATACCCCAGAAGCTAGAAGATTTCATATGTGGTTTGGAGGTACGATTTACAGGTCCTTTTTTTTTTCTTTTACAGATGACGAAGAAAGAACCAACAAGACTAGACAAGCAAGATGGCGGCACCTCAAACCTGTGAAAGAGGGAAAAAAAAAAAAAAAAAAAAAACCACACTGGTACAAAATAATTGTAAATGTATATATACCATCAAATCAATCAATCAAATTTGAAAAAGGAAGAGAAATAAAAAATAAATAAATCTTCAATTCAGAGAACTCACTTCATTGATTCTTTTCCCAAAAAAAAAAAAAGAAATCTAATGCGATACCGAGGGGGGAAAAAAAGTACATACAAGGAGAGATAGAGAGAGAGAGAGAGAGAGAGAGAGAGAGAGAGAGTGAGAGGAGTCGAGGACCTTGTCTGCCTTTTCTGGCTTGACCTTCTCTTCTACAGCTGTTGTCCCATAGATGCGCTTCGTATCTTCCGGTCCATCTATGCCTGAAATCACCAAAAATCAATAATAAACCATAAAAACCATAAAAATTATCTAAAATCAGGACATGATTTCTGCATTTAGAGGCATTAGAGAGAGAAAAAAAAAAAGCATTTAGAGCAAGTTAATACCCAGTAAACTATTTTTCCCCCTTTTATTTTTTCTTTACCACTGATTTTCTATTTCATGCTAGAACTTTTACAAACATGGAAAAGCACAACACCCATTTACAAAAACTATCTAAAACCCAGTTTTATTTATCATATTCATGTTCAATCAAACTTGCGACAAAAAAATCACATGTGATCACCCTAGTATTTTTAACAAACATTTGATCAAGTTTTGGGGAAAAAAATCCAAAATCCCCCATTTCAAAGCAGAACTACTTTTGAACTTCTAAAGCAGTTTTTCGCACAACTAAACCAAATCAAAATCAACAGACATAAACATCTTTTCTTATTCTAGCACTTTCTACAAACATGTGGTAAACTTTCTGCAAAAACTCGCAAAATCCCTTTCAAATCAGCCCCCATTTTAATCATTAGCCAACATTTCCCATTAAATGAAATAAAAAAATTGAAATTACCTAGTAACGCCTCTGTAGATGGAAGTCCTCTGACCAAAGGTATCATTGGGCACAACCTTCTTACAACTCTGAGATTCATTGACAGCAACAACAATAGCATTCTTCTGATCATTCCTTTGATTACCCAAGCACAAGCCCCCATTTGATTCAATCGGAGTCACAACAGAAGAAACTAATGATGAATCCTCAACCTCTGAACCTCCTCCGGAGTTCCCAGAAAACGCCTCAAACCCATTTATGTGATTGATGGTTTTCAGCTCCTCTTGTTGATTGTTGTTGAAGTAGATGTGAGTGAGAGATGAGTCTTGTGTTGTAGTCTCTGTTTGACTCTCTGCGTAACTAAGAAA
Organism: Dillenia suffruticosa; assembly: GCA_033439265.1. Taxonomy (NCBI): domain Eukaryota; kingdom Viridiplantae; phylum Streptophyta; class Magnoliopsida; order Dilleniales; family Dilleniaceae; genus Dillenia; species Dillenia suffruticosa. Next base: position 8,080,388 of record JAVTVX010000027.1, read on the forward strand.
ATCTTCGAGCTTAGGCATTGTTTGCTGTTGATCATTATTGATTTGTCGATGTGGGTTTATCAGATTTGAGAGAATCGATGTGTCTTCTGCGCCAACAACAATGTCTTTCTCCCCTTCCGTTATATACCCAGTTGATTTTGTGTTTCCCCAACCTGCGAAAACAACATTAAAAGCTTCAAATAACCAAACCCAGAATTGAAAATCTTCAATGATTCGGATTTTCCTTTTTAGTGTTTTTTTGGCGTTTACCGTTGGTGAAGAAAGTATCGAAAAAGTAGTGAGGGGAAGAAACAGAGGACGAGTCGTTAAAGCCCATTTGTGGTTTTGGTTGAAAAAACTGAGGCTGTGCAGACCTCAACATTTCCACTGGAGATAGAGAAAATGAAAGCCAGTTTGTCGTCGGTGACATTTTTTTCTGATCACAGAGAGAGAGAGAGAGAGAGTTCAGTCTTTCTACATTCACTGAAAAAAAAGAGAGAGTTAGCAAAAGCAGAGCAACCCAAGATTGTGTGTGAGAGAGAGGATTTTGAAGAACAGAAACGGTACCGAAACGGCTATAGATATCTATTCCTTTTTCGATAATCAAAAAAGAAAAGAGGGTGGCGACACCAACGAGAGAGAGAGACAGATTTTCTGTGTTTCTCTTTTAGTGAATGTTTTCTTTTTCTAGGAAGAGATCATTATAGAAGAGCGAGTAGCGAAGAGAATAAGAGTAGAAGGCTCAAAGGGTGTGTGTTCATTTAAAGCTTTTGAAGTAGAACGAAGAAGAGAGAGCAGAGTTTCTCAGCTAAGACAAGGGTATCCATGCTATTATCAGAATCAGAGAGGCACATTACAAATAAATGAACTCGTGCAGGCATGGAGAGAGAGAGAGAGTGAGAGAGGAAAGAGAGTAGGGGAAACATGCGGAGGCTTATAATGGGAGGAAAGAGCGGTTTCGTCTGCCATCCGGCTTAAAGACAGAAGCGTGGAGAGAGATAGAGAGAGAAAGAAGAGAGAGTTTCATGTTAAGCTTATTTTATTGGAAAGAGAGAGAGAGAGAGAGAGACTTTTGGCACTCTGCGCAGAAGAAAATTTGTCTGCGAAACAAGGTTGCGAAAGATCCGGGCTAGCAAACCTACCTCCCCCGCAACGTTTTAACACAGAAAAAGCTGCCCAATTTCTCTCTGTTTGGTTCGGTTAACTACACTTTTACCATTTCTCTTTTCACTCTTACTGATCTCTCACCGTCCAATGTTCACTTTTTTTTTTTTTTTTATATTAAACACCCCCAAAAAATTAACCCCAATTTAATTTAATTTTTATTTCTGATTTTTAATTTTTCCCATTTTTAATTTTTCCCATTTTTAACAAAATAAATAAATAGAAAAAAGACTCCACATAAAAATTTATTATGATATAATAAATAATCAATTTAAATTATAATCACTGCTGTTGTTTAAATTTGTTGTTTTAATTTTGTTGAATTTAAATCAATAGAAATAAAATTCCTCATAAATAGTATTTTACTATTGGAATTTAAATCAATAGCAATAAGTATTTCTGATTTACTACGGCCTATTTATTTATCATAAACATTTTTATGTCAAAAGAAACAGTTTAATAGTATAAATTTCTCTCCTAATTTAATAATTTTAAATTTAAAATAGGTAGTGTTTTTTTCTCAAAGAATACATAGTTGATGATATAAATACATATTTTTTATGATACTATTATTATAATATTTTATTTAAGGTAAAAATAAATATTGACCGAGATTTACGTATTAAAGATTTAATTTAATTCATATCATATTTAATGAGATTTAACATTATTATACAATAAATAAAATCACTTATTTTTCTCGAGACAAATGGCAAAAGTAAAAGTAATTTATTAGTTAAAAAACTTTTTACCGCTTCTGCATGCGGTTCCTTTCTTAGATTTAATTTCCTAAATATTTCCCTTCATTAACTTGACCCTCTCTTCCTCTATGAAGATGTTCTTAAAATTATTTATAAATTTTGTCACTAGAAATTTTTTACCCTCTAAAGCAAAAAAGAACAATAAGCATATTTTTAAATATTTTTTTTGTAATTTAATTTCACCCTAGAACTAATTGTTGGGTGTGTCATGGTTAAATATGAGTCAGATTTATCTTTAAAACGTTTAATTCAATTTAAAATAAATTTAATTAAATATAATGTGATTATTTAATATCGATAGTTGATTAAAAAAAACGTTCAAAGAAGCTGTGTCATTTGTCATATCATCAAGCAATGTAATTATCTTGTGAAGATAATATTAGAATACATAAAATTCTTAAAACACCGTACCATAACGATTATGAGTTTCACCTTGTATATATTACATGTCATTTTCATAATTTTATATATATTACAGATCATTTATTTATATTTAATATGAATGAAAGAATACATCTAACTCACAAGGTGATTTATCAAACCCCCCTTTTTTATTTATTCACTTTTTTTTGGGGGGGGGGGGAGGGGTTTATTCTTTAGCAACTCCAAATCAAAAACAAATCAACCATTTGCTAAACCAAGTGATATCTTGCCTTATACAAATCCAAGCAACCTTTTCGTGTTTATCTAACATTGGGGTTATTGGTTTCCCTTTGTTTTTTTCTTAAAAAAAAAAAAAAAAAAAAAAAAAAAAAAAAAAAAAAAAAAGAAAAAGATAGAAAGAGAGCATTGGTAGGGTACATTTGTTTGAGACCACCAATAATTTCTTTTTTTAAAAAGAGAGAGAACATTAGCATAATTATGTTATTTGAATGGGAACTTGATGCCAATACAATAGATGTTACCCACTTGGTATTCCTAGCCCAATTCGGCACCACTTCCCCCTTTCACTTGAACTTATATAAATTAACCTCAATTTCTCAACTCAACCACAATGGAATTGAAATATTAGCACTAATTTTTCAAAAATCCCTAAATCCTAAATTTCTTAATTAAATCTCTACAAATCTAATTCAATGAACAACAAGTACAATCATTTTAACAATGTACATGAAGTCACAAATCGGTATAAATATTTCAAATTTAAAAAGTCACAGAGGAGAACAATACCTTCGCAAATTGATGTTGCACATCTTGCAGGACGTTGGAATCTTCAAATGGGCAGATCATGAACCGGGGGGGGGGATTGTGCTACCGTTGCTGCCGCGAAGAGAATAGCAGAAGGCGGAGGAGAGGAGTAAAAGGCGGAGGAGAGAAGAAGAGAAGAATAAGAGAAGAAAGAAAGAATTTATGGGTCGTGAACATGTCGAGTTTTAAAGACCTAACATGCTTGTTTTTTTAAGTATGTCATGTCTTTAAATCTCGGCATGTCTGTTTTATATTTAAAAAGAATTTGCAGGTGGGTTGTTTTAAATTTTTTTTAATTATGTTAATTTGGTACAAGCTTGAGTCTATAAAATTGAAGTAGGACCTACTTGATTTTGTTCCTGCTTCTCCTATGCATGCTAATGAACCTACGTGCACGCAGGCCTCTCCCCTTAGATTCATATTCATGGATTTGATAGAGACACCGAACAACAATGCCATAATCTTCTATTTTATTTTTCTTATGGTATTTAACTTATGAAAATAGAAATAAAATGAAAAATTATCTCCATTTAAAATAAAAATAACTTAAATTTTTATATCTTTTGTACCGTATTATCTTTTTTAATTTTGTTATTAGAAAGTTTTAAAATTTTCGTTTCATCTCTACTGTCATTTTATGTCTCCATTGTCTTATTTAGGGATGTTATGACACTTAACTCGAGTCAGGTAATGTCAATACCCGAGTTCGACTCGAGCATTTTTTGGTTAAACTTGAGAGTGAGTTCGAACTCGTTGAGCCTACATTTCTCAAGCTTGACCTCGGGTCGAAATGTCATCGAATAGCTCAAGCTCAAGTGTCACTGCATTGGACTGTGTGAGGGGAGTCTGAGCTCGAGCTCGAGCCCAAGATCATACCCAGGCTCAAACCCAATGTCATACCCAAGCTTAAGATCAAATTCAGAGTCTCAATTTCAAAATTGATAGGATTTTGTCCAAATTAAATTCAGATTCGTAATTTCAAAATTAATAGAATTTTACCTATGTTTTGGACAATCCAAGTCCAAACCTACTATCATTGAAAATTTTAATTGAATTTAACCACAATTCAATTTGGAACCATACAAATATTAAATAAAATCCAAAATAACTATTAAATAAAATCCAACTGCATAAGTTTACAACCACATGAATCATAATTAGTTATTTACTATATTTATACTAATTACTTCGAAATAAAACTATGTCAAGTCTTAATAACAACATGATGTCATATAAATAAAAGTGCTCAACTTAAGTACTAGAAAAATATTCTCCAGCAACAAGGACAACAACATTCTCAAACACTCAAGTTTTCCAACAATAACATTTGGGAAATAAAACTATATCAAGTAAACAACAACCCAACAACATTCTCTAACAACATCCTTCAACACTCAATAACTCAATCTACACAAGTCATAAATATTATAAAAATAAAACTATGCCAACAACAAAAATAAGAAAATAAAGTCAATTAATTGTTTGTACCATACTTATAAATTTACTTTTTATTGAACGTATTAGCGAAATTTTCTTCACCGTAATGATGTCCTTTTATATATAACAAAAATAATATATATTAACAAAATATATATAAAATTTAACACAATGAAATATATGCATTAATACTTACATTTGTCTTGTTTTTAACCCCATAAAAATTTCGCAGTTAGTGTCCTCCACACATGAGTGTCTGATCTGTTTCTGGAATCAAATAACCACAATATATGTCTATTACATGTGTTTCTGTATAAATGCAGCCTCTGATGCATCTGTACTAAGAGGAATGACTAATATGTCTCAAGGTATCCAAAATAAAACTTTGTAAGTGACTCTATTGATCTTCCACCACTCCAACCTATCATCTTTATCTTATTTTGTTTCGGGAGATTTGGTTAAACAATCATCTAATTCATTAATTTGAGAACATATACTAAATCTTCTGTTAACAAAATCCTAAGTCCAATATCAGCATCACGTGGAAATTCTGACCTCTGAGTAGAAAAACTCACATGGGATAATGAAGTTAGGACTTTATCATGTAAGGATTCAATCGAATCGTATTCATCACACAGTTTATATAGAACATTTCTCACCTCGCTAATATATTCTTATCTATATCCTCTCTAACCATGAGTTCATAATAATATTCAAATGAAATTAGTTTCTTTGTAGGGTTTAATGCAGTAATTATTAACATAAGTAAATTAACTTTCCCCATTATCTATCAAATTTGATTTTCATTTATTCCACTATTTTTGCAATGAAATCATCTAAATCATAAACTTTTTCATCCAATATCTTCTTTATGGCATCCACTTCTTTAAGAAATAAATTTGCGGTTGGATAGTCAATTCCATAAATAAGCAATGTAACAAACTTAAAATATTCAAACACCTTGTAAACCTTGTCAACTTTCTCTCAATCCTCCACTATTGGATAATATATGTATCTGTGATCTTTTTCTTTAAAATGAGAAAAAATAATACGAAAACCATAAGCGCATTTCAATATATCAAATATTGAGTTCTAATGGGTTTTACAATCATTAATCAATTTTCTTCTAAGAACAACCATATTTCTTTCAACTGCACATTCAGAGAACATTATTACTCTAAACTTTGAGCGGTTGATATAATTAACCATGTCCCTTATTTTGTCAACATCACGAATCTCTCCAAACCCATCGTGAACCAATAGGTTCAAAATATGTGAATAGTATCATATATGAAAAATCTTTCCATCACATATTAATTTGCTATAGTTGGAGAAGTTTTCTTTCATAATAGCTATGGCTAAGTCATTATTAGAGATATTGTCAATCGATACGGTGTACACCTTACTTTTAATTTTCCATTTCTTATCATATTTGAACAAAATAGTTACAATTTCTCTACCTACATGCAATGGTAGAATATTAACAAAATTTAATATTTTCTTTTATAATTATCAATCAAAGTTAATCCAATGGTTCATGACAATCATGTACCCAATTTTTTGGGTCTTTGACTTTCTAAGATCCGTTGTCAAGCTAATTTTTACAACATTTGCAAGTATATTCTTCAACTTCTTCTTTTTAGTCTCATAAACCAACATGTAATATTTTTTCTATTTTCCTTCATATTGGCTTCCATTTTGACATCCCACACATTTGCATTTTATTAAACCCTTCCTCTTCCATAATAATAAATGGACACTCATATATCATAATCTAATGTGCAGTTGTCTCTCTCATTCTCCACATGTCAAACTTGACAAAAACAAGTTGAGAGCCTTTAGAAGGTGTGACAACTACAATTGGTTGAAAGTTGATAAGTGTAGATTGTGTACTTTTCGCTTTCCCCATAAACTGTCGACATTTTTTTAGATATCTAATGTAGGTATTTATTGATTTAGTTTTATGGACTTTCAGTTTCGAATCACAATGGTTACACTTCACCTTTTTAATACCATCTACAAAGTCAATAGGAGAAATGTGTTCCCAAACTCATATTTTTTTCCCTTTGCTATTTTCCAAAAAGATCATCTTCTATTATTTCAGCTATACGTAGAGCTAACATTTCACTACCATCTTCTTCTTTTTCACCACCATCATCATCTCCTTCTTCTTCACCACTATGTTCTTTTTCCTCCATTTCCTTAGTCCATTGTTTAATTTCTATTTCTATCGGAATAAATGTGTCATCAGTATTTTAATGTGAGATTTGTACACTCTGTTCTCTTTGATCAATAGGCATAGTAGAACCGGTTGATACAATAATAAGTATAACTGAAAATTCAGTTGGATCTATATCTTGAGATGCAGTTCACCTTTTCTTCCTACCGCTACCTATACTTACTTTTGGATCCATTCTTTTATTGAGAACAAAAATTAAGACAATAAAAAATTAAAAACAAAATAATTAGAGTTAAAGAATTAAAAATCAAAATTAAGAATTCTTGGCTATATCCAACATGCAACATGAAAATCAAAACCAAGAGCAAAGAAAAAGGAATTAAAAGGCAGTGACTAGCCAAAACACCACAATATAAAATGCAATATGCACCATGTAAATATAACCGGATAGCAAAAGCAACTTAAATAATTCCAATGGAGAATGATCTTTCTTGTAAATCATAATGACAACAATAATAAGTATCTTAAACAAAATATAATATCATATTATGCAAAAGAGAGTGCTTACTTAGTTTTATAGTTTGAAGAATTAAGAATCAATATCAAGAATTAAGAGATTAAGAATCAAAATTGTAGAGAAGAAATAAGAATTCAAATCACAGAGAAGAATTAAGAATCAATATCACATAGAAGAATGAAGAATTAAGAATCAAAATTAAGGCAAAATCAAGAACCCTAAAAGTATTAAGAACAAAAATCAAGAACCCTAAAATCAAGAACAAAATCACAAAACCCTAGATTAACAGAGTCGATAGAAAGAAAGAGAGAGAGAGAGAGAGTTTACCTTTGATCAAAACAAAAGATGTTGCAACGGCGATAGTGACAGTGACCGGTGATGGATGATTCGCAAGAGAGGGTTGAAGACTCGAGAGCTAGGTCTAGGTGAGAGAAGAACAAATCATAAAATAAATTGTTAAAAAATCTAAGAGGAGAATAGCAAAATTCACAAAAACTCTAGATTCATGGAGTCGGAAGAGAGAGAGAGAGAGATAGTTTACCTTCAATCTCTAAGTAGAGATGTTGCAGCAGTGATGGTGAGCGGCGATAGATGATTCATAGATCTTCGTTGCACAAAGAGATTAAAGACTTGAGTTTGAGAGCTAGGTCACCGTGAGAGAACGAGATCAACTCGAGAATGAGAAATGTGGAAATGAAGAGGAGAAATGAAAATGAAGTAAAATGACTTTTTTGATCCTTTAATTTTTAAAACTTAAGAATTGTTATTTATAATTTATTGAAAAAGATATAGGCATAAACGTAATTTCACATTACATTGGGTAGTTCGAGGAGCTCGAGCTTGATATCGAACTATCCGAGCTCGAGTCAAGCCTTGATCGGGTCCATAACACTACTTGAATATCATACCACCCCTAGTCTTATCTCATCTCCCTTTTTCTATTTGTAATTTTAAACCAAATGCTGTCTAAGAGATATTCAATATTTTTATTAATTATTTTCGGTATTATTTCTATTATTTAAACTAAGAAAATGTTGTATAAGAATAATTCTTCTTGTTAGATTAATTTTTTTGAGAAAATGATTTAAAATTATTTTGCTCCCAAAGTTAAGATTTTACCCAAAAAAAAAGGAAGAAAAATCATAAACACTTCTTAAAAGTGTATGCAAACACAAAAAGGAAATATTTTTAAAATATGGAAAAGAAATATTAGTTTATTACTTATTTTTAGAAATGTATATTTTTTTTTAACATTGATAGAACTTTCTTAAAGAAATTCATCCAAATGCAGTAATATGCCGATGCCTTGGTTTCAAAACACTCCAAGTCCACCCATCCAAATGCAGTAATATGCCGATGCCTTGGTTTCAAAACACACCAAGTCCACCCAAACTAAAGGTGCTTGGCTTACGTTTGGGATGGGAGCTTTATACTTGGGTGGAAGGTGATAAAATTACAAATTTTGCAAATATTTTTTTTATATCGAATAAATATATTTAAATTTATATTTTAATTAATTCGATTTAAATTATCATTCAACTCTTTTTAGAGAATCTCTTCTAACATAATTTTTTTTATTTTTTAAATTTAAAATTTAATTTTAATTAAAAAATCAATCATCATTTTTATTAAATTAAACGTCTTTGTGCATGTTTTGCCTACTTGGTATTAACATCCAGTTCCCACGGCATGTGACATCACACGTGCCACACACCCTCACTCTCTCTCTCTCTCTCTCTCTCTCTCTTTGTTTTCTATTTTAAATCTTTTGAGTCCCATAACATAACCCTCAATGATAACGTCTTGTTGCATTTGGTCTTCGCCAACTCAACTCAATGATGATAGCATTAGCTAATTTCAAATTTATACTTTATCTGTTCACAACTACCCACAAAATCTACTAATCATACTATCATGATTTTATCAGAAATTTATGATCTTAACTCAATTTTTCTTATTTTATTTATAATATTTTTAATTTAAGAAAAAACTTTTGGTAAAATGCTATAAAATTATATAACTAGAAATCAAATTTTTAATAATAATAATAATAATAATAATAATAATAATAATAATATTTAACATTTCTTAAATAAAAAATTTCTTAGAGATTGATTTATTTACCATTAATCATATATCTTTTATACTCCATTAAAAATTATGTCGTTGATTATTTATATAAATTCTTGTTAAATAAAAAAAGGTTCAGTACAAAATTAAATGATCCTTGTAAATAGAAATATAAGGACACAGTTCAAGTGACATTTTTTTTTTTTTTTCCCTTAGAGATTGATTTCGAGTTTTCATTTTTAAAAAAAAAAAAAAAAAAAAAAAAAAAAAAAAAGGGAAGCCCGTATGACCGTGCATGGATATGGACGATGAGCGGCAGAGATTCCCCAAAAAGGTTCTCAGTCATCAATCCTATCCGGGGCTAATATTTTTGCTATATAATTTCAAAAAATCAAAATTCTTTTTTTATTATTATCATTAATTATGGCCCACCGTGTCGTGTGATCACAGCTTTTTTGACCTTTGACCAGCAAAAGGCACGTGTGCAGTATCTTTTGACCATCGATGATTTCGGTGACCGCACGTGCATGCTCCCTCTTTGGCTCGTTGGTTGACAGCCGACAGGCAGTTAAGGTTAATTAATTTAATTTAGTAGTACTAAGTAATAATGATAAATTTGTTAATTAAAAAGGTTGAAAACCTCGCCGGAGGTGAGTGATTTACAGCTTCAACCCAATCTCACTTTATATACTATAATTGATTTGACTAGGATTAAAATTTAAAATTTAAAATTTAAAATTTAAAATTTAAAATTTTAACCAGCTTCTCGCCATACGTACACTTGCCTTACCATCGTCTTCAAAGAAAATAAATTGTCTAGAGGCTGCTCATACCGGAAATTATTTTCTTTTACAAAAAGGTAAGAAATTTTATTTGAATCTTCATAGAATTAAACAGTATTTTGTACAAGGAAAGCGTTAATAGTTTTAAATTATTTTTGACAGCTCTGTCATAAATTGAAAAATAAAAAATTCTCATCCCTTATTTTCAAAAATAACTTAATTATAATTTCGTATATTATAAAATTCATGAAAATAAACATATAAGGCTATCTTCTCTAAGTAAATAGTCTTTTATATTTTATTTGTTTTGTATAAGTTTACAACATTGACATAAATTTTTTAATTAATCAGAATTTATAATCATATTTAAATTAATTCGATTTAAGTATTGCTGAACTCAATTTAAGGGAGTTCTCTCAATATGATCTTTTTCTCTTTTTTTTTTATAAGAAAATACAATTAAACGGAATCAAATCAGGAGATGGAGGATGTAAATGGGGAGGTTCCACCACTTGAGATATTCCTGAGGGACCAATATGGTCTTTTTCATTCTTAAATTTCAATTTCAAAACTTGATTAAATGATTTAACGTGTTTATCTACTAAACCAACTGTCCGTTGATATAATTTTGTTTTTCTTTTATATAAATTATTAGTATTCGATAATTATATTGGATTCGACTAAATTCAATTCGAATTGAATTAGACTCTTAAAATATAAAATTCTCTCATTGTTTATTTTCTTCGTATACAAGTCTTAAATCTGAAATTTTATTTTAAAAAAACCAATGTCAAGCTAATGTATAAGTCTCAAATCTGTAACTTTATTTAAGGAAAACCAATGTCAAGCTAATGAACTAATAAGGTAAAGTTTGGGTTTAGCGCCGGTTGATATAATAAAAAAAATGACATAATTCCGTGCGTATGGAGCTGATCCATATAGGCCTTATGATCAATGCAATGGACCGAAAGGTGGGCGTTAATTCTTCAACAAGCTCACTAAGCCCAATTTTAGCCCGACCTGTGTATGTGGTTAGCTTTGGTTATGTACCTTGCAGCCTGCACCAGCACGCTTTTTTTTATTTTTTATTTTGTCCCTCATCCTCGATATCCGAAATTTCGTTTTAATTAATCCAGATTGATCTAACTATCATACCTCTTATAGAGAAAATGTCTCCCAAAATAGTCTTTTCCGTTTCCAAAGAGACTCAAACCCAAACACTTGATTAAGAAATGTAGAACTTTTTCCATTACACCGACTAATCTTTGATCCTGCACCATCACGCTGCCCAAACAGAAGATTGCCCACCAAGTTAAAGCCAAAAGTATTGATTAAATTGACCTTAATCTTAGACATGGATTAAATTAAATAAAGTTTTTTTTTGTCAAAACCTCAACATCAATGTAGATAGGAAACGTCAAACTTTTTTAGATTAAATAGTTAGATATTCTATCCCTTTAATTAGAGATTTTAACTTCGAGCTCTGATAATGAAAAAAAAAATTGAGAAAGTCAATCCCTTAACGGTTCCTATAGTGTTCAGATTGGATTAGTCGGACAAAGTTCAAATATTAGTCGGTCCAATACCAAAAAATAAAAAAATAAAGAAATGCAAAAGGGTAACTGATGAGAATACAGTAGATTGCAACTTATTTTATCTTGCTAAGAATTCAAGGGCAACATCTTTAATGATGACTCTGAAAATTTCAGTTTGCTGGCCACATGAACATGGAGACTACATGATACCTAAATGGATGGACAGAACTATTCTTTCATCGTACTTTTTTTAAACCAGCAATGCGATTGTCTAAGTTAATACAGTAAACAACTAAAGTTTTGATTCAAACAATAACTTGTAATAAAGGTTTCGTATTAGAAGCCAAATTAGTTAAAAGTATCAAACGATCAAATACAGAAACAAAATATTGTGTAGCAAAAATAGTAATGCGAAATGTGATTCATTGGTTGGGGCCATCCCGCAATTAGTGGAAGAAAGACACGAGAAATGTAACAAATGGAAATGGAAACACACATCACATATCTTGAGAAAAGGGTCAAGAAAAAGGGGCGACACTTTGAAAAACATAAATGGAGGAAAGACAAAATTTGGTATGTTGTGAAAATAAGGAAACACGAGAGAGAGAGAGAGAGAGAGAGAGAGAGAGAGAGAGAATTATGAATCTGTTGTCCCTTTCTAGTGCCATTTGTGCTCGAGCTTTTTAATTTTTGTCTCTTTGCACTTTCTTCGGTGGGTGTTAGAGGGCTACATCATGGAACAAATTTCATTTCCGCAAAATGTTCATCGGCAATCTCCAGATTTCATACTTCTTTATTTAATTTTCTCCTTGAGAATATTCCATATTATTGATGGGTAGCAAAAGTAAATATTTTGCAGATATCTCTTTTTCTTTTCTCTTTACGGTGTATTGTAAGGTTTTGATAAGAAAGAGTGACATATTCAATAAGAAGTTTACGTTAACTGTAATAGACCTTTGGTAAATACAACGTTGCTTTGCCTGTGTACAAATCATAAGAGAGTTAGTTTCTAAGCAGACAGTTTAATGGTCACAGACCCCTTCCCTTATTCCTGTGCTCCGGTTGAAATCCCATGTAAAAAAAAAAAAAAAAAAAAAAAAAAAATGTAAGAGAGTCGTTGGTGAAGTCCAAAGTCTAAATTCCTAAATCCATAAACCTATAACCAGACATTGACCAAGTAGTTGTCTTGTGCCCACCACTAATGCACACAAACTCTTTAATAATGATGTTTTTCTTTTTCAAAACAATTTAATAAATTAAATTAATTAATATTTATATTAAAATTTTTATATCTTTTATATTTATATATTTCTTGTATTTAATAAATTTTTTATTTGTTTGCTTATAATTATAATTTTAATGTTATTTGTTTTATAATTAATAATCATATATTTGATTATTTTAAAATCTCATTATAAAAAAGATGCTTATTCTTTTATTTTTATAAAATAATTATTATTTATATAAAAAATTTTATATTTTTTTATATTTATATATTTTCTCATATTTTTATTTCATGTATCCTTATAAAACATCATTTTCTTATATTATTTGTATTTGTTTTCATTTTTTTATTTCTGTTTCCGTACAGTCCAGATGTCCACAACCACGTCATGCTAGCACCAGTCCCAATTATATTGGAACTTTAATAGATCAATGAAATAAAACTCGTTACGTTTGTAAGGAAATGACCCAAACGCGTGCAAGACCCAAATATTTTGATTTGATAATATTTTGTTCGATTCATAACTCAATCTATATTTTAATGAGATTTTTTTTTATCGGATTTAATATGACTCGATTCAAATGATCGACCCAAAAATATTAAACTTATATTATAATATGACTTATAAGTTTACGTACATAAATTTAATTAACGTTTATTAAACTAAATATCTAAATTAAAGAATTGGTAAAATTTTATATATTATTATAAAATTCATAATATAAAATAAAACTAAAATAATCATTTATTATAGCATAATCAATTAATTAGCATATAATTGAGTAATGAAACCTTATTTTCCAATTTTTTTGGGATCTAATTAACATAATAAATTTTAAAATAAATATAATTATTTGTAACACAAATTAAACATATATTTATGCTGTCAGTTCATGAATCAAATGAGTGGAACGAACATTGTTTAACTCAGGCTCAGTTTAAATATTATGTTAATTTTTAAGTATAGCTTGCATATTTTTAATTTGATTAATGAATTTGAGCTGCACAAAGCAAGGCAAGGAAAATAAAAAACAATAAATATAGCCAGTTGGATCCAAGTAATCAAGGAAAAGGCAAGGAAAATAAATCCACTTGTTGACTTGACTGTAGCGTGTGCCAGGGCAGGGGACTAACAATGACATGTACATTAGGGATTGATTTCGATCATTCTTGTGCATTAATGAGATACTTGGAATGGGGCTTTGGTTGAACCTAACTATCATATCATATGGGCCCACAATTTGATGATGTGATTATTAATTCCACACGAATTCCTCAATTTAAATTACCTAATTTGGTTGAATCTTAAAAATTCACTCTCTCAATAATTATTTTTTTTTAATTTTTTAAATCAAATTCAAAATTTTAATTAAAAAAATTTAATATCGATCCGACCCTCGACCCTCGACCCTTTTCTAAGGTAATATTTCCTTTGTTTCGAAGGTAAACGTAAACTTCCCCAAGGTTACAAAGCGAATCCAAGTTATTCGCTCTCATCCTACCACTCAAATATATTAAGAAAACCCAAAAAACATAGTGTTAGGGAAGAAAGGACTTGTCTTTTGTTCCCATTGATGTGACATATTTATACATATTCAGCACTCTCACATTGTTACTATTGAGAGACTCCGGTTCCAAAATTCCTATCCGAAATTCCTATTCCAATCCGGATATGCGTATGCTACGATTTTGGTAGCAGTGCGGGTTGAAGCAAGAGGATATACCTGCGGACTCTTTCTTCTCCAGCCCAATGAAGAGTTGATGGTCAGTACATGTATCGTGCTGGCTTATTGACAATGAAGGCCAGAAAAAGCCAATAACCCACCACCCTCGGGGAATATACCAAATGAGATTTGGACACTAATTTTTCCAAAAATGTCGTGACAGCGAAATTGCCGCGTCATCTTCAAATCTGGAGGGATAAGGATAACCGCGTCTGCGTTCTTGGACTTCCTCCTACAAAAGTAAAATAACCCCCCCCCCCAAAACCCCCCAAAAAAAATTCCAACCGTCGTGTGACACGCCAGAAAAAGTAGACCGCAGACATGTGTGTGTCCCGGGTCAACTTTTCCTCAAGTTAGAAACGACGACGTTTAGTTAAAAGTGCAATCCATCAGCTCCAACCCTAAGTCACCATAACGGGAGCAGAGAGCGGGAACGAGAGCGGAAGCGAGAGAGCCAAAGCATGATACGTAAAGGTACAATACCAAAACAATAAAAATATAATATACTTACATTTCAATAATTAAATACTAAACTATAGAATAATTCATTAATAGAATACCCATTTCATAAATAGAATATCAAACCATAATATATTTCATTAACTTTTTAAAATTAGTCGGGTCAAATTATTAATACATTCACCTTTCAAAACTTAAGTTTCAGGTAAATATTAAATTTTTAATATGCTTGCTATTTCAAAAAGAAGTAAAATCGAGTATATGTATACTCCAGAGTATATTTTCTGACAGACCAAAAGCAATCACTTTGTTAATGGCAAAAAACAAAAATCCAACTTCTTAAAGAGGCCATCACAAACTGCAGTTTATCTTTTTGGTTTTTTCCTTGAATCCTGCATCTTGCCATACATCGCTTGGAGGGGTTGATGTACTAAATGGATTTTCACAGTATAGCAATGCATGCTCCCTCTCTTACATCAAATTCTAAATTGTCATTATCAATAAAATAATACCAATTTTTGTATGACCTTACATAATCTTCTCTATAGCATGTCAACAAACGATGATTATAGTGAGCAAATATGAGATTTTCAGCACGATCAAAGTTCAGCCAATTCCTCTTAACACTATGTATCCATAAGTACTCCACACATTTTCTGCATAAGATGTGTTAAAACTTTGCGACAACACTTTTATAGCCAATGTACTCAATTGTGGGGCAGCTGCACCATATAAATTCCACCCTGCTATTGCAGACATTTTTTTTCCCTATCTTGTATACCTTTGGGACAATCAAAAACTCCCATATTACACACAAAGTCACCTAGTTGTCTTCTTACAAGAGATGTCTCATCTGAATTTCTAACGAAATGATCTATAGCATCCCAATGTATATTGTACACACTAGGATCAGCATGAGGCTTATTCCTCTTTTCTTCCTTTGGATTCAAGCTATCAGGCCAAGTATTAGCATAGTCAAATGGAGTGAAAACACATACAAGCAAATGCGGAGGACAATTCATTTTATCCCATCTCTCAGACACAAATTTCTATAGCACATCCACCATGTCATGTCTATCATATTTTAACAAATCCACTTTGGTTAAAGCATTCTTGTCACACACAAAGTCATTTTCTTGTTTGGGAATGGGCCTCCACAACTTTTTTAGGTTTATGCTCTATTCCGGGTAAAGATTTGCCCCATTTTAATTTGTACATATAGTACAAATGCTCATAATATCACTCCTTTTTGCCATGACTTCTTTTTTTTTTAATTCATTTTATATCTTCCGATAAATACTCGGCATATTTATCATAATATATTTCTCGGTTGATTAATAATTTGGAATCACTTCTATTTCGAATGGGATATATGTTACACTATGATTTTGAATCAAAAGAGATATTTCTAAAAATAACAAATCTATTCATCACTCTATCAATAACCGAACCAGATTTGGTGTATCATAAGTGATTTAACTTTTCTATTCACCATATGTTTTATGTATTATTTATAAAATGCATTAATCGGTTTCCTTTTCTATCAATAACAAATCTTGAATTAAGAAATAGACCCTAGAAGCTAAAAAAAAGTATCCTGAGCAATTGCAATAATCAGATTCATTGATATTCATAGTTAATAGATACTATTACACATATAATCATACTAAATTCGATAGAATTATTTGATTTTAAAGACGATTTTCTATAATTTTGCACGTGAGGAGTTATTTTTTTATTTTGTCCTATCATTAATAATTTGATTATTTTTAGATAATAGTAGATAGAAAAAACACTTTAAAAAGAAGATCTTTTATTTCATGATAGCCTGCTCTAATCCCTTTAGAAAACTTTCTTTATTGGGTTAAGCATACACTTTATATGTTTCTAGCGATTCACTTCATATGGTATCATCAAATAATACAAGTCTTGGATAAAAATCTACAACACACTAGAACGCCATTGTTGACGATCTTTTACTCTACAGTATCTATGATTTTTTGAACAATATGATATCTCATACAGGGTAAATCCTTAGCTCTTTCCTCTCTTATTAAACCACATAATGTTCTTATGAATCGTGACCAAAACCAGGTGCAAAACTATTGTCGGCAAAACTAGAAATAGGAAACGGAAAGAAATATGATTTATTGGCCGGGGCCATCCCACAATTAGAGAAAGAAAGACGTGAGAAATGTAACAAATGGAAATGGAAACACACGTTACCCATCTTGAGAAAAGGGGAGCGACAATTTGAAAATGATAAATGATGGAAAAGATGAATGACGGAAAGATAAAATTTGGTATGTTGAGAAAATAAGGAAACACGAGAGAGAGAGAGAGAGAGAGAGAGAGAGAGAGAGAGAGAGAGAGAGAGAGAGAGAGAGAGAGAGAGAGAGAGAGAGAGAGAGAGAGAGAGAGAGAGAGAGAGAGAGAGAGAGAGAGAGAGAGAGAGGAGACTATGAATTTGTTGTCCCTTTTTAGTGCCATTTGTTCTCAACCTTTTTGATCTGTGTCTCTTCACAGGGCAACATCATGAAACAAATTTCATTTCCGCAAAATGTTCATCCATCGTCTCCACTGCTTTATTTATTTTTTTCCTTGAGATTATTCCATATTAACGACACGTAGCAATAAAAAATAATTAAATATTTTGTACATTTCTATTTTTTACTCTTCACTGTATTGTGAGGTTTTGAAAAGAAAAACCGACAAATTCAATAAGAAGATTATGCTAACTGTAATACGAGCTTCCTTACAACGGTGATACGACGTCGGCCGTATATAAATTATAAGAGAGTCGTAGGTATGCAAATGCGCCGTAAATGCAGAGCGAATTATTCTTTGGACTTTTACCAAAACACAAGAGAGTGGCCGGTGAAGTCCAAACTCTAAATTCCTAAATCCATGAACCTATGACCGCTCAAATTGACCAAGTAGCTGTTCTGCACCAACCAATGTTTTTAAATGTTTTTTTATTTTCAAATGTTTTTAAAACACTTTTTTTATTTTTAAAATGATTTAATAAATTAAATTAATTAATATTTATATATAATTTTTTATATTTATATATTTCTCACATTTAATAAGTTATTTATTAAATTATAGTTATAATTTTTATATTATTTATCTTATAATTAATAATTATATACTTGATCATTTTCGATTCTTTTTATAATAAAATAGTTATTTTATTATTTTTATAAAATTATTGTTATTTACATTAAAAAAAATTATATTTTTATATTTATACAATTTTGCATATTTTTTATTTGTTGTATTCTTAGAAAATATTAATTTTTCATCTCACATTTTCGTATATGTCCACAGTCATGTCATGCTAACACCTGTCCCAATTATATTGGCACGTTGACAGGTCAATGAAATGAAAGGGGTAACATTTGTTAGGAAATGACCCAAACCAAACGCGTGCGAGACCCAAATGTTTTGATTTGATAATTGATTCAATGATTTGAATTCATGAATCAAATCAGCAATGTGTGAACTATACTTTTTAACTCATATAAAATTTAAACCAAGTTTGAGTTAAAAGGACGTTCGTTCGACTCATTTAGCTCATGAACTGACAATATATTATATTATAATAATATATAGATTTTTTATCAAACAAATTTTCTACTCGACAATGACAACAAAAACAATAAATATAGCCAGTTGGATCCCAATATAGTCAAGGAAAATAAACCCACTTGTTGACTTGACCGTAGTGTGTGCCTGGGCAGGAAGACAAACAATGACATGTATTTGGGAGTTAATTTCGATCATTCTTGTGCATTAATGAGATACTTGGAATGAGGTTTTGGTTCAACCAAACTAACCTATCATATGGGCCCACATTTTTTAGATTTGTAAAGGTTTAGATTACCGTAACCAAATTTTGTAACATTAACCCGTTTATCCTTTTTACTCCGGCCCTCTTTTTAAGGTAACATTTATATATTTTTTTTTCTTATTTCGATCGATACCTAAAGTTATATTTTAATTAATCTGATTTGAGTTACTGTCGAATCCCTTTTAAAAGAGAACTCTCTCGATATAATTTTTTTTTATTCTCAAAACGGGTTTTTGTTAATAGATTTAACGTTTTTTTTAACTATACCAATTATCCATCGATAAGATAATATTTACTTTGTTTTATAGATAGGTTAATGTAAACTTCCCAAAGATTACAAAGGAAACCCAAATTATATCAAAACCAAATGGTTTCATGATTCTTTAAAAATTTTGATTTCAAATTTTGTTTTAGTTTTAAAAATAAAATATAAAATTGAACTAATAATTTAAACATTATTGTTCTAAAATCGATTTAAAAATATTTTGATGATTTCAGTTTCAATTCATAATCTAAACATATCTAGGTGAATGGTATACTTACAAAACATTAGGAAAAGAAAATTTATTTACTAAACAATCTTATTGAGAGAAATTTGAAAGGGATAATTATGATTTTATTTTTTCTCCTCCTACCAAAAACGTGTTAGGAAAACTGAAAAGCTGTCTTGCAGGCGAAGGGACTTAAGACTTTTGTTCTTATTGATGTAACCGTTAGATTTATTTTACGTTGCAGAAAGCGTGGAAAAAAAATATAAAAAATAAATGGATCAGATTTTTGAATAAGATCTCAACACGCAGCTCTCTAAAAATCTAAACCACCGGTTTTCTCAAACAAATTGACGTTTGGGATGACGATTGCGGGAAATAAATCATCGTCACAATTTTATAACAATGTCGTAACCCATGATCCGATAAATTATAAATAAAAATTTTTTATTCAAAATTTTTTTAATACCTTTATTATTTTCCTTCCCACAAGAATGTGTATCGTTCGGACATGTCTCCCTTTCGATCTCTCTTTTTCGGCCGTAGGGAAATTTTTTTCTTTTCTTTTTTTTTTTTTTTTCCAAAAAGAAGAATTCAATGCCTCGCGATATTATGCCAAACAGGAGAGAGGAGAAATTTTAAAAGAAGTCTTTGAAATTTGAGGATAATGGATTAATAATGTATTATTATTCTCTAATTAAGATTTAAATAAATTTAAATCATTTTATCCCTTTACTTGTGGTAAATAAAAAACCCCTCATAAACATATGTTATCAATAGTAACATATTTATAAACATTTAGTACTCTCACTTTGTTACAATTGATAGAGTCATATTCCAAAATTTCTATCCAAACTACTTGAAAATTTACGTGAGGATCTTAAATCTCTAACAAGTTACAACGAAATTAGTTGCGATATTGAAAGGAAGTCTGGAGAACCTCTGAAACTGTCACCTTGACTTGGTCTATTACGCCCCATGAAGATGGTGTAGCTGCAGAAGACACCAAGCTTGGACAGAAGTGGCAGGTAAAATTGCTTGGATGAGGGCTTTGTAAGAGCATCGGCACGTGAGCAATACTAAGCCGTCCTTTGGCTACGCTAAATCATGAAGAAAATGCAAGTCCAAGGCAATATGTTTCTTATAGGTGAATGAAAAACTTGGTTGAGGCTCTGACAAGTGGTACTCAAATCGTCACAACAAATTATGGGCAGTGAAGGAGTGAAGGAACCTAGTATATAACTAGGCAGTGGGGCAAATACAATAGCTCGAGACTCGGCTCCAGTCGAAGAGCGAGTAACCGGTCTTTACTTACATGAAAGCGAAGAAATAGGAGGATTCCCAAGTCCATTCCGCATATGCACTTGCTATGATTTTGGAAGTAGTAGTGCGCGTTGAAGCAAGAGGCATTAGATATACACCCGCGGACCCTTTTCTTCTACAGCCCAATGAAGAGTTGATGGTCAGTACATGTATTGTGCTGGCTTATAGACATTGACGGCCAAATCTGCACACGTGTCATAGATAGACAGCGAAGAAAACCAATAACGCATACCGACATTGAGACAAAGGGCGTTAGACATGGAAGCCATATATTAATATTGTTAACCTTGTTATCAGATGAAATAATAATTTATATTCCTTCTGAAAACACTACTCATAAATATTTTTCTCAAAATCTATTATTTGAATTTTCGTAGATATATATATTTTCTCGATATTTATGATCCCTGTATAATAAAAAAATAATTATTGATAATTTTGAAATTGTGATGATTATTTTTGTATCCAAAGATACCAATTAACTTCAGTCAAGTTGTGAAGGTGGGAATGAGCTTCAAGACTTCAATTAATTTAATCTAATCTAATCTAATCCTGTATTAGCAAAGCATAACAAACACACTTGGAATTCAAGTGCACCTCAGGGAATATACCAAATGAGATTTGGACCCTAATTTTTCCAGATATATGTAGTTACAGAGAAATTCCCATGTCTTCCGGTCAGGAGGGAGAAGGACAACGGCGTCCGCATTCTTAGATTTCTTCCTGCAAAAGTAAAATCCAAAATATATATATATATATATATATATATATATATATATATCTTCCCAACCGTCGTGTTACACACGCCAGCAAAGGCATGCTGTATGTGTGTGGGTGTGTGTCACGTGCCTACTTTTCCTCAAGTTAGATACGACGACGTTTAGTTGAAAATGCAATCCATCAACTCCAACCAACCCTGATAATATGGAAACGTCTTTATTATGGAATGTTTTGATTACAATAAGATCAGCAAATTATACGTGATTAAAAACTACAATAAAATTTATTAATTATTTTTGAAAAATTACAGTTTAGTAATTAGGGAATTAGATTAGAGAAAAATTCATAACATTATATTTAATCGATTTAGCCAATTATATAAAATGAATCTTAGCCGTCAATATAGTAAGATGTCTTTTATAAATAAAACTGTAAAAATTTGAAAGAACGTAAAATTCAAATACGTGGAAAAAAAAACAAGAAGATAGGCAGCGAAGAAAGCCAATTACCCATCTACTCGGCGGCGTCAGTAGAGGGGGCGCTTCCATTGAGACAAAGGGCGTTAGACATGGAAGCCGGGTCGTCACTCGTTCGACTTCAAGCATTTTTGGAATTGAACCATTGAGGGTTCCGATTGAATGCTAGAACTGAAATTTATAATTTAATAGTTTGATTTTAATTCTTAATTTTTGAAATTAAAAAAAAAAAAAATCAATCTTGAATTCATAGTTGAAAACAGAATTATGAAATATTTTCGATATTGTTATCGGATAAAATAGTAATTTACAATTTTGATTATTTTTGTATCCGAAGATACCAATTAACTTAATTTAATTTAATCTAATCTCCTCTATTAGCAAAGCATAAGTATCACACTTGGGATTCAAGTCCACCTAAGGAATATACCGAATAAGACTCGCACCTTAATTTTTCCAATATGCAGCACCAGAGAGAGATTGCCATATCTTCTCTGAAGGGATAAGGACAACCGCGTCTACGTTCTTAGATTTCTTCCGACCAAAGTAAAATCACAGATAAAAAAAAAAAAAAAAAAAAAAAAATTCCAACCGTCGTGTGACACACGCCCGACAGCTAAGGTAGACTGTACACATTCTGCAAAATCATTCATCCACAACCATATGTCTGGTCTTTAAAATATTTGGATTAAGTACAACTTTGTATATTATATCTTAATTGTAGTCTGTAATGTTACAAATTAAAAAGAAATATAACCAAACCAAGTGAAAGTTTAAATTTCAACTATATTTTAGGGTCAGTAGATAGGTTTACTGTCTCAAACTTTTGTTTTAAATTTGTTGTTATTAATCTGGTCAACAACATAGTGGGGACATAATTTATTTAAAAATAGTGATTATTTTACGTACAAACTCATTCAAATTTTGTGTCAACAATCTTAAAGAAATTATTCTAGCTATCGGCTCCGAAACCATTTTTAACAAAATACTAAACAATGGTTCAGAATGTTAAATTTAGAAATATTCAAATTGGATCATTTTGATTGAACAAAATAATCACCCTTTTTATCGAGTTGAATGTTGTTTACGTGTTGAATCCACACTCATCGGTCATTTGAAAACCAAGTGATAATGACACCAACAAAGTTAGAGCTCTTCACCAAAAACGTTTGGATGATGCAGAGAATTCAATTTAAATTCTTTATCTAATCAATTATACGACCTGTTTCCAACAAGAAATTTGAAGAATACTGAAAGTACATATCTATAAAGTAAATTATTTAATATGAAATATTTTGAGTTTTAAATGATGGATAATAACTTTACGATGTATCACGTGGAGGAATTATTTATTTTTATACTTAGACTTAATGATATAAAAGTACAAATATTTTAATAATTTCAAGTAGTTGCATTAATTACAACATCTCTGATAATGGTTTTGCCCACCACCACAAGAAAATAAGTTTTGTTTTTTCTATAATAATAATAATAATAGAAAAAGATCATTTCAAGAGAGAGAGAGAGAGAGAGAGAGAGATCGTAAATTTTATAAGAGATTAAAAATAGAGGAAAATTTTTAACTGACCAGAGAGTGATTCTTAACCGGTAACTACACAGTCAATACAGGATAAAATTGTGAAATTTTTGAGTTAGAATGAGTAGTTCCTCACGCCTAAACTATCCTCATAAGAATTTTAACTATTACTTTTTGAATGTGGACTCAAAGTTTTAATTGTATAATTATCAAATTTTGAATTTTAAATTTTAACTAAAAGGATTTATTGCATTTCTTAATTATTTTAGAATAAGAAAAAATATCAGAAACAAATTTTAATAATCAAGCACTTGCATTGTTGAATCATATGTAATAAACAATGACATTCTTATTTATTATATTTTATACTATTGTTTTTTACTTGGTATTCCGTAATAAATTTATTGATTCTGATTAATTTAACTCAAGTTAATTATCGAGCTCATTAAGAAATAAGTCCCCCCGGTGCATGTGTTTTTGCATTTTCAAAATTTAAAATTAAGAATTTGATTAAAGAAATTCAATATATTTATTACTGGGTCAATAAAATATTGATTATTTTTTATACAATTTTGTGAGCCTATTAACATCAAAAGAATTTTTTTAAATTTCTTTTAATGGCACAATGAATTTCAATTGACCTCTTATACATAAAGAATTCCTCTCTCTCTCTCTCTCTCTCTCTCTCTCTCTCTCTCTCTCTCTCTCTCTCTCTCTCTCTCTCTCTAAATCTTAACCATGGTTTTGATTTTCTGGTGATGTGGGTCTGGCATTTACAAAGGCAATGGTAGTACCTAAAAGAGGGATTTTAATTTAAAGGCCATTTGTATCTAATCAAACCATTATCAATCAAGAAATGGTCCCACTTAGCGGAGTCCGCTAAATCCCAATTCCCATCCATGAAAATGTCGTCCGACTCTCCAACCAATAATGCTAATAATAATAAAAATAATATTCACAAGTTCCATATCGTCCCCGGTGGCCCTTTGTATCCCACCTCAAAAGGGCACATCTTCATTCTCTCTATCTCTCTCTCTATAAAATCTTTCCTCGTTAACCACTTTACACACTTCAGATTTTTTGCTTACATCAACAACCATATGGGTTTCGCCGGAATCAACCGTTTGCCGGCGATTACACAAATAGTGAAGTACCAGTAATTTTTCCGCCAAAAAAAGAGAGGAAAAAAGGAGAGAGTTGAATAGCTTGAACAGAGCAAAATGGAAAATCAAGAATCGAAAGTGTATGTTGCAGTTGGAAATGATCTTCAAGATGGGCTAGCTACTCTTGAATGGGCTTTGAAGCATTGGTCTTCCCAATCAATCTCAATTGTTATTCTTCATGCTGGTACTATCATTAACAGAGAACTTGTCTCTACCCCATGTAAGATTTTCCTTCCTTTTTTTTGTTTTCTCTTCATATTTTATTGGAATTTAAGGGGGTTTGTTAAATTTGACAAATTTTCCTTTTTTTGTGTCAAAGCCATGTAAATTTCATGTTAAATTTCCAAATTCCAATAAATTTTTTCTTCATTTTTTGGGTGAAATCTAAGTGGGTTTTATGTTAATTATGATAAATTTTCGGTTCTTGTGTTTATATTGTAGTTGGGAAGCTTCCTCCAAGAGCTTTGAGCGACGAAATATTGGAAATTCATAGGAAAGATGAACAAGAGAAGATTGACAAGCAGTTATCCAAATACAGAGCACTCTGTGGCAAGGTGTGCCCTGCTTTTCTTTTTCCTTTGTATTTTGATTTCTTTGCACATTTTTTAGAATATAAAATGTTGGGATTTCATATAGTTTTGAATCTTGTGATTCTTAATTAACAATTTTTTTTGGGTGGTTTCTCATGTTTTAGTGTCAAGTAAAAGCTGAAATCTGCAAAACTGAGAAATTTGATGATCCACTTCATAAGCTCATTGTGGATTTGATTTCTCGACTTAAGATTTCCAAATTGGTTATGGCTATTTCATTTATGAAAACCTCATCATGGTTCGTAAATTATATTCATTTCCGTTTCTTTTTGTGAATACTAATTCTCTATCTGGGTATTTTATTTTAGTATCACTCTGTTTTTGGGCAATTCATGTTGATATGTATATATTTTTCGAATGATGCTATATAGGAGAAGTAAAAGTGCAATTAGCGGATCATTTTACGTTCATCGGAACAAACCCGAATTTTGTGAATTATTCATAATAAATGGAGGGAAATTAGTATTTCTGAGGGAAGGAAATGATGAGGTAATACTGGAAGATGATCAAGGAGTGATGATCGGGAGAAAATCTAGCTTCAAGGGATGGTCCAAGAACATTTTTCATAGAAATTCTGTGGACAAAAATATCCGAGGCCCTTCGGTTTCTTCAGGGAATGAGAATTCAGTTGATCTGCAGAGTCAATGGCAAAATCTTTCACAAGAAATTGACAATTATTTTGAGTATTTGCAATCTCTAGACAAGGACAATAATGGAGATGATGAAGAAAATGCTGTATCAAGGACAACTGAAATCCAATCAGACATACAACAACATGTTGATTCAAACTTGGTAGCCTTTCTTCTTCTTCTTCTTCTTCTTCTTCTTCTTATAATGTTTTCTTATTCATGTTTAGAATATGTGGTCATATGGAGATTGGCTTTATTTGTGCTTAGAGATGCTAGAAAATGATATTTTTATTAATTAATTAATTAATTTATTTATTCATTACTCAGTTTACTAAACCTATTTGTTTTTCTCTTGTTTCTTTTAATCTATCTTATCTTCGTGTTTGACTCTGGAGCCTTCTTTGCCAAGTCTGATAGTGATAGGCCGATAATTTTTCTATGTTTGGATGCAGTGATACCAAAAGCATAACTACCAACTGAACTTTATCCTGATTATGAATAGTGGGCAATCCAATTTCTCTCGACTTTTCTTTCCATGTTCTTTGTGGGAATGGCTTCTCTATTTGAGAGGTGTTTGGATTAAAAATGAAGTGCATTGCTCTACCCTGACTTGTAATTTAGAAAAATAAATCAGCTAAAACGTTTTTCCAACTTTTTGTGTGCGTGAAAGAGGCATTATTACGGAAGTTCCCCAAGTAATTTTTTTTTTTTTTTTTTTTTTTTTTGGGTGCATTACTTTGACATGCATTAAGTTATTTTGTTACATGATCAGGGTGAAGCAGAAAGAATTGAAGCATTGAAAGTTAAAGTCACTGAAGCTCACAATACAATCCAAGTAAGAAGAAAAGAAGCAAAGGAGAATGCTGAAAGATGCACAAAAGCTGAATGGGCTCTCTCTTTATGCAATCGCCGGGTAAATCAGCATTACATTTACGCATTTTCTTTTTCCTTTTTTTTTTTTTTGTTAATTAGAATATAAAAACAGACTCTTCTTTGTTAGTTTTAACTTTTTGAAATATTAGTAATTTTGAACTTGTCTTATCAATTACTTTTTGATGATTTTGTAGATTGAGGAACTTGAGGCTCAAATAAATGGAGAGATCATGAGCATAACAGAACTAAAGAAAGACTTGGATGCCACAAGAGAGTTTAAGTCTGAACTTGCAAGAGATAATGAAGAGAACAAGAATAGGCTTAGTTCAGTAGTAGAGCTTCAATCCGAGCTCTCCAACAAGCTCCAAACTTCCTCCACAGCAAAGTCACGTGCCGAAGCACGACTAGAGAAAGCAGTGACTGCCAGAGCAGATATGGTGAGGGAAATCGAAGAGTTGAGAAGACAAAAGGATGTTCTCCAACGAAGAATTGAATTTTGTAAAGAAAAAGATGCCATAGGTATGGCTTCAAGGTTGGGTGACTTGACTTGTAGCTATAAGGAGTTCACAGCTGAAGAGATTAGAACAGCCACTGATAACTTCTCAGAGCAAATGAGGTTGAAATCAGGCAGTGATTCGACTAGTGTTTATCAGGGACGAATCAATACGTGCCCAGTTGCAATCAAACTACTCAATCCTGCCAGTGGATTGTCCCAAGATGTTTTCCGAGCTCAGGTAAATGCTCTCATAACCATTATAGCTAAGTTAATTCGGTTAACTGGATTCAATTTTCTAATGCAGGCTATGGTCCTTAATCACATTAGACATCCACATTTAGTAGCGGTGATCGGCTTCTGCTTGGAGCCTCAATGCCTTGTGTTTGAGTATATGCACAACAGAAGCCTAGGAGAGATTTTATTATCAAGAAATAGAAGCTCAAGAAGGCGAAACCTGGCATTAACTTGGCAGGACAGGATCCGCATTGCTGCAGAAGTTTGCTCAGGCTTGGCATTTCTCCACTTGGCAGAGCCCGGGTCCATTGCTCACGGCAGTCTGAGCATGTCCAGCATCCTTCTTGACCGTAATCTGGTGGCTAAGATCCATGGTTTCAGGCTAGCTAGATGCTACGATGACTCAGATATGCATTCTGATGTGTTTGCCTTTGGGAGTCTGATACTGCAGCTTTTGACCGGGAGAAATTGGCAAGAGCTGGTTGAAGACAACATGGCAGTGGACTGCTCGGGCTTGATCGAGGTTTTGGATGACACAGCAGGAGATTGGCCACTGGATCTGGCTGAGGAGCTTGCAGCAATAGCCATGGAGTGCCGCTCCACAAGTCACAAGTCAAACGCAAGGATGAGACTAGGGATAGTTATGCGAGAGCTCAGTGAAGTTAGGAAGAAGGCTGATGAGCTTGCAGCAAATGAAGGGCATGAGGTGGTGACCGAAGGAGGCATAGATATGCACATCGAAGACTCGTTTGAAATACCAAAATTTTTCTTCTGCCCAATATTGAGGGTTAGTGTCTCACAGCGTACTTCATTTCAGTAGCTCCAAATGAATACAAGTATGCAGGACATATATAAACTCACCAACACAGAGATGCATTAGATTTGAGCATGGGTCAGACCAAATTCAGGAGTATGAACAAATGAAGCCTAAGCCATGCTAGGCAGACTTCTACATATTTGAAATCAAGCCTAAAAGGCAGGGCAGGTTTGACCATGGTCAAATCTACATGCATAACACCAACTACATGGTTCTTCTGTTTCAAAAACATGTAGATCATTACCAATATGCTCAAACTAGTGTATTTTGGATGCAGGAAGTAATGAAGAATCCACATGTTGCAGCAGATGGGTTCTCCTATGAGCTAGAAGCCATTGAAGAGTGGCTAGGGATGGCGCATGATACATCACCTATGACGAACCTAAGACTCAAGCATAAACATCTTACCCCAAACCACACGCTCCGAACTCTGATCCAGGACTGGTATAATAGTAAATCTCTCCGTCCTCCATAACTCAAGCTTGTTCATTCTTTTCCCTTTTGTCTCCCTTTTTCCTCTTTTGCTCCTCCCAGTACACTGTAGAATACCTCAGAAGGCAAGAAACAGTCCATAACTTTAGTTAGTTCTGTTGAATATGAAGCATTGTAAGAGTTCCCATCCAATATATAGGAAATAGAGCAACACAGATCTCTCTTTTGAATAATGTAATGGATAATGTCTATTGATTAAATCTTAGTCACCTATGTTTTTATTTACAAACCACAAAAAGTCGGAAACTCGCTACAAAATCAGCAATGTGCTCTTCTTTTTGTATTTAAGGAATGCCATGTAAAGCATAAACATAAAAATGGTGTATCAAATAATCTTCATGTTTGTTGAATGTCACAAGATCACTGCATCATCTTTGAATAAATGCAACTGCAATTTACATCACTGCACATTTAATCTGCTATAACGATTATATGCCTATACACTTGGCCCAGCAGAAGCAATGCACAACTCTTGCTGGCAGAGAATAGTCTGCATGAATATCTGGGTCGGTCGTAAGGTCTTCCACACTTGACCATATATACACCCCTCGTTCTTGTCGACTTCCTGGGACTGTGTTATCCAGAACAAATGCCACCAAGAGTGTGACCACCATGTTCATAGAAAGAAGGCCATTTAAAGCAAAATCAAGCTGACACAGGCCCAAAGAGAAGAGGGTCAGGTGTTGATTATTACAAGAATCTACCTAAAGGATAGATAAGTATGGATGCACATAGGCATGTACATGTGCATGTGCAGGAGATATGGTAAGCACGAAAATTCAAATAAAGTCCTTCAATTAAAGAACTGGTACTCTTATACCTATTTTTCCTTTTAAATTCATGCTGCTTCAATTTTATGTTTTCCATTTCCCTTTTGAAATTGAGGTTGAGTATTTCCACTAAATAAATAAAACACCTAGAGATCATGAATTATGACTTACGTCCTTGCTGCCAGTATTAACTGGTCCATCGGATGCTGCAGCATAAGGAACAAAGTAACTAGGCAGAATCAAGCTAGTCTCGGGCTGATACTGTTGGACATAGGCAGGGATTGACAAACCGAGAAATAATGAAACACCAACTATGGTTATGTTCCTAAAACTTGCTGTTTGACTATATTGCAAAGTCGAGAGACCCAATGCCACAACCAGAGCCCACATGAAGCAGAGGACTGAAGCAGCCAAGGCTTGTGGTATAGAAGCAAGAATGGCACCAACTTTACCTGCAAAGTCACAAAGTTAAATAGCACCATATATCACTTAAAAAATAAGTTGCCTAAAAATTTCAGCTGATGGCAGAGTTAACAATCTGGATTCTCTATTTTTTTAATTCCAAGAACTAACCCAATCAGATTTATAAACCCTATATAAATGTCTAAGTAAATAAGCTTGGTAGAGTATGCAAATTCTTACTACGTCATGCAGGACATATGGTGCTTTACCTATAAATGAGAAGAAGATCAAGAGAATGGCTCCAAGTTGCACAGCCCTTCGATTAGCAACCTTTGTTACATTAATTGTATGCACATTTTCTGTCAACGTTGTGGACCCAGTGGCTGTGCCCCATAGCCCAGCTAACAAACTGCAAAATCCTTCCATTCCTATACCCCTGCTGACGATTCTGGGGGTTGGAGGCTTTGAATGAACTTGCAAGGCAGAAGAGTGATATGTTCCAATCTGATTGAGTCACAACAATTGCATTAAGGATTAGATAATCAATGCAAACCAAGTTTATAGAGGTTCAGGTTGATAGTGTTCCAACCACGCTCTCTAAATCATTGAAAACCAAAATCACAGAGTCGGGCACTTGTACAATTTTATTTAAAAGGAGAGAATAGAGCAATTCAAATGCTCTCATTTCCAAAATCCCCCAAATACCATGGCACTGTGAATGTGGCATTGCCAAAAATTGACTATGAAAATCAAATTGTAAAGGAAATGAACAACTGAAATTAATTGCTTTTGATTTTTTTGTTCAAATATATCACTTGATGGCAAAATAATTTTCAGAGAGAAGCTACAAACCGAATCCACTGATGCAACCAGCGATGTGATAACCATTATCAAGGAAGTCCGAAAATGAAATATAGGGATACCCCACTGAAAAGGGTATGGAACTCCGACCCATGCAGCAGCTTTCCATGCATTCGATACATCAGTTCGACAATGCTTCATGGTATATGCATGCCTTCTACATGAATCAACCAGAATATTTGAAGTGGGTACAGCTGAGCTGCAGCCTTTGTAATTGTATGCTCCTCCTGCCGTTAAAAGGAAAGCATATGCCCAAATGAGGATGACACTTAGAGGAACCTGCAATGATCAATATTCAGCAAGATCAACTCAAAAGATTTGAATCTGTCATGCATAAAACCCTCAATGCACCTAGCATATTTGTTCTAAGTGCCTGGGTGAGCACATGCACATGAACGTGAGTTTTGAGCTTGCACATGGCCTTTCAAGAAAGGCAGAGCCCATATCACCTCAAAAAAATGTTTACAAAGGTAAGTATGGGAAAAATGTCAAACTAAACATTAGACCCTTGAAGTTTGAGGCAGAAGCTCTGCAATTTGAAAAGCTTCAGAACTCATGTTTAGAAACAACTTGGACATTCCATCAGAAAACATGGAGGTAGGCAGAAAAATACATATTAGACCTCAAGTTTAGGTATATCATAAAATGTTTCAAACTTAAAACCTAAAGTTAAATTATGGTCAGATATAATACCTTGAGGACCACCACAGCTAACAGATTTTAACAAAGCCAACCTAAACTTAAAATAAAGCTTTCAAATTATCTTTCAATTTGCCTCCACGTGTGAGCCCTTCAGTCTATATAGTTTTAAGCTTGTCTAAATTCAAGAAAAGCAAAAGTTGGTGACAGACTAAACTTGGAATATGCATAATGCAGTCATCACTTCCATAAAATCAAAAGATGGCATTGATAGCAGTGGATGAGCATTGTAGGATTTATGTTGTGAGATCACTAGCTTAAAACAAATAGAAGATAATACGAGTTCCAAAAATAAAGTTACAAAGAGGAGGTAATTTATGCTCACTATCTGCCAATGGCAAGGGAAGGGTTGGGAATTGATGTTTAAACTCAAAAAAAAAAAAGACATAACAACAATACATACGGCATATATTCGAAAAATTCGATGTCCAAAGATGGATACTCCACGAAGATACTGCATGGAAATACAAGCCACAAGATTGAGTTGTTAGAATCTTTATATTGCAAACCAAATGCAATAGTGAAAAATAATTCGAGAATTGTCACCCTAGAATATTGTGGTCATAATAATGATTTAATCAATTATTCATAACCGAAAATAAAATTAATTATGTGGATGTTTGAATGGGATACCTAAATATGGCCAAATGCATCCCAATTCAAATCTCTTCCATTCTTCATCACATTTAATTCTTTTTTGGTTATGTTTTTCCCATTAACTTTATTTTGAATGCATTAACTCTGGGATTTGAATTTTAAAATTCCTAACATGAGTACCCTCAAAGCATAATTTATCTCGCAGCAGACTAACTTTCACAGGCCAATGACATTGTAGAATTGCAGAAACAACATGAAAAATGGGTCAAAAATGTAAACATCATATTTCTCAATAATTATTACTAAATGCAGAACCTAATGTGGGTCCTTATACTTTCGCAGTACTTCTAATTCTTGAATTTTTAACAAACTTTCAATTTGGCCCTAGATTCACCAATTTAAGTCTAATTAAAGTGTCTGTAGGGTTCCAAAGGGCCACACTCCATGCACATCAACCTTAAATTTGCACCCTACAGAAGTCACACCTAAGTTGCATCTCCCGTTAACTCTCCCGAAGTATATAAGGTGAATGTGTTGACCAGAAGCAGTAAATAATTTTTAGATGCAAAGACAAATGCATGGCAAGAGATGCCATGACATGGATGAAACAAAACAACACAATGAAGTAAAGCAACTGAAATAGCATGGATCTGCAGCAGGTAACATATGAATTAGCATTATAATTTTATGTAAGTCAATGGATGATATTTTATTGGTTGAGGGTAAATTGTGATAATAAACTACAGCAATGGAGAAATATCAACAAGAAAATATTGCTTATGCAATTTTTAGTAAATATAAAATTTCAGTGAGTCCATGGTATAAAATTAATGGACTAAACATATTGAGAAGGGCAGAGAATGTACATTGAGAAACATGTAGGAATCGATCAAGATATGACTCAAGGCACTGGCAGGAGGAATGAGTTGGTAGTATTAAATTTAATGGAACAAAATGAATTCAGAGGGATGGATGTATTTTGTGTGTGTAAGTGTGTGTGTGTGTAGTGATTTAGCAGGATGTTTCTCAATAGGCATAGGGCAGAAGTGAATATGTGTGACCATAGAAATATAAGAGAAAAAGAAAATTTCATAAAATTACAATAAGAGTAATACACAATAATGCACAAAGAGCACAAAGAGATGGGCTGTTTGAAGCAGCATGAACAAAAGGGAAATAGTGTAGCAGAGATGAAAATGTCAAGGTGACAGAGTGATTTGACAAGACAGATTCAGGATTAACCCCTTGGTGAAATGTTACTTTGGCTCCAATAAAAGGTAAAATGGAAGGAATAGATTAATATAGTTTGGTCATAGGAGCAGTTAGCTTCCAAATTGAGAGTAATTTAAAATCTAAGGGAAGACCTTAGACAACTCTAAAGAATGCAATTTAAAGACATTATATACACTGACTACTGATATGGCCCAAAAAATAGAAAAGATAATTTGATTTAGATGACTGCAACTGTGTTTGGAGATAAGTTTGTCAAGTGAAGTCCAGCATAAAACGTAAATAACAAAGTCACAGAGAGTTTCATCAAGCTAATTGGCATTTGCCAGTCTCAAGACAATTTCTAAATGCTGGAAAGGGTTTAGAATCCTATTCAACAACGCGAACAAATTTTCCAATTGCACTGTCTAAACCAGATTTTCATGAGAAGCTAGAAAACTGACATACCAAGGTGAAAATAAGAACCAATAGTATCAAGGGAATACTTATTTCCACACAGCTACCAGCTTGGGGAAAACCATAGCTAAAAAATGCTAATCCTATAGCAGCAACAGTTGGTGAAACAACAACTGGATTTACAAACCTGCAATTAAAAAATATAAAAGTCAATTATATTACCATGTTGAGTTTCCTCAGAAACCTCGCTGACCACAAGAACATCCTTTATACCCGATTGTTCTAACTATGGATACTTCATAGATAAAAAGGAAATTTCCAAAGCATACAGCACAGCACCATAACAGATAGAAAAGGTTGACAAATACGATCAAGCATGGTTTGTCAGTTTCTGACATCATATAAACTTTGAGCTTGGTAAAAGAAGTTGTTCAGGATATACATCATTCTGAAATAAGGGAAAGATCAATGATTCTAAACATCTTTTGGCATGGCATAGCATTGTGTTTTAACACAATAAACAGAGTAGTAGAAAGAGACGGAAGAAGAAAGGGAGTGAGAGAGACTACTGTGGCTGAAGAGACACCAAATTAATAATAATAATCACTACCAAAGAAAGTTGGAAAACTCATAAACCACCTTAGCAAAAGAGACATGAAACCACTGAATCCCAATAAGCACTGGAAAATTGAACCAACAATTATAGCTCCTTGCAGTTCCCTCATTATATGCCTGAAGTTCTGCAGTTCAAGCAAGTCTTTGAGTAGCTTATATGACATGCCAGAGTAAGATAAGATCAAAATAATTATGATGAGTTCAAAACAAGGAAATTATATTTCATTAGCGGTCACTAATTTTTCTGTCTTTCTAATAAGGCATTAAATTATGCTATCGAAGTTGGTTTATTTAAAGTTAGAATGACTTCAATTTAGTGTGTGATTTGCTACATGCATCATCAGTGCTAAACCTATTTAATGTGTCCCAGATCCTTTTCCCAATGGAAAGCCAATTTCAGGAACCATATCGAATGCACCCTCAGACCACATAATTTACCACGAAAGCAAAAATGTCTTCCCTTTTCTTTGTTTGACATTAGGAGTGATGAAACCGGATAGTATTTTATTTTATATCTAGAAAACTTACATGTTCACTAAGATTCCGATACTCCCGAGAATTCAGGATAACTAATGCTGGTGCCAGAAATACAAATGAGCTCCCTTGAACTAATGGAAGCCGAGTACCAAAGTAAGAGTGCAGTATAGTTGTGATGCCAGACACCAAGAGCATTGTAGAAATGACGGTTGCAGTATCCTTCTGTTAAGATTTCAAACACGCAGAAAGATTTTAAATCAAAATCAATATAAACACACAACTGCATGCATTAGAAAAGCTTGTGACAGTGAATGCTTACATCAGTCCCACCCATGGCTGGTACAACCATCACAGGGATAAAGATCAGCGAACCAGTCAATGATAGATAGTGCTGGATGCCAAAATAAATAAGTGGCACTGCAATGCGTCAACCATTAAAATGTCAGGTGCCAAACATAACTAACAGCAGAACTAATACTACATAACAGAATAAGGATACAATGCTGTTTTACAAACAAGTAAACATTTTTGCTCATCATAGAAAGAATATACCAACAAATGCCCAACGCTACATACATTTCTATTTTAGCTTAATCGATGTCATATAAGCATTTCATCTCCTAAATAGAAGCTTCTGATGCACTAGAAATTTTTATTCTCTTACTACTCTGACCCAAACAGTATGAGGAATGATATCCCTCGCCTTTCAAAATGCATTAGAAATTTTTAATCACCCACTTAAGCCAATGATCCATTTAGATATTGTTTTCCCTATACATCACCAATTGAATTTCTGCATGCTACTAGATTAGTGAATAAGTTATTGAACCTGGATCAAAACAACCTTTCAAAGTGTCAAGAACCCAAATTAATAATAACAGGAAAAAAGACTAAAACTTCTGAAAAGCAATGAGAATGGTAGTTGCAAGCCCATTTACTTAAGAACGAAACATATGGACAATCCAAGAGAGGCATTACTTGGAGCATCCTGTTGGCCTTGGTGGTGGTTGATTTGCTATAGCCATCAATTCCAACCTTTGCATTCTAAAATGAGAAGATCAACCCATGCTCAGGACTGATGCATTCCTTGAAGCATCCTATTTTTTAAATTGTGTATAAACTATCTTTTAAGTGATTTGGAGGAAGTGGCAAAGAAGGAAGTTTTTAAGAGATTGAACAAGCAAACGCTTGATGGGGATCCTACAATTTCTTTAGCAGTTCCCCTATTAGATGCTTTGCCCTATTTCCACATTTCTTCATGCTTTTGATTTATCAATTTTTGGTTTTTCTGTACAAGTGAAAAATATATGCAACTAGACAGTATTTATTTTTGTGGTTTTCAATTATATAAATTGACAATTTCAGATGTAATAATTTTGAACGACCTTCCACGGGTTATTGCTTTCTAGTGTTTCTATAAAGACATTCAGATATATGGAGATTTATAGAAAGTCATTCCCATGATTCAACTTACTCCAAGAGAGATAGAGCAATCATCAACCGAAAATTTTGGACAAACCTTATTAATGGCCAATGAAGAGGATGGGTCAAATGATAAAAACTGCTCAAATAAATCAAATAACAAGAAAACTACTAGAATTAGTCGGATCAAGTTTTCGACAAAACATCTGTTTAGTTTTAGAAATTTAATTAGTGAGAATTTTAAATATAAAATATTTATTAAAACGTTAACTTTTATTTATAAAATTTCACATATATTTTTTATAAAAAAATATTTGAAATATAAATAAATTAAGAAAAATTAAAGTCCTGTCGTAAATTATTATCCAAGAAAAAGTAAAAACGAGTGTCTGTCTTCAAATCATGCCGTTGGAATTGGAATTTATATTTATTCTATTTGCCTTCATAGATTAGGCACCAACTGTGGTAAACAAAGTACCAATTCTTTATATACATTTTATGTGCAATTATAGTAATATGTTGAAGCTTAAATATTGCCTCGGATTTGTTCCTTTCTCGGAACACCATATGAAACATTTGTAAAGATACATATGTTTATGCCTTTCTAAAACACTAACTTTTGTGGTTTCAGGAGCATATTCTTTATATTCTAATTCTAGTTGTTTATACTCAAAATGAGGCCAAGAGGCCAAGCACGACCCTGCTGCACATTTGTTCGCTTTCTTGTTTAAACTTTAACTTTCGAGCCATATAGATTGAACGACTTCCCGATCTGATCAGTCTGATCTGAGATAAAATAAACTAACCGTAATTTGCAGATATATATATTCATATGAACTCAGATATTTCAATACAAGAGAAAACAACTACTCAAATAAATCAAATAACAGAAAATAAACTAACCATAGCCAGGGTTTTCTCTGATTCCACACTTCATCCTTGGTGATATGCGCCACCCTCCGGAACCAGGCTCTCCACCACCACCTGTATATATATCAACTTCCCTCTCTCCCTTCTCAATTCCTTCATCTTTCTTCTGCTCCATACGGGGACTCAACACTGGAGAAACTCCAGCTTCTTCTCGCAAATTCCCATTGCCATTCACCTTGGCATTTGACTGAACTTTCCTCTCATTTTCCTTAACTCCAAAAACAGGTTCAGCCTCAATTCTCCTCCTCTCATTCTCATTTCTTCTTGTCACTTCCCTCAAACTAGACTCACCATCATCTTCAAGAATCGGTCGAACCGGCCTCGGCCTTGAAAATGGTTCAATTTCAATGCCCCTATTATTAGTTCTAGCCCTACCAAAAATTGGGTCAATCTCAATTTTGGGAGATGTCTTCTCCTCATTATCAATTTCTCCACTCTCCAAATCAAATTCAGTAGTGTCATCTCTCCCAGATTGCGCGCTCTCTCTCTCATTCACAGTGGAATGAACATCCCCAGAAAAGTTAGAGACAAAACCAGTCCTTTTAGCCCAAGATCTCAACTCCCTAGGATTATGATCCTTTCTTGGTACAAATGGTTCCAATTTGGGAGGCAATGAATCCTGATTTTTCTTAATACCCTTTTGCCTCGTACCATTTTCTAGGGTTTCTGAGCTAGACCCAGAATCCATTACTGCTTCCAATCACCAGTTACAACAATATCTTGAAAGAAAACGATTCCCAAACAAGAATATAGCAAAAGAAATGAGAAAA
The DNA here is from genome assembly GCA_033439265.1 of Dillenia suffruticosa. Classification (NCBI taxonomy): domain Eukaryota; kingdom Viridiplantae; phylum Streptophyta; class Magnoliopsida; order Dilleniales; family Dilleniaceae; genus Dillenia; species Dillenia suffruticosa. Next base: position 8,118,268 of record JAVTVX010000027.1, read on the forward strand.
ACAGGAGGATCCTCTGTTTTTCACGGTAAAAAAAAATTACAAGAAAAATCAAGAAACAAAGACAAACAATGAGAGAGAGAGAGAGAGAGAGTAGAAGCAAAGGAAGGAAGGAGGTGAGAGGTAGTTGTCAATGGGGGTTGCAGGGTATCAGTGGCATTTGGCTTTTGCACGCACAAATGGCAGAGGGGCTTAGTGATTAGTGTGAATGGGTTAGAGCTGGCTGTGTTTGGTTTGTTTTTCATTTTTCTTTTTTGGGAAAATAAAAGAATCATATTTTGGGTTTTGAGTTTGTTGCTTTTTTTTTATCTTTATTTTAGTTTTCAGTCTCACTACCGCTCACTTAGCAGTTGGTATAGCCTATAGCGACAGCCTAGCTTTATAGCGACAGCCTCGCTTTAAGACAATAAAATGACGGGAATGCCCTCCAGTTATGGCCGTTGAGGAACAATATGCACTGGTTTTTTGGTTGAGAACAGAGACCTTAGCAGTCAAAATTAGCTCCCAGAAAACCCTAATTTGGTAGGGCTGAGCACGGACCGAATATCCGACCCAAATGTCCATTAACTGATTTGATCCGAATAATTTGAATATTGAATTTTGTGATCGGAATTTGTTTCATATAGAATAATATTTGACGGACTGGATATCTGAAAAAAAAGATTGAATGTATCGGATTATCCGTATTAGAAAAAATTAATTTAAATTCTATTTTTATCAAAATTAAAATCAATCTAATAACTAAAGTTTAATTATTTAACTGTGTTAAAATAATATTAAAATACACGATATAATATATTTCATTTAAATGATATAATAACACATTAAGAACGGTCCATTGATTGGCCATTCAGTCGAATGAGAGAAGTGTGCAGCTGACAGACTAAAATGGACAGCCAATTGACTAGGTGGGCAGCCAGAGGACAGGGTGGGCAGCTAGCTGATTCGTTACTCAGTTGGCCAAGTCTTCTGCTCGATTGGCTCAGTACTTCTGTGCATTGTTGCTCGATCGGTTAGTAATAATAGCCGGTCAATCGGGTGATCTGTTAAAGTTGTTCAGATGGCTGGTCTTTGAAGCCAATCGATTGAACAACTTATTAAAGTTGCTTGGTTGATTAGTTTTTGCATTTGATTGACTATAATTTATTATAATAATTTATTAGATATCTATTAATACTGAATATATCGATCTATATTCGTATATAAAAAAGGTATTATTTAAATTAATCCAATCCTTTTTTTTTTTTTTTTATGGATATTCGATTCGTTAGATATTTTCAAATCAGATTTATCGGATATTCGGATAGTAGGACATTCTTTACTCGCCCCTATAACTTGGTGCACGTGCCTGTGCTTAATTTTTGTATGAGATGTAAGGCAGGAGGAAGCCATAAAAATTGGTTGACAAAATTGGAGGGAGAGAGAGAGAGAGAGAGAGAGAATGTGATGGGACCCAATATCATTGATCAGGAGTGGGGAGGATTTTCAAAAAAGGTATTGATGGCATTTTATCTCATTTTCAAAATTTATGATGTGATTCACCAAACTCTTGTCTCCTATCTTCTTTTGTTTGCAGACACTTGGTTTGGTTGTGAGTCGGTTGTCTTGTCACTTGCTTTTTAGCATAAAATTTAAGATCTTATCATTTGCTCACTCAAATTTTAAGAAAATTTCTGGGTCAAGTCCTAATTCATGGATTAAAATTATAAATATCATTTTTTGAATTAATATTAAAGTATTTCTCATCAAGGGACTTCCATCTACCAAACTTTTACACCTAATGTTTAAAAGCCTAGTCCAAAATAACGTATTTTAAAAATTAAAACCGATTGTATATATTAAAATCTCCGGTGGAAATTACAAAATCGCTATCATGGTGATGCCTTTAGCATGATGTTCATATAGGGATCGAATCCTACTTATAAAATATAATTTGATATTAAATCTAAATTAATGATTAATTACATTTATAACTCAATAATAAAGATTTTTTTCTTCAAAATTTAAGTAGAATCTAGTCGTCATTCTCCCCGTTCCGATAACAAAAATAAAGTTAAAACAATTTCTCTTTTTTTTTTTTTTTTTAATTTTTATCTATCAATATCTGAATTTTATTTAATTAATTTAATTTGAATACTGTAATACCTATTAAGAGATTGATTCTCTTAAATGTTATTTCTCTATTTTCATAATTAAAATTTAAAACTTATAATTAAAAAAAAAAATATAAGGATTTATCATTACAACCATGAGAGAGTTTGGTAGCAATTTCTCCTTTGTGAAGCTGCGAATGTCAGGACAAGTACAGCTTATATAGACTCCAACAAAATTAATTCAAAATATTTAATTTTTAGGACAAGTATTTTCATCCTGGACCCAAATAGTAATCGCTAACTCTCTCTCTATCTCCCCCCGCCCCCCAAACAAGGAAAACGATGCACCTAAAATTAAATCAAAAGGGGAATACGATCATCTACCGGCAAATTCTTGAAAATTAAAAAGCGTTAGATGATACTCCCTTTTCATAGGAATTCTTTCATACAACCAAAAAACAAAAGAATTCTTCAATACATCTTAAGGGTAAGAGGATACATTTGTGATGCAAAGTTAATGTAAGTAGAAATTAGCCATAATTTAGAAAATATTCCGTGACTCTCACTCCCATTAAATAATCAACTTTCTAAGGCCCCCAAACCGGTCGTCCTGCAACCAGTTGAGATGCAAAATTATGCAAATCCAAGGATTTTCCTACCCTTGCACTAATTAAAATAGATTGACATTTCACTATTCTATTACATCACTGTCGCTGTTCATCTATTAGTGGTGTTAAGAAGTACTTAAATTTCTTTTTAATTAAAGAAAAAAAATCAAAACATTAAACTCAATCATAACAAATTGCAACTCATTAAACTCTATGTAAAGTTCAAACAATTTCTTCTCTTTATAACTAGGTTCCCCCACCCCCCCCCCCCCTCCCCTTCCTGGACATCAATTTAAAGATGAAGTCTGGAAGCCCTTTGCCCTGTGAAATGTGAGACAACTTCAGCTTCCTTATCATTGCACAACTCTGAAATGAATCCATTACTTCAAATCTGCCCAACTCCTTAATCATGGAAATACTTCACTTTATACTTCAAATAGCCATCAATTTCCAGCTATTACCTTCTAAGGCAGTCATGCAGCTGCTGTATATATCTATGCAGACAATCAGAAAATGAAAAAGAATAGTTATTCTTACCTATAGGCGGCTCCTTTACTGCTTTTTTTTATTTATTTTTTCAACAGGTGGCATGTGGACCTGGGTTATATAGACATGGGGTGATCCGCCCCCCCAACCACAAGTAAATCGGTCACTACTACAACTTAAATCTGCTCCCTTGAACAACTTAAATTAACTCCCTTGGACGAAGCTACTGGATGACCAATTGTGATATCATCTCTACTTGTGCAGCTCCTTTGTTGCTGTTAATAAATACAACTTACGTAAAATTGGTTGTGCTATTGTGCTTGTGCCAGAGACATCAATCCTTGGGACAAAGAGGTGGACCAAGGCAACAGCAACAAGGGATGAGCCATAATAATAGGATATGTTCTACAGCAGCAACTGAATCTACACTAATGCAGCATTCAGCTAAGGATATGATTCAACAGCCATATTGGAATTCATTTATACAACTCAACTACACTACCCGCATTTGAAAAGAAATGCTCAGAATCAGACAGTGACTGTCCTGCAGAGCCTTCCATTGGGTGTACAAGACAAACTGGAAGCAAAAATATTACATAAGCCCTTTCAAGATGAATAAAATTTCTAATTCAACTCTGGTATAGAAAAATGTTACTCTAGGTCAAGGTCATGAAACATGTCTATGCCCGATATGTAAGAGTTGAAGCCTGATCGGAGGCTGGCTTTGCAGCTCAGTACGCTTTCTTCCTTTAAGGACATTATGTTAAAGGATTATGCAAGTTTCATACATGTAACTATTTGAATTAAGCAGTGTATGCATATACGACAAAATTTATAAAGGCATTCGCAAGCCAAGTTATTCCAGCACAAAACAAAGCAGGAGATTATCAATGCTCAACATGAAAAGACCACATAAAATACAAATTGCTAAAATAAAGATCTTTCATTATTTTTTTGACCTACTCGCACAACTTCTGCATTATATTTAAGCATTTGGACATTATCATTTGTCCTTCCTTAAATTCTGCCAATCTCGTCTCCTTCTCTGTTAAAACTACTTACAGTAGTGGAGCATCATCTCATTTTCATTTTTCATTGGGATCACAGGATTTAGAAATGCAATCTTTTAAAGCATGAAATTTGGAGCTGTGAGAACCAAATTGCCATGCAAGGAATTTAGAGTAGTAGTTAATATTGAACGAATGCAAGTAATTCTTGTCTCAAACAATATCAAAGCAGAAGAAACAGCTAAAACACTGTGTTGACTATGTTTGAAATACCATCACATCAGTTTCACATATTGGTATCATTTTGTGTCACAACCAATACTCCTGTACTTGAGATAATGGAGAGTAACAGTAAGCGCTGTTAATATAAAATCTTGTTATAGAAACATGATATGGAGTTGTAGGATCCATTACAATTTCACAGTGGTTACAAAAATAAACATTTTGATCTTTGTATTTCTTCATTTATTTATTTTTTGGTACAAAGAGATGCAACCAAACAGGATTAAACTAAGGAAGGGAGAATGGAAGTGGGGAGGTTTTACCGCTTTAGCTGTCCTAAGGGACTTCATTTATTTATTTTAATGTATCATCGTTCCTCCCCTACATTCAATATATTACAATCACAACCACATCTGGTATCAAAACCAAATCCGTGATGATTTTAAAAGCTTAGGAAGTGATCCACTGTTTCAACAATACGAGGTGTGCTTCCCAGACTTCATTGAAGTACAAAAGGGAAATCTTAGTCATATCAAGATCAACACTCTTTTCCAGAAGCAAAGTTACTTCTTAGTGTGTGAGAGTGGTGGACTTGAACCGAAGATCTTTTATAGGGTCAAAATGTGGTGACAAAGGAGTGTGCCCATATCAAAACCAAAACTGGTATCACATTCTAATCAAGCAAGCAACATTTAGAAATTTAATATTGACCTTCTGAATGAATACCTAATGGAGCAAGTGAAGGAAAAAAATGGTAAATCTAAATAAAATAGCATTAGACATGTATAGTACAATTTTGTCACAACTTTTGTTTGGACACAAGGAGTCATATCCTTGAACAGGAAATTTGTTAACTTATATCAAGATATAACAAGATGCTAAACACTGTCTCCTCTTCTACAAATGCTTATATATTTAACAGAGAACCACAATTTCTAGATGCAATTTGTAAAACATTTACCTCTCTGTCTTTTTTAATCATCCCAAACATTCATGAATTTTCAGAGAACTTCAAGTATCAATCAGAAAAGCAGTTCTTTCTCATCTATTAACTCGCTATTGCAACAAAAGATTGTTCACAAGCACTTTGCAGTTGAATTTATCCCATTGTTCAGTCAGATATCCATATGGAAAAAATGGACCATCCTTCATTTTCAAAAATATCCGCGATGAAAATTTGACCCTTTGGAAATTTTGATTAATTGTCGAACAGATAATAAAGGAAGCAACAAAAAATGGATTTAGAAAAAGAACCATTAACAAAAGAATAAAGATCCGATGATAATGTTGATTAAGCAAAACTGCGATCCCGCATTCTCATATTATGCTCATTCATCCTATGAAAATAAGATAAGCCCTCATAATCCTACACTGTCAAAGGACAATCTGTGTTAATTTCTTTCAATTGCCTCTTTTTGAAGCCAAATTGTGCAAATAGACACTCTACATCCTAGTTCTTACCAACAAAAACTGAGCAAAAATCTTAAAACCAGAAAGTATTTTATAATAATGCTCTCTATACAGCACCCAATTAAGTTGCCTAATCAACGATTATTCCCATCCCATAAAAATTAAAGAACCTTGTTTTAGAACTTTGCACAACAACATCTATTCATAATACTCTCTGATTACAAACCCAAAACTTAGGTCAGACATTGCTACATATTCGCATATTCACCAAAAGCTTCACAATCTATATCAAGAGCACCGTAAATTTCCATATGTTTACACACCTCCACAAAACCCTAATTTCAAAAAATATATATAAATAAATGCCCAAAAACGAAGGTTATGAACAACGAAAAGAAAAAACTCTGTAGACATCACTCATGATGAATTGTTAGTGTCAGGTACCGGAGGAGAGAGAAGGCGCTCGACGAGATCTCGCTGTTCGAGAAAGCGACGTTTGAGATAGGATTCGAGGATCTCCATAACAGAGACGAAACGCTTCATCTCTTCGAGCCTGCGACTGAGCTCAGCCTCGCGAGCTCGTGCTCGTTGAAGACGAGCCTCCGTATTGGCCAATCGAACCCTCAGATCTTCAACTGCTTCAGCGTTTTCTGTCTGGGTTTGGTTTCTTCTTCGTGACGATCGAAATTCATCTAGAGAGAAGAGTTCCTGATGATTGTAACACATGTTTTATAATTCCAAATTGGAGTTTTAGCGTTTCTAATTGCAGAGGAGAGAGAGAGAGAGAGAGAGGGGGGGGGGGAAGGTTGGGGGAGAGGGAAAAGAGGAGAGGGGTATTATTGGAAATGGGAAAAGTTGGAATAAATGGTGGGAACTGTTAAGGAAATAATTGGCGAAGATTAGCACGATTATTGCCGGTAGCTTATTAATGCAGCGAGAGATAACGCGGCGTTTAATGCTAATGTTCTTTATATGAAAATGTTTACTGTGATTTATTAAAAAATAATAACAAAAACTTGTTGCTACATCTAAATTACCAAGATTTTAAATTTTTTTTTTAAAAAAAATTATATTTTGAGTAACGTGTTTTGAGCACATTCTCTGACTTTATTTTCATTATGACATAGACTTAGGGAAGTAGTAAATTAGACATTTATTTGGAAAGTTAAGTGCCCTTCTATAGTTTATATATCTCATATTTGGTTTTATTTTTTATTTTTTTTGGTAGCACAGTTTTATATTTACCACTTGTAAAACAAATTTAAACTAAATTATATGCCACTTCCAGGAAAATCAAGATTTTTATTTGGAGCCGGCCCAGCACGGCCAGTTCCAACTCTGCTTGGTTTAACCTTTTTTTTTTAATCAATAAATAAATGGAAAAAAAATAGAAGAAATTTCTAGAATGATTCTACTGAATTCGGTGTACGTCTATTATCAAACTCTTCACTTTGATATGTCAATTCACTAATTCAATATGGTTACACTTTTGATTTTTACAATAATGATTTTTCTTGATTACATATTTACTTAATTTTTCTATACACTACAGGCCCACAAATATCTCCATGTATTTGCTCCAAAAATTCAAAAGACTCATAATTTATTTTAACCAGTGATGATCTTATAATTAATTTACCTTGAGAGCAAATAACACAAGTAAATTCATTCGATTGAAAAATTTTCTGATTTTTTAAAGAATATCCACATGAATCATTTATAATTTTTTCACATCATTATTGATCTGAGATGGTTCAATCGTCACATACCAAATAATAAAATCATTCAATTTAATAAACTTTTGGTTTACTATTGCATATACTTCTCTTGCATTAATATATGTAATACAAACTAGAGCAATATGTTGGTAATTTTTTTAATATCATTTTCTTATCCAAAATTATACTTGTAATTCGAAAGTATTCAACATTTACTTCATTTGTTGTCTCAATATAATATCGATTTATGCGAATAGCTTTAAAACTCAAAAAATTTCTTTAAAACCTTGAAGAGTATAATATTTTATCAATTTTAAATTTAGTTCCTTCAAATAAGAATATGTTATCTCTTACGGACTCTTCTATCAATTTTGAACTATCAAATATAGTGTTGACATTGACATCTTGCATTATCAAATAAAAGAAATATTTTTTATCTTTTAATATAGTGTGCATAGTGGCACTTCTGCGAGACATATATCTCCATCATTTATCACCAATCAAGTGGTCAATTTTTCCTTTAGGGAGACATATTTGTGCTCTATTGGAGTTTTTAATTAATTTTGCATTGCCACTTATGATATCAACGGTTGTTTCTCCCAACTTTAGGTAGGAGAAATAATTTTTATTTTGAGTGTTGTATGATCTTTGATCATTTTTGCCAAAATTTGGTAGTAAGTTGTATTATTTTTTCACTAATTTAAAATATCAAAATAATCATTATCGTCATAATTTTCTAATTTATGTTTTTGTTGGTATAAAATCAATTCATTTATCGATGAAAAAGTGAAAGTTGTTTTTTATTTTTTTACTAATATATATAATAGATTAAATGAAATTGAAAATGAACGAATTATTGAACAACTACTACCATTTGTTATCTACATTACTACCATCTATATTATCATATTCCTTTTCATATAATGCAGACATGTGTCGTAAAGTAATGAATGTTTTTTGTTTTAAATGTGACACACTAATATGTATTTTTGTTAAAAAACTATCAACAAAACAATCAATTAGAGTTTTAATACCTTCAAATTTTACATGTAGATCTAAAACACTAACTATCAAATACAAAATAGGAATTTTTTATAATATTTTAAAAATTTTATTTTTATTAGTTGAATAATATCACTAAATCGATTTTCATTTTCAAATTGATTAAATACAAAATAAATTTTATAAAAATTAGATAATATTAAATGAGTTATTGGATAGTAAATTCTGAAAAATAAATTTGTACACATATAAAAATTTTCAATAATTGAATTAGTGCATTTGTAAAATTAAAAAAGATATTATTAATAAAACCATATTCATAATTAAAAATAGTAAATTCAATTAAAATATTTTTAAAAGGAATTACATATTGTAATATATCATAAATTGAGTTCCACTTAATTTTACATTCTTATTTAAATTGTTTAAATTTTATATTTTGTAAATTGTATAATTGTCTCATTTCTTGTATTTTTGTCGAAAAATTTTTAATTTGAAAAATTAAATCATGAATAGGTTATAAAATTATTTTCGCGGCTTCCAAACTAGCTATTTCTAACAAAAATTTAAAATATGACATGCATACTTATTGTGAAAAAATATTCCATCTAATATTGATTTTGTAAAACAACTAAAGGGTATGAATACATGTCTTCTGATTTTTGTGATTTTCGACTAAGTAAGATTGAAGAAACAAAATTAAATAAGCTGAAAGTAAAGAGAAAATCAGACATAGAGATTTTTATAGTGATTTTACCAACTCAGTGTATATTCATTTCCAGACAACCCTCCTAAATTTTCACTATTTCTCCGAATAGTACAAATCACTTGCTTCCCAGGTGTAAGTAAAATCTTTCAACTCACTTGCTTACAGATGCAAATGAAATCTTACAATTATTTCTCCCTGAAGTACTTTCTCTCTTAAAACGCAAATCGTGTTTCCACATGATTTTAAAACTTGTTTAGGTTACAATAGTGTTTTAGAATGTGACGCTAATTTTCAAATATAATGAAATTGAGCACAATGAATATTACAAAGGTTATTTCTCAGATGAGAAGGATTTAATGTATAGTCAATGAAGAACATATAGAGAGATTACATAGTGAGTTTAACGTAGTATATTCTTTGAGTGATAGAGTTAATGTTTTTCTCACAATAGAAGTTCTTTCTCTTAATTACTTCCTTGTTCTATTTTTCTTCTCTTCGGCATTTAAAACTCTCTTGAAAAATGTAGTTGAATAATATGTGAATTTGAATGTTTGAATTAAATGCTTTTCACCTTCACCTTCTTTAGTTAATATCTTCGACCACTTCTTAATTAATGATTTTTCCTATTATTGTTCTTAAAGCAGTTTTTTACTTTTTCTCGTCAAGCAAACATTATTTTAGGAAGATTTAAAGCGTCTTTTTGCAGCAATGGAAAGGTTAACTTGACAACCAAGAGAGATTTTCAAAATAATGCACTTTGAATTCAAAAAAATAGAAATTTGATTGGTCTATGTCATCAGATTTAAAATAGTCAGAAAATATTTTTAATGTCCATGCTATTTCTTTCTTGAATAGTCTCTGAATAATGGTTGATCAAGATTGGTTGGATTTTTAAAATATCAAGTGTTTCGATCAGCTGTGTATTAGTTTCGGATCGACGAGAGAAGCATGTTGTTTCTTTTATGTGATTTAGTGATTTACCGTTTGAATTATTGGTCGACTGAACAAGTAGAGCAAGTTGTTCATACGAGCATATCAGGCTGGCAGCTCATGTTTGGTGGTTGACTACTCGTGCATCCTAAGTCATTTGCGATTGGTCGTTTGTGTTAAGCATTGACTATTTGAGCGCACTTGTACATTTGCGATTGACCACCTCTACTTGCGATCTAATGCCCATGCGCCTTAACCGCATGCGGTCGGCCATGCAAAGCATGGCTGACCATGATACTCATGTTGTTGGTCGCATGAGCTTTGTGGTTTACTGCACAAGCATACAGTCGACCACTATAATTCAAATGGTCAGCCGTTTGGGTTTTTTCAGTTGGTCGTTTATAGATTATGTTTAGCCTAATTTTCATATCATTTACATGACATATTTTCCTACTTAAATTTCTTTTAATTTGATCATCATCAAAAGTTTATTTGTCAATAGATTTTAAAGTATTTTTAAATATTAACGAATCTAGTATTAACGAATGCATTATCGAATAACACACAAAAATTATATCATTAATACCATGTTCATGACAAATATTTGTAGTTATTTTGATTATATTAGAACTGAAAAATGGGTGCTCCCAACATTGAAAAACTAATTTTTTTTTTCTAAACTCCATAAATCATTAATCTAATGATATGTTACAGCAATATAATGTTAATTTTTATGTATCTTTCAACTATTCAAAATTATTGAAAGTTTACAAGAAGTGGTCATAACATGTGCAATTAAAGCATCTTTCATTATTTGAAATTGTTCTAATGATCTCCTTCTAATCAATTTTCTACTACTTTTATAATCCCATTATAAATATTTTTGTACATATTTCCCAAATGTTTCATATTCTACTATATTAAGTGACAACTCTGTACAAATTTTTCATTTATTTGTCATATTTTTTTTCTGTTTCTGTATTATATCTAAATGTAACCGTGGCATTCTCCCGGTGGCAATTTATGTTTGTCTAATTTGAGATAATTTATATAGGTGATATCTTATTATATGTCTTTTAAGTGTGCTCATTCCCCAACTCTTCATAAATTTATATTTTTGTTGACAAATTTTACATATCACCTCTTGCTCCTCATAATTTTTAATAAAATAATTTTATACATTGAAATTATCTTTCTTAATGCGTATAGTGGTGGATTGTGTATTACTAAATTCATTTTCTTTAAAACAAATATCAATATCTGTAACACCAAGAAAAAAAATGATTTGGAGACGCAGCGTTTTGGGACAAAACGCTGCGTCCCCAATTTGGGGATTAGGGTTAAAACCCTAACCCCCTTTCTCTCTCTCTCTCTCCCGACCTTTCATCTTTCGGGGCTGTCCGTCTTCCTCCGCGACCGTTCGCCTTCCTCCGCCACCGCCACTGCCATCGCCACCTTTTTCCTCTTCTTCTTCTTCGTCTTCTTCTTTTTCCTCTCGGATTCTCTCTCTATCTCACTGTTTCCTTCTCTCGTGATCTCGCGATCATCCACGATCGCCTTCTCTTCGCCTCGCCGCACACCGTCGCAAGCCACGATCGAGCACCACCACACGCCGCGAGCCTCCGCGAGCATCGCCTTCCGCCACAGCGCGATCCCCCAGCCCAAGCCCGCAGCGCAAGCCAGGCCCCGAGTAGGACCCAGCCTGCAGCGCGAGCCCAGGCCGCGAGCAGGACCCAGCCCGCAACGCGAGCCCAGGCCGCGAGCAGGACCCAGCCCGCAGAGCGAGCCTAGGCCGCGAGCAGGACTCAGGCCGCGAGCGCGCGAGCCAGCGTACGAGCGCGCGCGGCCCAGCGCATGAGCGCGCGGCCCAGCGCACGAGCGCGCGCGAGCTGGCGCACGAGCGCGCACCAGCACAGCTCACCAGCACAGCTCACCAGCGCATGGGCGAGCACCAGCCCGCAGGCCTATCAGCAGCAAGCCCACGGGCTCACCAGGCCCATCGGCCCGTTAGCCGTAGACCCATTACCTACAGGCCCATCAGCCAGAGGCCCACCAGCCCGCAGGCCTGCCAGCCTGCAGGCCCATCGGCCGTAGGCCATCAGCCCGCTAGCCCGTCAGCCGCTAGCCCATCAGCCCACTGGCCCGCTGACCAGCGAGCCTGCTAGCTGTAGCCCACGAGCCCACGACGACCCGTGACGGCCCGTAAGCCCGTGACAGCTCACAAACCTCCACGCAGGTAAATGACTTAGGGTTTTGCTTCTGATCTAAGTGTTTAGATCTAACAAATAAATTTTGTTTTGATAGGAAACCCTACAGAATTTGGAGTGACCGAAGCGACATTTGTACGAGACTCGGCGCTTCGAGAAAACCTTAGGTGAAGAGATTTTGGCTCTAATTGATAAATTGGATGAATCTAGGATTGACTCCAAGATGAAAGGTTTTGTATATGTTTAGAGTGTAAGTGGGCGAATAGAATACAATTTCTGAAATGATTATATGTGACTTTGAAAGTTAAGTATAGAATGTTACAAAAATTAAATGATCTGATACGAAAGAAGCGTATTATAGAATCACAAAATCATGTCGAGTGAATTCGAATAGTTTCTTTAGAGTTAAACTTTGGAATATGCATGAAAGTATCTTGGTTGTAGGGTTCGATTGAAATGAGCCGTAAAGTGGAGGATATTATACATTTCATGTCTTTCGGATAAACCCTAAAGATACTTGAGAAAATGATATTCAATTTTGATTATCTGATTAGGTTGATCTTTTTGGAGACTCGAGGAAGTAGATCGGATTTGATTGGTTTTGAAAATAGGGAGTGACCACCCTCCCTAGAACTGTGAGTGGGATTTTGACATTCGCTATTGATTGAAAACCATGTTTCAAAAATATTTTTAAATGACATATTTCTGCAAATGTCTTATTGTTAGAATTTTCGAATATTTGATAAATTTTTTGTGACCTTTGGAGTGTCTAAATTTCTGACTTTATTGATATGCATCCATGAGTTTTGATAATTGAATATTGTGCCATATTTTCGACAGATTGATATATTTTAATGCTTCCACTGCATTGGCACATAATTTTAAATGGATTTACTTACATATTTGGACTGTATGCCCGGCTGACTTTATGATATTATGCATTGGGCTGTATGCCCGGCCGACGTTATGATATTATGCATGGGGCTATATGCCCGGCCGACTTGGTGATGGGATGCATGGGGCTACGTACCCGGCCAATATGATATTGTGATCCGTAGTTCGAAGGACATTTGGTAGAGGCACCCCTTGTGTCCGGATACGCTTCGACCGGAGGTATCCGCTAGATTGTCATGTGTATGGGTGTCCCAGGTTGACCCTCATCGGAGAGAACGTTGAGTACGGCTCCGTCTAGCACCAGGCGGGGGCATCATACACGGCCGACTAGTTATATGTATATTATTATTATTTGCAGGTTAGTTGGGGTAACCTGTGGCCAACATTGGGGTAGAGAGCCATTATTTAATACTTGCATTTGGAAAAACCCCCAATGTGCCGTCCTTGGTCGAGATAGACCATTGTCGGGAATATTTCATTAGCCGGCTCTTCACGACTGATGTAAATATTGGATGCATATCTTACTTTCTGATGTGTGCGTATTATATATGATTTTGAAATAATATGATCGGTTTGCATACTGTGGATATCTTCTTATCTTATGTTTTGACACTCCAAGTTCACCCTAGATATTGATAGTATGATGTCAATCCCCTCACTTATTGAGTATCCTCCCATAGATACTCACCCCTCACTTTATTTCCCACAGGATTAGTGTTGGACCGAGAAGATATCACTAGGTTTGGGTATGGATATTTTCCATCTCTTCCGTTATGATGATTGGTGATATTATTATGTATTGGAGATTTTAGTTTGACCAATGTATTTATATAAATTTTTTTGGGATGACTGTATAAATTATGAACATTTATTCTTAAAACTCTCGTATTGATTTATTTCATTGCATTGAGACATTTGTAAATATTTAAAAATAACTTGGGAATTTATTTTATATATGCGTAGAATTTAAGTCCGCTCGGTGTGGCGGCTGCTCATGCTCTAGTTGGGCATGACAGTAGAGGTCTGTTGCTAGGACTGTTAGAAACTTTATAGCCTTGCGTTGTTCTGGATGTTGGCTGTGGTATTTGTTGATTTTGGAGAGGTCGGGATGACCAATTGTTTATTTTTTTACAGGATGAATGTCATATACAAGTGAAATTGTATATGGGAAACCTCCGATTTATGGGGAGGTTTTACTCGATTTTCTGTAAAAATACAGTCAGCATCAAGGGACAACGGGCGACTGTTCACGATCCCAGTTCGGAGCGTGACAATATCTATGTATTTGAGAATGCTCTCTTGAAAAATTGAAAATGGGAGAAAGGAGATTGTTAGGAAAATTGTGAAAAATATGTTTCAGTTATTTTTTTAAAATTAAGTTTAAAATTTAATGAGAATGAACTAAATATGAAAAAAATAAAGATGCAAAAATAAATTGTTAATGATTTGACGAAGATAACAATTATTTATTGCCAAATTTTGAATAATTTCAGCTTCCATTATTGAAATTTTGTTAAATCTTGAACGATGTAGTAAGTTGTAGGTGGAGAGAGTATTAAGAGATTATGAAATTGTGTAATTGTGAGAGAGAAGAAAATGTTGTAGGTCGACGGAGTAGAAGATTATGAAATTGTGAGAGAATAGAAAATGTTGTAAATTGAAGGAATACAAGATTTTATTGTTCGAGATTTGTAAATAAGTTGTTAGCTATTTATAGATAACATTTTTACCTCATGGATCAAAATATTTCTCAAATTAGTCGTTTTATAGCTGTTGAGAGAGGTACAATTAGAAACAGTTAAAAAAAAATTAAAGTAGCCATTGGAACCGGCTAGCCAGTTTTGGGCTTGGGCTGGTTCCATGTCGATTTTGGACTTGTGTAAAGCTGGTTCCGTGCCGATTCTGGACCCATGTCGGGTCAATTCCCGATTCCAAAAAAAAGAAATCGGACCAGCCTGGCTACTATAATCAGGCTAGTTCGATTCTAGGATGCTGTAGACTGAGCTAATTTTTTATCTGAGTTACAATGAGGTGGCTGGGCCGGTTTCTGGGCCAGAACTGGCCCATGCTCATGCCCATGCCCATGCCCAACTCTAATTGCATTTAACCCCTTGTTTTTGATTCCGTTAAAAAATGGGTATCAGGACTTGATCCGATCCAGTTTATTTTATTTGAATTCAGGTAAGTTTACTCCATAGATAAATTAGTCTATCAACTTGAATGAGAAACCGATATTGATGCGTCCACTAGATTTTCGTGATTGGAAAGACTTGCAAATACCCGTAGAAAGAGATTTGGTAGAAGAAATTTCAACACTCAAGTCAAAAAGAATAATAATGAAAGAGAACAAAATGAGAAGAGTCTTATATTTGCTTTGTGTTGTCTCTATGTAATGTGTGTATAAAATGTGGAAAGAACCTACTAGATGGGTTACCTTTATTTAGTATATATAGTATGTGCATGCATAGTAAGTCTCTTACTTGTGGGTGTAAAAATCTTAATTATTTTATGAAAAGACCGTTAGAAATTTTTTGAAATTGTAACGACCATAATTAAAGAATTGTACGAGGTTTTATGATTCTATAAGATTAAAGAAATTTCAAGTTATCACAGAAATTTCTTTTTCTATTGGGTGAGATTACTTTCGGGATTAAAAGAAGTTCATATCTTATGTAGGGACATTGCTTTGCTCGGTAGGGATGTTGCTTTGCTCGGTGGAAGATCACGTGGTAGTGGCTGAGAGGCTTAATCAAAAGTGTTCAACCGAGCACTTGTTTAGTCATCTCGGGCGCTTACTGAGTAGTTCATGGGTTTTGAAATTATGATCTAATGGATTTTGTAGTCTTTGAGTTTTATGGTTATGGGCTATTAGGTTTTGTACCATCTTTTACCCTTCACTTCTAATGTCGTTTCAAAGAAGTGACATTAGAAGTAGATTTGAGAAAATAAAAATTGGAAAATTGGAAAAGTCGAGAAGATGGAGCATTAAATGCGAAATTTGTCATTTCGATTTTCGCGAATCATGTTCAATATGCTTTCTATTTTGATAAATAGTAAAAAGGTACTTGATATAGTTTCGTTAGTTTATTTGTCAAGAGAGAATTTTTAGAGATTAGGGTTTGGGTTCGCAAAATTCTTGAAATGCAAGAATGGCAAAATTTGTGAAAAAATAGAGATGAAAAAGGGTTTTGAATAGAGGTGTTATGACATATGACACTCGAATAGTGTTATGGGTACCCGTGACACTACCCGGTCAAAACTCGAGCTCGAGCTCGGGTCAAGTTTGAGCTCGGCTATTTCTATATCGAGCTTGAGCTTGGCTATTTTTGTATCGAGTTCAAGTTCGAGCCCATATTGTGTCGATCTCGAAAGCTCGTCGAACTACATGATATATGTGAAATTACATGTATGCCCATCATCTTTTTAACAAATTACAAATAATAATTCTTAGGTTTAAAAATTTAAAGGACGGAAATATAATTTTACCTTTCATTTGTTATATCCCTTTGGTTATTTCTCTTCTGGATTTCGAATTGTTCTCCTATTCTCTCGTGGTGACCAGCAACTCTCGCATCTCGCCTCTCATCCTTGAATCTTTGAAGTTCAAGCTCTGTGTGCTACGCGTTGCTGCAATTTCACTACTCAGAGGTTGAATCAAAGGTAAACTCTCTCTCTCTCTAGGGTTTTTGCAAGATCTGTGAACTTAGGGATTTTACGATTTTTTTTCTTCTCCCTTAGGCTTTTGACGATTTGTTGGATGATTTGTTCCTCTCACCTTGACCTAGCTCTTGAGTCTTCAAGCATCTCTTTCTCTGTGCAATAGAGATTTATGAAGTGTGACTATGAGTCATCCATCACTGTTCGATGTTTCCATCACTGTTCGATGTTACCATCGCCATTGCAACATCATTTCTTTTAGTCGAAGGTAAACTCTCTCTCTTTCTCTCTTTCTAGAAAATTCTAGGGTTTGCTACTGCAATGGATCTCTTGCTTCTTGTGTCTCTCTCTCTTTCTCACACACAGAAGTTGAATTTTGGTCATGTGAGTTTTGCTTGTCCTTACATCTGCATTTGCATTGCATAAGTCATTATCCTAATCAGTCTGGCAACCCTCATGCATGAGTAAAAATTTATTATTCATTATAAGATCCAGAATTAATCCCCATTTAGAATAGTGATAGATTTTTTATTGTCATTTATTAGTCATGAGTTATTTATTCTGCACCAGTACATAATTAATCCCTCCTGCATCTCTTAGTTATCTCTTGTCTCATACTCAGCCAATTATTTATTGTTGCCTATCATGTATCTAAGTTCATTATATGAGATTGGCTTTAGCAGTTCTATTTAATTTGTATACTAGATTGCTTATGTTAGTGATATTAGTTCATGTTATGTGTACAATTGTGCTAAATTTTGGTCGTGCATTTAGTTATGTAGTTGTTTCATGGTGTCATGTAATCATTTAACAACTGAATGTGCTGCACAATAATGATACTAGTTTCCTAAAATTAGCCTTGTGAAATGATATATATTTGCAATTCTATTCGATAAAAATGTAAAATAAAAAAGGACTTTAAAGAGAGCTAACCATATGATAACTTGACATTGCATTGATTTTCAATAAAGCTAAAAGATCTTATTATACATAAGATTTATGCCAATACTTTTTTTTAAAAAAAAAAAAAGATCTTATAAGACTTGTATATGAGATGTATTTGTATCAAAGATGTGCTTGTGTTTGTATCAAAGATGTGTTTGTAAATATCAAAACTACAATTATATAAGATCTTATTAATGCAATGATAATGCCTTATCATTTTTAATACAAATTCCATTCATTTTTCTTTTTTCATTTTTAATGCAATGATCTACAATTATTTAATGGAAATCCTTTCCACCATTCATTTTTCTTTTTTTATGCATTATCATCGAATCAGTATTGATTTTGATTTTTAATTCTTTGTTTTTGTTCTTAATAAAAGAACGAATTCAAAAGCAAGCATAAGTAATGGTAGGAAGAACAGAAAAAATGAATCTGAAAATGTAAATCCAACTGAATTGTTGACTACACCCATTGCTGTATCAACTGGTTCTACTACGTCTGTTATTCAAGGAGAACAAAATGTACAAATCCTATATCAAAATACTGATGACACATGCATTCCGATGGAGGTGCAAATTGAACAATGGATCAAGGAAATAGAGAAACAAGGGCAGATGTTGAAGAAGAAGGAGATTGTAGTGAAATGCCAGCTGTATGTATAGCTGAAGTGAAAGAAGATAATTCTTTTAGGGAGTAGCAAAGGGAAAAAATCATGGGTTTGGAAATTTATTCTCCTGTTGGCCTTGTAGATGGTGTCGAGAAGTTGAAGTGAAACTATTATGATTCAAAGTTGAAAGTCCATAAAATGAAGTTAACAAACACCAACATCAGATACCTAAAAAATGTCAACAGTTCGTGGGGAAGATGAGAAGTACACAATCTACACTTTTCAACTTTGAACTAGTTGATGTTGTCTCATCTTCTAAAAGCCCTCAAATTGTTTCTGCCGAGTTTGACATGTAGAGAATGAGAGAGTCAACTGCATATTGGATTATGATGCATGAGCATCAATTTAACATTATGGAAGAGGAGGGGTTTAATCTAACGCAAAGGCGTGGGATGTTAGAATGGAAACCAATATCAAGGCAAATAGAAAAGGGAGGTTGCATGTTGGTTTATGAGACTGCAAAGAAGAAGTTAAAAAATGTATTTACAAATGTTGTAAAGATTAGTTTGACAACAGATCTTTAGAAGTCAAAGGTCTAAAAAATTGGGTAATGGTTGTAACAGGCAGGCCATTGGATTGACTCTGATTGAAATTGCAAAAGAAGATATTAAATTTTGTTAATATTCCTTCGCCACATACAAGTAGAGAAATTGTAGTTATTTTGTTCAAGTATGCTAAGAAATGAAAAATTGAAAACAAAGTGTACATCGTATTGGTTGACAATACCTTTAAAAATAACTTGGTCATAACTATTATGAAAGAAGACTTCTCTGACTATAGCAAATTGATGTGTGATGGAAAAATTTTTTACATACGATACTATGCACATATTTTGAACCTATTGGTTCAAGATAGGTTTGGGGAGATTCATGATGATGTTGACAAAATAAGGGATACGGTTGATTATATCAACCACTCGGAGTTTAGGGTAATAATGTTCCCTGAATGTGCAATTGAAAAAAACTTGATTGGTTCTGAAAAAAATTGATTAATGATTGTAAAACTCGTTGAAATTCAACATTTAGTATGTTGAGATGCGCTTAAAATTTTTGTATTGTTTTTTCTTAATTTAAAGAACAATATCCCAGATACATTTAGTGTCCAACAATGGAGGAATAGGAGGAAATTGGTAAGGTTTGTAAGGTGTTTGAATATTTTTAATCTGTTATATTGCTTGTTTCTGGGACTGACTATCTAATAGCAAATTTGTTCCGCAACGAAATGACTTCCATAAAGAAGATGTTGGATGAAAATATTTATGATTCGAATAATTTCATTGCAAGAATGGTGGAAAAAATGAAAATCAAATTTGGTAAATATTGGAGGGAAGTGAATTTGCTTATGACAATAGCTATTATGTTAGACCCTACAAAGAAACTAATTTTCATTGAGTATTATTATGAACTCATGATTGGAGAGACTGTAGTCAACCAGTATGTTAGCGAGATAAGAAATATGCTATATAAGCTGTATGATGAATACACTTTTGCTGAACCCTTGCACGACAAAGACCCAACTTCATCATCCCATGCGAGTTCTTCTACTTGGAGGTCAGAATTTCCACATGATACTAATGCTGGACTTGAGAATTTTGTATGAGAAGATTTGGTATATGTTCTCAAATCAATGAATTAGAGAATTATTTGGTCAAACCTCCTGAAACAAAATCGGATAAGGATAAGAGTTTGGAGTGGTGGAAGGTCAATAGGATCACTTCAAAGTTTTATTTTAGATGACTTGAGATATACTAGCCATTCCTCTTAGCACAGTAGCATTGGAGGCTGCATTTAGTATAGGAACACTGGTGATAGACACATATCAAGCTTATTTGACTCCAGAAACAGTTCAGCCACTCATGTGTGGAGGAGATTGGCTGCAGAAATTTTATGATGTTAAAAATAAGGTAAAGGTAAGTATTAATTTTTGTTAAACAATTAATATATATTTTGCTAATATATATTGCGTTAAATTTTTGTTAAACAATTTTATTGTGTTAAATTTTATATATATTTGGCTAATATATTAATTTTTGTTATTTGCAGAAAAACATTATTGTGGCAAAAGAAATTCCGCTGATACGTCTGATAAAAAGTAAGTAAATAAGCATATTCAACATCTTTATTTTTATTGTTGGCATAACTTTGTTTTCATAACATTTATGACTTGTGTAGATTGAGTTATCGAGCGTTAAAAGATGTTGATAGAGGATGTTGCTAAATTGTTGTTTATTTGACATAACTTTATTTTCCGGATGTTGCTGTTGGGAAACTTGAATGTTGGAGGATGTTGTTGGCTTGTTGCTAGAGGATGCTGATTTTTGAGTTGATTTAAGCACCTTTATTTAAATGATATCATGTTTTGTTGGGATTTGACATAGTTTTTGTTGGTTATTTATGCCCATTGTGGGGCATTTTGTTAAGATGGAGATAATGAGGTAACTCCTATTATTAATTACCTTTTAACCATCATTTTGGTAACTCCCCAATTAAGCCCAAAAAGATGCCCACGTGAATGAATGTCTTCTTCTTCCTCAATGAACGTGAGAGAAAATGGTCTTCTTTCTCCCTGCGAGAATAGTGACTATGAAGTAGGCTATGGCTAGGGTTTTCCACAATTCTCTAGAGAGAGAAAATATCGCGAGGGTTGGAGATTTTTGCGTAAAAAAATCTCTCTTGTCAGAGAATTTATCAGACTTGGGTTGAGACGTCATGGATTTACGGTGGTGGTTCGATTGCGTGATCACCATCCGACCGTACGAGCCGTTCGAGGGATATCGCGACATGATGGATTTTTTGAAGAGCGCCCTATAGAGGTATTTATCTCAAAAAATTCTGAATCTATTTATTTTACGTTTTTGCATGTGCAATTAAATCCAACCGGTGAGTTCCGGTTCGGGTCGGACCCTGACCCGGACAGACCCGCCCAACCGACACGATCGGGTCGGACCCCGACCCGTTGACCTGATGGTAAGGCAAACCCTAACCCGTTGACCGACCCGGTATGAACCAGCTCCAACCTGGCTCAACATGGCTCAGCGAGTGAAGGCACGTGAGTCGCGCGCCACGACTGGGCGCACGTGAGCCAAGCCACGCAAGGCTCGTGGCAGCACGTGTGAGGCGCGCCGTGTGTCTGGCCAGTGCGCCATGCTGCTGCCAGCGAGTGGAGGCTCGTGGCAGCGCGTGGGGTGCACCACAGGTGCGTAGCGGCGCACTGCAGGTGCGTAGCGGCGCACTGCAGGTGCGTGGCGGCGCGTGTGGGCCCTAGGAGGTGTCTTAGGTTGCTTAAAATTGATTTTTTTCAATTTTTTGGGGTCCTATATCTATAAATGTGACTTTTTATGGGTTTTTGTGTGCCGAATCAAAGTCCGAATGGTAAGATGCGATTCCAAGTTGTGGTGTATGGTGTCTGTGGACTCATACGCTCGCTTTGGGGTCTGTACTCAAGTCATTTTGATCTTGATGATTCGTAGGGCGCACAAAAATGTGATAATAAGCATCTCCAAATCACAAATGTCTCTCTTAATGCGTTGAGAACTGTCGTATTAAATTTTTGCGAGGAGAGCAAATTGAATGATATGATTTCCTAGATTTCACATCAGTAGATTCAGTTTATTTTCGAGAGATAAAATCTAACGGGAATCTGAGGCATGAGATGATGGGCCCCAGGGTGGACACCGCGCCTCAGGATATACGAGATAAAGAGGCATATCATGCATGGTAGAAAAGAATTGTCAAGTTAGGGCAACCCTTATCAGTGGTATGCAAGATGACTTAATCTCGTTTTACGAGTCATATCCTATGGACATGTCGGTTCGACTTGCCTTATAAGAGCATTGTGTTACTCTTTTCGACTCCTAATGTGAGAATGCAGAAGAAAAGGATTGATCATACAATGATGCAAATGTCGAGAATGATCACCGAGTGAAGAAATATGGGCGAGTGAATTTCGGATGGAATTTAGGTACTGGATGTGATCCAGTTTTTACCTGATTCATGGGAAACCGTGAAATCCTATCTCACACTTGACGAAAGTATTCATACTTTCGTTGATGTGAATATGTATTGTGAGCTCGATGAGGAGCACTTAGAGACGAGTAGGCCACACTCGAGTCATGCTAATTCACAGGAGTCGAGTAAGGACTTCCCTAGTGTTAAGCCAATAGTATAAGCATGTGAACGAGACTCGAGATCCAGACAATAAAAACCATTCGAGAAAACCGACAACGAGGTATAAAAGCACAGGGAGAAGGAATTTGATTAGACCAATGTAAATTGCTACGTTTGATATAGATTTGGTTATTTCGATCGTAAGTGTGACAAGCAGAAATTAATATCCTTCTTCTTTATGTGGTTTGAGATTTGTCTCATTCACTATAATGCTCGCTAATTTCTCTTTTTTGTAATCAGGAGCAACCGACCACGTAACTTGAGACAGGAGTGCGTAAATAGAATTTCATCAAGTGAATCCTTAAGTTTAGAGGATTTACGTTAGGGACAGAGCATTTGTCGTTGTCAGAGGAAACGATACTTGCCATGACGTTCTTAATACTGTAGGCATTCAACGGATCTTCAATTTAGTATCTTGTCTAAGATTGACTAAGATATGCATAAAATCATCATTTTTTTTAATAATACGACAAGTTTTTGAATTGTTTGGTTTTAATCAATGATAAATTGTATGCACTGGGTGCTGCTCCTTCTAATGGTTTCTTATTGTTCTCCTATTGTCTTTACATCTGATTGCGTAGATGATGATGTAAATGAATGACATAGTAGACTTGGACAAATGGGGTAAGAGATGATGAATCGGTTAGTAGCGAAAGGTTTATTGGACCCGCTGACCAGATTCGAGTTACCCGAATGTGAGTTTTGCCTAGTCAACAAAATGACGAGAAAACTATTTGGCAATACAATGAGAGTTGGGACTCCATTGCAGTTAGACCATTGTGCCTTTCTTTTTTGTAGTCTTATAAGCTTGAGAGCTGGAAATAGAGTTATGTAGAAAATGATGCTTATAGACACTTACGTGCGTTTCGGTTCATTAATCTGATTTCGCACAAGTCTGAGGCATCGGAATGCTTTAGGAGGTTCATAAGCGAGATTGAGAATCAGTTAGATTTGAGAGTAGAGACTCTCAAAACCGATCGGAGACGCAAGTATTCGTCTAAACTACATATGGAGCTCTGTTTCGATAATAGTATTACGAGAATACTAACTATTAGTCAGTTTCCCATTTGAACTTTGGATAGGGAGGCAGCCTAACCTTAGCCACTTGAGGTTATGGGGTTGTGCCGTGATTTTTTGCATTCACACTGTGAGTTAGGCTCGCGAGAAAATACGTATTCTTAGGCGAACATACGAAGGACACTATAATCGAGATTAAGTCTCGTAATACCACATTATTTGAGAATGATTTCTTTAAGAGAGGTGAAATCAATTTGAATCTTATCCTTTATGCGATGGATGAGCCTAGTGGCTCGGGGAGTCCAACGGCGAGATACAAGAATCCATTACGGATCTTGATCTCAGTGGGAGCGATCCATCAAGAGGTAAAGATTTTTCTCTCTTCATAAGAGCATCGAGAATGCGTATTTAAACGTCACTTCTCGATTGAGGGTGAGACCCTCGTTGTGACTCTAGAGGATGATGAGAAATCCAAAACGGTCCAAAAGGCTCTCAGAGTTATGCAAAAGACAGTTTATTGAAGACCATAAATGAAGAGAAGGAGTTGATGAGAACGAACGGGGTTTGGGACCTAGTTGATTTGCCCGAGGGTGGAAGGACTATTGGGAACAAATAGGTTCTCAAAGTCAAGATAAAGGTCAACGGATTGATGAAGAGGTAAATAACTCGTTTAGTAACCAAGGGTTACACTTAGAATGAAGGGTGGACTACCGTCGTGTCGTAGTCAAATTTATCTCGATCCGTTTAGCAATTGTCACAAACATGAATGTGAAGTCACACCACAAGGACGTAAATACCGCTTTCCATAGTAGAAGTTTAGATGAGGCGATCTACATAGAACATCCCTCTGGGTTCGTTCTAGTAGATCAGGTGGATAAAGTCTGTTGATTTTAGAAATCAACATACGACCTTAAACCATCATCCAGATAGCGATGCCTGAGATTTCATGAGAATGTGATATCTTATGGTTTTGTAATGATCGAGTAAAATCATTGTATCTATCTGATACATTTCGATGACTTATTTATGAGCATGTTCTCATTTGTAGGCGATATTCTATTGGTCGAAAACAACAGAGAGTATCCAATGACCATTGTAATATGGTTATGAGGTTTTAATTCATTTTCGGATTTTGGATCCATAGGGATCGCTTGCGAATGGTGTTAACTCTTTAACAAGAGTTTTATATCAGGTATATTCTCGAGTATTTCGAGATGAGAGATGATGACCTAATATATACTCTATCGCTAAAGGTAAAAACCTGATTCTTGACATTTATCCTAACATTTATAAAGAAATAAGGGAGATGAGCAGAATCCCTTATTTCAGTGCGATGTACAGTTTAATGTATACGATGAGGTATACATGACCAGACGTTTATTTTGCGATCGATTTGGTGAGTAGGTATTAATAGAATCTTGGAAGGAATCACTGTAGAGTAGTGAAAAATAATTCTGAAATATCTTATTTGAACTGCAGACCTTTCCATGTGTTACGGATGAGGTGATTTGCGTTTTTTCATTGGGATTCAGATACTGACTGGGAGTAGCGTTCTGAATAAACGCAAACTAATATTAGGTTTTATCTTCTTAGAGCAGTAAGAAGAGAACCTGTATATCTCTATTTACGATAGAGACTGAGCTTATAATATAATCAATTGTAGTTCATAAGAATGGTTGGCTTCAGACATTTCTGAATGACTTAGGATCGTGACAGATAGTGGGAGGTCAGTGATAATTATTGTGATAATCAGACCGCCATTGTCAACAACTGAGACCTCAAGTGTTATAGTAAATCCAAACACATTGATACCGAAAACCACTTTGTAAGAGATATTATCGAGAAGGGTATTGTGACAGCTAAGTACACCTTGACATACAGCATGATAGCTGATCCTTTCAGAAAACCTATTGTGAGAGATTCCTTTGTGAGATAAGGAATCATTGGGTTTAGTGTACTTTAACTTTTCTCATTATGTATTGTTTTAAATGCTTATTGAAATATATAACATGCATTATTGGGTCACATATTTATTTTATGCACTATTTATTGTCATTTATTGTGATCTTGTGATAAAAGATGTGTCAGGCAGGCGTGGTCGACTCTCTCACACGAGTGACTACCTCCGACTCTGAGTGAGCGGAGATGAGACGGATTCTAGTTATAAAAGGTTTTGAGAGTGGCTCTATTAGAACATAAGTCGCCCTGAATGTCTTCAGGATGAGGTCATATGCCATATGACCGACATGGAAATACCCATATCCATGTTGCCTGTAAGTAGCCAGATTTGAGATCTCAGATATCACCTGTGATTTGTGATATTATCTCTGAAATGCTCTCTCTGAGATTTCTAGATAAAGTCTTATGTGTAGATTGAGTTCCATAGCTGTACAGTATTAGAGAAATCTGACATATGCCCTTTGAGAGATGGGGGAATAACACTGACACGTGTTTCATACCACGTGTGATGAAATGACTATGAGATAGTAGGAGCTATTATTTGAGACGATAGTTTGATCTTGATCCCCGTTCCCACTTGTGAGACCTGAAATCCATTGAGTGGGATCTCTTATGCCCTTATTACTTTCCACTATATCTAGAAGTTTTGGTTCAGTATTGCTACTTTAGTCTGTTTACCTATGGTCTGGAAGATAAATTGAGATCTAAGGGGAAGATCTAGGAAAGCAGCTGAATTGAGACTGATAGATTCGAGTTTGGGAAAAAGAAAGCCAATAGACATTACATCATTGTTGTGTATTCACAGGTCGACCTGTTATGTTAATTCATGTTGGGATTCAAACATAATAGTGAATATATAGTTGAGCAAATTGATTGGTGATCACTTTTGATGAAAAAAGTGGCTCAAAGGATGTAAATGCATTGAGTTTGGGGTATAGCGAGTTGTTTTTTATACTAATTGTGACTCTTCGATCATCCTAACAGGTGTATTGAGAAATCTTTGCTTGTAGGTGTACTCGTCGGTCGCACAACGCCCAATCCTGTATGAAATTCCAGTAGGGTGATGTGATAGGTCATATGAGTATGATCTTGTGACGGACGTAAAATGCCCTCATGTGCAAGTAGGAGATGTTGGTTATTTATGCCCATTGTGGGGCATTTTGGTAAGAGGGAGATAATGTGGTAACTCCTATTATTAATTACCCTTTAACCATCATTTTGGTAACTCCCCAATTGAGCCCAAAAGGATGCCCATGTAAATGAATGTCTTCTTCTTCCTCAATGAACGTGAGAGAAAATGGTCTTCTTTCTTCCTACGAGAACAGTGACTATGAAGTAGGCTATGGCTAAGGTTTTTCACAATTCTCTAGAGAGAGAAAACACCGTGAGAGTTGGAGATTTTCGCGTAGGAAAATCTCCCTCGTCAGAGAATTCATCGAACTTGGGTTGAGGCGTCATGGATTTACGGTGGTGATTCGATTACGTGATCACCATCCGACCGTACGAGCCGTTTGAGGGATATCGCGACACGATGGATTTTTTGAAGAGCGCCCTATAGAGGTATTTATCCTGAAAATTTCCGAATCTATTTATTTTACGCTTCCGCATGTGCGATTAAATTTAACAGTTCTATTTTGAAGGACTGTTATAAATGTAATATATAACTAGTTATAATTCATATGGATGCAGATTTATGTGGTTAAACTTATTCAATAGTTGTTAAGGATTTTATTTAATTTTAATGTGGTTGCAAACAAAATTGTGATTGGATTCAATTAGGATTTTCAATATAAACAAGTTTAGATTTGGAATGTCCAAAAAAACATGTGAAATTCAATCAGTTTTAAAATTAGGAACTTTAGGCAAAATTCTACTAATTTTGAAACAAGGAATTTAAATTTGATCTCGAGGTTGGGTATGATCCCGGGTTCAAGCTCGGGTTTGGGCTTTGGTATTATCTCGAGCTCGAGATCGGGCTCGAGCTCGGGATCGGGATCGGGCTCAAGCTCAAGCTCGGGTTCGAGCTCGGGTTCAAGCTCGGGTTCAAGCTCGGGTTCGAGCTCGAGTTCGGGTCCAATTTTGCCCCGCGACACTCGAACTTGAGTCGAGTCAAGCTCGAGCTCTAGAATAATAAGCTCGACGAGCTCGAGGAGCTCGAGCTCAAACTCACCTTAAGTACACTTGAGTCAAGCTCAAGTATTGTAATGCCCAAGCCTAATCCAAGTGTCATGACAGGTTTAGTTTTGAATCACAATCACTATGATATCGGCAAGATCAAGATTACAATGACAGAGAAGGAACTGTGAGAAACAGTTAATGAGATGAGGTTGGATAATAGTTATTTGTTGCGTTACTCGGAGTATGAATTGGGAATGCACCCACCCTATGTTTTTGGAGAGTCTTTTGTAAAGTGGGAACAATTTTATTCTGTATGTTGTGTTCGGTGTAGGTGTTTGTCTTAGTCGTATTTTTAATGAATCTAGTCATAAGGAGTAAGAACATGAAGGAAGGAAAAAGTGGGGTCTTGGAGGACAAACCTAGTTAGCGAGTGAAGAGGAGTGATGTTAGGCCCTGAGTTGCTAATCGGTTGCCATGGGAGCATAATACCCTCCTTTTTTCTTGTAATCTTCCTATCTATGTATTTCGTATTTCATTTTCTATGTGCCCCATATTTCCATCCTTTCAACGATATGCTCTATTCTCATGTAATATGTCCCGATTTGTATAAACCTTATTTCCCTATATCATGTCTCGTATGTATAATATATGAATGTGTAGGGAGCTTGCTTTCTTGTTATTGTTATGTTCTTATTACGTTATTAATCGTGTGTAGAAATAGAATGACTTGAGTGCTAAGTGCTCTTTGAAGGAGGTGTAGTCGATAGAGGGTCTTAAAATTCTTTTAGGTTTAGAGTCAAGAGCTTGAGTGCTAAGGACCTATTTGAGGTGTGAAGCGAGAGAGTGGGTGTACCTGCTGGGGTGCTGGGCACCCATATAAGGTATAGAGTCGATAGAGTGGGTGTGCCAACGTGGTTGAAAGCTAGGGATCCGTAAGAGGGTTCCCATCCATACATATAAGAAACATGTTGGATTCAATAAGTGTTTTAAGTTATCTTGATATCTAAAACCCACTCAAGAAAGAAGATTTGAAATATATTTAGTCCGAGAGAAATAATTTCTACCAAAAATGGAGACAAGTTCAAAGCCGAAAAAATAACTCAAATGAGTCATATCCTTAATTACAATCATATTGTTGTTGGTTATGATCGGATGATTCATATAAAGTAAAAGAACGATGTATTTCTTCTTAATAAAAAGTGTTAAGTCATAAGCATCGGATTTGAATCCCAATTGCTCAACTATGGAACTAAACTTAGCAATCCAAACTTTTGGAGGACTATTTTACTCTATGTAATGCTCTTTGAAGGCGTCAAACTTTCTAAAGCGCATCTGAATGGCCTGAAGAGGTGACATTTACACTTCAATAGGATGACCATTTAGGAAGACATCTTACTAGTATAGAAACAAACAAGTGGGGGAAAGGGAGTGGAAGGGAGTGCCACGTAGGATTTGAACAGTAAGCTACTATTCATCCTTTTTTTTTCTCTTTTTTCTCTTTTTGGGGTTTTTTTTTTTTTAGGTTTCTTCTTCAAGTGGGAGAAAGGGGAGTGGGAGTGCCACGTAGGAATGGAACAGTAGGTTACTGTTCATTCTTTTTTTTTTCTTTTGGTTTCTTCTTCCCTTTTTTCACTTCCTTTTTTTTTACCCAATTATTCTTTTTTTTTGCTTCTCTTTTTTAATTTCATTTTTTTTCACCATTCACCATTTTTTAACTCTTTTTTCTTTTGGATTCTGTTGTTATCGATTTATTACTGTTTTTTTTTTCTCTTCTTTTTTTTTTCACCCTTCACGAAGTGGGAGAAAATGTCATCTCGGATTGTAATAGTAGCCTACCGTTCTTTTTTTTTTTATTTCATTTTTTACACATTTACCATTTTTTGTTTCTTTTTTCTTACTATTATAGAAAAGATCAAGTGGAGGAGGGGTTGTAAGAGGATGTGCCGGGTTGAATGGGAACGGTGTGCAACTGTTCCCTCTTTTTTTTTTCCTTTTTTTTTGGATGTCTTTTTCTTTTTTCTTTTTTCTTTTTTACTTTTTTTCACCCATTTATCCTTTTTTTTCTTCTTTTTTTTCACCAATTCCCCTTCCATTTTTTTTAAAATTTTTTTTATAACTTTTTTTGGCTTTCTTCTTCTTCCTTTTTTTTTTTTTACTTCTTTTTTTTTTCACCATTTATCTTTTTTTTTTCACTCTTTTTTTATATGGGATTCCACGGTTACTGGTTTATTACTATTTTTTTTTACTTCTTTTTCTTTCATCTGTTTACCTTTTTTTTTGTTAATTTTTTTTATTTCCTTTTCTTTTCACCCTTCACCCTTCACCCTTCACCCTTCACACTTCACACTTTTTTTTTTTTTGGTTTTTTCTTTTTTTTTTTCACCGTTCTTTTTTTTCGCTCATTTTTTTTTTTCGAACAAACAAACAAGTGGGGGAAAGGGAGTAGGAGGGAGTGCCACGTAAGATTTGAACAATAAGCTACTGTTTATCCTTTCTTTTTTTTTTTGGTTTCTTCTTCAAGTGGGAGTGTCACATAGGAATGGAACAGTAGATTACGGTTCATTCTTTTTTTTGGATTTTTATTTTGGTTTCTTCTTCTCTTTTTCACTTCTTTTTTTTTTTGCTTTTTTTTAATTTCATTTTTTTTCACCTTTCACCCTTTTTTTTAACTCTTTTCTCTTTTGGGTTACATTGTTACAGTTTGCTACTGTTTTTTTTTCTTCGTTTTTTTTCACCCTTCACGGAGTGGGAGGAAGTGCCACCTCGGATTGTAATAGTAGCCTACCATTCTTTTTTTTATTATTTCATTTTTTACACATTTACCCTTTTTTGTTTCTTTCTTCTTACTATTATAGAAAAGAATAAGTGGGGGAGGGGTTGTGAGAGGATGTGCTGGGTCGGATGGGAACAGTGTGCAACTGTTCCCTCTTTTTTTTTTTTTTTCCTTTTTTTTGGTTTTTTTTCCTTTTTATTTTTTACTTTTTTTCAACTATTTATCCTTTTTTTCTTCTTTTTTTTCACCATTTCCCCTTTTTTTTTAATACTTTTTTTGGATTTCTTCTTCTTCCTTTTTTTTACTTTTTTTTTCACCCTTCATCCTTCTTTTTTCTCACACTTTTTTTGATAGGGTTCCACGGTTATTAGTTTATTACTATTTTTTTTTACTTCTTTTTTTTTTTCATCTGTTTACCCTTTTTTTGTTTCTTTTTTTTTTTTACTTTTTTTTTTCACCCTTCACCCTTCACCATTTCTTTTTTATTTTTTTTTATTTTTTTGGGTTTCTTCTTTTTTTTTTCACTTATTTTTTTTCCAGTTTCATTGTTACCGATTGCTATTGTTCTTATTTTTTTACTTTTTTTTTTACCCTTCACTCTTTTTTTTTACTTTTTTTTCTTTTGATTTATACTATTACTGGTTTGTTACTATTCTTTTTTTGTTCTTCTTTTTTTTGTTTCTTTTTTTTTTTTTTACTTTTTTTTTCCATCATTCACCCTTCGTTTTTTTTTTCTTTTTTTGGGTCTCTTCTTATTCTTTTTTTTTTATTTTACTTCTCTTTTTTTTTTCCACCTTTCACTCTTTTTTTTTTTAGGATTACACTGTTAATGGTTTACTACTATTCCTTTTTTTTGTTTTTTATTTTTTTTTTATTTCTTGTTTTTCTTCCTTCATCCTTTTTTCCTTATTAATCTATCTCTTTTCTCTCTCCATTTTTTTTCACTTCTTTTTTTTTGTGAATTTCATTGTTTTTGCAACTCTCTTTGGAAGTCTCTCCTCCTCTTGATATCTCTTGGTGCAATTTGATTTTTTTAGAATCATTTCCTTTTTTGGGTCCTTTTTAATTATCTAATTTATTAAAACACCATTCGATAAAAAAATTGTGAACTTGTACAGTTACACACCATTCAAGGTTTTTTTAAAAAAAACAAGTAGGGAGGGCAAGTGGGAGGAATTACCACATTGGATGGGAACAGTTTGTTACTGTTCCTTTTTTGGGGATTTTTTTATTTTTCATCCTTTAGCCTTCAGTATTTTTTTGTTCACCCTACACCCCTATTTTTTTTTTAATTTTTTTTAGGTCTCTTCTTTTTCTTTTTCTTTTTTATTTTTTTTCACCTATTTTTTTTATTCCCTTGTTATCCGTTTCCCATTGTTCCCTTTTTTTACTACTTTTTGTTGGTTTCTTTTTTTTTCTTTTTTTATTTTTTTTCACTCTTTACTCTTTTCTTTTAATAATTATAACGTATATAAAAATAAAGAACGGGGGCCAATGCCGCACCTTTTGCTGCCAGAACCCTCCTGGTTGTTATTATTGGTGTTCAATCAAGGTTTGAATAATGATGAGTACAGATTGGTTAGGTTTCAAACAGAGAATTTAATTTGTAATTCTGTAATAAATTTTAAAAGATGAGGAGAGGTATTTTTATTTTTTATTTTTTATTTTATAAAGGTCGGAGATCATTCTCCATTCGGCAATAAATACCGCGAGGCGAGACAGTTTGGAGGCTATTTTTAGTTTTTAGTTTTTATTTTTCGTCTTTGGCTGCGGGGGACGTTCAAGAAGCTTGTGAAGCGTGCAGCAATGGAGGCCGAGCCTTCGTCATCGTTCTCCTCCTCCTCCATCTTCTCCCAGAAAACCAGACTCCCAGAAGACATTGTTTTCTACTCCATCTATCCCGACTTCTCTCTCCTTAAAACCCTAAACTCCACTGAACTCTCCTCTCATCTCCAGTCTCTTCAACTCCAAATCCTCAGTTCTCTCTCCCCTTACACCTCCCACTACATCTGGCAACACGAACCCTTCTCTCTCTCTCCTTCTTTCTCTCCTCCCCTCCCTCACCTCCACGGTAAGCTCCGCTTCGGCGACAACCTCGACGACGAGTGGTTCACCCTCTTCCTCCTCTTCCAAATATCCCTCCAATTCCCCAACCTCTCCATTCAAGTCCGTGATTCCGATGGCGAATTCCTCCTCATTGAAGCTGCCTTTCATCTTCCTCGCTGGCTTAATCCCGATAACAGCCTCAATCGCGTCTTCATTCGCAATGGCGACATTCACATCATCCCCAAAAAGCACTTCAATTCAAACCCCAACTTGGAAGATTCTTTAAATTACTTGATTAAATCCGATGGCGATTCTAGGGCGTCAAATTCGATTCAGTCGGCGATTAAGAATAGGATTTCAGAGTATCCGGACAAGGCAAAGAGGAACATGCACAGAGTTAGGGTTAGGGTTCCTGTGTCTGTAGCGCAGGTGTTGAAACACGAACCTTGTTTGATTTCTCTAGCAGTTGAAGGGTTTTACGATCGTGATATTGATACAATGAAGTATGCAGCGAAAATGGAGAAGTTTTTGAGTGGCGGAAGTGGAGAAGAGATGGTTGTGGCGTCAGTGACAATGTCACGAGCCATGTATGCGCAGTTGATACAGCAGACGTTTCAGGCGCCCAAGTGTTATCCAATGCCGGCGAGGAGTAATATGAAGGAGTATGTGGAAGCTGAATTGGGGATGAAAATTGCGTGTGGGTTCGAGATGATGTATCAGCAGAGAAAGAGAGAAGGGTCTGAAGGGAAAGGGAGTACTTGGGATGTGTTTGAGGGAAGTTTGGAGAAGAGTGGGTATTTTGAAGGGCTTCTTCCTGGGTCCAAGGAGTACCGTAGGCGAATGGAGAACGCTGAGGAGTACTACAGAAATAGTGCTTCATCTTCGAGAGCAAGGTACTTTAAGATCATGTATGTTAGTTTTTTGAATCTGTATATTATTGTTTAAGGATAGCATTGTTGGGGAAAAGACATAATTAAGTGTAGACTCTGAATTGAGCATTTTTAATTGGTTCTGGAGCTAAATTAAATGTTTCATACTGGGCAATTGTAGAAGTGACATGCAAGGTTTTCTTGGTACCCTTCTGCAAGTATTTTATAGGATTAGGTAACCTGGAAAATTTTGAAAAGATGCTAATGAAATTTTACAAGTCTGAAGTGTTTATCATTGACTATTGGTTAGATGTGCAATTTAAGTCTGCCATTCCCCAGTATTAGTTTCTTAGTCCACATGTGTCTTTGTTGTGGATGAAACTAGTGACTTGTTGATCTGAAATGCTTATTAAGGTGCCTAATTTAAATGTTGAGTACAATTTCAAGTGCTTTTCTTTTGACCAAAATGCTTCCATGTTTCAGTGAAATAATGAGTGCTCCCGTGAGACGCATTGATGAAATTCTTGCTCTACTGCACTGTTCAGCGGACTTTAAGGATCAGGAGATTCCACCTTCAGATGATGATTCGTGGCTCTACAATGGCGATGATGAGCTGAATGCTGCTATCATGGAGAGGCAAAAGGAGATGGAACTTTATGAGTCAAAACTTAGAAAGAAACAAAAATCAAAGGAGCCTTCAGTTAGTCAATCATCTGGTGCTGAATTAAATGATTTTAATTTTGGTGATATAGCAAAAACAATGCAAGATTTTGTCCATAAAGTGTCCAGCTATGAGGGAGCTGAGGTCCCTGAGAATAGGTTATTGCTCATTCATCAAACATTTAACCCTTTTTTCTTTCAGAAAAGTTTTGATAGCCATCAATGATGTAACTTATTTTGCTACTTGCCAAAGGAACCTAGAAGGAGTTGACTTTGATGTGGACCGCTTCATTAAGGACATGGAATCGGCTATGAGGCATCCAGAGCATGAAGGAGCTGCAGATGATGACGATACTAATGAGGGCTCCTCATCTGACATGGACTTTGGTAATTTCTACAAATATTTATTTTCGGACCTGTGGCTTTCACTTTGAAGCATATGTTATAATCCAGTGTTCATTTCATGCAGCATGCCCCATCGGATGGAATTTTTCTTTCTATTTATAATTTTTTTCTTTGCTCTTAAAATTGTGGACCTTTCATCTTTCTTATTGTTTTAAGTTTTTATGGATAGTTTATTTTTATTTCTCTTTTTTCATTATTTTTATTTTTAGTTTTATCTTTTTAGTATTATTATTATTATTATTATTATTATTATTATTATTATTATTATATATATATATATATATTTTTTTTTTTTTGCTTTCAAATTTTAATTTTATGTTTTTTTTCTATCCTATATTGGCCGACTTCAAAATTTAGAATTAAGATTCAGGTGGTGATGGTTGTTGTTGTTGTTAAAAATTTGGACCTTGTGCTTGTTCAATTATGCCTTTTGATCTTACTGTGCTTTATCATTTATTGATATAATCAGTTTGGTAAGATGGAAGCGGGAGTGCTTATTTTTCAAATTATACTTAGCACATGACCTGAAGAGAGAGGCTAAGCTTTACTAGATAATGCAAGTATGTTCTTGGTTTGTATCTGACATAAATTATAGTTAAGCCTGTTTGGGTCTAAAGATGGTATCATGAGAGATTAAAATTGCATTTCTACCCTGCCTTGCTTGGGTATTACCCCTTGGTAACTGCGGCCTTGCCCTCAAAAGGGCATGAGCATTTTATTGCTCCTCTCGCGGCCAATGTTTTTGGTAACATTCTGACATGATTCCTGTTTTTGGTCACCTGATTTTTGCTACAGATAATAGCAAAATTAGCTTTAGAAGGTGGCAATCTAAGTAGTCATATGTAATACAGAGACACAGTGCAGTCAACTAGATAAAAGAAATCTACTTACTTTTCTTTTTGTGTTAGAGTGGAGAGCTTTTGCAGAAGTGTCTGAGGGTTGAAAATGATTATTCTTCTCCCCCAAATAACTTTTTTCTCTTGTGTTCCCTTTTCACTAGTCAAAATTTGGTGAGTTGACACTGAATAGTAGGTTTCATTTCATCTTTACCTGAAATAATTCTCTTGCAGGGCCTCAACTTGTTCCTCATTGTAATGAACTCTCCCCAAGAAGTCCACATAATTGCATTATTAGTATTTTAGTCCACATAAAATGCAACAGGAGCTGTCTGGGAGATTTTTTCCACACAAAGCATATTTAACTTGGGCATTTTTTTTCTTCTTTGAATTTTTTCATTTTTCATGGTTCTATGTCATTTCCCAAGTGAAGTGTCACCTCAAGGGAACTCCCTGGTTTGCTTATCCAAGGAAATTCCTTCTAGATTCTTACTCCCTTTTCTTTATTTTTTTCCCTAAATATGAAAAAAATAATATGTTAAAATATAGCAGCACGAGGATGTGCCGGTCTAACATACAATTTTAGCAGGAGTATTAAAATATTTGTGACATCTATATCAGAGTCCAAAATGTAACAAGAGAACCAAAAGGAAAAAAAGGCTTAAGGTAATAGAGGAAAAATGCCTCTCTTTCCCTTGAAAAGTTCTTGTCTTTCACCCCTTCCAATTGAATTCCAAAAAGGGTCAAGCTAAAAGTTCTTTTTTTTGTTATACAAACTTCATTTCCCTCTCCATGTCCACAAGTCAGTAGGCATATATTTTGCAGGAACCCGTTGGATATGGACTAAAGAGACTACCTTGAGTTGGGTCCAAAAGCAATAATCCCCTTCATGTTCCACACAAGTCCTACCGTGGTCAACAAGTATTCCAACTAGGTGTTATAACATATCCCTAGGCCCAATCATTTACATGCATTATAAACTTAACAGTTCAATCTCTGACACCCTCAGCAGGACCAAACAGATGTAACGATAACAATTTAGTATTAAAAAAACTTCACTAGTCACATGAGTTACATTGGCTACTTTAAACCACTATTCCTTAAGAAACAATTCCATCATTTTGTTGGTTATGGCTTTGCATGTGGAAATGTATCCTTTAGAGGGCCATGCCTATTATCACACTTGAGCATCACCAGTCTTATTTGGCCATCAATTGTGTCAAACTGACATCCTTGAGAAAATATTCCACCACTCTGTTTTTGCTTCAGAAAGTAAAACCTGTGAGACTGTTCCCTTCCTTTGGAGCACCATTTGTTGAGATACTTAACATATCTAACCATAAGAACTGAACAACATAAACATTTGCTTTCCATTATAAACCTTCACAACTATTTCCTTGGTAAACCTGAAGTACTTATATGACACTTGTCTGATCTAGTTGATGCCTGTTTGTGCCTCTTTTTTGTGCGTGCATGTGTGCAATAGCAGATATGCAAACTGGGGCCTTAAAAGAATATTGTGACCAGGAAATTGCAGAGACCACATTTACTTTGAGGGCTCAATGTAGTCAAATAGGATCTCAATTGATTAGCTGGGTATAAGTGAGACAGATTGTTTATTGCACAGTTTATTGGATAAATGTTTTAGAAACTTCCAGTTGCATTATCTAACTGTCTGCAGATCCTGGTGCCATTTCTTGGGCATGTTCCCCCCCCCCAACCAAAAAAAAATCTTTATATGTTCTCAATGAATTCTTTGTTCTTTAGCACGAACATTATAGTGATATGAATGTACTGCATTTCACATTCTAGAATGCACTATCAACAGACTACTATTTCTTGTCCCGAGATATTATTGGCACATAATGTGATGCTTAAGTTGATGGCTGATATCACTTTCTATTATGCATTGGCATGGGAAAAAAAAAATCTTTTTCTTGTGTATACATTACAATTTTTTTATATTTATGAAAATATTTATCATGATTCCCATTTGCAGAAGAATCAGAAGATGGGAGTGAATTTGCAGAAGCATGTGAAGACAATGAGGATGGGGAGGATGCCTTTATGGGTTCCTATTCTGATGCTTTAAACAAGGAATTGAAGTCGACCACTCTCAAGAAAAGCTTTGTTCGTGCAAATGATCAATCCACCAACAAGAATGAGGTAATACTATCCTTCACCCTTTTGATTTCTTGGCATATATGTGGTATGCTTAATTTTTATTCATATTTATGTGTTTGAATACAACTTTTTTGTGCCCGTCTTCCAGTAAATTCCCTTAAGTTGTTATCATTTAGGTTGATGAGATAGTGTTGGTAATAATAGTATATATTTGAATCATACATTTTTCCATGTTTGTTTTAGTTGTTTGAAATCTTACAGGGGTAATATATTGAAAACTCTTCTGAATCCTTCTCTCTTATATTATTAAATTGTTTGGAACACAAATAAATGTTGCAGGGAACCTCAAAGGCCATGGAAGAAGACGATGACGAAGAGTTTACACCGGTTGATGTAGATGTGAACCTTGTGAAGAGCCTTCTTGATTCCTTTTCTTCTCAACAAGGTCTCCCGGGGCCTGCTTCCAATCTTCTTGGCCTTATGGGTCTACAGCTCCCAGAAGATGCCAAAAAGGGTAAATGAACTAGTCAAGCACCGTCCCCTCCCTGTTTGGCCACTTATGTTGATGTGATCAGATTTTGCA
The DNA here is from genome assembly GCA_033439265.1 of Dillenia suffruticosa. Lineage (NCBI taxonomy): Eukaryota > Viridiplantae > Streptophyta > Magnoliopsida > Dilleniales > Dilleniaceae > Dillenia > Dillenia suffruticosa. The sequence continues at coordinate 8,156,379 of JAVTVX010000027.1, forward strand.
CGAAGAGTTTCCCAATTTTTCTTGGACTGCATCGAGGTTATATTTACCCAATACAGTGTACGTGCATAGGCTTACCTTTCTCGCTTCTCTTCTGGTTTTAGCGTATGTGCTTGCTCATCTACGCCTTTTGATGTTGTACATTTTAATTTACCATTTGCTCTTATCTCGCACTAGGACTTTCAGAAATGAAATGTGTTAATGTTGGATGCTTATCTTAGAGATGACATTAACATATGACTGAGTCTTTGTCATGTATTGTATCTCATGTCCATGTTTTTGGAGTTTCGCTTTCCTTAAAAAATTTGTATATACTTAATGACATCCTGATAAATAATCATCGAATAAGCAAGTATCCTAATATTATATTTTCATGATGAGTAGAAGTCAGAAAGAGATTATTAGAATTCTTTTTTGTCAATATTGTAACATAAAAATGCAAGATGGATATGTAATTGTAGGACCCTTTTTAAATGATATACTTATTACTGTTACTATTATTACTATTACTATTACTACTACTACTGTTATTATTATTTAAATAGTTCTCACTCTCGAACCACACCCTTAATTTCTTTTTTCTTATATTCTCCTTCGAAATTCTCTATCTTTATTTGAAAACCTCATCTTTTTCATCCCTATTTCTTGCAAAAGCAATGTGCATATATGAAGAGAAAGAAAAAGAATCATGACAAAGTTTTATATAATATTCATTTTAGAAAAACCTAAATTTAATATGATGAATATTATATATCACACTAAAGTGACATAATATATCTCTTATATATTTCATTTTAATTTTTTTTTTCTTTTGGTTATGTTCAAGAAAGTTTAGTGAGACAGGAATGAGATCATGCAAAGTTTTTTATTCAAAAAATTAATTTTTAGTCTATTAATATATAAATATGATTTTACTTTTAAAATTACATATTTTTAATTAAAAGTTCTTATTATTATTTTTAAATGTGCTGTGATCATTTGAATTCTAATTATTAAAATAGAAACTTTTGTTCTGGGAAATTTTTGTTATGGTAATTTTAAGAATAAATATACCGGGACTTTAAATAGAAATAAGTAACATAAGAGGATTTGATTCGGTTGATAAATGCAATTATTATTATTATTATTATTATTATTAGTTTCTAAAAATAGTTTATTCTTATTTTTTATTTTTGTTTTTAATTTTAATTTTATGTTATATTATATTATTTTATTATTTTTTGGGGGGCTCAATTTAAGGCTTGATCTTAGACTCTAAATCCTTGTTTCTTGTTGTGGTTCTTGTATGTGGGGATGGGAACTATCGCAATCATAAATAATATATTGTTTTTGTCAAAATTTATAAATAAGATTTGATGACAAATGCGTGAGGGGGGGAAGGGGGATAACATCATATCATATCATACAATAGAGATCTATGAATTGAATTCAATCTAATGTGGGAAGAGGAGCTTTTGATCTTGGACCATAAACCCTCTGTTCTTATTGCAGTTGTTGTATGTGGGGATGGGGACTATCCCAATCATAAAATGTTTTTGTCGAAATTTTTCAATAAGATTTGGTAACAAATGCATGGGGGTGGAGGGGGATTTTTATATCAAATCATACAATAGAGATATGTGAATTGAATTCAATCTCTCAGATGTGGGAAGTGGAGCTTTCGATCCTGGACCCTCAACCCTCTGTTCTTATTGCAGTTGTTGTATGTGGGGATGGGGATGACCCCAATTATAAATAACATATTGTTCTTGTTGAAATGTCTAAATAAGATTTGGTGACAAATGCGTGAGGGGGGGGGGATAATATCATATCATATCATATAATGGAGATACGTGAATTGAATTCAATATTTCAAATGTAGGAAGGGGAGCTTTCGATCCTGGAACCCAAACCCTCAATTTCCTATTGCAGTTGTTGTATGTCGAGATGGGGACTATCAAATCATAAATAATATATTATTTTTTGTAGAACATTTTAAATAAGATTTGGTGACAAATGCATGAGGGGAAGGGGGGATAATATTATATCATATCATATAATAGAAATCTGTGAATTGAATTCAATCTCTCAAATGTGAGAAGCAGAGCCTTCAATCCTAGACCATAACCCCTCAGTTTCTTATTGCGGCTGTTGTTATATGTGGGGATGGGGACAATCCCAGTTATTAACAGTGTATTGTTTTTGTTCAAAATTTTTAAATAAGTTTTGGTGACAAATGCGTGAGGGGGGAGGGGGATGATATCATATCATATAATAGAGATTTTGTTAAATATAGTTTGTAATATGTAATGGGTATTTGTCCCACATTGAAAAGTTGAAGAGAATGTGATGGGTATATAACCCATCAAATTTGAAACCATTTAAATTTGGTTAAAATGGTGTATTGGAGGGAAAATGAATTTTCAATAAATAATTAATTAAATAAATAATTATTTAATTATTTAATTATTTATTTAATGGTCAAAGATAGGACACTTGTAATTTTTTTTAAAGACATAATTTGGAAATTAAATAAATTGATATCTTTTAATTAAAATGTTAACCAAATGATACCTATTGAATAAACCGTTGTTATTTTAAATTCAAAAGGATATATTCATTATGACTTTTGAATGAAAGGATTTCTCATTATTGCAATCTTTCATGTTCTATAAATATTCTCTCTCACCATTATGGAACTCTCTCCTTTTTTCTTTTTTAGATTTTCTGTCATTGGTAATTTTCGTGCACTGAAGCAAAAGGGCTCTATTTCGTTCTTGGAAGAAATTTGAGATTTTGCTGTCTCAAATTTCTGTTTTTTCGATTTGCATATCCTGAAAGAGTTTGCCATCAACCCAGCTAACAATACAGTGGGGGCATAATTTCCTTAAGAATAGTGATTGTTTCACGTGCAAGTCATTTCATTTTGTTTATCTCAAAGTCATTTCAACCTCTCTAACAATCTTAAGGAAATTATTCTACAATGGAGGCTACTGGATCTGAATCTGTTTTCAACAAGATGATCAACCCGAATATATTCAAACTTGATCGTTTTGATGGGACAAATTTCACTCGCTGGAAGGATAAACTACTGTTTCTTCTTACTGAGTTGAATGTTGTCTATCTTCTGAGTCCGAACAGACCACCCATTCCAGAACCGAGTGAAAGTGATACTGATGAAATCAAAAACCTTCGTCAGAAATGTCAAGATGATGAAATTCGTTGTAGAGGATTCATTCTGAATTCTCTATCTGATCGATTGTATGATTTGTTTCGTCCGCTCAAGACTCCACAAGAAATATGGAAAGTATTGGAGAACAAGTATACTTCTGTAAAACAAGGTACGGACAGATTTCTTAGCATGAAATTTTTTGAGTTTCAAATGGTGGATAATAAATCGGTCATGGATCAAGTGGATGAGTTATTGGTCTTGGTGTCTAGACTCAATGATTTAAAAGTAGAAGTGTCTGAACAATTACAAGTGGCTGCAGTTATTTCAAAATTACCAACCATTTGGAATAATTATCGAAAGAAATTATTGTACACTTCTGAAAATTTTACGATAGACCAACTCTTAAAGCATATTCGAATTGAAGAGGAAACTCGAAATCGTGAAAATAAATATGCTTTGGAGTCTGAAAATAAGATAAATCAAGTTGAGTTTAGCACTAAGATAGAGGAAAGAAAAGAAAATATGACAACTTTTCTGCTACTAATAGCAAGACCAACAATAAGAAAAACAAGTCATGTTTTTTCTGTGGAAAGAAAGGTCATTTAAAGAAAAAATGCAGATTCTACAAGAAACTGAAATTGGAGGAAAACACTGGGAACAAAAAGACAAATATGGTTGAACATCAATCCACCACCGCAGAAATTATTGCCATGATTGCAGTACTTAACATCAGTATGGTTACAGAATGTAATATGACAGCAACAGAAAAATCTTCTGATTGGTGGTATGATTCTGGTGCTACTGTGCATGTTTGCAATAATAAAGATCTCTTCAAAATTTACACAGTGGCAACCAAGGATGAAAAGGTTCTTATGGAAAATCATGACACAGCCAAAGTTATAGGAAAGGGAACTGTCGAATTGTTGTTTACTTCAGGAAAGAAGTTGATCTTGACAAATGTTTTTCATGTTCCGGATGTAAGAAAGAATCTGATTTCTGGAAGTGTACTTTGTAAGAAAGGCCTGAAAGTTGTCATAGAGGCAGAAAAACTCATTGTATCTAAAAATGGTGTATTCATAGGACAAGAATATTCAAGTGATGGCATGTTCAAATTAAATATTAATAAAGTTGAAGTTTCTGCTTATATTGTTGAATCTTTTTTTGATTTATGGCATGTACGTTTATCCCATATTAATTTTAATTCAATTAAATTTATATCTAGATATGGTTTTATTTCATGTGCCAACAAAGAATCAAGAAAATGCGAAATATGCATACAAGCCAAGATGACTAAGAAACCATTCCCAAAAAATGAAAGGATTTCAGAGTTACTTGAACTTGTGCATTCTGATATATGTGAATTAAATGGTCATTTAACTAGAGGTGGAAATAGATATTTTATAATTTTTATAGATGACTGTTCTAGATTCACTCATGTTTATTTGATGAAAACAAAAAATCAAGCATTTAATATGTTTAAACGTTACAAAGTTCTGATGGAAAATTAGTTGGAAAAGAAAATTAAAATGCTACGAAGTGATCGTGGTGACGAATATTTTCCAATTGAATTTTCTAATTTCTGTGAAGAAAATGGTTTGATTCATCAAACAAGTGCACCATATACCCCACAACAAAATGGTTTGGCAGAAAGAAAAAAATAGAACATTAGTTGACATGGTCAATTCCATGTTAATGCATGCCAAACTGACAACAAATTTATGGGGAGAAGCTTTATTAACGGCTTGTCATGTACACAACCGAATACCTTCAAAGAAAATGAAAAGTTCTCCATACGAGACTTTGAAAAGAAGAAAACCAAATTTGGGTTATTTGAGGGTATGGGGTTGCATTGCCTATTATAGAGTTCCGGATCCAAAAAGAACAAAATTGGGTTCGAGAGCTCTTAAAAGTGTCTTTGTGGGATATGCTGAAAATTCATAGGCATATAGATTATTGGATTTAGACTCTAATGTAATTATAGAGTCAAGAGACGTTGAGTTTCTAGAAACTACATTTCTCGGTGATCGAACTACAAATCCACAATCAAATCAAGGAATTTGTTCTCCCACTTTGACGCAGAATACTGTTATTCACCCTAATTCTTTCCATAAACGAAAATCAATTGACTTGTCAGCAGATCCTAGAAGAAGCAAAAGGGTACGTAAAGAAAAGAACTTTGGTTCTGACTTTATTTCTTCACAAGCACTAACATTCTTGGTTGAAGGAAATAGAATTGAGGTACTGAATAAAATACCCATCGTATTACACTTGGAGCATGATCCCAAATCGTATAACGAAGCATTAGCTTCAAGAGATTCTGCCTTTTGGAAAGAAGTAATAAATGATGAAATGGATTCTCTTTTAACAAATGGTACATGGGTACTGGTAGATTTACCTCCGGGATCAAAACCAATTGGATGTAAGTGGATATTCAAGAAAAAGTATAATACTGACAATACTATGCAAACCTTTAAAGCGAGACTAGTTGCTAAAGGTTTCAGACAAAAGGAAGGGATAGATTACTTTGATACATATGCTCCTATTGCTAGGATTACTACTATAAGAGTGTTGTTTGCTTTAGCATCAATCTATGATTTATATGTCCATCAAATAGATGTTAAAACAGCATTTTTAAATGGTGATCTTGATGAAAAGGTATATATGGAGCAACCAGAAGGATTTGTCCTTCCTGGTAATGAAAATAAAGTTTGTAAAATGGTAAAATCCCTGTATGGTTTAAAGCAGGCTCCGAAGCAATGGCACGAAAAATTTGATAATGTGATATTATCAAATGGATTTAAATATAATGGAGCAGATAAGTGTATTTATTCTAAATTCACTACAGATTTTGGAGTGATCATATGTCTTTATGTGGATGACTTACTAATCTTTGGGACTAATATGTAAGGTATAAATGATACTAAAAGGTATCTGACTCAACATTTCAAAATGAAAAATTTGGGAGAAGTCGATACTATTTTAGGAATAAAAATTAAGAAACATAGTGGGGGTTACGCTTTGTGTCAATCACATTATGTGGATAAAATACTTTCAAAATTTGACTACTTGGAAATTAAGGAAGTTAATACCCCATTTGATATTTCTAACAAACTGATAGAAAATTTAGGAAGGTCCATAAGTCAATTAGACTATGCTAGTGCAATTGGTAGTTTGATGTATGCTATGCATTGCACTAGGCCTGATATTGCTTTTGCAGTATGTAAACTTTCAAGATTTACACATAATCCCAGTGCAGATCATTGGAGAGCCATTGGAAGGGTTCTTGACTATCTTAAAAGAACCAAATTTTTGGGATTATTTTATAACAAATTCCCTTCGGTACTAGAAGGTTACACTGATGCTAGTTGGATAACTAGTGTTAACGATAACAAATCGACGTCTGGTTGGATATTTAAACTTGGTGGAGGAGCAATTTCTTGGGTCTCTAAGAAACAGACGTGTATTACTCATTCAACTATGGAGTCAGAATTTGTTGCATTAGCAACAGCCGGTAAAGAGGCAGAATGGCTAAGAAACTTATTGATAGAAATAGAGTTGTGGCCACAACCAATGCCAGCGGTCTCTTTACACTGTGACAGCGAAGCAACTATGTCTAGGGCATTCAACAAAATTTACAATGGGAAATCTAGACATATTGCTTTAAGACATGAATATGTTAGACAATTGATTTCTGATGGTATCATCACAGTTGTCTATGTGAGATCTAGTAGTAATCTTGCTGACCCACTGACCAAAGGACTTTCGAGAGATAGAATCAAAATTACTACAAATGAAATGGGTTTAAAGCAATTCCAATTTATCACCGGTAACAGGAACCTTACATTTCTTATTGTTTAGCAATTCTAAAGGTTTAAAAGGTAGCAACAAGTTACTCTAGTGATAGACAACAAGCATTGGAACATTAATGCTTAAGAAAATGTGGGTGAATAATAATTATTCTTAATGGAGTTTTGTTCGGTTCAAGAGTAAGGAAAATCCAAATCTGAGATTTTCAAACTTCACCTATATAATCACGAGAAGTGGTGCCGTTTCTAATAAAGTTTGAGAATAAAACTTTATAAGTGTTTATGAATTCATGAGATAGCACACGGTCATATTATGGTGTTAAAACTCACGATGAACGTATTAGAGTTTTGTAAAGAATTATAAGTATTAAATTTTTCGATCTTGTCATGAGAAATTAAGGTTTAATAATTACTCACCTTGAATTTCGACAAGATTTTGAAAATATTATACTACCCTTTAGGTTTAAGTCGAGAGACACCTATTGCGGAGATAATTCCAAAAAGAAATTGTATTACTAATGGATATTACAAACTAAGTGGGAGATTGTTAAATATAATTTGTAATATGTAATGGGCATTTGTCCCACATTGAAAAGTTGAAGAGAATGTGATGGGTATATAACCCATCAAATTTGAAACCATTTGAATTTGGTTAAAATGGTGTGTTGGAGGGAAAATGAATTTTCAATAAATAAATAATTAAATAAATAATTATTTAATTATTTAATTATTTATTTAATGGTCAAAGATAGAGCACTTGGGCATTAGAAAATAAGTATTTTCGGTTATTTAATTTTTTTTAAAAGACATAATTTGGAAATTAAATAAATTGATATCTTTTAATTAAAATGTTAATCAAGTGATGTCTATTGAATAAATCGTTGTTATTTTAAATTCAAAAGGACATATTCATTATGACCTTTGAATGAAAGAATTTCTCATTATTGCAATCCTTCATGTTCTATAAATATTCCCTCTCACCATTATGGAACTCTCTCATTTTTTCTTTTTTAGATTTTCTGTCATCGGCAATTTTCATGCACTGAAGCAAAATGGCTCTATTTCGTTCTTGGAAGAAATTTGAGATTTTGTTATCTCAAATTTCTGTTTTTTCGATTTGCATATCCTGAAAGAGTTTGCCATCAACCCAGTCAGCAATATAGTGGGAGCATAATTTCCTTAAGGACAGTGATTGTTTCATGTGCAAGTTCTTTCATTTTGTTTATCTCAAAGTCATTTCAATCTCTCTAGCAGATTTGTGAGTTGAATTCAATCTCTCAAATGTGGGAAGTGGAGCTTTCAATCCTAAACTCTAAACCCTCAGTTTCTTATCGTGGTTATCGCTGTATGCGGGAATGGAGGCTATCCCAATCATAAGTGACATATTGTTTTTGTCGAAATTTTTAAATAAGATTTGGTGACAAATGCATGAGGGGGAGGGGATAATATCACATCATATCATATCATACAATAAAGATATGTGAATTAAATTCAATTTCTCAAATGTGGAAAGTGGAGCTTTCGATCTTGAATCCTAAACCCTCAGTTTCTTATTGCGGTTGTTGTACGTGGGGATAGGGACCATCTCAATCATAAATAACATATAGAGGATAAATACGATTTTTAAATAAAATTTGGTGATAAATGTATAGGGTAGGGAGATAATATCATATTATATCAAATCATATAGGGTTGGATCAACGAACAATCGATCTAATAGAATGGTTTCTATATCCCTTAATCAAATCTCGGATTTGAAAGTTAGAAATAGAAAATACAACGTTAGGAGAGCTGCCCCTAATAAGATCCTTGTAAACGTTCGAATCGGATTAATTAAAATATAATTCAAGATATTGAGAATGAGAACAAAAAAAAAAAAAACTGTATCACGTAGGTCTAGCAATCAAATCTTCGAAGCCAGATTTTTATAAAGTATGGGTTTGACTCATTTAAAATTTTATAGGTTTTAAGTTCAAGATTTGTTCGAGAAAATTTGAAAAAATTGAAAAAATTGAAATTCAAGTTGATCCAAAAAATTAATAAGGTCTCGAGCCCGTTTTGGAACAGATTTGAGCTTAAATCATAAAGTTCATTTTTAATATTTTTAATCTATTTCATAGTATAATAAATATAAAATAAAAATATATTAATTATTCAAAATAAAATATAAAGTAAATATTACCGTATCAAATTAAATATTATATATTATTATAAATTAATAATAATAATATTATAAGAAATTAAGAAAAATTATATTAACAGTAATATATTAAATTTATCAAAATCACTATTGAAGTTATAATATTTTTGAAAACACAAGAAAACAATATTTGATTTTAAAGGAGGTAAGTATATAACGTGTTGAGCTGATCAATATCCAGACTCTGATCGTAATTAAAACGGCCCTAAATGATGGTCTTGAACTCGATCCGACCCTAAAACAGGCCGAGCTTGACCCTTCAAAACGGGTCGAGCTCAGGCAGAACTCGGGTCGGGTCGACGCAATTGCGAGTCCTAACATCATACAATGGAGACGTGAATTGAATTCAGTCGCTCCAATGTGGAAGTGGAGCTTTCGTATCGTATCAAATCAAATCGAATCTCTATCGTAGGTTCTAATCTGACGTGGCGTTACAGTGAACGACTGAAGCAGTGATTTCAAGAAGATTCACACCCAAATCATATATGAAAGTGGACCTCCACAGGGGGTGAGCATGAGAGAGAGAGAGAGAGAGAGAGAGAGAGAGAATCAGCTGCCGAGGTGGAAGTCTCAGGTCTTGAGAGGCGAGAGTTCAAGATTCCGTTGGGAGGGACAACTTAACAACTCTACTTCTTCATTGCTATATCCTCTCTCTCTCTCTCTCTCTCTCTCTCAAATGGTATCGCAAACGTTTGATCTGTTAAAGAAAGAACTTCCTGTGGAAGAGGAATCGCTTGTTTTGATTGAAGATGACTCTGTCGGCCTCGTTCTCGTTGACCTCGTCAATGGCTTCTGCACCGTCGGCTCTGGCAATCTGGTCAATCTTTATCCCCTCTCTCTCTCTCTAATTTTCTAACTGCCTACCTCCTTCGTTCTTGTGAATAATACAAAACGGATGTTTGATTCAAATGGTTTCATCTCCATTCGACTGCATATCAACAATTCCATCTTTGGCTTGATTTTCTCGGATCATCTCTGCCCAAAAATTTCATTATTTTTTTTGTATATATATACAATAAAATTTAGAAAACATATTAGTATGGGACTTTTATGGCTGAAATTATTAAAAACCTTAATAAAACAATTTCTTTTTTGCGTTTGCTTTCGATTTTAATTTGGTGTTATTTTTTTTGGGTTTAAGGTCATGAAGTGAAAATGTTGTTTGTATTTGTTGACAAAACAGGCACCGGGGGAGCCAAACAAGCAAATATCCGAAATGGTGGATGAATCAGTGAGGTTAGCAAGAGGGTTTTGTGACAAGAAATGGCCTGTCTTGGCTTTCATTGATTCTCATTGGCCTGATGTTCCTGAGCCTCCTTATCCTCCTCACTGCATTATTGGTACTGATGAATCTAAATTAGTTCCTGGTAATATATATCTCTGTCTCTCATTACCTCACATTTAATCCAACATGCTATTTATCCCATAGAAAATTGTTCACACTGCAAAATTTTATATGCTCTGAGGAATCTGTGGATAGCCAAGTGTCTTGAGTATTTCCTTGTGATAAATAGGATTTCTCAAATTTAACTGGGATTTATATTGGATTAGTTTCATATGCTCAGATACTTTCTCTCATTTTTTTTTAAAAATAATTTGGGCATCCATTTTTTGTAGCTCTTGAATGGTTAGAAAATGAACCAAATGTGACAATTCGTCGCAAGGATTGCATTGATGGGTTTCTTGGTTCGATTGAAAAAGATGGGTCCAATGTGTTTGTTAATTGGGTTAAGTCGAACCAAATCAAAGTTGTGAGTATTTTCTTTATTTCCTGTAGTGATTTCCATGTACTAATGGATGCAGATTAGCAATATGGAAGTTGATTCGTGTGTTTCTTTGGGTTCAGATATTGGTGGTAGGAATATGCACAGATATATGCGTGCTAGACTTTTCATGTTCAGTGTTGTCTGCGAGAAATCGGGGTCTCCTAGCTCCACTTGAAGATGTTGTTATATACTCTAATGGTTGTGCTACTTATGATCTTCCTGACGATATTGCGAGAAACATCAAAGGTGCCATTCCTCATCCACAGGTACCGACTTTCATTTTATGTCTTGTGGAAAGTGTTTGTAGTTTGGTGTTCATAGTCCTTATTTTGCCTTCTCTCTGGATTTTCAATGTTAGTGGCCTTTTTTTTTTTTTTTTTTCTATTCCGTATGCTGCTTTCATCACTATGGAGTTTCATGGGTGTAAAATATAGTTTTAGAACTTAAAGTCAATTATTTCAAAAGGATTGCTACCCAGTTTAGGCCTCCTTGGAACCCTTTAAACTTATAAACTCTCACTGGTCATTTTGGTTTCTATTAATGGAAGACAAGGATGTGATTTTCTTAATTTGTTTTTGTATTAACTCATTTTTATTCCCTGTTTTGAATGAATAGTAACCTTACAGGCAGGTGTAGAAGTTACTTAGGTAGATCTGGGGACAAATAAGGATCCAGGGGCTCCTTGTTTTTTTGGCTGCTTGTAAAAATAAATAATTCCATTTTGGCCATAATTGTATTTGTGGAACTGTTATTGTGTGAGATTTCTGCACCTTTCATAGGGGGCCTGTTTTCACTCAAATTAAAATTGTCAACTGTGTAGCAGAACATGAGGACAGTGATTAGTTTTAGCCTTCCACTAAATACCATGCAAAATATATACAAGTTATCAACTAATTTTATTGTAAATCCAAGAAAAAATATGATAGAATATTTTTTTTAGTAAGTACATAATTCTCACCTCTCTTTTAAATAGATGAAAGCCTCATTTTTATGAATCAATTTGTGGATATAAGGTTAAGTGGATCGATTATTCCTTAAAATCTATGACAGCGGTATACATCTGTGAAACTTTGGTTGGTTTAAGTCTATCAAATAGACTTGAGGTAAAGGTCTCCGACATGAACGAAAATTACATAAGAGAAAAAGAGCCAAAATTACAACCTCCCATTGGCTATTGAAGTGAGAACATGTCCCGAGATCATTATGCACAAACTTAACTAGGCTGCATTTGTTTACATGTCTAGATTTTGTGATTCTGTCTGCTTGTCTAGATTACCAGTTTCTTGTTTAGAGGCCACATTTTTTACATTCAATGTTGTAATGTGCTAGTCAAATCTAATTTTGTACAGTGAACAGTTGAAAGATAGTGGCATATAGTTACATGGTCTGACCACAAAGCCTCCTGTGATTCACATGCATATGATTCATCAAATTATTGTTGATGGACGGTTGACCATCCTTGTCTACTTTGTGGCAGGATTTGATGCATCACATAGGCCTATATATTGCCAGGGGAAGGGGAGCAAAAATAGCATCAAAAGTTTCATTTGGTCTGGAATGAGTTGAGAAATACCAACACTTGACCCTTTGCCAAGTATCGGATCGAACTATTCTAGGGTGTAAGACTCAAATCCAGTACATTTATTATATGCAAGAGTTATCAATCATTCAAGTAATAGTCTGATCCGAGCTCTTGTTCTACTGGAAATCCTCCTTGAGAATTGCTCCTTACTTTAAATACATCGTAAATAAGTGTTATCATATATTTTTTCGAATCAAGTATGAGAGTTGCTTCTGTTTAAAATGACATTCAGTAAAGTATTTCTCCTGGCTTCAGATTTCTCTAATTAATGGATTGTTTTTGTTTTCTTGATAGACAGTCCAACAAGTGTTGAGTCTTTTGTTTTATTTTTATTCTCTTCAAGTATTTATTGATCAGGCTAAGTTTAGTTTAAAACCATTGTGTTTAGCTTTCATCTGTCTTATTGTTCTGTTATGCTTCAAGCATGTTCACCTTACTGATGGGATCATCATGCTATGCTTTTCTCTAGAAATAAAGATATAGGAAAAAAAGAAGAGCATCTATATAGAATAATGATGTTTGGCATGAGGAAAAATATACTCGAAATGACAAATAGTTGATGTGGCATTAATCTATTGGTCATTGATTGTGCGAGATTCTGTCATCAGCTTTTCAAAAGCACATATGATTAATCTACATGAGTTTTTCATTTCGGTCACATGTTTTGCCAAGCGAAGGTTACAAAGTTCAAAACTTACTCTTCTTCACTTGAACATAAAGAGAAGCAAACTGATGCAGCTATTCCAAAACTTTGAGCATTTATACTCATCTTACGTTTGGGCAGAAAACCAATATGAAGTTCTCTATCAAAAGTAATATCACAGAGAATAATACAAACTTTGGGAAGAAAAAATAAAGAAAAGGAAAAGAACCAAACAATTAGAGGGGACCTGATTTTCTTATGTTATTGTATTTCCTTTGCAATACAGGATTCACGCAGGAGAAGATTGAAGGCTTTTTGTTCTTTTGCTTAACCCCAAAAATGAATGACCTCAAAGGAACTCGGCTTCTTGATGTAGTGTGTAACAAGTAGGGGCTGTTCTTGTTCTTTGATCCGGAGAGTTCAAATTCCTCAGACAAGCTCACCAATGTCTTCTCAATTTCAAGTTGCAGTGCTGTCACGTGATCTAGACCCACCTGCAATTCGTCTGCAACTTTGTTGTTCTCTTGTTTCATGTTCGACAGCTCACCTTGGAACCTTACTGCTTGATAACTTGTAAGCTTGCTTTCTTCTTCTTGTCCTGCACCGGCCTTCAGTGCCTTTGATAGCTCTTCCTGGATTTTGCACAGGTTTGAGAATCTGCACTGTAGTTCATCTTTTAGCACAGTGCTTTGCTCCAACCACACAGTGAGCTCAGTCTGTATCTCTCTCAAGTGTTTGTATATAGGTCTAGCATCTGATTTAAGAGATGGGTTCAATCCAGAACCACTCCCTTCGGGTTTCTTCGTTTCCTTGTCCTTGAGTTTCGATATTTCAGCTTGTAAATCTTTAACTCCTGTCTGGAATTTCTGTATCTGATGATACGAAGTGCTGAATCTCAACCAGAAATCAAGGTTCTCCTCTAGCAGCTCATCAATGTTTGCACGGAACTTTTCTTCGACGGGTGAAGGAGTTTGGTTCTGATCCATTAACATCCTCTTGATATCAACGTCGACGGCTTCTTCTGCAGTTGGAGGATCACTTTGAGATTCAATTTCATTGGATTTCTCCTTTACATCTGAATTTCCCTGAAGAAGGCTCAGTTTCTTGCGCAGCGCTTGGATTTCCTCTTCCTTAATAGCAAGTGCAGCCCTCAGTTCTATAAGTTCTTCCTTGGTGTCAGAAAGGCTCTTCTTGACTTCTTTATAGTTGCGTAATGCTGTTGAATACTGGTCCAATAGATACTTCTCTCTGTCCTCCATTCCATTTGCAAACATCTCCTTCCAATTAGGCTCATCTTCTTGCTCCTTCACCTGTTCTGTAGAGTCAAGTTCTCTGTGATCATCCACGGTTTTTGATGAATCTTGCTGCTCAACCTTGACTTCTCTATCATCCTTAAATGCGTTCTCTGGCTTTTGGGCATCTGGTTTCTCTATCAACTCAATCTTTGGTGTTACTTCGGGAACTGAACCAATTTCTGACATTGGAGTAGTAACCTCTAGCTCCTCATCAGGCTTCACACTCTGCAGTTTCTCTGAGAGGTGATCAAGACTACATCGTGCTTGAGTAAAATGTGTCTGAAGGTTGTTACTCTGATCTTCAACATTCCGGTTCATATTCTGCAGTTCATTCAATTTTTCCTCCATCTCCCCCAGCTTGTTGCTCATGATATTGTTCCCATCAATCAGATTCGCTTTATCTTCTTCCAAAGTTCGAATTTGTGCTTGAAGTTCATCAGTTTCTGATTTCAGTCTCTTTATATGAGCTGCTTGAGAAGAAACTGCAGTCTCCAAACTGATCACCTTATTCACAAGCTCATTGATGCTCTCTGCCATTTCTGTTTCAGTGAGAGACGTGTTCGACCCCACGTCAAATTGCTCCCTAATTTTCTCCTTTAGCTCTTCCAACTCTCGCTTCCTTTCTGTCTCGACAACCACTTCTTCCTGCACAACTTTTGGCTTCTCTGCAGACTTGACAGACTCCGATTTTCCAGATGGCTTTTCTTGATTGGCTTGATCACCGAGGAATTCATTCCTAAGAGTCTTCAACTTCCCACGTGCTTCGATGATTCTTTGCTGCTCCAGCATCGCTTGCTTAGCTGATCTCTCTTGTTGTTCCTCGAGCTCAACCAAGGTTTCCTGACAGGACTTCAAAGCAGCTGCAGCCATCACAGTCCTAGCCTCATTGTCTTCAATCACTGTGCCAACACTGAATTCATCTTGCAAATTGGATATCTTCCCATGCATATCGGTGATCTGTTTCTCGATTTCCCAATACTTTGCAAGACCATTTTCATAGGAACTCCTCACAAACTCCTTCTCAGTCTGCAGTCCCAAGATCTCCTTCTGAAGCTTTTCGATCTCTTCAAGTGCCTCCGTTTTGTTCAATCCAGACTTGGGAGCATTATTTGCTGCACTAGTTGCTGCTGTTTTCTTTGTCATTGGAAGCAGCTTCTTTTGAGCTGATGTCAAGAGGGACTTCATGTCTTTGCCTGCACCTTTTGGAGCTTTTGGTATATTAGGTTTTGGGGACTCAGGAGTCCTCTTAGGGCCAGCTCTAGGAGAAGTGTATTCGTCTTCTTCATCCATTGCAAATTGGACTTGCTCAGGGAAGATGGATGCAATGGTGTTGTTGGCATTTTGGAGCTCGGTTGATAAATGATCGTATCTTTCTGCCAAGGCTCGGTATGACTTGTATGATTCTTCCACAAAGTTTATCAACTCTGGTCTCTTTTTGTAATACATTTCTGCTCTCTTGGCAAATGAATCTCCATCTTCCTCAATGAGTTTGATTATGTATTGTGTCTTCTCCTCCATATCTGCAATTTCATGGGACTCAAAACTCAATTATAGTGGAATAGGTTGGTATCACAGCTTTACCATGAAAACATAGAAAATTTAGCAAGAGTTCTTCCCAATCCTCCAAACTAAAATCTCCCATTACTCTTTCGTACATAAACTCAAAGAGAAACACTAAAAAAAAAATGTTCTGATCTGACAAAGATGTACAAATGCAAAATCTTCCCTGCATTCTAGCATAATAAGGCACCTATATAGCTCAAATATTGAACGGAAATGACGAGCATTTCATTAAATTTTTAAAGGAAATTTTTAAAGTTGTGATTTTAGTATACAAAATTGTCGAACATAATAATGAAGTAGTGAAGAAATTCAAATTAATGATTAAAAATTTATTGGAAGAATTGCATCTCTAAGATACCAAAACCTTTACGGAAAAGAGAGACGGTTGCCTCTAGAATTAAAAAAAAAAAGTTTAATGTATGTAATTTTAGAAATTATAATTCATTAAAAAAAATTAAAAACCACAATGTATATTATATTCTAATCCCAATAGAGATTTCTGATTTGGACCCACTAAAATTCATGCTTTTTGATGATTCCCAACAATTAACAAAAATGCTTAATTTGGGGCATTCTTACAAAAGGAAGGGATCAAGAGACAGAAAATGGAGCTTCCCCTATATAAATGTCTCATTGCCCATAGTATTTAACCCCATTTTGGACTGAAAAAAAAAAAAAAAGGGGGAAATCCAAGTAATCAATGAAGAACCAGCTGTTGTTGCCCCCAAGTATGATATGGGACGTGCCAGCCATGAACTGGGAACCACCTAAAAAAATCCAATATTATCAAAAATTGAGTACCACACTCCCATTGTATTTAGTTTGTAATCATTATTATTATTATTATTATTGTTATTGTTATTATTGTTATTATTATTATTTATTTTTTTAAAGATGGCATGATTAGAAGAATAGAAAGATGTTACATGTCCTCTGGCCATGTGCCTGGAACTTCACCTCCCACATTTTCTCAGGTGGTAAAAGCTCATTCACCTCCCAATTCAACTTCTTTTTGCTTTTGTGATTTTAGATAATCAACACATAGAACAATTATAACAAAAAAGAATTAATTAATGGGGTAACCTCATTGAGGGTATGATGATCTTATAAGAATATAATTGTAGTATAATCCATTTAGCTAAAACCAATTTTCCAGATCCACAGTTTCTATTGAATGCTTGTCAAAGATTTCCTCTCTACCATCATCATGAAACACAGGGCTTTATCTTTCAGAAAACACCAATGAAGTTTATGCAACATACATACAATATAAACCCCCCCCCCAAAAAAAAAACAAAAAAAAGGTACCTTGGAGGTTTTGTTCTAGCCATTTGGATTGCTTTGTTCTGATGTGGCTTGCCCACCACCATGAATATGCATTGCTTGCTGCCCTCTGCAACATGTTTCCCTTCTTTGAATCTCTCTCTCTCTCGCTCTCTCTAGACAAGAATCATAATCTCATATATTTTAAAAGAATAAAATAAAACCCCCCTCCCAAAGAAGAAAAAAAGAGTTGGGAGAGAAAAAGAATTGCAAGAAAAATGGAGTTTTTGATTATTTTGGAGAGGAAAAGAAAGGCAACAATGAATGCCTTGGAAAAGACTCCTGATTGTGAAATATGGTGGGGAGAAAAATTTGGCCGAAATTAGAGTGATACCTGTTATTAAACGAGCCATAATCTCAGCAATCTAGCCAATCAAACTTTAGGCTTTGTCCACGTGGCATTTCACACAAAAATGCCAACCTGGCTATCCCAGAAATTAATCATATTTTTTTAGAAAAAGAAGTTCATTATTTAACGACATAATTTTCAAAAGTTCTCTTTTCCCAACCGACCTCTTCAATTCTTTAACTTTCGGACTCTTTTTTTTCTCTTTACATGTGTGTGCGCGTCACAGAGAGAGAGAGAGAGAGAGAGAGAGAGAGAGAGAGAGAAGAGAGAGCTCATTGGAGTCCAATCTAGGAATTTTCAGTCGAATGGACTCTTTGGAATGAGATTGTGTAGAATATGTTCTGCAGGGAGGGATGAAAATATTTTATTAATAAATTTATGATCGCATCATAAATAATGATTATTGTATCTCCAGGGTTTCCTTTTGTCGTTTTTGGAAGATAAGGTATTTTATTTTATTTTTTAGTGTGGGGGGGGGGAGTTTCCTTGAAAGCACTTGTTTTATTTGAAAAAGAAAAAAAAAACTAAAAAAAGAGCTTGAATTTTCGTTAAAAACGATGTCAGAAAGAGATGGGATGGGAGGAGTTTTGATAGTACAGGACATGAGGAGTCCTTATTTACTCAGAATTACAGGCATCAAAATTCTTACGTACGAACATGTAAATGTAAATCCCAGGAGCAGGAGCACATTGAATGATACCATTTCTAGCTTTATTCCAAGACATTAAGGAAACGTCCAACCCCAAATCATGATCTGGTCCAAACAAGCTGCCTTGTCTTGGATTTTATGAAATGTGTATATGAAACAAAACAGCTTTAGTGACCATAAGGACTGCCATGAAAAAAGTAGCAACAGAGGACTCCAAGCAACACATGTCCTGGTTATGCTTGAACTGCTCAGTACTTTCCAATCGCATATAGAGGAAAGAAGATGCAAATGGAACACCAACCAACCAATACGATCAAAATGAGGTTGGGCTTAATTATCTCTTAATGTAGAATGATTCACAGTGGAATTGAGTAAAAAGAGAAAGCTTGTTTCTGTTTCAAACTACTATTCACAATAGCCATGTTTACGAAAAGAATCAGCATATCCACTCCTGCACTGCACTGGTTGAGGGATGAACAAAATCAAGCCAACAGATGAGAGCATGTATTAGGTATTGTTCTCCTAGTCATTCACAAACTCTAATTTAAATTTCCAACCCTTTGTACCAAAAAAAAAAAAAAAAAAAAAAAAATTTCCAACCCTATAAAGGTTGATGCAAGAAGTTCAAAAAGATCCTTCAAAACTGATTGCGATTGGTAATACTCTTGACTTATGCATGCCGATCCGCTGCTCTTCTGCAGAAGCTTCTTAGAGGGTTAAATACAATACATTTTCTGCTATTTTCTTGTTTGTTACCACAACTAAGGTTGTGGATCACAACTAAGTACTTCTGCAAAGGCCACCATGTTTACCATAAGCTTGTCAAAAGCTTCATCAGGTTTGAAGAGAAGATAGCCTCTGCTCTACAAAGTTATTGCCTTCTGTGCAACGAATATAATGGGAAAGGAAAATCAGCACACAACCAAATGCGAGGGCAAGTGAAAATGGAGAAAGAAGGAAGTGCGCCTCGTCACTTGAATACAACTAGCAAAAGTGATGATCGACATAGCTAGGATAAAAGGTCATATTTGCATTTTGATGTCAAACTTTCAAACAGATATATGCAACCTCAAGAAAAAAAAAATAAGAGAAAACAAGAGTAATGCAATAAATTACACACTCGAGAATTTTATGTTACAAACTATTTTAGAACTTATCATTTGTTCATTAGGATTGTTTACAAAATGCATAGTTATTGTATTAATTAATATTTCTGTTGAATTATATTGTTATCTTATATTTCCTCTTTCTTCTGTAGTTATCTCGGTATGTGTTAATATTCGATTTTTAGTTTTTTGGGGTAAAGTATTGAAAACATTTTCTAATAATCAAGACATGAATTCTCATGATTTAAAAATAAAATGTCACAAATTAAATCCCAAAATATAGAGTTGAATCGTTAATTCTTTTTTATGCGTAGATCTAAAAGCAATCACACATGGATACCCTTTTGATTTCCATAATCCAAGTGCTTTTTAATGTGATATATGATTTTGGTCTATGAATCCCTCAACAATGGAAACCCTCTTTTCCTTTTTTTTTGTTTCAACGAAGAGGAAGATATTTCATACGTTCCTTTCTTTTTTTCTTTTTTAAAAAAGATAACTTCCATTCCAAATTCACAACAAAAAAAAAAAGAGAGAGATTGAAAATAGTTTTACAGAAAAAAAAAAAAAAAAAACTACTCCCCTGTATTTTTCTTTATCACTTCTAAATTTGAATGTTGAAATGGTGTTGGGTCGGGTCAAACCCACATAGGTGACTCGGCACCTATTTCCAACATCTCTCATTTACACATAAGACTTAGATCTGCATTTAACTCAATTATTTTTCATATGCCATCAATTTTATACAATCAAATGAATCGTGTGACTAGTAAATATATCAAGAGTTCAGAGTCACACACCGGTTAAGAATATATAACAACTCAATACTTAATACAATGATGACATTAAGTATTGCTATACCCCAAACTTCTTTTTGCTACACACAGTCAATGTATTTCTCATCTCTCAAATAATACAAATAAAAGCATACTTGAGTTAACACAAATTACGCATTCACAATTATATTTCAAAAATACTAAGTTAAAACATAATTGGCCGGCATATGAATACAAAACGATGTGTCAGCCATAAAATAGTTTTTCTTTTATACTACTATCTATATGCTCTACTATCTATATGCTCCATTTTAGCTGTTTTCTTATACATGCACTGTAAAACCAAATCAATTATGGCATCTTGGTTACATGCTAAAGTACCAACACTAAAATAAAGTTTTAAGAAACAGGTGAAAATTTTAAGGGTATTTTAATGAGGTTAATTATAAATAATCTGGAAAGTGATACACATATTTGTTTCTTGCTTCTCCAAGAGATGACGCAATTATTCAGTAATAAAATATTAGCTTGGATAGATTTACGTTTATCTAAATCGTCATCCAAATCAGTATCTGTGTATCTACTCAACAACAAATCATTTCCTTGATAACAAATGAAATAGTTTGCAGTTCCTTTCAAATATCGCAAAATTCTCTTTACAGTAATTCAGTGATTTCGATTTTGATTAGATTGATACTTGCTAACCAAACCTACAGCATAACAGATGTTAGAACGAATACACATTATAGCGTACATTAGATTCGCAACAGTGCTGGAATATGGTACTTTTGACATATCGTGTTTTTCTTCAGTAGTTTTTGGGTATATTGCTAGGTTTAAACTTTCGCCTCTAGCTATAGGAGTATCAATAGATTTACATTTGTTTATCCTAATTTGTTTTAAAATCTTTTTAATGTAAGATTCTTGAAATAAGGTTAAAAATCTCTTATAATGATCTCTGTGAATCTTGACACCTAGTATGTACTTTGCCACATTTATGTCTTTCATCTCAAAATTTAATAATAACCAACTCTTGATACTCAAAATATACTCCATATCATTTTCGGCTAACAATGTGTCATCGATATAGAGAGATAGAATTACAAACTTATTATTAATTTCTTCACGTAAACACAATGATTTTCACTTATGATCAGAAATCGTAAGAGATTACAGATCTGTGAAATCTCAAATATCATTATCTTGAAGACTGCTTAAAACCATAACTTGATCTATTCAATTTATAAACGTTGTTTTCTTGCCCTTTAACCATGAAATCTACTGATTGTTCAATATAGATTTCTTCTTTAAGTTCTCTATTGAAAAATGCAGTTTTCACGTCCATCTGGTATAATTCTAAATCTAAATTGTCTACAATGATCAACAATAGGCGAATAGAGACAAATTTCACTATTGATGAAAATGTTTCTCCATAATCAATACCTTCTTACTTGATATAACCTTTTACTACCAATCGAATTTTATACCTCTCGATTGTTCTATCAGCTTTACGTTTAACTTTGAGAATTCACTTATTTCTAATAGCTTTGTACCCAAGTGGAAGATCAACATGTTCTCAAATATAGTTGAATTCCATCGACTCTATTTCTTCATCTATTGCTTCCACTCATCCTTGGCAAGACAAGACAAAGCCTCATTCACATTCTTAAGCTCATCCTCCTCTTGTGGAGAAATAATAAAAGCGTACCATTTAATTCCGTAATAACATTTGGGTACACCTTTCCTAACACTTTTCTAAATCGAAGATTTGGCTGGATCATTAAAATTTGAATCCTTCATATTAGGATTATCTAGGGGTTCAATTTCTCATGGTTCTCTTGATCCATCCTACACAGATCTATCATTTGAATTATTTAATTCAAACAAAAGTTCTCTTTTCGCTATTTCACCTTTGTTAGGAAAATTATTTTTTAGAAATATCACATTTCGTGATTCAAATTTCATTACAGTACCACCATTGAGCTTACCGATGAATACATAACATTTTAACCGGTTAGAGTATTTAATAAAGATATACTTCTTTTCTCGGAGACCAACATTTCCAAATTTATTGAAAGAATCATGAATATAAGCTGCCGAACCCCAAAATCTAAAACCATTTAGACTTGGTGTTTTACTAGTTCAAAGTTCATATGATATAGTTGGTACTGATTTTGAAGTCACCCTATTCAAAATATAGGCTGCAGTTAACATTGCGTCTTCCCAAAAGGAAATGGACAAGTTAGCTTGTGCCATTATGATCTCGTCATATCCAACAATATTCTATTCATTCTCTTAACAACACTATTCTGTTGAGATTTATGAAAAATAGTCAATTATCTAATAATTCTCTTTTTACTACATAGATTCTTGAATTGATATGATAGATATTCACGTTCTTGATCTGTTCTGAAAACTTTAATTTTTCTATCTATTTAATTCACCACTTCGTTCATATAATGTCTAAAACACCT
The DNA here is from genome assembly GCA_033439265.1 of Dillenia suffruticosa. Taxonomy (NCBI): domain Eukaryota; kingdom Viridiplantae; phylum Streptophyta; class Magnoliopsida; order Dilleniales; family Dilleniaceae; genus Dillenia; species Dillenia suffruticosa. The sequence continues at coordinate 8,179,059 of JAVTVX010000027.1, forward strand.
AAGTATTTCATATTTTTGATAAATCAGATAGATATAACCATATCGCGTAAAATTATCTATGAATGTAAAGAAATATGAAACTCCATGCCGAACATTCATATTCATTGGACCACAAATATCAAAGTGAACCAATTACAATGGAAATTCAGCCCTTACGATCTTTCCAAATGGTTTTCGGGTCATTTTCCCCATAAAACAATATTCACAATTTAGTAAATCAAATTTAGTAAAACAACCCAATAGTTCTACTTTCATAAATCGATTCATCATATCCTCCCCAATGTGACCAAGTCTAGCGTACCATATTTTGTCATCAATATTAGAAAAATAAACATTTAACAAAATATAACGATCAATATAATAGTTAAACATTTGTTTGTCACAATCCAAAGTAAGAAAGCAATTCATCAGATATCCAGTACCATAAAACACACCATTGTTATAGATACAAATCATATCATGAGAAAAGTTCAAGTCATAACTTAGTCTAAGAAAAACAATAACAGAAATTAAATTTTATCGAATCTCTAGTGCATAGAGAATATCATGAAAGATTAGGGTTTGACCACTTTATAACTCTAGTTTGCAAGTGTCAATACTTTTGACTTTAACTATGGTATTGTTCCTTATGTATATCTATCTTGTACCTGAAGGAACTCGACAAAAATCTACGAATGCTTCCCTATCTCTTGTTACATGGTCTGTTGGTCCTGAATGTATAATCCACACAAAATAAGCTTTAGAAAGTAAAATAGTACCAAATACATTTATAAATCTTAGAGAAGCATAACAATGTTCTACATTTTTTCGGCTTGGGACATTTTCAAGCGAAATGACCAAGAGTTTTGCAATTATAGCATTTCAATTTACTCTTGTTATTCTTCTTCCAAAACCGCTTATGCTTGTTCTTGTGGTTGGAATTGTTCTCTTAGACCCTTCTTCGGTTTCCTTCCATTTTTTGCATTTGTTCTTGTTTTTCTTATGCTTAAAGCCTGAAACTTTCTATGAACTAAATTCAACTACCAAGGCACTAGAAATTGATCTTACGGCACCAAGCCACTCATTTTCGAGTTCCACGTGGCAAACAGTATCAGAAAAAGTCTTAATACTATCATTATGAGTCAGATTGATTTTCATGTATTTCTACTGATCTAGAAAGGATAGGATTAAAGTCTAAACCTGCTGTTCATCAGAGAGAACGTGACCAACCGATTTCAATTCACGTATCATGTTTGACATGGTTTTCAGGTGTTGTTTGATAATGTGATCAAACTTCTTTTTATATGTGTCAAACTTGATCGTCAACTGTCTCAAATGAGTCATACTAGTACCTTCATACTTTTTTATGAGGTATACCCATATGTCATGAGTAGTAGAAAATCGTTTATATTCATGAATCAGATCATCTATAACAGAACTAACCAGAATGCCACGTGCAGTGAAATCTTTCTTCTTCTATGCCTAGTAAGCTTTTTGATTTCTTCTTTGCTAGCAATATTTCCAACTCCAGGATCTTGTATGATATGGTTGATACCCTCTAAGACATCTTGCTCGTCTGGTACATACCATATCTTTTGGTGTCAAATATCATAATTGTCGTTAATGAATTTATCACCCTTATGAAGGTCGGTTATTATAGATTTTGATACCATGGTCTGAATTTTCAAAGAGAGGTAATCGTGAGTTTTCATACTCATATAATATTTTCAATTTTGTACTTAAAATTAATATTTATGATAAACAAACACAAGGTATAGACTTAAAAGGTCATTAAATTCTCAATTATCATCTAAAATCTAAATGTTTGATTATCATAAATTTAATTTTTAAAACAACAAAATTGAACAGATTTTAGGTGAGAATTATTTAAATCCTTATAACGTAAAAGCTCTCATTAAAATATTTCACGTATTTAGAATTATGCAAAATAAGAACACATCATTTTCACATACTTGTATACTCATATACATATGCATCCCTTTTAAAATACCAAAGGCATTCTAAACACATACATACATACATACATATATATATATATAAAGTGCTCTACTATACATGTTGATAGATCTCTATTATACATGATTATAGTACCAATCTATATAATAAGGAAAGAAAGAAAGATACATTAATTCATTACTTTTTTTCTTCCTCTTTCTTTTCTTCCATATTCATGCGAGTAACCATATTAATCATTCCTACTGAAAGCCTATCAGTGAGAGTAAATCTTCTAACAGCTTGTGGTGCAGAGCGGTTTAATCTCAGAGATAGTATTTCTCCACCTTAATCTCTATCTGGTTAGTTCTCCACATTTTAAATAATCTTAATTTGAAATTTTTGAGAATGATCCATTCATTATCTTCTACTATCTCATCAGCCATTCTAGCTACATTACCAGAAGGCGAATTCCTTATTATATTAATTTCGGCTTTATCTCCCCCAAACTAATGACCCAAATGCAGAAGTTCAAAATGTTTTCGATTCATTACTCTCAAGTGTTGCGGTAAAATATGCATTAGTTTCATTCTACAATTCATCATTTCAGCTAATTTTGTCAAACACTCTGGACTTTTCTCGTCTTTATATCTTTCTCAGAGAGCTACAAGAGTTTGTCTGATTCTCACCGTATCCTAAAAAATAGGGTAAACAATAGATTGATCACGAACCCAATCATTAAATTTTAAAATACCATTTCTAATCATTATACTTAATTATTCGATGAATTTATATTGAAAAAAATAAATTTTGTACTTATAAATTAACGAGTATAAAATCAACTAAGTATTGAAAATTTTAATTTAGATAGCCAACAATTATTAAATAATTTTCTTAACATAAGAAAAAATTTTCCAAAATTTTTTAAAATTGAAAAATAATATTTCTGTAATTTTTAAAGGATTTTTCAATTTAAAATCAATAAAAATATTTTTAATCTCAGAAAAATAATAAGTAAAAAATTATAAAAAAATCAAAAATATTCTGAAAATAATTTCTATGAAAATTACGGTAGGAGAGCGCGTCTCATGTGCCGTCGGGAAGGTTGGGCAAGCTGGGCCACGCAACCACTTGCCTGGGTTTGCGCGTGACCTACATGCGCCATCTTCTTGGTGGTTCCTTCTTTCTAAATTATGGTTAACCCCTATTTTTGCTACCTAAGATTCCAATGGTGGTCTTTGTTTTCAGATCAAAGGTCTAGAACTTGGTGTTTGGATCACACATATGTATGGCCTAGAGTGAGATTGGTTTGGAATTACTGTTCATCGTCTTCTTCATATAGAAAAATTTTTGCATTTTTGCATTTTGACTTTAACTTCTTTAGGTTATATTTCTGTCATTTCTAAACCATTTTGCACGTTCTTTATATGGTTAGAAATTGTTTTTAATAAGAAATCTAATCATATAAACATTAAATCCCAACACTCATTGTGCAAAGAGCTATGAATGTTTTAATTTTCGGTTAAGATATCAATTTTCTCCAAAAAAAAAAAATACTAGACCTGCATGCTTCATTTTTTGTAGAAGAATTCCTGATATATGGGTAATCATCTATTAAAATTTTAGAACATTTCGTTGAGAATCATAGATGTTACTATTAACAATTTTATTAAAAAAAAAAATTATTCTCACATGACTCTAATATTTAATTTTACTATGACCTATATTATTTCCTTACATCAAAAAAATTAGGAAACAACCATTACATATTCTAATACCAATGAAAACATTTTTGATACGCATGTTTAAAAGCAATCATGCACGGATACGTTTTTTATTTCCACAATCCAAGTGCCTTTTAATGTAATATATGATTTTGGTCTTTGAATCCCTCAATAATGGAAACTCTTTTTTCCCCCTTTTTTTGTTTCGATGGAGAGGAAGATGTTTCACACGTTCATTTCTTTCTTCTTTTTTTTTTAAAGAAAAATAACTTCCATTTCAAATTCAAAACAAAAAAAGAAGGGGTGAAAGTAGTTTTTACAAAAAAAAAAAAAAAAAAAAAAACTACTCCTCCTCTATTTTTCTTTATCACTTCTAAATTTAAACATTGAAATGGTGTTGGTCGGATCAAGCTCACATGGGCAACCCGCATCCATTTCTAACAAGTATTATTCCATCAAGATTTTATTTGTTCTATAAATCCATGTATCAAGTTGTTAGTTATTTTTGGATCAGTAGATTCCCTGTGCTATATGGAGCTTCTGCTATATATATTTATTGTGATAAGTTTAAATTTTATAATCAAATTTTCTATATATATACCATTCATATACTGCATCTCCAGAAAATTGTGCTACTTTAAATTCATTTCTTGCTTCATATTGAATATTTATGGGATTGGTATAGAATAATAATTTTTCGGAAGTTTTTTTAAAATATCTAGTTTTTATTTTATTTATTTGAAATTCATTTTTATTAGATTATGTATTTTCTTATCCTATTGTTGTAATTCTACTTGTACCAATAGAGGAGGTATTTGTAAGATTGTCTATAGTTTGTTTGATTCTTAACAATGTATTTGTTTCAGGTAAAAAATTAATTTTTTGTTCTTCTAATTAAAATGTGGTAAAGAGATATCTACTATTTTGAACCCTCATATGATCTAATTTTGTTAGTACATGTTCTAATTGATTTTATATGATTTAAAAATTGATTATTCTAGTTATTTTGTCGATATTTTATTTAATATCTTCTAATTTTGCTTCTACCTCATTTTTTTCTCTTCCCTTTTTAAAAGGAGATCTTATAATATCATCTTCTTGTGTTGATATAATAATTGTTTCTAATGGTAGATTTATTATAGTTATGACTGTATTATTTGTTTCTAATTTCTATTTTTGTATAAACTAATATTAATTTCTACTAATGGTGTTTCTTGACTAGATATTAAATTGGTTTTAATTAAATATACTTTTAGCCAATTAAATAATAATTGATTTGCTTGTTTTTCGCTCATATTTTTTTCCCATAATTCTTTTAATTTTATTGTATTTGTACATCTAATTGTTCAAATAATTGTTTTTCTTTTTCAAAATGTTTAAAAATATATCCCTAATTTAAATACTCGTAATCTGGAATCTACTTTTTAATACTTGTATTTATATAATGATTTCTTTCTTGTGAAAGTGTCGAAGAATTTAATGGAAATATTCGTGTTTCTACTAGTTCTGATATTGGGTTATCAATATTTCACAACGATTTCTTCTTGTATTGGTATTAGCGATATTGAAACTCTTGTTGGTTTTAAGGACAACTTTATTGATTATGCATGTGAATCTGATTGTCTAGATAGTTAAGATGATTGTGAATAAAATGGTCTTCTCATATTAGAAAATTTTAGTATTCTATTTTCTGTAGTTTTTTCTATTATTTCTAAAATATTTTTTCTTTCTATTTGTACAGATTCATTATTATTGATTTGGAAGTATTTTGGAATTGTAATTTCATCAAATTTTAATAATTTTGGTGTAATCACAATTGATTTTTCAGATTCTATTTGTAGTAGGATTGTTTCATTATTATTAAGAATTATCCTATTAAATTTAGGATTCACTTGTGAAGTCATTAATCTATAATATACTCTATATATTATTACAAAATTTTTACTATTTTTTTTAAATTTGTTTTCTCATAAATGTATATCTAGTATTAATGTATCGAATATTTGTAGATCTGTTATATCTAAGAGAAGTTTGGACAATAATCAAAATATATTGGTCAATTATATATATTAGTTTGCATCATAATTTAGATAGAATCATTATAACATTATAATCTTTTATCTCTAAGTGCAATATATATTGATACATCTATTTCTAATCTCATTAATGATTTAATAGCAATCTATATTAGCTCATAATATATATATCGATATCCTTTGTTTAAATATTTTTGTAAAGATAAATTTGATAAAAATCTTATCTTTGATAATCTTTTTGTATCGAAATTGTCTTTTCGTGGGTTTTAACCGATAAGTCTATTCTAAAGTCAATGGTCCTATTGAATATATAGTTTCTATATTTTTTGTAGAATTATTCAATTTTTATAATCTATAGGATAGTATTTTTCATAACTTTATATAGTATTTAAACAACTATTACTACCACTTCCTGATTCATAAAATTTCTAGAAGGAAAACCTCTCTTTGTTAACATCTTAAAAAAGATGTCATATCCTCTATCAAACTATATTGATTTCTTAAATCTAAAACTTAATGGGAAAAATCAAGTTCATTTCAAGCATAAATTTATTAAAAAGGAAAAAAAAAAAAAAAACCAAACAAACACTATTAATTTCTTCATTTGAAGAGCAATATCATTTTAATATTGAAGCACTCTTATGAATTTATATCTTATGCAATCAATTTTCATATGATCAGATTCCATTGTACTAACCTTTGACTATTCCTCACTTTATATTTGATTTGTTAAATATATTATTTATTTTTTTAGTATTTGACTATCGATATCTGGGTTATAAGGTTAATCTGGTTAGAGCAATGTGGATCTCAATTTAGGAACGAGATTACTCGACATATATTTTTTTTATTCTTAAAACTTAAATTTGAAATTTTAATTAAAAAAATTTAGTATTTTATGACTAAATTACATAATATTGATTTAAATATGTTATTTATATATGTATATTTTATTTTTTGTAATTTATAAGAATTTAAATATATAATTTGATTATTTAAAACTTGAAATGAAGATTATTCGGACTAACTAAATCGTCAATTGAGAAAAAAAATATATTTAAAGAAATTAATTATAAAAATTTAATTAACAATTTTGCATCTCAAAAAGTTAAATCCTAGGTTTAAAATGGAACAGCAAAATCAATTATTTTGTATTCTGTATTTTTTATTTTTATAATGTAGAGAAGAGAACACAAAAGTTGAAAGTCAGCAGGAGAATATTACTAAAAACAGCTGAAATGTGTCAAGCTAACCTTTCCCAGAAATCTCTCTCTCTCTCTCTCTCTCTCTCTCTCTCTCTCTCTCTCCTATTTCACACAAGAACAAGAAGGAAAAAAAAAAAAAAAGGGGAAAAAACGAAGGAACTGTTGCGAAGAAGCTTGTCAGTCCTCTTAATTTTTTCTTCAATTCGTTTTGATTTTATTAACGAGGTAAGTTAATCTGCAATTCTTGTAGCTCTGTAGCATCCACGGAATTAATTTACAATTGTAAGTTTGTTTGGTCGTATGTAATTTGTTTCTGCCAATAATTTTGTCTTCTTTTCTTCGCAAATTTAAGCAATTATTTCTTTTATTAGTGGCGATTTAGGTTGTTTTTCGTTCGCGAGGGTTTTGTGTTTTTCATCGCCTGATGTTATTAGATTAACCTATTTAGGAATTGGGCAATTGTCGTTTGTGCTTTTCATGCGCAATTTTGGGTTTTCTTTTTTAGTCTCTCTCTTGAATTAAGCTGTGGTGAAGAACCCTAGAGGTGACATGATGGGGATTCCTCTTTCTTGACGGATTTCGATACATTTTTTCGATCTCAGAGTGCTGTCAGAAAAAACGAAGATGGTCCTTGAGTTGGAAGATTGGTGCACAAGCTACTAAAATTAGGTAATCTAACTGAACCGGGGGAGAAGATGGTAAGGTGACTAGGACATTTTATTATCAAACTCTTGTTTAGCGCCTATGTTACACGAATTCGTGTACGGATGTTGGGTGTGGTTGCATATATGACAGGGTTTACATGCCCCATTTGGACAACTTTTCCACTAGAATGAATTGATCGATGCCCATTCTATACCAAAGTAGATGCCTCTATCTTATTTTTCAACCAATATGTAGATTGAAAGTTAATTATAGGGTAAGAGAACAGTTTGTTTAGTATTTCATTCCGCATTCATGTTTGTGTAGCAGTTATGACTTGAGGTTTGAATCCAGACCTTTAATAAGTTATAAGTACCCTGAATCAATTTTTCTCAGAACGTGAACAAAGGAACAGAGATGTACAAATTGTGGACAAGTTAGATCCCAGGACATTGTTTTCAGATTGGAATTTCCAATTTAAATTATTTTAATTTTTGTAAAGTTAAGTGTTGGGAATCTATTTAGCATTCAGGGATAAGGATCTCCTCTTTTTTTTTTATTTATTTTTTTTTCCGCTCATTTTCTTTTGTTATTTTTTAACAGATTAGAAGTAAATATAGAAAAGAAGGCACAAAGCACTATTACCTGGCTGCAAAGAATATGCACAATCATTTCTGTGGTATGAGTTCTAGTACATGATTTAGTTGATGGGTACTCTGTAGAGAATTCCTTTCTTCCCTTGCTAGAGTTTTTTCACTCTGAGACCTAGGTTTGACGGTTGGAAACTTATTCTCTGAAAAGTTTTCTATCACATTTCTTTTATGAGAATTAGACTTATTTTTTTATTGATTATACTCTCTTTAAATAAGAGAAATTAGGGTTTAAAATAAAATAAAATTTTTACTAAAAACAAATCTCTAAAATCATTTTTAATACGAAAAATTTTCAAAACTAAGCTAACTAATAATTTTAAAAGATTGTTATCAACTAAAATAAGAACATTGCTATTTTTCCTAGAATCCTTCCTGCTTACTAATTCTTAAATGTTTTTCTAAAATAATTCTTTCCAATGATATGGATTATGCATATCATTACTCTCCTCCTAGACAAAGAGCTTGTTTGGGCCTTCTCAAGTCTTCAAGAACTCCCAAGAAGTTTCCTCCCTTATCCTCTTCTTCAGACTTCTTAGAATTTTCCTTTCCTACAGATTTAAAATTATCAGGACACACTTCCGCAACAAGATACTGCACTTGTGGCCAAGCAGTCACTTGCATGGCCAAATCATCAATCAGTTCCCTGAAGATATCCCTACGACTTCTATTAAGACATCAATTTTGCTGTCACGAATGTATGAACCAATTCTTCTTTCAGTAGTAGCCTTGTTTGCGCTCTTTTCTACACTTGCTAGACCTTTGTTTGAATTGCTTCCGATCTTAAATTACATTTGAACAAGGAAGTGAGCCATCATTTGAATTATAAAATTCAGAAATTACAACTTTCTTGATTAACATGTTTTGATCCCCAATGGAATAACTGGAAATCAGATTCTTTCTACATGTAATATAGGTCACATGGACTTTCTCCAAAGAAAGATCGGTATCTTGGGGCCTGAATAGATTCACTCCAAGATTCGTGGCTCCTCTCTTTCTCACCTTTTTAGATATTTCCTCCGTAGAAGACCTGTGATCATTAGCAATTGAAAGCTGAAGATCCTGTCGAAATTTGTTATATTCATAGCCATTGAAGTCACGGTACTTTCTAGGGATGGCAATCCCTCCTTCTAGTAGACTACTGCTTTCCTCCCCCTGGTTTGCAAGGGTGTGGCTGTTGTTCCCCACCTCCTCAACCTTGCTGAGCCCCTGCAGTTCTTGCAGAAGCCCTTCCATCACGAGCTCAGTATTGTTTATTGTTGCTGCAGCAACTTCTTCTGGAGTTCCTCTACCCTAGCCGGTTGTTGAATCATTCGATGCTAGAATTCCCTCATGAATCTCTCCCTCCGGCTAAATCATTCTGCAAAGTTTTCCATGATGGTCGGCTCTGATACCAAATTGATATGAGCCATTGTATAAGATCTAGTCAATGGATATTCTGTAGCGAATTCTTCTCTTTCCTTTGTAGAGTTTTCTTTCTCTTAGACACTAGGTTTGATGTTTGGAAACTTGTTCCCTAATACGTTTCCTATCACATTTCTTTTGTGAGTATTAGACTTATTTCTTTATTGATCATATTTTCTTTAAATAGGAGAAACTAAAGTTTATAATAAAATAGAATTTACCAAAAACAAATTTATGAAATCATTACTAATATGAAAAATTCCCAAAACTAAGGTAACTATTAATTTTAAAAAGAATGCTATCAAATAAAATAAGAAATCTAGTATTTTTCTTAGAATTTTTCTTTCTTACTAATTCCTAAATGTTTTTCTAGAACAATTCTTTCCAATGATATACATTGTGCATATCACTCTACTTCACCATAATAGGACTAAGAGATCCCACAAATGTATGAGTCCTGTCCTGAAAATAAGAACTTCTGATTAGATCAGGCAGATGCTTTTTTTTTGGCCAATAGGCTATTCATGAAACAGGCTATGTACACAGGCTACAAATGTAATGCTGTATTGACAAGGAGAAATGCTTAGTCCCCTAGAGCAGTTCAATGCGGGTGGAACTTTATGCACCATCCAGCAACCTTTATATTCATTGTATTGTTGGGGTATGCTTCAAGGGTAACATTTTAGCTCAAGTAAAAAATGTGGTATTAAGAAATGTTGGAGAGAATCCAACTCTTGTTCTAAGATTAGGCCTTTGATGGAGCAGAATCTTGAAAAGGGTTGATTGAAATGAATCACAATCATGCTGATGAGGCTTCTTCGAGACCATAGAATGACATTGAATAGGTTTCATTTACAGAAAGATAAGCATTTGTTGATTAGTTGCTCTTCTACTTAAGTATTGTGCCAAATCATAGAACAAAGTCTGGAAAAGTTAATTCTTTGTAAATTTGATTTAGCATAATATGTTTAATCTTATAGATCAAGTTACTGAAGCATTTCTAGTTCTCAATTTTAACCTTTTGGTGACTAAGAGATATTCTTGTAGTCTGTGGAGAAGGTACCAGCTTGTTTGATTCTCATTGTTTAAAAACTTTGCAGTCAACTGGCTTGCTGGTATTGAGGAGCAGTTTGAATATTATATAACTACCGGCATCACCATTTTTTGATATAATTCAGTCATGGCTGTTGCGAGTTCTTTGCAGCTGTCCCAAAACTTTGGAATTAGCAAGAAGCAAGCTTGCAGAAAACAATATATGGTGTGGTTACAAGCATGTGTTATTTCCATTTCCTCTTTTGAGTCGTTGAGTCTTGTCTTGGCTTTTTTTTTTCATCCTCATCCTTAAGCCAGTATATGTTTGTTTTCAGACGTTATTTGGAAGAGTCAGATTAGATGTATTGGGCGTGACCCTCCCATCACATGCCTTGGTATGGCTCTATCTGGTATAAGATTTTAGTTTTCTTCACCTTTTTTTTTGGGATTCATATACACTTCCATCTTTGCAGTTATTTTCTATTACCTATTACTTGAACATATTTTTTCATTCATGTATGCTTTTAGTGTTAAAAATAGGTAGGGCAGCTATCGTTCGGATTTTAGTATCGCAAATAATTTTCTTTAGTTTCCCTACATTCTTAGATTTAGTCTATATATTTTGGCTTGAAAGTTATGATAATGACATGATGGCTATTTATCAGCATTGGGAAGGAGATATCATGTGCTTATCTGATAACTGCTCTTGACATGTATCACATTAAACTGCTCTTGACATGTTGTATCACATTAATTCGCTTGGATTGCTTATATCATCAAATTGTAGCCACTGTTTGGTTTTTGATGCGACTCTTGTGATCTTCCCGAATACGGATGCATTGATACTCTCCTTGTATTTCCATACATGTTTCTTTGTGCTTTAATGAGGTGCATGCGAACACAATAATGAGTGATGCAAAGAAAATGCAGATAAAAGTAAGGCTTCTTCTCAATAATAATGAACAACAAAACAGTTCTTTCACAGATTCTGAAACACAAAAATGGACAGCTTCATGAGTGTCCATAGCAAAAATTTTTCTTGTTTTCCCATCACATCCTTATTAGATATTAGTGATTTTAGTTGCAATTATAGGCAAAAAAAGGCTTTAACTTTGGATGATGTTGAGTTGCTTTCTCCACAGACTCCATTAACTAAAATTTTTCCTGTTGGTGCATCAAGTTGCCTGATTATTCTCCCTCCCAAAATTTTAGTTTGAGTATTTTTGTGGCATTTTAGTTCCTCTGATTGTCTTGGAAAAATAAGGATCTTAATTGACGTCTCTTTCTTTGCAATTGATCCTTGGTAAGAATGATGTCTTTATTTCTGCATTTGCAGCACCGGGATTTATATGGTATCTGTCTTTCAAGCAGTATCCAGCGGCAAAGATTTGCTGTCCCTGGTCAATTTAATGTCTACAAATGTCGTTCTTTTCTAACACCAGGGGGAGGATTAGAAAAGCCTATTATAAAGACTGCTGTCACAGCATTAACAAGGTGATGTTTTCAATCTCACTAAATATCTACATGCAATATCTGTGTGTATGTGGTGATATCATGTCTGTGAGGAAGTTCATTAGAATTATCAAATTTTCATTTTTTCCCATGAGCATAATGCGATAGATATCCTTATAATGTCCATGTGCATGATTCTATGAATTATTTGAATCTTGGATGTCAGTTATTGTTATCTTTCCAATGATCATGGTCTTAAAATTTTCACATCTTATGTTACACTTTACAGGTTGAACCTTTTCATTCATGATCTTTTCCTTATAGAGAATATGACCATTGATGGATAGTTATGATGGTGGAAATAGTTGTTTGTACATTTATATCTTAAAGCTTGACACGCGGATTATACTAGTTAAAGTTGTCCCTGGAAAGAGCATAAGAAACCTAATTGATTTATGCTCCCGTGGAGGAAGCTTAATGATATCACAGCGGCAAGGGGAAGGGGGGAAGATTTGAGGACACATATATTGGTTCAAGGAACTTGACTTATTCTCTCTTGGTGGTGGTTTTTTTGTGTTTTTGTTTTGGGGGGGGGGAGGGCACAGGGAAGTATAAAAGATTACAGCACCTTTAGCAATGGCATCAGATTGAACTACCAAAATATTTGTGCTGAAACATTATTACAGTACATGAATGATCAATGTTTTTTGACCCTTTCTTGTTTTTGTTATCATCTGAAGTCTGAGGATTGCTGTTGTTGTGTATTGTAGCAGTTTCTCCTTAATGAGTTGTTGAGAAGTACTATAGATGCAATACACGTCTGTATTTTATTGTTTCATGTCTTAGATTTTTCATCCAAAATTTTCCTCATGCAAGTAAACCTTGCATAATTTGCAATTCTCCAATATAGTATGTTTCTGGCCTGCCTGCTTTTGGTATGTTTCATTGTAAGTTCTATTTCTCTATCAACTGTTGGTCAGATACCATTGAATGCACCTCTTATCAAAAACAGAAAAAAAAGGCACTAGTTGTATGAACCTTCAGTTTGATCAACTGAAAGGAATGATTGTTGGACACTGTTCAGATTCAATGTCCTCTCTCTCTCTCTCTCTCTCTCCTGCTTGATTAAGTTATAAATTTCTTAGATCAGGTTGCTTCTAATTGGAATCCAAAGTAAGAAACTTTTTGTTTTCCTTGAACTGCATAATTGCTTAAAATTTTATTATTGCATAATTTTTTTTAGGAAAAGGGCCATGCAGAAATTAGTCTGACATCATTCATATGCTTTTCTAAACCACTTCCTTTCCACTTATAACGTGATTTTCTAAACCTACACTTTTGATGAATGTTTATCATTAAGGTCTTATTCATAGATTTCAATTTGAATCACACAAAAGAATCAAACCATCTGTTACATCTTGCTGTTTTTAGATCAAAATGAAATTTATATAAAGGAGAGAAGAATAATACAACATAAAAACTAATAGGATAAGAAATCCTCTAAAGATGTACAAAAAAAAAAGAAGTGAAAGAAAAATACATAAAAACTTCCTATTAAAAAAAAAGAAAGAATGGATGGAAAAACTAATAGAAAATTGCTTTTTAATCTTTTCTCAGATCCTCTAAGTCTTGTTTTTTCAATGCAATAGGAACAGAGAAAATACTTCTGTTTATGTGCACTGTGGGAAAACATGAACATGTGTTTTATTCTAGGAAATTGTATGCTGTAATAGAATATTTAGTAGTTATTGTATTTCTTGATTGTAGGGAATTAGTCCATTTGATCTATAGTCTAAGATCAGGAGATTTGCCTAATATTAGCGGATTTGCCTAAGATTAGAAAATTTCCTATTTTTTTTTCCTTGTTTAGCTACTGCATCTGTAAATATATACGTGTAAAACAATCCTAATAGAGATATGAAAAAACATTCTTTTCATCATGCGCATGTATAATTTTTTGCCCCATCATTCAATTTCAGCTGTCAAATGCAAGAGTTAACACTTGTATTTATTATTTGAAGCCTGAAACATTTACTGCCCATTTATGCAGATCATATAATGCTTTACAAGGTAATCCTCTTGTCATCAAATTGATTCCTGCCGTTGGTGTTATTATTGTTGCTGTATGGGGTCTAGGGCCACTCATGCGTGAGAGCAGAAACCTATTCTTCCATGTGTGTAATCCTTTATCTCAGTTGTTTGATTTCATCTACTCCCTCCATAGTTTGACTTTTGACTGTTATAGGTCTCAAGTCAAACTATTTCTCAGCAGGGGTCACTTTTGGTTAGTTTGATTCTACACCTCGCACGAGCCTTGTTTATTTATTTATTTATTCTTGTAAGAAAAAAAAATTATGCATCGAAAGGAACCACTATGGGAAAACAGCGGTGCCACTGGAATTGATCTACAGTTATAGTGCAAAAGAAAACTGTTGAATGAAACCACTGTTTGTTCCCCAAAATCCTGAAATGGAACTCAGACCCTTGGTTTTACACTCAAATCTGAACAACCAGTCTGTAGCCTTTTCCTTACTTGAGACTTCGATTAAGCAAGCCTATTTTTTATCCCCAGTTTAGTCTTTTGAGCTCGGTGATGACATTATACCTTGGTAAGTCTTGAATTTTTGTTCTAAGAGGCTTTTTTTTTTCCCGATTTTTTTGGGGGGTGAAGGGGGGCATTATTTGATCCATGAACCCAGATTTGTTTTGTTTTACTCGCAAACAATTGAAGACTGAATCAGAATCAATCTTATTTCCGTTAATTTTTCTTTCACAAAAGAATATTATCTGAATTTTATGTTATTTTTGCCTTTTCTGAGAGAGAGAGAGAGAGAGAGAGAGAGAGAGAGAGAGAGAGAGAGAGAGAGAGCACCAAAACTTTGGTTCCATTGAAAAATTCCACAGTTTTGGTATGTGCATAAACTATTGAATGGTTCCTAAATTCATTGATGGTAACCGCTGTTCCAACTTCTCGATTCATATATATGCATATATTATTCTAAAAAAAGGGCCTGTGCCTAATGTGGCGTCAGACCTGATCAGAAGAGACCCTTGTGATCCAGTCAAAAATCAAACTAGTTGACCCATTTAGATCAAATTTCCTTAACCCATCTCGTTTGTTCCGTACAATCATTTTTATGTTCCACAATTTACAATATTCAGCAGAAGAGTGACAGTAGCTGGAAAAAGAGTAGCACATATTATGTAATGACATCTTATCTTCAACCTCTGCTGCTGTGGACTGGAGCAACACTCATCTGCAGGTCACAGAACGAGCATCATGTTTTCCTTTATGATGCATAGTCTATGCTTTGGTTTTTACATAGTTGATATGTATTTTTGTTTTTTTCAGATCATTGGATCCATTAGTATTACCTTCTGAAGCTAGCCAGCTTGTTAAGCAGCGCCTTTTGAATTTTGTGAGATCGTTATCAACTGTGCTTGCCTTTGCCTATTGTTTATCAAGGTAAGCATGTTGCGTTCAAAGAAAACCGGATCAGATTTTTCCTAAAATTTTTAAATTCCCAGATACCTTTATTTAGTGCTGATTTCTACTGTTTTGACTCTTTCATTTGATGGTGTCCTCTTTGCTGAAGTTGGAGAAGCTATATTTGGTTGCTAACATTGCAAAGTCTTTTCAACAGTTTGATCCAGCAGGCACAGAAGTTTTTTATGGAGACGAACAACCCTACGGATACAAGAAATGTATGTTCTAATTGCTACTCCCTCTGTTTCATTTCAAGTGTCTTTAAAGGTTATTGCAAGAAGAGCTAAGAAAATGATTGAAAAACCAGAATTCTAGACAAAGTTACTATTATTAACTAAATTACATCAAGCTATAATTGAGCATTAAGTAGAGATAACAAGAGATAAGGGTAAAGGTGGAAAAAATGATTAATGCTTCCTTCATTTTCTAAAATGACACTTCTAATGGAACCAAAAAAAAAAAAAAAAAAAAAAATTTCTCAGGAGACACTTGAAGTGGAACAGAGGGAGAATACTTTTATATCTAGCTGATTTTGTAGTCCATATATTCTCCAACTCTGCTTAGCATGTACAAAGATTTTAATTGTACTATAATCCACAATTCTCATATTCTGGTTAGATCACTGGTCCTTGATATCATTATTGCATTTTTTATGTCTTTTTCTCTTACTGCCTCTTCCAGTTGATATTGTGTGACCATTCTCATCCCTTTCACGCTGATCATCTGGCCTGGAGATGAGACAGTGTCCGTCTACTTAGCTATGCATTTTACTTGATTTTAAGTTTATTTTCCCCTTAAATTTTTCGTATGCAATTCGGTCGTCTGATCATCGAGGAAAGTCTTAATAGATAAGCTCCTTGGTTGTGGGTAATAGACTATTATGGACAATACTGTCATCTTCCTCGTGAGTGGAAGTGACGGTTGATTTTGATAATCTACTAGTTGATTATCTTCTGATATCTGGCTACTTACAATCCGCTAAGAAACCCTAATAGCAAGTCTGTACTCTCTTATGTCTTTTTTTTTGGGGGGGGGGGCTCATTTCCCTTTTCAAGGTTGTAGTTTGTTTTTGTTGCCTTAGTAAGATTATCATCATTATTATCACTACTATCATCTGAAGCCTTTTTTTCTTCTTTTATGGCAGATGGGGTTTCAATTTGCAGGAAAAGCTGTATATACTGCAGTGTGGGTTGCTGCTATTTCATTGTTTATGGAGTTGTTGGGGTTCTCTACTCAGAAATGGCTCACTGCTGGAGGTCTAGGGACAGTATTGTTGACACTCGCTGGTCGGGAGGTGCTGTTTGTTTTTAGTCTGCAACCTTATACTTTTACAATTAGTTTTACTATCCTCATTTTTCCTTATTTATTTTGGTAAATAAGTACCTACAGATTTGAATGTTACCATGTCTCATTTCCAGATATTCACCAATTTTCTCTCTAGTGTGATGATTCATGCGACCCGGCCTTTTGTTGTGAATGAATGGATACAAACGAAAATTGAAGGCTATGAAGTGTCTGGCACTGTCGAGGTTTGTATTTTAGAAGCAATCATACGCATCCTAATAAGCATGTTTAAAAGAAAAAAAAAAAAGGAGTATGAGGAAAGCAAATATATGTGAATCACAAACACAAGACAATACCATAACTGCAGGACAGAATACAGGACTATATTATGCCATGGTAAACTTTTGAATAGCTGGACATAGCCACAGGTTTGAATACCTAGAATCTGTACATAAGTTTGATTTTTGCATATCTATATGTATGTAAAATGTATACGTAATTGGTTGAACACCTTAAGCTCTCATTATATAGTTAAAGAACCACTACACACTTTTATGTGGACACATAAATGTTGATGCTTGTATGTGACTGCCTGTGTTTTTCCTTTGGCTTCAAAAGCATTAATGAAATTTTATTCTTGGTGTGTAACTAAGTTGAAAAATGTCTTACAAGAAGTTGTGTTTACTTTCCACCATATTTTCTTGCTATGTTAAAGTTAGCATACTTTTCAATTTCTTTTCGTTAAAGCATGTCTAGGAAGTGTTGGAAAAGTGCCCAAAAGACATGTGAGAAGTTTATAATTGAATAAAGATAGTAAAACCTGGGCATGTAAAGAAAATGTGTAAACATGTTCAGAAAGAGCTTCTAGGAGTAAATCTTTGAAATGCTTACAGCTTGGAAAATGTCTGCTTCATAGCCTGCCTTTGAATTGTTGGTGTGTTTTTTTCTCTTGTTTTGTAAGGTTGTTGAATTTGTTGTTTTACTCAATGAGGTTTAATTAGCCCAAACTCAAACGAGACTTTTTTGAGGTTTCTGTTTTTGTTATATACAGCATGTGGGATGGTGGTCGCCAACCATAATTAGGGGTGAAGATCGTGAAGCAGTTCACATTCCAAACCACAAGTTCACGGTAAATGTTGTGAGAAATCTTACTCAGAAAACACATTGGCGAATCAAAACCTATCTAGCCATTAGTCACTTGGATGTCAACAAGATAAATGTGAGTATGCCAGATTTATCACCTGGAAATGTATAAAGTTGGCATGTTTTTTAAAATATGAAATAAGTGTTTGAAATGGCTTTTTTCTCTGGGCAGAATATTGTTGCAGACATGCGCAAAGTTTTGGCTAAGAATCCTCAAGTAGAACAGCAGCGGTTGCATAGAAGAGTATTTCTGGACAACATAAATCCCGAAAATCAGGCCCTTTCGGTTAGCACCTTGCCCTTTGTGTGTGTTTTTCTTGAACTACATTATTCAAAATAAAATATTTTCCAGAAGATGGGGCGTATCATCTTAGACATTGAGATGATGTTCCGCCACTATGTGTTGCTTTTACAATTTTGGGGGCACTGGGGCAGGGTCAAGCTTGATTGCTTAAATCAGGTTCAGTGGTGGTCGTAGCTCTCCCCTGATTGGTGAACAAACCACTCTGCTCTTAATAATTTTATACACATTACGTAAGGGATCTTTGGACTACAAATTTGGCTGTGGTGCTGGATCTTAACCGTTTAGACTGGTCTGGTTGTTCTGGTTGGGGTGCTTCTTGCTGATTGCCATTTCTGATACATGAGACTCTTTTGTTTTTCCTTTCATGAAGTTGATATTGCTTTTATATGAGTTCATTGCAAAGTAGCGGTGATGATATAATTTAATTCGTAACCTAGTAATGGGATTGGATTTCACGCTTTGGAGGTACAACAAATTCATCTCCAGAGGTTTGCAGACAGGTGACACTAGTGGCCTGTTGATACTAGAGGTTTATTCAAATTAAAGGAATCTTGAAGCAGAATCACTAGTACACCACATGGCTTGGAGTTGCTGCAAGGGTATAATAGAACAAGATGGTATCTGTTTTAAGTATTTTGAGACCTTTATCAGCATGAAGTTGGGTACCTGACAAGAGCAACCTTTGCCAGGGTTAAATGCTCACAATCTGTTAGTTTGCAAAAATATTAGGATGTGCTGTTTGCCATAGTGAAATCTGCTGTCTGGCATAGCCAACAGAAGTTTACAAACACCACATTTGATTCAGGGTGGCTAGTTTTCTAAATGAGGAATGTGGGGGAACCTCTTGGAGGCTCTAATGCAGGAAAATAGTCAGTTTAGTGTTTTGAGAAACTCTGTTCTCTGAAATTAAACTTTTTCCTATCGCATTTTGCAGATCCTGGTGTCCTGCTTTGTGAAGACTTCACATTTTGAAGAGTACCTCTGTGTCAAGGTAATTGGATCATTTTCCTTTCATCCTACCTTCATGATCTATGGTGCAATCTTTACTATTGCCAAACCTTTACTTACTTCTGATCTAGTGAAGTGGGAGTATGTTATGGCACTGTCAAGCAGTATTAATATAAAAGACCAGAACCTATCAACATTAGTTGATCAGATTGAGACTTGCAGTTGCATTAAACTGTGGACCCATTTAAAATGTGGGCATGCGTGCGATATGCTTTTGTGCTAAGCATGAGGATAAGGCATGGTAAAAGGAAACAATGCTAGACGGGCATTAGACTAATTTGAACAGTATTGGGCGGATCGTTTGTTCAAAAGATCGTCTAGATTTTGGCAAGAATCAAGGGATTCTGCTGTTTAGATTGAGCAAGATTAACCATGATAGATTTTCAAGGAAGCAATAGAGAATTCTATCACTGACCTTTCAGGTCTTGTGCTTTTGTGCTATCTCCCCGTCCCTTATTTTTGTTAAGACGGAGATTGGGATTCATTCAGGCAAGGACTTCAAGACCAAAACGGGAGGCCGGCAAATCTATGCACTAGGAGAATGTCTACTCCTAGCATTTCAATCTGCAGTTAGGGTAATTTCTAGAACTTAAGAGCATATTGACACACCCCATATGAAACATTGACACCATTTGGTCAAATTCCTGCATTTGTATTAGCACAGATGTGCTTCAAACATGCCTACAATGTCAGTGGGACCATGGCATAAGCTTGGACATTGCAGTTCCATTTTGCCTTTTTTTTTGTTGGTTGGTTTGTTTTTGCGTTGACTTTAAGAGCATTTGCAACTTAAACCAATATTGTTACATTTCAACCTTTAGTTTCCTTGTTTTAAGCGCGGAGGTTTGTTTTACATTTCTTTTGATGTTTGACTGGGGCAGGAAACTATACTTTTGGATCTTCTGAGGGTCATCAGCCATCACCGGGCACGACTTGCCACACCCCTTCGAACAGTCCAGAAGATGTACAGTGACAGTGACCTGGACAATGTACCATTTGGGGATGGAATCTTCACAAGGGGTGGACCAGCATCTAACCGTCCGCTGCTGTTGATTGAACCTTCTTACAAAATCCATGGAGAAGACAAAACCAAAGCACAAAATCGTTCAGTGAAGGTAAATGGGGATCAAGGCAATAAGACCACAGCACGGTCCACGCCTGACAGTAAGTTAGATGCCAAGAATGGAGCTGCACGACCTACACCTGATGCAAAAACTGATACAAAGAATGGATCAGTTGCGCCGTCTGACCTTAAGCCCAGTGCATCGTCCAGATCTCATGCTAAAGCAGATGCCAAGGTTGAAGACACACGAAACCTCAGTGTCAAGGCTTCTGTTATATCTACATCTGAGACCAGATTCAGTGACCAAGCGCATGCAAACTCAGCGTCTGAATCTCAGTCTAAGAAAGATCCTCAAGTAATCAAAATGGCCATTTCAGATAACAAAGTCCAAGATTCAAGTTCAGATAGTTCTTCCCAGAGACTAATGGACAAGGACATGAAGAAAAGTGTGGGAAACACTCAACAGACTAGTAAGAGCAGTTCTCATTCTATGTCTTTGTCCGAAGACGGTGAAAAACCACATCCCCTTCCTCTCAATTCAAAATCAAAACAAGAAGGCGATAGGTCCACAGCTGCATCAACATCAGCATCAAGGCCTGCAGCCTTGGAAGAAAACATAATTCTCGGAGTTGCTTTGGAGGGATCAAAGAGAACCCTTCCGATCGAGGAAGAGACGGCTTTCCCACCGGGGGATGCGAAGGATTCGGCTGGTTTACAAAGTGGAAATAAGCAGGCAGTGCAGGAGGTGAAAGAAGATCAGATTTCATCTGTAACTAGTGGAAAATCCAGCAACCATTGATGTCAGAAGAAAAGTCCATTGTTTTCTTCAATTTTTATTAATGTATATTTGCTCAGATTGCACAGTTATAAAATATAGAATTTTTTATTCCTTTTTTCTCCCGATATGTTGTTTAGTTTTCCGTTTCTTCTTCTGAGATTATTTGGTAAAACTCCTTCAGGGATAAAAGGATATGTTGTCCTTTCAGAAGTTAGTTAAGAGATTAAATTATACAAAATAAACATGAGGGTAGAATTGGAAATTGAGCGTTGTCCAACTATTTCCATCTTAAGTCAGCAAAATGTGGACAAGCATTGTTGGTAACAAAGAGTAATAAGGAAATAATAACCTCGACTTCCAATTTGACTTACGGGTCCGATGTAGGCAGCAGGGTGAAGAACCTCACAGAAACTTCACTGCACACAATTGTACGCATGACATGGCGAACAATATTAAAAGGACGAGATAAATTTTTGACAGGGAGATCAGGGGCCGATATAGCTGTGGCGAATTGGTCATGGGGCATGATTAGAATTCATTTGGGAACTTAAAAAATTGTGATTCCGACGTACATTTGGGCACGAGGGGAAGGATTCGATCCCGATAGAGCCCACAATTTTTAGTCATGCCCGATGACCACTCCGGCACAGCCACGACTTGTCTTTTTCTAGAAAAATGGGAAAGATCTTTTACTCCTATTTAATCAAATAAACTTTAATTACTACAGCATGTATATCTCTTCAAAATACCCCCCTCGACCTCCCTCTCTGACATGACAAAGCAAGCTTTGTCATGTTTACTCTATATTCTTTATCCGATTTTCCTAGTTGGAAGCAAATCTTCTGGTTCTGCTGAAGTGTAATGCCATAGAGATCAAAGAGAAAAATAAGGGAATTCAACTCAAGTCATCGGAGCTACTGGCGATCCAACTGGCCATCCAAGTTCATTTCTACACATGCAATAGATTCACAAGTTCCAGAGGACCATAGGGCTGCTCCAGCAATATGAGAGAGAGAGAGAGAGAGAGAGAGAGAGAGAGAGAGAGATGTATATAGGAACATAACCAACCAATATAGACATAGGATCCAGGTGACAATTACAGCCCCACTTATTGCCTTTCTATCTCCTGCCCAGACTCGATGGTAAGCCAAGGCTACTAACAAAATACAGTAGCAAATTGTACAACAGATTTTTTTTGGGGGGCGGGGGGTGAAATGGAATTGTATCGTGTTACAAGGGAGTATCACAAGCACAAACAACAATTTCAATCGTGAATCACAAGATATAGCAGCGATGATTATGATTTTATCATTGTGCAGAGATAAATCACTTTTTTACTACTTAACTACTGCACATGCAATCGGGAGCTGGATATGTGTAGATGGATTGGTTAGGTTTTCGTAGCCTGATCTGACCTTGCCTGTTTGCATGCCCTTCCACCACTGCCTCTTGGAACTCCGGCCACTCCATGCTCTTATTTAGGAAAAGCTGACCCAGCAATGCCATGTTTGGCCTTATTGTCTTCAAGTTCTCATAGGTTCTATGTCCAACCTGTTCATGCCACATATGATCAAAATGAATGTCAAGAATTTAGTGAACCAACTCGGTTATATGATTCATATATTCAAAGAATATAGTGATGCAGAAAGACTCAAACTTTCACAACTATGACCAACAAGGGCTTCAATTTTTGATCTGTAAGAAACAAGGTATTCTCTATCCAGTCCTAATAGGACATACCAATGCATTGTGCATGTTTCCGGGAGAAGCAGAAATAAAGATGTCACTATGCATGCTAACATAGTAATCAACTGCAGCCAACAGAGAAGCCTTTCCCTTGATTTGAGCTCGTTCTTCAGATGAAGCTAGGCTCTTTTTGTCTTCCATTAAAGGAAACAACTTTCGTAATGTTGAAATCCTAGCTCCACCACCATACACCTGAAATATATTATATTTCAATTGTGTAAAGCACCACAAAAAAGATATCTAAACAAGATTAAAATAACCAACACAAGCTTACATACCTTGTGGGATGCAAGATATAGACGGGTTTTGTTGTCGAAGCCCAAAGCTGAAAGCAGCAGGCCAATCTCTTCTGGAGTCAATGGGCAGCGGCCCTGACTCCTCAGCTCCTCGTCTGTAAACTGTGAGTTCAGAACCCTCCCCTGCCACATTACTTGCCGATACTTAGCAAGAGCCAGCTTTTCGGCTTTACCACCACCAAAGTCACAGGCTGAATGAGCAGCCATATCCTACAAGATGCGAGATTAAGCAGATTTTAGAAACAAGTTGCAAAAGCTTGTTCATGGTTTCACAAAGAATGGCATCTATGAGACGAGGCCTGGGTGGGGGCATCTTAGAATAAGTACATTAACCACTACAATAATATAGAAAATTAGCCTTATGAAAATTGATGTTATCCTCATGCAACTGCAATGGCGAAAATACAGTCCATCTAGTCTGAATGTATGGTATCGGAATCACAGGAAGTGATAAGAGACATCCACAGAACATAAGTTGTCAAGGCTCATCACTGCAACAAATTTTATCCCTTCATTACAGGTAAACAATCCTCAAACAATTTTGGCATGGTTCTAGGGACATCAACAAAGGCAGATACCTTGTCAAACCGGAGATGTAGCACAACAAATTTCCCACCTCGTTGTTTGTGTTGCCCATGTGTGACCTCCTGCAAGTATCCATTATCAAATGCTTTATTTTCATCGGATGGATATCGAAGGCGACTAACAAGAGCATCTCCAAGCACTCTGATATGGGGAACAAAGACTAATGCTTGGAAATCGACTTTGCAACGTAATCGCTGGAGTTCCTCAGGCAAGTTGTCAAAAGCTAGACGGTGGGAAAATGGTGCAATTGCAGCAATCCCATAGCTGAGACATATAGGAATCATTAAAAAAGGACATCAAATGAATGCATAAATTGATTTAACAACTTCGAAAGACTTTAGATTAAATTTAATGTAATGTTTTCAACTACAACGTACAAGTACCACTGATATATCACAAATTTCAAATTGAACATTTCAGATGGTTACTGGGAAAAAATGGACATAAGATGTCAAAGTTGTAATTCACTTTCCAAAACCAAACCTTTTGTTGATTATGTCACAACTATAACTAACAAGACCACATTATTACCCTAGTCTTGCTAGCCTACGCAAATCATATCGAGAGCCATCTTATTCTCTATATTATTCAGGGTACATCAAGTGCATCACTTGTTAACCAGAAGCCCTTACTATGGGGAACTTCAGCCAAGGACCTTGAAGTAAAAATTATGGAGAACAATGATATTCTTTATTAGAAAAGCATCAAGCATTTGAATGTAAAGAAGTAACAGCAGTTCATGTGTAAGACATAGAACTGAGAGGAAAAGTTTACAATCCCACTATAAGATTCTCAGCTGGAAGCAGGGTTTTGGTGGCAGGGGCAGGAGCATTGTCTTGTGAAGATCTATCAGAAAACTCTTGGTCTCTTGAAAAGGGGGCCTTTTCTTTTTTTCTTTTTTGATTGGGAGGTACCTCGCAAGAAGTTCCGTAAGAAGGATAATCTACAAAAGTTATTTGACAGATGCACCCCTTGCATGCGTGAAGTGGAGTTGATTAATTACCTACAGCGCATGGCTAGTGAACTAATAAGCAGATGCTTTTTTTTCCTGCATTTTTGACAGTATATCTTTTGCAGAAAGCATTGGGCTCGGAGAGGAACGCAAAGTTGTTGAGACAGGAGAAAAGGAACATCTTATTACCCCATTATTTTCTTGGTCAGTTTGAAGGAGGAAGAGTACTCGTGGTTTCCTGAAAGAAAGCTCCCAAATAAACTACAAAATTTTGTCTGATGATGCTATTTGTTTTGTCGATTCTCTTTCTTGGTTCTTGGTTTCTTTTGTAATTAGATGTGATGCAAAGATAAGGAAAGTACCAATGTTCTAGACCAACCCACCAAAGCATAGTTCTGAAGAACAATAGACCAGTCAAATAAAGACTCAGCATGGGACAATCTTAAACATGTGTCACTGCTTGTTTAACATGGTATCATATCTGCCACCTGATATTTTCTCATTCTATTAAAGTGCAATTTCACAGAATGTTTTTCCCTTTGAATGATGAGATAAAGCACAAATGTTCTAGTCTCTCTAAAACATAGTTGTGAAGAACTATAGAATTATTGGATCGTTAGACCCAGCATTAGACAACTTTTGAAAAACATACATGAGTTGCATACTTCAAGTGGCATCAGCTCTGCCACCTGATACATGACTATCTCCAGAAACAAGCAACTTGTACAAATTCATGCCATCGGGTTTATTAGTTAATCAACAATTTCTCATTTGAGTTCTTCAAAAAAGACATTCAAAAAAAAAAAAAGAAAAGAAAAAGATTTCATGATAGTTGCGAAATTCAAGTCATCTGAATTAAAGTTTTAATTAGTTCGAGATGGTAAAACAACCTATTTTATTTGGTGCTAATTGTTCCATGCCAAAACAATTTGCACCCACTTTGCCATTTTCTAATATATAGCACCAGATAAGGAAAGCATGAGCTGCGGCCCAAAATTTTAAGGACTGAACTGTGAAAGTAATTACAGAAAGTGCTCAAGATATGCACTAACCTTTGTATCACAGGCAAGACATTCTCTATATACCAGTTAGCAGATGCATGAACAGGAGCAGTTTTGATTCTGGTAGCTCGAATTGCTGTTGCATAGTATTCCCTTGTGCTCCAGGAAAAATCATCTGGCAGCTCTTTGACAATTGAGACATCATTCTTCAGTGTATTAATGAAGTGATCAATATCAAATATATCCATGAATGTGCTGCAGAACCCCATAGAAGGGAAAAGGAAAATATTGACTTTCAGAATGGGGCTTTCTCATACTTGGAACCATATAGATTAAAAAAAGAAAATGAACGTCAATGGCATTGCCATCATTCAAAATGATTAAGAAGTTAAAAATTCAGGAATTACATATAAACATAAAATTATATAAAGATTCTCCGTCAAGGAGTACCTAGAATCTTGCCACACGGGATTGACTTCAAGATATGGGACTACAAGAGTAGCATTCAGGATTTTAGCAACAGCAACTGCGTCACAAATCTGTAAGCAAACTAAGTTAAGATATTAGCAAGTAATGCCAGGTAATGGAACAGACTAGTTGAACCAAATCACAATTGTGAGAATGGCTGCTTATCAAAACTGTGCTACATAACATGATAGTGTCCGCATTAATGTAATTGCATATCTCAATGACCTACCCCCATTCTCTGCTGATTCAACCCTCCATCAAGAAACACCTGGATATACCCCTGTGATTTCTCTGGTAATGCTGTTTGACATCAACATGAGTTCGTAAGTGAAAACCAAAGAAGACAAAAACGTAAACATGCCAAAACTAATGCCTGTTGCAAAACAAAAAGAAGCATAACACTGACCTGGGGCTTTTGAAGGTTCAACACATGAACTCCATCCTTGATTTTCCAAGGGAAGCCAAAGATCAGTTTGCTGTGCATTTGACTATTACAAAAGGAAGAAAAATAAGTATACCAGGCATGTATTTACTACAGAATCGACAACTTTTTCATTGAAAACTAATTCCTACTTACAGTTTCATGCTGTAAAGCACTCTTGACTAGACGCATATGCCTAGGTTTAGGAGCATTCCATTCCTGTAAAGAGCATGCATCATCAGGTCAGCTACTAATAACAATGATAATTGTCATCAAAACAACAATCGAGACTACGTACAGTGCCAACTTTGTGTGGCATTATCAGAAGATGTGCTAATTTCTCTAATTAAAAAGTTAGCACAAGTTTGAACTATAAACTTAGTGATTGGGGAAATAGTGTGCCAATTAAAGGGAATATGTATTTATTTTCGAAGATAACATTTAAACATCTGCATATACCGGGCTTCTCCCAAGGGACTAGAAGTCTTACATTACATGTGATAGTGCAGCATAATCAGCAGTCATGTTTAACCACAGTAGCATATACCAAAATGCTTTTGCTTTCTTGGCATTTTCTGGAAGTTTACGTTTGGGGAAATTCTATTCAACTCTCTGATATATTTTGGGGGAATAAATGCCTCACTATTATCAAAGACTACAGATGAGACTGGACTTTATAGTAGATGAACAAAATTTTAACAGGACCGTGTAGCTGAGCCTGTCATGCCTGGAGAGCTGACGAAGAGAATATAGGTAGTTCATTCAAAAACCTTGATTTGCATTTCCATAGAGGATAGAGTAATGAAACTTGCTGGTCTGGGTGGTAAGTCACATAATAACAGAGTGAAAGCCGGTCCAAAGAAGACCTAAGAATGGGAGCATAATTTTATTCTAAAAATGCATCACCAAGAAAAAGTGTGAGCGAATCAAAACAAGTGCAAAAGGAATAAAAAGAAAAAAAGGTTGCATCACTACTTTAATTATTTTAGTTAACTTTAAGCATTCAAGTACAGTTGCAGTAGGATGGTGGATAAAGGCAGGGGAGCTTTCATCACTAATCTCCAAGAACAATCCATCCACTATCCTAGGAGACCAAAAATCCTCAGCTAGGCTGTTAACACAAGCTGAGCATGTTAAAGATATTATTGAATCGATGTACCATGAAAATAGTTTGGATGGTAGAAAATGTATTGTGTTCATTTGAATAGGGTGTTGCAGTTTACAAGTAAATTTAGTAGACTAATAGCATGTAGTACACACACAGTGATACACAATGTTGTGGGACACATCCAAGAGCTCCGAGGATCTATAGTTGCTCAATATTCTCCTGAGATGTACCGTCTATGGTAGAATATGTCAACAATCTGGCCCACTTTACTTCTCAAAATGCCTTGCTGACGTTAACTTGTGGCTATAATTGTATAGATAATTTCAATGCACATGCATAATTAAAAAAAAAATGCGATATACATTCCTTGATGCATATTTCATAACTCAACTTTAACACTCCTTGATGCACATTTCATAACTCCAAGCAATATTTGTAGAAGCTGGAACTTTCCTATTGGTAGCGCTCCTTGAAGATTCCTGCAAGCTGCCATTTCATCTTGCAGTATCTAAGCTGTATTTCTCTGTTTGCTTTTAACTCTCCAAGAAAGTAATTTTTTATAGCAATATGTTACTTCTGCAATACTGGATTCTTTTTCATAGCAACTACTTGCGACTGTTGATCTTGCTTGTCTCCTTTGCTGTTCACCCATTTTGTTGTTTTCTTCTCAGCCATACAGCTGAGTAATCATTCTTGCAGCTGTCACAAACTCAAGTATTAGACCTGATAGTGCAAAACTTGCTTGTTTTTTTTGATTTCCATAAGAAAACACCAAAACCCTAACAATAGTGAATAGCCTGATGTATTCATCATATTATCTGCTATCTTCCCAGTGATTGTCTATGTAGCCCTTGAAATGAGCATGGTCTAGTACCACGCGGAGAACCATTTTGCACCCTGTATGTATCTTAAAGTTCTCTTTCCTGCTCCATAGTGAATCTGACTTCAGTTCCACATATATTTGAAAAGAGACTTGTGGCATGCACGATATCTAATCATATTTCCTTGACATATAGCAAGCTTTTAACTAAGCTTGTGTTGCCAAAGTCAAGGCTCTAGTAAGGCAGTTGTTCTGATAAACTTAATATTTTATTTTGACATCATCAAGGAGACCAAACAAATCAAGAATCCCTAATCCTTTCTTATGAAATACAGAAATGGTGAAAGAGTCAGGAATATATCTTGGGCCTTGCTAAATTTCATAGAATATGAATGGAATTGTGGTATAAGCCTTCTGGAATTTTGCAAGATGTGTTATGTAGCCTCAATGCATCTTATATATGTTAAAGGTTATGTACACGAAATTAGGCCAGGAGGTTATAGTGCTGCATCTTGTTCACATTAACCTGGTGCCTTATTTGAAAAGAGTGTTCAATTTTTCAGTTAGTAAGAATAAATAAAAAAAAAAAGAAAGATTTATATGGTTCAGCTATTGTCCAGGTCATAGAGCGAGGGATTGATAGTCCATAATCAAAAAATTGATGTACAAACTCCTTAGAGAAGTACTTCGCGGAACTTAACTTCGGTGGACCCATGTGTCAAAGTCAAAAGATTAATATCAAAAACTATAAAAGAGTGCATATTCACGCTGTCCAAATCTACTTGGGTTAAGGCCAACCTCCCTGCCACTACCATCCCTGACCACTACCTGCAGGTAGCTAAGGTCATCTTTCCAAATTCAAGTCCAATATTGCACCAAGTAAAGCTTCTTATTCTTCACAACTAAACAATCTCTTTTCATTCCACTAAATAAACACTGATTTGAACCAAATAAAAGGACGAAAAATCCACATAACTCCAGTTAGTGTGCCCCCCATAATTTTCAAGAAGTCCTGGTTGATTCTTAAATCAATCGATACTTCATAAAAGGCATACACCCAGAGAAAAAAAAAATGAAAATTGAAAAGAAAGGAAGATGATTCATCAATAATTTCGAGAAATTATTATCTCTGAAGTTGAAAATTCTAAAATTAATCCTAAATTATCTCAACTAAGGCTCAGAATACTTGGACAAAGTAAGTCAACTGATACGAATCTCAGATACCCACCTCCCCATATCCAACCTTGCTTCCTAAAGTAAGTCTAAAGACGATGAGTCACATCTCTCACTCAGCATCCAAGTCTACCCTCAAAATCTACAACATTAAGTGCGCTAAAGATTTTTTCCCAAAAAGTTGAATTTTTCTATTTACAACAACAATTAAACTAAGCTTCCAAATACAAATACACAATCCAAATAATCTTCACAGTTGCCATGTTTCTTTCAAAATCAGTTAAATTACTCACTCAATCTACGTAACAATTTAACCCCAACATAGCTCCAATAACAATATGAATTATGAGAGAGAGAGAGAGAGAGAGAGAGAGAGAGAGAGAGAGAGAGAGAGAGAGAGAATGACTAACCGAGAAAACAGAAGGAGAAGCGTGACTGAGAGGTGCGAAGAGAGTGGGAAAGAAAATCAGCAAAAGCAAGACGAACAGACTCGCCACAG
Organism: Dillenia suffruticosa; assembly: GCA_033439265.1. NCBI lineage: Eukaryota > Viridiplantae > Streptophyta > Magnoliopsida > Dilleniales > Dilleniaceae > Dillenia > Dillenia suffruticosa. The sequence continues at coordinate 8,209,272 of JAVTVX010000027.1, forward strand.
CTCCTCGTCTGTGACGAATTCGGAGAATCGGGTTCATTACGACGTTGTTTTTTTTCCGGCGAAGGAGAATAAACTCCAACGGAGTTGAGAGCGTGAGGAGAACCCTAATCTAATCTAGAAGAGAAGAGAAGAGGAGAAGAGGAGGGGGAGAGAGAGAGAGAGAGAGAGAGAGAGAGAGGGCATAATCATTATCATCGTAATCAGAATCACATGAGCTACAAATAAAAATGCCTCTTACACTCACTCACAATCGCTCCTTTTTTTTCTATTAATAACATAAACATGTAATAACAGCTGCACTGAAAAGACTGGAGAGAGAAGAGAGAAAATGGTGATGATCTGTGGGATCCACAGGACACCAGAGACGGAGAGAGGATAAACGAGGTGAGTTTATAGTGCTAATGAAATCCTCAATCGTGAATATGAAAAAATATGTATATATATATATATATATATTTGGAGAGAAGACACGTGGAGAGCTGTTTGTATTTTGTACCGTTGAGTGGGTTGAGTGCTTTAATGTTGGGCCTTTGTACCACCGACACTTTTTTATTCCACTCATCTACTCGGCTCGGCATTATTTTTGACCGTTGAAACAACACCCCCACCCCCCCTCCCCCCTTTCACTTGACCCCGTTTTTCTTTTCTTAAAATATCGGGTGTAAAATAAAATCCCATAAGCAGCTTTTGATCCTCCCCACGCCCTTATATAATTTAGCGATAATTGTACTTAACCAACTTTAGTTTCCCATATTCTCAGTAAATCTTTGAAAGGTTTTTAAATTTTTACCCTGTCTATCTGCATGAGTTATTCTGTTTAACTGTTTATTAATTTTAAAATACACAAATTATATTTGAAATTAAATTAACAAAAAAATCTAAACACACTAGATAAGAAGCATAGTGGGAATAAAGAGAAAGAGTGACAGAAATTGAAAGCACAGTGCACAAAATAGTAATTTTGAAATCACAATAGGTTTAGTGACACTTTATGAAATTCCAAGGAGTTAAAAGTGTACTTAAAATTCTAATTATAGGTTTAAAAATATAAATAATTTCTATTTTATAATTATTACTAAACTATTTTGAGTCCATATTTTGAGTCGATTTAGTTTAATGAGTTAGGTTAATATCATACATGATTGTCTGGTCACACCCTCATCATAAAATATAATGTAAAAGTTGTTGCTAATATTAAATTGGGATACCTTGACGTCACCGTTCAAACTAGCTTAATTCAAAATAATTTGAAAGTTAATTCAAAATAAAGATTAATTAAGTTTCTAACCAGAAATTAAAATTTTGACTAATTTATCCGATAAATATTCTTAATATAACATCAAATAATTATAAACTTAATTCACACAAATACTAAGATTCAAATAGACTCTGATGCCACTTAAAATTTGGTTCTTTAAGAAGATCATGGGATGAAAAAGTAGGATCTAATACATGTCGCAGTGCATTTCCTCTCCACTACTTCGGGCAAACCACACAAACAATGATTCTTGGAGAACTAGGTGCTTTGGTTCTCTAAGTGTTGGTTATTCATGCCCATTGTGGGGCATTTTGATAAAAGCGAGAGAATGGGATAACTCCCATCATTTACCACCCATTAACCACCCATAATGACTTGCCTAATCAACCCTAAGTGAGACCCTGCGTGAGAGGCTTGGTTTTTTCTCTTCCATGAGAGATGAACAGTAACCAAAAAAGGAGAAAAACAGTGAGTGACTTTTCTTCATCCACGGAGATTCAGAGAACGCGAAGGTTCTTGCTTGAGGGACGAACATTTCTCTTGAGAGAGAAAACACCGTGAGAATTGAAGATTTCTGCGTAGGAAAATCTCCCTCGTCAGAGGATTCATCGGACTTAGGTTGAGACGTCGTGGATTTGCGGTGGTGGTTCGATTGCGTGATCACCATCCTACTGTACGATCCGTTCGAGGGAAATCGCGACATGATCGATTTTTGGATACCGCTCTATCGAGATTTTTATCCCAAAAAATTCCGAATTATTTATTTTACGCTTCCGCATGTGCGATTAAATCCAACATTGGTATCAGAGCGAGGTTGGATTTAATTCAAATTATTTTCGGAATTATTTTTGGGGTATAAGATTTTGGGGTCCGGATCACGGATGAGTTTCGTGAACCTGAGAACACCGTAGGAATACCCATGGCCCAGGGATTATAGAACTATTTTTTATTTAATTTTCCGAGCATGTTTAGATTATGAAAAATCTGGTCGAAATTTGCGACCGTACGGAGTTTAAAACCTTAGATCTATGGCTTTAGAGGGCGGATCGATACATGAAAATGGTTTATATGTGTTCCTTGCATCCTGATCTAATTTTTCATGTATTTTTTGGTGAGTTTCGAATGCCGGAAACTGGGATTTGCGAATGGCCGCAGAGGGCCGTGACTGGGGTGGTTGAGTTCCGCCAATTTTAGGCTTGAATCCTTCTAAATTTAAGTGTAGAATGTTTGAAGGATACCCACTAATTTTTTCCAGTCGAAAAATGCGAGAAAAAGCAGCCGGAATTGAGTTTTCCAGCAATCGGGTCGAAAAACCTGTAACAGGACCCGTCGGGCAAAGAAAACTAGGCCCAGACCCACTGGCGTGTGCGTCTCACGCGCTCTAAGGTGCGTCTAGCTGGCGCGTGTACATCACGCTCCACACAGGCACGTGAAGCTGCGAGTCACGGTTCGGGTCGGACCCTGACCCGGACTGACCCGCCAACCGACACTATCTGGTCGGATCACTGACCCGTTGATCTGACGATCGGTCAAACACTGACCCGTTGACCGACCCGGTTTGACTCGGGTCCAACCCGGCTCAACATGGCTCAGTGCGTGAAGGCACGTGAGCCATGCGTCGTAACTAGGGGCGCGTGAGCCGAGCCGCGCCAGGCGCGTGGCAGTGTGTGTGAGGGGTGCTATGCATCTGGCGAGTGTGCCAGGTTGCTGCCAGCGTGTGGAGGCACGTGGCAACGGGTGGATCATACCGCCGGCACGTGGCGGCATGTGTGGGCCCCAAGTGGCGCGTCAGGTCGCTTAAAATTGAATTTTTTCAATTTTTTGGGAGTCCTATATCCATAAATGTGACTTTTTGTGGGTTTTTGTGTGTCGAATCAAAATCCGAATGGTAAGATATGATTTCGGGTTGTGGTGTATGGTATCCGTTGACTCATACGCTCGTTTTGGGGTCTGTACTCAAGTTATTTTGGTCTTGATGATTCATAGAGCACATAAAAAATGTGATAATAAGTATTTTCAAGTCACAAATGTCTCGTTTAATGCGTTAAGAACTGTCGTATTAAATTTTTGTAAGGAGAGTAAACTGAATGATGTGATTTGCGAGATTTCACATCAGTAGATTCAGTTTATTCTCGAGAACCAAAAAATAACAAGAATCTGAGACATGAGATGATGGGCCCCAGGGTGGGCAACGCGCCTCAGGATATACGAGATAAAGAGATCTATCATGCATAGTAGAAAAGAATTGCCAAGTTAGGGCAATCCTTATCAGTGGCATACACAATGACTTAATCTCGTTTTACGAGTCATATCTTATGGACATGTCGGTTCGACTCGCCCCACAAGAGCTTTGTGTTGCTCTCTTCGGCTCCAAATGTGAAGATGCAGAAGAAAATGGTTGATCATACAATGATACAAATGTCGAGTATAATCACCGAGTTAAGAAATACGGACGAGCAAATTTCGGATGGAATTTAGGTACTGGATGTGATTCAGTTTTTACCTGATTCATGGGAAACCGTGAAATCCTATCTCACACTTGACGAAAGTATTCGTACTTTAGTTGACCTGATATGTATTGTGAGCTTAATGAGGAGCACTTAAAGGCGAGTAGGCCACACTCGATTGCCAAGTTAGGGTAATCCTTATCAGTGGTATGCACAATGACTTAATCTCGTTCTATGAGTCATATCCTATGGACATGTCGGTTCGACTCGCCCTACAAGAGTATTGTGTTGCTCTCTTCGACTCCTAATGTGAGGATGCAACAGAAAAGGGTTGATCATACAATGATACAAATGTCAAGTATGATCACCGAGTTAATAAATACGGACGAGCAAATTTCGGATGTGATCTAGGTACTGGATATGATCTAGTTTTTACCCGATTCATGGGAAACCGTGAAATCCTATCTCACACTTGACGAAAGTATTCGTACTTTAGTTGACGTGATATGTATTGTGAGTTCGATGAGGAGCACAAAAAGGCGAGTAGGCCACACTCGAGTCATGCTTATTCAGAGGAGTCGAGTAAGGACTTCCCCGGCGCTAAACCAATAACATAAGCATGTGAATGAGACTCGAGATCCAGGTAATAAAAACCATCCAAGAAAACCGACAATGAGGTACAAAAGCGCAGGGAGAAGGAATTTGATTATACCAATGTAAAATGCTATGTTTGAGGTAGATTTGGTTATTTCGCTCGTGAGTGTGACAAGTAGAAATTAATATCATTCTCTTTACGTGATTTGAGATTTGTCTCATTCATTATAATACTCGCTGATTTTTCTCCTTTATGGATTAAAAATCATGAGCAACCAACTACGTAACTTGAGACGATAGTACGTAAATAGAGTTCCGTCAAGTGAATCCTTAAGTTTGGAGGATTTACGTCAAGGACAGAGCATTTGTCGTTGTCAGAGAAAACGACATTTGCTACGACGTTTTACTGTAGGCATGCGACGGATCTTCAATTTAGTACCTTGTCTAAGATTGACTAGGATATGCGTAAATTATCTTTTTTTTTAATAATACGACAATTCTATGAATTGTTCTGGTTCTAATCCATGATGAATTGTATGCACTGGGTGCTGCTCCTTCTAATGGTTTTTTGTCGTTCTCCTATTGTCTTTACATCTGATTACGTAGATGATAATGTAAATGAATGACAAAATAGACTTGGACACATGGGGTAAGAGATGATGAATCGGTTAGTAGCGAGAGGTTTATTGGACCCGCTGACCAGATTCAAGTTACCCGTATGTGAGTTTTGGCTAGTCGGCAAAATGATGAGAAAACCATTTGGCAATACAATGTGAGCCGGGACTCCATTGCAGTTAGACCATTGTGCCTTTCTTTCTTTTTTTGGTCTTATGAGCATGAGAGCCGAAAATTGAGTTGTGTAGATAATGATGCTTATAGACGTTTACCTACGTTTCGGTTCATCTATCTGATCTCGCATAAGTCTGAAACATCAAAATGTTTCAGGAAGTTCATAAGCGAGATTGAGAATAAATTAGATTTGAGAGTAGAGACTCTCAGAACCGATTGAGGACACAAGTATTCGTCTAAACTACACGTGGAGTTCTGTTTCGAGAAGAGAATTACGAGATTACTGACTATTAATCAGTTCCCCATTTGAACTTTGGATAGGGAGGCAAGCTGACTTTAACCACTTAAGGTTATGGGGTTGTGCCGCGATTTCTCGCATTCACACGTTGAGTTAGGCCCGCGAGAAAATACATGTTCTTAGGTGAACATACGGACGACACTATAATCGAGATTGAGTCTCGTAATACTACATTACTTGAGAATGATTTCCCTAAGAGAGGTGAAATCAATTTGGACCTTACTCTTTATGCGATGGATGAGCCTAGTGGCTCAGGAAGCCCAGCGGCGGGATACAAGAATTCACTACGGATCTTGATCTCAGTGGAAGTGATCCATCAAGAGGTAAAGATTTTTCTCTCCTCATAAGAGTATCGAGGATGCGTATTTAAACGTCATTTCTCGATTGAGGGTAAGACCCTCGTTGTGACTCTAGAGGATGATAAGAAATCTAAAACGGTTCAAGAGGCTCTCGAGGGTTTTACAAAAGATGTAAAAGACCATTTATTAAAAACCATAAATGAAGAGAAGGAATTGATAAGAATCAACGGGGTCTGAAACCTAGTTGATTTGCCTGAGGGCGGAAGGACTAGTTGGAACAAGTAGGTTCTCAAAATCAAGATAAAGGTCAACGGATTGATGAAGAGGTAAATAACCCGTCTAGTAACCAAGAGTTACACTTAAAATGAAGGGTGGACTACCGAGGTGTCGTCGTCAAATTTATCTCGATCCGTTTAGCAATTGTCACGAATATGGATCTGGAGTCACACCACAAGGACATAAAGACTGCTTTCCATAATGGAAGTCTAGATGAAGCGATCTACATAGAGCATCCCTCTGGGTTCGTTCTAGTAGATCGGGTGAATAAGATCCGTTGATTTTAGAAATCAACATACGACCTTAAGCCATCATCCAGACAGCGGTGCCTGAGATTTCACGAGAAGGTAATATCTTATGGTTTTGTAATAATCGAGTAGGATCATTGTAACTATCTGATACGTCATGATGGCTCCTTTATGAGCATGTTCTCATATGTAGGTGATATTCTGTTGGCCGGGAATAAACGCAAACTAATATTAGGTTTTATCTTCTTAGAGCAGTAAGAAGAGAACCTATATATCTCTATTTACGATAGAGACTGAGCTTGTAGTATGCTCAATTGTAGTTCATGAGAATGGTTGACTTCAGACATTTCTGAATGACTTAGAGTCGTGACAAATAGTGGGAGGTTAGTGATAATTATTGTGATTATCAGACCGCCATTGTTAACAAATGAGACCGTAGGTGTTATAGTAAAGCCAAATACATTGATACCGAAAACCACTTTGTAAGAGATATTACCGAGAATGGTATTGTGATAGCTAAGTACACCTTGACATACAACATGATAGCTGATCCCTTCAGAAAACCCGTTGTGAGAGATTCATTTGTGAGATAAGGAATCATTGAGTTTAGTGTACTTTAACATTTCTCATTATGTGTTGTTTTAGATGTTTATTGAAATATATGGCATGCATGCATTATTGGGTCACATATTTATTTCATGCACTATTTATTGTCATATATTGTGATCTTGTGACAAAAAATGTGTCAGGCAGGCGTGATCGACTCTATCACACGAGTGACCACCTCTGACTCTAAGTGAGCGGATATGAGACGAATTCTAATTATAAGAGACTTTGAGAGTGGCTCTACTAGAACATAAATTGCCTTGATATGTGTTCAGGATGAGGTTATATGCGATATGACCGATATGAAAATACCTACATTCATATTGCCTGTAAGTAGCTAGGTTTGAGATCTCAGATATCACATGCGATTTGTGATATTGTCTCTAAGATATTCTCTCTGAGATCTTTGGGTAAAGTTTTATGTGTAGACTGAGTCCCATACCTGTACAGTGTTAGAAAAATCTGACATATGTCATTTGAGATATGGGGAATAACACTGTGGTACGTGTTTCATACCACGTGTGATGAGACGACTATGGGACAGTGAGGGTTATTATTTAAGACGATAGTTTGATCTTAATCCCCGTTCCCACTATGTGAGACTTGAGATTTATTGGGTGAGATCTCATGTACCCTTATTACTTTCGACTGTATCTAGAAGTTTTGGTTCAGTGTTGCTACTTTAGTCTGTTTATCTATGGACCGGAAGAAAAATTGAGGTCTAAGGGGCAGGTATAGGAAAACAGCTGAATTGTGACCGATAGATTCGAATTTGGGAAAAGGAAGGCCAATAGACATTACATCACTGTCGTGTATTCACAGGTCGACTTGTTATGTTAATCCATGTTGGGATTCAAACATAATAGTGAATACATAGTCGAGCAAATTGATTGGGGATCACTTTCGATGAGGAAAATGACTTGATGGATGTAAATGCATTGAGTTTGGGGTATAGTGAGTTGTTTTTGATACTAACTGTGACTTCTCGATCATCCTAACAGGTGTATCGAGAAGTTTTTGCTTGCACAGGTGTACTCGCCGGTCGCATGACGCCCAAATGACGCCCAATCCTGTATGAAAGTCCAGTAGGGTGATGTGATAGATCGCATAAGTTACGATCTTGTGATTGACGGAAGTGAAATGCCCTCATGTGTAAGTGGGAGATATTGGTTATTTATGCCCATTGTGGGGCATTTTGGTAAAAGCGTGAGAATGGGGTAACTTCCATCATCTACCACCCCATTAACCACCCATAATGACTTGCCTAATCAACCCCAAGTGAGGCCCTACATGAGAGGCTCGGCTTTTCCTCTTCCATGAAAGATGAACAGTAACCAAAAAAAGGAGAAAAACAGTGAGTGACTTTTCTTCATCACGGAGATTCAGAGAACGCGAAGGTTCTTGCTTGAGGGACGAACATTTCTCTTGAGAGAGAGAAAACACCGTGAGGGTTGAAGATTTCTGCGTAGGAAAATCTCCCTCGTCAGAGGATTCATCGGATTTGGGTTGAGGCGTCATGGATTTGCGGTGGTGGTTCGATTGCGTGATCACCATCTGACCGTGCGATCCGTTCGAGGGAAATCGCGACATGATCGATTTTTGGAGACCGCCCTTCGAGATATTTATCCCGAAAAATTCTGAACTATTTATTTTACGCTTCCGCATGTGCGATTAAATCCAACACTAAGGTATAAGGTTCTCTAAGCGTTCTCTAAGTGCTTTGGTTTTCTAAGCTTTTTTGGTTCTACGCGGTATCAGAGTCTGTTTTGTCCTCCTTCTGTATCCAAGTTAACTGTTTACTTCGTATTTCTTTTGCACCAGAAACACCTCCAATCCATTTCCAATGATCAACATGATTTAGCCTGCTGCTTCCTTAGAGCGCTCACAAGGAGGATCAACGTGGAAATCAGGCATGAGGATACAGCGTCTCATGTTGAGTTGCTGGCTTTCTTTCCACGGTTGGCCATCATGACCGAGAAGCTAAGTGAGCAAGTGGAGACTGGATCGAGAACTCGCACACTCTTACTGGCTAGACCTATGGGTGGGCCTATTTTACTAGATGAGTATTAAGAGATTCTCATACGATTAAGAACACTGGAACATGTACCAAAATAACATAAAAAAAAAATTTAAAATAACCCGAACGGGAAAAAATTTCACCAAATAACCCGAATTTGTCGCGGGTTAGATCCACGACCGTATTTGTCGCGGGTTAAACCCGCGATAAAGCCACGCGTCATCTGCTAGTTGGATGCACAGGGTTCCGCGTGCATTCTGCGTTTTCAAAACACGGAATGCTAGCTTTTCAGCGTTTTCAAAAAGCAGAATGCTGGCTTTTCCGTGTTTTGGAAACAGGCTTTCCGCACCGCCCCTTCAAGACACGGAAATCATGCTCCCATTCCCGCAAGTTAATTTTTCTCCTTTTTCTCTAATTTGATATTTTGATTTTTCTAATGGTATCTAATTTGCTCCAAGTGTACCATGATTTGTTCTCTTTTAAAGAAATCTGAAGTCTAGTATAAGACTTCATACAAATATTTTTTTTTCTCTATTCTTAATTTACTCCTGTTGTTTCTCAATCTATATTTATGAATATATTTATTATATGTATTTAAAATTCCAATTTATAAGTATATGTGTTTTAATTATAAATGAAAATAAAACTCTAGAGAGAGATTAGACGACTCAAAATTGTGTGTTATAATGATTAAAAAAAACAGACTAGTTTGCCTTTATAATTTTATGAAAATTTTCAAAATTATAAAATAATTCTAACAATTTTTAAAAATTACAAAACAGTCACAAAGAATTCCCATAATCACAAATAATTGTAATATTACAAAATGTTAGTAATAGTTTCTAAAAATTACATTTCAAAATTCAATATCTTTTAATATATTATTTTCCATTTTTGATTAATCTAACATAAAAATAATATCATATTGCATAAATAATCAATACCAATAGAATTTTAAATTAGACAATGAATATAGAACATATTTATTTTGATTTTCAAAACAATTATAATATAATCCGCTAATCATTAGTTATATTAAAATTATTTTAATTATAATTAATTATACAAAATAATTAACATTACAGTCCAAAATAAATATTAGATTGTTTAGAGAAGTCAACTAATAATAATTTATTATTTTGTTATTTATCTATATATATATATATATATATATATATTTTTGCATGCTATCCCTTATAACACTCGTAATGGTGGTTTGATAAATCAAAATAATTAAATGTATATCCACAGGCCCGCCCGCGAGTCAATGGTCAACCCGCGGGCTAATGGGCCAGACCCATCATATCATCGATATATGTGTATTTTCTGAACAGTTAATGAAAAATAACAATTTGAAAAAAAAACTAATTTCTTATAAATAGAACAGAAAGGAGAAACGAAACAAATAAAATCAGAAAAATGAACATATATAAATGAATCAAATTATTATTAATATAATATAGGATACAAAGTATATAATATATAACTAACGTCATCGTCGCCTTCTTGTATTATAACGTCTAATATCTAAATCTCTCCTAATATCTGTAGTGTCGTTCTGGGACGGTAAACCCATATCATGTAATTGTGTGATCTGTGAGGGTCCTACGTCACTAAAACGTGGAGGGGAAATATGGTACATCGTGCGTGCATCATCTCTCTGAAACTGTGTCTGTCCCTTAACTATACGAATGCCTCTCTATGGAGCGTCAGGAGTAGAAAAATGAGGGAACTCAAACACCGGTGTATAGAAAGAAGAGGAGTCCTCAAACGTATTCGAAGGTCCTGCGACGTCCTCTGGATGCTGAGATGCAAATGGTGACGCATCATGAGACGATGGTCTCAGACGTAGTCGAGCTCGGCTCCGTCGAGGTCGATGCTCCTCGTCACCTCCCTCAGCACGACCTTTAGGATGTCTAGGTCTCATGAGATATGCCATGTCATCATTCAAAGCTGACATGACTGTATCCGTCATTCCACAGATATGAATATCCTCATAGTCTTCTTGAATCTAATATAGTGAATCACGCTATAAAGATCTTGATACATGTTAATTAAAGAAAAAAAATAAATGAAATAAATAGAAAAATTAAATTATACATTTACTACATATCCCAAACAAGTTCTGTGCCGACTAATAAATATACGAGAGATGGTGTGGTACCATGCGGTGTAAGAATGATGGACAGTGGGTCCAACTGACGTGTCAATAGGGACTAGATGATCGCGTCGGTGAGTCCAAATCTCAATGTAACCGGCATGCTCGACTGACCAATCTATCTCTTGTGAACCACACGAGCTAATCTCGTGCAATCGATCCTCAGTATCGCAGTGATCCGGAATGATCTGAAATCCTCCGTACTGACAGATCACTCGATCTAGAAAGTACCACTCCACAATAGAAAAACAGATAAGCGGTACATGAGCCAGCCAAATATCCCTACCCTCATGACAATAATCAGGGAGGGAAGATAACACGTCCTCAGTGTAAGGCTACCACACGACGTCATCGCTCGTCAGTCTATCTAATGCCTCCCTATACACGGTCACGAGGTGTATAGAAAAGGAAGTGATATCAAAATCCATCCTCCACCGCAAAGCTAATGGTCCATCCCCCTCTACATATAAAGATCGCTTAATAGGAGCTATACATGGGAATCTCTCCCATGCCCAAATCTGTAAAAGAATCAAAGCCTCACAAATCTCATGCGAGTCTGCGTGCTATGCTATACAAAACTGTTTGTACAAGTAAGCCAAGCACGCAGAACCCCAACTATGACGACTAGAGTAATCTAAATCCTCTAATACTAATAAATACTGTAAATGTACATAACAACCACTCTTATCAGAAAATAAAACACCCCTGTGTCCATCGCAAAATATGATCATAATCTGCATCGTGAGGCAAGTCACCAATGAAATCTGACAACCATGGCATATTCAATGAATGACCCTTAAAAACCGAGTGAGGAGGGATAACACCTAATAATCTCTGACAAACCGCAATCCACGAGAAACCTATTGTCCTAGCGACAATGGGTATCCCATCTAAAGGTAAACCTAAAATAACCTCTATATCTTGTAGGGTAACTGTAAGTTTACTGTAGCGCATATGAAATGTGTGTGTCTCTTGCCTCCTGCTTCCATCTCTCCACTAGAGCCGTGATGAGATACCAATCCAACTGAATAAAACGAAGTCGAGCGACTCCCAAAAAGCCCGACTCCTATAGGAGAGGAACTATTCTCTTGTCAATATGGCCATTCCCTAAACGTCGTAATACTGTCTCACGTCTACGGCAGACAAGCCAGTTAGTATTATCTCCCTCCCAAACTCTAGTAAAGCGGTGTCCTCGCTGCAAGTGTAGAAGGATTGGATTAGTAGGTTCGGGAGTATAATAATTAGCATATATATATAAATGTACAATTAGAATTAATAATACATCACTACATTATCCAATGCATAAAAAGAAAAGAAGATATTCACACAAATATGTTATGAATTGCATAATAACAAAAATACAGCAACATGTTTAAGTCTTCAAAATATAGTATACATTAAAAAGTACAACAATTAGAAAATTATACAAATACAATAAAATATCATTAATTTGTTGTTGGACAATGTCTTCGATTGTGGCCCTTTCGACCACAAAGTTCGCACCTCAATCGTCTCGGACATCTCCTCCTATTATGACCCTCAGCACTACAACTACCGCATGATATTCGTGTGGATGATTCTCAAAAATCCATCTCGTTGTGATATCGAGATGATTTAGGTCTTCTTTTCTGATGTCTTAGGGAAACATCGTGAATGATTGTAGGGTACGAATCACTGAGCCATGCCGAATGGTCTCCAACGGGGAAAAAATTTCGCTCGTATATCTTAAGTTGATGTTCCCATGTAGATCATTTTCTGACGATCATATGCATATCAATCATTGTCCGTGTTAATGCAGCAATTGCATGAGAGTAAGGAATTTTATAAGTTTGTCATTTTCCGTATGTGCAATGCTCTTCCCTTACATTGACAATTGTTTATTGCCTCCCTTGTACCCATACCGTGTCTGTCTATTCTCAGTTTCAACCTCAAAGATCCCATACTCCCTACTGAAAGAAACGACGGTATGAAGGTTAGCCGTATTCATCCATCTCCCTAACATGGTGAACGCATATTTAGTGTACCGCTTTCCTCTTCCAATTCCCGTATTCGTCTCACCCAAACGAATCTGAAAATAGTTAACGGAATTATAAAAAGTTTTAAGTATCAAAGAAGAAACCGGCAGATTTCTTGCCCCCTTTAATACGGTATTAAAACTTTCACTGATATTTGTGGTCATATATCCAAAACGAACACCACTATCATGAGAAAGACTCCATTGTTCGGGAGGAATAGTTACAAAATAATCAGGAGCATCTTCTTTGATCTTCTTCATCTTCGCCATATATAAGTCAAATTTCCTCCGCTATGGTTGCAACGCGACAATCGTAGCAACTCTTTTATAAGCTTGACTTTTGTGGTGCGTGTTAAAGTTACTAGCGACATGGCGCATGCAAAATCGCCATACAGCATTGGGAGGTGACCACCTGAACTCTAGATGAACAACTGTTGCCCTTATCCCTTCATGTCGATCTGAAATTAAACAAATGAGACATTTCCTATCTCGAACAACATACTCTCGCACACACCTCAAAAACCATGACCAAGAAGCGAATGACTCTCCATCTACCAATCCGAATGCCAACAGGACAATATGATTTGCTCCATCCATATTGCATGCAATCAACAATTTGTGATTATATTTCCTGTAAAGGTGAGTTCCATCTATACTTATCAATGGTCCACAACTCCTAAAAGCCAAGATACTCGGACCAAATGCCCAAAATAAAGCCTCAAAAGCCTGTTCTCCTCTGGCATTAGGTGGACCCAACTTCCAATTTACTAGTGTCCCCGGATTTTTTTGCACTATTGCATTTAATAACTGAGGTAGTTGTTTGTAAGATTAATCTCAATTCCCGTAGACCATCTTTATAGCTCTTCTCTTTGCTGCCCAAACCCTTTTACGAAAAACTGCATATGTCGTTCTCTCAATCATAACAGTTCAAAGAAAAGAAACTTTACACTGGGATCTTCCCTCACATAATTAAGCAAATGTCTAGCTATCAAATTTGAATTCAACTGCCTATGATTCTGCGTCAACCCAACGTTCACATATGTGTGGGGTCCCTCGACCTTTGTAATCACAAATGCACCAAGCGGCCATGTTTTACAAGCACGCAACCTCCATCTACAACTTTCTTCCCTTTGCGTGCAAATTGCTGTCCAAAGTTCAGGGGTTAATTTACCAACCCGAAATTGATAGTAGTGTTCAACATGATGCATTTTAACAGCATGAATAAGCTGATCTTTCGACTCAAATCTTATACCCTTTTTCAATTCGTCGCTGAAACTCCAACTATTGGATGTCAATCTGTGTTCTTCCTCAAATATCACATAACCATCACCACCCGGTGTGATCGTCATTAATGGAATGGATTCGTCTACTCCACCACCCCCATATCTCCGACCACCACCAATGTTTACAGACATTGATGAAGAGCCGACCATTAATTGGTTTGCACCACTGCCACCACTCCCAGCACCAATTTCATCATCTTCCTCTTCATCTTCATTATATTTTTCTGCCTCTTCTTCCGTCATTTTCTTCTCATCAACATCATTATTTACGTTTACAAAGACAACATCCACTCGAGATTCGATATATGGATAATCTTCCATATAATCACAATTTTGTACTATAGAATTTCCACCATCATATGATTTTATGTACAACTCAATAGTTCCCACCCACTCCCCTAGTTATCGCAAATTCTATCAAATTCAAAATATCGTCATCATCACTTATCGGAACCAATTCAAACCGTACATTAGCAGCTCCCATATACGACACGGAAAACCGATGAAAAATCTCTACATATTCTCTCAACAGATTTATTCGAACACCCTTGCATACTACCTTTAGCAACTCATTAAAATTATAATTTCTCCGCACCCTAATCAATTTTGTTGGACCACAGTCATAACGGACTCCATCGTCTCCCGTCACAATTTCACCATTGGTATAATATAACAGATTTACCATATATGCCATTATTCTATATATATAAAAAAAATAAATTAAACATTTTATAAATATTCAACAAACATACAAAAAAATTTAACAATTTAAAATTAAATCAATTAATAAAACAATAAATACTATATTCATTGAAAATTTATATTACTAAAAAAAAATTATTACAATATTATCTTATATTATAATAAACATTTAAACTAAATTAAAACCCTAAACTCACCTTATATTTATAATACTAATTTTAATAATGGAATGATAAAAATAAATTAACAATTTCATAAAAATACTAATTTTAATAATTTTAATATTTAGAATTAAATTACTAAATATTAACTAAAATCATTTATTAAATAATTTTATAATAAAATATTTAAATTATTAATAAAAAATGTTACATATTTTTAATATTTACTAATATTTTTATATTAAACTAAAAGTATTAATATATTATACCATTTACACGTTAATACATTTTAAATTTAAATATAATCGTTTAATTTAAAATATTTTAATGTAAATATTTTTAAACATCAACATTAATATTTAATCTAAGTTTTAAATTTATTTAAAGAATTAAAATATGGTCACTTAAAAATATTAAATATAGTCATTTATTTTAAAATATTTAATTTATAATATTTTAAAATATTTTAAGAGTATTTTAAAAGTATTAATTTATAATATTTTAAAATATTTTAAAAGTATTTTAAAAGTATTTTCAAATATTTTTTTATTAATTTAATTTATAATTTATAAATATTTAATTTATAATATTTTAAAAGTATTAATATAGTCCTTTATTTTAAAATATTTTAATTTAATTTATAATATTTTAATATAAATATAGTCATTTCAAATAATTTAAACTACAAATTTTATAATAATTAATAGTTTAATATAACTATTATTATTTTTTATTTAAAAATACCAATAAAAATACAATTACTACTAAATTATTGTATTAACTTACTACTAATTAAATTTTAATCTTCATTAAATTTAAATTTAATCTATCTCAAATTTTATCTTTACAATAATATTATTTATTAAATTAAATTTAATCTATAGACAATAAAATTTAAATTGAATCTCTATATTTAATCAACTAATTTCATATTAATTTAGATTAACTATATATTTAATATTTATTAAATTAATTAATCACACTAAAATCTAATTAATAACGCCATTAATTAAAAATTAACAATAAATTTCATACAAATCTATTGAGTATAAACTATCAATTTCATTCACAAGTATACATACTTATAAAATTATGCACCTAAAATAATTTAAATTGAGATAAGAAAAATTTTATACCTTTGGATTTTTTGAAAAAAATATTGTATAATCTTGAATGTTTCAATAATTTAAGCAATTTTGACAGCTTTCTTTTCTCTTCTGAATGGTTAGATCTAGGGAAAATTGTAAGGGTTATGATAGATGGGTTAGGGTTCTTCGTCTGTAGGAGAGGAGAGGAGAGGAAGAGAGAGCGGAGAGTCGGAATACAAAAGGGGAGAGACAGAGGGGAGGGGGCATCGTCTTCAAACCCGGTATGCCACGTGTTGCGCTGTGATAGGCGGACATGATTTCCGTGTCTTGAAGACACGGTAATGTTTTCCGCGTCTTGAAGACACGGAAAGCCACGTGCCGCATCGGCCAGGCTTTCCGCGGCCAGGCTTTCCGCGTTGTCAAGACGAGAAATGCTAGTATTCCACGTCTTGCAGACGTGGAACCCCATGCAGCCAACTAGCAGGTGACGCGTGGCTTTGTTGCGGGTTTAACCCGCGACAAATACGGTTGTGGATCTAATTCGCGACAAATTCGAGTTATTTGGAGAAATTTTTTTTCTCTCAGATTATTTTAATTTTTTTTTATATTATTTTAGTACATGCCTCTAAAAACACCTCCCCTAAGCCATTTCATGGTATAGCTAACCCCTACCATTACATGGCATTGGATTGGCGATCGGGAGCATAGATTTGAGCACTTGGTGAGTAATCCTCAGTAGCTAAAAATCTTTTCCGACTACAATGAATTTTGGAGTCGATTTGGTGTGATATTGAATTGCACATCCATTGATGATCATACGTTTAAAGCGAAACTTGACCTCAATTTTTGCAAATGAGAGCATCTTTTCACTCATTTTAAGATGAAAAATAAATTCGACAATAAATAGTTTTTTTATGATTCGAAAAGAAATTTACTAAAAAAGAATTCTATTACTGTGCTACATGGTGATGGAAGTTGCATTCTTTTAACAATAGTTATTTATTTATTTATTTATTTTTTGTATAAAAAAAAGGTGAATAAAGAATATAAAAGGAATAAAAGGATGAGGCACACGCACCGACAAGGACACGTCAGCACATTTGGACAGAAGAAGTGCCACGGCACATGCCACGCCAGCTTATTGGTCCAACATCAGATTTAGAATAAGAGAGAGAAGAGAGAGAGATAAAGTGGCCGTGTGTTGGAGAGATGAGAAGAAGTCGACTCCGGCGGACTGCGAAGAAGCGACTGGCGACGAACGGATTTTTTATTAAAAAAATATTTTTTTATTAAAATTATTCAATAATTTTTTCTTCCATTTTAAATTTTAGAGAAATAATCATGTTTTTATTAAATTGAGATCCTCTCAAGACTTTATTAATTTATTTAATGAATTTTAAACAATTTAAAAAAATTAAAAAAACAAAAAGAAAAGCGCGACTGTGGATCTCGCTTTTGAAAGCGAGACACGATCTCGCTTTCTAGCAACTTTCATTGTTACCCGTGCATTGCAGCTCAAATTAAAATCATCAAAGCTGCCTTCAGACGTGTGAGACCACGTTTGACCCTCACATGTTCTGACCTCGCTTTGCTGGAGTCTTTTGGCTGTCCCTTAGCTGCGTATACAGATTTTTGGAAGTCCCGATTATAATTACCTCAAGTTGGGGAACAGAGACTTGACATTTCCCAAGGGCTACCTTGTACGTAGCCTTAGCTGCGTATGGTTTTCTTTTCGAATATGGTTACGGTAATAACTGATTTTAATTAAAGAAATCAATGATGAATTAATTTAATGTAATATGATATTAAATCTTTTAATTAAAATTATGAATTTAACTCGCGATTTATATATGAAACAGATTATATTGAGAGAATAATTTTTTAAATAGACTATTATTATAAATATCGAATCAAATTAATCAGAATATAATTTTAAATATCGATGAGTATAATTAAAAAAAAAATTGATTAAAGAGACATAGGTGGTTTCTTTCGGATATGATTTTGCATATCACCAGCATATTCGATTTCCATTTCTGTTTACTCATGGTGTTGCTAATTCCCTGCTAGTCCCTGGAGGAGGATCGATATGATAATGGAGTGGGGGGTTTCCCCCCTTTTATTTTGGGTGAGGACCAGAAAGAGGGGATGCTCTTGAAGTTAGGAGACATCCATCAACAGTTTGATGTTTAAATGCATTGGTTTTCAAGAGCGATTGTTATCGTCATTTGTTTTGGCAAATAACCGTCCAGACATCTAAGTGATTAAGACTAAACGTTGGTATTCATAATATTTTGTCGTTGAGGAAATCTTCATCCGTAGAAATTCATTTACTAAATCCCCATGTCCATTTGAAGATATTTCCCCGAAACATATGCCCCTACATTTTTTTTCCTGCAGTTTGTAAGAGCCCATCATCAGTCTTTTTTTTTTCTTTTTTTTTTTGAAGTTTAAGGCAAACCGCAGGAAAAAAAAACTGCAGAACCCATCACCGATGAAACAAGGGTTTAAAGTTGTAAAACCCCACTCCACTCCAGACCACACCAAGTACCCAACAACAACCTAAAGTACAAGAATCAATTACCAAATGGTATTTGACTTTGTTTTGCATAAAATCGCCCAAACCAACAAGCATGAAACCCACCAAATCCACCGTGACACGGTAGGGAAAAGACACCCAAAATGGGTTTGTGAAATACACAGTGGCCAGCGATAGCACACATTAAACCTATTTCTCACAAACAAACCCACTTTGAATCAGCGAGAAAACAAATACCCAGAAGCTTAAATTGTTGGAACTTTCTATTTCTGGCTCAAATTCATGGAAACCCGCTATAAGTCAGTAAGAATAAGGATACCCAGAAACAGAAATGGGATAGAACAATGGCTGTCAATCACCGAAACAACAAAAGTAAGGGAAAATGGGAAAAGTAAATGTGAACGAAAAAGAGAGCAGAGAGGCAAAAGAGAGGTTGAGAGGAGAAAGTGAGAGACTCGCGGCCGAGGAAGAAAAGAATTGAGGGTTGGGTTTTTATGTTGAAAGCGAGATCCGCTTTAATTTTTTTTTTTAATTCGTTAATAAATTAATCAACTTCATGAAGTCGCGATGCTTGAAAAAAAAAAAACATATTCGAATAATTTTAATAGAAAATAACATTATTTTTGTAAAAAAAAACCCGGCCGGAACAATCCGGTGAAGAGACAGAGATCAATCGACTTTAACCGACGGCGACGAAATCTGGACGAAGGCAGGCGATGCAATCGAACGGACAGTAGCGATGGAGTCGAATTGACGACGAAATCGAGCGACGAACAGCAGTGACTGAGGCGAATTAGATGAACACGATCGAACAGTGATGTAATCGATGGTGGGTCGAAGATGGAATCGACGACCGACAACGGATGAGGTGAATCGAAGATTGTATTGGAGCGAACAATCGGTGGTCTGCGAAGGTGGGTGGGCGAATTGAGCTCTGAAGGTGGAGAAATCGAAGACTCGCGGCGGATGACGATGATTTCAGTGACAGGCGGCAAAGCTTGTGAGGTTTGGCGAGCCTCTGTTGGCTGAAGCATTCAGAATATTGTGCGGAGCGGTATTGAACCCCTAATCATTCTGTTTTGAGTTCTTTGGTTATTTGTTTTTGTAAATTGGATGAAGCAAGAATACATTTTGACGGGATTTTTGAGTTGAATTCTTTGCCTTGTAAAGAGGCATGTCATTTGCTTATTCATACATTGTGTGTTCAAGGTAGGGCTTCAGAGGGTTTCGATTGCTTGGTTAAGGTCAATGATGCTGGAATGGAAGTGGGTTTTGCGTGTATTAGTAAATTGATCGGTGTTTTGTGTTTCGGAGGGAATTTAGACGAAGCCCTCCAAGTATTCGACAAAATGGGTAGGAAGAGAGGAAGAGCATTGGAGGCTCACTTGTTGTGTAGAGATATAGAGCATGATGGTTTGTTTGTGGACAAAACTATGTTTTCTTCTTTAATTAATGGGTATTGTAAAGATAAGAAGATGAAAATGGCAATGCAGGTTTTCTTGAGAATGTTGAAGACGGGTTGTGAACCAGGTGAATTGTGTGAGCAGATGGTGGAAAGTGGAGATGTTCCTGATAATGTTCCTCCCCCCCCCCCCCCCCTCTCTCTCTCTCTCTCTCACTCATATTCTAACAATATGTGCAGGCAAAAGTCATCATCCAAATGTTTGACCACTATGTTGACATGGCTATACAACTCAATTCTAACGTTTTAACGTTGATTGGGATTTTGGTGTGATAATTCCATATCAAGTTTCTAAACTTTACTCTTAATTCATAAATTGGTTTCTAAATTTCAAAACGCAACGATTGAAGACCTAAACTTTAGAATCCGTAACAAGTTGGTCATTCTGTCAGTAATGATGTTTAGCTGGTCATTAATTGCTGAGATATCTCATTGTGACAGATGATTTGTTTGCCTTGTGGTAGTAAGTGTTGACGTGTCTTGCGATACGTTGGCACCTACCATTCCTAAATTTGCTACGTCAGCAAGTTTGCTGACGTGGCATGACACGTCAGCAAGGTTGTACGTCTTCTCCCCACGTGGAATTTATTTGGCGCCATTCTTCTCTCCGGTCTCTATGTATAAATGGGTTTATTTGTTAAACAAAAACATTTAAAAAAAAGAAAAACAGAAACAAAAAAAAGTGTTAAGATGGAGAGAATAGAGGTTGAAGGAATGGTTTGAGAGAGATTGAGAATATTCGTGTAACATGCATAGAAAAGAGGGTTAGGGTTTGGGCAATATTTGGAGGGTTTAGTGTTCAAGGAACTTTGGGTTTCTGTTTTGGCAATATCCATTCGAAGGAAGGTTAGGGTTTGGGCTTGGTGTTCGTCTCTTTTATCTATCAGCAAAGTAGACATAGGATGTCATCAAACACGGTATCTTCATCACTGAAGTGTAGATGTAATCTCGATATTATTTTGGTAACTTCATGGTCAGAACGGAATCCATTACAGAGGTTCTATGGTTGCCCTAAGTTTTAGGTATGTTGAAATCTATTTTGGTGGTTAATTATTTTTTTGTGGTATGGTTCCCCTAAACTTAATTGTGGTGAATGTTATTGTTTTTGCAGGAAGGTAATGCTTGTGATTTTTTTGAATAGCATGACTCACCTTTCAGCCCTCAAGCAATTGAAGTCATTCACGGGTTGAAAAAAAAGTTGATGAGCTGAAAATTGTTCGCAACCATGTAGTAGCTGATTGGAGTTTAAGAATGCAGGATGCAAAAAACACTATCGAGAGGATGAAGGATGTGAACAATTGTCTATTGCGCTATGTTGAAGAGGTTGAGGAGATGAATTTGAGAATGAAGGAAGAGATTTGGAGGTTGCGGGACAAGGAGAAGAAGGTTAAACCCATTTGGAAAGACTTCATATGCATGGGTGGAATATTGTCAACGGGAGTAGTCTGTTTTTAGCTGTGTTGTATAAAGTTGGATAGGTTATGGGTTTTAGGAGAAATTATGCTTTTTTTTTTTGTTTGATCAAGTTACTAATGCATAAGGTTGTGTTATATGTTGTGTTGCATAACATTTAACATCGTTGTAATGAGCACCTTTCACTAATGTTAACAATATTCTTAGCATTTTGAATCTCAAAATCCCAGGTGTCATGTGAATGAGAAAAGGAAGATGCAGACGTTATAAGTTAATGAACATTTGATGAACATCAAGTACACATAAATTGATCATAAATTTATGGAAGACATGATAGGAAATGTATGGTCCTAATAACCCTGAAATGCAGCAAGGTGGCTATAAGAATATGATACTCAACAAAACTGCATTCTCGAAAGGCAACAAGACTAAAATGCAGCAAGTCAGTGTACTCTGTGATGACATCCTATCTAAAACATACTTTCATTCAAAACATCCACAAGAAGGTAAAGGCAACAAATCTCACTGGAATCCTTCCATCTGAAACATACTCAACCCATTGGAAAAAAAAAAGAAAATTCATTTATCATAAAAACAAAGTTATACATTCTTCATGTCTAAAATAAAAACATCATTGCAAATTTATACTCAATCCAACACAAGTCTTCCTCAAGTTTAGAATATCAAAAATAGTTCTACATATATTTGTTCCAAATTAAACAAAAAAAAGTGAAAAGATTACAACATTCTATCATCTACTTCATTGTTTAAAAACTGTTGAGAAACTGTCTGCGATGTTTGTGTTCCATGCTGGCTTCTGAACTATTTGGTAGAAGGATAGGACCTTTGTGATGTACCTTGTGACCACATGGGCGGCCCTACATAGAAAAATTATATTAGTTCATCTAACTAGTACTACAAGAATAATATGGATCCAAATGTAATAATTTCCCTTGTAACATGATCTCTTATTGTGTCTTGATTGCTTGCAAATACTACACTTGATGACAGTTCCAACTCTAGAAAGTGAATGGGGATTTGATGGTGGGACACATCTGCTCTTTTCTCCTTTTTTTGAATGGTCTTTCGGCATTTCTTTTGTAGTTGGGAGGTAACAGAGTGGGGACTAGACATTTATCCCATACATTTGGTCCATTACAAGGATAAACAATAGGTGCATAGCACTCTGCATAGCGAGCTGAACTATAACAACCACATACGTATTTCTCTGGTTGTTCTCTACAAACAAGCATGCAACTAATTGTATGCGCACAAAGAATGCCACATAATGCCCATGCCCTACATCTACAGGTCCTATTGTCCAAATCAACAAAAAACTTATTGAAAAATGATATTACCTCATATATCCCACCACCCGCTAAGATTGGAAACCAATATCTACTGAGCCTTTTCTATTTTTCAAGTTTCTTTTGAATGGCAGGACAAATATCACCATGGAAGGATGATATTTTGCTCATATTTTCAGAAAATTTTGACATCAACCCACATCTAATCACCTCTAACAAACTGACTATAGACATGTCTCTTGTGTTCAAAATTTTAGTATTGAATGATTCACAAATATTGTTAATAAATAAGTTACACTTACTGTAATCAGAAAATGCAGACCGTGTCCAAATATGGGTAGGCTTCTTCATCAGCCAGACATATGCAACATCATCTGATATCTGAATGTCTCTCATCACTCGAATGAACTCAGCCTCATATGTGGTCTTGGCAACAGCATAGAATATGTTCTTCAACTCCAAGTCTTTGAACTTCTTATGTAGATTATTGTACAGATGTCGCGCACATATTCTATACTCAGAATGTGGAGACAATATAGAAATAGCATTGATTAATTCCTGCACAGAGAAATGAACAACGCGAAACCAATGTCCACTGGGAGATAAAAAAGTCATACATTTCGAGATAATTGTTTACTTTCATACCTTCTGCTAGTCAGACATGAAAGTCTATCTCCTATCATCTCCAATGTCCCTAAGTAAGTGTTACAAGAACCACATCCAAGAATCTGTCTCCTTGAACTCTACAACTGCAAAAGCTAATGGAAAAATGCTATCATTTAGGTCTTTTTCAATCGCAACTAACAACTGCCCTCCATAAGTAGATTTTAGAAAACATCCATTCAATCCAATAAATGGCCTACAAGCTGCCAAAAATCCCCTTTTACAAGCCTCCAGACAAATGTACAATCTTTTGAAGATTGGAGTTAGCGGATAATGGATGGATAGCGGATGCTCACTACCATAAGCTACATAACTCTCTATTTTGCAAGTACTTCCCTTGTTTGTTCTCAAAATCTCTTAAAAATATTATCTTAACAAGAAAATTGTTCTTTAACATTTCCTTCTGCTAGTGCTTTAGCCAGATGTCTTGCCCTCCAAGTCTTCTTTCTTCCACAGCTAACTATAAATTTCTCTTTAACTTTTTGTTGAAAAGTACGTAATTTTATCTTTGGATCACTTTGGACACTCTTCATCCATTTCCTTGCAAGCTACTTAGCAGAAGCATGCTTATTATTCCAACTTCTATGACAACTATGTTCAGCCTTACACGTCGCTACAATTGCTGTTTTCTCATGACCTTGAAGTTTTTTTGCATATACCAACCAATCACAACTCTCAATACATCTAACTCTCACTCTATCCTTGTCGTTTTTTACAAATCTAATATTCCTTCCACTATAGACAGCATAATCTTTCAATATTTCTTTAAAAAAGTTTAGACTTTTAAAAATTTGCCCATTCTTGAATTCAATAAATTTTGGTTTGTAATCTTGCTTGAACTCCTCATATCCATATTCATAATTTTTCCTGCCCTTAACCCCTTCATCCTCTCTTATCATGTATTCTGAGTCCTCCTCCTCCTCCTCATATGTCTCCTCTCAATCAGAGAAATTAACAGGTCTACAGTATTCCTTTTCTTTTGACTCTATAATGTCTTCTTCATTACCTGCATTGGGCATTTCACCCTCTAGAGGATTATCACTACACATTGCCCCCTCACTTTCTTCCCTACAACTCTCACTTTCGGAACTCTATTCAGAATCACTACTCAACAAAATTTTAGTAGTAAAACCCTCACTGTCCCCAGTGTCTTCATCACTCTCATTAAATACTTCTGCATCATTTTCTAGTACACAAGCCTCATCAATACTATATTTTACATAAAAATGAAATTCCTTATCCTTTTTCCTTTCATCCAAATAAGATAATAATACAAAATCAGATAATATTGTGCTCAAACCATCTCCAGGCAAACGTTTCCATGACCTTACATAATTTTTATAACCTAACTCCCCTACCATGTGCCTTAATTCAAATATTGACATTTTATCCCTATCACAATTATCAAAATATATTAAATCACTACCTTCATAACTATTTGATCCTACAATTTTACCACCATGATGGAATGCAGCTGTGAATTTAGTCGAATCCATATATGAAGAAGTAAAATAATTAGAAAATTCCTAAGATATTGCACACATAGCATTTAAACAAATTCGACATAACACAATTAATTTTTAACAAAGTCGACATTTAAACAAAATCGATATTGCATACATACATAAAAACTCAGACAACACACTATAGATTCAATCACAGATTATAAACAAATCATAAAACAGATTTAGTCAACATTTAAATATTTTATTGATAATTTAAAAGAAACCTTAATTTCAAATCCTAAAATTTTTTTACAAATCCTAATTCTGAACGAATTCTAAAATATTTCGAAACTAAAGATTTTTTACTAATACAGACTTAATCACATTTTATTAACAAATTTAAATAAAACCCCAATTTTAAGAAACCCTAATTTTTCAAGTTTACTCTAATTTCACCGAAACCCCTAATTGCATACCAAACACATGTTAATACTTTATATTACAGTAGTACTGAGTCAAATGTTAGATTATATACCTTCTTATAAGGACCCCATGTTGACAAATAACTTTAACCCAGAACGATCGCGACCCAACATCTGGTACCACAAGCCTTAAAAAGCACATATCTTGTTCAGCACCCAAACCGGACTTTTGCTTTCCCTCGAAGACAGTAAAGAAATCCGTAAATTTCACTAATCCCTCTGTATGTCTTTCGAAATCTTCACTCTCTCTTTAGAAACCTAGTCAGACGCTTCCTTTCTGTCTCCATCTCCACTATATATGTCCCTTCGTATTCTCCTTCTTTTGTTTTTTTCTTTTTCTTATTAACTAAATTACATCAAGGCCGGAGGGAAGAATGGCGCCAAATAAATTCCACGTGGGGAGAAAATGTACAATCTTACTAACTTATCATGCCACGTTGACATGGCAAAATTTGTTGTGGTAGGTGCCGACGTGTCACAAGACGCGTCAGCACTTACTGCCACAAGGCAGACAAATCATCTGCCACAACGAGACACTCAGCACTTAACGGCTAGCTAGGCACCATTATTGACGTAAGGATCAACTTGTTACGGATTCTAAAGTTTACATCCTCAACAGTTGTATTTTGAAGTTTATGGACTAATTTATGAATTGAGGGTAAAATTCAGAAATTTGGCACGTAATTATCTCATTTCCAAAACCCCTTACCTCCGCCGGCCCTTTTATTCATTTTTTCTATTGGTTGTGTCGGAAGCAGCTGTAATTAGCAGCTACATAAAAAGATGAGCATAACAACTTTTTCCTTGCTTTTGAAATGCAAAACATCAGCTTTTTCTTTTGAAAATTCAAGCCTTGGTGGCCATATTTTCATCCTCAATTCTTTTATCCGACCACCATGAGTTAAACAGCTTCCGCATTTAGTGCGACTGTTCACCCAATCTATTGGAGAACTGTGGTATATTCAGGCTATGTATCCCTTGTGTGGAAAAAATTACTTGAAGTAGTGCCAATTGGTTCAAACTTTCTTGAAGGGAAAAGGAAAGCTAAGTCATCTCTTGGGAACTGGACCAAAGCCGGAAGATCCCAAGTTTGATGCATGGGATGAAGAGGATTCCAAGATCATGGCCTGGTTATGGAATTCCAAAAATCCCAACTAAAGGAATTAGTCTTGTAAAGCCACAATACAATCTGCACCACTTTAAGAAAAACAACATACAAACAAAATGTTTAACTTTGAATCTCAAACATGCCAAGAATAGGAGAATAATCAACGAGAGTTCGCAAGCAGCAATAATAGAAAGGATAGCCCATACGAGGCTATAAATGAGCTTGAAAAGCAAAGGATGAGGGTCCTCTCCCAATCACATCAACACCAAAATATTTTATTTACCCATCTTTCAATTCCTAGCTTGGATTCTTTATCTCATTCATAGCTTAGATTTAGCTTTCTGACCCTTTATTTTCCCACTTGCTTTGTCGTTCCTTTACATTGGCTTACTTTCATTACCTTTAAATTCTTGTTGCTGCTTTATCCATTAAAAAGAAAGGGAACTTAGCAGCGCCAACTTGCCATGCCAAAATAGGGATTGCCCACATGTGACACCCGTAGTGATGCAAAGTCACTTAAATAGCTACTAAGCGATACCAATGGTTCAAGCATGTTGTAGTTCCAACCCCAACTTTGGCGCTCAACCATGGCTGTGTTTCATGTGGTTCCTCGCTTTCATCCCATCAAATTATAGTTTGGTATTTAAACCATCTCTCAACGTAAGATGGTTGTGCAGAATCTGATGTTGTGTTATCGTTAGCATGCATCCCATTTCTATCCACTCGATGTGAAATACTTGGTTTAATCTTCCTCCTTTCCCACGCCTCTGCTACACAACTTTGACATAATTGTACTGCACAAAACAGATGCAACTGATGGGTAGTAACCTTAATACCTATTAGGCTGGATCTAAGATAATCACCCAAAGGAAGTCTAACATGCTGGACTTGATTCGACTATGCACTTTATTCGGGGTAATTATCTAAAGCTCAGAATCCCTGGGCTCAAACGTGAGGTTAAACCATGACCAAGCCCATAATCCATTTCAATAATTGATGTTGTCCCAATCACTAAAGCCTTGAAACAACCATCCAGGTTTACTCTAAACCCACTGGATACCCCTCGCATCGCAGACCAAGCATCTCCCCAACTGACATCCGATTGATCTCATCTCACTTAGACCAATTTGGCATGCCTCCAACTGACCCTCAATGCTAACAATCATGTTGTGATGTATCTCGTACTCGTTTAGAGTTCGGAGCTACGAATACATCATCATCAAATATTAGGAACAAATTCTCTCAAATTATTACTAATTTTTTGGTTTTCATATTACTATATGAATTTTATCTAACTAATTCGGTTTAAATATCGTGTAATTTATTGAGAGGTTAGTTCTCTCAAATATTTTTTTCTCTACTTTCAGAACTTAAATTCGAAATATCTAATTAAAAGATAAAATGATCGATCAATCAATTTAAAAAAATTTGGTCTCTCAAACTATTACTAATTTAATACAAAATTAACTCTCTTAATTATCTAATCCAATCTAAATACAAAAATCTTTGTCTTTTAAAGGGACAAGAGGAATGAATCATATGAATTACAATTAGCCAAAAATCACTTACAATTCATCAACCTATTTGACAGAAGTCTCGTAACTAAGCATCTTGTCTTATTGGAATTCATATTTTATTGGTCATATAATGTATTAGCAGAGTTAAGTAAATAATATCAATTGAAAACTTGATTATAGGAACAAGATTTGACATCCATTATTCCCTTCCCTTTAATTGTCTAATTGTCTTTTCCTTTTTTAGTTGATTCTTTTTCCCTTTCATTGCTTAATTGATTCCTTTGTATTCTATAATTGCGTATATCAATTTTGTATATATACATATGTATCAAAACAAAGTCATTAAATGGAAAATCATTTCCTTTCACAATCAATTCTTATCATGGTATCAGAGCAGGTCTTCAACCTGTAAACCCTAGTCGCTTCATTCTTCCTTGGTAATGTTAAATCCAATGGCTTTTGAAGCAGATCTAACATCACCATATTTCTTACAACATTCAGACAATCCAAGTACCATGTTAGTTTCTCAACTATTGATCGGAGATAACTACCCAACTTGGTGTCGTGCCATTACAATGGCTTTTGAGGCAAAGAACAAATTAGGATTCTTAGATGAGTTGATTGTGAAGCCAGAACCAGGTTCACCCACCTTCACCCTTTGGAGTCGTTGCAATAGCATGGTATTATCTTGGCTTCTTAATGCAGTCAGTAAAGAAATTGCAAGCAGTGTCATCTTCATGGAGACAGCCCATGATGTATGGCATGATTTTCGAGATCGTTTTTCCTAACAAAATGCTCCACGGATTTTTGAAATCCAACGAACCATCGTTAACCATTTTCAGCAAAATAACTCCATTGCCGTTTACTATACTAGTTTGAAAACACTATGGGATGAACTTAATATTTACAACTCACCCACTACATGTACTTGTGGTTCTGCTCAAGAACTCGTCACTTTCCAGCAGCGTGACCGTCTTATCCACTTTTTGATGGGTTTGAATGATACATATATATCGGTAAGAAGTCAAATCTTACTCATGAACCCTCTTCCATCTGTTGCTCAAGCTTATGCGCTTGTGCAACAAAAAGAACGACAAAGGTCAGTACTTACATCCAATCCCATACCAGATCAATCTGCATTCGTGGCTCACCATGGAAGACAAAATTCTCCTTCTCCATGGCAAGATAAATCAAAACATCACAAACACTGTAATTATTGTGGAAGAGATGGACATATTGAGAAGTGGTGCCGCAAAAAACAAGCTGATATGCGTTCTGTTACATCCAACCAACCGAGAATAAATCACTCTCGGCATGAGCAGAATTATGCACCAAATCATAATCGACCAGTTGCAGCTACTGCGGATAGTGTATCATTTTCTTCTCATAGCTTACCCTTCACTGAGGAACAAGTACAGCAACTCCTCTCTTTAATTTAATCCAACAACACTACACATTCTCATCCTTTAGCTAACCTGGCAGGTATGGTTTCTTATTTTTCTTCCCATTACAATGACACTTGGGTAATCGATTTTGGATGCAGTGATGATATGACTCTCGATCTAAAATCCTTACATGATGCCTCTTGCCATAACAACCAACCTGTCAAACTTCCAAATGGTAGTGTTGTTCCAGTAATTCACTTAGATTCTATTAAATTTTCATCAGATTTCTCACTAGACACCATTATGAGTGATCTAAATAGCACTCTGATTATCACAATATAGAGGAGTTGGAGAAGAAGTAGATATATCAAAATTACAAAGAAGTCTCCAAAACCATAATAATTCTGTAGTGGTGTCAGCAAGAGCATAATATTCTGCCTCTGTACTAGAGCAAACTGTAAAAGTTTGTTTCTTACTATACCAGGAGATTAAAGAATAACCAAGAAAAATACAATAGCCAGTGGTAGAGTATCAATGAGTAGAATCACCAATCCAATTAGTATCAAAATAGTCATGTAGTTGTAAAGAGAATGAGGTAAAAAAGTGAAATCCATGAAATAAGATACCTTTAATATAACGAAGAATCCGTAGAATAACAGCAAAATGAGGAGATCGTAGTGCAGTTATAAACTGACTAACAATGTGAATAGTATAAGAGAAATCAGGATGAGTGGCGGTAAGATAATCAAGACTACCCACTAATTGCCTATATAAGGATCACTACAAGAAAACACCCCATCAGCGACGGAAAATTACCGACGGAAAAAAATCCGTCGATAATAACGACAAATTAACGTTGAACTGAATACCAATAAATTAGCGACAGAAATTTTTCCGTCGCTAATGTGATAAATAGTAACAAAAAAAATTTTTGTAAACCTATCAGCGACGAATTTCTGACAAAATTTTTAACGACAGAAAATTTCCATCGCTAATACGTCGGTGTAGTGCTAAAGGACAAAAAAGCAAAAGTTAAAAAAAATATCTAAATCTATCAGTGACGGATTATCGACGGAAATTTTAGTGAGAGATTCCCGACAGATTACCGATAGATTTTTTTATTATTTATTATTTATTATTATATGATTTTTATGATTTTATTTAAAATTATTTTTCTTTTTCTTTTTATTTTATTTTGTAGAAAAATAAAAGTATTTTATTTTGTTAAAATTTTTAATTATTTTATTTTAAGTTAATAATTTATTATTTTATTATTTTATAATAAATTATTATTTTATATTATTTTATTATTATTAAAAAAAATTATGTGATAAAGATAATAAATAAAAAAAGAATACGAATAGATGTATCATTGTGGTCTGATGGTTGTGATGTTAATGTTTTTATTATGCACAGGTTCGAATGCATAGGTTTGAATCCACCTGAAAGTGCTGAAGGAATTTTCACAAATTAAAGGAGCCAGCATGGGCGGGTCGCGGGCAGGCACAGGCAGGTATAGGGCTGGGGCGGGTAGGTCTGCGGGCAGGGCACGTGTGAGACCATGAGGGCGCGTACGAGAGAGTGAGGGCGCGTGAAAGCGCGTGCAAGTGTCGAGTGTTCAAGAATCAGCGACTGAATTTTCTGTCGGATATTTTTAGCGACGAATTTTTTTTTGTCACTATCACAAAGTATACTCAATGGCTTAGATACAGGGTCTAAAATTCTAAGCCCAGCTATGAAACTTCATACGCATATCGCCTGTGATGTAGTCTCAAAACACACCACAAATTCGATTTCTATAGTGGAGGTTGCAGTAAATGTCTGTTTAATACTCTTCCATGATATAGTTCCATCGGCTAGAACAAAAACGTATCTAGATGTTGATTTTTGAGAATCAATACAGCCAGCAAAAATCGAGTCTGAGTACCTAACCACCTTAAAATTATCAATCCTCCTATATGTAAACATGTAATTCTTAGTGCCTTGCTAGTACTGCAACACCTTCTTTGAAACCTTTCAATGCTCCAAATCGAGATTACTCTGATATCGTCCCAACATTCCAATTGCATATGCTATATTCCTTTTCAAGTTTTGTCTTAGGATATTGATCCAAACTAAATTTGTCACTTTTGACGACAAAAGTTACACTTGGTGAGCAGTTCTGCATCCTAAGAACTTTCTTGACATAGGTTTTTTAAGATAGTTCAAGAATCTTATGAAATCTATCTCGATGTATCTTATACCAATGGCATAAGTCGCATTATCTAAATCTTTCATGACAAAGTTCTTAGAAGGGAACTATTTCACCTTATGCAACATCCATTTATCATTGGTTGTAAATAGAATATCATCCACGTACAATACTAAGAAGCAAATCTTACTCTCACTGACCTTCTGGTATATATATTGATCCATAACATTCTTTCCAAAACCGAATGAAGAGACTGTCTCATGAAATTTCAAATATTATTGGCAAGAGGCTTGCTTCAATCTGTATATAGACTTCTTAAGTTTGCAAACGAAATGTTTAGCATCACTAAAGGAGAATCATTTAGATTGATAAATGTAAATCTCTTCCTCTAGTTTACCATTCAAAAATGCCATTTTCACATCCATTATTGCAACTCCAAGTCAAAATGTGCAATAATCACCAGGATAATGTGGAGGTAATATTTCTTAGAAACTGGATTAAAAGTCTTTGAGTAATCGATTCTTTCCCTCTGAGTGAACTCCTTAATAACAAGTCTGGTATTGTATTTCTCAATGTTACAAAATGGGTCGGTCTTTGTTTTAAAGACCCATTTGCATCTAATGAGTTTTACCTCATCCGACAACTTTACAAGATCCCAAATTCCATTACTTCTCATGAAGTCTATCTCATCTTTCATAGTTTCTAACCACAAGCTCGAATCATTAGAACTCATGGCTTGTGAAAACGACTCCGAGTCATCCATGACACCAACTTTGTAGTCAAACTCTTAGAGGTAGACTATATAATCGTTATGTATTGCTAATCTCGTGATCCTAATAGACCTTTTTAATGTTAGCTCAATAGTCTCTTTAGGAGAGAGTTATCTAACTTGATCCGTTTCAATATTAATAGTTTGTGGAATATTTTGATTGTCATCTATAATCGGGTTTAGTCTATGGGTATTGGAGGGACGCAATGACGATTATCTTTTCATTTGAAGTCGAAGGCATACTTGATCGATTCTTTTTAGGCACTAAGTTTTGAAAGGAATCCCTCCCCTGATCAAGTGATCGTCAAGAAATTTCGTATTCCTTGATTCCACAAACCTAATATGATACGATGAATAGTAGAATCTATATCTCTTAGACCTTTAAGCACATCCAATGAAATACCCACTTATCATTCTTGGGTCTAGTTTCTTTCCCGTGGATTGTAAATTCTTACTTTTGACGGGCATCCCCAAACGCATACATATCGCAAACTAGGTTTCCAACTTTTGAATATCTTGAATGGGGTTTTGGAAACTGTCTTGATTGGAGCCCAGTTCAATATGTACATAACCGTTTTAAGAGTTTCAGTCCACAAGGATTTAGACAACTTGGAGTTAGATATCATACTCTTTACCATGTCCAACAATGCTCGGTTTCTTCTTTCAGCCATGCCCTGGTCTAAAGAGTTAGGTATGGTATATTGGGTAATAATCCAATTTTTCTAAAAAAAGCTAGCAAATGGACTTGATAGCTATTCATCCTAAGTATACCTCTTATAGTAATCTCCATCTCTATTTGATTTTACAATGTTTATTTGTTTACTATATTGTTTCTTTACTTTTGTCTTGAAAACCTTAAAGACATCAAATGTTTCATCCTTATGGTAAAGAAGATAGAAATACATATAACGTGAATAATCATCAATAAAGGTGATGAAATACTTTTGATCATATGAATCCATATCTGGACAACATATGTCTATATAAATGATCTATAATAGACCTGAGCTCCTCTTGACATATTTTTTTTTTGTTTTATCGGTTTGCTTGCCTTTAATACAGTTTACATAGGTTTTAAAGTCACTAAAGTTTAGAGTACTAAACACTCCATCTTTTACTAACATTTTAACCCTCTCAACAAAGATATGCCCTAATTCTGGTACCACATCATAGAAGAATTTTCACTTATGACACACATTTTCAAACCAACGTGTAATGTGTTATGACATGTGTTGCCTTGAAAATCAATTTCGTATAGTTCGTCAATTAATGGACCCATATAAATGACATTAATACGCAAAAATAATGTCATTATATTATTAAATTAGAAAAAATATATGAATTGTACAAGTTTTGATATTTTTTTTCAGTTTGGTTTTTCCCTTTATCTTTCCTTTTGTGATCAAATGTGCACTACTAATTCCTTCATTTTCATGAGCAACCTCCCTTCTTCCTGCACACACATGACCATCAACTCATTGATGGACTATTTAGCTTTATATGTGTTGTAGGAAATTTTGAAGGGGCTATAAGCATGTGGGAGGGTGTTCAAAATATAGTGCACAGAAAGAATTCGGATATCTCCACCTCGAGAATCTTTAGTTGGGCTACTATATCTCAGATCCACATGATATGTTCGCGTACACCATGGATAGTTGTGAGTCTCTTTGATGAGAACTCTATAATCAAGGTGCTAGCGAGAGATTTATCAGATGTCTCAAACTGCTCATTAATTGTCTTAAGAAGAGCACGGACATCATTATGTTGATTGATAGAGCTGCGAATGCCAACTGATATTTTATCCTTAATGAACATTGTACTAAAATGATTAGATCGCTCTCAACGCTCATAAAGAGTTTTGTCCGCTGTAAAACTGACATTCGTTATCCTAGGCGACTTGTCATGCCTTATAACATAATCCAAGTTTCATCATCCCAAATTGAGAAATATCTTCTTCTTCCACACCTTGTAGCTCTCACATTCAAGATGAGAACTTTAACGATATCAACTGTTTGTATAGTTGTAACAGAAATGCTTACAAACTTTAGTTGAGCCTTTAACATATGTTTACCAATGTAAAACATATATATATAAAAATCTCTTGACATAGAAATTGTATGTGGGTTGAATATTTATCAGGTTAAATTCATTATCGTTTATGAGCAGACTGACAAGACTATATAATTTCTTAATACCTGTGGGCTAATTAGGAAAAATCATGTAGAAAATCATTCCCTAAATTAGAGCCTTTCTACTAGCCTACAAGACAACATCACTCATGCACCAGAAAAGCCTCCAAATAGGTGGTGGGTCATATGGAACTGCTTAAAAACCAGTCGGCCTTAAACTTATTCTTGTCTTGTTGACAAGACTTTTTTAAATATGCACTCAAACTGTCAAACTCGAAAAACCTTACAGGAGCAAACTCTAAAGTCAGATAGACTATCTATACAATTAGATTATCTGGTCTTGTCATCTAAGCTTAATTAATTATTTTAATATGACAAAAATTCCTGTGGGATAAGTTTTGTCACACAAAATTAAATAATTATAAATAATATTCTTTTCTTTATGTGATCAAAACCATCCTAATATATAATTTCTTTCATATTAGGGCTATTGTGGTTATACCCTAACAATCAAAGATCGTATGGACCACAAGAATATTTTTTTCTTAATTTTATGTAGGTTTTAATGTTTATTTTGCATACCTGTTTATGTACAAAAACCATACAAAAATTAATTTATGCAAAATTACAAAGTTCAAACAATTTTATAATTTTAGTCAGGCCTTAACATGTATGTTGCACTCCCCTTAACGTGCAAAAGACTATACAAATAATTTATTTGTGCAAAATGTAATTTTTTTAATGTGTGGTATTATAATATACATAAATTCAAAAATTTTAATTTTAAATTCACAAAAGTGACTCAAATATGAATTTAAAATTAAAAACTAATTTTCCAATTTTTTGAAAATTTTCTAGAATTTTTTGAAATTTTTCTGAATTTTCAAAATTTTTTCTGAATTTTTTTTTTTTAAAGTCCAAAGGATTAATCCGATGGATTTTAAAGTTTGTCAGGACTAATCTGCAACATTTCAAAGTTTATCCAGTTTTTTAGAAAATCGGGGCCAATGTGCAACATTTAAAATCTTTCTCATTTTAAAAAAGGTTATAGGGATCGGATTGCAAAACTTAATAGTTTCCAGGAAATTGTGAAATTACCTAACGTTTCCGGACTAAACTGCAAAATTTTAAAAATACAGACCAAAACAATGTCGTTTTGGTATCCGGTCTTTTTTACCCGGATGGACTCTAAGGATCCCGACTCGGATCTAGTGGGTCTGAATGCCGAAAAGTGGCCAGAAGTACTTTTTTGCTCTAAAAATTCCAACTTTATAACTCCAAAATTTTTTCAAAAATAGGCCCATTTTCCAAAAATTCAGAAATCAAAAGAATTGAAAAATCCGCCAGAAAATAATAGGTAGAGGTTCTAATGGCTCTGATACCATATGTAAGAGATTCATGCTATAATGCATAAATTACAATACAAAAATGAACCAAAAAAAGAGTGGAAGCAAAGCATACCTTTGACCATGGTTTTTTGGTGACTGCAACTCTTTTTTCTAACACTTTCTGATGTGCAAGAAGCCTTCCAAGCTCTCAATTCTCTCTCTAGATGATACGTGAGACTTGTGAATTGAGCTTGGAAACCCCTGAAATGGCTGCCCCTATTTATAATGGTAGTGCCATCAACAACTACTTTGGAGGCCAATGCTTGGTTATCCATTTGATGAGTAAAAATCCCTCATTTCTGGGAATTGATTTACGGGTATAGAGGATGACGGACGACCATCCTGTTTCTCACATCGAACACTTGATCAATGTTGGTTGAGTAGTCATCATTCAACAAAAATTTGTCTGAGTTTTCAATACTTGACAAACAAGAGTGTAGAAGGCTCGACAAACAAGTTTTGGGGAAGGGAGGCAAGCCGGGGTGGAGATGTGGGTGGAGATTGTTTTTGGATGTGGCAGCCAGTGTAGGCATCATGTGGCGGTGAAGAAGGTAGCGGTTGGGGGTGACTCCGATTTGGTGTGGTTGCAGAATCAGCTTGAGAATTTGAGGAGATCCTAACAATGGATCAATCCACGAAAGCTATTAAGAACAGGAAAAAAAGTCGTAAAACTAGAAAAAATTAAAAAAAAAACCGCGACCCCGTCTCTGAGCTGTTTGGCTTCCTCGGGAGTGACACCATCTGCTACGATTTTAACTAGGAAAACGTGAGACGATGGCGTGCACTTTTCATGAAGCTACTAGAGTAGAGGGGTCTGTGTTGGGTTATGGAAGAGTATTGTGAGTCTGTTCTCTCTGAGATGCAGAGGAAAGGATAGCTCACTTTGGAACAAATCTTAGGGTTAGGGTTTCGGCCATGGGATTATCGAGTCTTCAACACTCGACAAAATACTGTTTGTCGAGTGTCAAATACTCGATCAACATTAATCGATTGTTCAACACTCATAAACGTGGCTCACAATTGAAATTATTTTTTATGATCTTTTAAAATTTTTTTTTTCCTTTAAGGTCATTTCCATACATGTATCCTCACAATAATGGTCATGGCTTGAAGTAAATTTATTTGAACAAGCGCCAAAGTAGAAAGTCCAAGAATATGACTGCCATCATTCTTACCATCCAACTTTATGCATACTTCAGTACATATCTTGTGAAATCAAGTAGAAAAAATATCAAACTCGTTTAGAGAGATGTTGCTTACTCTGACAGAGACTTTAATGCTGCACCAGCTTTGAACACGGGAATGCTGATAAATATTCCGTGGAGAATGCAATTACAGCTTGCCAATCTTGAATTTCCAGCACGCATTGTAAATTCAGAGTTCTGCAGGCCTGCAATATAAAACCCATTAATTACGGAGCTACAATTCTTCTTTCACGTCCCTAAACATGATCTTCGATGTTCTGCTAGCAAAAAGATTTGCACAAGTGATCTGTTTCTTTGAAAGCTGATAGAGAAGTTGGATCTTTTGTGTCCAAAGTCTTTTTCTTGTCGTGGTCATTGGTTGGAAATTCTGGTACCGAACGAAGCACGGGGCAAACATCGCAATGTATGATGGACAGTCTTAACGAATGAATCATGGCCAAGCCCTTCCCACAATCATAGCCAAGCCAAGTTGCTAGATGAGTTGAGCACTTCTTAATCTTCTGAAACGTAGGAGACACTGCTGTCTTATTTGGGTCTGTGATAGACTTACAATATGGTGGGTCAGCAACACTCAAGGAAATGAGAAAAATCAGCCATGGGCAACATATAAGCACATCCTCTAATACCGGCATAAAAAGAACCTAAATATTACGGAGAGTGTGCAGGAGAATTTTCATCTTTTCTGAACTACATGCCACAATTGGAGAGGTTCCCTTGTGACCTTATTATATCAGGTGTCAAGAATCCCTTCAGCGATAACTCAATTGCAGTCAATGAAAGAGGGAGGTGTTCAGCAAATTCATGAGAATCGCAGAATACCAAAACTCACATTAGACAATTCGGATGATGTTGCAGAGTCCACAACAGGCATCCCAAGCAAGAACTCCCTTGACAAGACAGAAATGCAAAAGGTTTGTTACTTTTGGCCCAACAACCGATCCCCTAATATCACTCAATAACTTTTAGTCCTGGGCCCCATCTGCAGTATAAGTATGCAGACATGGAAGGATAGCCTGTGACATCCTGCAAAGGAACTCAACAATATCTTAGGAATCATGTAGGACAGGTGCCTACAATTCTGCTGTCAAAGAAGCATTTGCATATGTGCTCTACGCAAGAAACTATGAAATCATCAGGAAGCTTCCTGCCACTTCTTCTCACTTGGCTGCATGGACAATTAAAACACGAGACTGTATACATGAGCTATTTAAACACACAATCCTAAAACGCATAGCCTGTCTATCAAAGAATGAAAACATTGTAATGACAATGGAAAGGGAAACATAATAAAAATGTCAATGTGAAAGATTACTCTCAGAAAGAGAGAGAAATGGGAAAAGCCAGATAAGCGTCTCAATCAAGTCTGGCACATTATTTTACTCCAAAAAACTCCATGCCTCGTCCCGATGGTAAATCTTGGCCCTAGAAGATGAGACTTTATTTTTATTCCTATTCACAAACACATGATCGTTCATCCGGTGTCCTCAATGAACCATAGCCATTCCTTCAAGCCTGTGGGATGACTTGAAAAAAAAAAATCATCGAAAAGCTCAAAAGATCTCATCTGGCTCTAGCCCTGTCTGCAGTTCTTTTTTTATATTAGATGGCAATGTTCTTCATCATCTTCTAACCCAAGGCTTATGGGCGATCAGGATCTCCCGCACTACAAAAAAACACGTTTTTTGCGACGAACTTTAGCGACAAATTTTTTTCGTTTCAATTTTGCGACGAATTTTGCGACGAAAACTTTTTTTGTCGCTATTTGCAATGAAATTTCCAATGAAAAAAAAGTTGTAGCTAATTTAGCGACGACCGGAAATTCGTCGCTAATTTTGCGACGAATTTATGAATTCGTCGCAAAATTTGAAAAAAAAAATTATTTATATATATTTATTAAATAATTAATTAATTTTGCGACGAATTTAGAAATTCGTCGTTAATTTTGCGACAAATTTCGGAATTCGTCGCAAAATTTGAAAAAAAATAAAAAAAATAAAATATTAATATATATTAATTAAATAATTAATTAATTTTGCGACGAATTCAAAATTCGTCGCTAATTTTGCAACGAATTATCGAATTCGTCGCAAAATTTGAAAAAAAAAATTATTTATATATATTTATTAAATAATTAATTAATTTTGCGACGAATTTAGAAATTCGTCGCTAATTTTGCGACAAATTTCGGAATTCGTTGCAAAATTTAAAAAAAAAATAAAAAAATAAAATATTAATATATATTAATTAAATAATTAATTAATTTTGCGACGAATTTTAAATTCGTCGCTAATTTTGCAACGAATTTTCTAATTCGTCGCAAAATTTGAAAAAAAAAATTATTTATATATATTTATTAAATAATTAATTAATTTTGCGACGAATTTAGAAATTCGTCGCTAATTTTGCGACAAATTTCGGAATTCGTCGCAAAATTTGAAAAAAAAATAAAAAAAATAAAATATTAATATATATTAATTAAATAATTAATTAATTTTGCGACGAATTCAAAATTCGTCGCTAATTTTGCAACGAATTTTCTAATTCGTCGCAAAATTTGAAAAAAAAAAATTATTTATATATATTTATTAAATAATTAATTAATTTTGCGACGAATTTAGAAATTCGTCGCTAATTTTGCGACAAATTTCGGAATTCGTCGCAAAATTCGAAAAAAAAATAAAAAAAATAAAATATTAATATATATTAATTAAATAATTAATTAATTTGCGACGAATTCAAAATTCGTCGCTAATTTTGCAACGAATTTTCGAATTCGTCGCGAAATTTGAAAAAAAAAAAATTATTTATATATATTTATTAAATAATTAATTAATTTTGCGACGAATTCTAAATTCGTCGCTAATTTTGCAACGAATTCTAAATTCGTCGCTAATTTTGTAACGAATTTTCAAATTCGTCGCAAAATTTGAAAAAAAAATAAAAAAATAAAATATTAATATATATTTTTTATTTTTTATTTTAATATAATTATCACATTTATTATTTTTAATTAATATCTTATATTTTATTTTTATTTTATCTTTTTTAAAAATAGTATTATTATTTTTTTATATCTTTTATTATTTTATTTTAAACTAATATTTTATTATTTTATAA
Organism: Dillenia suffruticosa; assembly: GCA_033439265.1. Classification (NCBI taxonomy): domain Eukaryota; kingdom Viridiplantae; phylum Streptophyta; class Magnoliopsida; order Dilleniales; family Dilleniaceae; genus Dillenia; species Dillenia suffruticosa. The sequence continues at coordinate 8,249,630 of JAVTVX010000027.1, forward strand.
TAAATTGTTATTTTATATTGTTTTATTATTATTAGAAATTTGTGAAGAAAGATAATAAGTAAAAAAAAAAACTTATAACAGATACTAACATTTAGTTTGATGGTTACAGGGTCTTAAACGTTTACGGAAGTGCAAGAGTTCGAACCATGGTGGGAGCAAAATGTAGACATTTTCAAGAATTAAGTGAGGGAGGTCTTGTGGGTGCCGGCTCGGGCGAACATGCGGGCGGATACTGACTCGGGCGGGCGGGCGGGTGGGGTTCAGGCGGGAGCGCATTTTTTTTTTCATTGCTAATTTAGCAACGGATTTAGCGACGAATTTATATCCGTCGCTAAATTTGAAAAATAATTAAATAAAATAAAATATTAATATATATTTATTAAATAATTAATTAATTTTGCGACGAATTTTGGAATTCGTCGCAAAATTTGAAAAATAATTAAATAAAATAAAATATTAATATATATTTATTAAAAAATTAATTAATTTTGCGACGAATTCCGAAAGTCGTCGCAAAATTAGCGACGAATTCTGGAATTCGTTGCTAAATTTGAAAAATAATTAAATAAAATAAAATATTAATATATATTTATTAATTAATTAATTAATTTTGTGACGAATTTTGGAATTCGTCGCTAAATTTGCGACGAATTTAGCGACTAAAAATTATTCGTCGCTAAATTTAGCGACAAATTTCTAATTTTTCGTAGCTAAATTTTTGCGACGCGTTATTAGCGACGAAAAATTTTTCGTCACTAATTTCGTCTCTAACGTTTTAGCAACGAATTTTTATTAAATTTTTGTTGCTAAATTTGTGGCTAAAAGCTGATTTTTTTGTAGTGCCGGGTCACATTCATGCACAACAAGGGTCACTGGTTAGTCAAAACAGTAACTAACTTTCTTTTTTCTTTTTTTTTTTGTTGTATGCTGGAATCATTAAGTTGGGAAAGAAGATTTGTACTACTAAACTATCCCCTTAGGGACATAACTAACTTTCTTCATGTGCCAATTGCCACGGAACATAATATGCATTAGGACACACATTTTTAGTAGTGCCAAGTACCATGTCAGAATACCGGACAGAGTATCTCTGCATGAGAAAGGCTTCATCCCTTGAAAGTGACGATAAAGCATTCAAAAAAGCATGCGAATGGATGCCTCCCGAGTATATTACCCTAATTCGTCAAAATCGTGCAGCACATCAAAAGTCCAAGAAAAAGAAAGGAAAGAAGGGCCCAAAATAAAGCTATCAAGGCTTAAGAAGCTGTCAAAAAATGGGCAGAATGTAGACCCAATTAGAAGCCCAAAAGAGGTCCTAAATGTGCTGGCCAATGAGGGTTTTTTAGTCCATATAATGAAGTATCAAAACACATTAAAAGGGCACAAGAAAACCTCATTCGCAGCGCAAGAAGAAACCCAAATAATGCAGGGGCAGAATGGATAAAATTTATAACAGTTAGTTTTTTGATTTATGTCTACCGGCAAGTTTTTGTGTCTACCGGTTAGTTCTTATGTCTACCGACTAGTTCTTGTATCTACCGACTAGTAAGCTCTTTTAAACTATAAATAAGTCCTCTCTTTTCGCTTGTGAGATATCTTGAAGTATTGTCTCCCTTAGCATAGATAGAGCATAGTCTTTCTCAAAGTGTTTTTATATATTCTTGAGTATTGTTTCAACAAAAGTATCTTGTATTTGATATTTCATCAAAGAATATAATTGAGTTCATTTTCACAAATTCAAACTCTCATTTTCTTTGTTATTCTTCAACTTTCAAGTACAAAACACAAATTTTTCAATCCATTGCTCAAATACAAAAACTCTAACTCAACCACCAAACCTTTCGCATTCTAAATTTCAATATGGTATCAAAGCGGGTTTCACTTCCTCTCCTCACTTCCAAAAATTACCCACAATGGGTGAAGATTATGCTAAGGCTCTTAATCTATACAACTCATTGGAGTATATACAAAATGAGCCATTTGATGCATCCAACTCCGATTTTGAGCAATGGAAGAAGAAGAACGATTACATCTTCTTGATGCTACTAAACTCGCTGGACAAGGTTCATCACATGAAGGTGGCCAGGTCATGTCTTCATGGAATTCTACTTGTCGGACTTGAGGAGGAGTATTGAAAGTGATGATAAAGCATTTAAGGAAGCATGCGAATGGATGCCTCCCGAGTATATTACCCTAATCCGTCAAAATCTTGCATAGCAAATGCACATCAAAAGTCCAAGTAAAAGAAGGGAAGGAAGGACAAAAAATGAAGCTACCAAGGCTCAAGAAGTTATCAAAAAATGGACAGAATGTAGACCCAATTAGAAGTCCAAAAAGAGGCCCTAAATGTGCTGGCCAATGAGAGTTTTTTATTCCACATAATGAAGTATCAAAACACATTAAAAGGACGCAAGAAAACGTCATTTGCGGCCCAAGAAGAAGCCCAAACAATGTAGGGATAGAATGGATAGAATTTATAACGGTTAGTTTTTTGGTTTGTGTCTACCGACTAATTTTTGTGTCTACTAGTTAGTTCTTGTGTCTACCGACTAGTAGGACCTTTTAGGCTATAAATAAATCTCCTCTCTTCATTTGTAAGATATCTTGGAGTATTGTCTCCCTTAGCATAGATAGAGTATAGTTTCTATTAAAATGTCTTTACATATTTTTGAGTATTGTCTCAACAAAAGTGTCTTGTATTTAATATTTTATCAAATCAATACAATTGAATTCATTTTCACAAATTCAAACTCTCATTTTCGTGGTTGTTCTTCAACCTTCAAGCATAAAATACAAATCCTTTAATCCATTGCTCAAATACAAAAACTCTAACTCAACCACCAAAATTTTCGTTCTCCAAATTTCAACATCATCAACCAAATTAATTGCAGAACTTGAAGTCCATCACTTGCCATAAGTCCTCCAAATTTCATTTATCTACCATATAAACTCCTAATGTTTTAAAAACTATGATAGTTGCTTTACTTGAAATATTATTGTTTTTTCACTTTTGTTGGAAGGAATGGTCGACAGCATTGTTCATGCACTGCCTAAAAATAATACTTCATAAAACCTTCCTCAACAAACAAGTTCGTTGTTCTGCCATCTTCACCCGCTTCTGAAGGAATAGTCATATCAAATGTCCAAATAAAGGAGCTTCAATTAACTCCAACTTCTAATCCTTAAAGAAGCAATCTGTCATAAAACACTACATAGAAATTATTGCTATACTAATAGGGCAAAGTTCAACTTACCACCCATATTTTGAATCTTCAGATAAAACATATAAGTATGGGATCAAATAGAGGCTCAACATTAAAATGGAGTTAACAATAATAGAAGCACTCACAATAATATGTATATTTATACAGATAATAGATGGGGAAAAATCTATACTCTACTACTTATACCCGCTACCAGAATCAAAAGGTGCAACAAATTATAACACATTTGTCAAGGCTAATAAACATATTATTTTAATCATAGAGAAAAAAGGGCATGAAATCCATGCACCCACTTCTCTGTGCAACTTTTGGATGCAATACATGAGAACGGCACTACAATTAAACCACTAAACTAGTATGGAAAAAAAAAGGAAAAAAAAAACCATGTATGGCTATGGGGACACTTAAGCACCTTATTTCAATGGAAAAATTAAAGTCTCTGAAGTCAATAGTCCATGATCCTGCTCTTATCATAAAGACTTCCTTATCATCTATCATATATGTGTTGAAATGAAGGAAAATTAGGGATCCTCTTTGTAAGCCATCAAAGGGACAGAATTTCCCTATTTTAGTCCACTCTATTCAGCCCATTTAGGGACCCAATTTGAGTCCTAAATAGGCTCAGCCTGTAGGCATCTGCTGGGTCCTTTAGGACCCATACTTGATCATCTCAAAGGGGCCCAAAATGGGCCCCAACAGCTCCTTCAAGGAGACGTTGGGACTGCCCCAACGGCTAGTAAAATCTAGCCATTGGGGACAGTCCCAGCTGCTAGAAAAGGAGAGCGCCCTCTCCATTCTTTTTTCTCTTCAGCTCTCTCTCTCCTCTTTGTCTATAAATAGAAGGCTCTTTGAAGGCACGAAGAAAATACTTCAAATTCTTGTATATTCTCTTTAAAATTTCAATAAAATGTCTAAAGGAATTTACTCTTTTTTGTTGTCTTTCATTCTAAAACTTCAACATGGTATCAGAGCAAATTTTGATACACTTCCGGTTTTGGTGATCCACCACCACAAATTAGCACTTCAATGTTTACTTCCATTGTTCTAGATTCTTCAAATTACAATGTATGGCAAGACACCATTAAGAGATTTTTAAATTTCTTCAATCTCGAAAGCCACATATTTGAAGATCCTATTGATGATACTGATCCTTTTTTTAAAGTATGGAAGAAGAGAGACGATCAAGTGGTAGTGTTTCTACCAATGTCTCTTGACAAGACTCACAAAGCAATGGCAACTTGTATTCCAAATGCAAAGGCTTTATGGGATCAAGTGCATGCTCTATATAGTCAAGAGACTAACATTGGCAGAATTTTTGAATTAAAGAAGAAGATTTTCAAAATCCAAAAAGGAGGTAAAGCTCTACCCGAATATTTTGAGGAATATAGGGATTTATAGAACGAACTCAATCTTCTAAGGCCTCCTACTTCAAATCTCAAGACCATACTCCAAAGAAATGATGAAGATGTGACCTTTGGTCTTCTTATGGGTTTAGGAGATGAGTATGCTTCAATTTGTCAAAAAATTATTAGAATGAAGACATTTCGTTCATTCCAAGAAATTCAATTTATGATTTAAAGAACTGAAACAAGTATGAGACTTGAAGAAGCAACCAAACTCAAACCCGAAGCTCAAGCCTTCAAATCTGTCCAGGAAGATAGTGCAGCCAATAAAGCTCAAAATTTTACAAGAATGGATGTATGCACTCATTGCAAAAAACCTGATCACAAAAGAGAAAAATGTTGGTTCCTTCATCCACATCTAAGGCCAAAAAACAGCAAAAAGGAGGGGGAGCAACTGGCACACGCCTAGCAGGTCTCCCAAGTTGCTATCCTCGAAACCGAGATAGAGGAAATGCAAAAGGAGATGAAAAAGCTCATGAACCAAGTTGCACTACATTCTGGTAACCATATATATTCATCTCATCTTGATAATTGGCTCATTGATTCTGGTTGTGATAATCATATGGTCAAAGATAGAGATAATTAATAAACTTATCCCACTTTCTAATCATAAGTTTGTCAAAATTGCTAATGGTGAAAAATTAAAGATTGATCACTAAGGTAAAGTTTAACTCCTAGGTAAGAAAACTAAAACTTTATATGTGTCTAAATTCAACTCTAACCTACTATCTATAGGCAAGATAACTAAAAATCGAAATTGCAAAGTCATTTTTGATCCTAATCAAGTTGTATTTCAGGATCTCAAAACGAATTACTTGATTGGCAAGGGGTATAGAAAGCACAACCTATACTATTTGGATCAAGAAAATCAAACTTTTGTTGTCCAAAATCAAGTGCATTCATTGTGACATGCTTGTTTAGGACATCCGGGGAACCTAACTTTGAAATGCCTATTTCCAAAACTAGAAGTAGAAGATAGGCATTGCAAAACTTGTGTACTTGGAAAGCAAACTAGAATGTATTATCCTATTTCAAACACAATATATAAGAATGCTTTTGAAATCATTCATTCTGATGTGTGGACTTCTCTCATAGTGTTCCATAATTGATTTAAATACTTTGTGACTTTCATTGATTACAAAATTATATACACTTGGATATATCTATTGGTGACCAAATTTGAGGTTTTTGAAACACTTAAGAGTTATTATAGATATGCGATCAAGCAATTCAATGCTAATATTAAAATCCTTAGGTTTGATCATGAGGATGAATACATTAGGCATGCATTGGAAAATTTCTTAGAAGAAAAATGAATCATTTATCAAAAGTCATGTGTTTACACTTCTCAACAAAATGGAATGGCCGAAAGAAAAAATAAACATTTATTAGAAATGGCTATAGCCATAATGTTCCATTCAAATGTCCCTAAGGAATATTGGAATGAAACCATAAAAACAGCAGCTCACCTTATAAACTTTATGCCCACAAATGTCCTAGGAGGAAAGTCCCTCTTATAGCTTCTTCTTAATAGGAAACCTAATATTTCTCATTTAAGAGTTTTTTGATGCACTTGCTATGTACATATACCAACACATTTTAGAAACAAATTATATGAAAAAGAAAGAAAATGTGTGTTTCTAGACTATTCCATATTTGAAAAAGGGTATAAATGCTATGATCCTTTGACTAACAAACTATACACATTTAAAAATGTGATATTTATGGAAAATGAGTCTTATTTTGCAGAAGTGAAGAACCAAGAACACTCAAGGGAGAAAGGTGACCAAGATCATTAGAATGTAGTACTTCCTATCATCAAAGATCCTCCTCAACTAAATGGAGAAGAAGAACCAATTCAAAGGGAAAATGATCATCCATCCAAAGAAGAATCGGCCTCTTCTCATTCGGATCATGAAACCGACCAAGAAGCGGGAGCTGATTTGGAACAAGGGCAAGTTTTAGAAGAACAAAATGATCATCCTCCTCTTCGAAGATCAACAAGGCTTAGACTTCCTCCATCGGAGTGGATGAGTCGAAGATATCCAATTTGTGACTATTATACCACCTCACATGTTTTCTTGAACCACCAATCCTTCATAAGAAACATAGATCAATATCAAGAGCCTAGAATCTCTGAAAAAGCCAAACATCATTCTCAATGGGTCCAAGTCATAAAGGATGAGCAAGATGCCTTAGCTAAGAATGGGACATGGGAAATATCATTACTTCTAAAAGGAAAAAAAATGGTAGGATGCAAATGGGTCTATAAGATCAAACATAAGAGTGATAGAAGTATTAATAAATACAAGTCAAGATTAGTGGCAAAGGGCTTCACTCAAGCATATGAAATAGATTACAAAGAGATATGTATCGGTGGCCAAGATAAATATAATTCGGGTCTTATTGTCACTTGCAATTAATCACTCTTGGCCAATATTCCAAATGGATGTAGCAAACGCATTTCTCCAAGGGGACCTGGAAGAAGAAGTATATATGGAAAGTCTGCGCTTGATCTTTTATAGGAAACAAGGAAGTTAGGTGTCAAGCCCGCATGTATTCCCATCAGCTCCTCCTACGGTCTCAAAGATGATGATGAAGAGTATGAAGATGAACAAAGATATCAAAAGCTTATAGGAAGATTAATCTATCTTACCATAACTCGGCCGGACATTTCATTCGCTGTGAGTCAAGTAAACCAACACATGCACAAGTCAAAGAGAAAGCATTGGAAAGCTGCAGAAAGGATTCTCCATTACCTAAAAGGCACTCCAGGCATGGGAATTTGGATGAAGGAAAATAACAACTCAGAAATCATAAGTTATTGTGATGCGGATTAGACTGTAGACTCGAAAGATAGGCAATCTATCTCAGGGTATTGCATGTTTGTTGGAGGAAATCTAATGGCATAGAAAAGCAAAAAACAATATGTAGAATCAAAGTCAAGTGCTGAGGCGAAATATAGAGTTATGGCTGCCGCAACAAGCGAGATAGTCTGGTTAAAGACTCTTATTGAAGAACTTGAATTCTCCATCATAACCCCTATTAATCTTCATTGCGATAATTAATCGGCAATTCACATAGTTTCAAATCCGGTTTTTCATGAAAGGACAGAGCATATCGAGATAGATTGTCACTTTGCAAGACAAAAGATTGAAGAAAAACTTATCACTTCTAGCTTTACAATGAGTGATTATCAAGTTACTGATATTCTCACCAAACCGGAAACTATAAAACACATCCTCAAAAATATAGACAAATTAGGTATTATAAATATATACATACCCAACTTAAGGGGGAGTGTTGAAATGAAGGAGAATTAAGGATCCACTTTGTAAGCCATCAAAGGGACAGAATTTTCCTGTTTTAGTCCAATCTGTTCAGCCCATTTAGGGACCCAAATTGGGCCCTAAATGGGCTCAGCCTGTAGGCATTTGCCGGGGTATTTGCCGGGTCCTTTAGGACCCAGACTTGATCACCTCAAAGGGGCCCAAAATGGGCCCCAACAGCTCCTTCAAGGAGCCGTTGGACTGCCCCAATGGCTAACAAAATCTAGCCATTGGGGACAGCCCCAACTGCCAGAAAAGGAGAGGGCAGTGCCCTCCCCATTCTTTTTTCTCTTCAGCTCTCTCTCTCCTCTTTCTCTATAAATAGGATTTCTAGTGGCTCTTTGAAGATATGAAGAAAATACTTCAATTTCTAATATATTTTCTTTGAAATTTCAATAAAAACTTTTGAGAAATTCACTCTTTGTGTTGTCTTTCATTCTAAAAGTTCAACTATACGTAGAGAATGACTTAGTCAACCTCTCATTTCATACATAGTGAAGGGCAATTCAAGTGAGAAATACCTTGTTAAAAGTTCCACCGCCATTGATCAATATCAACTCCGAGTATTTAAAAAAAAAGCATTGGATATAGGAGAGGAAACAAGTAACAGTGAAAATTGAGACGCATGAAATTAAGTACTTACCCGCATGGCACTAGGAAGGGTAGCAATATGAATAATACGAGCTCCTGAAAGACTAGGAAATACTGTGTCCTGAAATTGCTCGCAAAATTTCCATGGTATTTGATCTCCAGAGGGTTAATGACCCTCACTTGAGCTTTTCGTTGTAGATTTACGAGGAATCTGTCCTTCAAGACAGATCTGCAATCAAATGATGGCAATAGGATATTTGATATCGAGCAGCATAGGCCATCACTTTTATTTATTCCAGTATAGCCGAAGAAAATTCCAATACTAATTCTTTAAAAGCACAAAAAAAAAGGCCAAGAGATTTTAATCAGACAAACCAGAATTTTTACCCTCGAATAGGGAACACATCTGCAAAACCTGGACTTTCAGAACTAGACGAACAAATTGAATACAAGGTCCGGCTTCAAATAATTACCAACCAGAACTTTCAACCCTCAAATAGGGAGAAAAGAAGCTATACACATATAAACTAGCCGCCCTCCTGTTTCAGAACATTGAGCATACTCTGAAAACCTGTTGAATATGCTACCTTCTAAGGTGCGAAAGTTAGAATATTAGCCCTAGACCTTTCTGAGATCCCTCCCATTTTTCACATTTCAGACATCATGTGGGCCACAAATTCATGACAATAAATTGGCGACCAGGATTTGAACTTATGCTGAAATTAATGAACCAGAACTGGTTGAACCTTTTTCTCATTAGACAAGGCCAAGGCCAAACTAATTTATCTGTCTGTACAGCAAAAAGCGTCAAAACTTAGGCTATAAGGGTATGGATCCAATGTCGCATAAAGTGGTTCATCTAGCACATAACACAGTATTTGAATAGCCATTAGTCATGTACTGTAGGACAGTTATCAAAACAGTTGGGCACAAGAAGACACCATATCTGTGTCCATCCATGTCTGCATTCAATAACAGTTTAGGAAGTTTCTTTTGTTTATAAAATCTAAGAACTACTGCCCATCGTAAGGCTTTTGGTGTTTCCAATGATTGTTGTACATTCAAGTCCAAACACAACCATGATATAGAAATAATAAACTAAACTAGCACAAAGACGTTCACCTGTCCAAAATTCTCGAAGCTGCCATTCCTGGCATCCCATGTGCAGGCTGAAACACTATATTCATGTTTGCTCGAAAAAAGAAAACCATTTTGCAGCAGTACTTGTATGCTCATGGAAAAGTATCAAGAAGTACTTGATGCAATGACTCAAAAATTATGCAACAGGACTACAAAGAGAAATATTGAGACCATTCATAAGCATGATTTATCATGTTAAAAGGATAGGCAGAAACCTGGATGGTGCACAAAATATCAGGAAGCTGATTTTTGGATTCATCAGCAGGCCCTGCATGTAAAAGCTGTTATAGGACCTCATTATTCAAAATAAGCATAAAGAAACAAAGCAGTGCAGAGCAGACTTATACCAAGTGACACAAACAAGTGGTGAGCTGGAGCATCGGCCATTAGCTGTAAGTCATTTGGAGAAATTTTGTAATAAGATGCCATATAAAGGGCCATCATTTGCTGCGAATGTAGAAATGCAGAAATTAAATAATGGGGGAAGAGGAGAGAGAGGGAGAGAGCATCAAATGACTATATATCTACCTGCAAAAATAACTCACTTTCTTTATGGTTAGAGAAGAGTGTATCACGGTTGACATAGTAGAGATCACAATCTCTTGCAGGAGGTAGCCTACCAGCGCAAAAGAGGCATCAATGAAGACAACAGCGTTACATCCCTTGTTTGTCTTTTGATGTTTAACTTTCAAGTCTTACCTACTAATGGCGGGAACAGAATGTGTAGCAGCCAAGCACAACAAAAAAGAATGGAGCTAGGATTCAATTGGATCACTGGAAGCATATCTAATAGACTCAGTCAGTTCTATCTTTTTGAAAAGCCGACCTACAGACCAAAGTCAACAAATTGACTAGATTTTTCTTAACACTGGCTTAATAGAATTAAAACATCAAGATTACCAATTGTATAAACAACAAGCACACTGCATACATACAGGCATTTGATCAAGAAAAAAAAGGTATCACTCGTATTGGAAGTGAAGATATACCGATCAAAGGTTTCTTGGCACAGTGGTTTTAAAGGGTATGATAATGTTTTCTCGAGTCGTCCTAAAAGTGGTTTGGTTTTTTGGAGGTGGGTATGGTTTTTTGATGCTCTCAGTTTTTGATGAGTTTTTCGAATGTTTTCTGATCGTCGATTTCTACTGATTGTAATGAATGCACAATTGAAGCTTAAATAGGCGTAGGAAAGATTCAGAAGTTATGGCGTACGAATTTGCCAAAAGTATTGATGCATTGTGTGTGTGTGGGCAAGGAATCCCATAAACCAAAATTTGTGTTATGTGGGACCCAAGGTGAAATTTTATCAAAAGAAATGCCTTAAAAAAGATGTGGGACCCACGAAAGTATGTTTGCCAATTATGGTGGCTAGAAATCCGAATAAGGTTTTGTTTTGGAATTTAGTTTTGTTTTGAAAAAGGATAGGAATGGAATATAGGGGACCCGCTTAATTTTGACAAAATTCGAATATGTAAGATATTCGGATTTGGGTAACTGTACAAAAATTCTTTCTGAAAAAGAAAAAACTCAAAAAATAATTTCGAGTGAATCGTTGTATACGGACGGTAACATTTGTATCCAATAATGGATGATTCATAAGAATAAAGGATTAGTGCAAAAGTAATAATTACAGAGATTCTTCCATTAAAAGAAAACTGAACATTCTCGTAAAAGAATAAACTTACTATTTCTAGTCTAAATTATCTGTTGCGGCATTTTCGATTCTGTATCTACTGATTGTGGGCTTAATGGCTGTGTCGGTGTTGTCATTGATTCGATTTTTAATGGTGATGGAGTTGTCTTGAAAAGATTGTCTGCTCTAACTGCCTTAAAATACTGAAATAAATTTGGAATTCGATGAATGAATCCTGTCCAAGGAGTTCGATATGATCTTTCTCCATAAAACTTGAATATTCTGATTTTAGCAAACAATTCATATTCGGTATCTGTCTGCATTAGTGTTCTCATTACTCTCCATTCGTTTTGCTGTGATTCAAGATTATCGATCATTGTTGGTGACGTGTGGTAGAAATGATTCCTTTCTGATAAATACATTATCATTCGATCATGGAAAGTATAGTCCACTGTCACATGATGTCGTGCGTCATCAAGATAATTTTCAGAGAATCCCGATGGTATAGAGTCAATGATTAGGGCAATATTATTGACGTCCATCTTTCTGAAAAGATAATTAACTATATGTGAAATTATCCAATATTTAGTATCATTTGGGGCAAAATGCTTAAGTTGTTTTGGATGACTAATTATGACTACACTTAATACTCTCATTTCTAATAAGTTAATAGGTGAGAGTTTTAAACCATTAGTTTCTAAATTAGGGTTATATTCGTTCATGTCTAAACAGAAACGAGCAATGGTAAAACTTTCACTGCGGGTTATTCCATTATTAAGATATAAATTTTCAGTAATTATCCTACAGCCTGGAAAATGTCTATATCTAAATCCTATTTACTAAGTAATTCGTAATTTTTACAAATATTCTATTTTCTTAGCATAAACTGTTTTATTTTTTATATCATCAACTACTTCTACTGGTATTTTGGAATAATATTTAAATTGTAACTGTTTCGGTTTTTTTTTGTAAATTTCTTTTTCCCAAAAAATTTTCAATTTATCATTTTCATTTAGAATTACTAATTTCTCTTGCTCCAATTTTTCTCTTTCCATTCGTAACTTTTCTAATTTTACTTTCAACATTTCATTTTCAACTTTGATGGTGGCTATTGTAACTGGTGTAAAGGGTTGAAATATATGACTATGTTCAGGACTATGACGGAGTTGACTAGTATGGTAATGATTACTAAATTGTGAGTTTAGGAAAGTAAAGGTTTCACATAAAGCAATGATAGAGTTATAAAAGGTTTTTTATATTCAGAACTAGTTCATGTACTGTTGGTCCAAACGTTGTCTATCAAACATTTCTGTGGTTGTTCATGGGCCAATAGTTTCCTAATTTGAAAAGATTTTGATGGATGAACTGTAATAAGTCTAATAAGGCCATATTGATAAGTCTGATATGTTTTTGGGCTTTCTGAGCATTGTTGTTGTCTGAACATTCCGTAATGTGCCATTTCCTGTTACACAAAAATATTACATGAATTTGAACTACTATAAATTTTCAAACTATTTTGAGCAAAAATTTGAAAAACTATGTGCTACTTTGAGTTTTTCACTATTACATATTGTCAGTAAGCAAATGCTGTCATGGATGTCGAACATGCGCTAATCTATATTTCAAATCTGCAAACATTTCATCTAAATCTCATGCGGTAGTCCTAATACATTATTAACATCTATGAGATTTGTTATGATCTCTATTTCTATTTTGAGTAACTTCTCCTGTAAGCGTAAGAGTTGTATCACAAATATTTCTTGCAAATATTAAAAAAGTCAGATAATATACAAGTATCTGTAAAAAGAGTAATCAAAATTTTCATCGAACTATGATATTGTCAATTTCATATTGTAGAGTTTTTCACTTAAATTGTTTCATTGGCACATAAAGTCATTACATATTTTGTCAATTTACGATCCCAATAAAAATATTTTTCTAAATCCATTATCTTTCTTGCTTTTTTCATTTCTTCTTTAATTATTTTGATATCTCTACGTTTCTGATAAATTTCATGTCTAATCTTGGTAATTGTCTTCATCTGCATAATCAAAATCAGTGTCAGTATATTCACAAAAATGAGACTTTTCATATACAAGTCGACTTAAATAATCTGCTATCATATTATTGTTTCCTTTAATATGTTCAATATTTATCTTATATTCATTTCCTTGTATAATATTTATAAAATTAATCCATCTACAATTGGCTAAACTTTTTTCATTTTTGAGTTTATAGAATTTAACTATTGTTTCGCAATCTGTTTTGAAAGTAAATTCTTCTACTAAATATATCCTAAAACCATAAACCAAAGTTTGTGTTATGTAGGACCCAAGGTGAAATTTTGTCAAAAGAAATGTCTTAAAAAAGATATGGGATCCACGAAGGTATGTTTTGTCAATTATGGTGGCTAGAAATCCAAATAAGGTTTTGTTTTGGAATTTGGTTTTGTTTTGAAAAAGGATATAAATGGAATATAGGGGACCCACTTGATTTTTGATAAAATTTGAATATGTAAGATATTCGGATTTGGGTAACTATGCAAAAATTCCTTCTGAAAAAAAAAAGACTCAAAAGATAATATTCGAGTGAATCGTTACACATGGGTGACAACATTTGTATCCAATAATAGATGATTCATAAGAATAAAGGATTGACGTAAAAGTAATAATTACAGAGATTCTTCCTTTAAAAGAAAGCTGAAAATTCTTATAAAAGAATAAACTTATTGTTTCTAGTCTAAAGTATTTGTTGCGACATTTTTTATATTTGTAGCTACTGATTGTGGGCTTAATGTCTGTGTCAGTGTTGTCATTAATTTAATTTTTAATGGTGATGGAATTGTCTTGAAAAGATTGTCTGCTCTAATTGCCTTGAAATGCTAAAATAAATTTGGAGTCTGATAAATGAATCCTGTCCAAAGAGTTCGATAAGATCTTTCTCCATAAAACTTGAATATTCTGGTTTCAGCAAACAATTCATGTTCGGTATTTGTCTGCATTAGTGTTCTTATTGCTCTCCATTCATTGTGCTGTGATTCAATATTATCGATCATTGTTGGTGACGTGTGGTAGAAATGATTCATTTCTGATAAATACATTATCATTCGATCATGGAAATATTATCGTGCGTCATCAAGATAATTTTTAGAGAATCCTGGTGATATAGAGTCAATGATTAGGGCAATATTATTAACGTCCATCTTTCTGAAAAGATAATTAACTATATGTGAAATTATCCAATATTTAGTATCATTTGGGGCAAAATGCTTAAGTTGTTTTGAATGACTAATTATAACTATACTTAATACTCCCATTTCTAATAAGTTAATAGATAAGAGTTTTAAACCATTAATTTTTAAATTAAGGTCATACTCGTTCATGTCTAAATAGAAACGAGCAACGGTAAAACCTTCACTATGGGTTATTCTATTATCAGGATATAAATTTTCAGTAATTATCCTACAGCCTGAAATTTGAAAATATCTATGTCTAAATCCTATTTGCTGAGTAATTCGTAATTTTTGCAAATATTCTATTTTCTTAGCATAAACTCATTTCTTTTTTATATCATCAACTACTTCTACTGGCATTTCGGGACAATATTCAAATTGCAACTGTTTCCGTTTCTTTTCATAAATTTCTTTTTCCCAAATTATTTTTAATTTATCATTTTCATTTAGAATTACTACTTTCTCTTGCTCCCATTTTTCTCTTTCCATTCGTAACTTTTCTAATTCTACTTTCAACATTTTATTTTCAGCTTTGATGGTGGCTACTGTAACTGGTGTAAGGGGTTGAAATATATGACTATTTTCAAGACTACGACGGAGTTGACTAGCATGGTAATGATAACTAAGTTGTGAGTTTAGGAAGACAAAAGTTTCACATAAAGCAATAATAGAGTTATAAAAGGCTCGTTTATGTTTAGGACTAGTTCCTGCACAGTTAGTCCAAAGGTTGTCTATCAATCATTTCTGTTGTAGGTCAAGGGCCAATGGTTTCTTAATTTGAAAAGATTTTGATTGACGAATTGTATTAAGTCTAATAGGGCCATAATGATAAGTCTGATATGTTTCTCGGCTTTCTGGGTCTTGCTGTTGTCTAAACATTCCGTAATGTGTCATTTCCTATTACACAAAAACATTAAATGAATTTGAATTACTATAAATTTTCAAACTACTTTGAGCAGAGAGTGCTAAATACAAAAGGAGTTAGAACATGTGCAGACCAGAAAGGAAACAGTCGCATGTATTTCTTTGGGACAGCAGAGCAAAGCAAATAAGTGCTGCAGTAACCTGAATGGTCAAGCATTTTGGAGTCTAAGAAAAGATGAGCATACTATTCCCTGTGGAATTAAGTATCCTGCATGCCAGATTTGATAAATAATACCAATATAACAAAATAAGAAAACTAACATTTCAGAAAACATAATCATACTCACCAATAGAGAGGATATGAAAGAAAGCTAGCAAAAGACATTACCATAATTCTCCTGCAAGGCTACCTATCACGGGCAACTGCTATGTGCATTGCAAGTTTCCTTGCAACATCATGTTCCTCTTGATTTAATATTGTATCCAACCCCTCCGGCACATCCGCAGCAACTCCTTTCATCAAGAAAAATGGATGGTCACATATTTTTTTAATATCTTCTACAAGAAAATGACAACTTATTGTCTCTTTCAGACACAGGAAAGCTATTTAGAGCATCTGATAAACAATTTTGTATCATGTAAAAGGCAGAAAACTACACAAGCACATATGAACAAGAATGCATCGGCGTGCAATGGACAACTATTTCAACATGAAGTCAAGATGAACAGCTTAAAATCATCAACAGATTAGAAAAATGAAACATATAAAAAATTAGACTCTCTAATACTCTTAACTATTGTGGTATTTTACATGATAAATAGAAGAAAAATAGGTATCAGATTCAAAGTGCTGAAACG
The DNA here is from genome assembly GCA_033439265.1 of Dillenia suffruticosa. Taxonomy (NCBI): domain Eukaryota; kingdom Viridiplantae; phylum Streptophyta; class Magnoliopsida; order Dilleniales; family Dilleniaceae; genus Dillenia; species Dillenia suffruticosa. The sequence continues at coordinate 8,265,904 of JAVTVX010000027.1, forward strand.
AATAAATAGATGATAGGAGAGAGATGATGGGAGAGAGCCCTATACGGGTTTAAGCCCAAAATATATTCAGGACGTCTTTATAATTTAAAATAAAACTCTAAGATCCAAACAGTGTTATCATGCTAGCAACATTCTTAGATCTAACCAGTGGTAAAATCTCCCAAAAGCCAAGCAACAATAGCATTGCTTCACCACTCAACATGACATAAAAGCGGTTATCTAGGAAAGAATAGCACTACAAGTGCAATAACTATGCCATTAGTGCAGCCAGGCCATCCAATCCATCATCCAATCCAAAAAAAAAAAAAAAAAAAAAAAAAAAAAACTGATAAAATTCAAATATATGCCAAGACTAGCAACTAGTACAAAAAGAAAGTCCACCACTACTCTGCTGATAATAACTGCATTGGCTCCAATTCAGGCTGGTGCTCAATGTTAACGTACATAGGAATAGGTTCTGTACCTAACTTTACCACTGAACATGACATACAAGCAGTTAGAAAGATTAGCAATACGTGTGCAAGAACAATACCATTAGTGCAGCCAGACCATCCAATCCAAAAAAAATAAAAAAATTGATAAAAATCAAATATATACCAAGAATAGCAACGACTGCGAAAAGAAAGTCCACCACTACCCTGTTGATAATAACTGCATTGGCTCCAATTTAGGCTGGTGCTCAATATTAACGTACATAGGAATGGGTTCTCTACCTAACTTTAGATTCGGTGGGATTCATAAAACATTACCAAGAAAAATTGAAGTCATATGAATATTAGTTTATTTAGAAAAATTATATATGTTTATACATGAGCATGTAGATTGTCCAAATAGTTATATATATATATGTGCATGTATTTATAAATTGATGTGCTTGAATTTTAAAATACGAATGATCCAAGCAAGCCAGGTTAAAGAAAACATCTCACCTAACTGCGATTAAGAGTGTGCACAATTTACCCATCTAAGCTGAGTTGCACATTTTTATCATCATAAGCAACATTATTCACAAATAATATGGTGAGATGAGTATAAGACTCACATGAACAATGCGATGAATTCACAGCCTGAACCATATTGATGAAGAGAAAGACTCACCTCCATTTTAAGAAACAAAGATTAAAAGATATAGCGGGTACAATAAATACCAGTGAACAAAGCATGGACGAGCACAAGAAAATGAGAGGAGAAGAAATGTCAGCCTCAGGTTTTCTGAGGTGGAGCTAGCCAGTTAAATGCAATAACTTTCAACTTGGCTAATTCAAAAGCAATCTAAAGAAATTCAATCACAACTTAAATGCTGGTTAATGGAAGTCATCCATCCAAGAAATCAGAGAAACCAAGTAATAAGTGAAAAAATGCACTCAATTACTCCCCTATTTAACTACTGCAAGTAGTCAAAGACATCCTCAAGTAATACTACAAGAAGCATTCTAGCCCAAACAAGGGTCAGCACATATTGGTCAAAACAACCCTTATATGCTGTGCATCTAAAGGCAGATACGACGGGCAGCTAATTTTACTCCCTCAAGTAAGTGACCAAATTTTATGCCTTCACAAACAGTGAGAGCAATTATTACCAATGTCTCTATTGGGCCATCTGACGCGCCATTAGCATGTCATTAAAAGATAAAAATTGCCAAATATCAAAGTAGAAGTCAATATGACACCACTGGCATGCTTTGCAAAGCTCATTCTTCTACGAGCTAGAAGGGAGTTTCCAAACCTCAACATTCACCACTTTCTCTGAACAACAATATTGTAGAATTGCATGTTGAAAGAAAGGTCTTTTAACATACTAGGAGCACTATCAAGGCCATGTTATGTTAGCAGAATACTGATTTTCTTCTTCACTTGCTTTAGTTGAATTCATGACTGCCAGTAAGTCAACAGTGAGTCTCCCTATTTCTGACAACTATGCTGAAGGCTTCTGCCAAGAAGAAATGTCAATTCCATCACATGCTCGGTGTTTGGGAGCATTACTCTATTTCTCCATTGCATCTCGGTACATTACCCCTAGTACATCCATTTCTTTACGAATGGAACTTGTAAAATTTGCTCTTGGTACATCCACTACTCTTGGTGATTGCCATCATCCTTGCTCTCATTGCGTCCTTGCATCCTTTTGAAATTTACCCCTCGGTGGTTGTGAATGTAGTTATGTAGATTTGAATCTTGGCTCACCCTCTTCCCAAAAAGCTTATTACCACCATACCACTCAAACTCTTTGATCATATAACACCCAATATATATTTTATCTCATATTTTTTAAATTTACAAATTTTTAATACCTTGCTCATCACCCAACACCTTCTCTCAACAAAGCAAAATTCTTAGTATTTAAACCCATAGGGTGGACCTTCCCAATAACCTCAGCTCAACATCAACAACTTGGATTCAGTAAATTTTATTCACAGCCTACTATTACTTTGTCAATGCTTTAGTACTTCTAATAAATTGCTCTTATCTAAAATCTTGCATTATGTACATCTTGACAATAATATTCATATTCTACATATTTTGTCACTTTTTCATTACATCTTGACTAACCACAGTTTGCGCTCTTATGCCTATAAGGCTTTAGTCCACCTTTTTTTTTCTTTTGTAGACACAATCGCTCGGCTCCATGCCTCACAAAGATTCCACATTCAAGATGCAATGCCTCCGAGTACTATCGGCACAATACCTGGTATCCTACTTATACTCAAGGCGCAACACCTCTGCGTGTCATCGGCGCAACACCTAATAGACTACTTACATTCAAGGTGCAACGCCTCCAAGTACCATTTGCACAACACCTGGTATGCTACTCACATTCAAGGCACAACGCCTCTGAGTACCATCATTATAATGCCTAGTACACTACTCACCTTTAAGGTGTAATGCCTCCGAGTACCATTTGCGCAACGCTTTGTATTCTATACACATTCATAGTGCAACACCTCCATAGTCTCCCGGCTCAACGCTAGGGACATTCTCTCGGCTTCAAAACGTAACATGGGTTCTGAACCCTTTCTCTCAGTTTTCTATTTATATATAGGCCCTAGAGCCCCGGACAGGATCTAATTCCCTTTCTCTTGGTCTTTTGTATAATGTAGGCCCTGGTGCCTGGATGGGTTTTAACTCCCCTTCTATCGGTTTTTTATTTAACATTGCTACTACTGTATCGAATGAAATCCAACTCCCTTTCTCTCGACACTGCATCATGCCTGTTGCAATATCGCCTCTATGTATGCTCTCTGGGCTCTGATACTTAATAGTCTTTCGGCTTTGATACAAGATAAGGGTTCTAACACCATCTCTCGCGCCTATTGCAATATCGCCTCTATGTATGCTCTCTGGGCTCCGATACTTAATAGTCTTTCGGCTTTGATACAAGATAAGGGTTCTAACACCATCTCTCGTGACTACAAGACCTTTTGAGATAACTCAACACTTATGTCACTTTATCTCAACACAATCTACTTTCTTATTAACCAAATTCTTATATATCATGTAAGCACATTACACAATGGCAACTAGCAAGCATCTTTTTATTTCATATAAATTCTTATACATCATATAAACGAAATACAACAGACACGGTAGCACTAACCTCTCATACTTACTAAGAGTCTCATCGCACTAGCAAAACATGGACTCTTGGACACCCCATCTCTCTCAAAACAACATCTGCTATCATCTCCTATTCAATCTCTCTTTTCCTCTAGCACACAACCGAGACATTACCCAAAATCTGATTAAGTACAGCTAACTTCTGCTTTTCGTAACACAAGCACTCTACACTCTCTGCCACTACTCGGTCAAACAATCTCGCTCAAGTCCCTCGACCTCTTCAGTTACTACAAAATAATTCACATTATGCAATGGGTTTAACACCCTTCACAAAACCCACAAAGTGACCTCTTGGCTGCCGGACCTCCTGGTCAGTCCTTCCTTGGCCTATATTGTGCCAGTTGACCCTCTCGGCCTTACCCCCCAGAAAGGCAACCGATCCTCAGCTGCTCTTTCACTTTGGTCCTCAGTCCGCGGGATCCTCGGCTATCCCGTTCCTCAACGGATATGTCCTATTAGTACGATAATGACTTCTTATAACATCATGATTAAAATAAGCACATGAAGAATATCCCATGGGCATCAAACGTCTTCAAGCACAATGTAAACATGATATGTAACTCCTAACTTGGTATACACAATCTACACTCCTTGGCGCAATGCCTCAAACTCTCTCTTGGTGCAACACCAATGAACTTCCTTGACGCAATGCCATCATATGATCTCTTGGTCATTTGACCTTTCAGTAACATATTTCACTCTTTCTTCTGTAATTCACTCTATTCCTAATACCATTTTTCCAAAATGCTATTAGGAGCGGGAGCAAATGATAGTACTCGGCTTAACAGGAAGGTGACACAGGACTATAACTACCGGCTATCCTCAATCTTTATTTTATCTACTCTTACTGACTTGTGCAGGTTTTCCACCCGAGAAGATTCGGCTAATACTCTCAGCACAGGCTCCCCATTCGAGTAAAAAAGCAGGTATCTGTGGGGTTAAAAATCACCTTCAACAGGTTCCAACATATACCTATTCGTATAAATTTCTCTCATCCACAATCTGGTCATAACCAATATCTTGCAATTGTTGAAATACAAGAGAATCTCAATAATAAAATTTCATGCACAAAATCATGAAGCACACCCCTCCCTGATGAGGAAAGATTCAACTACCAATCTAGTTCACTATGCATGTCATATATGTAAATTGTTGGGTAAGCCTAATGAATCCATAAATAGGAATTCAAACCAGACTGCCCTACAAATTAGATAAGGAGTCATATAGCATCAAGAGTTATAAGGAGAAAGGCCTTGTACACAAGTGTATCTTGCAATGCTAGGAGAAGAATATGGCACGGATCAAAAAGAGTTAAAAAATAATACTTTGGATGTCAGTTGAAGCAAAACTGAAAAATGAGAAAAATTAAATTATTTGTCTAAAGTATTATCTCATGTCTAATTTTAAGATAATTTAAGATCCACCATTTTTTTTCCAAGTACAAGATTCAAAACTGAGAACATAAGCTAATTAGTTCATAAATATGAAAGATTAAAAAGATTTGTTTGATCAAACCAGAAGCGAAGCGCATCCGTTGTTCCTTTAGTTCAGCACCACACTCTTTTCCCTTTTGCCTTCCTCATCCATGCCAATGTTATCATCCTTGCTCCTACAACCCATCAAAAAAATGAAGAGGTCAAAAGAGAAAATGGGGAGAATAATTCCAATTTAAAAGTTGTCGGACTAGATTCTAACTTCCTCCCACTGTTATCTGATCACAGCCCAACAAAAGAGTAGGAGATGGACAATTGATGAGATGCAAAAGAATAACCTTATGATGTAGACCAACTTCCGATTGTTTAAGTCTCACGCATTCTGCTTCACAAAGCAGCTTTACAAGACTTAAGTATCTGTTTTCGAGAACTGGTGATCAGCAGTTTATGCTTCGAGGAATGGAAAATTTTGGAATAGCTTTCTCAAGCTCAAAAGAAGGATAGAACCTTACAATTAGAGCAACTAGGAAATAAATGCATTTATTCTAAATGATTCAAATATGTTAAGATTTAATCCAGAAAGATGATAAAAACCAAATGTATGCCAAAAACTAGTGCACAAAGAAAGTCCATCACTACCCTGTTGATAATTACTGCAGTGGCTCCACATTCAGTCTGATGCTCAATGTTAACGCCCATAAGAATAGGTTCTCTACTGAACTTTAGAACCGCTGGGACTTTTATGGCAACTGTACCAAGAAAAATTGCAGTCATGAGAACATTAGTTTACCAAGACAAATTTTATGTGTTCTCAAACCATGATGATAAAGAAAATGATATTGCTCATAGGGGAACAATTGTTGCACTCTGTGGTCATGACTCGGAAGTAAATTATTTGAACAAGGGCTTCCATGGGAACTCCAAGAACGTTACTGCCATTATTCTTACTGTCTGACTTTATGCATGTATCGGTACATGTCTGGAACTCGTTTGATGTAGTGCTAGTTACTCTGACCAAGACTTTAATGCTGCACCAGTTTTGAACACAGGAATGCTGATAAATACTCTTTGGAGAATGCTTAAATTACTGCTTGCCTATATTGAACTCACAGCACAAATGGCAGATTCATAGCTCTGTACACCAGCAATATAAAACTTATAACCTGCACACTGTCAATTCTTCTATCAAGGCCCTAACCATGATCTTCAATGTTTTCTGGCAAAAGAATTAGCAAACGTGATTCTGTTTCTCTTTTTTGACCAAGGTCGTTTCTTGTTGTGGCCATCAGTTGGAAATTTTGGTGCACTTGGGTAATGAGATACTAGATAAGCTTTCTCCAAGGAGAAGAAAGAAATCATTGTTTCCACAATAGCAACGCACAAGCCACAAAAAAGAACCTATTAAAACATGCTTGTAACTCAGAACTAAAAGAGCACATAAGAAAAAAAATCTCGTGGCATTATTTTTGACATGCATGAACTAATCTCTATATATGCCAATATTTGTTCTGACAGACAAAGGGCTACATCATTTACTCCCCAAAACAGACCCCAGGGTCCAAAAACTAAGTTTCTTTTGCACCAAATGAGTGTGACTAGAAACCTTAAATAAGATGTCCAAATATGTGAGCTGCGATATAAAAGTTTCAGATATATCATGATTCCCCCACAGCTCTCTTGACCAGAAAGTTTTAGATGTGTAAAGAGATCAGTGGACATCAATTGAGGTCACATTTTGTTATGCAGACAACCACTTTTTGCATTTTCAATTTCTATCCATTGAGAGAAAGTGATAATACTTCAAGAAAGTCAAGTCCAATCTCTACAAGAATCAGGATGTTAATAGAGCATATTAGTAAGATCGAGGTAACAAGAATCAGGATGCCATGTGTAGAGCATGTGTTCTATGATGAGCATGTGTTACTCTTTGTTTTGGGTATGTAGGAGAGGTAAGCAACACAAATAATGTCCCTGAAGAGAAGGTTACACACCTGAAAAAGATGCAACATAAGCAAGAAGCTAGACTACCGCAATGAAAAGCACTTCATTTGTTAGTGACTTGTCATGCCTAAGCACTTCATTTGCTACAAATTGGAAGTGTTACCTCAACAAGGAAGAAAAGGGGATCGGAAAACCCTAAAGACATGACAACTTTAGTCAAGTGAACTAACAAGACCTGCTTATTGGTCGGAAGGATGTTAGTCCAAGCAAACATGGATCTACATAATCAGCTATGTATCTGGTACAAAGAAACAAGGGAGAATACAAAATTAATCAGAGGTACGAAACAATGTTAATAAATAGTGTAGTGCATTCTAAATTCTCTACACAAAGTCTCTTTCTTGTATTGCAAATATCAGCAGTGAGCACAGGTTTCCCTCCCAATTTGCAATGGATTCACCGCAATTTCTAACTGCTTCAACATCTAACATGAAAGTGTATAAAAGTTAAAGCTCATGCAAGTATTAGTTTTGCAACAAAAAATTGAAAATATCATACTTAATAAAGAAAAATGGTAGTGTACATACATGTATGGTTGCACTCTCAATTGCAGCCTACACAAGCATCTCTAGGGAGAGCATAATAACATGACTCTCACAATTCTTCCTCTCCAACTGCATTAGGCGTATCACTCTAGTTATCACATCCTGATGTCTGCAATCCTGAAAGCAACTTAGGGATAGTAATGGAAATTGTGAATTGCTTTGTTGTTCAACTAAAGCTAAGTAGAACACTGAAGAAACCCTAATTAAAATTGTCAAAATCTCATGTCTGACTCTAAGATAATTATGAGATTACACCATATTTCTCAAAGCAATCAAGATTGGATACAAATGTTCTGTATCAAACAAACAAACTCTGACAACCAAAAAAATGGAAGAAAAATAATGAAGTTTTTAAAAAGAAATTCTGGATCAAAGCAAAACAAATGCATGGCCTCTTCTGCAAATTCAGCCTCACTCTTTTCCCTCTCAATGTCAATAATCCTACACATGATCCAAGTTACAAGAGTGTGCAATATAATAGGGCGAACAAATTCAATTTCAAAAACAAGGGCCAAATTCAATTCTAACTTTAAATTTCAATTATGAAACAAAATGTGCATAATCTATTACCTAAGGAATTCTTGGTGGCCGTGAAAATGATGAAGCCATGGAAAGAGAAGACTCCCATCAAAAGCACGAACAAGAGCAACAATTAATTGCAATTTCACTTTCATAACTACTGGTATTTGGTATTTATTATAGATTCCTCTTTTGCTTGTAGTTCCTGCTGCAATGGGTTGCTGCTTCACATAATAATTTCAATGAATCTATAAGATAGATCAAAACAAGGAATTCAACTAGTTCCCAATTCCATATTCTAATTAAGAATCGAAAGAGAACCCTCCAAATATCATAATCATAAAAGGAGGAACAGGTGCAAGATGCAAGTAATGCTTATTACCAAAATGCAGGGTTAATAGTGTCAAACTGTTGCCTATCTACAAGTTCCAACCGAAATCATCAGGAGAAAAAACAAGAAGCAGCAACCCCTCAGGAAATCCCTCATTCACCAATGCAGCACACTGAATCAACCAATCCCACTTTGATATTTGACATACATACCTCAATTTGAGTTTCATCCGAGATCTAATTAATCCCGAAATGAACTACAGAAATCCTGATCCTGTACTTGGCGGAGAAGAATGCCCTGACTGTGACTGACCTACCGCACAAATCAAAGGGGAAATTATATTATTAAAAGAAACATGAATTAAACAATTAGAGTTTTGCAGTGCAGCAAATGAAATGTTGGATTCTTTACGGGTCAAGACAGAGGGATAGAGACCTGCATTTGGGTGTGGGATTGTGGATTGTGAGAGAGAGAGAGAGAGAGAGAGAACCAGAAAGAGGGAAAGAGAGAGCCTTCTGGTCTGGAGGCGATCGATGGAGGGATCCTTCTCATGCTTCCTCGGACCCGAAGAAACTGATCTCTGTTTCCAAAGCTTCTAGTCCGTTAGGAGACTGATCTTACAAGATGAGAGAGAGAGAGAGAGAGGAGTTTCCTAACGGCTCCATTTGACTCAAACAAAAAGACAAATAGGAACAGAGAGAGAGTAGTTTCCTAACGGCTATATTTTTGTTATTTCATTAATTTAACCCAAATTAGGGAAAAAAAATTAGACTTTTAGTTTGCAGTAAGTTGAGAGAGAGAGAGAGAGAGAGAGAGGAGGGTTTTTGGATTTTGAAATTTGGAGATAATGTAGATGTTGCTGGTGTCAAGTGGATCCTTAATAGAGTAAATTTTCTAATGGTTACATATGACAATTCTTAATATTAGTTATTTTTTCTACGCAAGCATAAAAAAAAAATAATTATAATGTTAGTTTAACTGAGTATCATGTTCATATCACATTGGTATTGTACCAACATCACATAACTTTTAAATTATTTTAAGAGTTTGACACTTCAAGAGATGACAATGATATGGTAAACTCTAAAATAAAATTATATTTTTTTAATAATATAATTAAAATCTTGCATAGGTCGCAAAAAAATTTTATATTAGTATTTGTTCATTTAGGAAGAATATTCTAAGAAATCGCTTTCGACTTTTTTTTATATTATTTTTGTTATTTTCTAAAATTGAAATTTATAAAAAAGATTTATAAAAGCAACTTTGAATAAATCAAATTTAAAATGTCTGAAGTTTCTTTTAACAATTTTACAATTAAAATAAAAGCAGAATATCAATATTAATTTTGATCCTAAATGCAATATTAAAGAAAATAATCCTGTGAGTAATGATCGAAATAATTTAAAAAATCAACTACCATAAAACTAAAAAAAAGAAAAAGAAACTAAATATATATATATATATATATATACAAACAAAATCTTTTTTTGGAAATGGAATGTTGGGACAAAGAAGAACATGTCACGGGCACTAAGATGCATATTTAGAATTCTTTTTTATTATTAATGGTATTTAAAATTTAAAAAGAATATTTATATATATTGAATATTTTTTTTAACAAATAGGATCAGGTATACATACTACAAAAAAACACGGTTTTAGCTACGGATTTTCGAGACGGAAAAAATTCGTCGCTATTTGGTGACGGATTTAGCGACGAAAAAGTTTTTCGTCGCTAATTTACCACAAAATTTGTAACGAAAAGGAAGTCGTGTCTAAATTAGCGACGGACACATCATTCGTAGCAAAATTCGTCGCTAATTAGTGACGAAAAAATTTTCGTGACTAAATTCGTCGCTAATTAGCGATGAAAAAATTTTCGTGACTAAATTCGTCGCTAATTGGGGACAAAAAATTTTTTATTGCAAATTTCGTCGCTAAATATGGCAAAATTTTGCCACAGATTTAAAATTCGTTGCAAAATTTAATCTTTTTTAAATAGAATTTTTTTTTTTTTATTTTTATTTTTATTTTATTAATATGTAATATTTAAGTTAAAAATTAATTTAGCGACGGATTTGATTTCAGATGAAAATCCCAATCCATATATCCGGTAATTTAGCGACGGATTAAAATCCGTCACTGAATTTAATCAAATTTTATTTTATTTTTATTTTATTTTAATAATTTCAGCGACGGATTCCAAATCCGTCGCTGAATTTTATATTCTTTTAATTATAATTTTATTTTATTTTTATTTTATTTTATTAATTTATATTAACAAATCATATTATTATTTTATAATATTTTAATTTACATTTTATTTTATTATATTATATTTCATTTTTTAGAAGAATAATGTTATTTAATTCTTAAAAAAACCTTATATTTTATTTTATTTAAATTATATATATATATTAATTAATTTATTATTTTTTTTACTTTTTTGTTTGATTTAATATTTTTTATTATTATATAGGTAATTTTATTTTATTTGTATTATTTTATTCAATAATATAAATTTTTTAATTAAATATTAATGCCTGCGCGGGTGCCGGCGTATGCACGCACGGGCGCCTGCCTGCCTGGGCACCCGCGCCCTACGCGCGCCTGTCTCGGTGCCCGCGCATGCCTGCCTGGGCGCCCGCATGCAGGTGGAGGGATTCGAATCTTGGACTTCAAATTTGAGCAGAATACATATCACTGCTACACCTGTTGGTGTTGTGTGATGATATTTTTGTTTTCCTTCTTCTATCTTTTTGTTTCCTATTCTTACTTTTTTTCCTTTGATTTTTTTTTCTTTCTATTTTCATTTCTTATATATAATAATTTTATTGAAATTTGAATAAAAATATTTTGTGATTAAATATATAGATTTTTTAAATTATTAATATATTATAATTTATTGATAATTATAATTTTATAGTTTTGAGATGCATTTTTAAATTATGGATTAAAAAAATAAAATAATAATGAAAAATAATAATAAAATAATAAAATAAAAGAAAAAAGAAGAAATCAAAATATAATATTATTATATTTTTTAATTAATTTATTATTTTATTTTAAATTAGTATTTTATTATTTTTTATTTTATTAAAAATTATCATATTTATTATTGTTAATTAATATTATTGTAGGCTGGTGGTATAAATAAAAAAAGTTTTTATATTTATTATTTTAAATTGTTATTATATATTATTTTATTATTATTAGAAAAATATGAAAAAGATAATAAATAATAAAAAAAAATTTATATCACAATAATATTTTTGGCTCGGTGGTTTACAGGTTGCGTTTGTGCAGGGTTCGTGCAGGAGTTCGGAGTTCGGAGTTCGAATCACGGTGGAGGCAGAAGGCGCGACATTTTCCAACAATTAAGAGTTGATGCTGCGCGGGGTGCTGGCTCGGGCGGGCAGGTGGGGGTGCTGGCTTGGGCGGGCAGGGCGGGCAGGTTGGTGCTGGGGTGGGTGGGCACGTGGCTCTGCCGGCTCATGGGCAGGGCATATGAAATCAGCGACGGATTCCAATCCGTCGCTAATTCAGCGACGGATTTTAGCGACGGATAATTTTTTGACGGGTTTGTTTTCCCCTAAATTAGCGACGGATTTTAGCAACAAAAATTATCTGTCTCTAAATTTAGCGACGAATAATTTTTCGTCGCTAAATTTTGTGACGAATTTTAGCGACAAAACTTATTTGTCACTAAATTTAACGACGGATTCCAGATTTTCGTCGCTAAATTTAGCGACAGATTTCTAATTTTCGTCCCTAAATCCGTCACTGATGTTTTTAGCGACGAATTTTTTTAAAATTTTCGTTGCTAAATTTGTGGTTAAAAGGCTGTTTTTTTGTAGTGACACTATGATACCCCTGGCATGTGGCATGTACCGGAGCCCCAGCCAATATGAACTGTCGCTCGATAAAATCAAAGGAGTGCACGGTTCAAGAGACATTTGATCCGAGCAATACTTAGTAAATTGGTAGGAAGAGTCAAGAGGAACTTTCTTAAGGTCAAGCAAGACACGATCAGGAAGAAGCAAAGCCTAAAAACCCAAAATACACATTGTGGATTGGGAGAGAGCCAAAGGGTGACCGAGCCAAATAATAATTGGCTCGAACAATCCAAAGAGATTGGACTGAAAGAGGTTATGGAGACTCTTTTAAGTCAGAATTACATAGGTTCAAAGAAAGAACATAGCCAGTATATGTGGATGGCATGTGGCTCAGCACATGAGCTATGGCGACATAGTAGGGATCCATGAAATCAATTGACTTAAGCAGAGTGTTGGATCTTCTAGAATCGCTCAAAGCATTCGTCTTTTAGGAGGTTATTCCCAAAAGGTCAAATCCATCAAAACAATATTGCTCAGTACTCCTCGTGACATGAGCCATGATGGCATGGTAAGGAGCTATAAAATTAATTGGCTCGAGTAAAATGTTCGATTTTCGAAAAGTGCTCAAAACGTTTATCTTTTAGGACAAAAATAAAGTTATTCCTAAGAGGCTGAAGCTAACAAAGCAGCTCTTCTCGTCACATGAGCCATGGTGGCATGGGGAGCCATAAAATTAATTGGGTTGAGCAGAATATTCGATCTTCGAAAAGCACTCAAGGCATTCATCTTTTAGATCTAAAATAAGATTATATTCAAGAAGGCAAAGCCAACAGAGCAAGATTGCTTAGTAGTGCTCGTGACATGGCATGATGATATGGCGGGGTAAGCTGTCCAAGTATGCATGAGCAGAACGTGGGGCAAAGTTGGGGAATCAATGGAGGAGCACTTTGAGGACGTAAGGAGGCCATTTCGTAAATCATTGAAACCAATTGATACAGATTGTCTGAGTGGGTATTGGCATGACCCACAAATTAGGGTTTGTGAGCCAAGTGGAGAAAGTATGAACAGCGCTTGGGCCACAACCCATAGAGTAACCTTATTTCATGCAAAATAGAGTTTGAGTGGATACTAACAATTGAGGATGTCAATTACTCATAAATCCTAGAGGGTTAAGGTTAAATGGTAGACATAAGTACCATCCTAAGACAATCTAGAGTATTTGGGGTTTTGGGCATGAGCATTCTGTAAGAAACCTTGTAAAACCTAGGGTTAGGGTTTGATCTCAGGAAAGATTTGGGTTTTGCTTATGAGAATCTCATTGTAATTGTATTTGTGTGTAATAAATCAAGATTGGGAAGGTTCGCCCGTAAGCTTTGTGTATTGTTGCCCATTTGCTTTATAGACAGAGAGGTAAGAGGAAAGAGAAAGTTCAAACAGAGAGAAAAGGAGGGAGTTACTGAGCCTACATCACTTAGGGCAAAAAATTTGTGAGCATTGTGTGCCCTGGTAATAGTTGGTATTAGAGCAAAGGTTGTTCTTCAATGGCTGCTGCAAACATACGTGATAGGGTGTCACAAATGGAAGAAGTTCTGGACTTATCGGAGACTCTTCCAGAGGTCTCTTTGTTTGATCGAGTGGAGTTATTGGCTGCACAAGGTTTTGGACTTATGGTTATAGTGGAATCACTTGGCCCAAGGCTTAGGGCCGTGGTTTCATCATCCACGGACCCTAGTCTCTCTCTCAAGGAAAAAGTGTCGGAGAGACTCACGAAAATGGAGGAACAAGTTAGCATTTTAAGGCAAGCATTCCTGGACACTCATGATGTAACAACCTGCTCTTCTTAGGTGAAAATGTCCTAGTCAAAAGCATTTCATTAGGCTAGGTCTGCAAAGGAGTTGAAGAACTTCCTTTGGGACATGGAGTAGTATTTGAAAGCTGCCTGAATCCCAGAGAAACAACAAGTCATAGTTACTGCAATGTACCTTGCTGAAGATACGAAACTTTGATAGAGGACTCACATGCAAGATGACCTCAATGCAGGCAGACCACCAATTGTGGCATGGTTGGCCTTGAAAAAGGAATTAAAAGAACAATTCCTTCCCTGCAACACCACATGGATTGCAAGGGAAGTTTTGAAAAAGCTAAAACACACCAACACAATCTGTAAGTATGTAAAAGAATTCAGCTCGATGATGCTAGACATTCACAACATGTCCGAGGAGGATAAACTTTTAAATTTCATGTCGGGACTGCAAACTTGGGCCCAAATGGAGTTGAGGAGGTAAGGAGTGAAGGACCTTCATTCGGCAATTGCTGCTGCTGATGGCTTGATGGACTTCAAAATTCCTACTCCTAAAGACAACACCAAACCGAGCATAAAGAAAAAGGGCAACTCCTAAAGACAACACCAAACCGAGCATAAAGAAAAAGGGCAAAGGGAAGAGTCTTTGGAAGAAGGACAAAGGGAATAATTCAAAGAGTAGTGGAGGATCTCAAAACCAAGCCAAAGACAAGCCGAAGGGAGAGTGCTTCATTTGCAATGGTCCACACCTTGCTAGGGAATGCCCTAAGAGGGAGAAACTTTAGCTTTGGTGGGAGAGGACTAAAGAGCATGGCTGGATTCTGACGAGCTAGCTCAGGTGAATCCTCTATAAACTTGTGAATACCATGAGGGCAGAGGCTTATAGGTCACTCATATATGTTCAAATCATCATAAATTGCATAACTATATTAGTATTGGCGGACACAGGTACCACTCATGATTTTGTGGCCGAAAAGGAAATATCAAAGTTCGAACTTCAAGTCACAAGGAGTCCAAATCGACTGAAGACTATCAATGCAGAATCAATACTAGTACATGGATTAGCAAGGAGAGCTAATCTCAAAGTTTGCACATGGTATGGAAAGTGTGGTTTTATGGTAATCCACTTAGATGACTTTGATGTGGTGCTAGTATTGGAATTCTTGGTGCAAACTCGGATAATGTCTGCACCCCACCTTCGTAGCCTATTTATCATGGATGATAAAGTACCGTGTTTTGTGCTAGCAACCGACCTTGTGAAGATAGAGGAAGGAAAATCATTCAACCTAATTTTAGCCCTACAGGTGAAGTAAGGACTAAAGAAGGGGCAGCCTACTTATTTGGCTGTCATAATTCAAGCTGAGGAGTATGCTAAGGAGGAAATACCTGAGCCAGTTGTTGAGATTTTAAGAGACTATAATGATGTCTTCCCTACTAAATTGCCCAAGGAATTATCTACTCGTCGAGTCATTGATCACCGTATTAAGCTACTGCCTGAAGCATGGCCACCTGTACAAACCCGTTATCAAATGTCTCCTATGGAGTTGGAGGAATTACAAAAGCAACTGAAGGAACTACTAGATAGTGGGTATATCCAGCCTTCAAAAGCTCCTTTTGGTGCCCCAGTTTTATTCCAAGAAGCAAGATAGCTCACTACGAAACCCTTGAATAAGGTCACGGTAAAGGACAAGTATCCATACCTTTGGTGGCTACTTATTCGATCACCTTGTGAAGGCGAAATATTTTACAAAGTTGGATCTTCGTTCAGAATATTGGCAAGTGAGGATTGCAAAAGGTGACGAACCAAAGACAACATGTATCACTCGGTATGGTTCCTACGAGTTCCTAGTCATGCCATTCGGCTTGACGAATGCACCAGTAACTTTCTGCAACCTCATGACAGATGTGTTCCATGAATATTTAGACATATTTGTGGTAGTTTATCTGGACAATATCGTGGTCTACAGCAAATCCTTCGAGGAGTACTTGAACCATTTGAAGATGGTGCTGCAAAAGCTTAGGGAGAAAAAACTATATGTCAAGGCAGAAAAGTATGAGTTTTGCTGGACAAAAATCAAGTTTCTTGGTCATATAATATGCCAAGGACTTGTGTACATGGATGCTCAGAAGGTTGGTGATATTTTGGAGTAGAAGGCTCCAAGCAAAGTGGCCAAATTGTGATCATTTTGGGGTTAGCGAATTATTATTGCAAGTTCATGCAAGGTTACTTACGGAAGGCTACCCCTTAACCTATTTGCTGAAGAAAAATGGTCCATGGGAGTGAACTACACACTGCCAAGAGGCCTTTGAGGCTCCTGAGGAGGCCGTGGCCTTCAAATCAATGCTAAGGCTATCTGATTTCAGCTTGCCTTTTGAAGTACACACCGATACTTCAGATAGAATAGTAGGTGGAGTTCTAGTACAAGAAGGTCATCCCGTAGCCTTTGAAAGCAGGAAATTGAAGGAAGCCGAGCAAAGATATTTAGCTTATGAGAAGGAAATGACAGACGTGGTGCATTGCTTAAGGTCATGGAGGCATTACTTGTTAGAGGCGAAGTTCTTGGTATGACCGATAATGTGGCCAATACTTACTTTATCTCGTAGAAGAAGCTATCCCCTAAGCAAACAAGGTGGCAGGAGTTCTTGGTTGAGCTTGATTTTTGGTTAGAGCATAGGTCGGGCAAGTACAACCAAGGTGCAGATACAATAAGCTACAAGGTGATGGATCATTTGGCAGCTGTACAAACCATGGTGGAAGCTGATTTCTTGCCAAAGATTAAGCAAGAGAGTCAATGAGATGAGTTTTACCAAGAATTAAAGAAACGAGTTCAGGAAGGATTGGTGCGACGATATTGGCTAGAGGATGGCTTACTCTATGCTAAGGCTAGAAGGCTTTATGTTCCAAATATTAGGGGACTACGTCATATGCTGCTCAAAGAAGTGCATGACTCCAAATGGGTAGGACATTCAGGGATGGAGAGGATATATGTGCTGCTGAATAGAGCATACTTCTGACCAAGAATGGAGCTAGATGTGGAAGCATATGTGAGGTCTTGCTTGGTGAGTCAGCAAGACAAAGTGAAAGACATATAGAACCGGGACTTCAACAACATTTACCTATTTAGAGTGTAAGCATGGATTTTATCACTGGTTTACTTAAAGTTTATAACTTAGGCATAATTTTGGTGATTGTGGATAGGTTTTCTAAGTATTCAATGTTTGTTGCCACTTCTACCATATGTCCAGTAGAGGAAGTTACTGATTTATTCTTAAAAAATGTGGTGAAGTATTGGGAAGTGTCTGAGAACATAAAGGGTGATAGAGACTCACGATTTACAAGCAAATTTTGGGAGACATTATTTGGGCTATTAGCGACTGATTTGAAGTTTTTTACAGCATACCACACCTAAACTGATGGGCAAACAAAGAGAGTTAATGCTATCTTAGAAGAATACCTAAGACACTATGTCACAGCCAGTTAAAAGAATTGGGTAGAGCTGCTAGAACCATCTCAATTTGTTTACAATTTGCATATTAATTCAAACACCGGGAAGAGCCTTTTTGAGTTGGTGATGGGATTTCAGCCAAGAACACCCCATGAAGTGGGTCGAGTAAGGGTGAAATGCCATGCTACCCTCAAATTCGCACAAACCAAGTATGAGTTGATGAAGGAAGCAAGGGACAAACTTACTAAAGACGCAAGAAGAATGCAAAAATTTGCCAACCGAAAGATGAGACCATTGGAGTTCAACATTGGCGACAAGGTGCTGCTCAATTTAACTCTACATATTTGGAGAATGATGATCAAAAAGTCTACACATAAGGGCTTGCTGTTAAGGTATGGTGGTCTCTTTGTAATTGTGCAAAGGGTAGGCAAGGTGGCCTACAAGCAAAGTTGCCGGACAATATTGGCAATCATCCCACTTTTTATGTGAATTTCCTAAATCCATTTTATGGAGATGCTCTTGATGAAGGGAGATCTGAGTCTTAGAGGTACTACCTACAGTGAAGCAGCTGTTTGACAAGGAGGTTGAGCAGATTCTTGATCAAAAAGTGGTTAGGTATGAGTGGGACAACAGGAAGGTAGATTACCTAGTAGTATAGAAAGACCAACCGCTTGGGAAGCAACTTGGGAAAAGGACTAAGGACTTTGGCAATTTAAACAAAAAATTCAAGATTACTCAAAGAGGCATTCGACGAGGACGTCGAATTCTTTTGGTAGGGGAGGAATGTGATACCCCTGGCATGTGGCATGTGTTGGAGCCTCAACTCGCACGAGTCTTGGCATGGTGGAGCCAAAAGACTGCATGGGCCAGGAGACATTTGATCCAAGCAATGTTTGGGGAATTAGTAGGAAGGGTCAAGAGAAACTTTCTTAAGGTCAAGCAAGGCACGGTTAGGAAGAACTAAGGCCTAGAGACCAAGAGTGCACATTGTAGCTTGGGAGAAGGGGTGCACAGAGCCAAGTAATAATTGTCTCAAGTAATCCAAGGGGATTGGACCGAAAGAGGTTATGGAGACTCTTTTAAGTCAGAATTAGGTAGGTTTAAAGGAAGAATACAATCAGAGCATGTAGATGGCATGTGGCTAAGCACATGAGCTATTGTAACATGGTAGGGATCCATGAAATCAATTAGTTCAAACAAATTGTTGGATCTTCAAAAAACACTCAAAGCATTCGTCTTTTAAGGTAAAAATAAGGTTATTCCCAAGAGGTCGAAGCCAGCAGAGCAAAATTGTTCAGCACTGCTCGTGACATGAGCCATGATGGCATGGTAAGGAATCATGAAATCAATTGGCTTGAGCAAAATGTTCGATCCTCAAAAAGTACTCAAAACATTCATCTTTTTGGATGAAAATAAGGTAATTCCCAAGAGGCTGAAGCCAGCAAACTAGGATCGCTTGGTACTGCTCGTGACATGAGCGATGGTGACATGGTAAGGAGCCATGAAATTAATGGGCTCGAGCAGAATGTTCGATCTTCAAAAAAAACTCAAGGCATTCATCTTTTAAATCTAAAATAAGGTTATGACCAAGAGGGCAAAGCTAGCAGATTGCTCAGTAGTGCTCGTGACATGGCATGGTGACATATCCAAGCATTTGCATAAGCAAAACATGGGACAGAGTTAAGGTATCAATGGAGGAGCACTTTAAGGGCGTGAAGAGGCCATATCATCCATCATTGAAGCCAATGGTTGTAGATTGTCTGAGTGGGCATTAGCATGACCCCAAATTAGACTTTGTGGAGTCAAGTGGAGAAAGTATGAGCAGCACTTGGGTTACAACCCCTAGAGAGATCTTATTTCATGCAAGATGGAGTTCGAGTGGATCCTAGCAGTTGAGGATGTGAACTACTCATAAATTCTAGAGGGCTAGGGTTAAATGAGAGGTATAAGTGCCATCCTAAGGAAATCTAAGGCATTTGGGGTTTTGGGCATGAGTATTCTGTGAGAAACCGTGTAAAACCTAGGGTTCGGATTTGATCTCAGGGTAGATTTGAGTTTTACTTGTGAGAACCTCCTTGTAATTGTATTTGTATGCAATAAATCAAGATTGGGAAGCGTTTCCCGTAAGCTTTGTGCATTGCTGCCAATTTGCTTTAGAGATAGAGAGATGAGAGGAGAGAGAGGGAGTTCAAACAGAGAGAGAAAGAGAGAGTTACTGAGACTAGTGCTGACCATTGGCCCGCATCACTTAGGGCAAAATTTTTGTGAGCATTGTGCGCCTTGGTGACATACACTAACCTCTAAAAGAGGCTATATCTCGAATATCATGTATTAAGAAACGATATACCGCATGAGGAGAGTGAAACTTATGAAGATCAGGAGAAACCGACAGGTCTAACTTGGATAGAATATCAGTTCAAAAATTACCTTCATGAGGAACAAAAAGCACATCGTAGATCAGAGTGAGAAAAATAAGCTACTAACATTCACAAAGAAAATAAAAACTCAGATGTAAGGGATTCGCCTCAGAGGAGAGGGCCAACACGAACTTGGCAAAATTAGTCTCGAGAACCATTGAGAAAAACATAGCACACAGTAAAAATAAGAGCCACTCTCTAACTGCACCAAGCTCTGTGGTAAAGGAGTCTGCCACCCCAAACTCTCCGTAAAGCCATGAACCCATTATCCAGACTCTCGTGTAATAGACTTCTGGCACTAACCACATGAGAATTGATATTTGAGAACCTATCCGTATTCAATTTGTAAAACAATGGAGGTGGAGCTCATCAAATCTAGGAACCCAAGTCGGGAGGAGGCTAAAGTCCACTAGCAAATGCTAACTATCCATACCAAGTGTGATTAGAAGTGATTGAAAAGAACTCAAGCCCCTCAAATACAACTATACATCGTGCTTTCCAAATGGTTCATATCGTTTACATAAAGAAAATAGACTATGGAAACCCTATATAAAGAGCATGAGATTAGCAGTTATATACCAAATATTCTTTCTTTGGTACATTTCCCAAAACTAACCTAATCCAAACTTGACAAATAAAGGTATAGTCTCTAAAAAAATAGGTACCTGTCTCTCAAAGTGCATGACAAAGACGACAGAGGAGGTCATTAGTTAGCCCATGCCAGTACCATATATTATTAGTCATTGGGTTACCATGAGAGGCCGATCACACCAGGAATTTAACCCACGCATGACATTTTAACCTTTAAACCCATTGCCATGAAGCAGTAAGCAAAATTGTGGACCCCCCAAGATGTATGAACGTGTAGGGGACTGACTTCACTAGGAAAACCCCTAAGAACTCACCCGCCCAACATACTAGATTCTAAGACTCCGGATTATGAGGGATCATCACGACCTGAACTTCCTTTATAATATATTTTGGTATAAGAGCAGAAAGTCTGGAAACATCCCAATATCAATCTAGAGTGATAAACTAGCTCACCCATAGCTCATCCGTAGGCATAGAAAGAATCTCTAGCACCTTCTAAGATAAAGGCCCTGTACCAACCCACATATCCTCACAGAACTAGATATCTGTTCCACTTCTTACTTACCAACACAGCCCTCCCTTAAGAGATTCACAAATGTACAAAGGCCATACAAAAAATATGAATAATCAGATGGCTGGTTATAGTGAAGAAAATCTCCTTCTCGAATATATTTCTTATGGGGAACTTCACACTATAAAACCCAATCCTCCGACAAGATCCTCCAACTCAGTTTGGAAAGGAAAGCATGGTTAACATCCTAAGTTTTTTGAATACCCAATCTAGAAGAAGCCTTAGAACAACATAGTAAGCCCCACCGAATCGCATGAACTCATCAAAATCCCCTCTGAATATCCTAGAGAAACTAGCAATTTAGCTTATCAAGCTGGTCACATATCAATTCAGGAAGCCAAGTGGACTACATGACATAAGATAGGATTGAAGAAGTGACCGTTTGGATTAACATTTTTCTATTGATATCTCAAAGTCTTCGCCTTCTAATTCACAATCTTCGTCCGGACCCTTTTCAACTGAATACTAATATTGAGTCCTCTTAATCTGAGCATGCGTTATAGGCACTTCTAGATACATTTCTTGGTCCTCTGTCAGTTGAAGATGGAACTAAAAAGCTAGATATCACTTGAGTAACAATGGAGCTCGAAAAGAAATGAACATCTTAGACTTTCTAGGATTTATAACTAATCCGCTCCTCTTTGAAAATTCTCAAAGACAACCCAAAACTGAACTCATGACACGGGGTTTAGCATATGCAAAAAGTATAAGATCATTCTCAAAAAACAAGTGGGAAATTATGGGGCCGTGAGAGAGGTATGGATTCGAGGCTAGTTATCATCACTCGCCGAGCCTGAATCATATATGAAAATTTCTCCATAACTAAAATGAAGAGATATGAGAACAAAGGATCTCTTTGTCTTAACCCTTTACCATTGGCAAAATAAGGAAGAGCTTCTCTATTCCAAAGCAACGCCGACTGAACATGGGTAAAAGTGAAATAATCAAGTAGATCAACAAATTAGGGATCTAAGAGTCTTACAAAGTTTGAACCAAAAGATTCCAGCTAACACTGTCATAGGCCCACTGAAGGTCAATTTTCACAATCATTTTCCAATGAACCCCCCAGGACATGCGGATGGCATGCTTGGGAGATAATAATGTTATCTACCAAACTCCGACCAAGAAAAAAGCTTGAAATAAGCTTACTACCCTCTACAAAATAGGACGAAATCAAAGAACTAATACCTTGACAAGCATCTTATACACAAAATTAAACAAGCTAATTGGCTGGAACTCATGCAGACTACTCAGACCAACCGTCTTCAAAATAAACATGATAAGTACCTATAGAAATTCTAGAGGGAAAAAACCATCCCAAAAAGCCTTTCAAATAAACTAACACAAGGTGGGGTGAGTAATGTTCCAAGACTTTTGATAGAATAATAGCCAAATACCATCTAGATTTCATATAGCTCAATAGGACAATTCATATAGATTTAATCCTTAATAACAATACCACATTATTAATTATCATATCCATAATACTTTTTGCTGAGGGAATCTTTTGCTATCAAATCTTGAAAATAAGAAGTCAAATACTACTTAAACTTTTACTAATTAGTATACCATTCTCCATTGATCTTCAATTGGGAAATTTGATTATGATTTCAATGGATAAGAGTGGACATATGATGGAGCTGAGTATTTCGATTGCCCTGGTAAAGCCACTTAAGTCAAAATTTTTTGTGCCAGAAAGTTTCTTCCATATCAAGGATCCGATGATACTCTTTTGCTAAATAACTTTCAAGTTATCATAGAGAATTTGAAAGATCATAGCTTGGAGAACTCTAAAAACCTCTAAAGCTGATCTCAAGACGATGTTTCCTATGGAAGATGTTGCTAAAGATCTACTTATTCAAACTCTTAAGAGCCTATGTAGCAGATTGAATCGATTGTAATAGAGTCTGACCCGATTACCCTCTCTCCAAGCTAAAGTAAACACCTAGTTGAGAATGACAAAGCTAAGCTGCCTCAAATCGAGAAGGGTGACACGTCTGGGGAGGTGGAGAGTTCAAGCAAGTATGCAGAAAGATGGAGTGATGATGCCCATAAAACTGGGGCAAATTAACTACTTTGACTTCAATGAACATTATGTGATTATGAGGATTTCCCAAAACTCGATCTATACACTCTCAAAATATATCTAGACTATTCTGTTTACCAAGTAAACTAACCCCTACGGCACCAAGGTTATGGAGTTACACTGGCGCCACTAGTTCCAAATTCTCTGAGCTCAAGTTATATCTCTGGCATTACTATTACTCATTCCAGACTGACCCACATATCAATAAAATCCCCAAAACAAACCATACATTAGTTATGTCAACTGCTAAAGCATAAAGATCCTACCACCTTCTTCCAACTGTAAAGCCTAATATAAACATATGTAATGAACTAGATAACTCCACCCAATTGAACTCGAAAGTAAATTAACTAATTCTAACAAAAAATCGTAGTAATCACAATATAGGCAGATTTTCAAACCAACCAAAGGGTACCCCTGAAATCTGAAGTTATGATAACGAACTTCCTGTCATACCCCAGACTCTTAAGAAATCTCGGGAGCCGGTGTGAATTACGTTTAGTTTCAATTAGACAAACCATATCTAGGCATCGAGTTTGATTAACTCCTTGGCGACATGATGAAGTCGAGGATTATAAAACCCTTCCACATTCCAAACCAATAATAGATAATTTAAAATCATAAAATAATAAAAACAAAGGGGTGTACTAGTAAGACTTAATAAAACTCATCAATGCCATTACAACAACCTCCTTTTCACAAAGTCGAGCAGGAACCACCACCATCAGGAGTTGAGGATCCAACGTAGGCAAGGGCATAATAAACTTACTATGGTTGCAAGATGCTTGTAACTCCCCTGCCTATTTCCCGACAACTGCATTAGTCTCATGAGGGTCAAGAATTCATATTGCTAGCGTCAAGGAACCATTCATCTACATCGGCATAGCAGGTTGTACCAAGCCGAGATAAATATCCAAGGAGGTTCGTCAAGAGGAGGAATGTGCCACAAAATGAGGTTTTTTGCCTCATCAATCAGAGAATAGATTTCGACAAGGTTCCAGTACCCTTGCTGGTAGCCAAGAGCACTTAAAGAGATGGTACTAGCAATGAAGATTGGCTAAGGAGAAAGACAAGGGCATCTGCAGGTTGCTGTTGGACAAAACATGGACTCAGAAGAAGTTAGGCCCTTGGCCCTGAAAGAACTAGAGCCCATACACTGAGAAACAGTCCAGAAAGATAGGGCTCGAACGAAAGCATGAAGGCCAAAAGATTCTTGGGCCAAGGAGAGTCCATTCGTTATGGGCTTGGAGAAAAAACTCTCTTTCCTTTTTGAAGTCTACTCCAATTTTCACAAACCCGAGCCTGCGATATCGGGCTATTTGGATGGGAGGCCTCTGTAATCTGGGCCAATTCTACTAGACTAGAGACAAGGGAAGCTGAAGACTCAACTATGTCCATCGATGTTTCTAGATGGTCGAAATGATTATACAAAAGATGACCGTCTAGAGATGCAAAATCCATTGGGCGACCACCGGTCCTCCTTGGTTTTCATTGAACCTGCATCCAAGGCACAAATCCCTCTTTTGTTTTTGAAATTCCATTTACCATGAAAACAAAGTGGTCAGCACTTTGGGATCCTATGACTAAATATTCATCAGATTTAGGGACTTTTCACTCCTATCTTTGCATTGGTCACTCCTACAGCAAAAACAAATCAGGTGAAGGTACTCATATTCCATACATTATATCCACTTCTAAATCTGGATTCGAGAACCAATGCCTTCAACAAGTCTATCTCAACACAAATTCAAGTGTATTTACTGCATGAGACAGTTACTGTGTTGATGTCTATTCGTAGAGGGTGCCCTAGTTGTTTTCCAACACTATATAGGATCTATTCGTTAAAGAATTCAATCGATAATTTAGGAAGAAGAACTTAGATAGTCATACATCTAATTCCTAATTCTAAAGGAGCAAACCGTGGTTGCTACTTAATCACCATTAGATAGTGATCTTGGATCACCTAGGGGCCGCCAGCAAAAATCTAATTGCTTGGAAAATTTCACAAGGTAGAAACTCTCACCCATGTCAATCAATTTGAGTTTCCCCTCAATCTTCCATAGTCATAAGATGTGATTTTAGAGAAAATAATACCCTATTGTCTTTCTCCAGAGATTAACTATCATCGATCAATGCCGCCATCACTCGAGAAGACATAATTGTTCATCAGAATCATGAAGAGTGGGAATCGTCATGTTGTTCCTCATGAGAATCGTCGTTCAAAGCCAAAAGAATCATCTCTTCAGTTACGGCTGGTGCATAATCAACTCGGAGAAGTAAATCTCTAAAACTCTAATACAACAATAGTCTCTTCCCCTATCATTCCCCTTGACCTGCTTGGTACTTCGGTGAAGATGGTCGGCCTCCCCTATCGACAGTCCCCTATCTTGTCTAGTTTTGCTACCATCAGATGTAGGCGGAAGGTCGAGTGGTGGAATCTCTGTCATGTTGCGAGTAACAGTCATAGAAGTCACTTTCTCACTCTGACTTTTCAAATTCTCTCTAACACTCAATTAAGCTAAATATATTGTGCTAACCTAGCTAGAATGCTGTTAAGCACTAGTATATTGATAAGAATTGTTTATTCATATATTAAATGTTTACGCAAATATAATGTGTGTCATCCTAATAAGTTTTTGATTCTTGACTTGATTTTAAAAATATAATCATTAATAGAACTGGCAATTAGGCCAGGTTGGCCCGAACTCGACACGCTTTGAAGGGCCGAGCTTGGCTTGTTTTAGGACCAAGCCAAGTTCGACCAATTATTTAGACCCGTTTTAATTATAGGCCGAGTCTGGATACCAGTGAGTTTGGCCCTGTTATAGGCTCAGCCTTGCCCAAAGTAACAATCAAAGCAATACCAAGTCAAACCAACTCCAAGTCTAAGCCAATGAAAAGAAGTATGCCCAAAAATTTAAAAAACAACTCATATTCTACTCTCTCTCTCTCTCTCTCTCACCTCCACACTTGCATTCAACATGCCCCCTCATTTATATAGACCCACCCACAAAGTCTCAATGCCCCTAATCTATTCACATGCCCAAACCCCCTCTCTCTCATCAAAGCCAAACCAAATTCATCTCTTTCTCTCTCTCAGTCAGAAAATGAAAAGAAAAGATTCAAACAGAAAGCAACCGAGCTGGCTCCAAAGAAAAGCACCAGCTTCAATATGAATCACATCGGTATTGGATTAGAAAGTGGTCACACCTCTTGTGTCTCCGTTGGCAACATCTTCATTATCCCCACCTAAAAATTTGATGGCTAAGATTAAATCAAAAGAAATAGGTCAAAGTCAATGAGCTTAGCTGCAATTGTCGTTGTGGGGTTGATAGCAGCTACTGACGTTGGAAAAGGGCGGCAAAAGTTGAAAATGATGAGTCTCTCTCTCTCTCTCTGGGTTTTTTTTTGGGGTTTTACTATTTGAGCTCGAGTTTGGCTTGAAATGGGTCCAAGACTCTTTTAATTTTTTGAGTCAAACTCGAATCTTCATTTTTTAAGATTTCTCAAATTGAACTTAAACTCGGACCCATAAAATTTTAAACGAGTCGAGCCCCGAACTTTGTGAAGTCTACTCAAAAAACCCAATTGCCACCCATAACTATTAGTAATCAATTTGATAACCTAATAATAATTTTTACTACCTAAAAGTATTTTGAAAAATATTTACTACGAAATTAAGAAAAAAATGAAATATGTATATGTATATACATATATAAATTCTTCAAAGAGTCCATCTTGTTTCGTGAGAGAGAGAGTATAGCATCTAGAGCTCTCCACCAGTGGCAAGGCAATATCAAAATTTCCAATGTTCGGAAAAACAATTCAAGGTACTGATAAAATTATATTGTTAAAATGTATTTTTGCAAAAAATTATTGTACCACCAACGAACAATTGGACTAATAGAATATGACACTAGTTCCTTTAACCAAGTCTCCAAGTTCAACTCGCAACTTTATAAAAAAAACTACGTTAGGAGGATAACCCCCTTAATGGGTCACTGCAACTTTAGAATCAGATTAATCGGATTATGAATCTAGATACCGATCGATATAACATAAAAAAAAATAAAAAAACAACTCTTGTACCAATGCTTCTAACAAGAGATTATGATGAGGTTATAGGTTTCATTTTAGCTAAAACTTTCTTTTTATAGAATAATTTAAATTTATTATCAGTTTGAAATAGTTTAAAAAAAAATTAACAATTTTACACGAAAAAAGGGTAAACACTAATAATAAATATACCAATCCATTTCCTTAGAAAATTAATTTAAATTCTCTTTGTTCCGAGTTTTAAATAACTCACCCAACCACAAAATTCTTTCAACCCTAAATGTAATCCTAAGATCTATGTGCACAATCTCAAAAGATTTAATTAGTTGACCAAATTAATCCGCCCAACCTTTTGTCCCTCCAATATGATACAAAAACACTTGTCCACCACACTAGAAATTTTTCAAGAAACAAGAAAGACACATTTACGTTTTATAGAGTAAATAAAAGGCTCCTAAAATCTTAGATGCTGTCAGGGAGGTTAAATCCAGATTCAACTAAATTGAAAAGGGTTTATGGCATAGTCATCCAACGTAATTCAATGTGACCTTTAAATAAAGAACAACAAAAGACCAAAGATTGCAATATGAAAATAATTCATGTTTCCAATTAAACAAGTATATGTTCCTTCTCAATAAAGAGCATTACAAGTTAGAAAAAAAGGCAGAACAAAATTATACTAAAAATTGCTATTAACATTACCAGGAAATATCACCAAGAGAACACTTACAAAGATGCCTGCCGCAATAAAGATGCAGTTACCATCTCGGGGATTCTGTCGCTAAAACATTACAATAACTTACAATACAAATAAACCAACACACATGAATCCCCAAACTAAATTACAATGATACATCAGTGTACAATGCGTAGAATAGCTAATCTCACTCTCCATTTACCATCATGATCTTACATCTTTCAATACTCCGCCCTTTTCAAGCTCGCCAACTAGATCCCTGAGTGCTGGAACCTTCATAGCCAGAGTTCTGTAGAGTCTAGAATACCTAGCCCGAGTTCCATCAGCAGTTCTTGCCAGGGCGAGCAAGCTTAGGGCCTCAGGTAGTTGAGAGAAAACATGTTTCATATCATCCAAGCTCATATTTTCCAATACGGTAGGTTTTGGGACAACTCGAACAATCTCCCCTCCTTTTGGCTCCTGAACTCGGGCATCTGCTTTAATAACTAGTTCAGAGTTTGAGTTTGCACCACATTTAATTATGAATGGAGCTGTTGAACCCGTGTTGAACTGCAGAACATTCCACTGTGCCACATCAGTTTCAGCATTGGAACCAAAATCTGCAGCTGACCTTGCAGCATTAAATACTTCCTGGACAGGGTCGTCTTCTTCAGGGGTAGACTGCATTTATCAACAGCAGATTAGAAAAACAAGGGGGAGTTCAAAACGTACAAGTAACTTCCACCGACAAGTAGGTTCCTGTTCAGCAACCCCAAATTGAAGGTAATAACTGTAATGTTACAATTGGAGACCTAATTTTGTTTTTTTTTTTTCTCCATTGTCTTACAACTTGAGTCCTATCATAGCAATTACACCTGCAATGGACCAGGTGGATTGAAGTCCCGACCTGGTGACCTGTATCAAAACCGGTCCAGGTCTCAACTTAGATCAGATAATAATTCAAACAGAGGGCATTATGAGCCAATAAAAGAGATCATTAACCTACTTTTCTCCATCAGCTTAGGCAGTTGGCGAATTTCAGTGTTTCCCAATAATGAAGGTAATGGAACAGCTTATTTTGTATACAAGAGTAAAAAACTCGAGAGAAAACTTTAGAAAGGTTCGGTGAATTACATTAGTGAACATCACTCAACACTCTAATATTTATATACACAGAATTAGCTATTTTCTATGAGTCTAATGCTATTTACTAAAAACATTTAACTCCTAAGAACATTAACTTTCGTATGGTGACTATTCAGCACTTTAAGAATATTAACTATCATATAGTGACTATTCACAGCTCTTAGAACATTAACTCCAAATGATGCATTAAACACTATTACCATTTCCAACAAAAAGCAGCTAAAGTTGTTTAATTGTTGGGATTTTAGAACAATTTCTACTATTTAGTTCGTTCCTAATATTGTAAGCTCATTCTTCTAATATTATTTCCACATTTGTTTCGGGGCCTCGCCTATATTTTTAGGCATTAAGATTACTATTTGTGATGGAGTTTGATCAATGATTGAATTGAATCTCATCTCTATGTTATCAATGGATTCAGATAGTCCCTCTCCCTATCCTTCTCTCTCTCCCACATCTGATTTTATCTCTCTTCTTCCCCTCTCTCCATTCTGTTATTGTCGCTCTAGATTTATTAGTACAAAAACGTCACCTTGAAACCACCTTTTTCACCATCATCCAGAGGCAAAGGGAGGGGATGCAGAGGCAATTCCCCTCCACCCCCCCCCCCCCAAAAAAAAAAGAATTTAAGAAAAAAAAAATTAGTATATATAAGTTTTAGAAATGCAGCTAAAATCCTATAGAATGTCGTTTGCTCCCTAAGAATTATGAACCCCTCAGCAACCATGCATGTTGAAATCCCCCTACCCCCCTACCCCCCCCCCCCCAAACAAAAAAAAAGAGAGAGAAAAAAAAAAAGAAAATTTCTGGCTTTGCCCCTTTCATCGTCCCTCCCCAAATCAGTCCACATAATATAGTTCAAAAGCAACTGTTCATAAGTTGTAAACTAG
The DNA here is from genome assembly GCA_033439265.1 of Dillenia suffruticosa. Lineage (NCBI taxonomy): Eukaryota > Viridiplantae > Streptophyta > Magnoliopsida > Dilleniales > Dilleniaceae > Dillenia > Dillenia suffruticosa. The sequence continues at coordinate 8,295,867 of JAVTVX010000027.1, forward strand.
GACTTCCTTTGGTTTTCGCTACATCTTGGGCATACATGGTTCAGACATTGTCTCATGCCCCATTTAGATCTACAATGTTAGTTTCACTCAATTTAGGATCAGTTCATCTGTTTTCAATCCATATTCACACCTCTTTGTAGGTTTTCCTCTGGTTCAGCCCAACTTTTATAATTTTTCAACATAGAGCTCTGGCCTGCATTTATTTAGCATACTTTGGGACTTTGAGCACTTCCACACTAGATCCTAGCAATTCTTGTTTTGTTCATGCAAATTTGATGTGCCACAGTTGATTTGGGTAACATTCTCAATTTCAAAATTCGGATTATGATTTTATTTGTATAAATTGAATAAATTGACACCTCGTCCATTTCAGAGTCTAGTTCTCTTAGTCATGGCATACTACAACAGCAACTCATTTAAAATTGTGATTCCCATGCTGATCGATATGCCCAAGGAGAATACAATATTTATAATTGTGTTGTCCTCTTGCCACTCATTTAAGGGACGTCTATAATGATCATACAGAGCCATAATTATTAAGACATATAATCCACATAAAATGACCATAGATATAATTGTTTGTCTTTTCAAGAGAAACCCCAACATTTGCCTATGGAACCCCAACATTTGCCTATGGAACTAATGAATATAATGATTACTTTGTTGAGTCTCAGTACTTGTTACCTGCGACTCAATTTCACTCTAAATCTAATATAATTTCTTGTTAGAATTCTGAAAAAAAATTTTCGAGTTCTGTAATACGATATTGTTGAATTCAAAACGATATTGTTGAATTCAAAGAATGTAAAAGAATGATTCACAAAGAATTGAATAAAAAACCAATCCTAAGAGGCTGATCCAAAACATGAGGGAGTTCTTGAATCAAACATATGATGAACCATTGAACAGCTACCCACATGAATAAGTCTCCCCATGCAATCAAAGAAGAGTGTCGACTAGTTGACTAGACACTTATTGTCATTGATAATGTTTCCCCCTCCATCTTGATGGATAAAGGAGAAATCCAAAACTGAGCTCATTGAGAACTTCAAAAACATTGCTAAGGTTGAAAAGAATGTGAAAATGAACATTTTGATTTAGTTTTTAAGGAAGTGAGACATTAATTTTTATTCTGTTATTGGAAAAAATGCTTTCTTTTAGATTGTGTGCAACTGTCATAACATCCTAGGTTTCCCCCCTTGTTCCTCCACACTCCTTGCCTATCATATGTAGGTACGATTCTTATGTTAATCTATTTAATTTACATACTAATAAAATTATACTTCTCACTTCTTTGATAAGAATTTCCACCGCGATCAAGGTGTTTATGAAGTTGTGATGATTGCAGATTTGCTTTCAAGTGGTATTATTATGTGGAGTTATTTGGTTGCTTGGACTCACCCACTTTGACATACAGTTTATGACTCTCCTGACAAGACTTTTCAGCCAGGAGAATTGATGCATATCAGAAGTAATATACTAAGTTGATTTCTAATTTTTGTAAGATCGCTCTTCTATTATTATTTTCATGTTTGTTTTAGGGTGTTTCCCATATATTTAGGCATTAGAGTTCATTATTTGTGACATACTTTGAGTGAGCCTTGTCACTAAGTTATGCATCAATTCCAATATTCTCTCTTCCTCTCTGGTTTCTTCTCTCTGTTCTTTCCAGCTTCTTCTCTATTCTCCTATCGCCATTCTGCATTAGTTACTGCATCATGGAATCTAAAGAGCAACTCCCCAGATTTGGAATCAATGGGATGTATGAAATCACCATTCCACCTAGACTAATCAATCAATACTAGGGTACTAAAGATTACCATCCCTCTACCAACTGACAAGGAAAAACAACTCTGCATAACTTATATCTGAAAGAGAATTTTTCATACCTCCACTAGATGACGAGCCTCTGCAATTTGCCTTTGTGCACAAGGTTGATCCATGTCGAGAAGTGAAGGCATCCGTTCTGCAAGCTCATCTAGAGATGCAAGCATTGCCCTCTTCTTACTTCTAACCAAAGTGTTCACAGAACATTGTCTATTGATATCCTGATACAAAAACATTTTTTGTATAGCTTAAATCACATCATCGGAAATTTTGATAATGGAACACATATCACAGCCAAAGTGGCAAAACCTTAATTTGCTTCAATATGCCATCAAGGGAAATGAGTGATGCTAGCCGGGCATCTTCAGCTGCAGTTGAAGGGTTTCGAATGGGTGAAGCACCATCTTCCAATGTTAGTAAGGCCATATCATTTCTCATTTGTTGTAAAATCTGTTTGGATAAGAAAAATTGAAACAATGTGTCCATTGGATGCTAAGGAGCACAATTAGATTCTTAAAGAAACTAAAACAAAATGATGCCATAAATAAAATGTACAACAGCTGCATTCAGCTTTCGGATAATTGAAATACTATAAATACCAGATTATGATGTTAATAAACAAGAGAGACACAACCCAGCAATAATTGCAAAGTCTAAGATCCGTATAGAGCCGAAAGAGCATGTGTTATCGGTGGTGCACTACACCTAAGGTCCTGACTCCTGACATAAATTAATGCTAGTAGAAAGAGGAAAATATAGACATCACATCAAAAAAGAAGCACCAAAACTCACAGCATCTTATAATGCCAAAAGTCCATCAGGTCTATAGATCCGAAGCAGACAACAACAACATCTTTAACCTAAGATATTCATAACCTAGAATATTTTTAATGATCTACTTTAAAATTCCATAATAATAATATCCATTTGAAAGTATACAATGCTACAAGTTTGTATCTTATTTAACGGGCTCCTTGAACCCAGAAATGCCCCAACTGAATAATTTCGATTTTGGCTGGTGATAAACCCCTACTCATCCCACTCACATCCAATATAATAAGCTGGTAATTTGTTGAAGATCCCCGCAAATTCACTGCTCCAGGTACTTGTTGCTCCCAAACTTCAATACAACATGGAGATCTCTTACTCTATTTGCATAGATCAATGAGTATGACCAGTGATTCTTTAGGAAACCCCTCATTTAACCAAAGAAAATTCAAGGATTTGTCCAACCAAGAAAGAAGGGGGATCCTTGCTAACTTTGACCAGGAACACTCCAAATTAGATAAAGTTGTACCAACTGCACATTTCTTCCTACTCTCCATGATTTAATGTCACTTCGATAGTAGTTAAGGAGTGTGGCCAAATAGCAGGAGTCCATATTTGGTGGCCAACACCCTCCAAAAAAATAAAATAAAATGAAATAAAATACACTCCTAGCTCTAAACAACCAGCAGATCAAACCACCCCCCCCCCCACAGATTTCCAGTTAGCTGTTCCAATTCTCCACCTAAGGGCCTGCACATAAATGATGTCCACTGTCCGATGCTTGCATGATTTTAAGCGAGAACCACTTGAGAGAATTGCAATCATGAAAAAGGTAACCACCCTACCAACAACACACAGATGCCTAATACAAGAAGCAGCAAATATATATAAGTATGTATTGGTTTTGGAAAACTAGTTTTTTAAACAGACGAGTACCTTTCTTCTTTTATGCTCAACAGACTCAAGAGCAGAACGTAGCTTGGCTACTTGTGCTGCATCTTCCGCCACTTCTGTTGCCAAGGTTCCAGCAATATCCTGATAAAAGAGATAGATACCTGAACATGAATGGAACCAAAAACTCCTAGCCCAAAGACTCATGTTTACTAGGATAAATAAGCTCAGTTGTTAGGGCATGAAAATGGAGATATGCATTTGATTAAAAACAAACAATTAATGGACATTTATCATGAAAAAGTGAAACATATTCACAGTAATAAGGAAAATCTAGATGGACCTTAGAATACACAAGACCTTTGTAGGCACCAAGTGAGCAATGGCAAATCATACTTCAAAAAAGAAACTGTTGGATGCCCCCAGAGCCCAAAAAAATAGTTGTTCCATTTGATTATAATCCAAGACTGGTTTTCTTATATTGCCTAGGTTCCTAGCAACAGAATTTTGGGCAATCTATATGGTAATCATTTTGCCAGGGGAGAAAAATAATAACAGGAAAAATGACATTAATTCATATCATTGAACTACAAACAACCAAGGAATGAAAATACACAATGTTGCATGGAGGGAATACACCCTATGATATTTCTCTTTAGTTATAATGATGATTGAGATGTATTAAAGTATTTTTAATATACTTAATGGATTTTTGACCCACAAACTGAGCCTGCACATGACAGATGAGGATGCATATTGCAAAAGCAAAATAACCATTTTGAAAGTATAATCAGTATACCTTTAGATGCTGCATCTGAGATGTGTAAACACGCTTTGCATACTCAGCGAGAAGCTGACCTAAAGCATCTGTGGTGGGAAGCACAGCAGCACCAAGTCCAGCCATCCATCCATCCATGATTGCAGTTGAAAGAAGCTCTAACTGACCGGTTGTACCACTTATGGCATCATCTCCAGTGACAGAGAGAAATTCAAAGTTCTCTGCAAGCCATGATCTAATTTGCCGCTGCAGCTCACCAGCTGGAGTATGAACAAAGAGAGCAGCAAGAGCCTTGTTCCCAATTGCAAAACTTTTGGCTTCCTCAGTTATTTCTCTAAGCTTTCCACCAGTAACATGCTGCTTCCAGGTCTCCTGTATACATACAGTGAAAACAAAGTGCACGGCGAAGTATGATTACAAAGATAAGATAGTTCATATGAGAAGTCCTCCAATGTATAAACTGAGAAATTCCAGCTATTCTTATTCCTCTATTCAAAATTTTCAACCCTTGTCATTTTTTTCTCCTCTTTACTTTCCCTGAGCACCCCCATTGTGTGTTGGGGATTGAGAAGCAGTTACCTGATCAATTCCTCGCAGCTTCAAAACAACAGATGAAAACTTGGATTTTTTCTCCTGCTTTATGTTCACTTTAAAACCTTGGATTTGCTCATCAACAAGGGCATTTCTTGGATCATAACTCAATGGGGATCTTCCGGGGCTGTTACCTCGACTAGAACTTCGGCTTCGTCCACTATTAGCCTTTTCCAAAAAGCGCTCAACAGGAGCTACCTAAAAAGTCAATAAATTTAAGGAGAATGAAGAAACATGCAACAAGTATGCTCTGGCTAAAATAACCAATACCAACTATTGTCTTTCACCTTGATTGACTGCAGCTCAGGTGATCTAGCTAGCAAAGATCTAATATACAAGATTCTAACACGAGAAACAAGCATGGTATCCATCACTCTCTTTGGTTCCATTTTCCGAATAAAAGAAAAAACAGCATCCCGAATTTCAGCAAGTATTTCATGCTCTCTTGAGGCACCTGCTTTAATGACTGCAGCCAAAACCTGCAAGATTATAGGATTCTAGTTAGCAGAATACTACTTTGCTTTTTAACTTGCTTTAGTTGAATTCCTGACTGCCGGTAAGTCAACGTTGAGTCTCCCTATTTCTGACAACTAGACTGAAGGCTTCTGCCAAGAAAAAATGTTTTGTCAATTCCATCAATAGATTCCGACAAGTATGTAGTCATATAGATATCTCTCATCCACAGTCTGGTCATAACCAACATCTTGCAATTATTGAAATACAAGAGGATCTCAATGATAAATTTCATGCACAACATCATGAAGCCTACCCCTCCCTAATGAGGAAATGTTCAACTACCAATCTAGTTCACTATGCATGTCATATATGTAAATTGTTGGGTAAGCCTAATGAAGCCTTAAATAAGAATTCAAACCAGACTGATCTACAAATTAGATCAGGAGTCATACCAGCATCAAGAGTTTGTTTGCACCATCAGATATGGCAGCAAGGCTGTCAAATTGATCAGGATCAAATTCATTTAGTGCAGCAGTAAGATATTCTCCAGCCGGGGTTGTCTTTGTTTTCTCAGAAGATGCTTTGACCAAAGCACCTGCACCCTCTGCCTTCTCTATCGCCAAAGGGGAAGAGATCATATCCATAGAACGGCCCTTAAAATTGGCATCATTTCTGTCACACAAGACTTGGAAGAATTCAATTAGCAACAGGAACTGAACAAAGAGGTTGACAGACTAAGACCAGAAAAATGTGCATGGTTAACTACCTCCCAAGATCTCGGAACTGTCCATTCAAAGGACCTCTAGGGGATGGACTTGACACCTGAAATATGATTGAAAAAAGAAAAACCGAGAACATAAGAGCAACATTACTAGATGCTAATACGAACTGGATTAAGTATTATTAAGAACCTGTAAAAATTGTGATTAGAATTAGTGTATTTCAAAACATGAATCCCACAACAACAAAGGGCTAACAAACCCATTTCATGAAAAATTAGAAGACATTGGAAAAAAAAAATTAGATAAGATCATCTAGAATGTGATAGAAACATTAACTCCATAAATTGTAAGAATACTATCTCAGTGCCAACTTTACTATTATCAATTTTCACATCATGACATCTCTCACAAATTAAGTTGATAGATCCAAACATACCTTCCTTGACAGAGGGTTATCTTCCAAGTTAGAAGCAACTATATTAATTTTGCACAAAAAAATGGGTATTATAAGGTGTATACAGATATATACAACAACAACAACGGACTGAGCCTTAGTCCCAACATTTGGGATCGGCCGTATGAGAGACAAATTTGGAAAGGATAAAAAAATAAAATAAATAAATAAATAAATAATAAAAAGATAATATAAAAAAATCAAATAACAATTAGAAAAATAAAATAAAATAAATAAATATGTAAAATATGTTGGTTTAATTTGTGCGGATTCTTCTACACCACTTATTCCTATCCAAAACATCTTCTCTTTTAAACCCTTAACTATCATATATATATATATATATATATATATAATATGTTAACGTATTCATTCCTAATTCATGTAAACCTTTACATACTCCAAGATCCCTGGCCTGTAAGCTTTGCAATTTTATCAAAAGCTCATCTTCTAAATATAATCCATTGTCTTTTCTTATAGCAATCTTCTGAACATAGTTGTGCATATCCCTTCCCATTTCTTTGTCCATACACCAAAGGACAAACTTAGCAACAAGATTAGTGAATCACACTATCCCAGTTTCAAACTTGGTCAGATGCCTATTGCTCCTATAAGTTATAAGTTTAAATTGCACCAGGATTCTTACTTTTTTTTTCCCTGCATTTCCCGCCCAATTTTCAATGAATAACTCATGAGAACAGCTTTTCTAATAATCTTTTACTTTTTATCGAAACCTTCTGACATCTTTAATGCCCCTTGTGCACTGGACTATTCTTTGACAAGCCAAACCATAATAAATGGATGTCATATTTACAAACAGAGTCAGAGATTTTTTTTCAAAATTACAAAAATGGAAAGTTAACTAAATAATAGGTGTCTTGATTAAAGAAATAAATGACCTGCGGTGATCCAGCAAGAGAAGATTTCTCTGTCAGACGGTCGAAAAGCTTTTCGTTTTCTTCATGTAACCTCTGCAACAATAAACATTCAACCTCTGTTACAAACAAGAACAACATAACAAGCTGAGCAAGAAAACTCTGTTTATCTAAGTGAAAGAAGAGATAGATGAAAAACACATAAACATATGCACTGATGACCACAATTTTGTAGGCAATAGGCTAAAAGATATTGAAACCAACAGGTAAATAAGAACAGGAAGTGTATTCAAATCTCTGCTTCATGATTTGGTTATACAAAAAGGCAGCACTCTCAAGATGCATCAAAAAAGATTACTCCTTATAGATTCCTGAGGCCAGCATAAGATATAATTTCTCACATGAGTAAATATCCAAAGCATATCCAAAGTGTGAATCAGCTGAGAAGAGCAACTGACAAATGAGTAAAAATGAGCTGAGACGGACACGAGGATTATATCATTCTACACTTATAGGAATTTGAGTGCCATGGTTACTCCCAATACTCATGATTAAGAAAAAATAATCTAATTCATCACCATAAAACCTAGTAAGAAGATATTGAAAGAGAAATTAAAATCCTCCGGCACTTCTTATAAATAAAAAAAAAAAGAAAAATAATGAAGAGAGAAGAACATTAATGAGAGAGGAATAGAATACACTTTCTAAAGAAGAATAAAAGAGAACAACATGAGACACCTTAAAGCATGAACACACGCATGTGTTGAAACTTCATTTTTGCAATATTTTATTTATATTATATAATCTATAATAAAAAATATTAATAGAACTCAACACAAAAGTGCAAAGAGTCACATGTCAAGCCACAAATCTTAAAGATTTTTGTTATTTTTCTTTAATATAAATCAAAAATGTAATTATGGTATTTTTTTTTGTAATACTAGTAAATGTTATTTTAGTTGCGTTTTGAAATCAAATACATTTGAAGACAATTTACTATAAACTTAATGGTATAGTGTCAATACATTAATAGTATCATTATTGCAAATACTAAAACCATTATTCCTTTCAATAGTTAAAAATTTTACAAATATTTTTCAATTTGAAAACCGAATATACTGATCTCGTGCCTCGCACGTGTAAAGAATAGTTTAACAACCATATTCCAACATTTGTAAGAGGAAAATCGTCTACCCATATTCACAGGTCGATTGCCCATTGAAATTTTGACCATGATAATCAAGTGTAACATAGTGGAAAGAACCATCAACGACTGATAAGATTTTCCACCTTGTGGAGGGGCATTAGCAGCATCTCAACTTGTCGGGACCATAAAGGCCCTAATCTGGCCAATCCCAGGAAATAACACATTCAAAACAATTATGTGTCATGACCATTGAAAGGACAACACTCATTATAATTAAACCACTGTAATGAGCAGTACGATCATGGTTGCGGCTGTTATGGTTATAGTCTCTTTTTAATCCTCACAACTGCCAGTGTATAATGTATGCACAACAAACAACACATACAGACATGCAGAATGCAAATTTTAACATTTTGCATTGTATATATACAAAATGTTTTAGTTCCTCGTAATAGATTGAGTGGGCCCAAAATTAAGCGGTGAAATCTGAAAAAAGAAAAGATGAAAACTTTGTGAGACAAATTAATTCATGTAGCAATTTGGTTTGCTAATTATGATTCAAAAACAATGTGGAAAGAGATGTATAATAATGTTAAGAGTATAGGTAGGGATGTTCTAAGTGTATTTGAGGGTCGGGCTCCAATAAACAAGGAGTCATGGTGATGGAACGAGAAATACAAACTGCTATTCGAACCAAATGAGAGTGTTATAAGGACCTTAAAAGTAACAGAAATAACAATGCATATGAAAAATACAGAAGTGCAAAAAAATGTGAAAAAAATTATTCGCGAATCAAAAAATAAGGTGTATGACGAATTATACAAGAAACTGAAAATTAAAAAGGGAGAAAGAGAGATTTACAGAATTACCAAATTAAGGGAGAGGAAGAGAAAAGATCTAAATAGTGTTATGTATATTAAGAGTGAAATCACTACTATACTATATTTGTAAGGAATGAAGATATAAGAAAGCATTGAAAAGATTATTTTAATAATCTCTTTAACGTTGAGAATGCAAAAGATATAGGAGATATCGCTATACCTAGAAGAGATTAATAGAAATTTTAAACGTAAAATTTGTCCCCATGAAGTAAAGGAAGCCATAAAGAGATAAAGAGAATGAAAAATAATAAGACCATAGGATCTGATGGCATTCCTATTGAGGTGTGGAAATATTTGGGTGAATTTGGTATAATAATGTTAACGGATCTTTTTAACAAAATTTAATAAATCAAAAAAATACCACAAACATGGAAAGAGGACACACTTATACAACTATATAAGAATAAATAAGACATACAAGATTGTTCCAATTACAAAGAAGTTAAACTTATGAGTAACACTATGAAATTATGGGAGAAAGTGATAAAATATATATTGAGATTGAAAATAAGTGTCTCAAAATTAATTTAGATTTATGTCAGGACGATCGACCACTAAACCAATTTACTTGTTAAAACATTTGATACAGGCATTTAGAGTATAAAAGAGAGATTTACATATGGTATTCATTGATCTAGAAAAAACATGTGATAGGCTTCCTAGAAACGTAGTGTGATGGGCGTTGTTGAAGAAAGGGATCTCCTTGAAATACATTAATCTTACTGAAGATATGTATGAGGGAGGTGTAACCAATATAAGAACTTGCGAGTGTCTGACTGATAGCTTTCGTGTTAATATTGGTCTTTATCAAGGTTTAACATTAAGTCTCATTCTTTTTGTAATAGTGATAGATGAAATCACAAAAAACATTTAAAATCAAATACCATGGTGTATACTATTTATAGATGACATAGTGTTGGTCGATAAAACTAAAAAGAGTATTAGTGCTAAATTAGATCTATGAAGAGACACTAGAATCCGGAGAATTTTGATTGAACGGGTCAAAGATTGAGTATATGAGATATAGGTTTAGTGACTATTATCAAAATGGTGAAGAAACGATTAGGTTAGAAGGAAAAAATATACCAAAAAGTGAACGTTTAGATATCTTGGTTCCATCATTTAAAGCAAAGACAATATAAATGAAGATGTAAATCATATAATTTAAGCAGATTTGATGAAATGAAAAAGGGTATCTGAAATTCTTTACAATTGCAAAATGCCATTGCATTTGAAGGAAAAATTCTATAAAATTACAGTAAGACCTGCACTATTGTATGAGACCAATTGTTGAGCCATTAAACAACAAGAATTTGGGTGTAACTAAAATGAGGATACTTAGCCGAATGTGTGACAAAACTAGAAAAAATAGTTTTAGAAATGAAGATATACGTAATAACTAAAAACAATATTGGGATTAAGGGTCAGTTTATTATTGCGGATAAAATGTGAGAATATCGTCTGAAATGGTTTGAATATATGCAACGACGACCTAAAGATATACAAGTTAGGAGAATCGAGAACTTAAATATAAGAGATTTAGTAAAACGTAGAGGTAAACTGTTGAAAACTTGGATACGAATTATCCATAAAGATATGATAGTTAAGAGTTTAGTTGAGAAAGTGGTTTTCAATACGAATGACTGGCGTAAGAGAATTGGCACCAATTAAATCAACATTTTTTCCCCCGATATTTATCTCTTATGGCTGACCCCAAAATTTAGGATTAAGGTCTAGTTTTTTGTTATTGTTGTTGTTGTTTCCTCATGATAGATTGAAGCTATTAAGATCCTTCGCCTTGATTGATGCACAATAACACATTAATATTTAGGTCATGAAGCAATAAAGTTCTATCGGTATCAATAAAAGCAACTTCAAAAACACCTGCAGAAATGCAGAAGCATAGAAAATGTCTAACCTCAATGAGTGCATCACGTTTCAGAAGTTCTTCTTCAAGTTTTTTAGTAACTGCTGAGGAATCCATACCATCTCCTGCTGCCTTCTGAATTGAGTGAACACCTAACCCTGATTCTTGGTCAACCCTTGACCTAGTTTCTTTGGACTTAAGGGCTTCCTTGAGTTGTGACTCAAAGCTTTTGATCTGTGCCTGCATCAAGGAAGCAAAAATTGGAATTGTAGATTTAAATGTAAATCAATTTGGAAGAAGAACCATAATACTAACTAAGAAGGATGATCCTAGCAAACACACGAAAGCAGAAATTGGCCAAACGCCCTCAGCTTGAAAAGCTTGATGTCCATAGATTTCATCTCAATACCACGTCATCTCCATTATTATTCTCCATCCATTTCACCCAATACAGCGTAGTGCTGTATAAACACAGTTGCCTGAAGTGGCATCCAAGGAAAACATTGCAACCAGCATGTATGCATACCAACCAACCATCCATCCGTACATGCATATAGAATGCTATCAAGCTTAAGATGATACAACACCTCTAAACAAACAATAAAAATGCAAAAGTCCACAACTTTCAGCAAGATCAATCACTTTCAGCATTTGCAATTAAAGGGAAAACAAAAAGAAAAAAATTGTCCAACCAACGACCTTAGTGGCAGAATTCAAACATTTCATATTCCAAAATTGTTTGCCCCGGCAGGACATAATCTTATGCTAAGCCTATAAACTCTAAAAGGCTCCAACCGTGTGGCCTACCAATTGCCTCAAGCACACCAAATTGGGATGAAAAAAAAAGGGAAGAAATGTACATTGATTAATTTGTACTCTACCACTCGATCTCAATTCTTTTTTATCTCATTTAAGATTTATCCCGAAAGATCCCAATTACCACCACTCTTATCCCATGAAGTTCAAAGTATATAAGCCCTGGTCATCACTTACAAACAAATGATCTTTCATGCAAAGCAACATTTTTTTTTTATACAAATCCAGACAGCTCAAGATTTTTAAAACAAGAAAAGTTATGAACATTAAATATCCAGCAAACAAATGACATAACACCTCCATCAATTAGGATATTTGACCTTTAAACAAACCACCAAAACATATTGGAATATTAGGGGAAGTTGATGCATGAAGCATCACAGTTTGACAAATGTGAGAGACTAACAGGCACACAAAATGAAGTGAAAAGTATTGTAAATGCAAAACAGTGTTCATACTCAGCTATCGAGAATGTTTGAATAAAATTTCAACTAGGCCCAACCTGTAAACTTTGAATAGTCAAATCTCTTTCTTTTATGTGCATTTTCTGCTCTTGCTCTAACTGCAACAGCTGAGCAACTTGATTCCTAAGCTGTGCATTTTGATCCTTCTCAATCTTATGCTTCTCGGCAAGCATAATATTCTCCGACTGCATCAAATGAAGAAAAGAAAAGAAAAAAAATGGTATCTTTAAATGGAGAAAAACTTTGTTAAAATGCAGAGTCATATCTATGTTTTGGTGTCTTTAGATGGAAAGAAAGCAAGAAGTTTAGAGAGGAAATCAATCTGAGAAAATCTTCACTAAGATAAAATGGTATTTCTGGTATCATTGATACTCCGCAAATGGCATTTTGAAGGATAGGGTACAGATAACATTCAAAGGGATTGGAAGACTTTGATGTACAAACTTAGTTGATCTTTCTCTTTTGTTGTTTCTGCTCTTTGTTTTCTTTTTGCTTATTTGGGGGTACAAACAGTGTGGAGGACAGTCTATAGAGTAAGGAGGAGAGTCTATAGGAGGCTCCCGCTGGCCAGGTTTTTTTAATCCAAAAAAAAAAAAAAAACTCATACTTTCCTCATTTTAAATAACAATAACAAAAATAATATCATTGGATATCATTCCTAAAAACTAACAAAAGAAGCGAAACATGAGAGATAACAGCATGAAATAGCATCAGACCTTCAAATCTGATTGCAGTGTGTAAGAAACTTTCCAAGCCTTTTGGACTTCATTGAACAGAAGAACACATTGGTCATTTGCCTCCTTTAGCTCTTGCTTAAGTCCCAAGACTTCTTGCTTAAGATCATGGATTTCTTTCTCTTTTTCGTATAACTCTTTACGTGCATCATTTGCCTACAACGTCGATCACAGACTAGAAGTCAGTAGAAAATATATATATCTCACAAGTTACCAACACTTGAATGTGTAAAGCACTACATAGTAGATGAATGGCAACAAAAACTATCAGACTGTAGATTAAAAAGGTATGCATAGAAACTCTTAATTCAGCAACTATGTCCAACTAAATTAAGCCTCAAGTCCCAAGCAAGTTGGAACCAACAATAGGAAGCAATTTTTCGTTTCAATTCTATTCAGCAACTACAAGATTTGTGTCCCGAGCTTCAGTGCGGCCCATTTTTTGGTAATGATTTTGTTATTGTTACATATAAGGGAAAGTTTTTCAAAATTGGTATACAATTTTTATGTAAATTTGTTATTTTTTAAAATAGTTAAGAATTTAATTGTCAAAGTAATGTGTTCTTGGATACTAAAATGAGGCTGGTCCTCTGTCATAAAAATAGATTTAGAATGACTGGGCAACTTGCATGCTGTGATAGGACAGACAGCTTACCATCGAATCCAAAATTTTAAATTGGTCTCTATTAATTTTTTAGAGCCAAACTTATTATTTCCATTTAACTTGAAAAACTCACTTCTTTCAATAAAATATATTATAAAGTATCATTTTAGCTACTGTACCATAAGAATTTGAAAGAATTCTTTTTAAATATAGAAAAGATGTTCTAAAACTTAAGAGGGTGAAACCCAATAATTCATAACTATGTGAATTTTTTGGAGGCTTAGTGAAGAAGGCAACAAAATCAAAGACATGGACTCCAAATACCATCAACGACAAAGAGGAGGAATTCAAGGAAGAGGAGGGGGAGTAGTCTCTTGCGGTTGGCTTGTTTAGAGAGTTTACCCCTATGGTTCATTATTGAGAAAAAGGCTAACAAAACCCAAAAATTGAATCATTATACAGATTAAATATTATGAGAAAATTTGTCCCATTGACTGAATTATTTTTACCATGTATTCCAACTTGCAAAAAATTCTTGACGGGGATTCCTTGGTGCTTCTAGTTTGGGCTTTTAATCAAAACATATGTTGTGCTTCAACTTAAATTGTATTGTTACCTTGCCCACAAATGAAACATATATGTAAATTGGGAAAAGAAAGACTTCCTTAAGGTTGTCCCATTGACAGCCAAGCAGACACCTCAGTCAAAGCCCAGTCAGGTATGCTCCTCTCCTTCCAAACCAAGACCAGAATTTTGTTCACAAGCTAAAGAAAGCTTGGTACAATGGTTTACTACAGTTACTGTAAATTGAAAGAAAATTTGTCCTCGTCTACTTTACAGGTTAAATTATTGGCCTTTCTTTGAGGAAAATTAGAACTTGAATGAACTATAGGGGTCAGTTAAAACATCATATTCAAGGAAACTTGAAAATTTCTTCAAGCCTACAAATTCAAATATCATCTTCAAGGAAAATAAATCATTCATCGAGAAAAGAACAAAATTCAAAAAATGAATCAAGATAAATATGATTCGTTCAATTGAAATCGCTTTTTCATTGTAGGACACAATTGTGGAGGGGGGAGAGAGAAATGTAGTGGTCATTTAGAAGATGGGAAATCGTTGATGTTCTCTGTGCTTTTGTACAGGTACATTGGAGAGGTCCAGAAGTTGAGATGTTAAAAAGAGAGGAAAGAAGACATGGAGAAGTCAAAGAATCAAAATGGGAGTGGGGATGAAACTTGTCCAGTTACTGTTGCGTGGAACAGTAACATAGCCCATCTCTTTTAGTATATTTATAATATGCCGGAGGATAATTCCACACAATTTTCTTGATGGTTCAGGAGATAAAGCAAAGCTTGTTTACTTTTCCATCTTTATTATCATGAAAAAGTTCAGGTTGGCCCCAAGTGTTAACCAACTGAACAACCCTTTTTAGCATTCCCCATCTGTTAATATATTAGCCAAAGAACGTAATTCAGGCATTATTCACCCAAGGGGGGTTTATCACAAGTAAATAATTCTCAGTATAGAAGTTATTTACCTTTAAGACTAAAGGAAAAATGAATACTGATCTGCCATAACTGCAGCAAGGAATATAAAGAAAGCAAGAAACTTACAACATCTCGCCACTTTTTAATTGTATCTCTATTTCCAAGACTTAGTAAAGTGTTCCGAGCTCTTGCAGAAAAATTGAGCGATGATAATGTTTCAGACAAATTTGAAACGTTTGGGCACACAATTACAATCATCAGAGTTTTAGAGTTCCCACCTACAAAAAAATAATAAAGCCCAATTAGAGCAGCAAATGAAAACTAAAAATAAAAATGTGATAACCTAATAATAAATAGAATTAAGAATGGTCACCAACTAAGCCCTGTAGGATAAATCCTGTTGCTGTGGCATTATCTACCTTATATACCAGCCAAAAAGCTTTTGCAGGCCGATGCTAAATAGTTTCAAAACCAGTATCCTTGATTCCGGTTTAATGTGTAGATGCAACTCCTAGTGAGCAACATCATCTTTTCCCTTTTTTCCCCTTCAAAAAGAGACCATTATTTATGATACCAATCTAAAACCAATTTTAGTGAGGATACTATCATGCTAATGTGGCTGATGAAATCCTCCTAGACCAGAATCACTTCCAATCAAACACCAAAAGTGAATATTTCACCCAAAATTGGATTTCCCTGCAATGTGCATCTAGATGGAAGGATAAAGAAATTGTAGAGCATAGTGATGATGCAGTAATCTCAACCAAAAATTGCGGAGAACAAATCCTGCCATCACCAAAGAAAATAGATTCAATACCTAGTGAATCTCCAAGTAAAGTTGTGAGCATTGAATTCTGGTAAGGCACAATATCCTTCCTTGAAGTCAAAGAAGACAGGACATCACCCAACCTAATATAACATGATTCACCGGTAAGCACTGTCAGAATGACCTAGCAAATACAGAGAACACAACAATGAAAGCACCAGAAGATATGGAGGTATAAATTTCATAGAAGAAATAAATACGAGTTTCCATCCATAATACCTAAATTTGGCAAAATCAAATTTCACAGTGGACAGAAGCCAACAGTATCAATGAATTATAGCACAGGGCACAATCAGGTCATTGCAAGAAATGCCACATATTATTAAAAAGCTCAGTTGAATAAGATTTTAATAGAAACAAGAACAAGGTGCAACAGATAACTAAAGTCAAAATCCATATAAAAGCTCAGTTAGATAAATTCATTACATACGCTGAAAGTGATTTCATGACATGCAACATGTCTGTCACCCGCTCTCCACTATCACCATCCACAGCCAAACTTTCACTTCCAGCCAAGTCAGCAAGAGAGAGCTTGCTATAAATGCTCTCTCCAGTGATGACATTATTATAGTGTATATGAATTGTCACAATCCTGCAAGTCAACAAGTTGCAAATGGAATCTAGTTACAAAAGTTCTGTGGGCATAAACAGAATGAATTATAACTGTAGAAAGAGAATATGCTTGTCACTGAATAAAAATTTATTAAATTATTAATAATATAGGAGCAACAAGATGGAATAATGCAAGCTATCAATTCTTCCATAGAATCTTACTAAAGGATGCAAAAAGTCTTCTAACTTGATTATCACCAACCCCAAGATAAATTATATCATAAGCCCTTCAAACATTGAATCCCAACAGCAAAGAAGCAATTTCCATATCCTCTAACAGCTTAATCCTGCAAATCTAGGCCTTTCCCTTTCTCAGTACTCAGGCACTATTTCTTGCAAATATTTTTTTTTTAACATCTTATTATTCTTCCCCCAACACCCTCCCTGTCCTTTAAACTAATTTCATATGGAAGGTAAAGGATCAAGGTTAAGGCTTCTACTCAGGTCCATGATGCTTAACAAGATCAATACCAACAATCTGCTATAAAAGAAACATTCTAAAGCTATCTCCCAAGATATTTGTGCCATGTGCTATAAACAATTCTCAAAATAGAGACTGCATCTTTTTGCATTGTTCGATTGTACAAGAGATATGAAATCGCCTATTTGTTGTGTGTGACAATCTGTGTGCTTGTGGTAGGAGCCTCCATGATTTGTTTCTCATAAAATTTAGAGGTTTCTAAGGGCAAAAGATCCTCATTTGCTTTAGATATGTGCATCAGTGGCCATTTCTTGGTTTATCTGGAGAGAACAGAATGCAAGAATTTTCAGAAATTAAACCATAGATTCTTCTCTTCAATCGGATAAGTTTGTGTTTTGTATTTCTCTACGGGCTCATGCCTAAGGGATTCATAAAGATTATAGCTTATACAAGTTAAAGAAGGGATGAGAGAGTAATTATCCATTAACTTATGTATTTTTCCCCCCACAGTTGAGGATTTCTTGACCTTCGACTATTTTGTGCATTTCTTAATACCTCTATTTTCTATCAAAAAAATAAAACTAGGTCTTTCTGTTTTGGGCCAGGATATGACAAATCATGATCCAGACTACGGAGGGATCATACTCCCATGAATACATAAGTTAATAGTGCAAAAATTCCAAAGGGCCATACAGTCGGCCATCATTGGTAGTTTAAACAGATGTCTAGTATCTGTTTCTAAAGGGCCATCATTGGTTTGGAAACCTGATCAGAAAACGAAGATATCATTCACAAACTAGACTAGCAAACAGAAGCACAAGCACAGCACAGTAGGACCATAAACAGCAAACTCACCTTAGATGTGAACAGGAACTAAGTTGTTACTATATCTGACAAAGACTATGATGTGGACAAGTGGCTCAAACAAATTTAAATTACCAACATCTACACCGTATATAACTCTCAAATGATATCTTCAGAAAATTGTACTTATACCTGCTATCTGGTGCAATACAAAGAATTTGGCTTTAAAAAAAAAAAGCACCATAAAAGTGCACTCTTTACCATTTCATGAGGGAAATTTGCTTAGAACTGTCATTTTAGGCAATTTGATGCAATTTGGTGGATATAAGCACTTTCAATTACACACAAATTATTATCGCAAAGAACAAAAATATGTGTCTACACCATGCTGAGAGAAATCACAAGTGCATCTATAGAAACAAGAAATAGGAGAGAACAGTTAAAATAAATAAATTAAAATTCAAGAATTAGAACATACAGGTGAGAGACATTAAACTTTGATAAATCATTTCCCCTGCTTTGAAATGCTGCTTTGAGAACTCTCGAGAAGTCCAATGGATTATCAGCTTTTTCCTGGACAAGATCTACAAAACAATCTGGCGACCCCATGCAAATCTTGGGTAGATTACTCGGATGTTCTGACAGTAAATCCCGTACCTATAAGAAATTCAACCAAAACCACCATCAAGACAAGAATTATTATGTAACAAATTATCCTAAATAAGAAAAAATTTAAAAAAAAAAAAAACAAAAGAAAGTCATTTAGAAGATAAAATCAGGTAGGATAGCATGCGCTGAATCCTTAAGTGAAGAAACCTGCTCATTGTAGAGCTCAAGCACTGTGACGGAGAATGTAAAACGTGAAGTAGATGTTATATCTGAGTTGGATAAATCAAACAGCTCCTCAAAACAGCGGGCATACAAACCCCTATCATGGGTTGACCCTTCCTGCAGAAAGTGGTCACATGTAAGTGGAATAACCAACCAGAGGAATTCTGCAAAATCATGACTATTAAAGTAACTAATCTAAAGCAAGTCGAGTTAATTTGTTTCAGGTAAAATTTTCTGTATCCAAAAGCCACAATATTGTATTTTTAGATAACAATAACATGAAACTAGTTACAACATACTAGGCATAGATAATACGAAGTGGAAATCCCATCAACACAGAACAAGTCACAACCAACACAAATTCTATGCTGAGCGAAAGCTACCAATAATAGTGGCAGTAGAGGCAACATGTTACTGATGGAAGTGGGGACTGGGGAGGACAAGTTCAGGATTCTTCAGTGCTTGCCATGATGGTAGCATCTATGGAAATATCTGCTCAATCGAGGCAATGTCAAAGATGAAATGATTAGAGTGGCAGCAGTGATCATACAATGTGGTGAAAGTGCTGGTGACAATGGCAGGGGAGCAACAAAGAAGTTGTTTACAATGGTTGTCAGGGTGAGGAGTTAATGGGAAATTTGTGACATGGTTGTCAGCCCACCAAATAAAACTAATTAATAAATTAAATAAATTTAATTAAAAAAGATCCTCTAATTGATGAAGGAAGGACAGTATTTCAACTTTCACCATCGCTAACCCTTCCTCAATTCCTAGTGAAGATTTTCATAATACCAATTCTTCTTTGGTTCAAATAGAAAAAATCTGAACAAAAAATTTAGAAATCCATTCTGCCTGCCAATTCTATGAAAAACATACAGCCATAACTATAACCTAGACTAACCTCGCCTTCTAGACTTTCTTTCATCTGTGCACTAAATGTTCCAAAACCTGCATGTAACCGGCTTTACCTCAAGAATAACTTTTGCAAAATATATTACAACCTGTACATATAGCATAGGAAAAAAAAGGATATCCCTCACCATATGTGGTCAATTAAAACATGGTTTTCATGTAAGAGAACCTATTGAAAAAGCATTTGCATGCATACACATTGTAATATACAACTTTAATGCCACTCTCGTAAAATATGTAGAATGCATGCATGAGAGAGTGTTGTCAAAGGCGAGCAAGGTGCTTCCCTAGGTGCTCGAGCGACATGATGCACCAAGCCAGAGCCTAGAAAGGCCCCAGCAGTACGCCTTCAGTAAGGCACCAACCTACCTTGCCTAGGTGCAGAGGTGAGTGCGTGATATATTTTTTCCATTTGAAGGAAAGTTCTTTCAGATTTCAAAGGCCTTTTAAGGAAATTACAGCAACTCAATAAAAAGTAAAGGAAATCTTGCTGCAATTGTAAAACGAAACCTGCACACAAAGAAAAAAAGTAGGAGAAAAAGGCAGTTGAGGAGGTTCTCTGTGGTCACTCTCCAGTCGCAGAGCAAAGATCCTTCTAATCTCTGTTCCTCTTCCATGTCCTCCTTTTGTTTCTTTCCTTGCCTTCAGAGATTTCTATTTTTATTGCTTTAGCTATTTTCTCCTTTATAACCTCCTAATCCTTGACTTCTACTTTCTTGATGCAAGCAAAAGGCAAGGAAACCACAACTGAACAGAGAAATTAACTGAAATTCAAAATTAATTGAAGCTGAAACAGAAAAACTAGGTTTAACGTTTGAAAACCTATGTTTGAAACAGAAAAACCTTGTAATGTGACTATGACTGCCCTTCTATACTAATTAAGATAAACCTTAATTCTAATCTAATAATTTTCAAACAATTTAAAATTTTCTAAATAGTTAAATAAAATGGAAAAAAAATAATAATATAAACTTTCTAAACAGAAACCAAAATAAAGCAGGATAACTAATAGGAAACTGAAAACTAGAAACACTCTTGCATCATTTCTCCTTCCCTTCCAACTCCTCCCTCTTTTTACTCTTCACAGCCAAGTCTATATCTTCCACTTGCTTCAAGTGCTTGCAATTAAAAACATAAATATATCTCTTAGCTTTTATTCCATTGTGTGGAAAGCTAAGAGATATGCTAAAATTGATATTTTAAACTATACCCTAATTAAATTTGGCTGAAAGTACAAAGCTATTTCCTCCATCACTCACTGATAGTATCTGCACTCTTGATACTGCCACTAAACTTTCCTCAGGCTCTGACCCTAGTTAGTAGCATTTCTTTCGTCATTTTTAAGAAGGTTGACGACTACAAATCTCGGGTTGGAGATGACGCGCAGCATGGATGATGATGACACCAGGCAATTGTTGGCAAAGAAAAATATTTAAGGGTATTGCTGGCTTGAAACTTGTTATTTTCTGTGAGTATTTTCTTGTTCATTAGCTTATGGGCCTCCTATCATTGGGAATGACCTTCTTCAGTTCAGGCTTCAATTCATGTTGACAAGACACACATGATGATTATAATCATTTTTTGAATGAAGACTCTGATTTACTGATGGTGTTTGTTCATTAGCACCTCAAGAGCACCTAGTGTCTTTGACAATACTGATGCATAACAAAGTACAGATAAACAGTTATGAACAGGATACAGAACAAGAGTTAAGAGACCATAGTGTATGTCTTTCCAGAATTTGTTTGCCCATATGCAAATATAGAAACATTAGATCCATCCAAGGCAGACTGAACAAATGGCTGAACATCACTGAAGAGCTCCGCTGCAAACACAGAAAGCCCCATGAGTTATGGAAATAACACAGCAGCATTTTATAAGGATCATGGAAAAATTGTGAGGAGTTGAGACACCAAAATCAGAAAGAAGAACATATAACGAAAAAAAAAAAAAAAAAAAAAAAAAGATTACCTTGCCCAACATGAGGCCCATAAACCCTATCGAATTCAAAATCCTTTTTGGTGTTGGAGAGAGACTCATCACCAGTGTTAACACGGATAGTGTAATCATCAGGAAATTCGATAATAGACGGACCTTCATCTTCAAATAGTGGTCTTGTACGACAGAACACTTTAATGCTTCCTAAAATTATAAGTTCAAATTAGCAAACAAGAAACTGTTACTAAGAATAATTTTTTTTAATCTTTTTTAAATCTCAATTGAATCTTATTGTTTCCAAGACTAAAATCGTCGAACAAGTTTAGATTATGAAACAAATCCTCAATTAAAGCAGCAATCAAAAGATCGTACTGGTAGAATCTGGAATTAACTAGGGTTTGACAAAGATGAACAAGGAAAATTGAACCAAAGAAACTTCAGGGTATTGAGGTCTACGATTATAAGCTCTCTCAAATCTTACCTTTGGCTGTTAAAAAATCATTGAAGAGCCTCTTCTTCTCATGTATGAGTAGAGAAATTCTAGTTTCACTATCAAGAGCAACTTGATCTGAAATAAAATGGAAAGCATGAATTAATAAGTTTTTATTAAAAAGGAAAAAAAGAAAAGAAACGACTTATCAGCAGGCAAAGCAAAAACATAATTTGAGAACAGGAGATAATTAACTCCAAGCATATCCGGATACTAAAGAAACTAGTCAATGAGCCACAAGCACTAGGGGAGTTGGGTTGAAGCAAGTGGGGCAAATGGACTCCACTAAATTGTGAAAAAATTGCCATGTTAAAATATTTAGATGTAAATGTTTTCGAGATTTTACTCCAGACCACAACAAAATTACCAAAAGAAAAAAAATCAATTTCGCACTTCTTCAAAATTCATCGAGGTCATAAAAGCTCCAATATCAACATAAGTATGACGTAAACTATAGAGCAAGAATATATCCTTAGATCTTAAATAAAATTCTATGATGCCAAACCAGAGTTCTGGCTAATACATAATCTAATGAATGACCAATTCTGACATTAATATATTGTATAACATGATTTTTATATGGTACTCAAAATGAACCCACTGGTAAAAAGTTTTGGCAAAGCCGCTAACTGCAGGCTTATGCCTGAGGAAGGCACAGAACTGAAACTACTCGCTTGGTGTGGCTAAAGCAGCAAGTGAACTTCACCCAGGGCATGGAACATTAAATGCGGTAGATCAAAAGAAGTTGAAGCATTTGGATGCCAGTGGATGTGGATGCAGTTGAACCATTGACATCACCTTATTGCTCAATTTTCTTGACTCCTTAAGAGCCCCTCTTTCTATGATAACAAAGTTGTGAACTAATATAGTTTTAGGTTGGTGTCCTACAAATCTTTCCTGATTCACCCAAGTGATCAACATATTATCATTGCCATCTATTTTCTCTTGGCAAATTTTTTTGGAAGCTGAAGTAACTTTAGAGATGAATGCTTTATCTGGTCCCTGGATTGTAGGATCAATATTAACAACTTTGCACAGAGGATCAAAAGTAAGTGCACTATCTGTCAGCACCAGCACCAGGTGCTCACAAAGTAATAAAGTGCAGATCGTCACCTTGCATCACACTACGCCATCTATTTCTTTTCAATAGAAAAAGAAAATTAATTAGGAAGATAGAAAGGAAGTTAAAAAAAAAAAAAAATCTCTTGCAATAATAAATAAAAAGATAAACAATAATAGACAAAAATTGGAAATGTAATGAGGGCAAATCTCTCTTGAAATTTTTCCCTTCCAAATGAAATTCTTGAGAGGAAAATAACAAACCGAGTTTCAAGTGATAGGGTTGAAGAAAGATTAACATGAAAATGGCTCAGAACAATCAAATGCAGAAACTAGATAGACTAGAAACAAGAATAAAGGTGCTATAAGCATGCATTTCCTTTTATTGATTTTCCCAAAATCTGATAGAAAACTATTCTTTAGTCTAAATCTCATAAAAAGAGAGAAAGGCTAATAAATAAGGGAAAGAATTCCTCAAGAGCTCATAAGTGTTGCACTTTGACCATTGTTCACGTCCCCATTATTGGTACAAGGATCATGCTTGATCTTCACTATGACATATTGAATCCACTTCGAAAGGGAATCTCCAAAGCCCTTTTCCCACCAAATCAAGGTTTATAGACACCGCATAACAAACAAGAAGACCACATTCAAACTTTAGCCTACAAAGCAATTCTCAAATAACCAACTTGTATTTTTTTAACTCTATTACTAACAAGAAGACCACATTCAAACTTACATCTACAAAGCAATTCCCAATTAACCAACTGGTATTTTTTCTCACTCCCACAGCGACAAAAGAAAATCTCTCATTGTTTTGTTAACATAAGTAGCCACTCTAGCACAAATATTAAAAGAAAATAGGCATATAGATGTGATACTAATGAGATAAGGGTAAAAATGAGATGAAATGCCCAAGCAAGAAAAGGGCTTTTTTTCAATCGCAAGAAATTTTGAAAATCTTGCCCACACAGATTGCCCAAAGACAGAAGCATCAATAATATCACCTAAAAGATCTCCTACCTAGGTGATCAAGAAGCTTTGTATCTCACACCCAATCAAAGAAGAAAGAAGCAGTGACTTTTCAAGATCAAAACAATGGAAACAACAAAATGTAAATTTTATACACCATTTGCAAGGAAAAGAAAGGTTTTCATCAGCAAATTATGAATGGGATATTATAACTATATTAGAGCCCACCAAGAAGCCCCGAGCGAAATCTCTAGCCACCCCTATTTCCAAAAGTCTACAAAGACAATTCCTAACAACAATAATATCAATTATGGGCTTTGGGAGATCAAGCTTCAAGATAAATCCCTCCTTGCAACTTCTTCAAGCAACATAACAACCTCATTACCAATTACCAGAGCATCAAGTATACATTTACCAGAAATTGGTAAACCCTCCTTGCGACTTTTCCAACTATCACCAATTACCTCAGTAGCAACAACAAACCATCAACACTGTTTCTACCCAAATGAAAGCACCTTGTGGAAAAATGAAATCATTAATTGCAGGGCTCAACCTATATGCTAGTATATTGTTGGTGATGATTTTGAAGATGCTACTCACTAAGCTAATGGGCCAAGGATTTCTCACACCAATGGACAGATTTTTTTTGAGTGATGGACATTGAAAAGAGAAATTAGTGCTCATTGGAGTCCCTGACTTAAGAAGAAAACTTCAAAGATTCTAACAAGAAGAGATCTTCCTCAACCACGATCCAGCACCCCCAGAACAAGCCCTCGGTAACACCATCTAGACAGAGAGCCTTATCTTCATCCATCTGCAAAACCACTTGTTTAATTTTCTTTAAATCAACCAGTCACTCTCGCCAATCCACTTTGGCAATAAAAGTTAGACCCCAATCCAGGCCATCTACAAATGTTTTGAAATTGATTCAGTGTGTATATGGCACTTTATTAAACTGAGTGATATCATCAGCTGCTGATCTAGGATCTCTCACAATTCCATGTCTAACCAACCTGCCACATTTATAGAATCAAGGATCATCAAATAAGTGCAATAAATCTTTGGACAATTTGCTTACTGTCTATTTGCTTTGGAACAACATTCTTTCTGATTCAGCATAATTAGTTTCCCATATGCGAAAGCTAATCAAAATAATTTCGCTACATCAAAAATAAATGAAACCATGATGTGTAGGAACCAAAGTTGACAATAACTACACCTATTGAAATATTGTGAGCATATAAGGAAAGAAACGCATTTATTACAAAAAGAATCCAGTTGCTTCATGCCGGGGACTAACACAAGAGTAATAACTGAAAAATAAAATAAAAAATAACATGAGATGCCTCAAAAGATTCGAAAAGTACCCTGACATGAAATTATTTTTCACAATTACACCAAGTATATCACATCCTACTTTTCAATGATGTTCATTGTCTATGCCACTATTTCTATGATAACCATCAAATGTGGAGCTTATCTTCCTTTCTAAGCTTTTTCATATCAAAGTAACTGTATTTAGAAATGCATCACCTCATCCAAAATATCAATAATGGTCTTGGGGCCTTTGAGTAACCACAATTAGCAGATCCACTCCCGATGCAAGAGTCTAAAGGAGCAAGCTCCACATTATAATAAGAGTGAACTCACAATACAAGAATCTAAAGGAGCAAGTTCCACATTATAATAAGAGTAAACTCATCTTGAAGAACCTAAATTTTGATACTTTTCACATTTAAGAACCTGAAGTTTTAATTTTAGTAAATCAAGGATCTAGTCACCTCAGGTAAAACATTTTGTTACAAGAAAACATTATATGTAAATGTAACATACTTGGAATTAAAAATGCTAACTTAACATGCAACAATAAAGAATATATGTCGCAAATCAATGTTAAAAAATTGACCATTTACTTTATTTACTTGCATCAACTCAGGCAGGATGTGTTCCATAAATGCGGGATGGTTCTCTACTTATTCATAAAAGAATTTGCAGTAATAAAATAGATGATTGGTGGTCAACTCATATAACTTTGAATGAAAAATGACAAATTTTATTATTTTTTGTTTTAAAGCAAAGATCCGTCAACAAAATGTCTACCATTTGCGTTATTCTCATAATCTTATATAGTATTAAATTAATGAAAATATATACTATTTAGTTATTTGTAAGAAACTATTAGCTTCCTTTCTTTAAAAATAGTTGCCACATATGTTTCACTGCATGGTAAGTTGGCATTTTAGTTCCCAATAATCATATTGGATTGACATATGATCATTTTCCAGCATCAGAACATGACGCCTTTAAAATAGGAAATGGAACAAACTTTAGGTCCTTTAAGATGTGTTCACTCTTATAATAAAAGTGCCTTATGGGAATAAAAGATGTTAAAAAACAATTTCATACCCAGTTTACGAGTCTTATCAGCCAGAACTCCCAAATAGCGTGTAACTCTTTCCAATTTTGCATTAGAGTATTCCTGCAAATCAGTTGCTTCTTGTCTCAACTCTATGTAGTCCTCCTTCGCATTCTGCACAGGGTGATAATACACATACAATTCAGAATCCATCACAAGGGTATCATTGTACTTTTCTAGACAGTTAATCACTCCAAGTAAACAAGAGACCTCAAAAACAGTCAATAACTGTCTATACATACAGAGCGAAAAGAATAGAAGCAATAAGCAAAATAAAGCCCCGGGCGACAATTGGCAAATTCAAGCATATATATATATTGAATTCTTCAAAAGACAAGTATAAACCAGTCCACATTTGGTTTAACATTTAAATCAGTTTTGAATAATCATACCAAAAACAAGGTACTCTAAACTGTATTTTCTAATTCTTCCAGAAGTGAAAGAATGACTAAGCCACCTGCTGTAATCTAGCTTGGGTATCCATCAACCGGTGGCTGTATAAACATCAAAATATGTACAGTAAACCTATTGCTTTGATAAGGTATTAAAAGACTTCGGAAGGCACAAGTTAAGAATACTTCAGATTTGACGGCAGAAACCTTACATAGAAATTCTTCCTTATCTATTCTCCTTCTCAACATCATTAAACAATATGTGGGAACTCAATTTGAAAATTCCCCATTCCTGTCCTCTACAAATCAAGTTCTCTTGGACCAGAAACAAATGAAGTTCTCTTGGACAAAAAAGAATTTCGGAGACTGGATCCACGACTTTAGTTCAATCATAATTTTGACATTATAAAGGAAGGATGCACATTTGAGCTACTTCAACATGTGCTCTTAGGCTTTTATTATTATACGGCATCGTCAATTATGTTGCTATGACACTTCCAAAAATGACCATGTCCATTACAATTTGTAGCTTGGAATAGTGGAAAATTTTCTTTATCGTGCTGATGTGTTTGTTAAATTGCCCATGGCTGTAGACCATGAAATTGACCATAATACCACCTAGTCACTACTTTACATATTTTTGAAGTGAATACCGCACGAATGAAACCAATGTTTATCTCAGAACTTCCATGGCACACAACTTATTGATGAAAAAGCAAATATTAGGCCCTGACAATGTTCACACTACCAAATACTGATGGCACTGAATCAGATATTAGAATTCCTAATCCAAAATTGCAGACAAAAGGAAAATGCTGTTGATTATAAACACTTGAGTGGTTTCAACAAAGTATGGTCCTTTCAAAAATGGCAAAAATTGTACCAAAAATTGAATAAATTTCAAAACCCAGTTCTGAAATTCAAAAAGAAAAAGGATGGAAAAATCCAGACCTTGACTTTGTCATTGAGTTTTTGAAGCTGTGAAGCCAAAGCATGCTTGTTGTTTAGCTCTGAACATGGAAGTGAGGACGAAGCAGAGATCGAGTAACGACGAAGGAAAGGCGCAACTGCAGGTTTGTTATGATCCTCTCTTTCTCCCTCGAATGGCTTTCTCGGCTCGAAACCTGGCACGTCCCAGTTCCATCTGCTTCTCTGCTCCCCCATTTCAAAAAAAAATCAAAAAATCAATAAAAAAAAACCCTAGCTCTCACCACTCGATGATTTTCAGAAAAGGAATATCTAAATCAAGATTTTGAGGGTGAGATTGAATGTTCTCTCTCTCTCTCTCTCTCTCTCTCTCTCTCTCTCGTGGGTGCTTTTCCCCTTGTTTCCGTATTTAACGAAGCGAGTTTGAGAAAACGGCGTCGTTTTAGGGGTTCGAAACGGCCCTCGCCGTGGCTCTTACAACATACACACACATGCAGAGGTTCAATTTGCGCTTGTAATGATTTTACGTTTCGCTCTCAGTCTCTCCTCTCTCTCTCTCTCTCTCTCTCTCTCACTCTCTCTCACTTGGCTTCAGCGAAGTTTGTAGACTCTCTTTGCTTTGAATTTTTAAAGATAAGGTTGGCACTTGCACATGAGAGATGGGTGTGGTTTGTTCTTTGTTTGGTTTTAGGTTTTTTCGGTCACATTTGGGCCCATAGACACAACAGCCAAGCCACACATTTATGCAATCATAAAGATGGGATTGGTGTGAAGATGGGAATGTCGAAGCACCAAAATAGATTTTTATTAAGTAAATACAGCTCGCATTTGGTAATCATGGCATTTTGAATTCAAAATTGATTAAAAAGATTATTTACAAAAATAATATATAAATTCTCTGTTATGATAAAATATGATGAATAATAATTATGCTGCAAAGATAATTTTATTAAAAAAAAAGTCGAAACTCTAATAGTTACACTCATAAGTACTTAAAAGAGTTCTACAATTTAATCAAAGCAACTCAACAGTTAGTTTGAATCAAATTAATCAAAACCAATCAATTGAGTTAAAAAAAAAGCCATGTACTCCTCTTCCTTATATATGTAAGATTCAAATGGTGATGATTATATCAAGAAAAATATTTATAATTTCCACCCTAATAAGAAAAATAAAAATTAAAAAAATAGGGATAAAGATTAAAAACAATGTTAGGTGAATTAAAGAAAATTAATAATAAAAATGATAGCATTGTGGTATATCTCATTTTATTAATTAACAAAAAAGACATGTGACAAGATTTTTGGATATAATTGCATCAATAGGACCCAATATTAGGTGCATACTAACACACAATTGACCTAATATCAATAAACAGTTGATTTAATGAGAAATACGTTAAATCTCTTAACAAATAGTTGGATTCGAATATTAAAAATGAAAAAACTAAATCATGAGAGCTCTCCTTACAGAGGATTCGATAATAAATTAAATTTATTAAAATATGATTTCAAATATTAATTGGTCAAATATCTAAATAAAAGCATATATTATGAATAAAAAAATTATATTGAGAGAGATATCGCTTAAATGATTCTGACAAGTATTCAAACAGAATTAATCAGAATATAATTTTAATTATCAATTGATATAACAAAAAAAAATAATGCATATTGTCCTAATATCAAATTCTTAGCTTATTTGCATGTGTTGGAAGGATTTTGATCCGAGGATTATAGGTGGCATTATTCGTTTGGTAATTTTGAAAGTAAGTGTCTTTGGATCATGAACATAGTGACCAAATTCATTAGGGTGTCATAGGGTGTCAAGGTCTCGTTCTCTAGTACTTTTGTGCACGTCTTTTAATAATTATACACTAATATATAAATTGGCACTTCATGTGTTCTCCTTTTCTAGGAAACAAAAATATGATAAAGCAAAAAATGATTTATAAAAAACATCAAATATTTGATTTTCTATTAAACAAGTATAAATTTGCAAAGAAGTATAAATTTGGGCCTGGTACTTATGAACCACCCTATATATAAATATTTATATTTTAGAACTAAAATGATTTCAATTAGTAAATATTTCAAAATAAAATATTAATGATAAATAGATGGGATTGAAATACCGATCTTCATGATCCAACATAAAACTTGTTATTTTTATTCGTAAATAAATATCTTTATTTACAAAACTTTTAATAAAATTAATAAAAATATCAGAAATCTTGATATCCAAAAGAAGATTATTAAGACCTTTAATTGTATTAATCACGACTAAAGCGTTGGATTCAACATCAAAACATTCCATTCCAAGGCCTTTATCCGATTTGAAATTTTACAAATATTAATAATTTTAAACTTTTAACTTTCTTGAAAGAGAAATTATCAAAATATTATAATTTGAAGTTGTTAAATAAAATCATTATATTTTTATCTATTATATCTGTAATCACTTGCTCCAATATATATATATATATATATATATATTATAAAATACACATATTTGGCAAGAGATAAAATATTATAAAATAATCTTACCTGCCCTTTTAAACAAGAGATAAAATATTATAAAATACACATATTTAGTTCCAAAGAAGAGGCATATGGGTCATTTAAACAAGTATAAATTGCCTTTAATTCCATATATTTTTTTATATAAAAAAGCTATTGATATAATAATTATTTCAATTACTTTTATAAAGAAATTTGATTTTTATTTACGGCGTAAGATATTTTCTATTAAAACTTTTTTCACCACGGTTAAAATATATTAGAATAAGTAAAATTAGTTATAATGGCTTTTGAATTATAAAATAAATTTGGTTTTTGATTTTGTTTTCCATTTTTTATTTCTCGGTTAGTAAAAAAATTAAAATTATTTGCAAAAAATGTATGAAAACATTGTATTAAGAAATTCAAATTTGCGATAAAAATTGATTTTTGAGGATATTTCACTGCATGATTTTCGTTCTTGTTTTTCTTTTCTAGTAATCTTTTATTTAAATTTTATTATAATTTAATTTGTACTTTTAACATTTAAAATTATATTAGATTAGATTTAATAATAATGAGTTTTCAACTATAAAATTAATGTGAGAATTGGTTTTTTACTACTTGCCATTTTTAATTCTAGCTTAGTAAAAAATTATAAAAGATTTATAAAACTATATACCAACATAATATCAACCCTTTTTAATAGAAGGAATTCAAATTTGCAATATAAAAAATGATTCATAAAAATGATTCATGATAATATTTCAATACATGATTTTGGTTTTGGCTTTTTCTTCCTTTTTGTATTTATTTTTTAATTATATTTAATTTATAATGTTACATTTAAAATTATATTAGACTATACTTAACTACAATATATTTTAAATTATAAAGTTAATTTGAGAATTGATTTTTAACCGTATCATTTGTTATTAAAAATTTTAAAAATATTTACAAAATTATATACTACGATTATATCAACATTCTTAATAAAAAATGATTCATGATGATATTCTAGTATATGATTTTTTATATTTGTTTATTTATTTATTATTCTCATATATTTCGTTTCCCCGTTCCCACCTCTCCCCTTGGGTTGCGTGAAACCCATCCGATTCCCATTATCAGAACAATGGTTGGAATCGCATGCAATGGACCGTCATTAATTCTGATTCTTTCATTCCAATTCTTACTATCCAAACAAGGTCTTATTATATGATTGTGTGCGTAGAAATATAAATTAATAATAAAAATGATATGAATAATAATAACGATAGATGAACATGAATATAATACCATGTTAGAGATGGAAAATAATATAATAATATGTAATCTAATTTTTAATTATTTTAATAAATTATTACAATAAATTGAGTTTATATAGTAAACATATTATCATAAATATAGAAATAATTATTACAAATATGGAAATATAAAAATATAAAAAGTCAAATATGTATTAAAACCAAATCAATTATTAATTTAATTTTGATATATGATATATTTTCTAACATATTAAAAAATTAATGAGTAAACAATTATATAAAAAGATAATTTTTTATATGATTATTAAAGAAATCAAATTTATTAAAATTGAAATATACTCTACGAAATGAAACCAACGATACACAATTTGCCAATTTTACATCAAATTAATTATTGCATCTAACCTTTTCATTCAATTTTGCCCGATAATAAGACTACAAGCTAAACAAATCAGAAAGAAGATGAAACCCTGCATACTTTTTATTTAATATCCGTTTGTTGGTTTGGGTAGCTATTACATGGACCGACATTTGGTTAAGACAAACCGTGTTTAGCTATTATTAAGGCACTTTTTAAACTTTGGACAATTACCATAAAGGACCACCTTTGAACATGGGTTCTTGATTCGAATTTTTTGGATTAATCCCGCTATAAATTATGATAGTTGTTTTTTTAACTTGATCAATTGATATCCATCTATTTTTTCCATTCTCTAAATTGGGAGTCAATATTTGATTAAAAAAATTCAGTGATCTTATCATTAGACCAAACAAAGCATTGATGGACATAGTCAATCATTTAGCTTCAATAAGTTTTTCCATAAAAAATAGAAAATTTAATCTTAATTCCATAAAAATATGAACCTGTTAAATTGCTAATAAAATATATGATTTGAAAATAAACTAGAATGGAGATCATGGGTTACAGGCATTTATTTAATATATAATATTAAATAACAAATTTAAAATTGAGTTTTAAAGTTGTTTTAATTGTTTGGATGAGTGGAATTTATTTTAATTCCATATTTCACGCTATTTTTTTTCTTCCTCTTTCTCTTCTTACTTTTCGGTCAAGTTACATTTGCCTTCTCCTGGTTTTCCAGCCAATCCTCTGCTTGTTTCAAAATGCCTACAATTAAGTATCCATTTGGTAAAAAAAATTTTCAACTTTTTTTTCCTTATAAGGAGAAAAAAATTAATTGTTTTTAAAATAAAATTAAACATTGTTTGATAATTTTACATTTAAAAACAAACTGATTACATAATTTTTGAAATAAAATTAAAAATTAAAATTAAAAAGATAGAGAGGACATGTGAGTAAATGAATTTATGATATTAATATATTTAAAATTTCATATTTTTCAAGTGATGATATAAATAGAAGAAAACAAACATATTTTCTAAAAATCTGAAATATAAAAAATAAGTAGAAACAAAAGTTTCTCTCAGGAATTTTTTCTCAAAAGTTAATTTTTACATTTTCATTCATAAAAAAGCTACTTTTAAGGAGAAAAAAATCCGTTCAGCATAATTTCTCCTTATAAGAAGAAGAAAAACTGAAAAAAAATCATGTCAGACGAGTACTAAAAAAGTAAAACTTTCTTAGTCATTGTTGTCATCATCGTTGACTCTACTTGCTTCAAAATGCCTACAATTAAATAAGTAAAATTTTCTTAGTTGTTGTTGTTGTTGTCTCGATGGATAGGATTCTTGATTTGGCAAACGGAGAGCCCCCTTTTCTCCCGATTATTCTTGTGTGGAGAATTCTCCAAATTCTTCTCCCACCTTTTATAGGGAGAAGACTTATCGTACCAAAACCTTGTTTATTCTCCATTGATCTTATCAAGGTATATACTCTTTTCACTTTGTAATATTTTATCAATTTTTATAGTACTTTGTAATTTGATAATTGTTGTCTTTTGAAAATGTAGTGTGGTTCTTGATCACCTCAACTATAACTTTGTAATTAAACAAGTCTTTTATAGAAATGGTTTGATACCATGCTTGTACTATGTTCTTTTAGGGCAAATTTAAAATGGAGTGGAATCCAGCCCTATACTATAGTTTGAAATAAAAAGTGGATTAAATTGTTCCTTGATCTAGTTAGAGTCGATGAAAGTTTTAAACAAATCAATAAATATAATTTTCATATAAAAAATTTTTATATCTAAATTGAATTCGAATCACTTATCTCTTTCAACGGTTGAACATTCTAAATTGAGAAAATATTACAAAATCGAATTACCTTTTATTTTTCACAATCCAAATGCTTTTTTGATGGATGGTTGATCAATTTTCACCAATCCCTTTGCTTTCTCTCTTATTCTCTATCCCAAAAATAATGGCTTTTTCATTTCATTTTTTTTTCTTCTTATGTCCATTCTCTAACCTTTTTGGAAGAGAAGTTTTCAAAGATATGGAAAGTTGAAGGGGTGGTTATCCAAAATAACCACTTTCTCTCATTTTCAAATTCAAACAAATGGTGTAAATAGTTTTAGATCTTGAGTCGGGTCTACCCTCATAGGCGAACACGGATCCATTTTTCAATACCTACTATTCATATATGAGGGTTAGATTCATACATAATTTGATCATTATAATCGAATACAAATTTCATACAAATAAATGGATCGTATGACCGTGAGAATATCAAGAGGTTTAGGTCTATACACCGGTTAAAAATATATAACAGTTCATTTTCAATATGGTGATAAGAATGTTGTATCTTGCTATACCAGAGACCCCTTTTTCTTGACACAGTGAACGTTTCTCTCATCTCTTAAGCGATATAAGAGTATATTTAACTTAAATCCAATCATCTATTTACAATTACGTATCTAAATACTAAATCATAGAAATAATTGGCCGGATAGTGAATACGGAGCATTGTGTTGATTAAAGACAATTTTCTTTTCGTACTATTACTTTTTAATTTTATTTTAACTGTTTTTCTAGACAAGTATCATTAAACCCAATCAATCATAATTTTTTAGTGACATACTAAAATAGCAATATTAAAATAAAATTTCAAGAGATAGATAAAAATTCTAAGGATATAAATTGAGTTTGAATATGAATTTTCGAGTCTTACATGATAAGATGAAGACAGATGCACCATCTCATTACCCATGTGGTCACATAAGCACACGTGATATGAAACACGTGATATGAAACACGTGATATGATACTCTTTTTCCTATCTGGAAGTGTATGTCCTCTTTTATAAAATAATGTATCATATAGATTTTAGTTCAAACATATACAATATTTGACCTAAATTTTTCTTTTTACAAGTTCTCAAAAAATCTCACAACGTCAACAGAAACTCACACTTGGCTATTAGACAAGTTTAATGGATTATGAGGAATCCATTTCGATTCCCATATATGTGTACTCAATTGGTAACCTAATCTTAATATTCTACTAATGCGGCATGTATGTTAATCTACCATAAAATAATATTATATCATATTTACATGTCACATAGATATTAAAAACGATTATTTGTGTTAGAGATCCAATCTCGAAAACTTATTCAACATACATTTAAAAGTAAACACGAGAATTTTAAATACAAAAACAAAAATTCAAATGTCAATAAATATGAATATTGTATTATATATACTCTGTATATAATTACAATTATAATCACAGTCATAAATATTGTCACAAGCTATGCAAACCAAGAGATTTACCATATCTCACAAACATGTCTTTAGGTATTGGATTTATAAAAAGATTAGTCATCATTAATTACGTAGGCATATATATTTCAGTGCTATTTTTCTCTTTTCAATCATGTCTCTTACAAAATTGATTTTTGTATCTATACTTGATTTTACCATCGTATTTGAAGTTTCTAGCATAAAAAATAACGACTAATTATCATAACTACCACTGAATTGTTTATTATTCCCAAATATTATAAAATCTATTCAACCAAACTTATTCCTAAATTGCGAAAACATAGGCCATAAATTCTACTTCCATTATAGTATGAGATACATAAATTTGTTTTTTGATAGTCTATAAAATAGCGGTATCATTGAAAAAGAAAATATAACCAGAAATAGATTTTCTCTCATCTAAATCATATCCCCGATCAGTATCCATGTATCCTTTCAATAATAGATCATTTCCTCGATCACAAAGGAAATAATTTGTAGTTCTTTTCAGATATCCCAATTATCATTTTCATAACAATCCAATGATTTTTTCCTATATTGAATTGACATTTGTTGACCAAACCACAATATGATAAATGTCAGGATGAGTACATGTCATAGCGTACTTCAAACTCCCAACTGTGTTAGAATACAGTACTCTGAATATTTCATCTATTCATTTTGAGTTTTTAGGGCATTTGTCATCATTTGAACTATTGCCTATAACCACAAGAGTATTAATAAATTTACAATTTTTAACTTTATATCGTTTCAAAATTTTTATAATATGAAACTTTTGAAATAATTTTAATAATCTCTTAAAACAATTTTTATAGGTTTTAATTCCCAATTTAACTTGGCCACGTCCTTCAACTCAAAATTAGAAGACAACTATTTCAAAATCTGCAGGATATACTCCTTATCATTTAGGATTTAGGGTAATGCTATATTCTCCTCATATACGGATAAAATTGTAAACTTTTCACTAGAATTCTTCATATAGATACAATAGTTTTTCATCTATCGTGACAAAATTATAAGAGATCACATTTCTGTGAAATCTCAAATACTATTGTCTCGAATACTACTTAAAACTATAAATTGATATACTCAATTTATATATTTTATATTCTGACTTTTAATGACAAAACCCTCTGATTGTATCATATAAACTTTTTTCTTAATTTCTCTATTGAGAAAAACAGTTTTTCATCTATCTAACATAATTTTAAATTCAAATTGACCACTATTACCAACAACAAGTAAATGGAGATAAATCTCATTATCGAGAAAATGTTTTCTCATAATCAATACTCTTTTACTGAGTATAATTTTTTACTACCAGTCAAAACTTATACCTCTCAATAGTTTCATTTGTTCTATATTTCGTTTTGAGAATCCAATTGCTCTCAATAATTTAGGTTCCTAATAGAAGTTTAATCAATTTCTAAACATGATTGGATTTCATTGACTCTAATTTTTCTTCTATCCCCTTTATCAACTCATTCTTGATAGTACAAAATAGTCTCATCTATATTTTTAGACTCTTTTTTATTTTTTGAAGAAATAATAAATGTGTGCCCTTCATTTAAAAAAAACGCTTAGGCATCTCTTTCCTAATACTTTTCTAAGTTTCGTAATTTAGTTGGATTGTTAGAAGTTAAATCTCTCCCATTGGGATCAACATTTAACTTGTTTTCTTACAATTCCAATGGTCTACCATGAATAGACTCATCTTCTAAATTAACTAATTCAGACAAAAGCTCTATGTCTTTCATGTCATCTTACCTAGAAAATTCATTTTCCAGAAATATGATATTTCGTAATTCAATTTCTACTACAATACCATCACTTTGTTCACCAATGAATCCTTAACCAGCAAACTGGTCGGAATCTCTTAAAAAGATACTCTTACTTTCACGGAAAAAAATTTTCAAATTTATTGAAAAAATTTTGAACACGCACAATCGATTCCAAAGTCTAAGATCACTTAGATACAGTTTTCGACTGGTCCAAAATTTATATGGTATCCTCGATACTGATTTTGAAGACACTTTTGTTCAAAATATAAGTCGCAATCAACAAAATATCTTCCCAAAAGGAAATCGGCAAGCTAACATGCATCGTCATGGATTTTATTATATCCAACAATTCATATTTCTTCTCACTACAACATCATTTTGTTAATGTGTATGATACATTTTTCATTACACAGATTTTTAATTGATCTGATAGATATTCACGATTTCTATCTATTCTAAAGATTTTTTATCATTCTATCTATTTTATTTTCTACCTCGTTCATATAAGATTTATAGTACTCAAAGTGTTTCAGGTTTTTGAAAAAACAAATAGATATAACCAAATCGCAGAAAATCATCTATGAATTTAATGAAATACAAAACTCTATAAGATTTAAACTCTATATTAGAAAAGATTTATAAAATAATATACCAACATAATATCAACACTTTTTAATAGAAGGAATTCAAATTTGCAATATAAAAAATGATTCATGATAATTTTTCAATACATGATTTTGGTTTTGGTTTTTTTTTCCTTTTTGTATTTATTTTTTAATTATAATTAATTTATAATGTTACATTTAAAATTATATTAGAATATACTTAACTACAATATCTTGTAAATTATAAAGTTAATTTGAGAATTGATTTTTAACCGTTATTTGTTTTAATCATTTGTTATTAAAATTTTAAAAATATTTACAAAATTATATACTACAATTATATCAACATTCTTTTAGGGAAGAAATTTAAAGTTGTAAATAAAAAATGATTCATGATAATATTCTAGTTTATGATTTTTTTTTGTTTATTTATTTATTTATTTATTTATTATTCTCATATAATTCATTTCCCCATTGCCACCTCTCCCCCTAGGTTGCCTCAAACTCATTTGATTCCCATGGTCAAAACAATAGTTGGAATCGCATGCAATGGGCCGACATGAGTTCTGATTCTTTCATTCCAATTCTTACATTCCAAATATGGTTTTATCATATGTTTGTGTATGTAGAAATATAAAATAATAATAAAAATGATATGAATAATAATAGAGATAGATAAACATGATTGTGATACCAACGATCAGTTGGTTTAATGAGATGTGGCGTTAAATCTCTTAATCAAGATTTCGGGTTCGACTCGCGACTTGGATATAAAATAAATTACGTTGAAAGTGTAACCCACTTAAATGGATCACTACAAATCTCGAGCCAGATTAGTCGGAATATGGTTTTGAATACCGATTAGTATAGTATAAAAAAAAAAACCTAATTTTCAATTGTTTTGATAAGTTATTATAATAAGTTAGATTTATATAGAAAACGTATTATCACAAATATATAAACAATTATTATAAATATAGAAATATAAAAATATAAAAAATCAAATATGTATTAAAATTAAATCAATTGTTAATTTGATTTTAATATATAATATATTTTCTAACAAATTAAAAAATTAATGAGTATAAAATAATATAATAAGATAATTTTTTATATAATTATTAAAGAAATCAAATTTATTAAAATTGAAATATACTCTATGAAATGAAACTAACGATACACAATTTGCCAATTTTACATCAGATTAAATATTGTATCTAAACTTTTTTATTCAATTTTGCCCAGCAATACGACTACAAGCTAAACATATGAGAAAGAAAATGAAACCCTGTATACTTTTTATTTAATATCCGTTTGTTGGTTTGGTTAGCTATTACATAGACCGACATTTGATTAAGACAAACTATTGCAGTGTCAAGCTATTATTAAGACACTTTACCAACTTTAAATAACCATGTTTGAACTTTTTATTGAAAAAAGGATATAATTTACCGAAATCGAATGGAGAAATTGAGGATGAAAATGAGAAAACTTTACTATTTGACATGTCCCTGAACTTTGAACTTTGGACCATTACCATAAAGGACAACCTTTGAACAAGGGTTCTTGATTTGAATTTTTTGAATTAATCCTACTATAAATTATGATAGTTGTTTTTTTAACTTGATCAACTGATATCCATCTATTTTTTCCATTCTCTAAATTGGGAGTCGATATTTGATTAAAAAAATTCAGTTATCTTATCGTTAGACCAAACAAAACATTGATGGACATAGTCAATTATTTAGCTTCAATAAGTTTTTCAATAAAAAATAGAAAATTTAATCTTAATTCCATAAAAAAATGAACCTGTTAAATTGCTAATAAAATAAATGATTTGAAAATAAACTGGAACGGAGATCGTGGGTTACAAGCATTTATTTAATTAATAATATTAAATAACAAATTTAAAATTGAGTTTTAAAGTTGTTTTAATTGTTTTGATGAGTGGAATCTATTTTAATTCTGTATTTCACACTATTTTTTTTCTTCCTCTTTCTCTTCTTACTCTTCAATCAAGTTACATTTGCCTCCTAGTTTTCCGGCCAATCCTCTGCTTGCTTCAAAATGCCTGCAAAGTACTCATTTAGTAAAGTTTTTTTTTCAACTTTTCTTCTCCTTATAAGGAAAAACAAAAATTAATTGTTTTTAAAATAAAATTAAAAATTATTTGATAATTTTATTTTTAAAAATAAACTGATTACATAGTTTTTTAAAATAAAGTTAAAAGTTAAAATTAAAGAGATAAAGAGGATATGTGAATAAATAAATTTATGATATGGATATATTTAAAATTTTATATCTTTTAAGTAATGATATAAATAGAAGAAAAACAAACATATTTTCTAAAAATCTGGAGTATAAAAAATAAGATGAAACAAAATCTCCTCTCATGAGCTTTTTTTAAAAGTTATTTTTAAAATTTTTATTTATAAAAAAACTACTTTTAAGGAGACGAGAATCTGTTTGACAGAATTTCTCTTTATAAGAAGAAAAGAAACTGAAAAAAATCCTGCCAGATGAGTACTAAATAAGTAAAACTTTCTTAGTTGTTGTTGTCATCATCGTCATCTCTACTTGCTTCAATAAGTCTGCAATTAAATAAGTAAAATTTTCTTAGTTGTTGTTGTTGTTGTCCCGATGGATGCGATTCTTGATTTAGCAAATAGGGAGCCCCCTTTTCTCCCAATTATCCTCGTGTGCAGAATTCTCCAAATTCTTCTCCCTTCTTTTATTGGGAGAAAACATCCTATACCAAAACCTTGTTTATTCTCTATTGATCTTATCAAGGTATGCACTCTTTTTATTATGTAATATTTGATCAATTTTTATAGTATTTTGTAATTCGACAATTGTTGTTTTTTGAAAATGTAGCATGGTTCTTGATCACCTCAGCTACAACTTTGTAATTAAACTTGTCTTTTATAGAAATGGTATGATACCATGCCTATACTATGTTCTTTTAAGGCAAATTTGAAATGGAGTGGAATCCAACCCTATACTGTAGTTTGAAATAGAAAGTGGATTAAATTGTTCCATGATCTAGTTGGGGTTGATAAAAGTTTTAAACAAACCAATAAATATATTGGGAGAGAAGAGAAGTTTTCAAAAATGTGAAAAGTTGAAGGGGTGGTTATCCAAAAAAACCACTTTCTCTCATTTTCAAATTCAAACAAATAGTTTAAATAGATTTGGATCTTGAGTCATGTCTATTCTCATGGGTAGACCCAAATCCATTTTTCAACATCATCTACTCACACATGAGGGTTAGATTCACCCATAATTTGATCATTATAATCGAACATCAATTTCATATAAGTAAATGAATCATATGACCTGTAAGAATATCAAGAACTCAAGGACACACTGGTTAAAAATATATAGCAGCTCATTTTTAATGTGGTGATGAAAACGTTGTATCTTGCTATACTTGAGACCCTTTTTTCTCGACACTGTTAACGTATCTCTCATCCTTCAAACGATGTAAGAGTATATTTGACTTAAATCCAATCATCTATTTACAATTACGTATCTAAATATTAAGTCATAGACATAATTGGTCGGGTAGTGAATACGGAGCATTGTGTTAATCAAAGACAATTTTCCTTTCGTACTACTAATTTTCAATTTTATATTAACTGTTTTGTTAAATATGTATCATCAAACCGAATCAACTATAGTTTTTTTGTGACATTCTAAAATAGTAATATTAAAATAAAATTTCAAAAGACAGATAAAAGTTCTAAAAATATAAATTAAGCTTGATATGAATCTTTGAGTCTCACACAATAAGATAAAGAGGGATACGCCATCTCATTACCTATATGGTCACAAAAGCACACGTGATATGAAACACGTGATACGATACTCTTTTTTCCTATCAGGAAGTGTATGTCTTCTTTTTTAAAAATAATGTATCATATAGATCTTAGTTCAAGCGTGCACAATATTTGATTTGAATTTTCCTTCTTATAAGTTCTCAAAAATTCTCACAACGTCAAAGAAAACTCACACTTGCCTATTAGACAAATTCAATGGATTATGAGAAATCTATTTCGATTACCACATATGTATACTCAACTGGTAACCCCATCTTAGTATTCTACTAGTGTGGCATGTATGTTAATTCACCACAAATTAATATTATTTCATATCTACATGTGACACAAACATTAGAAATGATTGTTCATGTTAGACATTCAATCTCGAAAATTTGTCCGACATATATTTAAAAGTAAATACAAGAATTTTGAATACAAAAATAAAAATTCAAATATCAATAAATATGAGTATTGTATCATATATACTCTATATATGATTACAATCACAATTATAGTTACAAATATTGTCACAAGCTATGCAAACCAAGTGATCTAGCATATCTCACGAACATGTCTTTAGGTATTGGATTCATAAAAAAATCAGCCATCATCAATTACGTAGACATATATATTTTAGTATTATTTCCCTCTTTTCAATTATGTCTCTGACAAGATTGATTTTTGTATTTATGTTTGATTTTGCCATCGTATTTGAAATCTCTAACATAAACAATAACTGATTAATTATCATAACTACCATTGAATTGTTTACTACTATCAAATATTACAAAATTTATTCAACCAAACTTATCCCTGAACTGCGGAAACATAGACCATAAATTCTATTTTCATTGTAGTTGGAGATACAAAAATTTGTTTTTTGCTACTCTATAAAATAGCGCTATTATTGAGCAAGAAAAATAACTAGATGTAGATTTTCTCTCATTTAAATTTAATCTCCAATCAGTATTCCATGTATCCTTTCAATAATAGATCATTTCCTTGGTCATAAAGAAAATAATTTGTAATTCCTTTTAGATATCCCAATTATCCTTTTCATAACAATCTAATGATTCTTTCCTGTATTGAATTGACACTTACTAACCAAACCCATGTATGACAAATGTCACGATAAGTATATGTCATAGCGTATTTCAAACTCTTAACTGTGTTAGAATACGGTACTCTGGACATTTCATCTATTCATTTGGAGTTTTTAGGACATATGTCATTATTTGAACTGTCGTCTATAACCACAAGAGTATTAATATGTTTGCAATTTTCAATTTTATATCGTTTCAGAATTTTTATAATATGAAACTTTTGAGATAATTCAAATAATCTTTTGAAATAATTTTTATGGGTTTCAATACTCGATCTACCTCAGTCACATCCTTCAACTCAAAATTGGAAGATAATTATTTCAAAATCTAAAAGATATACTTCTTATCATTTGCGGCTAATGATATGTTCTTGTTATATACGAAGAGAATTACAAGCTTATCTCTGGAATTCTTCACTTATATACAATAGTTTTTCATCTATCGTGATGAAATCGTAAGAAATCACATTTTTAAAAAATCTCAAATACTATTGTTTTGAATACTATTTAAAATTATAAATTGATCTACTCAATTTACATATTTCATATTTCTGACTGTTAATGACAAAACTCTCTGGTTGTACCATATAAACTTATTTCTCAAGTTCTCTATTGAGAAAAGCAATCTTTCCGTCCATTTAACATAATTTTAAATCCAAATTGGCC
The DNA here is from genome assembly GCA_033439265.1 of Dillenia suffruticosa. NCBI lineage: Eukaryota > Viridiplantae > Streptophyta > Magnoliopsida > Dilleniales > Dilleniaceae > Dillenia > Dillenia suffruticosa. Next base: position 8,339,259 of record JAVTVX010000027.1, read on the forward strand.
ACTACTGTAAATGATAGACAAATGGAGATAAATCTCATTATCGAGAAAACGTTTTCTCATAATTATCACTCTTTTACTGAGTGTAATCCTTTGCTATTAGTCGAGACTTATACATCTCAATAGTTTCATCTGTCCTATTATTCGTTTTGAGAATCCACTTGCTCACAATAATTTAGCGTCCTGATAGAAGTTTAATCAATTTCTAAATATGGTTAGATCTCATTAACTTCAATTTTTTCTTTCATCCTCTTATCCACTCATTCTTGATAGGATAAAATAGAGTTTCATCTATATTTTTAAATTCTTCTTCAATTTTTTGAAAAAATAATAAAGCCCTTCATTTTAAAAATAAAACACAATTGGGTATCCATTTCCTAACACTTTTTCGACTTTCATAATTCAATTGGATCGCTAGAAGTTAAATCCCTCCCATTGGGATCAACATTTAACTCATTTTCTCGCAATTCCAATGGTCTACTATGAATAGAATCATCTTCTAAATTAACTAATTCAGACAAAAACTCTATGTCTTTCATATCACTTTGCCTAGAAAATTCATTCTCCAGAAAATATGATATTTCATAATTCAATTTCTGCTACAATATCATTACTTTGTTTACCAATGAATACTAAAAAGCTACTCTTAATTTCACGAAAAAAATTTTTCCAACTTATTGAAAAAATCTTGAACACACACAATCGATTCCCAAAGTCTAAGATCACTTAGATATAGTTTTCTATTGGTCCTAAATTCATATGGTGTCCTTGGTACTGATTTTGAAAGCATTTTTGTTCAAAATATAAGTTGCAATCAACAAAATATCTTTCCAAAAGGAAATCAACAAATTATCGTATGTCATTATCTATTTTGTTATATCCAACAATATCCTATTTTTTCTCATTATAACACAATTCTGTTAAGGTGTATAAAAAATGGTCAAATATCGAATTATACCTTTTTCATTACACAGATCCTTAATTGATCTGATAGACATTCACAAGTTCCATCCGTTCTAAAGATTCTTTATCATTCTATCTATTTTATTGTTTACCTCATTCATATAAGGTTTAAAATACTCAAAGTTTTTTCAAAATTGTGAGAAAATAAATAGATATGAACAAATCGCAGGAAATTATCTATGAATATAATGAAATACAAAACTCTATATCTAGTCTTCATATTTATTAGATCACAAATGTTCGAATGGACTAACAACAAAATATCTTTCCAAAAGGAAATCAACAAATTATCGTATGTCATTATCTATTTTGTTATATCCAACAATATCCTATTTTTTCTCATTATAACACAATTCTGTTAAGGTATATAAAAAATGGTCAAATATCGAATTATACCTTTTTCATTACACAGATCCTTAATTGATCTGATAGACATTCACAAGTTCCATCCGTTCTAAAGATTCTTTATCATTCTATCTATTTTATTGTTTACCTCATTCATATAAGGTTTAAAATACTCAAAGTTTTTTCAAAATTGTGAGAAAATAAATAGATATGACCAAATCGCAGGAAATTATCTATGAATGTAATGAAATACAAAACTCTATATCTAGTCTTCATATTTATTAGATCACAAATGTTCGAATGGACTAATAACAATGAAAATTCAGCCCGTATAGTCTTTTTAAATGGTTTTCTTATCATTTTGTAGGTATGATAATATTCAATTTAATAATTAAACATTCGTCCATCACATTGCAATACTATAAAACCATTTATAAGTTGTCCAAAACTAATACACATGCTATTCAAATACAAACTAACCATATTTTTCTGAAATTTCAAAATATTGTCATATTTCAAAAGAACAAAAATATATATTAAATTATATCGAATTTCTGACATGTAGAGAATATCATGCAAAATAAAAGTTGTCATTTTGTAACTCCAATGTACAAGTGTTAACTTTTCTAACCTCTACTTTTTTATTATTCCCTATATAGATCAATTTCCTACCATATGGCACTCAATGAAAAATCACAAATATCTCACAGTCTGTTCTTATATCCGAAATTGTTCTTTTGTGATCCGTCTCCAATCTCCTTTTCTTTTTTACTTTCGTTCTAGTCTTCTCACGCTTAAAATGTGAAACTCTCTTGAAACTAGACTTTATAACAAAAGTATCAGTTATCGATCTTGCAGTATAAAGTCGCTCATCTTCAAACTCAACGTGACGAGTAACATCCGATAAAGTTTTCGCATTGTTATTGTAAGTCAGATTGAGTTTCATGTACTTCCACTTGGCAAAAAGGGATTTGATCAAGATTTGAACTTTCTGTTTATCAAATAGGACATGACCAACAGACTGTTACTCTCTAATCATGTTAGACATAACGCTTAAATACTGTTTGATACTGTGGTTAGTTCACTTTTATTTAGTATCAAACTTTATAATCATTTGTTTAAAATGAGTCACGGATACCTCCATATTTCTCTTTGAGGTACACCCAAATGATATGAGCAATCAAATTTTGGTCACACTTGATGATCATATCATCAATCACTGAACTAATCAGGATTGCTAGAGTAGTGGGATTTATTATTTTTTATGCATGGTAAGCATTTTTTCTCTCCTCCGCAAGACATTATTGCCCACATTAGAGTGGTACATGACATATCTGACATATTGTAAGGTATCTTGTTCTTTAAGCCCATTCCACATTTTATCGTATCATATCTCATGATCATCATCATTCAATTTGTTACTTTTATTCAATTCCGTAATAATGGATAATCGATGCTATGATTTGATTCTAAGAGGGTAGACACAAGTAGTAATACTCATATAATTTACACAATTTTGTATTTCAACATTAGCATTCATGATTGATCAATATTAGGTATAGAATTGAAAATTTACTAGATTCTCAATTATTATCTATGGTTTTAATGTATTACCATCACAAATTTAATTTAAAATTACAAAATTCAACAAATTTTAAATGAGAAATTATTTAAATTCTTCCAACAAAAAATCTCTCACTTAAATATATGAAATATTTAAATAATATTACAATTATAGATAAAAATTAATCAAATTCTAACGATTCAAAATTTTTATTTAAATACATAAAATATTTAAATAATATTTCAATTTTGAATGAAAATTATTTAAATTCTACCATTTTAAAATTTTTATTCAAGAGACTCTAGTTTTCTCTTGTATACATGATCATGTAAAAAATAACAAATATAACCAATCATATTTTTAATAGAAATTTTATATTAAAAATTTTAAAGTTTCACTAATACATAATCATTGTTCTAACTTACAACCACAACACAAAAAAAAAGAATTGTATTATCTCGTTTAAATCAAATCAATTATTGATATCATTTGCACTATTCCCTTTGATAGTTTATCTCCATGAGAAAATTTTTTTATAGCACGTGAGAAACTATTGATATTTTAGGATAGTTTTTTCTTCATTTTGATTTCTATATTCTTAAATTTCCACTTTTCTATTAATATGGGTTCCATATTGTTAAGAAACATGTACTCATTCTGAGCAAACAACTCATCAATTATGTTAATCCAATAAGAAGTTAGGAAATTTTTCAATATGTACACGTCATTTCCCAAAAGGCAGGACTTAATTGAATAAGTTATAGGCGTTTCTCTTCCATGATTTTCAAATGATCCGGAAAAGTATAAGATAAGTATATTTTATAAGTCAACATTTGATCTAATTTTATCAAATATTTTGAATTTCTCAAATCTCTTTCTCTCCCCCAGATACCGGAAGAGTTTTAAGAATGCGTCCAATTATCACAATATTCTTAAAAATGAAAACAATATTAGGTCAAATACACAGCCAAGTATAATATTATATAAGGAATTTAGAAATATCAATTTTAAATAATATGCTCAAATTTCAATTAATTTTATATTGAAAAAACAAAATTTTCATACATAAAAGAGTATAAAATCAAAATACTGTAAACAATTTACACTTGGGTCGTTAAAATTAAGAAAATAATTTTCTAAACTCATAGAAAATTTTTTAGAATTTTTTGGGCTGAAAATGATTTTTTTAAAAAAATTTTTCTAACAATTTAATGATTTAAAAATCAATAAAAAATATTGTTTTGACTCTAAAAAATAAATTAAAAATTAAAGAAAAATCTGAAGAGATATAAAAATTGTTTTCATACAAATTCCTTCAAAAACAAACCTTGCACGTGCTCTCATGCACTGCCGTGGGTGGCTGTGCAAAAAAATAAAAATAAAAGAAAAAGTTTGCTCACGCATCATCTTCTCGACGGTGGTCTATTACCAAATTTTTTCTACCCTCTATTTTCAATATCTTTGAGTTTAATGGTGGGTTTCTATTTTCAGATCGGACGTCTTTAGCCTTAGGTTTGGATTACATGCGTCTCGCCCAAGAGTAGGATTGGGTTCTGAATACTGTTCATCTTCTCAAATTTCTATCCTTTTTTCTGCAACTCAAACCCATTTTTACAATGTCATATTTCTCTCAATTTTTAATTATTTTAGCATTCTTTATATGGTTGAAAAATATTTTTCAAAAGGTTTCTAATATAAATTTCAAATCACAAAATACAATATTTTAAAACATACGAGTATATAAAGTTTTGGTTAGGATTTGCAATATTTCATAATGTATATAAGATGCATGCCTAATTTTACAAATTTAATTCTCATATTTAAATATACTATTGTGTAAAATTAAGAGTATTTTGTTAACCCTATTGCAACATGTCATTAACGAATCTTAAAAATTTTCACGGCATTTTTCATATTTGAACACCCAAAAGAGATAGGAAATAACCCTAAAATACTCTGATACCAATGAAGATTTTAAACAAACTAACAAATATAATTTTTATTTCAAAAATTTTCGGATCTAAATTGAATTGTAATCATTTACCTTTTTCAATGATTGGATATTCTAGATTCAGAATATATTATAAAATTGGATCATTTTTTATTGTTCATAATCCAAATGCCTTTTTAGTGGATGGATGATCAATTTTCACCAAACCCTTTATTTTCTCCCTTATTCTCTATCTCAAAAAAAAAAAAAAAAAAGGCTTTTTCATTTCATTTTTTTTCCTTCTCACATCCATTCTCAAACCTCTTTGGAGAGGAGAAGTTTTAAAAATGTGGGAAGTCAAAGGAGGTGGTAATCCAAAATATCCACTTCCTCTTACTTTTAAATTCAAACAAATGGTTTAAATGGGTTTGGATCTTGGGTTAAGTCTACCATTATGGGTGGACTCGGATCCATTTTCTGATAGTCGATTTTATTTTGATTTCTCCCTTAAATTTTTTCTCTTGACCGATCAATACCCAGTAATCTAATTAATTCATTTTAAGTCAATTGTCAGGCTCAAATAACGAAATGAGTTTTCTCGACCTTTGTTTTTTTATTATCAAAATTCAAATTTAAAATTTTAATTAATAAAATTTAATACCTTTTGTCATTAAACCGACAAAATGTGAGTGATTTCTCTTTTGAAATATTGGCCAATAGCCAAGTCCTAAGAAATTTTTATTTAACTAGCTTCTTTTTAAAGAGAAATTTTGCTAAGGTGAATCGAATATGTTCTATGAAAGAGCTTCCGTGTTGATAGTTCGAACAACCAGAGGTCTAATTTTTTAAAATTCGTACTAATTAGGTATTGGAACAAAAAACTTTATGCAAATAAATAAAAAAGGTTCATTCCATGCCACATGTATTAACCATCGACTATGAAATGGGTCTACAATACATGTAGCTTTAACTTGCCGAGTGTCTTCTTATCACTTTAAATTTCTTGATTATTTAGATATTTATCATTATTATGGACCCTTATCATAGTTTTTAATTCTATTTTAACATTTAATTACTGTTGTCATGTTTCCCAAAGTGAGACGCAAAGGTCATTTTAAGCCCCCTTATAGGTGTTTACTTTGTCCTTATCAAGCCTTGTTATCTCTGCACCATCACCATGGTCTCTCTGCACTATGTAATCCCTTCTCAATCTGCCTTTTGGTCGCAGTTGCGATCCCTTGGATGCACCTGCCGCCAACTCCGCTTGCATCTATTTGGACATCGCCTTCCACTTCTTGGGCCTTGTAAACTCAGCCATTGATTGAGTTTCTTTTTTCCTTTTGGACCAACCGTATTTGGAGTTCGATTTAAGTGTTATCGAATTCAATTTAGAATGAACTTTTTCAATATAATTTTTTTTTTTTTCAAATTTTAAATTTAAGATTTGATTAGTAAATTTAATATTCTTACTCATTAATTTGACTGTTTGTTGAAAATATCCATTTTTTTTATAAACCGAGTGTTATTAGAAGAATCCCCGGTAATCCTACAACTATACAATGAATGATAATTAATATTCAGCGATTACTATAATTCGAACAATTGCATGTTCAATTAACCTTTGATTAATCCCCCACAAACCTTTCCCAACAAGTTTTACCATTATTATCACACTTCTGTGCTTGCTGAAGGTGGTCTGAGGTGATCTTGGTGTGATTCTTCGAGATGGAGATGGGGATGTAATGTTTGCTGCTATGGATGGCACAAATGCAAATTTGACGGTGGAGGTTGCTGAGATGATGGTAGCTCGGTTTGGGGCCCAGAGGACTTTGGATACGAGCTTCACTGAGGTGGAGATGGAGCTTAATAATGCAAATTCTGTAAGCTATTGTCAATACCCAGAAGACTCCTCCACCAAGTTGAAATTTTAACTCAGGATATGAGTCTTTAGCATTGACATTTCCTTTCCTTCTCCTCTGTTTTCATGTAAAGATAGACGAATATGGTTGCTCATCCTCCGGTAGTGTCTTTTAGTATCTTTTAATCACCTTAGGGCCTCTTTTTAATAAAGTTTTCATTCCGCTAAAAAAAAAATTACAAAGTTATTTATGATTTTGATCGTGTAAAATGAGAAATAAGAAAATAAAAAATTTATTTTTTTTGTTATACAAGAATTTGAATATGAAATTATCAGATTGGGGGAGAAGAGTTTGTACCACTAGACTGTTCCCTTGGAACGAAAACAAAAACATTTACGTTAAAACAAAAGGTTGCATATAAGTGCTGTGGACAAGTTTATAGTCTAATGGTAAAATTATTTACATATTTACTTTAAATAACAATCTAATTAATAAAGGTAAAATCATAAATTTGCCCATATATCGCATATCTGGACTCCATACGGTAGTGGGATACTTTAAAACACCATGAGAATCACCATAAATGTTAATGGAGTGCCCTAGTAAAATTGTGGTGGAGCTTTTTATTTTTGAATGTGTAACTAAGATGGTAGAATAATTCGTATTTGTATTTAAAATCTCAAATTTAATAACAAGAAAATAAAGTCCACATATTGGCTATCATAGACCTCAGATCCTGGTGGGATATCTCAAACACAAGGTGAACTTTCATGGAACTAGAAAGGCACCATATGATGTAAGCACTTGCACCTTATGGAAACGACTTCTACAACAAATTTAAATTGTTATATTATGCTTGGGCAATGCAAAGCATATCCCAATTACACAATCCATGACCTAACTCTCGCAACTTAGCTCTAATATACCCTTATAGATTATGGCCCATAGAAGTCTTCTTTTCTGGAGCATACGAAGAATAAATGTTGTTTTTTCATGTTAGTCTTTCTTTTTCTTTTTTTCTCTTTAAATAAATTATCGAAATTTAATAATCATTAAATTCGATTAAATCCAATTTAATTCGGGTTAAATTTTTAAGAGATAAATCTCTCCTAAACTTATTTTTGTGATCTATAAAATTCGAATTCAAAATTTTATATAGAGATACAATATTCAACTAGCGAACCAATTAGACATTATTCATATTAGCCTTTCAAAACTCATAACAGGGTGACAGAGTAAGTGCTTGAAAAAAATTATCCATCATGTATAAAAACTCCATTGTGTAGCAAATCAACATATTAGACAATTTTTTTCTTTTAATTTAAAATTCATTATGTAAATTGAATTTTAATTTTAATTTAGAAAGTGGTGCAGTAAGTTTGCATACTAAATTTAAAAATTAAGGATAATACCGACGGATAATCGGTTCAGTAAGATGACATATTAAATTTCTTAAATAAATCTTGGATTCGAAACTTGGGAATGAAAAAAAATATGCTGGAAAAGTCGTCCTCTAAATAGGGTCTATATAGATAATCGAATCGGATTAGTTGGAGTATGAGTCTGAACAATAGTGGTAAGAGCCCAAAAAAAATTTAATTCCTGATGAGCCTGGGACTACTTGGATCTTCTCAAAGTCAATCCAACTTGACAAGGACGACCCATTATAAGTTTGGGCCCATTAACGCCTTAGTCTAACTGGGCCTGATTAAATGAATTGTTTTCTGGACCTCATCGACGATTCCAGCCCACTCAAGACCCAAGTTCTGGAACATTTCAATGCGCATGATTTTTATAATAAATTATTTTATTTTAATCATATAATGTTCTTACACGACTTCATAACTTTTATGTTTATTAAAACTCACACATATTATAGTAGTACTCAACTAGATTTTAAATGAGAAAGGATTTGCCTGGTTTGGTACCCAAAAATTGTTTAGAAACTCTTGAATATAGCAATTATAATTGAAAAATTACGTATGCCTAATTCATCTGGTGACTGAACACTAATTTCTCTTGATCAAGATTTTAAATTTAAATTATGTATGAAAAAAGTAGATGACGAAAGAGTTTTACCTATAAATATTCAATTCAAATCGAATCGAATTTAGTCAAATTTAATATAATTACTAATTTTTTTAAAAACGGACCGAGTCGACTGATTCAATCGGGAACCAATCTATAGTCTAGTTCGATCTACACTGTTAAATCAGATAATATCAAATCTAATCAATACTATTTAAAATCAATTAAAATCAGTAAAATTAATAAAACATTCAAATCGATATAAAATAGGAAAGAAAGAAAGAAAAAACTAAAGTGTCTATGACTCTTTTTATTCCATTCAATTTTTTAATCATTTGATTTTTTGTTTCCTTTCTTGCTCTTTCTTTCTGCTTCACCATGGTCTTTCCTTCCTGACCCTCAATGCTTCACTTCTATTTTTCCAACAACAAAGCCATTGCAAGGCTTGCGATGAATAATCTGATCAATAACTCTTCTGCAGCCCATCAATGAATACTATAGGGCAGATGTCTTCATCCTCCGTGCAAAATATACAAATTCATTCTTTTCATAAGCACATATATTTTTTTTTTAAAATATAATATACAAATAATACATACGATATCATGATAATATCATATGATTTGTAAAACAGTCTGATCGGTCTGATTAGGAACCAATAGGTTGATTGAATTATTTATTGATTTAGTTTTGAAAATATTAAAAATTATCGGATATCGATGGTTTATTAAAAAATATATATATATAAAATAAAAATCTATATTAATTTATTACTTCCTATTATGAATTTGTTCTTTTTCTTAAAAATGCTATTTGATACACAAGAAATCGTTATTATAAGTTCATGAATTCAGTCAACACATTACCACCAAATATTGAGTCACGAATCTGATTTGATCGCAGAAACGATCCCATGGTTATAAGCCTATAATGGGGCAATTCCCTTGGTTATATTCATTATGCATTAAAGGTTATTAGATTTAATCGCGCATGCGGAAACGTGAAATAAATAAATCGGAATTTTTGGGATAAATATCTTGATAGGACAGTCTCAAAAATCTACCGTGTCGCGATATCTCTCGAACGGATCGCACGGTCGGATGGTGATCACGTAATCGAACCACTACCGCAATTCCACGACCCCACAAGCCTCATATCCGGTGAATCGTTTGACGAAGAGAGATTTTCCTACGCAAAAATCTCCATTCCTCTTTCTATTTTCTCTCTCTAGAGAGTGTTGAAAACCCTATGGTTACTTGCATTTTTCTCCTCCAAAATGCTCCCAAGTCACTGTTCACGTGGGCAAGGAAGGAGAGCCACTTTTCAGAATCCGTTTTTTTTTTTAAGGATGTCAAGAATCCTCTCATTTTTGGCATCTATTGGGCTTAAATGGGGAGTTCAATTTTGATGGTTAATTGGTAATTAATAATGGGAGTTACCTCATTATCTTCCTCTTACCATAATGCCCCACAATGGACATAAATAACCAACATCTCCCACTTACACATGAGGGCATTTCACTTCCGTTAATCACAAGATCGCAACTCATGCGATATCTCACATCACCCTACTGGACTTTCATACTGGATTGGGCGTCGTGCAACCGGCGAGTACACCTGTAAGTAAAGATTTCTCGATGCACCTGTTAGGATGATCGAGTAGTCACCGTTAGTATAAAAAATAACTCGCTATACCCCAGACTCAATGCATTTACATCCATCGAGCCACTTTCCTCATCGAAAGTGATCCCCAATGAATTTGCTCGACTATGTATTCATTATTATGTTTGAATCCCAACATGGATTAACATAATCGGTCGACCTATGAATACACGACAATGATGTAATGTCTATTGGCCTTCCTTTTCCCAAACTCGAATCTATCAGTCTCAATTCAGCTGCTTTCCTAGACTTGCCCCTTAGACCTCAATTTATCTTCCGGGCCATAGGTAAACAGACTAAACTAGCAACACTGAACCAAAACTTTTAGAGACAGTCGAAAGTAATAAGGGTATAAGAGATCCCATTCAATGGATCTCAGGTCTCACATAGTGGGAACGGGGATCAAGATCAAACTATCGTCTCAAATAATAGCTCCCACTGTCCTATGGTCGTCTCATCACACGTGGTATGAAACACGTGTCACAGTGTTATTCTCCCATCTCTCAAAGGGCATATGTCAGATTTCTCTAACACTGTACAGGTACGGGACTCAATCTACACATAAGACTTTACCCAGAGATCTCAGAGAGAGTATCTCAGAGACAATATCACAAATTGCAGGTGATATCTAAGATCTCAAACCTGACTACTTACAGGCAACATGGATGTGTGTATTTCCATGTCGGTCATATTATATATGACCTCATCCTAAACACATATCAGGACGACTTATGTTCTAGTAGGGCTACTCTCAAAGCGTCTTACAACTAGAATCCGTCTCATCTCCGCTCACTCAGAGTCAGAGGTGGTCACTCGTGTGAGAAAGTCGATCATACCTACTTGATACATCTTTTATCACAAGATCATACTATATCACACGTGTATACCTCATCGCATACACTAGAAATGTATTTTGCACTGGAATAAGGGATTCTGCTCATCTCCCTTATTTCTTTATAAATTCTAGGGCATGTGTCAAGATTCAGGTCTTTTTACCTTTAGCGATAAGAGTATTTTTTAGGTTGTGTTCGTTATTCTCGGAATGCTCAAGAATCTATCTGATGTAAAACTCTTGTTAAAGAGTCAACACCATTCTCAAGCGATTCCTATGGATCCAAAATCTAAGAATAAACTAAAACCTTATAACCATGTTACAATGGTCATTAGATACTCTCTGTTGTTCCCGGCCAACAGAGTGTCACCTACATATGAGAACATGCTATAAAGGAGCCATCGGGACGTATTAGATAGATACAATGATCCTACTCGATCATTACAAAACCATAAGATATCACCTTCTCGTGAAATCTCAGGTGCCGCTGTCTGGATGATAACTTAAGGTCGTATTTTGATTTCTAAAATCAACAGACCTTATTCACCTGATCTACTAGAACGAACCCAGAGGGATGCTCCATGTAGATCGCCTCACCTATACTTCCACTACGAAAGCGGTCTTTACGTCCTTGTGATATAACTCCACATCCATGTTCGTGACAATCGCTAAAAGATAAACGGATTGAGATAAATTGGACTATGATTCATCGATAGTCCACCCCTTAGTCTAAGTGTAACCCTTGGTTACTAGACGGATTATTTACCTCTTCATCAATCCGTTGACTTTTATCTTGACTTTGAGAACCTACTTGTTCCCAATAGTCCTTCCGCCCTTAGGCAAATCAACTAGGTTCCAGACCCCGTTGATTCTCATCAATTCATTCTCTTCAATTATGGCTTTCAATAAACGGTCTTTTGCATCTTTTGTAGAACTCTCGAGAGTCTTTTGAACCGTTTTAAATTTCTCATCATCCTCTAGACTCGCAACGAGGGTCTCACCCTCAATCGAGAAACAACGTTTAAATACGCATTCTCGATGCTCTTAGGAGGAGAGAAAAATCTTTATCTCTTGATGGATCGCTCCCACTGAGATCAAGATCCGTAGTGGATTCTTGTATTTCGCCGTTGGGCTCCCCGAACTACTGGGCTCCCCGAGCTTCTAGGCTCATCCATCGCATAAAAGGTAGGGTCCAAATTGATTTCACCTCTTTTAGGGAAATCATTCTCAAGAAATATGGTATTATGAGACTTAATTTCGATTATAGTGCCGTCCGTGTTCGCCTAGAAACACATATTTTCTCGCGGGCCTAACTCACCGTGTGAATGCGAGAAATGGTGGCACAACCCCATAACCTCAAGTGGCTAAGATCAGGCTGCCTCCCTGTCCAAAGCTTAATGGGGAACTGACTAATAGTCAGTAGTCTCGTAATACTTTTCTCGAAACAGAGCCACATGTGTAGTTTAGACGAATACTTGCGTCCCCGCTCAGTTCTAAGAGTCTCTACTCTTAAATCTGATTCTCAATCTCGTTTGTGAACCTCCTAAAGCAATCTAATGCCTCAAACTTATGCGAGATCAGATATATGAATCGAAACGCACGTAAGCGTCTATAAGCATCTACAGAACTCCATTTCTGACTCTCATGCTCATAAGACCACAAAAAGAAAGGCACAATGGTCTAACTGCAATGGAGTCCCAGCTCTCATTGCAACGCCAAATGGTTTTCTCGTCATTTTGCCGGCTATGCAAAACTCACATACGGGTAACTCGAATCTGGTCAGCGGGTCCAATAAACCTCTCGCTACTAACCGATTCATCATCGCTTACCCTATGCGTCTAAGTCTACTATATCATTCATTTATATCATCATCTACGCAATCAAATGTAAAGACAATAGTAGAACGACAATAAACCATTAAAAGGAGCAGCACCCAGTGCATACAATTCATCATTGATTAAAACCAGAACAATTTAGAAAATTGTCGTATTAAAAACAAAGGAATAATTTCACGCATATCTTAATCAATTTTAGACAAGGTACTAAATTGTAAATCCGTCGAATGCCTACAGTATTAAGAACGTCATGGCAAGTGTCGTTCCCTCTAATAGCGACAAATGCTCTGTCCTTAACGTAAATCCTCCAAATTTAAGGATTCACTTGACAGAATTATATTTACGCACTCCTGTCTCGAGTTACGTGGTCGGTTGCTCCTGATTACTAAGGAAAGAAATTGGCGAACATTATTGTGAATGAGACAAATCTCAAATCACGTAAAGAAGAAGAATATTAATTTCTGTTCGTTACACTCACGAGCGAAATGACCAAATCTACCTCAAACGTAGCAATTTACATTGGTCTAATCAAATTCCTTCTTCTTGAGTTCTTGTACCTCGTTGTCGGTTTTCTCGGATGATTTTTATTACCTGGATCTCGAGTCTCGTTCACATGCTTATGCTGTTGGCTTAGTGCCGGGGAAGTCCTTACTCGACTCCTCTGAATAAGCATAACTCAAGTATGGCCTATTCGCCTCTAAATGCTTTTCATCGAGCTCACATTACGTATTTATGTCAACGAAAGTGCGAATACTTTCGTCAAATGTGAAATAGGATTTCATGATTTTCCATGAATCAGGTAATAACTGGATCACATCCAGTACCTAAATTCCATCCGAAATTTGCTCGTCCGTATATATTAACTCGGTGATCATACTCGACATTTGTTTCATTGTATGATTAACCCTTTTCTTCTGCATCCTCACATTAGGAGCCGAAGAGAGCAACACAATACTCTTATGGGACGAGTCGAACCGACATTTCCATAAGATATGACTCGTAAAACGAGATTAAGTCATTGTGCATGCCACTGATAAGGATTGCCCTAACTTGGCAATTCTTTTTTACCATACATGATAGAACTCTTTATCTCGTATATCTTGAGGCGCGGTGCCCACCCTGGGGCCCATCTTCTCATACCTCAGATTTCTGTTAAATTTTGTCTCTCGAGAATAAACTGACTCTACTGATAAAATCGCGCAGATCACATCATTCAGTTTACTCTCCTTGCAAAAAATTTAATACGACAGTTCTCAACGCATTAAGAGAAATATTTGTGACTTGGAGATGCTTATTCTCACATTTTTATATGCCCTACGAATCATCAAGACCAAAATGACTTGAGTACAGACCCCAAAGTGAGCTTATGAGTCAACGGACACCATACACCACAACTTGGAATCGTATCTTACCATTCGGACTTTGATTCGGCACACAAAAACTCACAAAATGTCACATTTATGGATATAAGACCCCAAAAAATTGAAAAAAATTCAATTTTAAGCGACCTCACGCGCTGCCAGGGGCTCACACACGCCGCCGCACGCGCCAGACGAGCGACGCACTTCACACGCGCCTGGCGCTGCTCGGCTCACGCGCTCCCAGTCACGGCGCGCGGCTCACGCGCCATCACGCGCTGAGCCGTGTTGAGCCGAGTCAGACCGGGTCAATCAACGGTCAGGGTTGACCCGACCGCCCGGTCAACGGGTCCGGGTTCGACCCGGTTGGGTTGGTTGCGGGTCGGTCCGGGTCAGGGTCCGACCCGACCGCTGCCTACCCCCGCTTCACGCGCTTGTGTACGGCGTGCACTACGTGCGCCTGCTAGACGCGCCTCTCTGGCGCGTGCGTGTCACGCGCCCGCCTGGCTGGGCCGGTTCTTCTTCGCCCGACGGGTCCTGCAACGAGCTTTTCGACCCGGTTGCCAGAAAACTTGATTCTGGCTATTTTTTCTTGCATTTTTCGACTGAAAAATATTTGTGGGGATCCTTCAAGCATCCTACACTCGATTTTAGGAGGATTGAAGCCCAAAAAATGGTAGGACTCAACCACCCCAGTCGCGGCCCTCCGCGGCCATTCGAAAATCCCGATTTTCGGCATCCAAAACTTACAATAAAAGACATGAAATTGTAGATCTAGATGCAAGGAACACACATATAACATTTTCATGCATCGATCCGCCCTTTAAAACCATAGATCTAAGGTTTTCATGTTCGTACGATCGCAAACTTCGACTGGACGTTTCATGGCCTAAACATGCTCCGAAAATTAAACAAAAAATATTTTTGTAATCCTTGGGTCATGGGTATTCTTGCAGTGTTCTCGGATTCACGAAACTCATCCATGATCCAGACCCCAAAATTTTAAAACCCTAAAAATAATTCCGAAAATTATTTAAATTAAATCCAACGATCGCTCTGATACCAATGTTGAATTTAATCGCGCATGCGAAAACGTGAAATAAATAAATAAGAATTTTCGGGATAAATACCTCGATAGGACAGTCTCCAAAATTTACCGTGTTGCGATATCTCTCGAACGGATCGCACGGTCGGATGGTGATCACGCAATCGAACCACCACCGTAATTCCACGACGCCACAAGCCTCATGTCCGGTGAATCGTTTGACGATGAGAGATTTTTCTACGCGAAAATCTCCATCGCTCTCTCTATTTTCTCTCTCTAGAGAGTGTTGAAAACCCTATGGTTACTTGCATTTTTCTCCTCCAAAATGCTCCCAAGTCACTGTTCATCCCAAGTCACTGTTCATCCCAAGTCACTGTTCAAGTGGGCAAGGAAGGAGAGCCACTTTTCAGAATCCGTTTTTTTTTTTTGAAGGATGTCATGAATCCTCTCATTTTTTACATCTATTGGGTTTAATTGGGGAGTTCAATTTTGATGATTAATTGGTAATTAATAATGGGAGTTACCCATTATCTTCCTCTTACCATAATGCCCCACAATAGGCATAAATAACCAACAAAGGTTAAGCATAATAAACTTTTTTCGCATATTAAAAAGGAAATGCACCTTAAAAGAGAGGAGATTGTGAAACTAAAATCTCACCACCCGGAAGGAACGAGTTTTCTTGTATTATTATTATTAATTTTTTGGTCCCTATAACTAGGTTATCATTCGGTATCTAAAATTTCGTCTCAACTAATTCGAACTGATCTGGCTGTCGAGTCTCATTTGAAGGAGAGGTCTCCCAATATTATTTTTTTCGTATCCAAAATGAATCGAAATCCCGATCTGATTAAAGAATAAAAATGTCTATCAACCTACGTATGTTGATTCTTGTATTATTATTAGTCAAAGACCCATATAAGAAATTTTATTTACGTCAAACTGGGTCTAGTTTCATTTAGGTGCAAATATGCCCTCAATAATAATAATTTTAAGTTTAGAAAATTTAAATAATCATAGCGTGGGTTCTTTTAATAATCAATGAAACAATATATCAACTATGAGTAATAATGTTTATTAAAAATTTGAGATATACGTGACATTACTCTTTCTCATTTGTTAAATAAATTTTCAAATAATATTAGTGAAATAAAAAAAAAGAATATATATATATATATATATATATATATATCAAATTAATTGATAAACAATAGAATTCTTTCGAGCAAATATCCAAATCTCGAGAATTTACGTCTTGTTATTTTTGTCATTAACTTTTCTTTTTCTTACCCTTTAACTGATAGTGAGTGGCTCCCATTCCATGTTTACACACTCACGAGTTCAAAACCATGTACAGTAGTAAATCATTTTTTTTATCATAAATTATCGATATTCGATAAGATTAAATCTATTACATTAATCAAAATACCATCTAATTTAAACCTTGATAAAACGCTTTCACTTTTAGCTCTTGATATCATAGTTATAATTCAAATGAGATGCTTTTAAAAATTGAAATTATCTTGGAAAACATTAAGAAAATACATCTAAATTCCTAACAAGCTAACACGATGTTACACTATAGAATGGTTATTTGAGTTTAGGTGCTTATTGTAGACTTTAACTCTATAATTTAAAAGTTGATGTTACATCTAAATTAATTTCCATTAATTTTCCATTGACTTGTCACATTTTTTAAAACTATGAAGATATAACTTTGTATTTTTTCTCCATGAAATAAATACACGATTTTTTATCAAACCACAGGAGAGAAAACTATAGTTTACCCTATTTAAATAAGTGGATTTGAGATATTTCTTATTATTAAAAATCCAAAAGTGGGTTTTTTTTTTTTTTTTGAGTTTAGTTACTTAGTTTATACTTGTGACTTTTGAGATTATTTGATTGTTATTTGTTTAGACTAAATATTTAAATAAGTGAATTAGAGATATTTTTTCGTTTTTAAAAATCCAAAATTTGGGGAGTCTTAGTTTATATATGTATTTTAATCCGACTCAAATATCTTGAGAGATCTTAAAGAGAGACTTGATCGGAACAAAGTTTTTTTTCCGCCCGGGGGGATTTAAAGTTACAAAATGACATATAATTCTCTTTATACGTATATTAAACGAAACAAATTATATCACGTCTAAAAAAATTATTAAATACGTTAACCATCAGAACGTTTGGTAATACTGAGACTTTAGGCATATACATAATTTAAAAGATATAAATTGTGAATGACGTAAACAAAGAATTATTTCAAATTGATAAATTAATTATCGATATCTATGGAAAACAATAAAAAAACACATACGACAAGGAGAGGAGCGAAACCCTTGCCGAGTCAAGACAAAGACGGTGGGCGACAAGACCCACACTGTTTGGTGCAGCTTTATCATACCAAAACCGTGATGCAAACAACGCTTGGATATGGGATAAAATCACACATCTAACACCGCACAATCTCTGACCACAGTGACAAATGTGGTAAGGCAAGTGGCAATTCCCCAAGCCACCCGGCGTATGGGAGCCACTTTACAAGTTAAGAATTATTATATAGAACAATGCTATTTACAATATACTTGTTGTAAATAAGTATTAAATGATGTATTTAATAAAGAGTAATTATTATTAAAAATGTTACTTTTAAAATAAAAATTTAGCCAAGAACAAACACAGCTAATGCTTGAACTTAAACATTTAGAAGAGCTATATTGGTAAAATTCTAATCGAAATATTAAAAAATATTAGAGGTGAATTTACTCCACAAATAAAATTATTTTGCTTTGTGGATAGAAAGACCTATAAAATGTTCACCAAAGATGATCCAACGGAGAAATTTATGACTCTCAAGTCGAAGAGAAAAATGAAATAGAGAGCACAGATTGCGAAGGGTTTTACATTAATTCTATGTAATATCTGTATAATGTGCAAAAAACATACTTGATAAATCATCTTTGCTTAGTGTATATAGTATGCGTATGCATAGCAAGTCTCTTACTTAGGGATACAAAAACTCACATTATCTTACGAAGAGATTGTAGGAGATCTTCAAAAATCACGGGAACTGAAATAAAATTTTTTTAGGAAATTTAGAATTTTATGAGATTAAAAAAAGTTCAGATTATCATGAAAATTTCCTTTTTCTTTCAGCGAGATTACTTTCGGAACAGTAGAGATTCAAATCTCGAGCGATCATGATCTTGATTTGCTTGAGGAAGACGTTATTCAGTAAAAGACCACTTAATAGTAGCTGAGAGAGCTTGACCATGTAGTGGCCGAGAGATTTAACCGAAAGGATTCGACTAAGCAATGGCCAAAAGTGTTCAATTGTGAGTCTTTTCGGTCATCTCGAGAGACCCCTTGATGGTAAATAGATTTTGAGTGGTTAGGTGTTATTGGACCATGTATCATAAAAAAAAAATATTAATAATTTTTATTTTAGAGTTAAATTAAAATTATTTTTTTGTTTGAAAAATTTGGTAATCACAGCAGATCAAATCTTTTTATTAAAATTAGTTTGAAAATAGATTAATGAGGTACTAGTACAACATTCACCTGACCCATTAAATCTCTTTCATTAAAAATAATTAAAAAAAAAATTTTAATATTTTTAAAATCATGATTAAAAATTTTTTCTAATATATTCTCGTAGTTTTACGGCTACCTTGGCCTCCAAAAGTGCCCGACCCTCTCGGCCATGAGATTTATTGCGGGATTTTATTTTGCGGTACTATATGCTAATGCATAAACGGCTTCGATTGTTTTTAGAACAAACTTAAACCAAATAAAACTTTATTTTTATAATAAATTTTAAATAATTAATACTTTAGTAATTTTGTTTAGAAATAATAAAATAAAAAAAATAAAAAAATTAAAAATTTAATTTTCATAATACCAATATGCATAAAATATTCAAATAAAAAACACAAGAGGGTAGGTCATATAATTTTCATTTAAAAGCTTTAGAAAGTTAAACACCATAAATTATGAAATGAGAAATGAATTAACAGGGACTGATAAAAAAGATAATGAAAATAAAATATATTGTACCAAATGAGATTAGGTAGGTGGAGAAAGGTAATTGCAGTTGTCAATATTAAATGAAAGTAAAATCTTAACACTATTGTTTATTGACCGATTTAATTTAATTTAAAATTATTCTAAACTCTGAGTCAACTTAATATAAAAATTTAATCAGTAATTTAAATCAAATTATACTATTTACCTTTTATAATTGAAGTAAATCTATCAATTTAGTTTGGTTTAATCGATTGAATCAGCTTGATTTAATTTCTGCGGCCCACTAGAGTTAAGGCCACTCGTTTGCAGTGATTATCGAATATTAAGAATTTGTATGTTAGATTAATTGTCATATTTATATAACAATGAGAAGATGATGAAAGTTATTTTTCTTAGAACAAAATATTTCATAAAAGCACATAATCTCTAGACATCAGTTTTTTAGGCGTCTTTTTTTTTTTTAATAACAGAATGAATCAAATAATAATGATTTGAAAACATAATTTTGAACGTTTAGAGGCATTTTAAATGGATGGTTGCCTTCATTAACCATAGATATATAAGCGTGATAGCCTCCTTGCCATCTCGGATGTGGTCTTGGAAGGGGGTGATGGGTTGCTGGTGAGTTGGTCCGTGGTCCGATGTGGCTTGCCTTTTCCTTGTTGCCCTTTTTTTCTTACTCTTTTTTTTGTTCCTTCGGAGCGTTCGGTGGTTGTGTCTTGTGTGGCATGAATGGTGGGGCCAGTTGGAAGGATTCTTTGGAGGATTCCTTTTTTGCCTCCATTTATTTTAGGGTAGACTTCTGTTTTGTTCTTGCGATGATGGGGGATGGGGGAGTTTGCCTTGTTTAGTAAAATTGACCTCTTGCCTCTGTTCTTTCATTTGTTCATTCATTCGACTGGAAAGCCAGTTGGTCTTTTCCCCTGATTGACATGGAATGGTTCGTCTGCGGCTTGTTGTGCTGATTAGTTGGGGAGAGTGGTGTGCTTCATGATGATTGTGATACATGGGAGCCATTCCTTTGTGGTATTTCTATCTTTGTCTCTCTCTCTTTCTTTCTCTGCGTAGGTTAAATGGAGGTGGGCACTTCTCTGTCTCTATTTGTCTTTTTCCTTCTTCGTCTTTCTTTTTGGGCAGGGTAGATGGAAGCAACAGCTGCTCGTTGCTTCAACTCATGATAACCCCCTTGCCACCTCGGATATGGTCGGGGAGAGGGGTGACTGGTGAGCTAGTGGTCTGCCTTTTCCCTGTTGCCCTTCTTTTTTTTTTGGAGCATTCGGTGGTTGTGTCTTGCATGGAACACATGGCGGGGCCAGTTGGAAGGAATCTTTAGAGGATTCCTTTTTTGCCCCTATTTATTTTAGGATAGACTTTTGTTTTGCTCTTGCGATGGTGGGGGAGTTTGCTCTACTTAGTAAAATTGACCTCTTGCCTCTTTCCTTTCATTTATTTATTCGCTCGGATGGAAAGCTGGTTGGTCTATTTCCATGATTAACATGGAATGGTTTATCTGCGGTATATTGTGCAAATTAGTTGCGGAGAGTGGTGTGCATCATGATGATTGTAGTGCATGGGAGCCACTCCTTTGTGATCTCTCTATCTTTCTCTCTTTCTTTCTTTCTCTGGGTGGGTTAAATGGAGGTAGACACTTCTCTGTCTCTGATTGTCTTTTTCCTTCTCTATCTTTCTTTTTGGGCGGGGCAGATGGAGGTAGCAGCTGCTCGTTAACTTCAGCCTTGAGAAGAAGATGGTGCTCCTCACTGCATTTATTTGTGCTTTGTTCTCTCTTTGAGCGTGGTAGATGGAGATGGTAGCTACTTATCCCTCAGTGTTTCTTTATCCGTGAAACAAAAGGCGCTTTCTGTCTCGCTCCAACTGTTGGTGTTGCTTCAAAGAGAGGAGAATTTTTTTTTGGAAGCTGGTAGGCAGAGGCATGCACTTGGTTACTTTTTGTGTGTGATGATGTATGTATTTGATTATTGTTATTATTTTGTTTGTCTGTTTGGAGCTTTGTGGAGGGGATGCTTTTTTCTTTTCTTGAGAGATGCGTGTTGGATTTCTTTTTATCGTTCTCTCTGGCTCTTGGCACCGTCTCCTGCAAACGAGGAGTTTTTTCATACTTGGTTTTCTTTTATATGTGATGGGTGATGAATGTATTTTTAGTTATTGTTTTCTTTGTGTGTGTAAGACTTCGCGGAGATGTTGTTTTTCTTCTCTTTTGTTTGGATATGCATTTTATCATTGTGTTGATAGGCGTTAGATGTTGTGCATGCAAGAATTAGGTGCTTTGATGTAAGTTTCATGTTTTGTGTTCCTTGGTCCGCTTGCAATGTTTGCTCCTTTTTTTTGGTTGGGGGGTGTCGTTGCTCCATATTTCACCGTGTTGGTTTTGTTAGTTTTGTTAGTTTTGTTTTGTTTTGAGGAAGTCATCGTTGTGGTGGTGGGGAGTAGTGTCTGGAAATTTAATTTTTTGCTCCTGTTTATTTTGGAGTGGACTTTTGTTTTGGTCTTGTGATAATTGAGAAGTTTGCCTAGGTTAATAAAATTGCCTTCCGTCTATCCTTTTGGCCATCGATTTACTCATTCATGTGGAAAAGCAAATGTTTTTGTTCCATGATTGGTAAGAAACTATCTGTCTTCCTTATATTTTGTAGGTTAGCGGACTAGAGCGGTGTACATCATTCTCTCTGTTCTCTCTATTTGTTTTTCTCTTACTGTTTCTCTTTTTCTATGTAGGTCAAATTGGGACGGTTGGCAATTTCGACTCTTCCACTCTCTCGCTTTGTCTCTCTTTAAGCAAGGCAGACTGAGATGGCAGCTGCTTAAGATTTTGTTTTATGAAAAAAAAATTTTGTTTTTATATGTCTTTATTCCGGAAAGTGTAGGATTTATAGCAAAAGGGAAAGACTGTGATCGGTTGTGCCTCTTTGGTGGATTACACATATTGACCCCAAAGAGAACCTAATAGGTGGGTATCCTTATTTCTCACCCTTTCTTGTTCTGTGAAGCAAGAGAACCATAGGTTTTTTCACTCTTTCCTTGTTAGTGATGGATTAAATCCTTATTAGATTGATGCCGTCCGTGGGAATGGGCTGATCTTTTAGCTGGAGCATCTCATGCCTTGTTTCGTTATTCAATTGCCATGCTACCTATAAGGAGAAGTCTAACACGTCGAAGGCTGCATCTACATCCGGGCTGCAGACATCTAAAGATATTCCTTTGCCAGCACCCCTTGAAGACCAACCGGGCGCTTCAGTCCGTCACCACCAATAGTCAATAGTAGTGGTCCCTCAAAAGCAGCCTCAAGTATCCAGGATACAACTCCAATACAAATTGATGACTCCCGTTGCCGAATCTCTCCCAATAGAGTTCATTGCTCAGATGGAAAGGCTCGAGTAAAAAATCCAAGGGATAAGTAAGCAGTTAGGGGAACTTTGTCACGGTTGGCGACCGGAGAGATCACCTGTCTCCAAGGATAAGAACAATCACAGTGGCACAAGCCTAATCCCCGTAAGCATCGAGAACCTTGGTCACTTCCCAGTATAATCCTAATGACCTAAAAAAGTAGGTTGAGGACCTCGTAGCTACCGAACTGAAGCTTGCCAACGTAGACAAGAGGGATCCCGCTGAACACGCTAGTTTTGACTCAAAGGTTTCTGTTGAGCCTATGCCCCGAGATATGCTCTTACCTCCAACAAAGAGGTATGATTGGTTTATTGACCTCGAGATCATGTGGTCCATTTTGTGATTGTTATGAACTCTAGGGACATGCTAGGTGCTGCTATGTGCAAGTATTTTCTTCCGAGGCTAAAGGGTGATGATTTAACTTGGTTTGATTTACTTTCTCTGTTTAGTATCAAAAGCTTTTCTCAATTACAAGAACAGTTTGAGGCTCATCTCGTGATTAGTCAACGGGCCAAGAGAAAATCCACTTCTCTCTTGTTTCTTCGACAAAGGCACGATGAGGCCCTTATAAGAACGAAACAATGAAGGTTTCTAGTCTAGAACACTCCATTACGTTAGCAGCTCCGCTCATCGGTCTTTGCCCCTTGGGCATGAAAACGTCCATATGAAAGAATCTTTCGTCCTCTATCCAAGAGTTCTTTGCTTGAGCGGAGAAGTACATTGTGGCAGAAGAAGCCGAGGCATTTGATAAGCAACGACACAAGAATGAGTTGAGCAGCTCATCTTGGCAATCATATCCTAAGAAAAAAGGTTTGGGATCCTCTCCCCATTGCAGGTTTACCAACTACACTCTTTTAAATGAGACACCTAGTCAAATAATGCTGCGGTTGAGGAACAAACCTTGTATTAGATGGCCCCCACATCTCCTAAGAGATGACCCAAAGAAAGGTAAGATCAGTATTGTCACTTCCATAAAGATTACGGTCACCAAATAGATGGATGTTGAAAACTCAAGGATGAGCACAAAACTTTGGTGCAGGATGGCAGACTCCAGGGGTTCACACACGGAGCAAGAGCACAACCACCCTTGGAGCTTGCGGGCAGTAGCACAGCAAATGACCAGAATGAGAATCATACCTAAGAACAGTCGGTAGCCAAGTGAATGGGGGTGATCCTTCTAGTATAAGGCCTGCTGCCCCTTTTCACATCTTTTCCTCTAACGAAGTTCTTTCTATGTTGGGCTTAATGGCTTAACGGTACATCCCCTTGGCCCAAGTGGATTGAACATTCGTAGTGATCTTCTAGAAGGCCGAGGTGTCTTGCTGGAAGGAAATCCTCGTGACTCGAGTTGAAATAGGACAGAACAAGAAGAGACCCATGATAGGCTTCGATGACAATAACTTGGCAGGGATCGATTTGAACGGAAATGACCAATTATTCATTTCAGTCAGAATATGAAGAGATCCATGATATACTGCATCTACAAGTAATCATTTCAATCATGGACATCTTCATCCTCATGCGGTACCTGTAAAAGTACTCTAAGGCAAATTGTTTCATCCTAAAGGCGTCATGTCTCTTTTGTTACTCTTGGAACGTCCCCTAATCATGCAACTGCTATCGCGAAGTTTAATGTGGTCAAGCTACCGTCAGCTTGGAATGCCATCTTAGGACCTCCCTATTTGAATGATTTAGAGGTCTTATCAAGCATTAGACACGTGAAGATCAAATTTAGAATTGCTTTCGGTATATGGATGCTCTCATGTGACCTAGAGTCACTTGTTACCTCTGTTTAATAACCTATACTCTTTGATCTCTGCTGTCTTGTCTGCAATTTTAGGTTTCGGATAGAATGAGTTAATTTAACTTTAATTTAACTTTCTACAGTTACTTTGGTAATGACATTTTCATTTGATGTGTTTCGCTAGCTTTCTCTGACATCATGACTAAAATAACTAAAATAACGGCATGCGATCAAGAGTAGTTGGTGGGCATTTAACGCCTTTGGACATACTATTGATGCAATATACGACTACTGAAATGGTCACATGTTGCCCACCATTCTCGGTACAATGCCTTACAAGTCTTTTGGTGCAATGCCAACAAACATCTTTGATGCAATGCCTAAGATCTTCCTAGGTGCAACAGCAACGAGCATCCTTAGTAAAATGCCTTAAATGTCTCTTGGCGCAAAGCGACATGCTTCATCGGTGCAATGTCTCAAACTTCTCTTGGCGCATCTCCAACGAGAATCTTTGGCACAATGCCAATGAGTATCCCCAGCAGTACACTTTATAGTGCATGGTCCTTATATAACACAACCACCGCTTGGGCAATTAGAAGTAAACATGGTCCCTGTTTTTGCATTATAGAGTTATCATGAGGTTCAACACAGAAACATAAGAAGAGCAGATAATTATGGAAAAGACAAAGCGATGATTAAGGGAGTGTCATTGTTATCATATGGGGTTATATATGCAAATAAAAGAAGGAAGCATTTAAAAGGCAAGAATCATGGTGAAGGGAGACGATGAGGTCTCTGTTGTAGATGAGTGAAGTTTCCCTGAAGGACGGTGATGCGAGAATCCAACTCGATGAATTCTTGAGCCAGACCAATGGTATGAGCGCTAGTAAGGATTCCATTAAACCTTTCGGGATTATCACTATTTGCATCATCACCGGGTTTTCCTCCAATCCAGCTCTACTAATGAGATATTCCGCTCATTGCAATTTCTCTAAAGTTCCTACTTTTCATGTTCATACTCCTACCAAGTTTTGGCAGACCTTCTCTCTGCAGCCACTAAATTTTGTTGTCCTTCCTCTGCCAGTCTTAGAACGGCCTCACGCCCTGCCTTACTCTTCTTAAACAAAGCCTTTATTGCCTTGCACTCCCTAATAGCCTTATCTGTGATCATGTACGAGGAATCCAGGTTAGCTTGCATTAATTCTAGCTCATTTTCCTTCTTCTTCAATGTAACACCCATAGCCTTTCTTCCTTTTGAGCGTCTGTAGCTCAGAGATAGAGCTGCTACTCTAGCTATTCCTCTAGATGGGATACTGCTTGATTCTTTAGCAGCCTTTGGAACTCTATTATGGCTGTAGCTTGCAAATATGAAAGCACAAAATTATGTTTAATACACCAAACATCATGCTACAACTTGAACTTGACCAACAATGTGCTTACCTAAAGTATGAGAGTTATCACAGCATCATCTCCCTGGTCAATAGACATTAAAGTTGTAACAGGGCCGGGCCGGGCCGGGCTGGGCTTGCTTCGGTTCAAGGGCGGTTCCCGGAACCGCGGGACGGGCTTGCTACAATTCCTAGGTCAGTCCAGGCCGGGCCAGGCCGGGCCAATGGTATAGAAAATGGTATAGAAAATGGTAATAAAAATAGTATAGAGAATTGTAAAAATGGTGAAAAGGAAATGATAATAAAAATAGTAATGAAAATTGAGAGAATGTAGTAATATTGAGAGAATGTAGATGTGAGAGAGATATATATTTTATTGTGGAGGTTTTGAAAATGTGGTGTAAGGTATTTATAGGAAATTTTTTTGACCTTATGGATCAAAATAATCTTAAAATTAGTCGTTTTATAACTGTTGGGAGGGGTAAAATTAGAAAAAAAATCAAAAAAAAATGAGGGACAAGGAGCTGTTGGAACCGGCTGAGCTAGTTCTGGGTCAGTTCTATGCCAGTTCTGGGCCAGTTCCAAGTTTCAAAATCGTTTGAACCGGCCCGGACCGCTACAGTACCCGGTTTGGGCCGAGCCGGGTTACTGTAGTTTTGGTTTGGTTCATGGGTCGGGCTTTTTCGGGCCGGCTGGGCCAGTTTTCAGGCCCAAACCGGCTCAGACACATCTCTAATAGACATGCGGTTTAGCTTGGTCTCCGCCTAGTGAAAATCAAGTCTATCCGTGAACCTCCTTCACAACAAAAAAAGACAAAATTTGGGACGAAATTGGAAGAAAAATTCGTCGCAAAACACATTTCCGACGACTTTTGCAACAAATATTTTTTCGTCGCTAATAAGTTGTTGCAAAATTTTGGGACGAAAAATTAATTATTCGTCGCAAAAATTTTCAATAAATATTTATATGTTGCGAAATTCGTCGCAAATTTGCAACGACATTTGCGACGAAAAATGTATTCGTCGCAAATTTGTCACAAATATAATATTCGTCGCAAATTCTGCCACGAAAGTAAATTCGTCGCAAAATTTGCGACGAATACATTTTTCGTCGCAAATTTTGTGACGAATACATTTTTCGTTGCAGAATTTCCAACGAACAATTTTTCGTCGCAAATTTTGCGACAAACACATTTTTCGTCGCAAAATTTCCAACGAAAAAAATTTATTGCAAATTTTGCGACGAATAATTATTCGTTGCAAAATTCGTCAGAAAAGTTGCGACGAAAAATAATTGTCGCAAAATTTAGCGACGAATATTATTTCGTTGCAACTTTTCCGACGAATACTATTTTCGTCGCAAAATATGCGACGAATACTATTTTGTCGCAAAATTATGACGAATCTTATTTCGTCCCAAATTTTTGCGATGAAACAATATTTGTTGCTAAATTTGCAACGAATTAGTTTTTTGTCGGAAATTATCAACGAAAAATAATTTGTCGCAAATTGGCGACGAATGTTTTCGTTGCAAAATTCGTCGAAAATTTAAATTTACAACACCATGGAACAAAATTTGTCATGAATAATATATGTTTTACAATGAATACAATTTTATTATCATATTTGGACAAAATTTGCGTGCTTACCCAACGTCATCAACAATATTATCATTTAAATCGTTTTTAATATAAAATTTAAACAATCTATACTCATAATTATAACTACCTATTCAATAAGATAAAAAAATTAAAAATGTAACGAGCAATCATATTTATAATATCAAACCAAAAAGTAACATCAAAACTAAATATCGAATTATCAATAACCATACATTAAAAAAAAATAAAGATAACAGTAAGATAACAGTTCACAATTTCAAGTATGACCTCCACCATCACCATCATCATCATCATCATCATCAAAGAAATCATCACCCTCATCACCATCACCTTCATCACCATCGCAAGCATTATCAGGAGGAGAAATAGAAGGGGGAATCTGATTCGGAGCTGAGAATAACTGAAGATGCTGCATGATTAACATTTGTTGCGTGCGGACCTCGTGCAATTGTTGCGTGTGCTTTGCTTGAAGTTCACTGAATGCCTGATCTCTTTGCAGTAGCAAGTCCTTCAAATGGCTCACCTCTTCATTCAATTGATTTATTTGTGCTCTAACTGCTGGTGGTGTGAAAGAAGATGAACCGGCGTTTTTGTATGTTCTGCTCAAAGAACCTAGCCCTAGCCCACTACTCTATTCCCTTTTCGTCCACCAGTTACCTCAAGCCATGTATTCATGTTATCAACAGATGGCTCAGATCCGCCAGCATCATCACTAGCACTCGAACTTCTACATGCTAGCTCGTCATATTTTTCCTACATTGTCATGAGAAAAATTAAAATAAATTTACAATAACATTATAATTCAAACACATAATCAAGGAAAATAAAAAATTTTGTAACATAAATCATGACACCATATAGGATCTAAATTATGAACATTCATATTAACATTGAATAAGTTGAAATTTTAGGAAAAAAAAATAAAAGAGAATCTCTAGCAAGTAATTTATTAGAAATCAAAGAATCAAGTCAACAATAAAAATAAACTTGGGAGAGACTAACATAAAGAAATCATCTTCCTACATCGTTATGATATGCTCAACATAAAATATTCATATCAACATTGAAAATGTACATAAAGTAATTGGAAAAATTGAAATTACAAACCTTAATTGCTCTAGCTCTCTCCCTGCTCCAAGTCTTGTCTTTTTTCTGAAATGTGTGCGTGAAAGTATCTATAAATGAAGGCTCGGTCCCCATTTCCTTTGCCTAAAATAAAAAAACACTATTACAAATAATTATATACTTTAAATTAGATAAAAAAATTAATATTTGTATAAAATTACCAATCTATTTCTATGTTCACCGATAGTGATCGAGCCTCCCGCATACGTCGCAGACGATTCCCCTGAATTATAAGCTCGATTTTTTTTTTTTATTTTGCTCACTCCTTCGTTGACTCTCCTCCGATTCCCAAAAATTAAGAATCCTGCCCCAATTTTGCTCGATGATGCAGTTGGGCTTTTTTGCATGTCTCTTTGCATGATTTAAAACGTGTCGAATGTGATCGCCACATTTTTTCTTCCAAATCCTTCTTACTTCCAATTCTTCAGTCTCGTTCCAAGTGAATACTCGCTGCAATGGAAAGCAAGCAATAACTTATAAAGCTATTAACTTCATTTCATATATAAACTGATTGGGATAACTTACCTTGAACTCGTTCCACCATAGTTCTTTTGTTTCATCCGGAGTGCTTGTGTAAGACATCGAAGCCCCTCCCCAATGATTATTCACAATTCTATTCAGCTCGTGAATAACAGGTACAGAATTTGTAAATCTATCGTAAAGTTTCAAACAAACAATGTTAAATAAATATGATAGTTAAAAGAAGAAATTATTTCATAAATAAAAGAAATAATACAACTATAAATTTAAAATTTAGTACTTACGAATCTCCATATGGGGCTATTATCTCTCGATTGTCTTCTCTATCGGCATACAACTGTTTCACCGAAGGGAATGCTGAAGGTACATTGCTAGCGATGTGTTGAGAATGTGAAGGGCCTGCAACAGAAGGGGGAGGCGAAGGTACAATGTCGGCAAGGGAATGTGATTGCGAAGCTGCCGAAGCGGACTGCGATGGTGAAGAGCGTGAATTTCCATCCGAATTGAGTCTATGGCCGCCACGTCGAAACTGTCAACCATAATACATTTTAAACAAAAAAATGTAAATTGCATATTCATCATATACATAATTAAGAACATGAATAAACTTACCATATTTAATTTGATAAATTAGTTCCGACGAAACAAGGTACCAATATGTGAAGAAATTTTCTTGAATGACCTATACAAAAAAAAAAGATAGTATATTAACAAATCCAATATATAAATTTAAGAATAAGACTGTAAATAAATAAGAAATTGAGTAAAGAAATTTACAAATTATACGTGTCGACTAACTTACCAACTTAAAAGAAATATATTATCATATATCAAGATAAATATCCGATTTTTATTATATGAAGAGAACAAAATTTACCCGTCATAAAAAATCAAAATCGTCATTGTCATCCTCATCGTCATCATGCGTCTCAAAATTAGACTTTTCAACATCATTTTCATCATCCTCTTCATCATCCTCATAAGAATCCTCATCCTCATCATTTGTCTCAAAATTAGATTCTTCATCATCTTCTTCATGAATTTCACTTACATCCACATCTATCACTACTCCGCTTGGATCTCGTAACGTTGAAATATTATATTCCTCGGTCTGAACTGTATTAACAACTTGCTCTTATTGATATGCTGTTTCTTTCCAATGTTTTTCAATTTTTTTCCGTGCTTTCGTTTTAAAAACAGCCCACCAATCAATTTTGTCACGTTTCAAACTAGGATATGAAGCATAAAATACTTGAATCGTTTGTTGTGCCAACACAAATGGTTCATATCTTTTATACAATTTTTTATGATTTATTTCAACCAAATTAAACTGTGGATGCACTTTGATCCCTTTCACAGGGTCAAACCAGCGACACATAAATAAAACAATCCGTAATGCTGGACCAGGGTACTCTACCTCAACGATTTCATCCAACAAACCATAAAAATCGTTTTGACCTCCACCATCATTGGATGACTGAACACAAACTCCACTATTCATTGTCGTTTTCCCCACTCCATATTCTTCAGTATGAAATTTATACCCGTTTATAAAATAGGATGGCCAAGTTCGTACCATTGCTTTTGGACCCCATGACAGATGGATTAACAATTCTTGCTGAAATTGAGCTTGATTATCATGGACCTAAAGTTAAGTAAATATGTTAATATATTTTAACATAAATATTTAAATAATTGATAGTCTACTTACATATTTTTTGAACCATGGTGCAAATTTTTCATCGCAGTAACGATCAAACTCATGTCTCGAAAGTTGAGAATATATGTTTTGAAAAATTCTACCATCAAAGGAAATAAAATTTAACACACATAATATATGACATAAGAAATATATAAAATAAAAACTATACACTTACTCGAAAAATGGTATCACTTCTGGACAGTTCAGTAAAATATATGTGTGGGCTGCCCGCCATTCTTGATCAGTTAAATATCTACGCTTACATGATTCACTTGGTCGACCAAGGTAGTTAAAAATTGAGAATGAATTCTCATTGGGATCAATAGAACTCTCATCATTTCTTCCCGCTCTCCGCCTCTTGCACTGAACGTGAGACTCAAAATAATATGATGCAAACGTTGTTATTTCCTCCACAATATATGCATTGACAATAGAGACTTCAACACGTGCCTTATTTTTAACTTTCTTCTTCAAATGATATAGGAATCTAATTGTAATAAAACAAAATGTTTTAGAAAATTATATGT
Organism: Dillenia suffruticosa; assembly: GCA_033439265.1. Classification (NCBI taxonomy): domain Eukaryota; kingdom Viridiplantae; phylum Streptophyta; class Magnoliopsida; order Dilleniales; family Dilleniaceae; genus Dillenia; species Dillenia suffruticosa. Next base: position 8,370,694 of record JAVTVX010000027.1, read on the forward strand.
AATGAAATTACAAAATTTATATGCCTTCATAACGAAGAAAAAAAGATGAAAAACTCACATTTCAAATGGATACATCCATCTAAATTAGACAGGACCTCCAACTTTCGCCTCATATGGCAAGTGAACCAAAAGATATTCCATGGAATCAAAAAATGACGGCGGAAAAATCCTTTCTAAATTACACAAAATGATTGGAATCTCTCTCTCTAACATCTCCATGTGTGAATGTTTCAACACTGTCGAGCAAATATCATGAAGAAAAATGCTTAGCTCCGTAATAGCACCCCAAACAAAATTCGATAAGAGTTTCTTAAAAGCAATAGGAATTAATCTTTCCATAAATATATGACAATCATGACTTTTCAGACCAATTAACTTACATTCCTTTAAATCGACACATCTTCCAAGATTTGAGACATAACCATCAGGAAATCTCAATGATTTCAACCATTCACAAACAAGCCGTCTCTGATCCTTATTCAATGTATAAACTGCCTTCGGTTTTGGTCCCCTACTACTTTCATCGACATCAAGAGTGGGTTGTTTACAAATGAGTCGCATATCTTTTCCTGCATTCAAGTTGTCTTTCGTTTTCCCAGTGATATTCATCACTGTATTTATCAGATTATCAAAGACATTCTCTCGATATGCATTACATCGAGATTAAGATGAACAAACTGTGTCTTCCAATACGGTAAATCCCAAAATAAACTTCGTTTAGTCCATTTATGCGAATGTCCATAGCCATATGTTGTACCATGTGGCTCTTCAATAACAGATGGAAAGTTAATGACTCTATGCCAAATTTGTTCACCGGTTAATCTCAGTGGAGGAGGTGTTCTTTCATTTCTATTCTTAGTGAATTCTTCTTTATTTCTTCTGAATTTATGATTTAACGGTAAAAATTGTTTATGACAATCAAAATAACTCGCTTTCTTCCCATGTTTCAATCTGAATGATTTTGATCTCTCCAAACAAATTGGACATCCCAAAATCCCTGCGGTACTCCATCCTGATAACATACCATACGCTGGAAAATCATTAATGGTCCAAAGAAGAGCAGCCTTCATTACAAACATCTGATTAGTATGAATATCATATGTAGGAACACCTTCATCCCATAGTTGTTTCAACTCCGCAATCAATGGTTGCATGTAAATATCTATTAATTTCTTTGGATTTTGCAGGCCAGGCACAACGGTGTCTTCATACACATACCGGGTGGAAGATTATACGGAGTTAAGATAACTGGCCAACATGAATAATTTCTTCCTGATTTGCCAAATGGAGCAAATCCATCAGCACAGAGACCTATTCTAATATTTCGAGTCTCTCTCGCGAACTCAGGATATGTTCTATCAAAATATTTCCACGCTTCTGCATCTGAAGGATGACACATTAACCTCTCTTCTGTTTCATGATTTGCATGCCAGGTCATGTGTTTAGCAGTGGTTTCAGATGCATAAAGTCTTTGTAACCTAGGAGTTAAAGGTAAATAAAACATTTGTCTGTATGATTTACGCTGCTGATTACGACCCAACCTCCGAGAAATCTTGTATCTACTTTGATTACAGAATTTACAAAAAATCTGCTTCTTTGTCATCTCCCCAAAATAGCATACAAGCATCTCTGCCAACATCTATTTTCTGCACTGGAAGACCTAATTCTTTCACAAGCTTTTTCATACTATAGAAGTCATTGGGCATAATATGATCACGCGGCAATACTTCTTCAATAACTTGAACAAAATCATTAAAACAATTCTCAGACACATTATGCTCTGCCTTGACATTCAACAATCTTGCGGTTAGAGATAGTTTAGTGTGGCTGTCACAACCAGCCCACAAAGGTTCATCTGCAGCTCTTAAGACTTCCTGAAATTGGAGAGATGATTCATTTGACAGATTTTCATCAATACCTACTACTTCTACCTCCTCCAATGGTGATGCATAACTAGTATACCCATGTTCAAATGTTGGAGCAAAACTAGAACTTCCAGCGCTTGGATCGGGAACAAAATTCGGACCCATTGCATCTATTACCATCCTCTGATACGGATTCAATTGTTCATAATAACTTCGATCCCCACTAACTGAGAATTGTCTATTTCGTCCAAACTCTTCATCAGAAATGAATGGTTTACCATGGCATGTCCAATTATAGTAATTCGGGGTAAAACCAACTCTACAAAAATGTTCCCTAACTTTATCACATTTCAAAAATTTACCATTCCGACACCTTCTACACGGACATCTTAGCTTATTCCCATCCATAAAATCAACTTGAGTACAAGCAAAATGTAAAAATTGCTCCAACCCAAAAATAAATTCATCAGTTAAACCCCGACGATCAGATAAGTTCTTCTTATACATCCAACTTCTTTCGTTCTGCATTTTCCTTCTCTCCAAATTTAAATTTTTTTAAATATTAATAAAAATTCAAATAAGAACTACAAACAAAACAACTAAATCATCATAAGTAATATCATCAATATTTCAAACTAAATTCATATAACAATAAATAATAACGTTAATTGTACAAAACTGAAATCATCATAAATACAAAGATTAATTTCACAAAAATTAAATATAATAATAAATAATATTATAAACTTAATTAATATAAAAAAAATTAACTAAATTATTACAATAACATTAAATATTATCATAAAATTAAATAAATTATCAAATATTAAACATTTAACAACATTGATTATTTAACAAATCAATATAAGATTTAAAATAAACTACTGAGTATTGTTAATCACAAATATTTCATAATCATTTATCACATAAAATTTACTATAAAATACATTTTAACATCATTACAGTACATAATAAAACAATTTTCACCACCAATTAATAACTCACTGATAGAATCCGATATCAACACCAGTAACAGCTTCCAATCCAAATAGTCGAGAACCGCAAAACCTAACACATAAAAAAGATTTATAAATAACTAATAAGGTAGTTAAAACAATATTATAAAAATATCTTTTAAATAACATTTCTAAAAAATTTTAAAAATAAAAATCAAATACATTGCTTTTTGTACTGGACCAGTCCCAATGGACCTGGCCGGGCCCAATGGGCCGGGCCCATCAATGGCCCAGTGTAATGGGCAACGATGGGCAGCGCAGGGGCCATCGTGGCCCATCGCGTAGTAGGGACGCAAAGGGGCTGCGCGGCACCTTCCCGCGTCGGGGCTTCGCAGCTACTGCTGCCCTTTTGCGCGGCGGAGGCGCAAAAGGGGACAGCGGCCCCTTCCCGTGGAGGACACGCAAAGGGCCAAGCGGCCCCTTCATGCGTCTGGGCCTCGAAGGGGCTGCAGGCCCTTCTGCAGCAGGGCCGCGCAGCAGGGCCGCGCAGCAGGGCCGCGCAGCAGGGCCGCATAGCCCGACCGCGCAGCAGGGCTGCGTAGCCCCTGCCGCGCAGCAGGGCCGCGTAGCCCCTGCCGCGCAGCAGGGCCGCGTCACCCCTGCCGCGCAGCCTCTACTGCCCATTATCGCGGCGGAGGCGCAAAGGGGACAGCGGCCCCTTTGCGCCTCTGGGCAGCGAAGGGCCGACGGCCCCTTCCAGCGCTTGGCAGCGCAGGGGAGGTGGCGCCTTCGCGCACCTCGGCCGCACATGGATCTGCCATCAAAATCTTAGATCCGGCGGTTGGCAGTTCGATCTGCTTTCTATAACTCAGATCCTGCGGCTGGCCGCCGGATCTGCCGTCTACGGCCAAGAGAGAGAATGAGAGAGAGAGATTACCTAACACTATCGTAGATCTGGCATCCCTTCCGCCATCCCTTCGCAATACCCCTTCGCGGCTGCTCTTCACAAACGAGATGAACCCGAGAGAGAGAGAGAGAGCGTCAAAGCAAGGTGTGAAAATATCTTCACTTTTGCTTCAAAAATAAATTTGTCCCAAAATTCGTCTCTGAATCAGGGACGAATTATTTTTTCGTCCCTGATTCAGGGACGAAATGTTTTTTTATCCCTGATTCAGGGACGAATTTGTTTTTCGTCCCTGATTCAGGGACGAATTGTTTTTTCGTACCTGATTCACGGACGAAATTTTTTTTCGTCCCTGAGTCAAGGACGAATTTTTTTTTCGTCCCTGATTCAGGGACGAATTTTTTTTTTCGTCCCTGATTCAGGGACGAATATCTTTTTCGTCCCTGATTCAGGGACGAATTTCTTTTTCCTCCCTGATTCGGGGATCAAAATTTTCTTCTGATTCATGAACGAAATTTTTTTTCTACCGTAATTTAGCGACAAAATCGTTTTTTGAGGATGATGGAACAAGGTACAACAAAAATTATCTCGCTTGATATCACAACTCAATTTTATGTTTGATTTTATCAACGATCAATTATCGACGGAATCATTTTAAATATATTTTATTTGTTTAATTAGTTTAAAACAAAATTATACTAATAACAATTCAAAATGGAACGAAAATATCGAACTTGCTTATAGATTTTTAATTTTTTCGGCGAGTTATTTTCTTACTCACTAACCCTTCAATTATGTTACGAAAAAATAAATTTCAAATTTTAATAGTATTTTTAGAAATTTTACTAAATAACAAATTCAAAATTGAATTTAAGTTTAGTAGAGGAAATTAATGATACACTATAATGTTCCTCCCGAAGATAGATTTCAGTAGTCTACTGATTTTCCTGGAAACCATTCCCTTATATTTTGAATTTTGCTTCAAACACCCTTTTGTCCCAAAATTCGTCCCAGATTCTGGGACGAAAAACCTTTTCGTCCCTGAATCGGGGACGAAATTTATTTTTCATCCCAGAATCAGGGACGAAATTTTTTTTTCGTCCCTGAATGTGGGACGAAATATTTTTTTTGTCGCTATAATTTACGACGAAAGAATGATTTCATCGTTAAATTTTCGATAAATATATGTTTTCGTAGCAATTTGTAGTAAATTTAAAGATTAATAATTTTTTTCTTTACAATTTACAACGATTTTTGCAACAATACTTATGGTTTCTGATAATTAAACTCTTTGAATACACTAAAATAGAAACTAAATCGATAAATTATTAACAATATTGGCGTATTATGATATAATTATAAAAAAATATTCAATGTATTGATTATTATTTAACAAGTATTTCTACTTTAAGTCTTCATTTACTTAATCGAATATTTAAACAAATTTATAAAATAAAGTTATCAGTGTTATAAATGAAAAATTAAACAGATAATGAATAAAAAATGAATATACTAATAATAATTTTTTGTAACAAATTAAAAGATACTATATTATTATTTTTTTATATAAATAGACAATGAATGAAAGATTTTATTTAATATTTTTTGAACATTTTAAGATTATTATACGCTCTAAGTGTATAATATCATTTTCAAATCATTTTTTATATTAGAAAATATTTATCATACTAGAAAATGTATCTAATTACTGAAAAATAAATTTTAACAACAAAATTTGTCATAAATATTATATTTCCCACTCATTTGTAATAAAATTAGCAACAAATAATCGAATTTGTTGCGACGAATATAAATATTCATCGCTAATTTTGCAACGGTCCCAAATTTAGGGACAAATTGAGAAGTTCGTCCCAATAATTTAGGACAAATTTTTAATTCGTCCCGAATTTAGGGACGAATTTCATATTCGTCCCTAATTTAGGGACGAATTTCATTTTCGTCCCTAATTTTGGGACGAATTTCATGTTCGTCGCAAATTTAGGGACGAATTTTGAAATTCGTAGCAAAATTTGCGACGAATTTTTAAATTCGTCGCAAATATAGCAACGAAATATTTTTTCGTCACAAATTTGCAACGAATTGTGCTTCAAATAATTTTCGTCACAAATTTACGACGAATTTTGTAACGAAAAAGTTTTTAATTGCTAAATTTGCGACGAAAATATTTTTGTTGCTAAAATAATGGCTAATTGGCGACGATAATATTTTTTGTTGCTAAATTTGTTGCAGATTTGCGACGAATATTTTTCGTTGCTAAATTTCGTCGCTAAATTTCTTTTTTTTTTGTAGTGCTTGTTTTAACGAAATCGAAGTAGTAGAAATCATGATCCCCGCAGCCTACCTCCGCAGTTCCCTTTTCTTTCAGATTTTCACGCTTGTCGAAGGAGCGAATCAGAATAGGCGGGAGAGGCGTTGTTACTTTTGGAACGATCCCTTTCTCCTCATGGACATGCATATACCCTAAGAGAGTACTTGTAGATGTGGACTCAACACCCAGCTCCTCCTGTACTATTGGCACTTCAGGAGCACTTCACTCTCTTTTTGCTAGAGAAACTACCTCTAGATAATTTACCAAAGGTCCCTAGGTTTCGGGAGAGCCAGCCTCGGCCTCAACATCCTGCACCATCAAAACCTCAGCCAGATCCAGGAGAAATTAAGGGCGTTCCATGCCCAACCCTCACCTCCTCGGTGTCCTAACCGGGCATAGCAGTCTTATTTCTTTTCCCTTTGGGAATAAGGCTAGAAATAGGGCATTCTTCATCTGCTCGTTCCTCCTCAGCACCTCCCGATATGGGCATATCCATTGACTCGGGATCTGTTCCCCCATCGGTCTCCTCACTATTCAGTATGCAAGCCATCCTCCCTTTTTTAGATGGATTTGATTATAGGAAAATGTTATCGAACGTGCTTCCTCGATCCTTAGAACCCTTCTTGGCCAAACCCCTCATTGACTTTTCGGTAGTGACCCTATCAAGGTCATCTCCGTTGGCAAATTTCACCATAGCTACAAGATGTTTTCCCTATTTTCTCTCACATCAACGACCTATGAATTTGTAGCTTCTAGTTCTATAAAAGGTCAGCCAGCTTTAGAATTTCATCCTCAATTTGGGTATCTACTTAAGTGGCCCTATCCTTGACAATGCAAAATTTGCCAACGGAGTTAGCAAAACCAAAATGCCAAGAAGAAGCAAGAACTGCAGACCCACAGTAGGCTTTGCATGTACCTCTACGAGAGATGACATCAAATCCTTGTTCACAAACACCATAAAGAAAAATTTCTTTCTCCATGATCGATCAAGAGTTTCCTTATAAAAGAACATTCAGTTAAAGTCTTGTCGTGTTTGCACACAGTACTAGCCTCTTATGGGACCGTGAGCACCACATTTCCTCCAATGAAACACCGAAGAAAGAATGTTGAAATCGAATCTCAGGCAGTAAAAAGTCAATAGATTAGTTACGGTCACTATTAGCTACCACGTGCTAGGAATCGGCAAAGTTGAAAATATGTTCCAACCAGTCAGAGCCACAGCCAAAGGCCCCAAATAGGGTCCCCATACACCATATCTCATGTATTCCCTATACATGGGAACACAATCCTTTGGGCTCTGATTTGCCCTTTCTTCCTCCTTGTGCAACCTTAGTCGAAAACCATCGCCTAAATCCATCTCTTTGGAAACAGCCTCCAGTTCTTTTTTCGTATTATACTATTTATTTCGCCGATACTCTAGTGATTGTGTGAGCAAGAACCGTTCGTAATTCATCTTTGAGTCCTTTCCAAATAATCCTTAACCTAGAATACAAAGCTTACTTAGTTAAAGAAAATGTTGTAAGTGGAATAATCGTGATGGTTGCAACCGATCTTAAAGTTACCCATAGGAGTCGTGCCGTAAAAGATTCATAAATATCGAGACAGCATTGAGTGCTCCTCTTTCGCGCATATTCTTATTGGCAATTTTTTGCGTTGCTACTTTGTAGGGAAACCATATCCCATGTTGAACATTTCATTTTCGACCCCCTTTTTTACTTATTCAAGTCGTTTCGTGTTCCCTTGATAATTCAACATCCTCTTTAATCCACCATGATGTTTTCTTTATGCATTAACACTAGAAGTAGTGGACAAGTGATGGTATCTGGCTTAACGGCTTATTATCATTGCATCTAAGTTTATTAGAGTGTAAGACCCATGAGCAAAACTACGCCCCCTAGGCTTTGGGATCAGGTGGTTTCTCGGTCAAACATGAGAACCTATAACTCCTTGGCGTTCTCGACCTCATCTCTTCAGTGATATAGTCGATGATCAGCTCATTAGTCGCTTTTGCCCCGAAACCATAGGTCTCTCGACCATCTAGTTCCTTAGTAGGAATGTCCAATTAAGCCATGGGTATCCTCAGCGAATGCCCTATTACATTATATGTTAAAACATAACACTTTGGAATACACTCAACAAAAGGCCTCGTATATTGGATATGTTCAACATAAAACACCTTCTAATGGCCTTCACAGAATGCTTGTTAGACTGTGCATCCTCAAGGTGCAACTTCTGCATGTATTGTCAATGAGATGATGAAGGTCTCGGGTTCACACAATTCTATTGCATTCCTAATGATTTGCTTCATTAATCTCTTGCGATGAACCAGTTACATCAAGCACATATTACTAAGCACACTCTACCGAATATACATGCCATTAGCAAGGGATTTATCTCCCTAATAGGTAAGCACAGTCCATCAACAAACCACTACCTAAGGATGTATCTCCCTATTGGTATCCAATTTGTAACACGCAAAGGAATACACTGCCAACATGAAGTTCTAAACGTTTGTTCATGATGATAATTGAATGTTTTCATTCATTCTCATGGATCAATGCTATACAAAACAAAAAAATAAGTTAAAAGAAGACAAAGAACTATAATCAAAGAGGAGTGGGAGTTGTAAGAACAAGGGGATCAACCACTGTATTCTCATTTGATCCTTCCAAAGGTACTTTGCCCACACGAATAAGTGCAAGTTGAGGATTTGACATTTCAAGATTAACATCCTCACTCTCAAGGGGCATGGCGCCCGCCAAACCTGCCCTGCGGATAATCTCCATGATGCATTCCAATCTCTCAAACAACCTATGCCAAACACGTGAATGTTGATTGATAGTTTTTGCAATAGTTTCCCCCAGATTGACTGTCCTTTGCCCAGTAGCTTGAAGAGATATTTTGCACATCTCTGCCAACCTATCCGTTGGCTGTAGACACATCTCGCATACTCTGGCCTCAGCCTCCAGTGTTTTACACATGTGGAGTGTAATACCCAGCTCCACCTTTAGTCACTCCACCTCTTTGGTCCTAGCAATTGAAGCAGTCGATGATGCTCTCTCCTCCTCAACCTCCATCTCTTTTATTGATAGAGCATCCCGCAACCGAGAAACCTTGTTATCCATTTGGTTCACTCGATGCCTCAAATGCTTAATCGTCTGTTTCCTCCTTACTCTTTGGGATTTCGCCAAGACAATGGTCTGCACAAAGTAAAAAGGTCATGCATAAAGAATGCAAATGTGGACAAACTATCTTCTAAGGCAGTCATACCGTTAGCCTCGATGACTTGATAGCTTTATCGCCTTGCTCAAGGATCAACTTGTTTAACTCCAGCTTCGGGCGGTAAAAATTCCACCCAATCAGCTATCCTGCTAGCCTCGCTGCTACCAATGAAACTATACCGGCAATCTCCTACACTGATTACTAGAGTACCCCTTTTTCTTCATCCCTTGCAACCATCATAGGACCGAACAAGAATAATGGGTGGAAGGGCTGTTCCCCAACACTTTTCACTTGCTTTTCTTTGGTGTTAAGGGAATAGCAGAAGATAGGCCTGCATCGAGATCCTCAGCCGACCCTAGAAAGATCCCCTCGGGATCTCTGGGGGCTTGATCCTCCACCTTTACTCGGTCCTCCTAGAGGTTCTTGGAAATAGGACCTTCAACCTCCTACTCTCCTTCAGCTCTCCCTTCGATACTCACATCGTTTGCCTTGATGTTTCATGTTGGCTCTACCTCAACTCTTGTCACCTCTCAAACCTCTTGCTCATGATTTTTAGTTTCGATAGTTTCTAGCATATTTGATGAACCCGATCCCTTATTTTCCCTCATAGGCTCAACCGATGAGCTCGACTATTGAACTCTCATCTTCTTTTGCATCAGGGACAAAATAAAAACGGTGTCAGCACCTGTACCTGAAGAGTCTTCCGCCTTAGTCGCCTCTCTCTTCACATCAAACCTCATTTGCTTGTTGGTAGTTATTGCCTAAGGTTTTTTTCTTCTGGAGACTACAGAACGCTCACAAGTTCTTTGTTTTTCTTCTCCACTAGATGAGGCTTTACAATCTTCCTCTTCTCTTTTGACAAAAGGCCCGCTAGCGCCAGCATTTCATTATCTAGGAGAGCATCAACTGAAATGTGCCTCTTCTCGATGTTACAATAACCACCAATAGAACAAATAAATCCTGAATGCCGAGAGGGCAAATGGGTCTTTAGCCCAAGATTTGGTTCCTCATCCACTATTGGCAAAGAGGGCATTAAATCTCTATTCAAAAATTCCACGAAAAGTATTTGTATATCCAGTTCTTATCGATGGTCTCTTTATAATAGAATTTGCAATTCAATTCTAGTCTCGTCTGTAGATAAAACTACCGTTCTGTAGAACCCCCACAGTTGCATCTCTTGAGAGAAAACATGGATGCCAAGATCTTAAAATCAAAGCGGTGCTGGCAAAAACTCATTAACAACAATACAACTATCACCAAATGCCAAACGCTGGGAATCAACATTATAGAAAAAATATTCCAACAAAACAAAACTTGAGCAATATCGCCTGTCTAGGGCATCTTCAAGCCATGACACATTGATTATACATTGGAATGCGGCTCTCCAAGGCCCTATTGGCCCTATCTTCATTGATAGCTGACCAAAGGATATAATTGTCTCCTAACAACATATCACTCTGAACATCACGGAGTTCCTCTTCTGTCATGATGCTTCTAATATCATTGAATGAGCCCGCGATGATGAACCTTTAGCCATCTTCAATTTGATTCCTTCTCTATGAGAATAGCTTTAGAATTTCAAAAGGATTAACTTTTGAATTACTTTTCCATATGGAAATTGGAGCATTCAAAGAGCAGACATGATAGTATACAAACCAATTAGATGCTACACTTTATAAAGCGTATGGAAGATGGTTTGTGGAGACCCAAGCAATGCATGAAGCATTAAATGCTCTGTACTAACATCTTTTCAAATTCTTATATATTTAATGCTACTCTTAAAACACTTCTTATGGAACAACGCCAAGAGTCGGCGGCAACTCATGGAACATGGTCCAAAGATTCTTTTTGTCGGAGGTCTTTTGAAATGTTAGGTGATTGTGGTCGAAGACTTTTATAAGATTTAGACATCCTTGAGATTAAGGAAAGTTTACAATTTTATAAAGATTTGTTTCTTTCTCGAGAGTCCAAGAGAATTAGAATTTTTCAAGAATGCAGAAAGTTTCCTGTGTCGTGGATGTCTCATTCCTAACCGAGAGTACAAGCGAATTAGAATTTTATGGGATTTAGAAAGATTTGAAGGTGGTGGTGATTTCCTTCCTTATTGGATAACTATGGTGATTACGGAAACTTGTCAAGTAGGGTTTCATCAATTGCCTCTCACTCCTAATGACATTTTGAAAGAGTCGAGTAGAATGTAAGAGGTCGCCCGAGAGACCAAGAGGTCAAATGACACTATGGGATTGAATAATCGAGAGGTCAGCTAACTTGGAGATCATGAGACCGAGAGGTTGAATGTGACCTCTTAGTTTCTCAACCTCTCAGTCTCTCGATCACTCGACCTCTTATTTAATCGATCCATCGTCATTCGATCTTTCGGTAAACCAATCTCCTGGCCTTTCTAAATCCTATAAGATTCTAATTCTATTGTACTCTTGGTTTGGAAGAAGATCTCCGTAACACTGGAAACTTTCCATATTTTTGACGAATTCTAATTCTTTTGGATGCTGATGGACAAACACAACACACTTAGCCAAACAGTACATAAAGAATTAGAGGCGAATGGATAACACTATAGCATTTATATCTCAAGTATGTGCAAGACAATTGATAGGGTATAAATTAGGGTAATATTTATAATTGATTTTGCTTTATTTTTAAATAAGTATTACACTAATATCTATAATTTATGTTATTTGATATGTTAGAATTGATGGTGCAGGTTTATGAAGGAAAGTGAAGAAAAATGAGTTAACTTGGAGTATTCAAATAAGGAATGAAAAAATGGACAGTAATACTCTTTTGTTAACATGTGGACACATGGATCTCAAGAGATATTGCAAAATATTCTTGAAAACCAAATCAACATGTTCCCTTTTTAATTGCATGAAAATTCAAGGAATGATGGAGTCTAAATTGGAAACATTGAAAACTTTGAATATTTTATTTCATTCTTGTTATTTAGGAATATAATATTTTAGAAACTTCAATTTTGTAATCTTTTATTTTACATAGTTCATGTTTTTGACAAGTCAAGTAGGTTATTTAGGTAAAAGAAACTTCTTTTTATTTGTTTTATCAATTGCCTTGGGGATTGAAGGGTTTACCTTTTTAGAAAGGGGGAACATCATCATATATAGGAGGCAGCCGGTAGTCACATTGAGCATTGTAGTATTGGCTCTTAGCACATTCTTTTAGAATAGGAGCAATTAGGTCACGTCAATGTAGTCTTCCAGCATACTTTTGCTTCAGCACATATACCTTAATTCTAGCAGCAATTTTATTTTCCATGATTTCTTGTTAATTTATTTTATAATTGAACGGTTATTGAAATCTTGATTCTCCATGGTTGTGAGATTTAATTGAGGATATTAAATTAACATATCATATATATTTATTTAATTTATACACTTAATTGTTTATAATTTATTTTGAATTTATTGAATAAAAGGCCAATATTTAATAATTTTAGAATAATCTACAATAAATTAAAACGGCACTACAAAAAAACACGGATTTAGTGATAGATTTTAGCGATTAAAAAAATTTGATATTATTTTGTAACGAAATTAGCGACAAAATCGAGATTTATCGCTATTTTCCAACGAAATTAGCGATAAATTTATATTCATAGCTATTTAGTGACGAATGGAAGTTTGGTTACAAAATTTACGACGAACTCACTAATCGTTGCTAAATCAACGATGAAAAATGGTGTCTGTCACTAAATTAGTGACTAACAGATGAGTTTGTCACTAAATTAGTGACGACCATGAACATTGTTACTAATTCAGTGACGAAATGAGTGTTCATCACTGATTTTGCAACGAATGCAGATGTTCGTTGCTTGATCAATCGAATATTCGTCACTAAATTTTTGACGAATCGAATGTTCATTACTGATTCAGCGATTTGTCACTGAATCAGCGATGAACAAATCATTCGTTGCTAATTCAGCCTCGATAGAAACTGATCGTTACTGATTTAACGACGAAGTCCAATCTTCGTCGCTAATTTAGTGATGAGGCACAATGTTCGTCGCTAAATCTGCAATAAAATTCAGTGTTCATTGCTGATTCAATGACCGAATTCATTATCCGTTGCTAAATCAGTGACAAAAATGTTTGTTCATCACTAAATTGATGACGAATTAAGTTGTTCGTCCCTAAATTTATCGCTAATTAGCGTTAACTTCCAACATTCATTGTTAAATTGGTCGCTAATTAGCTACAAACTGATAATTTGTTGCTAATTTCAATGTTATTTGAATTCTAGTTTCAAAATTTATGATTAAATTTCTTCTACTCTCTCTTATATAACATTTTCAATTGTCTCTCTATATTTTTACCTTTTACATAAGAATAATGAAATTGACTTAAATTCATAGTAAATGTCAAGATTCTCACCAATTCGATCACTTTTGACAATAAATAATTCATTCAATTTTTATTTATATAAGGAAATGGTAATTGAGTATTACCAATTATAGTAGTAGAATTTATTTATATAAGCATTTGAGTATATATTTATATAAATCACAGACTTAATTTGTTTACGTATTCAAGTTATTTAGCTAAATATGAAAATGAAAATTTCTTTTATTGCTGATTAATATAATGAATATTTTTTTGTCTGTAATTTTGTTATTGCATGCATTGAACTAAATATCAGTGAAAGTTTGTCTCTAATTTCATAATTGAGTGGATTGAATTAAATATGTCACTAAATTCGTTACAAATTATATCTTCATTACTAAATTTATTGTAAATCAATGATGGACATGATATTTCGTCGCTAAATCTGTGACAAACATAGGCTTTCGTCGCTGATTTAGTGATGAAAGAAGCTATTCGTCACTGATTTAGTGACGAACAATCGTGTTCGTTGCTAATTTCACTGACAAACAATCTTGCTTGTCATTGATTTAGCAATGAATGGTTTTATTTGATGCCGATTTAGCGACAAACTATAGGTTTCGTCCCTAATTTAGTGATGGACACTATGTTCATCGCTGATTGGGTGACAAATGACATTGTTCGGCGACGAACACTATCCTTCATCACGGATTCAATGACAAACACGGGTGTTCATCGCAAACCAGTGATGAACAGGGTGTTCATTGCAAATCAATGATGAATAGGGTGTTCATCACTGAATAAAAGTGTAAAACCACTCAACATCATGCCTCTCACACTCCTACTCAGTCTCTCTCGCGGTTTCTCACTCTCTTTCTCTCTCACACGAGCTGGAGCAACAAGGTATGTCTCCCAACTCTCTTTCTCTCTCTTTGCTCAAGGTCCGGCAACAGAACATGCCGGATTGATAATTTGGTGCCAGTGCCACTAGATCTGGATGTCTCTCTCTGCGAAAGAGGGGAAGGGACCCTCCCCCTCCCTTGCCTCTCTAGAGAGCGGGGGAGGGGTGGACCCATGCCTCGGTCTGGCAGCGGCACACCGCTGGATCTGGGAGGAAGGGTCCCCTCCCCCAGTCCGGTAGCGGCCCAAATTAATATTAACACTTCAATGTTTTTTTTTTTTTTAGAAATTGATGATTTTTTTCTCCAACACTTGTGTTATTTACTCACTTGTTTGAATCGCAGAATCCAATTCACATAGTTACGGAGAATCAGCTCTCTCTCTCTCTCTCTCTCTCTCTCTCTCTCTCTCTCTCTCTCTCTCTCTCTCTCTCTCTCTCTCTCTCTCTCTCTCTCTCTCTCTCTCTCTCTCTCTCTCGTGCACGCGTCATATGATCTTTTGGGTGTTTGGGGTTTCATTTGGGCGAGTTCAATGGGTAGAACTATGTAGGTTTTAAGTTTTAATTCTAGTTCTCGTGCAATTATTAATCCATTTACTGATTTAATTGATTTATTATTTCACCATAGCTCAATAGAAAGTGCCCCAAGTCTTTAATTGATTTAATTAACTATGATCTAGTCCTTATTAATTTTAAACCCAATTCATGAACCCTAATTAGACCCAATTGATATTCAATTTCAAATCTATTACACGAATAAATCACAATTTATTGGTAATCAAACCCTACATTTATCAACTCAAACAGCAAACACCTCATTAGATATTTTTGTGTGTCTGTGTATATATCTATACATATATACTGCACATTTATTCTGTTTTCTAGAAGAAAATGGATGTAATCTTTGGTGGCCTAGAAATGTATATTGAACTTAGGGTTTCAATTTTCAAATAATCTGGAAAACCTGAATTTGATCTCAAGTTTTCTGCCCAATAATTTGGGTTCTGTGGCATCAAAGCTCTCTCAATTTCGCATGGATTGCTCCTGATTTATGGAAGCTTCAAGACTATTTTTTTCCCTTTTCTGGCTGAAATAAGATTCTTTGTGCATTTATTTTCTTATCATTGCTGTCCTTTTCTTTATATTTGAACAGGCTGTTGTTTGATACCCTATATCCTTGAATCAACCAGTTCAAAAAGAGACCACAGAAACAATCATATTTTTTTATGCCGCAGCAGAACTTGGTCGTCATCATTACATCTCAACACTTGTAGGTGCCTCTCTCTCTCTCTCTCTCTCTCTCTCTCTCTCTGGGTATGTGATGTGGTTGTGCGATTGATACCGGTTAACGATCGTAAAAGCTTAGGAGTACTTGGGGACATAAAAGCAGCTTGATAGAAATTATATTGAATTTGCTCGTAGGGAGCACCTAATGATGGCTAACATTAGAGTTGAATTCATTGTCCTTAGAACGTATTAACTCATAGAAAGAAACTTTCCAAAACTTTTGATTTAAGCCTGAAGTATGTTAACGGAATACATTGGTGAGATGGATTTGAAGACCTTATCGGGTGGGAGTATTTGTAGCCGTGTGCTCCAATATTTTGGTGAAAATGCTAAAAAAATTGACTATGTTTGCAGTAATTTGTTTTTCTTGCTAATTAAAACACAGTGGGAAACATTAAAAGGTGGGTAGCATTTAGCATTGGGTTAGCAAATGCCCCAATGCTCTTAATGCAATCCTGAACTTCATAACCAGACAGCCCAAGGATATGAACATGAATAGGCATTTGTGGATA
The DNA here is from genome assembly GCA_033439265.1 of Dillenia suffruticosa. Classification (NCBI taxonomy): domain Eukaryota; kingdom Viridiplantae; phylum Streptophyta; class Magnoliopsida; order Dilleniales; family Dilleniaceae; genus Dillenia; species Dillenia suffruticosa. The sequence goes on from JAVTVX010000027.1 coordinate 8,387,022, forward strand.
AAGTTCTGCCCTACAAACTCTACAAAGATGGGATCAAGAGTCTCTTTGTAAAAAAATCTCCAATTAGAATGTTGTCGCTCCTGCATGCAATACCAACCTTTTGGTAGGATCATTGATGTCACATTTCCTTAGACAAAACACCGAGGACAAGATCTCGAAATTGAATATCAAATGGCAGAAACTCAACAGGCTAGCTATAGCGACTATTAGCTGCCATGCGTTAGGAATTAACAGGTCGGAAAAATATTCCAGCCAGTCACAGCTACGGCTAGAGACCCCAATAAGGTGCCCTCATGCTGTATCCATGCACTCTTTATTTATGTGAACACAATCCTTTAGAGTCTGGTTTGCCTTTTCTTCCCCTCTGGACAACCTTAGTCGAAAACTATCTCCTAAGCCCATCTCTTTGGAAATAGTCTCACTACAAAACAAATAGTTTATCTAAATGGATGAAAACCGTTTGCTAAATCCACTAAAATCATCGGCAAAACCTTCTCCAACAGATGAGCCTTCAATTGGCTATATACTAATCGGGATAGATTTATCCTGACAGTTTTGGTAACCATTGAAATATGTTTTGGATTTATACTGACAACTAGAAAAGTGTTGATGAAAGTTACTGTATTTTATCATTGTTTCAAAAGTATTGATAAAAGTTACAATATTTTATCATTGGTTATCATATGTGTTACTGTTGGATTTAATCGCGCATGCGGAAGCGTGAATTAAATAGTTTCGGAATTTTCGGGATAAATACCTCTATTGGGCGGTCTCCAAAATCCACCCTGTCGCGATGTCCCTCGAACGGATCGCTCGGTCGGATGGTGATCACGCAATCGAACCACCACCTCAAATCCACGACGCCTCAAGCCTCGTGTCCAGTGAATCGTCTGACGATGGGAGATTTTCCTACGCGAAAATCTCCATCCCTCACTCTTTTCTCTCTCTCTAGAGAAGTGCTATGAAACCCTAGCCATCTCCTCACATGGTTTCTTTCATGTCACATCCCGCAGAAGGAAAGAGGGCTCTATTGGGGGAGTTACCACATGAGTGGTTAATAGGGTGGTTTTTGGGGATAATGGGAGTTACCCCATTATTCCCAAAGGGCTCTATTGGGGGAGTTACCACATGAGTGGTTAATAGGGTGGTTATTGGGGATAATGGGAGTTACCCCATTATTCCCAAATTACCACAATGCCCCTCTTGGGCATATTCCAACATCTCCCACTTGCACATGAGGGCATTTCATTTCCGTCAATCACAAGATCACAACTCATGCGATCTATCACATCACCCTACTGGACTTTCATACTGGATTGGGCGTCGTGCGACCGGCGAGTACACCTGCAAGCAAAGACTTCTCGATACATCTGTTAGGATGATCGAGTAGTCACCGTTAGTATAAAAATAACTTGCTATACCCCAGACTCAATGCATTTACATCCATCGAGCCACTTTCCTCATCGAAAGTGATCCCCAATCAATTTGCTCGACTATGTATTCATTATTATGTTTGAATCCCAACATGGATTAACACAATAGGTCGACCTATGAATACATAACAATGATGTAATGACTATTGGCCTTCCTTTTCCCAAACTCGAATCTATCGGTCTCAATTCAGCTGCTTTCCTAGACCTGCCCCTTAGACCTCAATTTATCTTCCGGGCCATAGGTAAACAGACTAAAGTAGCAACACTGAACCAATACTTCTAGAGACAGCCGAAAGTAATAAGGGCATAGAGATCCCACCCAATGGATCTCAGGTCTCACACAGTGGGAACGGGGATCATTATCAAACTATCGTCTCAAATAATAGCTCCCACTATCCCATGGTCGTCTCATCACACGTGGTATGAAACACGTGCCACAGTGTTATTCCCCCATCTCTCAAAGGGCATATGTCAGATTTCTCTAACACTGTACAGGTACGGGACTCAGTCTACACATAAGACTTTACCCAGAGATCTCAGAGAGAGCAACTCAGAGACAATATCACAAATCGCAGGTGATATCTGAGATCTCAAACCTGGCTACTTACAGGCAACATGGATGTGGGTATTTTCATGCCGGTCATATCGCATATGACCTCATCCTGAACACATATCAGGGCGACTTATGTTCTAGTAGGGCTACTCTCAAAGCCTCTTACAACTAGAATCCGTCTCATCTCCGCTCACTCAGAGTCGGAGGTGGTCACTCGTGTGAGAGAGTCAACCACGCCTGCCTGACACATCTTTTATCACAAGAGCATAATATATGACAACAAATGATGCATGAAATAAATATGTGACTCAATAATGCATACATGTCATATATTAAAATAAGCATCTAAAACAGTATATTAAAAGAAATGTTAAAGTACACTAAACCCAATGATTCCTTATCTCACAAAAGAATCTCTCACAATGGGTTTTCTGAAGAGATCAGCTCTCATGCTGTATGTCAAGGTGTACTTAGATGTCACAATACCCTTCTCGGTAATATCTCTCATAGTGGTCTTCGGTATTAATGTGTTTGGCTTTGCTATTACACTTAGGGTCTCTTTTGATGACAGTGTCGGTCTGATTATCACAATAATCATCACTGACCTCCCACTATCTGTCACAACCTCTAAGTCTTCCAAAAAATTTCTGAAGCCAACCATTCTCATGAACTGCAATTGAGTACACTACAAGCTCAGTCTCTATCGTAAATAGAGATATACAGGTTCTCTTCTTACTACTCTAAGAAGATAAAACCTTTTGCGTTTATTCAGATCACTACTCCCAGTCAGTATCTGAATCTCAACCACAAAACGCAAATCACCTCATCCGTAACACATGGAGAGCTCTGCAGTTCAAATGAGATATTTCAGAATCCTTTTTCACTGCTCTACAGTGATCCCTTTCAGGATTCTATTAATACCTACTCACCAGATCGACTGCTAAAGAAACGTCTGGTCATGTATGCCTCATCGCATACATCAAATTGTATATCACACGTGTATACCTCATCGCATACACTAGAAATGTATTTTGCACTGGAATAAGAGATTCTACTCATCTCCCTTATTTCTTTATAAATTCTAGGGCATGTGTCTAGATTCAGGTCTTTTTATCTTTAGCGATTAGAGTATCTTTTAGGTTGTGTTCGTTATTCTCGAAATGCTTAAGAATTTACCTGATGTAAAACTCTTGTTAAAGAGTCAACACCATTCTCAAGCGATCCCTATGGATCCAAAATCTGAGAATGAACTAAAACCTCATAACCATGTTACAATGGTCATTAGATACTTTCTGTTGTTCCCAGCCAACAGTGTGTTACCTACATATGCGAACATGCTCATAAAGGAGTTATCGGGACGTATCAGATATATGCAATGATCCTACTCGATCATTACAAAACCATAAGATATCACCTTCTCGTGAAATCCAAGCGCCGCTGTCTAGATGATGGCTTAAGGTCGTATTTTGATTTCTAAAATCAATAGACCTTATCCACCTGATCTACTAGAACGAACCTAGAGGGATGCTCCATGTAGATCGTCTCATCTATACTTCCAATACGAAAGCGGTATTTACATCTTTGTGATGTGACTCCTGATCCATGTTCGTGACAATCGCTGAAAGATAAACGGATCGAGATAAATTAGACTATGACTCCTCGATAGTCCACCCCTCAGTCTAAGTGTAACCCTTGGTTACTAGACGGGTTCTTTATCTCTTCATCAATCCGTTGACCTTTATCTTGACTTTGAGAACCTACTTGTTCCCAATAGTCCTTCCGCCCTAGGCAAATCAACTAGGTCCCAGACCCCGTTGATTCTCATCAATTCCTTCTCTTCATTTATGGCCTTCAATAAACGGCATTTTGCATCCTCTCGAGAGCCTCTCGGACCGTTTTAAATTTCTTATCATCCTCTAGAATCGCAACGAGGGTCTCACCCTCAATCGAGAAACAACGTATAAATACGCATTCTCGATACTCTTAGGAGGAGAGAAAAATCTTTACCTCTTGATGGATCGCTCCCACTGAGATCAAGATCCGTAGTGGATTCTTGTATCCCGCCACTAGGCTCCCCGAGCCACTAGGCTCATCCATCGCATAAAGGGTAAGGTCCTAATTGATTTCACCTCTCTTAGGGAAATCATTCTCAAGAAATATAGTATTACGAGACTCAGTCTCGATTATAGTGCCGTTCGTGTTCGCCTAGGAACACATATTTTCTCGCGGGTCTAACTCACCGTGTGAATGCGAGAAATCGTGGCACAACCCCATAACCACAAGTGGCTAAGGTCAGGCTGCCTCCCTGTCCAAAGCTCAAATGGGGAACTGACTAATAGTCAGTAGACTCGTAATACTCTTATCGAAACAGAACCCCATGTGTAGTTTAGACGAATACTTGCGTTCTCGCTCGGTTCTGAGAGTCTCTACTCTCAAATCTAACTGATTCTCAATCTCGCTTATGAACCTCCTGAAGTAGTCTGAGCCTCAGACTTATGCGAGATCAGATAGATGAACCAAAACGCACGTAAGCATCTATAATTATCTACACAACTCCATTTCTGACTCTCATGCTCATAAGACCACAATAAAAAGAACGAAGGCATGATAGTTAACTGCAATGGAGTCCCAGCTCTCATTGCATCGCCAAATGGTTTTCTCGTCATTTTGCTGACTAGGCAAAACTCACATACGGGTAACTCGAATCTGGTCAGCGGGTCCAAGAAACCTCTCGCTTCTAACCGATTCATCATCTCTTACCCCATGTGTCTAAGTCTACTATGTCATTCATTTACATCATTATCTACGCAATCAGATGTAAAGACAATAGTAGAACGATAAGAAACCATTGCAAGGAATACCACCCAGTGCATACATTCCATCATGGATTAAAAACAGAATTATTTAGGAAATTGTCGTATTAAAAACAAGGGAATAATTTCACGCATTTCGTAGTCAATTTTAGACAAGGTACTAAATTACAGATCCGTCGAATGCCTACTGTATTAAGAACGTCATGGCAAGTGTCGTTCCCTCGGACAACGACAAATGCTCTATTCTTAACGTAAATCCTCCAAGTTTAAGGATTCACATGACGGAACTATATTTACGCACTCCTGTCTCGAGTTACGTGGTCGGTTGCTCCTGATTTCAAAGGAGAGAAATTAGTGAGCATTATAGTGAATGAGACAAATCTCAAACCACGTAAAGAAGAAGAATATTAATTTCTGCTCGTCACACTCACGAGCGAAATGACCAAATCTACCTCAAACGTAGCAATTTACTTTGGTTTAATCAAATTCCTTCTTCTTGCGTTATTGTACCTCATTGTCGGTTTTGTCGGATGATTTTTATTACCTAGATCTCGAGTCTCGTTCGCTAGGCTTAGCGCCGGGGAAGTCCTTACTTGACTCCTCTGAATAAGCATGACTCGAGTGTGGCCTACTCGCCTCTAGGTGCTCCTCATCGAGCTCACAATATGTACTCACGTCAACGAAAGCACGAATACTTTCGTCAAATGTGAGATAGGATTTCACGGTTTCCCATGAATCAAGTAAAAACTGGATCACATCCAGAACCTAAATTTCATCCGAAATTTACTCGTCCATATATATTAACTCGGTGATCATACTCGACATTTGCTTCATTGTATGATTAACCCTTTTCTTCTGCGTCCTCACATAGGAGCCGAAGAGAGCAACACTATGCTCTTATGGGACGAGTCGAACCGACATGTTCATAGAATATGACTCGAAAAACGAGATTAAGTTATCGTGTATGCCACTGTAAGCATTGCCCTAACTTGACAAATCTTTTATCCCATACACGATAGATCTCTTTATCTCGTATATTCTGAGGCGCGGTACCCACCCTGGGGCCCATCATCTCTTGCCTCAGATTCCCGTTAGATTTTTGTCTCTCGAGAATAAACCGAATCTACTGATAAAATCGCGCAGATCATATCATTCAGTTTTACTCTCCTTGCAAAAATTTACAAAAAATTTAATACGACAGTTCTCAACGCATTAAGAGAGACATATGTGACTTGGAGATGCTTATTATCACATTTTTGTACGCCCTACGAATCATCAAGACCAAAATGACTTGAGTACGACCCCAAAGCGAGCGTATGAGTCAACGGACACCATACACCACAACTTGGAATCGCATCTTACCATTTGGATTGTGATTCGACGCACAAAAAACCCACAAAAAGTCACATTTATGGATATAGGACCCCCAAAAAATTGAAAAAATTCAATTTTGAGCGACTTCACGCGCCACCCGGGGCCCACACGCGCCGCCGCGCGCCTCCACGCGCCGGCGGTGGGCCTCCACGCGCTGCCACGCGCCTCCACGCGCTGGCAGCAGTTTGGCTCACGCGCCAGACGCACGGCGCGGCTCAGACGCGCTGCCACGCGCCAGGGCCGGCTCGGCTCACGCGCGCCCAGTCGCGGCTCGCGGCTCACGTGCTGTCACGCGCTGAGCCGCGTTGAGCCGGGTTTTGACCGGGTTGGTCAACGGGTCAGGGTTGACCCGTTGACCCCGGTCAACGGTCCGACCCTACCCGGTCAGGTCGGTGGCGGGTCGGTCCGGGTCAGGGTCCGACCCGGCCGCTGACCCCTCAGCCTGTTCACGCGCCTGTGTGGCGCGTGTACTACACGCGCCAGTCAGACGCTCTCCTGGCGCGTGTGTCACGCGCCCCCGGGTCTGGGTCGGGTCTTCTTCGCCTGACGGGTCCTGCAACGGGTTTTTCGACCCGTTTTCTGGAAAACACCAATCCGGCTTTTTTTTCTTGCATTTTTCGACTGGAAAAAATTTGTGGGCATCCTCCAAACATCCTACACTTGATTTTAGGAGGATTCAAGCCCAAAAATGGTGGGATTCAACCACCCCAGTCGCGGCCCTCTGCGGCGATTCGGAAATCCCAGTTTCCGGCACCCAAATCACATAATAAAATATATAAAACCATAGATCTAGATGCAAGGAACTCATTTATATTATTTTCATGCATCGATCCGCCTTCTAAAGCCACAGATCTAAGGGTTTTATGTCCGTAGGGTCGCAAATTTCGACCGGACTTTTCATGGCCCAAACATGCTCCGAAAATTAAACAAAAATTAGTTTTGTAATCCTTGGACCATGGGTACTCCTACGGTGTTCTCGGATTCACGAAACTCATCCGTGATCCGGACCCCAAAATTTTAAACCCCAAAAAATAATTCCGAAAATTATTTTAAATTAAATCCAACCCGCTCTGATACCAATGTTGGATTTAATCGCGCATGCGGAAGCGTGAATTAAATAGTTTCGGAATTTTCGGGATAAATACCTCTATTGGGCGGTCTCCAAAATCCACCCTGTCGCGATGTCCCTCTAACGGATCGCTCGGTCGGATGGTGATCACGCAATCGAACCACCACCTCAAATCCACGACGCCTCAAGCCTCGTGTCCAGTGAATCGTCTGACGATGGGAGATTTTCCTACGCGAAAATCTCCATCCCTCACTCTTTTCTCTCTCTCTAGAGAAGTGCTATGAAACCCTAGCCATCTCCTCACATGGTTTCTTTCATGTCACATCCCGCAGAAGGAAAGAGGGCTCTATTGGGGGAGTTACCACATGAGTGGTTAATAGGGTGGTTATTGGGGATAATGGGAGTTACCCCATTATTCCCAAAGGGCTCTATTGGGGGAGTTATTACATGAGTGGTTAATAGGGTGGTTATTGGGGATAATGGGAGTTACCCCATAATTCCCAAATTACCACAATACCCCTCTTGGGCATATTCCAACAGTTACAAAATAGTATTATCTTATATCGTCAGTTAGTATAACTGTTAGAAAATATTATTACTCTTTATGATCGGTTATTATAACTGTTAAGAAATGTTACTATTTTTTATCATCGGTTACCGTAAGTGTTAAGAATATTACTATCTTTTATCGTCAGATACCATATGTGTTAGGAGTTGTCTTTTTATTATCGGTTATCACAAATATTAGGAAAAATTATTGCATTTTATTATAGATTAAAAAAGTATTGGGAAAAGTTACAATCATTTATCGTCGGTTACCACCAATGTTAGGAAATATTCATCTCTTAGGAAATGTTATTCGCTTTTATTGTGTTAGGAAATATTACTCTCTATTATAGTCAATTATCACAAATGTCAGAAAAAAATACTGTATTTTATCGTCGGTTACCGTAAGTGTTAGGAAAATTACTGTATTTTATTATAAGTGTTAGAAAATGTTACTATCTTTTATTATCGGTTAGCACAAATAATAGAAAAATTTAATGACTTTTATCATCGGTCACCACATGATATCAATAGTGATGATATTTTTAAGATAGTGTAAATTTGAATTACTATAAATAACTTAAAAGACAAGAAAATAAAGAAATTACAAAAATAATGTAAATGTAATAAAAATTGTATTAATATACGAGAATGATTAATACATTGATTTCTAACAGATACATATAAGACCAAACAAAAAGAGAGAGAAAAGATTGCATGTCTTCTAAGATGTTCCAAACAGAAAATGTTCACTCACAAAAAATATTACCATCACAATTTGAAAGTATTTTTATCCACAATTTTTTATATCAATCTATTCATTAAAAAGCAGTAATAAAATAATGAAATGAATATAATTATATTGTGACATTGTAAAAAATTGTTGTAAATAAAAATATTATCTTTTAAGATAGAGTCAGGTAGTAATGATTATAGTAGTGGTAAGATGGTTGGGTTCTATGTGCATTCTCAGTATTTGGTATCGGAGAAACGTAACATTACAAATAATTTTGATTATTATTTAAAGATAAAAGTGAAATTAGTAAGATTATACTAAAAATCAGATAACCAGACAAAAGTAAAATTAGTAAAATCATATGCTTTCATTTTTCTAAATCCCAAATATCTTGACAGTGTGTTGGATTTATACATTTTTTGACAACTGCTCAAAATGAAAAATTAAAAACAAATAATTGAAAAATTACTTGATAGTATGTTAATATTAAATCTCAAATTAAAATAATATATTTATTTTTAAACCCGAAGTAATATCTTGGGATGATTAAGATTGTTTAGACTGAACTTATGTTGTAAAAATAAATTCCATATATACATAAATAGTTTTGCACAAATAAATAAATAAATAAGAGAGAATTAAGTAAAGTATAAGTATAATGGGAAAAATAAAAAAAATAAAAAAAAAAGAAAGCCAAGTGGAATTAAGTAAAAAGAAACCACTAGTTCATTACGACCAGGTCAATTAGATTAGAAATTTGGGTTCGAGCATGTAAATGCAACTGAAGTGTAAATATTCATATATTTAATCATATATACTATATGGTTTGTTGTCAAATAACAACTGTGAAGTAATGTTCGATGTTCAAGTATAAACAAAAATAAAAAATATCAAGAGATTAAAATTTGTTGTACCCCGAGCACTATTATCATGAAATTACCACACTGTATTACACCATTTGTTATCGCGAACTTACAACCTATTATAGCAACCTACCGCATGTTATCCAAAATTATCTCATATTATTGCAACTTACTATCAGATATCGCAAATGATTTGCTACTTTAACCGTTAAACTTTTAAACCGTTTCTAAAAACTATACAGATGGTAGAATTTAGTAGTCGATATAGATGATACAAATAGGGATTACTTTCAAATACTCCTTAAAGAATACCAAATTTACTAACAAGCATTTACAAAGGGTATAATATATGGGTTAGCATAATTATAGATTTATAGAGACAGTATGATTTATGATATAGTATAAATTACTCATATAGAGTCTTTTTGGCGGATAGTGTAAATAACCTATATAGTGTGCATAGTGTTACTATATTAATAATTATAAAAATAATAATCTATATTAATAATATTCCTATAATGGGTACAATTCTTACTATTGTGCATAGTATTACTATATATTATCACATGTTACTAATAACCATATAATTATGCATAGAGTTATAGCATTTCACTTCGGTATATAATAATATTATCATGCAAACTAATCATAATTTATCACCAATTTATGCCACATATTTCATGACCTTACTCGTAATCTTACCATCTTTTATTTTATCACAAATTTACTGGCTGTTTTAGCAATTTTACCATATGATATTGCAATTCTAATTTATAATAATATTATTGACTTTACCATCTATTACTGTACTTTACCACCTTTAGGAGGCAATTTAGTACCTGTTACATGTATAATAATATTATCACACAAACCATATTACCACCGGTTATCATAAATTTATTACAACTTATCATAAAATTATCACTTGTTATAGTAACACCACCTGCTATAGCAACATACCACTTGTTATCCCAAATTATCTTCTGTTATTGTAACTTTTCACTAGATATTGCAAATGATCTTAACTGTTAAATTTTTAAACCATCCAAATACTCAATATAGATAGCATATATAGAGACTATTTTCAAATAATCTCTAAAGAGTACCGATAAAAACTAATAACCTTATAATAGTATATGACATTTACAAATCGTACAATATATGGGTTAGTATAGTTATAGAACTGACAGTGTGCTTTAGCAAACAATATAAATTACTCGTATAGAGTCTATTTTTAAACTGTCCTTAAAGACTGACACATTTATTGGCAAAAAATAATAACAGTCAGAATTTATGGGTTAGCATAACTATAACCTTCCAAACCGTTACTAAAGGCTAAGTTTCAGTCAATAAATAGTATTAGATGGTGAAATATAATGGTTAGTATAGATATAAAATTTATACAGATGATATATGTATGGTTAAGTAGACAGTAAAAAAGAGTTGACTATTTTTAAATTGTCTCTAAAAGATTGTCACATTTATTAATCACAAATGATAATCATTAGAATTGAATAGAGTTTTTAAAAACAGTGCAATATATGTGTTAGCATACATATAGAATTTATACGGACAGTGTTATTAAATAGATAATAAACGAGAGACATATAGAGAATATTTTTTCAAACCGTCCCTAAAGATTACCATATTTATTGATCGAAAGTGATAACTGTCACAATTGAACATTGTTTTTACAGACGGTTGTGTTACATTTATTGACGGTTAATAAATATTTCTCAACGGACAATTTATATCGTAGAAAAATATATACATTTTTTTACGATATCGTCAAAAGCGTTTTTATAGGGAATAAAAAATTGTTACTAAATGTTATCATCAATAAATGTTACTATCCGTATTTAATTTTGTAGTTCCTCCCGCTCTTTCTCTGTCATTATACTTCTAATTTCACTAATGCTCTGGTGATTACGCGTGCCAGAATTCTTTGTCATCATAGATCATCTTGAGTTCTTTCTATAAAATTATATCTGTAGAATGTGGAAGCTCTCTTACTTAGCCAAAGAAAATGGCAACAACGGAATAGTTGTAACATCTGTAGCCGATCTTAAAGTTACCCAGAGGAGTTGTCCTCAGAAGATTCATGAATATGAAGACAACATTAAATTCTCTGCTTTCGTATGTGTTCTGCTTGCCAACTTTTCGCACCACGATTGTTTCAAAAACCATACCTCCAATTAAACGCCCTGCTTTCGACATCCCTTCTAGCCTATTCGAGTTGTTTCATGTCCTCTTGGTCCTTAAACCCCTCCTCTTCTCCACTCTTGACGTTTCCCCTTTATGCAAATGCTAGGATTGGTGGGAAAATAATGAAACATGGGACAATGGCCCATTGCCGTAAACTCAAGAATACCCGAGTCCACTAGGTCCACTTACTATTTATTGGCCTATTCTTGACCAAACTTGCCCTCAGGATTGCCTCCTTGGTAGGGAATTTGGTCTTTTGCTCCTTAGCTTACATGCCACTCAACTACTCTACTCCTCCGAAGGAGTAATCCCAACATGCAAAGATGATTCATCATGTTATAGGATAATCTTATCATTGAGCGAATGGGCCTTCTCCAATTTGGAGTCTACCTTAATCGGATAAGATTTCCACTTTTTTCAATTAGGTAACTGACCCAATGATCATTCTTAAAAAAGATCTCCTCAGCAAGAGGAACTTCAAAAAGCCCCGAGAATGTCGAAAGATCTCTAACTACCTACTTGTACCGAAACTGGGTTCCAACACTCCAAGGCGGGTACGGGATATGTAGGTACACAATATATATATTCTGTATCGGCTACCAGTCAGATACATTCTCAGAAACTCTATACCTATCACACTAAAACTATGTAGTGCTATCTCTTGGCTCTCAGCTTGTTTCTTTACTTTTCAAAACCGCTCACACTAACTTCAGCGTCGGAGTCTCCCCGTCGGAGCACCCTTCGCTAGCTTTTACAGGTTTCACATGCCCTCGGGATTCAATTGACATTTGCTATCCTCAGTTCCACGGTTAACTCAAGCAAAGCGGATCCTATGGAGAAAACTCACCTCCATTATGGGTGTTATAAAATATTCATAAAAAACGAAACAACACCTACAATTATTATTCTCATTCTGCACCTGTCTCAACAATACCTAAAAATTTTCCTTTTCATAGCCTCTTAGATTTCCACTTCTCATCCACTCCTCATGCCACTTCTAGAAAATGACATTAGAACAAAGATGCGAATCATCATACTGATCAAATGACTCATCGACACGAAACTTCAACAAGCACATGATTATAAAATCTTTCAACCCCTTTTGGTAAAAAACAAACATTTTTACCTTCTCAGATCTCATTCAGCTGCAATCTCTTATTGGGTCTAAGAGTCCGCGTCGTTGTGCTCTTGATTGCTCCGTCTCTTAGACTTTTAAGCTTGAAGTCATCGTACACCTTTCCTCTTTGACTAATTGGTCATTAACGTATTTTATAAATTGAAAATTCAAATTCTTTTTGATTAATTTTTTACAATTATTTCCAACGGGCATACAGAATCGAAACTCCACACCATGTGCACGTGCGGTGTACTCCACCTAGTTGAGTAGTTGTAAGGTCATTACCCTTCTCTCAGAATGCAACTATATATACAATAGCAACTCAATATTGGACATTTAGAAGTGGTAGATCCTATTTTAAAAAGTTGAAAATAGTTTTTAACTAATATTTGATAAAGCTTTAATAGAAAAATTATAGATGTAACATAATTTTGATGTATTTTATAAACCTTCTATCTTTTCTTGTAAAATTTTATATTATTTATATAAGAAATTTATTTGTTAAGAATTATTACCTATAAAATTAAACAAAAATAAAAATTCATGTTGAGATTTCAAATAAGGTCAATGTATTGGGAAAAAAATCAAGGAGAGATAAATTAAAGGAATTATAAATTAAATTTTATATATTAATTTACATCAATATATTTTAATAAATTTTTAATTAAATATTTATTTGAAAGATAGTTTGATTAAAAATTACTCTATATCTGTTGATTAATATTTTTGTATAAAATTTTGTGTACTTAACTTATAATTTATTTAGTTAGATTATTAAAAAAATAATACAAAAGAATATGTAGTTATACGTTTCAATAATACAACAGATTGTGTAAATGGATCAGCATACTCGATTGTTATTTTTTTAATATAAATTATCAATATCTGATAATAATAATATTGTATCCGATAAAATTTGATTTGAATATGTTTCTTAAATAATAAAATTCTCTTATTATATATATATATATAATATATGAATCCGAAATTTACATCAATAATTATTTTCACTATGCTCTTATTTATTTTAGTGGTTGCATGACGAGGATTGTGGCTATTATGTAACACAAATCCCCTGTTAAAAAATGATACCGATAAATTTAGGAAATTATGTAAATCCAAATAACCTTTCAAAGTGAAAACGAAACGAAAATTAAAAAAAAAAAAATTGAAAGAATATTGAGATGATTTTGGGAGGCGTGTAAATGGGGAGGAGGCAACATTTGCTGTAAAGATAAAAAGTTTCGCAGAGCAGTGCTGCAGTGCACGCTGCAACTGGAAGCGGTGTCGCTTAAATTTGTACGGTCCTAATTAATTCGCGGTACTAGCATGACCAGGAAGTGTCGTTTTAGATTAATTTAATTTATTTATTTTATAATTTTTTGTTACGAATAAAAAAATATTAAAATAAGAAATTAATTTCTTATTATATCAATAAATTTTAAATTAAAAATTATTTAATTTTACCATAATTTAAATTGAACTTTTTCCAAAGAAGCTAAGTTGGAATTTAAATATTTGGTTTACTCCTTAACGAGGAAAAGAACACATGTAAGGTTGGTAATCGAGTTTTTTGAATCGAATTTTACAATATTCGTAGTCAATCCGTTTAAAATTTTGTGGGCCCGATCCCAACCTCAACTTGAGAAAACTCAAAAAATCAAAACTTAAGCTCGATCCAAAAAATAAAAAGAGTTTTGGACCCATTTTGGGCCAGATTCGAATTGGACCCATTTCGGACCAGATTCGAACTCAATTTAAACTCAAAAAAACCCAGAGAAAGAAAGAGAGATTAGGTGTTGATGTGGCTGACATCAACGGCAACACCAAGAATACCAGCAATATCATAGAGAGAGAGAGAGAGAGAAGAGATGAGAGGGTTAAGCTTCATAAGAAGAGAGATGAGAGTAAGAGTGGAAGTTGATTTTAGAGATTACGTGAGATTTTAGATCTGAAGGGGAGAGGACTGTTGTTGAGCAAAAGTTTGGGAAATAAGAAGATTGAGAAGCAGAGTGAGTTCTTTCTGGATGATCTTTTAATTTGTCTGTTTACATGTGTCACAAGAATTTGAGAATGTTCTTTACATGTATAAGTTATGCGAGTTGAGATTTTTATAAGATTTCAATGTCCAAATTTTTGTCTTTTGTTATTAACTCTTTGTTTTTATTGCCGTTTGACCTTTAATCATTTATTGAATTGGGTATGTAGATGAAATAAAACAGTATAGGCAAGCAATTTTAAAAATTTACTTTTATATCAACAAAAGCATATCAACATGAGTAGGAGCAAAACTTCATAAGCGGGTTCATCGGGTTCATTGAGGTGTATTGCCTGCGATAAGTATTCTATTTTATTTTTTTTAGAAACTTTTTACTTATTTTTATCGAGTTGTACTTACACCTTTTCCTTTGGTATCCAGATTCCTTTTGCTTTGACATTGCTAGCCTTCAATAAATCTTTAGGCACCCATTTTATTATTATCTTGGGTGTTGAATTTATATCCCAGCACATCTTTGAGTAATGTCCAATTTTATGGCAATATTTGCATCTTTGATTCATCGTTGATTTTTTAATTTTTTGTTATTTTCTTTGTCTTCTAAGTTTGCAACAATAGGCATCGTATCTAACTTTCATACAGTAATGACATGATTTTTGTTTTTGGAATTTTAGAGCTATGTATAAAGAAATTTTGAAGTTTCTTCTGGTTGGTAGCAAGTTTGTAACTTAGTTTGACCTTGTCGTATACTGCTTTTCTTGTCCCTCAGTAAATTTGTATAATAATGAGCTCAGTCTTTTATTATTTTCTTTTTCTTGTTTTAGTTCATATTCTAAGTTTTCTTCATTAAGTATTCGTTTTCCTATATAATCTTTCAAGTTTTCATTTATATGCAATTTATCTTCTTTTAATTTTTCATTCTCCCTATTTAGTATCTCAATTTTTGCTTTAAGTTCGTTCTTTTCTTCTTTCAGAAGTTTGTTTTTTCTTTCAGTTCGTCTAAATTATTATTTAAGAAGTAGATGTTTTCATCCTTTATTTTCTTTTCTACTTCTAGTAAGTGTTTTTCTTTTTTTAGTTCATTATTTTCTATTTTAAGATTCTCATTTTCGGCTTTGGGTCTTTTATTTCTTCAACTAGTATATTGTTTTCATTTTCTAACATATTCATCATGTTCTTTAGGCCTATGTTGTTTTCATTCAATTTGTAAATTTTATTAAAAGTCAGGAGTAATGTTTGTTCTGCTGAGATTTCATTAGTACTATTATCATTAGAATCATTATTAGCTGAGTAGGAAAGGTCACTGGAACAGCTTACCTCGATTTCATGTTTTATGCCTGCGTGTTGATCATTTACCTTCATGGCTTGCACAACTTCTTGACATCCTTTTTGAACGTGCAATCCTCTTTTATTTTCAAAGTTTTTTCTTTTTAAGAGATCACGTTTCTTGCTCCTTTTCAACCCATTTGTGTTTTTCTTTTTGGTTACTATAAGGATTATGGGTCACTGTTTGAAGAGGAGGCTTCAAGTGAGGAATTAACTCTCTTTGTCACCATTTGTGTCTTTGGGAGTGGTAAGAGGATCTTTGGTCTAAGGTTGTGAAATCCAAAACTATACTAGACATTTGTTGTAATATCAATTGTAAAACAACTAGAGCGGGTAAATAGTTTTTTCCTGACTTTTTGTGATTTTCAACATATTAAAATTAAAGAAAAAAAATCAAGCCATCCGAGAATAAAGAAGAGATCAAACAAAAGAATTTTTATAGTGGTTATATCAAATCGGTGTACGTCTACTCCTAGACAAGCCTCATATATTTTTACTATTTCTCTAACTAGTACAGCCCGGGTTCCCAAGTGCAAGTGAAACCTTACAAATATTTCTCCCTGAAGTACTTTCTCTCTCAGAACCTAGATCGTGAATTCACATGATTTACAGACTCCTTTAGGATACAGGGAGATGTTACAGAGTATGAAGCTAATTTATGGATGTAATGAAGTTGAACTTAAAGAATATTACAGAGGTTGTTGCTCAGATGAAAAGAAATTAATGTACAATAAATGAAAACACATAGAGAGAATATAATGTGTTCTCAAGGGGCAAAGTAAAAGTGTTTAATGAGATTGTGTCTCACTCATAATAGTTATTCTTTCTCTTAATTCCTTCATACTCTATTCTTTATTACTTTGGCATTTAAAACTCTCTTGAAAAATGCCATTGAGTGGTAGGTGAGTTTAAATTTTGAGAATCAAATGCTCTTTACCTTCCTCAATTAATATTTTTGATTGCTTCTCAATTAATGATTTTACCCGTTATCATTCTTAAAGCAGCTCTTTACTTCTTTTTGTTATGCAAATCTTGTCTTAAGAAGATTTTAAGTGTCTTTTTGTTACAATGGGAAGGTTAGCTTTGACAAACAAAAAGATTTTCAAAAGATAGTCGCATGATGAGTTTGAATTCAAAATAGGATTTATGTCATCGTTTTTTCACAATTAGCTAATATTTTTAAAGTCCATGTTGCCTCTTTCTTAAACTATCTTTAAATAAATGGTTGATCGAGATTGGTTGGATTGTGGAATATGAAGAGTTTTGGTCAGCCTTTGTTAGGTTCGGTCAACCAGAGACGTATATTATTTCTTATATGATTTAGCGGTTTACCATTTGAATTATCTATCAACTGACTGAATAGAGTAGGTTAGCCATTTAGATTAATGATCGTTTGTCCAAACCTATCAGGCTGGCCACTTATGCTCAACGGTTGACCGTTAGAGTACTATGGGTTGGCCACTTGTGCTAAGCGGTTGATTGCTAGAGCACACAGGGCACTTGCGGTCTACCGTGTATGCGCACTAAGGTACACGTGGTCTGCTGTGCAAAGCACGGTCTACCGCCTATGCATGTTGAGGTATATGTAATCTACCATGCACAACATGATTAGCTGCCCGTGCACACTAAGGCGCTCACGACTGGCCAAGCAATGCGCATGGTCAGCCGCCTGTGCACACTAAGGTGCATGCAGTTGGCCATGCATTGGGCACAGATGACTGCCTGTGTGCACTAGGTGCACGCAGTTGGCTACGCAATGCGCGTGATTGACTGTTTATGTACTCTTGGTACACACGATTGCCCATTTCTCTCTTGCGATTGGCTTTATGATCATTGCCGGTTGACCGTACATGCATACGGTCAACAACTAAAGTTCAAATGGTCAGCTGTTGGGCTTCTTCAATTGGTCGTTCTGTAGATTATACTTAACCTAAATTTCAAATTATTTTTCATTAACCTAAAACATAATTTTCCCTTAAATTTCCTTTAATTTGATCATCATTAAAACCTTATTTGTCAATAGAAAAAACTGACTATTGGTTTTGATGATTACGATTTGTTGGGAGTCAACACGAAGCGAAACGACTCGCTTGGGATGCTTTCCAACGAATGGGCCTTACTAGTCTTACTTTTAATCCCCTAACGCACCCTTAAAGCGACTTGTTGACGAGTGCATACTTCTAAAAGATACCATCTTACATGTTGTAACCTTAGGAATTCCTCCCCATCATGCTACTACAAGAACCACTTTTCACATGGTTAAACTCTCATAGAATGCTATCTTAGGCCATCCTAGTTTGAATGGTCTCGAAGCATTGTCAAGTACAAAACACATGAAAATCAAGTTTAGAACACCTTTTGGGGTCACGACATTTCACTGTAACCCTGACCCACTAACCATTTCCATGGCAGAAAAAGAAAGTGAATTCTTTTAGTAGAAACCTGGGAACTTAGAGATGACACCGAGCAACTGTCCAAGCCTCAATCTGGAGAGAAAGTGATTGAAATTCCTATCACAGATTTACCTGGATAGATAGTCCAAGTTAGAAACCACCTACCACCATCCCTTCGGAAAGCAATTGTAAACTGTTTTCGACGACGACATTCTAAAGTCTTTGCTTGATCTCTAGGAGACACGTTAGGTATCTATCCTTCAATTATAGTCTACATACTGACCATAGATGTAAGCTATAAGCCTGTGAAGCAAAAAAAGAGAGTATTCATATTGAAACGCCAATGTGCAATACAAGAAAAGGTTTAGAAGCTCCTAAAAGCAAGATTTATTCGAGAGATAGAATATCTCGAATGGTTTGCCAATGTGGTCATGGTGAAAAAAGCTAACGATAACTGGAGAACGTGTGTAGACTTCAACAATCTCAACAAGGCATGCTCGAAAAACAGTTCTCTACTTCTTTATATTGACAAATTGGTGGACAATTCTTGAGGCCAACTCTTGAATTTGATGGATGCTTACTCTAATTACTATCAAATACGCATGGCGACGAGAAGAAGACCAGTTTCATCACGAAATTCGGTACTTATTACTATAATATCATGCCTTTTGACCTAAAAAAATGTAGGGGTAACTTTTCAGCGATTGGTTAATGAGGTTTTCAGTAGACAAGTCGGCAAAAAAATAAAAGCCTACACCGATGACATGCTCGTCATGAGCTCTATTGTTGAAAATCATGTTATAGATTTGGAAGAAATGTTCCAAAGGCTAGAGCATTATAACATGAGGATGAATCTAGCAAAATACACATTTGGGATCACATCAGGAAAATTCTTAGGTTTCTCAATCACCAACTAGGGGATCGAGACAAATCCAAAGAAGATACGAGCCATACTAGACATGGCAATACCGAGGACGCTAAAAGAAATGCAATGTTTTATGGGGAGAATTGCAACTTTAAATCAGTTCATATCAAAAGTGGAGGAGAAATACAAGCTCTTCAACGATGCTCTAAAGAAGTCCCAAGGATTTGCATGGACACCGAGTGCCAAACGTTATTCAAATAGTTCAAAGAATACCTTGCGTCACCCTTACTACTTTTCCAGCCCATTCTTGATGAGAAACTCTATCTTTACCTCTCCATTGTTAACCAAACACTTTCCTCTGTTTTTGTAAGGTAGGAATCCATCACACAAAAGCTGGTGTACTACATCAATCGTATACTTCAAGAGTTGGAAGTTAACTATTGACCCATCAAGAAAAAGAACATTTGCCTTGGTCATTACCACCAGGCACCTCCAACCTTGCTTCCAAACCCACACCATTATATTATTAACTAACCAGCCTTTAAAACAAATTTTACAAAAGAGAGATACCTCAGGATGACTCATTAAGTGGATTATCGAGTTAGGCGAATTTGATATCAAAGATCAATTGAGACTGGCGATTAAAGGCAAAGACCTCATCGATTTCATCCAAGAATGTACATTCCTAACCTCCTTGAGTGAGACTATGTCGATGACCGAGCATAATGCTCACTACTAGAGTGGATACTCTATGTGGACAGATCATCAAACTCATCAAGAAGTGGTGTTGGGCTCATATTTATCGATTCGGATGATTTCAAGGCTTAGTACGCGTTTCATTTTGATTTTCAAACAACTAATAACCAAACTAAATACGAGGCCATCCTAACTGGATTGTGAATCGTAGTATCATTAGGAGCCCAAAACATACGGGCTTTCATCGACAGTCAACTAGTCGTCAAGCAAATTAAAGGAGTTTACGAAACTAAGAAGCCAACGATGATAATTATTTATTCAAGTTACAAAAGGCGATGAACAAATTCGACAAGATGAACATATAGCAAATTCCTTGACCAGAGAACATACGAATCGACACGCTCTCCAAGTTTACCAGTTTTAACTCAGTTGCAACCAGCTGAACGGTCTATATCAGTAAGCAATTCACCAAGCTGGAAGTATCCCATAGAGGCCTATCTAAGGCACGAGCAACTGCCAACCCCAACTTCAGGGGCAACTAAGCTAAGGCGTAAAGTAGCTCACTATGTAATTATCAATGGAGACCACTATAAGAAGTCTTTTACTTATCCATACCTAAAATGCTTGACACCCAATGAAGGAAATTATGTATTTAGGAAAATCCATGAAGAAATATGTGGTAACCATTTAGGCACTCGAATCCTGGCCAATAAAGTCCTATGGCAAGGATAGTTTTGGCCGGCATGAAAGCATACGCAGATGATTATGTAAGAAAGTATGACAAATGCATGTGCTTTTCTTCAGTACCCCAGCCCTCCATTGAGCTATGCCCAATAGCGAGCTGTTGGCCATTCTCATAGTGAGGAATGGACATCCTTGGGTTGTTTCCACTAGCTATTGGACAACGAAAATTTCTAATCGTGGCTATCGACTACTTCACTAAGTGGATGAAAGTTGAACCATTAGCCCAGATCTCCACCAACAAGATACAAACTTTCATTTGAATGTCCATTATCACTAGATTCGACGTGTCTTACATTTTAATTACCGACAATGTCAAACAATTTGACAACAAATGTTTTCAAGACTTCTGTAGCTAACTGAAATCTAACATTGCTTTACCTCCATTGTATACCCATCAACTAATAGTTTCACCGAAGTAAAAACTGATCAATCCTACAAGGACTTAAGGTCATATTAGATGAAGTCAAAGATTGTTGGGTAGACGAACTCTACGGCATTGTCTGGGCCTACTAGACCATAACTCGAAGGGCAATAGGAGAAACGCCATTCACTCTAACTTATAGTTATGAATCAGTAATACCAGTCAAGATTGACATTCACTCACTTTAAGTAAATCAATATGAGCATGAATAAAACGAGTCTGTATTACATGAATAGTTGTACCTAACTTCTAGAACTATGAGAAACTACATCCGCTCGAATGGCTACTTATTAGTAGTAGATGGCATGCTATCACAACAGACGAGTAAAACCAAGGTGTTCAAATCAGGGGATTTGGTTTTCCATAGAGTACAAGCTACTTGACAACCCCATCCAGGGGGCAAGCTAGCATCTAATTCGGAAAGACCATATCAAATACGCTTGGTGGTTCACCCAGAGACATACCGACTTAACCATTTAGACAGTTCGGCGATGTTGAGAATATGGAACTCAAAGAACTTACGTACGTACCACCAATAATCTTTATTACTCATTAGTTTTGATATTTGTTATCTTTTAGTTTATCAATAAGAATACTATTTCTTTCGCATATTGGGAACACACTAAGGAGTAACCTAGGCCTTCGCACCTGATGAACCCTAGCCTATTGTTCCTTCCCTGGCAATACGAAATGTGTTGTCAATAAGCGAAGTGCCTCTGTTCGGGTAAACACAATCCATTCTCTCTCTGTTTTACAGATTAAAACGTGTCGACAATAAGGGAAGCACCCTTATTCAGGTAGACATGGCCTACTCTCTCGGTTATACACATTGAAATGTGTTGTCAATAAGGGAATTACCCCTATTCGCATAGACCCAATCCACTCTCTTGGTTAAATACATTGAAACATGTCATCGATAAGGGAAGTACCCTTGTTTAGATAGATATGATCACTCCTTTGGTTAAACACATCGAAACATATCAAAAATAACAAGATGTTACAACCGGTGACCCACTGCTATTCACCAGTCAAGTTACTTTTTTGGTAACACATATTTCACACCAATGTTCTAAGACTATGAACTGACAAGACGATTCTCTCTCGAACATGACAAGATTGCCAAGTAAGTAATAAAACCTTCTTTTTCTTTCTTATTTCAAAGCAATAAACACACATCGGAGTATATAGTTGGGTACAACAAAATAGAAAGTTCATATATTCATAAGTCAGGCTAGATTACACAAAAACAAGAAAAAAAACCCAAAAGAATATACCGATGAGTATTTTTGTCTTCCCAAACGGATTAGCTTCTTAAGCCTAAATGTCTTCTCCTAGACAAAGCATCCAACGCCTTCTTGAACAGATTTGTAGATGAACTTTACGAATCTCACAATCTCTGTCTAGCACCTAGTAAGATATTAAAACTAGAAAAGTAGCTTAATGCTAAACAAAAGTTGGAAAGAACTTTGTAACCCATCAAGTTACTCTCAAGCCCTAATAACAAAAGAACGTAAGAGCAACGATGAGCTGCAGGAAGCCCAATAGAACATGATGGAGCAAGACTGTCATTACGGCAAGCTAGACTTTCCTATTGTCATAACGGAACCTTGCATCCACAGTTCCTTCAGCCCTAATAACAAAAGAACGTAAGAGTAATATGAATTGCAGGAAGCCCAATAGAACATGATGGAGCAAGAATGTCATTACGGCAAGCTATACTTTCCTATTGTTATAACGGAACCTTACATCCACAGTTCCTTCATTGATGGAGCCTTGTACTAGTGGCCTTCATCGCCATCACTCTTTTAAAAGCCAAACCCATAGAGAAGAAAAGATTCCTGTCCAACCTTGAACTCCTCTAGAAAACACATTCCTTTCTTTGCCCTTTCCTCAGAAACAACTATACTAAATCCAATGCTTCCCCACTGTGTCTTTCCTGCTCATCTATAACGCTTCGTGCCCTTTCGGTTACCCTAATTACTACTGTATTTACTCACATCCCTAATATCAAATGATGGTACTAGCAATATTGCATTTAATACATCGCATTAGCATCCTTTCGAATTCTTATCAACTCAAAACTATTCCTGAAGTCCTTCTTTCGAAATGAAACCAAAAGTGGTGGGCAAGTGATGGAATTTGTTCCAAAGGCCCATTATCATAAGATTTGAGATTCTCTCAGCCCAAACTCCAACAAGTCAGAATGTGCTAAGATGTGTTGTCGATATGAGATGTATCTTCCGGTCAGATAAATATAGTTCACCCTCTCGATACCTATCGAAGTTGGCCGATTGGCCCAACACCTCTTCAGTGCTTGGTATTGTTATATAATCAATTAAGGTAATATTCATTTTTCCTTAAATCATGAAAATAACTTCCCGTAATTGGGAAGGACATCCTTAACTTTTATTGATAAGGAAAGGAATCCTTTGACAACTTGGACTTTTCCAATTAGTAGGATTCTAAATCTCTTAAAAATCCTTCATTAAGAATCATATAATCTTGGGACACTTTCACAAAGAAACTAGAGTTTTTATACCTCAGAAGCATGCGAGACTTACCATGCATGCCTACTGTATATACATCATGAAGGTCATCGGTCAGATATGTTCTTTGGACTCTTTACCTAACATACAAAAGGTATTATAGAGCTCTCTCTCTCTTTTTCAGTTTGTTTCTATTCTTAAAACCACTCTCTAACTTGAATGTTGGAATCTCTTTCGTCGAAACACCATCCAGCCGATCCAACAACTACTCTCCCCACTCGAGTTAATAGAACTACTATCTATGGAACAAAATTCACCTTCAATAGGTGGCTTGGACATTATATTGAGATTCTTTACCTTTATCCTCCCTCCCACATATTTGGCATATGTGTAAAGGTAAATTCCGTGTGTGTGTGTGTGTGTAATTCCTTTGATTGTTCTTCTTGTTTCCTTTTTTTTAAAAAAAAAAAAGAAAAATCAACATAACTTGAAAAAAATAGGGCGTCACAGAGAATTTAAGCATGAAAATAATATGAAAATATAAAGTTTAAAATATTTTTTTAACTAAAATAACATAGTAGATTAGTTTGTACAAAATATCCATAAAATATTTTTTTAAATAAAATAAATTATTAATTTATTTTAATATATAATATTTGTTAACATCTCATCTTCTCAAACTTAACGTATGTGAAAGCTGTTTGAATTTCAAGACTTACAAAACACAATAATTTTCATTACATCCATAAATAGAATCGTAAAAGCTAATTTAAAATAGATTTCAAATATGTGAATCTAAACATGACACGATAAAAGAAAAGAAGGGCAATGAAACTTGTTTCAATGTGAATTGAAACCCCTAATGCTAGAATAACACCCTCTGCACATATATGAAAACAATAGAAAAATTACAGAGAAGTTTTTAGATAAAAGAATAGAAAGTTCAGAAAAAATTGATAATTCTAAAACCTGCTAGGAAAATTGAGTAAATAATATAAAAAATTTTAAAATTTTAAATCATTTATTGTTTCAACTGACTAAACTTTTATAATAGATTCATTATATTTAAAAACCCGTTATTATAAATATTAAAATATAAAAATAAAGAAGTTAAATATTTTTTAAACAAATTAATAATTAATTTTTTAATACACAAAACCGAAACAAACATAGCCAAAAATAAAAATTAAAAAAAAACACACACACACACACACACAAATCCACGCTTTTGCTATGAAATCCTCCAGAACCATATATTTTTTAAATACCCTATTTAGTTAACACAAATTAAAACTTAGTACAAATTTACAAGGCTTTCTTCAAATGGACATATATAAAATAAGTTAACCAATGTCTAATTGATCTTATGATTAAACACTGATATTTCTTAAATAAAATTTTAAATTATAATTTTGTGTATAATAAAAATAAATATTGAAAAGAGATTTATAATTCGAATTAAATCGAATTAAATCGAATTAAATCGAATTTAAGATAATTATCAAATTTTGATAATTTATACCAATAAAATAAAATAAAATAAAATAAAAATGTAAAAAAGCAATTGAATGAGACAATGCAAGAGAGAAAAGACTCAATTCAAGGCCCGAGTACCAACCAGATATGGTCTCCATAAAAACTTGACCTTGCTCCCACTCTTCCCTGATAGGAAAGAAAGAAATGAAGAACTGTAAGTTCTTGAAAGATCAAGAACTCCCTTTCATTGAAAGCTGAAAATTTACAGAAAAAGATAAATCAGCCTGCTTCTAAGAGCAAGACTGCCCAGCATTCAGCCGAAAGCTTAACACTATTTTTCTCCCCTTTCCATCTCCTTTCTCATCTATTTATAGCCTCATTTTTAGCATCTTCTCTTCCTAACTAATCAGATTCTTTCAACAACCTTTAGTTACTTCTAACAGCTTACTGTTATTCTCCTTGAGGCCACTTCACTTACCAGCCGATTACTCCTAACATTCCCCCTATCTTTTTTAAAATATTTTTTATGATGTTATTTAAAATATGTTAATTTTTCTTTTGATAGTGTAGCTTTTCTTTTCTTACACAATTTATATTTCTGAACATTTAGCTAGAAAGAGAGAAAAGTAAATTTCTGCATTATTAAGTTGTGATAAGATGAATAATTTTTTGATTTTATGTTAATTCTACATCCACGGAATGAACTCGTACTTCTAAAATTACAAGGTCAAATTGGAGTCTTTCTCATTTCTAACCTTTGAGCATTTGCAATCTCATCTCCATGAGAGGACGAGAAGAGATTTTTATTAATACTTTTGGTATGAGCACTTTATATTTTATTTATAAAAAGGTATAAAGTTTCTTTTCTTCTAAATTAGAAAATACAAATAAAAAAATGAAATGTAAAATTGAAAGGGAAAGAAGAGGGTTCCAATAAAAACAACCATAAATTAAGTTTTAAACTCAAATTTTAGGGTCGATCCTTTGAAAAACCAATAAAATGTTTTTCTATATCTGTTTCTTATTTTGATTTTAACAAAAATTTTACGATAGCTGTTAATTTATTGTAATTCTCATCATTTATTTAGATTTGAGACCTATCATAATGGAATTAGAGAAGAGGGTACCAAATGCCGTCTAAATTGTTAAATCATTGGCATAAATCAATAGCCTCTCATATGCACAATTTCATATTTTAAGATCATAATAAAAAGTTTTTGAGGAAATTGCACTTAAATTAATGCATCAGATAATCACTCAATTCATTCAACCTCTGCATTTAACTAGGCATGTTTATAATAGTTTATATATTTGGGGAATTATTTATATGTGAAAGGAAAGAGGCTTAACTTATGATTAAAAGCTAAAAATATCTTTTCACATTAATATAAAATGTCAATAAAAAAAAAAACCTTAAGTAAAATCTTTAATAAAAGAGATTAGTAATACTATATTTTGTGTTGTGAACAAATGGGGTTGACCCAAATTAACAAGTGTTCAAGTATTGAATAATTCGAATACCATTATTGATGGAGGTGGGTTTTGCTTCACAAATATCTGCTTCGCCGACCCGAGTGTGGAACCAGTGTTAAGAGATATTTTAGGTCTTTGCGAGTGATGAGACTTACAAATATACCGCCAGAGGATGCTCTGATGGGGGATGCTCTGATACTCAAGTCAAAAAAAGTGGTTTTAAACGAATGAGAAACAGTCTAAAAGGAGTTGAAAGGTTGCCCTATGATCTTTATGCGTAGAGTACAGAGTCAATGAACATATCTGGCTAGCTATCTGTTTTACACATATATAGTATACATATATGGCAAGTCCCGTGTATGTTTAGGGGTGTAGGAATCCTAGTTTCCTTACAGAAAAATTGTTGTGAATTTTTTGAGATTGTAGGGATTATAGTTAAAAACCTTTAAGATGTTTAGAATTTTGTCAGTAAAGGAAAATTCAAGTTATCACGGAGATCCCCTGTCTTATCAGGAGAGACTATCGAGATCTGTTTTCTTATTGACAAAGAATTCCCTTGGAGTAGGTAGATTCATATCCGATTAAGAATGATTTAAATTTATTAGAGATTTAATTCCTTATTGGTGGTCTCAAGTTGTATTTATTGTGTAATAGAATTACTTTGTATTATTGAAATGTATCCACTGAGTAGCTGGATAACCGAGAGTCCGGGGGGCCAAAAGTTAGGATGACCTAGAGGTTAGGAAATAGTTGGCTTATCATAAGAGTAAGATCAAGAGGATTGAAAGGAATAAGTCAGAGTGCTTGACCAGGAGAAAACTCAACTGAGAGACTGAGAGCGTGTTCAATTGTTCATGGGCTTTATGCTCTAATGGACATGGGTGAATCCAGTCTTGTGGTAATAAGCCATTGAATCATATTCCATCATTTGCCTCTTATTCCTAATGTTAGCTCGAAGTGAAAGCATTAGGAATAGAGTTAAGATGATAAGAGTTGGGTATCTTGAAAGGTCGTGTGGAGAAAGTAGTTTCGCGTAAGTGGAATAGGTGCAAAAGTGAAGTATTAAATGCAGTACATGCGTTTTCGATTTTTGTGAATCTTCTTTAACACGTTTCTTATTGTTCATTTCGTAATTGGTTGTGGGTACAATTTTGCATGCACTTTAAGCAGCTTCTTTGAGAGAAAAAGAACTCAACAATTTAGGGTTTGCGATATTTCTAACAAGATTGAGATGGCAAAAGGTTTTGGTTCTCGCACTCATCGCAATATTGGTGAAATTAAGAACGTGATGACAAAGTGGGAATTGCAAGTTATATCAAAAGACATGAGTTTAGGTGATAGTTTTCGACTAAGTTTACCTACAGAGGAGGAGAGAGCGAACCAAACACCGAAGGGTTATGTTTCCATGTATAGTTAATACATGAGGTACGGTCTACGAGTTCCCTATTTGGGACCTCTGACTATGGCTTTGAGGGGGTTGGAATGTATTTTTGACCCTATTGCTTCCCGGTACTTGGCGGTTGATAATTGCAATGGTTAGTTTGTTAAGTTTTTTCTTCTGAGATTCGATTTCGAGATTCTGTCTTCAATATTTCATTTGAGAAAGTATGTTGTTGTGTCCCATGGAAGGTTGGTACTATGTTCAAATACGGTGAGACTCCAAATGGAGATTCTTTTATAAGGAGACTATTAACAGATCATGGAGGAAGAAATTCCTTTTTGTAGAGTTTGCAAATAAGAATTTGATGTCGTCATTACTAGATGCTAGCGCAGAACCTTCTGTGGAATTAAAAGTCCAATGTCTTCACGACATTCAAGTTTTGTTAAATCAATTAGTAAATTTTGTTTGGCAAAGGATAGGGTTATTTGGGTGGAGGTCCTGATTGATAATGAAATACTGAAATTAGCTGGCCTATTACTGAATGAGGAATTGCAAATCTAGAGGTCGTTTATGTTGGAGAAGAAAGCTAAGAGGCTAGTTGATATTGTCGATTTTGTTGAGGGAGATGATCTCAACAAGATCACTACTAAGAAGTTAATGAGGGCTCAATCAAAAGAAGATGTCGAGGATGAGGGGAGCGTGTCCGAGGACCCATCCTGGAGTCTATTTCGAGGAGGAAGAGAAAGTTTGTATGGACGTCGAGCAGTAAAGGTGAGGGTGATAAATCAAGCTTGATAGGTGCACTTTCCCTAGCACCTAGAAAATAAATTCTTTTATTTAAAGGTGCTAGGGATAGAATGCTGAAGTGGAAGCTCTCCGCGTAAGGCTATAGGGATCATCGATTGCCTAGGTCTGGAGTGGAGGGTGCGTCAGAAGAGGAGGGAAGCGATGTATACCAATCACTACTCTTATTTTCAAAGGGAAGAGGAGCAAGTTGATGGCCCCTACTCCTAGCGTCGAGGAGGTAGGGGAAGAGAAACAAGTTGGATCTATCAAAGGCCCCAAGATGTCAAGTGCTAAGGCAAAAGCTCTTGGTTCTGGGGAAGAGGACACTTCCTTGAGAGCCCTAGACATTAGTCGAGAGGAGGGGGTAACCAGGGTTGACCCAGGTTCTTCAAGTGTCTTCCCCGAATATCTATATACTCAGGGGTCCTGCCTGGGCAAACGACCCCTCTTTCCCCCGTTTTGTTAGGTCTTTTGATCATTTGATGGATCTAAAGGAGAGGGGGATCGCTGCAATTAACTGCGGGAATAATAACTTTTGTTACTTTGACATTGTTGAAGCGAGGATATTTACCGACAAATAGGATTTCTACCAAGCTAAGTCAGAAATGAATGTTTATCAGTGGAACAAGGTGACGGGGCAGTGATAGCCCTTGGAATTATGGTATGTCTATATTTTCAAAGTGTAAATAGATTTAACATCTTCATTATGAAAAGAATAATATGTAATTTTTGCATAGACTATTGCTATGGCTAAATTCTAAAGGTTGAGAAAGAAGTAGTTGGTTGATCATTTGTAGAGTACATTGGGTCAGTGTATGGAGGAACTTGCTCAACTTTGACCAAATAAGCCCAGGTGGAAGCCGAGGAGGAAAGGGCGACAAACGCTACCTTAGAGAAGAAGAAAAAAGAGATAGAATGATTGTAAGTTGACCTTGAAAGTTCGTATCAATATACTGATGCTACAATCTTGGAGTGTGAAAGGCTGGAAGGGATGTTGAGGAATAGCAACGCGGAGTGGGATACTATTGTGAAGTTGGCAGAAGAAAGAGGGTAAGCACTTGCAGCCCAGAGAGGAAGGTTGCGTAGATTCAGGAGGGCTATGAACACCACCATCGAGAGCTTTCCAAAGGATTGCACCAAACAAAAGAGATTATCCACCATGCTGGATTGGAGTGAGGCTTAGCTAGTGATGCTAATGGTGAAGATCTTGAGAAATCATGTTAAACCTTAGTTGGTGTTCCTATTGTTGTCTTATCTCAAGAGGTTATTGATGTGAGCTCTCATGTCACCGCTCTTCAAGAAGGTTTCACTCGCTTGCAGCAAAGGCCTCTTTGTCTTTATTCGCCGTAGTCTTTATCTTTTATGTATTCATCTTTCTTGGCCTCTTCATGTATGTACTGTTTACAAAGAAATCTTTGCTTTGTCCCTTTTGTCTCGTTTTTTGCTCTCTTGCATTCCATATTGAGGCTCTTGAGAGTTATAAGATATAGGAGTAAGAATTATGTTCAATTATAGTTCTTGAGCCATGGAGAATAGGCTGTAAAAAGAAGATCAAAGTGATATTTAGGCATTGCACCGAGAAGACTTGTTGACGTTACACCAACAGGGAGTTGATGGCATTGTGTCAAGGAGGCTCGTTGGCATTGCACCAACAGAGTATTGATGGCATTACACTAAGGAGACTCATTAACATTGTGTCAAGGAGACTCATTGATGTTGCACTAAGAGCGTGTTCATGGCATTGTACTGAGGAGGCTCATCGGCATTCTGCCAATAGGATGTTGATGGTGCTGTGTCAAGGAAACTCATTGGCGTTGTGCCAAAAGGGTGTTGATGGCATTGTGTCGATGAGGCTGATTGGCGTTGCACTGAGAGTGTTTATGGTATTTCGCCGAGAAGGCTCATCAACATTCCACCGAGAAGGCTCGTTGATGTTACGCCTGGAGGGTATTGATGGCGTTGTGCCAAGGAGACTCATTGGCGCTGTGCCAAGAGGGTATTGATGGAATTACGTTGAGAAGTAGGTCGGGTATACCCGTCGGGAGTTATATCTCATATCAACGACATGTTTGAGGGCGGTTGAGACCCGCAAGCTGTTTTGACTGCATATACTTGTTTCGATCATGATGTTACGAAAAAGATAATCAAAGATATGAAATGAAATTGTTATTATAAGAATAACTATGAAAACCTTTAATCAACTCATTTAATTAGCGACCTAGAGTTGTGAATAAAATGATAGTAGATAATGAGTAGAGATTACTAGACTAAGGTAGTAGGAGACTCTAGGTCACATGTGGGTGTCCCAATTCCGAAGAATGTTCTAAATTTGATTCTCATGTACCTGGTATTTGGTAGCGCTTCCAAAGCATTCAGATTAGGGCAACCTAGGATGGTATTGTAGTCCGACTATAGCTTGACCACATTGGAGGTTATGGTAGTAATTGTATGATTGGGTGATGTTTCGAGAGTTACAGAAAGAGGGATAATGCCCTCGGGGTAAAGCTACTAGCCCAAGAGTCCCTTAACGGGTCCAACATGAGGTTGAAGGTATGTGTGGTCAAAACTTATCTATTGGAATGCATTCCATTAGAGGAGATTGCAACCTGTTTCTTGATCAGCAAAGATTTTTCTTACTGTATATTGGCCTATATTACTGTAATGACCAACGGATCGTGGCGGTTTGGATCAACCCTTGCTAGATCATCATCATCAAAGTCTATCATAGGTCTTTTCTTTTTTCTATCCTTTCTCAATATAGGCTATGAGAAATTCTTTAGAGGTAGGTACCTCGACCCTTTGGAAGATTGGTGCGATTATTCATCCTATATGACCTGTTGGGTATCCATTTGGGCTGTTGGGTGTCCATTTGGGTTTAGGATATGAGGAGTTTTGCTGAAAGAAGTAGATGTTGAAGATGGGTGTCCCCCCTATATTTGAAGGATTACCCCATTGACTTGGTTGCGGGTGGCTCCCGAGAGTAGTGGTTCATTTGGCTCGTTCAATTGTGTTGCTGCACATGGACTTTGAGAGGGATTATTTTCTTGTTCCATGTTGATAAACCTTCGGAGTCTGCCGTATTGAGCCAAGTTCTCAAGCTCATCCTTTAACTTCTTACTTTCATCCGTTAAGTTGTCGTAGTCTCTGTGAGTGGTAATATTAAGCC
Organism: Dillenia suffruticosa; assembly: GCA_033439265.1. Taxonomy (NCBI): domain Eukaryota; kingdom Viridiplantae; phylum Streptophyta; class Magnoliopsida; order Dilleniales; family Dilleniaceae; genus Dillenia; species Dillenia suffruticosa. The sequence goes on from JAVTVX010000027.1 coordinate 8,418,940, forward strand.
TTGTCTTTCTTTGAATCATCCCTCAAAAGGCAAGGGGGCCATCCAACATAAGGTTTGTTCCTAATTTGTATCAAAATCTGGCTAGATGTGTCATTTAGAGGAGTGTTGTTGGTGAACCTACGATGAGAAGGAGGTCATGTCAGCTCTTCTTAGGTGATGGTTGCTGAGGCGATTGACTGCGTTCATTTTTCCCCACTTTTTGTCGCTTTTATCAAATGCCTCAACTTCCTCTACTGTGATGTACTTTTCTACTCTAACATAGAATTCTCGAATGGTGGATGAATGATTCTTTATTATGGAAGTCTTCATTCCCGAGAGCCATAAACCAATGAGCAATGTTGCCACTGCATTGGAGTGATCTAAACCAAAGATCTTTATTATCTCGATCTTGAACTTGTTTAGAAAATCTTTTAGGGCCTCGTTATTCCTTTGTTGTAAAGATAGGAGGGAGGTTGATTTTTTTTTTTTGGCTCCTCAACTAATCACAAAATGAGTTTCAAATTACTGCTAGAGTTGGGAAAAGCTATTGATACTGAATGAAGGGAGCGAATTAAACTATGTCAAGGTGTTGCCCTTCAAGGTTGTAAGGAAGTGCTTGCATATGACTGCGTCTGACATGTCCCTTGAAATCATAACTATCATGAAATAAGTAGCGTGGTCTCGAGAGTTGGTAGTACCATTGTACCTCTATGTAGGAGAGAGGAGCACATCTCATGGCATCGGTTCATTAGAGAACTTGGGTTTGAAAAGAGAGAGGTTGGTGGCATATTGTGTGGCATCTTCTTTGCTTGTACTAGCGCGCTTCAATCTGGTGGCCATGAGATCCTCGATCTACTTTCTCAGATCATTTAGATCATGTTGGGAGGTAACCGAGCGCTCTCGGTGTTATTGAGGCTGGAGTTTGTACAAGAACGATTGTCCTGACCTCTAGGGAGAGGACAATACTTCCTGTTGATGAATGGACTAAGCTCTTCCAATTGTTTAGTCATCCCATGTATCTTCGATTCGAGTCTCTTCATTTCTGAGTGGTGGATTCTATTAGGAGAGGCTAAAGTAGTAAGCGGAACTAGCTGGTTTTGAGGTTGGTTGGTAGGCAAATGGGGATTTTCCTAGGGGAGCATTTCTGTTTGATGTTAGTAGTGGATAGCCAAAGTATCTGGTTGATTTTTGAGAGGTGCTGTTATAAGAGTGTTTGCAGGATTGGATGTTTGTTCTCCTACTACAGACATGACCTTTGAGGTGTTTTCATTCTTCCTTTGGCAGCATGGCGATTGGAATGATAAACACGGCTTAAATGCGCCGGCTAAGTAGTCAGTTTGTTTCCACAGATGGTGCCAATTTGATAAATGTTGGTATTACTTCACAAATATTTGCTCTACTGACCGAGTGTGGAATCGATGTTAAGGGGTCTTTTAGGTCTTCACGAGTGATAAAACTTGTAAATATCTCTAGAGGGAGGGTGCTCCAATGGGGGATACTTCAACGCTTAAGTAAGAAAAAGCAATTATGAATGAATGAGAAATAGATAGAGAAGAGACGAAGGTAACCCATGTTTTCTGTGTGTAGAGTGTAGAGTTAATGAATATAGCTGGATGGTTACCTATGTTGCATATATATGGCATGTATATATAGCAAATTTCGTTTACATTTAGAGGTGTGAGAACCCTAGTTTTCTTATAAAAAGATTGCTGTGAATTTTTTAAAATTGCAGGAGCTGTAGTCAAAGACCTTTAGGATATTTAGAATTCTGACTGTTAAGAAAAGTTTAAGTTATCACGAAAATCTCTCGCCTTATCAATAGTGACTATCGAGATTTGTTTCCTTATTCATAAAGATTTTCACGGGAGCAAATGTGATTTATATCTAATTAAGGAAGATTTAAATTTGTTAAAAATTTACGTCATTATTGGCGGCTTCAAATTATTCTTATTGCATAATAGAATTATTTTATACTATTGAAACGTATTTACGAAGAAGTGGGATAATTGAGAGGCCCGAGAGTCGAGAGTTAGAACAACCTAAAGGTGAGGGAACAGCTGGCATATAGAAGGAGTAAGATCAAGATGATCGAAAGATATAAATTAGAGTGTTTGACCGAGAGAGCACTCAACTGGGAGACCAAGAGTGTGTTCGATTGTTCATGGGGTTTAAATCTAATGACTCGGGTGATTCGAGTCTTGTGATAATGGAGCATGGGATCATGTACCATCAATTACAATCGGAGCCGAGTCTAATGCTTTAGGTAAGCATAACAATTTTTTTTTTAATTTTAAATTATTTATTTAATTGAATGAATAAAAGAGTAGTACTATTTGATCTAATAACTGAATATTTATATTTTTTAAATAAAATTCTGAATTCGATTTTTGTGTATAGAAAAAATAGATGTCGAGCACGTTTTATTATTTAATCATTCAATTTGATTTAAATCGAATTTAGTTGAATCAAATATAATTATTAGATATTGATAATTTGTAAAAAAAAAAAAATCATTTAACTTAACTAAATATAATATTTTATTTTGATTCACATAACATGTGAGCAATAACAATCTACACATATTTAAATTATGTTTTCTATCGATCACGTTATAAATAAATAATAAATGTTCAATATTTTATGGTGTATTTTTATCAACTATAACATCTAATCGAAATCAATCACTAAAAAATCATGCAGCTTTTATTGAATGCAAATGACTCCAATTTCAATGTCAAATTGATTGTAAATATCAACAAAAGAAGATAGGAGCAACTGGGTAAGGTTAGATAAAGAAGAGTAATCACCTTACTTACTTGGGCTATCCCCAGATATACAAAAGCTTAGTGGTTGAAAGTGAAAAACAACACTCATAGTAAATTCAATCCTACTGTCCTCTAAAAATATTAAATTATTTATTATTGATCCAGTAAAAAAATATTAAAATTTTTAATTTGAAAGATGAAAAAAATTATATTAAAACACTTATTTTTTTTTTTTTAAAAAAAGTCTGATAATAACTGAAGTTGGATCGGTACTCCGAATGTCAATTGGTCACGCGTGAAAGAAAATATCTGTCCTCACTCTCTCATTTCCACGTCAAGAAAGGAAAAGGAAAATCAAAACAATATAGTAAATATACCCCAACCTAAATAGAGAAAGGAAATGATTAAACGAATGAAGAGAGAGAAACAGGCTTGCCTCGCCATAAAAGGGCCCTTTCTTTTTCCAGAAACTCCCCGGGGAGTTTTTCAGAGCTCTGAAAGAAAAAGAGGAAAAACCCAAACGGGTAAATTCTAACTGTACTAGTTTGTGACTCTCTCTCTCTCTCTCTGTTCTCTCCACTTGGGAGACATCTGCAGATTCAAGGAAGGCAGTGATTGGTGGGTTTTTCTAAGTTTATTCATCTCGATCTAAAATGGGTCTTTCTTCAATTTTTCTTTTTTGATTAATTTATTAATTATATTCATGACTTAGGGTTTGTGTTGTTCTCTAAACTAAATTTGGAGTGTTCATTTGTTTGGTTCTGTCACTGTCACTTACAAACCCTATGTTTAGGGAAAAAAAATGCTACTTTGGGGGGGGGGGTTTCTGGGGTTTTGGTAAATGTGGGTTTAGTAGATTGTATGTTGGTTAAATCTGTGTGATTGAGTGTATATTTGCGTGTTTTCCTGATTTTTGAAGAGAAAATGGCTAGAGAGAAGATAAAGATAAAGAAAATAGATAATGCAACAGCAAGACAAGTGACGTTTTCAAAGAGAAGAAGAGGCCTTTTTAAAAAGGCTGAAGAGTTGGCTGTTCTTTGTGATGCTGATGTTGCTCTTATCATCTTTTCTTCTACTGGCAAGCTCTTTGAATACTCCAGCTCTAGGTATTATTATTATCTGCTCTCTCTCTCTCTCACTCTCTCTCTCTCAAGCACAAGCTCATGATAAGACCATGAAAACTTGTGAGATCAAAATGGTGGTATTTAGTTTTATCATCTAAATAGACATAGATAGAAAGCCTGGGGGTTTCTTCTATTAAAGCCAAGTGCTATTCTCTGTCTCCACACACACTCACGTACACACACACACACAAAAGAATATTGACCGTAAATGTTTTAGAGAAAGGGGATTTTGTATCATCAGTGATTTTACCATATTTCATCCCATATATCATTACACTGCTTTATAGAGCTACAAATGTAAGGGGGGTTTCTTCTACTGTATCAAGTGCTACCTCCTCCCTCCCTCTCTCTCTCTCTCTCTCTCTCTCTCTCTCTCTCTCTCTCTCTCTCTCTCTCTCTCTCTCTCGTGTGTGTTTACGTGCAGTATTTTTCTCCGAGAATACGTCTTAGTTTTTGAATCTGATCAAAGTGGCACTTGTTTCTCACTCTCGAGCATATCTTTCCTAAAGGTTGAAATCAATTGTGTGTACTTCATTTTTGTTGTTTGTACTTCTAATCATATTGATGTAAGTGATGTTCTTTAGTTTAATATTCCCAATGCTAATGTAGGGTGCGAATCTTGTGATTCTTTTGAGAAACATATTCATGCTGCTTTTGCATATGCTGCCAAGGTTTGTGTACCCATAAAGAGAGAAATCTCTTCCTTTTATTGTTCATCATTATTTTCTTCTTCCTTTTCTATGGCTCGGTCCCCTTTTTAGTGTTTTCACTTTTTGATTATATAAAATAAATTGGTTAAGAACCATAACTTGTAGTGATTTATAGTTAAGTAAACAAAGACATACTAATTCAACTTTTTACATAATCTATTTCTTAAATTAGTAGTGAGATATGTGAAAATATGATTTACACAAAGTAAATTAGATGCCTAGATTTTTGGTTTTTCGTGTGTGAGTGTTTCATATTTTTTTGGGGTCTAGTGCATGAAATTGTATTCTTTTAAGCTCAACTGTTGCTGCTGTGGTGCAAACAGAACTATGAAAAACTATGTACTGATGTATCTATATCAAACTTTAATGAAGATTTTGTTTTGCTCTTTTAATAAAAGAAGGCAACTTGGTGCCTGGTGATCAATTTAATGTCACCAGGTTGATATATCTCTAGTTGAAAATGGCTTGAAATCAGCAGTTTTACAGCACTTTTGAATAGATGTACTATTAAAGCAGTGATACGGTTATTAAATGGCCCACAACATAGTCAGTGTTGGACCAACTTTGTATTTTGGAGACATGGTTTAGAGAAATACTACTTGAACAAAAAATGTCAATATTCAACATGATTATTTGATGTGGTATAATTTCTTTGGTTATTGAAAGTCACTCAGGTGTAAATGGTTTAAAGAAAATTTCTTAATGGTTTTGGTACACCGAACATTTGGCATTAGTAATTGAAGAAAATGCATTTCACTTCATGTTGTGCAGCTGTATGAAAATGCTGTCCTTCTCAATTTTGTGATACAAGAATCATGAGTGTAGACAAGTTGGTTAGAGTGGGAAGAAGGATTTTAAGGTTTTACCGGTACTGTGGTCATTTTAAGGTCATCGTATTATTAGGGAAAAGTAGTATGATTTGTTAGGAAGTGGAGACTTAACTTTTACTGCAATCCCAAGTTTGAAGGTTTATGTGATTAGGGTTTGAGTAGAATTGCAGCAAGCCCTATGTGTCATGAGCAGGCACCATGGGCTGTTTACTTTTTGGTGGGATGGAGCGCTTTTTGGGATGCATTATAGCATAGGCTGTGTTTTCAGCTTGCCTCAGCCAAATGAGAATGACATGGTTCTGGACTAAGTTGAGTTTTCTGGAGTTCACTGATGATGTAGAATAATACTCACTAGCCAATAGCCATCGTGTAATATTTATTTCTTAGGAAAAAATAAAAGGCAAACAGCAAAAAACTAAGCAAGCACAAGAAACAAACTAGCCACCCAAAGAGTTAGCTTGGCTCAAAGTAAGGCAGGCAAGGACTCAAGGGGCAGCCAACCGTAAAACAGACAGGAGAGACTGCTGGTTGACATAGCTCATGAGCAACCAAATTGGCACTTTATGCACGTGAGATAGAGTGGAGAAGCTGCCCATCATGTCAGGTTAACAATTTCGATAATTATGCTAATCTGTTATTGCTTGAAAACGGCTAGTATGGCTACGACAAATTAGTGATAAGTGCCTTTTATTGCCACTTTTTTCACTCTCTCTCTCTTTTTCTCCCTAATAACCATGAGAGATATAGATGTTTATGAGACCACAAAGTATAAAATGAAATCCTAATCCTTGTGTCCTTAGGCATGCTATTTAATGCATAACAAATATCAGATTTGTAGGAAAGTGATACATATAATTCTTTAGAAACATGCTATGTTTGATATTCACTTTAACTTGGAGCTGTAAAACATGATTAGGAAAGAATAGAGAATCTTATATATTGCTGTATCTCCCTTATTTGATATGTGATATTTTGAGAAATTTCTAGGGTACGTGCAACTTTTGGTCATGAAATTGCCATCTGGTCATGAAACCAATCTGAATGAGATGCTTTTGCTTGGACTTCTTGGATAATTAATTTGCTTCTTTTTGTCTGCTTTTGGTTTAGGTCCTGGTATTTATGTATAAAATCCCGAATTTCTATTAATTTAAACCATAGAGATTGTAGGAAATTTTTCTAGTTAGCCATCGCAGAATCAGTAAATTGCCATGGACAATGTAACTCCTGATCACAGCTGTCTGGTTACATAATTGTGTTTGCGAAGACAACAGTTAAGCTTAGACTTTGCTAGATTTTACTGCTTGCTTCCTGGAAGTTTTAAATTGATGCTGTCTGTTTCGTTGAGGCTGGAAATATTATGGTGAATTTCTTAATGCTTCTTTTGTGACCTTAATGATTTAGAATAGAACACTTAAATTTGTATTTTTTTCATAAAAAAATGCTTTAAAATAGGACAATTTTAGTCATGATGCTAATTTACCTATGTGCCGATACATCAGTTCTATATTTTGTTCATTTCTAGAATTACTGCAAAGGTGAAATAGTTCTTTTGCTACATTTTGAGTGACTCAATCAGTCATTTTCTAATTCTATTTCGACTGTAGCGTGAAGGAGATACTTGAAAGGCATAATTTACACTCTAAGAACCTTGGGAAGCTAGACCAGCCATCTACTGAGCTGCAGGTCAGTTGCAAAGTTTTTCTACCTCTCTGTTTGTTATTTCCCTTGGTGAATCTATGTCTATATTATATTTTACAATCCTCCATCCAAACAAAATATGGAAGCAATGATGTCTAGCCTAATCTTTTTCCATATCATTTTGATGAATCCAAACGAAAAGTAGCATGTAGATAGTTCCATTTCTTTTTTGATAAAATGCTGTTCTTATCACTGTCTTTGTGAAGTTCTGTTGCAAGACTAGTTGTTTCTCAAAGCATGAAATATTTCTTTATAAACATCAGTCATCATTGGAGCTCATGTTTTTGTGATGTAGACAATGTGGATAATTATCATTTTCCAAGCAATTTGCCTCATGTTTAAACTATGTTTGCTTAGTTTACTAAGAGGTTCAGAGAATCTTATTATAGCTAGTAGAGAACAGCAACTACACCAGGTTGAGCAAGGAAATTGCAGAGAAAAGCCATCAGCTGAGGTATATGATTGTGTTATTTTGAGCGAAGAAATTTTTACATGTAGCAGCACTTACTTTTAGTACATCTAACAGGCAGATGAGAGGTGAAGAGCTCCAAGAACTAAATCTAGAAGAATTGCAGCGGCTAGAACGGTCACTTGAAGCAGGATTGACTCGTGTGATAGAGAAAAAGGTATGCTAATGAAGCCTTATGAAAATTAGTGATGCACTCTAGATAGTGGAAAATAACACAATCTTGCTTATTTCAGGGGGAAAGGATAATGAAAGAGATCAGTAATCTTCAGAAAAAGGTCAGAAACACAATGATTTCCAAACTTCTTGCTAGTTTTAGATTAAAATAAAGGGGAATGCAAAGGGGGACTGAGAAGTGATTAAGGTTATTTAAATATATGCTTGTATCTCTAAGCTCTATAGTTGGGTAAGTGATCAATTATTTTAAGATCTGTCTCAAGATCCACCCAAAAGTATAATGTCCATAATTCAGCAATATTTCCTTTACCCTTCCTGCTACGGTGGATATGATTTTTATAATTGGTGTTTGTGGTTATGACACATATCTTATACATTAATTACAAACACTTACCTTTTCATCTATATTGTATTCGATTGAATACTGTAGCTTTTGCAAATAAATAATGATGATGCTTCCCTAAGTGATTTCAATTTGCCTTGAACATAATTTTTACTCCATTCTGTCTCATGTTTTGCAAATAATAAATAATGCAGGGAGTTGAGTTAATGGAAGAAAATGAGAGATTAAAACAGCAAGTATGAATCTCTCTCTCTCATGAATCACACTCTCTCTCTGTCTCCCCCCCCCCCCAATGCCTACACTTAAGCAATGAAAATTTCTTGACTGTAGGTGGCGGAGATTACTGCTGGCTGGAAGCAGGTTCCTGTTGAATCAGAGAATGGAATCTGTGAGGAAGGGCATTCTTCAGAGTCTGTCACCAATGCCTGCAACTCCAATGGCCCTCCAATGGACTATGACAGCTCGGATACATCCCTAAAATTGGGGTTAGTTTTTTCTCATTAATTTTTATTTTACTAAAATGTCTTGCACTATTTATAGACTGGGACCTTAAATTGCATACAAAATATAGAGGTTGAGAAATTACATTTTTCTACTACTTTTTAGTAACAAATTTTCCTTGTTCAATATGTTTTGTCTGAATTGTGTAGCATAAAAAAAAAAGACACAAATGCAAACAACACATAAAGTTCTTCAATAGCTCTATGTGGTTAGGCTGCAAATTCTTAGTTCAGGCATTTGACCCATTTTCTAATCCAAGTTTTAGCATTTGATAAAAACAATTTCCCATCAAAAGTTCTTGATTAGCCACATAAGTGTAATGCCGTTATTAGATATGATAACAAGACTTTCACTATGGATGATGGTCTTTACTTATTGTGATATGGCAAATTAAACTTTTCCTTTCTATTGGAAATGATTTAGCAATAAACCGACTTTTGTGCTTTGACCCCAAAAATCATATTTCGCTTAATTAGGTTCTGATAGTTGTGAAAATTTTATCCCTTTTAATAACAGACATTTTTCATTGTAAATTTTGTCTGGTGCAGCATTTTTCTGATAACTTGATATGTAAAAGTAAGGGCAAGCTGTGATACAAAAATTCTTAAATATTCTATGTTTCTCTTGAATCTGGCTTAGTTTCTGTTGGTCTAGAAACCATTTCCGATTTGCTTGATTATTTTCCAATTGTTGAAGCAATTTAGTAGGGCATTGATGGAACATATGGCAGCTTTAGAATATTTTATAACCGATAATTGGTTTTTGATATTTATACAGGCTGCCTTGTTCTGGTTAAATTAGAAGGGAAGACAAGAAGGTTTTCAACCTGTTGGTAATATAATGTTTGTGGGAGACCAACCCAAGGGATATGACTGAGTTTGAGCCCAGTTTGATGGAAGACTAACGGAAATCCCTCTTTTTTTGTAGTATTTTCCATACATGGAAAGGCCTAATGGTTGTAATATGTTGTGTAATGTTTGTGGAACTTTCATATGCTCGTTTGAGCATGCTACCTGTAATGGACATGCTTGCAATGCTCATTTGAGGCATATACTAGTGAATTTTAGTAGGGCATGGATGGAACATATGGAGTCTTTAGAACATTTATAACCAATAATTGGTCTTTATTTTTATTTTTATTTTTATTTTATTATTTGATGATTGGTATTTGGAAATCCGATTAATCTAGTTCGAGTAGTTGTGGGATTCAATTTAGCAGTTTGGCTTCGTAGAGAGAATTGGCTTTTGATATTTTTATAGGCTTCCTTGCAATGTTCTCTCTCTCTCTCTCTCTCTCTCTCATTGTCATACGAGGTGTCTATTAAGCCCCTTTGGGGACTCCCGTTAGGAGGTGTCCATTAAATTACCAAAGATAAAAAATTGACTTAATGTTAAATTGATGTGATATAGTCAAAACTAGTGAAATTTAAATGTTTACATATGGGAGAAAAAAATTAAGCTAGGATTAGCTTTGCAATCTTGAACGTCAAAAGTGTTTAGAATGAATTTTTAAGTTATTTATGAATTTTTAGTTGCTGAGTTTTACGGTTAGTAGAGAGCCACGGTGGTCCCTTTGGGCGAAAACTAGGTGTTCTATTGTGGTCTCACATGGTGCGAGGGCATGCTGGAATCTTGGGATGAGTGAGGTCAGCTTCAAGTTCAAGAAAGGCATCAGATGGTTAAAAGCTGTCATCAAAATATTACTACTTTTTAGAATAATATCTTATGGATTTGCATTTATGCCCGCTTTGTTGGACTAGATTTTTCTTCCCGTGGCACAATAATCAACAAGGTACCTCTTGAACAAATTGCACATTTTTTTTTCCACAAAATCATTTTATATTTTCTTGACTTAGAGTCGCTTTTGTGATCTAAAATTTTGTTTAGTTATATAAAAATTTGAATATGGAATCATCATGTTGAGAATGAGAAGTTTATACCATTAAATCGTTTTCTTAGAGACTTAGATCGAAGCTTTGGGAGATAATTCTTTAACCAAACCCTCTTGGTGTTTTCTGACATCTTTTCTAAAGAGAGAAACGATTGTTTCTTCCTTGGTGAACCAAAATCACCATATCTTTCGAAGATTGGAGATGGGTTTTCAACAAAAATCCACATTATTTGACTGATGTAGGAACTTTTGCATTGTTATTACCATTTAATCAAATTTTAACTTTTTTTTTTCTTTTCCAAAAATAATACTGTAGACTGCCATCAAAACTTGACTTATCATATGCCTTTATGTCATCACGTGGTTCAGGTTGTCTGATGTGTTATTACATGCGCTTTTTTCACCCGATTCTATCAAATTGACTCGTTTCTACACTTGAACAAACTATTCGCCTTTGCAATGAAACGAATAGACCTGATCCTTTATCTGACCCAACTTGTTCTGAACTACGTACCCAGTCCTATACTCAACCTTCATGAATCACTGACTGTACCTTGACCTGGTGTTGACTATTGACCAAATCATTGACCAGGTGTTTACTGGTCCAATTTATGGATGACTAGTCCTGTTCATAGCTGCTCCTCACTCCACCCACCATAGAACTATCCTTCGCTTTCTTAGATACGTAAAGGGTACTACGTTTCATGGCTTACTTTTCTCTTTTAAGTTATTCTTAGAGCATGTGCCTTTTATAATGCCTAAAGAAACTGAAATTTCTACTAATCATCAAACCGGAAGTTACTCTTTTCTTTTTTTTTATAATATAGAGATTTGAATATGGGATTTCCAGATTGGGGGAAGGGCTGTGACCACTTGATTGTCCCATGGGGACAGAAGTTATCCTTTCTAATTGAGTGATTCTCTCAGTTCACGGCAAAGTAAAAAAATAAATTGTTGTAGCTGCCTTCAGTGATTAGGTAGAATACCATACTTTAGCCGAGACCACTTCTAAGTTTCTATGGCTTCATCAGCTTTCAACAGATACGCAATCTGTTCACCTTTGGTCATATCAGTGTTATTCATGAGTGGATCAAATACATAGACACTGATTGTCATTTTATTTGCCAATATATCAACAACGGTGTTATCGAATTTTCTTTTGTTGATCAGCTTGGCAACATTGTTTCCAAGTCTCATTTTACTCGATCACTTTCATGACCAGATTTTCAAATTCAAATCGGTTTCTATTAAACAAAATAACTGTAAAAGGATGAGAACGAAAGATCCAAATAATTATATGGGAAAGACTCAAATATGTGCTGTTGTCATTCAAGGTCCATATTTCCAAAAAAAAAAAAAAAAAAATGTGATGACTCTTTGCATGCTATTCATGAATGATATTTATGGAGTACAAGTAACCTCAAGTGCGTGCGATTCTTTATTTTTTCTATACATACTTTTCTTTCAAATGCATGCAACTAAAATATTAAATGCAATTAAGTTTATTAATATGCTATGAACTATATATTAGAGAACAATTAGTACCATGTCATTTTCAGTTTGAGGGGATGTGAAACCATATAAAAATAATTCTTTTTTATTTTTGGAACTTACGTTTGCACCCCTTTATAGGTGAAAAAAAAAAAAAAAAAAAAGGAGGAGGAAAAATCACTCATCTTTCCACTCAAAGTTATTTTGTGTTTTACTTGTAGCTTTATTGAAATTCGAAGTAAGTTGAATCCGGCATCCAACTTTTTGGGAAAAAAATCCTCTCTCTCTCTCTCTCTCTTCTTTTTTGGGATACCGGGCTCGAACCGTGAAACATGCGTGGCACATGCGGTCAGGCACGTTAAGATTCCTTCCCCAGCGCCACATTTGATGTCTGAGCTTGGCTCTCTCTCTCTCTTTTCTTTTTTTTTAGTACAAGGTCTCTCTCTTTTCTTTTTTTTTGGTACGAGGTCTCTCTCTCTCTCACACGTGAAGGAAATCTTCTTTGGATATATGCCACTCCCACTTTGCTTGAGGGCTCCATGCTAGCCCTGTCGTGTTGGGCCATATTTGGGCTTGGGCAGAGTGTGGTCTTCGTTTGTTATTGGAATTTTTTTTTTTTTTTATACCGATCGATATCTGAAGTCATATTTTAATTAATTTGATTTGAAACTTACAATAATCCATTAAAAAGATTATCCTCCCAACGTAATTTTTTCTATGCACAAACCGTTAATCGAAGTCGGGAAGTTTATTAAAAGATCTAAAATCACATCCTATTAAATCAACTTTTTAACTATCCGTAAGTGGTTATAGGAAATAATGTTTAATAGGTTCAAATTTATAAAAATAGGTTCAAATTTATATCGAAAACAATTATAGCAAAAATTGATATGACAAAACCCACTAAAAGCATTAAATACTTTTAGTTTGCAACTTTCTAGAGAAAATTTTGATTAAATTGTTGTATTTAATTCAATCAATAATTATGTGATTTCATTTTTGAAAAATAAATTTTAAGGCAAATAAAATTTGTGTGTGAGTCTCTCTCTCTCTCTCTCTCTCTCTCTCTCTCTCTCTCTCTCTCTCTCTCTCGGATTTACGAGGCATTACTTTAAGTGGCTTTAGCCAAATGACAAAGGAAAGCCCAAATTTTCAAAACCATAAAAAAAAAAAAACCAATCTTTAAAAAGAAAAAAAATGGATATATGGTAATTGGTAGGTATTATGTGTTATTTTCAGCCAAAAATCTTGTACATATTTGGTTTATATCAATTGTTTATTTATTTATTTCAAATTTTTACTCATTTCAAGTACCGGTTTTGTCCTATCAAGAACTTCAACGTTTAATAAAGAAGGGCAATCCTATTTTCGATGGAACTTTTAACTTGAGATCTCGGCATTTTTGGCTCGGAAAAGTGCTATTTTGGCCTGGCTCTGTGACAAAAATATATCCTATTTTAATGAATGGAAAATTATACCATAATCCTTAATATTTGATTGTAATATATATATTTTTTTCCACCGTTGGTATCCGAGTTTTATCATATTAATCCGATTCGAATACTGTAGGGGCTCATTTTAAGAATTAACTCTCCCAAATCTTTTTTTATCATTTTTAAAATTTGAATTCGAGACATATAGTTAAAAAAGTAAAGTATCCGACCACTCAGAGCCTTAGTAATATTTGATTCTAATATTATAAATATCTTTAATATTTGAAATGATAATAACATTGTTCTAAGTGTTATGATTCAATAAAAGATACATTTTTAGAATCTTCGATCGGTATTTTAAATTGTTCTGTAATAACCATACTTTTGTAAAATTACTATACTTTTAGATTAGCAGTTTCATAGTCCCGTAGAAGTTTTACGCAAAAAATGATATGTCTGTTTTGGCATGCATGCGCGGGGATCCCTATGAGAATAACTGTGTTACTAAGTCATAAGTATATGACAATTTTGTTATGCGTACAGACATCAAGAATGGTTGTGAAATTAGATTTAAATATTAAGGATTATGGTGTAATTCCTTCGATTAATTTTTACATATTTTTTAATAAAATAATATATATATATATATATATATATATATATATATATTTTGTGTGTGTAACTAACATAGAGGACAAACTCCTCAAATTCAAGGAATAACAAGTAACATTTATATGCCAAAAGAAGGTGTCAACTGTTGTAAACTAAAAAGAATGCTAAAGAAGGAAATAGAGAGAGAGAATGAGAGAAAATTTTTATTTTCTTATATGTATTATATATATAATGAAATTATAAAATATGATATTTATATAAATTGAAATATGTACATAAACGGAAAAATCTAAAATTAAGTATTCTTTCATATATGTGATATTTTTGTATTACGATATTGATATGTAAAAGATGCCACTAATAGCAATATTGATATCATGTGTATATTTCTAAAATATTTACTTCCCTATATTGGATATCCACTCAATTTTCCTAGTGTTTATAACATTTTCCCTTGGATGTCCATTATACAGATAATTTGTATTGTTAAAACCAAAATAGGAAAAAACCCAGTAGGAGAAAAATCTTAGTAAAGAAAAAAGAGTATGCTATTCAAAAAGTTTGATGATATACTTGCTCTACCTGTTAAGAATATCTCTTAAGATCTTTAAGTTGATATATTCCGATTCCTTTCATTAATTTTGTATAGATAACAGTTGGTAGAGATTTTATAAATAAATCTGCTATATTTTTGTTTGATCATATTTGTTGAATATCACAATTTTTTTGAAATTCATGAATGAAAAAGAATTTTAGTGAAATGTGTTTTGTTTTATCGCTTTTGATATATATTTCTTTGAGTTGAGCGTTGCATGCTACATTATTCTCATATAAGATTATTGGTGTCTCTTTTTCTGAAAATAAATCACAAATTCATTGTATATGCTGAATCATAGATTTTAAACATACGCATCAACGACTAATTTCATGTATTACCAAAATTTCAGTATGATTAGAGGATGTAACTATTATTGTTTGCTCCATAGAATGCCATGAAATGACAATACTACCATATATAAACACATATCTAGTTTGTGATCAATAATTATGAGAATCAAATAAGTACCCTGTATCTTATAGGTAACGAAGTATATGTTCAATTCCATTCCAATGTCTTCGAGTTTGACAAAAACTATATCTTGTTAATAAGTTGAAGGAGAATGATATATCATGTTGTATGACTAGCGAGATACATGAGTATTGCAATTGCACTTAAATATCGTACTTCAAGATCAAGAATCTCCTTATCATTTTTCTTGAGATTGAAAAGGGCCTTTATTTATATTAAGTGACCTCACAATCATTACGGTACTTAACATATGTGTTTTGTTCATATAAAATCGTATTAACACTTATTCTGAATAAATTGCTTAATATACAAGAATTCCACATTTTAAATTTTCTATCTATAATTCAATACAAAATTTTGTTTTTCGATATCTTTTATCTCAAATTCTCTATTTAAGCACTTTACTATTTCTGAGAGCTTTTCAGTATTCCAATGATATTCAAATCATCAAGATATATTGCAATAATAACAAATCACATCTAGATCTCTTTATAAAAATGCATGAGTAAACAAGATCATTTTTTTACCTATCATTTAACAAATACTCATTAAAACGGTTATACCACATGTGATCAGATTGTTTTAATCCATATAAATATTTGTTTAATTTGATCGAGTAATATTTTTGAGAACCGGAATTATATGCTTTTGACGGTTTAACTCCTTTTGGGATTTCATATAAATGTCATTATCCAGTGGGGCATATAAATAAATTGTAACGACACTCATTAAATGTAAATCGAGTTCCTTTTATATTGTCAAACCAATTAGAAATCGAAAAATAGTTACATCAACTACAGAGGAGTATATTGCATCATAATCAATACTAATTTTTTGTTAAATCCTTGAACAACTAAACGTACTTTATATCTCATAATTTCATTTTTCTCATTTCGTTTTAGCACAAAACTCATTTGTATTCCATTGGTTTTATACCAATAGGTATATGGACTACTGGTTCGAAAATATTTCTTTTATCAAGAGATTTCAATTTGTCTCAATTGCATCTTTCAATTTTGGTCAATAATGTTTATGTTTGCATTTCTCAATAATCTTGTTTGAAAATTCATATTTTCATTCTCAATACTTATTGGTATGTGGTATGCAAAAATGTTATCAACATTGACATTATTTCGATTCTATATTTATCCAATCATAATATAATTTATTGAAATCTTATAATTATCAATATTTTCATATACCTGATATTTTTCTGAAATATTATTCATGACTGGTGCATTTTTAGGATATGCAATATTTTCGTTTAGATCATCTAATTTTTTTACTCTTTTTCTATTTTGAGAATTTTTATCTTTAAAATCAATCGGTCTGCCATGTTTTGCGCACATTTTAGACTTATTAGTAATATTATGTTGTCTTTCAGAGACATCAATTCTAATAGGAATATTAACAGGTGGAATATGTGACGTAATCACTTTTTTATGATCAATAAATGTGTATCGTAACTGATTTGTTAATTTTTATAAATGAATTATCTTTTAAACTTTCAGTTTTCATTGTTTTGTTTGAGAATCCAGATAAAATAATGATAATTCATTCCAATTGATTTTATTTCTAAATTGTTTATTCTTTTCTCCACTAATGTTGGGAAAATAGATTCGTTAAAATGACAATCAGCAAAACAAGTTGTAAACAAATTTCCTGTTAATTTATTGTGGTGGAGCAATAGAAACATCTACTGCATATCCAAAAATCCTCAAATTGGTGATATTTGACATCTAATCATAAACCAAATATAATAGAAAGAAATTGTTACTATTTATTGACCGGATGCGAATAAATATTACTGCATGTAAAACAACATGTTACCAAATAAAAATTGGTGATTTGCTTTCATAAACATTGGTTTTGCTATCAATTGAATACACTTAATGAGTGCTCTTGCTTAAACCATTTTGAGTGTAAACATGTATTATATGTGACACCAGGAAAAAAAAAATCTGGATTATGGCTAAAAAGCCCTAATCTCTCTTTTTCCCTTTCTCTCTCTTCTCTCTCTCTCTCTCTCTCTCTCTCTCTCTCTCTCTCTCTCTCGCTCTTCGTCCATTTCTCTCCCACAGCCGCGCCCGATTCACCGCCGCCAGCACCGCTTCTCGCCACCATCGCCACCGCACCCAGCCGCCGCTGTTCCTTCCTTCCCGCGAGCGTGCCATAGCCACCTCGTCTTCCTCCCATGAGCGCTGCCCTTCCGCGAGCGCGATTGCAGCTCCGCCGCCGCAGCACGATCTCTCCTGCGCGACCCGAGCGCTCCCTTGCGCGACCTCCCTGCCACGAGCACACTACTGCGCGATTGCCACTGCGTAGATCCTCCCTCCACGCGAGCGCTGCCTCCTCGAGCTAACGCGAGCCCTGCGCGCGATCTCCTGAGAGCCAGCGTGCAACCCCTGCGCGAGCCCTGCGCGCGAACTCCTGCGAGCCAGCGTGCGACCCCTACGCGAGCCAGCGCACGACCCTTGTGTGAGCCAGCGCGACCCCTACACGAGCGCCAGCGCGCTCCAGCGCGACCCTCTGTACGAGCACAGCGCGCTCCAGCACGACCTACTGCTGACCCGTGAGCCCACTGTGACCCGCGAAGCCCGCTGTGGCCAGCTAGTCGGGCTGAGAGCCAGCGAGCCCACCAACGGGCCAGCCCACTAGCCCGCCAGCCCACCGGCCCGCAAGCCCGTGACGGCCCATGAGCCCGCGACCAGTTGTTCCCTTCGAGAGCTCACCTGCATCTTCTGTATTGTAGGTAACGACTATAATTGGTTGAAATTCTAGGATTTGGTGTTAGAAATTTAGTTGTTACTAATATATTTGAAATTTGGAAATATTACAGATTTTAGACCAACTCGACGGACGAACGACAGCTACGTCTGAAATCCGAGGAACCCTAGGTGAGAGAAACACATTCACTTCAAAGTTTGAATAAATTTTGTTGATAAAATCCCTTATTAGGGTTTTATTTGATATAAAATTTGATGATTTGATTAGATTTGTCTTTTGGAGATTTTATCCCTATCCGCGGTAACTATTCCTTAGAGGTGTTGGCACGTCTCTACGTTGATACCATAGTTCGGCTTTACGGGGTACCCGTGTCGATTGTTTCAGATAGGAACCCCGGGTTCATATTTAGGTTTTGACCCAAGTTGCAGGAGGCATTGGGTACTAGATTGAAGATCAGTACGGCATATCATCCTCAGACGGATGGCCAGTCTAAGAGGACCATTCAGACCCTCGAGGACATGCTGAGGGCATGTGTGATGGATTTTTGGGGTAGTTGGGACTGACACCTCCCACTAGTCACAAGAGGACCTTAGTCTTCCAGTTCAGCCCGTGGCTATTCTAGATCGACAGATCAGAAAGCTGCGGAGTAAGGAAATTTCATTGGTCAAAGTTTTGTGGAGAAGTGATCAGATCGATGAGGAGACCTGGGAGCCCGAGAAGGCTAAGAGGAGTCAGTACCCCCATTTATTTGCAGTTTAGTCTTCTTTTAATTTCGAGAACGAAACTTGATTTTAGGGGGGTTAGAAAATGTAACACCAGAAAAAAAAATCTGGATTAGGGCTAAAAAAAAAAATTCTGGATTAGGGCTAAAAAGCCCTAATCTCTTTTTTTCTCTCTCTCTCTCTCTCTCTCTCTCTCTCTCTCTCTCTCTTTCTCTCTTTCTCTCTCTCTCTTACTCTTCGTCCCTTTCTCTCCCGCAGCCACGCCCGATTCACCGCCGCCAGCACCGCTACTCGCCACCATCGCCACCGCACCCAGTCGCCACTGCTCCTTCCTTCCCGCAAGAGCGCCATAGCCGCCTTGCCTTCCTCCCGTGAGCGCTGCCCCTCCGCGAGCGCGACTGCAGCTCCTCCGCCGCAGCGCGATCTCTCCTGCTCAAACCTGAGCGCTCCCTTGCGCGACCTCCCTGCCACGGACGCCGCCCTCCCTCGAGCACGCCACTGCGCGATCGCTACTGCGCAGATCCTCCCTCCACGAGACCGCTGCCTCCTCGAGCCAGTGCGAGCCTTGCGCACGATCTCCTGCAACCCAGCGCGAGCCAGTGCGTGACCCCTACACGAGCCAGAGCGCGACCCCTGCGCGAGCCAGCGCGACCCCAGCACGAAAGCCAGCGTGCTCCAGCGCGACCCTTTGTGCGAGCACAGCGCGCTCCAGCACGACCCACTGCTGACCTGCGAGCCCACTGTGGCTCGCAAAGCCCGCTGCGGCCAGCAAGCCAGGCTGGGAGCCCGCGAGCCCACCAGCGGGCCAGCCCGCTAGCCCACCAGCCCATGAGCCCGTGACGGCCCGCGAGCCCGTGACCAGCTATTCCCTTCGAGAGCTCACTTGCATTTTCTGTACTACAGGTAACGACTATAGTTTGTTGAAATTCTAAGGTTTAGTGTTAGAAATTTAGTTGTTGCTAATATATTTGAAATTTGAAAATATTACAGGTTTTAGACCAACCTGACGGACGAACGACAGCTAGATCTCAAACCCGAGGAACCCTAGATGAGAGAAACGCACTCACTTCAAAATTTGAATAAATTTTGTTGATAAAATCCCTTATTAGGGTTTTATTTGATATAAAATTTAATGATTTGATTAGGTTTGTTTTTCGGAAACTTGTTGAAAAATAGGGAGTGACCACCCTCCCTAGATATGTGAGTGGAACTCTAATCTTTTGCATAAAATAGTAAAACATGTTTTCTGCCGTATTTTCGATAAAACATGCTTTTGATATGCATTGATTTGACGTATGATACTAAATTTCAAATCTGTTTTGTGATTATTAGAGTATTTTGAAATTATATTCATGATAACTATGCATCTATGGTTTGAAATGAAATAAAAATTGTGTCATTACTTAAAAATTGATAATTTCCTTTTCTATTGTTGCATTGATATGCTGTTTTGAAATGATTTGATGAAACGTATTGGCACGCAGACTTGAAATGCTTTGATGAACTATGTGGGTCGGATGCCCACTAGTTATGCGATGATATGATTTTACTAGTGGGACGTTGTGCCCTGGGATGTTATGCCCTTGTGACACTATGATGATGACATTGATGATTCCGTAGCTACGAAGAGCATTTGTAGAGGCACAGATTACTTGGATACGCTTCTGCAGGAAGTATTCGCAAATGTCATTTTTTCTAAGGGCTATAGACGCGGCCGGTTGAATCCACGTAGGGGGAAGACGTGTATGACGCCACCGTCTAGCACCGGGTGGGGTCCTATACACGATGACGAGTTAGCTCCAGCGAACTCATGGCCAACGTCAGGGAAGAGAGCGTTTTAAAGTTTATGCATAATAAAACCCCTGATACGCCTGTCTTTGATCACGGTTGACCTTTGCCAGGACCATTTTTGGCTCGCTCTGATATTACTTGATTTTCAATGGATGCATACATATTTGTTATCATGTGATTGATTAAATGATTTCAAATTGCTAAACATATCATGTTTTATTACGAAATGTAAATTTTTGTTTTGAATGTTATTTGACACTCTAATAGTTCACCCATACTATTTATACTTGATATTACCCCCCTCACTTACTGGATATCTTCCCATGATACTCACACATCTCTTTTTCCTCCTCATACAGGTTTATTGTGATAGAGCGACGTTACAGGCTTTAGGACGGATTTGGTATTCACGACGGTGAGATTTACTTCAAATAGAAATATGAAATCTTTATTTTATCGCAATTCTGCAAGATCTTGATATTTAGGTCCGTAGTTGGCCGTATATATTATGGGATGATTGTATAACTTATGAGCCGTTGTGTGTATAACTCTCGTTTTAGTTCATTTTACTCGCATTGAGATATTTGTAAGCGTCTTAAACTTTTTACTTTGGAAATGTGTTATACATTGTATAAACTTAGATCCGCTCGGTGTAGCGGCTGCTCATACTCTAGTTGGGCATGACAGTAGAGGTCTGTGGCTAGAACTGTTAGAAACTTTGTAGCCTTACGTTGTTCTGGATGTTGGCTGTGGTATTTGTTGCTTTTGGAGAGGCCGGGATGACCATTTGTTTAAATTACAGGTTGATTTTGAATATACAGCTTTAATTGTACACGAAAAATCTCCGATTTATGGGGAGATTCTTCCCGATTTTCTATAAAAATACAACTGGTATTCAGGACAACGGACAGCTGCTCACGACCCCGGTTCGGGGCATGACATTATATAATATTTTACACTTATTTCAATCGACATACAATGTTTATCAAAATTTTGTATTATAAATTTACCTACATTATCGAGATGAATTTTCTTGATCGGATAATTTGAAAATGTGTTCATGATTTAATTAACTGAGTAAGTAATCTTACAAACGTCAGGTTGCGAGTTGATAATAATGATATGTGTAACCACACGTTGATGTATCAATTAAAACCATAAAATATTGTCCCCAAGGAAAAAGTCTGGTAGTCACAATCTCCATATCCCAATCCTAAGATTCAGGATTCGAATTCTTGTGTAACAAAAAAAAACTATAAAATATTTGAATGTCCACATAGTGGGTATATAGGCCCACAAATGTCTCTGCGTATTCATTCCTAGTAGGTATATAGGCCCACAAATGTCTCTATATATTCGTTCCAAAAGTTCAAAAGACTTATAATTTATTTTATTTGGTGATGATCTCATAATTAATTTGTTTTAAGAGCAATAAATACAAGTAAATTCATTGAATTGACGAATTTTTTTTTTTCAAAAAATGTCTACACAAGTCATTTATAATCTTTTATATCATTATTGATCCAAGATATTCTAACCGAACATACCAAACAATAAAGTCATTCAACTTAATAAATTTTTGGTTTACGATTGCATATGCTTTTCTTATATTAATGTATGTCATACAAATCGAAAGAATATGTCGGTAAAAATATATTTTTCTGTTTATTAAAAAGATAAAGAAATGCTTTTCTTATAAGACAATGCAAGAGGCCACTATTAAGACCATACCCAATTGTATAAAATTGATAGAAGACTCTAAAAGAGTTAGCATGTTTTTATCTAGAGGAATTAAATTTGAAATTAATGAAACATTATACTCTCCCAGATTTCAAAGCAATTTACTGAGTTTTAAAAATATTTATAGAAATGGATATCATATTAAAACAATATATTTTTACCATTCATCGCAAATCAAACTAACAGAGTATCTATACCTTTTAATAAACAGAAAAATATTTTAAAATTCATGACAATACTAAAACTAGTGAATTTAAAAAATATATTTTGTGATAAAAATATATTTATTTAAAATAAATAGAACAATAAAATATTTAAACATGATAAATATTTTAGAATTAAATATATTTAAAATAAAATATAATTATATTTGAATGAGTTCTAAGAAATTTATTTTGGATACTCCCATTGCCAATCAAGTGATCAATTTTCTTTCGGGGATTCATATCAGTACTCTACCAGAATTTTTAACTAATTTCGTACTACTATTTATGATATTAATAATTATTTCTCCCAACTTCAAGTATGAGAAGTAATTCTTTTATATATATATATAAGATGTTACAAATAACAATATAAAAGATATTATTAATAGTAATATTGATATTATATGTATCTTTTTAAAATATTTACCTTTTATATATTAAACATCCATTAAAATTTTCTTGGGTTTTATAACGCGGACCAAAATGTATGAAAAAAAGTACCGTCCACGAGTAGCGGGGACCTAGGCTGGTCACTCAGGATTACGGGGCTGAGTGACCAGCCAACAATATCGGCAACACAGATACAGGAGGCAATAGCCACACATGTAAAACTTTCTAATGAACCAATGCTGTTCTATTCCCTCTTTGATTTGGATAGAGCTTTCTTCCTCTGGCCCAGCATATATGTGTACATGTGAGGGCTACCTGCAGCAACTCAAAAGTCAGAAAATAAAGAGCCACACAAGTAAACGAACAAGTCATGATCTGATTAAAGGGAAGGCCGAGGTCATGCCTGGTATGTATATTCCAAAAACTAAAATCAACAAGTAGAAGTAGTCGAATGAGAAATTCCACTTGTTGGGCATCCTTACACAGTATTTCTCAGAATTCTGCAAAAGACGACACATTTAGCAATACTGAAGGGAAAAACAAAATGTATGGCTCTTATAAGTATTAGAAAAGATTGTGTAATTCAACATCATGATGATGTGTTTACAAACTAATCACATATTAAGATTGGCCCATGCTACAAATATGCGGGATTCACCCATAAAAGGCCAGCTTAAGCATAAGGGCACTAAAGCCTCTGCGTGCTCTAAATTTTAGGCCCCATGATTTAATAAATTTGTGTATACCATTAATATCATTCTTATATTTATATATTTTAGATTAAGCACCCTAACTTTCCCAATAAAATGCCTAATAAATGTATTTGGTAACTTTCCATCCCAAATCAAATATCTAAAAAAATAAAAATTTATATGAATTTTATTAAATAAATTAAAGCCTTTTGAGCCACCAACCCAAAAAAAAATGCCTAATAAAATTTATTTGGCTTTAAGCCACCAACCCTCTTGAGCCAACCCTGCACCTACAAATAAAACATGTGAGTCCCTCATTGTTGGCTAGAGCATGGCAGAACAACTACCTTTCCATTTTTGTGAAGAAAGTTTTGTAATCCTATCTTTATATCTTGTTTATGTTCTCTTCCAACATTGATGAGGCAATCTTTGCCTCTCTTCTTTCTTTTATGAAGAGAAGCCGCAGAAAACCAACTCTAAGACCTAAGTAGCGTGTCAACACAAAAGCATCATGGTTGAACTGTTACTATTTCCCATGACACAGACAATTAACAAAACATAGAAAAATTGGGTGTGTTGTCCACACGGCAAGCAAACCACGCAGACACAGGCAGAAATAATATAATTAAAGTTTATAAACATGACATCACCATCAAAAAATATCTTTCTTGTTACTATAACATTGTTCATGAAGTCACTTTCACTTTGCCCATGTTGGTTAACATCTTCTTGCAGTAGTCTTTTAACCTAACGCCTTCCTTATTGTGATTTTGCAAATGTCTATCTTAGATTAATCTGGTGTCCACATATATTCAACTGTTATACAAAATGGAGAAGGATACTGAGGAAAAAATTTTAGCTGATGCATATTTCCACCATGTGAACTTCTAAGTTCGAGAAAGACACAATTATCATTTTAACTAAAAGAAAATTGAAGTCAGTAATACTGAGTTCGAAATGGGAAAGAAACATACGCATAAATAGCAGGTAAGCAGTTAAAACCAACAACATAGTTAGTAGAAAGAATGGAAGGAAGTCTTGCTCAAACGAATTACTAAATTCTTTACCTTGATATAGGGAAGGGCAACGTACATTAGACCAACTTCACTGGAAATTCCAGTTGGATACAACAACAAAAAGGTACTGTACCTGCATTGCATGATTTTGAATGAATGAAATTATCCTAGCAGCAAACAACCTCATGCAGCACGATATAAAAACTAAGACCATACCTGAGCCACAAAAGCCAGGAAGGTGCAAAACCAAGTGCCTCCTTCATGCCAAAGAAAGAATAGCGAATGATCTGGGATAACAAGCAATTAGATTCTGCATAATGTACAACAGAAAAATAAAATTCTAATATTGCAATGTGACTTGTCTTCTAGGGCAAAACAAGCACCACTATTCAATATTGGACAGGATACATTTACAACAGGCACGAACTCAATGGGTACACATCTCAATGCCTGAACAATTAATTAGTGCTTTACAAGACCTCAACAAAACTTTCTATTTCATTAAACTTTCAACAACTCATAAAAATTGAACTAGCTATTCATATTTCACAATGAAAAAACACATGTTTGCATGACTAGAATAGGACAGTTCATATTCTTATACACCTTGCCCTTCTAAGCCTCTACAGACACATTAAACAGCTCTTTATCCAACTTTCCAGTCTGACTTAGATACTGAAGTCCACAAGTTCATGTGTCTATCATAGACACAAGACCAGCAGTTCAAAAGGGGGTTTCCATAAAGTTGTGCACTTTCACCATGGTGTTGATCCTAAAATCCTGCTATTCATCATGAGGATGATATTGTTCTTTTTTCAGCAAGATATGAGTTTTTATCATTTCTTTGTTTTTTTTTTCTTTTTCCACCTAGGCAATGCAGGAGTATAGTCACTTTATGTCCAGCTAAACGTTATCAACAGAAGCACTCTAGGTGTCCCATCCAATTTAAATTTGTTGTTATCACCTCAAGTTCAAAGTTAACCCACTGACTTCAATAACAGGATGATCTTAAAGCACTCTACACTTGAGAATCAAACCGGAGAATGATGTCAAAAAGTTTGAGAATCTAATTTGCAGATATGAACATGTCTACTGATAGTCACATGCCAAGTGATAGTTGCAAATAATTCAGAACATTCCTAAATATCTACATCAAAACATTTATACCAGCAAGCTCAAACTAGGCTGTCTCTATCTAGTCTAGCCATTTAGTCAATGAGATCATGTCGAGGATTCCGTAACAAACAAGCAAAGGGGTTAAAACTAAGAAGCAAGCATGCATCATTTTCTTCCTCAGAGCAGGACTATCACAACAATGAGAGTGCCATAAGTAATAAACTTTTCCTGTTCAAGTAAAATCTCTTTTTTCTGTCCTGGTAGTGGAGGTAGCAGGAAGATCTGAATTTATCAAACTTCTACAAGGTTAGAGTTAAATCTTTCTTTTTAAGACCAATGGGCCAAAGGCCTAGATCATAACAAATAATGGTTGCTTAGGTATGATCCTATGGTACTCTTTTGATAATAAGAAAGATAATGAGACTGATAGGAAGATGGAAAGATGTGCCTTCTCATGAGGTGTGTTCTCCATAGACTATTCTTTTAATCCTTCTCAAAATTTTTCCAACATTAATTATGATTATAATGCCAAGTTGAACTGTAAAATTACTTTAATGAAGAGGATATTGCTGTTTCACTGTAGTTGGAATCAAGTGGTAGGCATTACCCAATGATACCATTGTGCATACATAACTACAAACATCGGTAGATCCATGCATTTAAGCAGTGGGGATGACTGCACATTTTAAAAACTGTACCTCGGGAGTAGGCTTTGGCAATTGGCCTCACCTATTCACAGAATCCCCCCCCCATTAAATTAGAAATTTCAAACATTTACATCAATACCCCAATGAGAATTTTTCAAGGTTTTATAGACCTGCTTGTAGAAACATTAAACTATATCAAGCATATTTACTCAGTCAAAATACATAAAGATAACAGATCATTTAATGAAATAATGTGGCTTATGACATGTTATTTTATTATTTATATCCCATAAATAAGTGCAATATGTCTGTGTTTTACAAATTCGCACCACTGACAAAAAATTTTCAGATCCATCATGGAATACACACAATATTTTTATGCAACTCTCAACCATAAATACTTTGATACAGCATCTAAACAAGGAGCAATAAGTAAAGTTCTCAGGAAGATTAACCACGACTTCACATAGTGCTCACCTCTGTAATAGACCAGCTTATAACTAGAGAGCTAACAAGTACGTGAGTCCGCGTCTGCAGTGCACAACTTCATCTTTATTAGAAAAATAACTAACAATGAATCAATTTATTGCCTTCTCCGACTCAAATATAAAAAAGGAATGAAGTTCAATTCTTTAATTGACTTAATTTCTAAACAAAATTCTATGTTTGAAACCAAAAACTAAAAAACCAAAGTTCGATTGAATGTCTTTGCTTGGAACAACATGTGAAATCCAAGAGTTAAATTTTAAAGTTTGTTGAATAAAAGTCATTGTGAGGACATGACCCTAAACTCTTGTAATTGGAAAAACCTTTTTTGTTTGTAAAGTTCATTATATTCCACATTTTTATAAGGTTACAAGCAACAGAACTAGAATTAATAATTGAACTCCATAGTTAGAATATTATTTCTGACCTCAGGAAAACTCCACAAGATCCCCCAAAGCACATACAACCTTGAACCTATTTGAGGAAGTGTCGCTGTGATTGGAGATCTCACCAAACCTTTTTCAACAACACAGACAAACCCTTCTCAGAAAAACAGAAAAGACAAAAACCAAATCGGTTAAGCATTAAAAAAAAAAAAAAAAAAAAAAAAAACTGAAGATGGATCCACTGACCTACTAGACCATGAAGAATCTGCTCAAAGTGACCAGAAAAAAAAATCACTAAAAAATTTCAGAATCGAAAGACATTCAAACAGTTCAAAATAATACTTAGCGAGAGAGAGAGAGAGATTTAAATTCTTAATTGAAGATTTGGGGGGGGGGGAAGCGGGAAAAACCTCTAAAACGGCGGCGGTTTGAGCGAGCTGAAGCGGCCTTTCCACGGCATTATAGACATGTTCGTGCCCTGATTCGCTCAAGGTCTTGACAGCTAAATAAAGAACTTGAGACCTGAAAGGTTAGAAAATGAGATTCTGTAGATTATGAAATTAGGGTTTCGAAAAGAGATCGGGAGAGAGAGAGAGAGAGAGAGAGAGAGAGAGAGAGAGAATTTACCAGCCAACGAAGACAGCCCAGTTGTAGAGGCTGAGGTAGATACGCCTTAGGCTTGAGAAGAATCCCGCCATATAATTCAACACCTAGTTTCTCTCTCACTCTAGATAATGATGAAACAGAGAGAAAAGGGAATTTTATAGAGAGAGAAAAGAGAGAGAGAGAGAGGAAATGAAATGGACTGAATGTGGGTAGTTCTGAGCCGATCAACCAACGACTAGAATGTGATCGTTGGTGAGCATCTCTTTACTGCCATTACAACGGTTCTCCATCTCCATCACATATCAAGCACGTCATGATATGGTCAACGGCGACGGATCCACGTAACGACGTCGTTCATTAACTAACCACATAAGAAATCTAATTCTTTTAAGCGAAAGTCTTTTCAACATCAAACTGCATTTAAACCAAAGGAAAGTGAAGTTAATCTTAATTAAATCTAAAATTGCCACATATAAGTTTAATCTATTCTATGTAGTAGCAAAAAATTTTAGGAGAATAAAATTTTGACTTTCAATCTGAAAAAAAAAAAAAAAAAAACATATCTATGAACAAAATATTTGAAAAAATTATAATTTGTGACTTTTATTCAAATTTAAAAGAAGTTATCAATTCCCCATTATTAATTAAATTAAAATTTTTTAAAGACAAATTTTTCACGTACAAAGTGATACTTTCTTATTTATGTATTCTTTTTATGGTAATAGTATATATCGGAAGTAAAACTAAAAATATAATAATAAATTAAAAAAACATAAAATTCACAATTAAACTAAAAATAAATAATAAAATAGAATTATTTCACATTGTTTGGCATCATTTGTCGATATTCTCAAAAGACTCAAATTCTTTTCTTTTATTATGAAAATAAACCAATACAAATAATAATTACGCGTTTGAAAATCTTCTTAACAGTAGGATGGCAAATAAATTCAAGAATATTGAAATTTTTTGGATAGTGAGAGAATATGACCATTACGTGTGTCACTCCAGAAACCCCGCCGCTTAACCTTCCTTCTGCCTCTGACACCAGTGAGATTGGTGGAGGGCAAGGACTTTCTACCAAGTAAGCTGGTCATTTTCATCGAAGTACTAAATGGGTTAAAGGCAACGATGGAGAGGGTTGCCCGATGCTCCATTAGAGTTTTAACGACTCCCTTCTTGGGACAGTTCGTTCAATGGGTTTTTTAGAATCTATGGTGCTTTCAAATTTCGAAGACTTTTTAGATAAAGAAGTGAAAACTGATGAAGCTGTAGCTTATTCAACGATTCCCTTGGTCCATATTTCTGATGAACATTGTGTTTTCTCTGACACCGATGGCGGTCATCGGTGATTATAAAGTTACGGGACAAGACGGTTGGATACCATTTCTTGGGAAATCGCATCCTATCCCTTTGGAAGATTGAGAGAGAGTTGGAATTGATTGACATGGGTGATGAGTTTTATTTAGCGAAGCACTCGAAATAGTATGACTACTTTGGGCAATGATTGGAGGCCCCCAGGTCATACAAGACCATTATCTAGTCATGATGAAGTGACGCCCATGGTTTATGCCATCGAAGACTGAGAAGACTGAGATTTGTTGCCAAATTATTCTATTAAGCATCAAGTAGATGCTCCATGGTTTGTGCAGGATTGTTAAAGATAACCAAATTATTAAAGTACCAAATTTCAGAGTAGTTATTTGGTGCCCTTCTCTGCAATACTATAGATGACCATTTTATCTCATGTGTATTCAAGACTTTTGTGAATGAAAAGGAATTTAAAGTAATACCTAGAAAAATATATGAGGACAATGATATTTAATGGGTCTCTTATGAAAAATGTAAACCCAACATAAATCAAGTTATCTGGATAATACTAGGGTTGTTTACAATAATGAGAATCTAATTGTGGTGAACACTAGTGCTACTGAACTTGGTTTTCATGAGAGAATTATGTATTTGATAGTTACTCATGTATTAAGACCTAGAGGAGGTAACTATACTACTATTTCAAACGAGGGTTTTTGGTTAATGGCCTGCATTGTAAGTGAAAAGAACCCCAGATTGCATTATATTGTTCCCCACTTTATGATTTTTGCATACATATTTGAGAGCTCTCTGTTAGCATATGCTAGTATGATAACTGATATCTTATCTAAGAAATAGAGTTAGAAAATGATACAATTATTGAATTAAGTGACAAGAATTCAATCAATGCATTCTCAATGTTAAGGGCTAGATGGATAAGCAATAGTGAGGGAGAATGGGTAAGAAAAGAAGAGGGAGCAAGCAAAAGACAAGTTGAGGAAGTTTATAAAGAAACTGATGAGAAAACTGAAAATGTTCCAAGAAAATAAAGAAGGATTGAAGAAGGAGAATCATCTTTTCAATCGATTACTCTTCAAATGATTTGGGACAAGTTGGAACATAAAGATTGAAGACAAACTATGATTGGTCAAATGAGCTACTTTATAAAGATGGAATTTACAGTATTCAAGAAAAATTGGATGCTTTGGTAAAGGAGAAGGGCAAACCAAAGGAGGATCCCAAACCATCAAAGTCCTTTTAGTACACGAGTTTGTTTTCTTTTCTATTATGTCTTCTAACTTTCTAACTATGTTTGTTTTCTTTTCTGGTTATGTTCAATGTTTGTTGCATTCTATAGTCCTTTCTTTTCTACAAATATACTACAGTCTAAGCTTTTTGTGATGTGTGCGTATACTGTGACATGTGTACAAATATGAAAAGAGTGGGCTAATGTCTGAAGTGTACCGCAGTATGGGGATGATATGGTTTTGTTGATGACAAAAAGGGGAAGAAAAAGCTGAGTGTATGCTGAGTATGCTGATAGAGTTAAAGTTTAAGTAATGTGAGTATGCTAAGAAATGTCAAAGAGTTAAGTAATGTATGCTAATAGAAATGTGTATGCTGAATGTTGTATGCTGAATGCATGTGTGCTGATGCATGTGTGCTGTTGTATGCTGTTATGACATAAG
Source organism: Dillenia suffruticosa (assembly GCA_033439265.1). NCBI lineage: Eukaryota > Viridiplantae > Streptophyta > Magnoliopsida > Dilleniales > Dilleniaceae > Dillenia > Dillenia suffruticosa. The sequence goes on from JAVTVX010000027.1 coordinate 8,449,553, forward strand.
TATGTGTGTTATTGAAATGGATGCACTGAATGTCTAAATTGTTGTTGAAATGGCGTGCTGAATATATGCTGAGATACTGATATGTGAAGGCAATGTATGCTGGGATATTAGTATGTGATGAACACTTAAATATATGTCAAGAAACTAGATTTCAAATTGACTAAGAATTATAAGTTGAACACTAGAAGTTTTGTCATAAAAAATGGGGAGAATGTTCACCTAGTAGAGTTTTGATGATGATAGATTGGAAAAAAAAATAGTTCAAGAAAATCAGAAAAATAGAAAGAAAATTCAAAAGTCTGCAACTCATGTCGACTTGACTAGGAAACACATCGGCCTGCATAGCAAGTCCACCAATTGTAAACCCTGTGTTGACCAATTCACAATATCCACACACACATTGACCTGAGTTAGTATTCATATCGACCTAATGCATAGAACTCTTATAGAAACATATATCTGAATACTTCGACCAATATAAGAACACATCGACCTTAAGATTGACAAGTGGACCAATCTAAAAGTACACATCGACCAATTGTTGAAGCACATCGACCTGCACAAATTAGATATCGACACACAGAATACATAATACAATAGGACATCGATGTCTCCACTGACCGTGTCGACATGAAACAACTACATAAGAGATTTGTAACACCGATACTCGGTACCCTAATAAGTGTATTGGTTTTGAAATATTTATATACATAGAAGAAAAATTTTTATTTATATTGATTTTTAATTTTGGGGTCTTTAAATTGAATTTTTGGTGTAAATTAAATTGTCGCGTTCGTAAATCATAGCGAACCCATTATTTTTATGAAATTCGCAAACTAGCGAAAATATGGGTGTGAAAATATATATATATATATATATATATATATATATATGTATGTATATGTATATATACGCCCAAAAAAAAGGGAGAGAGAGGGAGAGAAGGAAGTGCTGCGTTTCGGCCGAAACGCGACACTCCCCTCTCCCCAAATTAGTTTAGGGCTAAAGCCCTAATCTCTCTCTCCCTCTTTGTCTCTCTCTCTCCGACTCTTCGTCTCCCTCTTATCTCCATCTCTTCCTCTCCCGCAGCCACGCCCGATCGCTGCCGCCACTGCTTCCGCCATCGCCACCACTCTTTCATTCTCCCTTTCTCCCTCTGTTTTTTCTCTCTCCTTCGCACACTCTCTCTCTCACTCTTTCTCTCCTCGGCTTCGCCCGAAATCCACCACGGCTCCTTCCACCGTGCCTCACTCTCTTCGCCGCACAGTAGATCGTCACGCGAGTGCACCATTACACACCATATTCTGCCAACAATCCACTGCGCGAGCACGCGGCTGCCCAAGCTTTCCACAGCGCTAGCGCCAGCGCGCGCTTGCTCGGGAGCGCACCTGCTCCAGCCCACTAGCTCTCGTACCCCGCTAGCGTGCCCCTGCGCGAGCGCGCCACAGCATGCCACCAGCCCGTCAGCCCGTCAGCCCGCCAGCCCGCAAGCCTGCCCACCCGCGAGCCTGCGACCAGCCGTCTCCTTCGAGAGCTCACCTGCAGTCCCCTCAAAAACCATAGGTCACGGCTTTTTCACTGCAGATAACAGCTATGTTGGTTGAAGTGCTAGAGTTTGGTATTTAGAATTTGAGTTAATTGCTAATATTGTTCAAATTTGAAATCTGATTAGGTTGACTTGGAGATTCGACGAGTCGATTTTGTTTGATTTTGAAAAATAGGGAGTGACCACCATCCCTAGGAAGGTGAGTGAGACCCTAATATCTTACATGAAATAGTGAAACCTGATTTTATCATGTTTTAATAAAACATGCTTTTGATATGCATTGTCTCGACGTATAGAAATTGAAATTCAAATCTGTTTTGTGATTATTAGAGTGTCGTAAATTTATGTTTCTGATGACTATGCATCCATGTTTGAAATAAAATGATATTGTGCCATTATTTGAAAACTAGATATGTTTTCTATTCTGCTGTTGTATTGGTTTGGATTTGAAATGATTTGATAAATGTATTGATACACGGATTTGAAATGTTTTTGATGAACTATGTGGGTTGGATGCCCACTAGTTATACGGCGATGATATGATTCTTACCTGTGAGACGTTGTGCCCTTGTGATCCGATGATGATGACATTGATGATTCCGTAGCTACGAAGGGCGTTGTAAAGGCACCGACCTGGATACGTTTCTACAGGAGGTATCCGCAAACGTCATATTTCTAATGGCTATAGGCGCGACCGGTTGAACCCAAGTAAGGGGAGGATGTGTGTGATGCCATCGTCTAGCACCGGGCGGGGTCCTATACACGATGATGAGCTAACCCCAGCGAACTCATGGCCAACGTCGAGATAGAGAGCTACTTTTGAAAACTCTTTGCATAATAAAACCCTTGATGCGCCTATTCTTGGTCATGGTTGACCTTTGCCAGGATCCTTTCGGCTTGTTTTATGATCTACTTGATTTTAAATGGATGCATATATGTATGTTATCGTGTGAATGATTAAATGATTTCATTTTAGCGAATATATTGCCAGGATCCTTTCGGCTTGTTTTATGATCTACTTGATTTTAAATGGATGCATATATGTATGTTATCGTGTGAATGATTAAATGACTTCATTTTAGCGAATATATCATGATTTACTGTAAAAATTTAAATTATTGGTTATAAATGATATTATTTGACACTCCAATATTCACCTATCTATCAGTACTTGAGATTAATCCTCTTACTCACTGGATATCTTCTTTGATACCACCCCTCTTCTTTCCCTCCTCAGACAGGATTATTGTGCTAGAGCAACGGTTCGGCTCTTGAGGAATTTGTAGCTCATTGGCGGATTTGCGTGTTTTTGATGGTAAGATTTAAATATAGTTGAGATATGAACTCCGCACTTTATTTTCGACCCAGTGAGGTCTTGACTTTGAGATCTATAGTTGACCGTGTATTTATTTGGGATTGACTATATAATTTATGTACATTAAATTGCGAAACTCTCATATTTCATTTGCATTGAGACAAATTGTAGTGTTTGAATGCCAACTTGGGAAAAGTGGTTGTAACTTGTATAAAACTTAGACTTGCTCAGTGTGGCGACTGCTTATACTCTAGCTGGGCATGACAGTAAAGGTCTGTGGCTAGGATTGTTGGAAATTTACTTAGCCTGGTATTGTTCTGGACATCTGCTGTGGTTGGTGGGTTGTTATGAGGTCGGGATGACCATTTTATTTTATTTACAGGATGATTTTAAATTATACAGGGTTAAACATGTTTATTTGTACATGGGAGACCTCCGATTTATGGGGAAATTCTGCTCGATTTTCTATAGAAATATAGCCAGCATTCAGGGGAACGGGCAGCTACTCACGACCCCGGTTCGGGGCGTAACAGTTCTATTGGTATCAGAGCGTCTAGGTTAGAGAAAAGATAGTAGTAAAAGTCTTTCTAAATACGTTTAAAAGTTCTCAATGCATTTGAGAATTTCATACAGTCATTTAAAGTATTGTACACAGTCATAGGCATATAAGATCATTTATTATAAAGGGTACGATATACGAGGCATACATTCCATGATTCCGCATTCGAATACCTTCATTCATAACTCGAATTCTATTTTTAGGGGGTTCGTTACCCGGTAACTAATCCTAATTCTTACTTATATCTAATAAAACGTTGCTCTCTTTATAGAATTATGTCACCTAGACATGATAGGCGCGGTACACCACCGAAGAGTCCCTCAGTGCCTGAGGCTTCTAGGGCACTTGAGGCTCCACGAGCACTGGAGGGTGTTTCTTCTACTCACGCACTTTCTCTAGTGCCACCCCTAGCACCTCCACCGACTGGTACAGCCGAGATTCCTCCACCACCACTCGATGCCTTGAGGCAGTGATAGGAGTGGTACAATAGATATGGGGCGCAGATGCCACCGCCTCCACTACAGACTCCAGCAACCGCACCTGCGGTCGTACTTGCACCTACGGCACCAATTCCTCCTTCGGTGGTTGGTCCTTCTGTTTCTATTCCGACCGATGAGACATCAGCTACTTTGAGGCGCATCCACGAGCTCACTCAATTGGTGAAAGAGTCTTGGCAGCTCGGATGCATAGACTTTTCAGGATCCAATGATGCCCTAGCGGCAAAACACTGGATCAACATGACTCGTAGGATCCTTACAGATTTGGGGTTGTCAGAGGAGCTCAAATTAAGAGTTGCTAAGAGACTCCTCGATGGAGATGCCCTCTCGTGGTAGGAGGCTATCCGTGACAGTACTACACAGACCCTACGGTGGGATGACTTTCTACGAGAGTTCGACCACAGGTACTTCACCCCGTTCCAGCAGGACCGGATGAGGACGGAGTTCCTGTATTTACGCCAGGGGATGAGGTCAGTTTCAGAGTTTGAAGCTGAGCTTAGACGACTAGCAGCCTTTGTCCCTGACATGGTTACACCAGCTCAGATGAGGCTTAAGTTTGAAGATGGTCTCCAATTGAGTATCAGAAAGTATATGACAGTGACTCCCTCTTTTACACTATCAAAGGTGATTGATTCAGCATATCGGGCAAAGGAGATCATCCGAGTTGAGGCTAGATAGAGGGAGAGTCACCAGAAGAGGAAGACTGGGTCACAGGGGGGACAGTCTTCAAAGAATGGTAGAGGTGTTGGATGTCCCGGAGGTTCCTCTAGCTTCAGACCAGCAGGACCGGGACAGAGGCCTCGACCACAGGGTTTTGGGACATCAGCCCCTAGTGTCTCTACACAGTCTACTACACAGAGACAGTCTTTCTGCCGTAGATGTGGCAGCCATCATGCCTTTGGGACATGTAGAGTACTAGTTACTTGCTTCCAATGTGGGAAGCAAGGTCACGTTAGGAGTGTCTGCCCAGATTTAGGTCGAGGAGGATCGACTTTGCAAAGTCGTACTGGTACTTCTGGCACAGGCCAGCAGAGGACACCTGCTCACTCAGCTCTTACCACTTCCCGGACTGCAGCTGGGAGTAATACAATGCCAGGACCGTCGCGACAGCAGCCTAGGGCCCAGCCTCGTGTGTTTGCGATGACGCAGGAGGACGCACAGGCAAACCCAGATGTTATTATAGGTAATCCTCCCATAGATCTCTCAGTGTAGTACTTTTGTTGTACTTTTTGTATGAGTTTTTTGTATATCAAGATGTCGATGTATAGTTTTGACTAGTTAAAGTTTTAGAAACTTAACTAGTTTGATATATATATATATATATGAATTTGTCTATTTTTCTTCACATTTTAAATATCTTTAATCTTTTTCCTATCTTTATGTACCATGCGAATATTTGGTATCGACGCCCGTATTTTTATAGATATAGGGTCGAATTTTTCATATGTGAGCGACCAGTTCGCTCGCCATTCTGATAGACTTCTCTCGTCACTTGATGAGGAGATTATGATAGTCACTTCTCTTGACAAGCATATCATTCGAGATATAGTCTATAGGGGCTATGAGGTCGGTATTGGGGAGGCAGTATTAGAGGCAGATATGATTTCGCTCCCTATAATGGATTTCGATGCCATCCTAGGGATGGATTGGCTGAGTATACATTGGGCTTCCGTGGATTTTTTCATGAAAAAGGTTGAGTTTCGGAGGTCCGGGCAGCCACCATTAGTATTTCGGGGCGAGAGACGAGTATTGCCCCGCTGTATTATATCTGTTATGAAGGTCAGACGCTTGGTACGCCATCGTAGTGCGGCTTATCTGGCTTATGTTGTCGATGCCACCGTTGAGGGACCGAGACTTGGAGATATCCCTGTGGTGTAGGAGTTTCCAGAGATATTCCCCGAGGAGCTTCTCAGATTACCACCAGTTTGGGAGTTCGATTTCAAAATTGATCTAGTACCGAGGACAAATTATATTTCTATTCCGCTATACAGAATGGCGCCTGCTGAACTGAGAGAGCTTAAGACTCAGTTGCAGGAACTCCTAGACAAGGGGTTCATTTGCCCGACACTTCACCTTGGGGCGCTCTAGTGCTGTTTGTAAAGAAAAAAGATGGTACACTTAGGTTTTGTGTGGATTATAGATAGTTGAACAAAGCTACCATCGAAACTTTCATATTTCATTTATATTGAGACAAATTGTAGTGTTTGAATACTAACTTGGGAAAAGTGGTTGTAAATTGTATAAAACTTAGCTCCGCTCAGTGTGGCGACTGCTTATGCTCTAGTTGGGCATGACAATAGAGGTCTGTGGCTAAAATTATTGGAAATTTACTTAGTCTGGCGTTGTTCTTGACGTCTGCTGTGGTTGGTAGATTGTTGTGAGGCCGCAATGACCATTTTATTTTATTTACAAGATGATTTTAAATTATACATGGTTAAACAGGTTTATTTGTACATTGGAGACCTCCGATTTATAGGGAGATTCTATCTGATTTTCTATAGAAATACAGCCGGCATTCAGGGTAACAGGCGGTTACTCATGACCCCAGTTCGGGGCGTGACAAGATTAACAATAACACATCAGCCAATTCTCTTTAACACATCAATCAATTTCACTTATGAATAGTAACACATCAACTCGTTGGCATAGCACATCAACCTAATAGCACTTGTTTCAAAAGCACACGCTTCAACCTGTCATTATACGTGTCAACCTAGCCAAAACACATCAACCAATTCACTTGGACACATCAACCAATTTAACTAATGAATAGTAACACATCAACCAGTTAGGACAACACATCAATTTGATAGCACTTGTTTCTGAAGCACATACTTCAACCCATCAAACTACTTGTCGACCTGAAGAACACATCGATCAATTTATTTCATTAGGTCAACCAATTCTATTGATAAATAGTGACACATCAACCCATGAAATGCATATGTTGACCCGTCAATTCATGTTTCTAAAATTTATATATCGACAAACCAGATCTGCAAAACAAATTTGAACCTAACGGACATTTTGTTTCTTCTATTTCTAAAATGTTTCATCTTCTATCAAAACTAACATTCAAATGCAGTGCAAACATGTTCGATTGGCTTATTTAAAAGAGGTGCCAACAAAAGGAATGGAGATTCAAAGCGGAGGAATGAATTGTTGAAGAATATTAATGGTAAAGATTAAATGCTCAATGTTCGAATACAACAACCACCATTAACCCTCAATGGATCTATTCAATACCTCAATAAATAGTGAGGAGCAGAAATAGAGAGGATGACGAGAATTGAATGTGCTATTGAATACTCTGTAAAAATCTTCACTGTTCGCTTTGAAATTTCTCAACTGTCTTAAGTTTTTCTATCAATTCTTACATTGTCAAATCTAAGGAAAGAAAGCCTCAATTCTTAACATTTATTACTTAGATTAATACGAATGTTAAAAATTAAGGAGTTAGTGTCACTGCCTTAAGTCTATAATGTAAAAATTCAATCTGTATGAGATTGAATAAAAGTGTTCTGACGAAATAGTGTATAAGGTTGAACTTGAGCTTGTAATCAAGTTTGTAATTTAAGCTATTACTGAAAAATCTAGAGAGAGTTTGGGAGTGGACGTACACCGAGATTGGTGAAACCACTATAAAACCTTCCCGTATCTTCTGTCATCAAATTTTTTATTCTCTATCATTTGATTTTAAATTTTAAAAAGTTATAAAAAAATCAATATTCAACTATTTATCCCTCTTTAGTTGAATAACACACACATAATTCACATCACAAGTTCTTTTGATGATTTCTTTACAAAGAGTTCTGACAGAAAATCAGTTTCGTACTGAAAGAGAAAAGACTTTTAATCTCTTTTTCAAGTTCGAGAGCCCTCTCTCTTTCACCCTTCTATTTTCTCTCTCTCTTTCTCTCTCAAGCTCTATCACAATTTCTTATTCCAAGCTTCTCCTCAAGCTCATATTTATAGCCTCATAAAGCTTCTCTTGGAAGCTACTTAGGGCTTCTCTTAGAAGCCATCCCTGAGACTTCTCTCAGAAGCTATTCCTATAGCTTCTCTCAGAAGCTACTTTTGAATCTTCCCTTAAAAGCTTCCCAAGACTTCTCTTATATGTTTCATCTCGGAATGCGCACGAAGCTTCACTTGTAAGCTTTTCGAGACTTCCCTCAGAAGCTTCTTGAGTTTTCCTTTAGAAGCTTTGTGTGACAAGCTTCCCTTGGAAGTTTCGTGAGACTTCTATAGAAAGCTTCTTGCTGGGGTAGTGGAGGAGGAAGCGAGTCAGTCTTGGGTCGTCCCATCATGGGTATAATTTTAACTTGACTATTGTAAAGGCTTCCAACATCTCCCACTTGCACATGATAGGATGAACCCATTCAAGCTTTCTTGAGATTTAGCTTTACGAAATCTTCATTTTCATATAAGAAAATGGGTCGTACGACCTATGAGTACACCATCTGCACTTGGGAGCCTAAGCTATGTACTTGTTAGGGTTAACATAGCGGCTACAACCCAGAAAAAAATGTACAAAATATCTTTGTGTCTCGTTGTGCCCCAAACTCATTTTGTTACACCATCAAAGTATACTTAATCTCTCAAATGTCTTACTTGATCTTGACTTTCATCATGCATTCACAATTATGTCTCAACTCTCGAAAAGGAAACATAATTGGTCAACCAATGAATACATAGGAAAGGCGTAATTAAAATAATCTTTATTGCTACCCACATGTTACTTAATAATAAACAAACTGCTTTTCCAACACGTCTCAGAAGATCGAATCAAACATTATCATAAGAAACATGCCAAAGTAGCAAACATCTATTCACTATCTTATAACATTGTCGGAAGTCATGTAAAGCACCATTAAAGGAACTCATACAGTAAGGAGGCAGAGATTTTCATAATAAAAACTCACTCACTTTCCTTTATTGGTCGTCTGTAGCATATGTGGTATGAAACACATGCTATGGTGAAAAAAACTCTCTGTACCACTTTGTACAAGAGCGTATGTCTTTTCTTTTAATAAAACCACCATACAGATCTTAGCTCAAACGCTATCACACAAGCGTTTATCCCGAGTTTTCAATAGTTAATGCTTTATTAGAAGCTCGCATCTGGCTTTTAACTAAATTTACATGATTGCGGGCTATCATGTTCAGTCTGTTAATCAGGCCTTATCTTGACTCATATTAAGATAACTTTTCTAATATTATATCTATCTTGACTTTACTAGCGCTATTCAGCAGCTCACAAGTCAAGAGTGTAAATAAGTCTCATCTCAAAACACTCTCACAATACTAGAGGCGGTCACTCATATGAGAGAGTCGACCTAATGCTTGGCGACATATTCATCAATGCTTATACCGCATAAGATGTAAATAACAAACAACACATGTTGTCTCATCAAATATTTACATCACTATTTACAACATTTCATTACAATCTACATAATCCCAGAGCCTTAACATGATATAAGAATACATCTCTAGGGATTGGTTTAGTAAGAGGGTTTGCAACCATCTTATGCATAGATATAGATTATAAGATCACTTCCTTTTGTGTTATAATATTCCTGATAAAATGATATTTTGTGTCTATATGCCTTTTCCTACCATAATACTTTGGATGCTTTGTATAATCTATTGCCATTGGACTATCGCAATTAATCCTTACGGGCATCGAGGTATTGGTAACTATTCATAGATTTTCCAAGAATCTTTTAAGCCAAATAGCCTCCTGGACAGCTCTGTAAATGCAACAAACTCAGCTTCCATAGTAGATAATACTATACAAATTTGTTTCTTGCTATTTCAAGATATAGTGCCGCTATTTAGCAAGAACACATAACCCGATATGGATTTTCTTTCATCTAGGTCCCCACTCCAATCTGTATCAGTGTAACCTACCAATTGTAGATCATTACCTTGATAGCACAGACCATAATCGGTGGTACCTTTTAGATATCTCAATATCCTCTTTACCGCTCGCCAATGAGCTGGTCTAGGATTTGACTATATCTATTTGTCAATCCAACTACATAGTAAATGTTAAGACGAGTACACATCATGGCATACATTAAGCTCTCTATGGTACTTGCATATGGAACTCTTTCCATATATTCAGAATTTTGTGGAGTCTTAGAACACATTTCTTTACTAAGGGTTTCATCTTTTGCAATTGGTGTATCAATAGATTTGCAATTCAACATATGAAATCGTTCTAAGATTTTTAAAATATAAGATTTCTGCGATAAAGTAAAAAATTTTTCTAAACAATTTCTTTGGATAAACACACTAAGAATGTAAGTTGCTTTGCCCATAGCTTTCGTTTCAAAATTTAAAGATAACCACTTTTTAATAACAATAATAATATCCAAATTATTTCCAACTAATAAGATATCATCCACACAAAGTGATAATATCATAAAATGATCTTCTAACTGATTTATATAAACACAATAGTCCTCCTCAATAATCATAAACCCATATGTAACTATGGCTTGATGAAATTTTAAATACAATTATCTAGATGATTGTTTAATACCATAAAATGATTTTCGGAGTCTGCAAACTTTGCGCTCCTAGACTTTAACAATGAAATCTACTGGTTGCTCTATGTAGATTTTTTCATCCAATTCTCCATTGAGAAAAGTAGTTTTAACATCCATTTGGTGCAATTCAAGATCTAAATGGGCAACAATAGCAAAGATAAGGTGTATTGAAGCAAACCTTACAACAAGCGAAAATGTTTCTTCATAATTTATAACTTCCTCTTGGGTACAGCCCTTAGTAACTAAACATGCCTTGAATCTTGCAATAAATCCATCTGCTTTACGTTTGATCTTGAGAACCTATTTGTTCCCAATAGTCTTATATTCTAAAGGCAGATCAACCGAGTCCCAGAACTGATTTGATTTCATAGACTTCATTTCATCTTTCATTGCCTTTATCCATTCTGCATTATTAATTGATGAAATAGGCTTTTCAAATATTTTAAGATCATTTTCATCAAGTAAAACTATCATAAAAGCTTCTCCTTCAATCGCAAAACGACGACGGGGAATACTTTTATGAGTACTTCACCGCAATTGAATTTCCTATGAAATTGTATCATTTGATGAAATTTCGCTCCCACTAGGTTCAAAAGAATGAATTATCTCATCATCTCTTACTATTGAACTACTTAGAATATCGATACCATCAGAATCTTGCATTTCATATAATGTTATATTCTTATCAACATCACTTCTTAATGGAAATTCATTTTCAAAAAATGTAGTATCTCTCGATTCTATCTCAGTTATACTTCTATTCTCGTGTTTCCCAATGAATATATATCTCTTTGAATGTTTAGAATATCTAATAAAGATACAATTTTTTCCTCTAGGACTCAGTTTTCCATATTTATGATTTGGATCATGAACATATGCTGCCGACCCCAGGGTTGCAAACCATTTAGATCAGGCTTTCGGCCTGTCCAAAGTTCATAGGGAGTGGAAGTAACTGATTTAGAGAACACACATTTAAATATATAGATAGCAGTCAACAAAACATCTCCATAATAAGAGACTGACAAATTCGCTTGCTCCATCATTGATTTAACCATATCCAATAAGGTTCTATTCCTCCCTTCTAGAATACCATTTTGTGGCAAAGTACCAGAAATAGTGAGTTGTCTGATTATCCCTTTTTCATCACATTGATCCTTAAATTACTCTGACAGATATTCACATCCACAATCTGTTATCGTTGCCTTAATCATTTTGTTTAATTGATTCTCAACCAATCTCAAATATAGTCTAAAACAATCCAATGTTTTTGACTTATGGGAGATCAAATAAATATGACCAAAATGACTAATATCATCGATGAAAGTGTTGAAATAGGATGCTTCATGCCTTACTCTAACATTCATTGGACCACATATATTAGAATGAATTAATTGCAATGGAAGATCTGCTCTGGTTTCTTTACCAAATGGCTTTCTTGTTGCTTTTCCTGCTAGACAATGCTCATATATTGACAAGTGTACTTTTGAGATATTGTCAAAAGTCCCTATTTGGTTAGCCTGTGCATTTTTTCTTATCCAATATGGCCCAGTCTAGCATGCCATATATTTACATCCATATTATGGCCATTAGATGATGCAATCAAAGAAAAGTAACAATCATGACTTTTATTATTTTATACTATATCTAGTATAAGAAAATCACTTATAAGGTACGCAGAGTTAACACATTCAGTGTCATGATAAATATATACAAAATCACCATAAAAATTCAAATTAAAACCCAAACACATGAGGATGTATCCGACACACGGTTACATCGAATATCTTGTGCATACAAAACATCATGTAGGAACAAAGTGCGACCCCTTCAAAAAATAATTTACAAGTGCCAATGCTTTTGACAACAACTTTGACATTATTTCCTACATATATCCACTTCGAATCAGCTAGGATTCGATGATATTCGACAAATAATCCTCTATCTCTAGTTACGTGGTTTGTTGTACCTTCCTAGACTCAGTACATTCACGTGCATAGTGGCCCAATTTGCCACAATTATCACATACTTGATTGCTCTTATCCTTTTTCTTTCCTCCATCGTGCTTACTCCTCTTGCGGTGATCAGTTTGGGTTTTCTTGAAATTTGGAATGTTTTTCTTGAAAAATCTCTTATTCCTTTTACGTTTGGAGTCAAAAACCCTATTTGAGCCGGACTCAGCAACATAAACCTGTCCAAAAGATCTGGTTGTCTTTAGGCGCTTATCTTCCAATTCAATATGACTCATAACATGCTCAAATGTTTTAATAGTAAGATTGTGAGTCATATTCAATTCCATCAGTTCCCAATTTTGAGAAAGCGATCTAATAATAGTTTGTATCTACTGCTCATCCGTCAATATGTGTCTAGTAGACTTCAACTAATTAATCATGTTTAACATTTCCCTTAGATGTTGTTTCATCGAGTGATATTGTTTTTTCACATATGTGTCAGACTTGATTATAAGATGTCTAAGCTTAGTTATTGAAGTCACTCCAAACTTTGCTTTTAAAACATTTCACGTTTCATGTGCTGTTTGATATATTTCAAATTCAATCAGCAAATCATCCTACATACAGCTGAACAATGTAATGCGAGTGTAACTATTTTTCTTTTTTCAAATTTTGTATGCTTCGTGATCTTTCTGCTATTAAGGAGTATCACCAAACTCTAATTCTTTCATAGTGTGATGTAGAGTTTTTAAACATTCTTGTTCTTCAAGAATGTACTGAACTCTTCGATACCAAATATCAAAATTATCACCATTCAATTTCTCGCCCTTATTTAATTCGGTTACTATATTTTTTGTTACAATAGCCATTTTCTTTTTCTCTTTTTCTGTATGATACATATAAATATTAGCATAAAATATTTATTAGCATTAAAACATATTAGCCGCAATATATTATTGAAATAATATTTACTAAACATAAATAGCACAAGATCGAAAATTCGCATAACTCTCAATCATCTCTTGAAACCAAAATGTCTATATAAATTTATCTTAATATATATGTGCTAAATTCTATAGTTGGAAGTCTCAACTTAGCCATCCCATACTTCCACTGGGATAAATATATGTATATATTTCACATTTCAAAGCATGCACAATGAATATGCATAGACATATGCATAAATATTCATGCAGATGAATAATTCACAAAAAAAAAAAAACATATTTTCTTGAATTTTCATATAATTAATTTCAATTTCATCTAAAAGTATGAATAATAATATACCATAAATTTCAGAAAACAATCAAAAACAATGTTCGGATTGGATTTTGCCATGAAAATTTTGCATGTAAGTTCATTATCATGAAAAAAATATGCATGCAAAATTTTGGCAACGAACAATTCATTCAAGCACGAATTCAATCACATATAGCTCTGATACCAATGAAGGAAGACATGACATTATCAATATCAGACCATTCAAAACATAAAATGGATCACCTATTTTTCGACGTCCAACTACACAACAGAATTCGGATCGATTGCTTGATTGAATCATGTGCTTTTTTGGTCAGTGTGGAATCACATAACAGAAACCATACATAATCCACAACCCAAGTTCTTTTGATGATTTATTTACAAATATTTCTGACAAAAGATCAGTTTTGTATTGAAAGAGAAGAGACTCTTAAGCTCTTTTTCAAGTTCCAGAGTTCTCTCTCGTTCTCTCTCAAGCTCTATCTCAAGTTCTTATTCCAAGCTTCCCCTCAAGCTCATATTTATAGCCTCCTGATACTTCTTTTGGAAGCTACTTGAGGTTTCTCTTAGAAGCCATCCCTATAGCTTCTCTCATAAACTTTTTGAAGCTTCTCTCAGAAGCTACTTCTGAATCTTCTCTTAGAAGCTTCCCAAGACTTCTCTTGTAAGCTTCATCTCGAAATGTACACGAAACTTCACTTGTAAGCTTCTTGAGACTTGCCTCGGAAGCTTCTCGAGGCTTCCCTTAAAAGTTTTGTGTGACAAGCATCCCTTGGAAGTTTTGTGAGACTTCTATAGAAAGCTTCCTGCTGGGGCTGTGAGTCGATCTCGGGTCATCCCATCATGGGTGTAATGTTAACCTGATTTATTGTAAAGGCATCCAACACCCTAGTTCGAAGCCTTTGATTTTGTTTTATTTGCTTCGTGGAATTTCTTCCCCAAAGCAATCAAATATGGTATTTGAGTAGGTTGTAATGCGTGCAAAGTACAAGAGTTCTGTCAAGGATCCTAGTTTTCATGGCATCTTGATTATGGTACTTTTCAATTTCAAGCCGCCCCCAATCAATTTGTGATTAGGGTTCTTTGTTAGGGTTTCTTTATCTTGTTTTGAATTTTTAAAGTTGTTTAACGGTTTAGTCTTCCTTTGTCAATCATTTTCTGGAGCTGATGTTACATTCTCATGAGATGCATTATTTTGTTACTTAGATTTTAGTTTCTTGAGATGTATTATTTTGTCACTTCGAAACATCATGAAGTTGCTGCAATGTTTCAATTTGTGATGAATTCTTCTACACTCACTGAGATGGGAAAGGCTGCAAATGATTCTATTTAGAATGGATGCTCTGTGGAGATATGTTTAGAATGACTCTGTTGAATTGTTTGCTTGTCTAGTTTGGCTTTAAGTGGGTTTTTTTTTTATTTTATTTTTTATCTCTTTGTGAATTGTTATGTTGCTGCAAATGGTGATTTATCTCCGTTGACTTGTTATGTTGCTGAAATGTCATCTAAAAACTTAGTCAATACCTTTTTTTTCGACGACTTGCCTTCTGTCTCTATCTCCACTATGAATGTTCAATCATTTTTTTTATTTACTTTGTAAGGAAATTACATGTCTCACCCCAATTTTCATAAAGCAAAATTGTTGACATGGCAACATTCTGATAGTCTGGTTCGGACGTATCACATGAGGCGTCAGCAATTCCTATCATACAGCATCCACATAATATGTTACCTTGAGTCAGCACGGCACGTAGGCACCGTTACTAACGTAAGGACTAATAAGTAACAGTTTTTAAAGTCTAAATCCTCAACCATTGTGTTTTGAAGTTCATGGACCAATTTGTGCATTTAGTGTAAAGTTTAAAGACTTGACATGTAATTTTCTCTAAAAATTATAACATCATCATCATGCAATCAATTTATGAATTGGAATAATCACACCATCATTGCATAATTATTAAACAAAAATTTTATCCTTTTTTTGTTACAAATAGGAGTGTTAAAGACTATTTTCTGAAGGAAGCCATCCCTCGAATATCACACTTCAAATATCTATACACCTGGCAAGGTGGGTTAAAGAGCTCGTGGAAACCTGGAGGAAAAGACGTGCCTAATTTAGTTATAGTATTAGTACACCTATTACCTTCTCTATAAATGAAAGACACCTGATGTGCCAAGTTACGACGTATGAGATCTTTGCATTCTTGAATAATATGAAAGCCTACAAGAGAGTTAGCTATATCAGATGAAAACACGACACAAGATCAGCCGAATCGATCTCAAGGATGATCGGGAAAAGCTTCATACAATTCAGGAGTAGAAGACCTTCTCTTACTCCACATAGTTTCGTTGTAAAAGGATCTGCAACACCTAGATTTAATGTAAAGCCACGAATCCAATAGCCATGCTCACAATGAATAAGAGTCCCCGCCTTAGCCAAGCGAGAGGCGAGCTT
Organism: Dillenia suffruticosa; assembly: GCA_033439265.1. NCBI lineage: Eukaryota > Viridiplantae > Streptophyta > Magnoliopsida > Dilleniales > Dilleniaceae > Dillenia > Dillenia suffruticosa. The sequence goes on from JAVTVX010000027.1 coordinate 8,465,691, forward strand.
TGAGGAACCATCAATATTTAACTTATACAATCTCGGAGGAGGGGGAAACCAACTGATCCATCAATCTAATCAAGGAGATGTCTTAGTCCCTCCTGCCATAGCTAGCCACCCATCTTGAGAATACCCTAGGGCAATAGAAACCACTCTTAGGGGAGAAGTTAATACCCTAAAATACTCCTACAATGAGCCTTCCACAAAGCCTAAAGAGTGTACACAAAATGGATAACCTAAGAGAAACCCATATGAATAGCGGGAGATTGACAGTTGTGAGATAACCACTAGAACATGGATTGCGCACTCAGTACCATTCGAGAAAGCGAAGAAGCTTGCAGAGTCTGATCCCATACCTAACAGGCTATGATACAAGAGTATATGTTTTCAGGTACTTCTTGCAAAGGGGGCAACAATGATCATCTACAAGCCCATGGTGATGGCAAGTGTCATTGGTAATCAAGGTGCTATGAGAGATAAGCCACACTAAGAATTTGGCTCTTTCCTAACATTTCAACTTCCAAATTCACCTCCAGTCCTTGGTCAAGGTAGTATCGGGCTACTCAATATGTTGAAACATGGTATAGGCCGATCTCACCGAAAAACCCCTAGAAGCATCGCCTGCCCAGCCAACTAAATCCTAAGCATTGAGGTTGTAGGGGATTAACACAGTCCGCACTTCCTCCACTACAGACTCCGATAACAACTCAGGAAGACCTAACACATCCCAATCTCTATCGAGAGTTATAAATTGATAGACCCTTAGACTTGGGGAAGATCCCGAAACACCTCCAAGAACTCTTGTTGATGGGGGCTTTCACCAACCCAACTTTCCTCCCAAAAACCAATGTCTAAACCATTCCTTACTTGCCAACGAGCTCCACTTTGCAGATATTTCTGAGTCTGTAAGATGCCTCTCCATAGGAAAAAGCAATTAAAGGACCTGCTACCACCAACGGTCAGTTGGTCTAGTGGGATATGGTACTAGGTTTCTTAACGAAAGTCACGTGTTTGACTCGTGAATTGGGTATGGAGCAAACTACGTTACGAGAATAGCTCTTTGAAATAAGTCACTGCAAATCTCGAACCAGATTAGTCGGAGTATTAGTCTGGATACCGGTTAGTATAGTATCAAAAAAATGATGACCTGCTACCATAAAGGAAATCACCCTGCCAGAGATATTTGTTCCTGAGAACCTCACACCAAAGTGTCGGATCAGATGAAAGCAAATGCCATCGTAGTTTAGCAAGGAATGCATGGTTGACATCTCTGGTCTTTCGAATACCCAATCCCCCCACATCCTTTGGCATACTAAATCCCACCTCATCGCAAATCTCCTCATAAGAATCAGCGATTCACCCTATCCAGCTAAGTACAAATCGACTTAAGAAGCCAAGTTGACTCTATAGCACAAATAGGGATCGACGATGTAACTGTCTAAATTAGAGTTTTTCATCCTGCCATACTCAACTTTTTAGCCTTCCATTCAGAAATCCTATTCTGTACCCGATCCATCAAATACAGGTACCAAGAACAACTAATAGAGATGAGATCAGGCTGGGTTGGGCTAGTTTTGGTCTAGTTCCTGGATTGGCCTAGGAACCACGGGCCAATCTAGCAGTGGTTTTGAGACCTTTCAGGACCATGCTGGGTCAGTTCCAAAAAAATTTACTTGGAACAGGCTTGGCCCAATGAACCAGGCCCACTGTGCCGAGCCGGTTCATGGTTTTTTTTTTCAAATTCTCTTTGGATTTTTTTATCTCTTTTTTAAAAAAATTTTTTTATTCTCTTTGTTGTTTTTTTTAAATCTCTTTATATTTTTTTATCTCTTTGTTTTTTTTTAAACTTACTTTTTTTTTTGGGAAATCAACAAATAAATAGATAAAAAAAAAAGAAATTAGAGACACAAAAAATTTTTTAAATGTTTCCTCTAGGTTGAGTATACATCTATTATCAAACTCTTCACTTAAATTTTCAAATCCACTAATTCAATATGGTTATTTTTTTTTTAATTTTTACAAGGATGATCTTTTTCCTTTTTTTTTTACATATTTACATAATTTTCTTATACGCTAAAAATTTATTCTTCTTCCTCTTCATTTTCCGTATCTGAGTTATTGTTCATACCTTATATCCTTTTTTTCATATCGTTCTAATCTTTAATGCAAATCCTGACTTTCAAAGTGTTGTCCGTCAGATTTATTTGCTTTTTTGTTAAAACTCGACTACCTAGACTAAAAATATTTTCTGATTGTACTGTGGATACTAGACAATTTAGTATATTTTTTGCCATTTTGGTTAAAATTGGATAGTAAGATGCATTATTTCTCTACCAATTTAATATATTAAAATAATCATCATCGTCACAAGCTTGTAACCTATGTGTTTGTTGATATAAAATTAATTCATTTAGTGACAATGAATAAGTTATTTGTTTTCTTTTTCCTAACATATATAAGGGATTAAAAGAAATTGAAAATAAACGAATCATTGAATTACTACTATTACTACCTATATCACTACGTGTTATATTATTATGTTTCTTTTTATATAATGTAAACATGAATTGTAAAGTATGAAATGTTTATTATTTTAAAAGTTGTCAATTAATATATATTTCTGTTAAAAAATTATTAACAAAACAATTTATTAGACTTTTCAACACTTTCAAGTTTTACATGTGAAACTAAAACACTTTTTACTAAATACACAATAGTAATATCTTCTTAATATTTTAAAATTTTTATTTTCATTAGTTCAACAAAGTCACTAAACCTATCATCATTTTCAAATTGACTAAATACGAAACAAATTTTACAATGATTAGATAGTATTAATAAGTTGTTGGATAATAAATTCTAGAAAATAAATTTGTACATATATAAAAAATTTTCAATAATTGAACTAGTATATTTGTTAAATCAAAAGCGATATTATCAATAAAAGTATATTCATAATTAGAATTAGTAAATTCAATTAAAAAATTTCTAAAATAAATTACATATTGTAACATATCATAAATTGAGTTTTACCTAGTTCCATACTCTTGTTTAAATTTTTTAAATTTTATATTATGTAAAATACATAATTATCTCATTTCTTGTGTTTTTGCCAAAAAATTTCTAATTTAATAAATTAAATCACGAATAGGTTTTAACTACTTCCGATGCTTGTAAACCATCTTTAATACATAAATTTAAAATATTACATGCAAAACTATTATAAAAAAATCTTCCATCTAACATTGTTTTTAAAGTATTTTTTAAATATTAACCGCATTAGTATTAACCGATATATTATCGAAAGACAAAAAAAAAAATTCTATCATTGATATCATATTCATGAACAGCAATTGTAATTACTAGAATCGAAATGTGGGTGATCCCAACATTAAAATGCTATTTTTTTTTTTTGTAAAGTCCATGAATTATTAACACAGTGATATGTTACTATAATAAAATATTCTTTTTTAGGTTTATTTTTCCAAGTATCTAAAATTAATCAAAATTTGCAATTAGTATTCATAAATTTTGCAATTAAGCTATCTTTCAATTCTTGAAATCGATCTAGTGATCTTTTTCTACAGTTTTTTTATTACTTTTTTCGTAACATGATTGTAAATTTTTTTGAACATATTTTTCAAAAACTTCATATTTAGCTATACTAAATGGTAAATTTTTATGTGCTATCTATTCTATTTATCATATTTTTTCAGTCTCCGCATTATATCTAAATATGTCTATCACATTTCCCCACAGTAGCGATTTGTGTTTGTTTAGTTTGAAATAATTTATCCTAGTGATCTCAACTATATGTTTCTTAAGTGTGCCCACTTCTCAACCCTTCAAAAATTTATATTTTTTTATAACAAATTTTACTAGTTGCCTTTTGTTTTTCATAATTTTTAACAAAAAAGTCTCATACATTAAAATCATCTTCTCTATTGCACGTTGTATTAAATTGTGTGTGACTAGGTTCATTTTCTTCAAAACCAATATCAATATCTATGCTCCGAAATGCATTCTTACAAAAATGAAAATGGGGGAAGAGAAGATTATTGGTAAGATTCTGAAAAATGTGTTTCATCCGTTTCTTTTAAAATTTAAGTTTAAATATACAAAAAAATTAATGCAAATGAATTAAAAATACAAAAAAAATAAAGTTACAAAAAATTAAATGTTATCAACTTGATGGAGATCAGAGTTGTTTATCGCTAAATGTTGAAAATTTGAACTTCCAATCTTAAAATCTTGCCAAATTTTGATGAATATTGTAGGTGTGTGATTAGTAAGAGATTGAAAATGAGTTCAAAATGGAAATAGTGGTGTGATTGGAAATAGTGTGAAGTACGAGATGAAAATATGTTTAATGTGAGAGAGAGTTGTATAAAATTGAAATTAAATTGTTGTGTAGAGATTTTGAGAAAGTGTAATAGAAAGAATAAGATTGTGAGAGAGAGAATGAGATTTTGTTGTGTAAAATTTAGAAATGATGTGTGACCTATTTATAGGGAAATTTTTTGATCTTATAAACAAAAATACCTTCAAACTAACCGTTTTATAACTATTGGAATGGATAAAATTAGAAAATTAAAAAAAAAAATAGCCGTTAGAACCGGCCGGGCCAGGCCAGTTCCAATGATTGTTGCAACCGACATGCGGTTTCGGGCCCATGTCGAGTCGGTTCCTAGTTCCAAAAAGATAGAACTAGATCGGCCCAATACTATAGCGAGGCCAGTTCAGTTCCAGTTATTGTCCACTCAGGTCCGTTTTCAGTCTAGGTTAAAACGGGTCGGCTGGGCTGGTATTTGGACCGGAGCCAGTCCAGTCCCATCTCTACCAACCGATCCTGCCATGTACAATAGGGATCCTCGAATGGGGGTGTTCATTATTCGAGTCAAACCATTCACCGCCCAAACCATTAGAAAATCAAGTTATCAGATTTGGGTTAATAAAAATCGAGTCAATTGAATGATTTCACCCGATTAAAAATTCGGATTAATGGTTCGATTTAAAAAATAAATTTTCATTAGAGCCCCCACCTGAAACCCGATTAATAAAGTTGTGGTGTGTGGCCCACTAGTCTAGGGTTTTCACTTTTAACCTTAGTTGGAAAAAAACCTAAAATAGCAACTAGGTTTCACTTTCCTATCTTTCCTTCCTTTTTGCACACCGCGTCTCCTTTCATTCATATCACTTATCCTTCCTTCTGATAGTGATTACTACTTGAATTGAGAGAGAGAGAGAGAGAGAGAGAGAGAGAGAGAGAGAGAGAGAGAGAGAGAGAGAGAGAGAGAGAGAGAGAGAAGAAACAAGGTTTGTTCTTAAGTTTACGTTAACCCAATTTTTTTTTTCCTCAGATTTGGTTTCTAAATTTTTTTTTTTTACTAAATTATAAACTCTCTTTTTTTCTATTTTTTAAACTATATTGATCCAATTTTTAACCTACTATTTTTTCCCTCAAATTTGGTTCCTAGGCATTGTTTATGAACTTTTTTTTATAACTCTGTTGATCCAATTTTTAACCATACTACAAATTTGTTTCAAATGTCTTAACCCAAGGTCAAATCTGCAAGTAATGAAGAGATAGTGGTGGACTTGGAAACAGAAAAAGAGGAACAACCAAAGAAACGTAGAGTAGCTTGCAAAAGGTTTAATGTTTGTGATCACTTTGATTCTTTTATAGATGAGAAAGGTGAGAACAAAAGTACTTGTAGATATTGTTGAAAAGAGTATTTTTCTTCAACTAGAATACATGGAACTTGCACTCTATTGGGTCATTTGAAAGTATGTGCTTTATATCCTTCGAATAAGCTCTCTGGTCAAACTGAATTAGCTTTCCAAAATGGGATGTTGATGAGAAAAAGGTTAATTTAATTGCTTGTAAATTTGATCAACAAACAATTAGGAAGGCATTATGTCACATGATGAATTAGCTTTCCAAAATGGGATGTTGATGAGAAAAAGGTTAATTTAATTGATTGAAAATTTGATCAACAAACAATTATGAATGCATTATGTCATATGATCATTGTAGATGAACTTCCTTCTGAGTTTGTAGAGGGAAAAGGGTTAACATTACATGAATGTTTGTCAACCTTCATATCAAATTCTATTATGAATTGCTGTGGTTAGGGATTGTTATCTATTGTATTTGGAGGAAAAGCAAAAATTAGGGCTCAAATTAAAGGAAATATTAGTAGGTTTTGTTTAACTATAGACACTTGAACTTCTTTGCAAAAAGTCAATTATATGTGCGTCACGGCTAATGATTGGAGGTTACAAAAGAAAGTGTTAAGTTTTTGGCTTGTATCAAGTTATAGAGGAAATGATATTTGGAAAGCTGTGGAGGTGTGTTTACTTGAATTGGGTATTGTCCTGTGTCACGTTATCATTGAGATCCTCTTGTATTTCAACAATTGCAAGATATTGGTTGTGACCATATTGTGGTACGAGAAATTTATGTGACTACATACTTGTCGGAATCTATTGATGAAATTGGCTGCAGTCATTAAATGTGGATGAGAGAAATTAATCTTGCAGGTTTTGGCTGCAGTCATTAAAGCAGTGCCTCAAGAGAGCATGAAATGCTGAAATTTGGGATGCTGTTTTTTCTTTTTATTTCCAAAATGGAACCGAAGGGAGTGATGAATGCCATGCTTGTTTCTCGTGTCAGAATCTTGTATATTAGATCTTTGCTAGCTAGATCACCTGAGCTGCAGTCAACCAAGGTAAAAGACAATAGATGGTATTGGTTATTTTAGCCAAAGCATGCTTGTTGCATGTATCTTCATTCTCCTTAAATTTCTTGACTTTTTAGGAAGCTCCTGTTGAGCGCCTTTTGGAAAAGGCTAATAGTAACAGCCCCGGAAGATCCCCAGTGAGTTATGATCCAAGGATGCCCTTGTTGATGTGCAAATAGTCTTTAAAGTGAACATAAAGCAGGAGAAAAAAATCCAAGTTTTCATCTGTTGTTTTGAAGCTGCGAGGAATTGATCAGGTGACTGCTTTTCTCAATCCCCAACCACAATTGGGGTGCTCAGGCAAAGTAAAAAGGAGAAAAAGGGATAAAAGTTAGTTGAAAAAAATTGAATTAGGGGAATAAGAGCAGCTGGAATTTCTCAATTTATACATTTGAGGACTTCTCATTTGAACGATCTTATCTTTGTGTTCATACTTTGCCTTGCATTTTGTTTTCAATGTACATATACAGGAGACTTGGGAGGCAGCATGTTACTGGTGGAAAGCATAAAGAAATAACTGAGGAAGCCAAAAGTTGCAATTGGGAACAATGCTTTGTACATGCTCCAGTCGGTGAGCTGCAGCGGCAAATTTGATCATGGCTTGCAGAGAACTTTGAATTTCTGTCACCGAAGATGATGCCATAAGTGGTACAACTATTCAGTTAGACCTTCTTTCAACTGCAATCATGGATGGATGGATGGCTGGACTTGGTACTGCTGTGCTTCCCACAACAGATGCTTTAGGTCAGCTTCTTGCTGAGTATGAAAAGTGTTTACACATCTCAGATGCAGCATCTAAAGGTATACCTGATTCTACTTTCAAAACGGTTATTTTGCTTTTGCGAATATGAATCCTCATCTGTCATCGGGAGGCTCACATTGTGGGTCAAAAATCGATTAGGTATATTAAAAATATTTTAATGCATCTCAAACATCATAACTAAAGAGAAATGCAACATTTTGTATTTTCATTCCTTGGTCGTTTGTAGTTAAAGATATGAATTAATGCCATTTTCTTGTTATTATGATTGTCCTCTGGCAAAATGATTGCCATATTGATTGTCTAAAATTCTGTTGCTAGGAATCTTGACGATATAAGAAAATTCAGTCTTGGATTACAATCAAATGGAACAACAATTTGTTTTGGGCCCTCCGGGGGTGTCCAACAGTTTCTTTTTTTTTTTTTTTTTGAAGTTCCTAATATGATTTGTCACTGCTCAGTTAGTGCCTACACAGGCCTTGCGTATTCTATGATCCATATAGAGTTTCCTTATTACTGTGAATATGTTCCACTTTTTCATCGTAAACGTCCATTAATTGTTTGTTTTCAATCAAATGCATATCTCCATTTTCATGCCCTAACAACTGAGCTTATTTATCCTAGTAAACATGAGTTTTTGGACTAGAAGTTTTTGGTTGCATTCATGTTCACGTTTCTATCTCTTTTATCAGGATATTGCTGGAACCTTGGCAACAGAATTGGCGGAAGATGCAGCACAAGTAGCCAAGCTACGTTCTGCTCTCGAGTCTGTTGATCACAAAAGAAGAAAGGTACTCTTCTTGTTAAAAAAAACTAATTTTCAAAACCAACATACACGCACACACGCACATATATATATATATATATATATATATATATATATGTTTGCTTCTTCTTGTATTGGGCATCTGTGTGTTGTTGGTAGGTGGTTACATTTTTCACGATTGCAATTCTCTTAAGCGGTTCTCGCTTAAAAATCATACAAGCACCGGGCAGTGGACATCATTTATGTGCACGCCCTTAGGTGGTGAATTGGAACAACTAACTGGAAATCTATGGGGAGTGGGTTGATTTACTGGCTATTTAGAGCTAAGAATGTATTTGTTGTTGTTGTTGTTGTTATTGTTGTTGTTGTTGATGTTGTTGTTGCCTTTTTTTTTTCCTTTTTTTTGAGAGAGTTGGCCACCAAATATGGACTCCTGCAATTGGGCATCACTCCTTAACTACTATCGAAGGGACATTAAATCATGGAGAGTAGGAAGAATTGGGCAGTTGGTACAACTTTATCTGATTTGAAGTGTTCCTGGCCAAAGTCAGCAAAGATCCCTCCTCTTTCTCGGTTCGACAAAACCTTGAAGTTTCTTTGGTTAAATGAGGGGATTCCTAAAGAATCACTGGTCATATTCATTGATCTATCCAAACAGAGTAAGAGATCTCTATGTTGTATTGAAGTTTGGGGGCAACAAATACCTGGAGCAGTGAATTTACAGACATGATTTCATGCTATTTCTTTGGGGGATCTGCTTCAAATTACCAGCTTATTATATTGGATGTGAGTGGAATGAGTGGAGGTTTATCACCAATCAAGATCGATATTATTCAACTGGGGCATTGCCGGGTTCATGGAGCCCGTTAAATAAAATACAAACTTGTGGCGTTCTATACTTTCAGATGGATATTATTATTATGGAATTTTAAAGTAGATCATTAAAAATATTCTGGGTTATGAATATCCTCGGTTAAAGATGTTATCATTGTTGTCTGATTCGGATCAATAGACTTGATGAACTTTTGGCATTATAAGTTGCTGTGAGTTTTGGTGCCTCTCTTGATATGATGTCTATATTTCCTTCTTTTTACTAGTATTAATTTATGTAAGGAGTCAGCACCTTGGGTACTCAACTGATAACACAGGCTCTTTCGTCTCTATACAGATTTTAGACTTCGCAATTATTGCTACATTGTATCTTTCTTGTTTATTAACATCATAATCAGACATTTATAATGTTTCAATTATCTAAAAGCAGAATGCAGCTGTTACATATTTTATTTATGGCATCATTTTGTTTTAGTTTCCTTAAGAATCGAATTGTATTCTTAAGTATCCAATGGACACATTATTTCAATATTTCTTATCCAAACAGATTTTACAACAAAGGAGAAGTAATATGGCCTTACTAGCATTGGAAGATGGTGCTTCACCCATTCCAAACCCTCCAACTGCAACTGAAGATGCCCAGCTAGTGTCACTCATTTCCGCTGATGGCATATTGAAGCAAATTAAGGTTTCGCCACTTTGGCTGTGATATCTGTGTTCCATTACTGAAATTTATGATGTTGTGATTTAAGCTATACAAATATGTTTTTGTATTAGGATATCAATAGACAGTGTTCTGTGAACACTTTGACTAGAAGTAGGAAGGTGGCATTGCTTATATCTCTAGAGGAGCTTGTAGAATGGATGCCTTTGCTTCTTGACATGGATCATCCTTGTGCACAAAGGCAAATTCGTCATCTAGTGGAGGTATGAAAAATTAGCATCGAGTTATTTTTCCTTGTTGGTAGAGGGATGGTAATCTTTAGTACCCTAATATTGATTGCTTGACCTAGGTGGAATGGTTATTTCATGCATCCAATTGGTTCTAAAATAGATGAGTTGCTCTTAGATTCCATCATGCAGTAACTAATGCAGAATGGCAATAGGAGAATAGAGAACAAGCAGGAAAGAAGAGAGATGAAATCAGAGAGGAAGAGAGAACATCGGAATCGACCGATAACTTAGAGACAAGGTTCACTCAAAGTGTGCCTTTTCTGCATTTCATCTGTTCCTTCAACTTTTACTGGTTGCTTTGTGCGTCTCATGTTACAAGTGTGCCTTTTCAAATTCTTTTCGACGCTGTTCACAGTTTATGCCAGTTTAGGTTATTGATGGTCTCCCAGCAGAATTTGTGCTTGGAAAGGAGGGATGTCGAAATAATGGAAGCTATGCCATATACTCTGTCATTGTTGGCATATCAAATGGCTGTAGGATACCATGCAAAGGCTGCACCTCCAACTGTTACAATGCCTTGCTTGAAGGTGATTGATTATGCTGTATTGGTTAATAGGCCAATCAAATATGGTAATAGTGAAGAATCCTTTTTATTGGTCAATGCTGGCAGGCTATGGTTTCTGGGGATACCGGAGGAATCCTGGATGTGGCGCTCAATTTCAACACAAGCTTTTTTGGATGACAATCTCATTGGTTAGTTTGAATGTGCCTTAAAACTACCAGTTGACCATGTCGAGGTAGTGGTCCACCATTTAAAAAAAAAAAAAAATTTAAACCTATCAGCGATAGATTACCGACGGAAATATTTCCGACCTCTCAGCACAACACAACAGAATTATGTCAGTTCTACACAGGCAAAAAGCTCCTTACAGCTTGCTTTCATTACCCTCACAGGGGCCTAAATCCCCCAATAATATGCAATTGGTTCAACTGGATGTGGAGTTGAGTTTCTTTAAATATGACCGATATTCGACTCCCGCCTACTGAGAGTATCGGGCTCTCATATGTATGGAACATTCCCCGTTGGGAGACCTACCCTTCGAAAAGGAGTCACTGCAGCGGTCGGTCCGGATTAGTTAGGATGAAATTCGAATACTTGACGATATTCAAGATATGGTACCAAAAAATATAATAAAAGGCCTCCGCCCCGTTCAATTTTGCATCTCCAAAGGCCAAAAGACCTTTGCCTCACATGCATTCCACGATAATTTCACCTAGGGGTGTTAATGACACCGAGTAGTGTCACGGGTACCCGTGACACTACCCGGTCAAAGCTCGAGTCTGGGTCTCGGGCAGCTGGGTATCGAGCTCGAGCTCGAACCCAACTGTGTTGAGCTCGAAAACTCGACGAGTTATCCGAAATATTTTAATTTTTAAAAAAAAATAAATTTTATATATAATTATATATTTTTTAAAAAAAATTATATATAAAATTATATTTTTAGGTATATTTTTTAAATATATTACCTATACCACCTAATGACACTACCCGACGACATTACCCGATGACACCCGATGACACTTCGAGCTTGAGCTCGATCTCGAAAAATACAAACTCGGCGAGTTCGAGCTCGAGCTCGGGTATTATGATACCCGAGCTCGACCCGGGTGTCATAACAGCTCTACTTTCACCCTTCCAACTCTATGTTTTATACAAACTTAAACAAAACATTTTGGCACACTTACATGGAGAAACACTCCTTCGGTGTTCAAGTCCTTCAATATACAATTCTATGAAGATGCTACGGTGATCATAGAAAAGAAATTGTCTTCTTTCATTAAAATTTTTTTGCAATGGGTGGAGGTCAAAAGAAACAAGATACATACAAGCCCAACGAGGAGGGAAGACAAAAAGTAGCAAAGAGATTTCATTCCAATGTAATACAACAATTACATTTTAGGAACATCACATCCAAAGTTGGAAGTACAAGTTATACAAAAAATGAAACGCACGAGAAAGGTGGGGTGACACCGCAGTCTCGGTGACACCGCAGTCTCACCAACCACGCTTGACACAGATACGACAATTAGTCTCTTCACCGACATTTCAAACATCTCTCAACTTTGTACGCTCGCATGACCTCTCATTTAAGATACGATCGACGGTGACAAATAAGAAGACTCTCTGCTCATTTATTTATCCAAATTTTCATACATATCAAAATTCATAGAAGCAAAAGCAAAAGCAAAAATAACATAATGTTTAAATATTAAGAATACAAAGTTGTGAAGTGAAAAATATAGAGGAAACAAAATACACCATGTGGAAATTGTGGAGAAAGAGAATGATAGATTGCACCACGTTCTTTGTCTTGAATCATAGCCTTAACAAATAGGTTTGTTCTCCAACTCCACCTTTATATATTTAGTTCCTCTATTATCTTTACTCCTCACCCCAAAAAACGCCGACACTAGACCACCTGTTGCACCTAGTGCCCAGCCGTCTCTGTATGACCTTGTAAGGGGAAAGGCTTCTACCTTACAAAGGACTCGTGAAAGAAATGGGGAATGTCTTACCCAATGCAAGGTTGCTTGAAACACCGATGTAGGCCACCACGGTATTAGGTTTCCAAATACCATGATGGAACATTGCATTTGTAGTTTCCTTACTGATGGAACCTTGTATCAACAGTTCACACACCCTCTCCACACCTACACAATCTCACTACATAAAGAACCTTCTAAAACATCATGTCCATGGCAGAATGCAGAAAAATCATCATACAAAACATCACCACTATCTCTGGTCTTCAAAACCCAAACATAATTTTATTTCATACCACGAATTTACGACCATCCAACAACTGCTCTCTATTTATAACAACAAGAAGGCATATTGAATTCGATTCTCAATGATTGAAGGACATGCTTCAAAGTTGAAACAACCCATCTCACATTTAATGCCATAGCCTTCTATCCTTTGCACCCACAACCATTCTACCTTCGCGCCTTTTCCGTTTCATTAAGACATACCACTCCTACATTTTTTCACTTCACCATCGATATTTATTACATTTAATATTCAATATCGAGTCATTTCACTTACTCAAAAACGCTCTCCTCTCATGCCAATTCAGTTTCCTGATTCTTTAAATTTAACTCTACTCCTAATACCCTTCTTACGAAATAACCTTTGGAGTGGAGGGCAAATGATGGTATATGGTCTGAAGGACCATTACCATAAAATCTCAATAGGCCTACTATCATAGAGCCCACAAACCTCTCTCGATAAACAGTAAATACTATTACACCATTGGTTCTCGTTTGGCTGAAGCATCCTTTTTCTTGGTCCCGACCCTCTCAATCATTATAACTCTCGGCCACCAGATCTCTCGTTTGTTTCCGCTCCTTGTTAGATATTTTCTATCAATACGGAAGTAATTTCAATTATGCTATAAGTTTAATATATGATGATCCAATAAGAAAGAAAATTTCTAACAAATCAAAACCTTCGTTAATCTGATACGAACCTCTCTTAATCTTGGGAAAACCCTTCTCAATAGGGAAATTGATCTCAGTAATTACTCCCAATAAGGAAAGAAATTTCTGTGGCAACTTAAATTTCACTTAATTAACAAAATTTTAAATCTCTTAAAAATCTTTAATTACAATTTTTTTAATTTCAAAAGATTTTCAACAATTTCTTTACAAGGAAACTTGAGTTTCTACGCTCTAATCGTATGCATGCATGCTATATATACTTAGTACAGGCCACCAACTAGGTACGCACACTCTTACTCTACATATAGCACACAATGACTACACAGAGCAGGGGCTCTTTCAGTCTTCTATTCCCTTTATCACTCTTTCTAATTTGAGCGTCGAAATTTTCTCCACCGAAATCACTTCCACCAAGTTTTTTTGCAAGTCTTGCCCTCTACAAAGGTTCAGAACAATCAGCATCACCGGTTTTCCATTTGAGTTAGGAGGAGACTTGTTGTGGAGTCGAATTTAGCTTCAACAGGGTTACACTGTTTTTCCTCTCTTATCTCTCTCTCTCTCTCTCTCTCTCTCTCTAGTTGTGTATATGTGGAGTTTGGTTTGCTCAACATTATAGTTTTGAACTAAAATTGAACTGAAACTAAATCTTGTAGAGTCAAACAAAAACTATAAAAATGGTTTCACATTCCAGAATCGAAGCGTCCAAACTAATCCATTGGTTCTTTCTTATTTTTGGAACTAGAATTAGAATTGAAATCTTTAAAAAAACCTTGAGACTAGAACTCAAACCAAATTTTGAAAAAAAAATCATAAAAACGAGTAAAATTTATGAAATAATTTTTAAAAAGCCTAAAAAAATCATGTGAAAATTGTAAAAATTAGAAATAAATTAGAATCGAACCAGAATAAAAACCATCTTGATTTAAACTAGAACCATATTGAAGTTATATGGCTCTGAAACTAAAATTAGAATAATTATCTCGATCTCCATTCTAATGCTTATTCTTCCAAATTTGAATCGTCTGATTGGATTTAGAATCTTGATCATGTCTACATAGAATTCGGTCCACCTTCCTGAATTTACATTCACTTTAAGTTAAACCCTTTTAAGTTTCAGATGTACAACTTATCAAAATAGGCCAAAAGAGCCTCTGTGGAAAGTTCTTTGCATTTCCCAAACATATCCTAAAGAGTGCATAATTTACTTGAATAGTAATTTTGAATTTGCATAATTATTTCCTGTTGTCAAGGGTTGTGTTGGAAAATTTAGAGACCAGATGGTATTATTTTGGGGACACTTTAAGGATGTCATCCTTTCAAAGTGTATTACTTGATGGCCATATAAAAGAGCAAGGCAGGGTGTTTGTGCTAGTATGACAAGAGGAAGGGAAAAAACAGTTGAAGATTATGGCGTATAAATTTTATTAGAAGGCTTTTGCTATTATATTATATTTTATTCTATTTTAATATATTTAATTAAGATTAAAATTACATAATAATATTTTTTAAATGAATTATATTTTCTTTTAATATTTTAATATTTTTAATATATGATCTTGTCTAATTGTATATATATTTTCATATAAAGTACAGGTAGCAATAAAAAGAATAGACCCATTTGAAAGATCTCCTATTTGCATTTCTGAAAGTACTACTCAATATTTATTAATTATGATAATTTTTTTTAAAATATATTTATATATTTTTTAATAAAAAACTACAATATGTTTATAATTAACTAAAAATTAATATTGTCAAAATAATTTCTGAATTTGGAATTACTTTACAAAGCTCTTTACGGCACTCGCTTGACATATTTTTCTCTTACCGTTATTTAATTCACCTCCACGCAGTGACGTAAACTCTGGTGCTATTATTAAAGAGAAAAGGGAAAACAGGTTTATTTTAATAAGTATTTTAAAGTCATTTGCTGACATGTTTATGTACTATTTATAATATTTATCTTTATATTTTAAAAAAATATATATAATTCAAAATACATATTTTGAATTTTGATACAAAAAGCATAAATTATTTTCAAACTATTAGAGGAAAAATAAAGTAAACCAGTGATTTTAATCCTTGCTATTTAAAAAAAGGTTAAACAGATTAGTATTTTTAATATAGTTTTCTTATTAGAAATATTTTAAATATAAAACAAATAAATGCTCTTAAGAAAAAAAAGTCTTTTTATTCATACAAATTAATTTCTTTTTTTTTTTTTTTAACAAACTTACAAATTTAAAAGAATTATTTATCTTCATCTTATAAGGAAAAAAGTAATATACAAAGAAAATCAAAGAGAAAGTTAGAAATCGGTAAAATTAAAATATTCATTTTTATGTTATAATTTAAGGAACAAATATTATAATTTTTAGTACGATAAATTATATTTAGATTTATAATTTTAAATTATATATATATATATATATATTTTTTTTTTGTTTCTTAAATTTTAGAAGCAGTGTCCCTCTCACCCATCCTTTGCCGCGGTAGGGTAATAGAAATGACACAAAATTTTTTGTTCGGTAATGATAAGTGTTTTTTTTGTTAACTATGAATTTTTAAATTTGTAAATAAAAATTGGTTTATAAGTCCAAAATTATTGAAAAAACCATTTTATATATGTATATATAAATATCATCATGAAGAGAGAGATCTGTGCCACCAAGTGCCAACCGTATGACACTTTAGCATAGCCCATTCTTTTTATCACTCTCCGGTATCGTTTTCCTTCCTTTTTTGGTAAACAGTGTCGCCCACGCGCACGCGCACAGACATCCACGCTCTCTCTCCTTATGTCCCTCTCAGTCGCAGCTGACTCTTATTCTCTTTTCTGATCTCCACTCTCCACCGCGGGTTGAGAGACTCTCTCTCTACAAATTAAACGCAGAGTAGAAAGAGAGAGAGAGAGAGAGAGCAAAAATGGAGGAATCAAGGAAGGAAGGAGAACGTCTGCTAGGTCTAGCCGAAGAACTACTACGTTTCCGAGATTTCTCCAACAGCCGAAACTATGCGCTTAAAGCGAAACAGTGCAACCCTAGTTTGCACTCCATCCCTCAACTTCTCGCCATTGTTGACGTTCTTATCGCTTCTCAAGTTCGCATCAACAACCACAAAGACTGGTACGCCATTCTCCAAGTCGACCGAAAAACCCAAAACCCCGACTCCATTCGCCTCAACTTCGAGAAATTGCTCTTCCTTCTAAGCCCTAGCAAGAACAAGTTCCAATTCGCTCACGAGGCAAGCTCACTCATCATGGATGCTTGGTCTGTGCTGTCCAATCCAACCCGGAAGTCGCTTTATGACAAGGAGCTCGATCTATATGCCGAAACGGCGAGCGATTCTGAGTTCGAGAAGATGAGTTCTAGGGTTAGTGGTGGACAGAAAATTGTGGATAGTGGTGGAGAGAAATTTGGGGATGACGAAATGACGTTTTGGACTGCGTGTCCGTACTGTTTTTACATGTATGAGTATCCCAGGTTTTTTGAGGATCGGTGTTTGATGTGTCAGAATGAGAAATGTAGAAGAGGGTTTCATGGGGTTCCGATTTCTTTGCCGCAGGAAATGATTTCTGGGAAGAATGATTGTTATTATAGTATAGGGTTTTATCCAATAGGGTTCTCAGGACATAACCCTAACGCTAATTCTGATTTTGGGAAGAGTAATCTGAACTGGACTCCTGTTTTTCCTCTATTTGCATGTGGACAAGGCGTAGCAGGGGAGAGGGCTGGTGGGGGTGGGATGGGTCCAAATGGGTCTGAAGAGAATGAAGAGAGTAGCTTTGTGGAGGTTTCAGGTCAAAATGTGAATGAGAAGCAAGCTGAAGCAGGTCCCTCTAATGTGGGAAGGCCGACGATGAGGAAAAAAACGGTGGCGAAGAATTCGAGGACATGGATGCGAAGAGGGTTTAGGGGTAGGAGACAGGAAGGTGTGGATGTATCAGGAGAAGGACGACCAGATTTGAATGTTGATGAAGGAACGGAGACAGGGAGTGAAGAAGAGGGTGGTACGGAAAGAGTGCAGTTCTATGATGCATTAGATGACATCTTTGTGGGTTTTCCGACATTCCCTGATTAAAGTTGAGGGCCTCTGTCTTCTGGGTTTGGTAATTTATATAATCCTCTTTCTGTAAATATGGTTATTAGGTCTAACACTGGATTATTGCAGGAAAGTGGCAGCCAGAATTTTTGTCACTGGTTTCTTTTGTATTAACTTGAGACGGAAATGTAAATCCTCATATTTTGGTTTTTGCTGTTCTTTGTTGTGCCTTTCCATCCAAAGTTTCTAGCTGCTTGTGTCCTTAAAAAGGTACGAAGGAGCTGAACTGCAACTGCAAGTCAATATATGAAATTTTACTATAATGTGACAGGGCAATGCTAGTTTCTTAACTTGTAAAATGGAAGGAGCCCACCTGTGAAATCTAACTTTGCATGCTCGAATTTAAGAGAACGATAGAAGTAGCTAGGCTATCATGCATGGTGTTTTTGTTGGTTCATCTTGTGCTGGTACTTGGCTGGATCTCTCAATACAGCTCCTCTTTTTACTCTTGCTATGTTGTATATGCATCACTAGTTCTAGTCCTATAAATGTATCTGAAATCCTTGCTTTTTCATCATCTGCTTCTATGCACATCAGATTTTCTGCCCAACCCATTTTCTCCATCGAAATATTTTCTTACTATATATTGTACAGGCATTGAAAATCCCAGTAGCCAAAGAAAAGCAGTCCATCAACTGCAGTGTATGCTTCTATTTACCCGTTGATACATGCTCTCAACATCTACGAAACCTTTCATTTGAGAACTGCTTCATTTTGGTTAATATGAAAAAATTGATGTTTGTTTGTTGTCTCACAAAACCTCTAGTATTAGAGCTTATGGCTGTATAAAGCAAGTTGGTGAGCTTTGTTTCTAGTCTTTCTCTAAGTTGATGTTTGTACTTTAACTGGGTTATCTGGCCTCTATCCTGATTTTTTCCCTCTTTTACTTCAACTTACACCGTCCTTGAGCTTTTAACTCCAATCATTCTTCTTTGTGCTTGGACATCCTGTTAAAGTTTGGGTGCCTTGCTATTGTTTGAACCCACCCGATCCTTGCCTGCCCCTGTTCCTTCCCACAAGTGCCGAGAAACCGGGAAGCATTTTCCAATGATGATAAATTAGATAAAAGATTATGAAAGTTTTTTCTTACATTATTCCATGGACAACTTAATTGTCCTCCGTTGCTCTATAATCCAAATGTTATAATGCAAAGAAAATTTTCAAAATGTTTTTCATTTTTAAAACTATTTTATAGGTTAAATTAATTAATATTTATATCAAAATTTTAATATTTTTATATTTACATATTTTTCATATTTAATAAATTATTTATTTATTTATTTATAATTATAATTATAATTTTTTATAATATTTATTTTATGATTAATAATTATATATTTGATGATTTAGATTTTTATTATAAAAATGGTTATTCTCTTATTTTCATTAAATAAGTAACATTTATATAAAAATCTTTATATTTTTTATATTTATATATTTATTTATATTTTCGTTTTATATATTTTTACGAAATGTTTTTTAATCTCATTTTGTAATCATTTTGTCTCCGTGTTAATAAACATAAATATATCACATTAAGCTATACTACATCCAATCAAATCCGATCAAAATCTGTAACTATTGTTTATATTAAAACTATTGTTTATAGTTAAATGTCGTGATAATTTTAAGTTGATTCAAATAAATAAGGTTCTCATGTCAATTGGCCTTCAAGATACGTGAACTTCCGTCACCTTTTTATCGAGGTTGTTAACGGCAATTACCGACATTTGTTTTTATGTTTACCGTTAAAAAATAAATAATTTACTTATTTTCTAAAAAATTTCCTCAAAAGGTTAATTTAACGTCAAAACCAACACATATTAATCAACCAAATATTATCATCGTTGAACCTTAGCATAGCAATGATGTTTTGAACCGACACTTATCGGTATAGGTGAGAAAAGTACTTTCGTCCCTTAATCAGGTTAGAAGTTTGACTCTCCCTGAATATTAAAAAAATAATATTAAGAGACCTTTTTCTCAAATGAATCCCAAACTCAGGTCGGTCCGAATTAATCAGCGTGAAATCTCAGATATCACACGGTGACCTAGCCAAAAGACCGGAAAAAAAAAAAAAAAAAAAGTAAAGCTGTTTTGAAAGACTTTGCCGGAAGACTTGAAGAGTTTTAATAAGTGATTAATTTTTTTACGGTACATAAGCAAGACAAATAATTTAATTAAAAATTATTACATTAAATAAAAATAATATTTTATATTAATCATATGGTAAAATTAAACCCTATGTAAAATCAAAAATTCAAATCAAACTTCTTTTTTTAACATTTGTTTTTATGATTTTACTTCGATAGAAGTAACAGTTTGAGATTTGAGTATTTATAGAGATACAGTGAGTTTCTTTACCATTTATTTGAGAAATTAATAGACAATCGATCTAATAAATAATAATATTAATTTCTTTAATTAAATCTCGAGTTCAAAATTTATGAAAAAAAAAATTATATTGGGAGCATTTCTCCTAAATTGGGTCCAATAATGCTTGAATCGGATTAATCAGAATATGATTTCGAATATCAGTTAATCCAATATAAAAAAAAATCTATTTGAGAATATTTAGTTTATCTTAAATTTATTTTTTATTATTTATGATATATTTTCTAAAAATTATATAAAAAAAATCTTATTAGTAGGACTAAAATTTCTGCATTACAAATTATAATTTTCATTGAATAAATAAATTTTAATATGAAAAATTCGAAATCCCTACTAATTATTTTTTATACCAATTCACACTAAATATTAATTTAATTTAATTTCCAATTTACAAAAAGGGGCCCTTGCGGATGTAACTTGTTCAAGAAGAGAGGCGGCTCCAACGAAAGAAAACAAAACAAAAAAAAAAAAAAAAAAAAAAAAAAAAAAAGACAAAAGCGAAGTTGATAGAATTGGAGAAGGGAAAAATGGGTGAGGGTGAAGGCGAGTCGCCACCGTCCGATTCGCTGCCGGCCGAAGAATCGTCTCCGCTGTCGCTACCACCGCCGCAGGAAGAGAAGCCATGGCATGCTACAATCACGGAGGATCTGCCTCGCACGGTCATGGAATCAACAGACTCCGCCTTGCGCTCTGCTCGGACTCTTCAGCACAACTCTTCTACACATCTTCGCAATTTGCGCGTGAGTTCTTCTCCTTCTTCAGTCACTAGGTTTTAGTTCGTTAGTAGAAACTTGTGTAGTTCAATCCACGACTTTTGATCAAATTTTCTCGGATTGAAATAGTGGTTTATCCAAATTCTCCAGTATATTGCAATAAAATTAGAAAATCTATTGAATTGGAAATGCGGATTGTTTAGATTATACCCTAGATATTGATTAGTCGTAGCGTGTAAGTTTTGTTCTATCTCGTATACTTAATTCTTCAGAAATGGGATCATACTACAGTGAAAAATGAAGCAAACGTCCCCCGGGGGGGGATCAATTCTTCCAATTTTAGAGATGTTCATTTCTGATGCTGTTGTTTTCTTGCCCAAGATTTGGTATTTGGTGAGTGGAGGAGGATAATAGAGATGGTAGAGAGATGCAATCTTGATGCAAAGAGTTTCAGTGACCTGTTGCCTTTGTCCTATCTTGGAGCCCCACAAAAGAGCTCCAATTTTCAACTCTCTCCTTCTTCAAGAACTGGGAGAACAGATTAATATACCAACTTCTTGTTCAAATCCTTTAAATAGTTACTCGATGCCATATATCTTGCACATTAGAGAAAGAAGATTTAAGAGCCATTGAGCAAGAAGATGGCTCTTAATAAAGACGGATCACAAGTGGCTTAAGAATGCACTAAAAGTTTTAAGGGATAATGACTATGAAAGATGGTCTGCATATATAGCACTAGTTATCCCAACAAGTTAATGTGTTTCTCTACAACTTCAAGAAGAGTTTTAGAACCTAGGTGTTATGCATAACTTGTTTAGATCAGTTATTTCTAGGTTCCATAAAATTAAGGTGAATGTTAATAGTTTACGTTTCAAACCGACTGGGAGGCTGGTCCACTTTCCAAGAGGTTGGAGGTGTCCCTCTTCTCTAGAGTGTTAACCATATGATGGTCGTATATTGCCTTCTTTATGGCTTCCTTTGACATATTGTGAAATGTCACTAGAATTACTTAAGTTTGATTAATTAGAATTTTGCTCTAAAAGAAATAGATATTCTGAAATGTCACTAGAATTAATTTTTTAATTCTTGAAGTTCTGATCAAGTTACATAAAATATCCCTATTTATAGACTCGTGGATAATTCTAAAATTGACTCTCAATTTCAAGTTTTCAGTGATATTTTGCCTACCTTTCAACTACTAAGAGATCTGCATTCTCAACCACTTCCTTGAATAGAAATTTGATTAATTAGAATTCTGTTTTAAAAAATAGATATTCTGAAATGTTACAAGATTTAATATTTAAATTCTTGAAGTTTTGATCAAGTTACATAGAATATCGCTATTTGTAGACTCTTAGATAATTCTAGAACTGATTCTCAATTTCTAGTCTTAAATCACATTTTGACTGCCTTCCAACTACTAAAACTCCTTGAATCCTCAACCATTCTTAAATGACTTATTAATTATTTTTACAACTACTCACTTTTCCCACTATTTTGATTAAGACTCTTTAATAACAAATAAAGATTTTATTATTATTATTATTATTATTATTATTATTATCATTATTTCTTCATCATTGTGTGTGGTTTGTGCAAAATCTACCCCCTTCAGTTTGACCTTAGGCCTTGACTCACCCTTATTGGACAAACCTCGGAGGAAGCCTTAGGCTTTTAGAGCATTGGATTCTCACCAATGTTTAATAGGCATTGGAATGGTTGTTGTTGGATTTTCAGGCTGTGAAATTTAAATAGGAAAAAAGGAATATTAAGACCTTTATGAATTCCATTGAGTTTTTTGTTACACACCGGAGAAAGGTTAGATCTTATTATTAAGCAAGCAATTAAATTTTTCCTTTTTCTAAGAGCCTTATCTTGATTTGCAGGATCTAATTCCAGAAATGAAATCCCAATACAAAATCTATGAAGATGCTTTCTTTACAAAAGTTGAAGGTAATTTTTCAGGCTTTGGATTTTTATTTTAAGATCAATGAAATTAATGTGTTTGTTATATTTGTTGTTGTCTTTTTGTTAGTTTTCTTCTATATATATATATATATATATATATATATATATATATATATATATATTTTTTTTTTGGATTAAGATTGAAGGACATGATTTTATTTGGTTTTGCATGAATATCTTCTATAAAGATAGGAAAATAAAACAAGAAAGCAAAGGAAAGGGCAAGTTAAGGGTTTTATCGGTCACCTCTGCTCCTAGATTCATGCTTGATTGTTGAGGTCATATAGATCTTGTGTTGGTATAGTCCAATTGTGAAAAATATATTAAAAAAATTTGGAATTTTCTTATCATCACTGATCTCAAACTCTTTGGAGGTTACAATTTTTCAATTTATTATCTGATAGTTCTCATACTTGGTCTGAAAGATAGATCTAATAAGGACATGACTTTTATGATCATATTTTGTTTAAGGATGTGATCGGACAAGTTTACTACATGAAGTTGCTTTATTAAGTTGATGCAGCGAGCCTTAGTTTATCCATGTGAACATGGTTTTCGCAGATGAGTTGATAAAAGCAAAAGAGCATCCAGCTTTGGCTGCTGGAGTAGCTTTTACAGCTGGCCTTCTCCTTATGCGAGGTAAGAGATTTTTATTTTGTGTTTTCTCCAGCATCACATCAGCAATAAAGCACATTTAGAAAACAAGGAGAAATTCTTATTGAATTATATGTATATTTTTTAAGGTTCTAGTCCAACATACTTAACGTGCATTCTTTAAAGCTGCACATAGTGGAGCTCATATTCACCTGTTGATAAATAGAGTTTTGAATTCATTTTTATGATGCCCATTTGTTACATTTTTATCTCTTATTGTGTTTGTTACCCCCAAACTTTTACAGTTTATACTATGCTATTTTTTGTTGCTCTTCATGAAGCTAAGACTTAAAACTATACTTTATGATTGGTTGAGTCACAGATTTTCAATAAAAAAGATATCGAATTTGTTGAGATGAATTATCTACTAGGTTACAACAGTTATTGTTCATCAAGAAAAAAGTAAGAACATGTTTTGGAGGATCTTTGGGGATGAGTAAGTAAAGCCCTCCAACTAACATGAACATTGCAATGTGTAGGTGAACCGGTTTCTTTTTTCTTTTTTTTTTTAATTTAATTTTCTGGTTTGGGTAAAAATTTCTGTGTTCTTTTAATGTGGTTCCTGAACCTGCTAAAATGAGTCTGTAAATGATTTTCCTTAATGTTGGATGAAAATTGATGATGTGGCGGTGAAATTTGATACTTTTGTCTTAGTTGACAGAAAAATGAGTAAGTGGAATGTCAACTGACTTCACTTAGAGCCTTTATGCCTCATAACCAGGGAGATACCCTATTTACCATACCACTAAACTAGAAATTTTACATTTCACCCTCTATTATTCTACATTGGATGCTATTTATCCCCCTTTCTTGTGAATTTAATCAAGAGATGTAGGACATAATGGCCATGACATCAAAACTCATCCCAAATTTAACAAAAATTGATTCAGTTTCACTGTTTGGATAAATTTAAGATACATAATTGAGCAACAGTAATGAAAAGTTCAAGTACCAATTTTATTTTTCATATAAGTTGGAGGGCCATTACTGCACTTCTTTTGATTTTAAGACACTATGCAGTTCGTTTTTTGTTTTCTCCACCTATTTCTGGATGGGGATGGGGCTCCAGAAAAGCTTCACAAACCTAGGAGAAAGCTAAGCCTATATTCTTGTTGAACCTGGAGTAAATTCTGGTTTTATTGATTTTATTCAATCCCTAGATATCCATACTTCTAGATGTAGATATCTTACAAATGATTAGACCCCTTGTTATTCAGGCAGAGGAGGTTACTAGAGAAATATTACCAGACTTTTTATTCTGTTTATATTTCTCTTGTAAATATGGCATTTTTGCATTGCAGTCGTGCAATAAAGTTCTAAGGCATAAAGTGTCTTTTTCTGTGGTCTAGCCTTGGATCTGAGATCTAATGACCAACTCTAGGACAATTATTATGCATGAGTCAGGCTCAGGCACTAGTTCCTCGAAAATAAACCACCTTGGAAAAAATTAATAATAACAATAATGGAACAGCGCTACAACTTTCACATTTTGTTTTTCTTCTTCTTCTTCTTCTTCTTTTTTTTTTTTTTTTCCTTCTCTTTTTTTTCTTTTGGGAAAAAAGCATAAACTCCTGGGACAGAGCCTGCCTCATGGTGCTCTCTGGTTGGTCAGTGGTCAAGACAAGTTGTAAAAACTAGAACTTTGTAAATGGTAAAAACTAAATGTAGTGCAATTTAAGCTTGTAATAGGGCAAGAGATTACCAAAAGGCTGTTCTGCAGATTCCGTCCAGTACTTGTGTACAACAATTGATGCATAATCTTAAAAATATTTTATCAGTGATATGCCCATTCTCATTCTTGTCCTTGAATCAAGATAAGTATGAGGATTGAATAGGTTGCTGAAGATTACCTTCTGAAAAGAGGTCTGGAAGAGTATAAATAACTAATGTCTAAATACTTGACCAAGGGAAGCCAACTGAGATTTTCTCAAACCCAATTCCAAGCATAATGGATTTATTGGCTAAACCATCTTCATATTGTGAAATTTTTAAAGTTGAGAAGTTGAACTAGATTAAAAAGCTTTAGAATGGTGCTTGGTCAAAGTAAAACATCCAATCAGAAGTCCCCAAGATGCATGTCTTAAGATGGGAATGACATGAAAAATTTTAAGAACTTCACCCTCATTGATCATTGCTATGTTTTGAGCCTCTTGTGAACTGCAACCTAATATCTTCACTTCCTCCCCCTGGAAACAAAAAAAAAAGGATTTAATGTGCTCGTGCAACTTGAGTTTACAATGGTTTGCAGCTTTTTCTGATCCCTGGTCTTTATGCTGCAATTTTGTCACCCTACTAGTTCATTTTTTGCTTTCTTGAAATGTAAGAAATGCTTTACTACAGGCCCCAGAAGATTCCTCCATCGTCAAACATTGGGCAGATTCCAAAGTGAGGAGGTACCTTCTTTAGCCTCCATGCATGAGATGGAAATGTTGGTTTAACTTTCTCTTAGTCTAATTTTTAGTCCCAAGCTGAAAATGAGTCCTAGAGCTGAGAAGAATGTGAAAGAATTGAATCTTTCTGAAGCAACTTACTGAAGCAACGTTTAAAATTTTACTTTGACGATTCCTTGTGCAGGCTAAGTTTGTTAGGGCTGAGAAGAATGTAAAAGAGTTGAATCTTTCTGTTGATTTAATGAAAAAGGAGAGCAAAAAGTTGCTTGAAAGAGCAGCTCTTGCAGAAAAGGATATGATACGTGGAAACTCTGAGCTAAAGTAGAAATGCTCTGTATTCTCCTGAACTTGTGATTGGTTGCAATTTTAAGCATATCTGTATTTGATTATCTATTGAATCATATATAGGGATGCTGGAAATCAAATTCTACGGCTTGCTAAATCAGTTTGCAAGGTTGAAACTCAAGTTGCCAGTATGTAAAACTAATTGAACTTCATTTGTTTTGTATTGAATACTCTCTCTCTCTCTCTCTCATGGCAATTTGTATTCATTCTGTTGCATTTTCTGTAGGTTTGATGGATGGCCTGAGAGAAATCCCTGGTAGGGATGCACTGAAACTTCGAGCAGAGGCAAGTTAAATTAACCCATGTTGTCCAATATTATATATTATACAATCATAATGATTTGACCATTATCATGCCCTTATCAAGTTTACATCTCTAACGATGTAATTTGCAAGGGCTGTGCAGTTGAACAGATGCAGACATTTTTTCTTTTATTTACTTGTAATTTTTTTCTTTCTAATTATCAGGTTGCTTCTCTGTCATCCCTTTTGGGACAGCAGAGGATTGCTCTGAACAAAAGAATTGTGAAGATTTCTGACTTAGGAGTTCCAGTTTAATCAAGTGCCTCTCTATACCTTTAGAGGCAATTTTTGGTTCTCATGCAGAATTTGTAGTTCTTTTTCTATTCAGAAGATGAGGGAATTTTGCACTAGTTTACAATCTGGCATTTCCTTGCCTACTTGAGTTGTGGTTTGAGGCTTCATCATGGTTTCATAATTAAACTTGTCAAGTGGGATTTGGTTGTACAACAAAACTGCCATTTTCTTATGCTGTACATTTCCATTACCCGCAAAGGCGTGGTTAAAACATTTCGACCGTATAATCTCAAGCTGATTCTTATTTCCTGTTTTCTGCTATTGGTAAGCAAAAATTATCAGCAAGTATTTCAGCACCAGAATAGCTTGATTGGGATGCACTCAGAATACATCCTAATAAGAAAAGATCCATGACCTACATAGCTTGTAAGGCACTCGTTCTTGCTTTACAAAATTTCAGCAGGTTATACTTTGCCATCCATAGCATGTTCTTATTCGTGATTTTCATCTATGAAATTCACTTATGTCGGAATAACCATGCCCTCAAGACAGGAAATACAGATAACAAAATTGTTACTGTGATTTTTTTTTTTTTTGATATAAAAGAATCTTTATATCAAAAAGAATAAAGAATACATAGGCACCAAGATAAATCCTGGGAAACACAAAATTATCAACCCATACAAATGATTTAAAATTTTGTCTCAATTGACGGTAAAACTATACTACCAAATGTCGCAATGACTCGCGGTGGTAATTGACACTCACCTATCTTTTTGTTGCTCCTCTCCATCCATATATAGGAAACATTTGAAAACCCTACTCTGTCGAAACAGATGCCATGATCAAGAGATATGAAAGGTTGTAGGAACATGATTCACCCCGATCAATCTCCATACCTCCCTTGAGAAGAAACATATGAAGAAAAGATGATCAAGAGTCACTCTTTGACAAGCATAAAGATGGCATGTCAATCCCTTGAGAAGAAACATATGAAGAAAAGATGATCAAGAGTCACTCTTTGACAAGCATAAAGATGGCATGTCAATGAGGTCGAAAGCCTAAGCCTAAACAAAAATCACTTGTCTGAATATGCTTCCTGAAGACTAACCACATGAAAAAAGCAAATCTAGGAATCACTCCCAGATACCATACCAAATCTACCCGCTGAACCTGATGGTGAGAACATCTGAGATGTCTCCAAGTTGACATAATAGAAAACCCCTCAGTGGAGGTGATTGTCCACACAATCCTTTCGCATCCAATAGTGGACAAGAAATAAGCATTCGGAATAGTCTTTCAAATATAGTTAAAAAGGATCTCATAGATCTTGAAATCTGCTGCTTAGTACCCTGAATATACTCTGACCAGAGAGTGCTGGAAAATACATTCTGTACAGTACACCTACTAGGTAAACCTAATCTATCCATAGTATGCCTCCCAAAGACCTCTATCGATGGTCCTATAGGCAACCAGACATCATACTAGAATGTGATGCAACTACCATCACCCATTCTCCATACCTCAAGGTCACGAACCAAATGCCAAAGAGATAGGAGTGTTTCCTGCATACCCACGAACATTTGACCAAAACACGAACATACCAAAAACTATGACCTCGAAGCATGTATGTCCTCACCCATCAGGTCTAGACATTATTCTCGAAGTCTGAAAGAAGGTGCCAGATATGCTTCAACTAAGCTACTCTATTCCAATCTTTCACTCGCTTCAACCCAAGCCCCACTCCTCCTTAGTTCGACAAACAAGGAACCAAGCTACATTGGCCTTATGGCAGTCAAGAGATGGATCAAACCATAAGAACCTGAATATAATCTGCTTAATCTTCTTATATACTGCCTTTGGAAAGAGGAATATATAAGACTAAAAAGTTTGAATCGAGAAAAGTATAATACTAACCAACTACAGCCAATAAGCATAAGATAAATGTCTACTCGTACAGTGTTGAATCTGACCTGTCACTCATTGTACAAGTTGAACACAATCCATAGCTGAAATTCTGGTTGACAAAAGAGGAACCCCTAGGTATCTGACAAGTGACCCTGCTAAAACTCTGATGTTCTGAAAATGTCTTCCCTAACCCTTTGGTCAACCATACCAAAAAATATCTCACTCTTCTGGGGTTTCATCCACAATCCAAATAAAGTCCCAAACCGTGTCAGTAAATTCAAGATACACTGCACAAAAGACAAGCTAACTTGAGATAAGAGTATCAAATCATCTACAAAACACAAGTGGAAAAGACTCACCTCCTTAAATCTCCAATAGTACTCAAATGTTGGTCCCTTGGTGCCAAGCCCGAAAATACCTCCATAACCATCACAAAAAGCATAGACGATAGAGGATCCCCTGCCAAAGACCTTTCGAACTCCAAAGGAAATCTGTCAGCTCCCCACTAACCGCCATCGCGAAACTCACGGTCAAAACACACTCCATGATCCTCTTGATCAGCCAGATAGGAAAGCTAGCATACTCCAGCACAAGTCTAAGAAAATCTCACTCCATCGAGTCATATGCTTTCATGATATCCACATTTGTCGCACATTTGGGGGAACCACAATTTAGGTGATACCCATAAAAGAGCTCATAAGCTAATAAGATATTGTCTCCAATCCTCCTATCCCTCACAAAAGCAGACTGCTCACTACCAATGATACTCGTTAGTACCTGACTAACTCTCGCTATAATAATTCTGGATATATACTTATAAACCATATTACAGCACGAGATAGGCTAAAAATCGGTTAGTGATGTTAGGTTATCCTTCTTCGAGATAAGTGAAATGATGGTATCATTCACCTCCCGAAAAAGTCGCTCATGTGCAAAGAAATCTAACACAACTCTAGTAACATTAGAACCCATGGTATCCCAACTGGATCAGAAGAACTTAGCACTGTTCCCATCAGACCCGAAGCCTTATACATGCCCAGTAAGAGCATAGCTCCTCTCACCTCTATCTCTGTTACCAGTGCCTCCAAAGCATGAATCCAATCCTCAAACAATATACCCAGAAGCAAAGGTGTGATAAATTTAGGATCCAACCATCTAGCTCTACATCTGCTCGTAAACAATCCCCGAAAATAACTAACTGCCTCCTATCTGATATCAACCGGATTGGATATTCACGTGTCATCCTCCATGACTAATAACAAACAGAATTTTGGTTGTGCCTATGCCTCACCATGCCAAAGAAGAATGTAGTGTCCTGATCCCCCAACTGAAACCATCAAACCCTAGCCTTCTGTCTCTATATACTCTCTTCCATACTCTAGAGTCTATAGTAGCAAGAAGCAGCTATCCTCACCTTATCACCCAAATCACTCCCAGCTCTATCTAATAACATCTCCTGTTGTATTCATACAAGTCTCTCTTGGGTTTCTTAAACTCTCATAAACAAGTCACTGTATTCCTGATGGTTCAGCTGTCTCAATTTGAGTTTTAGACCCTTAAACTTCCTATACAGATGATACATCAATGTAATAAAATAAGCCTCCACTCAAGCCTCCAATATAATATTGTGTCACTGAGGATGATCTATCCAAAACTCAAAAAATATGAATGGCATCCTCCTACGTGGATCCCCCTGTAATTGAACCAGAAATGGAGAGTGATCCAAGTCATCCGGAGGAAGAAATACTAGCTCAGAAAAAGAATAAGAAACCAACCAAGATGAATTAATCAATACCCTGTCCAATTTTCTCATAATGGGATACGCAGTCTGCCTATTCCACCAAGTGAAAAAGGTCCGCAAATATCTCAAGTCCTCCAACCCTGAGTATCTCATATAGTCATCCAAGACCGAGTTAGCCGTTGACCAGCTCAAATTACACCCACTCCTCTTAGATGGCCATATGACCACATTAAAATCGCCGAAAACATACCATGGGTTAGCCACAACCCTACCTTGAGTTCTCAAGAAATACCAAAGAAGCCGACGATTTCCTATCTGATTCGACTCATACACTATAGTAACATCACAGCAGACATTGAATTCTGAAATGAATCCACTGCATCTCACAGTATAAGACATCCACCCCAACCTCCAATAGGTCTCAACTCAAACAGATACGCTAAGTAGAGTTACCCGCCCAAGCAACAATATATCACATATGAGGTAAAAGAGACTGCTAAATATGTCTCATTAGAAGATCTCACCCTTGCTTCTAAAAAACCTACCAGCTGCAAACGGTTGTGCAACACAAAAATCCTTGCAGCACGGATATGAATAGGGTCATTCAAATCTCATACATTCCAACATCATATCATTTGGAATGAAATATGAGGGAACACACCCCTCATACTCAGTGAGAGTCCTTCCCCCCTTTTAAACTTCTTACCACCAGAGTAATAGGACACATGAAGAACTCGAGCGGGGAAAATTGTGAGCTATCGCTCACCACAGAACCTGACTTTGCTAATACATTTGAGTCAACTCCTCCACAACAACTTGCGGGTCTGATATCACTCGGTATACTCGGAACACTATCACAGGCACGCAAGGTCTCACACTCTCTAAGATCTGATGAATCTGCAACAAAAGCTGGAGTCTCCTCCCTAACCACTAGAGCAAGGCTGACATCCAATTCTAGTAAACTATCTGTATGGTCCTGAGTCTCCTCCCAGATAACAAAGAACGACTATCATCTATTTGAGGTGCTACTGAACTTTGATCATCTCCCCTTACCTCTTTAGTAATTGGAGTCTTGATGTCTCTGACCTCGTCACCTTGGTTTCCTAGCCCTACAAATAATTTGGAAACCCTAGGTATCTATCCTATGACTAACCGACTCAGAAAATCTCGTCCTATCCTGAGTGGGGGTTTCTTTGGTCATTTAGCATGATAATATCCAAAAACCAAACAATCTTCATACCTACGCGAAGTGTAAGAATATTTCATCCTAACATTAAACTCACTCCCATTAGGAAGAGTGAACACTACCTCCCTAAGAATAGGACTTCCTATATCAAACTCAACAAAAACCATGACATACCTAACTCTAGTATGTGATATCATAATAAATCGTCCATGGATAACGGTTTCCCAAATACAAAAGCCACATAACTCAACCCGCACTTATTGTAAAGAACCATAGGCACATTATATAATAGCAACCCTCCTAGGCTTGTACTCAGTGATAGACATAACCGTAGTAAACCGACCCAACAAAAGGAACTCTAAAGATATGCTATGGACTGCTCTCCAATATTTCCTGAAAATACTTATTTGAATTAAATTTCAGTATAAATAGTCACAGTCCAATCATGACAATCCCAGTGATCCCCGACCTATTTTACAGTAATACAGTAATTCTGTCTATATCCTTAAGCGACAGCTGTCGTCCAATGAGATTTCAAACTAGTGTAAATTCATAAGTTTAGCACCTTCGCCAACCAAAGATTCAGAGATTGCAAAACTTACCCTTTCATTGCCAAGTAAAACTCTCGTGAGAAAGTGACCTCCCATGCTAACCCTTGTGATCCACGGGGTCAATCCCTCTACCGCTGTCAGCCCTAACTCTCACCGCAATTGCATAGCTCAAAAACACCTTTGGTAACGATGGGTCGTCCCCCATCAGTCTACTGTCAACTTTCGCTGGATCAAACAAAGAGCAAATTTTTTTTTTTTTTTGGGTTAATGTGAACACTAACCGGTTTGAGGGAACCGGATTAGTGTGAACAAAACCTTTCCCTTTTTTTTTGGGGGGGGGTGTTTAGGAACCACGGAGGTGTGAACAGTCACGGAACCCTAATGTTCTATTCTTTGTGATCTGCCGACACACCTTCCACCGTCCATTGTGATCCACCGGTGACGCCGCCGGAAGGGAAAATTAATTGCCGGGGAAGAGTAAACAGGGGATGGCGATGCTGGATCCAACGATCGATTCCAATTTCTCCTCCCCATTTTAAACTTCGCTTCTGTCGTTCCGTCAATTTCAGCCGGTGGTGATTGTCGACGACGATGATGGTCCTTGTAGTCGATGGATCTTGATGTTCCCCCGACGATTAACAACGGCTTTGTCTGCGATGATGATTCCTGCTTGCAAGTTCCTATCATCTTCTTTGTGGCCGATGTGAACGAATCGACGACGACAATAATTCGACAGTTTTGGCTCCTCTGTCCGCCTACAAGCCGTTCTTTCTCCGCCTTTGAGGTCGTAATCGGCCAATCTAGTGGTAGGAAAACATGTCCCGGTCGGTGGCTGCGGCCGCTGCGCTGTGGTGATGGTGGTGATGCGACCGAAAAGGTGGCAGAAGAGTAAAATTGTTCGGTTTCGCCGCTGTTTTTATTTTTTGTGTTGTTACTGTAATTAATTTCA
The DNA here is from genome assembly GCA_033439265.1 of Dillenia suffruticosa. Taxonomy (NCBI): domain Eukaryota; kingdom Viridiplantae; phylum Streptophyta; class Magnoliopsida; order Dilleniales; family Dilleniaceae; genus Dillenia; species Dillenia suffruticosa. The sequence goes on from JAVTVX010000027.1 coordinate 8,498,613, forward strand.
GTCGTTAGGCACAGCCATGCTTCGCCTTCTGCAACCTTCTATAACAAAAGATTTTAATCAAAACCGAACATTTGAAAATCGCAAACAAACACTTTGTAATTCCAAACAACCCTTTTTTGGCCACTGACTATGCAAAGGTATTTTATGCATTTATGGGGCAAATATATTTAAATCTAAATACTTTCCAAGCTTTTGTCACCGACAAGTGTTTCACTTCTATGAGATATGTACGGAAGTAACCTTAAAAAAATAAAAAAAAAATTTAAAACAATCCTGAGTGGGAAATACTTTCGTTCCTAATCTATATATGTCGCGGATTCAACTGATAATATCTCCCATGCGCTCCTCTCTCGCGGAGCGACGCTCCTCTCTAACAGAGCAAAACTCCTCTCTCTCTCTCCCCTCTTTCTCTCTCCCCCACCCCGTGGACTCCTCTCTCTCTCTCTCGCTCTCGTGACAGCCCCTCCCGTGGACTCCTCTCTCCCTTCTCCCGCGACACTCCTCTCTTTCTCCCCCCACGGCACTACTCTCTCTCACCTCCCACGGCACTCCTCTCTCTCTCCTCCCGCGGCTCTATCTCTCTCCCCCACGGCACTCCTCCACCTCCGTGGCTCCCACAGCAGTCCTCCCTCCCTCCCTCCCGCCGCACTCCTCTCTCTCTCCCCCACGGCACTCCTCTCTCTCTCCCCCTCGCAGCTCTCTCTCTCTCTCTCTCTCTCCCTCTCTCCCCTCGTGGCACTCCTCTCTCTCTGCCCCCACGGCACTCCTCCCCTCGCGACACTCCTCTCTCTCTCTCCCCCCTACGGCACTCCTCCCCCTCTACTGTACTTCCTCCCTGCGGCACTCCTCTCTCTCTCTCTCTCCCTTGTGGCACTCCTCTCTCTCCCTCCACGACACTCCTCCCTCCCTCTCTCTCTCTCCCCCTCTATGGCACTCCTCCCAAGAATGCCGCGGGAGTGAGAGAGAAGCACCGAGGGGGAATGTCGCGTCTTGAAAATGCGACATACCCCATGTTACGGATTGAACTTGTAACATGGCTCCATGTCGCGGATTCAACTTGCGATATACCTTGTTGCATGTTGAACCCACGACATATAAGGGTTAGGAACGAAAATTTTTTCCCCTCAAAATTGTTTTAAATTTTTTTTTTTTTAGATATAGATCCGTATTATACTCAATATTTTACATCACACACAAAACATGGAGAGGGACAGAGGATGAGAGAGAGAAAAAGAGAGAGAGAGGGAGAGAACAAACTGTCCGCCATATTTCGAATCCCGAGACGAAAATGGTGGACCTTTGACAGCTACAGAGAACCTTAAAGCCTACATAGTTGCCTACTCCTATACAAACTGAGATTACAAATGCTCGAAAACACGAACCCAAATGTAGACTGTGATATGTTCAGTTGGATGGAAACGAAAGTAAACGAAAAATTTGTAAGAATACGAAAACATTCGATAACCTAAATATAAAAAATATAAAAATTTTTATATAAATATTAATTATTTTATAAAACTAATATAATAATTATATTTAATAATATAAATCTAAAATTATCATATATATAATTATTATTTATTAAATAAATAATATAAAAAAATTATAATTATAATTAAATAAATAATTTATTAAATATTTACAAATATGAATATATAACGATTTTTATATAAATATTAATTAATTTAACATGTTAAAATATTTTAAAAATATTTTGAAAATAGAAAAATACCAAGAAGTTTGTGTAAGTGATATGCTATAGCACTACAAAAAAATAAGAATTCAATGACGAATTTTAGCAACGACAAATATTCGTCGCAAATCTGCAACAAATTTAGTAACAAAAAATTGTATTGTCGCAAATTAACTACGATTTTGGCAACAAAAAAATTTTTTGTTACAAATTTCGTTGCTAATTTTTTACGAAAAATTTTTGATGCAAAATTAGTTACAAATTTGCGACGAAAAAAAAAATTCGTTGCTAATTTGCAATGAATTTCAAAATTCGTCGCTAATTTGTAAAGAATTTATAATTCGTCCCAAATTTGGGACGAATAAAAAATTTGTCCCCAAATTTTTGGGACAAATAAAAAATTTGTCCCAAATTTTTGGGACGAAATCGAAATTCATCCCTAAATTTGAGACTAATTCACTTATTCGACCCAAAATTTTGCAATGAATTTCTCAATTCGTCCCTAAATTTGGGATGAAAATGAGTTTGTCCCAAAATTTGCGACGATTTGTGACAAATTTCTAAATTCGTCGCAAATTTAGCGACAAATATTTATATTCGTTGCAACAAATTCGATTATTTGTTACTAAATTTGTTACAAATTAGCGACAAATATAATATTTGTGGCAAAATTCAATGCTAAAATTCATTTTTTGACCACTTTTTTAATTACTTGTATTATAAATATTTTTTAATATTAAAAAACGATTTATAAACGATGATATGCATTGATAGCGTATAGAATTTTAAGATATTCACAAAAAGTTATATAAAATAATTCATTTATTATCTGTTTATATAAAAGAATAATAATATAGTGTAATCTTTTAAATTGGTACATTCATTTTCTATAACTTTACAAATCTTTTAAATTGTTACAAAAAATTATTATTGGTACATTCATTATCTATTTAATTTTTCATTCCCAGCACTGATAACTTTATCTTATAAATTTGTTTAAGTATTCGATTCACTAAACTAAAATTTAAAATAGAAATATTTGTTAATTAATGATCAATATAATGAATGTTTTTTATAATTATATCATAGTATGCAAATATTGTTAATAGTTTATTTAGTTTCTATTTTAATGCACTCAATGAGTTATTTGTCAGAAACCATAAATATCATTGCTAAATTCGTTACAAATTATAAAGGAAAAAATTCTTTGTTGTTAAATTCGTTGCAAATTGCAACAAAAACATATATTCATCAGAAATTTAGCAATGAAAACATTCTTTTGTCGTAGATTTTAGCGATAAATTTTGCAACGAAAAACATTCGTCGCAAATTTGTCACAAATTCTGCGATGAATTTTTTTTCGTTTCTAATTTGCCAAGAATTGCATTTCGTTGCAAAAATTCCGACGAAAAAAACTATTCGTCACAAATTTGCGACAAAAATTAGATTCATGACAAATATGCGACAAAAATATTTCGTGACAAATTTGCAATGAATTATTTTCGTTGCTAATTTGCAATGAATTATTTTCGTTGCTAATTTGCAACAAATATTTTTTCGTCGCAAAATTTGTAACGAAAATTTTATTTGTTGCAAATTTGCGATGAAAATTTTATGTCTCAAATTTGTGACGAATAACATTTTCGTTGCAAAATTTGCGACAAAAATGTTATTCGTCGTAAATTTGTAACAAATAAAATTTTCGTCGTAAATTTTGCAACAAAAATTTTATTTGTTGCAAATTTGAGATGAAAATTTTATGTCACAAATTTGCGACAAATAAAATTTTCGTTACTAAATTTGTCGTACATTTGCAACGATTTTTGCAACAAAATAATATTTGTTAGAAATTTTTACGACGAATAATTAATTTTTCGTTCCAAAATTTTACGACCGCTTATTAGCAACGAAAAAAATTTTGTTGCAAAATTCTTCGCAAATTTGTTTTGGGACGAATTTTTTTTTACAAATTTCTCGCAAAATGATGTTTTTTTTTTAGTGTAGAATTTTTCTTTCCTTTCGTTATGGCCCAAGTCCAAAACCATATTCACTAAAATGGTCCAACCTAAAGACCCCATGACAAAACAAAGTAAATTAATAAATATACAAATTCACACCTTTGAAAATTTTATTTTAGAACTTGAATTCTTTTTCAGTAGTATCATAATTTAGACAATCAAATTTAGAGGTCAACAGTATAAATCATCCGAATCGAATGGAATTTACTATGATGGATGCTTTTTCAATAGTATCAAACTAAATCCAATGAATTGGTGGGGTTCTGGAATCTCACAAAGGAAGTTGAAATGTAAAATAAAATGTCTGAGAAATAAATTAGAAAAATTAAAATTTTAGAATATTTGAAAATACAAGATATAATATTGCGTATTATATGATTAAAGTATTCATATGGCTTTGTGAAGTAAAGGTTTTTGGAGCATTGGTAGGTCAAGGGTTCAATTCTGAATATCACACTTTGAATTGCAAGTGAGTTATGCAAAATTTAATAAAAGACATTTTTCTTATTTAAATGCAAGCATGCAACCACTCTCAATTCCAAAGCAAACGGAATCCAACCCCTCCTTGAGTTTTGAATGCCTTAACCTCAAATAAGGTCACCAATTTCATTCCCAAAGTCGAGTAATAATAAACCCTAATTTTCTCTCTTTATAAAAATTTACAAAAATTTTATAAATTATCAATACAACCATAAATAAGTCAAATATATGTTAGAAAGGGATTATTACATTTATTTAAGACATCAATCTCGTCCAAGACTCAATTTCCCAATTCCCTAGATTTTCTTTCTCTAAAATTTCTTAGATTTTTCACTAGGGTTTTATTTTAGGGTTGATATTTTGGTGTTTAAAAGTTTCAACAATTGATTTTAGGTGTGGTTTGGATGAGTTCTAGGAAGAGAGAGAGAGACGAGAATAGTCTAGAGAGTGATGAAAATTGGGTTTTCATGGGTTCTGGAATCTCACTTCTCCTTTTATCCTCAAAACCATTTTTAATATTTGCTTTATAGACATCTTATGTTCATAATTTGCACAACAAACACAAATATGTCCTTTTTGGGTTATTGCAAACATCAACCCCATGGGTTTAAGTACCTGGGGTTTATTTGGTTGAGAAAGATGTATTCGGTACCGAACAAGGGAAGTTGTAATTTATGATAAATAAATTAGAAATATTAAAAATTTAGAATATTTGAGAATACGGGATATAATATTGTGTATTATACGATTAAAGTATTCATGTGGCTTTGTGAAGTAAAGTTTTTTGGAGCACCGGTAGGTCAAGGGTTCAAATCTCAATGTTACACTTTGAATTGTAAGTGAGTTATGCAGAATTTTCAATTGCAAATGCCGAGGAGGTAAGTGAGATTGTAAGTGATCCCACACGAAGCAGACCGAGAAGGTGGTTGTAGGTGCAAGTCAAGTTGAATTGGCACTCAAGTATCGAGAGAAGTAAGCAAATGCCAAGAGGTTTAATCGAAGAAAACCAAGAAGAAATGTTCAAATTCTTTCATGACCAACGAGAAGTGAATGAAAGAAGACACCGAGAACTGGAAGAAGGCAGTCTCCAAAATTAAAGTGTACCAAGAGGTTCTTGATGGTACCGAGAAGTTCCATGTCTGTAGGAGATATCGAGAAGGAAATGGAGAATGTGTACCAATAAGATTCACAAAATACCGAGAAGTTCTACCGAGGAGTCTCACATTGGTTATACTGACACACAAGCTTTATACCAACAAACTTAATAGAAATGTTCTCACACCGAGAAATATTTCAACACCAAGGAATATGTGTCGTATATTTATGTCAACATAAGTGGGGTTGTGTTAATACAAATGTGATTATGTCAACATAATTGAAGTTGTATCATCACAAGTGTGATTGTGCCAACACAACTGAGTTTGTGTCAATGCAAATGAAGTTGTGTCGACACAAACAAGGTCATGTCAACATAAGTCTAGACGAGTGGGTTGTGTCGACATAAAACTCAATCAACATGTTTATGTTGAGGTAACTGTCGACACCGAACACAAATCAAATTCTATCAAGTACAGACAACTCTAATAACCAAACACTTAAAATTAAGGGTCTATCAACCGGGAGTGTAGGAAAATTCCTGTATAGGTTAGAGGACAAAATGCGCATTTAAATTTTAAATTAATTATTCTCCCATAATATACAAAAATATAAAAATCTCAAACATTGACTTCAATGTCAACACTACAATCGGATTTTCCGGTGTTACACTTTCATTTATAAGCAAAATCAATCACAACCAATTTCTTCCATTAATTTATAAGAAAAATTTTATAAAAATTTTCTAATACCGAATTTTCAAAGTTATATTACATCTTGTAAGAAATTTCACATCTCTTTGATACTTTTATTTTATGGTTTTTCCTTCACGTGAGAAGGGCTCATATTTTGGCTAGCTAGATCTTAAAAGAGCAAATGAGGGCGTATGGCTCAATGAGCCTCCTCAATGTATTTTGCATGCCCTTCTATGCTTCTTCTTAATAAATGAGCTTTCCATTAAAAATATGAGAGCAATGTACTGAAAATCATTTTTTTTAGAATATTGTTCATGACGATGTATAATTCCGCCATGGTCGATCCCAATTTTAGGTAAAAGAAGAGAATTGCGATAGGTTGACGAACAACGTCAAACCCCTTGTCAAAACCAAATATGAAAGACAAATATAGGAAATTCATTGAGGTGTTCCCTTTTATGCAATGCACTACATCAGATCTCGGGTGTAGTATGTAGTAACAATTTTGCAAGGTCCAGTAGGACGATATCTAGAACAATGCACCACATCACTACTAGGTATGGTGTCGAATAGGCAAGAGTTCCTACATTTATATAGACGGGTATAGGTAAAGAAATTAGTCCATGAACTAACTACTTGAAATATAGGATCCTTATCTGATAAGTTAGGAGTGATAAAAGAAGTAATGATAAAACGAAGGAATAATATTATTTCTCCAAGAAACTAAATGGGTGTGGGAGAAAGTTAGAGTAGTAAAGTTTTATGGTTATAAACTTTAGGACATAGAGGGAGATAAAAACTAAGAATAAGGTAGGAATAATTGTCTAAAAGAATTTACAAGAGTATGTAGTAGAGATAAAAAAGAAATGAGATAGAATTTTACTAGTCAAACTAATTATTAAAGGAAACGTAATTAATATAATCAGTATTTATATAATTCAAATAGGTGCAAATACAATTAGTAAACAATAATTCTAAAAAAATTTAGATGAATTTATATAAATCATATCTAGTGAAGAGAGGTTATTTATTAAAAGAGATTTAAATGGACATGTAATTAATAATAATAAGAGATTTGAAGTTATATATGGAAATTTTGACTTTGGCAATAGGAATGAGATAGAGGGTACCATTTTAGAGGTTGTCACAATATTTGATTTGATACTCGTAAACACTTTTTTTAACAAAAGAGAGTTGATCATAGTTACATATAGAAGTGACCTCATCAAGAGGGTGAGAGAATGACCTCAAGAGATTGTAAAATTATACTAGGGGAAAATGCAGCAACTCAACATAGATTTTTTGTTTTAAATGTGCACGTGCCTAAAAGGCAAAAAGAAGTATCCCCAATTTGTGAAATCAAGAATTAAGTGTCAAAATCTGAAAGAAGAAAAGTAACTATTTTTATAGACAAATTAATTCAACTAGCAACCTAATCCGTGAGTGATGATTCAGAAACCATGTGGGTAGAAATGTCTAACAATATTAAGAATATAAGTAAAAAGATTCTTGATATATTTAGGGGTTAGGCTTCAATATGTAAGGAATCATGGTAGTGGAATGACAAAATTCAAACTGCTATATAAACCAAACGAGAGTGTTATAAAAACTCTAAAAGTAAAAAAGAAGTGATGCATTTGAAAAACACAAGATTGAAAAAAAAATGCAAAGAAGATTATTCACGAATCAAAAAATAAGGTGTGTAACGAATTATATAAAAAATTAGACACTAAGAATGGTGAAAAAGATATTTACAGAATAAAAGAGAGGAAGAGAAAAGATCTAAATGATGTTAAGTGTATTAAAAGTGAAACCAATAGTATACTCGTACGAAATGAGAATATAAGAAAGTATTGGAGGGATTCTTTTAATAATCTCTTTAACATTAAGGGTACAAGAGATATCAAAAATATTGTGATACCTATAAAGGAAATCAATAGATATTTTAAATACAAAATTCGTTCTCATGAAGTAAAGAATGTCTCAAAAAAATGAAAAATAATAACGCGATAGGGTCCGTGGCATCCTTATTAAGGTGTGAAATTATTTGGATGAAGTGGGAATAGAAATACTAACGAATCTTTTTAACAAAATTTAACAAATTAAGAAAATATCCCAAGTATGGAGGAAGAGTACACTTGTACCACTATATAAGAATAAAAAAAATATACAAAATTGATCTAATTATAAAAAAATTAAACTTATGAGTCATACTATATATTTGTAAGAGAGAGTGATAGAATATAAATTGAGATTGAAAATAAGTGTATTTTCAAATCAATTTGGATTCAGTATAATTCATCACCAAAACCATTCACTTACTAAAACATTTGATAGACATGTTTAGAGTATAGAAAAGAGACTTGCATATCATATTCATTGACCTAAAAAAGTATATAATATGATTTCTAAAGACATATAATGATAGGCGTTAATGAAAAATAGAATCTTCTTGAAATATATTGATCTTATTAAAAATATATATGAGGAACTTGTTACCAATGTGAGGATTTTTTGGGGTTTAAGTGATAACTTCTCAATTAACATTGGATTTCATAAAAATTCGATATCAAATCACATTCTTTTTACGATAGTGACGGATGAAATCACAAAGTGCATCTAAGATAAAATAACATGGTATATGTTTTTTGCAAATAATATAGTGCTAATCAATAAAATTACAGAGAGTATTAGTGTTAAAATAAAATTATAGGACATACTAAAATTTAAAAAATTTAAATTAAATCGGTCAAAAACTGAGTAAATGAGTTGTATATTTAGTGACACTTATCAGAACAATGAAAAGCAATTAAGTTAAAAGAATAGGACATACCAAAATGTGAACGTTTTAGATATTTTGGATTTATCATTCAAAATGATGACAACATAGATAGAAATACGAATCATAAGATCCAAGTGTGTTGAATAAAATGCAAAAGTGTATCTAGAGTTTTTTATGATCGCACGATACCACTGCAATTGAAGAGAAAATTTTATATAATTGCAATATGACTTGCATTATTATATGGCATTGAGTATTGGGTTATTAAATAATAACAAAAATATAAAATGACTGTAACTGAAATGGAGATATTTAAATAGATATATAATAAAAACTAAAAAAAAATAAAATTAAAAATGAAAAAATACATACTAAATTGGAAGTGAATTTAGTTGTAGATAAAAAGCGAGAGTATAGCTTAAAGTGGTTTGAACATGTGTAACAAAAATCCAAAAACGCATAAATTAGAAGAAGCGAGATTTTAAATGTAAAATATTAGTAAAATGTCGAAATAAACCGTTGAAAATCTAAATACAAATTATTTATAAAAATATGAGTGTTAAACGTTTAGTTGGAAAGATAATTTTAGATATGAATGAGTAGTATAGAAGAATCCGAAATAATTAAATCATTTCTATTATTATTTTAAGTTTTCATGGATAATTTATTTTTATTTTTATTTTTATTTTTATTTTTTAATTTTTATTTTAATTTTAATTTTTAGTGTTATTTTCTCTATTTTTACTTTTAAATTTTAATTTGATATTTTTTAATTTTTTAAATTTAATTTTTTTTTTTTTTTCTCTTTACTCTCTTAAACCGTCAATCCCAAAATTTGGGGTTAAAATTGATGTTGTTGTTATTGTTGTATTGTTCATAACAATGTATAGATGGTTCTTCTTAGAGATCAATCATATTTCAAATCAAAATTATGCGCACCTAATTTGTCTTGAAAATTTTCCCCTTTGCATATGAAATTTCATTCCCAAAAACTATAAGGGTTTGTGATCTCTAAGAAGAAGATGGGTCCAATTGGGTTACCAATCGATTGAGTTCTGAAGAAAGATGATGGAACGTAGAGATCTATTAGATTTGAGAAGATGAATATGGAACACGGGAAGAAAATCAAAGACAAAAATGGAAGGAGATGAAGAAGATGACCAAGAAAGGAAAATGATCGATGCCGGTTTTTATTAAAATTTCCAAAATTAAATAAGGTCCTATTTTTATCAATTTTAATAATATGTAATTTGGAAAACAAAGCACCACGTGAGTGGAGTGATAACTTCACTAGTCAGACCTCCAAATCCATAAATAATTGAAACCAGGATTTTTTTTTTTTTAAACTTCGTAACTAGAATTGCCCTTTTTAGAAGACTTGAAAACAAAAATAAGTCCATTGTAGTCTAGTCGGTTAGGATAGGATATTCGGCTCTTACACAGAAAACAAAATAAGAAATTGATGAATAAAAAAAAAATCTTCTCATGCCGGTAGATGCGTGTGTCTCTCTCTCCCTTTCTTTCAAGAAAGACAAGACAAAATGGGAAATAAAAAACACATGGAGTACCATTTATCGTCTCTCCCCTCCCCTGCAGCCCCCTCTCTTGATCTCTCAAATCCCTTATTTTTCTTCCAATTTTCCTTCCATTTGACTTAAAACTTTGAATCATCCACAGTTGTTAAAATGAGTAAAATGCAAGGACAAATTGGGAGAAAAAAAGGGGGCTGTGCTTTGAGTGATTAAAAGGGGTTTAGATAGGGCCTGGGTAGTTCTTTGTCAAGCAAATGGACGGAGAATTCTGCAACCCTGAAGAGGCAAGTGAGGAGACAGATTTACTAATGAGAAGCAACAAGAAGATTAAGCAAAGTTTGATTAATGATGATACCCAGACTAAGTTGTCCTTTAAGGACATGTTGATAGGTAAGTCAAATGGGAGCAAAAATGTTGAGATGGAGGATGGAACAACATTAGAGTCTAACTTCGAGGACCTCTTGGAGGAGGATGGAACTGCAAATTTGGCGGGACACATGCCAATAATCAAAGTGTTAGACGAAAAACTGAGGGAACTGTGGAAGCCTTGGAAACTCCTTGATAATTAACTTGCTGGGAAAAGAGATCGGATACTAGTTAATGCTCACAAAAATAAATCTAATGCGGAAGAATGAAGGGGCCATAGAACTTCTAGACCCGGGCGGGGGTTTCTTCCTAGCGAAATTCGCCCTCAAGCAGGACTTTTACCACGCTCTAACAGGGGGGGCCATGGATGATCCATGATCATTACTTAACGGTAAGAAAATGGAAGCCATGGTTTCAAGCTCAGTCAACGAAAATTACCTCCACTGTAGTCTGGGTTCGACTCCCGCAACTTCCTATTGAGTTCTTCGAGGAGGAAATCCTATTTGAGATTCGAAAGGCCATAGGAAAACCCATCAAGGTTGACGGCAACACTGCCGATGCCCTCAAAGTCAAGGTCGCCAGAATTTATGTTGAAATCAATCTAGGTAAACCCCTGGTGTCTAGGATCTGCATCTGGAATAGGATTCACAGGGTGGAGTATGAGGGCTTAAACACTCTATGTTTTGTCTATGGCAGAGTAGGTCACAATAGCGAAAATTGTGAGGAAATCAGTGGTAGGGAAGTTCAAAAGCAACATAGGTGGATCTGCGACGACCGGTAAGGAAAGTCGAGACGAGGGATTGGGTCCGTGTATGCTAATGACTCGGAAACAGAGATTTTCCAAGAATGGCAGCCAAAGGGACCGTGGTGGGAAAGAAGGAGCTCAGACAAACAGACTTGCAAAATTAAGGAAAGTTAACGATGCATTGGAGATCGGAATCCCAATGGACAGCGAGCCGACAGAGGGAACTATGGAGAGGGAGCAGACGGGACAACTTACAAAGGAGTTACACCGGAAAGGAAAGAACAAAGCAGAGGTGAACTTACGAGAAAGAGCTGATATCAGACGGATAGGCGGATGCAGAGGATGAGAAGAGGGCGTCAGATAGCGGTTTCAAAAGCCACAGGCATGATAGAGACTGCTCGTGAAGAGAAAGCTACAAATAGGGTTAGTAGAGTGACTGGGCCGAGTACAGCTGGACCATCCAACTGGGCTGTGCATATGATAGAAGGAATTGGAGGCAGGCTAGAATCAGTGGGCAACGCAGGTACATCTGGCCCTAGCAGTCTTCTAAAGTGGACCCAAGGCCTGGAAGAGGAGTATGGGGACATGGAGGATGGCTATAGCCCAAGAAGCCCGGTTAACATGGATGGGCCTGAAATTCTCACTTTCGACCCAGGAGATAGGAGGAATAACGGAGGTGTGGATTTTTTAAATCAAACGGTCTCCTCCATCCTGCCTGAGCAGCAACAAGAGCACGAAGCTGGAGAGGGAAGTATGGAGTGGGAGATCAAGATCCATCAGGGGACTAAAGATGACGGGAGAAGAGAGCAGGGCATGGACTGTGATGCCTATTGAGCTGTGCTTTGATATCTTCCTCTTCCATTATTTTTTCTTAATGAATTACAGAATAATTTCTTGGAATAGTAGAGGCATTGGAAACAGGAGTTTTAGAAGGATTTGCAGAGAGTTAGTTCGCACCCAAAGACCGGATATCATTTGCTTGCTTGAGACGAAGGCGAGGTCTAGTAAGTTTCCTCAATTTCTCTCTAAGCAAGGTCTTGAGGGTGAGTTCATGGTTGACGCTAATGGCCTTAAGGGAGGCCTTTGGCTTAAGTGGGACAAGTGTAAGCTTGATGTGCAGGTGGTGAATTATGCCTATCAGTAGATTCACGTAGAGGTCAAGGAAGGTAACTCCAAATGGTGGGTTACTTTTGCTTATGTCCAACCTCACGAGCAGGATAAGGTGGTCTTATGGAATGAGATGCACTAATTGTCTAAAGAGATTAGGGGCCCTTGGTTTTTAATGGGTGATTTAAATGATATAGCCGGTTGCAATGAATCTACCAATAGTTGTCGTAGAAACTAGAGGAGAAGTAACAGGCTTCGGGAGAGATGGGCCCTTTGCAACCTTCAAGACTGCAGGTCCTCGGGAGCTAGGTTCACTTGGGTTCGAAAGAAGGAAGGGAAGCTTGTTCTGCAGGAAAAATTAGATAGAGTTTTAGGGAATTTAGAAGCAAAGCTTTCTTTCCCTGAAATGAAAGTGATCATCCTGCCCCGGCTCCACGAGGATCATAACCCAGTCATTCTCCATACGAGACTATCTTCCCCCCCAAGCCAGTGAGTAAGCCTTTTTGGTGCGAAGCTGCTTGGCTGTCCCACCCCGATTTCAATGCAGTCTTTAAAAAGGCTTGGGAGACTGGGGAGGGTTTTCTTCCTTAGGCCATCAAGCAGACTATTGATGAACTTAAGGGATGGAATAAATTGGTTTTTGGGAATATTTTTGGGAGAAAGAGACAGTTGGAAGCTAGATTGAGAGATATTCAAAGATCAAGGAACTACAGGCATTCAGAACTGCTGCAAAGACTTGAATACGAGTTGCTGAAGGAATACAACAAAGTTTTGGATCAGGAAGAGATGTATTGGTTCCAAAAATCTAGGTCCAACTGGATCTCCAAGGGAGATAGAAATACAAAATTCTATCACATCACAACTAAGATCAGGCGGCAAAGTAATAGGATTGCTGCTCTCGTGATTGGGGATAAGTGGTGCACTGAGCCGGTAGAGCTAAAGGATCATGTGAGAAACCATTTCCTAGAACTCTTTAGGGGCAAGGAGGTGAGCCATCCCAGTGATAAATATTTAATGAGGATCAGGAAGCTGGATAGAAGTACTTATGAAACTTTGTGTAAAGAGGCGACTGAAGAAGAAATCAAGCATGTTGTTTTCTCTATGCAGGGTTTCAAGGCCCCTGGTCCTGATGGGCTGCAGCCGGTGTTCTATCATAAGAACCGGAAGGTTGTTAAGGATGATGTCTACAGGTTCGTTAATACTGCCATCAAGGAAGGATACTTTTTTCCTGGGATAGCTGATGCTCATATGGTGCTTATTCCCACGAATGACAATCCAAAATCAGTAAATGACATGAGACCTATTAGTCTCTTAAATACCTCTTACAAGGTTCTCTCTAAGGTCATTGTTCACAGGCTTCGTCCCCTGCTGTAGAATCTGATTGGTGAGCATCAGACCAGTTTTCTCCCAGGAAGATGGACTGTGGTGAACATTGTGGTGGTCTAGGAAGTCATCCACACTCTCCGCAGATCCAAGAGCAAAAAATGTGGCATGATCCTTAAAATTGATCTTAAGAAAGCCTATAACAATGTGAGTTGGAGTTATCTGGGGAAAGTCTTGCTTGATATCAATCTCCCCTTGCCTATTGTGAGATTGATCATGCACTCAGTGAGTTGCGTGGAAGTATCTCTGATTTGGAATGGTGAAGTGCTTCCTCCCATGAAAACAGGGCATGGCTTGAGACAAGGAGACCCTTTGTCTCCCTATCTCTTCATTTTGATTATGGAGAGACTAGCTTATATGATCCAAGAGAGGATTAGCAAAGGTAGATGGAGACCAATCAAAGTGAACAAGGACAGCCCTCCAGTTTCCCATTTGTTTTTTGTCGATGACCTACTGTTGTTTGCGGAAGTGGACCAACTAAATCTAAGTGCCATCCGTGATTGCTTAAGAGAGTTCTTAAGGGAAAGTAGTCTAGAGATAAATTCGTCCAAGTCTAGGATTTGGTTTTCTCCCAAAACTCCTTGGACTACCAAGAGTACTTTTAACTGCCACTAGTAGGTTTGTTCCTTCCGGGAAGGTACTTGGGAGTGCCTATGATCCATAAAAGAGTGAAGTGGGATTTCTATAATCACTGGTAGAGAAAGTTCAAAGCAAGTTGAAGGGTTGGAAGGCTAAAGTCCTCAGTGCGGCGGGCAAGAGGACCCTTATTCAGACAGTGAATTCTGCTATCCCTACGTATGCCATGCAAATAGCTTGGTTGTCGCAGGACACTTGTAACAAATTGGACAAGATTAACAAGGACTTTTTGTGGGGTAGCAATGAAGAGGAAAAGAAAGTCCATCTTGTTAATTGGGAGTTGGTATGCAGTCCAAAGAGTATGGGGGCTTTAGGAGTGAGGAAAACTAGAGAAAATAATGTAGCCATGGTGACCAAATTAGGTTGGAGAGTCATGAAGGGTGAGGAGTCCCTTTGCTGTAATATCCTGAGATCTAAATACCTTAGGAGGACCAGCTTGCTAAACTACAGAAGGTCCTCTACAGGATCTGCTACTTGGCATGGAATTTTAAATTGCAGGGGCTGCATCAGGGGGGTTTAAAATGGAGAGTAGGGAATGGTAGGGACATAGATTTTTTGAGGGATAATTGGGTTGGAGATGGCTGTTTAACGGGTCACGTGTGGTTCCCTCGTTCGGGAGATCTCCCTCAGTTTAAAGTGGCGGACTTCATCAATATGGATGGCAATTGGAAGGTTCAGAACCTCAGAGAATGGGTGACGGATGAGAAAGTTGATGAGATTTGTGGTGTTATGATTTCTCGGAGAAATGAAGTCAAGGACTCAATTTTTTGGAAGTTAACCAATAATGGTAGTTTCACTATGAGTAGTACTTATGGGTTAATGCAGAACAGCTCTGAAGCAGTCCCCCAGAATAGAGAAGGATGGAACTGGCTCTGGAAGGCAAGAATCCCAAAGAGAGTCAAGTTCTTTATATGGACAGCAAGGCTAGGTAAGTATCTCACAAATGTGGAGAGAAGGAAGAGGAGCTTTACAGTGGATGAGCTTTGTCCGCAGTGTGGTCATCATGCTGAAACTCTTCTGCATGCTCTTCGTGACTGTGGAGAGGCAAGAAACATCTGGAGGAGGCTTTGGAGAAACATCGAGGATGTCGGCTGGTTCTGGGAAGATCAGGTGGGAAACTGGTTGAAGAAAGGTATGGAGTCTATGATCACCCCCTCTTTTGCTGTCGTTATTTGGTCCTTGCAGAAGCAAAGGTGCAAAGTTGCCATAGAGAACAAAGCTCAAGACACTCAGCTGCTGCTCAGTGAGATTCTTCGTTTGAGCAAGGATTGGAGGGACGCTTTTGCGGACTATGGAGGTCCTAAGATCAAAGGAAGTTTGTGGGTCAAATGGTCTCCTCCCAGCGTAGGGATGATCAAGCTCAATTCGGATGGAGTAGTTTCTCAGGTTATGAGAAAGGCAAGCGCGGGAAGTCTTCTGAGAAGGGAGGATGGTAGCTGGGTGAGAGGTTACTACATTCACATTGGCAATGCAGACATTATGACAGCGGAGAGCTTTGGGGCTTGAGGGAAGGTCTCAAGCTTGCAAAAGACAGCACCTTCAAGTGGAAGTGGATAGCCTCTCTTTGGTAAATTTGCTGGAGAGTGGAGAAGAAGTGGACCATCCTCTTCATTTTATTTGCCTTGAATGTAAGCTCCTGATGGCTGAGTTGGGAGTCATCAAAGTCTCTCATATATTCCGGGCGATGAATAGGAGTGCTGACTTCCTTGCTAAGAAGAGCCTGAGGGCTGCACCTGGTGTCACAATGCTGGACCAACCTCCTCAGGGTATGGTTGGCATCTTGATGGAAGAGTCAAGGGGTATTGGGACTCTTAGGAAGGGTGGTGGCAGGCCCACCGGGAAGTAGTTTTCAGGGTTTTTGTTTCTTTTATTTTTTTTTTTGGGCCTCGCGGCCTGTGTGCTTTTCTCCCTTTTTACCAAAAAAAAAAAAAAAAAAAAAAAAAAAAAAAAAAGATAGGGCTTGCAGGGGGAGAGAGAGAATCAACAATACTCACTGCGTTACCTTTGTTCTTTTTCTTCTCCTCCCTTGAATGCACAGTAGAGAAAGGGGGAGAAAGGCACATATATATATAATATGAGAGAGAGAGAGGCACATACATATGAGAGAGAGAGAGAGAGAGAGAGAGAGAGAGAGAGAGAGAGCGAGAGTGCTTGTACATGACCAATGGCATGATGAGGCATTTTTTGTGAAACTGAAAAAGAATAATATATTTTTATTTGTTTTAACAAATTATGATTTTGTTGCTTTTGATAATTGAGTCTATACACAAAGGGGGGGGAGTTAGGAAACCTATTTCCTTAGTTCAGCGGACTTTTCAATTTCCCCCGATAATTTCAAGTTCTGATAAATGAAATGCTTCAAATTTGAAAATCTGATTAATCTCAAAACAAACAATTTCGGTGCTTCAAAAGGTATGAAACTCAAAATTTAAATCTTTACCACAGCACTCAAAGACTTAGTTCTGTATAACAATTCTGATGCTCTTCTCGACTTCTTGGTCTCCCGCTTGGTGCCTCTTTGGATGACTTCTGTCGACTTCTTGACCTCCTTTTAAGGAATTTTATGAGGGGGTGCCCACCTATTTACAGAAGAAGGAATAGTCTAGCCCCTCGTCCAAGAAATAATAGATTATGAAGATGCATAAATGGTAGGAAAGGGCTTGAGTTGCAGCCAAGCCAAGGCACGCCTTGTTTCCTTGGAGGCTTAGGGAGACATTGCCGAAAAAGTGGTTGGAATCAGAAAACAAAATATTTGGGAACAACAAAATCAGAAAACACGCTGCACAGAGCTGGAGTCCTTCCGAGCGGGAACAGGCTTTTTTTCTAAATAATACCTTTGACGTAGCACAAACTTCCCCCAGAATTTTATACAACGAGGAGAGGCACATGAGACTTATGCAAAAAAAGAAGCAAAACCACACAATGCAAGTTATGGAAAAAAGATACAACGACCATTAGAGCCAAAAAAACATTGCCCTTACAAAGGGAGAACTTAAATACATTTGGGACCAACAGACAATAGGTGCAGTAGGTAAGTCGCCGTGTCCCTAAACAAAGATCACGAGTTCAACTCGCAAGTTGGATATGGAGTCAACTACGTTGGGAGACCCCTACCCCCTTAAGAGGGAGCTCAGTCTGGTCGACTGGATTAGTCGGGACAAACTCCAGACACCGGGTGGTAGACCCAGTCCAAGGGCACCCTAAAAAAAAACTTCTGGGAAAAAAGAGGAACCATTTTTAGACTCAGGAGGCCAATAATGCTGCAGAACCACAGTCAAAAACCAAAATCGTCCCCCCAGAGGTGCCCTGCAGACTAATCCTCCTCATTCACATACTGAAAGCCAATTTCAGCGGTCAGCATGAGGCAAGATCCACATCATCTTCATCTTCAAACTTGTATGCACTGAAGTGGTTGACCCTGAATTTCCACTCTCCGTTGATTGGATCATACGACACAAATTCCGCTCCTTGGCCCTCGGCCTTCTTCTTTAGCATCTCCTTGTATTTATCAATTCTAGGACCCTCAGTATACTGCTGTCCGGTCTTTTTGTCAAAGCATTTTATATTCAGGAGCGTTATTTCTGCAGGTTTGTTGAGCCCCTGTCCAACTGGAGGTTTCTTGCTGTCGTCCATGTAGACTATCACCTCTCTATTATCAAACTGGATGAGGGATTCAAGATCAAGCCGTCGTACATCTGTCTCCCCAAAAAATCTGAGAGAGCCATAGCCATGTCGCCCAACAACAAAATCCTTAACACGGCGACAGAACCCTGGCTCTGCCCTTTCCTTCGCTGCCAGTTCTTGGATTCTAGGAACTGTATAGTAGTCTGAGTGCTTAAGCTTTGGCATCAGAGCCTCAATGTCAGCCCCATGCTCGTACACAATTGCTGCTTCACCAGCTCTATGCCCACTTAGCGTGATATAAGAGTCCCTTTTCTCACTGGAATAATCATTGTGACCGTGGAGCCCATTTGATTTCTGGTTGAAGAAAACAGGATCCGGCTCTTTGCTAAATCCGTTTTCATCTGAATTTCCTGCATTGAAACAGAACAAACTCCATCAGCTTGAACAGATGCCAAAAATGCTAAATCTTTGGCCTCTTACACCCTAAAGACATCATTTACCGACAGTGTGGTATCAATAGTTCTCACAGATTACTTATAAAAGCTTTACTTAACATATGTACATCCTTATGTCAATCGAAAAACAACTCCTTTGCTCATTCCAAGTCCGGTATCACAAGGATTCAGATCCTTCTTATAAGCCTGTTTTGCAATGATGATTTTAACACTACACTCAATTAAAAAGAATGCCCAACACACTGCCCCAACACACATTAAGCACTAACTTTTTGCAAGGCCCCTACACACTTTAATCATTACAAAGAACTCTACTTTGAAAGTGGGGAGGGAACAATTAAAAATAAATAAAGAGCAGGTAATCCAATGCATATAACTCCAAAAAAGTATTGCTGGGATATAATTCCTTGACATTGGAAAGATAAACGTTAGCAAATATCTGAATCACATAATCCTGGAATGAGGGTTCATGTTAACTGGAAGCATTTACAAAAGTTGTGCAGAAGACAGGAAACAAAAGGACAACTGAATAAAGTCCTCTTTATTCCCCCTTCAATAAGGAGTAACTAACTTTTCTTCACAATTCAAACAAATCTCAAGTCATCAGAACACATCAGAACTGTGCTCTGTCTGTGCACTGCCCATATCACATCTGCAGAGGAGTTGGCCTGTTGGGGGGGGGGGGGGGGGTGGTTGAGAGTGTGAGAAAGAAAGGATTACAAGCCCCAAGGAGATCATACCGTCCGCCCACAATGTTTAGAGATCATTTTTTTAATAAAGTCATGGCTTTATAATTCGATAAGTGGAAGAACGCTTTTATTTTTCAAGAAAGCAATAAGAAAAAGGCTCTCAACATCACATTTGGTCCTCAACAGCAATTTTTATTTTTAATTTTTATCATCCGAATATACTAGACCCACTAATTTTATGTCCCTCTTTCTTGCTTTCTTCTTTTTCTTTGCAAAGTAAATTTAGGACCTATAACATGGAAATACATTGTTTTTATGCGTTTGAATCTATTGCTATAGGTGTGGATGACCACTTTTGCTCTATTCGTCGTGTTCTTGGTAGCAATTATGATTGCTTAATGAAGTAAAGCTTCCAATCAAATGATAAATGGCATTCACCATAATACTCATCTAAGAATCATTTCTAAGGGAAATCCAAAAAAGAATTTGTCAATTAAAGTAAATGTTGTTAACAAAAAATGTATAGTTTTGGAAACTAAAACAACAATTATCTGTATAATGTTCTAAAATTGTAATCATACTGATAAATTTTGACACTGAAAAGACCAAACTCCGAAGAGATCCTGTTTAATCCAAACCCACCTTAGTACATAGTTGTAAAAGCCAAAGTTATAGAAAGATTTAAGAATCGAAAGAAATCTTGAATACAAAACTCCAATAAATATCCAAAACTACTTTTGGCTTCTAATCTTTAAAAAATGCTCTCAACGCCCCATTCTTAGCAACAAGTAGCAGTTTTGGTATATCCGATAGTTTGACCACAAGTCAAGCATATGAGGTATTTCCACATCATAAGAATTAAGCGGAATTTCCAAGATGGCATCATTAAAATATATATAATGAACTTTCATTTTTATTAATTAAAAAAAAAAACTATGCTGTTTTGTTAAGTAAAATAAATTATTTCTCAAATTTGGTGACTTCTATTAACCAAGAAAAGCTTTTTCTACTTGGCCAAAAATTAGTCACTAGCAAATGCATTTAACAACCACATAGGCCAGATTATCGATTAAACTAGTGGAGATACCAAAGTGACACCTTTTGCAAACAATTGGTAGAACTCGAAATCACTTTAAAGGTTGGTGGACATAAGTGATTTTGGATCATAGTTCATGGGTGAAAAATAGACTTAAGCCAAAATTAATCGATACATAATGTAACATCCCAACTTTTTATATACCGCAAAACTTTCCACCTTTAGTACGATGTGTAAATGAAAGTTGGGTGCTTTTCATATAGGAAAAACTTATCTCAGGTATGCTTTCAATTACGTTGCTTGGGACACATTTAAAAGTTGGTTTTCCTTTTTCAACCCTAGTTTCCTCATAAGAATTGGAGTCTCTCTTTTCAGTAACTTAGGGTTAATGAATTTAGGGTTTAGACATTTTAAGAAACTCACTCCAAGCCCTTTACTTCAAAACCCCAATTTACTCTGAGGAGTCGGATCTTTCGCTCCTCAAAAATGTGTGTATCTCTCTCTAGTCCCTTTCTCTCTAATTTCTAATATAGGCTAAACTTAGCTGGCAATCAAACACTCCCTCTCCCAAAATGTTTTCTCTTCCTCTCTTTTAAATATTCCTTCTTTTCACACTTTTTTATCTGTCTGCTTTCAGTGTAGTTTTGGTGGTATGTTTTATCTTACCTTTGCTTCAGTTGTTCTCCATTGAACCCAATCTAACTCTTCCTCCCTTCCTTAAGTCATGTGTAGACATTGTTGTAAAGCAGTTGCAAGCTGAGCCAGTCTCTCTCTTTGACCATCTTTTTTTTTATACTGGTTAGGGCATGCACATGCAAAACAAATTTGAAAATGTGTGCATGTGTTATTTTGGTCTGTGGTGGAGTAAAGAGTGCCAGATGATCCCCAACTAGCACCCCCAGGTGTTCTGCTAAGGGCATTGTGCAGGCATGCTGTGGCATGCAGGGCAGCAATCATGTCTTTGCTAGACTGCAGTTCTGACTGCACATAGTTGCATGCACGTTTTGGGGCACATAATTTCAGCTTTGTACATGCTTCGAGGGACAAAATTCTGGCCACGAAAGCTTGAATCACATTATGCATGTTAAGTCCGAAGATCAACTTGCGGACTTGTTCAGAGTTAAAATTATTTGTAACAAGCTTGGAGCATATGATAAATATGCTCCAACTTGAGAGGGAAGTGTAGAGAGTTGTTATTGACCAATGTGTCAATTAGACAAAGTCAAGGGTTGATTATCCTATATATCCCTTAATATAAATAACACAATTTGTGCAAACCTACACGAGATGATGTCAAGACAGTCCCAAGCTAGAAAGAAAGAAAGGGGAAAAAAAGGGTAATAGAAAAAGGCCCCAAGGTATGACTGTCGTCCCAATGCAGCGGTGGATGTAACTAGAAAATAACTACTGTTCATCAGGCCTATATTCCGCTGGCTCTGAATACGAGAGACTCCCTAGGTTGGATTGCCTGAATTTACTTGAGACGAAGTAAAGATTGGGACTTGTTCATGTATATGCTTCACTATTTGTGGTCGTGTGTTACTTACATTCATGTGGGTAAGTAGTTGGTCAAGACCAAGCAAGCCCTGGTGCCAATGCATCGAGGATGGAAGACTAAAATTGGGCACCACAACCGTAAGTGGAATCAGAATAAATAGCTGAGCTGTGTAAAAAATGTGGCCCAAACTTGATCTTGTTGAAATATCTAGCCAATCGACTTTATCCCAGTTTTATTACACGATATAAATATATGATAAAAACAACAACAATCCCTAAGGCCCTTCATCCATCCAAGACATTGCATCGTATGCCAAATGCAACAAGGAAGAGAAAGTTTACCTTTTTCGTTCTCCAATGTAGATATACCCTTCAATGGAGACATTTTCTCCACATTGGCTTTCAAAGACTGTTCCACAGGGTGAATGACTAATGCTCTTGGATTCTCCCTTGGTATGAAAGGAGCATCTGCCTTTGGTGTGATTCTTGTTTCTTCATCATCACTAAAAAAAGGCACCTGGATTTAAATATCAGATGTTAAATTCCATTCCTACAGGCCAGAGGAAGAGAGGGAGAAGTTGTGCCAAGACAAAATCACCACAAGGTAACTGTCATATACTGATATTAGGTTCAAAATTTTACACTAACCTTTGGACCATCATTTTTAGGATGATATTTCCTTGCAGGTAACCTGATTCGCCTTTGAAAAAGATGGCGAGAAGTGAGT
The DNA here is from genome assembly GCA_033439265.1 of Dillenia suffruticosa. Classification (NCBI taxonomy): domain Eukaryota; kingdom Viridiplantae; phylum Streptophyta; class Magnoliopsida; order Dilleniales; family Dilleniaceae; genus Dillenia; species Dillenia suffruticosa. Next base: position 8,521,173 of record JAVTVX010000027.1, read on the forward strand.
AAGGATGATATCCTAATAGGCTCAGGCTTGTCCCTAACCTATAAGAAGGTCAACGCAAAAGCAGCTTCAAACACACTATTTTTGGTATTCATTTTATTCATTTATTTCTTATTTTTTAGACAATATTCCTTTCACGGCCAACAATTGCACCAAGATAACAAGAAAACCTAAGTTTGACTGCCCCATGCAAAAACCAAACAAATTTTTGTAACAGGAAAGGGGACGCACAGGCAAGCTCGAAATTCCATATTGAATTGAAGGTGCAGTTCCAGTACGACCAATTGACATATAAGGCATTGCAGGTAAAGTTCCAAATGGATTTGTCACCGGAACTGATTGGGAAACTGCATTGCTTGGAGTGGAAGACCTGTTACAGAGAAAGAAACACACCAGGAATAAGCAATGCCATGGGAATTTCTTTACATATAGATAAATGAGAGAGAAAGGGGGAGACTGTAGAAAGCAAAACTTACAAGGCTCCAATTGGTCCAAAGGTGCTTGGAAAGCTACTTGTACCAGCTACGTGATACGATGAGTCAGCAAACAAACTCCAAATAATGGAAAGTCAAGCACCAAGTAGAAAATATATCACTGAGTAATTAATTGAAGTTACCATTTTGTGTCTGAGCAAAGTTGCTAAAACTAAAGGCACCTGCTGTTTGAGAAGGTTGAGGTTGTTGAAAAGGAGAAGGAAAAGGGGCCTGCGATGTGTAGAACACATTGAAAATCAAGATAGTTAAGCAAATAAATCCCATTGACAAGATCTACAGCAAGAGTGTACAACTCTTTAGTGAAAGGAGTCAACAAGATATGTCTATGTCATGGCCATGAGATAAATACGTTTAAGACCATAAAAAGACAAAGATGCAACACTGGTGGATCAACCACAAAATTATAGTCAGATATAGGAACTACTGCTTTCAGGAGCAACTTAAATTGATAGAATTCATCACCAATGAATCATTCAACTCCTATGATAGTACATTTTAATAGACCAAACACCATAATTTTTAAAAAGATCATAAATTTAGTATTAGGGTGTGAGATTAAAACTTCTGCAAATCTGCCAAAAGTCTAGACTTCCCCATAGTGCTTAGACTTTCTATTCACGTCCTAAGGAATTGAGGAACTACAAGAGGGCCATAGATATGGTGACCAATACAACAAAATGGTGTAGTCCGGTTGAGAATTGTCCTCTTGTAATCCCCTCACCCACTGGGAACAAACCACCTATAGCACACGACATTGAATATCAGTATTTAACAATTTCCGACATTCTTTGTGTCATTTGTTTGTCCAAGTATTGTGTAAGATTTCATGGCCAGGTTCAATGACATTGATTGTAAGAGGACCTTAAGGCTAAAGATGAAGCCAAGACTTTTAAAGAACCTATTTTTCTCCCTCCTACGGAAGAAAATTATCTTTTCTGGCTTCTTTGTGGTGCTCCTCCATTAGGACTTTTAAGGCACAGACACTTCAATGTATCAGTAGTTTGTGTCCATTACCGTGTTGGAGATGACACAAACATGTCTAAAATTTTAATATTCTTCGGAACACATGAGACGAGCCACGGCACTAAAACACTTTATTTGCCCTTTAATAATTATTCTTAATAACAACAAAATACTTCCAACTTCGAAAAGTATAGTTATAAATTCCCACATTCAAAGTCTTTCAAGATGGTCTGAATCATGTCACCATAGTGCCTATTATCACTAGAACACCATCTTGGGCATTGCCATATTACCATGTCATAATATGTCATGTTTGTGTCCAATGCAAATGTTCATGCTTCTTAGCTTAATAAAATGGGTGTTGAGGACATCAAAACGGACATGATGGCACATTGAGGGACATAAAAAAGGGCATGATCTTGTTCTTTCAAGATGTGTTAATTTTTACTCCTTTTCCCTTTTCCATAGATTTCCTTGTCAATATAGGTTGTGTTCATTTCTCAGAAAACAATTTCCTCATGAAAAGAAAAAAAAAATTATTTACCAAAATTTTTCATATATTTGGAATTGTTCAAAATTCTCCTAGAAAAGGTCCTCTATTATTATCAAGATTACAACTTTCCACTTGTTTTCATGCTCTGCAATATGGTCCGGAGAACTTTCCCAAATGATATTTTCCTTAATTTTCATTCGATTTTTTCCTACATTTGAAGAGATTTAAAGAAAACAAAGAAATAACCCCCCTCCAATCTTCTTTTACCAAACAGAAAAAGTTCAAATTCTAACTAAGATCAGTATAGAATACTCACTGTAGTTTGGCCAAATGTCATGGAGCTGCTTGTAGGAACAAATGCTGGAGAGCTTGAGAATAAGTTCCCACTAAAACCAGTTGATGGTGAATTAAATATGTTTGATGGAGCAAAGGAAGGAGCAGTGCTCAGAACAAAGGTGGGGGAACTCTGTGGAAAAGCAGAACTTGCTAGTGGTGCATTAGATTGGAACAGTGGAGAAGACTGAGTATTTACGAATAAGGATGGTGTTGTTCCCTGTGATGAAGCAGAATTAAACAAGGACGGTGATGACCCAAAAGCAGACAAGGTTGATGAACCAAAAATAGACAGAGAGGATGACCCAAATGCAGAATTTGTTGATGTCCCAAAAATAGAAGTTGAAGTTGATCCAGTTGAACCAAAGATGTTGGATGTAACTGGCGGACCAAAGGGCGTCGCACTGAATGCAGGAGATGAGGTTCCTAATCCAGAGGCACTAAAGGCTGGAGTTTTAGGAGCAAAAAGGCTGGATGATGTCGTGGCTGAAAAAAGGTTTGGAGATGACTGAGCAAATGATGATGAAGAGGCAAAAGGGTTGGATGGCGTACTGGATGGCCCAAAGCTTATTCCACCTGTAGACTGATTAGCAGGAACAGGTCCACCTGATATCAGATATAATAAATAACAACATTGGTAAACAGATCTTATTTAAAAGAATATCAAACTAAATCAACTAATCAACCTTGCATAGAAAAAGAGAGGCTTACTAGCTACATTCCCATATTTCAACATTCTCAAAGTGCTCGACTCAAAGATTCTAGATATTTTGTCAACCCAATTAGAATTTTACTTAACTACAACTGTTTGGGATTAAAGTAGAACTGTTCTCATAAAGGGTTTTGTATAGAGGAAATAGCAGACCTAAAACTGGACCCTTATACAAATTCAAACTTGTCTTCATATTCGATAAACAACCCAGAAAAATAATTTAAATAGTTCTCACCAACACATAATAAATTTACATAGTTCATCTTTATGATTTTACCTAAAATCTATTTGATATTTGTGTTGCAACATATGAGGTCTTTTATTAGAGATTATTTAGTAAACCTCACTGATGTGCATGGGCCTATCAATTGGCCTAGTGGCATAAGCTTAGGCCCATGACACTTTTAGGTTCAACTCAATTACCCCCGCCCAGGGGCAGGCCCCAAAGAGAATAAAGAAAGAAGCAGAAAAGAATAAAATAAAACAAGAGTGAGAAAACGAGAAAATGAGATCATAGACCCTGTTGTAAACCAGAGTGAGAAAATAAGAGCATGCGGTAACAAGAAATACCTTTATCCCCTAATTGATAGTCCTCCCATCTAAGCTCTTCATGGCTTTTGTCCTTGTATACAGGCATGGCCGATATTGACTCCAGCTTTCCAGCTGTCTGTGAACCCCCAGTTGCATCAGTCTCAGCGGTTGGTGTGTAAGCTGCTACTCTGCTCCCTCCACGCTGACCACCAAAGGCTGACTGCCCAAAGCCTGTAGCACCAAAAGTTGGTGTTGTAGGCTGTGCTCCTGCATGACAGCTCATAACCTTCACTACAACCATTGCATAAAAGCTATGCAAAATTCAAATAAATATTAAGCATGGTACGTTGCAGGGTCCATAAAATATTAAGCTTGATAACAAGTTTCAGATTCAAGCAAGCTTATATATCAGAAGAACTCACCAAATGCTGAACTCTGAGACCCAAAAGGTGATGAAGTGGTGCCAAATGGGCTGCTTCCAAATGCAGAAGTTGATTGGCCAAATGCCGCAGTGGATCCAAAAGAAAAGGATGGGGTACTAGAAGAACCAAAAGCAGAAGTCGAAGCACCAAATGCAGGAGTGCTAGAAGCACCAAATGCAGCAATGCTTGATGATCCAAAGGCTGGCATGCTTGATGCCCCAAATGCTCCTCCAGTTCCAAAAGCCGGTGAACTAGACACACCAAATGCTGTCCCTGTGCTGCCAAATGTGGGAGTTGAGGGAGAACCAAATGCGGGGGTGCTTGCACCACCAAAAGCAGGCATACTTGATGCACCAAATCCTGTAGCACTTCCAAAGGCAGGTGTACTTGTTGAGCCAAAGGCAGGAGCAGTGGTAGCGCCAAATGCAGGCTGACTAGAAGCGCCAAATGCAGGCTGACTAGAAGCACCAAATTGTGAAGAAGAACCAAATATATTGCTTCCAAAAGCTGGCTGTGATTGCTGAAGAGTGCTACCAAAAGGGCTTGTTTGAGCAGGAGGGCCAAAGCCTCCGAATGCAGGCTTCTGCCCAAATAAAGAGGATCCTATTGGAAAAAAGGGTTAAAACAGAAGATAGACAAGAATGCACAAAAAATATTTGAAATTAGATAAACACAAATATGAGGCAACAAGTTGGAGAATAAAAGAGCAAATAAAATTAAAAAGAAAAATGAATCTTGATAAGAGAGAGATGCTAAAATAAATTTGAACAGTACATATGATGTTATCATCACAAGAAGATATGGAAACTTCTGAACAGAAAAGAAAACACAGACTCAATAGTCAGATGAACCAGCTAAAGAACTTGAAAACTGGCAAGTCAAGGGTCGAAGAATGGTTTCAAGCAATTACTATCAATTTCAGAGGAGCAATGAACCGTAAACAAGATGGCTGAAATCATTCTATCTCACAGTGAAATGCAAGTCTTCCGCATACAAAGCCCATATTCAGGGACATGAGTGGCCTTGATTGCAAAGGAGAAAACTATAAGAAACTCAGAGAATCTTTGATGGTGCAGCCAATAGCTTGATCAAAAAAAAAATGTGAGAAGATCTTTTTAGTCCAATAAGAAGTGTCATTCATAGCATTTTGAGTCTTTTAGTAAGTTTAGCAGTCATTTAAGGTTAGAAGAAGGTTGATGGAAATTTTAGTATTTTAGATGTTTTTATTTCTTCAATCCTCTTGTTTCATCTAGAGCTTTCTATTTCTTCTACATTCTAGTCAGCACTAACTTACTGTCCTTTAAGACAGTTAACGTTGTAGAAACTTTCTATTATTGTGACTTTTGAGTTCTATTATGTTTCAAATTTCAGAATGATTAGGAGTATCATTAGTTGTTCTAATATCTAAATATGCCTCATTGATGTTGACAGTGAATATAGTAAATGAATTGGTGAATAAGCTTACATATTTAGGTATTTCTGTTTAAGGCATACGTGCCTAGATTTTTTTCTTTTTTGCTTTCTTATTCTTCTTCTTCTTCTTCTCTATGCACTTGTTGATCAAAATCTCATTAAATTTTGAAAAAACGATTTTTTTTCCCTACTTCTATACAAATTAAGCCCATATCACAATCCACCACTCTTCAAATTGTAGACAATCGATTACAATCGTCATTCAACCATCCATCATAGAACGTAATACTTTTCCACAAATCTATGTAGCACCAACAATTTACTTGATGAAAGTTGGATCAAACATGAAATAAGTCCTAACATTTAAGATCAAACAATAATAATGAGTCTTCGGATCATCTTTTTTTTCACATAATATTGTCTTGAGCTTAGGTAGAATAAGCTCTATGGTATCTTTGAGGAACATAAGGCTCAAAAAAAAAAAAGAATAATACATATGAACCAGAATCTACAGACAAGGGGATTGACCTGGCATTTATTGCAATCCACAAAAACAATATCCAGTTCTTCTCTTTATTGGTAGGAATTCTCTACAATGGCCATTATTTGAGGTTAGCTCTTGAAGTCAAATGCTCAATCATTAGAAATCAATTTCATTTTGTGTGCAAAGATAAATTTTTTTCCTCTTCTACTCCCACAGTAAGGAGGTAACAGAACCCTCCCTAAACAGAGAGCAAAGTTAAAATATATAATAGAGATCAACAAACTCTTCCAGTCATGCACAGCAATATTAGAGGACCACACAGTTGCAACAATTCCATCTCATCATACCAGATTCCTCAACCTTTTCAAGCAGCATTAAGATAACATAAAAAGATAAAACATCAAAAAAAAGCAAAACTCATTGATCTCCCGTCAAGAATGGATTCCCATTCTTTTGTCTTAAAGCCAACTGGCATTCCACTGCCACCTTCTAGAAATAGAAAATCAGAGGTGCTTGCTCTCAAGACCAAATCTGCTACAATAATCCGGCTGAAAATTAAAAGATCTATCCAATCTAACCTTTAAGAAACAATCCTCCCTATATCTTCCCATTGGTTTCACATCCTAAATTCTCACGCCCCTTTTACCTTACAAGGAACTTACTATGATCTAAGCCATACTAAACTGCCAGTAGACCCATTCCCTACTCCAAAAGATGATCTTTCTGGATTGCAGTTTTGACATCCACATTCCAAGATGAGCTTGCATTTGACAAAGATCAACACTCCTCAGTTTAAATAAAAACCCTAAACCTAAATCCACGTCCTCTACACAAATTTGCCAACAAAGAACTCCTGATTATGTTAAGGTGGCCACTTCTAGAAAGATATCCCCTCCTAACCACAGTTCTTTGCCATCCTTATTATAACCATATCACATGCAGCCTCACCAACATAGTTTTTCCTCAAAGACAAGCCTAAGTAGGGTAAGAGAAGGCTCCCTCTACACCAAAGAGGAGGCAAATCCACACTACACCATACAAACCACAGTCCTGCCACAAACATGATTTGCCAAATTAAACAAGGATGGACACCAAGAAAACTATTAAAAACAACTGCTCCTCTCACACCTGTGGGAAAAATGGTAACAAGGGTTTTCTCAAACATGCTTCTTTGATCACTTCGATGCCAAGCACAGAGTTTTCTCAAACAGGCATATAAGAAGAAAAATTGATACTTCGTCCAGCCAAAGAAACCGAGACTTTTGTTTCCAAGCCATCTAGTCCTTTAATTATGCTGGCTTAAACCACATAAACTCCACCTTTACAGTTCAGCTCTCCATCCTTAGCATGACTTTCTTCTAGAAACCTTTCCTCGCTGTCATTATGCGCATTGATGTCTTGTAATTATGGCTTTTCACATCAAGAAGCTCAAGGGGAGTAGGAGAGAGGTAACACTTGCATGAAACATGGGTGTTGATATTAATTTAGTTGTAATATAAGCTTTTATCATTAAAGTGGTTTCCAGGTTTCTTTCTCTGCCTCCAATTGTAATCACTTTTATTGTTTTTCATTTCCAAGATTTTACGCGTGTGAAAATTGAGAGCAAATCCTTTGAACATGTTCAAAAGCCATGAAGAAAGGAAGATCCTCCGAGTCACAGAATCTGGTAAAAGACACTATCAATTTATATTTCCGAAGAAGATTTCAGTGGCTGATCAAAGTTTGGCAGAACTTTTGGATGCAGAGTTTCCTTGCACTCACAATGTTAGTTTCCATTCAAATAATGACTCTCACAAGTCAAAGTTGAAGCATGCAAACATACTTGAAGTGAAGTCATAAGTATAAGATGAAACTTCTATTCAAATAATAATAATAATGAAACATAGATGAACTTACCAGCAAATGATGCTGAACTGCCAAAAGCAGAAGTTGTTGAAGCTCCAAAAGCTGGTGATGATGAAGCCCCAAATGTTGTTGTGGAAGACAATGGAGAAGAAGATTGGGTTGCACCAAATACTCCAGTTGAAGTGCCTCCAAATATGGAGCCCCCTGTCTGTGAACCAAATGTTGTTGTGCTTCCAAATGGTTTGGGAGCAAAAGGATTGTTATTTGCATTATTGGTTTGCCCAAAAACCGATTGGGACCCAAAAGGGCTTGCAGATGACTGCCCAAAAGCTGTAGATTTCAAATTGTTATGCTTGAATAAAGGATGCAAGGAGAAGCCACCAAACAATCACCTATCATTGCAAATAAATTCAAGATTTCCTAGAAAATGAATAAGAAATGTTACACACAATTGCAACCATCAAGAAATAATGTTCAAAATTATTCTGTAAGTTCCACAAAGCATAGACACAAGGGAGCCTTTATTGCTCAGAAAGATGTCTAAGCAGATAACAAACTCTAGGTTGCATGGCTTCATATATACATACAGAGAAACTAAGACATCAGAATGGCCCATGTTAAAAAAGCCTTAAGGAAAACCATCCTCATATTTTCCCACTCCTACTTAGGAAATGCTTGGTGAAGGAATACACCAACAGCAACAATAGCAACAAGGACACCTAGTCAGCCAATACATAAGAAATGAGAACATTTTGGCCAAGAAAACCACTTTGTTTTGAGTAGATGACACACCTTTGATAAGGAAATGGCTGCGAAGGTCAATGGGCGTGCATTACATGTTATGGAGGGAGGTTATCAGTAGCAAATATGGGTTAGCAAGATTCGAATAGATGTCCAAGAAGGTAGCTGGCCTGCATAGTGAGTGGTTGCAGAAAGAAACTTTGGGGGTGTCACCTTTTCCAATTAAATTGGAATCAAGGTGGGCAACAAAGATAGGATTTCTTTTTGGTGTAATGCATGGTGCATTACTCATATGCTGAAGAAGAGGTTTAAACAGCTCTCTGTTAGCTTCAGACAGGGATGATTTTGTGCGCCGAATGATCCTTCAACACAGGAGTAAGAGACAGTGGGATGGTGTTTTTTGAAAGTCATGCTTATGATTGGAAATTTTGAAAGTTCATTATCTTTCTTGAGTTCCTAGAAGAGGCACCCTTTAGCTCCAGATGGGGAAGGTGCGTTACGAAGATTTCAAAACTAAAGATCATTTGCCTTTAAATTGCTCTACAGCTTGGGAGATAAGAAAATGTATCTTTGCAAGTTTTGATAATGTTTATTCTAGAAATCTTCCTCATTTGTTTTTGACAAAATTTAGAGACTTTGGAATACGGAAAGATACTTCTACTCTTTCAAGATTTGCTTTCATGGCTTAGGGTGTATTTGGAGTCAACGAAATGCAAGGATTTTTTGCAATTAGAAATTTATAGTTCCTCTCTCCTTCAAGACAGAGAGTGTTCTCTATACTTCCCTTTGATCTTGTGCTTTCCGAGTCTCTAGACATTATGACTAGAGGATTTGAGGACAAATTAGATGATTATAGCATAAAGGGATATGTAGAGGGATCGAAAAGCATGCCTTCATTAGTTTTGTGTTGCTCTATGCTCCTTTTACTTCAGAGAATTTCTCATCCTTTGAACTATATGTATTTTCTCTGCTCTTTCTAATACATTATTTTTCCTTATAGAAAAAGGTGATAGTTTGGCAGCGCATATCGAGTTGTTTCAAGGTGAACTTAGGTAGTTTGGCCCAATACGAAACCTTCTCCAAATTGACAACCTCCTATTGAAGAAGAAGAAGATGATGAAGAAGAAGAGAGAAAATGAGCTTTGTATGGAATTGGCTCTCAAAAAAAAAAATTAAAACAACACCCATAGGAAACTAATTCCAAATGTAGCACACCCACGTCGAGTTTTCAACATTCGACGTGATGAACAGTGTCCATATCGAGTCTTCAAGACTCGACATGTACTGTTCATACCGGTCTCATATAGAGTTTTGAAGACTCGACATGCACTGTACGTGTCCATATGCAAGAAGAAATGTCAATTTGGGAGGCAAAATATTGAATATTTGGGCCATGTAATCTCCACGGAAGAGGTGAAGATGGATCCAAGAAAAATAGTTTGTATTCTAAATTGGCCAACTCCTCGCTCCTCAAGGGATGTACGTGGGGTTTTGGGGTTAACAGGCTACTATAGGCTGTTCATTCATGATTATGGAAAGTTGGCAAGTCCTCTCACGGAGTTGTTAAAAAAAGATGGGCAGCATAAGTTTGCTTGGTCAGTGAAAGCCAACTGAGCATTTGAAGCATTACAAATAGCAATCATTCATGCCCCAGTGTTGGCCATACCGGACTTCACTCAACCATTTATAATTGAGTGTGATGCTTCGGGAAGAGGTGTAAGGGTTGTTCTCTTACAAAATGGAAGGCCCATTGCTTTATTCAATAAAGCTATTTCAGAGAGGTCCCTATCCAAATCAGCCTATGAAAAAGAGTTGATGATGTCCTAGCAATTCAACACTAGCATCCGTACTTAATAGGGAGACATTTCGTGGTAAAGACTGACCAAAAAAGTTTGAAGTTTCTGTTGGAACAGAAAATTACAACCCCAACACAGTAGAACTGGGTTTCCAAGCTGTTGGGATATGATTTTCGAGAGCAATACAAACCGGGATGCACAAGCAAAGTGGCTGATTATCTGTCAAGGTTGCAGGAGGAATCTGAGTGTGCAGTGGTGTCGTGGTAGCTGTGGAAGAGTTGGAAGCAAATAGAGGAGGAAATTGCTAAAGACCCAAAGCTATCCGCTCTAAAATAGAAGTTGAAAAGAGAACCAAATTGCTGAACCCCATATACCTTGGTAAATGAGATGTTGCATAACAATAGAGTGGTGCTTCCGGAAAATTTGAAGTGGATCCCCCTTTATTGGCTGAATTCCATGAAACTCCCGGGGCGGAACACACCGGTGCTTTGAAAACTTATAAGAGATTGGTTGCAAATTTGTATTGGAAAGGAATGATGAAGTCAATCCTAACATTTGTGGTAGCTTGTCTTGTGTGTCGGCGACAAAAGTACAAGACTAGATCTCAGACGGGACTTTTGCAGCCTTTACCTATTCCTTCGGTGGTTTGGGAGGATATATCAATGGATTTCATCAATGGACTTCCCCGGTCACAAAGGAGGGATTGTATTTTTGTGGTGGTTGATAAATTGTCAAAATATAAGCATTTTATTGACTTGAAACATCCCTACATAGGTTAAAAATGGTTGAATCCTAAAGTTAAAAGCATCAACAGACAAATAGGACACAAATAAGACCTACTCCAGAACTTTTATGATGAGCAAATAAAACTAGGTTCAATTTCAACTTCTGATGTTTGACCAAGGGAGAAGGTAGTTGTTCATAATAATAAAGTTATAGTACTCAATTTTCCAACACAATATATATATGTATGATGAGAGATAAAGCTCATTTTCATGGGTAGAACCAGCATGAGAGTGAATGCATGGGTGAGAACAGTGAGAGAAAGAGAAAGTGACAAGCAGAGGAAGATAGATGAGACTCAAGACTGAGAAGAGAGGAGAAGAAGGGAAGAGGGGAGAGGGGAGAGGGGAAAATCATTCCGTGGCGAGAGGTAGAGTTCTTCAAGCTTAAACAATTCAATTCTTCAGCAAATTGGACTGTCCTTCCAGCAAGGGTTTCGGACCCCTTGATACATTACATGGCCAAACTTCAAGTACGTCAAAGCGAGGAAGCATGGATGCAGATGCGATGTTGTATCCAACACAAGATGAATACGAGGATAAGGCAAACTAGAATACAAGAAAACAGTACATACAATATGTGATTTAAAATATATGGTTAACATATATTTATAAATATAGTAATGGTATATTATAAAAACAATATTTTCTTGATTTAATTTTTTGGCTTGCTCCCCACCATACAGCCTTAAAAAATTGTGGTCAACAGCTTGAGGTCTGTGTGAGTGAAAGTAGAAACATATAGAATAAGAGTAGAAACAAAAGCAAGACAAAGAAAAGGTCTGTTTCTCTAAATCGTAAATAAAGAGAGGCAAGGAAGTATATTATACCACCATGATTGAAGGTTTTTCGCTCTCTACCTTTTCCTCTATCCTCTACCCAAATCCAAAACTCCAAGCTCTCTCTTCATCCTAGATCCAACTTCTTCATTCCTCTTCCTCCCAATACTCAAGGACAGAAGATTCTAGAAATTGTAAGCTTCTATGATCATCTCCTCCGATGCCTTTTGCTTTGAGGCAGAGATATAAAGAGCCTTTCAAGTGTGTGTAATCTTTTTCTATTTTATAATTTCATCACATGGGCCGACCCCAATCATTGGGATTAAATTTTAGTTTGTTGTTGTATAATTTCATCACATGAATTGTACCTTTAAGACATTACCCCCCCCCCCACTTTTCTTGAAAGGAATTTTCAATTAAGTCCTCAACTGTATCTGATCACATATCATAAGACATTACCCCCCCCTACTTTTCTTGAAAGGAAGTTTCAATTAAGTCCTCAACTGTATCCGCTCACATATCAAAACCCTAGTCAAGACATATCGTGGCCATATCTAAAACATGTCCTTCAAACTAAAACAAAAAATAACTAGATAGTTCACATGGCATATCCAAAACATAGTGTCCAAGATGTAGCTAGAGTTCCATATCCATGACCACCATGTGAGTATTCGTGCTTCCTAGCTTCAAAGTAAAGTCCTAAAATGAAAAGAACAAAAATGAAGAGAACTACAAGCAAAATACAAGAAAATGGAAACCAAAATGTTGGCCCTTAAGTTGGCCAAGCTTACAAAAAATCTCACAAAAAAGATCTAACTTAAAATATGATCCGATCCCTGGCTACTTGTGCCTGTGCTTATGTTTGTTGGTTCTTCATCATTCTAAAGAAAGTTCTTTTTTCCAAAAGTAAGTAAAACAAGAAAGAAAGATGATAATCATCTGCTATTTTGAATATTGCCTGATGAATGTGTTGGTAGAGCTCCCTGTAGTGAAGTAAGACAAAGGGGCTTATTCATGTCAAAAGCATCTGGAAGCAATATTTTGTTTTTCTAAATAGGGAAAAAAAGTATCAACAGAATTTAAATGTACATAAATATGAAAAGGGTTGAGTCATCCTGACATAGGAAAATTAAAGAAATTAGAACTTGTTGATTAGTTTCACTTCTTTATTTAGGTTTCTATCTAGGAAGTTTTTATTTTTGTGTTTATGATATTGTTTTCTCTCTCAATAAAAAGTTTTATTTAGTTCTCTTTAAACCTAGTTATTGTTCCACCCACAATCACCCTATTTTAGCACTAATTATTGACTTCTAATTGCCTGAAACCCTTCCCTGCATCACATCCTCTACATATTCCAAAGGAGAAGCTAAAGTGAAAGTTCACACTAATTACCATCTCAAGAAAACACGTACATCAAAAAATGATCATCAATGACATTAAATCAAGACCATCACAATAGTTTTTGTAAAGTTAACTGTAGTCTTCTAATACAATAATTTAGTCTCTTTGGAATTTGGATGGAAAGTAATGCTAGGATCTTTTGCACTCAATATGTTAGTACATTCCTGTTATGGATAATATCATGTTTTACGCTTCATTCCACCTCTATCAAAGAATCCTTCTTTACGAAGTCTAATTCGAACTCTTGGAATTATTATTAGAAAAAAAATTGTTAAAAATAAACAGAATTTAGGCCCATTTAGGGATCATTAACAGACCCTAAATGGGCCCAAGCATGGGGTCCTTAAGACCCCAAAATAGGCCCAGCTTGGCCCTTTAGAAAGGGCCCAGCTGGGCCCTCTAACAGCTAGTGCAATGGGATCCTTAACAGGCCCTAAATGGGCCCAAGCATGCGTCCTTAAGACCCCAAAATAGGCCCAGCTTGGCCCTTGAGAAAGGGCCCAGCTGGGCCCTCCAAAAGCTAGTGAAAAACTAGCTGTTGGAGTTTCCAACGGCTAGTTTCCACTAGCTGTTGGAAACTGGCAGGCAGGAGAGGGCAGCGCCCTCTCCTGCCGCTCCTCTCTCTTTTCTCTCTCTTTTGTATCTTTTGTGTTCTATAAATTGATAGAACCTTTTCCCTTGTAAAACATGAACAAGTGCTCAAAATCTCTATGGATTCTCTCCTTGAAATGCAATCAAGTTTCTATTAGTTTTATGTTTTCTTTTTATTCAATTTCTTTTATAATTTCAACATGGTATTAGAGTATCAAACAATCACATCCTCTTTAAGGTTGGGTGACCCTCTTCCTTCCATAAACCTCACCCAAATTCAAAACATTTCCTCTATTCAATTAAAAGGAGGAAATTACTATCAATGGGTGAGTATCATGAAGAGAGCACTCAATCTTCAAAATTTAGAGGAGCATATTCTTAATGATCCTCTTGATGAGAGCAATCCCTCATATAGGGAATGGAAGAAAAGAGATGATCATGTTTTTATTATCTTACTAAAGTCCTTAGATGAAACTCATAACGCCATGGTGACTTGTGCTCCCAATGCCAAATTAGTGTATGACACAATGTTCTCCCTATATGGCCAAGAGTCCGATCTAGGGAGGATCTTTGAGTTGAAGAAACAAATTGCTAGCATCAAGAAGCAGGGAAAGTTTCTTTCTCAATACTTTTATGAGCTCACCGACTTATGGAACGAGCTAATGACTCACCGACCATATTCAATTGATCTTAAAGTTATCCAAAAGAGAAGAGAGGTGGACAAAACGTTTGCACTTCTAATGGGGTTAGATGACTCCTTCACTCATCTCCGACAAGAAATTCTATGCATGAAGGAATTTCCTACATTAGGGGAAGTGCAAAACATGGTGCAAAAGGCCGAAGTAAGCATGAGGATTAAGGAAAACTCCAAGCTAAAGATGGAAGCTCACGGATTCATGGCTTCTCAAGACCTCACGGCTGTCAAGATCATCAAAAGGGAGGTATGCTTTCATTGCAAAAAGAAAGGGTATACAAGGGATAAATGTTGGTTCTTACATTCTCACCTAAGACCAAAGAATTTCAAGCCAAAAGACCAACAAGGAGGCCCCAATTTTGGAGCTCAAGCTACTGCCCAACAAGCAACTTCTCATGATCCAACAATGGCCGAGCTTGCTGCCCTCAAAACCACTCTTGAGAGTGTCACAAGAAGACTTCAACAAATCTCTCATCTTGAAGGTACAATTCAAATACCACTCACTAATTTGTATTCAGAAAATTTTCTCATAAATTCGGGTACCGACTACCATATGGTTAGGGATATTTCAAAAATTAAGAGATTTAAAAACCTCCCTAACCATAAGATAGTACGAGTTGCTAATGGGCAAGATTTGAAGGTAAATCAAATTGGGAAAATTGATATTTTTGAAAAAACTATAAATGTTTTATATGTTCCCAAACTTACTTCAAATCTATTGTCTATAAGCAAAATCACTAAGGATCAAGGGTGTAGAGTTGTTTTTGACCCAAATTCTATTTTTTTTCAGGTCCTCAAGTCGAATCAATCGATTGGCAAGAGTTCTAGAAAAGGAGGACTTTACTTTTTGGATCAAGAACAACATGCACTTACAGCACATATCAAGGAAAATTCATCTTTTTGGCATGGACGATTAGGGCATCCTAGTGACCGAGTTTTAAAATATCTATTCCTAAACTTAAACTATGAGAATAGATATTGTAAAGCTTGTATTTTGTCTAAAGAAACCCGAACTATGTATCCTATTTTTGAAACAAAATATGAAAATGCATTTGATTTTGTTCATTCGGATGTTTGAACTTCTCCCATTATTTCACATTTAAAATACAAATATTTCATCACATTCATTGACCATAAGAGTGGTATACATGGGTGTATCTTTTAAACACCAAAAACCAATCTCTTGAAGCTCTCAAAAGTTACGTGAAATATGTAACCAAACTTTATAATGCCAACATTAAAGTCCTAAGATCCGACCATGGTGATGAATTTACAAACCATAATTTTGAAAATTATCTTAAGGACAATAGTATTATCCATCAACTATCATGTGTCTACACACTCCAACAAAATGGGGCAGTAGAACATAAGAATAGGCATATACTAGAAATTGCTAGAGCTATGATGTTTTATGCAAACACTCCTAAGAAATTTTGGTGTGACGCGGTTAAAATCGCAGTTCATGTAATCAATCTCATGCCATCCGATATTTTGAAAGGTCAATCTCCCTTAAAACTCCTTTTAGGAAGAAAACTAAAAGTTTCTCACATTAGAACATTTGGTTGCACATGCTATGTTCTTGTTCCTACGCATTTAAGAAACAAATTAGAATATAGAGTAAGAAAGTGTGTTTTTCTTGGGTATGCATCCTTTGAAAAAGGTTATAAATGCTATGATTGTTCTACTAACCACACATACACATCGAAGGATGTGATATTTTCGGAGAATGAGTTTTACTTTTCAGGAGAAGAAGTAAACAAAATTCCAAAGGAAAGCTCTCAAATAACCACGTGGGATTTTCTAGTGACTCCCAATGCTACTCAAGAAGTTGAAAATCCAATCAATCCTCAAATAGCTGAAGGAAGTTCTCAAAATGAGGAAGAAGGATCAAACCCTACGGATGAAGACTCACCACTTGATTCAAGGGGAGATCAAAGCACAAGTGATGATGAGAACTCTTCACCAAGTTCAGAAGAGCCTAGTGACCCTCCGGTTCAGCTTAGGAGATCAACAAAACTTAAGCTTCCACTATGAGAATGGGTCAACCAGAGATACCCTATTTATGATTATTACACCACCTCTCACATTTCTTTGAGGCATCAAGCTTTTTTGAGTGGCATAGATAAGGAATTAGAGCCAAGAATGTTCGAAGAAGCTATCAAGGATCCTAGATGGAAGGAAGCAATGAACAAGGAATTAGAAACTCTAACTAAGAATGGCACTTGGGAGATCACCCCTCTACCAAAAGGAAATAAGGCCGTAGGATGCAAGTGGGTATTCAAAATCAAATATAAAAGTGATGGTTCCATCGAAAGATACAAAGCAAGACTAGTAACAAAGGGATACACTACAAGGAAACTTTCATACCGGTTGCTAAGATGAATACCGTTCGAGTATTACTTTCACTTGCAGCCAATTATGGATGGAATATGTTCCAAATGGATGTAGCAAACGCATTCCTTGAAGGAGATTTAGAAGAAAATGTGTATATGCAGCTTCCTTAAGGCCTCAAACATCAAGAAGGAAATGTATGCAGGCTACATAAAGCAATTTATGGGCTTAAACAATCTCCAGGAGCATGATACGCAAAACTAAGCCCTGCTCTTCTTAGTAACGGTTTCACAAAATGTATTAGAGATTCATCCTTGTTTATTAGAAGAACAATGATAAAGTAGTAATTGTCTTAATTTACGTAGATGACATTATAATAACAGACAATGACATGCATCTCATTAATATTGTTAAAAATTTTCTAAAATCTTGGTTTAAAATTAAAGATCTAGGGAGACTAAAATATTTTATAGGAATTGAGCTAACCTATTGCCACAATGGGCTAGTTCTATCCCAAAGAAAATATGCTCTTGACTTATTGTAGGAAACAGGAAAATTATGAGCTAAACCGGATTGTAGTCCCATCTCCACCTCTGAACCCTTAGAAGATGATGAGGAACCCTACAAGAATGTTGAGAGATACCAGCGGTTTGTAGGAAGGTTGATCTACCTCACTATCACTAAACCGGACATAGCCTATGCCATGAGTCAAATAAGCCAATATATGCATGCTCATAGGAAGGGACATTGGAGAGCAGTTGAAAGAATTCTCTCCTACATCAAAGGTTCCCCCGGATTAGGAATTTGGATGAAAAAAAATAGAAGCTCAAAAATTGAGAGATTTTGTGATGCAGACTAGGCAGGTAATTCTAAGGATCGAAAATCCACCACTGGGTTTTGCATGTTCGTAGGAGGAAATCTAGTTGCTTGGAAAAGCAAGAAGCAGAGGGTTGTGTCTAGATCAAGTGCAGAAGCCGAATATAGGGCCATGGCAGCAGGCGCTTGTGAAATAGTATGGCTAAAGGCTCTAATAGAAGAGTTAGGATTTAGAGTCTCAACACCAATCAAGCTTTATTGTGACAATCAATCCGCAATTCATATTGTCTCTAATCCGGTCTTCCATGAGCACACCAAACACATAGAGATTGATTGTCACTTTATTCGACAGAAGGTAAAAGAAAAGCTTATTGCCACATCTCATATCAAAGGAAAGGATCAATTGGCAAACATATTCACCAAAGGAGGAACATCGGCTCATCTTCAAAATATAATTGGCAAGTTGGGCACTATAGACATATTCGCACCCAACTTAAGGGGAAATGTTAAAAATAAACAGAATTTAAACCCAATTAGGGATCCTTAACAGACCCTAAATGGGCCCAAGCATGGGGTCCTTAAGACCCCAAAATAGGCCCAGCTTGGCCCTTGAGAAAGGGCCCAGCTGGGCCCTCTAACAGCTAGTGGAATGGGATCCTTAACAGGCCCTAAATGGCCCCAAGCATGGGGTCCTTAAGACCCCAAAATAGGCCCAGCTTGGCCCTTGAGAAAGGGCCCAGCTGGGCCCTCCAACAGCTAGTGAAAAACTAGCTGTTGGAGTTTCCAATGGCTAGTTTCCACTAGCCGTTGGAAACTGGCAGGCAGTAGAGGGCAGTGCCCTCTCCTGCCTCTCCTCTCTCTTTTCTCTCTCTCTCTTGTGTCTTTTGTGTTTTATAAATAGATAGGACCTTTTCCCTTGTAAAGCATGAAAAAGTGTTCAAAATCTCTATGAATTCTCTCCTTGAAATGCAATCAAGTTTCTATTAGTTTTATACTTTCTTTTTATTCAATTTCTTTCATAGTTTCAACAAAAATATATGGCAAAACGATGTTATAGGAGAGAAAGAACCCTCTCCCAATATCCTGGATACTAGAGTTTGGAACATTGATGGTTAAATTTCTTTTTCTTGCAAATCCTTTTTTCATCATCTTGTTTGTCTTCCCACACCCCTACTTTCCCCTTAATTAAGCTCATTTTGAAGGCAAAAGTTCCTTTTACAGCTGAACTTTTATGCAGCTGTTAGTTTACAAGATTATTACAAATGACCATTTACAAAACTGGAGACCTTTCAAAGCTATTTCATCACATATGTGATATACAGGGAAGATTATGAAACAAGAGATCATTTTTTTACATTACTCTGCAGCTAGGGAGATGGGGAATTGTCTGTTCATAATATGTGATAATTAATGGTCAACCCTAGAAGTCTGTGGCAATTGCTCTTGAAGAAATTTAACAATTTTGGTCAGTGGAAAGATACTCGTCAGTTTTGAAGATGCATTCTTGTAGCTATTCCTTCATGTATTTGGAGGGAGTGAGAACTTTCAATATTGACCCCATTTTACTTTGATACAACATTGTCATCTTTTATATTTCTCCTTTTGGACTCATGATTTAGGAGTTAAAAGAGAATATAGGCTTGAGGATCTCAAAAGGGATTGGTTGGCAATCCTTCTTTAGTTTTCATTTTCGGTCTTTGTTTTCTTTTTAATTCTTAGAATTTCTTATATTTCAACATTTATATATGTGTGTATATTCTCTAGTCTATCTAATACAATTCATTTTCTAAAGAGAGAGAGAGAGAGATAGGGTCGCATGCGCCATTATGGCCCATGCTTCACATCTTCTAAAATTTTTGCTTGGAGCTGAAGAGGTGCTGGGAACTATTCTTTTTTAATGTTATTTGTCTTTTTTCTCTTAAGGATTCCTTATCATTCTATGTAGGCCCCATAAGAACAAACCAATCGCAATATAACTGAGCAAAATAGGTATAAGCACGAGGAACTCAAAGCAAATTCAAACAACAACTTAACTCAAAAATTTAGAATTACAATGTTAAAATTAACACTTACGATTACTTGCGCCAAACATTTCTTTTCACGATTTGCTATTCCGAAAGCTCCAAGAAAATAAGATATCAAGAAACTACACAAAAATGGGAATAAATGGAAGTTATTTATCAGAAGCTTCCCTATACAAAAGAGAGAAGAGATTTGGTATTCAAATTTAAAGAAATTCATCATTAGTTTCATGTTTCACAGCACATCACGCCAGTTATCATGAGCAGCGACGACAATGAAACAAAACCTTGCTCAGATATTAAAAAAAAAAATAATTATAATAAATTGCATTCAGTATAATATGGAGCTTACCAACACAAATACATAACAGGAAAATCATGAAAATTATTATGTGAAAGCAAAATCAACCACTGTAATTAATAATATATCAATTTTTTCTTTTTTTTTTTAAGTGAAAGGGGATGAACCAAGGGGAAAAATAGTCAGCAAAAATACTACATAGGCAAAACCTACTCAAGACTTTGGAGCTTACGGCCTGTCATTCAAAAGGGAAAATTGTAGATATAATTTTCCCCCAACTCTTTGTTAATCTAATCAATTACTGTAAAATCCAGATGCCAATTATGCTCTCATGCCCTACAGACACATGATAAACGAATGCCCTTATGGAACACAACACATAAGACCCAACTTTAGCTTCCTAAGAGAATAATTTTCATCCATGAAATTCAATGAAAACATCAATTTTTTTCCAATTGAACCTAGTTGAACCCAAGCAGTTCAGCGCCCAGATCAGGAGCGAAACGAATGATACCTGGTGGATTCGGGTCTTTTAGGGCGGAGACAAAGACCGATCGATCTTGTATTCTACTTCTGCAAAATCAGGGTCAATACAAGTGTCATCCACATCAAAACATCAACTCTAACCCTAATCCCACAAATTACAATCAATTAAAATTACACGATACATATAGAAAGAGAAGGGCAAGAATGCATACGTGTTGAGAGAGCTTGTTAGGGTTTGTCACTCCAGCACCGCTGACTTTGGCGATGCGAAGGAGGGAGAGTTCAGCCCTTCCGAAAGAGGAGGCGGTTTTCTGTGCTTTAAAGTGAGACTTGATGAGAGAGAGAGAGAGAGAGAGAGAGTTCTGTTTTTTTTCCTTTTTCCCTTTTTATTTTATACAATTTACAAGCCCGAGTTGTAGCGTGAAAGAGACGCTGATCGCCCCCGCGTAGCGTGAAGGACTATTTCTTATGATTGGTATTATATAGGTGGCAAGTAATTGTTGCCCTCGCACAATTTATCTGCATTGAATGTGATTCGGGTAAAAGTTAATATTTAACTTCTTTCAATTATTTTATCTGATAAAATAATATTTTGAAAATTATGATTAATACTTTTAAATAGGTTTGTTAAAATAAAAATTCAAACAAATAACATATTTATCATTCATCAATTTTTTACTTCTTTTAGACCAACAATTCATCTTCTATCATAGGATATTATGAATATCTCTATCTTTTATGAATTCATTTATTTTCTAAAAAACTTTTCGTTTTCACCGAATCCATTTATTTTCTAAGAAAATCTTTATTTTCCCTAAATTCTAAATTCTCAAAATAATATCGATAACTTTTAAGAAATTTAATAATATTCATAAATTTGAGTTCATGTATCAATCATTAGTTTAAAGCATATGTGTCTTGTATCATGTGAAATTTGATATAATAAGGAAGAAAGAATTATTTTTACTATTTCAATATTTTTTTCTTCCATTTCTCTATTAGAATTTTCTATATTTTATAATATGTTATCAATATAAAACTCTAACAATAGAATACAAAACTCTAACCAACTAAGATGAAATATTATTCAAAATAAAACAAAAGAAAGAAATATTCTCCGATAAGTATTATTTATTATTATATTTATCATTGTATAACTTAGTATAGAGATACTTTAAAAACTTTTAATAGGATATCCCCATTTATATATGTTTGTTCGTTAATTATGAGTATTGTATTATGTAAAACATTAATCATGTCAAATCTCTCAAAACTTGATCTTGTGGCTCTCAACATTTCTAGAAAAATTTATTAATCATGGGTTTTTATGTTGAAATCTATTTGAATGCAAATGAATTTGGAAAAACAATTAAGGAAAATATTCAAAAGACCTTAAAAAATTATGCCAAGGTAATGATAAATGGTTCAATAGCCCACTATCATTAAAACCAGATACTACTAAGCTCATTAAAGCTATTATCATAAACACCGTAGACCACCAAGAGAACTTTTCAATGACCACTCAAAACAATTAAATATACTCTCTGTCGAGCAAATTTCTCAGCTTCCACGGCCAAGAACTCTCACTTTTGTCTCTCAATCATCTCGACTAAACTCTCTCGAGTTAACTATTCATTCATCTCTTGATCTTACTCTCTTAGCTATTACCAAGTAGCTTTCTAACAAAAAATGCTTGTCAAACAATCATGATCACCTAAAATTTAAATTACTCGTGATCTCGAGAGTAATCTTTCCCAATAAGAAAAGAAATATCTATAATTACTCTCGATAAGTTAGGTAATCTCCGTGACAACTTGAATTTCGCTTAATCAATAGGATCCTAAATCTATTAAAAAATTTTGACTATAGTTTCGGTAATTTCAGAAAATCCTCAGCGATCTCTTCACAAAAGAATTAGGGTTTCTACACTCTCAACAGAAACTCATTATGCATGCACATGCTATATATACTGGACTAAAGCAAGTATGCAATACCCTTATCTCTACAACTATCACACGGAGGCTACATAAGGCATATTAGGGTCTTTTAGTCTTTTATTCCCTCATTGTTCTTTCTGACTTAAGCGTTGGAGTTTCCTTTGCCAGATCCACCTCCGGTTGGTTTTGCTAGGTTTATCATTCAAGAAGATCCGGTGGTCACATTCATACCAGATTTCAATGCGAGTTGAAAGGTCAACTTACTTGTGGAATCAAAATTGACTTCAACACAAGGCAATGATTTTTTTCTATCATCACCTCCATGAGAATTTGAAAACTAAATATCTAATCATGAAAGATCCTTTTGAATTTTGGAAAAAATCAAAGGAAAGATTTAACCACCTAAAGACAGTAATTTTTTCAAAAGTTCATTATGATTGGATTCATTTGAAATTTTAAAATTTCAAGCCGGTAAGTGAATATAATTCATTCATATTTAAAATTAGTTCTCAATTAAAATTATGCAGAGAAAAAATTATTGATTCTAATATGCTAAAAAAATTCTCCACTTTTCATGCCTCGATTACATTCCTATAATAGCAATATCAAGAATGAGATTTTAAAAAATATTATGAATTGATTTTTTATTTGTTTGTGGCTAAATAAAATAACAAGATACTAATGAAAAATCACAAATCTCGTTCAATTAGTTCTAGTCCATGTCCTGAATGAATGCGACAATTCATGATAATTTTGAACATGGACAAAGACATGGAAATTATCAAGGTCGTGGATATGGTTGTAATCGTTGTTGTCGCCATCATCGTAGCCGCGACTAGAATGTTTATTATAATGATCGTAGTGGCTATACAAATTCATCAAACCATCAAAAGTAGAAAATCATGATAAAAAACAAGATTAAGAAAAATATGAATCCATTCATAATTCTAATAACATTTGTTATCGATGTAGAGTGATCGGACATTGGTTATGTATGTGTCGTACACCAAAAAATCTCTTTGACCTTTATCAAGTCTCTTTGAAAGAAAAAAGATAAACACATAAAGTTGCATTTTTTGAATCAAAATAATGTCCTTGATAATACTTTTGACAATCTTGAGAACTTGTCTTATTTAGATGTTGGTGATTTTCTTGATAACACAGATATTAGTGGTGAAACACATAATAACTTTTGGTTTGCTTTATCTATAAATAATTACTATTGATAATGCATCAATATTTCTAAAATTCACAATTTATTTATTTTTTTCTATTTACGAAGAATTTATGGATACTATTATATCCACTGTTGAATCTAATATCGAAGATGATGATATGTGTCTTGCAAATAGTGTGACTATTCATATCATTCTTAAAAGCATAAAGTATTTATCTCATCTTAATATGAGAAAGGGAAATGTGAAATATTCTGAAAAAGTAAATATTTTAATAACATGAACAAATTTAATGATCAATAATATATTATTCTCTCGGAGAAATTGTGGATACAAATATTGGAGAGATTGTGGATTTTTCTTCTACACTTTATTATACACATATTCGAGCAGTTAAAGTAAATGCAATGATAAATTAGAAGTTTATTAATCCAAATGCATTTCTTTTATGACATAATCGATTGGTCATACTAGATCTATAGTGATCAATGAATGATTCAAAATTTTTCTAGACATCCATTGAAGAACTTGAAAATTCTTTAATCTAACAAATTTTTATATACTCCATGTTCTCAATACAAATTGATAATAAAGCCATTGTTGGGTGAAATTGGGATCGAGACCCTGCAATTTTGAATTGAATGCATAACAATATATGTAGACCAATTCATCTACTATGTGGACCATGTAAATATTTTATGTGTACCATTATGTGGACCAATTGATGCCTCTACAAGATGGTCGTATATATATTTATTATTAACGCAAAATTTAGCATTTTCAAGATTGCTCGCTCAAATAATTCGAGTATAAGCATAATTTTCTGATTATACTATTAAAACAATTTCTCTTGATAATTTTGGGAAATTTACGTCTCAAGAATTTAGTGATTGTTGTATGTCTATTAGTATAAAGGATAAATATCCTGTTGCTCATTCATATTAAAAATGGTTTCATAAAGTTATTTATTAAATGTTTCCAATTGATTGTGAGATCATTACTTATGAAAACCACTTCTAGTATATGCTTGGGACAAACCATTTTACATACAACAACACTTATAGACATCCGACCTTTTAGTTATAACAAATTCTCTCCCTTATAATTGGTTTTTGGATAAAAACTAGATATCTCTCATTTGCACACATTTGGATATGTTGCATATGCTCATATTGCTCCCCATATAGAACTAAAATGGAATCTTAGATGAGATTAGATATCTATGTTAGATATAAATTTTCTTCTATTATAAAATATCTTGAGCCATATACATGAGATATTTTTATGGATTGATTTGCTGATTATTATTTTAATAAAATAACTTTTCCAACCTTAGAGTGAGATAATATGATAAAAGAAAAGTTGAAAAAAAAAAGATTATCTGGAGTAATCTATCCTTATATCATCTTGATCTTCGTACAAAGTATTGTGAACTAAAATTTTGATGAATAATTCATTTATAACAGATTACAAATCAACTGTCTAATAATTTTTTTGATACAAAAAGAATAATTAAATCACATATTCCTGCTAAAACAGTTCTTACTGGAATTAATGTCTCAGAAGAATATCTAACAATAAATGAATCCAAACCATACCTCACGCACGCGAGAGATTGATTAGTTCTAAAGATATAAACTTTCAAAAGAAGAATGAAACAAATGGTCAAATTGACCACATAGAAGAAAGAAACATGCATGATTCGATTTAAGAAATATCTAAAAGCTATCTTCCAAAAGAAAATGAAATACTCGAAGAGAACGTGAAAATTAAAAAAAATTAATAAATTATATTTTTGCGATGAGAACATGGGATAGAAAAGATATAGTTGTTGATAATATATTTAAATATAATGCGACAGTTGATATTTTAGATAAAGATAAGAATTTTGAGTCGAGATTTATAAAAAAAAAAAAATTCAATTAAGAGATAATTGGCCTAATAAAAGAATGCAATCTAGGCAGTATTAGAATCTCTCTTAAAATGGACGGTCTTTGGACTTATAGTCAAAACACCTGAAAGTGTTAAACCGGAAAACTATAATAAATATTTGTGCAAAAAAAAATGAGATTGTGTGATATAAAACAAAATAGTAGCACATGAAAAGTTTTATATGTAGTTAATGGATAAGTAGTTAATGGATGTGGCCATTACAAATTTATATGGAATGCTAGATAGTGAAATATACATATAAGTTCTAGAAAGACCAAAGATGCTTGAAGCAAATAAGTCAAATTCTTAAGAATTGTTTTCTATTAGATTGTAAAAATCTTTATATAAATTGAAACAATCTAAACGTATATGGTATAATCATCTCAATAAGTATTTGTTGAAAGAGAATTATATAAATAACCATATTTGTCTATGTGCATTTATAAAAAAGTTCAAACATGAATTTTTGATAATTATTATATATGTTGATGATTTGAATATTATTTGAATTCCTAAAAAACTTTCAAATACAATAAGCTACTCAAAAAAAGAATTTAAAAAGAAAGATTTAGGGAACAAAATTCTGTCTTAACATCTAGTCTGAGTGTTTAAAATGCGGTATTTTTATTCATCAATTAGTTTATACCGGGAAAGTTTTAAAACAATTTAATATATATAAATCCTATCTATTACTAGCCCGATGGTAGCTCGTTCACTTGATTTACAAAAGAATTCTTTCTGACCTTGAGAAAATGATTAAAAAATCCTTAGTCCTAAAGTATCATATGTTAGTGTAATTGATGTATTGATATATCCTATTAACAATACTTGACCTTATATAACTTTTTGTTGTAAATTTATTAGTAACATATAATTCTGATTCAATCAAAAAATATTAAAACGAAGTTAAACATATCCTACAATACTTCCAAAGAACGATTGAAATGAGTTTATTTTACTCAAGTAAATCAAATGCACAATTGATTGGATATACAAATACAAAATATTTATTTGATCCACACAAAATTTGATCTCAAACGGGTTATATATTTATATATAATGATACAACTATATTTTGACAATTTATGAAGCAAACTATACCTGCTACATTTTCAAATTATACTAAGATATTAGCAATTCACAAAACAAACCATGAATGTGTGTGGTTCAAATCAATGAATAATCATATCCAAAAATCATGTGTTTTGCCTGCCAGCAAGAAATTCTGAGAATATGATATAAGGATAATGCAGCATACATAATTCATCTAAAATGGTGGATAGATAAAAAATGATAGAACAAAACGTATCTCTCTAAAATTATTTTTCACACATGATCTACTATAAAGTAGTGATATTAATATTTAGAAAATTAGATGATAATCCTGCATATTTGTTCACAAAGACATTGCATGATTTGAGAAAATAAATCATAAAATTGGAAAGTGATACCTTAAAGATATTAAATAATGTCCTTATCAAAAGGAGAATAATGTGAAAAATTTTATGTATAAATAACGATATACTATTTTTCCTTAGTTATGCTTTTTGTTCCACTGAATTTTTCTTGACTAAGATTTTAACAAAATATATTCCTTACATAATAGACATTCAAGGGGAAGTGTGGTGAAGTTTTATGAATATTCATTCACTTTTTAAGAAACTCTCCATTTTCTGTGAGTCTATTCACTTCCTAAGGAGTTTTTCATTTTGAGTAAATCTATCCACTTTCTAAAAAACTCTTCCTTTTCCCATAATCTATTCTCTTCCTGATAAACTTTTAATTTTCCATAACTTCTTATTTCTCAAGGTGATATTGATGACTTTCAAAAATGACTTTCAAGAAATTCAAAAATATTCATGAATTTGAGTTTATGTATCATTCATTAGTTTGGTGTGTGTATGTGTGTGTGTGGGTGGGTGAATCAAGTGAAGATGACACAACAAAGAAGACAAAATTATTTATACTATTTCAATATATTTTTTCTTCTTTATATTATAATCTCTATATTTTATAATATTTTCAAATAATAGTATTTGTTTTTTTATATTGTTCTTATTCTTGGGGATTTATAGATGACATAGTTATTTTGCAAACATTTTAAATTTGTGGTTGTTATTGTTTTGAGATAGGGTTTGTATTTTGAAAGAAAATATCATTAATTGAAAAGCAAAAAATGGAGAGAACAAGGAGAGAAAGAGAGAGAACTGATGAATTGAGAGCCGAAAAGAGAATTATACCAAATTATAAAAGATAAAAAAAAATTACACTAAAGTTTAGATAGAGAGATGAGAAAAATACACAGAATATTATTAATAAAAATATCAACAGAGAGTGGGATTTGTAAACTAAAATTCAAGGTCGGAGCAAAGACAAAACTAAAATTTTCTTTTTGTAAGTCAAAATAAAAACCAAATATAAAATTACTAATGAAAAATATTAAATATATATCCAACAAAACAGTAATATATATTCAAATTGAACTATTCATTTTTTTTCATGGCACTTCTATTAGTTATTATTATCTCAATACTAGATATTTTATCAATATTTCACTCACCAAAGACAATTAAAAAATCAAAGAGGTAGGAAGGGCCAATTGAAGAAAAAAAGGAAAATAGAAAGCAAGACATTGACCAACAATTAGGATTTTTTTTTTAAATTGTAATAGTTATTCTTAAAAAAAAGGATAAATATTATAATTTAGGCTACTTAAACTAGGGTTTTGAGAAGTCAAACTGTACTAATCAAAAACATTTCTCTATCCCTAGACCTTCAATACAAGCTACTAAACCCAATTTCTCTAACTCAAGCTACAATTTTGGAGAATTGAAACGTAGTTATGAAAACCTAAGTCAAATTTTCTTTTCCTCACCCATCGTCTACCGTTAATTGAAGAATGGTGAGTCTCGATTTAGATTGAAAAAATATATATTTTTTTTCATCTTTGCACTTAAATTCAAGTTAACCCTTAATTTTATCATTTTTTTCAAACAATTTTGAATAATCCATGGGAACTTGTATTCTATCAATGATGTCAATTGATCATGCAAAATTTTTCTTTTAATGTCAAACCAACTAATAAATAAAACCAGCCATTGGATAGTCATTTTTAATTTGCACTTGCTTGAAAATAACATCATCTGTTAGTTGCGTACAACAATCAACACATATATTACTATCTTAGTTAATCTATCACCAACACATATATTGATATCTTAGTGCTCATTTAGTAGGAATTTTTTCAACTTCTCTTCTTCTTATACAGAGAAATTATGCTAAACAAAATTTTTTATCCTTAAAATTAGCTTTTTTTTTATAAAAAATAAAAAAAAATAGTTTTAAAGGATAAATTCTAGATAGCAGCTTTTCCCCACTTTTTTTATACTTCAGTTTTTCTGAAACCATATTTTTTTACTCCATTTATATTCCCACATAAATGATACGAAATTTCAAATATATTCATATCATAAATGTGTTCATTTACCACAACCGATTGTCATCTCTTATAGATTTGGACTTTTCCTCTTTTCTTTGCAAAAACCATTTCTTATCTCTTATCTCTTCCTCTTTGGGAACTTTTTCTCTCTCTTCCAATTATCCCATACTTGCAAAAATGTGACCAAATCTTTGGCTTGTCAATAAATTTTGGAGTTAGGATTTTCAAGTTCTTGCACTTAATTTGATAGAAATCATTTATTCTAAATTTGGATTTGATTTGTTTACAATTTTATTTTCAGAATTTGATGCGTTTGATAGAGTTTTCTTAACAAAGAAGAGGATTGAGGCTTGCTTTAGTATTTAAATTAGATCTGAAAGATGTTTTTTTTTTCTTCTTTTTTTTTGAATAGGAAGTGAAAAAGAAAAGGTCATGATCCAATTTACCCTTTGAAGTTAAAAATCACTTGATTGATTACTAGAGGAATTTTTGCAGTTACAAGAACACGAGCAAGCTTTTTGTATGAAAAATTGTTAACTCCGATAAACTTGGTGAGTCCAAGTTTTTGACACTTCCATTACTTCTCAAATAGATTTGAAATCCAAGTTTTTGAATGAAAATATTGGATTACCATATCACTATTTTTTAAATAGTTTAATACTTCAATTACATAATGTTTAATTAATTATAGTACAATTATTTTAAAATATTGTGGTTAATAGTATTTTAAATAATTTCTATAGGCAATTGTACTATAATAGTTTTTTTTAAAAATAATTTTTTTAATTTGTAGTTTAAAAGTGTTTTTAGGCACAAGATTTTTTAAGGATGTTAAGAATGTTTTACATATTGCAGTTATGGTTAGCGGACAAATGGATATACCAAAGAGCGAAATTTTCAAAAAACAAAAAATAATACTAAGTGGGATTTTAATACTACTAAAATCTTACTTCAAGGTTGCATGAATGAGATCCATAATAGTGGAAAACTAAGAGTTTCATTTAGAGTTAGGAGATGTGAGGTTGTTCTTGAGTATTTTAATACTCATGCTAATAAAAACTATATTAAAAAACAATTAAAAAATAGGATGGATAGTTTAAAGGGCGAATGGACAAGATAGCAGCAATTAAAAAGAAAAGAAACAGATTTGGGGTGGAACTATAAGATCAGAACCATTGAGCCAAAATAAAGGT
Organism: Dillenia suffruticosa; assembly: GCA_033439265.1. NCBI lineage: Eukaryota > Viridiplantae > Streptophyta > Magnoliopsida > Dilleniales > Dilleniaceae > Dillenia > Dillenia suffruticosa. The sequence goes on from JAVTVX010000027.1 coordinate 8,551,275, forward strand.
GGTTATTTAAAATTTTATATTTTTGGCTATTGCATATTATAATATAATTTTTTATTAGAATTTTATTTATATTTGATTTTGATAATTGTGTAGTAAAATCCAATATATGCTAAATTTTGTTATAATGAACTAGAATATCATGATGAACTGGAATTCATATTTGAAGAAACAGTAGCAACAAATTAACATACTTAGACACTGGCGATGAGTATATCAAATGAAAACAATATTGAAAGTGTTAATCCAATTATGCAAGAAGATGATTTTAAACTTGATAATGAAAACTTTATTGTATGTCACGCCACAACCCTTGGATCAAACACGTGACAACCACTGCATTACCTCGTACTACGGATTAAACTAACTCGTACTCTAAAGTATCGCAAGATATTAATCGATATCCATCCATTTTCTAAAATAATTCAACAAGTTCAAATAAGTCAATATGTATTCGACACACGATCAAAGGATCAACCCGATCTGTCCCTATTCAAATGCATGCACAAAGCCAATCTGGCCATTTATAATCTAATCATATGCACAAGGTTTGCTCGACCATCAATATACAATCATATGCACAAAAAATAAATAAATAAATAAATCCCTACTCAAAGAATCCAAACCAAATCAAATAAAAATAATTCCCAACTAAAGTTTTTGAAAAGTAAAAAATAAGGTTCTCAATACAAGTTTACATATCCCAATAGAATTTAATATCAAAATAACCAAAGTATAGTTTCAAATACAATTTCTAAAACGGTCACTAACATGCACCTTAACATGAGCCTACTAATACCTTAAAAATAATAAAAAACCTGAAACCTAAAGAAGTTCTCAAAATTTCTTCGGTCCGCCTCAAAACAAGGGCTAATTTCTTAATTAAACGTTTTCTGTAAAAATGAAATGAGAAGAATGAATATAAACAATATTCAGTGGGTGAAATAACTTATTACGAAAAGAATAAGGGGTGAATGTGAATGTATCAAATAATATTCTCAAATTTTTTTCATCATAAATCAAATACACCAATAATTATCATATATTTAGGTCGACATAAATTTAGAACAGGTTGACATGTCATATGGTTAATTTGGGCTATTTCATTAAAAGGTCAACATGTGTTTTGAAATCGATCGATAAGAGCTATTCAAATCAATAGACAGGTCAACAAGATGATTATTAGAGCCAGATTTATATTGTTCAGGTCGACAGGCATATTTAAAGGGTTGACTTATTAGATGGGTTGACCAATTTTAATGTTTGGGTCGGTCAATTGTGAGAGCAGGTCGATAGGTTATCGGATATGTCCACATAAGATGATTCAGGAAAGCGATTATATTTCAAATTCGTTCGGGTTGAGAGGGGATTCGACCGGTGGATATGTTTTTTGTTAGAATTAGATTTGGTTCAATTGGTTGACTCATAATTCTAAATAGGTCGGCATTCGTTTCCATCATTATGCATATCAACACTTAATTTGTGCAGGTCAGCATAAGTAACATCAAGTTATAAGTTTAAAGTATTTAGCTCGACAGGACTATATATTTACTCTATAATAATCATTTAAATAAATGTTCACATTTTAAAATTAACGTTTTACATTTTCATTTATTTAAAATATTATATGTAAATAAAAAAATACCCAAATTTGGATATAGTAAAAATAATTTTAAAATTTAATTTTTTTAAGGATAAAAAGTTTACTTTTTCTTTAAAGAACAAAATTATGGTTTTAATTTTTATATAAATTTTATTTGAAGGGTTAACGATTTTGAAAAATTTTTAAAAAATATGTTTTAACCTAATTGATATATGAGGAATAAAAACCGAGAATTTTTATTTTTATTTTTTTTATATTTCAAAAACTCATATTTTTTTAGTACTTTAACTCTGTCAATTGGTCAAATCTGGGTTTTCAATGTTCTAAAATACCTTATTTCTATCCGACTTTCTTACCTAAGTAGCACTATTATCCACTATTAGTAATAAATCAATTCTTTTTGTTGTGAACTTGTTATTTAATGATATAAACTAGTAAATTTCATGTCGACTAACCTTACACATTTTATACATTTGCATCACCATCTTTTTTTTCTTGTGAATTGACTATTCCTTATATTTTAGTTAATATATTTCAAATTTTTTCTTTAATCAAACTAACTATATTTTGTTTATTATCAAAATCTATAAATATATCAACAAGATTAATTGAAAAAAGCACTTAATTTGTAATAACTCTCACATAGTGTGATTCAATAAGGGAGAATCAATGTCAAATGAAATACATAATTTTATTGAACTTTGAAATTAAAATAATAGACTATAGAGAATAGATTAACTAAAACAAAACATAATCTTATTATGGTGAAGGACAAAGAAATCATAATGTTATTTAAGAGAAGTTAAAACAAAAGTAAAGTGAAAACAATAACTTATGTGTGTTTATGTCTGCGTGTATTTTTTTCTAATTTTTTTTTTGTGGAGAACAAAACAAATAAAGGAACTACACACCCAGGCCTAAACCCCTAGGTCGACAAAACAGAGAACTACGTTTAACCCTTAAAGTTTTGACACCCAACATGTCGTCTTGGAGCAGGCTGGAGAGAGAATGCGGAGGGGAAGAGAATTCATGGAGCCCTGGACTGCAGCTATGACCAAGCATTGCAAGATGGTCTGCACACTTGTTACCCTCCCTGCAAGTGTGCCTAATTACAACCACCCTAGTCTCCTTTATGAGCTCTTGACAATCTTTGATGATAGTTCCAAGAGGATGATCAGCCAAGACTCCCTCTTTAAGAAGATTTGTGAGGACCATCGAGTTCATTTCCAACTCAATGTTCTGGAAACCGTTCTTCCTCACCAGCAACAGACCCTCCCTAATACCCCATAATTCTCTTATGATGACGGAGTAGGACCCCACATTAATAGCATAACCTGCAAGCCATTCTCCTTTCTTGTTTCTCAAGATGCCACCTACTGCAACATACCTATCAGAACTAACAGAATCGTCGGAGTTAAGCTTGATTCTATTCCTTGAAGGAGGACTCCAACTGATCCACTCTTTGGCACCTGCATTCCTCATAAGATCCTCAGGCCTTGAAAGAACAATTTCTTTGCTGAAATTCATAGCCCATCTAGCCGCACACATAGCTGAGATATGATCACCCTGGTAAATGTGCCTGCAATGAGCTTTCTAGATGATCCAAACCGTAGCCACGAACTTGCATTTATCTACATAAAAAGCTCCAGCATTAAGGCCCCTGGCTCCAATCATGAACCAACTGGATGCATCCTCATTCTAGAAACTCTCTACATTCTTTATGCCAGAGAGGACTAGGCACCACACTTCTCTTGCCGCATAGCAGTCTCTGAGGCAGTGCAGGGTGGTCTCCTTCAGGCCACTGCAGAACAGACAGTCATCCTCCAAAGTGAAATGTCTTTTCTTCCTCTCAACGTTAGTCATGATCTTGTTGTTTGCTGCAAGCCAAAGGAAGAACTTGACTCTCTCTGGACCGGTCGACTTCCAAATCCACTCCCAATTCTTCTCCTCCTGATTGTCTCCATACCTCATAGACAAACAGATTTTATAGGCCGAAGCGGTAAAGAAGCTCCCATCTCCGCTCTCAGCCCAACAGAAATCATCTGCAAAATTGAAACACTTGGGGATCATCACGCTCTTGATTTCTTCAACTTTAGACAACGGAAGGTAAGCCTTCAACTCTTTTACTTTCCAATCCTTACTATCACTGATGAAGTGGTTAAGTTTCATGTCTTCAGTCAGCCTCAAATCAGGAGTAAAGACACTATTGATTAGAGGCTCATTCCCAACCCAAAGATCAGTCCAGAAGTTAATTTTGTTTCCATCTCTAACCTTCCATCTCATGCTTTTGATCAGACGATTTCTGCTCCTAATGATCCCTTTCCTAACTGTCGACGCCCCACTTTTGTACCTGTGATTAAGCAGCTGGTCATTTTTTAGGTATTTGCTTCTAACGACCCTACACCAAAGACTTTCATCTCCTCTCATGATTCTCCTTCCTAACTTAGCCATAAGAGCAAGGTTGGACTCCCTAGTCCTTCTCAGACCAAGACCGCCATCCTTCTTGGCCATGTATACCCTGTCCCAATCGACTAGATGAACCTTTTTTTGATCACCATTCCACCCTCAAAGAAAATCTCTATTAATCTGATCATGCTTCCTGCATATGGACTCCGGAAGCCAAGCAAATTGCATGGTGTAGATAGGAAGGGCAGCATTAACAAATAGGATTAGCACCCTCCTCCCGGCAGCATTCAAGAGCTTGCCTTTCCAAACCTCAAGCCTACTCTGAACCCTGTCAAAAAGGAAGCCAAAAGTTTGTTTGTCTACTCTTTTGTGAATAATGTGAGTTCCAAGATATTTCCCTAAATCCGAAGTTAGAGAGAATCTACTAATAGCTGCCAACGAATCCTTAAGAGTCCAAGGGGTATTGGGAGGGAACCAAAGCTTGGACTTGTAGGGATTGATGACCAGACCGCTCTCTTTAGCAAACTCCTTCAAGCATCCCAGGATGTTGTTTATACTTAGATAATCAACCTTAGAAAACAAGAGAAGGTCGTCCACATAGAAAATGTGAGAGAGGGTTGGACCATTTCTATTGACTTTAACAGATTGTCAAGATCCCCTTCTCACTCTATCCTGAATCATGTAAGCCAGCCGCTCCATCACAAGAATGAACAGATAGGGAGATAGGGGATCTCCCTATCTTAAGCCTTGCCCAGGTTTGAAAGGCGGAAGAGCTTCTCCATTCCACAGTAAGGAGATGTTGCCTGCAGAAACAACAAACATGATTAACTTGACCAGCTATCGAGGTAGATTGACATCCAACAAAACTTGGCCTAAGTAGTCCCAGCTGACACTATCGTAAGCTTTCCTGTGATCCACCTTCAACACCATAGCATGGGTCTTACTCTTGGAGTTTCTGAGAGAGTAGATGACCTCTTGTGTGACCACAATATTGTCAAGTGTTCCTCTTCTCGTCAAAAAACTGCTTTGATGATCCCCCACAGGATTTTTAACAAAGGCCTTAGTCTTTGGACAATAACTTTGGAGAGAACTTTGTAGGCAGAGTTCAGCAGACTAATAGGTCTAAAGTCACTCATGCTTTCAGGATTGCTTTGCTTGGGGATAAGCACCATTAAGACATTGACAAGATCAGGCAAAAAATAGCCATCAGAGAGAGCTTTATTAGCGAAACTATACAAGGAGTCCTTAACAGTAGACCAATGCTGCTGGAGGAAGATAGGCTGATCCCATCGGGGCCAGGAGCCTTCAATCCCTTCATGGAGACGAGCGCAGTTCTAACTTCCTCCACTTCTATTTTCCTGACCAAATTTCTTTTATCTTCCTCATCTAACTTTCTTTGCCATGTGTGATATCTATCGCTGGGCTTGTCAACTCTGGAGCCTTCAAAAAGATTAGAGAAATAAGCAGAGGCCAGTCTCTAAAGCTTCTCCTTATCAAAGCACCACAAGTCGTCAACCTTCAAGGCAGCAATCCTGTTTTTGTTTCTCCTAATTTTGGTCTGCATGTAGAAAAATTTTGTATTTCTATCATCTTTTGTAAGTTAGTCGACTCTCGACTTTTGAAGCCAGAACCATTCTTCTTGCTCAAGGATTACGTGGTAGTCCTTCAGCAGATTCTGCTCCAACTCTTGTAAAAAACTCGAGCAATGATAATGCTTAGATTGCTGAATGCCTTTAATTTTGTTCTCTGTCTCTCTTTTCCTTTTGAATATGTTACCAAACACCTCCCTATTCCAGACCTTGAGCTCCTTATTGATGTGATCTATTGACTGAATCAGGCAGTTGTTCCCAACACCCCAAACCTCTTTAAAAACAGAATTGAAATCCGGATGAGTAAGCCAAGCAGCTTCCTATCTGAAAGGCCTCCTGTCCTTCCTGGATGGGTTAGTAAGTCTTGTGACCAACAATATAGGAGAATGATCTCCGTGCATTCTCGGCAGATTCATGACTTGCAACTCAGAAAACTCCAGAATGGCATGCTGATTGGCAAGAACTCTATCCAGCCGTTGCTGTAAGATGATTCTTTTATTGTTGAATTTAGTCCAGGTAAATTTGGGGCAGAGGGCATCTAGACTTGAAAGATTACAATTATTCCACAATCTATGAACTTTTTGGAATCTGCTCCAGTACCTGATTTTTCTACTGCTCGTCTCTTCAACACAACTAATGTCATTGAGATCACCCATAACGAACCAAGGAGAATGCATGTTGGTTACCAGATCACTCAACCTGCCCCAGAAGCTTTCTTTGGCCTGCGGATTTGGCTAAATGTACGCAAAGGAAATATAGAAAACTCTAGTTCCTTCTCTGACTTTAGCATGAATCATTTGGTTTGAGTGGTTGATCACTTCCACATTAATTCTTTCCGGGTTCCAGACTAACCAGAGGCCTCCCTTAAACCCATTGGGGGGGGACTCTAAACTCCTCCCATCCCATGTTCTTAAGAAAATTCGGATAGTTCTGAGACTTGGTCTCAATAAGACACAAAATCTCATGATTATGAGCTCTAAGAAGCTCCTTACACGCTCTGCTAAACCTGCTTGTTGATCATTATCGACCTTCCTTTGCTGTTGCATAAGACTTTGACAATTCTTCCTATGCATATATCCATATTCCTAAATCATTAAAACTAAATTTTACCAATATTCTCGATATACACTTTGTTTTAATCCATCTTTTCCTTATCTCCATGGTTTGATGATACTGACTTTTAAAACTATATATGAATAGAGTTTTATAATATGGAATTTTAAGACTCTTGGTCTCAAATGTTAGTACAGAAACTTTTATAACTATTTATATTTTACAAAGGTAAACACTCAGCTCACTTTGTACGTCTTTCATGGTTAATAGATTTTTAGTAATAAAATTAAGAGTTAAAATTTATATTAAGATCTTATTTTTTTTGGGATGATTTATATTGAGTATCCATGTTAATAAGTAATATCCATTCTATTTGTTATCAATGAGATAATTTAGTGATACAAATCTCTCTTTTTCAACCTAATGATTTCAAATTCAAATCTGTGTATATAAAAAAAAAAATATCCACCCTATTCAGCCGCCCTTATGTCTATTTATTTTTTTAAAATTATTTTTATTATCGTTTTTGTCATTTATTTTTACTTTTATTTTTATATTTATTTTTATTATCATGACGTTATATGTAAATATCCGCACCTCCTCCTCCCCCAGGGGCGGCTATCTATTTTGGTTTGAAGGGATTTCTCTCTCTTTCTGCCTACTTAGTTCTCTGCCACCCTAGGTCTGCGTCTGCCTCACTCGCTACCTCTCCCTCTCTGCCTCGCCTCCCTTTCTTTCTTCCTCCCTCTCCCTCCCCCTCCCCCCCTCTCTCTCTCTCTGGAAACCTAGTAATTAATACCCTAATAGGAAGTGTTGAGACATAAAAGTGACAAGAGAAAGAGATTGTTAAGAAGAAGTAGAGGTTGTAAGAAGAGGCGATGGTGAGATTGACGGCAGATTTGATATGGAAGAGCCCTCATTTTTTCAATGCTATTAAAGAGCGTGAATTAGATCTTCGAGGTTGTTATCCCTCTCCCTCCTCACTCTTTAGGGTTTTTAGGTTTTTCATATACTCACTCCCTCGTATTCGGTTTCAGGAAATAAGATTGCGGTTATTGAAAACTTGGGTGCGACCGAGGTCTCTTCCAGTTACCCACCTTGTTTCATTTCTTAATTTTATTTATTTATTTGTAGTTCGTGCTGCTTGTGCCTTCGAATGAGAATGAGAATGAAATGCAAATGCTCCTTTTTTGTTCCCCCAATTTCACAGTATATGGTTTTAAGCAGGGTTTAAGTATTACCATGGAATTTGTGAAATTAGACACAGAAATGTTAATTTCTCAGCTTTTGGTAGAAGGGTGCTACATACCTCCAACATTCTCCTTCAGTTCCCTACTATAGATTCTTCCAAAAAAAAAAAATTGTAGATTCCTTGCTTCTTTCTTTGACTGTAAAGCCAAAAAAAAAAAAAGAACACCCATGACTCCGCCTATAATATTGCCTTTAAAATACAAAATGCCAATCTATACCTTTTATCATCAGCATCAAACCATATCAGAATAAAGGTTCTTGTAATAGGAAGCATCAGCAATTATGGCGGGTTCCCAATTAATATATCTTTAGTCACCAAAAATAATAAATTGTTGGCGCCTTCTCTTCCCATTTGATCTTAGTCTTCTACTTTCACCCGATCTTCCCCTATAACAAGATTTCTGTAAAATCATTTCCTAATATTAGCTCTACTTACAATATTATGTTAGGAGATAAATCTTAGTATCTTGTCTTCTAGGGAGCATGGACAATGTCACAAAAAGATGGAGGGACAAGACAAACAAATTTGTATGTCTAATGAAAGAAAATATATATAAATAAATACGGCAAGAACATATCAAGTACATGGTGTTAAATAATTTTTTTATATATAAATGCGGGTATATGATTCAAATAACTTGAACAAATTTTGCCTTTCCAAATTTGAAGGCTTTGGAGAATGGGATACTCATTTTTTTCCCTTGGTAGATGTTCTTTTGTAGAGCTATTCCTAGTATATTTGGAGAGGACGAAGTGCTAGAATTTTTAAAATCGGATTTATTGGTGCCTCGCCCTTGGGATAATATTACTGTTTAGAAGGGAAATATTAATGTTCCTATAGACTTAAGCTTAATCATAAATTCAAAACCCTTTTGATACTCCCCATCGAGACCCCAAAAGGATTTGTGAGATAACCAAATGTTCTCAAATCTAAATGGTGAATACTCCTATGAACTTCATTGATGATTAAGAGCTTGTGAAAATGATTAGGCATAGACTTGGGGGGGGGGGTTTAAACCAAACTCAAGGAAGACCCTCCTATTGATTTGAAAGATAATCTTATAAAAATGAGAAGCAACCTTGTGATTTCCACTCAGACTAATCAAAGCCCTTGTTAGGAAGGAGGTATCTTGCAAGTCATAGTTCCTAGTCACTGTGTCAATAGCTCTGGTACTAGAGATAATCATTGAATCGTATGGTTTCGCATGTCAAAACCAATAACTTTAAGATACCTCCCTAAACTATAGAGGTACAAGGCTCAATTGTGGTTGTATAAAATTGAAGCTTGGTATGTTTCTTCCCAAACAAGGGGCCTTATGGCCACATTTCAACGTGCACCACCAACATTACTTTGGCCTCTTAACTTGAATAAGATACTATGGAAATTGGACATCATCCAATGGTATAGCACCCTTAGTGTCCCACTTGATTATTTTAACTCTAGAGAAACCACAAGAAAGAAGACGCCTCCCAACCTTTCAATTTCCCTGATAAGGGTAGCATTCATGAACTCGATCTTGGTCCCCTGGAAGAAAACTATAACTGAAGAATTCCAAAAGAAAAAAAAAAAAAATTCTCCTTTAAGCGTTCTATGCTTGGCAAGATCCTCTAAACCCCATATTTTACCAATTGGTAATCCTAACTTCAGAGGGAAACAAGGAGGCGATACATTTTTGTTCCAAGGATGTGCAAACGGACAAGCTAGACAACCATAAGATCTATAAAATTGACTTCGTCAAAAGATGGCAAAAGACATCGGGTAGGTTTTTTTTTTTTTTGGTGAAAGAATAGGCAAAACTGATAGGGATCTTTCCATGCCCCAGAAAGTCCTCTTATGCAGTTTGTGTTACTCAACTCCATGAGGTGTTAGTTGGCAGATTGAAGAGCCCCACAGATATGGTTGTGAAAATTTTTTAGCACATAATTCTAGCAGACTACCAAATTCTTGAGTCCTTACTAAAATGAGGTCAGGATGCGAAGCCACAGTACATAATTGGAGTATGGTGTGTCTCTGATGTAAAAGAGGCATTTATAATACACGGATTCTTAGTGCTGTATACCCAACTACAAGAAATGGATTAAGTTGTATTTAAATGCTGAGCCTGCAGTAGGTTCATTTAATTCTTTAAGAGATGTTATGGTGTTGTATCTATCTTTTTCCTATTGCAATTGTCAAGGTTCTTGCTTCTTACAGCATTGAATATTGGCTAAGATATGAATAGCAGCCTATGAAGAATAAATACTCTGGCAGATGGTGTATCTATGTCCAACATGGCCATGTGATGAACATCTTGAGCATGTAAGGACATGCTAGGTGCATGTTTGGGAGCTTGTGAGGGTTACCATTTGATTTTTCACAATGGTTAAGCTTTTAAAGTGGGTTGACATTATGGAGGATCGCCCTAGAATCCAGAGAGTTTCGATTGAGTCGATCGAAAACTGAGTATATGAGGTGTAAGTTTAGCAACAATCATAAAAATGATGATGAAACGATTAGGCTAGATGGACAAGATGTATAGGAAAATGAACGGTTTAGGTATCTAGGTTCCATCATTCAAAATGACGACAATATAGATAGAAATGTGAATCATAGAATTCAAGCGGGTTGGATGAAAATGGAGAAAAACATTTGGAATTCTTTGTGATCGCACGATACCCATGCATTTGAAGGGAAAGTTCTATAGAATCGCAGTTAGACCTGCATTATTGCATGGTACTGAGTGTTGGTTTATTAAACAACAATAAGAACAAAAAATGGCCGTAGCAGAAATGAGGATGCTTAGGTGGATGTTTGACAAAAGTAGAAGAGATAGAATTACAAATGAAGAGATTTGTAATGAGGTGAGAGTTAGTTCAATTGTGGATAAGATGCGAGAGTGTCGTTTGAGATGGTTTAGCCACGTGCAAAGAAGATCCAAGAACGCACCAGTTAGGAGAATCGAGAATTTAAATATGGGAGATTTAGTAAAACGTAGGGGTGGATCGCTGAAAACTTGGATGCAAGTTATTAGTAAAGATATGATAGTTATGGGTTTAGACGAGAAGATAACTTTTGATAGAAATGAGTGACGTAGAAGAATCCGCACAAATTAAACTAATTTATTTTGGATATATATATATATATATTTATTTATTTACTTTTTTTTATTCTCTTCTATATTTATTTATATTTTTGTATTTATTTATTTATTTTTCTTTTTAATCATAATTTGTTTCTTAAATGACCGATCCTAAATTATTAGGTTTAAGGTTCAGTTGTTGTTGTTGTTGTTGTAATTGTCCCCCCTATTTGTGTTTGAAACTATTAAAGCGTCATAAGGCATATTTGGCTGCAAATTCCAAAAATGCCTTCAGATTATAATTTTTATTTAATTTTAAAATGAATAAGGGTTATTTTTGGGTGTGTGGACTGCAAAAGTGGATTTGATAAGCATGATTAAAACAACTTTGAAATGGAAATAGAAAATTCATGTTAAAAAAAATTCTTGGTTAGATAATTAAAGGAAAAAAATACCAATGTAGAGAGAGAGATGTTAACAACAAAGTAGTCTAGGACCTAGGACCCAGGATCAAAAACAGAAAACGAATTTGCTATTAAATATATACCAATTTTCTATTCTTTAGGATGCTTAAAACTTATTGCTGAATGCCACATGTTATTTCTGTGCTCATATGGTACAGTTGTGGTTAGACTTGACCATTGGGCGGGTTTCATAGGAGCCATGGGCCAATTTGGCCTGAACAAAAAAAAAAAAAAAAGCTCAAGCCCTATCAAACTAGAATGGCCCCACATTTATCTTCCAAGCCCATTTATAGGGTTTCTAGAAATAAAGTAGGTGGGTTTGTGTTTGTAGTGTTATGAAAGACCCCAAGCCCACTTCAGTTTTTTGGGCCAAAATTTATTTGCGCAATTATGTCCAAAGGCCTTTATGGTCCCACCAAGCAATGCCAAATTGCAAACTGAGTGGGCAACTCACGGGCATAGATCTAGTGTAGTGCTGAAATATAGTGGGTGTTTATTTTTTTTAAAAAAATTTAAATCCATAGAATGTTCTCTTTTTATTCACTTTTGGCAGCCAACATGACACCCGGACCACAGATTTTGTGTCTATTGCCAATATGGTGCTAGTTTGCTTTTTATGAACAAATGGGTTTTTGACTTATAAAACCTTGGGCTTCATTTTTATTAATGCTGAATTCATAATCTAGGATCAATATTTTTAGAATGCAAAATTGTTAATTTGCTAGCAAATTTTATGTTTGTGTAAGACAAATTATATTTTCATGTCCCAGTGATACTGCATCCTGTTATTTGAAAATTTGTTATATCCTGCACATCATTTCATTGCAGTTTGGATTACTGTAAATTAGATTTAAAGTATTTCTGGGAGGTGCTTGCCTAGTTTCAATTGCTGTACTTCTAAGTTGTATTCCATGTTAAATGGAGTGGGATTTGATTGCTGCTGTTGTATTCAATTTTGTGTTGGCTTCTTGCAGGATCAATTTGATACCATAGACTTGTCGGACAACGAGATTGTTAAGCTTGAAAACTTCCCTTATCTAAGTCGACTAGGCACTCTGATACTGAACAACAATAGAATTACCCGCATTAATCCGAATATTGGAGGTATGGCATTCTAGCTAATGAGTATTCCCTCCCAACAAAGTTATGACCAAATTATTTCTTTGGCAGGTCTGCCATAATAATCTTTTGTTGTTTTAATGTGCAGAGTTCTTGCCAAAGCTGCATACACTAGTTTTGACAAACAACCGACTTGTTAATTTGGTCGAGATTGATCCCCTTGCATCTCTTCCAAAGCTTCAGTTCCTTAGTTTGTTGGATAATAATGTTACTAAGAAGCCAAATTATCGCCTGTATGTTATATACAGACTGAAGCAGCTGCGGTTGTTAGACTTCAGGAAAGTGAAACATAAGGTGCACGTCTTTCCTTTTCTTTTTTTTTGGGGGGGGGGGAGGTGGGGATAGGAACAAGAACCTTTTTTGATAAAAAAGATATAAGGTGAGGTTCTCAATGGCATCTATTTTGACATGGTTTTTCCAGCTTGATATAGTTTGGTGGTGAATCCTGAGGTAACAATGAAGTGTTTTTTTTTTTTTTTTTTTTTTTTTTGTTTTTTGGTTTAACCTTTTTCTGTTTTGTAGAGGCACAAGTGTCCCTAATGTCAAAGAGATAATTACCTCTATTCTTTCCTAATTTTAGTGGCTGCCTTTATCAGCACCCTGTGTTGGGTAGTAAACAAGTAGAATCATGTGTGAACAAAATTGGATTATTCAATAATACATTGGTCGAGGCTTGCTTATAAAGTGAAAAAGCCTAACTACATTCAAATTAGCAGCAACAGCAACAACAACTTGAGCTTTAATCCCACAATATGTAGATCTTATTGCAGTTCTATTAAACTTCATAATTAGCACCTTGATAGTAAAATATATCATAATTACTCAATGTCATACATTCAAATTAGCACCTTGATATAATTATTATCTTCTTATTGATAGTAAAAGATGTAGCATTAAATGGAGGAAAAAGGTGCAACCATGAGATAAGGAATCCTTCTAAAGAAAAGAAATTGATAAAAAGAAGCAAAAGAAAACATTAGACCCACAAAGCTCTCCAGTCCCATTTAAAACCAATACCTTAGAAATTCGAACCTTATCATCATATGGGTCAGACTTGAACACTCTATACCTTGATAACCTTAGGCACATAACTTTGCTTGTTTAGTGGCTTGATTAGTCATAGAAATTATTTTTGGAACATTTTATGTATAGAGTGGTTTTTTAATCCTCCTTGTTGGTTAAGTACTCCCATCTCGTAATTTCATTTGTTTGTCCTTGATAAATTAAAATTGAGGATGGTTTGAACTTATGAATTTATTTGCTGCTTGCTTGATTTTAGAATGTGTAGGTGATGAGATCTTGCATGTTTTCTGGACAATGTAAGGCCTGTGAAATGTCACAAAGAGCCTTCTGCACATTGTAATGCTCTAGAGACTTGACTTCAATAAGTCTTCTCATGTATGGAGTCATTAGTATTAGTTCTGATGAGAATCAAAGACCATATAAAGGGAACTTTGCTTTCCAAATAGGATCGACATAGGGTTCTTAAAAGAAGACTAAAGAATTATATTCATGTAGGAATGAACAGGAGAAGTAGCTGATGGAGTCTAGATAGGCTATGGAGAAGCAAGAGTTTAGGGAGAAAACAGAGCAGAAGTGCAGAGGGAGAGCATGTCACTAAAGAGGGAGCTCGACCCAACGATCCTAATATTCAATGGTCAATGTCCTTTAACCCTAAGGAATATATTTATTGACACAAGTCCTAACAAATTTGATGACTAAATAATCAAAATTTAGTGTTTGTATGGAGTATAAAACTAAATAAATCTCAAAATTTTAATAGATTTGAAAAAGGAAAAATTACACTACAAGTTCTTAAGGTATGGATACAAAATCATGTCGAGTGTTATGACTTTGTAACAAATCTATCTTTGGAATCTTCTTCCGTTGCATCTTCCACCATTAGTTTTTTACATGGCAAGAGAAATCTAATGGCATAAAGGTCAAAAGCATATTGGACTTGTAATATAGGCACAAAATGGTTAGGCTATGCTAGGGTCCAAATGAATTCCATATTTTTTCTGGAGTTAATTTCTAAATCCAAGTTTTAGTGCTTGGGGAAAAAAAGTATGGAGTTCATTTACAACTCCACAAAAATCGCTGATTTTTAAATCAACAAAAAAGGGGTAGAATTTGCAAATGAAATTCACTAGAGTTTGTGGGGTCTACCTAGCTTTTGTTATAGATGACCATTTTATCCTAATTACTAAACAAAGGGACATCTAAGGGTAGTTTCGTAATTAGAAATATTTAAAATTGAATCCCACTATTTATTTTTGTTGTTCCTAGTATAGGAATTCGATTGAATTCCACATTTTAATTTTTGGTTCCAAACATAAAACTTCATATGCAGATGAACTCCACAATTCAGGTCATTTCATATGAATTGAACTCATTTTTTATTTAGTTCCAAGCTGCGAGCTAGAATTGCTAGTAGCTTACCCTAAATTTCCAGTATATGGTGAACTCATTATTGTTAAAAAATTGTCATATGTGTAATCCATTCTTTATTATTATGCATGAACGTGTGGTCAAGTCACACTTCTTTTTTATTTGAAAATCAATGCAAATCATTACAATTTTGCATGAGTATAATTGTGGCTGAATTATCTAAATATGAGCTGAGGCTCTAAAATATGACATGCAGAATGATTTTGTTATCCTTACAAATATTAAGGATGTTTGTGAAATCAAGCCCAACTATTGGAGGGTGTAATTTTCCCATCAAAATAATTTCTACTGAAAACTTCCTTAATCCTTTATTTATCTGCCACACTATATATTAGACAGAAAAAAGGCAACAAAAAGGATAGAGAGATGGATAAGAAAAAGTGAAGGAAAAAAAAAAAGAAAAAAGAAGAAGAAGAGAAAAGAGGGGCAAGTTCACCGAGCAAAGCCCGCGAATCCAAACTTACAACCTCCGGGGATGCCCTATAAATAGTCCAGTTACTGAATAAGTAAGAGTTTTCAGGGAAACAATCTTGTTGTATAAGAAAGATATCGGAAGGAATTGCTTTTTAAAGATCCATAAACAAATCGTTGTATTATAGCCATCTCAGAAGATCTCCTATAAATCTTGACATCCTTATTAACATCTAACTTTGTAAAGTCGATGGCAAGCAAAATACTTCAGGTTCTTTTTGTAAACACCAGCATTCTCTTTATATGCCATAGATTATTCCAAAACTCCCAGGGAATAAAGAATTACTTGATTCAATACTCAAATGAGAGCTTTGCAAAACCTCCTTTGAAGAGTATGGATACATGCGGCATATGAATGAAAGTGATTAATACTGAATATCTCTTTGGGTCTATGATTCTAAATCTTCCCATTGTGATTCAGTAAGTTATCATATTGTCAAACTTGCCTGATGCATGTTGAAAAATATTGAATTACGTTTCATAGGTGGAGACATCTCACAAGTGCAGTTCCTCCTCTATAACCCTACTGTGAATATATCTGTGGATGTGTGTACAGAATATAGATTACTTCAATTCTTATGTTATGGATTTGGTTAGTGTTTCCTTTTTGAATTTGTGGAGCACACTTAAATGCAGTTTTGTAAGTTTAATACCAGTACGTTATGGAGTGCTAACACGGTTCAGTTTCTTACCTAATTTTGCTTTTTATGAGGATAGGAGCGCTTGGAGGCAGAAAAACTCTATGCTTCTAAAGAGGCTCTTGAAGAGGTTAAAGCTGAACCTGCTAAGACATTCATCCCTGGTGAGTCTCCGAAAGTCCAAGAGGCTCCAAAGGAAGATGAAGTGCCAAACGTGGTTGCCCCTACACCGGAGCAAATAATTGCAATTAAGGTATCGCTTGCAATAAAAAAAAGGTCCCTTTTTTTCAAGTTCATTGAATACACTTGAATTACATGGTGGAATGGCACTTCAGAATTCATGTTAGTCAAACAATATTTGGCTTAAGGCATAGTATCAACTCAGTGACTACACTTTTTTGCCTTTCAACTTACTAGAGCAAGGTTTTACTTTGCTTTCCATTGAGGCAAAAGTAAATGATCTTATCTTTGATTAGAAAGAAGAAAATGCAGTTCTTGTTTCGGAAGCATAATAGAAAAATGCATGGCATCCTTTTAATAACTTTATCACCAAATCAACATGGGCTTAACTGATGCAAGGTCCATCATCTAAACATGCATTTATTTTGCTAAATTTACCCCAGTAGAGTTTAGAGATTGTTTAGCATTCTTTAGATTTTCAGGGCCCAAGCAAAAGGTTCCATTCTTTTGGGATGGCTCACACAAAGCTAGTACTTATCACCACTTTCTGGCTATTTTGTTAATTGTCACTTGAGAAAGCAACTTGTGTTCCTAGTTCTTACCATTGGATTCTCTAAACTCTTGAAAAATGAGCTGTGATCAATTTCATGCACACACAGACATCTATATATTTCTGTATGCATGATATATTTAATAGGGAAAGATCGTAAAATATATTGATAAGGAAAGAGCATCATATGGGTGATTGAATAAATGAACAGAACCTTTTGGAATCACATAGTATGAGATTGTAATGAGTGATGACCAGTGATTTAGCTGAGGGTGGTTAGGGATTGTGGTCTGCTTTGATACAAAAGTAGGGGAACTGGGGGAGAGGCCGGAAAAATGAAAAGGGAGAAACAAAGAGAAACTAGAAGGGTACTTATCATCAAAATCTGCTTTGATTACAATACCTGTATGTATGGGGAAAATTGTAATCACACATGGGAATCTAATCGACTTTGTGATGTTCTGAAATGCTAATATGGATAGAGAGGTGCAGATAAGTCCCCGTGGATGGCTTCAAGCAATTTTAGGGCATGGACTTTTCTTTTCTTTTCTTTACTTTAAAGAAAAGAAGCCATATATAAAGAACACCTAGATGTTGTTGGAACTACACAACCTACTGAGTCAACTAAAGTGCCATTGACAAGCAACATCTTTGGAAGAAGAAAATATGAAATTAACAGAGCTCAAGTCTTTAACTAGAAATTGACAAAACACCAAGAGTTTTTCAACCTCTAAGAAATTCTCTTGTATCTTTTGCTTCACACTAACCAAGAAATGGTGAGAGGAATCAGATGACATTTTTTGCTTCACTATATCACTCCTCGTACCCCTCCATGCTTAACTTATGGTAGATAGAATTTGTGGGCACTCACAGAGTATGAAGCAAGGAGAGGACTAGTTCGATATGACTGTAGTCTAGTGGTAATGGAGGAGTTGATCCACTGTTTCTGCCTCTTTCTCACAAAGAGGACACTGATTCTAGGTCCCCAATTTTTCACGTTATCTTGCATTACCCCTACCTCAAACTTCCTCCCAAGCAAAAACAGAAAAAAACCACCCTTAAAAGGAGCACTAAATTTAACACAGCTTTCTAAAGGAAGATAGAAATATTTCCCCTCCGTTAGGACAGATAAATGCTATAACTATCAACTATTCAGCTAACCTTGAGAGGTCCCAACACTGGTGCATACAACCAACATGCACCTCCGCACCCTTAAGATAAAAGAAATTGAAGACGCTTTCTAGCTCCAACTCTGATTTCAAAAGTTAGAAGTGTAGAGGTCTGTTAACAATTGAACCAAAATTTAGAGGGTTTTTCTTTGAATATATATTTTATACAAAACATACACAAATGTAAATGCAACTTGAGTTGGTAGAGTTTCCAAATGTACCAGACCAATCCCAACCTAGTTTACCTTTAGGTTGGAAAAACTCAACCCTAACCAGTTAATAGCCAGTCTGAGTCCTATAAAACTTGGTGGGGTTGGGCTTAGCTCATCCAAGTTGCACCTAATTATTTCAGGTATACCACAAGGTCAAATGCCCATTCCACACTTTACCATTCTTTCCTTGCCATCCCTAACCAGCAAGGCTCTACGTTACAAAATGAATTCTACTAGCCAATACTCAAAATTCAGACCTTCAGTGCATTCTTGAAATATTGCACCATCCAAGGTATAGCTTCCATATCATTAAGTTACTGATGAGTTTTGTGTTTTATTTCTATTAATGTTATTTATATGTCTATATTTAATTCGAAAGGTATTATGATATGGAAAGAGGAAAAAAAATTACAAAGAATAGCAAGACTGGACAAGTTATCCATCCAAACAAATCATTGGTAACAAAAAGAAAAGGCAAGAAACCTGTCAGAGCAAAAGAGCTGTCCTATCCTTTTAAAGGGACTAGTATGTAGCAGCTGACCACCACAAGGATGCCAAGAAAACAATCTTTTCACACTACTGATAGAGAGTATTTGAAATTATTGGCATTAGACTCCAGTCAAATCACCATAGTTTTATACATTGCGAGTGAGTTTTTGCCAGAGAGTTTTTGCATCCTCACTCCAATTTGGAACATTGAAATGCATTAGTCTCATCTAATGTGAAACAAATTGTTTTATAATGACTAGTCAACCTTACAATGTAAAAGGAGATGATCTTTTCTCTCGTCTCATCACATCCTTAACACATTGCCTACATGTTTAAATATAAAGCCTTATTTGGTCTCCTATCTGCCTAAGTAGTAATATTATTGAATCCTGTTGAGTATAATAGTCCAGATAAAGCTTTAACCTTGTGGGGAACTTTAAGCCCCTCACCTCATCACAGGATAATAGAGATCTATAGATTGGGATAAATGTGTAGAAAAAAAATTACAAGAGTAAGGGATCAATTTTTGAAACTCTCTCGTCAAGAATATTTAAGGGCGGGAGAAAATAATTCACCTCTTACAAAGTGGTGGAATTGATATGGCTCAATCACACAGGTTACAGTCAAAATAGATACTTTGGAATTGTATATTATCATAATAAGTAACATTTTTGAGGTTGGAGCATTATGTTAAGAGGGATAAGTTAAACAATCTTGAAGAGTGACAAAGAAGTAGCATCACAGATCAAAACAATCTCTGATAACCAAATGCAATACCTATTACCCACTTTGTATTTTGGAAAAAATAAAATAAAATAAAATAAAATTCATAATACACATGCGATGTGACTTTTGAAGAGCTCAAACGAGTAACAGTAGTTCTAATGGAGGCCATATAGGCTATTGATCACTCGTTGCAGTGGAGAGTAAGGTTCTAAGAACGATCTTTAAAACCACTTTCCCACTAAAACAGCATTGTTTGACATCATGTTACTAAGATTTTGAGCTCTCTCAAACCCAGGTTTTTGAACCATCTCCCATGAGCACAAGATGTGAAAGATTGACACTAAAGGAACCTAATCTAAGTAATGCATCATCTTTTGAATCAGCATGTGAGGATCACTGCTGGAGTATTGGCTCTAGGTAAATGCATGCAGCTCAGAGAGAGAAATGCATATTGTGATATTCCTTGATCTTTAGGTGCTCTTAATTACTCAAGCCTTGTCTATTAAAGCACTGCGTTGTTAGGCGAATGCAAATTTGTAAGTAGTTGTCTATGAATGATATCCAGGGCAAACCACTTTGTACTTGATAAAGACCCTAGAATCTGAATGGAGTGCCCACTTTTTCTAAGATTTAAAACTACGTCTTAGCCATGCTTGAATTTGGTAATTACTCATACATTCAGCTTATTGGAAATTCTCTCTTATTCAATGTAATAGGTTAATGCAAATGCAGATAGCTTCTATGCTTGAATTTAATGTTGCTTGATGCAACTATCTATGGCTCGTGTGTTTAGGTTATTATGCTGTATAATCAATTTTTTTACCGAGAAATGGTATAAGAAAAAGGGAAGACCAAAGAAAATAAAAATAGAAAGAAAAGGTGATGTAGCATTTGTAGCTGGAATTATGTTTTAGATGATGGATTGTGTGCCTCTAACTTGTCTGCTTCTGTATCTGCAGGCTGCCATTGTGAACTCCCAAACACTAGAAGAGGTTGCGAGGCTCGAGAAGGTGCTCTCTTGCACATGGCTTGATTTGATCAAAAGATTGCTATTTATATGATTTCTGCTTTTAAATAGTTCTAAATTCCTAGGCAATTTTTTTCTCTATAATTTTTCTTTTAATAATTCTAGCTTTCTTGCCCTTGACAAGAATTTTCTAATATATGTTTTAAATATACAATCTGTTAGCTTCTTTCTATGCCCATTCATTTCAATTTATTTTCCTTGGTTATCTGGGCATAATGTGGTGATCGTTTCACTGTTGGTTATATGTGATGTTTAGGCATTGAAATCGGGCCAGCTTCCTGCTGATCTGAAGCTTGGTGATAATGATGCATTGGTGAAGGACAGTCATGTGGAAGAAGACAAAATAGAAGGTGGAGATAAGTTTAATGAAGAATCAAAAGGTGCTGCTGATGGAGAGAAGAATGTGGATACTGAAATGACAGAGCAGGTATTGGAAATTTCTTATGATGGTTGCTTCAGATTATTTATTTATGCTTCGAAACAGGTATTGGAGAATCTGAACCAGTTGAATCATCATCATCATCATCATCATCATCATCATCATCATTATTATTATTAAGTTTTTGTGGATAGTTTGTGTTCACTCTTTTTCCCCCCCCTTTTCACTTTTTTTTTCCCTCCTTTCTTTTATATTGGTCTCAAATGGCCGACATCAAAATTTGGGATTAAAGCTCAGTTTGTTATTGTTGTTGTTGCTGTTGTTGTTGTGTGTTTCTCTCTATCGTGCTGCTTATCTGCCATATATTGATATACTATTCTGTATGGGTGCAGTTCTCTATTTGATCTCTTCATCATTTCCTTTTTAGGACTAAGAAGGTTTAGCTGAGGGTTGAATCTCCTGGAGCCCTTAAATCTTATATATTTCAAGTACCTTGCAGTCCCATAACACTTTTTTCAAGAGAAGCTTCTGGTTTGTTAAAAAAGGGGGGGGGGGTGCAAGTGGTGAGATTTGTTTGTATAATTTTTGGGAGTTTCTGCTGGCAGCTTGGTGTTAAACTCTGTTAGCTGGTGCATTAAACTGTCTTAACAAGTACATGTTCATCTCTCGGCTAAAAGAGACAACAGACTTTTGAATATACGAGTGCCAGAAGCCAGATCTCTTGTTCGGCCAAACCTGCTTATGGTTTCTATTCTGCTTTCAACTATTGCAGTAAGTTTTAGCATATGTGGTTAGGTATGGTTTGTTGGAATTGTTTTGAAGATTCCAAATCTATGTTTCTACAAATTTTTAGCAGATTTTATGTTTTGCTTTAGTTACTGTGAAAAGAATTGAGTTCCATCCTTGGGTATTTTTTTTTTTTTTTTTTTTGGCTATAATATGTTTTAATTTGGATTTCTTTTGGGGTTTGAATCTGTTAGTTCACTTTGTTACTTGTGGTGATCCTTCTGCTGCTCAAGTTTGCATGAATTAAATAATAATAAAAAATTCATCTCTTAACATGCAGTTAATTTCATATATTTGGAAAAAAAAATCTCGGAAACATTCACATGAAAGAGACCAAATATTTCCCTTAATCAGGAGTTTTTATGTTTATTTTTTTTTAATTGATATAAGATTTATAGTTTTTTATAATCAATTGATATAAAGAGTTAATGTAATTTTTTTTATTTTCAAGTTTTAATTTCTGACACCTGATCAAAAGATCAAATACTTTTATTTGTTACGACTGATATTCCTCCTTGTTTCTTCGATTTTGATTAATAGTGGTTTGCGGAAGCTCATTTATGATACTCATCGAGTATGATGACGAAACAGTTGTTAGGGTTAGATGCGAGCATGAGCCGGTTGGATTGGGTTTAACCCGGCCTCACAGGGGAGCCGAGGGAAAATTTTGAGCGTGGGCCCAACAGGAGGGTCGGGCATTAATTGGGCTTTAGTCTTAGCCCAAATCAATATCTGGCTGGGCCTGAGTTTTCTTAACTAAAGTATTGTCTGTTTAGTGTTGGACGTAAAGTTTCACAACGACCGGGCCATGTATGATGAGAAGGTTATTAATGGTTAGTCAATCAGGTAGAATGGGATAAATATTTTAATCAAATTTTAGATTTAAAATTTGAAAATGAAAAAAATTACGTTAGAAAAGTCACTTTTTAAATAAGATTTTATAGATACTCAAATCAAATTAGTTGAAACTTAATTTTGTATATTGGTGGTGGAAATTAAGAAAAAAGAAGGCTTTATGTTCATGTATATATTTTTTTTAAAAGGTGTTTTGGGAAAATTCCATATTTATATATATATATATATATTTTCAAGAGTTCAAATGTTGAGAACTCTCCTAACTCCTAATGTATATAATAAATGAATTTAGATAAACTAAAACTCAATTCGGGAAAACTTTTCCCTGAAATCTTTAACCTTATCTCCAAACGTGTATTCCCCTTGTTACAATTGTTGGTAAAATTCAATAAATTATGAAAATTCTACATCCGTAAAAAATAAATAAATAATTTTATTCACATTTTTTCTCTAAACACATTAATTTTTAAATTTTATCTCTCTAAAAAATTAATTTGATTTACATTTATTTTAAGTTTTCTACCTCTAAAAATACCAAATTTAATTTATTTCTATAAAATTAAGTACATCAATTTTCTTTCTAAAAAATTATTTTGATTCACTTTTATCTTTCTAAATATATGGATTTTGAGTTTTCTCTCAATAAATATCATATTTAATTATTCTATGTAAAACCAAACAAATTAATTTTCTCTATAAAAAAAATTAAATTTTATCTCTCTCCAAAAAATCTAAATCTAAATTTTCACTCTCTAAGCCTATTAGTTTTAATTTTTCACCTTTTAGAAATATAAATTTAGTTGTTAACTCTCTAAAATAAAGCATATTAATTTAATTTATTAATTTAGTTTAAAAGGGGTAATTTTTTTTAAAATCTAAATGAGTATGCTTTTACCCCCTATTTGGGAATACTTAATTTTACCTCCCCATAATATAGTCAAGTTAAATTTTGTATATCAAATATGGGAAAAAATGGTAAAAGATACCAAATAATCTTTAAATCTCCTCTTACCCATACCTACTGCTATTCAAATGATATTATATATTTTTTTGTGTGCGCGCGCGCGAGTGGTAAGTGGCATCAGACTACACCTTTTGGGGACCCCAAAAAAAAAAAAAAAAAAAAAAATCATACCACACCTTTACCATATTAGTTACAATTAAGGTAAGAGATGATATTTTTATTTTTAAAGACTTTAGTGAGTGGAAAGAGAAAGTTACACTAAAGTTTATAGAGAAAGAGGAGAGAGAAAATTACACTTAGAATTTACAGCTGAGGGTGCTAGGGTAACATCAAAGAAACAAAACTCTATACCCTTAATCAGAGTTCTCGAGTTTGAGATTTGGAAACGACAAAAAAAAATTTTGACAAAATGACACGCTATTGGATCCAAAATTGGCCGCCTTTGTCAAATGCAATCGTGCACATGGAGACCTGCTTACAGTCCCTAAGAGGATAGTCTAGTGGTATAAACTCTCTCCCCCAATTCGGTGATCCCATGTTCAAATCCCTATATAACAAAAAAATGGAGAACTGCTTACTTAAAATAGGGTGATTTCTCTAGTCATTTCTTTTGGTGGATTGGGAATCTTCAGGTCGTGGGGATGAAGATAGATGGTTTCAAGAGGGCCACAATAAGTAAAGCAGGAATTTTCTGGAAGATACCACATCGCTCATCTGAATAACAATCCAACCGCAGTTGTCATCATGAGAGAGAGAGAGAGAGAGAGAGAGAGAGAGAGAGGAGGTAACACATTCAATGGTGAATGGACTATCCAGTATTACTTAACAATAAACTATCCATCCATCCATTTTTCCATCCATCTGAATTAGCTAAAATACAATGTGTGGTATGTCCAAAGCATGAGCATATGATTGTCTCAGTTTTGGTGGGCATGCCTTGCTTTAGAAAGAGTTTTTATCAAACCTTTTGCAATTTTCCAGAACCAAAACACATTCATCACTGTCAACACCGAAGGCACCACAAGCAGGCTGTAGAATCCCAATGGAAAAACTTGCTTTACCTGAATCAAACAAACAACACCCAAAAAAGAAAAAAAATTGTAAGTAACAGCACAACTGCTCTACCCTAGAGTGGTTAGCAAGACAGCTGATGAGACACTATCCAATGAGATTATTTGAAGTGCACAATTTTGCTAAAAATTAGTCACTCATATGCAAGACTATTTCCCCACTCTTTGAATTATCATCACATTATGCTAATCTCTGCAAGTGGTTACGCTATTGTCCCCTCTTTTCCCCTAGATGTAGCCACATGCCTTAAAGCCTGATGAATAAAATGAAAGCGGCATCCTAGGGTGTCTAGGTGTCTCCCCTTCATTATACACCAAGAAACCTAGAAAATAGCATTCCAGCTCAAAGTGTAAGATCGCTTATGGGAGCAACAGAGGAAATCATGAGTTGTCCCATCTGCCGTGATCCCATCCTCATACAAGGTAATCGTCATAAGCAAAATGATCAATGTACAGGAGGGGATTAGTTGCTAGAACATGATGTAACAGAATAATAAATTCTCTTTAAAACGAAATTCATTTTACATGATTTTCATGCGAATATGAGGGTGACCTAGATGCATATTTCATGCTATGGATTCAGCTCAGGACTTGCTGTAGCCGGACATTTAACTCCATTATGTAAGTGGCATTTTATATAAAGCAAAGAATAAAAGTTACCTGATCAAAATGGAGAAACACGTGAGCAAAAAAGTAGATGAACAAAAGAATTCTTGCAACCTGTAGACATTGGAAGAAATTTAAGGTGAAAATCATATCATGCCGAGAGAAGGCCAGCAAAATATCCATAATAGATGCATTTATATAGAGAAAGAGATCATTAGCCAAAACATGGAGTTGATAGAACTAAGGAGAAGCTCCCGTAATCCTGTTAACGAAAGTCAACTATCTCCAATTCTTGAATTCAATAGATTCAAGTGCTTGAATATTTACAAACTCATGAGCTAATGTAAAACAAGGCACAATGATTGCTATTCCCAAATGAGGTAAGGTTATATGGATACACTTGAAAAAAATGAGATTTGAATAAGTGTACCCCACTCTGCAAACAAACCATAATTTCATAAAAGTGTAAGCATATTAGAGGATCCATTCAGTAGCACATTTTCAGTTGAAATTCTCCTCTAAATCATTCCCCCACTTACAGTTGTTAATTAGTCAAACATAAACCTGAAGGATGATACAATGTACATCTAAAGGCATTACGGGCTCAATTACAGTGGTTAATTACCATTTGCACTTTTCGTTAACGAATGAACCATTTAAAGGAGCTAAATCTTATTTTTCTCAAGTATGAAGCTGATGTCATGTAATGGGGGGGTGTTCCCCCCCCCCCACCCCCCGGCTTTCATATTCCTATAAAAACCAGGCCCACATTAGAATTGGTTCAAATTATGCTAACAGTTAGCAGCATTGGATCACTGTCAAATTACCAGACTCAACGCCTCCTTTATACATTAAATTCTTTTTTTTTTTTGACAGTCTCTTAAATCACCTAATACAAATGAATCAAATACTTGGCGCATCTCCTTAAATGTATAAAGTATTTTGGTAAAGAGCAATTTTATATAAGTCAATATGAGTAAGAAAGTCTGCACACTGAAAACCAACCATTATTAGTTCCACTGCGTGCAAACCAAGAGCATCAAAATGCAAGCTAGCAAGTAGAAATTTTTTAACAAGATATCGAGATTACTCCTCATACCAGCCAGCCAAGAAATAAAGCAATGCCATTCAAGACATATAGCTTGGAGCCCTTCTTTCCAGCAACATCCAGATACCTGCATTTAAAATAGCAAACATCAATCAAGCAATCAACAATTAAGATCATCCACCAATAAGTTAACAAGCACAAAATGGGGAGACTTGTACCATCTCAGATTTACAAATGGTGTTGTACTTTCAGAAGAGAGAACTATTAGAATGTACATCTGTGCTTGGCCACTAACTAGGGAGAGAATGATTGAAAACATGGATAGCCCATGGTGTAGGACCTAGCACAAAAACATAAATATGAAGTATTCGTCATTTTGCTGAGCTACACAACCGGTTATGAGAAAGTGGGAGACATTACATATATTTGAAGAAGAAAAAACTGTCAGATGTGCATGAAAAACATTTTTCTAGTTCTGCTTCTGCATCAAACTTCTCATCTCAAACAAATAAGAAATACAGGAAATATATAACCTCATAGAATAATCAAAATAGGATATCAGAGTCACCATTATGCATGTGAATACTCACATACTCTACTCCTCCCAAGGCTGGATAACACCATAGAATCATTGCCAAGTCCGAAAGAAAATATCCAAGTGATATCTATAACAACAAAATGAAAAAAAAGAGGACTAATCAGTTTGCTTCTTAAGGATAGAATGATTAGTGTATTGAACCAGGATAAAATCTAGAGAACCACTCAAATCCCAAGAACAAGATCAGTAACGCATTTTTTTTTAACTTTAATCTAGATAAAAATCCAAAACCAAGTTCAACACGTACAGATGCATGTGGCCATGCATGCACATGTGTGCGACTATTGTTTCACAACTTAAAATTCCATTTGGTGCATATTGAATTTATTATGCAACTAAGAACACATCACTCCAAACAACTAAAACTGTAGAATAGACTCTATAGGCTGGGATGGGAAATAAACTCCATTAAGGTATCTTAGGAACATGACCATTAGGTGAAAGTAGGCATACTCAAGTATCCCATGTGGTATAACTACTCTTCCGCTATTATCTCCTCTGAGTGTGCATGAGGGTGGAACTTGGCACATCGTGACCTTGATCATGGTTCAGACAAAGAATTTGGCGATTTTACTAGAAAGAAAAGGCTGTATACTTCTAGCCCTCCCAAATCACGTGGTGACAAGAACCATGCACTAGTTTACTCCTTGTACAAATAGAGCCAAAACATTGTCTAAAACTATGTCACTCTGGGAGGTCTGTTTTCTGTCAGTAAAGATGCATTGGCTCATCCACCGGAAATATCAAACTGTTTTAATTCCAAATACATCCTAGAGCCTAGGAGTGGGCAAAAATACTGGAAATCACAAAAAATGGCCAAATTGAACCAAGCTATGTGAACTTTTGCGTCGTCTAAAAAGACCACAGTATTGCAGTTTAAATTTATAGAAAAACACACCAATTGCTTCAGGTTTCAGGTTGACCAGGTGAAAATATTACCAATGCAGAAGGAGATGAAGTTGGCGAATTGAGATAGAAGCAGGGAAAGAAGAGAGATAAAGATATCAATACTCAATGATCAATTCATAATTCATAGCAAAACATTGAATAAACCATAATATCCAAATAAATAGGAAATTTCCTATAAAAAAAAAGAAATAACACCAAACTACACCATGAGAAATTAGAAATAAACAAACAAGAGAACTATTCAAAAACTCTGAACGTTAAACTTATAATGTTAATTTAGAGAAGTTGGACAAGGCCTAATAAAAGTGAGAATGGAGTCTGAAATAAAGCGAAAAGGGAAATAATCCAGAAAAAGAGGGGAGTGGGAACTTTTTACCGATTAGTCAATTTTTTCAATATCTTGAAATCTAGATTTCTTGGTAATCCTATAAGACCTATGATGCCAAACAAAAAATGGATAGAGAGGACTAAGAAGGAGATAGAGTATTAGAAAGTATAGACTCAGGGAGGGGGAGAGAGAGAGAGAAAGAGAGAGAGGAGTAAATCATTTATTACTCAAATTATTTCAATAGATGATCTATAATTTTCTTAGGGGTCTTAAAGCCATTCATCTTCATACATGTAACCTTTTCAGCTCCCTTGTCTAACTAATATTATCAATGACCATCAAATTAGATCAAACAAATTTTAATTAAATGATGAAACTTACCAAAAGAATCATAATATCAAGATAAACCCCAAAATTACTATTTTCCACATTCTTTTGTTGGGCATTGTCATAGGTCAACTCTTCCTGGTGTGAAACTCTTCTTGGAAGAGTTCTAAATTCAATCATGATGGGCAACTAGAAAAAGTCAAGTATCATACAATGTGTCAAGGATTGACAAATGGATTATCGAATTGTCAAAGCAAAAGGCACAAGTCATGTGCCTTTGCAGACATGACAAGCTCAAAACTACCTAGATATTGCAAAAGTTCCCAACATACTAAACATGATAAATAACTTTTTCATAGGTAAATCAGATAAACTAACATAGAAGAGAGGGTAAGTATGTGATGTTTTCCTAGGGTAACAGACATAGCTGGCAGCAAACCGATTGAAAGCCTACTTCCTGATCTCGCGTTGTCCTTTTCACTGATTGTGTCTCTTATGTGGCACTGGAAGCTAACGCACAAAATAACTAATGGTTCATGGATCAAGTGAATCCTAATAGGCCAGTAGATGATCTAGTGGTTGACGACCGATGAAGGATTTGGTCAATAGTGAAGAAGATAAACAGAAAAACACAAACAGTTGTAAGGTGGAGGATGATGACAGAAGTTGCAGGTGTTGATCACAATAAGTACAAGACAATTGCAAGGTGTGAAGATGATGCACAGGGACAGGAGTGTCGCCTCTCACTTTGATGCCAATGTTGCATGACCAAAACGAGAGAGAGAGAGAGAGAGCAGTGAAGGGGAGAAGCACCAGCAGATGGGGAAAAAAAAGACTAGAACAGCTGTAAGGAATAGAATTCAGAGAAAGAACAAGTGCGGGTGCAACGATTCAATCGCTACACAAATTCCTCAAATACATGGATTCTGGTTTTCTGACGGAATGTAGATCCTTTTTATTTTAATACATGCATCCATTTTGACTTCCTTCTCCAATTAATCATTTTGATGGTCATCACTTACTAATAGTTAGCAATTTAGATAAAGTGAATCTAATTAATGACCTAAAAATTACAAAATAAAATAAATAAAATATTAAGATAAACCTCAAAATCATTATTTTTCTTCTTTTATATGGTCCTGTCATAGATGAGGAACAGGATAAAATTTAATTTTCCCCTACTCATCCTGCAACAAAAGGTCAAAACCAAGAACAAATATGCCATAAAGAGCATCTACTGCATCTTACCCCCATTACTGTGTCTGAAAGAAGTGATGTTCTATTAACTACAAGACCACGAGTAGGATCCTCAACAAATTGATCAGAAATCACGAGGAGATAGAAAGACGCTATTGCAACAATTAGCGCATGAAATGTGGAGAAGCCCCTAAAAAAAATATCAAAAAGATATTTCAAAGGCCAAATTCCAACTTTAACTATAGTTATTTGGGAATAAACATAAAAGAGAATATCACCTGTTGTTCCATTCAACTTTTACTGCCTTTGTCAGGTTGCTATATCCCTTTAAGTAAAATCCACTAAGCAGACCTGTGATTTCATAGACCTTAAAGAGGAAAAACCATTTAAGTAGAATCTTGATATGTCATAAATAGACATTATTGAGATCTGCTTTCTGCATTCTTAGTCAGCTAATATATATTAAGTCAGGAACCAAAAAGTAGAAAGTCAGGTCATTATAAAGAAGTCAGCAAGACAACTACATACACTAATTCAATTATAATTGTCATATTAATGACAAGATCATCAAACAATTAAACAGTAACTAAGGAAGAATTAGACCTTAGCATTTGGCCCGGTGGGCATGAAAAACGAGATTAAATCTTAAAGTACAATTATGTTAGTTTCCAGGTCTCCTCCTAATCCTCACTTGTAAGAGGAAAAGAGAAGAATTTATCCATGGAAAAGCCAAACAGGAAGCAGTGCATGCCAAATTAACAAACAATTTATACCAAATCCTCCATATGATTTGAAATTTTCTTTTTCTCGTTACAGCGAATAAGACTTCAGGAAGCTAACAATCATGTATGCCAAAAGATATTTTAGAAAGAAAGTTTCGTGGCTTATTCCAGAAAGCCATTAGAAAATTTCCTCCATGTACTGTATTTTGTAAACATGCGGAGAATGCAACATCACAGGTTAAATCAATGACTTGACAAGGCTTTCCATGATTGAAAATCCAAACAGATCAAATCCCTTATACTCTGGTCAGTAGTGCTATTTGAAGTTAAGAAACCAAAATGATGACTTTTGAAGTTTGATTAAGCAACTAGGCAAAATAGATTTTTCATGGGGGCCAAGCATATTCTTTCTCCTTAAAAGGGCATCACGATAGTCAGAAGGAACTACTTTCACCAACAATTTCATCATGAGAAATCCCGAAATTTTAATAAACATCCACCACTTTTAGTTCTGAGAGTGTAATATAGCTTTTTTCCAACAGAAGCTATGTTTGTAAATGAGTCACCAACAGAACTCACTCACTGTATAATGGAAAATTTCCAGAATCAATATTAATCTGTCATTGAAGAAGCAAGTTCTCTATCATTGTGCAACAATTCTTCACACAAGCAAGACTACAAGAAACCCAAGCACCAAAATGAAGACACCAAACAAAATGTCTCAATCTTTCTCTGACGCCTGTGTAATTCTAATCGACACATATCAATTAATATCTGCCCTTTCAATACTAAGAGGTGATTCATACAGCCTGCACTTTCAGAAATTACTCTTTTGAACCCTGTTTTTACAATTTGAGCAACTGATAGAGTTCTACTAGAGAAGTTCTTGATTTACATATTTATTTGTTGTCCCACACCTCCAAAATTTTTAAATTACATAAAAAAATAAGTAATTTTCATAAAATGTTGTGTATAAGTCCTTTTCATCCATATTTACTTTTTCAGTAGTCCATGCATTAGTAAAAATAAGCTCAAGAATACTTCTAAATGTCTCCCAAATGCAATGGGATGGTATTTTTGTACCTTTAAATAATTTACTGTAATGTGACTAAACTTAGTACTAAACTTGTATATTGTGTTCCTTCTAATAAGAGGCTAACAAAGGCAATTTCTGTGAAGATTCAATAGCAAGAACCAAGCTTAACCATATGCAGTACACTCTTCCCTATGCTCATAGGACAATCATTAGTAGCCATCTTAGAATCCAGATATTGCCATATACCTTTTCCTAGTGTTGAAGCCTCACAGCCAACTACTTCTCCATCAACTTAAAAACAATGTTTGTTAAGCTTATTCTCTGGAATTCTTTAATGTTTTTAGCTCCTAAATTCTCAGGAGTGGGAAAGATGAAAGAAGACTTTTGAACTATCCACTGGTTAAGCTGCATGCGGCCACAATATCTGCTCAAAGAGATTTTTTGCCCCCACACCTCAACAAATAAGTATAAGAGCGAGATTTGCTAATGAATTGTAGCATACATTCTACAAATAAATTATTTGTGAGGCCTAAAGTCTTGATGTACCTGTGTCAAACTGACCCTCAAAAGCTCATTTGCTATGAATCTTTAGAAAAAAGAAATCCAACCATAATTTCTAGAATTGAATTTCTTGCCAGCAAAGTGAGGGAGTTCCAAATATGAATTGATTTTGAGTAGACTTATCATATTGCTAGAAATGTATCATTTCTAATTAAATTTAGGATGTGTTCCACAAGTTTAACATGAAATATATGTTGAGATGCAGTGCTCAAGTTTTGTAGCCTCATAAAGCACCCATATATAAGCCTCAATCAGAGGCCACAAAAAATAATATGCATATGATTCTCTTTGGGTTCCTACTTTAGGAGGCTTTAGAAAGCCAATCCTTCGTTAGTTTTTGATTTTGATCTTTATTTCTTTTGACATCGGTGAATTTCCATCCATCGAGCCTTATGTAGATTCTCTTTTCTATCTAATATAAATATTTTCCTGTCAATCTACGTGCAGACAAACAACAAGGTAGAAGAATAGCAATGCAAGACAAAATATGAAGGATTAACCAGCCTAAAATATTGACACAACAAATTAAGGAACAATTGTTTTCAATTTGATGAGGAAAAGCTAGTTAAAATGATGATAATAGTCCATAATGAACTGAGTTTTATGTTTGCATGATAGCACACAAATATTTGATCATAGATGATAAACCAATTATGGAGGTTTATGGCAGAACTGAAGAATTTGCAAAAAACAGTGATTGGTGCCAAGGATACGACAACGCTAATTGGACGGACTACTTGTGAGGTCGTGGGGCCTTCTGGCGTAGCAATCTGCCAAGAAATCAGAAGAGGTGGAGATGTGTTCTCATCTTGCATGGGTTTTAGAGTAGGTAACAGGATGACAATGTTTTTTTTTTTGGGATAACTTCTGATGCACCTTTAGCCCTTTCAAAAGTCACTGTCCTTTTTTTTTTTTTTCCTTCATATCTCCCCAAACAAGGGCATTCCAGTGGGTGAAGTGGTCTCTTTTAGGTGAGGCCTCTAGTTTGGAATGAGAACTTCAGGGGAATGAGCAATTGACAGGAAATTGGAGGGCTCCTTCAAATTTTTTTCAGATTTTGGATGGATGTGGATGAAGCCAAGTACTTTAGATACATGTGATGAAAGGGCTCCTGGACAGGGTGTTTTCTTTTTAGAGGGTTTTTCAAGTTCCTCTGCTCAAATGATAGGGTTCAGGTGAGGACAAACTTCCTATGCTAGCTGTTATGGAAATCCCGTGCTACTCCAAGAGTTGTCTTCTTTGCCTCGGAAGCACTGCGCAGAGGAATTTTAGTGCAAGATAACCTTCAAAAAAGGGCATCCCTCTGGTTAGATGTGTTTTATGCAAGATTGAGGTTGAACCAGCTGATCACTTGTTCCCCATTGGTTATAAAGTTGGCTTTTCTGGGGGAAGAATTTTCTTTCTCAAATACTTATTGGGTATATTCAAGCAATGTTTGAAGTGATGTATGGGCTTGGAGTGGTTACAACGATGAGGTGAATCTTTAGAATGCTCCCTCTAACCTTGCTTTGGTTGGTTTGAAGGGAACAGAGGGTCTTGATGGGGACTGAGAGGCCTGTGAACTTTCTTATGGATAGTTTCATGAAAGTTTTGCATTTTGAGGTCTTCCTCTTATTCTTATCTCTTTTGTAGAGATTGCAGATCATGTAAATTCCTTAATTTTGTAATTTCAAGGGCTAAATGCTTTTCCTCTTTAGACAAATGCATATGTTTCTATTATCATAAAGAAGTCGGTCTAGTGTGGTCAATCAACTGAAACATATACAATTTAAGAGAAGAACTTGCGTTGAGCCACCCAAAAAATCTCAATCTTGTTTTGCTTTGTTAATCTGCCTCATTAGACAATTGATAAAATCATGATCCTACTTGAAATATTCAGGGTTAAGACCATAGGCTTGATTTAAGATTCAACAAAAGTTTTTATTTAAGCATCTGGAAAGTTTTAAAATCACACAAATAGAATTAGGATTTCTAGTGTCTGCTTCATCTGAATTCATGTCATACAGTAGTTTCACTACTCTTCTCATGCATTTTTGTTTTATTGTTCTTGTTGAACCATCATCATTGTGACATTCAAACTATCTACGTATATTAGTCAGATTTTCACACACTCTCCATGCCATAAAGCATTTTGGCACATCCTAAACATAAGGCAAAAGAGATGCATAAACAACTCAAGATTATCAAAAGACTAATAACAATCAAAAAGCTAATGCCTTAAACAAGACAACCACAAAAACACCCTCAAGAACTCGCAACAGTAAACCAAAAAATGGGGAGAAGGATAAGATGAACATGTTTCAGCTAAAATTCCACCATCATAAAATATTTAAAACGCACTTCCTCAATTCATCCACACTGAACTGCAGCGAATGAGAAGAGTAATCATGTTAAGAACAGTTTGTCCCTATTTGGGACCTACCCCAATAAATATTGTCCTTGAGATTATGATCTATGAAGGCAACAATCATCTTTGACACAAAATGATCCATACAACAACTATATTCATTTCAAGTAGTCACAAATGCAAAAGACATATTTCTAGGTAGGTGCCCAAGTTACTCAATCACTCACCCCGTGCTTTTACATCAAACTAAGGGATAGTTAATTTAAAGCAAAACAATCTTGGGTCAAGAATTACACTTTCCCATTTCTGATTGATGGGTTTTCAATTTCATTCATTTCCCTTTAATTAATTTTATATATTTTTCATTATTATTATTATTTCAATTTTAACATGTTTAAAATTAAGGGAGGGAGAGAGAGATATACACCAAGGATGTCATATCCTGAAATTTTAGTTAGGATGATAATGGCATAGATGAAGCACGAAAAAACATAAATAAAGCAGAGGAGAGAAGAGACTAACAATTTTGCACATAAGTATTCCGAAGAAGATGGAGAGAAGCATGTGAAAGTGTATGTCTTCTTTTCTTGTTGTGGGCAATAACGCCATCTTATTGATTCACCCTTCTCAGATTCGGCGACAGGACTTCGTCTAGGGTGTGGAGTTGGCGCTGGAGGCCCTTTCTCGTTCCTCTCTGTCTCTTCTCTCTCTCTCTCTCTATATGTTTCTCTCTCTCTTGTATTAATTCTCTTCTCTCAGGGGGTCAGAGGCAGAAACAAGGATGATGACGATGATGATAATTAATGGGATCAAATATCTTTCGCTGGATCGAATTCAAACACTCTAATCAATTGCCTTCTACGTTTCTTCCTGCTTCCTTTCTGATTCCTTCCTTTAACTTCTACTTAACCACCTCACCCCTCCTCAGCGTAGGCCTCAAACCTTTCCCAATAATTCTCTCTCTCTCGCTGTCTCTCTGCGGTTCAAACCTATCAGATTGAGCCATGATTAACGATTCGAAAAGTTATTGTTCGGTTCACAGCTTTAAAATTAAAGTCATAAGCATAATAATAAAGCTTTTTGTACGATATAATCTTACTTTTTTTTAAAATTTTTTAAATCTAATTTTTTTTAAATAATATTTTTAAAACTAACACACATGTGTCATAATTTAAAATCACAACATATACTATTCATTCAATAGTACCATATCGTGACTTCAAATCATGATATAATATTATTTATCACGGTCTCATGTCATGATTTCAAGTCACGATATTAGTGTGTTAAATTTAGAAATATTTTTTGAAATGTATTGTTTTAAAATTTCTTTTAGTTTTTGAAATTAATTCGGAACAAAACTCTTAATAAAGTTCACTTTCAATTATTTATTTTAAAAAACTACGATGATTCTTTTTTATTAAAAATTAAATATAGATCGGTTATAATATTAAAAATAAAATACTTAAATTATGTATTAAATATAATAAGTTGATTAGTATTTCAATTATCATATCTACCGATAAATTCTTAAATAAAATTATTTAATAATTCAAAAAATAATAAAAATGATCCAAGATTTTAGATATATCGCTTAACTAAATGGGTTTTAATTCCTTCCATATCTTACGATTATACATATGTAACCCAATTTTTATAAATAAAAATTAAATTCAAACTTTTTATCTATTCTTTTTTTTTTTATAATTTTTAATTTTTTTCGTTCTAATTTTAGAATCAAAATAATAGTTATTGTGAGGTCCAAAGGGAATTATTTGAGAATCCGAACTAGAGTTATCCCTTCAAGGGGAGGTTTAGACTCCTCTAAATCTAGAATTGAGGGCCGACAATTTTAAAATCGAAATTAACAATTCTAAAACACTACTCATAAATTAAATTTAAATAAATTTAATACAACTTAGGTTTCTACATTGGCCTTGAAGGCATCCTGTTAGTAAGGTGGCAAGAAAAACTCCCCTAAAGTCTGCATCATGTATAACAACAAAGACAGATTTTTTGTTTACCAATCTACTTTTGATTTTTGACTTATAAATAATTTTTAATTTATAAATCAATTTGAAAATAAATAATTTAATGGTAAAACTATTAAAAATTATTATTAGGAAAATAACTTATATTTTAAAATGACAAAAAAATGTGATTATTTTATTAGTCAAAGTAAAGATATATGACAAATTAAACTTACAATGGTGCGCGATAGAGATGAGTGGTAGCCTTAGAACTAGCATGTGAAGGTGAGAGAATGCACTTAGGGTGTAATCACAAATGAGTGTAGTTTTGACATTTTAAAAATAATAAAAGATGGTGCATTTTTTTACTCCCACCGATAAATAGTTAAAATGATAAGTTAATATCACAAGTTGATTAAATCTAACGAAAAAGTATTTGATTTTAAGTAAATATAGTTTTATTAAATATGTTTTTGTCGGATTTAATTAATTTATAAGTCAAAATAAATATACTTCAACATTAAAAATGATAATCTGTCCATACTAAATATAAGAGAATTAACCCTTAAATGAATCTCACAATTTTCAAATCGAATTTAATCAGATTAAATTCGATACTGATTGGTGGTAGATGTACCTACACAAAAAAAAGAGTACCATAAAAAAATAAATAGTTTTTCAAAAAGACTACCATAGTATATAAAAGTTTAGTGAAAAAAAAAATCAATATAACTAAATTTATAATTTTGGAGATAAGATCCCATCTTCTAAGATAAGACGTTTCCTATGATAAGATGTCATATGGTTCCTGTCTCCTTTGCAATCAAGGATACAGAGGTACAAGCCTATAGAATAGATTCTGTTCAAGTAAGGTTGTAGATTGAGCATATTATGAGAGGGTATAAGTTGTGGGATAAAATCTCCCTGATTCTATCCTTAGTGAAATTCCTAAAATATGAGTGAACCCAAACTCTATATCCAGAGATCCTTTTTTTTTTGGTAGAAAGGGGACTAACAACACAGAGAACAACAAAACACCAAAAACTACGCTCCCAACCGGTTCGTAGACTTACAACTCACGAGTCTACATGACTCAACACCAGACTTGTCTTCCCACAGCAAGGGAATGATAGAACTTGGAGGGCTCTCCATGAGAGACACACCTTTGGGACTAGATTTGCCTAGCTTAGCTAAGTGATCAACATGATTATTGGCTTCCCTGTAGACGTGCTTCACTTCCACTATGCCCAGCTCATCATTAGCTGTCTGCAGTCCAACACAGCATGGAACAAAGAACGAGACGCCTCGATCTTCTTCAGTAGTTGAGTTAGAGCTAGACAGTCCACTTCCACCTCAATCTCAACTAGCTCTTTGAGTTTGGTGAGCATAAGGCCTTCTCTTAAAGCCCACACTTGAGCCGTCAAAACTTCAGTCCTCCCTATATTAAGAGTGAAGCCCAGAACCCAGTTTCCTTTTTCATTGCGCAAGATACCTCCTCCACTTGCAATCCCAGAACCAAGGTCAACAGCCCCATCCATATTGAGCTTAAGCTTCCTTAAACTGGGCAGAGACCACCTGATATGGATCATTTTTGTCTTGTTCTGACTTTCCTCTGTGAGCCTCTTCCTACTCCCTGCAGAAACATTTAATCAATCTCACCATACCCTCGGTGGAGCTATTCATGCCCTCCATTACTGCTCTGCATCTTCTCTTCCAATTGTACCAGATAACTGCCCCAAATATCCCATTCTCTTGTAGAGACTTCAAATTGAAGGTTTCTTGTATGCCTTTCTTGATCCAATCGACGACACTATTGCCTCAGAAGTCATTAACTTCAAATATGTCTTAATCAATCTTGCACCACGTTTCCTTGGCTTCCTTACAATCTCTCAACACATGAAGAACCGTCTCTTTCTCCTCATTGCAAATCTCACATGTATCTTGATCTAAGATTCTCCTCTTCTTCCTCTCCACATTCGTCATGAGTCTCTCCCTCACCGCCAGCCAAATAAAGAATTTGATTTTTTCTAGATAATTAGCCCTCCATATCCAACTCCAATTTACTTGTTGCTATAGTTGCACATGGTCATTTTTTGGAAGAAGATGATAGGCATTAGAGACCATGAAGCTCCATCGTTGGTTGCTGTCCATCCCATTTGGTCCTCAGCATCTTCTCTCCTAGGTAGAAGAACTCATCTGATTTCTTCCACTTTATCCTTACTAACCAGATCCTTCAGCTCCTCAATCTTCCATTTTCCCTCCCTTGTAATGAAATGGCTGACCTTTAAATCATTGCCATTCTCGTCAAGAGGGTGAATAGCATGCTCCATTAGATTTTCCTTTCCCACTCACTTGTCCTCCCAAAAGTTTATGTTCCTTCCATTCCCTACCCTCCATGCTATGCCTCTCTTAATGTAATGTACTCTCTACTTTTTAGTATGCCTCTCCAAATATGTGAACCCTTTCCTTTGTTACTGTAGTTCAAGAAGCTCTTCCCCTTCAAGTATTTTTGCTCTAGCACTTGACACCAAGGGGCTTGGTCCTTCTTTATCAGACGCCACCCCAACTCTGCTAACATGGCGATGTAACTCTTCCTCATGTCTCGGATCCCCAAACCTCCTTCAGTTTTAGGCTTGCAGACTACTTCCCAACTAACAAGATGCACCTTCCTGCTGTCCTCTTTGCTCCCCTAAAGGAATTCTCTACTAATCTTATCTAATTTCTTGCATGTATGAGTGGATATCCAACTGGCCTACATAGAGTACAAAGGAATGGTAGAGGTCACTGCCTGGATTAGAACCTTCCCACATGACTTAGCAGTTTCTTGCTCCATCCATTAAGTTTTTCTCTTTCTTCACCAAATAACTGTGAAAATCCTTATTCACTCTACTATGAATCAGATGGAAGCCCAAGTACTTGCCTAAGTCCTCTGTGGTTGAGAACTTACACATGTCTACTAGAGAGCTTCTGAGAAAGATAGGAGTTCTTGGAGGAAACCAAACCTTAGACTTGGTCTCATTTATGCTGAGGCCACTTTCATCTGAAAAATCTTTTAGACATTCTCTAACTATGCTCAAGTTCAAGTGCTCTGCCTCAGGAAAAAGTATAAGGTCATTTGCAAAGAAGAGGTGAGAGAAATGAGGCCCCTTGCGTGAAAATTTGAATGGGTTCCAAGCACCTTTCTTCACTTTGTCTTGAATAATATAGGAAAGCCTCTCCATTACAATAATAAAAAGATAAGGGGACAAGGGATCTCCTTGTTAAGCCCCTTCCCGGTTCTCATTGGCAGCAACACCTCACCATTCCAAATCAAGGAGACTTCATTGTTTGTGACTGCAAACATAATGATTCTAATGAGAGGGATAGGAAGGTTAAAATCTAGAAGCACTTGCCCCAAGTATTCCTAGCTCACGTTATCATAAGTTTTGCTCAAGTCAATCTTCATGATGATCTAATGCTTCTTGCTCTTTGACCTCTGCATCGAATGAATGATCTCCTAAGTAACTAAGATATTTTCTACTGTCCTTCTACCCGGTGAGAAGCTGTTTTGATGGTGCCCAATACGATCTTGAAAAAGCGGGCTTAACTTCTGCATAATGAGCTTGGATAAAATCTTGTAAGCTATATTGAGGAGAGTGATTAGTCTATAGTCACTTATAGTTGCGGGATTGACTATGTTATGGATTAAAATCATATGAGCTTTAAGGAGGTTTAGGCAGAAGTATCCATCCTTCAGCGCTTGGTTAATGAAGCACATGACATCCTCCTTCATCACTTCCTATAATTTTTGAAAGAATATAGACCGCATTCCATATGGCCCGGGAGCTTTCAACATTTCAATAGAAAAAACAACTCTTTTTACCTCTTCTTCTCTTACTGGATTGATCAACTTATAGTGCTAGTCTGTGGGAATTTTTTTGACCCACCTCTTGAAATGTTCACTGGGCTGAGAAACCCTCTTGCCTGTGAACATGTTAATAAAATAATCTATCGCATGTTACTTCAACTTATCCTGATCCGTGCACCATTCTCCATTGATTTGTAAGGTTGCTATTATGTTGAGGTTCCTTCTAGTTTTAGTACACGCATGGAAGTACTTTGTGTTTCTATCTCCTTTCATAAACCAGTTCACTCTAGCTTTCTAGTGCCAAAAAGCTTCTTCTTCATCAAGAATCTTATGATACTCCCCGATTAGGTCCTTTTCTAATCTCTGTAGAAATGAAGAGCTTCCATAATTATCAAATTTTTGAATCCCTGCCACTCTACTTTTGATCCTTCTTTTCCTTACAAAGATATTCTGAAAAACTACTTTATTCCATATTTTCAACTCCTCTAC
Source organism: Dillenia suffruticosa (assembly GCA_033439265.1). Lineage (NCBI taxonomy): Eukaryota > Viridiplantae > Streptophyta > Magnoliopsida > Dilleniales > Dilleniaceae > Dillenia > Dillenia suffruticosa. The sequence continues at coordinate 8,591,768 of JAVTVX010000027.1, forward strand.
CGTATAAGAGATGTTAGAGAGAAGGTCTCCATTCGTAGACTTTCAACTAGTCTCAAACACTTCCTTGAAATTACGATGAGAGAACCAAGCAGTTTCACATCTGAAAGGTTTGCTTTTGTTTTGGGGCGGGATGGAAAGCATGGTATTTAGCAGCAGAGGGTTATGGTCCCCATGCAGGCAAGGCAAGATGATGACTTTCATCTCAGGGAAAGAAAACTTTGTCTGCAGGTTCCCCAAAACTCTATCTGATTTTTGTTGAAGAATTATTTTATCTTCTCTCTTGTAAGTTCAAGTGAATATTGGCCCCATGGTTTTCAGATCCAGAAGGTTACAATCTTCCCGGTTCTTCCTAAGCCTGCTGCCTTTTTCCCGGCCCTTAACAGCCCTACTGTTTATCTCCAGCTCTCCTGCATAGTCATTAAAGTCTCCCTCATAAACTAGGGAAGCTAGACCTCAGAAGCTACCTCTTTCATCTCTCTCCAAAACATTTCCTTTGTTGACGGTTGAACATATACACTGGTAAGGAGCCAACTTTGACTGTCCTCGACTATCTATATATGAATCCATTGATCTGTAAACTTAAGAACCTTAACACAAACTTTGCTCTTATCCCACTTAAGTCAAAGCCCGCCTCTAAAACCATTCGACTTAACTACCCATTCCCCCTCCATTCCACATTTATCAAGGAACTTCGGGAAAGAGTTGTTATTGGCTCTAGTTTCTAGTAAACAGATCACCTCCGGATTGTGCCTCCTCGTTAGCTCTTTGCACACGGTTCTGAACCTCCTGTTCCCTACTCCCATGCAGTTTCGAACCATAACCTTCGTATTCATACTTAACATTGGCAAATGATTGAGTGGGGACTACAAGCTCTTAGTCCTCCAAACCATCTCTTCATCTTCACTCTCCTCTCCCTCCATGTTTGAGTTCTCATTCTAGTCCTATTCCATATTGTCTTCCTCCTCCATACCTGCCAGCACTTTCAAAACACTCCGAACCGTAGTAGCCGTTGTGTTCAAAAGAGATTGGCCTCTACCTTTATTTTTCGCTACTGGGTCCACTTCCCTTCTTTTATCCACCGGAGAGAATCCATTTATTTGGAGCCCAATGGCCCTCTTGCTGTGCTCACCAACTGTAGCTAAAGGCTTTTCAATCTCCATGGGCCCTCTTATATTTCCTACTTGCATAACGGGCTCATCGCAACTTGGGCCTCCTCATTTTTCCCAGCCCATACTTGGCCCTGTCTTCTCTCTGAATCTCTAGAGCCTTCCTTAAGAAGCTTCCTCCTTCCTTCTATCTTGTCTCTCTCACTCTCCTGTCCTGTTGTTCGTTCTCTATCTTCTCTCCTCCTAGCAAAGCCGCAGATCTCTTTCTCTACTCCCTCCTCTTGTTTCTAGTTCCCAGATTGCTTGCTTTGTTGCCTTTCCACAGAACAAGATCTGATGTGGTCGCTTCCTTTTGATTCCTCAACTCTGTAGCTCCTTCCCCCGATGCCTCATTGACTTCTGGTAAGTTCCCAAACCTATTCATGTTATACTTCTTATACGATCCTTTTGTCACTTTGTCACTTTGTCCCTATTGTTTCTATTTTTGGCTAATTTTTATTTTTTGGACACTAGCATCCAAGGACCCAATCCTTCATCCCTGACCTCACCAATATTCCTCGTCGTTTCTTCATTTGCTGGCTATTCCTTGTTTGAATCTGGGTTTTCATTGCTCGCTTTTGTTCTGATCTCTCTACATATATCACTTGAATGACCTACTCTTCCGCATAGAAAACAAATTGTATAGAGACCTTCGTACTCCACCCTCTGTACTCTGTTCTTTAATTTCAATCTAGAGACAAGAGGCTTGTTGAGATCCACCTTCACACACACCCTAGTATACTTGCCCTTCAACACATTTGTTGTATTGCCTTCGACTTTAATTGGTTGCCCTATTACTTTGCTGATTTCTAATAATATCTCCTCATTAAAAAACTTAATGGGCATATGTGGGAACCGAACCTATACTGCAGTAGAGGTTATTTTCACCGTCTGACTCAAGAAACAGGGGTGCCATTTACGTATGGTAAGGTGGTGGTCGTGGATCATCCATGGACCACCTGTCAATATTTGATAATAATCCTGTTTTAGGTCGAATTTTGTTAGAAAAAAGCCTTCTCCTAGGTCCAGAAGTTCCATTCCTCCTTGCATCTTCCACATTATGGTGACCTTTGAGTGCATGAGATGATACCCTATCTCTTTCCCCAATAGTTTTATAATCATTGATTTTCTCCATAGTCTCCATAATTCCTTTAGCTTCTCTTCCGAAATAGCAATTCTCGGTATACACCCTTGACATTTTTCTTCCATTCCTTCATCTACTAGGCCCTCCCATTCCGAGTCCGACTCTGCTTCCATTTCTTCTTCAATCCTCTATCTTTCACTTGTTTCACCCAATAACATATCTCTGAAGGACAACTTTGGTCTCTCAATTTCATTCAACTGTGAAGGTTTGACTTTTTTCACACACCTCAAATGGGGGTCATTGTCCTCTGGTGGGTTTGATTAACTCTCATCGGATTTGGACATCTACACAGGTCGCTGCACGGTTGACTTTTTTCCGCTCTCTCTCACCCCAATTAGGTCCAGAGATCCCTAATAGAGTAAAATAGAGCATCTACACCAGAGATTTGAAATGGGTCAATTCTGTAGCAGATCGCTTGGTAGGACTAGCTGCAAAGATTTGATATGGGTCTTCATGGGCTAGACTCGCCATCTCCGACCTTGTCCCCTCATTGGGCAAATGATCTAATGGGCATTATGGATTCTCGCTTCGTGCTCTTGTTGGCCATTGTTCACCAAAAAAGGAACCCAAAAAATAATAAAGACAATGAATTCTTATTAATTCTTTTTCTTTATATTGAAATAACTAAAAATAATGAAATATTATTAATATTATGTGAATGTTTAGAAGAGACATATACCGAAGTAATATAAAAAAAATTTTTAAAATATCCCAAGTGGGAAAAAATTTCCCCAAATAACCCGAATTTGTCGCGGATTGGATCCACGACCGTATTTGTCGCGGATTGAACCCGCGACAAAGTCACACGTAACCCGTTGGTAGGCTGCACGGGGGTTTAGGCATTCCACGTTTTCAAAACGCGGAATGCTGGCTTTTTCGCATTTTGGAAATGCGGAAAACCGGTTTTCTGCATCTTGGAAACGCGGAAAGCCTGTCTTAGGCCGGCACGTGGCTTTTCGCGTCTTGAAGACGCGGAAAGCATTACCCTTGAAGACAATGCCCCCTCTGCTCCCTCTGCTCTGCCTCTCCCGTTTTGCATTCTGACTCTCCGCTCTCTCTGCCCCTCCCTTTTTGCATTCCAACTCTCTGCTCTCTCTTCCTCTCCTCTCCTCTCCTGCAGACGAAGAACCCAAACACATCTATCATAACCCTCACAATTTTCCCTAGATCTAACCATTCAGAGGAGAAAAGAAAGTTGCTGAAGCTGCTGAAATTACTGGAACATTCAAGATTAGACAATATTTTTTCCAAAAAATCCAAAAGTATAAAATTTTTCCTATCTCAATTTAAATTATTTTAGGTGCATAATTTTATAAACATGTGTATTTGTGAATGCAATTGATATTTTATACTCAGTAGGTTTATATGAAATTTACTGTTAATTTTTAATTAATGACGTTATTAACTCGATTTTAGTGAGATTAATTAATTTAATAAATATTAAATATATAGTTAATATAAATTAATATGAAATTAGTTGATTAAATATAGAGATTCAATTTAAATTTTATTGTATATAGATTAAATTTAATTTAATAAATAATATTATTGTAAAGATAAAATATGAGATAGATTAAATTTAAAATTAATGAAGATTAAAATTTAGTTAGTAGTAATTAATACAATAATTTAGTAGTAATTGTATTTTTATTGGTATTTTTAAATAAAAAATAGTAATAGTTATATTAAACTATTAATTATTATAAAATTTGTAGTTTAAATTATTTGAAATGACTATATTTATATTAAAATATTATAAATTAAATTAAAAAATTTTAAAATAAATGACTATAATAATACTTTTAAAATATTATAAAATAAATATTTATAAATTATAAATTAAATATTTGAAAATACTTTTAAAATATTTTAAAAGATTATAAATTAATACTTTTAAAATACTTTTAAAATATTATAAAATATTATAAATTTTAAATTTTAAAATAAATGACTATATTAAAATATTTTTAAGTGACCATATTTTAATTACTTAAAAAAATTTAAAACTTTGATTAAATATTAATGTTGATGTTTAAAAATATTTACATTAAAATATTTTAAATTAAACGATTATATTTAAATTTAAAATATATTAACGTATAAATGGTATAATATATTAATACTTTTAGTTTAATATAAAAATATTAGTAAATATTAAAAACATGTAACATTTTTTATTAATAATTTAAAATTTTTATTATAAAATTATTTAATAAATGATTTTAGTTAATATTTAGTAATTTAATTCTAAATATTAAAATTATTAAAATTAGTATTTTTATGAAATTTTAAATTTATTTTTATCATTCCATTATTAAAATTAGTATTATAAATATAAAGCGAGTTTAGGGTTTTAGATTAAATTTAAATTTAATGAAGATTAAAATTTAGTTAGTAGTAAGTTAATACAATAATTTAATAATAATTGTATTTTTATTGGTATTTTTAAATAAAAAAGTAGTAATAGCTATATTAAACTATTAATTATTATAAAATTTGTAGTTTAAATTATTTGAAATAACTATATTTATATTAAAATATTATAAATTAAATTAAAAAATTTTAAAATAAATGACTATAATAATACTTTCAAAATATTATAAAATAAATATTTATAAATTATAAATTAAATTTATAAATTAAATATTTGAAAATACTTTTAAAATATTTTAAAAGATTATAAATTAATACTTTTAAAATACTTTTAAAATATTATAAGATATTATAAATTTTAAATTTTAAAATAAATGACTATATTTAAATATTTTTAAGTGACCATATTTTAAATTAATGTTGACGTTTAAAAATATTTATATTAAAATATTTTAAATTAAACGATTATATTTAAATTTAAAATATATTAATGTGTAAATGGTATAATATATTAATACTTTTAGTTTAATATAAAAGTATTACTAAATATTGAAAACATGTAACATTTTTTATTAATAATTTAAAAATTTTATTATAAAATTATTTAATAAATGATTTTAGTTAATATTTAGTAATTTAATTCTAAATATTAAAATTATTAAAATTAGTATTTTTATGAAATTGTAAATTTATTTTTATCATTCCATTATTAAAATTAGTATTATAAATATAAAGTGAATTTAGGGTTTTAATTTAGTTTAAATGTTTATTATAATAAAAGATAATATTGTAATAATTTTTTTTAGTAATATAAATTTTTAATGAATATAGTATTTATTGTTTTATTAATTGATTTAATTTTAAATTGTTAATTTTTTTTTATGCTTGTTGAATATTTATAAAATGTTTAATTTATTTTTTTATATATATATAGAATAATGGCGGATATGGTAAGTCTATTATGTTATAGCAATGGTGAAATTGTGACGGGAGACGATGGAGTCCGTTATGATCGTGGTCCAACAAAGTTGATTAGGGTGCAGAGAAATTATAATTTTAATGAGTTGCTGAAGATAGTATGCAAGGGTATTCGAATAAATCTGTTGAGATAATATGTAGAGATTTTTCATCGATTTCCCGTGTCGTATATGGAAGCTGGTAATATACAGTTTGAATTGGTTCCGATAAGTGATGATGATGATATTTTGAATTTGATGGAATTTGCAATGACTAGGGGAGTGGGTGGGACTATTGAGTTGTATATAAAATCATATGATGGTAGAAATTCTATAGTACAAGATTGTGATTACATGGAAGATTATCCACATATCGAATCTCGAGTGGATGTTGCCTTTGCAGACGTAAATAATTATGTTGATGCGGAGGAAATGGTGGAAGAAGAGGCGGAAGAAGAAGCAGAAGAATATAATGAAGATGAAGAGGAAGATGATGAAATTGGTGTTGGGAGTGGTGGCAGTGGTGCAAACCAGTTAATGGTCGGCCCTTCGTCAGTGTCTGTAAACATTGGTGGTGGTCGGAGATATGGGGGAGGTGGAGTAGAGGAATCCATTTTATTCATGATGATCGCACCGGGTGGTGATAGTTATGTGACATTTGAGGAAGAACACAGATTGACATCCGATAGTTGGAGTTTCAGCGATGAATTGAAAAAGAATATGAGATTTAAGTCGAAAGAACAACTTATTCATGCTGTTAAAATGCATCATGTTGAATACCACTATCAATTTCGGGTTGGTAAATCAACCCCTAAACTTTGGACATCAATTTGTACACAAAGGGAAGAAGGTTGTAGATGGAGATTGCGTGTTTGTAAAACACAGCTACTTGGTGCATTTGTGATTACAAAGATCGAGGGACCCCACACATGTGTGAATATTGGGTTCACGCAGGATCATAGGCAGTTGGATTCAAATTTGATGGCTAGACATTTGCTTCATTATGTGAGGGAAGATCCCAGTGTAAAAGTTTCTTTTCTTCCAACTGTTATGACTGAGGGAACGACATATGTAGTTTCTCGTAGAAGGGTTTGGGTAGCAAAGAGAAGAGCTATAGAGATAGTATACGGGGATTGGGATGAATCTTACAAACAACTACCTCAGTTATTAAATGCAATAGTGGAAAAAAATCCGGGGACACAAGTAAATTGGAAGTTGGGTCCACCTAATGCCAGAGGAGAACAGGTTTTTGAGGCTTTATTTTGGGCATTTGGTCCGAGTATCTTGGTTTTTAGGAGTTGTAGACCATTGATAAGTATAAATGAGACTCACATTTACGGGAAATATAATCACAAATTGTTGATTGCATGCAGTATAGATGGAGCGAATCATATTGTCCCGTTGGCATTCGGATTGGTAGATGGAAAGTCACTCGCTTCTTGGTCATGGTTTTTCAGGTGTGTGCAAGAGTATGTTGTTCGAGATAGGGAATGTCCCATTTGTTTAATTTCAGATCGATATGAAGGGATAAGGACAACAGTTGTTCGTCCAGAATTCAGGTGGTCACCTCCTAATGCTGTGTGGCGATTTTGTATGCGCCATATCGTTAGTAACTTCAACATGCACCACAAAAGTCAAGTTTGTAAAAGAGTTGCTACGATTGCCACGTTGCAACCACAGCGGAGGAAATTTGACTTATATATGGCGAAGATGAAGGAGATCAAAGAAGATGCTCCTGATTATTTTGCAACTATTCCTCTCGAACAATGGACTCTTTCTCATGATAGTGGTGTTCGTTTTGGATATATGACCACAAATATCAGTGAAAGTTTTAATGCCGTATTAAAGGCGGCAAGAAATCTGCCGGTTTCTTCTTTGGTACTTAAAACTTTTTATAATTTCGTTAACTATTTTCAGACTCGTTTGGGTGAGGCGAATGCGGGAATTGGAAGAGTAAAGCAGTACACTAAATATGCGTTCGCCATGTTAGGGAGATGGTTAAATACGACTAACCTTCATACCGTCGTTTCTTTCAGTAGGGAGCATGGGATCTTCGAGGTTGAAATTGGGAATAGACAGACACGGTATGGGTACAAAAAAGGCAATAAACACATTGTCAATGTACGGGAAGAGCATTGCACGTGCGAGAAATGGCAAACTTATAAAATTCCTTACTCTCATGCAATTGCTGCATTAACACGGACGATGATTGATGTGCATATGATCGTCGGAATATGGTATATATGGGAACATCAACTTAAGGTATACGAGCGAAATTTTTTCCTCGTTGGAGACCATCTGGCATGGTCCATTGATTCGTACCCTACAATCATTCCTGATATATTCCTGAGACGTCAGAAAGGAAGACCTAAATCATCTCGATATCATAATGAGATGGATCTTCGAGAATTATCGACACGAACATCATGCGGTAGTTGTAGTGCCGAGGGTCATAATAGGAGGGGATATCCGAGACGATTGAGGTGCGGACTTTGTGGTTGAGAAGGTCACGATCGAAGACATTGTCCAACAACAAATTAATGATATTTTCTTATATTTGTATGATTTTCTAATTGTTGTACTTCTTAATGTATACTATATTTTGAAGACTTAAACATGTTGCTGTATTTTTGTTATTATGCAATATATAACATATTTGTGTGAATATCTTCTTTTCTTTTTGTGCATTGGATAAGAGGGTGATGTATTATTAATTCTAATTGTACATTTATATATATATGCTAATTATTATACTTCTTTTACATTTCAGATGGATCTCGGACCTATTGATCCGAGCCTTCTACGTTTGCAGCAAGGACACCGCTCTACTAGAGTTTAGGAGGGAGATGATACAAATTGGCTTGTCTGCCGTAGACGTGAGGCAGTATTACGACGTTTAGGGCATGACCATATTGACGATAGAGTAGTTCCTCTCCTACAGGCGTCGGGCTTTTTGGGGGGCTCGACTACGTTTTATTAAGTTGGATTGGCATCTCATCACGACTCTAGTGGAGAGATGGAGGCAGGAGACACACACATTTCATATGCGCCACGGTAAGCTTACAGTTACCTTACAAGATGTAGAAGTTATTTTAGGTTTACCTTTAGATGGGATACCCATTGTCGTTAGGACAACGGATTTCTCGTGGATTGCGTTATGTCAGAGATTATTAGGTGTTATCCATTCTCGCTCGGTTTTTAAGGGCCATTCATTGAGTATGCCATGGTTGTCAGATTTCATAGGTAACTTGCCCCACAATGCAGATTATGATCATATTTTACGATGGACACGGGGGTATATATTACTATTGATAGGGGTGTTTTATTTTCTGATAAGAGTGGTTATTATGTACATTTACAGTATTTATTAGTATTAGAGGATTTAGATTACTCTAGTCATCGTAGTTGGAGTTCTGTGTGCTTGACTTACTTGTACAGACAGCTTTTTATAGCATCGCAAGCAGACTCGCATGAGATTTGTGGGGCTCTGATTCTTTTATAGATTTGGGCATGGGAGAGATTTCCATGTATAGTTCCTATTAAGCGATCTTTATATGTAGAGGGGGATGACCCATTAGATTTGCAGTGGAGGACGGAATTTGATGAACGATGACGTCGTGTAGCAGCCTTACATTGAGAACGTGTTATCTTCCCTCCCCGATTATTGTCATGAGGGTAGGGATATTTGGCTCGCTCGGGTACCACTTATTTGTTTTTCTATTGTGGAGTGGTACTTTCTAGATCGAGTGATCCATCAGTATGGAGGATTTCAGATCATTCCGGATCATTGCGATACTGAGGATCGATTGCACGAGATTAGCTTGCATGGTTCACAGGAGATAGATTGGTCAGTCGAGCATGCCGGTTATATCGAGATTTGGAATCACCGATGCGATCATCTAGTCCCTATTGACATGTCAGTTGGACCCACTGTCTATCATTCTTACACCGCATGGTACCGCACCATCTCTCGTATATTTATTAGTCGGCATGGAGTTTGTTTGGGATATGTAGTAAGTGTATAATTTAGTTTTTCTATTAATTTCATTTATTTTTTTCTTTAACTAATGTGTATCGAGATCTTTATAACGTAATTCACTACATCAGATTCGAGAAGACTCTGAGGATGTTCACATCCGTGGAATAGCGGATACAGCCATGTCAACTTTGAATGATGACATGGCATATCTCCTGAGATCTAGACATCCTAGAGGTCGTGCTGAGAGAGGTGATGAGGAGCATTGACCTCGACAGAGCCGAGCGCGACTATGTCCGAGGCCATCGTCTCATGATGCATCACCATTTCCATCTCAGCATCCAGAGGACGACGTAGGACCTTCGAATACGTTTGAGGACTCCTCTTCTTTTTACACACCAGTGTTTGAATTCCCTCATTTCTCTACTCCTGATGCCCCACAGAGGAGTATTCGTATAGTTGAGGGACAGACACAGTTTCAGAGAGATGATGCATGCACGATGTACCATGTTTCTCCTCCACGTTTTAGTGACGTCGGATCCTCACAAATCACACAATTACATGATATGGGTTCATCGTCTCAGAACGACACTACAGATATTAAGAGAGATTTAGATGTTAGACGTTATGATACAAGAAGACGACGACGACGTTAGTTATATATTATATACTTTGTATCCTATATTATATTAATAATAATTCGATTCATTTATATATGTTCATTTCTCTGATTTTATTTGTTTCGTTTCTCCTTTCTGTTTTATTTATAAGAAATTAGTTTTTTTTTCAAATTGTTATTTTTTTTTAATTGTTTAGAAAATACACATATATCGATAATATGGTGGCCCGGCCCATTGGCCCGTGGGTTGACCGTTAACTCGCGGGTGGATCTGGTGGATATACATTTAATTATTTTGATTTATTAAACCACCATTACGAGTGTTATAAGGGATATCATGCAAATATATATATATATATGACAAAACAATAAATTATTATTAGTTGATTTCTCTAAAAATTCTAATATTTATTTTGGACTATAATTTTAATTATTTTGTATAATTATTTATAATTTAAATAATTTTAATATAATTAATGGTTAGCGGATTATGTTATAATTGTTTTGAAAATCAAAATAAATACGTTATATATTGATTCTCTAATTTAAAACTCTATTGGTATTGATTATTTATGTAATATGATATTATTTTTATGTTAGATTAATAAAAAATGGAAAATAATATATTAAAAGATATTGAATTTTAAAATGTAATTTTTAGATATTAATACTAACATTTTGTAATGTTACAATTGTTTGCAATTATGAGAATTTTTTGTGACTGTTTTGTAATTTTTAAAAATTGTTAGGATTATTTTTTAATTTTGAAAATTTTCATAAAATTATAAAGGCAAATTAGCCTGTTTTTTGAATCATTATAATACACAATTTTGAGTCGTCTAATCTCTTTCTAGGTTTTTATTTTCATTTATAATTAAAACACATATATTTATAAATTGGAATTTTAAATACATATAATAAATATATTCATAAATATATCTATTTAGAGAGATTGAGAAACAAAATAAGTAAATTAGGAATAGAGAAAAAAAAATATCTGTATGAAGTCTTATGTTAGACTTCAGATTTCTTTAGAAAGAACAAATCATGATACACTTGGAGTAAATTAGATATCATTAGAAAAATCAACATATCAAATTTATCCGGGACTTTCCGCGTTTCCAAAACGCGAAAAAGCCATTCCGCATTTTGGAAACCTGGAATAACACCATTCAGCGTTTTGAAAACGCGGAATAGCCACCATTACGCGTTTTGAAAACGCGGAATGCCTACCAGCTGCCACGTGATTTTGTCGTGGGTTCAACTCGCGACAAATACGGTCGTGGTTCCAATCCGTGATAAATTTGGGTTATTTGGGGAAATTTTTTTTTGTCTGGATTATTTTAAATATATTTTTTTATTATTATTTTGGTACATTAGCGTGTTTAGAAAATATAAAGATTTCAATGTCAACACTTATACGAAAAAAGAAAAGGAAACAGTGAAAGCAAAAAAGATAAAAGAGAGAGTGCATATATATATATATATATATATATATATATATGAAGAAAAATTTATTAATAAGGTGGGGGACTTAATCCCAATATGATGAAAAATATATTAATAAGGTGAGGGACTAAATCCCAATATGATAAAGATACTAACCCAACACCATTAATAATTGAGGGAATTGAAAAATCTACGGAAATGATTGCTTTAGAACAAGCATGGGAGGACTATCCCAGAAAATATGTGGCGAGGAATTTTGAGAGAGAGAAAGAACAAAATCATTTTACCCTCCATTTTTTCATTCATTTTACATTGCATTTCAACTTGAACCTAGTCATTCTCTTTATAAATGTCTTTATACCTTATCAATGTGGGTCTTAAGTCCTATTAAACTTGGGAGAGGGGAGAGTATTTATAGAGGGAGAAAGCAACAGCTTTGAAGAAGAAAGACAGGAGCATGCAAAGAAGAGTCTTTGTGCCTTATAAATGTGGGTCTTAACTCCTATTAAACTTGGAAAAAGGAGAGGGCATTTTCAAAGGGAGAGAGCAGCAGCATCGGAGAAGAAAGAGGGGAGCTTAAAACTCCCCGGAACTAGCAGTTAGAGTGCTTCAATCGCTGCTTTTTACTAGCCATCTAGCGTTAATAGAATGGGCCACAAACAGTTTACAAATTTGTTTGTGGCCCACAGACAAATCTATACTTGTGTTGACCATTTCACGTGATCTCCGGGTCAATATCAGAACGAGAGCTTTATAGAAACGAGGGAGCCAGCCTCCAACGTCTAGGAGGATAGAGAGGGAATTGAGAAAGGGGATGGTCTCACCCCCACGGTAGGAGTGGTTGAGGTTTTGTCTTTCTGTACTTTCCATCTTTCTGTGGTGTTTGGTTGCTGTGCTGTCGTTTTTTCTCCACAAAAAAAAAAAAAAAAACAGTATTTGAACTTGGACCGAACATGATGGGTTGACTTGCTGCTGGACCCAGACAATGAGCTTGAGTTGTGGCCAAATTGAACCAGAACCCATAGCTTTTCTGGACCTGTAATCTCTCCATGGGCTAGTCTCTGGACATTTTCTTGGACTTTCACTTGGATTCTCTTGTGGGCTAGATTGGGTCTTCAATTAAGATTGATTATGGACTTTGAAAAGCTTGAGCTTGGATGACCAGGATTATTGCAGGAGCTCCAGTACTTGGGTTTAGATTGGGTCTCATATGTCTGGACAGCTTGCCATTTTAGCTCTGATTTTCAACAAATAGTTATTTATTAATATGAAAAGAGTAGATGTGAAATAATGAAATGTTAATGAAGGCAATTTAATTAGTTTATATGTCAAAATAAAACAGTTTATAAACTATATTAAAACAAGTTAGAGTGGAGTTAATTTTTTTTAAAACAACTTATAACCTTTAAATATCTTATTTTTAAATCTCATAAACTCTTTTAGAAAAATAATTACCGAACAAATTTTATAAATTTATAAAATTTCAAATATCTTATAAGAAAATTTGAAGAGTTTATAGATTTAACCAAACCCTATTTAAAATACTAATTTGATAACTAATTTGAAAAAAGCAAGAACAAGGACAATTCTCAATACTAAGAAGGTGTTCGGAAGCTTTTCAAAACATTTTATAAATTTTTTAAGAGTTTATAAACCCATAAAATTTGTTTTATAATTTTTTTTGGAGCTTATAAATTATAAAAATAAGATATTTAGGGGTATTTAATTAAAGGGAATAGGAATCAAAACTTAAACTGAAATTCATATGAATTATTTGCATTAATGGAATATGAATAAAACTCTTAATATAAGGGATTGGTGAAATCTAAATAAAAACATGAATTTTTACTCAAACCAATATCGCAAAGAAGAAAATTATATAACTACTTCTATGCCCTTCCATTCAATAAATGTTGTTTTTTCTTTTTCAACCAACTTCTCTTTCTCAAACTTTCTTCTCAAGTCTTCCGATGATTGCTACTTGTTCAAGATCTCGTAGAAGAGAAACACTCCAAGAAAATCAACTTTTTCTTCGGGTACTTCTATTGCCTCTCTCTCCCCTCCTATGGTGGTCAATCCATACAACTTCTTAGACAAAGTGAAAAGATTACTTGTGGTCAGAAATATATCATAATATATATTATATATCCTCTATAGTATGGAAATCGGAAGCATACAATTCATATTTGATTCAACACCCAATCGATTCTGATCTGTTATTTGAATCGCAAATAACATTGAATTGCACGATTCAATGCAAATCATGTAGAATCATGCTATCGTGCAATTCAATTGAATCTGTGGCCGAAGAAGAAAATAGAGATGAGGATGTTTTCACCTTCGATGGAGATCGAGGATGTCATCGCCACCAAAGCATATCTACGATTGGAACCAGAGGAGGTCAAGTTTAAGGACACCAATCGAAAGAGAAATTTTGACTATTGAAGTTGTCGGAGAAATCTAATAAATACCGTTGAAGAAGGAGATGAAGATGGAGTTGTCGATATTGTCTGTCGCTGTCGACAAGAATTAAGGAGACGAACAATTGAGAAATAAAATACAGGACAATACATTTTTTTGCCTTTCTTATTTGAAAAAAAGAAAAAAAGGAAAAAAGGAAAACAAATGCTAGCTTGTAAAAACACAATTGTTTTATTTTATTTCTTTTTCTTCTTTGAATTTAATAATATTATTTTTAATAATAAAATCATTTCATTGGATGCAATAAACATCAATATTTCTATTTTTTATAAAAAAATTTTAAATCATAAAAACATTTTCTTCTCAATCAAGAAAATCAACAAAAGTTCCATGCAATTACTGAAATTTGTAGACAAAATGATTGTAATTGTTTAGATAAATAAATTTTGATTATGATAAATTGGAAAAAAGTAGATTCAAGAAAACCAAAAAACCATTAGAAAATAGAAATCTATACAACTTGTCAATCTGCTCTTCACACACAACAACCTATCTCTCAGGTCTATCAATTTCAAAATTTATGTCGACCAATTTTAATTTAACCATAAACACGTCAACTTGATGTGTAACTCTTGTCGACCTGAACAAAAGAAACATAATATATTTTGCTAAGTAAATGTATGTCGACATGTTTGATAATTTGTCGACTTGATTTCCATATCTCTTAAAAGACACACATCGACCTGTTTATTGAATGTGTTGACATGAATAACACATCAATCTTTTTTAAAAAACATGTCCAATTTTAAATTAGCATAGAAGCGTGTCAATCTGAGCCTCCAAAATGTCAACCTAATGTATAGTGTTTCTTAGAATCATACATCAACCTGTACATTAATCTTGTCAATATGCACAACACATTGACTAATTTTTGAGAACAGATCCACAAATTTTGTATACACACAACGATATGTCGATACCTACTTAAAACATGTCGACCTGATATACGGTGTTACTTAGATATTACACATTGACCTGAACTAATTTTGTCGACATACATAATATATTGACCAATTTTAGAAAACAGATCCACCGATTTTTTATCAGTATAGTGGTATGTCGATGTATACACTGAACATGTCGATCTAGTGTTAGTTAACCCTTTGAAATCACACATCGACCTGTATTTTAATCTTCTCAACATGCATAACATATCGATTAATTTCTAAACAAGACCGCAAATTTTATATGTACACAGAATTGTGTCGATATGAAGATAAAGTTCGTCGACCCAGGCTATTGATTTTTAAGTAAGTTATGTTGATATCCATTTAAATCATGTCGATACATTAAACACATCGACTAATTTAAGTCTACGTATCCATCTATTTAATTTGGTATATATTCTTGTCGACCTAAATACTCTCTTACTGACCTGATTAGTCAAGAACACAATATTGAATTTTTGAATTCAGGTTGATATGTCATTTAGTCCTATTGACCCAAAATTGTCAAAGAACAAATTTTCGAAACAGTTTTGAACTCAACGGTCATTCTCTTTTTCTGATTTTCTGAATATTTCCATTTCGATCAAACTTAACGTTTAAATACAGTAAAAACAAAATTTGATTGGTTAACAAGAAAGTGGCGCCAGTGAGAGAATAGAGATTCAGTGCAAAAACTAGGTATTGTTGCAGAGCATTTATTGATGAACATTATGAGCAACATTCGACTTCAACAACCCTTCAACGAATCTCTTTAATGTCACAATAAATACCAAAAAAGAGAAATAAAAAAATAGAGATGCTCGATTAAACTCTGAACAACTTCATTCCTTGCATTAATTACTCTTTATACTTTGTTTTCATTTCTTTATCCTTTTAGAGTGTATTTAATTTGAAATTAATTTTGTCAAATCGGAGAATTAAAGTCTCTCATTTTTAACATTTCATTCTCATTTGTACTGAGTGTTCAAAAGATAAAAAGGCGTGTCATTGCTTTGCGTTTGGTATGAGAGAAAACCAATCTATGTAAGGTTGGGAAAGTGATGTTGAGAAGAAACACTGTAAAGGTTTAAATTGAACCGACAATTAAGTTTGTATTGAATTGATAATAAAAAATCTATGGGGAGTTTGGGAGTGGACGTACATTTAATTTGGTGGAGCCACTATAAAAAATTTTATGCATTCTTTATTTTTCTGTTTTTATTTTCAAACTGCTATGTTGTAAGATTTTTAATTACAATTTTTTTAAAATATGTATATTCAATTATTCACACACCTCTAGCTGAATATCAGTAATTGAAATGAAGTAGAGCAAAAGATTATTCGTGAAAAATAATGGTATGATAATCGGTGTAAGGTAAGAAATAATCTTCAAAAAATGTAATAAGATGCTTTTAAAATAATTTTAGATAATGAAAAATAATAAATATCACATAATAGAAGTTCTATTAGTGTTTCATTTGATTCTAATCTCATTAATCTATCAAATTCGATGATATTTTTTTTCCTATCTTTATAAAAAAATTCTTTGAAAGGTTTTTTTTCTATAATTTTTATTAAATGTAAAATTGACAATTATATGATTACCATTTTAAAATATATATAAATTGAATATTAACAATAATAATCATAATGGTTACTATATCTATTTCAAAATTTGAACAAAATATGTGATATCGAAATCAATTTTTTCATTCCATTTTCAAGATTTTTAATTCTGAATCCAATTCTGATTCTAAAGTGCAAACCAAATGTCCCTTTAGAGTTTATAAATTCTTAAAAAAATTCTACCGTAACTTTTTTTTGTACAGTTTAAAATTTGTTTTATTTTAACATATAAATTAACTAAATTATCTTGTTAATTTTTTATTGTTTCATTTTTACCCTCATGTTAATAAACAACTATTTATATAATATTAATGGTATTTTGTCATTTTAATTATTTTAACATAAAAATAATTTATAAAAACTTATTTTTACCATGTACAACAACAACTTATAAGTTTACAAAATATTTTATAAGTTGTTATATTTTATTTTATTTAAACACATTAACAACTTATATCGAAAATAAAATATAAGAATTTATAAGTTTCTAATATATCTTATAAGTTATAGAAATTAATATATGGTTTAAAATAATGAGTTTAGTTATACTCCTTGAGAAGCCTAATAATGACACAAATAAAAAGCTCCAACTCACTAAAACTTGTTGTACCAATATTCACAATGAGATAAGAAAACCATTATTTATGCAAACTAGGGTCATTTTTATTAAAAATAGAAAAACATAGAATTGATTAGATGATATTTTATCAAATTCAATTAAATATAAGAGGAATATATGACATAACTCAATTTAGAATTTGATTTCACTTCATATTAATACTATTAGAGAAATTTGAACATAAAACCTATTATTATATTAATGATATTTGCATATGATTCCGATATCATATAAAACATAGGAAGTGATAGAGTAACATTATTTCAATTAAAATATTACAATATGTTGGATTTATATAAAAAATTTATTTTTATAAATATGAAAATATAAAAATAAAAAAGTTAAATATTCTCAAAACTAAATCAATTATTGATTTATTATAATGTACTAAATTTTTTAATAATTAATTTGATTTTAATAAATAATATTTTTTAACAAATGTCTGAACCATATGTGATTTTAACTATCAATAATTGAATTCAATTTTCAATATATCTTCTTTTTAAAGCATTGCATATCAGGTAACGGAATAACCCATCAAAATGATATCCCAACTTCATTATGTAATATAGACTATTGCTGTGAAACTGAAATAAACTCTTCAATTCCCATTTGTCTCCAAACATACTCAAGAATATCTTTGCTTCTACAAGATCAAGATTAAACTCGACTCATTTTGGTATTGAAAAGACACAAATTTATCGACATAAGTATCTTTAAAATTTAATATTTGTAAAAAAAATAATAATTGAATAGATAAAGTAAAATTAAAATATGACATAACATTTATTTATAAATTACTCATAACTAAATATATGTCATGAATCTAAACCAACTCAGAACTAAACTTTTGGGGAATAGAGTAAGAAGATTTGGGACAGAATCATGCAATTTGGTTCCAATTCCTAACAGATCTGGTCCGATTCTAACCCAATTCAGCTAATGATTCTAAAAACCTCTAGTTCAATTTATGTAAAGAGATATTTTGTTTGGTTTACTAAAATTGTCATGTGCGAGTTTCAAATTGTTCCAAAAATTAAAACTTCTTTTCATTGTATTTTTTACTTTTCTTTTAAAAAATAATTAAATATATGCAATTAATCTTTTCGAGACTAAAATCAAATTGCGAAAAAAGGGATAGGTCGATAAGAATACTTGAAGAGAGGAAAGTACTAATTTGCTTCCTAAAATTTTCATGCATATTTTTCATTGTTACCAAAATTACTATTATTTTTCATTCTTCTTCTTCATCTTTTCCTTTCAGGTATCATTCATCATAGAGATTTTCTATTTAAATTCCTATTGTTAATATTTTCATAATTGAAATCAAATTTGAAAAGAGAAAGGGGAATTTTTTTTTAATAAATTATCGGTACCGGTAATCACATTAAATTCGATTAAATTTGATTTAACTTAGATTGTATCGTTAAGGGATAAAATTCTCTTGATACCTATTTTTGCTATATACAAAATTCGAATCTAAAACTTTATTTAATAAATATCAGTATTCAACTACTAAATCAATTAAATGTAGATGAAATTACATAAGATAATTTATGCAAAGAGAGGCAAGCTAATATCTTTACTTTTTAATCACAAAACAAAGAAAGGAAAAATATTGCAAAGAGGAACCAATTCCATTGGAAAAATGCGTCGGGTTCACCCATAAGGATAGACCCAAAACCCATTTTATATTTGAATTTTGAATGGGAGCGAGTTTTTTTTTGGATAACTCCCTGGCTTTCTCCCAATAACTCTATCTCCCCTTCTCTCTTCTCCCAATTACTTCCAACTTGGTTGTTAAAAAAAAAAAAAACTATTTCTACATAAATATGAACAAAAAAGAAGTGACATATCTTTGAGAGTGGGCAAAAAGTAATAGATCTTCATCCATTGAGATATAAAAAAGTGAGGGTTTTGATGTAGTTGATCATTACTATCAAAAAGTATTTGAACTGTGAAAAATAGATAGTGATATGATTTTATGACATCTTCTCGATTTAAAATATCCAACATGAAAATTAAGTGATTAAAATAAGTAATTCTAATCCATTTAATATTCGGGAATTTTCAAGTATTAAAATAATATTTCTCTCGCTTTACCATAAAAAAATAGGTTCTTCCTTTTTTTGTTTTCAGTTTTTTTTTTAATTCACGTCACTTCCTCCACCCACATGAAAAGAAGTGTCTTTCTTTGAAAGATCAGAGAGAGGGAAGTTGGGAGGTTGAGGGGTGGTTGCCAAAAACCACCCCCACACTTTTCTTTTAAATTCAAATTAAAAAAAAAGGAGATTGGGTCGGGTCTACCCCTATGGACAAACCCGTCCTATTTTTTAACATTTCTCACTCGTACATAAGAGCTAAACTCACACATAGTGTGATCATTACAATCGAATATCACCAATTTCATACAGACAAATAGATCATGTGATTTGAGAAAATACCAAGAGTTCTAGAGTTATACACCGATTAAAAATATATTACAATTCACTTTCGATGTAGTGATGAGGACTTCATTTCTCACTATACCCCAAATCTCTTTTACTAAACACAGTCAACGTATCTCTCATCTCTAAAAAACAATATAAAAGTATATTTGACTCAACTCCAATTATGTATTCACAATTATATCACTAAACACTAAATCATATACATAATTGATCGGTCTGTGAATACAGAGCAATATATCGGTCAAAGACAGTCTTCCTTTCATATTACTAACTTTCAATCTTATCTTAGTTGATTTCTTAGATATGCACCACCAAATTGAATCAACCATAATTTCTTGATAACATGTTAAAGTAGCAAAATCAAAATAAAATATCAAGAGATAGATGAAAGTTCTAAAAATATAAATTGAAATTAAATATGAACCTCTGAGTTTCATACAATGAGATTAAATTATATAAGATTAAGCACACGTGATAGAAAATTCGTGCTACGATACTCTTTTTTCTAATTTGGAAGCGTATGTTTTCTTTACTAAAATTAATATATCGTATAAATTTTAGTCTAAACATACACAACACTTGATCCGAATTTTCCTTCTCATAAGTTCTCAAAACTCACAAAATCAAGGACAAACTCACACTTACTATCAGATAAACTCAATGGATTGTGGGGAATCAATTTCGATTACCAGATAGGTATATTCAATCGATAATCTCATTTTAGGATTTAACTAAGACGGTATATATACGTTAATCTACCACAAATTAATATTACATTATCCCTACATATTATACAAATATTAGAGACGATTGTTCGTATGTGAGAACCAATCTCAAAACTTGTCCGACATACCTTCAAGCACATATACAAGAATTTTGAATACAAAAATAAAATTCAAATGTTAATAAATATGAATATTATATCATATATATTTTGTATATGATTGTAATTATAATCACAGTTACAAATATTGTCATAATCTACATAATCAAAGTATTGTAATATGTCTCACAAACATATTTTTAGATATTAATATCATAAAATAATCAACTACTATCAAATACGTAGACATATAATTCAATATCATGTCTTTTATTTTAATTATGTTTTTGACAATATTGATTTTTTTTGTATGTGTTTGGTTTTGTCATAATATTTGGAATATTTAGTGTAAACAACAGCTGATTTATTATTAAAATAGACAATCATAGCTCCCACTAAATTTCTTACTACTCTCAAATATTTCAAAAATCTATACAACCAAAATTTTCTCTAAACTACGAAAGTACAGACCACAAAATCTATTTTTATCGTAAAAAGAGATACACAGTTTTGTTTCTTACTATTCCATAAAATAGTACTATAATTGAGTAAACAAATATAAGAAAAGATAGATTTTCTCTCATCTAAATTACCTCATAATCACTATATGTGTATCATTCAATACTAGATCATTTCTTTAATAATGAAAGAAATAATTTGCAATTCCGTTCAGCTATCTCAATATTCTATTCATATCAATTCAATCACTTTTCCATAAATTGGACAAATACCTATTGATCAAAATCACAGTATGACAAATATTTGGACGAGTACATATCATAGTGTACTTCAAGCTCCCAACTGTACTAAAATGTGATACTCTGGGTATTTCATTTATTCATCAGGAGTTTTGGGACATTTTGCATCATTTGAACTATCATCTTTAGTCACAAGAATATTTATGAGTTTACGATTTTCAATTTTGCATCATTTCAGAATCTTTATAATATGAAAATCTTGAGATAATTGCAATAATCTCTTGAAATGATCTCTATGAGTTTAAATTTCCAATCTATCTCAACTCTTATCCTTCGTATAAAAAATTGGAAGATGATTATTATGAGCTTTAAAAGCTATACTACTTATCATTCGCAGCTAACAGAATGTTCTCGACATATGCAATAGAATTATAAACTTGTTATCGGACTTCTAAATATGGATACAATAGTTTTCATCTATCATGACGAAATTATAAAAGATTATAACTTTATAAAATCTCAAATACCATTATTTCAAAAACTATTTAAAATCATAAATTAATCTACTCAATTTATATACTCTATTTTCTTAGCTTTTAATTATAAAAGTTTCTGATTGTGCCATATAAACTTCTTCATTAAATTTTCTACTAAGAAAGACAATTTTCACATCTATATGACGTAATTCTAAATCCAAAATGATCACTTTTGATAACAATAGATGAAAGGAGATAAATCTTACTATTGGGAAAAGATGGTCGGGTAAAAATTTGATTGTGTAGATTTTGTAATATTGATAGCAGTAAATAATTTTGTGGGAGCTATATGCGTCTATTGTAACAATAAGTTAATTGTTACTTATGTTAGAGACTCCAAATAAAAAAATAAATCTTGTCAAAGATATTATTGAAATAAAGAAAATGACACTGAATTATATGCCTATACATTTAATGGTGATCGATCATTTTACGAAATCAATAATTAAAGACATGTTTGTGAGACATGTTAGAATATTTGGGTTACGTAAGTTGTAACAATATTTGTGATTGTGATTATAATTACAATCATATATAGAGTATATATGATATAATATTCATATTTCTTGATATTTGAATTTTGTTTTTGTATTCAAAATTCTTATGTCTATGGTCGAAGGTATGCCGGACAAATTTTGAGATTAGATTTCTCACACAAACAATCGTTTTTAATATCTGTGTGACATATATAGATGAGACAATGTTAATTTATGGTAGATTAACATACAATCCGTCTTTTTAAGAATACTAAGATGAGATTACCAGTTGCATATGCATATATGGTAATCGAGATGGATTCTCACAATCTATCGAATTTGTCTAAGAGCCAAATGTGAGTTTTTTTTTTAATATTGTGAGTTTCGAGGACTTATAAAAAAAAACTCAGTTAAGTATTATATACATTTAAATTTAGACCTATATGATACATTAATTTTAAAAAAGAAAATATATGCTTCCAAATAGGAAAAAGAGTTTCGTAACACGTATTTTATATCACGTATATTTATGTGATCACATAGTTAATGAGATGATGCATCAATCTTCATCTTTTTGTGTGAAACTCAAAAATTCATATTTAACCTCAATTTATACCTTTGAAATTTTCGTTTGTCTTTTGAGATTTTATTTTATTATTGTTATTTTAGCATATCACTAAAAAATTATGATTAATTTGGTTTGATAGGGCATATTTAGGAAAGTAGTTAAGATAAAATTGAAAGTTAGTAGTATGAAAGGAAAACTGTCTTTGACAAATATATTACTCTGTATTCACAAATTGATCAATTATATTTATAATTTTGCATTTAGAGATATAATTGTGAATACATGATTGAGATTGAGTCATATATACACTTACATTATTTTTTAGGGATGAAAGATATGTTAACTGTGTCTAGCAAAAGAGATCTGAGATATAATGAGAAACGACGTCTTCATCACTACATTAAAAGTGAGTTAATATATATTTTTAACCGGTATGTAGTTTTAAGGTTTTTGATATTCTTGCGGGTCACATAATACATTTCTCTGTGTGAAATTGATATTCAATTGTAATGATTACGCTGTATGCGAGTTTACCCCTTATGTGCAAGTGGCAGATGTTAAAAAAATATATCGGATTCACCAATAAGGGTAGACCCAAAACCCATTTTATATTTGAATTTTGAATCAGAGAAGGTAGTTTTTTTTAGATAAGTCCCTCTTCCCCTCCCTCTCTTCTCCCAATAACTTATAACTTGGTTTTTTTTTTTTAAATCTATTCCTACGTGAATATGAACAAGAAAAGAAGTGATATGCCCTTGAGAGTGTGAAAAAGTGATAGATTTTCATCCATTAAGAAATGGAAAAGTGAGAGTTTTGAAGTGCTTGATCATTATTATCATAAGACATTTGGATTGTGAATAATAAAATGGTGATCTCACTTTGTAACATCCTCTAAATCTAGAATACCCAACCGTTAACGTGATAAGTGATTCTAATTCATTTAACATCAAAAAATTTTACACATGAAAATTATATTTGTTGATTTGTTTAAAAACTTCAAGTTCCTTCACAATTATGAACCAAAGATTGATTTCGATTTTGATTCACTTTTCAATAATTTTTATACCATTTCTTGTTTTGATCAATCGATATCTGAATTATTCGATTAATTTAGTTTGAATACTGTAAAATCTAATTGATTATTCTCGTATCTATTTTTATATATTTTTAATTCATCAAATGATGAACTCGGACAAGAACCTTTCCATTTTTGAACCGGAAAGTAGTGGGCCTATTTTGGACCAGTCCTGGTTCAGTTCCGACCAAACCAGCCCATTAGCCAGGCTCATATGCCCCACCTTTTTTTTTAAAACAAATAGTTTTCTCTTATATCTATTTAATTTTTTTATTCAATTTCGCGCACATAACGCCTGAAGGAGTATTATAATATGGGCTGGGTTTGGCCGTCTGCTCGTATTCCTTGGTCTTACTCACCGGTCACGGCAACGCTCAGCATTGTCGTATATGATAAAAAGATAATGGAATACAATAGAACAACATGGGAAACGATAATGACAACGATAAATACTACTTGACCAAAAAAACCAAAAACAAAAACAAAAAAAGAAAAACAAAAATAAGTAATGAATCATGATGCTTTTATCCACCCAATCACCGTGAAGTGTACCAGACACAGTTGCAAGTAGAGAGAGAGAGAGAGAGAGAGGATCAGATTCATTTCATCTCTAACCCTGTCACCACAACGACAAGACAGGGTAGGTTCTGGGTGTTGAATCTGGGTGCTTGGGCGATTTCCAATTTCCGATCAGGTAAACTTACTAAATTTGATAAACCATTTGATTCATTCACCCTGTTTTTGTTCTAGATTAGAGGACAAACTTAGTAACCATAGCTTGGATTATAAGTGGGTACTTGGTTTTGTAGAGAAAAAAAGGGAAGAAAAAATGCTGCAGGGTGCAAGGCAAGCAATCGTGTGGAATGGAAGCCTTTTCAAGAATGCTGTTTTGCAGAGGATGCGTCTTCTTGCTAGTCCAATCAGTGTGTTTTCGCGTTCTGAGTCTTCTGTGAGTGCTCCTCGCATGGAAGAACATGGTTTTGAAAGCACCACCATCATGGATATTCTGAGAGCTAAGGGTAAAAGTGCTGATGGTTCCTGGCTTTGGTGCACTATCGAAGACACTGTTTATGATGCCGTCAAATCTGTATAGTCTTCTTCCCTTTCTTCTTTCAATCCATCAATTAGTTGACAACTTAAAAGCAAGCTACTAATCTAGAGGTTTTTATGTCATGCCAGATAAATGAGTTAGTCAATATAGAACTAAACATTCCCCTCTTCACACATACATGAGATATTACACATATAGTCTGAGACGGTGTGGACTTGGATTTTGAAGTAGTTTTGATACTAAAGAAGAACTTGACTCCTAACTTCTAAGGTGGGAGTCAAGTTCTTCCTTAATACCATGTAAAGTAATAGTTTCCTCTTTTCATCATTAATCACTTAATTTTTTCCAGATGACACAACATAATGTTGGGGCCTTGGTGGTTGTCAAGCCTGGCGAACAAAATTCTATCGCAGGAATCATTACTGAAAGAGGTAGTCTACTTATTCAACTTCCCTATCCTAATTTTTATTTACCCATTTCTATTTTTGACTTTATAGATTGAATGTCTGCACTAAATCATCCAGTTCAGTCTGTGATTCAACTTCTCTCGGTCCTGTCTTTGTTGGCGTGTCCAACCATGTAAATATAAAAAATGTTGAATTTTAGTAAGATGTAACTGGCTGTAATTTCAATAGTGGCCAATTTGGTGTACGTTGGATTGTTAGAATCCTTAATTAATTACCAAAGTTACTCCATTTTTACTTGTTAGGTTAGTTATTGCCCTTCATAAAAAATAGGGGTTGTTGATTAGGGTTATTGTGTGACCCAGGAGGCACACCCAAAAGAGATCCGAAGCCAGTCGTTACAGATCACATGATGAGAGAATAAGAGAATTGGTTTTTATGCAATAGTTCAAAACAATGATATTGACTATATTTTTTAATTTCTTCATTTGGTATAGTTAGATGTTTTGTCTTGTCTTTATGAGATGTAACAGGGTTCATTTTGTGGAGCAGGAGCCACAGTAGGAGAAAAAATGCTTAAGAAAGAAATGAGATTTTGAAAAATTATCAAGCGAATTTGAAAGATTTGTTCACAAGGTGGAGTTTGTGATACCAAACATGTGCAAGATCAAGAACAGGCATTATATAAGTTTGAAGATTTTGACTATGAATGCTATAAGGATGCATTTTGCTTGGAGGTGGAGAATGTTCACATGTTAAACAATAGAAATTTGTGGTTTAGAAAGAAAAATAAAAATAGTGTTTTAGTGGGACACAACTAATTGTAATTCAATATCTGGTGTATTTAGAACTGCTACAATCCTAGATCAATTAAGAAAGTGAGTTCAACTTCATTTGTTAGACAAGTTATTGTCTTTTATTAGAATAATGGAGATGATTGTTTGGGGTTATTGTATGGTATGGGAGTTCTTTATTGTTTTTGTATGGTATAGGAGCACATACAGAGCGGTGAAGTCCATAAACTTAGTAAGAGATGTTAAGTAGAGTGTCATCATATTGCAGGCCGACTGTTATGATTAACCAACACAAAAGACAAAAATCGAATGCACAAAAATAAAATTCCCAGCACAAACTTTGTGGTTTGGACTAAATTGCTTACTCCACCAAAATCAACTGAATTTTATTATAATTCACTCGAGAATTACAATAAAGTCTCTCACCTCATAACCTTGACAATTCTGTCTCTCTAACTCATATGAGCCACCACTCAAGACCCTAAAATAATGTTCTCTTTTTATAGAGGAGAATAACTTAACAAAACTACAAATCTATCAATTTTCTTTCCACTAAATAATTATTTCCTATTTTTACGTATTTGGGCTAGACCATTGAGAGGGTACGACCATTGAAAGTCATTATCAAGTCCAAGAGTCAAAGGCGTTGTGATGTGAACATAGCATTGCCAAGAGGGTATGGTTGTGGGAGAAATATGTATTTTGGCTGCAGTACATGCAACTAGAACTGTTAAAACCTAAACTGTCACCATATTGTGATTTTGTGACGAATAGGAAGCTCTCCAAATGTGGTGCTTTCCAAAACCAGTACTGGGTTATATAATTTTTATTGCTAAATGCTATCAAAAAAATATAATTTATATCGCTAAAAGTAAAGGAAGATTGAAACATCAGAAGAATAGAAGTTTTAAGATTTATTTTGATTGTTGTTGTTATATGATTTCATTAAAATTTTGAAATAACTGAGTTTTTATTTTGTTTAAGATTCTGATTTGATTTTAATTTCCAATTATATGGTTTTTTGCCTATCAATTATCTTTAGGTTTCTTGTTGTTCTTGAGATCTCCGTCCAGGTTAAGGCTTTTCTATTTATTTTGTTTAAGATGCTGATTTGATTTTAAATTTCCTGTTGTATGGCGTTTTGCCTATCTATAATGTTTAGCTTTCTCATTCTTCTTGAGATCTCCCTGAGTCTGAGTTCTTCCTTTTCTATCCATTTTGTCTGTGATAAATTTATTCTGCACTGCAATTGCTCTTTGCCCTTCATCTCATGTTTACTATCAATTAATCTGCTCCCCATCAAAGATGCTATTGAATAGTTCCTTGCTCTAATGATTACCTAATACCATTGGAACTGAGTGAGAATGCAAAGACTCGGGAACCTTGCTACAAAGCCTTACTCTAGGAAAACCTTGAAGAACTGGATTACATGTTAAGAATTATATATTAGGAATATTAAGCTGGGAGATTGAGAAGTGGTGAACTGACTGAAATGGGGGTAAGGTACTGGGTAGCAGAAAACAGAGGCTTGAATAGTTTGAATTGGTCGGGAAATTGAGTTGGATGTCCAAAAGAGGAATGATTGGCCTGAAATTTTGGATGTCATGGTAAAACAACTATATGCTCCAAAAGGTGCTGTAAAGTTTGGAGCTAACCAACACTAATGGGGACAGCCTCCATGTTATCCCATGTCTCCTTATAATCCACCTTTTCTTTAATCCTATATCTTTCTGACCTGAACTCTGGTGAAGGCTGTGCATTCTGGTTTCTGTCGGATTTTTAATCCCCTAGTCTATAGTTTACTAAGAAATTTTTTTCCTGCTTGGCTTCTCTATCTTCCTAGTTTTTGTCCACCTATATATTTTTACTTATTGTTGTAGGCTTCCAAACCAATAAAGGAAAAGATCCATGACTGGAAAAATAGAAGGGGAGACACAAAAAGTGGGATTCATAGGAATAACTGCATTAGAAAGAAGATCACAATGGCCGTGCAAGCGCTATGACCTAAAAGCTACTGAAGGAATATTTGAAAATTAGCATTGGCATTACTTACAATAGCTGAGGGAGACTTTTAAGTGAGCCATGCACAATAGCGAAGAGAGATTTCTCTTCCTTAAAGTCCTCTATTTATTTCTTCAGCCTGATGATCTGCAAATAAATAGATGGATTGAAAGATTAAATATTTTGCTTTTTGGTGATGTGCACTGACTTAAATATTTTGCTCTTTGGTGATTTGCACTGACAAGGTTTTCCTCCTTACTTTCCTTAGAGTTGATTGATATGGAAGTTTTGTGGAGCTAATTTGGCAGGATTTCATTGACTGTTCTATAATTTCAATGCATATAGGAGCATTACAAAATTTTGTTTCTCATGAAGAATACCTAATGTTGACATGTATTTTTTATTTTTGTTTTTGCAGCTTACATTTAGGATGGGAGTCCTAATTAATCAATTTCAGAGCCTTGGTTGTCTTTATATTTCTTAACATTTTCTTCTTAAATAAGCACCTTATCTCATGTACGTAAGTCTCTAGCATGGCCCTCAGCCTCTAGTGGTAGGGGCCTAGGCACATTCACAGTTCAACATTGTTGGATATGGTCAATAGAGATAGTTGAACTGCCCTTTTCCTTTATATAAATCTTCTTCATTCTTGTAGCCCGATTCAGTTAAAATCTATTATGTCCAAGTTCCCCTTCATTCTTGTTTTTTTTTTGGGGGGGGGCCCTCAAGCCTTGTCAACTTGGAAGTTAGTTTCTATTTTCAAATTCCTGCAATTATACCATTGTTGAATTTTGTGCAGGACTTGTATCATCTTATCTTTTCCAAGTCCTAATTCTGGAGTATGCACTGGAATCCAGAATTGAACTCCATATTTCCCGCTTTTAAGTATATTTTTCCCGTATGAGCACCTTTTCCTGTGCTCATCTCTTGATTGCCACAACTATAGCGGTCTTCCAACTGATCAACAGAGGCAACCTCTAAGCAGAGAGACCCATAAATTCACCATATCAGTATCTGCGGTCACCATATTGAACTTGCCTACAGCAAACACGAGACAATTACAGCTTATTATGAAAGTAGGATGATGTGTAGCTTCTAACCTTTTCAATTGCTCGTTGTTTACTTATCTATAACTTCACAATATCTCACCCTTTCGTCCCCTTCTCCCCCTTTCTTTGCTAGAGTCTCAGTTGCTATGGTTTTCAAATCTGTACTAAAGAGTTCTAAAAAATTGCATAGTATTTTGGGGAAAAATGTGTGTGTCATCTGAAAAGACAAGTCTGCAGACACCTGATCAATGTTACCTAGATTGTGACACGTTATGGTATGGGGTGCAGGAAGAGGTTTTAACTTCATCAGTTTGCCCAAAGACACAAGGTGGGCCAAGGTGTTAGCCAATCTTCTGAGCAGGATCCCTTCAAAAATGTGCTGTTAAGTTAAAAGCTAACCAGAGCTAATGGTGGTAGCCTCCATAGAGCCCTTGTCTCCTTTTAGTCAACCTTCTCTCTAATCCTTGCTTTGTCTAAATGTCGTGCATTCTGGTTTTCGTTCAATTTTGGATCTTTATCTTTTGTGTTCAGGCCCTAAACAAACTCATTGTCAAAATATTTGTTAGTTCAAAATTTTCTCCTCTTCTTTAACTTGGTTTTTCTTTTCTAGTTTTTGTCAAGGTATTTATATTTGATGGTCATCAGTCTGACCGGATGAATAATGAAAAAGCTATATGACTGGGCAGAACAGGAGGGGAGACACAGAGAGATGCATTCGATATGAAAAAACTGCATTAAAAGGATATCCCAGGCTGTGCAAGCTACTGGAGGAATATTAGAAAAATTATAGCTAGGACTACCCGCAAAGCAAAAAGGATGAAGGGATTTAAAGTGAGCCATCCAAGGCTTCTCTTCCCTAAAGACCTCTGTTTATTTCTATCTTCTTTTAATTCCCGTGTACTTTAATTTCCTTTTTACTCTCCTCTGTCTCCAACTTTGTTCTTTTCTGTGTCATTTTTGTCTTGTTCAATACTTAAAATTGAGTTGATCAATACATGCAAGTTTTGTGTTTAAGAGTTAATTCGATTTGGAGTTTAACTTTTTTATGATTTCAATATGTTTAGATTACATAATGAAATTTTTTGTTTCCCATAAAACATATATGATATTGTATGTTTTTATTTTTTTCTGATTACATTTAGGATGTGTCTCCTAATTAATCAATTTCGAGGTCTTACTCGACTTCATAATTCTTAATATTTCCATCCTAAATAAGTGCCTTATCTCTCGTAGTCAAATCCCTAGCATGTTGTTCAGCCCATGGTGCTAGGGGATCCGGGTACATTCTTTCCTTGAAAAACATTCTTCATTCTTGTAGCCCGTTCAAATTCAAACCCTTTATTTCAATTTCCCTTTTGATTGAACTCGTGCAAGTTTCAGATCTTCTAAATTTGAAAAATAATTTCTAATTTTGAATCCAAATTCCAATAAAATCACATTGTTGTTTAATTTTGTGCAAGTCCAAGCGTCTTCCTCTTTGTTGACTTTCTCATCTTGCCCTTTTCCAATTCCTGCTTTTGGAATATGCACGCTGAAATCCAACATTGAACTACATAATTTCCTGCTAAGTATATTTTTCCTGGGTGAGCATCTTCGGTTGGCTCTGTGCTCACCTCTTGATTGCCACAACCATAGCCATCTTCAAACTGATAAACATAGGCAAGCTTTTTAAGCAGAGGAGACCCAGAACTTCACCATAGTCGAAACAATGATTAGCATCTACGGTCACCTTATTGCACTTGCCTGTAGCAAACACCAGATAATCACAACTTATCATCTCAGGGGGGACCATAGCTTATAAAATTTTCATTGTTGCATCATTACTACATAATCCATAACTTGGATATCTCCAATTGATCCAGTAAATTATTGTTGGCCGAGTTAACTTGAATAAAGGACTTAATTGCCACTTCAGATTTTAATGATCTTTTAGTGAGAACCAAATATTTTACCAAGTAAACGGATGTAACTAGTTCGAAAGCAAGGGGTGAGAAAACAGTCGGCTGAAGAAGCCAAGTCAATGAGATAGATTGAGAAAGAGTCCGCTCTATAGCTTTAAGGCTTTTCATCAGTATTTCCTGTGCAGTAACATTTCATGTCCAATGGTGCTGTTCACGATGCTTCTGGTTCTATCCTGAAGGTTTGAAGTTTAAATTGGGTATTACCGGGATATTGCTTGTTGGCTGCACATCCTGCTTCGTGAACTGTCCGCAAGTTTGCACCTGTATGCTTAAATTGACTTGGTTTGATAAATCATTTGCAGACTATCTCAGGAAGATAATCGTACAGGGGAGATCATCCAAGTCAACAAAGGTTGGAGACATCATGACTGAAGAGGTATGTGTACATCATGGTTTTTCTTCATTGAAATATCCTTTGATTATATGTTTATCATAGACTGTAGTTGGAAATGCTGTGATTGTGGTTACAGAACAAACTTATCACGGTCTCGCCGGACACCAAAGTTCTGCGAGCAATGCAACTGATGACAGGTATCAGTTCTGCTTCCTTACATATTTATACGTATTTACAGCTGGTTTTGTGACTTCCAAGACAAATAAAGTTGAGTTGGTTCTTGGCTGGTTTTGGCAGATAACCGCATCAGGCACATTCCTGTGATTGAAGGGAAGGATATGATAGGGATGGTATCAATTGGAGATGTGGTCCGTGCTGTGGTGAGTGAGCATCGGGAAGAGCTAAACCGCTTGAATGCTTATATTCAGGGAGGTTACTAATGTATGAAGATGGTGATAATGACGACAATGAAGATAAGTACAATGATGAATGAGATGTTGTGAGATCTCTTTGTTAGATGGTACTAACCCCTGGAAGTGGGTTAATGAATGCTTGTAGATATGGCGTGTGGTTCTGCTACTGGGTTGCTGACAGCGTTATATGGGCAGTAGCCAGATTAAAAATAAGCACCGAGATACCACTCAAACTTGTTTCCTATTGGCAAAAAAGTTGTTTTTTCCTAGTGTACTTTGTATGCCATCGATCACTACGAAATAAGTTGACAATACATTCTACTTTGCTCTTTGTGCATGCTAGAATGTGTGCGTGGTTAAAGATTTCATAGAAATTACCATTGATTTTGCTGGCATTTCATCAATTCACCCTAAGCTTCCTATTTTCCTCCAATGGCATTTCATTCACAGACCCCATGAAACTTCGCAATGCGCCTTCTAGATCACAATTCAGATCCAATCCAACATCAAGATCCCTCTCAAGCTCAACACTCGCAGTCATCCCAGGCGAATGCATTTCTCCAATTCAACTGTCGACTATGAAGAGGGTGACAAGTGACACTTTCCAACAAATTCAACTGTTTGTTTGTCGACTCCCTTTTGTGACCCACTTTGAACCCTGAGCAAACCTCCTGTTTTTCTAACAACGCAGCAGGAATTATTTTTTTTTTTTATGTTTTTGCAAAACAGCCACTTTAATGGATATAAGGCCTTTTGTGTTCAAAGGAGTGTGCTTTTGTTTTTGTTTTTTGTTTACATGACCATTAGCATTCAAGACACTTGTTTTTTGTTAACATGACCATTAGCATTCAAACGTTTGACTAATTCGATTCGAATAGTTTTGAAATCCAATTTAAGAATTGACTTTTTGAGTTTTTTCAATCCCAATTTGTAAAATTCAATTTAGTGACGGATTCTTCTGATTTTTCAAAACTGACACTTTCTGCTCAATTGGAACAACCATGGAAACTGATTTTGAAACTTTGAACGACACGGAGAATGAGCTCACTCCAACAAAAGACCATATACAGCCTTTACCACCCTAATCTACCGTTTTGCAACTCCAGTCCAAGCCCCGCAACTCACCCCGAGTACTCCCTCAATATTTCTACCAATTGATGACAACGGGTGAAGAATCCACCAACCCATCCATGCTCATTCCATCACCAAGGAACCCCTCAACTTATGTTTAGAATCTGCCTCCAAACTCAACGTTGTATGCTTGTTACCTGTCAAGACTGATTTTCAAGGCTAACTGGAACTCCTCTGACACCTGAGCAAACCCTGGTCTGTTTTGACGATGACAGTAGGAGATGCATCAGATCTTTAAAGATGAAAAGACCTTTTTGTGCTTGGTTGAGAGTTAGATAACTGGGACGACACCTTTTCCATGACCTGCATAAGCTGATCCAGAGCTTCTATGACCTTTAATGGTGGATTCCAGGCTCCCTCATACGAAGAAATCTCAATTTAATGTTAAAGCATAAGACTCTCATTGATGTGTGGGGCAATGGGTGCTGACGCTATTTAAATTGGTGCAGGCAAAAAGGAAAGAAATCAAAGAAACTAATACATCATTTTAGTTGAAATTTGAATAACTTAACTACCCATTACAAAAAAAAAATTCATTTGTATTGTTAGCTCATACAAGAAAAACAAAGACAAATGTAAGTTGAGATTAGCAGGGATTTCATAGGACACAATGAAAGTAGCAAATGAAGATGATATTAGTTGATACAGGCAGAACAGAATTGATTAAACTTTACATCTGCAAACACAAAGAATAAAAATGGGACTTGAGAGAGAACCATCTCAACTACGTACCCTTTTGAGAGATAACCATCTCAGCGCCTAAATGCATTGCCTTCTGCTTCGGACCTGCCCTGCAGGTAATGTGTTCGACGCCGAACACTCTCCTCTATTGTGGAGCTTCCCCCTTTCTCGGAGGCACCATACACACTCTTGTGAGCAGCATCCAAGAAACTCTTCCCTCTATATCCTCCTGCCTTGCTAGCTTCCCGCGCATCATCCTCCTCGGCCTTCTTCAGTCTCTTCCACCTTTGCTCCTCATGCAACTCAGCATTCACTTGCATCTCCCGCAGCCTAGCTGCTCTCTCTTCTTCGGACAATTTAACAGCAACATTCCGGCGTTTATATCTTGGTGGAGATGGTGGTGGGTCTCGTGCTGCGCTTGCCTCCTTTTCCCTTGTGTCCCTTGAATCTTCATGATCTCTCCTCCCATTAATTGAATACTTATCAGTCCTGTCAACCCTCCCGCCTGATTTATCTGTTCCATCATATCTTGAGCCATCCCTCCTCCTTCCTTTGTAATGTTCATGCCCATCATCATTAAACTCCTGCTCTGAATGACGCTTCTTGTGTTTGGTCTTGCTGCTATGGCTGTGCTGGTGCTTCTTTTTGTGTTCCTTTTTTCCTTGCTTCTCCTTCTCCGCCTCGACCTACAACAGAAACAAAAAAACCACAATCAATCAGTTACAGGTCGAATAGGAAAATTGATTGGAAGCACTAGTTAAATGAGTAAAAGAGCCTTACAGATTTGCGAATGAGGTCCATCTGGATGGGGTTATTCTTGACACGAGCGAGGGCTTCTTGCTCGCGCTGCCTAATCAGGAGGAGAGGGTCGGAGTGGAGCTTCCTCCAAGCATCATTAGCCGAGTGAGGCTTGTCTTCGAACAATGCACCAACAGCTGTTGATGAAGAAGAGGGGCCACCAGATTCAGGTTGTTGAGGCTGAGGTTGGAGGGATTTGAAAGGAGCATCGGAAGAGGAATTGTTGCCCTTTCCGACGGCCAATCCGGAGTCATAGAGAAAATCCAATCTCTCTTGGCGAGGAACAAGACCGGCCTGCTCCTGAAGAAGACGAAACTCGGAACGCTCTCTCTCTTCCTGGATCTGCTTCCTCAGCTCTTCCAACTTCTTCTGTTCGGCCTCGTGCTTCTGCTCCGCCTTCCAGACGTTCTCTATGTTCCTTAAACTTCCTGTGTGCCATCCTTTCTTGTTCAGAAATTTCAACGCCATCTCTCTATATCCCTATCTCTCTCTCTCCCCCTCGCCTGCAATCCTAACCCTAAGTCCCTAATCCCTAATTCCTCTACCTGATGTAATGACTCTCTCTCTCTCTCGCTCTCTCGCTCTCAGCATCTTTGGGATTTGAAGAGAATCCGAATGGAGACGAAACGAATCGTTTTCCGTATTTCTCCACTGTTGTCCTTTATATTTTATACGTCCTTATTTGGTTCTTTTTTCACGTACAAATTTATTTATCTCCCACTGTTAGTATTTTCCTAGTTTCCTATATATTCTTACGCTATATGTTTACGGGTGAAGAGCGCAAAACATTGCCGAAATGTGGATTTGTATTTAATAGAGTGATAATAAAAAAATAATTAATTCAAAACTAAATGTATTATAAAATTTAGTTAATTTAAATTAATTTTTAAATAATAAAAAATAATATTTTTTATTATAATAACATGCCTTGACAATCCGGAATAATAAGAAAGACAATTGGAATAAAAATAATAAAATAAAATCAATTGAAATTAAAAAAAAAGCTCCACCACCCCTTCATTGAATTAAAATAAAAAATAAAAAATAACTAATGATCGGTGGAGGTGGAGGTGGAGGTGGAGGTGGAGGTGGGAGGTGAGGGGAAGATTTACTTTTCCGTATCAAAATAAATATATTTTCTTTTATTTTGTTTGATAAGAACGGAAGAAAAGGAAATGAGTATTATTTTCTTTGTTTGATTGAAGTCAATGGTGGAAAGAAATACCACCTATCTTTTTAACTGACTACTATATTTTTGTAGTAGATTTACTTTTCCTGTCTTTTACCTGATCCATTTTGCAGCTGTTTCAGATTTGTCACTATATTGTATTCTAAATATATTTTCTTGTTTGGTAGGAGTGAAAGAGAAGAAAATAGATATTACTGTTTTCTTATTTAGTTGGAGTAAAAAGTGGAAGAAAATACTATCTTATCTTCTTAACTTGACTACTATGCCCTTGTACGTGGTCCATTTTGCTGCTATTTTAGATTTGTCACTCCGCAGTAAATCAGGTTGAGCTTGAAGTTCAAAGGCCTTCATGTCCTTGCAAGTCTCTTTAATCCATATTCCAGTAGAGTTTATGCTAGGAACCTGATTTGAAGTTTTCATGTATTTCAAGGCCTTTTGGACCATATTTGGAAGGACTTATTTAAGCTCTAGTCACGGCTCTAAATGGTGATTAATATAAGAAAAAGACGATGTGAATTTGGCTTTCAAATTGCATGGCGCAACAGAAATGCATGTTCTGGTTTCTCTGAATATTCTACAGCTGATAATGTATGCTCTATACGTTCGGCCTGTGTAATATATAGGTCTGTCATTTTTGCTACGCTTGATCTTCTATCCCCGAGTTTGTTAACTGGGTCCTGTCTAATCCAAAGTTGTACATTCTATAGACTGTTCATATAACTCAAATTCTCACCATTTCTTCATTATAGGAGGACAAAAAGTTCAAAGCTTTTAAGAATTCTGACATATAAATCAACTAACAGCATCATAGTAATGTCTAATAACCCAAAGTATCAATTACGGCTAACAAAATGGATATAGCACTACAACATTCCAAAATCCAAAGGTTTCTACTACTTCATATTTTACTGGCCAAAGATACAGGGTTAAGGGAGGGGGATTATGACCACCAGGTTCTGCTGAAAATCTCAATCTGTTTTTCAAGTAAATCTACCATGGCATCCTTGTGTTTCTTTGAAGTATTACTTTGAGATGGAACATCACTAGGAGACATGTTTTCAAAAGAAGAAAACCCAGAATCAACAGCAGCAAAAGATTCATCAACCTCTCTTTCCTCACTTGCCCATTGGTGAACCCTTTCTTCAGCACTTGTAGCACCTTTTCCATTAGCACGATCTTTAGGAAAAAAAAAGCATCTCTAACTTATCATAGTGAGGGATTGGTGTATGTTTCCATTTCCTCATATTCGGATTAGCCTACAATAAATAGGAATAATATGCAATTTTTTATTTCACTATAGGGCAGAAAATTAAGAAGAATATGAGATTTTCACAAAATAAAGAATAATAAAAAATAATAGGGTAGAAAATTTACCTCTGTTTTCTCCTTCCACACACTTGGTTCGGCTTCAAATAGTTTAGTATCCAGATTCCATCCAAATCCACTATTTCCATGGAGAAGATCATAGCAAATTTCAAAGTTATTTTTCAATGTCCTCAAACGATTTTTAATATACTTTTTATCAATGGTGAAACCAAATTTCTCATTGCAAACTTTCACAATGTTGGTGTAAGCTGTAGTCGTCCATGTACCATCAATTCTATTTCCTTTGTCTTGCTCCTCGATGAATGCATCTAAAAAAACCTCATCCATCTCATCCTTTCATGTCAACTTCTCCCTCCTACCTTCATTACCTTGAAGCAGTTGTTTTGTTGATTTTTCTCATCTGTATATAGAATGCTAATTAACAATTGATATCTTCTAAATGTGGTTGAGCATAATATCAAGTAGAAAAATGGTCATTGGAAAACACAAAAATAGAATATAAATGTATCAACTTACAAAAAACAATGTAAAATATGAAATAGAACACAAATAAAACATTACATCATCTTAAAACAAACAATTAAGTCATTGGCGATGTAATAAATAATCATCCCACATTTTATTTTTAATTTCATCCCTCAATTTAAATCCCCGCTCATAGTCGGCATCATTGATTGAATCAACATAATTTTTATTTCAATTTCCTGCTCCGTTGGTTTGTGATCAATTCCAGCCAAAATGTCATCATCAGGATCAACTCCTAATAAGAAGTTACGTCATATGCAACATGCCAATATGATATCTGTCATAGTATCAACACGATAAGTAGCAGCTTGGCCTCCACCAATGATTGGAAAATGTTTTAGGTACTCCAAATACTCTCCCAATTACATTTCGCAATAATACATGGCCAAAGTTAAACAACTCCTCAGCATCTCCAGGGGATGGGTAGAGTACTCCTTCAAGTGATAATGTACAACTCTAAATGGCGAGATAAGTTCACTCCTTAACATATATCCCGCATCTACTAAATAATGTTTTCGTATAAAATTTATAGCATTAGTGAATATAATTATAAGTCACAATCTATGGTAGTCTACAAATTAGAATATTTACGGCAATAGGACATACCTCTAGGTTTATTAAGATGATCCTCTCGCAATTTTTAGGATACTTGAATCAGGTGCAGTACCTTCCCATCCAGATAATACATATATAAGTCTCATATCAAAATCACATGCTGACAACAAATTTTGAGTTGGCCACTCTTTTCTCCCTCTATACCTTGGTGCATCAAATTTAAAGACTTTTACTCGAACATGAGTTCCCTCAATTGCACCAACACAATTTTGTAACTTAGAGAAAATTTACATTAATTTATCATATAGGGCAATAGCTATATTAGCAATAAAATGATTATAGATATATTTACCTCAAAAAATGGAAAATATTTTGAATTATGCGAAATCTGAGAAGGAACAACAGCTCCTGTTGGCTGTCTAAAGAAGACATCTTCTAGTGTAATTATTGCTTTCAAGACATCATGGAAGTGATGACTTATCGTCTTGGATGATCGACAAAAAAAGAACCAGATATTTTTATTTTTAGTATGAAGTGACAGCAACCGCAAAAACTTTGCAACTTGTTCTTCAACTAGTGAGTTTCTATTATCATGAAGTCGTCCAGTGCCTCGGAGTATCTCACATAATCTTAGAAAAGCATGTGGTCTTATACGAATTATATC
Organism: Dillenia suffruticosa; assembly: GCA_033439265.1. NCBI lineage: Eukaryota > Viridiplantae > Streptophyta > Magnoliopsida > Dilleniales > Dilleniaceae > Dillenia > Dillenia suffruticosa. The sequence continues at coordinate 8,630,584 of JAVTVX010000027.1, forward strand.
TTTTGCATAATTGTTAGTAGTCAACTGATACATTAACTCATTTCTGATTTCCCTTCTTTTTAGATTTTTGGCATCGAGATTTGGACTCCTTTCTATATGACTAGTGTGCGTGGCTATTCCTAGTAAATAAATCGCATTTACTACATACCAAAGAACTTGGACAGCAGCCATACAATGTCGTCATTCCCACTCCTTCAAAAATTTGATAACATTAATCCTATCATTATCTTCTAAGTCACCATCTTCCATGGTTTCATTATTTCCAAGCCAAGAGTAGGACTGTCCATCTAGTGTATTCAATCCAACACAAATGAGCTAAAATTAGCAATTCCAAAGAGCAAGAATTGAAAGGAAATCAAAATACACGAACCATAAGGAAAAACGAATATCAGATTTTACTCGTTGAGGAATCATCACAAAAACACTTTTCAGAAACTCCTACTAATAATTGAACCACAAACACTTTCATGAGCCAAGTAAAATAATTGCCAAAAAAAAAATGGTCTTTGTCTTGACCTGTTATGAATGCAGTAATAGAACTACAGAAACTAGATCAGAATGGAGTAAACAAAACCAATTCTAGGGCACAAAATTCACAATTTACATCATACAAATAAAACATACACATGCAATGGTCAATAGCAAACAAAGAAACCTATTTGACGTATAAATTCGGGAAAGGAATAACTTGAAAAAAGTGCAAGAAACATCGTTCAATTAGGAAAAGAATAACAAAATCAACGTAGATCAGAATAGAAGAATCCAATAATATATAAAACGACCCTCCCTAAAAATGTTAAAAATTTAGAATAAAAATCAAACAAAATTCGAATATTTCCAAGAAATTACTACAGATGCATGGGCAAGATCAACGGGAATTAATCAGAAATCAAACAGCACAGGAAAAAGACATCAACATCAAATCAAACGCCAGAGAGAAAGAAATAGACTCTGAAAAAGCATCCTTCTATGTTCTGCAACTTGCTGGAAATAGAGACGAGAGAGAGGGAGAGAGGGTTTTCTTTTGTTTCAGGGGCAACACAACTAACAATAATTAAAGGTATCAATAATCTTACGTGGATAACTTCCAATTACGTTGAACAAATTTGCTCCCAAAAATCACGATCGAAAATTTCTGAGGTCTTTGAGAGAGCGGCAGTAATGGGCAGAGCAGGATAATGGGAAGAAGGGTTCGGTTTCTGCCATGAAATTGCTCTTAAGTCATGACAAACATGAAAAAAAATAAAATAAAAAACAAACAAACAAACAAACTTACCGTAAGAGAGAGAGAGCGAAAAAAAATAACGGTAAAACAAAACGGTGAAATCGCGGTTCTATGTGGCGATTTTAAAATTTCATCTAGGACAATGATTTTAAGTGCAATTGATTAAAAATAAAAATAAAAATAAAAATAAGATGCTAACGTAAAATAAGACTTAGCTTGGGAGACTAGGGAAGAAAAGAAAAGAAACGAAAAGATAAGTTAGGAAAGGGAAAAAAATATGAGAAAAGATGTATCAATTTTATTTGAGAGTTTAACAAAGAAAAAAAAGAAAATAATTTTTTTTTTTTGTTTGGGAGTTGGAGAGAAATAAGAAAAAAATATTTAAAAATATATTACTTTTTTTTTACCTTTATGCTCTTTTAGTTTTTAAATCTAAAAAATTTTGCCAAAAGTGAAATGATATAAAAGTTTAGTATATGATCCTCATAATTTTGTAAATATTATTTTGTTGATAATTAATAAAAAATTAAATGACCAATATTTTTTTGTTCCCAAAAGTGATGAGTACCGAAGTTATTTGGATATTTGAGCTTTGCAATTTTTATTTTGAAATACAAGTGAGTTGGACAACATTTTGTAAATATATTTTATATAAATTTATTTTGTGTTAATTTTTTAAAAGTAGAATTTATATATTGAAATTTCTAATTTACTGATAAGTTTTTCCTCCATTTCTTTCTATCTTTGAGGAGAAAAATTTGAAATTCTTCAAAAGATCCAAAATATTTTTTTTTCTTTTCTCCTTTACCACTTTCTAATATCTTTTCTTTAGAATTTTTTTCCTTTATGTCCGTTTCCCTACTCCTAACGAGGAGCCTAAAGGAACTCATTTTTTTTTCTTTTTCTTTTGGATACCAAAAGTAGAAATTTTCTTGAAAATGCTTGACTTAGAAAATTTTAAGTAAACTCAATTTTAAGTCGACTTACACAAATTTTGAACACTTATAAGCTTGGGAGACCTTGAGCTCAAGTTGATCTAGGGAAAAAATAAGTCAAGTTACATGAAAATGCTTAAGTTACATAGTGCACGGTCGACTTATTGTATGCATGAGTTGACGTGCTCAAAGATACACTTCATAGAACAAGTACACTAGTCGACCTAAACACAAAACATGAATTTCCCTAAGTTCAAAACTCTTGAAAACAAAAAAACAATAAATAATTCAAGAGTAACAACAAAAATATCATCAAAACCAAAGAAATCAAGAGTAATAGAAAAAACAGTACAACTGAAGAATTCAAGAGCAAAGAGGAAGCATGATCAAAAGATAAGTTGACATAAGGAGAACAAAATGGATCAGAACAAAAGTCAACATGGTCAGCTTAACAGAGTATGAGAAATCGACCTCATGAACCAAAGCTCGAAACTGTAATTTCTAAACGAAGTTCAAGTTGACTTAAACAAGAGATGAGTCAACCAGAGGTAAAAGGAAGTTAACATGCTTGATTTGCTCAACCTATATTCTGCTCTACTCAAAAAAGAATTGCTCAGTATTACTCATGATTGTTCAAGACAGCTTAAAATCAATATTGCCCAGAATCAGATCAGCTACACAGAATTAGACCTACTCAGGATGGCTCAAAAACAAAAGACTTAGGAACTCTAAAGCTAATCGAATACAAGTCAACTTGAGGCAAGGACAAATCGACTTGAAGTAAGTTCAAGTCGACCTGAAGAAGATTTGAAGAAGTCAACCTAACTGATAAGTCAAATACATTCAACTTGAATTGGGAAATCAAGTTGTACATGAAGTCATGCTTGACCTATATAAATTTAGAGTTAAACTAGCTTGACCTATGCAAGACAAAGCAAGTTGACCTGTGAAGATAAAAAGTCAACCTAAAGTAAGGATAAGTCGAATTGATAATCTCAAGTTCTAAAATTGAACTTTTGAAATGTTGATTTTTTTTCATTAATTATTTGTTGTGGAAGTCGATATGTTTAGTTATAATGATTATATTATGTTGTAAAGTAGACGAGAGTAACAAAAATATCTAATTCTATATTTTAACAATTTTCAAACAACAAATATATATTAGAAAGTACAACAGTGTGGGTGTCGATAGTAAATCAAGTAGATTTAGACAACAAAAATATTCGATGCTATTTAATGAATGTTATACTCATAACAACTAATAACAATTTATACAAATGCATATCGCAATCATCAAAATCGATCTTAAATTTGAGACAAAACTTGTGACTATGAAGTTACGGGTTGCAAAGAACAAGACTCCATTGACAAAATGAATGAATCTCCTCAAATTTTTACTATCTAGAGAACTTCTAAAAGACGATATAGGAGTTGATATTTATCTCTTTAGAATAATAGTTTACTTATTTTTGGAAAACTCTAACAAGCAAAGAGATGATTTTCCTATAGTATCATGTGACAATCCTATACTAGGGCTCATATCAACTTTGTATTAGAGACAGTCGTCCTAGAAAGGCCTAACCAAATAGAGAGGTTCATGAGGGATCTTGATATGAACTGTCTCTGTTGGAGGAGCGCCAACAATTTCGCGAGAAGTTGTTTTAGCAACAGCAAATAATGATGAACTCACAATTAGAAGGGATTCTATAAAAGTTGTAAGGGGTAGCAAAGATAATAAGATGGGAAGTAGCAGTTGCACCCTCACATACCAAGGGGAAGAGCAAAGTACGTGACAAGAAAGAGGGATTGTCATCCCTAGGTTTTCTAAACTAGAATTTCCATCATATGATTGTACTAAAGATCTCCTGATTTGGATCCATAGGTGTAAGTAATTCTTTGAAAATTAGAGAATGCTTGAAAGCATGAAGGTGGGCTAGCAACATTCTATCTTAATGGAGTAGCGCAGTTGTAATTTTTCTAAAATGAAGCATGATGGGGCAAGCATGAACCAGGAGACATGAACCAGGAGACATGTACCGAGTAGTGCCACTTGAGATTCAGCCCATTTCAATTCCATGGCAAGTTGGCCAACTTAAAACAAATACGGATAGTAGAGGAGTATCAAAGGGAGTTTTAGTCCTTACTAGCTTTTATTTCAAAACTCTCCACAAAATAACAAGTTTGCTTATTCATTGTTGGACTCATGGAGAGTTTGCAACTAGAGGTAGTACTGTAGCAATCCAATAGCTTTGGAACTACTATGAATTTGGCCTCCACATATAAGTAACCAAGTTGCGTTGGGGGGAACCATAAAGCAACACCTACTTTGAACGGTCTAAAAACAACCATTAGAGGGATAACTACATGAAAGGGAAATTTTGAAGTATTTTGAGAGAACAAACATGCCTTTTTTAAGATGTTAACTAAAATAGAGATAGAGGAACGAAGATGAAGGGGCTTCATATCAATTGTGATGAAACATTCTTTCGGGAACATAGATACAAGAAGTTGTTTTGGGTAGAATTGACTAAGTCTAAAGAAGATGATGAGGGATGTGGCTTCTTAAAAGTTTCTTGACAACTTTGAGAAGACTTATCCTAAATTCAAGTTTGAGGACAAGCTCTTTATCCAAGAGAAGAGTAATGATGTGCACAATGCATTCATACGAAAGAAATATTTTAGGAGAATATTTAGGAATTGATAGACATTCATAAGAAGGAAAGTTTCTATGAAAATACTTAGAATTGATAGTTATTTTTGTAGAATAGTAGTTTTCTTATTTTTGGAATTATTAATTTTAGGAGTTTGATTTAGTTAAAAACCTATTTTATTGTAGATCCTAATTTTTCTTTATTTAAATAAGGTACAATGAATAAGAAATAAATCTAATTCTCCTAAAAGAACTGTGGTAGGAAGTTTGTTGGAGAATAGGTTTCCAATATGCAATCATGTGGTCCCAAAGAGGGAAAAACTCTTGGAAAAGAAGAGAGAATTTTCATATAAAGCATCTTATGACTAGGGCTTATATCATCATCTTGCTATATTCGACATCATTACGATCACGATCATAGCAAATCTCATCTTCCTCCTCTTACTCTACTATATAGACTCCCTTGCTTGGGGGAAATCATTGGATTATCACCAAGTTAATTGCACTTGAACACTTAGTTAATGTTAGCCTAACATAAGGGTTTGTCAACTTAGGTATTTCTATGGCTTCCACCACCTTCTGTTTCCTAGCCAATTTATTCTCTTTTTGTCGATCACTATGTGTACAAATACCCTAAATTGCTTTACTTCTATCGATAAAAGTTTTATAATTATCCCTACTAAAATTTTTGCAAGATTAATCTGATTGACTTTACTTCTATCAATATTAAGAATTCTATTAAAATAAGAAATACCTACATTTAGTTTGAATTTGTTGGCCTCCTTTTGACTAAACAAACCTTTTAAACTAGCCATTTCTTTTAGGTTTGACAAATAAATTATCTTCTTTGCTCAAGTTCTTCAATATAGACATGGTGTCTACAATGATGTTGATGATAGTTCTACAATTGAAATAGCAATGAACAATCTAAAGGGGATGAATAGGTTATTTTTTGCTCTTTTTGATTTTTTTTTTTTGTGGTTTGAATGAAGATTGTGGAGAAAGCAAAAAAGATCAACACTAAGGATTTATAGTGGTTCCATCTTTCCCGATATACGTCTAATCTCATACTTCATTTAAATTTTCTAATTCATTATTTTCTTCCAAAATAATACAACCAATTAGTTTGTACAAGAGCTATTCAAACCTTAACCAACTTGCTCACATAAGTGTTGTGGGAACTTACAAGTGTTTCTCTCAAACACTCCCTAATAACTTTGTACTGGAGTTATCAATCTAAATCGTATTTCACTCAAACACCTTTTAAGGCCAGATTTAAAAAAAAAAATTCTTTTCATTTTTCACAAAGATTTGGAGGTGATACAAAAATATAAGTATGGATCTTTTAACTTCTTATGTTTTGTTTAAGTCTAAAATGATAATACAACATAAAGAGAATTAAGCTTGCATAAGATCGTTGTTCAACAATGTTCCTGAGTTGTAAAAGTTATTGAATCTTCTGTTGGAGTGTTGTATTTAAGCTTGTGAAATCAAAAGAGCCATTGGGCTTCATTTAATGATATAGAAATAACCGTTGTAGGAAGTTGGTTTTATTTAATACTCGAACAGCTTTTCTAAACAATGAACTATTGTTCATATCGAGTTGACTTCTTCTTTCTTAAGGTTGACTGAGTTTTGAATTCTATAATATCTATAGCTAGAGTGAGTTGACTTCATATTTGTGTCAAGTTGACTTGTGTTGTGTTCTGCTTGAATATTTTTGTCTTGTTGCACATGTAAGTCAGCTTGTACTCTCTGCAGGTCAACTTTTGCCTATTAGTACTTTTCATAATGTGGCTCGTGCAAGTCGCTCTCTTCAGGTTGACTTGGACATCATTTTGCTTAAGTGTTTTTTACTATGTTGTTTTTGCAAGTCGACTTCTTTATACTTCAAGTCAACTTGGGCTTTGATGGTACTTAAATATCTTTACTTCTTGGCTCATGTACGTCAACTTGGTATTATTTTCTAGTTGGCTTGTGCTTGACACTATTTAAGTATTTTTGCATTAAGACTTATGCAAGTTGACTTCTATTTGTAATAGGTCGATTTAGTACAACTTGACTTAATATATTTTTTATTTTGGCTCATGTAAGTTGACTTACTATTTCAAGTAGTCAACTAGTGGAGTGTCCCGTGAGGTCTACGGTATGTGCAGGTCGACTTATGCTCTCTACAGGTCAACTTGGATATCATTTTGCTTAAGTATTTTTCACTGTGTTGTTTTTGCAAGTCGACTTCTCTATACTTCAAGTTGACTTGGGCTCTGATGGTACGTAAGCATCTTTACTTCTGAGCTCATGCAGGTCGACTTGGTATTGGTTTCTAGTCGATTTGTGCTTAACACTATTTAAGTATTTTTGTATTGAGACTGATGCAAGTCAACTTCTATTTGTAACAAGTCAACTTAATGCAACTTGACTTAGGATATTTTTCATTTTGGCTCATGTAAGTTGACTTACTAGTTCTTGTAGTCGACTAGTGGAGTGTTCAATGAAGTTTATGATATATGCAGATTGACTTAAACACGGGTTAAGTCAACTTGTTCATAATGGCCTTTGGGTTTTTCAATGTACTGCATATGTATAGGTTGACTTAAGTTTGAGATCATTTAAAATGTTAGAAATAGGATAAATTATTCAATAATTATAAAATGTTCTAAGTCCAAGTGTACAAGTCGACTTGTACAATGTGTAAATAAACTTGGTCTTGAATTTTACTTCAGCTTTAGGTCCTGGCCTGTGACTATCTTTAGGCGGGTCATGTCGTAACATGTGTTCTAACTTGTGGCTGATGTGCTAATTCCTTGTGACCTATGGCTAATGAGTTAGTTTTGCTTCCACAAATTTTTCTAAGTGTTAAAGTGGCAGGTTGACTCATGATTATACCAGGTCAACTTGACCTTAATATAGATTACGTAATTTTGTTTTTGGCCATTTCATATTAAAATTTTTGACCATTAGGAGTTTAAATTTGTGACTTATCTAATGTTTAAATAGGATAGGTTGACTTATGCTTTTAGACAGATCGATTTGTTTTCAGACTCACATTTAGTTATTTCATTGCTTTCATGGTCTGTCTTTGGAGTCGACTTGGTTTCATAGGCGAGTCGACTTAGCTAATCTATTATCTCAATTCAGATGTTGATCTTTACTTAACAAGTAGACTTGTTTTATGAATGCTTCAACTTGTTCAGGTTTGTAATTAAGTAAATGACTTATATATTCTTAAATTTGATCCAATTCTTTTCAAAATAATCTTTCATCATTCTAACCTATTTTACTATCACTTAACTTAGTTTTGCTAAGTTTTACTCATCAAAATGCATTTTTCCAACAACAATTGTCTACAACCCAAATCATCTCAGGCTCGAAACCAATCATCTTCCATATTTATTTAACATTGATACTTTGATTATCCAACTGATTTGCAATTTCTTCAAAACGTCATTTCATACATTCGAATATTAGATCCATCTACTATCCAAAACCCTTAATTCCACCTCTTAATCTTGTGACTGAGAGGTATTAGTACTCTGATCTTTGTCATCATTGACTATAACTTGGTTAATTAACATATTGAAATGGGCAAATTCTTCCTGTTGTGATACAAATGAACGTAACAAGTAGGCATTAACAAAGGACTAACATTGGACTACGCCTAAAAATAAACAACTTTCAATCTAGCATCTTATAAAGGTTTTGAACAAATATTAAGATGTCTAAACACAAGCATAAAAACATTGAGCATAGAAACATCATGTTTCTAAAGAAGAAGTCATGACATTATAGAATTTGGATAGTTTTTGAAGCAAATGCATTTTTATCTCAAATCAAGACATAACTCAGTAGATTAAGTATAGATTGGGTGCTACACTTAGTCTAAAATCATGTCTAAATACATCATCAAAGGTTCTGGTGATTGAACATTCAAATTCAAATTATTTACTGATGTAAAAGCAAGTTTCTGGGAACATGAAACTGATTTTTAAGGGAGATTTTGTCACATATAACTTCTCCAATAGTCTACCATTTTCAAACTTGAAAATATCAAATTAAAGAAGGATTGTCGATGTCTAGATTCAAACATTTATAGAGGTAAAAATAAGAAGATATGGTGGAGATTCAACTTTGCAACCTTATATCTTCATGATAGTGACCAGTCTTGCAAGCAGACTTCCTGGAATTTAAAGTGTAATATACTGAGAATATTTAGAATTTTTTACAGAGTCATTTCGATACCTTCGGAGTAAAATATTAGATCTGGAAGTTGGATACTTGAATAGTCTAGTAAAGTGTCTATCATATAGAATTATTTTGCAGAGATTGTTTTTGTATTTGTTTTGTATTATTTAGCTATTGTATAGTCTTACAAATTTGAGATAGTGTGAGAAACATTTGGTGTGAGGATGGACTAGTTGAGTGAGAGTTAAAATTGAGTCTTGTTAGACTAAGTTATCCTTAAGATTGGAGGTGCGGATTGTCAATAAGTGGTTGTACTTAAGTTTGTAACTCTTGTGGAATTTTTCGCTGGACCCTAACTTTCTGAGCTGGAAGATTAAACGTACACAAGTTCGAATCACTATAAATTGGGTTTAATCTCTCTATTCCAACTCTTTAATTTTTGCACTTATATTAGTATATTTCATATAGTTTGTCCATAAATTTAATTGAGATTTTAAGTGGAGTCACTAATCTTGAGTCACTAATCTTGCATTATTCCTAGTAATCGTGCCATGCTCATCAAGTTTGCTCCTAAACACTTATTTAGTTCCTATTACATATTGATCTTTTGGTCTTGGAACTAACTCTCACACTTCATTTCTCATCAAGTTTGCTCATGAAGTGTGAGAGTTAGTTCCAAGACCAAAAGATCAATATGTAATAGGAACTAAATAGGTGTTTAGGAGCAAACTTGATGAGCATGGCACGATTACTAGGAATAATGCAAGATTAGTGACTCAAGAGTATATCCAAGAAGATGGTATTGACTATGATGAAACTTATGCCTCTGTAGCTTGGATAAAAGCCATTAGAATGTTGCTTACTTTTGCTTATTTCAAGAATTTTAAATTATACCAAATGGATGTCAAGAGTACATTCTTGAATGGTATAATAAATAAAACAGTCTACATAGAGCAACCACTAGGATTTGCACATCCAAAACACCCGAACCATTTGTATAACTTGTCCAAAACTCTATATGGTCTAAAAAACCTCCAAGAGTTTGGTATGAAAGATTTAGTAGTTTTTAATTGAAAATGACTTTGAAAAAGGAAATGTTGAGACAACCTTATTTATTGAAAGAAATGTCAAAGAAATTCTAATAGTATAAATCTATATGGATGACACAATGTTTGAAGTGACAAATGAGAAATTTTGTCAAAATTTTGCTAAGTCTACATATGTTAAATTTGAGATTAGTATGATGGGTAAATTGAACTATTTCTTAGGCTTGCAAATCAAATACCAGAGGGAATATTCATAAATCAATCCAAATTCACTAAGGAATCGATCAAGAAATTTGGATTTAGTGAGACCAATGGGTATGCCACTCCTATGACCATGTTAGTTAAACTAGATAAAGATGAGAAAGGAAAAAAAGTATGCCAAAAGTTATATAAAAGTATAATTGGTTCCTTATTATACTTGATTGCATCTAAATCAAATATTTTATATAATATTTGCTTGTGTGCTGTATTTCGATCTAATTCTAAAAAGTCACATTTAGTAGTAGTTAAAAGAATTTTAAAATATTTAAAAGATACTTGTAATCTAGAATTATGGTTTGATAGGAACTCATCATTTGACTTGCATGGATACCCAAATGCAAACTTTGCAGGTTGTAAATTAGATAGAAAGAGTACAAGTGGTACTTGTCTGTAGGATAATGTTGTGCTCAAATCTTATAGATCAAATATCAGCTTGAGGATTATGGACTAAATTTAGAAAGTATATCAATTAAAATAGATAATACTAATACTATAAACTTAACCAAAAATCCAGTTTATCTTTTTATAACTAAACACATTGAGGTTAAAAACTATTTTATTAGAGGTCAGGTACTTAAAAATAATATAATTCTAGAATATATTGAAACTAAAAAGCAAATTATAGATATTTTTACTAAACCATTAGATAAAGAGAGATTTTACAATTTAAGAAAAGAATTGGGTATGATAGAATAAATTCTCATATTTGAAATGCCTAAAATTAAATAAAATATGTGTTTGAAACACTTGAGAGAATTGTGACCGAAATTCAAAAATTTGATACAAAGTTTGTCAACTCATTAAGGAAATGAGTTGACTTATAAAAAAGACAAGTCAACGTACAGGTTAAATTTTAGGAAAATCTAAATGTGTAAGTCGACTTATAAGATATGTAAGTCAACCTGATGAGTTAAGGGTTAACTCCTGTATGGGATAAGTCGACCACGTTTGTTGAAATTTATAAAAGACAAGTCAACTTATATGATATACAAATTGACCTGTCAACATTAGGACTCATAACTGAATTCTGAAAAATTTAGCAAGTTGACCTATTGATACAACAAGTTGACTTATGAATTCCATGGCTCAGAAATTTTTCTAACAAATAATCGAGTTGACTTATAGGAAACATAAGTTGACCTATGGAAAATGCTTGCATAATACAAGTCGACTTATTCAAAGTATAAGTTGACTTGCAAAATCCAAGACAAAGAAAATGTTTCTAAAAATACAATCAAGTCAACTTGGCTCTTCAGAAAGTTGACTTAGTTAATTTCAGAATAAGGTTTTACTCTTACAAGTCAACCTGCAATCAATGGGAGTCGACCTTCTCAAACAGATAAGTTGACCTGTGCCTCCTCAAATCAATTTGAGTAGCTAATGAATCAAAAGAAGAACCCTAAAATTGAATCCAATACCCAAATTGTCTCTTATGCTAACCTAAAATCGATCGAAAATAGAATATATGTTTAACTTAGGGTCAACCTTTCACATTCCCTCTCAAAATTTCAAAGCCTAAAATTCTCTCTCCTCTCTCCTCCTACACAAATGAGAAAAACCTCTCCTCTTCATCCCTCTCTCTCACGATCGAAGGAAACCCTAGACAAACTCTAACTTCTCTCCATCGTGTTCTTGGCAGTTCTCTCCCTCAAATCTTTTCACTTCCAAATGCTCTCTCTCTCATTCCCATATACAAGAACCGGAAAGTTCTTTCACAAATCACTTGTGATTCTAGCAAATCTCACTTCAAGCAATAAAATCACATGGCTCCTAAAGTAAAAGTATTGGCATAATTCGATGATAGTTAGTTCGCTTCCATTAACCAAAGTAAGTCTTTCTCCTCAAACTTCTCTAAAAGGAAATTGAATCTAGGAAAGCTAATTGATTGAGAATTTTTTAAGAAAATTAAATTCCCCTATAAAGAGTATCTTGGTCATATTTTACTAAGTTCTTTATTCTACTCGAATGACCAAGTATATGAAAACCCAGTTAGAAAATTCTATAAAAATCTTCTCCATGAGTTTGGAATCCTACACATTTAAAACTTTTATCAAAGGCAAATAAATAATGGTTACCCCTAGAATGTTATATATGACATGTAACATGAAGTGGATGCCAATAATTGCTTGTGAGGAATACATGAAAAGGGATCAAGTTGAGTGTGCTAGAGTAGTTTTCAAGAATAAAGATTTAAAGGAATTAGAGGAGATTAGCACAAATGCTAAGGATTTGGGTGTCATGAGCTTATCCTTCACATCATCATCACACATGTTCTTAGACCAAGAGGAGGAAACCATACAACCATTGTCGAGGGAGATCTTTGGTTAATGGCATGTATCATGGATGGAAAGAATAGATTTCACACATTTTGGTGGATAATAGAATAGATTTAAAGAAGGAAGACATCACTAAATTAATATTGAAGAATGACACCGGTGAATCCTCCCTGAAAAAGGCCAAGTAGAATTGCAAGGATGGAGTCTAGGAAAGGAAAGATGAGGAAGAGCAAATAGGAGAATCAAAGAAAAGAAAAAGAGATGAATCTGGTCCTAGTGAGACCTCTAGGAAAGAACCAAGAGAAGAAAATTTCCAAATTATCCCTACCAAAGATAGCTCATCCATTCCCTCATCCTCCTCCGGAGTTACTATGGATACGATTTAGGGAGTTTTGGTCTATATACAATCTCAATTTCTCATAATTGAAGATCAACATTCTCAAATTCAGGACAAACTGCATCAACTTGAATCTATGATAAAGGAGAATCAACCCGAACCTCCAAGCACCTCTTAAATCCATCATCATCACACTTTCATGAGCTATTACGTCTGAAGAATATTTTTGTTATTTTCTTTCTTTAATTAATGAAGTAAAATGACTTTTATATAATCAAACTTGTCTAGATGATTGTCTATGTTTAAACTTGGTTATGTTTGCCTATATATTTGAACTTTACTGTGATCATATGTTTATTTGTGACTCTATGACTCATATATGTTTACGTTTAATCCATATTTGAATGATCTTATAAGGCGATGCTTGAATGATCTATGTTTGATCTACATAGTTGTCTGTCTATGTGCATCTGCATGTTTGTTTGCTTGATACCCCATTTTCTTGATGACAGAAGGGGGGAGAATGGTTGTCTATGCAGTTGTATATGCATAGGAAGAATGGGCATTGGATTAAGGGGGAGAGAGCTATGAATATGAATTGATGTGCATATGCTTTAGAGAAATGCACTACATTATATGTATTTTAGATATAAGGCCATTTACATAAGCTTTTGAAAGATTAGAAGAACATAGTATTGGTTAAGGGAGAATGTTTTCAAATTTTTAAACAATTTTGATCAATTTTTAAATAAGATTTTGTCATCATCAAAAAGGAAAAGATTGTTAAGTAAAAAAAAAAATTTGATGATTATTAGGGGTAATTACAATCGATTTGAGTTAATTAACTAAAGTTTTAATAAAATAAGAAAATTGTTCAAATTGAATTCTGCATAGACAAGTCAACCTACACCAGAAACAAATCAACCTGTACATTCAAGACACTTAGTTCGAACGTAAGGTGTCGACCATTTATTGCCTTTGTCGCCTATTGAATGATCAAGTCAACCTCACCATAACTCCAAGACAACTTGGAATTCAAAATTTTGAAATTTGGCTATGTTTAGAACACTTCAACATGACCTGAGTTGAATATGAGACGATATGAAAAATATGAGTTTCAGAACCCTAACTCTACATACAACCAAGTCGACTTGCCCAAGTGACAAGTCTATTTAAGCCTTAAATTGTAAGATCATAAGTCGACCTACACTTAGAGTAAGTCAACTTGTTAAATATAAATCTTAGAAACCAATTCTATAATATAAATAAGTCAACTTACTAGGAATACAAGTCAACTTGAGTTATGCTCAGATAGAAAATGAGTTGACCCAAATATAAACCATATCGACCTAACTTCAAACATTAGCCCAAGACTAGTTAACCTAACTTTTACGTAGACAAGTCAACCCAATATAATGATAAATCAACCTGAATATTAGTGTTGAAAATTTATCTAAGTATAGGAAATTACGAGTTGACCTGAGAAAACCAATGAGTCAACCTATTAATTCATAGTCACATTAGTTTACAATCTAAATAAGTCAACCTAATCATTTTTCAAGTAGACATGAACCAATGATGAACTAATACTAAGTCGACTTGATAAATCAATAATTGACCCAGAGGTAAATAAGCATACAAGTCGACTCAATTATAATCCAAGTCGACTTGAGAAGTCAGGATAAGAGAAACTAATGTTTGTAACTTTAGTTAGTTGACCCAAGTCTAGAATAGTTCAACTTGAGACTAGAATATGTCAACTCAACAAATATGTAAGTTGAGCAACATCTCTTACAAATCGACCCATGAGTAATACAAGCAAACCTACCCTTCACATAGAAACATATGTAAGTTGACAAGTGCATCCATTGAGTCAACCTAAGCAATTTGAAAATTACAAAAGAAAGTCTACCTCACTGTTTGTCAAATTGACTTGAGCATTTCAAAATTCAAAAGTAAGTCGAGTTTCAACAGCTTGATTGCATATGAGGAACGTCTATATGCTCAGAAAAGCTATTACGAATTAAATGAAAAGCTCACCAACCTCGCCAAGCTCTGTGACACCTTTGACAACATTCAAGCATACTTTAACAGCACAAAAGCATCCTATATTTCTTTTGTATTCTAAGTGTCCTTCACAAACACATTAGAAGAAAAAGCTTCAAGTTGTGTTTTTATTGTTTGTAACAAGTGAGATTTGAACTTAGAATTTACTTGCTTCGGGAAAGGGAAAGTAAGAGTGTTTGAGAAAAAACTTGTAAAGTTGGCTAGCACTTTGTAAAGTTAATGTGAAAACTAGGATTCAAAAATCCAGATAAAGTTTGGGAGTTAATTTATACCAAGAAGATAAATCACTATAAATTGTGTATCTATCATCTCTTACCTTTTTCTTTTCAATTTTTTTGTTCACATATTAATTTTATTTTAAAATCTTAGAAAAGATCAAAATTATTAAATAATCTATTCACCCTCTCTAAATTATCATATTTAGTGTCAATGGAGTTCAGTTGAGAATTTTTCTTCCAAATTTTGTAATTCATTATCTCACATTCTCAAAAAAGTATCGAACTCTACGGCTAAAAAGAAGAAAATGAGAGAAAAAAAACCTAAAAGTGTCACCTTAGATAAGTCTAAAAAAAAATCAAGGTTATGCTAAAATAGACCTAACCTAATAGGTCGAACCCTTAAAACAAAAAATAATTTTCAAGAATCCCAAAACAAAAATTTCGCTAATTTTCAATACTATAATTAAGAGTCCTCCTACTCCAAAAGTGATATGGGGTGTATTACTGATAGGGATGAAGATAATTAATTCAGAAATGAGTCTTAATAATTATAGTTCTTGCTTTTCAAGAATTCTTGTTAATTTGGGAAGGCATCTTATTAATCGAGAAATTCTTGTTTCTCAAGAATTTATTATGAAATATTTTGGTTGTAGAAATTGTTTATTTAAAAGGTCCTTTTTTTTAAAGAATTATATCTATTGGTCCTTATGTAACCAAGAAGGGGAGTTGAATTAGTTGGTTCCAAGTTCTACATTTTACTCCACTTAAAATCTCAATTAAATTTATGGACAAACTATATGAAATATACTAATATAAGTGCAAAAATTAAAGAGTTGGAATAGAGAGATTAAACCCAATTTATAGTGATTCGGACTTGTGTACGTTTAATCTTCCAGCTCAGAAAGTTAGGGTCCAGCGAAAAATTCCACAAGAGTTACAAACTTAAGTACAACCACTTATTGACAATCCGCACCTCCAATATTAAGGATAACTTAGTCTAACAAGACTCAATTTTAACTCTCACTCAACTAGTCCATCCTCACACCAAATGTTTCTCACACTATCTCAAATTTGTAAGACTATACAATAGCTAAATAATACAAAACAAATACAAAAACAATCTCTGCAAAATAATTCTATATGATAGACACTTTACTAGACTATTCAAGTATCCAACTTCCAGATCTAATATTTTACTCCGAAGGTATCGAAATGACTCTGTAAAAAATTCTAAATATTCTCAGTATATTACACTTTAAATTCCAGGAAGTCTGCTTGCAAGACTGGTCACTATCATGAAGATATAAGGTTGCAAAGTTGAATCTCCACCATATCTTCTTATTTTTACCTCTATAAATGTTTGAATCTAGACATCGACAATCCTTCTTTAATTTGATATTTTCAAGTTTGAAAATGGTAGACTATTGGAGAAGTTATATGTGACAAAATCTCCCTTAAAAATCAGTTTCATGTTCCCAGAAACTTGCTTTTACATCAGTAAATAATTTGAATTTGAATGTTCAATCACCAGAACCTTTGATGATGTATTTAGACATGATTTTAGACTAAGTGTAGCACCCAATCTATACTTAATCTACTGAGTTATGTCTTGATTTGAGATAAAAATGCATTTGCTTCAAAAACTATCCAAATTCTATAATGTCATGACTTCTTCTTTAGAAACATGATGTTTCTATGCTCAATGTTTTTATGCTTGTGTTTAGACATCTTAATATTTGTTCAAAACCTTTATAAGATGCTAGATTGAAAGTTGTTTATTTTTAGGCGTAGTCCAATGTTAGTCCTTTGTTAATGCCTACTTGTTACGTTCATTTGTATCACAACAGGAAGAATTTGCCCATTTCAATATGTTAATTAACCAAGTTATAGTCAATGATGACAAAGATCAGAGTACTAATACCTCTCAGTCACAAGATTAAGAGGTGGAATTAAGGGTTTTGGATAGTAGATGGATCTAATATTCGAATGTATGGAATGACGTTTTGAAGAAATTGCAAATCAGTTGGATAATCAAAGTATCAATGTTAAATAAATATGGAAGATGATTGGTTTCGAGCCTGAGATGATTTGGGTTGTAGACAATTGTTGTTGGAAAAATGCATTTTGATGAGTAAAACTTAGCAAAACTAAGTTAAGTGATAGTAAAATAGGTTAGAATGATGAAAGATTATTTTGAAAAGAATTGGATCAAATTTAAGAATATATAAGTCATTTACTTAATTACAAACCTGAACAAGTTGAAGCATTCATAAAACAAGTCTACTTGTTAAGTAAAGATCAACATTTGAATTGAGATAATAGATTAGCTAAGTCGACTCGCCTATGAAACCAAGTCGACTCCAAAGACAGACCATGAAAGCAATGAAATGACTAAATGTGAGTCTGAAAACAAATCGATCTGTCTAAAAGCATAAGTCAACCTGTCCTATTTAAACATTAGATAAGTCACAAATTTAAACTCCTAATGGTCAAAAATTTTAATATGAAATGGCCAAAAACAAAATTACGTAATCTATATTAAGGTCAAGTTGACCTGGTATAATCATGAGTCAACCTGCCACTTTAACACTTAGAAAAATTTGTGGAAGCAAAACTAACTCATTAGCCATAGGTCACAAGGAATTAGCACATCAGCCACAAGTTAGAACACATGTTACGACATGACCCGCCTAAAGATAGTCACAGGCCAGGACCTAAAGCTGAAGTAAAATTCAAGACCAAGTTTATTTACACATTGTACAAGTCGACTTGTACACTTGGACTTAGAACATTTTATAATTATTGAATAATTTTTCCTATTTCTAACATTTTAAATGATCTCAAACTTAAGTCAACCTATACATATGCAGTACATTGAAAAACCCAAAGGCCATTATGAACAAGTTGACTTAACCCGTGTTTAAGTCAATCTGCATATATCATAAACTTTATTGAACACTCCGCTAGTCGACTACAAGAACTAGTAAGTCAACTTACATGAGCCAAAATGAAAAATATCCTAAGTCAAGTTGCACTAAGTTGACTTGTTACAAATAGAAGTTGACTTGCATCAGTCTCAATACAAAAATACTTAAATAGTGTTAAGCACAAATCGACTAGAAACCAATACCAAGTCGACCTGCATGAGCTCAGAAGTAAAGATGCTTAAGTACCATCAGAGCCCAAGTCAACTTGAAGTATAGAGAAGTCGACTTGCAAAAACAACACAGTGAAAAATACTTAAGCAAAATGATATCCAAGTTGACCTGTAGAGAGCATAAGTCGACCTGCACATACCGTAGACCTCACGGGACACTCCACTAGTTGACTACTTGAAATAGTAAGTCAACTTACATGAGCCAAAATAAAAAATATATTAAGTCAAGTTGTACTAAATCGACCTATTACAAATAGAAGTCAACTTGCATAAGTCTTAATGCAAAAATACTTAAATAGTGTCAAGCACAAGCCAACTAGAAAATAATACCAAGTTGACGTACATGAGCCAAGAAGTAAAGATATTTAAGTACCATCAAAGCCCAAGTTGACTTGAAGTATAAAGAAGTCGACTTGCAAAAACAACATAGTAAAAAACACTTAAGCAAAATGATGTCCAAGTCAACCTGAAGAGAGCGACTTGCACGAGCCACATTATGAAAAGTACTAATAGGCAAAAGTTGACCTGCAGAGAGTACAAGCTGACTTACATGTGCAACAAGACAAAAATATTCAAGCAGCACACAACACAAGTCAACTTGACACAAATATGAAGTCAACTCACTCTAGCTATAGATATTATAGAATTCAAAACTCAGTCAACCTTAAGAAAGAAGAAGTCAACTCGATATGAACAATAGTTCATTGTTTAGAAAAGCTGTTCGAGTATTAAATAAAACCAACTTCCTACAACGGTTATTTCTATATCATTAAATGAAGCCCAATGGCTCTTTTGATTTCACAAGCTTAAATACAACACTCCAACAGAAGATTCAACAACTTTTACAACTCAGGAACATTGTTGAACAACGATCTTATGCAAGCTTAATTCTCTTTATGTTGTATTATCATTTTAGACTTAAACAAAACATAAGAAGTTAAAAGATCCATACTTATATTTTTGTATCACCTCCAAATCTTTGTGAAAAATGAAAAGAATTTTTTTTTTTAAATCTGGCCTTAAAAGGTGTTTGAGTGAAATACGATTTAGATTGATAACTCCAGTACAAAGTTATTAGGGAGTGTTTGAGAGAAACACTTGTAAGTTCCCACAACACTTATGTGAGCAAGTTGGTTAAGGTTTGAATAGCTCTTGTACAAACTAATTGGTTGTATTATTTTGGAAGAAAATAATGAATTAGAAAATTTAAATGAAGTATGAGATTAGACGTATATCGGGAAAGATGGAACCACTATAAATCCTTAGTGTTGATCTTTTTTGCTTTCTCCACAATCTTCATTCAAACCACAAAAAAAAAAAAAATCAAAAAGAGCAAAAAATAACCTATTCATCCCCTTTAGATTGTTCATTGCTATTTCAATTGTAGAACTATCATCAACATCATTGTAGACACCATGTCTATATTGAAGAACTTGAGCAAAGAAGATAATTTATTTGTCCAACCTAAAAGAAATGGCTAGTTTAAAAGGTTTGTTTAGTCAAAAGGAGACCAACAAATTCAAACTAAATGTAGGTATTTCTTATTTTAATAGAATTCTTAATATTGATAGAAGTAAAGTCAATCAGATTAATCTTGCAAAAATTTTAGTAGGGATAATTATAAAACTTTTATCGATAGAAGTAAAGCAATTTAGGGCATTTGTACACATAGTGATCGACAAAAAGAGAATAAATTGGCTAGGAAACAGAAGGTGGTGGAAGCCATAGAAATACCTAAGTTGACAAACCCTTATGTTAGGCTAACATTAACTAAGTGTTCAAGTGCAATTAACTTGGTGATAATCCAATGATTTCCCCCAAGCGAGGGAGTCTATATAGTAGAGTAAGAGGAGGAAGATGAGATTTGCTATGATCGTGATCGTAATGATGTCGAATATAGAAAGATGATGATATAAGCCCTAGTCATAAGATGCTTTATATGAAAATTCTCTCTTCTTTTCCAAGAGTTTTTCCCTCTTTGGGACCACATGATTGCATATTGGAAACCTGTTCTCCAACAAACTTCCTACCACAGTTCTTTTAGGAGAATTAGATTTATTTCTTATTCATTGTACCATATTTAAATAAAGAAAAATTAGGATCTACAATAAAATAGGTTTTTAACTAAAACAAACTCCTAAAATTAATAATTCCAAAAATAAGAAAACTACTATTCTACAAAAATAACTATCAATTCTAAGTATTTTCATAGAAACTTTCCTTCTTATGAATGTCTATCAATTCCTAAATATTCTCCTAGAATATTTCTTTCGTATGAATGCATTGTGCACATCATTACTCTTCTCTTGGATAAAGAGCTTGTCCTCAAGCTTGAATTTAGGATAAGTCTTCTCAAAGTTGTCAAGAAACTTTTAAGAAGCCACATCCCTCATCATCTTCTTTAGACTTAGTCAATTCTACCCAAAACAACTTCTTGTATCTATGTTCCCGAAAGAATGTTTCATCACAATTGATATGAAGCCCCTTCATCTTCGTTCCTCTATCTCTATCTTAGTTAACATCTTAAAAAAGGCATGTTTGTTCTCTCAAAATACTTCAAAATTTCCCTTTCATGTAGTTATCCCTCTAATGGTTGTTTTTAGACCGTTCAAAGTAGGTGTTGCTTTATGGTTCCCCCCAACGCAACTTGGTTACTTATATGTGGAGGCCAAATTCATAGTAGTTCCAAAGCTATTGGATTGCTACAGTACTACCTCTAGTTGCAAACTCTCCATGAGTCCAACAATGAATAAGCAAACTTGTTATTTTGTGGAGAGTTTTGAAATAAAAGCTAGTAAGGACTAAAACTCCCTTTGATACTCCTCTACTATCCGTATTTGTTTTAAGTTGGCCAACTTGCCATGGGATTGAAATGGGCTGAATCTCAAGTGGCACTACTCGGTACATGTCTCCTGGTTCATGTCTCCTGGTTCATGCTTGCCCCATCATGCTTCATTTTAGAAAAACTACAACTGCGCTACTCCATTAAGATAGAATGTTGCTAGCCCACCTTCATGCTTTCAAGCATTCTCTAATTTTCAAAGAATTACTTACACCTATGGATCCAAATCAGGAGATCCTTAGTACAATCATATGATGGAAATTCTAGTTTAGAAAACCTAGGGATGACAATCCCTCTTTCTTGTCACGTACTTTGCTCTTCCCCTTGGTATGTGAGGGTGCAACTGCTACTTCCCATCTTATTATCTTTGCTACCCCTTACAACTTTTATAGAATCCCTTCTAATTGTGAGTTCATCATTATTTGCTGTTGCTAAAACAACTTCTCGCGAAATTGTTGGCGCTCCTCCAACAGAGACAGTTCATATCAAGATCCCTCATGAACCTCTCTATTTGGTTAGGCGTTTTTAGGACGATTGTCTCTAATACAAAGTTGATATGAGCCCTAGTATAGGATTGTCACATGATACTATAGGAAAATCATCTCTTTGCTTGTTAGAGTTTTCCAAAAATAAGTAAACTATTATTCTAAAGAGATAAATATCAACTCCTATATCGTCTTTTAGAAGTTCTCTAGATAGTTTAAATTGGAGGAGATTCATTCATTTTGTCAATGGAGTCTTGGTTCTCTGCAACCCGTAACTTCATAGTCACAAGTTTTGTCTCAAATTTAAGATCGATTTTGATGATTGCGATATGCATTTGTATAAATTGTTATTAGTTGTTATGAGTATAACATTCATTAAATAGCATCGAATATTTTTGTTGTCTAAATCTACTTGATTTACTATCGACACCCACACTGTTGTACTTTCTAATATATATTTGTTGTTTGAAAATTGTCAAAATATAGAATTAGATATTTTTGTTACTCTCGTCTACTTTACAACATAATATAATCATTATAACTAAACATATCGACTTCCACAACAAATAATTAATGAAAAAAAATCAACATTTCAAAAGTTCAATTTTAGAACTTGAGATTATCAGTTCGACTTATCCTTACTTTAGGTTGACTTTTTATCTTCACAGGTCAACTTGCTTTGTCTTGCATAGGTCAAGCTAGTTTAACTCTAAATTTATATAGGTCAAGCATGATTTCATGTACAACTTGATTTCCCAATTCAGGTTGAATGTATTTGACTTATCAGTTAGGTTGACTTCTTCAGATCTTCTTCAGGTCGACTTGAACTTACTTCAAGTCGATTTGCCCTTGCCTCAAGTTGACTTGTATTCGATTAGCTTTAGAGTTCCTCAAGTCTTTTGTTTTTGAGCCATCCTGAGTAGGTCTAATTCTGTGTAGCTGATCTGATTCTGGGCAATATTGATTTTAAGCTGTCTTGAACAATCATGAGTAATACTGAGCAATTCTTTTTTGAGTAGAGCAGGTCTAATATAGGTTGAGCAAATCAAGCATGTTAACTTCCTTTTACCTCTGGTTGACTCATCTTTTGTTTAAGTCAACTTGAACTTCGTTTAGAAATTACAGTTTCGAGCTTTGGTTCATGAGGTCGATTTCTCATACTCTGTTAAGCTGACCATGTTGACTTTTGTTCTGATCCATTTTGTTCTCCTTATGTCAACTTATCTTTTGATCATGCTTCCTCTTTGCTCTTGAATTCTTCAGTTGTACTGCTTTTCTGTTACTCTTGATTTCTTTGGTTTTGATGATATTTTTGTTGTTACTCTTGAATTATTTATTGTTTTTTTGTTTTCAAGAGTTTTGAACTTAGGGAAATTCATGTTTTGTGTTTAGGTCGACTAGTGTACTTGTTCTATGAAGTGTATCTTTGAGCACGTCAACTCATGCATACAATAAGTCGACCGTGCACTATGTAACTTAAGCATTTTCATGTAACTTGACTTATTTTTTCCCTAGATCAACTTGAGCTCAAGGTCTCTCAAGCTTATAAGTGTTCAAAATTTGTGTAGGTCGACTTAAAATTGAGTTTACTTAAAATTTTCTAAGTCAAGCATTTTCAAGAAAATTTCTTCTTTTGAGTTCCTCATGCAAGTCAATTTTCTCTTGCTTTAACATGTTATTTTATGTTCTAAGTTTTTCATTTTCAAACATCAATTTGTTCTTATCTTTCTCTAGTTTGGTCATTTCCTTCTTTCATGCACCATTTTTCTTGCTCATATTTTTCAAGTCTATTATGGATTCTAATAATGTATCATGCAGTTCATTCAAAGAAAGTTCATTGTTGAAATATGAATCAGAAAAGTAAGAAGTTGAAGAGATTACCTCATCACTAGGATCGTCCTCTAATGTCATGAAGCACAAATTTTCTTGCCCCTGTTCATGTCCTTCTCACTTGAGCTGTTATCACTCCGTGCTGTTGAGCCTTTTTCTTTTCCCCTTTCTCATTCTTCTCTGCCTTCTTTAACATAGGACAATCAACCTTGACATAACCAAACTTCTTGTACTCATAGCACCTTATTTCATCCTCGCTTTCTAGTTTCTTAAATTCTTTCCTTCCTCTATTTTTCTTCAACATCATAAATTTCTTGAATTTTCTGGTTAAAAGTGCCATGTCTTCATCTTCATCATTACTTAAACTGCTTTCATCACTTTCCGCCTTCAAGGCTATAGATTTTTCTCTTTCTTCATTGCTATTTCTATTGGAGTTCATATTCATTTCATGGATTGTTAAAGAACCCACCAATTGATCCATTATAAGAGTTTCCGAGTTCTTTGATTCTTTAATCACAGTAACCTTGGCTTCCTATGAATTAGGAATGCATCGGAATACCTTATCAACCATAACTTCTTGACTTATTCCTTTGCCCAACAATCTTAACTCATTTATGATGGTATTGAATCTTGTTATTATGTCTCTCACTATTTCACCATCCTTTATCTTAAAAGCTTTATTTTGAGCATTCTTATCTTATTCTTCCTTACTTGATTTGTTCCATCATAGGTAGCCTCCAACATTTCCCATATCTCCTTTGACATAATGCATAAAGGGATTCGATTATATTCATCTAGATTTAATGCTAAATGAGTCAAATTGACTGCCTTGCAAATTGATCTATATGATCTCTAATATTCCAGAGTCAGATTCTTCATTTTCATCGAAACTTTTACTACATCGATTTCTTCGGTTGGAAATTCAATTCCTTCTTTTATAATCTCCCAACCTGTCTCATCTTGAGCAATGATGAAGTTTCTTATCCTTTGCTTCCAATAGCTATAATTATTGTTGTTAGAGATGGATTTAGCTCCACTGATGAAGAGTTTGCTGACTCGAATGGGTTGATTAATCATCTGTTGATCATGGAGAATAAGACTTGCAAAAAACTACCAGAGGTTGCGCTGGCTAGGAAGACTCCGATACTCAAGTCAAAAAGTGGTTTTTGAAAAGAGAGAAACAGACTGAAAGAAAGAGCTTTGTGTCATGCGTATGGTGTAAGTTCAAAGAGAAGAGAGGACTTACAATGAGATATATATAGTCTACCTACATGAGTTTCATATGCTTTCGGGGTATTAAAACCCTAATTTTCAAGTAGAGAAGTCCCGAGATTATGAGGATCGCGGTGAGAGTATCTCAAAGATTTGAAATACTATTATATGAAGAGGGCCAAATCATAAAAGATTCCTATACTTATCAGCAGCAATCAAAGGTTTCTTTTCCTTTTACGGGAGGTTAACTCCGTGCTTTGAGGGAGGACGTATGCTATCCCTAGCTAAGTATGGTCATGGAACACCTAGCAGATTTAGGGGCCAATCAAGCAGTTACCAAGAAGAAGCGGGTCAACATATACCAAGAGAGTGGGATGTGGCTACCCGTATAGGGGATGAATCCCGTATGGATGACAAGCTTTCGGTCGTGTTGTGTTCATTGGGCCATGAATTCAAAAAAAAAAAGCTTTAAGTCCCATGGTAATGGGCCTTTAGATTATGTTCCATTACATGCCTCTGACTCCTAGTGTCGTTCCATAGGAAAGACCTCAGTAGTAGTATTAAACGGATGGGAATTTGAAAAGATGTTTGTATGTCGCATTAAATGCAATACATTCCATTTTGGTCTTCATGAAGCGTCTTCAACGTGCTTTATAAGATGCAGCATTTAATTGGTTCATGCATTATTGTGTTTGCTTTTTTACGGTTTTTACTTTCAATCGGAATGGCACTTTGTAGACCGCTTTCTGTGAAATCCCTAGGCAATACTCAAGAAAAGAAAATTGAGTCAAAAATGGCAAAGAGTAAATCGTCTCATGCTTATCTGAGCATTAAAGACATCTGGAATCTCATGATAAACGAGGAAATTTAGAAAGTCCAGAATAACATGCTGTTAGGGGGCAATTATGCCATATGGTCGGCTACTGATGAAGATAGGGTCAACAAGTCATTGGAGACACGTGTTCTGATGTATAAACAGCTGTTAAATACGAGTTGAAGGTGCCATACCCGAGCGATACAAATCAAGTTTTGTTCGGTTGGAACATATTTTCAACAATGTTGATTCCTAGTACTTGATGCTTGGTGATCATAGTGATATCGCTACTGTATTACTAATGTCTTCACTTCAACTTTGAAATCTTGGCAGTGGTGTTCTCTCTTAATAGGTATGCTCGCGAGGGATCTACTGAAGGATGGTTCTTTTTGCAAACTGGACCAAAATCCAACTGGGAGTTTCTTTATAAATAGACCATCAACAAGAGTTAGATGTACAAATATTGTTTCATCAAGTTATTGAATAAGGACTTGATGTCCGTACTACTAGAGCCCAATGGGGAACCACTCCATGGTTTAAAGGCCCCCCAGTATTTTCATCATTCGCTTAACCGGTGGTTTTCGCAAAGCCAAGGACCGACGTATTTAGATGGAAACCCTCTTAGACAATGAGATGTTGGTGTTGGCAAGCTTGCTGTTGGGAGAGAAGAGAAAAATCGACAAACCTCTTCTAATAGAAAAGGAAAAGAAAGATCTCGTGGATGTTCTTGCTTCTCATGAGGAGAAAGATTTCAATGAGATTACTTCAAGTAGACAAATGAGGCCCGAGTCGAAGAGAGGGGCTGTCAAAGCGAAGAGCACATCTGACGCTGGGGTTGATACCACTCCTATCTTAACCTTGTGAGGAAGATAAGAAGAGTTCGATGGTCAAGTTCGTCATGTGAGGCCATGAGGGGCAATGAAGATCAGGAACCCTCAGATGTCATGATGGCTACCAGGGCCATAGGTTTTGAACCCGATGTCCAAAAGAATGTAAAGGTTCAAGTGGAGTACCCAACATGCATTAAGGTTATCGGTAAAGATGATAAGGAGAGAGAGAAGTTAAGAGTATTGATGAGGATGTTGTGGAGGGAGAGGAAGGAAAGGACGAGGAGTCGAGTGCCATCTCCCTGAGAGTTTTAAGGAAGGAGAAGGAGTAAAGAGAGAAGGTACTGAGAAGTCGAAGAGTGCTGAGCCATAATTGGCTAAAGGGCCCATCATGGGGCCTTCTTCGGTTATTCCCTTGGTCTTGGACACGCAGAAAGTGTCTGAGAAAGTCACTCTTGAGCCTCTTATTCCCATTTCGTCCTTCGACGGTCAACATAGGCTACGGGAATATGGGACCATAACTATCAGTGCTGGCAATTATCGTCATAGTTATGCTGATGGCAACAAAGTGAGAAAGATAGTAGAACGGGTAAACTTTCATCGTTCTAATTTGGAGCTAAACAAACTGTCTCTAGAGCAGGACAATTAGGCCATTATGTCTTCGGATCTTACGGTAAGATGGCATTAAGATGTACTTTGTTTATATCTATGGTCTCAGTATATGACCCTTTCTCATTTCATGTAGACCATTATCGTGGCAGAGTTTCAGAGGTTGAAGAGAGAGCAAACGATGGAGCATCTGAAGCACCGAGCTGACAAGATGGGCACAGAAGTGTCTCAGTTGCGGGATGTTCTATTGCAAAAGGAGAAAGAGATCAAGAAGGAAAGAATGTCCTTGGCTGCCCTAAACGCTTGAGACGAAAAGGTGGAGCGGCCAAGAGTCGAGTAGGATATGACACTTCAACCATGTGAGTCTATTTCCAAGAGGTGTTAGGAGCTGGAGGTAGAGTCTAGGACGTGTGCGATATGCATGCATACCACACAGAAGCTGGCCGAGATACGTGATCGAGCCTTGAAAGGTGTCGAGTGAAAGATAGAAGAACTAGGGGAGTCCCTCATAGAGACCATCAATCAACATACTCGCTCTCGGCGTTGGTGGGATGAGAAACTTCAATGTGCTAAGGAAATCATTGAATGTGTGGTACTTTCCGACGCCATGCCCCCAGACATGGCAAAGGCAGTCCTAAAATCCCTAACGACGAGCTTGCAGTCATTCCTTTGAGTAGCGAGCCTTTGGAAGTTGTGGATGAGAATGTCACAGTCGGTGCTTCTCAAACGCCTTTAGGCTGTTTTAGGGTTCCCAAATCTCCCATCTTCTTCCCTTCCTTAGTTGTGTCTTTTGCACTCTTCAAATTTAGCTTTTCTTTTGTACTTCCGCAGGGCAATTTATAAGAGAATTTCATTGTTTTTCCCATGATCAATAGTTTAGAAGCTTGTGTTCTTAATGTATTTCATAATGTATAATGAGTAGGACTTTGTCGAGGGGACGCGCCCTTGGTTTATAATTCATTCGTTCAAGAGAGAGTATGGGCTGTACCTACCCAATAGGAAAATGCGTCCTTTATTGCCAGTACGTTCATTCGATAAAGAGGGTCATACCTACCTGGCAAGGAGACGTGTTCCTTGTTGTCAATACATTTGTTTGATAGAGAGGATCGTACTTGCCTGGTTAGGAAACTCGTCTGTTATTGTCGGTATATTCGTTCGATGCAGAGGGCCATACATACTCGACAGCGATATGCGTCCCTTATTGTCTGTACATTCATTCAATAGAGAGGGCTGTATCTGTCTTGTAGGGAAACTCGTCCCTTATTGTTGGTATGTTCATTCGATAAAGAGGGCTTTACCTGCCCGGTAGGTAGACTCATCCTTTGTTGTAGTACGTTTATTCAGTGTGATCAATAAATACATCACAAGAGGTTAACAAAGCAAATCGTTATGAGTAGAGCAATCATAATGTAATCAATAGGACGAATGGTAGGATACTAGACCAACAATTCTATGAGAGTAATCATGAGAGAGAGAGAGAGGTTCAGAATTACTTGAGGGAGTTCACTAGGGATTTTGGGTCACAGAGTAGTGTTCCGATATCTATGGAGGTCCTGAACTTGACTTTCATATGTCTCATGCTTGGCAGTGCTTTAAGGGTATTTAGGACAAGCTAGCCTAGGATAACATTATAGAGTGAGAGCAGCTTAACCATATTGAACATTATCATACCAATTGCATGATCAAGGGGAGTCCTGAGAGTTATAGGAAGCGAAATTGTACCTTCGGGGTATATCCACTTGCCCGAGAGTCCTTTGATGGAACCAGCATGAGGCTGTAGGCGCGTTTGAGTAAAGCCCATCTACCGGAAAGCATTCCAATAGAGAAAGTTATAGTCGGCCCCTTGTTTACAAAGATTCTCCTCACTTCGTATTGTGCGATTTTGGTGGTTATGATAAGGAAATTGTGTCGGTCCAGATCAGACTAGGTCATCATCACTGAAGCCGATCATTGGCCTTTTCTTCATGGGCCACTTCTTGACAAGTGTCGTGAGGACTTCCTTAGATGTGGAGCTTAATGGATCAGCCTTGTGAAAAATTAGGACTACTATCTACCCGATCACATTAAGTCGTGCGTACTCTCGTTCATGCAATGCTAGTAAGATGTGGGGGTAAGGATCTGAGGGATCATACTCATGCTGCACTGGGAGTATCACTCCATCTGCTTAATTACAGCGGCTACTCCCCTGGTCAGTTTTGCGCCTCGCTGCATGTAGGCCTTCAGGAGGGAGGCCTTCCCTCTTTACACTTATAAATCTTTAGAGTCGAACACTTCAAATGAGGAACTCGAGTTCATCTTTGAGCTTCTTGCACTCATCTATCAAATGACCATTGTCTTAATGGAAGTGATTGTACCATATTTTGTTCTTCTTTGAATCATCCTTCGTGGAGCGAGGAGACCACTTGAGTAGGGCTTGTTTCAGATTTAAAGCAAAACTTGGCTTGACATCTCATTTAGAGGGGTATGACTTGTGAACCTTCGTTGTTGAGAAGGCCCTTTTTGGGCTCTCTTAAGTAAGGACTATCGGGGTGATCAACTACATTCATTCCAAGCTAGTCAATTTCGATGCTTGTCGAATGCTTCAGCATCCTCAGCAACAATATACTTCTCTACATGGGCATAAAACTCCTAGATGGTAAATGATGGATTCTTTGTTATGGATGTTTTCATCCTCGATAGCTGTAGCCCAGTAAGCAATGTAGCCAGAGCGATAGAATGGTCCAAGTTAGAGACTTTTATTATCTCAATTTTGAATTTATTGAGATAGTCCCTTAATGGCTCATTGTCCCTCTGTCTCAACAAGAGGAGAGATGTGGATTTCCTCTTAGCATCTCTATTGATCACAAAGTGCATCACAAACTATTGTCGCAGTTGAGAGAAACTCTTGATACTAAATAAGGGAAGCGAGTTGAAGCATGCCAACGCATTTCCTTTCAGAGTCATGGGAAAGTGTTGTTTTGCACATGACTACGTCAGTCATGCTTCTCGAGATCATC
Source organism: Dillenia suffruticosa (assembly GCA_033439265.1). Lineage (NCBI taxonomy): Eukaryota > Viridiplantae > Streptophyta > Magnoliopsida > Dilleniales > Dilleniaceae > Dillenia > Dillenia suffruticosa. The sequence goes on from JAVTVX010000027.1 coordinate 8,660,553, forward strand.
ATGGTCACAAAGTGGGCTATGTGATCCTAGGGATCAGTAGTACCATCATATCTCTCCATAGGAGGAAGAAGCACATCACGAGGCATCGGTTCTATAGAAACCTTGGAGTCGAATGGCAAGAGACCAATGACATGTTGAGTCGGTTCGTCTCTTCTCACGTTAGCATGTCCAAGTTCGTTTACAACGGGTTCTTTGACCTATTTCTTTAAGTTATCCGGATTGTGTCGGCAAGTCACTGAATGTTCAAGATATTCTCGAGGCTCGAGTCTTTATTGGTACATATGACCTGCCCCGTGTGAGGAAGATTCCACTCCCAGTTTGATGACACGACTGAGTTCCTCCAATTGTTTGCTCATGCCTTGCAATATTGATTCGAGTCTTGCTATCTTGGGTCAAGTAACCTTTTCAAGAGAGGCTAGAGTAGGGGTGTGATCGTTTAATCCTGCCACGCGACTAGTAGTTAAGTTTCTAATTGATCAACAGTGACAAAAACCTAGGCAGGGTTGTTCTGTGCTACAGGCTGAATGGTATCTGTCAGGGTGGTAATGTGTCCTTCCATTATGGCTTTGGCTTTAGATGTAGTTCTAGTCCTTCTCTTAAGAGGCATGATCTTCGGGAGAATAAAACACGGAGCGAGTTTCTTTTGAGTCTGTTCTTACAGATGGCAACAATTTATTGGAAATAGGTTTGGCTCCACTGATAATGGCTCTACTGACTCAAATGAGTTAATTAGTCGTTTGTTGATCTTAGAGAATAAGACCTACAAAAGACCGTCAGAGATTGCTTTGGTGAGAGAGACTCCAACATTCAAGTCAAAGAGCAATTTTGAAAAAAAAAGAGAAACAAACTTAAAGAAAGAGCTCTATGTCGTTCACAGAGTGTAAGTTTAGATAGAAGAGAGGACTTACCTAGCCGGTAATGTAGTCTACCTACATGAGTTTTGTATGCTTTTAGGGTGTTAAAACTCCAGTTCCTTGTAGATCCTGAGATTACAAGGATCGCAGTAAGAGATTTTCAAAGATTTGAAATACTATTATTTGAAGAGGGCTAAATCATAAAAGATTTCTTTGCTTATCAGCAGCAGTCAAAGGTTTCCTTTCTTATTACGAGAGGTTAACTCCATACTTGGGAGGACATATGCTATCCCTAGTTGAGTAGGGTATAGGATACCCAGCGGATTTAAGGACCGATCAGGCAGTTACCGAGAAGAAGTAGGTTGGCGTACATTGAGAAAGTGGGCTGTACCTAATCCGTCTAGGGCATGAATCCCGTATTGATGACATGCTTCTAGTCGGGTTGTATTCACTAGGCTATGAATTCAAAAGGCTCTAAATCCTGTGGTAATGGGATGATGTTCCATCGATTGCCATTTAAGAAAGGTCCTCTATTTGTTGAACATGTTTCAAATGGAACACTCTCTCCATTTAGAGCCATTTTTGACCTTTACTTCTAACATTGTTGAACCCTTCTAGAAGACATGCTTGTTGACACTAAATGTGATAATCTAGAAGGGGTAATAGGTTATCTAATAATTTTATCCTCCCCTAAGATTTTAAAATAAAATTAAATTATGAAAAGAAAATTTGAAGAGAAAAATGTAAGAGACAACGGGAACACAATTTATAGTGGTTTTATCTTCTTGGATCCACTCTCAGGTTTCACTTGAATTTTTTGATTCACTATTGTAAAATAGTTTACACACTAGTTTCACAGGTGTCAACCAACTTTACAAGTGTTTTCTCAAACATTCTTACTTCCCCTTTCCTAGAGTAAGTAAATCCTAAGTTCAAATTTCACTCGTTACAACTCAAACCCTAGATCAAGAATTTCAATTCTCTGATCTCATACAATAGATTGAAAGTAAAAATAAAAACACAAGTTGAAGCCTTTTCTTCTAATATGTTCGAGAAGGACACTTAGAATGCAAAAGAAACAAAGTATGCTTTTGAGCTCTTGAGATATGCTTGAATATTGTCAAGGTGTTTCTTCTACATTCTTCCATCCTTTTTATACTTAGAGAAGATAAATTAGCCTTTGAAGTTCATTGAATGCATCGCAGAGTTTGGTGAGATTGGTGAGCTTTTCATTTAACTTGTAACAACTTTTCTGAGTATATAGACAAAACTCACATGCAGTCTACCTGTTGAAACTCTGAGTTGACTTACTTTTGAATTTTGAAATGCTCAAGTAGATTTGACAAATGGTAAGATCGACTTTCTTCTATAATTTTCAAACTGCTTAAGTCGACTCAATGGGTGCACGAGTGAACTTACATATGTTTGTATGTGAGGGGTAGGTCCACTTGTATTGCTCATGGGACAATTTGTAAGAGATGTAGGTCGACTTACACATTTGTTGAGTCAATATATCCTAGTCTCAAGTTGACCTATTCTTGGTTTGGGTCAACTCACTAAAGTTATAGACATTAGTTTTTATAACCCTGACTTCTCAAGTCAACTTGGCTTATAACTAAGTCAACTTATATACTTATTTACCTCTAGGTCAGGTCAACTTATTGTTTTATCATGTCAACTTAGTATTAGTTCATCGTAGGTTTATTTCGACTTAAATAATGATTAGGTTGACTTAATTAGATTGTAGAGTAAATTTCTGTAATCCTGAATTAACAGGTCGACTAGTTGGTTTTCTCATATCGACTCGTGATTTCCTATACTTAAATTTTCAACACCAATGTTCAGGTCGACTCATCATTATATTAGATCAACTTCTCTACATAGAAGTTAGGTTGACTGGTCTTAGGCTTATGTTTGAAGTAAGGTCAACTTGGTTTATATTTGAGTCGACACAATTTACATTTGGGTCAACTCATTTTCTGCTAAGCATAACTCAGGTCAACTTGTATTCCAAGTGAGTTGACTTACTTATATTACAGACTTGGTTCTAAGACTTATATTTGACAACTCATGATGAGTGTGGGTCAATGTATGATCTTACAATCTTAGGCTCACTTGGACAGGTCGACTTGGTTGTGTGTAGAGTTAGGGTTCTGAGACTTGTATTTCTCAAGTCGACTCATATTCAACTCAAGTCGACTTGATGTGTTTTATACTTAGCCAAATTTCAAAATTTTGAATTCCAAATCGACTTGGAGTTATGGTGAGATTGACTTAATCATTCAATAGGTTGACAGAGGCAATAAGTGGATCAACACCTTAGGTTCAAACTAAGTGTCTTGAATGTGCAGATTGACTTGTTTCTAGTGCAAGTCGACTTACTTATGCAGAATTCAATTTTAACAATTCTTCTATTTTATTAGAACTTCATTTAATTAACTCAAAATAATTTTAATTACCTCTAATCATCATTCAAAACATTTTCTTCATTTGTCAAATTCAATTCTCTTACTCTTTGGTCTTTTCTACAATACAACTCAATGTAAAGCAACTATTCATCTTATTTACCTTCCTTCTTCTCCCTTTTACTTTCTTGTTCTACATCACCAACATTCATGCCCCATTCCTATCCCATCGTAAACTCTTTGAAATCTCATAATTTCAAGCCCTAAATATACTAACAATACACAATCTCTCTCTCTCTCTCCCTTGTTGGAATATGATCATAATTATCCACAAAAAAAAAATAACTGATTAGTCTTTCTACTTGTAGGAATTATTTTTTTTCAAAAAAATAAGAAATCCTCATGATAACCATTCAAGCCAACGAAATAAGTAATATTATCCGAGAACGTAAAGCTATAAATTGACTTTTGTATGTTAGGATAATGTTTATTTTAGTTATTCAAGTAGCATATTATTTATGCATGTATAATGTCAAATGGTTTGATATGTATGATTTACATTTGCGAACAAGTAGACGGTACATACAATATGTATAAGTTATGGTTATATCAATTTAAATTAAATAGTTCATTTCTGATTGATGAAGGTAGATAATTTATTAAGGTTTAAATTATAATTTGTGAATTTTTTAATTGTCAAAAATGATTTACTTTGATTTTTAGACAATCCAAATTTTGACCGGGAAATATCAATAGTAGCTAGTGCAGATGACTAGCATTGAACATAATCTATGAAATTATGTCCTAAAATATAGAAGTCTACTCTATAACTATATGTAGTTTATTTACTCTTAATTTTGAATGTATATGGATGAATATATGAAAACAGTGTTATATACTATAACGTATTATAAGTGAAATTTTATATGGGTCAAGGATTTCATATGTATACTTGGTGTTAGTTAAGACATACGTACACAATAAAGAATCTATACCGACTGTATCGAAATACCCTATTAAGTCATCCTAATCGACTATCTAGAAACTGAATTTAGTGTTACGATTTTATATCATATCAGATATACTTAAAATTTGTCAAGTTTCAATCGCTAATAAAAAAATTGAACATACATATCAACTGCTTTAGACAAGAAATTCAAAATATTAAATAATTGAAAAGTAATAATATATTTATTTATATATTTTTTCCGACCTCAATTGTGGATGTTACATTATGGGCAACGTATAAAAATATATACAAGTCAAAGGCAAAGTGATAGTGTTTATCTATTGAGTTCGATAAAATATACACTACTTATTTTAGAGTGCAACTCTAGTTATTTAGTAGAATTAATTAGATTTAAAATAATTTTATCATTTTGACGTCAAAATAAATATATTCTAAATCTCTTCTCTACTATAAAAGCTCAACTAGTATTTATTAAATACTCGTATGAAATTATATTGATGTTAGGACAATTTAAAATAAAGAATAATATAAAGAGATTAATTTAGGGCTAGTTTATTATTTCAAAAAATTATCATGATAAGTTAGAAATTAAGGAAATTTGTTATAATCAATTTTAATTTTGAAATTATATATTATGTTTTCAAAATTTGAAAATGTTTTGTCTTTTTTTTTTATATATAATTTCAAAGTTTTTTAGTTGAAAGTTTCAAATGTGTTTTATCTTTTGAAATTATTATACCCTAACTAAGTAATTACTTTTGATGATTAATTATTTAATTTTTTTACTTCACCCTCTAGAATAATTATGATTCTTTTAATTTCAATTTTAAAATCAGTTTGTTAAAGTAGAACAAAGAGCTCTAAGCACACAGGTTTCTTGAATCATTTTTTGATTCTTTGACTGAGTCTCTACCTACCGAGAGAAACATTCGAGAGTTTTGAGTCTAGCGATTAGAGAAGAAAATCTAAATTTGATGTATTTTTTACAAGTTTGTATATCACTAAAATTTTATCACAAATTTGAGATTAACAATTTTTGTTTTATTTTAATGTAATTTTCTTTCAATATTATGTTTTAAATGCGTTATTTTTATTTAGTCATTATTATTTTGCTGCTTACTTTGATCATAAATAAAATGGATATAACCTCTTGATTCAATTTCCAAAATCTCTCTCTCTCTCTCTCTCTCTCTCTCATATACGAACTTGAGTTCTAAACTATGGTGGATAAGGATGAAGGTTCTATTCTAAAGGATTTTACCATTGAAAAGTTTGATTACTTTGAGTTTATGACACAAAGTTTAAGTGTGCTAAATTCACCGAGAGAGCTTGCATATGAGAGAGAGAGAGAGAGAGAGAGAGGTAGTTTGATAAAAGACTCTTACATGCACCTAAGTGAAGGATAGAGGAAGAAGATAGATGAACAAAAAAGGGGTTATCCAAAAATACACATTTTGCAATTCCATAATTGGTTAATTTGAAAGAAAAAAAATAAAGGAGAAGTACTTAGATAGGCACCGACACTTTAGGGGATGTCCCTAAAACTCTAGTCCACAAAAGAGGCTCATTGCTGCACAACCATAGAGATGAGATCGGTATACAAGAGATCAATAACTCTAGGGAGAGAAAATAACGAAACAATTTTTGGAATGGTAATATTGAGTCTAGTACTGATGTTTCTTTCTCATGTACAATCCTAAGATGAAATTTTGGAGTATAAGGATAATGGAAGTGGCAATCTTGGGTTTCTGATAGTATATGATCCAATTGTCCATTACCACAAATTGGAACTAGTCGAGCCCTTTAGGCCATACCATTCAAAAGCGATGGAACATGCTTGCAGTCTCGGTCAAGTGCTCTGTTGGTCAACACTCCTTTCGATCCTCTCGGTCTTACCCTCTCAAGAAGCCAGCTACTCCTGACCCTTTGGTCATCTCAACTCTCGGCACCTGAGCTTTTTAGTTATCCCTCTTCTCAGCAAATACATTCCCTTACCACAAGTAGAATTCATTATGCAATAAGCACCGCAATAAGCACCATTTGAAACCATCCATTAAGGAAGTGAATCACTAACAAATTTAAATCTTCCTTAATTAGATATGAATCTTCTTTCTTCCCGGGAAAATCTCTCCAACGAGGAAACATATCTCGGTAGTCACTCCTGATACGAGAGAAAACCTCTATGACAACTTAAACTTTCCTTAATTGACAGGATATTAAATCTCTGAGATGTCTTTGACTATAGTTCGTACAATTTCGGAATATTAACAACAATCTCTCCATAAGAAAACTAAATTTTTACACACCTAATCTCATACGGGACTTGCTATACACACATGCTATATATACTCAGCACCGTATGTTCTCAGGAACTCTACACTTATCACATAGAGACAATATACAGCTATCACATGGCTTCTCTCACTCGGTTTCTTATTTTCTAAAGCCGCTCTTTCTAACTTAAGCGTTAGAATCTCCCCCGTTGGAGCATCCTCTGGTGATATTTGCAGGTCTCACCACTTTCGAAAGCCCTGAAGACTCCTCATCATTTTAGTTCCACACTTAAATTACTAGAGCAAGAATTTGTAAAGCAATCTACTTCCATCAAATTGGTACCATTTGTGGGAACAGACTAATCTCTTAGCCAGTGTATTTCACATCCTGTTTTACTGTTTTTTCAATCACCATACCACCAAGAAAAAAAAAATGGTAATGCCCAAAAGGCCATGTCCGCATTGGGGGGATAGACGTCCAACCCCACGAACACTCCACCAATGCCTCTTGAAAATGAACCAAACACCTTAGCAGATCGACACCAACATCCAATAGAAGCGTTTCCCCATGAGGAGTCCCATGCACATGCCACACAACCCTAGGACCATCCAACTCCACCTGCTGCTCAAGCCTTTCCCAATAAACTCCAACACTCTAAAATGGAAAGACTCAAATCCAATATATAAAGGATAAATAAGTAATTGGAAGAACTTAGTCGCCCCCGCTAACCAGAAGGATCATCCTCTCATCAGAGGTCACAACAATCATGTTGGCATAGACTCCAACCTCGAAAACACCAAAAGCCCTCGGTCAGCTCCCAACATGATCCAGATGATTTAAGACAGTAAGTCAAGGATCATGTAGCCACCAAATTAAATCATGCCAGTGCATGCAAAGAAGGTGCTACTCGAAATGCCCCGATCTCTCTCCTTTCGATCCCAAAGTCTCTACCTAACCTATGCCTCGAAATGTACTCCTCACTCTTATAGAGAGGTATGATGGTACTACTGATCCCTGAGACCACATAGTCCATTTCGTGACGATCATGATCTCGAGGGACATGCTAAAAGCCACCATGTGCAAGCACTTCCCTATGACCTTGTAGGGTAACGCCCTGACCTAGTTTAATTCACTCCCTTCATTCAGTATCTAGAACTTCTCCCAACTCTAGCAACAGTTCAAATCTCATTTTGTGATTAGCCGGGGAGCCAAGAGGAAGTCAACCTCCGTCTTATCTCTGCGACAAAGGGATGAGAACCCTAAGAGACTTTTTGGACAAGTTCAAGGACGAGATGATGAAGGTCTCCAGATTAGACCACTCCATCGCTCTAGCAGCATTACTTACTGGTTTATGGCCCTCAAGGATGAAAACTTCTATAAAGAAGAACTCTCGGTCCACCATCCAATAATTCTATACTCGAGTAGAAAAATACATCACAGTCGAAGAGACTAAGGCATTTGATAAATGTCGAAATAGAGTAGGAAAAAATGAACTAAGTTACTCGCCTCGTCAATCATCACCCAAAAGGAGCCGACTGGGACCTTCTCCTCACCACAAGTTTGCCAACTATATCCCTTTAAATGACACTCATAGCAAAATCCTGTTGCAAATCAAGAGCAAACCCTACATTAGATAGCCCCTACACCCTTAAGGAGACGACACAAAGAAAGACATGACTCGATACTATCACTTCCATAGAGATTATGGCTATCTAACAGACGAATACAAAGAGCCAAAAGACAATTGAGGTCATAGTGCTAGACAACAGTCTTTAGAGATTCATCAGCATGGAACGAGAGAACAACCTCCTCGAAGTCCTCGTGTGGTAACATGAGCAAATGAACCTAGTAAACCACCACTCTTAGAAGCCGCCAACAACTAAACCAATGGATAATCCATCAGATATAGGGTAGACACCCCTCTTTAGCATTTTCTCCCTCAAGCAAAGTTTTTCCCATCTCAAGATTAACAGCTCAAACAGACATCCAATAGGACCCCGCAGGGTAATTCTCACCCCAATTTTCTAAAGGGTCGAGAGTTATCACAGCCCGTGTTGAGAAAGGACCGAGAAAGAAAAGACCTATGATAGGCTTTGACGATGACGATCTAATAGGGGTCAATCCAAATCGCCATGACCCGTTAGTCATTACAGCTAAGATAGGCCCGTAGACAGTAAGGAGGATCTTTGATGACCAAGGGGTAGGCTGCAATCTCCTCTACTGGGACGCATTCCAATGGATGGGTTTCAATCATACGCACCTTCAATCACATGTTGGACCTGTAAAAGAACTCTTGGGTGAATGGCTTTATCTCGAGAGTACTATCCCTCTTCCTGTTACTCTTCTCGTTAGTCATTATAAACATTTTCACCTCATATATTTCACTATCTTCTCATAACATCATGATCACACCAGCACACGCAATTGATAATAGCTCACTGGCATTAAACGCCCTCAAACATGTTGCTAATATGAGTTGAATTCCTAACCGAGTATACATGGTCCACTCTCTCAGCGCAATGCCTCTAAACTTTCTCTTGGCATAACACCAATGAGCACTCTCTCGGTACAATACCTCTAAGCTCTCTTTTGGTGCAATGCTAATAGTCACTCTCTCTGTGCAATGCCTTTAAACTGTCTCTTAGTGCAACACCATCAAGCACTCTCTCGACGCAATGCCTTTAAGCTCTCTCTTAGCGCAATGCCAATGAGCACTCTCTCAACACAATGCCGTTAACTCTCTCTTGGCACAACATCAACGAGCACTTTCTCAATGTTAGGTCTCTAAACTGTCTCTTGGAGTAATGCCAGCGAACACTCTCTCATCCCAACACCTCTAAACTCTATCTTGATGTAACTCCAACAAATATGATGTCATGCAAACTATGTTGATCCTTGCTCTAGCTACCCAAGCATCCTAAGGGAGTTCTAATACTCCTAGCATATAGTCAACCGAAAACAAAAACATAATCAAAACAAGTGCACACCAAGTAATCTAATCCATTCATCTGATTATGAGATGTACAACAAGAAAAAAATAGCAAATTTCACAGTTTACAATGGAGGATGAGGAGGAAGAAGAGCCCTTTGACATCAAAACTCAAAACTAGCCCCAAGGGTTGCAAGATCAACACCTTCGTCGACTACTTCACAAGGGACACTACCCGAATAAGTATCGACGGGACTTGAACTTTGTACCCCAAGATCAGCACTATCCATACTCATAGTCTTAGCCCCTGCTAATCTAGCCTGGTGGATGACCTCCTCTGTACACTACAATTTCTTAAACATCCTACACTGAGTATGCTTGTGGCTATCGATTGTCTCCACGACAGTATTACCCAGCTCGACAATCTTCAGTTCTCCAATAACAAGCGATTGCTCTCGCCTTTGAGCTAACTTCTTGACAGCTTGCAGCTTTGCCTCACATACCTTGGATTTAGCCTCTAATTTCTTACACTTCATCAAAATCGTGTCAAATGGATGAAACACCAATCCTAGGTCAGTCATAAGATGCTCAATCTACTCAATCTTATTGTCTTGAGCAGCCCTAATTGCTCTCTCCTCCATTTCCTTCTCCCTTTGAGTCAGAACGCCATGTAACCAGGAGACCTCCTTATTGAACTGTTCTACCCAATGTTCTAATTGCTTGATTAGCTGCTTCCTCTTCAACCTCTGAAACTCGGTTAAAGCAATAGTCTACATAATGCACATTAGTCAGACTTAACCAAATGAGAAATGCAGATAATATATATCTAAGAAAAATAATTCATACCCTAAGTCCAAAAGATGTAAGGGCATCCTTGCCCTACTCCAATGACAGATCGTTAAGCTCCAGCTCAGTGTGATGGTAATTCATCTGCTCAGCTACCCTCTTTGCCTCTATAATATTTAGATTAAAGTAATGGTGTTTTCCAGTGCTGACTGCCACCATGCCTCACTCCCCAAGGTCCTTTCTATCGTCATAGGACCTAACGTAGATAGAAGGAATGGGAGCGGTCCTCTCTAGCATCTTTCTCTTGCCCTTCTATAGGGCCTTGGTAAATGATGACACGGCCTAGCCCCAACCTCCCAATCAACGCGCCCCGGGGGTGCCCCCTTGGCTTCACCCAAATACCCCTCTCGGTGTCCACTTCTAAATTCTCAACGCCATTTCTAATGCAACCCTCATCAATTTCTCCTTCCCTAGCCCCCTCAAAGGCTAACACCTGGGACGAAGGAAAAGTTACCTTTAATTCAAAACCTCCGATGACTTCTTGAAAGGGAGCCTTAGCCATAACCGGCAAACCTTGCCCCTCGATTTCACTGGCCCCCTTGATTGGGCTTAGAAGTATAAAAACTTTTCTTTTCCTCCTCCCTAATGCTGAAATGTTAAGGGCATCACTTGACTAAGCACTTTACACCGATGTGCTCCCTGCCTGCCTCACATCCTCTTTGGCCTTTGGTCTCATATGTTTATCAGTGGTCACTTCGGCTAGATCCTCCCCCTGAGCATAGGAGATAACAACAACAATGTTCATACCTATTTTCCTAACCAAAAGAGGTCTTTCTATCTTCCTCCTTTCTTCGAGCAACAAACTGACTAAAGACAACATTTGCACATCCAAAAGAAACTCAACACAAATGCACCTATCCTTTGCAGAACAAAAATCAGCGATTGAACGCACAAATCTAGAATGATGGGAAGGACCGAGGGTCTTTAACAAGGCTTCTCCCTAATGTTGGGCAATATTAGCATCAACTCCCTTTTCAAAAATTCAATGAAGAAAAACTTTCGCATCAAATTTTTATCAATTGTTTCCTTATAAAAGGATTTCCACCCCAACTCTAGTCTAGTTTGCAGGAAAAACCCGTCATTAGTACAAGACCCTGTGAGGCACCTTTTCAAGATAAAAATAGAAGACAAAATCTCAAAATCAAACTTCAATTGGAAAAACCTTAATAGACTTGCTACCGCAATAATAAGTTGCCAATCTGAGAATTAACATTGTTGGAAAAATATTCTAATATGTCAAAACCCAAGCAAAAGGGCCCATATACGATAGACGGAGACAATACTTCATGCATTGCTTATACATTGGCATACTTCCTACAAGTGATCTATTCACCCTATCCTCCGTCGGTGTCTCAAAACATAATCATCCCCCAAATTGATAACATTAACAACTCAGCCAACTCGTCTTGGGATATCGTGCTCTTGAAATTGTCAATACCAGGATGAACATGAGACTTAGAACCCTTTGCTATTGCAATTTCTCTTGTGAGTCTCTCTCTCTCTCTACTCCAATCAGTGAAAGCAAATAACAAAAAGCAGAAGTCGCAGTGGCTCAAACCAATCTTCGGCCAACGTAAAAGTGGCGTGTACCGAAAGATTCATGAATACCAATCGACACATATCGCATTTGATGCTCCACTCCCATGCCGGTTCAACTTTCCCACCGGTTCAACTTTCACGCCCATTCCAATTATCCAAAACTGTTTTCGTTCCACATCTTTTTGAGTTACACAGTTCTCATTATCTCAACTCAGCTCTGATCGTTACTCCTTCGAACTAGCCTTAGGAGTGGGGGGTAAATGATGGTATGCTCTCCAATGGGCCATTACCACAAAACTAGAACTATCCAAGCCCATTAGGCCATACCGCCCATAAACGTCCGAATATGCTTGTAGTCTCTCGATTGAGTGCTTTTTTGGTCGAACACTCCTTTTGATCCGCTCGGTCTTACCTGCTCGAGAAGTCAGCTACTCCTGACCCCTTGGTCATCTTAGCTCTCAGCACCCAAACTTCTTGGTATCTCGCTCCTCGGCAGATACTTCCCTTACCACAAGTGAAATTCATTACGCGATAAGCACCATTTGAAACCATCTATTAAGAAAGTAAATCTATAATAAATTTAAACATTCCTTAATCGAATATGAATCATCCTTATTCTCGAGAAAACCTTTCCCAACAAAGAAACATATTTCAGTAGTCACTCTCGATAAGGTAGGAAACCTCTACGATAATTTGAACTTTCCTTAATCGATAGAATACTAAATCTCTTAGATATTTTTTACTACAATTCCTATAATTTCATAAAATTATCAATAATCTCTCCCCAAATAAACTAGGGTTTCTATACCGCTAAGTTTATACAGGATTTACCATATATATATGCTATGTATACTCGGCACCTGCAGCTAGTCAGGTATGTTCTCAGGAACTCCACACTTATCATACAAAGACAACACAGGACTATCATACAACTCCTTTGCTTCTTATTCTCTAAAACCGTTCTTTTTAATTTAAGCATCGGAGACTATTTCGGTGGTATTTGTAGGTCTCATCATTTTCGAAGGCCCCGAAAACTCCTCATCATTTAAGTTCTACACTTGAGTCAACAGAGCATGTATCTATGGAGAAAACCCACCTCCATCAGTTTCAAAGAGTTTGATTATTGATGTCTCTCCTTCTTTCTCTCACATTTTGGAAGTAGTAAGGAGGCAAGAAGGAAGAAAGCAAAGAAAATAAAAAATGAAATCGTGGATGACCAGCTTTAAAAAGTTTTCTTGATTAACAATTTTTTGTTGAAAAAGATAAAAAAAAATAAAAAAATAAAATAAGGAAGAGATCAAGCGTGGTGATCAAACTTCTAACATGAAAAATAGTTTTCATGATATCAAAAATAAAGATTTTTTTAGCATCATTAATTAAGCTTTTTTAGTTTTAGCATAACTTTGTTTTATTTATTTATTTATTTATTTATTTATTTATATATTAAACACGTGGTGTGCATCACTTTAGGAATACAAGTAACAACAACAAAAAAGTGAAAGGAAGACTTTATGTGGATGAGAGAAGTGAGGCCTTACAATTTGTGGCGTCTGAAATGCGAACCTCTTGTTGGCTCAACACCCTGTGTGTGTGTGTGTGTGGATATGATAGCAGAGAGAAAAGAGATGAAAAAAGCAGAAAGGAAGAGAGGGATGTTAATGTCAAGTTGATGAAATGTTGAACCTCTGACCAGCACGGCAAGAAGAAGAAAGAGAGAGAGAGAGAGAGAGAAGGATTGAGAAAATGGCTTGTGTTACTGCCTCTACTTGTCGTTATTCATACAATGCATATCCAAATTATAAGGCTCGAGTTCTATTGCATTCATCCAATTCCTTCCGCCCTTGTACACAGTGGGTTACTCCACGCCAGGACCTTTCCTGTTCTTCTCTGCCTGAATCATCAGCAGTTGCAGCACCACCACCACCAGCAGAAAAACCAAAACCGAAGCCCAAACCTGCAGCTAAGCCTTTGCCAGAGCTGATGGAGGAGGAAGTTATCCCTTCTTTGAAATCAATACTTGAAGCTCCTCACAATCAACTCTCCCAGGTTGAAATCTCTTTCCAAGACAACAGGGTGAGACTGAGAGACTGCCATTTTTACGTACTTTATTTTTTTTAATTATTTGTTTTAATTTTTTTTTTTTAATGAACTGGAAAAAGTTGGAAGGGTCATTTCTGAAGAAGGGCAAACCTTACTCCTTTTGGGCTTTCTTCCCTGATGGAGTTCTCACTGGTTGGTATCCTCTACTCCTTATCTCACTAACTATTTGTAACTTGTTTTTCAATTTCATTATCCCTTAATATCACAAAAAAGCAATTGGGGTTATCAGGTCCCAAAGGATTCTCTCTGTCATCCTATGCCTCAGAAGTAAGCACAGTTGAGCCTTTCCTCGTTGATGAAAAGAAGATCACAGCAAGACATGTTGTGTTTTGGGTGGAGAAGCGTCTTGCTGCTCAAGGCATCATTCCTGTCTGGACACAATGACCACTCATTTCCAATACCCTATGCAAGTGTCCATTGACCCCCTTTGTTTGTCTCATCACTTTAATAACAAAAATGGAAATGATAGAATAGACCATAGAGATCTCAATGTAACCAAAAAGAAAAAAAAGAATAGACTATAGAGACCATTGGAGTAAACTTGTCCAGGATCTGATTGGGCTTTACATTTAAGTTTTGATGTGATGATCACTCGATCTTAGCCGAAAGGCCAAGAAAGATATATATTTTTTTTTGGGTATCTTGACCATCCGATATCCGAAAATTTATCCCGACTAATCCGGACCAAGAAACTGATTAAAAAACGAAAGTATACTTCCCACCTACCCCAACATATGTCGATAGGTTGAGAAAGATACGTGATGATCACATAGACACACAAGAATGGGAGCTGGTACGCTGAACATTATTCATATTCAACATACACTGAGCTAATTTGCCAGTTGGGAGAGAGGCAGGCTCCGAGCTCCTCTTTTGCTCAACTAATATCTACACCATGTAATCAATCTAATTTTTGTAGCTCTCTCTCTCTCTCTCTCTCTCATGATGTTCATATCCTTTCTTCCTCATCAACAGCCAATTCTGTCTTTGTAATTCTCTAAAATGAAACCCAAATATTTCTTTGGAGAAACACAAGCTGGATACAACTCTAATACATGAAGCCACTGGCCAATGAAGGCTATGGATGCCGCTCGCCGCTGCCTCATTCTGTCTTGCAATTCTCTGAAATGAAACCCATATATTTCTTTGGAGAAACACAAGCTGGAGACAGCTCTAATACATGAAGCCACTGGCCAATGAAGTCTATGGATGCTGCTCACCGCTGCCTGATTCACCTGTTCCTTTGGCTTAGAATACAGGACACATCGCGAATAACTGCACACCCAAAACTTAAACCTACTGTCTTTAAGCAATTTGTGAACTTTCAGACTGACATTGGGGATCGAGCATATACATATATATATGACATGGGCACTGCAAACAAGAAAATCCCATATTTGCACAATCAAAACTGCAATAATTTCATATAGCAGGACAGAGGGAAGATCGAGAAGAACATGGCATGTAGTTTTCAAAGTGGATCATATTCATGTTGCCAAAACACCATAAGTTATACATCAACTAGGCTACAACATTGATTCTTCTCAGAGAATTTCTGATGGTATAATTTTAGATCAAGCCAAGTATAGAGTTAATGCAGCCATAGGATCAAGGACTGGACAATCAACCTTTGGTGAAGCAGGCACTGCCAAAAACGGATAAGGATTCATGCCTTTTCACCTTGCTTGAGAAGGAATGTTTCAGGAACACATTCATTTTTTTGGATTTACTGTATTTCTGGCCTTTGAGGATGAACTCTTCTGCTTGAACTTTTGAATCATGGTATAAACCTACACCAGTGAACATAATATGAAGGCAAGCAGCCATGGCATGAAGATGAGGAAGCAGTACCACTGTGTTGGACAAACTTAGTACTATTAACATAAAACCATGAAGAATGGACATGGAACTGGCCGCTAAAACAGGCACAACACCACACAAACAGTAATCTGAAAAGGCTAAAAATAGAGTTACAGGAAAACAATAATTTAACTAATATATTCAAATAAATCAAATATCATGGTATTTCATATGATTTAACACTTATATTTAGAAACCGTATTTATCTCTGTATAATGCACAGAAAACCCATACTTTGGAATTTATATCACCCTTTCTTGAGTTAATCTTTGGAAATTGTTATGGTCATTGAGCGAATTTTAACTGCAAGTGTCTAGTTGAAATAAATATTTAAAAACATGGACATGGCTAAGACATGTCCATGCAAGTTTTCCATCTGAAAATGTGTTCAATACAAACACTGCTCATTTATAATCTAGAAGTACCAGTTCACTGAATCCCCCGCTAACTGTGTTGAAATATGTAATGTTTCATTTTTACTTGTTTACCGCAAGATAAATGCTATATAGGCTTATAATGTAAGGTAAAAATGTTTAGTGGTTGCAGTAGTGCCAAGTGCAAGGGTGAGATTAGTTTGTAAGGAGTGTGGAAAGACACAATGAAATAGTGACTAATCTCTGTACCAAAACATTAACAGATGTTCATTCCTCTCTTCAAAGTAATACCTAAGTCTCACAAAATTTTCATTCCAAACCCCAAAACATTCAAATTTTTAACAAACACAAGTGGCATTAGAGGCAATGGTTCTGTTGAGTGTGATGTGAGAGCAACCGGTGCTCAGGTGGTCTTTGGGAAATTATGCTGAGATCGCAGTGCTACAAACAAAGTAGCTCTGAAATAAAATGACGGGATTTGTGAAAAAAATGGTGTTGAATTGAAACAAAAATGGGATGAAAATAAAAAGGAAAAAATGGGACTCACCCATGAGGGGAGAATGTTCAGAGTCGCATGCGAGTGAGGTAAAAAGTATCACACATTACGAAAATGAAAAGGAAAATAGCTTGTATTACACATGTATTGCCATTGACCCAATACCTATGAGTTTATGCTTTTAGGTAAGCTGGTGCTAATGCATGTGGGCTCATTTTGAAACTCCATAAAAGTCAAATTCAACAAATTGTTTATTATTTATGCACACTAAACATAGATTAATATTGCAGACTCAAACACCGAACGGTTATTATGGTCCCCATGTCACACCAACAGGTCAATATTAAACTCTATGTTGTCTTATATCTTACTGAACTACTACTAAATGTTAACTATTAACAGGCAACTACAATACTCAAAAGTATGCAAGAGTAAGCACTAGTCAGAATGACAAGGATTTTTTATGACTTCTAATCACATATTATCAAGTTACCTTCCTTACTCCAGATGTCAATCCCATGCTTGGAAGGGCCTCCCCATCGACCAGCTTCCAAGCCATAGAGTCCTCATTCTGCTTTCTATACAAAACATCAATACCACCTAAATACCAAGAGAAGAATATTAAAGAAGAACCCATTAATAAAAATGTTATACTAACTCATATATTGTTCAGGAAAAAGGTTTAAGAAAATGGCAAAATTATTTCTATGTAACCTAAAATTGTTGGTTAGTTACACATTAGTATTCAGTGACAATAACTGGTGTGGTCAATCTATGAATTACTGGCAGCATTCGGCACAAGGAGGGAAGGATAGACAGTAAACGCCCCCATGTGCTAACATGTTAAATGCATCCGGATTAAAAGCCAAGGAGGACATAAATTGGGTATAAATGGGTAAATGTTAATCTTGTGGTAGATCAACCTAGCATCCCTAGTTTTCATTTTATTTTTTTTCACTTGTATCAAACATCTCTTACGAACTTCGTTCACAAACTTCTGGAGCTTAATGAGAGATATGAAGTTATCATGTCATCAACAATCATGTATTCTATAAATTTGAATTTTATGTTCCCTGAGTGAGACATATTTAGAAGGTTTAAGAATGATTAACTTTTAACAGCGATATTTACATAGCGGTTTTCCTTGTCCTCTTTAGTTCTGCAAGCATAGTACCTGTTTTTTTGCTAAATGTTTGCTGTTCATGTTTCTAAGTCCTTTAAGGGCGTAAAAATCAGCTGCTTCATGCTAAGGAAATCAAAAACCTTCAAGCAGTAATATTTCAAGCTATTTGGCTGCTTATAACCCTTTGAAACGCTTTCCTTTCTCATCCCCTTTTTGCCCTTTCTTTTGGCTTCTGATTTTGTGTGAAGACAGCACAAAGAGGTATACTAGAAGACCTAATATCCTTCATATTCCATCTTTTTCCTCCCAATCCTCTTTGACTGTTGCCTTAAAAGTGTACACAACTAGTGTTAATTAATTTTTATTGATACCCTGTAACAGTGTGGTGTCTGAAACTAGCATCTAATAAATGTTCATGATCTATCAACTGCAACCTGTGTAGAGTATATACAGCTGCACTCAAAAATGCTCAAATGCCTTCAAATGTGAATGTTTCAAGCATATTTACGTGTGCCTGAGAGAGAGAGAGAGACAGAGAGATCAAACAAACCTTTGATGTGCAAAACCATTAACTCAACATACATCCTTAAACGGATGTGAGTAAAGATGTGTATATACTCCCCGATATCTTCCCTCAAAACAGCACTGCATGTGCTTTTCAGATCAATCTTCAGTAATCTTTTTAAATACTGGTCAATTGCTTTTTTCCTTATTGGCAAATCAGTTTCTCCCTCCAGCAGGACAGATGGGAACTCCCAGAGACCAGCTAGTAAACCTTCATCTGGCCGTTTTATAAGCAAGAATCTGCTCTGCTGGGAAGCCGTTGATGTATCTTGATCTTCTAGTATCTCCACAACACAAACAGCAGAAAAGTCAAGTCTTTGCTTGGCCTTTGTTACCTTTACAGGATAATCTGTAACTGATATTGACTCATGACTCCTGGAGTTTGACAAGGCACAACATTGACTCGACAAAGGGCATCTAGAGCAGCTTGGGTTTGATGGTGTGCATATGGTTGCACCAAGTTCCATGAGACCCTGGTTGAAATCTCCAGGCTGACTTGGGTCAACCAATTGCCCAGCTAGTTTCCTAAGAAAAATGTTTTAAGTTACATTACATTGTACAAATAAAAATTTTTCTTTAAAAATAGAAACCAAATTAAGAGTATTATCATTTACAAGATAGCATTACCTTTCTAGAATCACAAACATAGAAAATAAATTTGAAATATACAAAGCTCGATCTGTGCATCTTATTTTTTTCTCGATCTGTGCATCTTATTTTTTTCTTTCTTTTTTTCTATTATTTTAGAGAAAAGAAAGATTGAAGAGATGAATATTACAAACAAGAGTAAAGAGGATAAAAATACTCGGAGAGCACATAAAAACTAAAAGAGGATTGCTTTCCGGTGTGTTTTCAAGGCCCCTAAATAATCTTTAAAAAATGGTTGACTTGTGAACTTAAAGAGAAACATATAAAATAATTCTCTCCCATAAAACAGTTTGTATTGATAAAAAAAATTCACAAGAATTAGCTTTTTCTAACAACTTATTCAATTAACAAAGCTATGATGATCACTATCTCAACTAATCAAGCAAATTCGCTCGAGAATTCAATCACTGGGGCTTCTTCAGAAACCACATCTTTCCATTCATAGAACTTGATCAAACAAATCCATAGTAGTTAAAAGTGCGTTGAAGCGCGCTTGAAGCGTAGCTTTTGGGCTTTTTCCATGTGAAGTGCTGCGCATATGAAAAACCGCAATTAAAGCGCACTGAAGCGCCAAAAAGTGCATAAAGTGCAAAGCGCATAAAGTGACGCTTTATCATTTGGAACTTAAGCAAAGCAAATTTTATCTCTCACTCGTACCAGGTACGCGTATCTCTCTTCTTCCTCTTCTTCTTCTTCCTCCTCTTTCTCTGTTATGTTCTTCTCCATCTTTCTTCTTCTACTCCATCATTCTACTGCTTCTTTCTGTAATCTGTCCTCTTTTCTTCAACTATAATCTGATGCGGCTCATCCTTTTTTTTTTCAGTTGCTGCTGCTCCTTTCTGTTCTTTTTTTTTTTCCCAGCTGCTGCAACCTTCAACAATTTGTCTCTGTTCTAGGTTTCTTTTCTTCTCTTTTTTCTGTGATATAATGCTATTGTTTCTTTCTATAATCTGCCCTCTTTTCTTCAACTATAATTTGATACTGCTCCTCTGTTTTTTTCTTCTTTTTTTTTTTTCAGTTGCTGCTACTTCTCTGTCCTTGTTTCTAAAATGAGCTTATTTGCTAAGTTTTCTAGTCTTTAGCGCACTCTGTTGTCATTAAAAGCTTTGGCTCGTATGTATGTTGATGTTCTAGTATTATAATAGATTCCATATGCTATTATTGTATATCTAAATCTATTAGTTAAGGGTTTAGACGAGAAGATAATTTTGGATAGAAATAAGTGACGTAAAAGAATCCGCACAAATTAAACTATTGTATTTTAAATCTATATATCTATATATTTATTCATTTTTATTTTTACTTATTTATTTATTTTTATTTTTATTTTTATTTATTTATGTATTTATTTTCTCATTTATATTTGTACTTATTTATTTATTTTGATTATCTTTATATTTGTCTCTCAAATGGCCGACCCAAAAGTATTGGGATTAAAGCTCAGTTTGTTTTTGTTGTTGTTGTTGTATTATTGTATATCTAAATATATATTTTGATTTTATATCTTAAGTGCACTTTATATGAAAAAGCTTGCGCTTCGCTTTGCGCTTAAGCCCCAGGAGGACCTGTTGTTTTTTTGGCGCTTTTCGCTTTTAACTACCATGAACACATCACTGGTTTCAACAGTTGAACCCTAATAACATAGTCATTAAAATCAGAACAAACCAACAGATTGAAATAGTGAATTGGCGAAACCAACCCCCGCCAAGATCGGATATGTATCCAAGCCCATCATTAGCAACCGATCAAACATGCTGATTCTAAAACAAACAGTTCAAAATATAGGAGAGGTGAGTTGCACAAAGCATAGTAGTTTAGAATGTTTTCTTACCATTGCTTTTCTTCTTCAAATATCTTGACCTAGGTGATGGCTCAAGTATGAACATTTGATTGATCTCAGCTAGGAAACAAATGGATGGAATGGAAGTGTAGTCATAAGCAGGCCACAAAAGGGGCATGAATGGTACGATCCAGGGCACGAAGGAAGAAGGCTGAATTTTATCAGTTGATTTCTCTCTGTCTTTGAAAGAAAGTGTGGTCGTAAATGGACCAAAAAAGGGGCATGATCAATATGCACCATGGCACAAAGGAAGCAGGCTACTGTTTTTTTCATCAGTTCACTCTCCCTCCTCTCTGTCACTCTCTATGTCTGTCTCTCTCTCTTAAATTATTTCCTCTTTAATAGTAATAGCAAAATTATTATCAGTTGAATCCTCTCTCTCTCTCTCTATCTCTCTCTCTCTATCAAATTATTTCCACCCTAATAGCAATAGTAATAGTAATAATATAGTAATAGTCATTGTAATAAATGGTCCCACTAATTCAAGAAAAGATTATATAATAATTTTTCTTGCTTTCTTGCATGTGGGCTTTGATGGGAGCTTCCCAATAAGAATTATGAAATAAGTTGCATTAAGAATAATTATTTCCCTTTTCTTATAGAAAAGAATAATTATTCCTAATCTGCAATTAACTTGACGTAAATGTCCTAAGCCAACCAGAAGATAGAAAGGAATAATTATTCCTAATCTGCAATAACTTGACTTAAAGGTCCTAAGCCAACTAGAAGACGATTTGCATATTTATCAATTTATTTGTTTCTTATTTTGCTTCATAAGAATAACACTATGCCTTACATATTCTTTACTCAAAAGTAACTCAATATTGCATTTGTTGAATCATTTAAATGTTCACTTTGCTTTTTTTCAACTTTATTTAATTTTACATTTCTATTTCTGGTTTTATATTTTAAATCAATTTTTATTACCTAGCAGGATCCACTAGTTAAACCAATGATCCAGTTTCTTCACTGGATCAATTATATGAGTCTACATTTAAGAATTATGCCTGGTGATCTAGCACATATACGTGGGATGAAATTATTTAGTCACTATGTACGCTCTCTTAGCTCCCATTTTTGAAGAGTCACACTAATTGTTGCATAAGAGAATGCAATGAACTTCCCAATTTATTAAATTGATACACTAGTTTCTCATACATATTCATCAGTCTGCGTGACCAGGCCATAAAATTCTACAGGCAGCTAGAACAATAAGCACAATACTTTACTTCAAATGCAAAGAAGCTAATCAGCAACATGAAGCAAGTTATAAAGAAATAAAATGCAACAAAAAAGTAACGTTCTTTTTCTTCCCGAATTTAACAAATGATCATGCAAGAGCTAATTTCACATACAAAAATACTCAAAAATAGATCTTTGAGTAATCTTGGAAGCTTACCAGAAGCCTTTCATTGTCATTGACTCTTTTGGATTTGCAGAAACAGCCCTAAGTCTGGCTAGTACCCGAACTACATTTCCATCAACTGCTGGCACCACCTAGATCAAGCATCATTAGTACCAAAAGACAACAGATGATCCATACTCGAAATGAAGTGTTGCAGATACTACCAACCTCCTTGAATACAATAGAGGCAACTGCACCTGCAGTGTAGTCTCCTATTCCTGGAACTTTCCTAAGAGCAGAGGCATTTTTAGGAAATCCATTTCCTTCTTTGACAATAAACTTCGCACCCTAAGAGGAGAGATGAGAACAAAAAACAAAGGCAACGCTTTAATGACAAGATTAAAAATTATCTCAATATTATCTTTTTCAAAAGATACATGAACTTCCACAAGTTTCAATAAAATTGCATAAAACTGTTTGCTGAGCCTACCATTCAAAAAATAAAATAAAATTTCTCAAATTGTTGCAGGACTAATCACAACCTGTGTCACTTAGAATCTCTGCCCATAGTTTTGTGCATTATTGTGGTCGAACATGGATGTTAGAACATTATAAAACAGATTGTTCTGCTCGTCTGGTTGGGCTTTCAAATCAACTCCAGTAGAATAAGTGAAGGTCAACATGTTATCTATGGATAGTGAGTAGTTCGTTCCCATACATAGGATTCCTAGTCTATATGGCAGAACTGATTTATCTTGTGATACACAACCAAAAAATGGTGGCTTTTAAACCCATAAAAGTTAGAACCTCCCCATTAGTGAGCCATTTAATCATCTCAAAATAATAGCAAGTATTTTTCCCCAAAACATTGATTCCCTCATTTCTTAAGTTTTTCTATAGTACTTTTGACACCTTCAAACTAAATGCAAGCACTCCTTGTCTAATCATTCTCTAGTTTCTCGGCTTATGAGATTCATATTTGATTTGTTTCCATTATCTACATTGGACATTTACCATATAGAATGATGATAAAAGAACCAAGTCAATGTGGTTTTTGTCTGCAAATTGGTTCTTATGTCTCCAAGAATGCACTTGTGAGTTCACTCATTTGTTTACCATTTGGGAAAAGAACAAAGGTGCTTAATATAGTATTGGAAAAGTAACATATCACTTTTTTTCTCTTAGCTTGCTTGAAACATAAACAATTGACCTCATGGTGCATAGAGCACAAAACCTACCATTAGAGGGGAAAATGACTTGCTAGATGTTTTAGGTACTCAGATAGCACATAGCACTGGCTGGATATAGGTCAACAGAACCTGTTAAAACATTTGTATACATATCCCTCTTATCCTCATCATGGAATTTATAATTGAGAGAGAAGCACCTCCGAACAGTAAAAAAACCTTCTTTAATCCTACCTACAAACCAACCAATGGAAGAATGATATGTAACATGCTTCCCCATTTACAAGTCACAAACCCACAATCTAGGGTTCACCAAATTACAGGAGCAGTCCAACTTTTTAACCCACTCAGCCTGCAATGTTTCACAATCTTCAAATTTGTTCTAGAATTGCAGTGGAGAATCTTTAAACCAAGGTAGTTTTCCCTGCTTTGGCATATTCAACAGCAAAAATTCTTCCCAACTTCAGCAGATTATCAGTCTACACAACTAAACGTAATTAACCACATTTTTGCATTAACTAAAAATCTCCATAAAAATCTAACAATATCTAAAAAAATTCATTACACTTCTTCAATTTGAGCAAGTCACGTGAGGTACATGCCAAATTCAGATATAGAGATTAAATTTTGGATATTTTCTGCTTCATAAGCAATCCATGTGCTTCTAATGAAAACAATCCTTCAATATTCCAGCTTCATATCAAAGAAGAAGGATGGTAGATACTATCTGAACACAGACCTCGAGTCCAAAAACCACATTATGCCCAAAAGGAAAAAAAGAAATGAATGGATGCAAAAATGACCAATCATATAACAACTTGTACCTCTAGGAGAAAGCGTGCGCGCCTATAATACCCCAATCCAGCCCACATCTCATTTACCTCCTACACAATGAAACAAAATTTCCATCAGAATAATTATAGGTAATGAACTCAATTCAAAACTAAAATTCTGAGAGACATTATCGAGATCTGGGAAGCAGTATGAGATGCCCATCCACTATGGAGTAACAGATCAAAGCTCTAGCAACAAATGATAGTATCCATTATTTATGACTCTGAAAAGCATATATGTTCAGAATTGAAGAAGGACAACAAAGACTGCTGCAGAGAAAACGAGATATGTGACCACATTATACCTAGTGTTACAGAACTGACTTTTTCAATTCCTAAAAGCATCTTAGAAGTACTCTTTATATCTAATTATTTCAATAAGTTCCACCAAAATGGCTTCCTTTTTTAAGGTTTTTAATAGGGCATCACAGCATTACCATAAGGAGGAGGGTCCTTTGGTTAGTCAACAGCGATACTAGAAAGTGAGTATAGGAAAGAAAGCAGTCCAAATGTTTCAATGGCCAAACTACATGGTGCCCATTTGGCATTTCAGTGAGAAGAATCCTAAGTTACATGAGGTTATGTGCATTATATTCAAGTCAGGGCGGATTGAAAAGCAAGCCAAGAAGAAAGATGGGCACGTTTGGAAACCTCCCCTCCCGTATTCGAGTCATATTCTGAGAGAGAGAGAGAGAGAGAGACCTCGAGAGAAGCAGAGGAGAGATGAAGAATGGTTGGCCATTTAAGGATCCAGCGATTGTAGTAATCAATGACAGTAGCAACCCTAGTCTGTTGGAGCATGACTTCAGAGACCCAAACCTCATATGCTCTCCTATCAACATCGTCATGATCTTCTTCTTGGTCTCTCCTCCATGGAAGGTCCCTCTTGTTGTGATGGTACCAATGAAGAATAGATGCCCTAATTTCCGGCTTTTCACTTTGCTTGAGCAAATGCAAATCCTCAATGTCATTGCTATTCCGACTGCTGTCGATTGTGAGTGTGAGGCTTTGTCGTCGTCGTCTCTTGTTGCTTCCCGTAGTGGCCATCCTGATCGCCTTGCTTTTGGTATTGCTCACTTTCAACCTCTCACATCTCAGTCATGGTGCGGCCCTGGTGCTGATGCTGACGCAAACCACCATTCTCCCCTTTTCATTTTCAAACATACCTCTCCGTCCAAAATATCCCATTCCCACCAAAATGCCTTGTTTAATACTAGGAGTATATCGCGGTATGCACGGTGTGAAGTTCGAATTTGGTTATGAAATATTAGGTAATGAACCTTATTGTAAAAAGATATATATATATATATATATATATATATATATTAAAATGATTAATTGAATTTTGAATTTATGAAATTGAAAGATAGAAAGGAATTGAAACATTAAAATCTTTTAAAAAAATTACAGTTTTAAAAAAATATATATGCTTTGAGTTGTAATGCCACGTGTTTAAATTGAAATATTGGATGATATATCCATTTTTTTAAATTTTATTAAAATATAAGTTAATTTTGAATTTATGAATAAAAAATTACGATTGCTTGTAATAAATAAATGTTTGATTGGTAATGTGATGTCGATGAAACATACTATATTGAATGGTATTTTATGAAATATTTATTATATTTATCAAACACTTCAATTTATGTTTTGTTAGAAACTATCTGTATTTGTATTAATATATTTAGGAAGAGATAAATAGAAAAATAAAATAATTTAAAAATTGTAAATTTATGACTTCCAAAAACAAAAGGAAAATTTTTTATTAAATAAGCACATGTATTATGATAATGTACACCATTAATGAAGGATAAATAATAATGTAAAATTTTTAAATTTTTTATTTCTACCTCCCTTCTTGATACACATTTAAATTTTTAAATCACCCAAAAAAACAAAAAAAAAATAAGTCACTTTGAAAAAGAAAAAAAATTCAAAGGACACCGTACTTTTTCATGCATAAAGCCGACACATTTAATATACACCATTCTTTTCTAATAACTCCCCTTTCTATATAAAAAAAAAAAAAAAAAAAAAAAACACGAGGAGGAGGAGAAGAAGAAGAAGAAGAAGAAGAAGAAGAAGAAGAAGAAGAAGAAGATCAAAGACAAAAGTAAGCAAAATGGGAACTTGGTCAACTGAGCCCACTCGTTGGTCGACAAATCTTTGACCTTGGTTGACCAAGGCCGTGACCCGGTGGATCAAGATTTTTGGGACCTCAGTCGATAGACTCCAAATTTTTAAGTTTTCAATTACTGGAATTCTCTATTTACTAGAGTGTTTAGTGTTTGATAGTTCTCATTTATTGGATATTTGATACTTAAAAGAATTTGATTTATTTATAACAATTTATTTGCTTATTGAATTTTAGGGTTTGGTGGACTATTTCTTTGTATTTTTTTGCATTTACCTTTTGGGTCTCTCGGTGCATCACTATTTTCTCTTAGTGATTCCTACCTCTCTTCTCAGTACATTATTATTTCTCTTGGTACATTACCCTAAAATTCTAACTTTTTTATTTGCTTATTATTTCTCTTAGTGAATAAATTAGAATCGTCTCTAAAATTCTAACTTTTTTTAAATAAAATTATCAAATATATTAATCATTAAATTATGGGTTTTTTATACTCTTATAAAACATTATTATGGATTATAATATTTCCACATTTAGATAATGGGCCATCAATTGTTTCTCATTTCTTCTCCCCTTAATAAAAATGAAAACTCTTATTCTCTGCATCTCACATTAAATTACAATTGTTTTTTCACCTCTTTCCCCAAATAAGTCTTAACAAAAATTTAAGACATTTCATTAATTGTTGAAAGTAAAATTGAATTTTTTTAATTAACAAATACAATGTATAAATCTTGTTTGATATTTAACTTTTTTTATACATATTACTATTTTATGATATTTGGCGATATGAACTCATTAAATAAAATTCCGTTATTATCATTTTTTAAAAATATATATATATATATATTTCCAAAATTTATATTTTTAAATCAGATGAAAATTTTCTAGATTATTATATTTTTTTTATCATTGGGTTACTTATAAAAGAGTTTCAATATACAAATATTATATATATATATATATATATATATATTAAATTTTACATTAATTAACTCGTTTGTAATGAATATATTTAATTTCCAATTTGGTGTTTAAATTTTAAAATTAGATGAAAGTATGCTATTCTTACTTTATAGAGAATGACTTTCATACACCATGATCATCAAGATCATGGCACACCACTTTTCTCAACTAACATGTACAACACATAAAATAGTTTTTATAGTATCATATTATAATAACAAACACCGACCGACTCAAAAAATTCATTCGAGATTTTTATAATAATAATTAATTTAAATATAAAAGTGGATTTTGTTTTTGGGACTATACGGGAACTTTCTTAAACTCTCTGTTGATAAATTCTCGATTTTTAAATTCTCGATTACTGGAGTTATCATTTATTAGAGTATTCGGTACTTGGTAAAATTTGATTTCTCCAAGAGAATTTATTTGCTTGGTAGACTTTTGGCATTTGGTATGTCGTTTCTTCAATTTTGATTTCTTGTTAGTGGTGACTATCTAAATTTATTTTTCATCTCTCTCGGTACATTTTTTTATTTACTTATTGGTAAACTACCTTTCGGCATATCCATTGTATTGAAATTCTCTCGATACATTTCTTTCCATTTACCTTTTGGGTCTCTCGGTGCATTAGTCTATTTCTCTTGGTGATTTCTACCTCTCAATACATTACCCTATTTCTTCTCGGTTTTCTCATTTACTCATCAATATACTATTGCAACACCAAGAGATTCGAGAGTCGAGAGGTACACAAGAAAGCAGAGAGACATGTGAAAAATTTAACGAGAGGCAGTAATCTATATTTGCAATTGTGTAAGTGCTGAGAGCGTCGAGAATCGATATAAATGCAAGTGTGTCATTCAAAAAAAAAAGTAGGAGGTGTACACCACAGGTATGCACAGTGTGAAATTTGAATTTTGTTATGAAATATTGGGTGATATACCCATTTGTGTAAAAAAACTTATTAAAACGTTAATTTAAATTTGAATTTATAGATTAAGAGATTGAAATTTGTTAAAAAAATTATGATTATTTACAATAAATAATCATAAAGGTTAGACTTGTACTGAATGTTATTTTTTGAAATATTTTTTTATTCATCAAACACCTCAATTTATATTTGAGTAGAAACTATGTGCGCACTTATATTAATTTATTTGTCAAGTGATAAATTGAAAACTAAAAAAATAAAAATTCAAAATTATGGCTTGGAAAAGCAAAGGAAAAAATTTTTCATCAAATAAACACATGTATTATATTTTTTATATGATATAAGTTAATGAAATGTTAAAACATTTTTAGTATAATACAGATTATAGAGAGAACAAGAATAGAGATGTCATTTTTATTTCGTATCGAATGGATATAGACTATAGAGAGAACAATAAAAAAAATATAGTATTTTTATCCCACATTGGATGGATATAAAAATAAAACAAAGAGAGAAGTATATAAATGAAGAGAAAAGATAAATGAATGTTTAAAGTCATACGGGCAAAAGCTCAGCCTTGGGTTGACCCAACGCCTAACGCCCAGCCTTGGTTGACCAAACGCTTGGCCTGGTCGACCAAGTCCCAAGCTTTGATGGTCGACCCAAGGCCTAGCTTTGGTCGACCAAAGGCCACTTGATCACTTTTTTTAATATAAATACATGTTTACAATATTTTTTTATTTAATATTTTTATAATTATAATTTTTACAACAGTATAATATCATAGTATTTTTGTTATTGCAAAAATATTTTGCATATAATAAAATCATCTATATAAAATATTTTTACTATTTTTACTTTAACTGTAAAATTTTATAATGAAATTATCATTTGATACGTTATTAATCATATAATAAGGCATGACCTAACGTTTGTAAATACT
Organism: Dillenia suffruticosa; assembly: GCA_033439265.1. Classification (NCBI taxonomy): domain Eukaryota; kingdom Viridiplantae; phylum Streptophyta; class Magnoliopsida; order Dilleniales; family Dilleniaceae; genus Dillenia; species Dillenia suffruticosa. The sequence continues at coordinate 8,689,717 of JAVTVX010000027.1, forward strand.
TTTTTTAATATAAAAATATTTTTAAATATTTTTGTTCTTAATATTTTTATAATTATAATTTTTACAGTATATAGTATTTTTACTATACATCATTTATTTTAAATATTTTTAATAATTTTTAGTATAATCATAAAATTTTTGAATAAAATTATCATTTGTTTTGCGTACATTATTTAGTATTAGAAAAAAATTGTTGTATTACAATATTATAGTATTTTTACACCATGATACTATAATATTATTTTTATAAAATTATTAAGAGGAGTACACCGGGTTGATCAAGGAGGCCTCGGGTTGACTTTGATATATATTATAGAATATTATCACATGATACTTTTAAATATTTTTTTATTCAGTATTTTTATAATTATAATTTTTCTAATATTATAATATTAATGTATTTTTGTATATGCACAAATATTTTACATATAATAAAATTATAGTATTTTTAACATCATATATTTAAAATATTTTTAATATTTTTAGTATAATTGTAAAATTTTATAATAAAATTATCATCTATATTCATTACTTAGTATTTTTAAAAATATTTTTATAATACCATATTATAAAAAATTACCATATTATAATATTTTAAAAATATTTGAGATTTCTATATTTTGTAAAATATATGATAATAATCAATATAGATATAAATGTATACAAGATCTTTTTTAGACTCTCGATCGATAGACTCTCAATTTTTTAGTCCTCTATTACTAGAGTTCTCATTTAGTTTGGTGTACTGTTTCTTTAATTTTGATTTCGATCAGTGGTGACAGTGTAAAATTGTTTTTCATCTCTCGGTACATTTTTCCATCATTGGCATATCCATTCTAGGCAAATGGAAAATTTGAAATTCCCTCGATACATTTTTTTTCCATTTACCTTTTGGGTGTTGATACATTATTTTATTTCTCTCGATAACTTCTACATAACTCTATTTCTTCTCCTCGGTATATTTTTTCCATGGACCAAGACCAAGAAGTGGCTTTGGTTGACCAAGACCACGACTTGCTCAACCAAAGGCGTGGCCTTGGTCGACCCAAACCTGTGCCTTCATCCACCCAAGGCGATGATCCTAGGGAATTGTTAAAGGTAGATATATCTATCAATAGCTAGGAACAATACGATACATATAACTCCACATCGCGCACACCAACATGCAATATACATGTCAAAACAGAGCTTCTAAACGTGTATTTATATTAATTTATTGTTATTAAAGGTAGATATAACTAACAGAACTCATCTAGAACCTTTCAGCAACCAAAGTCGTGGCTCCTCTCAACTACCTCTCTTTTTTGATGCCTTCATCCACCCAAATATCCAGTTAGAGGTGACTGTCTAAATATGAGTCTCTCGGCTCAGTTGACCTCCCTCGATTATCAAGTTACTTGGCTACCGAGAGACCCCCAAAAGGTAAATGCAGAGAAATGTACCGATAGAGCATATATACCAAGAGGTAGTGTACCGGAAGGAATATGGAAAAATATACCAAGATAGATGAAAAACAAATACTCGAAATCAAAATTGAAGAAACAATCCACCAAACGCTAAAACTCATCCGAGCAAATAAATTCTCATAAAGAAACCAAATTTTACCGACCACCAAACACTCTAGTAAACAAAAATTCCAGTAACTAACGACTTAAAAATTGGGAGTTGAACCAAGAATCCAAGAAATTACCATACAGTCCAAAAAACAAAATCCACATTCATATTTAAATTAATTATTCTCATAAATTTTATAAAATACAGAAATTTTAAATGGTTCTTTAGAGTTAACACCACAACTAGAGTTTCTCGGTCATATATACTTAGAAGCTGAAAAGATAAACACAAACTTTTATAGCAGAGGAATAGCTTTCATACATCGTGATCATCATCAACCACACCGCTCTATTTAATAGGAACTGAAAAAATAAACTTTTTAGAATTAGCAATAAATATGAAAAGCAGCAAAACAAATGTAGTGCAAAACAAATGTTCAGAAACACAAACCTTCATAATAAAGGAATCGCCTCCATACACTTGATCATCATTAGGCAGATTATTCTTCTCAACCGAATATGAAAAAGAACATTTTTTGGAACTAGTAGCAAATATGAAAAGTAACAAAACAAATGTCAAACAAAGTAAATGTTTAGAAACGGAAAGACAAACATAAACCTTCACAATAGAGGAATGGCTTCCATAATGAGCACCTAATTGTCTCAATTTACCCCATTTAGAGAGAGAGAGAGAGCATAATTTGCTTAATAAACACCTTCCGATGTTTGTTTGTCCCGTCTATATAGAGGAAGAAAAAGAAAGAGACAAGGAGTATAGAGGAATGACTTCCATACACCATGTCATCAAGATCATGGTACACTACTCTCTTCAATTAATCTATACGATGCATTGAAATTGTGTCCATTTACCCCGTTTAGAATGAGAGATACAAATCCCCAATTTTAATGATTCTCATAATAGAGAGAGAGAGAGAGAGAGAAAGATCATCTAAGTGTTATGGTCCCACACAACTCACCAAATGACAAAAAGGGTAAATAATAAGAGAGGATAGTGAGAATGTTGTGAGAAGTTAGAGAGAAAGTTTCACACGGGTGCTTTAGAATGAAAAGTTTTTTATAAAGAGAGTGTACTAACAATATTAGAAAATATAAGTTGAGAGGTGGCGGTGGAGAGAGAGAGAGAGAGAAGTAGGACACATGGTGACAGAATTGTGAAATCATTCCTTTGTTTAACCTACTCCAACCCACACACAAAAAAAAAAAAAAAAATTAACACATCATGCATTCAATTCACCAATGATAAATCACCTCTCGCCAACCAGAGGATGATGAAATCAAGGTGATAAAAGGTTGTTCACATTTATATTTATATGGTTAAATGGACTTTCAGCGACGGAAAATTATCGACGGATTTTTTTCATCAGTAATAGCGACGGAATTGCGACGGATTACCGATGAAAATTTTACCGATAGATTTTTTTATAAAATTTTATTAATTTATTAATTTTAAGTTTTTTCAATTTTTTTGTAAAACTATTAGCGACTGATTACCGACTGAAATTTTAGCGATAGATTACTGACGGAAATTTTACCGATGGATTAACAACGGATTTTAAAATTTTTTTTAAATTTTAATTTTTTGAATTTTTGTAAATCTATTACCGACGGATTAGTGACGAAGAAATTAATTACAGATTACCGACGGAAAAATTAACGACGGATTACCGACAAAAAAATTAGCGACGGATTACACATGGATTAGCGACGAATTTTTTTATTTTTTATTTTTTTAATTTTATTTAATATAATTATTTTTATTTTATTTTGTAGAAGGATAATATTATTTTATTTTTTTAGTTTTTTATTTTAAGCTAAAATAAAATTATTTTATTATTTTATAATAAATTGTAATTTTATATTATTTTTTTATTATAAAAATATATATTTTTATATTATTTTATTATTATTAAAAAATATGATATAAAGATAATAAGTAAAAAAAATAATATAAATAGATATAAAGTTTGGTTTGGTGGTTATGTTGTTTATAAAAGTCATCTTCTTGCCCGGGTTCGAAGGTGATCGTAGGCATTTTTCCACAAATTAAAGGAGTTAGGTTGGTCAGTCGAGCGATGAGTCAGCGGGGGCTGACTGGAGCACAATTTTTTTTTTGAGAAGTTTAAAATCAGCAACGGACTCAGTCCGTCGCTCCTTTTTTTATTTTCTTATTTTTTTTAGCAACGGATTTTTTTTCCGTCATTGATATTAGAGACAGAAAAAAATTCGTCGCTGATATTTAGCGGGATCACTATCAGCGATGGATTTAGTGACGGAAAAAATATCGCAATACCCTTCAACAACGGAAAATGGACTTTCAGCGATGGATTTTTAGTTCATTTTCTAGTAGTATGACTTAGGCTTGAACATTCATTAGATTTTTCTAAGTGTAGATAATACAAGTCAGCTTGTGAACTAGAGTGAGTCGACTTGAGCTTAAGCACTTGTGCCGTGAGTCACACTTATGTCCAATATTCTTAAATATTTCTAAGTGTCAAAGCTGTAGATTGACTTAGAATATATATAGGTTGATTTATACTTAAGCTTACTTGAGATTTTCCCAAGTTAATTTTATGTTTTATTTTCACAAATAATGCTAAGTATTAACATGGCAAGTCGACTTGTTGTTCTATTTAGTCGATTTGAAGTTATGCAATTTCACTGATTGTCTAAGTCTCACCAATGCAAGTTGACCTATGGAAGGCATAGGTCGACTTGTCTGTTTGTTTACTTATTTTCTTTCCTTAAGTCAACTCATGTTTTTAGTAGGCTGACTTGTTCTGTCTTAGTCTAATTTTCAATCATAAAATTTTCAAATTTTTGGTTGTCATATTTAAAATTTTGACTATTAGAAGTTCAAGATTTTTAATTCTCAAATTGCTTTGTTGTTCAAGTCGAGTTATGCTATATGTAGGTTGACTTGTTCTTTAAACTCAACTTTAGTCTTTTTCACAAAATATTTATCTAGTTGACTTGACTAACCCACTATCTAAATTAAGAAGATTTATGCTTCTCGATGAATTGACTTATTCCTACTAGAGTCGATTTGAGTAACTTTCTATCTAAATTTAAATGTTGATCTTTACTTAGCAAGACAACTTGTTATTTTTGTGAGTCAACTTGTTCAAGTCTGCAACTTAGACAATGACTTTACACATTCTTAGACTTGTTTTAATTTCTTCCAAGTTAATCTTTTATAAATTTAATTATTTTTACTTCAGTATTGAGTATATTAGCTATTGATGATGATAAAAGAATTTGAATTAAAAAAACATAAGAAAAATAGAAAGAATAGAATTTGAAAATTCACAGACCTACAGAAGTATGTCAAGCTGACTATATCTAAATGCATATATGTCCACCTATTTTAAGTCTCATGTCGATCAATTGAGCAAAATTTGAATCGATTAGAAAACATGTTGCCCTATCCAAATCTCATGTCGCCATGAATGAAACCAAAACACAAATTTTTCTAAGTGACACTATGTCGACATACCTAAAAAAATGTCAACCCAAATAAGACTTAATGCTTTCTTGTTGTCTTAACCAAAAACCTATCGCAAAACCTACAAATTGGTCAACATATTCAATAAAATTGATCGACATGTGACTCATGTCAAATTGATCACTTTAAATGTCGACATGTCCATGTGCAAGTCTACCAATTTTAGTCCACAGGTCACCAATTTAAAACATGTCAACCTAATTACTTTTACATGTCAACCTATCCTCTTCATGTCAACCTATTTGAGTTCTCAAGTCTACCAATTTAAATCCTGAGTCGACTCATTAATCCATATATTGACAAGAAGCTTAATAAAAAAATAAAGAAGGTCGACACACCTGACAACTTGTCGACCTGTTTCATTTTTCCTTAAGAATCACACGACGATCTCTATCCAAAATATGTCGACCCACCTTCATATGTCATTCAATACAAATATATCATGTCCACCAATTTTATCTTTAAACAGGATAATGTCGAGTTGAAAACTTAATGTGTTGACAAAGTCTTTTAGTTCTTAACATAAGCGATGTCGATGCCCCAATATAATTATGTCAACACACTAAACAATGTTGACCAATATCAGTACACTATGTCCACCGATTAATATTGGAACAGAACCATGTCGACTTAAAATTTTAAATATTTCGACATCACCTTTAATAGAAAAGCATAAGAAGTTCAATACAATATTGTTCAATTCGATTGGGAATATAAAATTGGTCGATATGCTCATATAAATTTGTCGACAAGTCAAACTTGTCGACCTGATATATTAATATATCGATCTGACCAGTAAATTTGCAACACAAAAAATTTGAATCCTAGACGATGTGCTCTTTAAACTTATCAACATAAAAAATGTCAGAAACTAGATTTCAAAAATGGTATGAACAGAACGGTGACTTTCTCCTGATTTATTTGTTTATCTTTTTTTTTTTTTATCAAAGACCAGTGTTTAAGTGCAACAAGAACTTCTTTTAATTGGTAGAAGAAAAGTGCTGTCAGTAGAAAAATGAAAAATTCAGTACGAAATGAGGAACGGCTGTAAAACATTTAGTAACAAACATTAATAGGTAGTGTTCGAACTCAACCACACAATGGCTCTCTTTAACACCGCAGTAAATATCAGAGAGATGGAAGATGAAAGTGTGAATGCTCTATTGAAGATTTGAACTACCACGAACTTATTACATGTTTTACACTCATTTTTATTACAATTTCCTATAAGCAGCAAATTTGTCTAATATGAGGACTCAAGTCTTATATCTTAGACCTTTTACTCTTACTTGTATTGAGATTTTAAAAGACTAGTGAGTGTGTCACAGTCTTGGGTTTAGAGAGAGAAAGAGTGAGTCAACCTATGTTGGGTTAGGAAATAAGTGTTTGAGAGTAACATTGTAAAGGTCCAACTTGAACCTGGAGAAACTGCAATCTCCTCTATTGGGATACCTTCCGTCAAACAAGATTCCACCGAATGCATCTCTAATCTTCTGCTAGCCCTTTGAAAGGACTCTCGACAAGTAGCTGTACCCCGAGGGCACTCTTTTACTCCCTGTAACTTTGGGGATACCACCCAACCATGCTACCACCATGACCGACTTCAGTATGGTTAAACTGCCATCTCTATATAATACTATCTTGGGTTGTCTTGGTTTAAAGGATTTAGAAGCCTTCTGAGTATAAAACATATGAATATCAAGTTCAGAATGCCTTTAGGCATTGCAATGCTTACTTGCGATCTTGATCCCCTAGGCACCTTCGCACTGGAGAAGGAAAGAAATAATCTCACTATTGATACTATGGAATTTAGAGATAACATTGAGCAGTTTGCTAAACTTAAACCTAGTGAGAAAGTGATTGAGATTCAGATCATAGATGTTCCTAGCTAGATTGTTCAAATCAGAACCCATTTGTTAACTTTTCTTCAAGATACTATAACTGAGTGCTTGCGACGACACTCTAACTTCTTATCATGATCTCTTATAGACATGTCAGGAATACACCTCTTAGTAATCATACACAAATTGATAGTAGATCCCAGCCGCAAGCTTGTAAAACAGAAGAAGAGAGTGTTCATGCAAGAACGACAATGAGCGATACAAAAGGAAGTATAACAATTACTGGCGGCAAATTTCATCAAAGATGTGAAATACCCCAAATAGATAGAAAATGTGATCATGGTGAAAAAAGCTAACGGCAAGTAGGAATGTGTGTTAACTTTATCGACCTCAATAAGGTATACCCAAAAAACAGTTATCAACTTCTGAACATCAACAAGCTCATAGATAATTCATCAAGACATCAACTCCTAAGTTTTGTGGACACGAACTATGGGCTACAATCAAGTTTGCATGGCCCCCAAAGATGAAGAGAAAACTTAAGTTCATTGCAGAATTTGGCATATACTTTTACAAGGTCATGCCTTTTAACATGAAGAATGTGGGAGAAATCTTCCAACACTTCATCAACAAAGTATTTAGCAAGCAGCTCGGCAGAAATGTTGAAACTTATGTAGGCGACATGCTTGTCAATACCACCAGCTTGATGACCTACGTTGCAGATCTTAAGGAAACATTTGGAATGTTATAATATCTAGCTAAACCCAGCCAAATGTACCTTCAGTATTACTTTAAGCAAGTTCTTGGGCTTCTTGATCACCAACTGAGGGATCAAAGACAATCTAGAAAAGATTCAGGCAATCTTAGACATGGCCCCACCTAGAACATTGAAGGAGATGCAATGCCTCACTGGATGGATTGTGGCCCTAAGTCGGTTTATGTTAAAGGTGGGAGAAAGGTACAAGCCCTTCTTCGACGCCTTAAAGAAGTCAGAAAAATTCACATGAATACCCGAGTGTCAAGTAGCCTTCGATAAACTTCAAGAGCACCTCTTGTTGCCACCTCTCAACTCTCAGCTTGTCCCTGGTGAGAAATTCTATCTTTACTTCTTTGTATCTAATCGAGCTCTCTGTTCTATGCTCATGAGACAAGATGCTACTATACAAAGAACTGTATATTACGTCATCCGGGTGCTCCAAGAGTCAGAAATCAATTATAGGCCTATCGAGAAGAGGGACACCTCAGGCCGCCTCATCAAGCGGAGCATCAAGTTTGGAGAGTTCAATATTGAGTACCAACCCAGTCCTACCATTAAAGGTCAAGCCTTAGCCAACTTCATCCTTGAATGTACCTTTACAAATCCGGTCGAGCCAACTATCAACAGCCCTCCAGAAGGATGGTCGATTCCTCCAACTCCTCAAGAAGTAGAGTCGAACTCATCTTACTAGGCCCCAAGGACACTCCAAATCAAAATACGTACTTCATTTTGACTTTCAAGCTACCAACAACCAAGCTAAATATGAAGCACTATTGACAGACTTGCAAATAGTGGCACTGTTGGGAGCTTGAGACATCCGAGTCTTCACCGATATCCAGTTTGTGGTCAAGTGGATTGAGGGAACATATAATACTAAGGAACCGATGGTAGTGAAATACCTCTGCAAACTTCGGGAAGTAATGAGCAAGTTCAACAAAGTTGACATACAACAGATTTTTAGATCCGAGAATGTTAGAGTTGACATGCTCTCCAAGCTCACAAGTTTGGACTTTATCGTAACCAGTCACACAGTCTATATCTAGAGTCTCATTTACCTCAGCATTGGAGAAACTAGCACAGTTCGGTAGCCGATGGCACACCATGTTGGAAAGATCCAATCGGCCTATCATAGAAGCGGTTAATTGTTGGATTCCATTCAAGAGGCAATAAATATAAAGCGTAGAGCTGCACATTACGTTATCATCGATGGAGCACTCTATAAGAAGTTCTTTACTCACCCTATCTCAAGGGTCTGACAGCTAAGGAAGGAGACTACGTTTTCAAAGAAATCCACGAAGGGATATGTGGCAATCATTTGGGCGTTTCGAATCTAGCTAGCAAAGCCTTATGACAAGGATACTACTAGCCTACCATAAGGACTGACATGGAGACTTATGTCAAACGATGCGATAAATGTTAACATTTCTCCTTGGTGTCTCACTAACATCCTTTGAGCTCTGTCCACTTGCAAGTCCATGGTCATTCGCATAATGGGGGATGGACATATTACGATAGTTTCCAAAGGCCATTGGATAGCGGAAGTTCCTTATTGTTGCCATAAACTACTTTACTAAGTAGGTGCACGCCAAACTATTGGCTTAGATAATAGCAGGCAAGATCCAAATATTTATATGGACATCCATCATGACCAGCTTCGGACTACCTCATGTCCTTATTACTAATAATGACAAATAGTTCGATAAAAGAACTTCCAGGAGTTCTGCAGCAAACTCGAGATTTAGCATCCCTTTATCTCTATTCTTATCTACAAGTAAACAACCTCGCTGAAGTGACCAACAAAACTATCCTCTAAGGACTCAATAAAACCAGGGAACTTAGTCATGCGAAGAGTAGAGGTGACAGGATAGCCACAACATGGAGGAAAACTTACACCGAACTGGGAAGATCCATACCGAGTACGCTCGAAGTTCATCTAGGGACATATCAGCTCCGTCACTTAGATGGTTTCATTGTTCTGAGAACACAGAACTCAAACAACTTATGCGTCTACTATGAGCAATTCTTGTCATTTTTCCAATTTTGATACATGCTGTGCTTCATCAGCAATAACATTATTCTCTTACATAATATTGTATATGGGGCCTCTGTACCCATGGATCTCTATTCCGTTACCTTATTCATTGTAGGACTATCTCTCGATTTTGCACATTACTTGGGTTCCACACCCATCCTAACCAACATTCGGGATCTAACTTCCAAGCAAATAGCTTCACTATCTCTTGGCTCCACATTTCACATGGGTTCCATACATATCCTAGCCAACATATGAGATCTAACTTCCGAGCGAGTGACTCCCATTATCTCTCAGCTTCACACCTCATATGGATTCCGTACCCATCCAAGCAAACATACGGGATTTAACTCTTGAACGAGTGGTTACCATTATCTCTCGACTTCATGCCTCACAAGGGTTCCACATCTATCTTAGCCAACATATGTGATCTAACTCTTGAGCAGGTGGCTCCCACTATCCCTTGGCTCCATGCCTTATATAGGTTCTGCACCTACTCTTGTAGTTTTCACCTCTCAAATGCCTCGCGCAGGTATAGATGTTTACGCTCTATTAGCTCTATGTCCTATGCAGATCCTAGCCGGACGCGATACTCAGTCTCTCTTATACACCTTACTCATCTGTCGATTTTATGCCTCTCGCATGATCTCTCGATTAAGGTACAATCGGAAGAATGCTAAGCTCCAGTCTTTTATCTCGACACATAATCAAGTAACAAAATATAACAATGACAAAGAAAAAAGTCATCTACTCATTTATTCATCCAAATTCTTGTACATGTTAGAATTTATACAAACGGAAGTAAAAACAACAAGGATATTTAACTTCGGCACATGATGTTTACATATCAAGAGTACAAAGTTGGGAAGATAGAAATGCAAAGGAAATAAAATATAGAAGGTGGAAATTGCGGAGAATGAGAAGGATAGGCTGCATCAAGGTGCTCCTCCTTCCTTGATTCCTTCTTTATCTTAAGTCTATGCCTTATCGAATAGGTTCGCTCCCGACTCCACCTTCATGTATTTCATTCCCCTGTTCTCTTCACTCCTTGACCTAGGGAACGCTGGCAACCCTCAATTATCAGTGACCTATTGCACCTAGTATCCAACCATTCCCCTATGATCTTGTAGGGGGCAACGCTTCTACCTTCCAAAGGACTCGTGAAAGGAAGGGGAGTGTCTCACCCACTGCAAAGTCCCTTGAAACCCCGATGCAAGCCATCACGACAAATTCTTCATGAATGTCGTGATGGAATCTTGTATTCGTAGTTTTCCTACTGATGGAATCTTGCATCGACAGTCTTCATACCCTTACCGCAACTACGCTATACAACCTTAACTCGCAAAAAGCCTTCCACAACATTATGCTAATGGCTGGATGCAGAAGAATACCATATAAAAGCCCTCATTCCTAAACTCATCAATACTAAAATATTATGGATTCAGAATCCCCTGCTATCTTTATTTTTCACAAATTTAACCACCGACGGATCAAAACATAACCCATAACTTCATCTCACACAACAGATGGACGAAACTCCAACAACTACCCTTATTATTTATAGCCATAGGAGGCGTATCAAACACGACTCTCAGCAATCGAAGTTGCATGCTACAAAACTGAAATATTGCATTTAATGTAACACTCGTATCTTCTCCACTTGCACACAACCATTCCACTGTCATGCCCTTTCCGCTTCATAACTTTTTAAGCCACTGATATTTATTGTATTTAATACTCACTATTGAGTCCTTCCACTTACTTAAAACTACTATGCTTTCACACCCATCCAATTTCCTAATTCTTTCAACTCTAGCTCTACTCCTAATGCCATTTCTCCAAAACGACATTCGGAGTGGGACAAATGATGGTACATGGTCCGATAGCCTATTATCATGAGATCTCAGTTGAAGCCTCAGCAAGCCCATAATCATAAAGCCGGTGAACTTTTAAGTGGCCTCTTGGTAAACCCTCATATACTCTAGGTACTTGTTCGGTCAAAGTCTCTCTCAGCATAACATTCTCTTATCGTTATCCATCCAGGCCACTAGCCTTACTTCTCTCCATGCGTTGCTCGGACCTTCGGACCTTCCGACCTCTCAGTCCGTGCAGAGATACTTCCTCTTATGCGATAGGTCTAAATCATAATTACATAATAAGGAAAGAAATCTTTAATAACTTTAAACCTTCCTTGATTCAATACTAGTTTACCATGATCTCTATAAATTAGGAAGTAAATCTCCTAATCACGGAAACTTTCCTGATCTCTATGACAACTGGAACTTTCTTATCTTAGAATATTTCGAATCTATAGAAAATCTACAATTACGATGCTTGCAATTTCAGAAGATCTCCAGTAATCTCCCCGCAAGGTAAGTAGGGTTTTTACACCACTAATTACATATGGGACTTACCGCATATGCTATATAACTATGCAGAGGTAACCTGTCGGGTATGCATACTCTTATTCTATATAGAACACACAAGACTACACAGAGTTCAGACTCTTTTAGTATTTCATTCTCCTTTACCGCTTTTCTGACTTGAGCGTTGGAGTTTCCTCCGTCGGATCCATCGTAGGTGGGTTTTTTGTAAGTCTAATTTCTGAAGACAATTCAGCAGACACGACATCACTAATTCCCCATTTGAGCTTGAAGAGCGATTTACCATGGAGTCGATTTTGGATTCAACAATTAAAGTCATTGAAATTGTTGCAGCAAAGCTTATCGACATCCACAATAAATCATTAATAGATGTAATCAATATGTCAAAAGTACAAATTCAAAATTTTAATTGAGAATCTACCATAAAATAAGACCACTATCTAAAAAAATGTTTCCCTCTAATTAAAGCTCATGCACTTGTTCACAATGGATTAAAAAGACCAAAAGTCTACTTTCATTCATGAAACAAGAGAAGAAAAATTAATTTCTTCTTAAAATGGAAACCTACGAGAATAATAGCAAGTTTTCTCGATCTGTGCTTTAAAAAAAATATCATCCCCTCTAAAAAGAAGATAAAAAGTCACTTTCATTCATTAAACAAGAGAGAAGAAATTAATTTATCCTTAAAATAAAATACCCAAAAAAATAATAGTAAAATTCCTGAATCCATGCACCAAAAATGTCATGCAAGGTTTTGTGATTCCTAATACACGTCAAATATTTGAAAACTATCTTGTTAAGATAGAATTAGATATCATCATTACTCTCGTCTGCTTTACAACTCATTAAAATTGTTACAGCTACACATATCGATATCAACAATAAAAAATCAACATTTAAAAAGGACAAATTCAATTTTTTGTCACATATCTACAAAAAAAAGACAACTAATTACAAAAAATAGATATTTTCTTCTTATTATATTTTATCCACTCTTAGTTTGAAATGAAAAAAAATTGTTAAAAGTATATTTTCATTCATAAAATAATAGAAGGGAAATTAATTTCTCATAAAGACAAAAAGGCCCACAACAAGAATAGCGAGATTTTTCATACATTCAACCAAAATGTCATCTAAATTATTGTGATTTGTAATACCCTTTTTCTTTTTGAAAATTGTCACATTAACATAGAATTAGATATGATGGTCACTATCCCTCAAGGACAGTTCAAGCAGTAGAGACTTCCCGCTTCCATCTTCGCTTCTCCGATTCTATGCAACTTGATTGCATTTTCTTGTACCATAAAAAAAGATATGATGATCACTATATTCGTTTACAAGTCATTGAAATTGTTACAGTAAAACATTTCGATATCTACAATAATAATTAATATTATATCTCCTTGTACAAAAAAAAAAAGATATGATGATCACTCTTATTAGTTTACAAATTATTGAAATTGTTACATACTGTAATAATTAATAATAAAAACAACATTTCCAAAATATAGGTTAAGATTTGTTTTTCACGTATCTACTAGAAAAGAAGACAAATAGGTATCCAAAATTAAATGGTTCTGTCTTATTAAACTCTATTGATTCTCCCTTTATTTATGATAAAAAATGCCAATAATTCTTTTTCATTCATTAAATAAAAATCTCATCCAAACTATTGTAATTCCTAATACACATTTGTTGTTTGAAATTTATCACATTAACTTGGAATTAGATATCATCATCATGCTCATCTAGTTTAACTCATTAAAATTGTTGCAAACAAGCATATCAATATTCATTATAATTTATTAATAAAAAATCATCTCCAAAGTAAAAATTTGATTTTATTTGCCGCTAATCTACCAAAAATGGAGACAACTAAATAACCAAGAGAACCAAAATTAATTTCTCCTAGAAAATAAAACACGTGACAAAAATAACAAGATTCCTCAATCCATTTACCAAAAATGTTATCCAAGATGTTTGCTTCCTAATACACATTTTTTGTTTGAAAATTGTAGTATAAACACAAAATTAGATATTGTTTTCACTATGGTCTAATTTACAACTTACTAGAATTATGGTAGCTAATCATATCGGCTTCGAGAATAAATAATTAATAAGAAAATCAATATTTTCAAAGTACAACGTCAAATTTACCTTGTGGTCTATCTACCGAAAAAGAAGACAGTTAAGTATACAAAAAGAAAAATTATTTTCCACATATTAAACTCTATCCACACTATGATCACAATAGAAAAATAAGACCAAAAGTCTATTTTCATTCATGAAACAAGAAATTAATTTGATATCTCCTAAAATTAGAAAACCCACAAGAATAACAAGATTTTTCTACCTACATACCAAGAATGTAATTCAAGTTGTATTGGTTCTTGACACACATTTGTTATTTGAAAATTATAACATTAATATAGAACTAGATATCATCGTCACTCTGATCGAATTTACAACTCATTGAAATTCTTGCAGCTAAGCGTATTGACATCCCAAATAAATAATTAACAAAAAATCAGCATTTTCAAAATATTAATTCAAATTTTATTAACCATGTATCCACTGAAAAAGAAGACAAATAAGTACCTAAAAAGATAGTTTCCTTATTTTTAAAGTATCACAGTAAAAAAAAATGTCAAAAGTCCATTTTCATTCATGAGCAAGAGGGGAGCAATTAATTTTGTTCTAAAAATGGAAAACTGATAACTGGAATAACAAGATTTCTCCTTGCATGTATCAGAAATGTCATCCAAGTTATTGTGGTTCCTAATATACGATATTGTGCAAAAACTGCCTTGAACATTGGAAGTCAAAAGTCGTCTTCAAATGATGAAAAACCCATGAAGAAACCGGAAATGATGTGATGACGTAAAATAAATTTGTTGTTTATGCAAATATAAATCTTCTTTTTGTTTATTGTGATAGATAGCTAACATATTATGTATAGAAAAAATAAAGAGATGGTTTTGGAGATTGTAGATTTTAAAGTGGCGGTTGTGGAAGAGAAAAAAAATGGTTGGTGTAAAAATTTTAGGAAAATTGAAATGTATTTAAAATTTATATGCATTGATAATTATATTCTTTACATTGCACTATGTTCAAAAATCCCCCCCCCCCCAAAATGATGAACAAATTTATCAACTTTCAAAAATATAATTAGGTTGCTAAATGAATAAATTTTATAAAAGAGAAATCTTAATTTGGAAAAAGAATAAATTTTTAAAAAGTTTTTTCATGGAAAATTTTAGTTTAGCATGGAAAAATTATACATTTCCTTATTAATAATTTAGTTCAAATAATAAACAAAGAGAGGAATCTAATGCAAATTACTAAATAGGGAAATTAAACAATCAAAGAAGTATGCACTTAATTTTTATAAGGAAAAAATAAATTAGGAGAAAGAAATGTTACCTTTTTATTTTACGAATCATAGATAATTTGTTGGATTTAGCTGTTTGTACCACGATGATATACTTGAGCCTCCTATGAACATAATATAATCTACATGAATTTCTCGCAAACGACCTCCAATTAAGCTTCTTTCTTTTCCGAATCCTATTCACTCGTCAGATTGATCAATCGAATACCTTTTATTATGTATAGAAAGTTATTCTAAAACTATTTTGTGTTTAATTAATTTAGAAGAATAAAACTCTAGAATGAGTCCTTGAGAGATACTTGGGGGTAGGGGAAAAAATGCAAGCAAATTTATGTATAAAACCAACCATTTTATTTTTTTTCTAAATTTTGAGCAAATAAAAAACTCCCTAAAACTTTCAATGATTACGAGACTAAAAAAATAAAATGTTTCATTCTAGTCTTGGCCATGTCTTAGTCTAGTTTTCGAAAGTCGATCACTCTCTTTAATTTTTTTTCCTTTTCTAATTAACTTCCTGCAAAATTTTTCTTACAATAGACGAGTAATTAATATAATTAGAATATTAGAGTAGAGAAGTGATAGCAATAATTTTGTATATTTGAATTATATTATTTTAGCCTTTATTTATAAATTTTAGAACTGTTCTAAATCTTATTTTGTGATATTTTACTAATTAAATTCATGAATTTTGTTTTAGAAAATATTTGGTTTAATTAAGAAAATTCAGATTAGATAAACAGTTGTCAATATTTTAGGTTTATCTCTCTACTCTAATATACGATTGAGCTAATACTTGTTGCATTGGATACAAGACTTCAAGGCCAACAATCTTGTGAAGAGCTTAGAAGTTAATTTGGGTAAGAAGATATCCAAAATTGAAAAGAAATTGTTACAGTGTTGAAAGTCTAGTCGTTACTGAAGAGAGAAATCAATCGAATTTATATAATGGAAGATTTTTTTGGATAAAGTTGCTTAAAACTTCAATAGTTTTCAAAATCAAGGATAAAGATAAAGTTTTCAAATTTTGAAAAAGTAAAAAAATAATATTTATCATCACAAAAACAAGTTTCTAACTCAAAGAGAAAAACCAAGTTTTTAAAAACTCGTGACCTTTTGATTTAGAGTTTTAGTCCTATAAATAAAAGCACCTTTAGGGTAAAAGAGACGACTTTCTCCACACATAATTCTTTGTTTTTTCTTTAACATGTATAGCTTATTTTGTTGTTTTTAGAACACGTTAGATTCTATTTTTTAATTAGTTATATGGACTTAATTTATTTCTTTCTCTTAAGTTTTATTGGTAAGGTGGTCTTTGAAAACAACTCTAAGGGGAAGATTATTAGCATTGGGAGCATAAGTCTGTCATCCACCCAAATTAAGGATGTGTTATTAGTTAAAGGATTGAAATATAATCTATTTAGCATCAGTCAATTATGTGACAAGGTTTACATTGTTGTCTTTGATTATGGTTACTATGAAATTATAGATAAACTAAGAAAAGAAGAAAAATTTAAAGATAATAGACAAGAAATTATATATGTTATTAACTTAAATAATATAAGAGGAGTAGAAGAAGTATGTCTAATAGCAATAGAGAATGATAATGTTTGATTATAGTATAAGAGATTAGGACAAACAAACATGGATCTAATATCCAAATTAGTTACAAAAGATATAGTGAATGGTTTACCAAAACTAAAGTATGAGAAACATAAACTTTGTGATACTTGTATGAAAGGAAAACATATCAAGTCTTCATTCAAATTTAAGAACATAGTCTCTATAACTTGGCCACAAGAATTACTACATATAAACTTATTTGGACCAACTAAAGTTTTGTAGGAAAGCACTGCAGCTTTGTAGTTATAGATGATTGCTCTAGATACAATTAGGTACTTTTCTTAATTAGAAAAGAAGAAGCTAGTAATGCATTCATTAAGATGTGTAAAAAAATCCAAAATGAGAAAGGTTGAACAATTAAAAACACTAGAAGTGACCATAGAAAAGAATTCAAAAATAGGCAAATGCAAGATTATTGTAATGAAAATAGAATTGATAACAATTTTTCTGTAACTAGAACTCCACAGCAAAAAGGAGTTCTGGAAAGAAAGAATAGAATTCTAGAGAAAATAGTTATAACTATGTTATGTAAAAATAATTTAGTCAGACATTTCTATGCATAAGCTGTGAATATGGCTTGCTACATCCTTAATAGAGCGTTAATTAAACCAATCCTAAAAAAAATACCCTATGAACTCTATAAGGGTAAGAAGCCTAACATAACATATTTTCATATGTTTGGATATAAATGATATGTTCTAAACAATAGAAATGATAACTTAGAAAAATTTGATATCAAAAGTGATGAGATTTTCTTAGGATTCTCAACCAATAGTAAAATTTATAGAGTTTATAACAAGAGAATAATAACAATAAAAGAGTCAATTTATGTATAATTTGATGAGAGTGATCTCTTAAGTAAAAAGAGTTTTGATAATGATGAAATAAAAATAGAACCTATAATAAAACAAAAAGAAATAGAAAGTGAAAACATTAAAGAAGTGACTAAAAAGGAAGAAAAGATTCTCATAAATGAAGAGAGAAATCAAATTTCCTACAGTGAGAAAGAATGTGAATCTAAAGAATGTAACTGGAAATATATAATCAGAAATAAAGACTAGATCAGCAGTGCAAAATCAATTTGAATTCATAACCTTCATTTCCAAATAGAACCTAAGAACATAAATGAGGTATTAGATAATGAAAATTAGATTTTAACTTTAGAGGAAGAGATAAATCAGTTTGAAAGAAATGAAGTATAGGACTTAGTTTCTAATCCCAAGTATCAATCCGTGACATGAACTAAATGGGTGTTTAGGAACAAATTAGATAAAAATGACACAATTACTAGGAATAAAATAAGATTAGTGGTTCAAAAATATAGTCAAGAAGAAGAGATAGATTACAATGAGCCTCCGTAACTAGACTAGAAACCGTTAGACTGCTACTTGCTATTGTTTGTTTCGTAAACTTCAAATTATACCAAATGGACATTAAAAGTAAATTCTCGAATGGTGTAATTAATGAAACAGTATCTATAGAACAACCTTCTAGATTTGAATATCCAAAATATCCAGACCATATATTCAAACTTTTCAAAGTTTTGCATGGTCTTAAACAAGTTCAGGCTTTACAACTTCTTAATTGAAAATGAATTTGAAAAATGCAAATTTGACATAACCTTGTTTACTAAAAGGAAAGGGAAAGAAATCTATCGTTCAGATTTATATGGATGACATAATATTTGGGGCAAAAAATGAAAACCTTTGTCAAGAGTTTGCTTAGACTATATATGTTGAGTTTGAAATGAGTATGATTGAAGAATTGAATTATTTCCTATGACTATAGATCAAGCAAATTGAAAAAAGAATATTTATTAATCAACCAAAGTTTGCTAAAGAACTAACTAAGAGATTTGGACTAGGAGTTGTAAAATGATATGCTATACCAATGAGCACCTCAGTCCAGCTAGATAAAGATAAAGAAGGAAAGTCAGTATGCTCAAAGTTTTATAAGAGTATGATAGGTTCCTTGCTCTACTTACTGCCTCTAGGCCAGACATTCTATATTGTATGCTTGTGTGTTAGATTTCAAACTAGTCGAAAAGAGTCACACTTGATGGCAGTAAAGAGAATTTTTAGATATTTAAAGGACATATGTAACTTAAGATTATAGTGTGATAGGAACTCTTCATTTGAGTTGTATGAATTTTCAGATGTTGATTTTGTAGGGCGTAAGTTAGATGGAAAGAACATAAGAAGCTTGCGATTTCTTTACGAGTATACTAGTTTCATAGTTATCTAGGAAATAAAATAGTATTGTCACTTCTACCACAGAAGCAAAGTATATACTACTAGATAATATTGTGTTCAAATCTTTTGGATCAAGTTTCAATTCTAGGATTATAACTTAAATTTGGAATGTATTCCTATAAAAATAGATAACACAATTACTATAAATTTAACAAAGAACCCGGTACATCACTATAGGACTAAGCACATTGAGATTAGAAATCATTTCATTAGGGATCATGTGCTTAAAAATGATCTTATCCTTGGGTACATAGAGACAAAATAGCATATTGCATATATATTCACATAACCATTGGATAGGGAGAAATTTTGTAATTTGAGAAAGGAATTGTGCATGATGGAATGAATTTCAATACTTAAATTGCCTAAAATTAATCAAAATATATGTTGAGAATGTATGTGTGTGTGTGAAATAAATGAAATTATAAATGAATTTCTAAAATCTAACAAAATTGATATTTTTCTTGAGTATTCACTTCATCATAAGCTACTCTTTACACTCACAATTTTATCCTCTCTAATTCAAGTTTGATATTTTTCTTTTATTTACTCATTTTAGTCTTATTGATGTAATAGGTTAAACATTATGTTTATTTGATACAATTGAGTATGGTTTTAAATTAATGAATGCTTATGTGTCTCTTGTATTGGTGTATGCATTGATGAAATTTCATGTGCATAAGCAAAACAAAATGGGGAGAAGGATAATAGTAGAGAAAAATATCTATGATTATATCATGAGTGTCTACTTGTATGGCATAAAATGTACTACATTGAAACTCTGTCTTTAGCACATCTAATGACTATATCATAAGCAAAACATGAGTGTCTGCTTAGTTTTGAATGATTAATTGAATGTCATATTTGCATTAAAACTATATGTGCATATTAAAGTCTAGAAGTTAAAAAAAAGAAGTAGAAGTTTGGTTGAACATACTTTTCGAGTATGATTTGTGGATGTAGTTAAATGTGAAGAGAAGTATAGATAAATATGCTTGAATGGATTGGTATCAAGAATGGATGAATATAGATTATGGAGAGTTATATATATATATATATATATGATTATATCATATATGATCAATTAAGAGTATTTAATGGTTTAGCCCTACCCTTCTTTTGTTGATGATAAAAAGGGGGAGAAAAGTAAGCCATATAGCAATGGCTTGCATAGAAAAATATGTAAATAGCAATAGCTTGTTGAGAAAAATAAGCATATAGCAATGGTTTGTTGAGAAATGTACAGAAAAATAAACATATAAAATAGCTTGCTGAGAAAACTAATACATATAACAAAACTATTTTGCTAAAAAAAAAAAAAAACCCTAAGGCAAAGACATGGACATACCGATAGCAATGACATGTTCTAAGTATAGATTAAGGGAGAGAATTCCAAATATCTTAGATGATGACAGTATAGGTTGATAGGAGGAGAAATATACATGCTTATAGTTGAATTATTGGTTGGTTAACCGCACTTTGTTGACAACAAAAAGAGAGAGAGTGAGGGGTAAGTAGCACTGGGTGTATAAAGTCTAAATATGAATGAATAAAGTATAAATGTAGTTTGAGGAATTTTTTGACAGTTTAGACGTTGTGGGCACTTGTTATGGGAGAGCTTAGTTCCAAAATTTTCAATTTTTGTTCAATCTTTCAAAAGTTTTATCATTATTAAAAAGAGAAAAATTATTGAGTAAAATAGGTTTTAATGATGATCAAATGTAAATTAGAGCGATTAGGGTTAACTAAATAAGACTTTAGAAGCTTAGAAAATTTGGTAGAACCAAATTCAACATAAAGAAATCGAACTGCATAAAAGAGAAGTTGACCTACACTTTTGAATTGCCTTAGACCTAGTTAAGGATATCGACATACCTTTAGAACAAGTCAATTTATTAGATCATTAAGTCAACCCAACTTTGAGATGTAGTTGACTTAAGATTAAAAATTTTGAAAACAAAGTATAAAACATCATAAGTCGACCTGGAAAGATAGACAAGTCGAACTGATGAAATCAAGTCACAAAAGTTAGTTTCTAAAAATAGACAAATCAACATGTATGAGAGACCAAGTCAACCTGAGGTATATCAACCTCAGAAGATCAACTCTGCACAATGATAAGTCAACCTTAAAGAAGCATAAGTCTACTTAGTAAGAAAGGTAAGTCAATCTAGGAACATAATGAGTCGATCTGCTTAAGTCTGTTATCAAAAACCTTGTCTGAAAGAAACAAAATACCACTACTTTGTCTGCATTTATCCTATTCATGGATAAAGTCAACATAGGAAGAGAATAATTCAACTTAGTAAGAAAGTTTAGTCGATCTAGGAGAATAATGAGTTGACTTGGGCAAGTCTGCTCTCAGAAATGAAACTCTATAAAATGTTAAGTTGACTTGAGAGATAAGATAAGTCAACCTAACCATTCATGCCTTATAAATTTTAACTCTGAAACACATTAAGTCGACTTTAGAGAAGCATAAGCCGACCTAGTAAGATTTGTAAGTTGACTTAGAAGAATAATAAGTCAACTTGACGACCTGTGAAACCTAATCTGGAACAAGCAAAGTACTAGTACTTTGCTTGTATTATCATAAAGTCGACCTAAAGAGAGAACAAATTGACACAATAACTAAAAGAACAATCTAGAGGGGTGAGTAGGTTATTTGATACTTTTTTTAGAGTTTAAGACTTAAAGAGCAGAGAAGAGAATAAAGAGAGTAGAATCGACACAACTCTTTTATAGTGGTTCCATCCTCCTTGATATACGTCCACTCCCAAGTTATACTTAGATTTGTAATCCACTATTTTTTCTCAAAAGTAGTATAGCAACTAGTTTGAATATGTGTTAGTTAAACCTCACCGAGTGTTTAACTCAAACACTCACTACTAGGTTAACATAGATACTAGTAAACTTAACTTGTGTTCTTTGACACAACTAAACTTTTGACTCAGAAAACCCTTTCTTCTGGTCAAATCCTTGAACCATAATGTTCAGATGTAATCTTTGTGGCCCAACACAATACAACTCAAGAAATAAAAGATAAAGTGAAGATCTTTGTACTATTAAGAGCAATAAATATGCCAAAAGGTAGTTTGATCTTCAATTGATGTTGTTTTTATAGCATTTCTTGATGATCTAGCCATTGTATAACATTTAATACTAAATTGTAGCCATCAAGGGCGGTTGAAACTTCATTTATGAGTTGAATAGTTTTTCTAAACAACTAATCGTTACTCACATTGAGTCGACTAGCACTTCTTCACAAGTTGACTGATGTTTGAATTTCTTCAGCTTCTAGCTAAGATAGATTTGATTGTCTCTTTGTAGTGAGTTATCTGCCTCTCTATTCTACTTAGAAATCTAAGCTCAAACTCTAAATTATGTCGACAAAACTATTTTATTGTGTCAAATAACTACTTCTTTACTTAAACTTTGCTCGTCAGTGTTCAATATAAGTCGACTTGCTCTCTTCATGAGTGGACTACTATTTAGTCCTGCTTAATCTTCTAGCCTTTGGAGACTTGGTTACATTGATATGACTATTTTCTTATATCGATATAAGTTTCTGATATTTAATCGTTTTTTCTCCAAGATTAGCGTGAGTTGACTTGGACTTCACGACTGCCTCCTATCCCTACTTATGTGTATATGCATTATGCATTGTGCAAGACAGCTAACAAAAGGTCTAGTGTTAGCTTAGTACATTTTGGCTCAGACTATATTGCATTTGGATCAAAATATTTGGTATTTTGGCTTAATGCTTGTATGGTTTGCTTATACTCATCTAGTGGTGTGTTTAGTATCACATACATGGCCTATACAAGTTGACTTGGGGCGTAGTATGAGTCAGCTTCCTCAAGTATCTTGTGAGCCATTCTATATGTAGGATATCTTATGTCGAGATAACTATTTGCTTGTTTCAACATAACTTCATTCTTACATAGATTTTTATAAGTCCTAGATGGGCAAGTCAATTTGGTGTATGCAGCAAGTCAACTTGTGTTTAGGTTGTGTGGACATAAACTTTCATTTATGTTAACGTAACTCTTGTGTGTCATGCTCTATGTCATATCCAATGCTATGATATGTGTCATGGCTTGTGTCGTAGCTCATGTCGTGTCATGGTATGGCTCATGTCGTGAATTGTGCCATGGCATGTATCTTGTCTTGTGCTAAGTGCATTTCTCTAACTTCTTAATCTAACACATTATTCTCATCATGTGCTTACTATTGCCCATCATTTGTTTATCATCAAAACTCCTTTTGTCAACAGTAATATTTATCCTAAGAACATGATAAGTCGACTAGACAAAATGTGCTAAGAACTCAAAGTTTGAAACACAATTAAGTCGACTTAAGAAGAGGACAAGTCGACTCAGGAACATTTCTAAACCAACCTAGCATAGACACAAGTCGACCCAATGAGATTTTTCAACTAAGTTATGTCGACTTAATGTAAATCCTAAGATGATCCATCAAATAGCATGTCAACCTAGGCTTAACATAAGTTGACTTAGACGAATCATATTAATGTTCAAGCCGACCCAAACAAGAAGATAAGCTGATATACAAGAAAGAATGAAGTGAACAAGTCGACTTAACATTAGTACCAAGTCAACCTACACCGGCTAAAATCCAAAAATCAGTCAACTAAGCATAGAAGAAGTCGACCCATTGTGTGTATTGACTAGTTGTGTAGAAAAATTGTTTAATCATTTAATGTAAGCTTAACCACCTTTAATGGCTACTAAAAAAGCATTCAAAGTTATTAAATGAATTTCAAAGTCTCTATTGCTTTCCATAGCTATAAAAACATCACAAATATTGAAGGAAGTGATACTTTTGGAAGATCTATTGAAAAAGCTTGCACATAACTATAAAAATTCTTCCTCTGTGCTTCATTTATTTTGTTGTATGTTTGGTTTTGAGTTTTAATGTTAAAGTTGGAGTTAAAGTCTCATCTCTTGTAATCTAGTTTCATTTGAAAATTCTTGTAAGAGACTAAGAGAGAGTTATTTCATCTGGGCTTAAAGTATTATATTGAAACATTAGAAATTTGGAGTTTGTTTGTTCCTAAGAAAGGCAAATGATGAATGTTTGTGAAAAATATTTGTAAGGTTTTACTAACATTTAGAAAACTAGTTGTTTTCACTCTTTAGTAAAATAATGGATAAAAAATTCCAGATGAAGTATGAGGGTAGATTTACACTTGGAAGGTGAAACCACGATAAATTCTGTGTAGGGGGAGTGCTATTTAGGTAAAAGTTAAAATACCATTTTCACCAAACCGTTTATTTATATTTTGGATGATTTATTAAGTATTCAATTTGGTTTTGGGTAAAACCAAATTTTAATTAGTTTATTTGGGTAATTATCGGTTCTAATAATTTTTATTTCGATTAAAATGAATTAATTAAAAGTATTATATATATTTTAAATAATTTTTATTTATATAAATATTATTATAATATTATAATTAAAAATTAAAAGAGAAAAAAACCTAAAATTAAAATTAATATAGTGAAAAGTGTACAATTAATGAAATACTTTCATTTTTCATCTTTCTAGTTTCAAATTTTCAATATTCAGTCTATTTTACCACTCTTCTACTCCCAAACATGAGATTCTTACTCACGCTTCTCCCTTTCCTTCTCCCTTTCACTCTTTTCAACTCCCAAAATTTAGTTTATTGAAATTTTGAAATTTAAAATTTTCAAAAATAATATTTGGTGAATAAAATTATGAGTGAATTTTGAATTTTAAAATTACAATTTATAGTTACAGATTGATATAAATGATATATATTATATTTATATAGAGATGAATAGAAAGTAACATTACTTAAAATTTTTTTATAATAAAAGATTTTAATAATTTGGTTAATTTGAATAATCAAATCGAATTAACTGTTTAATTCGATCAAACGAATTGTCAGTTTTTAGTCTATTTGATTAAATTATGATCATGAAAAAATTGCATAATCGAACTAGATTGATTATTCTAATTTTAATTATTTCAGTTATATTTTAACCGAATGCTCACCCCCTAATTTTGTGTATCTTGTTTTTCTTTGACTGTCTCTTCTAATTTTCCTGATCTATTCATAAACCTAAGAAAATCACAAAAAAGTGTCAAAACACCTATTCACACCCTCTAAGTATTATAAATTAGTTCTTTAATATACCATTAAAAGGCTTTCTTTATCTATT
The DNA here is from genome assembly GCA_033439265.1 of Dillenia suffruticosa. Classification (NCBI taxonomy): domain Eukaryota; kingdom Viridiplantae; phylum Streptophyta; class Magnoliopsida; order Dilleniales; family Dilleniaceae; genus Dillenia; species Dillenia suffruticosa. The sequence goes on from JAVTVX010000027.1 coordinate 8,715,282, forward strand.
CATTCAATTCATTCTCAAATATTCCTATAAAAAAATTAAGAATAATAGTCCCAATTCGCAATCATATTTCAATAAATTATCGAGAATTCGTCATTGAAAAACTTCAAACCAAATATCAAATTAGATTGAATTAAATCGTTTTTTCCTAAAACAAATGTCAAAAGCTAAATCAAACTTGGAGGAGGAGATGTAAAGAAAGTATATATCGAATAAACACCATCAACAAATTTTGAACCCAATACCTTAATTACATGGTCTAAGTTCTCCTAAGAAAGCTCTTAGAGGAGTTGCTTACAAGGAAACAAGATCTTCGTTGTTTGTCTTGTCAATAAGCACCAACTTTACAAGAAAAGCGAGAGTTTCTCTACATTTAAGATCACAACCCTTTGAGCCAATAAATCCTTTGTCAAAACCTTTAATACCAACTGATCTGGACTTTTCTTCCTCCAAATTACATGTTTTGCTCTTTTAGCAACTCACCGACTACTCTTCTCTTTTCTTTCTCTATTTTTTCCCCTCCCAGCCTCTCTTTTCTCTCTCTACAACTTACACTCGTAGACTCTCTCTTTCTCACTTCTTTTGTTTCTGTCTCCTTTTCTCTTTTTTTTCTCTTCCACTCTTTCTCATTTTCTATCTTCGCCATGCAAATTGCTAAACATGAAGAGTTGTTGAGGGTATAAGGTAGAACATGAAAAAATTTTTGGACATTAGGGGTAAGAAGGGAATATAAATGTTAGGGATGGAATAAAAAATTGACATTATGTATTTGCGTTCGAATGTGATTTTTAAAATTCACGGGTACTTGACTATAATTGATGTTTAGGGAGATATTTTGTAAATAGACCTAGACTTTAGAGGATTTTTTGTGATTTTAGCTTCACATTTATTAATTAGGAACGTGTTAATTAGAAAATTTATGGTTTTTCTATATTAAACTGAAAATTTTCAATAAAAAATATTAAAATGGTAATTTTTTTCAAATTTGAAAAATTCTCTTTCACAAAACAACAACAACAAACTGGGTATTAATCTAAATATTTGGCGTCGGCCATTTGAGAGACAAATTTGGAGATGAATTAAAAAATAAAATAAAATAAAATACAACTACAAATAAAAATAAAAATACATAAATAAATAAATAAATAAATAAATCTAAAATATGTTGATTTAATTTGTGCGGATTTTTTTATATTACTCATTCCAATCCAATATCATTTTTTCGTCTAAACTTTTAATTATAATATCTTTATAATAACTTGTATCCAAGTTTTCAGTAGTTTATCTCTACATTTTACTAGATCTCTTATATTTAAATTATTGATTCTCCAAACTGGTGTGTATTTGGGTCTTCTTTGCACATACCCAAACCATTTCAGATGACACTTTCGTATTTTATCCATAATTGAACTAATTGTCAACGTATTATAAGTCTTTTCATTCTTAATTTTATCTTTTCTAGTTTTGTCACACATCTACCTAAACATTTTTAGTTCTATTACAACAATTTTTTGTTTTTATTGTTATTTAATAACCAACACTCAAACCATACCATATTGTAGGTCCAACTGTGGTTCTATAGAATTTTTCTTTCAAATGCAATGGTGTCGTGTGATCGTAAAGTACTCTGTATGCCCTTCTTCATTTCATCCGATACATTTGAATCCTATGATTTACATTTTCATCTATATTGTTATCATTTTGAATGATAGAACATAAATATCTAAATAATTCACTTTTAGATACATTTTGTCTATCTAATCTAATCGTTTCTTCATCATTTTGATAACTGTCGCTAAAACTATATTTTATATATTCAGTTTTCGATCTATTTAATCTAAACTTTCTGAATTTCAGTGTGATCCTCCATAACTCTAATTTAACACTATATACTCCCTAATTTTATCAACTAGTACTATATTATTGGTAAAAACGTATACACTATGGAATTTTATTTTGAATATTTTTTGTGATTTCATTTATCATTATTGTAAAAAAATGCGATTTAATGTCGAATCTTGATAGAGTCCAATATTAATGGAAAAGTTATTGCTTAAACCCTCGCAAATTCTTACCTTGGTTATAACTCACTCGTATATATCTTTAATGAGAATAATATATTTTAAGAAAATCCTTTTTTTCATCAGCATCCACCATAATATATCTCTATGAATCTTATCATATATTTTTTTCTAAATCAATGAATACCATATGTAGGTATCTCTTCCATGCTTTATAAATCTTCAGATTTTTCTGACATAAATTCAAATTGATTTTGATACACATTTATCTCTAAACTCAATCTATGCTCTATTACTCACTCATATAGTTTCGTGATATGCCTCATAAATTTAAGTTTTCTATAATTGGAGCAATATTATATATCTCTTTTATTCATATATAACGGTACAATTATACTTTTTCTCTATATTTGGAACATTCACTTAATTTGTCAAATTTTATTGAAAATATCCGTTAATATTATTATACTAAATTCACTCAAATATTTTCACACTTTTATGAGAATATCATTAGATCTTATAATTTTATTATTTTTCATTTTCTTTAAAGCCTTCTTTATTTCATGAGACGAATTTTACGTTTAAAATCTATATCAATCTCTTCTACAGATATCTGATATTTTTTATATCTATTGTAATTTTAATATTAAGGAGATTATCAAAATAATCCCTCCAACGTTTTCTTATATTCTCATTCTTTACAAATATATTATTTGTTTCCCTTTTAATACACCTAATACCATTTACATCTTTTTCCTTATTTTTCCGTAGCTTGGCAATCCTATAGATCTCTCTTTCTCCGTTTTTAATCTCAAATCTCTTGTATAGTTCATTATATGCCTTACTCTTTGAATTTTGGATAATTTTTTCACCTCTTTTTTGGTACTTTTGTATTTTTTATATGTGTTATTACTGTTATTATTTTTAAGATTTTTATAACACTTTCGTTGGGTCTATATTGAAGTTTGTGTTTTTTCGTTCTACTATCATAATTTCTTGCCTATTGGAGCCTAAACCTTCGATACACAAAAAATCTCCATATTTATACTCTTAATATTGGTAGACATCTCTTTCTATATTATTTCTGAATCGTTATTAGTGGATCAATTTGCTACTTAAATTAATTTATCTTTAAACGTCGTTAGCTTTTCTCCTTTCAGGTTCCACATTTAATTCTTGACTCCACAAATAAACGATACTTCTTTTGCCTTTTAGACACACGTATATCTAAAACTATGAGTCTATATTAAGTTGCCACACTCTCCCCTAATTTAACCTTACAATCATTATAGGTCATTCTATTATCCCTCCTAGTGAAAAAGAAATCTATTTGGCTAGTTTAGACCCATTTCTATACGTAACTAAGTGCGTTTCTTTTTTCTTAAAAATAGTATTTACAACTGTTAGATCGAATGTTGTCGTAAATTTTAAAATGGTACCTCTTGTCTCATTTCTACTACCAAATCTAAAGTTTCCATAAACGATTTCGAATCTTTCATTCCTCTCTCCTACATGTCCATTTAAGTCTCATCCAATAAATAATTTCTTTCTATTAGGTATAACTTGTATAAATTTATCTAAATTCTCCCAAAATTATCTTTTACTAATTGCATCTATCTATTTGGGGTGCATACATACTAACTATATTAACTATATTTTCTCCATCTACTAATTTAACAAATATAATTATATTTCCTTTCCTTCTTATCGCTATTACATCAACTAATATATCTTTATGTACAATTATTCATACCTCATTTTTAGTTCTATCTCTACCTGTATACCAAAGTTTATGATCGTAAGACTCTACTACTCTACTTTCTCCCCGACCCACTTAGTTTCTTGAAAACACATGATATAAATTTTCTGTCTATTCATTATTTCTCTTATCTCTCCGAACTTACTAGTTAAAGATCTAATGTTTCAAGTGACTAGGCAAATCATATTTTCATGAAATAACTTAATTACCCACACCCTAGGATCCCCTATTAACTTATCACCACATCCGAGATCCGATGTAACGCGTCACTGAGAGAGGAATGCCCCCAAAATTTTTATATATTTCTCTCTCATTTTCTATTTGACAAAAGATTTTATGTTGACAGTCAACTTACTGCAACCCTTCTCCCTTACTTGGGTTTGGGACCGACCGTGGCTTATAAAACGAATTAAGGGAAAAAATAAATTGTTGAGATGAATGAGTTTTGATGATAATAAATTTAGAAAAATAAATTGTTGAGATGAATGAGTTTTGATGATAATAAATTTAGAAGAAAATGGTTTAGGAAAATCAGAAAAGATCTCAGTTTTCATAAGACTGCAAAACCAATCGACCTATTCTTTGAACACATCGACCTGACCTTTATGTCCATCAATTTTAAGATCCTTGTCGACCAATTTTAAGCTAACCCTAGATATGTTGACCAGTTGAGTGTCCCTTGTCGGCCTGAACCATAAAGATATAACGTATATGGTTAATTAGATATATGTCGACATACCTGTGAACACATCGACCTGCCTCACATAACGACCTAATTCCTAGAACACATCAACTTAAATAGTATCATGTTGGCAAATTTCAACTACCATGTTGACTAATTTTAAAAGCATAACAACCCAACTTTAGAACACATTGATGTGCACTAGGCAAAAAATCTAATGAGGCCAACATGTCCGATAACTTGTCGACCTGTTTCACTTGTTTATTCAAAGACACACAATGACTTGTGCTTTTGGGATTGTCGACATGAAACATACAATGACCTATTTTATAAGCCATGTCCAGCAATTTTATACGAGCACAGAAACATATCAATGTAAGACTAAGACATGTCGATCTGATATAAAGTTGTTTACGTATCACACGTCGAGCTGATGTCTAACCTTATTGACATACCCTAACACATCAACCAATTTTAGAATATAGGTCTACTAATTTTTATCTGCATAATAACATATTGATGTATGCAGTAAACTCGTTGACCTGATATTTATTAACTCCTTAAGATCACATATCGACCTGCCCTAAATCTTGTCGACACACATACACACGTCAATCAATTTATTTGAATAGGTACATCAATTTCACAGATACACAGGACTGTATCGATGTATAGTTAAAGTTTGTCGACCTAGCGTATTGATTTCCAAAGAATAACATGTTGATATCTACTAAAAATATGTCGACATATCAGAACACATCGATCAATTTAACTTTATATGTCCACCTATTTAATTTGGTACATATCCATGTCAACTTGAACACTCCTTTGTCGATGTGAATAGTTAAAAATATAACTCTAAATTTTTGAATTCAAGTCGATGTGTCATTTAAACATGTCGACCCAAAATTGTTAAAAACCAACTTTTCGAAACAGATTTGAACTCGATGGTTACTTTTTTTTTTCTAAATCTCTGAATATTTCTATTTCAATCAAAACTAACATTCAAATGCAGTATAAACGAACTTTAATTGGTTGATATAGAAGTGGTGCTAGTAAAAGAATGGAGATTCAACGCAAAAATTGGCACTGTTGCACAGAACATTAATGTCGAACATTAAATGTGAAACATTCGAATGCAACAACTTTTCAACGGATCTCTTCAATATTACAATAAACACTAGAGAAGAAAAATAAAGAAAAGTGTGTGAGAAGTGAATGCTCGATTATGTTTTCTGAATAACCTCATTACTTGTATTGATTACCTTTCATACTCTATTTTTATTTCTCCATTCCTTTTCAGGTGATCTAAAGCAAAATTTGGTTTTGTCAAATCTAAGAATTATAGTCTCTTATCTTTGACACTACATATTTATATATTCTAAGTATTCGAAAGATCAAAGAGTGTGTGGCACTGCTTGGGTTTATTGTGAGAAAAATCAATCTGTGTAAAATTGAAGAGTGGTATTGCGTAAACACACTTTAAGGTCTAATTTGAACTTACAATCAAATTTGTATTATCGAATTAATTGTAAAAAATTCAAAGAGAGTTTGAGAGTGAACGTACCCCAAGTTTGGTGAAACCACTATAAAAAATTTTGTTGTTCTTTATTCTTCTGTCAAGTGTCCAAACAATTTTTTGTACATTCAATTTTAATTTTTAAAATTATCTATATTCAACTATTTACCCCTCTCTAATTGAATAACAATTAGTGTCAGAGTGGGTTTGCTGATAGGAAGGCTAACAGTTTAACACTAAAGATCCAAAAGGCTATCAATGGAGTCAATGTACCAATAGAAGATTGCACAACAAATCATGCACCCTTCTTCAACGGAAGCAACTTCAGGTATTCGAATCAAAGAATGTGAAATTTCATAATTGCACAGGAATCTTAATGCATGGAAAATAATTGAAGAAAGAATTGAATTTTTCACAGAAGAAATTGATGGTATGTGTGTACTAGTTAAGTTGAAAAATATGACAATGGAATAGAAAAAGGCTTATCAAGCTAACTACGAAGCCATAAATCTCCTTAACCTTGCCCTTAGTATTAACGAATACAATTGAGTCTTATCATATATCACAGTAAAAGAAATTTGGGAAAGATTCAAAACTACTTATGAAAACACTGATCAAGTTCGTAAGAGCAAAATCAGACTGCTGAAATAGCAGTACGAAGTCTTCAAAATGAAGAAATGAGAAACAATCAGTAAAATGATAACAAGATTCAATAAGGTAACAAGTGAGTTAAGGTTACTTGGAAATGGAATACCTCAGGAAGATATGGTGGACAAAATTCTGAGAAGTCTGCCAAAGTTATAGAAGTCCAAGGTTACAGCAATAGAAGAATCCAAAAATCTTAAAATCTTAACCATAGAAGAACTCATGAGGTCTCTAATAACTCATGAGATGAAGCTGAATGTGACGAAGCGAGCAAAAGATAAAAGAGACAAAGAAGTGGCTCTAAAAGTTGACAGTGATAAAAGTACCTCAAATTCAAAAGAAGAAGAAAATGATGAGGAAGATGAAACATTGCTGGCCAGAAGGTTCAAGAAATTCATGAGAGAAGAAAAAACAAAAACAAATCATTTTTCAAAAGGCTAGAAAAGAATGAGAAAATCAGCTACTTTGAATGCAAGAAGTTAGGGCATATAAAAGCTAATTGCCCCTAACTAAAAAGGGAAGAAAAGAAGAATAAGAAAGATAGAAAGAAGAAGAAAAAGAAGAATGCATTTACAGCTTGGCGTGATGAAAATTCTAACTCAAGTGAAGAAGAATAGGCAGAGGAATAAGCTAACGTATGTTTTATGGCCAATGGAGAGCTTTTAGACATTGAGATAAATTCTATTTCTTATTCCTTTTGTTCTGATTCTGATGAAAACAACTTCACCATCACTAAACTGCATGAGTTATTATTAGAGTCACTCACAGAATTAAAAAGATTAAAAATGAAGAATAATTTATTAAAAAAAGACTTGACTGAAACTGTTAAGATATTAGAAGACTAAAAAACTGAAGCAAATGAATTAAGAGAGAAAAATTTTAAATTAGAATTGAAAGCTACTCAATTTGAAAAGGAATTGAATGATAAACAACTAGAAAAGGATCGTGTAAAACAGTCAAGTAAGAACATCGCTTTAAGAAATGAACTAACAAAATAAAAGGAGAAGAATCTTAAACAAAATAATATATTGATGAAATTTTCTAAAAACACAAAGAGCGGCATTTGATAAACTTGGGTTAGGTTATAATTCCAGTCAAACTCAGAAAATGCTATATAATTTTTTTTATACCTAGTTTAGAGATTGTAAAATCACAAAGATGTCATACTTGTATGAAAATATGACATAAAATAAACAATTGCAAATTGAAATATAAATCTTCCTTCACAACAAAGAAAACAACAGTAACTAATCTCAAATGCAACTTCTGTAAAAAATTTGGACACTCAGTTTACTCTTACTAGTTTAAGAACTCCTCTACAGTAACTTTAAAATGGATTCCTAAAGATCAAATCAAAGTTAAGTCAGCCAGATCCAAGACGATATGGTACTAAGGGCAAAAATGTGATTAAATTTTGTTGCTGGTCTGTTTGAAATCAAGAGAATCTCCTAAAAAATCAGTCTAGTGTATAAACAATGGATATTCAAGACACATGACTGGGGATATCTCAAAATTTTTATCTCTCGAGAAGAAAAAAGGAGAAAATATGGCTTTTGACGACAATTCAAAAGGAAAAGTTATCGGAATAGATAATATTAGAGGTAAGTCCACTAAATCCAAAATGTTCTTCTCATATCTAGTCTTAAGTTTAGTTTATTGTGTGTCAGTCAATTGTGTGACAAAGGCTATACAGTCATGTTTTAATCTAATGTATGCTCTATTATTGACAAAATATCTGGTAATGTTAAATTCATTAGTTATAGAAGAGGAAACATTTATGTGATAGATTTATAATATTTAGAAATTTTAAATGAATCCTGTTTAGTTGTAGTAAGTAAGAACTCATCATAACTATAGTGCCGAAGATTAGGATACGCAAATATGAACACGATCTCAAAACTTGTTAGGAAAGAAGTTGTGAAAGGTCTGCTTATGTTGAAATTCGAGAAGAATAGGTTGTGTGATACTTGTATGAAAGGGAAACAAACTAAAACCTTCTTCAAATCCAAAAATTATGTATCAACCAATAATCCTTTGGAATTTCTTCACATTTATCTATTTGGACCAACCAGAATTCAAAATTTAGGAGAAAAATATTATGAATTTGTAATCATTGATAATTACTCTAGATACATATGGATTCTATTTTATGCTAAGGAGGAAACCAGTAAGCCTTTTATCGAATTATGCAAGAAAATTCAAAATAAAAAAGAATGTCAGTTAAAAATATTAGAAATAATCACGACAAAAAATTTGAAAATAGAATCATGAAAGAATTTTGTAGGAATCATGGTATTGACCATAACTTTTTAGCACCTAGGATACCTCAACGGAATGGAGTGGTAGAGAGAAAGAACAAAACTCTATAAGAAATGACTAGAACCATACTCTATGACATAATCTACCAAAATTCTTTTGAGTAGAGGCAATAAATACTGTTTGCTTCGTTCTAAAAAGAGTATTAATCAGACCAATACAGAAAAAAACGTTTTATAAACTTTACAAAGAAAGAAAACTAAATATAACATATTTTAAAATTTTCATATGCAAATGTTTTATACTGAACAATGGAAAAGAACTTTAAAAAAATTTGATACCAAAAGTGATGAACTATCTTCTTAGGGTTTTCCACGGCAAGTAAAACATATAGAATTTATAACAAGAGAATCAAGACAATAGAAAAATCAATACATATAGAGTTTGATAAAAAAAATGATACTAATCAAAGAAAATTAGATGATGAAGATGTAACTAAATCTTACTGAAGAAATGGATTCTCAAAAGGAAGAAGTCAATGAAGTTATCGAACTAGAAGAAAAATGTAAAATTTAATTATAGCATGAAATCAAATACCACCAAAATCAGAAAAGATGTGAATCTAAAAAATATAATAGGAGATGTTAGCTCAGACATTAGAACTATATCTGCTCCACAAAACCAATATAATACGTAGCCTTTATTTCTCATGATGAATCTAAAAATGTGGACGAAATATTAGAAGATGAAAATTGAATAATGACTATGCAGGACGAATTAAATCAATTTGAAATAAACAAAGTATGGAATCTTATCCTTAAACCATTATATCAATCTGTGATTAAAACTAAATGAGTATTCAAAAACAAACTTGATAAGTATGGAACTATCACAAAAAATAAGACAAGATTAGTAACCAAATGATATAAGCCAAATTAGGAAATTAATTATGATGAAATATATGCACCAGTGGCTAAATTAGAAACAATTAGAATATTTCTAACATTCTCCTGTTATTTGAACTTTAAAGTATATCAAATGGATGTTAAGAGTAACTTCCCGAATGGATATTTGAATGAAATTGTATATGTAGAACACTCTCCTAGTTTTGAAATTTTGAAATTTTCTGAATATGTTTACAAATTGACCAAAATTTTGTATGGTTTGAAACAAACTCTTAGAGTTTGGTATGAAAAACTCAAAAACTTTCTGATTGAAAATAATTTTGAAAAAGAAAAAATAGACACTACTCTCTTTATTAAAAGAAAAGAAAAGAACTTATTGATAATCCAAATATATGTAGATGACATAATTTTCAGAGAAAATGGTATAAAAATGTGTGAAAATTTTGTAAATAAAATGTAGGAAAAATTTAAAATAAGTATGATCGAAGAACTAAATTACTTTCTTAGACTTCAGATCAAACAATATGAAAATAGAATTTTCATTAATTAATCAAAATACATAGATGATCTAATTAAGAGATTTGAATTTAGTGAATGCAAAGGAAATGCTACATCCATAAGTATAGGTACAAAATTATATAAAGATGAAAATGACAAATTAGTCTGCAAAAAATTATACAAAACTATAATTGAATTACTTTTGTATCTCATTGTTTCGAAACCAGACATACAATTCAGCGTATGTTTTTGTGCAAAATTCCAATTAGATCCAAAAGAGTCTCATTTAATAACAGTTAAAAGAATTTTTAGATATCTAAAAGAAACCGCACGATTAAGTTTTTTGGTATAACATAAATTCAAGTTTTCAGTTATATGGATTTTTTTATACTAATTTTGCTAGATGCAAAATAAATAGAAAAAATACCAACGGTACTTGTCAATTTTTTAGAAATATGTTGGTATCATGGTCTTTCAAGAAGCAAAGCAGTATGATATTGTCAACAACCGAAACAAAATATGCTTTTGTCGGACAATGTATTGCACAAATACTCTAGATTAAGTATCGGATGAAGGATTATGGTATAGATTTTGACTGTGTTCCAATTAAATATGATAATATAAGTGTCATAAATCTAATAAAAAATCTAGTTTATCACTCATGAACCAAACACATTAAATTAAGATATCATTTCATCAGAGATCGTGTTCTTAAAAATGAAATTATTTTTGAGTATATTGAGATTCAAAAACAAATTGTCGACATCATTTCCAAACCTTTAGATAAAAATAGATTTTGTGAATTCAAAAGTGAATTAGAAATGACCAAAATAGAGAAGTAGAAAAGAAAACATAAAAAATAGAGGGCATTTTACAATTCTAAAAACAAACTCTAACTTGACCAATTTCTTAAAGGTGTCGACAAATTAAAAGATTATAAAGTCTTGTCGACCTACTAGTCGTTGGATTAAAAATCTTGTTAACTTGGCACTTAAAATAAACAACAGATGATGACACGTTAACTTGCGCAGCAATAAAAAATCATGTTGATGTCTTTAATAATGTGTCGACCCGTTGACTCCTAAAAACTATTAAAAACTATTAAACAGGTCGATATATATGAAAAGATGTCGACCTGTGACATGTAAAATGGAATATAAATGGTTAATATATCGACTTATCTAACTATTCAACCCTAATTTCAAAATTTCCCTCTTCTCCCAAAGCCCTAATTTGTCAAATAAAAACCCTAAATCACTCTATATCTGCAAAATTCGAACTTACGATGGCTCCTAAAATGAAATTGTCTGTCACGAAGCAACAAACTTCCATCAAAACCTGCGACCAAAGCACCCTTTTGCAAACCCTTTTCTGCAAAGGTACAAGCGGCAAAATCTCCTACATCTCGTCCACAACCAGAACCAATCCCTCAATTCAACAATCACAAATTCAAGTCGATTGAACAAAGCAAACTGTATGAGAAAGTGTTTTCAAAAAGGAAGGTGAATCACTGGAGTTTGAACAATTGGTTATTTTTGAAAAGGCGAATTTCAAGTTTGAAGAGCATTTGATGGAGGTATGCCCAAATTGGCTTTTGAATCCCAATAAGTATATTCATGAGAAAGCAATAAAGTTGTTTTACAACAACATTGAATTAATTTCTAATGAAATTGAGAAAGAGACGTGAATAATTTTGGATGATCACTTTGTCTCATATTTTTAGGACATTTGTGAATCGAAAGGAAATTGAAGTTACACTTAAAAATATATATCGAGAAAGTGGTATTGCTTAGATATCGTATGATAAATGCGAACCATATATGAAATCTAGCAATTTGGAGAATGCTAGAATTGTTTTTTGTGATAAAAATTTGACTGTAGTAAATACTAGCGCCACAGAACTTGGTTTCTACAAATGTATTTTCCGTTTGATTGTGGCATATGTGTTAAGACCAATGGAAGGAAACTATACAACCATTTCTAGAAAGGACTTTTGGTTGATAGCCTAATGAGTAGGAAGAATCCCGGACTACATTTTATACTTCCTCACTTGATGAGTGTTACACATAGGTCTAAGAGCTCTCTTCTACCATATGCCAGCATAATTATTGATAATCTATCAAAAAATCTTGCGGAATTAGATAAGAATATAGTGATTGAGTTGAATGATAAAAATGCAATCAATACCTCCTTTATGCTCCGAGCAAGATGGATGTGTTATAGTAAAAGAGAATGGGTGAGAAAAGAATGAGGAGCATGCAAAAGGCAAATAGAAGAAATAGGAGATGACACTGAAAAACCTACAGAAAATGAGCCGAAGAAAAGAAGGAGAGAAGAAGAAGGACAGTCTTCAAGTTCTCAACCTATAACTCTTGATATGATTTGGGAGAAGTTAGAGAGATTTGAGAAAAGATAGGTTCTTCAAGGTCAAATGGGATGTGTGTTGATGATGGAACTTCAATAAATCAAAAAAAGATTAGAAACCCTTGAAAAGGATAAGAGAAATATACTTTATCCCCCCTAGACCTTCTCATTCTTGTTGATATATTTCTCTGATAGTTATGTACTTTTCTGATGATTACTTGAATTTTTAGCTAACTTTGTAGTTATCTCCTTTTTACATGACTTGGTATACTTACAAATGCTTGCCCATCGGATATGTGCTTCAGAATGTATCTCTTTGCATCTCTCTTGTTTACAATTAGTTTCTATCTTGGAAATTGAGATGAAATTTTGAATATATGTGCTTGTAAATATGTGCAATAATGAAATTGGATGATAAATAGAAAATGCTTGCTATTTGACCTGTGAATGTATGGTTACTGGTGTATCTAATTAAGGGGGAGCTCTCAAAGAAGTATGCTTGGTTACTGAACTTACTTGGAGTTGCTGAATTAACATGAAGTATGTTGAATGGAGAAAGATGTAGGAAATGGTAAATGCATGGAGTATGTTGAGTGAAAGTATAACCCTTTTTATTGATGACAAAAAGGGAGAGAAAAAAAAATCTGAATTGGAGTATACAGGATTCAGAATATGAAGTTAGTATAGTCCATGATCTGATATGTTGAATATGCGGGTCTATTAGTCTAGTTTATTAGTCTGTTAGTGATGATCTAATATGTTGGATATGTTGATCTATTAGTTTGCTAGTGATGGTCTATTGAAGAATGAAGTATGGATGAAATGAAGGTTGTGTAATCTGCAATTGATGAAATTTGTAGAATAGATATGCTGCAGGTGGCTAAGTGTACATTGAATTGTTTTGTTGGTGAAGTGTTGGTCTATTAGTGATATGCTAGAGTGCTGTAATTGGCATGTAGGTATAATGATACTTAGAATAGGAAAACAACTAAGTGACAGTGAAAGCTTATGCTTAAAATTGTGATGTATTGAAGGCAATGAGAATGAACCTTAGCTAACAATGGTTAAGCAAGTGTAATGTTAAATGCAAAGGTGTAGTACTAGCCATGAGAGAAGCGCAGAATGCAAAGGTGTAGTACAGTAAGAATGAATAGTAGTTTAGGTGAAGGATAGGCCGAAATGTGGTGATAGCTTTAGGAATGGATTGAACTATGAAAATGTGAACAGAGACTTTAAGATAAGGTATCAGAAGTTTTGTCATCATAAAAAATGGGGAGATTGTTAAGAGAAATGAGTTTTGATGATAATAAATTTGGAAGAAAATGGTTTAGAAAAATCAGAAAAAATCTCCGTTTTTAGAAGATGGCAAAACCTATCGACCTGTTCTTTGAACTCATTGACTTGACCTCTATGTCCACCAATTTTAAGATCCTTATTTACCAATTTTAAGCTAACCTTAGACTCGTCGACCTGTTGAGTGTCCCTTGTCGACCTGGACCATAGAGATATAACGTATATGGAAGTAGATATACGTCGACATACCCATGAACATATCGACCTGTCTTACACAATGACTTGATTCCTAAACCACATCGACCTAAACAGTGCCATATAGACAAATTTCAACTATCACATCGACCAATTTTAAAAGCATAATGGCCCAACTTCAAAACACATCTACGTGCACTAGGCAAAAAATCTAAGGAGGTCGACATGTCTAATAATTTGTCGACATGTTTCACTTGTTTGTTCAGAGACACACAACGACCTGTGCCATTGGGATTGTCGACATGAAACATACAATGACCTATTTTTTAAGCCATCTCCACCAATTTTATATGAGTACAGAAGCATGTCGATGTGAGATTATGACATGTCAACCTGATATAAAGTAGTTTAAGTATTACACATTGACTTGATGTCTAACCTTGTCGATATACCCTAACTCATCGACTAATTTTAGAAAACCAGTCCATCAATTTTTATCTGCATAGTAATATGTCGATGTATGCAATAAACTTGTCGAGCTGATGTTTATTGACTCCTTTAGATTACACATCAACCTGCCTTAAATCTTGTCGACATACACACACACGTTGGCCAATTCATTTGTAAAGGTCCACCAATTTCATAAATACACAGGACTGTGTTGATATATAGTTAAAGTTTGTCGATCTAGCATATTGATTTCCAAAGAATGGCATGTCAATATCTACTAAAAACATAACGACATATCAGAACACATCGATCAATTTAACTCTTTATGTCCACCTATTTAATTTAGCACATGTCTATGTCCACCTAAATACACTTTTGTTGACCTGAATACACCTTTGTCGACCTGATTAGTAAAAAATAAAACACTAAATTTTTGAATTCAGATCGATATGCCATTTAAACATGTCGATCTGAAAATGTCAGAAACCAAAATTTTGAAACAACTTTAAACTCAAAGGTCTCTCTCTTTTTCTGAATCTCTGAATATTTCTATTTCGATCAAAATTAACATTCAAATATAGCATAAATGAACTTTAATTGATTGATATGGAGGTGGCGCTAGTAAAAGATAGAGGTTCAGCGTGAAAATTGGCAATGTTGTACAGAACATTAATGGTGGACATTAAATGTGAAACGTTCGAATGCAACAACTTTTCAATAAATCTCTTCAATGTCACAATAAATAGCAGAGAAGAAAAATGAAGAAAAGTGTGTAAGAAGTAAATACTCGATTAAGTTTTCTGAACAATCTCATTGCTTGTATTGATCACCTTTCACACTCTATTTTTATTTCTCCATTCCTTTTTGTGTGATCTGAAGCAAAATTTTGTTTTGTCAAATCTGAGAATTATAGTCTCTTATCTTTGACGCTACATACTTACATATTCTGAGTATTCGAAAGAGTAAAGAGTGTATGGCATTGCTTTGGGTCTATTGTAAGAAAAATCAATCTGTATAAGATTGAAGAGTGGTATTGCATAAATATACTGTAAAACTCTAATTTGAATCTACAATCAAATTTATATTATCGAATTAATGGTGAAAGGAATTTGAGAGTGAACATACATCGAATTTGGTAGAACAACTATAAAAATCTCCATGTGTTTTTTATTTTCCTTCAAGTCTCCAAACAATTTTTTGTACATTCAATTTTAATTTTTAAAATTATTTATATTCAACTATTCACCATCTCTAATTAAATAGTATAAATAATAAATAAATAATAAACTAAAAAATATATATTATAAAATATATATCTATAATAATAATAAAGTAATAGATTTTATATTAAAACTATACCGTTTTAAGTTTGAAATATTTTAAATTTTAATATCTTTAAATTCATAATAATATATGTTATATTAATAATACTAACAACACTACTAATAATAATAATACTAATTCGAATAGTAATAGTAATAATAATAGGAATAATAGTAATGTTAGTGATAGTAATAAAATACTAATAGTAATGTAGCAATGATACAGTAGTAGTAGTAATAATTAATTATTATTATTATTATTATTATTAAAATTGATTATAGAAGCAAAACTTATTTTATTATAGAAGTAAAATTTTTTTATATCTGTTGAAGAACCAGTCAACAAGGTAAGTATAGTTTGAATACTACGCTTAACCTATTATTGATCATATATGTACATAAAAAATGCCCTAACATGTCATATCTTCTTATGTGCTAAAATATTTCCAAAACCGAAAATTATGTTTTAAAGAAAGTGTATGAAATTTCAATTTCAAACATTTACAGTTCAAATATTTTGTGGATATATTGGAGAAAAATCAGTTGAAAGTTGATTGGTTATTTATTTTATATAGCAGAATCACTTGTCAAAAAATGATTCTAAAGGAATATTTGGCCTTCGATAACTTCACCATTGGTTTTGGATTTTTGAATTTGATTATACTACATTATAGTAGTACAGTTGAACAACAAATATGATGATTCGTGACACATTTACATTGAGACTTTGGTAGAGAAATAAATGGGCAAAATTGGTTAGTTGTTCTGAAAAATTCAGAATTGAAGGCTGATTTCCTAGAGCTGTTTTCGAATTTTTTGGAGGAGCAATCTTTTGGATATAATCAAAACAACTCTTGAATATGTTAGAGGGATATTTAAACTTCAGGAGAAAAATATTTACTCTCGGTAAATATCAAATTTCAAGAGAATTTGGAGCCTATTTTTCATGGACTATTGTTGAAACAGTTGTAGTAACTTTGGGGAATTTTTATTGTTGTTTGTTGAGCCTCTTTGTTATAAAATGCAGTAGTTATCAGCAAGTTTTTAATGGTGTGAGAATAGAGGATGTAAGAAGCTGAAAGACTATCATTTTTTAGACTTCAAAGCACCAAAAGTCAAGAAAAATTCTGCGGATGTCACATTTTCATTTTACATACTTTGTAAACTTTTGGTTGAAATTTTTGTGATTTGTCTTCCATTGTTGTACGAAATAATCTTCATGGTATGAAAAACATAAGTCAACAAGTGGATGTACATTATTGTTATGGATCATAGTGGAAACTAGTAGGTTGCTAGAGTCCGGTTTACTTGGCTGGAAGAGTGATGTAAGCACAACGCTGAACCGCTATAAACTAGATTTGTCTCCTTACTTTCTCTTTTATTTTTGCTATATATACTATAAATTGATTATATATTTGCTTAGATCTAAGTGGAGTTAAATAAAATTTTAAAAAGCCAAATTTTAGACAACCAATTTAACCCCCTTCTTGGTTGTCTTTGGGACAAACAATTGGTATTAAATCTGATTCTCTACTCTATTAAAGAAACCTCTTAAGAGTGTTTAATCCATGACTTTTCTCTATAACTATGGTCAGATCGTGAACAGAATACCATATTTCGATGGTGCAAACTTTTCCCATTGGAAATGTAGGATGAAGACATTCATTCAAACCACTGATTATGAGGTTTGGGAAGTGATAAATTTTGAAAATATAGAAATTAAATTATCTATTATCACAGAGGATGATAAAAGAAAAATGTCTATTAACTCACGTGCTAAACACTTGCTTTTATGTACTATCTCACCAACTGAGTTTAACTTAGTTTCTTTATGTGCAATAACAAAAGAAATCTGGGATAGGTTATATATTACACATGAAGAAACCAGCACTATGAAAGGACTCGAATCAACTTGTTGATACAAGAATATGAGCTCTTTTGTTTTCAGCAAGGAGAAAGTGTAAAAGACATATTCAATAGATTTTTTAGAATTAGTAATGAACTTGATTCTTTTGAAAAAAAGATTTCAGATTCTGATCAAGTGAGAAAGATTTTTCGAGTATTACCAAGAACCTGGGATGCAAAGAACACTGCTATTGAGGAAGCCCAAGAGTTGAATAAGTTGTTTCTCAATGAATTGAGAGGAAAATTGATATCCTATGAATTTGAAATATTTCACACTACTGAATTTGAAAACAAGAAGAAATCTATTGTATTTGCTGCTGAAGAGAATGAAAATTCTGCAGAGAATGACATCAATGATCAAGACATTAATATGCTTGCCAAAAAGCTCTCCCATATCTTCAAGAAAAAGGGTAAAAGAGGTTTTAAATCTAACAACTTTCAGAACTCACAAAAGTTTAAATTTAGTACAGGAAAGAACAGCAGAAAAATAGAACAGAAGAATGAAAAAATCTGTTATGAGTGCAAAAAGAAGGGACACATTAAATATGAGTATCCAATACTACTGAAAAAGATTGAAACATTCAAGAAGAAGAGCAAAATAATGATTGTCATATGGAGTGATTCAGAATATGAAAATTCAGAAGATGAATGTTGAGAGACATCGGATGAAGTTAATCTTTGTCTTATGGTAAAGGATAAGATGATCTCTAAAAGTTTATTCAATATTGCTGAATTTGACAACATGTTAAATATATTTTCAGAACTGAAAAATAAAGTTAACATATTAGAAAATGAGAAAAATTTGTTTAGGCAAACCAATAACTTGTTGAACTCTAAAAATGAAATCATTAGAACTGAAAATGAGACACTGAAAAGTGAAAACTATGGACTGAAAAATGAAATACATATTCTAAAAAATAGAATAGCTGAACTATCAAAATCAATAGAAAATACATTCCAAAAGTTTTATGAAAGTGATGAAAAATTAATTAAATTACTTTATATACAAAGACTAGATTTTTTCAAAAGATGTTTAGACTATGTTAATGATCATGAGAATTCTTCAAGTTCTAACAATAGCTATTTTGTTAAAACTACAGAAATAGGAGATAAAATCACATTTCAGCTTGCAGAAAATGTTCATAGAACTATACAAATGTCTGCACAGAAAAATCAAATTCTTGCTTCAAAAATTGTCCAGCAAACTGCACAAAACTTACATAAAACTCCATCACAATCTACATAAAATATACACAAAAATTTTTCACAGACTATAGAAAAATATCACAAAGTGCCATACAGAAGTTCATAGAAACACCCATGGAACTACCCATAGAAGTTTTAAGCATAAATTAAACTTTTACAAAAAATTTTATTCTGGATTTGAATATAATAAATTTGGCAATATACAAAATTATTTCAATTATAAACTTTATTATGTAAAAAATAAAAATAATATTGGATCTTGCTACATATGTCATAAAATTGATCATATTGCGAAAAGTTGTTTTTTGAACAATCTTAATGCACATCGAGGCAAATTCAATTTCCGAACAAGCTTGTCTTCAAAAGGACCCAAATATATTTGGATTCCCAATAACAGATAATAGTTTTTTTTTATGTGTAGGAACAAGAGGCAAAAATCAAAAGAAAATGATAAATTGATAGCGGATACTCGAGACATATGACCGATAATGCCTTATTGTTCAAGAAACTCGAAAGAAAAAACTATGGAGTGGTGACCTTTGAAGATAATCAAAAAAGAAAAATAATTGGAAAAGACACAATAAGTATAAACTCTATCTCTATAAAAAATGTGTTTTTTATTGATAAATTGATACATAATTTGTTGAGTGTAAGCCAATTGTGTGATTTAGATTATGATGTGTTATTTAAAAGAGATAAATGCATAGTGTGTGATAGTGAGTCGCATGAACAAATTTTTGAAAAAAAAAGATTAGGTAATATTTATATAATAGACTCTAAAAGAAAATTGTTTAATACCCTTTAGTAATGACATTTTTATATGGCATAAAAAACTAGGTCACATAAATTTCAAATAATTAGAAAAATTGTCCAAAGAAAATATGGTTAAAGAAATTTCTGAATTTTCATTGAAACAACCTATGACATGTAGTGCATGCTCTTTGAACAAACAAATAAAAATATCCTTTAAAAGTAAATATCACATTTCCACATCTAAACCACTAGAAATGTTGCATATGGATTTATTTGAATTAGTTAGGAATCTAAGTTTTGGAGAAAATAAATATGAACTAGTTATTGTTGATAATTTTTTTAAATTCACTTGGATTTTATTTTTAACCCATAAAAGTGAAATCTTTGAAATATTTAAAATTTTTACAAAGAAAATTCAAAATAAAAAAGTTTTAAAAATAATTAGTTTAAAAACCGATCATGGAAAATAATTTGATAATTTAGAATTTATAAACTATTGTGATAAAAATAGAATAAATTAAAATTTTTCAACACCTTACACACCACAAAAAAGGGGATAGTGGAACGTAAAAATAGAACTATTCAAAAAATGACTAAAACTATATTAAATGATAGTGGTGTAGAAAAATATTTTTGAACCGAAACCGCATCTACACAATATTATATAATAATAGAGTATACATAAAACGTATGACAAATAAAACCCCCTATAAAATTTTTAAAAAGAGAAAACAAAATATCTCATATTTTCATACATTTGGATACACATGTTTTATTCTGAAAAATAGTATGAATATTAGAGATAAATTTGATGAAAAAGCCATTGAAAGAATATTTCTAAATTATTCTTTAAATAACAAAACTTATAGAGTTTTCAATAAAAAGTTTAAAATCTCTCTTGAAAAACAAAATACAAAACAAAATGATCAAAATGAACAAAAATAGAAAATAGTTAAAAGTTGGAAATTCTTACCTACTCATTCACCTAATGATATAATAGGAGATGTAAGTGAAGGAATAAAAACAATATCAAGTTATATAAATATTAAAAATCAATTCTCATTAATCTCTACCATAAAACCGAAAACTATAGAAGAAACCG
Source organism: Dillenia suffruticosa (assembly GCA_033439265.1). Classification (NCBI taxonomy): domain Eukaryota; kingdom Viridiplantae; phylum Streptophyta; class Magnoliopsida; order Dilleniales; family Dilleniaceae; genus Dillenia; species Dillenia suffruticosa. Next base: position 8,736,154 of record JAVTVX010000027.1, read on the forward strand.
TAGAATATGAAAGTTTGATAAAGGCTATGCAAGAAAAATTAAATCAATTTAAAAGAAATAATATTTGGACTTTAGAACCGAAACCTAAAAATAAATCAATAATTAGAACTAAATGGGTATTTCAAAATAAATTGGATGAAAATGAAAATATTGTAAGAAACAAATCTAAATTTGTTGTAAAAGAATATTCATAAAAGACAAGAATTGTCTATGATAAAACTTTTACACCTGTTGCTAGATTAGAGACAATACGACTATTTTTAGTTTTTACATGTTTTAAAAATTTTAAATTATATCAAATAGATATTAATAGTGTTTTTTTAAATGGCTACATAAAAGAAGAAATATATGTTAGTCAACCACCCGATTTTGAAAAATATAATAAGGAAAATTATGTCTATAATCTGAAAAAAATATTATATAGTTTCAAAAAAATACCAAGAGTATGGTATAATAGGTTAAGTAAATATTTTGTGAAAAATAATTTCAAAAAGGGAAATATAGATTCTACTTTATTTATCAAATATGTTGATAATGATATTCATGTTGTTCAAATATATGTTGATAATATTATATTTGGATCTACAAATGAGTATTTGTGTGATGATTTTAACAATATCATAAAAAGTGAATTTGAAATATCAATGATGGGTGAATTAAACTTTTTTCTTGGATTATAATTAAATAATCTCCTCATGGTATATTTATAAGTAAAAAAATATGTAAAAAAATTAATTAAAAAATTTGATATGAAAAATTCGAAATATGTTAGTATCCACATTTCTACTTCTATTAAATTAGACCTAAATGAAGAAGGGAAAAATGTAAATAAAACTCTATAAAAGTATGATAGGATCATTGTTATACTTGACCGCTTTTAGACATGATATTTTATTTAGTTTATATTTATGTACAAGATTTCAAAGCAAATATAAAAAATCTCATCTTAGAGCCACCAAAAGAATTTTAAAGTTTATAACTGTTACAAAAAATTTAGAAATATGGTATCCAAAGAATTAAAATTTTGAATTAATTAGATATTCGGATGCCAATTATGCCGATTGTAAAATTGATCGAAAAAATAACTCAGATACTTGTCAATTTTTAGGTAATAAAATCATAAATTTGGTATTTAAGAAACAAAATTTAGTTGCATTGTCAATAGTAGAATCGGAATATATTTCAATAGGAAATTGTTGTGTTCAAATTTTGTGGTTAAAACAATAATTTAGAGACTATGGGTTAGATTATAAAAATATTATCATAAAATGTGATAATACTAGTGCCATTTGTCTTACTAAAAATATCATAAATCATTCAAGATCAAAGCAGATAGAGATTAGATACCATTTTATTAGAGATCATATTTTAAATGGAAATATAATTTTTGAATATGTAGAGATACAAAATCAATTTGCTGATATTTTACAAAACCTTTAGACAAAAAAAGATTTGAAAATATTAAAAATAAAATAGGAGTGTACTTTCCATTTTAAAATAATAATAAAAGTTCGGTATATAGAGGCTTAAGCTGAAAGCACACATAGAAGCTCTATAACAAACATTCTCTCTTTCTCTCTGAAAACCTTAACAGAGAACCCAAAATTCAAATCCAAAATGGCTTCACGCAAATTTTCAAGAATCATGGGAAGAACAACAAAAAATCTATTTTCTTCACACATTAACATCTCAAGTTCTAATTCTCCAAGCTCTGATTCTTCAAATTCTGATTCTTCAAGCTTTCGTTTCAATCATGATTTTCAGAACCCTAGATAAAATTCAACAATCTCTGTGATTCTGATTCTCAATCAACTGAAAGCCAAACTCATCCCTCGAATCAAGAATCCCATCAAAACTTCTCAGAAAACTAGATTTCTCAACCCCTTCGAATCCAACTTCCCTATACTCCGTCACGTCCAATCATGCTCGAAGTTTGTTCTTGTAGGTTCGTAGATTTTAACTATTTTGAGCAAATAAGTTTGGAAATGCGAACTATTCTTGAGAGAATTGGAGGTGTTAGATTGTGTGACAGCAGTAGGAATTACATAAGGAAAGTAATCTTTGATTTCTACAAGAACTTATATGCTGAAAATTTTGATATTTTAAGATAAAAAATATTGGGTATTAGAGTTGAGATTACCAAAAATGATATTACTCATTGTTTATGACTTAAACGGATAAATAATTAGTTACTTGAAAACCTGAAAAAAAAATGTTTATAAGTTGATTCATACAAATTATAACCCTGGATAGGATACTTCTATGAAAAAGACTTTCCACTCATTATTAGAATTTTGCATAAGATTGTTTTGATATTACTCATCCCAAGATATGGAAGTTCTACCATTGTGATTGTAGATAATGGTAGAATTTTGGTTGCCCTACTGCTGAATAGACAAATAGATATGGTGATTGTCTTTATCAATCGCATTCATATGAATAAGAACAGCAAACCATATGGAAATATTCTAATGAGGTTATTTGAGTTCAAAGGATTTGATTTTTCATGTTTAAAGGATCTTGTTCTAGAGTAATTAGTTTTAAGAGAATCTATAGTATCTGACATGGGAATAACTATTTATGATGATAATGTCTGGAGAGGCAAAGATGATTCCTTCTAGAAAGGAACATTTCAAGGAAATGGAGGAATAGGCTGTCCATTTGTAAAAAGAGCTAATGAAGAACCTTTGATATCCATATTTGACCATGGTGAATCTTCAAAAAGAAAAAAAAAACAAGTTAAAACAATTGATGAAGATGACTGCAAATAAAGAATTGAAAAGAAAATTGATGAGTGTATAGTAAGACAAAAAGAAACTCAATCACAGATTTCTGAAATTCTGAAATTGTTGTCCACAAATGTATCTTAACCTTAACCATTTCCTGTTCTGATTCTCTAAAATAGGCTATCCCTATACTCTGTCATTTACTTCTATATTTTGACAAAGACATATCTTTTGTATTTCAATACTATATCTTTATCAGACTTCAATAAAATCGATGTCTTCTTTTATATGCTTCAATGCTTCAATACTTCAATCCTTTTATACTACAATACTTCAATATTTTAATACTTCATTGCTGTGATTTTTTTTAATGCAACAAAAATGGGGAGAATAAATTAAAAAAATTGCTCACACAGAATCCAAATAATGCACAACCAGAAGTCATTTTGTTTTATTTGAAACTGCATTCTTAAGACAAAAGGAACCTGCACATATTGAGGAGTAGAACATTGAAAACATTATGCAACTAATAATAAAGTTCAAAATCATTGACTACACTTTGAAACTTAAAAGATTACTAATATCTACATAATAACTTGACTGCACTTTGAAATTTAGAAAATATTAATGACTGCACTATGAATTTTGAAACTCACAACTTAAATAAAACAAGCAAACTTTAAATTGGATGAATATTGGTGAACACTAAGTATATGTATTTGCTTCCATCAATTGATATTGTGTTCATATGACTTACATGATTATTTGAGAATGTGCTTAATTGAAAAATTTTTGTGAATTTATTTTTTAAAGGTTTTGTTGTCATAAAAATGGGGGAGAATGTTAAGGAAATTGTTGATACCTTAGTTTTGATGATAACAAAATCTCTCGTATAGTTCTAATCAATCTATTTAGTGTGCAAAATTTTTTATTCAATATAAAAGTGATAGAACCGGTCATAAAATCGATCATAGAAACAAATCTAATTTGGTCATAGAAGCAAGCCTTATTTGATCATAGAAGTAAATTTTTTTTTTTTATATCTGTTGAAAACCCAACCAGCAAGGTAGTGTAGATTGAGTACTATACTTAATCTATTATTGATCCTAAATGTACATAAAAAATACTTCAACATAAGGACAATTCATATTCCACAACTTAAAAATTTTTCTAAGTGTTGAAGTGTGATCATTTGGATATATTTAGATAACAATATCTTTTTATGTGCTGAAATATTTCCAAAATCGAAAATTATATTTCAAAAAATGTATGTGAAACTTCAATTTTAAGTATTTACGGTTCAAATATTTTGCGAATATCAGTTGAAAGTTGGTTGGTTACTCATTTTATATAGCAGAATCACTTGTAAGAAAATGATTCTGAAGGGATATTTGACCTTCGATAATTTCACCACTGGTCTTGAATTTTTGAATTTGATTATCCTACATTATAGTATTATAGTTGAACAGTAAATATGATAATTTGTGGCATATTTACCTTGAGATTTTGATGAAAAAATAAATGAGTCAATTTGGATAATTGTTCTGAAAAATTTAGAACTGAAAGCTGATTTTATGGAGCTGTTTTTGAATTTTTTGGAGGAGCAATCTTTTTGATATAATCAAAACAACTCTTAAATATGTTATAGGGATGTTTAAATTTCAGGAGAAAAATATTTACTCTCGGTGAATATGTCACGCCCCAAACCGGGGTCATGAACAGCCGTCCGTTGCCTTGGATGCTGGCTACATTTTTACAAAAAATCGGACAGAATCTCCTTATATTTCAGATGTCTCCCATGTATAATTTAACCTATAATATTCACAACTATCCTGTCAATTTAATAAAAGGGTCATCCCGACTTCACAACCATTAACCAAACTATAGCCGACAACCAGAACAACGCAAGACTATAGAAATTTCTAACAGTTCTAGTCACAGATCTCTACTGTCATGCTAGACTAGAATATGAGCAGCCGCCACACAGAGCGAATCTAAATGTTTATACACTTGTACAATAAATTCCCAATTTAACATTTTAAATACATATAGATGCCTCAATGCAAGTGAACCGAGTCAATACGAGAGTTTTTCGAATAAATATTCATAATTATACAATCATCCCAAAAAATAAATAGATGAATACATTAATCAAGCTAAAATCTCCAATAATAGTAGCGGAAGATATGGTAACATCCATACCCAACCTCGGTGTTATCAAGTCCACGTCACAAGTATGAAATCACAAAATTTTTCTTCTGTCCGAGACTAATCCTGTGAGAAAGAAAGTGAGAAATGAGTATCTATGGGAGGATACTTAGCAAGTGAGAGAATTGATATCGTGCTATCAATATCGATGGTGAATTTGGAGTGTCAAAGCATGTAATATAATATCGAGTGTGCTAAAATAATGTGCTGTTACAGAGTAAAACATATCTCAAGACACACATCAGAAAATAATATATGCATCCATCCATATATCAAGTCACATATGTAAAGTCGGTCGAACAAACAACCTTAGCAATGGTCTACCTCGACCAAGGATGGACACATTGGGGGTTTTCACTATGCAAATATCAAATAATGACTCTCTACCCCAATGTTGGCCATAGACTATTCCAACTAGCCTATAAATAATAATAATAATACATATATATAGTCGGCCGTGTATGGTATCCCGCCCGGTGCTAGATAGAGGTAAACTCACGTTCTTCCCAATGAGAGTCAACATGCGATACCCATATACATGATGATCTAGCAGATACCTCCAGCCGAAGCGTATCCGGGCACAATGGGTACTTCTACCAAATGTCTTTCGTAGCTACGGAATACTATAGGAAGCATATCACTATATCATCAAGTCGGCTGGGCACGTAGCTCCATGCATCACATCATCATGTCGGCTAGGCATATAGCCCCATGTATCGTAACATAACGTCGGTCGGGTGTATAGCCCAAATAGTATATGTAAATCCATTTAAAACTACGTGCCAATACAGTAGAAGTATTAAAACATGTCAATATGTCAAAAAGATTGGCACAATATCCGAATATCAAACTCATTGATGCAAATCAATAAAATTAACAGTTGGGACACTCCAATGGTTACAAAAATATATTTATCAAAATCCAAAAATTTAGTTTTCACACGTATAGAAATCATGTCGTTTGAAAATCGGTAAAATATGATTTGTTAATCAATAATAGATATCAAAATCCCACTCACCGTATGAGAGAGGGTTATGTACTCCCCAATAACACCACGAAACGAAGAAAAGTGTTCCCCTAAATTAAGGCACCAAACACCTACAAATGTGTGTGTATATATATATATATATATATATATATATATATAATCAACATGTTTTAAACATATGCAGTTATAGGAAATAAACTATCACATCTAATACACTTATGCAAATCAGGTTATTTGAATCCTTTAGAACCCTACCCTAATTCCTCGTATTTTTTTCATGCATACTACATGTCTACAAGACTCAAGTGTTGGTACTCAACCAATCTCGCACAGGGCTCATACCAATCCAATTTCTCGCTCGCACCCAAGGGCCAACAGGGCCACAGCCCAGCGCTCCTCTGTGCAGCGTGCAGTACCCATGTGCAGGGCGTGTAGTGCCCATGTACATGGTCTGTGTGCAGGGGGCGCAGTGCCTATGTGCAAGGCGCGTAGCGCCTGCACGCCAACCATTGCCCCTCATTTCTAAACTTAATCCAAATATTCATTCAAATAAATCGAATGGGTAAAAAAAAATTTTCACCTAGGGTTTTCTTGGAGCGTAAACTTTCGTCCGAATGTTTCTTATATCACTCCAAAATCTGAAACGTTCCCTATCAAGACAAGATTTATTAATTAGATCATAAACATTTAGATCAGAATCGAAACCCTAATTCAGTTACCTGCGTGGAGGTTCGTGGGCTGTCATGGGCTCACGGGCCGTCGCAGGCCGTAGTGGTTTCGCGGGCCACAGTGGGCTCGCGGGTTGCAGCGGGCTCGCGGGTTAGCAGGCTAGCGGGTGTTGTGGGCCGTAGTGGGCTTCGCGGGCCGCAGGGGACTCACGGGCTACGCGCTAATGGGCTGGTGCTTGCTCGTGCGCAGGCGCGCTCGCGGCCTGGCTTGCGCTCGCGAGCTAAGGCGTGCTCTTGCGAGAGGGTCGCGCGTTGTGTTCGCGCTCGGGACTGAAGCGCCCGCTCGCGCACTGGGTCGTGCTTGCGGATTGAGACGCGTAGTGTTCGCGTGGGGAGTATCGCGTAGGGGCACGATCGTGCCCGCGCTGGGTGGATCGTGCAGTGGCGCGCTCATGGGAGGAGTTGCAATCGCGCTCGCGGAAGGTCGGTGCTCGTGGGAGGAAGGAGCAGCGGCGGCGGGTGGCGCGCTTGCGGTGATGGGTGGCGGAAGGGAGAGAGACCGCGGCGAAGTGGCGAAGCCGAAGAGACAGAGCAACAGCGAGAGGGAGAGAGATGGTGAGACTTGCGGCCGAAAGGTGAAAGAGAGAAGTAGAGAGGGAGAGATGAGAGGTGGCGAGCGGCGGCGATGGCGCGCTAGCGGGAGGAAGGCGGAGAGAGTGCGGCAGCCGCAGGAAGATGAAAAGTCGGGGAGAGAGAGAGAGAGAGAGAGAAAGGGATTAGGGCTTTTCAAAATTATGTCCTAGATTTCTTTCCAAATATCAATAAAATTGCACAACCTCTTCATAACAGATTAAAGAAAAACCCTAAACCTTGGACAAATGAACATACCGAAACTGTCCGACTCATTAAAAAACAAATCCTAGAAATTCCTTGTCTTCATATTGCCAATCCTAGCCTCCCTAAAATTGTTGAAACCGATGCTAGTGATTTAGGATATGGAGGAATCCTAAAACAACTCCAGGATCATAAAGAAGTTGTAATCCAATATACCTCTAGTCACTGGAATCAAACCCAGAAAAACTATTCTACCATAAAAAAGGAAATTTTGTCAATTGTTTTATGCATTACAAAATTTCAAAGCGACTTGTTAAATCAAAAATTTTTATTACGTATCGATTGTAAATCTGCAAAAGAAATTTTGCAAAAGGATGTCCAAAACATTGCTTCTAAACAAATTTTTGCACGATGGCAAGCTATATTATCTATTTTTGATTTTGATATTAAATATATCAAAGGTGAAAGAAATTCTCTGCCTGATTTTCTAACCAGAGAATTTTTACAGGACAAATAAAACTGTTATAACCTCTTTTGCAGATGGCGTATTGGAAGACCTTGTTCGAGATGAAGAATAAAATCCATCGTTATAACGCTGAAATCAAACTCTTCAAAGAACAGCTAAAACACGAACAGCGATGGGCACATCGCAATATTCTTCGTGCAAACATCGAAAACAATAAAACCAGAATCTGGCTTATTTTAAATAATCTGAAATCTTTATTTGTTCTGTGCAGATCAAATGCCACGCAAAACTACTAAAGACAAAGCAAAAATCGGTATAGATTCGACAAAACCAATAAAATCATGGTATGAAATGGTGATCGAAGAGGAAGCCTCACAGAACAGGGCTGAAGCCCAAAACCCATTTAAAACAGCAGCCCAGTCTGAAGACAGACTCGCCCTAATCCAAAAATGGGTCGAATCGGTTCCAGATCAACCAAACTTGTGGAGCCCTGACTTGTTTCAAACCCTTAAAGCAACCCTGAGTTTAATCCCGACTCAGCACACAGGTAAAACAGGTAAAACTTCTATTCTCCCTTCCAGCAGAGAAAAAGGAGATTCATCTTCTAAAATCTTGTCTCAAGCGGATCCTAAAATTTTGACTACTACCAGTAGTAAAACCCTAGTTTTAACGAATCCAAAATCTCTAAAATCTTCTAGTTTTATTGAGAAAATATATTCTCAAAACATTTTGACTATTGACGAAGGATTTTCTCAAAAGGACCCTTTCCAGACTATGGAGGGGTATTTTCTAAAAAATTGGTTTTATAAACCTTGGGATTTATCCAAAACAATTGATTATTATCAAACCATTTTGGAATTAACGGAAAGTGCTGAGTTCAAACATTTTAAATTCTCCTCAGAACAACAGTTTCCCTCTTATTCCACTTGTAAAATTTTGAAAGTCATCCATCCTTCTGATTGGGGACAGGAACTTTCCAAACCTAAAACTTTTCCGGTAAACCTTAAAACCAAGATAAACTTCTGTCCTATTTTCTCATACTGGGATTATGTTCAAGCCTGGTATAACACATTTCTTATCCAAAACAGTAAAAGGACCCATTCATGGCTCTTTTATTTCCATGAAAAAACCCAAATTCATAAATACCCGGCATGGTTTCCCCATTGGTGGAAATTTTTTGGATCTTTGCCCGATATTCTTGTTCCATCGGTCAAAGACTCCTTTGACCTCTTTAAAACCCAATACAAACCCTCAGAGGTAGAAAAGAAGTTTTCACCTCTATGTCTTTTCTGTTCCAAATTCTATGTACCATGGGTTAGCCAATGGTATTTAGATTATGCCTTTTCTGACGGATCCACCATTCTTATCCGTAAATTCAAAGTTAAATGGTGGAATTCCTTTCGCATCCCTGATAAAATCCTTAAACCAGCTGTTTCAGTTTGGCTCAAAACTCATGGGCTTCTAAAACCTGATCCTTCTGATCTTTTTAGCCCAAAAATCTCATGCTCAGGCTCTTCTTGCTGCAGCCAAATCTAAAGACGAGTATCTCCAAATCATGGAGCAGTTGCTCCAAAGTGAACGAGGATCATCTTCCAAATCTGCATTATCTGATTCTGAGTCAGACCCTATAATAGATCTGGATAATGATGACTTGTTAACTTAAAAAAAAAAAAAAAAAAAAAAAAAAATTTAGCTGGATGGAACTTCTATTCCATGCAAAATCGGCTATGAGCTCGATAGGATGAAAACCCTAAAAACATCCTATGCAAAAGTTAGAGCATTAAGTTGGAATGAAAACCCGAAAGGGCATCTCCAACAAAATTAATAAAATAGTGGCCAATCAGTTGCCCTAAAACTGATAAAACTTTGTTATCGGTCAATCAATTATCTCAAAACTGGTATACCAATATCAGTACCATTTCCTGTATTTGGTATAGTCTCTGCTTGTAAAACACTATTCATGTATACGGTACTATTCACACGGTACTATTTGGCACTATTCACATATACGGTACTATTCACCCGTGTTGTAACAGTAAACTACACTGTTCATCCGTGTAGTAATAGGAACCTTCTAAATTTCTATAAATGAAGCCATTTCTCTTTGGTCTTCATAAGTAATCACTTGGTGAGAAAAATACCAAACATCTTTGAGAGCACATTCTTGGAAGGAAAAGCTTTGGGAGCATTATGCAAATTTCTTGAGTGTCCCCTCTCTTTCCCTTCTTATTATTGAAAAACCCCATCAAGACCAAGGTGCAAGTATTCAAATGTAAGCTCCTTGTCTTTATCTTATGTAATCATTTATTTTTATGAATAAATTGTTTATATTTCATGATGCTATCTAACTTTTCTCTTCTCCTAGCTCTCTCTCCAGAGTGCGGTCGGCTCTGCCGCCCATAAATCTTTGATCCTAATTTTTATTTATCTTTATATGCTTGGCTGGCTACGCCGCCTCACTAACCTCTTCTCTTATTTATTTATCTTCTTTATTTATTTGTTTATTGTGGTGATTAGTGGTCGGCTCTGCCACCCAAGGATCCCATATTTTAATTTTCCATATTTCCAGAGTGTGGTGATTAGCGGTCGGCTCTGCCGCCCAAGGATCCTATTACTCCTGGTCCTTATTTATTTATGTACAATTAAATCATTTTATTGTTTTTGTCTACCATTTATTTTGGTGACTCATCTATTTATTTATTTCTCTTCATAAATATTCTCTTGCTACTATTCACTGCTTATTCATAAATATTCACTGCCGCCCAAGAAGCCCCAGGAACTTAAGGATATAAATAAGCAGTGAATAGTAACAAGAGAATATTTATGAAGAGAAATAAATAAATAGATGAGTCACCAAAATAAATGGTAGACAAAAACAATAAAATGATTTAATTGTACATAAATAAATAAGGACCAGGAGTAATAGGATCCTTGGGCGGCAGAGCCGACCGCTAATCACCACACTCTAGAAATACAGAAAATTAAAATATGGGATCCTTGGGTGGCAGAGCCGACCACTAATCACCACAATAAACAAATAAATAAAGAAGATAAATAAATAAGAGAAGAGGTTAGTGAGGCGGCGTAGCCAGCCAAGCATATAAAGATAAATAAAAATTAGGATCAAAGATTTATGGGCGGCAGAGCCGACCGCACTCTGGAGAGAGAGCTAGGAGAAGAGAAAAGTTAGATAGCATCATGAAATATAAACAATTTATTCATAAAAATAAATGATTACATAAGATAAAGACAAGGAGCTTACATTTGAATACTTGCACCTTGGTCTTGATGGGGTTTTTTAATAATAAGAAGGGAAAGAGAGGGGACACTCAAGAAATTTGCATAATGCTCCCAAAGCTTTTCCTTCCAAGAATGTGCTCTCAAAGATGTTTGGTATTTTTCTCACCAAGTGATAACTTATGAAGACCAAAGAGAAATGGCTTCATTTATAGAAATTTAGAAGGTTCCTGTTACTACACGGATGAACAGTGTAGTTTACTGTTACAACACGGGTGAATAGTACCGTATATGTGAATAGTGCCAAATAGTACCGTGTGAATAGTACCGTATACATGAATAGTGTTTTACAAGCAGAGACTATACCAAATACAGGAAATGGTACTGATATTGGTATACCAGTTTTGAGATAATTGATTGACCGATAACAAAGTTTTATCAGTTTTAGGACAACTGATTGGCCACTATTTTATTAATTTTGTTGGAGATGCCCTTTCGGGTTTTCATTCCAACTTAATGCTCTAACTTTTGCATAGGATGTTTTTAGGGTTTTCATCCTATCGAGCTCATAGCCGATTTTGCATGGAATAGAAGTTCCATCCAGCTAAATTTTTTTTTTTTTTTTTTTTTTTTTTTAAGTTAACAAGTCATCATTATCCAGATCTATTATAGGGTCTGACTCAGAATCAGATAATGCAGATTTGGAAGATGATCCTCGTTCACTTTGGAGCAACTGCTCCATGATTTGGAGATACTCGTCTTTAGATTTGGCTGCAGCAAGAAGAGCCTGAGCATGAGATTTTTGGGCTAAAAATGTTTGATCAGAAGGATCAGGTTTTAGAAGCCCATGAGTTTTGAGCCAAACTGAAACAGCTGGTTTAAGGATTTTATCAGGGATGCGAAAGGAATTCCACCATTTAACTTTGAATTTACGGATAAGAATGGTGGATCCGTCAGAAAAGGCATAATCTAAATACCATTGGCTAACCCATGGTACATAGAATTTGGAACAGAAAAGACATAGAGGTGAAAACTTCTTTTCTACCTCTGAGGGTTTGTATTGGGTTTTAAAGAGGTCAAAGGATTCTTTGACCGATGGAACAAGAATATCGGGCAAAGATCCAAAAAATTTCCACCAATGGGGAAACCATGCCGGGTATTTATGAATTTGGGTTTTTTCATGGAAATAAAAGAGCCATGAATGGGTCCTTTTACTGTTTTGGATAAGAAATGTGTTATACCAGGCTTGAACATAATCCCAGTATGAGAAAATAGGACAGAAGTTTATCTTGGTTTTAAGGTTTACCGGAAAAGTTTTAGGTTTGGAAAGTTCCTGTCCCCAATCAGAAGGATGGATGACTTTCAAAATTTTACAAGTGGAATAAGAGGGAAACTGTTGTTCTGAGGAGAATTTAAAATGTTTGAACTCAGCACTTTCCGTTAATTCCAAAATGGTTTGATAATAATCAATTGTTTTGGATAAATCCCAAGGTTTATAAAACCAATTTTTTAGAAAATACCCCTCCATAGTCTGGAAAGGGTCCTTTTGGGAAAATCCTTCGTCAATAGTCAAAATGTTTTGAGAATATATTTTCTCAATAAAACTAGAAGATTTTAGAGATTTTGGATCCGTTAAAACTAGGGTTTTACTACTGGTAGTAGTCAAAATTTTAGGATCCGCTTGAGACAAGGTTTTAGAAGATGAATCTCCTTTTTCTCTGCTGGAAGGGAGAATAGAAGTTTTACCTGTTTTACCTGTGTGCTGAGTCGGGATTAAACTCAGGGTTGCTTTAAGGGTTTGAAACAAGTCAGGGCTCCACAAGTTTGGTTGATCTGGAACCGATTCGACCCATTTTTGGATTAGGGCGAGTCTGTCTTCAGACTGGGCTGCTGTTTTAAATGGGTTTTGGGCTTCAGCCCTGTTCTGTGAGGCTTCCTCTTCGATCACCATTTCATACCATGATTTTATTGGTTTTGTCGAATCTATACCGATTTTTGCTTTGTCTTTAGTAGTTTTGCGTGGCATTTAATCTGCACAAAACAAATAAAGATTTCAGATTATTTAAAATAAGCCAGATTCTGGTTTTATTGTTTTCGATGTTTGCACGAAGAATATTGCGATGTGTCCATCGCTGTTCGTGTTTTAGCTGTTCTTTGAAGAGTTTGATTTCAGCGTTATAACGATGGATTTTATTCTTCATCTCGAACAAGGTCTTCCAATACGCCATCTGCAAAAGAGGTTATAACAGTTTTATTTGTCCTGTAAAAATTCTCTGGTTAGAAAATCAGGCAGAGAATTTCTTTCACCTTTGATATATTCAATATCAAAATCAAAAATAGATAATATAGCTTGCCATCGTGCAAAAATTTGTTTAGAAGCAATGTTTTGGACATCCTTTTGCAAAATTTCTTTTGCAGATTTACAATCGATACGTAATAAAAATTTTTGATTTAACAAGTCGCTTTGAAATTTTGTAATGCATAAAACAATTGACAAAATTTCCTTTTTTATGGTAGAATAGTTTTTCTGGGTTTGATTCCAGTGACCAGAGGTATATTGGATTACAACTTCTTTATGATCCTGGAGTTGTTTTAGGATTCCTCCATATCCTAAATCACTAGCATCGGTTTCAACAATTTTAGGGAGGCTAGGATTGGCAATATGAAGACAAGGAATTTCTAGGATTTGTTTTTTAATGAGTCGGACAGTTTCGGTATGTTCATTTGTCCAAGGTTTAGGGTTTTTCTTTAATCTGTTATGAAGAGGTTGTGCAATTTTATTGATATTTGGAAAGAAATCTAGGACATAATTTAGACTTCCTAGAAATCTCTGAAGCTGAGTTTTATCAAGAATTTTATCTGGAAATTTGTTTGCAAATTCCAAAGATCTTTCTATTGGTTTTATGGTTCCACAAGTTATGTGGTGACCTAAAAATCTTATTCTTGTTTGGAATAAAGATATCTTTTTAGCTGATAAAACCAGTCCATTCTTTTTACAAACATAGAAGAATGTTTTGAGATTTTTAAAATGTTGTTCTATTGATGAGGAGAATATAAGTACATCATCAATATAAACAATGCAGAATTCCGAGTATGGATTGAATATATCATTCATAATTCGTTGAAATTCTGAAGGTGCATTTTTTAAACCAAATGGCATAACATTCCATTCGTATTGTCCAAATGGAACAGTAAACGCCGTTTTATATCTATCTTTAGGATGAATTTGGATTTGCCAAAATCCTGATTTCATATCGAATTTTGAAAATATATTGGCGGAATTTAGTTTTTGTAATAAGTCTTTTTTGTTAGGGATTGGATAGCGGATCCATTTTAAAGCTTCATTTAGAGGTTTATAGTTTATGACAAGTCTAGGGGTTCCTCTTTCTATTTCTGAATTTTTGTTTACATAGAAAGCTGCACAACTCCATGGAGATCTGGATTTTGAAATTAATCCCTTGGATTCAAGGTCTTGAATTTCCTTTTTACAATATTGTTCTAATTCGGTATTCATTTGAATTGGCCTTGCTTTAGTAGGAATATTTCGTTCATCGAATCCTTTTTCATATGGTAGATCGACCATATGTTGTTTTCTATCCCAAAAGGCATTGGGAAGATCAGAACAGATATCGGTTTCAATGTTTTTCTGGATTTCAGAGATTTTTTGTTTTATAGAATCGGTTTGTAATTGTTGTTCAATCCTTTGGAGATCAATATGCTGTTTTAGATATAATAGGTCAAATTGTTTTTTCTGTATTAAAAGATTGATTGAGTTTTCATGGATGGAAGCGGCTTTGATTAAATTTAAGCTTCTAGTTTTAGGAGGTTCTAGGAATGGAAAGAAGAGTTTTTCGGTTTTGTTTTTTGATTTAATTCCATTGTATTCAACCTTATAAGGGGTAATAAGATTGATAAACGGAGTTCCCAGTATTACTGTTTGTCGGATGTCAGAAACTAGGACGAAAGTTGTTTTAATTGTGAATTTTTCATTTTGGATTCCTGCATCTAGTTTGGCAATTATATGTAATTTGGAACTATTTGCCGCAGATAGTCTTTCGCTAGTTTTTTCATGAAATCTTTTTGGAATGAGATCTGCTTTTATGCAATTTAAGTCAGCTCCGGTATCGAATAGAGCGACCGTATCAATTTTAAAATTTTCGGATAATCTAAGTGTGATTTTTATAAGGTATTTTCGGGAAGTAATTTCCTTTAGGACGAAAAGGATTTCTTCAGGAAAGGTTTTATTGGTTTTTACGAGGTGTTGGATGGTCTGAGGATCTAAAGGATCCTCATCCGAATTTTCTTCATCACTGCTTGAATCAGTAACTACATTTTTGGCTTTTATTTGAGATAATAAGATCGAAATGGTTTTAGAATTTTCCTCTTGTTTGTGTTTTAATTCTTTTAATTCTTTTTTGATTGTTTTTATTTCTTCTTGCAATTCTGGAATTGTTGCAGAGGATTTTTTATTGAATTTCTTTTTATTTAATATGGAAGTGAGATTGTACATACCGGTATTAATATGAGGAGTACTAGAAGGATTTTCAGAACTTCCTTCTAGAGATTGTTTTAATTGATCCAAACATTTTTTCTGGATTTCCTGATTGTTTATATGTTGAATGGCTTCCAGAATTAAGCTTTGTTCCTTGGTTATCATGTTTATATGTTTTGAATCTGAAGAGTCAGTATCGGATTCTGTTTTACTGGAACTGGTTATAAGTTCATCAATTTGAGGATTACTAGTAGAAGTTTCTGAACTGATTGTATCTGTATCAGAACTATCTACTAATAAAACTGAGATTTTATTTAGAATTTCTTCGTCCAAATGGAGTTCTCTAATCTTTTTAGATACTCTGCAATATTTGGAAGTATGTCCTTTTCTTCCACATTTGAAACATGTTATATCTTTTAATGATTTTGAGGTTGAAGGTTTTGAGATTGAAGGTTTCTCTTCCTTTTTGTATTGCTTAGTTTTACGAAATTTTTTGTAAGGTTTTTTATAATAATCCTCTTTATATTTTTTATAGGGTTTGAATTTTTTAGGATATTCTTTTTTAGAGTATTTTTTGGATTGTTTCTTACTGCATTCTCCATTGCAGGTTTTATGTTTATTAAGATCAAACTGGACACAGAATGATCCTAATTCTTTTTTGGTTTTCTTCATTTCCCATTTTAGATGTTTTTGGAGTTTTAAGTCTTGACAGATTTTAAGACCTTCCTTTTGTGTGAAGCTAACTAATTCACCGTAAGTAAGTTGGTCATATGGAATAATTTGTTTTCCAAAAGTTTCACGAATGGTGTTCCTAACCTTTTCTCCTAACAAGGTTGGAAGTCCGGCAAGGAATTTTTCTTTCCAAAAGGGTTGATTAGAGTCTTCGCGAAGCATGACCCTGGATAGAAAGGTGGTTTTATACCATTGGAAGTCACTGAGTTTTTTACATCGGAGGTTGGATAAGAGATCGGTATTTTTATCTTTTAGATGGGATGAGTCGCCAATAAAATGAAGTGATATAGTGAATATTAGGGTTGCGACAGCATCTTGGATTGGTTCACCCAAATGATTTAAAATTGGTTCACCTTCTTCACCAATTTGAATTGCATTTAAAATACTTAATTGTTGTTCTATATTGAGATGAAAATCCCACCATCCTTTTAATTGGCCAGAAAATCCTGCGATAAGGAGTTCTGCAACTGTTTTATCGGTTGTTCCTTGTTGGGTTTTGTAGGCATTGGATGCCATTGTCATTTGTTGTAATGTATTCAGGATTTAGTATTCACTCATTCCATCTATATTCCATACATAGATAGAATTGGCGTTGTATTTTGGCTGGACCAATATCTCGGGTTGATTACCTATTTCTAACTCAGGTAATCTGGTTTTAACATATTCGGATTTAGGAGTTTTCCAAAGAAGTTTGTTTATCTCAGGATCTTGTTCCTGAAAAGCTTCTTCTTCATCCTCATCTAATTCGGATGAAAGGGTTTTATTTAGGACTGTAATATCTTGATTTACAGATTGAGGAGTGTCAGGAACAATCGGATTGGACTGTCCTGAAGATGACTCGATTTTACTAAGTTGAAGTTTTATGGCTTCCAAGAATTCTTGTTTATTGGTTTTGATTTCTTGGTTGGCTTGGTTCGAAATTTGATAGGGTTTGAAAATAGGGTCTTTTGATTTTTTAAGCTTTTCTATTTTATTAGACTCAGTAGGTTCTTTTTGTGATTTGTCGATTTTGGAAAGTTGTTTTCCAATTATGTGTAAATGTGCATTTGTATAATTATTTTGGATGATGATATTTTTTAAGTTTACAGAGTCATTTTCCTGAGGTTTTTTATAAGGACTCACCTCAATGTTTTCTGTACCAACAGTGATTTTGATCGTCCGAAGAGGTGGATGATCAGACTCGATGTTTTCACCATCTTTGGTTTCCCATGAGGGTTTTTTGTTTCTTTTTGTGATAGGGTTGGCTGTTTTGAATGGATATTTAATGTTGTGTTTTTTAGTATACGTTTCAAGCCATGTGAAAAATAAAATATTTATTTTATTTTTTCTACAAAACTTAAAATGTTTATCTTGGATTTTGAAAATGTTTTCTCCAAAAGTTTTAAAAAACCAATTTCTTTTTTCTTTGTTTTTATCAGAGAAAAAATCATTTTCTAAATATTCTTTATTTATTTCAAAATCATTTTTGATGAGAATATTGAGTTTTGTCAAAATCTCATTTTCATCATTTGTTTTATCAAAACCATTTTCTTTTTCTAAAACGTTTAATTCATTTTCCCTTCCAACGTTTTCTGTTATAGCTGAAGGTGTTGGAGAGGTTGGTTCTGAATCAATTGGGTTTTGTTCTTCTGTTTGAGAACGTGTATAGACCGGTTGTGGGATTGTTTTTCCTAATACGATATTTTTTAAAGAGGTCGTCGGAATATCTGAGGTCGAATACCTCGGAGGTTTTATTGGGCTTTTATCATGAAGATTTATAACGGATGGTAATTTTGAGATTCTTCCCAAATTTATATATTCAGACGATGTTGTTGATGTATCCGAAAATCTGGAGCTATAAAATGGTCTATCAAAACTTATTTTAACATTACCATCTGTATATTGTGTTATTTGTTTTATTCTGGTACTTGGTTCTGGAATGTCATTGTTTGATTTTGGTTGAACTGCTCCTTCTAGCATCCAATCTTCTGGAAGGGTTATTTCTTCCCATCTGATAGGTTTTGGAATAACCAGGTTGGATTTTGTAATATCGGTTTGGAGAAGAAGAGTTTCTCCTTTTTTGTGTTGAATTTTGTGTTTTGAGCCGAAGGCTGTTGTCATGGCTTTATAATGTATTTTATATATTAGAGCGACCGGAATTGATCCCTCCATCATATCATAATTATGTATTTTAACTTGTAGAATAAGGGATTTTAATATATTTTTATCATTTAAGGAGATTATAAGATTTGGAAAACAGTCGAAGGAAACTGGACCTTTACATAGACTGGATTCAACAGTTCCTAACAAGGAATCTGAGAAGTTATTATGTCTGGCATCCCTAAGAGTTACCAGAATAGAAGTATTTAATCCTTCTCTTGTTAATGGTCTAAGACCGATTTGGACTAATCCGATATGGACATATTTATATCCTTTGGACATATGTTTTTCTAAAGATTTTTTGGAAAATAGTTGTATAGTTTCAAAAGATTTTAAAAGTTGAATATCTCTTTCTTCGGTTTTAATGGTATAATCTGTTTTAAAGAAACTGATTTTGGGTGTTTTGTATATTTGGTCTATACTTATTTTGGGTATCTCCCATTCATCTATTCCTTTTTCAAAATCTTCAATTGTTATTTCTTCACTGTTTATTATATCTTTAGTTCTTGAAGAACTTGACATAGAACTCGAAGAGCTAGTAGTTCTACAGAATATAGGGTTCATCGTTTTGATTCTGCACTGCAAATCCAACTATATACCTACGGAACACTGGGATGTCCAACGGCCTTACTGCCCCTCCTGGGTCTTACTTCGCCTGGACCACCGGTGTCTAAAGGACTCGGTATATAATCAGATCTGAAGTTTAGAACTTCAAACAATTAAATCTATATGCTGTATAATACTATCCCCCCTTGGCTCTGATACCAAGAAGCCCCAGTGTAACTATATATATATATATTTGTATATATATATATATTTTCACACCCACATTGTACTAAAATTTCAATTTTTTCGTAAAAACGGGGTTTGTTTTGATTCGCAGATTCGACAAATTAAAATATACCAAAAATTTAATTTAAATACCATAAAATCAAAAATCAATTTAAATAAATAAATTTCTCTCTATATAATTAAATTATAGGCATCGCAGTGTTGGTATTACAGAATATCAAATTTCAAAAGAATTTAGAATCTATTTTTCAGGGATTGTTGCCAAAATAGTTACAATAACTTTGGGAAATTTTTACTACTGTTTGTTGAGTTTTTTTGTTATCAAATGTAGCAGCTATCAACAGGTTTTTAATAGAGTGAGAATAGAGGACGTGAGAAGCTGAAAGACTATCATTTTTAAGACTTCAAATCACCAAAAGATTAAGAAAAATTCTGCTAGTATCACATTTTCATTTTACATATTTTGTAAACTTTTGGTTGAATTTTGTATGATTTGTCTTCCATTGTTGGACGAAATAATATTCATGATGTGAAAATCAGAAATCAACAAGTGGAAGTACATTGTTATTATGAATCATAGTGGAAACTAGCAGGTTACTAGAGTCTGACTTATTTTGCTAGAAGAGTGGATGTAGATACAAAATTGAACCACTATAAACCAGATTTGTATTCTTAGTTTCTCTTTTATTTTTGCTATATATACTATAAATTGATCATAAATTTGTTTAGATTTAAGTGAAGTTAGGTAAAATTTTGAAAAGTCAAATTTTAAACAATCAATTTAACTTCTCTTTTTGGTTGTCTTTGTGATCAACAAATAATAATAATAATAATAATAATAATAATAATAATAATAATTATTATTATTATTATTATTATTATTATTATTATTATTATTATTATTATTATTCTAACAAATGGGACAGATGGGGTTTTGGTTGAAGTCAGATGCAGGGAGGTCAATGGCATTATTATTATTCTAACAAATGGGACAGATGGGGTTTTGGTTGAAGTCAGATGCAGGGAGGTCAAGGGCGTGGGGTTAGGTAGAAGGTTTCATCTGAAGGCTTCAGCCTCGGTGAATTTCAGGTTTCAAGCAGTGGCGGAGCAGAGGCGGTAAGAGTACAGCGTAGGTTTGGGGTTGAAGAGTGTTACGTTCGTAGGCAATGGGAGGCGGTGAAGGGGTGTTACGCTTGTAAGTAGAGAGAAGGGTTCTCGTCGGGACAGTGAGAGAATATAAAGTATAGATTTGGGCTAAAGGGAGGTAGATCTGAATGTAAAAATTTGATATGAGGGCAGATTTGGGACGTCTATTGTTGAAAGGGAGGTTGATCGGGGGACGAGAGCTCTGGAGGTAGTTCTAGAGGAAGGTAGATATGGGCCGAAGGGGAGATGGAGCAAGTGAGAAAGAAAGAGATAAAGAGTGCGGGAGAGAGAGAGAGAGAGATCTCAAGGTGGGGTTGTGGTTGGGGGAATATAAATCTTGGACGTCTGAGGATGTAAGAGGGTAAGTTTCTAAAGCTATAGGAGAGATAGAGGGAGAGAGGGAGAGAGGGAGAGGGAGAGGGAGAGAGAGAGATGATGGGAAAGATGATACTTACTTGATCAAGTAACATAAGAGAGCTGCTCGAGTGATTGTCGTGGAGTGAAGGTGGTGGTGGAGTGAAGGTGGTAGCAGGTAGCAGCGAGTGAGAGAGAGGGAGTGCAGAGGGAGCGCAGAGGGAGCGAGAGGGGCGGTTTATTCTATTACAAGAAATACTGTAACAACAAAAATTTATAGTGTGTAATGTAAATAATTAATATATATAAATTTAAAACGTAACAAATTTACTATAATCACCCACTTATCTCATGTTTTTCTATTACAGCTATCTCTTCAAAATCTACCGCTCTCTCTCGCTCACACACACACATAGACACACAAAATACTCTTTTATTTTTAGACACGTAATTTGTTAAAAAATTATAATATTTAGCAATACTATATTTTTATTGTAGTTTTAAAATATGAATTTTATTTTTATCAAAAATAAAGGAATAGGATAAAAATTTTAATTATCAACATTTTTCTTTTAAAATTCTTTTCTGTATAATTTATTTTATATTTTAATTATGAAATTTTAATTATACTAATCTCTATTTTATTAATTTATTTTAATCTTTTGCAGACGTTTTCTGTAAATTATGAAACCTGTTGTATGGGTAAAGGGTGGACTTGGAAATTGCCCTCTAGGATCGGATAGTCCGAGTAAACGAGTCGGAGTCGTAGGCGCACCCGCTGGCTTGCGATAGCGAGGGCTAGCAAAGAGAAGGGATTTGATCTTTTTCTCTGCTCCTGCTTCTTCTTCTTCTTCTTCTTCTTCTTCTTCGGTTGAAGAGAACAACGCCAACACTAGACTCTCTCTCTCTCTCTCTCTCTCTCTCTCTCTCTCTCTCTCGGGGATATCCGCGAAGCGGGGCAGTCGTGTAAGGGTTTGGAGTGGACGGATCCAAATCAGAAGAAGCAATGCTCGAAATTAGGGTTTTGCCGCCATCTAATTCTTAAGGTAAACTTTGTCGATTTTGATGATGATTATGGAAATGAAATGGTCGAAGAGAGGGAGAATGGTGGTGTAATTGCATTCAAATTCAAATACTACAGAATTCGAATTCAGAGAATAGTATTGAATGGCTCAAGTTCAACAACAACAGTCGTCACGTCTTCACCGTCTCCTCACTTTGCTTGACAGTAAGTATCCTTAGTTTGTTCGAATTTTATTACAAAATGTTTTCCGATGATCTAAATTTTGAATTTTGATTTATCGTTGCGTTGTAACTTACTTGAAAAAAATTAAAGCCGGTTCAACACAAGCAACAAGATTTGCAGCGGCTCGGCAGATTGGGGATATAGCCAAATCTCATCCTCAAGACCTTAATTCTCTCTTAAGGAAGGTCTCTCTATCTCTCTCTCTTCATGACTCCCATCCTTAAATTTTAATTTTTTTATTTGATTTATGTGGGTCTTAATTAATAATTTATTCTGTGGAAATCAGATTCATATTTTGAAAGTTTATGAACAATTTATGTTAACCAATAGTAGGAATAAAGTAGGTTGAAGGGGAATGTTGGTTGCCTGAGGGATTAGTATGTGGAAAAATTGTTTGTGATGAACAAATATGTCAAATTCAAACAACCTGCCATGTTAAAAGAGTTGTTGCTGTGAATGTTAGGTTTCTCAATATCTTCGTAGCAAGAAATGGGATACAAGGGTGGCAGCTGCTCATGCAATTGGTGCTATTGCTGAAAATGTTAAGCACACTACTTTGACAGATCTCTTTGCATGCGTTGAAACAAGAATGTCAGAGGTTGGTTACTCTGGAGTTGGTGAAGATATTGTCGCATTGTCTACGTTTCACCCTAAAATTACAGCAAGCTTTTCATTCCAAAGGTGGTTAATCTTTTTTTTTTAATTATTATATTTAATCTGTTTTCCATACATGTGTAGTTTCTGCTAACTGATTTCTTTTCCTTTATGCATGACAGCTTTGACATTAATAAGGTTTTGGAGTTCGGTGCTTTATTGGCTTCTGGGGGACAGGTAATGGAATCTCCTTACTATCAAGCTTGTAAAGTCCTATTCTTTTTGCTGGTCAAATATAAGAACAAGTCCTTATGGGCTCACTGAAGGGGACAGACACTGTCGCTTCAATTACAATTGTTTTCTTTGGCATTATAATAAGTTTCTTTGCCATGTGAAGAGTTCTATCCAATCTGCTCAATTTAAGATGACTTAACATTTCAATCTGTATAGTGCACTATGATGTGCATTGCAAGATATGGTTAGTGAAGATAGCAAATTGAGCAAACTAGGCTCTAAATATCCTTGTGACATGGATGCTGACATAGGACAATAACATGACACAGTACGATCATGAGTGCAATAAATAATTAAACGGACATTTCACTTAAGTTTTATTTTTTTTATATACACATAAATCATATAACATAAATAAAATTTAGGATAACAAATAATTAGTTTATGTAGTTATAATGTTTCTATCAATTTTTGCTCTTAGACAAGATGTTTTACAAATGATACAAACATTCAATTGGCATGTTTATATCTTTATGTCCTTGTTTCTTCTAGCCCTTGTTTTTAATAAGTAGGAAGTTTTTTAATTTTGAATCCAAAATGTATGTTTCACCTTTACCAAGATGCATAGACTCAAGAGGGGGTTTGGGAGTTGTTTATTTTGTTGTATATTGTTGATGTGCAATTTCTTCAAAAGCTTAATCTAATGGAGGTATATGGGAGGATTCGTGGATTGGGGATTTGCCCAGTCCATTTCTTCTCTCAGCTTTATACGTTGTCTAGGTTTCTCTTTCTCCTATCAATGATTTTTGTCATTGAGAGGGACATTCGACCTCTTAAGACTTTCATTTTTTATTTTTTTTAAGAAATCTTAATGATGGATAACTTGTATTTTTTTCCCCTTAATTTTCCTCTTATGGGGTAATGAACCTTCCCAGAATGTTCTAGATTACTAGAATTTTGAGTTCGGGTGCTTTTTCTTGTAGATATATATATTTTAATTATCTAATTAAATCTTTCCCAAAACCTTTGTTTTCCTTTAAATGATGATTTTATTTGGAGAGCCAAACTTCCTATGAAGTTTAAGGATTTTATTTAGTCCATTGTGTTTAATAAGATTCATACAAGCTATCTTCTCTAAAAGGGATCTTATAAGGCAATCTTCATGGATTTGTGTGTCAAGTGCTTCAAATGTTCAAAAGGCGGAGATCTACTTTGTTCTATTGCATGAAAAATTTGGAATCACATATTTTCTGTATGCTATAATGAATGAGTTAGTCCTAGAAATATCCTTGGTTTTCTTTTTATAAATATGGATTTTAGAGGGAAGAAGAATGCCTGTTGTTGGAAATGTGCACTTTCCTCCATGTATTCAGAGAGACAGAAATGCTGTGATTTTAAAAGATTGGAATATTGATCTCTCTTGTTTGAGATGTAATTTTTTTTTAATTTTTTAATTTTTTTTACAATGACTATTGCTTAGAAGAGTTGAAGAGGAATTGGAGTTTTGGGTTTTTCTTTTTTGTATTTTGATTTTTATCATTCCTAGGATTTCTTATCCTTTGGAGTTCTTGTTTCTTATCTCTAATGCAAATCTCTTTTTTCTATAAAACAATAGAGGCATATGTTTAATTATTTTTGTCTTAACAAGTTGCTCGCATTGGAGCCATGATGACTTATAAGATGGCAACATACATGTCAAAATATTAAATGGGATAAACAAAAGAGGTGGAGCCAATTTAAGACTTTGTATTATGTCAAACAACTGACAACTCCAAAATTATGTTAGTGGAAAGAGGTGTTTGATTGTTCTTATTTCAAATATTTGTGGATCTTGTCTTTTGAAAGTGGTTGTGGAGACTTCTTTGAATCTCCCTATTTTCATGCATTTGTTCTCTTGTTGATCTTGTTCATGATCATTTGTTATGTATGAGATATGGATGTTTTTTGGCAGGTTATTTTATTTTATTTTATTTTAATTTTTATTTCAGGAGTATGATCTGGCAACTGATAATGCCAAGAACCCAAGGGAGCGGTTGGCTCGTCAAAAACAAAACCTTCGACGACGACTAGGTTGGTTAGGCTAGCTTTTTTATTCTTTCTTTTGATTTATTATTGCTTTCAATTGATTGCAGGATACTGTAGACAACTTATCCAAATAAAATAACAAAAATCCTAGTTCTTCTAGAGGTTTTTAAATAATGAAATTTAGACCAAACTAAAAGTTTCTAAAAATAAAATATAACTCCAACCACTAAAACAGTAAGGCTAATAAAACCAAATAGTATATAATACTAACAAAAAAATTGAACTCCATGTTTATGCCTAGAATAAGTGTGAACATATTCTCCATCATTTCTGCTGGGTTATCTAGTGCCTTTGGAGAGTGACGATCGTGATAATCATCCAAAAGATCTGAAAACAGCAAGTGAAGCTTCTCCTCGGCAAGCCAAGTATA
The DNA here is from genome assembly GCA_033439265.1 of Dillenia suffruticosa. Taxonomy (NCBI): domain Eukaryota; kingdom Viridiplantae; phylum Streptophyta; class Magnoliopsida; order Dilleniales; family Dilleniaceae; genus Dillenia; species Dillenia suffruticosa. The sequence goes on from JAVTVX010000027.1 coordinate 8,761,465, forward strand.
ATTAGAATTTGGATGACCACCCCACAATAAACAAGATAGTGGTGAAGTGGATCAGCCAGTGGTGCAACAATCTGATTATCAATAGTGTCCTCAATCTTTATCACAAGGCAGCAAAAATGGTGGTGGACATGGTTTGGGCACTTGATGGACCTAGCAATGGAAATACTTGTAGGCGTAACTAAAAGTTCAAATAGGCCTTAGAAAGAAAACAAATCCTCTGCATTGAAAATAAGATTAATTCGCAGATGTGAAGACAAATCAAGCAAGTATGTGTATGTATGGAGTAGATAAGGGTTGATAGATGCAATTTCTTACAAGGTTGTTCAGGAAAGTGTTCTGGATGGATGTTCACCATATCATAACCAAATATCTGAATTTCACAATTTAGGGAACCGATTACTTGTAGCAATTTTTCTTCGAGCCTCATCATGTAAAGAATGAGTATGGCTGGGAATGAAATTGTCAGACTTGGATGTACAAAACTTAATAGGTGAAGGAACAAGGTCAACATCTGTTGTGGAGAGGAACCATGATTTCAAATGGACCACGGCTGGTAGAATGGGCATTGGATTGGAGCTATTGTAAGCAAACTCCACAATAGAAAGCACAGTATCCCAATTCCCTTGTTTGTCACCTGCAACACACCTGACCACACCTAAGCAAATCATCCAAACTCCTATGACAACTTCTGTTTGACCATTTGATGGGGGTAGAATGCAGATGAACTTCCAAAGTGGTTTCTAAGATTAGCTATCAAACTTGACATCAAAAAAGCACTTATAAGTCTCGAAGAATGTACAAAAAATAGACCTAGGAATGAGACTTCTGCTACATCGTCAAAAGGAAAAGAAAATCGCAATCAATACAATAACGCATTCCAGTTAGAGGTTGGACTCTGACCTAAGAAAATAATGCTTTTAACCATTTGGATTTTGAAAATATTTGCTTTGGAAGATGTTATCAGATTCTGATTAAGGTGTTACTCTAGTGTATGGAAGAAAGACAAAATTTGTCTACCTTCTGGTATGCAGAAAATGAAGTCAATTTTTCAGGGAGGAAGAGTAAAAATGCTTTTATCTCTCGCTGAGACATAAGGTGGTTTCTCCAGCTATCATTGGTAGAACTAATGAGGGTTTTTGAAGCTTAGATTGGAGTTGAAAAAGAGGTCAACTTTGACAGAGAGGGTTGTGGATGTGAGTCCCCAAGGGGATAGCCTAGTGGTCACAACCCTCTCACCCAATCTCGTGATCCGAGGTTCAAATCGCGTGTAACAAAAAAAAAAGAGTTGCAGATGTGATCGTAGGCCCTCAAAAGCAAAAGGAGCCTTTGTGTTTTGGGCTTGACAGAGGGTTCTGACGAAAATGTTGAGGGGCTCATGGGGTTTGAGAGGGCTCATGGGGTTTGTGGGTTTTGCGCTGTAAGAAAGTTGAAATGATGAGGTAGTACTTGAGGTTAATTATGGGGCTCAAATTGAAGTTAAAATACAGACAATTTGGATAGTAAAGGTTGTAGATGAAGGTCTTTTGTTTGAGGGGCCCGCCCTCCAGCTTAACAGCAGATAAAGTTTCAGAATCAATGTCTACGGTTGTTTCCACTAAAGTAGATGTTCTGTGGAGTAGAAAAAAATTATTCATGCTGTAATTTTTGGGGTATAAAGTGGGTCTGAAAAGGGAGCTGACAAAACAGTTGAGTTTGTCAAAGAGGGTTAAGTGATACCCTTGGCATAGTCGACAGCTGAAACAGAGAAATGCCCTGTTCAGTTTGCTGATGATGGGTTTGAGCATGAGTTTGAGAGGGTTCTGAGTGTTGGCTTGGATACTGATTGGGATGATCAATTATGGAGTTTTATGGGGTCTGAGGATGGAACATTATTGGGGAAAAGTAGGGAGCTTAGGAATGATATCTCAGGTGACTCAAATGTTGAGGGTTTGATTGAGGAGGGTCAGGTAGCCAATTTTTTTAGGACATGAGTTTTGGAATAATGCCTAGAATGATTAAATTCTAGGAAACCCGCCCATAGTTATTGCCCCAAAGGATAACAGGGAAGCTTGAAACAAACTCATTTAAATAAATTGGATTTGAACCTAGTGTTGTCCTATTAGAAGCAAAGTCCAAACTTCTGGTCTACGTAACCATAAGAAAAGGGATTAAAAAAAATGGGTGAGGGAAGGTGAGGACATTTTAGAGTTTCATAGTGGGGCAGCTCAGGGGATTACAGGGGATTAATTGGAGACATGCAGCCCTAAGATATTGGAAGGAATCCAATTGCCAATTTTTTTCCCCATCTTTGTATTTAGATTGTACTCTTGGGGTCTTTTCTGGTTTTAGAAGTGTTGTGGTGGGTTTCGAGACTAGTACTCCAGTGTTCATGTATTGCCTTTTTTTATTGTTTTCCCTCTCTCCTTTTCTAGGGATTTCTCATTCTTAGTGTCTTTCTACATTCTTCTTTCCCCTAACATAATTTCATTCTCTTTCTAAAATGAAGAAACACACATTCTTATCCCCACAAATATCCCTGAAAGAAAACCACTGAATGGTGTATGTAGCTGAAGCCCCCGGAGGATCTCGTTCTTAAAGATTTTAAAGTTTCAAAAACTGAGTCTAAGGGTGGTTTGTGTATCGATAATGTCAAATTGAAAAACATTTATATGAAGCAAATGGCTTTGGAGATTCCCCTTAGAAGCTAATTCTTTATGGTATGGGTTATAGAGTACATATAATTTCCAACATAATGGATGAGATGCCAATGTTGTAGTGAGAGTTTCACATTCAGTCCTTGGAAATTCATCTCTCATTTATATCATTCTTTTTTTCCTCTTGCTTTTTGGGGTGGGAGATGGTTCTTGTGTCCTTTTGGGAGGATTCTAGGATGGATGACTTGTCATTGGCCGCTTTCTTCCCTCAACTTTATTGGTTGTCGAGGCTTTATTCCCCTCCTATAAGAGATTTTTATAATTAGAAGGGACATTTGATATTTTGAAACTTTCACTTTCGAAGAAATCATATTGATAGAAAAGTTTTTGAATTTTTTCCTTAATTTCTCTTTTGGAGGGAAATGATCATTCTCACAATGTTCGTGACATTAGGATTTGGTCTTGATACTTTGAGTACTTGCACTTGTAGATTATGTTTCCAATCTAATTAGTTTTCGTCAACACCCTCCGTTACACTTAAATAATTTTATTTGGGGGGCAAGGGAATCTATCAAAGTTAAAGCTTTTACTAGGTCTATAGTGTTTAATAAGATTAATACCAACAATCTACTCTAAAAGATGAAGGCCTTGTAAAGCTATCTCCTCAGATGTGTTCTGTCATCTGGAACCATTTATTTCTACGGTGTTGTATTGGATGGGAATGTGGAATCACCAATTTGTGGTATATGAAAATGATTGGGTTTGTTCAAAAGCCTTATTAAATTGTTTCTCACTGAATTTTGAGGTTTTGAATGGCAGAAGGATGCTCGGTTCCTTTGGAGACATGCAGTGTATTTGGTGAGAGCAAAATACAAGAATCTTTTGAGGAATTGTTTTATTGATTCTTCTCTTCCATGGATTATAGCTTAGAAGAGTTGAGAAGGGATTGGAGAGTAGTTGTTGATTAATTATTGTATGATCTCGTTCCGACTCGTGAGGATTTCTCATTCTTTGAATTTTTGTACATTCTATCATACCTCTTTTATAATTTTCTTTTTCCATTGACAAGAAAAGATTTGAAAGCTTCTTTCCAACCATGAACAGCAAGTCATTGCCATAAAATATTTGCATTGTCGGTTGTTATCCTCTTCTCCTGCTTTGTCACAGTGTGCACTATTCTTTATTTATTATTTTTCTGTAGAAATTCAACCCATCTTTGGCCACAAACCCTTCATATTTCCAATACAACATCTTTGATACCTATTCTCTAACCATTTTCTTAATCTTTGCACACCTTTATATGCAGGCCTACACAAGTCTCTTTCATCACATAGGCTTGGTTTTTCTTATTCTGCCCCCTTGTCTCTTATAGGGAAATGGCAAAGATGTTTGCCAAAAATTACAGGATAATAACAAACCTCGATGATTGTGCATCACTACTATCAAAATATAACAAAACCATTGTGCATTTTGTGTCCAAGTGTTTGTCTCTTGACCATATTTAGCATGTATCCTTGTTTCTTTCTTTCTTTCTTTCATTTTATTCTTTTACCCTTGGCGGGAGTTTCTTTAATTTTTGTACCGTACCCTGTACACAGGATTGGATGTGTGTGAGCAGTTCATGGATGTCACAGATGTGATCCGGGATGAAGACCTTGTTGTTCAGAAAAATGAGTCTCATGGCAATGGGATAGATCACAGATTCTATGGTTCTCGTTCTGTAGACAATATCCAGCAACTTGTCACCAATGTGGTACCTGGTTATGTATCTAAAAGGCCTAGTGCTAGGGAACTAAATTTGTTGAAAAGAAAAGCTAGAACAAACATAAAGGAACTGGGAAAAGGTTGGTCTGAGGATGGAGATGGGGAGATATCATGCTCTCAAAGTGTGACGGCACCAAAGGGCCGTTCTCGAGATTCATCATCTTTGAAGGTATCCAGCTGCTGCTATTTTGGTACTTGTCTGTTGAACATTTTTTATTTCCTAATTGGAAATCTTGTGTTACTGCCAATTGTTGTATGGTTATCTTAGCGTTTATGTATACTGCCTGCTTGTGTCACTTATTATTGCCCTGCCAAGTTGCCTTGTTTCGACATTGTATATGCCTTTCTTGTCGTTTCTTAGGAGCTAGAATGGAGCATTGCTTTTCTGCATAAATTAAAGAAAGTGTGAAATTCTAGGATATTGATGTTTGCTGTTCCTTCAAAAATTACTTTTCCCATTTTTTGGCTGCCTTTAGCCACATGTATATTTCTCGAGTAAATTCTAAAAGATTGCTCTAATGTTGTTGTATTCTATTTCTACCATGCTTACGGAGTGAATTCATCAAAATCAATTAATGGGTACATTTTTTTTTTCTTTCCTTTTATTTAAGGTTCTCCTCTTTTTTGGGTGGGGGTGGGTACAAAGAATAATGTAGCAAACTGTACATGTTTTAGCTTGCTTGAGGTAGATTTTGGTGGCACATCATTTGTTTTAACAAATGAGCAAGGGGGATTGTGTTATTATTATAAATATAGTATTTGTACCTAACCTTTTGAACTGTTGGTCAATTTTCATGTGGGCATAACTCGATATAGATCCTTCTAATGGAATATGAGTTTTAATTGAGCATCAACATTGTGGTGAAATGTAGGAGAGGTTCTTTGAAATGCTTTCCTTAAAATCATAAGTCAGCTGCCTCTTTGTTCCATCCAACCTAAACATCAAAATTAATACCTATGAGCTTGTAGTGTGTATTATATTACGCAGACATGCCTTTTTCAATTTGTTTTAAAGTGATACAAAAACTTTTCGGCTGCTTCATTGCAAAACTAAAGATGTATGCAGGGACATATTTGTATATTCTTTAAACTCCTAGACATGTACGCTTACAGTTTGATGTATAGAATTGGTAAAATTTGATAATGAGGAGAAGAATGACCGTGGCTACAACATTTATGAGGTTGTACCTGTAATTCTTTTGGTGTGGTGCTCATACATACGATGCATCAAACAATTATAGAAGGGCCTAACTGCTACTTAGTGTTTCTTGAGTTGAACGGCATCAGTTTGTGGGAAAACTTTTGGCACTTAACGTGAAGTTAGGATTCTGTTACTTACAAAAACATATGCATTTTCATTTCTTTGCATTCTCATTCTTTGAATAATTCTTTCCTTTTGATATTATAGGTCTTGTTTATGGCCTTAGAGAGAGTTTGCCAAAATCTAATATATTCTTCTTTACCTGCAGGTATTAACTGATACAACAAATGATGAGGATAGCTTTGATACAGACGGAGATGGGCGGTGGCCTTTCCATGGTTTTGTTGAGCAACTTATCCTTGATATGTTTGACGCGGGTAATGTGTGATGTGCAATACGTTGCTTATGTCTTTTGTGGTTACATTCATAGGGCTGATTTCCTGATGTTAAATTCACAGTTTGGGAGGTTCGTCATGGTAGCGTGATGGCTTTAAGAGAAATTTTATCTCATCAAGGTGCATCTGCAGGAGTACTTGCCTCTAAGTTAAGTAGCTCTTTTGGTGCTTCATCTGTTGATGTCCATGATGAGGGTAATTTCGACCCAGTGAAGAGAGGCCGAGATATTGATTTAAATATGCAAGTTCCAGCAGAAGAGACAGAACCAAAGCTTAAAAGGCCAAAGCTTGAAGATATATCAGTTCCATTTGTTGATCCAGCAATCAATGCAAACTTGGAAGGGAACTTTGGTATGATTGAAAGGGCTGATGATGGTGGAAGGAGTTTGCCTGGGGTTATTAATGGTCAAGTTGATGCTGGCACTATTAAGGTGGAGCTTGGATCTTGCCTTGATATGAAAGATCCATGCAATAAAGGTGTTGATTTGGCAGAGCCTGAGCATTATCTTGAAGAGAAAGGCTCTAATCAGAAGTTGGATCTATGGAAAATGCTTCCCAAAAATTCTGAGTTGATGAACCTTGTTAAACTGACCAGGCACTCTTGGCTTAAAAATTGTGAATTTCTTCAAGACTGTGCAATTCGTTTTCTGTGTATACTCTCCCTAGATCGGTATGATTTCCTATTGTGGGTATATTCGGTTTGTTAAGGTCACTTTTGTTTTCTGTATATTTTTTGTGTGCATCTGGGGCCTAACCCAAATGGAAAGTGTGGTCATTGCACATTTTGTTATTGTTTCAACTTTTATTATATATTTTTTGTCTATTTATTTGCAGTTTTGGAGATTATGTATCTGATCAGGTTGTTGCACCAGTTCGGGAGACTTGTGCACAAGCATTAGGTGCTGTTCTCAAGTACATGCATCCTACTCTAGTTCATGAAACATTGAACATCTTGCTGCAAATGCAGGTAAATATCATGTAAGATCATGCTTCTCCTTGATCTAGTATCTACAACATTCAACTTATATTTACCTTTTAGTAATGCTTATAATTTGATTGTGAGATCTGTTTTTAATCAGCTGTTCTTCTTCTTCAGTCTCGACCAGAGTGGGAAATTCGTCATGGAAGTCTCTTGGGTATTAAGTACTTGGTCGCTGTTAGACAGGTGATTCTTGTGATCATTCTACTTGGTGCCAGCTGCCCATGCATTTCTGAAATCTGCAATTTTTATTTTTTATTTCTTCACTTAAATTGCTTTGCCAGTAGTATTGTTGGTTAAGGTCAGGTGTCTAACATGAAGTTTGAGGAAAGGATGACAATACTTAAAAATGTTTAAAATTTAAATTTGGTTATATGTTGTAAATATTTGTGGGTGCTTTTGAAATTCATCCAATTTCTATTAGCAGATGCAGAAATATCAGTATAAGTAGATTAATTTTCGAAATGAAAATAAATCCTGGAATTCTATCTACGGTATGAAAGGGGGGTAGCCTGTTATGGTATGGATCATTCATAGTAGTTAAAAGCGCGCTGAAGTGTGCGTGAAGCAAAAGTGTTGGGCTTTTTTCGAGTGAAATACAGCGCATATGAAGAAGAGCAATTGAAGCGCATATGAAGAAGCGCAATTGAAGCGCACTGAAGTGGCAAAAAGCACATAAAGTGCAAAGTGAGAATAAGCGATGCTTTATCTCTCACCGGTTAGTCTCTCTCTCCTTTTCCTCGTCTTGTCTCCTTCTTCCTCTTCCTCTTCTTCTGCTCTTTGGTGTTCCTCTCGCAATGGTAATCTCACATTCGTTGCTATCACTCTCTTCTCTTCCTCTTCCTCTTCCTTTGCTCTTCTCCGTCTTTCTTCTTCAGCTCCATCCTCTCTCTCTCTCTCTCTTATCTCTCTTTTAATTTTCTTTGCCTACATGTCCTCTTTCTTTTTTTCCTTTTGATGCAGCTCATTCTTTTTGTAATCTGCCATCTGTTGTTATTTTCTTCTTCTTTCAAAGCTCTGTTCCTTTTTTTTTTTTTTCCAGTTGTTGCTAGCTTCAACTGTAATCTAATTTGTCCTGTGTTCTTTTCTTTCTTTTTTTTTCTCTTCTGCCTGCACCTCATCTGTTCTGCCTCTTTCTGTAATCTGATCCTGCTGCTTCTTCTTTCTGTAATCTGATGTTGTTATCCTTTACATACAAGATGAAGAGCTAGATTTAGATGATGACGTCGAAGAGGAGGATTTGGAGGACTACGAATCAACTCATGATAATGAGGATAATGAGATTCAATTGGAAGAAAACGAGTATGATTAGCAACTAGGAGCTTCATAATCTTTTATTACTTTTTTCTTTCTTTTTTCATTTTATTTTATCTTCTGCATGTCGTTGATGTTTTAGTATTATAACATATTATATGTGCAATTATTGTATATATAAATATATATTTTGTTTTTGTACCTTAACTATGCTTTATATGAAAAAATGTGCGCTTCTTTTTGTGCTTAAGCCCCAGGAGGGCCTGCTGCTTTTTTGTGCTTTTCACTTTTAACTACTATGTGGTCACTTAACTATGAGGCATTGGTTGCCGCAATCAAATAAAGGACAAATTCATTGTGTTGAATTTTAAAGCCCATGTTCTTATCTTCCTCAGAATTTGAAAAAAAACCTGGCTTCTAATGGGATGTCTCGCTATTGTCCTCTATACTTAAATGGGTCTGGGGTTAAATTAATTCATTCTCTAGTAATGGAGCTTGAACTATCATGACAGCACATGTTTGGCTGTTGCTGCTTGCATATGTCCTACTGGTCAATTGAAGATCAACATCTTCATGGAAGCTCTATCTGACTCTATTTGTGCTCTCGACAAGCATTCAAGCAGTATCTTTTATGTGTTACCAGAAATTGGCGAGCTTTCAGTTCGGTGGAATTGCATATGTCTTTACCCTGTCGTGGTTATATGATAGAGATGTTAGAGGTTCCTGGAATCTGGATTGAACCGGTAGTCATGAGTTATATACTTCGGTTGAAGACATGTCTAATTTCAGTTGCATATGTCCTACCTTGTGCTCTGGACAAGCATCCAAGCAGTATCTTTTCAGTGTCACCAGAAATTGCATATCTTAGAGAGTTAACAACCCTACTTAATAATGGAAGATTTTTGTAATAGTTGATTTAATAACTGAAGAATTCGAATAGATGATTATTATTATTTTTAAAATAAATGAAACTTTGTGAAACTTAGGTTTTAGTTAAAAATCAATTTTTAGTGGGTTATTTTTCAAGGGTCACAGCCTGTTTATATTCACGGGGTAGAAATTCCCCACTCCTCTCCTTGACTTCACACCCATAATTTATGTCCTAAATAATTCCTCCTTCTCTTGAGGAAAATGCATTGCATCAAATTCCCAACCTTGACCAATAAGGGTGACCTAAACTACAACTGAAAAAGCCTCTTCCTAGAAAGGACTGTGAGACATAAGAACCATGAGGCTGCAAACAGAAGTGAACCCCAAATTCCCAAGGCCTTTGACGTCGTGAAAAACACAAAGGATGAAACACCAATGAAGAGAGTTGCGTCCATTCCCAAATAAGAAGAATATCTCTTTGAAGCTTGGGGGAAGGTTAGAACATCAATCCCTATGACATGGACCTAACACTTTACGGATTACATCAATGTCTAAAGATTCATGCTTTGGTTTCTTGCAGTAAGACTCTCTTGGGAGAGGCTCTAATTATACACTCCTGAAGAGGCCGACACTTGTGACGATGACCTAGCTTTTAGCATTTGAACTGGGAATCTTCATTAAAAAGAGGAGTAATCTTCTATTTTCCCAACTCCCAGTTCCATTTCTATCTTCTTTGTTTATAATTTCTTGAGTGAGACTTAAGTTTGCACCAGTTAGAAGGTATTAAAACATGGAAAAACACGTGATCTTCAGTTCAAAATTATTATAGCACATGACACAAACGTCCGAAGAGGTAGCTTTAGAATGTCTCCTGATTTGTAACAAATCAGTGGTGCTGATGTTGTTAAGCACCATATATCAAGTGAAAGCATTAACTTTGGCAGGAACCTTTGCTTTCCAAATAAAATTTGTTAACAGAAAAACGAGGGGTGTTGGCAAGGAGGATAAGAAGTTGAAAAAGAGATTTACAAGAGAAAACACCCAAAGGTTGAAGACTCCAAAATTTGGTATCAAAAATATTATGAGAAGGTTTATTTCCTTGTAAAAGAGAGATTAGGCAGAGAACTTTACAACTTCTTTACCAAAAGATTTCTTAAAAAAGAAAATTCCTAGAGTCGAGAATGGTGTTCACTCGAGCATTGACATCCCATCAGTTCTGTTGGAGACCATATGTGCTCTTGATTGTGCCATTAGGAATTAGTTTCTGAGACACAAACCACCCCTATATTTAGGTTTTGAAACCTGCCCCAAACTTACCAAATGATCCCTTCTATGTAACTGCTTTTCTGACCAAAGGAAATCTCTTATCAACTTCTTAATCTTTTTTACCACCTTAATAGGAATCTTCAAAACGGAAAGAAAATAGGGGGTACACTAGAGAGACACACAAGAATAATGCTAATATGCCCACTTGGAGTTAGAAAAGCCCCTTCCACCCATCCAATCATCTACTAATTCTGTCCACAATAGAACAAAAGTGAACACCTCTAAGGTTTCCTTCCAAAGGAACCTCTTAATAAGAAATAAGCCATTTCTTTTTTCTCATTGTTAATAATGACTCAAATTATCAAGAGTCTCCCTAGGCACACTTGTTCCAAGAAGCTCACTTTTGGCTATATTAATCATAAACCCTGAGATTTTCTCAATGAAGCTGCGAATAGTGATTATATTTCTAAAACTCTCACTATCCTCTTTAAGAAAGAGGAGAGTATCATCTTCATATGTAACATGAGAAATATAAACTTCATCAAGTCCTACGCCAAAGTCTGGAGAAGACGTTGGCTCAAACTCTTCACTTAGTCAACCTTGCTAATGGGTCCACCCAACTGTGAATAGGAGAGGAAAAGGAGGATCTCCCGGTCTTAACCCATGAGAAGCCAAGAACCAACTTTTAGGCTTTCCATTAATAATGATAGAAAAAGTTAATGAACTCAAAACGACCTTTCATCCACCTTCTCTAAAGAATCCTGGGACGCTTATTTTCCAATACATCATCTAACAAATGCCAACTAACCTTTCATAAGCCTTTTCAAAGTCTAGTTTCAGAACTGCACCATCATCATGCTTTGTAGCATTATTAACTCTCATTAGCAACTACGTTCGCATCGAACATGTGTCTACCTCCTAGAGAAATGCTCTGGTTACAAAAGATGGTATCATCAAGCAGTACACAAAACCTTTTAGTTAAACTTCAACAATGATTCGGTAAAAACCAGCGGTAAGAGTAATAGGTCCAGAATCCTTCACTTTCAAGGAGCAGTTTGTTTAGGCATAAGGGTAATGAAAGTGAAGTTTATGCTTTTATCTACCACTCCATTGGCGAAAAACTCATTGAAAATTTTAAACAGATCTTCATTGATGACATCCCAAAAATACTTTAAACAAGTATGGTGTTAGAATTTACAACACATCCTCATAGATCACATCCCAAACCCTAAAATGGTACTGTGATCCATTTTGACCCCAGAAAAATTGAGGATTTGTAAATCAGCAAAAGAACAAGCTATTTGAAATATAGTCAAGTCACTGGCCCACCTAACTACTTAATTAATGCTATTATATAATAAATTTGGAATTAAACTCCAAATTTAGTTTGCTTGTTTTAAGTAATGGATTTATTGAATTCTGTATTTTACACTTCAAAATTTATTTCAAAATGTAGTGAAATTCAATTCAACTGATTTGAATTCTTTTTTATTGGTTTCAAGCTCTACCTTACGACCATACTTGCCTTAGTTTCCATTGATTTCCCAAGATTCTTTGAGCCAGAGGACGTTGACTCCCATTCTAATGTGAACTTCCACCATTAGAGTTCTAGTTTAGAATTTGCTGGTTCTGTATAATGCATAACCTTGCCCACTAATTTTATTGATTTTTTATGATTTGACAATTTACTTCTGATTCTAACAGGGTAATTTGTCAATATTTAAGCTGTGAGTTAAGGCTGCATACATGATAATTATCTAGAAGTTCTATAATTTCCAACAAAATAAAGAAATGCAGATGTCTAAGTTTCATGTTAAGCTTGTGCATGTATTGAATCATGTTTTGATTAAACCTTTGAGGTGATAAAAACAAATTTATTTTGCGATTGAAAGCAAATAAGAGTTGGTCTCTTTTCATGTATTTTTGCATAAAGAGAGAGTCCTCTTGGCACGACGATGAATTTGGTCTGGATATATTTTTGTCCTTTCTTGTTCTCTCTATCAAGAAATAATGGTTGTTCTGGATTTCAGGAAATGCTAAATGATTTGCTTGCTTGTGTTCTGCCGGCCTGTAAAGCTGGTCTAGAGGATCCTGATGATGATGTTCGAGCAGTTGCTGCTGATGCTCTGATTCCTACTGCGGGTGCTATTGTTTCTTTAAAGGGTCAAGCACTGTATTGTATTGTTATGCTTCTCTGGGATATCTTGCTTGATTTGGATGATCTAAGTCCATCCACTAGCAGGTACTGTTTTACTCTTGTTTCTGGCCTGGTGGTATATATAAATCTGCATGTCAATTTGGATTGCCTGCATATGGATGAACAGAGTCTTCAATTAAAAGCTTTTTCCTTTGCGAAATCTCTTTTTACTGGGAATTTATAAGGCTTTTTTTTTTTTGTTCCTACAAAGTGATAAAGACTCAAATGTTAGAAAAAATTTCAATTGTCCTGATTAAAAAAAAATTCAAATTTCATTTCGAACTTCAATTAATAAATTCAAAAAGGAAAAAAATGGAAACATAATGGAATATAAATATAATTATAGAAAATTAATAAAACTTAAATTATAAATTGCGTAATTGTGTGAGTGTATTTTATATTTTTATTATTGAAACCCTTTCACGTGGGGCCTATGGCAACTTATGGGGGGTTCTGAAAACTTGGTATTTTAAATGGGTTAAGGGCTTGTTGGGATTTATGAGTGACACCTCTTGCTCGTAATACAATGTGAAACAACTAATAGCTTTATAAGTGTAGGCTAATGGACAAAGGTGTTTTCAATATACTTTACGTAACTTATCATTGTTGTTGTAAAGATTTACTATATTAATATGGCTAGCATTATTTATGTTTATTGCTCAATTCGGTTCAAGGGAAATTCCAGGATTAGGGGGTTTGAAAGATATTTTCTAGTTTTCTAGATATTTGACCGTGTGCTTTGGGTCTCATCTCTCTCTCTCTCTGGGATGTAGATTTTTCTAAGTACATTTATCGGGGGATCCTCTAGGGGTGCATGTGTATTGCCTCCGTGCTCTTCTTAATGCATTACGATCTTTCTTTCTTTTTGATGGCAAAAGAAATTATATTGGAAAGAAGAAAGAGTGTACAAAAGCTCCAAGGATGAGAAATCCTTAGAGAAGAAAAAATGCAAGATATACAAAAAACTAATGGATAACTGCTCCCCAGTCCCTCAAATATTCTTAAGCCTTATAAATCCCTGGAGCATGAGTCCACAGAGAACAATAAATCATGATCTTTCTTTGTTATTAAACCGAAAAAAGACTAGGTGTCCCCAAAATAATTTGACTGGATGACAACAGAAAATGATCATTCTTTTTCATTAGAGCTTCAAGGGAGAATTAAGAATGACATAATAGCTTCAATGTTCAGTTCTTGTTATGAGTTAATGAGAACTATTTGGTGGTCAGTATATGGAGGGTATTTATGTTAAATTAGAGTTATGGAGAGACATACTGGAATCACGAGGGTTTAGAATGAGTAAATAAAAAACTGAGTATATGGGGTTTAGCAACATCAACAAAATAATGAAGAAACAATTAGGTTTGACGGGCAAGATATACCCAAAAGTGAACGATTTAAATATTTAGGTTCCATCATTTAAAATGATGGTAATATAGATGGTGACGTGAATCATAGGATTCAAACGGGTTGGATGAAATGGAGAAAGGTATCTGAAATTCTTTGCGATCGCATGATACCAATGCATTTGAAGGGAAAGTTCTATAGTATTGCGATTAGACCTGTATTATTGTATGGTACCGAGTGTTGGACTATTAAACAATAACATGAACAAAAAACAGAAATGAGTATGTTTAGGTGGATGTGTGGCAAAAGTAGAAAGGATAGAATTAGAAATGAAGAGATCCGTAACAAGTTGGGAGTTAGTTCAATTGTGGATAAAATGCGAGAGTGTCGTCTGAGATGGTTTGGTCATGTGCAAAGAAGACCCAATGACGCATCGGTTAGGAGAACCGAAAACTTAAATATAGGAGAATTAGAAAAATGTAAAGATAGATTGTTGAAAACTTGGATGCAAGTTATTCGTAAAGATATGATAGTTAAGGGTGTAGACGAGAAGATGATCTTGGATGGGAATGAGTGGCGTAGAAAAATACGCACAAATTAATTTAACATATTTTAGATATATATATATATATTTAATTCCCCATATTGTTTCTTTTTTTCTTTTTTATTTTTATTTTTTTTTTATTTTTATTATTATTGTTATTTTTTATTTCTACTTTTAGTGTATTTCTTTATTTATTTTATTTATTATTTACTTATTTATTTCTTTATTTATTTTTTTAAATCATTTTTAAATTTGTCTCTCAAATGGCCGATCCCAAATTATTGGGTTTAAGACTCAGTGTGTTGTTGTTGTTGTTGGTATTTGCCATATGCATTTCAGTGAGGTTATTTGGTGTTCAGAACTGCATTTTCTTTGAGAGGAACATAATTGCTGAAAAGAGGATTCAGATCTTTTTGTAAGGCAAGGCCTATGTCTTACGAGGAAAAAGTCTATTTTCTTGTGAGAAATAATTTCTATTTCTGATTGTATGATGAACCAAGAATTCTAATCAAAGAGTGTAAACCTACACCACTGCCCAAATTGCTGTATCTCACTGCAAAATTGACCATCTAAAATTGTCTTTATTGTACCTCTCCTAATGTCCATGTGCAGGGACAGACTTGCAACAAAAGTTGTTACCTCATTCCCTGCATCATAACATCTTTTCTTTGGTCATTAAACCCAATGGACCTTGCCATTGGTTCTAGCATGGTATTTCTATGAGTTATTATTTTATCTACTACTAATTATTTTGGGATTATATAGTGTTCATACTAAGCAACCTGTCATGAGTATGTTGCTGTTGAAATCAATAGCAGGAAAAAAAGGGTAGTTGAAATCAATAGCAAGAAAAAAAGGGTAGCTAGCCTCTATAACACTAGAAATTGAATGAGTTAAGAGAGAGAGAGAGAGAGAGAGAATTGAGAAGGATCAAGAAGAATTGAAAAAATAAAGAGGTAGAACATTGTTATCTATATTACAGCTGATAGGAAGTTTATTAGGTTTTTGAACTCTCTATACTGCTCCTTAGAACTGAGTATGAATGGTTGAGAATTCTTCAACATGAAATTTTGTATCATGTCATTAAAGCCCGGTTTGTGTCCTTAACCCATATTTCATAAAACTTCTTTGGAGTGTATACATTTGGAAATCAGGTAAGGATATCAAACAGAGAAATTTAGTACCATGTATGGCATGTTTTTGTCTTAAAAAACCCCCAAATTTCTTGTTTGATATTCATACCCTGAATTGAAAATGGGTGCTTCGAAAATAAGTTGGATTTATGTATGATGGAAAATCTGATTCTGGGGGAGACGCTGCAAGGAGGATCCTCAAATTTCAGAGTGAACAAGAGAGCAAAGTAAAAGTGATGCTTAAAAGAAAGGGAGGGTATGACGGGTTTATTGGAGGGGGTTTGTGAGAGACATGTGGAGAAAAAAGAAGTTGTGAGCAAGCTGCTTTGCTCGAGAAGAGATTGAACATTATGGTGGAGGTAAGAAGGCAACTGGAAGAGTGACGAAAGGGAAACAGGGCAAGAGTCTTCAAGCATTTTCTTGAAGGCAGAAAGCTCTTCATCTTAAACTATGTATTATCTTTTTACCAATTCTGTAATTTCCCTATTTTTCCCTTCACCGATATTTCATTTAGCTCCATTTCCCAATTCCTTATTGCGTTACAATGTGAATTTGTTTCTCGGTTTTTGTCATTCCTAAAAATTGTCTCCTTCGCAAACACAAGAATTGTGATGAATTTGATTTCATTCTTATTCCTTGATATTCTCAATTCAGATATCATGGTGTGGATTTACTTGTTTTCCACATGATGAAAATAATATCACGCCATCTGCAGAAACAAATGCCGGAATAAATGGTTAATGGTTAGGTTTTCTTGTTGCAATTTACCCCTTAGAGAGGAATCATTTGTTGAATAGGATATAGTGAAGTTGTTTGATTTCGTTCTGTTTTCAACATAAATTATAGGTTGGCGCTTTTTGATGGTGTGGCAGCTCTTAGCATTCCTATATGAGAGGTGATTGGAGCACTTCATATCTTGAATTAAGGAAGATTTTTCGTTTTCACTATTCTCTTTACTGGTGGAATTCCCCTTTGGCACTTTTTGGGAAAAAATTTTGTTCACATGGCAAGAACAGAGTCAAATTACCTCATGTCTTCTGTGGTTTATTAAATAGTAAACCTAAGGACAAAAATATCAATTTTACAGTGACATTCTGGGGACAAAGAAGTGAACATGCATGCTTCTGTTGATGTTGATAGTTTTGGGGATAAAATCTAATACTTTCTCCATGAAGGCTTTGTAGTTTGACACCCTAACAACACCTCCATGCGCGTGCTGGTGTCATGCATTTTGATTAAAATTTATCTTTACAGAACATCACTAAGAGGTAGATTAGCCTCTTTTCGGCTAGCTTGGGTACTTAAGGGATTTGAAAATGAATTGTGAGAAGCCCTTTTGTAGTGTAAGAATGAATTTTTCTAGGCAAAACTGATAATGAGGATTCAGTTTGGTTTGTATTCTTCAACAATTAATGTTCGTTAAGTCTGGTGGACTTTCGGATAATGTTTTACTTTTGTTTTTAATTTTTCAGTTAAAGGTATTCTTCCTGGAATTTAAGAATACATGCCTACCAAAAATGCATTTTGAGAAACTAGAATGCAATTCTACTTGACTAAGTCTTTTATTCATCCTTAGTTGGGTTTGGCTTTGTGTTTCCATTCAGCTCCATTGTTATGTTAACAGTTACATATCAGGTTTCATCACTTCTGGAGTTTTGTTATGTTTTCCTCTTGTTCTTAATGCACCCTCAACTTGTGTAAAATCACTTCTTCTAACAGAGATATTTGGTGCTCTTCTTTAAATATGTACAAATCATGTTAATCTTTTTTCTTTTTACGTCGTCTATGATTGAGACCACTCTTGAATATAACCTAACGGATTCATTTTCTAATTTTGTTACTCCAATTTTCACCTAACATTCTCATCTTTGATACACCCGTTTTCTATATATGTTGTTTTTTGATAAATTGGAATCAACAAAAAGTTTATTCTGCCAAATTCTACTTTTGCTGTAGAGCATATAGCTTGCATTTTGACAAACATTGGTGCAGGACAACTAGGTAAGTTGCATGCAACCGAAAGAATAATGGGTTGTTCTTGAGAATAGGTAGAATTTGATTAACAATTGTACAGGGCATAGTTTTAGGTGCTAGAACAACTTAATGACACTTAAATTGCCTCAATCCACATAGAACCCTAATAGGACTCAAATCTTATTAACATAGAAAGTTAAGACTTTAGGACCCTAAAAACACTCAAACTTTAATGCTGATTATAACCCAAAAGATATAGAAAGCGGTAAATGAAACAAGAAAATTTAAGAAATAGAAATTTCTAAAAAACTAAAAGTTCCAACAACTTATTTTTAACTTTTGATTGCTCCCAAATATGCTTAATGTCACAAAACAGTATTGAAGACACTTATTTTTGAATGAAAAAGATCTTGTTTTCCTCATGGAACCATTTCTTTTCATCCTAGGCTGCCAAAGATCACATTTTCCCCCCCTAAAAGAACTAGTGATAACTTTGTATTTCCTTTCAGTGTTTCATCTGTGAAAGTCACTTTTGAAAATTTGTGTAATGCTAAAATGTAATTGTGAATAATCTGAGAACAATTCAGATTGTCTTGCAATATGTATAAGTATTTTGAAAAGCATGTTGCTGTTTTTGCAGTGTAATGAACCTTCTGGCAGAAATCTATTCTCAGGAAGATATGATTCCTAAAACATTATCATCAGAAGGAAAATTAGACTTTGATCTAAATGAGGTGGATCGTCTTGATGAACATGGGGATGGAATAACTTTGCTGGAAAATCCACAAAGGTTATCAACATTGGCACCACGATTGTGGCCATTCATGAGGCATAGTATTACATCAGTCCGTCATTCAGCCATTCGAACTTTGGTATAGCCTTATTTTCCGGGTATTTCTTTTTCATGTGAAAGAATGTGTTCTCTTGCACCTGTTGCAGTAACCCGAAGGACATGTCAGTTGAAGGCACCAGCCAAGGAACCTTTCTGTGCTGTATATTTGTGTTTGATCAATTATCTGTGCCTGGAGTTTTCTATACTTGTAGTTTGCATGATGTTTTATATACAACTATGGAACCCTAGTCTTGACTGGTTTACGTTTCATCATCCTGTTTATCTTCCATTTTGATTTTGGTGTTTCGTATATTGCACATTTTCTTTTAGTGACACATAAAGCACCATGAATCTCCGGTTAAATTGAGGCATGATACACTTTTTATTTCTTGGGAGAACACCCAAGGACTCTTTCGGATCACGGAAACAACTCTTAGAGATTTTTTCTTCCCCCCCCCCCTTTTGGAAGATACAAGAATGAAACTATCAACCCATTATTATATAGCTTAGCTTTTAGAAACAATTTGTCAGCTGAATTTCTGTACAACGATTACAAGTTGTATTGCTATAAACTTGGGGGGCAGAAATCAACAATTGAATCTGAAATTTTACATTGCCTATTTTATTTTATGATAAGTTAGTTTAAGCTTCTTCACTTACAATGTTTTGCTTCTGTTGGTGTGCATATGGGTGTTATTTCCACCTGATGGTCAATTGCTTTCAAAAGAGGTTACGTGCATTAACTATGAAATGCGGTGAAAGTCATGGTTATCAACCTACAAGTTTTTGTCTTTAAATAAGGGTCACAGATGTCATTTCCTATTCTACTTTTTGGATATTGGTTATGGATTTGAGAGCAATTTGCATGTCAGTTTCAACATAAAAGTATCTCCCTGTTCCTCCCTCCACTCCCCCCTCCAAAAAAAAAAGGAAAAAAAAAAAACATTTGAAACATGTTTACCCACATACATGTTTTAACAGAAAAATGTTTATGGCTTTTTGACATTTTTTTTTTCTGAGAATAACATTCTTCCCTAAGTGTTTCTTGACTACCTGTTTCTGAGGGTAGTATAGGAAAGCAAGGGTTCATTATGTCAACTAAGCAAAATATAGTGTTGATGCACGGTTGGCTGAAGTTTGCTTCATGTAATTAGATCAGCCTGCATTTCTTTATCTTGACACCTTGAATCAACTGATTCAAGTTGCCGTGGGACTGATGTAAATTTCACTGCAGGAACGGCTTCTTGAAGCTGGATACAAAAGGAAGGTCTCTCAGCCCTGTGATAGTTCATTTTGGCCCTCATGCATTTTGGGGGATACCCTTAGAATTGTCTTTCAAAACATGCTATTGGAGTCAAATGATGCAATTCTGCAATGCTCAGAGAGGGTCTGGAGGCTTCTTCTGCAGGTATTGATGTTCATGGTTTGTCTGTTTATATTTGTGTTTTTAGTTTCTTCTGCTAGTTGGGAGTTACCTGAAGTTCCTACTGGCTTTCCCTTTATGTTTCTTATGTAGTTATAAATTTCTGTGATATCAGTAAAAGTAAAGTTTAAGATATTATAGTGGTAATCTGTTGGCATCTGGAAATGGGCATGCAATGTGCTTAAGCCCGAATTTGTAAATTCAATTGAAATAGAAAGAATATATATATTTATATATTAAGTACATCTAATATTGTAAATCTCTAATGTAATGTTTTTTAACTAATATTTATAAATAAAGATTATAGATGCAAATAGCAAATGTTGTTGAGAAATATTAAAAATATGTATTCATAATCGAGTCTGGTGAGTGTGATTTGTATTCTGTTGTATTGTAGCAAAAAATATCTGCTTGTCGCTTCCATAACACTTCTCTATAACACCTTGTTTTCATGGCTTATCATTACTTTACCACCATACATTCTAGGAAAACATTTTGATGTTCATTATCAGTACTACATACTAAAGTGACTCTTTCCCCCATTTTCATAATTGCCAAATTGTCTAAGGGAGGTAATTTTAACATTTCAAATCTATCCTTTAGTTATTTTGATACTAAACAACCATTTTATCCCCATCTTCAAATTCTACAAAGAAAAGGAATTGTGAAGAAGAAACCACAAATTTATGAGTCATATATATTAAAATCTACCCATAAACTACGTAGCCATATTTAACCCCTATGCCCTGCTACCAATATACGAACTAAGAAGTATAGACATTTAGACATTAACAAAGGACATGGCACAGATGTTAACACAGAAAACTTCAAAATGTAGGACAGGTACGTATAGGTATATGTATGTAGGTACACATTACATTCATAAGTTTTCAAAATATATCACAATCTCCGCAAATGAGATGAGGGAATTAAGTTGAAATATTGCCATTATATTAATTATATTAATATGCTTTTTGATTGAGAGATTCTTATAAGTATGTAAAATGATATGATCATTCTAACTTTAGTGAGTAATTATTTGGACATTTTCAGAGTGTCCGATACTTGTTCTTGATGACTTAGAGAAGTATCCAATGTCTGAAAGAACATTAAAATTGGATTGATCATGTGGCATGTCCATCACATGCCCATTTTTGTGTCTAACAAGGTGTGACGTGGATGTCTTTTGTTTTGAAGTGTCCATGGTCCAATGTTGAAGGCTAAGTCATCGCTATTCTTGTCTCTTTTTCTCCAATAGAAATTTATATGCTGTCTGCTACCAAGCAGATCTTCAGCCACAAGGCTGGATTCATTCATGAACTGAGTCCTTGATTGGATACATATTGAAGCTGGTCAACTGGGGCCTGTTTGTAGACTTACAGGGTCCAATCCCTTCCAGCAATCTTCGACCATCTTCTCCCCACCTACTTTGTGTGTCCTAGGGCCTCTCATCTTGTGATAAGGCATGGCTGGCACCTCCTTGTGCTGCTGCTTTTAGGTGCTGGCTCAATGTTGCTAGTGCCAAGTTTCTTCTGAAAGCTATGCCTCTTGAAACATCCACCATCGCTATAAATAATCAGAAAGAAAATAATATTAACAAAAAAAAAAGTCTTAATCTCAAATTTTGATATCGGCCGTTTGAAATTAATATAGGAAAGGAGAGGAAAAAAATGAAATAAAAATAAACTATTCATATAAACTTAAATAATAGTAGTAATACATTAATTCAATTGATTTGAATTCTCTTACGTCGCTCATTCCTAAATAAAATTGTTTCCTTAACTAAATTCCTAACCGTCATATCTTTACGGATAATTTGTATCCACATTTTCAATGGTCTGTTTTAAAGTTTCACTAAATTTCCTACATTTAAGGTTTTGCTTTTCCTAGCTGGTGTCTTTGGATTTACGTTGCGTATGTTCAAATCACACTAAACGATATTCTCTCATCTTATTCACAATTGAACTTACTTCTCAACTTAGTGTGTACTTCTTTATTTCTAATATTATCTTTTTTAGTTTTGTCACACATCAATCTGAGTATTCTCATTTAAATTATAACTATTTTATATTTTTGTTATTGTTTAATGGACCAACATCCGGTACCATACAATAGCGTAGTGGTTCTATAAAACCTCCCCTTCAAGCATCATTCAATCGCAAAGAATTTCAGATATAGTTTTCTATTTCATCCAATTTCTTGAATCCTATGATTCACATTTTTATCTATGTTATCATCGTTTTGAATGATAGACTCCAGGTATCTAGAACATTCACTCTTTAGTATATAATGTTTCTTTAACTTAATCATTTCTCTATCATCCTGATAATTGCCACGAAGCATTCATCTCATATACTTAATTTTTGAATAACTCAATCTAAATCTTCTAGATTCTAGTGTGTCCCTTCATAACTCCAATTTAGCACTAATACCCTCGAGCTTTTTCCGTAATCATCTCGATGGCTTGAGTCAAAACCTCCTTTACATTGCGATGGCTCGGGGCTCTTGAAGAACCCGTGTCTGAGTAGGACTCCTTGACACGTGGCTCTGTGGCTTATGTTCCACAAGCCATTGCTTGATCTATCCTCTTTTCCTTGAGCATTCCTATGTATTTTAGGCTTCGTGGGAGTCCTAAATCGTTCTGGACTCCTCTACTTGATTGTGGCTCGGTGATGGCATTGGGCAGCTCATTGCCTAATTGTGGGTCACAAGTATCGTCTGGGCACGGCTCATGTGCTGTGGTATGGGCAGCGGGTTCGATGTCTCCTATGGCTTTTCTAAGGTCCGTAACAAGGTGCCAGTTATTGCCTTTTAGATCTTTGCTTCTGTGGCTTTCTTTTTTTATTGCCTTCTCCTACTTGCAGATAGCCCTTTTCGATAATTTGCTTCATGAATGTGAGGTATTAATTAAAAAAAAAAAACTGATGTACTATTTCAGCAGATCATAAGCAAGCTTGCTTCTTGCAATCATTCATCAACTTTACTCCAAGGCGAGTTTGAAAGCTTTACAATTGACTTTGGAGTGCCCTTCTTGGACTTGGCTCTTCCATAAAAGCAGTCTCTGAGAGAAAGCTAGCCCATCAAAGGAGTCAGATAGAGATCCTAGGGGATTTTTCTTTCCGTCCGGTTGTAAGCATTCTGATGACCTGCCTGTTTCAAGTTGGACTTTCTTTCTAGGCTATGAGTAGAAAAATGAAAATGGAATAAGAGGCCTATGTTGTGTATATGGTTTGTGTTTGTATATGTCTCTTTACTTAGTAGGGCTCAATATTCTATTATTACTGTCCATCTTAAATAGTTTTTTCAAGGTAACCACTTTGTATACTGGTTTGAGAGTAGGAGTTCTTGCAAGAAGCCCTTGCCAAGTCTAAAGCCTTCTCCCTTAAAGTGCTTTTCCCTTAGGTCTTTTTCTGCTTCTTTATTTGGCCAGTGGTGAAAAATAATCCTCCTGTTAGAAGAATATCACAAACTATGTACTGCATCTTGTTTGTTCCTTTTTTTCTTTTTTTGTGCAATTTGTTTCACTTTGTGGAAACCATCAAATAGTATTCTAAGATTATTCAACTGTTAAATAAATTTGTGTTTTATCTTGTTTTGAATTTTTGACATTGTAGGTTGTTGTTTATTGCCTTTCAGATCTTTGTTTTTATGTCTTACTTTCTTTTTATAAGTGAGTAGTGCTCTATTTAAAAGGGATCCAATATTTGGCGGAGGTGAACAGTTATGCTCACATTTGAAGAATATTACATTTACTGCAGTTGTTTGTTCCTTTTTCTTCCTCTATCATTTCTTTTTCACATCTTGTTCTCTTATTTGATGCCAGTGCCCAGTGGCAGACTTGGAAACTGCTGCAGCTCCATTTGTGTCATCATGGATGGAACTTGCAACCACGCCATACGGTTCAGCTTTGGATGCGTCAAAAATGTTTTGGCCTGTGGCTCTTCCAAGAAAAAGTCACCACAAAGCTGCTGCTAAAATGAGAGCAGTGAAAATGGAAAATGATTGTAAGGACAGCGCCTTTGATTATACCAAAGAAATTTTTTTGCATGAAAGAAATGTAGATGCCTCAACCAACTCGCTAAAGATTATTGTTGGTGCTGATGTTGACAAGTCGGTTACCATTACCCGAGTAGTTGCAGCCACAGCATTGGGAATTTTTGCTTCCAAATTGAATGAAGAGTCTCAGCAATATATTGTTAATCCATTATGGAAAGACCTCACATCCTTTTCTGGGGTGCAGCGACAGGTATTTTTTATTCTTTTGGAACTTAATGGTGTTGTATACGCTCTCTTACCCATCTCCCATTTCCTTGTAATCATATTTTCAACAGGTTGCTTCCATGGTTCTTATCTCTTGGTTCAAAGAGATTCGGAGTACTGATGCAAGTAATCCTACTCTTGGTTTTATCGTTACCTTCAAAAATTGGCTGCTTGATCTCTTAGCATGTACCGATCCTGCATTCCCCACAAAAGTGTCACCTCTTCCATATTCTGAACTTTCAAGAACGTATACCAAAATGCGCAGCGAGGCTAATCAGTTATTTCGCACTGTTGAGTCATCTGGGTTGGGAAATGACTTCTTTACAAATAATAAAATTGACCTAGAAAACTTGACTGTGGATGATGCCATCAATTTTGCATCTAAACTTCCACCTCCATCTAACCATGGTTCCGGTGAAGACCCAGCAAGTAGAAATGTGGCTGATGACATAGAATCCGCAAAACAAAGACTTTTGACAACTGCAGGTTATTTAAAATGTGTTCAGGTATGCCAGGGATATGTGTTGTTTTCTTTCTTGATATTCACTGTCTTTAAATCTCTTAGTCTAGAAGACTTCTATGCTATTATTGTTCTGGGTATTCCACTCATCCTTTACAAAGATGACGTGGATACTTATTACCACTGAATCAGGCTCTTCTGCCCAAATAAAACATTTAGTGTATTTACTTGAAAGGGGGGCTATGAGTGTAATCAAAACATTTGCATCCATCCCTGCTATCCCTTTTCCTTACTAGCAGCATCATGCAGTTGATCATGCCCTCGTCCTTAAATGTCTACAATGTCATGCTCAGATCACAATCAAGAAACAGATTTTGTTGTTACTCTTGCCTTTTAAACTACTGTACAAGTTTGGACTCACATGGGATTTAGCCAACCCTATTCCTAGCTATCTGTCAATTGTTACCATCTCACCTGATAAGTGAAACTCATAGTTGGATATTATTTCTTCAATATAGATGAACCCCGCCAAAACATTGTGCCATAACTAGAGTTGAATCTATTCTACATATTGAAACTCATGAGGGTGAAGCAAAAACTTAATAGTTCTTTCTGAGGTGCTTCACACTCCCCCAAGCAGCTCCATAAGTTTGATTGGCATCCACCAAAAAGTGAACCTCATTCTATACTGATAGTCGATGCAATAGCTTTTCAAAGAGTGCTTAGTAGAAAACATGCTTCCAGATGATAACTTTTCTCCATGGGAGAATGGGTTTTAGTTTGGACCTACTTATCTAGGAGCTGCCTCTAATGCTCCACCTTTTGTGTCTGATGCTACTCCAAATGAGTAAAGTCAATCCGAGTAGTAAGATGCGCATTCTTGGTTCATTTAATAAAACAATCTTAAGAATGACTTCAGGCTTGGCTCATTAGCATTACGAGTTGAGCTTAACTTATATTTAAATATCAAGTACATGCTTGGAAGCTTGACACTCAAGCTTGGCTGGTCTGTAAATGAGCTCAAAATTGAGCTCGGGCTTGGCTCATTAAGGGATGCTAGTCGAGCTGGAATGAGCTTTATGAGTTGAACTTTGAGTTCAAGCTACTCTTATTGTTTTGTAGCCCTATTTGCACCTTGAGAATTTCTCCTTATCAATTAATTATTCTACCTCCCAGTTAGGAACTGAACATAACAAAAGAGGAAAAAGTCTCCTCGCATTGAACAATTAACTTTTATCTTGTTTCATTCGGATCTCTCCAACCAAGCCTTTGTTACAATAATGTGGCTTTATAATTTTGCATACCAAAAACATTCACACTGATGCTATCTTTAAACTCAAATTACTTTATAAGAAGTTCCTTTACTCCAAGACCATGCTTGAAACATAAAATGGATGCCCCTTAAGTGTAGCATTTCTTGGATTTTTACCTCGATACTAACATTGATCATATGGAAAGAAAAAGTGACATCTGAGTGTTTTATACTGCTTATTACCTTAACTTTGACTCCATCTATAAGACTTAAATGTGGGACAAGGGGAACACCACCACATGTACCGCGTGATTCAACAAGTACGAGATTGTAAGTTACAATGTATTCTATCGTCTTTTCTTTTCAACAGATACAGGCATCTTACAAAGATGCTCATTTTTGGAAGTGTGCAAACTATGCTCTAGTCAATATGCTTCTTAGCACTTCAATCATCAAAATGCCTAATGGAGAGATTATCGAACACCCTGCTCCTTTTTTTATTTTTCTGTTTATTCATTTGTGCAATCACTTTGGAAGTGCCTTACTACTTGGCCTATTAAAGTTAATTTTTCAATATGTGCAAAAAAAATTACAATATGCGATATAATATGATATCATTTGACAAATAAAAGAACAGACACTACAATACTCGAGTTGAGAACTAAGGTTTGTTATTGTTATATTTAACAATACGTCATACATGTTGGTATGGTTTCAAGAGTTTATATTCTATAAAATTCATTGTTCACTATGCATTATAAAAAAATTACAATTTGCAGTGTAATGTGATACAATTGACAAATAAAAGAACAGATGCTGCAATACTTGAGTTGAGAACTAAGGTTTGTTATTGTTATATTTGTCATTGCATCATTCAGTCTGGTATGGCCTTAGTACATGCCTGTCACAGTTTTTAAGACTTGCTATTAATACCTTACTGAATTATAGATTTTCTGTTGGGGGAAATGATGAATAGAATTAATGGGGGCCAACATTCAGATGCATTAAAAGTTGCTCGTGTCCATGAATTCTTAAAATGCTTACATCAAGTCGCATTCCTATCCTCTTAGTTGAGGTGTTGCTGGAGGCTTCAGTATGTGAGCATAAACCTAATCTAGTTGGTTGAGGCCTTTACAACATCCTCTAGCAAATGGTCTTCCAGCCAAGTGGTTTCTTCCTTTGTGTTATTCAATTCCCCCTCTTTCACTATTTTCTCGTCTGCACAATTTTCACATAAGCCTTTATTAAAGTTGCAAAGGTAGCCTTTTAGAGAGGAGGGAAGGAAAATAAATTAGACGCAGAATAGAGGGTATAAAAAGAAATCAGGGAAAATGTGAAGAGAGTAAGGAAGGAAGTTAGGTGTCAAGAGGTTGAAGGATGGATCTCTAAGGAGCTCATTTCGAAGGACTGAAGCAACTAGTGCATTGCATGGGGCATGATTTCTTTTGTCAAGATATGCACAAACAATTTTTTTTTTCTTTTTTGCATAAGATATAAAGTTTTTCTGGATTGAATACATCATATACAACTAATGTTGTACTTGAAGCCTACACTAGGGTTATCTCATTAATCTTGCATGTTATAGAGGGAATACAAGTCCTTTTATCGTACAATGCCTACATGTATTGATGAAGAAATAGTATGGCTGCGATTCTCATAACAGACACCAGATATTTTTTTCTCCAAAACTTACTCATGCTGGTCTTGGGAATACTTCTAAATTGAAGCCATTAGCTGTATGTATACGGGACACATATTGGGTAAAACTTTTCTTAGATACTTGCGGAATAGGGGCTGGATTCTTCAAGTGGCATGCCTATATTTTATCTTATTTTTTTAAATAAAAGATTCTTCTCCAATACTTGATGGATACTTCAGGAGAATTTTTTTTATGTTAATAAGATTCCCCAACACCTGGTGTAACTTATTGTATCTCAAACAATTAATTTATTGCTTATTATTTATGTGGATGAAAAATCTACAATTAGTATACCTACTTACTGTATCGCATTATCACCCATTTTTAAATATTTAAATTACTATTTTGCCAAATAGATATATTTTTAAATGTAAATTATGAGATGTATTTTCGTATTCTAGGTTTTGATTGCCATATCCATGTTATGTCTTTGATTCTAGTATCCCTTTTCGTGCTTTATTACTGGATTTGAGGCCTTTAAAATTGAAATATAACACTATTTCCTACTTAAATATTATTAGTAAAAATTTAAAAATAAAAAATATAATATCCTTGTATCCTGATTTTTGTAAATTTGTTGTCTCCCCGTATTCCTATCATGTCTGATAACACATTTACATCCATGTTTCATACGACCAAATAGTTACCTAGCATATAGAATTTGGGACTATCTTTCCAGAAATTACTCATTTGGACAAAACCATATGTCATATAAGAGTCCACTATTTTGTTACTTTTATTATAGAGGACACAAATTTGAGAGTCTTTTAATTTAGAAAAAGAATAGGAAAAGATACTTCTAAATATAGAAAAGGTGACAAACAGTGAACTTGAACGGTGTCAGTGATGTTATCCGATCCATAATATAACTAGACATATCCATTTGTTGCTTGAAATCAAATACTTCTATTTTCACAGAGTAATTTAGCTTTTTAGTTTATGCATACTTTAGAAAACTAAAGACTATTTCCAAATTACCTTTTTATTTCTTATTCCCCATTTTCAATATCTAGTTCTTTGCCTTCTGTATCACGTCTCTTGTTTGGGAAGAAATTTGCATGAGTGTGAATTTTCAATGTGGACCGTGTTTAGACAACCATGATTCTACTCTTCCATCATAATCAATCTAGGTGTTTGTGTTTGTTTATGTTTGTGTTTGAAATCCCTTTGAGCATCAAAAGAATCTTTCTGCAACATTATGGCTACATTAGAAAAGAAAAAAAAAAATTAAAAAGTAAAAAAGAATCTTAATTCCGCTTGATCTATATTAGTCAGAAGATATGACACGAACATAAGTGAGATTTAAACTTCCTGGCCAGAGTTTGCTTTCATGAAACACAAGGATTAAGGTCAAGAATGTAGAGGCAAAAGTGAAAACTAAAAATTAAAAAATTGTTGTATTTTATGTATGATTAAATTAATAAAAACCCAAATTGCTCATGCAGAACAAACTATACCACAGAACATAGTCCTAAAATAGTATGAGGAAATGAACATAATATAAAAGTTATAATTTCCTATATTATAAAAAGTAGCTAAATTTTTGGATTTTGTAAGCGGTTTTATTTTTCCTGAAGTTTATGTTTTAGTAACATTTGAATTCTACATCTTTAGTGAGGTAATCTTTAGATGTTTTAGGAGTGTCATTGAGATTATGTAAGCCTTGTTGATGCTAACATGGTTAGATTGGATCATTATTAAATTCTGGCCTGTCGATTGATGTTTATTTATGTCGCATGCAAGTTTGCCTTGTTTTTGTCCTCAGTTGTCATCTATCTCAGTGTTTGCTTTCTGTGATCTCTGGCTACCGCCCTTTGGAAATCCAGCTGCTAAATTTCCCTCTGTTGCAAAGATTTTAACCTTGTTGAACCCCTAAAATCATGTCAATACCTAGAATTGCATCAATTATGTATCCTTTGCCCACCAACCTGTTTTGAGTAGAATTAGACTTATCCTTGTGTTTCATTTGTGCTTCCCATATATGTGGCTCTAAGAATGGATATGATGAATGAATTGATTTCTCTTGATCCCAATTCTATTCATGCTCAACCTTTTCATAATGTTTTTAGGGCAATTTGCATGTTACGGTGACTGCCCTAATTGCTGCTGCTGTTGTCTGGATGTCAGAACTACCCTCGAGACTGAATCCCATTATCTTACCCTTGATGGCTTCTATCAAAAGGGAGCAGGTGATATATTGATGTTATGTTATTTATTTGCAAGTACTTACCAAAGCTACTGACCTGATGCTCATATATCTTGCCCTTCTTTTAAGGAGGAAATTTTGCAACAGAAAGCTGCTGAAGGTCTTGCAGAGCTTATTTATCATTGTATAGCCCGTAAGCCTGGCCCAAATGATAAATTAATAAAAAATCTCTGTAGTTTGACATGTGCGGATCCATGTGAGACTCCTCAAGCTGCAGTCGTTAACTCCATGGAGATTGTTGAGGCTCAGGATCTTCTATCCTTTGGAAGTGCTACGGGTAATCCAAAGGCAAAAGTTCACATGTTAGCTGGTGGTGAAGATCGGTCAAGGGCAGAAGGGTTTATCAGCAGGCGAGGGTCTGAACTTGCTTTGAGACATTTATGCAAGAAGTTTGATGCATCTTTGTTTGAAAAGCTTCCTAAACTGTGGGATTGTATTACTGAAGTTCTTAAGCCGAGTAATATTGGGCAGGGGACCTCTGATGATGACAAGACAGCACTAGTTATTGAATCTCTCAAGGATCCACAAATTCTAATAAATAATATCCAGGTTTTGCCATTTTGCTTTTATAATTTTTTAGAATGTCTCTTCATCATCATTATGAAGATCTCACTCATGGAAAAAAGCTTTAATTTTTCTTGCTATTATCTATTTTGGATGTTGAAACATGCTCTTTTGTTTTTAAGGTATTTAAATGTCTACCTGCGACATACATGCTTCTTGTAGGCTTTAGATAGATGAGTCTTCTTGCCATGTCATTAGGAGAGGTGAGTGCACTAAGAGACATGTTGTACCCCATGGTTTAGCCCTAGGTCACACCATAAGCATGGTTAGTCTTTGTGCCTCATCGTGACTTAGAATTGGCTGCTTTTGCTTTCTATAGAGGGGGTGAGCAGCATTGCTACCCCTATTGGCATTATCATGATGGGCCCCACCTGTGATGGAATGTCTGATTTTGGACATCGCTATTGCACTTGGTGAGCCATTTGCCAGCCTTACTGAAGTACCAAGCAGCCACAACACTCCATACTCTTGCAAGAGATTGCCTCTAGCTCGATTTGAACCCTGGGGCTCAGGGTTAAGTGTTTGGTAGGTAGTTTACTATAATTCAGAACATGCTGAAGATTGGATCTTTCTCATTAGAAATGTAAATTTCCACTTTTCTCTTGCTGTTTGTGTTTTGCTTGGCTATAATTTTTCAAAATAAATTCTCTCTGAACAAATACAATCAAATGCATTACTATCACATATAAGTCTAGTCTTTTCTGATTCTTGGTTGATGTGTTGAAATTATTTCTATTTGTAGGTAGTACGTTCTATTGCTCCTATGCTGGATGCCTCGTTAAATCCAAAATTGCTCACACTTTTACCTTGCATATTTAATTGTGTTCGCCATTCCCATGTTGCCGTACGACTAGCTGCTGCCAGGTGCATTACGTCAATGGCAAAGTCAATGACCATTAATGTGATGGGTGTGGCTATTGAAAACATCATTCCTATGTTAAGGGATACAACTTCTGTCCATTCCAGACAAGGTGCTGGCATACTAGTGAGTTTACTTGTTCAGGGTTTGGGTGTAGAGCTGGTTCCCTATGCTTCATTTTTAGTTGTTCCTCTATTAAGGTGTATGGGAGATTGTGATCACTCAGTCAGGCAAAGCGTCACACGTAGTTTTGCTGCTCTCGTACCTCTTCTTCCATTGGCACGGGGTGTTTCTCCTCCTGTTGGGCTCAGTGAAGATTTATCCAAAAATACAGAGGATGCAAAATTTTTGGAGCAATTACTAGACAACTCCCACATTGATGATTACCAGCTGCCCACAGAGTTAAAGGTGACCTTGAGGAGGTGCGCATACTATCTTTCAGTATAATAAATTATTTTTTCTCCTGATATCTGTCGCTAGTTCCCTTTGGCTTAGCATTTGCGAAAAATACTCTGTTGTATAACTTATTACAACTTCAATAAAGATCACTGAACTGCTATTATTATGGATATGCAGCTGGATTCAAATGACTAAATAATATCAAGATGCTATGGTTTGCTGAAAGACTAATTTTCCTTAAATAGGCTACCTACCTTGTGATACTTCACTGTCCTCAGTCATCAGCACTCTATATTGAATAATGTGGTGGAACTTGTGATGAAGCTTTTCTTATCACCCCTTCTAGCAATTACAATCGGTTATTATTATTATTCACATGGGGTGGCGTTAAGAATCATGCTTTCAGAATTTGGAAGAAAGATACACATTCATTGCTTATGGTGTCAAAGCCTGATGACGACAAGGCCTGTCTTCTAACGCACTTCATGGTGCAATTTTTGTGCTTAATCCCATGGATATTATTGAACCTGTGAAAATAAATCAAAAAGAAAAAGGAGGCAAAGTTTTATAACCTATGATGATTTCTTTCTTGTCCCCTTAAGGCAATAATATCTGACAAGGTAGGACTGTCTATCGTTTCCTTAGAACTACTGCATTCCACTTACTGTTGGCAGGCTGGCTGGGACATTGGGGTGCCCTCTTTTTGGCAAAAATATCTCCATTAAGCAGGACTTTTAAGTATTTGTCTCCACAGTTTTTGCCTGTTGAACTTATATATTTAATATTTGTGAGAAAGTCCAAGTTGCTAGTATGAGTTTATATAGTTTGTTTTTAAGCTTTGCCTTGCCTTTTTTTTTTTTTTTTGCTTTTTTTTTGTTTTTATTTTTATTTTTTTAAATCTTTTTCATTATACATTAAGAAATCCCTGCCCCAAATTATGTGAAATATGTTTTGTTTTTCAATTTTTAGTTCATATTTAAGTGCTACTACACTTTGATTGAATAATAATAACACTACTAGATGCATTGCGTGCTAAGCTTGTAAGAGTATATGGCATGACAACATAGAAGAGCCCATAATATTGATGTGTTCTAGTATTAGGCTCTGATAATCTTCTTGGTCCTTGTAGGTATCAACAGGAAGGGATAAATTGGCTGGCCTTCCTAAGACGTTTCAAACTTCATGGGATCTTATGTGATGACATGGGCCTCGGGAAAACTCTTCAAGCGTCAGCAATTGTTGCATCAGACATAGTGGAACATCGTGCTTCAAATAATAACACGGATCCTCCATCATCGCTAATAATTTGCCCATCAACCCTTGTTGGACACTGGGCTTACGAGATTGAGAAGTATATTGACGCATCTGTTATAACCACTCTTCAGTATGTTGGTTCTACTCAAGAGCGAACTTCCCTGCAAGGTCATTTTGAGAAATACAATGTCATTATAACGTCATATGATGTAGTGCGGAAGGATATTGATCACCTGGGACAGCGTTTGTGGAACTACTGCATTCTGGATGAAGGACATATTATTAAGAATGCGAAGTCTAAAGTTACAGTCGCAGTAAAGCAGTTGAAAGCTCAGAACCGACTCATATTGAGTGGCACACCAATTCAGGTTGGTTGCTGCATGGTTCTTTTCCATTATTTGACTTCCATGTTTAGCTGACAAATATTTGTTCTTGCATTGCAGAATAACATCCTCGATTTGTGGTCCTTGTTTGATTTTCTAATGCCAGGTTTTCTGGGAACTGAGAGACAAGTAAGTAAATTTATATCTTTAGTCCTTTAGTTATACAAAGCATTTTGTTAGTTGTATTTTTATCTCTTGGGTGGGTTACTTATTAACTGCATTGACTTGCTTTTTTCTGTAACATGAAATGACTGGCTTTTCTCCAATCTATGGTCAGTGTGAAATTGTCAACAGAAGCAAATACAATGTAGCGTTGTGCAGTATCTAGCACTTGATATAATCATTTCACACCCCCTCCCCCCCCCCCCCCCCCCCCACCAAAAAAAAAGGGGGATGGAGGCTTGAACTAAGGACATCAGATCAAGAGAGGAGCCCTCAGTACCACTAGACCCAAAGGCCCTTGTTGTATGTGATATAATTTAGTAAACTTTTAGGGGATGTTTGGTACAAGAGTAAGGGGTAGAGATGTATATTTTAGATAAATTAAAATATGCCTGTTGGTGTGGACCAGTGTACACTGTTATATGGAAGAGGAGCATTGTTTAATCCCTATAGCTCTTTTTGGGCGAGTCTTTCAGGGGATTGAAAGCTGCTCTCTAGTTTTGTAGATCTTTGGGTTAAAATCTCTTTATTTGAGTATCCTCTCGGTTATTTGTGTCTGAAATGGATGTTGCTAGTTTTGTTTATTTTCTTAGCTTCTCATAAGTTTCTTTCTTGCACCATCTTGGTCCTGTCTCAATATATTTTTCTTGTTACTTCTACTGTAAAAAGAAACTGTAGTTTTCTTTTTCTCTTACAACTTTTTGATGTTGTTTGAACAGTTTCAAGCAACTTATGGTAAACCACTGCTGGCAGCTCGAGACTCTAAATGTTCAGCAAAGGATGCTGAAGCAGGGGTCCTTGCAATGGAGGCATTACACAAGCAAGTAAGTGTAGTACATGTCTTCCTTTCTTATGAGACAAATTTCATCCACTTTATTTTATCTACGAATTGTTTACAGGTTATGCCTTTTCTCCTTCGTCGAACAAAAGATGAGGTTTTGTCTGACCTTCCAGAGAAAATCATTCAGGACAGATTCTGTGACCTAAGTCCTGTTCAACTTAAACTTTATGAGCAATTCTCAGGCTCACACGTAAAAGAAGAGCTCTCAAGTATTGTAAAACAAAATGTGTCTGCTGATGCAGGAGAAGGAAGCAGTCCTTCACCAAGAGCGTGTTCACATGTTTTCCAGGTGATCGACTTACATTTTCATCTTTTGGTCCATTTTGTACAGTTACATCAGTAGTATTGGTTTCCTAATACTGCTTCTCATGTTGCAGGCACTTCAGTACTTGCTTAAACTCTGTAGTCATCCATTGCTTGTCGTTGGTGAAAAAGTTCCAGATCAAATCAAGGATCTCTTTCTGGTTGACTCTGATATCCTTTTAGAATTGCATAAACTTCATCATTCTCCCAAGTTAGTTGCTCTTCATGAGATTCTGGAGGAGTGTGGAATAGGAGTGGATACCTCAAGCTCTGAGGGGCCCGTTGGTGTTGGGCAGCACAGGGTCCTTATATTTGCACAACACAAGGTATTGTTTCGATTCTGTGATATATTCCTGTTAATTATTCTTATGAGCTCTTAGTAATGAATGACAACTTCTGCAGGCCTTGCTGGACATAATTGAAAGAGATTTGTTTCACACTCATATGAAAAAGTGAGCCTTGTCTATTAGATCTCTCTCTCTCTCTCTCTAATTTTGGCCTTGTTCTGTCTTCTCTCTTGAAATTCAGCCATATCCTTTGTTCATATTGCAGTGACAACTAGCAGTACAAAAAATATATTCTTTTTTTTGGGGAATTCATAAATCAGCTTTTACTGGTTGCTTTATAATTGAACGAGGTGCACACACATGCACTTTAAAGTGCAGTAAATATTCAACTAAAAATGATACTAAGAATACTAGATTGAAAAATCATTATCGATGATTATAGTTAAATAAATATGTGGCAAGTCAAACCCCTTTGAATGGAAATATATTAGTCCCCAACCCTGAAATGCAGATTAAATTTACAATTGGCTCTCCATCTCAACCATCTACGCTCTGACTGGTTCTGCTCACCTATTAAGGGAGCTGGTACTAGTTTTCTTTAACTTTTTTTCCAGTTAGAAAGTCCTTTATTTTTACAATCACTATGCC
This sequence comes from Dillenia suffruticosa, assembly GCA_033439265.1. Taxonomy (NCBI): domain Eukaryota; kingdom Viridiplantae; phylum Streptophyta; class Magnoliopsida; order Dilleniales; family Dilleniaceae; genus Dillenia; species Dillenia suffruticosa. The sequence goes on from JAVTVX010000027.1 coordinate 8,796,854, forward strand.
ATCAATTCATTCTAATGGTTCTCTCTCTGTAACAGTGTCACATACTTGCGGCTAGATGGGTCAGTTGAACCAGAAAAACGGTTTGACATAGTGAAAGCTTTTAATTCGGACCCAACGATTGATGTATTACTGCTTACGACACATGGTAAGATTATTTTTTTTCCTTTATTTGGATGAGACATTTGGGGTTCTTCATTGATCAAAATCGGTGATTTCCTGTATTGGGAATTCTCATAGATTATACCTTTTTGCAGTGGGTGGGCTTGGTTTGAATTTGACATCTGCAGACACTTTAGTTTTCATGGAGCATGACTGGAACCCGATGAGAGATCTTCAGGTACATGCATCAATTTCCTCTTCCATAGGTAGTGTTTGTAAAATTGAGATCCTCAATGTGGGATTAGAAATGCCTTTAATTTGTCTTTTATTTTCTTAATGGTAGATATTTGATCTAATGGATCAATTTAAGAGCAGTGCATAGCAATCTCTCTCTCTCTTTACTTTCTTTGTGTCATGATTTATTTGGTTTGGGTGTCTTTTATGAAATATGCAGGCAATGGACAGAGCACACAGGTTGGGTCAGAGAAGGGTTGTGAATGTCCATCGTCTCATCATGCGTGGCACACTTGAAGAGAAGATTATGAGCCTTCAAAGGTTCAAACTCTCTGTAGCTAACACTGTCATCAATGCAGAGAATGCTAGTATGAAGACAATGAATACAGACCAATTGCTTGATCTATTCACGTCAGCAGAGACCACCAAAAAGGTAATATATGTTGTACTACTTAATTTTATCCATTTAATTGGGACTGTGGTGGCAATGGCAGCATTTGTTTGAATTTCTAACCATGTGTATAATGACTGTATTATTAGGCTTTTCACTTTTCTCTGTGGTAATAGTCAGTAGATACTAGCTTTGAAGCTTGGACATTTCCAATGGAAGCAGTGTTTGTGTCTATCACAATGTCAGGCACGGCACTTGCCATTGTTAAACACACAGATGGCATATCCAATTATTGTTCCTTCAAGTGTTACACACACTTTAGGCACTTACAGAACACTTCTAAGTAAATTTTTTGGATGCCAATATTTATGCAAATGTTTTAAATATGAATAGAAATCTCCTGTTCAACAGTAACTCATAATAATTAACCTATTTGAATTGTTTCTTATCTATGAATTTCAAAATATTTATTTGAAGAATATAGTTGATATTATGAATATTTTGTCATTATATCTAAAAATTAATATTATATGATCATTGTTGCATCCTTCGTTTCCCATAAAGTTGCAGTGTGGCCATGTTTGTACTTTTGTCATGTGAATGGCCCATGTATTCATATCATGCATCAGAAAATACTAGGAGGTATGTTGTTGCAGCTTAGATGAAAACATTATGCAAATAAACATCTAAATGTAAATACTTTTAAATTAGATCATTTGCCTTTGTTCTTTGCTTTTGATAACCCTTATTTGTCCTATGTAAATCTTAAGTAGTTTGGATCAATCTTCTCTCTGTCTTCATAATATGACAGTAATTTTACTTTTAGCTGTATGCATCTAGTAATAGGAAAATGTATGTTTTACATCTTGCAATGCTGTAGTACTTTTTTGCTTCCACTTTATTAGTTGATTTATTTATTTTATTTACCTAGGGAACATGTTTCTGAACATTTTAAAATATTGACCAATGTCCACCCAGATTTTATGTCATCATATATTAGGATGGATAGCGAAAAATACATATAAGTGCCTTTGTTAAAATGATTGATGATAGGGGATGATTTTGGACCAAATGAACAGATCCCAACACTAAGCATTGTATGACCGAGAACTTCAATAATTAGGATAGTGTTCTGGAAATTGATTGGAACTTGTAGCTGCTCACCGTCACTATTTTAATGGTATTACTACATTAGAAGTATTGCAGGGATGTAAAAATTTCTTTTGGTTCGTAAAAATTTCTTTTGGTTCATGTAAGGTTTGTTTTGGAAATCTTATGCCAACTGTTGTCCAGAGATCTTCTTTTGTTTGTGTGCATTCGTCTTGATTCATTAATTTCGTTTTCCTTTTCTGGTTTAAGTAGAGTCCGAGTAAGGATGGGCGTTTTTCCCCTTACCTTTCTCTCAGAAGCTGAAGGGAAGATATTGTTATTTTTGAAATAAATTCAAAAGGTCTTTTATGGAACATTGATATCTCAAGGAACGCAAGTTATTAGTAATTTAGGCATGACAGTCCAAAGGAGGGATGTTAGGGTAGATAAGTGCCTTGACTCGGAGTTCTAGGTGCCCTAAGCAAAGGAAGTGATTACTGAAGGTACACCAAAAACTAAACCGAAATAGGTGATGAGTTTGGTCATTGGTGCATATTGATCTTTGACTTCAAATACTCATGTCGACTGAAAATAAAAGTAAGGACCTATGTCAAAGCTCTAGAACTTGACGTGACAAATCATTAAATTTGTTTTCAACTTAAATTACTTTAAATTGTCAAAGGCTATATATATTAGATATGAAAGCGTAGCTGTTACATAATTATGTTATACAATGTGGAATAACGAATCCTCTGAAACTTGAAAGCTTTTGATATCGCAGGGACCTTCCACGTCAAAGAATTTGGGTATTAACTTGGAGGGAGAACCTAAAAAGCACAGCGGAGGGAAGGGGTTGAAGGCAATTCTTGGTGGGCTGGAGGAGCTCTGGGATCAATCGCAGTACGCTGAGGAGTACAATTTGAGCCAATTTTTATCGAAGCTCAATGGCTGAACTCCAGCTAGCCTTCTCTCTTTTCTTTGTACAGTTGTATATTTTTGGAGCTGAGGCCAAGATTTTGACATTCTAACCCCAACCCCCCCCCCCTCTCTTTCCCTCTCCCTCTCACCCCTCCCCCTACCATGGCTTTTGCGGGGCCGGCTATATTTATGCTGAGTATTGATTTTTGGGATGGGCCTGGCTTGGGGAGGTAAAGGAAATTGTAAAGTTTCCATATTTGTAAATACAATTTGCTTATTCTAAAGGCCATTCTTTTTTTGCCCGCTTTCCCAGTTTTGTGTTTTCGTAGATAAGAAATAACCAATTGTAATTGACGTGAGGTGAAGTCAGCTGCCATGTGGTATACTTGTGCAGAACAAGAAGCATTGTTCGTTGACTAGTATTTGCAATTTATTTTCATCAAAAATCTTTTTTTTGGGGGGGGGGGGGAGAGAGAGAGAGAGAGAGAGAGAGAGAGAGAGAGGAAGGGTTATCATTTCTTATATCATATCATGTTCATAATAGTCATTTCCTAAACTTATCATTATAAAGATTGATGGGGTTGTCATTTGTTTGTCACGTAATTATCTTGTTAATCATGTTCCATCCTATCTCAAATTTCCAATTTATATGTCCTAATTTTCTTACGTAATAAATTTGTCTACAGAAATTTTCAATGTTGAAAGTTCTAGTTTGCATAAATGGTCATCAATGCCTGAAGATCACACAAGGTTAAGGGGGGCTCTTGTATTTTAACCTTACCCTTCTCTGAATCAAGTTTTAGACTTTTGCAGATAAATGCGTTTATTAAGAGTGTCGGTGCTTAATCGATAAACCCAAGGTTAAATGTGAATTGATTAACTACTTAATTATGTGTATTAATTATGTAATTGCATTAATTAGATTTACCCAAAAAAATAATAATTTTCGATATGGTCCAAAATAATTAAAGTTTATTACAATATACAAAAGTTGAAATTATTTTCCTATTTCTCTGATCAAATTCCAACTTTAGTTAAAAGGGTTCTTTTTGAGTTTAAAATTGATAGATATTTCTCTCTCTTCGTTGTTTTGTTGTTTTGATATTTAACCGATCAATATTCGAAATCATATTTTAAATAATCGGATTCAAATTATTGTTAGACTCTTTATAGGGGAAAGCTCTCTTAATGAAATTTTTTTCATTCCCAAAATTTGAATCAGAGTTAATATCCTTCTCATTAAATCAACTATCTATCGGTACATCTCGCTCTCTTGTTTGTCTGTCTCTCTTAACCTCCTTATCTTTATCCAAACATGTAATGTTTTCTTCTTCCATGTATTTGCTAAGTGTTCCATAATTTTTTTATTCTTTATTGCTTATTTAGTGCAGATAACTGTTGGAAGATATGATAGGATAATGGACAATGGCAGACATAAATTTAATAATAAAATTCTTTTGAAACTTTATTTCGAGTGTATATTTTTGACTTAAGTTCAAAAGATATGGACTTCTCAAATGCCATCTACAAACTTTATTCAGCATGACATTTAAAATAGACAATACACATTTCAAAAATACCCACTTCCAAAATGTCTAATAGCGTACTAAAAATCATAAACTTAGGATAACAATATGAAAAAAAAGGTTATTATTATCAAACCAAAATAGGTTTAGATCACATAAAACAGAGCCACCGCCTGCAAATCACTCCACTAGGTTATTATTTAGACTCACAAGGGGTTGTATGTAGTCCTGCCAACTTCAATCCCCAGCACATGCTTGGATCTGCATGCAACCGCTAAAGCATGCAGGTCTGGCTACAGTAGCGCATGCGCGCAACCAATGCCCGCACGCAAGCTTCTGCCTTCGAACTTTCTGCTTTCAAACGATGGCAGCAGAACAGAATCCGAAACATACAGAAGACAGACTTGGATCAAGGACTCTGCAATGGTGCCCGACAGTCCCATTTGCGCATCACAGACTTCTCCCGCTAGCAAGACTTGGTTGCACCAATCGGAACAATGTGATCAAAGGTGGTCAGCCTATAATTTAGCCTGCTCATGGCTATTGAACACTTCCTCCATTAGATGAAAAATCATACCATATCAAGCGGGGGGGGGGTATTCTTTGTTCTAGGCAATAACATTTTAACTCGCTAATAATGCTTTCTGGAGTTCATTTGTATATCAAAAGAAAGATGAAGAGGTTGATTTGATGAGAAAAGGCTATTAGTATGGAAATTATCTATATCTTTCTTTATTGTATAGAAATTTGGTATCTTTTGGGAAAACCCATCTACTTAATTTTGTTAATTGGTTTTGTTTATGTGCTATAAGTAAAATAATACAAGGTGTCACATTCCCAAACAAGATGGTACATATTCCTTAAAAAAATATATATTAATTAATTAATTAATTAAATACATCTTCTAAGAAAAAAAAATTTGCTAATATTTTCATACTTGAAATTTTATTGTGTTCTATTTATATATAATTAAATACTTCTGTTAAGTAAAATTATTTTATTCTTTTAAAAATAAAAAAAATTGAATTCAACTGTAATCAAATCCGACTCCTATACTCAGACTATTTAAATCTAAAAGAATCCGTATAACTTATCTATTTAGTGGGATAAAAAATTTAATTGTTGTTATATTTATATATAATATTTAATAATTTAGAATTTCATGATTCTTTTGTACTAAACTAAAATTATTTAATAAAGATTTTACAATATTGTGATTATTTTAAGATTTGAGAAATCAGAATTGTCCACGAACAAAGGAAATATGTAAAGTTATGGAAACTATGCGGTTTGGATGTGGAAATTGCCTCCTAGACTCGGATAATCCGAGTATAGGAGTCTGATCCGATTACAGTCGGACTCGGATTTTTGATTTTTAATAAATATTCGATTTAAAGGAAAAGGCCAAAAACAGCTGGAGACAGGCTGTCAGCAACCAAGTCTCTTCTTCCCCTCCTTTTCTCTCTCTCTCTCTCTCTCTCTTCTTTCTTGTTGTTCGTTCAGTCTCTTCTTCTCTCTCTCTTTCTCTCTCTTCTTCTCAGTGGCATAGACGCACGCTCGCTTACATTAGAGAGGACCAGCAAGAAGGAGAGATTTGATCTTCTCTCTCCTTCTTCTTCTTCTTCTTCTTCTTCTTCTTCTTCTTCTTCTTCTTCTTCTGCGGCTGAGGAGAAAAGCACCAACACCAAAGTCTCTCTCTCTCTCTCTCTGAGGATTTGTAGTGGGCGGATCTAAATCAGAAGAAGCAATGCTCGAAACAGTGGTTCTGCTTCCAACTCCGTCCTGTTAGTTCTTAAGGTAAATATCTCCTTTTCCTCCTCCTTTTCAATATCTATGTATTATATTTAGTCTTATAGTCTCATACTTTGATTTAATCAATGTCTTTTATAATCATACGATGTTGTCGCCGATCATCAATGATTTATATTGTGTATTCATACGTACTTATTTACTAAAGAGGTTTGTTTGGGACGGTAGTGAAATAAGGAGGATGATTTCTTCATTAGATCTGGATTATATAGATATTGGTAAGCAGTCATCATTAACTTTGTTCTTCAATTTTCTATATTATTGATTTTACATAAACACCCATAAATTGAATTAGGACTACAATTGCAAAACGCTGATTTTGTTCTTCAAATTTCAATAATTATTGATTATACAAGAAGACCCACAAATGAAATTAAGACTGCAATTACAGAGCACTAACTATGTTCTTCAATTTTCAATATTGTTGGTTTTACATAAACGTCCACAAATTGAATTGGGACTGCGATTGTGAAAATAATCTAAATTGGGTAGTAAAATGCAGGGGTAGGCCGTTAAAAACTTGGATGCAAATTATCCGTAAAAATATCATATTTAAATGTTTAGTCGAGGAGATGATTTTAGATAGGAATGAGTGGTGTAGCAGCATCCGAACAAGTTAAATCACCTCACTTGTCATTTTAAGTTTCTATAAACTTTTTTCTTTTCACATCTCTCTTGTTTTTGTCTCTTAAATGATCGACTCCAAAATTTGGGATTAAGGTTAAGGTGATTGTTGTTGTAATCCAAATTGTGTTTTGAACAGTAATCCCTTTTAATCAATTGTGCATTCCAACGTCCCAATGAAAGGATATACATAATGGATTGTATTCTTTTACCTGAACCTAACATCATGGAGATGTTTCACTCGTGTTGTCTTTAAAGTTTTGATTTTGATTTACTCTCTCTCATCATCTGATTGTGGCTTTACCTGTATAGTTGCTCTGCCCATTCAGGAGGAAGTAAATTTTGGGTTGTGTCTATCATTGCTGCCACTGCTCTTTGTGTGGGACATTCGGATTTTTCATGTATGTTAATTGATGCAGCCTCTGCCTCTGTCTGTGAATTTGTGTTTAAGTTTGATACGGAACCATTGGCTCTGCTTTAGTATCCATGCTGGCAGAGAGCATGCGTGGAATTTGTGCTTCGGGTAATGCCCCTGCCCAGTCCTGCCGTCGATGCACTCGGTGTGGTGACTATTGTTTTTGTTTCTCTCTCCGTACTCCTAGGCTTGTTTTGCATTCTTTATACTCTTTACTTTCGTTCCCGCATCCTGAGATCCGGTTTTGTTCAGCTAAGCTATTTTAATGGCCCTTGGATTGTCCGAATAACTTTTATCCTCTTTGGTATTTGGTGGGGATTTGGTGAAATTGTGCGCTTGAATTTGTTGAGGCAAGAAGGAAGGATTTTAAATACACTTGGCCTGAAATGGCAGGAGATTATGTGCAAGTACTACATTGTGTCGAATCTGGGTTTTGCGGAACCATGTCTTTTCCTTACTCTCAGCTTTCTTCTTCATGCTTCTTTACAATGGAGGGTTTCGGGTATTTTAACCCAAAAGTGGAACAAGAAGACTACGGGTTATGTTCTTTTGTATTGCCTTCCAGTTTTTGTCTTTGATCTTCTCCTTGTTTCGATTGGGCCTAAATTCCAGGATGGAAATGATAACAAGTCAAAATTGCCTAAGTATTTCACAAATGCTTTTATGTTATTGAGACAGGAAGGCCGACAAGGGATTGCTCTCTGCACTTACCCCTTGCTCAGCACAATACTCCATGGGCTGTTTGCTACCCTTTTAACTGCATATTTGTTACTGCTCGGAAAGCAGATGGTCTCTTCAGTAATCAACAAGGGGTTGCAGAGGAGAGTATACATGTTGATATTCTTGGTTTCAAGTTTCCTGCCTTGCAGAGTCCTGTTGCTTGGTTTTTCTGTCTTGTCAATGCCGGAGCATTTTCTGTTTGAAGCTCTTGCCTTTACTGGTTTCCTCCTGCTATTAGCTTGTATTGTAGTGGGTATCTTTATGCTTGTTTACTTACCGGTGACCGATTCTTTAGCCCTTAGGAAGGGCCTGCAAGATTTTGAAATGGGGGAAGGAAGATCCGGGTTCTTGATAGATGATCACCAGGACACTGCTTCGCTCATTGCAGCTAATCAAAGTCCTTTAGAAACAGGCACGCCAACAAGCCTGGGGAGGATCTCTGATGTTTCAACAAAGCGAGGATCTATATCATTTAGGACTATGATCAAAGATGAGGGTTCCTCTGCAGATATATTTGAGGAACTGACCCTCTTTTCTTCTAGCAGAAATAGGCTTTTGTCACCTTCCCCTCCGGAGACGCCAGCCCGCATTCCTCAATTTGAGACATGAGAGCATCACATCCCCTTTCCTCTACCCCCCCCCCCCCAAACAAAAAAAAACCACAAAAAAAGAAAAGAAACACTACCTTAGAAATGAAAAGCAGGAGGAAAAGAAAAACTTTTGTTTGGTTTTTTTTTCTCTCTATTTATATCTTAGTGTGCTTTTTTGTCCTTATTGTTACTGTTGTGCTGCTAGTTATTGCTGTTACTATTAAATGGAGAGGAGTTGATCTTTTTTTCTTCAAAAGAAAGAAAGTGGTACGAAAAAGGTGATATGTAAAAGAGATAGTTCATCTAACAGGTTATAAATAAGGGCTCTATTTGGTTCAAAGATAGGACTTGCAAGGCCCCACGGGGATGGTTTAGTGGTTACGGTATTCCTCCCCAACCCTTCCGGATTCAAATATATGTGTAACCCTCCCCCGCCCCCCCCCCCCCCCCCCCAAAAAAAAAAAGATTGGACTTGGGAGGAAACAAGCTAGCTTCGCTGCTGCCATTTGTTTTGTCTCTTTTATTCCTCACCTTTCATTATCTCTACAAGACTGAATGTCTCAACCATCATTTAATTAGAGAGAGAGAGAGAGAGGGTTTTATAGCTCCAGCATGCTGATTGATTGTTTCGTTTGTTAAAGGGTATTTCTATCACAGTTGTTATGTTCCACCTCAAAACAGCATTGCTTTCTGTGTGAGCTGTGAAGTTGTAGGTGTATGAATGTGCTTTTGGTCACATGATGCTTAATGAAATAGCAACCATTGCAAGAAGCAGCTAATGCTTGGCTTTGGTCGATGATCCACTGCTCTGTTTGTTTATTTACATTTTCTTTTTATTATTTATTTATTTATTTTTATTGTTTAGAATTTAAAGAATTATTTGTACTGCTGTTTGGGGAAATTGAAGAGCCCCCTGTTTCCTCTCTCCAGGAAATAACTTTGTCACAACTTAAAAGACTGGAAATTTTCGCTCCTCATTCAACTACTTTATTGCTCCAAAATGAGACGCTTTGTTGCGATTTATGATTTTTTTTTTAATAATCGATCTGTATCCGAAATTATATTCTGATTAATTCAATCAAAGCATTGTCGGTTTAATTTAGAGGAAATTTTTTCATTTCATTTCCAATTTCTAATCTGAGACTTGCTTAAACGATTTAATATCCTTACTCATTAGATCAGTCTAATGGTCTGATTTATGGCTTATATGCCGATGAATTGGACATAAGTTTCTGATTACAGAGAGAATGACCAGACCATAATAATCCATGTTCTTTCGGCTTGATACCATCCCTCATTTGATATTTGTAATTGAAGCTCATGATGCCAACCGCAAGATATCCATCACTTTTGGTGGGCAAGTGGACACCCCAAATGCTGTGCCTTTGCAAAAAAAAAAAAAAAAATGCACACTTATATCTATGTTTCCTTCAGTTAACAACTTACAAGATTAAGGTACAAAGACAAGTTTCCTTTTTTGGGCTTATTAGGAGGGTCGTGCGGCATAGATGTACTCAATAGGGAGTAACCTCTCTTATTTAATTATCAAATCTTGTAACCATTAAAATTCGAACTTAGTCTATGGAAAAAGTTGCTTGGATATACAAGTTCCACCTCGCTATACACGACGCCCCCACCCCCAAAATTTATTCCCTTGGCCTTTTTTTTTTTCTTCCGACTCCATAGAAATTCTTCATTGTTGCACCATGCTCAGCCAGGGTTAACCAAAAGACCGAAGAACTAATCCCAACTTGGGCTTTTAATCAAATTAAGGCCCATAGCAAGCCTTTTTTTCAGTATTTTTAAAACCTGACTGAATCAGCCGGTTCGATAAAAAACTGTTATATAGTTCGTTTCAGTTTTTATTATTAAAGCAGATAAAATCAAATGCGATTAATACTGTTTAAAACTAGTCAAAATTAATAAAAGTGGTGAACCATTCAAAACGGTATATAAAAAAATATGGATTTTATTTTATTTTAAAATATATAATATATAAATTATATATATAAATATATATATATATATATATATATATATATGACATTATGATTATGTCATTCGGTTCGTAAAACGGTCTAACCGATCTAACCAATGAATCAATGAACCGATATGTAGGTGAGTTGTTTACCGATTCGGTTTTAAAAACTTTGCTTTTTTCCCTCGGGCAAGCACTCTCGTCTCTCGAGCACCAATACTGCAATCTCTCTCTCTCTCTCTCTCTCTCCCCTCTCTCTTTCATGACAACTTACTTGTCAGCCCGGCGAAACCAACCTACTTCTCTCTATCATTTGTAGGTCAGATCGTGGTACCTAGCAGTAGGGCTTGATCATCAACACCCAACGTCAAGTCCATCTCAAGTCTAAAACACTCCTTGCAAGTAATGGAAAAGTGACCTATTTTGGAGCTCAATAGAACATAAGACCCAATGGAGGCAATTCATTTTATTGCTAAATGCACAAATGTAAAGCCTAAGGGCATGCTTGGTCCATCCCTGTATTATTATTTTTATACATAGGGGAGACTCGAATTTGAGATCTCTAAAGAAAAACGAAACAGTACCAATTGAGTTATAACTCATTAGTATGCTGGGTCCATCTTCAACATATGCACACCATAAACATTAAGAGCATACCGATTCCATCTCGACAAATAAGCAAACATGAAGTCTAATTATAGGAGTGCAGTGTCCATCATAGCAAATGAAGAAGCATAATACCTAAGGACTTGCTCAGGCAATCTTCAACAAATACACAATTGTAGGGCTTAAGGGCTTGCTCTGTTCTCGTCAGTGTATGAGCATAATTCCCTAGGGCAAATCCGTCCATCTCAAACATAAAACCAAGTGGGCCATTTTTTAAAAAAATGAATGAACATAAAGCCTAACGGTGTGCTTGACCTATCTCAGCAAATGAATCTAAAGCCTAAGGAAATGCTTGGTCCATCTCAATGGACAAATGAAAAACCTAAAGGCAAATGAACTAGGATAAGCATCAAGACTAAGGGCATGCTCGGTTGATCTTAACAAATAAACGAACATAAAGATTAATAGCGTGTTTGGTCTATCTTCAGAAAATGCTTGAGCATAAAGCCTAAGGGCATGCTTTCTTACTTTTCACTCAAATGAATTGTCTAATTTATTAATAGAATTTTAATTTTGGTAATTAAGAAATTTTATTAACTCTGTCATGGCCGATTCCAAGTTTGGGTAAAGAAGAAGAGTTGTAATAGATTGACAGTCAACTAAAATCCAGTCAAAACCAAAATTAGAGACAATTATAGGAAATTCGTCAGGACATTTCCTTCTCAATTACGCATTGCATCATATTCTGTATGTAGTGACAAGTTAGCAAGGGTCTCTAGGGCATCACCCAGAAGCGACGCGCAATATTGCCGCCTGGATGTGGTGTCAAATAAGTAAGGGTTTCCGAATTTATGTAAACGTGTGCAAGTAAAGAAGTTAGTTCATAAAAATAAAATTTGTCTAACCACTTAAAATATAAGATCCTTAATGACTAGACGGAGATTTAATATTATGTATCTCCAAAAAATTAAATGGGTGGGGAAGAAGGTTAGAGAAGTAGAGCTTTATGGCCATAAATTTTGGTACACGTGTAAGGATAAACTAAGAATTAGGCAGGAATAATTGTCTATAAGGAATTACAAGAGGATATAGTGGAGAAAAAAAGAAATGGAGATAAAATTTGGCTACTCAAGTTAATTAGTGGAAAAGACGTAATTAATGTAGTTAGCGTTTATATTCCTCAAATAAGTATAAATACAATTATGATCTAAATGAATTTATCCAAACTATACATAGTGGTGAAAAGTTATTTATTAGAGGAAATCTAAATGATCATGTCAGTGATAACAATGAGGGATTTGAAATCATATATGAAAACTTTGGTTTTGTTAGTAAGAACGAGACATGGGTATTATTTTAGAATTTGTTACGACATTTGATTTGATATTCATAGATACTTTTCCCAAAAAAAGAGAGTCATATGTAGTTACATACAAAAATAGATCGAATGTTAGCCAAATAGATTTTTTTCTTATCAGGAGGGGTTATAGAATAATCTATAGAGATTGCAAGGCTATACGAAGAAAGAGTGTGGTAACTCAATATAGGCTTTTAGTTTTAAATGTGCGTGTGCCGATAAGGTAAAAGAAGTATGGTCAACTTTTGGTGCCAAAAATAAAAGGTGGAATCTGAAAAAAGAAAAAAGTGATGATGTTTAGAGAAAAATTAATTCAAATAGCTACTTGATCTACTAATGATGATTCGGAAACTATATGGATAGAAATATCTAATAATATTAAGCAAAAATCACAACAATGGAATAAGGAAAAACAAACTACTATATGAGTCAAACAACAGTTTTATAGGAAATTTAAAATTAAGAAAGATAGCGATGCATTTGAGAAGTACAAGAATGCAAAAAAATTAAAGTAAAATAAAATAAAAATTAAGGTAAAAAAATTTATTCGTAAATCAAAAAGTAAAGTATATAATGAATTATATAAGAAATTAGAAACTAAAGATGTAGAAAAATAGATTTACAAAATTTTCAAACTAAAGGATAGGAAGGGAAAAGATTTAAATAGTGTTAGTTGTATTGAGAGTGAAACTAATAATGTTTTTATATGGAATGAAGACATAAGAAAACGTTAAAAGGATTATTTTGATAATCTCTTTAACATTGAGGGTGTAAAAGATATCGATAATATCACGACATCTATAAAGGAGATCAATGAAGAATTTAAACATAAAATTCATCCTCACGAAATAAGGGAAACCTTAAAGAAAAAAAAAAACTATAGGAGCCGATGGCATCTTTATGAGTATGGAAGTGTCTGGGTAAAATGAGGATACGAATGTTGACGAATCTTTTTAACAAATCAAGAAAATGTCTCAAACATGGAAGGGGAATATAGTTATACCGTTATATAAGAATAAAGAAGACTTATAAAATTGTTTTAATTACAGGGAAATTAATCTTAATAGTCATATTATTAAATTAGGGGAGAAAGTGATGGACTATAAATTGATATTAGATGTAAATGTGTCTCAAAATCAATTTAAATTAATTCTATGATGACCTACCATCGAACCCATTAAGTTGCTCAAATATTTGATGGAGATATTTAAAAAACAAAAGAGAGATTTGTATATGGTGTTCGTTGATCTAGAAAAAGCATACGATAGGCTTCTCAAAGATATACTGTGGTGAACGTTGATGAAAAAAGAGATCTCATTGAAATATATTGATCTTATAAAAAATATGATGAGAGAACTGTTATCAATGTAAGAATTGTAGGAGATTTAAATAATAACTTTCCAATTAATATTTTAAATCACCTTCTTTTTACAATTGTGATGAATGAAATAACAAAAAATATCCTAAATGAAATATCATGATGCATGCTTTTTACAGGTGATATAATATTGGTCAATAAAAATAGAGAGAATATTAGTACTAAATTGACGTTATGGAATGATACACTAGAATTTAAAGAATTCTTATAGAGTTCGTAAAAAATCGAGTATATGAAATATACGTTTGATGACAATCATTAGAATAAGGAAGAAATAATTAAATTAAAATGACAAGATGTATTAAAGAATGAATGTGAATCTAGGATCCAAATGGGTTGGAAGAAATAGAGAAGTGCATCTATAATTCTTTGCGATCACACGATACCATTGTAGTTGAAAGAAAAGTTTTATAGAATCACAATACGACCTGCATTACTATATGACATCAAGTGTTGAACTATTAAATAACAATAAAAACATAAAATGACTATAATTGAAATGAAAATATTCAAATAGATGCGTAATAAAATTAGAAAAACTAGGGTTAGAAATAAAGAGATATACACTATAACTTTAATTGTAGATAAAATGAGATAATGTCGTTTAAATTGATTTGGGTATGTGTAATAAAAACCCAAAAATGCACCAATTAGGAGCGAAACTTTAAATATAAGAAATTTAATAAGACGTCGGGTAACTCGTTAAAAATCTAAATACAAATTATTCGTAAAGATTTGATCGTTAATAGTTTAGTTAAAAATGATTTTAGATAGAAATTAATGATATAATAAAATGAAATCATTGACTTATTATCATTATTATTATTTTCAACAAATAGTTAATTTTTACTTGTCTTTTTTTATTATTTTATTGTTTATTTTTTAGTATTATTTTCTCTATTTTTTATTTTTAAGTTTTAATTAAGGCCTTTTTTTTTTTACCCAAAAAAAAGATATTCTTACTCACATTGTGCGTCAAACTCTAAACCTAAGGTCAAGAGCTAAAAGTGAGTAAAGAATAACAATGAATCATATGATATGATTTCTTGGTATCCAAAGTATAGCCTACACAAAGACCACAACAGTCCCTCATTTCAAAACTTTTCATTAACCATATAGATATAAGCGTGAACGATCTCCTGTCACCTCAAATTTGGTGGTCCTCCATATGGTGGGAGGTGATTTGTTGTTGGTGAGTTGGACGTGTGATGTGTCTTTTTTTTGTGTGGGTTGGAGTAGGTTGGACGAAAGAATGGTCCCACAACTCCATCACCATGTGTCCTGCTACGCTCTCTCTCTCTCCACCGCTACCTATCAACTTGTGTTTTCTTGTACTCTCTCTCTCTCTCAAATATTTTCATTTTAAAACACCCACGTGACATCTTCTCTCTAACTTCTCAAATTTAATATTTTCACCATCCTTTCTAATCATTTAACCATTTTCTATATGGTGAGTTGGAGTGTGTTGGGCACTAAGATGATCTATCTTCTCACATTTACAAGGACCAAAAAATCTGGGATTTGTATCTCTCTCTAAGTAAAGTAAATGGACATGCAATTCCACTATATCATACAGATTAGTTAAGGAGAGTGGTGTGCTATAATCTTGATGATCGTGGTATATGGAAGCCGTTCATCTATACTCTTTATCTCTCTCTTTCTCTCTCTATATAAGTGGGGCAAATGGATATAGGAAGGTGATTATTAAACTGATTATGCTCTCTCTCTTTTTCTCTTGCTCTCTCTCAGTGGGGCAAATGAAGATGGTCAGGTGCTCATTATGGAAGCCATTCCTTTGTTATGGAGGTTTGAGTTGTCTTTCCCACTTTTAAACATTTGTTTTATTTGAAGTTTGTTATGCTAGCTAATTCCAATAATGTTTTTTCTCAACTCATTGAGGAAAGTGGTGTGCCTAATGATGATCATGGTGTATGGAAGCAATTTCTTTATTTTGAAGTTTTGTGTTTTTGAACATTTGCTTTGCTTGACGTTTGTTTTACTACTCTTCATGTTTATTGTTGATTCCAAAAAGGTTTTCTTTTTTTTTTCTTTTTTTTTTTTCAGTTCCTGTTGAGGAGAGTGGTGTCGTTAATGATGATCGTAGTATATGGAAGTCATTTCTCTGTTGTAAAAAAACTTGTGTTTGCTTTTTCTGTTGTTAAAAAATAATAAATTTTTTAAAATTTTAACACAACCTTTTTATTTGTGTTTTTTATTTTTATTTATTTATATGTTTTAAGTAAAGGGAAAATAGCATCGCCTAGAGGTATGTGGAAAATAAGTGCCAAGAAGTAAATGAAAAATAATGTATCGAGAAAAAAATAGGGTAATGTATCTCTCAATTGACCAAGCAAGAAAAAAAAAACAAAGAGAGTTAAAAAAAAACCGAAGAGTGGACCAAAGAAAACACCTTGGTCAACCAAAGCCCTTCCTTGGTCAACTATGAAAGGCGGTCCACCTAGGACCTCCTTCTGTCGACCAAAGAAAACACCTTGGTCGACCAAAGCCCTTCCTTGATCGACTATCAAAGGCCGTTCTGTTGACCGAGCATCTCACTTTGGTCCACCAAAGCTTGGACATGAGTTGACCAAGACCACTCTTCTGTCGACCAAAAAAGGATATTGGACCACTCAAATGGTATTTTGTTGTGATTCATTTTATTTTAATGATTTGCCTAGGATAATAAAATTAAAAAATCTAGAAAATAAATGATGAACCCAAAAACATCATAAACCCCTTGCAAATATAAACAAATTAGTAAAAAAATGGTGAAGACTTGAAGAACGTCTCATGAAAAGTTAATCACCGCACAAATAAGACATGTAAACATACAATATTTAAAAATTAAATTGCTTGATAAATATAATGAATACATATAAGTATAACAAATACATGGTATACAATTACAACTCAAACCTTAATTTTTCTAAGAGATTTCTGTAGGTTATATATGCCCATTGTGGGGCATTTTGGTAAGAATGAGATAATGGGGTAACTCCCATTATTACTTACCAAGATTAACCATGCATTTTGGGTAACCCCCCACCAATTAAGTAAATTGATCTCTCCTTCCTTCTGTGTAAGGCAACATTTTGAGATAGGATGATTCCTACCTTGTGAGTGGAGAGCATCCATGGGCAACCATGAAGGTGGCTAGGGTTCTGCACTTCTCTAGAGAGAGAAAATAGTTAGAGAGATGGAGATTTTCGCGTAGGAAAATCTCCCATCGTCAGACGATTCACCGGACATGAGGATTGCGGTGTTGTGATGCTGTGGTGGTGATTCGACTAACCTCGTGATCACCATCCGACCGTGAGATCCGTTCGAGGGACATCGCGACACGGTGGATTTTGGAGACTGCCCTATCGAGGTATTTATCCCAAAAAAAATTCCGATCTATTTAATTTACGCTTCTGCATGTGCAATTAAATCCAACATTGGTATCAGAGCAGTCGTTGGATTTAATTTAATAATTTTCGGAATTATTTTTGGGTTTTTAAAATTTTGGGGTCCGGATCACGGATGAGTTTCGTGAATCCGAGAACACTGCAAGAATACCCATGGTCCAGGGATTACAAACATATTTTTTATTTAATTTTCGGAGCATGTTTGGGCCATGAAATGTCGGGTCGAAGTATGCGACCGTACGGACATAAAAACCCTAGATCTATGGCTTTAGAGGGCGGATCGATGCATGAAAATGATATAAATGAGTTCCTTGCATCTAGATCTACGATTTTATATATTTTATTGTGTGATTTGGGTGCCGAAAACTTGGATTTCCGAATGGCCGCGGAGGGCCGCGACTGGGGTGGTTGAATCCCACCATTTTTTGGGTTTGAATCCTCCAAAAATCGAGTGTAGGATGTTTGGAGGATGCCCACAAATATTTTCCAGTCGAAAAATGTAAGAAAAAACAGCCGGAATTGAGTTTTCCAGAAAACGGGTCGAAAAACCCGTTGCATGACCCATCGGGCGAAGAAAACCCGACCTAGACCCGCGGGCGCGTGACACACACGCGCCAGAAGGCGCGTCTGACTGGCGCGTGTATGACACACCCCACACAGGCGCGTGAACAGGCAGGGGGTCAGCGGTCGGGTCGGACCCTAACCTGGACCGACCCGCAAACCGACCCGACCCGGTCGGGTCGGACCGTTGACCGGGTCAACGGGTCAACCCTGACCCGTTGACCGACCCGATCTTACCCCGGCTCAAGGCGGCTCAGCGCGTGAGGGCGCGTGAGCAGCGCGCCGCGACTGGGCGCGCGTGAGCCGAGCCGGCCCTGGCGCGTGGCAACGCGTGAAGGCGCGTGGCAGCGCGTGGAGGCTCACCGCCGGCGCGTGGAGGCGTGCGGCGGCGCGTGGATCGCACCGCCGGCGAGCGGCGGCGCGTGTGGGCCCCGGGTGGCGCGTGAAGTCGCTCAAAATTGAAATTTTTCAATTTTTGGGGGGTCCTATATCCATAAATGTGACTTTTTGTGGGTTTTTGTGTGCCGAATCACAATCCAAATGGTAAGATGCGATTCCAAGTTGTGGTGTATGGTGTCCGTTGACTCATACGCTCGCTTTGGGGTCGTACTCAAGTCATTTTGGTCTTGATGATTCGTAGGGCATACAAAAATGTGATAATAAGCATCTCCAAGTCACAAATATTTCTCTTAATGCGTTGAGAACTGTCATATTAAATTTTTGCAAGGAGAGTAAACTGAATGATGTGATCTGCGCGATTTTATCAGTAGATTCGGTTTATTCTCGAGAGACAAAAATCTAACGGGAATCTGAGGCAAGAGATGATGGGCCCCAGGGTGGGTACCGCGCCTCAGAATATACGAGATAAAGAGATCTATCGTGTATGGGACAAAAGATTTGCCAAGTTAGGGCAACGCTTAACAGTGGCATACACGATGACTTAGTCTCGTTTTTCGAGTCATATTCTATGAACATGTCGGTTCGATTCGTCCCAAAAGAGCATAGTGTTGCTCTCTTCGGCTCCTATGTGAGGATGCAGAAGAAAAGGGTTAATCATACAATGAAACAAATGTCGAGTATGATCACCGAGTTAATATATACGGACGAGTAAATTTCGGATAGAATTTAGGTTCTGGATGTGATCCAGTTTTTACCTGATTCATGGGAAACCGTGAAATCCTATCTCACATTTGACGAAAGTATTCGTACTTTCGTTGATGTGAGTACATATTGTGAGCTCGATGAGGAGCACCTAGAGGCGAGTAGGCCACACTCGAGTCATGCTTATTCAGAGGAGTCAAGTAAGGACTTCCCCGGCGCTAAGCCTAGCGAACGAGACTCGAGATCTAGGTAATAAAAATCATCCAACAAAACCGACAACGAGGTACAAGAACGCAAGAAGAAGGAATTTGATTAGACCAAAGTAAATTGCTATGTTTGAGGTAGATTTGGTCATTTCGCTCGTGAGTGTGACGAGCAGAAATTAATATTCTTTTTTCTTTACGTGGTTTGAGATTTGTCTCATTCACTATAATACTCGCTGATTTCTCTCCTTTGAAATCAGGAGCAACCGACCACGTAACTCGAGACAGGAGTACGTAGATATAGTTCCGTCAGGTGAATCCTTAAGCTTGGAGGATTTACGTTAAGGACAGAGCATTCGTCGTTGTCAGAGGGAACGACACTTGCTATGACGTCCTCAATATTGTAGGTATTTGACGGATCTACAAATTTGTACCTTGTCTAAAATTGACTACGATATGCGTGAAATTATTCCATTGTTTTTAATACGACAATTTTCTAAATTATTCTGGTTTTAATCCATGATGGAATGTATGCACTGGGTGCTACTCCTTCTAATGGTTTCTTGTCGTTAATAGACTTAGACACATGGGGTAAGAGATGATGAATCGGTTAGTAGCGAGAGGTTTGTTGGACCCGCTGACCAGATTCGAGTTACCCGTATGTGAGTTTTGCCTAGTCAGCAAAATGACGAGAAAACCATTTGGCGATGCAATGAGAGCTGAGACTCCATTGCGGTTAACTTTTGTGTCTTCCTTCTTTTTATTGTGGTCTTATGAGCATGAGAGTCAGAAATGGAGTTGTGTAGATAATTATAGACGCTTTCATGCGTTTCGGTTCATTTATATGATCTTGCATAAGTCTGAGGCATTAGACTGCTTCAGGAGGTTCATAAGCGAGATTGAGAATCAGTTAGATTTGAGAGTAGAGACTCTCAGAACCGAGCGAGAACGCAAATATTCGTCTAAACTATACATGGGGCTCTGTTTCGATAAGAATATTACGAGTCTACTGACTATTAGTCAGTTCCCCATTTGAGCTTTGGACAAGGAGGCAGCCTGACCTTAGCCACTTGAGGTTATGGGGTTGTGCCATGATTTCTCGCATTCACACGGTGAGTTAGACCCGTGAGAAAATATGTATTCTTAGGCGAACACGAACGGCACTATAATCGAGATTGAGTCTCGTAATACTATATTTCTTGAGAATGATTTCCCTAAGAGAGGTGAAATCAATTTGAACCTTACATTTTATGCGATGGATGAGCCTAACGGTTCAAGGAGCCCAGCGGCGGGATATAAGAATCCACTACGGATCTTGATCTTAGTGGGAGCGATCCATCAAGAGGTAAAGATTTTTTTCTCCTCCTAAGAGTGTCGAAAATGTGTATTTAAACGTTGTTTTCTCGATTGAGGGTGAGACTCTCATTGCGACTCTAGAGGATGATGAAAAATCTAAAACGGTTCGAGAGACTCTCGAGAGTTTTGCAAAAGATACAAAATACCGTTTATTGAAGGCCATAAATGAAAAGAAAGAGTTGATGAGAATCAACGGGGTCTGGGACCTAGTTGATTAGCCTGAGGGCGGAATGACTATTGGGAACAAGTAGGTTCTCAAAGTCAAGATAAAGGTTAACGGATTGATGAAGAAGTAAAGGACCCGTCTAGTAACCAAGGGTTACACTTAGACTGAGGGGTGGACTATCGAGGAGTCATAGTCCAATTTATCTCGATCCGTTTATCTTTCAGCGATTGTCACGAACATGGATCAGGAGTCACATCACAAGGATGTAAATACCGCTTTCGTATTGGAAGTATAGATGAGGCGATCTACATGGAGCAACCCTTTGGGTTCGTTCTAGTAGATCAGGTGTATAAAGTCTATTGATTTTCGAAATCAACATATGACCTTAAGCCATCATCTAGACAACGGCGCTTGAGATTTCACGAGAATGTGATATCTTATGGTTTTGTAATGATCGAATAGGATCATTGCATATATCTGATACGTCCCGATGACTCCTTTACGAGCATGTTCGCATATGTAGGTGACATTATGTTGGCTGGGAACAACAGAGAGTATCTAATGACTATTGTAACATGGTTGCGAGGTTTTAGTTCATTATCAGATTTTGGATCCATAGGGATCGCTTGAGAATGGTGTTGACTCTTTAACAAGAGTTTTACATCAGGTAGATTCTTAAGTATTTCGAGAAGAGCGAAGACAACCTAAAAGATACTCTAATCGCTAAAGATAAAAAGACTTGAATCTTGACACATGCCCTAGAATTTATAAAGAAATAAGGGAGATGAGCAGAATCCCTTATTCCAGTGCAAAATACATTTTTAGTGTATGCGATGAGGTATACACGTGTGATATACAATTTGATGTATGCGATGAGGCATACATGACCAGATATTTATTTTATGGTTAATCTGGTTAGTAGGTATTAATAGAATCCTGGAAGGGATCACTGTAGAGTAGTGAAAAAGGATTCCGAAATATCTCATTTGAACTGTAGAGCTCTCCATGTGTTACGGATGAGGTGATTTGCGTTTTGTGGTTGAGATTCAGATACTGACTGGGAGTAGTGATCTGAATAAACGCAAAAGATTTTATTTTCTTAGAGCAGTAAGAAGAAAATCTGTATATCTCTATTTACGATAGAGACTGAGCTAGTAGTATGCTCAATTGCAGTTCATGAGAATGGTTGGCTTCAGAAATTTTTTGGAAGATTTAGGGATTGTGACAGATAGTGGGAGGTCAATGATGATTATTGTGATAATCAGACCGACACTGTCAACAAATGAGACCCTAAGTATAATAGTAAAGCCACATTAATACCGAAGACCACTATGAGAGATATACCGAGAAGGGTATTGTGACATCTAAGTACACCTCAGCATGAGAGCTGATCTCTTCAGAAAACCCGTTGTGAGAGATTCCTTTGTGAGATAAGGAATCATTGGGTTTAGTGTACTTTAACATTTCTCATTATATACTATTTTAGATACTTATTTTAATATATGACATGTATGCAGAATTGAGTCACATATTTATTTCATGCATCATTTGTTGTCATATATTGTGATCTTGTGATTAAAAGATGTGTCAGGCAGGCGTGGTCGACTCTTTCACACGAGTGACCACATCCGACTCTGAGTGAGCGGAGATGAGACGGATTCTAGTCGTAAGAGGCTTTGAGAGTAGCCCTACTAGAACATAAGTCGCCCTGATATGTGTTCAGGATGAGGTCATATGCGATATGACCGATATGGAAATACCCACATCTATGTTGTCTGTAAGTAGCCAGTTTGAGATCTTAGATATCACCTGCAATTTGTGATATTGTCTCTGAGTTGCTCTCTCTGAGATCTCTGGGTAAAGTCTTATGTGTAGACTGAGTCCCGTACCTGTACAGTGTTAGAGAAATCTGACATATGCCCTTTGAGAGATGGGGGAATAACATTATGGCACGTGTTTCATACCACGTGTGATGAGACGACCATGAGACAGTGGGAGCTATTATTTGAGACGATAGTTTGATCTTGATCCCCGTTCCCACTGTGTGAGACCTGAGATCCATTGGGTGGGATCTCTTATGCCCTTATTACTTTCGGCTGTCTCTAGAAGTTTTAGTTCAGTGTTGTTACTTTAGTCTGTTTACCTATGGCCCGGAAGATAAATTGAGGTCTAAGGGGCAGGTCTAGGAAAGCAGCTGAATTGAGACCGATAGATTCGAGTTTGGGAAAAGGAAGGCCAATAGTCATTACATCATTGTCATGTATTCATAGGTCGACCTATTGTGTTAATCCATGTTGGGATTCAAACATAATAATGAATACATAGTCGAGCAAATTGATTGGGGATCACTTTCGATGAGGAAAGTGGCTCGATGGATGTAAATGCATTGAGTCTGGGGTATAGCGAGTTATTTTTATATTAACAGTGACTACTCGATCATCATAACAGGTGTATCGAGAAGTCTTTGCTTGCAGGTGTACTCGCCGGTCGCACGACGCCCAATCCAGTATGAAAGTCCAGTAGGGTGATATGAGAGATCGCATGAGTTGCGATCTTGTGACTGACGGAAGTGAAATGCCCTAATGTGCAAGTGGGAGATGTAGGTTATATATGTCCATTGTGGGGCATTTTGGTAAGAATGAGATAATGGGGTAACTCCCATTATTACTTACCAAGATTAACCATGCATTTTGGGTAACCCCCCACCAATTAAGTAAATTGATCTCTCCTTCCTTCTGTGTAAGGCAACATTTTGAGATAGGATGATTCCTACCTTGTGAGTGGAGAACATCCATGGGCAACCATGAAGGTGGCTAGGGTTCTGCACTTCTCTAGAGAGAGAAAATAGTTAGAGGGATGGAGATTTTCGCGTAGGAAAATCTCCCATCGTCAGACGATTCACCGGACATGAGGATTGCGGCGTTGTGATGCTGTGGTGATGATTCGACTAACCTCGTGATCACCATCCGACCGTGCGATCCGTTCGAGGGACATCGCGACACGGTGGATTTTGGAGACTGCCCTATCGAGGTATTTATCCCAAAAAAAATTCCGATCTATTTAATTCACGCTTCCGCATGTACGATTAAATCCAACAATTTCAATGTTTCCGATTCCGATATTTTAATTTCGTAAATTGAAAATAATATCCGTTCAATCAACCGGGCACATTGTCCAATCTTTCACAGCCAAATTCAATTAGTAGCTTTATTGTTTTAAGAGTATTTTTTTCTTTTGTTTTTTCTTTTAATTTAATTTATTTGAAAGTTTTCATCGTATTAACTCTATGATTTTTCCATTCTTTATTGGAAATTGACCCTACTATCTTCCATTGATTTTCAGTATTGGGTAGGTTTGAGGTGGGGTTATAGCAAAAACCATTTAGCCAGCCCTATTTATTTTCTGTCTCTTGGTGTGTTTGCCTCTCGGTGTATGTCTAGCGGTATATATCTCTCGGTGCACGTCTCTCTCACCATGTTGAGGAGAAATAATGAAAAATAATTGATGAGTAAACAAGAAATAAAGTACCGAGAAGAAATAGGGTAATATAGCAAGAAAAATAATGTACCAAGGAGAGAGGTAGGAATCAATAATGTACTAAGAAGAGAGGGAGGAATCACCAAGAGAAAAGAGCGATGCACCTAGAGACCCAAAAGGTAAATGCAAAGAAATGTGCCAAGGAAGCAAATATACCGAGAGGTAGGGTACTAGAAGGTAACCGAGAGAGGTCAACTAAGTTGAGAGGCTCAATCGAGGGAGGTAGCCGAGAAGTTTAAATTTAGATAGTCAATGCTAACCGAAAATCAAGATTGAAGAAACAGTACATGTCTATCGAGGAAATAAATTCTTATAGAAAAACAAAAAAAGAGGGCCTTGGTCAACAAGTGATCTTATCTTTCATTGCATGCACAAATGTTTTATTCAAGTAACCATGTGAGAATATTTGTTTATTTGAAAATACTCTGAGGTTGCATTTAATGACAAAATCATTTAAATCTTGCCATGGATACATTTAATTTTTTTTACAATTAATTATTTGAGTTATTGGAAATTTAATCAAGACTTTTGAAATTCGGCGCGCATTTTAGATTAACTTTATTGTGGTTGACAGCAAAACAATCAAAACTTTAGCTTCACAACATAACTTAATAATCCAAATATATATTAATATTTTATTTCAATATCTGTGGGCTAACATTTAGCTTTTGCAGAAAAGCAAAAGGAATGTTTTTCATTGGTTCTGCATAACAACATTTTAATTCTTTCGAACAGTCGAAAGCATTAAATGAGAGAATTGAAAACATTAAATACGATAGGTGAATCATTTAATAAAGAAATTCAAATTTCGACCTATCCCATCGGCTCTCGACACTCAAAGAAATAAATACTCAATACTAAAGAAGAGAGAGAAGTGAAGAACCGAGCATTTACTCTCTCCACTCAATGAACATACTCTATTTTCCAACTCTTCTATAAATTCTTCTTGTGAGCCTTAAATTCGTTACACCTGAAGTTTTAAAACT
This sequence comes from Dillenia suffruticosa, assembly GCA_033439265.1. Classification (NCBI taxonomy): domain Eukaryota; kingdom Viridiplantae; phylum Streptophyta; class Magnoliopsida; order Dilleniales; family Dilleniaceae; genus Dillenia; species Dillenia suffruticosa. The sequence goes on from JAVTVX010000027.1 coordinate 8,821,905, forward strand.
TCATTCATTGTAATATTTACTCTACTCTTATACAAAAAACATAAAGACTAGAGTGAGTTATTTGGGTCTTTTTTTTTTTCCAACCTTTGAAAATGTTGGATAGTGTTTTTGGGAGAAAACACTATAAATGTTTGACTTACACCTAGAGGCATGTTTGTTGTACTATTTTGGTGTAAATAATGAAAATTCAAATGGAATTTAGGAGTGCACGTACACCAGATTTGGTGGAACTATTATAAAAATTATAGTATGCTCTGTTTATATTTTGTTTCTTTTATCTTTATCTTCTCTAAACAAATTTCAAAAATCTTTGAAAAATTACCAAACAATCTATTCACCCATCTAAATTGTTTTCAGAGTTGTTGAAGAAATATGGCGTATATTAAAAGGGGCCTGCTTTATGCATTAAAAAGTATGGTGTCCTTGATTTTTTTCTTCTTTTTCAAAGCGACACATTTTTTTTTGCTTGGTTGATTCTTGTAATCAATGGGGGATAAAAATCCACCTCTCTTCCTATTCTCTTTATAATGTATATATCTATGTAATGTTGGATAAAAATATTTTGAAATTTCATTTAACTTATATTATACCAAAAATATAACACATGTCCTTATTTAATAAAATTTTTCCCTTTAATTTTGCAAGCTATAATTTTACAAATTTTAAATTATTTTATTTTTCAATTTATCTCTTTCTACCCAATTGTAAATTGAGGTGTCTGATAAATATAACAAATATTCCAGTATGGATGAGTAAATGGACCGAGGAGAAATAGGTAATGTATTGAGAGGTAGAAATCACTAAGAAAAAAAAAATAATTTTTTTAAATTTTAACACAATTGTTTTATTTGTGTGTTTAATTTTTATTTGTTTATACTAAATGGAAAATAATGTACCAAGGAAGAAATAGGGTAATGCATCTCTCGATTTCATTGCATCTCTCAGTTGACCAAGCGGGAAAAAAAAAAGAGTTAAAAAAAAAAAGCAAACTTTCATCTAATTTTAAAATTTAAACACCGAATTAGAAAAATATATTCGTTATATATATATATATATATATATATATAATATTTGTATATTGAAATTCTTTTATATGGTAAAAAATAATAATAATCCAGAGAATTTTCAACTAATTTGAAAATATAAATTTTGGGAATATATTTTTTTTAAAAATAATAATAACGGAATTTTATCCAATGAGTTCACATTGTCAAATATCATAAAAGATTTGTATTGAAAAAGTTAAATACCAAACAAGATTTATACACTACATTTGTTAATTAAATAAAAAATCAATTTTACTTTCAACAATTAATGAAATGTCTTAAATTTTTATTGAGATTTATTTGGGAAAAAAGGTGAATAAACAATTGTAATTTCATGTGAGACACAAAAAGTGAGAGTTTCATTGTTATTAAGGGGAGAAGAAAAGAGAAAGAATTGATGGCTCTTAGCCATAATTCATCATAATGCTTTATAAGGGCAGAAAAAATCCATAATTTAATGATTAATATATTTGATAATTTTATTTAAAAAGTCAGAGGCTAATTTATTCACAACTTAGATTCTAAAGGTTTATTCTTATTATTCAAGATCTTTTATTAAGAAAAATAAAAAATAAAAAACAAAAAATAATGTTCCGTAGCTATTGAGACAAAGCAAACAATAGTGATAATAGTAGCTATACTTAAATAAACGTGAACTAAAGTACCGAGGAGAAATAGGGTAATGTAGCCGAGCGACCCAAATGTAAATTCAAAAAAATATATCAAGGAAGTGATGTACCAAGAGAAATGAACATTTTGTGGTCCTGAATGGTCGAACCAAGGCACACTCATTCTGTAGAAATGAACATTTCTAATGTTCGACTTCTCTAATTCATCTCTTAAATCAGCACAATAAAAACTTAGAATTAAAAATAATTTAGAGCATGAATATAATCATAAACACAGGATTAAAATTAGATTACAAATATTTCACAAAAATAGAAGTCATCAAGCACAATAAAAACTTAACTACTTAAACATTTCAGATCATATTTGAGCAAATTAGGTTCGAAGAATAACCAAACATCATCACAACCCACAACCATTTGCAAAAGAATACATAAAAATAGTCCCACCAACCCCACTGACCAACCATCACTACTCGTTAGTAGAATATCTATCCTTCACAATGTTCAACTTCACTTTCACCTTTGCAACTCTTTCTTCTAGACGAGATAAGTCATTACGAATTTGAAGAAGTTCGTGTTCCAATTCTTCATGTGCCTGATCTGTGGAGTCTATTTGTTGAAAAATAATTGAATTGGATGATTGATGAGGATTCTATAGAAATGAAGATCTAATTTCAAGATTTTCAGAGTTTGTGGAGACATGAGATGCTCAATGCTAAGATTACAATTAGATTCAATTGCTATTTTTCTAGACACATTTACTTTGTAACTAACAATGATGTCTAAAATCAAAGGAGCATATGGAAGATTTTCACTTTTGGATTTTTTTTTTTTATCGCAATCATGTGTAAAGGAATTAAGTAATTAAAGTCTGGATTTTTATTTTGAATTAGACAAGCCATGAGACAGTAATCTTCTCCGATAATTATGTCAGTTTTATTGTTCTAGGTTTCAAACAGTGCATGATTATATAATGGAGCAGTCTCTCTTATATATCTAGGGGTGTAGCCTTATATTTCACTATTCTAAGTTGGGGGTTCTTAAACACTACCCTATCATCTTCTATGAGATGAGTAGTTAGGTATTCTTCACACTGAGAATAACGAATCCATTCTCTATCACTCATTCTGCAAATGATACATGATGAAATAACTATTTATATATCTCCAAGATAAGTCTTAAACATGCATCTATACCTGCGGCCTTGCATGATTAAATCGTTTCTTTCCCCATCTTGTTTGCTCCCTTTATATTTTTCTATGTTATTATAAAATAATCTCACCAACCTATCATAATATGGATATGTTGGAAAAAGAAGGCTTAAGGGACATGTTCTTTTGAGATGATATCCATAGGGAAAGCTTCCAAATTCTAGGAATTCCCAATCAATGATTCCACCATAGATAATAGATTTGAAAAGAAAATTTTGATCAAAAGATTCACTGTGGTATTTTGATAGAAAATCTTTACGGTTGAACCCTGAATTGCTACCCGCCATGCTATAGAAATTGAGAAGAGAAGTTTTCTTCCTTTGATTTGAGATTGAAATAGATTGATTGATGTTATAATAGTTCGTTTTGTTTATTTATGAGAAATAAATAAGTTAGGTGAGGGTGGTTGTTGAAATAAATTGTGATTTGTTAGAACAATAAGTAATTTTGTCACATAAGTGTTTATTTCTTTCTTGTGTAGTTTGGTCATATTACAACCATCTGGTATAATCTAACTCTCCAACTCTTGGTGCTATAGTAGGTCTATCTCTCCCGGATTACAACCATCATATTACATGCTATCGCAGGCTGGCCCAATTGGCTGCCTTCTAAAGAACAATCAGTTAGATTACCATAAAAAACAATTGTCTGGTTTCAAAATTTTGTCACTGCGTACCATTATGTTTACCATGTAATATCATAAGTAAAGTGATTTGTATTGGTTTTCTTTTATTATATCCATGCATTAGCACTCTCACCCAATCATCTTTTCTCTATTCCTTCCTATTTGTGAAGGTTTTATTTGGATATGGAGTAAGGTATATGTTTCTATTTTGTTTGGAATAAAAAAAATGAAAAGATGCACCTCTTTTTAGCCCATATTTTCTAACCAAGAGCTATACATTAAACTTGATATTTGCTTTTCAATATCTTAAATTATAAATCAAATGCGCCCTCTTGGTGCTTTTCCTCATTTCTATTATATAAAGAAAACTATTCATCTGTGGTGTTCAATAAAAGCCTAGTAATTTGCCTCCATTGTACCTCATCAAGTTTTGAGATAATGAATTTTTAAAGCCGAAAGGATTCAGAAATTTTTCTAGATAATTTCCCTTTGCTTTTGGTAGATCTTCAATACAAGAACATTACACAAATATTTGTCACATCAAATAGAACATTTTGTTTTTCCTTAAAAAAATTTTCTTCTATCAGTAAATAAAACTACTAAAACTATTGTTGACTATGTCTTGTATCTTGGATTTTACAAAATTTCCTTTCTTCAGATTATGGAATCTACATGGTAACATATAATGTCTCAACAAAGATGGAATATCATATGAGATTAGCAGAGTGTATTTGAATTACATTACAAATCAAACATTTATAATAATTATTATTCATTGTAGGTCCTATATTTTATAATTATTATTATTTATAATTATTCAACTAATGGGCACATCACCCGAAGTGTCTTTCTTTTAAACTCTCTCTTTTTATTTTTTTTATAACTCTGTCTTTTTTAAATCAACAAATAAATGGATAAAGAAAAAAATTAGAAATAGAAGAGATTTTTAGAGTGATTTTACCAAATTTGGTGTGCATCCCGTCCACTACCCAACTCTTTACTTGGATTTCCAAATCCATTAATATTACAATTTTTTTAATAACAAATTTTACCAAATTTTTGTATTTGTACACACCGCCTCTCAGCTTGGTATCACTTAAATACAACCCACATCCTCCTATTTACTTATCAATACACTAACTCTTGACTTGCATGTAGATTTGAACCATACACTTGTATTATATCACCTCTCGTTACTTGCACACATTCGAATGTGGATTACTATCTCTCATTACATTTTTTGCATGGTCTCTAGGGTTTCTTGTGTGCCTCTCAGCTCTTGGCTCCATCGAGCGATTTGAACAATACACTTGCATTTACATCACCTCTCGGCACTCTCAGGACTAGTTGCAAATACCAATTACTACCTCTTAGCAAATTTTCCACATGTGACTCAACTTTTTTGTGTCTCTCTCAACTCTCTTGGTGTTGCAATAGTGTACGAATGTGTAAATGGGAAATAATGTAGAATAATGTGCCAAGAGCTAGAAATCACCAAGAATTTTTTTTTTTTTAATTTTAACATGATTTTTTCATTTGTGTATTTAATTTTTATTTGTTTATATGTTTTAAGTATAGGGGAAATAACTACAGGTCAATGGAAAAAAATGTATCGAGAAGTAGATGGAAAATAATGTACCGTGAAAGAAATATGTAATACATCTCTCGGTTTCATTGCATCTCGGTTGATCAAGTAGCAAAAAGAAAAAAAAAAGAGTTTAAAAAAAAAACAAAAACAAAAACAAAAACAAAAACAAAAAGTGAACCAAAGAAAACAACTTGGTTGACCAAAGCCCTTCCTTGGTCAACTATGAAAGGCGGTCCACCTAAGACCTCCTTCCGTCGACCAAAGAAAACACCTTGGTCGATCAAAGCCTTCCTTGGTCGACTATCAAAGGCCGTTCCGTTGACCAAGCACCTCACTTCGGTCCACCAAAGCCTGGACTTGTGTCAACCAAGACCACTCTTCCATCGACCAAGAAAGGACATTGGACAGGTCAAACAGTATTTTGTTATGATTCATTTTATTAAAACACTACTTTAATGTGTCTAGAATAATAAAATTAAAAAATCTAAAGAATAAATGATAAATCCAAAAACGTCATAAAGACCTTACAAATATAAACATATCAGCAAAAAATGATGAAAACTTGAAGAGCATCTCATAAAAAGTTTAACTACTGCACAAATAAGACATGTAAACATACAATATTTAAAAATTAAATTGTTTGATAAATATAACGAATACAACATAAGTACAACAAATACATGACATTCGATTACAACTCAAACCTTAATTTTCTAAGAAATTTCAATGTTTCTAATTCAGATGTTTTAATTTTGTAAATCGAAGATACTATCCGTTCGATCAACCGGGCTCATCACCTAATCTTTCACAACCAAATTCAAACTCTACACCGCACGCAATGCGGGTGTACTCCTACTTGAATATAAACGCTTCTTGCCATTGGTCCTTCTTTGATTTATTACCACCATTACACTCTCTTTCCCTCCACCACCACGTGGCACGCATTACTTGTTTCTTTTAAAAAGGAAAAAGAGAATTATTTCTATTCAAAGGCTTAGAAAGAAAAAGGAAAAAAAATTTTCCTTTGTGATGATAAGATTTTTTTTTTTTTTTTTTTTTGGTATAATGTGATTATAAGATTACATTGAGTGTAATAACAGAACACTAAACAACTTTAACCAAAATTTTGAGACTCATAAATTAAACCCATAGCATTCAAACCAAGTTAATCGGATAACCCAATCGGTCAAGAACAAAAAAATAAATGGATTTACCAACAAATTGATAGTGATTACTTGTAATTGTAACTCACAAATGCCATTGCTATGAGGATTATTTCTATTCCTCTTTTTTGTTTTCCATTTGAACTTGACATCATTGGAAGATAATTCTCTAACTTTGCCCTTCCCAGTGGATGTAAATTAAAAATCTAGGTAATTTAACTTTGGCCTTAATCCTGATTAGGAAAAATAACAAATAACTCTGAAAAGAAAATTATAAAAGATTTGAGAGGGCGCATAATTCCGACCAATCCCCACATCTTCAAGAGGAAACCCCTCAGAACCTTGATAGGCATATCAAGCGAATCAATGCATGCTAGAGGAACAATAAATCCTGTCAAAACTATCACTTTCTTTGACCAAAACTAACAAGCAAATCTCAAACTCAAGTCCCCCAATATATTATACATATAATATATATATATATATATATATATATATATATATATATATATATATATCATTTTCGAAAGAAATGTGCAGTAAGTTGGATAAGGTTTCAGTTTGCAATAATCAAGAATGTCTAATCTATGATTGACTATATAGTCTCCCAGGCCTTGCCAATTTTCTAGCTTATGGACTTCTTTGAAGCATAGAATATGAGCAAGTTACACGTTTAATCCCTAAACCATAACATGATCAAGATTCAATCCCCGGATTCTCTGTTGAAACAATTCAATCTACAACTTTGCACAAACAGATCAAGTATTAAAAAAAAAACAAAAAAACAAAAATGCAAATATAATTTGCTATTAAGTGGCCTATCTCTTTCCAAAATGAATCAACTATAGTCAGCAGAAAGACTTAGGAACCGGTATTAATTAATCACTTCAGAACTGTCACACAAACAGAACAGGAACTGTTAACCACATGGCAACGCAACAGAATACTGCACGAAACAAAGCCTTGAAAGAAGGCTTTCCTCTCAACTGATCACCTTTCTAATAGTTAAAAGACTTCAGTCATCCTCAGGGTCAAAATCTTTGACCTTCACATCTGCATCTTCTCCGTACTGAATGCTATTATCAATTTGTGATAATATATATCGAATACTGCAACAGGTAATTGCCATATATGTTAGAACAGAAAGCAATCAAAATTAATCTATGCCTTACAAAACAGCATTTTCAGTGACATGTCAAGCTCATCACAGAGAGAGAGAGAGAGAGAGAGTCAATAATACACTGTTCCAGAAAGCATATCCTATTTAACGTGCAAAGAGCTGGTTTAATTGGTAAAAACGGTTATCTTCAAGCAAACATAGCTCCAAGCGGAATCAGCACACAAGGATCTAAAATTTCGAGAAAAGTCCAGTGGTTTTTTTTGAATATACAATTAAAATAATTGTAATATACCAAGAGGTTTTTATCTTTATCCAAGACACCAAGTAAGTCAGATGTTGAATTATGAAAGGCTTAAAATATGCAGATCCTGAATTTGATACAACTTTTCATATCTAAAATTACATAGATGTTAATTAAAATTGCATGTTTTAAGTTTTTAATATTGTTCTAGTAAACAAAGTGGGATTTGTTTACATGGGGTGAGGATTATTTGAGAAAGATACTACACAACTGTCTTTTAACCCAATGCTTGTCCTCTCAAATTTTTAAACTCAAAGAATTGAAGCACCCTGCCTTCTTAAAGACCAAGCAAGGGCTTCAAAGCACAGAGAGAGAGAGAGAGAGAGAGAGAGCGGCAACACAAAACAAGAAAAAGAGATGTGATGCAATCTATTTTCCCATTAGGCACCAAAAACTAGGTAGGTGATCTTCGCAACTTCATTTGAAAATGGAAGGCTGTGTCTGATCCGAATCACAAACATGACTCCAACTTGTGTCATGTACATTGAAAGACTTGCCAAGTCTAGAGACAGCAGCATAAGGAGGTGGATAAGTCGTTTGCCACTTCCCAAGAGTGCTAAAATGGATCTTCTCTAGATACTTATATCAGGTTGCCTCTACAAGCCAACATTAGAAACATCTCATTGTGGACGTCCATAGTTGAGGAACCTGAGAAAAGACAATAGGACTGAAGTGGGGCTTACCCCTCAAACAGAGGGAGATTAACAATATAAAGTATGTTAATCAAGTTCCCCATTCTGAAAGTTGTAATATGAAGATTAGATGCTATTCAAAGAAGCTTTGTTTCTAATTTAGGTTTTCAGTAAATATCACCTTTTAAATTGCAGGATTTAGCATTCTGAAACTTGCTTTATAGGTCAAGTCAGGGCATTATAGTTATAGCCACTTAACGAAAGCCTTCATAGGCAAGTTAGTTCATAAAGATGAATGAAAAAGTGTGGCTCTTTAGGAAAGCAGATGGTCAGTACTAGATATAGGGTAAAACTGAATATGGGGGTCCCAAGAGAGATGAGGGGCACAAATGGCCTTAATGTGTACAAGTCTTATCTACTTTCTTGTGTGGAGGAAACTATCTTAGACATACTAGGTCCATTAGTCTCAAGATGGGAAATGAAATATTTTTCTCATTTGCAGAGGTTTGAAATAGAAGTTGTGTTCTTCTCATGGACAAAATGGCTTTGATCTTCCGAATGGAGGATAGAATAGACCAAGTGGGAGGATGACAAATAACTATATATTTGGAGTAAAAGGATTATACTCTATCCAAGTCCAAGAGGGAGGCTCCTTGCTTAACCATGATTCATTAGAGGCTTGTGGAATGATATTCATTCTGAAAGGTTCATCCAGATCACAAAATTGGGGATCCAAGGGTGCCATTTAAATTCTTTGAGTTCTAGATTGAGATCAGACACCAGATCCGACATCAAATCAGAAAGGTTCATCAAGATCAGATCCGGCATCAGCATTGGCTGTTCATCCTTCTCCGGCATCGGATCTTGCCCAACAGCGGCACTGATAGCGGAGAGGAAATGGACGGTCACCGAAGCTTGAAATCAGGTGGCTAGGATTTTGGGCTTTCACAAAAAAAATAGGGCCGAACTACTGTGCATAGCAGCTACACGGTAGTTGGGTAAAAAAAACCCTTAAGAGGCAGACTAACTACTGTATATCACAACTACACAAAAGTTACATACACGGTAGGTTAAAAAACCCTAACAAAAGGATGGATTACCGATCACAGTAACCCAATTTGGTTGTTATTCACAATAGGGTAAAAATACTCTTAAAAAAAAAAGCCCTAAACTCATTAATGCTCACAGAGCTGGAGATGGAGGAAGGTGGCGATGAGGGAGCCTACCCCCTTCACCAAAGGATGCAAGGAGTTATGCAGCAATTTTGGGAGTCAGGACAGGGAAGGATCCTATGGATCAGATGTAGCACCAGAAGCACAAATCACCTACCCATGATGAGAGGTTATCCCCCGATGCGGAAAGTGGTAAGATTTTTGTGCCTACTTTTTTGGTAGATGAAGGGACTAAACCTACACTTTTTGTCTGATTGGAAACCTCAATGGACAAAGATTACCATTTAAACAGGTTAAGCATATCATTACATTGATGTGGGGAAAATGAAGACTTAGTGAGGTTGTTATGATTGAATCAAAATGTTTTTTTTTGACAAGATCTAGTTTTGATAAACATTTTGACGAGAAGCTGGATAGGAGTCACTAACAAATATTTGGAATTTCATTTATAGAGCGTAGGTATACCATTGGTATGACCACGATGGAGAATGAATCTAAGAGAATTCCTCTCTGGATCAAGTTATATAATGTCTCATTTAGTCTCTATAACAAAGTTAGATTGAGTTTTATGACATCAATATTTCGGAGGCCGTTGTCTATGGATAGTATTATAATGTCAGGTACCAAACTTGGATATACCAAGGTGTCTATAGAGATTGATGCAGGGAATTCCACTAAAAGGTAGATAGTGTTCATTTTTTCGAATGGAAGCAAAATTAATGTTAAGGCGGATTATTCCTATAATCCGTCTCATTGTGCATCATGTTTGGTCTTTGACTATGATCATGCTAAACGTACGAAAATCCCCCCCCCCACTTAGAACAGTACACAGTCTTCTACACCGACGAGGGATAAGGAAGATTTTCAGATTGTTGGTAGGAGAAGACGAAAGAAGAAATACCACAGAGGAACAGATCCCTGCAATGAATCCACTGCATCTCCTGAAACCTTGTAGAATCTCCTAGAGTAATCAACGATCTTCTGCCATGCTAGACTTATAAACTACAATGACCTTGCAGCCGAAATCTATATGGATAAATTGAGCCATGCAATGAATCCATTACATCTGATAGGCCAAAACATTCACCTTAGTCTCCACTAGATCCCAACTCAACCGTATACGATCAGTAAAATTACCCAAATGGGTAATAATAAATCTTCAATGAGGTAAGAGAGTCTATTGAATACATATCTCAATAGAAAATCGCACCTATCTTTATAAAGTCGGCCAACTACAACCGATTCTTCACCACAAAATCCTTCACAGCCTAATATGAATAGGATTATTCAGAACCCTAACGTTCTAACAACACAATATCAGAAATGTAATATGAGGGGACACACCACTCAATCACTTCAACATGCTCTCGTCCTCCCCTTTTTGCTCTTCTTTCCCCGAGGGGGTTGGGAGAATGAAGAATTCGAGGGGATGAAAAGAGAGAACTGCCGATGAGTCCGATTCCTGTCTCTACAGGATCATCATGTCTCCGAACCACCACGGCATATCTCAGTACCCATACCCGAAACACTGCTACACTTGGTTGTCAATACATACTCTCAGACAGGTGAACCGGCAACAGCAGTTGGTGTCTCCTCCCTGACCATCAAGTTTCGACTAAATCAGTCTCCAGTGATCTAATTGTATGCCCCAGAGTCTCCTCCTAGGTAACCAAAGCAAGACTATCCACATCATCCTCAACTTGGGGTGCAACATAACCTTGATCCACTCCTGGAACCTCCCTAGAAGCCTCCACCGGTCGCCCCCTTATCTTTGGTCCCTTTATGATGTTTCGGTCTTCTCCTACCAAAAATTTGAAAGCCATCATCATCCTTCGTCTTCGTAGAAGACTACGTACTGTCCTGAGCAGGGGGATTTTTCGAACATTTAACATGACTACACCCAATGACCAAATATGACACGTAATAAGGCGGACTGTAGGAAAAATCCGTCTTAACAGTAATCTCGCTCCCATACGAAAAAGTGAACACTGTCTTCCTGTTAATGTGACTCTCTGCATCAATCTCAAAAGGCACCATAACATATCCAAATTTGGTACTTGACACCATAATGTCATTTATAAACAATGATCTCTCAAGTGCAAATACCACATAACTCAATCCAACCCTATTATAGAGATTAAATGGGCATTATACAAGTTGACCCAGAGAGAAATTGTCCTGAGTTCATAATCTATCGCGCATACCCATTATATATCTACTCACTACAAATGGAATTACAAATATTTAGTAGTGACTCCTATCCAGAATCTTCTCAAAATATTTATCAAAACTAAATCTCATAAAAAAACATCTTGGTCCAACTACAACAGCCTCACTGAGTTCCCATTTTCCCCACTCCCATGTAGCAATACGTTTAATCTCTTTAAATAGCAACTGTTGTCCAATGAGATTTTCAATCATACAAAAAATATGGGGCTTAGTCCCTTCATCTACTAAGGAACAGAAATCTAACCACTTTCCGCATCGGGAGATAGCCTCTCATTATGAGTAAGTGATACGTGCTTCTGGTATTGCTCCTAATCTATATGATCCTTCCCTAACCTAACTCCCAGAACTGTTACATAACTTCTCTAATCCTTTGGTGAAGGTGGTCGACCCTTCTCACCAACACCTTCCTCCATCTCCATCTCTGTGAACAGTAATGAGTTTAGCTTTTTTAGGATATTTTTACCCTACTATAAACAGTAGCCAAATTAGGCTACTGTGAAAAGTAGTCCGCCCTTTTTAGGGTATTTACTCTGCCGTGCACCATAACTACTGTGTAACTGCAATGTATGGCAGTCCTACCCTTTTTCTCTGTTTTTTAGGGTTTTTTTACCCTACTATGCACTGTAACTATTGTGTAACTATGATGTACACTAGTCTGTCCCCCTTTTTTGTGGAAGTCTAAAACTCTAGCCTGATTTCAAAATTAGTGAACATCCGTTTCCTCTTCGCCATCAGCACCACTATTGGACAAGATCCAATGCTGGAGAAGGATGAACAGCCAACGCTGATACTGGATCTGATGTTAGATTTGGATGAACCTTTCTAGTTGTGCTAAGTTCTTTGAGTTCTAGATCCAGATCAAACAATTGTAGATGAACAATTGGGGATCAGTATAGAAGGGTGCCATTTAAACATCCTCGATATCACGAGAATGTGTCGGACGTCGGGGAGCACATGTATTATAGGATTTCGATATATTGACTTTACAAGAAGGTTAAGGGATTGAGGCGCAGATTGAGACAACTGAACCATTGGTAATACAATGAGTTCTCTGTCAGATTTCAGAGGCCTGAGAGAGACTTGTACGGATACAGCAAGAGCTGTTATTAGATGGGACTATGAGTGATTTGGGTAATGAGGAGAGGATTGCTGCTTCTCACCATTACATACTTGTGAGTATGGAGGAGAGTGCCGAGATAGAAGACCAGATTCTGATGGCTCCAACTGGGAGATCAGAATACTGCACTCTTTTTCGGTATGATCAGGCATAAACATAACCGGAACTCTATGTTCTTTAGTCAGGGAGGGTCGCATGCGGATATCTTATCCGGGACTATTTCAGGGGACTATTTACGAATAGGCCTAAGGTGGGTCAGTTGGATCTTAGGTTTATTGCATCTATGATTCAAGATACTCTTTCTGAGACTCAGATTCGTGCCTTATAGGCTCCGGTGACGGTGGATGAGGTGAGGAAGGCTACGTTCTCTGAGTAAAGATAAGAATCTGGGTCCAAATGGGAAGAATGCGGAGTTCTTTCCAGCTAGTTGGGACACTATGAAATCTGATATTATGAAGGCAGTTATGGATTTCTTTATTCATAGGCGCCTTCTGAAGAAGGTGAATTGAACTGTCATTTCACTTATACCAAAGAAGGATAACCCGACTTCGTTGACGGACTTCAACCCGATTTCTTACTGCAATACAGTATATAAGTGCATCTCTAGAGTAACTCCAGTGAGAATGAGTTAGGTTTTGCCAAGTATCATCGGGAGTGAGCAGTCTACCTTTGTAAAGGATAGGAGGATTGAGGATTGAGAATAACATCTTTGTTGGCTCATGAACTTTTTCGTGGATATCACCCGAATCGCAGCTCCCCTAGATGCATGATAAAAGTAGATACCATGAACACGAATAACTCGATGGAGTGGGATTTTCTCAAACTGGTTCCGGAGTGTATTGGCTTTCTCATCAAACTAATCGATAGGATCATGGTGTGCGTGTCAGCAATGAATTTTGCGATAGCGATTAATAGGGAGTTAACGGATTAATAGGGAGTTAACGAATTTCTTTCAGAGCTCAAGAGGCCTTCAATGGGGGGATTCTCTGTCTCCTATGCTTTTCTTGCTGGTTATGGAGGTGTTTTGTGCTTGATGCACAAGGCCACTGAGGGGCCAACATTTGAGTATCACTTGACATGTCAGGAGATTGGTTTTCCCATTTATTTTTTTGCATATGATTTGATACTATTCTCTCGAGATAGTCTATCTTTTGTATAGTGTATTTTGGATATTTTGACTCACTTTGGATCTATATCTGGGTTGCCAATGAACCCTCAAACGTGTGAGGTCTTCTTTGAGACGGTTGAGCAAAGGATGCGAGAGGATATATTGACGACTTCGAGATTTCAACAAGGTAACCTTCCGATCAGATATTTAGGAGTTCCACTTTTGTCGAACACTCTCTCAACAGAGTGTATCCAGCTTATTCAGAGGATGACGGCTCAGATTTAGCATTGGATGAATCGTCATTTATCCTATGCTGGGAGGTTACAGTTAGCTAATACTGTACTCTTTTCGATTCAGATATACTTATCTTCTATGTTTCTTCTTCCAAAGATAGTATGCAAGGAACTTGAGCAGATCATGTCTCAATTTTTATGATCTAGTCCATCTCTACACCGCCATGAAGGCAAGGTAGCCCAGCCCCTTGTTTATCGCACAAGAAAGGAAAGGGGTTAGGGCTGAAGAGAGTAACAGATTGGAATAGAACAACCCAGCTCAAACATATCCGAAATCTCCTTTCAGACCCGAGAATAATGTATGGACCAGATGAGTGAGAACGTATCTTTTGCAAGGTAATAGCTTTTGGTATGTTCGAGTCCCCGACAAGTGCTCGTAGATATAGAGGAAACTTCTATCCCGTTGGAACTTGATTCGGGATCTTGTGGTTTGAAGGATGGCTTATGATATGCGCATTTTCTTTTGGTATGACATATGGTCGCTTATAGGGCCATTGATAGAGGTTCTTAGGAGGCAGACTATGGAGATGTGAGGTTTTCAATGATGATTGCACAGTGCAAGATGTCCTTTCCGACAACCATTAGTTGAAGTATGTTTAGGGGTAGCGGATTTTGAGATCGAAGCGAACATTATTCTATAGTATCCGATAGATTATCTCGGAATCTGATCTTCCATTCACCATTGGTCATGATAGAATTTTGTGGATGATCACACCCAGTGAGGAGTTCTCTATTGTTTCAGTATGGAGGCATAACAGATGTTCATACGACTATATCCTGTGGACCAATATGGTATGGTTCCCGAGCGTGATTCCTCAATTTGCATTCATTTTGTCAGTTGTCTTCAAGGAGCGGTTGCAGACGAGTGAACACATGCTCAGGCTTCGACTTTTGACTTGTCATTTATGTTCCAGTCGGAGGAAGACTCTTGATCACCTATTCTTTCACTATCCTTTCTCGAGAGAGGTACAGCGATTAACAATGGCCTAACATGTTTTGCGAACTTTCCTATCTCTTGGTTTGGCACTCGAGCGATCTTGCTCTCCCCAGCAAGACACCCTATTCGGTGGATTAGAATTTTCAAATGCTTCCTTGGCGCCTATATTTACTATATATGGATGGAGAGAAACAAGTGAAGAGTAGGTATATGTCAGTTAACTCCGTGAGTTATTGTGACTTTTGCTAATGTAGTCATACTATCAGTTGAGACTAGATCTTAGATATTTGTTTGGGCCTTTCATAACAGCCTTTTGATTTTTTGTATATCTCATAATATATCCCGATATTTGTATATTCTTTTATTTTTTGATATATAGATTCTTTTATATAAAAAAAATGATATTCATTCTATTACGAGTGAATCTTGGGCCAATGCCACTCCAATCTAGGAAAAGCTATAGGCATTAAGCACGATCACTGTGACAATGAGAAGATATTCTCCTTCTTGTCCCTCTCACAGTGAAGAAAATGTGCCCACCATGATTTTGTAGAATGTTAGGTCCAAAGTGCAAGTTCACAACAGATGTTGATTTTCAGTTGCTGTTGTCAATTTTGTGGCTTTAATTTGTTCTTGGACGGTACTTCCTTGCAACTTTTAAGTGCTTTTCCATTGCATGCTACATCTATATATGGCTGGTACAAACATTCGTTTCTCCACTACTAATAAATGTAGTTGACCCAATTCTGGAAAATCTTATGGAAGCATATAAACATCAAAAGTGACTGTTCATCAGAAGTGTTACTAATCCGAAGATTCAAAAGGTTGGGTCAGCACCCACCCCCCAAACTGTGCCTGCAAGTTTTCTGCAAAACGCTCTTTATTGCTACTCTTAGAAAGAGCATTATTTTTACTTTAGCTAAGATCTCCTTAGTGTAAGTCCCTTTATGAGAAAGGCGAATCAAAGGCCAGGGAAACCAGTCCAACCTCCCCAATGAATTCGAGAGGGAGGCTGGAACAAAAAAAAAAAGAAAGAAAGAAAAAAGGAAGAAGAAGAAGAAAAAAATTGCACTATAGAGTGTTACAAGCATGCATGCATGCATGAGAGAGAGAGAGAGAGAGACCTGCTTTCCTTCCTCAAGTCAAGAGGTAAGAAACTGACCATGCTGTATTGATCCAGCTGGAAACATAAAAGATTCATGATTAGAAATAGCATAACCACATAAACTATTGAATTGAGTTTAGATGTTCAAGGTCATGCCATTTACTAAAATAACTATTCCTTCACATTGGCTATTATTTATAAAGCATTGATACAGACATGGTGATGCAACAGATAATAAAGACGGAACATGGCGCAGCCACGACATGACAGTAGGTTGGTATATGCATATCACCGCTTGACTATGATTTTTTGTTGAACAGAAAACTTTTGTATTATAAAATAATGCAAGCTTCCCACTTGTAATAACAAGTATACAAAACTATCTCTAAAATGTCCAAACTGTTTCTTAAAAGTGTCAAGTATCTACTTTTTAAAAGTAACACTAAGAATGGAGCATGCCACATCCAACTCATGTAAAGATAATGTTAGACATGTAGCAGCTTCCAATTGAAGTGCCCAAGCTTCATTGTTTATGGTGGTCAGAAATTGCCCCAAAGTATGTTGTTAAGGAATGAGGAAGCTCGATTACAAATTTGTAGAACATCAAATAGATGCCAACCCTGTACGGTTGCTAGGTCATTAACATTTTGAAGGTTTCAAATAGAATCAAGAACAACATCATTGAGAATTAGTCTATCCAGAATCTCAGCCAAAAGAAAAGAACTTCACCCTGTAAAGATCAAGACAACAATTTCTTGATGAAATTTTGTCATGCCTCAGTGAATATCTTGTTAAGGGCCAATATCAAATGAGCTGTCACTCTTGACGATCAAACTCAAGATGCCAATAATCCAAAAGGATATTAAAATCATTCTAGGACAAACTTATGGTCCTGTGGTGGTTGCTGTCAATTATTTGGTGGGTGCATCTTCAGAAAAAGAATACTAACCAGTGGCAGACCTTAGAAGGGGCACCATGAATCATCCCCATAGGAAGCGAAAAAAGTTCAAAAATTTTTAGTATTGGTGACAATAGTTTATTGGTATTTTATTAAGACTCCAGGCGAATCTTGGCACAACAGTTGAGTTACTCCTTTGGTGACCTCAAAATCATGAGTTCAAGGCGTGGAAACAGCCTCTTTGCAAAAATGCATGGGGAAGACTGCGTACATACACGCTCACCCTCCCCCCGACATTAAATCGGGAAGCACTTTGTGTATCGGATGAGCCCTTTTTATTTTATTAAGACCCTTTTGAAATAATACACCATATCCCCTCACAATATGGATTTTGTTTCTATCCCATTAAACAAAATTAAAATTTATTTTATCCCCCCCCCATCACCTCAAAAAGGAAAAATCACTTTTTCGCCACTGATATAGACAAGGATGATGCACTAGAGAGACCCAATTTGGGTTTGACATCTCTCCAATTTATAGATACTCTTAATACATGAAATGATCAAGTATAAAAATGATTAAAAAGATAACCCAAAAAATAAACAAAGAATGTATAACCCAGAAAACAAACAAAAATGAACCCAGAGCTTATTGGAGACTCACACACTTTTGTTCATCGAAAAATAAAAGATAAACCCAGAAAGCAACCAAAATTGCTCAACTCCTTTCAGTCCGTTAACAAAAATGAAGCCAGAATAAACAATAAGAACAAACAAACAAACAAAAATGAACCAAGAGGCCTCTCATTCAGAGCACTATTTTGCGCACACTTAAGAATGGGAGTGCTTGCTAAAGGCCAAAAGTGATTTTGGGGACAGTTTAGGGACAAAAAAAAAAAAGCATACGATAGGATTCCTAAAGACTTATTGTGGTGAGAGCTGATAAAGAAAGGGATATCTTTGAGATACATTAATCTAATTAAAGATATGTATGAGGATGCTGTTACCGGCATAAAAACTTGTGGGGGTTTGAGTGATAGTTTCCCGGTGCAGCATTAAGTCCCCTCCACTTTGCAATAATGATAGAAGAAATCACAAAAGATATCCAAGATAAAATATCACGATATATATTTTTCGCAAATGATATAGTATTAGTTAATGAAACTAGAGAAAGTGTTAATATTAAACTAGAGTTATGGAGACTTACACTTGAATCCAGAAGATTTAGATTGAATACATCTAAAACCGAATATATAAGATGTAAGTTTAGTGGAAGTTATCAGAATAATGAAAAAACGATTAGGTTGGATAGGCAAGATGTACCCAAAAGTGAACGATTTAGATTTCTAGGTTTTATCATTCAAAATGATGGTAATATAAATGGAGACGTGAACCATAGAATTCAAGCAGGTCGGATGAAATGGAGAACGGCCTTCGGAATTCTTTGCGATCACACGGTGCCATTGCACTTGAAGGGAAAGTTCTATAGAACCACGGTTAGACCTACACTATTATATGGTACTGAGTGTTGGGCTATAAAACAACAACAAGAACAAAAGATGACGGTAGCAGAAATGAGGTTGTTTAGGTGGATGTGTGAAAAAACTAAAAAAATAGAAAAAATAGAATTAGAAATGAATAGATTCATACTAAATTGAGAGTTAGTTTAATTGTGGATAAGATGCGAGAGTGTCGTCTGAGGTTGTTCGGCCATGTGCAAAGAAGACTCAAAGATGCACCGGTTAGGAGAACCGAAAACTTAAATATAGGAAATTTAGTAAAATATAGAGGTAAACTGCTAAAAATTTGGATGCAAGTTATCCGTAAAGATATAAAAATTAAGAGTTTAGAAAAAGAAATGGTTTTGAATAGAAATGGATGACGTAAAAGAATCTGCACAAATTAAATCAATATATTTTAGACATTTATCTATTGATTTATTTATTTAACCTTCTTTTTCTTTTCCTTTTATTTTATTTTATTTTTTATTATATATATATATATTTTATTTTTTTCATTTTTCACTTTTCTATCTTTTTCAAATTTGTCTCTAAAATAATCGACCCCAAATATTAAAATTAAGACTCAGTTTGTTGTTGTTTAGGGACCAAAAAAGAGATTTAAGCCAACTATTATTATAACTAATAAAGAATAAATATAGAACATGCATTTAGCCCTACGTTCACTCTTTTAGAATAAAAAAAAGATTTCCTAAAAAGTACTTGAGAGAGTGGACTGTTGTTCTTCTACAAAAATAACACGACCCTGTACTTACGTGTTCTCCACAATAACATAAGTTTAGACAAAACATGAAAGACTCTTACACTAATGTCGAAGAGGGAAAAATACACTTAGTATGTATGACATGTGAAATTAAGTGGTGCTAAATTTGACCTACAAGTGACATAATACAATCGCCATAATTGTGCAATCTACTTACCAACTCAATTAGAGCTCTATTTAGCTTTTCAAACTGAGGAGCCATGTGCTGATTCAGTTCTGACAGCAAAACCCGAGGCTCTGGATTCAAATAACTAAAGAAAAAGATAGATTGTCACAAATTGATTTGCACACAATTAAAATATAAAAAAGCAAACAAGTAAAAGGTGCATACTCTTCTAATTCCTTTTTGTTAGTGACAAGGTCCATCTTGGAAAGAATATTAATATGAGGTAATTCAAGCTGGACCATTGCAGAAAGGCACGCCATGCAACCACTTATAAACTTGGTAATATCTGTGATGAACTGATAGAATAACATAATTAATCAAACAATGTTTGAAAAAGGAAAGGTGTATCCATGAACACATCAACAAGACAACTGACCTGTGAGTCAAGCAAATAAACAGCACAAACATTAAAATTTTTACGCTTCAAATGATCCACAAAGTTCTTCAGTACCGGAACGTGAGAAAAGAGTTCTATTTGGCCTGTAAATTAAATAAGAATTTGAATTAAATCCTACAATTTACATGAGCAATTGATACTCATAACCAGTATTACTGCATAACACAGAACTACAAGCATGCATACGACTACTGCAAGTGCTTGACATGAACTAATAAACACCAGTACAAGCTCAAGTGGTGGAAGGGTAACACTAAAAGAGAAGTAGCCTATTAAATCAAGGTAGATGTAGCAATTTCAACCTGGCTAAGCATTACACCTAATGTAAGAATTCCTTAACATAAGAACTAACAATAAAATATTGATTACACAACTAGATTAGGGATAGAGAGAGTACTTAAAATGATTTAATCAACACATTTAGCTGAAAGTAAGACTCTCTTATGTCCAAAGCCCATTGCCTGGAGGAGCTTTCCTTTTATAAGGATATCATTGGAAGAGAAAAAAGATAAGCTACAACAAAAACCAGAAACTACTATCTTGCTTCATTTTATTCAAGACTTTCCTTCTTATCATCTCATCTCTACACTTTCACATCTATTTTTTGACATCATCTGGGAATCAAACTTCTTGGAACTTTAATGTTTTCCACCCCCTTAATGATAGAGAGGCTCATGAGTTGACCTTGTTGATTTACTTGCTTCAGTTGTGAATAAGCCCGAGTGGTATCTTGAAGCTAAAGTATTCCATGTCTTTTACATACAAAATTCCTTCAATAGTATTGTCCCTTAATCCAATTAATCTTCCTTTAAATTTTAAAAAAACAAAGTTCCTCTGAAAATTGAAGCTTTGATTTGGTTGCTTTTTATGGACAGGATTAATAAGAATAACTTTTCTTGTGGGTAAGGAACTTTGTCCTAATATTTTTGTTGGTCAACAGGGCAGTTAAATATTGGAAACATTTAATTAGACCCTGTCCTGTTGCTTTGTCCCTTGGGTGTAAATTGATTTAAGTTTCAAGATATTGGGTTTTCCTCTTATCCTCGATATATATATATTTTGTGATTGAACCTTGAAGATTTCCTGTTTATCAAGTATTAAGCTTTGGCTATAGGAAGGATACAGAAATCATTTCGAGTTGTAGTAAAATGGCAATATTTTGGTGTATTTGGATGAAAATGGAATCCAAAATCTCTATATCTCTCCCATCAAGAAAAAGCTCTAAGTATCACCTTTCTGGTCACCCTTCTTAGGAACAAGGGTATTTTCCTAGCATCAATGTGGTTTGTGCAGCTGGTTCCTTCAAGGGGTTATCTCGTCAAGATGTTCAATGGGATTAGATGGCTATTATTAAGTAATTGTACTTATCCCTTTTATGTACTTTTTTGCTGCCATTTCTTTTTATCCTGGATAATTGTAATCTTTTCTTCTGATACAATCTCCACAACAAAAAGAATAACAGCCTCCAAAACAGGAAAACAGAAAAGAAGAGGGGGGGAAGGAAGACATTACATATAAGCCATCTAGCAAAAATGAATAGCCTTCCAATGCCTTTGAACATCTAAAAGAGATGATTCATTTGGAAAAAAAAAAACAGCCACCTCGACTTTTAAGAAGCAAGAAACAGCCCATTCCAATTCGTGTTGGTATGTGAGAGTTGGCCACTATAAATCCCAAAAATTCGTTTATAGCCAAACACACAATATAATGCTACTTAGAGCAAATTAATATGCCCTTGATGGCCTTACAACCAAAATCTTTGAATTTAAACTCAGTGAACAAGAAAATGTCAAAAGTAGCAACTTGAGTCAAAACTTTCCAAGAACATCAAGATGTCTTAATAAGTTGCACCAAAACTCACGGCTCTTGTTACAACTAATGTAAGAAATGATGAGACAGTCTTTATTTTTTATGAGGAGACAAAGCCTTTTTAGGCTGACTTGACCATGGCAATCAATCAAGGATGCTCTACCTAAAGGAAGCCTAAATCTTAGAAGGAACTTCATCTTCCAAATCAAAATAGCTAAGTAGAAAAGTGGGATAGCTAGAGGAGAACCCCAGGTAATGAGTCTTCCCAAAACCGAACTGGCTTGTTGTTCCCACTTAACAAGTGATTACCTGATATTTAAAAAAAAAAAAAAAAAAAAAAAAAAAAAAAAAAGACTCTGAAACAAGCTTTCCAAGGACTGAAAAACACATTTGCTCCAGCCATGGCTTATACCACCATCCTACTCAAGACCATGTTTGAACATATGCCACAAAGACCCTCTTTCTAATAGATATCTACATTATGTGAAGGACTAATAAAATTTTGTATAGCATAGAAAATAATTTTATAAATCTATAAGAATGTAAACCCACCCCGTCCCCCCACCCAAAAAAAAAGATGGGGATAAGAAATCCTCCAAAAGAACAAAAGTGAAGAGAAATCAGAATACAAGAGCATTCCAATTGCTAAAAAAAAAAAAGGAGCAACAACAATGAGATAGACCTCAACAACAGGCAGTCCCAAAAGGCACTTGCAACCATGACACTAAGAAATGCCAAGAAAATATTCTTAGCTCATAGAAAATTGATAGAAAGATGCTGATCTTAAAAGATCAACAAATTCCTTTTAAGCTTTAAATGGTCACCATTACCACACATTTTGCAAGAATCTTCAGAAAGAATCTTCATTCTTTGCACTATCAAACCCTTTAAAAACAACAAGCGAAAAATACTTTAGACAACAAGAAGATACCCAATTCTTACCTAGAGAATCAAACAACCTACTCTACAATTAATGCCAGAGGGGCAAGGCAAAAAGAGATGATTATGCTCTCTCCATGATGAAAATACATACACAAACACTGTGAAAACCTTTCACTCAATAATAGAAATAGATAAAACAAACATTGGGAGATGAAGCTCTATTTGGGTTTCCTTTTTCTCCAACAAGTCATTAGTGTTGATCATATACAGTAGCAGTCCAACAAAAGTTTTAACCTTAAGGAGAGTTTTCCCAAACGCATCTGGCAAGGGGGGAAGTTTAGTCATTAGGATTATGAGTTAATGAGTATTGAAAGGGCAACAAAAAAGAATACTAATGTCATTAAGGACCTGAATCCTGTAAGGTTCTTTTTTGGATAGAAAAAGAAGAATATATTAGAAAAGTGAAAGAATGAATATATGAAATTCTCAGAAGAAAAAAAAAAAGCACAATTGCAAAACAAAAACTAAATGCACTACAGGTCTCGAATCCCCCTTCAAATATTCAGAACACAAATGGGATGACCAAAAAGCACATCTGTACAACATCCAAACATCTTTCTTACCTCTAAAACTTCTAAAGTTCGTGAAGCACACGTCACAAAGACTCATACGCAAACCTAAATATTGTCAAACACAGCAAAAGGGCGGTTCCAAATCTCCTTTGCAATAAATCTCTAGTTTTAAAATTGGTGTAATACATGACACAAACGCCTAGGGAGATAACCCTATAATGTCTTCTCTTTTTAAGTAGATTACTGGTATAAACTTTACTAATTCCATGAACCAGATAAAACCTTCACCTTGGTAGGAACCTTTGCATTTTAAATAAAATTATTAACATAAAAGGTGGTTTTTAGGGAAGACCAATTAAATCATGAGAGAGAGTTCTACATGATAAAAAAAAAAAAAAAACCCCTCGAGGAATCAAGACTCAAAACCTTATTATCATAAATACATGGAGATAATTGTTCCCTTATAAGGGGAAAATTGAAGATAAAGCTCTAATTTCTCTAGCATTAAGATTCCTTTGAGAAATAAAAATTCCAAAAGACCAGTAATAAAATCTTTGATAGGTGCAAAATAAGTCTACGTACCTATGAAGACGAGGGAAAGAAATGGACAAGGGCAATTCCTCAATCCACCAACCTCCCAAACAAAGATACGAGAATGATCACCAGCCTTAAAGGACACCAAAGAAGAATAGTATAGCTTAGAAGTGAACTTCCAAGGACAATAATAAGAAACATTCATTCCAGCATTGGCATTCCATCCATTCTAACGGTGGCCATGCTTTATAAACCTATGCCAAAAAGAATTGGGTTCTAAGGGCAGAATGCCATAACCAAGGCTCAACACTCCCTCGGAATTAGGTTTGGACACCTCATCCCAATTAACGAAATGTTCTTTCTTAACCATCCGACTTGAGGACCAAATAAAATCTCACTTCAACTTCTCAATCATACTTGCTACCATAATAGGGGGCCTTAAAAAGCAGAGAAAATACTGGAAACATTAGACTTACAAGCAAGAATAAGAGTGATACACCACCCAAAGCTAAGAAAAGCTCTCTTCCACCTATTCACAACAAGATTCCAAAAATAAACATTACAATGGAAACCCTAGATTGGAAATAGGTCACTCTTTCCTGGCAGAATTACTAATCCGACCACATGATATAAGAGTTTTACTAGAAACATTAATGCATTGAACCTCACTCCATATTAATCATGAGCCCAAAGATTCTTTCAAAGATATTAAGAAGGGCAATCATATCCCTGAACCCCTCACTATCCACTTTAAGGAGGATAGAATCATCGGCAAACTAGAGATGTGAAGCATATACCTCATTATTCCCCGCTCTGACTAAGAAAATACAAGCATGCATCCCCCTCTCAATCAATCTGTTCAAAGGATATACTAGAAGAGTGAAAAGAAATAAGGAAAGAGGATTTTCCTGTGTTAACCGTGTGACACTGTGAACCAAGATTTTGGCTCTCCATTAACAATGATTGAGAAACCAACCGCACTCAAACACCTCCGACACATTATCTCAAAAACACCAACTAAACCTGCCATATGCTTTCTTAAAGTCTAGCTTCAGGACAACTCCCCTTATCATACTTTTTAACATTATCTACAACCTCATTAGCAACAAGAGCGGCATCTTTAAAGCACTCTGATTATGGGCAATAGTCTCATGTAAAATCACAGACCCTATTAGCTAAAACTCTAGCTATAATATGGCGGGTCTAAAATCTTTCATGTTCAAGAAGTGAATTGTCTTAGGGGTAAGAGTAATTAATGTAGAATTCATACACTTACCCACTACCCGATTAGTATAAAGCTCATCAAAAACTCTAAACGAAACATCACTAATAAGGTCCCTAAAATCCTTTTAAAAAAAATCCATAGTAAAACCATCTGGAATCCTGTCACTATGGTCCAAAATTATTCCAGACTGCTTAATTTTGAAGACATTAAAGCCAAAATCTACCTCGTCCTTTCAATGAAATTTTTCAAGCTTTGTTCCCATCTTCCTTTGATCAAGCTATGAAGAAACCAAAACATATTAACGTGTTATGAAGATATTTTAGCTTTTATTCTTTTTGAGAGGCAATATTAAGAATATTTGGCTTTTTTAGTTCACTTTTCACATAAATTTGAACTCGTACCACCCAGCCAAAGAATATACAGAAGTTCAACATTGTATAGTGACAGAAATATCTAATTTATATGTATGATCAATTAACAAAACATTCTTCTAGACAAATACCATAAAGCACTTAGACTACTAAATCCTAATATCAACCTAATTCCTACTCTGCTAGCAATACTTCATCATCATTAGTTGAAACATCATATTTTTGTTATATGAAGATAACAGAAACTAGATAAGCAAAAGAATGCAGATTTTATTTTATGACACAAGGATGCATAGAGTTAAATTAGATCCACAACACAACAAAAAATTCTAAGAGCTGTAACTATGAAGAAGAATAACTAAAACTATACAAATGTGTGGAACACTAAAAGAATCACAACACAAAACTAAATGGGAGGCAACTCTCTGAATTATCGTGTTAAACTTGGTACCCAGAAAAAGGGATAAAAGCAAAAACCGGTTTAGAATTATCTTGGGTATTAAGCAAAACCAACACAAAGTTACATCATGATATACTATAGAAACCATGTGCCTAGGTGAGCATGGTGCATAGAATCAAAAGAGGGGCTTACCTGGGCAATCAAACACCAAATAGTCATCATCCATAAAGCTTTCCAACTCTTCTGCCAACCAATCATCCAAGTTTTCTTCAAGGAACCTGAAATATAGAGATTAAGGCCTTTCCATTGGCAGACATATGCACAAGCAAAAAATAGCTTAATAATAATCATGAAAATTAAAAAGGGAGAGAAAGATACTCCATGCAGCAGATGAGACCACCATTAGGACCCAAATTAAAATCCTCCATGACTTCGTCCAAATTAACGAGTTCCCTTATATCTGCACTGCAGCAAACTCAATCACGAATTGCTCCTACTAAACCATAAACCATAAACCCTAAACTCTAAAAACTCATGGGAGGAAATCAGAGAGACTGACCCACAGACACAGGATAGTCGAAATTCTCGGCAGCAGGATCGAGGTTCACTATATCAATACGCCGCCCAACTGCCGTACAATGTTGGTACAAACTCGAACAATAAGTTGACTGCATCAAACCCGATTTCAATTTACTAAGTACAAACATGTAAAAGGATAAGAGAAGGAGAGAGAGAGAAACCAACCTTTCCACTGCCAGCAGGGCCGATAACGAGTTGAGCATAGCCCATGCTTGAGACCGGTCAGAGAGAGAAAGGAAGAGTCAGCTGCAGACGCCGGGCGAGGCCGATTGAACAGAGACGGAAGAGGAAGAGTCGGCTGCACAAAAAAGGACAGTGCAGAGATGAGATTTCCCCTTCGACCGGAGAGAGAAATTGGAGAACTAGAGAGAAATTGAACCGGCCGGTCTTTTGTCAGAACCGGTTTCTGTGTGAGTAAGACCGGGTCAATCCGGTTCATAACTAAAAAAAAAAAAAACCCCCCTCTCGCCCTCTCCGTCGACCGCGTCCGGCTTCCTTCCCCTTGCCTAAACGCAGGATTCTTCGTTATTGCTATGTAACATTGTGACTCTCCCAGACTGATTGGGTTTTTAGACCCTTCTCTATGATTTCTCTTCCACATTGCTCTGTAATTTCTTTTCCATATCTCATTGCCTCACTTCAACCTTTCTCTATCTCCCACTGCATCTCGTGCTATTGTTCAATCAAAAAGCAGGATGTTAGAGTTGGTGGGAAGGGAATAAAGTAATGATGGGTGGAATTGAGTTCATGAGTTTGTGGATTACAAACCGACACAAGTGGAAAAAACTTTAAAATATCAAATAATTTTTAAAACATCAAAGGAGGAAATATTCTCATTACTAATCCATAAATGTTACGGCTTAAATCCATAACATAAGATGTCGCGGATTGAACCCACAACATATATCGCGTCTTGTAAACATGACTTATACCTCTTAAACCCCCCTCTGTACTCTCTTCTTCTCCCTTTCTCTCTTCTTCTATTCTCTCTTTTTCTCTCGCGGTGAACCAAAATCCTAAAACACCCCAACCCAAAATCTGATCACAATCTGTGCATTCTGCGTGAAAGAAGCAATGTGCAGTAACATTATTGTGGAACCTGCAACCCTCTGTGACGATTTCTCCAAGTTTCTATGGTAATTTATCCAAAAATTCCCAAAATATAAATTTCTCAATACTTCCGATTAACTAATTTCAAATACTTAATTTGATGAGTAATGATATTTGTTATCATGATTGAATAGATTTGTTTGGATTTTTGTATTAATTTAAAATTTATGGTTTGTTTAATATTTAATAGAAATTTAGGGTTTAGAGTATTTTAATTAATTTAATAATTATTCAATATTTAGTTAATATAAATTAATATAAATTTAGTATATTTATTGAAAAATTGTAAAATTATTATAAATTTAAAAATTAAAATTTTAGGGTTTTATGAATATTTAGTAAAAACTTAGAGTTTAGGGTTTGTTAATCAATTTATTAATCGTTAAATGTTTAATTAATATAGATTAATATAAAATTAATATATTTGTTGAAAATTAGTTAAATTGTTATAATTTTAAATTTAGTATACATTTACGATATGGTATGATAGATTATATTTTAATTAATATAGATTAATTGTTATAATTTATTTATTTTTTAATTGTTAAATTATTTTGTATGTTTGTTCAATATTTGTTGAATGTTAAAAAGTTATTTTTTTTAATGTTTAGAAAAATGGCGGATATGATAACATTGTTATGTTATAGCAATGGAAAAATTATGACGGGTGAGAATAGAGTTCGTTAGGACCGTGGTCTAGCAAAATTGATTAGAGTGAAGAAAAATGTAAATTTTAATAAGTTGATGAAGGTAATATGTAAGGGTATTCGAATAAATCATATGACATAACATGTGAAGATTTTTCATCGTTATCCCGTGTCATACATACAAGGTGGTAATGTACAGTTTGAATTAGTTCCGATAAGTGATGATGACGATGTTTTGAATTTGATGAACTTTGCGATGAGTATGGGAATGGGTGTCACTCATGAGTTATACATAAAATCATATGATGGTGAAATGTTTGTGCAACAAAATTGTGATTATACAAAAAATTATCTACATATCGAATCTCGAGTGGATGTTGTCTTTGTAGAGATTGATAATAATGTTAATGAGAAAGAAATGACGGAAGAAGAAATGGAAGAAGATAACGATGATGAAAAAAATGATAAAATTGGTAGTAGTAGTAGTGGTGGTGGCGGTGCCAATGAGTTAATAATTAGGCCTTCGTCAGTCTTTGTAAGCAATAGTGGTGGTTCGGGATATGGGGTGGCCGAATAGGCGAATCAATTCCATTCATGAGGACCAACCAGGAGGTGATGGTTATGTAACTTTTTAGGAAGATTGTAGATTGACAATTAATAGTTGGAGTTTCAGCGATGAATTGAAAAGGGGGATGAGACTTGAGTCGAAAAAGCAGCTTATTCGTGCTGTTAAAATGTATCATGTGGAGCACCACTATCAATTTTCGGGTTGAAAAATTAACATCTAAACTTTGGACAACAATATGTACGCAAATGGATAAATGTTGTAGATAGAGGTTGCGTACTCGTAGAACAAGGCCTTTGTGATTATTGTTGTTGAGGGACCGCATACATGTGTAAATGCTAGGTTAACCTAAGATCATAGGCAGTTAGATTCAAATTTGATGGCTCGGCATTTTCTTAATTATATGAGAGAAGATCTAGTGTCAAAGTTTCTTTCCTCTGAATTGTCATGACCGAGAAAACCACATATGCAGTTTCCTATAGAAAAGTTTGGGTAGCGAAGAGAAGAGTTATAGAGATAGTATACGGAGATTGGGATGACTCTTATAAATAACTACTTCTATTGTTGGATACAATAGTGTAAAGAAATCTAGGGACACAAGTAACTTAGAAGTTGGGTCCACCTAATGCAAAAGGTGAAAGGGTATTTGAGGCTTTATTTTTGGGCATTTGGTCATAATATCTTGGTTTTTAGGAGTTGTAAGCCATTGATAAGTGTAGATGAGACTCACTTTTATGGAAAATATGAGTACAAATTGTTGATTGTATACAGGATGGACGGTGCGAATCACATTGTCCCGTTAGCATTCAGGTTCGTAGATGGAGAGTCACTTGCTTCGTGGTCG
This sequence comes from Dillenia suffruticosa, assembly GCA_033439265.1. Lineage (NCBI taxonomy): Eukaryota > Viridiplantae > Streptophyta > Magnoliopsida > Dilleniales > Dilleniaceae > Dillenia > Dillenia suffruticosa. The sequence continues at coordinate 8,851,462 of JAVTVX010000027.1, forward strand.
TGCTTTTTTATGTATATGCGAGAGCATATTGTTGGAGATAAGGAGGGTCTCATTTGCTTAATTTCATATCGATATGAAGAGATAAGAGCAATAGTTGTTCATCCAGAATTTAAATGGTCATCTTCTAATACTGTGTGGCGATTTTGCATGCGCCACATTGTTAATAATTTCAACACGCATCACAAAAATCAATTTTGTTAAAAAGTTGCTACCATTGTTGCATTACAACAACAACGGAAGAAATTTGACTTATATATGATGAAAATGAAGGAGATCGAAAAAGATACTTCTAATTATTTTGCAAATATTCCCCCTGAACAATTGACTCTTTCTCACAATGGTGCCTTTCGTTTTGTGTATACAAGTGACAGTTATAATGTCGTGTTAAAGGATACAAGAAATCTACCTGTTTCTGTTTTGGTATTTAAAACTTTTTATAACTCGGTGAACTATTTTGAGGCTTGATTGGGTGAGACGAAAGCAAGAATTCTAAAAGGAAAGTGGTACACGAAATATGCCTCATCATGCTAGGGAGATGGATGGGCACGACTAAGCCTCCGTATGGTTGTTCTTTCAGCTGGGAGCATGAGATCTTTGAGATAAAAATATGTCATAGATAGACACGGTATGACCATAAGGGAGGCAATAAACAGATTATGAATGTGAGAGATGAGCATTGCACATGCAGGAAATGGCAAACGTATAAAATTTATTGCTCATGCAATCACTGCATGAACACGGACGATTATTGATGTACATATGATAGTTGGCAAATGGTAGATATGAGAACACCAACTTAGAGTATATGAGCATTATTTTTTCCCAGTGGAGACCATTCAGGATGGCTGGTGGATTCGTACCCAACCATCATTCCTGATGTATCACTTAGACGTGAGAACGGAAGACTTAGATCATCTCGATATCACAACGAGATGGATATTCAAGAATCATCCTCGCGGACATCATGTGGGAATTGTAGTGCAGATGATCACAATAGGAGGAGATGCATGAGACAAATGAAGTGTGGACTTTGCTGTAGACAGGGCCACGATTGAAGACATTGTCTGACGACCAATGAATAATATGTTATTGTATTTTTATTTTAACTGTAATTCTTGTATTTCGTAATGAATACTAAAATTGAAGACTATAATATAGTCTAAACCAAAATTTTTTGTTCTTTTTTTTGGATCAAGGAATCAAACTTCCACTCATGATTCGGTTTTCATTGCAGAAAAAAATTTTGTCTAGTGTCAAGAGAGAGGATCATGTAGTGTTAAGTTACAACCCTAGCTCACATATATACTCTACTTATAGATAGATAGTGAGAGGAGAAGAGAGAAATAAAATAGAGAAGTTCACATGCATCTGAGTACGGATTTGAAACTTTCGAGAATGTAGGAGAGAGAGAACCAAACCCTAAGAAACAAAGAGAGAGAGAGAGGAGGGTGACATACATACAGTAACAACAAGGTCATAGAGCCTACGTTCGACAAAAGATAAAGGGATTCAATGTCTCTTCTCATTCTCAAATTTTTAATTAACTGTTATCATATTTTAATAATTTTTTTGTTATGAATTTTGTACACCTTAAAATTTATAAAAAATTTTAAAACAATATCATTGAGTAATGAAATTGTCTTTTTAAAACAACATCTCTTTTTCTTACTGCACATTTCTTAATGTGTTGAAGTTTCTTTTTTGTTAATGTATATTTCTAATTGTTGATTTAATATTTTTTCCCTGTTTCAGATAGATTCCGAAACTACTAATCCGAGGGTTCTATACTTACAACGAGGACATTGCTCTTCCAGGTTGGGATGGAGATGACACTACATGTATCGTTTGCCGTAGACATGAGTGTTATTCAACTAGAGGGGAGGGGTGAATAGTTGAATATGGATTTCTTAAAACTTTTTGAAACTTTTAAAAAAATTATGATAGTAAGTGAAAAGCAAATAAAGAAAACACAGAGAATTTTTATAGTGGTTCCACCAAACCCGGTATACGTTCAATCCCAGGCTCCCCTGGATTTTCTATTAAATGCTTAGTTTAAAACTTGATTACAAGTTCAAGTTTAACTTTATACGGTATTTTGTCTAAACACCTCAATTCAATCACTTTCAGACTGAATTTTATTTTTATAGACTTAAAGTAGTAACACTCACTCCTTAATTTATGACACTCGAATTAATCTATGAATGAATATCAAGAATTGAGGCTTGCTTTCCTCGGATTTGACAGTGTGGGAATTAACAGAGACAATTATGACGATTGAAAATTTTTAAGTGTACAGTGAAGAATTTTCAAAGCATTCAATTCTCGTCTCGTTTTGTGTTGTTGTATCTTGTAACCCTCTCTCTTTTCTACTCCTCAATATTTATTAAGGTATTAAATAGATCCGTTAAGGGTTGATAGTAGTTGTTGCATTCGAACATTGGGCATTTAATTTCTGTCATTAAAGATTCTGCAACTATTCCTTCATTTGCGTTGAATCTTCATTCCTTTTTCTGACGTCTCTTTTAAATAATCCAATCAGAACTTGTTTGCGTTGCATTCGAACGTTAATTTTGATAGAAAAGAAAACATTTTAGAAATTAAAAAAATAAAGATCCGTTAGGTTCAAAATTATTTCTCAGATCTAGTTTCTGACACACGCAAGTCGAAAGTCTAATGTGGACATTGACATAAATTTGAAACATTTTTACTATATTTCTATGAGAACAGGACAACAAGAAGCTATTTTGGGTCGACTAGGAACTGTGCTAAATAAAATTGGTAGACATGTGATTTTTAATTGGTCAACGTGTTCATATGTGTTGATAAATTTTCAGCCATATCGATATGTAATGTTTCAAACTTTGTGAAAAGTTGGTCGACAAGTCATTTTAATGCATCGACATGTTCCTATTCAAATAATAAATTGGTCGATGTATGTAACTTAATTGATTGATGTGCATATATTGTGTTGACAAGATGATAAAGGGTCAACATGTGTTTTAATGAGTCAACACTCATTAGGTTGACATATCTGATAATATATATCGACATACTACTGTATAATTTTTGATTGGTAGACCTGAGTAATTTAATTGGTCGATGTGTTTCTATAGGTCGACAAGACTTTTACTGTGTCGATTTGTGTTTATTTCATAAACATAATGGACGGATCGACATATGCTCATCAAGGGTTGATGTGTTACTATTCATTTATTGAATTGGTCAACGTGTCTAAGTGAATTAATCTATGTGTTTTTTGCTAGGTTGATAAGCATAGTGACGGGTTGATATGTGTGTTTCAGAGTTAAGAACTAACAGGTTGATGTGCTAACCACTCAGGTTAATGTGTTCCTGTTGAGAAGTTAAATTGGTCAATATAGTATATGAAATTGGTTCACCTAGCACTGTTCAAGTCGAAGTGTTGTAAATCAGGTTGATATGTTTTTAGAAAACAGGTTGATGTGTATGGAGAACAGGTTGATGTAATATTATTCATAAATGAAATTGATTAATGTGTTAGAATGAAATGATCGATATGTCACTGTTCCTATAGTTTTATGTCGACAAGATTTGTGCAGACATTGATGTCCTGATGTGTTTTCTATTCTTTGTGTCAATGTGTGATTTGTGCAGGTCAATGTGTTTCAGTAATTGGTTGATGTGTAATTTTATATTGATCTACCTGACAGCCTACAAGTCAATGTGTGCTTGTGTGGGTCGAGGTGTTCATACATATGTTTTTATAGAAATTATTTGGCTCAGGTTAACAAAAACATCAAATGGTTCGATGTGTGTACATGAATGTCACAGGTCAATGTGTTTTCTAACCAGGTTGACCTGTACTGTAAACTTCTGAATTTTTTAAGTGTTTTTCTTATTTTCTTGAACTATTTTTCTTTTGATCTTTCATCATCAAAACTCTACTAGTCAACATTTTCCCCTTTTTGATAATGACAAAACTTCTTGTGTTTAATTTATAATACCTAGTCAGTTGGAGCTCTAGTTTTTGACATATGTTTCACGTACCAAATCACATCATTTTAACAAAACTTCAAATATTCAATACACATGTATGTTAAGCATACAACATACTTGTATGTTACTATTCGGCAAATAGCTAATAGCACATATGCCAGCATATCAGTATATTTCACATTAGAATATTACATGCTCATGCATTTGTCTAACTTAATATCCATATACTAACTATTCATAGTTCAGCATAGGTTCGACATACTTAGTACATATTTCGTACTCACTTAGAGCATACACTTATCATTCAGACATACACTTAGACATTCAACATCTATTGCAATAACGAAGCATGCATAACAGTATACAATACTTTGCATCAGCACTCAGCAATAAACATAGCAGCTACATATCATGACAGTCTACAACAGCACACATGTATCAGTTACAGTTAGTAGCATATTCAACAACAACATATATATTCATTCTTCTCTCCTTTTTTGTCATCAACAAAACCATATTACCTTCAGTCTCCATTCATTAGCTTAGTCATATTCAACATGCACACTTCAATCAACATATACTATTCAGCAATAGTAGCATACACATTTAGGTCAACTCACACTCAATTCACATTGATCATAACCAGCATGTATACAACAGCACATGGAAGGTTCATGCTTTTGTTCAGATGCAACAGAGAAAGAACTATTAAATGCAATGAATAGTGATCATAACTAGAAAAGAACACAGCCATAGTTCAGAGAGTTAGAAAGCAAGGTCAGATAACAGAAAAGAGAAACAAACTCCTATACTAGAAGGATTTCGATGGTTTGGGATCCTTCTTTGGCTTCCCCTTCTCCTTTATCAAAGCATATGGCTTCCCCTTCTCATTGATTGCATTCTTCTCACTTAACTCAATGATTGTGTCTTTTTCAATGTCTACCCCATTCTTTGAAAGGCTATCAGTGATTATACTAGTGTATGATAATATGGAGCTTTCAGATCTATGTGCTGTGATTATGAAGTGTAGAATAATGTAATAGAAGCCAGGATTCTTTCTACTGATGATGCAGGCCATTAACCAAAAATCCTCATTTGAAATTGTAGTATAGTTGCCACCTCTTGGTCTTAGTACATGACTAACTATTAGATGCAAAATTGTTTCATGAAAATCAAGCTCAGTAGCACTAGTATTCACTATAATCAGATTCTGATCATCATAAACAATCATAACATTGCTAGATAGCTTGATTTCATGTAGGATTCACACTTTTCATAGGGTACACAGGTAATACCACTTTGTTCACAAATCTTTCTAGGGATCACTTTGAATTCCTTTCCATTTACAAACGTTTTGAATGCATACGATACATAATGATCATCGATAGTGATTCACATCTTATTCATGGGTTCTTCACAGATGACATCAAGATTGTTATAGAACAGTTTGACTTATTTTCATGAATATACTCGTTTGGGCATAGAAGTGAATTATGGCATACCTCAATATGATATTCTTCGTACTTGAATCCAACTCTTTTCAAGAACTCCCAATCAATTAATCGTCCTTGATTCACTTTTCTTTTCGAAAATACCCTTTTGTATGGTGCATTCTATTCTATTGACTGAAACTCATAGGTGCTGAACAGAGGGAAAGCTTGAGATGGAGGTATGCTGGTTTCGAGGGTTGTGCAGAAGAGGAGGTACCCTTTCCTGTCTGTTCGGTAAGTTGTTTCGAGGGTTTCTTAATGGCCATTTTCATCTTAATAGCCATAGATGATTGAATTTGGTAAGGATTGAATGGATTAGGGTTTCGATTTCGATGTTAGGATCTCGAACCAGAGAGATTAGGGTTTCGGGTGAAAGAGGGAAGTTTGAAATTTTAGGATTTAGGGTTGAATGAGTCAATGTGTCGACTATTGGTATTCTATCAGATATATCATAGGTTGACAAGTTTAAGAACACAACGACCTGTCTGGTTGATTTGAATAATCAGGTCGACATACTAAGAAAGGTATTGATCTGCCTTCTTATTGCTACGTAGGTCGACGTCGTTAAAGTTAGGTCAATGTGTCATCTCTTGAGTTTAGTTCTGAGTGTTGGTTCGCTATCAGGTCGACACGGTTTATAACTTCAATGTGCATCAGGTCGACATGTCTCTGTACACTTTCAAATTTGTCGACATATTTTGATAAATAGGTCGACCTGAAGACTATTACTCAGAAAAGTAATACTTTGTTTTTCGTTTCGTCTTCTCTATTTCTTCATTTCTATAATTTTCAAATCTCTTCTTAATTCACAAAATCTATTTTTGTCTAAGGATTTGGTGAGGATATTAGAAATTTGTTTTTGAGTGTCAATGTAATCAAGAATAATCTCATTCTTCAAAACATGATCACGAATGAAATAATGCCACACTTCTATATATTTGTTCATGAGTGATGCACTGCCTTCTTTGTGAGATTTATTGCACTTGTATTATCATATTTGATTGGAATGCAATCAAAATTTAATCCATAGTCTTTCATTTGATGTTTGATCCAAAGAATTTGTGTTGTGCATTGTCCGACTGAAACATATTCACCTTCTGTCATTGACAAAGCCACACTACTTTGATTTTTAGAAAACCATGATCCAATATGTTTCCGAAAAATTGACAAATGTCACTTGTACTTTTTCTATCTACTTTGCATCCAGCAAACTCAGCATCACAAAGCCCATGTAATTAAAAGTTTGAGTTTCTGTCATACCAAAATCCTAAGTGAGTGATTTCCTTTAAATATCTGAAGATTCTTTTAACTGCAACCAAGTGGAATTCTTTAGGATCTGATTGAAACCTAGTACAAAGACATACACTGAATTGTATGTCAGGTCTTGATGCAGTAAGGTAGAGTAAAGACCCAATCATGTTTCTGTAAAATTTTTAACAAATTGATTTACCATTTTTATTTTTGTCTAGCTTAATGTTTGTGCATATTGGTGTTGCATTTTCCTTACATTCACTGAATCCAAATCTTTTAATTAAGTCATTTGTATATTTTGATTGATTTATAAAGATTCCATCTTCAGATTATTTGATTTACAGTTCTAGGAAGTAGTTCAGTTCTCTCATCATACTCATTTCAAATTCCCCCTATATTTTGGCTGCAAACTCCTCACACATTCTCGTGTTAGTTCCTCCAAATATTATATCATCAACATATATCTATTTGATCAATAAATTATCATCTTTCTTTATGATAAATAAGGTGGTGTCTATCTTTCCTCGTTCAAAGTTATTTTCTATCAAAAAATTGTTAACATTTCATACAAAGCTCTAGGAGCTTACTTCAAACCATATAAGACTTTGGTCAATTTGTACACATATTTAGGACACTTAGGATTTTCAAAACCAGGAGGTTGTTCAATATACACTGTCTTGTTCAAATAACCATTCAAAAATACACTTTTGACATCCATTTGGTAAAACTTAAAATTCATAAAACAAGAGAAAGCAAGCAACATTCTTATGGCTTTTAATCTTGCTACTAGTGCATAAATTTCATCGTAATTAATTCATTTTTCTTGACTGTAAACTTTGGCCGCTAATCTTGCTTTGTTTATTGTGATTGTGCCAACTTTATCAAATTTATTTCTGAAAATCCATTAGGTTCCAATCACTGATTGATCTGTAGGTTTAGGGACTAGATTCCATACTTTATTTCTCTCAAATTGATTTAACTCATCTTGCATTACCATAATCCAATATTCATATTCTAAGACTTCATTCACATTTTTGGGTTCATTTTGAGATATAAAAGCTACATATTCACATTGATTTTGGATTGCAGATCTGGTTCTAACTCCTGAATTAATGTTCCCAATTATATTCTCTGGATTTAATCTTTCATAATCTGAGGGTATTTGATCTCTTGCTCCTGTTGTGTTTCATTACTTTTCTCCTGTATAGAGAGTTCAATTGATTCTTCTTTCTGATTGTTCACTTCATCATACAAAATTATTTTATTTAACCTCTTAGACACTTCCTCATCATCTATTGTTCTTTGATTGAAATCATTTCTTTATCAAACTCTATATAAATTGACTTCTTCACTGTCATGGTTCTTTTATTATAGATTCAATAAGTTTTGCTTGCTAAGGAATAGCCTAGAAAAATTACTTCATCACTTTTGATATCAAATTTTCCTAATACTTTTTTTCTATTATTTAATACAAAACATTTGCATCCAAACATCTTAAAGTATGTTATATTTGGTTTCTTTCCTTTGTAAAGTTTATAGGGAGTTTTCCTTAGAATTGGTCTCACTTGAGCTCTATTCAAGATATAGCATGCAGTGTTCACAATTTCAGCCCAAAAGAAATTCGGTAAGTAATTTTCACAAAGTATTATCCTAACTATTTCTTGGAGGGTTCTATTTTTCCTTTTTACCACCCTATTTTGTTGATGTGTCCTAAGAACTGAAAAATTATGATCAATACCATAATGACTACATAAATTATCCATGGTTTTGTTCTCAAACTCTTTACCATGATCACTTTTAATACTCTTAATGGACATTCACTTCTCATTTTGAATTTTTTTGTATAATCTGATAAATGCCTCACAACTTCCTTTTTAGCAAGAAATAAAATCCAGGTAAATATTGAGTAATCATCAATGATTACAAAGCTATAATATTTTCTTCCTAAACTTTGTGTTTTAGTAGGTCCAAATAAATCAATATGAAGAAATTCTAGAGGACTTCTTGTTGACACATAATTTTAGATTTAAAGGAGATTTTAGTTTGCTTTCCTTTTATATATATATCACACAATTTGTCTTTTTCAAATTTTAGTTTTGGAAGACCCTTAACCATCTAACTAATTTTAAAATTATGTCCATACTAGTATGTTATATTCTTCTATGCCATTGCCATGATGAATTCTTATTTACAACAACTAAACATGAATCATTTGAGATTTCTAAGTGTTCTAGATCGATTGCATATATGTTTTCTCTTCTATGACCGATAAATTTTATAGTGCCAGAGGATTTGTCAAATATAGAGCATGCATCAGATTCAAACAATATTGAACAACTTTTGTCATACAATTAGCTAACACTTAATAAGCTAAATATCACTCCAGAAACAAGAAACGCAGTCTGAATTTGAGAGTCAGAGGACTTACCTCCTATGTTATCTATTCCGATGATTTTTCCCTTTGAATTGTCTTCAAAAGCAATCTTTCCTCCTTTCTTACTTTCAGGATAAGAGAATTTTGATGTATCTCCGGTCATGTGTCTTGAGCATCCATTATTTATGCACCACACAAACTTGCTAGGAGATTCTCTTGATTTTAAACACACTTGCAAAGAAGAATAATCACACATTTGCCCTTGGTACCTATATCTTTTTGAGTCCAGCTGACTTAGATTTGCATTTATCTTTGGGAATCCATTTTGAGGTTATTTTTTAGGGGTTTTGGAACCAGCAATTATGAATTGAGTGTCCTATCTTCATACAGTACGTGCAATATCCACTTGTCATACTTGGATTTTTAGTGCATTCTGAAATTTGGTTTCTTAGTTTGTATACTTTTGAATTATGTCCAATTTTCAGACAAGTGTGACATCTATCAAATTTAGTGTTCTTAGAACTTGGTACAAAAAATTTATATAACTTCTTTTGTATTTAGTTTGGATTGTATCCTAATCCGGTTTTATCAAATATACCTCTTTGTGTTCCTAGCATGACATCTAGCTTTTCTTGGTCTTAGATGAATTTCATTATTATAATGTTTTGCCTAAAATTCTTTTCTTTTTGTTTACTTAATTCTTTCTTTAAAAGCATATTTTCATTTACTAGAGTGTCAATATCTTTCTCCGAGCATTTAATATCCAGTTTCTTCTCAAGTTCATCAATGTGCAGATCTAATTCAACATTTTTCTTTTTTAGTTCATTTACTTCACTTTTTGACTTTTCTAATATTTTGATATTTTCAGCTTGTTCTTTTCTTAGCAAATTATTTTTTTGTTTTTAATTTTTTTTAATTCCTTTAGTGATTCTAGTAAAGCCTCTCGTAATTGAGTGATAGTAAAATCATTTTCAGATTCAAAATATGATGAATAGAGTATAGAGTTTACCTCACTATCAGAAGATTCTTCATTTGCCATGAAACAAATATTGGTCTGTTCCTCAATTTGCTCTTCATCACTTGAGCTTGAATCCTCATCATTCCATGTAGCAAGTACCTTTTTTTTTCTTCTCTCTTCTGTCCTTTTTATACTTCTTTTCATTATTTTTGAGAGAAGGACAATCAGCTTTCATATATCCTAGCTTTTTGCATTCAAAACACCTGATTTCTTCCTTCTTTTATGGCTTTTTGAAGAAGGATTTGCTCTTGTTCCTTCTCTTCATCATGAACTTCCTGAATTTTCTTGCCAGAAGAGTTTCATTCTCTTTATCTTCTTATTCTTCTTCTTCTGAGCTGGATGTGCTTTCCTCATTGTCAATCTTTAATGCTACTCATTTACCTTTTTCTTCTTTGACAGACTCTTTCACGTTTAGTTTCATCTCATGGGTTATTAAAGATCCCACAAGTTCATCCATTGTCAGAGTCTTAAGATTTTTAAACTCCTCAATTGCAGTGATTTGGGCTCCCATAATTTTGGTAGACTTCTCAAAATTTTGTCTACTATATCTTCTTGAGAAACTCATTTTCCAAGTAGTCTGAGCTCATTTGTTACTTTTGTTGAATCTTGTGATCATCTTACTGAAAGTTTCTCCATTTTTCATGTTGAAAACTTCATATTCTTATTTCAGCAATCTGATTTTGCTCTTGTGAACTTGATCAGTCCCTTCATAGGTAGTTTCGAGTCTTTCCCAAATTTCCTTTGCTGTTATACATGATGAGATTCGATTGTATTCATTGACACTTAATACAAGGTGAAGAAGGTTGATGGTTTTGCAGTTAGCTTGATAGGCTTTCTTCTGTTCCACAGTCATATTTTTCAATTTGACCGGTACATGCACTCCTTTTATTTCTTCAGTGGAGAATTCAACTCCTTCTTAGATTATCTCCCAAGCATTCAGGTCTTGTGCAATTATGAAATTACACATCCTTTGCTTCCGGTAACTGAAATTGGTTCCATTGAAGAATGGTACACAATTTGTTGAGTAGGCTCCAACTGGTATATTATCTCCATTGATTGTCATTTGGATATTTGGTATTAAGTTGTTAGGCTTCTTTACAATACATTCGATCTAATACCAATTGTTATTCAACTAGAAATGAGGGGTGAAAAGTTGAATATGGATTTTTTAAAACTTTTTGAAACTTTAAAAAAAAATATGACAATAAGTGAAAAACAAATAAAGAAGACATAGATAATTTTTATAGTGGTTCTACCAAATCCGGTATATATCCACTCCCAGGTTTCCTCTGGATTTTTTGTTAAATGTGTAGTTTACAAACTTAATTATAGGTTCAAGTTCAACCTTATACAGTGTTTTGCCTAAATATCTCAATTCAATCATTCTCGGACTGAATTTTACTTTTATAGAATTGAGGCAGTGACACTTACTCTTTAGTGTATGACACTCGAATTAATCTATGAATGAATGTCAAGAATCGAGGCTTGCTTTCCTCGGATTTGACAGTGTGAGAATTAACAGAGATAATTAAGATGGTTGGAAATTTTTAAGTACACCGTGAAGAATTTTCAGAGCATTCAATTCTCGTCTCATTTTGTATTGTTGTGTCTCGTAACCCTCTCTATTTTTTGCTCCTCAATATTTATTAAAGTGTTGAATAGATCAATTGAGAGTCGGTAGTGGTTGTTATATTCGAACGTTGGACATTTAATTTCCGCTATTAAAACTTCTGCAATTATTCCTTCGTTCGCGCTGAATCTTCGTTCGTTTTTCTGGTGTTTCTTTTAAATAAGCCAATCAGAATTTGTTTACGCTGCATTAGAATGTTAGCTTTGATAGAAAATGAAACATTTCAGAAATTGAAGAAATAAAAAGTCCGTTAAGTTCAAAATTGTTTCCCAGATCTGGTTTCTGACACATACAAGTCGACAAGTCTAATGTGGATATTGACCTAAATTTGAAACATTTCTAGTATATTTCTATGAGAGCAGGTCGATAAGAAACTATTATGGGTCGACAAGGAACTATGCTAAATATAATTAGTGGACCTGTGATTTTTAATTGGTCAATGTGTTGATATGTGTTGACAAGTTTTCAACCATGTCAATGTATAATATTTCAGATTTTGCGAAAAGTATGTCGACAAGTCATTTTAATGCATCGACATATTTCTATTCAGATAATAAATTGGTCGATGTGTGTAATTTAATTGGTCGATGTGCATATGCTGTGTCGACAAGAAGATAACGGGTCGACATGTGTTTTAATGAGTAAATACTCCTTAGGTCGACATATCTGATAATAGACATCAATATGCTACTGTGTAAATTTTGATTGGTGGACCTGAATAATTTAATTGGTCGATGTGTTTCTATAGGTCGACAAGACTTTTATTGTGTCAATGTATGTTTATTTTAGAAACATAATGGATGGGTCGACATATGCTTATCAAGAGTTGATGTGTTACTATTCATTTATTGAATTGGTCAACGTGTATAAGTGAATTGATCTATGTGTTTTTGGCAAGGTCTACAAGCACAGTGACGGGTTGATGTGTGTGTTTCAGAGTCAAGAACTAACAAGTTGATGTGCTAACCACTCAGGTTGAGAAGTTAAATTGGTTGATATAGTGTATGAAATTGATTCAGCTAGCAATGTTTAGGTTGAAGTGTTATAAATCAGGTTGATGCGTTTTTAGAAAGCAGGTTAATGTGTATGGAGAACAGGTTGATATGCCACTGTTCATAAATGAAATTGGTTAATGTGTTACAATGAATTGGTCGATTTGTCACTGTTCCTATAGTTTCATGTTGACAAGATTTATGTGGACATCAATGTCTTAATGTTTTTTCTATTCTGTGTCGATGTGTGATTGAGCAGGTCGATGTGCTTCAGTAATTGGTCGATGTGTAATTTCATATTGGTCCACCTGATAGCCTACAAGTTGATGTGTGTTTGTATGAGTCGAAGTGTTCAGACATATGTTTTTATAGAAATCATTTGCCTCAGGTCCACAAGAACATCAAATGGGTCGATGTGTGTGCGTGAATGTCACATGTTGATATGTTTTCTCACCAGGTCAACCTGTACTGCAAAATTCTGAATTTTCTAAGTGTTTTTCTTATTTTCTTGAACTATTTTTATTTTGATCTTTCATTATTAAAACTCTACTAGGTCAACAATGAGACAGCATTACAGTGTTAGGATTAAGCCTGTTATGATACCCGGTAGTATCACGGGTACCCGTGATACTATCCGATCAAAGCTCGAACTCGAGCTCAGTCAACTCAAGCTCGGGTTGAGCTCAAGCTCAACGAGTCCTGCCTCAAGCTCGAGCTTGAGCCCATACTTAGTGAAGCTCGAAGCTCGTCGAGCTACCCGGATGCCACTTTTCCTTTCATTTACCCTAACCCCGCCTTCGCCCAATTATCATTTCCCACTTCCCAGTCGCGGTCTCCTTCTCCCTTAGCATGGCGATCGGTCACTTTTTGGTCTCCTTCTCTCACCATCGTAAAAGATCTCTTCTCCCTCCCATGGCGATCGGTCTTGGTCTCCTTCTCTCACCATAGTAGAAGGTCTCCTTCTCCCTCACCATGGCGATCAGTCTCGGTCTCCTTCTCTTACCATCGTGTTCCTCTTACCATCACAGAAGTTCTCCTCCCTCACCATGACGATCGGTCTCGGTCTCCTTCTCTCACCATCGCGATCGAAGGTATTTTCCCCGTCGAGCAGCGATCGATCTTCCCAGCCGAGCTTGCGATCTTCTCTCCTCTTACCATCGCGATCGAACGAAGGTCTGATCTCCTTCTCTCTCATTCTCTCTCTCTCTGTTGGTTTTGCCTGCTCTCCCCATCAAGCTCTTGGGTGATTTGTTTTGGGTTCGAGCTCGGGTTGGGGTGTTGTCTCGGACTCAGGCTTAGGCTCGGTCCCAATCTTGTCCCGTGAGCCTGCAATACTCGAGCTTGAGCTCCTTGATGACACTTTAAGTCGAGCTCGAGCTCTAGAACTATAGACTCGACGAGCTCGAGCTCAAGCTCAAGCTCAAGCTCACCTGCCAGAGACTCGAGCCGAGCTCGAGTATTGTGATACCTGAATTCGACCTGGGTGTCATAACACCCTTAGTTGGAACCATGATCATATCGATAATAGAGTTCTTCCTCTCATGCAGTAGTCAAGCTTTTTGGGTGTCTCTTGACTATATTTCATGCAGTTGGATTGCTATCTCATCTACCTCTAATCGAGAGATGGAGGTAGCAGAAACATTTTTCATATGCCCCACGGTGAGATTACTATTACATTGCAGGATGTAGATGTAGTTCGAAGTTTACTTGTAGATGGGATATCTATAATAGGTAGGACGATAGGTATCTTATGGGGTGATGTGTGTGAGAGATTATTAGGTGTAAGACCTCTGTGATCGGTATTTACGGGCTACACTTTGATTATGCTTTGGTTATCGGAGTTTTTTGGTGACTTGCCTGATCATGCAAATGACATACATATTTTATGATGGACATGAGTATATATCTTATTATTGATCAGGGGTGTTTTGTTTTGTGATAAGAGTAGATATCATATATATTTACAGTATTTATTACTATTAAAGGATTTAGGTTTTTCTAGTTGTCGTAGTTGGGGTTTGCGTGCTTAGCTTATTTGTATAAACAATTTTGTATAACCACGCATGCAAACTTACATGAGATAAGAGGGGTTCTTATATTTTAACAGATTTGGGCACAAGAGAGATTCCCTTACATAGCTCCTATTAGGCAATCATTATACATACAAGAGCATGGGCCACTAGCTTTGCGGTGGAAGACAGATTTTGATGTCACTACCTTTCCTACACACGTTATGGTGGTGTGTATGGAGGCATTTAATAGGTAGACTATCGATGATGCTGTGTGGGTGTCTTACACTAAAGACGTATTGTCTTCCCTCCTCGACTATTGTCACGAGGGGAAGGATATTTGACATACTCATGTACCACTTATCTGTTTCAGTATTATCGAGTGGCATTTTCCAAATCAAGTGATCCGTCAATATGAAGGATTTCAATTTATTCTAAATCACTATGATACTGAGAATCAAGTTTACGCCACTGTACGCGTGGTTTATAGGAGACAGATTAGTCAGTTGAGCATGCTCGTTACGTAGACATTTAAACTTAACAACACACTTAGCTAGTTCCACTTGACACGTCGTTTGGACCCACCGTCGATCCTGCTTACATCGTTTGATACCGTACTATCTCCCGTCGATTCATTGGTCGTCGATGAGCTTGTTTGGATTATGTGATAAATGTATAATTTAATTTTTTTTCATTTACATTAACGATTTTATTTTATTTGTTTAACTAACATGTATAAACTTTTTTGTAATGGGATTCATTGCATCGAATTCGAGACTCTGAGGGTATTGACATCCATGGACTGACGGATTCTGCTATTTTAGCTTTGACTGAGACATGACATATCTGTTGAGACCTAGATCGTCTAGAGGTGGTGATGACGGAGGAGATGAGGACTAGAGACGTTAACGTCGCCAAGGGAGAGCAGTTTGAGGCGACCGTCACATCATGCATCATCGCTGCCATCTCAGCATCTAGAGAACATGGCAGGACCTTCCGATGGGTATGTAGAGTCTTATTTGTCTTTCTACACACCTGTATTTGATTTTTATCATATTTCTAATCCAGAGGCTCTACAGAGGGGAGTTCATATAGATGAGGGACTGACATAGATTGAGAGAGAAGATACACGACCCGTCTATTATGTATTTCCTTAACAGTTTATTGATACCCATGACTATGATGTATGACACTCCCGATTATATAGATAGATGATCTAGGTTTAATATCTCATGATGATGTTACAGATGTCAGGACTAATTTAGGTGTTATATAGTATAGTAGGAGAAGAAGAAGACGTTAGCACTTACGTATTATGTATTTTGTATATTGTATTATATTAATAAAAATTTTATTCCCTTATATGTTCATTTCTCATATCTCATTTGTTTTGTTTTCTGTTTCTGTTCTATTATTTAGAAGTTCATTTATGCATTGTTCAGAAGTTTGGATGTGATAATTGATATAGTTTTGGTGTGATAATGTTGTTTTTGTTGCGCTGTTCAGAGATTGAGTTTATATGTTGTTAAGAACTTTATGTCTAGAAATATTGTATTTTTGTATTATTCAAATCGGAGGTGGGATGTAATTTTGTATTGTTGGTAGAGGAGGTGGGATGTCGATTTGTGAGGACAGACATGGTATATCACAGGTGGAATAAAGAAACGATGTCACGGGTTCAACCTACGACATAACTATATGTCGTGTGTTGAACCCGCGACTTACATGGTTTAGAAATGGAAATTTTTTCTCCTTTGGGTTGTTTTAAAAAATTTTTTATATTTTAAGGTCAGATCCGTACAACCTCAAGTGTCTACACTACATGTGAATTCACAAATGAATGATATATGGTATAGAGGTTATATTAATAACAAAATGACAATACCTGTTCCAACAACCTATTACCATAAGACTGGAATTGTCTGAGCTCATTAGACCATGAAGTCCATGAACGTTTGAATACACTCTTGGTCTTTCTGACTTGAATGTCGGAGTCTCCCCTACCAAAGCACCCTTCGATGGTTCTTGCAGGTTTTATCACTTACAAAGGCTCTAAAGACTCCTAGACACCAGTCCCATACTTTAGTCAGCAGAGTAGTTATTTGTGGAGTAAGACCCACATCCTTCAAATTGGCCCTGTCTGCAGGAACATACTAATCTCTTAGCCAGCACACCTTACGCCATGTCATGTCATCATTTTCAATCACCATGTTACCCAGAAGAAGGAATGGTAACACCTCGAAAGTAGTGAGAGGACAGACGTCCAATCCCGCAAATATTCTTCCCCCAACACCTCTCGAAAATCAACCAGATGCTTGGGCTAACCACCACCAGCAGATCCCACCTACTGCTTCAGCCTCTCCTGACAGAGTCTACAACTCAGAGATGGAGAGGTTCAAATCAAAGATATAAGGGATGAGTAAGCAGTTGAAAGAGTTTAGTTGTGCCTTTCAACCGGAAGGATCGTCCTCTCCCCAGAGATCAAAGCAGTCATGTTGGCACCGACTCCAACCTCAAAAACACAAAGAGTCCTCAGTCACCTCCCAACATAATCTAGTCGATTTGAGAAAACATATTGAAGATCTCATGGCCACCGAATTGAAGCGCCCTAGTATAGACAAAGAAAACGCAACCTAACATGCACCCGGTCTCTCTCCTTTTGATCCTAAAGTCTCTACTGAGTCCTTGCCACCAGATGTGCTCCTCCCTCCTTTGGAGAGGTACAATGGTAGCACCTTGAGACCTAGGCACACTTTGTGATGGTTATGATCTCGAAGGATATATTAAACACAATTATGTGTAAACACTTTCCTACAATCTTGAAGGATAATGCCCTGACATAGTTCAATTTACTCCCTCCATTCAGCATCAAGAATTTTTCCTAAATCTTGCAGTAGTTTGAAGCCCATTTCGTAGTTAGCCAAGGAGCTAAAAGGAAGTTAACCTCCCTCCTGTCTCTGCGACAAAGGGATAACAAACTCTTAAGAGATTTCCTAGACAAGTTCAAGAACGAGATGATGAAAGTTTTCAGTTTAAACCATTTCATTGCACTAGAAGCACTGCTCACCAGTCTACGACCTTCAAGGATGAAGACTTCTATAACAAAAAATCATCCATTCACCATTCAAGAATTCTATGCTATAGCAGAAAAATATATATATCATAGCCGAGGAAGTTGAGGCATTTGATAAATGGCAAAACAAAGCAGGGAAAAGCGAGCGCAGTCACTCACCTTAGTGACCCTCACCCAAAAGAAACCAACTATGACCTCCTCCGCATCGTAAATTTACCAACTACACTCCCTTAAATGACATGCTCAGTTGATCTTAATGTAGATCGGGAACAAGTTTT
Organism: Dillenia suffruticosa; assembly: GCA_033439265.1. NCBI lineage: Eukaryota > Viridiplantae > Streptophyta > Magnoliopsida > Dilleniales > Dilleniaceae > Dillenia > Dillenia suffruticosa. The sequence continues at coordinate 8,869,552 of JAVTVX010000027.1, forward strand.
ACGTTAAATGGCCCCCATGTCTCCCAAGGGATGATTCGAAGAAGGACAAGACTCAGTATTGTCACTTCCATAGATATTACAGCCACCAAACAAATGAATGTAGAAAGCTAAAGGACGAACTTGAGTCTTGGCTTAGGATAGCAGACTCCAGAGTTTCATTAGCATAGAGCGAGAGAACAATACTCTTCAGAGTTCACGTGTGACAGCATAAGCAAATGAGTTAAACAAACCACCACTTTCGGGAGCTGCTCACAACTAAGCCAACAGGGTAATATTCAGATAGAAGGCACACACCCCTCTTTAGCATTATACTCTTCTAACGAAGCCTTTCCTACCCCTAAGCTGAACGGCCTGAATGGATACCCAACTTGTACCAATCTTCTAGAGGATCAAGGCACCTGCCTCTAAAAATGCTCTCGTAGCCCATGTTGAGAAAGGATAGAAGAAGAAAAGACCCATAATAAGCTTTAATGATGATGACAATATACCAGGGGTCGATCCAAACCACCACAACCTATTGATCATTACAGCCAAGATAGGCCGGTATACCGTAAAGAGGAACTTTATCAACTAAGGGGCAGGTTGCGATCTCCTCTACTGGGATGCATTCCAACAAATGGATTTTGATCACACACATCTTCAACCTTATGTTGGACCCGTAAAAGGACTCTCGGGCAAGTGGCTTTACCTCGAGGGCACAATCCCTCTTCTTGTTGCTCTTGGAACATCGCTTAATCATGTAACTACTGTAACAATGTTCAATGTGATCAAGCTACAGTTGGCCTACAATGCCATCCTGAGGCACCCTAGTTTGAACGTTTAAGAAGCATTATCGAGCACTAGGCATATGAATATCAAATTCAGAATACCTCTCAGAATCAGGACGCTCCAATATGACCCAAAGTCACTACTCTAGTCTAGTAACCTCTGGTTTTCATTTATTATCATTTTGTTTGCGACTCTAGGTCGCTGATTGAATAAGTTGATTTAGGTTTTATAGTTATTCCTACAATAACATTCTTCATTCATATGGTCTATTGCCTTTGCATAACATCATGATCGGAACAAGCACATGCAATCGAGAATAGCTCACTGGTACCAAATGCCCTCAAACATGTCACTGGTATGGGATGAAACTCTCGACCGGGTATATATAGTCTACTCTTTCAGCGGAATGACTTTCAACTCTCTCTCGGTGCAACACCAACAAGTACTCTTGGCGTAATGCCTTTCAACTCTCTTTTGGTGCAATGCCAATGAGCACTCACTGTGTAATGCATTTCAAGTCTCTCTTGGCGCAATACCAGTAAGTACTCTTGGGAAAATGCATTTTTACTCTTTTTTGGGGCAGTGCCGACGAGCACTCTCGGCGCAATACTTTCAAATTCTCTCTTGGCTCAATGCCAACAATTACCCTCAGCGCGATGCCATCTAATACTCTCTTTTGATGTAACGCCAATAAGCCCCACTTTCGGCACAATGTCACCTAACACTCTATCTTGACATCAATGCCCTCAAATGTATGGGAAACAACCCCTGACTAAGCAAACCTAGCCTACTCTTTTGGTTTAGCAACTGTAAAGAATTTGCACCCCCACTCTCTCAGCTCCATGTTTCACTGAAGTTTCATACTCTCTCTTTTCTCTCTACATTACATTTAGTAGACACCTTGGCAAAGCTGTAACACCGAAAAAAAAAATGGAATTAGGGCTTAAAGACCTAATTCTCCCTTCTTCTCTCTCTCTCTCACTTCGTCTCTTCCTCTCCTGCAGCAGCCGCCCACCGCCTCGCCATCCTCCCGCGATCGCCGCCGCTGCATCGCAGCTTGCCACCATCGCCTTCCTCCAACGATCGCCGCCACTACAATGATCTCCCGTGAGCACAACACCTCCGGCGCAGGGCGCAAGACACTGCGCGAGCCAGCGCGAGACGTGGCGTGAGCCAGTACACAACCCCAACGCGAGCCAACGCGCGACCCTTGCACGAGTACGGGCAAACCCAGCACGAGCGAGGGCGAGCCAGTGCGAGACCCCTGCTCAAGCGCGAGCCAGCGCGTGACCCTTGCGTGAGGGCGAGCCAGCATGCAACCCCTACGCGAGCACGCGTGACCCCAGCACGAGCGCGAACGAGCTCCAACGCGCGACCTACTGTGCGAGTGCACCCCAGCACGAGCACGAGCGCGCTCCAGTGCACGACCCACTACGCGAGTGTGCAATCCACTCGCGAGCTCGATCTAGCTCGTGAGCACGAGCCCTAGCCCGTGAGAGCCCGCCAAGCCGCGAAGCCCACTGCTGACCCACAAAGCCCACTGCTGACTTGCGAGCCCACTGCGGCCCACGAAACCCACTGCGGTTAGCAAGCCGGCCTGCGAGCTTGCGAGTTTGCGAGTTTGCAAGCCCACCAGCGGGCCATCCTGCTAGCCCGCCAGCCACTGGCCCTCAAGCCTGCGACAGCCTGCGAGCTCACAACCGGCTTTCCCCTTCGAGAGCTCACCTACATCTTTACTGCAGGTAATGACTATGATTTTGGTTGAAATTCTAGGGTTTGGTATTAGAAATTTAGTTGTTGCTAATATATTTCAAATTTGGAAATATTACAGGTTTTAAACCAATCCGACGGGCGAACGACAGCTAGATCTGAAATCCGAGAAACTCTAGGTGAGAGAAACGCACTCACTTCAAAGTTTGAATAAATTTTGTTGATTTTAGGTTGAATTTAAAATCAGAAATTATATATTTATTTGGAAATGCGTTAAATTCGAGAAAAATTAGAGAAAATGAGAAATATTAGAAATTTGATCATTAGTGAGCCAAATGATTCGAAATTTGATGAAACGAGAATTTAGAAATGATTGTGTGAATTAAGCTTATATTAAATTGGAAAGAAAAATTGAAAATCCCTTATTAGGGTTTTATTTGATATAAAATTTGATAATTTGATTACGTTTGTCTTTTGGAGACTCGAGAAGTCAATTGGATTGATTTGAAAAATAGAGAGTGGCCACCCTCCCTAAATAGGTGAGTGGAACTCTAATCTCTTGTATAAAATAGTAAAACGTGTTTTCTGTCATATTTTCGATAAAACATGCTTTTAATATGCATTGATTCGACGTATGATATTAAATCTCAAATCTGTTTTGTGATTACTGGAGTGGCTTGAATTATGTTTATGATGACTATGCATCCATGGTTTGAAATGAAACAAAAATTGTGTCATTATTTGAAAATTGAAAATTTCCTTTTTTACCGTTGCATTGATATGCTGTTTTGAAATGATTTGATGAAACGTATTAGCACGCAGATTTGAAATGTTTTGATAAACTATGTGGGTTGTATACCCACTAGGATGATATAATTTTACTTGTGGGACGTTGTGCCCTTGTGATACTATGATGATGACATTGATGATTCCGTAGTTACGAAACGCGTTTGTAGAGGCACGGGTTACCCGGATATACTTCTGCAGGAGGTATCCACAAACTTCATTGATTCTAAGAGCTATAGGCACGGCCGGTTGAACTCACGTAGGGGGAGAACGTGAGTGATGCCACCGTCTAGTACCGGGCGGGGTCCTATACACGATGATGAGTTAGCCCTAGCGAACTCATGGCCAACGTCGGGATAGAGAACGATTTTAAAGCCTATGCATGAAAAAACCCCCGATGCGTCTATCCTTAGTCATGGTTGACCTCTGCCAGGGTTATCTTTGACTTGCTCTACTATTATTTGATTTTTTAAATGGATGCATACATGCTTGTTATCGTGTGATTGATTTAATGATTTCAAATTGCTAAACATATCATGTTTTGCTGCGAAATGTAAATTTTTGTTTCAAATGATGTTATTTGATACTCCAATGGTTCACCCACACTATTTATGCTTGATATTACCCCCTTATTCACTGGGTATCTTCCCATGATCCCTCTCCTTTTCCCTCCTCAGATAGGATTATTGTTGTGCTGGAGCGACGCTTCAGATCTTAGAGATTTTGGTGGATTTGGGTGATATACGACGATGAGATTTAAGTTAAATTTGAAATAAGAATTTCGTACTTTGTTTCGACCCTGCGTGGTCTTGATATTGAGATCCGTAGTTGGCCGTGTATATTATGGGATGACTGTATAACTTATGGGCAGTTGTGTGCATAACTCTCGCTTTGGTTCATTTTACTTGCATTGAGGCAACTATAAGTGTTTTAAACTTTCTATTTGGGAAATGTGTTATACATTGTATAAACTTAGGTCCGTTCGGTATAGTGGCTGCTCATGTTCTAGTTAGACATGACAGTAGAGGTCTGTGACTAGAATTGTTAGAAATTTTATAGTCTTGCGTTATCCTGGATGTTTGGGGTGGAATTTGTTGATTTTGGAGAGACCAGGTGGCCATTTATTTAAATTACAAGTTGATTTTGAATATATAGGTTTGTTTGTATATGGAAAACTTTCGATTTATAGGGATGTTCTACCCGATTTTCTGTAGAAATATAGCTGGCATTCAGGATAACGGGCGGCTGCTCACGACCCCATTTCGGGGCGTGACAAAAGCTATGCCATCGAAGATTAGACTATGCAAATTAAGTCTAATCGCTATTATACTGATTTAGACATCCTAAGGGGAGCTAGTACCCTCGATACACAATCAAATAGGCAACATAAATGTGATCTAATCAAAAGTGTATCAAACAGATTGATTCATTCATCCGAACAAGAGATTCATAGCAGGAAAGATAGGATCAACTTTAACTAAGAAAGTATATATAGAAATAGATTAAAGAGAGAGAAACATCAAGGAACAGGGTTTGCGGCGAAGTAAGAGGAAGAAGGCCCTCTGATGCAAAGCCTCAAAGTTGGCTCGAAGGGCTACATCATCGGCATCTTTTTTGGCTACCTCTCGGGGGATGTTATTCGAACGAACATCAACATCGCTTGAACTCGGTGTTTTAGCCCCAACATCATCAGCACCGCAATCATGGCCTCTACCAACCTAGCCTAGCGGATGACCTCTTCGGTATATTGTAATGTCTTAGACAACCTACATTAGGTGTACTTATAGCTATTGTCTGCCTTTGCAATAGTCTCTCCCAGCTCGATGATCTTCTAATTGGTAGCAACAAGTTACTATTTTCACACCTGAGCTAGCTTTACAATGGCGTGCAATCTTGCCTCGTACACCTTCGCAACTACCACCAACCTTAACTGTTTAACCTCCTCATTTCTATTGTCTAAAGTAGCTCTAGTCGCTCTCTCCTCCTCCATTTCCTTCTCCCTTTGCACTGGAACACCATACAACCGGGAGACCTCCTGCTCATTTGTTTCATACGATATTCTAAATGCTTGATTAACTACTCCCTTTTTAGCTTTTGGAACTCGGCTAAAGTAATGGTCTACACAAAGCACATGGGTGTCTCATCGGCCCCAACAAGAGTATCCCTCTTAGTATCCACTCCCAAAATCTCAACACCAACTCTAACGAAGCCCTTATCAGTTCCTCCTTCCCTAACCTCCTCAAGAACTAGCATCGAAGATGGTAGAAAGGTTTCTTTTGGTTCAAAACCCTCAACTCTTTTGTAAAGGGGAGCCCTAACCATAATCAGTGAATCTCGTCCCACGGTTTCACCTACCCCCTCACTTAGGCTGGGCTATATCAGAGTCGTTCTCTTTTTCCTCCCCCAATGTCGAAATGGGGAGGGCATCACTTGATGGAGTATTTTGCACTGACGTGCTCCTTGCTACTTTAGCGTCCCTTTTGGCCTTTGGCCTTATGTATTTATCGGTGGTTACTTCGACGAGATCTCCGCCTCGATATAGGGGAGAACATCGATAAGCCTCATACTCCTTTTCCTAACCAAAGATGCCTTTCTATCTTCCTTCTCTCTTCCAATGGGAAGTTGGCTAAAGATAACATTTGTTCATCCAAAAGTGATTCTACACAAATGTACTAATCCTTTGCAAAGCAAAAACCTGCAACTAAATGCATGAGCCTAGAATGGCGGGAAGATCCGGGGTCCTCAGACCAAAGAAAGGTTCTTTCCTAACATTGGGCAACATCGACATTGATTTCCTACTTTCGTATCCAATTCTTGTCAATTGTCTCTTTATAGAAGAATTTTCATCCCAACTCTAATATAATTTGTAGGCAAAACCGGCCATCCATACAAGTCCCTATGGGGCACCTTTTCAAAACCAAAATGGAGGACAAAATCTCAAAATCAAACTTTAGCTGGTAAAAGCTTAATAAACTGGTTACCGCGATAATCAACTGCCAAACACTCGGAATTAACATAGTTCGAAAAATATTCCAACATGTCAAAACCCAAGTGAAGGGGGCAGGCGGAGACCATACTTCCCATACTGCTTATACATTGGCATACTCCCTACAAGTAGTCTATTCGTCCTATCCTTCTCTATCGGTGATGCCAAAAAATAATCATTCTCTAATCCCATGACATTAACTATTTCAGCCAAATCATCTTGGGATATCATGCTCTTGATGTCATCGATGCCAAGGTAAACACAAGATTTAGAACCCTTTGCCATGTAAGTTTTCTTTTACAAATCCTACTCTCTCCACAATCTCACAACCTTAATTTCGCAATTGGTGAAAGTAAAACGACGAGAGTAGAGCAATGACGATAGTTACAACTAATCCCAGACTATCTAAAAAGAGCCATGTCCCAGAAGATTCATGAAAATCGAAAAGGCACATATTGCATTTAATGCTCCATTTTCACGCCCATATCATTTAGTCAAAACTGTTTTCTTTTTATGACTTTTCGAGTTACTCAACCCTTGTTGTCTTAACTCTACTCGTAACACTATTTCATCAATCTAGCTTTAGGAGTGGGAGCAAATGATAGTACATGGATAGTCGAATACATTCTCAATCTCTCGGTAGGATGCTTTCTTGACCAAGCACTTTGGATTGTGCCCTTCCAGCCTCTCAGTCTTCCTCTCTCGATAAGCCAATTGTTCCTTCACCTCTCGGTCATTCCAATTCTCGGCCTCTAGCCCCTCAATTATCTCACTCCTCAGTAGATAGTTATCTCACTCCTCAATGGATGCGTTTCATTAGTACAAGAGTAATTCATTCCATTACGCAATAAGCACAACTTGAGATTACCTATTAAGGAAGTAAATCTCTAATGAATTTAAACCTTTCTTAATAGGATAGGAACTTCCCCTATTCCCAGGAAAGTCTTTCTCAATGAGGAAATAGATCTCAACAACCACTTCCAATTAAGCAAAGGATCTGCATGACAACTTGAACTTTCCTTAGCCGATGGGACTTTAAATCTCTTAGAGATCTTTGACTGCAATCCCAATAATCTCGAAAAATTCTTAACAATCTCTCCACAACAAAATTATGGTTCATACACCCCTAAACACATACATGACTTGCCATATAGGTAGGCTATATAATTTAGCACAAACAATCAACCAAGTATGTTCATGAACTCTATACTTCTCATATAGAGACAACACAAGGCTATCTTATGACTCTTCTCAGTCTGTTTTTTATTCATTCAAAAACCACTTTTTTGATTTAAGCACCAAATCCTTTCCTACCGGAGTTCCCGTTACAAAGGCTCTAAAGACTCCTCGACATTAGTCCCATGCTTGAGTTAGTGAAGTAGTTATCTATAGAGTAAAACGAACCTCCATCAATAAGGAACTTCCATTTCTGGTAGAGAACTTGAGGAAGCCATGGTCAACATGTTGTTGTAGCTTTGGTTCTATGGCAATCTCAAAAGGAGACCGTCCATTCTTAACAATATAGTTTTAGATATGTGATTTCACGTTTTCCCCGACAAGACATCGCAAACAATGACTGTCCAACCCCATAAGTCTCTATATTGTCTTCTAAAAATAGCTTACAAGTTTTGCCTCTTTATTGGAATGGAAACTATGGTCTTAGAAACACAATGTAAACTCACCAAAGAAGAGTTCGGCAACTTTTGATACATCTCATATATCCTCAAGGAGAACAAAATCATGAGATATATGCAAAAGAGACAAGGATAATTGCAAGTCCAGTTCTTGAACTACGCCTAAAATTCACAAATTAGTCCCTAAACTTCAAAATGCTACAATGAGGTCCTTAGACTTTCAAAAGTGTAACTAATGGGTCTCTCGGAACCAATCTGTCCATTAACTACTGATGTAGAGTAACGTGGTGTAGTAGCTGGACATACGGATGTTGACATGGCAATGCCAAGTCAGTACCCCAAAATATATTACTCTACCATATCAGCAAAAACTCTTCCCACCAAATCTATTGAAACCAATCCAGGTATGCTCTCTCTCTCTCTCTTCCCCTCCCCCTTACTTTCTGTCTCTCATGCGTGCATAGGGTCGCATTGCTGTTGGGTTTCAACGTAATTCGATGGACCTTGGCCTCCCGATGGCAGTGATTTTTCTTCTCCTCTTCCCTTTCCCTCTCTCATGTCTATCTCTCTCTCTCTCTCTCTCCCCCTATCTACAGATGCTTTGACCCTATGAAATGACTAGAGGGAGTGACTAGTTGTTTCTCATAATTTCTGAATATTTTTTGTATTCTAAGAGTTTACAGAAGAAGATAATGAATGCTGGTGTTTGATGGTTAAAGTAAAAGAGACAGAGAACACATAAAGTTTTTGTAGTGATTCCACCAAACTTGGTATACATCTACTCCCAGACTGCCTCCTAGATTTTTACTATCAATCTCATATTACAAACTTGACTACAGGTTCAAGTTAGAACTTTATACTGTTATTCTCAATACTACTAAACTCTCTCTCTATAAATCCAAGATCATGACTCACTCACTAGTTTCTTGAATTTCTAGTACGGGAAAGAATAAAAGATCTAAAATATGAGGTTTTACTCCTCAGATCAGATAAAGTTTGATCTTACTAAGAATTACACTTAAGGAAAATGAATGAGATGAAAAACAGAGTGTAATGACACGAGAGCAAGGAGGGTTGTGAGTAAATGTTGTTTTTGTTCGTTAGGTAAGCATTAACCCTTCTCTTTTCATCTCTTCGGTATTTATTGCTGAGTAGCAAAGAGCCGATATGCGGTGGTTGAGCTCGAACATTGGTCATTAATGTCTATCATTAAATGTATTCCAGTCGTTTTTCATTTTGTACTAATCCTTTATTTTCTTACCGTTGGCTCATTTTCTCTGGCCAATTAATTGAAGAACTTTTGCTGCATAAAAGTGTTAGCTTTTCACATTTTTACAGGTCGACAAATTTTAAAAAATATCGTCATAAATTTAAATTTCTATTCTATAATTCAAGAGCCATGTCGATATATTTGATAAACAAGTTGACCAGTTAAATTATTTCAAACATTTAGTCAAAAGTGTCAACCAATTCTTAGGAGTATTCGAATTGAACAGTGAAAGATTGACCCTTTAAACAATTTTATTAAGGAGGATATCAACATACTAAACTACTATATTTTAGAACAAATTGGTGGACTTGTTATACTTAAATTGGTCGACATATAATGGTGGACACGATTTTTGAAAACAGGTCGTTATAGAGAGAATAACTTATAAAGAGGCACGTCAACAACTTAACAGGCATGTCAACCAACATAACATTTTTACTAGGATGCTTGTCGACATGTGTATTAATGAGTTAACATGAGGCTTCAATTGGTGGACGTCTAAACTAAAATAGCTCGATAAGAGATTGACATGTCAATGTTGAAATTAAGTCAGGGTGACATGAGAAATATGTTGACCATTTTTATTGAACATGTCAACCAATTTGTATGTCAGGTTGATAGCTTTTTACTTAGGTTGACAAAGAGTAGTTCAGAGTGATTTAGTCATATTTTATGTCGACATAATATCAGACATGTCAACATAATGTTACTTAGAAAAATTTGGCGTAGCGTTATTCGGGTCGACAGGAAACTTGGAGCAGGTGATAAGTTTTTTGGTTTGATTTAGACTTTGCTCAATTGGTCGACACTTAACTTAAAATCGGTTGGCATTTAAGGATAATTAGGTCGACATGTATTTAGAACGAGTCAACATGCTTTTTTTCAGGTTATTAGCTTAGGGCATTTAGGTTGAAAAGGGATTTAGGCTAGTCAACATATTTTGTTTAATTGGTTGACCTAGGACTTAAAATAGGTTGAATTGGATAGATTCAAGCAATATCAGGTTGACATGAATTGACAACAGGTCAATATGTTTTGTAGAATTATGCTTTTTCATATTCTATTCTTCCTATTCTTCTTTTACTTTCTTACTTCAAATTCTTTTATCATTATCAAAACTTAATATATTCAACAATATCCCCCTTTTTTATGATGACAAAACCCTTACAAACTGCTATATACAATTTGAAGTGTGTAAACCTTTTTGAAGTTTTGATATTTCTAAGTTGTTTTAGATCCTCTTTAATCTTAGTGTTACGAGCCTCTAATCTAGCTTTTTCTTCCCCCCTTTTTGTCATCAACATAAAGGGTAGACAGATTTTAAACAAACGGGCAAAAAAATAGTCCAAGTTTAAGGTCATTAACCTATAATTAGAGAATAACGCTCTCTATTACTCCTTCTCAACAAGAGTAACATTATTCAAAATCCAACATTTCCCTATGAAAGTTCAAATTCCTCAAACAATCAGAATCCATTCTTAAATCAACTCCATAGTACTAGACAACCAGTCAAAATATATAAAGCTTTACTCCCTCTCAAAATAATCCAATCATAATAGGGTTCAAATGTAAAAGAAAGTGGGATGCACATTCAACTACACCTATCCCAGTTTAAATATAAAGCATAGCAAAGTTTAAGTATGAATTTAACTATACTTAATTAGTAGTCAGGTTCCATCCAATATTACTTCTACTCCCCCTTAATTAGTTACCTTACTCTAAAATCATGATGAGGTCTCACATATTATATCTACCTCATATTATTTTCAGAATGAGACTGACCATATCTTAAATCATGCAATAAAGTAGAAGACTAATCATAGAATAGGTAGAATGAGACTAAGTAGTATAGTAACCAATTTTCTTAAACAGACTTATTGAAGTAACAGAAAGACTAAATATTGGGTTTAACAAATTTGTAAAAGATTTAGGAACACAAATAACATACGATAAGTAAACTAAGAGCTTCAATGCAATAGATAAAGTAAACCAAAGTATCAGAATGTTTAAGGTCACAAGTACTAAGCAGACACAGAGTATAAAGTACTAAGTTCAAATAAGTCATCAGCATGAATGTTTAAAGCTACTATAAGAACTAAAATAAAATAGACAAAGAGTGCATAATTAGAAGAGGCCAAGTAAATAAAATAACTCCAGTAAAGTACCAAATCACCAATAGAGGAATGGATCAGTATGAATGGGGGGCTTAGGATCACGTGAGGTCTTTCCTTTGCTAGAGGATTCAATCTTCTTCTCCAGCCTTTGTATCTCCATGCTGATCATGAAATTGTATTGAATTTGCCTAATATTTCATTCCAAAGCTTCACGCTTTGCTCAATGCTTCCTAACTTGTCCCAAATCATTTCGAGAGTAATCGGCTCAGAGCTGGAAGTGTATTCAGCATGTACATTCATGTCTTCCCCTCTCTCCATACTTGCTACTTCTTGGTTTTCCTATACCAATTATTCTAATGATTTTTTTCCTTTGCCATCATCTTTTCTAATCCATTCTTTCTCACTATTGCATACCCATTTTGCTCTAAGCATAGATGATGCACTAATCTTATTCTTTTCATTTAGTTCAATCTAGAGTTTGAATCTAAAGCCACTCAATAGAATGAAACAGTATTAGAGATCATGCTAGCATAAGGCAGAAGAGCATTATCTGATCTATGTGCAGCTATCATAAAGTGAGGAATAATGAAATGTAGTTCAGTTTTCTCTTTCATGATGAATGCCATTAACCAGAAATCTTCCCTAAAATAGTTGTATAGTTCCCACCTCTAAGTCTAATCACATGAGTAATACTCAGATGCAGAATCCTCTCATGAAATGCTAAATCTATGGCATTTGTATGACCATAGTCATGCTAAGATCATCGAAAACTTTCCTAGCATTTTCTAAGTAATCCGACACCATGTATGGCTTACATTTATCATAACCAACCTAATTCAACGTATTTTCTTCACCAATGAATCTAGGAGTCACTTCAATGACCTTTCCATTCAAATACGTCCTAAATGCACATGCCACAAATTGATTATTCAAGATAATTCTTGTTTTACTCTCATCTCCATAACTAATCACTTCATATTGTTATAGAAAACTTTAATAGCCTTCTCATGGATGTACTTATTAGGAAAATGAACTAATGTGGACATTCCAAGGTGAGTTGTTCTTCGTATTTGAAGTTGACCCTTTTTAACAGTACCCAATCGATCAACCTTTCTTGATTGATTTTCTACCGAGAGAATATCTTGTTTTATAGATTGCATTGGTCGAGAGTTAGAAAATCTTAATTATTAAACTTAGTAGATTCATTCTCTAATTGCCATGACGAAAAAGGTCGAGTTGAGGAAGGTCTCGTAGTTGCAAGCTGGTTGGAAGATGATGCTCTGGATTTTGGGGCCATTGGGATGATTTAGGGTTAGGATTTTGTGATTTGTATCTTGGATTGACTGAGGAGTGGACGGATTCAGAAGTTAATTAATGAATTAAAAGATTAGGGAATTAGGGTTTCAAAAAGGAATTCGCCCAAAAAGGGTGCGTAATTCAAAATGAAGAGAGAGACGGATCGATGTAAGGACCGTTTGTATTCCTTTTTGCATGTCACGAGCCAACATGTTTTCATGCATGTCGACCTGTTTTCAAAGTATGTTGGTCCCTTTAAAATCTATGTGGGTCAACAAGGTTTTACATATGTTGACCTGTTTACTATTTCAGCATGTGTTGACATGTTCGCATACAGATTGACAAGATTGTATTTGATTGTGATTTTTCATATTCTGCAGTTATGGGTCGACATCATCTTTAAAGTTAATGCTTAGGGGGTCAACATATTCCTTTGAATTTGTTGACATTTTTTTTTAAATTTGTCAACCAGAAGTTCAGTTTGTGCAGATCCTCAAATACTCTGTTTTTTAGTTTTCTTATTCATTTCTTTATTTCTAGCATTCCTAATTCTCTCCTTAACTTATAAAATCTATTTTTGTCTAATAGGTTAGTGAAAATGTCAACAATTTGTTTTTGTGTATCTATATACTCAAGAATTATTCCATTTTTAAACACATGGCCTTTGATGAAAGTGTTGTCTTACTTCAATAAGTTTGTTCAAGAATGATATGTTGGATTTTTGGTTAAATTTATTGTACTCGTATTGTCATATTTTATGGGAATACAGTCAAAATCTATGTCAAAATCCTTTATTTGATATTTGATATATAATATTTGTGCTATTCATTGCCCAACAAACATATATTTTGCTTTGGTGGTTGATGAAGTCACACTATTTTGTTTTTTGGAAAACCATGATACCAATATACTTTCGAAGAACTGACAAGTATCACTGGTACTTTTTCTATCTAATTTACAGCTTGCAAAGTTTCTGATGTGCAATTTTTAAATCACAAATTTAGGCAAGTATACCCTATTCGAATGTTATGTATAATGATGAGTTCAATTATCGTTCCCATGAGAATATTTTATATTATCAAGTATAAATAAATCTAATCTAAATTGGACAGATAGAATCGAAGTTGCAAAGATATTAAAGAAAACTAAAATCAAAATATAAAATCCTAATTCGATAAAAAACTCTAATTTGATAAAAACTCTAAAATATCGATTTTATCTATTTTAATCTTTTATACTGTTGAATCTTTTCGCTCTCTAAGTTCATTGGTTAATGAATTATTATTGATGATGACAAATTTCACTAAATTAGATTTATCCGATAGTCATAAATAAATCTCTAATTCGACTAACCAAAACTCAATAATCATGTAATTTTGATTAAATCGAATTATATTAAGTTCTAAGGACAATCTGTAATTGAGAGTTTCCCCTAAGTCTCTATACATGAAATTAATTCAATGGCCATACTCATAATCTCATTGGATTTTATTGTTTGAACTAATCTTATGCAATTATATTGGTCATATATGAATTCAATCTCAAATTATCAAAACATCGGTTTCTAAAACGTTTGAAGTATTAAATTCAACAATAAAATCTTATCAAATAATAACTATACCAATAAAACTCAAGTGAAATAAATAAATCAAATCATGTAATTAATTAAAAATAAAATTTATCAAGTCTTAGGAACAAGAAAATTAACTAAATATTGAAAAGGAAAACCAACAAATAAAAGAAAATATTACAACCCTTCTTTACACGGTATATATGTAAAAGACGTGAGGAGGTGGCTGCTAGGGTTTGAAAATTGGTAGAGGAATGAGAGTGGAAGGTGTGAATGAGTTCCCACGGCTGCTAGCAATACCATATATAAAACTAAAACCCTAAAAAAATTTAGAAATTTGGCGCTTGACTTTTATTCGGAAACTTCCTTTTACTGTATGATAATGATCTCTAACTTTCCCAAAGCTTGAAACTTCTCTTTTCTTGAATTTAGAGATTCCTAAAATCGTTAATAACTGAATTCCGAAAATATCTCCTTAAGGTGCATGTTAGTAGTTTCCTTTTTCAGCAAACTTCCTTTTTTTAGCACTACAGTAACTTCAGGTGGACATGCTCCTGCCTAGATTTGTAGCCCTCAAAGTCTTCTTTCAATGCCGTAAGAATCACCTTAATCGAATATTGGAGTAAAAAGTTATACCAAAAATACTAACAACTGTTTGTTTAATCAAATTTTAGAAAATAAATTCAAAATTTTCTAAATCATTAATCACGAAATTAAATCAGTGTAATATCATAAAAAATGATTTAAATTAGCACTAAAACACATAAATAAATGCTAAAAAAATATAATTCAATTGTATAAAAAAATATTGATATCATCTGCATCTGAGAAGCCATATAACTAAAAATTTGAATATTTGTCATACCAGAGACCAAAGTTAGTAGTATCTTTAAGGTATCTAAAAATTCTTTTAATGCTATCAAATGAGATTCTTTTAAATCTGATTGAAATTTTACACAGAAACATATGTTATATTATATGTCTAGTATAGAAACAGTAAAGTATAAAAGCGAACCAATCATATTTTTATATAATTTTCAATAAATTGATTTGTCATTTTCATCTTTATCGAGTTTAATACTTGTGCTCATCAGTATGACATTCCCTTTGGATTCATTGAAGCCAAACATTTTGATTAGTTCTTTAGTATATTTTGATTGGGAGAATAATATATTATTTTTAGATTGTTTGATTTGAAATCCTAAAAAATAGTTTAATTCCCCCATCATACTCATTTCGAATTTTCACTATATTCTTTTTGTAAATTCCTTATATATTTCTACATTTGTTCCTTCAAAAATTATATCATTGAATTTTTTCTTTCTGTCTTTTTACAAATAGTGTAGCATCAACTTTTCCTCTGGAGAAGTCATTTTCAATTAAAAAAATATTCAATTTTTCATACCAAACTCTAGGTGCTTGTTTCAATTCGTATAAGATGTTGGTTAGTTTGAAAACATGTTCCGGATATTTTGCATTCTCATATCTTGGGAATTGTTCTACATATACGATTGCATTTAAGTAACCATTTAGAAAGGTACTTTTAACATCAATTTGAAATAATCTGAACTTCATATAACAAGAGAAAGCTAACAACATTTTGATAACTTCTAATCTTATCACCGGAGCATATGTTTCATCAAAGTAATTCCTTTTTCTTGACTGTATCATTTTACTATCAAATTTGCTTTATTTCTTATGATTGTGTCATGTTCATCAAGTTTATTTCTGAATACCCACTTAGTTTTAATTACAGATTGATCTTTCGGCATAGGAACTATATTCCACACTCCGTTTTTTTCAAATTGATTTAATTCTTTCTGTATAATCATTATCCAATTTTCATCTCTTAAATCATCCTTTACATTTTTTAGTTCTATCTTAGATATGAATGTCATATATTCACATTGATTTTGTAGTGTTGATCTAGTTCTGATATCTGAACTTGTACTACCTATTATATTCTCTATGTCGATATCTTTTCTAATAAGAGGATATTTAATTTCTTATTCTTGATGAGTCTTTTTCTTCTCTTCTTGTTCTTGTTCTGCTTCAGTTTTTTTTTTGAAAATTTACATTTTCTGTGAGTTCCAATTCTTTAAAGTGCTCTATTAAATTTTCATCATCAAAATTTCTTTTGTTTAGTTCATTTATCAAATTCTATGTGTATTGATTATTTAACTATCATTGTTATTTTATTGTATATTCTATACGCTTTACTTGTGATTGAGTAACCCAAAAATATTCTTTTGTCACTTTTAGTATCAAAATTTCCTAAGCCATCTTTACCGTTATTCAGAATGTAACATTTGCATCCGAAAACTTTGAAATATTCTATATTGAATTTTCTTCCTTTACAGAGTTCATATGTAGTTTTCTTTAAAATAGGTCTAATTAGAGCCTCATTTGGAATGTAACAAATGGTGTTCACTTCTTCTATCCAAATGTATTTTGGCAGATTATGCCCACAGACTATAATTCTATCCATTTCTTCCAACGTTATGTTTTTTCTTTCTACCACTCCATTTTGTTGAGGTATTTTCGGGGGTTGAAAAGTTGCGATCAGTATCTTGATCACTACAAAATTTTTCTATAGTTTAATTTCAAATTTTTTCCCGTGATCACTCCTAATACTTTTGATTAAAAATCCCTTTTTATTTTGAATTTTTCTACATAATTTAATAAATGCTTTACTTTCTTCTCTTTTTTAACTAAGAAAAGTACCCAAGTGTATCTGGAAAAATCATCGATAAATCACAAAACTATAGTGTTTTGCTCTTAAACTTCGAGTTTTAGTAGGACCGAATAAATCTATGTGCAAAAGCTCTAGAGGTCTGGTAGTAGACACCATGTTTTTGCGTTTGAAAGAGGCTTTGGTATGCTTTCTTTTCATACATGCCTCACTTTCATACTAGCTTGTCCTAACTTTCTATACCACAACCAAGAGTTGTTTTAATTTACTACAACTAAACAAGATTCGTTTTTGGATTCTGACTGGCTTAAATTTATCACATAGATGTTTCCTCTCCTATAACCAATAAATTTAATGCATTTTGGAAATTTTGTCAATGATAGAGCAGATATTTGAATAAAAAATGACTCTATAATCTTTATCACACAATTGACTAACACTGAGTAAACTAAATTTAAGATTAGAGACAAGAAAAATATTTTGAATTGAGTGTCAATGGACTTACCTCTAATATTGCCTATGCCGATAATTTTTCCTTCAGAGTTGTTTCCAAAAGCTACCTTGCCTCCTTTCTTTTCTCAAGCGAAGAGAATTTTAAAATATCTCCAGTTATGTATTTTGAGTAACCACTATCAATGTGTCATACTGACTCTCTAGGTGATTCTTTTGATTTCAAACATATCTGAAAAGAGAATCAATCACACTTTTGTCTTTGTTACCCACATGTTTTTAGGTCTGACTGAGTTAGTTCTCATTTGATTTTTAGACACCCATTTTATATTTATTGCAAAGGAATTTTTAAGCTAGCAAACATTAACTGAGTGTCCATTTTTTAGATAGTAGGTGCATCTAAGATCACTAGACCTTATATTCTTTGTAGTGACCAAAGTGTTTTTCTTTAGTTTGTAGTTGTCTGATTTGTGACCAAATTTCATGCATGTATAGCACCTTTGATGTTTAACAACTTTTGAATTGGGTGTGAAAAACCTATATATCTTTTTTTGGGTCTGAATTGGATTAAATCCTAATCTAGCCTTATCAAAGACTGCTCTTTGAGTTCTTAGGATGACATTTAGTTTTTCTTGACTCTAAATGAATTTCATTAAAATGCCACTTTGCCTTATATTCTTCTCTTTTTGTACGTTTAACTCATTTCTAAGACTTTTATTTTCCTTTTCTATTTTAGAATACTCTATTTTGTTTTCATTCTTTTCATTGAGAGAATTATAATGTAATCGACTGAATTTTTCTTTTTCACTTTTTATTTCTTTACTAAGTTCAATATTCTTTTGTTCTAGATTGGTATTTTTGTCTCTTAATTCATTAGTTTCGATTTTAATTCTTTATGATTCTTTTTCAAGTTCAGATATGTTTTTCTTTAATATGCTATTTTTTATTTTCAATATTTTTTATTCCTTCAATGATTCAAGTAGTGCTTCATGCAATTCACATGCAGAAAAATTATTCTTATCAGAGTCTAAGAAGGAAGAGCAAAAAGTTGAGATTACCTCATTGTCGGCGGGCTTTTCGATGGCCATAAAACACAAGTTGGCTTGTTTTTCTACATTTTCGTCTTCACTGGAACTTGAGTCCTCATCGCTTCAGATAAATAGAGTCTTTTTCTTTTTCTTCTCTTTTGTTTCCTTCTTATACTTTTTATCATCCTTGAGGATGATCTGCTCTTATATGTTCTAGTATCTTGCATTCGTAGCATTTGATTTCCTATGTTCTTTCTTGCCTTCTGAAGTTTGACTTGCTTCTATTTCTCCTTCTCATTATGAATTTTTTTGAATCTCTTGGCTAATAGAGCTTCCTCTTCCCCATCATCTTCACACTCTAAATGAGATGAATTTTCATCACTCTCAGCTTTGAGAGCTACTCCCTTTCCTTTTTCCTCTCTTCTTGGTTTTTTCACATTTAGTTTCATTTCATGTGTAACTAGCAAGCCCACGAGTTCATCCATGGTTAAAGTTTCAAGATTTTTTGATTCTTCGATTGCAGTAACCTTAGGTTCCCATGATTTTAGTAGGCTTTTGAGAATCTTGTCTATCATGTCTTCTTATGAAATTCCTTTTATAAGCAGCCTTAATTCATTTGTCACTTTATTAAATCTTGTCATCATTTCACCGGTGGATTCTCCTTCCTTCATCTTGAAAGCTTTATATTTTTGTTTCAGTAAACTGATTTTGCTTTTGTAAATTCGATTGGTGTCTTCATAAGAGTTTAAGTCTTTCCCAGATTTCTTTGACTATGATGCATGAGGAGATTCGATTATAGTCATTGACGCTTAGAGTAAGATGAAGGAGACTGATAACTTTGCTTTTGACTTGATAAGCCATCTTCTGTTTTGCTATCATGTTTTTCAGCTTTACTGGTATACGTACACTATCGATTTCTTCAGTTAGACATTCAACTCATTCTTCAATAATTTCCCAGGCATTTAGATCTTACGTTATAATAAAGTTGTGCATCATTTGCTTCCAATAGCTGAAATTGCTTCCATTGAAAAAGGGTGGACAGTTTGTTGAGCATGCTTCAGTTGGTATGCTATCTCCATTTATGGTGATTTGGATCTTTGGTATTGAAGCTGTTAGGTTTTTTACTGATACACCTACTCTTATACCAATTGTGAAACAAATAGAGGGGTGAATAGTTGTTTCTCATAATTTCTGAATATTTTTTGGTAGTCTAAGAGTTTGCAAAAGAAGATAATGAATGATGGTATTTGATGGTTAAAGTAAACGAGATAGGGAACACATAAAGTTTTTATAATGGTTCCATCAATCTTAGTATATCTCCATTCCTAGACTACCTACTGGATTTTTACTATCAATCTTAGATTACAAACTTAATTGTAGGTTTAAGTTGGACTTTTATAGTATTATTCTCAACACTACCCAACTCTCTCTCTAAATCCAAGAATGTGACTCACTCACCGGCCCCTTGAATTTCCAATGTAGGGAAGAGTAAAAGATCTAAAATATGAGGATTTACTCCTCAGATCAGACAAATTTTGATTTTACTAAGAATTACACTCAAGGAAAATGAATGAGATAAAAAACAGAGTGTAATAACATGAAAACAGAGAGCAAGGAGGGCTGTGAGTAAATGTTGTTTTTGTTCATCAGGTAAGCATTAACCCATTCACTCTTCATCTCTTTGGTATTTATTGTTGAGCAGGAAAAAGCCATTATATGGTGGTTGAGTTCAAACGTTGGCCATTGATGTCCATCACTAAATGGATTCCGGTTGTTCCTCATTTTATACTGATCCTTTATTTTCTTACTGCTGACTCATTTATTCTGACCAATTAATCAAAGAGCATTTGTTGCATAAAAGTGTTAGTTTTTCACAAATAGAGATTGGCAATCAAATTAGACGAGATTACCATTATATTCAGACCATTTTTATTTTTGAGTTTTGAAGGTACTTCTTATAGGTCAACAAATTTAAAGAAGACATCAACTCAAATTTAAATTTCTATTCTATAAGTCAAGAGCCATGTCAACATATTTAAGAAACAGGTCGATCAATTAAATTATCTCAAATATTTAGTCTAAAGTGTCAACAAATTTGTGATTATGTGTCGACTAATTCTATGGAAGTATCTGAATTGAATAGTGATAGGTTGGCCCTTTAAACAATTTTCTTAAGGAGGATGTCGACATACTAAACTACTTGGATCATCATAGTCTTGTTTTAGAACCAATTGATGGACTTGTTATACTTAAATTGGTTGACATATAATGGTGGGTTGACACGATTTTTGAAGATAGGTTGTCATAGAGAGAATAACTTATAAAGAGATATGTCGACAACTTAACAGGCATGTCGACCAACTTAACATTTTTGCTAGGATGCTTGTCAATATGTGTATTAGTGAGTCAACATAAGGTTTTAATTGGTGGACCTGTGAACTAAAATAAGTCAACAAGAGATGGACTGGTCAACATTGAAATTAAGTCAGCTTGACATGAGAAATATGTTGACCATTTTTTTTTGAACATGTCAACCAATTTGTATGTCAGGTTGACGGGTTTTTACTTAGGTCAACAAGGAGTAGTTCAGAGTGATTTAGCCTTGTTTTATGTTGACATAATATTAGGCATGCCGACATAATGTTACTTAGAAAAATTTGATGTAACGCTATTTTGGTAGACAAGAAACTTAGAGCAGGGCAACATGTTTTCTGGTTTGATTTAAGCTTTACTCAATTGATCAACACTTAACTTAAAATTGATTGACATTTAAGGATAATCAGGTTGACATGTGTTTAGAGTGGGTTAACAAGCTTTTTATCAGGTCAATATTTAAAGATACTCAGGTTATTGGCTTAAGGCATTCAAGTGGACAAGGGATTTGCGTAGGTCAACATGTTTTGTTTAATTGGTCGACCAAGGACTAAAAATAGGTTAACATGAATAGATTCAAGTAAGATCAGGTCAACATAAATTGACAACAGGTCGACATGCTTTGCGGAACTGTGCTTGTTCAGATTCTGTTCTTCCTATTCTTTTTGTACTTTGTTACTTCAAATTCTTTTATTATCATCAAAACTTAACATACTCAAAAGACCCATTTGCAAAGCTTCAACCCATAGTAATTCAATGAACTCTAAGATAGTGAAGATGGGATTAAATTTATCTTGCAGGAAGAGGAGATGGATTTTCCTCTTTGCTGCAGATTTAAACTCATATGCAATCTTAGGTAGGAATCTTAGACTTTTCATGTTGATAGAATTGGCCTTTCAGGAGATGGGTCAAATGACTCTCAGTTGAGAAGTAAAGAGAAAGAATTTTAGTAGATCACGCAGATTTTATCCTCAATAACCAACTTGATTTTTTGGGATTTGTAAGAATGAGGTGGGGATGGATCTTTTTGTTCGGGCCATGGAATGGGGTGATATTAGTTTGAGAGGGTCGCTGGATAACCTCGAAAGGACTGTGGATTTCTTGGAATGCTTGCACATTTTTAGGTAGATTGTAGAGATCATTAACATGGCACATTTATAAGGAGTGGTTGTTCATAATGTTGGCCTTCTTGTTTCTTCATGTCCTCCTTCAATCATGGGTCCTTCATTGAGTCTACATCTTGCTCGGATTTTGTTTCCATTCATTTGAAGATGGGTTAAACTGCCATTCAGTGGATACAAAGTTTGCTTCTCCATTACCTCGAGAATTGCGTAGATAAAGTAGGATTGAAATCGAGCAAGTGGAAGGAAAGAAGGTATCATTTCCAATGAAAAAGATATTGCTTATGGAGAGCCACTTGTATACTAGTCCTGCGGATTCTTTAGATGGTTCAAGTTCTTGCACTTCCGACATATATCGTTTGGGGGTTCTCCTTTTTGAGGTATGTTTATACAATGCATCTTTTTCCAATTTTTAGATTTCTTTATGTATTTGGGTGTGTTTTGTTTTGTTTAAACCATTTTGCATGTCTTGATTCTTAGCAATTCTACACATTTAGCTCGACAGAAGAAAAGAGCAGAACTATGTCTAGCCTGAGACATCGAGTTCTTCCCTATCAGATGCTTTTGAAGTGGCCAAATTAGGCTTCCTCTTGCTTGTGGTCACTGCACCTTGAGCCAAACAATCGGCCAAAAACGGGGTAACCTCTCATTTTTTTCCCAGTGGACGGGCTATGGCAAAGCAGAGTGATACAAGCTCCACATAGCCAAATCTCTCTATCCATCTCCAAAACTAACCCTTTCCATAACTAGAACAGCTCATCATAGAAATTTTTATGCATTGTCTTATCCAAATAAATAGCAACTGCAGTGCTCACAAACAACTGGATAAAATCACCCACAAGTCTCCTACCCTTCTCTTGCAAATGCATTGATCCATTTGGGAATAGACCCTTCTAATTCAAAATCAAATTGGTTCAAATCATTTTCTGAAAAAAAAAATGCCATAACCAAATTCCTGGCAAAACTCCCAACAGCGATGGAAGCAAAACCAGACCCGACAGTTGAAAAAAGCTTATCTATCACTCTGTTGGAGAAACCATTGGTAGATTCTCTAGAATTTCACCGTCAACTTTTGACTCACACCGGTATGCTCTCAAAACCCCAATTGTCAAAGCATACATAACCCTACTTAGGGTTTCGGAGAACTTATCCAAGTTCGTGATCTTGGAAATTTGCTTCAAACTATTAGGAATTTGATCTGAATCAGATTAGAGAAACTCTTTCATGTCCTTGGAAATGACTCTAATTGTCTATGTTGAAGTACAGTGGCAATGCGACTGAGAGAGAGAGAAGTGTTTTTTTTTCAACCAATTGGGGGAAGAGTTTTTTGCTTACGTGACACTGCCACATCAACATTTTGGTTACGATGCACTGCCATGTTAGCATGTTCTTGACTTGACAAAGTAACGTGTTTTGGGTTGTTGACTTGATATTGTCATTAGTATTCGTATATTCAGCTATTACGTTATATTATTCTATATCAGTAATTAATAGACAGACAGTGTAACTGTATTAATAATAGAAAAACTAATCAGTTACATTGTTAAAAGTTTGAGGACCTTTTACGGTATTTTGAAATCTAATGACTAATTTATGAATTTTAGATATAATTTAAGAGCTGAACATGCAATTATCCCGAAATAGATATGTTGAGCCCAGAAGCGTCATGCGTGTGGCCCTTTGAAACTTCACTGACGCAGCATTGATTGGAGACATCTTTTCAACATCATGCAGAATCACGAAGGACGTCCACAATCAATTTGCTTCGATCAATGCTGAAATTCGGAACAACACAGTCATGAATTCAAGTTCTTTTTGACCCTTTGTCAATCCTGATATTTTCATACTGAAATTTGGCTAAATTGTGGGTTCATGACCCATTTTTAATTTCATTCTCTCTTGCCACCACGTGTAAAACTAGGAGGATTTTGACCAATTTTATAAATACATATTTCTCTTTAAATTTTATTAAATTGTGTATTTATTATTTTTAATTTATTTATATTTCCTTTTATTCTTTTATTTCAATATTTAAAATAATTGTGAAACTTAATTTAAAAATTGATTTTTTAGTACTTATTTTTTTATTTTTAAAATTTAAATATAAAATTTTGATTAAAAAATTTAATTTTACGTGAATAGACTATATTGCTAATTTAGTTATGTTTCTTCATAAAAACATACATATATTATTATATATACATGTAATGATATCGTGCTTTTCAAACGTAATATCAGTGTTTCCATTATTTTTTTTAAATTAATGTCGTGGTTTGGGATGCGAGATAGGCAAGGGCGGCATAAAAAAAAGGGTATCTTGCCCAGGAAACTTATACAAACGCAGTGCATGGGTGCTCTCGTTTGTTTCTTCACTGGCTCTCACAACCGGGACGGTATCGAATTTTGGATCTTCTGATTTGCACTCAGTGACAAATAGGGTGTCTTCCCCCGCATTCGATTTGCACCCAGCGATGTCCAATTGATCTTCCCCCGCATCGAATTCCTCCAACGGCATCGATAGCAGCAACCGCAATAGTTCGTGGTGGAACAAACAGGGAGTCTTTGAATTGGCCACAAGTCCATCGTAATCAAGTTTGGTGATGAATCGTGTCGAAACGCAGCTTGGTTTCGGCCGGAAGTGACGAAACAAAGGAGACGAAATTGAAGGCCATGAGGAGCAATTGAAAAGATCGGTCTGGATCCAGATTGGCAGCACCTGTTCAATATTCCCCGGCAATTCATCTTCATCTCCGGCGACGTCATCGGCGGCACATTGAATGACTTCTGAGCGAAATATTGTCGCGGCCTTAAACCGGGACATTGATATCGCGGTCCTAAACCGCCACATTGATTTTTTTCTTTTCTTTTTTTTTTAACGATGGAACATTGATGTGGAGAGTGCTACGTTACTATTTTTTAAGAAAAAATACAACGCTATTTAAATAATTTTAATTAAAAAAATATATTATCTACATAAAAAGCCGAACAATGTACCTAATTAACCCAAAATAAAAAAAAAAATTAAAATAAGCCGAATACAAAAAAATTTCCCTAAATAACCTCAATTTGTCGGGTGTGGAAAAAGCGACAAGTTTAGTCGCGTCTTAGAAACGTGGCGTAGATTGGCCGCGTCTTGCAAACACGACCAAGATGGCCGTGTCTAGTAGACGTGGCAAACCCACGGCAAACACAAACTAGCCCAACCGGCCCGTTGGCCAACGGGTCGGCCCGTTGGCCAACGGGTCGACCCGCAGGCCAATGGGCCAAAACATATTACTCAGACAGATCCAATATATCATCGATATATGTGTTAGGCAAAATAAAAATCTGAGTTTGAAAAACCCTTTGGCCCAATGGATCCAACCCATGACTTAGCGGGCCCATCCGTATCATCCATATATGTATTCGACTATTCCAACATATCGAATTTGCAGACCCAAACAAATAAATGTATTTTCTGAATAGTTAATGAAAAATAACAATTTAAAAAAAAAACTAATTTCTTATAAATAGAACAGAAATGAGAAACGAAACAAATAAAATCGAAAAAATAAACATATATAAGTGAATTGAATTATCATTAATATAATATAGGATACAAAGTACATAATATGTAACTAACGTCGTCACCGTCTTCTTTTATCATAATATCTAACATCTAAATCTCTCATAATATCTATAGTGTCGTCCTTAGATAGTAAACTCAGATCATGTAATTGTGTGATTTGGGACGGTCCTACGTTACTAAAACGTGGAGGGGAAACATGGTACATCTTCGGTGTATCATCTCTCTGAAATTGTGTCTGTCCCTCAACTATACGAATGCCCCTCTGTGGGGTGTCAGGAGTAGAGAAATGAGGGAACTCAAATATTAGTGTGTAGAAAGAAAATGAGTCCTCAAACGTATTGGAAGGTCCTGCGACGTCCTCTAGATGTTGAGATGGAAATGATGCATCATGAGACGATGGTCTCGGACGTGGTCTCGCTCGGCTCTGTCGAGGTCGATGCTCCTCGTCACCTCCCTCAACACGACCTCTAAGGTGTCTAGGTCTCAAAAGATATGCCATGTCATCACTCAAAGCTGACATGGCTGTATCCGCCGTTTCACGGATATGAACATCCTCAGACTCTTCTCAAATCTGATGCAATGAATCCCACTACAAAGATCTCGATACATGTTAGTTAAACAAAAATAAATTGATATAAAATAATTGATATAAATAGAAAAATTAAATTATACACTTACCACATATCCCAAACAAGTTTCATGCCGACCAATAAATATACGAGAGATGAAACGATACCATGCGGTATAAGAAAGATGGACAGTGGGTCTAACTGACGTGTCAATAGGGACTAGATGATTGCGTCGGTGAGTCCAAATCTCGATGTAACCGGCATGCTCAACTGACCAATCTGTCTCCTGTGAACCATGTGTGTTGTCTCGTATAATCGATTCTCAGTATCGCAGTGATCCGGAATGAACTGAAATCCTCCGTACTAACGATCACTTGATCTGGAAAGTGCCACTCCATAATAGAAAAACAGATAAGTGGGATGCGGATATGCCAAATATCCCTACCCTCGTGACAATAATCGGGGAGGGAAGATAACACGTCCTCAGTGTAAGGCTGCCACACGATGTCATCGCTCGTCAGTCTATCTAATGCCTCCCTATACATGGTCACAATGTGTGTAGGAAGGGAAGTGACATCAAAATCCGTCATCCACCGCAAAGCTAATGTCGCATCCCCCTCTACATATAAAGATCGCCTAATATGAGCTTTACATGGAAATCTCTCCCATGCCCAAATCTGTAAAAGAATCAGAACCCCGTAAATCTCATGCGAGTCCATGTGCGAGGCTATACAAAGCTGTCTATACAAATAAGCCAAACACGCAGAACCCCAACTACAATGACTAGAGTAATCTAAATCATCTAATGCTAATAAATACTATAAATGTATATAATAATCACTCTTATTAGAAAACAAAACACCCCCAATCAATAGTAATATATATCCTCGTGTCCATCGCAAAATATGATCATAATATGCATTGTGGGGCAAGTCGCCAATGAAATCTGACAACCACGGCATACTCAATGAATGACCTTTAAAAACCGAACGATGATGGATAACACCTAATAATCTCTGACACAACGCAACCTACGAGAAACCCGTAGGGTAACTGTAAGCTCACCATGACGCATATGAAATATGTATGTCTCCTGCCTCCATCGCTCAACTAAGGCTGTGATGAGATGTCAATCCAACCGAATGAAACGAAGTCGAGCGACCCCTAAAAAGTCCGATGCCTGTAGGAGGGGAACTATTCTCTCGTCAATATGACCATGCTCTAAACGCCGTAACATGGCCTCACGTCTACGGCAGACAAGCCAATTAGTATCATCTCCCTCCCAAACTCTAGTAGAGCGGTGTCTTCGCTATAAGCATTGAAGGCTCGGATCAGTAGGTCCGGCATTCATTTGAAATATAAAAGAAGTATAATAATTAGCATATATATATAAATGTACAATTAGAATTATTAATACATCACCGCATTATGAAATGCACAAAAAAAGAAGACATTCACACAAATATGTTATGAATTGCATAATAAGAAAAATACAGCAACACGTTTGAGTTTTCAAAATATAGTATACATTAAAAAGTACAACAATTAGAAAATGATACAAATAAAGAAAATATCATTAATTTGTTGTTGGACAATGTATTCGATCGTGACCCTCTCGACCACAAAGTCCGCATCTCAATCGTCTCGGGCATCTCCTCCTATTATGACCCTCAGCACTACAACTACCGCATGATGTCCATGTGGATGATTCTCGAAGATCCATCTTGTTGTGATATCGAGATGATTTAGATCTTCCTTTCTGACGTCTTAGGGATATATCGAGAATGATTGTAGGGTACGAATCAATTGGCCATGCCGAATGGTCTCCAACGGGGAAAAAATTTTGCTCATATATCTTAAGTTGATGTTCCCATATATACCATTTTCTGACGATCATATGTACATCAATTATCATCCGTGTTAAAGCAGCAATTGCACGGGAGTAAGGAATTCTATAGGTTTGTCATTTCCCACAGGTGCAATGCTCTTCCCGTACATTGACAATTTGTTTATTGCCTCCCTTGTACCCATACCGTGTCTGTCTGTTCCCAGTTTCAACCTCGAAAATCCCATGCTCCCTACTGAAAGAAACGACGGTATGAAGCTTAGCCGTGTTCATCAATCTCCCTAACATGGCGAACGCATATTTAATGTACCGCTCTCCTCTTCCAATTCCCGCATTCGCCTCACCCAAACAAGTCTAAAAATAGTTAATGGAATTATTAAAAGTTTTAAGTACTAAAAAAGAAACTGACAAATTTCTTGCCCCCTTTAACATGGTATTAAAACTTTCACCAATATTTGTGGTCATATATCCAAAATGAACACCACCATCATGAAAAAGAATCTATTGTTCGGGAGAAATAATTGCAAAATAATCAGGAGCGTCTTCTTTGATCTCCTTCATCTTCGCCATATATAAGTCAAATTTCCTCCGCTGTGATTGTAATGCTGCAATCATAGCAACTCTTTTACAAACTTAACTTTTGTGGTACGTGTTGAAGTTACAAACGACATGACATATGCAAAATCGCCACATAGCATTGGGAGGTGACCACCTGAACTCTGGACGAACAACTGTTGCCCTTATCCCTTCTTGTCGATCTGAAATTAAACAAATGGGACATTCCCTATCTCAAACAACATACTCTCGCACACACCTCAAAAACTAAGACCAAAAAGCAAATGACTCTCCATCTACCAATCCGAATGCCAACGGAACAATATGATTCGCTCCAACCATACTGCATGCAATCAACAATTTGTGATTATATTTCCCGTAAAGGTGAATCTCATCTATACTTATCAATGGTCTACAACCGTTAAAGGCCAAGATACTCGACCTAAATGCCAAAAATAAAGCCTCAAATACCTGTTTTCCTCTTATGTTAGGTGGACTCAACTTCCAATTTACTTGTGTCCTTGGATTTTTTTACACTATTGCATCTAATAATTGAGATAGTTGTTTGTAAGAGTCATCCTAATCCCCGTAAACCATCTCTATAGCTCTTCTCTTTGCTACCCAAACTCTTCTACGAGAAACTGCATATGTGGTTTTCTCGGTCATAACTATTTGAAGAAAAGAAACTTTTACACTGGGATTTTTCCTCACATAATTAAGCAAATATCGAGCCATCAAATTTGAATCCAGCTGTCTATGATCTTGCGTTAACCCAGCGTTCACACATGTGTGTGGTCTCTCGACCTTTGTAATCACAAATGCACCAACTAGCCGCGTTCTACAAGCACACAATCTCCATCTACAGCCTTCTTCCCGTTGCGTGCAAATTGCTGTCCAAAGTTCAAGGGTCGATTTACCAACCCGAAATTAATAGTGGTATTCTACATGATGCATTTTAACAGCCTGAATAAGCTGCTCTTTCGACTCAAATCTCGTACCCTTTTTTAATTCATCGTTGAAACTCTAACTATCGGATGATAATCTGTGTTCTTCCTCAAATGTCACATAACCATCACCATCCGGTGCGATCGTCATGAATGGAATGGATTCCTCTACTCCACCGCCCCCATATCTCCGACCACCACCAATGCTTACAGTCACTGACGAAGGGCTGACTATTAACTGGTTCGCACCACCGCCACCACTCCTGCCACCAATTTCATCATTTTCCTCTTCATCATCATTATATTCTTCTGCCTCTTCTTCCGTCATTTCCTCATCATCAACATCATTATCTTCGTCTGCAAAGGCAATATCCACTTGAGATTCGATATGTGGATAATCTTTCGTGTAATCATAATCTTGTACCACAGACATTCCACCATCATATGATTTTATTTACAACTCAATAGGCCCACCCACTCCCTTACTCATCGCAAATTCCATCAAATTGAAAATATCGTTATCATCATTTATAGGAACCAATTCAAACCGTACATTACCACCTCTGATATACGACACGGGAAACCGATGAAAAATCTCTACATGTTATCGCAACAGATTTATTCGAATATCCGTACATACTACATTCAGTAACTTATTAAAATTACAATTTCTCTGCACACTAATCAACTTTATCGGATCACGGTTATAACGGACTCCATCATCTCCCGTTACAATTTCACAATTGCTATAACATAACAGAGTTACCATATTTGCTATTATTCTATATATAAAAAAACAATTTTAAACATTTTATAAATATTCAACAAACATACAATATAATTTAACAATTTAATATTAAATCAATTAATAAAACATTAAATATTATATTAATTAAAAATTTATATTACTAAAAAAAATTATTACAATATTATTTTATATTATAATAAACATTTAAACTAAATTAAAACCCTAAACTCATTTTAAATTTATAATACTAATTTTAATAATGGAATGATAAAAATAAATTAACAATTTGATAAAAATACTAATTTTAATAATTTTAAAATTTAGAATTAAATTACTAAATATTAACTAAAATAATTTATTAAATAATTTTACATTAAAATATTTAAATTATTAATAAAAAATGTTACATGCCTTTAATATTTACTAATACTTGTCTTTAAATTATTAATATTTACTAAAATATTTAAATTATTAATAAAAAAATGTTACATGTCTTTAAACTAAAAGTATTAATATATTATATTTTATAACTATATTTATTATAACAATAAATATATCTACACATTAATACATTCTAAATTTAAATATAATCATTTAATTTACAATATTTTTATGTAATTATATTTAAATATCAATATTAATATTTAATCTAAATTTCAAAATTATTTAAGTAATTAAAATATGGTCACTTAAAAATATTTAAATATAGTTATTTAATTTAAAATATTTTAATATAAATATAATCATTTCAAATATGTTCAACTACAATATATATAATAATTAATAGTTTGATATAATTATTACTATTTTTATTCAAAAATCCCAATAAAAATTTAATTACTACTAAATTATTGTATTTACTTACTACTAATTAAATTTTAATCTACATTAAATTTAAATTTAATCTATATCAAATTTAATCTTTACAATAAAATTATTTATTAAATTAAATTTAATCTATATATAATAAAATTTATATTGAATCTATATTTAATCAACTAATTTAATATTAATCTAAATTAACTAAATATTTAATATTTATTAAATTAATTAATCACACTAAATCCTAATTAATAACGTCATTAATTAAAAATTAATAACAAAATTCATATAAATCTATTAAGTATAAAAGATAAATTTTATTCACAAATATATATGTTTATAAAATTATGCAACTCAAATAATTTAAATTGAAATAGAAAAAATTTTATATTTTTTGATTTAAAAAAAAAACACGGTATAATATTGAAAGTTCCAACAGTTTCTGCAATTTTATTCTTCCTTCCAAATGGCCTGCTCGAGCGTGAGAGAAGGTTAGGGTTCTTCCGGGAGAGGAGAGGAGAGGAAAAGGGGAGGGGAGAGGCAGATTGCAAAAGGGGAGAGGGAGGGGAGAGGGGAGGGGGTCATGTCTTCAAATGCAGAAAACCACATGTCGCGTGGGTAGACTTTTTGCGTCTTGAAGACGAGGTAGGCCCGTGACTCTCAGAGTCATGCAAATGGTGCCGCATGGCTCTATCATGGATTAGACCCGTGATAAATACGATCGCGGATATAACTCGCGATAAATATGGGTTATTTGATAAATTTTTGTGGATATTTTAATTTTTTTAATTTTATTTTAGGTTCATTACGTACATCTCTCTAAAAGGCGCTCACCATTTGTATTTTAGCGTCAGAGAGGGAGAAAGACGGAGACACTGACAGAGAGTTAAACACGCACATCACACCTCGAACACATCATCGAGTCTCCTCTTAGTTTCAAAATAGACATGTGAAATGCCCAAAATCAGAAATGAAAATGATCTACCAGCATCTGACTCGAGTCTCTGAAATTAGAAACCTCCTATTTGGGTTGATCTTTTCCATTTGCTGACGCTACCCAATTCAATTTCAGGTCGCTTTCACTTCCACCATTTTAATCTCTGAATTTTTAATATCACAGGATTTTCTATTCAATTGGGAATATTTTAGTGTGTAAAGATTTTGTCTCTGGGTTCGTGGACTGTTGTTCTTGTCTCTGCTTTCTCTGTTTTGATGCTTCCTTTCATATTAATGTAATCAATGTTGTTTGTTTCTTTGAATTATAAAACGTTGGAGAAACAAATCAATGGTTCGTTCTTTTTCCTTCTGGTTTTCTACGAGTCTTGGTCGCTCAAAACCCAGTGCTCTTTTTGATTGATTAAGGTTCTTTTGATTCACTTATATTGAACTCTTCGTATGCTTGTTGATTTCTACAAATTGCAGAGATGTGATGGTAGCTCTGCTTCAACACCTTTCGATTTGTATTCTGCCTCTTCTGTTTGATTTCGTGGTGTTTGAGTTGGGAGATCGGTTGATCCTTGACCACATATTCCTTAATTTCTTTATTCCTAGTACAGTTAATTAGAATTTGTAATTTATATATAGGACTAGATTTGAAGCCTATATATTTGGGGTTATGTACTTTGGAGCAAGTTTTCATTGCCTACAAGATAAACTATTGTTATTTGATAATCGCTTTGGTAGATCATTAACTTTTTTCTCTTTGGTTATAGGAACTCGGTGGGTTGTGCTTCTTTCTCAATTTTCTGTCATTGTTGTTTTGTTTGCAGGGTCTGTCTAACCTAACCAGAAAGGGGAAGGATGAAATAGCTGAGGACAGAAGATTCTTGTGCCTCTTATAGAAAAGAACAAATGGCAACTGTGACTCAGCTCCATTATTCTCCTGTTCCCAGGCGGTATCAAGTTGCATCCAACCGAAACAGTTCTTGTCATATGCCTGTAGCAGTATCATTTCCTTTTACTTCATCATCTTCTTCCCATAGCCTCTCCCTCTGCCCACTCCATACTAAAGTTTCCTACCTAGAAAGGTTTGAATTTGCATGTGGTGGAGGCACAGGTAGTAGTGGTCTAGGTCCTGGAAGTGGTGGTGGTGACAGTGGAGGCTGTAATCCTAATTGGAATGCTGGGGATCCTGATAAATCATCATCTGATAGTTTTGGAATCTTAGGCCTCTTTCTAAGTGGATGGAGATCTAGGGTTGCAGCAGATCCTCAATTTCCGTTCAAGGTTTTAATGGAGGAATTAGTGGGTGTGAGTGCATGCGTTTTAGGCGATATGGCATCTCGTCCTAGTTTTGGACTCAATGAACTTGACTTTGTTTTCTCAACCCTCATTGTTGGCTCCATTTTGAATTTCGTACTCATGTACCTATTAGCACCAACTGCGGCTGCTTCAACGGCCAATGTTCCTGCAATCTTTGCTAGTTGTCCCCAGAGCCACATGTTTGAAACCGGAGCCTATAGTATTTTAGAACGCTTGGGGACCTTTGTATATAAAGGGACCGTCTTTGCTGCTGTCGGTTTTGCTGCTGGGCTTGTTGGGACAGCTATCTCAAATGGCCTGATAAAAATAAGGAAGAAGATGGATCCTAACTTTGAGACGCCAAACAAAGCTCCACCTACCATATTGAATGCTCTGACTTGGGCACTTCACATGGGCTTGAGCAGTAATCTCAGATACCAGACTCTGACTGGGATCGAATTTCTGCTGGTCAAGGGGCTTTCTCCGGAGCAATTTAAGACCTCAGTGGTCGTTTTGAGATGCTTGAATAATGTTCTCGGAGGTGTATCATTTGTGGTGTTGGCAAGATTAACGGGTTCTCAAGCTATTGAAGAAGGGAAATGATCAAACTGGAGGCTCCGTCAGCTGGTGTGAAGCAGAAGTTGTTGGATGAAAATGAGGATCAACAAAGCAATTATGTTCCTTCAAAGTGATTTTGGTACATTTTGTTAGGGGCTCTCTAGGGATGTCTGTATTTTACTTATCTTTGACGTTAAAGAGTAAAAGAGTAAAGTCAACCTGTTGGATTTGAGATATGAGTTGCGTATTTAATTAGAATGAAAAGTGTGTTTGCCTTTGGGTTTGCCTCTTCCCCTTTTCCTTTTGCATGTTTGATCCTTGGTATCTGAAATTCCTTTCCTCGCCTGGCGTGGATTAAGCCGTCTGAAGCTGTGGATTTCAAGGCGATATTGCTCTTTTTATATGACATAAATTGCTGAATTGTTATTCTTTTTGGGTTAATCATTACATTTTCTGCCTGCCCACATGCCATATAATATATGTACGTGTGTGTATACAGTTACTGGCTGCGGAAGCACGCCGAGTGTCCACAAGATATAGATTGTATTTTTTCACGAGAAGTGAATTATATTTTTTCAGTATATAAATATTTGTTAGATTTATAATTAACTTAATATCTGAATTAAAATTTTATCTAAATTAATAAAAAATATAACGTATATCAACGACAGAAAAAAAAAAGAGTATGACAATTGGAGTCTTAAAAAAGACCAGCGAATGAGGTAAAAAAGGGTAGTAAGTGGAGAAAAAATGTAATATAAATAAAGAGATGACTGTATATGGGTTAAAAAAAGGGAGAAAAACCTATATTAAAAAAAGCGAAAGATTCAAGAGAAAAAAAGAGTTAAAAAAAAAATAAGGAGCTAAATAAAAAAAAATACGTGATTTAAAAATAAAGAGATAACCATCCGTGAGACAAGAAAAGAGAAAAAAAACTTTTATTCAAAAAAGACGAAGGACTAAGATGAAAAAAATTGGTTAAAAAAAAGAATCTGAATGAATAAATGAAACAAAAAGAGAAAAAACCTATATTTAAAAAAGACGAATGATTTGTGAAAAAAAATTAAAGCAAAGATCTAAACGAAAAAAATAAATATCCGTGATCTAAAAATAAATGGACGATCATCTGTGAGGTCAAAAAACAAAAGGAAAAAACCTATATCTCAAAAAAGAGGATTTAAGAGGAAAAAAATGTTAGAACTTCAATGAAAAAAAATGCAATCTAAAAATTAAGGGACAATCATATTTGGAGCAAAAAAAAAAAAAAAAAAAAAAAAGAAAACTCTATATCTCAAAACAACGAAGTATTTAAGCAAAAAAACCTTAGTAAAAAAAAGTGAAAGAATATGAATGAAAAAAAAGTGTAATCCTATAAAAATGAAGGATCGAAGCGAAAAAAGGATCCAAAAAAGTGCAAGGAATAGAATGGAATAAAAAAAAGTGTGATCTCAAAAAGGATGAAGGAGCCAAGTGAAAAAAAAGTCAAAACGAAAAACAGAAAAAAAATTAGTCCCAAAAATATAGAATGACTAAGTAGGGACATCCCAACAAAAGAGGACGTGAACGAAAAAAATTGCACAAAAAAAAGGATATGAACCAAAAAAAAAGAAGTAGCTGTTGTCAAAAAATAATCGACAACCATGTAGGGACGTCTGAATTTTTGATGCACAGTAAACGCCTTTGGCGCTTTATATCTATAGGGATATATATGTGAACCATCATATTCTTTTTCTTGTTTGTGGAACTCAAAAGTTACGGTAGAGCCATGCCTTGATCATCAGTCTATGAACAACAAGATGCAAGCACCTTCGCTGCTTGAGTAATAAGATCACTTAATTGCCCATGATTTGATTATGAATTTAGGAAAAAAAAAATTGCATTTTGTCTTTGATGATGTATTGGGAGTAAACTACTTGAAGTATAATAATTGCAACAATGGGGATCAAGCCCTACGGAGAGGTAAAACACCCTAACTATGCCAACACTCTCTTTAGCCCACAAATACTTGTTTGTATTAGGTATCCTCTAATAAGTAAAACCTTATTTTTTTGTTCATCAGGAGATTTGAGGAACAAGGCTAAATAATATTAAACTAATCGGTTATAATGTGTAAAGTTTTAGTAAATACGGGAAGAGATTTATGTAACAACGGCTACATAATAGGAAGCCGATCGATTGTGATGAGTAAAGCCTTTGTAAAGACTGTGGATGACCATTTTTTTTTCTCTCCTTGCTAATGGGGGTAGAGTAGCATTCCTCCATTAGTGCCTTACATAACTCGCAAGATGGGCACCAAGCATTGGTAATGGCCGAAGCAACAGGAGACGGCAACAGGGGACATCCATGATAGCCGGCAAAGCTTACCTTTTGTGTAGAGATGGCAACCTCCGGCCCAACCAGAAGGATTTTCAAATAATGCGACCCATCGGATCGTGGTTATTTTTAAAAAATCAGGTTAAGGTCATATTAGAGTCGGATTTTAATATTAAAATAATTAGATTAATTTGGATATAAATTTAGATTATTAATGATCTGGATAACAATTTATAATAAAATAAAATTTTATTTAATATTATATTATTAAATAAAAAAAAGGTTTTTAGGGTTTGTTGTTGCCCTCCCCTCTAAATTGGGATTTCCACTGACAGGTGTCCAACATTCGTTTTTATCTCCCTCAGGTACTCTCTCTCTCTCTCTCTCTCTTCAATTTATGAGTTCTTTTGGGTTTCAAGCTACTTCATTTGTTGGGGGGTTTTTTATCTTGTCATAGGCTTTTATATGCTCCTGCAATTTTGAGTTGTATTTAGCATTTCTCTATTGAGATTTTCACTATTTAGTTATATCTCACTCCAATTTAAGATTCTCAGTTTTTTATATTATAACCTATTCTTGAAAGAGACATGATCGATTAAATGCCCCACAGGGTCGAACACCAATTCCTAGGAGAAAACTGAAGCCCATCTGCAAAATGAAATACAAATTCCTGAGTAGCGATCTTTACTTCTCGCACTAAACTTGCTATTACAAGCTCTACTCAGTTAAGTAGTTTTCATGCTTGTATAGGACTCAATTCTGCATATATATATTGATAATCTTTTTGGCTTCGATGCCTAAAGTTGTTTTCTTTTGGAATTATATCCACAGCGTCAGGGTTGAAGCCTGAAATCATATGGTGGGGCCAACTACAAGGTGGTTATAATTTCAGGGGACGAAGTTTTTTATTTTTATGGGAGACAAACACATCATGCATTAGCTACTTGAGTTTTGGAAAATCTAATTAACGTTGCTCTTACAACTGGTTCTTTTCACTTTCTTGCACCATGTATGTACTGATTAAGCCTTTTTTTGGGTTTCTATTATTTAGCTCTTTCTTCCCAAGCAATTTATGTTTTTATTTCTTGGGTCGGGTATGGATCAGGTACAGATCGGTTTAGTATCGGATCGAATTGAATTAATTTTTAAATGATCGAATTTTTAAAAAAATTAGTAGAGCCGGATATAATTTTTTATTTTTCTAACTTAAATTGGGTTAGGATATTAGACTGAGGATATAGTGTCAGATATAGTATTAATATGATCCAAACAATAATCCATCCATTGCCATCCTCATTTCTGCGTGGGGACATTTCTCTTATTTGTGGTTCTCACGGTATCTCTCTTATTTTCGCCTCTAGTTTTTTCACTTCTTATTTTTTAGCTCAACATTTTGGATCAGCTTTGGGAAACAACTAACGGATTTTGGATTTTATCTTTCGAGGTTTGGCCTTTTGCTCCTCCCACTTTACTCTGCCTCTTAGGACTGACTTAGCATCCCATGTGGTCACTGAGTTAGCACCTTAGGGTTTGACTTGGCAGCTTATGTGGCTGCTGAGTCATCAGGTGAATTTTTTTTTTTAAAAAAATGATCAGAAATTTTGTTTAAAATTTCTTTTTAAAAATCTGAGATTTTTTGTCTCAAAATTTAGTAAATGCAATCATCTTTTCCATTCTTGAGCCATAATGTCAATTTGAAATCATAGATACAAAAGGAAATGCTCCTTTGCTAATTACCAAAAAAGGAAAGAAAAAAAAAAACTTGTTGATTTTTCAGATTGGTAATTTTTCTAAATCTCTTAATTATTTGTTAAATATTTTTTTCTAAATTTATTTCTTGAATTTGTTCAATTGACAACCTTCTTTGCCAAAAATAATAATAATAAGATGTAAAAAATTAAATTTGACAAGTTTTTTTTTTTTTCACTTCCCCTTTTAACCATTCCCTCTTTTATTTTTGTTGGGGGGTCTTTTTCAAATGGTTTTTGAAACATGAGAAGGGAACAATAGTTCTTCCACGTGCCCTGCACCTTACCACACTCTCTCTTTCTCTATTTCTGTATCTTATGGAATGAAATCAATGGGTGCGCTGCTTTGGAAGTTCACCCCTCCCCCTTTCTTTCTTTCTCCCTTTTCTATTTATTTTCCTTCCTATTTTTCAATTTTCCAAAATAATTCTCAAAAAAAAAAAAGTCAGGCAAAAGGAAAAAAATTGATTGGGGATTTTCCTAACTTTGTAAATAAATATCGGAAAATCTTTTTTTCTTTACCAATGTTTGTGTGGAAGAAATGTCATCAAATACTAAATGATTTATCGACATTTCAACTCCAAAATGTTGGCGACTCCAAGTACACTTGTATATGTTTATCTTTAAAAATGTCATTAAGGACTATTTTTTTTTTTTAACGAATGGTTATTTTGGG
Source organism: Dillenia suffruticosa (assembly GCA_033439265.1). Classification (NCBI taxonomy): domain Eukaryota; kingdom Viridiplantae; phylum Streptophyta; class Magnoliopsida; order Dilleniales; family Dilleniaceae; genus Dillenia; species Dillenia suffruticosa. The sequence continues at coordinate 8,907,938 of JAVTVX010000027.1, forward strand.
TTTGTTTTCAAAACCTCTTTCCAAATTTAAATTAAATCCAAATCACATTGCTGTCAACCACAGTATCAAACATCCATCAACATCAACAAATATTTATGCTGTAACTTCAAAGTTCATATTTCAAATAAAAAACAAATTAACCACAAATACCAAATAACTCATTATTCCAAACAAATATAATATACCCATTATCTTTGAACCACAAATAACTAATTATTCCTAACATAATATTTTTTTTTTCTTGGTAGAAAGGAGAAGAAAGCAAAACAAAGAAAAAGAGAAGGAAATTCAGACGACTCTTAGAGGGGAATTAGTGCACACAGCAGGGGACCCCTTCCTTCTGATCCATGTAACACCACTAGCGTCCATGCGCAGCAACTCTATTAAAGCTTCTGGGGGGCTTCTGAGCTCATGACAGCCAGCAGCAACCTCTTTTCCCAGACCCGCCAACTTATCAGCGCTCCTATTCGCTTCCCTATAAATATGATTAATTTTGTGGATACCAAGCTCTTTCATAAGGGTTCTGCAGTCATTTATCATGTACTTCCAAGGGTGATTAACCCCCACTCCACCATTGACAGCCGAAACTAAACTCAAGGAATCACTCTCGACCTCCAAGATACCGAAGTTTCTTTTGCACACCAAGAGGAGGCCTTCCTTCAAACCCCAGAACTCCGCCATATTACTATCGGTACTACCCACGTTTATCCAATAACCATGAATCCAATCTCCTTTGTGGTTTCTAATGAGCCCTCCTGCGCCAGCCCTTATTAATCCAAACTCCGCCATATTCCTAACATAATATGCATTAAAAAAAAAACCAACTATCCACATATACGTTTGAACCATAAAAATAAAGATTCCATTAACAAAACTCAAATAAATTTACAAAAAAAATGTTAATGGACCAACATAATATCTCATTACATGCAATATGCTCATCATCTTACTGTGCCTCAAGCAGAAGGACCACTCCCTTGTATGAAATGAGAGTCACCACCATCACTAGATGAATCATCATTGTCGAGTAAAAATAATGTATTTATAATTAAAACAACCATAAAATGTCATGTAATATAATTTCTATTATTTAAAGAACAAAATTTAGTATATGATCTATCCTCACATCTCTGAAGGTATTTTCATTTCTGGAAATTTTGAGATAAATATTTGAAACAATATTTAATTTTTTTCTTCAATTCACAACGCACCTTGGTTAGTTAGTTAATTCTTTAGTAGAGCTAACTTTTATACGAGAAGACGATAATTTTCCTTAATAGGTAGGTGTTAGCCTCATCCCTTTACCTTTAACTCTATTCGGGCATTCATTGTTGGTTATTCGAGGAACACTCTCTCCTTGATTTGATCTGTTGAGGTAGCTTGTGAATTTGCGATCATTTTATCATTTTGTTCTATGTATAGAAAATACATATAAAAATACCGACACAAAAGCTTAGAAATAAATGATATATCAAGTTTATGTAACTTATCAGCATACTGGCAAATTTTGTATTCACATATGAATCCTCTTTTTTCTTATGGATAGTTTTGCACAGTTCAATTCTATTAGAAGATGTCCTGTTTTAATTTCTGAAACAAAATTATTAACAACTAAAAAATACTACTCAATACAATATTAATATTTAAAATAATTACTAATTCTTGTGCTCGCCTGGCAAATGACTTTGAGCTATAAGTGTGCGTATATGTTGTTATAATCGGTTCTACTTCCCTACTTCAAATTTCTCCTGTAAAATATTTTGAGTTATTATGGTAAGTATATAAAAATAAACAAAATATTATTAAGTAAAACATGTTATTACCTTTCCATGTCTTGAGTACCAATGTGCAACAATGTCCTCTCATTCACGAGATTTGTGGCCCTTCGGGATATTTGCTAAAAATTTTTTAACAGTTTTCTCCTTATCATAATATATTTTAAGAGTGTAGTTATACTTTTTAAATTTTATAGAAATTGATTTGAGAACGAATGCTTTAGTACCGCCCTTATTTAGTGTTTTGAATAGAAATCTTTGCTATAAAATATAACATTTGAATTAGAATATGTTGCAACAACAATTAAAAAAAAAACAAATCTAAAAGGTACCTTTCGTTTGCTCTTTAGATACCATAGAGATACCACACGGGTAGCTGTGACAAAAAGGGCAAAATCGTAAACTCTTACCCACAAGACCATAGAAATTAGTTAGTATTTGCAACTCTGGTCCAATGGGCTGCAATTCAGCATTGAAGGACACTATAATTCACTGTGATCTTAGATCCCATACATCCTTAATAGTGGTTCTTCCTCTTATTCAAGTATTTTGAAAATCATCAATTGTAAAATATGAAGTAATAAATTAATAATTGACCAAACTCAATATACTTTTAATTAATACTTGATACATAACCAAATGTGGTATTGTGCAAAGTAGTGGCTCCTTTTTCAATCTAGCACTCTTCAACATGTGTCCGCATGCTTTCTCAGATGATTCCATAATTTTGATTTCCTTAAGTTTTCCTTTATCTTGAAACATATTTCTAGCATAATCAAATATTTGTAATGTGTTAGTCTTACATAAGCAAATATGTAAAACTAATAATGAATGAAATGAATTTAGAATAATTAGATAATAAATAACTAACCAATAATGAATATAAGATAGATATTTCTTTTCTATACATGTTAATAAAAAAAAAACCAATATATGTAATGAATGAGTATTATATATATGCAAAGAGAGCATTAAACCAGTATACATATGAGGAGATTAACTAACTAACCAATAATAAATTTATACTCAATACTGCTTTTCTATACATATGTTAATCAAAAGAGAAAAACTAATATATAATGAAAGAATATTATATATATACAAAGAGAATATTAAACCAATATACATATGAAACATTTATAATAATAAGAGATTAACTAATTGTTGGTAGTTATGCCCACAAAGGGGCATTTTTGTTAAATAAGGGTTAGTTATTTTTAATAACCCCTTCACTAACCAACTATAATATAGAAATGTAACTCCCTGTTTAGTCAAAACATGTGCCTATGTGAAAGAGGATGGATTCCTTTTTTTGTGTGAAGACGTGTGCACAATGGTCATCCATGTCTTGTAGAGAATAATTGAAGAAGTCAAGATTGTACCTTTAGACTTGAGAGTACATAGCCGAAAAAATGAAATTACACAATTGAGAGATCATTCTCAACGAAAAAAAAAAAGATTTAGGGTTTGAGAAATTTTTTGAATAAAAAAATTTCTCCCATCATTGGAGAACACTGGACTTAGGGTTGAGGCGTCGTGGCATTACGGTGGTAGTTTATTTTCGTGATCACCATCTCGATCATGCAATCTGTACGAAAGAGTTCGCGAATCGATTGATTTTTGGAAAGTCTACACATCGAGATATTTATCTGAAAATTTCAAAATTTTAATTTATACACTTCCATATGCGTATATAGTCTAATAAATTCAACATTAGTATCAGAACGACGTTGGATTTATTTAAAAAAATTTTCAGAATTTTTTAGGTATAAAATATGTATGGTACAAAATTTAGGATTCAGATTATGGATAAGTTTCGTGAATTCGAGAGTACCACGAGAATGCCCTGACTCGTGAATCATGAACATAATTTTTGTTGAATTTTTTGAGTATATTAAGACCATGAAAAATCCGGTCGAAATTTTTAACTCTACGGACATAACACATTAGATCTGTCAAATTTAAGGTTGAATCGATCTATAAAAATGGTTTAAAAATGTTTATCATGCATAGATCTACATTTTGACAAATGAATTGTGTGATTTGGTTGCCAAAAATTGAGTTTTTAAAATGGTTGCGAAGGGCCGAAACTTTGAATAGTTAAATGACCAAGTTTAGGGGGCTCAAAATTTCCAATAAATCATATTTAGGATAATTCTAGATGTTTAATTGTAATTTTTCGATGAAAACCGTATGAAAAATAGACTAGAAAAGAGTTTTTCAGCATCCGGGTAAAAAGGACTTGGTTGCAGACCCGTCGGGCGAAGAAGACCCGGCCCAACCAGTAGGTGCGTGCAGTTACGCATTCTCACGGGGCATGAACAGTCTGGGTGTCCCGGGTCAGTTATGACTCAGACACGTGATCCGACCCGCGTCTTGACCTAGGTTGGTCCATGCTCCATACTTGTTAAGAAAAAATAATAATAAGAAATGTCAGCGCCCAGACTTGAACCCGAGCTTGCATGATTTCTTTGAGTGCCCCCGACCACCTAGCTACAACAAATCGCACTAGTGTGGAGTTAGGGCAAAATAAATATGTTTTCTTGCATGTGATTGTGTAACACACATGTTGCGCATCTGGTGCGTGTGCGAACGCGCAGCCAGAGCGTGCAAGCCCATGAAGGAGCCTGGCTGTGCGCCGCCAGCGTTGGGCAGCGCGTGAGACCTCCGGCGGCTTGTGATGTCATGCCAGATTGATTTTTTCCAAATTTTTGACGGTCCCACACCCATATTTGTGACTTTTAGTAGGTTTTTGTGTACCGAATCCAACTCTGAATGGTAAGATGCGATTCTGGTTTGTAGTATATGATATCCGTGGACTCATATACTCAAATTAGGGTTTATACTCGAATCATTTTGGGATCTGTTGATTCGAAGGGTATACAAAATATGAGAATAAGTATCAATAAGTCACTCAAGTCTCTCTAGCTGCATAGAAGATTGTTGTAATAGAACTTTGCAAGGAGAATAAACTAAATGGTGACAATTGTGAATAAACTAAATGGTGGTCCCCGAGGAGGTTACCACACCTCACGTTAGACGGAATAAGGAGGTCTATTGTGCATTGAAGAAAATGATAGCCAAATTAGGGCAATTCTTATCAATAGAAAACACGATGACTTGTTCCCAATCTATGAGTAATATCCTATGGTTATGTCGGACAGGTTTGCCCTAAAAGAGCATTGTGATGCTCTTTTCAAGTCCTAAGGTGAGGAAGCTAATTTATAAGTTTATAACTTATAAGAAAATGATTGATCATACAATGATGTAGCATTTGATTTAAATGTCAAGTATGATTGCCGAGTTAAGGAATGAGAGTATGCCCATTTCGGATGAGATTCAGGTACTGGGTATGATCCAGTCTTTTACCTGATTCGTGGGAGATCATGAAAACCTATCTTACACATGATGATGGTATTTGTACTTTCAATGATGTGAGTAGGCATTGTGAGCTCAAGGAGGAATGTTTGAAGACGAGTAGGCTACATTCGTGTCATGCTTATGCAGCAGAGTCGAGTAAGAGCTCACGTGGCACCAAACACAAATAGCATAAGCATGAGAAGAAAACTCGAGATCCAGACAAGATGAAACTATCCGAGAAATCCGACAACAAAGTATAAAAACGCAAGAAGAAGGAATTTGATAAAAACCAATACGAAATACTACGCTTGAGGTAGCTTTAGTCATTTCGCTCGTTGACTATGACAAGTAGAAAGAATATTCTTCTTCTTTACGTGGTTTGAATTTTGACTCATTTATCGTGTTGTTCACTAGTTTCTTACATTTATGGATTGTAAATTCAGGAGTTATCGACCACGTAACTCAAGATAGGAGTACGTACGTAGAGTTCTAGTGAGTGAGTCCTCAAGCTAAGAGGATTCACATCAGGAACGGAGCATTTGTCATCATCAGCAGAGAGATGCAAGTTTGAGTTGCAATGTGGACAGACTCTATATTTAAATGACGTTTTTTTTATGCTCCAAATATTTGACGAAACTTAATTTCAATACTTTTGATTGCTGAGGATATGTTTTGCCTTTTTTTTTTGAAAACTCTAATGTTTTTATTAGTTATGACAATTTTTTCGATTGTTTTGGTTCTATCCATTATGAACTGTATGCGCTGGATATTGTTCCTTTTAATGGTATTTTTTGTTATTTTTTCATTAGTCCTACGTCTAGTTACGCTGATTGAGAAGTAAATCAGTGGCATAGTAGATATGGATACATAAGACAAGAGATGATGGACTGGTTAGCAGGGAGTGGTCTATTGAACCCGTAACCAGGTTTGAGTTATCTGTGTGTGAATTTTGCCTAGTCGGCAAAGATACAAGAAAACTATTTGACAACACAATGAGAGTTGGAATTTCATTGCAATTGGTCCACTCCGATATCTATGACCTATGAGCATGAGAGCCCGAAATGGAGTTGTGTGGTTTATTACATTCGTAGAGGATTATACGAGTATCAATTACGTTTATTTGATCTTGCATAAGTATGAAGTATTGGAATACTAAAGAAGATTTATTAGCAAGATTGAAAACCAGTTAGACTTAAGAGTGAAAACTCGCAAAACTGATGGGGGCACGAATTTTTGTTAGAACTACACAGAAAGCTCTGTTGCGAGAAGGATATTACTAGACAGTTGACTATTCATGTTATTTCTCAACAAAATGGAGTAGCCGAGAAGAGGAATATGACTTTGTTAGAGCCAGTGAGGTCTATGATGGCACAGACCAATTTGCTCATGTCCTATTGGTGAGATGTTTTATTAACTACAACCTACGTCCTCAACCACATCTCATTAAAGCTTGCAGTTAGTGCCCCATTTGAGCTTTGGACAAGGAGGTAACTTGACCTTAACCACTTAAGGTCATACGGTTGTATCACGTATGATCACAATTTCTCTCATTCACATGACAAGTTAGCCTTGCGAGAAAGAAATATATCTTCAATAAGATACTCAGAACACTCTAGGGGGCATGTGTTCTTAAGTGAGCATATAGATGACAGTGTTACTGAGATTAGTCTCGTGTTGCCACATTCCTTAAGGATAATTTTCCTAAGAGAGGTGAAACCAATTAAGACTCTACCTTTTATTCGATGGATAGGCTAAATAGCTCAGCTGAGCTCAGTGATGGGACCGAAGAACCGATTAAGGATTTTGATCCTAGTGAGAATGATCCATCAAGAGAGATGGATAAGTCAGTGACTCAAGTGAGTCCCGCGGCAAGATACAAGAATCCATTATGGATTTTCGTCCCAGTAGGAGCGATCCATCGAGAGGTAAAATCAATCGGGATTTTAACTTAATAAGATGGATGAATCTAGTGACTCAAGTGAGCCCAGCAGTGGGACACAAAAAAAACCCATTATGGATTTTGGTTCTAGTGGGAGCAATCCATCTAGAGATAAAGAGTTTCTCTCTCCTCGTAGAACTATTGAGGGCGCATGCTTAAATGTCACTTCCCGAATGAGAGTAAGACCCTCATTGTGATTTTTAAGGATGATGAGAAATTTAAAACAGTCATGGAAACTCTCATAGGTTTTTTACAAAGAACCATTATTGAAGGCCATATATGAAAATAAGGAGTCAATGAAAATCAATAAGGTTTGGGACCTAGTTGATTTGCCTGATAGCAGAAAGACCATTGAGAACGAGTAAGTTCTCAACGACCTAGTTGATTTGCCTAAGGACAGAAGAACCATTGGAAACAAAAAGGTTCTCAAGATCAAGAGAAAGGTCGACGAATCAATTGAAAGGTATATAAAGCCCGTCTAGTAACGAAGGGTTACAATTAGACAAGGGGTTGGACTATTGAGAAGTCGTAGTCCAATTTATCTCAATCCGTTTACTTTTTTAGTGATTATCATGAATATGGATTTGGAGTTATACCAGATGGATGTAAAGACCACTTTCCGTAATGAAAGTCTGGATGAGGCTTCCTACATGGAGCAACCCTCTAGATTTGTTCTAATAGATCATGAGGACAAAGTTTGTTGACTTTAGAAGTCGATATATGAGCTAAAATAGTCATCCATGAGGTAATATCTAAGATTTTACAAGGAGGTAATATTTTATGGTTTTATTATAATCGAGGAGAATCATTGTGTTTGTCTGAAATGTTCTAATGACTCTTTTATGATCATATTTTTATATGTGCATGACATTCTGTTGGTTGGAAATGACAGAGAGTATCTAATGACCATTGAAATATGGTTATTGTCGAATTCTGACATGAAAAATATATGTGAGACTTAGTTCATTCTCGGAGTAAGGATCCAGAGGGATCGCTCGAAAAACATATTGACTCTTTAACAAAAGTTCAACATCAAGAAGATTCTTGAGCATTCGAGATAAATGAATACAAACCATTAGATACTCTTATCGCTAAATACGAAAACCTGAGTCTTGAAATGTGCCTTATAACTTAGGAAGAAATAAGAGAGTTGAGTAGAATCCCTTATTCCAGTGTAATGTGTAGTTTAGTGTATGCGATGAGGCGTACACGATCAGACATTTATTTTACAGTCGATTTGGTGAGTAGGTATCAATTGAATTCTGGAAGGGATCATTGGAGAGCAGTAAAAAGGATTCTAAAATATCTCAAGCAACTGTGAACCTCTCCTTGTGTTATGGATGAGGTGATTTGCGACTCATTAAGTATTCAAATACCAATTGGGGTAGCGATCTGGATAAATGCAAATCAACATCAGTTTTTGTTGTCGTGCTCAATAAATGGTACCATGTCTTGGAGGAGTAATAAGCAAATCTGTGTATCTCTATTTATAATAGAGGTTAAGCTTGTGGCATGCTCAATGGCGTTTCAAGAGAGTGTTTGGTTTCGGAGATTTCTAGATGACTTAGGAGTTGTATTAGAAAGTAGGAGACCAATGATGATTTATAGTGTTAATCAGGCAGCATTGTCTATAATTGAAACTCTAAATATTACAGTAAGACCAAACATATTGATACCAAATACCATTTTGTGAGAGATATCACCGAAGATGGTGTAGTGATGTCTAAGTATATTTTTGGTACATCATGGTGGTTGATCCCTTCACCAAACTCATTATGAGAGATTCCTTTGTAAGACATATGGAATCATTGGTTTACATAAATTTGACATTTCTCACTATGTACTGATTTTAATGTTTATTAATATATATGACATATGTGTATAGTATATAGTCACAAGTTGATTTTTTCCATTTATTTATTGTCATATATTATGTAGTATATTATGATAAAAGATACGTCAGACAGGTGTGCTCGACTCTCACACACGAATGATCACCTCCAACTCTAAGTGAGCGGAGATGAGACGGTTTCTAATCGTAAGAGGTTTTGAGAGTGGTCCTACTAAAACATAAGTCGTCTTAATATGTGTTTAGGATGAGATCATATGCGATATGACCGACATGGATATATCCACGTCCATGTTGCTTGTAAGAAGCCAACTTGAGATCTCAGATGTCACCTGCGTCAAGTGATATCATCTCTGAAATACTATTTTTGAGATCTCTAGGGTAAAGTTTAATGTGTAGATTGAGTTTCATACCTGCATAGTATTAGAAAAATCTGACATATACCCTTTTGAGAGATGGAGGAATAACAATATGGCACGTGTTTCATACCGCGTGTGATAAAACAACCAAGGGATAGTGTGAACTATTATTTGAGACGATAGTATAAGTATGAATCCTGTTCCCATTGTATGAAACCCGAGATCCATTAGGTGGGATCTCTTGTATCCTTACAACTTTCGTCTTTCTCTTGAGATTTTATTTTGGTATTGCTACTTTAGTATGTTATCAAAAAACCATGGTTGATTCGATTTGGCAGTGCATCTGTAGGAAAGCAGTTAAGATAAGATTGAAAGTTAGTAGTACGAAAGGAATGCCAATAAGCATTACATCATAGTGTTGTATTCACTGGCCGCCCTATTATGTTTATCTATGTTGGGATTCAAACATGATAGTGAATACACAATCGAGCAATAAATTAGGGATCACTTTCATTGAGAAAAATGACTCGATAGATGTAATTGCATTGAGTTTAGGATACAGCGAGTTCTTTTTTGTACTAACAGTGACTTCTCGATCATTTTAATAGGTGTAACGAGAAGTCTTTGTTTGCAGGTGTATTCGCCAGTCGCACGACGCCCAATTCTGTATGAAAATCCAATTTGGTGATGTAATAAGTTGCATGAATTCTGATCTTGTAATAGATGTAAAATACTCTCGTGTGCAACTGTGAGATGTCGGTAGTTATGCCCACAATGGGGCATTTTTGTTTAAACAAGGTTTAATAATTTTTAATAACCATTTCACTAACCAACTATAATATAGAAATGTAACTCCTCGTTTAGTTAAAACGTGTGCCTATGTGAAAAGAGGATGGATTTCTTTTTCTGTGAAGACGTGTGCACAATGGTCATCCATGTCTTGCAGAGAATAATTGAAGAAGGCAAGATTGTACCTTTAGACTTGAGAGTACAGAGCCAAAAAAATGAAATTGCACAATTGAGAGATCATTCTCAATAGAAAAAAAAGAAATTAAGGGTTTGAGAAATTTTTTGAATAGAAAAATTTCTCCCATCATTGGAGAACACCGCACTTAGGATTGAGGCGCCATGACATTACTATGGTGGTTCATTTTCGTGATCACCATTTCGACCGTGCAATCCGTATGAAAGAGTTCGCAGATCAATTGATTTTTGGGAAGTCTAAATATCGAGATATTTATCCAAAAATTTTAGACTTTTAATTTATACGTTCCCGTATGCGCATTTAGTCTAATAAATCCAACACTAACTAAAAACATTTTTAACTTACTAACCATTATTAAACATTAACAAATACTGAGGATAGAAAGTAAGAAGAAAAGCAAATACTAAACCGATATACGTATGAAGCAATGAAAAACAATCAATCCTATATCACTTCTAAACTATGCCCTACCAAACTTCTATTAATGTCCATCATTGAAACTAATAGTACTAAACAAAAGAAAAAAATATATCCATTTATGTAAAATATGCAATCTTTTATTTTTTATTTTTTTTGTATATGTCCAAAATCCTAAACTTGTGGATTGTTCAAATTATAAACAAATTATATACATATATATACATATGTGTGCGTATATATATGCAATATTTGCTCCAATTTTGTTATCAAATCATTGATATCTATATACATAAAAGTAAACTAGTCAATGATGTTATATACATAAAAGATCAAAAAAAAAAAAGATAAGGATAAAGTAATTGGCTATAGAAAAATATACATAAATGAATTTAGGAATGACTAAGGAATTTATGACTCAAAGCATGACTAAGGAAAATTAGGAATTTATAAAATGCAAAACTATGTTGTTACTCTTTATAACTCAAATCAATGTGCTTTGTTTTAAACTCTAAACTCTAAACTTCAAATTCTAAACTCTTAACCCCTAATTTTATCATAATTTTGTCCTAATTTTGTTATAATTTTTCCTTAATTATAACGTAATAATATGAACAAACCCTAATGTAACCTTAATTTAATCTAATTTTGCTCTAATTTTACCCTAATTATAGCATAATAATATGAACAAATCTTGATTTAACTAAATTTCATTATAATTTCGTCATAATTTCGTCTTATTATAACATGATAATATGAATAAACCTAACTTCACTCTAATTTTGTCCTAATCTTTTCCTACCCTAAAACCTATTCATGTATCGATGTTTAGAAACATTAAATATATATATTAATGGTTGCAGAAATGGAGGAACTTACCTTCAGTAGAAGATGGCGTCTAATAGTTTATCAAGCTTGTGAATTTTCTAATAATCGGAGATTATTTACCTTGATTATCGCATATAGTTTATGTCTGGATGGGGTCTAAGAGTCAATAGTAGTTAATGTAAGTGTTTAACATCAAGCATGATGTATAAAGTAATTTCTTAAAACATAATACGAATGGAAATTAGTACTCTATGGCTATATATAGTTTATATGCTATTAATTTTGAGTATATATGAATAAACTTATAAATAGATAAACATTCAGTCAAACTGTAACCAAAATAATTAAAATTGAAATCATCGATTTAATTTGATTATACAATTTTCATAATTATATCTTAACGAAATATACTGAACACCAACAATTCGTTTGATCAAATTAGGTGGTTAATTCGGTTCAATTATCCAAATTAATAGAATTACTGAAATTTTTTACTGTAAGAGACTTTTAAGTATTATTGTCTTGTACTTATTTCTATGTAAATGTAATATATACATTCATTGTGACTATAAAAATTAATAGGAGTTCAAGACAAACTAGATCTAATACTAGGATCACAAAGAGCTGTATATGACAAAGATAGTATTAGATATGATCCTCCACATACACAAAAAAATTTGTATATGTTGTTTGTCAGAAGCTCTAAACAAATTAAAAACGAATGTCACATATGCATAAAGAAGGGATATACAACACAAACTTGTAAACTTAAAAAGAAAATTAATCCACATAAGCAAACTAAAAAATAGAACACTCGAGAAACAAACCCAAATATCAGAAAACACAAAGAAAAAATGAAATGGATGCCTAAAACTAAAATTACTTTTAAAACTAACAGTGACAGACTCAAAAGAATCTTGGTACCAAAATCGAAGACATATTGAGTCTTGCTGCAGGTTTATTTTAAGGGTAAAGGAATTAAAGAGTCTGGTTTCTAGACAGCGGATGTTTACAGCATATGATTGATGATGCATCCAAATTCCATAGCTTAACAATAAAGGAAGGAGGCAGAGTTGTCTTTGGAGATAACTCAAAGGGTATGATAGTTGGCATCGGCAACATAGGTAAATCCTCCACCCAAATTAAACATGTTTTGTTTGTTCAAGATTTGAAACATGATTTACTAAGTATTGGTCAATTGTGTGACAAGAGTTTTATTGTTCTATTTGATGATGTTAAATGTCTAATTATTGATAAAATGTCGAAGAAAATAAAATTTAGAGAATCTCGAGAAGGAAACATTTATATAATAAATATAGATAATCTTCCTAAAATAGATAAAATCTGCCTAATGGTAGTAAACAACGACAGTTTTAGACTGTGGTATATAAGACTAGGTCACACAAGTTTAGATCTTATATCAAAATTAATAAGAAAAGAATTAGTTAGAGAACTCCCTAAAATGAAGATTAAAAAAGATAGGTTGTGTAACGCTTACATGAAGGGAAAACAAACTAAAATCTCATTTAAATCCGAGAATATAGTATCAACTTCTAAACCTCTTGAACTGCTTCATATAAATTTGTTTAGACCAACAAGAGCCCAAAGCTTAGGGGAAAGCACTATGGTCATAGATTATTACTCAAGATACATATAGGTTCTATTCTTAGCTAAAAATGAAGAAACCTCATTAGATTTCATCAAATTGTATAAAAGACTTCAAACAGAGAAAGATTGCACAATCAAATCCATAAGAAAGTAACCAAGGCAAAGAATTTGAAAATCAACAAATGATCAAATTCTATGAGAAGTTAGGAATAAATCACAATTTTTCTACCTCTAGAACACTATAACAAAATGGTATGATAGAAAGAAAAAACAAAACTCTAGAAGAAATGGCTAGTCCAATGCTTTGTGAAAAAAACCTCCCAAAGTACTTTTAGGCAAAAGCAATCAACACTGTCTATTATATTCTTAATAGAGCCTTACTACGATCAATTCTTAAGAAAGTTTCTTATGAAATTACATAAGAATAAGAAACCAAATATAGGATATTTCCATATTTTTGGATGCAAGTGTTTCATCTTAAACAATAGAGAAACAGTTTAGGTAAATTTGAAGCACAAAGTGATGAAGACATTTTACTAAGATACTTCACCAATAGTAAGGTATACAGAGTATATAATAAACGAATAATGGTAGTTGAAGAATCAATATATGTAAAATTTGATGAATCAAAGACATCAATAACAAATATATTGGACCACAATGAAATAAATAAACCCATGACAATCTCTGACCAAAAAAATTTCGAAGAAACAAAAGAAAAAAAAAACTAAAGATGAACAATCTCTAATAGAAAAAAATAAAAATCAAGAACCAAAATTCCCAATAGTAAGAAAAGAGTCCAAATACAAAAAACATAATAGAAAATCCTGAATTAAGAGTCAAAACTAGATCTAAACAACTGATGAGGCCTTAGATGATAAAAACTGGATATTAGCCATAGAAGAAGAGCAAGATCAACTCAAGAGAAATGAAGTTTGGGAACTAGTCTCTAGGCCAAATATCACTTTGTCATATGAACTAAATAAGTGTTTAGAAATAAACTAGATGAACATGGCACAGAAACAAAGCTAAATTAGTGGCCAAAGGATACAGTTTGCCTTTACCCGCTACATGAACTTCAAACCATATCAAATGGACGTCAATAGGGCTTTGCTCAATGGGTGATAAATGAGACAGTTTATGTGGAGCAAACCCCGAGATTTGAAGATGCTAAATTCCCAAACCATGTGTATAGATTGTTAATAGCTCTATAAGGTCTTAAGTAAGCTCCTAGAGATCGATGTGAAAGATTTAATAATTTCCTAGTTGAAAATGGTTTTAGTAGAGGTAAAGTAGATACAATTTTTTTATTAAGAGAAATGACAGAGATCTCCTAATATTGCAAATATATGTAGATGACATAGTGTTTGGAAGCACCGATGAAGATCTCTGCAGAGAATTTGCTAAGTCAATGCAAACAGAATTTGAAATGAGTATGATGGAAGAATTAAATAATTTCTTGGGACTTCAGATAAAACAATTTGAGAAAGTATATTTATAAATCAGGCTAAATTCTCATAAGAGTTAGTGAAGAAATTTGGTCTTGAAAACTGCAAAGGAAGTACCATATCTATTAGCACAAGTGTGAAGATAGAAAAAGATGAGAAAGGGAAATCAGTATGCCAAAAATTATATAGAAGTGTGATAGGTTCCCTTCTCTGTCTTATAGCTTCTAGGCCAGACATTCAATTTAATGTGTGTCTATGTGTAAGATTCCAATCAGATCTTAAAGAGTTTCCTATGATAGCAGTTAAGAGAATTCTTAGGTACGTACAAGACACTGTTAATTTAGGATTATGGTATGATAGAAACTCCAGTTCAACTTATATGGGTTCTCAGATGTAGACTATGCAGTATGTGGAATAGATAGACAAAGTATGAGCGGAAATGTCAATTCTTTGGAAGCTTGCCGATATTATGGTCTTCTAAAAAATAAAGTAGTGTGGCAACCTCAACCATAAAGACTGAGTATGTTACTGTTGGGCAATGTGGTAATAGATATTATGGATTAGAAACTAGATGAAAGATTATGGTTTGAATCTTGAGTGCACAACAGTTAAATGTGACAACACCAGTGTGATTAACTTGGCCAAGAATCCAAGGCACCATTCAAAAACTAAACACATTGAAATGAAATAACACAAATAGCTAACATATTTACAAGACCCCTAGATAGAAACAGGTTTCTTGAGCTTAAAAGGGAGCTAAGGATGCTAAAAGGAAATTAGAAAAGAAGATGCAATGATTCAAAAACAACTCAAAAGAATCAAGAAAATTTTCTAAAAAATTAAACTAAAGACAATCGACCGAATCAAACATGATTCAATCAATTGTATAAGAAAGTAAGAAAACATTTGACTAAAATAAAATTCCAGTCAACCAAGCTTTAAAACAGTCGATTGTTCTAATCAACTGTTTCATAAAAGAAGCTGAGTGAACAATCGACCAACAAAACAAACCGATCTAATGTTATTATAATAACAATCAATTGAAACATTCAACTAATTGATCAAAATTTTAAATCCTTAAGGAAATCAATCAAATGCGTGAACAAAACATTCGACTAATATTGTACAAATCAACTGAAACAACTCCTATAATAAACCAATCAAGAGAAAATAGTCGAATGCCTAGACTAGACATACGACCATTATTGTTTTAATCGATTGAAAAACTCAGCACAATCGACTGAATATACAAAAACATTCGACCAATTGGGTGAATTGGTCGACCGTTGTGTATTTTTTGAGCTATGCCTAGTAACCCAATATTCAAAACAGTTGAATGCATAGTTATTAAACCTGACCTGCACATTGACTCATGCATCTTGAAATTTATGATTCAACCGGTTGATTGATTTAAAGATTGCTTTAAAATATCAAGACACCAATTGAAAATTTTTATTTAAAGATTGCTTTAAAATTTTAATTAAAAATATGATAAATAAAACTAATAACGGATTCAGAGTACGAAAAAGGTTAAAGACTCCACTCATTACCACTCAAGTTATGTTAGATCTCAAAAGTGCCGAGAATATGAAATCTTACACACATTTCATAAACTAAAATAAAGAAAAGCACAACAAAAAATTGCGCAGTCAAAAAACAAAAGAAAAATCCAAAGCAACCCCTAATCAAACAAACGATAGTAGAGAGGTCACAAGTCCAATCGGAGGATCCGATAGGGGTCTGCTATGCCAAATAAAGTCCCAGATAAGTTTGTTGTAGATAGGTTTGGTTTTTTCTTGAGGAGAAAACATCGTTGATTTCTTTCCCGAGTCTTATCAGAGGATCCAGTGGGGGTCTACTGCAGATTTATGTTGAATAAAGATCCAAATGAATTTGTTATAGATGGGTTTGGTCTTTTTAGGGGGGAAACTTCGTTGATTTCTTCCCCGAGTCTAATCAGAGGATCTAGTAGGGTTTGCTGCAATTTATGTTGAATAAAGACCTAAGTGAGTTTGTTGCAGATGGGTTTAGTTTTTTTAAGGGGAAAACTTCGTTGATTTTTTCCCTGAGTTTGATCAAAGGATCCAATAGGATTAGATTTGCTCCCAATGGAATTTTAGTTTGTTGGTGGTAATTTGGGTTTCACCTAAGATCACATATTCAGGCTAATGCTAGGCAGGGATAACAGAGAGGGAGAGATCGTGAGGAGCTCGACCTTTAGACAAAGAAGAGAGAAGCGAAAAAGCGGAGATGAGATTAAAGGATTTTCTTAAAACACGCGGGTCACACGATTTCCTATTAACCTATATTGACCCGTGGGTTTTTTCAGTTCAATTGCATAAATGGTCATCTAGTGAACTAACCTATACATTGTGAGGTTAGAGTGTTGACTCAGTCTAACCAACATATCGCTTTGGGTTTAATAACTATGGTTGAATGTCTGAATTTGGCAGTCGACCAATTGTTGACTATATGAGAAAAATAGTCGAATTATCTAGAAGAGATATTCAACTAATGTGCATGCCTATGTGTGAATTGGTCGAATCTTATCAATATCATTTGACCAATGTATGCTTATCTTTCAGAAAACCTGTCGAATGTCCTAGGAAACGGTCGAACCACCAATAGTGACATTTGACTAAATTCTTTATTAGACTATAGTAAATTTCAAATATACTGATAAGGTATTTGATCGTCTTTTAAAGTGGTTGAATCATTTTAATCATTTTCCAAGGGTCTCAAACAATTCAGTCAAATGATAAAAAATATCATTACACCGAAAAAGCTCATTCGAGCATAAATTTAAATCCTAACTCTAAAAATTTGAAATCTCCCTCTCTCATGTTCGAACTCCCTCTCTCCCTCCCTAAGCCCAGCCCCTAAATCAGAAATACCGCTCCCAAATCTTTCTCCCTCTCTCATGTTTAAATCCAAATCCTTTGTAAGGTATGATCAAACCCTCTTTCAATTATCTAAATCCCCATAATTGATTCGACAAACCCTCTTTTAACTCTTCATCTCTTTCACAAACTCCTCTTACTACAAATAAATGAGTTGAGACCCACATTCTTTGTTGTCTCTTTGTTTAGACTCTCCTTTTTAATGATGACAAAAAGCAAGAGAGATAGATGTGCATGAACTTTTCATTCTGCATTCCAGTTTGGCACTTTGCATTTCATTCTGTACTTTATAAATATACGAGCATGCCGGTCGTTTAGTTATATTCTAAGTGGGAGAATGCATTCATTGAGGGGTAAAAAATTTCAAACTTTTGGATATTTTGTCATCATAAAAAATAGAAAATTATTGGAATATTTAGATTTTAAAAATAAACAATACAATCCAAGGAATTAGTTTGCAAAGTTTGAAAATCAACATAGAACTAAATTATTGGATTGATATAAGTTATATTTGACCAATTCTTTAAGAAAACAAAGTAAACAATCAAATGAGAAATATGACAATTCACCTAAAACCTAGTAGGAAGAATAATTCAGTCAAATGCTAAAGAAATCAGTCAACTGAACTTAGTTTTTAACACCAAACCATTCGACCATTCAGTCAAGCCATTTGATCAACTCAGACAATGAGATTTAGAACAAGTACTAAACAGTCAAATGACCACATGAATATTGAATCAATCCCTTCTTTAGAATCAACTGGCTTGCTCAATCATTCGACCAATTTGAATCACAATCCAAAACTTGCATTCCTAACTCATGAGTATACTTGTAACTCGATGGGAAAACTCAAAAAGCAACTCGAATGACTCAGATTCTTAAAACTCATTTTGCAACTTGATTGCTCTATGTGAACATTCGACCAAAACAAACACTAACGCTTAAAAGTTTTGACTGGAATATCTTACAAGTCGAATATAACTATAAAATTCAACCAATATGATGGAATGATCGAATAAGTACCCTACTTTAAAAATTTATACTTCGATCAAGATAATCTTTCAATCGAATAGAACTATAGCATTCAATCAATTAACAAAAACAGTTAAAAAAATCATTCAACCAGAACACATAGTCAATCAAATAGCACTATAGCATTCGACAAGTTTAGATAAACAGATGAATGAACACTTAGGTAGACCTTATGAAATCATTCGACCAAAATAAATTGTCAATCGAATAGGGCTATAGCATTCGACCATGTCATATAGATAGTTGAATGAATTTTAGGCAAATCCTTAAAAAACATTTGACTGACTTTGAGAAATATTCAACCGACAATGTAAACCAAGTCAAAAATATATCTCAATCAAATAGGGGTAGATCCAAACGAATCTAATTTGAGCACAGTGTCTAAATTAGTCGATCAAGTTGACTAACTACTCAACCAAAGTTGAACATCTTGCTACCCAAGTCGAATTGTACAGGAACAATCGACTGACCTAAGACTCAATAACTATACCAGTTGAATGACATGTCCAAAATGGTTGAATGAGCTAAACAAATGACCTCAAGATATTCAACTGATAGCATAATTGATTCGATTTTCTTTTTACTCTAACGACTATTTCTCAGATTTCAACAAATACAGTTGTGAGCATTAAATTTCTTAACTCCCAAAAACAGCTTTCAGCAAAAATGCAACACCATATCCGTAAAAGATTATTCTCATTTGACAAAGGTAAATGAAGGCATTAAATGAAACATTCAAAATTTGAATCTACCAATGATTGAGAAAGGTTCACCCATAAATTCTCAACCTCTGAGTAAGAGTAGAAGTTGCTACTTCAACTAGTTTTGAATTTAAACACTACTTGAGCAAAAATTCTTGTAAAAATTTTATTTGTGCTTATATTTCTTACATCTGAAGTCTTTTAGTTTTAAGCTTGTAACAACTTTACTTTTCCTTACATATTAGTGCGAAAAGATTAGAGAAGGTCTTTAATATGAGGTTTAGGGAGAGAAAGAGGTAGTATGGAGTTTGAGAAAAATTCTATAAAGGTCCACTTGCACCTATAAGCAAGATTTATACCAATATTATTGATAATGGAAAATCCAAGAAGTCGCTTGAGAGTGGACATACACTGAATTTAGTAAAACCACTATAAAAATTTTAGTGTCCTGTTTCTTGTCATTCTAGCTCTATTTTTCTGGTCTTTTTACAAACTCCTTTCAAAACTCAATTTTAATTCCAAAATTTTTTGAAAAACTTCCTAAAAATTCAAAACAACCTATTCACCCCTCTAAATTATATTTCACAATTAAATAAGCAACAAAATAAAATATATTTAAATGAAAAATAACGTTATAAAATAGACAAAGTCTAGAATTCTAGATCCAATAAAAAATTAGAAACAATAACATTTTATCTTCATCTTTAAAACCAACTAATACAACACTTACAACCAAATAAAAATGAATAATAAGAGTGACAATCTTTAGTCTTTTTTACGTCTATAAGAGATCTAAATTCTTATTAAGAGAATAAATTAATATAAATAGTAATCACTTATTTGAGAACCAAATCAAATCCAAATATTCGTGTTCACTCTCTCACAAATCCCCAAAAACTCTCTCTAGTTATTAGAAGATTATAAAACTACTAGATTATTTTTCTAAAGTAATCCCACATCGAATAACTCATTTAGTAGAGTTGTCATTTTTTAAAAAATAATAAAATTCCACTGAAACTTAATACTAGGTAAATAGGAAAAATCTAAAAAAAAATAATAACTCAACCTTAAGAATAATTGGATCTAAAATTAAGAGTTATCTATATTCCATTCAAACAATTAAATACACAACAAAATAAAAATATATCTAAATGAAAAATAACGTTATAAAACATAATATTTGAAAAATAAATCACTTAAATGATTACAAATCTCTAAATTACAATAAAAAATATTTGTAGTATGTATACCAACAAAGAAGATCTTATACCTCGATTTTATTCTCTATGCCATAACTCAACTATCTTATGTTTCTTTGGATGGGCAGAGTAATATTGATGAATCCCAAAATTCATCTCCATTTTTTGTATATAAATAATCTCTCAAAAAATCGTATTGTTTCAATTGGCTTAGAAAACTTGACCAACTAGGGGAGAGAGAGAGAGTTTTTTAATTAAAACATACATACCTTTGAAGTTTGTATTTATTTTAAAAAAAAATTATAAAACCAACTTTTATACTTTTTGAAATTACAAAACAACCTAATAATTTTCAAAATTATAAAATATGAGAAAATAATTTCAAAAAGTATAGAGTCTAGGTTTTCAAAATGCAGATTAGAATAAAATATTTTTAAAATTATAGACCGCTTCCATATCTTTCTTAAAAATTACAATTCAACCATAAATTTATCTATCTACATTATTATTGATTTCTAATTAACTTAACAAAAATAATCTCATAAAAATAAATAATAAATACTAAATGAGTTTTTTTAGGATAGAGAAGTGGCATAAGATATATCTATTTTGGTTTCAAAATAATAATAATTGAGTAATTGCATTAAAATTATTTTAATTCTAATTAATTACACTAAATAACTAGAATTGCATCGTAAAATAAAGACTGTATTATTTATAAAAATCAATAAATAAACATTTCTTACTTTGTTCTTGATCTATATATCTTTCTATAAGATGTCTTCTTTGTAGCACTTGTTATTGAGGTTGCACATGATAATACGCAAAATATCTATTTGATTTTTGATATCATAGTTTGATTTTAGATTGATTAGTGCCCTAATAAATGTTTTTATGACCTTTTTATTTTTAGAGATAAAAAATGAAGGTTAGATCAAAATGGGATTAAGAGACAATTTTTGGAGCTAATTGTTCATGATAGCATTTGGGCCCACAAATGAAGGGGGAAATATCTAGAGTAAAGATTTATTTGTAATAAAAATATTTACTTCAAGTAATTGTTTTTTTGGGATAAATTGTTTTCCTATTTCTAGGGAGGAGAATTTTTTTAGATCTAGATCTAGATCTAGGTCACAAGAAGGAAAGAATTCTACTTTACCTAGGTTGACCCACGGCTATATATAGTCTTCATTGAGGGTGGCAGTTGGGCATACAATTTGGCAACACAACATACTTTTCCTCTCTTTAGCTTTTAGGTTTTAGGTTTTATTTTCTCTTTTTCTTTTTCTTTGAAAAACACTTTTTTTCTTCTTTCTTTTGTTTATTTTTAAGAACATGGTCACCATGAATGACTAGTTTTATTATGATTCAAGGAGAATTTTATCTGTTGTTTTTATTGTGAGGTTATGTGTTTTAATTAATTTTTTACTCTTTTAATTCAAGAATTCGTCGATTCTTGGTTTATTTTTATGAATGATTGATATTGGTTAATTTGATAATTTAATTCGATATCAATTTTTCTACTATATTCAGGATTTCAGTGATCCGTAATTGTCATGAATGAATAGTACGAGTAGCAAATAAGTTTTTTATATTTATGGGTCGTTACCGATATTCATTTTAAGCTAAGAATCGATGGAACAAAATCAAATAATTGTACGGTTATTTTGGTTATTTTTATTTTGATTTAATTATTTTCATAGAATTTAATGTTGTCATTATATTGATATGGAACGCTATCGTATCTAGTCGATTAATGATAAATTTTGATTGGATGCTGATTTGGTCAATTAATTTAGGAAAATACAAGATTTATTACGGCTATCCTAATAAATTTAAGATTAAATGTTTGAATCGTAAGAATAATATTTTTAACCCATAATTAGTGAAACAATCGAATGTGTGAACTCTTGAATCAAAGTTTAGTTTATTGAATTTTTTTTCTAATTTTTAGTATTTTTATCTGGTTGATTTATCCTTTTATTTTAGGTTTTAATTTTTGATTTAGGAATTTATTTTATAAAACTCTTATTTTATTTTAACAATAACTAAGAGATTAAGTTAACATAGTTTCCGTGAGATTTGACCCGACACCACTATTGCTATAAGTTTGCTGCATTGGGGGATTAGTATTAATTTGAGGGTTTCAACAAAGCCGACCAATACACACACGCGCACATATAAATGTACTATCACTTCTCAATATTTAAAACCTTTGGTCTCTCATCCAAAATTAATGATATTCAGAATGTTCAATTTGTCTTCTATTGACAATGTAATTTGACAAATTTTAAGAAAATCCAATATGACATAAAATCGTATTACTGGATCCGGTTTTTTTATGACTAACCAGAACAATTCTAGATGATGATTTTCGGTATAGTTGGTTTAGATTATTTATTATCTATAAATGTTCCAACTAATCAACACTGTGTACCAAACATACGCATCTATTGACCTATGAAAGATTTTAATCATAATATATCAAGATATATAACCCTGATTTCTCAGATTTATCAACAAACACTTAAAATTAAGAAGACATAAACCAAATATAGTTATATAGTATTAATTTCTCTATAGGTTCTATTCGGAATTAATTAGTTACATGTACTAACTACTATTGAGTTTATACCATATTCGAATCTGAACCATGTTTGATGATCAATGTATATCATTTCATTAATTAAAAATTCACAAGTTATAACTTAAATCTTGATAAATGATTACTTTTATTATTTAGTCGTGAACAATTTTTCTTAATTTGATGTAACAATAACTTATATTTTCTGTATGCACCATTTACTTGATCCCATACACAAATCACACATATCAAGCTATAGAATTTTATATATGTACAACTATATTTATCTGCTTTAATAATTAATATAGATGTTATTTTAATATAGAATTAAAACATAATTTTTAAACATACAAAATTGTAAAAGTTAATGGATAAGTATAATACAATCCCAACAAGAACATCAAGCTATGTTATTCATGTTGTATATATAATTTTTGTTGTATAGTAATAGAGGTAGAGATTGAAGCAGATGATCACTTGTGTTTGTACATGGGGAATTTACCAATTCCTCATTAGCTACATTTCTAGGAGTTTTTATTTTTTTTCCTTTTCTGGAGGGTCATCTCTTTATTTCTTATGCCATCGGTTGAACTTTGTGTTCAGTTTTTTTAGTACGTGAAAAAGGTTTAAACTCGAGACTTCTAAGAGAAAGAGAATAATGTCAATCGAGCTATAGTTTATTGGTGCCTTGTGTTCAATTTGTTTGGTCTAATATATGAATAGTTTTAGTTAAGAAAAACAAATTTATGAGCATTTATTTTATTTTTAATCTAATGGCCATTACTCATTTAATTTAAATATCTTAATATTTATGTAATTATTTAAAGAAATGGTAAAATCTCCATAATAGGAATGAACATCAAACCCCTCCTTATGTAATATTTCCTTAAAAAATATATATCAGAAATAGAGAAGTGTTTTATAGATGATTTTTGGCTTTTGAGTTGCTACACTTAATGAATGTGATTTTTCATTGTATTACTTTTAGTTTGTCATACTTAATGCAAGCAATCTTTTGTATTCCTTTCAAGAGCCTCTAAATAGGCCCCATTGTAATCTCATTTGTACACCAACAAGAGAAATAAAAATCTTATTCTCTATATTCTCTTTCTATAAATGGAAATCGATTTCTATTCCGAGCATATCAAATTGTGGACTCCTAAACCAAAGTTCAATAATACGTTATCATCATGAACCTCTAACCAACCGAGCACAAAGCTTTTGAGAAAAAGACAAAGAAAGAAGCATTCTTGGTAAGTATTTTCCTTTTCATATCTGCACGGCATAATATCGGTCTAGCTAAAATATTGTGAGATAGATATAAAGTAAATTCATATAACATTACTTTATTATATGAAATGTGCAAGAAGTTGTCATTTGCAAAGCTTTTGAGGGCCAAAGTCCTTTGTATGACAAAATTTTCAGTTCCGATTCTTAATGTCATATGTCACTGTTCGAGTGTTTTTCATAAAAATGAAGCTGAATCAAGTCTTTGTTTTTGAACTCCCATAAGTAGTAAGTTTTAGTTAACCTCTTTTATTGTTAACCCAAAACATTTTTTGTGTAAGGTAGACATGCTTTTTTTTTAACTGTGTTCATGCAAGGAAATTCGTATCCATTAGTAGTTTTCTATATTTTTTGTCCCTGCCTCCCACTTCTGTCCTGTTTCTTTATTTGGTTCAAATGTGTCATCTTTTCCATCTTTTGTTTTGTTTCTTTGATTGCAATTGTTCATTCTATTTCTTTTTATCTATCATCTTTTGATATTGCACTATTAAGTTTAACTAGTCTTTATATATAAGTGTTAATATTTATAACTTGCATATATATTGATTTATTATAAAATAACAATATAAATATATGTACATCGGATATTTGAATGTCAATTACCCATCCATTCTCTAAAGTGAATGTGACAAGATATAATTATTTTTATGAATATAATCACGGACATGGGCCGAGGCTACAATCCCGGATGTAGATGTGGTCGAGGGAGTGACCACTTTCATGGTAGTCATTCCTAGAATATATCTCACTACCTAAAGTGGGAGAGGTAAGAAAATGACAAAAATGATCCAAATAGAAAAATGTGGATAGCATGTAATATTGATGTGGGGAAATTTGGACATTAGTCACATACAAGTCGTACACCAGAAATATCTTGTTGATTTTTATCAAGTCTTATTGAAAGAAAAAAAAAAAAGATAAACATGTAGAGACAAATCTTTTATATCAAAATAATAATCTTGATAAAATGTTTGAGAGTTAGATAAATTTGTCACATTTAGGTGTTGGTAACTATTTTTATGACGTTAATATTAATTAATAGAATGAATGTTTGTTTTTCTTATTATTTTATAATTATTGTTATTTATTACAACCTCATTATTTATTTATTCATTTTTTTATGATGACCTCAGGATATTATTGCATCTAATATTGGATCAAATGTCGAAGGTGAGGATTTCTATCTTGTAAACAGTGCGACTACACATACAATTCTCAAAAGCAAAAGATATTTCTCTCAGCTTAGTATGGAAAAGCAAAATGTGAATACTATATCTGATAGTGTAACATTGATCGAAAGTTCCGGAAGAGCAAATATTTTACTATCAGGAGGGACAAATTTTATGATTGTAATGCATTATTTTCACCAAAATTTCATAGAAATTTATTGAGTTTCAAAGATATTCATCCCAATGGTTATCATATAGAGAAAACTAAAGTGGGAAATACCGAGTATTTATACATTATTAATATTAAAATGGGACAAAAACAAATATTAAAGAGACTATTAGTTTTTTCTCGGGCCTTATTATACACATATTCGACATATCGAAATAAATACAATAGTAAACTAGTAGTTTACTAATCAAAATGCATTCAAATTATGGCAAGACTGATTGGGTCATCCTGGATCTACAATGATGTAATGAATTATCAAAAACTCCTCGGACATCCATCAAAGAACCCAAAGTTTCTTCAATCTAATCAATTCTCATGTGCTGTATGTTATCAAAGCAAATTAATAACAAAACCATCACCAAATAAAATTGGGTTTGAATGTCTTAAATTTTTGAATCGAATGCAAGGTGACATGTGTGGACCAATTTCCTAAGATAAAATTACATACTCTTCAACAAAAACCCAAAGAGAAATTTATGGTTAACTGTGGAAGAATGAAGGCTTGGAAGGCAAGACATCTGGCTAAAACACTAGCAAATGGAAATGTTAAAGAACAAATTTTCTTGTTAAGACAATATTTCGAAGAGGTTTTGAGAACAAATAAGGGAAGTACTTGCAAAATAGGGAGTTATGTACCTTGTGGTGATGAGCATCGGTTATCCATCCATTATCCTCTAACTTCAATTTTCAAAAGATTGTATATTTGTCTGGACACTTGTAAAAGGGGATTTTTGGCAGCTTGTATGCCATTTATTGGATTGGATGGATATTTTCTAAAATCTGCTTATAGAGGGCAGTTGCTAGTGTGGTCGGAAAATACCCAAATGATAGCATTTTTCTACTAGTTTTTGCAATTGTAGAGTTGGAGGAGATATATTCTTGGATGTGGTTCCTCCAACACTTACTTGAGGACATTGGTGATGAGAGGAGATGGACTTTCATGTCTGACCAGCAGAAGGTATGAAAGTGGACAATTATCCTGAAATGTATGACTTTTTTATCTCCTAGTGGACATTGGTTTCACGTTGTTCATTTCTCTGTGCAGGGACTAATCAATGCTATTTTTATATTGTCTCCACATTCTGAGTATAGAATATGTGTGCGATATCTATTCAATAATCTACATAAGAAGTTCAAAGACTTGGAGTTGAAAAACATGTTTTATGCTGCTGCTGGGGCCACATATGAGACTGAGTTCATTTGAATGATGAGAGACATTCAAACATCAGATGTTGTTGCGTATGCTTGGCTGATGGAGAAGTCTACCCATATTTGGACCCATATTTGGACACGATCTGTATTTTCTGATTACAGTAAGTGTGATTTACTTGTTAATAATATTTATAAATCATTTAATGCTAAAATTTTGGACGCAAGAGATATGTCTGTAGTCAATTTGTTAGAGGTGATTAGATGTGGGTTGATGTCAAAGTTTTTTGAAAATAGGAGCAAAATATCATCATTCCATGGTGATATTTGTCTTGCCATTCAAAAGAAACTTAAAAAAAAAAAAAGAAAAGGCTTAGTAGACATTGGTTTCCAACCTTAACGGGTGGTGGGATATATGAGATGATATCATTTTTTAATAAGTTTATTGTTGATTTGGACAATAGGACCTGTAGTTGTAGGGCATGGGCATATGTGGCATTCCTTGTACGCATGCAATTAGTTGCATACTTGTTTGTAAAGAACAAATAGAGAAATACGTACGTAGTTGTTATAGTTCAGCCCGTTATTCGGAGTGCTATGCACCTATTATTTAGCTTTGTAATAAACCAAATATATAGGATAAATGTCTAGTCCCCAATTTGTTACCTCCCAACTACAAAAGAAAAGCTGGAAGGTCATCCAAAAAAAAGAGGAGAAAAGAGTAGACTGATATCCCACCATCAAATCCTCATTCAGTTTCTAGAGTTGGAACTGTCATCAAGTGTAGTATTTGCAATCAATCAGGACACAACAAGAGATTATGCTACAAGGTAAATTATTACATTTGGATCCATATTATTCTTGTAGTACTAGTTGGATGAGCTAGTATAATTTTTCTATGCAGGGCCGCCCGTGTGATACGTCATAAGGTACATCACAAGGGTCATATCCTTCTACTTAACAGTTCAGAAGCCAGCATGGAACACAAGCATCGCAGATAGCTTCTCAACAGTTTCTGAACAATGAAGTAGATGATAGGCTACTGTAATCTTTTCACTTTTTTTTGTTTAATTTGGAATAAATATGTATAGAACTATTTTTGATGTTATAAATTTCATGAAGACTTGTATTGAATTGAGTATAAGTTTGTAATGATATTTTTATTTTAGACATGAAAAATGTATAATTTTGTTTTTATGATGAATGAATTTTCTTTTTTTTTTCCCAATGGGTTAAGTATGTTTTAGATCGAATGAACCCAGTGAGATTTGTTGCCTTTACCTTATTATGGATGTTTTGAATGAAAGTATGTTTTAGATAGGATGTCATCACAGAGTACACTGACTTGCTGCATTTCAGTCTTGTTGCCTTTCGAGAATGCAGTTTTGTTGAGTATCATATTTTTATAGCTACCTTGTTGCATTTCAAGGTCGTTAGGGCCATGTATTTCCTAACATGTCTTCCATAAATTTATGATCAATTTATATGTACTTGATGTTCATCAACTTATAACGTCTGCAACTTCTTTTTCTCATTCACATGTACACATGGGATTTTGAAGTTCAAAATGCTCATAATATTGTTAACATTATTGAAAGGTGTTTATTACAACGATATTAAACCTTATGGAACACAGCATACAACACAACCTTACACATTAATAGCTTGATCAAACAAAAAAAGCACAATTTCTCCTAAAATTCCTAACCTATCTAACTTTATACAACACAGCTAAAAACAGAACTACTCTCATTGACAATATTCTACCTAGGCGTATGAAGTCTTTACAAATGGATTTAACCTTCTTCTCCTTCATGTCTTGCAGCCTTCAAATCTCTTCCTTCATTCTCAAATTCATCTCCTCAACCTCTTCAACATAGCGCAATAGATGATTGTTCTCTTCCTTCATTCTCTCGATAGTGTTTCTTGCATTTTGTATTTTCAAACTCCAATCAGCTACTACATGGTTGTGGACAGTTTTCAACTCATCCGCTTTTTTTTTTCAACTCGTGAATGACTTGACGGCTGAAAGGTGGGTCATGCCATTCAAAAAAATCTCAAGCATTACCTTCCTACAAAAACAATAACATTCACCACAATTAAGTTTAGGGAAACTATACTACAAAAAAAATAATTAACCACAAAAATAGATTTTGACATACCCAAAACTTAGGGCAACCATAAAACCTCCGTGATGGATTCCGTTCCGACCATGAAGTCAGCAAAATAGTATCGAGATTGCATCTGTACTTCAGTGATGAAGATATCATGTTTAATGACGTCCTATGATTGCTTTGCTGACTGATAGAAGAGATGAACATCAAGCCCAAACCCTAACCCTCGTTCGAATGGACGTTACCAAAACAGAAACCCAATGTTTCTCTAATACTAAACCCTCCGAATATTGCCCAAACCCTAACCCTCTTTCCTATGCATGTTGCACAAATATTCTCAGTCTTTCTCAAACCATTCCTTCAACCTTTGTTCTCTCCCTCTCAACGCTTTTTTGCTTCTGTTTTTCTTTTTTTTAAATGTTTTTCTTTAACGAACAAACCTCTTTATACATAGAGATTGGAGGAAAGAATGGCGCCAAATAAATTTTACGTGGGGAGAAAACGTACAACCTTACTGACATGTCATGCCACGTTAGCAAACCTGCTGACGTGGCAAAATTTGGCGTGGTAGGTATCGACTTGTCAGCACTTACTGTCATAAGACAGACCACAACGAGACAATTTAGCACTTAACAGCCAGCTAGTCATCGTTATTAACGGAATGATCAACTTGTTACAGATTCTAAACTTTAGGTTCTTAACCGTTATGTTTTTAAAGTTTAGGAATCAATCTGTGAATTGAGTGTAAAATTCAGAAACTTGACATGTAATTATCTCTTTCCACGGGTGTGTTGTTTAAATTTTTTTTTATATTTTTTGAATAGTGTTGATCGGTACAAAGCTCAAAGTTCGAAGATAAGAGAGGGGAGCATTTTGTTTGTATAGTATTGTGTTGGGGTGTGTATGTGTAAGTGTGCGTAGTGTTTGGTTTTGATTGATTTGAGGCAAAGCAGGCGTGCAATTGAAGGTAATAGCATCCCTCGAAGAAGAAAGTTTAATGATGATGATGATGATGAAGACCACGTCCTCCTCTCTTTCTCTTACATGTCTCGCCTTTCCTGCAGCTCCGAGAAACCCGACCCAAGCCCTAACCCTAAGTTTTTGGTCTATCTAGGTCAAGAACTAGTTACTCGAGTTGCAGACTATGCAAAGAAAGACAATGGATAACGGTTATGACAATTTGGCAGAGAAATTCTCAGGTTTAGCTGTGAATGAAGTGTCCAATAACAGCAGCAACAGCAACACAATCAACAACGATAACTTGTTTCAGATCATGAAAGCCGTGGAGGCTGCAGAAGCTACCATCAAACAACAGGTCAGCTCCTCCTTTTTCTTCTTCTTACCCTTTACTTGCTGCTTCTATTCAATCCTAGGTATATGGAATTGGATCTGTCGATAAAGATGAACGCATTTACGTCTAAACCTCCCTTTGTCTCATCATTTGGCAAGAAAAAAGGAAGGAAAAAAAAAAAGAGTTGTGCTTTCATTTTTGTGATTGAGGGTTCTGATTTCCTAGCACTGCGACATAATTTACTCTATGTATCATTTCTTTGCCTACAGAAACTAGTTAGGCAATGTGAATGTTTTTCCCAGATTTTTAAACCGGTGCTTTCATTTTCAGGCAAATATGAAGAGACATTAGCATGTTGCTTGTAGCTTTTATACTTACATGATAAAACAAGTGATTAAGTGAGAACCACCAAACGGACTGTTACTTATGCTTTGGTTTTTCTTTGAAGGTGGAAGAGAATAACCGGCTGAGGTTTGAGCTTCACAAGAAAACCGAAAAACTTGAGAAATATGTAAGTTTCATAATAGTGGCCCACTGTATATATATTTGAAATTCCTTCATTATTCCTGAGCCAATCAAATTTGGAACATAAAATTTTATCTATATTTATTTGTTTCATTGGACTCGGTCAGTGTTCTACATTCTTCTCTTGTTTATTTGTTTTAGTTAATGTTTCCGTTGGGGGCACATAAAGGGTATAAAAGATTCAAGCTTGAAAGTCTGTCTGTCTGTCATTGACCTTATCTATATGTATACGTTAGGCCATGCAATTTTTATTTCTTTATTTTTTTGGACAGGGGCATGAAACAGAAAGTGTTTGAACAAAAAGCAATTCTGTGGTATCAGCATGCTTTCATGGAAGGTTGCCAATACTTGAATTGATGCTAATTGATAGCTAATGGGTTTTGTGCTCCAACTTTAGTGATACAAAGCAGGGGTGTTGTAAATCGGTCATGGATGAAAATCATATTTTCTCCTACATACAATTATGTGTAGTATATTTTGAACAAGATTGAATTTGGAGTGTAAATAGAGGAATTGGATGGAGATATGTCACTCCACTCGTGCTTTCTTAATTTTTGCTAATGGCTCTCTATCAATGTGATCCGCACATTCTTTTCCTGTTTGTGCCAGTCATAGAGAGTTCTTAGGATAGTGCCTATATATCTTGGAAACCTTGTGATGCAGAACCAATAAAGATGGAGAAGAGGATAATAGGGAGAAGAGAAATTTGTGAGAGACTGGTCTCACATTGACTTGGTAGAAAAGCAACAAAGGGAGAAAGCAAGAACATACTATAACAGATGCTCATTTCAATAATTAATCACTTAACTATTACCTAAATTCTAGGCCTGAACTTTAAACACTCAATAATTTGTATCAGATCAAACCCTAGCAAGATGTAGAAACTGAATAACTTGTAAAACCTAATTAGAATTGAATAATAGTATTCCCAAAAATAACAAATAGAAGTGTTGTTAGAATACTCAAAAGGTGCTTCATCGCCTTGTGCGGATCACTAGATTTCTGAATGGGGCAGGCTGGACCTAGGTCTGTTGATCTTTGAGTTGTTACCTTATAATGACATTGTTATGTTTTGTGGCACACAGAGGTGAAATAGATGCTTGTCCTGAGATCATTTTGTTCTTGATTATTTTGAGGGAGTTTTGTGGTCAAGTGTCAACTTTGGAATAAGTATATTGCTCCCTGGTTGGTCTTATGGGGGAGGTTTAATTTTATACCATGTAAGTTGATAGTCTCCCCTGCTTCTTCTCTAATTTCCTTTAGTTCAAAAAAATGGGAGATGGTTCCCATATTCACTTTTGGGAGAATTCTACGATTAGGGATTTTCCCCTTTCCATTCCTTTTCCTCAACTCTATCAGCTAGCTATGCTGCATTTTACCCCTGTGAAAGAATTTTATTACTAGGAGGCTAACTCTCTCTTTCCATGAATTTTTGTTAAGAAATCTAAATGATGGGAAATTGTAGAGTTTGCCTCCATAATGTTATAGGGGAATAACCTAACTCCTCATCCTAAATACTAAAGTTTGGAATTTTAAGTGTTTTCTCTTGCAAATCCTTTTTTAATTATCTTACTTGCCTTCCAGATAATATCCTTTTCCAATGTGTAGGCAAACGTTGTTGCCACAGATAAGGTGTTTACTTGGTTTGTGGTTCTTAAACAAAATCCATACAATGATTTGTTGTTCAAAAGGAATCTTTCGAGGCTAATTCTCTGGATATTTTTATTAATGCTGTAAGGACAAACTATTGACCACTTGTCCTTACATTTCCTATAGCATAAGTGATGTGTGTTTATCTGTTTGCCATTTGTGATAATTAGGGCTTGTCCTAGAAGCATGTCTGATTTTGCACTTAACAAGGTTTAGAGGTTCTGGGTCGTTGAAGGACGTGTCTTTGCTTTGAAGGAGTACTCTTCCTTGATGTATTTTGGTGGAGCAGTTTGTCCAAGATTAAGGCTTTTAGTTGTCCCATGGTACTTAATAAGACTAATACAACTCATCTGTTGCAAAGAAATGACTTTTTGGAGAGCTCTCTCTTGTGATATTTGTGTGGTATATGTGTTGTGTGCTTTCGATCAAAAAACATTTATGCGCTATGTGCTATATGGTAGTGAATCTGGAGATCATCTATTCTTACATTGTCATAGGGAACTTATTGAGGAATCTTTGAGGTGAAGGGTTTCTACGAGGCATTTACAAACAACTGGATGGAGGGAAGGATTCCTTTTCCATGGTAATTCATTTGGAATCCATCTCTCCTCTCAGTAGGTTCCTTTTTTTTTAAGGCAGGGAGATGGAGTGATACTTGTGTGATATATGGGACTTAATAAAATAAAAAAAATGATGATTTGTTGCAAAGAAAACAACCTTTCAAAGCTCGCTTTTCTGATATTCATATGATATATATGTTATGTGCTTTCATTCGAAATAAAATTAATGCAAATGATTTGTTGCAAAGAAAACAACCTCTCAAAGCTTGCTCTTTTGATGTTCATACGATATATGTGTTATGTGCTTTCATTCAAATAGCATATGTGCACTACATGCTTTATGGACAGTGAACCTAGAAATCATCCATTCTTACATTGTCTTTGGGAATCTTGTGAGGAACCTTTGAGGTGAATGGTTATTACAAGGCACTTACAAACAACTGGATGGAGGGAAGGGTTCGTTTTCCGTTTTGGAATCCATTCTCTCCTCTTAGGCTTGTTTTCTTTGCTCGGGAAGCTGGAAAAAAATTTGACTCGATAATTTGGAAGGGAGATGGACTGTCCCAGGGAAACAGGTGTGTTTTATGCAAGATGGAGCTAAAGGCCATATGGACTGCTTCTTTATGGTGCATGGAAGCGTTTTTGTAAGAAAAGCTTGTCTCTTTTGCATGTACAGTGGATGACTTCAAGCTCTTTATACAACAAGTTCTAGGGATGGAGTAGTGTGAGAATTCATATGATGAGAAGAGAGGATACTCTCTCTAGACATGATTTCGTTGGTTTGAATGGAACAAGATTAGAAAGATTTAGGGGGTGGAGAGATCCTTAATGGTTTTGTGGTCAAGTTTTTGATGTTTGAATACTTTGAAGAGGCTGTTAACTTTGTAAGTTTTCTTGTCATTTTAGTTTGTGGGAGGCAGAGGCACTTCGTAGTGTTCTCCCCCATTTTAGTTCTTTTAGAGAAGTTTACCTTTTTCTGATAAAACAAAATGTTCTTGCATTGCCATATAGAATGGTTGATGTGGAATCAGTTGCTTGCTATTTGCAATGACCAATGTGTATGCCATAAAGTTTGTTTGATTTACTCGTGAACAAATATAGAGGCTTTGGAATTAGGAAGTTTCTTTATGGAGGAAAAGTGCTCTGATAGTAATTGTTCTTAGTGTATGTGGAAGGCAAAAAATACTAGGATTTTAAGAAATTTGTCTATTGGTATTCTTATTCTTCTTTATTTGTTTTTTAATTTTTTTTTCTGTGGGTGCGCATGTCTCTGTGTGTGTGTGTTTTGGGCTCAGTGTCACGAGCTTTTAAGGATTATGTTTTGGAGGATGTGAAGAGAGACTAGAAATTAATCTCTTCTAGCTTTTCTATTTTATTTTCTGTAGAAGATTTATTGTCATCTTAGAAATTTCTTTTATTACATTCTTTTACTAAAATTGCTTTTCCTTTAGAATAACTTCTTGGATAATCTTGAATAGACTAATTAACATCCTTGATGAGCAGCGAATTTGTGCCAATGAATGCTAATGCTTTGAAATTTATTGGGTTTGGTTGTAGTAAGGAAGCAGAATGTTTTCAGTAATGTGTAATGATGGCGAATCTTTTGAAATCCATGCTGTGGGAGGAATTTCAGGATATTGAAAGATCAAGCCCTCACTTGCTCTCTTAGCATTTATATGTAAAGCAACAAATTCGTGCAAGGGGAATAATATCAAGATAGTAAAAGAATCAACAAAATTTGTCCACATTTAATTTGGCTACAGGTTCCATTTGCCATTGATGTCTGTAAGATAATTATTATGCACCTTCCAGGGTTTCTTTCCTTTATGCACCTTCCAGGGTTTCTTTCCTTGGATGGTACCACGTGAGGGTTTTCATGCAGGCTAACTAGGAAGGAAATTAAGGGGGGCAGATTAGTTATGGAAGAAACGGTTCTAGGGACTCAGGATAACCAACTACTTTCTTAACTTATAATATGTGAACTTGGGCGGCTTTATCTTTCCATTTTTCACTTCTTTCTTAACACTCCACTCATATGTGGGCCATAAAAATTATAATAAGATCCCAAACTAGTCCAATGATAAATGGGGTTAATAAATAGGCTTGGTAGGATGTGAAGTGAAGAGCTCTCTGTTCTCATACAGTGTGAAACAAACAACTCCTCCAATGGTGTAAGCTGATAGAGGAAGGTATGTTTGTGTATGTTTTATATCCCTGCAATGTTGTAGTGTAATCAGTCCTTGTCATGAGCATGAACTATTAAGAGTTGTTGCATGTCACCAATCAGGTGATTTACCTTGATGATCATACCAATAACTTTATAACCTTGTCTTCTTGACTTGAAATCCTTAGTGAAAAAATCATTTGCGATAGTTTGTTCCATTCAGACTTTTGAGTGGTTGGTGGCCTACTTGACCCTTAGGTGGGGCTATCATGATAGGCCTATCCCTGGAAGTACCCAGGGTTCAAACACAACACTCTATAGCAGGTGGAGGTTCTAATAGTGATGCCTAGGGTCGCAAACGCTAGTTATCCCTCTCCATCCTTTTTGTAAACAAAAAACAGAAAATAAGTCATTGTATATCGATATTCTTCTTTTTTTCAAAATTCGTTTCTTTTTCAAGGGGCCATTTTTTCTTGTTTTTGTTTTCTGGTTCTATGATAGCCATTTTAGGTGGCACTTATGTTCACTGATTATAATTTATATACACCTATATTGTATCCTTTTCACTGACGCAGCTTATGGTGGATATTGACCTTTGGTTAGAAAGCAGATGAGCCAACTGACCAGAGAGCTCATATAGATGATCCATGGAGTGTGCGGATTCGGGGACCCCACGGGGCTCATCAAGCAGTTTCCTCTGTGGCTGCTCAAGAAGATAGAGTCAGCACCATAGATAATGCTTCTTTACACTGTCTACCTGGTATGCTAGTTCTTCATCCAGAATTAGTGCTCAAGGGTGAGGATCCTGCTCATGCAGATGGCCACCCTGCGAGCATCAAGAAAAATGGGACATGGAAAATAGCTCCTGGTGGTCAGCCACCTGGAGCGATTGCTGGCTTGTCTCAGTTTTCTTCTGCATCTACGATGTCTCCTGGCAGGTATTTCAACTAGAAAAAAGAAAAAGATAATTAAGGCTTTGCTTTCGGATTTGGGATTGAGTTTTATGAAACAACCTTTTCAGGAAAAAAAAATCCAACTTTTGGCAAACTTCAACTTCTTTTTTCAGGTATCAAATTGAAGGAGATTATGATCCCAGATTACATTTATCTGCACAAGGTTTGATGCCAATGGCTGAAGTAAATAATCCTAGCAACAATTGGAA
The DNA here is from genome assembly GCA_033439265.1 of Dillenia suffruticosa. Taxonomy (NCBI): domain Eukaryota; kingdom Viridiplantae; phylum Streptophyta; class Magnoliopsida; order Dilleniales; family Dilleniaceae; genus Dillenia; species Dillenia suffruticosa. Next base: position 8,944,222 of record JAVTVX010000027.1, read on the forward strand.
ACAAGTATATACCAATTTCATCATTGCTCTGATGAATATTATAGCTCCAGAGGTTGTTGTTCTATGTAATAAGTAAACAAAAAAGAAAATGAAAAAAAATTTGAAGGGTGATTTTTTTTTTAGATCCAGGTCTTAGGGGACTGCTCTGTTGATGCTTTTTCTTTTTCTCTTTTAGGATACAATGATCCTCTATGTTATACATATGTACATAAGGTTTCTTTTAAATTAATTGAATGGGAATAAAGTTTCCTACAGTCAAAGATGAGGCATATGGGTAGTTTGGTGATGAGGAGGCAACCATAATGAATTAATTGTGAATCTCAAAGAAGGGAAACATCAGACTGAGCAACAGAGTGCTTTGATGGTATAAACACATTTTGAATGAGAAGGATTTATGGTTTACACTGTACAAAATGTGCACCACATGGTTCAATACATCTGTATATGTATTTATTTATTTTAGGGGTTGTATGTGCTTGATTCCGTTGACTGAATTTTGTCTTTATCTTTTATAAATTTCCTACAGGATCTTGCTCTGAAAATTCGGGAACGTGAAGAAGAGATATTGCAGTTGCGGAAACATCTTGCTGAATATTCAATCAAGGCATGAAGGAAGTCTAATATTGCTCTGTTTTGCTGGTGTCCTTTTTATTTACATTAAGATTCACGCCCTTCTTTCTGTTGACAGGAGGCACAAATACACAATGATAAGCTTGTTCTGGAAAAGCGCATTGCTTATATGCGTATGGTAGGCAGAGATTAGTTTGTGCCTTAAGTAACAGCTCCTGGTGGTTAATGTGTTGATTATGTTCTTTTTCCTCTTTGAACTTATCTCTTGCTACTAGGCCTTTGATCAACAGCAGCAAGATTTAGTTGATGCAGCATCAAAAGCGCTCTCTTACCGACAAGACATAATTGAGGAAAACATACGTCTGGCATATGTGTTGCAGGTAATATTATTTCTTTACCTGGCAAATACTCATGCCTGCGTGCAGCATTTTTCTTTTGGATGTAGTATTGTTTTAAATATAGGAATTTTGAATTTTTTTGTGATCTTTTTAAACTGCCAATGGTATGTCCTACAATGTTATTCCAATGTTGTAGAAATTAATGTATAACCACATCTGCATCCTAAATTAGACAATTTGGGTGGCTGATTGTAAGATTCTGCTTGGCAAGAAAATTTATTCACAACAAAACCCTAGAGAAAGAGCACTAAAGCAGTGCCACTCCACCACCGACAGACTCCACAAAATTAACAATATCTACAAAGAAATCAAATGAGTTGGAAAACAACTGACAATAGACACTTAATGACAATGTCCAACACACTCATCAAGGGTCTCTCCACCCCTGGAAAATCTTCGTGTTATGTACTCTGCAAAACAACAAAAACACAGCTAGGTGTAGCAACTTAAATTCTCCTTCTGCCTGTACATACTCTAACACCATTTTAATCCCATGACTTACTCTAGTGACAGCTTGAAGTCGCCAAAAATATGCAAAAGGGAGAGGATCTTTCCCCATAAAGAACAAGTCTAGTGCAATGAAGAAGCAGGTGACCCATGGACTTAAACTCTCTTTTGCATGAAGCACATCTGTTTGCGAGAGCAATTGCTCTTCTTTGGAGATTATCTTGAGTTTGAATTCTTTCCCAACGGTCTCATACCTATAGAAGGTTGGAAAGGGACACTTCAAGGGAGACTTTTTTTTTGGGGTGGGTTCATGTTGTGGTTAGGATTATAAAGAGGTTGGATGGTTGGACAAGGACTTTCCTTTCTCTGGATGGGCGTATGACCTTGATATGTGCATGTCTTTTTAAAATCCCTATTTAAGTTCCTTATTGGGATGGTTGAGTTGAATAAGAATTTGATCAGACTTTCTATGGTTGGGGGTGGCTTGAATAGGAAAGACCCTTGGGTGAGTTGGACAAGGTATCCGAAGATAAATTTAAGGGTGGTTTGGGCCTGGGTAATTTTGTATCACGTAGGCTGGAAAATATCTATGTAGATTTGAACTCAAATTCTTTATGGTATGAGGTCATCACAAGCAAGTATAGTCTTCAGTAGAATGGATAGGATGCCAATGCAGAATGAGGACTTTTTGGCTGTTAGAAATTCATTTCTCAATTCTGTCATCTCCTTGTCCCTTTAGTATGTTTCTTAGCGGGAGATGATTGTCGTCTTCTATTTTGACAGGATTCCAGAAATGAGAATTCATCCCTCCGCTGCTTTGTGTTGACTCTACTGGTCATCTATGCTTTGCCCATATCAAAGATTTTAATCACTGTGAGATTCAGTACCTGATATTCCATTACTAGTGATGGCAAAAGCTATAGAGTTCTCCTCCCTTATTTTCTCCTCATGAGGAAGATACTAGAGTTCGGAGCCTTGACTCTTTATGTGCTTTCTCTTTCAAATGTTTCTTTCATAATCCTTTCTGCCTCCAAACCCCCTTTAATCAAGTTTATTTGAAAAGTAAATATTTTCACTGAAATTATAGGTTTTATTTGGTGTGTCGTGCTCAACAAGATCAATACAAATGTCTTGATATTGGGAAAAGCTTTTTAAGTTTATATCACCGGAACTTAAGGCCACTTCTTTTGACGTGGCCTTGTATCTCAAAAGATGTGGAAGTGTCTCTTTGCTATTTGTGATAATCAATGAGCTTGTGTGTTTTTGACAAAGTTAAGAGATTTAGGAGTGCGAAGAGATGATTTTCAGTTTTGGAGATTTGCCATACTGTGGTGCATTTGGAGGGAGCAAAATTTGGATTTTTAGAAATCAAATTCTTAGTCCATCTCTGCTTTTGGACAAAATTGCGTTTTTTTTTTTTTTTTTTATGTTTACCTTTAGATTTATGCTTTAGAAATATTTAGATTATAGTCTAGAGCACTTGAAAATAATTGGCTGGCAGTTCTTTGTTAGTTTTTTGCCTTTTTCTTTCTGTTGTTCTTTTCTTCCAGGATTTCTCATCCTTTGAGCATTATGTGTTGTTCCTACTCATCCAACACAATTCCTTTTTCTATAAAATGAAAGACAAGAATCTTCTAAGAACTCAAGTTTCCAGCAACATAATTCTTTATGTAAATAGTTTCAAAATACAAATGTCTTGACATTGAGAAAACCTTTTTAAGTTTATATCACTGGAACTTAAGGCCACATCTTTTGGAAGGCCACTTCTTTTGGCACGGCCTTGTAGCTCAAAAGATGTGGAAGTGTCTCTTTGCTATTTGTGATAATCAATGAGTTTGTATGTTTTTGACAAAGTTAAGGGATTTAGGAGTGCGAAGGGATGATTTTCAGTTTTGGAGATTTGCCGTACTGTGGTGCATTTGGAGGGAGCAAAACTAGGATTTTGAGAAATCAAATTCTTAGTCCATCTCTGCTTTTGGACAACATTGGTTTTTTTTTTTTTATGTTTTCCTTTAGATTTATGCTTTGGAAATATTTTGATTATAGTCTAGCGCACTTGAAAATAATTGGCTGGCAGTTCTATATTAGTTTTTTGCCTTTTTCTTTCTGTTGTTCTTTTCTCCCAGGATTTCTCATCCTTTGAGCATTATGTGTTGTTCCTACTCATCCAACACAATTCCTTTTTCTATAAAATGAAAGACAAAAATATTCTAAGAAATCAAGTTTCCAGCAACATAATTCTGTATGTAAATAGTTTCAAAATACAAATGTCTTGATATGGAGAAAAGCTTTTTAAGTTTATATCACTGGAACTTAAGGCCACTTCTTTTCGCACGTCCTTGTATCTCAAAAGATGTGGAAGTGTCTCTTTGCTATTTGTGATAATCAATGAGTTTGTATGTTTTTGACAAAGATAAGAGATTTAGGAGTGCGAAGAGATGATTTTCAGTTTTGGAGATTTGCCATACTGTGGTGCATTTGGAGGGAGCAAAACTAGGATTTTTAGAAATCAATTTCTTAGTCCATCTCTGCTTTTGGACAAAATTGGGTTTTTTTTATGTTTACCTTTAGATTTATGCTTTAGCAATATTTAGATTATAGTATAGAGCACTTGAAAATAATTGGCTGGCAGTTCTTTATTAGTTTTTTGCATTTTTCTATCTGTTGTTCTTTTCTCCCAGGATTTCTCATCCTTTGGGCATTATGTGTTGTTCCTACTCATCCAACACAATTCCTTTTTCTACAAAATGAACAGCAAGAATCTTCTAAGAACTCAAGTTTCCAGCAACATAATTCTGTATGTAAATAGTTTCTAAATACAGTTAAAGACCAAAATTACAACCAAGAACACTTGTATCTGGACCAAAAATATCTCTTCTTTGTTGTGTAACCACTGTTTTATGCCCTAGGCTGCCATTTTTCCCTAACCAATGGATTTCTGCACCATCACTTTTGCTCTCTGTGCGTGTGTCGGCATGTGATTTTCTTCTCTGCATATGTTGATGGAAATTTGAGAAATCAGAAGGGACGGAGAGAGCTGGGTATCCCTGTACTTCATCTGGGATTGGGCTCAATTTCCTTGTCGGGAAAACAGGTTGAGGATGGGGAGGGAAATTGAGTTTTGGTGGAGATGGTGGTGGTGGATACTGCTGCTGCTTTGCCATAATGATGCTGTTAGGAGCATTCAGGCCATGCAAATTTGTCATTGTGATTTTCGCCTTCTTAGAATCATTGACTACCTTTTTTTTTCTCCTTTTTTTTTGTTTAAAATTGAAAAGAATTAAATCATTGATTACCTTTTCTGCCAAAACTTTTGTGTTTGTGATAATGGTTATGAAGTGAAATGAATGTTAAATTCAGATTAAATTCCGGAAACAATGTTGGTCTAATTTACTATTGCTGCTCCAATTATGGATTTTCCAGGATGCTCAACAAGAACGATTGACATTTGTATCATCTTTGCTACCTCTACTTGCAGAATACTCTCTTCAGCCTCCTGTTGCTGATGCCCAATCTATTGTCAGTAATCTCAAGGTCTGTATGAACTACTTTGGTGGTTGTTTGTCTTTATCTTGTTATTAAGTTATTTATTTTTTGCCATACTTAGCTGTTATGCTCTAAATGTTTATTTCGGGTTAATGTTGAATTGAAACTCCCAAGCTTGGTAAGCTGCCTGTTTGATCCCTAGCAACTGTCGAACATTAGAATAGGGTTTGGTGTTTGGTTAGTAGATGTTTCTATATGAAAAGGTGATTGTTAATGCAGAGAGTAAACAGTGAGCATTTAGGAAAGAACAGAGAGCATGTAGGAGAGAAAACAGAGAGCATGTCTATAGTCATCGAAATGCTATATTCCGATGATATTCTTTGTTAATTTTTTGGGTTTTATCTCTGTTAGTGGAAATAATTAGTGGTTATTACTTTTGATAAAGATTTCATGGGCTTTTATAGCTGATTGAAAGGTTTTTAAGGTTCGACTCTTTGGTGATATGTTTAATTTTTGTCAGTTGGGGGAAAATAGGGGAGTAGATGTCTTGGTCTGATTTCTTTAGGCTGAGATTCCACTTGGTATTTATGTGGCCTGTTGGATAAGAGACTAGGCAATTTAAAAAATCTGATCTTTTTATTGAAGTTTTCAGAGAACACAGTCAGCTTTATTGGGTGAAGAAAAGTAGTAATAATGGACGGCGCATTCATGGAAGTTATCTGTTACTCAGGGGGATGGAAAGAGGTAGAATTTGCTTGTGCAGTGGTGAGAAATTTAGAGGCTGGTACTTGCTGAGGCAAGTTTTTAGGAGTTTATGCAGGCTGGGAGAGGGAAGAATTATTCTCTGGTTGTTTGAGATACAGAGGTTGTTGATTCTGTTGGAGAGAACATTTTTAGAGGATCGGCACCAGAATTACATAATCATTCTATTCCATGCATTCCTTATTATCAGAATCTGAACTATGATATCAACCCTGGGCGGAAAAAATGGCAGATAAGTGACGGCAGAGACTCAGTCATGAATATGATCGTAGCATTCAGCCGCTGATCCCTTGTGCTTAGTTGAGGCGGTGGGTTGATTGGGTGAAGAATGATTCTTGTCAGAAAGATGTATTTTATGGCAGTGGAAGACCGAAACTGTGTGTGTTATAGACGCATTCATTGGCTAAGTGTATAAAAGGAGACAATTTGATTAATTGAGATATTAGAGGAAGTCTTAAGTGGATGTTCAGATGAGGTCATGATTTAATAAGGAGTTTGAAGGATCCAATCTTATTAAAAAGGTGCAAAATAGGGGAAGCCATAGAAGTCTTTTCAACTTCTGAAGACTAAGATTATAAACATGCAACATGTGCAGCAAGTTACCAAAATCAACAACCTTTTATGGCTTTTTAGCAATAAACAACATATGTTTCATCCTTTTAGTTGCTAGGATTATTCATGTATTTAGTTCTAGAATTCTATAGATGTCATAAATATGGGTCTAGACTAGACTAATATATAAACGTGCTTTTGTAACTCAGTTGTAACTAAGCAATTTCAATCAATGCAAGTTATTTTATTTCTTTTCTTGCATAGATTGGAGGGTTCTCTCTGTTGAGCCCTCATGTGCATGAGATCGGAGGGTTCTCTCTAGTGAGCCCTAATTCAGTCTTCCATCATAGGTTCTAAAGGACAAAACATAAATATACACCAATACATTGTCAATCATCTCTAGACTAGATCCTAAACATAAGCACATGACAGTCAGCCTCTGTTTCTTGGAATACTGATACAAGAAAGGGAGTTGGAAAGGAAGGTCTAATCTGTGGCAGGAATCATTGGGATTATTTGTGAACTCTAATTCAATAAATTTTCCGGGGGTCGTTGTTGATCAGTATTTGGAAGGAGAAAGTCGAGGTGGGAGATAAGTAATCAGTTGAAGATGATGATGAACAGTAATTGTGGAGATTGACATGGCTCATAATTAGAATTAGTGAAGATGAGCTGAGATGTCTTTGGGCCAGGAGAGAAAAAAGAGCCCAAGAAAGTGAGAAGGACTTGGTCTGTTTGGATCGAAAAGAAAGTCCAGCTGAATGCATTTACTGACTCCGTGTTAGATCAGGCTCCATCGGGTAAAAAACAACCTGTAGTTGAAATAACCTGTGACTTGAGATACGGGTTTCATCATTGCTGAATGTTCAGATTCCACCATTCCCGACATCTGAAGCTTAGAATCCAGATGTTGTACGATTTCTGATCACAACGGTGGACTCAAAACAGTCTCCCAATCAAATTTCGAGCTCAAATACAGCGTCTCCCCTAATGAAACAAGGTTCCTTGCATCCGAGATCTCGCCTTTCTCCGGCTGTAGTTGTCATAACAGCTGAGGGACTTCTTAGACTTAAAAACTGGGGCTCAGATTGGTGATGCTGAACATTCTACTAGGTCAATATGATCAACAGAGGAGTTTTGGAATTATCAGGTGCTACAGGGTGCATGGTAAGGGTTTTGACCGACAGATATGAGCAGGAATATGAGGAGTCTAATGAAGGACTGGGCAGAAAAGATGAGGATTGGAGTGCTGTGGGTTCTAATGGTAGTCTGTTGTTGGACGGTATTAGGAAGTTAGATGATGAAAATTAGACTAATAAACCAGCTGAGGCGGTCCAGCCCGTGGAGACGGTTTTTGGGCCTGTTCTTCAGCATGATGACATAGTATGCTGTGGGAATAGCTCTAGAAGTAATCCACATGATATTGGTACTAAGGTAGTGAGCAACACAAAGCTTTATAGACCTTACGGAGTTTGAAAACCTAATCCTTTTTCACAAATATATAAGGCAGTACTCGAGGTTAGTCATGGGGGTTCAGATTGGAGTTGACAAGCAGTCGATTGTCCGTCGAGGGGGGCTCATATTCTGACACTGAAGGTAGTTGAAAAGGGCACTATTTCCACTAAAGTAGTTCTTCCACAGAGAAAAAAAATATTCCTGCTGTAATTGTCAGAACAGAGGAGGGTTTGCTTAGGGTTCAAAGTGTGAACCAGAAGGGAGTTGACAAGCAATCAAATTGGTAGAAAAGGGTTGAGCAATACCCTCTTCGTAATCAGCAGTTGAAGCAGATAAATGTGTTGTTTGGGTTTGCATCATGATTGTGAACATGAGTTTGAGATGGTCTGAAGTTATGCTTTGGATTGTGATTGGGATGATGAATTACATAGTTTATGGGGTTTGAGGATGGAATCTTATTGGAGGAAAATAGGGAGCTTGATGATTTTATTCCAAGTGACTTAGATGTGGAGGGTTTAATTGATGAGGTTTAGTTAGATACTCTTTTCAATAAATTGGACTTGAGGTTGTCTAAACCCGGGGTGACTCCATTAGAAGCCAAGCCCGATCTTTTGGTTGATGTAACCAGAAGGAAAAGAAATAACAAAAGGTGGAGGGTGTGAAGTCATTTTACAGCTCCTAATGGGTAGCTCGTTCATAGGGTTATAATTGGAAACAGCAGACTTGGGGTGTCGGAAGAATATGGAATTCCAAAATTTGCTTTTTCTTTTTTGATCTTTTCTTTCTTGGGTTTAGATTGTGTTCTTTTTGTATGCCTAGGTTTGTAGTCGAGGGCTCTTTTCTGGTCTTGTGGAGTAGTGTTGAGATTTGGAAAATAGTTTTCCATATGTTCTTGTTACGCTTGCTTTCTTTTCTGAGAATTTCTTGTCTTTGGTGTTTTGTACATTCTTCTTTCTCCTAATAAAACTTCCCCTATCCAAAAAAAGATTAGGGAATCAGGAGCTCGCTTTTGAATAGATTGAATAAGAAATCTATTAGATAGAAAAGAGAATATTGAAGGATAGAAATTTTAAGAGTCTAAGGGAAAAAAGGGTCAAAAGTGAAAACTTTTGGATGATTGTGGTCCAATCACTCTTCAAATTCTCAAGACTATAATCTTTGTATAACCTTCAAAGCATGAGGCCAAAATTCTAGCATCCTTAAAAACACTTAACACCAGCTAAAAGAGCACATTCAAAAAGCCTCATCTTTCCACCCTCACAAAGTCTAAAACTTTCTTAAGAACAAATAGGAGATGCTTATAAGTTTGGTCTACTGATTACCACATAGCAAAGTGGCCAAAGTATGGTCATTGCAATAGTTCGTATATTTGAAAGTGTGCCCTAGATATAGTCCTCACTGCCTCGTATTTGAATCAATCACGTTGCAAGTCCAATCTAGGATGAAGTGGAGCAAACTTTCTGAGATAGGTTTTAAATAGCTGAGCAAAACTGGCCGGTTTGACCATCTAGTTTTCGTTCTGAAAGGCCCAGTAAATTGGGCTCTTTCAAAAACTGCTTCAAGTTGTGAGAACCGTTTTAATAGCTGGTCCGACTAGAAAAGCAGTAGAACTGGATCTGTCCAATGATCTGAGCTGGGCATGTGTGTAAAAAAGAAGGAAAACATAGGAAGACTTTGTTTTGAAAAAAATAATGTTGTGTGTTTGCATCTCTTATCTTATTTCACTCTCCTCTGATCTGACACATAAATTGATATTTTCCCCCCTCAAACTTGTCTTTAGTTTGCCTTTTTTTCTTTGATCTTAGGGTGGGTATTGATGATGTCTTCATCCCTCATCTTCAGTGTGCTTGTGGATGGCACCTTTCCTTTTCTTGCCAAGTGATATTCGTGATGATTTTGCTGCACTATCTAATGGGTGATTTCTTGAGATGGCTGTGTTCTCGTGATTCATGCTTGTCTGTTGAGTATCCTTATTTATTCTTTGAGAATCCTATCCAGGATTGGCATGGATACAAGTATGAAAGATCATCTTGTGAGTTGGGAGGAGGTTTCCAAGGCAAACTGTAATGGTGGTTTGGGTCTTGGTAATTTCGTCTCCAGAAACATGTCCCTAGTTGGAAAATGGATTTGGAGGTTTGCTTTGAATCTCAATCCTGTCATGAGAAGTATGATCTCTGACTGTAAAGAATAATGGGGTGCCAAGAACGGGATACAAAGTCATTTTAGCCCATGGAAGTTCATTTTGTTGAATTTATTGGGTTTTTATTCAGCCCTTTTACTTTGAGGTTGGAGATGGATCTCAACTTCTTTTCTGGGAGGATTTCTAGATTGTTAATTATGTCTTTTCTATTGCTTTTTTCATGTCTCAATCAGGTTGCTTCTTTTAATCATGCTCAGTTTGGGTCATATTCAATTTAGTTGGGTCATATTCAATTTAGTTGGGCCATATTCCTTGACCCCTCTGTACTCGGTTCGGGTCACCGTTAGAACACTTTTTTTAGTTGATATATGAATACATACATGCACACAAAATAATTTCATGTATACCAATCTTAAGTAATGAATTGACCGTCTATTCCTACTGTCCTTGTGTATTGGTCACATAATCTTATGTTCTTTCAGTAGCAATGTCAATTGACATGAAGTATATGGTTCTACTAGTGTGATTGATTTGTCAAGACATAATACCTGTCTGTTGAGAGTCGCATTTCAATTTTCACTGACCTGATAAAATGAAGACTTATGTCTTTCAGCACGAAGGTTCCGAATCTAATTCAATTCCATGTTATCAGCATATTAATTGCTTTACTTTCACTCTTGCAGGTTCTTTTCAAACATTTGCAGGAGAAGCTGATCCTTACAGAGGTTTGTCATGTGGATATTGATGCTATAAAATTTTTCTGCTTGTCCTTGACATGAAGTTTGGAGCTTGACATTTTATTGCTTTCCTTGCTCAGACAAAATTGAAGGAATCTCAATATCAATTGGCACTTCGGCGATCTGAAATAAACCATTCAAATTTGGCACCATCATTGTCTCCCTTTGTTGGTGCAGCACTGGCCACTGTTGTATGCTCCTTTATCTGTATAATTTCTCCTTTATGCATGCTAGTCTGCTTATTTTTAAGCTTGTATGTCAGAACAATAATGGACTCGAGTTGGTGGCTCAACCAATATATTCTCTGGGAAACATGCCAGACTCTGTGGATACTGGGGATTTGGATATATTGGGTCAGCGTGCTCATCAGGGTGTTGCTCCAAAAAATCTGGAACATGATGATGCAGGGCGATATTCACCTCTTGTAAGCAGGTGAGACTGGTCAAAGGAGACTCCTGTGTGAACTGAATGTACAAATTACCACAATCTTTTGTTGGTGGGTCCTGTTTTTCTTTGATTTTCTTCTTTAGGTAGTATGTGCTTGCATTTTGTTCATGCAGTTGTCTGTTTGAATGCGTGAGAAATTTGTTTGCCGAGTACCAAGAACTCACTCAGCATGATAATGTTTTATTAAAACGTTTTAGCTTCATACTTTTGCAGCCAAGAAAGATCATACGAATCAATTAGCTTTCACTTGGTTTGGTATTAAAAATTGGACTAGGAGCTGAATTATGGTGTTCTGTTTATTTAGGAGGTAAAAGACTATTCATACATAAAATCCTTTGCATCCTGGATATGTGCATCTCTGATCTGTACACCTATGCCTTAAGCTTGATGTCCATAATGCCACCTTTCACACAGCACACTAAAACCACATATATTATTATACTATGTCAGTGAATGAGCACAAGGCATCCTGTAGTCTTAGTTCCAAATGCTTGTGTTTGTTTAACGCATCAGGGTGTCAACGAAGGTGATGCAGTTGAGGGATGTCAGTTTCATACATTGTGTCTTCTTTTCTATTTGCCACATTTTCCTTTCCTCTGTGGCTTTTTTGTTTATTGGGGGGGGTGGATGGATTGTCTGATGACGAGGCATTCTAGCCATCTATGGTGTTGTCCATTGGTTGTTGATTGTTGAAGCATTCTATCCTAGCAAACGTGAATAAGTGTATCTAGTTTATTTCTCCAACCTCTCCCTTAAGTACCTCTATTGTTCTCCAGGAAATCTGCAGGGCTTGATGCTGCTGTGCACGCTGTTGCTTCTTGGGGTGATACCCGTCCTGTTTGGAACAGCGAAGAATTTTCCAATAAGCAAGTCAAATTTAGTGATCCTGTTAGTAGCAGTGAGATGGAGGATCCAGCTCCTGAGGGGCACCATAATGAGATGGAGCCATCAAGTGGTTGGACTGCTGGAATCTCTCAGTACAAAACCACACTTGATGATCCCAACTCATACTCTTACTTGCGTCCAGTTCTTGAAGAACCTTCTTCGTCTTTCTCTGAGGGTAAAATTATCTGTGCTTTCAATTTTGGACATTTTTGAGACATAATGAAACCACTTCTCATAATAGATACTGCCATTTGCAGCTGCAGATGATGATCCATTGCCAGCTATTGACAACCTCCAAGTTTCAGGAGAGGCTTTTCCTGGACTAGAACTCCAAGCATGTGGATATTCTATTAATGGAACCACCAGTTGCAATTTTGAGGTGTGTTTTCAGAATATGAACTTCCTATTTGTCATCTATGATTTCTTGTTCTTTTCGTTCTCATTTCCAAAGGAATCACTCCATGACTCTTGACTTCCAATATTTCTTGGATCCCATGTGGAGACAGAAGTTTCGTAGATCCATCCGTGTTGAACCTCTATTTTTATAGTTGATATCTTGTGCTTTTCTTTTCTGCACCACCAGTGGGTACGCCATTTAGAAGATGGATCTGTAAATTACATTGAAGGTGAGTGACCATTCTTCTCAATCTTGTACAGTTAATATTTTATTTACTAAGTACTGGTACAATTTGATAAGGTTCACTATTGCAGGGGCAAAGCAACCAAACTATCTTGTTACTGCTGATGATGTTGAAACATATCTTGCTATTGAAGTCCAGCCTCTAGATAACAGGAAGCGCAAGGTATAGTCTCTTTGATGGTTGGAAAATGAGGTGTATGTTCAAAACCAACGGATGAAGTTTGTTACAGTTGTGTTGTTACTGTTGTTGAAAACCTTAAATTTGGGTGCAACTGTGATACTCCAGTTCCTGAAAGTTTAGCATCTAGACTCTGTTCTCTCGTGATTCCAGCTGCAGAGGGCATCCTTATAATAATACCTTACTAGATTCTAGAATACCTTATTGCCAATTGTAAGCCTTATAAATATTGTTGCTTTTCATACAAAAAGAATTAAAACTAAGAACTGATAGAGTCCCTGACTCGAAAAGGCTGTTATCTCAAATCATAACCATAATGGCATTGTATAGCACTTCTAAATGTAACTGACAATCCAAGAATAAAAAGGAAAACTGTACTGGTGCTACTTAAATCCAATTAACGGGCCTTACAGTTCTGACTCTTACTATAATGAAAAGCTTTTATTATGCTCCTTAGTCTTAAACTACTATGTTTTGGTTGATACCAAGACTCTAGAAAAATAACATGGATGCTAGCGTTTTTCCCCCTAATGGCCAGCTTTTTCTATCCATCAATGTGAGTATGGATGGTTGGGTGCTAAATTCTGATGCAACTGTTTACTGATTTGATCGTGTCGGTTGCAATGCCATCACTTGTAAAACTAATTGTAAAATTGTCTTTTTAGCATTTCAATTGTGCCTAGAAAGAACATTCTTATAATATTGAAATTGTTACTGATGTTCTATCCAGGGGGAGCTTGTTAAGGTCTTTGCCAATGAGAATAAAAAGATTACTTGTGGTAAGTAACAATTCTCCGCCTTAGATGAGGTTCTAGCACATGTTTTTCTATTTGCTTGTCTAATTTTCTAGCATGTATCTTTTTGTTTCAGATCTCAGTATGCAGAAAACTATAGAACATTGGTATATAATCTTATGAATCATGACGAAGCACATTTCATGACATTTTTCAAATTTGCAATTGATCATATGTATATTTTCAATTATTTTATAACTGAGTCCAATCTGTAGCTGTTGCATTGCCCCAATATTTGGAGAGAAGTATTCCTGCAAGCAAGACGTATTGTGATGATTTGTCGTTAAACTTTGATGATTTGTCACTTTTAATTGGTTGTGGGACATGGCTATGGTGTTAAAGTAAACTAGAAATTTTGAAATTTCGTCATTTGTGATAAAAAAGGGAATTGTAGCAAAAGGAAACGTCAAACTCCTATTTCTCAATGTTCTAAACATTGGAATTGGTAAATCTAATTTTCTTTGCAAACTTGCTTTGCTAAAATATCACATTTGAGATTGTACTTCCTTTCTTTCCCCTTCGTGGCATTAAATTCGTTTTGCATGATGCCTGCCTCCAGAGTGAGGAAGAGGGTAAAATATATAGATGCGTCTTAATTCAATAAATTTCAAAAACTGTTATTAATTCCTGATGAAAATCTGTTTGAGAATGGAATACGTGTTAATACATAGATTTCCTTGTATTAAAATTCATCACAATAAAATTGTTCAGAGTTCAATGATGAAATCACTATTTTGACCTCAGTCTAAGAGATGTTTTTTTCAAATGTACACCAAGCCAAAGATAGCATAGGCCTTGACTCTCAAGCATAGATTTAATTCACCATTTTTGGCCATTTCAATGCTATCAGCTGTTACAGGTGTGATGTCATGGTAACAACCGCTGCATAATGAATGTCTTTTTGACTTTTAGTTGGTGTGGCAACAGAACTGAAGCTGTGATGGCCTAATAAAGCTATGAGGGCCACAACTGCGACTATTACATGTTGCAATTGCCATTTCAGCCAACCACAACAAGGCCATTGCAGCTACTATACATATATTTATATTATTTAATTTTGATAGTACTTTATTTAAAGAGCAATTTATGCTGACTAAAGGAAGTATAAAGTCTGATATTGTCAGATTGGCAATGAGAACTTGTACTGGCTATATCCAATTCTTGCATGAAATTGCAATAGAGCAAATAGTGTAAATGCAATAGTCTCTTGCACGGTAACTTGAGTTGATTTTTCTTCTACTGTGTTATGGTCAAGCCAACTGTTTCTCATTCAAAGAACCAAAGCATGTTCGTCTACAACCACTGCTAAATTATTGGATGAACATGTCTAGATCCAATGCAAAATAAAATGTGGTCAGAATTATTCAAAAGTTGTTCCTAGTTCCTTGACCCTTTTTGTCTGTGTGTGTGGGTGCCATGGGGAGGGGGGGACAGGGTTGTGTGCGGATCATGTCATGGTTACTAGAATTATACTTGACAATCCAAAATATTGATATAAGATGAAATAAAATTAATGTGCTAATTTAATTTCATCTTGAAAAGTCATAGTTGAATAATGGTGTATCATTTCTGCCTAGTTTTTACAAAAGATTAATACTTTTGGATTTCTATTTTGGCCCCCAACACTGATTTTAGTATAATAAACCACCAGTAAATGCATAAATAGAAGCATAAAATGGGACATTTTTAGCACCTTTTGTGTCGATTTCCTTTCTTGGGTCATCCTTCTCTCTGTGCTTTGTAGAAATTAAAAACTCTTAGTTCTACTTCTTAACTTGGTTCTAATCTAAAGAAATGTTATTCTTTGTCCTGCTTCAATACTATAATTACTTCATTCATGGAATCAGTCTAACTATAATTATGGGGATTGGCCATTTTGAAATTAGTACACATCACATTACTTCTCATTTGATGTAATTGAGGTATTGTCGTGGTTGCATTGAGGATATATGATTCATATAGCTTTGTAGGTAACTGCTTTGTTGAGATTTTGTACTTCTTTGCTTGAGACATCATGTGTTACTTGGCTGCATGTTTCTGCATTCATTGGGCAGTGAATATGGTGGAAGGCTTTGACTGAATTTCATAAATGGTGGTTCCCTTTTTGTTAAATCTTCATTTTTTTTTTTTTTGACTTTTCTGCATCTTTTTTTCTTTTGACTTTTTTGAGATTTTCTATTGCTTCTATTTTTGCAGATCCTGAAATGCATGAGCACATAGAGAAAAACCTTTATAATGGCCAGGCCTCATACAAAGTATCCCTGTCGGTATGAGAATTTGAACCAGCATAATATGATTGTTGTTTTTATTTATAATCATGTCTTCCTATTTTTAATGATTTTCTATCTTAATGACATACAAATTTATTGAAAGTCAAAAGTATATGTATTCTTCCTTCAATTGCCAGGAAGGATATCTTGATATATGGGAGCCAGCTATTTTGACAATTAAAAAGGATGGATATAGTATCAAGTGTTCCAGTTCAAATGGTGGCACTATCACTGAAAAGTTTTCACCAACAACAATTGTACGTGTTCTGATTCAGTAATCTCATAGGGCTAACATGTTATTTGTGGAAAACAATTAAAGGATGAAGCAGTTGTGAATTAAATTGAATATGAAAATGCAAAATTAATTAATCTTCTATTATAGACATGAGATTTGGTGCTTGGGCTTTCATTACCCATAAAAGGAAGGCATTCCACTTCATGCATAAGCATATCAGCCAAATCTCCACTCAAGGCAAAGAATTAGTAGCGATGGAACACAAGAGTGTAACCTATAAATTACTTTTTAGGATTTTATAATTTTAATGGGTTCAATTTGGTAAGGGTCTCTTGTTTAAAGAATAAATGCTGCTTTGAGCACAAGGTGATCACAATTTTATTATGTTATAAATGCAATTCAGTATCATACATTCCCACAATGAAATTGGTTATGTTTTCACCTTTTAGTTGATTTGTTTTTCCATATTTCCTATGCATTAAACGGCTATAGATAGGTCATGTTTCAATAGTAGGGTTTCTAGAATTAATATGAATTGATCGAAAGATATATAGTATCTATGTTTTACTTTCTGTTTCGTCTTCCTCTCGATCTCCTAGCTTCTTTTTCTTCTCTTTATTGTCTCATCCTCATTCTCAGTGTCTCTATCTTGTTCTCCCCACAAAGGACATAGAAGGAAAAATAAAATCCTCATTCAATTCTCATCTGTTTCTGTCCTCTGTATCTTCCGTCTTATGTTCCACTATTTCTTGCCTCTCACCATCTTCTCTGCCTTCCAGCTGGCTCCAAGTAAAAGGCCTGCAATACTTAGACCCTGAATTGTATACTGTTTGTCCAATTTGTCCAAAGAAAAGGGAGAAATTTCCTAGATCCTGGTCCACCTACTGACTGATATGATTTAGAAATCACTCTCCTGTCTTCTCCTATCTTTATTCAAAAGTGAAAGTTCACAACAATTGTTTTCTTAATCCAAAGATGCCTTTAAAGTGTTTATGTAATATCAATTGCATCCCTTGTTTTAGCCACTGTGCTTTTTATGTTGTGTTTCCCAATGTTGTTTTTCCTTATTGGATTTTTGGTACTGTTTCTTTATTTGTCCCTCATTGTTTTTGCTTCATAACTCTTGCATTTTTGGTCCAATTAACATAAATTTAGTGTCATTTTCTTTTATTTTCTTTTCTTTTTTGGATAGAAGTCATTTTCTTATTTTTCTCTTATTCGACATAATGAAGGGAATGAAAGGTGAATTGAGTATATATTATATACGTTTGGATTCCTTATTTTTGTGCTTAAAAGAAAATTGACTACATAATTCTACTCACAATTTTAAATTTTCAAACCCAGCTACGTTGAGACTGATGTTTGATTTAGTTGAGTTGTGTATTACATATAACACAGGCATATGTACTACCTCTGTTCTGCTTCAAGTGTCTTTTAAGGTTATTGCACAAAGATTAAAGGAAATTGTTGAATAATCATAATTCTAGAAAAAAGTTGCATTGATTCACTAAATTACTATCACATGCTGAAAACTGAATATTTAGTGAGATGACAAGAGATATGGATGAGGTTGAAAAAGAAAATAATTTACCTGATTTTCTAAAACGACACATGAAGTGGAATGAGACAAGTATTATTTTTAGGTAAATTAAAAATTACGCAAAATTCTAATACCAAAAAATTTTGATGCTATATATGCATATATCATTTAAAAACTAAAAAAGCGTTCAAAGTAATCATACACTCATGATTTTTTATTTTTAATACTTTATTTGGGGTCAACTAGATTTTCTTAGTGTTTGGATTAGTAAAACTGTCCACATGAGGCTGTTGGGGTTGAAAATCTTGTTTGAGTAAATAATATGCAAGTTACTAGTAGTTTGACACAATCAACCCTCTTGAAATGTTGGAGGTTTGTGCATTTTGGTTGTAATGTGGCAAGATTGAGGTTATGATACTGATCTACTAACTCAAGATTTTTCACCTTCATTTTTAAGTCCACAGCGGCAAAGATCAAGATTTTAGGTTTTCACTTTTGTTTTCACACTCACCTTTTTCCATTTCTCTTCATGAGAAGTAGAGATGAAAAATCAATAAGCCAATTTTTCATATCATCATCATCATTATTTGCACGTGGCATTCTGATATTTTATTTGGCCTTTTTTTTTGGGGGGGGGGATGTGTTACTTGATGCCACATGGATAGGATATAATAAAAGGGGCCAAATGTGCTCTTCCCTTTTAGAGTTTGGGTACCGAAAATGCACATTGCAAAGTTCTAGAGGTCAAATATGAACTTGGCCAAAAGTTTAAGGCGTAAAAAGGGTTTAAACCATTACTTTTATTTATTATTTGCTGTTGGAACACAATCAAGAAACCATATAAACTAAGAATCTCTAGTGAACTGAATTAGCATCACTAGAAAGTTTTAAGAATCCATATCATTTCAATTAAATCTACCGATGGATTTTCATATTCAACATAGGAGCATTTTTCGACTTTGTGCTCTTACCATGAGCTAAAATGTACTACATCCAGGAAAAAAATGATGTACTTCAAAACTTCTAGTTTCTCACTGCATCTAAAATGATAAAAGGGTGCCTCCTGCCCCAGGATTTCTTCTTGGTTTTCATCTTGTGCATTTAATTCAACATCCTTGGTGACGTGGGATTTGATCCATGCAACTTAATCTATTTCTCTTGTATTTGAATTAGAGAAAAAAAAAAAAAAAAGTGAGTCTAAATTGAATTTGGGTCTTAATTTGGGAATGTTTTCACATTCAACTGTACTTGCCCTTGATTATGTCTCAAAATTTTTAAATAATTGTCAGAAATGGAAATTTTATAATAGAAACAGAAACATTATTGAGAAGACATACTAAAGAAACTTGGAGCATGAGAAATTCTTGTGGACAGAACCAGGATCAAGAAAACTAAAAGGGAATTGTTTTTTAGTCCCTTTTGAATCCCATAATCTATATTCTGAAAACCCCAAACCCATGGCGACCTCCCCCCCCCCAAAAAAAAAAACCTATCTTAATGCATGGGGAGATGGGATGTCGGAAGGATTTTCTCAAGTGCTTGCACCATTTTTTTAAATACGTCAAGGGAGAGCCATTTAAGCACAGCTTCACAAAGGAGAAGCCTCCTACTGGGGATATGCCTTAAGTAAAAAGGTTTTCAGAGTAAAACTGAGCCATATTCTGTGGAGATATGTCTCATTAATCACTTTATGTTTCTTTTAGTATATATCTAATTCTTGGTAATGTGCCACATTTAAATACTGGTTCTTAATATTTTTCCACTTCGAATTTTTGGACTCATTTGCTCTAGGATTTGAGTGTATTTTGTAAGGTGGCCTAATCCTTTTGCAGAATTCGTATGACATATGAGCCATATTCCTAGATAACCATATCTGATGTGTTTTTTATTTTATTTAATTTTAAATTTTGATTGGCTGGACTCCTAGAGGCATTTTATCTCATGTTTGTTTTCTGTTGAAATTCTTTTCACAGGTTGTCATACCGTATGGAACTGCTACAGAGTTTTCAATTGTTAATTCAAATGATGAGGTGCATTCCTTGCGAGTGGAGAACTTATCAGAGATTTGCCCGTAAGTAATATCTTATATTATAGCTGCAATCCAATCAAAGGAACCATGAAGTTTGCAACTTTTACACAAGTTGATGAGAAAGAATCACTTTCGTATGCATGTTTATGGAGATTGGCATCATAGCCTGTGAAATTAAACAGATAGATTTGTCTGTTTTTGGTCATGCTTTAGACTGGGACTTACTTATTTGTCTTTTTGCAACTTCAATACTGTTTTATACCGGTCAATATTACGGTTGAAAGTTTGCTCCTTTGTTCTCAACAGTTGCCCTCAAGCATCTTTTTTCCACTTTTGGGTGGAGGGAACTGGCCTCACTTAATTCAAGCTTCCACTTCATAAATATTCCTAAATTTTATTTGCTGAAAAGCTACATCTTTTTAACTGTTTCCATCACCTAAGCATGCAGGGAGTGCATGAAGAATATTACGGGTGATGCAAAATAGATAATATTTCTAGCTTATGACCAAATTCTAAGGAGAAATTATGCTTGAAATAACTGCTTTTGATATTTCTTTGAAGTGCATATATTACATCTAATTAGCTAACGAATAGATGGCAAACAACCGCGTAGGTAATGTTGTTCATTACTATCTGACTGTTTCCCTTTTTTTTGTTTTCAGATTGAGAGATACAATAGTGCTTACAATGAGATTATTCATCATACGGGTACTACCACTAGCTTTATTATTTTTCTTGTTGGCATGACTTATGTGAAACTTTTGTGCTTTGATACTGTGAGTCTGATTCAATATAAGATTTATTTATCATCGAGGAATCAGTTCATTCTGGCTCTTAGTGCGAAACTGTTTTTACATGCTCGACTGATGCAAAAACCAATGGAGATCCATTCTTTATCTCTGTGGTCATTTGTTTCTAGTGCAAATTTGTGGCATCTATCTTCTCTGAGTTTCTGCAGATTTGAGTGAGACATTTAAATATGAACAGTGGAGCTACCACTTGTATTTTTCTCCATATATTAGATGGATGACATGTGATATCTTACTAAAGTGCATTCAAAAATATATAACTGTGCAATCAATTTAGCAAGAGAAATTAGCAAATGGGTGGGGAAATAATCGACTATGTGAAGTTTTATCAATTCATCATCACTGACAATCCACTCCATTGAGAAGAAGGAAATAGATGAATTTTCGAGTCTTAAGTGGACCTTGACATGGTAGGCTCTAACTTGACTTTTGCATTCTTGGGGGTTTTCAGCTCTGTACTGGAGAAATTGGGTCGAGGCGACTGATTCTGGTAGCATAGATCTTGCGGTGAGTTGAAAAGAGTTGGGTCCAATTGAGGATAATATGATTGGAATCTGTAACATTGTAAAACAGATAAAATGAAGTATAAAGTGCCTAGATTTTAACCACCAGAATCATAGGATGGTCCAGTTTAGGTAGCTTCCTTATTCTGGGAGGTAACACGTTATTTTTTTTTCGGTTCAAAAGTGTTTGTGGTCCTGTACTAGCATGAAGGGCCAAATGGTATTTGAAATTCTATTTTGTTAGAATCAAGACTATTATCTTGCCATTACTTGGCATTGATTCTTCTTTTTTTCCCCAGGCAATCCTTCTCTTCTATTTTGCCGCATAGTCTCCCTGTCCCAGCTTTTTGCAATTTATGCATTTAACATTTTAGAGGTACATTATGAGTTTACTCTTCTTGCAGGCTGGAAGGAAAGGGAAGAAAAAAGGTTTGTTTTTCAAGTAACGAAGTAGCATTTGTGGTCACAGTAGATAAAGACATTTTCCCCCAATCAGCAGAATGAGCATTTGTTAGGGTATGTAAAATGCATTCGAGAAATTGCTTTTTCATGAGTAGCTTGTGAATGAGTAGCTGATCTTCAATTATTTGACTTGCAAAATTGAGGTTGAGTTAAATCTGAAGCAAGAAGGGTAAATTCTCATCCTTGTCGCAATGTCCTCTTTGCCCCAATTAAAATGTTGTTGAAACAAAAGCAAGTAAATAGGAAGGGGCACTAGAAATAGAAATGGTGGAGAGAAAGTAAAGGGTTTTTTTTTTTTGAGTATGAAGTACAGCACTTTTATTTTTCTCAGTCTTGATTTTTTTGAGGGAGGATTTCAAATTAGTGCATGCCGAGGCCTTAATAACCAATTCAATGTGTAAACAAATTAGGTTGAAGTTCGTGCTTGTTATTGTTTTTCTGTTGTAAGAGAATAGGCTTTAGCCTTCTCTCTTTTGGAGCAATGATAGGTACAGCCTTATCTCTCTCTCTCTCTCTCTCTCAAAAAATCTAAAGGTTCGGAGTTACAAGAAGTTCAATTTGTGAAACTCCAACTTGTTTTTGTGATCGGGAATGCATTTTTGCATATGATTTTACGACTAGGGTTGTCTAATGGGGGTAAGTTGATACTAGTTTTGAGATGCTCGGAGTTGTTTGTTTAAATTTAACCGAGTTTGAGCTTGAGCTGAATTGTTCGTGTTGTCTCAATGATGTGTTTGGTAGCGCTTTCAGAAAATCTAAGGGTTAATTTTTTTTTATAAAACATCGATAAATTAATGTTCAATTGTCGACGTTTATCCTTAAAAATGTCAATAAGGGGTTTTTTTTTATTTTTAAGAGTATGGTTTATTTACATTTGCTATCAAAATCTGATCCAAAATCCAAATCAAATCCAAAACTGTTTATAACATTGTCATCAATCACAATATGAAACATCAACGATATTAAATGTCAATCACAAAAACTCCAAATTTAATATTTTATCCGTACTTTGTATTTTAAACAGACAGCCATTGATCCTCCGATATCAAATAACTCGTTATTTCATATTTCACAATATCAAATATCGACAATATCAAACATTAACCACAATAAATCGAAACTTCATATTTCATCTGTTTTTTATATTTCAAACAAACAATCATTTAATCAATAATACAAAATGATTCATTATTCCAAACAAATATGATATATAGATATCACTTTTGAACCACAAATAATTCATTACTCTAAATATAATGTACATTTCAAACAAATTAACAATTACACACGTGATTTTGAACAAAAAATTAGTAAAGATTTTATTAACAAAAATGTAAAAAAATTTTACCAAAAAAAAGTGAATGAACCAATTTTCCATTACATATAAAATATGCATCATCTCTTAGGATGTAAGACTATCCCTTAAAAGAAATGAGAGCCATCTCCTTCACTAGATGAACCATCATCCTGTGGAGAATAAAGTTAGTGTGTCATCTAAAATGTAATGTGAGATAATTTCTATTATGTAAAAAAACAAAAGTTAGTATATTACATGTTCTCACATCTTAAGAGTTATTTCCATATCCGAAAATCTTGAGATAGATGTCAGAAACATGATATTAAACCTTACTTTTGTTTGCTTCAATTCACGATGCACTTTGGCTAACTCTTGGTGGAGCTAGTCTTTTTACGAGAAGATTGTGATTTTTCGTAGTAGCCGGCAGGCATTGGATCTATCTCTTTACCTCTAACTCTATTCGGGCATTACTACCGGTCAATTCGAGGAACATTGTGTCATAAATTTGATTGATGGACTCTTCCATTAGGCAATTCGAGGAACACCGTGTCATTAATTTGATTGATGGACTCTTCCATTAGGGTGGCTTGATGAGTTGCTATTATTTTGTCAACTTATTCCTATGTATAGAAAATACAAATAATAATATAATACAAATTTTAATAAAAATATTAACACAAATGTTTAAAATTAAGTAATATTTAATATTCATGTAACTTACCATCATATCGGGAAATTCTGTTTTTACATCGAACCATCCTTTTTTTTGTGGGTAGTTTTGTATAGTTCAATTCTATCGAGAGGATGTCATGTCTTTAATTTCTTAAAACAAAATTGTTAACAATAAAAAATTACTATTAATTATAACATTTGTTTTTAAAATAATTACCGATTTCTTTGCTTATGATTTTGAGTTGTAAGTATGCGTATACATTAGTTGTAATTAGTTCTGCTTATCTACTTAAGACTTCTCTAACAAAATATTTGGAGTTACTATAGTAAGTATATAAAAGTAAATAAAATGCTATTAAATAACATACATTATTACCCTCCCATATCTTGAGTACCAATGTGCAACAATGTCGGGTTATTTATCAAAATATTGGTAATTAAAAAAATTATTTAAATATGATAATTTTTTTTATTCCTAAAGTATCGATTTCGCATTCTGAGAGTACGAAATCAAGGTTTTTTTATGTTCCTTTTAAGGATTTTTTTTTTAATTAAGTTTCGCATTTTGTGAGTGCGAAATTAGTTTTGCACTTTGCAAGTGTGAAACTTGCGGGCTAAATACCCATTTCCAGAACGCGAATTTATTATGCTTATGCTCTCCTTCTCTGTATTGCGGCGACTCCCTGCGAAGGTTGAAGGTCGACTGCTCTCATCTCCAACAGCGAAGATCATCTATCTAAGGTAGATCATTATCCTTATGTCTCGTTTGCTTGGTTTTATTACTTGAATAGTTTATGTTTTAGGATTCTGTCATTGTTACGCGAATTCATTCTATTAAGATTCTGTTATTGTTACGCGAATTCAACATGTTAACAGCAAGCAAAATTAGGGTTTGTAATTTATCATTTTCTTGTCCGAATTGTTTATGTTTTATGGTTTTGAAATTGAAATTAGGGTTTTAAAATTGAAAATTAAGGTTTTAAAATTAAAATTAGGGTTTTAAATTTAAAATTAGGGTTTTGAAATTACGATTTTAAAATTAAAATTAGGGTTTTAAATTTAAAATTAGGATTTTGAAATTGAAACTAGGGTTTTAAATTTAAAATTAGGGTTTTGAAATTGAAATTAGGGTTTTAAAATTGAGATTAGGATTTTGAAATTGAAATTAGGGGTTTTAAAATTGGGATTAGGGTTTTGAAATTGAAATTAGGGTTTTGAAATTGAAATTAGGATTTTAAATTTAAAATTAGGGTTTTGAAATTGCAATTATGGTTTTAAATTTAAAAATAGGGTTTTGGAATAGAAATTAGGGTTTTGAAATTAGAGTTTTAAAATTGAAATTAGGGTGTTAAATTTAAAATTAAGGTTTTGAAATTGAAATTAGAGTTTTAAAATTGGGATTAAGGTTTTGAAATTGAAATTATGGTTTGTTGAAAACGAGTATCGATATAATATTGGATAAAAAATGGATGTTGTGGTTGATAGCAGAATTAAATGACAAGAGTTTATTAAAATCTTGCATCCAAGAGTGGGTCAGAATATTGCATGTAAATATCCTCTCTGGTTTGGGCAATCTCTCTCTTATTATGTATTATTTATGGAGAATGATAAATTTTTACTTGAGATATTGTCACTTCCAAAATATATTGGGATTTTTATGACAGTTGAATTATTTTTAGAAATAGAACCAATTGTGTCTCGACCTGTTGACCTACCCATGGTGGATTGCTCAAGTTGAGGCAAAGAAAATGTGGATGACATTCCGGGCAGTTCTGGACCTATTGAAAATAGTCCTGACATGATGGGTGATGGTGGTGAGAGAAATTTTTGTTATTACACTGAGCTATTGAGTAAAGGAAAAGTTGAAAATGATTGGTTACAGTACGGTTCATTTCTTTCAGATAATGTTGCCTTGGGGCTAGTACGCGTACTCCCTATGAGGGGAAGGAGATAGATCCGGTAGATGCATTTGTTGTTGAAAAATCGGAGGGTGAAAGTGATGACCAGAATGTTGTTAATGAAAAAGATGAAATTGTCAAAGATGAAGAAAATCGGGTTGTTGAAGAGGAAGAGGAGATAACAAACTTACACACTATGGATGAAGGGGTCATGATGGTTGATGAGTATAATGATTATGATCGACCAACGTAGGATAATGATCAAATATCGGAGTTAAAAGTTAGGATGGTCTTTGTTTCGAAAGAACAAGTTCAACATATTGTTAAGTGTTTGTCGATGCGAGAGCACATGTACTTTAAAGTGTATGAAAGTTCTCCAACCATAAAGTTTGTGAGGTGTTTTTTGTACCATGAAAATAATTGTTTATGACATATTCGGTCTAAACTAAAGAACAACCATCAGTTTTAGGAAATTACGAAGTTCAAAGCAAAACACACTTGTTTCCTTCAATTGTCTTTGGGGGATCATCCGAATGTGGACTCGAACATGGTCGTATTATTGGAAGTCATATCAAAGAAAATGTCGATTACAAAGTATGTGAAATGGTTGAGGATATGAGAACGTACGAGATAAATCTATTTTACAAAAAGGTTTGGATGGGACGTCGAAAATCTATTGAAATGATGTAAGGTAATTGGGAGACATCTTACACATTGTTACCATAGTTTCTGGATGCTATACAGATAAGTAATTCTGGTACAATTGTTGATTGGAGGTTTACTGAATTATTGGGAGCTAATGAGAGGGTTTTTCACTCGATTTTTCTGAGCGTTCAAACCATGCATCGAAAACATTTAAACATTGCAAGCCGGTGATTAGGATTGACGGCACATTTCAGTACGGGAGATATAGGGAGAAAATTTTAATTGTCGTTGGAACCGATACAGCTAACCATATTGTTTCTTTGTGTTTTGCTATTGTCGATTAGGAGACAATTGTTAGTTAAGATTGGTTTTGTAGAACTTGATAGTGCAAATTATTGGTGATTGGCACGGGGTGTGTTTGATATCAGATAGAGCGCTGAGTATAATGCGAGCCATAGAACGGAATGCTAATCTCCAACCACCACTTATCTATCACAGACTTTGTTTACGTCATGTGGAGACTATTTTTAGCCAACAATTCAAGAATAAACTACTAACAGAGTTGATGCATAAGGCGACCAAATAAAAACAGATAAGAAAATTTTATACCGTGATGAACAAGATGCAAGAGCTTAGTGAGCCCGGTTATAGGTGGTGGATGGAGATTCCGCTCGACAAATGGATTTTGTGTTATGATAGTGGACATAGATGGGGCAACATAACCACCAATCGATCGGAATCATTTAATGGTGTGCTTAAAGGTGCAAGAAAACTGTCAATAACTGCATGTGTGTAGGTAAAATTGTACCGCATGGTTCAATTCTTTAATAAGAATCGAGAACAAGTAGCTAATAGTATAAGCAACGGCAATATGTGGCTAACAAATATTATGAAAAAATTGGTGAGAAGAGTAGAAAGCCAAATTCCATCGCGTCATTGTGTTTGATAGGTCTAGAGGTAAGTTTGAGATCATAATAGGATTTCATGATGGAAGGGACAGAAACAACCACACAGTCCTGTTAGATGTCTCATCATGTACATGTGAAAAATATACAATATTTAAACTCCTATGCTCACATATATGGAGAGTTTATGCAGATATGGGTCAGGAGTTTAGAACTTTTGTAGACAGCCTCTATAATTGTCAATCTTTAGAGTTGACACACACAAGGACTATTGGCCCCTTCCTTGTTTCCATTTGGTACACAATATCTCATGGCTTAATAACCAGCCAGGAACATCTCGAAATACGCAGATACACAATAAAATGGATAGAAGAAAAACTCAATGTTGTAAGGCATATGGTGAATACGGTCATAATTGTCATCATTGCCCAAATATGGCTCGTTTACAAGCGAGGGCTAGACAAAATTGAGGAGTTTGATATAAATACGTTATTGTTTTCATATTATGGATGTTAAACATTTTTATAAGTTATGATTTAACGTGATCATTTCAGTTTTTACTTGTTTTGACTATTTAGAAATGTTATTCTTATTTAATTTTGTCCTTTTAGATATGGAGTATACTACTGTGGACTTCACTCCAGCCATACACCGATTTCAGTCTATCTAGGAGACTGGTTTAGATACCCCTCTAGAGGTGCGACGTTCGGACCGTGGATTTTGGCCTACTTGACCTCTTGATATTAAGCTACAGGAGATTTTGTTACGAGTTGGGTTTTATGGCGTGTATAGGTGTGGCCACATTCAGCATGATTATGCTCCTATTACCGTATTTGTAGAACGGAAGAAAGAGGAGACCCATACTTTTCACTCACCCGTCGGTGAGATGATAATTACGTTACAGGATGTTTTGGTCCTACTAGGGTTGCCTGTAGATGGAGATGCAGTTATAGGAGTAGATTACTTTAGTTCTATTAGTGAGTAGAAAGACGTTTGTCGTGATTTGTTGGGTTTCTATCCTGTAGTAGAGGATTATTTTGGAGACCGTCTTAAGACGGATTTTCCTGCTTCACATCCTCTGGAGCCAGACTTAGATGCGACAGTAGTGGAGTTCCACGCACACGATCACATTATGCAGCTTTTGGGTACTATTTTTGGGGATCAATCAAGATCGGGGGTTTAGCTTTGTTATTTGAAACTTTTACGAGATTTAAAGTGCGCGGGATAGTATAGTTGGGGCAGTGCTGTCTTGGTGACATTTTGTAGAGCTATGTTGGGCGTGTGTTGATAGAGTTAGACAGATTTGTGGTCCAGTTTTACTAGTACATGTATTTTATCTCTACTTTATTATTGAATTCTTTTTTTTAACAATACTTTATATAAATAATAGATTATTTATTCAATATATTTTCTCTGATCAGCTTTGGGCATGGGAGAGAGTTCCCATGTTTACCCCGATTAGGCATCATTATGTTGATTCGATGCTATCGGCTCCACAC
This sequence comes from Dillenia suffruticosa, assembly GCA_033439265.1. Lineage (NCBI taxonomy): Eukaryota > Viridiplantae > Streptophyta > Magnoliopsida > Dilleniales > Dilleniaceae > Dillenia > Dillenia suffruticosa. The sequence continues at coordinate 8,972,477 of JAVTVX010000027.1, forward strand.
CTGCCCGTAAGGTCTAAAGGATCACTGTACGAATTGTTGATTTATTTTATTTGTAAGTTATCTAAACTATCTTAATTTTGTTATTTTTAATGTTGACATTATTTTATTTGAACATGGTTGGGATGTTTCTCATAGTTATGTACATACAGGGTAGTTTGTTCTTAGAACGTACAGGAATCAGTTGGATCACATGGGAGATACAGGGGTGAATAAAATTTTCTTTTATTGACATGTCATTCAATTTATATATGTTTTACTAACACAATAATTTATTTTAGTTCATTTGGATGCCATATTCGCATGCTGACTTGATAGCGTTGCCTGCCTATTGTCTCATCGACAGTGATATATGACGTGCCGAGGTTCCCTTGATTTGTTTTGAGATAGTCGAATATCATTACCCTCAGAGGGTTATGAGACAGTTCGGACTTTTGCAGCGTGTTTCTTTTCTAGTACCTATGAACCAGAAGTTATATCGGACTAATTGACGTGGGAGGCAAGGGTACGATTGGGCGAGGAGACATGCTGTACACTTGCAAGTGTGGGATAACTGGGCATACCACATTGTACAAGGTGATGACTATTTCGACGAGCCGAGGACTACATCTGACTATATGCGGTGGTATCGTCAGATCACCCGTTTATATATTGCATCTCTTACCTATCGTTATCACCTCGGAAACCGATCCATTGAGACACAAATGGAGTATCTCGTAAGTCAATACATGTTTTTAAGTTTACGTATGGTCGGGTTGTCGAAACCCTCAAATTAATACTGATTCCCCCAATGCAACAAACTGTAGCAATAGTGATTATCAGGTCGAATTCCAAGGGAACTATGTTAATTTAACTCCTTAGTAAATGCCAAAATAAAATAGGGGGTTTATAAAATAAATTCCTAAACCAAAATTAAATAGCTAAAATTAAAAGACAAATCAAATATACAAAAATACTAAAATTTAAAGAAGAAATTAAATTCACCAAACTCCGATCCAAGAGTTCATATATTTGATTGTCTTACTGATCATTGGTTGAAAATATTATTCTTGCAATTCAAGCATTTAATCTTAAATCTATTAGGATAGCCATAATAAATCTTGTGTTTTCCTAAAATAATTGACCAAACCCAGCATCCAGTCAAAACTTATCATTAATCGATTGGGCACGATAGCGTTTCATATCAAATAATGATAGCATTAAATTCTGTGAAAACAGTTAAATCAAAATACAAATAATCAGGATAGCTGTTACAATTATTCAATTTTGTTTTATCGATTCCTTAGGTTAAAATGAATATTGGCAAACGACTCATAAACATATATAACCTATTTGCTACTCGTACCATTCATTCATGACAATTACGGATCACTGAAATCCTGGATGCAGTAGAAAAATTGATATTGAATTAAATTGTCAGATTAACCAATACCAATTCTTCATAAAAATAAATCAAGAATCGACGAATATTTGAATTAAAAATGCAAGAAATTAAATAAAATACATAAGCTCACAATGAAGAACAATCGATTAAAATTCCCCTTGAATCAGAATAAAACTAGCCACTCATGGTGACTATGTTCTTGAGAATAAAAAAAAAATGTTCTTCAAAGAAAAATAAAGAAAAAAAATAAAACCTAAAACCTAAACAGATATTTTTGATGTAGCCGCCACAGCACTTGTGAATATATATATATATGAATAGTGTCGTGAACAGTAACGTGAATAGTGGCTTCTAGGGTTAATAGGAAAGTCCTTCTTTTAATACTCTAGGTCTCCAAGATTCTTCCAAAATAATAGGAAAAAGATCCACCAAAATAGGAAAATTTAGAAAATTTACTCCTAACAACAATTTTTACTTAAAGTAAAAATTCTTAAAATAAAATCTTCCACTTTTTGATACTTCTTCCTTTCCTTTGTAGGCCCAATTGATATCTTGAACCATTTAATTCTAAAAACGACTCTTTAAGCCCATTTTGATCCAATCTTCATCTTTGATCCCTAAAAATAAAAAAGCCATAAAAACAATTATTAGGGTACTAACCAATCCAAAATCAAACCATAATATCAACAATAAAAATGACAATTTGTGCATTATCAACGTAATGTTTTATAGTTATTCTACGTGTCCTACCCATTTATTCTTCTATAGTTGATGTAATATTTATTTCCTTTTATTTTTATAGTGTTTTGAGTTGGAAAATATGCACTTAATGGCGTTGGATATACTCGCTGAGGAATGAGTGGATCCGAGATTTGGACAGTTTAGAGATGCGTCATGGCGTGCAATTTTGTATGTCGGCCATGTGCCATTTGAAGATGCTGTTCCTTCGACATCCGCACACAGCTCTTTCGATATACCTTCGACCTCGGTTGCTGTGGATGATTATAATGAAGCGACGGAGCTAGTTCCATCATCTTCCTACCCCACTCCAACTCCGATATGTACCAACGATGTTGATGAGCTGCCACAACTTAGTGTTTACGAGTGGAGATGTCGTCGTTCTCGACATTCAGTTGATATTCCTCCAGTTGCATTTCCTAAGGTGCATGAGGGTGTACCATTATATGATATACCTTCATCTGCACCTGGTAGGCCAGCTCGTAGTCCCGTGAGGCGTCAACCACAACGCTATGCTGGACGACTTTCTTGCGGCACTTAGCATACATTTCCCATTTTATTTGTTTTAAATTTAAATTTTGTAGTCATTAACTTCATTTTTTATAAAGTAATTTTATTTATTATCTTTTTCTTGTTGTATATTTCTTATGTAATTCAACATTTATAAATATTTAAGTTTATGTTAATTGTTGTATATTTTTTTTTAAAGGTGATGTATTTTTATTGACATTATGTGGTGATTTTGGTTCAAAATAGTGTTGTTGGTTTATGGTATTTCGGTTGTTTGTGTTTAATTGTCTTTGCTTCTTTTCATCTAGTACTCTGGAGTATTGGTGATGGTACTCACACTATTGGTTTGGCGGTGTTTCGAGATTGCTTTATTTGTATTCGGTATAAGTAGACTGGTGATATTTTGACTGTTTTAATGGGTGAATTTGGTTTTGTGATTGTCCTGAGAATCGGATACAAGTAGGTGCACTTTCTAGATGTAGGCAAGGGCATGGGTTGCAGATCTGCGTGCTGGTAATGGGAGAGGCATGTTTCGCACTCTCTAACTTCGAAATTAGTTACGCACTCACAGAGTGCGAAACATGGTCTCAAAAAAAAAATAATAAATAAAATGGTTAAAAAAACCTTAAAAAGAGCATTAAAAAATTCTTGATTTCGCACTCTCAGAGCGCGAAATCGATAATTTGGGAATAAAAAAATATCATATTTAAATAATTTTTTTTAATTACCAATATTTTGGTAAATGACCCCAACAATATCCTATTTATGAGAGTTGTGACCCTCTAGGACATTTGTTGAAATCTTTTTAATAGTTTTCTACTCATTATAGTATTTTTTATAGTATATCTATATTTTTAAATTTTATCAAAATTGATTTAAGAACGAATGTATCAACTCTGACCTCATTTTCTATTTTGAAAATAAATCTTTACTATAAAAGAAAACAGTTGAATTAAAACATGTTACAACAATAAATTACAATAATTGAATGGCATTTGTTCTTTCGATATTGAAAATAAATCATATAACAATAAATGAATGTATTAGTATATTAATGAAAGATTTTATTTGTTCCATCGATGTCGCAAGGATAATGCATCAGTCCCTATGATCAAGAGGACGAAATCGTAAACTCTTAACCATAAGACTACCGAAATTGGTTAGTATCTGTGACTCCTATGTAACAAGCTATAACTCAGCATTGAAGGACACTACTATTCATGGAGATCATAGGTCTCATATGTCCTTAAGAGTAGTCATCTCTCTTCTTCAAGTATTTTGAAAATCATCAACGGTAAAATATGATATAATACATTAATAAACGAACAAATTTAATATGTTTATAATTAATATTTAGTTTTGATATATTACCAAATGTATTGTCCTACAATATAGAGATTCCTTCTTCAATCGAACACTAATCAATAGGTGGAAAAGATGCTTTCTTGGATGATTCCCTAGTTCTGATTCCTTTAACTTTTTTCTCTTTCTTTATATATGTTTCTAGCATAAAAATTAAATGTTTATAACATATGTTAGTTTGGTATAAGCGAACATGTAAAATCTATAATAGATAATATATAATGAATGAGTATTATTTACATTAAACCAATATACAATTATATATTAAATAACTAACTAATCACTTTTCAAACTTACCATCATATTTTTATCAATGTCTATCATTCAAACATATATATACACAAAATATGCAAACTAATATATATACATGTATGTCTGTCTATCATTGAAATCAATATACAGATCCATTTTTGTTAAACATGCAATCTTTTGTTATATGTTACTAAACTAATAGCAAATTTCTAAATTATAAACAAATTATACATATATACATATATGCCTATATATATACACATAAAAATAAATTAGTCAACATAAACATTTTAAAAATTTGTTTTGCAAGTAAATATTATCTTTTATTAATAAAAGTAAATGTTCTCTCTAAACCCTTAAAAATAATACATGTATAACATATATACATATAAAAAGTATTGATTGTCTTGTGTCTTTGATCATATATTGCTTTCCCCATTTATATTTCCTTTGTCAAAAAAAAAAATCAAAGAAAAACCCATAAGCCAATCATTAATTCATTAATATGATTGTTGGAGTTGAACCAAGAGGATTAGCATCATGTTAGCCATATAATGTATAGACACCAACCTAAATCACAGTGAATAAGATAAATCTAATACATATATGCTTCATAATGTAATTGCAAAAAGGAAGCCATTGAAATTTTAACATTAATTAATCTAGAAGTTGTGTGAGGGCTTGTCTAAGGCCAGAGTCAAACAAGAAAAAGTTGAAAATGATGCAATCTGGTTCTGCCCACCAAGAGAAAGAAAAACAAGTAGATATCAACATGACAATGCTCCTTTCTCTCTCTCTCTCTCTCTCTCTCTCTCTCTCTCTCTCTCTTGTGTATACACACCCACACACCCACACACACACACACACACACATATATTATTAATAAAAGTATACATGAAATAGCAATATTTATATAATTTATTAATAATAATTGTTAATACTTATCCTCTATATACATTACTTTAAAAAATTATTAATAATTGTTAATAATTTATATGCATTTACATATAAGAAATAATATATGTTAACAAAAAAATTATTAACTAAAAATAATATATATATATATATATATATATATATATATAGTATATACACATATATATTATTAATAAAAGTACATATGAGACTTACTTATGTATATAGCAACACTTATATCATTTATTAACAATAATTGTTAATATTTATCTTTTTATGTATTACTTTTAAAAATTGTTAATAATTATTAATAATTTATATGCACTACATATAAAAAAGAAATTTATGTTAATAAAACAATTATTAAGTAAAGATAATATATAGTATATATACATATATATTATAATTGAAAGTATAAATGGAATTTATTTATGTATATAGCACATTTATATAATTTTTTGTTAATATTGTTTTTTATATGTATTACTTTTAAAAACATTTAAAAATTGTTAATAATCTTTTATTGGTATACATGAGATTTATTTTACATAAGTATTTACTTTTATTAATAAAAATAAACAAACGCTAAGTCAGAAATTTTAAACACTAAACCCTAAATCAAAAATTCTAATTTTATCTTAAACCCTAATTTTAACCTAATTATATCATGAAAATATGAAAAGTTTCTAATTTAATCTTAAATTAACCTAAATTCATCCTTATTTTGTCCTAATTTTACACTAATCTTTTCCTACCCTAAACTCTAGTCATGTATGGACATATCTCCTAGCTACTTCCTTCGATGGCGGGGTACAGCAGCAGCGTCTGTTGTCCAAGGATCTTCACATGTAGCAATGATGGTGAATGGAGAGAGTGGCAGAGGAGAAAAAAAAAAAAAAAAAAAAAAAAAAAAAAACAAAACTGAGAGAGAGAGAGAGAGAGAGGAGAGAAGTCGGAGTTTTTTAAAATAGTCTCCCAACGTTTCTCTTGTAAATGTCATGAAATATGCTGACGTTTTTAAGTAAAAACGTTAGTATATGTATTTTAAATTCCACCAATATTTCACTGAAATGCTAGGTTTTTCCGACATTTTTTTTCTCTTAAGCATAAAAAAAATTGGTTGTTATGATATTTTTGACAAATAAAAAGTTTGGGAAATAAAAATATTAATGATAAAATATTAAATATCGGGAAAAGATCATTGGGAAAAAAAAACATTATTTTTTGTAGTGAATATTAAGAAAATATTGCGTATAATGGGACCAAAATTTTAATGAATTTCTTGGCATTTCTAATCAAACTCCATGCTTCCTAACCCAATACTTTTTAGGCGCACTCACCCTCATTATCAATTTCCAACCAGAAATACAAGGATAAAATTCCCTAAGTTTGATGGTAATGATTTTTATAAGTGAGAGCAATTCCTTCTTTTGGCTAATGGGACTCAAGTCATGTTCGGATTTGATCTTAAAAAAAATATTCTTAAAAAGACATATTATGCGAAAAAATTACAAATCTGACCGATATTTGTCGAGTTTTCAAGATACGATAAATTCGAGAGCTTTCTGCAAAGCTCGCCCTCTTCTTTCTCATTCTATTCTCTTCTCTTTCTCTTTTCTTCTCTTCTCTTCACCCCGCGGCCGAAACCCCTAGCCCTAACCTAATATGGCAACCTTCTGCACTTTTTGACGGATGTCCTCACCACTGCAACCGATGCAAAGTTCAAACTTCATGACTTTGAGAAAACTTTGAAATTTGTCGAGTTTTGAAAACTCAACAGATTTGAATAAGGTTTGTAATTTTTTTCTCACTATGTGTCTTTTTGAGAATTTTTTTTTTTTTTTCTTTTGAGATCAAATCCGAACATGACTCATGGGACTCCTCATAAACTTAAGGTTCAAGCTGCAGCCATAAACCAGGAGGAAAGGAAAGGGTTCTGCAGTGGCACCAAAATTTTGTCAGCTTCAAGGGTGTTTGGTTCCTTACCTTCATATAGAATTAGGCGGTAGCCCATGGTGAAAGTTTTGAGCGCAATCCATATAATGATCCAACGGGGGAGATAAAATAATTGCAATAAATGTGGTGAGTTGCTGAATATGTAAATTGTCTTAATATATTGGATTCAAAGGCAAAGATGAAGGACTCTAAAAGAAAATATGGGAGCATTCTAAATGTTTAAGTGCGATCGAGAGGTCTCAACTCTGATCTTCGTTACGAGAATTGAGATAGTTAACATATTGAAATGGATGAAATTTTCCGATTCTGATACCAATGAGTAAGCGTAATAAAGGACTAAGAATAAACAAATTTTAATTTCAAAACTTTAAAAACAAATACTCAAAATATAATATTAATTAAATTAATAAAGAATCTCTCTCTCTCTCTCTCTCATGAAAGTAGTCTTTGAAAGTACATAAATACTAAATTTGATTTATTATAATTAATTTCTTAATTCATTTTATTTAGTTTAAATTTTTAAGTAAATTATTAATTTCAATTAAATTTCATTATCTAAATCAAGCTTTAAAACTCAATTTCAAAACAATTATCTTTATAGTTTTTATAAGAAAATTATGTAAAACTTTTCGTAAAATTCACTTTCAATTGTTTATTTTATTAATTTATAAATTGTTGTACCGATTAAACCACAAAATACACCAGAAAGCAAAACTCCGGTGTGGGGTGTTGCGTTTTGAACTCTCCTAATAATCCCCTTACTTTCTAAAGCAATCGGAAACCATATCCGATGTATCTTTGACTTCTATTTCCCGATGCTTGCTTTTTTTTTTTTGTTTTCACCGTCGATTTTTGGATTTTATCCGATTAATTCGATTCAAGTACTGTAAATTTCATTTTAAAGATCGACTCTTCCAAATCTTTTTTCGTTAATTTTAGAGTTCAAACTCAAAATTTTTGATTAAAAGAATAAAGTATTCAATCACTCAATTCAAAAAAATTTAGTATACTTATTCTTGCTTATTCTGGTATGCTTGCTTATTCTTCGATCTCTTCTTAGCCTTCTTTTCCTTTTAGCCAATTGGGAGATCTTTTATTGTTATAAGAGGCCCTTAATGAGACTTATACATCATAGATCCACGTCCACAAACCTATCGATCACATGTCAATATGCCACCCCGATCTTTAAAAGCACGTTGATAAGAATCTTCACTAAATTAATAAATTAATTAAAATTATTATTAAATTACTAATTTATTCTCTTTTAAAATAATTATTAATTATGCCAATAAATTATAAATCATCCTATGTGTTTTCATTTTTTAGAGATCATAAATTTAACTCTTTTCTATATAAAAAAATTATTAATTATATTAATTATCAATTTAGGTATGCTTGCACACTTTTCCCCCTATTTGTTTTGGCTTTTTCTTGAAGTGATCGAAAAGGACACCAATTTACTGGAAGACTTGCATTTATGGAAGAGTTGCCAAAATTTTCTGGATGCCACATTTTTTTTTTTCATTTTTATTTCAATGATTGATGGCATGGGGTTTCCGTTGTGTAGGGTTGGACCAGTCTTCTTGACTCTTTTCTTCTCTCTCCCAATGCTGGCATGGGGTGCCCTTTGTCAAGCTAGGACCACTAAGTCCTCTCTCTATCTCTCTCTCTCCCACTCCTACAAAGAGGCAAGCCACCACGACCTCCAATTTTTTGTCTTTTTTGAACTGATGTCGTATGAGCTGTCGAATTTGATTGGACACTTCACCACCCACATCACATTATTATTATTCTTATTATTATGTTTTTTTTTTATGAGAAAATGAATTGAGAGTGAAAAAAGGATTACGTCTTGAGATAGTACATGCTAATGTGGGGATGACTCTCATGGGTACTTCATTTTTTAGTCTAATACAAAAGTATTTAAGTTACAAAATGAAAATGACTCATTTTATCTACAATTATAGCAAAATATCAAGATGGGGATTAGCTCTACACCGCTTCAAAATTTTTACAAATTCTTATTTTTTCCCTGAAAAAATTGTCCTAATTTTAAGGAGCCCACAAAAGAATTTCCTCAAATGTTATGGTTAAGTATTAGGAATGAAAATTGTTGTAGTGTATAAATATATAGAGAGATATTAAACCGAAAACAATAACAAGAAATGTGAACAAAATTATTAAATTATGTGATTTAACATAAGTTACATAGATGTTAGCGGATATGTCCAATATTTTTAACCCAAATTGAATCTCATTGAATTAAAATCATGCAAATGGTACTTGTTGGAGATGGGTTTGCTCCACAAATAAATTACTCTATTAAGCCGAATGAGAAATCAGTGCTGACGTGTCAGTTGGATTTCCTATATAGAAAGATTTGCAAAATACCCGTCGAAAGTAGTTCAATAAAGAAACTTTTTACACTCAAGTTAAAAAGAGTGATGATAAAAGAGAGAATAGACTAAGAAAGACCTTAGTTTTTTGCCCTATATTGCCCCTATATAATTTGTGTCTTGTATCTCTCTTGATGGGTCATTTTCGCTCGGTATATGTAGAATGTGTATGTATGATAAGTCTTTTATTTAGCGGTGTAAAAACTCAAATTACATTATGAAGAAATCGTTCAAGATCTTCTGAGAATATATGGATTGATTATCTTATGAAAAGATCGTTAGAGATCCTTCGAAAATATATATGTTGTAATTAAAGACTTTTAAGAGATTTAGAATCTTATAGGATTAAAGGAAGTTTCAATTGTCATAGAAATTTCTTTCTTTATTAGGCGGATTATAAGATATTTAAATATCATGTGATCATGATCTTGATTTATTGGGTGGATACGTTATTCAGTAATGGCTCCTTGGAAGATCACTTGGTGGTGACCGAGAGGTTTAACTTAGAGAGTTCAACCTAACTGTGGTCGAGAGATTTAACTGAAAGTGTTCGATCGTGTAATATCGGAAACCAATGACTAGTTGTATTAACATCTTGTATTCCAAAGGGTAAATTCTGGTATTATAAATTTGAACTATAAAATAGGATGAATTAAAAAGTTAAATTTTTAAATTTGGTTTAAACTAATGGTGAAACTCAAAATTTTGGAATCCATTTCTTTAAACCCATTAGGGAGCCCAATATTCGAGTTAATAATTTTTCAATACTCTACCCATGTTTTGGTTTTCTTTAATTTTGTTCTCTTCCTTTCTTTTGAAAACAAGAATTAGAAAAAATCAATGAAAAGAAAAAATGAGTATTTAAGTGTAATACTGGTAATCAATGACTAGTTGTATTAACGTGTTGTATTCTATAAGGTAAAATTCTGGTATTGTAAATTTGAACCATAAAATATGATGAATTAAAGAGTTGAATTTTTGAATTTGGTTTAGACTAAGGTAAAACCCAAAATTTTGGAGTCCACTTATTTGAATCCATTACGGAGTCCAAAATTTAAGTTAATAATTTTTTAAAACTCCACCCATGTTTTGGCTTTCTTTACTTTTGTTCTCTTCTTTTCTTTTGAAAATAAGAATTAGAAAAGTCAATAAAAAGAAAAAATAGGTATTTAAGTGTGATAGGAGTTGTTGCATTTAATGAAATTAATGAGTTGTGTGGTTTAGAAGAAAGAAGAAAAGAAGAGTTGTGTGTGTATGAGACCACGAGTGTGAAAGGCCCCTATTCTTGAACCTTCTATAGGTTTTTATGTGTATGAGGCCAAGAAAGAAAAAGAAAGAGAAAAGGAGAGAGAGAGAGAAAGAGAGAAAGAGAGATAGAAGAGTACTTCCCTTCATCCAAACCCTAGGCACGAGTTCCATTTTTTTCCTACAAAACCATCTCAAATTTCATCAAAATCAATATTTAAACTTGAAATAAGTGTATTTATACCTTATACACAGCCCCTAAGTAGCATAAAATGGTGTGAAAAGTCTTTAAATCAAGTTAAGAACGTTGAGAGAATGAGGAGGCCGTGGAAGGAAAATGAGAATTGAAACTTTGGAGTTTTGAAAGTTAAGTCCAAGGTAAGATTAAATTCTTGGTTTTTAGATTTTGATTTATCATTGTATTCATGGTGAATGGCATGGTTTGATGATATGAACCTAGAAGAGGGTTCAAATGTTAGAATAAGGTAAAACTCTTGATTTTTTTTGCAAACCGAACTGTTTGTACTTAATGTGATCTTTCAATCATAACTTCTTCTACAATAGGCAAATTAAGTGATATTTTTTTCTTATAAAACTAAACTTTCATATCTTGAAAATGGTATTTGATTCAAACGATTTTGATAAAAATTGGATTTTTAATGTTTTTTCAAAAAGATGTATTCTACGGAAAAATACTTTGTTCTTGCCCTGTTTTGATTGAGTACTTTGCTGCAAATTTGAATTATCTTCTAGTCTGAATTAGGTTAAGTTTTGAATATGAGAGTTGTAAATTTAAGTCTTATCTTTAATTTGAGACTTAAATCACGTAAATTAAATATGTACAACAAAAGTTATTTCCATTTTTCTATAACTACGCATATTAGAGTTATACAATTAGGGCAATCAAATTATGGAGTTATATTTTCGTGTGATTAGAATAGATTTGAATTATAAACATAAAAATTGTTGATTCATACTAATGTTTGAGTAAAAATTGAAAATTTCACAATTCAGGAATGTTAGTGCAAGATATGATCATTTTTGTAAAGCATATAGGCGTTGGGAATGCTTCATTTTGTGTAAAATTAATGAAATTGGAATGGCAATGAATTTTAAGTAGCGTTTAATGAATGTCATAATAATAAAGTTACATTTGTACATCATGTATGTAGTTTCATATTTGTAATATATTAATATCTAACTTTATATTATGTTGCAATGCATACAAAATTTAGGCGAAGGTCTTTCAACCAAAAATAAAGTGATATGAGATAATGGGAGTGCACACTCTTCCCAAATAGTGAGTGAAACTTTTATGTCTTATTCAATAAGAAATGATTTTATATTTTTTGAAATCTTATTTTGAAAAATAGTTTTATAATTTAATTTACATGTGATATGTTCTCTTTAGATGATAATACTAAAAATGTGAATTTGGTATGTTAATGGCACGTGATTTATATTGCATGGTTGACTGATATTTATTTGAAACAAAAATGAATATGAGTTGTGAAAAAGTTTTGGAATTTAATTGCGAACGAAAAAAATGTTTTATGGTAATAGAATGTACAAGCAACTGTTGTGATTTATTGCTCACTCATGACCAATTGGAGAAAGAGTAATATGAGTAGAGCCAAATATTAGATTAAGATAGTGTGATATGGGGGGTTTACCTACTCAAGGTTTCGGTTGGACAATCATGAGTCACCAATGGTGATGTCCAAACCAATACAAAAAACGGTACATTTTTTTAAAATAAATGAATGAATAAAAACTTTTGGTGGACTAATCTTTGACTTCGGCCAAGGTTTTGGATCGGAAAGTATATTTTCAACAATTCCAAGATTTTGAATGAATTGCAACCTATTTGATTCCTATTTTGATATTCATTTTGAATATCCATTTTGAATATCAATTTTGATACCTATTTTGAATAATCATTTTGATGTAAAGAAAAATGTTTTTAAGTGCTATGATTTTGAAAATTGTAATTTTTTTGAAATGATAAAATGAGTTTGATTGTTAATGAATTTAGAATACAATTACACTATTATTCATTGGCATGTACATAGATTTTCCACTCATCGGTGTAATTATACTCATCCCATTCTCTTCTCTTATATTTTTAGATTTGTAATTAGTAAGTACAGTTAGAATACTTTTTTTGCCCCTTGTAAAAGTCTACCTCTGTCGAAACCATTTACTTCGTGTAAGGCAACTTCATTTTGGCTTATTTAGCTTGTAAATGGATCCATTGTGAAGATTAATAGAAGTTGAAATTTATTATATTATAGATTAATTGTAAAAAAATTTTTGTTTTTGTATATATACTATTTTGATTGGTCAATTTGTGTTAAAATTATAGAGATTTTACTTATCTTATTTTGAAAAAGTGTTATGGAGAATAATTTATGATTATAGAGAATTGGTTGAGTAATGAAAATTGTGTTGATGATGAATTAACCTTGTGGAGTCTCGGGATGTGTGCCAGGGTTGCACGTAGTTTGCGACAATATGATGGTTGTCGTATTCTTGGGTTGGAGGATAGGGTGTGACGAGCACCTGCTCGGTCATCACAAGTGCTTATTGAGTGGTTTTATGGGTTTTGTGGTTATAGCCGAGTGGATTTGGTAGTTTCTAAGTTTTGTGGTTATGAGCTCTTTGGCCTTTTACCATTAGTTCTAATGTAGTTTTGAAAATGGAACCCTTGAGCTATTGATTTAGTTCGAGAGTTTTGAAACTAGAATTGAAACTTATAAAAACCAAAATTGAATCAAAATCGATGTAGACTTAGAATTGGAATCATCATCTTGATTTTTATTCTGATTCTTTTTTCTCCCAACCTAAAAATATCTATTTCTATTTTGGTTTGGAACATCGAACATGTTTAGATGTTAGTAAATCCATCGTGAGTAGATTCCCCTTAGATAGTTGCTTGGAAGGAGAAAATTGTATGAGATAGAATATATGCTTCTATATTTGTAGATGGGAAACCTTTTTATTATTAATTTATTGAGGAAGAGAAAAGAAGTAAGAGCTTCGAGTTATCCCAATCCTTCATTTGGAGAGTTTCATAGAGAAGTTTAGATATTTATGAAAAATTAAAAATATGACAAATTTAGTTTTTCTTTCTTTTTGGCATCCAAAGAAAAGAATGGAACATTTCATTCCATCAAATTATAACTTTTGTACAACATCTCTCAAAATCTTTTTTTCTCTCACATTTTCCTTTAAATAAGATACATTTCAAATATTATGTTAGTTATTATTTCACAAAAATATATTTTTCATTATTTTTTTCTCTCAGTTGCACACTTTTTTCTCAAATTATATTTCTCTCTCTATCTCACAATACTGACTCTTATCAAACTCCTTTGAATTGAGTGGTCGGATACTTTACCCCATTAATCAGAGATCTCAAGTTCGAAAACTAAGAATGATGAAAAAAAATTTAGAAAAGCTAACCCCTAAAATAGGTTTCATAGTATTCGAATTAGATTAGTCGGATAAAATCAAAATATTAGTGGTGAAAACAAAAAAACCAATATCAAATTTTGAAAAATGAATATATTTTTTGATTTTCCTTAAAAAAATAATACTTAAAAGATAAAATTTTTTCGCTCGAAAAATGCTTTTGGTCCTCGCCCACAAATTATAATTTACTTTTTATAATAATAACGTGAAACAAATTTATATGAGCTTTGGTGCAAATAAAATAAAATATTTCTTTAATTATTTCCTTTTGCTGTTAACCATCTTTCAAATATTCATTTTAGAAAATAAAAAATATTAATTATTTTTTTCTAATTTTATCTTATCATTTATTATCTTACTAAATATTCAATTTTAATATAATAAAATTTATTTTTGAAAGAGTAATATAATTAATTAATTTTATTTTTTTGAGTTATATAATTTTTTAATTATTTCCTTAATTCTTTAGATACTAGTCAACAGCGTACAGTACAACTTAATTATTACTCTCTCTCTCTCTCTCTCTCTCTCTCTCTCTCATATCATATCCAAATCTCCTCCTGCGAATAGACTTCCAAGTCTCACACTTGTTGAAGGGCAAGTACAACTACCTTCAAAACAGACTCTTTCGCTTTCCTCTTTGTAGTATTCATCATCTGCGTATGATACATTGAACACCCCTGTTGGTCTGTGTGTTTTGGTGGGTAGATATGAACTTCTATGAAATTTTGGGTTTTGTTTGCTTGTTTTGTTCAGCTCAATCCCACCATTGATTCAATTCAGATATTCCATGAGAATTCTATACTGGGACATCATTGAAATTTTGTGGGGTTGGTTCAATTTTCTTTTCTGTTTTTTTTTTAAAGGATAATATTGGGAATTCTGTTTTTCCATAATCCATACGAATTGTTTTCGTTCTGGATCTTAAAAATTTATAAGTCAAAAGGTAAGCATTCCAATTCAATTTCTTCATATTCTCATATTTCGATCATATCAACAATTGCGGTTTTATGTTGTTTGTTCTGATTTCTTGACTATCTCGATCACCCTCTGCAAAGAAACCTTGTTGGGAAATTTATCAAACATTTGAATTTGGTTACATATGTTAACCTTTAGTATTTCTATGTAAGGAGTTCACCTTGTTCGTATTTTCCGGGTCTGCAGATTAAGTTGGAGCAGACAGGTGACATATTCCTCACATTCCTATGGATCGAGAAAATAGGCTTGACATTGAAAATGATGGCGGGGAGATTGAAAGATACTTGTCGGGTACCTCTGACAAAAGCTTCATCGGCAGAGAGCCACTTCTCAGGAAAAGGGTCAATACCACCTCACAGATTGCCATTGTTGGTGCCAATGTTTGCCCCATTGAAAGCCTTGACTACGAGTAAGCATTATTGTTTACTATATTGCTTGCCATTCCCGTGTTGGGTTCTCATCTTTTTCTACATTCGAAGCCTTGATAGTTATATGCCATCTTGTTTCCTACGAATGAGAAGGCATTTCATTTGGATTTGTTATAGATGTAGTGGCTCTAAAATGGAGGACGAGGCTTATCTTATGACAAGAATTTCATTTGAGAACTTATCTTCAGTTGAGTTTGTCTAAGTAGTGCCATAGAGATTGGCGTTTAATAAGCAACCTAGGATACTCGTATAATTGGTGTCTTGATAACTACATAGTTGTAATTATTCAGGCTTTTATTTTTTTAAGAAATGGTTCAAAATTGATGGTTTCTTCTTTAGCTGATGCAATCAAGCATATGACCTTGATGGCCTTTTTCATCAGGTTTACTTGTGATATATGTGCACCAGCACTAATGAGCCCTGAAGAGGTGCTGGCTTGATGTCAGTTTGGATTCAGGAGTCTATGAATCTTGTCCTACCATTATAAGTTATGCCAACATGATCCTTGGGACTGTTACAGAAGCATATGTTGCCTTTGATACAAATATTTTCTCTAATAGTGAGTCAGTAGCGCTTTTGTGCTTTCCTGAAAAGGAAAGTGGGGCCACTGAATTTGAAGTGGTATTAGACACTATTCTAAGGTGCCGTCCTTAATTTTTGTCATAACTTGTTGAGCCTGTTATCAGGGTATGACTAAATAAAGGTTCTATTGTTATACCAAAAGGTAAAAAAATGTGCATGAAGTATATCTTCATTTATGTGGTAGCATGAGACTTCAATTTATACCTGTCAGTAGTTTCCATTAAGGCTTTCAAAGTTCACAGTGCACACTTGGAAAACTGGCAAGTGGGATGGTCAAGCATTTGGAGCATTGCACCAATATGCTGGCATCTAAGTTCAAGGTTATTTCTTGGCCTCCATAAGGTCAATAATATCCCCAAGCAACAGCTCTTGCATTTGCTCAAGGGTCAAGCCCACACTGGGATACCAAAATCTTAAATTCTTATTGAGTGTGAAATTTATTTTCTTCTCTTGTAGTGCCAAGCCTTGAACCATCCTGAAATAGATATCCTGGACTTAAAGGAGAACTTATGATTGAATATGAATTAGCAATTGTGAGATCACCTTTCTCATTCGGTTGGATATTTGTCCAAACAAACTGCTTTATTACTCCAGTGCAGTTACAACATTGCCTTTGGGACCAGGAGTGTTCGTTTGTTCCTTTTGATGTTTATCTTTTTATTCATTATGTTAATAAATGTGCAAGAGCTGATTGAAGAGTTTTCTCGGGTGTTGTAATTGAGATTGTTGAGGTATTAATAAACGTGCTAGATATAATCAATAACTATGCGAATTCTAGATTCTGAATAATTTATGGGGTGTTCAATAACTGTCTTAAAAGCTAGCTTAAGACTGAACATGTTCAGCACTTGCCAAGAATACGGGAAAGAATTAAGACAAAATATGCTAGCTTATTGTCTAATGTAGAAATATCTTTGTATCTGTTGGTGTAAGTCGTTAATAGTCAAAAACTCAAATTAGGATCTTTCTTTTTGCCTATTAAATTTTGCACTATCGCGTACTTTTCTTTACTTAATATTCAGCTTTTATATAGTTCAGGACTTAATTTCCAGTTTGCACAGTTCCTTATGTTTGTTTGTCTTGTTTGTTTTATATCAGGATTATTGAGAATCAATTGTTTAAGCAGGATTGGAGGGCAAGCAAAAAGATTCAGATATTTCAGTATGTTGTCCTTAAATGGGCATTTGCACTTCTCATAGGGCTTGGTACTGGGCTTGTTGGCTTTTTCAATAACATCGCTGTTGAAAATATAGCTGGCTTTAAACTGCTGTTAGTTAGTGATCTCATGTCAGAGAAAAAGTAAGCCTATTTTCCATTGCCGTGATATAATTCTTCATTATGATGTGCCTATCTTTCATAATTTACGCCAGTAATGGTGTTCAGTTGAGTTTGAGTTCTTATATTTAGCGAGGTAATGCTGGACAATAGTCCATGACTAGTTGAAGATATTTCACAAGAGTTATCTGCATGAAATCAAACTACATAAATCACATCTTCACCTAATGGATGGAAACTGGAGTGAGGATTCTTACAGTGTCATGAAATGCAAAACAACATTGTTTGGTCTCTGACACGGTCAATTGGAGGTTCACCGGAGAAAAGTAGGATCATCTTATGCATGGACAAAAGGTTGGCTTCTAAGAATCATATCATTTGAAGTCATAATCATGTCTTGTCAACCTTTCTGAAAGATATTGTAGATTTTTGGTTTGAGGGGTTATGGCTTGCTAAAGTGATTGAGCAATTGATTGGATTAGGCTTAGTTCAATCTGGTGTTGGCATCATGGGGACTAACTTTAGCATTCGGACTTCTACAGTGATTAACTCGGTAGAACCTTTTATTTGGTTAATTTGGATCATTATATCTGCTAAGTCAAGAGTAGGTTGGTGAATTGGAAAGAATTATTCTAAAAAGTGCATATTATTATAAAGAAATTTTTTAGGAGAATATTTAGAAATTAGTAAGAAAATATTTTAAAAAATAGTAGTTTTTTTTTATTTTGCTTGATAGCTATCTTTTTAAAAATAATAATTATCTTAGTTTTGGGATTTTTCATATTATGAATGATTTTAGAATTTTGTTTTTAATAGTATATCTATTATATTGTAACCTTAATTTTTCCTATTTAGAGGGAGTATAATCAATAGAAAAGTAAGTATAATTCTTATAAAAGAAGTGTGGCAGGAAATTTGTTAGGGAACATTCCCAGCCATCAAACTTAGGATCTGAGAGAGGGAAAACTCTAGCAAGGGAATAGAGAAATTCCCTGCAAAGAATCCACCGACTAGATTTGTACCAGGGCTCATATCAATTTGGTATCACAGCCAGCCATCATGCAAAGCTCTGCAAAATGTTTTAGCTCGATGGAGAGATTCGTGAGGGAATTCGAACAGCAAATGGAGCAGCCACTGGCTAGGGTGGAGGAACTCTAGCAATCCAATGAGAAGTTGCTGTAGCAACTGTAGACAGCACTGATCTCGTTAATGGAAGGGCTTCTGCGAGAGCTGCAGGGGCGCAACAAGGTGCAACAGGTGAGGAGCAGCAGCCACACCCTTGCAGACCAAAGGGAGGAGAGTAGTCTGCTGGAAGGAGGGACTGCCATCCCCAGAAAGTACCGTAACTTCAGGGGCGCAGCAAAACCACTCAATATGGCATCAGATGGTGCGCCTCAAACCTCCTTGGCTGTTGGTCATCCTGCTCCTAAGGATTATAGTGACCCTGAAATTGGATGCAAATTCCATTCCATACCACATCTGTCATGGTACCTCGAGACTAACTGCCCCCAGACTAAGAAGAAGAGAAAACAAAGGCATGTAATAGAAGAAAAAGTGGAAGCTGGGAAGGTTGTATCATTACCTCCAAGATGGATCAAAGAAGTCAAAGTAAAAAACTATTCTGGCAAGATCAGGTGACATCCGTACTATACAGATCCTGTTGCTGCAGTCCCATTGGTTCCATCATCCTTATTTGGCAGGCTCGCTTACCTTCCACCAGGACAAGTTATTTCTTTGCATCCAATTGTCATGCATCAACCACGGAATCCTCATTCTATTCCATCACATGTTGGGCCTTATCATTCAATCCCTGCTGTTTCATCACTTCAGAATTGGCAAAATCAACAGGAGGCATCAGAGGGTCAAAGATCTCAAATCAGAACCAATAACAGTCTTCTCAAAGTGATCAAAACTTTTGAGATCAGATGCTCATCATTATGATTATGAAATTTCAATGATTGGTCATGCTATCCGGCCGGATTATTGGGTTGTTCATCTCTCTCAGCCATCGGGTGATTCCTGATTCTGCGGCCCAGACATCCACAGAAGAGGGACAGATCCGTGAGTCTATTGAGAAAAGCTACATGGTTGCCTTGCAAGTGCAGTCACATGAAAACCAAATGGGGAGCAACCTATGAAATTGCAGAATTCTGTAACATCAGTGCAATTTAATTACGTCACAAATGTGCAGCACAATTCGCTCTCTTCTTTGTCTGCATCTCTAGCATCACAGCAGAATATGATGAACTTGCTGTAGTCTACATCAAATTTGGATTCACGACAGGGAGGTTCCTTGAGTTCATTGCGGCAGGTTGCTGTTGGATCTTTGCAGCCAAATCCTGTAAGTTCTCCTCAACAAGCAAGTGTGAACACCATGACATCCCTGAGTGCGGTAAATGTACTGCAGTCAAATGTGAATCAGCTTCAGGCATTTCTAGTTTGCTTCAACAGCAGCATTTGAAGCGCCAGCTGGAGCAGAATTCGATGCAGAGCCAACAACTTAAACAACTTCAACAGTGCCATCAGAGGCACCGACATATGATGCAACAAAAACAGCAAATGATGCAACAGCTTCAGCGGCACTTGCACCAAGAAAGTAAGCAACAGCAGCCTTCACAGATCTAAGGACACCATATGCCATAGATTCATCACATGAATGACGTGAATGATATGAAGATGAGGCAAATAGGTGTCCAACCAGGAGCCTTTCAACAACATCATTTAGCGGCCCAGAGAACTGCTTATCACCATGAATAGTTGAATTAGGAGCTCCATTTCTTATTTCGTCTCCACAACTTCTTCGGGTAGTATCGCTGCTGATCTCTCAGAATCCTTTGCCTCAGAATGACCAGCAAAATCTTTTAACGTCGATCATAAAAGCAGGAACATCTTTGCAATCTGCTAGCTCACCTTTTGTTGTCATCCCCTATGCCTGGGGATTCTGAGAAGGTCAGTTTGGTGTTTTCTCACTTGTGAATACCGGAAAGAGTGGACATGAACAGACAAGTGGTGCAGCAGCATCAGCTCCATCCCTTGCCATTGGTAATCCTGGGATGTCAGCATCACCCTTGTTTGAAACTATGGTAATGCATCAACCTTGGTCTTTGGCAACTTAAAGAGTTTCAGAGCAGCCTAGGGAGTGCCTTATGGAGGTGGTCATATCAATGTCACAAAAGACATTAAGCACTTCAGTCAGTGACACTGGATCAGTTGTCAGTATGATTGACAAGATGGCAGGATCCGCACCAGGTAATGGATCACGAGCTTCGGTTGGTGAGGTCTTAGTTGCCATGACGAAGTGTCGTTTGCAAGCCAGAAACTTTGTCACTTAGGATGGATATGGGGAAAAGAAAGATTAGGCATACAAGCACAATGCCTTTAAATGTTGTGTCATCAGCTGGTCTGGCTGGTCTTACAAATATTCCCAACATTAAAGCTGTAAAACGCACACATGAGCTAGCTGCCAAGATGGGATTTCACCAAGATCCTGAATTTGCCCCACTTATAAATATGTTTCCAAGTCAATTAACAACTGACCTAGCAATCCAGTAGAAGCCATTCAAAGCCCCACTTCATCTGGACGCAGTTGGTAGGGAAGTAGATGAACATGGAAATGTCATAAATGTGCCCATTACATATGCTTTTGCTTTCAATTGCCAGATGGGCAAAGGAAGGACAGCCATTCTGATGGCAGAGTCAACCTCACTTAAAGAGCAAGTGGAGGCTAAGGCTAGGGATCTCGGCCAAACGAAGCTGCGTATAGAGAAACTTGAAGAAAAGGAGACAGTGGCAAGTGCAAGTGTTTAAGAACTTGTGCCAGTCATTGCTGTTGCCAAAGAAGAAATTACTAGATGGAAAGTGGCTACAGAACAAGAGGCTGCACCAGGTAAAGCTGCTGAGCAGGAATTTCTGGGATAGTGGGCAGCTCTCCATCAGGAACTTGAAGAGGCTAAGCAGGGTATGATAAAGTCCAAAGAAGAGGATGAGGGTGGGGACTTCTTGAAGTTCTTGAAGACTTGAGAAGGCCCATTGTAAATTCGAGTTTAAGGACAAACTCTTTGTTCAGGAGGTGGAGTAATGACATTTACAATGCATGTATATCATTGGAAAGAATTATTCTAGAAAGTACATATCACTAGAAAGAGATCTTCTAGGAGGACATCGAGAAACTAGTAAGAGGGAGATATTTTAGAAAAATAGTAATTTCCTTATTTTAGTTGATAGCTATTTTTTTTTTTTAAATAGTAGTTATCTTAGTTTTGGAATTCTTTCATATTAGGAACGATTTTAGGAGTTTGTTTTTAGTAGAAAATCTATTATATTGTAAACCCTAGTTTTTCCTATTTAAAGGCAATTTGATTAATAAAGAAGTAAATCTAATTCTCATAAGAAATGTGATAGGAGACTTGTTAGGGATCCCCAACCTAGAGGGAAAACTCTAGCAAGGGAAGAGAGAAATTACGTGCAGAGTATCCATTGACCAGATCATGTACTAGGGCTCATATCTATTGGATTGCACTAATTCTGTTTATAGACACCTTTAGTGTAAATGCAATTCAAGTATGTGTACATTGGCATTGAAATATACAAGCAAGGGCATATATCGATGCATAAGCATGCAGAATGAAACTTTTTTGGGTCCAGCACCAACAAAAGAATTAGAGTGCATTCCAACCAATCTAATGCTTCTCTCTATCTCTCTCTGATTATGTGGTTGAAGAGCTTTTCTGGTTCCTCATTAACTTGTTGCACATTGCATTTCTGCTTCACAACGTTCACAAAACTTAGATATTTTCTTTTTTGAGCTTTGAAAAATTCAATTCTACTGAATAAATGCTGTTAGGTTTGAATCTTTTTTGTGTTCATTAGTACTCTCATTGAGCAGAGCAAAAATGGGTTCTCGTTTTGTTCCATTTCACTTTGCCCTTCCATTTCATCTTATCTACGTGTAATTCACTGATGTCATGAAAAATCTGAATCCGGTCAGTCATTTTTTTTTTAATTTAAGTTCCCAAATACATAAAAAGGTAGTAGCTGTTGTAAATGCTTTATATTTTCTATACTTGGTAGTCAAATGTCCACTGTAATGTTGGTAAATGATGTAGCCAGCTGGCAAGTTGTTTTCCTGATCTCTAAAGATGATTGTGTCATGATTATGGCTCCAGTGCAGATATTACCTGGCTTTTGCTGCATATGCTGGTTGCAATTTAGGTCTTGCAGCTGCTGCAGCTGCTCTTTGTGCTTATGTTGCTCCTGCTGCTGCAGGGTCTGGCATTCCTGAGGTTAAAGCTTATCTCAATGGTATTGATGCTTATTCCATATTAGCTCCAAGTACTCTCTTTGTGAAGGTAAGAAAGCATTTTTTCCCCTTTATGAAGACCAAAATGCACTTAACCTAATTGTACATTGTTTTTATGTTGCTAGGCTATTCCCACATTATTCTCCCTTTAATTTTTATTTTTTAATTGGCAGATTTTTGGTTCCATTCTTGGCGTTTCTGCTGGATTTGTGGTGGGTAAGGAAGGTCCTATGGTACACACAGGTGCTTGTATAGCGTCTTTACTGGGACAAGGGGGTTCCCGCAAGTACCGTTTGACTTGGAAGTGGCTTAGATACTTTAAGAATGATAGGGATAGGCGAGATTTAATCACTTGTGGAGCTGCTGCTGGTGTGGCTGCTGCCTTTCGTGCACCAGTAGGTGGTGTCCTCTTTGCCCTTGAAGAAGCTGCTTCATGGTGAACCCTACACTCTCTCTTTCTGCATGCATGTGTTTCGTTTCTATGATGCACAGTACCTGCACTCAAGCATTTGTGCATGCATGCTCCCTGTGCCCTCTAGTACTAGTGTGTTTGTTGCAGAGAGTGTAATTTTACTGGTTGAATAAGGAAAAAGATGTGTTACACTTGGTAGATAATGTGTTTCCTTGAGCAGAGAGAAAGTATTTACAGAATCTGTTGAGCATGTTTGTGGCTGGATAAGGCCCAACTTCGGTTTTTTGACGAACATGAGAAATCCTACTTAGAGAGTGTTTATAATGCTTTTCCATGATAATCTCATGGAGCTTGCTTGCTGTCTTCTGAATTGTGCTTCTCCTACAACCTACGCTCTAGTTCTTCTAGTTTTTTGCTCATCTTCTAAGAGAGGAATTGTCATACTTGATGTGATACAGGTGGCGGAGTGCACTTCTTTGGAGGACATTTTTCACAACAGCCATAGTTGCTATTGTTTTGAGAGCATTCATTGAATATTGCTGGAGTGGTAGCTGTGGACTATTTGGGCAAGGTGGGCTGATAATGTACGATGTTAGTTCAGCTGAGGCTACATACAGTGCCCCAGATTTGTTAGCTGTGATCCTCCTGGGAGTTATTGGAGGCATATTTGGAAGCCTATATAACTATCTTGTGGATAAGGTCCTTCGCACTTATGCCATCATTAACGGGTATGTTCAACCTTTCTTTTATTATAATTGTTTTGACAGAAATCACTGCATTGATTTTTTATTTTTTATTTTTTATTTTGTGAAAAGATTTTTAGGTAGTGAGATAGCACAAATATGTGTCGACATGTGCACACTATACTGCATTGGCACTTCTAAAAGTGGTGATGTCCGTGTTGGAGTAGGACACTATATTCAGACATGATATGATACTACCACTTGTAACTCATGGTAATAGATTTTAACTTTTCCGGGCAACCATTTCCATGTCCTATTGTTTCCCATGTCCTGTGTTCCTTTTTGATCTTCAGAATCAGCAGACCTCCCACAACGGATAGCAAGCAACTTAGAAATTTGAAAGGTAGATAGAAAGAAATATAGTTAAACACCTATCACTGCTGTGGTCTCCGTACTGTTTTGACCATACATATCTGTGTTAAGATCAGTACATGGTTTGACCTGATTGATTCCATTGGGACCTTGCTTTGCAACAATGGCCGACGGTGAGAATGTCGACATGAGCAGCAGCAGTTCTCAATGTTTTGATCCAGTGCTAACGGCGTTTGGGGACTGCAGTCAATGGTGGCTGCTGTTTCTTTTTTCCGAGTTTAAATTGTATCTCATTCTTTCTCTCCTGTTATGCAGAAAAGGTGCCGCATTCAAGATCTTGCTTGTTGTCACAATCTCTATCATCACTTCATGCTGTGCATTTGGCCTTCCATGGCTTGCTGAATGCATTGAATGTCCCAGTAATCCCAAAGTGAGCTGCCCGACTATCGGTGAATCTGGCAACTACAAAAGCTTCCAGTGTCAGGCAGGCTATTATAATGACCTTGCTTCTCTCTTTCTAAACACGAACGATGATGCTATCAGAAACCTGTTCAGCACCGATACACACAAGGAATTTCGTATTTCCACACTCTTCATTTTCTTTACTGCAATCTACTGTCTGGGAATAATCACCTATGGCATAGCTATACCCTCCGGGCTCTTCATTCCGGTCATTCTTGCTGGTGCAACATATGGTCGCCTTGTTGGGAGACTCTTTGAGTCCATCTCTAAACTTGACACAGGTCTTTTTGCTCTACTTGGAGCTGCCTCTCTTCTGGGGGGAACCATGAGAATGACAGTTTCGCTTTGCGTTATTCTTCTTGAGCTTACAAACGATTTGTTATTGCTTCCGCTAGTGATGCTCGTTCTCCTCATCTCCAAAACAATAGCTGATAGCTTCAACAAAGGTGTTTATGACCAGATTGTAAAATTGAAAGGGCTGCCCTACTTGGAAGCACATGCTGAACCATACATGAGGCATCTGGTCGCAGGTGATGTGGTTTCTGGTCCATTAGTTACCTTTGCTGGCATCGAGAGAGTGGGGAACATACTACATGCTCTCAAAACAACGGGTCACAATGGGTTCCCAGTGATTGATGAGCCACCATTTTCGGATACCTCAGAACTGTGCGGGCTTGTTCTGAGGTCTCATTTACTTGTTTTGCTCAAGGGAAAGAATTTCTCTAAGGATAAAGTGCCTTGTGAGGAGGAGATAATCCAGAAATTCGCGACATTTGATTTTGGTAAGGCAGGTTCAGGGAAGGGAGTCAGATTGGAGGATCTAGATATTTCAGAGGAAGAGATGGAAATGTTTGTCGATCTTCATCCTATTACAAATGCGTCTCCTTATACTGTGGTGGAGACAATGTCTCTTGCCAAAGCTGCAATTTTGTTTCGCCAACTTGGTCTCAGGCACATGTGCGTTGTACCAACGTCCCAAGGGGTAAGATCCTCTCTGCTTGTGTGCCCAGGTGCACCCAATAAACACTATTGGCATAATATAGGACAGAACTCTGCATGCTGTAACTGACTGACCACACCACAATTCAGCTTGTGCTATTTATGGTTTATTCTGTATATCATTTTCATTTTTTTTTTTTTGGCTGCAGAGACCTCCGATTGTTGGTATTCTGACGAGACATGACTTCATGCCGGAGCATATCCTTGGACTCTATCCTCATATGAATCCTCACAAGTAAAGCGGCTACTGAATTCATCTACAGTTTTATGTATCCCAATTCCAGTAGGTGTTCATTAATATTTCTGTAGGGTCGTGGGGGATGGGTCAAGGCAGTGTTTGGACTTTTGAAAATGAGATGTAGATTATCTGATTTTGGCGTGCGTAGAAAAGCAATAGGCAATATTGTACACAAGATGACTGCCTCCAAAAGGCCACTGAAGCGAATAAGGCACACACAAGCGTGTTTAGATGATTTCATGCCCATTTGCAAGCCAGACACGGGCAGACAATCCTCCATAGTAAAAGGGTTTATTGTTGTGCCTTATTTATTTATTTATTTATTTATTTCCTTTTATTCTTGAAATTTGTTGTATCATTAAATTTTTGTCACAAGAAATAAAAAAAAATAAAATAAAATTTTGTATGTTTCCTGGTATGATGTCAAGTACAAATTTGTCACGTGGGAATTCTTCATTTTAATTAGTGTGCAACTTTTTCATATTCAACCATAAACAAGCAACTGTTCAAGTCTAATTTTTGTTTGAGCTTTGTGAAAACATTTAGCATTGCAAAAAGAAAAATTTACAAGTAAGATGCTTCTCATAAATTCCTCCATTCCTTACCCAACAAGTGGAGTCTGTGAATAATGAAATTATCATCTATAATTATAATATATCATTCACGGGACATTAAATTTATAAGTCAGACAAGGAGTGTGTGAGCTAGTTAAACTTGTGTGTTCCTTTTGACCTGAGATTGCCGCTTGAATGATATAACGGGAAGGTTACCTGACATTGGTTGGTGCAGCTGGTCAAGGGATCGTATTATTCCATCATTTTTGGGATTCAACTCAAGGTGGAAGCAGAAAAAATGAATGTTGGGAGATCCATCCCCACAAAGTGAACCCTACAGCGATCGATTCAGAATAGTCAAGGCAAAACTCTGGGACTGTATTATTCCATCATTTTCGGGGTTCGACTCAGGGTGGAAGCAGAAAAAATGGATGTTGAGAGATCCATCCCTACAAAGCGAGCCCTACAGCGATCGATTCAGAATAGTCAATATAAAACTTTAAACACTAGACAGTAGTCTAATCAAGATATAAAATATATATACATATATATATATATATATATAACCGGAAGGTTTATTTGTTAAACACGGTTGTCTGGCGTACACACAACCGACCAGACATACAAACAAGGATTCTGTTGATTTGATGGTCAACATTCCACTAGGAGGTGGAGGATTAATAATGATATCAATGGGACCAGCTGAAGATGAAGTGTTTAAAGGTATGACAAATGGGCTCGAATGTGGTCAAGACTCAAGGCTAGAGAATATCTGAGGCAAGAACAGGCTGAATTTTACGAACGAAAAAAATTAGAGAGAGAGAGAGAGAGAGAGAGAGAGAGAGAGAGGAAAATAAGAAAGTAATCGGACCATTTATTCATCTCTTTTGCTGCAGTGGATAAAGTATCCTTCAATCGTGGCACCATTTGCCATGGAGGCAGATGCCAACCTAGTTCTCTCCAATCACATTTATACCACCATTTGCCTATTTCTCTATCCATACTAAATTCCCCAATGTAGCTATTATGTTATCGCTAACAAACGCGCATAAAGATGAGCTCTCAATTCGAGTATTGCATGACCCACTTGCGGATATGGCTAAGCTCAAGTGTTGTAGTAAACCTTTGCACCATGTACGAGACAAGTCAACCCATCACGTTTGAGTGGGAGGTTGGAATTTGGGTCTTGGACCCAAAAGGGTGTTCATGATGAGTCGACCTGACCCGATCCGGTCTTAATTAGTCAAAAAGCTATGGGAGAAAAAGGAAAAGATTCTTTGTTTATCCATATTTTACTTTTTAAGTCAAGAATATTCTCTTGGCCCTTTTATCATCTATTCAAATATCCTTCTGAATGCTCACAAGGTTCTTCTTCCTTGATCATAATCTTTTAAAAAATGTCCTCTCCTCACACCCTCTCCTTTGAAACCCATCTAACCTCTTGGATTTCTTGATCTTATAACTTTGATTACTTCTTTCAAACCAACAACAACAAAGGCATCAGTGTGTGTATTTTATTTCTATCCAACAATTTTTAAGAAATTGATACCAACAATTATTAATAATTCGGACTAAAAAGATAAAAAAACAAAAGACATAAACTAAAAATTTATGTTAACACCATAACATATAACTTGCCTTCCTGGCTTTGTCGATGATAACAACTCTCTCCTAGAGTTGAAACCTGGTTCAATCCAAAATTAATTTACCAAAACAAAAAAAAAAAAACGAAAAAATTGCTGGGGTGCTCTATGTAGCAGGGCAGCACTCTTTGTTAATGAATTCATCCACTTCGGTAAATAACAAAGAAGACTCGGGCAATTCTGGAAACACGTAAAATGCGTGAATCGTCTTCGGATACTCCACCACTCTCGCCTCCTTTCCCATTCTCTTCAGCCACTCGTAATAAGCCCGCTGCCTATCCTGCAACGGGTCCAAACCCGCCACGAACACCAGCGTCTTCGGATATTCAATACCCGAAATATCCGCTGCATTCGGCCCGCTCACGTTTGATGCCTCGTGGTCCCGATCCGACCCCTCCGGCAAAAACACCTTCCATAGCCAGTCCGTTCTCTTCGTCGACACGATCGGCGACTCGGGCATCCGGAGCTCCGAGCCGGTTCTCTCTTCTCCTCCGAAGAAGGGCTGTATCGAAACCAGGCCCTTTAACTTGATGTTGCGGAATTCGGACAGCCCTGCCCGAACCGCCACGTGATGGGCCAAATTGGCGCCGGCGCTGTCACCTGCGAGGAAACAGCGGGTCAAATCGGCGGATTCCGGCAGGACTGTATTTTCGTCGAGGAAGCGGAGGACGTCGAAGCCGTCGTCGTATTGGGAAGGGTAGCGATGTTCGGGAGTGAGGCGGTAGTTGATGGAGACAACTAGGGCGGAGACGCGGCTAGAGAAGCGGCGGCAGACGGCGTTGTAGGCCTTGGAGTCGGGGCTGAGGAAGGCGAAGCCTCCGCCGTGGAAGAAGATAATGACAGGGAGCTTGTCGGTTGTTGAGGAGGCGGAGAAGGGCGTGAAGATGCGGAACCAGAGATTGCGGGAGGAGTCGACGACGACGTCGGAGGAGGTGACGCCGGAGATGGGGGAAACAGGAGAGGGAGGAGATCGGAAATCGAGGAGTTTGAGGAAACGGCGATTAATGGTGCCGTTATCACGGCGACAGGCGTCAGTCATGGCGGAAAGTAAGGTAATTGAGATTCTAGTCTTGAATGGAAGTTCAGAGGAAGATGGGGGTTGATCAGGTTTTGTCTCGCTCAGGCTCATCTTTTCTCTTTCTTTCTTTCTTCACAACTTGGCAATGACAATGAAACTGAACCAACCAACGGCTATTTGAAGAGAAAGATGGGAAAATGAATAAATAAAGAGGGGGAGGTTGGGATTGGGTGGTGGGAAGGTGCAGGTGCAAAATTCAACCCCCACCATGTTTTTTCTCTGCGGCCCTTCTTTGCTATAACCATAGAATGCAACCCCTTGTCCTATTTGGTTGTTTTATATTTGAAAGAATATTTTATATTTTTTGAAAGTTTATAATTAAAATTTATTTTTGTGGGTCCCGCAAGACCCAAAAATAGCTTAAATTTTATGAGGGTTGGTTAAGTTTGCTGAACCTTAATATCCCAATTTATAACCGCAGCTGTCACCCGTACCACTCTGCACATTAATTGCATATGACTTTCGTTTCCACAATACTGTCCGCACCGCAGCGGCTCCGTCTCCAACCCAAGCCATAATTTAAAACTTTTATTTATAATATGTATGTCTGAAATTCTATATTTTCCATGTTGCCCAGCTTAAATAAAATCTAATTTTTTATTTTATTTTATTTACATTTATATTTTACTGTTATTCAAAGATTATGCAGTTGGCTCATCCGTGATCACCATGCTAGGTTGTAGAAAAATATATAAATATAAAAAAACATATTTTTATATAGATATTAATTATTTTTTAAAATTATTATAATAATCATATTCTATAAAATGATCAAATTAGCAAAATAATATAAAAAATAAAAGTTATAATTAAATAAGTTAATAATTAATTAAATATGAAAAAATTTGTATATATTAAAAATATAAAAATTTTTATATAAATATTAATTAATTTAATATATTAAAATATTAATATCGAGAAATGTTCAGAAATCATAGTCATCGTAACCGTTCATACATGTAAAACATTACTAGTTAATAAATTTAAAATTTTACAGTAGGAGCGACCCATTACATATTAAAACTAAATAAATTTATCAGTGCTACATATGGAGTGCTCCTTTTTTTTTCTTTCTTTTTGATATATCGGGAGGTTGCGTGAGGGAAAAGATATTAATTAAATTATAACTTATTACCTTTTTCTTTTTTTCTTAAATTATGATTTTTGGTATCTGCATTTGTCATATTTATGTCAACTTCATTCGCCCAGTCCTCTTACTTAGCATACAAGCAAAAGGATTAACGTGCCGTCTGAAGAAAAGAAATACCAAAAATAACATCTTTTTAATTGCTTAAAAAGATGAATTGTTGCTTTTTCTTGTTTTTGTTTTGCAAGTTTATCCTTTGGTGTGATTAGCCCTAATCTTTTCAAAGTGGATTAGAATGACTTCAAATCTTATTAAAGGTTCTAATTTGCATAAGCATTCATTTTGCTTATTTTGTGCTAAATATTAACCTACCAATTCTTTTGTGTTTGTTTCTACTCTTGGATCTTTTATTTTTTTTACTACTATTTATTTTATGTACTTTCATTTTTTTCTTTCTTTTTTTCTTTAAAGAGATTAACATGAGCCCAATTGATTTTTACTCCTTTAAGAGTACAACCTAACTCAAATTGGATTTACTTAAATTTAATACGGTTATACCGATGGATTTTAAAAAAATAGAATTAGAATTATTTTAAAAATTAAATGAAAGTCAAGGAAAAATGTATGATTTAGGATACATTTAAAATAAATATAAAACTTAGACTAATAAAATTGATGGAGGTGGATTTAACTCTACAGATAATTGCTTCGCTGACTTGCATGTGAGATTGGATTGACGAGGAGTTTTCGGAGCCTTCGTGATTGATGAGACCTACAAATACTGTGGGAGTAGAGAAGAGCCCGGATATGGAACCGGCCCGGCCCGGCCGGTTCCAACGGCTCTTTGACCTTTTTTTTTTTTTTTGAATTTTTTTTAAAATTTTCGCCCTCCTTGTTTGGGTGAACCGGCCCGGCCCGGTGTGAACCGGCCCGCCGGTTCTGATTCAGCGGGCCGGGCCGGTTCAAGCAAAAAAAAATTTGGAACCGGCCCGGCCCGGACTGACCTAGGAACCGCAGCCAGCCCGGCCCGCGGTTCTTGGAACCGCCCTTGAACCGGACCGGGCCCGGCCCGGCCCGGTTACATGTCTATGTGGGAGGGTGCTCTGGCATAGAAGAGTTCGATACTCAAGTCAAAAGGAGTGGTTTTGAGAGAATAAGAAACAGATTGAGAAGAGTTGTGAGAGAGCTCGATGTTACCTTTTGTGTAAAAGTGTGAAATTTTTGAGAACGTATCTGGTTAGCTGTCGATATTGAATATATATAACCTGTGTGTATGGTAAGTCCCGTATGAGTTCAGAGATATAAAAACCTTAATTTTTTATTAAAGAGATTGTTGAGAAATTTTGGAGATTGTAGGGATTATAATCAAAAATTTCTAAGAAGTTTAGAGTCTGGTCGACTAAGGAAAATTTAAGTTGTGGGGATTTTTTGTTTTGTTGGGAGTGATTGACGAGAACTGTTTTCTCGTTGAGAGAGATTAAGGAAGCTTTAAATTTATTAGAAATTTACTTCTCTAATTGATGGTTTCAAGTTGTACTTATTGTATAATGGAATGAATTATACTTGTATTAATGGAACATATCCACCGAGGAGTGAGGTAACCAAGAAGCTTGAATATCGAGAGTTGGGATGACCAAGAGGATTGAAAAGAGTGCCCGACCGAGAGAGTTCTTAGTTGAGAGACAGCGATCATGTTTAGTTGCTTATGGGCTGTATGGCCAATGGGCTTAGATAGTTCTAGTCTTGTGATAATATGCCGGTGGATCATGTACCATAAAAAACAATAAGGTATTGTAAGTGAGTAACGAGAAACAGGTTAAATGAATTAAAGATTAAATGGACCAACTTGTATATAACAGTTCATCGGAACATTTTTTTTTCAATTTATCTAAAATATAATTTGACTAATTTAAAATTACTTAAATTTAAAAAATTCAAATTTTTTATTAATATGAATTGTGATATTAAATTTTGTTTATTTAGTTTTTAGTTTTGACTCATTTATTTCATGTAACATTATTTTAAAAAGGGGAAGACAAGTTGAGTTCCGCACTGAATGGTGCCCATATATCAAATATTAAAGACTAAGCCAAGGGTCGGAGCAAGGAGCCAACTTAGAAATTTATTTAAGAAGGCAAAATATAAAATGTAGGATATAGGAGGCTAGCACCCCAAAAGGATTAAATGATATTTTTAATAATTTTACCAACATTTTTTTTATAATATTTAGTGACAGTTTTGAGCTTTTTCCTAAAATTGCCGCTGTCATTATCTATTTACCGGCATTTTATATATTTTTAGTGACAATTTTATACTTTTTCTAAAAATATTGTTAAAAATTATAAACATTAAATTTTTTTAAACTTTAGGGGCAGTTGTCCCAGTGGGCATAGCTTCAGCCCCGGGAAGAACCCCCATAGAACACTCTTCCCCTTTTTATAGCCAAAAGTTGAAAAAGATGGCGTATAACAATTTTAGATTAATTTTCTCTTTCGGCTCCTAACAAATTACAAATAACAATTTAGCCCTTAATGTATCCTGTAATTTATATCAATTGCGTTTAATTTTGATAATTAACATTCAGTTGCACGCAAAACATACCAGACCCAACCCCACGCCTCCAAAAATGAAATTACACAACCAATCCTCTCTCCCGGGGGAAAGGGGGGGGGGGGCTTTAGGGTTTTCTTCCACTTGTAACTGATCTTCTCCTTCTAAGCCCCTAAAAGGTTTTATCTCTACCATTCCTTACTTTTCTAAACTTAACCCTGTTTGGATCTTCTATCTTCCGATCTAGTTTCTTTGTTAGGGTCTAAATTGTAAGAAACTCCAAATTCTTCGTCTCTTTAAGAAATTTTGGAGACGAAGCAATGAGCGGTCCCCCAATGAAAATATGAAGAGAAAAAAAATAATATTTATATTTTTAGTAAACACATAAACATTTAAAAAATCCGACTAAAAATCTTTAAAATATGGTTAAAAGTTTTAAAATTACAACTAAAATGCCATTTGTTCTCTTAAAATTATTACCTTTGCTCTCTCCGTCCATTGCCGCTTGTTTGTTATACTTCTTTCATTTAATATAAATTTTACAACCAAAAAAAAAAAATTATATAAAGTTTTAATTTCCCCCATACACAAAAGTTAATATTTTTCATGCAAACACTCATTCAAAAGTGCTCTGGTGGGTAAGCATGGAAAACGACGTCCGGGATGAAGGCGACTGAAATCAAACCTGTAAGTGAAATACTAATTGTATTTCTTTGTAATGATTTTGTACAAAAAAATATGACTTACATATATACACATCAACCAAATAAAAATAGGGAAAAAAATCAAGAGATCAACCGAGTTATAATAGGAAAGAGAATAATAGAGAATAATGGGTAATAAACTAAAATACATAATTGAAAACTAATTATGTGTCTAAATCTATGCACATTAACACTCCCCTCAAACTCAAGGGGGGATAGTAGAGACCAATTTGAGTTTGCGAAGTAAAAAATTGAACCGTCCAGGAAGATGAGCTTTAGTGAAAAGATCAGTAGTTTGATTTTCAGAAGAAACCGAAACAAGTTGTAAAGTGCCGCGTTGGAGATGTTGTCGAACAAAATGACAATCAGTTTCAATGTGTTTGGTTCATTCGTAAAAGATATCATTATGAGCAATTTCAATGGCACTACGATTGTCACAGTATAAAATAGTAGCAGAAAAGTATGTAACACCCATATCCTCAAGTAACCAACGGAGCCACAGTAGTTCAGATGTAGCATCTGCAAGTGCTTGATATTCTGATTCTGTGCTAGAGCGAGAGGTGACCGTTTGCTTCTTACTACGCCATGAAATGAGGGAGTCACCCAAAAAGAAACAATAACCAGTGGTGGATCAACGATCAGTAGGGTCCCCGGCCCAATCAGCATCAGAGTATCCGGACAAAGTCAATGATGAATGAGCAGAAAAATGAAGGCCATGAAGGAGAGTACCTTTGACATACCAGAGAATACGAAGAATGGCAGTAAAGTGAGTGGTTCGCGGAGTAGACATAAACTGGCTAACAATGTGCACAACATAAGCAATATCAGGGCGAGTCACTGTAAGATAAACAAGACCACCAACAAGTTGCCGATATAAGTAGGATCAGGAAGAGGTGTACCGTCAAATGGAGTTAACTTAACATTAGTGTCTAATGGTGTGTAGAAGCAGTAGATGAGTTTGTGATGCCAGATCTAGATATTAAATCAGAAGCATATTTGGCTTGAGATAGATAATACCCATCAGAGCTAGATGAGACTTCAAGACCAAGAAAGTAATTGAGAGATCCCAAATTTTTCATCTCAAAATGATGACTAAGATAATTCTGTAAGTTAGAAATGACTAAAGAATCATCACCTGTAATAATCATATCATCCACATAAAGCAGCAAAAGAACAACACGCTTGTCAGTACGACGAATAAATAGTGCAGAATCATGTGAACTAGAGATGAAACCAAAACGTGTAATAATAGAGCTGAATTTTGGCAAACCATGCATGAGGAGCTTGCTTAAGACCATACAAAGCACGACGAAGAAGACAAACTTTCTGTGGAGGATGAGAATACCCAGGTGGAGGATGCATATAGACTTCTTCATTCAAATCTACATTAAGAAAGGCATTTTTAACATTCATCTGAAAAAGAGGCCAATGTTTGGCTGCAGCAACAGCCAAAAGACTTCGGACAGAGGTCAATCGAGCAACATGAGCAAATGTTTCTTCATAATCAATGTTGTATTCTTGAGTATAACCTTTAGCAACCAAACGAGCTTTATATCATTTAATAGAACCATCAGAGCGAGTCTTAATTTTGTAAACCCATTTACATCCTATAATAGTTTTTCCCGAAAGAAGATCAACTAAATCCCAAGTGCGAGTTTTCTCTAAGGCTTGAAGTTCTTCAGACATTGCTTGCTGCATAAAGGATTAGTACTAGCCTCACGATAAGAATGAGGTTCATGTAAAGAGACAATAGTAGAAAAACAATGATAATCTCTAAGATGATGTGGAGTGTCTCGTACCCGACTGGAGCGACGAAGAAGAGGAACAGGATCATTAGAGAAAGCAGGTTCTGGAAATGCAGAGGCAGAGGAGGGATCAGATACAGTAAGTTCAGTAAAAGAATCTGAAATAGAAGAGTCTGTAGCAGAGGAAGGAAATAATTCCAGTGAAGGATCAGTAAAAAAGTGTTGAGAAGTAAAGAAAGAACTATGGAATTTGGATAATGTAGAAAACATGGTGTGTTCCCAAAAGGTGACATGGCGAGAAATACGTAGTTTGCCAGAAATAGGATCCCAACAACGATAACCTTTATGTTCTATCCCATACCCAAGAAAGCAACTAAGACGAACACGAGGTTCAAGTTTAGTATGTTCATGGGGATTAAGAAGAACAAAACAAGCACAACCAAAAACTTTGAGAGTAGAGTAGTCAGGTGCCTTGCCATGTAATCGTTCAAAGGGAGAGAGATTTTGAAGAACTGGAGTGGGGAGACAATTAATAGTATAAACAGAAGTAAGAGCAGCCTCACCCCAAAATTTTTCAGGACAGGATGCAGAAAGAAGGTGAGCACGAACAGAATCTAAGATATGACGATGTTTACGTTCTGTGCGACCATTCTGCTGAGAGGTATAAGGACAAGATCGTTGGAGAATAGTGCCCTGTTGTTTGAGAAACTGGAGAAGGATAGAATCCTGATACTCCATTGCATTGTCAGTACGAAAAATTTTAATAGGACATGAAAATTGAGTTTTAATCATGGTAGCAAAATCAATATAAATTTGGGGCAATTCAGATCTATGCTTGAGAAAGTATAGCCAAGTGAATCTCGAATAGTCATCGATGAATAAAACAAAATATCGATAGCCATTCACAGTGGGAGTAGGAGCAGGAACCCAAATATCAGAGTGAATTAAGCCAAAAGGAGTATCACAAATAGAGTTATTATTATTAAAGGATAAAGCAGGTTGCTTTGCTTGTGGACAATGTAAACAATCAAAAGACTCAAATTTAGAAAGGCCTAATGAACCACTAGAAATCAAGGATCGGATTTTATGAGCAGATGCATGACTAAGACGGATGTGCCATTGATATGTCAAGGGAATGGTGGTAGAAGCAGAAATCTGTCGTTGAATAGGAATGTGAAGATATGTGAGCTCAAATAATTTGCCCACCTTGCGTCCCGTTCCAAGAATCTGTCCCGTCTGAAGGTCCTGAACCTGACAACCAAGAGGAGAAAATGAAACAGTAAGACCAAGATCACACAATTGACCAACAAAGATTAAGTTTAAGGCTAGACTAGGAACAAAATAAGTATTGGAAGGGTAAGGGTAGAGCTAGTTGCTATGCCAGTATGAGTAATGGTCATACTACTACCATCAGCAATGTGAATAGAGGGAAGAGAACTAGCAGGAGTTGGTTTAGATAATAGAGAAAATCGAGAAGTCATATGATTACAACAAGCAGAATCAAGGAGCCAAGTATTACCTGGGGTAACAGACAGAGCAGTAGAGGAAGGAATCACTTGTTTAAAAAGAGCTTCTAGATCCCTAATAGTAAGAAAAGGGGAAGAGGACTCACTAGAGGAAGCAGCAGCAGCAGCAGCAATGGTAGAGGATTCAGGTTTAGAAGAAGACTTGGATTTCGTCAAATCCCCTTTAGGACGAGATGGGCGAATTGGACAATTTTCCAAAATATGGCCATGTTTATGACAGTATCTGCATTCAACAGTAGGACAAGTAGCAAACGTATGACCAAGGTTGCGGTAATTCTTACAGAAGGCAGATCCAAAGTTGGAGCGAGGCTGAGTGATTGCAAAAGCAACTTCTGATGAATGAGATTTGAATAAACCAAGATGAGTTTCCTCAAACAGAATTTCTTTAACCGCAGATCCAAAGTGGGCAATGGAGCACGATGTAACAGAGCAGCACGTACTGATTCATATTCAGGACGAAGTGCCATAAGGACTTGAATGAGACGAAGATGATCATCACTGATTTTAGCTTGGGATAACTGATTCCATACAGGTTGAATGATGGCAAGAAAGTCATTAACTAACTGTCCCGACTCTTGCTTAAGGCTATTTAGAGTAGTGAGCAACTGATAATAATGTGCAAGACTAGTAGTTTTATACCTATTAGACAAAAAATCTCAAATTTCTTTTGCAGTATCAAAGTCAGCAAACTAAATATGAATAGCTGAAATAGAAGTGTTGCAAAACCAAGTAATGATATGATGATTTTTGCTATCCCAATCCTCAAGACGTTCAGGATATGTCGCATCATTTTCATTTGTATCACGAATTAGTTTGACAATATCACCGATAATAATACGCCAAAGTTTACGTCCAATTAAAAAACTTTTCATACGTTGAGACCACAATGTATAATTAGAGCCATCCAGGATAGTACCAATAGGACGAGAAACTTCAGATTTGTCCATATCAAGAAACCCAAAAGAAGAACCAAACAGAGACAAAAAAATAATTCAGAGAGAAAAAAAAATTAAACTGACTAACCAGAGCTACCAATCGGGTCACAAATCAATTGTGACAATGAGAGCAAGAGACAGAAACAAATTGATAGCTCGAAAACCTAGAGAGAGCAGGGCTCTGATACCATGTAAGTGAAATACTAATTGTATTTCTTTGTAATGATTTTGTATAAAAGAATATGACTTACATATATACACATCAACCTAATAAAAATAGGGAAGAGAATCAAGAGGTCAATCGAGTTACAATAGGAAAGAGAATAATAGAGAATAATGGGTAATAAACTAAAATATATAATTGAAGGTTAATTATGTGCCTAAATCTATGCACATTAACAAAACCCAATAGTCTGTTGCTACAAGCAGCTTTTTGCGTGTTCTCTGAGAATCTTTTTTTTTTGCTTGACCTAAGTATGTGATAACACTTGATCCTTTTACAAGGGATATTGAATATTTTAAACACAATGCCTTTCTACATGCAAATACCTTCATTTTTTTTGAACCATTGATATCCAAAAATCACGTTAAATCGACTAAATTCGATTCGATTCAAATTACACTCTTAAAGGGCAAATATCCTCTTACACTTATTTTCTCTATATACAAAACTTGAACTTGTGACTTTACTTAAATAATATTAGTATTCAGTTATCGGACCAAATAGACTTTGTTCAAGTGAATACCTTGGTTCCAATAAGAATATGGGTATATAAATGATTTAGGCATCTAGCAAACGAGATTGATAAGTTTTAACTACTATGTCGATCCATTAGTTATAGTCAGTGGTAGTTCTTTATTTGTACTTCTGTTCAATTCATAGGGTTGAGATCCCCTTGAATTTGAAATTGTTGAAAGTGGATCTAGTTTCAAGAATTTAGTGAGCTACATTGGTTACCAATCCTTTCAAAGTAGTTTCTTTTGTAAATTTTGGGTTTGACACTTTAAACAATTTCTACTTTAATCCAAAGTTGGTTAGTTGGAGTGTTTAATAAATTCTCGAATTCTAAAAAACACCACATATATGGATCGAAAATTAAAAGTTTTACCCAAAGCCTAATCACGCAATTGGAATTTTGTAATGGGAAGCGAATGCAAAAATCAAAAAGTGTAGGGACTCGTTCTGCAATTGTAAAAAGTTCAGGGGTACTTTTGTAACTTACCCTTATAAAATTGGTAAACTTATCTTGACAGAAATAAACGTTCTGACATGGGGAGGTATCTATGACACCGTGAGTATCAATGAAGTGTTGAGATGGTGACCAAAAGTTCTTCATACATTTCCAACACAATGAATATATAATGCTACTTGGCATGTTTGATTCTCTCAAATGGGACATCATGCCACCTTCATTGCATAACATAAAGTTGAAAATGTGTGGAGAAAGTCCATTATGAAGTTGTTTTCCCCTATAATCAGATTTTGAATGAAACTATAGAAGCTCCCAAATACTTGTTTGATCGGGACAAGCGGGTAAATTTTTGGGAAACTCTCAAAGCAGACAAAGGCAACTATTCCCATAATGGTGACCAATCTGCATGTGGGGGATGAGGAGAACAGCAGTCACTTGGTGAGATAAAGGGACGTGTGATTGTTGAAGAGGGGAGTGAAAATAGAAAGATTTTCTTTTCCGATTACAGCCATTAGATTTGGAGTTTGCAGTGAATTTGAACTGACTTTTTCCATGATGGGGAGAATAACACAGGACTATTAGGGAAGAAGCTCAATGCAGTGGAAAGAGAAACCAGAAATCATGGAGGGTGTTGGAGCCTCTGCAAATGCAAGAAAATGAAGTAGCGAGACAAAGGCATTAACTGGTGTTGGAAAAATGGGTTGGGTTCGTCACGAGGGTAGATCCAAAACCCATTTTATATTTGAATTTTAAATGGGAGAGGGTAGTTTTTTTTTTCTTTTTTTTTGGATAAATCCCACTCTCTCCCTTCCAATAACTCCCTCTCCCCTCTCTCTCTTCTTCCAATAACTTAACTTGGTTGTTTAAAAAAAAAAAAACTATTCCTATGCGAATATGAACAAGAAGAGAAGTGACATGCCTTTAAGAGTGTGAAAAAAGTAATAGATCTTCACCCATTGAGATATAGAAAAGTGAGGGTTTTGATGTAGTTGATTATTACTATCAAAAAATATTTGGATTATGAACAATAAAGGGTGATCCGACATTATGATATCCTCTCGATCTAGAATACCCAACTGTCGAAAACAGATAAGTGATTCTAATCCATTTAAAATTTAAAAATTTTTCACATAAAAATTATATTTGTTGATTTGTTTAAAAATATCAGATATCAGAGTCATTTAGGCTGTTTCTTGTTTCATTACTGGGTATTAATAATGCAAAATGTCATAAAAAATATTTTATATTCATTAATGATAACTTGAAATTGACTTAACACGCTCTCAATTTTATATAGTAACATGCTCATAACATAATGATTAAATCCATAAAATTTAGCATACATGTAATGAGTATATTATGAGATATTATAAATCTTGGCCAAAACTTAATACACTCGTCTCTTTAAAAATACTGTATTTCGTAATATGAAATTTATATGGTTAGATTTCTTTCGAAAAATACTTTCCAACTATATAAAGATAACAAAAAGGGATTAAGAATTGAAAGAGATATGAATATTCGAAATTTGGGTTAAAAACCAAAAATTTGAGGAAGAAGATGAACATTACTTATGGACTTTCCCACTTTTGATTGCAGCATGTGAAGTCCCGTTCTAAGGTCAGAGACCTTCGATTAAAAATTCGAGAATACCATTGAACTCAAAAATATCGAAAATATGAGATTAGCTAAAATTTGGTGGTCGGAAATGTCTGGGAAGACGGTGCGTGGAATATAGGCACTACCCAAGGAGAGTGGGTGTGTATCTATTCCAAAATATAAACAGTTCCTCAAGAGCCGCAATGAGATTTCCTCTTAGAGATAGGCTATCTAAGAAAATTGTAAATATTATATACCGAATGTCTTTTTCATGAATGAGATAATTTATTTACATGTTTTCTTTTGCATGTTATGACTATTGGCTAGAAGCATAATCATGTAATAAAAGAATTTTAAATTTTTTTAATGTAAAGATTCTTTTAAATAGTTGTTGGTTATATTTGTTGACTTGAAATTTTATGTAGGTAAAAGAAGACTAAAATCTTTTGAATGAAAATTTTGGATTTGTAGAATTTGACTAATTCTCATCCAAAATTAAATCATTATTTAAATACTTTGTTTATTTAAATAAAAATTTTAAATTGATAGAATCTGAGTAATTTTCATTTAGAATTGTAAAATTATTTAAATATTTTGTGTATTTAAGTGAGAGTTTTTTTTATTAGAAGAATTTGAGAAATTCTCATTTAAAATCTATTGGATTTTATAACTTTAAATTAAATTTATGATAGTGATGCATTAGTACCAAAGATGATGATTAAAAACGAAGTGAACTTTCGATTTTATACCTAATGTTGACCTGTCATGAATGTTAAAAATACAAAATTATGTATATGATAGAGTATTAGTATTAGTGTCCACCCTCTTAAAAAGCCAAACTATAATATCAAAGTCCATTATTGTATGTTTGAATAGAGATGACAAATTGAATGACGATAATTATAAGATATGACGACATAAAATGTGATATGTACTGAAAGAATAAGATATCTTGGAAGGTATCAAGCATGTCATGTAGGATCTTGGTGTGGACAATACTACTCTGCAGAGAAGAGAACAAGATACTTACCAGG
Source organism: Dillenia suffruticosa (assembly GCA_033439265.1). NCBI lineage: Eukaryota > Viridiplantae > Streptophyta > Magnoliopsida > Dilleniales > Dilleniaceae > Dillenia > Dillenia suffruticosa. Next base: position 9,014,082 of record JAVTVX010000027.1, read on the forward strand.
CATGGAAAAGAATTGATTTCACTATTCGAGCAATCCTGGTTAGCTTTATGATTGATGATATGATATCCTAATGTGAGCAATATTTGATTGCTCATGACAACTGGGTGTACCTTAATGGTGATTGCTCATGACAATATGTGATTTGCTTACCATTGACTCATTCTAGACGCATGACCATAAAGTTTGATACTGAATAAAAACGAGGTGGCCACAATATCAAACAGTAATTAAAAGTCATGTTTAATATAATAAGAGAGTGGTAGTCAGCTAATTATATCCTATCCGATAAACAGAAAGTTCAAACTTTGACCCGATCCTTTCCTACCAAGTTTAAGCATTTGAAAGTCAGTTTGATTCACAATGATAATGTAAAAACTTTATCGGATGTTGCTCTCCATGTTGAGCTTGAGGATGAGCTGTTTAGTACTGCAAGATTTACATCTGATGCTTTTGTTGTAAAATCTAGTTTCAAGAGAGTTTCAAACTCTAAAGGTGAGAGAGACTAAAATGAAAGTAAGAACGGAAAGGAGACTAAAGATGGATTACAAAAGATCAACTTAGAATATAAGAACAGATTGAGAGACATTTGTGGATTTTCATCGTGTGCCTTATGGCAGGAGATGGTTTTATGTAGAGAACAATCAAGAATGGAGGTTAAAGAAGTTGGCACTCGTAAATTGAATTTACAAAGTAACCGAACTCTTATTCTGTATAATATTCTCTACATGTCAAAAACTCAACGAAATTTAATATTTGTTCTTAATTTTTTTGAAACTTGGTTATATTTTTTGAACTTTCAGAGAGATAGGGTGAATTTGCACTTGAATGACATGTATTGATTCTCGACAACTTGTAAATAGTTTCATGGTGTTACAATGCGATGTACGAATATTTAATTATTAAGTTGAATGTTGTCATGCTTGCACAATGATGATAAACTATTTGGAAAGGCCGTTTGGGCGAATTTCCATTACTATTAGTCTATTTGAACATTTGTGGTCCAATGAATATGAAGGCAGGACATGGAGTTTTGAATTTCATTATATTTATAGATGATTTCACGTGTTTTGACTATATTTATATGATTTTTCACATGGCTGAAGCGCATGAGTGCTATAGATGTTATATGAGCAAGGTAGAGAATCGAATGGATAGAATGATAAAGGATCTTTAGAACAGATAGAATGTATGAATATCTATTGGATCAATTATGGATCTATGTAATGAAATAGATATAATCTGACATTTGACCATTTCTTATACACCTCAGTAGAGTAGTATCATAGTAAGAAGGAATAGACTATTGTTGGATATAACAAAATCTTTGATAGTGTAGGCTAACTTGTTGATTTCCTTTTAGGGAGATATCTTGTTAACTGCGCGTTATATTTTGAGTAAAGTGCCTTCAAAATCAGTCCTGTTGACATTATATGAATTTTCAACTGATAGAAAACCGAGTTTGAGTAATCTCAGACCTTGGGGATCAGTCGTCTATATTTAAAATTTCCAATAAGTTTGAAAAAATGGGTTCTTGTGAAAGTATGAGTATCTTTATAAGATATTCTGACCAGTTTAAAAGTTAAGTATTCATTGGTGAACGAGAAGATAGTATCGTAGTAGAGATTAAATCACAGATGTCACATTTCTAGAGCATGAATTTTCTAGTAGAGGTGATATGAAAGAATAGAGTCTTTATTTAAATTAGTTAATTCAAAGGATAGCTTTGTCTATAGTAGATCATTATAATGATATTGATTCTAGTGGGAGAGATTTAAATTCTAACGATCTAACTAAGTTACAAATTTAGAAAAGTGATAGGAAAAGTGTGCCCAAACATTTATTTTGAGATTAAAGGTCACATATTTATTGTTTCTCCAGAAAATGAAGAAAAGCCTAAAATATAGATGAAATTCTATCTAATCCTGCCAAGAATGAGTGGATAAAAGCGATAGAAGAAGAATTGAAATCAATGAGGTCTAACTATACTTTAAAAATTGGTTGAAACTCTGCTAGAGCACAAGATTATTGGGAACAATTGGGTTCTCAAAATGAAATATAGGACAGATGAAACTATTGAGAGGTATAAGGTTTAACTTGTAACAAAAGATTATATTTAGTAAATGAGTATAATTATGAGGAAATCTTTTTGTGATAGTGAGATTTACCTCCTTTGTCTATTGTTGGCAGTAGTGGTCAATTTGGATTTAAAATTACGTTAGATGGATGTGAAGACCGCTTTCTTAGTAGAGAACATGAGGAAGAACTCTATATGGGACAACCAGAGGGTTTTGTTATTAAAGGTTAAGAAGACATAGTATGTAAATTGAGTAGGTCAATTTGGTTTTAAATAGCTTTTGAGACAATAGTATTTGAGAGTTCATAGAGGTGTGATCTCTTTCGATTTTGTCATGATGGACGAAAACCATTGTGTCCATGTTGAGAAGTCCAATGATAAGTTTATAATTATATTCCTATATGTCGAGAAAATACTGTTAGCCATAAATGATAAGAAGTATGTCCTTCAAATTTTAAAATGATTATCTTCCAATTTTTGAGATGAACGATATAGGTTGAGGTAAATTGGAAATTAAAATCTATAGAAATCGTTTTAAGAGATTATTAGAATTATTTCAAAAGTAACATATTATAAAGGTTTTGGAATGATCAAAGTTGAAAATTGTAAATCTGTTAATACTCCTATGACTAAAAGTAATGGTTCAAGCGATATAAAATACTCTAAAACTCTTGATAAATAGATAAAATGTCTAGAGTACCGCATTCTAGTATAGTCAGGAGCTTGAAGTATGCTATGATATATACTCATCCAAACATTTGTCATGCTGTGAGTTTGGTTAGCGGGTATCTGTCCAATCTAGGAAAAAATGATTGGATTAATATGAATAGAATATTGAGATATATGAACAGAATCGTAAATTATTTCCTTCGTTATTAAAGAAATGATCGAATATTGAAATGATACACAAATAGTGATTGAGAATGTGATTTAAATGAGATAGAATCTACCTCTAGTCATATTTGTTTGCTCAATAATAGTAGTATCTCATGGAGTAGTAAAAAACAAATTTGTATATCTTTTTCTACGATGGAAGTAGACTTTGTGGCTTGTACTTCCGCAATTCAGGGAAAAGTTTGGCTATGTAGATTTTTACAATATTTGGGAGTAGTAAGTAATTCAGTGGGAGTTATGACTGTTTATTGTAACAATAAATCAGTAGTTGCTTACGTTAGAGACTCCAAATATTTTGGGAAAACCAAACATTGACAAAAAAAAAAAATCAATTTTGTCAAAAAAATGGTTGAAATGAGGGAAATGACATTGAATTATAGGTTTACGCATTTGATAATGGTTGGTCATTTTACGAAACCAATACTTAAAGATATGTTTGCGAGATATGTTAGAATACTTGGGTTACGTAAGTTATGACAATATTTGTAACTGTAATTATAATTGCAATTATATATAAAGTATATATGATGTAATGTTCATATTTAATATTTAAATTTTATTTTTGTATTCAAAATTCTTGTGTCTGTGCTTAAAGGTATGTCGGACAAGTTTTGAAATTGGCTCTCACACATACGCAATCGTCTCGAATGTCTGTGTGACATGTAGAGATGAGACAATATTAATTTGTGACAGATTAACATACAAGCTGTCTTAGTAAGAATACTAAGATGAGATTACCAATTGCATATATATATATATAGTAATCGAGATGGATTCTCACAATCCATCAAACTTGCTAAGAGCCAGGTATGAGTTTTTTTCTTGATGTTGTGAGTTTTGAAGAATTGTAAGAAAGAAAACTCAGGTCAAGTGTTGTGTACATTTGAATTAAAACCTGTACGATACATTAATTTTAGTAAAAAGGACAAACGCTTCCAAGTGGGAAGAAAGAGTATCGTAGCACCATATAGGTAATGAAATGGTGCATCTCTCTTCATCTCATGGTGTGAGAATCTCATTATGTGAGATTCGGACTTTCATATTTAATCTCAATTTATACCATTAGAACTTTTGTCTGTCTCTTGAGATTTATTTTGGTGTTGCTACTTTAATATGTCACCAATAAACCATGGTTGATTAGGTTTGATAGTGTATGTTTAGGAAAGTAGTTAAAATAAGATTGAGAGTTAGTGGTATAAAAGGAAGACTATGTTTGATCGACAAATTGCTCTATATTCATAGACTAGTCAATAATATCTATAACTTAGTGTTTAGAGACGTATTTATGAATACATGATTGCAGTTGAATCAAATATGTTCTCACATTATTTTTTAGGATTGAGAGATATGTTGATTGTGTTTAGTAAAAGATGCTTGGGATATAGCGAGAAACGACATTCTCATCACCACATCGAAAGTAAGCTGCTATATTTTCTTAATTGGTGTATAGCCTTGGAGCTCTTGATATTTTTGTGGGTTACACAATCCACTTGCCTGTATAAAATTGGTATTCTATTGTAATGATCATACTATGTGCGAATCTAGCCCTCATTGTGAGTCTGGCCCTCATGTGCTAGTGGAAGATGTTGGAAAAATGGGTCGGGTCCGCCCATGCGGGTAGACTTAAAACCCATTTTATATTTGAATTTTGAATGGGAGAGGATTTTTTTTGGATAACTTCCACTCTCTCTCCCAATAACTCCCTCTCCCCCTCTTTTCTCCCAATAACTTCCAACTTGGTTGTTTTAAAAAAGAAACTATTCCTATGTGAATATGAACAAGAAGAGAAGTAACATGCCTTTAAGAGTGTGAAAAAGTGATAGATCTTCACCTATTGAGATATAGAAAAGTGAGAACTTTGATGTGGTTGATAATTACTATCAAAAGGTATTTGAATTGTGAACAATAGAAGGTGATCTAATTTTATGACATCCTCTAACATACAGTATCTAACCGTCAGAAAGAGAAGTGATTCTAACCCGTTTAAGATCTGAGAAATTTTCACATGAAAATTATATTTGTTGGTTTGTTTAAAAACATCAACTAGGAAGCCAAGAAGCCCAAGATTCAAAGTGCATTACAACTGCACCCCATAGCAGCAGCCACAAATGTGTCTGAGCTGATTCTCAAGCACAGCTACGCTTGCCTAACACAGCTATGACCAACAAAGGACTTGGCCAGTGTTTGCATGAAGATCTATCTATGGCTTGAATGTTTACTTCCATTTCTTGAATATTTTCTTAGGTTTAATTTTATTTTACTTTCATTTTCATTTTGTTGTTTCTTAGGGTATTTAAGCATTCATATGTCATTGGAAAACTTAGCTTTTGTCACATTATTTAATTAAAAACTTTGTTTCCACCCAACTTTTAGATAGTTTCAATTGAAAGCCTTATAGTTTGTACAGAAGAAACCCACCCATTCATTTCCACCGCATCTTCTTAAAGTACTCTAAAATGCAAACATTATTAATTCTAAGCGGATCATATAAAAGATTCAATCTTAAAAGACTTGGGTTGCTCTAAGAGTAAACTCAAAATTTAGGGATGTAATTTAAAACTCAAAAAAAGTTTGGTTTTGAAAAAAAGTTTGCTGCATTACATAAGCAAATTTATAGGGTTCTCACCTAATTATATAAAGTATGCCAAAAGTAAAACACAATTTTTGGTCTCACCAAGCCTAGTTGGTTCTCAACGATTTGAGTTTTGTATATAGAGAAAATAATTATCAGGTATGTTTTGGATCTTAAGGGTCTAATTCAACTCGAATCAAATTTAATCTAATCTAACATGATTACAAGATACCGGTGATTTATTAAAAAAATTCATTTTTGATCTCATAATTTTAATCTCAATCAAAGAAGGTGGGTGCCAACTTGACTTAATGCCAATGTTATCCATCACTGGGGGGACGGGGGATTGGGGGAATCCTAGCTTAAAAGATTTGGGTTGACTTGAAAGTAACTAGAGATTTAGCGACAATTTGAAAGAATGAAAAAAGTACAGGAACTAATTTGTGGTTTTGGAATAAAACATTGCCATATCATATATGAAAAGTTATAGGGTCCTCATATAATAAGGTATGGCATAACATCTTATAATTTGAATCTCAAACAAAGAACATGAGAGCCTAGTAGTTGCACTCTCGCGTCTCTCACAACTTGATGCTAAAAATGAAACCCGTATATCGCTGCTTCTCCATTCTTACTCATAGTACTAATCATGACCCTTCAAACTTCAGTTGTTCATCACATTCATTTTATTCCAAATTGAACTTAATAAATCCCATATAGCTCAGTAGCAACCCCATTACTCATACCTTCTTCTTTCATTAGTACAATATCAACAAAAGACTGCTTTTTTGTGAAGGAGGGGGAGATTAGATCCTCTTATATGACTAAAGAGCTATCTTCATCATCGTTTTGGTTGTGCATTGATGTGTATCTGCCAAAACAATTGCATCCATACACCAAGCTTACTCATTTGGGTAAGCCCATTAGATCATGGCTGTCTGCTTGGCCATACCTCTAGTAATTAAACATCACTCCATTTTTTTTAACCTTTAATCTTTTTATCCTGGGCCTAGGTTTATAGGAGAGAAATATTAATATTGGGTTTTGAACATTTACTCCAAGTTTTGCATAGAAACGGGTTGTATCAGTAGTGTGCCGGTGTTATAAGTTTAATGAGCTTTCCTTTTCCTTTAGGTCCATTGCCTTGGCTGTTAGAATGCATCGCGGCCTTAATGCATGCTTCTAATGTCAAAAATGAGCTAAAATAAAGCAGAACCGAAAAAGGAGTTTTGGGTTTGCTCCTTTTCTTTACCTTCAGCGACTGTAAAAGACCGAAATGATCCTTGGAAGTGTAGAAACTTTTCTAAATTCTTAAATTCACTTAGTAGATGGTGTAGAGTTTCAAATTTTGGACTTAGAGATCCTTTGCTCTAGGAAAGGATTTTTACAGTTGTGGACTATGATATAGCATTTAATCCACTTAATTGTCACCTAAAATTAATGCTAGACACATTAGAAAATAATTTAAGTCAATCCAAAATGGAAAAACATGGGAATATAGTCAAGGTTTGTATGAATCACGAAATTCCGGCCACATGCATTCTCAATTCAAAAATCTTCCATTTTGATCCACATTTACTCCCCTTTCAATTGTGTTTTTTTTTTCCAATAATTAGATTTCTTTAGCATTGAATTCAAAAGATTCTAATATTCTCCCACTTGACTTAGCAAATAACTTGAAAGGATTCCTAAGTTATAATATTATGAAAATAAAGCACACGAGTTATGGTGTAGCTTCTGTGTACCACTATGTATTCTATTTTCTAATTTTATTGTGACATGTACTTTATGAATAAATCATATGCATATTCAGAATCCAAACTTATAAATTTATCTCTAAACCAAGTGTGCACATAACATTATTGTGAGAAATTCAAATTAAAGTTTCATTCATATAGAGTGTTAAACCCATATTTACAATATGATTTCTCAGTTTACTTGGAGGCATGCCTTTAATCAAGGGATCGGCCAACATACAATCAGTGCTAATATATTGGATTATAATTTTGTTTTCCAATACACATTCTTTAATGGTTAAGTATTTTATATCAATATATTTATTTCGACTACTATTCTTACTATTCTTAATCAAATATACAACAGTTGAATTATCACAATATACATATGATGACTTAGTTATAGATATCAAAATCCTAAACCTAGATATGAAACTCCTTAACCACACCGGTTGTAACGTTGTCTCAAAACACGTTATGTACTCAGCTTCCAATCTAAAGGTCGCATCAATGTCTACTTAACACTCATTCATGACAGAGCTCTACTTGCCATCATCAAAATGTAACACGAATTTGATTTTTAAGAGTCAACACAGTCGACAAAGTCCGAATTTGAGTGTTGACTACTGTCAAATTGTTGGCTCTTTTGTATGTAAGCATGTAGTCCTTGGTATCTTGTAGGTCCCTTAATACATTCTTTGCAGTCTTTCAATATTCCAAATCTGGGTTACTTTTATATCTCTCTAACATCCCCACTGCATGCGCTATATTAGGCATTGTACAGACGTATGCATATATAAGGTTTCTAACCATGGAAGCATATGAGATGCTATCTATCTGTTCCCTTTCCAGATCCGCTTGGGGTATTGGTTTATACTAAACCTATCCCCTTTAACAATTGGAGTTACACTTGGTGAACAATTCTCCATTTTGTATCTCTTAAAAATTTTCTTGATATAGGTTTCTTAAAATAGTTACAAAACTTTACGAGATTTATCTCGATACATTTTTATGCCAATGACATAAGATGCATCATTTAAATCTTTCATTTCAAAGATTTTGGATAATAATTGCTTCACCTCGTATAACATCCCTTTATCTTTGGTGGTAAGTAATATGTTATTCACATATAGGATAAGAAAATAAAATTTGCTCTTACTACCCTTATGGTATATACATTGATCCACAATATTCTCTTCAAAACCAAATGAATCATTGACATTGTGAAATTTCAAATGCCATTGGTAGGAGACTTGTTTCAATCATATATGGATTTTTTGAGATTGCATACCAAATGCTCTGTATTACTAGAGGAGTATCCTTCAAGTTGTCACATATAAATCTTTTCCTCTAGTTCACCATTAAGAAATGTTATTTTTATATCCATTTGTTTCAATTCTAAGTCCAAATATACAACAAGTGTTAGAATGATGTGGAGGAAATATTTCTTAGAAATTGAAGAGAATGTCTTCAAATAGTTGATTCATTCTCTTTGAGTGAACTCCTTAACAATGAGTTTGACCTTGTATTTCTCTATGTTACCCAATGAGTCGATCTTTCTTTGGAAGACCCACTTACGATCAATGGGTTTAGCCCTATTAGGCAAATCTATGAGATTCCAAACTTTGTTGCTTCTCTTGAAAATCATCTCATCTTTCATAATGCCTAGCCATAAACTCGATTCATTAAAACTCATGGCTTGTGAAAATGTTTACAAGTCATCTATGGTTCCAACATTAGAGTCAGACTCCTAAAGATATACTACTTAGGTACTAGGTATACCTGACTTTCTAACTTAATTAGATCCTTGTAATGTTGGTTCAATATTCTTTGTAGGAGAAGACTGTCTAACTTGATCTAGTTTAGCACTTTGTGGAAAGTCTTTTTAATGTGCATGGGTTCTTGAGGGACATTTTGTATGACAACCAACTTGGTACTTGAGTTCGATGAGACACTTGATGGATTGTTTTTGGGAACTAAGTTCTGAAAATGATCACTCTCACTGACCAAATCTTTTTTTAAAAAATTTAACATTTCTAGATTTCACAAAACTAGTGTGACAGGATGGTAATAAAACCAGTATCTCTTGAATTTATCGATATAGCCAACAAAATATCCACTTATAGATCTCGGGTTTAGTTTCTTCTCTTGTGGATTGTAGAACCTTATTTCCACAAGGCATCCCTAAATGCGTATCTGTCATAAACTAGATTTTCAACCCTTCAATAACTTAAATAGAGTTTTGGCAACAATCTTGATTGGAACCATGTTTAATATATATACTGACCGTTTTAACTGTCTGGTCCACAAGAACTTAGGTATTTTGAAATTAACCATTATGCTCCTAACCATATCAAGCAAGTCCCTATTCTTTCTTTTGGCTACCCTATTTTGGTAAGGTGAACCAGATATGGTATATTGGACAATAATCTCATTCTCTTGAAGGAACTTTGCAAATAAACATGGTGTTTGTCCATCCTTTATATACTTTCCAAAATATTCTCTGCCTCTATCCGACTTTATAATTTTTATTTGCTTGCTGCATTATTTCTCTACGTTTGCCTTGAAAACCTTAAAGGCACTTAATAATTTGTCCTTAAATCGAAGCAGATAAAGATATATATAGTAAGTAGTCATCTATAAATGAGATAAAATATCTTTGACCATACAAATTTGTAGCTGGAGTACAAATGTTCATATGTATAATTTCAAATAAATCTGAGCTCCTCTTGACACTTTTTTTAGACTTATTGGTTTGCTTACCCTTAATATAGTTCATACAATCTTCAATGTTACTAAAGTTTAGAGTTTCAAGTACTCAATCCTTTACCAACTTTTTCAGTCTCTTTATGGAGATATGTCTCAATCTTCTATGCCACAACATAAAAGAGTTTTCCTCAATAACACCTCTTTTGGTTCCTATATATGTTGTATTTAAATAAACATTGTCTTACAAATAAATATTGTAAAGTCCATCTATTAGTGGACCAAAACTAATGATATTTGTATGTAAAATAATATCATTTTATTATCAAATTGTAAAAAATATCCATATTGAACAAATTTCGAAACAAAAATTAATTTCTAGAAAATTTAAGTATATAAAAAACTCTTTCCAATTTCAAGACATAGCCGCTTGCCAATATAAACTTGTAATCTCCAATGACTTTCCCCGTGAGCTCATTTTCTTACCTGAATAGATGAGTTATTCATGACCTACTGGTTTCCTTAGATTACAAGTTTTGTAATACATTCGTAATGTGGATAATACAACCACAATTAATCTATTATATGTCATAAGGAATCTTAATCATACAAGACTCATAATATACAAGTGATATTTTTGTACCTTTTTTCTCAACCCTCCAGTGATACTTGATACAATCTTTCTCTACGTATCCCTTCTTTTTATAGAAGAAACACTTGGACTTTTTTTTAATGTTTAGATTCAATTTTATGCCCTTTTGTACTGGTATAGACTTGTTTTTCCTCTTTCCTTGAATTGCCATATGTGCACTTGTAGATTTTAAAGGGACTGAAGGGCTACGGGAGAGTATTTAAAATGAAGTGCACAAGGTAAAACTTAGATATCTCAATGTTTAAGTTCTTTAGTTGAGTTGCAATATCCCACATTTGTATGATGTGCTCATGCACACTTTGGACAGTACTGAGTTTAAGAGATGAGAATTGCATAATGAAGGTGCTGAGCAAAGACTTTTTTGATACTTAGAATTACTTTTCTATAGTTTTAAGAAGAGTACAAATATTGGTATGCTGATTGACCGAGCCACGCATACTAACCAAAATTTTGCTCTTTTTAAACATTGTACTTAGGCAATTATATCGGTTTTACTATTCATAAAGAGTCTTTTTGTTGCAGAGCTGGTATCAATTACTGGATTTTGTCTATCCTTTCAGATAGTATAGTCAATGTCCAGATATTCTAAATGAAGAATGACCATTTCCCTCCACTCCTTGTAGTTCCCTCCGTTTACTTCGGGAAAATCAGATTTGAGATCTATGGTTTGGATGATTGCAAAATAAATAAAGCATGTTTACTAACTTTATATATGGTTTTTAAATATGTTTACTAATGCAAACATATTATGCATAAATCTATGACATAGAAATTATCTATGCACTAAATTTCTAATTCAATTAGATTAATTTAACCTAATGATAAGATTCAAAGACTAACTTTTTTCCTAATACTTGTGAACTAATTAGGAAATTACCATATAACTAATTGTCTTTGATCATTTTATCCTTTTCTACTAGACCCTATAAGATAATCTCGCCAATGCACTAGATAGATTCCCAGGTGGGTGGTGGGTCACAAAAGACCGCTTAAGAATCAATCCGTTTTAGACTTGTCCTCGTATTTTTTACAGAACCTATGCACTAGATCAATTGCACTTATAGTATTTCATAGAAAAGAAGATTTAATATCAAGCAAGTTACCATATGAAAATAGCTATTTTGTAGTCCTATCACCAATTTTATTATTTTCATGTAATAAAAATTTCTGTAGAATGAGATTTATTACACAAAAATAACTACGATGGCCAAGTATCCCTTACTAATGTGATTATTTACATTATAATATATAATTGATATTATAATTATAGTTGCTGTGACTATACTCTAATTAATTAAAAATTATATTGATCACTAAGATATTTTACTATATATTTGTACCATATAAAATGTATGAAATTTAATTTCAAATGCAATAAATTTTTTTTTATGTATAAAAATTTATTCTAAAATTTTTTATGCAATTAAAAAATATTTTACCAATTTTGTACTTGTCTTTTTATATAAAATTAGAAAAAAAAATACATTAAAAATTCACATAAAATTAAGCGTAATTTTTTTTAGGTCCAAAGGACCAATATTCAACATTTTAAAGTTTATTGGAACTTTTGAAAAAAGAAATTGTTACAAGACCAGATTGCAAAAAAAAGAAAAAATAATTGACCATGCATGAGAAGCTCCGTTATGATACTCGAGTCGAGTTCGGATATCATAATACCTGAGCTCGACTCGACTCTACGGTAGGTGAGCTCGAGCTTGAGCTCAAGCTCAAGCTTATCGAGCCTGCCATTCTAGAGCTCGAGCTGGACTCGAAATATCATTGAGGAGCTAGAGCTCGAATATTGCGTGTCTCCTGAGGGAAGATTGGGCCTTAGCCCGAGACAATATCCAAACCCAAGGCCAAAGCCAAAACCAAAACCGAGATCAAGATCATACTCGAGAGCTTGATGAGGAGAGCAGAAGGTAGAGGAACTCAAAAACCCTAGAGAGAGACATAAGAGAGAGAGAGAGAGAGAGAGAGAGAGAGAGAGAGAGAGAGAGAGAGAGAGAGTTTACCTTTGATTCAAGGAGATAGAAGGTAGAAGATCTTCGTCACACAACTAGTCTAGAGAGCAAAAATCAAAACCTAGAGAGAGAGAGACAGAGACAGAGAGAGTACCTTTGATTCGAGGAGACCTTCGATCGCGATGGTGAGAGGAGGAGGAGACCATCGCGCGATGGTGAGAGGAGGAGGAGACCTTTGATCGCGACGGTAAGAGGAGCAGGACACCTTCAATCACGGGCTATAGATGGGAAATGAGAATGGGTAAGGGGATTAGGGTAAACGAGATGTAAAATGGCATCGGGTAGCTCAATGAGCCTTCAAGATTGACTGAATATGGGCTCGAGCTCGAGCTTAAGGCAGGACTCGCTGAGCTTGAGCTTGAGCTTGACTCGAACTTGAGTTGACTGAACTCAAGCTCGAGCTTTGACCAGGTAGTATCACTGGTACCAGTGATACTACCAGGGTATCATAATAGTCCTGTGCATGAGGTTGCTTACAAATGGACAAGTATCTTTCATAAAAGAAAATGAATGACCACAAAAAGCTTTGAGAATCTTTGACCCCACGTGAAGACCTCTAGCACATTCCCTTTCCCTCTTTTTTATTTAAGGAAATTGATTGTTGACTATTCAAACTTTGACAACTATTTTCACAATTGTGACTCACAATCACTTCTGGTCTTCTTCACTTAAGAAGTGCCCTGAGGGTTCCAACGGGTCTCCAACGCTGGTGACTTGTTGGAAACTGCAGGAGTGATCAAAATTGATTTTTAAAAATACTGGATTGTGCAAAACTTCATGCTCCATTGATTTTTGGTCTCCGTATTTTGAAAATTGATTATTTTGGGCTAATTTGAGAAAAATTCAAGAGGCAAAATTTTGAAAATTTGTCAAAAAATTTATAGACAAAGACAAAATTGACTTTAATACCAAATGTTAAAATACATAGCAGTAGTAATGCATGCTTCTAATGACAAAAATAAATCAAAATAAAGTAGAAACGAAAAGGGGATTTTGGGTTACCTCCAACCATACTCTTTTTCATCACTTCTGGTGACCGTAAAAGTATCAAAATAATTCTTGGATATGCAAAAACTCTTCTAAATCCTTAAATTTACTCAGATGGTATCGAGTTTTGAATTTTGGACTTAGGGTTCCTTTGCTTCGGGAAGGGGTTTTTATAGTTGTGAACCAACACACAAGATTCAAACCACTTAATTATCATTGGAGATTAATACAAGATATGTTAGGAAAAAATTAAAATCAATGCAAGACAGAAAAATATGGGAATGTGGTTAAGGTTTGCATGGGCCACAAAATTCCGGCCAAATGCATTTCTAATTCAAAAATCTTCTATTTTGATCCACATTTACTCCCCTTTTCAGTTATGTGTATTTTTTTTCATTAATTGGATTTTCTTAGCATTGAATTCAAAAAATTCTAACATTGACAGCATCAAGGGGAAGCCTCTCGATATGAAGTTGTTGACTCTACTTGGGTGTTGAACCATTTTTGTTAGGGGTGCTAGCTGCAGCATCAATGACATCTTGGATCAAGACATAGATGCTTAGGTAAGCTAAAATTACTTGGTTTGTTCCATTGTTTCCCCCTTTTTCCTAATGCATGCATGGGCACTTCTACTTTTACAATAATCCCTTTTGATAGTACCCAACTTAATAGTAGAAACTTTCCTTATTCCCGTGAGATTCCAATTCTCTTATAATCATCCAATAAGGAAGACAAGTTCAAACCTTCCTTAATCCTGTAAGAATCTAATTCTCTTGTACTCTCAATAAGGAAGGAAACCTTTCATAAGTTCTAAATCTACCTTAATCTCGAGGGATTTTAAATCTTCTAAAAGTTTTTTACCACAATCCCTGCTATTTCGGAAGACCTCATACAAAAGGAAAGTAGGGTTTTCTACACCCGTTGGAAGGCTATAGATATAGAGCAAAGGCAATCCATCAGGACAAGTATACATACTCACCATAGATGGGGCAGGACCACAATTACACAACTACAAACTCAACCCACAATGATAGAGAGGTATGGCTTTTTACCCAATTCTACACCATCAGAGGTATGAATTCATGCCCAATTATACATTATCAGGGGTATTATTTCATACTCAATTATACCCACATAATACGTTTATCATCCCTCTTTGCATATACACATCAAATATAGGGCCTTATTCATGGCTCTCCACATACATAATACATGGGGGCGAACTTTATACACATGATACAATACCGTATCTGAGACTTCTCAGTCTTATCACTCTATTTAACTTGAGCATCGGAGTCCCCCTGCTTAGCCAGCCTAGATAGGTTTCTTCATCGGCATCGGTCAATTCTACATATGACATAAAGGCAACACAGGGCTATAGTCCCGGCTCTTTCAGTCTTTTCTCTTCTTTTTACTACTCTATTTGACTTGAGCATCGGGGTCTCCCAATCGGGTCAGCCTCGATGGCATTTTTGCAAGTTTCACATCAAAAATAACCTGGCAAATACATCGGCATAGGATTCTTGTTCAAGTAAAAAAAGTAGTTATCTATGGGGTCAAAAATCGGCTCCAATAGATTGGCGCCGTCAGTGGGAAACGACTAACTAACTAGCTATAGAAATTTCATGCCTTGCTTCACTTCCTCTTTGCTAGCAGTATAGAAAAAAAAGGAGGTGACGCCTTTAAAGCCAAGTATAAGGTGTAAGGACGAACATCTCGCTCTCTCACTCGACATCAACAACCAGGGTTCAATAATTCCTATTCACAGTCTACTATTACTTTGTCAGTGTTCTAGTATTGTTAACAAATTGTTCTGATATAAAATCTTACTTCATATCCATCGCGGTAGTAATATTTCCATTCTGCATATTCTATCACTTCTTTATTATATATTAACTAATGATAGTTCACCACACCTCTCAGTATCAGAGTGCATAGCTGTGATCTGGATCCATCAATTGCCTCGGTTTAATAATTCCTACTCACAGCCTATTATTACTTTGACAGTATTTTAATACTTTTAACCGGTCGTTCTAATCTTGGATCTTGTCTTATGATTATCATACCAATAATATCTCTACTTTACATGCTCCGACTCTTCTTAGTAACATTCCAATCATGTCAGCCAAGTAACAATCAAAAGCAATTTTCAGCCAGTGATAATGCAATTGGGAATACCCTTTTGTTGGGCAACTATAAAGATTGATCCTGTTAAGTTGCTTCCAAATCCGATTTTGTTAAGCAATCGTGAGACTTGACCTTTACACCTGCTGGTCGACAGCTTTGAAAGGCAACATTCTGTTGGCATCGAAGTAATCAACTGTGATCTGGATCCATTGAAAGCCCTGGTTTAGTAATTCTTATCCACCGCTTGCTACTATTCTGTCAATCTTTTAGAATGCTCACCAGGTCATCTCAATTTGGAATTTTTCTTTACGATCATCATAATACTAATATCTCTATTTACTCTACAACTTTTTCATTACATTTGGATCAACAGCGAAACTTAAACCCTTGCACCCATAAAACTTTAGGTTGCCACCCTTTTTTTATCTTGTAGGCCAATCTCTTGGCCTTACGTGGGTATTCTCTTTACAATTTCTATTCACTACCTACTACTTCTTTGTTAATTTTTTACGTATTCTATCACTTTTTCACTACATCTTGACAAACCATGGTTCAGGCTCTTGTGCCCATAAGGCTCCAGTATATTACTTTATCTCTTTTGTAGACCCATTCTCTTGGCTTTACACCTCGAAACACATCATCAATATATGTCCTGGCACCTGATCAGGTAGATACAGCCTATTCTCAACTTTACACCTTAATCGTCTCAGGAGCTACCTCCCATTCTTGGCTCTATGCCCAAGTCATCTCTAGAGTTACCACTCATTCTCGGCTCTATGCCTAATTTGTCTCGGGGCTACCCCATACTCTCAGCTCTACGCCTGATTCAACATGGGATCTAACATCCATTCTCAGCTATACGCCTGATTTGACTCAGGATCTAACTCCCACTCTCAGCTCTACGCTTGATTCGATATGGGATCTAACTCCCACTCTTGACTTTATACCTCACATGGTGTTCTTTCTACTATA
This sequence comes from Dillenia suffruticosa, assembly GCA_033439265.1. NCBI lineage: Eukaryota > Viridiplantae > Streptophyta > Magnoliopsida > Dilleniales > Dilleniaceae > Dillenia > Dillenia suffruticosa. The sequence continues at coordinate 9,030,826 of JAVTVX010000027.1, forward strand.
TGCCTTATATAGTACTCTCTTGGCTTCACGCCTTACGTGATATTCTCTCAGCTCCATGCCTTATATATATTCTCTCGTCACTATGCCTCTTTAATCGCCAATATACGGGATGTAATTCCTGAGGGGGTGGCTCATACATACTCTTAGCTCCACACCGCATATGGGTTCTACACCTTTTGTCTTGATTTTTTGCTTATATATGGGCCATAGCACCTGGATGGGATTCAACTCCCTCTCTCTCAATCTTTTGTATTATATAAGCCCTAGCCCTTAGATGGAATTCAACTCCCTTTTTTCTTGGTCTCCTACATTATATAGGCCCCGACATCCAAATAGGATTCAACTCCCTTTCTCTCGATTTCCTATTAACATTGCTATTACTACACCTGGATGGGATCTAACTCCCTTTCTCTTGGCACCACTCTTTACCAGTTGCACCATTTGCTTTAGTATATATTTTCTTAGCTTTGATGCCTAAAACTCTCTCGGCTATAGTGCAGTTGACAATAACCGAACGCTCAAGCTACTCCATCGCAATACAAGAATGCAAAGGTAATAATCTAATCTCTTTCTCATTCATACATGTTCTTATACACTGTACAGTATAGATGAGGAAGCAAATTCTTTGTGATGAGATGGAATTACTATTGCTCTTCTGCCAATCTCTTAGCTACTTGCAGCCTGGGCCCTATTCTCTCTCGTGTTGGTCTCTGGCTTGTCACACTCACTGAAAGTTGCAACTCCAGGTCCATCTTCAAATCTTCTACTTCTGCTCTTCATAACATAGCCATTCTACACTCTTGTCCACTACTCGGTCAAACACTTTCACTTAAGTCTTCGACCTCTTTATCTCCCGACTCTCAGCCTCTTGACCTCTCAGTCCCCTGGTCATTTTATCTCTGAGTCTTTTAACTTCTTGACCACTTGACCTCTTGACCTCTCAGTCTCTCAGTCATTTGTCCTCCTGGTGATTCAATCTCCAGGTCATTTTGAAACACCGACACTACGGTGTCCGTACTATTGTACTCCTGTTAAGGAATTTAATAAAAATATTTTTCAGTTATATATATAGAGAAATTTTTATTATTTTGATTTTTGATTTTTGGGCCTTTAAATCAAAATTTTTGATATATATATATACAAAGTATCCGTATTATCGAGGTATACCCTATTTTGTTAAAAAATTTGGAACCTAAAAAAAAAAAAAAAAAAAAGAGGAGGAGACGTAGCGTTTTGTCCCAAAGCATTGCGTCCCCTTAATTGGGAATTAGGGTTAGAAAACCCTAATTCTCTTCCCTTCTCTCTCTCTCTCTTCCTCTCTCTTTCTCTCTCCGCCTCTTCACCTTCTTCCCGCAGCCGCCTCATCTTCTTCCTCCTCCGCTGCCTCCGCAACTGATCGCTACCCTCCACCGCTCCGTTTCCATTGCTCCTCCCTCCCGTGAGCACAGCTCCTCCCTGCGCAAGCGCGAGCGCGCAACTGCGTGAGCGTACCACGGTATGAGCGCGCCTGCACACGAGCGCGCGCTAGTGAGCATACCACAGCGTAAGTTTCCTCGCGCGAGCGCGAGCCTTAGCCCGTGAGCGTGCCAGCCCGTGAGCCCACCAGCCCACGAGCCCGCGACGGCCTGTGAGGCCGTGAAGCCCACTGTGGCCCGCAAGCCCGCTAGCCTGCTGACTCGCGAGCCCACTGCAGCCCGCGAAGCCCACTGCGGCCCATAAGCCCGCTAGCTTACTGACCCGCGAGCCCACGAACTTTTGCGCGGGTAACTGATTTAGGGTTTTAATCATAATTTAAGTGTTTATGACCTAACTAATAAATTTTGTCTTGATAGGGAGCATTGCAGATTTTGGAGTGATCGAGGAGACATTCGGACGAAAGTCTACGCTCCAAGAAAACCCTAGGTGAGAGAAATGCGATCTCTTCAACAATTGAAATAAATTTTATCAAATTAAGGTTTCAATACCTTTAAAATGACATATGGTTTGAAGAAATCAGAGAAGAATTGAAAAGTATACGATTTTTTCTAACTTGTAGGAAATTTATGTATTTTAGACTTGTTTTCGATTTTGAATGGTTTTAGGTTTGAATTTAGCTTGATTTTGCTTTGGTTATTTACTTATAAATGGAATGAAATTGATGACATTGGAGTACATTTATAAATTGAGGAATTAAGATTTATACAAACTTAGGGAAGATGATAAACCCTAAAAATAATTAGAAATTTGATGACAATTGTGATAATCTGATTAGGTTGACTTTCTTGGAGATTCGAGGAGTCGATTTTGATTTATTTTGAAAATAGGGAGTGACCATCCTCCCTAAAAATGTGAGTGGGACTCTAATCTCTTGCATGAAATAGTGAAACCTGATTTTATCGTGTTTTTAATAAAACATGCTTTTGATATGCATTGTCTTGACGTATGGAATTGAAATTCAAATATGTTTTATGATTATTGGAGTGTCGTACTTATGTTTTTTACGATTATGCATCCATATTTGAAATGAAATGAAATTGTGCAATGATTTGAGAAATGGAACATTTTCTATTCTACCATTATATTGGTTTGTTAAATTTGATTTCGATGAAATATATTGGCATACGGATTTGAATTGTTTTGAGGATATGATGAGATGATTTGGCTATGTGGGTTGGATGCCTACTAGCTTGAGATGATATGATGACATGGCATTATTTGATTGATTCCGTAGCTATAAAGGGCGTTTGTAGAGATACAGGTTGCCCGGATACGCTTCTGCAGGAGATATCCGCAAACGTCAATTTATATGACTATAGGCATGGCCAGTTGAACCCACATCGGGGGAGGACGTGTGTGACGCCACCGTCTAGCACCGGGCGGTGACCTGTTGACGAGTTTGGGTAAGCAAAGGCTAAGCCCATGGCTAACGTCGGGATAAAGAGCTACATTTGAAAACTCTTTGTATAATAAAACCCCCGATACGCCTGTTCTTGCTCGTGGTTGACCTTTGTCAGGATCCTTTCGGCTTGCTCTATGATCTATTTGATTTTAAATGGATGCATATATGTATGTTATTGTGTGAATGATTAAATGAGTTCATTTTAGTGAATATATCATGATTTACTGCAAAATTTGAATTATTGATTATGAATGATATTATTTGACACTCCAATATTCACCTACACTATTAGTATTTGAGATTAATCCCCTCACTTACTGGGTATCTTCCTTGATACTCACCCCTCTTCTTTCCCTCCTCAGACAGGATTATTGTGCTAGAGTGACGCTTCGGCTCTAGAGAATTTGGTAGCTCATTGGCTGATTTGAGTGTTTTTCGACAGTGAGATTTAAATTAAATTGATATATGAGCTCCGCACTTTATTTTCGACCCTGTGAGGTCTTGACCTTGAGATCCGTAGTTGATCGTGTATTTATTATGGGATTGACTGTATAATTTATGTACATTTATTTGCAAAACTCTCATATTTCATTTGCATTGAGACAAATTGTAGTGTTTGAATGTTAACTTGGAAAAATTGGTTTTAAATTGTATAAAACTTAGGCCCGCTCAGTGTGGCGGCTACTCATGCTCTAGTTAGGCATGACAGTAGAGGTCTGTAGCTAGGATTGTTGGTAATTTACTTAGGCTGGCGTTGTTTTGGATGTCTGTTGTGGTTGGTAGGCTGTTGTAAGGCCGGGATGACTATTTTATTTTATTTATAGGACAATTTTAAATTATACAGGTTTAAATAGGTTTATTTGTACATGGAAGACCTCCAATTTATGAGGAGATTCTGCCCGATTTTTTATAAAAATATAGCTGGCATTCAGGGTAACGGGCGGCTGTTCATGACTCCGATTCGGGGCGTGACACATTTGAACTCTCGGTTGCCCGACCTCTTATTCTTTCGGCTTCTCAATCTCTTGACCTCTTAGCCTCCCAATCTCTTGTCAGTTGACCTCTCAACCTCTGGAACTCTCAGTCTTTTGATCTCTACGTCATTCGTTCTCCTGGTCATTCAACCTCTCAGTTTCCCAACTTCTCGGTCTCTCAACCTTTCGATCTCTTGATCTCTCAATCATTTGACCTTCCGATCGCTCAACCTCCCGATTACTTGACCTCTCGATCTCTCGACCTCTTCATCGCCCATAAATTTCACAAAGCCCTAACATCAAAATTTTTTCTCAAGCAATTCTCATAATTTATTACCGACATATTCCACATTTAATGCTCCACTTTCGTGTCTCTTATAATTTCCCAGTCCACTTTACTTCTAACATCATTTTTCCAAAATACCATTAGGAGTGGGAGCAAATGATGGTACCTGTCTTAACAGTGGAAATTTTCCTTATCCTCGTGAGATCTCAATTCTCTTATAATTATCCAATAAAGAAGACAAGTTCAAACCTTCCTTAACCCTATAGAATTCTAATTGTCTTGTACTCTCAAAAAGGAATGAAACCTTTCTTAATTTCTAAACCTTTCTTAATCTTACAGGATTCTAAATCTTCTAAAAGTCTTTGACTACAATCCTTATTATTTTGAAAGATCTCATTTAAAGGAAAGTAGGGTTTTCTACACCTCTTGGAAGACTATATATACCGAGCAAAGACAATCTATCAGGGCAGGTATACATACCCACCACAGAGGGGGAAGGACCACAACTATACAACTACACACTCAACCCACAATGAGAGAGAGGCACGACTTCTTGCTCAATTCTACACCATCAGAGATACGACTTCATGTCCAATTATGCACCATCAGAGACATGATTTCATAGTTAGTTATACCCATTAATACGTTTATCATCTCTCTCTGCATACATACATCACATATAGGGCCACATTCATGGCTCTCTACACACATAACATATGGGGGTGAATTCTACACAAAAGACACAAGGATGTATTCGAGGTTCCTTAGTCTTTCGCTTAACACTCTATACGACTTGAGTATCAGAGTCCCCTCGCCAAGCCAGCAATGGTAGTTGCAGGTTGCTCCATTGGCAACGACCCTACCGACATACTGGCATTGGCCAAGTCGACATATGGCACACAGAGGCAATACATGGCTATAGTTTAGTCTCTCTCAGTCATTTCTCTTCCTTTTACTATTCTATCTGACTTAAGTATCGGAGTCCCCTTACCAGGCTAGTCCCAGGTTTCCCATTCAAGATGACCCGACAAATACATCAACATAGGCTCCTTGTTTAAGTTAGAATAGCAGTTATCTATGGGGTCAAAAATCGGCTCCAACACCTTCTAATTAGAGAATAAAATAAAAGAAAAAAAGTGTTTACGCTGGAAATATGAAGAGGGAAACAACACAAACAAAACCTGGAAGCGCCTTTGACAAGCAGACTATAAATGTTTATTTACCATGAGAAAAGTTAAAAATCTGCAATGATAATTTCTATGGAGATTAAATATCAAGCAACTATAACACATTTTAAATATAATTAATTTTTTCTCATTTGACAATACTAATTTGATATAAATAATATATAAAAAATAAGAACATATCTCAAAGAAAAAAAATAACTTAGACAAAATTTGTAATTAATTAATGGTTGGTTAATTTTTTTTAAATGGTATCTTTATCTATGTTACTCCTTTGACCATATTATTAGATAATTAACATAATTATCAGTTAGATAATTATCTTGATTATCACTTAAATAGTTATCCCATAAAATTATTAGAATATAAATAAAATAAGAACAAATTATTTAGTCATACATTTATTTTTTTGGTACTTGATCACATGTATTTGAAAACTTATTAATCCGATTCAAGTAATTATGGGGTTTAATTTGGGACTGACTTTTTAGTGACTATTTTTTCATTTTTGAAACTCGAACTAGAGATTTTAATTAAGATAGTTTATTTTTCTATCACTAAACCCACATGTCTGTTAGTTTTAGTCATACATTTATGTTACATGCTATGGATTTGCATTCTATGTTCACTATGCATGATCTCCTACTCGTATATATTGGCATCTCTCTTAATTTCATAACAATGTTCTCATAGTCATACAGGAAATTCAACATGTAACTATAAGAGAAAACTACCAAAGAGAGACGTTATATTGAGTTACCATCAAACTAACATGACTCTACTTAATTATCTCGAAATATCCCAAATGATCTTAATTACACTATATTTTTCATCTCTGATCCCTCTACTACAAGAGCCATGGCTTACTTATGTTTTCGTAATCATGGTTATACTTAAGAACCAATGTTTTTAAAATCGTCTAGACCAATGAGTCAAAAAGCATGTGTGTAATGTCATATAACTTTCCCTTGAATACTCTTGCTAATCCATCAAGTTTTGGGATTTTTCATAAACATATTTTATTGCACCAATCATTTGTGCATCTAATAATCAAATACTAAATTCTGTTAATTAAGATCTCAAATTCAAATTTGATAATAGACGTTGAGAGAGTCGGTTCCTAACTTGAACCCTATAATTATTTGAATCGGATTAATCAGACTTTAGATATCGGTGGTTAGGTAAAAAAAAGAAGAAAAAACATGTTTCAGTAACTGCCTTACTCTTGACTCTTAGAGGGCATACTAAGGTAGCAACACCAAATCTTAACTTCTTAACATAATTCAAGTTTCAAATGGGACAAGATTATGGATGAACACATACTGATGAAGCAATGATCCATTCAATCACTCATTTTAGTGGTTGATATAAAGCACATGCAATATGAAAACGCATGCTATGGTGGAGCACCCAATGAGGTTGTTAAGAGCCCTAAACATACTATATAGAACTTGGTCAATCATCTCTAAGGCAATTTATTTGAATCCAAATCCAAAGATTTTTTTTTTTTGATATAAAGAAAGGCTTGAGCTTGAAATCTTTTTAAGGGGGAGTGAGACGATATTAGTTGAGTTATGATTCGTTAGCATAGAAGAAAAGCGAAGAGGAGGGTGCACGAGAGAGAGAAGAGAGAGGGATGAGTTAAGGGTGATGTGAAGAGAGAGGGATGGTGAGCTAGAGAGAGAAAATGAGGTGAAAGGTGATGCATGTGTTGAAGTGGAGAGAGTGGGAGGGATATTTATGGTATATTATGTATCAATGGCTGAGACTTAGAGACAATGAGAGCCCGCGATTCAATTTTTGAATAAGTGGTTGAGATGTTCTGAGTGATGTGTTTATTTATAATAAAGGGTCCTGATTAACCGAAGGTACTTTTGTTTTTAAAGACTAATCAAAATTGTAATAAATTCATATTAATTGTTAAAAAATCTCAAAACTTATTTAAAATTCATGAAAAAAATCCATATTTATACAAAATCACAATTAACTTATTAAAATTTTATAACTATGGCATATTAATTTATAATGAAGTAGATCAATTATTCTTATTATTTAAAACATAAATGCTTTCAATATATATATAAATTTTAATTTGGATTTCTAAAATAAATAATAAATTTGTGAGAAATAATTTCTATATTACTTGAAACAACTTGTAAAATCTCAAAATAAATATACATAAATTAAAGAAAATTTCAAAATAAACCAATAAAATTTCCAAAAATTGTAGAATAATTTTCGTAAATATCTTATGGGCCTTAAGGACTAAGAGAGCCCAATGAAAAATTTTCTAAAGTTTTTGTTTTAAAAAAAAAAAAAAAATTGGCATGGAAAACGGATCATTAGAGTTTACAAATCTCTTATAGAAGGTAAGGTTATTACAATATTTGCCTATCTTAAGTTTAGAATATGGTGTTATATAATATATTGTTGATTTCATAAAACATATACACATGCATCTCAATACACTTTGTGTTGGATTTCAGCAAACTCAAAGGGGTTTGGGTTAAACATTTGTAGTGGTTGACTGTTACTCGAGAATGGCTCATTCCTCTCTATGTAGGAAGGCCATCTGTTGGAAGATATGCCCACGTTGGGGTTTTTTTTTGGTACATTCAAATCATGAATGGGGTATTATTGGGAGAATCCAATAACTCCCTACTAAACCCCCAAAACCAACTCCTCTAGTAACTCCCTTGCAACTGTATCTCTCTCTCTGGGGCTCTCCCTTTCATGTGAGAAGGGACAATGGCATAGAGTGCAATTTTTTTGAAGAAAATAGGTATACATTATTATCAAGATAAAATGTTCTTTAGAGTGAGAATTATCTTGTGGATTTGAAAAATTTTCGTGTTGAAAAATTTCTCCCGTCGTTAAATTCATCAAACTTTGGGTTGAGCAATCGTAGATCCATGGTGGTAGTTTGTTTCGTGATCACCATCCTGACCGAGCGATCCGTACGAGAGATTACACGGTTTCGGTTGATTTATCGAAACCCTACATATTAAGATATTTATACCAAAATTTTAAACTTTTAATTTATGTGCTTCCGCATGCGCATATAATGTAATAAATCATTCATTGGTATCAGAGCGATTTTGGATTTATTTAAAAAAAAATTTCAGAATTTTTTGGGTATAAAATGTGTATGGTATAAAATTTAGAATTCGAATCACGGATGAGTTTCGTGAATTCGAGAATACCACAAGAATGCCCATGATCTATGGATCATGAAAACAATTTTTGTTGAATTTTTTGAGTACATAAGGCCATGAAAAATTCGGTCGAAATTTTCGACTCTACGGACATAAAACCTTAGATCTATCGAGTTTAAGGACGAATCAATATGTAAAAATGGTCTAGAAATGTTTGTCATGCTTAGATCTGCACTTTAACATATATATTGTGAACTTTGGCCATCGGAAAATGGATTTTCTAAATTGGCCGCGGAGGGCCATGAAAGGGAATTTCACATTCGCCGGATTTAGGTTTTTTTTTCAAAAAAATCAAGTTTAGGATGAATTGGAAAGATTAAATTTTGAATTACAATCGAAATCCGCCTGAAAATCAAGTTGGAAAAGCTTTTTCTAGCAAACGGGTCGAAAGGATCCGGTTGCAGACCCATCGGGTGAAGAAGACCTCGCCCAACCCACAAGCGCATGCAGTAGACGCACACAGAAGCAGCGTGAAGCTTCTAGTAGTAGGCGTGTGTTGTTCACGCGTACACATGGTGCGTGAACAGGGTCTGAAGGTCTGGGTTGATTACGACCCGAACCCACGAGCCGACACGCTCTGTGGGTCACCATGCGTGCGAGACGTGCTGCGCGTCCTGTATGTGCAACAACATACTGCCGCGAGCATGCAGGATCATGCCAAATGCTCTGTGCATCTGGCGCGTGTAGCATGCAGTTGTTGGCGTGTGAAGGCACCTGGCTGTGGGCCGCTGATGCGTGGTGCCGTGTGGAACCTTTGGCAGCGCGTGATGCTATGCCGGATCAATTTTTTTCAAATTTCTAAGGGTTTCACATTCGTATTTGTAACTTGTAGTGGGTTTTTATGTGTCAAATCCAACTCCGAATGGTAAGATGCGATTCTGGTTTGTAGTGTGTGATATCCGTTGACTCACACACTCAAATTAGGGTGTACACTCGAACCATTTAGGATTTGTTGATTCGAAGAGTACACAGAATGTGAAAATAAGCATCAATGAGTCACTAAAGTCTCTCTAGCTACATAAAATACTATCATAATAGATCTTTGCAAGGAAAATGAACTAAATGGTGATAATTGTGAATTTTTTCACCAAAAGATATAGTTTATTCTCCAGGAGCAAGATCTGAATGAGATTCTGAGGCATAAGATGGTGGACCCCAAAATGGGTACCACACCTCAGTATAGACAGGATGAGGAGGTCTATTATGCATTGAAGAAAAAGGATAGCTAAATTAGGGCAATCTTAATCAATGGAAAGCATGATGACTTGATCCATGCCTATGAGTAATATCCTATGCTTATGTCGGATAGGCTCGCCTTAAAAGAGCATTATGGTGCTCTTTCAGCTCGGATGTTAATTTATAAGTTTATAACATATAAGAAAATAGTTGATCATACAATGATATAACATTTGATATAAATGTCTAGTATGATCGTCGAATCAAGGAATGAGGGCAAGACCATTTCGGATGAGGTTCAGGTATTGGATGTGATCCAGACTTTTACCTGATTCATGGGAGATAATGAAAACCTATCTCAAGCATGACGAGAGTATTTGTACTTTCAATGATGTGAGTAGGCATTATGAACTCAAGAAGGAGCGCTTGGAGGCAAGTAGGCCATATTCGGGTTATGCTTATGTAGCGGGATTGAGCAAGGGCTTCTGTGGAACCAAACAAAAATAGCATAAGCATGAGAAGAAGACCTAAGATTCAGGTAAGATAAAACCATCCGAGAAATCTGACAGCAAGGTACAAAAGCACTAGAAGAAGGAATTTGATAAAATCGATGCCAGGTGCTACGTCTGAGGTAGAGTTGGTCATTTCGCTCATGAGTGTGATGAGCAGAAGGAATGTCCTTCTTTTTTACGTGGTTTGAGTTTTGACTCATTTATCACGTTGTTCACTAATTCCTCTCTTTTGTAGATTGTAAACTCAGGAGCCACCGACCACGTAACTCGAGATAGAATCACGTAAATAGAGTTCTGTCGAGTCAATCCTTAAGTTAGGAGGATTTACATGAGGAACAGAGCATTTGTTGTCATCAAAGGGATTGGCACTTGCAAGTTAAAGTTGCAAAGTAGCCGGTTTTTGTATCTAAATGACAATCTTTGCACTCTAGGTATTCAACGGAACTAGATTTTAGTACTTTGTTTAAGAATGCCTAGGATATGCTTTGTGATAAGAAAATCATCTTTTTTTTATTAAATACGATAGTTCATCGATTGTTCTGGTTCTATCCATTATGAACTGTATGCATTAGATATTGTTCCTTTTAATGGTATTTCTTGTCATTTTTCTATTATCTCTACATCTGGTTACGCTGATTGAGAAGTAAATCAGTGGTATAGTAGACTTGGACACATAGGGCAAGAGATTATGAACTGGTTAGTAGCGAGTGGTTTGTTAGACCCTCTAATCAGATTCGAGTCGCCCGTATGTGAGTTTTACTTAGCTGGCAAAACTATAAGAAAACCATTTGGTAATTCAATGAGAGCTGGGACTCCATTGCAGATGGTCCACTCTAATATCTATGGCCATATAAGTATGAGAGCGTGAAACAGAGTTATGTATTTTTTTATGTTCATAGACGATTACATGCATTTCGGTTGAGTTTATCTGATCTCGCATAAGTCTGAGCTATTTAAATATTTCAGGAGGTTTATTAACGAGGTTTGAAATCAGTTAGACTTGATAGTCAAGACTCTTAGAACTGATCGGGGGCGCGGGTATTTGTCAAAACTATTTAGAGAGCTCTGTTTTAAGAAAGGTATTACGAAACAACTGATTATTTCTACTACTTCTCAAATGAATGGAGTAGCTGAGAAGAAAAATATGATTTTATTGGAGGTAGTGAGATCTATGATGGCACCGGTCAATTTGTCAATATCCCATTGGGGAGATGTTTTATTGACTGCAGCCTACGTTTTCAACCATACATCATTAAAGTCCGGAGTCAGTACCCCATTTGGGCTTTGGATAGGGTGGTAGCCTAACCTTACCCACTTGAGATCATAGGGTTGTGCCGCTTATGATCATGAATTCTCGTATCCACATGGTAAGTTAGAACCATGATAAAAGAATTGTATTTTTAATAAGATATTCAGAACACTCCAAAGGGTATGTGCTCTTAAGTGAGCATGATAACGACACTATTATTGAAATTGAGTCTTGTGATGCCACATTCCTTGAGGATGATTTCCCTAAGAGAGGTGAAGTCAATTAGAACTCTACCTTCTATTCAATTGATAAGCTTAGTAACTCAGCTGAGCCTAGCAACGGGACCGAAGAACCGATTAATTATTTTCATCCTAATGGAAGCGATCCATCAAGAGGTGAAATCGATCGATATTTTACCTTCTATGAGATGGATGAGTCTAGTAACTCAAGTAAGTCCCGCCGTAGGACACAAGAATCCATTACAGATTTTGGTCATAATGGGAGCGATCCATATAGAGGTGAAGAGATTCTTTCTCCTTGTAAAAGTATTGAAAGCGCGTACTTAAATGTCGCTTCCCAAATAAGGGTGAGACTCTCATTGCGACTCTTGAGAACGATGAGAAATTTAAAGCAATCCTAGAGGCTCTCATGGGTTTTTGCGAAAAACTATTTATTGGAGGCCATAGATGAAGACAAGGAGTTGATGAAAATCAAAAGGGTATGAAACTTAGTTGATTTGCCTGACGGCAGGAAGACCATTAAGAACGAGTAAGTTCTCAAGAGCCCAGTTGATTTGCTTAAGGGAAGAATAATCTCAATGTCTTCCTGGAAGACCATTGGAAACAAGAAAGTTCTCAAAGTCAAGAGAAAGGCCGACGGATCAATTAAGAGATATATAGCCTGTCTAGTAACGAATGGTTACAATTAGACTAAGAGGTTGGACTACCGAGGAGTCGTATTATATATCTCAATCCGTTTACTTTTAACGATTGTCGCGAACATAGATTTAGAGTTACACTAGATGGACGTAAAAATTGCCTTCCACCAATGGAAGTTTTTGGATGAGAAGATCTACATAGAACAACCCTCTAAATTCATTCTAATAGGTCAAGTGGATAACGTCTATCGACTTTGGAAGTCAACATACGCCCTAAACAATCATCCAGATAGTAGTATCTAAGATTTCACAAGAAAATGATATCTTATGGTTTTATAATGATCGAGGAGGAACATTGTGATTGTTTAAAATGCTCTAATGACTCTTTTGTGATCATGTTCGTATATGTGTATGACATTTTGTTGGTTGTGAACAATATAGAATATCTAATGATTGTTCAAACAAGGTTGTTGTCAAGTTCTGACATGAAGAACATAGGTAAGACTTAGTTCGTTCTCGCAGTAAGGATCTAAAGGGATCGCTCGAGAAAGATATTGACTCCTTAACAAGAGTCCTACAACAGGAAGATTCTTGAGAATTCAAGATGATTGAATGCAACTTATCACTAAAGACGAAGTCCTGAGACATGAAATGTGTCCTATAACTTAGGAAGAAATAAGGGAGATGAGTACAATCCCTTATACCAGTGCAATATGTAGTCTAGTGTATGCGATGAGGCATACACAACCAGACATTTGCTTTGTAGGATCTGGTGAGTAGATATCAATCGAATCCTGAAAGAGATCACTAGAGAGTTGTGAAAAGGATTCTGAGATATTTCAGGGGAACTGCGGACCTCTCTTTGTATTACGAAGGAGGTGATTTGTGTTTCGTTGATATTCAGACGTTGATTGGGGTGACAATCTGGATAGACACAAATCGACATCAGTTTTTACTGTCTTGCTCAAAAAACGATACTATGTCTTAGAGAAACAAGAAGTAAATCTATGTATCTCTATCTATGATAGAGACTGAGCTTGTGGCATATTCAATGGCAGTTCAGGAGAGTGTTTGGTTTTAGACATTTCTGGATGAGTTAGGGGTTGTGGCAGAAATTGGGAGGCCAGTAATGATTTATAGTGATAATCAGGCTGGCATTGCCTACAACCGAAACCCTAAGTATCATAGAAAGAGCAAACACATTGATACCAGATACCATTTTGTAAAAGATATCACCAAGAAGAGTGTAGTGATATTTAAGTATAATTTTCATACAACATGATGGCTGATCTCTTCACCAAACCCATTGTGAGAGATTCTTTTGTGAGAAATATGGAATCATTAGGTTTACATGTAATTTGACATTTCCCACTATGTAGTGATTGTGATATTTATTGATATATATGACATATGTGCATTATATTATCACAAGTTTATTTCTAGCACTTGTTTATTATCATATATTATTAGTGTGTTATGATAAAAGATATGTCAGGCAGGCGTAGTCAACTCTCTCACACGAGTGACCATCTCCAACTCTGAGTGAGCAGAGATAAGACGGTTTCTAGTAGTAAGAGGCTTTGAGAGTGGCCCAGGTTTAACATAAGTTGCCCTAATGTGTGTTCAGGATGAGATCATATGTGACATGACCGATATGGACATATCCACATCCATATTGCTTGTGAGAAACTAGGTTGAGATCTTAGATATCACCTGCATCAAGTGATATCGTCTCTGAGATACTCTCTCTTAGATCTCTAGGGTAACGTCTTATGTAGACTGAGACCCATATTCGTATAATATTAGAAAAATCTGACATATACCCTTTTGAGAGATTGGGAAATAATATTGTAGCACGTGTTTCATACCGCGTGTGATAAGACGACCAAGAGATAGTGGGAGCTATTATTTGAGACAATAGTATTGTTAAAGATCCCAATTCCTACTGTGTGCGATCGGAGATCCATTGGATGAGATCTTATGTACCCTTATGACTTTCGTCTATCTCTTGAGATTGTATTTTGGTATTGCTACTTTAGCTTGTCATCAAGAAATCATGATTGATTTGGTTTGGCAGTAGATGTCTAGGAAAGCAGCTAAAATGAGATTGAAAGTTAGTAGTATGAAAGGAAGATCAATCGCCATTATATCATAGTGTTGTATTTACCGGTCAACCTGTTATGTTAATCTATATTAGGAGTCAAACATAATAGTAAATACACAGTTGAGCAAATGATTGGGGATCACTTTCAATGAGAAAAGTGGCTCGATGGATATAATTGTATTGAATCTGGGGGTACAACGAGTTCTTTTTTGTACTAACGATGGCTCCTCGATTATCCTAATAGGTGTATCAAGAAATCTTTGCTTGCAGGTACACTTGCAGGTCGCACGACGCCCAATCTTATAAGAAAATCTAGCAGAGTGATGTGATAAATCGTATGAGTTGTAATCTTATGACGGACGTAGAATGCCCTCATGTACAAGTGGGAGATATTGGAAGTTATGGCCACGTTGGGGCATTTTTTTGGTATATTCAAATCATGAATGGGGCATTATTGGGAGAATCCAATAACTCCCTACTAACCCCCCAAAACCAACTCCTCTAGTAACTTACTTGCAACTGTATCTCTCTCTTTCACGTGAGAAGGGAACAATGGCATAGAGTGTAATTTTTTGAAGAAAATAGGTATACAATAATATCAAGATAAAATGTTCTTTAGAGTGAGAATTAACTTGAGGGTTTGAGAAATTTTCATGTTGGAAAATTTCCCCCGTCGTTAGATTTATCAGACTTTGGGTTGAGGTGTCGTAGATCTATGGTGGTGGTTCGTTTCGTGATCAACATCATGACCAAGCGATCCTTATGAGAGATTATATGGTTTTGGTTGATTTATTGAAACCCTACGTATTGAGATATTTATACCAAAATTCTGAACTTTTAATTTATACGCTTCCACATGCACATATAGTATAATAAATCTTTTACCATGAATAGAGTTAATATGGCTCGATTATTGTTGGACGTGGTTAGTCTACATGGGGTGCCAAAGTGAATGACATTGGATCAGGATACGAGTTTCTTGAGCCATTTCTAATTGACTCTTTGGAAGATGTTTAACTTTTCATTGATGTTCAAGAGCATGGCTCACCCTCCGACAAATAGGCAAATGGAAGTGTTGAATAGAAATTTGAGCAAATCTAATTCGGAGCACATATGGTAACAAACCAAAGTAGTCGGATTGCAGAGTTTGCTAATAGTAGCTTGAAACATAGTGGTACAACTAAAAGCCCTTTTGAAACTATTTACATGAAAGCATCCAACAATGTGTTGGATCTCGCCTAAGACGCCAAGTATTAGTAAAGCAATGCTATAACCAAACAAATACAAGCAGTGCAACCCGAGGTTTCAAAGAAATCAGGGCCAAGAACAAGAAATTAGCTAATAGTTCGAAAAGGGTTAAGAGGTGATGATGTTACTCCAAAAAGAGAGATTTGCAATTGGGGTACACAATAAGTTGAGAATGAATAAATATGGTCCATGTCATGTGGAGAAGTAGATTATTGATGGTACTTATGTTACTGACTAGACAATGGCCGTGGGAATCAGACTTTTGACAATGCAGGATTTTTATAAGTACTATCTGGATAACGACATTTTGAAGTGGAGTCAAATTCTTCCCAAGAGAGGGAGACCAAAATGGTATGGCTTGCCGATGAGTTTATGAGTTAATTAGACAAGTGAAAGAGGCTAATGAAAGCACAAAGGAGCTAAACACCATGCAACTCCCATTACTATAAGTTGTATTGCGGCGCTTAGACTCAAGTGCCTTGATATTTTTACATGAACTGACATTGGATTTTCTATTTTATAGTTATTTTATTTTTTAAAAATTTTTCACTAATTCCCTTTCCTTTTTGATTGTTCATAGTTGACAACATCTGAATATTCATTATTTGAGGGTTGTAAGACACTATTGACATTGTTGGAGTCGATTTTTGACATCGCAGGCACCTGCCTTTTTTACTCAAACGGGGAGCCTGTGCCTATGTATTTGTCGAATCTTCTTGGATGGGAGACTTACAAAAAACCTGTTAGGGCTGGCTCAGTGGAGGAACTCTGACACTCAAGTCAGAAAAAGTAAATAAATGAAAGAATGAAAGTAGTACGTGATTTTTACCCTATGTCACCCTAGTTCATATTATGCATAGAGAGAGATAATAATGGTATAACGCGTGTATAATAATAGCAATATTTTTATACAATTGAATTATATTTTTTCAGCATTTATTTATATGTTTTAGAACTGTTTCAAACCATATTTTATGATATTATACTGATTTAATTTCGTGATTAATAATTTAAGAAACCATGGGTTTACTTATTATTTTCGAATTAGACAAACAGTAATCAGTATTTTGAACATAATTTTTTGCTCTAATGTCTGATTGAGGTGATTCTTTCAGTGTTAGAAAGAATACTTCAAGTCCTACAAATCTTGTGAAGAGCCTAGAAGATGATTTAGGCAAGAGTATGTCGAAAAATTGAGTCGAAGTTGCTGCATGCTGGAAAATGAGTCCATGTTGAAAAAGGAAACTAAGTGATGAAAATTTGGAAATTAAGTTGCTAAAAATTTCAAAAGATATTCTAGGATCAAAATAAAACAGGAGTTTCTGAGTTTTCGAGAAAGTTAGAGATCCATATAATCCTAACAACACTAAGTTTCTAAATCAAATTCAAGTACCAAGTTTCCAAAAATCCCAAGTTTCCAAATCCTTCTAGGGTTTTTAGTCCTATTTTTATAACATTGCTAGGGCAGCAAGGAGAGCATGCCTCCTTCATTATTTTCTCTCATTCCCCCATTTTACAAACCCTAGCAGTTGCTTCCATCATACCGTAGACTTCCACATCCATTCTCATGCAAATAAGGGTTGTAATGTTTTCTTTTACTCTTTTGTTTTTCTTTTTGATGCCTGGCTAATTTTATTGTTCCTAGGACTCGATTAATTTAATTAATCACATGACTTGATTTAATTCTTGCCCTTAAGTTTTAATGGCATAATTATTGTTTGACGAGATTTTATTATTGAGTTTAATGTTTCGAAACGTTTAGGCTTGCGTTTTGTATGATTTGAGATCGATGAACACATGACCCATATAATTGTATAAAATTAGTTCGAACAATAAAATCCATATGAGATTATGAGTATGACCATTGGATTAATTTGATATGTGAAAATTTAGAGGAAACCTTAAGTTACAAATTTTCACAAAACTTAATGCAATCCGATTAATCAAAATTGCATTACTATTGGATTTTGGTTAGACGTATTAGGGATTCATTGTATAACCATTGAGTGAATCTAATTTTGAAAATTTTGCCTTCATCATCAATAACTCATTAGCCAATAAATTTATGGATTTAAAAAGATTCAACTGTGTAAAAAATTAAAATATATAAAATCTATTTCCTAGGGTTTCCATTACATTAGAGTTTCGTATATTAGATTTTATTTTTATTAGTTTCTGATAGCTTCACAACTTGGATTCAATCTATCCAATTTAGATTAGGTTTATTCATATTTAGTAGTACAATATATTTTTGTGGGAATGACACTTGTTTCGTACTATACACAATACTCAACTAGGGTATACTTGTCCGAAATTGTGACCTCAAAACTGCATACCAAATTTTTGGCGTCGTTGCTGGGGATGTATTTGTATATCAACTAGAATAATCATATTTGAATTGGATTTTAATATTTCTTGTTTATTTTCTTAAATTAAGGCTTAGGTTACATAGTTACTATTTTAGGTTTAGGTTTTTGAAAATTTGATGAGTATTTTTGGAAATTTTTGGATCCAAAAAATTTTTTTCGGATCTAGGGTTAGGTGATGACTTGTTCCAAAGGAGTTCAACCTACTGAGCAAAACCTATGGCTTTCGCTACAGGCATTACCTTATCTTGGCCAAATTTCATTGTTTTTATTGGTTTTTCCTTTTTTCTTTGATTTTTTCATGATTTTTTTTAATTGTTTAGGCGTATTTTGTGCATTTAATAATGTATTTTTGTGATTTCCATTTTTGTATAGATAATCTAGATTTATTAGAGTAGTTTTTTTGTAATTTCTTTTAGAGATTTAATTTTTGATACTTTTGTATTCGTACAAGATATATGCTAAGATCGAAGAGTCTTCACCTAACCGAATTTGATCCTAAGATAGAGAGAACTTTGAGATCCATTCATAAACAAGCTGGGGAGATCAAGGAAGAAACAATGGCTCAAGATAACAGAGTTCTGAGGGAATATTCTATACCTAGATTTCAAGATGTTCAGACTAGTATTGCACGACCTGTAGTAGAAGCAAATAACTTTGAACTAAAAACTAGTCTTATTGGCATGGTGCAGGCAGATCAATTTGGTGGAGAGGCCTTCGAAGATCCTAATAGCCACTTAAAGAACTTTCTAGAGATCAGTAACACAATCAAGTTAAATGGAGTAAGCCCTGACGCCATAAAGTTACAACTATTCCCTTTCTCTCTTAGGAGAAAAGCAAAGGTATGGCTTAACTCATTTCTTTCTAACCATTTTACAAATTAGGAAAACCAATATCAAACATTTTTGGCTAAATATTTTCCACCTGCCAAAACTGTTAAGCTATATAATGATATTACTACTTTTAGACAATTTGATGGTGAATCTTTATATTGTCCTTGGGAATGTTTTAAAATTTTGAATAAGAAATGTACACATCATGGGATACCTAACTGATTAGTTTTGCAAACTTTTTAGTGTGGTCTTTTACATTCTTTAAGATTATTATTGATGCTGGGGCTTAGGGTGCATTTATGAGCAAGTCATATAATGAGGCATGTGCATTGATAGATGATATAGTTTCAAATCGATGTGATTGATCTAATGAGAGTGAGGCTCCTAAGCAGAAAGCTGGTGTGCATAAGGTTGATAGTTTAACCATGTTTAGTGTAAAAATGGACACTTTTATTAATTACATAAAAACTAATCAACTGAATGTTATATCTAACCAAGTTTTATATTGTGATTCATGTGGTGAATCTATTTACATGTCTTATGAGTGTCCACAGGTACAGCAAGCAAACTATGTGTCTAACTTTGGTTGGCCTCAGAACAAACCTTACTCCAACACTTATAACCTTGGGTGGAGAAACCATCCTAATTTTTTATGGAATCAAGAAGCACCACCATGACCAAACAATCCATCAAGCTTTAATTCAGGAAATCAACAGCCAAGGGAAGATAAGGCATCATGAGAGTTGAGAATTGAACACTTGGCAACAGTAACAAATCAAAGGATTGAGAGTTTCACAACTGCAACTAACGAAAGGTTTGAAAAACTTGAAAATAAGATTGATTAATTAGCTAACTCCTTTTATTTTCGTATGCCAGATAGACTGCCAAGTGATACAAAAAAGAACTCCAGAGAGTAGGTTAATAGGAAAGAATTACAAGAGCTTTCAGATCCGTTTAAGGATGAAAGGGAAAACCAAGAAGCCAAGGAAGAAATCCATTATCTTACGAATGAGAAAGTTGATGCATCGGATTCAAAACAGGGAAGTATTTTATGTTTGAGTGAATATAAACCTCATGTTCCTTTTCCTTAGCGTCTTTTACATGCAAAAGCAGAATTTAAAAAATTTTTAGAAATTTTTAAGAAATTGCATGTTAATATTTTTCTTTTGGATGTCATTAGACAGGTGCCAGGTTACTAGAGATTTCTTGAGGAGGTGATCACTAAAAAAAAGAAGCTGGTGAAGTTTCAATGGTCAAGCTCAAGAGAAGCGTCCTGCGTTTTTACAAGGGAAGCCCTACCGAAACTCAAGAATCCAGAGAGTTTCTTTGTTCCTTGCACAATTGGCTCTACTATTTTTTTTTCTTTTTTGATATTTTATGTGATATGGGTGCTAATGTCAATCTCATGCTATATTTTGTGTTTTTGAAATTAGAGTTCACGAAGTGTCAACCTACTAATATTACTTTACAATTAGCAGATAAAAGTAAAAAGTATCCAAGGGGCATAGTTGAGGACATATTGGTTAAAGTTGATAAATTTATTTTTCTTATTGATTTTGTTATCCTGGATATGGATATTGTAGAGAGCACTTCTTTGATTTTAGGTAGAACTTTTCTTGCCATTGCACATGCCTTGATTGATATTTCTAGTGGAAAGTTAATTTTGATAGTCAATAAAGAAAAAATTGAGTTTAATGTTTTCCATCATATGAAAAATTTTGATAAACAAGAGATTTTTAGGATTGATAGCACTAAAAAGATTGTTAAACATGATGTTAATGTATTTTATTCAAGTGTTCTTATTTAAAATTGCATTGTCGGTTCATCACATGTCAAACACGATTTTCTTGACAATGCATATGATGATTCATGTGCTGCTTTGGGTGAATTTAAATCACAGAGGTGGTTTCATGCAAGCAAAGGAAGGAAGTTGAAATTCACTAAGTTGGAGGAAGAGCAAGAGACATTTAAGAATGCTCGAATTGATAAGGAAATAACAAAAACATGGTAAGATGCCACGAATGGTCATAGCGTGAAGATCTATAAGTCAGGTTGAAGTAAGAAGATTATGTCTAACCTTAGATTTTAAAGAAATGCGCTTTTTGGAAGGCAACTCAATGTTTTCATGATTTTCTTTATATTTGTTTCTTTTGAGTTTTCGAGAGTTTTGCTGAATTTCTTTTTCTTCCATGCCAATAAAATTTTCTCAAGTTTTTTAGTCTTTGTGTGTTACTTGTTTTGAATTAAATTACATGAAAGATGATTGATATTAATGGTTATTTGGTGCACGATTAACTATCATGAAAACTTTTGGCATTGAAATAGCTATTCCACCCATTTCGTCAAGATAAACAAGACGTAATCTATCATAATTTGTTCCTGCCATCTAGAATGATAATGTCTTATTAATAAAAAAACTTTCAATTACTTTCATGTAATATTCATCTGAAAGATAGACTTATAAGATTCGACACAAAAATTTACCCAAGTGAGGAATTGAGTCTTAAAGAGCAATTACTTTGTGCTGTTATTTTTCTTGTTGAATATATATCACACATGGAATGAACATTCTAGAAATTGTTTTGTTATGCATTTTGAGACCATATTTTTTATTTTTATGTGTTAAAATTATTAAGACACCTAAATTTACACACTTTTAGTTTTCGAAAAATACCATCCCTAACATTTTTATATCTTAGTTTACCCCTATTTGAGCCTAACTCTTTTTCCTTCTTGAATTACCTACGTAATTTTACCCCATAACCTATTTTTTTCTTTCAATCCCCAGATTTTGAACCCAAATTCACTAATATACTTTTAGTTGATAGCATGACATTATGTTTATATATATATATATATATGTTAGAGTTTTACATATATTTTTAGGCATTATCTTATTGAGTTCCTTAAAAACCAAAAAAAAAAAACAGCCAAATTCCAAAAAAAAATGATGAAAAAAAAGTGCTAGTTAAAAAACAAAAACAGGGAAGAAAAAAATTGAGAGCAAGCATTGTTCATTCTTATAGTAGAGTTCTATTTCATACTCTTTACTTTGGATGAGTGATACACTACATATTTGGAGTTGGAGTACTATACATATCTTAGGATGAGAAGCTGTGGAAGTTATTGTTTTCTTGCCTTGATGTAAAAAGTGTCATGTTTTGATGTTTGACTATTTTTAATGAATTATTTTAAATTAATATTTTTACTCATTATCCTACACTTTACCCTAATACTGTTACAACCAAATAAAATACCTTTTGATTGGCGCATGAATTTTATATTTGAGTGATAGAGATTTGATATATCAGCAAACCTATGGTAATGTTATCTAATTATATTGATTTGAGTGATACACATCCATAAAATTGAGTACATAGAATAGTCAAATATTATTTCCTTTATCATATTTCTCTTTGTATTGAGTGAATTGATTATGAGGATGTTTGAATTTTGCGTTGTTCTTGATTTCGAGGAGACTATAGGAGATGCAATAGTTTTTCTAGTACTAAATGTTGCGAGATATTATTTGTCTTGATTGTAATTCTGGTTTGAGTTTGTCATATGGATCGTTAGGGATTTGGAAAAATTGAATTGGTTTTGATAGAAATTGTTTTTGCTTAAGGACAAATAAATATTCAAGTGTAGGGGTATTTGATAACAATATTTTTACACACATGAATTATATTTTTATAACATTTATTTATGTATTTTAGAACTATTTTAAATCGTATTTTATGATTGTTGTTAATGATTTAGAAGACCATGGGTTTACTTGCATTTTTCAGAATAAATGAGCAGTAGTTAGTATTTTGGTCATAACTTTCTACTCTGACACACCTGATTGAAAAGAAGACTTCAAACCCTGCAAATCTTGTGAAGAGCCCAGGAGCTGATTCAGGCAGGAGTATGTCCAAAAATTGAGCCAAAGTTGATGCACGTTGAAAAAGGAGTCCATACTGAAAAAGAAAACTAAGTACTAAAAATTTGAAAATTAAGCTGCTAAAAATTTTAGAAGATATTCTAAGATCAAGATAAAATAGGAGTTTCCAAGTTTTGGGGAAAGCTAGAGGTCCTTATCATCCCAACAACACCAAGTTTCCAAATCAAACTCAAATACCAAGTTTCCAAAAATCTCAAGTTGCCAAATCCTTCTAGGGTTTTCAAACCTATTTATATAGCATTGCTAGAGTAGCAAGGAGAGGCATGCCTTCTTCATTATTTTCTCTCATTTCTCTACTCAACAAATCCTAACAACCGTCTCCATCATAACATAGGTCTTCCACATCCACTCTCGTGCAAACAAAGGTTTTTACTCTTTTTTTTTCTTTTCAATGTTTAGCTAATTTTATTATTCTTAGAACTCGATAGATTCTATTTTTGATTAATTACATGATTTGATTTAATTCTTTCCCTTAAGTTTTATTGGAATAATTGTTGTTTGATGAGATTTTATTATTGAACTTAATGTTTTGAAATGTTTAGGTCTGCATTTTGCATGATTTGAGATCGAGTGCATGCATGACTCATATAATTAGATAAGATAAGTATGAACAATAAAATTCATATGAGATTATGAGTATAACCATTGGATTAATTTGATATGTGGGAATATAAGGGAAACCTTAAATTACAAATTTTCACATAATTTAATATAATCCGATTAATCAAAATTGCATGACTATTGGATTTTAGTTAGTCGTATTAGGGATTCCTTGTACGACCATTGGATGAATCTAATTTTGAAAAATTTTCCTTCATCCTCAATAACCCATTCGCCAATAAACTTAGAGATTTGAAAAGATTTGACTATGTGTGAAATTGAAATGATGAAATCGATGTCCTAGGGTTTTCATTACATTAGGATTTCATATCTTAGATTTTACTTTTGGTAGTTTCTGATATTTTCACAACTTGGATTCAATCTGTCCAACTTAGTTTAAGTTTATTCATATTTAGTATTACAACATTTCTTTGTGGGAGTGACACTTGTTTTGCACTATACATAATACTCAATTAGGGTATACTTCCTCGAAATCGTGACCTCAAAAGCGCGTATCATATAATTAAGTATGAGGTTGTATCTGTATGTATAGAATTGAGAATGGAATCGTAATTCTAATGGTGTATAATTAGACATGAAGCCGTACCTCTAATGGTATAGAGTCGATGCCCCTTGTGGAGAATTAAGTTGCCTCCTTTTGTTGTATGGGGAGTTCAATGTTCTCTCTGTAGCTATGGATGTACAATGGTTTGAAGCCCCTTGGGTGGGTTGCCTTTGGTTTGTATATTTAGCCTTCCAAGAGATGTAGAAAACCTTACTTTTCTTTTGTCTTAGGCCTTCTAAAATGGTAGGGATTGTAATCAAAGACTTTTAGAAGATTTAGAATTTCTTGAGACTAAGGAAGGTTTAGGATTTAAGAAAAGTTCCCTTTCTTATTGAGAACACAAGAGAATTAGAATCCTACAGGGTTAAGGAAGGTTTGAACTTTTCAGGGATTTCTTTCCTTATTGGATGATTATAAGAGAATTGGGATCTCACGGGAATAAGAAATGTTTCCACTATTAAGTTAGGTATCATCATTTGTCCCCACTCCTAATGACATTTTGAAAAAATGATATTAAGAGTAGAGTGAATTGGGGAATCGGAAGAGGCACGAAAGCGGAGCATTAAATGCAAAATGTATTGGTGATAGATTATGAGAATTGCTTGAGAGAAATCTTGATTTTAGGGTTTGTGAAATTTGTGGAGCAACCAAGAGGTCGAGTGACCGGGAGGTCGGGAGGTCGGGAGGTCGGGAGGTCGGGAGATCGGGAGGTCGACTCTAAAGGATGGGAAGTCAAGAGATCAAGAGATAGGAAATCGGGAGGTTAGGAGATCGGGAGATGAGAAACTAGGTGATAGATTGTGAGAATTACTTTTGATTATATTCTTTTTTCATGGGATTGCATTTGTAACATCGGAAAATCCAGTTGTGGTGTTGGCCTAGAAAGCCTAAAAGTCTACCTAACAACAATAGTTTGGATCTTAATCCCAATATTTGGGGTCAGCTATTTAAGAGACGAGTATGGAGAATGATTAAAAGTATATATATAATAAGTTAGTTTAATTTGTATGGATTTTTTTATACCACTCATTCCTATCCAAGATAATCTTTTAGTCTAAATGCTTAACTATCATGTTTTTATGGATAAAGTTTTATTAGATTTCCTGTATTTAAGTTTTCGATTCTTCTAACCAGTGCGACTTTAGGTCTTCTTAGCATATATTCAAACCATCTCAGATGATATTATTGCATCTTATCTGCAATCGAATAAATTCCCAACTTGTTGCAAATCTTTTCATTTCTAATTCTATCTCTTCTAATTTTCTCATACATCTATCTAAATATTCTCATTTCTTCTACATCTATTTTTTGTTCTTATTATTGTTTAATAGTCCAACACTCAGTACCATACAATAATGCAAGTCTCACCGCGATTTTATAAAACTTTCCCTTCAAATACAGTGGTATCATGCGATCGCAAAAAATTCTGAATGTCCTTTTTCATTTCATCCAATCCACTTGAGTCCTATGATTCACATCTGCATCTATATTGTTATCATTTTGAATGATGGAATCAAAATATCTGAATCATTCATTTTTTTGGGTACTTTTTGTCCATCTAACCTAATCATTTCTTTATCATTCTAATGATTATTGCTAAAACTATATCTCATATACTCAGTTTTTTATCTACTCAATCTTAACCCTCTAAATTCTAGTGTGACCCTCCATCATTCTAATTTAGTACTGATATTCTCCCTAGTTTCATCTAGCAACACTATATCATATGCAAAAAATACACCATGGTATTTCATGTTGGATACTTTTTGTGATTTCGTGTATCACTATTGTAAAGAGGATGAGATTTAATGCTGAACCTTGATGGAGTCCAATATTAATGCAAAAGTTTCGTACATTGGTTACAGCTCCCTCATATATATCTATAATGAAATTAATGTATTTCAAGAAAATATCTTTTTTTCATTAGCACCCACCACTATATGTCTCTAAAAACCCTATCATGTGATTTTTGTAGGTCGATGAATACCATATGCAGGTCTCTCTTATGTACTTCATAATGTCTTAACAAGTAGATTGTTTCTGCGGTAGATATTATTGGTATAAATCCTAATTGATTTTAAAACACATTTATCTCCAATCTCAATTTATATTTTATTACTCTCTCCCATAGTTTTATGATATGGCTCATAAATTTAATTACGGTATAGTTGGAACGATCTTGTATGTTTCTTTTATTCTTATATAGTGGTATAATTATACACATCCTCCATATTTGAGGCATTCGAAGATGGTTGGAGTCAATTTATCCATTCAAGCATGATAAACATTTCTTTGATGGGACATAGGAATTTAGAGTTGCTCTTAAACAATAATCTAGAACCGATGTATTGTGAGAATTAGATGTGATTGACTTAACAAGCTCCAATGACATGCAAGGACAGAAAAAAAAAACAAAGAGCACATTGTTTCATTTATCTTACTGGGAAAATGCATTAATTAGACATAATATTGATATGATGCATATCAAGAAAAATTATTTTGATATAATTGTTGGTACAATTCTCAGGCAAGAAGGAAAGTCTACGAACAATTATAAGGCTAGACTTGATATTCAGAGATGAGAATAAGAAAGGATCTACATGTACGTAGACCAAACTCTACGTATATATTTTTGCCTAAGGCGTATTATCAAATGATCTTGTTAGAGAAAAATGCAACTCTTAAGGTTTTGAAAGACTTAAAATTTCCAAACGAGTGCTCTACTAACATCTCCAGATCTGTTCAATTGAAATAGTAGAAGTCAATAGATCTAAAGAGTTATGACTGTCATATTTTAATACAAGAGTTTATTCCTATAACAATTTGTGGATTACTGTTTGACAATATTAGCTCTGTTATCAATAAAATTTGTGATATTTTTAAATGTTTTTACTCTAAGGTGTTTGACCCACGAGAACTTGAGCAACTAGAGACATCAATTCCACAAATTATGTGTGAACTTGAAAAGATTTTCCCTCCATTTTTTTACCAGCATAATACATTTGATCATGGACTTGACAACTGAAGCAAGGATTGGTAGACCGGTGACGTATAGGTCAATGTATGTAGTTGAAAGGTTTATTTTATTTTGCTTACTTATTTCACAATGATACTCATTTTATTTAACAATCATACACATGTAATACAATATATATGTATGCAGATATTTGGTTCAACTCAAACCTTATGTATGTAATAGAGTATGACTTGAAGGCTTCATCGTGAAAGGGTATATAGCAAATGAGTGTTTGCTATTCTGTTTTAGACGGCGTTGAAACAAAATTTAATTGTTTATTGTGGAATGATGACAACCACATTGCATTTAAAGAAAATGAGTCCACTTTAATAATTATCGGAAGGCCTTTGGGAATAAGGATACATAGATCTGTTAAAAGACAAAAAATAAAAAGAATATCCTGAATTCGTCTAGATTAGAAATCACTACAGTCATAGATACATACTATTTAATAGTAACTCAATTGCTTTCTTTAGATTATAAGTATAAATTGTAATATATTTTTGAATATTAAACTCTAATATCATATAATGTGTATGTACTATTTCATATGAAGAGAACATAAATAACATGTTCGAAAAACAAACCATAAGAAGAAGTTAAATACTTTTCAAATTGACAAATTTTATAGTAAAGACTTCGCTACCTTGTTTAATCATCATGTAAATATATCAATAGTTAATCTTTTTAATATTATTAATTTCTTCTATTTATATGGTAACTATATCAATGGTTAATTTTTTAATGTTATTAATTTCTTCTATTTATATGATTTCTTTTTCAAGTTACGAATCCAAAATACTCTAGAGAGATTACAGCTAAAATTAAATCAATTGCTCGGGGACCAGATCCATTGGTTAGAAATTACAATAATTATGTAATCAATGGATATCGATTCCATGTAAAAGATCATGGAAAATGTCTTTAAACTCAGAATGTAAGAGTTGTGGTAGCAGTAGACAATGTTATGCAAGTGCGAGGGATAAAAGGCCTATTGAATGTAAAGTTAATTATTATAAAATGTTACGGCAAATTATTCAAATAAACTATAATAGAATATATACATTTGTGCTATTCTAAAAATTACATTGCTAAGCATATGGGAAATAATATATATGGGAAAGAAAGAGAGGTATTGACTAAAAGTATCATGCGTATTGACTAAAACGAATGATGATTAAAGTGTGTAAAGAAAAAAGAAGTGGGTAAAAGTAATAATGCGTGCAAAAATATTGTGTAATAAAAAAGACGTGAAAAAGGGGTATAAATTGTGTAATGAAAAAAGGTGCAGATTGTGAAAATAACTTTTTGATATGTCGCCGTGTGATATGATATGTGTATTTAACTCGAAAGACATTATTGTAGCTGTTGGATTAAATGGTGATATGTCAAACTTTACCCACTGTTCAATTAATGAAAGTGCAAAAAATAGATAGAAAATTTCAAATTATTTTGAGATACAAATACACAATTTTCTAATAATATAATAATATCAATCTTACATTACTATATAATACATATATATAACTATATATATTATTATATATATTACTATGAATTATATTATCTAATAATGTAGCGGTTGGACCAATTTAGGTGACACAATCCTCGTATTGGATAAATGGATTAGTGGAGGATACCATATTAGTGTCATAATATAAAATTAAGATTATCATTATTAATTTAAATAATGTAATTATCAATAATATAATATTAGTATAATATATTATCAGTATATTATATAACTTAATTAATTATCATTATTAGTAAATATTATAATATTAGTAATTTAAATAATGTTACATGTGAAATGTGAAATGTGAAATGTGAAATGTGAAATGTGAAATATGAAATATTATGTTTGAGGTACTTTGTAATATTAGTAATTTTAAATAATTCTTAATTTTAAATAATGTTACGTATAAAATTAGTGATTGAGATGTGGTTAGAGGTGATTTGGTTGGGTTGTGTTGGGGTATTAATAGGTATTAATCTCAATGATACACATGGGTGAGGATTCATCTCTAATAGGGCAATTAAAGGAGTTGGAAAGACGCCTCTCCTATCATTTCCAATTTCCTCTTCAATTTTCTCAACCGTTGTACTTAATTTATGATGTAATTTTATTTAATGTAGATATTTGAAATTGTAATTTAAATAATGTAATCGTTATTTAAATTCACTACTTACTTAATTAATTATCATTATTAATTTAAATTAAAAATATTACTAATTTAAATAATGTATCCTAGATTCAGAGTTATTTAAGTATTTTTAGTGTTTGTTTTAAATGCAATGTGATTTATGGTATTGACAAAAGATCTAATTTGAATTATCTTCATTTTTTAATAACATAATAATATAATAATATAATATCTTGATTTTCGAGTAAGATAATAACATAATAATAGTATAATGTCTAATATACTAATATAATTAATAACACCATTATATTGTCATAATTTCAAATTATAACATTATATTATCTAATAATTTAATAATTGATCAATGAATTTTTAAAAATATAATACTATATTATATAAATTACTAATTTCATATCAATATAATAACTTTATGCTAACAAATGGACATAATTAGCACGACTCAAGGCTCCCGACATGTGCCCAAGACTGCGCAGGCATGTTTATATGCACAAGCACACCTCTGCTATTGCGAACATGAGCACCACCTAGGCGAAATCATATTCGTCAAATATAAAATCTAAAATATGAATTGAGTACAGTGAGTGTCATCAATATTATTAATTTAAATAATATAATGATATGAAATTAAAGTATGGTATGTATTGATATACAAGTCGTATGAAATGTAGTAATAACAATAACAATTGGATGAAATGTAGTAACTATGAGTGTTAATAACAACGGGTAGTGTCATGGGTACCCGTGACACTATCCGGTCAAAGTTCGAGCCCGAGCTCGGTCAGACCGAGCTCGAGCTCAGACTCGGGTAGTTGGGTATCGAGCTCGAGGCCAACTGTGTTGAGCTGGAAAACTCGACGGGTTATTCGAAATATTTTAATTTTTTTAAAAAAAATAATTTTTATATACAATTATACTTTTTTAAAAAAATTATATTTTTAGATATATTTTTTAAATATATTACCTGTACCACCCAACAACACTACCCGACAACACTACCCGATAACACCCGATGACACTTCGAGCTCGAGCTCAAGCTCGAAAAATACAAGCTCGGCGAACTCGAGCTCACCTAAAGTACATCGAGCTCAAACTTGGGTATTGTGATACCCGAGCTCGACCCGGGTGTCATAACACCTCTAGTAGTAAATGATTTTTTAAACAATATGTAATACTAAAACATAATGACTAATAAAACAAATGTGTAATAATGAAAAAACGTGGTAAATATAAAAGGTGGGTAAAGATAAAAAGTGTGGAAAAACAAAAAAAAAATGGTTTAAACTTTTGAAAATTTGTTTGTGAAAATGGTATGTGCGCAAGACTGCGCATGTGCGGTCTACTGAGCAGGCATGCACATGCGCATATATGCACCTCTGCCACCGTAGACATGTGCATCGCCCAGTCTATTATTGGGCGAAATCACATTTCTCAATTATAAAATCTATATATTAATTAAATACAGTGATGTATATAGTATAATTAATACTATTAATTTAAATAATATAATGATATGAAATTAAAGTATGATATGTATATGGTAGGTATGAAATGTAGTAATAATGTAGTAATTACAGGTAATAATTACATGAAATATAGCATGGTAATGACTAAAACAAAAACACAAAAGTGTGTAATAATGAAAAAAGGCGGTAAAAAGTAAAATTGTGGAACAAGCGGGAAAAAATGGTAGGTTTTGAAAATTTATTTGTGAAAATAACGGTCAAATAACTAAATCAAATATATTATAAATCATCTCGCGTAAACTATCAAGGCTTCTTCTTCCCTCCAAAAGCTCTCCTCCCTTGAAAGTTTTCAAAACTTCTAATTCAAACAAAATATCATTCCCATCAAATATTTTCAACAAAAAATCGAAAATTTTACTTCACTAACCCATCTAAACCTCTCACTCAAGCTTGTACTACAACACTTTATAAGATATACTCAACAAGTCTACAAGGCGAATGATTTGCAAAGTTTTGTCAAAAGGTAAACACATTTTTTAAAAAAAGAAATTCACTCTCGGTTCTACTGCGTTCTAAAAGATTTAAATTTTTCTAGCTATAAATATGGAATAAATATGGGACGAAGTAAATGAAGGATAGGCATTGTACCTAATCACACAAAATCACAACCATCTCAAGAATAAGTTCTGTTTAAAGAAACCCAATCATCCCAAAATGCTATCCTAGGTCTGATTTAAAAATAAAAAGATCATTTTAATTTGAGATAATTAGTAATTATCCATTTTTTATTTTTTATTTTAAGAAATTGCCAAGAAATATTGAGACCTAATGTACTGTCAAAATATTTAGGATTTAGAAAAAAAAATATAAGATGGTTAAAGTGAACGAATTAAATCAATTAATAAAAATCGATGATTCGATCTTTACCAGATTCTTTGGCTTTATAGTCAGAATGCATTTGATTGTACCAATAAACTATAGGACTTTGCGTAACATACCGACAGAGTATAAAATGAACGTTTGAAAGATTGTATAGCTATCTATTTGTATTACTCAATTGTACAGTGACATAGATGAAAATTAATATATCTAATTTTATTTTTTACTTATTTCAATTGTAGTCAAAGATTACTTTCAAATCATTCAGAGATCACACCAAGAAATGGGTTATTGAAAATTTATGTGACAAATGGAAGAGTTTTAAAAATACTTTGAAATCAAAGTGGTTTGATAATTCATTTGAAATAGATGAAAATATCAAGAGAATGAAATATGAAAGTGTTGATCCAAATCAATACAAAATGTTTGTTACTTTCTAGTTGAGTGATAAAGAAAAAGTACAAGTTAACAATTTTTCTTACAACTATAATTCACTTGTATTCTAATACTTTTTCTCTGTACTAGGAATTTAGCAAAAAAAAATTTAAAATGTCACACAAAGTTGACTAATTCATATTGTTTAGGATTGAAGTCATTTTCCAAACTTATACATGAGAAAAAATAAACAATTTATATTTTATTTTATTTGTAATTAATTTTACCACATAATATTTCAAAATGTTTTATTGTTATCAGTACAAATGATGTAACCTAGGATGAAACCTTCTATAGTTGAATTGTATACTACAAGTAGAAAGCAATCAGTTGATAGTTAGTTTCTACAAAAGCATTAGAAATTGTAGTATATATGATTATTTTGATATAATTCTAATTGATATGATTATAAGAGATTGACGTTTTATTCACTTTACTTCTCATGGAAAATGATAAAGAGTAGAATAGAGTCTATTAACGTGAAAAAGGGTAAGTAGAAAGTTCGAATTTATTTTGAGAAAATGATATCGTATCTAAAGTTAAAGGGTTTAATTCGAGGGGAAGAATCAGATGTGTGGGATTCTTATGCATGTTGCCATGCATGCTGGAAGTGGACAACAAGATGAATGGATAAACCTATTTAATGAAGTAAGGTTTATTGCTGGTATTCAGGTATGGATGTCATTTAATCTTACTAATTTCACTTTTGTGTTTGAATAATAATCCAAATTATTTATATTATTAACTTTCTCCAATTACAGATGCTAAGAGTGCACATAAAATCTAATCATCATTATTACCATCCGACTCCATCCCAAAAAGTTATGTTTTCATTTATAACCATTTTTTACAATTTACCATGTAATTATATTAATTTTACTACTACTTTTTATTAATAGATTGACATGAAGTAATGTGCATAAAGTTAGTCACTTGCTTAGTTTTGATGCCGAGATTGTGCTTTCAAATTATGATAGTAACATTTTTTTGTAATCGAAGTAAATATCTTTTATTTGAGCATCTCAGAAAATATGTAGTTATGGGACATACAATCTTTTTTTTTGTCTTATATGTATCCATCATTCTACTGATTAATATATCAATCATTTTCGTATATTAATACAATCCAACATGGATTACGTTTATATTATTTTTGTAATTTCTTTATTTTATAATTTCTACATCATTTTAAAAAAATCGTCACTATTGATATTATGTGTAACCCGACAATAAAATATACAAACATTTCCTAACATTTGTGATAATAACAGCTTTCCTAATATTAGGACAACCGTCTTTCTATACACTTGTGGTAAGTGATAATAAAAGGTAGTACATTTTTTAGGAGTAATTTGTACTAACATAAAATACAATAATTTTTTCTAACCCTTTTCTAACCAACAACAAAAGGCAATAGCTTTTCTAACACTTCTGATAACTAACGATAAAAGTTAGTAATATTTCCTAACTTTTTTCTAACCCACGATAAAAGAAAATAATATTTCTTAATATTTGTGGTAATCGATGATACAAGATAGTAATTTATACTAATACATCGGGTAATCGACGATAAATAACTGTAACTTTTCTTAATACTTTTCTAATCGACAATAATAAAATATAGTAATTTGTCCTAATACTTATGGTAATGACGATAAAAAGTAATAGTATTTCCTAATACTTGTGTAACCAACAAAAAATGGCTGTTTCTAACACCTGTGATATCTAACAATAAAAGATAGTAATATTTACTAACATTTGTAGTAATCGACGATAAAAAATAGTAATATTTCCTAATATATGTGGTAATCGACGATAAATAGTAGTAATATTTCTTAATAGTTATGGTGATCGATTATAAAATATAGTAATATTTCTTAATATATGTGATAACCGATCATAAACGATAGTAAGTTTTATCAATACTTTTGAAACCCATAATAAAAAACAATAATTTTTACTAATATTTTTCTAACCGTCAATATAAATCCAAAATATACTCCAACAGTGATCAAAACTATTGAGATACACTTATCTTGATTGGTATATAATCAACTGAAAGTCCATCTATCGAAGAATGTTTGGCCAATGATTTTAGTAGGCTTAGTAGATGACATTTGAATTAAACATTTGTTTTGTACCGGCATAATTCCATGGTTTAAAGAATATGAATGTATCAGGATATCATAGCATTGGCAAGATCAAATCGATTATCAATTTGACATTTACTATTCTGACTCTCCTCTCTCTATAGGGAGAAATAAAAATTCTAAACAAAGCGCACAACACCTCATACTGAAAATACAAAATATTCATTTCGCATTGAACCCACAAGAAAAGGAGCTTTAAATGGTACATCACCTCATATTGGTAGGACCCATGAAATACCCCACGCTAGTCTATAAAAAGGGGCCAAAATTAGATTTGGGTGCAAGTCAAAGAATAGGGCAAAGAAATATTTGTAATTTTTTTTTATATAAGAATTTAAACTTAGAATCAATAGATTGAGAGAGGGGTTTGTACCACTAATCTATGCCCTCGAGGGACAAAGAAATACTTGTAATTAGTTCAAGGGAGAGATGGTCGCTTCAAAAACTAGTACATTGGCTCTAATGGTTGTTGTAGGGATAATGATACTACTTTTGGGTAGCAACCAAGTGCGTGCCGGTTGCGAAGGCGATGTTCAAGACCTTAAAGCGGAGTGCAAAAGTTTCGTGTCAGAGTTTGGGCCGAGATGCCCACCATCAAAAGCATGTTGTGTGGTTATCATGAAGGCTGATATACCGTGCGTTTTTTTTTTATCTTGGTCTAGTCACCATCTGATATTTAAAGTTTTATTC
This sequence comes from Dillenia suffruticosa, assembly GCA_033439265.1. NCBI lineage: Eukaryota > Viridiplantae > Streptophyta > Magnoliopsida > Dilleniales > Dilleniaceae > Dillenia > Dillenia suffruticosa. The sequence continues at coordinate 9,065,634 of JAVTVX010000027.1, forward strand.
TGATTAATTTAGATCGATCGTTGCAGAATCTATTTTGGAACAAGTCTCCCAACATTATTTTTTTCGTGACCAGAGAGAGTTGAACTCCCAATTAAAAGATAAAGATACTCATCCCACTTACCCCATGTGTTTGCACGTATGTAACTCGAGCTCTTGAGGAGCATGGATAAAGCTGTTGATGTGGGACGAACTAGTGGGCTTGAAGTTCCTTCTGGAATGGAGTGTGGAAGTAAGATTTATATTTTCAACAAAATTTATTTATTTTTCTCATTGGCTACATGCTTATGTTGGCTTGTGGTTTCCTTTTACAGGTTATATTGTTCCATAATTGGCATGAGAAAGGGTTGGCACAAATAAAAATGGGAGAAAAATGTTATTTCGTTGTAATATTTAGTTCTATTTATCATTTTCAATAAAAATGCATGAAGTTTTTGAAGTAAGAAAATATAAAAAAAAAAATTATGATTATGTGTTTCGTTTCATTCAATGCTAAGATTAATTAATCAATCAAACATTTCGATTTAAAATGGGAAAAAAAAAGGAAAAAAAGTGATTGATCAGTTTCATAAAATAGAAATAACAAATCTCCCTTTTCGGTTAACAAGTCTCCCTTTTACTCGGTCCCCTCCACCATCTTTTTACTCTTCATGTCTCCAAAGGATACTTGATTAACTAGGCCTAAACCCATCATGAGGCTTGACCATTCTCCCTTTGTATGAACAAGTCCCCTAGCCCAATAATGGATGAGACTTTACAGTTTCTTAGTACCCAACCCAGTTGTCATATATTCACCAAACAATATTATAATGGTGATTATTGTACCAATAAACAATAACATTAAATAAACATGCATAATGCGAGAGAATGCATCTAAATACCCTCTCAAAGTTGTTTATATAACGAATATATCTAAATAATGGTCGTGCCATGCATATTGAGAGAGAGAGAGAGATTGGAATTTGTTGAGCTTGAGCCTCTCTAGGAGATCGGGCTTGCTACTAAAAATGGCTTCTTCAAGCTTAGAGGCCCGAAAATATTTCTTCCTGGTGCACTAATTTGAAAGGCAAAAATTTTAAATGTGCAGCCAAGACCAAGAGTCTAAGCTCTATGCACGCATAAGACCTCGTTTACCCTAGCTATGTCTAGAAGATTTATTATTTAACTAATATTTAATCATTTTCGTTTATCACAAAGGAGAATGAGAGAGAGGAGAGACTGGACACACGAGACAACTGTCTTCTTCCCACTCGCAATAGGGTGGAGTTCAAAAATTTGATCAGAGACATGGCGAAAATGATGAGACAGACATTCTGAGAGGCTTGATTAGGGATACATCTCAAACATGCTTTCGTACTTATACTCATATTGATGTAAAAATAAGAACGGAAGATTAACATAAAAATGCCGATATAATTTTATTTGCATTAAAACTCCTGACAAACATTAAAAAAAAAAAAAAAAGAACCATTCGACCTTCATCGCTGCAAGAGTGAATTTTCTTGAATTAACATTATTATTATTATTATTATATAACAAAAATAGTATAATAGTTAAAAACTTTAATTTACTTGAATTAACCTTATTATTATCTTTAATTGGCATCACTACACTGTTAAATTCTTGCGCATGACAACTCACGGATTATCATCTATTCAAATGTTTGATGAAAACGTTAAAAATCTAGTTTAAAATCTAGGATGTACAAAGGGTCCCCAATGTTAGTGCAGGCAAAAGCTAAAGCTTATATTATTGCCTTATGTCGGCACTCAACATTGTTAAGCGAGTTTATTGTCAAGATCGCTTATCGAATTAGAAGTAGACATGTGAGTAAATGTTGTATATTTTTTCAGATAAATGTTTTAAATATTTAAGAACATGAAATCCCAAATAATATTTGTGTAGAGAAAAATAATTTTATTAAGACATTAATTCCTTTTTCAGCTAGTGGGTTTTGTTCAAAAAAAATATATTAGAATATTTATAATGAAATGTTATCCTTGTTCAATTGGTATTAATTATTTTAAAAGCTTAAGTTTGTACACAGGCATATTGTCACGTCCCAAATCCACCCCCTCATTGGGGATTCATTAGTGATGACTATCCGTCTCTTGCTATGGCTTAGCTACTTATATGGGTAATATAGTTCATACCAAAATAACATTTCTTTTTTTATTTTAATCACTATATATATTATAAAGGTTTTCTATATATATAGAGTAACGGAAGGATTATAATTTTTTGGGCCACTTTTGTCTGAAACAAATATATTACAACAAAAGACATCACTCCATAATATAGTTATTATATACTTCTTTATCTTGGCTTCCTTCAAAGTCTATATATATATATATATATTTTTTTTTTTTTTTGTGAGTTTGACAACTTAGTGAGATTCGTGTGTGCATGTGTGAAAAACTCTATATAGTGTTGCAATTACTTGATTCAAAGAATTTGAGACTTATTCAACCGAATTGTCCTGCTTTCATCTTGTTCTAACCATTTTAAAGCAAGAGACGTAAATCACCGGAGAAACGTCAAAGAAAAAGTAAACATTTTTTATATATTAATAATACAACTCTGTTCAGATACAAACTCATAACAACAATATCTCACTGCTTTTTTTCTTTTAACTAAACTCCATAATCTGGTTTATTTACTGAGCCTTTGCTCGGTACTCGTTCATTTCTCCTTGTTTCATTCTCCGGCGATTCTCAAATTACTCTTCTATAATCTTTGAGAACCATTTCGTACTTTGCTTTTTCGTATTCCAACGATATGTTTTTTCTAATTAGTTCATCAACTTCACTTTCATATCTAGCCTTTCTATTTTCTAACAACAAGTTCTCTTCCCAATCAATCTATCCACTTCTGCTACTGTTTAACTATAGTACTTTTTCAAATATTCATCCTATTTTTCTTGACAATCAAAATTTTCTTTTAGTGCAAATGTATCCATCTCATACACATATTCTAATACAGCTAAATTTTCTTTATATCTATTATTTTCATGACAGGTTTCGAATAGTAGTCGTTTTTCTAACTTGTTTTCCCTTCTAGCTTCATTTAATTGTTACCAAAGATAGTTATATGTTTGTTGGCTATGATCTAATACCTGTCGTAATTCATCTATCGCCGTATTTTTTCTTACATTAGAAGATTCAACGACTTCTGACTCTTCATCATTGTCCTTTATTATGATATATGGAATATCATTATTTTCCTCAACAGCACTCTTTTCAGAAGGATTTTCTTCTATTGAAAATTGATCTCTTTCCGGATCTATTGTTACAAAATTTTTAACAATATTAGAAAATTTGTTGACGCAGAATTTCAATTTCACTATTCGGAATTTTTATGAATGAACAAAATTCATCTATAATAAACAAAACTCTGCCAATAATATACATCCTTTCTAAATTTGAGACTGAAATAGATGTGACCATTAGGTTTAAGCGAAATGTTCTAAGTTACGTTCAAACGATACAAAATGATTTGTCACTTAGATATGAATTTCAAAACATGACGGGTGCGCTTATGAATCTTAAAAAACAAATTTTGAGGATATTATGAGGTTTGAAGATTTGTTAAGGCATCATTTTTCCCACATTAAATCCATTACCTTATAAAATCTCTCTTTTATTCAGTGACCATTTGTTTAAAAGAGAATTATATTACATTTTTTTTTTGTTTTCATCACCGTCATTTAAACATATATTTTAATTAATTTAATTTAAATATTTATAAAAACTCTATTTAAAATAGACAACTATTTCAGTGTAATATTTTTCATTGATAATTTAATTTTTTTTTTTTTTGACAGAATAGCAATAGAAGCAAAAGGATGTATAAGAAAACATGGGCAAAGCCTAACTAGATCCGATTCGCCATCGTTCAAGACTTTTATTTCTCTAATTTTAGTTAGCTGCTTAGGTTTGTTTTCCATTGCTATTCAATTACGACTCGATATCGAATAAGGGGAAACGAGCTGTTTTTCATAAAAGGACGGTTTGAAGACGAAGTGAAATCCTAAATATTACTAGTCAAAATAACATGCCCACGACTCCATTTTTATTGAGTCAAAACATCTTTACCACAATCAAAAATCCTAAACAGGAGGATGGACACGTTTTTCACATCGAATGGAACATCATTATTTATTAACATGACACATACAACATCAGTGTTTGATTTCATGTGACAGGCCCCATCATAATGTTAGTGACGAAAAAAAATGAATTATTACTTTTTAAAAAATTTGAATATACAATTATATATTAAAATTCAAAAATTTAATTATGAATTTGATGCAAAGCATAGAAATTTGATTTTTTAACTTTTTTCATTTAATCTTAGATGGGGAAAAGAGATCTTAGCTCATTCAATGCAATGGGGTTTGTTACTCAATCAATACAAATAGTGTTCAATAAAGAAATAGAGGAACAGCAGTTTATTTTTCTTTCATTTTTATTTTTATTTTTTAATTTTCTCTCTCATTGTATGCTACTTGAAATACTTATCCAAATAAAAAACTATTCACCGAATAATTTAAAATAATATTTTCTCAATTTTTTATAAAATATCTATATCGGTTAATTACATAAAAGCAGAACAAATTCGATTTGAATCGAATTAATTTATTAAGAATAAAATTATTTCGATATCTATTTTTTTATATATAAAATTTAAATTTAAAATTTTATTTAAAATATATTAATGTTCGGTCGGTTACCGGATCAATCGGTCGGATCCAGGTTTGCAACATTGGAGGGCCCTGCGTCATGCGTGATATTGAGCGGATATTGAATAATTAGTGAAGAAAAGCCGTTTTCTCACTTGATTGAAGAATGCCCAAATTTCAATAGTCGAAGCAGATGCCCCTGGAGAATTATTTAATCGATCGGACGTGTAGACGGGGTATTCTTTTACCAAAATACCCTTGGTGCATTTTATGGAATACAAGATATATATATATATAGGATATTTTTAGCAACATAAGTAAATTTATATTTTGTGAGGAGTACATTTAGATAAAGACTCCAAATATTTAAAGTTTAAATTTCAAAATTTTAAAATGACGTCACTGTTGTGCACAATAGAGACAATCTGGTACAAATGTGGTGGTAGCATAGACAAATTTAACAATAGTCACTTGTTAAAATGACAATAATCTATACAATACTTAGATTAAGTGCTTGCAAGTACAGCAAAGAGGAACCTTAACAAAGCCAAATTGGGAAGGAAATAGTTGTAATATAAACAAAAATCAAGTTACATACCTGCAAGTAAATGTAGAACAAAAAGGGATTCCCAAAACCAAGAAGAGAAACTAGGCTACAGAGGGAAACCCATCAAGAAAGGCAACTCAATCAAGCAAACAAGGATACCCAAAGCTTGGAAAGGATACCAAACTAAGAAATACCTAACCAATGGAGAGTTATTGGATAAGAGTACTAAATTTTTTAATTAAATTTAAAATTTAAAAATAAAAAAAAAAATATATATATATATATATATATTTAAAGTAAATTTTTTTAAAAAAATATCTAAGATGTGTCTCCAAATCCCCTCTCAAAAACTCCATCTTAACCGCCAACCCTTATCAACATAGTTTAAGGGCAATTTTGTCCGTATAAATTGCCAACTTTTAAAAATATAATATATTTGTAAGTAAAGGATCACCTTTCCAACCCCCTGCCCACCTACCAAGAGTCATGTACCAAAATAACCCAAAAAAAAAAAAAATTTTAAAACAACCCCATCTAAAAAATATTTTCCCAAATAACCCAAATTTATCGGGAGTTGGAGACGCGACACACTGTGTCGCGTCTTCAACCCGTGACAACCCAGAGAGAGAGAGAGGAGAGAGAGAGAGGAGTCCGCGGGGGGAGGGAGAGAGGGGAGGAGAGCGGCGGGGGGTCCGCCGGGGGGAGGGGGCTGGCGGCGGGCGGCGAAGGGGGGAAGGAGAGAGAGAGGGAGGGCCAGGGGGGGCGGAGGGGGGAGGGAGAGAGAGAGGCAGGGCCGCGGGGGGGTGGAGGGGGGAAGGAGAGAGAGGGGAGGGGGCTGGCGACGGAGGGGGAAAGGAGAGAGAGAGGGAGGGCCGAGGGGGGGCGGAGGGCCGCGGGGGGCGGAGGGGGAGGAGAGCCGCTGTGTCTCTCTCCTCCCCCCTCCGCCCCCCGCGGCCCTCCCTCTCTCTCTCCCTCCCCCCTCCGCCCCCGCTGTGTCTCTCTCCTCCCCCCTCCGTCCCCCGCGGCCCTCCCTCTCTCTCTCTCCCTCCCCCCTCCGCCTCTCTCCCTCCCCCCTCCGCCCCCGCTGTGTCTCTCTCCTCCCCCCTCCTCCCCCCGCGGCCCTCCCTCTCTCTCTCCCTCCCCCCTCCGCCCCCCCGCGGCCCTCCCTCTCTCTCTTCTTCCCCCCTCTGCCGCCCGCCGCCAGCCCCCTCCCCTCTCTCTCTCCTTCCCCCTCCGCCCCCCCCCCCCCCGGCGGCCCTCCCTCTCTCCCTCCCTCCCCCCTCCGCCCCCCCCCCCCCGCGGCCCTCCCTCTCTCTCTCCTCCCCCCCCTCCGCCGCCCGCTGCCCGCCGCCCGCCGCCAGCCCCCTCCCCCCGGCGGACCCCCCGCCGCTCTCCTCTCCTCTCTCCCTCCCCCCGCGGACTCCTCTCTCTCTCTTCACTCTCTCTCTCTCTCCTCTCTCTCTCTGGGTTGTTGCGGGTTGAAGACGTGACACAGTGTGTCGCGTCTCCAACTCCCGATAAATTTGGGTTATTTAAGAAAATATTTTTCAGGTGGGGTTGTTTTAAAAAATATATTTTTTTTTTAGGTTATTTTGGTAGGTGACTCCACCTACCAAACCCACGAGCCCTTTTATATCGGCTAACAAAAGAAAGAGGCTAACATTCGAAACACACGTAAGAAAACGAGAATCTTGACAAATCAAACATAGGAAGCGTGAAGAAGATGGATACCTTCTTCATATCGCACGGATCGCCGATGATGTCGATTGACGAAACGGTGCCGGCGAGGAATTTCTTGCAAGCGTGGCAGCAAAGTGTTTGGACCCAAAAACCCAAATCCATTCTCATTATCTCCGGCCATTGGGACACCGATGTTCCTACTGTCAATCTCGTCCGACACAACGATACTATCTACGATTTCTATAACTTCCCCAAACCCATGTACCAGGTTTTCCTTTTCTCTCTGTTCCCATTTTAATCTTGGATTTATTTTCACAAATTTGGTCCCTCTATTCACTTTTCCGATTACTTGATTTTTTTTTCACTATTTCTATTTTTATATATTTTATTTTAGTAAATTATTTGATGCCCACAAGAAGAATCATCGTGGTCTGTGAAATTTGAAGTTGAGTTGATTTATAGTATTCTAAAACAAAATAATAATAATCATATTGTTCTTCAATTCTTAGAACTAGAGAGAATTTTTTGAAGCTTCTCATCTCAAATAATCAAAATTAAGAAGTCAACCATTGGAAACGATCTGTTCACGGGTCTGAAACCGGAGGTTCCAAGCCCAGGTCCTGTTCCGTTCGCGGTTCAATGGTTCCAATGCATTTCCGGTTCCCATTCATAAAGGGAGAATCGGGCCAGGAAATTCCGGTCCGATCAGTGCCGAGCGGTTCCAGTTTGGTTTATAGCCGAGCCGCCCGGTTGACCGGTCTACATGGAAGTAGGAATAAAATTGTCTCTCTATTTTTATTACAGCTACGTTCTTTTATAGGTTGTGAAGCAAGAAAAGTTTAACAAAGAGTGAAAAAGAAAAAAGAAAAACTCAATGATAAATTTGCAATAATTGAATAATATCTATTTATATGAGTAGTGATTATAAATTTCTCTATTTATTGGTATGGACAGTTTAATAATAAGTTTAATTTATAGTTATGTGAAAAAAGCTTAGTCTAACTAAATAAAATTTAAGAGTTACAGTATAAATTTTTTTAAAAATAGCAGTTCAAGTTATAATGATTATGATTTATTTATTAATAATATAATATATTTATCGTATAGTTTTAAATTTACTAATCTTCTATTAAATAAAAAGAATCGATTAATGGTGCTCCCACTAATTGCATTCTAGACAATTACTGGGCTTCGACTTGTGGCTTATGGAAGGTTTCTATCTATCTCTATTATTCCATAAGCCAGAAGAGGAAATTGCCTCACAGGAAAACCCCTAACCCCTCCGCCAAACTTCAGTCATGAGGACAGGTTTAACTTCCTATTGGGTTGTGTTTTTTCATATTTTAATATTTTGAAATACTTTTTTAGAAATTTGTAAAAAATGAAAGAAGGTAATTTTATTTTTTTGATGGCAGAGATTAGTTGCTCATTTCATGATTCAATAAAATGTATAGTAAATTGACTGCATATTTATTCTCTTATAGCATGCAAAGGATATTGAGGGCAAACTTTATATATTTTGTGAGTGTTCACGTAGACTTCTCAGTTACTCCCTCCGCCCAAATATGTCCCTCATTGATGAACTTGGTGTAATATTTTGTTAGTCGAAGAAAATACATAAATGTCTTTTAATCACAGACCTTTAACTTTGCAGTAATATGTTGTTGGATTCGGCCCTTATCTCAACTAAATTTGTATCTCATAATTTCTATAGTGAGAACCCAAATATGCGATGTCCTAACATCTTTTTAAATACTATCAGAAATAATTGATCTGTGATCAGGCCTCCAAGTCAAGGTTCGGTAAAGGGATTTATAATTTATGGAGGCTTTTGCTTCAGCAATTGAGAAAACTCTCATAATCTTAAGCTTTGGCCACTTGTTAGCTCTAATGTAGGCATGTAATCATAATTGATAAAAATGGAAATAGCATGTTTGAACAGTTCAAATATGTGTTTTCCAGGTCATTTTGATAAAGAAATACGAATGTCATGTAATTTAGTCAAGTGAAGCTTCTATAGTTTATCTCAACCACTTGATGTCGGTAAATTGGAAACTGATGTCAAGTTGCTAAACAATTTGGAAATGCCGTTGGTACAAATTAGAAAAATGGCCAAATTGGAAACAGATTTTTATTTATAAGAGTTCCAATTCATTAATCGTATTGTTGGCATTTCTTTTGACCTGTTCAATGAGGCTGATATGGTTTTAGAAGACAATGTTGCTACAGCTTTGTGTGGCATGAAAATATGGGCAGGCTGTGATGCCTCATGCTTTCAAAATGATCCAGAAATGTTCTTTAATGGACTAGATACTTATTTTTTTTGGGGGGGGGGGGGATGAGGGACTGGGAGGATATGGCTTTCCATCTTTATATATAAACCATGTGATATAGATAATTGTATGCAAAATGTTTTGTACAAGACTTGCATGTTAATTTTTGAACCTGTCTTCATCATAATCAGTTAGCATAATTTGTTGAGTTGAGATTGCCACTCAAGCTCTTCTTGCTGCGCTGGATAAGATTAAATTTATATCCGTTAGTACCCATTTCTTTGTGATTCTTTTGTCTTTCCAGCTCAAATATCCAGCTCCAGGGGCTCCGGAATTGGGGAAAAGAGTGGTAGAGTTGCTCAAGGAATCTGGTTTCAAACATGTTAAAGAAGATAAAAAGCGTGGTCTTGACCATGGTGCATGGGTCCCACTAATGTTCATGTACCCTGAAGCTAATATTCCAGTGTGTCAGCTCTCCATTCAGTTAAGCGGTGATGGAACTTATCACTATAATTTGGGCAAGGCGTTAGCCCCACTTAGAGAGGAAGGGGTTCTCATCATTGGGTCCGGAAGTGCAACTCACAACTTGAGGATGATTGGACCGAACAATGCTAAACCTCCTTCTTGGGCCTCAGAGTTTATTGACTGGCTGAATAAAGCTATCCTTGAGGGAAGGTAATTTCTACCCTAATAATTCATAATATACTTTTACATTATTTATCCTCCAACTAAGAATGTCGACCATGGGAGGCAGGGGCAGGGTAGGAGGGCAGCTAAAAGTCTTAGCAGTAACCTTAAATACTGTTAAAATCTTGTAGAGTGTTGTTTGCTCCTGAAAAAATTTAACCTTCGACCGTCCACCCCTGCATGTTGTATTTCGCTTTCCCCCCATCTAATATAAATTTCTAGTTTCCCAAAGTCAGTTGTAAATCTTTTATAAGATTTGCTTCCTACATGCATGTTGATATATTGCATAATGTCACTTATTGAATCCTTTGTCATCTTGGCATGAAGCCTAGGTTTTATGTCCTTAAACCTCTCAGTTGTCACTAAATATTAACAAACTTTGGCCTACTTGAGAATCCAAGATGTTGGATTTGAAATGATTAAGCTAGTTATAATCAAACCAAAATGACGGTCACTTTCCATATTGAGCCATGATATTCCATTTTTCAAGAAGATCGGAAAGCTTAAAAAAAAGGTGAATTCTATTTTGAAGAATTATTTTTACCTTCTCCTAGTGAGATTATTTTAACCCCACCTTGCCTAGATCCCTTTGCTAATTTTTTATTCTCCTTTTTCTATAGACTTTAGGTCATCTAAGGAATTGAAAAGAAAAGATTGTGCTGATTGTGGGTGATCTCTGTGATAGTGTCTTCCATAATATCCTATGAATTCCCTTTGATTGGATGTAATTCTTTCAGATTATTTTTTTGTGGTTAATTCTACTGCAATATCAGCAGTTGGTTATTATCATTTGATGAGTTATTTTTTTAATTTGTTTTCCACATTTTATGCTATCAACAGTTTTCATTGTCTAAAATGTATTGAAGTCCATGTATGCTACTTATCCATAAACGACAGCTAGCCTTCTCTTCTTCTTCAAAGAGAATGCCTTCACATGTATAAGCTTGTCTGTGCTTAACCTCCTCCTGGAACAATTCAGAAGTCCCATATGTGCAAAATTGTCATTTCATACTCTGTTATGTCTTTCCGTGTACAAAATAGATGTCAAGTAACTAATGGCAAATGGGCATGTGAGCCATCTGTTGGCCTTTTTCTTTCTTTCTTTCTTTCTTTCTTTTTTTTTTTTTCCTTTTTTCATGTGATCGTTCTACATGTTCTTCAGGATATACTTCTTTTCATCCTTCCCATTTAGTTTTGTATGGAGCTCAATGCTAAAAAATTTCCTTTTGTTGTGGGGAAAAGGAAAGATTTAATGTAGGCATGTAAATTGTTGTTGTCTTGCAGATATGAAGATGTGAATCACTACGAGGAGAGGACACCACATGCTAAACTAGCTCATCCATGGCCGGATCATTTCTACCCGTTGCATGTAGCAATGGGTGCCGCAGGAGAGAATGCAAAGGCGAAACTCATTCACAACAGTTGGACCAATGGTACTCTTTCTTATGCCTCTTACCAGTTCACACCTGCTGCCTGATCCGTGTACAACTAACATTTCTATGGTGGGGTAACATTATCCTGCGAAAATAAGTGGTGTCATCACAATTTATATGTTAATGAGTTGAGTTCAATTGAGAAAGTTTATTGCTCACATTCTTCTATATTTGTGAGGAGACACTTTTACTTGGGAGAATGGTTGGTGTGGTTTTGGTTTTAGCTTTGCCTTTTGATCTCTCCCCTTGTTAGGAAAGACGAGAATTTTACATTCCGTTAAAATTCGTGAGAACTTGGAGATAAGAAACTCTTTCCAGTTTGTTCGACATTCTTTGTTATAATTTTTAGAACTCAATCAAAATTGGAGTTGTTAAAAGTACCCAAAACAAGGTTTGCATCTGAGTATGTATTATTGAGGAGGCTTGTAGATTGAGGGGATGCTCCTGCTCTTGCGTCAACAATTTGCTATTGCTCTGGGGTATAGCAGCAGCCCAACTTGATACGACAACGGATGCTATTGTCAAATAATGACATCATTACAACCTAATTTCCTATAGGTTTTCTCCGAACCTATGAGTGATCAACATAGGTTTTATGCCACCCCCTTCATAACCATCAAAAGAAAATTCATAAAATACACGGCCAGGATAAACTTTTTTATTTTTCTTTATTTATATAGGAATACTCGAATTCAAATTATTTAAGAACAAATTAATTGTGTCAATTGAATTATAATTTATTGACTACAACGATAAACTTTGACGGTGAAATCATTTGTAACTACAGAAATTAGTGAATAGTATAAACTCTTTTAGAATGAAAATATAATTTTTGAAATTATAATTATTACTTTTAAAGGTCTCGTATGAATTCGAACTTGATTTTAATATTATTTCAAGGCCTACTAGAATACCCACGAATATTTCGGAATAATAATAAAAATTTAGTTATTTTTTAATTACCATAAAAAACTAAGTAAGCAGAGGGATGAGGAGATCTCCTGGCTGCGCGGTGCTTGGGCTCTGAAGGAGAGGGAGATTGAAGTGGATAGGGCAGCCAAGGCTGCCTTGCATGATAAAAATGAGGAGGTGGAGTGTTTGAAGGCTGACCTAGAGTTTGCACTTATATAGTGTGACACAGCCATCGTGGAGGTTGAGAGGTTGGAAGCTACAGAGAAAGGTCTTGAAGTAAGACTACAAGCTATGGAGAAGCTAGCAGAGGGGCGAGAGGAGAAAATAATTGAGTTTGAATAAATATAAGAGGGCCGCTGAGAAGCTACAGCAAGCCAAAGCTACTATCCACCGATCTGGGTTGGAGGAGAACTCAATAATGGTTACTGGTGGTGCTGGTTTCAAGGCTGATGCAAGTTCTCATGGTGCCGCTCTCTGAGCTAATTTCGAATTTCTGTGACAAAAGACTCTACCTCCTCCTCCACCTCCTTCATCCTTGTCCCTTTGTGCTTCGCTCTTTTCCTCTTCCTTTGTTATATTCTGTTTTGTGTACTTCGCCTCAGTTTATACGGGTCTCCTCCTTTTTGCTGTATGCATAATATTTGAATGAATGAATAAAGATTTCTAGTAATCTCATCTTCTTGTGTCTTCTTGTCTCAATTACATTCTTGTTGCATTACCGATAGAAAGACTTAGGCATTGAATTGTCTTTAGGTGCATTATAGCCTAGAGAGGGTTTTAGAACCCTTTTAGGTGTTGAAGCTAAGAGAAAAGGAGTCAGATTTTGTTTGCATGCTAGGATCTATAGAGCCAAGAAGTAATGAATGATGTCCTGTGAAGGCCACCATGAGAATTGAACTTAGAGTGGGGGTGCTAGGACTCATATAAGTTACAAAACCGAGAGAGTGGGCCGCATCTAGTGTTAGGACCTGTATGATGATACGTTTAAGGCATAGAGTCGGAACCATATGAAGCATAGAGCCACAAGAGTGGGCCGTGTCTAGCAGGTCGGGTGTTAAAACCCATTGATGACACATTTAAGGTGTAAAACTGAGAGAAAGTGTGTAAAAGCCATATGAGACATAGAGTCAAGAAAGTATGCCCCGTCTACTTGGTTGAGCGTTAGGACTCATATGATGACATGTCAACTCACTAAGTGAATAGGTCGACCCTTCAAGAGTTTTACCTTAGAAAATTAAGATCATTCAACCTATCATAACACTTAGATCGACTCACACAATCCAAAACCCACATCCAAAGCCCGTCTACTTGATCATCCGACCTAAGGACATGCACAAGTCAACCCATGGAATGAATAGGTCAACCTGAGCATTGTTTGACACTTGAATATCCTTGTTTAAGCTAACTGACCATTCAACCTACACATACTTGGAATGTTAAAAACTCAGAGTTGATCAACTTACTGAAAACTAAGTACTTGAAAATATAAGTATTTAAAATATAAAAAAAAATGAAAATTAAAAATGACAAATATTTGTTTCCTATATATTAATTAGGTTAAAATCTATTTTTTCAGAATTTTTCGAAATTGCTAACACTCCAAACAAAATTCATCCAAAGTAAGACCGAAAATCAAAACTGGAATTTTGTTTTTGAATAGAGAGTTGACTTTTTAATCTTTAAGAAATTAGGTTTTAAAACAATTTTTATTGAATTTAAATTAGGAGGATTTGCCCATTTATATATAATATCTTAAGTAAATGAAAATATAAAAACTAGACATTTACTTAAGTTATTATTACTGAGAAAATAAGGTCAAACCTGAGACCTATCAACTTGATCAAATGATCTGAGTAAATGAGGTCACATAGGTCAACCCATTGCTTACACAGGTCAACCTGAAGAATACTTAGTCCATAAAACATGTTTTCATACATGCTGTCGATCCAAGCCTAAAGAGAAATAAAGATCAGTATATATTGATCGACCCAAGGATTGCACATGTCAACCAAAACCTAGAAAAACCAGTTTACATCCACATTAAGTCAACCCTTAGAGTAGATATATCAACCTAAGGATGCATTGATACATAAACAAGGCTAAGTCTCAAACAGGTCGACCCATACATATCATCAGTCAACCTACCCTAATTGAAATCACATAACTTGTCGACCCATGCAAGGAGCAAGCCAACCCATTACATAGTTAAACTAAAGAAGGATATCTTAGATCGACCCATGCACACGAAGAAGTTGACCCAGGCAAGAGATTACATGTTCTTAAAAGGCACAAGGAACCTTAGGTTGACCCACTAAGAAGGACAGGTCAATCCATCTTTAGAGAACCTTTAAACGCATTGACCATAGTATGTGAACCAGTCGACCTAAACCTGAGTTACCTAGGAAAGAACACTTCAAGTCAACCCGCACATGAAACAAATTAACGGAGCTAAGACATTACATATAATACAAGGACATAAAACCTTAGGTCGACTCATAGGGATGAACAGGTCGAACTGCCTTATGGAAAACTTCATATAGGTTGACTACTTTGCTTGAACCTATCAACCTAAGCCTTCGTTATCTAGATTAGCTCACAACAAGTTGACCAGAGCACAAACACAGGTTGACCTACCTATGACTTAGGCTAGGAATCAACTTGACACTTCAATACATCATTCGACCTAACATTAATGAGCATTTGACCCAAAAGAACTACAAGGCGACCTAGGCTTTGGTTTATAAGAAAATTAACTCATAGGATGACCTAGGATTTTGAACAAGTCAGCCCTAAGACTTAAAGAGGTCAACCTAAAGACTTAACATGTCGACTTAGGCTTTAGATTAGAGAAACTTCACAACAGAAGTCGACCCATATCTTTGACATATTAACCGTAAAGCACTCATAGGTCAACCCATGGATATACATATGTCAACCTAAGCCTTGGATTATGAGATTCTCAACACACATGTTGACCCATAGTCAAATTTCACAGTTTTATCACCTAAGACATGTTGACTTGAGAGGATAAGACTATCGATTTAACAGTTGGTTTAACTAATAATTATAACATGGGTCGACCTGAGAGGACCAATATGTCGACCTAAATTAGATACACAAGCTAACCCAAAAAATATATATCTCAACCCATAATTAAACTCCATCATTTTCTCATCTTAACATGTCAACTCAAGAAATTCAAAGTGTCGACTAAACTTTGAATTAGCAAAAATTATCACATAAGTCGACATGAGATAGAGACATATTGACTTGGTAACTTTAATGAGCCGACCAAGAGAATAGGGACGCTGACCCACTAGTATGGTTTGTGTCTAAATGCTTAAACAATTTCAAAAGTAAGTTGACCCAAATAACTTTGTCATGTAGCCCCAATGATACCATAAGTCAAATCCTTAGTTGGTTAAATCTTCAAATGGCTAAAGCATGCATGATTAACTCGAAATAACCTTGCTTAACACATTACACAGTGTTTGGTTATGTGTTTGTTTAGACTAACGAAACTTATGCAGCAAAAGCAAGCAAAACAATTGGTTAACAGACTGTGGTGGCAAAAGTAAAGAGATAGAGAGCAATACACAAAATATTAAAATAAAATTGGTGGAGAGTATTTTTGAAAAACATTCATATTCACCAACCTCACAACAGCTCTCATCAATTCTCATATAAAGACCAAGGAAGGAAGACTCAAGAGGTAATGGATGAACGATAAACTATAGAATGCCAACCCAAATTGAATGCTCTGTTCCTTACATGAATATACTATGTTCTTCAATTGTTGCTACATCCGAGGACATTAATTGTCACGCTTTGACTCTTGAGTCAGAGCACGCGATCACGCGACAATCGCCATGCTACTCTCAAACATGTGTGAGCCCCACCCCATGTTCCAAAGTACCGCAAGGCATTCCAAAACTCCAATCATTTTCAAACAAGTGCAAATCACGCATAGGCTAGCACGTCATTTTCTTTTAATTTCAAATATCAAAAGGGCAGCCCGACCATCCAAATCCTACTAAAGAGATTCATATCAAATTCTATCAAAAACAATTCCTAAATAATTTCAAAGAAATAAAAATGAGACTCTCAATTTAAGTATGCAAATTGTATCCAAATCCCAAATCAAATAAATATAGTACAAAATAAGTTTCTAAAATAGTTATAAAATTTGCTTCCATCTGGTCCACTAAATATATCAAACCAAAAAAAAACTAGTACCGAAAGAGTCCAACAAAATAAACTTCTTAGAATCCAGCACTAGGCAATTAATAACTCTCAACAAGGCTTCTTTTGTAAAAATGAAAGTTGGAATACTGAGTATAAATAATATTCAATGAGTGATATGCATATTGTCAGTAAATAAAATTTGTATGATAAATATATCAAACATATATATTTCAAATTATCGTGTTATTCTCAAAATAATTCGATAATAAATAGATTTCTCAGTCACCATGATTCAATATCAAATTGCATCCAACAAGTTTGTATTTTCCAAATATGGGGTAACCAAAATTATTATGCTCTACAAAGGTCTACCACGACTTATGCGGAGCTACTATGGGGTTTTAGTAATTTAAATTCGTAAATACCCTAATCCTTGGCATTGGATATGATATTTCTTTGGCGGTATAATCAACTATCTTACGAACTTATTTATAAAATATGGCCATAAATGCATCACGCGTGCTTGGTTATATCTCATGGTCTATTAACTCTATCACGTCACCCCGTCAGGTTGTACTGTAAAAAGAAATGAATAGTCATTTTTTTGAGATTCAGTCTCTTCCCCCAACCAATCACATGCACTATTTCACAAAATTCATAATTTCATTTCGCGTGTCATCAATTTAATAATTACCTAATAATTGTCAATATAACAATGTATTTAATATTAATAAATTAACATGGCATATTTGTTCATTCAAAGCATATAGAATGCATAGGAGTTTAAAATTCAATTCTTGGAATATTTCACGCACATTTAAATATATAAATTCAAGTTTCAAAAATTATTTTGAAAATTTAATAAAAACATTTTCTTATTTAAGTACAAATATACAACCACTCACTTTTTGGGAGAATCAACACTCCTAATCCACAATCCAAAATTAGTAAACTCCTCTTAAACCTTCAATTATCTCAACCTAAGACAATACACATTATTTCACCATTAATCATAAATCGAATTTGGCATTAGTTGGCTTTCCCTAAATTTTTTTTCTAATATCATCAAATCTATATTCAATTTCTTTTAATAAATATCATAGATATAGAGAAACCATCTTTCATTTAATATTTCTCTCAATTTCATCATTACATAAACCCTAGGCCTAAACGCTCAAACTTAATTCTTTGAATCTTGACATAATAATTCAAAAATATGATAAAATAACTCAAATTTAGTTAAGAGGAGAAGATTACCTTAAATGGAGTCATCATCATTCTCAAGTCAATTTACACCAAAATCCTAAACTTTCCACTCTCTAAAATCTCAAATTTCAATATTAATTACAATTTCATACCAAGAATAACTCAATTATAAGTTAAGAGAGAAAAATTACTTCTACTGAAACCACCGATTACACCCCTTGTTAAATTACACCAAATTTTAAAATTTTCTCTCTCTAAAAAACTCACTTCTCTCACTAGACCCAACCTCTTGTTGGGATTTTAGAAATCTTAATATATGTGTTTTCCTTGAACTTGATTGCTCTTGGAGAGAGCTAAGACAGAGGGTAAGAAAGAAAGTGAGCGGAGAGAGAGAGAAAGGGAGAGGGGAATAGGTTCTCAGGTAAAAGAACAAGAAAATGGGGAGGAAGAGATAGAGTAAAATAAAAGTAGGGGTTTGACTTTTCTTCTATTCTTCTCTTTTTTTTTTTTTTTCAATATTACAACACTTAATCCTCTAGAAAGAAATTTTTTTTTTTTATACATAAAAAAAAGGTAGAGGTATTGTTTTTATATCAACTCTTCAATCTCTCAAGTTTCATTTTTCACTTACACATCAACCCTTCATGATCTTCTAGATTCATCCCATTGTGAGGTAAACTAGTAATTAAAATCACGAAAATAAATTTATAAACTGTTGAACAATCCCTTAGTAGAAACTCATTAAGAAGTTTGAGGGAAACATCAGCAAACTCACACAAGTGAGAAATCTCAAGAGGTTGATCAATGCTAGGAGCATCAATGGAAAGAATGAAATCGGAAGGGATTAAGACTAACATGAGTTTGTGTCCAAAACCTCTCTATCAAAAACCCTGTAATTTATAGTAAGAATACATCTGGTAAGAAGTATTGATGGGAATATCTTACATTTAGGGCTGGAGGTTGGCTTCGTAGGTGTTGCTGGATGTAGTTGAATGGTTTTACTTTGCAATAGAAACACGAAGGCATTATCCTTGCCATTCATAGTCATGACATAATCATATAACCAAGAATGACCTAATAGAATATGGAAACCATCTAAAAGAAAAACATCACAATAGATATTCTTAGAATATATATCAAAATATATGAGAATTCTATATATCTCAATCACAGGCAAAGTGGTGTTGTCCACCCAACCAATATGTTAAGCATCCAGTAGGGTTCCACTTTTCATTTCAACTTCTTAACAACATAATTGGACATCACATTTATAACACTACCTACATCTATTATAACCTAGCATATTCTTGTCCCGTATATAACAAATGTGTGAAAAATACTAGTATACTTTTGAC
This sequence comes from Dillenia suffruticosa, assembly GCA_033439265.1. Taxonomy (NCBI): domain Eukaryota; kingdom Viridiplantae; phylum Streptophyta; class Magnoliopsida; order Dilleniales; family Dilleniaceae; genus Dillenia; species Dillenia suffruticosa. The sequence goes on from JAVTVX010000027.1 coordinate 9,084,590, forward strand.
TTGTAATAGTAGACATAATACAACATATTATCTGTAACAAGAACTCATCGAATTCACCAAATCATACTCTTCATCATCAAAGGGGCTACTATAACAATGAAATTCACTTATGTTCCATCTACAAGTTCAAGAGGCTCGTGGCTTGAAATAAGGCCTCATTTAGACAACATGAAGCAAAAGGGGTCCCCTTCAATAGTCAAGCCACCAAGACGGGATTGGCTAGGGACTATCTCCTCAAAACAAGTATACCTCACTTTGGCATCAAAGATGACCCAAAAATAACTAGGTCTAGAAAATAAGACTAGAAAAGTGATGTCAAATTGAAGGACTATCCCTTATGTCAAGGGCTAGAAGATAGCACTAGGGCAAGAAGTTGAAGAAGATTACGTTTGTCGTGGCTCCCCAACTTGAAAAGTAACATGTCTAGGTTTAGAAATATTGAGAAATATCTAAAAATTTTCAAAGTAGTGTAACAGGTTTCAACTAACTAATCAATATTATCTAGTTCTACATGTTCCTTACTCTAATTACTTTAGACCTTTAGTGAATTTAATAACCATATCCTAAGGCGTTTCCTCACAAGCACGCCTAGACATGAACTCATAAAATTGACACCGGTGCTTATAATACTGCTCAACTATTGCTTAATATCCATCCGTTGAGCAAGGAGTTGCTTTCCAAAAGGAGGGTAGTAGACACTTCCCTTTATGTTTTTACTTCATATAGCTGAAAGAGTAACAAATTGTTGTCCTGAGCATTCTAAGGCATTTTGAATATTTCGACAATAACACTTAGCATCAAAAGTCAGCTTTATTTTGCAAAGAGAACTTGGTGGCTATCAGACATATCGTACACTCAAAATGGTCAGTCATTGCTACTAACTTGTCTAGGAAGAAATTACAAGTCATTCTACTGTCAAAATTAAATGCATCAATCTACTGTCAAACTTAAAAACATCTACTTTCACCCTAATTTTAAGACTTCTCTACCTAGTCATTTCCATTCGCTTTCTCAACCTCAGCTTCATTGCCTCCTTAGATATGTTAGTGAACCTAGCTTTCTTACTTCTATGATGAGATTCTAACTTCTTGTTTCCTACTCAAGCATCTGATATAAACAAAACCATTACATGTAAGAGTATCCACTCTTTCTAAACCACAAGGACAATTCAAACATACCAAAATTCTCTCTTTTTTTCCTAGTAATGGAAATAATTTGTCTCTATTCAGTAGGCATCATTAGACTATTAATGCAGATAGAATGTCTTCATCTTTAAGATACTACACATGGAAGGAAATCGGAAATTAGAGTTAATAAATGGCCATGATTGACCTTCTTTAATTCAAGTCCATACATCACTACATCACTTCAGCCTATCAACAATACACTTATGTATTCTACTTTCAAGGGTAAAATTGTTTGATTTAGATTAAATTCCTCTAAATCTGGATTCAGAGGTAATTTGTGTTAAATTATACAAATTGAATGAGAATTCTATACTATGAGCAGAACTAATGTCTGTTGACAAGAGCATGGATTAAGCATGGAAGACAAATACTTCAATGTATATTGATAAAGCAAAATAGGCCCAAGGTCTACTTAAATGGATCAATAAACACCCCAAGAAAAGTGATCCAAAAATTTATTAGCCTATGAGTTTATTATCTTACAAATCTTTTCATTTTGACATACCTCCGACAATCATTCACAAGGAAATTGCGCTTTATAAATGCGTACTCCTGCATAAGTTGAAATAAAAGTTCATGTAAGAACACTCGAGCTCTTAATTTTTCTTTATGTTAATTGGTAGAAACTAATTAGTCTCTTTCCTTCAAAGATCTTTCACCCTCAACCTTCTAATGTTGATAGTCATTTTCCTGAAACTGAAACCAAAGCTAGTCATTGATTCTCAATAGTGTTTATGGAAACCCGAAATATCTTCCGAAAATATTACTTGAATATCATGTTAGGGCACTTTAACCTATAGCTGCCACATGCAACAAGTCCACTTCAAACTTTTGAGAATCTTTTCAACCAGGTAGAGCCATTTCCTTATCAGTTGCCAGCCATGAGGTTAGACGTCCCATGTCATCCACAAAGCGTCCCCACTAAGAAGTATCATAAATTACTTAATACTTCGCACTCACCAACAAGTCGATATCAATAATTTGCAAAAGCCTAATCACAAGTCTCCCCCTTTTAAATGTCACAACTAAAGGGGATAACTAAACATTAGTATTAACAGATTGAGCTCAATTCTCTAGTTATCCACTAAGGCATTGCCAGTTCCAAAATACATAATTCTATTTCATGAATAGCATAAACTTTGACATGAGAAGAAGGAACAAATACCTCATCTTGGATGCAATTGGAGAAAAAAGGCAAAGATATACAAGCTAACACACCATACCAGGGGTAGTAGTTATAACTGCTAAATTGTAATAGATTCGTCATATTAGGAAATAATTAGGCCATTCCTTGAAATCAAAGGAGACACAATTAAATTGATCTTCTCATTAATTTATACTAATAAGGTAAAAATTTAGTCATTTAAAAGAGTAATGTACAAGAAGGTTATAAAATTCATCAAATGGTCAAATTTTGTAAATTTAACTTATGCAACAGGCAAAAACTCTTGTGTAAAATAGGATGGAGTGCAATCATAAAGAAGACATCATTTTTCACCTCATGTAAGTTGCATTTATGATCCCATTATTTCCAAAGAAAACAAATCCTTTCTAAACGATGAAGAGAAGACAGTACTTCATCTCCCAATACTAGTTCCAGATCACTCCTCCATCTAAAAGTTATTGAGAAAGATATATATATATATATATATACACACACACAAACAAAGAAATCTTTCATACTAGTAGTAAAACTAAGCAATTACTTACGGGGAATACTCAACACACTTCATATTCCTTTTATGATTGCACAAACAGTAAGCACTAATTGACTAAAACATTAAAGATAAATAAATGTTAGCAAAGGAAATAGAATGATTCAAAATAATAAAGGCCAACTTAATGAGAATCTAGAGAGGATTTGAGCTTTTCAAGAAGGTAGACTAGAACAAATATGAAGGATTCAAATAAAAAACTCAGGGAAATTTAGTCCAATCAAATTTTTATCACCATTTCTCATCTTTATCTAGAACCTTTGGAAATTACTTATAAACAATTTTCAAAACACAAAAACTATATCAGGAATAAGTGGTAGTTGAAAACATATTCCAAAATGTGTGTCTCTTCTTACCATATCTTTCCTTGATTTTTCTATTCTCAATTACCATCTTCCCTCTTATATTTAAGTTCAACCCCGATTCAAATCTTATAAACGAAGATTTCTCGGAGTTCACAAACTCTGAAACATGTGTAGGTAACTCTCTTAGCCCTGTCTCATACTTCACCACGTCTTATTCCCTTGTACTAATTTGAAAAATTATTCCTTCTTTTGGTCCCCATAGGACCAAAAGTAGTATTTCTATTTGAAAGTCTTAAGAAATTCTCCTCAAATAGGAGGAGTAGAAATTCTACATCGCATATTCTCTTAATGGAATGACCACCACCAACTTTTCATCAAGAGGGGTCAAGAGTCAGTTGGAGTATTTAACAAACTCCGTACTTACAAATGAGTTATTAACTCTAAAAATACTTATCATACCTAATAAAATAAACCATAAATATTTATCAAATCATAACACATATTCAGAAATATGACACTCAAAAGTATTTCATCATATATCTCAATCATAAACAATTTCATATTACTATACCAATAAAACATGTATGCCAAACTCCTAATATGAAAATATAGGTCCAACGGCCAAAATTACTGCTAAGATCCCCCACCATTTAGCCAAACTAGCCATAATCAAAAGAGGTCCTTGATCACAATCGAGTAACTATTTATCGAGCAATACATCACTCGGGTTGTAGAGGTACAGTGAGAGAAATCTCATTTGGATTTCTCATTTTTTGTCTAGAAAGATAACTTAACAAATAAAATAGAAATTAAACTAGAGGTTTTAAAAAAAGTATTCTTAATTTCCTAGAACTCATGGGAGACTTTCAAAATCATTTAAAACATTTTAAACATTAATCCATTTCAAAATAGTTTGAAAACAATTGAAAATCTTTAAAATAGTTGAGAAAATTTTCAAATGTTTTAACAGATTCTCAAATTGAAAATGTAAACTGATACCAATAAAATTGTCACACCCCGACTCTCGGGTCTGAACACGTGACAACCGCCGTACTACCCTAAAACATGTGTGAGCCCTACCCTGGGTTCCAAGATACTGCAAAGCATTCCGAAACTCTAATCATTTTTAAACAAGCACAAATCACCAATAAGACAACACGGCATTTTCTTTCAATTCCAAGTATAAAAGGGCCAAGTTGGCCAAACAAATCCTACTAAATGGATTCATATCAAATTCTATTAAAAACAATTCCCGAATAATTTTAAAAAAATAAAAAGGAAGTTCTGAATTTAAGTATGCAAAATAGTGTCTAAATCCCAAATCAAATAAATATAGTACAAAGTAGATTTTCAAAATAGTTACAACGTATGTCTCCATTTGGATCCACTAAATAACTCAAAAAAAAAAAACTAGTACTCAAAGAAGTCAAACAAAATAAATTTCACTACAAAAAACAGCCTTTTAGCCACAAATTTAGCGATAAAAATTTTAAAAAAATTCGTCGCTAAAAACATTAGCGACGAAAAATTTTTCGTCGCTAATAACGCGTCGCAAAAATTTAGCAACGAAAATTAGAAATCCGTCGTTAAATTTAACGACGAAAATTGAAATCCGTCGCTAAATTTAGCGACAAATAATTTTTCGTCGCTAAAATTCATCACAAACTTTAGCGACGAATTTTTTCCGTCGCGAAAATTCGTGGCTAAAACCGTATTTTTTTGTAGTGTTTCTTAGAATCTGGCGCTAGGCAACCAATAAGCCTTAACTAAGTTTCATCTATAAAAGTAAACGTAGGATGGGTGACTATAAGTAATACTCGGTGAATAATATGTATGTTGTACATAAATAATATTTGTGTGGTAGATATATCAAATATATATATATTTCAAATTATTGTTTCATTCTTAAAATCATTCAATAATAAATAGATTTTTCAATTATCATATTCAATATCAAATTATATCCAACAAGTTCATATTTTTCAAATATGTGGTAACCAAAATTATTGTTTCCGACAAAAATCTACCACGACCAAGGGCGGGACTATCAAAGGGTTTTAGTAATTTAAATTCGCAAATACACTTATCTTTGATATTGGATGTATTATTTTATTAGTGGTACAACCAACTATCACTACTAGAAAATGAGTTTTCAACGACGGAAAAATCCATCTCTGAAAGTCCATTTTTCGTTGCTGAAGAGTATTAGCAACAGATTTTTTCCGTCGTAAAATCTATCGCTAATACTTACCCTACTAAATATCAGTAACGGAAAAAATCCATCACTAAAAAGAAAAATAAAAAAAAAATTAGCGACGGACCGGAGTCCATTGCTGATTTTAGGAGTACTAAAAAAAATTACATTTTGCTCCCAGGCTGCGCTAGGACCCGCCACCCACGGCCCGACCCGCCACCCACGATGTTTAATATTTGAGAAATGCGTTTGCTCACCTTCAAACCCGGACATTGCAAAAATCTCATAAGTGACCCAACCACCATGCCGTCAAAGTGATCTATCCATATTAACTTTTTTTTACTTATTATATATATCTCATATTTTTGATAATAATAAAATTATATAAAATTATAAAATAATGAAATAATTTTATTTTAGATTAAAATAAAATAATAAAAAAAATTAAAAAATAAAATAATATTATCCTTTTACAAAATAAAATAAAAATTAAAAAAATTATATTAAATAAAATTTAAAAAAAATCCGTCGCTAATCCGTCGGTAATACGTCACTAATTTTTTTGTCAGTAATCCGTCGCTAATTTTTTTATCGGTAATCCGTCGGTAATTTGTCGCTAAAATTTTTATCGGTAATCTGTCGGTAAAATTTTTGTTGGTAATCCGTCGCTGATAAATTTATAAAAAATTTAAAAAAACTTAAAATTAAAAAATTAAAAAAAATTAAAAAAAATTAAAAAAAATTAAAAAAAATTAAAAAAAATTAAAAAAAAATTTTAAAAATTATACAAAATCTGTCACTAATCCGTCAGTAATCTGTCGGTAAATTTCCTTCGGTAATCCGTCGCAATTCCGTCACTATTACCGACGGAAAAAATCCGTCGGTAATTTTTCGTCGGTGAAAGTCAAATTTCTAGTAGTGTATATCATGAGTTTATTTATAATATCTGACCATGAATGCATCATACGTACTCGGTTACATCCCATGGTCTACTAACCCTAACACGTCACTTCGTGAGGTCATGCTATGAAGGGAAATGACTAGTCATTTTTTGGGATTCGGTCTCTTCCCCCAAAGTCAATCATGCACTATTTCATAAAATTCATAACTTCATTTCATGTGTCATCAAATTAACATTTGTTCAATAGTAGTCAATATAATAATATATTCAATATCAATAAATCAACAAAATACGTTTATTCATTCAAAACATATAGAGCGAATAAGAGTTCAAAATTCAATTTTTTGAATATTCCACAAACACTAAAACACATAAATTCAAGTTTCGAAAATCATTTAAAAAATTTAATAAAAACATTTTTCTTATTTAAGTGTAACCACTCATCTCTTGGGAGAGTTAGTACTCCCGATCCATAATCCAAAACGAAGTTAACTTTTCTTAAACTTTCAGTTATGTCAACCTAAGACAATATACGTCATTTTACCATTAATCATAAATCGAATTTGGGGTTATTTAAATTTTCCCTAAATCTTCTTAATCCAAGATTTTTAACATCATCAAATCTATATTCAATTTCTTCTAATAAATATCATAAATTTAGGAAAACTATCTTCCATTTAACATTTCTCTCAATTTCATTATTATATAAACTATAAGTCTAAACCCTCCAAACTTAATCCTTTCAATCTCGACATAATAATTCAAAGACATGATAAAATAACTCAAATTTAGTTAAGATGAGAAGATTATCTTAAATGGAGTCACTAATTTCGTTGTCAAGTCAAGTTACACTAAGACCATAAACTTTCTTCTTTGCAAAATCTCAAAATTCACCAACAATTGCAATTTCATATAAAAACAACTCAATTATAAGTTAAGATAAAAAAATTAGCTCTATTGGAACCACTGATTGCACCTCTTGTTGAATTACACCAAAATCCTAAGTATTTCTCTCTATAGAAAACTCACTTCTCTTACTAGATCCAAACTCCAATAGTTTTGTTGAGAGTTTTAAAAGCCTCAATATGTTGGATTTTTTGCTTGAACTTGATTGCTCTTGGAGAGAGTAAAGAGAGAGGGCGAGAGAGGAAGTGAGCCGAGATGGAGAGAGTGGGAGAGGGGAATGTGTTCTCGGGTAAAAGAATGAGAAAGTGGGGGAGGATGAGAGAGAGAAAAATAAAAGTGGGGGTTTGACTTTTTCCTCTTCTCCTTTCCTTTTTTTTTGTTTTTCAGTTTTACAAGACACCTCAATTATTTGAAAAATTGGGGCAACTATCTACTCGATCTAGCATTGCCATATTTGCGCTCGGTTGGTTGATCTCTGGAGTGGGGGAGCATCACTGAAAGTAAGGGGGTGTTCATACTATATATGGAGGATTATTCCATTTGCTTGGTAACTCGCAACTTATGGCTCATTCAGTTCGTTTGTTCGGCTGCAATATGTGGGCCCCCAGGGGAAGTGATCTTCCCACTCTTTGTTCACAAACCTTTGGAGTTTGCTATCTTGAGCCAAAACCTGAAGCTCATCCTTCAAATTTTGGTATTCATCTATTAGGTGGTTGTAATCCCTATGAAAGTGATAATACTAAGTCTTATCCTTCTTATAATCATCTCCCATTGGACAAGGGGGCCATCTAACATAAGATTTGTTCCTAATTTGCTTCAATATTTGGGTAGGCATGTAGTTCATAGGAGTGTAGTTGTTAAAAACTTGCGATAAGGTAGAGGTTCAGGTTTGCTTCTCTTGGGCGAGCGTCACCGAGGGGTGTGATTGCACTTGTTTCTTCCAATTTTGCATCGGTGTCTATCAAATGGCTAAACTTTTTCTACAACAATGAACTTATTTGATCGGGCATAGAATTCATGGATGGTTGCTGAAGGGTTTTGTGGTTGAGATCTCTATTCGTAAGTGCCGAACCCAATAAGTAGTGCTACCAAAGTGATTGAATAGTTCAAGTCTGAGACTTTCATCATCTCGGTCTTTAGCTTCTCGAGAACGTCTTTCAAGAGCTTGTCGTCTCTTTGTCACAACGTTATGAGGAAGGTAGATTTCCTCTTAACTCCCCGACTGGTCACAATGTAGGTTTCAAACTGTTGTCAGAGTTGTGAGAAGCTCCTAATGTGAGTGGGGAAGTGAGATGAAACATGTTAGAGTATTGCCTTTCAAGGTTGTGGGGAAATACTTACACATAGCTGCATCTGACATGTCCCTTGAAATCATCACTGTCATGAAATGAGCCACATAATCTTGAGGGTCAGTAGTGCTGTCATACCTCTCCATAGGGGGAAGGAGTACATCTTATGGCATCAGCTCGATAGAAATTTTTGGATCAAAATATGAGAGACCAGTGGCATATTGGGTGGTATCATCTCTCCCTATGCTAGTGCATTTGAGTTCCGCGGCCACGAGTTCTTTAACTTGTTTTTTCAAGTCGTCTGGATCATGTTGAGCAGTTATCAAGAGCTCACAGTACCTTCAAGGTTGAAACCTACGCAAGCGCGAGTGCCCTAATCATCAGAAGGAGGATGAAGTTTCTTGTCTAAATGCACAACTAAGTTCTTCTAATTACTTGCTCATGCCCTGTATCTTTGATTCAATCATCTCCATTTGGAAGTGGTTGACTCTATTAGGAAAGGTTGCAATAGGGGGTAAAGTCAGCTGGCTTTGAAGTTAGGCAATGGGCGGTTGGGACTCTCCCTAGGAGGGTGGTTTCATCTAGTGCTATGACCAAATGATGGAAGTATCTGATTGACTAATGTGAGCTGTTGGTAGAGAAGGGTCCATGGGGTTGGTTGTTTGTCTTCCTACTATAGACATTGCTTTCGAGGTATTTTCGTTCTTCCTTTTGAGGGGGCATAGCTACTGAAAAGGCAATGAACTAGGGCATGAAGTATGCTTGACTAAAAAAAGTCCGTTCCCATAAACGACGCCAATTTGTTGAATGTGGATTTTACTTCGCAGATAAATCCTCTGCTGACCGAAATAGGGAACTGGTACTGATGAGTCTTCTAGACCTTTGTGAATAGAGAGACCTACAAATACCTATCTGAGGTAATTCGGGAGAGAAAATTCCAACACTCAAGTCAGAAAGAAAGTGAGAGAGAAAGACAACAGACTAAGTTGAGCCGTAGAATAGCTCTACGTCCTCTGTGTGATGTGTGTATATAGAGTTATGTAATGTACATGGCGAATAACATATGCTTGGTATATATTATATGTGCATGTATGGTAAATCTCTTATTTGAGGGTATATAAACCCTAAATTTCTTATGAAGAGATCGCTGGAATCATCCGAGTTATGGGAATTGTAGTAAAAAATCTTTAAAAAATTTAGAATTCAATAGATTAAGAAAAATTCAAATTGTTACAGAAATTCTCTATCTCATAAGGAGAGATTACAAAGATTTTATTCTTTATTGAAAGAGATTACTTCCAATATTAGGGAGAGATTTAAATTTTAAGTGATCATAATCTTAATTTGTTAGGCAGAGACGTCACTCAATGGGAGATCACTCGGGAGTAGCCAATAAAGGGGGCATAGAAAGGGTTTAATTGAGTAATGATCTAAAGACAGAAGCAAGAGTGTTTGTCCGAGAGAGTATTCGGTCATTTTATATTTAACACTATACACCTTTTGTATAGATTTAATGAAATAGGTTTATAATTTATGCCATATGGATTTGTTCTTATAAATTTATTATAATATGCTTATTAATTAATCATATATAGACTTATTAAATTCATTTTAATTGTTTTGAGTTGAGTTGTTAAAATAAGTTTGCAAACTTATCCTACTTGCAATTGTTACCATGACTTTATTGTAATATATTTATCAATTAATTTTATACAGAACTATTTGGTTAAATTTTATAATGATTTTTAATATATTTATGAATTTATATTTTATAGACTTATTACAATAAATTTTTTGTAATAATTTTTTTTATTAATCTAATATACAGTTTTTAAATTAATTGACATCATACAGATTTCTTACAATAGGTTTAAATGATATTAATAATTAAATAAAATGATTTATTTTATTATATTATTTTTAAAAAAAGTAAATTATGTATACTTATATATATTAATAGAATACATACCACAAATTAGGTGGTGTTGGGTTCAATTAACATGAGCTGTACTTGTGACCTAAAAAACTATAAATGCAGTGAATCCAAATATCATGTTTGGTTAATAATGGGGATGGTTGGCCTCAATTGATGATGATGATGGTCCATGAATGTGATCTGTTCGGCTGACTATAAGAGGCTGGGTCATATCTCACTCTCTCTCTCTCTCTCTCTCTCTCTCTCTCTCTCTCACTCTCTCTGTGTGCAAGTGCAGGCTCATTAATGGACACCTTTTTCATATCTCATGGGTCGCCGTTAGTGGCCATAGACGACACAATACCGGCGAGGCAGTTCTTAAAATCGTGGCAGCATGAAATTTGGACTCAAAGGCCGAAAGCCATACTCGTTGTTTCGGCCCATTGGGACACCGACGAGCCCTTTGTCAATGTTGTCCAACACAACAACACCATCTATGATTTGGGTTTCTATGACTATCCCCAATCCCTCTACCAGGTCTCAACATGCTCCATCTCCATCTCTCTCTCTCTCTCTCTCTCTCTCTCTCTCTCTCTCTCTAGTAAAAGGTCAAAGAATAATTCGCTTTGTATTGTATTGCTAGTGGGATTTAATTTCATTTTATTTAGATCACTAATCAGATAGATTAAATAAATTAATATTATGAATTAATTCAGATTAACATATTTGGATTAATTTTATATATTTGTTTGATTTAATTAAAAATTAATCGATATATAAATTAATCGATATATATATATATATATATATGTAAACCACCGTACTAAATTTGATTCTTAACATCTTGCATTACTCTCTTGACTAGGTTTATTACATCTTATGCATGTTAAGATGTCTTATTATGGACTTTTTTATGAGATTTTATGAAATTTTAATCGTCAATTACTAGTTCAAAATATTCTTATCTATGTTTTTTTTTTTTTTTTTACTTGAGTTACTTTAACTATAAAAATGTGAAGGCACTATAACAAGGCACAATTGGATGTGGGGTTGAATACCTTTAAGCATGATCGAGATTCGACTTCCGCTGGGAGTATCGGGTTCTCATGTGTATGGAGCATTTTCCGTTGGGAAACCCACCCTCTGAAAGAAACTACTGTAACAATCGGTTCAGATTAATTAGGACGAAATCTCGAATATCAGGCAGTGTTCAAAACATGAGAAAAAAAAAGAAGGCACATGCGAAAGGCAAATCAATCGGTGGTAGAATATAATATTTTAATTTGCAAGGGCACCGAGAGGATAAAAATTAGAATTTTTTGAATTATTTTAAATATTTTTAATAGTATTTTATATGCCTTTTTATGGCCTTTCTAAATCGGTAACAAGTGTATATAATAATTTTTTTCCCAAAATTTAAAAGGGCATTTGTTGTATCATAATTAGTCATAAATATTTATGTCCTTTTTTCAAAACACCAATTTGAGGAAAATATTTTTTATCTTTTTTCTTTTTAATATATACCACAATATATCCCATTTACTACATGAAAATATTGAAATATACTAAATAAAATTATTTTTTTGGCCAGTACATTAATATAAAAATTTTGTGTTTTTAAAATATGGAATAATAGCTCAAGTACCCAGCGCCGGGAGCACCGGAATTGGCAAAGAGAGTGAAGGAGTTGCTGATGAAATCAGGATTCAAAAATGTAGGAGAAGATAGAAATCGGGGGCTTGATCATGGGGCATGGGTGCCTCTCATTCTCATGCACCCGGAGGCTGACATCCCCGTGTGCCAGCTTTCCATCCAATCCAATGAAGACGCTACTCATCACTATAACATGGGAAAGGCTCTGGCCCCTCTCCGAGATGAGGGTGTTCTTATTCTTGGCTCCGGTAGTGTCACTCACAATTTGAGCAACGTTCCTCGCAACATTCCTGGAAAAGACAATTGTTGCGGTGGCGCTGTAGCTCCTTGGGCCTTAGAGTTTGATTCTTGGCTCAAAGATGCTCTGCTTGATGGAAGGTAAGTAATTTCAGCAAATGCTCCTGAACTCCGTTATATTATATTTCGTATCTTAATATTTTTATTTGTCTAATATAAATTATTCATTTCCTTTGCAATTATTTATTTGTCACAAACTCAATTTTTTTGACATTTTTGATTTGGTATATATATGTGAAGGTATGACGATGTAAATCACTATGAAGAGAACGCCCCATTTGCGAAAATGGCCCATCCATGGCCTGACCACTTGCACCCATTGCATGTAGCAATGGGCGCTGCAGGAGAAAATGCAAAGGCGAAACTCATTCACCACAGCTGGACCTATGGCACTCTTTCCTATGCCTCTTACCAATTCACTCCCTCCAGCCCGATATGAATGATGAAACAATCCATGAGTCATTTGTACAACTTGCAATTTGAGCGGACACACCTTTTTTGAAAGTGGCTGAATGGATATTTGACCTCTCAAACTTATTGTGAAAGTTTAATATTGTTACTCTTATGCCCAAATTTTAATTTATTCTGTGATGGCTTAGAATAAGATGTGTGATGTTCTAATATTTTAAACATATGGTTTTATTTTTAATTGCTACTAAAAAAATACCATCACCGCTCCGGATTGTGACACCGAATGAAGAAAATCATGTTGTAATATGTGGAACGGAAGAAAACAATTAATTTCTAAAAGTTAGGCAAAAGATATAAAATATAGTATAGCATAGAATATGACATAATATATTATAGAATCATTTTAATGCAATTATGAATATAATAGGGAAAACTAAGAACATTTATTAAAATTAGTCTATTGTCAATGAGTTTCAATTTAAATAATACAAATCACTCTTCACTTCTCTTATAATAAACTAGAATTCAAATGAGTTAAAAAAAATTAAAATTAGCCCATTAAGCCCAAATGACTATCAATCATCTCCGGGATAATCAAATCAAATCAACACTCCATGTCCACTACTAACAAAGTCTCTGACTATATCTTAATAGAATGGTCACACGCCGTCGTAGACTCAGCTGGCCGTAGATCATCGTACACCCAATCAAATAGCTTTCTAAATAATTTTTATTTTTGTTATATCCATTGTTGTTTGAAATTATATTTTAATTAATTTGGTTTAAAATTTATAATGATCGATTAAGGGGGCTATCATCCGAATATAATTTTTTGCATACCCAATTCACAAGTCGAATTTATAAACTTGGTTAAGAAATCTAACGTCACATTCTACTAAACTAACTGTCCGTTGATCTTTCTAAATAAAATTTGAATCGATTGATACATGAAATACAACGTATTTTCAAATATCACAAGAGTGTACCTTACCTATAATATATACATAAGAATCAAAATATCATTGATATGACACATGTCATATTAACAATTCACTTAAATATATCATATTATATCAAATACAGAAATTCAAACTATATATCATATCATGCTAAATCAGTATTTAACAATTGTATCAGTATTATTATTGATAAATAAATAGATTCAATTGTAACTTTTTTTAGAAATTTGAATTCTTAGTTGTAGTATTTTTGAAATTTAAGAATTTAATCGTAATTCGGTGATTCAAGGATTTGATAAGTGTGATTTCATGAGTTAAAAGAAAAGAAAAAAGAGGCATTATTACCATCGGAGATGATAGCGGGTCAAAGATGAAGGACTTCCGGGTTGACCCGATTCGATCTCATTTGACCCGTCTCCCTCCACTACAGTGCAGTATTAACTCTAATCAATCCACTCCTTTTCTCTCTCCCACTCCCAAAACCCTAAAAACGGATTAATTTCCCTATCTCTTTTTATCTCTGCAAATTCTCTCTCTCTCAATCATGGGTTCCGGTGAGATTCCTATTCCTTCTCCTTCTTTTCGATCTCATGCCTTTTTCTATCTATTACATTTGATTTATGGTGTCTCTGTCGTGATTTTAATCGATGAAAAATTGAAATTGCGGATTGTAAATTGTGGTTAGATGCAGACATGGAGGATTATGGGTTTGAGTACTCAGAGGAAGAGCCGGAGGAGCAAGATGTCGACATTGAAAACCAATATTACAATTCTAAAGGTACTCTCACTTTGTTATTTCCTTTAAAGTTTTTATATGATTTTTTTTTTCTTTTTTCGATTATGTGATTATCAGTGTGGGTTCTGTAAACATGAACATCAACTTCAAAAAGCTTTCAATTTCTTACAACCTTCAGCAAGACTTGGTGTCAGTGACAATTGGGTCATGTTCAAATCGACTTCATAGAAGAGGAATTGTTTGTGTGGTGATTTTCAAGTATTTCCTGTTTGAATGTTCTTCAAATATATTATTTTTATTCTCCGAAGGGCATAAAAATTTTCTGTGCTCTTGTATTACATCACCCCTTTCGCTGTATGCAAGTCTCTTCTAATACTTCATCATTGGCATGTTTTTGTAAACCCGTGTATCTTATATAAATTAATAAACCTCCTTTTCCCTCAAGTGATCCACCTTTGTCCAAAACCTAAAGTAGAAGGCTACGGCTTCTATATGGTCAAAGCAATTTTATATAATGTTACGAATAAAGGGGAAATAGAAAAAAGAAAAAGAAAAGCAATTGAAAAATGACGCTGTGGATAGCAATCAGCATTTGAGTTCAATTGTCCAGTAAATTTTGGAAGTGCTATGTGCTTGGATTGATAACATAGCAACAATAACCCAATGGTAAATGTGTAATGACGCACTTACTTCTACAAGGGTATGGAAGGGTCCCGGTAGCATAAAGAGACACGATCGTGAAACTCAATATAACTTTGATCATTCATAGCTGTGACTTACTCTGTCTGCTACCACAAGGTAAATCTAAAAAAATTTTCATTTTTATACTTTATTCTCACACCTCAAAAGAATGTGCTCCTTGTGTGTGCACCTGGAAGGAGGGAAGGGAGGAGGGTTAGGCATAGCCTAGCAAGTAATATCATTATATAACTTATATCAACAGTGGATTACTTATACAGACAACAACGCAATGAGAAAAGCTTGCCATATGTGGAATATACCCTCATCTTGCTCACAACATTAGAAAAATATGCAGAACCTCCGCAAAACACATATCTTAGTTCACCCAAAGGAGTGCCATGAGAAGTACAAGCACATAAATGCCATATTGAGGTCTCTCTATCACGTATTAGCACATGAATCTCATAAAGCGCATCAAAACCTTAAAATTTTCAATTGTTTTTAAACCTTTTAAACAAAGTATCGAATATCTCCTGATTCTTAACTACCCTTGTAACCTCTAGTCATGCAACCAGTTTATGAGAATCAAGCATTATTATCACTTAGTAAAAGTAACACCCTCAGAACTACATAATCACCTAAATAAACAAGCATGTTATTTAAAGGTGTAATGTAAATCAATATGAATAATGAAACAATATCTTTACCTCTTGATAACATTAATCAACCCAAATTTCAAGTTTTCTCACACAAGCACCTAGATTCTTTTGCTGCAAGTCCACCACTTCGACTTTCGTTGTTGCTTAAAACATTGTGAGGAGAACTATTTTTTTTTTTTTGGGTGATAGAAGAACTTAATGAAACTAGTCAAGGAGAGTTTTAGGGAGAGTAAAGTGTGTAACAGAGAAAGAGCACATTTGGGCTTGTATATACATTTGAGGTTTATGCGTCAACAAGCTACCAGGTGAGAAATAGGTTAGATGTCACATGTCTAGCTAGGTGAAATGACATTGTGGAGCGGTGGAGAGAATTAATGAGGTGACGACACCCCTCCCGGAGATGTCAATATAAAGCATGAGGCCACGATTGTTCAAACACGAGTTGTCATGAGTGTGGTGGGGTTGTCGCATTTTATGAAGATGGCATAAGGCCAGGATGTGACAAATGGGTAGTGTTCACTCAGGTTAAATTGACAATGCTTATGATGGACATTTTGCATTCTATTAGTTGTGTCTCTTCAACTAGGAAGGTATAGCAACAAAGCTATTCTTTAATGAGTGCGTTAGTTATTTGTACTATCTTATGACTGCCTATGAATTGCTGTCCTACTCCGCTTTTTGGCCGAGTATGCTGCATTCTAGATGCATTGCCATTCTCTTCAACTGATGGAAACATTACAAAACTTGTCAACTGATCTTCTTATGCTGCATCTATATTGTATCTATAGACATTTCACCCTCCTTACTATCCTCTCAGCTTCCCAATTGTTATGAAACAAAGTTGAGAGCCTTATCGCTGTACCCATTATTTCAAACACATACTTATGCATGCGAAGGTAAAGGCTTTTTGTAATGACCATATCCTGTCATTTTTCTCGAGCTTAAATTTTGGTCTAATTCTTGCACTATGAAGCACTACATAGGTAGAAGAAAATTCTTGAACAGCTGCTTGCACTTGATTTGCTTAATTTTAATCATCTTTGGCTAAAATTTACTCTTTCATGTTGTTCATTTGCTATATGTATTGGACTTATCTTTATCAATGTCGTTTTGTTCTACGAAATCTGAACACATTTAAACAGTTGACTCTTTAAGAAACATCGTCCACTGCTCCTCTGCTCCTTGCTTGTGACATTAAGTACCATATCAATGCTGATATTTACCCTAAAGTTTCCCACTAACACTTCTTTGTCCATCTTCTGTATCTGTAATAGCATCAGGAAGTTAAGTTTCTTATTACCTTTCATGCAAGAAAGAAGGTATCTCATCACTTTCAAGAGATTGCGTTCAAGAAAATTGAAGTTGAATCATCATATCACTGCTTAAAATTTGAATGCTGTACATTCCAGTGCGGACTAAGATTTATATTCTTAAGAATGGCATTTGTAAGCAGTTAAGTTTCGTGCATGAAAGAAACCCTGTTATTTAGGGAGAGAATTTGATAAGAGGTATGCGTGCAGCAAGAGCTAGAGTGCACAGTGGTTATCATTTTGGCTAGTTTTTATCTTCATTTTATAATGCTCTGGTGTTCATGCAGAAGGATGATTCTTGTTCTATAATGTAGTTTAATTATAGGGAAGCCCTTGTCTTGGTTTTTCTCTTTGCTGGATTTTGGCCATTCCTTTCATCCTCCTTGTAAACCTGATAGGAGGACTCGGAGTCTTTGTAACTGGAGTATGTTCCTGTTATTCCTATTTTGTCATATTATCCAGAGTTCAGGTGATCCTCATGCCTTGTCGTGTTTTCGCTCTTTACTGGATTTTGATCATTCGTTTCATCCTCCTTATAATCTAGCAGGACTTGGAGTCTTCATATTTCTGAGTATTTTCCTGGACCTTCTGTTTTACTCATCTTATCCTGAATCCAAGCTGTCCCCATTTTTGACTGTGGACACCAGTAGGAGAATTAAGATAGATAAAAGCTTTTGTTTGACCAATGATGCTTAATAGGATAGATACAAATAATTTAATGAAATTAGGATACCCAAGTAGTTTTTATTATTGGAAGGGATGTGTTGTGTTACCAATATGAAATGACAAGTAATTATTTTGAATTACACAGTTTTGTGTTCGCTACGGAATCTTTAGGGCTCCACTTATTTCATGGAAAATAAGTCATTTTTTCATGATTGGGTGCAAATAGAAAATTTGGTCAAAGTAAAGAGGATGTAGTCAATATAAAAGTTGGTCTTGATTTGACGAAAACAATTTCCTCTTTCTGAAACTGAAAGTCATCCTTTGGACAATTTGCATATGACTTGGACTAACATCACCAAACCGCAGTTTTCCTCTCCCTTTCCCTTCCTTACACTCTCTCCTTTCTTTCGCTTGCATGATGTCAACTTTAAGGGATTCCTAGGTCATATTAAAATCCCCCAACAAAAACCACCATCTGCAGTGTTCTTGTGATTCCAGCTTTTAGGTCAAGATGGGTTTGTTTTGTGGAATGTTTTTGAGATGGATTTGGGGAAGTGGGAGCAAATGATGACTTTGGGAAGAAAATTCAGGTATGATGATGAAATGCACTATGATGTTGGTTATATCCTTATGAGCTGTTGAACACGATATTGGGGTGAGATTCAGAATATGTTTGTGGCATGTAGAAATCTTACCTAGCTGGTTTTATGGATTAACCAAAATGCACTAATATCAAAATGGCTTGTTCTTATCTGTAGTCAAATGTGGGCACAATCCCCAAGGAGAAGGGGGAATTTGAGAGGGTCTTTTGTGAATCCTCCATTAGTTTTCTCCAGGTTTTTTCTGTTAGTTATCTTGAAAAATTATTTGTCATAGAATGTTAATTTCCACAAAGCAACTACAGCCTAGGGAGGTCGTTCTGAGTAATCGTGTGGAGTTCTTGCTCAGTAATTACAAGGATTTGGCTTCCATGTGGCTGCAGGCATTCTTTGCAATTTTGTATGTATTTTCTTTTTCTTTTTGTGAATATTTGGCTTGGGAGAAATCTTGGATTTTCAGAGGCCAACTCCTTCCTTTTGAGTCAATTTGGGAATAATATAATTTTCTTTGCTTTCTTTGGACTTTACTGGCTAGTTCCTTGACGTGTTAATTTTTTAGGAGCTTCATGAGGAATGGACAAATGTCTTGATTTGATTAATTCTTGGTTTTTTAGGATGACAATTTAACCTCTCATGTACATTTTTGTCTAAAGGTATTATGTTATCTTTTATGTTCAAAAAAATTTTATGCATTTTTCCTTGCAAATTTAAAAGCTAATGATCACATTTTGACCTTTTCTATACCTTGGATTGGTTGTCATCAGTGAGATAAGGGTGATGTTGAAGATTAATGATAAAGTGAGCAATCATTGCTAGTATTATTTAGTTACTTTAAGATGGAAGGCACAATTTTCCTTTTTGGCTCATTTGGTAAACTGCGATCATTCCAATTTGGCTCAACTTGTCTCTTTTTACTTTTATCTTGTTCTATTTGAAAAATTCTTAATGCAAAACATAGAGTTATGTGAATAGAAATCAAATTTATCTTTATAGAGGATTAAAATCATCATTATATCAATATTTTTTTATTGAAAAATTTCACCTATCTCAACTTTCCCAAATGGGCCTTATATCTTTGCATTCCATGTTACTTTCTCTGAATGGCTGGGGGAAATTTCGGGTGTTACTATGTTTGATGAGAGGAGGGACAAGTGTGACAGGTTTGGGTTGGGGTGCTCTTTGCACTCCCTTTCCTGCGCCATGAGGAAAAGCTCCATCCTGTTCCTGCCTGAACTTGGGTCAAGGATGTTTTTTCTTTCCAATCCTGCCACTGTAGGAGTTTGGAGCAGAGATGGGGCCCTAACTATAAACTAAAGTCTCTGTGTGTGGGTGTATGTGAGAGAGCGAGATCGAGAGAGAGAGAGAGAGAGAGCGAGAGAGAGAGAGAGAGCGAGAGAGAGAGAGAGAGGGAGAGAGAGAGAGAGAGAGAGGGAGGGATTCAATGAGAAAAGTGAAGAGAAGTGTTGCGGAAAGCAATATAGAGGTGATGAACATGGAGAAACTTACCACCAGTTAATGATGGTTTCCTCTGTGTGCGTGAGAGAGAGGGAGAGGGAGAGGAAAGATCAAAATCTGAGTTTTTGACTGTGAAAATTAATATGTTATGTATCCAAGAAGAAAAGCAAAAAGCTGCATTGACTAGGGGAGAAGAAAAGTTGCAAGTAAAGCAGACTAGAGAAGGAAAGTTGAAATTAAGGCAAGATATACACTTGGTAAATTGGGTAAGTGTGGCCCATCTGGAAGCCACCCAAACCTGCCCCTGTAGCCTGGTTTCCCACTTCTATTTTATGATGTATTGATCATTTAGTTTCTGTTCTCTCTCTCTCTTCCCCCTTTTTCCCTACCCCTACCCCCGGGTGTGAAGGGGGTGTCTCGTTTAAGAATTTTGTGATGTTTTAATAATTTAAATTTCGTTCCCCACGTCTTTCTTGTGTCTTTGTTTGCATCTTTTTGGTACTTATTTTTTGAATATTTTATAGTTTACTAGAATTGCTGTGGACCTTTGCTTTAGTGTTAAGAGATTTATTAATATGATAAAGAAACAAACATTACTAAATAACCTTAACTTTTTGAAGCAGTTGGTTATTTCACATTATGAAACAAGAGAAGCATCAAGGTGGTTGTTTGACTACTTTAAGATAAACAATTATGTTTTGACAAAATCTTGCATCTGTTGTTTAGCTTGACTGGCTATCTAAACTTAAAATAAGGCTAAGGATCAATATATATTCTGTCAAAAATAATAAATGAAAAGGGGGGGGAAAAAACAAAACAAAAGGAAGAGGAAGTTGATGTTTCCACTACAGGTGGATGCACATGAAATAATTGCCCCTACATGCTGCTAAATAGAACTCGTACTACCAATTTTATTTATTTAGTTTTTCTTGCCTTCATGTGTTTTTTTTTTTTTTTACTAATTGCCCCTACATGCTGCTAAATAAAAACTTGTATTACCAATTTTATTTATGTGGTTTTTCTTGTCTTCATGTGATTTTTTTTTTTTTTCGGAAATAATTGCCCTTACATGCTGCTAAATAGAAACTTGTATTACCAATTTTATTTATGTAGTTTTTCTTGTCTTCATGTGATTTTTTTTTCATTTGTTTGTGCACACTTTCTTTAAGAAAATAGAATCGCACGTAGTTACCTATAGAAGTAGATCGAATGTTGACCAAATAGATTTCTTCCTCATTAGGAGGGGCGATAGAATAACCCATTGGGATTGTTAAGGTTATACCAGGGGAGACTATAACAATTTAGTATAGACTTTTAGTTTTTGATATGCATATACCTAAAAGGCAAAATAAGTATCACTAAATTACGGAGTCAAAAATTAAGTGGTGGAATTTGAAAGAAGAAAAAGCGGTGACTTTTAGAAACAAATTAATGCAAGTGGCAACCTAGTCCACTAATGATGATTTGGAAACCATGTGGATAGAAATGTCTAATAATGTTAAGAATATATGTAAAGAGATTCTTGGTGTATATGGGGTTAGGCTCCAATAGGTATGTGGTGATGAAATGAGTAAATCCAAATTGTTATACGAACCAAATGAGAGTCTTATAAGAATCTTAAAAGTAACAGAAGTAGTGATACATTTGAAAAATATAAGATTACAAAAAAAGATGTGAAAAAGTTTATTCATGAATAAAAAAGTAAGGTGTATAACAAATTATATAAAAAAAATAGAAATCAAGAATGGAGAAAAATAGATTTACAGAATTGTCAAACTAGGGGAGAAGAAGGGAAAAAATCTAAATGGTGTTAGATATATTAAGAGTAAAACCAATAGTATTTTTGTGAAGAATGAGGATATAAGAAATCGTTGAAAGGATTATTTTGATAATCTCTTTAACATATCGACGATATCGTGATATTTGTAGATGAGATCAATAAAGATTTTAAATGCAACATTCATCCTCATGAAGTAAAGGAATCCTTAAAGAAAATGAAAAATAATAAAATCATAGGACTCAATGGCATCCCTATTGAGATGTGGAAGTGTTTGAGTGAAGCGGGGAAATGAATATTAATTGATCTTTTTAACAGAATTTGGCAAACAAAAAAAAGCCCGAAGTATGGAGGGAGAGCACATTTATATCACTATATAAGAATAAATGAGATATACAGGATTGTTCCGATTATAGGGGAATTAAATTTATGAGTTATACTAAGAAGTTATGGAAAAAAGTGAGAGAGCATACATTGAGATTGAAGGTAAGTATGTCTCATAATCAATTTGGATTTATGCCAAAATGATCCACTATCGAAACCATTCATTTATTAAGACATTTGATGGAGATATTTAGAGTATGGAAGAGAGATTTGCATATGATATTTATTGACCTAGAAAAAACATGTGATAGGGTACCTAGAGACATATTGTGGTGAGTGTTAATGAAAAAGTGAATCTCCTTGAGATACATTAATCTTATTAAAAATATATATTACGAAGCTGTTACCAATGTAAGAAACTGCGGAGGTTTAAGTGATAGCTTTCCAATTAACATTGAATTTCACTAAGATTCGGCATGAAGTTCTCTCAATTTTGCAATAGTGATAAATGAAATCACAAAGAGTATAAATGGAATACCATTGTGCATATTTTTTGTAGATGATATAGTGTTGGTCGATGAAATTAGAGAGGGTATTAATGCTAAATTGGAATTATTGAGGGATACTAAAATC
This sequence comes from Dillenia suffruticosa, assembly GCA_033439265.1. Classification (NCBI taxonomy): domain Eukaryota; kingdom Viridiplantae; phylum Streptophyta; class Magnoliopsida; order Dilleniales; family Dilleniaceae; genus Dillenia; species Dillenia suffruticosa. The sequence continues at coordinate 9,107,162 of JAVTVX010000027.1, forward strand.
CAGAGGATTTAGATTGAGTAAGTAAAAAATTGACAATAGAGATGTATGTTTAGCGGCATTTATCAGAATGATGAATAAACTATTACATTAGAAGGTCAGGACGTACCAAAAAGTGGACGTTTTAAATATCTTGACTCCATCATTCAAAACGATTGCAACATAAGTGGGGATATAAATTATAGGATTCAAGTGGGTTGGATGAAAGGAAAAAGTACATCTGGATTTCTTTGCTATCTCATGATGCCATTGTAGTTGAAGGAAAATTTTATAAAACTGCAGTAAGAGCTGCATTATTGTATGATACTGAATGTTGGGTTATTAAACAATAACAGGAATATAAAAAATGGTTGTAACTAAAATGAAGATATTCAGATGGATATGTGATAAAATTAAAAAAAATAGAAATGAAGAGATACGTACTAAGTTGGAAGTGAATTCAATTGTGAATAAGATGTGAGAGTATCGTTTAAGGTGATTTGAACATATGCAACGAAAATCCAAAAACGTATCAATTAGGAGATGCGAGATCTTAAATGTAGGAGATTTAGTGACGCATCGGGGTAGGCCGTTGAAAACCTTAATGCAAATATAAGTGTTAAGAGTTTAGTTGAGGAGATGACTTTAGATAGAAATGAGCAGTGTAGGAAAATTCGAAACAGTTAAATCATCTATTTTATTATTTTAAGTTTCTAGGAAGTGTTTTTTTCATTATTTTTATTTTTATTTTTTTAAATATTATCTTCTCTATTTTTGCTTTTAAATTTTAATTTTAAATTTTTGTTTTTTCCTTTATCTTGTATTTGTTTTTCAAACGGTCGATTCCAAAATTTGGGATTAAGATTTAAATCAAAAAGGTTTTTATGGAATCTTTTATTTTAGAAAGTCATTTGTTTGTTGTTATCTATCATCAATTTATAAGTTTGTGGCACTTTTATTTCTTTCTACAGTTCATGTTATTTTTGAATCTTATGTACTATCTTTATTATTCGCAGGACTTGTTGAAACTGATCCAGAAGCTGCACTCGCTGGTTTTGCAGAGGTTGTTAAAATGGAGCCGGAAAAAGCTGAGTGGTACACACCTTTTACTTGAATATTTACTCTTATGATGGTACAAATTATTTTAATTAAATTAATATCTTTATCATCCTTTGCTACTTTTGGATGTCTCAGTCAAAATTATGTTCTTTTAAGATACTGTGAAACCGGATTCTGAGCATCTCTTGCCTTGGAATATACTCTACGATAGTACTTTAGTATTTTAGACTTTCATATATTGTTTGAATATTGTTAGTTCTGCTTACAAGGTCATCAAGTTCACTCTTTAGTCAACAATTCTCTGGATGTGGTGGTTTTTGTTATCTGATTATTTGCACTATCTGTTCCAATCAACTTGTTTCGTTTTGTGCTGATGCTCTTGACTGCGTATCCTGATTTTGAAATGCAAAATTCATGTTTTAAGGGAGATAAAAATTTTCACTCTTGTAGTGCAAGCAATTGTATATATTGGTAATCTAATAAAAACCTACAGAACTTAGTTTGTTGTGACTGATGAAGAAGTTTTAACTATGATGCATTACTGGGTTCCTGTTTAAATCCAGGCTCTCATAGCTGTGCTTTATTTGAGTTTCTGAGTGTATTGAGGCAACTTCCCTCTGCTCAATGTAATACTTGGCTGGTTCTTTTGTATTTGCGGTTTTATACATATATTGAGCAATAGCTGTCATTATTTATTTCTTTTCTTGGGAGTATGCACACCTGATTTCTGTGACATAAAAACTTCTTTTGTGTCTTAGAAATATTGGGCATGCTGACAAGCAGATCAAGAAGAGGTCTTTTTTAGATGGTTGACATGTTGTATTTCATGCTGTCCCCTCCCTCAGTCATTAAAATATTGTCTTCTCCTATTATTTTATGTGATCTTTTGCATGTACCATATGCATCTTCTTCTATGACAGATTGCCATTTTGTATGAGTGCAAGAATTTTCTCTGATTTATATTTTACTAGTGGACTTAGCTAATATCTCAAGGGTTACTTTGGTTGACACTGCCTTTTCTAATACTGGATCATGATTGAAACCTTTGATTCATCAGGGGGTTCAAAGCTTTGAAACAAACAGTTAAGCTTTACTATCGTTTAGGGAAGTACAAAGAGATGATGGAAGCGTATAGAGTTATGTTGACATACATTAAATCGGCGGTGACACGTAACTACAGTGAAAAGTGTATAAACAACATCATGGATTTTGTTTCTGGGTCAGCTAGCCAGAACTTTGGGCTTCTACAAGAGTTCTATCAGACCACCCTTAAAGCCCTTGAGGAAGCAAAAAATGAGGTTAGAGGTTAATCTTCAATTCACTTTCTGTATGTTGCTTGTTAATACCAGCAGAAGCAGATTTTTACTCTTCTTTATATCACACAGAGATTGTGGTTCAAGACAAATCTTAAGCTGTGCAAGATTTGGTTTGACATGGGTGAATATGGACGAATGAATAAGGTATTTGATTGGTAGATTTAAACCTTGAATTTTTGTTTTTGACATTGGGAAGTAGTTTAATAACTCTTTCTGATCCAGATCTTGAAAGAGCTTCACAAATCTTGTCGAAAAGAAGATGGGACAGATGATCAAAAGAAAGGAACACAACTCTTGGAGGTGTATGCAATTGAGATTCAGATGTACACTGAAACAAAGAACAACAAAAAGCTCAAGGTAAGAATATTATATGGTTGATTAAAGCCAAGCCAAATAGTCTCTTTTGTAGCACACTATGGTTTTGCCCTTTTTGTGCTTTGTCTGGTCAGTTTGATGACGAAAGGTAGCTCTTGTCTTATTTCTGGTGAACATCACCACCTATAACATCCTTGGTGCTTGCAATGTGAACTATATCAAGGTGCTCCGTAGTCCACCGATTTTGATTGACCAATTGTAATTATTTTGGTTGTAAGAAATGGAAGGAAAGGTTAGCATCACACAAATCTGCCCTAGACTAGAAATCCATAGTCATCTGATTAGGGGGAAAGAGGAAAGTTTAGAGTTGCCTACTACTGTTCTTGTTGGTCTTATAATTTTCTTTTTCTTTTTTTTTTTCCTTATTATCCTGATATAAACATGATGAAATATTTTGTCATGCAACTGAAGTTGCCAATGTATCTAATGAAATTAACTAAGATGAGATCTGTGTTCAAGGAAAATTTCATTTTTGAATGAAGTCATATGACAGTTTTTTATTCTATTGTTTTAGCATTAATTATTTTAATCTACATTATTATTGATTGGTTAAATCAGTACATGGTAAATGAATCCACTTATTCATAAGAATGAGATGGCAGCTGTCATAGATGATGAATTGATTTTTCTTCAATCTGTCAATTGATCTATGTTAGCATTGTCTTGACTGATAATGATTGACGAATCAGAAACATTTATATGGATTAATTACTTACTGCATGACATTATGTCATGGAATACAATAGGTAGGTGGACTCAGAAAGTGGAAAGCACGGATTAAAATGATCTTTTTGTCAATCGGCTATGCATGGGGCTATTACTGATGCCCCTTCCATTCCTAACAATGGCAAATCCTGAGCACATAGAATTTGTTCATCTGTACTACTGAGGATAGAAAGGAAAGGAAACGAAGTGGTAGAAAATAGGAATTTCCAGAGGACATAATTACCTGCTCTTGAACTTAAGTTTGGAATGTGCTCATTGTGTGTTTGACCTAGCAATCTTGCATAATTGATTTGATCCGCTGCCACTAAACTAAAACTAAAAAGGAAACAAAAGAAATGAAAGAATGGGGAGTTCTCACCTACATAATTAATTGGTTGCTTACGTAGCCAATGTGGCAAACTTCTTGTCATTCTATATTTATGATACATGAATAGTTTTCAGTTAGCACTTAGCTGTAGCTGCCTTCCAAAAGAAGCTGCAGAAAGATCTGTATGTTCAACTACTTTCCATAAGTGCTATCTTGTTCAAGCCATGGATCAGGCATTGGTGTAATAAAAGGTGCAAGCGATCTAGGCTTTGTCTATAGTCTCTCATTTTATGAAAGGCCAAAATCACAAGTAACTGTATGAACTTTATGCCAACTCTCTAGGCCCCCTGGATTTCTACTATAGTGATTTACCTCCAAAAACTTTTGAAATAGGTTTCAGAGTGCCTCTTAAGACGACATTAAGTTTCTGCATCTTGTCTCCCTTAATTTTTTGTGAAGACTCTGAATCTAGCCTCCAAATTGACAATATGGGCTCTGCTTTTTCCCTCTTTCTTCTCTCTCTTTGGAAAAGTTTATGAAATTTTTGGAAGTAACTAATATTTTTCGAATAACTCTTTTGAGTTTTGATTTTTGTCTTCTTTGAAAATTTTGCCCCAAATTTAACTCTTTCAATTCAAAATTTCCCATATTTAATCTCTAAATGAATTTTCCATTTTCGCTTTCTTATTTTTTGTCTCTACAATATGTTATTTTTTGCTGGAGAGAAGAGAAAGAGAAACACACGAGGTCAATGCCTTGTATGTGACCTTTGAAGGGGATGAAATTGTAACTCTCATCTACGGAATTGATCGACTTTTATTTAAAAAAAATTTGGGGTAATTGACTACACAATATGAGCTTAGGAGGCTAGTTGAAAGGAGCCATTATGATTTTGGGAATGAAATATTTTTTTAATTCCTCCCTTGCATATTTCAAAAGCAATCTCCATAAAATGTCCTTAATTGTACTTTGGAATACAAACTCTCTATTATCATATTTGTTTCTTTCATGTTTCAAATTCATCATATTTTAATTCCTCTCTCGCATATTTCAAAAGTAATCTCCATGGAAAGTCCTTAATTGTATTTTGGAATATGAACTCTCTATTTTCTTTTTTGTTTCTTTCATGATTTTCATCGTTCTCTTCTGTTTCTTGCCATTGAAGACTTTGTTCTTATATTATGAGGTAATGAACAATGACTTAAGAACTATGAGTTTGAAAGTTAGAAGTATGGATATAGTATATCCGATATAAAATATGTTTGATGGATCTTTGAGACGAAATGACATTACTTATGCTAAATCTGTGTAAAATCTATGGCCTGGTAATGGTGTTATTCCTTTCAGCTGGTGATTATTTGCAGGTGCTGTAGTGTTTCGACTCATTGGTCTAGCTATTTTTCATCAATGAACTATTTTATTTGGTTGAATTTACTGGACACATGTATTTAACAGTTGATTAGGTAGTTACAAATTTATTTTCTTAATGATTTAGCTTGCTCTAAAGTTTTCTAACAATTCATTTACCTTTGCTGTAGCAACTATACCAAAAGGCTCTTACAATCAAATCAGCAATTCCTCATCCAAGGATAATGGGTATCATTCACGAGTGTGGTGGAAAGATGCACATGGCGGAACGACAGTGGCCTGAAGCTGCAACTGATTTCTTTGAAGCTTTCAAGAATTATGATGAAGCTGGGAATCAGCGGCGCATCCAATGTCTGAAGTATGTATTAGAGACAATCAATTCCTCCCCACGCCACCAAAAAAAGATAGAGAGAGAGAGAATATGCATGAGGAAATATCTGATTTACCTCTGAGAATTGTACTTCCTTTTATGCAAAGGTCTTACTAGGTTCTTCAGGCACCCCTGCCCCCTACTGGGATGCTCAGATGGTTAGATCAGATTGCTTTGGCTCATAATTATTATACCTTGCGTTCTGAAATACTCTCTCCTTTCTGCCTTATATGACAGGTATCTGGTTCTTGCCAACATGTTGATGGAGTCTCAAGTTAATCCGTTTGATGCGCAGGAGGCAAAGCCGTATGTTGTCTGCTTGAAGGCTCAATCTCTCTTTTGATTCTAGAATTTTTTTTTTTTTTTTTTTGTGCTCTCATTTTGCATGTATCCTTTTTCAGATATAAAAATGACCCTGAGATTTTGGCAATGACTAATCTGATAGCAGCTTATCAAAGGAATGAAATATTGGAGTTTGAGAAAATCCTTAAGGTATGATCTTTTTGTGTTCATGTCGTTATCTTTTTTTCTGATTACTATTATATTTATGCTTTTCATAGTGCTGTGATGTCACGTAACCATCCTTTTGGAAAATGCTGTTCTTAGAGTAACAGAAGAACAATAATGGATGATCCATTCATTAGAAACTACATTGAGGATCTGTTGAAGAATATCAGAACACAGGTTTTGCTCAAGCTCATCAAACCATACACGAGAATCAGGATTCCATTCATATCTAAGGTACAAAATTGTCATTTGTAATGTCCTTTTAAGTGTATATGTGTATGCATATGTGTATACATATTGCATATGAAAATATGCTTTCTTTAGTTAATATAATGGTGTCAAAATACAGAAAATCTGAAATGCTGGATGAGGACAAAGTACTGGTCCTATCTTAAATGGATGTGGAATTTGTAATTTGTAATTTGTATGTGTGTGTAGACATTGGGATTGTCTGTTATACCTTCTAATAAATGGTTCGATAGATCCTCAACTTTGTATCAATCAACTGAACTTGAATTGACTTGACATGTCATAGTCCTAATATTAGTAGGGTTTTTACCTTTTTGTTTTTGTTGTTCGTGCTAGCTTGTACTTTGTTTTTTTTTTTTATTTATTATTATCATTATTTGTTGGCTGGGGGGGGGGTGTTATCAACTACAAGTAAATAGGATTCTTATCTTAACAATGTCAATTTGGCAATGCAGGAGCTTAATGTACCCGAGGAAGATGTTGAACAACTGTTGGTGTCATTAATATTGGATAACCGGATTCAAGGGCATATTGATCAAGTGAACAGGCTGTTGGAGTGTGGTGACAGGTCAACCTTAAATTTTGACGCTTTGTCTTGTGTTTTCTTACTATTTATCTGAGCTACTTGTTTTGATATGTGTTTGCACTTTGGGATATTTACTGGGCAGGTCGAAAGGGATGAAGAAGTATTCTGCTATAGAGAAGTGGAGCAAACAGCTTTTTGCACTTTCCCAAACTATCAGCAATCGGGTGGGTTGAATTCGTGTTTGGGTAATATGTCCATATCTGAATGTTGTGCTCATGTTATATCAAATCTGAGGTGATTAATTTTTTGTCACTCAAACGAGATGACATTAAGAAGTGAAGAAGAGGATCGGCAAGAAATACTTGTCTATCAATGGTTCAATTCATTTTTGAAAGACCTTGTTTTTGCATATTTAATGAAATTTTTTATTGGACATCCTTTAGTTTGTAGTGGAAAGTGGATACCAGTTAGCATTTATGCATAATGGTTGTGATAACATAGGCATATAGAAACATACATTTGATATATAGGAGGAAGCTTACAAACAGAGAGATCGACGTAATAATTCCGATTTATGTATTGATGCATGTTGAACGGTGATCTCTATTATCTCTTTCCGGTTGCACAGGGGGGCTTTGATTCCAGGTGCCTTAGCTCACCTGGAAAGAGATAAAGAAAATAGCATTTTTCTTTTTATTTTTTTTAATCATAGTGTTTGTCATGCTAGCCATGGCAGTGATATGATCCAACATATTGGGTCCACAAATTTGCACTTCTGCATAGTGTTTTGGAATCTGAATTCTCGGTCTTGATAGTTATTTAAGCAAAAGAGGACCCTTTGGTTTTTGGCTAAATCCAGAATGATTTTTTGTTTGCTCGTAAAATTGAAGGAATAAAAAAAGAGCCCTAAAAGAAAGGAGCTAAAATGGGACATCTTGTCAAGGCCAACCTTGTTGTGATGAGATCGTATTGGGTCTTGTTTGTTATAATCTAATTATGATGAATAAATTCCTAAACGATGCCCCCAGTGGGTAATACCTCTTTTATTGTTTTATAACATCGTTTTCTTTTTTAATTAATGTTCATATTACAATATTTTTTTAGCATCAAAATTTGAATGCTAGGTTCAATGAGAGAATAGAAATTTGAAATTGAATTAATGAGGTCGAAAATTTCCGGTCATTGGATTTTCTTAATCAATATCTCAGGTCCGAGTTTTGAAAATAGAAAAATAGTTATCGAGAGAATTAATCTTTAAATTAAGTTTCATGGCTGTTCAAATCGAATTAGTTAGATTTTTTAAAATAGAAAATTGGTGGTCAATTACCAAAAAATTAATCTTAATTTTGAATTGGAGACAAAATTCAATTTTAAATATTTCTAATCCTGTTGTGATTAATGGGCAACCAAAAATTAACTGCGTTTATAATTTCTCCTTCGTTCTTTCAATATTAAAAATTGAAAGCCCATGGCTTCAATTTCAAAATCACCCGTTTCTTTTCACAAATTGCAAAAGGCTTCCTTCAACAGCACTGAGCACAGATGCGCTTCAGCTTCCAACCTTGTGGCTCCTAATTCTCCCGACTGAACAAATTCATGCCCCCAATTTCAGGGACTGCCACTAAAATGATGATGAGAGCTCACCCCAAAACGTAAGCCACTATGCCTAGAAAACAAGTTCTGCAATGGACATTACTCTTAAGTCTTAAACTTGTAAAAAGACAATCGATGAAAAATCAATCTCATGTGGAATGTATCAATGATAACAAACTCGCCAACAAAATGATCAAACTATCTATCAAGAGGGCTGCAATGAGTTTACCATAGTTTCTTATAAATCTTAGATATAATGGGGTCACACTTGGTCAAAGAACAATCCATTTATGAGTTTCCGTACTTCAAAATTAGCCATGATTCTCTACAAAAGTCACTACTCCTTTCCACAATGTATCTTCTTAAAATTCAGTGTCAAAGCAAGCCACCATGACCTTCGATACCATGGACGGTGCGAAGGGAAAATAGCTCAAACTGTACCTGTAATGCAAACATGGAGCACGTAAATAAGACCCATTTTATGCTTGTGAGGATAAAATCTGTGGAGTACATTGCTCTAAGAATGAAGGCATGATATGTACTTTGAGATGCATCAGTGGTTTCAGAGGACTACACCTGCAGCCATTATTTGGACTAGTCTTCCCATATAGTGTAGAGTCAGCCGAAAGGGAAACGACAAACTACACTATCTTAGGAACGATCATGAATCGAAAGCAGAGACATCGTTTGGTCAGGAAGTTCTAATTCATAGTTTCCATAAATATCAACTCACCTTAAACATTTCAAGCGCCTAAAGGTGGATATCGTGATTTATGCAGAAACACATGAGACAATAATAGAGATGGAAACATTATTTCATGGTCAAAACAGCTTGAAAAGGAAATAAAAGTTCAAATACAGATCGTTCTTTTGTTGAAAAGGTGGAATATTATATTGAAGAATATATGGAGCCAAAAAAAATCAAGTAATAAATCTGTCAATGAATGATTTTCATAAATTATGCTTAACAAAAATGGGCACAAATGATAAAAGGGATTTTGAATTATTCTAGTATACGTTGGATGGTCTAGTCCAACAAATAATATATGGAAGCTCCATTTGATGGAGCAAGAGACCCAGGAACAGGTAAAGCAGCCAGGGGGACAAAATTATAAGAGATTCACAAGGCTATCTTGTTCGTGACTATTGCACATAATTATAGATGTTGCTCAACATTAGAAGCTGAAGCTCTTGCTCTTAAAGATTATCGGAGGCATCAAACAAAACGCAGCTCCTTGTGGATTGCAGGAGATTCTAAAGTGATAATTAGCACAGTGAAAGGTCAAATAGATGCTTGGTGGCATTTGAAAAATATTAGAAGTATTGCAAGGTTGGTTTTAGTAGATGATTTGAATCACCGCTATAGAGAACAAATAGTGTAGCGCATATATATTTTTTGTTTTATAGGGGTGGTGAAAATCATGATAATTCGTCCATCCACAAAGATTTGAAATTTCGGAAAAGATACTAATGTAAAATCCCTTTATCATTTGAATATCCTTACAAGGACATTGTGCAGCATATTAATTATCTAAGTGAGGACTACAAATAAGAATCAAGTACTTCTCCCAACAATAGTCATTACAAAAAAAAAACAACATTTTAACCACAAATTTAGTGACGAAAATTTTTAAAAAATTCATCGTTTTTAGCAACAAAAAATTTTTCGTCGTTAATAACGCGTCGTAAAAATTTAGCCATAAAAATTAGAAATCCGTCACTAAATTTAGCAACGAAAATCTGAAATCCGTCGCTAAATTTAGCGACAAATAATTTTTCGTCGCTAAAATTCGTCACAAAATTTAGCGACGAAAAATTATCCGTCGTTAAATTAGCGACATAAAAAAATCCGTTGCTAAATTTAACGATGAAAATCTAAAATTCGTTGCTAAATTTAGCAACAGATAATTTTTGTCGCTAAAATCCATCGCTAATTTAGGGAAAAAAATATCCGTCGAAAAATTATCCATCCCTAATTTAACGACGAATAAAAAAATTCGTTGCTGATTCCAAATTTTTCGAAATATCCAGGGAGCGCACGTGCCCCCTTGCCCACCCGAGCCAGCACGTCCCTTGCCCTCCCTTGCCCACCCGAGCTAGCACGTGCCTGGATAGCCTTGCCCGCCCGAGCCAACACCAGCTTGCAACCTGCCCGCCCGCCCGATCCAGCACCTCCGTGTAGGCACTCCAACAGACACTCCAGCATCAACTTTTAATTGCTGGAAAATGTCGCTTTACCTTCTGCCTCCACCGTGGTTTGAACTTCGAATTCTTGCACACACACGCAACCTGTAAACCACCAAGTCAAAGGATATTATGTGATATAAATTTTTTTTTATTATTTATTATATTTCTTTCACATTTTTATAATAATGATAAAATAATATATAATAACAATTTAAAATAATAAATATAATAACTTTTTTTATTTATACCACCAACATAAAATAATATTAATTAAAAATAAAAAATATGATAATTTTTAATAAAATAAAAAATAATAAAATACTAATTTAAAATAAAATAATAAATTAATTAAAAAATATATTAATATTATATTTTGATTTCTTCTTTTTTCTTTTATTTTATTATTTTATTATTTTTTTTCATTTTTATTTTATTTTTTTAATCTATAGTTTAAAAATGGATTACAACATCTCAAAACTATAAAATTATAATTATCAATAATTATAATATATTAATAATTTAAAAAATCTATATATTTAATCACAAAATATTTTTATTCGTTATAAGAAATTTCAATATAATTATTATATATAAGAAATGAAAATAGAAAGAAAAAAAAACTCAAAAATAGAGATAAGGAAAAAAAAAAGTGAGAACAAAAAAACAAATAAGGAAGAAGAAAGAAAAAAAAAATATTATCACACAACATTAAGAGGTGGTGCAGTGGTGATATGTTTTCTGTTCAAATCCGAGATCCAAGATTCGAATCCTTTTAACTGCATTTTATCACCCAGCGGGTGTCCAGGCAGGCACGCGCCTGTTGGGGCACGGCCGCCCAGGTAGGCAAGCGCACGCAGGGCGCGGGCGCCCAGGCAGGCAGGCGCCCGTGCGTGCATGCACTGGCGCCCGCGCAGGCTCACGATCCTGACGGATTAATATTTAATTAAAAAAATTATATTATTGAATAAAATAATACAAATAAAATAAAAGTTACTTATACAATAATAAAAAATATTAAATCAAACAAAAAAAGAAAAAAAAAATAAATTAAAAAATATATATATAATTTAAATAAAATAAAATATATGGTTTTTTAATAATTAAATAATATTATTCTTCTAAAAAATGAAATATAATATAATAAAATAAAATGTAAATTAAAATATTATAAAATAATAATATGATTTGTTAATATAAATTAATAAAATAAAATAAAAATAAAATAAAATTCTAATTAAAAAAGATAAAATTCAGCGACGGATTTGGAATCTATCACTAAAATTATTAAAATAAAATAAAATAAAATAAAATTCTAATTAAAAAAATATTAAATTCAGTGACGGATTTGGAACCGTCACTGAATCAGCCACGGATTTGGAAATTCGTCGCTAAATTACCAACGGATAAATTTCGTCGTAGCTAAATTAATTTTTTAATTTAAATATTATATTAATATTTTATTTTATTTAATTATATATAAAAAACTTAGCGACGGATTGAGATTTTCGTCTAGCGACGGAAAATAAATCCGTCGCTAAATTAATTTTTAAGTTAAATATTACATATTAATAAAATAAAAAGAAAAATAAAAAAATAAAATTCTATTTAAAAAAAGATTAAATTTTGCGACGGATTTTAAGTCAGTGGCAAAATTTAGCCACGAAATATTATTCATCGCTATTTAGCGATTAAATTTGCAACGAAAAAATTTGCAACGAAAAAATTTGCAACGAAAAAATTTTTTTCGCCAATTAGTAACGAATTTAGCAACGAAAATTTTTTCGTCACTAATTAGCGACGAATTTTGCTACGAATGATGTGTCCGTCGCTAATTTAGCCATCACTTCCTTTTCGTTACAAATTTTGTAACAAATTAATGACGAAAAAGTTTTTGTCGCTAAATTTGTCGTAAAATAGCGACAAATTTTTTCCGTCACAAAAATCCGTGACTAAAACCGTATTTTTTTTTGTAGTGAGTGGAATAGTAAAGGATGATGCTTCTAATGTATCTACTCCAAGGCAAATTATATTGTCTTTGATTTAAAAATAAATAAAATGCTACCTTCTTTGAGCTACAACGATGTTATTAGAACAACATGTCCAATCCATCTTAAGATAATACGAGACCCCTTCGGAGTCACCCTAATGGCTTCAAATCGGACAGTTTATCTGTACAAGTCATTTTATGTTTCCAACTTTGTTGCACTTATCAAAATGTAAAATCATCATGTTATTAGTAAAGATTCCCCCTACCCCCACCCCCCACCCGGACTGCTCCTCGACCCGTCACATGTGTGAGCATGCATGAGATCTACGTGCCTACTCCCACGGGTATCACGCGTTTTAGCTCATGTGCAAGCCACACACCCGTGGGTCTGGGCCTGAGTCTCTACAACCGGGTCATCTTGACCCAATTGTCAGAAAACTCATTTTCAACTTATTTTTCATGATGATTTCAACTGGGAAGTGAAATTGAATCTCTCCTATTCATTCTTAAATAGATTTTTGTAAAAATCATGCCCTAAACTTGTTCTAAAATTAAACAAAAATTATATTCATAATCCTTGCGTTATGAGTAATCTCGTGGTATTTTCAAATTCACGAAATTTATTCGTGATTCGAACCATAAATTTTTACTTTACACAATTTATATCCGAAAAATTCTAAATTTTTTTTTAATAAATCTAAATATATTCTGATACCAATGCTAGATTTATTCTCAATGCGAAAACGTGAAAAATCATAAAAAATAAATATATTGGAATTTTGGGATAACTATTTTGATGTGTAGATTTTCAAAAATTCATGATTACAAACTCTCGAACAAGTCACTCGATCATGATGGTGATCATAAAATCAAATCACTATCACTATACTATTACATTTCAACTCTAAATCCGATAAATCTTAAACGATTAGAAAAAATTTCTTACTCAAAATTTTCTAAATACCCTCAATAATTTCTCACTTTATAGAATGTATATCTCTCCCTATTTCCTTAAACAATTCTCAATTGCTCTTAATGTTCTTTTTCAACAATATACTTAGTGATATGTATCAATTCAAAACTTAAATTGAATTATTTAACTCACATAGAAAGTGAACCAAAATAGGGAGAGATCCGTGAAGAGATATAGATAATGAATAACTATCCATTATCTCATAATTTAAAATTTAAATAAATAAATTTACTTGAGGTAAAAATGCTCGAGGGGATATTTTACCGACACCCTAAATTTACATTTATCGTTGGTATGAGAATTAAAGCACATAGGAATCGAATTAGTGTGAGAACAAGGGAGAACATGAATCTTTCTAATCCCGAAAACTCGAATATTGATGTCAATAATGTCACGGCAAGAAGGTATAAGTGCTGCTAGGGTAGTGGAGACGGAATTGGATGCCAATAGATCGCCATCGTGGATAGGGAGGGTAATGGTTCCGATGAGAATCACGGGGTGTAGCACTGAAAATTTAGTATTAGAAAATTTTTACCAAATTTTTAGCTAAGTAATTGATTTCAACTCATCCAATGAAAGTTTTATAAAATTTTATTTGGAGAAAAATATGGTTTGGTGATAATTTGGGATAATTAAAATTTATTTGGAGTCAATTAAGCGAAAACAAGTCAACTCGACCCATGATAAGGTGACTTGGAGCACAAAAGTTGAATTTTGGTTAAGTATGAAAATCACCAAGGCGATTGAGCAAGTGCCAAGGCGATTTGGTGAGATTAGGCTTTAGAATCCTTACTTTGCACAAAGGCAGGTCGACTTGTGCTTTCAAAACACACAGACAAGCCGCCTTACCCCAATGATATGTCGACTTGTACTTTCTGATTTTGTGTCTAGTAAGGCTACTTGTGACCGGCACAAGTCAACCCACTAGATTCAAGTCTCAGAGAAAACATGTGTACAGTGAAACAAGGCGACTCACCAAAGAAATGAGGTGACTTGTGGGTTACAAAATAAGAAATTTGGGTCGTCTTGAGGCAATTTTGAGGTGACTTGAGGACTCAATAAAACAAAAGCAAGATGATTTATTGGACAACAAGGTGACTTGGCCTCTAAAAACTTTAAACACATAAGGCGACTTGTGCTCTATTTCAAGTCCACCGTGAGTGTGAAAGAATGTGAAATGACAAAAATGGACAACTAAAGTTAACAAAATTTGAAAGTAATGAGGGGCAAGAGAGGAATTTCACATCACATATTAAAAGGATTTAAACAAGACTTCACTTTCTCAAATTCAATCTTTGCTCTCTCTTCTTCTTTTCTCTCTCTCGCTCGAACTCATTCTCTCGACTCTCATCTCTCTCCCTCTCGACACTTTCTCTCAATCTCTTTTGAAATCCATTTCACCCTCACTAAACCCTCTCCCTAAACCTCACAAACCTTCAAGCAAACACGTGAATGAAGATAATTTTGGGAGAAAACCTAGGGTTTGCTCGAAGAGGAGAAAATCTAGGGTTTTTGAAATCCAACATTCAAAGTTCAATCCAAACACGAAATTAAGGTAATTTATTCTTTTTTTTCATGGATTTAGTTCCATTACTCGTGAATATGATTTTTATGCTTGAGTTTAGGAAATTTGTAGAGAGAGAAAATTAGGGTTTTGGACAAAATTGATTCGAATAAAATTTGTGGAATTCTTTCGAGGTAATCTTGCTCTCTCAATCTAAATCCATATTTTCTAGCAGGAATTTGGATTTTCAAAGTTCGATGTAAAATTTAGGAAAAATTTAATATAGGGTTATAAATGTGAGATCTGGAAGAAATTGTATATGAAAATGATATATACATACAAATGATATGTAGTTGATGAAATGAGAACATAGATTTGTAGATTTTGGAAATTAGGATTTATATTATATTTGGAGAAAACTCATGAACCCTAATTTTAGACGTGATTTAACGTCGAAATTTTATTAATTGTTTTAGGATAAACTAATTGGAATCCAAGAAGAGATTGTTTTGGGTTGATTGTGGATTGAGAGAGTTCACCCTCCCAAGAAGTGAGTGGTTTCTTGATTATATTTAAATAAGAAAATGCTTTTATTAAATCTTTTAAATGATTTTCAAAATTTCGATTTAAATGTTTTATATGTGTGGAATATCCCAAAAATTGGATTTTGAATTCTTATACATCTTATATGCTTTGTGAACAAATGTGTCATATAAATCTATTGATATTGAACCCATTGGTATGATGATTATTTTTGAGAAATTGTTAAAATTGATGGCACATGAATTGAATTAATAATTTTGTGAAATGGTGCTTATGATTTAATTTGGGGTGAGAGTCTGAACCCCTATTAAATGAATTGTCATTTCCCACTATGGAGCGACTTGACGGGATGACATAATAGGATTAGTAGACCATGGGATGTAGCCGAGCGTGTATGGTACGTCGAGGCACGTGGAGTACATTCATAGCTGGATATAGTGGTTACGAGTGTGAGATAGTTGGATGTACCTCCAATGAGTGTCTATAGACAACGTCAAGGATAAGAGTATTTTTAAAACGTAAAAATTATTAAAACTTATGACGGTTCCATCCTAAATCGTCGTAGATCTTTATTAGGAATAGTGGTTTTGGTTTGTCCCGAATTTGAAAATGTGAAATAGTCAGATACATATGGAATTGAATTATGACTATTGTGAATTATGATAATTTTGGAAACAATGATTTGAATTTATTTATTTAATGGATAAAATTGAGAATGACATGATAGTTTTGAAATATATGTATTTGATATATCCACTACACACGAATCTTATTTTTGTACAACTTGTATATCATTCACCGGGTATATTATATACTCACCTCTCCTATTTTTATTTTTACAGAGAAAATTTAGTCAAGACTTGTGAACGCTTGGAGTGATCTGAAGAAGGTTTTTTGTTGAACTTTTTCAGATAATAGTTTTCTTTTGAATTGAGATATTAGTGAATCTAAGTAAAAGCATAACATATAATTATTTTGAAAATTTATTTGTTACTATATTTTTATGTATTTGAAATATAATTATGATTTGTATATAAAAAAAATGAGGACCATTTTTCTTTATTGTTTTGAATTTTTTAGAATTGTTTTGAAGGAATTTTATATGGATCCCTTGAGTTGGGATTTGTTTATACTCTATGAATTTGATTTGAATGGCTGAATTGGCCAGATGTATGTATGTTTTGAGCAGAGATGGATCGAGCTGATCCTTTGATTGTGCGAATGAATACATGCTGATTTATTTTAATAAATTGATCATTTTGAAAAATATGTGGATATTGGAATGTCTTACGGTATCTCAGAATACGAAGTGGAGTTTACACGTGTTTCGGGATAACATGGCGGTTATTGTGTGCTCGATGGGCGGGTCAGAGCATGACACGGGGTGATTTAAAGATTGGAGAATTTTACATGGGGTTAAGGTTTTTATTGGAAAGAGAAGTAGAGGAGGAAGGTTGTGATAGCTTAGAGTTTGTTGTGAATGGGAAGAAACAAAAAATGCACCGAAGGGGACGATTGCATCGGATGAGATTGGAGACAGTAATTACGACTGGTACAGACTCTCTCTTCCTCATGGAGATCAACTTCAGAGCTTTCTTCTGAGCTTTAGTCACCAGAAAATGGAAGCTTTTCAGAAAATAGAATATTGGAATTTTTTGGGTTGGTGGACTTCAGAGCTTCGATAAGCAAAAAATGGAAGCTTTTCAGAAAATTGAATATTGAAATCTTTGGTCTAGATACATGTACGGATCTAGACAAAAAAAAATTAAAATGATCTCTGATGGAATATAATTTTATTTATGATCTCCATTTGTCGGAGTTGAACCCGTGATAAGATATGTCGCGAGTTGAACCCATGACATTGGGTTTGTTGTGGGGACATAGGTATGTCGCGTTTTCAAGACGTAACGTATCCCAACTCCTCTCTCTCTCTCTCCCTCCCCGCGGCCCCGCAGCACTCCTCTCTCTCCATCTCCCTCCTTTTCGCGGCCCCACGGTACTCATCTCCCTCTTCCTCTCCCACCCCCCGTGACCCGCCGCACTCCTCTCTCGCTCCCTCTCCCTCCCCTCGTATGGCCCCGCGACACTCATTTCTCTCTCTCTCCCTCCTCCCGCGGCACTCCTCTCTCTCTCCCCGCCCGCGACACTCCTTTCCCTCTCTCTCTTCTCTCTCCCCCGGCCGAGGGAGGGAGAGGGTCGCGGGGCAGGGGAGAGAGAGAGAAGTGGGGATATGTCGCGTCTTGAAGACATGATATAGCCTATTGTGGGTTGAAAATGCGACATAGCCTATCGCGAGCTCAAACCACGACAAATGAGAATCACAAATAGAATTATTTCTTGTCGGAGGTTATTTAAAACTTTTTTTTGGGTCTAGATCCGTACTTGTCTCCTTTGGTCCATGACCTAGCTTGGATCAGCAGAAAATGGAAGCTTTTTAGGAAATTTTGAGAAAATGGAATATATTCAGCTTTGGATGGTGAATATATTCCTCTGAAGTCATTCGACTTCAGTGATTTTTTTAATTAAAAAAAAATCTAGCAGGAGTCTAGGGCAATATGAAAGAGGGCAAAAAAGGGTACCACTGCAGGGACAAGAATCCACCAAAAGCGCAAACAATACATATCTGAGATGGCAAAATTGGATGAATTAAGTTAAGGTGGGAGATTTGGAGGCGATGGAGAAGATGATTCAAGCACCGGAGAAGGTAAAGATGATGGTCGGAATGGAAGTCGAAGTGGAAGAAGAGCAATTGGCTGCTTTTGACGATACTTTCTCTTTCATTTTTTTTGGTACTAATACTTTCTCTTTCATGGATGACTTCAATCGAATTGCACCTTGTCCACCAAATAGGTACCCTAGGATTTTTAATTCTCATCTTTCTTCAATTTTCTACTTTTTGAAATGTTAAACCAAACCCAACTTGATCTCATCTCCTCGAGTTTTGTATGGATATAACCTTATTTTTTTTTAAAAAATTTAAATTAACACCATTCAAATAATATTTTTAAAACTAACATACATATGTCGTGACTTGAAATCACGACATGTACTGTTAATCACGGTTTCATGTCGTGATTTCAAGTCACGACATGGTACTATACATGTCGTGACTTGAAGTCGCGACATAGCACTATTCATTGAACAGTGCATACTGTTCAATGAACGGCAAATGTCATGATTTGAAATCATGACATGAGTGTGTTAGATTTAGAAATATTTTTTGAAAGGTGTTATTTTAAATTTTTTTTTGGTTTTTGAGGTTAATTCGGAACAAAACTCCATCTCCTCTGCTTCCGAGGACGAACATGGAACCTTGAAGCACTCCTTCAGTCCCAAACCGATGTCTCTATTTTTAAGCCAAGCCAAGCCAAAATGGGGTTTCCGAAGGCATGTGCGGAAATGACTTTATTTTTTAAAAAATATTTTAAAACAACACTCTTAAAAAAATATTTTCAAATCTAACACTCACATGTCGAGTCTATGCATGTCCGGTCTTTAAAACTCAATATAAGATTGGACATGAATAATACATATTGAGTTTTCAAGACTGAATATGTGAGATTAGATTTAAAAATATTTTTTTAACGGTATTATTTTAATTTTTTTTAAATAAAGCCATTTAGATGGCTCGAAATTTCTAAATAGGGTTTCAGAAGGAAACTGTATGCTATGATTATTTGTGAGAGTAGCATACAGGTCACGTATCATTTCCCTAGCAAGATTAATTGGATCATCAGGTTGGAATTATATATATATATTTTTGTATATATATATCTAAATCGGTTTTGTAGTTATCACAGATTTGATACTAGAATCACGATATGAGTATATTAGATTTAGAAATATTTTTTGAAGGGTGTTGTTTTAAATTTTTTTTTAGTTTTTGAGGTTAATTCGGAACAAAGCTCCATCTCCACTGCTTCCGAGGACGAACATGGAACCTTAAATCACTCCTTCAGCCCCAAACCGATATCTCTATTTTTAAGCCAAGCCAAGCCAAAATGGGGTTTCCGAAGACATGTACGGAAATAACTTTATTTTTTTAAAAATATTTTAAAACAATACCCTTAAAAAAATATTTTTAAATATAACACTCACATATCAAGTCTATGCACGTCCGGTCTTTAAAACTCAACATAAGATTGGACATGAACAATACATATTGAGTTTTCAAGACTGGACATATGAGATTAGATTTAAAAATATTTTTTTAACGGTATTGTTTTAATTTAAAAAAAAAAATAAAGCCATTTAGATGGCTCGGGATTTCTAAATAGGGTTTCAGAAGGAAACCGTATGCTATGATTATTTGTGAGAGTAGCGTACAGGTCACGTATCATTTCCCTAGCAAGATTAATTGGATCATCAGGTTGGAATTATATATATATATATTTTTTAAAATGATAAAAAAGAAATGGGTTTTGTAGTTCTCACAGATTTGTGCATCTGGGATGTTGTTAGGGCAAGCCACATGGGGGGCCAAAGTCTTCACTCGTACTGTGAACTGGTGATAGATAAGGGTGGAGGCTATAGATCTTGGCCTTTGTTGACGATGACATCCTAGTAATCACAACTTCTGTCGTAATCCTCAAATATTCACTTGTTTATGACATCTGAGAACTGTGCTTTGATATTTGATCTCAAACATTGATGTTGTGTCACAGACTGAGGGTTGCTCGAGGAACCCTCATGTTTTGGATGATACTCAGTTGACACCAGGTGATGAGAGGGAAGAAGAGTGGTGTTGTTGTCATTCGTTCATGCCTGTGTGGTGTGGTGGCAGGGAATGGGGTAGGGACACATTTTATTTAGTACCAAATACAGTAGGAATCAGTGAGGTGGGAAAATGGAAGTAGTAGTGGAGTGGTACGGAGTAGCATGGGAGGAAAGAAGTGAAAGATTGTTAGGAGAGAGATATATGAGGAGATTGGATGGGGGTGGAGAACTGAAGTTAGAGATGGTGGGATGCATGAAAAGGAATTTTGCATTATCTGCAAATATTATTTTATAATTACACCGTGAATTTATTCTATTCTATTGGGATCATAATTATGTTTTCAAATAAACGAATAATTCTAGAAATCCCTAATCAATCCTTTTCTATTGAACTTTCGAAATAATAGAAGTTAGATGTTGCACTTCATCTTTATACACATTCAACAATTCCAACAACGGTCATTCATTGTGTTGTCTAAAGCCTCCCTCTCTTCTTACAGTAGTGTCATTTCTTGAATTTGATTGACCCTTCGCTCTGTGTATTTGGGGTTTTTTTACTTAAATAATATATTTTTTATTTAAAATTATTTAAATAACGTTATTCTTTTTATTCAAAAAAAAAAAAAATAGAGTGATATTGCGCTCTTCAACCACGACATCATATTTTTTCAACATTTGTTTTAAAAGACAAAAAAAACATGACGTCGCGCCCACGGAGTGCGACACTGTCGTGATTAAGAAGCGTGACATCACTGTCGCGCTCACGGAGTGTGATGTCAAAATCTTATTACTACCTCTCTCTTTTCCTTTCGATGCAAACGAAGCGACTTCTCTTTCTTCCTCTCGACTTCCGCCCAATTAAGGAGCGATTTTGTCACAGTTCACTTTACATTCACGCTTATTAAAGTTTTCTGCACACAAGTACCTTTCTCTTGTACTCTCTCTCTCTCTCTCTCTCTCTCTCTCTCTCTCTCTCTCTATCTATCTCTCTCTCTCAATTAATGGCTCAAGTAGTACTCTCTGGTTGGGCTTTTCTAGCCCTAGTTCTGGATCTTCAACCTCTAAACTCGATAATCTCATTCCTTCAAGCTTTTCCTCTAAATTTTCTGTTTCTAAAGCGAAGAGAAGTGATGGAGTTCGCAGAAGCACTTCAATTGTAGCAAAGAGATCTGCTAGAGTGAGCCTAATGTTCTTTCAGTTGCTCCTGAAAACTTGCCTGAGGTCATCTATTTCTTTAATTGTTGCTTTTAATTGTTCTTCCAGATTCAAGCAACTTCGCCCGAGAGTGAACAAGAGGTGAGGCGGATGGAGAGAATGAGAAGGGATTTAGGGTTTGGGTCAAAGAGCGTGACATCATTACTTTTGGAAAAAATAATAATGTTTTTAAATAATTTTAAATAAAAAATACATTATTTTGATTAAAAAAAAAAACTTGTGTATTAATGCCTAATAATTTAGATTTTTTTTTCAATGCACTAGTAACTTTTCCCATGAAATTTCTTGCTACATACTAGCTAATAAATCTCTCTCTCTCTCTCTCTGTCTGTGTGTGCGCGCAGAGATTCTATGGTATTGTAATATGCTTGGTTGCTGGTTTAACTTGCATCCTCTTGGCAAATTCACTCATCTCATTTTTCAAAATTTATTCTCCTTTTGTGTTGCAACCATAACCCCCCCCCCCCGGGGGCAGAGATGCTATGGTTTTGTAATACGCAAATGGGGGGAATTTTTTCTTTCCTTTCCTTTTCTTTTCCTTTTCTTTTTGTGTGTGTGTGTGTTTCTTTAGCTGTGATTTAGTTGGTTAGAAGGAGAGAATCAGTTTCTGTATAATGCATTGTTTTCACCTTTTGAAGTGTCAGATGTCTTCATAATTACTTCTTAATTTAATTCTCTTGACCTCAAATTTGTGTATTTTCTGGTCCTGTAGCTCCAGTTTTGTTTTGTTTTTGTTTTTGTTTTTGTTTTTGTTTTTGTTTTTGTTTTTTATTTTTTTTTTCCAGCTTTGCAACCATTGATGCCCTTTAAGAAAGTTTCTCCTCCTACCAAAATAAATGACCGAAGATGGAGCCCTGCTGTCTTATTTCAGTTTGTAAATGGATTTTCTGTGGCAAGTAGGCTGTGTTTGCTAGATTAGCAGCAGAGACTTTGTTCCTATTGGTCTGGATTTCTTTCTTCCTCATAAATTTTTTTAGACTTAGAAGCTTTGAATTATCATTTGCTTAAATTTCATAAATCCTGAGCTGAGAAGAATGTGTTATTGCAATCACTTTGAGGGCCTGCAGTGGCGCTAAAGGCTGACATATTTATACAATTTCAAGTGATTGGAGTCGAAAAGTTATTGGTTGCCATCATATTCCTTGACAATCTCACTTTGTCTATAGAAGTCTTAATATGAATAATTTCTTGCTGAAAGGGTGTCGTTTTTTAATGATTGGAAAATTAGGCAGAATCATGATCAATTGCATCTTAAGATGTCTTTATTGATTTTGTTTTGCAGAATAGCTACTTAACTAAATGCTTTTATATATATTTTACTTATTTATTTACTTTTTTGCAGTCTATGTTTGTCTTCTTCAATCCAATAAAGTTTGGCATAACATTCATCTTAGGCAATGTTCTTGCTCTTGGAAGGTTTGGATTTAAAATCTGCAAGCTACTTCTTGTCCTATCTTTTGCTTATAAATTTGTTGGTCCTTATTTAAACTACTACAGCTCTCTGTTTCCTTTCCTGCGTTGTGAAGAAATGATCACTCGAGGACCTATTGGTTGGTAGGATTTTGCCATGTCTTTGGTTAGTGTTCAATCGGATTTACTTAGAACCACTGGTTATCGGATAAAAAAAAGGAAAAAAAAAAAAAAAAAAAAAGAGTGAGCACTAACAAATATATGTATAGTGGGGGTGGGTAAGCACTCTCTGTTCGAATACAAGTGGATTACTTACTAATGAGGATTATTTGTTTTATTGTACACAAAGAAAATGCTAAAAGATGTATAAAGCAGAGACACACGTACAAATATACGTACACACCTAATATGTTCAGTTGATTTTACGGCAATTATCTCTCACTTCTCCTTTAGAGTCGTCCTTGACATCAAGCAAGCTCATTTTAAGCATCGCTTGTTGAAAATCATAGAAAAACATGGCTTGATTCATGGCATAGCCATTGACAATGCTTCGAGTTTTAGGAGTTGTGTACAAAGTTTGGTCGGAGGTGAGCACGCCAGCCTTTTGTAACAAAGCGTTGTAGTAATAATTGTCGAAAGTGTTTCTCGTAGCATCAAGGGGCTGCTCAGCCGTGTCGCCTGCGCTGCATGTTTTGGAGAGTGTTTTGGCGAAGTTGGAGTCAAGCACCGGATCCACATCGTGGGTTGAGTCGAAGTTACTGATTCTATTTTTGAATGATGAACACCTTGCCACTCCTAGTGTATGTGCTCCTGCACAGGACCACAAAAACCACTTTTAGTGACAAGCATTCCAAACATGTTTGTTAATGAATTATAACTCAATTGATACTATTGTACATTCCTTTAAAGTTTTCGAATTCAAGCTTCCACTATATACCAAAAAAAAAATTGCTAACATGTTTAATATTTTGTTACAAAGGTGAGAATTTACCATGGCATGTTAACAAATACAAATAAAGGCATAAATATTTACCTGAGAGAGCAACCACTTCTTGGGTACTGAACCCACGTTGGCCAAAAACCCTAATGAGCTCAGTGCCATTGAAAGTTGGTGAAGGAAGGTTTATTGTGTCTTCTATTTTAGATCTTCTCCCATCTTTTCTACCTTTTGGTATGTCATAGTATGGACCCCCAGTCTGCAAGCCATCACCACCGAAGAAAAAGTTAGCAAGGATGAAATCTCCACTACTTTACCATCAATCAATGTGTTGTTGCACACATAACTATTAAGAAATACGTTATCTTACAAATAAGGGCAAAGAAAAAAATATTTTGGTAGGTCAAGACAACGTGCTAATAAGAATAACAAGACAGATATTATAATTTTTTTAAAAAAATTAAATAATATTGTAAATGATTTTACTGGTATTTATAAAATTTTTAGCGGCAAATTTATGATTTTTAATAAAATTTATATAACTTTCGCCGTATTCAATCATCGATGATAGCAAGAATATCTTCGTAACACAATTATTTTTATACCCCACGTAACACTTCAAAACCTCGTCTTGGACAGTATTATATCAGTATAAGTGACTAGAATTTTTGGAAAACTTTTGGTTGATCTATCATCTGGAAGAATATGTTGTAAAGGATCTCCAAAGTGAAAATTAAATTACCTTTTAATCCTACAATTAGAATTTGGAGAGGTTTATGATGACCAGTCATTTGGTGTGTTGAGATTTGGAGAAAATAAAATAAAAATTCAAAAGAGGTATATATTCCAATGCTATAAACGTGTTCTCTCGAGAATTAAAATTAAAAGAATAAAAAAAAAAAAAAACAGGAAGAATATTAAGTATAGAATACCCAAAAAACAGCATCTCTGGCGGCCAAGGCAACAATATCAGCACAAGAGACAACACCAGGGCATTGGGTTTCAAGCCGCTGCTTTGCATCATCTATTATATCGTATCCCCGCAGGCTCAAGTTTGCCGGAGAGTCTTTTTCTGCTGTATTATTTTTTGTGGAGTCTATTAATATCGATGCATCACATCCCTACAAAAAAGGCAATGTGTGAGAGAGAGAGAGATAGAGAGAGCATATAATAATATATATACATACCTCAATAAAGCAGTCGCGGAAATGCATCCTAAGGAGAGCAGCAGCAAGAGTGGGATCAGATTGCAAAGCTTTGTTGACAGTGTCTTTGACCATATTGTCAGCAAATGGACAAGACATCAAGTAGTAGTTCATAC
This sequence comes from Dillenia suffruticosa, assembly GCA_033439265.1. Classification (NCBI taxonomy): domain Eukaryota; kingdom Viridiplantae; phylum Streptophyta; class Magnoliopsida; order Dilleniales; family Dilleniaceae; genus Dillenia; species Dillenia suffruticosa. The sequence continues at coordinate 9,132,327 of JAVTVX010000027.1, forward strand.
TCAAACCATTTGCTCCAAAACCTGGATTATAACTTGATATCACCTTTATCATCAAAACGAGCATACTGACCAAATTCACCAGCCCCACTCTTACTGACATGGTTTCCAAAGCCAGTTGAAGCACCAAAATTTCAAAAAAAAATATTTGCCAAAATGTTTGAAGTTTCGAGATGGAGAGAAGCAAAGTGAGGTAAGGTATATATACAAGTGCTTTAGCTAAAGCTAAGGTGATCAACAAGTTGTGGATTTTATGGTAGTATATTAAATTATTTTAATCAAAATCTTATACTTCAATTTTAAAAATAAAAAAATAAATATCGAAAAAATTAATTTTTAAATTGAATCTTATAATATTCGAAATAAATTAATCGAGTTAGGAAAGTATGGCTAAAGATAAGGTGCAACTTGAGATATGGTCGAAAGCACATAGAGAAAGTAGACCAGTAGTGTAGTGGGGGGGGGGGGGGAGGGGGTCAATTATTTAATGTCTATCATTTCCTCCACCAAATTTGGTCAATTATAATTAATTATCCATGCTGATTGTCTGTTTCGATAACCCTTCTGCATGTGCTGACACGAACCAAAATTCACCACTTATTAGTGCTTTATCCCTCCGAAAAGTCAAAACATGTGCACCACCATGCAACTTTTAGATGATATTTTAACTTTTCAACACATCATACCAAATTCCCATTTTCTGATATTTCAAAAAAGATAAGAAAATAGTGTTTTAGTCAAAATATTAAGTGGATTGTCTTAAAATATAATTTAGACGAGTCGTGTCAAAAATTATCAGAACGTAAATATATATATATATATATATATATATATATATATAAATCGATAAATTCAGGGCCTTCTATTGAGTCTAATTCCCCTAGTACTTGGCTAATTGTTAGTAGAAGTGGATAGGAGTAGAAAGGACATTAGCAAGTCCAAGATGGTTCCCGAAACTGAAATTGGGGAGGAAGTGGGGATGACAAAGTGCAGTGCAATGCAGGAACCAGCTGGTTTCCAATTTCCATGTCTGTGGATGAAGTGGAGTGGACCAAACACAAATGGCATCATCCTTTTGTTACTTTTATGCGCCAAATAATTCCACGAGTTAGAAGTGCTATGTACGCGTTTTTAATGTTCATGGCTCATGCTAGTGTGATTGACTGAGTGGTCAACAAAAGCGAGAGAGAAAGAGAGAGAGAGAGAGAGAGGTGGTCAAAGAAATGGCCCACTGTTGACAAAATCCAGGCATCATGTGAAAGTTCACCGCCAGCTACTGCAATTGACTGTCACGTAATTTTGGATAATGTGATATTCAACGATAAACAAATGGATAAAATAAGTATTCAAAGTAACAAAAATCAGAGTATTTATAAATATTTCTTAAAACGGTTAACATTATTCTAGTTTTACCCTTAGCTTTTATGTCCCCTATCTGTTTTTCCATTCTTTCTCTTCTTTTTCCCAAACCAAATAATTTTGTATTTTGCAAGAATGAAAATTCTACGAATCCCATTCCTAAATCCTGTGGAATTTTGACTCATAGGCATCAAAATGTCTCTCCACAGATATATATATATATATAGGCATCAAAATGTCTCTCCACAGATATATATATATATATATATATATATATATATATATATATATATTCTTGATTTTAGGTTTATTTAAAATTTTCTTAAACCAAAACACAACTCTCTACTTTCTACTCTTTTAAGAGAAAACAAATTGGGGGAGAGAAAGTGAGATAGAGAGAGATAGAGTTGGGCTCCATAGTTATTTAAATTGAATTAGTCTACTTTTTAAATACGGGTAATCAAGTTACAAAAAATATTATTGATAACATTTACGCTTATTGTTTTATATCGTTTATCAAAACACGCACTAGATTAACAAGTCAATAGTCAAGATCCGAATTAAGAATTTCTTTGTATAATTTAAAGGTAGCACAAGGTGTGGAATGCTCAAGATGTAGCATGCATTGGTGCTCAATAACGCAATTTGGCTGGCAAAAGGATTCAAAATCATTGGGTCTTCAAAACCCATTTCAACAGTTATCAACTGGCATTACTAGCCTTAATTGCTTCCTTCCACAAATAGTAAAACAATTGATAAAGGAAATGGAAGCTATACAAAACATTAAAAATAGCAAATTATATTGACCATAAAATTTGATACTAAGTTTTTGTTATATTAGTGGTTGAACCATCACTACTACAAAGGCCCTTCTTCTTTAAGAAAAATGAAAACAATAATGCATTGCGAACTCAGTAACAGCTATGGAGCATGAACATTTCCCACTAAAACTCCTTCCTATTTGTCTTGCAAGTCGAGACTCATTTGCGAAGTTGCTGATGCCAGTACTCTTTTGAGAGCACCATAATCTCCCTTCAGGCTCATCTACGCTTTCTAAGATGCATCTACGACACTAGATTTCAGCTTGCAATGCAAAAATTGAGAGAGTTTTGATTATAATTGTTTGTGGTCCTTTCAACTGGCTTCTGCTTTCCTGATAAATAATAATAATAAAATAAAACAGTCTTCTGCTTTCACCTCTACCATGTTTCCAAGGTTAAGCTGAGTCTCTCCTGTTGTCCCCACCTCGCGCTATCAGAGGCACAGCATCAGCAGTTGCAACAAATGCAGCAGCCTCACTTCTAACTTTTGATGATGAAGATGAGTGAGAAGCAGGCTACTCCCACTCCCCTATTCCACTCCCTGCATCCTGCACAACAGGAGGTGCACCATCAGCAGATGAACAACCCTAGCAGCCTTGGCTCAGCTCCATGCCTCCTCTTTCCTCTTTCTGCACCGGGCCAGGTTGTAGGTAATCACAGCAGCATGAGGTATCCAACGTAAATTACAGAGTTAGAAGCCGGATCCATTTGAAGCCATCAAAAGCAAATGTTTAACAGCTATTCTAAAAGTGATGAAAGGCCTACAGCAAGAGAACCTTTCCAATCGTGTTAGAATAGGCTAAAAATGTGAACCATCTTGTTGAAGTGATTCAAAGTTAGCAGAGGTCAAGTTTGTCTTATAATGGGGGTTCAAACAATTGACATGCCCAAAGTGAGGTTGACAAGCATGTATAAACTAAGTTATTTTTTTATTTTATTTTTGTGCTCTTAATTTAAGATAGGTCTTTTCTTCCTCCATTTTTTGGGTGATAATTGATGCAGTGAGCAGTAATGCTATTCCTACCAAGTTTGTGTCGTGACTCTTAGGAATTAGTAGGTATTAAGACTTTTACTAGGAGGGAGGTAGCTTATTTGTGGAATTATGAGAGCATTAAGTGAATAGTCACCTTGTGATTATCAATTCTAGCCCTTATTAAGGGGGTTGGAGAGGGAGATGACAAATTATTTTCGTATACAACTTCTTTGATAAGAATTTTGGTTGAGCTGTGCTCCCTTCCTTCTTAGTGGCTGCATTATTTGGTATCAGAGCCTTGTCAACACTCTTGGTGTAAGCTTATTCTTTTGTTGTCTAATGGGGGCAACGAGAGGCCAAGGGTGCAGAGGAAACCTAATGAGGGTGGACTTTGAAATAGATGAAGAAATTCAGGGACTTTAAAAGGCAAGTTGAACAACTCAGTATACAAAATCGATTAAAATTTCACGACGGTGTGCATGGTTCAAGTTATGGATATGTTTAGTGATGATTTTGTTCGGAATAGAAGGTAGTTAGCGTGGTGAGAAAAAAAAAACAAACAAAATAATATAACTAAACTTTTACTTTCAAAAGATAGAAGAAGAGAGGAATTGTATTTCTCTTCATTCATTGATGGATTATCTCAATTGATTTATTACAATGGTAGAGGATTTGCCTAGATGAGGTATGGGAACCTAAAAGTCTCTTTAGATAAGTCCTTGCACTCCAAGGAACTCTAGTCACCAATGATACCTAATAATGTATAATAAATTCTAATAACTCTCAATAACTAACAATAATTAATTGAGCGGTTACATATCTCTTCATATACTCTTATGAATACAAATTCATTATAATAGTTATTGCATGAGTGTCTCATGACCTTCCAGCTACTAGACCGTTATACTTTGCATTGGTACTGGTCTTCTGTGTTGTGGAATTAGGATGTGGCACCCTGGCTTGAGCGCTAGTGTAAGCTGCCTCATGCAGTGGTCTGCTCCTTCAAGCCATGTCTTCAAATTTAATCCTTTCTAACACCTCCCCGTAAACTTGACATTCTTATAACTCCAACCATCTGTCTTAGATTTTGAATCTATCATACTTGAGGGGTTTTGTGAAAAGATCAACAATTTGTTCTTGAGTCTTCATATATTCTATCTCGATCTCCTTGTTTGCAATGCACTCTCGGATAAAATGAAATCTTGTATCAATATGCTTACTTCATTCATGAAACACCAGGTTTTTTGCTAGAGCCATGGCTGACTTGTTGTCCATCATGATCTTAGTTGGGCTTTGTTTTTCAAAATGAAATTCTTTTAGCCGTCTCCTTAGCCATATAACATGACACGCACCGACAGTTGCCGCTACATACTCCGATTCACTTGTTGATAGTGTCACTATGGATTGTTTCTTTGAACCCCACGAAATTGCATTATTTCTCAAATAAAATACAAAACTAGTAATACTATTTCGATTTTCAATATCGCTGGCATAATCACTATCACAATACCCTTTCAATTTATGATTATCTATTATTGAATAAAATAATCCATAATCAAGAGTACATTTTAGACATCGAAAAATTTTTTTTGTTGCCTTCATGTGTTCTTCACTTGGACATTCCATCAATAGGGTTATTACTCTAATTGAAAAATGTAAATCGGGTATAGTACATATCAAGTATCTTAAACTTCCAATAAGACTCCGAAATGTCGTTGGATTAGTTTCTTCACTACATCCTTCTTAACAAGTTTTACTCCACATTCTATTGGAGTATTTACGGGATTATAATAACTCATCTTGAATTTCTTGATGATCTCTTTAGCATAGGCCTCTTGAGAGATAAAATTCTCATTATATTTTTGTTTCACCTTTATCCCCAAGTAATATGACATGAGACCCATATCACTCATTTCGAATTCTTGGGCCATTGCCTTCTTGAAACCTTCATACATCTGTGGATTGTTTTCGATAAGTATTAGATCATCTACGTAGATGCATATGAATAAGATATCTTTATTCTCTTTCTTTACATAAAGTGCATACTCATGAATGCATTTAGAGAATCTATTCTCTTGAAGATACTTATCAAGATGACTGTACCAAGATCTTGGTGCCTGTTTGAGGCCATATAAGACCTTCTTTAGCCTTAGCATCTTGTCTTCATGGCCTTTTGCTGTAAATCCTTCCGGTTGTTCTATGTACATTTTTTCTTCAAGAGAACCATTCAGAAATGCAAATTTTACATCCATTTGATGAATAGTCCACCGATTCTGTACTACAAGGGCGATGATCAATCGTATTGTCTCCAATCGAGCAATTGGAGCAAACACTTTTTCATAATTTACACCATATTGTTATTTGTATCCTTTTGCGACCAGCCTTGCCTTGTGCTTTACCACTTCTCCATTGACATTTTTCTTTGTCTTGTACACCCATTTTACCCCAATTATACTATGACCACCGGGAAGTGTTACAAATTCCCATGTGTTATTTTTCTCAATTGAGAGAATTTTTTCCTCCATGGCTTGTACCCATTTTTTCTCTTTTACAACCTCTGTGAAAGTTAAGGGCTCATCATTAGAAAATAAACAAAATAAATTTTCATTGTCCATTCTTTTGATAGCATCATATAAGTTGTATATGTTTCGTAATTTTGGAGGCCGTCCACTTGGGCTTGTTGGCATATTAGGGGTTGTGTCCTTGCCTTCGAATTCTTGCTCCATGTTCTCTTCTTCTCCCAAGTAAGGAAGAAAATAAGGAACAAATTCATATTTCTCTACATTTTTTGTGCTCGAATCCCATGAAGCGCATTCTTCAAACTTCACATATCTACCTACTATCAATCTTTTGCTATTAGGGTCAAAACACTTGTACCCTTTTGTAGCTTCAGCATACCCAATAAACACCATCTTTTTTTTTCTATCATCAAGTTTTGTTCTCTCCTGCTCTAGCACATGAACGTATGCAATGGATCTGAACACTCTCAAGTGCTTCACAGTTGGTTTCCTTCCACTCCATGCTTCCTGAGGAGTCTTTTTTACCAAACTTCTTGTTGGTGATTTATTAGAGAAATAAACTGCACATGTAACAGTTTCAGTCCAGAATTCCCTAGGCATGCCTTTGCTTTTTAACATTGTTCTAGCCATATTGAGGATCATCCTGTTCTTCCTTTCAGCGACTTTGTTTTGTTGTGATGATCTTGGCACCGTCATAGGATGTTTAATCTCATGTGCTTCACAAAAAATTTTGAATTCATTAAAGGTAAACTCACCACCTCTATCTGTCTTTAAGGCTTTAATCTGGTAGCCGCTTTCTTACTCTACCCAAGTTTTGAACTTTTTGAACACATCAAAAGTCTCACTCTTATTTTTTAAAAAATACACCTATATCTTCAGTGAGTAGTCATCGATGAAGAGAACAAAGTATGAATTATTCTCCACAGATTGAGGTTTTATCGATCTGCATATATCAACATGAACAAGCTATAACGGCTTAGTGGCTCTTGAATTTGACATTTAGGGAAAACTCCTCGGATACTTCCCAACTAAACATGCTTCATACAATTGGTTTGGATGATTTATCTTGAGAATCTCATTCACCATATTTTTTTCTCCTAGAGCCTTGAGACTTTCAAAGTTGAGGTATTCGTATCTCATGTGCCATATCCATGAAGGATTCTAGATACAAATATGTAAACATTTTGCTTCTACCATCTTCAAGTTGAGCAAAAACATGTAATTTTTTATCATGAGAATTTTGGCAATGAGTCTATCTTCCCGGTCTCACAGCCAAAGAAAGCAACCCTCCATAGTCACTTTATGTCTGTTCTCTAAGAGTTGTCCAATACTCAAGATGTTGTTTTTCATCTTAGGTATATAGTATACGTTGTTTAATATTTTGTGGCCTCCATTTTTCATAGCCAAAATCACTGAACCCTTTCTCTCGATTTTAACTTTTGTGTCATCATCAAATAAGACATAGCCCATCATCTTTATGTTTAAGTCCACGAATTTGCTTCTATCTCCCGTCATATGATTGTTTGTAGTATTATCGAGGTACCATATGTCATTTTTTCCTAAAGGATCTTCCCTTAGAGAGAGCAAAAGGATCTCACCTTCGGTCTCCTTATGCTCGGTAAGATTTGTCTCTGCATTACCTCTCTTGGTTTGACACTCCCAAGAATAGTGCCCGTACTCGCCACTGAGTAGCATTCAACTTGGCTTTTGTCACGCTTTGCCTTATTGTTTCTCCGGTTGTTTCCTCTGCCTCTACCACGGCCTCTTTGGACACTTTTGTTTCTACCATCTTGAGCATAATTTTGCTCTTCTCTACCTTGACCACGTCCTTGGCTTCGTCCATGATCTCGACCTCTACCATGTCCTTGACATCTTCCTCCTATTTCTGAACTATTTCCTTTAGGATTAAAGGAAAGTTTTGCTTGCAAGACTTGTTCTATAGGCTTCGGTTGACTCCGCTTCATTCTCTCTTCATGGGCTAATAAAGACCCATTCAACTCATCGATAGTCATGGCCTTTAAGTCCTTAAACTCTTCAATTGCAACAAGTACATGGTTGAATTTTATGGTGAGAGAGCTTGGAATCTTTTCTACCACCAGTATATCATCCACCGCTTCTCCGAACCTTTTCCTTTGATTCACTACCGCTAACACATAAGTAAGTAGTCCGTTATGGACTTAGTCTCTTTCATCAAGAGTGACTCAAGCTCAGTCCTTAAACTTTGGAGTCTCACATTTTTCACTTTATTAACTCCTACTATGGAGTTTTTAAGGATATCCCAAGCATCCTTGGCCTTGGTCTCATTGGCAAAACATGTCGTCATCCAATCCTTGATGGATGATAGAGAGAGCACTTTAATCTCTCTTCTTTGTCTTTTGTAAAAGATATAGTTGGGCTATTGTAAATGCAATTTTATCAGCAGCTTCCTTATAACCATTCTTTACAATATCCCATAAACCATGAGATCCAAGAATGGCTTTCGTCCAAAGTGACCATCTGTCATAATTTGTGTTGGTAAGTTGTGGGAATTGGAAGTTGATACTTGAATTTCTGGTGGCCATTTTAACAAAACTCTGATACCAATTTGTTGAGAACAGAAGGTGGCTAACGTGGTGAAAAAAAAAATAAAACAATATAACTAAACTTTCACTCTCAAAAGATAAAAGGAGAGAGGAATTGTATTTCTCTTCATTTCTTGATGGATTATCTCAAATTTTTTATTACAATGGTAGAGGATTTGCCTATTTACAGATGAGACATGGGAACCTAAAGGCCTCTTTAGGCAAGTCCTTGCACTGCAAGGAACTCTAGTTACTAATGACACCTAATAACGTCTAATAAATTCTAATAACTCACAATAACTAACAATAACTAATTGGGCAGTTACATGCCTCTTAATAATCCATAACGAATGCAAATTCATTATAATAGTTGTTGCATGAGTGTCTGATGACCTTTTGGCTACTGGACCGTTACACTATGCACCGGTACTAGTCTATTGTGTTACGGCATTAAGCTGTGGCACCCTAGCTTGAGCATTGGTGTATGCTGCCTCGTGCAGTGGTCTATTCCTTCAAGCCATGTCTTCAAGTTTAATCATTTCTAATAGATTTCAACAATGTGAACCCTTCTATAGGTCGTCAACCCTGTAAAGATACATTGGTGGAAAGGATATCATGACCTAGAGATGGCATTAAAATGGAGTTCTCAAAATTCTATGGTCGTTTTCAATCAAAAGAATTTCTTGATTGGCTTAGTGTCGTTAAGAAGCTCTTTGATTATCAAGATATTCCTTTCGATAGAAAGGTGTGGAAGCAACAAGGTTGCTTGGGTATGCCTCTATATGGTGGGACAAGGTTCATGCCAAGATTTCAAGTTCGGAGAAAATGAAATCTTGAGTTAGAGAAATTTCTTCCTCTTGACTTTGCTTATATTACCTTCTCACAATTCTATAATCTTCATCATGAGCCAAAGAGTGTGACCAATTACACCAAAGAATTCTACAGTTTGCTAGCTTGTAATGATGTCCAGGAATCAGAGAAGTAGCTAACCGCAAGATATGTCAATGAGTTGAGGAGTTCAATTCAAGATGCGGAAATTCGGAACTTGGACATTAATTTTTTTTGTTTTCACCACCGGTATTTGGGTTTTATCCAACTAATCCATTTCGAGCACTATGAGACTCATTTTAAGGGTTGATTTTTTCAAATCCTTTTTTACCATTTTCAGGGATTGAACTCGAAATCTCTGATTAAGAAAATAGAGTGTCCGACCACTCAACCTAAAAGAGTTTGGTGAACTGGGATATTACATGATGTTTATCAGTTGGTCTTGAAAGTGGAGGCTAAAAAGGGTTATAACAAAGCCAAAAGATCTAATGATTCTTCTACTTTTATTCTACATTCAAAGGTAAATCTTCTCACAGAAAGAGTACTTATAAGATGTCTAAAAATTCAGGACATCCGGCCTCTAAGAGTTTAGTCGCAAGTCAAGGTATTCATCAAATAACTTGTTTCAAATGCAGGCAGGCAGACCATCATTCAAGTGAATGTCCATTGCAATGGGATGAATCTAGCAGAAGCAGCAATGATCTATAGCCTGTTGATGGAACTCTTGAACCAATTAATGATGATTATGGAGAGATGCAGGAGGAGGAGATTGGACCAGAAGTTGGTGAATTTTTTATGATCCAAAAGATTCTTACCACTGCTAAGGCAAAAAAAGGCGAAGATGAAGATTGGCTTTGGTACAGAATATTCAAGTTAAAATACAACTGCCAAGGGGTGGTTCGCCTCTTGATAATTTGTAGTGGGAGTTGTTCAAATATTGTCTCACATGAGTTGGTGAATAAACTCAACCTTAAGGTAGAATCTCACCAAAATCCTACAAACTTGTATTTTTCAAGAAAGCTAATGAGACTAAGGTAGCCAACCACTATCTAGTTTCAATTACTATGGGGAAAAATCACAAAGATCAGATTTGGTGTAACATACCTCCCATGGATGTTAGTTGTATAATTTTAGGGAGACCTTGGAATATGATACGTGTGCCAACCATGATGGTTGGAGAAAAACTTGCACATTTAGAATGGGAAGAGTAGAAATTGTCCTTTTGCTTTGCAAAGAGGAAGCCAAAGCTAGATCCTTAGGGTTTGGAGAAACTAATTCATTGTCAAAGTTCGTCAAAGAAAGTGAGGAAAGTGAACTTGTGAATATGTTGGCTAAAGTGACAAGGTTGTAGAAAGTAGTAGCTATGATTCAGCTAGGTGGTTGAAACTCTAAGGAAGAAATTCCTGAAATTGAAGGAATGATTCCTTTGTTGGTTAAATAATTGAGCCAGCACCTGCTCTTGAGAGAGTAAGCAGTGAAATAATGCTTGAAGCATCAGTTTGAGAAATAACTGATGGAGTATTGGCTGCAAAAAAATAAAGTGAAGAAGCCATACAAGTTCCAAGTGCAGCAGAAGGAATTTCTTCTATTCCAAGAGTTGAGAATGAAAAGGTTGAAGATCTCTCCCTGGCGAAAAAGGTAGTGTGGTCAATCCAGATGAAATTGTAACCAAAGACAAGTTGGAAAGTGATGGGAGTGTCAAGCATATATATTATCCAAGAGAAAAAATCTTTTAGGGGGAAAAATTAATTTGAAATTAGATATTTTCCTTTGTTCTTTTCCCACATTTAAGCTCATCGTAGACTATATATACTATTTAACATGTTGAAAATTTATGTTTCATGCTACTAAATGTCTGGTGCATTTAACAAGTGTGTGAGAGAGAAGAAAGAGAGATTTTAAAAATTATATATTGGAATCGAGAAAGTTTAACCGACGAAGGAGAATTAGTAAAAGGTCAATTTCATATTAGAATTTACTTTCAAAATAGATATTAAATATTTATATTTGTTATCTAAAGAAAACATTAATTGTTTTATAAGTTAGGAAAAGATTTAGTATGAAGAAAATATAAAATGTTTTTCATTCTTTTAACCTTACATTCATCATATTTTTAGGGAGGCAATAATAGTAAAATCTTTGTTGGGATTGAGTTATATTTTAGGACATAGAAACCCTTTCTTTGGTGTCAAATTTCATTAAAATGAGTTTTATTTTCCTTATTTAGAATTAGTTTTATTTAGGAAAAAGGAAACCCTAAATATACACCCATACAACCCTATTAAGTATGCAAAAGTGCATAAAATTATAGTATTATGGTTGCAAGTTTTCTCCAATTGTTACAGAGGGTAGAGAACTCATTCTGGGATTTGTGAAAGGGTGTTGAAAGTATTTGAATTTGTGCAGGTTCTCAAGCTGGCCATTACTATTCGTATCATTTTATTCTCGTAATAAACAAGAGCAGTCTTCGAATATGCCAACACTTGTCATACTTCCAAATCCAACAAACACAATAAAACTATGGCAAAGCAAAGAAAGCATAAAATCAAAGGTATTGAATATCTATTATGGGATTTTGATCTATAAAAGATTCTTCTCTATCCTGCAGACAGCTATATATAAGCAATCCAATGCTAAAAATCAAGCACTAAGATCAACCTGGCATTGTTTATTATTATATTTTTATTTTAATCACAAAATCATCCCATTAGATGTATTGGGCAGCTGTTTCTTTTTAATTAAAAGAATGCAATGAGGTAGCTATCTTTGAATACGTGAAGCCTTTCAAATTATGCAAACTTTCACATCAACATCAACAACAAATATTTACTTTAAAAAAAATCCTCTTCCACCTTCGTAAAACAAAACACCTTCTTAGGCATTAGCTTCCATTAGGTTAGGTTCGATTCAATTTATAATTCAAAAATTGAGTTTTTCAATTCAAGATTTGAATCTTAGTCAGATTACCATGTAACCATCAACATCATCACTTCTTTATCTTTGAAAAGAGACCATCGAAGAAGAATCACCAAAAAATGCAAGCAGAGAAAACTATTTTAAAAGTTCCACAACATGCATCGAGTGTAGCTGGGCAAGGATATAAACACAATAACCAAGAATGTTGGGGTTGGCACATGCTCACAGAGCCCATAAAGCATAACAACTACCTATGCATAATCAACAAAACCCAAGATGCTACAAGCTTGTGAAATATGGGACTCCATAATTACATGTTCCTTTGCTCATGCTGCAATTTGATGCGTTGCTTCAATATGTGATTTTCCTCCAACGTTTTTATGGCTTTTCGGTCACAATAATTAAAGATTGTTCAACAGCTTTAAAGTGCCTTTGTTCATTGGCAATCCTACTTTTATACGAGATAAGGTGCTACCTGTCTTGGCTCATTAGTTTTATTTGGCTCGCAAGCATCACTTGGTATGATCTCATCTCAGATTTTAGCTTGGCTTTGCCTAATTAATAAATGAAATGTGTAGGACAACAACTAGATAATTATACAAACATAACCTACTATGCAAGTGATAAAAGGAATGTTTGGTGCAATGTTCATTGACAGCACTGCATCATGATAAACTAATTTGCTATAACTGAAAAAGAGGGTTTGTGTACTACAAAACTATTAGAGACAATTTTGGAAAACTGAAGATTATCCATTCACCCTTTCTTTCAACCAAATGCTCCCCAATGGTAGTTAAGCACTAATTCCTCCATCTATTTATTTTGTTACTGTGTTTCTGTGAGTAGTTTGAAGAATCGATGAACATAAAATTACCCTCTTTTTATTTTCACACACCCTGTTTTTTTAGCGTGGTTTTTTTTTTCTTTATTTATTTTTGGGGGGGAGGTGGTGGGAAGTTTGGACCTTGTGAGTGCTGGTTGAACAAATCCAAGTCCTTTTTTGAAAATGTTGGTACAATATAACCATAAGGGGCTTTTTATCACAAGTGATTTATTTAAATATTAATTAAAAAAATAATGAATGGTTAACCGTTATTCCCAATTCCTCATAAATTTCTCTTTCTCTCTCCCATATATGGGGTTCTCTCTACTAACATGACTTACAGAAAAATTGAGACAATTGAGAATTACTTGTAAATAGAGATTGAGAAACTTTGTAAATACATATATATTTAGACTGAAAATATTGAGGGTATTAAGAGAATTTCAAGTACAAAATTTTTTCCAGTTGTTTGTGGTTCACCAGATTGTGGGTTGAGATATCATGGAATTGTAGTAGTGGTTTGATTTACGTGATTATTATTCTGACCATGTGATTTGTTCAAGAAAAATTACAGTTTAGAATTTTTGTAAACCTACACATTAAGATACGATCTTAGAAATTCCTATCGATTTATTTTTATTATTATTTATATCTTTCTATGTTTCCATTACGTAAAATAAATCTAATATTGGTATCATAGTATAGATTAGATTTATTTACAGATTTTTTCAAAACTTTTTTGGTATAAAAATGGATAGGGTAAAATTTAAAATTCGGATCTCAAATGAATTTTGTGAATCCGATAATACCACAACATTATCCATGATTCAACAATCATAAATATATTTTTTGTTTAATTTTTGGAGTATATTTAGACCATGAAAAGTCTGATAGAAATTTTCGACCATGCTCAATGACCGTGACCATAGAAACTTAGATCTCTCGATTCGAGAATAAATTGTTTTGTGAAAATGGTTTAAATGTGTTCCTAATGATCTGAACTGCATGTTTGATGCATTTATTTTGGAGTTGACGTCGCCAAAAACTTGGATTTTCAACATGGTCATGAAGGGCGACGATGGTGGACGTTTGAATATGCATTTTTAGGACTTAAATCCCCCAAAAATCAAGTTTATGATGAATAGAGGAACTCCAATTTCAATTTCCACTCAAAATCAGCATCAAAAGCTAGTTGGAAACATATTTTCTGGTAGCTGGGTAACAACGACCCGATTGCAAGCCGTCGGGTGAAGAAGACCTGACTTGACCTGTAGATGCATGCACGTCATGTGTCACGCCCTGACCCGCCTGTCGAGTACACTATAACTGACGCGTTACCCTAAAACACGTGTGAACTTCACTCTATATTTCGAGATAGCACAAGGTATTCCAATATCTCAAACACTTTAAAATAAATTTAAATCCTTCTTAGACCAATCCGGCCATTAAAATAATTCTCAAGCATTTAAGTAAATTAACATGTTCAAAATGTACTCAAAATTCACCACATAATCCAAATATCCCAATGAAAACAATACGTTTTCTCAAAAGAAATTTTTAAGCAATTTAAATATGATTCCATATTATAAAAGTATAGATTTTTCAATACTTGTCCAAGAAAAACCAAACAAGTATTTGTCAAATCTAAATATAATAAAATGTATAAAAATTTTCCTTTCATGGATCCAAAGCATAGTTCCCAACAATAAATATTTTTATGACTATTACACATTGAAGGCCAACAAAATATATTTTCTTCAACAGTACTAGGTAACGTTTACATCTCCAATGTAAGCTTCCTCTGAAAAATTAGAAAGTGAGGGATGAGTATAAAAATACTCAATGAATGGAGTACAATAGCATGCTAAACATGAATAAAGAGTGAGGATCGTTGTGCCAAACACATATGTCTAGTCTATTCTCAATGCAATTATGAAATCAATTGTACAAAACAAATTTCAGAACAAATTTCCCATGACTTATAAGTTGTTCATCAACAATTCATTTTTATTTTCTTTCCAAAATTTTTTTTAGGTTGCTAAAACTGTTTTCCTACCAATAGCCGTTGATAGAATTGTCGAGATTTTTCACGGTTTTTATAAAACACCCCCTTCTTGGTGTTGGCCCAGAGTTCAGTAGGGTGCTATCACCTTATCATGGGAACAACTTGAAGAGGCTCTTCACTCCGCCTACCTCCAAACCAAATATAAATCAGTCTTGACCACGCTGCCCGATGGCCCAGTTCGTGGAAAACTTAGACTATAATCATTTTTTTTCTTTTTCTAGCACCATGTTACAAGAATATCAATTTCATCATCAATATGTATGCTCATATACTAAAAAGAGCAAATTCATAATTCACAATCAATATTCCTTTGTAACACGGTGCAAACAATTCAAAAATCAATAAAATAGTCATAAATTTATCAACAATTCCATTTGGGCACACCACAATCACAAAAAAATTCAAATCCATTTTAAATTTTTTTCAAAATTCAATTTACAAATAATAATTGAAAACATTTTATCATTCATGTTAAATATAGTCATCCACTCGTCTCTTGGGAGAGTAAACACTCCCATTTCACAAACAATTTCAAGATAATCCTTTCTCAAGTTCCAATTGAATTATTCTAAGATAACCACATGAATTAAATGTTAAATCACATCCAATTTTGGGGTTTATGAGTTTTTTCAAATTTAACACAAACCCTAATTTCTCAAATCCAAAAACATATGTTCTAATCCATCATTTATAAATTATTTGCACCAATATACAATTTTTCAATTTTTTCTCATTTACAAATCCTAGATTTATACTCTCGAACAAATCCCTCAAATCTCAATAATAACTTTAAATCCACTTATGAGAAAGCTAAATCCAAGTTTAGAAAAAAGAAATTATCTCAAATTTTGGGGTTGGATTGAGTTTTAAACTTTGGGTTTTCAAAAACTTCTAGATTTTCCTCTTCTTGCATAAACCCTAGATTTTTCTCAAAATCCCCTTCCTTTACAAGTTTGCTTGAGGGTTTCAGAGATTTAGGGAGTAAGTTTGGGGAAAATGAGGTCGATTTCAGGGGAGATTGAGAGTGAGATAGGTGTGAGAGATGAGAGTTGAGAGAGAGACAGAGAGTCAAGAGAGAGCAAAGTGAGTTCGGGAAGGAAAAATGAAAAATGAAGGCTTGTTTAAGCCTTTTTACTTATATGAGGTGAAATCTCCACTTTACTCCTTGGTATTTTTAAGTTTTGTTCGAGTTTAGTTGTCCGTTTTTATTATTTTGCAACATTTCACACTCATGAGTCGACTTGCAATAGGACACAAGTCACCTTATGTATCTAAGGTTTTCAGAGACCAAGTCCCCTTGTTGTCCAACAAGTCGCCTTGCTCTTTGTTTTATCGAGCCCTCAAGGCGACTCAAAATTGGTTTAAGGTGACCCAAATTTTTTATTTTGTAATCCATAAGTCGACTCACTCGTTTAGTGAGTTGCCTTACTTAACTGCAGACATGTTTTTTCTTAGAGTTAAATCTGGCAGGTTGGCTTGTTTGGCCACAAACAGCCTTGCTAGCTACAAAGTCAAAAAGTATAAGTTGACCTGTTATTGGGACAAGTCGACCTGCCATTGTGCAGAGTCAAGAATTCTGAGGCATAATCTCCTTAGGTTGTCTTGGAACTTCTCAGCTCGCCTTGGTGAATTACAACCAATTAAAATTGGTATTTTTACAAATAATATTGAAAATTCAATATAAATTTTCTAATATCGAAATTTTAGGTGTTACATTATGTGTACTGAGGCGTGTGACGAGGAGGGGGGCCAGCAGTGCACATCACACAGTTGAGGCACATGATGGGTACGGGTTTCGGTTTTGGGTATGGGTCAGATCTAACCTTGAATTGCGTCATGACCCGTGTCCTGACTTGAAATGCGACCTAGGACGATAATTGCATGCGTGCAGGCGTGTGGCAGTGCAGCCGCTGGCGCCTAACGGCACATAGGATCTCCAACAGCACGTCAAGCTATTCTAAACTAAAGTTTCTCATTTTTTGAGTGGTCTTACATTATTAATTGTAATTTTTGTGGGTTTTTATGTACCGAATCTAAGTATAGATAGTAAGATGAAACTTTACGTTGTGATAGATAGATCCATTAATCCATTTATTCGTTTTGGGATTTAGATTTGAACTATTTCGTATTTGTTGATTCAAAAGATAGACAAAGTATTTGAATAAATATTAATAAGTCACTAACATCTCTTTTTTTTTTGTTGTATTAGAGATTATGGATGCATCGAAAATTGTTGTGCTAGATTTTTGTAAAGGAGATAAACTGAATGATAACAATTACAATATTTGGCATTAGAAGATTCAATTAATCCTCGAGGAGCAAGATTTTTCTGAAATTCTTAAGCACAAAATGGTAGACCCCGAGGAAGGTACCACGCCTCGTGCTAGATGGGATCGGGAGGTCTGTTATGTGTAGAAAAAGAAAGATAGCTAGGTTAAGACAATTCTAATCAGTAGTATGAATGATGACATAATCCCAATTTATGAGCAGTATCCTATAGTTAGTTTAGTTTGGCTCACTCTTAAAGAGAAATACGATGTCCTTTCAAATCTTAAGGAAAGGATGTTGATTTATAAGTTTATTATTTATAAAAAAACCTCGATCATATAATGAAATAATATTTGATACAAATGTCGAGTATGATCGCTTGGCCAAAGAACACGGGCGAGCCTATTTAGGATGAGTTTCATGTATTAGGTGTGATTCAATCATTATCTGATTATGAGAGACTATGAAAACCTATCTCACATATAACGAGAGTATTCATACTTTTACTGATGTAAGCAGATATTATGAGCTCGAGAAGGACTGCCTGGAGGTAAGTAGACTACACTTGGTTCATGCTTATGCAGTTGAGTTGAGCAAAGGTTCCCATGGTACCAAATGTAAATGGCAAAAGTATAAGAAGATGACCCGAGACTCAGACAAAAAGAATCCATTCAAGAAATTGGACAACAAAGTACAAAAGATGATGTGATCCCGTTGGGTATAAAGACCCTAGAACCCACGAACAAGTTAATTTAGCCCAAAAAATTGTTTCAACGAATTATTTGAACCGATGGAATTAAAGACCTCAACCCTTGCCCTAAAAGAGGAAGAACCTAAGGTATATGACCTTAGACCCGTTTCTCACTAGATCAAGAACTTTGGTATAAAGATGGAATGAATGACGCCACAATCTAGATGGTTCGAAACCTAGATTGATAAGTCAAAGAACTAAACAAGACTCATATCTTGAATAAATTCAAAGTTCTCAAAAGAACAAGACCTGCGTGAAGAATCCTCACAATTTTATTAATTCTCTCCAAAGTGTTGTTTTACACAATGTATAATGACCTATTTATAGCCTAAAGGTAAAACATAATTGGCAACTAAAAATTTAGTAACTCTCTAAACAATAAAGAATTAGGAAACTAAAAGTTACAAAAAAATAAGAATTAAGAAACTAAATAAATCAAACTACTTTGACCAAGTTTTGCTGCTATTTTCTTCATTTTCGTCCTCTCTTGGTTTTGGGTAGTTTTGGGCCTTCTATTCTTCCACTGGGCTTGTATAAGCATAATTAAGGCCCCTTTTGGTTCTATATTTATTTGGGCTCCAATTTCTTGTTGTAAAGCCCCATGAATTAAGTTATTCAGTGCTTCTTGAAATTTTTTAACTCGGGTCTTTGTCACCGGCCCAACTGGGACTTGAGTTGGGTCTCGTGAATTCCTTGCAATCTTGATGATCTCATCATTCCCCTCCTCTTGAGAAGGATTTGTTCTCAAATCGTCACCTACATCAAAAGGAC
The DNA here is from genome assembly GCA_033439265.1 of Dillenia suffruticosa. Classification (NCBI taxonomy): domain Eukaryota; kingdom Viridiplantae; phylum Streptophyta; class Magnoliopsida; order Dilleniales; family Dilleniaceae; genus Dillenia; species Dillenia suffruticosa. The sequence goes on from JAVTVX010000027.1 coordinate 9,150,979, forward strand.
TCAAGTCAGTAACATTGAAAGTAGCACTAACATGATACTCACCTGGTAAATCAAGTTTGTAAGCATTGTCGTTGATCCGTTCTATCACTTGAAAATGACCATCTCCTCAGGGCAACAACTTGGAACGTCTCTGTGCCGGAAATCTTTCCTTTCGCATGTGTAACCAAACCCAATCACCGGGTTCAAAAATCAACTTGTGACGTCCCTTGTTAGCTTGTTTGATATATTGTTCGGTCCTCCGCTCTATATTGAACCGTACTTTCTCGTGAAGTTGTTTCACAAATTCTGTTTTTCTCTTACCATCTAAATTCACTTGCTCAGAAATAGGTAAAGGTAAGAAATCCAAAAGAGTTAAAGGATTAAAACCATAAACAATTTCAAATGGTGAGAATTTAGTAGTAGAGTGAACAGCAAAATTATATGCAAACTCAACATGTGGCAAATATTCTTCCCAAGTTTTAATATTTTTACCAATGACAGCCCTCAACAAAGTGGATAAAGTTCTGTGACTACTTCTGTTTGACCATCAGTTTGAGGATGACAAGTTGTTGAAAATAAAAGTTTCGTTCCTAACTTTCCCCATAATGTCTTCCAAAAGTAACTCAGGAACTTAGTATCCCGATCTAAAACGATTGTTTTAGGCATCCCATGTAACCTCACAATTTCCCTAAAGAATAATTCCGCAATGTGAGAAACATTGTCAGATTTATGACAAGGAATAAAATGAGCCATCTTAGAAAATCGATCTACAACTACAAAGATCGAATCTCGTCCATATTTATTCTTAGGTAAACCCAAAACAAAATCCATTGAAATGTTAATCCAAGGTGAACTAGGAATAAGTAGGGGTGTGTAAAGACCATTAGGTTGAACCTTAGATTTAGCTTGCCTACAGGTAATACATCTACCACAAAATCTCTCAATGTCTCGCTTCATGTGTGGCCAATAAAAGTGCTCTTGTAAAATTGCCAAGGTTTTAGCAACTCCAAAATGTCCCATTAACCCTCCGCTATGAGATTCTCGAACTAACAACTCTCTCAATGAACAATTTGGCGTGCACAACTTATTTTCTCTAAACAGAAAGTTCTCATGCCTATAGAATTTGCCCTCTGCAGACTTTTCACATGCACTATAAATTTCTCCAAAATCATGGTCATCATGATAAAGTTCTTTAATATGCTCAAAACCAAGAAATTTAGCATTAAGAGTAGAGATTAAGGCATACCTGCGTGAAAGTGCATCCGCAACTACATTCTCCTTACCTTGTTTATATCGAATGACATAAGGAAAAGTTTCAATGAATTCCATCCATCGAGCATGTCTCTTATTTAGCTTATGTTGACTTTTCAAATGTTTCAAGGATTCATGATCCGTACGAGTCACAAATTCTTTCGGCCACAAATAGTGTTGCCATGTCTCCAAATCTCGAACCAAGGCGTACAATTCTTTGTCATAGGTAGGATAGTTAAGTGCAGCCCCGCTTAACTTCTCGCTAAAGTATGCAAGTGGTCTTTCATCCTGCATAAGAACAGCGCCTATACCTACACCAGAAGCATCACATTCAATTTCAAATGTTTTAGAAAAGTTTGGTAAAGCAAGTAAAGGTGCATGAGTAAACTTATGTTTAATAAGTTGAAACGCCTTCTCTTGCTCTTCACTCCATTGAAATGCAACGTTTTTCTTGATGATTTGCGTAAGCGGTGCAGCGATAGTGCTAAAATCTTTCACGAACCTTCTGTAAAAACTAGTAAGACCATGAAAACTTCTAACATTACCTATATTGGAGGGGGTTGGCCATTCTTGGATGGCTTTGATCTTTTCTTCATCTACCTCGATGCCTTTAGCACTCATAACAAAACCCAGAAAAACAAGCTTGTCGGTGCAGAAGGTACACTTTTTGAGGTTAGCATATAAATTTTCTTTTCTAAGTACATCCAAAATCGAATGCAAATGTGAGACATGATCATGCAAACTTTTGCTATATATCAAAATATCATCAAAATAAACAACAACGAATTTACCAATAAAAGCACGCAAAATATGATTCATTAAGCGCATAAATGTACTAGGCGCATTGGTTAATCCAAAGGGCATAACTAACCACTCATACAACCCATATTTAGTTTTAAAAGCTGTTTTCCATTCATCTCCTTCTTTCATTCGTATTTGATGATATCCACTCTTAAGATCAATTTTAGAAAACACACAAGCACCATGCAACTCATCTAACATGTCATCTAAACGAGGAATAGGGTGTCGATATCTTATCGTTATGTTGTTGATGGCTCGGCAGTCAACACACATCCTCCATGTTCCATCTTTCTTAGGTACCAAAATCACCGGAACTGCACATGGACTCATACTTTCTCTCACATGCCCCTTTTCCATCAACTCTTCGACTTGTCTTTGAAGCTCCTTCGCCTCTTCTGGATTACTTCTATATGCTGGACGATTTGGAATTGATGCACCGGGTATGAAATCAATTTGATGTTCAATCCCTCGAATAGGTGGCAAACCTTGGGGTAGCTCTTCAGGAAACACATCTTCAAACTCCTGCAAAAGAGAAACAATAACACTCGGCAAAGAAGGGTTAAGTTGGTCAGTGTTTAAAAGGAGTTCCTTGTACATAAGTACAATCAGTGGCCGTCTTGAGAGTATCGCTCGTTTAACCTCACTTGTTTTGGCATAGAAATTCTTTTGTTTTCTCTCGGATTTTACCTCATCGGCCGAACTTTCCTCTCTTTTCTCTTTCTCATCAAATTCGGTCTTTCTCTCTTCTTTTCTCTCTTTTTTCTCTTCTCTCAACCCATTTTGATCTTTTTGTTTCTGTTGCTCACTCAATTTTTGTAACCTCAATCGGTCTTCATAGACTTGCTTTGGTGTCATCAGAATTAGAGTGATTTTTCGTTGGTTGAACATGAATGAATATTTGTTGGTGAAGCCGTCATGTTGCACATGTCGATCAAATTGCCAAGGCCTTCCTAACAAAATGTGCCCAGCCTGCATTGGCACCACATCACATAACACCACATCTTCATATTTCTCAATCCGGAATGGTACAACAACTTGTTTTGTAACCCTCACTTCTCCACTATCATTCAACCATTGTAGCTTATATGGTTGAGAATGTTTAGTGGTTGTCAAATTCAGCTTTTCCACTAAAGTCTTACTTGCAACATTAGTAAAACTACCACCGTCAATGATCAAAATGCATATCTTGTCTTTCACATGGCAACGAGTGTGAAAGATATTCTCCCGTTGTACTTCTTTTTCATCTCCTTTGGCTTGTAAGCTTAAGGCTCGATATGTTACTAGCGCTAACATCTCACCATGTTCAGCCCCATACTCCTCAGCTCCGATGGGGACGTCTTCCAATGGAGGTAAACAATCAATGTCACCTTCATCTTCAGACTCGATTGCACCATTTTCCCGGATCACCATAACTCGCTTGTTTGGACATTGGCTAGCTATATGTCCTCTTCCCTGACACCTGAAGCATTTAATCTCACTAGATCGAGTTAAAGTAGGGCTTGACTTACTTTGAGAAATCGTGGTGGAGATAACAGGTTTATGTTCAGGCTTAACTCTGGAGATGGCTGAATTTTCTTCTTTCTTCGGGTAGCTCATTCTCCAAGATGTTGCATTCGGATTCTGTGGTGTTGGCTTTGGTCGTGTGTTACCTCTTTTGAGCTGCCTTTCAACATTCATTGCCATATGTACTAAATCCTCCAACTCTACATAATGGTGAAGCTCGATCGTGTTGGCAATCTCTCGATTTAAACCATTCAAAAATCTAGCCATCGTCGCCTCTCTATCTTCTTCCACATTAGCTCGAATCATAGTCATCTCCATCTCTTTGTAATACTCATCTACGCTCCGATGACCTTGGTGGAGACTCTGCAATTTGAGATATAAATCCCTATAGTAATGACTCGGCACAAATCGTCGTCTCATCACCCTCTTCATCTCACCCCAAGTTTCAATGGGTCGATCCCCATTCCGTCGTCTATTGATGCACAACTGATCCCACCATACAATTGCATAATCAGTAAACTCAATAACAGCAAGTTTAACCTTCTTTAATTCAGAATAGCTGTGACAATCAAAAACTAACTCAATCTTTTTTTCCCAATCAAGATATGTTTCGGGATCGCTTTTATCTTGAAACGATGGAATTTTCATCTTGATACTACCTAAATTGTTGTCTACCCAATTATTAACTTCTCTATTTCGACCAAGTCTCCTATGACTACCCACTGACAACTTATCAAACTCCTCTTCTAACCCATCCCCTTCAAACTCATCCACAACTTTAGTTTCTCTTTGATGAAACCTATTCCTCCTGGAGGGGGTTGGCACTATCGATGGTTGTCCCTTTTGCGACCCCTCTTCCACCTTATCCAACCTTTCATGTATAAGATCTAACTCCATTTTCATCATCCGTCTCATCTCCCCCATAAATGCTTGTAGTTGTAGATTCGACCCAACCTGTGGTTGAACCTTCTCACTTATGTTATCTTTTTTATTTTGAGTCATGATTGAAATCTGCAAGATAATGTTAGAATAAAATAGGAAAGAAACTCACCACACTCCCTCACGTATTTCAGTCAAAAATAATGATTCACTCAAATCCACTCGTGTTTCACTCTATGTATTTGGCTTTTATTTTTAATGAATTCTCTCTTGACTTTTACCACTCTACTTCACTTAGTCAAGTTCTTTATTGAACTCGAGAACTCAACTAAAAAATAATTGCCTTGTGAAATTCAATGACTTATATAGAAGAAAGTATAACAAGAAAAGTAAGAAAGAAAGAGAAAAATAAGGAATAAGAAAAGTAATAAATTTAAAAAGAAAGTTCTAAATTAGAAAGGAAACAGTCAAAGAATGAGATAAATAAGGAAGGTGAACAAATAAAGAAATAGTTCATAAAAGGAGAACAAATATAGAAGGTTTGAATTTGGGTAAGTGTATAAATAATGAAATATTTCAAACCCAACCAAAAGGTAATAACACTGCCAAATCACAAAATGGAGAATTATCAATTTTGCAAAATTTGAAAACTGCCTCTTTTTTTTCACGGCCTCTTTTTTTTTGTGGGTCTTTTTGTTTTTCTCCCCTTTTTTTTTGGCCTTTTTTTTCACGGCCTCTTCTTTTTTTTTTTGGCCTCTTTTTTTTTGTGGGTCTTTTTTTTTTGCCCTTCTTTTCTTTTTTTGAGAATATGACAGCACAAAAAAATAAAGAATAAGTATACAAAAAAAATAAGAAATAAACCAACGAATGAAGAGTTTTCAGATACAAAAAAAATTAAATAAGAATAATTCGAAGGAAAAAAAAACCTGGATTGGCTCTGATACCAACTGATGTGATCCCGTTAGGTATAAAAACCCTAGAACCCACGAACAAGTTAATTTAGCTCAAAAAATTATTTCAATGAATTATTTGAATCGATGGAATTAAAGACCTCAACCCTTGCCCTAAAGGAGGAAGAACCTAAGGTATATGAACTTAGACCCGTTTCTCACTAGATCAAGAACTTTGGTATAAAGATGGAATGAATGACGCCACAATCTAGATGGTTCGAAACCTAGATTGATAAGTCAAAGAACAAAACAAGACTCATATCTTGAATAAATTCAAAGTTCTCAAAAGAACAAGACCTGTGTGAAGAATTCTCATAATTTTATTAATTCTCTCCAAAGTGTTATTTTACACAATGTATAATGACCTATTTATAGCCTAAAGGCAAAATATAATTGGCAACTAAAAATTTAGTAACTCTCTAAATAATAAATAATTAGGAAACTAAAAGTTACAAAAAAATAAGAATTAGGAAACTAAATAAATCAAACTATTTTGACCAAGTCTTGCTGCTATTTTCTTCATTTTCGTCCTTCCTTGGTTTTGGGTAGTTTTGGGCCTTCTATTCTTCCAACTGGGCTTGTATAAGCATAATTAAGGTCCCTTTTGGTTCTATATTTATTTGGGCTCCAATTTCTTGTTGCAAAGCCCCCTGAATTAAGTTATTCAGTGCTTTTTTGAATTTTTTTAACTCGGGTCTTTGTCACCGGCCCAACTGGGACTTGAGTTGGGTCTCGTGAATTTCTTGCAATCTTGATGATCTCATCAAAAGAGCAAGAAAAAGAAACTTGATAAGGCCAAAGTTAAGTGCTATATATATGACAAATTTGGTCATTTCACTTGTGAGTGTGACGAGCGAAAGGTATATATTTCTTCTTTATATGGTTTGAGATTTGTTTCTTCTACTGTAATACTCACTCATTCCTCTCGTTTATGAATTGTAAATTCAGGAGTTATCGACCATATAACTCAGAACAAGAGCGCATATATAGAGTTCCTTTTAATGAGTCCTTAGACAAGGAGGATCTATATTGAGAACGGAGCATTTGTTGTCGACAGAGGGATTGACACTTGCGAGCTGAACCTGCAAAGGGGTCAGACTCTTCTATCTGCATGGCATTCTTTATGCTCTGGATATTCGACAGAACCTTGTTTCTATACTTTATTTGGACCGCTTAGGATATACTTTGTCTTTTATAGACTCTTCTATTTCTATTTACTACTACAATTCTTTGATTTTTTTTGCTTTTATTTATGATGGACTTTATGCACCGAATGTTATTTTGTTTAATGGTAATTCTTGTTTTTCTTCTATTGTCTTTACATCTGATTGTGTTGATGATGATGTAAGTGTATAGCATAGTAGACTTGGAGACATAGGCAATAGAGGATGAATCGGTTAGTTATTAGTGGTTTGTTGGGCCCGTTTATCAGGGTCAAGTTGCCCGTTTGTAACCTAACTGACAAAGCTGTAAGAAAATTATTTGGCAAGACAATGAGAGCTCGGACTCCATTGCAATTGGTCCACTATGATATCTATAGCCCTACGAATGTGAGACCCTGGAATGGAGTTATATATTTTATTATATTTATAGATGATTACATACGTTTCAGTTATATTTATCTGATCTCGCACAAATCTGAAACATTTAAATGATTTAGAAAGTTTATTAGCGAGATTGATAGATTTGAGAGTGAAAACTCTCAAAACCGATCGAGAGCGTGAATATTTATCTGAACAATTCAAAGAGTTTTGTTTCGAAAAGGGTATTACAAGACAACTGATTATTCCTGCTATTTCTCAACAAAATGGAGTAGCCAAGAGGATGAATAGAACTTTGTTGGAGATGGTGAGATTTATGATGGTATAGGCCAATTCGTCTATCATCCATTATGGAGATGTTTTATTGACTGTAGTTTATATTCTCAATCGTATCCCATCAAATTCTATAGTTAGTACCCCATATGAGTTTTGGACAGAGAGGCAGTCTAACTTTAACTACTTGAGACCATAGGGATATGCTGCATATATTTCAAATTCCTTGCATCCACACAACAAATGAGGCCAGTGGAAAAATAAGTATATTTTTATAAGATATTCAGAATACTCCAAGGGATACGTAATTTTAGGTGAGTATACAGATGACATTGTCACTGAAATTGAATCTCATGATACCACATTTTTAGAAAATGATTTCACTAATAGAGGTGAAATCAATTAAAACTTTACATTTTATGAGATGGATGAGCCTAATAGCTCAACTAAATTCAGCAATAGGATCCAAGAATCCTTTATAGATCTTAATTCTAGTGGGAGTGATCCATCTAGAAGTTAAGAGGTTTCTCCTCTTCATAGGAGCAGTCAAGAATACGTACCTAAATGTCATTTTTCAATTAAGGGTGAGAAACTTATTATGACTCCTAAGATTGATGAGGAGTCTAAAATGGTCTAGAAAGCTCTTGAGAGTCCTAAGAAGAACCATTGGTTAAATGTCATGAAAGAAGAGATGGAATTTATGAAAATCAATAGAGTCTAGAATCAAATTGATTTGCCTTAAGGAAAAAAGGCTATTGGGATTCACAAAATCAAGAGAAAGAATGACGGATCAATAAAGACGTATAAGGCTCATTTGATAGCCAAGGATTATACTTAGACAAAGTCGTGGACTACAATGAAACCTTCTCCCCTATAGTCCAATTTTATTCGATCCGTTTACTTTTAACAATTATCACAACATAGATTTGAAGTTACACTAAATGGATGTTCAGACTGCATTCCTTAATGGAAGTTTGGATTATGAGATCTAAATGGAGTAGTCATCTAGCTTTGTTCCTGCGGGTCAAAAAGATGAGATCTATCAACTTAAAAAATTGATATATCGTTTTAAGCAATTATTTAGGTAGTGGTACCTAAGATTTCATAAGATATTGATATCTTATGGATTTGTGATGATCTAGTAGAGTCGTTGTGTGAATCTGATACGTTTTATTGATCTTTTTTTATTATGTCCATATATGTGGATGACATTTTATTGGTTAGGAACAATAGAGAGTTTCTGATAACCATCAAAACAACGTTATTATCAAGTTTTGATATAAAATATATGGGTGAGACTGAGTTCATTCTTAGAATTAAGATTTAGATGGATTGCTCAAGATGGGTGTCGGCTCTTTTGTAATAGTCTTACATCATAAAAATTTTCGAGTGTTTCAGGATGAATGATTACAACCCCATAAATACTCTAATCGTTAAAGTTGAAAACCTAAATCTTGATATGTCCTAAAATTTAGAAAAAAAAAATATGAGAAATGAGTAAAATCTCTTATATTCGTGTAGTTGGCAACTTGATATACGTAATATTGTGTACACGACTAGATATTTGTTTTACAATCAGTTTGGTGAGTAGGTATCGATCGGATTTTAAAAGGGGTTACTGGAAAGAAATAAAAAAGATTATGAGATATTTCAAAGGAATTGCCAGTATCTCCTTATATTACAGAGAAGGTAATTTGTGTCTCGTTGGATATTCAAATGCTGAAAGGGGCGGCGATTTGGATGGACACAAATCGACATCATGTGCTTTCTTGTTTAGCGATGATGCCATATCTTAGAGGAGCAAGAAGCAATCCTTGTATCTCTATCTATGATGGAGGCTGAATTTTTTATATACTCAGTAGCAGTTTAGGAGAGTGTTTGGCTCTAAAGATTTTTAAATAACTTAGGGGTTGAGAAAGATAGTAGGAGACCAGTATGATTTACTGTAATAATCAGACCTCTATTGCACACACCCGAGATCCTAAATATCACAGAAGAACCAAACACATTGAAACCAAACACAATTTTGTGAGAAACATAATCGGGAAGGTAGAAGTGAAGATCAAGTATATTTGCACACACAATATGATAGCTGGCCCATTCAACAAATCCATTGCAAGAAATTCCTTTGTAGGACATAAAGAGTCTTTGGTTTACATGTATTATGACATTTCTCATTATATATTGAATTAACGTTTTGATATTTATTATATATGACATATGTGTATTATTCAATTATATTTTGAGTTGATTTATTTATTGCATTTATTTATTGTTACATATTTTTGAAATGTGATATAATAAAAAGATATGTAAGGCATGTAATGTCAATTTTTTCATGCAAGTGACCACTCCAGTGTTGAGTGAATAAGGATGAGATGGTTTTCAGACGTAAGAGACTTTGAGAGTGGTTTTGTTAGAACATAAGTCGTCCTAATACGTGTTTAGGATGAGATTATATGTGATATGATCGACATAAATATACTCATATCCATGTTGTCTCTAAGTTATCAAATTTGAGATCTCAGATATCATCTATATCTAGTGATATCGTCTCTCAAGTACTCTCTCTAAGATCTTTGAGTAAAGTCTTATATGTAGACTTAATCTCATACCTATATCGTATCAAAGAAATATGATATATGCTCATTTTTGTAAAATATGGGAATAACATTGTGACATGTATTTCATACCGCATATGATAAATTGATCATGGGATAGTATGAACTATTATATGATACAATAATGTGATCTTGATTCTTATGCCAATTATGTGAGACATGAGACTCATTGGATGGGTCTAATTGTACTTTTATTACTTTCGATTATTTCTTGAAATCTTAGTTCATGTATGCTACTTTAGCTTAATTACAAATGGTTTGGGAGTTAATAAGATCTATGAGATAGCTCTAGGAAAACAACTGAATTGAGATAAATAGACTCTAATAAGGAAAAAGAAGACTAAATCGATATTACATTATAGTATTGTATTCACCAGTCAATCTGTTATATTTGTCTATATTGGAATTCAAACATAATAGTGAATACACAGTCGATTAACGATGGAGAATTACTTTCGTTGAGAACAGTGACTCAATGGATGTATTGTGCTGTGTTTGAGGTACAGTGAATTCCTTTTTGTACTAATAATAGTTTTTCGATCATCCTAGCAGGTGTATCAAGAAATCTTAACTTGCAGGTGCACTCGCTGGTCACATGACACTCAACTCTATATGAAAATTCAAAAAGATGATGTCAACAATCACATGAATTGTAATCTTGTGACAGACGTAAAATACCCTCATATGCAAGTGAGAGATGTTAATAAAATATACTCATGAAGGGTTTTTTACCACAAGTGATTTAAATTTATTTAAATATTAATTAAAAGATAATGGTTGGTTGACCATTATCCCTAACTCCCCTGAAAATCTCTCCCTTTCTCTCCTATATACAGGGTTATCTCTTCTAACATGAGTGACAAAAGAATTGAGACAATTGAAAATTGCTTGTAATTAAAGAGATTTTGAGAGATTCAATAAATATTTATTTTCTAGAGTGAAAATATGAAGGGTATTAAGAAATTTTCGAGTAAGAAATTTTTTCCGGTCATTTGTGATTTATCAGATTGTGAGTTGAGGCATTGTGAAATTGTAATGGTTGTTCAATTTACGTGATCATCATCCCAACCGTGCTAATTGTTCGAGAAGATTCGAGATTTAGCATTTTTGGAGACATGCACATTGAAGTACAATCATGCAAATTCCCATCGTTTTATTTTTGTGATTGTTAATATCTTTCCATGGTTCTGCTACATAAAATAAATCTAACAAAAGTCATATGATTAACATTTCCTACTATCAGGAAATATAGCCCTTTTACAGTACCAAACATCTCTATGAGTTCCTTACTTCAGAAAATGTTTATCTAAACACTCTACCTCCAGGTAACCCACTACAGAAGCCTCAAATATTAATACACTTATCCCTCGGTGACCTGCCAGACCTATAAGTGTTTGGCATTGATCACGATATATGTGTTGAAGTAATCAAGTAGCTCCTGATTTCCCATTATGGATTACTAAAAATGCAGGTCATATCGTAAAAAGGTATTAAAGCTTCTCACGCGATAGATGTTGACAATCAGAGGCAAACAAATAAATTTTAAATACATCAAAATAAATAAGATCATACCTTGTTATCAGCATCTTTATCAAGATGTGCATTTCTGATCATAACAATAGGAGGCCAGATTATGTCATGATCTTGAACTATCTCACTCAAGCCTTTCTTGTTTCAAGACTCTTTTGACTGGAGTTTAAGTCATCACTTAGAAAATCATCATCCAAGTCATCATCTGCAACATTGTCTTCAACAACATAATTGTTACTGAACTGTAAATTTGGGATGAGGTCTACTCTACCTTGGCTATTATTTGAATCGGTTGATTGACTCGAGTTAGAACTAACTACAAGAGACCAGTTCAAGCTATGCTTTAATGGTGGGATTCTGATAGGTGTTGGGCCCCTGTATATGTTATCCACAACAAGAGCTCTAATGGTTGGTTGGGGACACCGAGGATTTCTTTTACCTATAGTTGGAGTGGATCCGTGATAATCAGGAGCAATAGGAGCTCTTCCAGCACACCCCCACTATTAGTATGACTTCCGGTAGCATCATGATTAAAATGACCGAATGGCCTAGGGGTAGGATTAGAATTTTTATACAAAATGGGGTTTAAAAGTTATCAGGTAACCTTTTAGTCCATTTCCTTATATTTGATATGCAAAATTTAGTTCACATATATAATGAAAGAAGAAAAATATTTCAAAAATGGGGTAAAAGTACACACAGTTTTATGTTAAAAGCATTAACCCTTTCTAAAATAAATAATAAATTAAATCAATATATTTTATTTTATAGAATGAAAAACTAAATTTGTTACATTAATAAGAAAAACAATTACAACTAATATAATTATGTAGAGAAAAAGTGAATGAAATTCATATTTAGAGATAGAATAATTAAATTTAATTTTTTTAAAAATAGAAAATTTAAACAATTATGTTTAAAATGAAAGAAAATTAATTTTTTAGAGAGAAATTAAATATGCTTGTTTTTAGAAATAGAAAAACAATATTTAGTATTTTAAGATAAAGAAAACTTAAAATTAATATATTTAAAGAGATAAAATGTGAATCAAATTAATTTTTTAGACATAAAAAATTGACATGACTATGAAAACAATAAATTTTGATATTTTTTTGTGAAATAAACTTAAAATACATGCGTTCAGAAAGAAAAAAAATATGAATTAAATTAACTTTTAAATAAAAAATTAAAGTATTTAGTTTCAAAAAGAGAATAATCAAACTTAATTTTATTAGAGAGATAAAATTTAATATTAATGTATTCAGAGAGAAAATTTAAAATAATTTAAACTTTAGAGTAAATTACTCTTTTTCCCTTATGATTTGACTGAAAACCACACTTGTAGGTCAAAAATCAATACAAGCAACCATTTCTCCTTCCAAACCATGTATAAATTAAATTATTAATCTCGAATATTTCTTTTTCACAACCCAAAATCCTATTCAATGCACTTTAATCACCTGATTCCGAAAACCTCAATCAAATCTCAAACAACACATATTCTCTAATCACTTTAGGTAATAAATTAAATTTGTTTGCAATTTCTCATATATCAAACCCTTTTTTTACAATTCAATATTCAAATCCTACAAAAATTCTCAAATCTCTAAAGCAATTAAATCTAAGATATCCAAATTGAGGTCACAACCCTTAAAAAAATCTAAATTTATCAAAATTTCTCCAAAATCTAAGATATTCACAATGTAGAATCTAAATTAATTAATAAACAAATTGTAAAATTCAAATGTCAACAAGTTCTTTCATCAAACCATAGCAGAGATTGCTTCTAATATAATCAATAAACAAATGCGCCCTCCAAGAGCCATCTATTTCATGGCCATCAATAAGTCCTCTGATGCCGGTGAGGATAAATCAGACAATGATGGTGATGGATCCGATGACCGATCAGCTAGATTCTTCCAATAAACGTTCAATTTAATCGAAGTTTGCTCTTCATCATTGTCTTCTTCTTCTTTTCCTTCTTCTTTAGTGTTTTCAACAATCTTATTTTGGTAGAGAGAGAGAGAGATGTTAGTGCTACCAAGTGAGTATTTCTCAACCGTTGGTAAATTCAAATTTTGAATACTCCATTTAATATTTCATCTGTGAATCATCTTTTGTGAATATTATACTGAGTTATGGCTGAAAACTGTTTTTGGTGGTTGAGAAAAGTAAATATTCATAGTTGTGATTGTTGAAATCTAAAAATAGACATTATAGTAAAAAGATGATTGACCAATTCTAACATCATTCAACCATTTTAATCATTTAGATATGAAGATGACGATTTTGATTCAATTGCAATCAAGTAATATTCAACTGTTCTTAACATATTAATTAGGTGCATTTAACTGACTTTAAGTAATCAGTCGATTTGGTTAAGTACTAAGATACAGATGATCTAATCAATATATCATTGGTTGAATGTTTAAGGTTATTTGTCAGATTTATTCAACCATTTTAGATATGTTATTCAACTGGAATAGACATTAAGATTCAGGTCAGTTGAATGTTCTACTACAATTTGACTAGGATAGGCAAAGTATTCAAATTGATCGAATAATTAGTCGATTTGGTCGACTGTTTTAGACATTGTGCTCAAATTGGGTTCGACTGGGTCTACCTCTATTCGAATAAATTATATATTCATAACTTTGTCTACAGTGTCGGTTGAATAATCTTCAAGGTCGATTGAATGTTTTACGAAGATTTGCCTAAATAGCTATTCGACTATTTATGTAGTTTGGTCAAATGTTACAATACTATTTGATTAACTATATATTTTAGTTGAAGACTACCTGTGTGGACCGGTCAAATGCTAAAGTTATATTCAATTGAGCAGTTGTTTTAGTCGAAGTGTAAATTTTCAAGATATAGCATCTATTCTACTGTTTCATCATATTGGTCAAATACTATATTCATATTCGACTGGCAAGATATTCCAGTCGAAACTTTTTAGTGCTAATATTTGTTTTGGTCAAATGCTCACACAGAGTGGTCGAATTTCAAAATAGATTTTAAGAATTCGAGTCATTCGAGTTACTTTCTGAGTTCTTCTATCGAGTCATAAATTTACTCATAAGTTAGGAATGCAAGTTTTGGATTACAACTTAAATCCGTCGAATGGTTGAGCAAACCGGTTGAATGTTTTCATAAGTTTGGATTGGTCGAAAGCCTATATGGTCATTCGACTATTTAGTACTTGTTCTAAATTCCATTGTTTGAGTCGGTCGAATGGTTCGATTGGGCGGTTAAATGGTCTAGTGTTAAAAACTAAGTTCAGTTGATTGATTTCTTCAATATTCAATTAGATTATTCTTACTTTGTCCTGATTAAACTATCACATTTTTGGTTCGTTTGTTTTTTATATTTTCTTAAGGAATTGGTTGAATATGACTCACATTAGTCGAATGACTTAATTATATGGTTGATTTCTAAATTTTACAGACTAATTTCTTGGATTGTTTTTCTTATTATCAAAATCTGAATATACCAACAGCACCCAAAAACACAAAATCCCTTCCCAAAAAAAAAAGAATCTATCCTCCATCATACCCTTACAAGCAGCCGATTAAAGAGGAAGAAGAAGAAGAACCGAGCATAAAAAACAAAGCACAACTTGAATTTGTCAAAGAAGTCCTCTCCAAAACCCCTCCTTCGAGACCCACTTTCAGGAACTCAAATTTAATTCAAAACAATAAACCCCATTTCACAAATGAAGACAAAAGGCCTATAATCACAACCAAATCGGCTATAGAAGAGGAAAAAAGAGTGGAAGATGAAGATATGACTATTGAAGATTGGAGTTTTGGAGAGAGAGGGAGGGAGGGGAAGAGAGAGAGAGAGAGAGAGAGAGAGAGAGAGAGAGAGAGAGAGAGAGAGAGCTTTTTCCATTGAAGAGAATGAAAGAAATGATTGGAAATGGAAGTTGCAGAGAAAAGAGGGACAATTTTGAAAAAAAATTAATCTTGACGGATGATGAAGATTTCCACGGGTGGTTCTCAATTTTCGTGATTTTTTTATATTTCCGTAATGTTCCACAATTTTTAAAATCATAAAAAGATAAGTAGATATTTTTAAAATATAGGGGTAGTTGTAGAATTTCGTGAAACCACAACGGAAGAGAATGTAATTTACCCTAAACTTTATATAGGAAAAAAAATAACATCCTTAGTTTTAGACAAAGAAAAATTAAGAAAATCTAAAACAAATCTATATAAAAAGAAAATTTTGAGTCAAATTGATTTTTTTAGAGATAGAAAATTAGTGTGACGGAAAAAGTTTAAAACTAATGCATTTAAAAAATATAAATTTCAAAATAATCTAATTCTTTTAAAGAGAGAAAAGTTGTATGATTAGTCTTAATAAAAAATAAGAATTTTCATTTTTCAGATAAAAATATAAAAATAATGTTTAGATAAATAAAATATGAAATAAATTGATCTATTTAAAGAGAAAAAAAATTAATATGCTTACTTTTAGAGAGATATGATTTATATATATTCAATTTGAAGAGAGAAAAATAATAATTAAACTATAAAAAAATAAATATTATCCAAATATTAATGTACATACCAAACATAAAAATATTACATCTTATTCCTCCTCGTTTGTTTTTTCCTTCTCACATTTTACCCTGTGCCAAACACTATCTAAGTGTATAAAAACATATTTCACCTATTTTTATAATATATTAAAAAGGAAAAATTTCCAGTTATTATGGATATTACAAATCAATAAAACAAAAAAGAGAAAATTACAAATAAGAATATAAAACACATTTATGGTGCTCCAATCTCTTTCTTTTTCTTTTTGAATTTTTGTTTTGCCCACAAACAAAGCACAAATCACTCTAATTAATCACAGATTTGATCATTAAGAAACACCAACCTTACCCAACCTTTTTTTATTTGGCAAGGACTTATCAAAACAAAAGTTATAGTAACTTGGAAAAACAAAGATATGTCATGACATTTTGATAGGTAGGACAAAAAAAAAACAAAGAAAAATACAGCTTTTGTAAGAGAGTAGCAAAATAATATGAATAATGATTATGGGATTGCAGGAAAATGAAATGATTTTCCTACGAAGTCATGTTCTAAAGGGAAAAAAGACATTCTGATAAAGGTATAGCTTTCCTCATATGTTTCAAGAGGTTTTCGAGTGTGTGTATTGTTCCGAACTAGATTAAGAGTTTGTTTGAAGAATGAGAGGAGTGATTCTTTGCTAAACCTTTACTAAATCTAATTTATATACATAGAAAAGGGTAAGGCAAAGTTTGACTAGATGAATACATCATTAACTAACGTGAAAAAGTCAGATTAATTCTGTAATATCGAATTCACTAATTAACTCAAGATAAGTAGCTTTAATTTTTTTCCCTTATCATAGATATAAAATATTATTGTGTCTGTGCATATGAGGAAAAGGCAAAGGAAAAGAAAAAAAAAATACATCACTACACAAAACCTAACAGGTTCGACTCATTTGTCGATAAACAATCCACGTATCAATTCATGACACGCTATTATGAACTTTTTCACCCATGCCAAGTCAAATGGGAAATATAATAGGAGTATTAACAAATCCCATCAAATTTATTCTTTTTCTCACTTTTTTACTTCCTTAAATTATATTTTCAATCAATTAAATTTTTAATTCTCAAATTGATGAATCTCTATCATGAGAAAGATTTAAGCGTTCAAACTATTCTCCTCCTTTACTACATTAAGAAAAGAATAAGATGTCATCTTATTTTCTTGTTAAATCTGACTTAATAATCTATGAAAATCATATTTTTGAAAAAATAATATTTAAAAAATATTTGATTTATTTACCTTTTAAATGATAATTTTATAAATGAAAACATTATCTAGAGTCCTATAAGTGTGTTTTCAAGTGTTACTAAATAAAAAATAGTGACAATTACGATTAGAAATAATTTTGTGTAAAATACAAAAAATGAATTACTTTATTTGTAAATTTTATAAAAAAAATTACGTAAATCCAATATATTATATTTCATAAAGTTAAAAATTTTAAAAATTTAAATTTTTTATTTATATGTAATGGTATAAAAGTGGAAGTGAATTGGATCGAGTTTAAATATTAATATTTCCTCCTTTAAGTAACTTTTTTTTTTAATTTTAAAATAATTTATTTAATAAATACAAGAAATACTAAATAAAGAAACTAAGTTTTAAATTAAATATCCCAAAATAATTAAATAATTTACAGGAATTCTGACGGTTTAATAATTCGATCAACATGTGATTTTACCATTATATCCAAACAGCCCCCAATTCCTTCAGCCAGTCGATCGAGGCGACCGGAGTGGACTACGAAAAACAGGAGAAAAGGCGAGTGGAGTCGGCAAGTTCAGTGAAGACGGCAGAATGTATTGATTTTGGTGAAAATCGGGTGGTGGGTGAGCTGCGAGTGATGAATCCTCCTACCTCTGCTTTCTTGGTGAGTTTTCTTCCAGATCCCTTTGAATTGAACCTGCCTATTCAACATTAGGGTTTGTGATTTAATCCCTCAATTCCGAGAAATTAGAATAAAATTATGAAGCCATTCTGTGAAATTGCAATAGTTGGTTCACTTGTTTCTTGTCTTTTGGGTGTTGGGCAGATTTGAATTTGGGAATTCATTCGTGGGGTTGCTGCTATGGTCTCTTGGAATGATGGTATTAAAAGTGGAACTGTTGTGTGTGCTTATAATAGTATGCGCTTCTTCCTCCTATTTTGTGCTGTCTGATTATCAAGGTGACTTCACTCATTTCACTTACTTTTACAACTTTCCAACAATTTATTCATCAAAATTATTGGTTAGAAAAAATTTGACAAGCCTGTTCCTTTTTGGTTTGATTTTATTGTAATTAAATCTGATGCATATATCAGAAGAAAGTATCACTCGGACCATAATTAGACTCGAATTGATGTGTTTGCTTTTAAGGAAAGGTTGATGGGCGTAGAGGGGTTGAAGAAAAATTAAATGACAATTAAAAATTCCTATGTTTGGTTGAACAGAAAAGGAAACACGCTGGCAATAAGGAAGAAGAGCTATCCTCAACCCGTCTCCATTTTTTCCTTACTCCACTCGAATTGGCTGGAATCGGGAGGAAGGGAAACGGCTCATTATAACACCTAAAAGCCATATAATTTCTGCTGTTTCATTCCCTTCATCCCATCAGTTCTTCCACTGAGCCAAGGGAACAACGATCCTGCCATTTCTTCCATCTTAAACTGAACAAAAAGAGGGAAATCAAAAGATCCCTTCCTGCACTGATTTCTTTTTTATTGGTGTTACATTTTCCTTTGTTTTAGTATACAGGTTACTGTCAAGTCAGACAAGTTTATGTGGTTTTTACGGACCAAAACTGATTGATACCATGATGTGGATAAAGTTACAAAATATGCCACAAATGAAAATTGAGAAACGATCATGTGGGATGGACCTATAGATAATCCAAAGTATTCTGTTCCTCCTACAAAATGGCTTATGAAAGACAATGGTATGAGGAATAAAAAAGAATACACTACTATGTTGAACTATGTTCATCTTTCTGATTTATAGGTTGATACAACTAGGGATAATTCTTCTCAAATAAATCAATCGACTATGTGATTGGGTTGAGAGCAATGGTTTTGCTTAAACCATAAGCACAGTAGCAGAATTGTGGGTGTCCATTCTGTTTCTATTTCTACCTAGTTATTACAATAGATTCATGTCTATTTATTACAATATTGCTATCTAAAATGACACTGTTTAGGTTCTCAAATGACTACCAATGAAATAAGCCCAAAATGACACTGTATTACCTTAGCCAATTGACTGATAGCAATTTTTCCCTCTGCTTCCTCCTTTACTATTATTCTGCCATCACTGTTTGCCCAATCTGCCTTTATCCTCAGTCAGTGTGTATCAATACTTCCTTCCGTAGAGTGTGCTTGTCCTCAAGAACAGAATCACAAAATGATTCCGCAGGAAAGCCAGGAAAATCCTTTCGCAAATTGGACAAGGACTCTGATGTTGCATTTTTCCCCCCAGCCAAAGACCATTGGACTAGGACTTTCATGGCACCCCGGTTACCTCCCAAGCTTCCTAGCCAAAATAGCAGCAAATTAAAAAAAAAAAGGTCTTCCATAGTGTTTAACAACATCAATACCAATGATTGTTACAAAAGAGTAGACCTTCTAAAGCTATCTCTCTTGATGTTTTTGTCATGTGTTACAATAATTCCGAAACCAGAGATCACATGGTTTTCCACTATTTTGTTACGTGGGAGATATGGAATCACCTCTTTGTTATGTGTGATTATAGGTGGATTTGTTCTAGAAACCTCCATGAGTTGTTAATTTAGAGGCGTTGGATGGTGAAAGGTGCTCTTTCACTTTGATGGTATGCTTTTGTAGCTGTTCTTTGGTGTCTTGTAGAGGGATTAATGGTAGAATTTTTGAAAATCACACTTTTGGTCCTCCTTTTTGGAACATGGTGATAGCCTAGAGGTTCTTTCTTTGTCGGCTCATACCTCTTAAGGTTTATATAGATTATAGTCTAGAGGAGTTGAATACAGATTTGAAAGCAGTCTTTTATTAGTTTATATAATGCTTCTTTTTTCATTGTTTTTTTAGAATTTCTCGTCCTTAGAATTTATGTATATTCCCTATTACAATTCTTTTTCTATCAAAAAGGCAAGACTTTCCTGGTATTGAGAGAGCATAGTGTTGGGACTGTGGTGGCATTTGGTTGATCATGACGCCTTTTGAGTTGGGAGACATGACATACTGGATATATGGCAGTGATAGAAGGGAGTTGTAAATTGTTAGCCCCATTACCAACCTTAGACTGGGGGGCATAGCCATAATGTTCCTCAAGGGGAGTTTCTTTGTGGCAGAGTGGAAGGTGGTGTTATACCAATTTTTGGCTAAGGGAACACATCTGGACTCGACCTTCTCTAGGGATGTCAGTCCTGAAGCACTTAAGGTAGCATTCCATTCCCTCATTCACACCATGACATTGAGGATGGTTTGCAGTTTAAATTTTAGGCTTCTAAACTAAACCCCCAAAATTATAAGCATCTCTTGCTACACCTTGAGAAATAAGGTATCCCATCCCCATCACTAATGATGGCAGATGGTAGTCCATGCAGTCTGAATTCATTATCAAGGAAAAGCTGAGCTACATATATGGAATATAAGAGTGAGTGAGGATCAAAATATGATCATGTTTGGTCCTTTTATCAGCAATTACCCAGATGGTAGACTTGCAATAAGATTTTGGCAATCCTTCAATGAAGTTCATCGTGATGATTGCCCAAGGAGTTTGATAATAGGTATTGGCTAAAGCAATCCTCGACTAGTAACCGTTTCATTCTTGTTCTACAGACAAATTTCCCACAAACTGATGAATTCTCTCACATCTCTATGTGGTCCCTTCCAACAAGTTGTACTTGAAATTCTCTTATGTGGGTAAAACTCCAGAGTGACCTTCTACCAATGTATAATTATAAATTTGTAAGATTTGATGCCTCAATTGATTGTCCCTCCTAACTACTAGTTTCCTTACCTTCACAGACAATTATTCTCCAAGGTGTAAGTATGATGATATCCCTGATCACTCTGTAGATTTGCTAGTAATTACGTTAGGAGTTGTCTCCCAATTGTTGCTTATTGCTTGTAGCAGCTGATGTTGAAGAGAGGAGATTACCAAAGCATTAAATTCAGATGCAGTAATTCTTGAGAGGGTAAGAATTACCACATTCTCCTGTCCCCTCTTATAGCATATTTCAATCTCATAAGTCAACAGCTTGGACAACCACATCTCTCGGAATCCAGTGTTGAGCCTTTGAAGTATCATATACTTTAGAGGCTTCTGGTCAGTTAGGATAGTTAAATAATGACCTATTAAGTAATGCTGCCATTTTTTTATAGCAAATAAAATGGCCAGCATGTCCTTTATGTAAATGGGAAGAGCCTGGTGTGGGATTGAGAGGGCGTTGCTGCCATATGCTACTGGATGTTTGTCATGCAGTAACACTGCTCCAATTCCCATATGACAAGCATTTGCTTCTACAACAAAAGACTGGGACTAATCTGGAGGAATGAGAACCGGAGCTTTTTTAAGAGCCTCCCTAAACCTGTTAACAACTCCACTGCAGTTTGACCCGACTGAACCTCTCCTTCACTTGCAGATCAGGGAGTGGTTTGCATATAATCCATACCCTCTGATGAATGTTCTATGGTATCCTCTTAAGCCAAAAAATCCTCTCAGCTGCCTAGACATTTGTAGGGTGAGGGCAACCTTGGATAGTAGCAATTTTTTTAGGATCCATGCTAACTCCTGCAGATATGAAATGGCCCAAGTACTTGATCTTTGAACCCCCACAAAAGGACAGTTTTAAGCCTGTAATTCGACCTTGGAGGCAGGGGTGAGGGGCAAGAGTTAAAATCCCTCTATCAATGTTAATGTCAAATTCCGTAGCTGAATAAGTTTCAACATAGTAAACAATTTCTAACTACAATTTATAACCACCAATCTGTCAGTTTAAGTTCAATCAACAATTTCATTTTGATTATTATTGAAAAATAAAATTTAATTTTGTCTTTGATGGGAATTCTCTCTCTCTCTCCCTCTCTCTCGCCCCCTCTCTTTAAAATTCTTGGCCAATTAATACAAATGTTAGTTGGCCAAACTTTTGGCCATTTAAAGAAATTTAGACAAAACAGATATTTTAATTGGGAAATTTGATAGTATCTTTAATTGGCCAAAATTTAATACAACTGTTAATTTCCAAGTTCTTAGTTAATTCAATTTATATGGGGCAGGGGGATCATTGGTTAGTTGGTGGCCATTATTTATTTACTGGCTCTGCCTACATCTGAAAGTATATGGAAGCTGATAATTTTGGTTATTACATTCTGTATTGGAATGTACCAGGAGTAGTCCTTTTCATCAGACATTCTTTGCATTGCATATGGTGGCTTTTACATTTACCTGTGGATAAGTTAAGAAACTTTAAATTTTGTCGCAGGCAATGCCCTCTATGCCCTGAGGACTTCATTAAATGCTTCTGCTGATCAGCTTACAGATTGGAACAATAATCAAGTTAATCCATGTACTTGGTCAAATATTATATGCGTGAACGGTTTTGTTACCTCTGTGTAAGTCGTTCTTGTTCTGCTACCACATTATCTGTGTTTCTACTTCACTGGATTGGTTGCATGCAGTGGATTATGCACTAGGGTCATGTGTGTTTTCCTCCTTTGCAGGACATTATCTTCCCTCAGGTTTTCTGGAACCCTGTCCCCTGAACTTGGGGTTATCAAGACTCTCACGACACTGTATGTGTGAAGCATTTTAAAAAATTTCAGTATGTCTATATCATATAATTTAAAGCTATTTTCTCTATCTGAACCACTGAAATATTATCTTGCCATATATATATTATATATATACAGGCTACCATTAGTGTGGCCAGAGAAGAGAGCATTTGTAATCTTGCTAGATATTAGCATTCCTTAAATCCATCTTTGCATTGATAACATTATGATGTTTGCAACATTTTATGGCCATCTCCCTTAAAACTTTCTGCCGTGGATGCATCACTTTTCTGTTGTGATCAGGTTGTGGTAATTATGGGAAGCTTTTTCCTTTAGTTATTTTGTATCTTTGAAGCCATAAAATATGTGAAGCTCCTTTTCTCAAGTCTTAAAGAAGCCCAAGCCTCAAAGAATGCAAAGCTAACAGTCAGATTGTGTTAGGGATCATCTGTAAATGTTGCTGAGGTCGTAGAAATATTAGTAAGAAAGCTAGCGGCAATTTATGGACAAAGATATTTGAAATAAAGACAATACACTGTAGGCTGAGCATAAATAGAATACAGCTTCTTTCTACATTTGAATCTAGCACCAAAATATTGCTAACTAACTGGCTCTATGTTCTAGCTTATTGGAGATTATGAGATGCTTTATAAATATAAATAATTTTGAAAAAAGGTATGAAACTTTTTAGAAGAGAAAAGCAAATGGAGCATCTTTGAAAATCAGTCAAAGGAATACTCATCTTTGAAAATCAGTCAAAGGAATACTCCTAAAAGCATTTAGAGCATGGTGTGTGGCAGTGTAGTGAAGAATGAGGTGCACTTTTATCCTGCAGAAGCTGGTTCTTTAAAATTTAATTTCTGAACATATGAGCATCCTTTAATCTATAGCACCAAATCACAACAACGATGGTACAATATAAGAACAGGTTGCTTCCTAGGTAATTTCAAAGCTCTTAAACTCTGCTTTTATAAACTCAAATACAATCCGTTGGCAATACAATTGTGCACCTGGGAAGCCTAACAACTTATTCAGCATCATCCATAAATTTAAAAAGATGAAATAAATGTGTCTTGTGAAACTATTGCCATACATAATGTAAACTCTCCTCAGGTGGCTTCACCTCTGAATGAGATCAATGGGGGCAAAGCCTGCCTGATGGTTGCACTGCGGCTTTTTTTTTTTTTTTTTTTTGAGGAGAGTTGGGAGGTTTGGAGAAAGAAGTCTTTTCATAACCTAACAGGAGACGACCAAAGATGATGTTGGACCTTTTGGGGTTGTGATCCAAAGGAAATTACGGAGAGGTTTGGAAGTGTTTCTTGGAAGGGTGGGTTTTGAGGTAGGAGATGGATCGAAAAATCTTGTTTTAGCTTGATAATTAGTGTGGCTTATATATGTTAAAAGGTCGGTTCCCAACCTGGTTGATTTGGCTGTGATAAAGATTTTCTAGTGTCCTTGTCTCCAGACGAGGGTCCTTCATTGGAATGTGAATTTTATAAGGGAAGCAAATGATTGGGAGTAGGGATGGTTTCTTTAATCCTTTTTGAGTTATTGGAGGATGCAGGTCTACCTAAATTGTGAAGATCAGTGATTTGGAATGATTCTCATTCAGGATCTTTCATTGTTTGGAGCTTGTATAAAGGGTTGAGATCTGACACTATGGTTGAGGGAACGGTTTCTATTTGATGGAAGGTCATTTCATTTGGTAATCTGCCATTTCCCAAGGGTCAGCTTCTGTTATGACTGGTGATACAGCAAGGGGACGTGGCAGCTGAGGTGGAACCAAGAGAGCATGATGTGCTGGCTCCCAAGTTGCTGCAGGTATATAACTGCCGGAAGAAGAAGGAAGGTGTGATTGCTGAGGTGGAGTAACAACCCAACTGAAGAATCTAAGGGGGTTAGAGAATTATAAATGTAAGGGTGGGAATGAGAGGAGGCAGAGAGGGAAATAGTGAGTGTATTACGGCTATCAAGCTGGGCAGTCTTGCATCTTGCATCTTGCAGACTGAATTTCTCTTGTAACCTTCTGATTTGAATCATCAATGAAAGAGAGCATCTACTGCTCTGTTCTTTTCCGAGAAACCTACCCTGCTACTAGACCCTATTATAAGTTCTTTCAATTTGTGCACAACAGTTTCTTTGTTTGGGAGGCTTCTTGGGGAGGATTTTATCACAAGATAACCTCTAACAAGAGTTAAAGACCATTGACCAGCTGCTCCACTATTTATGGACTTGCTGTTTATGGTAAAAGGTTTTCACCTTTCTTGCACATTTTCTGGTGACTTCCAGCTCTCTAAAAAGCAAATTATGTGATTTGAGCAGTTCAGGAATCTGTAAAGCCAGGAGGAGAGTTTACATGATACAATTTCTCTATCCATATTTTGGATGGGTTGGAGGGAATCGAGTAGGAGGATGCTATTGGGGTGGAAACTTAGTTTTGTGGACAATTTTTTTAAAGCTTGTATTTTTGGTTGTTGAGAAAATCTTTCAAGAGCCTTGTAGAGATGCCTTTTTTTTGGATTCCTTATTGATGTAATCCTTGGTTGGTGGCATGTATTGCTGCTTAGGGACTTTGACATGGGGGAGAGGTTTAGGGCAATTAGAATTCAACAATTGGCAGGAGAATACAGTGATTGGGTTAGAACAATAACTATGGTCGTCGAGAAAATCTTTCAAGAGCCTCATAGAGATGCCTATTTTTTAGATTCCTTATTGCTGTAATCCTTGGTTGGTGGCGCTGTATTGCTACTTAGGGATTTTGACACAGGGGAGGGGCTTAGGGCAATTAGAATTCAACAATTGGTGCGGGAATACGGTGATTGTGGTTAGAATAATAACTAAGTTCAAGGAAAACCAAATAAAATTTTTTATTGAGAGAGAAAGCAATGATGTCATGAGGTGACTACTTGTTTCCTATTTATACTAGGTAGGATAAACCTTAATTCTAGGTCAAGGCTTTCTAATTAATTAAAAATTCCTAATTAATTAAATATAGTAGAAACTTCTTAGATAGAAACCGAAATAAAAAGGGAAACTAATAAACAAGAGAAAGCTAGACACTTTCCACTTTATAGAATTTTCCTGCATCAGACTTGGTCCTTGTTCGTGTCTTGTTATAAAAGTTTTTCTTTTCCTGATAGAAAAAGGAATTTTGTATTAATCTTATCATCACAGACTAGATTAAAGCTTTGGTCTGGAAGAGAAAATTTACACCTGGGGAGAGCGGCCATGCAAAGGATATAAGTGACAGGATAGGATAGGGATGAAAATAGAACAAGATATGGCATCAGCATCGTGTGACTTTGGTCTCACATTATTGAAGTTCATTATATATTTGCAGTTTTTCCAGTAAATATTTCAAATTAGTCTGTAAAAAATATATAATTTGATTTGACTATAATTGGAAATAGTTATTTGCTGGAAGCTTCTTAGGATATCTAAATGGAACAAGTTTTCAATTTTGTGGATATGATAACGTATGTCATAATCTTCAAGCAATATCCTAGATTTCTTAAGCTTGTCTACAAATTGACATGCCATGTGGTGTATCCAACACATGTCAAGTGTCAGATCTAATATGGCATCAGGCAAGCTAGTTTCCAATTGACAGGCCATGAGGTGTATTCCATACTTGTCAAGTGAGTGTTAACATGTCATGAGGTGTATCTGACACGCTGAGTGTCTGTAAGTGTTATAGCTAACATGGTGTCACTCATGGACATGGCTTCTATGCGTAACAATCTAGGCCTTCTAGTGATGAACCAATCGACCATAAAGAATTTGAGGGGAATTCAGAGCATCTTAGAAGTTCACTTGTGTTCATATATGCCGTCAGTGCTATTCCCTATACTTCCTTTGTTCTGTGTCCGAAACTCATTTCTGTCTTGGCTAAATTTATATATATATATATGTATATATATATATATATATTTTTTTTTTTTTTTTTCACTTTTGTTATTCTTTGAAGGGGATGGAGGACCAGATTTTGTGGACCTAGGATAGCTATGTCCTCATTTCTATTCTCTATATTGTCTTCTGCATTCCAATGGCAGAACTGCAAATTCCCACCATATTTTCACTCCTATCTTTTCTGAACTCCACTTTTCATATCAACCTGGTTTTGATCATCCTAGGAGCAAAAGTAAATACGAGCAGCGTGTTTCAAGTCTCATCTGTGCTTTTGCTCTTTGCAGTACTGTAATGTGAACAAAATAAGTTACATTTTTTTTTGGTAGCTTATGGCTACACTTTTTTATACTATATTTCATCTGTGATCACTCCATAGATTTAGCTCTTGTTTCTTGTGATGGCCTTGTTGCATAATTCAAATCTATAATCAAGTAAATACTTAACCCATCGCATCAAGCAACAAGAGCCATTGATGTATTTCCATGAAAAAAAATGCATATAAGGTTCACATATAATTTCTTGTCCATTTTGCTCAACAAATAACTGCAAAACATTGAACTACTAGGTTTGACTTTGATTCTACAATGAAAATTTAACAGAACTAACAAATTGGCTAAGAGCGTGGGTTCCAGACAATTGCTTCATTGGAAAATTCAGTCTCAAATTAAAACCTTACCAAGAACATGATTATAGAACATATACCCTTGACAAATTTGGCAATTGTACAACAATAGCATAGCCTACAAAATAAGTTTAGGATGTTAGTTCCAAACAACCAATTTGATGAACTGATTCCCTTTTTTTTCCTTGCACAAATTACTAACACAAAACTCTAATTAAGAATTTCAAAAGAGCATGCGTGTGTGTGTACACCCACAAACACACCAACTGCAAATGTATGGACCTACAAATTCAGGCATCAAATCAGCTCAGAATCTGTTTTTATGAAAAGCTTTGGAATGTAGAGTCCCATGGCCCCGCCTGATTCTATCACCATATGAAAAAGTAGATGTGACCAAGTACTTGTTTAATCTAGAATCTTATTATTCTGGCTTAGGGCTGCCAGAAAGGCTAGTTTTCATTTTTACAGCTTGTATGAAATTCTTTGCGATCTATCTGCAGGTTGTACTTGGCAGTTGTCTATCAACACTGCATTTCTCTCTCTTGCAATGATATATATATGTATGTATGTATATATTGGTTATTTATGTTCATATCCATGTATTATGCAGTACATTGCAAAGTTGTGGCATAACTGGTGAGATACCAGAGGAGTTTGGAAATTTGTCCCTTTTGACAAACTTGGATTTGGAAAGTAATCATTTATCTGGTCAAATTCCATCTTCCCTTGGCAATTTATCAAAGCTTCAATTCTTGTGAGTATTCAATCACTTACCATGCCCCATATAAAATGTATTGTATAATTTAATCCCAAAGCTTTAATATCCTTGGCTATGTGAACCTGCTTGCAGAAGTTTGAGCCAGAACAACCTCAGTGGAACAATTCCGGAGTCACTTTCAAGATTGCCATACTTGATCAATCTGTACGTGTCCAAACCCTATACATGGACCGATAAGTTGGGATAACATTCTAATTTTGACAATTGAGTGAACAGCTGCTCTTAGCTTCTATCTTGCATCTTTCTTTATGTTGAAAGGCCTGCCATCAAACTTTAACAGCAGCTATTATCTTTGCAGCCAGCTTGGTTCAAACAATCTCACTGGCCAGATACCTAAGCAATTATTCCAAATTCCAAAATATAAGTATGAATATTGTACATGTTATTGAGTGATATATGTTGATTAAGGCAGTAGCCACTTGTCCTTGTGAAATTTACCTACTGGAATAACTTAGTTTTTTTATTTTTCTTTCCAGTTTTACAGGTAACAAGTTAGATTGTGGCACAAGTTATTCTAATAGTTGTGTATCTAGAAGTAATGATTCAGGTACCTTGAGGAGATATCTTTTCTGTGATCCACATATACAATTTTCAGAATTATTTATTTATTTGTGTCCACTTATTATTATTATGATTATTATTATCTTTTTTTTTTTTATTATTATTATTATTATTTTTTACAGAAGAACTTAATCAATGGGTTATTGTTCATTATAGGCACATCTCATAAGTCAAAAGTTGGAATTATTGTTGGAGTTGTTGGAGGAACCATTCTTACTCTTGTTGCCATCTTGCTAATTTTCCTGTGGAAGGGTAGACAAAAAGGATACGGGCACGAAGTCTTTGTTGATGTTGCAGGTACATGGCTTTTGCAGATACGTGGTTTGTGTCATGTGCTATATTTCTGGTGAATCTAGAGATCCCTTGTTTTTTCACATGCGAAATACCATGCGAATTGTGGAATCGACTTTTTACTATTTATAGTGGCCAATGGGTAAGTCTTGACTGGTTGCTTTTGACCAAATTTGTTGGTATTGGATGTAAAATGGATGCAACTTCATTGTGGAAGAGTGCCATTATAGCTTGCATAATGCGACACATACAAAAGAAACCGATTGCAAAATTTACAGGATATGAGTTAACATTATTCATAGGTGGCAACTTTATACTGTGTAATATCATGTGCTCTTTGAAGATGACATATTTGCTGTAGTTGATTTTTTTCAATACATATATAATTTTGGTGTATTTTGATCGAGAGAAATGCGAGGGACTTGAAAATATATTTGTTGGTACATCTCTCTTATGGGATACGGTTGCGCTCTATATATCTCTTTGGGTTGGGAAACCGTTGCCTTCAAAAACTATTGTTTGGAAGTCCTTTTCTTTCTCTTATTTTCTTTTCCCCAATTATATTCTTCTTTCCTTGATGTTTTAAAATTCTTTTTGTTCCCAGGAAAAAGGAAAAAGCTTAGGTGATTTAGAATCAAGATGTATTTGAATTGGTAGAACAAAAATACAGTTTATGAAATGTAAATGTGGTATTTATAATGATCAGGAAGGTGAACTGAGTATGAAAGAGTGTAGAAATATTTTTCATTTGTTTGGATCTCTCCTTTGGGATTGAAAGTTTGACAAACGTGTTCCACGTTTTTAGGCAGAATGGATGAAAAAAGTGCTTTTAGAGTTTCATTTGTTTGGATCTCTCCTTTGGGATTGAAAGTTTGACAAATGTGTTCCACTTTTTGCGGCAGGATGGATGAAAAAAGTGCTTTTAGAGTGTTGGGTGATCCTAAGATTTCAACCAAATCAAAAGCAAAACTTTATAAAACTACAACATGACTGACAATGTTTTCTTGCATTATGTTAGGCAATTGAAGGAAAAAAAAAAAAGAAGAAAAAGAAAAAACTAGAAAATTAGAGTTGTTGAGATGAGAATGCTACAGGAGATTAGTGGTTTGACATGAAAAAAGCAAGTGACTGTATTTATAAAAAATCAAGGGTACCTCCTAGCGAGGTTAAAACGAGAGGAAATAAATTAAGATAATTCAGCCATATAAGTCCCCTGGATGCATGTTTTGAAAAGGGGAAAGAGAAGTAATTACATACATTTTGAAGACGCTCCGAGGACTGGCTGGGAGAAGGATTGGAAAATGTCTTAGAGGGATTAGAGAGTTTTCTAGGGTAAAGTGAGCTCCTCTTGGAGAAAATAGATGTGCATTTGACTTGAGACATTTCTCTTCTCGTTAAATGTTCCTGCCTCTTCTTGATCTTTTGATTTAGTTATAAGCCCTTTGGTAATTTTTAGTTCCGGTGTTTGCTCTGCCCTGGTGATTTAAGGCATTGGATATTTATGATGCTACCTCTGAGAAAAGATGTGTATTTGACTTAAGACATTTCTCTTTTAGTAAAACATTCCTGCCTCTTCTTGATCTTTGATTTGGTTATAACCTTTTGATACTTTTTCTTCTGGAACTTGGTCTGCCCCATTGAATTAAGGTATCAGATGTTTAAGATGCTACTTGTAGTACTTTTCATTATGGTATAGTTATACAACACTAAATTTGATGTTTTACTATCCATTCATCTTCATTATTGTAAACTATGTTTGTTCCTATGATTTTTTAGTGGCTAGTTTTTGCATGGATGGCACTTGGAAGTTCATTGAAAGACTTAGAACTATTCTATGAGGAACTTAAAATTTCTTGTTTGTCTACTGTTTTCAGGTGAAGTGGATAGGAGAATTGCATTTGGTCAATTGAAACGTTTTGCATGGAGGGAGCTTGAACTAGCAACAGACAAGTTCAGCGAGAAGAATGTTCTTGGACAGGGAGGCTTCGGAAAAGTTTATAGAGGTGTTCTCTCAGACAACACTAAAGTTGCCGTGAAAAGATTGACCGACCATGAAAGTCCTGGTGGGGATGCAGCTTTCCAGCGTGAAGTTGAGATGATAAGTGTTGCTGTTCATCGAAATCTCTTACGCCTAATTGGATTTTGCACAACACCAACAGAAAGGTTACTGGTGTATCCTTTCATGCAAAACTTAAGTGTTGCGTATCGTCTTCGAGGTACCATTTTTCCTCCGTAATAACAATAAACTGCCAAAGCATTAGCAAATCAATCCGTGTCTTTTGTGATCTTTCTTATTTACATATCACCTTGTTACATGGAAATAATTATTATTGGCTATGATTGGTGGGCCACCTGAATTCATGCTTTTGATGCCATCCATCTTGACCATATATTAATTGCTGAATAGCAAAAAGATGGCAAGCAGTTATGAGATTACGCTGGTTTTATTTTGTTACTGGTCTTCTGTTTGACCCACTAGGTGTTTGTGGTCTGATGTGGTACTAGCATCACGAGTACATCATAGATCTTTGTTGGAGAGATCAGCATATGGTAAACGTCTTAATGATTATGAACCCAAAAGTGGTTCTCTTCATTTTAATTCTTCTTAATATATTTGATGAAAAGAATGTTTTTTCATATTTTAATTAGGATTGCTTTACACGTATATATATAGCTGCAATAGCTACCTAATTTTAGACAAATCCACTAATTTTAGGCTATAGGTCAAAAGAACTAATTCCGTAAAATTAGGGAATATAATAACTATAAAATATTCCATTACAGCACACGATTTTCTAAAATAAACACATGTTCATATTTTCCCACACTCCCTCTCAAGCTGATGAATGGATATTAACCATTCCAAATTTGTTAACTAAATTCTCAAAAACTAAACTGGATAGTCTCTTTGTGAATATATCCACGAGTTGATTTTTTATGTAGATAAATGGAGTGCAGAATAAATGGAGTGCAGATCAGGCAACTATTAAGTTTCCATTTTATAAAATGTCTGTCAACATCTATATGCTTCGTGCGATCATGTTGTACCAGATTATGTGTAATGTTGATAGCCAACTTATTATCACAGTACAACCCCATTGGGTCTTCCCACTTAATTTTCACATCTTCCAAAATTATTCAACCATGGGAGCTCACTGTAACAAGGCTTCCACCCAAGAACGTACAGTAACCTGAGGTTGATCTCTATCATCCACTGTTCCTACATGATCTGCGTCAATATAGGCTTCAAGACTCGATCCTTTTCCTCATCTGAACAAAATTTCCTTACTAGGTGAGCCTTTTAGGTACTATAGGATTCTATTCATAGCCCTGAGATGAGTTTCTTTGGGATTATACATAAACTAACTCACCGCACTAACAATATATGCTATGTTTGGTCGAATGTGTGATAAATAAATCAATTTCCCAATAGGCCTATGATAATTACCCTTGTTGACTGTAGCATCTTCTGGGACATTACCCGATTTATGATTGGGCTCCATGGACGAGTCAAGTGGCTTACATCCCAGTTTTCCGGTATCCTTCAAAAGATCAATCGCATACTTCAGTTGAGATGTGAAGATCCCTTGCCGAGAGTGAGTTATTTCTATGTTAAGAAAATATTTCAGTTTACCAAACTCTTTGATCTTGAATTATTTTACCAGACAACTTTCTAACTTTTCAATTCCTTCCGTATAATTTCCGGTCATTACTATGTCATCCACATGAACCAACAATGTTGTGACTTTCCCTGAGGCTGAATGTTTCACGAACAAGGTATGATCACCTTGGCTCTGTCTGAATTCAAGGTTTAACATTACTTTTGCAAACCTTCCAAACCAAGCTCTTGGAAATTGTTTGAGTCTTTGCAAAGCCTTCTTTAATCTGCATACCATTTGTTCTTCATTTCTATAGCCGAATTCGAGGGGAAGTTTCATATAAATCTCTTCTTCAAAATTACCATGTAATAATGCATTCTTGACGTCAAATTGTTGTAGTTTCCATTCAAAGTTGGCTGTCAATGACAACAACACTCTCACTGTATTCATTTTTGCAACTGGAGCAAATGTCTGAAGATAGTATATACCATAGGTCTGAGTATAACCTTTGGCAACTAGTTTTGTCTTTTACCTTTTAAATGAACCATCGTACTTATATTTCACTATAAAGACTCATTTACAACCAATTGGTTTTTTTTTTCCTCTTGACAACTTCACCAAATCCTAGGTTTTCTTTTCTCGAGCCTTCATCTCCACCTTCATGGCATTTCTCCAATTCTCATCCCCCTAGTGCCTAGGATAATGTTTTGGAAATGGCAATATTATTAAGGCTAGTAAAAAGGCCCTATGGCTATGAATAGGCTTTTGTAGGACATGAAAAGATATAAAAAGTCTTAGGTACAGGTCCTGGTTCATTTTCTCAAGGCTGTAGGGATGTCAAGGTCATTTTCTTTTTGGGTATCTAGAACATTAGAGTTGGGAGAAGTGGTTGGATTGCTTATCTCAACAATCACCGAGTTTGGTTCATATGATTGTGCCTGCATTGGTTGAGGGAATCCCTTTATTTCTTGAATAAACGTGAGGGGAAGAGCATGGCTTAATTTTTGTGCTATGGGTGAAGAAGGAGGATCACTTTCTATTGAAACAAGAACAATAGGGACAGTAGAATTTTGTTGCACAGGGGCAGGTTCGGATTAGGTGGACTCAGACCAGACTGTAATAGAAGAAGACAACTTAGACATAGCCAAATCAAGAAGAAAAAAAAATCTTTATCCTTATCTTTCATGAATTTCATCTCCCCTTGAGGATAAGGATGGTGAAAATATTGTCCGTTTTCAACAAAGGTAATATCAACAACACCAACAACCTAGACATTAATTCCAAAATTTGAGATCGACTATTTGAGAGACAAATATCGTGAAAAAAAAAATACAAAAGTGTTGGTTTAGTTTGTGCGAATTGTTCTATGCCACTCATTCTATGCAAAACCATTTTCTCATCTAGACCATGGGCTATCATGTTGGTTTAGAGGTGACTCTATGTTTTACTAAATCTTCTGTATTTAAATTCTCGGTCCTCCTCACCGGTTCGTTTTTGGGGCTTCACTGCACATGTCCAAATCACCTCGGATGATATTTTTGCAGTTTATCCACAATTGAATTAATTCCCAACTTATTACGTATCTCCTTGTTTCTTATTCTATCTTTTTTTGTTTTGTCACACATCTACCAAAATAACCTCATTTCTGTTATAACTATTTTCTGTTCTTGTTTTTATTTAATGACTCAACATTCAGGGCCATGTAATAGTGCATGTCTTATTGCTGTTCTATTGAACTTTCCCTTCAAATGTAATGGTATCGTGCGATCACAAAGAATTCCAGATGTTTTTCTCTATTTCATCCAATCCACTTGAGTCCCATGATTCACATTCTCATTTATGTTGCAATCATTTTGAATGATAGATCCAAGATATCTAAAATGTTAATTTTTTGGTACGTCTTTCCCTTCTAAGCTAATTGCTTCTATATGACACTGGTAATTGTCACTAAACCTATATTTTATATACTCAGTTTTTGACCTGTTCAATCTAAATCCTTTAAATTCTAGTGTGACCCTTTATAATTCTAATTTAGTACTAATACTCTCTCTAATTTCATCAACCAATACTATATCATTTGCAAAAAGTATGGACTATGGTATCTCATCTTGAATATTTTTTGTGATTTCATCATCACTATTATAAAAAAGATGGAACTTAATGCTGAGTCTTGATGGAGCCCTTTATTAATAAAGAAGCTATAGCTTAGACCCCTCGCAAGTTCTTACATTGGTTACAGCTCCCTTATATACATCTCTAATAAAATTAGTGTGTTTCAAAAAATCTCTTTTTTTTTATAGGCGCATGCCACAATATGTCTCTAGAGAGCCTATCATATGTTTTTTCTAGATCAATGGATACCATATTTAGATCTCTCTTCTGTACTCTAAATATTTCCATCAAATATCTTAACAAGTGAATTAATTCAATGGTTGATTTTTCTGACATAAATCCAAATGTCTTAACAAAGGTAATATCAGTGGACACAATTTCCACATGGGAGGAAGATAGCACCTATGGCCCTTTTGAGTAGAGGGGTAACCAACAAAGACACGTTTGAGAGCCCTTGGGTTAAGTTTACCCCTATGTTGAGAATGTTCATGAATAAAGGCCACGCCACCAAATATTTTGGGAACAAGATTGTTAGTGACATTAAAGTCGGGATAGAATTTTGCGGACTTATGCAGGACTCTGAAAATTAAGTATCCTTGTGGGAACTCAATTTATGGTGTGAGCTGTAGTTAACACGGGTTTTCTCCGATAATTTTTTGGAACCTATTTTTGGAAAAGAAGAGGCCAGGTAGGTACTAAAAGATAGCCATTTTTCGATTCGGCCACTCTATTTTGTTGGGGAGTGTTAATACAAGATGATTCATGAATGATGTCGTGCTATTGAAAGAATGGAGAGAGGATTTGATTAAAATAATCTTTGCATTATATCGAAATCGTTTAATTCCGACCCCAAATTATTTCTAGACCATATTGAAAAAATTCTGAAGCCCAAAACACATCTGATTTGTTTTTTAAAGGAAAAATCCATGCATACGAGTACAGTCCTCAATAAATGAAATAAACCAACAAGCTCCAGAGATGTTGGGTACAGTGGGACCACAAATGTCACTATGAATAAGAGTGAATGGAACAGATGTTGTATTTTTTATTGGAAAAATTTGTTTATGCTTTGCAAATTCACACATCACTATGAAAACTTTTAATTGCAATTTTATTGAACAATGAAGAAAACAAAATTTTAAGAACATGGAATGATCGATGACCAAGATGAAGATGATAAAGCCAAATCTTGTTTTTATTGGATTTAAATGACGCAAAAAGGAATGACAAAGGGAAACGATTACTAATTCTATGTTGTTCACTCGTCTCTTCAAGATGGTAGAAACCATCTCTCCCCCTAGCACATCCAATTATTTTCCTCGTACCCGGCTCTTGTAATACACAATGAGAAGGATAAAAGCTTGCGCTG
This sequence comes from Dillenia suffruticosa, assembly GCA_033439265.1. Lineage (NCBI taxonomy): Eukaryota > Viridiplantae > Streptophyta > Magnoliopsida > Dilleniales > Dilleniaceae > Dillenia > Dillenia suffruticosa. Next base: position 9,186,869 of record JAVTVX010000027.1, read on the forward strand.
CAATTAGCATCTTTGGTTAGTTTTCGGATTGACAAGAGTTTGGTGAACAATTTCGGGAAGTGCAGAGCATTTTTTAGTGTGAGTGAATCACCAATAAAAGTATCTGCTTGATTAGCAATAGTAGTGACTGAACCAACAGTTAGGGTGACTTTCCTATTACTGGGGTAGGGTGTGTATAAAATAAATTTTGTAGAGGAAAAAGTCATATGGTCTGTGACTCTTGAGTTGATGACCCATGTGTTCAGAATATTGTACAAAGTATTAGAGGCATGAGAAAGAATTGAGAAGGCTAAATTAGAAGTACTTGCCGGATTCAATGGCTTCTCGAGCGAACCCAAAAAATTCTTCATCCTCTCAATCTCATCTCTATTGAATCCAAGAGATGGTTGACTAGATTTTTGGTTGTTATCTTCGATTGATTGGACTCAGGCCATATAAGCTTGAGCTTGCCCCCTTCTTTGCCCCAAAAAAATTCTGGAATGAAAACTAGAGAAAAAATGGCAAAAAAATTTTGGAATGAGAACCAGAAAAAAATAGGACATATTGATCATGGGAAACATGAGTTCCCAGAGAAAGAGCCTAATGCTTTAATACCATGATGAAAAGAATGTTTTTTTATATTTCAATTAGAATTGCTTTACACATATATTTACTGTTGTAGTAGCTAAACAAGGAAAAAATAAAAACAGGAAATTCCCTAATCTTAGGCAAATCTCCTAATCTAAGCCTGTAGGTTAAAAGGACTAATTCCCTAAAATCAGGAAATACAATAACTATTGAATATTCTATTACAACACACGATTTCCTAAATTAAACACATGTTCGTGTTTTCCCACAATATTTTTGCTCTCTCACTTAACCTGCATATTACGTGGGCTGCTCTCCACTTTGAAACCTCTTGAGAAAGCCATAATGCTGTTTGTTTGTGGTTCTTTTTCCCCCATGTTTTGGACTGACTATCCATTTATCAGAAAAGATTTTGTCGTCATTGATCAAGTTGTGTTACTAAGATTTATTATAAATTCAATGACCCCTTTAGGACAAGCTGAAGAATTGAAATTTCCATGCATCAGTATTATAGATTACTGCTTCAAATTTCAAAGTTATAATAGTAGCATGATTAATATTAAGAGTTCAAAGATAGGAGTCATTTGAACTAGATATCAAATGTGGTTATTCGTCTATCTAGACTAAGACTTAGGTATTGTATTGTCAAGAGATTGTGCCTTGATCAGATGATTTCTTGGAAATCAAGAAATATAGGAATGGTTGGGCAGTCAGGTCTTCAAAAAGAGCAAAGACCCTCTTCTTTACACCTAAAGTAAGAGAGGTTCAGTGCACTTTTAGGGTTTCACAAAAATCCAAAGGGTACAACAATAAACTGAATTTTAATATCAAATTTTGGGGTCGGTCGTTTGAAATCAATATAGGATAGGGAAAAAAAATATTCATAGAAACTTAAATATGATGATGATGATGTTGCATTAATTCAATTGGTTCGGATTCTCTTATGTCACTCATTCCTATTTAAAATCATTTCCTCAATTAAACCATTGGCATTAATTTTTACGGATAATTTGCATCCACGTTTTCAACAGACTACTCCAACATTTCGGCAAATCTAAAGGGTAATATATAAATAAATAAATAAATGAAATAAAAAGAATAAGTTATCATGAAGAACTCTCAAATGGTCTCCTTCGTAGTCCATCCAAAGTGAGAAGTCTCCAGAAGATATCTATCCTCTAATAAGTGAAGAAGAAATTAAATATATACATAGATATTGAACTAATTGGACTAAATACAGATTAACCTAAAGATGTTGATTTGTTGGGAGGCAAAACGACTGGCAAATAAATCTTAATCCATTTAAATCCTGATTGAGATACCAAAAGGAATTTTCATGGCCTTTGAATTTTGAAGAAATATGCACCATGTGCACAAATTATCATTGTTCTTGTCAACGTAACTTCATGATTGTGATACTTGGTTAATGTAACTTCTCCAATGCTTGATTGGCTGCTTTTTTGTGTTGGAAGGGTTATGTGCAACTAAATATTGGGTATAGTGGTTTTCCCTGCATAACTGTGTGTGTGAGAGAGAGAAGGGGGGGGGGGGGATAATCTTGTCCATAAGGGATGAGGAGCTTTCTTTTGTGGTTCAATTTTTTCTTTTCTTTATGAGTGAGTTGGATAAGTTCTCACTGTTGGATATGCATAACTTGATGTGGCACAAACCTAAAGATGCAGTGGACTTCTCTAGTGCCTTTGAAACCCCTTCAGAAAAAATGCTAGAGAAGCAATGGCTTATAAAATATTTTAGGCAGCATGAGGGAGGATGCCTGTTACTTGGTTATTGTCATCTTGATAAGGATTGTATATTTCGTTTTAGGTCAAGTGATATACATGGTTGAGAGGATTGTATTGAATTGCATGAATTTTAGTGCAATCTTAATTTTGGTTTGGCACGGATTAATTTGAATGATTAGATTATGTACACCAAGGTTTAGACATGTATATTTCTTCCACACAAAACCCATTAGAAATAGTGTTCTCTACATCCATTTTTAACCGATAGATTTGCCAACCTTCTAAATTTGCAATGTTATCACTTTAAATGCCATCAGATTACTTTCTATACAAATGGCCTACCGTATTGTGATTTAAAGGAGGTGGAAATTGAATCCAAGTGCTATTGCTAATGAGGAAAAAAGCTTCACTCCAATGGGACCCATGGTGAGCTTGGGAAATGCACTCGGCTTTAGCAGGGTTGTAATTTAAGCTATACAATAGCAGGTATCAAAAAGCTCATGCCTTAGTCCATCATTACACCGTAGGTCCCGACCATGATAGCTTCACTCCATTGGGACACATGATGAGCTTGGGAAATGCACTCAGCCTTAGCAGGGTTACAATTCAAGTTATACGATAGCAGGTATCAAAAAGCTCATTGCCTTAGTCCATCATTACACTGTAGGACTCTAGAATGGCTGTTGCCATGAGTAGGATTAGATTGTGGTGGGGAATCCGACCTTGCACTCAGCAGATCATAAGAAGGCAACAGTGAAGTTGCTCCTTTGATGACCTTGAGGTCCTGAAGTAGTTTTCTATAACCATGAAATAATTTGGTTTTGTTTCAAAGGGCGAACCTTGGCGCAACAGTAGAGTTGCGCCTTTGGTGACCTTGAGGTCATAGTTAGAGTTGTGGAAATAGTCTCTTTGCAAAAAATGCAAGGAGAAGGCTGTGTATGTATACTTCCACCCTCCCCCTATCCCCGCACTAAGCCGGGAAGCACTTTGTGCACCGGGTGAGTCCTTTTATAAAATAATTTTGTTTCAGATTCTGCTGTGGGGAAAAATTTATGAATGTAATCTTAAGTCCTTTGCGGCTAGCCTTCTAAATCATCCTAACACTATCTTGGTTAAATGATGTGTATAGGAAATGATGTTTAGTGGGAAACAAAGAATCTGGGAACCTCTTCATGAGAGCTTTTTGTACTGTTGAATACTGACAGTTTGCTGAAGGTTTTTAGAGGGAAATAAAATAAAATGCGGAATCAGGAGAATGGGATTATCTGACACCCAGCCTTTTTTCTTGAGGTAAGAGCAGAACAGATGACAACGTGGCACATTATTGGGCTAGCAATAACCCTATAACCCTCCACTAAAAGGGGCCTTACTGATGGGGGAGGGCAATGTAAGATAGTCAACCCTATGTTTAAGAGATGCACAAAAGTTGGCCAGCCAATCTGTGCAGCTATCTGCTTCCCTAAGTATGCCCTTCACAGAGCAGTTCCAACCTGAATTCATGAGCCTCTAGCAATCCCTGATGATTCTTTCAAGGGGTTGAAGCTGGTAATCTCTTTGGCGTAGAGACTGGAGACTAGGAATAGCAACCATTTTAGAGTCCGTTTGCACTGCCAAGTTATCAATTACTAGCTCTTCACTAACTTTAGGCCATGCTGGAGGGCTGGAACTTCGCCATCTCTGCCATGTTAACTGAACAAGTTCCCCCATTCGTGGCAAACCCCTTTAGCCATGAGCCTTTGGGGTTCGTAAGCAAACGCTCAGCACCCACCTTCCCCAAATTGTCTGAGGACACTCCCATCAACATTAAGCTTGACTCCGTAACCCTTCAATGGCCGGTTCCACCTCTCAAAACTCTTAGGTTCTTCAGCCCAAATTTAACGGCATTTCCTCATACTTTGGCTGCCATGTCTCTGTTTCTCCTCACCAGCATGCTATTCAAAGTCCTTAACCTGCTGAAAATCTTTTTGTTACTACTTCTCTAGATAATCCAACAGCCCATAGCACAGATTTCCAGCCACCGAGATTGTGCTTATCCACTTGGCTGGGCTTCAGGTTTCTGTGCAACCAATCGGCTTCTTCCAAATGGAAAAGTTCAGCAGCCCACTCCAAAGGGACTACACTATGCCAAAGCTCAGCTGGTTAGAGCAATCCGTTAGCACATGGATCAGAGATTCTACCACATCACCATTACATCTAGTGCATGTAACTGAGCCAGCCAAGATTTGGAGAACCCTTTCTCATTGATTAGCACAACCTGGCAGCACCTTCAAAGGGAAGTGTGTATTCTAGGCGTTGTACTCCACTTCCAGATGTTCCGCGGACTGTCCTCCATCTCTTAATCAGCTAAACCTCTGAGCCAATTGTAGATTGACCTAATAAAAAAGTTCCCTAGCTCCCTGGGCCTCCACGCTAGGTAATCATTCTGAATGCCCTCAAGACTTAACTCTATTGTCATGGCTTTTTGCAGGTGTTTACCGGGAGGATTATGATTGGGAAAGAGGATTCCGGTTCCTCATTCATCCAGCCTAGATTGTCTGCCACAGTGGACCCCACATGCTCCGCCCAAACTTCTACAATAGCTTCCCAGACAAGATAACCCAGCTGTCCTTCCAGAACCTAGTTCCCTTCCCATTGTTAATTTTCTAACTCACCCCCGCAAAAAGTGCTTCCTTGGCCTCAACCGCATACCTCCAAATGGGAGAACTGCTCTCCATTGCGTGCCAATCTTCCCAATACTTGCTCTTGCTCTTTTTTGTAGCGATGTTGTTTGCTTATAATTTTTAATATCTTTACAATCTGGCTGGGACTAAATATTAATCTATATACAAATTCCAATACAAACTCTGTAAAATAGGTTGCAATGAGAACTGTCTTTACAGCAATTTTTGGTCAAATCCCGGTTGTCTTTGTGGTGACAAGGTGTTATCCTTCTTGAAAAAATAAATAAATAAATAAACAAAAATCGATGTCTCAAATACAAAGAGCTCTCCAATCACGTCCAAGGTCTTGCAAAGAATATTCTCTAAATGCCCCAAGAACTGAGGATCATAGAAACACTAAGAAAAACAATTTTTTCCTACATATGAGCAAGAAGAAGAGTTTGTTCCTCGAAAATCCTTGTGCATTTTTCTCCAACTACATGCATCACATCAATGACAGGAAAGTAAATTTTCACAGAACTTGAGCATCCTTAGCCCTTCTAAATCCCATGCCAACATAGTGAAGAAAGATTTACAAGTGAAAGAAACTTATTTCCCTTTTTTTTTGTGGTTACTGTATTTAATGTCCTAGTCCAATACTTTTCTATCATCAGTTATGCTAAATTTCTACTCGCATATTTTGGAATCATGGGAAAAGATAGATGTTCATTATTGTTCCAAGCAAATCAATTTCTTTAGCACTTTTCATTTTTCTTTATGCATATATTATAACAAATTCTTTCCATGTTGTACATCACCACTGGTCCATAACCTTGATCATATCCCTCATTGTGATAATAATTTGTCCTCAAGATTATCCGGGTTTTATTCACTTATCCTATTTTTGCATTGATTATATAGTTACTGAATTTCTTATCGGTATTGCTTTTATGCAAATTACTTGTAGCTTCTCCTTTATCGTAATCCTAAACAAGAGTCGTAATGATCTGTGGGGGGTTGTGGGTGGGTTGCATCTTGGTAATGAGGTCTCCAAGAATATATCTTTGATACACAAATGATAATGGAAATTCCCTTAGAACCGGATTCCCTTTGGTACATGGTTATAAAGAGCATGTATGTTTTATGTCAAATGGATCGGATGCCAATGTGGGAGTGAGAGTTTCTTATTGCAATCTTTGAAAATTCGTATCTCATCTATATAATACCTTTCTTCCTCTTGTGCCTTTCAGAGTTGGTGATGGTTTTCATATCCGTTTCTGAGACGAGTTGTGGATTGCAGATTTGCCTTTATCCATTTCTCGTCTTTATAGGTTATCTAGACTTCATTTTGCTCCCATCAAAGTTTTTATACTTGGGAGGGTTCCCTTGGAACTTACCTTTTTTATAAAATCTTAATGATAGAGAAGTTTCAAAGTTTTCTTCCTTAATTTCCATCTTACTGGGAAATGAACCTTTCCCTAATGCTTCAGACACTAGAATTTGGAAATTTGATTCCTCAGGTGTTTTCATGTGCAAATCTTTGTTTCATCATCTTATTAGCAATGATCCTGTGTTCTTTTAACCAACTTCATCTGGAAGGCAAAACTTCCTGCTAAGATTAGAGTTTTTACTTGGTATATGGTGCTCAACAAGATTAGTACTAATGATTTACCCAAAAAGAGAGAGAGAGAGAGAGAGACCTTTAGCGATCTCCCCAGATGTATGTGTGATGTGCTGTAACAGTTTTGAGAGTAGAGATCTCTTACTTTCACAGTATTCTACTGCAGGGGAGATGTGGAACCATTTATTTGTGGTGTGATAATACTTGGGTTTTCCCTAGCAACCTTCCGGATTTGTTTCTCACAAGTTCTAGAGATTTCGGAGGGAAGAAGGATGGTCTCCTGCTTTGGAGGGAGGGGTGCGTTTCTAGCTATTCCTTGATGTATCTGAATTGGCGGAATGCAAGGATATTTAGATAGATGATTAACTTATCTCTTCTATGGGATAAGGTCGTTATTTTCACTTATTTGGGGCCTAACGCCTTTGGAATTTATAGGAATATAGCTTAGAAAAGTTAAAGACAGATTTGGGGGTAGTGGCCTCTTAGCCCTTGTTTTTGTTTTTGTTTTTCTTATCACTTCTGAGGAACTTTCATCCTTGGAAGTTTTTGTACATTCTTTTCTTCTAATATATTTCTCTTTTTCTATCAAAAAATGATCTATGTTTCTTTTTGTAATGTCTGAATATCACTGCAGAAGTTAAACCTGGAGAGGCTGTTTTAGATTGGTCAACAAGGAAGCGAGTGGCTTTAGGCACGGCAAGAGGATTGGAGTATCTTCATGAACATTGCAATCCCAAAATTATACACAGGGATGTTAAGGCTGCTAATGTTTTGCTTGATGAAGATTTTGAAGCAGTTGTTGGTGATTTTGGCCTTGCAAAGTTGGTGGATGTGCGGAAGACTAACGTGACAACTCAAGTTCGTGGAACAATGGGCCATATAGCACCCGAGTACTTGTCAACTGGAAAATCTTCGGAGAAGACAGATGTTTTTGGTTATGGCATCATGCTTCTAGAGCTTGTAACAGGTCAACGTGCAATAGACTTCTCACGCTTGGAGGAAGAAGATGATGTCTTATTACTTGACCATGTAAGATATTCTCGATCATGCTTACACTTAACCGTGTGCAAATTTCTCTCAAGTTGCCCTATTTACTTCTCACTATCTACTCCACTTTTTAGATTCTGCTTTATTTTTTAGTATCTTCAAACTCCCATACATGAAGCAAGAATTGCTTCAACTAATCATCGAATGACTGCAGACACTCCTTTAATATTCTTGGACAGTTCTTTAATTGGGTTAATAGAATGGTCAATCTCTATCCTGTGATGTGGCTAGACCAATGAATAATCTATGAAATGGAGTTCATTATGGAAAATATTTTTAAACTTGGTATGAGAATATGCGTGCTAATTTGTGATTATGGCCAAAGGAGCTATGCTATTCTCCTAGTTGAATTATTATCTAATATAAATGTAAAGATATCCTGCTGAGACTTCATTGGCATCATTATTTCCATTTCCCTTTTTCCTATTTTTTGATCCCCTTGCTTGTGAAGTTGGTAGGTAGCAAGTATGTCCTTCATATCGATGATGTGAAAATAGTTGCTTCCCAATGAGATAATTTTTTTTCCACGATTTTCTCACTTTTAACTAGGTTTTCCAAACATTTAGAATTAAAGAGATACATACTAAGTTGGGAGTGAGTTCAATTGTTAAAAAGATACGAGAGTATCACCAAAGTTGGTTTGGACATATGCAAAGCAGACCGAAAGATGCACCAGTTAGGAGATGCGAGACTTTAAATGTAGGAGGTTTAATGAAGCATCGGGGTAGGCCATTGAAAATGTAGAAGTGTTAAGGGTTTAATTGATAAGATGACTTTAGATAAGATTAAGTGATATAAGATAATCCAAAACAGTTAAATCATCTTTTTTTATTACTTTAAGTTTCTATGAATAGTTTTTTCCTCTTTTTTATTATTTTTTATTTTTATTGTTATTTTTAGTCTTATTTTTTCTATTTTGCCTTCAAACTTTAATTTTATGTTTTTTTTTTTTCCTTTATCCTATATTTGTCTCTCAAACGGCTAACCCCAAAATTTGAAATTAAGGTTCATGTTGTTGTTGTTGTTGCTGTTGTTGTTGTTGTTGTCTCTTACAAATGTGGCTGCACATTGGGTTTCTGTCCTCCAGTTCCACTATTTCTTTCCCAAATACTTGAGTGGGTGCTTAACCTTCATGGAGCTTAAAACTTCAAGCAATGCTTAATAATTTTGTTTGTGAAGGTGAAAAAGCTGGAAAGGGAGCACAAACTCGACGCTATTGTAGATCGAAACCTCAACAAGAATTATAACTTGTCAGAGGTGGAGATGATGATCAAAGTTGCTTTACTCTGTACCCAACCATCACCAGAAGACCGTCCTGCAATGTCAGAGGTAGTTCGGATGCTGGAAGGAGAGGGCCTTGCTGAGAGGTGGGAGGAATGGCAGAATGTTGAGGTCAATCGGAGACAAGAGTATGAGAGATTACAAAGGAGATTTGACTGGGGAGAAGACTCTATTTATAACCAGGAAGCAATTGAGTTGTCAGGTGGAAGATAACTTATGGAGAAGCCCAAATCCATTCTCTCAGACGATTTTGCACTACCGTATTCATTTCTAGGTATAACTTGATAACTCCAAATGGTACTAGTTCAAGTCTTAAGGGGAAACCTGTTAGTAGTTTCAAGTGTGATATATTGCTTTTCACATATCCTGCTTTCCTTCCCTTCATTTTTGCATTTTTTTTCCCCAATATTTGTAAAACATCCAAGTTTGTATATGATATTGTGTGCATAACAAACTGAAAAGAAATCAACTACCAAATTTTGCTTTGCTTTGTCAGTTCTTATATATGTAAAATTCAGTGTTGTTTTTATGTACTGGAATGCTGTTATGGGATCTCCTGGTTATGTAATGGAACAACGGAATCTCTATTGTGCTTTGTCAAATTTTTGTTGCTATGGTGTGTTATCCCAGTAGCTCTACTACTGCATTTGCCCCCGTTTTATTACAGGTGGAAATCTCACCCCAGTACATTAGGTAAAAACTTCTCTTACAAAATTAGCAAGAGTTTATTTTTGAATCTTGGTAGAGAAATGTATCATGGTTACTATCATGATTACTTAACAGGCTCATGAATTTCATGTTTGAGAAGATGATAAATGTAATTAATAAACACACTACTTTTTTCTGAATGAAAACATCCCGACTATGGGTCAAACGCTGTATCTTTGAGGCGTATCCTAATCATAATTGTGGAAATTATATTAATTCTCATTCTAGGTTAGAGGAATTAAGATGGTTTGAATAAGTACATAAGCAACAGAGGCTCTGGTTAGGTGGCACGAGACTGTCAAGTATTCATATTAATCGAATGTTAGGGATAAATTATCTAAATATAAATAAAGATTGGATATAAGATATAATATAATATTGTATAAGTATCTATATTACCAATCTTATTTAGTAGAATAAAGATTTGATTATTGTTATCATATAAAGAAAATAATAATATAAACGAGCATGTAATATAAAATATAATATAATAGCTCCGTAAAACTGATTCCATTTAGTGGGATAAAGGTTGATTGTTGACGTGGGAGGTTAGAAAAATAATTTTATAAGTAGATTGTTGTTGAATGTCATGGTCCCAACATATGGGAGGAACCAGGAACCATCCCTATCTCAAGTTGCTACGGAGGATATTGGTTTCCCAATCTTATGGTTGTTCCAATTTTATCGGATGTCCCCAAAGGGACCAATCTTATAGTTGTTCGCCAAGTGTAAAAATCAATAAAAATGACATCTTACAATCAATAAAAAGACTTCTCTTAGTATAGTAGCTTGGAGAAATTTCAACAACTTCCACAAAACACAAACATTATAATATATAATTCAGAAAACTAATGTTAATAAAATGGATTCACATAATTGATGTCATCCTTGCTACAAATATGAAGTTTGAGTTTGAGCTCTAGCTTGAGTGTGTAATTATTCAAAAAAATGCCATATAGACATCAAAAAGATTTTCCAAGTTGGCACCTAATTACCAAAACATTCTGTCTGCTATTGCCGATTACAGTTATCAACATGAAACGTTTTATCCAACTTCATAAAACATAAAACATAAAACATAAAACATAGAATTTTTTGTTTCAAAGACATTTAGAAAAACAAATAAAGTTGGTTGCTACATTCATCTATAAAAATATATTAACAAAAATTGACTGCAATCGAGGGTAAACTAGGTATTTTACAAAATCTAAGTACAAAAGTAACTGGATCCACTTCTTCACTTTTCGATATAAATTTTGAACATATTTAATGTATATTCTAAAGAAATTTTAATTCGCTATAAAAAATCATATAATTCAACACATTCTCTAACAAATGATTTACACTATAAACACTATTGGGAAGAGAACTATCCACACTTATAGTCTAGTTATTTAGGTCAGCACAACAATAACTCTAACAACAGGATATTATTTGATGATGCGCCAAACAAGTATGATATATTAAAACAAAAAAAACAAAAAAAAAAAAAACAAAAACAAAAACAAAAGAAAGAAACAAACAAACAAACAAACAATAACAACTTTTTTGTGCTTCAAGTATTCGATGATCCAAAGTATAATCCATTATGGATAAGAAATCAACTTATACACACAAATTACATCACATGGCTCTATTTTTTTTTGTAGAAACATCGAATAGCTCTATGCGGCTGCACTAAATGGCATTACCAAGATCAAATCATTTTGGATTCCAAACTTGCGTTTACAACTTGAGAAAAAATTTTCAGGGTGGGTTGGGGGCGGAAAAGTTAAATTAAAAGGACAAATGACTAATACCATAACTATCTATTTTATATATGTTGACTTTGAATCCCACAAAGGTCGTTTTATATAACTTAAGGCTTACCACAGATTCAATGGTCTCAACATCCTCTGCAGAACAGGAAAACGAAAAACAAAAATCCCATCCTGCAGGAACCCCCCCCCCCCCAAAAAAAAAAAACACTCACTAGTCCTCGTCAATTGCCTGCCGAAGAATAAAAAAATGAAGAGGTGCCCAATTATCTGAATGTTCTGCTTCTGTGGTGAAAGTCACTGATGCAAAATTATCAAATCTACCCCCTCGATTCTGCCTAATTCTTTTCCCCAGGAATTTCGAAAGAGAAACAGCATCAGTCCAAAAATCTAACTAGTCCACCTTCCACTTATTGACATATCTGAGGAAAGAATAGGCAGGATTTTCCCTAGGTGGTGCACGCACACGAGTGGACCTCCGAAGCACAGCTTCTTCGAGTGCAATCTTTTGAGCAACATCCTTAGATCTTTTTTGCATTTCCGAGCTGATAAACCCCATTCAGGTAGGGGAAAGAAAAAAAAAAAGTCAAATGCTAATGGAGAACATCTACCAATTATGTCAACTAAAGTTCTGCAAAAATTTTGTTTTGTAAAAGCATAAAGCAGCATAAGAATAACCTTCCAGGTAGTAATTACCATGCTTGTGTCAGAATGAAAATGTTAAGATTATCCTGGCCTTGTTAATTGAGAATATAATTGAAGTTTTGCAATAATGGCAGAAGTTCCCACAGATTTTGCATGACTGGGATAGATCTATTGCAGAACTGACTCTTCATGTGCAATGACTAAATCTATCAACCTAAACCACCCCACCAAATGGAGTGCAAAATTGATGCAACTACAAACAAAAAAATCCTTCCAATTCCAAGTATCAAGACATGGTAAAACCTGATTTAGATGGTCCTAGAAAGATGTCCACACCAGGTGTGCCTAAAACAACTGAGTGGGGCGAGGCTGTTACCGGATTCATCCACTGCTATACTCATTAACTGAAACATTGTGAAAAATGAAAGACTGACAATTTCATGCCTCCACTTCAGATGACCTTGGGGAGTTTGGTATGCTAGGGGCACAAAGATAAAAGACGATGTATCATAAATTATGGCAGGATTTACCTGATTCTCACATAGTGTTTGTCCAGCTGCTTCTTAAGAGCTCTCTCTCTTTCACCCTTTGGGTTGAGTGAGCCAACCAATGCATCAAGCTGAAAATATAACATAAACATCGGCAGAAATAGCAGTAGAACACAACTCAAAAAATTTAAGATAGTGCAGCATAAACACCTCTTCTCTTGTGCCATAATACCCCCATTGCTTGGCATCAGAACTCTCAATAAAAATTCTCCCTTCACGTCGGAAGAACCAATATTTGTTGTAATGTCTATCTTTACCCAAAGGATTGGTGCGTATAACACATTTCTCAATCTCCCGCTCAAGATATTCTTTCTACAATAAATTAAAATGCCAGATTAGAAAATTTTCAGTACATTAATCAGACAAATGCATAAAATATTCTGGCATGTACGATGCACATTCTTAGAGCACTTAATGCACACAAAACAACTAAGAATGCATGATAGAAAGAGTAGGAAGGTTGCACCCTCTGTTCTACACTCTTCTTATCCATTGCTCCCTTCTTTTCTTTCATGTTCTGTTGCTGTATTGATACATGTGCTTTCTTCTTTGATGGATCTTTTCTACTTTCTGTGGAGATTTTCTCATTCATCTTCTGCTTGTTCACTATCTTGTTCGGAGCATTCTTCATATCCATACTGTCACTGTAAACAAATGCATGTAAAGCACAGGTCATTGAAAGTTGCTAATCTGACATCCTTATCAAACAAATTATAGTTATACCCATTTTCTAATGCATGCTTCTGTTGAGAAGAAAGAAGTCTCTCTTTTCCCTCTCCAACCTCTCCATTGATGCAACCATTTTCAACCACATGTGGGCCATTTCTTACACTGTCCTCACCATGCCCTTTTGAATCGTCTTTGGTAACAATATCTGCCTTGATACGCTCTTTCTCTTCTCTCTTTTTCCTAGCTGCTTCAATAGCTTCCTCCCTTCTTGTGGAAGCAAGCGACTGCCGCTGTTCAATATTTGCATCAAGCTTTTCCCTAAAAAGACCAGTCTCAAGGGCTTGATCAACCATTTTATGTAAAATGCACAATTTTGCTTGAGGATCTACAAGGCAATAGTGACCACGCTTGATCGTTGCTATGTTAGAGGATAACTCTCGAACCTTAACCATCTCCAAGAAATCACATAAATAATCTGCCCAGTTCACCATTGTAATCTGAAAGTAAAAGGTTGAAATCAGCACAAAAGCCGGAGATAAGTCCATGAAACATCAGTTGCTTCAGGGACTATTCCCCCCAAAGATAAGAGAACAAAAAACTTTCAGGACAGGAACAGCTTGCATAACTACACATCTACAACAAACAGTAAAGTATTCAACCTTTGATATCCTCCTCCTATCCTGTAAAGCCAAGAGATATTCCCCATCATCTCTTATTAGCAGACGAAGGATAGCTGCATGAGTTTCCACAAGGAGAACTGAGTTACCATCCTTGTGGTTGATGGCATTCTCAAAATCTGTGAGAGAGAATGGAGACAAGCACAGTAGCCTGCCAAATGAAGAACAAAAATCCCAAACCAACAACAGGTCCCCTACAGAGTCCATGACAATGCTGAAGTCCCTTGATGGAAGAGGACGGTCTGTAAAAACTGGATCATCTGTACCAGGCCGCACCATCAGATCATCAATTGGATACTTTAGGGACTCTTCATTCTGTTGATCTTCTGTAAACACCGAAAAAAGCAAATCATATGAGTAAGAGAAAATCATAGAACAGTCAGAAATTTCAAATCTTCAGCAAGATAATCATCAATAAGGCACTATGAGAGAGAGAGAGCCTACAACCAAAATGTCACACAAAACATTATCAGCACAAGAAGATGATATAAAAGGACAGCACCCAGTTGAAATGCAACCAAACCAGAAATGACTTGCAACATTAAACATGTAGCTGAGCTAATAGCAACTCACCAGCATTTCCTCCACTATCTGTTTCTGATTTCTTCCTTTTAGATTTCTGGATAAGATATATGCCAAAAATGTAAATAATTCTCTATATCCAGATAAAAGTAAAACAGTAAAGAAACAAAAGAGAGATATGAATAATTTGCTTGCTTACTGGTTGTCTACCCTCTTCATTGTTTCTTCTCTTCTTAGTGCTTACCAAATGCCCATCCCTAAACATCATTTTGCTTCTCAACTCTACAGGAGGATCAACAGCTATTCCATGTTTGCATGCCAATTTCTCATGAAGCATCCATGGAAAACTTTGATATGTTGACTCTCTGATGAAAGATTTCAGGACCTCTATGGTAAATGGTAGCTTCTTACATAACAAATCTTCTTCACTTAATCTTGAACTTCCAGTTATTTTCTTTTCATTATCCAGCCACACCACCTCATATTGTGATTTGTCACTATCATCCTCCAACACTTTAATTATTTTGCAAAGATGCACTCCATCATCTTTTCTTCCATACAATTCAGCACCCTCTGACAGGCACTCCTGCAACTTAGCGGTTATTGTGGTAACAAGATCCCTTAGTGAAAGCATGCCTGACAACAAATAGGACATTAAGCAATTATGAAGGAAAAAATATATTTATACATCAGTCACCCATAAAGAATGTTATATACTTTTAAAAGGATTAGAACAAATTGAAAAGGTTAACAATCAAAAACAAGATACCAAAATTCCAAAGATCACTTCACCTCTACATCCTCCAACCCCCACCTCCAATGTAAATAAATAAATCCTTCCATGGAGCCCATAAATTATTCATCTCAAGATGTGATTCAATTGGCAAACTTATCTGATATGGACCATAACTATCTTTGAATCACTAATACTTAATCAGCAACCTATGAACTCAAGAAGTATTTTACGGAAAAAAATGGATAAGCATAGAACAGAAAGTATTTGTAGGGAAATCCACTAGCCAAATTAATCTGTTGTATGGAGAATGATGGATCTGAGAATGGAAAGAATGTCACAACAAGTAGATTGATTTGGATAATCGAGAACAGGGTAGGCTAAAATACCTCATTAGATAGGAAGACAAACCATATTCTATTTCCTCAAGTCCATGAAACGGGTTCCAATCCAGAAACCAGAAAACTAAAAGATAAGACCATCATGAAGTAAAAACTAAAGGAATATAAGTTTAGAAACCAAACATCGGCCAAAATAAGTGAACTGAGCAAGTTGGGGTTCAAAACAAATTATGATTCCTACTTAAATGATATCCTAGAAATTAAGTTTCCATTTATTTACTTGCAGTGGAAGTAAATCTATGTCTGGAAAAATTGAGGGAGAACGATTAAGATGGTATAGACACGTACATAGGTGATCGATGGAGGCTCCAGTTAGGCAGTGCGAGACCATGACAAGTACCCATATTAACCGAGGGAGAGGAAGACATAAGAAGACTTGGATAACGATAATAAAATATAATACAAATTATTTAAGATAAAGATATGATACAAGATAAAGTATGATGACATAAAAGTATCCATATTGCCAACCTCATGTGGTGGAATAAAAACATAATTATTGTTGTCGTATAAAAAAATAATAATATAGGTAAACATGTGATATAAAACAAAGTACAATAGTATGGAATGATCCATAGAGCCAACCCTAATTTAGTGGGATCAAGGCTTGGTTGTTGTTGTTGTTGTTGTTGTTATTGGAGGTAAATCTATGTCCAATGTGTAACAGAAGAAAGATGCTATTGAGCAGGCATATTATAAATAGTGATGAAAGTTAAAAAGGGAACAAGGAGAGGAGAGAAAAGTAAACAATCCTTGAGGAGCTTGAACATGTGGGGTAGGTGAGGAAAAGATGATAATGGAAAACTGGGTTCTTATTTAAGATGCTTCAATTCGGAGAGTTAAACAGGTTTGAAATTGAAAGGGAAATATGGGCTGAGAGAGCGAGAAAGCAACAAAAATGAAATCAGCCAAAAAGAAGTCCCTTGCCAAGAGACTTGAGGGGCTCTGTATTATTGAAGAACGATGATTTAACCTTATCAGGAAGCATCTAGTGTCACTGAATCTACTAAGGTGATATGTGTCATCTAGAACAATGGATCATTGAACCCATGAAAAAAACGTTAAGCATAAGGTCCTCAACAAAGCCCCGCTCACAAACCATCAAATTAAATCGCCATATCCCATAATCAAGTATTTTGAGATCTTACCACAACTCCCACAATCAATCCTGTGTGTGACCCAATCTCCATAGGCATTTGTCTAGCCTATTAAACTTGATGATTGTGGCAATCCATTTATTGTGAATTTCACAGTACTGGTGTCAACTGGTTCGGCAGATAAAAATACTTAAGGTGATATCAACCAGTCCTAGGATCATCGTGTTGGTAAAAGCATCGGGGAACCTATAGGTAGGGAAGAATCATCCCCCATTATGTGCCCCAAAAGAATGAGAATTCACACTGAATTTGGCCCACTAGAATAACCACTAATTACAAGAATATATACCATAAATTAGTTATAGTTTTGGAAGAAAAGTAATAATTGAGCCAACATTATAGGAGTGATTCGAAAGAACAAGAAGAATTTGAATTTATTTAGATAACTATCCACTCACTTCTCTATGTATAATGCCCACTGCTGCTCTCTCTCTTCTACACTTATTTCTCTTTTAAATTATTCTCTCACATTTCTCAATCATATCTCTTCACCTGCTTACAAGTTAACCACCAACTGTTAACACATACAGTGGTGTGCCCAGGCTAGTTAAACCGACGAAAAAATAAATCGAGAAGCATAGTTATACTCCTCTAAAGCCGCTGAACGTTATCCTTACACCTTCAGCCGGAACCCCTACAAGGGGAAAAAATACCAAAAGCGACCAAATAGAGAAAAACAAAGATAAAGAGTAAAACTGATAGAATATATGGATATAGTCCACTTTTAATGATGACTTCAACTCTATTAATGCAATGAAGAACATATTCAAGAAACATCAAAGTTTCAAGCAATGTTTACAAGTTGAATTAACAAAAATAACATTTTACCATAAGGACCTGATGCTGGACTTTGCTGTAATTCAACCAGAAACAAGCATTATTTCTTGCTGTAAGGTTTGATTGCTGGCATAGTAACTAGCATCCACGAAGATGCTTCCAAAAACTGTCAGGGTAATGTGGCAATTGTTATGTAGCTATGCTACAATTCTCTGAGCAAAAAGCCAAATGTATAGATAAAGAAATGAACAAATAATAGGAGATGTTAGCAAAATAATCAAAATAATCAATATGCAACATAGACAGAATCTCACCAAGCTCATGGTGCCTGTTTCAAAGGCCACTGGCTATGGTGGACCTGATTTTGAATCCTTGATGCCATTTCACAGTGAAGTAAAGTGTGACTGATAAATCCACCATCCAGTTTGCAATAGAATCGCAAAACTATCAGCCATCATCACTTTCTAAATTATCAATTGCCAAATTTTTTTCCCCATTTACCCTCCTAAGTGAGGAACAAACTTTATTAGGGTCTATAATTTACAATTATCCTATGGAAAAGGTTTCTTCGCTTGTATTGGTGGTTGACCCTTCTGATCAATTCCTCCACCCTCTTGAGATATGTTGTCCCATATAAAATTCTCTCCCAAAGAGACTCAAGAAGATACACAAACACCAGATCTCAAATCAAAACCATATGAATAACACACCCCATTGCCATTAGGAAAGGTGTTCATACTTGTATTAAACATTGCCTTTCTAACTTGGCTCTATATAAGTGTTTATCTCCTTCCTATTGATCTTTTCTCTCTTATCCATTATCAACAAATTCTGTTCCCACCTGGCCTTGGTTGATCCAGAGTGGAAGAATGCTATGGTAGAGGAAATGAGGACCTTGGCAAAAAAAAAAAAGAAGGGGCACCTGGAAGCTAACTTTTCTTTCCTGTACCAGAAAAGATAGTAGGATGTAAATGAGGTTTTACTAATCAAGCACAAAGCCAATGGGACAGTTGAAAATTCAAAACAAGGCTCATGGCAATAGGCTTTACTCAAACTTTGGATTATCAAGAAACCGTTGATTCAAGGACCAAGACGAGTTCTATCAGAGTATTTCTGTCATCTGCAGCTAGTCTTAACTGAGACCTTCATCAATTAGATGTAAAAAAATGCACTTTTTCATGGATACTTGGAAGAGGAAGCGTACATAAGATTTTATCAGTTTTCAGATATCAAAAGACAAAGTAAAAGGTATCTTAACTGAAGAAAGCCCTTGATGGCTTGAAATAGTTACGGAGGACTTCGTTTGACAGATTTCTAGAGCAATGATTTTGGAGAGATACAAAGAGAATAATAGAGACCATACAAGGTTCATTAAAATTGCAATAGTAAGACTACTATTCTCAGTTAGACTCAAGGCCCATCTACCAGTTCAAGTCAAACTGCTTTTAGAGTTATCAACTGTTCCTCTCACATTCAAACATTGAAATTGGAATTTGAACTTAAGTATCATAACATTTGAGAGTATTTATAGGGGGCAGATTTTACAGAGCTTCTTATACAACCACCATAGGCTACTAATACAAAGTGTGAACATCCATGTCTAATCTAGGTAACCCAAAGCTCAAAGCATCTCATTAAACATGTGAGTTCCAAGATGAGCAAAGTGTTTACAACCATACCACCAAGAATTGAACTTGGGAACTCAGGTAAGGGAAAGCAACCATTTGGCAAAGGTTCTCCCTAATCCATTTCCGATCTATAGCTTATAATCTACAAGTGTCATGACTCAAGGAAGACCCTACCACTATTGTCATTTCCAAACCAACTACAAGATGAAGAGAGAGATCATAAAAATGTTTTAGCCCATCAGTAGATCCATGGATTCCCTTTTCCCAGTCAAAAACTCAATAGCCACCAAGCAAACAATGACCTAGGAAATACTTAGAAAGCATCTTTCCCAACACCGCCATCTCTTAGAAAGCCTTAGAAAGGTGGGTCTGGTGAATGATTAAATAATTAAACTGGAGAAAGGGGGGCTCTTCCTAATCCCACTCTATCCATTTATCTCAAAACAATTTCAACTATTAATCAAGTAAATCATTAAAAGGGAAAATGCACTCACAGAAAAGTAATGAATTAAGTAGAAAAGGGGAAGACGAGACATACTGAATTGGACAGTTTGGAGGACAGGAAGAATTAGGTCTTTAGGGAAATGCTGAACCTTCTCAGAAGCACGTCTTTCGGAGACCAATGCCTCTTCATAGGTCAAGTTAGTCTTCCCACTCACTTTACAAGTCCAAACTCTTTGTCTATATAGATTAATCCGGTTCAAATATTCACTATCAACAACCAAACCAAAAACAAAAATCATAACTAATCAAGAAAAAAAATATTGAACAGAAGAAAGGATCAAAAATAGAAGATAGAAGATACCGATAATCTTGAAAAATCTCTTTGGTAAAGCGAACTTGGAAAACAAGGTCACGAGGGTCCAAATCCTGAGATGGTTCTAATAGAGGAAAAGCCTTTCTTCTGAATAGAGGCATTGCACTGCAATCAATCAACAAATTCGGTCAAATCCTAGTTTCTTCTATTTGGGGATTCCAACAAATCAAGCACCCCAAAACACAATGCCACCCAACAAATAAAACCATTCAATCAAATGGTTGGAATGCCATGAAAATGAGCAAGCAAGAAATTAAAAGAAGCAATTACAATCAAAAAGATGGAGGTGATTCAAACATATTCAACAATGCCCAATTTCCTCAACATGCAAAAGTTCCCGCCACAAGTGAAATTTTTCTACGTAGACAAGTTTTCATTTCTTTGACTGAAATCGGACAGATAAGAGATAGAGAGAGAAATGAGTGTAGAGAGAGAGAGAGAGAGAGAGAGAGAGAGAGAGAGAGAGAGAGAGAGAGAGAGAGAGAGAGAGAGAGAGAGAGAGAGAGAGAGAGAGAGAGAGAGGAGATGTTACGCTGAAAATTGTGAAGAATTGTGAGAGAATGCCAAGACGTGGTGACGAAGAAGAGACGAGTCGGCTTTCGCTTCTTTCCTTTCCTCGCGAGTTTCTCTCTCTTTATGGTTTTTTTCGCAACTGGCGGTCTTTTGTGCCTCGTTTGGGGAATGGCTTTTATTTGCAACTTTTTTTATTTATTTATATTTTTGCGCGACATTTACGCAACGTTACTAGGTCGAGTAATGAGGTTAAATTGCTTAATTTTTCTTAAAATTAAAGAGAATATTCTTTAAAAAAACATTATTTAAGTTTCTTTTTAAATGTTATTTTTCATACATAAGAAGTGGAATTTTTAATTTTAGCAATAAGAATTATTTTCCTATGGCATTATATGTTACTTTTGTCATGTTTCTACTCTTATATGTATGAGATTTTTTTTTTCAACTGTAAAATTTTTTCAATTTTTTTACGAGAATAATTATTAACCGTTAAAAATTTATACATTTTAATGCATAATTTTCATGACCCCTAGAAAATAATAGAATAACTTTCCACAAAAATAACATTGCATGCATGGATCCATGAAGGTAGACTCTCCGAAAACCTTATCCATGCTACGTTCTTAGAAAACTAGGGTTATCTCTAAATTTTTCTAAATTTAGAGATTTTTTTAATTTTTAATTTAAAAATTTACAAAAAATTTCAAATTCCCTTAACAATTACATGTCTAAGAAATTTCTAAAATTTGGAAAATTTTCCAAAAATCAAAAACATTTTATTTTGGAAACTTTCATATTTTGAGAAAACTTCATACCAAATACCAACGGAGGGGAGAGTATTTTCTTTGTTTTTTGTAGTCTCTCTTTTATTTTAGCATTATATTTCTTTCATTGATATGTTATTATTTAAGCTAACATATATCATCATTTAATCTGACGTATATGACCATAAGTTAACATATTAAGCCAATATATATCATCATTTAAGTTAACATATTAACCTAACATATCAAGCTCATCTAGTACTTATCTTAACTTGAAACGTGTGTTAATAGTGTGTATGACAACTTCATGGGAAGGAGAAGCAAAAGAAAGAAAGGGAAAGGATAGAAAAGGGAGAGAAAATGAAGTAAAATTAAAAATTACATTTGGCAAAAAAAAAATGATAAAAATGGGAGAGAAAGGGAAGTAAAATAAAAAATTACATTTAGTTATATGAGGAAAATGGATGGAATATATTTAAAAATGTACAAATTTACTGTTTTATTATTTCTGAATTTCTTTTTTTTTAAAAAAAATATAGGGTACAAAAGTAAATTTAGAATTTAAAATTTTAAAAAGGAATTCTTTCCCTCAAAAACCCATTAATTTGGTTGGATTGAAAAATTAGGTCCAAAACTTTTCCCTCCAATAAATTGTTTTGTCAAGCGTATGTGGATTCTTAAAAAATCCTCTCTTTTTCACCAAAACTCTCCATCCAAATAAATTGCGAGACAAAAGGCTAAAAAAACAAGATCTCTTTAAAAGGGGGAAAAATGCAAACATGGAGTTATTTGCCTTAGCTACACCAAAGACCAATCCTCCGGCAAAAACCTACCACCACACGCTTGCAGTCTAAAATGTACGTACACCCAACTTTTGAACCTACAAAGAGCGTTTCCAAAACCACATTCACTATCATAGATCATCATTCATATGTTTCTCCACCATAGAGATGGCAAAAAAACTAAATAGAAATGAAAAGAGAGAGAGACAGAGACCGCTCACCAAAGTCCTTTCCGATTCACAGAGGAGGGGTGAGATCTAGGCCTCGGAAGCACTTGGAAAATACCTGCAAGGCATGGAAAATGATTGGGTTTAGCTTATATCTCAAAATTGCTTGATTGATTTCAAGAGATGCGAAGAAAACCCTCACCTCCTAATCGAGAACAAAGAGAGAGAAAAATAAGATCGAAAGAGAGAGAGAGAGTGATCAAACCTCATATTCAAAGAGAAAAATGAGAGATTACCTGAGATTGAAATTCGAAGAGAGAAATCTTTGTCAAATTCTAAAAGAGAAAGAGAGAGATGGATTTGATGAAACTATCAAGAGCAAAGAGACTCTAAAAACGCTAATTTACATGGACAAAGAATAGAAGATATATATATATATATATATATATATATATCAAACCTCATATTCAAAGAAAGAAAATGATAGTGTTGGTAAATGCCCATAAGAGGAATTTTAGTAATTTTGGGATAATGGGGTAACTCTCATTACTCATTAAGCAGCCCATTTATTTCCCATAATGACTCCCTAATTAAGCTTGGAATGTGCCCTACATGAAGGGGCTCTCTTTTCTTCAATTGAGAGAATGGTAGACAAAAAAAAAAATAGGAACAATTTTTTTTAGAGCAAGCACACATGATCCCTTAGAGAGAAAGATCCATTGAGGGTTTGGAAAAATTCCGAGTAGGGAATTTTCTGTGTCACTTTCGTTATCAGACTTTGGGTTGAAGTGTTGTTGCATAGTGATGATGGTTCGATCTCGGGATCACCATCCCGACTGAGCAATCTATTTGAGAGATTTAGCGATTCGGTTGAATTTTTGAAAACCTACACATTGGGGTATTTCCTAAAAATTCCGAACTATTTAATTTTGCTTTTGTATGTGCATTTTGTGCTAATTAAATCTAACATTAGTATCAGAGCGATACTAGATTTAATAAAAAAAAAAAATTGAAAAAATTTTGAAAATTTTTTGAATTTTTTTTGAATTTTTTTTGAATTTTTTTTTGAATTTTTTTTGAAATTTTTTGGATACAAAATGTGTAGGGTAAAAAATTTTAGGATCCGAATCACGGATAAATTTCGTGAATTCGAGAATATCATGTGAATACCCATGGTCCCATAATCATTAAAATGATTTTTGTTGAATTTTCCGATTATGTTAAGCCCATGAAAAGTTCAGTCAAATTTTTTGACTGTACAGATTTTAAAATTTTAGATCTATCGCTTTAAAGAGAAAATTGATATGTGATAATGGTTTATGCGTATTCCTCATACTTGGAACTACATTTTGATGCATTTAATTATGAGTTTCGGTTGCCGAAAATTGAGTTTGAAAAATGGCTGTGAAGGGCCGAAACTTTGAATATTTGATTTGTCGAGATTAGAACCTAAAGCCAACTAAAATCAAGTTAAGGATGGTTGGATAATATTTAATAGCAATTTTTTAGTAAAAACCACTTGAAAATTCGACCAGAAAAGCATTTTCTAGCATTTGGGTCAAGAGGACCCGTTGCAGAAGCCATCCGGCAGAAAAGACCCAACCTAGAATCACGGGCACTTGCAATGCACGCACGACAAGGCTCATGAAGCCCGAGGGAGCAGGCGCGTGAGATGTACGTACAGGGATGGAGTGTAAAGCTAGCACGTGAAGTTCACACGCTATGAGGTGTGTGAATAGTGTCATGTTTATCCGGGTCAGAGTGGACCCGGGTCTAAGCCCCGACCCGCGTCCCGACTCGGGATGCAACTCGAGCATGCGTGAAGGCACGTAGCAGACACTCTGCGTGTCAAGCACATGCAACAGCATGCTCCTGGGGCATGGGGGTGTGTGGTAGCGCTTAGAGCTCCGCCGCTAATATGTGGCGGTGAGTGGGAATCCCGACGGCATGTCAGGCTGCTCTAAATTGCTTTTTCCAAATTTTTGAGGGTCTCACCTCCATATTTGAGACTTTTGTGGATTTTTGTATACCAAATCTAGGTCCATATGGTAAGATATGATTTCGGGTTGTGATGTATGGTGTCCGTTGACTTATACGCTCGCTTTGGAGTTTATATTCGAATCATTTGAGATTTATTAATTTGAAGGGTACACAAAATATGAGAGCAAGTATTACTAAGTCACTGAAATCTCTCTTACTGTATTTAGGACAGTCATATTGGATTTTTGTAAAGAGAATAAACTAAATGGTGACATTTATGAGATTTTACACCGCTACATTCAATTTGTTCTCGAGAAGTAAAATCTACATGAGATTTTGAGGAACGAGATGATGGGTTCCGGGAAGGGTACCGCACCTCAAGATAGATGGGATAAGGAGGTTTAACATATGTAAAAGAAAAGAATAGCCAAGTATGAAGATGGCGACTAATAGTTTCACATGATGTTGAAACCAAAATTGTACTTCACTATTGTTAACACTATGCATTAAAATATAAAGTGTTTTGACAACTTGTTTTTCCGTCGAAACCCACTTTCTCTTTCTAAAAGAGTAAACAAATTCAAGAAAGTTTGTGGTTCTATTTTTACTATCTTTCGGCTTTCTTTACTATTTGTTATTCGACGTAAAATTTCCTGTTGATTCTTATTCTTTTAAGACTCATTATTGCACTAAGTATTCTCTTACAAGATTGCATTCGAAGAAAAAGTCAAACAATAATAATGTATAGCAATGCAGCAACTATCATAAGATGAATACATAATTTTTTATAATATGATTTTTTTTTCTAATTTCTTAACTATTTATCTATGAAACATAAATATTTTATCAATAAAAACAAATCTAATTATATGCAATATAAAAATAAAAAAGTAAAATCATTAAAATCATTAAAATTAGAGTAAAAATAATAAACTATTAGATGACAACTAAATAAACAATGAAACTAATCTAACTAAAAGGAGAGTTGAGCAAGAGTAAAAGTAATAGCAGTTAAAAATTGCTGCCTCATATGCAAAAAGGATTTTATTAACAATAAGATATGGCAATAATATAGCAATAGTCGATTGAAATCAAATTGAAAAAGAATAGATTACAAAATGCTAAGAAGGTAGAAAGGTGAATGAGAAAGAGAGAGTTGAGCAAGAAGAGATATATGCTGAATTTAGATTACAATTGAAAGGCTTTTTTATTATATTTTTGAAATAAAGTGTATAAAAGTAAATTTAACATTTATAATTTTAAGAGAAAATCTCTCTTTTATCGATTTGATAGGATTAAAAAATTAAATTTGAAACCCTCCAAAACCTTTCCATCTTATTAAAACTCTCGAAAATCTTTCCTTCTAATTAATTATTTTGCTAAACGTAGGTGGGTTTTTTAAAAACCCATCATTTCGTATCAAAATCCTTCGTCTAGATGGACTACAAAGGTCCAATACTTAGTATACTAAGCCCTAAAAATAAAACTAACCTAGCATGGACAACAAACAAAATACAAACACACACGTAAGTGAGTTCATATATTGACGTCATGCTTATGCAATAAAAATTTAAGTAAATGTGAAAATGGTTCCTAGGGTTTTCTATTTCACATCTCATATAGGTAAAGTGGATAAAACTAACCTATAAGCTAAAATGCCAACTTTATCCAAGATCACAGACGGACCCATGTTTCTTTCCAAAACAAAACACTCCACCGATTAGTGAAATTTTGATAAATACCTTCTCCCCATTATCGAACTCAAGTTCCTGACACATTTATCAGCATAAATTTTCTAGTAGGATTAAGGTGTCTTAAGTTTCTCACAAATAATGATCACTTTCTCAATGATCTCTTATAAATAAACTAATCCCATACTAGGCCCCAACTATTCCTATACCTACTATTTCTCATCAACCTTATCATAATATAAGGGAGTTCTATATCAATGATCATACAAAGTCTCAAATGGTGCAATCTCAGTGCTTGATAGTAACTATTGTTATAAACAAACTCAATCAGCATCAACGTTTTTCTCAACTACCATTGAGTTCACATACACAAGCTCTTGACATATCCTCTGGTGTCTGGATAGTCATCTCTGACTAGACATCAGTCTGAGTATGATAAGTAGTAGAAAAGTCAAGTCTAGCTCCCAACTATGCTCACAAACTCTGCTAAAACTAGGACACAAAACTGTGCATCTCTATCATAGATTATAGAAATTGGCATCTCATGTAAATGAATATCTTCTCCACATATATCCGGGTAAAATTATTTAATGGGTTACTCATGGCTATGACAATAAAATGCATAGACTTTGTAAGTCGGTTAACAACTATGCAAATGGTATGACAATCCCTTGGGAGTACTCGATAAATGCGATATAAAGTCTATAGTGATGTACTTCCACTTCCGCTCAGGAATCTCAACAGTTCAAGCAAATCAACTAGCCTTTGGCATTTCAACTTTGATCTGTTGACATGTCCAACAATGACGAACAAATTTGACTGTATCTTTCTTCGTACCAAACTACTAACAGTAAACATAGAGATCTCTATACATCTTTGTCATATGGAGATAAACGAAAAATGATAAATTATGTGTCTCCTCAAGGATCAACTATCTCAAACCTTAGGTCTCGAGAATAGTCACTCGGTCCATAAACTTAATTATACATTGAGCCAAAGTTAAAGGGGCATCGCGCCTTTTGAAACTTCCTCCCTCAATTTGAGCATCCCCTCCTTAACATGATGAGCATCCACTATCCTATCAAGCAAAGTTGGCCAAACCACGAATCTAGCAAGCAGACAATCTCGGTCAGTCACCTCTGTATAAATAAATCGGTCAAATTGAGATAACAAATCATAAGCCCTCAATCTTAGAGTAGCTAAGGAAGCAGTTGACTTGCAATTGAGAGCATCTACAACCACATTTACTTTGTTTAGATGATAGTTAATGGAAACATCATAATCTTTTAGTAACTCGAGTCACCTTCTCTATCTCAAATTAAGTTCCTTCTATGTAAAAAAATATATACTTAAAACTTCGATGGTTAGTGAAGATCTCATAATACTCGTCATATAATTAATGTCTCAAAATCTTGAGTGTAAACACAATAACAACTAACTCAAGATCATGTGTGAAGTAGTTGTCATCATGTGGCTTTAATAGTCTTGAAGCATAAGTAATAACTCAGTTGTCTTGTATCTGAACAAAACTCAAACACATCCTTGAGGCATCACTATAGATCACATACCCAGAGTCTAGTGTCGGCAAATCTAGGATCGGTATGATGACAAGTTTCTCCATCAACGTCTAAAAACTAGCCTTACACTTATCATCCTGAACGAACATAACCATTTTTTTCGTTAATCAATGAGATAGCTCAGCAATTAGAGAGAAACCATCAACAAAATGCCTAAAATGACAGCTAACCCTAGAAAGTAGTGCACCTCAGTCACATCGATTAGCCTCAGTTAATCCATGATAGGTGAAATCTTTTTCGATCCACTCACAAACCATCACTTGATATATTTTGTCCAAGGAAAGACAACTCCTGAGTCAAAACTCATATTTCTCTAACTTAACATAGAGCTTTTCCTTCCTTAATGTTTGAAAGACCAGATGGAGGTGATGCTCGTACTCGATTGTGATTCAGGAGTAAACTAGTATATTATTGATGAAAACCACAACAACGTCATCCATGTAAGGTCTAAATACCTGATTCATTAAATCTATAAACACATTACGCATTCGTTAACCCAAACATCAAAACCAAGAACTCATAATGTTCATTCCATGTGCAGATGTTGTTTTAGGTATGTCCTCCTCCCAAATGTGAATCTGATGGCAACCTAATCTAAGGTCCATTTTGGAGAACACTGAGATACCCTTTAATTGATCAAACAAGTCATCTACTCAGGATAACAGATACTTATTCTTGATAGAGGCTTGGTTCAACTTGCGATAATTGATGCAGAGTTGAAAGGAACCATCATTTTTTCTTTACAAATAGAATTGATATTCCCCAAGGTGATACACTAGGAAATTCCTTAGGAAACACATCTAAAAACTCACGAACTACTAGCATATTAGTCAACTAAGCTGAGTCTTGCTGATCTATTAACAACCCTGACATTCTATTGACAACAGCCGTGTAACCTAGATATAAGAAACTAGTGGTGCCCTCACAAATTCATCCTAACAAGCAAAATATTTGAAGATTGACCTGGTGGAGTTAAACTCACAATACCCAGAATCACCCAAGTTTGTTATATCAAATGGCATCAAATCGACCACGAAATCATAACCTTAACTCATCCATTACCGGAACCTTATCACCCATTGGTATAAAAACCCACTACATGGATCCAACTCCTTGGAAGCAATAGGTAAATGCATAATGAATATGAATGCAACAAATGAATGCAATGCTCCTCCATCAATCAACACACAGATGGCATGACCAAACAAGTTCATCATACTTGTAATAACATCCGGGGATGCTTTTGCCTTTTTTGTTAAGGAGTGCAACACTCAAATAGCAAATCGTCACATAAATACTGATTATTTACTTGATTACGTAATTTATTGGGATTAAATTCTCATATTTAAAAATGTCATGTATGATGAATTTTATAATTCAAAAGACTACTAATTACCTATAATATTACCAGACTTTTTGATAACCTCCTAGTAGGATGTTTTGGGTATAGACAACGAAGTTAGCCAATAATGGATCATACAAGCTCTTTTGCTCTTATGATGTTTTTTATTGACTCTCTTTTTCACACACTCTCTCTCTATATATATACATATATTGTTGTAGTAATATATAAAATCAGAAAGAACTCTACCAAAGTTTTCTTTTCAAGCACTTGTTTATTATAATTTAGTTTCAAACCTTAAAGATCCAACTTATATATTAAATTCTCCTTTTATAGCTTGTTTCAAAGAGGGCATTCATTATTATATAGTTCAACTATAGGCATTCATCATAATGATATGTGATTGAAAGTTGTTTTGATGTTTAGAATGCTAGATTTAACATTACGAGGGCTGTTCCAAGTTTATCCACTAAAACGATGAAAATTAATTCAAGTTGCTTGCTATATGTTGTGCAATTTTGTTCAAATGGAAGATAGATGTGATAAATTATTTACAAAATATGGCAAAGAATAAATATCTCATAAGAATAACAGCGACATGGTGCAAGATGGCTTTCAAGAAAATAATTTTCAATAACTCGAAAAGTTATTGTAGATCAACTATGGAATTGACTCTAATAATAATCATTGATATTCATTTAAAATTTGATCAGTGGAATCCTTACAGTTAAACCAAAAAGATCGGTATTAAAATGTTTATATATTTGATAAATTCAAAACTTTGCTCCAGGCCTAATTGTGTGAGATTGTTTGGCTTTCGTGTAGGAATTCATAGTGAATCTTTTTTTTTTCTATAAGAGAATAGTTTAGTGGTTATAATTCGTTCTCCTAATTTTGAGATCTAGAATTTAAATTTTTATATAACAAAAAAAAAAGTGAATCTTTTTTTGTTGTGGGAGGGTTAGTAAATGACGTGGATTGTTTGTAAGCTTGAGCTTCACATTCCTTGTCTGAATTTAGAGAGTGACTAGCCCCCTCGTGCTGTTCTCATGTCATGCCTTGTGATTTTGTTTATTTTACTAATGCTTCTCTTTCCCAAAAATAAAAAAAAATCTTTGAAAAGAATTTCAAATGTGAGAATGATATTACATGCATTTATTTGTTTTTTGGTATAAACCATCATAACCACATTATATCCAATTAAATTTAGTTTAACCCTTAAGGGATAAAATTCTCTTGTCATTTATTTTTTTCATATATATAAGATTTTAATATGAAATTTTATTTAAGAAGGATCAACCATTGGACCGATTAGACATTGATATATAATTTGTATATATAAAATTAAATAAAAATACCAATTTAGTCTGGCACAATAAGAATGCTAAATTTGATGAGGCAAAATAATTTAGAAAAGATTATTAATTCCATATTGTTAAGGATAATTTTAAACATAGGTTAATTATATACACAATTTCAATTTCTTTTCATTTTTCTCTAAACAAAAAATATTTTAAATGCTTTTTTGAATTTGTTAACCAGAAAAAAATGGTCTAAAGTTTTGTTAATAAACATGTTTTCAAAATTTTTAATTGAAAAATAAAAACAAAAAATAGAGTAAAAAAGAGTAAACTTATTTTTATTTATCGAATGATATTATAAATTTTAATTTTAAGAGTCTTATTTGTTCAAAAATATTAACATGAGTTTCTCTTCTTTATTAATAATTATTTATAAATTTGCTATTTTTGTAAATTAAAATTTTTATTTTTTCTTTACATAAATAAATTAATATTTTCTTTAATTTTTATGATATTAATATTGGCAATACAAAATATGAGAAAAGAAATATTGAGGGAACAACGATGCATGCAAAAAAGGGTAAGAAAGGGGGCAAGACTAGACAAGAGAAGATGAGGATACAGTTGACATGTGGTCGGCCACGTGTTGAGAACATGTAAGAACAAGTATGATGGAGTCCATTACACGTCCATTTTTGCTTTACACGGCAACCACCAAATTGCATCGACGACCAAAATCCCTAAATCTTAAAAAAAAATATAAATAATTTTTCAACCGTTCACAATTGGTATAATTAAATTTTTATTTAATAGAAATTTATATTTTTAAAATAAAATTTTAAATTTAAATTTTATATATAATAAAAATAGATGTAAAGAGAGTTTTATTAAATTATATTTAATCGTTATTATTAAATTAATTTTATAAAAAATCAAATTATTAGTATAATTGAAATAATTTAAATAAATATTTAATTAAAATTTAATAAAATATGTAAACAAGAATTATCTTCTGTAAAAAAGATTTTATTATTTATATTAATATTATTAATCTTAAATTATATGAAATTATTATATTTTTAACATCATAATTAAAATTTTGTACTAATAATTAAATTTATTAAATTTTAATATTATAATCAGTATAATTCCTTCGATTCCAAAACCTTCCCCGTTTCCTGGCGGCCGAAGGCCGTCAGTTTCTCACACTTCCCCCGGAATTCTCGTGATCTCAAAACCGAAAGAAAGAGAGAGAGAGAGAGGGAGAGAGAGAGCAAGCGAAGAGTATGTGTAGAAAATAAAGATCTGGTAGTGTGATCAAGGGAGGATAGATGCATCCATTCTACTGCGTGTTGACGGTGCTAGATCGCAACACAGGAGGAGCGTCTTTGGCAGAATTCATCGACATGCCTACAACAACGTCGACGGCTGCTGTAAGAACGTCGTTTGGATCCCGATCGTTCTCAATGGAACATCGTAGTCGTGGATCATCACCGCAGAGCAGCATCATTGCCGTGAACTTGAACGGATCGAGAAGCCACAATAGTACTCACAACATAAATCGCTCCCTCGATTTCCCGCCACCTCTGCCTCGATCTTATTCGAATGCCATCGAAATCCAGAGAGAAGTTCAGATCAACGACATACTTGGGAACGGAATCTCAGGAATACTCTACAAGTGGGTCAATTACGGACGAGGATGGAGACCCAGATGGTTTGTTCTTCAGGACGGAGTTCTTTCCTATTACAAAATTCACGGTCCTCGGAAGATTCTTCTCAATCTGGAATCTGCCAAAGGATCCAAAATCATCGGCGATGAATCTCTCCGTCGCATTTCCCGCCACTCCAATTCCAGTTCCAATTCCAATTCCAATTCCCATTCCCAATCCCATTCGACTCCGATCGGAGAAATTCATCTCATGGTCTCTTCAGTGAGAGAAAGCAGATCGGATGATAAGAGGTTTTCGATATATACAGGGACGAAGAGGCTGCATTTGAGGGCGGAGACAAGGGAAGATAGGGTGGCTTGGATGGATGCATTACAAGCAGTGAAGGATATGTTACCGCGAATTTCTAACAGCGAGTTAATGGCGCCGGCAGACAATGTGGTTGTGTCTACGGAGAAGCTGAGGCAGAGATTGTTGGAAGAGGGTGTGAGTGAGGCTGCAATTCAGGACGCTGAGCAGATTATGCGGAACGAGTTCTCTTTCCTGCATACCCACCTTCTTCTTCTCAAGCAGAAGCAGTTTCTGCTTGTTGATACATTGAGACAATTAGAGGTATTTTGGATCCTAGTTGAATTAAAGGAATTTTTGGATTAATGTTTGCTTACTTTTGTTGCATTGGGTATTTTAGGCAGAAAAGGTGGACTTAGAGAATACGCTTGTTGATGAGAGCCAAAGAGATTTGGAGCGTCAAGAGTCCTCCCAACCAAGGCAAGATAAATTCAGCGGTATGTATTTGAGTATAATGTGAAAAGGGATGCTACATTAACCGGCTTATTATTAAAAATAAATTTAGGGGTTGATAGTGTCCATTTTGATGCCCATTTCCATTAGCAATGTTTGATCAAATCTGAGCATATGTAGTTTTGACGTTATAATGTGAAAGAGGAAGATATTAGAAGTCTCTCTAATTCTTTCATAGAAATTGAACCTTTTGTTTGTGAAACCTTGCAACACTTAATACCACTTCAACTCAACAACTCGATGGACATCAATCTGTGGCAATGGCCACTATATAGAAAATGTAGAATATACAAGTTCCCAATAACCTTGATTGGTTGTCATTCTGGATGTAGGGGCAAATGCTCATCTTTCTCAGACTTCTTGTAGTTCAGTGATTATTCATTTCCTCTCCTGTAAATATTACCGAGCAAGAATACTTCCATAAGCTACCTCTCACACAAAGAACAACCTTTAATGGACTTAGAGATCTTGCAATCAATCTCCAAAGAAATTCTTTTATGGAAACTTATGATATGGCCTTTAATATTGAAAGGTTCTTGTAAGGACCTTCTTGGAACTAGTTTATGACTTGCATGGGTGAACCTGACCCAACCCAAGCTCAACCTCACTCTTTTAGAGTTAGGGTCAGCATTAGGATTAGGCCAACTTTTTACAGCTTGAAGTGAACCTTCGGTTGGGTTCTGATTGGTTTGATGGCATTCTTGCCTTTTTACATATATGTTCTATGTTTAAGGCCAAATAAAT
Organism: Dillenia suffruticosa; assembly: GCA_033439265.1. NCBI lineage: Eukaryota > Viridiplantae > Streptophyta > Magnoliopsida > Dilleniales > Dilleniaceae > Dillenia > Dillenia suffruticosa. The sequence continues at coordinate 9,220,134 of JAVTVX010000027.1, forward strand.
TTGAATCAGACTACCTTGTAATCACATTCTTTCATATATTTGAGGAATTAAAAAGGGACAAAGTACATATTATATTTGAAGTCTTCAATAAGTCCTATTCCAATGAGTGGTAGATAATAGTTTTAATTCTTCTTTAATTACCCGTATTACTAAGAAAGACCACTCTTTGAAAGTTAAGGATTGAGACCTATTAGTCTTACTAGTCATTGGAAGTTTTATTTAATAGGTTGTGTGGTGCTTGATGATCTCTCATGTAACTCAAGTGCTTTTATAAGAGGGATAAGAGATGCAACCCTAGTTGCTAATGAGGAAGTTGATTATGTGAAGAAGCGTGATAAATGTAGTTTTGAACTTAGACTTTCATAAAGCCTACCATATGGTTAGTTGGTGCTTTTTAGATAAAGTTTAGAGGGTTTTAGAATTCTTTGGACAAGATGGATGAGAGACCATTTGAGTTCGAGTAGTTTTTCTATCATCGTTAATGGAGAGCCCAAACGTTGGTTCTTAGCTTCTCGTGGGTTTTAATGTGGCTCTTCGAGAGAATAGATGGGATAGGTGTTTCTTGATGTAGTCCTTGGAAATTCCTCTTGGTGTTATATAAGATTGTCCATCCTCATATCTTTCAAAATGGGTGATGGTTCTTGTGTTTTATTCTTGGGAGGATTCTTCATTTGGGGCTCTCTCTTGTCAATTATTCTTCAACTCTATGGGCTGCCTAGACTTCATTTTTCTCCTTCAAAGACTTATAATCCGAAGGAAAATTCGATTTCTTAGGATTTTCAAGAAACCTTAATGATAGTCTGGTTATAGAGTTTTCTTCTCTAATCTCCTACAGTGTTTTTTATACTGGTATTTAGAGTCTTGATACTTTTGAGCTCTTTTTCCTGCAAATATCTATTCCAAAATCTTATTAAGATTCCCCGAAATCCTTCTTTTCCACTAACCAATTTTCTTTTGAAGTCTCAAATTCTGGCTAAACTTGAGACTTATACTTGTCTATGGTGGTTAATAGATCAATACAAATGATTTACTGCAAAAGAGGAGTCCTTCTAATCTCTGTGGACGTTTATATCATGTGCTATGATAATTACAAAACTAGAGAACATAATTTTTGTATTGTTGAATTGTGAGGGAGAGATGGAATTACGTATTTGTTGTGTGTGATAATGTCTGTGTTTGTCCTCGGAGCACACTTAAATTGTTTTTCGCAAAATTCAGTGGTTTTGGAGAGAAGAAGAAAGATGCTCGTTTAATTTGGAGATGCGCTTTTGTAGCTATTCATTGGTGTATTTGAAAGAAGCAGAATGTGTTAGAACTTTTAAAAATTAGACCATTGTTTCTTCTCTTCTATGGGATAAAATTATTTTTTATGGTTGTTTGTGGGGATATGCCTTAGGAATCTATGAAGATTATAGTTTGGATGAGTTGAACACAGATTAAAGATCAATTAGATTATGCATCGCTTTTTTTCCCCCCCTTTTCCCCTCACTTGTGAGGATTCCTCGTTCTTAGGGTTTTGAATATTTCTCACTTTAGGTTCAGCTTGAGTTGAGCTCTAACTTGATGAAACCTCGCCAGATTAATCCAATTCACAAACGTATTATTGCAAATTCTATCTGAAATTTCGACTTATCAAGTCCTTCGGGAATGAGTACAAAACCCTGAGCTAGTAGTCATGATGCAGAAAGGTTCAAGAAATTAGAAAGTTTCAAGTTTTTTTAGTTTTCTATCAGTTTTTCTTCTTTATTTGCGTTTCTGTTGAGAAAGTTCTATTATTATTTTTTTTTCTTTTTTCTATTTTATTTAACAATTTAGGATACTTTTTAAGTAATTAAAAAATTTTTAATTTAAAATTAGGGTTTATCCTGACTATTATAAAATGACACTAGTTTCTCTCTTAATAACGAATTTTATTTGGTTTTTAGTTATTGTTCCAACCACAATTACCTTATTTTAGCCCTAATTGTTGAGTTCTAATTTGTCTAAGTCCTTCCCTTGCACCAAGTGGTAGCAGAATCTAACACGAATTTCTTTTTTCTGCAATTCAGAATTATTTCTTGGAATCCAGGAACCTTTTCTGAACTTGCAGATCTTTTTTTTTTCAACATTCCAGAAGCTTTGCTTCTGCAGAAATTCAGACTCTTTCCTGTGGTTTTTCTGCAATATAGAGTTAGTTTCTGAAGAGAGAATTTTTTCCCCAGTGATTCGGACCTTTCTCCTGCTCTGAAATTCAGATTCTGCAATTCAGACTTCTTTTTCAGAATTCAGAAAAATTCCAGAACTTATTTTTCTAAATGCAGAAAATTCTTTTCTCTGTTTTATGAATGATGGTTGGTGGAGGTAGAGGCAATCAACAAGTTGGCCAAGATGTGGAGAATGATTTAGGAGTTAACCGCACTGTACAAGCCTTGCAGCATCACGAACCCATAGAAGCCCAAAGGGAGATTCTTGAAGGTGACTACAAACAACTTGGGCTTCCAAATCTTGAGAAAGCAGAGAAAATTGGAAAAGTGAACCCTTTTCATGAAGCTGGACCTGCAAATTGAGCAGCATGAGGTGGATCGAAAGAGCAGTTGCTACATGCTCTTGATCAGAATGGAGTTTCTGAGGAAGAGTTAGATCTAATTTTTTTTTTCTTTTAATACAATAAAGAAAGAAGAAATTGATCTTCAATTGAGGATTGAAGTTGTTGAATTTTAGGATGAAAAGATTCGATTTTTTATGAATATAATGAGGAGGTAGAAGAAATTGATGGTCAGACAGTCCAAGGTGAGTCTTTGGTGGTGCAAAGGGTGATGATGGCAACCATTAGAGCTGAAGAGGATAGAGGAGGCCTACTATATTCCCTGCATGTGTTGTTTGTGGAGGTAAGGTTTGTTATCTTGTTAATGATGGAGGAAGCATGGAAAATATCATATCTGTGGAAGTTGTTAACAAATCAAAGCTTCCTACAATAAGATATCGTCATCCATATAACAGTAGGTCAGTTAAAGAACGGTTTTGTGATACCGTAACTTCCCAATGTTTGGTGAAATTTGCTATTGGTGGTTTTGGAAGATGAAGCTTTATGTGACATTGTACTGATGGATGTTGGGATAACCTTCTTGGAAAACCTCGGTTGTTTGATCATCATATGTATCATAATACAAAGCCTAATACTTACTCCTACAAGGATAACATGAGGTACAGTTTGTATTTTCTCATGGAAAAGTCAAAGGCATCGGTAGGATTGATTTTGGATGGCATAAAAAAGAAGTCATATTGGTGAACATTAATCATGGCAATTTGGACGGCCCTCCTTTTAGACCAAGGAAGCATTGGAGAGTGAAAATAAAGATGATCTTGTTGATGATGGTGATGATGTGGAAGACGAGCATGATAATGAGCCAAAGGTCTTAGTACAATCTGAAACCCTGGTGAAAAAAAAGCCTACTGAAGCTCCTGGATGCCTTCTTGGCACATTTTGGAGTCTCTTGGAAATAAAAAAAAATAACAAACCTCAATTACATGGTGGAAATGAAGGATCACATTGGAGAAATTGAATTGGGTTCCAACCATACCTTGGAAAATGAAGATGAGTCTAGTCTCCAAAATGAGTCTTTTTCCAACCAGGGAGAGAATGATGCAGGAAGATTCAAGAAATTAGAAAGTTCCAAGTTTTTTAGTTTCTATTAATTTCTTCTATATTTAAGTTTCTATTATTATTTTTTTGTTTCTTTTTTTCTATTTTCTATAACTATTTAAAAAGTTTTTATGAAATTAGAAACTTTTTTTTGGGTTAAATTTAGAATTAAGGTTTATCCTAATTAGTATAATAAGGACAATAATTGTCACTTTATTGGTATTGTTTTCTCTTTGAGTAAGGTATTTTATTTAGTTTTATTTAAGCCTAGTTATTGTTTCAACTACAATCACCCCATTCTATTCTAATTGTTGAGTTTTAATTGTTGTAAACCATTCCCCTGTGTTAGGTCATGCGCTTCCTAGACAAATGACTCCATTTTCAGCTTGCATGGAAGCCTAAATTTGTACAAATATATGCATTTTCTGCTCCAGCTAAGTTCTAGTATAATCAAGATGTGCCCTATGCTCGAAAAGTATTTAAAAATTGGACATATACATGCTGGGTATCTTTCAACATGTCTAACTAGTGTCTCCTGTACTAATGTTCAAAATTGCCAGATCTTGACTTCAATGAAGCTACACTGAGCATACTCCTTGAAGAGGAGATGCCTTTTCATTGTGATGGCTTTGTTCTTCCATATGATTGGAGATCATTATGGTTCTTACATGCCCTCTTTCTCAGGGATTGGCACTTATTTGGTAGAATATTTTTATCTTGGGAACCCTTGGTAATGACCTCATTTCCTCCAACAGCTGGCAAGGGGTTTGGTTTGACCTGTGGTAGAGCATGATGAATCCTCATTGGCAGGAGCTAAATTTATTTATTGATCTTGTGTGTAGGGATTTCAAATTCTCCATGTGAATCTCATTGAAAATTTGAATTTTTTATTTTTTCTATTTATTTCTTTTTCAAATGTTTATTTAGTTTGTTTTGTGCATAATAAACGTTTTCTATCTGAGACACAATATAATTTTGGGCAATAATGATGGGAAAATTAAAAATAATTAAAAATCTTAGGACATAGCATATAGTGGACAGATACGCTAAAATATTTGTATATCTTTACAAATAAGTGCTATATAAACTTTAAGAGTAAGTAATATGTAATTCAATGTGAAAATGCATTTCTTTAATGTATCATTGTCTCTAGAAGCTATACTTTTACCTTCATCTGTGCACATGCTAGTTTTATTTTGAGTTTCCCATGTAATTCAATTTGGGCTATCAATTTTTTATTTACTTGCTACTTCTGATTCATAATGAACTTCTATGTTTCCAGAAGGAAGTGCCAGTGATTCTGATGATGAGAATTACAGACGGGATGCTGCTGGGGAAGAAACAGATGATGAAGAGAATGCATACTTTGATAGCCGCGACTTTCTTTCATCAAGTTCTTTCAGAAGTAGTGGTTCAGATATGCGAATATCATCATTCAATTCTGATGAGGGTGAAAGTTTTGATTCAGGAGATGATGTTGATGCATCTGTTAGATCTGTTGGTACTAGCTATCCCTTTGTCAAAAGGCGCAAGAAATTGCCTGAACCAGTTGAAAAAGAGAAGGGAGTCAGTCTCTGGGCAATGATAAAAGATAACATCGGCAAGGATCTAACTAAAGTTTGTCTGCCTGTTTACTTTAATGAGCCTCTTTCTTCACTACAGAAATGTTTTGACGATTTGGAATATTCTTACCTTCTGGATCGAGCATCTGAGTGGGGTAAAACGGTAAAGTTCGATTGGAATCCAGTCTTCTTTTCCTTAACCAGACACTGTTTCTTTTGCTTTTAAATTTATACTTATTAGATGAGGAAGAGACAAATTAAAAACTATTCCTATATTTATTAGTAGGATAAGATTTTCGTTTGTAACATCCAATGGCTAATTTTATTTAGCTACTGTTTCTGATGACATAGACATTGTACATAAGCTTCTGCTTGTTCGCAAATTTTTGTATTTGGTTTGGATTCATTGGCTTAACAATTGTCATAATTAATGGTTTATTTAAATGGTCAAAATATGGTACAGTGACCTGGAATATTAAGATACCAAGTGACAGTGAACGTATTTCACTAAAGATGAGTTGATTTAAGAAAAGTTCTAAAGATATGGATACAATGAGATAACATTAATATGTTATGCACTTATCATAGATTAATGGTACACAATTAACAATTTTCAAGTCTTATTTCGAAATATCTATTTGAGTGCTGGTTGTTGTCTCACTTTTTTCCCAATATGATCTTGTTTGTCATGTCTCTATTGCTTCTATATTGGTAGCTTTTCAATTCGTTGATGAAGAATGTGTTAATCCATAAGATAAAAATAAAAGTTTATCATAAAAGTGTTAATGTGATAAGACTGGTTCTAATGAGAAAAAGAAAAGAAATAGAAAGAAAAAATGTGTGAGCTGTACTCTGGTCAGTTGAACTAGAATGCAACAAAAACACAATTCCTAGTACATGAATATAAGCAAACCTGGAGGTGTTGAAATTATATGTAAGAAAACAGCTGAATGAGGATCCTTTGTGCAAAACATTTAATATAGTTAACATCTCAGCGAACAACTTTTAACAAGGTGCTCATCCTTGAATCAGTGCATTTCTCGTGGGAGAACAAACGTGTTGCTCATGAGTTGACAATCATTGTTTAGCTATAAACAGGAAAAGTGACTGTCTAAATTATCACTGATCATATGATTTCTGGCAAGGATTACCATGTCAAAATTGGCTTGTGTATGTATATTGAATTGTTGAATCACAGTATTGAGTGCCACCCAATTGTATTTAATATAGTCATTTCTGGTACCAACTTTGTAGGGTAATAGCCTCATGAGGATCCTTAACGTAGCAGCATTTGCTGTATCAGGATATGCTTCTACTGAAGGTAGAAATTGCAAGCCATTTAATCCATTACTGGGAGAGACATATGAGGCTGACTTTCCTGATAAAGGCCTTCGATTTTTCTCAGAAAAGGTACTTATTCTCACTTGTAGAAAGGTTGGCCTATTTTATTTTCCTTCATTATGAAGTTTGCATCTTTGCGGTAATGAGTCTAATTTTTTGTAATGTCTAATATTTATCTAAATGTTTATTAACTGCCCGGAAGATTTTGACTCGCCCTTTACATCTTTGCTTATGGCCATTCTTGTGCCTGACTGGTTTATATGTAGTATTCACTGCCTGGTGTTGCTCAGTGTTGTTGATGTCAATACTTTTACAGCAGTTTGAATTGACTGGTTTACGGCTTTCATCGTCTGATGGGGTGTCCAGTAAGAAATACACAATGGAACAGCAGCAACAAACTTTTCTGCACCCTCTATGACTTATGGGGATTTATCCAATGAAAACATTTTGCCATTTTGTTATGCCAATGTGAATGCCTTGGTTGATTTCCATAATCCTTATATCCGTGGGATCTTTTTACATCTACATGCCCTTGGGGAGCTTCTCTTTGATCCCTTCTATTTTTGTTTCATCCTACACATCGAATCACATAGAAAGGTTTGTCTGAGGAAGCCTCAGACTTTTCCTAGAATACTTGTAGAACTTTAATTATCTAACAAAAAAATGTAGAATGAAGCCAATGGATGAACCAAGCCCAAAAAATGGTAGTTATTTCCATCAAAGTGCTCAGTGGTGCTATACAAGTTTTGTCAGTGGAATCAATCATGGCTTGGACATAGTTATATAGTAGTACCTTTAAAGAATTACAAAAAAAAAAAAAGAAAAAAAAGGACAGGGAAAAGCATAGTAATCATTTCCATGTAGTAATATAAAAGAAACTTTTAAACACCTCAGCACATGAATTTAATGAGAAGCACAGGAGCACAATTTTATCTGATATGAGAGAGATCAATGCATTAGCATTCATGATCCATCTAGATGCACCAAAGGAGTAGCCATTAGAGCACTCTTCCTCCACAAAGAAGAAGCATCTTTCTTTCCTTACTCCAGAGCCTATAAAATATGTCAAAAACAAATTAGGCACTCTACAATGACAAATCACCGATTATCATGCATGACAAAGAAGGGATCCATATCATGTGAGCTATAGAGAATACAGAAACAAATAAATTCCTAGTTCCACAATCCTTGAAACGCATGACACACATTAAAAGAAATAACTTTAAACGGTCTTTTTTTTTGTAAAGGAAATTTTGTGAAATGCACAACAAAATCCTTGATTTCCAAATGAAATTTTGTAAAAGAAAGGTGATTATTTTGTCCAAAAGTAAAATGATGAAAAAAAAAATTCTGCAAAGAAAGACTACCCAAATCTTCAAGTATCCAATCTGTACTATCAAGATTCTTTGGGGAGAAATTGCTCCTTGCAACAAAGATATCAGGAAAGTGAACATCTAGCTTCCTTGTCATTAAGTTTTATAAAGAACTGAAATTTTCGAGAGATAGAATTATTATCTTAGGAGCACATAAATGGAGAGGAAGGTAGTAGGATTGAGGAAAAGCAATAGAGTGGGGAGAATCCCCAATCCAAATGTTCTCCTGAAAGTGAACATGGGACCATATCTGACTTTAGTTGAAACTGTTGAATATTTGAAGTTTATGAGAAAAATACTTCTTTTATTGATGATCAATACATTACAAATGAAGTAGAGACGATTGCCCTTGAGAACTTTGAATGAGAGCACAAAGAAAGCAAAGAACAAGAGAGCTTGGAACAAAGGAGGAAGAGATTGTTCTTCCTCACTCCATCCTATCCAAGGCACTCCTATTTATAGCCCAAGACCCCAAACCAGCCGTTAGACTCAAAAACTAGCCGGTAGACACAAAACTAGCCGGTAGAGAGAGAAAACTAGCCGTTACATATTTTGCCCAAAATGCCCTTGGTTGATTGGGCTGTGATGTGGGCCTTTTATAAGCTTCTTTGGATCTTCTTTTTATGAACTTTTAGGCTTCCAAACCAAACTTTATATGCTCCTTGGGCCACTTCTTTTGGGCTTACATTCTGCTCATTTTTGGTCCAATATTCAGAGGAGTTTTGTGGACAGATTCTGTTCTCTATTCTTGAGCCGGCTTCTTGGAGTTTTGAAGCACTTTGATTATGTGGTTTAAAGAGGTTAAAAGGGTTGAAATGCGATGAGCAATGGTGGCATATTTGTGGTCTTCCCAAGATGAACAAGCTTGATTATGTTCCTTCTTTTCAACAGAAACATGAAGAGAAAAGCCTGCTGAAGTTGAAAAATGGACTTCCAAGGACTACAATGTGATCCTCTTGCTCCAGCATTGGCATCCCCCATTCAGACTTTTGATCGTGTTGTGCCATGGAGGGCATCTCTAAAGTTATTTCCAACGATAGAAATATTTTGGACACCAAATTCTTGAGTCATTGATTTATGGATCTTCTAAACGATGGGTGTGCTAACAAAGGAACCATAACATTGGTTTTCCCTCTTATTTTTTACATCAAAGATTCTTTTCTCTTTCTCTTCCACGACCCCTCTTCAATAATTTTAATTTCTATAACCTTCATTCTCTCTCTCCCTATCTCAATTGTTGCTTTTTTTTTTTTAATCTCTCTAATTTGTAGTATCATAAAAATGAGTGTGAACCTTGGCGTAACAGTAGAATTTCTCCTTTGGTGACCTTGAGATCAGGGGTTCGAGGTGTGAAAACAGTTTCTTTGCTAAAAATGTAAGGGGAAGTCTGCGTACATATATACGCCCACTCTTTCCCTACCCCTGCAATAAACCGGGGAGCACTTTGTGCACCGGGTGAGCTCTTTTAATATAATAAAAATATATATGCACAAGAATTGCATGCCCTAGGACCTTTGGGATATATACAGCATCCAAAAAAAAAAGAGTATTTGGATTTTTCTTCATATTGTATTACCGAAATAGTATTACCATAACCCTTTTTTTGGGGGGGGGGTGTTTGGGGGTTTACAAGCAGTATAAACATAGATCTTTTCATCTTATTTAGTTTATGAGTGTGCTTCAAGTGCTTTTTCTTTCTTGGTTTTTTCAATGTTATAACATTCAGATTATGATGTACTCGACACTGAAACAATTATTGAGAAAAGAAATTCCAAAAACATTAATGCTAAAATACATTATGTAATATATATATATATATATATATATATATATATATATGCACACACATCAGAGAGGCTGTTTTATGCCGTCAATTTTATAATTGATTTTGTGATTCTTGTAACTTTGCTATTGTAGTATTTGTTTTCATATACATGCATGTTATCAATTATGAATGTGATATTGAGCAGTATTAGTTTTGCACCTATTTTTGCACAATGAATCTCTATCCTGTTTGTTGTTGATTGTGTTTTTAATGGCTATTGTCCCTTTCAACTCCTCTCGTATGGCTTAATATTTTGTTTGCTACAATATATCACTTGCTTGCTGGTTTTTAGCTCATATGTAGATATTAATTCTTCCACTCATGGTCAATTACATTTCTTGCTTGCAGTATTATGAAAAATGTGTTTCTTACTGCAAAATAATAATCTTTTATATGTCTTGAGATAGGTTAGTCATCACCCCATGATTACTGCTTGTCACTGTGAGGGTCGCGGTTGGAAATTTTGGGGAGATACAAATTTAAAGAGTAAATTTTGGGGTCGTTCTATTCAGCTTGATCCAGAAGGTGTTCTGACTCTAGAGTTTGATGATGGAGAAGTCTTTCAGTGGAGCAAGGTATTTTTTATTAAGAAAACTATATGTTTTATCTTCTAAAGTGCCTGCTAAGCAGTGTAGTTTTTGTCCTTCCAGGTTACGACATCCATTTACAACCTTATTTTAGGAAAGATTTATTGTGACCATTACGGTACTATGCGTATTCAGGGAAACCGTGACTACTCATGTAAGCTGAAATTCAAAGAGCAGTCCATCATTGATCGCAATCCTCACCAGGTGCGTTTCATTCTCTTAAGAAGATAACTAATTACAAGTTGGAGATTTTTTTTTTTTTTTTTTTTTTTTTTCCGCTTCTTTTGTCCTTGTTTTATTTTCCTGAGTATATGTATCTACAGATTTTGTGCAAGGAAATATTAATGTACAAATTCAGGTGTAGATGTAGCTATGCTGGGTGGGACACTTATTTAGCCGTATCGATGTGGATCCGGGTCTCTCGTGGGGACTAATATAATAGTTTTGCTGACAAATGCTTTTAGAGCTGCAAAAGATATAATCATTATGTCATTAGAGTAGAATGGTTGTACCTCCCTATGAATCTCATACTCACTTATTAGGAGTCATGTCTTTATAGAGTTGAGTAAATGGTGATACTAATTTGCATCTAAGTTGATGCGTCGGACATTAGCAGGCATGAGATGTCTATGCACCTATCTACAAGTTGCATGAGATGAATACACTTGTGTCCCCTAATTTACTCCAGTCAGAAGCAGCAAGTTTGAGATTATAATGATTGAAGTTACACACCTTCCTACCCTATTCTCTTATAGTTGTTGATTACTAGACTGCAAAGTATTAAGGCCTAGGTGTAACTTGGGAAATAACGCAATGATACCTCTATTGTGGTTCTTTATGGTACAGGATACAACTATGGGTACAGGGATTGGTATGTTACCTTCCCCATGATACATGGGAGTAGGCTTAGCTAGATATTTAGATTAGTATTTTAAGTGGTAGTTTGCTCCCCCTTAAGCATTTCTATGTTTGAGGCGTGGTTTGATAGATAAGTAAATGCAAAATAAATTTCAACCAATACTAAAATATATAAAAAAATAAAAAGAAAAACAATTATTGAATGTCATAACTGTTCCTATTTATATGGTTGTATTTTGGCAATTTCTTCAAATATATATTAAGTTTGGATCGCACATTTTAGTGATCTATGCACTATATTACCACATTTTTATTATGGACTAGCTAATTTTGGGAATTATATGTTGTAAATTGTGACTTTATATTTGTGCACCTGACCAAAGTACGGCTGATTAAGCCCTCTTCCTGTGGGCCTAGACCAGTAAAATGGAATTTACTCTGTAGATGGTAAAGCAGTCATTTAGTCTCCATGTAATCAATTGCTGTGGCCTCAGACCCTTCTGCATTTGGATGAAAGCTCTGGTACGGACCATATCCTCAAATTTTGTTTAACATGTCAGTTTCATGATTGAGACGATGCAAAAAATATTAATGCATGATCATGGGACAATTGTTGCCAACAAGTGCTAGCATTTTATAAGAATTCCTACTTATGTTCCTCATTATTTTTCTCATTGCCTTGAACAAATTCAAAATATGTTTATCATTTGAGATATCTATTACATCATTTGAACCAAAAGGCAATCCATCAGTACTCACTTTTGACAACATTTAATTGCTTATTGCTATGTTGAACTGATCTATTAATGAAAACTAGGGTATCGACTTTGTGGTAAATTGCATAGGGAAGTCCTATGACTGCATAATCAGCAGCTAGGGACGAGTTGGAGCATGATGTGAGATAATTTTAGTTTTGATTCTGAGCAACAAAAACATGAAATTCGCAAGTTGTTAAGAGGATGAGTTGTGTGTCATTTGTAGCATAGGCATGACGATCTTGGGGAAAAGAGTGAGAGAATTGGACGGGAAAGAAGAGACTGCTGGTTAACCAATTGGAGAAGGAAAAGGTCAAGTACCTTGTTACTTAGGTGATAGATGAGGATCTTAGTGTTCCATCATTACATATATGAATCAATTATCATTTGGTATCAACTTGAAAGTACACCAATGCTACACTAGACTTGTTGGCAACTTGGTCATGTTGGTCACCATCATTGTCACTGCTCATTATTCTGGACAGTCTTGATTGGGAATAAGAACCAATTGACTTCTGAACAAGTGAATGAAAATTAAAAAATCCCTATTCCTTCTATTTAAAGCTGAAAGTTCAGTTGAGTGCATTCTTTCTTTAATGCTCGTATACGATCTGATAGAATTTTTTTTTTCATTTTTCATACTGATTTTTTTAATACTCTGAAGATCTGCGCTCACTTGATCTTCATAGGCTTTTGCTTTTAGAACGTAAGCTATTGATGAATGCCTGAATCCTTATTGCATGACATAAGTCATCTAAAGTCTAACTGACTTATAAAAAAGAATTGTGATTTCTGCTGGTAGATGTGGTTTTATTTGTTCTCAAGTGATCTTTCTATGACTATAGCAGATTATTGTGAGTTGTTGGTGTTACCATATTGCAAAATGAAGGGCCATAATTTGGAAGATGCCACTGTTGGGAGATGTGAAATTTTTCATTGATTAGGTCTAAATAACATTGGCTGGTTTTTGTCGGGGGTGATTATATTCTGTTGATTAGCTACTTGTATTATTTGTAAGACAACGCTAGATTTTGTTAGGCTCTTAGATGCTACTGTTCTGGTGAGTGCTACTTTTGATGAAGTGTTTGATTTATGACAATGTTTTTCCTTTCCATTTGCTTCTGTTATTAAAGTATGGGCAAATTTTATTATCTGACTAGACAATGTATCAGAATATATTCTCTTTTGCTGGATTTATGCTTGTGAGAAAGTTCAACGAATGATGTGGACATATGATGGATTAACTTTGTAATGCAGGTACAAGGTATAGTCCAGGATAGGAATGGAAGGACAGTGGCAACATTATTAGGGAAATGGGATGATAGCATGCATTATTATGAGGGAGACCATTCTGGGAAAGGCAAAGGGTCAGAATCATTGTCAGAGGCCCATTTGCTTTGGAAACGGAGCAAACCATCTGAACACCCGACCAGATATAATTTAACCCGTTTTGCAATTACACTTAATGAGCTCACCCCTGGACTTAAGGTATTGATCCAAAACCTATTGAGAGATTTGCCAAGCACTCAACTTTTTATATTGCATTCTGTGGCTATCATAGTTATGTGACAGTGTGCGGCTATATTTCATGCAACTTTGACCTCTGTCACAGGAGAAGTTGCCTCCCACGGATTCAAGACTTAGACCTGATCAACGGTGTCTAGAAAATGGAGAATATGAAAGGGCCAATGCAGAGAAGTTGCGGCTGGAACAACGGCAAAGGCAGGTGATTAAATGTATTCTTGGGCTCTCTCTCTCTCACTCTCTCTCTCTCTCTCTCTCTCTCTCCTCTATGTGGACTATTGTATGTCTTTTATGTTTTTATGCAGTCACGGAAGATGCAAGAAAGGGGTTGGAAACCAAGGTGGTTTGCAAAGGAGAAAGGTAGCGAAACATACCGCTACATTGGGGGATACTGGGAAGCTAGGGAGAAGGGGGAATGGAACTCATGCCCTGACATTTTTGGCCGAGTCCAAAATGAGAACTTTTCTGAATGATGATGTTTTAGCCAAATTCTTGCATTATTCATTCTTTAGTTGCTTCTCAATTTCAAGCTGCTTCGGATGCATTGGAAGCTCTAGGAACTTATTTCCCTATTGGCTGCAATGCTCAGCATTTGAGCAAGCCAATATCATTTTATTGTTTTTTCTCCCAATTCAATAATTGCTGATTGAGCAGGCTGTTCCTGTAGATGATGTTGAGGAAATACATAGGGCTTTCATTCTTGACTAATCATTGAAATGAAAGAAAAGGAAAAGAAGAAAGAGCAAATTACTTCTCTCTGTCTCTCTCTGTCTCTCTCTCTCTCTCTCTCTCTCCATAAAGACTTATAGAAGGATAAAAATTTAGGGGCTGTTTTTTATTATGTTTTATTGTCGTATAATAATAATAATGCAATTTGCTAAATAAAATGAGTTGTTTTTTGTATTGAACCCTAATTTTCATAATACAATTTTGATCCTTTTCGGTGAATTTAGATTTAAGTACTAAAATTAGAAGACCTTTGACTATTTTAGAAAGCTGAGTTTGGATCTTATCACACGATCATGAATGAAGCACATTGAAGGCAAGTATTTCCTCTTTCAAAATTCTATTCTTACTACCAAATCAAAACCTCTATTGCAAAATTTTTTTATTTTTCTATTTTTTAATGCTGCAAGGCGGCCACCTAGGACCTGTCCTTATCCTTTCCTTGCTTCTTAGCCATTCTACCACCTGTATATCATTCCTAGTTGCTTGGCCAATTTTGGTGGAGGAATACTTAACTCTGTTGCTCCTCCTATCGTACCTTGACCCATAGTAGCGACTCGCTACTAGCGAGTTTATTCGTGCATTTGTTTACCTCTCCATAAATGTGTCCAACTATTGAAATCTTTACATCTTCCATGACTCTCTTGCATTCTTGCACTAGGATTTCTAGGGGATGATTCTCAGTTACCCCCTTGGTTGAAACATTCGCCAAGTATGATGAATCAGTTTTCATATCTATATTCCTTAAGTTTCTTTTCTTGGCTATGTACAAATTCTCCCTTGGCCCCTATAGCTTCACTATCTCACTGCTGGCAGCCACTATGTTTATCCAAAAGCCATACATCCGGTCTCCAAAACTATTTCTGAAGATCACTCGTGCACTTGCTTGGCCATTCCTAAGGTTTACAGCTCCATTTGTATCGAGCTTGATGGTCCGTTCTTGCGGACATTTCCATCTTACCCTCCTTACCATCTTTGATTGTAGAGCTTGCTCATTCTTTCTACCACAATCATTGGCCATACTTAGGGCTGCATTGGCCACGAATTGAGGATAGGGTTCCTCTTTTTGGTAAACAATTTTGCATCTGGACTTCCAAATAGCCCAAACTACTACCATGAAAACCATGTCTTCCTTCCCAACACTCATCCTATATACCTTTAAAGCTCCTGTCTTTAGCCAGACCCTAGCTGATCCCTTCAGAACTGAGGGTTCCCTTCAACTTCTTTATCCACCAATTTCTAAATGCTCCTTGCATGTTTATAGTCCCTCAATACATGCTCCACAAACTCCTCTTCCTCTTTACTAATGGTGCAGGTCCCTTCCTCTATTATGCCTCTTTTCTTCTTTTCAGTAGTCTCATCATTTTGCCCATGGCCACCAACCAAAGGAACATCTGGATCCTCTCTGGGCACTTTGTTTTCCAAATCCATGTCCAATCTCCTCCTCAAGCTACTTGCAGATTACTTACCTTCCTCTGTCGCCGGAATGCTGAGGCAATTAAAAACTTTTTATTTGAAATTTCATTCCAATTGGTTGTATCTGCTCTTCTTTCTCCTCTAGAAATCATAATGCCCTTTATTTCCTCCATTTTATCCTTCGGAAGGATCCCTACCAACTCATCAATCTCCGCCTACCTTTATCATATATAAAGTATTCCACTTTTATATCTTTGTACCACATATTCGAGCTTTGTGCAGATATAGCCTCGAAGGAAAAAAAAATTTTTAAAACATCCCCCGTGATAAACTAATTTTAAAAATATCACAACATGTTGAGTTTTCAAAACTCGACATATACTGTTCATGAAACAGTACCATGTTGAGTTTTGAAGACTCGATATAGTACTGTTTATAACCATCTCATACCGAGTCTTCAGGATTCGACATGACACTGTACATGTCGAGTCTTGAAAACTCGATATGGTACTGTTTATTGAACAGTGTGCACTGTTCAATGAACAGTATTTACTGTTCAATGAACAGTATTTACTGTTCAATGAACAGTATTTACTGTTCAATGAACAGTATCATATCGAGTCTTTAAAAGTCGACATGATGTGTTATTTTTAGAATTCTTTTGCAATTTGTGTTGTTTTAAAATTTTTTATTTTTTTGGGGCTAGTTTCAAACAAAGCTCCCACATTCTGAAAGATTAAAGCATGCCTTTCAAGCTTTTTCTCTTCCACCCACCTGTTCTGCTAGAAACTAATAGTCGTGCCATCCTCGATTCTCCATTTCAATCCCCTCTTTGGACACTCCCTGCTGTTTAGAATTCTACACCACACTACAAAGCTATCTCCCCTCTTTTGATGCTCTATTAGCCCTTTTCCTTTGAGTTACTTGTTCTGTAAAATGTCACTCCAAAGGACCTTTTGACCCCTATCTAATTTCTATCCTAGCTTGATCAATAGAGTTATATTACATTTGATCATCTTTCTCAGTGCCAATCCTTCCTCCTTTTTTTTTTTGGGTGCACAAACCGTTTCCCAACTAGCCAAATGCACTTTCTTACCTTTATTAGAGCTTTCCCATAAGAAGTCCTTATATATCTTGTCCAGCTTCTTGCATATTTCACTTGAGAACCAAGTGGATTACATGGTGCATAGTGGAATTACAGTTGTGACAGACTGGATAAGAGTTTTCTGGCCTGCAATGCTTAAAATCTTTGCCTTCCAACTGCTTAGCGTACTTTGAACATTTTACACCACTTGCAAATACTAGTTCTTCTCTATCCCACCATGGATTATATAAACTCCTAAGTTCTTTCCAAAGTCATTTGTGAGTGAGAACTTGTTTGCCACCAGAGAGTTCTTGAGAGACACCAAGGACTTAGGAGATATCCATATCTTTGACTTAGAAGGATTAAAACTTAGCCACTTTCCCCTGAAAATTCCCTCAAGCCATTCAACACATTATTTAAGTTTAGGTGCTCAGCTTCTTCAAATAAGAGAAGATCATTTGCAAAGAATAAGTGAGAAATGATAGGCTCTCTCCTTGTAACTTTTATACCCTTCCAAGCTCCCTTTCTCACTTTCTCTTAAATTATGTAAGCTAGTCTCTCCATGACCAATATGAAGAGGTAGGAGAAAAGAGGATCCCCTTGTCTCAAGCCTTGCCCAGTTTTTATAGGAGGAAGAGTCTCTCCATTTCATATAATGTTTGAATTTCCATTAGTCACAATGAACATTATTAGCTTAATCAGCTATAGAGGCAGGTTAATATCCATCAAGACCTTCACCAAATACTTTCAACTTACATTGTCATAAACTTTCTAGAGGTTTATCTTAAGATCGTACTTAGCCTCTTACTTTTGATTGTCTGAAGTCGTGCACTACTTCCTGCAGCACCAATATATTGTCCAGGGTTCCCCATGTTGGTATAGAATAGATGAGAGACTCTTCAACTTTACAAAATATTTTTTACACTTTATTCATTCAAGATGAACATAATTTATACAATACTTTGTAACTGACACTCATTGGATTTTGAAATATTTTGGAACTCACAAAGAGACCTTTGACATTCCCAACTAAATACGTATTATTTATTTTAATTAAAACAAATTTACGTTTCCAACACCCCCTCTTAAACTTGTAATTCAACTTTTGATAACTCCAAGAGTAGCTCTCAACCTGCAAAAATCTTCAAACTTTAGAGCTTTTGTAAATATGTCAGCAACTTGATCCTTAGACGACACATGCTTGAGCTGAATCACCTTCTTCGCAATGCATTCTCGGATGTAATGGTACTTGGTGTCGATATGCTTGCTTCTGTCATGAAAAACTGGATTTTTTCCTAAGGCTATTGTTGATTTGTTATCAACAAAAATATCAATAGCCACATCTTGTTCAAACGTTAGAACCTTTAGAAAACTCCTCATCCAAATGGCATGACAAACACAGAAAGCTGCTGCAACATACTCAGCCTCACAGGTTGAAAGAGTGACAATTGACTGTTTCTTTGAACTCCAAGCAAATGCAGTCGCATCCATAAAAAAAACAAAACCACTTGTACTTTTTCGATCATCAACATCTCCTCCTCAATCACTGTCACTAAACCCATACAATCTGAAATCATTTGCAGCAGTATAAAATAAACCATAATCCAATGTTCCTTTGATATATAGAAGAATTCTCTTGGCTACCTTCATGTGAGTTAGATTTGGAGCTTTCATGTATCGACTAATGACACCAACACCATACAAAATATCCGGCCTTGTACAAGTCAAAAACTGCAGCCTTCCAACTAATCTTCTAAACATCGTTGGATTTACCTTTTCTGCATTGTCAAACTTTGAGAACTTGATTCTACACTCCACATGTATAGTAACTGAATTGATTTTATCCATCTTGAACTCTTTCAAGATTACTTCTGCCTAAGTCCTCTGAGAGAGAAAAATCCCTTCTTCACTTTGCCTAACCTCAATTCCAAGTTAATAGAACATAAGTTCCAAATCAGTCATCCCAAATCAGTCATCTCAAATTTTTCAGACATTTTCCTTTTGAATTCTTCAACCATCATCAAATTACCACCTGTGAAAATCAAGTCATCAACATATAAACACACATACATAATCTCTCCAACCTGTGACTTCTTCACATATAAAGCATGTGCATAAGGGCACTTAAAAAACCCATTTTTCTTAAAATATTCACCAATGCATGTATACCAAACCCTTGGAGCTTGTTTGAGGCCGTATAAAACTTTTTTCAACCTTAGCACATTCTCTTCTTGACCATTAACAATATAACCCAATGGTTGCTACACATAGACTTCTTCTTCTAGCGTGCCATTTAAGAAGGCAGATTTTACATTCATTTGAAAAATCTTCCAATTTTGTTGAGCAGCCAAAGAAATAATTAGCCGGATAGTTTCAAAGCGAGCTACTAGTGCAAAGACTTCATCATAATCGATTCCAGCTTTTTGGGTGAATCCCTTTGCAACAAGCCGAGCTTTGTATTTTTCAACCTCTCCTTTAGTATTTTTCTTGACTTTGTAAATCCATTTTACTGCAACAGGTTGTTTTCTTATTGGGAGTGTTGTCAACTACCAAGTATCATTCCTTTCAACGGCTTTTATCTCTTCATCCATAGCTAATCTCCATCTTTCATCTTGGACTGCTTCGTCAAAACTTATTGGCTCTGTGTCTGCAAATAAACAAAAGAGAGTGGAATCATTGAGTTCTTCCGTTTATGCATAGATTTCTTCCAAACTTTGCATACGAGGAGGCCTCTTGGAGGAGCTTTGAGGGGAAAAATCTAATTGATTTGATTGAGGTGCACGTAGAGGAGTTTGTGACGTAGTGGTAGCAGTTTGATTTGTTTGAGATACTCGTGGAGGAGTCTGTGATATAGTAGCAGCAGTAACAACTTGGTCTGGAGATTGATCTGCATAAACAAAATTATCAAACAAAGAAATAAAGTTATAATTTTCATCTTGAGGAATATTCCATTCCCAAGAGCCATCTCCATCAAACTCTACATCTCCGCTGATGATAATTTTTCTATTCTGAGTATTATAAAATTTGTAACTCTTAGAATGTTTTGCATATCCTATGAATATGAGACTTTCACTTTTATCGTCCAATTTGCTTCTTGTCTCGTCCGGAACATGAACATAACCAATACTGCCGAACACTCTTAAGTGTGAAATATTTGGTTTTTTCCCGCTCCATGCTTCTTGTGGAGTCATTTGCTTCAATCTCATTGTGGGACTTCTATTTTTCAGATAGACTGCACATGCAACTGTCTCAGCCCAAAACTCTTTTGGCATTCTCTTGCCTTTCAGCATACTACAAGCTATGTTAAGGATGGTTCTGTTTTTTCATTCCACCACACCGTTCTGTTGAGGTGACCTTGGAACAGTCAATGAGTGTCAGATACCATGATGATCACAAAATTGATTAAACTTTTGTGATGTGAACTCTCCTCCTCGATCAGTTCAAATGGCTCTAATTAAGCAGCCCCTTTCATTCTCAACTTGAATTTTGAATATTTTGAAAACTTCAAAAGTGTCAGATTTTTCCTTCAAAAAATAAACCCAAGTTTTGCGAGAATAGTCATCAACAAACAATAAAAAATATATGCTCTTCCCATACGAATTTGGGTTGAAAGGACCACATATATCAGCATGTATCAAATCAAGTGGTTGTGAGGCTCGAGAGAAAGACTCCTTCGGAAAACTCCTGGTTTGCTTACCGTACATACAACCTTCACATATTTGATTGGGATGGTTTATGGGAGGTAAACTATACACCAACCGTTTCTTGGACAGCAACTCCAATCCACCAAAATTCAAGTAACCCATCCTATGATGCCACAGCCATGATGTATCGCCTGCAGTAGCCTTTAAACACTTGGGAATATCAGTGTTGATATTCAGTTTAAATATATTGTTCTTTGATAATGACACTTTTACAATCAGTCTTCCTTTTCCATCTTTCATAACAAGCCCATTCTGGTTCATCATTATCTCATATCCCTTTGCCAAAAGCTGTTCAATACTCAAAATATTTGTTTTTAAGGCAGGAACATAATAAGCATGAGAGATAAATTTGTGATCTCCATTTTTCAATCGTATAAGAATATCTCCTTTGCCCATGATAGGAACAGTAGTTTTATCGTCAAAAGAAATGCTACTTTTAACAGATTCATCAAGATTACAAAACAAATCTTTATTACCTGTCATATGATTGCTGGCTCCAGAGTCAAGATACCAAAACTCCAGATTTCTTTCTTCATTTTTTTTACAAGTCATTAGCAAGGTGGACTCTTCATCTTCCTCGACCTCAACAAAATTTGGCTTCTTATTTTTGTTGAAATGCATTTTATAGTCTGCAGTAAAGTGATTCCATCATTGACAATTGTAACATTGTATACTAGATGCTCGACCACGGCCTCTTTGAAACCAGCCACCTCTACCGCGTCCTCTTGATTTTTATTGTTGAACATCTAGTTCCTCATTATTAGTGAAATTTCTGCCTCCTCTGGCCTCGACCTCTTCCACTTAGTCTTCCTCGGCTTCGGCCTCTGTTACGTCCGCTAGCAAATTGTTGTTTTGCCTCCTCCTTTTCATTGATATTTAATTTGGCCTGTAATACTTGGGCGACAGGCTCTTCTCTTTTCTTCAATCTTTCTTCATGGGCTTGTAAAGAACCCAAAAGTTGATCAATTGACATTTGCTTCAACTCATGTGACTCTTTGATTGCAGTCACAACAAAATCAAATTTTGGAATCAACGAACGAAGAATTTTTTCAATCACACGAATATCGTCCTTTATTTCTCCATATCTTTTTAGTTGATTAACAATTGTCAAAACTCTATTAAAATATTCTTCAACAGATTCAGAGTTCTTCATTTTCAGATTTTCATACTCACCTCTCATGGCTTGCAGATGCACTTTAATGACTTTGTCTTTTCCTTTAAAGGAATTTTGAACGACCTCCCATGCACCCTTTGCACTTGTTGCAGAAGAAACCTTTTCAAACATACTCTCATCTAAGCACATATGGATAAGAGTAAGAGCTTGCTGGTCTTTCTTCTTAGCCTTCTACAAAGTGTCTCTTTGTGTACTCGTCATTGCTCCCTCGTTCTCAGGCTGATCACAGCCCTTCTCAACAATGTCCCATACATTTTGGGATCCAAGTAGTGCTTTCATTCTGATGCACCAGTTGTCATAATTTTCTTTGGTGAGTTTTGGAAATTGGAAGGGAAACATTCCATTCATCTTGTTTCAAGAGGAGGGTTCTGATTTTTTGTAAAGTGACGTGAGGGCTTTTTTTTTTTGGCTCTGATACCACTTTGTTGGTGTAGAATAGAGGAGAGACTCTTCAACTTTACAAAATATTTTTTATATTTTATTCATTCAAGATGAACATAATTAATACAATACTTTGTAACTGAGACTCATTGGAATTTGAAACATTTTGGAACTCATAAAGAGACCTTTGACATTCCCAACTAAATACATATTATTTATTTTAATTAAAACAAGTTTACGTTTCCAACACCCCAACCTAGAAGGAAGCTATGTTGATGGCCACCAATGAAATTCTACAGTAAGAGTCTTAGCCTCAGGACAATAAGCTTTTGAGGATTTTGTACGATGTATTCAGTAGGCATATAGGCCTAAAATCTGAAATGAGCTCTGGTCTATTGGCTTTTGGGATCAGAATCATATGTATGTGCCTTTGCAAGCTCTGGACAAAAGTAGCCGTCCTTAACCGCATTGTTGACAGAGCAACTCAATTTGTATTTTATTGTTTCCTAGAACTTTTGAAAGAATAAGGGCTGAATTTCGTATGGTCTCAGTGCTTTCATTCCCTTCATTGAAAATACTGCTCTTTTGACCTCTTCTTCCTCTGTCGACTTGATTAGACTATCATGATCCTCCATTCTATTTTTTTTATCCATCTGTTGATCAAGTAGCTGAGCTCTTCCATAGTCTTTCGTGCAAACAAGTCTGCAAAGTAATTCGAGTCTTGCTTCTTAAGATTTTCTTGGTTTGAACACCATTCTCCATCTATCTTTAGAGTTGTTATTCTATTTGAGTTCTTTCTGAGTTTGGTTGTTGCATGGAAAAAGCTTATATTTCAGTCGCCTTCCACAAACCATTTGATTCTAGACTTTTAGAACAAAAAAATCCCTTCCTGCTCTAACATTAAGTGATACTCTTCTAGTAACTATTATTCTAAATTTTGCAAAAACACTAAGTAAGCATGCCTTCGAGAGTTGGATTCCGATCAACTTTGCTTGGAGAGCCCTTTTGTGTTGAAAAATATTACCCAAAACCATTTTTTTTTCCATGTTTTCACTTCATCTATTGTTATCTGAATCACATATGAAAGGGCTCCCTCCATTGAATTCCATGTTTCCTTAAACACCCCTTTGAAACTTGGATACGTCATCCATGCTGCCTCATATCTAAAGTCCTCTTCTCATTGTTTGAAAGATTAGATAATCTAGAGGTCAACATCATTAGACAATGATCCCCCATGTAATCTAGACAGATTGAGAACTCTCAGCTCAAAGAATGACATTTTAGTTGTTAAGTTACCTATTATCCTATCCAATTTTTGCTGCAATATCACCTTTCCTTGGTATTTTCTAGTCCATGTGGATTTAGGTCACCATGACTCTATGTCCAAAAGACTACATCGTCTCCACCATTCCTTGGATCTCTGACTTCTCTTCCAAGCTAGAGCCTTGGTATTGCTCGTCTCTTCTACCCCTACGATGTCATTGAAGTCATTCATTACAAACCACGGGTCCCTTATATTATCTATAATTTCAACCCACCTTCTCTAGCATACTTCCTTAGCCTCCATGTGTGGATGGACGTAGACACATCTTACAAACCACTGAACATTCTTTTCCTTTATTTTCACGTGGATTAGCTGGTTTAGTGTGATTGATCAGCCTTAGATCACTACAAGAAAATATACCTTTAGAGACGAAAAATTACCGACGAACAGAATACTAAGAGATTTGTGACGGATTTACGACGAAAATATTTCCATCGCTAATTCGTTGGTAAACCCTAAACCGTAAAAAAAAAATATTATAAACCTATCAGCGATAAATTACCGACGAAATTTTTAGTGACGGAAAATTTTCGTCGCTAATTTGTCGAAGGAAAAAAATAAAAAAAATTCAATGTACAGCTATCAGCGACGGATTAGTTACGAAAATTTGCCGACGGATTACCGATAGAAATTTTAGCAATGGATTACCGACGTATTAGCGACGGATTTTTTAAAAAAATTTTTAAAAATTTTTAAATTTTTTATTAATTTTTTTAATTTTAATTTATTTTGTAGAAAAAATAATATTATTTTATTTTTAAAATTTTTTTATTATTTTATTTTAAGCTTAAATTTTATTATTTTATTATTAATAAAAAATATGAAATAAAGATAATAAATAAATAAAAAAAGAGTACGTATATATAGGTAACTTTGGTCCAGTGGTTTTGTGGCTTACAATGTTTCATGTGTGTCAGGATTTGATGCAAGCCGGAGGCATTTTGAAGGCATCTCACACAGATAGATTAAAGCAAGTGGGTGGGCGGGTGGGCGCGTCAGGTACGGGTTTGGGGCATGGGTGGCTCACTTGTTCTTTTGAGGGGTTCAAGAATTAGCGACAGATGAAATATCCGTCGCTAATAATTCAATATCAGTGACGAAAAATTATTCCGTCACTGATTTTTTTTGAAATTTTTTTTTGAAATTTTTTTATCAGTGACAGATGTTTTTAGTTACGAAAAATTTCCGTCACTAATCCATTGTTGATATCAACGACGGATAGAATTTCGTCAGTAAAAATTAGCGGGATCGTTTTTAGCTATGGATTTTTGATTTTCAGCGACAAAAATTTCTATCGCTGATGCCGTGTTTTTTGGTAATGGATTCACGTTGTTGGAGTTATATGTGAGCCATAATCATCCCTTGAGTCGTTCCGAAGGTATCGCAAATTCTCCATCCAACTTGTAGATCTTTAGACATCTCGAAAACTGGTTCTTGCTTGCCTTTGTTTCCAAGAGAAATACAATCTCTGGATTCTAGTTCTTAATCATCTCTCTGCATGCTCTCCAGAAATCACTACTCCCCAATTCTACACAGTTCCAGGATCTCCTTCTCCACTAGCATTTTTCTACACATCCAATTACTCTCCATCCCTTCCTCTTCCCGTTAATAGTTTGAAGGCATTTCTCTCTCCTCTTCTGTTACCATTAAATTTGAAACTCTTGGATCGCTACTTGATTCTCCTGGATCATAAACCCCTCCTACACGTAAATCCTTGGCTCTTTCTATCCCCCAGTTAGTCCACTACAAATGTTTCTCGCCCATAATGTTTGGCCCCTTCAAATTAGTTGTGGACTCATTTAATTTTAATCTCTCCCCACTTGTGATCTTGGCCCAACTTGTTTAAAGCCTAGCATCCTCACCTCAGCCCAACCACGCATGCTTATCTCCTGGTTTTCCTGAAGCCTCATTCCTTGTTCCCCTTTTGTTAAAGCCTCTACAACTTATCTCCACGTGCATCCCTTCCTCTTCGCTGTTCTTATCTCTTCAGGAAGATCCCTGAACTTAAGCTCTTTTCCCCTTGATTTTGCAATCTCGGACCTCTGTTTTGCCTCTTTCGTGTTCTTTTCTGCTGTCTCTTCTCCCGATGTGTTGTTGACCTTGCTTAAACTGTTGAATCAGTTGTATTGCAACCCTCCTTTTCTCTCCCTTTTTCTTAAATTACCAGTTCTTGAAACTCGTTATCTTCTAGCAACAATCAGCTATGGCCCTACCCTTCATCGTTCTCTGCCACATCTCCTACCATGTTTGGGTTGTTGTGCAATGGAGGATCATTATCCGGAAGTTGCTTTCTGGGTTGTTGTTCTTTTCCTTTTAGTTTTCTATTTGATGGCCTACTTTTCTGCATCCAAAACAAATTACATGCATCCCTTCATACTCAATCCTCTGTATTAGCTTCCTAATCTTAATTCTTGATATCAGTGCCTTATATAGCTCAAGCTCTACACATATTTGCCCCTTAGAGCATTTGCTGTGGTAGTATAAATCTTGATAGGCTTTCCTATTGTTTTTCCAATTTCAAAGAGTATTTCTTTATTGAAAAACTCAATAGACAATTGAAGGAGCCTAACCCATACTGCAGTGGATTTGAATTTTTCATTTTATGGTGAGAACCAGGGTTTCCACTTCCTTATCGTGAGGTAATGATCATGAATGAACATGGGCCCTCAGTTAATACATGGTAATAATCTTGTTTGTTTGAGAATTTCACAAGAAAGTATCCTCTCCTAAATCCAATAACTCAAGACTGCCCTCTAATCTTCACATGAACATCACTTTTGTGATCATTAACCGATAATCAATGTCCTTTCCTAGTAACTTTATTATCAGTGAATGTCACCAAGGTTTCCATAGGTTCCTTAGTTCATCATTTGATATTGATACCACTGAAATTTTCCCCATCTTCTCCATCTTTCATCAACCTCCTCGTCAGACTCTCCCTCGTACTTTTTATTGAAGCAACTTTCTTCACTTCTTTTTCCCACCAGCATGTTCTTAAAAGATACTTTCGTCTGATTTCCTCCTTGCAGTGATTTGTTTTCACCTTCTTGTTGCTCCTTTGCAGTGGTCTTTCTCTTCCGGTGTGATCCCTACATCTTCGTCAATGTTCTCTTGGCTCTGGTGATTCTGTGAATGCGACATCAACTGTATAAACTCTACTATCTACCACCGTGACCGCTACTTCCCTACTCTCATCTCTATTGCTAAATCTGTTCTTTTCAATCTTCAATTATTTTTAAAATTTTCTTCATAGGAATTCAGATTAATGACATCGTAACAACCTAATTTAAGAAATAAGATAATTGAGTTGTTTGCGCGATTTTGTCTCAAATAGAAGAAAAAAAAAAGCGTGCAAAAAATATGGGAGGTGGGAATGGAATTTGAAGTGGAAGGTAATGGAGGCGTTGAGGATGGTTAGAATTGATAGAATAGCGGTTGGAGAAGAGAAAGAGAGAGTAATTGAGAGAGAGAGATAAAGAGAGAAAAAGAACAAGGTTAGAGAGAGAGAGAGAAGGAGAGAGAAGTTGAAATAGAGAGAGTGATGATGAATCAACTATTAAATTTTATATATTGCTTTTTCATCTTACAAGTATTTTTTATATTGTTGCTTTTCAACTAATCAACCAATCTAACTACTTTCACTTAATTTGTTTCAATTAATGACTCTACTAACTAAACTAATTAACTAAACCAATTAACTAATCCAACTAATTCTCTACTATCCGTTACATTCAAATTTAGTTTCCTAGTTATTGTAATACTCATTTCCTTCAAAATTTCCTTGTCCTCAAGGATGAAACGTTGAGTGTGCTATGATGAATTCAGTGAACACTCATGGTGTAACATGGTGGAGTTAAGTAGTTTTGGAAGAAACGGAGTTCAAAATAAAATGTACCAATTCAGACAGTTCTTGAACATTAGTATTAGCAATATTACTAATTAAAGAAAAGATGTGTTGGAAAGTATCTTTCAATTCCTTACGATGGTATTGTTCTTGAAGAAAGGAAATGAGATGATTCTTTGTTAGATTAAATGAATTTTAAACTAAGGTTTGCATTTGTATTAAGAGATAAAATGATGAGACAAACCATGGATCTGGCTTAAGTTGCAGGGAGAGCAATGGAAGGAAAGAGGAGACGTGAGAGATTGAGAGAGACTTTTTTTTTTTTTTACTTTTTTATGATAAAGAAAATTTTCCAATGAATACATAAAGTTTAACCTTGGAAGGGTTTGGCAAGAAAGCACAGTAAATCAATACTTTCTTGGACATTGAAAATTCAATTTTGCAGGATTTGACAAGAAACCATGGTGAACAGGTTCTTTCTTGGACATTTAAGACTCTCATTTTGCCCTCAACCTTCCTTCAATAGGAGTGGGTAGAATGGAAGACTTAGAAAGTCTTTCAATACCCTGTTCTTCATGCTTTTATTTATTATCTTCTAGAATGTGTCAAATTTTGCTTCCATTTTAACCATAAAAGTTTCTATCTTTTGATTTTGTTCATTCAGATTCCTTTGAAGTTGAAGACATTTTCCTTCAATTTGTTTGCTAGTTCTTGTATTCTGACATCTTATTTCTTGACTTGTTCTTCGAATTAGGTTTTCTTTGCTATTTTTCACCGTTTTGTCAAGAATCATGAGTTGTAATATCAATTAGTAACAACCCAATTCAAGAAAGAAAATGAATTGAGCTGTATGTATTGTTTTGTCTTAAAAAGAAGAAAAATAGTGCGCAGAAAATAGGGGATTTGGAAATAGAGTTTGCAGTGAGAGGTAACTGAGGTGTTAAGGATGGTTAGAATCGATAGAATAGAGGTCACAGAACAGAAAAAGAGAGTTATTGAGAGAAAGAAAGAGACAGAGAGAACCAGGTTAGAGAGAGAAAGAGAGAAGCAGAAACTGAGAGAGAGAAAGGATGAATTAACTATCAAACTTCATACATTGTTATTTGATTTTACAAATATTTATATATTGTTGCTTTTCACTCAATTAATCAATTTAAATACTTTCGGTTAATTTGTTCCGATTACTAAATACACTAACTAATTAAACTAACTAATTCTAATTTGTTCAAACTACTAATTACACAAACTAACCAAACTAATTAAACTAACTAATTTTCAACTAAGGTTACATAGGACTAGGAATTAGGCCAGGCCAGGTCAGCCCGAGCTCGTCCCGTTTTGAAGGGTTGAGCTCAACACATTTTAGGGTCGAGCCGAGTTTAGATTATTATTTAGGCCCGTTTTAGCCATAGGTTGAGCCTGAACATCCATGAAATTGGCTTGTTATAGACCTGGCCCATTTAAAATTAAATATTTGTTTTATTTTATTTTAATTTTTTTTTTGTTTACAAAGAGGAGAAAAATGACGTGCATTCATGACTCATATCTTTCTCTCTCTTACAATCATTTCACAACATTTCCTTCTTTTTCTCTCTCCTCTCTCTCCTCTCTCTCTCACCTAGGGGTGTTATGACACCCGGGTCGAGCTCGGGTATCATAATACCCGAGCTCGAGCTCGATGTACTTTAGGTGAGCTCGAGCCCGAGCTCGAGCTTGCCGAGTTTGTATTTTTCGAGCTCGAGCTCGAACTCGAAGTGTCGTCGGGTGTCATCGGGTAGTGTCATCGGGTAGTGTCATTGGGTGGTATAGATAATATATTTAAAAAATATACCTAAAAATATAATTTTATATATAATTTTTTTTAAAAAAAATATATATAATTATATATAAAATTTATTTTCAAAAAAATTAAAATATTTCGGGTAGTTCGTCGAGCCTTCGAGCTCGACACAGCTGGGCTCGAGCTCGAGCTCGATACCCAGCTACCCGAGCCCGAGCTCGGCTCGAGCTCGGTTTGACCGAGCCCGGGCTCGAGCTTTGACCGGGTAGTGTCACGGGTACTCGTGACACTACCCGGTGTCATTAACACCCCTACTCTCACCCCTCATGTCCTAACCTCTAAGCTTCGTCTCTCATCATCTCATATAATCATCCTTTACATTCTCTTGACTTTCTCTCTAAAAATCACTCATACGGTTTTTCTCTCTAACTTCCTCTACAATTCTCTGAATTAATTGTTGGAGGAGAGAAGTGACGTGCATTCCGATGATTCGCGTCTCTGATCCACACCTCATCTAAACACTCAGTGATCTGATCCTCCAAAAGATGCTATTTTCCCTCTCTCCTTTTGTCTCCTAGATCCAAACATTTCAGACGGAATTTAGGGTTTGTTGATTTCGTTTTTCATTCTCTCTCATCAATTTCGAAATTCCCCGATTGACAATTAGGGTTTTTGATAAGAGAGAAAATGTTTAACAAGATTATGAGGCGAGGACATCAAAAAGACTCGAAATTGGATGGTCATGACGTTTATGTTTTTTTTTTTTTGTTGGTTGATGATGAAGATCAATACAAGGATGAAGATATCCTTTGTGCTCTTTGTAAGATGGTTGGCCTTCATCTCTCAAGATGAAATTGAATAGTCAAGAGGGGTCGATAGCCATTGCCACTGTATTGTTGGCAACTGCTATCGACGCCAGAAAATGGTGGCAGAAGTTTGTCTCTTGATTTGCTTCTCTCTCTCTCTCTTTGTGGATTTTTTAGGTTAATTGAGTCTGAGAGCTTTTTAATTTTTTGGATTGGGTATGAGTTTTGATTTTTTGAGTTTTTCCGAATCGGGCTTGGGATTGGGCTTACAAATAAGTGAGTCAAAGCCAAGTTTTGTAAAACTCACTCAGAAAACTTGATTATGAGCTTTATGGTTATATTTAAATTTAGTTTACTTTAGTTAACTGGTGTTACGCACGTGCCTATTTATTCTCGGCACATGGCACCAAGGGTCCACTTTGAGAGCACATGATCGGGCATCACGTGCCCATTTACACTCGGCACCGGGGTAGTTTAAAAATATCAGATGCATGTCGACTTTCCGGACAGGACGTTATTGTTGTGCATCGGTTGGCCATGATCGGCCGGCTCTACTAATACAAATATGGAGAGCACACGCATCGCGTGGGCAGTTTTGTAGGTAATAAATTTTGAGAATTAACACCAATGCCACACCTTAGGAGATTAGGAGTCATTCACTGTGGGGCTTTTCTTAAAATTCTACCATAACATCACTTATTTTTTATTTTTGTAAAATTTTGAAAATCCTTGGTAAAAATTGCCCAACACCAAGAAATTAGAAAGGGGAGAGAGGTGCCTCAGACTCCATTTCGTCATCTCAAGGGTTGACAAACGTAATGATGCATTTGCATGGGACAACTGTTGACAAATGGCATCCTATTTCTATCTTTTCTATTTTAGTTGCATGATAAATAACATTAGCAGTTAGCAGGAGGAGTGAAGTACCCCGAAGATTGGGCTTCACAAAGTAAGCATTAAACTCAGCAAGCTTGGTCTTACTCCATGCTCGAACTGAGTTTTCCCTTGGATTGGATGTGATAACTCAATTAATAACGATCACAAATCAAAATCAAATTAAATTATCATATACAATAAGCATACCGGCCGTTGAGTGTGTGTGTTTGAATCCTTAATGAAAATCAAATGAACAAAACTGCAAAACCAGTCAAAAAGAAGAAGACCCATTCTAGTTGGTGGGAAGAGGAAATAGCAGAGTTGGTTTTCAAATGCCATGAACTTGGGTACCATTGTTAAGAGTTCTTGCTGCAGACAATGTGTTTGATGAGGATTTTGGCTCCCAAAATGAGAGATGGAAGGAGGGTTTCAAGGCCAAGAGCCAAGCAAATCATCTCTTGGATGGGGAGAGCACTCATCATTCTGGATCTATGCTCTTGACTCCTCTGAAACACTATTTTAGTCACTTGTATATACCGTTATTAATTCTGTTATATGACCATAATTTTTAATTAATTCAAACATTTAAAATTTAAAAACAAAAATTAAAAGGTTTACTTCTAACTCCAAAAAAAGCCAAAAAATTTAAATTTTGAATATAATTGTCCTACAATTATATTATATATTAAGACATAAATATCCAAATATAATATATATATTCAAATATTTGACTTTGTGAGCAATGCATTTAATTTGTTTAATCAAACAGAATAATTAACCTTCCTAATTTGTGATGGCTTTCAAAAATTATATGAAATTTTATATGATTTTATTTTTAATCTAATTATTAATAATTTGTAATTTGGTTAAAATGTACATATTTAAAACATAGTTTAAGACTTTTTCCCCCTCTCCACCCATTTTGTAAAACCAAAAAAAAAACAAAAAAATAAATAGACAGGTATTGATAATGTAAAAATATTTTTTTATTTAATAATTAAAAAAGAAGGTGGGAACAAACAATCGAGCTGGGAGTTATAGGGTGTAATTAAGAGGTTGGGGGTTATGGACAAAAAGAGTTGGGCCACTTTTGTATAGGACGAAAACATAAGGTTGGGCGTGGGAAGGAATTATAATTTACAATTAAAGTCCTTGTCCATTCCTCCGTTTCACCGTCAAGTCAGCATTCTGACCCTCACCGTCATAAATACATGCAGATCAAACGTTAGACTATCCTGTACAAAAAAAAAAAAAAAAATGTAGAGAAAGAAAGAGATAAAGAGAGAGAGAGAGAGAGAGAGAGAGAGAGAGAGAGGAGAGAGAGAGAGATCATAAGGTTACAGGTGAAAGACCAAAAATCGGCCCTTGGATGCCGTATGAGTATTTTATCATGTAAGAGAGAGAAAAAAAGAAAATAAAAAAAATTAAAAGAAAGAGAAAAGAAAAACTCACCGTAAAAAAGTTTTAGTGAGGGTATAAAAGATCTCGAAATTGTCAGCTTCTTGCTCCCCTCCCCAAAAAAACCACACTCATTTGGGGTTTTGTCTTATCTATACAATACTATTTTTTTTCCTGTGAATCCTAAATTTTGTTTTTGATTTTTGGGCGAAAAGGTTACCTCCAGAATGACTAGAAAGGTGGTCTCCGACTGTTCATCTTCTTTTACTTGTACTTCAACTGAGTCAAACTTTTGTCAACTCGATCATATTTTCTTACAAGTCTGTTGTCTGTGTGTGTATTCCTGCCCCCCCCTCTCTCTCAAATAATAGGCTTTTATTTGTTAGTTAACAAATTTGAATTTCTTTGATTGTCAGATGGGTTGAATGTAACATAGTAAATAGAGTATCTAATTTAAGTCCGACATCACCCATCCCCTTTTGTTTTTAATTTCTTACTTTCTTTGATTAGTTAGACAAACAATTGATATTGAAGTTGCTTTGCTCTTTTAGATTTTACAATATATTGCGGAAAAATCCCAACTTTTGCTCTTTCTTGCCTGCCAATTTGTGGGTCTTTTTTCTTCGTTTCGGGATCGGTCAATTTTGAGCTATTATAAATATTTGTTGAAGAAGAGGAGCAAGACCAGGTCTGGGTCTATGTCCAGGTTATACATCATATGTTTTGTCTATCTAATAATTATCTAGTATCTATTTTAATTTATATTTGAGATGAATTTTAGACCAAAAATGATAGCTCTCAAATAGAGAGACCGTGTCTTCCGTTAATAAAGGCCTTTTTTCAAGGTTGGGGCAATTCTGGATTCCTAAAATAGTTTACATTAACATTTGCTCAATCAAGACTTGGTAATTTAATAACAAAATCCTAAAATATGTATACCGGCTTCACTTTCCTTTGCATAAATGGCACCATTTCTCCCTTGATTATTCAAATTCATTCTGTTGTCTCCATGAACACCATCATAACGCACAGCCTTACCTATCAGTTATGGATGATCATTTACAGCCCTTTCTTTTCGGAAATATTATTTAATTATTATTATTATTCTTTTAGAATCTCATCTTTTGTTCTGGGTAGTTTAATTGTAAGCTTTAATAAGGATATGCAGAGAATATCATGTCTTAAATCTTTGTTCTGATCCCACCTGGGATTAATTTATTTTCACATGTGCTCTATCTCTCTCTTCACAGACTCAGACAAGAATATGGCTCGGAGAAGTTGTACGTACGTGATTGGATGAGCAGATAAATATCCCCGATTTACTTGCCAATGGAGAGTTACTGTATGCTCTTCATCTTGCCTTTGATTTTAATTTTTGTTTCTAATTCATTATGCCTGTGCAGTATCTTGGTGTTATTTCCTCATGTATCATTTACTAAATCAAGCTTCACGGTGCTCTATAATTACTTGTTTACAAAATTAAAAATATGTAGTTCTAAAATTTTATGTGGGTGTGGTATGCTGCCTATGCAAAATAAATTTTCAATATCTTGATATAATAGTATCAATCACAAAACTAAAAGGCAGGCAAATGTGAAATCTTAGACTAGTACAATTACGCATTGCAATGAATCAGAAGATAACAGAAAGTGAACTACGGTGTAGTAAGAGTCAGAGAATGCTCATCAGACAAAACGTTGAGATGCCATTGAAATTGCTTTGGAGTATAAGATTCAAGTTGATGGAAGCTGGACAAGGTTGCATTATCATAGTGAATAAAGCATTTTGTCAGATTTTATTTCAGTATATCCCATTACTCAACATAGACAATGAGGCCCCAACAAAGCCCTGTGCATTTATATAGCATTATATTGTGGAGATTTTTGAAGGTGCAGTGATTAGTGACTATAGGTTGTTGCCTTATGGTACAAAGAAGTCAATTAGAGAATGTATTTCATTTGAATACAACAAACAAATCATTTATGGAGTTCTGACAAAATTATTGCAATAAGTATGAAGTTGAGGACTTTCTTCACTATTTTTTGTTGATGACATTTGTTTCTCTGATTTGTTTAATCGGTTTCAAGAGTCTAAGGTACTGTGGAATATGCTGTTAACAAATGGTAAGGAGCTAAAGAGAAGTGCACAAATATAAACCTGTCTTGTCAAGGAAGAGGAGTGGGAGGTATACGCCTTATTCCAATGTGGACTCATTTTTGAAGGTAAGATGATGATTGCATTTAAACTCAAGCCACAGTTTTGCCTTCTGAAATTTAAATTGAAAACTACTGGGATATGCTAGGCCTATGGCACACATACACACTGCAAATCTTTAGTTTTTTTTTGAATTATTTTTTACTACATTCTCCGTTACAGGCTTTATGTTTATTAAGATCAAATTGATCACAAAATGATCCTAATTTCTTTTTAGTTTCTTCATTTCCCATTTTAAATATTTTTTAAGTTTTAAATCTTAACAGATTTTAAGATCTTCCTTTTACATGAAACTGACCAATTCACCATAAATAAGCTAATCATATGGAATAATATGATTACCAAAAGTGTCACGAATGGTATTCTTACTTTCTCTCCTAATAAAGTTGGAAGTCCTGCAAGGAATTTTTCTTTCCAGAAAGATTGGTTAGAATCTTCTCTGAGCATGACCCTAGATAGAAAGGTTGTTTTATACCATTGGAAGTTACTGAATTTTTTACACCGAAAGTTGGATAATAAATCGATATTTTTATCTTTTAGATGAGATGAGTCGCCAATGAAATGAAGTGATATAGTGAATATGAGTGTTGCGACACTATCTTGAATTGGTTCACCTAAATGATTTAAAATTGGTTCACCTTCTTCACCGATTTGAATTGCATTTAGAATTCCTAATTGTTGATCTTTAGTGAGATGAAAATCCCACCATCCTTTTAATTGTCCAGAAAATCTCGCGATAAGGAGTTCTGCAACTGTTTTATCAGTTGTTCCTTATTGGGTTTTGTAAGCATTGGATGCCATCGTCGTTTGTTGTAATATATTCAAGATTTGATATTCACTCATTCTATTTATATTCTATACATAAATAGAATTAGCGTTGTACTTTGGTTGGATCAGTATCTCGGGTTGATTACCGATTTCCAATTCAGATAATCTGGTTTTAAAATATTTGGATTTGAGAGTTTTTCAAAAAAGTTTGTTTATCTTAGGAATCTATTCCTGAAAAGTTTCTTCTTCATCCTCATCTATCTCGGACGAAAGGGTTTTATTTAGGACTGTAATATCCTGATTTACAGATTGAGGAGTGTCAGGAACAATTGGATTGGATTTTCCTGAAGATGACTCGATTTTACTAAGTTGAAGTTTTATAGTTTCTAAGAATTCTTGTTTATTGGTTTTGATTTCTTGGTTGGTTTGGTTCGAAATTTGATAGGGTTTGAAAATATGGTTTTTTGATTTTTAAGCTTTTCCATTTTATTAGATTAAGTTGGTTCTTTTTGTGAATTTTTGATTTTGGAAAGTTGTTTTCCAATTGTATGTAAATGTGCATTTGTATAATTATTTTGAATGATAATATTTTTTAAATTTACAGAGTCATTTTCTTAGGGTTTTTTATAAGGACTAGCCTCAATGTTTTCTGTACCAACAGTAATTTTGATCGTCCGAAGAGGTGGATGATCAGACTCGATATTTTCACAATCTTTGGTTTCCTGTGAAGGTTTTTTATTTCTTTTTGTGATAGTGTTGACTGTTTTAAATGGATATTTAATGTTATGTTTTTTAGTATATGTTTCAAGGCATGTGAAAAATAAAATATTTTTTTTATTTTTTTTACAAACTTAAAATGTTTTTCTTAAATTTTAAAAATGTTTTCTCCAAAAGTTTTAAAAAACCAATTTCTTTTTTCTCTATTTTCATCATAGAAAAATTCATTTCCCAAGTAATTTTTATTTATTTCAAAATTATTTTGGATTTTAGAAATATCATTTTTTATGAAAATATTGAATTTTGTCAAAATTTTATTCTTATCATATGTTTTATCAAAACCATTTTCTTTTTCTAAAACGTTTAATTCATTTTCTCTGTCAACGTTTTCTGTTATAACTGAAGGTGTTGGAGAGGTTGGTTATGAATCAATTTGGTTTTCTTCTTCCGTTTGAGAACGTGTATAGACTGGTTGTGAGATTGTTTCTCCCAATTCTTTATTTTTCAGAGAGGTTGTTGGAATATCTGAGATCGAATACCTTGGAGGTTTTATTGGGTTTTTATCATGAAGATTTATGATGGACGGTAATTTTGAGATCTTTCCTAGATTTATATATTCAGAGGATGTCGTTGATGTATCCGAAAATCTGAAGTTATAAAATAGTCTATCAAAACTTATTTTTACATTACCATCTGTATATTGTGTTATTTGTTTTATTCTGGTACTTGGTTCTGGAATGTCATTGTTTAGTTTAGGTTGAACTGCTCATTCCAGCATCCAGTCTTCTGGAAGGGTTATTTCTTCCCATCTGATAGGTTTTGGAATAACCAAGTTGGATTTTGTGATATGGGTTTGGAGAAGAAGAGTTTCTCATTTTTTGTGTTGGATTTTATGTTTTGAGTCGAAGGCTGTTGTCATGCCTTTATAATATATTTTATATATTAGAGCGATCGGAATTGATCCCTTTATCATATCATAATTATGTATCTTAACTTGTAAAATCAAGAATTTCAATATATTTTTATCATTCAAAAAAATTGTAAAATTTGGGAAACAGTCGAAGGAGACTGGACCCTTATACTGAGAAGTTATTATGTCTGGTATCCCTAAGAGTTACCAGTGTTTAAATCTTCTCTTGTTAATGGTCTAAGACCGATTTGAACTAATCCGATATGGACATATTTATATCCTTTGGACATATGTTTTTCTAAAAATTTTTTGGAAAATAGCTGTATAGTTTCAAAAGATTTTAAAAGTTGAATATTTCTTTTTTCGATTTTAATGGTATAATTTGTTTTAAAGAAATTTATTTTGGGTGTTTTGTATATCTGGTCTATACTTATTTTGGGTATCTCTTATTCATCTATTCATTTTTCAAAATTTTCAATTGTTATTATTATATTTTTAGTTTTTGAAGAATTTGACATAGAACTCGAAAAGTTAGTAGTTTTACAGAATATAGGATTCATCGTTTTAATTCTGCACTGTAAATCTAAATATATACCTACGGAATACCGGGAGTTGGGGCAAAGGGGAGTTGGGGTTTAGGTGCAACCAAAAAGAAAAAGGAAAAACAGTAGAAGTGAACCAAATACCTAAGGATGGAGAATAAAAAAAAAGAATATTGGAACTTAAAAATTCTTCTGAAGTGCCAATATCTTTTGTTCATTACAAAACAGGACAGTTAACTCTTGCCAACTTAAACGTTGTTGACGATGATTAAATTTTCCTGGGGATTGAAGTCTGATAATGCAAAACATTGGGTGAAAATTCGTACCAGGAATCAAAGAATATGAGTGGCTGATATATCATAATTTTTAATGTTTGATTGGTTGTTAAAGAATATTTTATTGCCAAACAAAAGAATTACCTAATACGATCATTTCATTCCCTAAAATGTAAAAGAGTTCATGCAAAGATTAATGTGTTTTGAGTAAATTTTCACAGCATGAAAAGATAGTGTTCTAATGAACTTATTTTGTAATGAATGATTATGTAATATGGTGAATTTAATGACCTATTGCAAAATTTTGACCAACTTGTTGAATTCTTTTCCTCATTTGTGGAAATCCAGCAGTCCCTTTAGTTTGCCAAACAAAAGAATTACCTAATGCAATCAATTCATTCCCTAAATAGTAAAGGAGTTCATGCTATGATTAATGTGTTTCTAATAAATTTTCTCAGCTTGAAAAGATAATGTTTCTAATGAACTGATTTTGTAATGAAAGATTATGTAATATGGTGAATTTAATGACCTATTGCAAAATTTTGAACAACTTGTTGAATTCTTTTCTTCATTTGTGGAAACTCTGCAGTCCCTTTAATTTAGAAAGGAAAGCAAAATCAGGCATAAAATTGTTTAGGAAGGATTGTATTTCCAATATCTTTGGGAAATGGATCAGTTCAGTGAAGAGTAGAATGCTGCTTTTGTTATTTTCAAAATCACCTGTCCCCTGGATATTCAAAATGAGTTATCGACAGGAAAACAATCAGCTGTTACGGTGTGAAACCTAAAGGGTTCTACAAGCCAAGTTCCAATATTTTGGTTGTGTGGCTTACACATTGGGACCTTTATTTACTCTAGTTTTCTTGAGCTAATGGTGTTTTATTGAATACTTTTCAACTTCTGTGATTATCATCAGAAGCCATGACTAATTGTTTTTCTTCTTTTTATTCAAAGAATTAAGAAAGTAAGAAAATTTTTATTGACATGTTGAAAACATTCTACTGAGCTTTGAATTCTGACTTTTGCTCTTCCATTTTTTTTTGGTAGCTATGCAAAGTTCTCGGGCTGACTGGCATCGATCTGTTTACACCATCTGATGTTGTGGAGAAAAGAGACATTCGAAGAGTTTGTCTGTGCATTCGCTTGTTGTCAAAGAAGGCTAGATCCAAGCATTTGAATGTATGAACTATTTCTCAATATAATTGTCATTGATAATTAGTTCAATTTTCTTTGGCCTGGTTTGAGTACTTTTTCATTTTTTTTGTTCAAGTTGGAGCAGAGACAAGTGTGAAGTTGAACCCCTGACCTTGTCAAGAAGCCGTAGGACCATCTAATTGAACAACGGGCCAAGCTGGTTTCCGTTGGCAATCTTGTTCCAGATTAATTTCTCTAATTCTAGAGAATGACATTGCAACCTCTGTTGCAGTTTCCAGACTTTGATATTGTCACTTACACCATATAGCCATGCCAACGAATATGGTTGGAGGCATTCGAAGGAGATTAGAGCTGTCACAATGCAGCCTCTAATTACTTCTGGTTGTGATGGACAGAACAATTTAAGGATTAAATTACATAAGGTATGCCACCATAGAGACACCTGATGTAAAATGTCCGTAACATGAATTACAATTTTAAATATCATGTCTATGTTTACAAGATGTAAACAATGGCATTGCACTTTTTCTTTTGAGCTCCTTCTCTCTCATACCTGACTGGTTAGCAATATTTCATCTGTTGTAGAATAATTCAGTAGAAGACTTATGCAGAGATTATGATCCAAATTGTGAAGCTGCCGGCATTGCAGAGAGCTATGATGTAGCAGTTCCTTCAAACAGCCTCTCGGTAACTAGTTCTTATGATGATGAATCAAATGCTGAAGATTCATCAGAAGTTTCTTCAGCATTTGCCAAAACTTACTCTCCATTAGAAGAGCTATGTAAGAGAGACACTTGCCACCAAGATACTGTTAAGGATACAGTCAGACAACCAAGAAAATACAATTCCCCAAAATCAGGGCGGTTTCTTTCCTCTGGTTGTGTGAAGAATGATGTCAGTTGACCTCTTCTTTGTGTTGATTCTGCCTTAAAGTTAAATGATACGATTTTTCATTTGAGTGATGAATTTAGAAATTCTCATGAAACTGGTGCTGAGAGGTGCATCCTTTGTGATCTTGATCCTGGATATGTTTCTCCAGTTGTGAGGAACTCGATTGGTGTGAATTCTGAGAGTGGCAATATTTCCCAGTTGTCAATCTCAGAATATTTTGGCCACAGAAGTGACATTGATCTGTTTGATGGAAATGATGGGATACATGAGGTATCAAGGACTACTTCTTCCTATGGTTCAAATTCAATTTCTTATACGAATGGATTTTTGAGGGGTCCGAATGACTTTGAAGGGTGGAAGTATCCTCCACAGCCAGCATTGGCTCCGCGTCGTGTAAAGTGATGAATTTGGATTTCGAAGATCAATCTGATTTTGAGGAGGACATTGACAGATACAACACTCAGTTTAACGCCTTATGCTGATGAACCAATGTTAGACATGAAAGTTGAGGATGTTGGCTCCTGTAACAGGCCTCACCCACCTTACATAAGAATGCAATCTTTGTCCATGAG
Organism: Dillenia suffruticosa; assembly: GCA_033439265.1. NCBI lineage: Eukaryota > Viridiplantae > Streptophyta > Magnoliopsida > Dilleniales > Dilleniaceae > Dillenia > Dillenia suffruticosa. The sequence continues at coordinate 9,260,138 of JAVTVX010000027.1, forward strand.
ATTTTCAAGCCATGTCCTTGCATCCAATGGTGGCATTAGCTGCTCTCAAGTAGTACCAAAATTTACGAATGTTGAAGAAGAATTTTTTTCCCACTAGATTGAATGGTGAAGACTCCTTGGCATGCATAAATCAAGACCAGAGTTATGGAGCATCCCTTGGCTGTCTTTGCTGCACTTACAAATCTAATGAGAAAATGGATCATGCAACTGGTAAAATACCTAATCGGACTGATGTTTATTGAATTTCTGCATTTATTGTTTTTTGTCCAATGGTTTGTACATTTCTGATAACTCCAGATGTCTAAGCATGCGTGGGTGCTAACAATGCAGTTACCAATGTAGGTGTGGGGTTATGCAGTACAACCATGGCAGAAAGAAAGCTTAACTCCGAAATGTGCGGTAACAATCATCTTCAGGATGCTTGTTTTGATTTTATGGGTGATGCATGCATGAATATGGCTGTTGACAAGACCGGGAATTGCCACAAGCTTGCAAGAGCAGGTGACACTGGTGTAACCCAGTGCACGAAGGCATTGTTTCAAAGAAGCAATGCTGCAAACAGACATAAAGCAGAGTTGGATGGCATGAACAATTTTGCCATTGACCATACTCCTGCGTGTCCTGCCTATCCTCAGAAGCAGAATTCAGAGAAGTATCCTTGCCCAGAGAACAGTGTTTCATATAGCATTAGTCAAGACTCACCGAAGAATTTATTACATTATATGCGTATGCGGAAGTGTATAAATTAAAAGTTCAGAATTTTGGTATAAATACCTCAATATGTAGAACTCCAATAAATCAACTGAAACCGCGTAATCCCTCGTACAGATGACTCGGTTAGGATGATGATCACGAAACGAACCACCACCACTATTTCATGACATTTTAATCCAATGTTCGGTGACCCAAATAACGGAAGAAATTTTTATATGCCAAAATTTCTCAAGCCCCAATCGAATTCTCACACAAGAGAATATGTGCTTTGTCTCTCTCTCTATTTTTCTCTTGGGAATCATAATCCCAAACATAATTCAATCTAGCCTTCATTTATTCTCAAAAGAAAGAAATCATTTTCTGTGAGGTGTTCATAATTTACGTACACACTCTCTTACCAAAAAGAGGGAGAGGAGACCTAGTTTGGAATTGGGAGTTACTTGGGTGGTTGTCTCTAGAAATAAGATAACCACCCATTATTTAAATGTCCATGTCCACATGGGCATAAACTTACATCTCCCACTTGCACACGAAAGTATTTTACTTCCGTTACAAAATCATAACTCATGCGATCTACTATATCACCCTATTAGACTTTCATACAGGGTTGGACGTCGTACGACCGGCGAGTACACCTACAAGCAAAGACTTCTCGATACACTTGTTAGAATGATCGAGAAGCCATCGTTAGTATAAAAAAGAACTCGCTGTTCCCCAAACTCAACGCAATTATATCCATCGAGTCACTTTTCTCATTGAAAGTGATCATCAATTATTTACTTGACTGTATATTTATTATTATGTTTGAATCCCAAAATGGATTAATATAACAGATTAACCGGTGAATACAACACCATGATATAATACTGATTGGTCTTCTTTCCATATTACTAACTTTCAATTTCATCTTAGCTGCTTTTCTAGACATATACCGCCAAACCGAATCAACCATGGTTTCTTGGTAACATGTTAAAGTAGCAACACCAAATAAAATCTCAAAAGACAGACGAAAGTCATAAGGGTACAAGAGATCCTATCCAATGGATTTCGGGTCTCACACAGTGGGAACGAGGATCTTTAATCATACTATCGTCTCAAATAATAGGTCCCACTATTCCTTGGTCGTCTTATCACACATGGTATGAAACACGTGCTACAGTGTTATTCCCCATCTCTCAAAAGGACATATGTCAGATTTATCTAACACTGTATAAGTATAGGTCTCAGTTTACATAAGACTTTACCCCAGAGATCTCAGAGAGACTATTTCAGAGACGGTATCACTTAACGCAAGTGATATCTGAGATCTCAATCTGGCTATTCACTGGCAACATGGATGTGGGTATGTCTATGTCGGTCATGTCGCATATGACCTCATCCTTAACACACATCAGAGCGACTTATGTTCTACTAGGGCCACTCTCAAATCCTCTTACTACTAGAAATCATCTCATCTTTGCTCACTCAGAACTGGAGGTGGTCACTCGTGTGAGAAAGTCGACCATGTCTGCCTACATATCTTTTATCATAACTTACTACAGAATAAATGACAATCAACTAGTGCAACAAATAAAACTTGTGACTGTATAATGCATATATATCATATATATCAATAAGTATCACAATCAGTACATAGTGAGAAATGTTAAATTACATGTAAAACCAATGATTTCGTATCTCTTACAGAGGAATCTTTCACAATGGGTTTGATAAAGGGATCAGTCAGCATGCTGTATAAAAATATACTTAATCATCACTACACCATTCTCAGTGATATCTCTCATATAATAGTATCTGGTATCAATTTGTTTGGTTTTACTGTAATACTTAGGGTTTCAGTTGTAGGCAATGCCGACCTAATTATCACTAAAAATCATTACTGGCCTCCCACTTTTTGCTACAACCCCTAAGTCATCCAGAAATCTCCGAAACCAAACACTCTCTTGAACTGCCACTGAGCATACCACAATCTCACTTTCTATCGTAGATAGAGATACACAGATTTGTTTCTTGCTTTTTCAAGACATGGTACCATTTATTGAGCAAGACAACAAAAACTGAAATCGATTTGTATCTATCCAGACTGCCACCTCAATCGGCATCTGAATATCCAATGAAACGCAAATCACTTCTTCCATAACACAAGGAGAGGTTCACAATTCCTTCAGATATTTCAGAATCCTTTTCATTGCTCTCTAGTGATCCCTTCCAGGATTCAATTGATACCTTCTCACCAGATCGACTGTAAGAAAAATATCTGGTCGTGTATGTCTTATCACATATACTAGACTACACATTGCATTGACATAAGAGATTCTACTCAACTCCCTTATTTCTTCCTAAGTTATAGATTCAGGTCTTCGCTTTTAGCGATAATAGTATCTAATGGGTTGTATTCGTTCATCTCGAATGCTCAACAATCTTCATGATGTAGCACTTTTGTTAAACAGTCAATATCTTTTTCGAGCGATCCCTCTAGATCTTTACTCCAAGAATGAACTAAGTCTTACCTATATTTTTCATGTTAGAACTCGACAATAATCATGTCTCAATGGTCATTAGAGACTCCTGTTATTCCAAACCAACAGAATGTCACGCACATATAAGAACATGATCATTAAAGAGTTATCGAAATGTATCAGATAGACACAACGATCCTCTTTGATCATTATAACATCATAAGATATCACCTCCTCATGAAATCTCAGATACCACTGTCTAGATGAGTGTTTAGATTGTATGTTGACTTCTAAAGTCAACAGACCTTATCCACCTGATTTACTAGAATAAACTCAGAGGGATATTCCATGTAGATCGCCTCATCAGACTTCCGTTATGGAAAGTGACCTTTACGTCCATCTGATGTAACTCCGAATCCATGCTCATGACAATAGCTAAAAGATGAACGGATTGAGATAAATTGAACTACGATTTCTCTGTAGTCCACCCCTCAGTCTAAATGTAACCTTTGGTTACTAGACAGATCTTATAACTCTTTATTGATCTGTCAACATTTCTTTTAATCTTGAAAATCTACTTGTTCCCAATAGTCTTTTTGCCCTTAAGCAAACTAACTAGATTCCAGATCCCGTTGATTCTCATCAACTCCTTCTCTTCATCTATGACCTTCAACAAATGGTTCTCCACAGAACTCTCGAGAGCCTTTTAGACCATTTTAGATTTCTCATCATTCTCTATAATTACAATGAGGGGCTCACCCTCAAACGGGAAGCGACATTTAAAAACGTGCCCTCAATATTTCTACGAGGAGAGAGAACCTCTTCACCTTTAGATGGATTGCGCCCACTAGGATCAAAATCCACAATTGGTTCTTGTGTCCCACCGTTGGGGTCACCTACTCCACTAGGCTCATCCATCTAATAGAAGGAAAAGTCTCAATGGATTTCACCTCTTAATGGATCGCTCCCAGTGGGACGAAAATCCATAATGAATTCTTGTATCCAACCACGGGACTCACTTGAGTCACTAGATTCATCATCTTATAGAATGTAAAGTCCTAATTGACTTCACCTCTCTTAGAGAAATCACCTTTAAGGAGTGTGATATACGAGACTCAATCTCAGTAACTATGCCGTTAATATGCTTACTTAAGATCACATACCCCTTAGAGTATTTTGAATATCTTATTAAAGATATATTTCTTTTCTCACGGGCCTAACTCACCGTGTGGATGCGAGAAATCGTGATCATACGTGGCACATCCCCATAAGCTCAAGTGGTTAAGGTCAGGCTGCATCCTTGTCCAAATCTCATATGGGGTACTGACTGTGGATTTTGATGGGACACCGTTAAGAACGTAGGTTGCAGTCAATAAATCATCTCCCCAATTGGAGATAAACAAATTGATCTGCGTCATCATAGTCCTCAACATCTCCAACAAACTCATATTCCTTCTCTCGCTACTTTATTTTGCTAAAGAGTAGTAAGAATAATCAGATGTCTCGTAATTCCCTTTTTGAAAGAGAGCTCTCTAAATTGTTCAGACAAATACTCGCGCTATCGATCGGTTTTTAGAGTCTTCACTCTCAAAACTAACTGATTCTCAATTTCGCTAATAAATCATCTGAAATATTCCAATATCTTAGACTTTTGTAAGACCGGATAAACGTAACTAAAACGCGTGTAATTATTTATGAACGGAATAAAGCACACGCTCTATTTCAGAGCTTTTATGCTCACAGGCTATAGATATTAGAGTCGACCAATTGTAATAGAGTCTTAGCTCTCATTGTCTTACCAAATGGTTTTCTTGTCATTTTGCAAATTAGGCAAAAATTCACATATAGGCAACTCAACCCTAGTTAGCAGGTCCAACAGACCACTTGCTGCTAACCAGTTCAACTTCTCTTGCCCTATGGATCCAAATCTTCTATACCATACATTTACATCATCTACGCAATCGAATGTAAGGGCAATAGAAGAATAACAAAAAATACCATTAAAAGGAATAACATATAGTGCATACAGTCCATTAAGCACAAAACCAGAATAAATGAAAGAAATGTTGTAACTAATAAAAAACATTAGAGTTTCCAAGAGTCAAAACATATCCTCGGTAATATAAACAAAGTACAAAAATTAAGTTTCGTCAAACATACAGAACTGTAGGGAACGTCATTTAAATACAAAGTTTGGCCACATTACAACTCCAACTTGCAAGTGTGAATCCCTCTGTTAATGACAAATGATCCGTTCCTCACGTAAATCCTCCTAACCTGAGGATTCATTTGGCGGAACTCTACGTACGCGCTTCTGTCTTGAGTTACGTGGTTGATGACTCTTGAGTCTACTATCCACTAAGTAGAGAAATCAGTGAGTATCACAGTAGATAGCACAAATCTTAAACCACATAATGAAGAAGGACATTCTTTCTGCTCATTACACTTACGAGCGAAATAACCAATTCTACTATAGATGTAGCATTTCACATTGGTTTTACAAAAATTCTTCTTCTTGTGCTTTTGTACTTTACTGTCAGATTCTCAGATGGTTTATTTCTTCAACGCACAATAGACTTCATTGTTCCGTCTATGCTGAGGTGTGGTAACCTCCCTGGGCCCTACCATCTTATATCTCAGAATATTCATATAAATTTTGTTTATTGAGAATAAACTGAATCTATTGATGTAAAATCTTACATTTGACATCATTCGGTTTATCATTTTTGCAAAGATCTATTACGATAGTTTCTATGTAGTTAAAAAGATTTTAATGACTTATTGACGCTTATTCTCACATTTTGTGTACCTTTTGAATCAACAAATTCTAAATGATTCGAGTATAGACCCAAATTTGAGTGTATGAGTCAACGGATATCATACATCATAAACAGAAATCGTATCTTACTATTCGGAGTTGGATTCGGTACAAAAAAATCCACAAAAAATCACAAATGTGAATTTGGAACCCTCAAGAAATTGGAAAAATCCAATTTAGAGCAGCCGGATTGGTTGCCCAGAGTTCCACCAGCCGCCACGTGTTGGAAGCGGCATCTCACTTGTCTGCACACTCTAGTTGTGTACTGGCACACGCGCAGCTGTTGCATTAAGTAAACGTGTGTGTATATATATATATATATATCGGATGAGATAACCCTTGAGCATAGCACTAAGCTGTAGCCTGGTGGTCTGGGGCCTAAAGAAAAGACACACCATCTCAGGCTCGAAGGCGGGCAGTTTCCTTTTTTTTATTTTTATTTTGAGTGGAGTGTGCATTTCTCAGCACACTACCGTGCGGTAGCCTGGTGGTCCGGGCTCTTAAGGAAAATGACACGCCAGTCTCAGGTTCGAAGGTTCGCGGTTTCATTTGGGCCCTTATTTTGATATGGGTTAGAACTGACCCAGTCCGCTAGAGTTGTAACCAGGCCGGGCCGGGCCGGTCCTCCATCACATTGGAAATCAGATTGCTACGCTTATAATTTAATTTTGAGTTGCCATGTATGCGAGAGAGCGAGGAAAGAGGAGTAGACTTCAAAATGTTTATAACTTCATAAGTTATTTTGATAGAAGTATATGTACAATTATGATTATGTTTTATATTCAAAACAAGTTTAGAAAAAGTTGGCTTTCCTGATGTTGAATGAATAATGAGAGATATGAATTGGTTGATTGAGTTTTATGTGACATGTAACAAATTATCAGTAACTTTAAAATCAAATTGTGTAAAAGTGTACAAATACTAACCTAATGTTCCTACAACTTCCATTACCGTAATTTGGCGAGTAAACATTACCAGCCAATAGTGCACATGCATCCGAAGGCAAAAAGTTTCAATTATTTAACACATTTACGGTGCCACCAACCACTTTATTTTATAGCCCCTGCCATCTTCTCGCCTCCTATCAAAACCTTATGCCCCACAATTCTTAAAATTCTGCTGAAGTTTACAAGAGTCCAATACTAATCACAAACAATATTAGCAAAAAATTGACATTATTTCTCCAAATGGAAGAGCTTTTATATGGCAAGTGTTTGGAAACAAGAAAGCTACACATGTGGTTTAATTTTGAACTACTATGTGTGCGAGATAGAGAGTGAGTAGACTTCAAAATGTTTATGGTTTTATATATTATTTTGATAAAAGTATATGTACATTTAAGATAGTGCTTTAATTTAAAAATTAGTTTAGAAAAAGTTGGCTTTCCGTACGTTAAATGAATAATGTACTATATGAATTGGATGATTGAGTTTTATGTCACATGTAATAAAATTATCAGTAACTTTAAAATCAAATTGGGTAAAAGAGCATAAATACTAACCCAATTTTCCTACCCGTCCCTGTACCGTAATTTGGCCACTTGAAATACTGTCAGCCAATAGTGCACATGCATTCGAAGGCAAAAAGCTACAACCGTTTAACATATTTATAAACCTCACAACCATTTAAAGTTAGCCCTTGCCATTTACTTGTCTCTTGTCAGAATCTTATGATCCACAATTTCTAAAATTTTGAGAAAGTTTACAAGAGTTCGATATTGATTACAAACAAAATTAGAAAATAATTGACATTATTTGTGCAAATGAAAGAGGTTTTATATGGTAAGCGTTTGGAAACCAGAGAGATATGCGTATGGTGTAATTTTGAACCATTGTATGTGAGAGAGAGAGAGTGAGAAAGAGAGAGAGCAAAAGAGGAGTAGGATTCAAAATGTTTATGACTTTATATGTCTTTTTTTTTTTTTGAATAAAAGTGTTTGTACATTTAAGATCGTGCCTTAAATTCAAAACAAATTTAGAAAAAGCTGGCTTTCCGCACATGGAATGAAAAATGTGCGATATGAATTAGTTTATTGAGTTTTATGTGACTTGCAGCAAATTATCATTAACTTTAAAATCAAATCGGGTAAAAGAGCACAAACACTAACATAATATTCCAACCACTTTATATTCCATAATTTGATTACTTTAAATACTACTAGCCAATAGTGCACATGCATCCAAAGGAAGAAAACTACATCCGGTTAACATATTTATAGTCCCCACAGCCACTTTAAGTTATGGTCCTTGCCAGTTGCTTGTCCCGTGTCAAAATCTTAGGACTCACAATTCTTAAAGTTTTGTGAAAGTTTATAGGAGTCTGATTCTGATCACAAACAAAATTAATAAAACGTTAATATTATTTGTACAAATAGAAGAGGTTTTATATGTTAAGTGTTTGGAAATCAAAAAACTACGCGTATGATTTAATTTTGAATTGCTGTATGTACGAGAGAGTGAGTGAAAAAGGACTAGGCTTCAAAATGTTTATGCCTTAAATGTTATTTTGATATAAGCATATGTATAGTTAAAATTGTGCTTTAAATTGAAAACCAGTTTAGAAAAAGCTGGCTTTCTAAATGTTGAATGAATAATTTGAGATAAGATTTCATTGATTGAGTTTTATGTGACTTGTAGCAAATTATCAATAACTTTAAAAATCAAATAGGGTAAAAAAACACAAACACTAACCTAATGTTCCTACCACTCCCAATACCATAGTTTGGCCACTTTAAATACTAACAGCCAATACTGCACATGCAACCGAAGGTAAAAAGCAACAACTATTTAGCACATTTATAGCCACCACCACTTTAAGTTATGGCCTTGCCATTTGCTTGCCTCCAATCAAAATCTTATATCCCACAATTCTTAAAATTTTGAAAAAGTTTGCAAGAGTTCGATGCTGGTCACAAACAAAATTAGCAAAAAGTTAACATGATTTGTGCAAATCGAAAAGATTTTATATGGCAAGTGTTTGGACACCAGAAAACTACGCATATAACTTAGTTTTGAAATGTTGTGTGTGGAAGAGAGAGCAAAAAGGGAGTATGCTTCAACGTGTTTATGGGTTTATATATTATTTTGATAAAAGTGTATGCATAGTTAAAATTGTGTTTTAAATTCAAAACTAGTTTAGAAAAATCTGTCTTTCCACATGTTGAATGAATAACATGAGATGTGAATTGTTTGATTAACTTTTATGTGACATGTAGCAAATTATTAGTAACTTTAAAATCAAATTGCGTAAAAGGGTATAAATACTAACCTAATGTTCCTACCATTCCCTGTATCGTAATTTGACCATTTTAAATATTAATGGCCAATGATGCATATGCATCCGAAGGTGAAAAGCTACAACTGTTTAACACATTTATAGCCCCCACAACCATTTTAAATTATGACCCTTGCTATCTACTTGCCTCCTGTCAAAATCTTATGATCCATGATTCTTAAAATTTTGAGAAAGTTTACAAGAGTCTTAGCAAAAAGCTGTCATTATTTTTACTAATGGAAGAGGTTTTATATGGTAAGTGTTTGGAAACAAGAAATCTATGCGTATAATTTAATTTTAAACTATTGTGTGCGAGAGAGAGCAAAAGAAGAGTAGACTTCAAAATATTTATGGTTTTATATGTTATTTTGATAAAAGTGTACGTACAGTGAAGATTGTGCATTAAATTCAAAACTATTTTAGAAAAATCTAGCTTCCGCACGATGAATGAATAATGTGAGATTTGAATTGGTTGATTGAGTTTATGTGACATGCAACAAATTATCAATAACTTTAAAATCAAATTAGGTAAAAGAGTACAAATACTAACTTAATATTCCTACTACTCCCTGTACCGTAATTTGGCCACTTTAAATACTACCGGCCAATAATGTACATACTTCCGAAGGCAAAGAGTTACAACCATTTAATACATTTATAGCCCCAACAGCCACTTTAAGTTATGGCCCTTGACATCTACATGCCGCTTGTCAAAATCTTATGATCTACAATTCTTAAAATTCAAAACTATTTGTGCAAATGGATTAGGTTTTATATGGTAAGTTTTTGAAAACCAGAAAGCTATGTTTATGGATTAATTTTGAATGTGCGAGAGAGAAAGAGCAAAGGAAGAGTAGGTTTCAAAATGGTTATGGCTTTATATGTTATTTTGATAGAAGTGTATGTACAATTAAGATTGTTTTTTAAATTGAAAACTAGTTTGGAAAAGTTGGCTTTCCTGATATTAAATGAATATTGTGAGATATCAATTGGTTGATTGGGTTTTATGTGACATGTAGCAAATTATCAGTAATATTAAAATCAAATTGGGTAAAAGAATACAAACACTAACGTAATATTCCTACCACTCCCTATATCATTATTTGGCCAATTTAAATACTACAAGCCATTAGTGCATATGCATCCAAAGACAGATAGCTACAACCATTTAACACATTTACAACCCCCACAACCACGTTATTTTATCACTCTTGCCATCGGCTTGCTTCCTGTCAAAATCTTATGATCCACAATTCTTAAAATTCTGCTAAACTTTACAAGAGTCCGATACTAATCAGAAATAAAATTAGCAGAAAACTGATATTATTTTTGCAAATGGAAGAGGTTTTGCATGGTAAGTGTTTGGAAACCTGAAAACTAGACATATGGTTTAATTTTAAACTGTTGTGTGTGTAAGAAAAAGAACGAAAGAGAAGTAGGCTTCGAAATGTTTATGACTTTATATGTTGTTTTGATAAAAGTATATGTACAGTTAAGATAGTATTTTAAATTCAAAACTAGTTTAGAAAAATTTGGCTTTCCACATGTTGAATGGATATTGTGTTATATGAATTGGTTGATTGACTTTTATGTGTGATGCAACAACTTATCAGTAACTTTAAAATCAAATTTGGTAAAAGAGTACAAACACTAACTTAGTATTCTTATCCCTCCCTATACTGTAATTGGGCCACTTTAAACACTACCGGCCAATAGTGCACATGCATCCAAAGGCAAAAAGTTACCATCATTTAACAAATTTACAGCCCTCACAACCATTTTTAAGATATCCCTTGCCTTATGCTTGCCTCCAATCAAAATCTTATCATCCACAATTCTTAAAATTTTGATAAAGTTTACAAAAGTAAAATTAGCAAAAAGTTGACATTATTTGTGCAAATGAAAAAGGTTTTATATGATAAGCGTTTGGAATCCAGAAAACTTCGCATATGGTTTAATTTTGAACTGTGGTATGTGAGTGAGAGAGAGAGAGAGAAAGAGAGAGAGAGCAAAAGAGATATAGACTTTAAAATGCTTATGACTTTATATGTTATTATGACAAAAGTGTATAGAGTTTTAAGATTATGCTTTAAATTCAAAACAGGTTTAGAAAAAACTGGCTTTCTGCATGTTGAATGAAAAATGTGAGATATGAATTAGTAGATTGAGATTTATGTGTTATATGGCAAATTATCGGTAACTTTAAAATCGAATTAGTTAAAAGAGCACAAATACTAATATAATATTTCTATCACTCCCTATACCGTAATTTGGCTACTTTAAATGCTTCCAGCCAATAGTGCATATGCATTCGAAGGCAAAAAGTTACAACCATTTACGACATTTAAAGTCCTTATAACCGCTTTAAGTTATGGCGCTTGACATCTATTTGCATCCTGTCATAATCTTATAACCCACAATTCATAAAATTTTTAAAAGTTTAAAAGAGTCTGATGCTGATCACCAAAAAAATTAGCAAAAAACATTATTTGTGCAAATGGAAGAGGTATAATATGGTAAGTTTTTGGAAACCAGAAAGCTATGCGTATGATTTAATTTTGAACTACTGTGTGTATGAGAGAGAGAGAGCAAAAAAGGAGTAGGCTTCGAAATATTTATAGCTTTATATGTTGTTTTGATATAAGTGTATGTACAGTTAAGATTGTGCTTTAAATATAAAACTAAATTAGAAAAAATTGGCATTCTGGATGTTGAAAGAATAATTTGTGATAAGAATTAGTTGATTGAGTTTTATGAGACATATAGCAAATTATTAGTAACTTTAAAATCAAATGAGGCAGAAAAGCACACAAACTTAACTCATATTCCTACCACTTCCTTTACCATAATTTGGCTAGTTTAAATACTACCGGCCAATAGTGCACATGCATTTGAAGGCAAAAAGTTACAACTATTTAACACATTTATAGCCCTTACAACTAGTTTAAGCTATGGCCATTGCCATCTGTTTGCCCTCTGTCAAAATCTTATCATCCACAACTTTTAAAATTTTACAAAAATTTACAAGTGTTCGATGCTGATCACAAACAAAATTAGCAAAAAGTTGACATTATTTGAACAAATGGAACAAGTTTTATATGGTAATTTTTTGGAAATCAGAAAAATACGCATATGGTTTAATTTTGAACTATTGTGTGAGACAGAGAGCGAAAAAGAAGTATGCTTCAAAATGTTTATGATTTTATATGTTATTTTGATAAAAGTATATATACAGTTAAGATTGTATTTTAAATTCAAAACTAGTTTAGAAAAAGCTATCTTTTTGCAGGTTGAATAAATAATATGAGATATGAATTGGTTGATTGAGTTTTGTATGACATGTAACAAATTATTAGTAACTTTAAAATCAAATTGGATAAAAGAGTACAAACACAAAATAATGTTCCTATCACTCCCTATACCAAATATTGCCATCTAATAGTGCACATGCATCCGAAGGCGAAATGCTACAATCTTTAACACATTTACAGCCCCCACAATCACTTTTAGTTATTTGTGTAAATGGAAGAAGTTTTATATGGTAAGTGCTTGGAAACAAGAAAGCTATACATATGGTTTAATTTTGAATTATTATGTGTGTGTAAGAGAGAGAGCAAAAGAGGAGTAGGTTTCAAATGTTTATGGCTTTATTTGTTATTTTGATAAAAGTGTATGTACAGTTAAGATAGTGTTTTAAATTAGAAACTAGTTTAGAAAAAATTGGCTTCCGCATTAGGAATGAATGATGTAAGATATGAATGTTAAATTGCATGATGATCTTAATGCATGCTTCTAATACAAAAAATGAGCCAAAATAAAGTAGAAACAAAAAAATGGATTTGGGTTATCTCTGACCATGCTCTTTTTCTTCGCCTCTGACGACTATAAAAGTCTTTGCATGTGCAGAAATTCTTTTAAATTCTCAAATTCACTTAATAGATGATGTAGAGTCACGAATTTTGGATTTAAAGATCTTCTGTTTTGGAAAAGGGTAGACAATCATACAGCATTCAAACCACTTAATTATCATTGGAAATTAATGCTAGACATATTAAAGAAGAATTTAAATCAATCCAAAATATGGGAATGTGGTCAAGGTTTGCATGGGCCACAAAATTCCGGTCAATTTTTGTCACATGCATTCCTAATTCAAAAATCTTTCATTTTGATCCATATTTATTCCCTTTCAGTTATATTTTTTCCTATTTAATTTGATTCCCTTATGATTTTTGGTATTGAATTCAATTTATTCTTTAATTTTGAATTCAAAATTCTAACATTCTCCTACTTGACCCAACAAATAATTTGAAAACATTTATAAGTTATAATTTTATGAAAATAGAACACATGAATCATGACAGTAAATCCCCTAGAATCGAGTATTACCTTGTGTAGCACGATATATTCTATTTTCTAATCTTATAGTGATATTTATTTTATGAATAAATTCTATATTTATTTAAAATCCATTCTTATGAATTTATCTCAAAACCAAATATACGCATAATTTTATTGAGAAAAATTTAAATCAGAGTTTCATTTATACAAGGTCTTAAGCCCATATTTAAAATATGATCATTGAATTTATTTGGAGGCATGCCTTTAGCCAAGAGATTGGCCAACATATAATCAATACTAATGTATTGGATTACAACCCAGTTTTCTAATACACGTTCCATAATGGCTAAATATTTTATGCCGATATGTTTATTTTGACTATCACTCTTATTATTTTTAGCAAAATATACAATAATTGAATTGTCACAATATACACATAATGGTTTATATACAATTGCTAAAATCCTAAATCTAGATATGAAACTCTTTAGTCACATCGCTTGTGATGTAGTTTCAAAAATCACCACGACCTCAGCTCTCGTTGTGGAGGTCACAATCAATATCTGCTTAGTACTCATCCATGACACATCTCCACTAGCAAGCATAAAGATATATCCCGATGTTGATTTCCAAGAGTCAACACGGCCGGCAAAATCCGAATCTGAGTATCCGGCCACTTCCAAACTGTAGATTCTTTTGTATGTAAACATATAGTCCTTGACGACTTGTAAATATTTTAACACCTTCTTTGCAGCCTTCCAATGTTCCAAACTTGGATTATTCTTATATCTCTTTAACATCCCCACTGTATATATTATGCTAGGCCTTGTGCAGACTTGTGTATACATAAAATTTTCAACCACAGAAAAATATGAGATGCTAGCAATCTATTCCCTTTCTAGATCTATCTTGGGGCATTGGTCTACACTAACCCTATCTCTTTTGACAAATGGAGGTACACTAGATGAATAATTTTCCATTCTGTATCTCTTAAGAGCCTTCATTATATAGGTTTCTTTAGATAGTTTCAAAACTTTATGAGATTTATTTTGATGTATCTTTATACCAATGACATAAAATGTATCATCTAAATCTTTTATTTCAAAGGTTTTAGATAAAAATTGTTTCAGCTCGTATAACATTCCTTTGTCATTGATAGAAAGTAATATGCTATCCAGATATAAGATAAGAAAACAAAATTTGCTCCCACTAACCTTAAGCTATATACATTGTTCCACAATATTTTTTTCAAAACCAAATGAAGTATTGACGTTGTAGAATTTCAAATGCTATTGATGAGAGGCCTATTTTAATCCATGTATGGATTTTTTGAGTTTATATACCAAATGCTTACTATCACTAAAGGAGAATCCTTCAGATTGTGACATATAAATCTCTTACTCTAGTTCATCATTAAGGAATCTCGTTTTCATATTTTGTTACAATTCTAAGCCCAAATGTGCAACAAGTTCTAGTATGATGAGGAGGGAATTTTTCTTAGAAACTGGAGAGAATATCTCCAAGTAATCGATTCCCTCTCTTTGAGTGAACCCTTTAACAATGAGTTTGATTTTGTATTTCTCTATGTTGTCTAATAAGTTGGTCTTTGTCTTGAAGACCCACCTACAACAAATGGGTTTAGCCCTATTAGGCAACTATATAATATTCCAAACTCTGTTGCTCCTTATGGAGTTTATTTCACCCTTCATGGCGTCTAGCCATAAGCACAAATCCTTAGAGCTTATAACTTATGAAAACGTTTCCAGATCATTTATGACTCCAACATTATAGTCAAACTCTTGAGGTATGCTATATAATCACTAGATATGGCTAATTTTCTAACTCAGTTGGATTTTCTTAATGTTGGTTCAACATTCTCTGTAGGAGAAGATTGCCTAACTTGATCTAGGAGAAGACTATCCAACTTGAGGGACATTTTGTATGACAATCAACTTGGTACTTGAGCTGGGTGAGACACTTGATGGATCATTTCGGGAACCAAGTCCTGAAAATGATCACTTCCACTAACTAAGTCATTTGCTAGAAATTTAGCATTTTAAAGTTTCACAAACCTAGTGTGGTAGGATGGACAATAAAATCGGTAGATCTAGCAATCGAGTTTTCTGAGCCGAGCTTTACAAAGCTCAGGCTTGGCCTGTTTAAAATTTTATGGGCTTGAGCCCGGACCCAACTCGATAAAGCTTGAGTTTGAGCTCATTTAAACCAAAAAAAAAACCCTAGAAAGAGAGAGAAAGAGATTTAAACCTTTGTGTAGGTAGAGTGTATGCTGATGACGAGTGGCGTTCGGAGAAATCTCTATCTTCTCTCAAATTCTTGAGCCAATGTCTGCAAATCCCTCTCAAATTCTTGACCACTTCACTCAAACCCCCAAGAAATCTCTATCTTCCATTCAAAATCGTAACTCAATCTAGGGTTTGGAGAGTTGAGCCAATCAAAATAAAAAATATGGGCAAACTCAGAGTGTTTACCGACGATGAGTGGAGTCCAGAGACGGAGGAGCTAATTGGTACAGTGGCTATAGTCGAGGAGGATAAGCCAAAAGAGGTGAATGAGAAGAGATGTTGTAGTTGAAAAAAAAAACAATGGATATTTTTGGTTTCTTCATTTTTGGTTAAGAGAGAAACAGAGGGTAAAGAAAGAAAGAGATGTTCCTGCTATAAGGAAGAAGGGTGGGGTCCACGTGGAGAGATGTTTATGGTCACAGAGTGTTTAATAGTGCACTTCCTTTGGCCAATAAAATGATGTGCTTTGGTGGTGCACTTTCTTTGGCTAGAGTGTTCGTTTCTTTTTTTTTGGGTAGAAGAGAGTATTCATTTTTACAGGGTTAGGAACCTAATTTTGGCTCATATGCCTCTTTTCTATATGGGCCGAGCTTAGGCCGAGCTGACTAGTGTCCAAGCTCGGCCCGTAATTAAAACGGACCTAAATAATGGGCCTGAGCGTAACCTGGCCCTAAAATGGTCTGAACTCGGCCCTTTAAAATGGCCAAGCTTGGGTTGAGCTTGGGCCGGTTTGACCCAATTACTAGTCCTAAAGATCGATACCCTTTGATCTTATCGGTCTATCCGACAAAATATCCACTTACAGTACTTAGATCCGATTTCTTCTCTTGTGAATTCTAAACCTTTATCTCTACAGGGTGTCTCTAAATACATACATGTCGTAAATTAGGGTTCCAACCGTTGAATAACTCAAATGGTGTTTTGGTAATAGTATTGGTTGAAACCATGTTTAAGATGTATACTGCTATTTTAAGCATCTTGGTGTATAAGAACTAAGACATTTTGGAGCTAGCTATCATACTCCTAATCATATCAAGAAAGGTCATGTTCTGTTTTTTAGCTACTCCATTCCGATCAGATGAATCAGACATGGTGTATTAGTCAATAATTCCATTCTCTTGAAGGAATTTTGCAATGGAGTTGGTGCTTGTCCATTCTTTTTATACCTTCTAAAGTATTCTATACTTCTATCTGATCTCACAATCTTTATTTGCTTGTCCCATTGTTTTGCTACCTTTGCCTTGAAAACCTTAAAGGCTTTTAATGTTTCGTTCTTAGATCTAGGCAAGTAAATATACATATATCACGAGTAATCATCTATAAATGATATGAAGTATCTTCTGCTATATAAATCTAGAGTACAAATATCTGTATGTATGATTTCAACTAAATTGGAGCTCCTCCTATTGGTCTGCTTACCCATAATACAGTTCACATAAGTTTCAAAGTTGCTAAAATCCAGTGTATCAAGTACCCAATTCTTTACCAAAATTTTCAATCTTTTTATGGAGATACATCCCAATCTCATGTACCACAACATAGAAGGGTATTGCTTAATGACACATCTTTTAGTTCTTATATGTGTTGTGCTTAAATAGGCATTGTCTTGCAGATAAATACTGTAAAATCCATCCAACAATAGACCAAAACTAGTGACATTAGTATATAAAAATAATGTTATTTTATTATCAAGTTGGAAAAAATATTCATATTATACAAGTTTTGAAAATGAAATTAATTTTCTAGAAAATTTTCGTACAAAAAAAACTCTTTCCAATTTCAAAACATATTCGTTTACCAATATAAGTTCGCAATTTTCAATGACATTTACCCGTGAACTTATCTTGTTACCCGAATAGATGAGTTACTCATGATCCACCGATTTATTTGAATTTTGCAAACCCTGCAACTCATTTGTAATATGGATGGTATAACCAAAATCAATTCATTATATATCACAAGAAATCTTAATTATACTTGTTTCATAATAGATAAGTGAGATTTTTGTATCTTTAATCTTAAACCCCCGATGATATTTGATATAATTTTTCTTCATGTGCCCCTTCTTTTTACAGAAGAAACACTTGGACTCTTTCTTGATGTTCAAATTTGGGTTTGTGCCCTTTTGTATTGGTTTGGACTTGCCTTTCCTCTCTCCATGAACTGGCATATGTGCACTTATAGATCCCTCCTTAATTTCCATGAACAGCCTTCCATCTTCTTGTACATACGTGGGTATTAATTCATTGATCGATCATTTCTCTTTATGTGTATTGTAGAAGATTTTAAAGAGACCACAGGGCTGTAAGGGAGTGTTCAAAATAAAGTATATAAGGAAAGATTAAGACATTTCAACCTCTAAATTCTTTAGTTGAGCCACAATGTCTTATATCCACAGAATGTACTCATGCATACTTTGGACAGTAGTAAGCCTTAGGGATGTGAACTGTCTAATGAGAGTGTTAGTCAAAGTGCCACGCCCTGAACCGGGGTCGTGAGCAGTCGCCCGTTGTCCTGAATGTCTGCTGTATTTCTACAGAAAATCAGACAAAATCTCCCTATAAATCGGAGGTTTCCCATATACAATTAAACCTGTATATGCAAAATCAACCTGTAATTTAAACAAATGGTCATTCCGGCCTCTCCAAAATCAACAAACTCCATCTCCAAACTCCAGGACAGTGCAAGGCTTTACAATTTCCAACAATTCTAACCACAGACCTCTACTGCCCAATTAGAGCATGAGCAGCCGTTACACCGAGCGGATAGGGCTTATTAAAAGAAAAGTAGTAGCAGAGAAAAAATAAGAATATTTAGTAAAATTGTTAGTTAGCCAACAAATAGCATTACGATTTAGACAATACCCTATAGCCGGATGTTCAATAATCACTGAAAGTCTCAAACACAACAATGACATCACCCAAGCAGAAGGATTCACAATAGCTAGATACTGCATAGACATGGACTCCTTCAATCCAGAACAAGTAATTAATGGGTTCTCTTTTGACCCAATTAATTTACTCGAGATGGGACTACTTAGTGAAATAATTTTTGGCAGTCCAGCCCAATTGAAATATTTCCAGCCCAATAGTCATAAATATTGGAAGATAGCCCATTTAATCAGACATTGCTTCAGAAATGCTATTTGTTGGCTAACTAACAATTTTGCTAAATATTCTTATTTTTTCTCTGCTACTACTTTTCTTTTAATAAGCCCTATTGCATCTATAGGTACTGTCTCGAAATATTCAAATTGAAAACTCTCTCTCCTTTTCTCATAAATTTCTTTTTCCTATAATGCTCTCATTTTTTCATTTTCTTCCTTCAACTTTTCACATTCACTAATTATTTTTTGATTTTCCTCTCTAATCCTCACTATCTCATTTTTCAGATTTTGATTTTCACTTTTCAATGCTGAAACTACTGCTGGGGTAACTGGCTCGAATGATTGGCTAGCTGGATTTTGTCGATGATGTTTGGCTATGTAATGGTTGTTTAGTTTGGTATTAAGATATGAAAGATGATCTGCTAAGGCTATTATGCAATTATAAAAGAGTTTATGATGGTCTGCACTATTTCCTGACTTGCTACACTAGAAATTGTCTATAAGATATTTTTGAACTGTTCTGTGAAATATAGCACATGGGCGGCTACATTTGTTCCTTTTGGAGTTTCACAGTGGATGATGACTCAAAAGCAAAACTGACTCAAAGTTACAAAGGAAACCTCCATTAAAGAAAGCTGAGATTCCTTGTAAAAGGCTATAGTGACTAATCCATTGCTGCAGTGATTGCTTGTTCTATGTTGGTGTCGACAGACTGTGGGCTGATTGGGTCGACGTACATTGGTTCTTTAGCCTGATGATGTTGAAGTGGCGATGGTATGATCTGGAATAACATTTGGGCCTGGACTATTGCAAAATGATTGGCCAAATTTGGGTCATGAATTATGTATCCGGGCCATGGCATGGAAAATGGGCCTTGTCCATAAAACTTGAACCTGTCCAAATAGGAATAGAAACAAATATAGAGCTAACCTTGTAGAAGGATTAGATGATCTTGAAATAGTTAGTGTTAATTCAGACGAAACTGATCCCGAGATTTATGAAATTTTTGAAGATAGTAGTAGTAGTGGTGAACCAGAATATGATTTAGATGATGAAAAGACTTTAGAAATTTTAGATAAATTCAATGAAAAAATCTTTATGTTATCTTTAGAAACATATAAATGTAAAGAAATAAATCATGAGTTTATCTTAGGAAAAGGTCATTTAAGTACGACATGCTTACATTGTGGATATTACCCTTCATCAGAACATAGATATAAACGTAATTATTGTTTAATAGAAATATGTAGTAGATGTATAGGATTATATTCGATAGTGCATGTGGAACAAATTCAAACACATCAAAAGCAAAATGGAATAGTCAGTACTCAAGATTTAGCATATAGAGTTCGTATTGGCACGCAAACTTGAAATACTTTGATGAACTATGTGGGTCGGATGCCCACTAGTTATGCGATGATATGATTTTACTTGTGGGACGTTGTGCCCTTGTGATACTATGATGATGACATTGATGATTCCGTAACTACGAAGGGCGTTTGTAGAGGTATAGGTTGCCCGGATACGCTTCTGCAGGAGATATCCGTAAACATCATTTATTCTAAGCGTTATAGGCACGGGCGGTTGAATCCACGTAGGGGGAGGATGTGTGTGACGCCACCATCTAGCACTGGGCGGGGTCCTATACACGATAATGAGTCAGCCCCAGTGAACTCATGGCCAACGTCGGGGTAGAGAGCGTTTTAAAGTCTATGCATAATAAAACCCCCGATGCGTCTGTTCTTGGTCACGGTTGACCTTTGCCAGAACCATTTTTGGCTCGCTCTGATAAGGAAATAGCTATCAAAGAACCAGAATCCTCGGATGTAAATTTTGAAAGTAATTTCTTTGAGATAATTAATTTAGCACCACAATCGTACTCTAGGCTTTTAACAGTCAAAATTCAATTACTTCTAGAAAATAAAAGGGAAATAGTGTTAGACGCTTTAATAGATTCAGGAGCAAGTCAAAGTATTATAAATAGTAAACATATTAAACCAACTGATATTACATACGAAACAAATGCACAAGTCAGTTTAGTTGATCAACATACTGTTTCAATTAGTAAAATATTAAAAAATAGCAAACTTTATTTTATCAATAGAAAAAGACTTAGTCAAACATATAATGTACCACAAATATTAGTACTTAAAATATCATACGATTTTATTATAGGATTAAATTTCATGTTTAGTTTAGATGGATTTTTTGGAATATCTCGAGAAAATTTAATAGTTAGCAAACCGTTTAATTTCATTCCAACAAATAGAAATATAGATCACATTTTTACTCACATTCCTAAAATAGAAATAGAAAATGATCAAGATGCATACATGCTTGTTATCGTGTGATTGATTAAATGATTTCAAAATTTCTAAACATATTATGTTTTGCTGTGAAATGTAAATTTTTGTTTCGAATGATATTATTTGACACTCCAATGATTCACCCATACTATTTATGCTTGATATTACCCCCCTCACTCACTAGGTATCTTCCCATGATACTCACCCCTCTCTTTTCCCTCCTCAGATAGGTTTATTGTGATAGAGCGATGTTACAAGCTCTAGGGTGGATTTGGTATTCATGACGGTGAGATTTACTTCAAAGAAAAATATGAAATCTTTATTTTCTTTCGATCCTGCGTGGTCTTGATATTGAGATCCGTAATTGGCTATGTATATTATGGGATGACTGTAAAATTTATGAGCAGTTGTGTGCATAACTCTCGTTTTGGTTCATTTTTACTTGCATTGAGGCATCTGTAAACGATTTAAACTTTCTACTTGAGAAATGTGTTATACATTGTATAAATTTCAAAACAGCATATCAATGCAACGGTAGAAAAGGAAATTATCAATTTTCAAGTAATGACACAATTTTTGTTTCATTTCAAACCATGGATGCATAATCATCGCAAACATAATTCAAGACACTCCAATAATCACAAAACATAATTGAAATTTAATATCATACATCAAATCAATGCATATCAAAAGCATGTTTTATCGAAAATCCGACAGAAAACACGTTTTACTATTTTATGCAAGAGATTAGAGTCGCACTCACTTATCTAAGGAGGATGGTCACTCCCTATTTTTCAATGAGTCTCCAAAAGACAAACCTAATCAAATTATCAAATTTTATATCAAATAAAACCCTAATAAGGGATTTTATCAACAAAATTTATTCAAACTTTGAAGTGAGTGTATTTCTCTCACCTAGGGTTCCTCGGGTTTTAGACCTAGCTGTCGTTCGCCCGTCGGGTTGGTCTAAAACCTGTAATATTTCTAAATTTCAAATATTTTAGCAACAACTAAATTTCTAACACAAAACCCTAGAACTTCAACCAATTATAGTCGTTACCTGCAGTAAAGAAGATGTAGGTGAGCTCTCGAAGGGGAAAGCCGATCGTGGGCTCACGGGCCATCACGGGCTCGCGGGCCGGTGGGCTGGCGGGCCAGCTGGAGCGCGCTGGCGGGCCAGCTGGAGAGCGCTGGCGCTCGTGCTGGGGTCACGCTGGCTTGCACAGGAGTCGCGCGCTGGCTCGTGCGGGGTGCGTGCCGGCTCGAGCTGGGTCGCGCGCTGGCTCGTGGGAGATCACGCGTAGGGTTCATGCTGGCTCGAGGAGGCAGCGCTCGCGTGAAGGGAGGATCTGCGTAGTGGCGATCACGCAGTGGCGTGCTCGAGGGAGGGTGGCGCCTGTAGCAGGGAGGTCGCGCAAGGGAGCGCTCGGGTTCGCGTAGGAGAGATCGCGCTGCGGCGGAGGAGCTGCCGTCGTGCTCTCGGAGGGGCAGCGCTCACGGGAGGAAGGCGAGGTGGCTATGGCGCACTCGCAAGAAGGGTGGCGGAAGGGGAGAGGCCGCGGCGGAGGAGAAGAGCGGCTGCAGAGGAGAAGAGAAAGAGAGAAAAAAAGAGAGAGGGAGAGAGAGAGAGAGAGAGAGAGAGAAAGAGAGATTAGGGCTTTTTAGCCCTAATACAATTTTTTTTTCTTTTTTTTTTTTCTAGTGTTACACAAAGATTTCTCCGATGTCTGGAATTGAGTATCTATAGTGTTAAGAAAAGCACAAACATTGGTATAATGATTGACTGAGTTCGGATACCAACCGAAATTTTACTTTTTATGAATATGATATTTAAGCGATTAGATCACTCCCACTGTTCATAAAGAGTCTTTTCTGATGCAAAGTTTGTATCAGTAACTAGAGGTGACTTGTTTTTTCAGATATCATAGTCAATATCTAGACATTCTAGATGGAGAAGGATCATTTTCCTCCACTCCTTATAGTTCCCTTCATTTAATTCATGAAAATTATATTTGAGATCTATGGTTTGGATGACTGCAAAAATAAATAAAACATGTTTACTAAATTTATATTATACTTTTAAATATATTTACCAACGCAAACATATTATACATAAATTTATGACATAGAAATTATCTGTAGGTTAAATTTCTAATTCATTTAGATTTATTTAAGTTTATGATAAAATTTCCAAAACTATCTCATTCCTTAATACATATGGGCTAATTAAAAAATTATCCGACAACTAATATGTCTCTAATTATTTTATTCTTTTCTACTAAACCCATTAAGACGACCTTACTAATACACTAGATAGATTCCCAAGTAGATAGTGGATCACATGGAATCACTTAAGAACAAGCCACTATTAGATTTATCCCTTCATATTGTCATCACCTATATTTTAATAAATAAATTTTATTCTAATTATGGTTGCTGTAGCTATAGCTTAATTAATTAGAAATTATTTTGATTACCAGAATATTTTACTATATATTTGTACCATATAAAATGTATAAAATTTAATTTTAATTGTAATAATTATTCCTTATGCATTTCACCAATTTTGTGTTTGCCTTTATATACAAAAATTTATTTTAAAAAAATTTTCATGTATTTAAATTTTTTTTTTATCAATTTTGTACTTGCTTTTATGTACAAAATTAGAAAAAAAAAATTATGCATTAAAAAACTCACATAAAAATATGCAATTTTTTTTTTAATCTAAAGGATCTTAAAGTTTATCGAGATTTTTAAAATTGTTACAAGGACTAGATCATCAGAAATTAAAACTTTGGAAAAATGTGAAATTATAAAAAATTTCAGGACACAACTATAATGTTAAAAGTAAAGCCCAATATTTAAAAAAAAAAGTGAAGGCCCAGAGGTTGTGGATGTGACCAAAATTTAGTTTTTAAAATACCGAATTATATGAAACTTTATACTTGATCCATTTTGGGTTTTCATTTTTTGAAAAAATATAATTATTTTGGTTAATTTGGAAAAAATCCGATAGAAATAAATTTTGAAAATTTGTTTAAAATTTCACAGGCAAAGATAAAATTGGTTCGGATACAAAATGTTAGAATGCATGATGGTTGTAATGCATATTTCTTATGCCAAAAATTAGTCAAAATAAAGTGAAAGCGAAAAAGAGGATTTGGGTTATTTCTAGCCACACTTTTTTTTGCCTCTGACAACTGTAAAAGTATCAAAATAATCCTTGGATGTGAAGAAATTCTTCTAAACTTTTAAATTCACTCAATAGATGGTGTAAAGTCAAGAATTTTGGATTGAGGGATGCTTTTCTCGAAAGAGGTTTTTATAGTTGTGGACATCACACAGCATTCAAAACACTTAATTATCACCAAAAATTAATGTTAGACACATTACGCAAGAATTTAAATCAATCCAAAATGGAAAGACATGGGAATGTGGTCAAGATTTGTATGAGCCATAAAATTCAAGTTACATGTATTCTTAATTAAAAAAATTTCCATTTTGATCCACATTTACTCCCATTCATTTATGTTTTTTCCCATTTAATTGGATTCTCTTTAGATTTTTGACATTGAATTCAATTTATTCTTTAATTTTGAACTCAGAATTCTAACAATAAATTGGTTGATTGAGTTTCATGTAACATGCGATAAATTATCAATAACTTTAAAATCAAATTGGTGAAAAGAGTACAAACACTAACCTAATGCTCTTATCACTTCCTATACCCTTTGGCCGTTTCAAATACTACCAGCCAATAGTGCACATGTGTTTGAAGGTAAAATGCTACAACCATTTTAACACATCATCCCCCACAACCACTTTAAGTTATGGTGTTTGCCATCTGCTTGCCTCCTATCAAAATCTTATGATACACAATTCTTAAAATTTTCAGAAGTTTATAATAGTTCAATGCTGATCACCAACAAAATTAGTAAAAAGTTGACATTATTTGTGCAAATGAAAGATGTTTTATATGGTAAGTACTTGGAAACCAGAAAACTATGGTTATGGCTTAATTTTGAATTGCTATGTGTGCGAGAGAGAGAGAGAGCGAAAGAGAAGTAGGCATCAAAATGTTTATGACTTTATATGTTATTTTGATAGAAGTGTATGTAGAGTTAAGATTGTGCTTTAAATTCAAAGCTAGTTTAGGAAAAGCTAACTTTCTGGATATTGAATGAATAATGTAAGATATGAATTTGTTGATTGAGTTTTATGTGACATATAGCAAATTATTAGTAACTTTAAAATCAAATTAGGAAAAAGAGTACAAACACTAACCTAATATTCCTACCACTCCCTCTACCATAATTTAGCGACTTTAAAACTATCGGTCAATAGTTTACATTTATCCAAAGGAAGAAAGTTACAACCATTTAACACATTTAGTAGCCCCACGACCATTTAAGTTATGGTCCTTGCCTTTTGCTTGCCTCCAATAAAAATCTTATGACCCGCAGCTCTTAAAATTTTGCAGAAGTTTACAAGAGTTCAATGCTGATCACAATCAAAATTAGGATAAAGTTATTACACATGCAAATGTAAGTAGTTTTATATGGGAAGTGTTTGGAAACCAGAAAGCTTCGCATATTATTTAATTTTGAACTGCTGTGTGTGCAAGACAGAGACAGCAAAAGAGGAGTAGGCTTCAAAATGTTTATGACTTTGTTATTTTGATAAAAGTGCATGTACATATAAGATTGTACTTTAAATTCTAAACTAGTTTAGAAAAGACTGTCTTCCCGCATGTTGAATGAATATTGTGAGATATTAATTGGTTGATTATTGACATGCAGCAAACTGTTAGTAATTTTAAAATCAAATTAGGTAAAATAGTACAAATACTAATCTAATGTTCCTACAACTCCTTATACCATAATTTGGCCACTTTAAAATACTACCAGCCAATATCACACATGCATCCGAAGGTAAAAAGCTGCAACCATTTAACACATTTATAACCTCCACCCTTGGCATCTACTTGCCTTCTGTCAAAATCTTATGACCCACAATTATTTAAATTTTGTGAAAGTTTACAAGAGTCCGATGGTGATCAAAAACAAAATTAGCAAAAAATTGACATTATATGTGCAAATAGAAGAGGTTTTATATGGTAAGTTGGAAACAAGAAAACTGTGCATATAGTTTAATTTTGAACAGCTAAGAGAGAGAGAGAGAGAGAAGAGTAAGCTTCAAGATGTTTTTCACTTTATATGTTATTTTGATAATAGTCTATATACAGTTAAGATTGTACTTTAAATTCAAAACTAGTTTAAAAAATTATGACCTTCCACATTTTGAATGAATAACATGAGATATAAATTAATTAATTGAGTTTTATGTGACATGTAGCAAATTATCATTAACTTTAAAATCAAATTGTATAAAAAAATACAAACACTAACCTAATTTTTCTACCACTCCCGTACCATAATCTGACTACTTTAAATACTACCGGCCAATAGTGCACATGCATCGAAGTTAGAAGCTACAAACATTTAATATATTTATTACTCCTATAACCACTTTAAGTTATGGCCCGCTTGCCTTGTGGAAGTTTACAAGAGTCCAATGCTGATCACAAACAAAATTAGCAAAAAATTAACATTATTTGTGCAAATGGAAGATGTTTTATATGGGAAGTGTTTGGTTTCTCGCGTATGATTTAATTTTGAAATACTGTGTGTGTACGAGAGAGAGAGAGAAAGAGCAAAAGAGGAGTCGAGATCAAAATGTTTATGGTTTTATATATTATTTTGATAAAAGTGTATGTACAGCTAAGATTGTCAATTTAATATCATTCTCGTAAAAAAGATAGAATATCTCATTTTTTTTTTTTAAAGAACAAAAGAGATAGTTTATAGTTATTTTCAAACTTATAGTGTAATTCTGACCTTCATGCTTTGCACGAGAGCAGAGAATGTTTATAGTTATTCTCAAACTGAGGCTAGCTGGATCATGAAACTAAATTGGATCGAACCATTGCTAGTGGTTCAAAAAATTGTTGACTTGTTCACTGTTCCAAAGTTGAAAACGTAAATACAAGATTGAGTTCAAATTTCTTATTTTAAAAAATCAAAAAATGTTGATAACAGCCATTTTTTTAAAATATAAATTTTAGATCAAAGTTTCACTATTGCCATTTAACAAATCCAATGGGCCCTTCCTCCTTTTTTATTTTTTATTTTTTAATTTTCTATTCTGATTTTTGAATCGGAGGGAAAATTGTTTGGAATCGAAATCAAAACTAGAATTGAAATCAAAACTTACAGTTCTAAAATTAGAATCGGTTTCTTTAGATTTGAAACTGAGAACCAGTGATTTTAGAATCAAAATTAATAATTCTAAAACAACACCGTTTTATCTATGCTAAATTATCTATTAGTGACATAAAGTTTGATGAGATTTAAGAGAATCAGTAAAGAAATTTTTGGTAAATTATCACAATCGCATAAAAACAATAAAAAAGGAAAAGATTTAGACCAACATAAATTTTATTCTACCAAACTTAGAAAAAAGGCGGGAACATTAACTTTTGGATTTAATCGTGCATGCAGAAACGTAAATGAATAAATTTGAAAAATTTCGGGATAAATATCTCGATAGGGTGGTCTCCAAAAAATCAATCGTGTCGCAATATCTCTCAAACAGATTGCACGGTCGGATGATGATCATGCAATCAAACCACCACCGCAAATCCATGATGTCTCAACCCAAGTCTGGTGATGATTTTGACAAGAGAGATTTTCTTACACAAAAATCTCCTAAACTCTCATTGTATTTTCTCTCTCCAGAGAATGTCTATTTTCACTACAATTGTTCTCACACGACAGTTGTCCTCACACGAAGGATGAGCATCTCACTGCCTAGGGAAAAAGGACAGCCCCCCATCACGTAAGTTACCCTTGGAGGTTAATTAGGGAGTTTCTAAATGATGTTTATGGGATAACGGGAGTTACCCCATTATCTCTCAAATTACCATAATACCCCTCCTGGGCATACTGATCCAACCCTAACCCAAAAAAGATTTGTTTTCTTAATCAAGTTAAAATAAAACCCTTTATAACTTAATCACCCAAAGTAACAGCCTTTAATTCCCATACTGTAATAATCAAAATCTCGAGTAAAACAGATTTTGGAATACAAATCAAATGAGATTTCTGAGCAAGCTATCCGAGTTCCTATTTGTACTGAACACAACAGACTTCATCGTTAAGACACAAAAAGGCAAATGGAGAGGTCTCCTTCGGATTGCCATTTGCAGAGAGTTACGAGAATCTGAAAGAAATTGTTGCTTTTAACATCAAACTGCAAAATCCCAAAGTTGAAGCAAAGCGGCCATTTTCATTTCCATTTCCATCATCTATTACCCACTTTCTGGTTCGTTCATTGCTCGGTACAATGGTTCTTCTTGTATTAATTTTTCCCGAACTAATTTATTTGGTTCTTTACGAGTTTTTTCATATTTAGCATTAACTCTGGGCTCCAACGATCCTAATGACTCTTACAGTGCTTTTATTTGGATATAAGAGCAGAAAACAAAATAGGGGAATAATTTTTCATCATGTATTGGATTTAAGGCTCATGATTGAAACTACTTATATTTTGTATTTGCTTAGACTACATTACATCAAAGTAAAACTGGGCATTGCTCCCCAGGAACTCAGTTCTGATCAACATCAGAAGTGACGTTTTATGGGTGTCTTGTACAACTCATAGTAATTCTCCCTGATTATTTCCTTTTTCGCATTTCGGCGGCTCTCCTCACAGGGAGTAATCCCCAATGCATCCCATTGCCTAAAAGGAGAGGGAGCTGGTATGGGAGTGCTGGTCTTTGGGGAGATTGTGGCACCAGGTATGGTTCACAGTCCCGTGCACACTGGATATGAAGCATACTTTCTACTTTATATATGATGATTATAATATCTTAAAAGAAATGCTTTTTCTAATTCTGGATCCTCATGCACTCGGAGATTTGCAAGCTTTGTATTCTGTTCTAGTCTTTGGAGGTGTTATTTTGTGTATTTGCTTATAAGTCTTTTATGTTAGCTTGCACATGAATACTTGAATTCATAGTTCTTCTAAGCCATTCCCATTAACCTTATTGGTTCCTCTGAGATATGAAGTACTGTTTTTTTTCCCTTTCTTTTTCATTTTATCCATTTGAAATAAGGGAGTTGCTGCATATAGTTCATCAGTAATTTGTCTCCTGTCAATTTTTCCCTGCGAAAGTTGACCAACTTCTTGATCCATTGTTATTGCTCACCATCCAAGCCTCCTATTTAGCTGATAATTTCTTCGTCTCTTCCAACTTTTGACTTAAACTTGCACTTGTATTATGTTGGATGGTATTTGTAAATTGAAATAGTTGTTGACTTATATGTTGTGATCTTTTCTGCATCAACTTTAACAGATTTTTACAATTTGAATCCCGAGAGCATTGCAGTCAATGGGCACATTCTGCCTATTGATAGGGCGATATTTACAGCTTGAAAGAATCAAGGTACTATAGTGGACTCAGGGACAACAGTATTATTCCTTGTCAACGAAGCTTACAATTTGGTTTTCAACGCCATAAGTTTTTTTTTTTTTTAATAATTTTATTTCCCTGTTAAAAGTTAGCAATGTACAAAATTCATGTCCAATTGGCTCAATGCACTATGAAATTGAATTTCATGTGTACCCTCTTCAAGTCATAGTGGATCCATGCATGGGGATGGGGGGTGGACAAGTTAGTAGTTCTATTACTTGGATTCTACTTGGGAACAACATTATTTGTGAATTGTCATGAAAATATTGCCCTATAATGAAACAAATATATCTTTAGTAGCTTTTGGGAAAAAAAGAAAAGGAATTCTAAATGTCTTGGCGCATGGGATTGTTGGGGACAGAAGGGTATAACTGAAGAGAACATAAATTTTCAAACTACCTAGAAGTGTGTAGCCTAAGAGTCCTAATGCATGCAGTTGTGCTAAGAGTGAAGACAATCAATTTCACTTAAGGAGATGAAATTAACAAAAAAAAAAGTCTCATAAAAGTTCTTGGATGGAGTGAAAGGAAGGATTAATCTGTTTACATTTCGTTGAAAGATCATAGGTTCAATATGTTTTTCTGATGTGCAGAAGTTGATTATTATAGTTATGATGCAGATAATTGCTGCTGCCCCCCCGTCTTTGACTCCTATTCTATCAGGAGGATCATGGTGTTACCGAATTTCCACCTGGTACATAACACCCACATATTTATTATTTGTATTGTAGATACAAATGTTGTGCCTTAGTTGAAATGATAGTTTGATGAGAAAATGTCTACATTGGATACATGTTTGTTTTGGAAACAGCATAAAAGATATCTTCCCTTCAATTAGCTTGAATTTGTGGGTGGTATATATTTGAGCTTAAGGGCAGAGGATTACTTCATATGGGGTGGACCAGTGGTGGGTGTTTTCATTTGCATTCCTTAATATCTTGAAGAGTGTTATCTGTGTGATGGAAAAAATTATGTTGAGAGAGGGTTCGATAGCAACTCGGATTGGATTAGTCAGAGTATATCTCCAGATACCGATTAGTTCAATACAAAAAAAGGGTGTCATTTGTCTTTACCTTAACATCATATTTTATATTTATTTATATTTATTTATATTTATTTTCTATTTTTTGGTCTTGCAGGATCCAGCTGATTTGCGGTGTTTTGGAATTCAGAGGTCTAATGTAGGGATTACTGATTTAGGAGGTCAAATACCAGACTGATTACACAACCCTTTTGTTATAACAAAGTCTTTGATCATTTCCTCATGCAGATCTTGTTAGGAAAGACAGTCTTTGTTTATGATCCAGCTCAACAAAGACTTGGTTGGGCAGACTATGATCGTAAGTAAACAAATCAGGCCCAACGTTTGATGGTTTTCTTTCTAATTTTCTAAATTTAAAGTCTTATTAACAATTTCTGTGTTTCTATTGCCAGGTTCCTCCGATGTGTTGGTCAACGTTAATTTGGCCAAAACAACGGAAGAACGCATAGGGCCAACAGTTGAAGTAAAAGAAAGTTGCCTTTGATTTTGCATATAGGAGTTTTTATTCATCTTTTGCTTTTATAGTTCTTCTGTATTTAGCTCTTTTTATTATTATTATTATTTTGTTTGTTTTTGAACGAGGGACAGGCATTGCATAGTACGATGCTTGATGTGGTTGGTGTTCCTTCACAACCACCAATCGATTCTTCATGGGAACCGCGAATCATGAATGCCTTTTCTAAGTTGATGTTGTACTCTGCATGCATTTCAATAGAACTTGATCATTTTCAAAAATGCGAGGCGAGTCGGTTGGTGCCTGTGCATAGTTAACAAATATGAAGTGAACCGATCCTTTCGCATAAAATTTTACATCTTTGGCATAGTTAACAATATATCTGGAGAAAGTTGAAAACTAGTTTTGAGGAGATAATTTTGTAAACACTCGTAAAAGATGCACGTTTATTCACAATTTATCTTAAATGATTCTTATACATTTTCTTTAATTATGGGCCCAAAATCAAAAGCATTATCCCGTTTCTTTCCCTCTCTAACTTCTCTCTCTCTCTATGTGGTTTGCGTGGTTCCTTTCTCTCTCTCTGTTTTTTTATTTAAAATTTTTTTAGAAGATTGACTATTCAATTATTGAATTTTGAAGTTCAGGGACTTAATTTTGAATTTAGTGCAAAATTGAGGAGCATGACATATAATTAAAATGGAAGACTTTCTTAGAAATCGGAGACAATGCAAACTAAATTTACGGAGCCTGCCCATGCCGGCGCCAGATCCTGTGCATGCCATCACGTTGGCCATGCGCACATAGAAGCGCACGCGTGGGCGCTCGGCCATGCCAACACGGGCACCTGCGCATGCAAGCACCGCCCATGCCCATGCGGGCGGCTGGCCATGCCACCGCACGGCGCCGCGCATCGGCGCGTGACTCTAATTACTAAATTTTTAATATTGTTAAATTAGTAGTTTATATATTATTATTTTAAATTATTAATATTATTATTTAAAAATTATAATGATATTAAATAACAAACATATATAATACATATAATATCAAAAAATTTAATTATCAAAATAAAATTATATATAATTTCTAATTTATATGAATTCTAGAAAAACACCTATCACACCACAAGCGGTCAAATTTGATCAAGAGCCAAAATATTTTATCATTTTATTTTATAATCATGCAACTCTCGCAAAAATTGGTAGCAAATTTTGTCAAAACTCCAAAAAAAATTTATCATTTTATTTCGGAATCAATGTACTACAAAAAACTTTTTATTTATTTTTTGTTTCATGCGGGAATTTAGTTTTGCCGCCAATCATAGTCATCATCATGTTACTTATTTGTCATTTACTTGTTACTTGCCTATTTCTTTTTTTTTTTTCTTTTTTACTCTCTTTGCTTGTTTCTATTTAAACGAAAAAGACATAAAATCGTTAAATTAAATTTAACTTACTTATGTTTATATTAGCGAAATCAAACCACTTTATCATAATATAAATATAAAATTCATTGTCTTATTACAATATGATTACAACATGTTGTTGTGGCTTTGACAAAATTAATCAAACTACCCAACCATTGAAATTGTGTTGCCTTTAATAAAATTGGGATGAAAGGCTTGGATTATTTTAAGCTACTTTACATTAGCGGGATGAACCAAGATTACTTTAAGCTATTTTATATTGCAGGATTAGCAAGATGAACCAAGAGGTATTAAACCTAACTCAGTGACTTGACAACAAGTGTATTTTTTTAAGATTGGTTACTTTAATAATCATCCAACTAGATTAATATATTTATCCAATATATATATCCAAGAATAATGTTGCCAATGCAATATAAATTTTATCTTTGCCCCTAACAACATTAATTTTGTTTTGGTGTCTAAGTGTTAGCAATGGTAATTGAGCAATAAGCAGTGACCTCTCTTATACTATTTCTATCATATCACATCACCTATGCACAGAAAAATAATGATGTTGTTAGTGGATGAGAAGGATGTTGTTAGTGGGCAGTACAATTAATACACACGAGAGAAGAGAAGAATGTTTTTAGTGGGTAGTTTAACTAGTTAGTGTTGCATAACTTGATATTATTTTTTTAAATATTATTGTTAATTGATGTTGTTAGTGGGGTTCATTGTCTAACCTTGTACACAACCTTGATATTATTCTCTTACAACCCTTTTGGCTTATCTCAAGTGAAAATTTTAAAATATTTTTTTACGGATTAAAATCCTAAATTTTTTATTTTAGTATAGGAAATATAATTTTGTTTACACATTATCTAATCATTCTCTATTTTTATATTTTTTTCCTATTTTATTCGGTATATCATGTGCACTCATATGGGTATAACGCATGATAACAAGTGGTAATAAATGGTAACAAATAGTGATATTCTTATAACAAGTGTATCTAATAGCTTTTGATATGAAAACTAGATTTAATCCTTAATTAGGTTTGCTTAATTAGGTTAAACTACCAATGACTAAGACATACCGCGAATATTCTAATTGTATGGTAAGAAATTATAACAATATTTCTAAAAATTACATTGCATGAGAAAGCATAACAAGCATTAAGGAAAAAAAGAGAGACTAAAAAGACAGGTCAAAAATTGTTAGCGTGCAAATTTTCAAAATATTGGTGCAGAAAAGAAAAAAGTTTTTGAAAATTTATAGGTAGTAATAAGTAGTAATAATGTATCGTATGTGTATTGATATAGATAGTAATAAAGTAGTAATAATACATTAATAATGAAGAACTAATGTAATGTATAATAAAATAAATATGTAATGATAAAAAAAAGTAAAAGATAAAATCTAAAATATACCCCATGGGCGAGTGCCTTGCGGACGCTTGCATGTGCCATTGCCTCGCGCAGGCATGCGCGGTAGCACTGCGATTACCTGTGCGGTGGCATGCGTAGGCGCCTGCGTTGGCACGTGCAGGTGCCCGCGGTCGGGCGCCCACGCAGGCACTACATGTGCGGTCACACCATGCTTGCCTGCGAGGTGGTATGCGCGGGTGCCCGCACTGGCATAGCCAGGCACCCACGTGGGTGCTTGCATGCGCTCACATGCCATGCCGCCCGCCCGCACATGCCATGCCGCCCATGCGCCACTACTTTATTTATTATATAAAAAATTTTAAATATGAATTAAGTAGAATAATGATATAATTAATATTATAAATTTAAATCATGTAATGATATAAAATTTAGAGTTATTATTTATTGTAATATAATGCAATAACAATGTAATAACAATATTGTAATACAGTAACAATGTTGTAACAAAAACAAAAACACAAAAAAAAACAAATACAAAAAATACAAAATAAAATTGATGATGTAATAATAAAAAAAGCGGTAAAGTAAAATAAAATTAAACTTACAAAAGGTAAAAAAGTTATAAAAAAGCATGAAAAAAATGACAGATTTCTAAAAATTTACTTGAGTAACTAAACCAAATATATTATAAATCATTTTCCACAAACTCTCTTTTCCTCCAAAGCCTCTCCTTCCTTAATAAGCTATCCTCCCTCAAAACTCAAACTTTGTGACTTAACCAAAATCTCATTCCAAATTTTCTTAGCTCAATATGGGAAAAACTAACCGAATGATGGGCATTGTTGCTAATCATGAAGAATCACAGCCATCTAAAAAACAACTTCACTTTGAAAAAGCCCAATCATCTCAAGATGATACCCTAGGTTAGGTTTGGCTTTAAAACAAATCATTTTATTGTGAGATAAGTAGTTTTTATCCATTTCTAATATTTTTTTAGCAGTTGTCAAGAAATGTAGAGATCCAACATGTTAGATTTAGAAAAAAGAAAACGTGTGGCTAATGAATATGGTTAATGAAGCAAGACTTATTGCTAGTGTCTAGTTATGAATGTTATTTCTCCATTTCACCACAATTTTACTAATTTTACTTTTGCTTTTTAATAATAATTCAAATTATTTGTATTATTAGCTTTCTCGAATACTAGATATTGGGAGTGCATATAGAAACCAACATTCATCATCATCATCGCCTGACCCAAAAGATAATATTTTTATTTATAATCATTTTTAACATGTATCATTATATTATATTCATCTCACTACTTATTTTTATTTTATCAATAGATTGACATATTTCATCAAAGGTAATATTTTTATTTATAACTATTTTTTACATGTACCATTATATTATATTCATCTCACTGCTTATTTTTATGAATGAATAGATTGACATGAAAGGTGGGTTGTGCCGGTAATCTTTTTCATGATTGAAGTGAAGCATTTTTTGTATGAGTATCTTAAAAGATATAAGTTGTAAGATATGCTTATGGGATATGTAATCTTTTTTTTTTTTGTATCCTATTGTATTAATCATTCTTAGTGTTAATATGAGGAGAATTACGATTATATTATTTTAGTAATTTCTTTATTTTCAAGTTTCTAACATTTCTAATATTTTGCATTTCCCAACCCATAATAAAAATTATTTCCTCATGCTTTCTTTTTTTTTTTTTTTTTTTTACATTTGTAGTTATAAGATAGTAACTTATAATAGTATGTGATAATTGACTAGTAACTACGATAAGAGATAAGAGATAAGAGATAGTAATATTTTCTAACACTTGTACTAACCGTCGATAAAACTTATAACATTTTCTCACATATGAACATATGCGGTAATATGGTAATGTGGTAACCGACCATTAGTAACATTTCTTGACAGTATCGTGTAGTAATATTTTTTAGTAGTAACTGATTAGTAAGTGACGATAAAAGGTAATAACATTTTTTAACACTTGATAACCAACGATAAAAACTTATAACATTTCTTAACATATTTGCATATGTGATAACCGACCATAAATCACGGTAACATTTCTTAATAGTTGTGTAACTGAAGATAAAAGTAATAACATTTCCTAACATGTTATATGTTGTAACATGGTAATAACATAACCGCCATAAATGATAGTAACATGGTAACTAATGATAAAGCAGTAACATTTTCTAACACTCGTAACTGACGATAAAAATAGTAATTTTTACTAATATTTTTAAACTGATGATAAAAGGTTTAATTTTACCAACACTTTTTAACCATCACTATAAGTATACGACACGCTCCAACGGTGATCGAGAGTGTTGGAATATACCTATCTCAACTGGTGTATAACCAACTAAAACCCTATCCGTTGGAGAATATTTTACCAATGGTTTTACTATTTTTAGGAGCCGGTTTTCATCCGTTTTAATAAGTTACTTGTTTTGTAGTGATATCATACACATCGCTGTACTTAGTTCATATTTTAGATTTTATAATTGAGGAATGTGACTTTGCCAGGACGGTGTGCATGTTCGTAGTGCAGAGGTGCGCATGTGCACATAAGCATGCATATGTGGTCCTGTGCACATGCTATAAGCCCTCAGCTGTGCTAATTATATCCATTTGTCAGCATAAAGTTATTGATATGAATTAGCAATTTATCAAATATAGTGTCATATTTTTGAAAATTCATGGATCAATTATCAAATTATTTGATAACATAGCGTTACAATTTGAAATCATGACAATATAATGGTATAATTAATTATGTTTGTACATTAGACATTATGCTACTATTATGTTATTATCTTACTCAAAAATCATGAGATTATATTATTATGTTATTATCTTACTCGAAAATCATGAAATTATATTATTATATTATTGAAAAATAAAGACAATCCAAATTAGTTCTTTTGTCAGTCTCATAAATCACATTGCAACTAGGGCAAGTTCTAAAATATTTAAATAACTCTGAAATCTAAGACACTTTATTTAAATTACTAGTATTTTTATTTTAATTAATAATGATAATTAATTAAGTGAGTAGAGTGAATTTAAATAACAATTACATTATTTAAATTATAATTTATAATATCTACATTAAATTAAATTGTTCATACAAACTAAGGAAATTACATTAAATTTAATTAATTATATTTAATCAAATTATATCATAAACTAAATATAATGGTGGAGAAAATTGAAGAGGAAATTGGAAAGGATAAGAGATGCGCCTTCCCAACTCCTCTTATTGCCCTGCTAAAGATGAATCTTCATCCATGTGTACCATTGAGATTAATACGATTAATACCTATTAATACCTCAGCACAACCTTTCGAGTTCATCATGCAGAACCAAACCACCTCTAATCCCAGTTCAACCACTAATTTTACATGTAGCATTATTTAAAATTAATAATTATTTAAAATTACTAATATTACAAAATATCTCTAACATAATATTTCACATTTCAAATTTCACATGGAACATCATTTAAATTACTAATATTATAATATTTACTAATATTGATAACCATAATTTTATATTTTGACACTAACATAGTATCCTCCACACATCAACTTATCAAACACCTAAATTGGTCATTATTTGGTAAAACATATAGTAATATATATAGTAATATATATTATATAGTAATGTAAGATTGATATTATTATGTTATTGAAAAATGGTACATTTGTATCTCAAAACAATTCTAAGTTTTTTGCAAATTTTTTGTACTTTTATTAATCCATCAACTAGATAAAGTTGGACATATCACCAATTAATCCAATAACTGCAATAATGTTTTTCAAGTTAAATCGAAATATCATATCACTGAGTGACATTTCATAGCCATTTTCGCAAACAAATTTTCAAAACTCTTTTTCTGTGTCTTTTTTCATTACAAAATTTTTTTGGACACGTTATTACTTTTACCTGCCTCTTTTTGATTAAACACTTTAAACATTATCCGTTTAAGTCAATACACATGATATTTTTAGTCAATACTCCTTTTTTCCATATGTGTTATTTCTCATATAGTTACTAATGCAATTTTTAAGACTTGTTATGACTTGTTACTTTGCAATTACTATGTTTCATGTAATTTTTATGACTTGTTAACTTTCCCATATGTGTTATTTTCCATATGTTTTTAAGATTTGTTAATTTTCCTATATGTGTTATGTTTCATATGTTTACCAATGCAATTTTTAGAATTTGTTATGACTTGTTTCCTTACAATTACTATGTTTCATGCGATTTTTACGACTTGTTACCTGTATCAGAACACTCGTGGTTTGTTTCTGCTTTGCACGCTAGCCATGGTAACTTAATTTAATTTAAATCAATTGATTAGATTATTTTTTAATTTAGTTTTCACTTAAATTTTTATATCAAAATCTAATTTTTGTGACATAGGATGCACTTGTTACCATTTACTATACCACTTGTTATAGCAATATCACTTGTTACCACTTGTGACCATGCCTTATAGCCATATCGCTATATATGAGGCACCGAATTAAAGTAGACCAAATAAAAAATATAAAAATAGAGGAGAAAAATCTATGATTGCATAATGTGTAAATGAAATTTATTACATTTTGTATATACATACATCTCATCGTACTCTATCAATATCACCATGATCATTCATCTGTATTGATACATCTACTCCCTCTTCATCAATATTAGTCCAAACCCACACCAGATTGTTTGAGGGGTTACTTTCTGAATTCAGATGTTGATTCATAATTCCATCGCCCATATCCAATTAATCTCTAACTTTGACATACTTTATAACAAGTCATCCTTTTTGTTATTCATCAGCTATAAAAAATAGCATTTTGCTTGGGATGCTGACATATAAGGATTATCCAGTAAATCGGTACCCATATGATTTAGATTGGTGAAACGCACAAGTGTTGAACCAAATCTATCATTATTGCATGCTCGTTATAAGTCGATCCAATCACACCTAAATAACACAAATATATACATTTCATTTTAGTTTACTTGAATGATTTATCGTGACATTCTATAATAATTAACTTTATCTTTAATGGGCCTTTTATCCCTCGTACTTACATAATTAACGTCATGCACTGCTATCACAACTCCTAAATTCATATCCATTGATTACATACTTATTATAATTTCTAACCAATGGATTTGGTCTACGAGCGATCTATTTAATTTCATATGTAATCTCTTCAAGGTATTTTAGATTCGTAACCTGGAAAGAAATCATATCAATAAAATAAATTAATAATATTAAAAAGATTAACTATTGACATCTTACCATGTAAAAAGAAAAAAAAAACTAATAATATTAAAAAGATTAACTTTTGATACACTTACGCGATGACTAAACTAGATACTAAAGTCTTTACTAGAAAATTTGTCAATTTGAAAAGTATTTAACTTCTTCTCATGATTTATTCTTCGAATATGTTGCATATGTTCCCTTCATATGAAACAGCACATATACATTATATGATATTAGAGATTAATATTCATAAATATATAACAATGTATACTTACAATCTAAAGGAGTCATTTGAGTCACTATTAAATAGTATGTATCTATGCATTGCTGCAATGATTTTTCATCGAGATGAATTTGATATATTTCTTTTCTTTTTTGTGTTTTAACAAATCTACGTATCCTTATTCCCCAAGAGCCTTCTAATAGTTGTTAAAGTGAACTCATCTTTTCCAAATGCAATGTAGTTGTCATCATTCCACAATAGATGATTAAATTTTGTTTCAACCTCGTCTAAATATTTTGAACATAATAGCAAGCATTCGTTTGCTATATAGCCTTCCGCGATAGAGCCTTTAACGATAGAGCCTTCAGGTTGTACTCTATTATATACATAGGATTTGAGTTGAAGCAAGTATCGGTATACATATACATTGTATTACATGTATTTGATTGTTAAATAAAATGAGCATCATTGTTAAATAATTGATCAAAATAAAATAAACCTTTCAACTAGATACATCTACCTATATGTCACGGGTCTACCAATCCTTACTTGTTAAGTGCACGATCAAGTGTATCATGCTGGTAAAAAATGGAGGAAAAATCTTTTGAAATTCACACATAATTTGTGGAACTAATGCTTCTAATTGCTCAAATTCATGTGGGTCAAGTGCCCTAAAGCAAAGACATTTAAAAATGTTGCAAAGTTTAATAATAACAAAATCAACATTATTAGGCAATGATCCATGAATTGCTATGAGAATAAACTTTTATATCAAAATGTGATAATCATAACTCTTTAGATCTGTTAACTCTGTTACTTCAATTAAACACATCTGAAGATCTTAGTGGAACACTCATAAGGAGGTTTTAAGTCCTTCAAAACCTTAAAAAATGTATCTTTCTTCTACAAGGTTACATGATAACTTTAGACAAAAATATGTTCGTAAAGTTTGGTATACGTACATGTAGATCTTTTCTTATTTCCATCTCTTCAAGAACAAGTCTAGTCCTACAATTATTTTTATACTTTCTTTTTTGCCCGAGAATTGTACCAATAATTATATCAAAACAATTTTTCTCGATATGCATAATGTCAATATTATTTCTAATTAAAACACTTTCCCAGTAAAGCAAATGAAACAATATAATCTTTTTTTCCCCATCTTTGCATGTCATTGGGACTTGTTAAGTCAATTTCATCTCATTCTCGCAACACATCAATTCCAGATCATTGTTTAGGAATAACTCTAAATTCATCTGTCCCATCAAAAGAATATTTATCATACCTGAATGAATGAGTTGACTCCAACCATCTTCGATATCCAATATAATAATACTTCTAGCCATGATATAACTATTGAGAATAATATTCAACTAGAGGGGGTGAACAATTGAATGTGGATCTTTTGTGCCTTTTTGAAATTTAGAACTTGTAACAAAAGAAAATAAATGATAAAGAATAGAGAACACCAAAACTTTTTATAGTAGTTTCACCAAACTCGGTGTACACCTACTCCTAGACTCCCCCTTGATTTTTCACTAACAACTCAAGGATATAAACTTGAATGTAGATTCAAGTTCAACCTTCACAATGTTTCTACCCAACACTATGTTTCAATCCCTCATAGATTAACTTTACGCTCTCAAGACTAAAAGCAGTGATTCTCACTCTTTAGTCTTTTGACATTTTGTTCGAATTAAAGAATAAATCCTCAGATGTGACAAATTGTGAATAGGTTTTTAAAATTTTTAGACAGATACACGAATTTAAGAACATAAATAAATACAGCAAATGTAAATGAGGATTTTTTTGAATATTCAATCAAGCAATCATTTCGTCTCTATCTCTTCTTAGCTTTAGCTCTCTAGTATTTATTGATGTATTGAAGAGATCTGTCGGAGGTTGATGAGGGTTGTTGTGTTCGAACGTTAAGCAATTAATGTCCTCCATTCAGGCTCTGCAACACTACTCATTTTTTGTGCTGAACCTCCATTCCTTCACTAGCGCCACTTTTGTTTTAGCCAATCAAAACAAGTTTGTGCTGCATTTGAATGTTAGTTTCGATAGAAATGGAAATGTTTTAGAAAATCACAAAACAAAGTGGCTATTTAGTTCAAATCTGTTTCCCAGATTTGTTTTCTGACAATATCGGATTGACATGTTTAAGAGAGATATCGACCTGAATTCAAAAATTTGTAGTGTATTTTTGGACAAATAGGTTAACAAGATTGCATTCAGGTCGACAAGGTCATGCACTAAATAAAATAGGTGGACATACATATTTAAATTGGTCAATGCGTGTATGCATGTCGATAAGCTTGAGAACAGGTCGATGTATGAGTTTAAATAGTCAATAAATATCAAGTCGATAAGTCTACTGTATACATCGACATGTTACTATACACATATAAAATTTGTGGACCTATCTCCTAAAATTGGTTGATATGTGAAGGTATGTTGACAATGTCAGATAGCAGGTCGATGTGTGATACTTAAACAACACGACAACATGTTGACATGTCTGTGTCTCACATCGATATGTTCCTGTGTCTTCTTAAAATTGATGTACATGACTCATAAAATAAGTCGATTTGTTGTTTTCATGTTGCCAAGGTAAAAACAGGTCGATGTGTAATACTTAAGAAAACAAGTGAAACGAGTTGACAAGTTATCAGGTACATCAATGTCCCAGTGATTTTGCCTATTATGTGTCGATGTCTATCAAGGATATGTCAATGTGCTTCTAAAATTGTTCGACATATCACTCTTGATTTGTCCACCTAAGACTGTTCAGGTCGATGTGAGAAATGGGTCGATTTATTTGTAGGTGTGTCGATGTGTTTTTACTTAGCTATTTCTATGGTATTCCTATGACTCAGGTCGACAAGGTATGCTCATTAGGTCGATGTGTTTAGATTGAGTTAAAATTAGTCGATATAAGGCTTAAATTGGTGGACCTGTGATGCAGGTCAATGTGTTCTAAGATCAGGTCAACATGATATGCAGACTTCTGATTTCTTATTTCTTTTCTGATTTTCTTTGAACTTATTTTCTTTCTTTCTCTCATCATCAAAACTTTTTCTATTTCAACAATCTCCCCCTTTTTTATGATGACAAAACTCCCAAAGATTTTCCTATACTCTTTGATCCATTTTGATTCAACCTAGATAACATTTGCTTCACTTAGCATTACAATTGGAAGTCTGCACTTAGTCACTTGCACATTTAGACTAGCACTCACTTCTACACTTATCACCACACACTTCGTCTGCTCACTTCACACTTTACACTTCTCATATTTTTCTCCTCTTTTTTGTTATCAACAAAAAGAGGCACAAATACTTAGACAGTACTTGACAAATGTGAGATTTCACTTTTACACATACTGCATAGCATAGCACACATTTCCTCTCTTGATAGTATAACATACATTTACACATACTACACATTTACACATACTGTATTTCAGAGGACACTGTACATTTCTCCTTGACACATACTACATATATGTACTCTACATACATCTAGCTTCAGTTTATCTTCTTACTTCCTGACACATTTGCACACAATTTATTGCAGCCATCATTCACTTACACATATATATATCTGCACACTTTAGCATATCAACCTATACTCCCCTCAATTATTAGTACATATACTCCCCTTCAATCAGTCTCTACACACACTATACATACTCCTCATCAATTAATACATACACTTCACATCAATCAGTATACATACTTCACATCAGTACATAGCCATTTCAGAAAGATCAACAGAGTTACCTCCATTTATTACACATTAAAACAGTATTGCTTCATATAAAAAAAATTATCAATGCATTTCCAATAGATGAACAAATATATAATAAGCTATAAGATTGCATTGCCAAAGAAAAGTTTACACATCACATGAAAAAAAATCCAAGAAAATAAAAAGAAATGATAAGACAAGTAAAAA
Source organism: Dillenia suffruticosa (assembly GCA_033439265.1). Taxonomy (NCBI): domain Eukaryota; kingdom Viridiplantae; phylum Streptophyta; class Magnoliopsida; order Dilleniales; family Dilleniaceae; genus Dillenia; species Dillenia suffruticosa. Next base: position 9,303,779 of record JAVTVX010000027.1, read on the forward strand.
GATAACATGTACCTATGCTAGTAAGACCTCGATGGTTTTGGATCATTCTTTAATTTGTCGTTTTCTTTCACCAAAGAGTCTAACTTTTCTTTGACACCTTTAAGTTCCATTTTTAAAAAACAACTCATTTGGTCTATCATAGTCTGTCTTTTTTCAACGTTTTGTAATTTTTTCCATATCATCTCAAGAGTGATTGGTTGGATGCTTGAGGATTCACCTTCCTCTTTCTCTTACTTTCTCTGGTGCATTTTTAGTACCATCTTCAATCTCTTCAGCCTGTCTTTTGTTTCCTCCCCCTTCTTTTCTCACCCAATCTCCTTCACTGTTAATCATCCACCTTGTTCTCAACATTGAAGATAGATTGACTGCATTCTTCTCACTCAACTCAATTACCATATCTTTATCCAATTCCATAAGATTTTTGGATAAAATGTCAGTGATAATGCTAGCATATAGCAAAAGAGAGTTCTCAGACCTATGTACAACTATCATAAAGTGAGGAACTATGAAGTGCAGTTCGAGATTCTTTTTATTCATGATATAAGTCATTAACAAAAAATCTTCTCTTGAAACAGTTGTGTAGCTTCCTCCTCAAGGTCTTAACACATGAGATATAATCAATGTAGGACATGTTCATAGAAACAAAGCTCTGTGACACTAGTGTTCACAACAGTCAAGTTTTCATCACCAAAGACAATCTTAGCATTTTTCAAATAGCTAGATTTCATGTAGAGTTCACATTCATCATAAGATACCCAAGCAATACCACTCTCTCGACATATATTTCTAGGAGTTACTTTAACTTCCTTTCCATTTACAAAAGTTTTGAATCCACATGAGACATAGTGATCATCCAAAATTATTCATGTCTCATTCTTAGTTTCATCAGAAGTCACTTCAAGGTTGTTGTAAAACAGTTCAACAGCCTTCTCATGAATTTATTTGTTGGGGTTCAGAAGCGAATTAGGGCATACCTCAATTAGATGTTCTTCATACTGGAAATGTACCTTCTTTAAGAACACCTAATCGATCAATCTTCCATGATTAACCATTCTCTTCAAAAATTCATTGTCATACAGTTCACTTTGCTCCTACTTTGCTCCATTGATTGAAATTCATGGGTGTTGAATTGCGGGGTTGGTTGCAAAGGAGGAATGAGGGGTTTCGTGATTTTCGCAAAAGAGGGCTTTGAAGACGAACCTTTGGCCGTGGGTTTCATGGATTGTTTTGAAGATTTGGAAGGTTTCTTGATAGGCAATTTCATCTTCGGTGCCATGGTAAATTCATTTCTTGCAAAAATCAAAAGATCTAGGGTTCAATTTAGCGATTAGGGTTTCAATTTTGACACATTAAGGTTTCAGGAGAAGAATTTGAAATTTGGGATGAATAGTTGGATAGGTTAATGTGTCAGCCATTCATATTCCATTCTGTATGTCTCAAGTCGTCATCTTCATATGCACATCGACCTATTAAATGGTTTTATAAGTTATCGGGTCGACACATTGTTAAAGGTATCGACCTGCCTACCTATTGCTGTGCAAGTTGACATACTTAAATTCATGTTGATGTGTCAGTTTCTGATTTTTATTCCAATTGTCAAGTCGACAAACTTTTCAAATCCAATGACTAGCAAGTCGACATGACTTTACACTCCTTTAATTTGTCGACATATTTAAGAAAGAGGTCGATCGGAATTTCGTTTTTCATTTCTGTGAGTGCTCTATTTTTTATACCTTCTTTTCTATTTCTTTATTCTATCATTCTTAATTCCCTTTTGAGTTCACAAAATCTATTTTTATCCAAAAGTTTGATAAGGATGTTAGCAATTTGTTTTTTAGTCTCAATATACTTAAAAACAATTTCATTTTTCAGAACATTATCTCTGATAAAGTGATATCTCACTTCAATGTGTTTGGTTTGCGAAAAATGAATTGGGTTCTTTGTTAGGTTTATTGCACTTGTGTTATTATATTTAATTGATACACAGTCGAAATCTAACCCATAGTCCTTCATTTGGTGCTTGATCTAAAGGATCTGTACAGTACATTGTCCAGCTGAAATATATTCTGCTTCTGTTGTTGACAATACTACACTATTTTGTTTTTTGGAAGACCATGATACCAATATGTTTCTAAAAAATTGACAAGTTCCACTGATATTTTTTCTATCTATTTTTCATCCAGTAAAGTCAGCATCACAGAATCCATAAACTGAAAGTTTGAATTTTTGTCATACCGAAGACCTAAATGTGTGGTTTCTTTTAGATATCTAAAGATTCTTTTGACTACTACTAAGTGAAATTCTTTTTTATCTGATTGGAATCTAGCATAAAGACATATACTGAATTGTATGTCTGGTCTTGAAGCAGTAGGATACAATAGAGATTCAATCATGTTTCTGTATATTTTTGGCAGATTGATTTACCATTTTCATTTTTGTCTATTTTTATGCTTGTGCTCATTGGAGTAGCATTTTCCTTGCAATCCGTGAATCCAAATCTTTTAATAAGGTCATTTGTATATTTTGAATGATTTATGAAAATTTCATTCTTTGATTGTTTAATTTGAAATCTAAGGAAATAATTTAATTCTCTCATCATACTCATTTTAAATTCTCCCTATATTTTAGTTGTAAATTCTTCTCATATTTTTGAACTGGTTACTCTAAAGATTATGTCATCTATGTATATTTGGATTATCAGAAAATTTTTTTCTTTTCTTTTGATAAATAAGGTTTTATATATCTTTTCTCTTTCAAAATTATTTACAATTACGAAATTACTGAGCCTTTAATACCAAACTCTAGGAGCTTGATTCAGACCATACATGACTTTGACTAATTTGTAAACATATTTAAGGAATTTTGGATCTTCAAAGTCGGTGGTTGTTCAACATATACTATTTCATTCAAATATCCATTCAGAAATGTACTCTTAATATTCATTTGATATAGTTTAAAGTTTATTTAACAAAAGAATGCTAGAAGCATTCTGATTGTTTCTAATCTAGCCACCGGAGTATATATTTCATCATAGTAAATTCTCTCTTCTTGACTATAATCTTTTGCCACTAATCTTACCTTATTTCTCGTGATTGTTTCATACTCATCAATTTTTTTTCTAAAAACTCATTTAGTTCAAATCGCAGACTGATCTGAAGGTCTAGGAACAAAATTCCATACTTTGTTTCTTGTGAATTGATTTAATTCATTTTGCATAGCCATTAACCAATTTTCATCTTCTAAGGCTTCCTTCACATTTTTTTATTCATTCTGAGAGATGAAGGCTATGTATTCAAATTGATTCTGCATGGCTAATCTAGTTCCACGCTTAAGCCAACATCTCCTATAATGTTATCTGCGTTTACATCTTTTCTGATTTGGGTTATTTAATTTTATTTTCTTGTTGAGTTTTATCTTTTTCTTCTTGTTCGATAACTTCATTTGTTTCATCCTTTTTGGGAATTTATGTCAATAGTGAGGTTCAGTTCATTTAGTTTTTCAGAAATATCTTCATTATCTAATCTTCTTTGACTAGAATCATTTTCTTCATCAAATTCAACATGGATTGATTATTCTACTATCATGATTCTTTTATTATACACTCCATATGTCTTACTTGATGTGAAATATCTTAAGGAGATTGATTCATCACTTTTGGTATCAAATTTTCTTAAATCTTCTTTTCCATTGTTTAGAACAAAGTATTTACATCCAAAAATTTTAAAGTATGCTATGTTTGACTTTCTTCTTTGTAAAGTTCATAAGGTATTTTCTTTAAGATTGGTCTTATTAGTACTCTATTTAGAATGTCACAAGTTATATTTACTACTTCTGCCCAAAAGAATTTTGACAAGTTATGCTCACAGAGCATTGTCCTAGTCATTTCTGGGATTGTTTTATTCTCTCTCTCTACCACTCCATTTTGTTGAGGTGTTCTAGGTGTTGAAAAGTTATGGTCAATACCGTGACAGCTATAAAATTCTTTCATAGTTTTATTTTCAAATTCTTTACCATGATCACTTCTAATACTTTTAACTAATATTCATTTTTCATTTTAAATTTTTTTGCACAATTTGATGAATGTCTCACTAGTTTCTTCCTTTTTGGCAAGAAATAGAATCCATGTGTATTTAGTGTAATCATTAATAATTACAAAACTATATTGTTTTTTATCTAAACTTTGAGTTCTAGCTGGACCAAACAAATAAGTGTGAAAAAGTACTAAAGAGTTGCTAGTTGATACATAATTTTTTGGTTTGAAAGAGATTTTTGTTTGTTTTCCTTTCATGTAGGCATCACACAATCTATCCTTTTCAAATTTCAATTTTGGTAGAGCTTTCCTAACTAACTTAGAGATTATGTCCATACTCACATGTCCTAATCTTCTATACCATAGTCATGATGTGTTTTTACTTACAACAACTAAATATGATTCATTTGAAATTTATAAGTGTTTTAAATCTATCACATTTATGTTTCCTCTTCTGTGACTAGTGAAATTTACAATACTAGAGGATTTGTCAATAATAAAGCATGCATCAAATTCAAACATGATTGAATAACCTTTGTCACACAATTGGTTTACACTTAACGGACTAAATTTAAGACCAGAAATGATAAAAACATTTTGAATTTGAGAATCAGTGGACTTACCTCCTATGTCGTTTATTCCGATGACTTTTCCTTTTGAGTCGTCACCAAAGGCCACATTTCCTCCTTTCTTGCTCTCGAGATATGAGACTTTTGATATATCTCCAGTCATGTGTCTTGAACATTCACTATTTATGTACCATATGATTTCCCATGAGATTCTCTTGATTTTAAACATACCTGCAACAAATTCAATCACACTTTTGCCTTTGGAACCTACTTCTTCTTAGATCCAGTTGAGTTAAATTTAAACGAATTTTTGAGAATCCACTTTAAGTTTATTCTTGATGAGTTGAGAAACCAGGTGTGAATGGAGTATCCAATGTTTTTGCAGTATGCACAATGGTTGTTATTTACTCTTGTGCTCTTGATGTTGTCAGAGAATTTCTTTTTAAGATTGCAGTTCTCTGACTTGTGCCCAATCTTCATACATGTATGGTATCTTTATAGTTTGACATTTCAAAACTTGGCACAAAGAATTTATATAGTTTTTTCTGAGTTTGAGTTGGATAATATCATAATCCTGCCTTATCAAATCAACCTCTTTGTGTTCCTAGCATAGCATCTAATTTTTCTTGATCTTCAATGAACTTCATCAATATAATGTTTCGTTTGATGTTTTTCTCCTTTTGTTCAGATAATTCTTTTTTAAGAGCCATGTTTTCATTTACTTGATTATCGCTAGTCTTTTCTGCCTTATTATTCAACTCCTTTTCAATTTAAGCAATTTTTAATTCTAATCTAGCATTTTCCTTGTTTAATTCATTGACTTCTATTTTTTGACATTTCTAACAATTTAACAGTTTCCGTTAACTCCTTTTTCACCAAGTTATTTTTCACTTTTAGTCTTTTAGTTCTTTAAGTGATTCTAATAGTGTTTCATGCAATTCAATGATAGTGAAGTTATTTTTATTAGAATCAGAACAAAAGGAATAAAAATTAGAATTTACCTCACTATCAGAAGATTCATCATTAGCCATGAAACATACATGACTTGTTCCTCTACTTATTCATCTTCACTTGAACTAGAATCTTCATCACTCCAAGCTGCAAGTGCTTTCTTCTTTTTCTTCTCTTTTCTTTCTTTCTTATATTTCTTTTCATCCATTTTAGAAAAGGGCAATGAGCTTTTATGTGTCCTAGATTCTTGCACTCAAAGTACCTGATTTCCTCCTTCTTCTCTAGCTTTTTAAAAAATGATTTGTTCATATTTCTTCTTTTCATCTTGAATTTCTTGAATCTTCTAACTAGGAGTGCTTCATCTTCTTCATTATCTTCTTCTTCTGAGTTTGATGTGCTTTCATCACTATCAGTTTTTGGAGCCATTCCTTTGCCTCTTTCTTCTTTTGCTAGCTCCTTCAAATTCAGTTTCATCTCATGGGTTATTAAAAACACCACAAGTTCATCCATTATTAGAGTTTCAAGATTCCTAGATTGTTCAATTGTAGTAACCTTGGGCTCCCATGATTTTGGCAGAGTTCTCAAAATTTTGTCCAGTATATCTTCCTGAGGAATTCCTTTTCCAAGCAATCTTAGCTCATTTGTTACCTTATTGAACCTTGTTATCATTTCGCTGATTGTTTATCTTTCCTTCATTTTGAAAATTCTGTACTCTTGCTTTAGCGATCTAATTTTGCTCTTGTGAACTTGATCAGTGCCTTCGTAAGTAGTTTCGTATCTTTCCCAAATTTCCTTTGTTGTAATGCATGATGAGACTCGATTTTATTCATTGACGCTCAGACCAAGGTGAAGGAGATTTATAGTTTTATAGTTGACTTGATAAACATTCTTCTGCTCACTTGTTACACTTGTTACTATGCCATATTATATAAATTTTATACAATTATTGCCTTACACTTGTTACCAGATGTTGGAGCAATCGTCAAATCCACTTGTATCTTGTTACCATTTGTTATTTGTTATAGATCACTTATTATCACTTATTACAATGTCATACACGATAGAGAGTAAAAGTATTTATTACCATTTGTTAAAAATCACTTGTTACCTTTTGTTATCATGACATATTATACAAATTTTATACAATTATTACCTTACCACTTGTTACCAAGTATTGGAGCAATTGTCAAATGCACTTGTTATCTTGTTATCATTTGTTATTTGTTATAAATTACTTGTTATCACTTATTACCATGTCATACATGATAGAGAATAAAAGTACTTACTACCATTTGTTAAAAATCACTTATTATCACTTGTTACCATAGCATATTATATAAATTTATACAATTATTGTCATACCACTTGTTACCAGATATTGGAACAATCGTCGAATGCACTTGTTAGCTGTTACCATTTGTTATTTGTTATAAATCACTTGTCATTACTTGTTACAATGTCCTACACGATAGAGAATAAAAGTACTTATTACCATTTGTTAAAATTCACTTGTTACTAATTGTTAGCATGCCATATGATACAAATTTTATACAATTATTAACTTACCACTTGTTACTAGCTATTGGAGTATTCGTCAAATATACTTTTATGTTGTTATCATTTGTTATTTATTATAGATCATTTTTTATCATTTGTTATCACTTGTTACCATATCCTACACGATAGAGAATAAAAGAACTTGTTACTATTTGTTAAAAATCACTTGATATCACTTGTTGTCATACCATTTCACGACACATGATACCAAGAATGAAAGTAAACTAATTAAAAATATAAAAATATAGAAGATAATTGAAATAAATAGGAGAAGATTTTTTTGTGGTAAATTGATTAAGTTGGCACCCTAAATCTAAATAAAGAAGTGAATAAATATTTTTCGCGCCTAACTTTTTCTCACCAATTTTCTTGGCACCAAAGAGGAGGAGGAAGAGGAGGCGTGTTTTTTTAATTGATGTAAAATATATGAGGTGTGTTTTTTTAATTGATAAAAAATTATATACTCATAATAAAAAATATATATATATGAGAAACTGTATGATATAAATTAATAATTTAATATAAATACAAATTTTAAATAATAAAATAATAATATAATTTAATAATTTCATATCATTATATTAAGTAAATTAATAATATTATTATTTTAAATTACGGGCGGGCCTGCATGGCATGCGGGTAGCACCATGCAAGCTTGCACGTTAAAGCCGCGAGGCATGTGCGGGTGTCCCTATGCTTGTTGCATGCGCGGGCATCCCTGCGCTTGCCACATGCATGGGGCCCCGCATGGCCCTACTTCGCGTAAGCGAGTGCATGCGCTTGCCCACACGGTTGAGCCACACGGGCATGCGCGGTTGCGCCACGTAGGCATGTGCGGGCGCCTGTGCATGCTCATTCTCCATGCTTGCCCATGTGGTTTAGCCGCATTGGCATGCGCGGTTGTACCGCGTCGTTATCTGTAGGCCGGCAGATAGAAAAAATTTGCATTCAAATGGAAAAAGTTGAAAAAACAATTGCATCATTCGATCATTCATACATTCATACATTCATACATTCATACATATTTGTACATATTCATACATATTCGTACTTATTCACTCATATGAGTGAATTAAAAAAAACAAATGAAAAAATATAGAATTATAATTAAATACAAATGAAAAAAAAAGTGAAAAATTACTGAATTTGAACTTTGGGTTTAAATCTTTTGGCTTAACGAGAAGAGGATCCACTTGCAGCAGCAGAAGAAGAGGATGGTGCTGGAGCAACAGCACTTATAGTAGCAGGAGAAGAAGGATTATCATCCCTCCCCCTTAAAGGAAAAGAAGTTCTCGGAGGAGAACCAATTACAAATACATTTACAAATCACAAATTACAATTTACACTCAAATTATAATTTAAATTCTATGAAGGGCCGAGATAACTTCAGTTGGACAAATAAATACCATATAAGTTCCATGTATAAATTCTATATATAGACACACAAATACATTTCATAAATTTATCATTTCGAAAAATAAAAAATTAAGAGAGACAATTAAAAGTAAACTAGAAATTGTAATTGAAATAATAAAAATGGAAAAAATATGAATCTTCTTTTGTTGTGTGAAGTATGAACCAACTCTTACCATTACCAATTACACTTACCGTAACCTACTATACTTTACCGCGACTTACCATACCATGTGAATACCATGATAACATAATAACACCAACTCTTATCACCTTTCCATTGCATCTTATTACTTCTTTATCCCCTCTCACTCACAAAAACAACTCTTATACTAATTAATTAATACACTCAATATATAGTTTATAGACAGTAGATGATAATCGTCAAGAGTGATAGAGTCATGATAGAGTCCATGGTTTATTAGTAGTCTCCATTCCTAAACATTCCTTATTTACTCACCATTTTTTGAAAACGTCACTATGGTTACTAAACAAAAGTCAATAAACAATAGTCAATAATAGTTGCTAAAAATCTTTATTTACCCATCGCAAGTTATAGTCGCTACAACATTGTTATACAGACACCGTTCAAATGGTGGTTCAAAACCACAAGGATAGAACATTGCTTATACAAACGCCTTTCAAATCGTGACTACAAATCTATATTTACCGATCACAAGTTATAGCGGTGAGGATACAACCATTGCTTATACAAACGTCCTTATATCCGTAAGTATAAAGTATTGTTTATATAAATGCTGAGCTAGCTTTAGTTACGGTTGATAAACTTTTACGAATGAGCATTTTAAGACCGTAGGAAAATATATAGTATTTTCGACGGTCTATTCAAAACTATCCGTATAGGTTCAAAAAAATGTAAGTAAAAGTTACCGACAATAAATGTTCGCGTCAGGATAACACTTTAATTATGTAGTGGATTGTCATGGCACAAAAGCAGATATGGGCTGATATTTCCTTGTTCCTTGTATTGGTTATGTTCTTCATTTCTTGTCTAGTAGAAACTAATCAAGCTCCGTTTGATCTCCCAGAAGCAGAAGCTAAATCAGTTGTAGGCTATAATGTAGAATATTATCATGCATTAATGAAAAGATTAGTTGAGTTAAAACAAGAAAACGACAAATTAATGGTGGAAAATCAAAAACTGCTAAGCTAGAATGACACTTGAATACAAGACAAAAATAGCTTGTGTGACAAAATTAAGGAGAATAAAAAACTAAAATCTGAAATTGAAAACCTTAAGGACATGAATGAAAAGAATGAAAAGAATGAATCTGAATCATCTCTAAAATTTAACCTAAAAAATGAGAAAGACAAGAATCAAAGACTTAGCTCAATTTTATATAAGTTTATTCAAGGGCAAGAAAAATTCGATTTGATGTTAGGAGCCCAAATGGCTATATATGATAAAATTAGCTTAGGCTTTAATACTATAGTAAATGAAAAGAAGCTCTTCAGTTCCTTCATACCCAGCTTAGAGTCCACTAAAATCAAGACAAGATGTCATACATGTATGAAAACATGGCACAAATCTAAACATTGCAAGATGAAAAAGCAATCTGGCTCACATAAAAATACATAATTCACAAAACACGTCAAGTGCACACATTGTAACAAGTTAGGCCATAGCACTAATGTGTGTTGGTTTAGCAACACCACTCGAAACAAGAATGCCTTAAGATGGATCCCAAAGATATCTAGAACCAGTTTTTCAACTAATTCAGTCAAACTCGAGAAAATTTGGGTACTAAAAGCACAAACATAATTGATCTTCCTCTCAGGTATGCCTGAAGTCTAAAGAAGCTATGAATTCCTCCTCGTAGTACATTGACAATGGTTGTTCAAGATGTATGACAGGAGATGCATCAAGATTCTCTAATCTAGAAAATAAGAAAGGAGGGGGAGTAGCCTTTGGGGACAACTCAAAAGGCAAGATTGTTGGGATCAGTAGTGTAGGCAAGTCCTCCTCCTCTTCCCAATTTAAAAATGTTTTGCTTGTGGATGGTTTAAAATTTAGTTTACTCGGTGTGAGTTAGTTATACGATAGAGGATATAGAGTTACATTTGAATCTAATGTCTGCTTAATCATAATAAACAATCAAATAAGGTAGAATATACTGGGTTTAGAAGAGAAAATATATATGTAAGAGATTTGGAACAATCTGATATTTGAAATAAGTCATGCTTAGTAGCAGTAAATCAGTCTAACACTTGACTATGACATAGAAGACTAGGACACGCTAGCATGGACTTAATCTCTAGACTAGCCAGAAAGGAGATCATAAATTTCGAAAGACTAGGACACGCTAGCATAGACTTAATCTCTAGACTAGCCAGAAATAAGATAGGAGGACACACAAAGAACTACACTTTCTAAACATTCATCAAGGGAAAAAATATCAGGGTTAGCCCCAAAATCATATGTAGATTAAGTGAATTGCCCTAGGTTCCATATGAAGAATGTGAGGAATATTTGAGTGGGACTCGATTAGAACAAATAATCCTATAATGGATGTGGTTGAAACAAGTGCAAACAAGTTAGGGTTATATGAACCCATAATGTGCTTGATAGTGAATCACATTTTAATACCAAGGGCAGGTAGTTATGCATTACTAACCAAAGAAGACCTCTGGTTGATATATTGTATAATACAGAAAAGAAACCAGGATTGCATTTTCTAGTTTCCTACATGATGGTTAATAATGTTAAATCTAATTTCACAACCTTAGCATATGGGAGTTTGATAACTGACCTTCTAATAGAACACAAGATCAATCTAGATAAGGAAGCAGCAACTCAAAGAATGTAATCAATATCTCTACCCTGAACAAGGCAAGTTGGGAACTTAAAAATGGAGAATAGAAGAAGAAAGAAGAAAAGAAAAGGAAGGTAGAAAAAATCAAGGCATTCACTACTGATCAGGAGATGGATAGACTGCTGAAGGTAGTTAGCTGCATTAATGAACCCAAGGTGGGTGAAGAATTAACCTTTGAAATGATGGGGATGCTCTAGTTAGATTCACTGCTTATGCTTTCTGTTTTCATATCTATCTTCACGAGAGAGTGCATGTCATAAAAGAACAAAACACCAAGATCTTAAAGGCTATTAAAAAATTTGAAGGGAAGTTCACTGAAAACTCTAAGGAAAAAGGAAAAAGGGCTAGAGAAGAAGACAGCTCCAGTGAAAGTAAAGAAGAACCAAGAATGAAAATGCCTAGAATTGTCTTCTCTCCCCCATCTTACCTTATGACTCAACCCTCAGACATTCCCTCATCTTCTAAACCATCAGAACCATCATCCTTTGCCCTTGTTGAGTAAGAACCTCTCTGTACCAACACCTTCTATTCCAACTGAATCTGCTCCCTCTATGTTCCTGCTTCATTCTCTCAGGAAATTGTTTCTATTCCTGCTACTATTGCTGTTGAACCCACACTAGTAGATCCTTCAACAATAGTTCAAGAAATTGATGAAGAAATTGTTAAACAAGCCTCTGATATTGTTGAGTAGTATTAACTAGTACTTTATGGTGCTTGACCAATTGTTGATTAAATTATCTTGTTTGTTTTTGTGAACAATACTTTATTTTTAAATGTCTAGTTTGTTTTGTAAACAATGCAAGACTTACTGATTTGCATTACTTTATCCTTGACTCAGCTACCTGATTGCTTTATTAAGGGGGAGTTTGATTTACCTTTCTCAATAGGTTTACATTAACCTTAATTTCGGATCTTTTTTTGCCCATTAAGTTTAATTTTGGGCCCCTTTCTGTTGATGACAAAAGGGGGAGACGATAGTGTTGTGCTATGCTATATATATACTTGCTATATGTATTGAGATGTACATATGCTGATTAAGGGAGTCAATGTGCCATATATATATTTGCTATAGTGTTTTTTGCCATATATATACTTGCTATATGTGTTGAGATGTATATATGCTAATTATGGGAATCTATGTGTGTGTAGTTCCTAACACTTCATGTGCATAGTCTGTGTGTTGTTCCGAACACTTCATCTACATAGGATGCAATATTTGAGGGGGAATTAATTTAATTTATCTTTAAAACCATATTAGGTATGTTTTGTCATCATCAAAAAGGGGAAAATGTTGTACTTACATGTTTTGATGATAAGCAAAATAGTTTAAATTAGTAGGGCAATAATTAGAAAAACTTTGTGAAAAAACCATATCAAAAGTAACCCTCTCGACAAATGATCCTAGAATAATACATGTTAGCCAACTAGATCATTTGTTAGTCAACTGGATTAAGAGAAAAGCAGAACAAAAATTGAATGTAGTCGACCATCGCATAAATTTTGTTGACTAAATAAGGCTTTAGAAACATAACTAGTTAACAAGATATGAAGGAGACTTCGACTAAAACTCTTGAAAACTTAAGTACTCTAACAACCTAGTCAACTAAACCATACAAGCTGCTGACAGGACTTTTGAACACTTAAAAGCCCACCTTTGGTCATTAAAGACAGTCAACTAAATGTCCTAGAAAAGTCGACTAAATTTGTCAAGACTTGAAAGAAAATATAGTCGACAGAACTAAAGCCTTAGTTGATTATTATGACAGAAATTTGCTAAATAGTCAACCAACACATCAGTTTAGTCGACTAAATCTGACAATCGACATAGCCTTGAACTTAGTCTACTAGCTCATTTGTTATACACACTCCATTCGACAAAATTACTAAAGTAGTCGAACATCGCATAAATTTTGTTGACTAAATTAGGCTTGAAAAACATAACTAGTCGACTAGATACGAAGGAGACTTCAACTAAAACTCTCGAAAACTTAAGTACTCTGACAACCTAGTCAACTAAACCATACGAGCTATTGATAAGACTTTTGAACACTTAGAAAGCCCGCCTTTGGTCATTAAAGATACTCAACTAAATGCCCTAGAAAAGTCAACTAAATTTGTCAATATTTGAAAGAAAATATAGTCAACAAAACTAAAGCCTCATCGACTACTATGACAACAATTTGATAAATAGTCGACCTACACATTAGTTTAGTCAACTAAATCTGATAGTTGATGTAGCATTGAACTTAGTTTGCCATCATATTTGTTATACACACTCCAGTCAACAAAATTATTGTCCTACTCGACTAAAAAGACCAACTTAGTTGACATTCAATTAAAAATAGTCTGTTAAGCATGATTCTCAAGAAAATCCTTCAACTAATTCTCTGGATCTTTCAACTATATAAGAAATTTAGTCGACACATATGAAATTCTAGTATGCACATAACAAGCCAACTAAGATAGTAGAATTTTCAACCAAGTATAACAATAGTCGACTAACGCAACAAAGTAGTTGACTAAGTACATCTAAACTCAGACAAATAAAGTACTTTCAAAAAGATTTAGTCGACTATGATTAAATACCAGGTGACTAACCATTTGCAGAAACATACTAATAGTCAACTAGGTATAACAAGTTGTCGACACCATAGGATCAAAATTTGAAATTCAAATTTGATAGTCGAGAGAATGGTAATATTAGTCAATACATTGCTTCTAACGTTTATTTTTGTAGAAAAGCAAACAAACGGTTGAAACATTAATGGTTCAATAATGGCCAATGTTCGAAAGTTCAACAACCATAACGGATCAATTGTTCAGAACAGTGAATGAGGTTATAAAAACCACAATAGATTTTCAAAAAAAAGACTAACAAAGCAAAAAAATCTGATCCAAAAAATGAATACTATTCTCTGAACATCCTTTGATCTGAACCCTGAGAAACATTTTGTGATCTATATACTTGGTACCAACTCAAAATCAGACTACTTAGGGTCATTGTTTTTATTTTCTCTTGAACTTTAGTCATTGTAATTAGACAAAGAGAATAGTTGTCCCTTTGCTGTGTGTACTCTATTGCACGTGCATAGTGTAAGTCTTGAAGAGTTAAGACTGTAAAGGTGTAACTAGAACATGCAAATCTAGTTAGTTATATTATCTGAATAAAATAGTGAAAGTCCAAGAGGTTGTTTGGGAGTGGACGTATACTAATTGAATGGAACCACTATAAACTCTTGTGTCTCTCTTTTACTTATTCTTTTCTTCCTTTGTCTTGCCTTGTAAATTCCATTTAACCCCAGAAATTGCAAAATAGCCAAACAACCTATTCAAACTCCCCTTCTAAGTTGTTTTGCAATGTGTTCATTAAAGTTTTTAGATGCTAAAAAGCCTTTTCTATCGCTTCACTCTAGTAGAATTGGTCTTTCTTAAGCAAGTCATTTAGAGGTTTGGTTATGAGGCCATAATTTTTGATAAATCGCATGTACTAACCTATCGACCCAGGAAGCCTTTAAGAGCCTTAACAGAAGAAGGAATTGGTAATGAGGTGATGCAATTTGTTTTCTGGGGTCCATATTAACCCTTATATCAGTTACTATGTGGCCTAAGTACTCCGTTTAATTTTGTGCAAACGAGCATTTGGATATCTTGGCAACATGTTGGTTTTGTTTCAGCAGTAGAAAAACTTCCATTAGATGCTGAACAAGTGTGTAGAGGTTAGGACTATATACTAGGATGTCATCAAAGAAGACCGATACAAATTTTCTAAAGTAAGGCTAAAAAATATGATTCATGAGAGACTAAAATGTTGTAGGTGTATTAGTCGAACTAAAAGACATTACCAAGAACTCAAAATAGCCCTGATGAGTTTGAAAAGCAGTCTTATGCACATCTTGAGGTTTTACCCTTATTTAGTGATACTCAGCCCTTAGATCAATCTTAGAAAACAGTTTAGATCCATAGAGTTTATCTAGTAATTCATCAATATTTGGAATTGGGTATCTATCCTTAATAGTCAAGTTATTAAGTTGTGTATAGTCTACACATAACCTCCATGTACTATCCTTCTTTTTAATCAACAGAACAGATGATGCAAAAGGACCCATGATGTGTCTAGCAATGCCTTGGCTCAACATTTCCTATACCTGCTTCTCAATTTCAGCCTTCTATGAGTATGGGTATATGTATGCCCTTAATTTGAAGGGTTGTGCATCAGGTTTAAGGGGTATAAAATGGTTTTGGGATCTTGCTAGAGATAAAGAAATAGGTTGTGCAAAAATCCTCCTCAAATTGTCTAAGTAATGCAATGATAGGTTTAGGAATATGTTCTAAGCTGTTTTCTGGATTCATGGATAATGTATTACAGCCGTGTAATTGTTACTCCCTAAATTTTCTAGCGTTTTTTCCGTGAACCAATTTTATTTTAGAGTAATCTATCTATCCTACCAATACCACCTCTCCTTCCTCTCTTGTTAATTTAATATATAGCTGTTTAAAATCAAAAGTTATGGGACTAAAATTGTTCATCAAGTCTGCTCCCAAAATAATATCTCATTTATCTAAACTGATGACTCTTAAGTCAAATGCAAAATCATAACCTTGTATACTCCATCTAACACTTCTGCCCTTGGCTTGACTAGTTACTTGACTGCCATCTACAAGTATGGCATATAAGGATTCAACATGTTCTGTATGCATTTTAAGTCCTACTATCAGGTTTTGGCTAATGAAACTTTTGGAACTCCTTGTGTCTACTAAAATTGCCACAACTAATCCATATAATGCTCCTTTTCGATTAAGAAAACTAGTGAGGGCACAAATAGGAGTCAAGCCTTGCAATGTTACCCTCATCATGGTCACTTTAAGTTCCTTGTCATGCCCTTTGACTTAACCATGTTCCAGCCACTTTTCAAATCCTGATGAATTAGAAATTTTTGTTATAATTTTCTTTGATGATATTCTAATTTATAGTCGTGATCCTTCCACCCATGATTAGGAGCTTAAAATGGTCTTTGCTATACTAAGGCAGCATACAATTGTTTGCAAAACTTTCAAAATGTATTTTCACATAATCACAAGTAGAATATTTGGGGGCATGTAGTTACTAGCATATGAGTAAAAATAGATCCTCGGAAAATACAATGCATAATTTCTTGACTTATTCCTACTTTTTTCAAGGTTTTGGGAGGTTTCTTGGTTTTGACCAGGCATTATAGAAGATTTGTCAAAAACTATAGAGTTATAACAAGACCTCTAAATGACTTTCTCAAGAAAGACAACTTCCAATGGCATGAGGAGGCAGAACAAGCTTTCAAAGATCTTAAACTTGTAATAAGCATAGCACCAATAATGACACTTCTTGACCTCTTCAAACCTTTTGTGGTGGAAACTGACGCATACTTTCTAGGTTGGGTGCAGTATTAATGCAATAGGGACTCCCAATTATATATGTAAGTAAAGCTTTGGGACATAGGAGTAAGGGGCCGTCTATGTATAAGAAGGAATTATTAGTAATAATGATGGTAGTAATCAAATGGAAACATTACTTGATAGGATAATACTTCATTATAAGGACCAACCACCAGAGTTTGAATATTTGTTAGAATAGAAATTAACCAGTTCATTGAACATAAGTGGTTTACAAAGTTGCTAGGATTGGATTATGAAATTCAATACAAAAGAAGAAATCGAAAATAGAGTAACTGATGCCCTTTCCATAAGGAAATTTGAAGATGAGGAGCAGAAGGAGCATACAGTATTGGCTATCTTTGTATGCAGCCTCAATGGATGTTGAGATCCAAATGAAGAATGTCAAGCTTTGATAGCTCAGCTAACTTTATAGCCTGATTGCAAACTTGATTTCCAACTTCAAGATGGACTTATGAAGAACAAGAAGAAGAACTTTATTGACTGTGGCTCTCAACTCAGAGAAAAGATACTTCAACATATGCACAGCTTGGGTATAGGGGGTTATTGTAGGCAACATGTTACTTTGTAGAGAGTAAAATCTACATTCTATTGGCCTTCCATGAAATCAACTATGACTAAATTTGTACAAGAATGCAATGTCTGCCAGAGGAACAAGCATGAAAATGTTCATTTTCAAGGGCTACTGCAATCGCTTCTTATCCCTTCTCGAGTTTGGTCTCAAATTAATATGGATTTCATTGAAGATTTACCAGACTCTCAAGGCTATAATACTATCTTGGTAGTCATAGATAAACTCACCAAATTTGGACATTATATGGCCTTACAGCATCTTTACTCTGCAACAAAGGTAACTCAATTGTTTGTGGACAACATCTTCAAAATGCAAGGATTACCAAACTCAATTTTTTATAATAGGAATAAGGTGTTCACTAGTCTATGCCGACAAGAGTTGTTTAGATTGGTTGATACCCAATTAAAATTTGGTACCCCATATCATCCTCAAATAGATGGACCAATGAACAACTTAATTAGTGCTTAGAGTGTTATCTTAGATGTATAACTTTGGATAGGCTTCGATTATGGCTGCAATGGCTAAGTTTGGCTGAATGGTGGTTTATCACCAA
Organism: Dillenia suffruticosa; assembly: GCA_033439265.1. Taxonomy (NCBI): domain Eukaryota; kingdom Viridiplantae; phylum Streptophyta; class Magnoliopsida; order Dilleniales; family Dilleniaceae; genus Dillenia; species Dillenia suffruticosa. The sequence goes on from JAVTVX010000027.1 coordinate 9,321,687, forward strand.
TTTTCATAATAGCATTCAAATTGCTTCTTTTGAGGCATTATATGAGGATCAATTGAGTCAAATTCCTCTCGGGCCTTATTTGGATAAAGTCACTCATGCTACTGGGATTTCATTATAGGCAGACAAGCCATGCTGTAGATTCTACATGATCATCTAGCCAAAGCATAGTTTAGTATTTCATCCTTGAGGACAAGGAAGCTTTAAAGGGAAGGGTGTTGTAATAGTTAGAGGTTAGTTAAGTCAGCTTAGTTAGCTAGGTGAGTGGTTAGAGAAACAATGTTTAGTATTAATTGTAAGCAAGTAATGAAGATCATCACTCAGTTAGTTTCTTGAACAAATACTCTTTCTCCCTTACTTTATCTCTTCTCTTTCTTTACCATTTCGTTTACTTCTCCCACTATAGAAGCATTATCAGATTTCTCTCTACTTCCTTGCCTTTCTTTCTTTCTTCTCAACCCAGTTTAGGAAGTGAGAAAGAATAGAGTTAGGGAAGAATACAGAAGTTGCATAAAGCTTTCATTTTTAGAGAAGTAAATGAAAAATAGAGAGAGAAGGGAGAAAAAGACAAAGGAGGAGAGAGAGAGAGAGAAGTCTAATAAAGCTTCTACAGTGGGAGAAGTAAACCAAAAGGTAGTACGGAAGGGAGAAAAAGATAAAGGAGGAGAAAGAGAGTGTGTGTGTGCCTGTATTTAGGAAACTAACTAAGTAATGATCTTCATTACTTCCCTTGCTTATATTTAATCTTGAACATTGTTTCTCTAACCGCTCACCTAACTAACTGAGCTAGCTTAACTAACCATTAACATTTATAATACCCCTCTCTTAAAGGCTTCCTTATTCTCAATGATGAAATGCTAGAAACTGTGTTTTGATGAAATTCATGTCTTCCCATGTTGATTCCTTTAGACTGAGATTCACCCACTTGATTAACACTCTAGTGACTTTTTTGTTATCCCTAAAAATTGCTCACCTTTTGAGCATTGCCTCAGGTTCCACTATAGCTTGTTTATCTGATCCTAACAAAGGTAGAGTTGGCATAATTACCTAGTGGTAGTTGGGTTCTATAAGCTACTCGGCCAACTCTAACCACCACTGGAAAAAGTCTATAGAACTTGAAAGATAGCTTGAGTTGTCTTCTAAGCCCTATATACATCTGCCAGTAAGACTACAACTTTAGTAGAACAAATCACCTATATTAAACTCTCTCTCGAAATGATTATGATAAGCATACATCTTCATTATGTATGAACATTAGCCAAATGATTATGTAGAATTTGCAATGTGGCCTGTCCACTTCTAATGACATCCCCAGCAGCAAGAGTGACCCTATCCAAATAAGGACCGATAGAAATTTCCCTTGGTTGATACCCATATAATGCCTCAAAGGAATTATTTGAATGCTGCTATGTAAATTAGTGTTATACCACCATTCAATCAAACTTAGTCATTGCAGCCATAATCTAGGCTTATCTGACATCATATATCTAAGATAATACCTTAAGTACTAATTAAGTAGTTCACTTTGTCTACCTATCAAAGAATGATAGGTGTTGTTGAGTTTCAATTGGGTACCAACTAGCCTAAACAACTTATGTTAGAATAGACTAGTGAACTCCTTATCTTTATTAGAAATAATGGAATCTAGTAATCCATTCAAATTGAAAATGTTGTTCACAAACAATTGAGCTACTTTTACCTTAGGATGTTGTAAAATCATAAAATGTCCAAATTTGGTAAGTCTATGAAGTCTCATTATTGGTGTTGTACTCATTGCTAATTTAAGTTGTTTGAAAACTTGTTCTGCCAACTCATTCCATTGGAAATTGTCTTTTTTGAGAAGATCATTTTGAAGTCTTGTTATAATTTTATAGGTTTTGACAGATTTTCTATAATACTAGTCAAACCCAAGGAACCTCTCAAAACCTTAACAGAAGTAGGAAGTAACCAAGAAACGATGCATTCTAATTTTTAAGGATCTATTTTCACTCCCATGCTAGTAAATACATGCCACAATTATTCTACTTATGGTTATGCAAAAATACATTTTGAAAGTTTTGCAAACAACTTATGCTGCCTTAGTATAGCAAAGACCATCTTAAGGTCCTAAACATGGGGGACAGATCAAGACTATAAGTCAAAATGTCATCAAAGAATATTAGAATAAATTTCCTAGGGTGTGATTGGGATATGTGTTTCAACAGGGATCAAAAAATGGTTGGAGCATTGGTTAAGCCAAAGGGCATGACAAGGAACTCAAAGTGATCATGATGAGTTTGAAAAGCTATTTTGGCAACATTATAAGGCTTGACTCTTATCTGATGATAGTCTACTCTCAGGTCTATCTTGGAAAACACTTTGGAACCAAATAACTTATCCAAAAGCTCATCTATGTTAGGAATTGGGTACTTGTATTTAATGATCAGATTATTCGGTTGCCTATAGTTTGCCAAGTGTTACCATTCTTTTTAACCAACAAGACCGGAGAAGTAAATGGACTAGTGCTAGGTTTGAATATACCACCACTCAACATCTCATGGTCTTGTCTTTTATTTATGCCTTTTGGAAATGAGAATATCTGTAGGGTTTGAGTTTGAATGGTTGATCTTCTAGCTTCAATAGAATTGAATGGTCATGTGTTCTTTCAAGTAAAAGGGTAATAGGGGTAGGAAAAAAACATTTTCAAACTATTTTAATACTACAAAAATAATTTCTAGCACCCGCATGACAGTGCAGTTTATGTCAATATCAAATGCAGCATAAGTTTGCAATTGTTGTCTAAACCTTTTGGTGTCTTCCCCCTGACTAACTTCATTACCAGATCTTCAGTCCTTTTCTCTAAAATTATTTCACCGTCATCATGGAAATATCTAACTTGCAATTGCTTGAAATTAAATATAATTGGGCTAAAGTTGTACATCGAGTCCGCTCCTAAGATTATATCCCATCTTACAAAATATATTACTGTAAAATCAAATGAAAAGGTATACCCTTGCATAACCCATTTTACATTCTTAATTTTAGTGAAGTTAGTAATTTTACTACCATCAACAATCTCTACTTGTAGAGAATTTGTTGGTTCAACATGCATTTTTAATTCTTTTGCCAACCTTTGATGTAAGAAGCTATTGTCAATTCTTGTGTCAACTACAATAATTACAGTCACCCTATGCAATGATCCCTATAATGCTATGGTTTTCTTATTTAGGGAGCTAGAAAGTGCACATAAGAAGACTTTGACGATCTTTTCAGAAGTAGCATTATTTCCATGCTCTTCCTATCCTCTGTCTACTGGCTCCAACTCATCACCTTCTTTTGCTGCTAGGATCAACTCATCACCATCTTTTGTTGCTAGGATCAAGTTTGTTAAACTCCTCAACTTTATCCTGCAATTTTGTGGGTTCAAATCTTTGGCATACTAATGTGAAGAATTCTTCCCTATCCACATTTTTCTTTATCAACTTCAAATCTTAGTAGCAAATCTTTACTCTTCTATCCAAATACATTTCCACTATATCAACACATCAATGACTTGGTATCTGATTTTCCTTGGTGATCACCTAAAATTCAATCTTTGAAAGGTTTGGCAAGAAACTGTAGGCAACAAGGTCTTTCCATGGTAACTGAGATTTTCCTTCTATCCTCAACCTTTTATCATTTGGACCAAGTAAAAGAAGAGATTTAGGGGTTCTTTCAATACCCTATTCCTTATTCTTGTCTTGACTTATCATTTTCAAGGAAATGTCAAATCTTACATCTATATTATTCATAAAAGCTTCCATCTTCCGAGATGCTTGATCATCTTCCATTTTAATTGAAAATGAGTTTTTTTTTTTTATCTCAACTGTCATTTCTTGCATTCATGCTTTCTGCTTTTTTACTAGTTCTTCTATGGCTTGATGCTTAGTTTCTTCCGCCTTTTGTACGCTATTTGTTAAGAATTGGAGGCTCTGATATCACTTTATAACAGTCTAACTCAGGAAGAGAGAAAAAAGAGAGGTAGGGAAAAAAGAGAGAAGTAAGTGAAAAGGTGGAGAGAGGAGAAAAAGACACGACAGAGCCAGAGCCGGGGAGAGAAAGTGTTTCGAAAACTAAAGGAATGGTGATTTTCATTATGTGTCTTGCTTACATTTGATAATAAATATTGTTTCTTTGACCACTGACCTAACTAAGCTGACTTAACTAGTGTCTAATTGATAGATTTGGGTTCGATTGGGTCGAGGTTCGGATCGGGTTAAAATAACTATGTTCTTATTTTTTGATAATATAATAAATAAGTTCTAAAGCATAATAATAATTAATTTATAATTGAAGAAAAAAATTATGTGTAAATACAAAGAACAATAGATTTCGTCGTTGTGGACTGACAGGTGGGGGAATTACGTCTCCCGTTCCTTCCTGGCTCTCTCTCTCCTCCGTCCGGCTCCATTCAGAAAGAGGGAGAAGAGAGAGAACTGAGAAACTCTCGTTTTCCTAACCGGGCCAAACTTCGACATTAACACAATCCACCAAAATCCAAAATAATAATAATAATAATAATAATCTAGGGTTTCCAATCCAATCATCATCAGTGATATCTTCTTTGGCTGTCAACACGCAGAAGCAGATGAGATGAGTTTGCAGAGCGAATAAATAGAAGATGCAAGCCAGTTGTATTCATATTGATCATGTTCTCCGATAATTTGAAAGGGTTCATATTGGCAGTCGTGTCTAGCATCTTCATTGGATCCAGCTTCATCATCAAGAAGAAAGGCCTCAAGCGTGCTGGCGCATCTGGCCCTCGCGCTAGTATTCTCTCTCTCTCCCCCTAATTTTGATTTTGATTTTGATTTTTGGATCGAATTCGAGTGGGTTTCTTTCAAAACCCTAATTTTGTTTCTTTGATAGGTTCTGGTGGTTATGGCTATTTATTAGAGCCTCTTTGGTGGATCGGCATGGTCACCAGTATGTTGCTTCGATCTTGTTATCCTCAATTTTCAATTTCATTAGATTTATAAGTTCAGTTTGGTCAATTCTGTAATTAGGGTTTAGCAATTGTACGGATTTATTTAAGTCTTACTAGATTGTGTGTTACATTTTCTCATTCTGGATATTCTTTACGTAATATCTGACAAATTCGAATGCCTTTTTTTCTGGAATTATGGCAGTGATTGTTGGAGAAATAGCAAATTTTGTAGCTTATATCTTTGCACCTGCTGTGCTTGTAACACCTCTTGGTGCATTGAGTATCATTGTAAGGTAAAATCAGATGCCTGTACTGTGGAATTATAATTTTTTTTTCCTTCAAATTTGAAAATAATTGGTGCTGATCACATGTCATTTTGAATAAAAATTGATAGTGCTATTCTAGCACATTTTATGTTAAACGAGAAACTACGGAGAATGGGGATGTTAGGGTGTCTTTTATGTATTGTGGGCTCGGTCGTGATTGTTCTCCATGCCCCAGAAGAAGAATCTATAACTTCAGTAGAAGAGATTTGGGAATTGGCAACTCAACCTGGTAACTTGTGTTTCGATCTTGGTTAACTTTGAGTATCTCTTTTTGTTGACATTCGCTTGACTGTTTATGTTTTAAACTATTCAGCATTTCTTTTATATACCGCCGCCGTTGTAGCTGTGAGCTTGGTGCTGATCTTATATTGTGCTCCTCGTTATGGCCAGACCAATATAATGGTCTATATTGGAATATGTTCTACAATTGGATCATTGACGGTAAATAATATTCTCAATGTCAACTGCTCTTTGAAATGTTATTGAATTAAATATGTAGAGTGTAAGCACGTTAGTAGTACACACTTACATTGCTAGCATCACCATGATACCTTGCTTTGATTTGCAGGTCATGAGTATAAAAGCCATTGGCATTGCCTTTAAACTCACATTGGAGGGAACAAATCAGCTTGTATACTTTCAGACATGGGTTTTTATTATGGTGTCAGTCAGCTGTATCATTATTCAGTTAAATTATCTCAACATGGTGAGTGTAACTCGAATGCCACAAGTATTCTAGTTTAATATTCGGCAGCATATATATATGTGTGTGTGTGTGTGTGTGTGTTTGTTCTTCTATTATCATTCTATTCCCCACTCTTAGGTTGTATGAAACATGATGGATTTTCTCCATGTTGTTGGGGATTGCTTTGCTGTACTGAAAAGAGGTGTTGCTTCTGTGTAGTGTATGTCTAGTGGTAGCAATTGTATGTGTTTCATTTGAAATCCTCTCAGATTATAGAAATAATGATGGCACAACCATAGCTTGGTTGACAATATGTGATCTTTGGTCACCTAGGGTAAAGGGCAATGCTTCCATCACGAAGGCTAGGTCTTTTTGGTCCAAGTGTCCTTGGTAGTGTTTTGAGTCTTTTAGAAAATTTAGTAGTCTTTTTAAGTTAGGAATAAGTTGTTGCAATTTTTAGGATTTTCTGTTGTTTTAAATTTTCTTGTTTTATTCAGAACTTTCTAGGTCTTAGCTGGCCTTAAAGTTAGAGTCATTTTAGAGCCTTAAAAGTTTTAGAAAGCTTCTATTTTACTCTTTTAGTGAGGTTTGAATCCTATTATGTTTCTATATTATTTGAGGCATTTTTGTAGAAAGTTTAGGAGTGCCATTATGTTGTTTTAGCACTTAAAATTATGCCTTGACGAGTTGTTCAGCTTTTGCATCTAGGCGCCATTAATTAAATTTTATTGGTTTTTGCCCCCTGCAAACACAATTTTTCTTCTTCTGCCTTTCTTCTTCTTTAATATTTTTTTGGTTGAAACTTAAATATGATTTTTAAGTAGGCATTTCAATATTACAACATGAAATGATATTATGTGAAACTTCCATTGAATCCTATGAATATAGAGGTATTACTTGAAATTATGTTTATCAAAATACATGAAATGATATTATGTTTATCAAAATGCATGTTTGCTAAGTTCATATATGCCTCACATCCCCTAGAACCTTTGATTGGTGACTGCTTGAAGTGTTAATTTACTATGGCTTTACAAAATAAATATTTCTTGAGTGGGCTGGTCACTTGATTCAGGCAAGCACCTCAAGTGATAAGTGGTACAAACACGCCAAGGGTGCGGAATCCCTTGCTTTGCACAACTTAGATATCCAAAATTTGTGCATGAATCCAACTTGACCAACAGTATTTTGTGTGCTAAAATTTGATAGCCATTTGAAAGCAAGATTTTCTACATTTGTTTTCCTTTGCATGTCCTAACCAATGAAAACTCTCAACCTAGAATGTGATCCAATAGATAAAACCTGGCCACTATCTCATGCAGTCTCACTTTTATTTAAGAAATAGTGACAAAAGTTAGCAGAATATGACTTATCAAATAGAATGCAGCAGCTGATAATAATAACTTATAAAAATTTTGAGGTTTGAATAATGAGCTGAAGACCTTTGTATGTAATTGTAAACAATATGGAAATTTATATGTTTCAAATATCAGTACGAGCCAAATTCAAATTAAACTCCAAATGTTGAGACAAAAAAAGAAGAAACACTGAACGGAGAAAACCCAGTTTGTTACAAGGAGTGGTTATCAAACATTGTGTGGACATCAACCTGATGAAATGATAACGTCACTGGGTTGGTGGTTCAAATAGTGGGTCAGTAGTTGAACAGCATGGTGGTATTAATTATATAAATCTTTAAAAAGACGAAAAGAAAATTATATATATTTTGATAAAATAACAAAAATAACTATACTTGTGGACTACTTTGCTTACAAAGCAAAGATCTGTGCCAGATGTTATAAATTGATTCAGGAAATTCATACCATATCACAAAAGCCCCATCAAACTTTGCAGCAATTCGATATTTTTGGACATCTTCTATTACAAACTTTAATTTTCCAAAATATATCTATCGATTGAGGTGAATTATGATGAAATAACAAAGAGAATCAGTGGTAGTCGTCGTTGTCCCTCATCACGGGTGGGTTTTCCTCCATCATGAGGAGTTAGATGTACAAGCAATGGAATGGGATGTAAATTCTTTGAATTTCAAATTGAGGGTGAAGATAAGAAAGACAAGACCATTTGATTTCAGAAAAGAAAAAGAATGGGATCTCGCTGGACACTCCCACTTCTTACATTGCAGTGATGGGATATTAATGTTTTCCCATTCAATCAAGGAATTTGCAAAGTTCATAGCCTGTTTGGTTTGCTCAAACCCTGTCTGTTTGCACAGGCTTGCTTAAAAGCTGCCAGGTTTGACTGAGTTGGTTGCAATTCCGATCTGATCTCTGAATCGGTGGTCCAGTCTGGGTTTAAGAACTATGCTAGTAAAGCATATGAGATAGTATCCTAGAGGGTACAACAGACATGTATCCTTTCCATCTCATGTGATGTTCAAGATATTCTGTGCGCTCATGGCCTTCCTTTTTTAATGCTTGTTCTTGATATGAGATTACTGTTATGCTTGGCATCTTTTAAAATTCTGAGTTTTTTTTTTTAGTTTATTTTAGGTAATTTTTTTTAAACATTGTTATGTTCAAGACAAGAAGTTTATTTTAAGATATTTTAATGTTATTAATGATGGTTCAAATGTTAAAATATTCACTGATGACTAAAAGTAATGTCTCAGGCATTGGACACTTTCAACACATCTGTGGTTTCTCCAATCTATTATGCCATGTTCACATCTTTTACGATTCTTGCCAGTGCAATAATGTTTAAGGTACCTTCTATCTGTTATCATCCATCCTTGTGTGATAAAAAGCATGCACAGCTTTTTTGATGCAGGAGATTTTGTAACTTCCCCTCCTCCCCTGCGGGGGTGTTGGGACAGGTCTCCACGTACTATCTTGTAATATTTTACTTCAGAACTCTTATTTACTTAGACTTATTTGTAGGACTGGGCTGGTCAGAGTGCAAGCAGCATAGCTTCAGAGCTTTGTGGCTTCATCACGGTGTTATCTGGGACTGCTGTATTGCATAGTACGAGAGATCCTGACCCACCATTTATTACAGGTATGGTGCTTCTGCAAACTTGTTAAAAATTTTGGTTCAAAATTGAACAAATCAGATTTAGGTCCACTGCAGCAATCGCTTTATAAACAGTTCCTCAAATTATGAGGCTGATAGAATGCATAAACACAATTGCAGCAACTGGGGAGGCAAACTAATCTAGTAACCGTGGTGTGATTTTTCATGTCAAATTGCTTGCCTCACATACATTGTGCTTTAGTCTTGGTATTGCTAAGTTTCAAACATAGTTGAGGCAAGAATTAGTTTCCACCAGTTCAGGTTTTCAACCTTAGATCTAACAATCTCATTTCAAAGTTCTCTCTGGCAATTGATAGCTATAAACAAGTGATGTGTTGTTACTGTCATTTCTCATAATCATTGTCATGGATGATGGGTATTTTTCTAGTGCTTCTTTGTTCTTTTAACCTCATTCTCTTCCACAAGGGCTTGAACTAAATTTTGCATGCGTAGCTTTGTACACATAGCCATGAAGGCATGGGGGTTGGCAACAGGGCTGGGTGGGGCAGGAGTGGAGCTGGCCCCCCACCCTTGCCCTGGACTTGAAGGGGAACGGGGCAGGTTTTCTTGATTCCCTGTCGGGTAGGGATTTTGTGTCCCCATTCCATCCCTGCGTGAAGTGGAGAAAACTCTGTTTTCCCTGCCCTCCTCCTACCCTCCCAACCCCCCCCCCCCCCCCAAAAAAAAAGAACCCCCCAATTGACAAAATATAATTGAACCCAAACAATAGCCAAAAACCATTTTATCTGGAAGCTAAATACTAAAGAAAGTATTGCTAATGAAAATACCTTCAAAAACAATGTCATCAACAATTTCAAAGAAGCCAATCATGAAAATTCAAATTTTATTTAGAAAACAGCTGAGATGCTTTGATGATAATATAGCAACAACAACAACAATAATAAAAGAAACAGCTGAGATGCTTTGATAATCATAGATCGGGCGAATGTTCTTTCTTCCGAAAAGGGTTTAGTCTAAAATGAGGGGTGAGGGAGGGAAAGAGTTACTGTTTAGGATTTTGCTTCCAGACCTCAAAAATATTTCAGGGCGGGGGGAGAGAGAGAGAGAGATTCTCTTGGGGCTGCTGGTTTTAGCTATGTACATATGTTGTATATGTAAATGGTGCCTAAAATAATAATCAATATATATGAGTGGGACAGGAGATACTAAGCCTGTTACTGCACTGCCCTAAAATAGTGTACAATCGGGGAATACTTGGTCCCAGTCACCATGTTGAATACCTGCCCTGATTACGGTAGGACTGATTGGGTATCCATGTGGATGGGGTATATATTGCCATTGCTAGCGTGAACCCTTGGTGATTAACCAATTCATTTCATTTCATTTTCCATTTTCTTAATTGACATCCCTGAGGTTTGCTAAGATGAATGTTAGGAGCAAAAATCCAAAAATCCAACTAGGGCCAAAAGTGTTATTGTACTTGAATTGTTTTGGTCATATGAATGTATGGAGCATCCTGTCAACTACAACCTATTCTGGATTAATCTTCTACCAAATATGCAGATTTATATACACCACTGTCTCCAAAAGTTTCATGGTATAACAAAAGCAATGGGGAGCCATGGAAGCAGAAAGATGAAGATGTGCCTGATTTCATTGCAAACATCCGGCAAGACTACTTTAAATAATTAAGGCCAGTCTCTTATGATGATTATTACAAGAGATCGAAAAGTTATGAGAATTCAATTTGCGAGTTCTGTATTGCTGCTTGTAAAATCATTTACAGCTTCAAGGAGGTACAAGTTTGTGCAGGCAAAGAAACAAGTGTCTTTTTTTTTTTTCCTTTTTTTTTTCCAAATTTTGTTTTTTCCTTTTATACTTACTCGAAGGGATCTTTCTAGGTTGCAATGATTTCTTTCAATCACATACCTTCTTTGGCGAGCTATTTAGCTCGAGTGTCTTTGGGCTTAGTCCTCTGGTCTTAAGTTCTAGGGACTGAAATCATCTTTTTGCCCTTCCATTTCCATTTTATCATTTTTCTGCTTTATCCCTAATAGGGATTGGAAATTTTCATTTCGTTTCACAAAAAGGTCCAAGTTTGTGGATTGCAGATGTAGAACCAGCTAACCTCATGTAGTTTTTATTTATGTAATTTATATATTCTATTTAATTTCATTAATGGAAATGATTTGTGTGACCAAATTCATTTCTTATATTTGAGTTGAAGTGATTTCTTACTCAGCTGGAAGATTGGAATCACAAAGTTGAATGTTTGATGTTCCTTTGCTTGTTAATTTACTTAGACTGTGCTTTTTCACTGTAGTACTTTCAATTGTTATATATGTGAGCCTCTTGAGGACGAGAATGCTAGAGATGAAGTATGCTCAGTCTAATTTCCATTGCAAGTCCATATTTTTCTGAGAATGAGTGGAAAATAACAGATAATTTTCAATAGATAGATACAGCTTGTGTTTGGGAAATCTCTGCTAAATTCAATTTTGTATTATTTATGTATTATATTTCTTTTAACTAAAATAAAAAATAGTTAAAAAAAAGGAAGAATTTTGCAAAGGGAAGTTATTTTTTTGGTAAAAGATTTTTTGTTATTATTATATTAATTTTTATCTTAAAAAGTTACACTTAGTTTTTGCAAAGCTAACTTCAAACTTTTTGGGAGGGAGCAAGGAGAATGTGCAAATCCTCTTTTTGGGGGGTGGGGGGGAGGGAGAGAAATTTCTGTGTTTTGGTTTCGATGTCTTACTGAAGTTTATTTGTCAAATTTGAATTCTACCAACAGCACCATTATTAGAGCTTTGTGTGGCATTCATGCAATTGGTGAAAGATCAAACAGGTTTCCTCTACAAGGAGAAGAAAAATAATACCGTACAATAATAACAACTTAGTTTGAGATCGTTTGGGAATAAATTTTGAGAAAAAAAAAATATTATTGTACAAAAAAAAGAAAATAATAACAATTTAGTTTTAATATTAAATTTGGGATAGATCGTTTGAGAGATTACTATAGAAGAGATGATGAAAGGAATGAATAATAGTACAAGAGGAACTTCTAAGAAATCTTTAGCCGTTTTACATTTTGAGGGAGGGGACTTGGTTGCTGCCTAGTGCGCTCATGCCTGGCTAAAGACACTGCATTTCCTTCTATACGTGATATGTGTGTGTATTCACAAGATATTCATATTGTCATCTCCTAAATTTTCATACCAATACTTGTTAGCATAGATGGGAAGAGTATTTTTGTCCCTTAATCAGGTAGGAAGTTCGACTCCCACTAGGTACAGAAAAAACAATATTGGGAGACCTCCCCCTCAAATGAGACTCAACAGTCAGGTCGATTCCAGATTAATCAGGACAAAGCTCCGGATACCGGAAGGTCTAGGTACAAAAATAAAAATCTCCTAAATTTCCATAGAAGAGCTTAAGAAGTCCGTCATGACTGGTTCCATATCCAGATGAAGGAGAAAAGTTGCGATAGGTTAATAGCTCCGGATACCGGAAGGTCTAGGTACAAAAAAAAAAAAATCTCCTAAATTTCCATAGAAGAGCTTAAGAAGTCCGTCATGACTGGTTCCATATCCAGATGAAGGAGAAAAGTTGTGAAAGGTTAATAGTCAACGTAAAACTTGTATCAAAATTAAAATAAGAGACAAATATAGAAAATTTTTTGGGTCGTTCCCTTCTTAACGACATGGTGCACTAGATTCCATGTATAAGGACAAGTTAGCAAGGGTTTCTAGAGTATGGTCCAAAAGCGACACATTACATCCCTGCCTAAAAGTGGTGTTAAATAAGCAAGGTTCCACATTTATGTAGACATGTATGAGAAAAGAAATTAGTCCACGAAAATATGATTCGTCTAACCATTTGAAATATAGGATTTTTAATTGGTAATTTAGGATAAATAGGAGAAATAATTACTAAACGAATAATTAATATTATGTATCTCTAAAAAACTAAGTGAATGAAAGAGAATTATCTCCAAAAAACTAAGTGAGCGGAACAAAGGCTAGAATAGTAGAGTTTTATGACCATAAAAACTTACAAGAGAATGTAAAGGAGATGAAGAAACAGAAATAGAATTTTGTTTATTAAAATAGTTAGTAGAAAAGATATAATTAATGTAGTCAATAGTTATGCATTTCAAATAAGTATAGATACAATTAGTAAACAATAATTTTAGGAAAATCTAGATAAATTTGTCCAAACCATATCTAATGAGAAAAAGTTATTTATTGGAGGAGATTTAAATAGATATATAGGTAAGAATAATGAGAGATTTGAAATTATTTGGGACCTTTAGTTTTGGTAGTAAGAATAAGGCAGAGGTACCATTTTAGAGTTTGTCACAATATTCGATTTGATACTACAAACACTATTTCAATAAAAAAGAGTCGCATATAATTATATATAAAAATAGGTCGAATATCAGTCAAATAGATTTTTTTTTCATCGGTAGAGACGATAGAGTGATCCGTAAGGATTGAAAAGTTATATCCAGTAAAAGTATAACAACTCAATATAAACTTTTAGTTTTAAATGTGCATCTACTTAAAAGGTAAAAGAATTATCGTCTATGGAATCAAGAATTAAGTGGTGAAATCTGAAAAGAAAAAAGAATGTGATGACCATTAGAGAGGAATTAATTCAAGTAACTATCTAATCTACTAATGATAATTTAGAAACCATGTATATAGAAATATCTAATAATATTAAAAATATAAGTAAGGAAGCTTTTAATGAGTCGAGTATCAATAGGCAAGAAATCGTGATAGTGAAATAAGAAAATCCAAACTATTATATGAATCAAATAAAAGTGTTATAGGAATCTTAAAAGTAAGAGAAGTAGTGATGTATTTGAGAAGTACAAAAATGTAAGAAAAGATGTGAAAAATAAAGTACAAAATTTGAGTTGTTATACTTTCAGTGGATATAACTTTTCAATCCTTACAGATCACTCTATCGCCTCTACAGATGAGAAAAAAAATCTATTTAACTGATATTCGACCTATTTTTATATATAATTATATGCGACTCTTTTTTATTGAAATAGTGTTTGTAGTATCAAATTTCTTCTTCTCTCCATAAAAAATAGAGACTTTTCGGGCCACAAAAAAAGGGCCAGCAGGAGACGTCCAATCATTATTCTTAAGAAAGAGGTGGTGGCTGCCTGCCGCCTTTCTTTTAGGTTTTGCATTTTTTTCTTTCTTTTTTTTTTATTTCTTTTCAAGAACAATTTTTTTTTTTTTTGTTGAAGAAGTCAATAGCATGTTTTTCACCATGAGTGACTAGTTTTATCTTTTGATTCAAGGGGGATTTTATTTCAATTATCTTCACTGTAAGGTTATATGTTTTATTTAATTTCTTACCCTTTTAGTTTAAGTATTCGTTGATTTTTGTTTTTATTTTACATGAATGATTAATATTGATTAATTTGATAATTTAATTCGATATTATTCTTTCTATAATTATCCAAGGTTTCAGTAATCGGTCATGAATGATTGGTACAAATAGCAATAAGATTATTTATGTTTATGGGTTTTTAATCAATATTCATGTTTAATTTAAGGGAATCGATAAAACAAAATTAAATAATTATAGTTATCCCAATTATTTAGATTTTGGTTTAATTATTTTCACAAAACTTAATATTATCATTATATTGATATAAAACGTTATCGTGTTTAGTCGATTAATGATAAATTTTAACTAAATGTTTGATTTGGTCAATTAATTTAGAAAGACATAAAATTTATTACGGCTATTTTAATAAATCTAAAATTAAATGTTTGAATTGCAAGATAAATTCTTTTAACCTGTGATCAGTGAAACAATTGAATGTAATGATCTCTTGGATCAGAGTTTGATAGATTGAATTTTTTTTCAAATTTTTATTGTTTTGCATTGTTAATTTATTTTTTATTTTTTTTAGGTTGTTAATTTTTAATTTAGAAATTTAATTGATAAACCTCCTTTTTATTTTGGCATTTAACTAAGAAATTAAATCAATTTAGTTCCCTTAGGATTCGTATGGTACCACTATTGCGACAAATTTGTTCATATTGGGGGAATCAGTATTAATTTTGAGGGTTTCGACAACCCGTCAAAATTTGGCGTTGTTGCAAGGAAACTACATTAATTTCTTAGTTTATGCTTTTCACTTGTGTTACTGATTTTTGAAGAAGAAGAAAAAAGGATATCAATTCATGAAAGAACTTTGAAGGAGCTAACTACAACAGATATGAATCGGCAACTTTTGTGCATAGAGTACCCACCTCTTGAGATAACATTCGAACTCAAATCTGGTTTAATTCACTTACTTCATACTTTCCGTGGTCTCCCAGGTGAGGATCCACATATGTACTTGAAGGAGTTTCATATTGTCTACTCGAACAGAAGCCCTAAGGTGTGATTGAGGAACAAATAAAACTGAGGGCTTTTTCTTTTTCTCTAAAGATTGGACAAAAGATTAATTATACCATCTATCATCTAGTTCGATAAATACATGGAATGGAATACATGGACTATTTTTTGAGAAATTTTTTCTTGCATCTAGGGTTGCCAATATCATAAATAAATATGTGGAATCAGACAATTTACTGGACAGTCATTGTTTGAATATTGGGAGAGGTTCAAACAAGTTTGTGCTAACTGTCCACATCATCAAATTTTGGATCAGCTCCTGATTCAATATTTTTATAAGGGACTTCTACCCATACATATAAGTATGGTAGACGCAGCCAGTGGAACTTTAGTTAACAAAACTCCTAAAGCAACTAGACAGTTGATCTCAGTTATAGCAAAATTTTCTTAACAATTTAGAATAAGAGTGGATGGAGTTACCAAATGCGTTAATGAGGTAAGCCACTCGACTCTTGAAAATCAAAATTTTGAATTAACTGCTTTGGTTCATCAATTGGTTGTAGGGCAATTGCAGGCAGCTAAAGTTCGTGGTACATGCTCAATTCCAGGGCATCCTACGAATATGTGTCCAACATTGCAAGAACACCCTATTCACAAGTAACCTGGTCAACCTCAATGTATGTATGATCCTTGTCCAATCAATACAATCCTAGATTGAGGGATCATCTAAATTTGAGCCATGAAAATCAAAGAAGACAACCAAAATATCCACCCCAACCTTTTAACAAACCACCACCACCACCGATACATGTTGTCACGCCCCGAACCGAAGCCGTGAACAGCCGCCCGTTATCCTGGATATTAACTTTCTATAACCAAACGAGCATAACCTCTCTATAAGTCAGAAGTCTATCAAATACCATATATCGACCTGTCACATATCTATATACATAGACCAACCCGGTTAAAATCAATACTCTCCTAAGATCATCCAATCCCTGTCAACCATGCAAGATAACTTAAGGTTAACAATAGTGTTACACCAAACCTCTACTACCATGCTCTCATCAAAGGCATGAACAGTCATTAGTTACCCCTCCTGTGATTTAAAGGTGGCACCGAGCTAACCTAGAGAACACTTCTAGAACATGACACGTTTCCCAAAGTAAATGTACACAATAGTACAAATCATGTCTCAATGCAATAGAATAGAGTTGAGAGTTTCGATAAGATACACATAATTTTACATACAGCCATCCCTTTTTTACACAATGGTCTATCTACAATCCCAATACACAAATATACAATTTTATTGGCAAATCCTTCCCAATATCACATTTCAAGTACCTAATCAACAGTCTCGATCTCCAACAAAAGTCTCGTGCGCCAATAAGTCTCAACGCGTCCCACTATAGCTATCTCTGTACACAATGGGAAATGAGGGGTGAGTATCAAGGAAGATACCCAGTGAGTGAAAGGGCATATATCATGTGTTTAATGTATCGGTGAAAAATGGAATATCAAAATTCTCAATAATTCTACATATTGTAAGAAATCGTGTATAATGCTCAATTTATCATAAATCATTCTTTTCACATACATTTCAAACATATATGCATCCATGTGATCAAATCATGTTAGAATAGAGCGTGCCAAGATCAGTCCTGGCAAGAGTCGACCGCAACTAATGACAGGCGTATCGGGGGTTTTGTATACAATAGGTTAGAAAAGCTCTCTACCCCGCCATTGGCAACGGACCTCATCAGGTGCTAGACTACGGCGCACCATAGCCCTCCCCCTTCTGGGTTCAACCTGACTAGTACCGTGTCGAATCACAATACATTTGCCATTTTCTGATGTCAAGTGGGATACCTTCCGCAGAAGCGTATCGGGTACAAATATGGATCACCCCTACACATGCATCCTTCGTAACTATAGAATGAGATTTACCCATCACAAAGTTATCATCATCACATGCTAGGGCTCTTGGCCCATGTAAAATATCATTATCAAATAATCACATGTCATGCCACATTTCTCAAGCAATGTCAATCATTTCCACTAGGATGATTTCATAAAACATGTATAAACTAAATTCAATGGCATGGTTTCGTATTTTAAAACTCGTTTGGATGCATATACAACACGTATAAATATGTTTGTGGATACTCCATGAATTCACAAAATCATTTCATAATTCATTGAAAATTTCATATCATACATTTATTAAATCATGCTTGCGTTAGGAAATATTTTAAAATATGATATTGTGCATCAGACACATAATATAATAAATCTCACTCACTGTATATGGAAGGGTCAGTCACTCCCTACCAAGTACCACATGTGTCGAAAGTGTTTTCCCTCGTTTAGTCACCACCCGTGTGCCTACAATGGCAACACAATGCATATATGAGAATTTGTGTCATGATTTGAACTTATTAGGTTAAATTGTATTCTAGCAAATTTCTCATATTTCACCATCTACTCATGCAAATACTTTGATTTTTACTATGTTGTAGTTAAGACACACGACTACAACTTCCTAGTTGGGCACTTTCTTGGATTCCTAGTGCACATCCATGAAATAGCACAATTTTGCCCACATTACGTTTCAGAAGTCTGTTTTGACCAATTTTAGTATAGCCTTCACAACATTTAACACTCAACTCTAAATTTACTGAACTTTTTACAATATTTATAAGAAACATAACCTTACATTTTTCATGTTATGGATTTCTCCCAATTACGCCTAGAAGGGGTCTGAAATGAACCACCAACATCTCTATTCAGTTTTGGCCGAGAAGCAGAATCCTTTCTGCATAGTTTTGGGAGATTTTGTATAACGTTTAATTCCATTGTGAAAATTGGCTGACATTTTCACAGTAGGTGGCTAAGAGGGAGATCTACAACTTTCTTCTTTGAGTTTTTGCAAAAAAAGGCTGGAAGAGAGTCGTGCAATGCTACTGTTTTTTGTGTTAGAGAATGGATGACCCTCTGTCGAGTTTTAGAAGAATGGCTGTAACTTTTGACATAGGGGTTGGATTGAGGCGATTCTTATTTCGTTGGAAAGATAAGACATAGATCTACATTTTATATAACTAGCACAAAATCCAGTTCTGCCGGGAAAGGGGGCTGCACTCAGAGGCAAACTTACTGCCGCAAAACAGGGTAGAACAGTGCATTGGTTTTGCATCCGAAGGTCAGAAATTGAATCATTCCTTAGTTAGTTCAGTTCTCTTAGTAGTTCACTAAGCAGATGGGCTCCAAATGACCTCACTTTTGGATATGTTGGTCCTTAGGATGTGTGCAAGGTCTCTGCAAAATTTCATTGAAAAAGACCAAGGGTAACTATGACAATCGGTCCAAGGAAACTCACTGCCCCATAGGCGTTTCCAAAATTTCCAAATTTCCAGATTTTGGCTGTCTCTGTTTTGCTATTGGTTTCCCTATCAACCTAACTTCAAATGACCTCAATTTTTAATATGTTATAGTTTAGGATGTTTACAAGCTATCCATAAAAAATCACAGAAAACTACTAAGGTTTGTCTTGGCACTCTTGGACTCACATACTTGTCTTCTCATGGTTGCACACACAAACACCACATACATGAAATTTTTCACTCAAATTCAAGCACACATACATTACACAAACACCTCATTCTTAGTTATTGTGTGCACTTATATAATTCATTTTCCTTGGCAATTTCCAATACACCACACCTTATCCATTCAACCATCAATGTACACATTTAACCATCACAATATATACATACATTCTGCACACACCACAATTTGCACAGTCGTGGGGAAATGGCCATAACTTTGACTACACAACTCTGAATCACATGATTCTTATCTCATTTTAAAGATCAGATCTAGAGCTACAAATCTCATAACCAAGGCCAAACTAATTCAAACCGAAAGGCACCTCAAAATCAGGGCAAAGTTCATAGCAGAACAGAACAGAACAGAATATGATTTTGCAAAACACCTAACTTTGAAAAATCATAATAAATCCATTTTAATTCAGAATGTGACGAATTATATCTCATTTTAAAGCTCTGAAAGTTTAGTTTTATGTGTAAACATTTCACTCAATTTGCCTTTGTACAGAAAATGCTATAACTAAAATACTACAACCAGGTCAGAGTATTCAGATTTCAGAATTTCTGTTTTTCTCCTTGATTTCAATTTGGGCCAACCCTAGTTCCCTAACCAAACCATCTCATTTTGGTCCCAAATTAAGATATGTTATATTGTGGAGTATGGAGGGTCTCATACTTGAAGATGGACAGCTAGGCTTGAAGCAAAACATAGAATTTTGGTCTTAAACTCTCAGCTCCCTCACTGGATTTCACCGAGCAATCCTTCTCAGTTGGCCTTGATTTTTGGATATGTTGGTGTTAAAGATGTATAGAAGGGATCTATGTAAAAGAAATTGAGTAGTATGTAGGAAGATTTAGAGATCTTATCTTGATAGTCCATGGCTATGAGGAGGAAGAAGAAATGGAGTTTGTGTGTTCTTCTCTTCTAGGGTTTCACGGTGCCAAATGGAGAGAGTAGAGCAAGTGTTGGCTTTTGTGTGCAATTGCTTAACTATGGTTCCCTCAAGGTGCAACCAAGGTTAATTTCTACTATTTGTCAATAAATCCCCACCAACCATCACCTAAATCTAAGGCTTACATTTGTTCTTTGACTTTTCATTCAAATTTTGGTCATCTACTTCATGGGCACACTTCCCATGATCATTAATTGTCACTTACCCCTTTTCAAATTTGTATATAAGACCTTTTTTACATTTACGTGAAATTTTCTATCTCGATTTTCACGTAATGCACGACAGGGTCAATATTTGACCCAAAATTTGAGAAATTCAAATTTACCTATTTGGTTCAGTTTTTCGCACTGAATCCAATAGAGTTAGTGTCATACATAGATGAAGTCATTTGACCTTCCAAATCGCCCTTAAACGCATTAGGGTTTTTAGAGCGATTTTATTTTCCTCTTTGCGTTTGTTTTTTTTTTTGCCAAAATTTGTTGACCCATGACTTCTAGGGTGAATTTTACACGTGTAAATCTAACGGCATCAAATTTGCACGTGTGGATTTCATTTTGGCTTAGTAATAAAGATTTTCACTCTCGGTGATTTAACCATACAATTTTTTTAGAGCGATTTTCAAAACGGAAAAATTTCTTAGTAAATTTTGGGTCATGAAAACATGATCAATATCATATATATATAGAGGAGAGTACAATATGAAAGAAATCGAAGTGTCGATGTTACACTTGTATAGTCATCTAATTTGGGTATGTCTCTAGAAGACAAAGTAAAAGCTCTCGCAACTAACACTCAATATTTTCAACAGGAAACGAGACCTACCATTCAGAGTTTGGGGAACCAGATTGTCCAATTAGCGATCTTGATTAGTAGGTTAAAGGCACAAAATTATGAAAAATTGTCCTCACAAACGGTGGTAAATCCCAAGAGAATATCAGGCAATAATGTTGAAAAGTGAGAAGGAACTTCATTCGAGCTCTACTCTATCTAAGAAGGTGAATGTAAGGAATGATGTAGAGAAGAAGGATGAAACTACACATGGAAACCTCCATTTACGTCACACTTCTAGTGCAATTAAGGCACCTTTTTCTAGTAAGTTGGAGAAATCTAAAAAAGGAAGAGTGTGAGAAGGAAGTTTTGGAGACATTTAAGAAAGTGGAAATAAACATACCACTGTTAGATGCTATCAAACTAATTCCAAAATATGCTAAATTTTTGAAAGAATTGTGCACAAATAAAAGGAAGTTGAGAGATGATGAGAAAATAAAGGTGGGGAAGAATGTGTCTGCTATCATCAAAAGAAGCTTACCAGAAAAACGTATAAATCCAGGTATGTTTACTCTACCTTATTTTATTGGTAAAAAAAAAAATTGAGCATGCCATGCTAAACTTAGGTGCATCCATCAATATAATGCCATACTCAATTTTTAATACTCTAAAATTGGGCCTTTAAAGGAAATTGGGGGTTGTTATTCAATTACTGACCATTCTTATGCTAACCCAGCAGGGGTTGTTGAAAATATTTTGGTGCAGGTTAACTAACTAATATTTCCGGCAGATTTTTACATCTTGAAAATGAAAAAAGACACTATCACAAATTCAGCTTCACTTCTATTAGGAAGACCATTCATGAGAACAGTCAAAACAAAAATAGATATGGATGAGGAAACTCTCTCCATCGAATTCAGGGGCGAAATTGTTAAATTTAATATTTTTTATACTATTGTTGATATTGTTCATTCAATTGTGTAGGAATTTTGTGAAGAAAAATGTAATATTAATTTTGAATTGAATGCATAATTAGATAAAAAGGAGGAGTTATATGAGACTCCTAGGTTAAAGTTGAAACCTCATTGAAGAGAAATTAATAAAGAACGTTAAGCATAACAATATCAAACAATTGTATTTCTTGAGAGGCAACCCAATATTTTTCATAAGTTTGATTAACTTGATATTTGATTTTTTGTTTCAATTTAGGGTTATTTGATTGGTATTATTAGTTTTTTCTTTTAGTCTTTGTAGGCACATAAAGATGGGAGATAGAAAAGATGTACCCAACCAAAGTTCAAGCCATATAGCAGTGAATTCCAACGTTTGGCAGAAGCACTCAGAAAAATAGGATGTGATCATGCAGCTGCTTGAAGAGAGATTTTCATGGTTGGCAGAAGCACTCAAGGTGATCACGCAGCTGTCGCCTTAAGGGAGTTCTCTTTCTTCTCTATCTTTTTATTGCTCTATTTTTATATGGTGAGTATATGTTGAATTTGGGTGATTTTATGAGACTTGCTCCTAGTGTTAGAGTTTGTGCTAGTTTTTTTAGATATTAGTTGTTTTAAGTTATGTGCTTATTTCCTCTTCTTTCTTACCCTTTGCATACATTGGGGACAATGTTATTTTAGGTGTGGGGGAGTTGATACATTGGTTTCTATATTAAGGAAAAAAAAATGAAAAAAAAGTTTTGGCCTTAATATAACGAGATGTACTTAAGATTTACTACTTGTTGTGTATGCTTGATTTGGACCAAATTGCGTGATAGAAAATTGATATTAGTGGTCATTGTGGTACATAATTAACTATTCATCTTTTAATGGTTGAATTGAGAGATAAAATGATATGATTTGAAACAAAACCTATCTAAAGTAAGGATTGACCCTTATAGAGCAACATATCTTTCATGCACTCATTTTTTTTATGAGTATATGTCACCGTTTGAGTGGTTATTCTAGAACTTGCTTTCGTATGCATATCGAGACCATATTTTTTATTTTCATGTATTGAAATGATTAAGACATCTAGGTTTACCTCTTTTTAGCCCTAAAAAAAAATAACTTCTCATGTATACTATTCTCCTGGTGAAACCATTTGAGTCTATACCCTTTTCCTTTGTTTATAATCTTATAAATTGATATGTGGCCTTCTTTTTTATGCTTATCCTTCTTTGTGACCCTTATATCAAATAAACATGTGATTAGAATATGAATGGGCGGTTATTTGTAAAAGGGAAATGGGATAATTTTTATTTTGAGATTGTCTTTGTGGATTGAATCATACGATTAGGTTGGTTTATGTGATAAATGGTGAAATATGCGCCATATCTTCATTGATCCTTGAGTTTTTTTTTTATTTCAAAAAAAAAGAAAAGAAAAAAAGGCAAAAAAAAAATCCCCAAAAAATTGTGATAAAAAAGGATGAGATGAAAAAAAAAGCTATGAAAAAAAATCCAAAAATTGTGATCAAGGAATGAGATGGAATGAAAAAATAAATAAATAAAAATGAAGGGGGATTACCTTTGGGTTGGATTGATGTTCCATGTTATGGGGTATGTTTGATAGTGGGAAATGGGTCTTGCGTTTTTTGGCATGCTTCTTTTGATATATACATTACACATCATATTTATCCTCTTATCCTGCAATGTCCTTAATCACGTTACAACCAAATAAAAGATTTTTTTATTGATACATAAAATTCATATGTTTGAGTAGTGAAGATGTGATATATTAACAAACTTATTGTAATGCCATTTCATTGTGTTGAGTTGAGCATCATATATATATCCTTTCTACAAATGAGTGCATTGAGTGAATTCCTTGTGAGGATGGTCGAATTTTCCATATTCTTGATTTCAAGAAAATTCTTAGGGATATTATAGTTAATGTAGCATTGAATGCCATGAAGTGTTGATTGCCTTGACCACAATTTTGGTTTAGACTCACACTACACAATGCTAGGAACTTGTGGAAGTTTAGTTGACTTGAGAAATTTTTTTAATTTTGATTTTGATTGTGATTGAGGACAACTATTGGTTTAGGCATGGGAGAGTTTGATAGGATTTAAATTAGTGCAATTTCTTGTGGTTAATTTCATTATATTTTTAAATGAATATTACACTAATTAGATGTTTTACGATAAATTGTTCATTTAGGTTATTGAAGAGTTGATAAAGGAAATACAAAAAAAAATGAAGAAAATTGCAACAAATTGAAAGACAAATTTGGGAAGTGCTGAAAATGGAATTTTCGTTAAAAAAAAAAAGTCTTGAAGTGCTGATATTTGAAAATTTTCATATATTGGGAATTTACCTTATCATCTCTTGTACCATCTTAATTTTAGGAGTTCTTTTTTTTTCTCTCTCTCTTTTCCATGTTAGATGGTATTTTTACTATTAGTAACTTTTTTAAAATTTTAGAAATCCTTTATTTGGGAAGTTTATTTTTAGATTAGGTTACTTTCTCTCTCCATAAAAAAAGAGGGACTTTTAGGGCAACAAAAAAAGGGGTCGACAAGAGACGCCCAATATATATTCTCAAGAGGAGGCACGACACCAATCATCATTCTTAGGGAAGAGGTGGCAGCTACCTGTTGCCTTTCTTTTTTTTATTTCTTTTATAGATTTAAAAATGTTGACTAGTTTCTCAAGGGGGATTTTTTTTAATTGTCTTCACTATGTGGTTATGTACTTCATTTAATTTCTTGCCCCTCTAATTTAAGTATTCGCGCTGATTCTTGCTTTTATTTTACATAAAAGATTAATATTAGTTAATCTGACTAATTAATTCAGTACTATTCTTTCTACAGCTATCCAGAATTTTAGTGATCTATAATTATTATGAATGATTGTTTCAAGTAGTAATTAGATTATTTATGTTTATGAGTCTTTAACCAATATTCATGTTTAATGTAAGAAAATTGATGGAACAAAATTAAATAATTGTGACTATGTCAATTATTTAGATTTTGGTTTGACTGTTTTCATAAAATTTAATGTTATCATTATATTGATATGAAATATTATCGCGTCTAGTTAATTAATGATAAATTTTGACTAAATACTTGGTTTTGTCAATTAATTTAAGAAAATACAAGATTTATTACGGCTATCTTAATAAATTTATGGTTAAATGCATAAATTGTAAGATAAATATTTTTAACCCGTGATTAGTGAAACAATTAATTGTGGTAAACCCTTGGAGATTAAATTTATGTTCGAATTTTTATTATTTTACATAGTTAACTTGTTTTTTATTTTTTTTAGCTTGTTAATTTTTAATTTAGAAATTTAATTGATAAACCTCCATTTCATTTTGGCATTTAACTAAGAAATTAAATCAATTTAGTTTCTATAGAATTCGACTTGGTACCATTATTGCTACAAATTTGTTCGCATTTAGGAAATCAGTATCAATTTTGAGGGTTTCGACAATTAGCAATATCATGATACCTATAGAGGTAATCGATAGAGATTTTAAATACAAAATCCATTCTTATGAAGTAAGGGAGACCTTAAAAAAATGAAAAATAATAAAACAATAACACCGGATAACATCCCTATTAAGATGTAAAACTGTTTGGGTGAAGTGGGGATAGAAATATTAACGGAACTTTTTAACTAAATTTGACAAACTAAGAAAATAACTCAAATATATAGGTAAAGTATAAATGTATCACCATATAAGAATAAAAGAGATATATAAAATTGTTTCAATTATAAGAAAATTAAATTTGTTAGTTATATTATAAAATTATAAGAGAGAGTGATATAGTATAAATTAAGATTAGAGCTAAATGTATCTCAGAATCAATTTGAATTCATGCTAAAATGATCAAACACTAAAATTATTCACTTGCACAAAAATTTAATGGAAACGTTTGGAGTGCAGAAGAGAGATTAATATATAGTATTCATTGATTTAGAAAAAAAAACAAACAATAGAGTTCCCAGAGTCATACTGTGATGGGTGTTTACAAAAAGGGGATCTCCTTTGAAATACGTTGATCTCATCAAAGATATGCATGAGAAAGTTATTAGCAATGTAAAAACTTGCATGAGTTTAAATAATAACTTCTTAATTAATATTGAATTTCATCAAAATTTAACATTAAGTCCTTTCTTTTATGCAATAGTTATGGATAAAACAACAAAAAGCATGCAAAATGAAATACCTTGGCGAATGCCTTTTGTAGATGATATAATGCAAGTCAATAAAATTGTAGAGAATATTAATGTTAAATTGGAGTTATGGAGGGACACATTAGAATCCAGAAAATTTAAATTGAGTCACTCAAAATTGAATATATGAGATATACGTTTGGTGACAATTATTAAAATGAAAAAAAATAAGTAAAAAGAACAAAGCATATGAAAAAGTGAATATTTTAGATATTTTGGATTTATCATTCAAAACAATGATAATATAGTTAGAGATGTGAATCATAGAAACTAACCAGGTTGGATAAAATGGAAAAGTGAATATGGAATTTTTTGCGACAACACGAAACCATTGCAATTGAAAGGGAAGTTAAATAGAAGCACAATAAAATCTATATTATTATATGACACCGAGTGTTAGATCATTAAACTACAACAAAAGAATAAAATTGCTGTAATTGAAATAAAAATACTTAGATAGATATGTGATAAAATTAGAAAATATAAAATTAGAAATGAAGAGATACATATTAAGTTGGGAGTGAGTTCGATTGAGATAATATGAGAAAGTATTGTTCAAGTTGGTTTGGACATATACAACGAAATTAAAAAACGCACTGTTTAGGAGAATCGAAATCTTAAATATAATAGAATTAATGAAATATTTGAGTAAATCGTTGAAAATCTGGATATAAATTATACGTAAAGATTTGGTGTCAAGAGTTTAGTTGAAAAGATAACTTTAAATAGAAATGAATAATATAAGAGAATATAAAATAATTGATTTATTGTTATTGTTATTATTGTTGTTGTTGTTGTTATTATTATTATTATTATTATTATTATTATTATTATAAATTTATGCAAATAGTTTATTTTTATTTTTCTCTTTTCATTATTTTTATTGTTTATTTTTTAGCTTTACCATCTCCATTTATTTTCAAATTTTAATTTTATGTTTTTAATTTTATTTTTATTTTCATGTTTTATGTTTTTATTTATTTATTTTTCCTGTTTTGTATATTGATTTTCAAATAGTTGATACCAAAATTTAAGATTAAGACTCAATCTATCGTTATTGTTATAATTTAGAAAAATCTAAGATATAATTTTTTTCAACATAATTTTTGCAAATATAGAATTTTAAATTATTTATATTTCTTCCGGTTTGTTGCCTGGTAAACAAACATGAAATAAGATCCTTTCTATTATTTCTACAACAAAGTATATATAGGTCTAAGGGATATAATCTACGCTACGGATGGGTCATATTTGTTGAATTGATTTTTAAAATATTTTATATATTTAATCTCTTCAAAATATATTTTGACAATAAAAATAGTAAAATGAACAAATAATATTAATAATGAAAAATGTATTTGTTGGCATATTTATAGATTTTGATTATTGGCAAAACATGATTAGTTGGACTAAGAAAAAAATTCGAAGACTGTTAGATAAATCACAAGGAGCAATCGACTCATTAGAAGAAAAAGGTAGTAACACTATAGACAAAATATGTAAAGTTAGTAGACACAAAATTTGTTTATTTAGATCACTGAAAAACAAGTCCAAACAAGGAGAAATATCCCATTAGTAATAGTGGATAATAGTGCTACTCAAGCAAGTAAGTTGGATAGAAAATAAAATATTTAGAATATTAAAAATCCAAATTTAACCAATCGCTGGAAATTAAGTGCTAAAAAATATGAGGGTTTAACATTAAGAAAATAAGAATAAAAAATGACAGTATTTGTTCTACACATATCAATTAAATTAAAAAATATTTTTTCAGAATTTTTCTAAATCATTAACTTATAAGCTTTGGAGAAAAGTTCAAGGATTTCGTGCTGTTACAAAAGGGAAGAATAAAAGGGATTTGGTGTAACTCAAATTGAAAGGATTCTTTGGAGACAAAATTAAAATATTATAATCTTCTAAACCCAAATTTTAATTTATTTAACTACCTGTCCATTTATATTTATAGGATTTTTTATCATAGTAAGTGAGAGATAAATTAGGTTTTGAATGTTAAACTTTATGCATTTACATGGGTTAATGGATATTGATGATTTAGACGTTTGATGATATTCCTTAGGCTTTAAACAAGTTGATCAAGACAAGATCCTTGTTATGGGACAAGACCTGGGAGTGACTAGCCTCCTTAACACTATAGGTGGATGGATTCCTATATTTGTAATGAGAAAATGTTTTCTCTTGATTTTCTAAAATGATATTTTTAACTAAATTTTATGAAATATTTTGTGAATGTGGAGTGTCCCTAAAAAATGTTTGATTTGAGCCATATGATTATGCATTTGCAAGTACATCTTGTGCCTACTAAATTTTCCTATGAATATTGTTTGATGGACTCATAAATTGAGAAACATGCTAAATTTTATATGCCACATGATATGATATTTACAAATTGGTATATGTGTTGGCTTGGGGTATGAGCCTGAACCCTCAAATGGCTATAGTCATTCCTTACATAGAGTGGCCCAACGAGGCAATGTGCTGAGGGTGTTTTATTATTAGATAGGGAGGTAGTCAGATTGGGAGACGCCTCTTTTGTCCCCTTCGAGCTCACTTGGTTGCACTACCTCAGAGGTGTTGAGCTAACACCAAAGTTGGGATTGATGTTTATGGTTAATAATAATTGAAAACTTCTTTGTGGTTCCACTATTGGTTTGGACCAAACCTTTGGTGGAAAGATTTTTTTAGGCAAACACCTTGGTTTTGAAAAAGTATATATTGAATGCTCATTTGTGTTTCTGAAAAAATCATGGCTCTTGTTGCAAAGTGTTTGGATGACTACTTGATACTTTGTTGGAACAAAAATATGTTTTGAAATCATTGTTTGACACGTTCACACTTACCACTCATTTCATATACAACTATGTCATTGCACTCCACTCACTGAGTATTTTTTTTATACTTACCCTATCAATCTTTTATTTTTTTAGAGGAAGAGTAGAGGGAAAGCTATCTCGGACCAACTGTTGGTATTGGATCAGCTTAGGTGTTGATTTTTTGGCGTGTTGATGGAACCATTGGAGGGTATTTTGCAAGTGAAACTTATGTTTTGCAAGTGAAAGCTATCACACGTTGGTTGTCGCGTGCTCCGACCCGAGAGTCGGGGCATGACATGAACGCTACAATCCTATTTGACTGAATGACTATCTTAATCAAAGCATAAATTTCTAAGTTATAAAATTTATTCAATTGCTTCAACAAATTGGTCGAATACTACAGTCATATTCAACAGCTAGAATGTTCCAGTTAAAGCTTTTAAGTACTAATATTTGTTTTGGTCAAATGCTCACAGAGACTGATCGAATTGCAAAATGGGTTTTAACAATATGAGTCATTCGAGTTACCTTTTAGTTTTCTTATCGAGTCACAAGTCTACTGATGAGTCAAGAATACAAGCTTTGGATTGAGACTTAAACCAGTCGAATGACTGAGAAAGCTAGTTGATTCTAAAGTTGGGAACGATTAAATGCTCATGTGTTCATTCAACTACTTAGTACTTGTTCTAAATTCCATTGCCTAAATCTGTCGAATGGCTGACTGATTGGTCGAATGATTTGGTGTTAAAAGCTAAGTTCAGTTGATTGATTTTATCAACATTCGATAAGGTTATCCTTTCCACTTGATTCTGGTTAAATTGTCAAATTATCCATTCGACTATTTTCTATGTTTCCTTAGGGAATTAGTCGAATATGAGTTACTTCAATCGAATGACAAAGGTCTATGGTTGATTTTCAAACTTTTCGGACTAATTCCTTGGATTGTTTTGTTTACCATCAAAGCCTAAACATGCCAACACATTATTTGAACTTAGTGTGCTATAAGTTTGTTCATATATTTTTGACATTCATAGCAAAACTAAAGATAGGAGCATGTTTAAAATAAAGAAAAAGAAAAACTTATTCCTAGTGTAGGGAATGAAAACTAAATTTTGGAATTAGAATTCCTAAGTGGTTAGAGTAGTTTTAGGTTCATCCCTAAACTTAAAGTTCCAGGAAGATTAGATGCTAAGATTAAATAAAGAAACAATCATAGGATACTCAATATGATTATACCTTGAGAAAGCACTTAGCTAATTATTTCTGTGGTACAGCCGAATTCATATTAAATAAAACTTTCAATCGAAACAATCTTAGATGAAAACACTTTCGAGCTTTATATCGGAAGAAAACTTAATATGGGTTACTTTCTAGGTATAAATGCTAGAAAACAAAAAGGCTTGTCTAAGAAAATTTGATACTAAAATGAATTTATTTTATTTCTAACAAAGCATACAAAGTTTACAATAAGAGGACCAAAATAGTAAATAAATCAATTCATACCAAAATTAATAAGCCTAATCCTTCCAGCTTAAAACACATGTTTTGATAATGATCTTGTAAATAAAAAACCAGAAGATATCTAAGAAAAACAAAATCAGATTATAATTCAGAGTATCAAAAATCAAATAAGAGAGAAGAAAGGAAAAATAATTCTCCTGAACTAATTAAAATCCGAAGAAACCAGTGTGAGCAAATAGCTTCAAAATAAAGCCAGAAATTTATATAAACCGTTGAAGAATGAAAACTCAATTCCAAAAATGCAAGAAAAAGTAAATCAATTCAAAATAGAATAAAAGATTTAGTTCCTAGGCCAAAAATATCTGAGTAATAGGAACGAAGTCGGTGAATAAAAGCAAATGAGTGTAAAGAATACATATAGCCCACTCAATGAACAGCATAAAGATAAAAACCTTGATGGTGAGTTGACTGTCTTCTTGGATTTAAGGTTCGTTTGAAAAATAGTCGACCATTTAGAAAAGATAGTTGACTACTAGGTGTTTTAAGTCAATTGCTTAAGGAGAAAATCAACTAAACCTTGTTTAAGAAATTTAGTTAAGAAGAACTGGTTGATCAATTCAAGAATCAATCGACAGATATAGAATAACAGTCAACCGTAGCAAAGCCTCAATCGATCAACTTCCCAATCCAAACTCCTTATCCAGTCAACTAACTTAATGTTTTCTACTTTTCCCTAGTCAACCATGCTAGAAAATCAATCAACCACTCAAACACCCCATTAGGCAATCAATTGAGACTCACAAAGCTACTGCACAAACTCCACAAATTGCTCAAGATACTTTCATCTCTAGATCTCACAAGCTGCTAACTATCTTCTCAAATCAGTAAAGCTTGCTTCAATTAATTTACATCAAACACATTCAAAAATGAATCCAATGAAGGTTTTATAAGCACATCCAACCAACTCAACTTTCTTCTGAACATCAAAGCTCCATCTCTTCTAAAACACTTCTGTAAATTACAGTCAAACTCTCTACAATCCTAAACTCTATCTCCTACAAGTCTCTTTTAACAAAGATCCTTTTAAGATGGCATCCAAAGTTAAGCTTCCATCAAAACACGATCAATCATCCTATTTATCTATTACTGAGAGTAAAATTTTTGGTAATACTCTAGTTAATGGCATAATGCAGCCAATCTTCCATTTCTCATTCCCCATTTATGTTATGTGCTACTAAATTCAAGGCTGCAAGCCTATCATATGGGTCCATGATCAGTAGCATTTTGGTAACAATAAGATTCATATAGGAATGAAATTCACTACTAAACTAACAATCAAGAATGCAATTGGTACTTCTTCATTAACCAAGGGTGGTTAGATGCAGAAAGATGAGAAATAGGTAAGAAGAGTGAAGAAAGTCGAAAAAGGAGAGCCTAACGGGGAACAAAAAACCACTCTTTATCACTGAGAACATTGAGAAATTACTTAAGGCTGTAAAACTTATACCTTACCTCTCTGCTGAAGAAGAGCTAACCATACCTATATTAGGGGAAGTAATGATTAGACTTATAGCTTACAATATAGTTCTTTAAGAGAGAATTAAGGGTATTAAGAAATACAATACAAAAATCTTGAAAGAATTGGCAAAAATGAGTCAACAAGTGGATGAACTCTCCAAGGGCAAGACTAAAATTGGACATAAGAGGCCTAGAAAGAGCGACAACTCCAGTAATGAGAGTGACGAGCTTCGTATGGTATTATCTAATGTCCCTCTCATCACCCCTCCTGTCTCATTCTCTATTCCACATCTTATCATCATTTCCACTGTCCTTGACCCTTTTATTGTAGTGAAGTCTTTTGCAAAACCCATGGAAGAAGAGCACTTAACAAATATGTTTAAGGAGAGTCTAGTGGGGAATAGAAAACCACTCTTATCAAAAATTACTTAAGGTAGTAAAACATATTCCTCATCTCTCTGCTGAAGAAAGATAACTATACATATGTTATAGGAAGTAGTGATTAGACTTACAACTCACAATATGGTTCTTTAGGAGAGAATTGAGGGTATTGAGAAATAAAATACAAAATTCTTGAAGGAATTGGCAAAAATGAGTTAGCTAGTGGATGAACTCCCCAAGGGCAAGGTTAAAATTGGACATAAGAAATTTAGAGAGAGTGACAACTCCAATAATGAGAGTGAGGAGCATATGCAACAATCTAATGCCCCTCTCGTCTTCCCTCCTGTCTCATTCTCTATTCCATCTCCTGTCCTCATTTCCATTGTCCCTGAGCCTTCTATTGTAGTTGAGTCTTCTACAAAGCCCACGGAAGAAGAGCACTTAACAAATATGATCAAGGAGAGTCTAGTGGGAAATAGAAAACCACTCTTATCACCGAGAACATTAAGAAATTACTTAAGTTAGTAAAATATATTTCTCACCTCTCTGCTAAAGAAGAGCTAACCATGCCTATGTTAGAGGAAGTAGTGATTAGACTTATAGCTCACAACATGATTCTTCAAGAGAGAACTGAGTGTATGAAGAAATATAGTACAAAAATCTTCAAGGAATTGACAAAAATGAGTCAACAAGTGGATGAACACTCTGACAACAAGGCTAAAATTGGACATAAGATACCTATAGAGAGTAACAACTCCAGTAATAAAAGTGAGGAGCCTTGTATGCAATTACCTAATGTTCATCTCATCTTCCCTCCTATCTCATTCTCTATTCTATCTCCTGTCCTCATTTCCACCGTCCCTAAGTCTTTTTATTGTAGCTAAGTCTTTTGCATAACCTTTGGAAGATGAGCACTTAACGAATACAAAAATACAATGTCCATACCAATCCTTAAATTTTTGAAGGAAATCAAAGATTTCTTGTAGATAACATAATAATTGCACCAAATTGATATTCAATTAAAGAGAGGTGAATAGTTGAATATGGATTTTCTTTTTTTTTTTTTTAACTTTTGAAAATTTAAAAACTTGCAACAAAAAAATATTTAAAAATTAAGGAACAAAGAACACATAAAATTTTTTATAGTTGTTTCACCAAACTCGGTATACATCTACTCTCAGGCTCTCCCTGCAACTTAAGGATACAAGCTTGATTGTAAGTTCAAATCCAAACTTTATAGTGTTTCTACCCAACACTACGTTTTAATCCTTCACAGATTGATTTTCCACTCTTAAGACCTAAAGCAGTGATTCACACTCTTTAGTCTTTTGACACTTTGTACAGATTGAAAAATGAATTTTCGGAATGGAGGTTTTCTATCCTCAGATATGACAGATTTTGAACAAGTTTAAAATACTAAGAAGGACTAAAGAATTGAAGAATAGAATTAAATGTAACAAATACAAGTGAAATTTTTTCAGAATGTTCAATCAGGCATTCAGATTTTTTCAACAACGCTTCGCTTCAGCTCTCTGGTATTTATTAATGCATCAAAGAGATTCGTTGAAAGTTGTTGAGGGTTGTTACGTTCGAATTTAATTTCCGCCATTAATGTTTTGCAACAGTACCAAGTTTCGCGCTAAACCTCCGTTTCTTTACTGGCACCACTTTTATCTTAACCAATCAAAGCTTGTTTATGTTGCACTTGAACGTTATTTTTGATAGAAATAGAAATATTTAGAGAATCAGATAAAGGAGTGACCGTTGAGTTTAAATTTGTTTCGCAAACTTAGTTTTTGACAATCTTGGGTCGACATGTTTAAGCGGCATATTGACCTGAATTCAAAAATTTTATTGTGTATTTTTGGACAATCAGGTCGACAAGAATGTATATTGGTTGATGTATTCTAATGGGTCGTCATGCTTCTATTGGACATCAACATGTCTTTTGAAAGAAACCAATATTCTAGGTCAACAACTTTATACCTCACATTGACATAATCCTGTGTACACATAAAATTGATGGACTTAAACTTATAAATTGGTCGATATGTCATTGAGGTCAACAAGTTTATATACAGATCGATATGTGATATTTAAGAGACAAAAACTATCAAGTCGACATGTTTTCTTCATACATCAACATGTCACTATCTAACATGATAGGTGAACCTGTCTTCTGAAATTGGTCGTTGTGTTTGAGTACGTCAACAAGATCAACGACTGGATCGATGTGTTATATTAAGGTTCATTACATCAGGTCGATATGTCTTAATTACACATCGGCATGTTTCTATTCCTACTTAAAATTGGTGGACATGACCAATACAATAGGTCGACAAAGATTAATATCTCAGGTCGTTGTGTATTTCTAATGAAAACATTTACTCAAGTCGACACTTTATCGAGCACATCGATGTCCTGGTATTTTTGCCTAGTTTATATCGATGTGTAATAAAGGTAGGTCGATGTGCTTTTAAAATTGGTCGACATGTTACTCTAAATTTGTCCACCTGAGGCTATTCAGGTTGATGTGTGTGTTAGTTTTTAGGTCGATGTGAGAAATAGGTCGATGTGTTCATGGGTGTGTCGATATGTTTTTACATAACTATTTTCATTGTATTCCTATAATTTAGGTCAACAAGGATTACTCATAAAAACTTCTCCATCGCTAAATTTAGCAATAGAATTGAGACTCAGTGGTTAAATTTAGCCACGAAATAAGTTTTGTCACTAATTTGGCGATAAATTTCTATTTTTGTCGCTAAATTTATGCAATGTGTTATTAGTCATGAAAAATTTTTCGTTGCTAAGACCGTATTTTTTTTAATGAAATTTGTTGATTTAGATCATTGAAAAACAAGTTCAAACAAGGAGAAATCTCCCGTTACTAATAGCGGATAATAGTACTGCTCAAGTAAATTAGATAGGAAATAAGACATTTAGAATGTTGAAAATCTAGATTTGACTAATTCACCGGAAACTAAGTGCTCGAAAATATGAGTGTTTAAAAGTTGTTTCTACTTATGTAAAGGCATTTGTTTGCAAAAGGTCTCCTTGTTTTCAAAATTCACCTAATTTGTGAAGATTTTCATTTAATCCTCTCATGACATATGTCTGTTAACTAAAGATAGCATCTAGCATCATTATCACCTTTTAGTCAAGTTTTAGTCAAGGGGCAACTAGTTTTACCTCTATTCCATCTAAATTATCTGCTAGCATATCTTACAACAATTTGTGTCTTCCTTTATTATTATTAGTATTGTTTGTCTTGTTTTTATTTTATTTTAATAATTTTGTGTTAATTTGTTTCACTTAGTTTATTGTTGATCCAATTGTCACCATTACTTGTTTTGCTGGTGTGTTTATTTTTTTCTTATTTTTTTTCTAAATTGTATTGGACTTCATTTATTTTCATAGGCTCATTTGGTTTGGTATGATTTGGTGGATATATTCTATTTCACTATATTATTTGTACATATTTTGTTGTCTTTTTATAATATTATTATTTTGATACACTTGTAATTGTTCATTTTTACTGTTTTATTTTACTTTCCTCTTAATTTCCATCATAATAAAGCAGAAAAAACTATAATGAAATTGAGTAGTGCTGATGATATGTCTCATATGAGCCATCCATTGATAATATGGCTTTTATGGCTAGAAACATCCGGTGGGGTAAAAAAAGGAAGAATACTTGGGATGGGATTGTTGAACAAAATGTATACTCTTGACCCATCTTCCTCCACCGTTGCCGTTTCAAGGAGACAAGTGCAATTAGGCGAAGAAGTGTTTAACCTCAAAACGCAACTTGCAAAGAAAGATGAAACAATCAATGAAATCTAACAATCGTTTAATTTAACGCAATGACTTATGTTATAGCAACTTAAATTGGATACAAGTCAGTTTCTCCCCTCGCAAAGTCTGGTTCCCCCTTCTATTCCTCCTACTAATGACTCTAATGATGACGAGTAACATGATGATTGATAGATATTTGTTGGATGTTATTATTACTATTTTCTTAGATGTTGGATATTGGACGATAATGATGTTATTATTAGTATCTTTTTCGATATTGAATATTGGACTATATTGATATTTGTTTGATTTTTCTCTTATTGACATTTTGTTGAATGTACAAAATGTTATTGGATGGATATTAGTTGGATTGGAAAATTTTTAGATTTATTGGATGAATGTCAATGATTTATTGGTTTATTTGAAAAGATATTGGATGAATATTAATAGTTTTTTTTTTATTGGATATTGATGGATTATTGGTTGGATTGGATATTCGAAAAGATATTGATTATTATGAGATTTATGTTAGTTGGAAAGAGCAATTTTTTTTTAATAGGAAAAAATACGAAAACAGCCAAAAATTTTTTTTTCCTAAATTTACAAATTCGTCGCTAAACATCGGATCCGTTGCTAAATTCGTCGGTAAATTACATTGTTTAGTGACTAAAATTTTCAAAATCATAGCTAAATTTGTCGAAAAAAGTCGTCATTAAATTCATCACTAATTTAGCCACAGATAAATGTATCCATTACTATATATTGGCTCAGGTTAGCGATGAACTCTTACTTTCATTGCTAATATTAGCGACAAAAACGATTATTTGTCGCTAAATTTAGTGACAAATAAATAGTTCTGTTGTTAAATTTAGCAACGGATCGTATTATTCATTGCTAAATTTTGCGACGAAAAAACTTCTCAATCGCAAAATTTAGCAACAGAATTGAGACTCCGTGGTTAAATTTAACCACAAAATAAGTTTTGTCACTAGTTTGACGATAAATTTCTATTTTTTGTTGCTAAATTTATGCAACGTATTATTAGTCATGAAAAATTTTTCGTCGCTAAAACCATATTTTTTTGTAGTGAAATTTGTTGATTTAGATCATTGAAAAACAAATTCAAACAAGAAGAAATCTCCCGATACTAATAGCAGATAATAGTACTGCTCAAGTAAGTTGGATAGGAAATAAGATATTTAGAATATTGAAAATCTAGATTTGACTAATTCACCGGAAACTATGTGCTCGAAAATATGAGTATTTAAAGTATCAAGAAAATGAGAATAAAAAATATCGGTATTTATTATCAATATATCAATTAGATTAGAACAAATTTTTTAAGAATTTTTATAAGCCATTAACCCTCCGAACCAAACTCATCTAAAGTGAAACCGAAAATCAAGACTGAAATTTTATTCTTTAA
Source organism: Dillenia suffruticosa (assembly GCA_033439265.1). NCBI lineage: Eukaryota > Viridiplantae > Streptophyta > Magnoliopsida > Dilleniales > Dilleniaceae > Dillenia > Dillenia suffruticosa. The sequence continues at coordinate 9,358,935 of JAVTVX010000027.1, forward strand.
AGGGAAAGTTGACATTTTATTTTTAAGAAATTACGTTTTTTTTTTAAAAAAATTATTGAATCCAAATTAGGGTATTTCTTTATTTATACATAATATGTTAAATAAATGGAAATATAAAAACTAAAAATGTAAAAATTGCATTATTACAAAATAATATCTTAAGTGCATGTAATATCTTAAATACATGTAATATCCAACTTTTACATTTTGAGCTTTTACATTTTCATTTACTTAAATGATTATTACAAAATAAATAAGAGAGTTCATCGAGATAGGGTATTAAGAAAACAAGGATCATAGACATGTCGACACCACCTTATAAATATATCAACACATGGTTTAGAACACTCAACATATTACCAGATGTCGACACATGACTTAGAACACTTAGCACGCTGCCAAATGTTAACATAAGATATTAGGATGTCAACATATGCCTTAAAACTTAGGAAAAGCTGTGTTTGACACATGACCTAGAACATTCAACATACTACTAGATGTCGACATGAGATAATATTATGCCCACTTGTGACTTAGAACGAACACAAAACATATAAAGGATGATGTCAGGACAAAATATTATGATGTCCATATGTGATGTAAAATGGACGTAGAACACATAGAGATTCATGTCACAATCAAAGAAAGATGTCGACATATATTCTAGAATTTAAAAAGAAATATGTCTAACACCTAAACTGGAATATTTCACACACTATGATATCTATGCATGGACATTAAGATAACAATATAAGCAATAAAAGTTTTTTTAAGTTTAACATGTCGAATAGCAAATTGCATTTATTGAACATGTAAATGTTTATTTTTGCTAATCATGTCAACATAAGAAAGTAACAATATCGACACAAAAACTTTAATGGCTATTTCTGAGCAAGAGCCATATGCATTAATTTAAAAACTGATTAGTGGGTGAAGATTTATAATGTGAACTAACGTTCAAAATTAAGTAAACCTAGAAATATAATTATCGCAAGAGATTAAGTTAAACACAAAAATGCTATTATCTCAAATAATTCGTATTTCATTATTTAATTAAAATAATAAAAAAGGATGATAAAAAATAAATATAAATTTACTCTTTTAATTGGTATTGTCTTATTTTAACGGATAATCATTCCGTTATTTCTTTTAATAATGAGAAGATTAAAAGCTCGCATAAACTCGTTGTCTAGATCTTTTCTTTTTATCCCCAACTCATTCTCAAATTATATTCAATTCGATCCGCAGATTTAACAATAATTTAGAGATGATTATATGTAATTCAACCACTCAAAATAATATTAGGGTTAGTGGGGAAAAAAAGAAAAAATGAAAAACTTTCTACAAAAATATCATAACTTTCTAGGCGTGCACAAGTGCAGTGGTGTTGCAATCACATCTTATCACCTTGTTAGCACATTGTCCTCAAAGATAATGCACCTACCTTCAATGAAGACCAGAATTAACTATTATTTTTATTGTTCTGATTTAATTTTAATTTAACTTAAATTAATTTCTTTCCATGGGTGTTTAGGGTTACTACAATCCTAATTTACTATTTTAGTTTAATATTTTACAATAATAATAATAAACTAAGATTTAATCTCAAGTTTTGGGATTGAGTGTTTGAAACCAATATAGGAGAGAGAGAGAGAGAGAGAGAGAGAGAGAGAGAAAGTCAAATATGATTTCATCCTAAACCTACAAATCCCTCATTCTAAGGGAAATTATTTCTCATTGCAAGGGAAATTATTCACACTTTGATATATATATATATATATATAGTTTTCTCTCTACTTTTTTTTGGGGGGGGGGGGAGGTGTTAATTTTCTTAGTGTTTTAAGTTTTGTTATTTTAACAAATCCACCATTAGCGTTCACAGCCGAAGGTTTGAACCCAAACAAACACCCTCCCCTGGACTTAGCCCTTCTCTTTCTCCAAAGAGAATACACACACACACACACACACACACACACACAAACACATTGATATTAGAGTTTGGCACATCAAAATCGTCTTTTGATTCCTAGCTGGTTGATTATCTATTCTCTAGTCATGCAGATTTCCATGGAGTTTGAAATTTGAAGAGGGCAATATACATATTCCACACCATTCTTGGCATGTATCTTATCTTTATTTTATATATCCACTCACATTTTATAAATTCCAACAAGATATTTTGGCTGAAACAATTACTCAAGAGATTTTGATTATTTTTATCCAATGTTAATGTGAAGGGCTTGAATTTTCTCTGAATATTAATAGTCATACTCCTTTTATTTAATTGGTTACAACTTTTTATTGTTTTTATTTGGTGAGTATTGATGTTTTTATTTGAACTTTATCTACTCAATTAAAGAAAATCACTTGCAAAAATTACATCCTGACTATTCAAGTTATAGAGCATGTCTATATCGGACTTGTTGGTATGTTGGGTGGAATAGGGGTGACAAAGTTATTCTAATGGTAATAAATATGTCTAAAACAAGATATTTGGAATAATAATTGGATTTGATATTTAAAAAGTAAAATTCTCTCGATATCTATTTTTTTATATATAAAATTTGAATTCAAAATTTTATTTAAAAAATATCAGTATCACAGACACAGTATCGATACAAGATATCAGTACCAAAGTCTTGTAATCACGTTTAAAAATAAATATCAATAATGGTCGCTCTACCTAATTTTTTATTAATAAAAAAGAAATGTGCGCCTAACGAAAAAAAAAATCCAGAGCCTTTTCCTGTTCTTAGGGTGACATCTTGGAAGATTCCAAGTTGTGGTTGACATTTAGCCCCTTGGACAAACGGCATTAAAGTTGTCACGTTTATTGAATTGTCACAAAGTAGAGCCTGACAGAGACACTGTGTATGAATACAGCAAAGTATATTCCAAGACTAGTCTTCATTATTATTACTATTATTATTATTATTATTATTATTTACCCCGACATTTATAGTTTGCCATGGTTATACAGATCCAAGCCATAAAAGGTTTAACGTGGAAAAGAAAAATAAATTTTGTTTTAAAAAATTAAGGACCCAATAAAATAATGATCGATCAATATCTAATTGGTTCATGAATTAAATATTATTATTTCTTGAGTAAACTCTTAGATTTGCTTGTTGTGTATGGAGGAAGCAGACGTCGTTTATTTTTAAGAGTTTAAATCAATTCGAATTGAATTTAGTCGAATCTAAAATAATTATTAAATACGGATAATTTAAAAAGAAAAAAAGAAAAAAGAGTATGAGGATTGAGACATATGCTTCATTCTTGTTTCACCTGATTAAATTATCCAAATATAAATAATTAGGGGTAAAATAAAAAATTTATATTAGATAAGTACAATATCAACAAGAAAGAGAGGCAGAGAGGTGTGACAACTGATCTCTAAAATTAAAATAAAAAAAGAATTTATATCTATATTTTTAATAATATTTCAAACAGAGTTATTGAAAATACATACAAACTTTATTTTTTTAATGGCAAAAATCAATTGGGGTTTTTTCATTTTTAAAATTTTGGAAGAAATCTTAATTAGGGTTTTCATTTTCCTTTTTTTCCTCCTCTAATTCTCTTTCTTTTTCTTCTCTCTCGGGCAAACCCAAGAGCCCCTTTTTTCTTTAATTGTTCTGTTAAAGATTAAAACCCATTTCTTCTTGTTCATTTTCAGAATTTTTTTTTTTTAAAAAAAGGAAATTAATCAAATCTATGGTTTTTTTTTTGGGGGGGGGGGGGGGTTTGGAAAGCAACTTAGATATATTAATGTGTTCGGAATAGGACTCATGGGATTGGTCTCCAAATGTCTCCCCACCAATTTGTATATTTATTTTATTTCCCTCTTTCAGTTCTTCTGTATTTATTTCACTTTCCGTTGAATGTGAATCTCCTCACACTCCTCAGATTCCATCTCTCTCTCTCTCTCTCTCTCTATCTCGAAGTATCTACAGTTTTTTTCTCTTTCTCCGCTAATAGAAGAAACCCTGTTAGTTGAATTTTGCTAGGAAAGCAAAAATGAGCATCCCACTGGCATATCAAAACGGCTCGTCAACGTCAGCCATCCCGGACTGGCTAAACAAAGGCGATAACGCATGGCAAATGATCGCCGCCACCCTCGTCGGCCTACAGAGCGTGCCAGGCCTGGTCATTCTCTACGGTAGTATTGTCAAGAAAAAGTGGGCAGTAAATTCAGCCTTCATGGCGCTCTACGCCTTTGCGGCCGTAGTAATTTGTTGGGTGACATGGGCATACAAGATGTCCTTCGGAGACAAGCTATTACCCTTCTGGGGCAAGGCTGGTCCAGCACTGGGCCAGAAGTACTTGCTGAAGCAGGCGGCTCTGCCTGAGACGAAGCAGTACCACCACAACGGCACGCGCGAGATGCCGGAGATCACGCCGTACTATCCCATGGCGTCCATGGTGTGGTTTCAGTGTGTGTTTGCGGCCATCACGATTATTTTGTTGGCGGGCTCTCTGCTTGGGAGAATGAACATAAAGGCTTGGATGGCTTTTGTCCCACTTTGGTTGACGTTTTCTTACACCGTGGGTGCTTTTAGCTTGTGGGGTGGTGGATTTTTGTTCCATTGGGGTGTTATGGATTATTCCGGTGGTTATGTTATTCATCTCTCTTCTGGTATTGGGGGCTTCACTGCTGCTTACTGGGTCAGTATCTTGTCTCTCCTGCTCTCTAATCCAATAGTAAAAAGAGTCGGGCTAGATGAATCAAGTAAATCCGTGAATATCAGAATATTTTGAACTAATTTTTATTAAATATCATTCCTCTATCTTGGTATTGGCAAATTGTCTTTGTTTTAGTAATTTAATATTACTATTGGAAGTTTGGAAGACTTCTTCTTTGGTGTTTGCGGATGGTGATGTTGTTTTCAATATCATCATTTTGGAAAATATGAGCATAACTAATGGAAGAGCTGTTAGGATATACTTTCGGACATTTATGGTTCATAATAGTACAATATTGTATTCTATTCAAAATATAGTGGATAAAAGTGTTACATATTTTAATCAAATTTTGAATTCAAAATTTAGGAATGAAAAATATTGTGTTGAAAGAATTGCTCTCTAAAATGGATCTAATTACTTGAACTTAACTAGTTGGAGTATAATTCTTCCTTTCAAACCTTGTACCATGTTCCTTCCTTTGAATCTCACTCCGTCAATTTTAAGATTTAATTATTTAAAAATAATATTATCTTTGATTCTCAATGCACGAGGAATCATTTTTCTAATCTTACAAAAAGGAAAATAATATTGGAAATTTTGAATCAATATATATATATATATGTGTGTGTGTGTGTGTATTTTTCCTTATTATCTACTTTAACTAATTAAGCCCATTAAATTAAATAACTTTCATATTATTAAAAAATATAATAATGTGCAATTACCAATAATTAATTATGTTGAAGTCTTTTCACATGAGCTAACCTTATACATGAGGGTGTTTTGTGATGTTTAACTAACTTATTTTTATTTTGTTTTATTCTATTAATAATCTTTTTAATTAAAACAGTAAAAATATTAAATTTTATAAGTAGATTTTGACTTTTCAAAAGAATTGAAATGATTATTATATTGAAAAGTTGGGTATAATCTTAATTTCACAATCAATGCCATTGGCACATCACTATTGATAGGGAAAGAATGGACCATGTTGGAACCGAGTGAGTCTTATCCATATATATATATATATATATATATATTCCCTTTTTAAAATTTCCTTCCATTATTAAATAAATATAGCAAAGTAGAAGTAATTTTGTTATGGGTTGTGATAGGGTGCTATCCATTTTTAATGTGGCAATAAAATACACTCATTAAAAAGATTAGAAAATCATTTATTTATTGATAAATTATAATTCAATTGGTATCATTCTTTTTTTAAAAAAAAATCTCGAATTCGAATATTTTTTTATTTATATAAAAATAAAATCAATCACTTATTTTGTTAATTTTCTAAAGAAAAGAAAATTGAATAACTATCCATAAGTCTAGCATCGACTTTGAGAATGATGGGTGAAATGGAAATGGTATAGGTGGGACCGAGATTGACAAAGGACAGGGAAAGATTTCCTCCAAACAATGTGTTGCTGATGCTGGCAGGAGCCGGGCTGCTATGGTTGGGCTGGGCCGGATTCAACGGGGGTGACCCGTATGCGGCGAACACGGACTCGTCCATGGCGGTGCTCAACACCAACATCTGCGCCGCCACTAGCCTGTTGGTCTGGACATGGCTGGATGTCATCTTCTTCAAGAAGCCCTCTGTCATTGGTGCGGTTCAGGGCATGATCACTGGCCTTGTTTGCATCACTCCTGGAGCAGGTACAATATCTATTCATAATTTCCTTTAAGGAGAAATTTCTCATTTAAGTTTTTGAAATTAAAATATACTGCTCTCTTTCTCTCATACGTGAGACCTGGGTGCATTCAGTATAACCACAGGTGGTGAAGGGACAAACAGCACCAAAAATTTTCCAGAAAAAGAATTATTCAGTAAAAGCTATTGAATTTTAAAAGGGTCTTGCTAACTACTGCACCGGGGGCAATCGTTAAAGAGTATTAAATACACTTTAAATTCTTCAATTTTCTTGGAGAATAATTTTTTGATAAATTATTCGTATTTGGTAACTACAAAATATTTTGAATTTTTTCTCAATCTCTTGAATTGCATTTTAACTCCTTGGAATCATTCTGGAGTATCTTATATCTCATCTGTAACACTAACAAGTATAGTAAATAACAATAAATTATAAACTTCTAAACAAAAAAATTAAATCTATGTCATTACTTGTTGCTTCAAAGTAAATATTGGATTAAGATCATTTCCTGTCAAAGGATTTTTCTTCTTTTTTTTTTCGCACCATTGGAAGAAGAAGAGGCATTTTCTTTTTCAGGGCATGTGTCCATCATGTTTACATAATCCATATGTCCTGACTTGCTTCTCCAATTCTTTTCCCCCCTTTAATCCGCTTTCGCGTTGGACGCTTTTTAGCCTTTGAAGTAGGAGGGCAGCCTACAAAATCATCACCAATAATATTCCCATGATTATCAACCGAAAATTCACCTAAAACTTCTGTTTCCGTTTCTTGTGATCTTTCCACGCATTGTTGTCCTTCCCAGGACCGCCCGGATGGTAAGTACATAGGAGGAATCTTGTAGCAATCCTTGCCAAGAAACACAATGAATGTACCAACGTTAGGTTAGTGACCTATAATATTTAGATTGGATTAATCAAATAATCTGAATATCGATTGGTTCAAAAAAAAAAAAAAAAAACATTGCATATGTGATAAAAAAGAATCCCTCTACAAAATCAAGCTGTTTGCAACTACAAATATCTGACTCATTCCAAAACACAACATGTTTTCTGTTGTTTGTCTCTTTACGGGATTGCAGCGTGAACACACAAGTCATTTCACAAGTCATTTTCTTGGAGTATTGAATATTGAGTTGCTCTAACAAAATCTTCCTGAATCATCTCGAAGGAGTGAATTTTAAACCTATTTTTAAATAATCTTGAAACTTTATGACATGTTAAATACAAAATAATTAATAATAACTCTTTCTACTGATTTAAATTTTTTAAAAGATAATAAGTTATAGTTTAATTAGTATAATTTACTTCTCTTTAGAGATTTTGAATTCAAAACTCACAAATATAAAAAAAAAATACATTTAAATGGGGTGATTATTTGATAAAATATAAAATAAATAATTAATAATATCTCTTCCAAATATTTAAACTTTTAAAATTGATATTTATTCTACAAAACAAAGAAACCCCAAAAATTTTAAAATAGATTTCAATGTACTCTACGGATGGACCATATTAAGGTTTTATATCCATTCTCTCTAATGTTCTCATGAGAAATCTAAATTCATCTCTAAAATGTGCATATGCATCACTTTCTTCCTACTTGTCTCTTCAATGATGATTCATAGAATTTTTGGCAATGACTAAATTTCGGTGAGTTGCGTAAACTTTTCAACAAATTTAAGTTCCTCTAACTTAAATTTTCACAAAAATTTTATGTTGGTGTGTAATTTATCATGAGAAAAATTTTGACCCTTTTGTTTTTCTTAAATTCAAAAGTGGGAAGGCAACTAAAGGACAAAGGCTTGTGTTGGTTATGAATATCAGGTCTGGTACAAGGATGGGCAGCAATAGTGATGGGAATACTCTCAGGAAGTGTGCCATGGTTCACAATGATGGTAGTCCACAAGCGCTGGACTCTGCTGCAGCAGATAGACGACACGCTCGGTGTCTTCCACACCCACGCTGTGGCTGGCTTTCTTGGTTGCTGCCTCACCGGCCTCTTTGCTGAGCCGGAGCTCTGCAACCTCTTCTTGGCCAACATCAACTCCCGCGGCGGTGTCTATGGTAAAAACGGGGGTTCCCAGTTCGGGAAGCAGATTGTTGGGGGACTCTTCATCATGGGTTGGAATTTGGTTGTCACTTCTATCATTTGTGTGGTCATAAATCTGATTATTCCACTTAGAATGTCTGATGAACAACTTACCATTGGAGATGATGCAGTGCATGGGGAGGAGGCTTATGCTTTGTGGGGTGATGGTGAGAAGTATGACTCCGCTAAGCATGGCCTTTACTCTGATGACACTATACTTTACCAGACTTCAAGTGGTGCTACTCAGGTTGTTTAGCTGTTAACGAAGAGAATTCTTCATTTTATTGTATATATCCAAATCGGAGGATATATGGGTTTGAATGGCACTGGGACAACTTGAAAAACTATGTTCCCATGTATGGAGATATTTGGTTGATTGGAAGTGTAAACATTTTGTTTGCATATATGGGCAAATTTGGTTGATTCTGGGAGTATAAATTTTCTCGGGGAATGTAAACATCCACTTCCAAAATTCAAAGCACTCAAATTATTACAATAGGCTGCGATTACGACTTTTGTCATCATTTCAGAAAAGTAATATTTTCTCTTTATAATCTTCTATTTATATATAGATTATTTTTCAATTTCACTATTATTAAATACACATTTCTGTTAGTTTACTATAAAAGTAATGATAAAAGTGAGATAAGAAAATAAATTTTTTTTAATCTTGAATCAACCATTATCCAAAATTATATTTTAATTATTTTTAGAATTTTTTTAGAAATCTTAATATAGTTTTTTGTTTCTAAATTTCAAATTTGAGTTTTAATTAAGAGATTTAATATTATTTTCACTAAACCAACTGGTCGTAAAAAAAATAAATAAAAAGGGTAAAATTAAGATTTATAAATGTCTATTAATAAATACAATTATTGCCTTTAAAAGAAATATAATAAAGGGTCAATAAATTATAATTTAATTGGTAATATCTCTTTTTTTCTTATAATGGTATCAAATTTTTCACCAAAAAAATATAATGGTATCAAATTTAAGTCTCTTTATTTACCAAAAAAAAAAAGATACAATAAAGGATAAAAGTAGAGTTAAAAAATAAAAAACAAATTGATACTTAATCTTGATGAATAATTTAAAACAAAACATTTTTTATTTAAAACGACAAATAAAAAAGGAATGGAAAGAATACCGTTCAAGCCCACCTTGACAGACGGAGAAGATATTATTATTATTATTATTATTGATAAGAATTATTATTATTATTATTATTTGGTGAAGAAGATATTATTGTTAATAACTTAAGTAATTGATATGCTTAATTTAAAAATGAATTATTTAGCTGCATAGTTTAAATTATATTGTTATAAGATTAAATAAATCAATTATTTTTTAATTTTCTCAGTAATGATTAAACATCTATCAAAAGAGAGCGATAGACTAAATTCTGAGATCTAAACCGATACGAACACATATGATAGTATAGAATAATGGTATGTGCAGATGGAAAATTAAGATAAGTATTAAATTTTTATCAAAAAATTAAATAGATAATTAAAATTGAAGTATGAATTTTTATTTTAAATTGATGACAAGAATCATTTTATGATTTTAAAATTATTTGTTTTTAATTATTCTTTCCTAAGGATCATTAAAAATATATATATTTTTTGCAAGAAGATGGTTTGTTATATAACGAGAATTAACAATTGGTTTGAGTAGTGTGGAACGGACATCACAAGAGGGAGTGCAGGAAGAGGCAAAATCATGGGGAGAGGCAAAATCATAGGGTTGCCATCCTCCCGCCAAAAGGAAGAAAGATGGAGGAGGTGAAAGAATGCATAGAGGGAGACGAAAGCGCGAGAGAAATGCTAGGGAGACAGTAGCAGAAGCAAATCCCATCCGTTGTGCTTCCTCCTCTTCATCGGATTCCTCTCCGCCTCGGCAACGTTGTTGAGCTCCTCGGACCTTCTCCCTCCGCCAAATCCCAACTTCTTCTTCACGTCTGTATCATCTCCCACGTTCATGTTCTTCTGTTTGTGAAGTGGAATTAGGTCTCTTAATTTTTACTCGGAATAATTTAAAAGGCTGCAGTGAACTGTATTCTTCCAAAAGAGTGGAAAGGCGTCTGTTATGGAGGGTTGGAACAGCTGGTCATGTTTCTTGACTTGGATGGCGGATTTGACATCCTCCGTCTTTCCCAATTGCTGAAGCTTCGCATCTCCCAAGCTTCAGGTAACTTCTCTTACTCCGTAGCTGCACCTTAATCGCTCACATTTCCATAGGAGTCAAAGTTAGATTAAGTTTCGAGCGGAAAGGTACAAGGAGAATTTTGATCTTTTTGCCCTTACTCATCATGAAATCCCAAGACCTATGTATATTTGAGTTCAATTGAAAAAGGATCTTAAATATCTACCCCCTTAGAAAAGTCAATACAAGTAGGCATGATCTCATGGTTGTGTAGCTGGTAGCTTGCTTTTGTAGGTTTGAATCCTTGTGACTATGGCGTCTTTTTTTTTTGTGATTGTATTGGAAGAAATATCTCCAACCCACGGAGCTCCTAATGAATAAAAAAAATGTAACAAGTTATAAAATTTTAAGTATTTTGAATTGGGGTTGATCTTTTTTTTGGGGGGGGGGGGTGGTGGTTTGGACGAGATAGTGAATGCTTCACTGGATCACTCTAATCCCAAAGTAATTATGTTCTAGATAGCAAGATTAGAATTGAAGTTTCATTGCAATCTAGATTGCTCAATAAACCCACATGGGGAAATATGTAAACAATCCACATTAGTAGGTCAGAGTTTACTTTAGCATGAAATAGCAATCGAAGCAGTCATCTAAGCCTATCCTCCATTGAAGTATTTTTAATTGGGGATGGTGAAACACTCCCGGATCACTTCAATTGAAAAGGAATTACATTCTAGATAGCGAGATTGGGTTTGCAGTTTCATTGCCATCTAGCTTGCTGAATAAACCCAATAGGGAAATTGTAAACTGCCCAGATTCGTAGGTTGAAGTTAACTTTAGCTTGAAACAGCAATACAAGCATGCATTAAAACGTATCCCCAAATACTGTGTACTCATTGGTTACCATGACAAGTGGAAATTTAGAATTATAAATCACATTTCTTCAAGTCCCTTTCTCTATTTAAACAAAACACCTGAACATGATTGTGAGACACTTCCCTCCTCATGTTTCCTTCCACCTTAACCCACCTCTTTTATCATGCACACTGTTATTGTTATCAGTCAGAACCTTGTAATCCAAAAGGTGATGCCACTATGGAATAGTACCTATAATTGAATATACTTTAATTATATGGACTATGAAGTATATTTATGCTTTGTGAACCATCAGTCTCTCTCTCTCTCTCTCTCTCTCTCTCTCTCTCTCTCTCTCTCTCTCTCTCTCTCTCTCTCTCTCTCGGGGGGAGGGGGCATGTGCAATCGTTAATTTTTTTCTTTCTGTTTTGGTGTTGGGTGGAGAGGGGGCATCCTGTACATTTTGTGAAGCACTTCAATGAGAATACGATGAATTAATTGAGACCCTTTCCCCCAATCGGTAGCTATCCCTTTGTGAATGAGTGTGTTTTGTGTGTATTCAGCATATAACATTTGCCCTAAAATTGCTCATGGGGCCCCTTCTTCCTCTCTTTCTTCTTACAGTCATAGTTCAATAATAAGTTGCTTAAAAGCCAAATCAAGATGTGGGAATTAAACCACACCATCCCTCCTGTTTTGAGTAAATATGTATGGGTTTTGTGAATTGTCATGCTGTTGCATAAACTATTGCCTTTTGGTCATGATCTTTGATATGATTTTATGACTGTGATCTTAATTATGAGTAGAACATGATATTCTTTTTCGAATGGTATCAAAGTTATGAGTACAAATTTGCTGAAGGTTGTTAAGTTGTGTCCAGGACCAAGAAATGAAGACAATCAACACTCAATTGCTAATAATGTGTTGAACTATGATGTCAAAAAGGAATCGAGTATTGATGAGGAACTCTTTGCATCATGCATGAGAAGATTCTTGTACATCCAATGTTATGATACTTTAGAGTTCCTTGCCACACTCAAGTTGAGGAGTTTTTCCTAGACCAATGCTTGATTGCTAATATTAGCTGGTTCATCTTTTGCTTCAAAATCTTGGTTTATGTCTTGTAGGTCAAAAGTAGAGGTGTTAAGACGTAAAACATGCTTGAATTTTTGGAGTAAATGGTTCTTTGACAAAATGAAGATCATATCACAGCCAGTTGTGTGTTCAAATGGTAACTCATTTATACACTCATTTATTACTCCACTTGATTGAACATTACACCCAATATGTGAGAGGGAGTGTTAAAATATAAAATAGTAATAGTAAAGATTACCTCCATTCACAAGCTTGAATTTTTGGAATAAATGGCTTAGTCATAAAATTTAAGAGAATTGGGATGCATGGTTACTTGTGTAGATCCATTGATGCCATGTTTGCTATCAAAGCACTACCAACTTACGAGGGCACAAGTGCCATTAGGCTGAATATTAAAGGAAGCTAGCGATTCCTTCAATTCTTTATATATCAGGCCCGTCAATTTAACATTGTGCAAGGTTCCCTTAAAGCATGGACAAAGATGTGCTATATGCACATGACTAGATGATATTGCCATAATATGGAAAATTTTCAAGTCTGATATCTGGCATGGAAAAATATACATCAATGGCATCATAGGCATGTAAAATTTTCCCAGTTCAATATTTCTTCCTCAAATGGTTCCTACATTCGGTCTTTGCTATGTGAACAACAATTGCTATGTGATATCTGGCATGGAAAAATATACATCAATGGCATCATTGGCATGGAAAATTTTCCCAGTTCAATATGTGTTCTGCAAATGGTTCCAACATTCGGTCTTTGCTATGTGAACAACAATTGCAATACGATAAAAAATGCAACATCATGAACTGTGGTAATCCTTTTGATCAGGAACTACTACAATCTTGGGGTCACCTTAAGCATCGTTCTAAATTTATGATGAATAATTCAAATGGTTGAGCTACTTGCCACATGGATATACAAAAAAGAAAACAGCATGCTTATTGCACTATAATAAAACAAGATAACTAATCAACAACCTAGCATGCTTTATATCAAAAAAAAAAAAAAAAAAAGAAAAGAAAAGAAAAGAAAAGACCTAGCATGTTGTATTTTTAGGTAAAATATAATTAATATATATATGACTGCGTATTTTTAAGAACATAGTTTGACCACCGCATCATATTGCATTAATCAATCATGGATCCTAGTCCTATCTGGTATTTAAGAATAATAAAACATAAATTCATGACCTCTCAAATAAACAACAACAATTAGCTTCAATACACAGTTAAATATGGATGTGTTTGGCTAAGTGAAGGATATTGTTAAGTAAGCACAGCTGATGAGGTTGTGAGTTTTCGGAGTTTAGCTATGCCATGCTTACAGCTGAAAATCTAACCTGAAGGATATGCTGAAGATTTTGTTGCATTTTTCTATGATTCGGGCACCCATAAATTTCTTCATTCCATGTGATTATAGGATTAAAATAACACGGAGAGATCTGGGCAAACTTGCTATGTAAGTGTGCTGGTTTTATTTCTGGTCAATGGTAGAGGAATCAAATAAAATAACATGACTGGCAGATCGGTCTTTATGGGCCTCTAGTGCCATGTCTTTTTATTTCCTTTCACATTCTTACATGTTTTGAATAAAAATTGCCAGATTATCTGTAAAACTCTAAAGGTCTAATAACGCCTAAACATGGGCTGAACCCATTGGTCATCCAAGATGAATTTTGATTTTGGCCCATGATGTGTCTAGGGATGAAATCGCCCATCTCCCCTCCCCCATCCTCTTTGAGTGAGCCAAAAAACCATGGGCTAAATGAATTCAAATCCCTTCTTCTTTCCGCATATTGAATTTGCATTGTGTTCACAACTCTTTAACAGTTCCCATGCATTTCCCTTTTTCTTTTTTTTTTCCCCTTGTGAATTCAAAAATGTTTCTGCCTTTAATTCCACAATTTACTGGAATGTACTTATCTCTCTATCTTGTACTTTGATTACAGACTCTGCATTATCAACATCGGAAGCAAAGGGAAGTACATGGTGCTAGTGTCCATTTCGTCACCATTGACAGGTTGGCTTAAGATTTCTACATTTTTGAGTTGCTTTTTGCTATTTAAATAGAAGTTTCAATGAAGAACAATCTAGAACCCTCTACCTTGCTTTTGGATTTTAAATGGCATATGTGACCTTTTGGATTGTGGATACCTAATCTACATGCAGTTATATTCCAATTGTTCAGCATCTTAGTTTGGGACTTAGGGGCACAGCATTAGCACCACATGCTGCAATTATAGAGACCACTGCCTGTATAACATTGTCCACTAATGTGAGAAACCAAAATTTAAGTCCATAGATTATTAGTGTTCATTGAGAGGTAATACTGGACCACACTACACACGCCCATTGGATGGCAGATGGCAAGATATGGGGACAACCCTCCATGTTGCATTGACTAGATGAATTTTCTGAGAGTGTTCAGCAAGAACAATAGGCACAAGCACTCCCTCATGATCACCAGTCATATCATCCTCACTAATCTTAAAAAGAGGCAAGGGTGCAAAACAATCCTCAAAACTTCACAGCACGACATGATAGGGTCTGTGCTTTCAGGACCTGTCTAGAGCATGAAGGCTTCTGTATTCTTCATGCGCTGCATGGTTTACCTTTTCCTACTTGAATACCAGAACCTGAGTAGCCTGGATGCCACATTGAGGAGGGTTGGCCAGTTTGGCCAGATTCCACCAATCTAAGTGGTTTAACAATTTAGCAAATCATTTTAACTGTAGAAAATAAAAAATTTGAAATACTCACTTTTTCTTATGATTTTCCTGCTGTATTGGTGCATTGTTTGGTTGCCAGAAAGATAAAACCTCCATACTTGTCAGGAAATTGCAACCTACCAGCACAAAATAATATGGTCACAATGTATTGAAGAGAAAATGGATAGACAAAGTAGCTTACTTATGGATCTAAGAAAAAGTTCAAAATTGTAGTGATCTTGCAAGTGAACCGTAAACTAGGCCATCATTTTTTGTCCTCCTTTAAATAGAATCGCAAGCCTCCCAGGTTTCTTAAAAACCATAAATGATCAGCAAACTTACTTCAATTTAAGGTGTTTCATTTAGTTCTTGGTTTTATTTGTTCTTCCACTAGTCTACAGAAACTCCAAACCTTATGTTGAAATTTGGAGTGCAGAAGCTTTGGTGGTTGAACTAGGGTTTTGGTGTTTGAGCAGTGGCTTGAAAGTTGTGTTTTGTGCTTGAAGGTTGAAGAACAACAAAGAAAATGAGAGTTTGAATTTGTGAGAATGAATTCAATTGTATTACTTTGATAAAATATCAAATATAAGACATTTTTGTTGAGATATTACTCAAGAATATATAAAGACACTTTGAGAGAGACTATGCTCTATCTATGCTAAGGGAGACAATGCTCCAAGATGTCTTATGAGTGAAGAGAGGAGACTTATTTATAGCCAAAAAGGTCTTACTAGCCGGTAGACACAAGAATTAGTCGGTAGATACAAAAACTAGCCGGTAGACACAAACCAAAAAACTAGCCGTTATAAATTCTGCCCATTCTACCCCTGCATTGTTTGGGCTTCTTCTTGGGCCGTGAATGAGGTTTTCTTGGCCCCTTTTAATGTGTTTTGATGCTTCATTATGTGGACTAAAAAACCTTCATTGGCCAACCCATTTAGGGCCTCTTTTTGGGCTTCTAATTGGGTCTACATTCTGTCCATTTTTTGACAGTTTCTTGAGCCTTGGTAGTTTCATTTTGAGTTCTTCCTTCTCTTCATTTTCTTGGATTTTTTATGTGCATTTGCTATGCAAGGTTTTAACGGATTAGGGCAATGTACTCGGGAGGCATCCATTCGCATGCTTTCTTGAATGCTTTCTTGAATGCTTTATCGTCACTTTCAACACTCCCCCTCAAGTCCGACGAGTGGAATTCCATGGAGTCGTGACTTGCAAAGTTAGAGTCGGATGGTTGAGCTTCCTTGACCTTCTTTTTCTTGTTCTTTTTCTTCTTTTTTTTGGCCTTGTCTTTTGGCTCCCCCTCAATGACTTGGCAATGACATGCTACATGCACATGGCATTCTTGTTCTCCCCCTTGCTCCTTAATTGGAGCTTCCATAGGCAAACTTAGTAGTGTTTTATCACCTAATTCTGCAAAATAATACTCATTTTCGGCAAATTTCATATCTTTCAACATATATGCCGTGTTAGTCTTAGGATTATAGCAAATATATTCATCTTTTCTAGAGCCATATCCTAAGAATATGCACCGCTCCTCTTTTATGTAGTAAACGCACCCAAATGTTCTAAGATGTATAAGGTTTGATTTGCTATTTCTAATTGTCTCTAATGGAGACTTATCATCTAGTGCATCTTAAGAAATGCGATTATATAAGTATGTAGCGGTGTTAATTGTATCACACCAATATTCGTGAATCATATGTACATTTTTTAATGAAAAACAAGTTAATATATTTATGTCATCCTCATTTATAATAAGGTTTTCATAACTCATGATTTCTAATCCTATGCTCTTTTGATTTAAAAAACTTTCAAAACTATGACATATAATTTGTATATCATCCGTTCTAAGTGTTTGAATAGATACACTATACACCTTAATAACTAGACGATAATATTTTTTAAATGCATTATGTGCTTGTGCCATTTTTTTAAGCATATACACCCGTGTATATTTAGAGTGATGATCAATGGATGATATAATGTACTTGTATCCTTCTCTAGACATGTAATGGGTTTTTCTAATATGGCAATGCACATATTTAAAATCATTTAAATTTGGATTGGAGTTTATACCTTTAATAGGCAATTCACTCCTCCTTTGATCCGACCTAACTCTATTTGGTTTGAGATTTGGATAAAAATCCCAACACCGTTCTTTGGTGTGGCCTTTTCTTTTACAATGGGAGCACACATTCTCAACATATTGCTCTTTCACTATTGCCTTGAAGCCATAGGCCTCCATTTGAGGTCGACTTTTTTCCTCAAGCCTTTTAGAGGTTTCGGCCCTTTGGATCATTCCTTTTACCTCCTCATAGGATGGTAGAGCTTCCCTTTTTAGGATTTCTTGACGCACCTCTTTGAATGGTTCTCCAAGAAACATGAGCAAGGCAACGTCTTGCCTTCATTTCTCCTTTGTTGTGAAACATTGAGGTCCATTGTTCGTGGCCTCAATGTCTCTAATTTTGTCTACAGCCTTTCGAGGTCGTCAAAGATTTGGGGTAGGGTTTTGTCACCTCTTTGGAGTTTGGAGATTTGTTGTTGAAGCTCAAAGACCCTTCTCAAGTTGTGTTTGTTCCCATACAGCCCTTCAAGAGTGGACCACATGGATTTGGAGCTTGAACAGCCGGCCACCATCATTTGATGAGCCTTGTCCGACGAGTTTAGTAGCATCAAGAAGATGTAATCGTCATTCTTCTTCCATTGCTCAAAATCGGAGTTGGATGCATCAAGTGGCTCATTTTGGATATGTTCCGATGAGTTGTATAGATTCAAGAGCCTTAGCATAATCTCCACCCATTGTGGGTAATTTTCGGAAGTGAGGAGAGGAAGTGAAATCCGCTCTGATACCATATTAAAATTTGGAGTGCAGAACCTTTAGTGGTTGAACTACGGTTTTTGTATTTGAGTAATGGATCGAAAGCTTTATGTTTTGTGTTTGAATGTTAAAGAACAACAAAAAAAATGAGACTTTGAATTTATGAGAATAAACTCAATTGTATTAATTTGATAAAATATCAAATATAAGACAGTTTTGTTGAGATAATACTCAAGAATATATAAATACACTTTGAGAAAGACTATGTTCTATCTATACTAAGGGAGACAATACTCCAAGATATCTAACAAGTAAAGAGAGAAGACCTATTTATAGTCAAAAAGGTCCTACTACCTGTAGATATAAGAGTTAGTTTGTAGACACAAAAATTAATCGGTAGACACAAACACAAAAACTAGCCGTTACAAATTTTGTCCATTCTACCCCTGCATTATTTGGGCTTCTCCTTGGGCCGTGAATGAGATTTTCTTGGCCCCTTTTAACGTGTTTTGATACTTCATTATGTGGACTAAAAAACCTTCATTGGCCAGCCCATTTAGGGCCTCTTTTTGGGCTTCTAATTGGGTGTCTAATTGGGTCTATATTCTGCCCATTTTTGGACAGTTTCTTGAGCCTTGGTAGTTTCATTTTGGCCCCTTCCTTCCCTTCCTTTCCTTGGACTTTTGATGTGCATTTGCTATGCAAGATTTTGACGGATTAGGGCAATGTACTCGGGAGGCATCCATTCGCATGCTTCCTTGAATGCTTTATCGTCACTTTCAACACCTTAAAGGGGTTATTAACTCTCTTAGTGGAATTGGCTTGACAGGATATGAGGGATGGTTTTACATGGATGCTCTCTACATTGTATGATCCTGTGGAGGATTCAATAGCAGGAGTTCTTGGAGGTTAAAGGTAGATGGAGGCATGCATGGTTCATTTGTGGGGGCTTCAACATGGTGTTTTATCCTTGTGCAAGAAGTTTAAGGTGGGGTTTTTGCTAGTCAGTTTCTAGACTTTATTAATGAGAATGGGTTGATTGATGTTCCTAGTCTTGGTGGTTGTTTTACATGGTCAAGTCTCAAGGGATACCCCTGTTTGTCCAGATTGCATAGGTTATTTGAATTTTTTTTTTTTTTTCCTCTGAGAGACTAGGATGATCATTTACCTAGGGGTATCCAAAAAGTGCTTTCCCAGTTGACTTCATTTCACTATTGAGGTTTTCAAATGTATGGTTGAAAGAGGAAGGGTTTAAGGGGATGATTGAGATATAGGTGGGGGCAAGCATTGGTTATTGTGATGCATAATACACTTCGGTCTTTTGTTTCATTTTTGGTACCATTTTTCAATTTTGTATTTTGGGTCTTAGTGGGCAAAAGTGAGTCAGTCCAATAGGATTTTGTGGGCCTTGTACTAGTTTAAGTGGGCTTTACCTAGGGTTATGAAAATGTGTAGTTTCATTGTATCCTTAGTCATGAAGTACTTCACTGGCCAAGTATTTTAAGGATATAAGGATGTGATGAATCACTTAGGACAAGGGGGAACGAATGTAAGAAGAGTGAGAAGCCTAGTGCTTTGGCAGTAGTTGTGATTGCCCTCCTTCTAGAGAGTGATTCCTAGAAACTCCAGGTGTGATTACCTATGAATAATGCTATTTTGTGATCCTTTATCCTCTGTACAAGTACCGTTTTGAAGACCCTGCATTTTGTATCATAGTATGGACAGCACAACACCTGCCTGATCAAGAAAGCTTTTCAGAGGAAGACTAACTGAGGCTGAAAGCGATGATATGCAATCGAGGATTCTTTACTTTTTAAAGGGAATAAAGTGTCAGGTGGGAAGAATTAACAATTTTTTGGAGGTGATGGTGTTAAAGTCTGCACATCCTACAAACAATTCCACCAAGAATTAACAATCATCCTCGTTTTTCAACAGTATGTATGGCAAGGAGAAATCTTTAGGATGCTCCCTCTGGCTGCATTTTGGATAGTTTGGAGGGAACAGAATAAGAGGCTTTTTGAAGGGGTTGAGAAACCCTTGTTGAGTCTTGTGGATTCTTTCCTTAACTGTTTGTATTTTTGGACATTTTCAAAGCATTTGTCCTTTGTTGATGTTAATTTTGCAGAGTTGTCATGCTTGTTTTGGCAAGTTTGCACCGTTTAGCTTCTTTTTTATTATTTTGGTTGCTTTGGTGAATAAACCTATTTCTTAAAGGGAAAAAAAAAATGAATTGGCTTGAGAGAAAGTGCTCGGTTATGTGGGGAATGTGACAAGACCAGAATAATCAAGAGCCCAAATCCTTTTATCAGGACTATGGGATGCCTGAAAAGGTTTAATCAAGAATAATAAAATGTGAGTTCCTTGTCTATCCTAGTAGGAAGCACACGGTAGTAGGAGCATTATACAAGCAAGAAACATCATGCAGTTTAAGAAATGGAGTGGACTAAAAGGTAAATATTAGAGCCATTTCCCACTTTATTATGAACAAAAAGGAAAGAAATGCAAGTACCTGGTTGGCAAACTTCCATGGACTTAAATGAGTACTCGATGTCCCTGTCTTGGTGTCCCACCCATTCCCTTGAATTGGAGGCCATACTTGCTCTTAACAACCTTATGCACCTCATATAAGTCTGAGGTGCTCTCTCTCTCTCTCTCTCTTTCTCTACCATGATTAATATACTCTGAGATCACCTCCTTTATTTTCCTTCATACCATATGCTTAATCTTTACCGCACACCTTGACCAAGGATGGTTCATTCTCTTCATCTGTTTGTCTCTATTGCCATCTTAGGATTGTCATCTTTGGATTCTTGCATGACCACAACTACCTAAGATGGTGTACCAGTGGCATGTTGAGACCTCAATGTTGGGCAGCTCCATCTGGGATGATTAAAAAAAGACGTTTGAGATTTCGATCTCATGATCTTAAGATGGAAAATGGTGGTGTTGGCTTCTATTCTGCCCACACTTGAGAGAGAAGTTGACAGTCCAATTCCAGGATTTTTCATCCTATGCGGTTGGATGTTCAATAAACAGATGGCTCTCCCTAGATCTGTCCCTGCAACAAGGTGAATGAAATAAGTGCAAAATGCATCATTTGATTGATTGGCATATCTGGTGAATGATGCTTCTTTTTACACTGGGCATGCTATTCTCTACTGAAATCAGTTTTGAGCTATTTATTTAATGGCTTTAGTATCATGTGAGCTACCGACCTGTTAAGCTTTTTCTTTTTCTTTGCAGCATTGGAGCTTTCTATCGGTTAGATCGTGCTTCAGCATCCTTGCCCCAATAAGTAAGCAGCAGGTGTGTACTGGAAATGTATTTCTGGTGCCAATAACTATTTGATTGTAATTATACATAAAATGCCCTCACCTATGTTGGGTTTATTGATATATAGACAATGGTACAGTGCAAACAAGTTTTCCAGCAGATGTGGGAGAAGACTTGTGCACTCTCAACGCTCTCCCAAGCTTGTTACAAATATACTCACTGATAAATACATATTGTTGTCAAATGTATAGTCCACACTGGCTCACTCATTTAGATGAGGCCTTTGTTCTGAAATGACTTTTATGACTGTTACAAATAAGTAAAATCAGCTTTTGGAAGAAAGTTTGGTTGCTATTAGGTGGCTACATTAGTAAGTTGAATAATCTAAACGTGGAAATGACGTACTCAACTGGGGAACAATGAGTTTGTGCTGGCAATGTATTGCATCACTCTATTTGAAATAAATTCCTTTCTGTAATACTACCTTAACATTTATAGTCCTGCTCAAGTTCTAATCAACTAATAGGTTCCCCAAGAAAAATCACCAATACAACTGTAGCTAGTGGTTAGATGCACGTATAGAAAAAATTCCTCAACTGGAAGCATGGTATAAACACTTTTGGTGCCATTAAAGTGGTAAGTTCAAAGAGACACAATGCCAATATTATACTGATTAAAATTATGTGTTTCCTTGGATGTTAAATCAAATATGAATCATCTTAAGATAAGTAGCTAATTCAGATGGTTTAATAATTTTTTATGGTTCCCATATGTTTGTGATACAGGAAACTCATTTCTCTTCAAAGTGTTTGGGAGTCTATTGTTCAGGAGCTTCAGAAGCTTCTGTGGGTGCATCCCATGCTTGTATTAACTTCAAGAGCAATTGTATTAGCAAATGAGGATGTCAGTAGTGGGGTCAGGTATGGTTCATGCTGTTCAGATGCAATATTTTGTGTTTTGAAATTCAGCATTATTAGGTTTTTGTGCACGATGGAATGATTATGAAGGGGGATCAAAGAGATATCCATTCACTTACTTAGGTGCATTTGTGGAGTATCACTATCTCTTTACTTATTTCCTTGGCATTATGAAGGGGGATCAAAGAGATATCCATGCACTTAGGTGCATGTGTGGAGTATCATTATCTCTTTACTTATTTCCTTGGCATTTTCTATTTAATTCACTTGAAACGTGGAGAAGTAGAAAAGAGAGTCAGAGATATAAAACATGAAAGGTTTGTAAACTGCATGTTGTCCTTACAAAAAATTTTCAAGATGTTATCATCTACTCTATTGATTTTGGAAGAAAGAAAGACATGGAGCACCACTGGGTTGTGCTGAGATGACAACTTGTTGAATGCCTGGATGTTCTATATTTGCTTCTCTAAATTAGCCTAATTTGGGGTAAGAATGTACCATCACTTTTTTAGTCTGCATTGACTCCTATGGATAGTACCATTTCAGACACCAGCATAGGAAACTAAATGGATCGAAACTGTAGCAACTGACTAGTATCTTCGCCAAAGCAAAGGGTTGCATGACAAGACACGTTTTCGCAGGGTTCATTCATATTGAAATTTTCACAACCCAATCTTGTGTGGCATGGCCAATGCACGATTTAAACTGTTTAACTAGTATTTATGAAATCTTCTTTTTTTTCCTGCAGCATTTCCAAAGAATGCTTACTGCCTGATGTGTTGTCTTTCAAAACTGCTAAAAGCGGTCCTTCACTTCCTTTCTGCAAGTATTTCCTCCTATTTGGCAGGTAATCATTTTACTTCTTTCCCAAACATGTTTGTCATGTTGACTCCTACAAGACCTTGGGTATATGGCATTGAAAATCTCAGTTCTATAAATTCTATGAGGAGTTATTGGACTTGTATACATATACATTGTTAAGCCCTTCTTGAACGGCTTGGAAGTTATAACTTCTTTTCTAGTTTATCTTAAAAGTTGTACTGGACTTCCAATGTATGATAGTCGATCTATGATCTTGAAGATTTATATGTATGAATTTGGTAGTTTCGCTGTTGTGCCAATGGATGGCTTTTTTTTTAATGCATGGTCATTATATTTCCTCAAGAATACAAAAAGGGGAGGAAAAGTTAAGAAGTGCTTTGTAAATTATCAACTTTGCACTGAAGTATAATATTTCGTTCAATACATTGAGTGCAAAACACGTATATTATGTGATATGATTGTATAACCTGGCATTTATAATGGTTGGACAATTTGGAAAGGTATTATGTTGGAAACCAGAGCAGAAGAATTGAAAGCGAAGTGTATCTTGAAATTCTAAGAGAACATTGACTCTCTAGCGATTCCCCATAAATAAAACAACTTTTATCACTTTTATAGTTGCCTATGACACCCTTATAGTTCTCACTAAATACAAGACACAAGTAAATGGTTACCAACATATGTGAACTACTACTACACAATCTATAGCGATAGGTCGACTGATTACTATTTTAGATTTTTCATAATATAATTCCTGACACTTGTTATTTTGGAAAATCATTTACCCCAAGCTTTTCTAAGTGCAGAAAATTTCAGCCTGAAATGTTGGCCAACATTTCCATTGTTTTGGTGGACATTTCTTATTTTAATTCAATTATGTCTCACTAACTTATCCTCCTTCGTTGTAGTCCTTTGCGACACACAGGATACTACTAGCTCAAGTTTCAGGTTTGTGAACTATCGGACTTGAAATATAGGCCACTTTCCAGGTGCTTGCATTCTTTCAAACTGAACATTTATTTTAATTTTTTATCTTCACAGATGATCTTCCAGTGGACCAGCATATAAAGCACTCAATCTTTTTATCAAAATGGCTGCTTCCGCCATTAAATTATGTCGACAAATTTGCTGTTGGAAATGTAAGAATGCAGATTATTAGTGTGTTGTTGAAGACCCACTTTCCTGAACACTAACCTATCCTCGATGGTTTTCTAATCTCTATTGTCATTTCTATACGCAGGTTTGCATCTTCATGGTCACTTGAAGTGGCTCTAAGGTGATGCACTGATCCTCGTTGATTTTGGTTGTCCATTATCGCACAAAAATTGTTGTCAAAACTCTATTACTACTAGTTACATAAGATAGACACACACACACACACATGGAAACAACAAATATTAGCAATAAAAATACTCTGCTGTTGTATGGGGAACAATCAATTGCTCCAAAAGTTTAAGCTAATGGAGGTTGGTAAGTCTATTAATTTGTGTCTTAGCACACATGTTTTGTGTGGGCTTGTGATGACTTTATGGGGGGGGGGGTCCCAAACATGTACTAAACAGGGTTAGAGGTTTGTGCCAAAGTCTTGTACTCAGGATATTCAGTTCTGCTACCATGTAAAACAACCAACTGCTCCAAAAGTTAAACTGATGGAGCGAGGTTCATTTATTATTTGATATCTTAACAATGTTGATGATACTATTAACATCATTCCACAGGCCAATCTAATGAGTTAAGGTCTTAGAATTTGTAGCAAAGTCCACCACTAGTATAAGATGGTAAAAATGGAAATCTAGTTTGTTGTGGCAGGGAGAAGGATATGGTTAGACGTCCTACAACTGTGTATGTATGTATTTATGTTTGTTTGATTTCTTTTTCTTTTAGCCTTTCCTTTTGGCTCGTGTTTTTTTGACACACATTCACATTCTCACATGAGTGTTCCACCCATATATTCATGAGGCTAAATTGCAGGGAGGGGAACTGTTACCGGTAATTTATAGTATACAACATGTTTCCAACTCAGCCAATTTAAATGGCTTGTAGTTTACTTTCCTCCATAAGAATATTAACGAAGGGAAGTGAATGCGGGTGGAGTGGAGCTAAAATACCACCAACCCTTTCTGTTCCCATTTGGTTGAAATCTATTCCCGTGAACACTCCATGCAGAAAACAAGATACATCAGGCTAAATTGCAGGGAAGGGAACCGAACTCAGCCAATTTATTTGGCTTATGGTTTACTTTCCTCCATAAGAATATTAACAAAGGGAAGTGAATGTGGTGGAATGGAGCTAAAATACTACCAACCTCTCTTCCCATTTGGTTGACATCAATTCCCGCCGGCACTCCATGCAGAAGACCAGATATATCTTCTCTCTGCTCCCTAATTTTGGTTTTGCAATACTGCAAATTAACTTTTCTCCGGCCAAAATCATATCTATCTCTTTCGTATTCAAGACATCCATAGACGAGTCTCTAATGGGCAGAACAGAGTGGTTAAACCAGTACCTAGAATGCTAGGAAGCACGGGTACTTCAAAATGGAAGCCGTATCCATGTTGGATATGACACGACTCTACATGGATACTTGGTTGATACGTGTCAGATACTCCATTTGGCATAAATATATATGTTTTTAAATACCAAATACTTGTCACATTCTTATGGACTGCTTCTTTGATACTTCTCCATACTTGACTGAAGCATCTAATTTCGACAGCTTGACGGCTTTCTTTTTTTTTCTTTCTGAATTATTATGTTTGAGATGTGCAGCCAGGGTAGCTTCCTTGATCAGCCAGGGTAGCCAGGGTCCTAACTATTTGAGGAGGTACAGTTTCTTCCCTATCAGAGGTGAAGTTGCATAAGAAGTTACATGAAGCACTTAGTTTGTAGTTACGGTAAGCTGGTGAAGAAGAGAAGCCGGGATGAGATTACTCCGCGAGTATAGCTACCTGGGAACCGGCTACTATGAACAATAGAAAATCTGTACGATCTTAATGCAGTTAAGAAAATGTAGACATTGTGATTCAATGCTGAAAGTTGTATGGATTAGGTTGAAAAGAAACTTTTCAAGGAAATCTCAAAGTGTCCTTGAAAAAGTAGTCCATATGTGGGTCAAGGTATGGCATGAGGTAAGTGACTAATCCAACCACATCTTTAGATAATTTTTGTAATTCGTGAATCTGTTATGGTGGTTTGCATGTTCCATAAATACTGTGGTCTTGATCGAAACCATAATTTGCTTTTGCTCAATAATAGAACAAGGTACATGTGACAATGAGCATACCAAGTTGAGGTTCGCACTACGTATGACATCTCGAAAATTTTGGTGACCCCCCATTTTGATAGCACGTGTGGAAGCTCCTATTTTCTTGATATCATCTTAGATGCTATTGTGTCATTCAGTAGTAAAAAATATTTTTCTTTGAACCCCAATTTTTTTCTTTTCCCCTTTTCTTGAAAAGCACTGGAAACTTCATTGACCATCCGTCTCTCTGCACCCCACATCAAGCACTTTTGTTAAGAAAATAATGTATATTTTTGTAGCATAAATGAAATTGAATTTTTATTTTAATTTTTTGGAAAAAGAAAAACTCTGAATTCAGATAAGTGGGATGGGAAAACATGTGAAGGGTAAGACATCCCATGAGTAATGTGATTTTATATATACATATATATATATATATACATACATATATATATATATATACATACATATATATATATATATACATACATATATATATATATATACATACATATATATATATATATACATACATATATATATATATACATACATACATATATATATACATACATACATATATATATACATACATACATATATATATACATACATACATATATATATACATACATACATATATATATATATATACATATATATATATATATATATATATATATATTTTTGGTTCCTATGAAAGTCATGACATTATATGCATGCGCTGGAACAGCCCAAGTCACCGCTCCCAGACACTTTCCACAAAATTATGAAACACCTCCCCTCCCCTTTTACAAACAACACTATCAACCCTCTTTCTCTCTCTCTCTACCATTTACAACAATGAAGGACCTGTCCTTTTTTCTGCTCAAAAACTCCCTTGGAGCCAAGTTGAGAAAAGGGTTTCGAAGCTTCTGCAGCGGTGATGCTTCAACCTCCACTCTGGTGCAGCACAGAAACATTGGCATGGCATCTCCTTGTGATTTGGATGATTCTACAGCATTTGAATCCAGTCCTCCAACACTTGAGCAAATGATACTGCAATTAGAATTTGAAGAAGAGATGGCAAGAAAAGCCTAACTCGATGGTGACTACACCAATCGCAGAATGTCTTGCCTTAACAACTCTGACATCCTGCGTTCTGCAAGGAATGCGCTGAATCAGTACCCCAGGTTTTCTCTGGATCGAAGAGACCCAATGTACAGGTCTGATGGGAAAAGCTATTGGACTTTAGGTAATCAGAAATGTACATTTATAACAAGAACAAGTAAAATATTTTGCTCCATAACATCTCTATATTCATGAACGGAAAGAGCCTTTATATAGGTTTTACATCACAACTGAAAAACTATATGAAAGCCGAAGTTTATGGCACTAAGTAGAGATTTTTACCACTAAGGAGAGATTTGTGACACTAAACCAAATTGCTGTCAACTATAACTGTAAACCAAAAATTGAGAAGCAAATAAGTAAGAAAAAGAACTAACTTAGACCAAGTCATGGAGCAACAATAATCTTAATTTGGAATCAACTTATCCAACACTCCCCCTTGATTCAAAATTGCATACTCCAAGCTGATTCCTGAAACAAACATGCTTCTCATGAGGAAGAGACTTTGTTTAGATGTCAGCTACTTGTTCATTAGTAGTGCAGAATTTTAACACAATCAACCCCTTTAACACCAACTCTCTAATGAAGTGAACGCGGATATCTATATGTTTTGTTCTTTCTTGAAATGATGGGTTTTTGGACATGGTGACCGTAGATTTATTATCATAATAAATCTCAATGGCTGCTTTCTACTCTTGACCAAGATCAGTCAAGAGTCATTGTAACCAAATAACTTGACACGCTGATGAAGTTGCTGCCACATATTTTGCTTCTGAAGATGACGGGGCTGTTGTTTCTTGCTTCTTTGAACTCCATGATATTGCACCTAAACCAAAACTGAAAACACAGTTTGAAGTGCTTTGTCTATCCTTCAAACATCCAGGCCCAATCACTGTTGGTGTAACCTAACAATTTGAACTCTGAAACATGACCATACCATAATCCAAAATATGTTGTTCCACCAATGTATCGTAGTACTCTTTTTGCAGCTCCAAGATGATGCATTGAGGGAGGGTGCATGAAACTGGAAATTACTCTAATTGAAAATGCAATATCAGGTTGAGTATGCGTTAAATATATCAAGTCCCCAACCAAGCTTCGAAAGTAATTTGGCTTGACCACCACCCAGTATCCGAAATTTCGTCTTGACTAATCTGGATCGACCATTGTAGGGCCTATTTTTTGGGGCGGGTCTCCCAACATTGTTTTTTACGTATCTAGGGAAAGTCAAACTCCCGACCTGATTAAGAGATGAAGATGTCCATCCCACCTATGCCAACAAGTGTTGGTGTAACTACGACTTTACAATTAAGCATATTAAACTTTTTAAGAAGATCAATTGCAAATTTCCTTAGTGAAACAAATATTCCATCCTCAACTTGTTTCACTTCAAGCCAAGGAAATAGTGCAATAGACCAAAATCCGACATTTCAAATTCTTTTTTCATGCAAATTCTAAACTCATCAATAAGAGAGGTAGATGAGCCATATATATCATATCATCAACATAAAAACAAACAATTAAAAGATCATTCTTTCTCGGCCTTTTCAAGTACAATGTGGGCTCATTCTTGCTTCTCTCAAGGCCATTGTGATAGAAATATAAATCTATTTTGTTGTACCATACTCGTAGGGCTTGCTTTAGGCCTTTCTTTAACCTGTACACTTTTTCTTCTCTGCTATGAATAATCAAGCTTTCTGGTTGAGTGACATACACTTCTTCGTGTAGCTCCCCATTTAGAAAGGCAAATTTGATATCAAACTAATAAACAGGCCAGCCCAATTATGTAGCTAAGGCAAGCAAAGTTCTCACTATTTCAAAATGAGCCACAAGAGAAAATGTGTCGTCGTAGTCCATGTCTTGTTACTGTGAATAGCCTTTCGCAACGAGACGAGTTTTATACTTTTCAATTGTTCCATCCGAATGGTACTTTGTTTTAAATATGCATTTGAGTCCAATTGCATTTTTGCCCACTAGTAAGTCCACCAACTCACATGTCTCATTTTTTTGAATTGAATTCAGTTTGTCTTTCATCGCACTGCACCATTTTTCTTTGTCCACTGCACCATTTTTCTTTGTCCACTGCTTCTGTGAAGCTTGTGGGATCAACAACAAACAAGGCTTATGTTGAGTCATAGACTTCACTCAATGATCTGAACTTTCTTAGTATAGTTTCATCTGAAGATGAGCTCCCCCTGCTTGAAGGACTTGAAGTTGCTGAACTTAAAAGGAGATATGCTTGGAGAGCTCAATGGAGTTGGTGTAGCTTCTTCAATTGGTGGAGCTCCAATCTGAATATCTTCAGAATTTTTATGCCATTTCCGATTTGCTTCTTTGTTAAACACTATTCTTGCTAATTATCACTTTGCCACTGATGGGGTTATATAACCTATATGCTTTAAATTGAGAACAATAATCAACAAAGATCATTACTTGTTGGCGTAGGTGGGAAGTGTACTTTCGTCTCTTAACCGGGTCGGGAGTTCGACTCCCCCTGAATATGGAAAAAATAATATTGGAAGACTTTCCCCTCAAATAAGGCTCGACAATCAGGTCAGTCCAGATTAATCGGAGTGAAATTTCAGATATCAGACTATGATCTAGCCATAGAAACCGAAAAAAAAATCATCAAGTTTGCTACGACTATGTAAATTGATCAAAACATAGGCAATACAACAAAAAATCTTCAAGTGGCTCACCCAAGGTTTCTTACCACTCCAAGCCTCAAGTGGTGTCTGATTTAGAACAACCTTTGTGGGTGGCAAATTTAGCAAATTGACAGCAGTTACAATAGCTTATACCCAAAAATCATTTGATAACTCTTTTACTTTGAGCAAACTACTTGCCATCTCAACAACAGTTCGATTCTCCCGTTCCGCTATGCCATTTTTGCTTCGGTATGTTTGGAGCAGTCAACTCCCTATGCAGACTTTCTTCTTTGCAAAAATGAATAAAGTCACGAGACAAAAATTTACCACCTCTGTTAATACGAAGGGTCTTGATGCAATTTCCACTTTGCTTCTCTACAAGTGTTTTAAACTTCTTGAAGGTCTCAAACGTCTCTGACTTGTATTGGAGAAAGTAAACCTAACTCATGCGGCTGTAGTCATCTATAAACAACAAAAAATATCTACTTCCACCAACGATTTTGTTTGCATCGAACCACACAAGTTAACATGTACAATGTCAAGAGAACTAGATGCCCTTCTAGACTTCCCCATAGTAAATAGTTTTTTACATTGTTTCTCATATACACATCCCTCACATATATCTAAAGACACAATGTTAGGCAACCCAAATGCCATTTCCTTTTGACTCAACAGTTTAAGACCTTTTACATTTATATGTCCATACCTTAAATGCCATAATCTAGATTCACTATTTTCTTTGACAATAAGAATGTAATTCTCAACACTAGACACTTCCGATGGAAATAACTTATTGGGTGTCATATGAACATCAACAATAACCTGATTAGATTTTTTTTATTTCTAATCACATATGAGACTTTATCAAATAAGATGGAGTACCCACTAGCCATAAGTTGCCCAACACTCGTTTATCGTCATGGTACCTTTGCTTTCAACTTGCATTTGTTTATCATCTCCAAGTCTTACTTTTATCTTGTAAGACTTATCAAACTCCTTAAATAATGATTTTATACCTGTCATATGATATGAGCACCCACTGTCCAAAAACCAAATGTTATTGGAAGAATTTGTCTCTTCATGGTAAGCCATGAATAGGTTGACTTCTTCTTCTTGCTTTGCATAACTTGCTTGCTTTTCTCATTCTCAACATGCAGCCTTTATATGCTCAAATCATTGGCAGTAATCACATTAAACACCACTCTTGTTCCTTTGTTGCTTCTGATTATATTGATTCTCTTCGGGTCCTCTACTATAACCACAACTACCTCTGCCACGTTCTCTGCTAGCTGGTTCTCTTTTATCATTTTCTGATTGTGTCTCCCCCTTCACATGAAATAATTTTTCTTCACTCTTCTTATCTTGCCGATTTAATCTTGCCTCATGAGATTGCAAGGATCCCATCAGTTCATCAAATGAGTATGTAGCCAAGTCTTTGACTCTTCAATGGCTGCAACTACATGATCAAACTTTGGAGTCAAACTCTGCAACACTTTTGAAACAGTATTTTGATCAAAAACCTCCTCTCTGTAGGACCTCATTTGATTGACAATTGTAGTGATAGTCAGAAAATCTTGCATAGATTCTCCAATTTTCATATGTAAGGTTTCAAAATTACAACAAAAAGATTGAAGTTTCACCGTGATTACCTTCGAAAAGCCTTGGAACATAGTCTGCAGAGTACTCCAAACTTCTTTGGTTGTGATTGCTGTTGCAATTTTTGAGAAAATTGATTCATGAACTGCTTGTTGAATGAAGAATAATGCTTTGGAGTCCGTTTTGTTCTCTCTGAGTTTGGTTTCATCATTTGGGTCAGGATACCCATTCTCTACCAAGTCTCGTAGCTCTTGAGATCTGAAAAGATTCTTCATCTTGATACTCTAGAATTCATAGCAATCACCTTCAAACACAGGTATTGCCGATTGAGAAATGCTTACAACACTGTCATTTGTTGCCATGATTTTTTTTCTTTTGCTGGTCAAAGAAAAAAAATTGCATTTGTCCTTTTGTCTCTTTTTCTTTTTTTCTTTTGTGTTTATGCATGTGTGATGTTCTCGGGCAGACTAAAATTGGAATTAAATCAAGACTAGTCTTTGTTATTAAACAATACACCTAGGCATGGTTTAGGGGGAGCATTATTGCCTGATAATAAGTCAATAACCTTAAATTGGACTATTCTTTTGCCCTTATAGTTTCACTTGTATCATAGCCTTTTTGTTGGTGATAAAAAGTAGAGAAATATGTGTAATTTAAATTAAATAAATTGAATGAATCGAAATTTGAGTTTAGAAAATTTAGCTAGACATATTGAAAGTATAAACTAAGGGAGACCAAATTCAACATAAACTAACGAGGAGATAAGCCCAAATTTTAAAATGTTTTGTCATTATCAAAAGGGAAAAAATTATTGACATATTTATAGGTTTTGATAATTAGCAAAACATGATTAGTTTGACTAAAAAAAGAAATTTGAGACTGTTAGATGAATCACAAGGAGTAGTCAACTCACTAGAAAAAAAAGATAGTAATGCGTAAAGTTAATCGACATAAAATTTATTGATTTAGATTATTAAAGAACAAGTCCAAATAATGAGAAATACCACATTACTAATAGCAGATAATAGTATTGTTTAAGTAAGTTGGATAGAAAACAAGATATTTAAAATATTGAAAATCTAGATTTCACCAATTCGTCGAAAACTAAGAGCTCAAAAATATGAGTGTTTAAATTATCAAGAAAATGAAAATAAAAAATGACGGTATTTGTTCTCCACATATCAATTAGATTAAAACATATTTTTTTAGAATTTTTATAAATCATTAACCCTCCGAACCAAACTCATCTAAAGTGAAACCAAAAATCAAAACTAAAATTTTATTTTTTGAATGGAAAGTTGATATTTTATTTTTAAAGAATTAGGTTTTGAAAATTTTTTTAGCAAATCCAAATGGAGGTATGTTTTTATTTACAAGTAATATCTTAAATAAATAGAAATATAAAAACACAAAATATAAAAGCTAGATTATTACAAAGTAATATTTTAAGTGTATGTAATATCTCAAAATGTAATTTCTTAAATGATTATTATAAAGAGAAAGTTGATCGAGATAAGAAATTAAGAAAACAAGGATCATAGACATGTCGATACTATCTTATAAACATATCGACACAGTTTAGAATACTCAACATGTTACCGGATGTCAGCACGAGACATCAAGATGTCGATACATGGTTTAGAACACTCAACACACTACCAGATGTCGACATAAGGTATTAGGATGTCAACACATGCCTTAGAATTTATGAAGAGTTATGTTTGACACATGATCTAGAACATTCAACATACTATCAGATGTCGATACAAGATATTATAATATCGACTTGTGATTTAGAATGAACACAGAACACATAAAGGATGATGTCAGCACAAAATATTATGATGTT
Source organism: Dillenia suffruticosa (assembly GCA_033439265.1). Taxonomy (NCBI): domain Eukaryota; kingdom Viridiplantae; phylum Streptophyta; class Magnoliopsida; order Dilleniales; family Dilleniaceae; genus Dillenia; species Dillenia suffruticosa. The sequence continues at coordinate 9,392,449 of JAVTVX010000027.1, forward strand.
AACATGTGATTTAAAATGGATGCAGAACACATAAAAGTTCATGTCGACACAAACAAATTAAGATGTCAACAAATATTCTAGAATTTAGAAAGAAATATGTCCGACACCTGATCTGGAATATTTCACACACTATGATTTCGACACAAGAACATTAAAATGTCAATACGAGTAATAAAAATTTTTTTTAAGTTTAAGGTATTGAATCGCAAATTGAATTTATTAAACATGTAAATATTTATTTTTACTAATCATGTCGACATAAGAAACTAACAATTTTGACACAAGAACTTTAATGGCTATTTCTGAAAAAAAAATGTATGCATTAATTTAAAAGCTGATAAGTAGGAGAAGATATTTAATGCGAACTAATGTTCAAAATTTAGTAAATCTAGAAATATAATTATCTCAAGGGTCTAAGTTAAACCCAAAAATATTATTATCTCAAATCTCTTCACACTTAATCTTTAAACACTAATACACTAAGTTTATCAAAACATATCTAATTCAGTGTTTGTGAAGTCTAACACTCTTGTGCACCAAAAGCAAATAATTTGATTGGTTAGTAAACCTCAGGGTGGCAAAAGCAAATGAAAAAATAGAGCAATGAGTAAATGCATTAAATGAGACTAGTGGGAGAATTAAAAGATAACGTTCAAATTCAACCTACCACCTTAATGGCTCTCAACCATTCTCACATAAATACCTAAGAGAAGAAGGACCAGATAAATGAGATAAATGAGATAAATGAATATTTGCACAATTGTTGAATTGAATTCTCTATTTCTTAAGAAAATATACTCTATTTTTTCAATCATTCATCACTCCTTGTGTATAATCTTTTATGAGTTTAATCTTTGTTATATCTAAGAATCACAGCCTCACTCCTTGTAACATCTATTTTTCTCCTATACAAAAAATTCAAAAAATCAGAAAAGGTTTTTCGATTTGGGGTTTAGAGAGAAAAACAATCTGTAAGAGGTTGAGTTAGTATTTTAAGAGAAAACATTATAAAAGTTTGAATTGCATTTAAAAGCAAGTTTGTAGTACTATTGGAGTTGCAAATAGTGAAAATCCATGTGGAGTCTGGAGGTGGATATCCATCAGATTTGATAGAATCACTATAAAAATTGGATGTGCTCTGTTTCGTTGTCATTTTTTTACTTTTTCATTTTATCTCTATTCTCATCAAAACTATAGAGTTTTTCAAATTATCCAAAAACTATTATACAATATATTCTCTCTCTTTAAATTGTATTTCATTATTTAATTAAAATAATAAAAGAGGACGATAAGAAATAAATATAAACTTACTGTTTTAATTGGTATTATCTTATTTTAACAAATAACTATTCTGTTATTTCTTTTAATACTGAGAAGATTAAAATCTCGCATAAGGTCGTTGTCTAAATCTTTTCTTTTTATCCCCAATTTATTCTCAAATTATATTTAATTCGATCTACAGATTTAACAATAATTTAGAGATGACTATGTGTAATTCAACCTGTCAAAAAACTTTTAAAAAGAAATAGTAAAATAATATTAGGGTTAGCGGGGGGAAAAACAAAAAAGAAAAACTTTTTACAAAAATATCATAACTTTCTAGGCGTGCACAAGTGCAGCGGTGCTGCAATCACATCTTCTCACCTTGTTAGCACAATGTCCTCAATGATGATGCACCTACCTTCAATGAAGACCAGAATTAACTTTTATTTTTATTATTCTGATTTAATTTTAATTTAATTTAATTTATTTTCTTTCCATAGTGTTTAGGGTTACTACGATCCTAATTTACTATTTTAGTTTAATATTTTATACCTACACTAACAATAACAAATTAAGATTTAATCTCAAGTTTTAGAGTTGAGTATTTGAAACCAATATTGGAGAGAGAGAGAGAAAAAAAAAAAAAGTCAAATATGATTTCATCCTAAATCTTCGAAATCCCTCATTCTAAGGGAAATTGTTTCTCTTTGCAAGGGAAATTATTCACACTTTGATATATATATATATAGTTTTCTCTCTACCTTGGGGGGGGGGGGGGGGTGGTGTGGGGAGGTGTTAATTTTCTTAGTGTTTTAAGATATGTTATTTTAACAAATCCACCGTTAGCGTTCACTGCCGAAGGTTTGAACCCAAACAAACACCCTCCCTTGGACTTGGCTCTTCTCTTTCTTCAAAAAGAATACATACATATACACACACATTTATATTAGAGTTTGGCCATCAAAATCGTCTTTTCATGTGTCCGTATGTATACAGTCCACGGCAGCAAACATACTACCACCCGGGGTTTGCTTGCAGCCCAAGCAATTTCTTCAAATATATATAAATATATATGTGTATGTATGTATGTATGTATGTATGTATGTATGTATGTATGTATGTATATAAATTCAATATTGATTTTTTTTTTTTTTAATTTTGGGCATAAGTTATAAGATGATGGGTGGGTTGAGAAAGGAAACGTACAAGGAAACATATTCCTAGCTGGTTGATTAACTCATCCCTAGATTCTCTGATCATGCTGACTTCCATGGAGTTTGAGATTTGAAGAGGGCAATATACATATTTCACACCATTCTTGGCATTTATCTTATCTTTATTTTTTATATTCACTCACATTTTATAAATTCCAACAAGAGATTTTGGCTGAATCAATTAGTCAAGAGATTTTGATTATTTTTATCCAAAGTTAATGTGAAGGGCTTGAATTTGGTCTGAATATTAATAGTCATACTCCTTTTATTTAATTGATTACAATTATTTTAATTTTTCTTTTGTGAGTATTGAAGTTTTTATTTAAATCGATCAAAAGATATATTTATCTACTCAATTAAAGAAAATCACTTCCAAAAATTGCTTCATGACTATCCAAGGTATACAAGTTATAGAGCGTTGACCTTGTTGGGTGTTGGTGGAATAGGGGTGACCAAGTTTTTTTTATGGTAATAAATATGTTCGGAACAAGATACCGATATATTTTTTTTTTAATATAAATCATTGATATCTATAAATTTTATTAAATTTTATTTTAATTAAATTTAATATTTAAAAAATAAAACTCTCTCGATATTTATTTTTTTATAAATAAAATTTAAATTTAAAATTTTATTTAAAAAATATCAATATTAATATCGGCGGAAGATATACTAAGGGTCTTGTAATCACGTTTAAAAATAAATATCAATAATGGTCGCTCTCCCTAATTTTTTTATTAATAAAAAAGAAATGTATGCCTAACGATAAAAAAATTCAGAGCCTGTTTCTGCTCTTACGGTGACATCTTGGAAGCTTCCAAGTCGTATGTATGGTGAATTTTAGGGATGAGGATTTTGTGGTTGACGTTAACTCCTCTTTCCACGGACAAACGACATCAAAGTTGTCACGTCTATTGATTATTATTAGCGCGAGTTATTGTCACACGGCAAAGCCTGACAGCGACTCTGGCTATGAATACAGCAAAGTATATTCCAAGACTAGCCTTCATTTTTATTATTATTTACCCCGACATTTATGGTTTGCCATGATTATACAGTTCCAAGCCATAAAAGGTTTAACCAGGAAAAGAAAAATAAAATTTGTTTTAAAAAAATGAGGGCCCAATAAAATAATGATCAATCAATTTCTAAATGGTTCGCTGATTGAATATTATTATTTCTCAAGTGAACTCTAAGATTCGATTATGGTTAATAAAGAAAACAGAAGATTTATTTTTGAGAGTATAATTTAATTTAAATTAAATTTAATCGAATTCAAAGAATACGAATGATTTAAAAAAAAGAGCATGAGGATTGAGACATATGCTTCATTCTTGTTTCACCTTATTAAATTATCCAAGTATAAATAATTAGGGGTAAAATAAAAAATTTATATTAGATAAGTAAAATATCAACAATTGATCTCTGAGATTAAAATAAAAAAAAGAATTTATATCTATATTTTTAATAATATTTCAAAAGGAGTTATTGAAAATACATACAAACTTTTATTTTTTTTAATGGTAAAAATCAATTGGGGTTTTTTCATTTTTAAACTTTTAGAAGAAATCTTAAATGAGGTTTTCATTTTCCTTTTTTTTTTTCCTCCTTTATTTCTGTTTCTTTATCTTCTCTCTCGTGCAAACCCAAGGACCCCTTTTTTCTTTAATTGTTCCATTAAAGATTAAAACCCATTTCTTCTTGATCATTTTCAGAATTTTTTTTTTTTAAAAAAAGGAAATTAATCAAATCTATGTTTTTTTTTTGGGGTGGGGGGTGGGGGTTTGGAAAGCAACTTAGACATATCAATGTGTTTGGAATAGGACTCGTGGGATTGGCTCCGACGAAAGGGATAAGCTCTTGAATGATTTATTTGACCTAACTCTCTATTTCTCCATTAGTATTATTTATTTAATTATTTTTAGAAAATTATGCTTAGAACTGTACATAATTTTGAAAAAATTAGGTATGCGTGTGGAAAACATTGTTAGTATCGCAAGAGACATGACTAGCTATCTGTTGTTCGTGTTCGTGCATTCATCAATGGGAAAATATTTTTAAATGAAGGGAGCAAAAAAAAAAAAAAAGAAAAAAGAAAAAAGAACAAAGAAGTTCCTAAAGTGATTTTCACTTATCTAATCTCTCTCATTTTTTAATGTAAATATGAACGATAAAATTGTTCATAATTATTTCAAATATTATAATTTTGTCATGTATATATGAATCCAAAAAATTTAAATATTTATGAATATTTAAATAAACTCAAAAAATATTTTATCACATATATGTTTAATTTAATTATTTTTAAAATTGTCCCTTAAAATGTATGAACTTTAAATATTTTAGAATATCTATAACTTAAAATATTTATTTTTAATTTTATGAATATTTTAGAATTATTTATGAAACATTAATATCAATTTCCTTTTATTATAATTTTATTAAATAGTAAAACTTATATAAATTATTTTAGTAAATAATCTATTTAAGAAATGATAATAATATTCAATTACCAAAATTCTTCTAAGACAAGGTATTAAGAAGGAACTAGAATGTTGGTAGAATATTATTGATTATGTAATAATTTTTTAATAGAAGTAGTTTAAATTTTAAAATTTTTAATTTTTTTAGTAATTATATAAAAATATTTTTTATTATGTAAATTTATTACGAAATTTTAAAATATTTTAATCAAAAACATAGGGAGTTATGTTTTGTGGCTGTGGTCTTTTTCTTCAATGACAATGGTAGCGACACAAAAGCCTCCCCGCCCTTTCGCCGGCCGTCAGCAGTCGTTTCATCTTATATCAATTTGTTTATTTAAAAAAAATATCAATTTCAAATTTTTTCACAATTAAAAATATCTATAAAAATTCCGATTAGATGTTAATGACTTGGCATTTTCAAATTTAACGGGTCAATAAGTGACATTTAAAATACATAAAAAATAATAAGAAAATAAAATTAGAATAAAATAAAATATGAAAATGGTATATTGCATTTGCTTTTTATTTTTCATGGATCGAGATGAAAATAAGACATTTTATTTTATTTTTTAATTCTTTTAAATGTTAAAAAAAGGTATAATTTTTCCGCTCATTGTTATGTTGTATTTTTCATTTAAAAATTTCATGTTATTAACATACACTATAAGTATTTAATAAAATATTATTTTTTTGAGATAAACTATCGATATCTGATAATTATATTGAATTCTATTATATCTGATTTGAACTGAGTTGACCTCTTACGCTATAAAAGTTTTTTGTATTAGTTTTTTTTTATATATAATAATTGAATTCGAGATTTTATTTAAATAATAGTAATATTCAATCACTTGATGGTTTTGATTGACTTAATAGAGTATTATCAATCGAACGAAAATATGAATTTGATGTTCAAATGAATGAATTGAAAATTCATAGCCTTAATTGCCCATTGACCCATTATTGGTAGGGGATTGGTCCCACTGAAATTCCATATAACAATTATTTAGATTATTGTTATAATTTTAGTTTAAATCTCCAAAATTTATTCATAATTCAGAATGAAAACTTTGGTCTTATCTAAGGAGAGGCAAAGCGTCATAGAAGCGCTCCCACGAGGTTCCATTTGATGATCTCGTTACATTGAACACTTAATTAATGATGCCACTGGGATCAGGAATCTTCTCCCCTACCTGTGGAAAAATTGAATGGTTCACGAGATCCTCTCTCTCTCTCTCTCTCTCTCTCTCTCTCCCCTACAGCTAGATAGATAGAAGATAAAAGGCCCTCACAAAGCTCCACTTGTCTCTACAGTGAAGTCAAATTTTGCTGCCCAGCTCACCATTGTTAGAATCTTCAAACACACTTCTCCCCGCCGTTGGATCCCACAATCCACGGTCTCCAAATGTCTCCCCACCATTTTGTATATTATTTTATTTCCCTCTTTCAGTTCTTCTGTATTTATTTCACTCTCCGTTGAATGTGAATCTCCTCACACTCAGATTCCATCTCTCTCTCTCTCTCTCTCTATCTCGAAGTATCTACAGTTTTTTTCTCTTTCTCCGCTAATAGAAGAAACCCTGTTAGTTGAATTTTGCTAGGAAAGCAAAAATGAGCATCCCACTGGCATATCAAAACGGCTCGTCAACGTCAGCCATCCCGGACTGGCTAAACAAAGGCGATAACGCATGGCAAATGATCGCCGCCACCCTCGTCGGCCTACAGAGCGTGCCAGGCCTGGTCATTCTCTACGGTAGTATTGTCAAGAAAAAGTGGGCAGTAAACTCAGCCTTCATGGCGCTCTACGCCTTTGCGGCCGTAGTAATTTGTTGGGTGACATGGGCATACAAGATGTCCTTCGGACACAAGCTATTACCCTTCTGGGGCAAGGCTGGTCCAGCACTGGGCCAGAAGTTCTTGCTGAAGCAGGCGGCTCTGCCCGAGACGACGCAGTACCACCACAACGGCACGCGCGAGATGCCGGAGCTCACGCCGTACTATCCCATGGCGTCCATGGTGTGGTTTCAGTGTGTGTTTGCGGCCATCACGGTTATTTTGTTGGCGGGCTCTCTGCTTGGGAGAATGAACATAAAGGCTTGGATGGCTTTTGTCCCACTTTGGTTGACGTTTTCTTACACCGTGGGTGCTTTTAGCTTGTGGGGTGGTGGATTTTTGTTCCATTGGGGTGTTATGGATTATTCCGGTGGTTATGTTATTCATCTCTCTTCTGGTATTGCCGGCTTCACTGCTGCTTACTGGGTCAGTTTCTTGTCTCTCCTGCTCTCTAATCCAATAGTAAAAAGAGTCGGGCTAGATGAATTAAGTAAATCCGTGAATATCAGAATATTTTGAACTAATTTTAATTAAATATCATTCCTCTCTCTTGGTATTAGCAATTGTCTTTGTTTTGGTAATTTAATATTACTATTGGAAGTTTGGAAGACTTCTTCTTTGGTGTTTGGGGATGGTGGTGTTGTTTTCAATGCCATCATTTTGGAAAATATGAGCATAAGTAGTGGAAGGGTTGTTAAGATATACTTTTGACATTTGAGTACTATATTATAAACTGTTCAAATCCGATTGATACAGTAGATAAAAGTGTTATATATTTTAATTAAATTTTAAATTTTAAATTTAGAAATAAAATAGATTACGTTGAGAGAATTATCTTTTTAGAATGAGTCTAATTATTTGAATTGAATTAATCAAAATATAGTTTTACATATCAATTGATATAGGCGGTGAAAAAAAAATGAAAGGAATTCTTTGATTTTCAAACATTGCGGGGGTTGGGGTGGATTCCTTTCAAACCTTGTACCATGTGCCTTCGCTTGAATCACACTCCATCATTTTTAAGATTTAATTATTTAAAAATAAAATTATCTTTGATTCTCAATGAACAAGGAATCATTTTTCTAATATTAAAAAAAATGAAAATAATATTGGAAAATTTGAATCAATATATATATATGTATTTTTCCTTATTATCTACTTTAACCAATTAAGCCCATTAAATTAAATAACTTTCATATTATTAAAAAATATAATAATAATGTGCAATTACCAATAATTAATTATGTTGAAGTCTTTTCACATGAGCTAACCTTATACATACGTGAGGGTGTTTTGTGATGTTTAACTAACTTATTTTTATTTTATTTTATTTTATTAATAATATTTTTAATTAAAACAGTAAAAATATTAAATTTATAAGTAGATTTTGACTTTTCAAAAGATTTGAAATAATTATTATATTGAAAAGTTGGGTAAAATCTTAAATTTCACTATCAATGCCATTGACACATCACCATTGATAGGGAAAGAGTGGACCAAACCGAGTGAGTCTTATGTATATATATATATATATTCCTTTTTTTTTAATTTCCTTCCATTATTAAATAAATATAGCAAAGTAGAAGTAATTTTGTTATGGGTTGTGATAGGGCACTATCCATTTTCAATGTGGCTATACAATACACTCATTAAAAGGGTTAGGAAATCACTTATTTATCGATAAATTATAACTCAACTGATACCATTCTCTTTCTTTTAGAGATTTCAAGTTCGAGTCTCTTTCATTTATAAAAAAAAAAAAATCACTTATTTTGTTAATTTTCTAAAGAAAAGAAAATTGAATAACTATCCATAAGTCCAGCACATTCTCTTTCTAGCCTCCCTTTCTCTGGCTATGGTAGGAAACAAAATTATATGAATTATAATTTTTTTTAATAATTATGAACTACCTCGTGATTGAATTTTTTCCCCCCCATAATCAGCCACTAACATCCAACCAAATGTAGCATGTGCCATCCCAAGACATCAAAGCCTTACGACATTTGTGGAATCTGTAGTTGTTTTCAGTGAGATAAAATATTAACAGTGAGAACCGGTTAGGAGCGAGAAGACTTATTGGTCAGTCTCTTGTTTCTTGGTTGCTGTCTTCTAGTAAAGGTTTTCCGATACTATATTCAAAGAAATGTGGCGCAGAAATTTTTGGTAACTCAATCTTTACACATGAGATGAGAATGTGGACTTTTCTTTTGTTCACAAAGGCTGACCTTTGCACCAATAGCATCGAGTTTGAAGAATAATGGGTAAAATGGAAATGGTATAGGTGGGGCCGAGATTGACAAAGGACAGGGAAAGATTTCCTCCAAACAATGTGTTGCTGATGCTGGCAGGAGCCGGGCTGCTATGGATGGGCTGGGCCGGATTCAACGGGGGCGACCCGTATGCGGCGAACACGGACTCGTCCATGGCGGTGCTCAACACCAACATCTGCGCCGCTACTAGCCTGTTGGTCTGGACATGGCTGGATGTCATCTTCTTCAAGAAGCCCTCTGTTATTGGTGCGGTTCAGGGCATGATCACTGGCCTTGTTTGCATCACTCCTGGCGCAGGTACAATATCTATTCATAATTTCTTTTAAGGAGAAATTTCTCATTTAAGTTTCTGAAATTAAAATATACTGCTCTCTTTCTCTCATATGTGAGACCTGGGTGCATTCATTATAACCACAGGGGGTGAAGGGACAAACTGCTCCAAAAATTTTCAAGAAAAAGAATTATTCAGTAAAAACTACTGAACTTTAAAAGGGTCTTGCTAACTACTGCACCAGGGGCAATCGTTAGAGAGTATTAAATACACTTTAAATTCTTCAATTTTCTTGGAGAATAATTTTTTGATAAATTATTAATATTTGGTTACTACAAGATATTTTGAATTTTTTCTCAATCTCTTGAATTGCATTTTGACTCCTTGGAATCATTCTAGAGCATCTTATATCTCATCTGTAACGCTAACAAGTATAGTAAATAACAATACATTATAAAATTCTAATATATATATATATATATATATATATATATGTGTGTGTGTGTGTCATTACTTGGTGCTTCAAAGTAAATATTGGATTAAGATCATTTCGTGTCAAAAGATTTTTCTTCCTTTTTTTTGTGCACCATGGGAAGAAGAAGAGGCATTTTCTTTTTCAGGGCATGTGCCCATCATGTTTATATAATTCCTTTTCCCCATTAATCCGCTTTCGCTTTCTTTTTCAGGGCATGTGCCCATCATGTTTATATAATTCCTTTTCCCCTTTAATCCGCTTTCGCTTTGGACGCTCTTTAGCCTTTGAAATAGGAGGGCAGCCTGGAAAGTCAGCACCGACAATATTCCCATGATTTTCAACCAAAATTAACCTAAAACTTCTCTTTCCATTTCTTGTGATCTTTCCGCGCATTGTTGTCCTTCCCAGGACCACTCAGATGGTAACTACATAGGAAGAATCTTGTAGCAATCCTTGCGAAGAAACACAATGAATGTATCCACGATACGTCAGTGCAGTAGTAGTCGGATATGAAAATCGTTTAATTAAAATTTTAAATTTAAGTTTTCAAAATATAAAAATAAACGTTAAGAGCTAACCTCCTTATCAAATAATCCGAATATCGATCAATTTAACAAATAAAAAAAAAAAAGAAAAACATTCCTTATGTGATGAAAAAGAATCCCTACAAACTAAAGCTGTTTGTGTCGGAAAATATCCACATGGGGCATTTTTGTAATATTGAAATAATGGGTAACTCCTCGTTATCTCATTAATCATCCCATTATTTCTCAATCAAGACACCCTAATTAACTCATGTGTGTTCATACGTGAAAATGTGGCTCTCTTCCTCCCAAATGAGATTTTGGGGGAATCTCGAAGACAGTTAGGGTTTTGATATATACACGCATCTCTAGAGAGAGAGTCAAAATTGAGGGATGTGAAATTTTTGCGTAAGAAAATTTCTCCAGTCATTGGAGATCACCAGACTTAAGGATTAAGGCGTCGTGGTACTGCAATGGCAGCTCGATTCTGTGATTAACATCTCGACCGAGCAATCCTTTCGAGTGATTTCATGAAACGGTTGGATTTTGAAAACCTACACGTTGAGGTATTTTCTCAAAAATTCCGATCTACTCATTTCGCTTCCGCATGCGCATATTATATCAATTAAATCTAACATTGGTATCAAAATATTGTTAAATTTAATAAAAAAAAATTTGGAATTTTTTGGCCATAAAATGAGTAGGGTAAAAATTTTAGGGTTCAAATTACGGATAAGTTTCGTGATTTCGAGGGCACCACATGAATACCCATAGCTTAAAGATTATAAAAATGATTTTTGCTGAATTTTTTGAGTATGTTTAGATAATAAAAAGTCCGGTCGAATTTTACAACCATACGGACTTCAAAACCTTAGATCTGCCAAGTTAGAAGGTAAATCGATGCATGAAAATGGTTTATGCGTATTCATCATGCTTGAATCTACATTTGATACATTTTATTGTGAGTTTCGATCGCTGAAAATTGAGTTTCAAAAATGGCCATGAAGGGCCAAAATTTTGGATGCTTGATTTGCCGAGATAAGGGGCATAAATTCGACTAAAATCGAGTCAAAAATAGTTGGATGATGGTTAATAGCAATTTTATGGCGAAAATCGAGTGAAAAATAGTCTAAAAATGAGTTTTTCGAAAGTCAGGTCAAAAGATCCAGTTGCAGAACCCGTCGGGCGAAGAAAACCCGGCCTAGACCCATGGGCAACTGCAGTGCATGCGCGAGGAAGCGTGTCAAGCCCGCGGGAGTAGGGGCGTGAGATGCACGCACCATGGATGGAGAATGAAGCGGGTGTGTGGAGTTCAGGCGCCATGAGGCGCATGAACAGTGTCGGATGAAATGGGTCGGAGCGGACCCAGGCGCGCGTGAAGGCGCGTGGCAGACGCGTGGCGCATCTGGCATGTGTTCTAGATTGTTACCAGCATGTGGAGGCGCATGGCGGTGCATGCAGGCGCCCCGCTCCAACGGTGCGTCAGGTCATCTGGAATTTGATTTTTCTAATTTTCTGAAGGTCTCACCTCCATATTTGTAATTTTTTGTGGGTTTTTTAGTACCTAATCCAAATCCGAATGATAAGATACAATTTCGGATTGTGGTGTATGGTATTCATTAACTCATACGTTCGCTTTGGGGTATATACTTGAGTTATTTTGGATTTGTTGATTCGTAGGGTACACAAAATATGAAAGTAAGCATTACTAATTCATTAAAGTCACTAAAGTCTCTCTTACTGCATTGAGAACTATCGTATTAGATTTTTGTAAGGAGAGTAAACTGAATGATATAATCTGTAAGATTTTATACCGGTAGATTTAGTTTATTCTCGAGAAACAAAAATTTGTTTGAGATTTTGAGGCATGTGATGGTGGGTCTCGGGAAGGGTACCGCACCTCATGATAGGTAGGGTAAGGAGGTCTATCGTGTGTAGAAGAAAAAGATAGTCAAGTTAGGGCAATCCTCATTAGCAACATGCACGATAACTTGAACCCATTCTACAACCATTATCCTATGGTATTGTCGGTTTGGTTTGCTCTAAAAGAGTATTATATTGCTCTTTTTAGCTCCTAAGGGAGATATTGAAGAAAATGGCTAATCATACAATGATGTAATATTTGATGCAAATGTCGAGTATGATTACCAAGTTAAAAAATGCGAACAAATCTATTTCAGATGACATTTAGATACTGGGTGTGATCTAGTTTTTCCATAATTTATGGAAAATTATGAAAACCTATCTCACACGTAACGATAGTATTTGTACTTTCGCTAATATAAGTAGGTATTGTGAACTCGAAAATAAGTGTCTAGAGGTGAGTAGGCTGCACTCGGGTCATACTTATGTAGCAAACTCAAGTAAGGACTCCCATGGCACCAAACCAATAGCAAAAGCATGTGAAGGAGACTCGAGGTTCAGGCAATGAGAAACCATCTGAGAAAACTGACAATAAGGTACAAAAGAGTATGAAGAAGGAGTTTAATAAGACCAATTCGAAATACTACGTCTGAGGTGGACTTGGTCATTTCGCTCGTAAGTATGACGAGCGGAAAAAATGTCCTTGTTCTTTACGTGGTTTGACTTTTGTCTCATTTATTGTAATGCTCGTTGATTTTTCTCTTTTGTGGATTGTAAAGTCAGGAGCCACCAACCGCGTAACTCGAGACATGAGTGCATAAATAGAGTTTCGTCGAGTGAATTCTCAAGTTAGGAGGATTTACATGAGGAACAGAGCATTTGTCGTTGTCATAGAGATCGGCACTTGCTATGACGTTCTTCATACTCCGAGCATTCAACGAAATTTGATTTTAGTACTTTGTCTAAGATTGACTAGGATATGCAAAAAAAACCATCTGTTTTATTAAATACAATAACTTTTTGAAATGTTCTGGTTTTTATTTATGATAGATTGTATACACTAGGTGTTGCTCATTCTAATGGTTTTCTTGTCATTCTTTTATTAGCTTTACATCTGATTGCGTAGATGATAATATAAATGAATGACATAGTAGACTTGGACACATAGGGCAAAAGATGATAAAACAATTAGTAATGAGTGATTTGTTAGACTCGCTAACCAGATTCGAGTTACCCGTATGTGAGTTTTGTCTAGCCGGCAAAGTTATAAGAAAACCATTTAGTAATGCAATAAGAGCTGGACTCCATTGTAGTTGGTCAATTCCGAAATTTGTGGCCTTATGAGCTTGAGAGCCCGAAATGAAGCTGAGTCTTTTTATTTTGTTCATAGAAGATTACACGTGTTTCGGTTACGTTTATCTGATCTCGCGCAACTTTGAGACATTTGAATATTTCAAAAGATTTATTAGCGAAATTGAAAATCAGTTAAACTTGATAGTAAAAACTCTTAGAACCAATCGGGAGCGCGACTATTTATTAGAACAATTCAAAGAGCTCTGTTTCAAGAATGGTGTTACGAGAAAATTGACTATTCATGATATTTCTCAGCATAATGGAGTAGTCGAGAGAAAAAGAGAATTAATATGACTATGTTGGAGATGGTGAGGATTATGATGGTGCATGTCAATTTGTCCATTTCTCATTGAGAAGATGTTTCATTGACTGCAGCCTATATTTTTAACCATGTCTTATCGAAATTTGCAGTTAGTACCCCATATCAGCTTTGGACAAAGAGTTAGTTTGACTTTAGCCACTTGATGTCATGGGGTAGTACCACGTATGTTCACGATTTCTTACATTCATGCGGCAAGTTAGGCCTGTGAGAAAATAGTATATTTTTATGAGATACTAAGAATACCTCAAGGGGTATGTGTTCTTATGTGAGCATATGGATATTACTGTTACTAAAATTGAGTCGTGGATACTACATTTCTTGAAAATGATTTTCTTAAGAGATGTGAAGTCAATCTGGATCTTACCTTCTATGAGATGGATGAGATTAGTGGCCCGGGTAAGTCCAGCGGCCAAATACAAAAATCCATTACGGATCTTCGTCATAGTGGGAGCGGTCCATCTAGAAGTGAAAAAATTCTCTCATAGTAGGAGCATTGAGGATGCGTATTTAAACGTAGTTTCCCGATTGAGGGTGTGCTCCTCATTATGACTTTAGAGGATGATAAGAAATCTAAAATGGTTCAAGAGACTCTCGAGGGCTCTATGAAAATCATTTGTTGAAAGTCATAGACGAAGAGAAAGAGTTGATGAGAATCAACAGAGTTTGAGATCTAATTGATTTGCCTAAGAGCAAAAAGACTATTGGGAACAAGTAGATTCTTAAGGTCAAGAGAAAGGTCGATGGATTTACGGGGAGGTATAAGACCTGTCTAGTAGCCATGGTTACACTTAGACAGAGGGGTGAACTATTTAGGAGTCATAATCCAATTTATCTTGATTCATTTATTTTTTAGCGATTGTCACGAATATAGATCTGGAGTTACATTAAATGGACGTAAAAATCGCTTTCCGTAATGGAAGTCTGGATGAGGCGATCTATATGGAGTAACCATCTGGATTCATTTTAGTAGGTCATGGAACAAAGTCTGTTGACTTTGAAAGTCAACATACGGCCTAAACATTCATCCAGACGGTGATATCCAAGATTTCATGAGTATGTGATATTTTATGGTTTTATAATGATCGAATAGGATCATTGTGTCTATCTGATACGTTCCGATAACTCTTTTATGATCATGTTCTTATACGTGGGTGACATTCTATTGGCCAGAAATAATAAAGAGTATCTAATGACTATTGAAATATAGTTATTATCGAGTTTTGATGCAAAGTACATGGGTGATATTTAGTTCATTATCAGAATTTGGATCCAAACGAATTGCTTGAGAAAGATGATGACACTTTAACAAAAATCCTACATCAGGTAGATTCTCGAGTATTTCGAGATGAGCGATAACAATCCAATAGATACTCTTATCGCTAAAAGTGAAGACTCGAGTCTTCACATATGTCCTAAAATTCAAAAAAAAATAAGAAAGATGAGTAGAATCCCTTTTACTAGTACAATGTGCATTTTAATGTATACGATGAGGCATACATATGCAATGTGCATTATAGTGTATGTGATGAAACGTACACGATTAGATATTTATTTTACAGTCATCTTGTGAGTAGATATCAATCGAATTCTATAAGGAATCGTTATATAGTAGTGAAAAGGATTTTGAGATATTTAAAGAGAACTGCGGACCTTTCTTTGTGTTACGGATGAGGTGATTTGTGTTTCATTAAGTATTCAGATGTCGACTGGGGGTAGCAATCTGGTTGAACGTAAATTGACATAAGGTTTTGTCTTCTTACTCAATGGAAGTGTCATTTCTTATAGCAGTAAGAAACAAATCTGTATAACTCTATCTACGATAGAGATTTAGCTTGTGTTATACTCAGTAGCAGTTCAGGAAGATATTTGGTTTCAGAAATTTTGGGATGACTTAGAGGTTGTAACAGATAGTGGGAGGTCAGTGATGATTATTGTGATAATCAGACCATCATTGCCAACAACCGAGATGCAAAATATCACAATAAAACGAAACACATTGATACTAGATATTATATTGTAAGAGATATTATCGAGAAGGGTATAGTGACGATTAAGTACACTGTTATACACAATATGGTGATTGATCCTTTCATCGAATCTATTGTGAGAGATTGTTTTGTGAGATATGGAATCATTGAGTTTAGTGTACTTTGACATTTTTCACTATATATTGAATTTGATACTTATTGAGATATATAACATATGTGTATCGTTAGGTCACAAGTTTGTTTTTTGCACTCATTTATTGTCATATATTTTGTGATATATTATGGTAAAAAATATGTCAGGTAGGTGTGGTTGATTTTCTTATATGAGTAACTACGTTCAACTCTGAGTAAGTAGAGATGAGACGGTTTCTAGTCGTAAGAGGTTTTGAGAGTGACTCCACTAGAACATAAGTCGCCCTAATATGTATTCAGAATGAAATCGTCTGTGATATGACTTATATGGAAATACCCACATCCATGTTGTCTGTAAATAACCAGATTTGAGATCTCAGATATCACCTGTGATTAGTGATATTATTTCTGAGACACTCTATCTGAGATCTTTATGTAAAATTTTATATGTAGACTGAGTCTTATATCTGTACAGTGTTAGAAAAATTTGACATATCCCATTTTTGAGAGATGTAGGAATAACACTGCGGTACGTGCTTCATACCGCATGTGATAAGATGATCATGGAACAGTGAGAGCTATTATTTGAGACGATAGAGTGATGTGATCTCCGTTCCCATTGTGTGAGATCCAAGATCAATTGGGTGGAATCTTTTGTCCTTATTATTTTCAATTGTTTTTAGAAGTTTTGGTTCAATATTTACTATTTTAATCTGTTTACCTATAGCTTGAAAGATAAATTGAGATTTAAGGGGCAGATTTAGGAAAACAGCTGAATTAAGATCAATAAATTCGAGTTTGGGAAAGGGAAGACCAATTCGCATTATATCATGGTGTTGTATACACAGGTCGACCTGTTATGTTAATCCATGTTGAGATTTAAATATAATAGTGAATATACAATCGAACAAATGATTGGAGATCACTTTCGATAAAAAAAATAGCTCGATAGATGTAACTGCGTTGGATTTGGGGTACAATGAGTTCTTTTTATACTAACATTGACTTCTCGATTCTCGTAACAGATGTATCGAGAAGTCTTTACTTGTAAGTGTACTCGCCGGTCACACGACACCCAATCCTATATAGTAGAAGTTCGCATGAGTTATGATCACATGATGAATATAAAATGTCCCATGTGCGAGTGAGAGATGTTAGAAATTGTCCACGACAGACATTTTGGTTATATTGGGATAATGTGGTAACTCCCATTATCCCACCCCATTATTTCCCATTAAGACACCCTAATTAACCCATGTGTGTACATAGGCGAAAATGTGGCTCTCTTCCTCCTACGTGAGATTTTGGGGAAATGTTGAAGTCGGTTAACGTTTTGAGATATGCACACATCTCTAGAGAGATAAAATTGAGGGATGAGAAATTTTTTAGTAGAAAAAATTTTTCGATCATTGGAGATCATCGGACTTAAGGATTGAGACGTCGTGGTACTGCGATGGTGATTCGATTCCATGATCATCATCCCGATCGAACAATCCATTTGAGAGATTTTACAAAACGGTTGGATTTTGAATATCTACACGTTGATGTAGTTTTTCAAAATTTCCGATCTATTCATTTCGTTTGTATATGTGCATACTATGTCTATTAAATCTAAGAGTTTGCAACTACAAATATCTGACTCACAATTCCAAATCACTAACATGTTTTCTGTTGTTTGTCTCTTTGCGGCATTGCACCTTGAACACACAAGTCATTTTCTTGGAGTATTGAATATTGAGTTGCTCTAACAAAATCTTCCTGAATCATCTCGAAGGAGTGAATTTTAAACCTATTTTTAAATAATCTTGAAACTTTATGACATGTTAAATACAAAATAATTAATAATAACTCTTTCTACTGATTTAAATTTTTTAAAAGATAATAAGTTATAGTTCAATTAGTATAATTTACTTCTCTTTAGAGATTTTGAATTCACAACTCACAAATATAAAAAAAAAAAAAATACATTTAAATGGGGTGATTATTTGATAAAATATAAAATAAATAATTAATAATATCTCTTCCAAATATTTAAACTTTTAAAATTGATATTTATTCTACAAAACAAAGAAACCCCAAAAATTTTAAAATAGATTTCATTGTACTCTACGGATGGACCATATTAAGGTTTTATATCCATTCTCTCTAATGTTCTCATGAGAAATCTAAATTCATCTCTAAAATGTGCATATGCATCACTTTCTTCCTACTTGTCTCTTCAATGATGATTCATAGAATTTTTGGCAATGACTAAATTTCGGTGAGTTGCGTAAACTTTTCAACAAATTTAAGTTCCTCTAACTTAAATTTTCACAAAAATTTTATGTTGGTGTGTAATTTATCATGAGAAAAATTTTGACCCTTCTGTTTTTCTTAAATTCAAAAGTGGAAAGGCAACTAAAGGACAAAGGCTTGTGTTGGTTATGAATATCAGGTCTAGTACAAGGATGGGCAGCAATAGTGATGGGAATACTCTCAGGAAGTGTGCCATGGTTCACAATGATGGTAGTCCACAAGCGCTGGACTCTGCTGCAGCAGATAGACGACACGCTCGGTGTCTTCCACACCCACGCTGTGGCTGGCTTTCTTGGTGGCTGCCTCACAGGCCTCTTTGCTGAGCCGGAGCTCTGCAACCTCTTCTTACCCAACGTCAACTCCCGCGGCGGTGTCTATGGTAAAAACGGGGGTTCCCAGTTCGGGAAGCAGATTGTTGGGGGACTCTTCGTCATTGGTTGGAATTTGGTTGTCACTTCTATCATATGTGTGGTCATAAATCTGCTTATTCCACTTAGAATGTCTGATGAACAACTTACCATTGGAGATGATGCAGTGCATGGGGAGGAGGCTTATGCTTTGTGGGGTGATGGTGAGAAGTATGACGCCACTAAGCATGGCCTTTACTCTGATGACACTATACATTACAAGACTTCAAGTGGTGCTACTCAGGTTGTTTAGCAGTCAACGAAGAGAATTCTTCATTTTATTATATATATCCAAATCGGTGGATATATGGGCTTGAATGGCACTGGGACAACTTGAAAAACTATGTTCCCATTGGTGTAGAAATTTGGTTGATTGGTGGTGTGAACATTTTGTTTGCATACATGGGCAAATTTGTTTGATTTTGGAAGTATAAATTTTCTCGGGGATTGTTCTCATCCAAGTCCAAAATTCAAAGCACTCAAATTATTACAATCGGCTTCAATTATCACTTTTATCATCGTTTCAAGGGCTATTATCTCTTTATAATTTTCTATTTATTTATAGATTCTTTTTCAATTTCACTATTATTAAATACATCTTTTTGTTAGCTTACTATAAAAGTAATGACAAAAATGAGATAAGAAAACAAATTTTTTTAATTCTGAATCAATCAGTTTTCAAAATTATATTTTAATTATTTTGATCTGAATTGTTATCAGATTTTTTTTAGAAAAAGTTCTTCTGATGTAATTTTTTTCATTTTTAAGTGTTAAATCTAAGTTTTAATTAAGAAATTTAACATCATTTCCACTAAATCTTTAAAAAACAAAAAAATAAAATAAAAATAAGATTTGTAAATATCGATTAATAAATACAATTATTGCCTCTAGAAGAGATACATAAAGGGCCAATGAGTTATATTTTCCCCGGTTTCTCTTTTTTTTTTTTATAATGGTATCAATTTTGAGTCTCTTTATTTACCCAAAAAAAAAAAGATACAATAAAGGATAAAAGTAGAGTTTCAAAAAACCAATTTGATACTTAATGTTGATAAATAATTTAAGACAGAACAATTTTTTTTTTTATTAAAAGACAAATAAAAAAGAAGGGAAAGGGTAATTTTCAAGCCCACCTTGATCGATGGAGAAGATATTATTATTATTATTATTTGGTGAAGAAGATATTATTATTAATAACTTAAGCAAATTGATATGCTTAATTTATACATGAGTTATTGAGCCGCATGTTTTAAATTATATTGTTTTAAGATTAAATAAATTAATTATTTCTCAATTTTCTCAGTAATAAACAAACATCTCTTAAAGAGAGTGATCGATTAAATTGTGAAGTCTAGATCGATATCAGCCCCTATGATAATATAAAATAATGATATGTTTTGATTGAAAATTAAGATAAATATTAAAAATAAAAAATTAAATAGGCAATTAAAATTGAAGTATGAATTTTTATTTTAAATCGATGATCAATTTTTTTTAAAAAAAAAACTTATATATCATATATATTATATATGTAAGAAGATGGATTATTATATGATGAGAACTAACAATTGTTTTTAGTATTGTGGGACGGACACCAGAAGAGCGAGTGCGGAAGAGGCAAAATCACAGGGTCGCCATCATCCCGCCAAAAGGAGGAAAGATGGAGGAGGTGAAAGAATGGATAAAGGGAGACGAAAGCGCGAGAGAAATGCTAGGGAGACAGCAGCAGAAGCAAATCCCATCCTTTGTGCTTCCTCCTCTTCATCGGATTCCTCTACGCCTCGGCAACGTTGTTGAGCTCGTCGGACCTTCTCCCTCCGCCAAATCCCAACTCCTTCTTTACGTATGTATCATCTCCCACGTTCATATTCTTCTGTTTGTGAAGTGGAATTAGGTCTCTTAATTTTTACTCGGAATAATTTAAAAGGCTGCAGTGAACTGTATTCTTCCAAAAGAGTGGAATGGCGTCTGTTATGGAGGGTTGGAACAGCTGGTCATGTTTCTTGACTTGGATGGCGGATTTGACATCCTCCGCCTTTCCCAATTGCTAAAGCTTCGCATCTCCCAAGCTTCAGGTAACTTCTCTTACTCCGCAGCTGCACCATAATCGCTCACATTTCCATAGGAATCAAAGTTAGATTAAGTTTCGAGCGGAAAGGTACAAGGAGAATTTTGATCTTTATGCCCTTATTCATCATGAAATCCCAAGACGTATGTATATGTGAGTTCAATTGAAAAAGGATCATAAATATCTACCCCTTAGAAAAGTCAATACAAGTAGGCATGATCTCATGGTTGTGTAGCTGGTATCTCGCTTTAGTAGGTTTGAATCCTTGTGACTATGGCGCCTTTTTTTTGTGATTGTATAGGAAGAAACACCTCCAACCCAAGGAGCTCCTAATGAATAATAATAAAACAAAAATTGTAACAAGTTATAAAATTTGAAGTATTTTGAATGGGGGATGATCTTTTTTTTTGGGGGGGGGGGTGGTTTGGACGAGATAGTGAATACTTCACTAGATCACTCTAATCCCAAAGGAATTATGTTCTAGATAGCAAGGTTAGAATTGAAGTTTCATTGCAATCTAGATTGCTCAATAAACCCACATGGGGAAATATGTAAACCATCCACATTAGTAGGTCAGTGTTTACTTTAGCATGAAACAGCAATCCAAGCAGTCATCTAAGCCTATCCTCCATTGAAGTATTTTTAATTGGGGATGGTGAAACACTACTGGATCACTTCAATTGAAATGGAATTACATTCTACATAGCTAGATCGGGCTTGCCGTTTCATTGCCATCTAGGTTGCTGAATAAACCCACGTGGGGAAACATGTAAACTGCCCAGATTCATAGGTTGAAGTTAACTTTAGCTTGAAACAGCAATACAAGCATGCATTAAAACGTATCCCCAAATACTGTGTACTCATTGGTTACCATGACAAGTGGAAATTTAGAATTATAAATCACATTTCTTCAAGTCCCTTTCTCTATTTAAATAAAACACCCGAACATGATTGTGAGACACTTCCCTCCTTGCTTTTCCTTCTGCCTTAACTCACCTCTTTTATCATGCACACTGTTATTGTTACCAGTCAGAACCATGGAATCCAAAAGGTGATGCCACTATGGAATAGTATCTATAATTGAATATACTTCAATTATATTGACTATGAAGTATATTTATGCTTTGTGAACCATCAGTCTCCCTCTCTCTCTCTCTCTCTCTCCTTCTCTCTCTCTCTCTCTCTTGGAGGGAGGGGCACGTGCAATTGTTAATTTTTTCTTTCTTTTTTGGTAGTGGGTGGAGAGGGGGCATCCTGCACATTTTGCGAAGCACATCAATGAGAATACCATGAATTAATTGAGACACTTTCCCCCAATCGGTAGCTATCCCTTTGTGAATGAGTGTGTTTTGTGTGTATTCAGCATGTAACATTTGCCATAAAATTGCTCATGGGGCCCCTTCTTCCTCTCTTTCTTCTTACAGTCATAGTTCAATAATAAGTTGCTTAAATGCCAAATCAAGATGTGGGAATTAAACCACACCATCCCTCCTGTTTTGAATAAATATGTAAGGGTTCTGTGAATTGTCATGCTGTTGCTTAAACTATTGCCTTTTGGTCATGATCTTTGATATGATTTTACGACTATGATCTTAATTATGACTAGAACATGATATTCTTTTTCGAATGGTATCAAAGTTATGAGTACAAATTAGTTGAAGGTTGTTGTGTCCAGGATCAAGAAATGAAGACAATCAACACTCAATTGCTAATAATGTGTTGAACTATGATGTCAAAAAGGAATCGCGTATTGATGAGAAACTTTTTGCATCATGCATGAGAAGATTCTTGTACATCCGATGTTATGATACTTTAGAGTTCCTTGCCACACTCAAGGTGAGGAGTTTTTCCTAGACCAATGCATGATTGCTAATATTAGCTGGTTCTGTCTTTTGGTTCAAAATCTTGGTTTATGTCTTCTAGGTCAAAAGTAGAGGTGTTAAGATGTAAAACATGCTTGAATTTTTGGAGTAATTGGTTATTTGACAAAATGAAGATCATATCACAGCCGGTTGTGTGTTCAAATGGTAACTCACTCATTTATACACTCATTTAGTATTCCACTTGATTGAACATTACACCCAATATGTGAGAGGGAGTGTTAAAATATAAAATAGTAATAGTAAATGTTACCTCCATTCAGAAGCTTGCATTTTTGGAATAAATTGCTTAGTCACGAAATTTAAGAGAATTGGGATGCATGGTTATATGTGTAGATCCATTAATGCTGTGTATGCTATCAAAGCTCAACCAACTTACGAGGGCACAAGTGCCATTAGGTTGAATATTAAAGGAAGCTGACGTTTCCTTCAATTCTTTATATATCAGGCCTATCGATTTAACGTTGTGCAAGGTTCCCTTAAAGCATGGACAAAGATGTGCTATATGCACATGACTAGATGAGGTTGTTAAGTAAGCATGGCTGATGAGGTTGTAACCTTTCAGAGTTTAGCTCTGCCATGCTTACAGCGGAAAATCTAACCTGAAGGATATGCTGAAGATTTTGTTGCATTTTTCTTTGACATATTCGGGCACCCTTAATTTCTTCATTCCATGTGATTATAGGATTAAAATAACACGGAGAGATCT
Source organism: Dillenia suffruticosa (assembly GCA_033439265.1). Taxonomy (NCBI): domain Eukaryota; kingdom Viridiplantae; phylum Streptophyta; class Magnoliopsida; order Dilleniales; family Dilleniaceae; genus Dillenia; species Dillenia suffruticosa. The sequence goes on from JAVTVX010000027.1 coordinate 9,415,802, forward strand.
GGGTAAACTTGCTATGCAAGTGTGATGGTTTTTTTTCTGGTCAATGGTAGAGGAATCAAATAAAATAACATGACTGGCAGATCAGTCTTTATAGGCCTCTATTGCCATGTCTTTTTATTTCCTTTCACATTCTTACATGTTTTGAATAAAAATTGCCAGATTATCTGTAATACTCTAAAGGTCAAATAATGCCTAAACATGGGCTGAACCCATCGGTCATCCAAGATGAATTTTGATTTTGGCCCATGATGTGTCTAGAGTTGAAATCACCCATCTCCCCTCCCCCATCCTCTTTGTGTGAGCCAAAAAACCATGGGCTAAATGAATTCAAATCCCTTTCTTCTTCTTTCTGCATATTGAACTTGCATTGTGTTCACAACTCTTTAACAGTTCCGATGCATTTTTCCTTTTTCTTTTTTCTTTTTCCCTGTGAATTCAAAAATGTTTCTGCCTTTAATTCCACAATTTACTGGAATGTACTTATCTCTCTATCTTGTACTTTGATTACAGACTCTGCATCATCAACATCAGAAGCAAAGGGAAGTACATGGTGCTAGTGCCCATTTCCTCATCATTGACAGGTTGGCTTAAGATTTGTACATTTTTGAGTCGCTTTTTGCTATTTAAATAGAAGTTTCAGTGAAGAACAATCTAGAACCCTCTACCTTGCTTTTGGATTTAAATGGCATATGTAACCTTTTGGATTGTGGATACCTAATCTACATGCAGTTATATTCCAATTGTTCAGCATCCTAGTTTGGGACTTAGAGGCACAGCATTAGCACCACATGCTGCAATCATGGAGACCACTGCCTGTGTAGCATTGTCCACAAAATGTGAGAAATCAAAATTTAAAGTCCATAGATTATTAGTGTTCATTGAGAGGTAATACTGGACCACACTACACATGCCCATCGGATGGCAGATGGCAAGATCTGGGGGTAACCCTCCATGTTGCATTGACTAGATGAATTTTCTGAGGGTGTCCAGCATGAACAATAGGCACAAGCACTCCATGATCACCAGAAATATCACCCTCACTAATCTTAAAAAGAGGCAAGGGTGCAAAACAATCCTCAAAACTTCACAGCACGACATGATAGGGTAATGTGCTTTCCGGACCTGTCTAGAGCATGAAGGCTTCTGTATTCTTCATGCGCTGCATGGTTTACCTTTTCCTACTTGAATACCAGAACGTGATTAGCCTGGATGCTGCATTGAGTAGAGTTGGCCAGTTTGGCCGGATTCCACCAATCTAAGTGGTTTTACAATTGAGCAAATCATTTTAACTGTAGAAAATAAAAAATCTGAAGTACTCACTTTTTCCTATGATTTTCCTGCTGTATTGGTGCATTGTTTGGTTGCCAGAAAGATAAAACCTCCATACTTGTCAGGAAATTGCAACCTTCCAACACATAAGAACAATGGTCACAATGGATTGAAGAGAAGATGGATAGACAAAGTAGTTTACTTATAGATCTAAGAAAAAGTTCAAAATTGTAGTGATCTTGCGAGTGAATGAAAAACTAGGCCATCATTTTTTTGTCCTCCTTTAAATAGAATAGCAAGCCTCCCAGGTTTCTTAAAAACCATAAATGATCAGCAAAGTTACTTCAATTTAAGGTGGTTCATTTGGTTCTTGGTTTTATTTGTTCTTCCACTAGTCTACAGAAACTCCAAACCTTAAAGGGGTTTTTAACTCTCTTAGTGGAATTGGCTTGAGAGGATATGAGGGATGGTTTTACTGGGATGCTCTCTACATTGTATGATCCTGTGGAGGAAGAGGAGAGGAGGATTCTATAGCAGGAGTTCTTGGAGGTTAAAGGTAGATGGAGGCATGCATGGTTCATTTGTGGGGGCTTCAACATGGTGCTTTATCCTTGTGCAAGAAGTTTAAGGTGGGGTTTTTGCTAGTGAGTTTCTAGACTTTATTAATGAGAATGCGTTGATTAATGTTCCTAGTCTTGGAGGTTGTTTTACATGGTCAAGTCTCAAGGGATAACTTGTGTTTGTCTAGATTGCATAGGTTATTTGATATATATATATATATATATATATTTTCTGAGAGACTAGGGTGATCATTTACCTAGGGGTATCCAAAAAGTGCCTTCCCAGTTGACTTCATTTCACTGTTGAGGTTTTCAAATGTATGGTTGAAAGAGGAAGGGTTCAAGGGGATGATTGAGATATAGGTGGGGGCAGGCGTTGGTTATTGTGATGCATAATACACTTCGGTCTTTGTTTCATTTTTTGTACCATTTTTCAATTTTGAAAGACCCTGCATTTTGTATCATTGTATGGACAGCACAACGCCTGCCTGATCAAGAAAGCTTTTCAGAGGAAGACTAACTGAGGCTGAAAGGGATGGTTTGCTATTGAGGATTCTTGACTTTTTAAAGGGAATAAAGTGTCAGGTGGGAAGAATTAACAATTTTTTGGAGGTGATAGTGTTAAAGTCTGATCATCCTACATACAATTCCACCAAGAGTTAACAATCATCCTCGTTTTTCAACAGTATGTATGGCAAGGAGAAATCTTTAGGATGCTTCCTTTCGCTGTGTTTTGGATAGTTTGGAGGGAACAGGATAAGAGGCTTTTTGAAGGGGTAGAAAAACCCTTGTTGAGTCTTGTGGATGCTTTCCTTAACTGTTTGTAATTTTGGACGTTTTCAAAGCAATCAAGTCCTTTGTTGATATTAATTTTGCAGAGTTGTCATACTTGTTTTGGTGAGTTTGCACCGTTTAGCTTCTTTTTTATTATTTGTTTATTTTGCTGAATAAACCTATTTCTTGAAGGGGGGAAAAAAAAAAGAATTGGCTTGAGCAAAAGTGCTCGGTTATGTGGGTAAAGTGACAAGACCAGAATAATGAAGAGTCCAAATCCTTCTATCAGGACTGTGGGATGCCTGAAAAGGTTTAATCAAGAATAATAAAATGTGAGCTCCTTGTCTATCCTAGTAGGAAGCACACGGTAGTAGGAGCATTATGCAAGCAAGAAACATTATGCTGTTTAAGAAACAGAGTGGACTAAAAGCTAAATATTAGAGCCATTTTCCACCTTATTATGGACAAAAAGGAAAGAAATGTAAGTACCTGGTTGGGAAACTTCCATGGACTCAAATGAGTACTCGATGTCCCTGCCTTGGTGTCCCACCCATTCCCTTGAATTGGAGGCCATATTTGCTCTTAACAACCTTATGCACCTCATATAAGTCTGAGGTGCTCTCTCTCTCTCTCTACCATGATTAATATACTCTGAGATCACCTCCTCTATTTTCCTTCATACCATATGCTTAATCTTTACCGTGCACCTTGACCAAGGATGGTTCACACTCTTCATCTGTTTGTCTCTATTGCCATCTTAGGATTGTCATCTTAGGATTCTTGCATGACCACAACTACCTCAGATGGTGTACCGGTCACATATTGAGACCTCAATGTTTGGCAGTTCCATCTGGGACGATTAAAAAAAGATGTTCGAGATTTCAATCTCATGATCTTAAGATGGCTATTGGCGGTGTTGGCTTCTATTCTGCCCACACTTGAGAGAGAAGTTGACAGTCCAATTCCAGGATTTTTCGTCCTAGGCAGTTGGATATTCAATGAACGGATGGCTCTCCCTAAATCTGTCCCTGCAACAAGGTGAATGAAATAAGTGCAAAATGCATCATTGATTGATTGGCATATCTGGTGGATGATGCTTCTTTTTACACTGGGCATGCTGTTCTCTACTGAAATCAGTTTTGAGCTATTTATTTAATGGCTTTAGTATCATGTGAGCTACTGACCTGCCAAGCTTTTTCTTTTTCTTTGCAGCATTGGAGCTTTCTATTGGTTAGATCGTGCTTCTGCATCCTTGCCCCAAGAAGTAAGCAGCAGGTGTGTACTGGAAATGTATTTCTGGTGCCGATAACTATTTGATTGTAATTGTACATAAAATGCCCTCACCTATGTTGGGTTTATTGAGATATAGACAATGGTACAGTACAAACAAGTTTGCCAGCAGATGTGGGAGAAGACTTGTACACTCTCAACACTCTCCCAATCTTGTTACAAATATACTCATAAATACATATTGTTGTCAAATGTATAGTCCACACTGGCTCACTCATTTAGATGAGGCCCTTGTTCTGAAATGACTTTTATGACTGTCACAAATAAGTTTGGAAGAAAGTTTGGTTGCTATTAGGTGGCTTCATTTGTAAGTTGTTGAATAATCTAAATGTGGAAATGACGTACTCAACTGGGGAACAATGAGTTTGCGCTGGCAATGTATTGCATCACTCTATTTGAAATAAATACCTTTCTGTAATACTACCTTAACATTTATAGTACTGCTCAAGCTCTAATCAACTATTACGTTCCCCAAGAAAAATGACCAATACAATTGTAGCTAGTGGTTAGATGCACATATAGAAAAGATTCCTCTACTGGAAGCATGGTATAAACACTTTTGGTGCCATTGAAGTGGTAAGTTCAAAGAGACACAATGCCAATATTATACTGATTAAAATTATGTGTTTCCTTGGATGTTAAATCAAATATGAATCATCTTAAGGGTTAATATGTAGCTAATTCAGATGGTTTAATAATTTTTTATGGTTCCCATATGTTTGTGATACAGGAAACTCATTTCTCTTCAAAGTGTTTGGGAGTCTATTGTTCAGGAGCTTCAGAAGCTTCTGTGGGTGCATCCTATGCTTATATTAACTTCAAGAGCGATTGTATTAGCAAATAAGGATGTCAGTAGTGGGGTCAGGAGGTAAGCCAACTGCTATGGTTCATGCTGTTCAGATGCAATATTTTGTGTTTTTGAAATTTGGCATTATTAGGATTTTGTGCACGATGGAATGATTATGAAGGGGAATCAAAGATATATCCATGCACTTACTTAGGTGCATGTGTGGAGTATCACTATCTCTTTACTTATTTCCTTGGCATTATGAAGGGGGATCAAAGAGATATCCATGCACTTACTTAGGTGCATGTGTGGAGTATCACTATCTCTTTACCTATTTCCTTGGCATTTTCTATTTAATTCACTTGTAACGTGGAGAAGTAGAAAAGAGAGTCAGAGATATAATACATGAAAGGGTTGTAAACTGCATGTTGTCCTTACAAAAAATTTTCAAGATGTTATCATCTACTATATTGATTTTGGAAGAAAGAAAGACATGGAGCACCATTGGGTTGTGCTGAAATGACAACTTGTTGAATGCCTGGATGTTCTACATTTGCTTCTCTAAATTAGCCTAATTTGAGGTAAGAATGTACCATCACTTTTTTAGTCTGCGTTGACTCCAATGGATAGTACCATTTCAGACACCAGCATAGGAAACTAAATGGATCGAAACTGTAGCAACTGACTAGTATCTTCGCCAAAGCAAAGGGTTGCATGACAAGACACATTTTCGCAGGGTTCATTCATATTGAAATTTTCACAACCCAATCTTGTGTGGCATACGATTTAAACTGTTTAACTAGTATTTATGAAATCTTTTTTTTTCCTGCAGCATTTCCAAAGAATGCTTACTGCCTGATGTGTTGTCTTTCAAAACTGCTAAAAGCAGTCCCTCACTTCCTTTCCGCGAGTATTTGCCTCCTATTTGGCAGGTAATCATTTTACTTCTTTCCTAAACATGTTTGTCATGTTGACTCCAACAAGACCTTATATGGCATTGAAAATCTCGGTTCTATAAATACTACGAGGAGTTCATGGACTTGTATACATATACATTGTTAAGCCCTTCTTGAACACCTAGGAAGTTATAATTTCTTTTCTAGTTTATCTTAAAGTTGTATTGGACTTCCAATGTATGATAGTCAATCTATGATCTTGATGATTTATATGTATGAATTTGGTAGTTTCGCTGTTGTGCCATTGGATGGCTTGTTTTTTCATGCATAGTCATTATATTTCCCCAAGAATACAAAAAAGGGTGGAAAAGTTAAGAAGAACTTTGTAAATTATTAACTTTGCACTGAAATATAATATTTCCTTCAATACATTGAGTACAAAACACATGTATATTATGTAATATGATTGTATAACCTGGCATTAATAATGGTTGGACAATTTGGAAAGGAATTATGTTGGAAACCAGGGCAGAAGAATTGAAAGTGAAGTGTATCTTGAAAGGCTAAGAGAACATTGATTATCTAGCGATTCCCTAGAAATAAAACAACTTTATCACTTTTATTGTTGCCTATGACACCCTTATAGTTCTCACTAAGTACAAGACACAAGTAAATGGTTACCAACATATGTAAACTACTACAGAGTCTGTACTGATAGGTCGACTGATTACTATTTTAGATTTTTCATAATATAATTCCTGACACTTGTTATTTTGGAAAATCATTTACCCCTAGCTTTTCTAAAAAGTGCAGGAAATTTCAACCTGAAATGTTGGCCAACATTTCCATTGTTTTGGTGGACATTTCTTGTTTTAATTCAATTATGTCTCACTCACTTATCCTCCTTTGTTGTAGTCCTTTGTGACACACAGGATACTACTAGCTCAAGTTTCAGGTTTGTCAACTATCAGACTTGAAATATAGGCCACTTTCCAGGTGCTTGCATTCTGTCAACCTGAACATTTGTTTTAATTTTTTATCTTCACAGATGATCTTCCAGTGGACCAGCATATAAAGCACTCAATCTTTTTATCAAAATGGCTGCTTCCGCCATTAAATTATGTTGACAAATTTGCTGTTGGAAATGTAAGAATGCAGATTATTAGTGTGTTGTTGAAGACCCACTTTCCTGAACACTAACCTATCCTTGATGGTTTTCTAATCTCTATTGTCATTTCTACACACAGGTTGGCATCTTCATGGTCACTTGAAGTGGCTCTAAGGTGATGCACTGATCCTTGTTGATTTTGGTTGTCTATTATTGCACTAAAATTGTTGTCAAAACTCTATTACTACTAGTTACATAAGATAGACACACACACACACACATGGAAACAACAAATATTAGCAATAAAAATATTCTGCTGTTGTTTGGGGAACGATCAATTGCTCCAAAAGTTTAAGCTGATGGAGGTTGGTAAGTCTATTAATTTTGGTCTTAGCACACATGTTTTGTGTGGGCTTGGGATGACTCGTTAGGGGGGTCCCAAACATGTGCTAAACAGGGTTAGAGGGTTGTGCCAAAATCTTGAACTGAGGATACTCAGTTCTGCTACCATGTAAAACAACCAACTGCTCCAAAAGTTAAACTGATGGAGCGAGGTTCATTTATTATTTGATATCTTAACAATGTTGATGATACTATTAACATCATTCCACAGGCCAATCTAATGAGTTAAGGTCTTAGAATTTGTAGCAAAGTCCACCACTCGTATAAGACGGTAAAAATGGAAATGTAGTTTGTTGTGGCAGGGAGAAGGATATGGTTAGACGTCCTACAACTGTGTATGTTTGTATTTTCGTTTGTTTGTTTTCTTTTTCTTTTAGCCTTTCCTTTTTGGCTCTTGTGTTTTTTAGACACACATTCACATTCTCACGAGTGTTCCACCCATATTCATGAGGCTAAATTGCAGGGAGGGGAACTGTTACCAGTAATTTATAGTATACAACTTGTTTGGAACTCAGCAATTTAAATGGCTTGTAGTTTACTTTCCTCCATAAGAATATTAACGAAGGGAAGTGAATGCGGTGGAGTGGAGCTAAAATACCACCAACCCTTTCTCTTCCCATTTGGTTGAAATCTATTCCCGCCAGCGATCCATGCAGAAAACTAGATATATCTTCTCTCTGCTCCCTAATTTTGGTTTTGCAATACTGCAAATTAAACTTTTCTCCAGCCAAAATTATATCTATCTCTTTCCTATTCAAGACATCCATAGAGGAGTCTCTAATGGGCGGAACAGGGTGGTTAAACCAGTACCTGGAATGCTAGGAAGCACGGGTACTTCAAAATGGAAGCCATATCCATGTTGGATATGACACGACTCGTCATGGATACTTGGTTGATACGTGTCAGATACTCCATATGGCATAAATATATATATGTTTTTAAATACCAAATACTCGTCACATACTTATGGACTGCTTTTTTGATACTTCTCCATACTTGACTGAAGCATCTAATTTTGACAGCTTGATGGCTTTCTTTTTTTCTTTCTGAATTATTATGTTTGAGATGTACACTAGCTTCCTTGTTCAGCCAGGGAAGCCAGGGTGCTAGCTATTTGAGGAGGTACAATTTCTTCCATATCAGAGGTGAAGTTGCATAAGATGTTACATGAAGCGCTTAGTTTGTAGTTATGGTAAGCTCGGGAAGAAAAGAAGCCAAGATGAGTTTACTCCGCAAGTATAGCTACCTGGGAATCGGCTACCATGAACAATAGAAAATCTGTATGATCTTAATGCAGTTGAAGAAAATGTAGACATTGTGATTCAATGCTGAAAATTGTATGGATTAGGTTAGGTTGAAAAGAAACTTTCAAGGAAATCTCGGAGTGTCCTTGGAAAAGTAGTCCATATGTGGGTCTAAGGTATGGCATGAGGTAAGTGACTAATCCAACCACATCTTTAGATAATTTTTGTAATTCATGAATCTGCAAGTTGTTACGGTGATTTGCATGTTCCATAAATACTGTGGTCTTGATCGAAACCATAATTTGCTATTGCATCAATAATAGAGCGAGGTACTTGTGACAATGAGCATACCAAGTTAGGCCTCGGAAATAAAATCCAAAAAAAAAATGAGCATACCAAGTTGAGGTTCGCACTACGTTTGACATCTCTAAAATTTTGGTGACCCCCATTTTGATAGCACGTGTGGAAACTCCTATTTTCTTGATATCATCTTTGAAGCTATTGTATCATTCAGTGTTAAAAAATATTTTTCTTTGAACCACAGTTTTTTTTTCCCCTTTTCTTGAGAAGCATCGGAAACTTCATTGACCAGCCGTCTCTCTACACCCCACATCAAGCACTTTTTGTTAAGAAGATAATGTATATTTTTGTAGCATAAATGAAATTGAGTTTTTATTTCTATTTTTTGAAAAAAGAAAAACCCTAAATTCGGATAAGTGGGATGGGAAAACATGTGAAGGGCAAGACATCCCATTAGTCATGTGATTGCTATTAATCCTTTGTAAATGTAAACTAAGTCATGACATTATATGCATGCGCAGGAACAGCGTGAGTCACTCACCGCTCCCATTCACTTTCCACAAAATTATGAAACACCTTCCCTCCCCTTTTACAAACAACACTATCAACCCTCTTTCTCTCTCTCTACCATTTACAACAATGAAGGACCTGTCCTTTTTTCTGCTCAAAAACTCCCTTGGAGCCAAGATGAGAAAAGGGTTTCGTAGCTTCTGCAGCGGTGACGCTTCAACCTCCACTCTGGTGCAGCACAGAAACAATGGCATGGCATCTCCTTGTGATTTGGATGATTCTACAGCGTTTGAATCCAGTCCTCCAACGCTTGAGCAAATGATACTGCAATTAGAATTTGAAGAAAAGATGGCTAGGAAAGCAAGACTCGACGGTGATCACACCAATCGCAGAATGTCTTGCCTTAACAACTCTGACATCCTGCGTTCTGCAAGGAATGCGCTGAATCAGTACCCCAGGTTTTCTCTGGATGGAAGAGACGCAATGTACAGGTCATCATTCAGAAACTTGGCTTCTGGAGATCATCCCTGCGGAGGCAGAAAATCTGTTTGCTGCGGTGAAGGAGTGAGTTTGTATGACTCAAATTTGGGAAAAGTCGCGAGTCTATGTGGGTTGCCGCAGACTCTAGCAGGGGAGAGCGTGGTGTGGCGCAAGCCTGGCGTGGTGGCGAAGTTGATGGGGCTGGAGGCTATGCCGGTGCCGGTGAATGGCAACAGAGGTAGAGCTAGTAGGCAGAAGTACTTGAGTTCGGCCGTAGTGAGGAAGCAAAGGTTGCAAAGCCTGAGGAGGAGGTGTGAGAGACAGGAAATGGAAAGAATTAAGAGAGGGTCATGTTCAAGTACAGGTAAAGGTAATAATAACTCCATTCTTATGAAGCCGTTTGTTGCTGCACCAGCAGCTGGGACTGACAACATAGATCCTTGTTGGCCAACTCACTACAAGAAATATGACTTTTAGTTTATATTTTTTTCTTGAAAAAATGATTTTAGTTTTTGGGTCTGGACAATCTTGGTAACAATTATTCAAAATCTTTCAAATATAGGCATGATATTATAATTATAATTTTCTTTTCTATATTTTAAAACATGCAAGAATAATTCAATATATTGCTATACAAAGATTTGCATATGTCATCAATGATACATGGATTTAGTGGCTGATCACTACATTCACAAGGCCAAAATCTTGAGGAGAATGAAAAAATAAGTAATGGGAGAACCAACCTCTAAATTGAATCTTTATAACTGATCGAATCGAATTAGTCAGAATTTTGAATATCGGTGGTTAAGAAAAAAAATTACATATGTCCTTTTGTCTTTTTTTCTTTTGTGTTTATACAAGTGTGGTGTTCTCGGGCGGACTAAAATTGGAATTAAATCAGGACCGGTCTTGATCAAAATTAAAATTAAATTATTGGCCCGGTTTTGGTTCTAAAATCAAATCAGAATTGCGCCAACAATGATACAGTCCTGGTCCACATATTTTTGGAACTGGGAATTTGAAGGTGATTGAATGTGAGTCAGGGAAAGGGATGCCCAGTAGGGAAGGAATATGGGAGAATAATCAAAACATTTGTAAAAATCCAAGAAAAGACGTTTTGAATTCGTTTTGCCACCCAGTTTTTACCTTGATTTTCTTCCCTGTCAAGAAATCTCTTCAAGTTTAAGCTCATTATGTTCCCCATTGGCCTCCTTTTCTTTTAAATTGATTTGCTGTACCCATTACTAGCAAATACAATTTTGGATTAACTATTCTTTTTCTTTTTTAAAAAAAATAATAAAATGGAGAAAGAAGAGTCATCTAAACAAGATCCAAAGAGATCATCATCATCATCAAACCAACAAGAACAGCTCCAGTGGATTACTTGTGTTAGGAAAGGGAATTTGGAATAGTGGTCTGGGCTTTAGAGAGTGATGGCGACGAAGATCAAAATGCTGCTCCTTATGATATTGATGATGATGATGGTGTATATCATTTCTTTCATAGCCTTGAAAGTGAAGTTGGTATCACTGTAAATTACATTTTTGTTAAAAGGAATACAAGTGAAGTTGTATACAAAAATTTGGGATTAGGATTGATATATGAATTCTTTTTCTTATATATATATATATATATATATTGGAAAATCTTGTGCTTTAAAAAAGACACTATATAGCCTTAAAAGCTTAAAATTTGTAAAGATGGACCCATGGGCTCGTATCCTAGATCATAACCCTCCCCATGTATTTGGTAATATATTTGAGAAAGGATGGGCTTAAAGATACAACCTATAATGATTCTCAACATATTGCGCTTCCTATTTGGTAATAGAAATGAGGTATGAGATATTATTTTAGAATTTGTCACGATATTCGATTTGATATTCGTAAATATTTTTTCAAAAAGTGAGAGTCACAAATAATTACATATAGAAGTGAATCAAATATTAGTCAAATAGATTTTTTTCTCAATAAGAGAAGTGATGGAATGATCTATAAAAATTGCAAGATTATATTAAGGGAGAGTCTACCAATTTGACATAAACTTTTAATTTTAGATGTGCATGTACCTAAGAAGCAAATCGAGTATCGTCAATTTGTGGAGATAAGAATTAAGTGGTAGAATCTGAAAGAAGGAAAAGTAGCGACTTTTAGAGACAAATTAATTTAAATAGCATCCTTGTTTGCTAATAATAATTCGGAAATTAAGTTGATAGAAATGTCTAATAATATTAAGAATATATGAAAAGAGGTTTTTGATAAATCTAGAGGTCGGGTTCCAACATTGAAGGAGTCATGGTGGTGAAATGAGAAACTTCAAACTGCTATATGAACCAAACTAGAGTTTTATAGGAATCTTAAAAGTAAAAAAAGTATCGACATATTTGAAAAATATAGGAGTGCAAAAAAAGATATGAAAAAATTTTTTCATGAATTAAAAAGTAAGGTATATAATGAATTATATAAAAAAATTAAAAACTAAGAATACAGAATTGCCAAATTAAGGGAGATGAAGAGAAAAGATCTAAATGGTGTTAGGTGTATAAAGAATGAGACCAATACCGTACTTGTAAGAAATGGAGATATAAGAAAGTATTGAAAAAATTATTTTGATAATCTCTTTAACATTGAGAACACAAGAGATATCGGCGATATCGCGATACTTTTGTTCTCATGAAATAAAGATCTTAAAGAAAATGAATAACAATAAAGTTATGAGATCTAATGACATATCTATCTAAGTGTGGAAGTATTTAGGTGAAATTGGGATAGTAATTTTAACGAATCGTTTTAACAGAATCTGACAAATCAAGAAAATGTTCCAAATATGGAGGGGGAGAACACTTGTACCACTATACAAGAACTAGGAGGTGTACACCGCGTACTGTGCGGTGTAGAGTTTTGATTTTGGTTGCAAATTGAGGGGAGTTGTCCAGTGTGGTTTAGTGAAATTTGTATCAGTTTCAGTTTTGATTTTGACTGTAAATTGAGGGGCTAAATTTTGTAAAACTTCTGAATGGTAACCCACCAAGATCATATAATAAGAATTTTTTAAATTTTCTAATCGTAAAACCTTTTAAAATATGAATTTTAGTATTAATATTTTAATACATTAAATATTAATACTTCAGGTTTTAAAATAAAATATTATATATTGTAAATATTTAATTCTTACAATATTAATATTTTTTAGTATTAATACTAATTTGTAATATTAAAAATTAGTATTTTAATAATTTATATATTAAATATTAAATATATTTTGTATATATTCAAATTGTTGATTACTTGTAATATTAAATCAAAATTAAAAATTTTATAAAATATTAAATTAAATATTAAATTATCTTGGTAGTTCTGCACTTGGCAGAACAACCTTAGTAGTTGTGTAGAACCATCCGGTGGTTCTACACTTTGCATAACTAAATATTAAATATTTTTTTATGTATATTCAAATTGTTAATTACTTGTAATATTAAATCAAAATTAAAAATTTTATAAAATATTAAATTGAATGTTACATAATCTTGGTAGTTCTGCATTTGGCTAGTAGTTGTGCAAAACTATTAGGTTGTTCTGTATTTCGCAGAACTATATGGATAGTTTTGTATTTCGCAGAACGATTCTTTTGGTTTTGTACTTCGCAGAACGATTCTTGTGGTTCTGCACTTTGTAAAACTACCTGCGAAGTGCAAAACTATCATTAAATCAAAATATCTGTAAAATAATTTTTTTAGTATTTTTAAAATTATAATTTTTATAATATCATAATATTAAATCAAAATATTTTTATATATGTACTAAAAATTTTGCATAACATTAAAATAAAAATACCGATCGTCACCATACTTGAAATTTTTTGGAAATTTAAAAAAATTCAAGATTAATATATTTATATTATCATTTTGAAATCGAATTTGTGCTTTTTCATAATAATGTGGTTTTGTTAAAAAAAAAAAATCTATTTTCTTTTTCATGCAATCCAGATTGGAAGAAAAACAATGAGTGTAGATATTTCATCAACCAAAGTATATAGCTTTATCGACGCTGGGTCATACTTGATGGTGAGTTTTTTTAATTTTTAATTTTTTTTTTGTTTTTCTTTAGTGATTTCATATATTGTGATTTTGATAAAATAATATTTATTTAAGATTATAGAAATATCAAGTAAAAAAGTTTGAAAATAGTTTTGATTAAAAAAATTAAAAGCATCAAACTATAATACTATGCAAAAAAAAAATAATAATTTGATTAAAAAATTTTATGATTATATTAAAAATATATAAAATATTTGTAATGCCTTCGTTGACAGAATTTTTTTTTCAGAGGCTAAATTTTGTAAAGTTTCTGAATGGCAAACCACCGAAATCATATAATAAGAATTTTTTTTAAATTTTGCTAATTGTAAAACCTTTTAAATATTTAATTCTTATAACATTAATATTTTTTTAGTATTAATACTAATTTGTAATATTAAAAATTAGTATTTAATAATTTATATATTAAATATTAAATATTATATATATATATATATTCAAATTGTTGATTGCTTATAATATTAAATCAAAATTAAAAATTTTATAAAATATTAAATTGAATATTAAATTAACTTGGTAGTTCTGTACTTGACAGAACTATCTTGGTAGTTATGCAGAACCATCGGGTGGTTTTGTACTTTGTAGAGCAACATGAGTAGTTCTGCATTTCGCAGAATGATCCTTGTTGTTCTGCCTTTCGCAGAACTATATGGTCAGTTTTGCACTTTGCAGAGCGATCCTTGCTGTTCTGCCCAACGCAAAACTATATGGTCAGTTCAGCACTTCGCAGAACCACCCTGGTGGTTTTACACTTTGCAGAACTGCATGGGTAGTTCTGCACTTCACAGAACCGCCCTGTTAGTTCTGCACTCGTAGGTAACTCTGTCAATTTTAGTGTCTATATTTTTTTATCTAAAAATATCTGTAAACTAATTTTTTTAATATTTTTGAAATTATAATTTTTCTAATATCATAACATTAAATCAAAATATTTTTATATATGCACTAAAAATTTTTCATAACATTAAAATAAAAATATCGTTCACCATATTTGAAATTTTTTCAAAATTTAAAAAAATTCAAGATTAATATATTTATATTATCATTTTGAAATTGAATTTGTGTTTTTTCATAATAATGTGGTTTAGTTAAAAATAAAATAAAATCTATTTTCTTTTTCATATGCAATCCAGATGGGAAGAAGAGCAATGAGTATGGATATTTCGTCAACCAAAGTATACAGCTTCATCGACGCAGGGGTGACTTCATACTTGATGGTGAGTTTTTTTTTTTTTAGTTTTTCTGTAGTGAATTTATACATTGTGATTTTGATAAAATAATATTTATTTAAGACTACAGAAATATCAAGTAAAAAAGCTCGAAAATATTTTTGATTAAAAAAATTAAAAGCATCATATTATAATACTATGCAAATTAAATAATAATTTGATTAAAAAATTTTATGAATGTATTAAAAATATCTAAAATATTTGTAATGTCTTTTTCGATGAAATTTTTTTTTAGGGTCTAAATTTTGTAAAGTTTCTGAATGGCAATCCACCGAGATCATTTAATAAGAATTTTTTAAATTTTACTAATCGTAAAACCTTTTAATATATAAATTTTAGCATAAATATTTTATTATATTAAATATTAATATATCAAGTTTAAAATAAAATATTAATATTTTTTTGGTATGGATACTAATTTGTAATATTAAAAATTAGTATTCAATAATTTATATATTAAATATTAAATATTTTTTATATACATTCAAATTGTTGATTACTTGAAATATTAAATCAAAATTAAAAATTTTATAAAATATTAAATTGAATATTAAATTATCTTGGTAGTTCTGTACTTTGCAGAATTATCTTGATAATTGTGCAGAACCGCCTTGGTGGTTTTGCACTTCGCAGAACTACATGAGTTGTTTTGTACTTCGCAGAATCACCCTGTCGGTTCTACACTTGGTAGAATTTCTTAGATAGTTTTGCATTTCGCAGAACTACATGGGTTGTTTTGTATTTCGCAGAATCACCCTGTCGGTTCTACACTTGGTAGAATTTCTTAGATAGTTTTGCATTTCGCAGGACTACTTTGATAGTTCTATATTTCATTGGTGGTTCTGTTAATTTTTGTGACTGTATTTTTTTAATCTGAAAATATCTGTAAAATAGTTTTTTCTTATTATTTTTAAAATTATAATTTTTCTAATATCATAAGATTAAATCGAAATATTTTTATATATGTACTAAAAATTTTGTATAACATTAAAATAAAAAAACCGATCATCATCATACTTGAAATTTTTTGAAAATTTCAAAGAATTCATAATTAATATATTTATATTACCATTTTGAAGCTGAATCTGTACTTTTTTCGTAATAATATGGTTTAGTTAAAAAAAAAAGAAAATCTATTTTTTCTTTCAGGCAATCTAGATGGGAAGAAGAACAATGAATGTGAATATTTCGTTGACCAAAGTATATAGCTTCATTGACGCAAGGGTGATTTCACACTTAATGGTGATTCTTTTTCTTAGTTTTTTTTAGTGATTTCATATATTATGATTTTGATAAAATAATATTTATTTAAGATTATAGAAATATCAAATTAAAAATTTTTAAATTATTTTTTATTAAAAAACTTAAATGCGTCATATTATAATAGTATGCAAAAAAAAAAATAATTCGATTAGAAAATTTTATGATTGTATTAAAAATATCTAAAATATTTATAATGCCTTCTTCGATAAAATTTTTTTTTTTGAGGGGCTAAATTTTTTAAAATTTCTGAACCGCAACCCACCGAAATCGTATAATAAAAAATTTTAAAATATTGCTAACTGTAAAACTTTTTAATATATAAACTTTAGCATTAATATTTTAATATATTAAATATTAATACTTCAGGTTTTAAAATAAAATATTATATATTTTAAATATTTAATTCTCACAATATTAATATTTTTAGTATTAATACTAATTTGTAATATTAAAAATTAAATATTAAAAATTATTATTTAATAATTTATATATTAAATATTAAATATTTTTTATATATATTCAAATTGTTGATTACTTGTAATACAAAATCAAAATTAAAAATTTTATAAAATATTAAATTACTTTTGTAGTTCTGCACTTGGCGGAACTACCTTGGTAGTTGTGCAGAACCACATTTGCGATTCTGCACTTCGCAGAACTACATGCGTAGTTCTGCACTTCGCAAAACCATTCTTGTGGTTCTGCACTTCGCAGAACTACATTGATAGTTCTGCACTTCGCTGATAATTCTGTCAATTTTAGTGCTTTTATTTTTTAATCTAAAAATATCTGTAAATATTTGAAAATTTTATAATTGAATTAAAAATATCTAAAATATTTGTAATGCCTTTGTCGACGAAATTTTTATATATGCAAAATTTTTTTTGATATTTTTAGTATTTTTAATATAACCGTAAAATTATTTTAAATATGAATTTTTTAAATATTAAAATATTTTCAAATATTTTTTAACTTAATATTTTTATAATTATAATTTTTATAAATTGTAATTCTACCATACACATTTTTTAAATATTTAGATATTCATTTAACATTAAATATATTAAATTAAAATGAAAAACATATCATTATAATATTAATATCTTTGTAAAATTTAAAAAATATAAACATTAATTTGTAATTATAATATTTAATAATTTAAGTTGAAAAAATGTAAGAATTTTTTTGTTGAAAAAAAATACAATGTTTTTCTAATACAAAGAATGATTGCACTCGGATTCGAGTATGAGACGCACTTTGATTGTTCTGCACTATGCGCATAGAATAATGAAGTTTTGCTAGTGCAGAATGAACTTCTGCGTTGCAAAACTTAGTTCTGCATGACTGCAGAGCCGCAGAACTTTGTGGTTCTGTAGTGCACTATGCAGAACTTAATTTTGCAGTGCACTATGTATATTGTTTTTCCTTTTTCATTTTTATTTGTTTAAATTCGATCTAAATATCCTAAATTAAAATAAAAAAATATCTGCATAATATTAATATATGTGTAAAATCTAAAATATAAAAAAAATGAATGTTCTGAGGGGATAAATTATAAAAAAATATTTAAAATATTTATAATGTCTTCGTCAATGAATTATTTTTTCAGAGAGGTTAAATTATAATATTTTGAGTTCTGCATTGCACAACATGTAGAACTTAGTTCTGTAGTGCAGAACTTTTCACCACTTTCAATTTTTTTTTTTTAACTTTTCAATTCAACACAATCTAACATGTAAAGTAAGTTAATAAATTAATAGTTAAGATGTATATTGATAATATTTTTAACATGCCACTGTTACAATAATATTTTTTTATCTTTATAGATCACTTTGAGCAGAAAAAATAAAAGTCCTGTGCTATGCCTATGGCACACATAATAATATTTGATAACACAAAAAAATATAAAAATACCAAACACTGTTCCATTTGATAGAATCTTTTTTTTCATAAAAATAGTTTTATCATATCATAAAAGACAAAATATTCCAAATATATTTTTATACATGTTATAGTAAAAGGAAAAAAAAAAAGAAAAGCTCACTACGCAGTACTATGGGATCATGCTAATTATACGAATCACAGTTAATTTTGTGTTACGAACTATGGAATTATCAAAGCGTATTATGTTAGTTCTGTGCGTATAATTTTTTTCTTAAATTTAATGAATTATAATTTCTAAATTTACATACATTAAATCTTTTTTTTTTTGTAATTTAAGAAGCATTTGTCTCTCTATCCCATAAAGGTTTTGATATCTTAGAGATGTAATTCTTCCAATAAATTTTTAATTATCAATTGAATTTTTTTCACTATTTTGTTATTATGTTTGGCAGTTTTGTGTACCAAACAGAGTCACAATTTTAAACTTTGTAATTGATGGAGGTTATGATGCACAACAACGAGTTTGCAATTGAAGCCAAGTAAATGGCACTTTGCAAGTTGGATTACTGGGCACATGCCATACAACAAACAATAGACTTTGATGGCTTTGCATGAGCTCCATACATCTTTGATAGTTCTGCACAAGATCCCTGCTAACAGCTATGAGTACGTCTATATCATTTCCAGAAGCGATCTACGGCTTAGGGACAGACCCTATCCTATTATCTCCTTGTTAGATCAAAAAGCAATTACATGAAAGAGAAAATTAGAGACGGATCTTGAGAAAAGGTTGGAGAAGAAGGCCAACTACAGATTGAAAAGAAAAATATAAAAAAAAAATTAGTTGCACAAATTAAATATTCTCAAGAGCTAAAAACATAAAGATTTGAGATTGAACACTATGAGATTGAATCTGGAACACAAGCATTTAAGATCATTCAGTGCTCAAGAAAATATAAAAATTTTTTAGTTAGGCAAATTTGAAATTTGCCGGCACAGATGCATACCGCGTAATTTTTTTTTTCAAAAAGTGCAATATTTTTTTTGTTGCAAGAAGTGCAATATTTTGTTATTGCAAAAAGTGATTGTACTCAGATTTGAATATGATACACACTTTACAGAACTATATAATTCTGCACTATGCGCGCAGAACTATGCAGTTCTGCATGTGCAGAATATCAATGCAGAAATATTTTTTTAATCTAAAAAGTTTGTAAATTATTTTTTAGTTAGTATTTTTAAAATTATAGTTTTTCTAATATCATAATATCAAATTAAAGTACTTTTATATATACAAAAATAATTCGCACATTTTTAGTATTTTTAATATAATCGTAAAATTATTTTGATTATGAATATTTTAATATAAAAATATTTCCAAAGATTTTTTACTTAATACTTTTATTATTATAATTTTTATAATATTATAATATTGTAATATTTTCTCTAGACATCATTTATTTCAAATATTTTTTATATTTTTAATATAATCATTAAATTTTTAATCTAAAAATAAAAAAATTGAAAAAAATGATATAAGTTCTGCGCAATGCAAAACCACATCGTTCTGCACTACGCAGAACTATATGGTTCTACACTTTGTGGTTCTGCGCAGTGCAGAACTATATCGTTCTGCGCAGTGTAGAACTATATCGTTCTGCACTTTGTGATTCTGTGCAGCGCAGAACCACGTCGTTCTGCACTTTGTGATTCCACACAGTGCAGAACCACGTCATTCTGCTTTGTGCAGAACCATATGGTTCTATGCAGTGCAAAACTACTTTTTTTTAGCAGAACTAATTTCTTTTAAAATATAACCAACAACGTATTTAATTACAAAACCACTTAAATACTTTTTTTTTAACACACCAAACTTCATACTATTCTTTTTTAACAGAACCATTTTTTTTAATGGCGATACAAATTACTTTTTTTGAACATAGCTAATCACAGAACTTATTTTTTCTTGTGGAACTACTTTTGAACTATTTTTTTAGGAGAACTTTTTTTTTAATGGCAATACAGAACTACTTTTTTCTTTGTAATAGAATTACTTTTTTTTTTTTTAACATACCTAACCACAGAACCCTTTTTTTTAGCACACTACTTTTTTTTTAAACGGCATAACAAAATTATTTTTTTTAGCAGAACTACTTTATTTTTTTTAACACACCTAACTACGAAACTTTTTTTTTTTGCAAAACCATTTTTTTTAGAAGAACAATGTAGTTCTGCATGGTGCAAAACCATGTGATTCTTTTAGTAGAACTATTATGAACTATTTTTTAGCAGAACTACTTTTTTTTAGCAGAACAATGCAGTTCTTCGTGACGCAGAACCATGTTGTTCTGCACCAGGCCGAACCACATGGTTCTACGTGGTGCAGAACCATACCGTTTTGTGCTGTGCAGAATCTCATGGTTGTTTTAGCAAAAGTACTTTTGAACAATTTTTTTTAGCATAACTATTTTCTTTTTTTTAATGGCATTACATAATAACGTACCTAATTACAGAACTACTTTTTTTTAGTAGACTACTTTTTTTTTAACAGTATCACAGAACCCTTTTTTTTCGTATCAGTCCTACTTTTTTTTAAACATATCTAACCACAAAACCACATAACTACACTTTTTCTTTAACATACCTAACTACAGAATTATACTCGGGTTCGAACATAAGACGCACTTTGATAGTTATGCACTATGCACGTAGAACAATGAAATTCTGCCCGTGCAGAACTTGATTCTGCACTACAGAACTATGAGTTTTTTAATATAAAAAATTTATAATTTTTTATAGCATTACAATGTTGTAATATTTTCTGTAAAAATTATGTATTTCAAATATTTTTGATATAATCATAAAATTTTTTAATTTAAAATTATAAAAAAAATGAAACAAAGAAATACAGTAAAAACGTTATGATATTATATAATATTATAATATTGTAAATTTTATAATTATAAAGATAAAGTTCTACACTGCGGAGCGTAGAAGCACAACGAGTTAAACATCATACAAAAAACCACAGTAAAAAATAAAAGTAAGGGGTACACCATAATACATCTACCGAAAAAGTAAAACACTTCGGATTTTTTTTGTTTATATTTTGACCTAACACTTTCAATTTTTTTTATACTTTTCAATTTAATATTAATAAATGTATTTATCACAAAATGATGCCATATCACCGGCACAATTTGAAGAGGAAAAAAAAAAAGTCATGTGGGCATATATGCCAATATTCGATAACCCCAAAAATATAAAAATACAAAATTTTATTAGATGGGATTTTTTTCATAAAAATAGTTTTGTCATAACATCACAAAATGTAAACAAAATCCAAAATATATTTCTATACGCATTATACCATGCTATACTATAGCGAAAAAAAAAGCTCAGTGTGACCAAGCAGCCTTGTGTCGACGAAACCTGCTGTTCTCGTCGACTAAAGTTGAGACTTTCGTCGACAAGACATTCACCCTTCGTCAACGAAGAAGGGGTCAAGCATGCCAACCAAACCCAAAATATACCCAACCATTAAAAAAAAACACAGAACCATGTCGTTCTGTGTAGTGCAGAATCATGTCGTTCTGTGCAGTACAGAACCACATACAGAACTACTTCCATTCGTATCATGCAGAACATACCTAACGACTTCCTATCATGCAACTTTTTTTTTTTTTTTTTAATTCCATTCTTATAGCAAAACTACTCACTATAAAAAACAGCAATTTTGCGACGACTTTTACGACGAAAATCTAGGAAAAATTCGTCGCTAAATAAATTTGTGACAAACTTTTCGACAAATAATAATTCGTCGCTAATAACTCGTCGCAAAAATTTACGACAAAAAATGTAATTTTTGTCGCAAATTAGCGACGGATAATATTTCGTCGCAAAATTCGTCGCGAATATTAGCAACTCAAATTTTTTTTGTTGCAATTATCCAACCAATTTTGCGACAAAAAAAATCTGTTGTAAATATATTCGTCGCATAATTCGTCGCAAAAATTAGCAACCAACACATATTTGTTGCAGTTTTTGGACGAATTTTCCGACAAAGAATTCTGTTGCAAACTTTTTCGTCGCAAAATTCGTCGGATAAATAAGCAACTGAAATTTTTTGGTTGCAAATTTCCAACCAATTTTGCGACGAAAAAAATCTGTTGTAAATATATTCGTCGCAAAAGTCGTCGCAAACATTAGCAAGCAACACATATTTGTTGCATTTTTTCGACGAAATTTGCGACGAAGAATTCTGTTGCAAAATTATCCGTCACAAAATTCGTTGGATAATTAGCATCAAATATTTTTTTGTTGCAATTTTGCGACAAATTTTGCGACGGCTGTTTTCTGTCACAACTTACCGATGAATTTTTTGAGGTGCAAATTTCCAAAATTTGCAATACATTTTGCGACGAAATTAATGCGTCGCAGTTTGCGACAAATTTTATTCGTCGCCGAAGTGCGACAAATACTTATTTGTTGTACAATTTGTCGCAATTCTGCGACAAAATCGGCGACCTATTTTGCGACGAATTTTGTGACGAAATGTAAAAAATTCAACAACAAATTCTGCAACGAAAATCAGAATCAGCGACGAAATTAGCGACGAATCGGGTAAATTTGCGACAAAAAAATGTGATTTGTTTAATTTTTGCACCAAATTTCCATATATATCATATCCCTCCCTGATAGTCTCAGCCAACCAGTTTATGAACAAAATCGCCAACATCATCATCAACAAACCATCCAGGGTACCATCCAACAGCCAATGATACGACATTTATGCAATCTCTACTCATTCAAACAACTAACCATCTAATAGTATCAATCAAATAATAAATAAAAAAACACTACTATCGTCATGAAATAATAATAAACAGTAATAAATAAGTAACAGAATATCAAATATATAGAAATGTAAACCAAATTCTAATGACAAGTCTAATTAAATATAAACGTGAATAAAAACTGTTTCAACAAACATTAGCACCATCATCGTCACCGTCACCGTCACTGTCACCGCCACCGCCACCGCCACCGTCACCATCACCATCACCATCACCATCACCAAATAAGTCAAAATCATCATCACCATCATTTGGAGGAGATAGAAAAGGGGAAATCGAACTTGAAGCGGAAACTAACTGAAGATGCTGCATTATAAGACTCTGTTGTGCGCGAAACTCTTCAAATTCATTGTCTCTTCGCTGCTGTTCTACGCGCATGGCTTGAAGTTCATTGTCTCTTGGCCGCTGTTCTACGCGCATGGCTTGAAGTTCATTGTCTTTTTCTGCTAATAGCTCCTTCATGTGGCTCAACTCTTGGTTCATTTGCATTAATTCTGCTCTTACTGGTGTCTGGGAGGAAGAACATAGACCACTGAGTCTGCAAGTTCTACTCAACGAGCCCATCCCAAGTACTCTTCCATGCTTTGGTCCACCAATTGCCTCGAGCCATAAAGCCATATCATTAACAGATGGCTCTGACGTAGCAGCATCATCACTACCACTGGAATTTCTAAGTACAAGATGATCATATTTCTCCTGCATTTTCATAAAAGAAATTAGAAAATAATTAAAATAACAATATACTAAAATATCCAACAAAAGAAATACAAGTGTCAATTAACAGTTTAACAATGTAATAAAATCAGCGAACAAATAAATTCAAAAAACCAAATTGTATTCCTCATTAAACGATTGACAATAAACAATAAGACACAAAAATTAATATGTAAATCAATTATTATAAATTTAATAGACTTATGGAATTAAAATTACACATACTTATATTTATCTATTTAGTTGCTTAATCCATTAGAATGATATTTAGATAATGATAAGTGTTGTAATTGAAATTAAAATTCAACTACTATTACAAGTTTGAAACTATAACAGATCGAATAAAGGAAAAAGTTATATTTGTACGTAACATAATGAACCAACCATTTGGAATTGACGTAACAAATTTGATATTATGTATTCTCTAATTTTAATTAATAATGAAAAAAATATATATATAAAAATTACAAATGAAAAGTTCAATTTAAGTAGTGGAAAAAATATTGAAATAGACAAATATATTAAATTCTTGTTCTAATGTTGTTATGATAAATTGAGCATAATATGTTAAAATCTTTGTTACAAAGTTTCTATAAAACAATTTAAAATTTTGAAATTACATACCATAACCGCTCTAGCTCTCTCCCCACTCCAGGTCTTGTCTTTTTTCTGAAAAGTCCGTGCGAAAGTCTCTCTAAATGATGGCGGTGATCCCATTTCCTTGGTCTAAAAAAACAAAACACTGTTAGATCAAATAATGAAAAAATAAATGAATTAAATTCAAAAAAATAATAATTGAAAGAAATTACCATTCTATTTCTATGCTCATCAATATTGATTGAGCCTCCCGCATATGTAGCAGATGATTCCCCAGAATTATAAGATTGATTTTTTTTATTCTGGTCACTCCTCCGTCGACTCTCATCGGAATCCCAGAAGTTTAAAATCTTGAGCCAATTTTCTTCGGTGATGTAGTGTGGCTTCTTTCGACTCTTTTTTGCATGATTTAGTACACCTCGGATGTGATGACCACATTTTTTCTTAAAAATCCTTCTTATTTCAAGCTCCTCGGTTTCATCCCAATTGAACTTTCGCTTCAATAAAAAAAAACAAAAAGTTATATTTAAATTATACACTTATTTTTATATTTAAACTTAGAGGCCTCATTTACCTTGAATTCTCTCCACCATAACTCTTTGATATCATCTGGAGTACTTGTGTAAGACATCGATGCTCCTCCCCAATGGTTGTTAATGATTCTATTCATCTCATGAATAACATACACAGAATTTGTGAATCTATAATAAAATTAGAAACCAAAAAAATGGTTAGTAAAAAAAATATTTAAATAAACTAATCAATTATATAAATAAAGAAACTATTGTGATAATATTTTAAAATTTACTACTTACGAATCTCCGCAAGGGGATATCACCTCTCGCGTATCTTCCCCCTCAACGTGTGAATCTTGCATTGAAGGTACAGCTGAAGGTGCAACTGAAGGAAACGGTGAAGGTGTATCAGTACAAGGCGAAGGGGCACGGGAAGGTGCAGCTGAAACGGACGGTGACGCCGAAGAGTTTGGTCTTGCATCAAAAGATCGTCTATGTCCTCCACGTTGAAACTGTAACAAGAATTTTTTCTTGGAAGCAATGAAAATTGCATGTTTATAAAAAACATAATAGAGTATATGAAGAAACATACCATATTTAATTTGTCGTCCGAAATGATCTAAAAAAAAAAACAACGTATTAGCAAATAATATTTCGAAAATGAAACATGAGATACTAAATATAACATAGAAATTGAGAATCGAAATATGGAAATCTAAATGTATTTTCACATTCAAACAGTAAAATAAAAGTTAATATGATATTAGACAATTATAATAAATTTAAAAAAAAAATACTTACCGACGATCAAAAATCAAAATCATCATTGTCATCATCATCCTCATCCTCAGATTCTTCAACATCAAATTCATCTTTATCTTCATCCTCATCTTCATCATCTGTCTCAAAATCAGGTTTTTCATCGCCAGCTTCATGAATTTCATTTTGATCCACATCTATCATTATTCCACGTGGATCTCGTAATGTTGGAATAATATGTTCCTCTGTCTGAAACGTGTTGGCAACATCCTCTTGTTGATATGCTATGTCTTCCCAACGTTCTTCAATTTTCTTTCGTGCTTTCGTCGCTGTTCAGCGACAAATATCGGTTTCGTCGCTGAAATCGGAGACGAAACGGTGATTCTTCGCTAATTCAGCGATGAAACTCTGATTCGTCGCTGATTTCAGCCATATAGTCCATTCTGTAACAAATATTATATATATATATATATATATATTTTTTGACTTATAATTTTATTTGCTCACAAATTCTTTATAAATCGCACATTTTTAATGCCACTCAAAGGAATTTCAATACGTTACCGCTCATGTAGTCCCAACAATCTGTCAACGTTGTTCAGATTCTAAAAATAATATATTAAATTTTTTTAATTAAAATTTTAAATTTAATTTTTGTGAATCAAGAAAATTGAAAAATTATTTTTATATTTAATTTCATATTATTTAAATTAAATTAATTTAATAATCAGATATTATAATTAATTATAAAAAAAAAAAGATCCCATCACTCTTAACTTAGTTGCTATGGATACGGATGACAAGTGGTGTGAAGTACAATGTAGTTTGAATCTAGATTGATGGCCGAATATATCCAAAGTCGGCGCCAAAAACGTGGTGTCTACACCCATATATAGTCTGAAAGTTCAACCATATAGTTTGAATCAAGATTCATAGCTGAATATAGAGTCGCTAATTATTCTTATTGTATTCTGTATTCTTCCCTAACATTTTCACAATTAGCAAATATCTCCGGGGTAATGAAATTTGGTCATAAAGTCTATCTTTTTTTGAACAACATGGGCCTGGGCACCGGTAGACACCTTTTTAGCACAACTTGCAAAGAAGAGTGTGTTTTTCGATTGCTCAAAATGAGTGTGGGCTGGGCTCATTGTGCAAATGAAGGCCGTTCTAGAATTTCCTTCAAGTGAGCTTTGTAGAATGTGTGTCAATTTAGAGTATCTATATGGTATATGCCCATTTTTTCCCTTGCTGCATCAATCAAAGTCATATAGTGTAAATGGCTTAGGAGGAATAGTAGTAAGTAAAATTAGGATACTTGAATCGTGATGCACTCAGCACCAAGACAAATTTGACAAAATTAAAGAGTTGGATGATTTTTCAGAAAGCATAATTGACATAATCAGGAAGCCTGCTTGATGTGTATACACTAACAGGTGCAATACTTCAGAAAAATGTCATTACATCCCAAGGAATTTTGCAAAGGTACCATGTCGAAATTATGGAACACAATCAAATTGCACGTATAAAATGCAAAAAACCCGATGAGACAACTTTATGTAAATCTACGACAAAACACTTTTTCGTCGCTCAAATCTGCGACGAAGAGAAAGTTCCTCGCAGAAATCAGCGACGAACTTTGATTTCGTCGCTGAAATCAGCGACGAAATTAGGTTTCGTTTCAGAAATCAGCGACGAACTATGGTTTCGTCGAAGAAATCAGCGACGAATATTGTTTTCGTCGCTGAACTTAGCGACGAAATGACGTTTCGTCGCTGAAATCAGCGACGAACATTGGTTTTGGTCGCTGATTTCAGCGACGAACATTTTTTTGTCGCTGAAATCTGCAACGAAAACGTTTTCGTCACTAAATTTAGCAACAAGAATTTTGCCATTTCAAGGACCAGCACATATTTTGTTGCTCTATTTGTCGTAAAATAGCGACAAAATCATTAATTCGTCGCTAAATTAAATTATTATTGTATTTTATTTTATTAATTTACAAATTTAGCGACGAATTATTGTGTTCGTCGCTAAAAGTAGAGACGAAAAAAGTGTTTGTCGCTAAATTAGCGACGAATATAGAGATTTGTCGCAAAGTTCGCGACAGATAATTTTTTCGTCGCAAAATCAGCAACGAATTTGAAGTTGTCGCTAAGTTAGCTACGAATTTGTTTTCGTCGCTAATATTGTTGGAAAATGGCTATGAAAAATATATTAGTTGATAAATTCGTCGCAAAATAGCAACAAAAAATGTTTGTCGCAAAATGTCGTCACAAAACCCGTGTTTTTTTGTAGTGACTCCTTTCCTAGCATAAAGAACTTTTTTTTTTTTTTATAATTGTTTTCTTGTAATAACCCAATCATTCAAAACATAACTACTTTTTTTTTATAATGGCATTCTTGTCATAATACAATCATGCAAAACTATTTTTGAATATACATAACTATAGAACTACTTTTATTTTTAGCAAAACTACTTCCTTTCCTATCAGAACTATTTTTTTTAATGGCATTACAGAACTTTTTTTTTTTATAGCAGAACTACTTTTTTTGTTTGAACATACCTAACTACAAAAAAACAGAACTACTTTTTTTTTAACATACCTAACTACAGAACTACAGGATTACTCTTTTTTTAGCATAACAATTTTTTTTTAGCAAAACTACTTTTTTTTAGCAGAACATTGTAGTTCTACACGATGCAGAACTATTTTTGTAGCATAACTATTTTAATGGCATCACAAAACTATTTTTTTTAGAAGAACTACTTTATTTATTTTTTAATATACCTAACTACAAAACTTTTTTTTTTTTAACATACCTAACTACGGAACCATTTTTTTTTAGCAGAACAATTTTTGTTCTGTGCGGCGTAGAACCATGTCATTCTACGTTCGACAGAACCACATTGTTCTGTGCGGTGCAAAACCATGTTCTTCTATGCGGTGCAGAACCATATTGTTCTGTGCAATGTAGAACCATATGGTTCTTTTAGCAGAACTACTCTTGAATAATTTGTTTTTGACAGAACTATTTTCTTTTTTTTAATGGCATTTCAGAACTACTTTTTTTTGTAGTAGAACTACTTTTTTTTCCTAAATATACCTAACCACAAAACCACTTTTTTTTAGTAGAATACTTTTTTTTAACGGCATTACAGAACTATTTTTTTTTCGTATCGGATCTATTTTTTTTAACATATCTAACTACAAATCCATAGAACTACTCTTTTTTTTAACATAGCTAACTACAGAACTATTTTTTTTAACAGAACTAATTTTTTAAAAACATAGCCGATAACGTATCTAACTACAGAACTACATACGTACTTTTTTTTTTTAACATAGCAAACTACATAGCCATTATTTTTTAAACCATTTTTTTTAATGATGGTACAAAACTACTTTTTTTGAACAAACCTAATCATAGAACTTATTTTTTCTTGCAGAACTACTTTTGAACTATATTTTTAACTATGGAATTATTTTGTTTTCTAGCAAAACTACTTTTTTTTAGAAGAACAATGTAGTTGTGCACGGTGCAGAACCACATGGTTCTTTTAGCAGAACTATTATGAACTACTTTTTTTTTAGCAGAACTATTTTTTTAGCAGAACAATGCAGTTCTGTGCGATGCAGAACCATGATGTTCTACACCAGGCAGAACCATGCCGTTCTGTGCTGTGCAGAACCACATGATTCTTTTAGCAAAAGTACTTTTGAACAATTTTTTTTAGCAGAACTATTTTCTTTTTTTAATGGAATTACATAACTATTTTTTTGTTGTTGCAGAACTATATTTTTTTTAAGGTACCTAATTACAGAACTACTTTTTTTTGTAGATAATTTTTTTTAACGGTATTACAAAACCCCTTTTTTTTCGTATCAGTCCTACTTTTTTTTTGAATATATCTAACCACAAAACCACAGAACTACACTTTTTTTGAACATACCTAATGACAAAACAATGGAACTACTTTTTTTTAACAGAACTATTTTTTTTAAAATATAGCCGATAGCATATCCAACAACAGAACTACAAAAGTATTTTTTTTAAAATACCAAACTACATAACTATTCTTTTTTAACAGAGCAACCTTTTTTTTTAAAGGCGGTACGAAACTCATTTTTTTGAACATACCTAACTACAGAAACTATTTTTTCTTGCAGAACTACTTTTGAACTATATTTTTTAGTAGAACTATTTTTTTAATGGGATTACAGAACTATTTTTTTTTTTGTAGCAGAAGTCTTTTTTTTTTCGAACATACTTAACTACAAAACTATTTTTTTTAGTAGACTATTTTTTTTAATGGCATAACAGAACCATTTTTTTAGCAGAACTACTCTAATTTTTTTTAACATACCTAACCACAGAACCTTTTTTTTAAACATATCTAATGGAAGAACTATTTTTTTTTAGCAGAACAATGTAGTTCTGCACGGTGCAGAACCATGTTGTTTTCTGCACGGTGCAGAACCACATGGTTCTTTTAGTAGAACTATTTTGAAATTTTTTTTTAGCAGAACAATTTTTTTTTAGTAGCATTACAAAGTACTTTTTTTTTTTTGTTGTAGAATTACCCTTGTTTTTAAACATACCAAACTACATAACTGTTTTTTTTTACGGCATTACAGAACTACTTTTTTTTCATATCAGACCTACTTTTTTTTTCAACATATCTAACTACAAAACTACTCTTTTTTTTTTTAACATACAGAATTACAGAACCACAGAATTACATTTTTTAAGAGAATTATTTTTTTTTGAAAACATTGCCGACAATATATCTAACTACAGAACTACAGAAGCATTTTTTTTAACGTACCAAACTACAAAACTATTCTTTTTTAACAGAACCACTTTTTTTTAATGGCGTTACAAAACTTCTTTTCTTGAACATACCTAACTACATAACTTATTTTTTCTTGCAGAACTACTTTTGAACAATTTTTTTTGTAGAACAATTTTTTTAATGGCATTACAGAACTACATTTTTTTGTAGTAGAACTACTTTTTTTTTTTAACATTCCTAACTAAAGATCTCTTTTTTTTTTTAGCAAAACTACTTTTTTTAGCAGAACCATATCGTTCTGTGTAGCGCAGAACCATGTCGTTCTGCGCGGAGCAGAACCATGACGTTCTACACCGGGCAGAACCAAATCCATCAATAAAAAATTCTAGACTTTAGACACTATTATTAAAAAAAAAATGTACTTTTGTAACTCCTTATAGTTGTTCTGCAAAATCAATAGCTTTGAAGCATCAATTGTAAATCCACTTATATATTACAACACACAAAATCCACGACATATGTAAAAACCAAACGATAACGGTGGCTTGTATAGAAAACAATATAAAGAAAAACAATACAAAGAGCAACCAAACAAGTTTTTAACAAAGCAACCAAACAAACTATGGAGTTCTGCAGACCCAAGGCTCATGATTGCAGAACAACAGAGTGAAGCTATTGCAGAAATGAAAGTGCTATTGCAGAACTACCCTAAACCCATAACTACGAAGTAGAGTTATTGCAGAAATGAGTTTTTACAAAACTATTACAGAATCACTAAAGTGCTATTACAGAAAGAACTACCGGTAGAACTATAGAACTGGGCTATTGCAGAACCAACAAAGTGCAATTGCAGAACCACGGAGCGGAGCTATCGCAGAACTGAGCCATTGTGGAAAGAACGATCAGCAAAACCACCAAAGTGCTATTGCAGAACTACCAAATACATAACTACCTACCAAGTGCAAAAAAATCGAGACATAGTTAGTTGTAGTCCAATAAAAGTAGGAGCAGAAGCCAAACGCAAAAAAAAAAAAAAAAAAAAAAAAAATCACAAAATAAACGAAAAACAAACAATAAAAATCAAAACCAAAGAAATACCAAAACCCAACCAAGCAAGTAAATCAAAATCTCACAGTAAATCCTCACACACCACTCTCCAGAAGCTGAAAAAAAATTAGCAATAAACATGAAGAGTAGCAAAACAACACAAACCCAAACAAAACCTTACAAATACAAACCCCTAAGAACAGAGAAAATCGCCTCCATACCTCATCACCATTAGGCACACCACTCTTCTCAACAGAAACCCATACACCATAATCATTAAGATCATGGCACACTACCCTCTATCTAAATCGTCAATCAGAAAGGAGAATATCTAATCGTGTAGAATGCAATGAGTACTCAAGGGATGGCCTCCATTGACCTCTTTTTTTTCAAAAGTACAAAGAGAATGTAATTTTACAAAAATCTTCAAATTCCCTAATCGTCACACAAGAGCAAAAAAATGAAGCCATTCTGAAATATAAACAGGGACAAAAAGGTAAATCATGACAAAGTCCTTCCAACCACCCCAAATATATTTTTAGTGAAATCAGCCACAAAACCTACTCCATTAATGTCTCTGAAATGACAAGAGAGAAAGAAAGAAAGAGAAAGAAAAAAACACGTTAATATTTCTTAAATGAAATGAAATGAAAAGAAAAAAAAAGAGGAAAAAAAAAAAGAAAACAACGGGCCACATCAGCTCCACCTCACCAATGACAAATCACCCTGCGCCAATTGGAGGATGACGAAACCCAGGTGGCAAGGGGTCTTTTATGCTTATATCTATATTGTTAATCAAAGAGATATATAAGATTATTCTAATTATAGGGGAATTAAACATATGACTCACACTATGAAGTTCTGGGAGAGAGTAATAGAGTATATATTGAGATTAAAGATAAGTGCATTTCAGGATTTATGACTCGCACCACCAAAATAATTCACTTGTTAAGACATTTGATAGAGATATTTAGAATATAGAAGAAAAATTTACATATGGTATTCATGGATCTAGAAAAAACATATGACCGGATTCATAGAGATGCATTGTTGCAAGCATTAATGAAGAAGGGGATCTCCTTGAGATATATTAACCCCATCAAGAATATGTATAAGGGAGCTGTTACTAATGTAAGAACTCATGGGAGTTTAAGTTATAACTTTCTAATTAACATTGGATTTCACCAAGTTTCGACATTAAGTCTTGTCCTTTTTGCGATAGTGATAGATGAAATTACAAAATGTATTGAAGATGAAATATCATGATATTTGTTTAGAGAGACACAATAGAATTTAGAATATTTAGACTAAATCGGTCAAAAACTGAGTATATAGATAAGCATTTATTGACAATTATCAAAATGATGAAAAAATGATCAAGTTAAGAGGACAAAACGTATGTAAAACTGAATGTTTTATATATCTTAGATCCATTATCTAAAATGATGACAACATAAATGGAAATGTGAATAATTAGATTCAATCAGATTAGATAAAATGAAAAGGAGTGTCTAGAGTTATTTGCGATCTCGTGATACCATTGCATTTGAGGAGAAAGTTTTATAGAATCGCAATAAGATATGCCCTATTGTATGATATTGAGTGTTTGATCATTAAACAACAACAAGAGTATAAAATGGTTGCAACTGAAATGAGAATATTCAGATAAATGAATAGTAAAATTAGAAAAGATTGGATTAGAAAAGAAGAGATATATACTAAATTGGGAGTAAATTCAATAGTAGATAATATGCGAGAATATCGTTTGAAATGATTTGGATAACTGCAATAAAAATCCAAAAACGTATCAGCTATGAGGACTGGGAGGTTAAATATAGAAAATTTAGTAAAATATCATGATAAACTATTAAAAATCTGGATACAAATTACCCATAAAAATATAATGGTTAAGAGTTTTGAGAAGATAACTTTAAATAGAAATAAGTGGTATAGGAGAATGAACAAATTAAATCATCTCTCTTGTCATCATAATTTTTTTGATTGTCTTCTTTATTTTTGTTTTAAAATTTTAATGATATATATTTTTTTCATTTCTTCTATATTTATCACTCAAATGACTGACTCCAAAATTTAGAATTAAGATCCAAATTATTGCTGCTGTTTAGATGAAAGATGAAGAAGGAGATCGATCCAGATGAGATGAGTTTGAAGAAACTATATATCTATCTATATATATATATATATTTCAAATTATTTTTATTTATATAACTAAGTATTTTTGTATTTCAGTAATTAATTGGTTGAAAAAAAAAAGGAGTGGCCATCTAGTGACTTATATCTTGCCCTAGGGATGTCAATATCTAACCCGACCAGATGGATTGGGTTTTTTCCATTGAAATATAAATTAGAGACTCTTTTTTTAAAATCGAATTAGTTCAGTATGGATTTAACTTGAAAGTGACTCGACCTGACATTCAAACATAAATTTTTAATAAAATAAAATTAAGATTTAACAAAATTTTTTCCCCAAATAATTTGAAATCATCGTATCTCTAATCCTCCTCTCTGCTCTATCTCCCTCATCCTCCCCAACAACGACCTTTCTCCCTTCTCCCTCCCTTTGATTTCAATTTAATCAGATCATTCTCCTTCAACAATTTTGGTTAAATTTTGAAAATTTTAGAGACACAAAGTCGATTTTTAGAGAAAGAGTGAGTGATAGAGAGAAGAGAGACGAAGTCGATTTTTGCATTCGCCTTTATCAATTTTCTCTGGTTGATTTTCTTCCCTCTGTATCTCTAGTCGATTTTCACACTTCATCTATTTCAGTTTTCATCTCCGGTCCACCACACATTGGCCTTCATCAATTTTCTCATGTCAATTTTCTCTCTTCATCAATTTCAATTTTCATCTCCAGTCCACCACACATTGGCCTTCATCGATTTTCTCATGTCAATTTTCTACCCTCTTTGTCTTCAATCGATTTTCCCCTTCATCGATTCCAGTTTTCATCTACGGTCCACATTTCTCTGGTTTTCTCTCCCCCCCTTCTCTTTACGCTTATTTCACTCTTTATCTATCTATGTTTGATTTGGAGATAGTGAAAAAAGTTTTAGTTTTAACCTAATAAGCCTGATTGTTTGTGCTCTATATCTCTTTCTCTTTGATGCATGTCTTCTTCCTTCTCCCTCCCTGATTGTGATGCCTAATTTTGAAAAAAGCATTATTGCATATGGTTCAGGTTGGATTAAGTTCGAGTGATTCGTTAAAATCCCATAGATTCAGTTCGGTTCGATTTTTTGAAAAAAATATGGAGTCGGATATGATTTTTTATTTTATTTATCCGAATAAAATCGAGGTCAAATATGAATAGATAGGGTTTTGGGGTGAATATGGTAATATCAAAAACCACACCATATTTGCCATTCCTATTTTGCCGTTAGTTTAGGGACCCTCTTGTAGGAGAAATCATAATTATAGGATTAAAAAATAAAATAATCTATATTTTAAGATCTATTTGCAAATTATTTTCACGTAGGACCTTAACATTGCTCAATTATTTGTTTTTTCAGAATCTAACGCTTTAAAGATATTATTTTAGATAACAATTTTAGACGGTCTTTTATTTAAATAAAAATTAACCGGTAATATTTTTCAAAATTGAAAATAGTTAAATAGATATGAAATAAACTCCAAAATCATCATCTAGAATGATAGTTTAAAATGAAGTAAAAAAAATGTCATCAAGTTAACATGGTTCGTACCTATTCGGTCAAAACTCTAAAATAAGAAATAATTATCAAGAAAACGTAAAATAAGAATTATTTTGCTTTTAACATTGTACCACTCTATCACGGGGATTAAAATAGGTGGCTAGGTGGGTATCTATGCTTAATCTTTTGTAATCAAAATTCATGTTAACCTCAAGATTAAAATAATATAAATTAGTACTACAAAATAAAAAGATAAAATAAAATAAAAGGTAGTACATGCATGCATTGGGAGAGATGGTTGGAGAAGAGAAAGGACGACTCTCAAAAGGATTAAATCAATCTCGGCTTCCTTGCATCAGCACATTTGTTTTAATCCATGACACACTGAAATCTCCATTCATAGATTAGAAAAATTATATTTCCTTCCACATTCCAATTAAGTGAAAATGTGGGATTGCTTTGGGATAGGGGGTGACTTGCAGGTCTGTGATATGTCAAGTGGTGTACGAAGATGGAGAAATGGCCATGGCCCTTTCTTGTCAACACCCTTTTCATTTTGACTGCATAACAAAATGGCTTCAAATTAGAAAGGTTTGTCAATTAGATATAATTTAACTGATACCAATCCTCTTAAAGGTTTTGAATTCGAGACTCCTTTATATATAAAAAAAATTGTAACTCTTTTCACCTTAGAGGGCCGTTATCACCTTCACTATTTTTTTCCTCAATTATTTCTTGGAAGAAAGAAATAACAATTTGTTTTTATTTATTTTGCAGATCTGCCCCATAGGCTATGGAGCTCTCATCATGGTGACGGTGATGAGACCTCCATGCAGCATGGAGGTCACAATTGCTGCATATTTATTTTTTTATATAAACTTATTGAAAATCTTTTTTTTAACGTAAAGATCGTAAAATTACATAAATATATGCATTCATATAAATTCAAACATGTTAGATTTAAAAAAAAAACATTTAAATAAGAGTTTTTTACTAGTTAGGTGTCCGTACAGATACAACTTATTATAAACTTATAATAGGCTACTGTTATTCCCTAAACCATTAACATTTGTGCTCCTCCTTCCCCCCGGAAGGGGGTATAAGGATAGAAAAGGAAATAAATGTAATGACGAGGGTAGTATATGTAAATGAGACAATGGTAATTAAGTGAAAGTGGTTAAGATGTAAGTAGGAATAGGAAGGGATTAAAGGAGCTAGCTCGACCATAGATGAAGAGGTGTAATAAGAAGAATTCATTTTGTTCTTGAGAAACTATATATAACCATAATTTCTTAGTAAACAACGTTTTCCTTCATAAATTATAATTTTTGTTATTTCTTTTATTTGGCCAAAACCCCCTAAATTATCAACCTACTTTCAAAAAAATTCATAAACTTTGGATTATCATTTTAAACCTTTAAAATAAATTTCAATTTGGCCCCCTTAAGATTTCGTATCTGATCTCCGATTTTAATATACAAATTGTGTACATTAATCCCTTTCTTCTCTTTCAAAAAGCATATCAGTTTCCAAATGTTTTTGTTTTCGGATAATAATTTTTTCCAAAATTTAATTCTCTAGACTAAAATTTTACCAAAATTTATTATTTGGTCCCAGAATGAATCTTACCAAAAGAAGAAAGAGAAAGCACCGGATAAAATTCTAAATCTTTTCACTTTCCACCGATGAGATTGGTTGTTTTTATTTAAAAAATTTTGGAGAGGA
Source organism: Dillenia suffruticosa (assembly GCA_033439265.1). Classification (NCBI taxonomy): domain Eukaryota; kingdom Viridiplantae; phylum Streptophyta; class Magnoliopsida; order Dilleniales; family Dilleniaceae; genus Dillenia; species Dillenia suffruticosa. The sequence continues at coordinate 9,452,579 of JAVTVX010000027.1, forward strand.
TAGTTGATTGCAATAAAAATTCAACAGATTATCTCAAAGTAAATTTCAATTTAAAGTATTATTTGCAATTTTTTGTCCAAAATTATTTGTGTTTTTACCTATCAAAGAGATCACTTCTCACTCCCTCGCCCCCCCTCTCTCCCATATGTTGGCTATCAAACATTCGCAATGGCTAATTTGGCTGCTGGTTCAACGAATCTAACACAAAGCATTAAAAGAAATACTTTGCCCAATGTTTTTTTATGATCCCCGACGTTTTATAAATGTTGTTAAAGTAAATGAAGATAAAAGAAAAAACGTTGGACAAAAGGTCGGACAAAACATCGGTAAAAAATTGGTAGGAGATGTTCCCAACATTTATATATAAATGTCAAAAAACTTTTTGATCTTTTCCGATGTTTGTGTGGAAAAAATGTTGGCTTACACTAAATGATCTGCCTATATTTTTGTTCCGAAACATCAGCAACTCCATGTGCATTTGCCGATGTTTATCTTTAAATACATCGGCAAGGGCTACTTTTTTTGCGCCCCCTAAGGAATGGTTTGTTTAGATTTGTTGTCAAAACCTCAAATCCAAATTAAACCCAAACCAAACCCAAGCATGTTCGTCACATTGCCATCAACCGTAATATTAAACATCCATCGACAAACATCCATACTATAATTCTAAATTTTATATTTCATTCATCATTCAAATTTCAAACAAACAACAATCAATTACAAATACCAAATAACTCATTACATTAAGCATATATAATGTACTCATCACCTCTGAACCACAAATATCTCATTACTCTAAATATAATGTACATTTCAAAAAATAAACAACCATCCACACATAAATTTGATTCATAAAAATAAAAATTGTATTAATAAAATTCAAATAAGTTTACAAAAAAAAAAGTTAATGAATCAATATAATGTCCTATTACATACAATATGCCTCAAGACGTACAACCGCCCCTTGTATGGAATGAGAGCCATCACCTTCACTACAGGAACCATCATCATCCTATAAAAATAATATATTTATAATTAAAACAAACATAAAATGTCATGTAATATAATTCTTATTGTGTAAAAAACAAAAGTTAGTATATTATTTCTTCTCACATTTCAGGAGATATTTCCGTATTTAGAAATTTTGAGATAAACTTTTGAAACGACAATTGAATTTTTTTTTCTTTAATTCACGGCACATCTTGGTTAACTCTTTGATAAAATTAACCTTTGTATAAGATGATGATAATTTTCTATTGTAGTTATTAGGTGTTGACTCCATCCCTTTACCTCTAATTTTACCCAGACGTTTCTTGACGGTCACTTCAAGGAACACTGTGTAATCAATTTGATTGATGGACTTTAGCATTGTAGCTGTTTACGGAGTTGCGAAAGTTTGTCAAGTTACTATTATTTCATCAGATTATTTCTATGTATAGAAAATACAATTAGAAATATTAACATAAATTGTCATAAAAATATCAGTACAAACGCTTAAAAAAATAATATCTAAAATTCATGTGACTTATCATTACATTGGCAAACTTTGTGTTCACATAAGAACTATCCATCTTCTTATGGGTAGTTTTGTATAGTTTAATTCTACTGGGAGATGTCTTGTCTCTAATTTCTGAAATTAAAATTGTTAACAATTGAAAACATACTATTAAATATAATATTAGTATATGAAATAATTATCAATTCCTTTATTTGTCTTGCTAATGACTTTGAACCACAAGTATACATTTGCTGCAATTAGTTTTGCTTCCATCTTTCAAATTTTTTCTGTAAAATATTTTGAATTATTATGGTAAGTATATAAAAGTAAAGAAAATGTTATTAAGTAAAATATGTTATTAACTTTCCATATTTTGAGTACCAGCGTGCAACAATGGTTTCCCATTCACAAGCGTCGTGAGCGCATTTGTTGAAACTTCTTCAACACCCTTCTCATCAATATATATATATATACAGAGTATATTGTTTAGAACCCAAGAAAAGTAATAGATAAACGTTTTAAAACATGAAGAGTAATAGATATATTCAATTCATATATGAAATATACATGAAGAGTAATAAATCTCATCCTCAATACTAGCCCCTCTTCGGACGATCAAAATTCTTGTTGGTACAGAAAACGTTGAGACTAGTCCTTATAAAAAAAACTCCAAGAAAATGACTTTGTAAATTTAAAAAATATTATCATTCAAAATAATTATACAAATACATATTTACATATAATTGGAAAACAACTTTCCAAAATCGAAAAATCTCAAAAGACTCAAGAACCCACTGAGTCTAATAAAACAGAAAAGATTAAAAAATCCAAAAACCCCATTTTCAAACCCTATCAAATTTCGAACCAAACAAACTAAGAAATCAAAACCAATAAATAAGAATTCTTGAAAGTTATAAAACTTCAACTCAGTAAAATTGAGTCATTTTCAGAACAATCAAATCCAATTGTCCCTGACACTCCTCAATCTGTGAATCAGGATATAACAATTCTAAATGAAACCCTTTCATCCGAGTTAGATGAGGGTGAAGAAGAAACTTTTCAGGAACAGAATCTTGAAATAAACAAACTTCTTCGGAAAACTCCGAAATCCGAATATATTAAAACCAGATTACCGAAATTGAAAATCGGTAATCAACCTGAAATACTGGTACAATCAAAATACAACGCTAATTCTATCAATGTATGGAATATAGATGGAATGAGTGAATATCAAATCTTGAATATATTACAATAAATGACTATGGCATCCAATGCCTATAAAACCCAATAGGAACAACCGATAACAATCGCAGAACTCTTTATCGCAGGATTTTCTGGTCTATTAAAATGATGGTGTGATTTTTATCTCACTAAAGAACAATAATTGGGAATTCTAAATGCAATTTAAATTGGTGAAGAAGGTAAACCAATTTTAAATTATTTAGGAGAACCAATTCAAGATACTGTCGCAACTCTCATATTTACTATATCACTTCATTTCATTGGCGACTCATCCCATCTAAAAGATAAAAACACCGATTTATTATCCAATCTCCGATATAAAAAACTCAGTAACTTCCAATGGTATAAAACAACATTTCTATCTAGGGTCATACTCAGAGAAGACTCTAATCCTTCTGGAAAGAAAAATTCATTGCTGGACTTCCAACTTTATTGGGGGAGAAAGTAAGGAATACCATTCGTGATACTTTTGGCAATCATATTATTCCATATGATCAGCTCACCTGTGGTGAATTGGTCAGTTTCACGCAAAAGGAAGGTCTTAAAATCTGTTAAGATTTAAAACTTCAAAAACATTTAAAATAGGAAATGAAGAAAACCAAAAAGGAATTAGGATCATTCTGTGACCAATTTGATCTTAATAAACATAAAACCTACAATGGAGAATGCAATAAGAAACAATCCAAAAAATATTCTAAAAAAGAATATTTCAAGAAATTTAAACCCTATAAAAAATATAAAGAGGATTATTATAAGAAATCCTATAAAACAAAACAATATAAAAAGGAAGAAAAACCATCAACCTCAAAATCATTAAAAGATATAACATATTTCAAATGTGTAAGAAAAAGACACACTTCCAAATATTGTAGAGTATCCAAAAAGATTAGAGAACTTTACCTAGATGAAGAAATTCTAAATAAAATCTCAATTTTATTAATAGATAGCTCTGACACTGATACAATCAATTCAGAAATCTCTACTAGTAATTCTCAAATCGATGAACTCATAACCAGTTCCAATAAAACAGAATCTGATTCCGACTCTTCAGATTCAAATTATATAAACATGATAACTAAAGATCAAAACTTAATTCTGGAAGCCATTGATACGGTCACCCTATTCAATACCGAAGCTGACTTAAATCGTATAAAAGCGGATCTCATTCTAAAAAGATTTTATGAAAAAACTAGTGAAAAACTATATGCGACAAATAGTTCCAAAATGAACATAATTGTCAAAATGGATGCAAGAATCCAAAATGAAAGATTCATGATTAAAACAACTTTCGTCCTAGTTTCTGATATTCGACAAACAGTGATACTAGGAACTCTATTTATCAATCTTATTACCCCTTATAAGGCTGAATATAATGGAATTAATCTACAACCAACAAAGAAAAACTTTTTTTTCCATTTCTAGAACCTCCTAAAACTATAAGCTTAAATTTAATAAAAGCCGCTTCTATCCATGAGAACTCAATAAATCTTTTAATACAGAAAAATAATTCGACATATTACATTTAAAATTGAACATTGATTTTCAAAGTATTGAACAACAATTGCAAACTAAATCCATAAAACAAAAAATCTCTGATTTTTAGAAAATAATTGAAAAAGAAATCTGTTCTAATCTTCCTAATGTCTTCTGGGATAGAAAGCAACATATGGTCGACCTACCATATGAAAAAGGATTTGATGAACGTGATATTCCCACTAAAATCAGACCAATTCGGATGAATGCTGAATTAAAACAATATTACAAAAAAGAAATCCAAAACCTTGAATCGAAGGGATTAATTTCAAAATCTAAATCTCCATGGAGTTGTACAGCTTTCTATGTAAACAAGACCTTAGAAATAGAAAGAGGAACCCAAGGTTAGTCATAAACTATAAACCTCTAAATGAATCTTTAAAATGGATCAGATATCAAATCCCCAATTATAAATATTTATTGTAAAAACTAAACTCCGTCAACATATTCTCTAAATTCGATATGAAATCAGGATTTTGGCAGATCCAAATTCATCCCAAAGATAGATATGAAACGGCATTTACTGCTTCATTTGGGCAATACGAATAGAATGTTATGCCATTTGATTTAAAAATGCACTTTCAGAATTTCAGAGAATTATGAATGACATATTCAATTCATATTCAGAATTCTGTATTGTGTACATCGATGCTATGCTTATATTCTCATCATCAATAGAACAGCACTTCAAAAATCTTAAAATATTCTTCTATGTCTGTAAAAAGAATGGTCTAGTCTTATCAGCTAAAAAGATGTCTTTGTTCCAAACAAAAATAATGTTTTTAGGTCACCACATAATCTGTGGAACCATAAAACCAATTGAGAGATCTCTGGAATTTGTAAATAAATTTCTAAACAAAATTCTTGATAAAACTAGTTCAGAGATTTCTAGGAAGTCTAAACTGTCCTAGATTTTTTCTCAAATATCAACAAAATTGCATAATTTTTTCATAACAGATTGAAGAAAAACCCTAAACTTTGGACAGATGAACACACTAAAACTGTCCGACTCATTAAAAAACAGATATTGGAAATTCCATGTCTTCAGATTGCTAATCCTAGCCTCCCTAAAATTGTTGAAACAAATGCTAGTGATCTAAGATACAGAGGAATCTTAAAACAAATCCAGGATAACAAAGAAGTCGTAGTCCAATACACTTCTGGTCACTGGAATCAAATCCAGAAAAACTATTCTACCATAAAAAAAGAAATTTTGTTAATTGTTTTATGCATTACAAAATTTCAAAATAATTTATTAAATCAAAAATTTTTATTACGCATTAATTGTAATTCTGTAAAAAAAAATTTACAGAAGGATGTCCAAAACATTATTTTTAAACAAATTTTTACACGCTGGCAAGCCATATTATCTATATTTGATTTTGATATTGAATATATTAAAGGTGATAATAATTCCCTACCTAATTTTTTAACCAAATAATTTCTGCAGGATAGATAAAACTGTTATAACCTCTTTTGCAGATGGCTTATTAGAGCACATTGTCTGAAATGAGGAATAAAATCCACTGACTAAAAAATGAAATCAAGTAAAGAACCAAAGAATCTCCATCAGTGTGGAAACCAAGCTGAATATTTATTTATGTGGGTTTTTTCATGGAAATAAAACAACCATATGTGGGTTCGTTTATGATTTTGAATGAGAAATGTATTATACCAAGCTTGAATATAGTCCCAATAAGAATTAATAGGATAAAATTCAATTTTGGTTTGGAGATTTGTCGGGAAGGTTTTAGGTTTTGAAAGCTGTTATCACCACTCAGAAGGATGAAAGACTTTTAAAATTTTACAAGTTGAATAAGAGGGGAATGATTGTTCTAAAGAGAACTTAAAGTGCTTGAATTCAGCACTTCCCGTCAATTCCAAAATAGTGTGATAGTAATCAATGGTTTTAGATAAATCCGTCGGTTTATAAAATTAGTTTTTCATAAAATATCCTTCTATTATTTGGAAAGGATTTTTATAGAAAAATTCTTTATCAACAGGTAAAATATTAAAGTCCAAGGAAGCCCATGAACCAAAGGGTTTTTCAATAAAATTTGAAGATTTTAAAAGTCTTGTATTTGTCGAAATAGGAGTTTTTCTACCAAAGGTAGTCAAAAGATTCAAATCTTGTTGAGAAAGGGTTTTTAAAAATGAAAATTCACCTTTCTCGGTTTTAGAAACTAGTATAAGGTTCTTACCTAATAGGTCAGCATTTGCTTTGCCTTTGTCAGAAGTCTTGAGGGGTATTTTATCTGCACAGGACAAAACAAATAAAGATTTTAGAGATTTAAAAGACATAATCTTTCATTCTGAACTCTATAAGCCATATTCTGGTTTTATTGTTTTCAATATCTGAATAGAGAATGTTACGATGCACCCATCGCCTTTCATGTTTTAGCTGTTCTTTTAAGACCTTAATTTCAGCTTTTAGTCGGTGGATTTTATTCCTCATTTCAAGCAATGTACTCCAATAAGTCATCTGCAAAAGAGGTTATAGTAGTTTTATCTATCCTGCAAAAATTCTCTGGTTAGAAAATCATGTAGGGAATTATTATCACCTTTAATATATTCAATATCAAAATCAAATATAGATAATATGGTTTGCCAACGTACAAAAATTTGTTTAGAAACAATGTTTTGGACATCCTTTTGTAAAATTTCTTTTGTAGATTTACAATCAATACGTAATAAAAATTTTTGATTTAATAAATCACTTTGAAATTTTGTAATGCATAAAACAAATGACAAAATTTTCTTTTTTATGATAGAATAGTTTTTCTGGGTTTGATTCCAGTGACCAGAAGTGTATTGGACGACGACTTCTTTGCTATCCTGAATTTGTTTTAACATTCTTCCATATCCTAGATCACTAGCATTTGTTTCAACAATTTTAGAGAGGTTAGGATTGGTAATATGAAGATATGGAATTTCCAATATCTGTTTTTTAATAAGTCGGACAGTTTTAGTGTGTTCGTCTATCCAAAGTTTAGGGTTTTTCTTCAATATGTTATGAAGAGATTGTGCAATTTTGTTGATATTTAGGAAAAAATCTAGGATGTAGTTTAGATTTTCTAAAAATCTCTGAAGTTGAGTTTTATCAAGAATTTGTCTGGAAATTTGTTTGTAAATTTCATATATCTCTCAGTTGGTTTTATGGTTCCATATATTATGTGGTGATCTAAAAACCTTATTTTTGTTTGGAACAAAGATATTTTTTTAGCCGATAAGACTAGGCCATTCTTTTTACAGACATAGAAGAATGTTTTGATATTTTTGAAGTGTTGTTCTATTGATGATGAGAATAAAAACACATTATCGATGTACACAATACAGAATTCTAAATATAAATTGAATATATCATTCATAATTCTCTGAAATTCCGAAGGTTCATTTTTTAAACCAAATGGCATAACATTCCATTCATATTGTCCAAATGGAACAGTAAATGCTGTTTTATATCTGTCTTTGGGATGAATTTGGATCTGTCAAAATCTTGATTTCATATCGAATTTAGAGAATATGTTGGCAGAGTTTAGTTTTTGCAATAAATCTTTTTTATTGGGGATTGGATATCTGATCCATTTTAAATCTTCATTTAGAGGTTTATAGTTTATGACTAACCTTGAGGTTCCTTTTTCTATTTCTGAGGCCTTGTTTACATAGAAGACAGCACAACTCCATGGAGATCTAGATTTTAAAATTAATCCCTTGGATTCAAGGTCTTGAATTTCTTTTTTGTAATATTATTTTAATTCAGCATTCATCTGAATTGGCCTGGCTTTAGTGGGAATATCACGTTCATCAAATCCTTTTCATATAGTAGGTCGACCATATGTTGCTTTCGATCCCAGAAGGCATTAGGAAGATCAGAGGAGATTTCTTTTTCGATTGTTTTCTGAAAATCAGAGATTTTTTGTTTTATAGATTTAGTTTACAATTGTTGTTCAATCCTTTGAAGATCAGTGTTATGTTTTAAATATAATATGTCGAATTGTCTTTTCTGTATTAAAAGATTTATTGAGTTCTGATGGATAGAAGCGGCTTTTATTAAATTTAAGTTTCTAGTTTTAGGAGGTTCTAGAAATAGAAAAAAGAGTTTTTCTTTATTGATTTTAGATTTAATTCCATTATATTCAACCTTATAAGAGGTAATAAGATTGATAAATGGAATTTCTAGTATCACTGTTTTTCGAATATCAGAAACTAGGATGAAAGTTGTTTTAATCACGAATCTTTCATTTTGGATTCTTGTATCCATTTTGGCAATTATGTTTATTTTGGAACTGTTTGTCGCAGATAGTTTTTCACTAGTTTTTTCATGAAATCCTTTTAGAATGAGATCCGCTTTTATACAATTTTCAGCTCTGGTATCGAATAGGGCGACCGTATCAATTTTAAAACTTTTAGATAATACTAGGGTGATTTTTATAAGATATTTTCTAGAAGTGATTTCCTTTAGAACAAATAAGATTTCTTCAAGAAGGGTTTTATTGGATTTTTCGAGATGTTGGATGGTCTGAGAATTTAAAGGATTCTCATCCGAATTTCCTTCGTCACTGCTAGAATCAGTAACTATATTTTTTGCTTCTATTTGAGATAATAAGATTGAAATGGTTTTAGAATCTTCCTCTTGCTTACGTTTTAATTCTTTTAATTCTTTTTTTATTGTTTTTATTTTTTCTTGTAATTCTGGGATGGTTGTAGAAGATTTTTTTATTGAATTTCTTTTTACTTAGTATGGAAGTAAGATTATACATTCCAGTATTAGTATAAGGAGTACTAGAAGGATTCTCATAATTTTCTTCTAGAGATTGTTTTAGTTGATCCAAGCATTTTCTCTGGATTTCCGGATTGTTTATATGTTGAATGGCTTCCAGAATTAAGTTTTGATCTTTGGTTATCATGTTTATATGATTTGAATCTAAAGAGTCGGAGTCAGATTCTTTTTTATTGAAACTGGTTATAAGTTCATCAATTTGAGGATTACTAGTAGAAGTTTCTAAACTGATTGTATAAGTGTCAGAGCTATCTACTAATAAAATTGAGATTTTATTTAGAATTTCTTCATCTAGATGAAGTTCTTTATTCTTTTTGGATACTCTGCAATATTTGGAAGTGTGTCATTTTGTTCCACATTTGAAACATGTTACATCTTTTAATGATTTTGAGGTTGAAAGTTTTTCTTCCTTTTTATATTGTTTTGTTTTACGGGATTTCTTATAAGATTTCTTATAATAATTCTCTTTATGTTTTTTATAGGGTTTAAATTTCTTGGAATATTCTTTTTTAGAATAATTGTTTCTTACTGTATTCTCCATTACAGGCTTTATGTTTATTAAGATTAAATTGGTCCAAGAATGATTCTAATTCCTTTTTGGTTTTCTTCATTTCCCATTTTAAATGTTTTTGAAGTTTTAAGTTTTGACAGATTTTAAGACCTTCCTTTTACGTGAAACTAACCAATTTACCATAGGTGAGTTGATCATATGGAATAATATGATTGTCAAAATTGTCACGAATGATATTCCTTACTTTCTCCCCTAATAAAGTTGGAAGTCCGACAAGGAATTTTTCTTTCCAGAAGAGTTGGTTAGAGTCTTCTCTGAGCATGACCCTAGATAGAAATGTTGTTTTATACTATTGGAAGTCACTGAGTTTTTTACATCAGAGGTTGGATAATAAATTAGTGTTTTTATCTTTTAGATAGGATGAATCGCCGATGAAATGAAGTGATGTAGTAAATATGAGGGTTGCGACAAAATCTTGAATTGGTTCTCCTAAATGATTTAAAATTGGTTCACATTTTTGATCAATTTGAATTGCATTTAGAATTCCAAATTGTTGTTCTTTAGTGAGATGAAAATCCCACCATCCTTTTAATTGTCCAGAAAATCCTACGATAAGGAGTTATGCGACTGTTTTATCGGTTGTTCCTTGTTAGGTTTTATAAGCATTGGATACCATAGTTATTTGTTGTAATATATTCAAGATTTGATATTCACTCATTCCATCTATATTCCATACATAGATAGAATTAGCGTTGTATTTTGGTTGGACCAGTATTTCAGGTTGATTACCGATTTCCAATTCCGGTAATCTGGTTTTAACATATTCGGATTTGGGAGTTTTCCAAAGAAGTTTGTTTATTTCCGGATTCTGTTCCTGAAAAGTTTCTTCTTCATCCTTATCTAACTCGGATGAAAGGGTTTTATTTAGGACTGTAATATCCTGATTCACAGATTGAGTAGTGTCAAAGAAAATTGGATTGGATTGTCCTGAAGATGACTCGATTTTACTGAATTGAAGTTTTATAGCTCCCAAGAATTCTTGTTTATTGATTTTGATTTCTTGGTTTGCTTGGTTCGAAATTTGATAGGGTTTGAAAATGAGGTTTTTGGATTTTTTAATCTTTTTTGTTTTATTAGACTCAGTGTGTTCTTGAGTCTTTTGAGATTTTTCGATTTTGGAAAGTTGTTTTTCAATTATATGTAAATGTGCATTTGAATAATTATTTTGAATGATAATATTTTTTAAATTTACAGAGTCATTTTCTTGGGGTTTTTTTATAAAGACTGGTCTCAACGTTTTTTGTACCAACAGGAATTTTGATCGTCCGAAAAGGTGAATAATCAGACTCGATGTTTTCACCATCTTTGATTTCCTATGAAGGTTTTTTATTTCTTTTTGTGATAGGGTTGTCTGTTTTAAATGGATATTTAATTTTATATGTTTTAGTATACGTTCAAACCATGTGAAGAATAAAACATTTATTTTATTTTTTCTACAAAATTTAAGATGTTTTTCTTGAATTTTAAAGATGTTTTCTCCAAAAGTTTTAAAATACCAATTTCTTTTTTCTATGTTTTCATAAGAGAAAAAATCATTTTCCAAATAATCTTTGTTTATTTTAAAATCATTTTGAAAATTATCTTGGGTTTTAGAAATATTATTGTTGATGAAAATATTAAGTTTTGTTAAAATCTCATTCTCATCATATGTTTTATCAAATGTTTTTCCTTTTCTAAAATGTTTAATTCGTTTTCTCTTTTAACATTTTCTGTTATAGCCGAAGGTGTTGGAGATGTTGGTTCTGAATCAATTTGGTTTTGTTCTTCTATTTGAAAACATATATAGACTGGTTGTGGGATTATTTTTCCCAAATCTATGTTTTTAAGAAAAGTTGTTGGAATATCTGAGGTCGAATACCCCGAAGGTTTTATTGGACTTTTATCATGAAGATTTATAACAGACGGTAATTTTGAAATTCTTCCCAGATTTATATATTCGAAGGATGTCGTCGATATATCCGAAAATCTGGAATTATAAAATGGTCTATCAAAACTTATTTTTACATTATCATCTGTATATTGTGTTATTTGTTTTATTTTGGTGCTTGATCCTGGAATATCATTGTTTATTTTTGGTAGAACTGTTCCTTCTAGTATCCAATCGTTTGGTTGGATTATTTCTTCCCATCTGATAGGTTTTGGAACGACCAAGTTGGATCTTGTGATATCGGTTTGGAGAAAAAGAGTTTCTCCTTTTTTGTGTTAGATTTTATGTTTTGAGGCGAAAGCTATTGTCATGGCTTTATAATATATTTTATATACTAGAGCAACCGAAATTGATCCCTCCATCATATCATAATTATGTATTTTAACTTATAAAATCAAGAATTTTAATATATTTTTATCATTCAAAGAAATTATAAGGTTTGGAAAACAGTCGAAAGAAACTGGTCCCTCACATAGACTGAATTCAACAATTCCTAATAAGGAATCTGAGAAGTTATTATGTTTGGCATCCCTAAGAGTTACCAGAATATAAGTGTTTAAACCTTTTTTGATTAATGGTCTAAAACCGATTTGGACTAATCCGATATAGACATATTTATATCTTTTGGACATATGTTTTTCTAAGGATATTTTGGAAAATAGTTGTATAGTTTCAAAAATTTTAAAAGTTGGATATCTCTTTCTTTGGTTTTAATGGAGTAATCCGTTTTAAAGAAATTTATTTTGAGTATTTTTTATATTTGGTCTATACTTATTTTGGGTATCTCCCATTCATCTATTCCTTTTTCAAAATCTTCAATTGTTATTTTTTTCACTATTTATTATATTTTTAGTTCTTGAAGAACTTGACATAGAACTAGAAGAGTTAGTAGTTCTATAGAATATAGGGTTCATCATTTTGATTCTACACTATAAATGCAAATATATACCTACGGAACACTGAGATGTCCAACGGCCTTACTGCCCCTCCTGGATCTTACTTCGCCTAGACCTAAAGGATTCGGTATATAATCAGATCCATCCTCAATGAGGACGGTAATGATCATTCATCCGCCAAGGGTTTCTTGGTATCAGAGCCACAGGGGATAGTATTATACAATTTAATTCTACTGGGAGATGCTTGTCTCTAATTTCTGAATCAAAATTGTTAACAATTAAAAAAATACTATTAAATATAATATTAGTATATGAAATAATTATCAATTCCTTTATTTGTCTTGCTAATGACTTTAAACCGCAAGTATACATTCGCTGCAATTTGTTCTACTTCCTTCTTTCAAATTTTTTCTGTAAAATATTTTGAATTATTATGGTAAGTATATAAAAGTAAGGAAAATGTTATTAAGCAAAATATGTTATTAACTTTCCATATTTTGAGTACCAGCGTGCAACAATGGTTTCCCATTCACAAGCGTCGTGAGCGTATTTGTTGAAACTTCTTCAACACCCTTCTCATCATCGTAATATATATATATATATATACAGAGTATATTGTTTAGAACCCCAAGAAAAGTAATAGATAAACGTTTTAAAACATGAAGAGTAATAGATATATTCAATTCATATAAATGAAGTCTTCTCATCATCATAATTTAGATAAACAATGTAATCTATACTTTGTATAATACTATCCCCCGTAGCTCTAAATTGTTTAGAACTTTGCCTGGTTTTAAGAGTATGTTTATACTCTTTAAATTTTATAGAAATTAAATTGAGGATGAATGCATCATTACCGTCCTCATTTGCTATTTCGAATAACAATCTTTATTGTAAAAAAAAAATAATTAACATATGTTGCAACAATAATAAATGGAAGCAAATCTAGAAAATACTTTTATGAAAGACTTCACTTATTCTTTTGGTATCGTAGGGATCCTATACTGTCCCTGGGTCTAAAAGAACAAAATCGCAAAATTCTAGCCATAAGATCAAAATAATTGACTAGTATTTGAGACTCCCGTCCAAAAGGCTGCAATTCAGAATTGTAGGACATTACAATTCACTAAAATATTAGGTCCCATATGTCCTTATGAGTGGTCCTCTCTCTTTCTCGAGTATTTCGAATATTATCAAATATAAAATATAAGATAATAAATTAATAAATGAACGAACTTAATATGATTATAATTAATACTAAATTTTGATACATTAACAAATGTAGCATCCTGCAAGGGAATGGTTCCTTCTTCAATCGGAGACTCATCAACATATGGTCACAGTACATGGGAGAGAGAGAGAGAGATTAGATGTCATGGTGCCATTAGTGGGATACAACCCAACATAGTTCACACTAGGCATAAAATAAAATTTTTAAACATTTTAATTGATATTTAGAAAATAAAACAATTTTAAAATATTTTAATTTTAGAAAATAAAATAAAATTTTAAAAACATTAATCTAAAAACATTTTTTATCAAAGATAAAATTGATATTTATATGATTTTCATTCTGAAAAATTTATAAACCAAATATTAATAATGATAATAATAATTATTTCAGAATTCGAATCAAATAGTTGATATTGGAATTTTATTTTAATTTTGATTCCTAAAATTTTTTATCCGATTCCCGAATGCGAACCGTATGCCACTTTAGAGTAATTGGAAAATAACTAACTAACCACTTTTCTAACTCATTAACCACTATTAGATATTAGCAAATACTAAGAATAAAGGATAAGAAGAAAAACAACAAAATGACGGTATGAAGTAAAGAAAAGCAAATACTAAACCAATATACATATGAAGCAAAGAAAAGCTATCAATCGTATATCACTTTTAAACTATGTCCTACCAAACTTATATCAATATCAATCATTTAACAAATTATACATACATACATATGTAAACAAAAGCTACCAAACTTTTAGAATATGTTGTTATACTAATAGCAAATTTTGGTATATGTTGCTAAACTATATACATGTGTGTGTGTGCATGCATGGACTCAACATTTGTCCCAATTTTGTTGTCAAACCATTGATATATAAATACAATAACAATAACAACAAATTGAAATTTAATTCCAAATTTTGAAATTGGTCATTTGAGAAAAAAAGATAAGATAGTTAAAAACTTTAAATAAAAAAGAAGAAGAAGAAGCTACAATGACAAAGAGATGATTTAAATTATTTTAATTCTCCTACACCACTTATTCTTATTTAAAATCATCTCTTCAATTAGTCTCTTAACCATCATATCTTTACGAATACGTTGCATCCAAGTTTCCAACGGCCTATCTAGTCGTTTAATTAAATCTCTTATATTTAAACTCTCGATTCTCCTAATTAATACGTTTTTGGGTCTACGTTGTATATGTCCAAACCATATCAGACGATATCATATCTTATCCATAACTGATCTCACTCCTAATTTAGTACGTATCTCTTCATTTTTAATCTTATTTTTCCTAGTTTTTCCGTATATCAACTTGACTTTTCTCATTTCAGCGACAACCATTTTATATTCAATACCTGGTGCCATACAATATTACTGTTCCTATTGCGATTCTATAAAACTTTTCCTTCAAATACAATGGTATCGTATGACCACAAAGAACTCCAGATGCCATTCTCTATTTTTCCGACCTGCTTAGATCATATGATTCACATCTCCATCTATGTTATCATCGTTTTGAATGATAGAGCCAAAATATCTAAAACGTTCACTTTTTAGTATATCCTATATTTTTAATTTAATCGTTTCTTTATCATTATGATAATTGTCACTAAACATACATCTCATATGTTTTTTATCGATTCAATCTAAATTCTCTAGCTTCCAATGTATCCTTCCATAATTTTAATTTGGCACTAATATTCTCTTTAGTTTTATCGACAAACACTATATTATCTATAAAGAGCATGCACCATGGTATTTCATTTTACATGCTCTTCGTGATTTCATGTATCACTAATACAAAAAAGGATAGGACATAATATTGTGATAAATTCTAATATTAATTGGGAAACTATCACTTACACCTCCGTAAGTTTTTACATTTGTTAAAGCTCCTTCATATATACCTTTGATGAAATTAATGTATCTAATAGAAATCATCTTTTTTATCAATGCTTACCACAATACGTTTCAGGAATATATGTTTTTTCTAGATTAATAAATACTATACGTAAGTCTCTCTTATATGCTCTAAATGTTTCCATTTAATATTTTAATAAGTAAATTGTTTCGATTATAGATCATCTGATATAAATCTAAATTAATTCTAAAACTCACTGATCTCCAATATCAATCTATACTCAATCACTTTCTCCCGCAGTTTCATAGTACACTTGTAAGTTTAATTCTCTTATAACTGGACAATCTTATTTGTCTTATTTATTCTTATATGGTGGTAAAAGTGTGATCCAATATTATCAGAACCGTACCGTGTATTGACCCGTAAAATTCAAAAATATGGCCGATTGGACCGTGGATCAATATGGTCGAACCGTTAATTTTTTAATAATAATTATATATATATATATATAATCAATAATTACTTTTAAAACTCATATTGATAATTAAGAACTAAATAACTAAATTATAAAGTCATATAAAATATAAATTAAAATCATAATATCAAAAATTGATAGTCTCACATCTCATAGAAATTAAAAAAAATAAAAAAAATCTTTAAAAAAATATTTTTTTAGGTTTTAACCCTAGACCGCGGTTTTTTAAAACCGGCGGTTCAACCTCGGTTCACGGTTGAACCGCCGGTTCAGTCCGGTTCAATTGTAAAATGGTATTTTTATTCAACCGAACCGCAAAATTGTTATAAGAAGGGTTGAACCAGTTGAACGGTGGTTCGGTCCGGTTTTAATAACATTGGTGTGATCTCCCTCCATGCTTAGGTCATTTTCTTAATTTGCCAAATTTTGTTAAAGAGATCTGTTAGCATTGGTATCCCAACTTCTTCTAAACATTACCACATCTCAATAGGAATGTCATCAAATTCTATAGTTTTATTATTTTTCATTCTCTTTAATGTCTCTTTTACTTTATGAAATTGAATCTACGTTTAAAGTTCATATTGATTTTTATACAGATATCATGACATTGCTGATATCTCTTATACTGTCCACATTGAAGACATTATCAAAATAATCTCTCTAATATTTTTTTATATTCTCATTTCTTACAAGTATACTGTTGTTCTCGTTCTCAATACACCTAACACCATTTAGATATTTTCCCTTCCTCTCCCTAGTTTTGGTAATTCTGTAAATCTTTTTTTACTTCATCCTTAATTTCTAGTTTCTTGTATAATTCATTATATATCTTACTTTCTGATTCATTAATAAATTTTTTCATCTCTTTCTTTGCACTCTTGTATTTTTCAAATGCATTGTTACTTCTCTTATGTAACACTGACTCTCGGTGTATGCTCATGCATCCTATTTTATCTTTATATATGATGATTTTTTCATAAATCCGTTTATAAATTTCACTCAGAAATATTTCCGATAAAATTCCCCCAGAAAATTTTTGCTCCAATTTTTAGGCATAAGTGAATAATTTCGAAATGGGTCACGAATGGTCCTATGATGATAAGATGTCATTTTGAGAGTGAGAAAATTTTTAAATTTGATAAATAATTATTTTTAGGGTTAAAACGACAAAAGTCCAGAAATTTGGTCCGTAAACCCTTATTCGGATTGATTTTGACAAATAGGGTCGAGACAACCATATTAAATTTCAAAATCAGTCCCATTGGGCCTAATATGTGATTTTGGGCTTAGCGTGTAACTTTGAGAATTTTTTGGATCAATTTATAAATTTTATAAGTCCAGGGATAAAATTGTAATTAACAAGAATCTAGAAACAATTTCTCAAAAGATTAGGACTTCAATGCAATAAGATGGTAGACAACAAAGTATGTGCAAGTTATGGAGTGTTGAAAATTTGGAATTTCAATCCAAGGGTGGAAATTAAATTGGAGATTTAATGAAATTGTTTGAGCCATTGATTTAACAAAGCAAGAGACAAATTGGACAAACATTTAATGCCAAAGCATGGTGAGGAAGTCTTGTGGACGTGAAGAGCATGTTGAGGAAAAGAAATTCTTGACATTTTGAGACAAACAAGCGCAGTGTGGTATGGAATGAAAAAGCAAGTATTTACTTGAGATATGTTGATGATGTATAAACCTTGACTTTTGGGGAATGAAGTGTGCTTATAATAATTAAAAGATTTCAACCCCTTCATTTATTGCACCATGAAGAGGACATGAGTGAGAGGAAGAAGAAAGAAAAATATGAAGCATTCTTCATTCCTTCAAGAGCCAAGAGTGAAAATGAGTGAGTCCAATCTAGGAGGAGAAGATTGTGTTGGAAAATTTTTTCAAATATCTAGACACATTTGAAAACAAGGTAAGGCCTTCTTTTGCATCCTAGAATACAATATTTTTGTTTTGAACCCAAAGGGACACTCTTAACTTAGTGTACATAGGGTGACCAAAGGCTAGAACTAAGTGGAAAGCTTGCTTGAGTTTTGGAAGGCAAAGAAATTGAGGTAAATTTTCTGTTCTGTCTTGCTTTAGATTTATTTCTGTCTGTGAATTCACCTTTGTTTTAAGATATCTTACAGTCAAAATTTGAAAATGCTCTAGTTAAGAAATTGTAGATCTAAGTCTTATCTTTCCAATGAGATAAGAACCACCTTAATCAGATATCTGTGCCAAAAGTTATGGCATTTTTCCTGAAGCGTGACAGAAAGTTATTCTGTTTTGGACTATAAAATCAATGTGTACAAACGAACTATTTCCAACTCTATTTTGGAGAAACTCAAAACATAAACGTTGTAGCTATCTTTCTTGTCTACCACATATTAAAATTTCAGCCAAAACGCAAGAGGGAATCAAAAGTTATAGTTTTTTTTCTAAAGGTGTATTGGCAGAAATTTTGTTTCCAACTGAAAACTGTCTGTTCTGATCATGTACCCCTTTATCGGCATAATTGAGTGAAACTCAAAACACAAAAATTGTAGATCTATGTCTTGGGAATGACATGTTAAAATTTCATTAAGTTTTGATAAGTATAATAAAAGTTATAGTTTCTGAATAAAAATTGGACAGAAACTGAAATTGGAATGTGACTGAAACAAAGTGAGGATTTCTGGGAATTCTGTGATATGAATTTGAGAAAATGTATAAAATGAAAGTTATAGGTCATGAAGTTACCTACAACATGTCACAATTTCGCTTGGAATGAAGTTTTGTGCAAAACGTTATAGCTTATTTCCCATGACTGCGCAGGTTTGAAAATCTACGGACTGCTTTTTCTTCATAAGAGTTATTTGATTTGAATGAAGGGAGCACTTAATTTACACTTCGTGGTAATATTGGGGAGTGCGTTACCCTCCTCCAAACAGTGAGTGGGATTTTGACGTTTGCTACTGATTGGAAAATCCTGTTTTAAATGTTTTTTATAGCACGATTTCAAATGTGTGATAAACTGAGCTTTCGGATTTTTAAATATGCTTTACACATATTTTTGTGACCATTTAAGTGAACCAATTACTTGACTTGTTTGATATGCATCCATGTGCTTTCACAAATGATATTGTGCCACTTTTTCCATAACATGTGGTATTTATATGATTTTCATATCTATTGGCACACGGTTTCATATAACTTGAATTTGAACATGTGATTGGGTTGGATACCCTATGATGATTTCACGCGTTGGGCTTGGTGCCCCCATTTTCTCGTTGTATAACAATGTTCCATAGCTACGAAGGACATTTGGCAAAGGCACTCATTGTGCCTGGATACGCTTTAGCTAGAGTTATCCCCCAAATATCAGATCTATGTTGACGATTGTACTTGTGATATTTGCGGGCTTGTTGGATCAGCCTGCGGCTAACATTGGGGTAGAGAGCTATTGTTTTTAATATATGTATTGTGAAAACCCCAAATGCGCCCGTCACTGGTCGAGATAGACGCTTGCCGGGAATATTTCATTGGTCGGCTCTTCATAACATTGATGTAAATATTGGATGCATATCTTGATTTCTGATGTGTGCATATGATATATGGTTTTGAAATGATATGATCAGTTTGCACACTGTGGATATTATTACCTTATGCTTTGACACTCCAAGTTCACACCGATATTAATAGTACGATGTCAATCCCCTCACTTGCTGAGTACCATCCCCCTTTAGGTACTCACCCCTCATATTCTCATCTTACAGGTTTAGTCTTGAACTGAGCGCTAGTAGAGCTTTGATTTCGTTGGACATTTCGGAGACACTGGCTTAGGTGCGTTACCCACTCTTCCGTAGTAATCATTTGAGGTTATTGTTATATTTGGATCATTTAGCTGACCATCGTTTTTATATACCTGGGATGACTATATTATACTTATGTTGAATTGTGAAAATGATAACTTTCATTTGATTTGATATATTGATACATTGAGACATATTGTGATGACTTGGGAATTGATTTGGTCTGTGATACATTAGATTGGATGTTGTTATTAGCCTTACGGTGTCTCGATACTCAGGACGTTGTGCTCGTGTATCGAGGTTCAGTGGCGGTTGTTGCGTGCTCGACCTGGGGGCAGGTCGGGGCATGACATCTTACTTTTAAGATTCTTATAGCACTCTTATTTGGCTCGTATAGCAGTTTGGATTTTCTCATTCTACCACCATGACTTCTTGTCTATTGAAACCCGATCTCTAGATACGTCAAGAATCTCTCTACCTATATTCTTAATATTATTAGACATTTCTACGCACATAGTTTCCAAATCATCATTATCAGATCACATTGCTATTTGAATTAATTTGTCTCTAAAAGTTATTACTTTTTTTATTTCAGTTTCTACCACTTAATTCTTGGTTCCACTAATGGACGATATTCCTTTTGCCTTTTAGGTACACGCACATCTACAAGTAAAAGGCTACGTTGAGTTGCTATACTCCTATCTGGTATAACTTAGCAATCCTTATAGGTCATTGTGTCACTCTTCTTATGAGAAAGAAATCTATTAAGCTGGCATTCGTCTCACTTCTATATATAACTATATGCGATTCCCTTTTCTTTAAAAAAATATTTATGAGTATCGAGTCAAATGCTATGACAAATTCTAAAATGGTATATCTTATCTCATTTCTACTACTAAAGTTAAAGTTTCCATATACGATTTCAAATCTCTCTTTATCTCTCCTACATGTCCATTTAATTTTCCTCCAATAAATAATTTTTCCTTACTAGATATGTCTTGTATAAATTCATTTAAATCTTTCCAAAATTGTTTTTTACTAATTGCATCTATACTTATTTGGGGCACATAAATACTGACTATATTAATTATATTTTTTTCACTAACTAACTCGACAAGTAAGATTCTATCTCCCTTTCTTTTTATCTAACTACATTCTCACGCAAGTTCTTATGGATAATTATTTTTATCTCATTTCTAGTTCTATTCCTACTTGTGTACCAAAGTTTGTGACCATAAGACTATTAGTTTAGCTTTCTACTCCACCCACTTAATCTCTTGAAGACACATAATATTAATATTTTTTATTCATTATTTCTCATATCTCTCCAAACTTGTTGGTCAAGGATTCTATGTTTCAAGTGGGTAAACGAATCCTATCCTCATGGACTAACTTCTTTATCGGCACCCGTCTGCATAAATACAGAAACCCTTACCTATTTGACACCATATCCAGGAGGCGATGTGGCGCGTCATTTCTGGGGGATGCCCTAGAGTAGTTTTTCTTTTTCTTATATTTGTCTCTCATTTTTATATTTTGACAAGGTATTTTGTTAACTTGTCGTTACTCTACTCCTATATCCAGATTTAGGACCGATCGTGACGGAGTTTTTCAAATAATAATATATGAAACAAAATAAAAATAAACTAAATAAACTAACTATGATAAAAATTTAACATATTTTAAATTTTAATAACTTTAAATTCATAATATAATTTAAGATTCGAGGTTGGATTTGGCTTTTCTGGCAAGATTGGGGCCTACAGGGGACAAATCTGATCTGGAGTTGACTATCGGGAGGAAGACGAGAGAGAATGAGACGAAAAATTAGGGGGACAAATTTGGGGTATGGGCCGATTAAAGAGAAGTAGAGAGAGTGTGGGATCAAGGAAGAAAGAAGTATAACCTGAGGGGGAGAGAGAGAGGGGGGGAATCATGTACTTGAGAGCACATACATGAGAAGCCATGTACCGTCAATTACCGGCGATGATCGGCGGCTGTGGTGACAACAAGGGAGACGAGCACGCTGGGTTGTGTTGAGCGATCGAGCGATCGAGCGATCGAGCAAGAGAGAGAGAAAGAGAAAGAGAGAGAGAGAGATCAACAGATGTTATAAATATATATATATATACCTAAAAGTAAACTAGTTAATGATATTATATACACAAAAGAGAAAAAAAAAATAAGCATAAAAATAATTAGTTATAGATAATTACATACATAAATAAATTTAGTTAATGTAATATTGTTAAAATATTAAGCATTTATTGATATTATTCGAGGTATGACTAAAGAAAATTAAGAATTTATGAAATGCAAAACTATGTTGTTACTCTTTATAATTCAAAAGAGAATACAAATTTGTAATAACATTTTTGTCTTTTAACATACACACACAAATAGATAAGCAAAGAATTAAATTTTTTTAAGTAAAAATCAATTGTGAATATTACTAATTTAGAATTAATATTTGTTTAATAAACTAGTTTCCTAGTATACTTCTTGTGCTTTCCTAGTACACTTGATAAACATATTTGTTTTGTGACACTATTGTGAATATATTTGTTTAATAGAAAATCTCAATTTGCTTTACTTTATTATTAATTTTTATTTAATATTTTTAAAAACTCTAAACCCTATTCACTTAATTTTGCCCTAATTTTGTCCTTATTTTTCCCTAATTTCACCATAATTTTATTCTAATTATAACATGACAATATGAATAAACCCTAATTTAATCTAAATTTAAGCTAATTTCACTTTAATTTTGTCCTAATTTTTCGTTGTCCTAAACCCTAATTATGTATGGATATTAAAAAACACTAAATAATACATCAATGGTTGCACAAAAAGAAGGAACATACCTTGGCCCGAAAATGGAGTTCACAGTGAAAAGAGAGAGCGTAGAGAGAATAAAGAAAGAGAGAATGGAGAAAGCAGAAGAACTCACCTCCAGCACGTTCCTTCGATAGTGGGGTAGAATAGCAGCGTTTGTTTCAATTGGGATCTTCCGTTTCAACGACAATAGCGAATGGAGAAAACAACAAAGAGAAAGGAGAGAAGAGAGAGAGGGGTAAGTCAGGTCTAGAGTTTTAAAAGGCCCTCCCGATGTATTTCTCTAAAATATTGGGAAAGTCTTTGCATATGTCAATATTTTTAAATAAAAATATTAGCATATGTATAAAAACGTCAGCATCTGCTCTCTCTCTCTCTTTCTCTCTCTCTCTCTCTAAAAGGATTTCCCGACATTTAGAAGAAACGTTGACATGTGTAGAAGATCGTGAGGTAGAAAATGGGGAAAATGGATATCAAGAAAAGTAAATGATACATCAATGGTTGTAGAAAATAGGGGAACTTATATTGGCCAAAAATGGATTTCACAATGAGAGAGAGCAGAAGAGCGAATGGAGAAGGGAGAATGGAGAAAACAGAACAACTTACCTCTGACACCTTCCTCGACTGTGAGGCAGAGCAACGGTGTCTATTTCAGCTGGGATCTTTGGCTTCGGTGGCAACGGCGAATGGAGAAAGTAGCAAAGGGAAAAGAGAGAAGAGAAATGAAGTCAAGTCTAGGGTTTGAAAAGGCCCCCTCGATGTTTTTCTCAAAAATATCGACAAAGTTTTTGTATATGCAAACATTTTAAATAAAAATATTGGCATATGCATACTCTCTCTGTAAATGGATTTCTTGATAATTAGAAGAAATGTTAGCATATGCAGAAGATAGTGGGGGTAGAAATAGAGAAAATGAATATTAAAAAATAGTAAATAGTATATCAATGATTGTAGAAAATGGAGAAACCTACCTTGGTCGAACATGGAGTTCGCAGTGAGGAGAAAGAACAGAAGAGTGAATGGAGAACAAAGAAGAACTTACTACTAGCATGTCCTTCAATGGTGGGGCATAACAACGGCATCTGTTTCAACCCAGATCTTCGGCTTTAGTGGTGGTAGTGAATGGAGAAAGCAGTAGAGAGAAATGAGAGAAAAGAGAGAAGAGGAAAGAAGTCATGTCTAGGATTCAAAAAAGCCCTCCTAACGTGAAAGCATCGGGAAAGTCTTTGCATTGCCGATGTTTTTAACTAAAACCATGGGCATATGCATAAAAGCGTCAACATATGCACACTCTTTCTCTTGCTAAAAAGATTTCCCGATATTTAGAAGAAAGGTTGGGAAATCTCCCTTTCTCTCTCTCTCATAGTTTCCTAATGTTTATGCTAAACATTAATAGATATGTTTTGCCTACAAAAGAAATGTCAAAAAAATGAAAGCTTTTGCGATATTTCTGTTAATACATTGATAAAAAATTCTCGTTATTGTCAATTTTTTCATTAAAACTATTTTTCTTAATATTTTAACTCTAAAATGTTACAGAAAATTGATATTGTTGATATTTTTGTTTATAAATATCAGGAAAGAAAAATAGAGACGACGTATGTTTTAAACATCGGAAAAAGGCCGTTGGAAAAAATCTTATTTCTTTTAACCGAAGGTTTGACGTGATGCTCATCTACATTTTGTCAAACTTTCCTCGTAGATTCTCGTCTATTTCCTTTGATGACAGTTGACCCAATCTACACCTCAATTGCAATAATACATACATCCATGAATGATAACAAATTTATGACCCCACCCCACAATATAAAGGGCCTTCTCTTTTGGTACCAATTTTTTCAACGCCCCCACGTGATATTCACTCCAAATTAGCTAAGGGCCCCCAATGACTAAGAAACTACTTAGCGTCACCCATGGACAGCGGCTTCTTGCATGTAAAAGACAAGCACCCACCTAACAATACTCGCACACTGGGTCTTCCCCCAACAAAAGGGTGAACTAAGGTAGTTTGATTACCCCGAATAAATATATATTTATATGAAATTTAAATAATAACTTATAAAAGATTATACTTTAGATTTTAGATTATGAGAGAAAATCTTAATAAAAGTGAGTTTTCAAGCCCAAAATTCATGATGAAGAGATGGTCGTGTAGACATCCAACAGGTACACGATTACATTTTTATTTTTTTTATTATATAAAAATCATAAAAATCATAAAAATCATAAAAATCATGAATTACGTTTAATTGATATAATAATACTCTTTTTTTATTTTACATAATTTAAATTATATGGAGGGATACGGTAAAAGATTATTTGGATAAGTTTTAAATCCTCATTTTCCATTATCAACCTTATTTTTGGTTGCACTGTAGATTCACAATTAAAAATAATAATTGAAGTTTAAAAGAAAAAGAGAAAAATTGTAATTAAAAATACTGTTGAAGATGCAAATAATGAAAAATTGAAGGATATCAGGAAGTGATGGGGGACGTGGGCACCACGCCGACCGCGAGGAAGACCTTGACAGCCGGCGTCAATTACAAAATAAATAGAGGAAAATAGATGGGCAGCCGTCACCTCTGACCCTTTCAAGCCTAACTCCACTTTATATTTTTGAGGAAGGAAAATGTAAGGTAACAACTAGTGCTAACAAAAATGAAAAACAAAAGTAATGTTGGAGGGATCTGGAAGGTCTCTTCTTCCTCATTGGTCATCATTCTCTGCATCTCTTCCTTTGCTTTTGGAACCCTATTCACTGACAGGTTTTTCTATATCTCTCTCTCTCTCTATACAGATCACAAAGTTCATTGATGTATTTTGAAAAATTAATCGTTGCATAGGATATGGGCACGCTTTGAAACCAACAAACAGATTATATCTCACAGGCGAGCCGAACAAGAATTACGGTTTATCTCTGAGGACTCCGGGGTGAGTTCTGACACCCCCACAGATTAGTAATTAATTTTGCTTTTTAGAGAAACAGTCGCCTCTGTTGTTCATCAAAACCATCCTTCTGTTTTCAGTTGGTTAAACAAGAAAAGGACATATTGGGTGGAGTTGTAAAAACCCAGCATGCCATCCAGTAAGTGCGCGCTTTTTCCTCTTATATATATTATATGAATAGGGAGTGAACCCAAGGCCAATGGTGAGGCCAGAAATTTGTATTAGGGGATGTAGTACAAGATACAAAGGGCAGAAAGGTGGAGGGACAGAGGTTATTGGAACAGAAGTAATTTAAAAGATTTAACAGCATTTTTAAGACTTTTGGCATTTGCCCTGCATCTGATTTGGCCTGAGCTGCTGAAGAAACTTTCATTGATATGGAGCGTTGTCAGGTCTTTGCAGAAGACTATTTCAACACTTGAAAAGGAAGTAGCAGCGGCACGAAGTTCTCAGCATGTCACTAGCCTACAGAAAGGGATGAATTCGCCCATATTTGGGAAATCAAGGAAGAAGGCGTTTGCAGTCATTGGAATAAATACGTCTTTTAGCAGCAGAAGAAGGCGGGATTCCATCAGGATGACCTGGATGCCTCAAGGTAATGCCTCTGCCTACCATAAATTGCAACATATATATACATATATCTGCAATGCTTATAATGCATAGCCCATTTTTTCTGAAATTGCTGTAGGAGAAAAACTACTTCAACTTGAAAAGGAGAAGGGTATCATCGTCAGGTTCATGATTGGTCATAGGTATATCCTTGCTTATGTTGAATCTAAGAAAACAAATGCTAATTAGTATTGCCAGTCAAAGTGAACAAGTTTCCATTCAAGGCAGACTAGTTTCTTCTTTAAGCAGAAGAAAGGCTGCAATGTCATGGGGAAATATATGTTCTTAAAAATCCATCAAGGGAGGGGTTTTTTTGGTCATCATTGAATGAATGTGGCATTTAACAATTGTCTTTATTTATTGACATAGTGCAACATCAAACAGTATATTGGATAAAGCTATTGATTCAGAAGATGCTCAGCATAAAGACTTTCTGAGGCTTGTAAGCACACAAAACACTGAACCTTACTAGAATGATTCACATTGAACACCTCAATTAAAACAAGGTTTGATAAATTTTCTGCAGGAACATGTTGAAGGGTATCACGAGTTAACTGCGAAGACCAAAACTTTCTTTGCCACTGCAGTCTCCCAATGGGATGCTGATTTTTATGTCAAAGTGGATGATGATGTTCATGTCAATTTGGGTATATTCTCCCACACACTCTCTCTCTCTCTCTCTCAATAAATAGGAAAAAGAATTGATAATCTTCTTGGGTTGAGGTTGCAGGGATGTTAGGTGAAACTCTTGCTCGACACCGGTCAAGGCCCAGAGTTTACATAGGATGTATGAAATCTGGGCCAGTTCTTTCTAACAAGTAATTTTCATTGAATTCAGTTTCTATTTTTCCCTGTCAGATTGCAGAGTTTAATACTTAATATGCTTATACATATGTCAGGAATGTTAAGTATCATGAGCCCGAATATCTAAGATTTGGAGATGAGGGGAATCACTATTTTCGTCATGCAACTGGGCAGATTTACGCAATCTCAAAGGACTTGGCTTCCTATATCTACCTTAACCAGTAAGTAAGATGAGTGTCATAAAAGAACCTAGTCTACTAAACTGATATTGACATTTATGTTTGTTGTGTTTTCTTGTATGTATTAGGAACATACTACATAAGTATGCCAATGAAGATGTTTCACTTGGAGCCTGGTTTCTTGGTCTTGAAATCAAACAGATCGACGATCGAGGCATGTGCTGTGGCACTCCACCTGGTATTGTACTTTCCATACCAAAACCATCCTTATCTCAATGAGTAATGCTAGATGGACTTGACAAAATCTTCACATCAGTATATTTTGGAAAACTTTTAATCAAATATTTATTATAGTTAAAACACGCAAATAATTTAATTAAAAATTGATCAACACATGTTGATGTAAATCGTCATGTAACATTTGATCCTTTTGATTATTATTTATTTGATTTATCTAACATTATTGTATATGATGAAACTGCAATTGACCGTACTAATCAAAAGACTGCAATTTGTTTACGTTGATTTGGGCAGATTGTGAATTGAAAGCAGCGGCTGGTAATGTGTGTGTAGCATCATTTGATTGGAGCTGCAGTGGAATTTGCAAATCTGTTGAGAAAATTAAAGATGTTCATGCAAAGTGCAGAGAAAGTGATGATGCCATTTGGAGTGCTGTCTTCTAATTTAACCATGCAAACATCATTTTACGAAAAAGCCACTTCTCCAAACAAGCTTAACAAAATCTGATGCTTTTATTCTACACATACATACTAGAGTAGGCAGAGAAGATCATTAGGAAACCGGGCAGGATGGCCTGCACCCTTTCCCTCCTTTTGGATTATGTTAGTACAATCTATCAACATTTTTGCTCAATTGATTAAGTTTTGCTAGCTCAATGGCCCATTTCATAATATATGACACAATTCAATTTTGGGTGAGCTTGGGTTGACTCATTTTACATTGAGTTGTGCCCAAATTAAGGTCATATGGGCCCAACAAAGAAGATAGTATGTTTTTTTTTTAAATCACTGATATCTGATAATCATTTTGAATGTAAATAAATTTAATTCGAACCAGATCAGTGAGAAGTGAGTGTTGTGACAAAAGCTTGTGTTGTCATATTCATGTGAGGCAATGGGAAATGAGTATTGTGACAAAAGCTTATGTTGTCATATTCATGCGAGGCAATGGGAAAGAGAAACAATTCATTTCAGTTGAAAATTGCCCCTTCTTGATGATAAAACTTCTCCATAAACTTTCAAGGAATAAAGATTGTGTTTGTTTCTAGGAAAGGAAAACAACATTGAAAGCAATCGATCTCTTGATATCATAGAATGAAGACACCAATTTGAATTAGTTTAACAATTTTTAATTTTTTTTTTACATGTCATTATTTACGTTGAAAAAGTAAATTTTAAATTATTTTGTAATTAGAATACTCTATTTTTAACTTATGAGACAAAAGAAAAACAAAAAGAAAATTGAATATTCGCAATAAAACGATGAAATTCTGGCAACAAGACCACCCCAAAGAATCGCCAAATCTTTAACACCTGAAGGCTTTTATCGACTTCCAACACCACCAACACCTTAGGTTTGTTGCACAAGTTTACTAAAATGATGGTTAAGAACAATGAAGGCAGTAGAGAGGAAGACGTTATAATTACGAATTTTGAGACTAGTCTCTTGCCAGATGGTGAAGTTTGGCAGCCACGACCACGTGCTTTTTCCTTGTTTTCTGGCCACCACTCCAGGTGCCAGTGACAGTGCCTTAGTATTGAAAAAACCACTAGCGTCAGTCCCATTGTTTTAACGCCCTTAAATACTCTCAAAGCCCCCCAAGACACTCTTGCTTGTTTATATCATCCTTCTCGGCCACAATCCCTACTTCCAAACCTAGCCACCCCACCCCCCCTTCTAATCTGTATCTATCTCTTTCTAGTCCCAAGAAGAAGGAGAAGAAGAAAAGGAAGAGAAGATGGAGCTTCAGTGTACAGGTAACTTCTTTTTTTTTTTAATTAATTTCATTTTCTTTGTTTTCTTTATGTAATAATGGTATTGTCATGATCTTGTTTGACGGTGGGTGCAGGAAAGCTGAAGTGGCCAGAGTTGTTGGGAGCGGAAGCGGAAGTGGCAAAGGAAGTGATTGAGAGAGAGAATCCTAATGTGACAGTGAGGATGGTGAAAGAAGGTCGGTACGTGACTCATGACTACCGCTGCGACCGTGTTTGGCTCTGGACTACCCAAGGCTCTACTGGCGTTGTTGTCCAGGTCCCTATGGTCGGCTAATCCCCCTATCCCCTTTTCACCTTCCTGATATGTAAAGTTTTCTCCCAATGCGCACAAGAAACAAATCAAAATTCTGTCTGTCTGTCTGTCTCTCATGGATAATTTAGAAAATTTCCTTGTAATGGCACAAGTTCCTGAATATGATAAGTAGCAGCTCAGTGTTTCTTCTTTCTCATAACACTTTCCAAAACTGATTAAAGCACTCTCGTCTAATCTTATAATACAACAACAAACCATCTATTATCATCGTTCATACAATAATGGCACGAACAGGTCAAGGGGCAAAAAAAAAGAGAAAAACGGATTTTCTTTTCTTTTCTTGTATTACTATACAACCACCAACCTCGACAAATCTCTTGTATGAACCAAAGTCTCTTTCCCAACCAGATCTATTCTCCACAGCTGATTTTGCTTAATCTATAAGCCAAATTACTACACCCTCGTTTCAGACCCCCAGGAGATTATGAGGCATTGATGCAGCGTGTAAGCGTGATTAAAGGAGTGGCATCAGCAAGACATCCTGTGTCATTCGTTGAGCATTTGTAGTGATCATGGCACATATTCATCAGGCTCAATAGCAGTCAACAGAGAATACTTGACTCTCAGAGAAATCCTACCCTTGTCAACAATAAGCCTAGCCCCAGATACTACCCAGTACCCAGGAGGGTCTTGCGGCCCCCTAGTCATCTCTGTTGTGTCAACAAACCTTAGAAGTTTCTGTGATTGTGCTGGAACCGGTGGCCCATCAGGATACAGAGCAGAGTTCACATTCACATCAGATGGTTTCGGAGGAGGTTTCTCCGACGTTGAAAATCTAGTACTGATTGAGGAAATGATTCCGGATTTCTGGACCAATACTGGGGAGCCATCCCACTCAGGTTTCTTCACAGTTGTGGCACCAACTACTTTAGAAAACTTAAGGCGTAAGAAAAGAACATTCTTCATGCTGGATTCTTTAACCTCAAAGTAGGCCCCAGTGACTATGGAAGTATCTTCATCAGACTCCACAGGAACTGTGCAGACATGCGAGAAGTTCTTCCACTGGACCTTCTCAAAGTACCTTCGATCTTCAGACTCACGAGACATGTTACTCCTTAGTTCATCCTGTAATTTGAAGGAATCTGGCAGTGAAGAAAGGTGCTGCAAATGGATTGCCAAGCAATTACTTTTTTTCCCTTCTAAATATAGCCGGAGCCCGGTAACTGGCCTCTTGCCTACATCAACCTGGCACAAATTTAATCAGTTAGGTCCTTCTTGAGCATCCTTTGAAATTAAGTGATTCAAATAAATAGACAAACAGTTTAAGAGTTCTAACTTGTGTTGACATAATACAACACAAGAGTTTAATAAATTAGCTCTTTCTACATTACCTAAGTGCAAGCTTGGTTTAGTACAAAGTTAAGCCAGATTTCAACAACTCACTAGTACATGTTTAATCAATTTTTCTTTTTTCTTTTTTTTTTTTTTTTGTTTTCCGGGAGGGGGGGGGGCAGGGGAAGGTATGCTGCTTTCGAATCATTCAATGCACTACTTACAATGCTATAACCGTATCTGGATTTCTTCATCACAAAAAACTACCTACTTATGCCCACACTAGTTTTAAAGATGCGCCCTTGAAGAGCCAACTTGTGGCGATTCATGAACCTATAAATAAGACCGCTCAGTAGCCTAGAAGAGTTGAGCTTTCGAATCATTCAGGTAGCTTTTCAATCACATAACTAAACTTGAGTGAAGCCCACCGTTCCACAAAGTGCAATGTTCATTTGCAATGCAAGCATCTTACCGAAACAAATTTTCCTGGATTGTCAAATATTGCTCTAATGAAACCTTAAATGTAGGAGTTGCCAAATTATTGCTCTTACGAAACCTTAAGTGTAAGAGACTTAGTGAAACTTCAGGGCAGGCCGTTGAAAATCCATATACAAGTTATCCGTAAAGATATGAGTGTTAAGAATTTAGTTGAGTAGACGACTATAGAAAAGAATTAGTGGCGTAGAAGAATCCAAAGTATTATTATTATTATTATTTCTCTTCTCTGATATTGGTCTCTCAAATGGTCGAATCTAAATTTTTTTTTTAAAATTAAGACTCAGTTTGTAGTTTGGAGTTTTTTGTTGTTGTTGTCGTCAAATTATTGCCCTTACAGAGGGTATCTACCATGGCATAACAGCAGCATCCCTAATGATAGGTAACCTATCGCTCTTTGCTTACTTCCTTGCTTCAAGGAACGTAACTCTCTTCCAGTGTCCCTGATACTATAATTTGGAGCCCTAATGCTCAAGTATCTCTTCTTATAAGTCCTTTTCTCATCATCTTATTTTCCTTGTCCACACTTCAACTTCCCCTTCACCAAGTTCATTTGGAAAACAAAAGTTCGTGTATTTATGAGATTAATACAAATGATCTATTACAAAATAAAAATGTCCTTTCAAAGCTATCTCACCAGATACTTGTGTTATGTGTGGAAACAATTCCAGAACTAGAGATCACTTGTTTTTGTATGGCTCCATACTTTGGGAGATGTGAAACCAGCTCTAGATGCTAAATGGGATAATCAGCAGGTCTCTCCTAGCAGTCCCCCTGGTCTACTACTGAAAAAATTTAGAGGTTTTGAAAGGCAGAAAGATGCTGCTGCTCGGCTTTGATCTTCATTTCGGAGATGTGCTTAGTATTTGGAGGGAGCAATATGCTAGGACTTTTAGAGATCACACTATTGGCCTCTCTCATCTATGGGACAGAATTGTAATCTATGGCTTTCTTTTGTCTCATGCTGTAGGAGTCCATTGAGATTACGGTGTAGGGGATTTGAAGGAGTGGGTATATCCATTAGTTTTTGTTGATTTTTGTTTCTGAAGATTTCCTATCCTCGAGTCTTTTGTATATTCTCTTTTCTATCTTGTACAATTCTTACTGGGGGGTGGGGGGGGGAAGGCATCATCTCTTTAATCATCCCTGCTTGCTTCACTGTTCTCTTATGCAATATTGATAAGATTACCATGAAGATCTCCTTTAGTCCAACATAGAACTTGTAGGACCTATGAATAGAAAATAGTGTCGTTACATAAGGACTTAAGGAACATCCTATCACGACCTGGGACCATGAGAGCAGCTTGCAACAAAGAATGTACCAAATTACCTGAGTTGTGTTGATATAAAGTTTGGGACCCATGAAGCTAAACTGTAAAGCTGCTCCAGTTGGCTTCCCTTGAGGACCCAAAGAAAGCTCACCATAAACCGGTGCCCATTGCCTTGGAACTTGAAACTCTAAAAATTGATTAAGTTCTTCAATTTGTGGTTTGTCTGCAGTCATTAAAAAAATTGGGTGCATGAATACAAAACAGAATATAGATGTGGAAATGAAAAGCAAAAATCGGGAAATAGCTTCTCCTACGGATTTCTTCAAATACCAAACAGCTTGAGTATGAAACACTCGGAAGGGCATCAAAAGCCAAAAAACTGTATTGATATAATATCCTATAAAGGACATGTATTTTTATGTACAAGTCACAATGTTAACGCATACACAGGTAATAGTAGATGCCATTTTGGTAACTTCAAACTAAATCTACTAAAATAGCAATTAATTATATCACCAAAATTTTGAAGTCTTGAACCAAGTCAGAACAGGGCTGGCCAAAAAAAAAGGGAAGAAGAAGATAAATTACTGCAGAGTGTGACACAATCAAAGTTGTGCTGCTTTCCTCCAAAGCATTCAGATCACCAGAGTTCTTCTAAGAGTCATTACCAAAACTAAGGTTTTGGTGCTGGAAATGCAGAGTGAGCTAGACAGTAAGACAGGTTATTTCCCAGTTGGAAAATTGCCAACTTCATATATAATTCTTGGGAAGACTCAAATGTTTGGTGTACCTCAACAACTAATGCACATCCTTCCACAATCTCTCAAGGACTTTGTGCAGACACTTGGCCTTAACGTGGATAAGCATGTCAATAGTTGGCCTTTTTCTGATAGCATCACATTCAATCATTTTCTTAGCCCATATTTTTCACTTCCCTCCCACAAATTAAGACCATACAATCTTCCTCTCAATAGGAGACAACTTCAGCTTACTGGGTTCATGTCACAACCTTCCAAGGCTCAATTAGTCAAGAGAACCTCTCCATTTTGTAAACCCTTCTTGAAGCTTTGCTGCAATATGGAGGACTCTCTTGCGTCACTTCAGCCCACTTTCCGATAAATTTGTTCTATATTAAAAAAAGGCGCATTACATAGAGGATGGGTATAAGTTGGGGGTCTCAATCATGTTAGAACATCATCACTACTTGTCATGATGTGTAAAATATGAACCTTTTAAGAAACCATACCACCTCCTTGAGCAGCTAGGACTCTTTCCTACAACAACAACAATAACAAACTGAGCCTTATAAATCCCAATATTTGGAGGTCAGTCATTTGAGAGACAAATTTGAAAAATATATAAAAAAGAAAAATAAAATAAAAAGAAAAAAAGAAGTAAGTAAATAAATCAATAGATAAATATCTAAAATATACTGATTTAATTTGTGCGGATTCTTCTACGCCATCC
Organism: Dillenia suffruticosa; assembly: GCA_033439265.1. Classification (NCBI taxonomy): domain Eukaryota; kingdom Viridiplantae; phylum Streptophyta; class Magnoliopsida; order Dilleniales; family Dilleniaceae; genus Dillenia; species Dillenia suffruticosa. Next base: position 9,486,594 of record JAVTVX010000027.1, read on the forward strand.
AATCCTATCCAACACTATTTTCTCTTCTAAACCCTTAAATTCCATGTTTTTACGAATAAATTGCATCCAAATTTTCAATGATCTATTTCTATGTTTTACTAGATCTCCTATATTTAAGTTTTCGGTTCTCCTAACCGGCGCATCTTTGGGTCTTCTTTGCACATGCCCGAATCACCTCAGACAGCACTCTCACATCTTATCCACAATTGAACTAACTCCCAACTTATTACGAATCTCTTCATTTCTAATTCTATATCTTCTAGGTTTTTCATACATCCACCTAAATATTCTCATTTCTGTTACAACCATCTTTTGTTCTTGCTGTTGAGCTAAGACTCTTTCCTGAACGTTATAAATGTTGCTTGACCAATGAATTCAAAGCTTATGAGTTATATTATTGTTCAAAGTGAATCATCATAAGGTTCATCATAAAATCATCATAAGGTTCATCGGTTAAGTACCAAGGATAAAATGCATACAGGGAGAAAATATGGTAAGAGGATTTTATTCAACATCATACACCTTAATGGAACCAATACAGGCTACTTAAGCTTGCCTGGTCATTTTCATCTCCCGGGTTCTTGACCAAGTTCATCTCTATGTAAACCAATTCAGTCCACCATGAGGAGGTAACTTTGAAGGCACAAGTTTACTCACAGCCACTGCTACAATTGGGAGGGAAAAGAAAAGGGGAAAAAAAATTAAAAATAAATAAATAAAACAAACTGCTCCCAATTGTCACAATTTACATCTAGGTAAAATTCTATCTCAAATTGTTGCTGAATATTTTATTGCAGAATACTTATATGAATACTTCATGCTAAAGTAATCAAAGTAAACAAAGTAAACAAAGATTTGATTATAGGCCCATAGGGATTTCTGCAAACAAACTTCGCTATGGATGTGTACCAAAATATAGCTCACATAGACTACTGATAATCGAATATTAAGAAATACAACTCTACACAAAAGTACATTAAATAATTTCATCTTCCTGGAAGAGTATAGCTCTAACAAGAAATCCATTGAGGGAGTCAACAAGAAGAATGAGAACAGAAAGGAAAACATAACCAAGCCATCCACAATTAAACCAAAAGACTCCGGTATATCATTCAATAACTATATTATTTCTCTTTACATTAAGAAGCAAGCAAACCCATTGCCCTGTAAAACAGAAACTCACAAAAGCATGAGAGTGGGAAACATGAAAATCAATCTAAGAAAAAACCATCACTTTTTTGTTATACAAAACTACCGAGAATTATCATTCATGAGTAACCATCACTTTTTTGTTATACAAAACTACCGAGAATTATCATTCATGAGTCTCCCGCTTAGGTTTTGTTTGGAAAGCATAATGCACTATCATTATACATTATATAGAATGTTTTATGAAAATAAATATATACATAGAAAATGCATTTCAAAATCGTGTTTGGTCCAAATTTTTTAAAACAACAGTTTTAGGAGAAAATACTGTTATATTCATGGAAATATAATATTTTGTGAATAATTGACAAAATGTAAAGTATCAAAAAATTTTCAAAATTAACAATAACATTATCATTGTTTTATGATTTGGCACAGTAAGTTTTCCAAGATTCCTAAAAATGTTGCTAAAATTAAAAACTGAAAATTATTTATAATGAGCAAAAGTAACAAAAAGTTACTTTTCAAAATTCTAATTTTCCAATGTGAACTAAGAATATGTTTGGACAAAATGCATTATTAAATTCTTTTAACAAAATATTACTTTTTTTTAAGAATGCTTTATGACCTATAAAACATTCCAAGAATGAAAAACAATTACCACTTGAAAGATTTTTTGATTGCCAAGAAACACAAGAAATTTTCTTTTTTAATGCTTTCAAGTGAAACATTTCTTTTGTTACAAAGTTCCCTGTAGTCAAATAACTCAATATAGTGACTTGAAAGAACAATAATTTCCTAGGAAACTAGAAAAGTTATTAAAAAGCTGTCTTGCATAAACATGGACATAAGGTGAGGAGAATCAAGTAATAACAGTCAAGTGTTGATGTTCTATATAAGTATCATGCTAAGCACATAATAAATAAATAAATAACAAAAAGAAAATAGAACAAGGTGTGAAATAAACTCCAACACCAAGTGACATAGGACAGCGTAGTGGGTGAAACAATAGCGATAAAAGTGAAAAATTAGGAAAGTAGACCTAGATCGCAACCTAGGGTTCTTAGGCTTCACACCTAAGAGAAGACTGCATCTCACAATCTGGAAGAATGTTTATTAATCAGAAAAAAAAAAATATCCTCCTTTGAAAGGCTACATAAGTGCCTATTTATAGGAAAAATAAAGCTTAAGAAACCCTACTCAAATATGACTCTTAGCCTAAGAAACCCTACTCAAATATGACTCTTCTCCTGTGAGGAAAGCCAATTTATATAAACCTAGGACTCTATCTAAAGATAACAATTCTAATCAAAATAAATCCAAAATAAATCTTATCTACCACAAGAGATATGATCTAATATATTTAAAATAAATCCCAACTAAATCCTTTACTATCATCCATATCATAAACCAAAGTTTGTGCTTTTGATCTTGCACGTCTCTTGTAAACTTTAAGAGGCTGTTGCCAACGTGCTGTATCACCAAGTTTTCGACTTTTAACCGCCAAAACAATACTTCCACCACCATTAAAATTATTACCAAACGAGTTTGTGGCATGTGGTATTTATAATGGAGTACACCAGAACACAAAGAATCAGAGTACGAGGTATGCTTGTAACACATCATAGACAGACCAGTGAAACAAGAAATACTAAAGCATCCAGAAGCTACTTCAAGATTGTAACAGAAATGAAACAGTGAATATGCAGTGACTGCATTTTCTTACAGCGTAGATAGAGATTAATAGCATGGCTCAAGAATCCGCTCCCATTTACTCCACCAAGTAAGGATGTAATAGGAACAAAGGACATGGAGATAACGTCAGGTTCAAATTGAACAGTGTGACACCACTCACTATGCAGTGTACTCCTAGTACTCCTTCCACCCCTCCTTTTGCAAAAGAATATAATATCCTACGATTAGAACACGAAAGGTGAGATTATACCAGCTAGATTTAATCATGTGTACAGATCTACTAGTAACCTATATAACAGTGACATTTTGAACAGATGCTGCAGGCATCATAGGAAATATAATGCCCACGAACATATAAATGGAAAAATCTATAAATCCAAAGAGAAGTCTGGAAGCTACCTCCTTCTGTGAACCGATGTCAGATGTACCCATATCCAAAGGAAAGCTTTGGTCCCTGATCTCAAACTGAAAAAATAAGCAAAGTCACATGTAAGTAAGTGGATAACAGTCTGTTCCACCATTTGATATTAGTGCAGTTTCTACCAAGAATCATCGAGGTTGTTTAAGATATAAAATAATTAAACATGATTCTTCATTAGTTCAAACTTTTGAAGCAGTGACATTTGATATGATTTGAGACAAAGAAGTCCTAAATTCAAATTGTACCATGCCCTTTAACCCTTTCTAACATTCAACGCTTTTGGAACCTTCTTATGAGTCATCACAGACACAACCTTTCAACGAACTGTACAACAATTTAGACATAGAACAATTAAACACCTTTCAAATTACCATAAGCTGTAAGAGTAATTGATTGTTACACAGAATCTAGAATATTATGAAAGTAGGATGTCCCAACTATGCAATGGAATGAGCATCATCATTTCAAGAAGCTAGGATATCAAAGTTCAAAGGCAGGCCAGAAATGATAAACATGATAAGCTCTGAAGTCACAACAGATTGTGTGAACATATATAAAGTCAAAAGATGATCCGATTTAGGAAAAGAAAGTAGGCGGTGGAACATCTTTCACTTTACTGCTTCAGTATGTAGAACCCAAGGTACAAGAAAAAATGTATATTGCACCACAGCAGTCTGCTTCGGTCTAAGCTTTACGTATTTTTCATCCATGCAGCCCATGCAAATTGTTTTACATTCTTGGGATCAAAAATGAAAATACATTAGTAAACTCCGGAATCATTGGAATGGACCACTTATGGCAGTTCTATTGGTATTTTGCAAGTAAAGCATACTGACTTGAATCTGGCGATAGTAGAAAGAATGAAATAGGGGGGACCTAAAAAAGGTGAGGCACAAATAAAGAGTTTTTCCAAATGAATACTGTATTGAGGAGAGAAAAAGGGGATATTACCTTAATCGTGCAAATAGAAAATAATGATTTGGTTTCAAATAATTTGATTAATATTGAACACTTCACTAGCATTATTTGGTTGAACAAACAGTTTGGTTATAAGACAAAAGAATAAGAAATGCCAACTGAAACAACACTTGTCATTAGTCATTCAAACTCAGCTCATAACATTAAAAGAGGCTCAATTTTGAGAGCAATCTTGAGCTTTTTTCTGTTTGCCTTATTCTTAATCTTAAAATTAGGCTAGTTACTAAAGTTTGCCTCCTCATATAAAAGAGACAAGCATGAATTTCTTCAATAACTAAAGCTTTTTTCATATCAAACTAGAGGAATTAACCTCTTGGCTTCACTTAGATTTATGGAACTTCTCTTTTCTATTGTTGTTTGCACATAACATAGAGATGTACGTTGGGGCTTGGAAGAAGGAGTATTTACTCCAACTTAAGAATTATCCTTATTTTGGTTGGGCCAGGTTGGCTGTTGAGAACCTTGTGGAGATGCTAATAATGGAATTAAAAAAAAAAAGAGGTTGATTCTTTTATCTGTCAAAGCATTCTAGTCCAGTTCCAACCCAAGTCATCACACTGCTGATTTAATGTGAGAACAACAAGTATTGTACATATCATTCTCATAACATAGAAAATGTTAAGGCTCAAAAATGCACATATCAGTTAGCTAAGGACATTCAAATCACTTATTGTACCATGTCCAAATTTAGGTTTTGCTCGAGAGAGTTGGAGATAGAAGATTATAGGCAAAGACGAGAGAATGAGGAAAAACTAGAGTGTCAAGATATGGTATAATGTCAATACTCAATGGTGTTTATCAAAGTTTGTCTGATTAAAACCAGTTTGTGTATTATTTAACTGAAAACAGCTTCATAATATATGCACCTAAATTCACGCTAATGGTGAACCTAATATTCCAATGATTCTCTTAAAATTTAATTCTTTTGATAGAATTTGATATACATCCTTTTTCATATTAAAACATACACAGCCAAATGTGATGATGCTAGAAGATTGTTTTCTTTAATTTAAGGTTCAATAAATGTGATCAACAAATCAAGTGGTATTTTGAGTTTTAAGTTTTTTTTTTTAAATTGCAAAACTTACTTGTCTTGGTCATTTTGATGATTCAAAGATTTAAACTTGTATCATAGCCATGCCATACTGTATTATTTTTTGTAAATGTCATATTGATATCCTTACTTCATCGCCAAGAAATAGGCCTCTTATAATTACTTTGGTCATTGACATATAGCTGTACAAGAAAGCATATGAAATGAGTACTACAGACCTTTTCCATTTCTTGAGCTTTTTCAGGCCTCAGACCATGCTTTCCTGTCGCATCTGTGAACCGCTTGTCAGCAATTTCCTTCAATTTTTTCTGGACCTCCGCAGGTTGAAGTGGTGATGAATACTGCTGCTTTACATAGATCATATCCTTTCCTCCCATCTTCACACCAACAACAACATGGGTACCATACTTCTCAATAAACCTAAGATCAAGAAAAATCATAGGAGCAGCAATATATCAATTGTCAAATAAAAAATCATCAAATAAAATTTTAGAATTAGCAATATGATATAAGCTTTAGACATAACAGGGTATCTCAAATGGTTGGAAAATCCTCTTAAATTATGCTTCTCAAATGTTGGAATGCATAGTGCGAGAAACAGGTCTATATTAAGACGTTTTGCTTCATCTTAGAGGAATATGATCCATTGAAATTGGTCAGAATTTATATAACAAGATTTTATAACAATTTGATTTGAATATGGAACTTGAACGCAGTTAATAGTAATTATAATTTCATATTCATATAAACATATGGAAATATCCGAGGCAAATTGATGATTTGAAGTTAAGCCCTTGTTACCACAATGATATCTAAATGATCATGTTGGATGCATTTAACTTTAGAATCAATTTTTTAAAAGGGATACCCTCATCTCCCCGAGTTGCTAGTCATTTGTGCCCATTGACATCAGAAAATAGGCTTCATTTTGGATGTCATCTACTTAGACAATAGAGGAAAATCATACCATTCAAGACAGAAATAACTCATTAACATGTTGAATAAGTTTAACTAACCCAAAATCTTCAAGCTCTAGTTCAGGGGCATAAGCATGAATACTATAGGAAAAGAGTAATGCTATATGGACCAAATAAGTCCAAGACCAAATAAATCAAATCTTACAAGATGGTCCATATAACCAAAACATCGGATCCTTTCAAAGTCGAGTAATTTTGAATCGATCAAAATATCTTTCAAATCAAGTTAAAAAAAAGAATTGTAAAAACATGCTGAGGTGTACTGAAAGAGGATTCATTCCATTTAGTTCTTGACTCGCATTAAACATAAGAAAATGAAGGTGGGGATGACCTTGCCAATGCAGGAGGATCCCAGGAGGTAGGAACAGCATCTTTGACGCCGTCACAGAGAGTAAACTGAGACTTATCCAAAGCAATGTTGTAAAGGGTAATGCAAACTCCATCAAATGCCAGAGTTTTAGTGTTGGCTGCGTCTTTCTGCCAGCAGTTGGTGAAATCAAAGGAGGCATTGAAATACCCAGATGGGATTTTTCCAGATAGACCCACTTCCAGATTAAATTGCTCTGACATCTATCACTCCAAAAACACGTAAAATTACTTAGAAAATTCAATAATTCCATAAGATTTTGAAATGATTTGTAGGACAAAGTACCTGTTGGAAAGAGAGAACATCGGAATTGAAGCGAATTCTTTCTCCTTTATCGCATTTGATGGATTTAGGAACCCTAGGAATCTTAATTCCACCCGGAATCACAATCTCTCGGTCTTGATCATATGTATCTTGTTCAATTACAATCAATTTGGATTCTGAAGGATTATCAAGTCCTTTGCAGTACTTGAGGCGTAAGTCAACTGCTAAATCATATCCCAAACCTATTGCCTGAATCGCCTGAAGTGCCGATTCCACCGCCTCCAGGGCCGATGCCATTTTTTCCTGTTTCACTTATTCTCTCATTTCTCTCTCCCTCTCTCTCTCTCTAAAAAGAATGGGCAAAGGTCAGAGGCGGGCGGCCGGAGAAGAAAGGTTTTGACCGGAGAGAGAGAACCAAATTAGACCAGCTCAAATTGAATAGAAGCTTCCCTTTATTGGAGGGAACAGGGAAAAGGCCTTCATTCAACCAAAAGTGCTATCAACAATGAAAGGGAAGTAGTTGAGCTTCAGTCAAACATTTCAGGCTCCCATCTCAACCACGTTGCTTCTGCTGTTTATGCTAAATGACAGAAATGCCCATAAAACTCTCCTTTAAACGATTACTTTCAACGGCATTTGCAGAAACTGGGTGCAATATATTTTATATATATATATATATATATATATATATATATATATATATATTTCAGTTATTTCTCTTGAAACATGTGCAGAACTAAATTAAAAAAAAATTAAAATGTAATTCTATTTATGAACCCATTTATTACAGATAAAACCCGCGATAGACTATGTCGCGAGGTGAACCCACGATATACCTTCCGCTGCGCTCTTCTCTCACTCTCATGGTAGTGCAGGAGCGAGGGAGAGGGAGGCTCCCATGGTAGTGGGGAAGGGAGGGAGAGGGAGGAGTGCTGGGGGGGGGGGGGAGAGAGAGAGAAAGGAGTGCTGCAGAGGGGGAGGAATACCGCGAGGGGAGAGAGAGAGAGAGGAGCGCAGTGCCACGGGGGAAGAAGAGAGGAGCACAGCGCCGTGGGAGGAGAGAGGAAGAGCACAGCATCCAAGGGGGAGGAGTGTAGCGTCACGGGGGAGGAGCACAGCACCATGTCGTATCTGGAAGACGCGACACTTGTGTCCACGTGACCCCTCCCCTCCTTAATGATGGTGACACGTCACTATATCTCAGGTTCAACTCGTGATAAATAAGGATTAAAAATGAAATTATTTTCGATCCGATATCATTTAAAAAAAATTAATGGATATAATTCCTTACATCCCTCTATTTCTCTTAGCATTCTCAACTTCTCATATTTGCTCTCCTCAAATTACTCTCATTTTCCAAATTGTGTTTTGTTATATTTTTCCTTTCATTTTTTTCATATATCTTTTTCTCGAGGCAAGTGAATCCAACAGGCTTGAAGGTTTTCAAACTCTTTACCCAAGTTTTATTTTAGAATTTTTTGATAATTTCACCCAACTACGAATTTGGAGCAAATATCAAACAGTATCCTTTAAATTTTGATAGTACATTTCATTTCAGAACGTAAAAAATGGAGAAACATACGGTTATTATGGAAACGTACGTAAGCGTAAAGATGAAGGAGGTGCGAAACATTGATTAGGCATCTTTCAAGAATGCACAATCAAAGGTCATGCAAGGCCCCCGTTATGCTCTCTCCCTCTCTCGCTCTAAGAAGTAAGCTCCTCTTCCTTATGAGTATGAATAACACAATCCGAGGTCGGGTAGGCAGCACAAGTAAGAACCCAACCATCATTCATCTGGCCCTCGTCCAGGAAGCTTTGGTCCGACTGATCCACCGTTCCTTGAACTAGCTTTCAAGAGCAAGACGTGCACGAACCTGCACGGCACGAGTAGGGCAAGTCTACGCCAGCCTCCTCAGCATGGTCGAGAATGTAAACATCGTCTGGAACATCAAGTACTTGCTCGCCCGCCGGAGTAACCAGAGTGACCTTGTATGTTGCCATTGCTGTCACGTGTGCGCGCCCGGCTTTCAAGCCAAAAAGCGCCTGCCCAACGCTGGGCATCGTGCGTAGACTCACCGCTGTAGGTTGGCGGTGGACGACTGAGGTGATGACCATGGCAGTGGAGAGTGCAGCTGCTACTGTTGTTGCCATGACTACTATCACTCTACTTAGTGTCTTGTGTATGGCTTTGGGAAAAGAAGGAAGCAAGACTGGCCAGCCCCTTTAAGAGTTGAAGAAGATGGAGAAGTATTGTTTTTTTGTATGAGAGGATGAGGATTTTGAGACAATGGATTGAGCCACGTGTCAATATTTTGTGATATGATTTATCCATCTCTATCACTCCGGAGCCTCTAGAGTGTTGTCAATGAGTTTCGTTTCACCCACTCGAATGGGTCTAAGTTAAATTTGACATAATTTTGTGACCTACGAGATGGAGACATGGTTACAAAAGTAGGTCACTCGTGGTGCATTTTACTACCACTGAAGGGGAGATGTTGTGACACGGCCATCTTGGCGTGATAGCTTGTGAACGAGAGGAAAAAGAAAGGAATAAGAGAGGATACAAGACAGATTTTCTACCACCTCCATAGTACTCATCTTCAAAATGTTTGTAATTATTATATCATTACTCATAAATTATTAAAAAAAATCTAATATGACATTACAAAAATAATAGTTTTAATCAACACCAAATACAATAACTTAAAAGTCAAATCTTTGATTAAGGCTCTATCGGACACTATCTGTGTCCACTAGAGTCGGATAATTTTGATTGGGCTAGCCATGAAGTATTGGCTAGTGGGCTTGATCAATATTAAGACCGGTTTGCTTTTTTTTTTTTTTACTATATCGATCAGTATCTGAAATTATATTCTGACTAATCTGATTCAAAATTTGTAATAACCCATTTCATGGGGTTATCCTCCCAACATAGTTTTTTCTATATCAAAACTACGAGTTGAACTTGAAAATTTGATTAAAGAATCTAGCACTACATCTTATTAGACCAACTATCAGTTGATATTAAGATTGGCTTGCTTGTTTCGTATGATTAAGTCAGCACTAAACCCTTTGAAAGTTATATAAAAACATATAGTTAAATGTGTAATTTAAAATTTTAGTATGAGTCAATTATTTGAAAAAAAAAAGAGCATGAATACTTTATATAAAATTGAGAGTAATTTGATCATAAGAGTGATACTAATGAAAGATATTAATATTGGTATCCATGGATATTGACACATTAGTTGATATGTAGTAATTTGTATATTATTTTTTTTACCATATTATCGGTATCTGGAATTATATTTCGACTAATCTATTTCGAGCGTCTATATAGGGCCTATTTAGAGGGTGGCTCTCCCAATATAATTTTTCCATTCTCAAATTTTAAATTCGAGATTTAATTAAAAGATTTACTACCACATCTCACTATACCAACTGTCTATTAGTATTAATTTGTATATTATATATCTGAATGGCTTTGTTACTCATCCATGTTGATTACTGTGAGCCACGCTAACCTTGGACTTCAACTCTTGGGGTAACTTGCTCACTAGACCCACAATCAACTTCGTTGTTGACTGTAATAGCAATGGAAACTTTTGAATGTAATGGCTAGTAGTTAGGATGCATTGGATGTTGGTTAGTAATAACCAAACTAGTTGAGGTTGGTTGAGGGAGTTAGGCAGTTAGGCCACTGAACATTGTGATAAAAGGACTTGTATCAACCAAGAAGAGTAATGAAGTATTCTTGTTCTACTATCTCCATTCTTCCCTCTGCTATCTCTTCCTCTCTCTTTCTCTCTCTCTCTTTTCTTCTTCTTCCTAATTCCTCATGTTCCCTTCACTTACATTCACTACCATTTACAATTTCTCGCACCATTGTTCTACAGAAGCTTCAGACATTATTCACTAGAGCTAAGTCTTTTGCAAACCTTGCTCAGCAAAATCGAACCTTCTACAACTTGACTCATTCCATAGTATAAAGCAAATTCATAACAAAATTGGTATCAGAGCCTTCTTTTCTTGGAAGAACCATAGCTATGGTAGAAGGAATCAGATTTAAATCAATTGAAGAACAATTAAAGAAACAAGACTTGAAGGTACAAGAAATGCAGTCTGAATTGGAGCGAAAAATGGATGCACAATCCCAGCAATTGAAAGCTCTTGCTATAAACATGGACAAGAAATTTAATGCTATAATGCACATAATGAATAAAGATAAGGAAGAGGATTCAAAAGTAGATCGAATAATCAAAACACCAATCCTCCTAACTCCAACTAAAGGAAGACTTAGATGTGAGATAGAAACACAACAGCCCAAGACGAATACCAACAAGAAAGGTCATCTGTCAAACCCACCAAAGGTTGAACTTCTTATATTCAATGGAGATAATCCTAGAATATGGATAAGGAAGTGCCTTAAGTTCTTTAAAGTGTATCAAGTACCAATCTGCAGTTGGGTGGACACAGTAGAGATGTACTTAGAAGGCAAGGCTGAAATATAGTTTCATGGGGTGAAATCATCAAGGAAAGAAGTAGACTGGAAAGAGTTTTCCTAACTACTTTGCCAAAGGTTCGAACAGAAAGGTGTTCAGGATGTTGTTGAAGAATTCAACAACCTGTCTCAACAAGGATCAATGGCTAAGTACCAGAAGAAGTTTGAGGAAATGTGGTCTCTCATGCTCCAGGTAAATCCCAAGCTAGCAGAGGCTTATTTTGTGTCCAGTTTTATTAGTGAGGTTAAGGAAGAAATTAAGCCCATATTAAGAATGTTTAAACCTATAAATTTACTACAAACCTTTGAAATTGATGTCCTCCAAGAACAGTCTTTAGAATTCACCAAAATAAAAGGATCAGTGTAAGTAAGAATTAGGATCCTGGGGAAGAGATAAGGAGGAGCAAGACACAACTACCTTCAGTGCTGGTAGTCAAACACCAAGAGTATCTCCACAAGAGCTACATTATCGCAGAGTTAATAATCTTTGTTTTAAATATGGAGAGAAGTATGCTCCTGGTCATCAATGCAAATTCAAACACCTGAATATAATCATTGCAGTAGAAGAAAAGAAGCAGGAGGGTATGAGTGGCGAGACCATTGATGTATCTCTTTGTATTTTTTCTGACTCTTTAGCAAGAAAAACCATAGTCCTTCAAGGGAATCTGAGAGGGGTTGCAATCAACATACTAGTTGATACAGGAAGCTCAAACAGTTTTATCAATCAAATGCTAGTGGAAAGTTTGAAAATGAAGTCAAAGGAGGATAAACCTTTATATGCAGTGCTAACAGAAGGCAGCAGTGTTAGTAGTAACACTAGAGTTAAAGGAGTGAAGAGGAGCATACAAGGATACTGCTTCTCGTTTGATCTTAAGGTGATCACTTTAGGAAATTGAGACATCATACTTGGAGTGGATTGGATGTACAACTTCAGTCCTATAACCTTTGATTTCAAGTTGCTGCAAGTCAAGTTGGCTAGTAATGAAGGTAAAATGGTACTAGTAGGAATGCTAAAAGATCCTAAAATGAAGTTGATTCGTGGGAAGAACACCAAGAAGCTTACAACACAATAATTTCAGAGTTGTAACAACATTACTATGACTACAGAAAACCATGAAGCTCCAATGCACAAGTCTTTTTCCACTCTTCTGCAGTAGTTCGAGGATGTCTTCTCTACACCAACTTTATTGCCCCCAAAAAGATTCCATGATCACTCCATATCTCTAAAACCTAGAGTCCAACCCTTCAAGCTATATCCCTATAGATATCCCTATGCCTAAAAGGCTGAGATAGAGAAACAAGTCCAAAAGATGCTCAACCAAGGAATTGTCAGATACAGTAATAGCCCCTTTGCTTTCTCAGTCTTATTGGTGAAAAAGAAAGCTAATTCATAAAGGTTTTATGTGAATTATAGATAGCTCAACAACATTACAATCAAAGATAAGTACCACATTCCAAATATTGATGAATTGCTGGATGAATTATATAGTTCAAGGTTATTTTCTAAGATTGTTCTTAGGGCAGGATGTTACTAGATTAGAGTCTGACCAAAGGATACAGCCAAAACAGCTTTTTAAACTCACTATGGACATTTTAAGTTTTTAGTGATTCCATTTGGTCTCACTAATACCCCTGCTACCTTCTAGTCATTGATGAACCAAATATTTCAGCCCCACCTTAGAAAATTTGTACTGGTCTTCTTTGATGATATCCTAGTTTACAATCTTGATTTGAATTCTCACATCCAACATCTTAAGGTGGTTCTTCTAGTTCTGAGGCAACATCACCTATATGCTAAACTATTTAAGTACTCTTTTGGTTAATCCCAAGTAGAGTATTGAGGACATATAGTGATAGACTCAAGAGTGAAAATAGATCCACAGAAGACTGACTGCATAATGGCATGGCCTGTCCCAGCCTCTGTCAAAACTCTGAGAGATTTCTTGGGTTTAATAGGCTACTATAAAAGGTTCATTAAAAATTATTGAATCATAGCAAAGTTTCTTAATGACCTTTTTAGGAAAGACAACTGCAAATGGAATGATGATGCTAAGAGAGCATTTCAACAACTTAAGACAGCTATGTGTTCAATACCTATCATGCAATTGCCAGATTTTTCTAAAACCTTCATACTTGAAAATAATGCATGTGCCAAAGGTTGGAGAGCTATGCTGATGCAAGAAGGACAACATATTGCTTACTTAAGTAAAGCTTTGGGAGTTAAGAGTCAAGAACTATCCATATACGAGAAGGAGTTGATAGCTGTTGTCATGGTTGTTACAAAATGGAAGTACTATTTGCTAGGCTATCATTTTGTTATTAGGATAGATTATCAAAGCCTGAAATATCTTTTGGAACAAAGGCTTACAAACTCCTTACAGCATAAATAGCTCACTAAGCTTCTAGGACTGGATTATGAAATATAATATAAAAGAGGTTTAGAGAATAGAGTAGCTGATACTTTGTTAAGAAAGAGTTGTTAGCTGAAGAACAATAGAAGGGTTTGCAAATGGCTACTTCTTTGATCAGGCCTTAATGGTTAAAGCAGATCATTCAAAGTTATGAAGAGGATAATGTTGTCAAACTTTGATAGCTCAACTGACAATTGAACCAAAAAACAATTCAAACTTCACACTGCAGGAAGGACTTCTTAAGTTCAGGAAGAAATTGTATGTAGGGAAGGTTCTCAATTGAGAATTAAGATAATTAAGCAGATGCATAACTCTGCTATGGGTGGTCATTTTGGGTAAAATGACACTCTATAAAGGATTAAGTCTCTGGCCTTCAATGAGAGTAGATGTTATCCGATATGTTAGAGAATGTGATACATGTCACAGAAATAAGCATGAGCATGTGGCCTACCCAGAATTGCTTCAACCTCTACCTATGCCATCACAAGCATGGGCCCAGATCAGTATGGATTTTGTATAGACTTCCTGAGTCTCAAGGATATGACACTATTTTGGTGGTTATAGATAAACTTACTAAATTCAGACACTTCATAGCATTGCAACATCCCTACACTACCCTGAAAGTTGCTCAAGTGTTTGAGGACTATGTGTTTAAATTACATGGACTTCCAGAGGCTATAATAACTGATCAAGACAAGGTATTCATGAGCTTGTTTTGGCAGGTGCTATTCAAGTTTATGGGAACACAGCTGCAGTTAAGCAGTGCTTACCACTCTCAAACAGATGGACAAAATGAGAGACTGAACCAATAGTTAGAATACTACCCGCGACGCATGATTTCTGATAGACCAGGTCAATGGTATCAATGGTTGAACTTAGCTGAATGGTAATATAATACCAGTTTTCACTCAAGCATATAGATGACACCCTTTGAAGCCTTGTATGGATACCAACCTAAATCCATTCCAATGGGACCAGAGACTACTACACCAGCTTTAGAAAACTTTGTTTAGAATAGACAGACCATTTTACAAATTCTGCATAATCATTTGACATAAGCTCAAAACAGAATAAAGACTGCAATAGATAAGAACGGGATTAAAAGAGAGTTTGAGATAGGATACTTGTTCTACCTTAAAGTTCAACCTTACAAGCAGCAATCAGTGGAGTTGAGGAAACAACTTAAGTTGTCCTCTAAGTATTATGGACCTTTCCCAGTTTTAGCAAGAATAGATAAGGTAGCTTACAAATTGCAACTGCCACAGGGATCTAAAATACACCTAGTGTTTCATGTTTCGCTACTCAAAAGAAGAATTGATCCTGCCCAAAATGTGATACCTAATTTGCCTAGGGTGGGAGCTAATGGATAGGCTTTAATAAAGCTAGAAGCAGTACTAAAAAGGAGAGTGATCATGCGGACTGGTACACCAGTCAATCAATGGCTGATCAGATGGGTAAATCTAAGTCTAGAGGAATCTACATGAGAGGACATGAGTTTTATTAGATCTCAGTTTCCAGATTTTTATCCTTGAGGACAAGGATTTCAAAGGAGGGAACATATTGAAACATCAATGGAAACTTTTGAATGTAACGACTTGTAGTTAGGATGCATTGGATGTTAGTTAGTAATAACCAAATTAATTGAGGTTGGTTGGGCTACTGAACATTGTGGTAAAAGGATTTGTATCAACCGAGAAGAGTAATGAAGTCTTCTTCTTCTTCTTCTTCTTCTTCTTCTTCTTCTTCTTCTTCTTCTTCTTCTTCTTCTTCTTCTTCTTCTTCTTCTTCTTCTTCCACTCCCTACCATTTACAATTTCTCGCACCATTGTTCCACAGAAGCTTCAGACATTATTCATCAGAGCTAAGTCTCTGAACATTGTGGTAAAAGGATTTGTATCAACCGAGAAGAGTAATGAAGTATTCTTCTTCTTCTTCTTCTTCTTCTTCTTCTTCTTCTTCTTCTTCTTCTTCTTCTTCTTCTTCTTCTTCTTCTTCTTCTTCTTCTTCTTCTTCTTCTTCTTCTTCCACTCCCTACCATTTACAATTTCTCGCACCATTGTTCCACAGAAGCTTCAGACATTATTCATCAAAGCTAAGTCTTTTGCAGACCTTGCTCAGCAGAATCGAACCTTCTACAACTTGACTCATTCCATATTTTGAAGCAAATTCATAACCCTGACCTGCAAGGCTGATCAAGTCTATTGAGTTGGAGCAATAACCCCACCTACAGTTGGGCCAACATCTAGTGCTAGATATCATGGGCCCAAAGAGTGTGGCATAGCACACGGCAACGGACCAAGCATTATCGTGATGTTCCAGGGAAATTTCATTTAGAAACATCTAAGTTGCTACCCATTTTAAAAGACAGTCAAATATTCCAAAAAAGCCATTTTAAAAACAGTCAAATAAGTAGTAGGGTAACTAACAAAAAGGAAATCGTTTATTTTTTTAATATAAACACAATCTTTCTTACACTAAAATAAAATAAACAATCCGTAATATACTTAAAATATATTTCAACATATGTCGTTACTATTTAAGAAAAATAGAGAAAGAACTACATAAATCCGTTTCATCAAATAATTCTTCTCTATATAGATACGTTGCTCGTCTACAATGACACCAATTCATAGTCTCCCCTTGTTTTGTAGGAACTTAGAACCCATAAACCATATCTCACTTTAATTTGAATGTTATTAAAATGAGCATCATCAACATTGCTGCAGCTAGTAGATAAGGCGAGTGAGAAACAGAGACGGCAAGCCAGAAATCTGCGAGGGGAGTAGTGTTAAGACCCTAGAAACTAGCAGCGGCTCTCGCGCAATGCAGTAAAATAGAAGAGAATGAGTGTACGGCAAAGCAAAGTTAGGAAGTCACAATGACATGGAAGATTTGCTTCACCATGCGGCACGAAAGGTAAAAAGCCTACTTTGGTTTGGGTACTGATAAGACGGATAAACTCAAAATCGGCTGCGAATTCACCTTGTGGACAATCACGACACCAGAAGAGAATGTATCAGACGTCATGATCATTTGATTAAATAGTTATGCATATAACCCTTTAATCTTAGCCACTGATGTAATCAGCTAAAACTACACAAGTCAAGATCTCAAATCTCTTTTATAACAATCAGCACACCCGCTAGTTTGAACACCACCCCCCCACCGCCCCCAAAAAAAAAAGAAAAAAAATCCCACAACATTTTCTATATCCAGAAATAAAAATATACCCGGACAAATAATAATCAAAAGAAATTCCTTTACTGTGACTAATCAATCACTGGAGTCAAAGCTTCCACTATGTGAGCTACTGGTGTTTCGACTGTGTAAAGAAAGGCCCCTCATGTGGCCAGCCACAGCAGTACCATCCTGCCTCCTTTCCTGAAAAAACTTTTCCCTCTCAGCGGGTTTTGCAGGGGGAGGTGGAATTGAAATCACCGGAGAGACAGCACTGGGCTCCCGTGGTGGCTCCAAAGTTAATGGCCGTATTAGGGGACGATTCATTATTTCCCCAGGAATGAGAGATCCAAGCAATCTGAGAGGTCGCTCTCCCAAATGCTCTTCATCTTCAGGCCTTGCACAAGCTTTCCCTTTTCGCATCCTGTCAAGTTTCAGATCATTCACGGTCAAGTACCATCACATTATCAAATGGAATAATCTGAATGAAACATAATTCCTTACACCACAATCCATAAGAGCATATAGACAATCATTGTCCAAAACAAAACGGGAGGCAAAATATCACTAGGCGTTGAGCATGTGATAAATCAGCGAACCTGCGGAAAAGCTGCTCAGCCTCCTCCTCCAATTCTTCATGTTCTGTAAGATTTGCGGTTGAGGTAGGTCTGCCTGAGAGAAGTGCATCATGTCTTTCAAGTACTGCCTGTAGTTTTTCATTCAACTCAATTGCCCGGGAGACGACCTTTTCATCTCTGGAAAAATTGAGACAAGCTTATTTAATATTGAGACAGTCAAATTGTTGCAAACCACACTCTTCTGCAGAAAAGTGCATAGTAGTTGGAGACTACCTTGATTTTCAAAAAAAAGAGAGGACAAAAAAAAAAGGCAACATGCTTGAAATGAACTACCAAGAGAAAGCCAGTGGTTGTACCACATTGTATATCATGGACATTTTTTAGTTGGGTGATTTTGATCTATATAATCAAGTGTGGTGGTTGTTGGAAAAACACCAATTTCTTGCACAAGGAGAAGAAACCACCAAATTCTTATACAAGGATAAGCATTAATGGCATCAATCATATCCAGGCCCCCACCATATCTTCCTGTAGTACTGTTTATTCTTCCAGCATAGTTTGATAATGTGTAAGCACATGGCAGAGGTGGACATTGAGACACGACACAACATAGAAACTGACATGACAAAGCTACAAAAAATTTCCCACTACTATTAAATCTTTACCGAAACCCAACCTTTTTACAACATTAATTTGACAAAGAAAATTACCCAGATAAGAAAGAAATAACTGACCAAGCTTCAATTACTATTTATCAATTTATTTATTTTTTGGCATTAAGATCAATTAGATTTAATGTATGCATAGGAAAGCGTAATGTACTTTCACAGCCACAAGTTCCTAAACCAACCTCCATGCACATATACTGACACCCCTTCCAGAAAAAAAAAAATGAAAAAAACCAATCAAACCCAAAAGAAAAATTGGAGTTAGCACCATCCAGTCAAGTACACTGTACAAAACCAACTAAACACAGAAGAGAAACAGAGCACTCTTTGATTATCATACAGAAAAATGCATCTCGAAGCATCCTCTGCAAAAGAAGGCCAAGTTGGTTAACAATTTTCTTTACCCTTGCAGTGGATAAGGAAGACTTGTTCCTATTGATCTATTTCTGCTTCCTACAAGAAGGCTTCCCATGCTTGGGAGGGGCCTTTTTGCAAGAAGAATGCTGCTGGCCCTCATTCCTATTGCTCTGTTTCCGGGCAATATGGAGCTAAAAGGACATGTGGGTCTTGGTGATCTAGAGATAACTTTTCATGCTTTTGTAGATTTGTGGGCTAAAACTGTTTCTACTAGAGGAAATTGACACTTCAATTCCCCTCCCCCAACCCCCACCCCACCCCCTTTTAATCTGGAGTCTTCACAATAAAAAATTTTAGAAGTAAAACATGAAACTTGAAGACTTGAAGGGTTTAGTTCATGAGTTATTTTTTTTATTTAATAAAAAAATTCAGTCCTAAATTAAGAAATATTCTTTGCAGTTGACTTTATAAACAGGCAATTGAATGATAACACGACAGTGATTACTAAGAAACATCAGAAGGCATTTAAATGAAAACTAATCAAACTATAGCACAAATAAAGTGTAACGTGTCATACCGTGAAGTCATTGCCAGATGCATCACTCGCTCCTTCTGGAAGGAACATTGTTCCACTAGATCAAGCATAAACTCATCCTTTGCAGCCTAAGAAAAAACATATGAAAGAAAAAGAAAGGCATTAATTCGCCTACTCCGTATCATCAACAAATCCAAACAATAATCAATAAACAAATTAGGACTAAATGAATTACAGCAATATTCTAGGTATACGATACAGAGTGAACCTAAAATGCAAGTAAACTGTAAGAAATTCAAGAAAGGGGATGAAACAGTTTATTTAAACCCGGTTTGCTGGGGAGAAAAACAAGGTTGAAACATGGATTAACACTAGCAACACCACCAAACAAGACATAGTCCATCACAAGACCATGATGCAGGATACTGAGTGTAGAGCTACCTACAACCATTCACATTGTGAGAAAGGATTGTGAAAAAGGCTATAGAATTGGTTTTAAAGAAGGTGATGAAAACAAGCACTTGTGGCTAAAAGATGATTGTAGTTGCTTAGCTTCAAAGAGTGTGAAAGTTTAATAATGAGATTGTAGGTACTTTCGGGCAGCAAGTGTGCAATGATTTAGATGACCCGGAAAAATTCCTTCAACACAAATCAACCAAATCATAAATTTTTAATTCTCAATCAATGAGGCATAACTGATAGAATAACCTAGCAACAGTCTAAAATTTCTAAAATGTGCCCCAATCATATAATAAGACTCAAGAGTCACAAAAATAAAACACTTCAAGACTTCTATGGTAAAGGAAAAGCACACACAGACACGCATTATATTTGACTCTGACAAAATTCTAGGTTAAATGCAAACCACATGATAGAGATAGAAACCCTATCAAAGTTTATTTCCTATCTTTTTCCTTTTTTTTAAGTGAAACCCTAACAAATTTGAAACTCTTACGAAAACACAAACGATAATTTCTTTAAATGACCGTCAAATATAGTCAACGATGGAATCTATTAACAGAAAACTTGTTTTTGATAAAAAGAAACTCTTGCTTTTCATGGTGCCTATACTTTCCACATTCAGCTGGCAAAGAGGGTATTTTTTTCAACAATGCAAAGGCCAGAACTTTGTACCATCAACTACAGCACTAATTGAGTTATTAAAATTACGAAATACAACTATTTAATATCTTCAAAGTAACCTCAACCACAGAGATCAGTGGAGATGGATGAAGAAGGAAAAAGAAAACCAGGATAAAAACATGCACTAGTATGCCAAAAGTTAGGACAGGCAGAGTGTCAATCATATCACCAAACGCAACATATAGTTTCACATAAAAAAGACATCATATGAAATTGAGGTACCTCAGGATTTTGAATATTGACAGCGTCAAGGACTTCTTTTAGTATATCAAGCGCAGCAGTGGCCTTCTGTATAATACTGCACCACAAAGGTAGACCTGAGAAAAGGTTTTGCATCACAGGAAAAAAGACAGTTTTCATACAAGAAACTTCTAAATACTGTGGACCATACAGAAGACACAATTGTAGACCGTTCCATGTCTTTAAGTTCATACTTTGAGGGTTTTCAAGGAATGCATACAACAACAACAAACAGAACCTTAATCCCAATACTTTGGGGTCGGACATTTTAGAGACAAATATAAAGATAATCAAAATAAATAAATAAGTATAAAGATAAATAAGTAAATAAATACATAAATAAATAAAAATAAATAAATAAATAAATAAATAAGTAAAAATAAAAATGAATAAATATATAGATATATAGATTTAAAATATAAAGTTTAATTTGTGCGGATTCTTTTACGCCACTCATTCCTATCCAAAGTCATCTTCTCGTTTAAACCCTTAACTATCATGTATTTACAAATAACTTGCATCCAAGTTTTTAGCAATTTACTCCTACATTTTATTAGATTTTCTATATATAAGTTCTCGGTTCTCCTAACCGATGCGTCCATGGTTCTTCTTTGCACATGCTCATACCACCTCAGACGACACTTTTGTATCTTATCCACAATTGAACTAACTCCCAATTTATTACGAATCTCTTCGTTTCTAATTCTATCTCTTCTAGTTTTGCCACACATCCATCTAAGCATATAGTTTTCAAGGAATGCATACCTACAGAAAATAAGTTGCTGCCAAAATTTTTTCATCATATGCATGCCTTTCGGAAACAGCTTGCCAGTACTTTTTTATTAATCAACAAATAAGCAAATAACTAAGCATCCAAATCAAGCGATGGCACAAAATTATCAATACCAGCTTAAATATGAGCCGATAATTAATTTAAAATAGAATTTCACATGGCTAATATGAACAATATTCAACCCACTGCGGAGCACATAAGTTGGTCTGAGGATATTGATATTATATCAGCAACTATACCTGGACTCTGGAACATGGTGTTCTGCTTGCTGCACAGCTCCATCATGTTGGGACATTGGAACTTCTTGATGATGTGAATCATTTTTGTTTGCTTTTGAAGGATTGTTTGAGGGCATTGAATGAGTCCTTTGAGGGAACTGCACACCTGCACTCTGAGAATGTTCAAGCCACATCAGGAAACATTTATGCCGAAACTTGAAACAAACCAACAATTTAAAGCCAATACTTTCACAGGGACACTCTTCACAAAATGAAGCACCATATAAGACAGATTGCTTGCAATTACTTTATGTGAGTTAAAGTCACAAACAGTGAACCGAACAAACTGAGAAAGAGATATCCTTCTTTAGAATAGATTGCTTGTTAAAGGTAAAAAGTCTCAAAGAACAACAGTATATAGTCAGTAGCACACCTCCAACAAAATAGTATCGATCAAGCATTATGAGATGAGTCAAACCTTCAGACCTTGACTTTTTAGATATCTAACTGTTCCAACATAGCTCTCTCTTCAATCAAATTCATCTTATTACATTGAAGCTAGCTATTACTAAATACATTCAATTTAATTGTGCTCTAGCTACACCCTACAACCTCCGGAGCTTTTTGGCACATCCATGGCAAAACCATATTTTTCAGGGTTGCGAAATAAATGTGGAGGCTTAGAACTCAATCTGATGTGAGGCTACTCATTGCAGGCTAGCCCAAAAACTCTAGATTGCAGTGACAACAACATGCTTAAATCAGCTGTTCGAGCATTCTGTGACAACCTATTTCTAACACTTTTTATACTAAATCCAGTCATGCAAAATCACATTCATAAAATAAAACAGAACAAAAGATTAGCAATTCCACAATGTGTGTGTACCAACCACCAGATCATAATATGCAGAGTAATATTCTGGAAACTTTCCAGAAGCACCTCCAAGAGATGTTTGTGTAGCATCAAGAAGTAGAAATATCTTCTCCCTTACAGGTAGATCAGACTACAAAACAAAATAACAAAAAATCAGACCTAAGAAACATGAATCAACCGCCAGTCTGCACAACTGAAAAATCTGATACCTTCTTCTTTACTATCTTCACAAGTATAGGAAGAGTTCCTGTAACAATCACCTGCCTATGTATACTCTCACCAATGTTATTCATCAGCATTTCCAATAACTGCCATATGAATCAATAGTAGAAAGATAAGGCAGAAGAACAGCATCAGCATTTCTATAAAAAAAAAAAAATGTGCTAAAACATTTCAACAGAAGGATCCTTCACTCACCACAACTGCAAACAGCTGAGTGTTAGGATTTTTACTCCCCAAGCGCTTTTTTATAGCTTTAATGACATCTCTTGCCTGCCTGCAACTCACAGCAAAGAAAGACCATTGTACGAATCTGAGGAAGGAATTAAAAAAAAAAAACAAAAAGAAAAAGAAAAAGAGAGAGAGAGAGAGAGCTAGCTTTACAGAGAAATGGAAAACAATATGATCAATATCTCAAGAGCAAGACTCGGCACAATGAAGCTTCTAACTACAATCAAACATTACTAAATCTCAGGAGTCCAACAAATATTACCTATAAGATGTATCAACCATCTTCTACCAGGAATATTACATTTCATCACACAGTAGAAGGATCACACAGGCTTGTGATTATGCTCAACTAGCGTTACAGAATCAAGCTTGAGAAAGCAAATTGAGTTTCCATCAAATATAACCTTACTAACAATTCAAAATAGAGTACTTCACTCAAAACACTTGGCAAAACAAAGGATATTATAACAGTACACCATCACACTTATTTAGAACTATCACTCGAGTAATTAGTGAATCAGTCCCAAGGACTCTTGCTTTCTTCAGTTGCTCATTTTTGCTTCCTCTAAGTTCCTATCCATTCATTCATTCTCTGTTCTTTTTCTCTCCTTACATCTTCCGTTGAGGGCGATTCTTGGTGCAACGGTTGAGTTGCTCCTTTGGTGACCTTGAGGTCACAGGTTCGAGGCGTGGAAACAACCTCCTTGCAAAAATGCAAAGGGAAGGCTGCGCACATATATGCCTACCCTCCCCCTACCCCCCGCACTAAGCCAGGGAGCACTTTGTGCACCGGGTGAGTCCTTTTTACATCTTGTTAATAATCCCATGATCATTTGCATGTCAACAATTCACAAGATTCTAAAATAGATAACACTTAGGAGCTACAAGTGCATCAACTTACTGCACTACTTACTGCACCAAGTGCATTATCATGAGGCATGGATAACCATCTAGACGGAGGAGACTAAGTAATAATGAGGGAGACTAAGAGTAATTGGTACATAATAACATTCCTTGTATTATCACAAGTTAGTTTATTTGTGTTTGAAACATTCAAAAGTTCATAAAGGGTTTCATTATCTGCTTAGCATAGACATGAATAAAAGACCACAAATTACAAATGAATTTTAGGACAAGCTTCCTTGATTGTTGGCTGAATAGATCAAAAGAAAGAAACTGTGTGTGTGTGTGTGTGTGTGTGTGAGCACGCGCAGAGAGAGAGAGAGAGAGAGAGAGAGAGAGAGAGAGAGAGAGAACCCTCTACTACTAAAGGCTTTCAAAGATTATCACTTGGAGGAATGGATTGGAAACCCACCTCTTTAATGTGAATGCCATTTTTGCATTTTTTTTTTCCTTTGGGACATACCGTACCTCCTTTTATCCCTTCACTCTGGTAGTATCTTACTTTTCTGTCCTTCAGAAAAGTCAGGAACATTAGATGTGAAACAGTTACCTGGATCGCGGTACACCATGAAGTGTGAGACGGATAGTGATATGTGGTATGCTACTTTCTAAAACGGGTAAAACTGCGCCCAGGGGGGTGGGCGAGGGGGCAGGTAGGCTTCTTTGGATCATTATTTTCAGGTGGTGGCATGATTAGGAGTTACGGTATGGGTTGTTCATAAATATCTAGCCCATATATATAGTTATAGGAGATATTTATCTCCCTTAAGAAATATAGTGACAGATTACATAGAGATTCTGGAAAAGACAGTCCTATTCAAACTCAATAGGAATGTCTTATTTCTCACTGCTAATTAATACTAGAAAATAAAGCTATTAATGCTGTGTGACATTCTATAACTTGTGCTATAACTTTGGGTGATTTATACTAATTAATGGACTCAAACAACTGAGAAAATAGAAATTCAAATTTCGGAATGCTGGTTACAGCGATTTGGATGGAGAACACACATTGAATTGGGTTGCATGACCCAGATCGTAATCCCATTGGGGGGGTGGCTGACCCAGCTCACACCCTGAATTGGATCCCATGACCCAGATCTCAATTAATCTACAGCATAATGTGGCTGAATCTCTGCGTATCTCTTCCTCATTCTCATGCTTCAATTTTCATCAAACAGAACCCCCAACCCAGACCCGACCCCTCTCTATAAATGGTTCATGACAATCTCATCACCACTACTGCCACCACCTCTGGCTAACCACCACTGACAATGCACCTGGGTGAATTTTGAGTTAATATATTAATAATTTAAATAAATTCTTTAATCTGTTATAGTTATTAAATTCAATAATTTTCTAAGGAATTTTATTTTTATTTTTGACATGGAAATTCCGTGTCAACATATTTAACAAGGTGGAAATGACAGATTGGAACTTAATGGCCACATTGGCTTGATCAATAGTCAGCCTAATGTTGGTACCAAAAATGACACTTTCTCGGATAACATAGTATCTTAAGAACCGTTTTCAAATGCAAGATATCAAAGGTGGTTTTGGACCATACTGCATGGCCCAAAAAAGCACTTAAGCCAAAATATAAATAAATGAGTTAATAACAATAGAAGTATAATATTGTGCATAAACTTCCATGAAATAATGTTCTTTATTTCTTGATGTTATCCTAAGCTAAATTAAATTCTTTAATCAGGCAACCCCAAAGCTTTCCCCTACTAATTGTCCCCTGACAAAAATTCAATGGCCTTAAGGAGTGATCAAAACACCTTCAGATCAACTGAGCAGACAATTTCTCCGAACTTATTAAACAATTAAATGCAATTTCAACTAGAAAGCTAGGTCTTGATCTAGTGACACAAATCCTCAAAGAAATAATAGCATGATTCTTGATGAAATTACTATATTCAGTGACAAAGCAACCAACTCTTATTTTCATTAACTGGATTCTGTTTTTTTTCCTTTGGGTAGAAAAAATAATTGTATTAGATGTATTGAAAAAAAATATATACATAAGGCAGCAAGGATGACAAACCCTCTGAAGCAAGAACAACACAGAGCAAAAATAGAATCTGTTGAAGGACCACTTTCCAAATCTCTCACCTCCTCTAAACTATTATCTCTAAAAGCTCCTAAAGCGTGAGTACAAAGAGAAGCACAGAAAAAAATCTTGTTCCAAAGAAAAGAAGGATCAATAGTGTGATTTGTAAAAATCTCAGCATACCATTCCCTCAAAATACACCATAAAAGCGGATTCACAAATCAAATTCGGCATCATGTCATAACTCGGGAATTTATCCACAAGTACTCGCAAATAGTGGGCCTTTAAATCATGAAACTTACACCTGCACAGGCTATGAGATCAATTACCAGCTATAACACCATGTCAATCACAACACGTCAAAAAATTTAAAAAATCGCAAGCTATGGGGATTTCTGTTGCTATTGCACCATAAAAAGAAAATTGAATCTTCACCAAGAAGGTACCATTAGCATCATTTGGAACCCATAGCCCCACATGTTGAAGTTACTGATAGCATAATCTCCAACTCAGCTTGCTGATTCATGAGATCTAATAGAATGGATATTTGATTATCCATTGATACTAAATTAATCAAATCAAATTAAATTTGATTGTGCAAGAAATTGGCCATATTTAATTCAGCCCAATTTCATTGTATTAATGTAAAAATATAAAAAGTGAAGCAACTTTTAGACCCTTTTCAGAGGTAAATTGTAAATAATTCTGAAATAGGTAAGAAAAAGAATAAATTACTTTACTGTCTAAATAACAGTGTTTCTAATATAGAGACTCATAACAGTTGTAGACATGTCATTTCTGTCTGGAGCAATATCCTCCATCAGCCGAAAGTGTGAGTCAAACTGAAGATGTGATGCCAAGGGAATGCACATAGAATATACAGGTATCTTGGTAAAATGGAGGAGGGAGGAAAAATTCCAATGGCTATTATTACCACTATTACAATAAATTAACATACCTCTTCCACTCACTAGAAAATGCCCAATAATTCTCATTTCACCTTTCTTTCTTGTTTATTCTTTACTTTATGGTAATTGTTCAAAGACCTTGTCTGACATCTCAAGTTTAGAGGGGGTGTAGAGCACGTGCAAAAGATACAACAAAATTATAATGTGACATGTATAAACAGCATGGAAAATACTTGACTGAACATAGAGAATAGGATAAACATGGAATCTAACAAAGTTAGGCAAGTTTTGGTACAACAGACATTTCATTGTTAACATATAACATGTAAGCACTGTGGCCCAATCTGCACGGCTAGATGTTACTACTTCCACATACTGAGCATATTGTTTCAAATAGGATAACACAAAGGGTAAAATCCAATCCATAAGAATTACACTAATTGATATATTTAATTGCATTTCTTTCAAAGCAATCCTCTGTTTAAGAGCTTCATTGGTCTCCCTTTAGGATTATCTGTTACAGTTCCATATATGTTCTTTTCCATATCCAAGTACATCAAAAGCAAGAAGTCTTGTTTTTTGTGCTCTGGTCATTGTTGGTACCAAAATCTACAATGTTTATTAACAGTATTGAACTGATCTTTACACAACATAGCAGGACAATGAGTAATACCTCTGATCACGTGCAACTAATTCACAGATTTCAATGTTCTTCATCCAATCCGTTTCTGTCAGTTTCTCACTTGTTGCAGAAATTACAAGCTCCGCTACCATTATTATATAATTCTGAACTCAAGGGACAAATTCATAAAGACAATAAGCATGGAAATTTTTGTCAAAAGATAGAAGCAAAGAGGTTAATAGTAGATTACCATTCCAAACCTTAGATGATACGCAAAATAAAAATATGCACTAACTATAGATAAGCTTTAACAAGACATGCTGGAAAGAAGACAATAAGCACAAAAATTATAAATCTACTCTAGCAACTTGAGAAAGAATCTGATATGAAAAAAGTATAGACAGCACTTATATGTGTCATAATTGACCTCACTCAAATGCCCGCTTGCAATTATAAGCATGATTTTCAGTGAAGCTATTTGTGGACCATTTCTTTACAGATATTCATCGTCCTGGAGGATGCTTGCAGATCATTTCTTTACAGATCTTACAAAAATAGATTCAAAACATATTCTTCATTTAAAACAATTTAAATGCTTTTCTAGAATGCCAAATGTCTATTTTGCATCTTGTCTACAAAAATACTCAATTTTCGTAATGTGAGTATATTGAACCTTTTGAGGCAATTATAGATCCTGGGAGGCAAGCCTTTTTTGCCATCTACGGAATAAAACACTAGGGGTCTATAGTCATTATCGAAAGCGATATAAATGGTGATAAATAAGGCACCTTTGCATCTTAAGCATGTCCTTGACAAGGTAGGTGAAACACACCTCAATTTGATAAGTTCAGTTCCTCCTGCCAGACAATCATCTGACTGGTGTCATGATCCTAACCTCAATGATAGACCCAAACCGGATGAAGTGAAATCAATAAGCTTCTCGCCTGATCTACCCTGAGATCAGCTTCTAGATAGGGCCTCACATCCTCATGGCCAGGGCTTGTACACGTAACAGATCCAAGTAACTAAGTGAAAGGTGTCATTCCCATAATCCTTCAGGTGTAAAAGACACAATGAGTTGCAACTCTATGTGTAATGAGGCTGTAAAGGAAGGGAAGTGATCATTTATTTTGCAATGCTTGGGAGCAATTCATGGTGGAGGAGAGGGGGTAGAAGGAAAAGTAGAGAAACAAAAATTGAAAGGTGGAAAATAGGCGGACAAAGAGGAAAACAAGTTTCCTCTCCTCTTATATATATGGGGGAAGTAGAGAAACTATTACTTTGACCAATTTGGAGGAAATTGATATAACCTTCCCCTTTGCTTCGTTATCTCTTCATGTCTCATCCTCCTTCCAAAAAGGGAAAACTATTTTCCTGCTTTTTCCCCATCCCAAACAGAGAATTGGCCATCCTGAAAGCTTATTTCTTTATTTCTGAATCTAACATAAGCTCTGGAATGTTAGTGATGGCAAAGCCAGTCTCGTCGATCCTCTCTCTTGTTTCGTACGCCTTGAGGAAACAGCACAGCAAGGACATTGAATGGCACAACTTTTTCCCCAAGTATGAGACAGAGCCCCTTCCTTTTTTTTTTCATTTTTTTCTTTTCTGTTCAAAGTGCATAGAAATCGGACATAATGAGCATTCATTAGTCCTAATAAAACCCCTCGAAAGTGGGATGGCATTTTGTCTTCGGTATGAGAACCGCTGACTTCACCAGTGACATGAGTTGGCAGCTTTGTACTTTGATTTCATAGGCAAAATAATTTAAGACACAAAGAAACAAAATATATAATTACCAACCCCTTGCCAAACTAAGGATTTGTTCCTTATTTATCCATACCACCAGTAAAAATACTTATATTTCATGGGAACAATGTGGGATCACTTATTAGTCAATGGTGATTTCAGAAATACTTATCTTACACGTTGCTCACAATGAAATTCAACAAAAATAAATCCCCCCATAAAAAATTAACTAAGCCCTTTGCCCAGATGCCAAAACTAAGCATTATCACAGAAAGTTCAAGCACTTTGATGACGCTTTGCAGGAATCAACTCCAGCATTGCCCATTAAACATACAAAATTTAGCTAACAAACCTCCAAAAAAGGGGGATTTAATATGCACAATTTCAATCATTTTTTTTTGTTACAGCACAAATTCAATCAATTGAAACTCAAACTCGAGGTTTTCCAAAACTTTTAGGCTATTAGTAACTGACTAATACAGCAAAAGGAATACAGATCTGAACTAAAAACCACAAAATCAGAATCAAGTAAACCATAAAGCAAGTAATGAAAAACTCGGAGTTTAAAACCAAGGCTATTACCTGAGAGAGGGAAAGAGAGAAGCAATTGCGAAGTGGATCCAATCCAATGAAAGCAAAAGGGATGATAAAACCGCAGCTCAGAGATGGGAAAAAGAAGAAAAAGCCTACTGCTTCCGCATCGAGAGAGAGAGGGGGGGGTACAAAAGCAAAGAATCAAACACGCCTCCTCAAACTCTCTCTCTCCCTAGCGCCTTTTTCTCTCTCTATTGTCGCTTTTAATTATATAAATAAAAAGAAAAACTTTGGTTGGATTCGGATGAAAGAAAAACCCCGAGGAGAAGAGATTTAATATATATATCTGGAGAGAGAGAGAGAAGTAGGTGTTTGTCAATAAGTAGAGTCACAGCTTTGTGATCGAGAGTGAGGAAGTCTGCGTCTTCTTCTTCTTCTTCTTATGCTTCATTCAGTTAAAGAAAAAGAAACCGGGGAAGAGACATTCGCGTAGCCACCGCGTTTTCCCTTACCGTCAGACTCCGACTCCACAATTTCCAATGCACGTCATACAGCTGTCAACACTCCTTTAGCGAGTCCCACGAACTATAAACGACGAGCGCGTTAGCAACATAAATGAGAACACCAACGTAGACGAGGGGAGAGAAAGAGACAGCTCTGGTTTGGAGTGGGGGTGTGCTGGACTATTGACTAGACGCAGACTAGATTCTTCCATGTTCATAATTACTTAAATTAAATTAAATAATTAAAATTTTCTATTCTTTTATTTTTAAATATATATATATATATATATATATATATGGTAATGCAAAAACATATTAAAAGTGACGATTAATATATTTGACGGCTTCTCATAATAGAAATAATAGACTTAAATCTTACCCTAAACAGATTAAAAGTTACTCATGTTTTATAATTCTGAATTCATAAATTTTTATTAATCACAAATAAAAAATAGAGATAATGAGAAGATTACCCATATTATTTATAATACATGAAAACTTTTCAAAATTAACATTTTCATTTTTTCGAAATATTTCTTATTTGGGTAACATTTCTTATTTTTGAAACGTTTTAAAACGCTGATTTAATTAATTTTATATAAAATTTTTTATATTTAATAAATTATTTATTTATTTATTTATTTATATTATTTATCTTATAATTCATAATCATGTATTTAATAATTTTATATTTTGATTATAAAATATGATTATTTTATTATTTTTATAAATTAATTTTTATTTATATTAAAATTCATATATTTTTTATATTTATATGTTTATCTATTTTTTCGTTTTTTATATTTTTATAAAATATCTTTTTTTTATTATTTTTTATCCGTTTTGTTGCGTTTTATGCACCCTAGTTTATAGTCATCATAGAATTAGCGGGTGATAGATGCCATGCCACGTGCAAAACAACCGTGATTCCTCCTTTCGTTTTCCTCTTTTAATTGTAGTCTTCCGACTCAAACCAAAATCCTAAATTTCCTTCTATTCATGGTTTGTGACGGTAATAGTATGAACTTTTATTTTCAGTGTTATTGTCATTTGAATATTAGTTCCCCAATGTTTACATCGACAAAACTCATCCATAATTTACAAATTTAGATGAAATTATCAATTTAATTATTCACTAATTGTGGTTATAATTGTCGGAGAAAAACAATATCGTATCTATATTTTGTACTATAATTTTGAGAGTACATGTCAATAGTTTTTCTGTAAGGGCAAATGTGTGAGTCGAAATGGTTAAGTTTGATGTTGATGTGTTTAATGTAGCCAGTAATTAAGTTATGAATCAGGTAGGGCCTTGTTACGGTGGGTGAATTGAGTAGATTGAAATTCACTGGGTAAGTTGGGCTGCGAAGAGCACAATTAGGAATTATTTTCAAAACTTACCCAAAGCAATAGTCATGCTATCACCTAAATAGTATCTAATATCAACGATCCCTCCGAACTTAATCATAAAATATTAAATTCTCTTAATTAAAATTTTAAATTTAAATCCTTAAAATAAGAAAAACAAGTATCGGAGAGTCAACCCCCTAAATTATAATTCATGGCTATCCGAATCAGATTAATTCGATTTTTAAATACTAATAATCAAATAAACAAATAGTATTTTTATACGTAAATGAGAGATTTATCCTGCATAATAGTATTATCTTGCCCTCAACTTTCGCTAAAACATCTAAGCAGGTGCGCCACTTCCGCACTTCACTCAATGCATCCCACTTCTAATGTGTAGAACAAGAGGTCAATATCATCATGTTGATATGGTATTGACAACTATATCCAACATTACAAATTTGATATTTTTATTTACCTATCATAATATTATATATAAAATAAAGGATAAATATAATAATATTGGAAATGAGCACAAAGTCCCCCAAACAAATAGGTTAGTAGTCATAATTTTCTCTCATAATTTAATGATACCGAATTCAAATCTCAAAAAAAAAAAAATAGAGTGCACGACCTCTTACTCCGTGAGATTTTACGATTAATGTGGTAAAATAATTGCTTTGAGCTTATTTATGGAGAAAATTTATGAGTTCCTCGAAAACCCTCATCACCCAAAACCCTTCATACTCCATACATTAATTTTTCTTTTAGTAAGTTAAGAAATACTTAATGATGCGTCTCATTTGTAAAAGAGAGCATCAGGGGGAAAAGAAAGCACCTAAACTCTCATGTTAAATTAATTACTTAAATACAAAAATTATACCGATGCTTTCAATAAAATAATAAATTTCCACTACAGAAGAACTAAATAAAAATTAACAAATTTACTAATGAAATATAGTTTAACTGACGCCGTTCCCTTTTTCCTAAATATCTCGAATTCAAGTCTTTTTTATATATAAAAAAATTAATAAATTTAAAGCACCACAAAAAATAACCCATCCATTTTATTAGTAAAAACATTGCATAGACATTGGATACGCATGAAGAAGGGCTGATGGTTGGGTTTTCCAAATGCCTTATATAATGTTATATATGAAAGAGATGAATCGTACGCGGTTATCGCGATCAGTCATATATTAGTAAATAAAAAATAAAAAATAAAAAATAAATATAATTTAAATTTTGAAAGCTTTGGTGCCCTCGTTGTTCTAATTTGCATTTGCACTTTTTATTGCTCCGCATCGATAAAATACTATGTTTATTCGAAAATAATATTGGTAATAAATAATTTGTGAGCAAAAAGTGCATTTTATAGTTGTTAAGTAATATTAAAAGGAAATTGTTCAATTAATTATCGGTAATGGTTCTAATTGATAAACATCTTATCATATTTGACCACTACCCAGCTAATTATATTTTGAAAAGATATGACCGTTAAGTCGTTGATTCAAAATAATAATTTTTTAATTTAATATTTTAAATTTAATAATTTTTGGATAACAATAACAACATGGTGTTATATTTTCAACCTATCATACTACCGATGCTAATTAGCACTGCGAATTTTTTGAAGCTCAGCAAATAACATAAACACGAGTAAAAGAAAAATACTTTTTCAAGGTTTTTTTTTACACCATTTTACAAGTGTCGTTAAAGAATGTGACGACAAAAAAATAAACAACGGATAAAATATGACAGAAAAGGTTAGTTGGAGATTATCCCGACATTTATCTAAAAATATCGGAATATTGCTTACATTTACTTTTATATAAATGTCGATAAATACCTTATGATTTGACGATATTTTTGAACCGTAGGCAAATCCATGTCTATTTGCCAAAGTTTATCTCCTGAGATGCCCACAAAGATTATTTAAAAAAAAAAAATGAATGATTTGTTTACATTTGTTACCAAAACTTGCTCTCAAAGCATTGTCATCAAACATTAATCACAACAACTTCAAACTTCAAATTTCATCTCTATTTCATATTTTTAACAAACAACCATTAACCATCAATATCAAATAACTCATTACACAAAATAAATATAATATACTCATTGCATTTAAACTACAAATAACTCATTACTTAAAACATAATGTACATTCAAAAAAATAATCAATCATCTACACATAATTTTAAACTAAAAAAAATAAAGATTTTATTAACAAAAACATTTAAAAAAGTTTATAAAAAACATTAATGAACCAAAATTAGTGTGTCATCTAAAATGTCATATAAAATTTACAAAATCTACATCATCTCTTAAAACGTAGAACCTTCCCCCTTGGATGGAATGAGAGCTATCATCTTCGCTAGATAAATCATCATCATCATATAGAGAATAAAAGTTAGTGTGTCACTTAAAATGTTATGTAAGATAACTTTTATATGTAAATAATAAAAATTAATATATTATCTCTTCCCAAATTTTGGGGTAAACATTTGAAACAAAATTTCAAAATTTTCTTTTGTTTTTTTCAATTCACGATGCATCTTAGTTAACTTTTTGGTAGAATTAATCTTTGAATGATAAGATGATGATTTTCTGTAATAACTGATAAGTGTTGCTCTCATCATTTTATCTTTAACTCTACCCGAACATAGCTTGCTAGTCATTTCGAGGAACATTCTATCTTCGATTTGATTAATATACTCTTGCATTAAGGTGACTTGTTGAGTAACCATTATTTCATCGTATTGTTTCTATGGATATATATTGCATAAAAAAATATAAACATAAATTCTTATAAAAATATCAAAAATGCTTTAAAATACGTGATATTTAAAGTTCATTTGACTTACCATTATACTAACAAATTTTGTATTCACAAATGAACTACCCTTCTCCTGGTAGATAGTTTTGTATGATTCAATTTTTTTGGGGGTTGTTCTATCCATAATTCTTGAAACAAAATTGTTAACAATTAAAAAATACTATTAAATACAATATTAGTATTTAAAATAATTATCAATTCATTTACTCACTCACAAATGACTTTGAGTTGTAAGTGTATATATACGATTGCTGCAATCGACTTTATGTCCTTGCTTCAGACTTCACCTACAAAATATTTTGAGTTATTATGGTAAATATATAAAAATAAATAAAATATTATTAAGTAAAATATATTATTATCTTCCCATGTTTTGAGTACTAATGTGCAATAATGCCCTCCCATGCGCGAGAGTTGTTATCCTCTGGGACATTTACTAAAATCTTTTAAACAGTTTTCTCCTCATCGTAATATTTTTTTAGAGTATATCTATATTTTTTAAACTTTGTAAAAATTGATTCGAGGATGAATGTATCACTACCGTCCTCATTTTCTATTTCAAAAAGAAATTTTTGATGTAAAATAAAATAATTAAATAAGAACATGTTGTAATAACAATAAAAGGAAACAAATCTAAAAAATATCTTAATAAAAGATTTCATTTGTTCTTTCGATATCATGAGATACTACATTAGTCCCTGTAATGAATAGGGTAAAATTACAAGCTTCTAACCATAAGACCATATAAAATGGTTAGTATTTGCGACTCCCGCGAACATGTTGCAATTTGGTATTGAAAGACACTACAATTTGCTGAGATTATAGGTCTCATATTCATTAGTCCCTGTAATGAATAGGGTAAATTTACAAGCTTCTAGCCATAAGATCGTAGAAAATGACTAGTATTTGCGACTCCCATCGAACAGGCTACAACTTAGCATTGAAAGATACTACAATTTGTTGAGATCGTAGGTCTCATATGTCCTTGAGAGTGATTTTCACTCTGTTGACCTAATAGAGTTTTGATAATAATGAATTGAAAGAAAGAAAATTAGTATATCAGTCAGAAAATTCAAAAGTCTAACATTCGTGTCGACCTGGTTAATAAATACATCGACCTGCATAGTAGATCTATCAATTGTAAGTACTGTGTCGACCAATTCATGATATTCACATAGACACATTGACCCGTTTGTCATTCTTGTTGACTTGAATTAAATGATTTCTATAGAAACAAGTGTTTGAATATTTCAACCTATACAAACAGATATCGACATGATCAATGAATATTATTTAGATCAGACATTCCAACACATCGATCTGAACATAAATCTTATCGACATAAAACTATAGGAACAGTGACACGTCGACCAATTCATCTCAGCATATCAACCAATTTCATTTGTGAATAGTGACACATCAACCTGTTCTCTACACACATCAACCTGTGTTGTAAGAATACATCAACTTGTTTTACAACACCACAACTTGAACAGTGTTGTGTCCACCAATTTCAAATATCATATCGACCAATTTCATAAATGAATAGGAATAGATCAATTTGCATGGACAACACATCAACATGTTGATGCCTTACTTTGAAATGCACACATTAACCCGTGTCGACCTAACCCAAACACATCAACCAATTCATCTCATCATGTTGACCAATTTAACTAATGAATAGTGACACATCAACTCATAATGAACACATGTCGACCTGTCAATTGTTGTCTCTGAAATATACATATCGACCCATTAAATCACTGGTCAACCTACTGAAACACATCGACAAATTTATTTATCCAGGTCCATCAATTTTCATCTACACACTAATATGTCGATGTATGCTAACAAATCTGTCAACCTAATATTTGTTTACTCATTAAAATACACACCGACCTGCTCTCTCCCTTGTCAGCATAACATATACACAATGACCAATTGACAAGCACATGTCGACCAATTCTCTACCAGAATAGGAACATGTCGATACATTAAAATGACTTGTTGACCTACTCCTCATTTAGTCTGAAATATCACACATCGACATGGCTGAAGAATTGTCGACACACATGTACACATCGAGCAATTCAAGATCACATGTCCACCAATTTTATTTAGCACAGTTCCTTGTCGACCCAGAATAGCCTCTTGTCGACCTGTTCGCATAGAAATATACTAGAAATGATTCAAATTCAGGTCGATATCCACATTAAACTTGTCGACCTGCATGTGTCAGAAATCAGATCTGGAAAATAAATTTGAACTTAACGGATGCCTTATTTTTTCGATTTCTGAAATGTTTCTTTTTCTATCAAAGTAATGCAGCGTAAACAAGTTCTGATTGGCTTATTTAAAAGAGGCACCAGAAAAAGGAATGGAAATTCAGCGCGAATAAAGGAACAGTTGCAGAGCCTTAATGGCAGAATTTAAATGTCCGACGTTCGGATGCAACAACCACTATCAACCCTCAACGGATCTATTCAATATCTTAATAAATAATGAGAAGCAGAAAATATAGAAAATTATGACATGACACGACACGACACGACACGACACGAAATGAGACAAGACTTGAATGCGATATTGAATACTCGAAAATTTTTCACTGTGCACTTGAAATTTCCATTTGTCTTAATTGTCTCTATTATTTTTTCTACACCGTCAAATCTAAGGAAAGTTAGTCTCAATTCTTAACATTTATTTTATAGACTAATATGAGTATAAAAAATTAAGGAGTGAGTGTCACTGTCTTAAGTCTAAGTGAAGTCAAATTCAGTCTGATTGAGATTGAATTGTGGTGTTCAGACGAAACACTGTATAAGATCGAACTTGAACCTATAATCAAGTTTGTAATTTAAGTATTTAGTAAAAAATCCAGGAGAAGTCTGTGAATAGACATATATCTGGTTTGGTGAAATTAATATAAAAATTCTCTGTGTCTTCTTTCATTTAATTTTCATTTACTGTCTTGTCTTAAATTTTTAAAAAGTCATAAAAAAATCCATATTCAACTATTCACTCATCCCCTCTAGTTGAATAACAATTGGTATCAGAGCGAGTGTGTTGTCAAGAAGCTTAATAGCTTAACACCAAAGATCCAAATAGCAATCAATGGAGACAATATATCAATTGAAGCTTGCTCAACAAATCATGCACCATTTTTCAATGGAACCAACTTCAGCTACTAGAAACAAATGATACACAATTTTATAATTGCATAAGACCTGAATGCAAGAGAAATAATTGAAGAAGGGGTTGAATTTCCCACTAAAGAAATAGATAGAGTACGTGTGCCAATCAAATTGAAAAACATGACTGTGAAGCAGAAGAAAGCTTATTAAGCCAACTGCAAAGCAATCAATCCTTTTTACCTTGCATTAAGCGTAAACGAATATAATTGAGTCTCATCATGCATAACAGCGAAGGAAATTTGGGAAAGACTCGAAACTACCTACGAAGGGACTAACCAAGTTCGTAAGAGTAAGATCAGATTGCTGAAATAAGAATATGAAGTCTTCAAACTAAAGGATGGAGAAGCAATCCGTGAGATGATTACAAGATTTAACAATGTTACCGATGAGCTCAGATTACTTGGAAAAGGAATTTCTTAAGAAGATATGGTGGATAAAATTCTAAAAAGTCTACCAAAGTCTTGGGAGCCCAAGGTGACAGCAATTGAGGAATCCAAAAATCTTGAGACTCTGATAATGAATGGGCTCGTGGGATCTTTGATAACTCATGAGATTAAGCTGAACGTGAAGGAGTCTACCAAAAAAAAAAAAGGAAAAGGAGTAGCATTAAAAGCTGATAATGAGAAAAGTACGTCAAGCTTAGTAGAAGAAGAAGATGAAGAGGATGAATCTCTTCTGACAAGAAAATTCAAAAAGTTCATGATGTAAAGAAGGAACAAGAACAAATCGTTCTTTAGAAAGCTAGAAAATAAGGAAGAAATCAGGTATTTTGAATGCAAAAAGATAGAACATATAAAAGCTGACTGTCTTTCTCTCAAAAGGATGAAAAGAAGTACAAAAAAGACAGAAGAGAGAGAAAAAAAGAAAAAGGCACTTGCTGCATAGAGTGATGAAAGTACAGCTCAAATGATGAGGAGCAAACTGAGGAATAGGCAAATGTATGTTTCATGGCAAATGAAGAACCTCTAATAGTAAGGTAAACTCCATACTTTATTCATCATATTCTGAATCTGAAAATGATTTTACTATAACTGAATTACATGAGCCTTTACTACAATCACTAAAGGAATTAAAAAGATTAAAAATGAAAAATAATGTGCTAAAGAAGGAACTAGTTGATAATATCAGAATATTAGAAAAATCAAAAAGTGAAATAAATGAACTAAAAAGGAAAAATACTGAATTAGAACTGCAAATTGATGAACTTGAGAAGAAATTGGATAATAAATGCTCAGAGAAAGACAATGATATTCTAGCAAATGAAAATATACTTTTAAAGAAAGATTTAAGTGAACAAAAAGAAAAGAATCTTAAGCAAAATATTATACTAATGAAATTCATTCAAAATCAAGAAAAACTAGATGCCATATTAGGAGCTCAAAGAACTATATTTGATAAGGTCAGATTAGGATACAATCTAAACCAAATACAAAAGAAGTTATATAAGTTCTTCATGTCAAATTCTAAGAAAGCTAAATTTGAGAGATGTCACACTTGTATAAAAATTGGACATAAGTCAGAAACATGCAAACTAAAAAACACATATTCAGACAACTCCAAAAATCTTAGGATAATTAATGGATACTGCACTTACTGCAAGAAGAATGGACATTCAATCTATGCATGCTGGTTTCTAAACTCCTCAAGAATAACCTTAAAATGGATTCCCAAAAATAAATCCAAAACTAACTCAGCTGGACCCAAAAAGATATGGGTACCAAAGACAAATGTGTGATTGTTCTTCACTACATGTGTGTTTAAAATCAAGAGAATCTCCAGACAAGTTTGTGTGGTATATAGATAGTGGATGCTTAAGACACATAACCAGAGATGCATAAAAATTCTCTTACCTTGAAAGCAAGAAAGGAGGAAAGGTTGTAAGTGGAGACAATTCAAAATGAAAAATCATCAAAATAGGTAATATAAGAGGTAAGTTCTCTGACTCTCAAATTCAGAATGTATTTCTTGTTTATAGACTGAGATTTAGCTTATTAAATCTTAGCCAATTGTGTAACAAAGATTATTTGGTATTGTTTGAATTTGATGCATGTTCTATCATTGTCAAATCCTCTGGCTCTATAAAATTTACTGATTACACGAGAGGAAACATATATGCAATTGATTTAGATCACTTAGAAACCTTAAATAAATCATGTTCAGTTACTGTAAACAAGAATTCATCATGGTTGTGGTACAGAAAATTAGGACATGCAAATATCAACACAATTTCAAAATTAATTAGAAGATATATTGTAAAAAGTTTATCGAAACTGAAATTTAAAAACGACAAATTGTGTGATGCATGTATGAAAGGAAAACAAGTCAAAACTTCTTTTAAATCGAAAATTGTGTGTCAACAGAAAATCCATTAGAACTTCTTCACATCGACTTGTTTGGACTAACTAGAACACAAAGTTTAAGTAGAAAACATTATGAGTTGTAATCATTGATGATTATTCTAGATTCACATGGGTTTTATTTCTTACCAAAAAGGAATAAACTAGTGAGTTATTCATAAAATTGTATAAGAAAATTCAAAATGAGAAGGGAATCTCCATTAAGAGTATTAGAAATGATCACGGCAAGAAATTTGAAAACAAAACTATAAATGATTTTTGCAGTCATTATGGTATTGACCATAATTTCTTAACTCGTAGGACACTTCAACAAAATTGGGTGATAGAAAAGAAAAATAGATCCCTCCAAGAAATGCCTAAGATAATGCTTTGTGAGAACAACCTATCTAAGTTCTTTTGGGCAGAAGCTGTAAACACTACCTGCTACATTTTGAATAGAGCTTAAATAAAACAAATCCTAAAGAAAACTCCTTATAAACTTTATAAAGGAAGGAAACAAAATATAACATACTTTAATGTGTTTGGGTGTAAATATTTTATCTTAACAATGGAAAAGAAGTATTAGGAAAATTTGATACCAAAAGTGATAAAAGAATTTTTCTAAGTTATTTCTTAGCAAGCAAAACTTATAGAATATATAACAAAAGAACCATGACAATGGAAAAATCAATTCATGTAAAGTTTGATGAAAAAAATGATTTTAATGAAAAAA
Source organism: Dillenia suffruticosa (assembly GCA_033439265.1). NCBI lineage: Eukaryota > Viridiplantae > Streptophyta > Magnoliopsida > Dilleniales > Dilleniaceae > Dillenia > Dillenia suffruticosa. Next base: position 9,527,174 of record JAVTVX010000027.1, read on the forward strand.
TATTGGAGATGAAGAAGTGTCTGAGAAGTTAAATGAGATAAGTTTGTGTGATGAAGCAAACAATCAAAAAGAAAAATCAAATGAACTCTTGGTGCAGGAGGAAAGAAATGAACAGTAGAAGCAAGGGATCAAATACTCTCAGATTAGAAAAGATGTAAATTCAGAAAACATAATTGGGAGCATTAGTTCAGGAGTTAAAAACCAGATATGCAATCAAAAATCAATGTGGGTATGTAACTTTTATCTCTTAAAATGAACCCAAAAATGTGGATGAAAGCTTAGGAGATGAATATTGGATAATGGCAATGCAAGATAAGTTAAATTAGTTTGAGAGAAATAAGGTATGAAATCTAGTTTCTAGACCTACGGATCAATCAGTGATTAGAACTAAATGAGTTTTTAAAAATAAACTTGATGAATTTGGCACAATCACAAAAAACAAGGCAAGATTAGTGGCAAAAAGTTACAGTCAAGAGTAAAGAATTGATTACGATAAAATTTATGTATCGGAAACAAGATTAGAAGTTATAAGAATATTGTTTGCCTTCTCTTATTTTATAAATTTTAAGATTTACCAAATGGATGTCAAAAGTGTATTTCTGAATGGTTATTTAAATAAGACAGTATATGTTTAACAACTTCAAGGATTTGAAGATCCAAAATGTCTTGAATATATGTACAAATTAACCAAAACCTTATATCAACTGGAGCAAACTCCTAGAGTTTGGTATGAAAAATTAAGTAACTTTTTGATAAAAAATGACTTTGAATGAGGGAAGATAAATACCACTCTATTTATCAAAATGAGAGATGATAATTTCTTGATTGTACAAATATATGCAGATTATATAATATTTAGATGGGCTAATATGAGAATGTGTGAGAAATTTGCAACCAAAATATAGGGAGAATTTAAAATGGGTATGATGGAAGAATTAAATTACTTCCTTGGACTGCAAATCAAACAATCAGAAGATGAAATCTTTATAAATCAATCAAAATATGCAAATAATTTAATTAAAAAATTTGAATTCAGTGACTGTAAGGGAAATACAACTCCAATGAACACAAACATTAAGTTAGACAAAAACGAAAATGGTAAATCAATTTGTCAAAAACTTTACAAAAATATGATTGGGTCTTTGCTGTACCTCACTACTTCAAGACTTGATATACAATTTAGTGTATGTTTTTGTATTAGATTTTAATCAGATTTTAAAGAATCCCACTTGATTGCGGTTAAAGGAATTTTCAGATATTTAAAGGCAACCACACATTTAGAACTTTGGTATGATAGAAACTTAAGCTTTCAATTGTACGGGTTCTGTGATGCTGACTTTGCCAGATATAAAGTGGAAAGAAAAAGTACAAGTGGTACTTGTCGATTCTTAAGAAACAGTTGGTATCATGGTCTTTCAAAAAGTAAAGTACTGTGGCATTGTCAACGACAGAAACTGAATATGTTTCAGTCAGACAATCCACAGCACAAATCCTTTGGATCAAACATCAAATGAAGGACTATGTGCTAGACTTTGATTGCATTCCTATCAAATGTGATAACACAAGTATAATAAATCTCACAAAAAACTTACTCACAAACCAAACATATATAAGTGAGACATCACTTCATTTGTGATCATGTTCTAAGAGTGAGATTGTTCTTGAATACATTAACACACAAAAATAAAATTACTGATATCCTCATCAAACTCTTAGATAAAAATAGATTTTGTAAACTGAGAATGGATTTAAGAATGATAGAATGAAGAAATAGAGAAGATAGGGCGAAAAACAGAGTATTGTTTTTCTGAGTAATAATTTTCAGGTCGACCTATTTATCAAAATATGTTAACAAATTTGAAAGTGTACAGAGACATGTCGACCTGATGAACGTTAGAGTTATAAATCGTGTCGACCTGATCACGAACCAATACTTGTAATAGAACTCAAAAGATGAAATATCGGCCTAACTTTAATGATGTCGACCTGAGTAGTAATAAGAAGGAAGGTCGATGCCTTTCTTAGTGTGTCGATCCGATTATTCAAAATTACCAAACATGTTGCTGTGTACTTAAACTTGTTGACCTGATACATGCCTAATGGAATACTAACAGTCGGCACATCAACCTGTCTAACCCTAAATCCCAAATTTCAAACTTCCATCTTTCACCCAAAACCTTAATCTCTCTGATTCGAAACCTTAACATCCAAATCGAAACCCTAATCCGCTCAATCCTTACCAAATTCAATCATTTATGGCTCCTAAGATGAAATGGCCATTAAAAAACCTACGGAACTCTCAAAACGACCTACCAAACTGATGGGAAAGGGCACCTCCTCTTCTGCGCAACCCTCGAAACCATCTTTCCTTCCTTCGCAAACATTCCCTCCATTCAGTACCTATGAGTTTTAGACAATAGAACAGAGTGAACTGTACGATAGGGTATTCTCAAAAAGAAAGGTGAACTATGGACCATTGATCGATTGAGAATTTTTAAAAAGAGTAAACTTTAAATATGAAGAATATCTTATTGAGGTATGTCATAATTCGCTTCTATACCCAAACAAATATATTCATGAAAAAGAAGTCGAACTGTTCTACAAATCACTATCGATGATCATTATGTATCCTATGTATTCAAAACTTTTGTGAATGGAAAGAAATTCAAAGTGACCCCTTGGAAGATTTGTGAATAAAGTGGTATTACTTGGGTCCCTTATGAAAAATGTGAACCCTACATGAAATCAAGCTATCTGGACAATGCTAGGTTGTTTATGATGATCAGAATCTAACTGTCACGCTCCGAATCGGGGTCATGAGCAGCCACCCGTTATCCTGAATGCAGATGTATTTTTACAAAAAATAGGGCAAAACCTCTCCATAAATCAGAGGTCTCCCATGTACAAATAAACCTATTTAAACCTATATAATTTAAAATCATCCTATAAATAAAATAAAATGGTCATTCCGGTCTCATAACAACCCACCAACCACAGCAGACATCTATAACAACGCTAGACTAAGTAAATTACCAACAGTTCTAACCACAGACCTCTACTGTCATGCCCAACTAGAGCATGAGTAGCCGTCACACTGAGCAGATGAAATATGAGAGTTTCGCAAAAAAATATATATAAATTATACAGTCAATCCCATAACAAATACACGGTCAATTATGGACCTCAAGGTCAAGATCTCACAAGGTCGAAAATAAGGTGCGGAGCTCATATTTTAACTTAATTTAAATCTCACCGTAAAAAAAACACTCAAATCTGCCAATAAGCTACCAAACCTCTAGAGCCCAAAGCGTCGTTCCAGCACAATAATCCTGTCTGAGGAGGAAAAGAAGAAAGTGAGTATCAAGGAAGATACCCAATAAGTGAGGGGATTAATCTCAAATACTAATAGTTTAGGTGAATATTGGAGTGTCAAATGATATTATTCATAACCAATAATTCAAATTTTGTAGTAAATCATGATAAGTTCGCTAACATGAACTCATTTAATCATTCACACGATAACATACATGTATGCATCCATTTAAAATCAAGTAGATCATAGAGCAAACCAAAAGGATCCTGGTAAAGGTCAACCATGACCAAGAATAGGCGAATCAGGGGTTTTATTATGCAAAGAGTTTTCAAAAGTGGCTCTCTACCCTGACGTTGGCCATGAGTTCGCTGGGGCTAGCTCATCATCGTGTATAGGACCCCGCCTGGTGCTAGACGGTGGCATCATACACGTCCTCCCCCTTACGTGGGTTCAACCGGCCATGCCTATAGCCGTTTGACATATGACGTTTGCGGATACCTCCTGCAAAAGCGTATCTGAGCAACCCGGTGCCTCTACAAACGCCCCTCGTAGCTACGAAATTTATTAAATAATGCCATATTATCATATCATCTCAAACTAATAGGCATCCAACCCACATAGTAAAATCATCTCATCATATTCTCAAAACAATTCAAATTCGTGTGTCAATATATTTCATCAAAATCATTTAAATTTAATAAACCAATGCAATGGCAGAATAGAAAACATTTCATTTCTCAAATCATGGCATAATTTCATTTCATTCCAAACATGGATGCATAATCGTAGAAAAAATAAGTACGACACTCCAATAATCACAAAATAGATTTGAATTCCAATTTTATACATCGAGACAATACATATCAAAAGTATGTTTTATTAAAAATACGATAAAATCATGATTTCACTATTTCATGCAAGAGATTAGGGTCCCATTCACATTTTTAGGGATGGTGGTTACTCCCTATTTTCCAAAATCAAACCAAATCGACTCCTTAAATCTCCAAGAAAGTCAACATAATCAGATTATCACAATTGTCATCAAATTTCTAATTATTCTTAGGGTTTATCATCTTCCCTAAGTTTGTATAAATCTTAATTCCTCAATATATAAATATACACCAATGTCATCTTAAAGGTATTGAAACCTAAATTTGATAAAATTTATTTCAAATGTTGAAGAGATCGCATTTCTCTCACCTAGAGTTTTCTCGGAGCGCATACCTTCATCCGAATGTTTCCTCGACCACTCCAAAATCTGCACTGCTACCTATCAAGACAAGATTTATTAGTTAGGTCATAAACACTTAAATTTGGATTAAAAACCAAAGTCAGTTACCTGCACAGAGGTTCGTGGGCTCGCGGGTCAGTAGGCTAGCAGGCTGCAGTGGGCTTCGCGGGCCGCAGTGGGCTCGCGGGCTCGTAGGCTGTCGTGGACTGGTGGGCTTGCGGGCTGGCATGCTCGTGGGCTGGTGCGTTCACGTGCTGGAGCGTATGCTCGCGAGCTGGATTGCAGTCGCGCACTCGCGGGTTGCATACGCTAGTGGGCTAGAGCGCGCTCGTGCGCAAGCACGCTCACGTTGTGGTACGCTCGGGTAGTCGCGCACTCGTGCTTGTGCTGTAGCGTGCTGGCAGAAGGTCGCACGCAGTGGTGCGCTCGCGCCAGGAGGATCGCACTTGCATGAGGAGGATCGCACTGCAGGCTGGCGAGGTTGCGAGCTGAGCCGTGTGCTCGCGCGAGGAGGATTGCGCTCACGGGGAGGCTGCGCTCACGAGAGAGAGGAGCAGTGGTGGAGAGAGATAGACGACGGAAGGTGGCGGAGAGAGAGCGGTGGGTTGCGGGAAGGGGAAGAGGCGGAGAGAGAGAGAGAGAGAGAGAGAGAGAGAGAGAGGGAAAAAAGAGAAAGAGATTATGGCTAAAAGCCCTAATCCAATTTGGGGGGTGCTGCGTTTTGGCCAAAACGCAGCACTTACCTCTTTCTTTTTTTTGTTTTTTTTTATTTTTTTTATTTTTAAGGTTCTATTTTTTTAACAAAATAGAATATACCTCAAATCGGAGATACAGATACTTTATATATACCAAAAATTTCGATTTAAAGCCCCCAAAAATAAAAAATCAAAATAAATAAAAATTTCTCTATATATATAATTGAGAAATATTTTATTTAATTCCTGAATAGGAGAACAATAGTACATACACCACAGTGTCGGTATTATATTTTCTAACCCCCTAAAAACAAGTTTCGTTCTCGAAAATAAAAGAGGACTAAATAGCAAATAAATGGGGGTACTGTCTCCTCATAACCTCCTCGGGCTCGCAGATCTCTTTCTTGATCTGGTCACTCCTCCACAAGACTCTGACGAACAAGACTTTCTTACTCCACAACCTCCTGACCTGTCGATCTATAATAGTTACGGGCTGAACGGAAGACTAAGGTTATCTCGTAACTCAGTAGGTGGAGGCTCAAGTACATGAGAAATATCGCCAAGTACTTCCTGAGTACTGAGACATGGAAAACGTCGTGAATACGGGATAGTTCATCTGACAGATCCAATTTGTATGCCACACATTTGACTCTCTTAAGGATACGGAAGAACCCAATATATCTGGGGCTAAATTTGCCCCGCTGCCTGAACCGTATAACTCCCTTCCAAGGAGATATCCCAAAAAAACCATATGCTTTCTGTCTATCCTGGGCGACTTTCATCCGCTCACGGATGACCTTTACTTTATTTTTCGTTTTCTCAATCAATTCAACACTGCTGAGATGTCGCTCTTCGATCTCATCCCAACATATCGGGGTGTGGCACTTTCTACCATACAGTGCCTCATACGGCGGCATCTCTATACTGGCCTAATAGTTGTTATTATATGTGAATTCGACCAGCGGAAGGTATCGATCCCAATTATCCCGGAAATCCATTACACATGTCCTCAGCATGTCCTCAAGGGTCTGAATGGTCCTCTCTGACTGACCATCTGTCTGCAGATGATAAGCCGTACTAAAATTCAGCCTTATGTCCATTGCCTCCTATAACTTGGGCCAAAACCTAGAATTGAACCTTGGGTCCCTGTCTGATACTATGGACATAGGAACACCATGCAGCCGGACTATCGTATCAATGTAAAGACGTGCCAAGGTCTCCAAAGGATAGTCGCTGCAAATAGGAAGAAAATGTGCAGACTTGGTGAGTCAATCTACAATCACCCAAATGACATCATGCTGTGATGAAGTCCGCAGTAGCCCTGTCACAAAATCCATAGTAATGTGATCCCACTTCCACTCAAGAATGGGTAAGGGCTGTAATGTACTAGCCGGCCGCTGATACTCAACCTTTACCTGTTGGTAAACTAAACATTTAGCTACAACATCCACGATTTCCCGTTTCATGCCAAGCCACCAATAACTATCCCGAATGGTTCGATACATCTTGGTACCACCCGGATGTAATGCATAAACGGAGGAGTGCGCCTCCTCGAGTATGGCCTTGCGGAGTTCTGAATCAGCAGGAATACAAACCTGCTCCTTAAATACTATCAAACCATCTCCTCTTATCCTGAAATCTTAGCCCTCAGCTTTGCAGACTCTATCCGCAATTCCCTAGAGCTCCTCATCTGTACCCTGGAGCTCTCTGATATGGTTGAACAAAGTCGGCCTGATCTCGAATTTGGCTAGTAAACCCCCCCTGATCATCAGTAGTCAAACTGACTCCTAAGACTCGAAATCCTACCAGACAAGAGAGGTTGCTTCCTCTGTGGATTGTGAGGATGACGTCGACTTCTGACTCAAGGCATCTGCTACAACATTCGCCTTGGCTGGATAATAGTCAATGATAAGATCATAATCTTTGAGAAGTTCTAACCATCTTCTTTGTCTCAAATTTAACTCTTTTTGGGTGAAAAGGTACTTTAAATTCCTGTGATCTATGAATACTATGCAGATCACCCACATAAAGATAATGCCGCCATATTTTCAATGCAAAGACTATGGCTGCCAACTCTAAATCATGTATTGGGTAGTTAACCTCGTATTTTTTCAGCTGTCGCGAGACATATGCAATAACCCGACCATCTTGTATCAGAACACAACCCAATCCCTGTCGGTTAGCATCACTGTATACTATATATTCCCGACTGCTAGTAGGAAGGGCTTAAATAGGAGCGGATATCAACCGTTGTTTGAATTCCTGAAAGCTCGTCTCACAACGGTCATTCCAAACAAACTTGACCCCCTTCCGGATCAATCTAAACAACGGAGCAGCTATTCAGGAGAACCCCTCTACAAATCTACGATAATACCTGGCCAAACCAAGCTACGAATCTCGGTAACTGTTTGTGACTGCTCCCACATCACTATAGCCTCAACCTTCCGCGGATTAATATAAATACCCTCCGCAGAGATAATGTGCCCCAAGAATCCAATTTGTCTCAACCAAAACACACATTTCGAGAATTTGACATATAGCTGTTTCTCACAGAGTATCTGCAATACCACCTGAAAGTGCTGAACATGATTTTCATCACTTCGTGAATATACCAAGATGTCATCGATGAATACGATGACTAACCGATCCAAGTAGTCGTGGAAAACCAATTCATCAGGTTCATAAAAGCAATTGGGGTATTAGTCAGCCCAAACGGCATGACAGAAACTCGTAATAGTCATATCGGGTGCGAAAAGCTGTCTTGGGCACATTTTTGACCCGAATTCTCAACTGATAATAATCCAAACGGAGATCAATTTTAGAGAAAATCGTAGCTCCCTATAGCTGATCAAACAAATCATCTATATGTGGTAGGGGATATCTGTTTTTTATGGTAGCTTCGTTCAACTGTCTGTAATCCACACAAAACCAACATGTACCATTTTTCTTCTTTACGAATAATACCGGAGCACCCCGGGTGACGTGTTAGGGCGTATAAACCCCTTGTCTAGAAGTTCTTGCAATTGAATCTTAAACTCTCTCAGTTCAACAGACGCCATTCTGTATGGCAGAATAGAAATAGGATTACTCCCCGATACTAGATCAATCTCGAAATCGAACTCCCGAACTAGTGGTAATCCGGGCAGCTCCTTGGGGAACACATTTAGAAAATCCTGCACCACAAGGACCTCTTCAAGTCCCGGTCCCTCAACGGTGGTGTCAACAACATAAGCCAGATAAGCTGTACTACCACGGCGTACCAAGCGTCTGGCTTTCATAACAGATATAATATAGCGAGACAATACTCGTCTCTCACCCCGGAACACTAATGGTGGCTGCCCGGACTTCCGAAACTCAACCTCCATGAAACAATCCACGAAATCCCGGTATAAATTCAACCAATCCATCCCTAGGATGGTATCAAAATCCGTGATAGGGAGCGGAATTAGATCTGCGTCTAATACTGCCTCCCAATACCGACCTCACAGCCCTTGTAGACTGTATCTCGAATGATATGCTTGTCAAGAGCAATGACTACCATAATCTTTTCATCAAGTGGCGAGAGAGGTTTATCAGGATGGCGAGCGAACGTATCGTTCGCATATGAAAAATTTGACTCGGTATCTATAAAAATATAGGCATCGATACCAAATATCCTCATGATTCCTGAATGTGAGGAAGGAAAGAGATTAAAGCTATTTAAAATGCAAAGAAAAATAGACAAATTCATATATATATATATATATATATCAAACTAGTTAAGTTTCAAAAACTTTAACTAGTTAAAAATATACATCGAAATCATGATATACAAAAAGCTCATACATAAAGTAAAACAAAAAATACTACACCGAGGGATCTGTGGGAGGATTACCCATAATAACATTGGGGTTTGCCTGTACGTCCTCCTATGTCATCGTAAACACATGAGTTTGGGCCCTAGGCTGCTGTCGTGATGGTCTTGGCACTGTATTACTCCCGGCTGCAGTCTGAAAAATGATAAGACTTGAGTGCGTAGGTGCCCTCTGCTGGCCTGTGCTAGAAGTACTAGTACGACTATGCAGAATCGCCTCCTCGACCTAAATCTGGGCAGACACTCCTAATATGACCTTGCTTCCCACACTGGAAGCAAGTAACTGGCGCTTTACATGCCCCAAAGGCATGGTGGCTGCCGCATCTATGGCAGAAAGGCTATCTCTATGTTGTAGATTGTGTAGAGACATTAGGGGTTGGTACCCCAAAACCCTGCGGTCGAGATCCCTGTCCCAGTCCTGTTGGTCTGAAGCTAGAAGAATCTTTGGGATGTCCGAAATCTCTACCCCTCTTCGAAGACTGTCCACCCGGTGACCTAGTCTTCCTCTTCTAGTGATTTTCTCTTTATCTAGTCTCAGCTCAGACGATCTCCTCTGCCCGATATGCTGAATCAATCACCTCTGATAATGTAAAAGAGGGAGTCACCGTCATATAATTTCTGATACTCAATTGGAGGCCATCTTCAAACTTAAACGTCAACTGAGTCGGTGTAGCCATATCGGGAACGAACGCTGTTAGTCGTCTGAGCTCATTCTCGTACTCTGAAACTGACCTCGTCCCCTGGCATAAGTGTAAGAATTTCGTCGTCATCCGATTCTGTTGGAACGGGGTGAAGTACCTGCGGTCGAACACTCGTAAAAAGTCCTCCCACCGCAGAGTCTGTGTAGCACTGTCTCGGAGAGCCTCCCACCACGAGAGGGTATCTTCGTCGAGGAGTCTCTCAACAACTCTCAATCTGAGCTCCTCTGACAACACCAAATCCATAAGGATCCTACGAGTCCTGTTAATCCAGTATTTTACAGCTACGGTATCACTGAATCCTGAAAAGTCTGTGTGTCTAAGCTGTCGAGACTCTTTCACCAACTGAGTGAGCTCGTGGATGTGCCTCAAAGTAGCCGACGTCTCATTGGTTGGAGTAGAAGTAGAAGGACCAACCACCGAAGGAGGAATCAGTGCTGTAAGGGCAGGTATGGACGCAGGTGCGATCGCTGGAGTCTGTAGTGGAGGTGGTGGCATCTGCGCCCCATATCTACTGTACTACTCCTGCCACTGCCTCAAGACATCGAGTGGTGGTGGAAAAATCTCGGCTATACTAGCCGGTGGAGGTACTGGGTGTGGTGAGTAGAAGAAGCACCCTCTGGTACTCGTGGAGCCTCAAGTGTCCTAAAAGCCTCAGGCACTGAGGGACTTTCCGGTGGTGCACCACACCCACCACGTCTAGGCAGCATAATTCTGCAAAGTGAGCACCATTTCATTAGATAAAAGCAAAGATTAAGGTACAGCCAACCATGCTAAGTAAATCATGTACAAATAAACTTGTTTAAACATGTATAATTTAAAATTATCATGTAAATAAAATAAAATGGTCATTCCGGCCTCACAACAACCCACCAACCATAGCAGACATCCAGAACAACGCCAGACTAAGTAAATTACGAACAGTCATAACCACAAATATCTACTGTCATGCCCAACTAAAGCATGAGCAGCCGCCATACTGAGTAGGCCTAAGTTTTATACAATTTACAACAAATTTTCTCAAGTTGACATTCAAACATTACAATTTACCTCAATGCAAATGAAATATGAGAATTTCACAAATAAATGTACATAAATTATACAATCAATCCCATAATAAATACACGGTCAACTACGGATCTCAAGGTCAAGACCTCACATGGTTGAAAATAAGGTGTGGAGCTCATATCTCAACTTAATTTAAATCTCACCATAAAAAAAATACTCAAATCTGCCAATGAGCTACCAAACCTCTAGAGTCCGAAACATCGCTCTAGCACAATAATCGTGTCTGAGGAGGAAAAGAAGAGGGGTGAGTATCAAGGAAGAAACCTAGTGAGTAAGAGGATTAATCTCAAGTACTAATAGTGTAGGTGAATATTGGAGTGTCAAATGATATCATTCATAACCAATAATTCAAATTTTACAATAAATCATGATATGTTAGCTAAAATGAACTCATTTAATCATTCACACGATAACATATATATATGCATCTATTTAAAATCAAGTAGATTATAGAGCAAACCAAAAGGATCCTGGCAAAGGTCAACCATGACTAAAAACAGGCGTATCGGGGGTTTTATTATGCAAAAAGTTTTCAAAAGTGGCTCTCTACCCCGATGTTGGCCATGAATTCGCTGGAGTTAACTCATCATCGTGTATAGGACCCCGCTCGGTGCTAGACGGTGGCGTCACACACGTCCTCCCCCTTACGTGGGTTCTAGCTGCCGCGCCTATAGCCATTAGACATATGACGTTTGTGGATACCTCCTACAGAAGCGTATCCAGGTAACCCGGTATTTCTACAAATGTCCTTCGTAGCTACGGAATTTATTAAATAATGTCATATCATCATATCATCTCAAGATAGTAGGCATCCAACCTATATAACCAAATCATCTCATCATATTCTCAAAACAATTCAAATCCATGTGCCAATATATTTCATCAAAATCATTTAAATTCAACAAACCAATGCAATGGTAGAATAGAAAATATTTCATTTCTCAAATCATGGCACAATTTTATTTCATTTCAAATATGGATGCATAATCATAGAAAACATAAGTACGACACTCTAATAATCACAAAACAGATTTAAATTCCAATTTCATACGTCGAGACAATGCATATCAAAAGTATGTTTTATTAAAAATACTATAAAATCATGGTTTCACTATTTCATGCAAGAGATTAGGGTACCACTCACATTCTTAGGGAAGGTGATCACTCCCTATTTTTCAAAATCAAACCAAATTGACTTCTCGAATCTCCAAGAAAGTTAACATAATCAGGTGCGCTCACGTTGTGGTACGCTCGGGCAGTCACGCGCTCATGCTTGTACTGTAGCACACTGGCAGAAGGTCGCGCGCAGTGGCGCACTCACGCGAGGAGGATCGCACTCGCACGAGGAGGATCGCACTGCAGGCTGGTGAGCTCTCGAGCTGAGGTGCACGCTCGCGCATGGAGGATCACGCTCGCGGGGAGGCTACACTCGCGGAAGGGAGGAGCAGTGGTGGAGAGAGAGTGGCGGCGGTGGGTGGCGGAGAGAGAATAGTGGGTCACAGGAAGGGGAAGAGGCGGAGAGATATATATATATAGGAAGAGAGAGAGAGAGAGGGAAAAAGAGAAAGAGATTAGGGCTAAAAACCCTAATCCGATTTGGGAGGTGCTGCGTTTTGGCCAAAACGTAGTACTTCCCTCTTCCCTTTTTTTGTTTTTTGTTTTTTTGTTTTTTTGTTTTATTGTTTTTTTGTTTTGTTTTAAGTTTTCAATATTTTTTAACAAAATAGGATATGCCTCAAGTCAGAAATATGGATACTTTATATATACCAAAAATTTCGATTTAAAGCCGTCAAAAATAAAAAATCAAAATAAATAAAAATTTCTCTATATATATAATTGAAAAATATTTTATTTAATTACTGAACATAAGTACAATAGTACGTACACCACAGTGTCGGTGTTACACTAACTGCGGTGAATACTAGTGCTACTGTGCTTGATTTTCATGAAAGAATTTTGCATCTGATAGTTAGTTATATACTAAGACCAAGAGAGAGCAATTATACTACAATTTCAAAGAAGGATTTTTGGTTAATGGTCTGTATTATCTGTGAAAAGAACCCTGGCTTCCATTATATTGTTCCATACTTTATGATCACAGCACAGAGATCTGAAAGCTCCTTGTTGTCATATGCTAGTATGATCACTGATATCTTTTAAAGAATAGGGTAGATATTGAAAAGGATACAATCATTGAGTTAAGTAAGAAGAATACAATCAATGCATCATCAATGTTGAGAACAAAATGGATGTGCAATAGTGAAGGAAAATGGTTGAGAAAAAAAGAAAGAATAGGCAAGAGACAGGTTGAAGAGATTGAAGCTGAGGTTGATGAGGAAACTGAAGGTGTTCCGAGAAAGGAAAGGAGGACTGAAGAAGGGGAACTCTCTAGCATTTAACCAATCACACTTCAAATGATTTCGGATAAGTTGGAACATATAGATAGAAGGCAAACCATGATTGGTCAAATAAGTTACTTTAATAGGATGGAACTTTGCAGTATGCAAGAAAAGTTGGATGCTTTGATGAAGGAAAAGGGGAAGCTAAAGAAGGATCCCAAACCATCGAAATCCTTCTAGTTTAGGAGTTTGTTTCTCTTTTCTATTATCTGACCTTGTTTTCTAACTTTCTGAACTATGGCTGTGATTTTTCTAGTTATGATTAATGTTCATTGCATTTAATAGTTATTTCTCTTTTGCAAATGAACAAAAGCATAAGCCTTCTGTGATGTATACATGCTGGTTACGATCAATGTGAATTGAGTGTGAATTGAACTAAATGTGCATGTTGAATGTAAATAGGCTAAAGTATGGTTTTGTTGCTGAATCTAAAGATAATCTAAATCTGAATCTGACTCTGATGTATGCTGTGAACTAGGCTGTGGTACGCTATAACCTAATTTGCATGTTGGGTTTGAAGTGTTGTTTGGAGATAATCTGGTTTTGTTGATGACAAAAAGTGGAAGAAATGTATTGTGTATGTGTTGTTTGCTGCTATGTGATGCTGTATATGTATGTGTTGTTTGCTGCTATGTGATGTTGTATATGTATGTGTTGTTTGCTAAATAGAAAAATATATGTGTGCTGGGGATAAGTTGTCTGAGTATGTGCCAAATGTGCAAAAATGAATGTGTCAGAGTATAGCATGTACTGATGCATATGTGGTGCTGTTGTACAAGCATGTGTGGAAGTGTTGAATGTTTAAGTGTATGTTTGAATGATAAGTGTATGCTCTAAGTGTGTATGAAATATGTACTAAGTATACCGAACCTAAGCTGAACTATTAATAGTTAATGTGTGGATATTAAGTTAGGCAAATGCATGAGCATGTAATATGCTATTGTTAAATATACTGATATACTGGTATGTGTGCTGAAATGTGCTAAGTATGAGCAAAATATGCTGGCATGCTAAAATAAAGAGCACTTAAACACAAATGTCTAGAAACTAGGATTTAAATTGACTAAGTAAGATAGATTGAACACTATAAGTTTTGTCATTATCAAAAAGGAAGAGAATATTGACCTAGTAGAGTTTTGATGATGGTAAATTGAAAGAAAGAAAAACAGAAAATTAGTCAAAAAATTCAGAAGTTTGACATTCATGTCGACCTGGTTAATAAACACATCGACCTGCATAGCAGGTCTACCAATTGCAAGTACTGTGTCTATCAATTCATGATATTCACATATACATATCGACCCGTTTGTCATTCTTGTCGACCTGAATTAAATGATTTCTATAGAAACAAATGTTTGAATACTTCGACTCACACAAGCACATATCGACCGGAACAATGAATGTCATTTAGATCAGACATTTCAACACATCGACCCGAGCATAAATCTTGTCGACATAAAACTATAGGAATAATGACACATCGACCAATTCACCTCAGCACATCAACCAATTCCATTTGTGAATAGTGACACATCAACCTGTTTTGTAAGAACACATCAACCTATTTTACAACACAACAATTTGAATAGTGTCGTGTCCATCAATTTCAAATATCATGTTGACCAATTTCATAAATGAACAGGAACACATCAACCTGCATGGACAACACATCAACCTGTTGATGCCTTTCTTTGAAATACATACATCAACCCGTCACTATATTTGTCAACTTGGCCCAAATACATTAATCAATTCATCTCATCTTGTCGACCAATTTAACTAATGAATAGTGACACATTAACCCATGATCAACACATGTCGACATGTCAATTGTTGTCTCTGAAATATACACATCGACCCATTAAAATACTTGTCGACCTGCTAAAACAAATCGACCAATTTATTTGTCTAAGTCTATCAATTTTCATCTGCATAGTAATATATCGATGTATGCTAACAGACCATTCGACCTAATATTTGTTTATTCATTAAAACACACATTGACCTGCTTTCTACCTTGTCGACATAACATATACACAACAACTAATTGACAAGCACATTTCGACCAATTCTCTACCAGAATAGGAACATGTCGATGCATTAAAATGATTTGTCGACCTACTCCTCATTTAGTCTGACATATCACACATCGACATGGCTGAAGACTTGTCGACACACATGTACCATCGAGCCAATTCAAAATCACATGTCCACCAATTTTTTTTAGCACAATTCCCTGTCGACCCAAATAACCTCTTGTCGACCTGTTCACATAGAAATACACTAGAAATGGTTCAAATTTAGGTCGATATCCATATTAAACTTGTTGATCTGCGTGTGTCAGAAACCAGATCTGGGAAACTAATTTGAACTTAACGGACGTCTTATTTCTTCGATTTCTGAAATGTTTCTTTTTCTATTAAAGCTAACGTTCAAATGTAGCACAAATAAGTTCTGATTGGCTTGTTTAAAAGAGGCACCAAAAAAAGAAATGGAGATTCAATACGAACGAAGGAATAGTTGTAGTGCCTAACGTTCAGATGCAACAACTACTACCAACCCTCAACGGATCTATTCAATATCTCAATAAATACTAAGAAGCAAAAAATATAGAGAATTACGACATGACATGACAAAACACGAAACGAGACAAGACTTGAATACGATATTGAATACTCCAAAAAATTTTCACTGCGCACTTGAAATTTCCATTTGTCTTAGTCTCTGTTATTTTTCCATACTGTCAATTCTAAAGAAAACTAGCCTCAATTCTTGACATTTATTTTATAGATAAATACGAGTGTTAAAGATTAAGGAGTAAGTATTACTATCTTAAGTCTAAGTGAAATCAAATTCAATCTGATTGAGATTGAATTATGGTATTCAGACGAAACACTATATAAGGTCGAACTTGAATCTGTAATCAAGTTTGTAATCTAAACATTTAGTGAAAAATCCAGGGGAGATTGAGAGTGGACGTACACCGATTTTGATGGAACCACTATAAAAATTCTCTGTATCCACTTTCATGTAATTTTCATTTATTGTTATCTTGCCTTAAATTTTCAAAAAGTCATAAAAAATCCATATTCAACTATTTACTCATCCCTTTTAGTTGAATAACACAGTCTTTTTCGAGTATTTTGAAAATTATTAGCTATAAAATATGAGAAAATAAATAAATAAACGATGAAACTCAAAATGTTTATAATTAATACTTCATTTTGATGTATTACCAAATGTAGCGTTCTGCAAGGTAAAGGTTCATTCTGCATTCGGGTACTTATCAACATGTGTTCATGGAGGTTCATCGGATGATTTCATAATTCTGATTCTCTTAATTTTTTCTCTTTCTTGAGACATGTTTCTAACACAAAAATTAAATACCTATAACATATATTAGTTTGACATAAGCAAACATGTAAAATGAATAATGAATGAAATATGAAATATAACTTAAAAAGGGGAGAATAGGTTGTATGATAATTTTTCGACTATTTGGATGTTTTTTAGTTTATTGAGAATGAAGGTGAGATGTAAGAGGTGAAAAAAGAAATAAAATAGAGCATGTACTGAAGATAAAAATAGAAATAGAGTACACGAAATTTTTATGATAGTTCCATCAAATTTGGTATATATCCACTCTCAAACAATCTCCTAGATCTTCCACTATTTTTTTAAATAGTACAACTCATACAAGTGAAATCTTTACAAGTATTTCATCTCGAAATACTCACAACCTTACCGTTGTGTCTCTTTTCAAACCCTAGACTGAGAAACCTGAGATCATTGGTTCAAACAAATGGTTAAAGTACTCGCCATCCTCATAAGCAAGTGAGTCAAACCAGAGATCATTGGTTTAATCCTAAAGCTTTGCGGGTCGTTCGCTTGAGCTTTCAGCTAGCTGCTTCTGCTCGAATCAGCTACTAGAGCCAAGTGAGTTGGCTACTTAGGCTCATGGTCAACTGTTAGAACTTAGCAGGTTAGCCGATTGAGCTTGGCGGTTGGCCGCTTGAGTGCACTATACGATCATGCGCTCGCAGTCGACCTTCGCACGAGTACTCGTGGTCAACCGCATGAGCACTCGTGCTCAGTGGCTCAAGAGCTATGGGCCAACCGTAAGAGCTCATGGTTGACCTCATGTGCTCTGCAAGCCAACTGCATGATCTCTCGGTTGGCCGCTTGAGCACTGCGAACCAATGGCATGTGCTCGTATTCAACCGACGGAGTTCAGCAGGTCAGCCACTGAACTTCTGCATGTCAGTTGTGTGGCATGTGCGGTTGTTTATTTATTTTTATGGGTTTGTCATTCGGAAGTTAATTCAGCCCAATTTTCATATTATTTCCAGAACATTTCCAAACTTAATTTTCACTTAAATTTTCTTATTTTGATCATCATCAAAACGTAATTTTGTCAACAGTCTCCCCTTTTATGATAATAAAATATTTTAGAATTTGGAATTTACTTCTCAATTTGTAGTCTCATGTCTAACTAGTTCTACTCAACAACTAACTTCTCCTTAATTTGTATTCTCCTGTCTAACTAGTTCTACTCAACCATCATACACTTCTCTCCCTTTTTGTCATCAACAAATTAGAGGTTTAGTCCATCACTAAGGTTGCCTATGTTCTGTTGTATAATCTCTCCCCCTTTTCATCATCAACAGAAAGAGTTTGATACTATTTAAACTATAAAGGCAAAAAAAGAACGAAGATCAATGTCATTGACCTAATCAAGGAATCCAATCATTACGAAACTCCCCATAAATCTATGCACATTTCTTCACATTTTTGTTATAAATCAAATCCTACTTCTTTCCTAAGTCTCTTATAATTCAAACAACAATCAGCACCTATAACAGTTAAGTAATTATGATTTGTCTGATTGTTGAGAAATGTGGTGATTTCTGAGATAATTTGGGAGGGAGTTAAGTCTACGGGATCCTCATAGTTTAACATTTTACTTGATCCTCTAGCTAGGGAAGTAATAAACTCTCAATCCTATTGAGTTAATCTTGCATGTGAGAGACTCTGGCTAGTTATATTTATAATGTAATCCTTTGAGAATCTGGCTTCCAATGCTTATTCTCCCCCTTTCTTTATACTATTATGACTAGCATTCTTCTTTTTCCTTTATAATTCTTCCCTTTTATATCCTTTTTTCATATTTTGGTTAATATCAGTTTAGTCTTACTGAGGGAAGATGCTCTAATAGAGAATTTAAGGTTTAGTTCTAATCATATTTTCCAGCTACAATTTGATGACATTGAAGATATGATATTGGTAATCAAGGAAGGGAAAGGTGACACTTTTGGTTCTATTCCTATCTTTCTTCCTTGTATTATACAAGCCATTATTTAAAAAGAATCTTCTCTATTCTAACTCTCAAGGCATGTATCCTAATCCCCCTTTATGAGTGTACACAGGATGACTAATATTGAGGTAGTTCAATCTGCTCAGGGGTTCTAGTGCTGGGCTTTCCAACTTCTTTCCTATTTTCTCTTCTTTTTCTTTTTCTCCAAATTCCATAATCTTTTACCTATTTTGCTTTGATTGCTGAGAAAGTTCTAATGTCATTTTTCATTTTTAGTTTCATTGCTACCTCTTTCTTTACATTAATTCCATTGGCAAAAAAAATTCAAAGATCAAGGAGTAAAAAGGAATTCAGGATTGAGACTTTGTTCTCTTCTCTCATTATTATATTGTTATTTAGAAATCTTTCTAAATGAATTCCTTTAAAACTGTCTTTCATTTATTCGTAGAGAGTCATGCTATCTACAAACTAGGATTTTTGGACACTATATTTTTGCATTTGCTAAGTATTCCTCTTCCATGAGTTTTGTAGAAAACTCAACTACAATAAAAGGCTCAGGGATAGTAGAAATGAGGACAGGAGATGGAATAGTGAATGGAGCAGGAGGGAAGATGAAAAGGACATTAGGTAATTGTATTAGAGGTTCCTCACTATCATCGCTTGAACTCTCACTTTTTTTAGGTCAAATTTTTGCTTTTTAGTGAGTTTCTAACCCATTTTGCTCGATTTCTTTAAGATGTTTGCATTTTGCTTTTCAATTATTTTAATTCTCTCCTAATAGATCATGTAATGAATTATCAATGCTCCCCCTAAAAGAGTAACTATTTGCCCTAGGTGAGTGTCATTGAGCCTATGTATAGTAGGTGATACTCCCCTAAAACTAAGTCTGAATGTGTTAGACAATCATGAATAATCATTGGATAGATGTAGTAAACTATCAGTATGAATATGAGCGTACGATTCATCAAGGACATAGATTGTAAGTTTTAAAATTGTAAAATACCAGTACATCAAAGTATCTAATTCATTTGGTCATGTGAAATCAAACTTAAAACAAGTTTGAAGAACATCAAATTCAATAGTTTACAATTCAAACCCGTTTCAACAATATTTAGATATCATCAAAACATAAGCATTTCTGAGAAGGATGCATTTAGACAATTCTATTGGCCTTCCATCATTACTTATTTGTTGAATATCTATCCTCCAGAATATTCAACTTTGTTTCTACTTTGACAAACCTTTCTTCTAGACAGGATAACTCATTTTGGAGTTGAAAATTTTCATTGTCTAGATCTTCATCATCCAATGGTTGAAGTGGGGTTTGATTTGATGTTTGAGGAGCATTTTGTGGAATTGAGAGTTGCTAAGATTGCGTAGTTCAAGAATTTCACAGTTTTCAAAGAGAGGAAACTCCAATTCTAAGAGTTTGATCGGGTTCAACACCTTTTTTCTTTAGATATGTCCACTCCATAACTAAAGATGATTTTTAAGATTAATGGAGCATATGCATGATTTCCCCTTTTTACTATTTCTATTTCTATCAATTTCAGAGGTATTAAAAAATAAAGTCTTGGATTTTTGTACTTCATAAGTACTTCATAAGACATGCCATAAGTAGATAATATATATTGAAATAAATAATAACAGTTACTATATATTAGAGTAATATATTACTGTGCATTATTAACATTACATTTATGTACTATTACATATATATATATATAATATATAATAATTAATATTATAATTATTTTGTTCTATTATATGATATTACAACTATATTACTATATATTACTGTAATATTATATTATATTTATAAATTATATTTATATAGGTAATATTTTGTAATAGATAGTACCAGTTACTATTATATTACTATATATTAGAGTAATATATTACTAACATTAGTAACATTACGCTTATGTACTATTACATATATATATATATATATATATAAAAAATATCTAATAAGTAATATTATTATTACTTTACATTATATTATATTTATCAATAATTATTTAATTATGAATTAAAATAATGTATTATTAGTAATATATTTGTAATAATACTAATTTAAATATCAAGGGAAAAATATTTGTTAAAAATTTTTTAGTGAAATTAATTTTATTTTTTTGGCAAGAAAAATAAAAAAACTTAACTTGCATTTGGAAAAGTAAAGAAGCTTGCTTCGATGAGTGGGAAAGTCGTATAGAAACAATTGTATAGGCAACAAATGTGCAGGTTGCCGTGTAAAAAGGTTGTGCAGCTGCCACAAAGAAAGAAATAAAATGTGCTGCAGCTGCAATCATGTGCACTAGTTTGACAACCAAACACCAATGGAACAAATAAGACGAAAACAAAGCAAAGGAAGTTAAGTTATTACAAAGTTATCACAATACAAGTCGATGTAAGTTCCACATGCTCTCTGACAAGTCAGAACAACTATCACAACATAATTAATAACAATTAAAAAAAAAAAAAGAAACACACCCATTAAATCCTATTAAACACTCCCAACTTCTTACCACCCTCTCACTATTTATTGCTTATCACCCTCACTCTTATTCTGGATTCATATTACACACACAATCTCCTCTCTCTCTCACAACACAAAAAATCTCAAATCTGCGGCTCTCCTCTTCTTCTTCTTCTTCCTCCCACCAAATCACCAAAAATCTCAAATCTGTCTCTCGGCTCTCCTCTTCTTGTTCTTCCTCTTCTGACCAAATAACACATTGTTACTTTTGTAATCTCAAATATACTCTCAAATCATAGAGTTGGCGTATTCTCGAAAAGGGAAAGGGGTTATGATTGAACCAAAAAATTATAACAGCAAATACTTTTCTCTATTTAGTAAAAGCAAAATATTTCAGGAGGTATTTTCTGATAGAAATGTTACTCATGATCGTCTAATTGATTGGAATTATTTGGATAATATAGGTTTTATGCACGCAAATTTTGTAAAACACATCTGTCCTTCTTGACTTGTTAATCCAATTAAAAAGGTTTATGAGACTGCTGTTAGAGTTTTTTATAATAATACTGAAAAAATTCATAGTGAGCATAATATTGTTATTGATGGTAAAAATATATCATGTACTTTTGAAAGTTATTTTGATGGACAAAAAATATACGTGAATCTGATAATGATCTGTAGTGAGGGTGGTATTCAGTGGGATGAGTACAAAGAATGTACTCAGTATTTGCAAAGTGACATATTAATGGATGGTCAAATAGTTTTTGATGATTACAGGTTAGAGAGTTTTAGTACAAATGCTACAGATTTAAATTTTCATGCAAGAATTCTTCACTTCTTAGTAATTCATGTTATCAAGCGCCGTGCAGAAAATTATTCGTCTATTACTCGTGATAATTTTTAATTAATGATACGGATTATAGAAAGAAAAAATCCAAATTTGCATTTTTTGATTCCTCACTTTATAATAGCCACTAGACGTTCTTCAAATAATTTGACATATTACATCATGGTTAGGGGAATTTTAAAAGTGAAGGAATAAATTTAAGGAAAGAAAACCATTTGCAAATAAGTATTACAAATTCCATAAATGAGAGAACGTTATGTAAAGTTCTTGGAATTTTAAAGATGGTATTTGGATTATTGTTAAAAGAAGAGGTGTAGAATATGATCCACCACAGGCAGAAGTAGAGGCAGAAGAGGAAGAAGCAGAGCCAGAGATTGTGAATGAAACTGAGAATAATAGATGGACTAAACTGATTTAATCTAATAACAATCTTGAAATAGGGTTTACGGATGTTATTGATGATAAATTTGGTGAAATTCAGAGGGGAATAGAAGAATTTCGGGCAGAAATAGCAGAAGTTCGAAAGGAAATTGGTGAAATGAAACAGAGTTTTGGTCAATTTAAGCAACAAAATGACCAATTCTAGCAACGAAGTAAGAGCAGTGTAAAGAAATTTTATTAGAGTTGAAAATAAGTAATGTTGTAAGGAAAAATTCGAATTTTATTATGTCTATAAGAGATTGTGTCATAACTTTTGGAGCTGCACCTTTTTCCTCTTCTACACCTCATCCTCATTCGAGTTCATCTACTTATCCGTTTGTGATCCGACCATTTGGTTCTCTTCCGAGATCTTTATTTTCTCCTGGGCATAATCCTTTTCATATTCCCACATCTGCATCTGCACCTACTACAGCTGCTCCATCCTCTCCTACTCTACCACCATCCTCTGCTCCATCTTCTCCTACTCTAGCTCCTCCACCATCCCCATCCTCTTCTCCTGCTACTGCAATTGGATCCTCTGCTGCAAGTCCCGTCCCTTTCTCGTCAAGCGAAAGATTTAGACCCAAAGTTCAATTTCCATAATTTTCACTTATTTCATTTGTATTTGAGTATAATTCTATGTTTTTTTATTTGTTTCTTTAATTTGCTTGAATATGTACCGATGAATATGTATAAATGAAAATTGATGTATGAATGTATTTCCGTAATTTCCATATTTTTTCATTTTTTTATTTGTATTTAATTATAATTCTATGTTTTTTTGATTTGTTTTTTTTTAATTCACTTGAATATGTACGATTATATATGATGAATACATATGAATGAAAAAATATGTATGAATGTATGAACGATTAAATGATGCAAATTTTTTTATTCAATTTTTTCCATTTTGAATGCAAATATTTTCCCGGCAGATGCCTGCGCGGCTTAGCCGCGAGTGCCCCTGCTGCCTAATCACGTGGGCAAGCGAGCGCAGGCGCATGCGTGCAGATGCCTATGCGGCCCAACCGCGTATGCCCCTACGCATGTGCCTTTGCGGCCCAACCGCGTATGCCGTTGCGGCCTAATTGCATAGGCAACGCATGCCCTGGGCCAAACCCCGTGCGAAGGATGCTGCCCATGTCTCCTAGCTCTAACCTGCATTTGTGCCGGTGATTCATGAGACACCGCCTCGCCTGTAATTTAAAATAATAATATTATTAATTTAAATAACAAAATAATAATATCATTATTATTAATTTATATGATATAATGATATGAAATTATTAAATTATTTTACAAATTTTATTATATACAATTTGTATTTAAATTAAATTATTAATTTTTCATTTATAACTTTTTTATTATGAGTAACTAATTTTGCATCAAATAAAGTAACACAAACATATATTATATCAATCGTCTTCCTCCCACTTCCTCCTCCTCTTTCTTCTTCTTTGGCACCATTTCTTGGCTCTAAAAGTTTGGTAATACTAATACGTATTTGTTTTGTTGTATATTTAGATTAGGCGCCACAAAAAAAAATGTTCCCCTATTTATTAATCTTTTTCTTTCTACCATTCTCTCTTTATTTCATTTATTTCTCTCTTCTCATTTTTCATTTATTTCTCCAATTGGATTTTGCAATGGACAAGATGTGGATGTATTGTAAATCAAGGGCAAGTGATGACTATATTAGTGGAGTTAATGCATTTCTTGAATTTACATATGCAAATATTCAATCTATCGATGGCAAGATATCATGTTCCTGTGTAAAATGTTTCAACATTTTTAGA
Source organism: Dillenia suffruticosa (assembly GCA_033439265.1). Lineage (NCBI taxonomy): Eukaryota > Viridiplantae > Streptophyta > Magnoliopsida > Dilleniales > Dilleniaceae > Dillenia > Dillenia suffruticosa. The sequence goes on from JAVTVX010000027.1 coordinate 9,551,287, forward strand.
TTTCCTACACATACCATTTTCAGTCACTTGTTACGTTATGGGTTTTAACGTGATTATGATAATTGGATATATCATTGGGAGAATAAGGAAAAATCCACATCTCATAATCTCATACATCCAACTTAGATGATAATCTTTTTTTGACCATGATATGTTTAATATGTTACATGATGTATTTACACATTTACCATCCAAACCAACCTCTCATCCATCTGAACCAACCTCTTATCTATCTAAGGTGGATGCATCAACTTCAACTTCACATTCACCTTCAATTTCAGATAAGTTTATTGAATTACTTGAGAAAGCCAAAAAACCGATATATCCAAAATCCAAATATACCATGCTGGTAACTATTGTGCACTTATATCATTTAAAGTGTTTATGTGGATGGACCAATAAATCTTTTTCATTACTCTTAGAGTTTTTAGGAGAAATGTTATCCGAAGAAAATATATTGCCAAATAGTTACCATGAAGTGAAAAAAACTATATCAGCTTTAGGGTTGAGATATGAAAAAATACATGATTATTCTAATGATTGTATGTTGTATCGGAAACATAGAGTTAAAGATAATGCATGTTATGTCTATGGTGTTTCTGGATGGAAACCAAATGGAGATGAAAAAAAATCTATCCAAATATTGAGATGGTTTCCTTTGATTTTTAGATTGCAAAGACTATTTATGTGTACAAACTGCTTCTTTGATGAGATGGTATCATGATAAGAGAACAAAAGATAGACTTCTAAGACAACCAGCTGATGCTCCTGCATGGAAAGAGTTTGATACCCTATACCCTAATTTCTCTTCTGATCTGAGAAATATTCGATTAGGGTTAGCAGCAGATGGGTTTAATCCATTTAAAACAATGATGTTGCACATAACACTTAACCACCGGTCATGATACCATATAATCTCCCTTCTTGGTTATGCATGAAGTCTACAAACTTTATACTCATATTACTTATTCCTGGTCCTAGAAGTCCTAGTAATAAGATTGATGTGTATATGCAACCATTGGTGGAAGAACTAAAAGAATTATGGAATAAAGGAGTACATACTTTTGATTTTTCAGTTGATAAAAGATTTAAAATGTATGCAGCACTCTTACGGACTATCAATGACTTCCCTACATATGCTAATCGATCTGGATATAGCACTAAAGGTAGATTTGCATGTCCTGTATGTGGATATGATACATGTTCTCAGTGGTTATATAATAGCTGGAAGTATTGTCATATGAGACATCAAAGATGGTTGGAGTCAACTCATCCATTCGGATATGATAAATATTCTTTTGATGGGACAAAGGAATTCAAAGTTGCTCCTAAACAACGGTCAGGAGTTGATGTGTTACAAGAATTAGATGAGATTGACTTAACAAGTCCGAATGATATCCATAGATGGAAAAAAAATAAGAGCATATTGTTTCATTTGCCAGATTGGGAAAATGTTTGAATGAGGCATAATATTGACATGATACATACGAAGAAAGATCTACATCTACGTGCATCAAACTCTACAAATATATTTTTACCTAAAGTATGTTACCAAATGATCTTGTAAGAGAAAAATGCATTTTTTAAGATTTTGAAGGATTTAACACTTCCTGACGAGTGCTCTATTAACATCGCTAGATATGTTCATTTAAAGCAGCGGAAGTTAATAGAATTAAAAGATATGACTGTCATATTTTAATACAAGAGTTTATTTCCATAGCAATTCGGGGATCATTACCCGAGAATGTGAGCTCTGTTATCATTAAAATATGTAACATTTTTAAATGTCTGTACTCTAGGGTCCTTAACCTACAAGAACTTGAGTAATTGGAGGCATTAGTTCTATAAATTATGTGTAAGTTTGAAAAGATTTTTTCCTTTCATTTTTTACTAGTATGATACACTTAATCGTGTACTTGACAACTGAAGCACGGATCGGTGGACCAATCACATATAGATGGATGTATCCGGTTGAAAGGTTTATATTATTTTCATAACTTATTTATTTCCATAACTTATTTATTTAATAATGATGCTCATCTAATTTAAGTTAACTTATTACAATTTATATCCATGCAAATACTTGCTTCAACTAAAATCCTATATTTGTAATAGAGCATAACCTGAAGGCTCCATCACAGAAGGGTATATAACAAATGAGTGCCTGCTGTTTTGTTCAAGATATTTAGATAGAGTTGAATGTATTGCGGAATGATGACAATCAGATTATATATAGAGAAGATGAGTCCACTGTTACAACTATTGAAAGACTTTTAGGAATAAGGACACATAAATCTACTAAAAGACTAAAAAATGATATCTCGAATTCGTCTGGATGAGAAATCATTGGAGCAATGCCATAAATATATACTATTTAATAATGACTTACTTGCCTCCTTTAAATTGTAAGTCTACATTCTCATATATTTATTTATAAATATTAAACTGTAATATAATATCATATGTTCATGTTCATATGAAAGGAACATATGCAACATATTCAAAAAATAAATCGTGAAAAAAAGTTAAATACTTTTCAAATTGACAAACTTCACAGTAAAAATTTCAGTAGCTGGTTTACTCATCATGTAAGTAAATCGATATTTAATCTTTTCAATATATATCGTGTGTTAATCTTTTTATTAATTTTTTATATGATTTCTTTTTTCAGATTACGAATCCAAAATATACCATAGAGATTAGAGATGAACTTAAATGGATTGCTTGTGGGCCACATCCATTTGTTAAAATTTACAATGGCTATATAATCAATGATATCAATTTCATTTAAAAGATCATGAGAAATGCCTTTAAACTCAGAATTCAGGAGTTGTGGTAGTAGTAGATGATATTAGTTATGCAAGTTTGAGCGATAAAATATTCATTCAAGGTAAAGTTAATTATTATGAAATATTATGGTAAATTATTGAAGTAAATTATAATGGAATGTATATGTTTGTTTTAGCTCAGTGTGATTGGATTAACCTACAATGGGGATGTAAGAAGAACAGATTTGGTTTAACACTTATCAATTTCTCCTATCTTAATCATATATGTATTGATTTGCTGGATGATCTTTATGTCTTGGCATCCCAAGCTAATAAGGTATTTTATGTAGTTGACGAAAGATATAAATGATGGCTTGTTATAAAATATGTGAAAGTTAGAGATGAATTTGACATAGGTGATGCATTGATGAATCAACATATGAATTCAAAAAGTAACCCCTCGACTCAGGTGTGGGTTTGGAGTAATGTAAATGAAAATGAAGGAAATGTATCGGCAAAAATGAATGATGATGATGATATTGATAGAGTAGGATGTGATACATGTACGTATGAAATGTAATTTTTTTTACACATTTATCTTCTGTACTTTTATATTTTTAATCACTCTACTTTCATTCTTCTTTGTATCATGTATAGTGATGTGATATGATAACAAGTGGTAAGAAATAGTAATAACAAGTAATTTCTCTTAGTACAAATGGTAACAACTACTTTTATTCTCTATCTACATGGTAACAATGATAAAAAGTGATAATCAGTGATCTATAATAAATAAAAATGTAAACTCCAGATGTACTTTTATTATATTATAATAATAAATAACACATGGTAACTTTTATTCTCTATCTATACGGTAACAAGTGATAATTAATAAAAAATAAATGGTAACAAGTGTATTTGACGATTACTCTATAACATTGATAAGACAATAATTATATAAAATTTGTATAATATAACATGATAACAAGTGGTAACAAGCGGTAACAAGTGGTAATAAATGACAACAAATATTTTTTAACAATATATAGTAACAAATAGTAACCAGTTATGGTAATAAATGTATATCAACTAACAAATAACAATAAATTATTATAATAATTGTATAAAATTTGTATAATATGGTATATTTTTAACAAATGGTAGGCGATAACTATATAAACTTTATATAATATGGCATGGCAACAATAATAAGTGATTTTTAACAACAGATAACAAGTACTTTTAATATCATGTAGATATGATAATAAGTAACAAGAAGTGATATATAATAAATAACAAATAACAAATGAAAATAGATTGCTAACATAATAATTCTATAAAATTTGTAGATGGTATGTTAAGAAGTGATAATGTAAGAAGCGATAATAAGTGATTTAAATCAAATAACAAGTGCATTATATTTCATGATAAGTAGTAAGGCAATAATACTATAAAATTTTTTTAAAACTATAAACTGAAAAATAATGCTATTATCTATTTGTATGAACAACATAACAACTCTTAAAAATTACTAACCTAATGAGAAAATAACACATATGAAACATTGGAGATGGTATTCACTATAACTATTCCAAGAGGTTATTAACTATAATTATTCTATTCTGAACTATAACTATTCATTAAAAAATAAAGAGGTGACCAAAAATTTAAAAGACCCGTAAAAAATTAACGTATCCCAATAAATTTGTAAATGAGGGAAAAAAGGCGCGGATGGATTTTCAACATTTGGCGCTGGCTTGACTTGAAACATAAATCTAAATATGTTGTTTGGTAGTACAATATAATTATAAATTATAATGGCGCTGGCTTGAGAATATTACTATGCTATATAACTTAATTAATTATCAATATTAATATTAGTAAATATTACAATATTAATAAGCACCGAGATTAAGAGGTAATATTTAACTCAATTCTAGTAATGTTTGTTGGATTAAATCCTGAAAAAATAGTGTAAAACATCCTGCAACATGCAGAGTCAAAGAGAGGATAGAAATCAGCATGAAGAAGGGCGTAAAATTGCCTACAACCCAGAACAGCAAAATTCAGGACTTATTGCAACAGGGGAGCGTACCCGACATGTAAAAGGCCTAATAAAATTCATCAATATGGGTTTCTTATGCAACTAGACAACCATCCATTATCGAGGATCATGTTTTCAGATGGAATGAAGAGACAGTCAACCCCAAAAGGAGTTCAAAGATAGAGAATAGATGGATTTTTTTTTCCTTTACCTACTTCAGATCGAAGCAACCATAGCTGATGCTCAAAATCCCACTTTCAAACATCAATGAAAACAACAGGGAGCATAGACATAGAGTAATAAGGAGGTTCGAATAGAAAGAAGTAGGAAAACCCGAGTATGCAGTTCTCACCTCGAGAAACCAACTATCTCCGGAAACCTAAAAAGAGAAAGGGATTTTCCGTAGCTCAACACCCCCAGTTTTGTTAGTTGGTAACCAATTCCTAAGCCGGGGTTGAATTGATTTCCAAGATGAGAAAACGGGTTGATGCTGTGTTCATCGCCAAAATTAGGGTTCGGAGGCGGAAGGAGGAGGAGAGGTAGAAAGAGAGAGAGTGAGTGAAATCAGGCTAGTTTAAAACCAAAAACAACCCTAGATCCCTACAAACCCTAAGGCCAAAATTGGCACCAGCAAACCTATTTCATCAATCCACATGCAGATTCAAAATTATTTTCATGCAGAACATAAAAATAAATAGGATGGAATGCATGCAATAGAATTCATGGACAGGGGGTTTAACGGTGATTACGGAAAAATAATATTGAATTTGAGAATAAATTCAAACACAAGTAAGCGTGCGATTGAATCAATGTTTTAAAATCCGAATAGAAATACAAACGAATCACACCAAATGGTCAACAGATCACTGGATCAGAGACATGTACGAATTTATACCTAAAAAAATTTAAATAACCTCCAATAAAAATTAATTCCATTTGTGACTCTCATAGACATGTACGAATTTGAACTCGTGACATGGTCTATATCATGGGTTCAATACGCGACATACTGTGTCACGTCTTTAACCCACGACATAGCATGTCGCGGGGGGAGAGAAAAAGGAGTGCCACGGGAGGAGAGAGAGAGAGAGGAGTGCTACCGGGGGAGAGAGAGAGGAGTGCCGCAAAGGGAGGGAGAGAGGAGTCCGTGGGTGGGACCACTGTGGGAGCGAGAGAGAGAGAGAGAAGAGTGTCACGGGGGAGGGAGATAGGAGTCCGGAGGGGACTGCCGCGGGAGCGAGAGAGAGAGAGAGAGGAGTCCACGGGGGGGAGGGAGAAAGAAGGGAGAGTAAAGGATAGGAGTGTCGCTTCGCGAGAGAGGAGTGCCAGGGGGAATGTCGTGTCTTCAAGATACAACATACCTCTATGTCGCGGATTGTACCCGCGATATATATGGGTTAGAAACCAAAATACCCAGAGTTGTTTTAAAATTTTTTATTTTTTTTAAGATTACATTCGTACATATCTCCACCGAATCAAATTGATTGAATCAAATAAAAAAACTGAATAATATTAACATGATATCATAAATAAATTAAAATTATAATATATTAATGATAAAAAAATCTATATATTTTACTAAATCATGTTCAAAACATATAATATTATCAAGATACAATTTATTCATTTAAATATTACTCATCATTTAATACAAAATATTATTCAAATATATCAAAAACTAATTCAAATAATAGATTTGAATATATCAAAATCTATTTTAAACAATAAGAAAATTTTAATTCAATGCATAACATAATTCAAAACCAAATTATATTTATTGTCATTTCTATTTCCATCATAATCACCATCACCATTCCCACAACCATCTCTAACTTCAAAACATGACAAGTCAATTTGAATATTATCATCATCTTCATCTTCAAAATTTATTAATTTGGAATTCTTTTTATTCAGAATAAATTACAATACATGTAAATATAAAAGTTATATCTAAATAATAAATAAATAAATAACCATCCAGAATAATAATAATTTCTCATTTGATTGGGAGAATACTTCTTCCCCATACTTTGGATACTCTTCTTCTATTCCATCCTTTAACTCATCAATGTCAATCTTTCCTTCGTGTTGTTTTTTAATTACCAAAAATTCTGTTTTATCAATCGACTCATAATCAATTGGATCATAACATCTCTTTTTATACATAAATTCAAAAAGAATATGAAATTCAGATAATCAAATTAAAACAAAATTTAATCATACCGAAAATTATAAAATTTTAAATTTATTACATATTTTTTAAATGGATATTATACTGAACACAAATAAGATCATTAAGTCTTTGATACTCTAATCTATTTCTTTTCTTTGTATGAAGGTGCTCAAATACACTCTAATTATGTTCACTTCCCGATGCAATTTGACTCAAATGTCTAATTACTGGCTTTTACAAATTTTGATTTTCAATACCAAACAATCTCCACCATTCATTTATGCCATAATCATAGCATAAACAATATAAACAAGAAAATGCAACATATTACAATATAATGAAAAAAAACCATAAAACTAATTACAACATAAAATAACTATTAATCAATTTAGAATTTTTTTCAATGAGAAGTTTCACATGTTTTTATAGCAAAATCAATCCCAAAATTTCTATTCCTTGTCCTAAATGTTGTTATTGCATTTATCATATATTGTATTCCTTCAATTTTAAACCTTCTCAAAACATCCAACACACTTTCCAAATTTTAGGCATATTATAATGTAAGATTGATCAATGTAAGATTGATACAATTTCTTCTTGTTTGGGAACAATTTTTTAATGCTATTAACCACTCTCCATGTGCCATCATAAACATATACTAATGAAGGTTTCTCATATATACACAACAAACATATCACTGACCCCATAATCTTTACATTGATCAAGCAAGTATTCCAAAATTTATCATTCAAAACAATTTGTCTTGTTTCTTTGCCTTAATTAGTTTTCAACTTTTTCTTAAATTGTGTAGAAGTAACCAAAATCTCCAAATGTTTTTTATGATCATAAAGATTTTTTAATACTATAAATGAGATACCAAACCTAGTCTCAATAAGATGAAAAATTTCTCTACAACCAGATTTCTGTCTCAACCAACTGATAATCCATTTGCGGTTTTATAGAAATTTGTAACCGTAGAGACAAGAATAATTGTGCTTGCAATTTTACGTATTTTTTCAATATCCTTCGTGATCAAATTGAGACAATATGCAGTACAAGAAAACCAACTGATAGATGGATATTTAATACAAACTAATTTTCCTACATCCTTAGGGTTACTTACATCATCCGTAACCATATTAACAATATTATCGACTCTAACTATTTCAACAATTTCCAAAAATAAGTTACACAAAGTTTGTACATTTGTTTCCACATCTAAAATATCAACAGATTTAATAAATGCAATTCCATTATAACAGTAAACAAGAAAATTAATCAAAATTTTTTGTCTATCATCTTTCCAACCATCTTCCATAATTGTGCAATCAGTTTTTGTCCACTAATTAAGAAAACCATTAACAAGTAATTCAACATGTTCTTTAGCATTTTTTAACAAATTTACCATAAGTGCATGATAAGTTGGATCTTTGTACCCATGATCTATAGATGCTATTCTTGATATTGCTTGTTGAAAGTATGGTGAATTAAAAACATTGAAAGGAATACATGTGTTATAAAAACACATAGCTATAGTCATATCAGTTTGAAAACATTTTTTCTTATTTTGCATACAACATTTAATACTCGATTGAGAAGAATCAAAAGATTTACCTGACAAGTAAAATTCAATTCCATTGCTGACATTCCTTTTTCCTTTGTTAACCTCTTTATTAATAGAAATTCATTTTCCTTCGTAACTTAATTGCTCAATTGCAAGAAGAAATATTGTCTTTTACTCCTCCAAGGTGTTGTTTCATCCTATTAATGAAATCACAAATAATCACTTTTTTCCCACTAGCATTCACCCCTTGTGTTACATATTTCCAATTTAAATTATTTTTTTGTTTCAAATTTTGCCCCGAATTGAATGATTTTTTATTACTAGGTGTAGAGTGTGAATCAACAGTCTCCTCCATAGATTTGTAATTCATAAGAAAAATAATGATTCTAAATTTAATAAAACAGTATGTTTTGTCAATTATATTCTGAGAAGTGTATAATTCACAAATTGAAGGCAAAATAAAGAAATAATCAATCAAAATATGAGTAAGAGGATAACCGAAAGTATGACTACTGAATATTTATAACTTTTGCTATCCTCGTTGCCTTCTGTCTTAAATAAATGTTGCTCAATCTAGGAAAGATCTATCTCTTGAACCCAATCAGCGTACTTTGAATTTACATATTTTGCCTAGCTTCAAACCACAACCATTTAGACATGGATAGTGACTATTACCATTATCTTTGTCAATCAATTAACAGGGAAATGTACAAACAAGGGAGAAGTAGAAGTTCAACACCACGGGAAACAAAATAAAAGAAAGAAAGAAAAATAAAATGATATTCAAGTTACAAAAGTCTTTGAAAGGTCAAGAAAGAAAAATGCAAATTGATAAAAGAAACAAGAGAATCGATGATTGTTCTTTCTTTCAACCTCCCCTCTAGTAGTAAGAGGCAAACAGTAGCAGGAGATGAGCAGGGCAAGGGAAGGCAAGCGCGAGATGAAGTGAAGACTTGAAGAGGCAAGAGTGAGTAGAAAAAAAAAGGAAAAAAAGAGGTTGGCCAGTTCAATCTGGTTTTTGGTCCAACTCAAGGTTTGACTAGTTATTCAAAATCCAGTTATGTTAACAAATCCGGACCAGTTGGTTGACCTGGTTTGGATTTCAAAATACTGATTAAAATACTCCTAAACTATAAGAAAAATACGAAAAACTACCAAATATTTAATTTTTAAGTCAAAATAATAAAAATATAATAAAAATTATTTGTTCATTAAAAATATTTAATATATATTTTGAACTAAAAGAATATAAAACTTTTATTTTTCTCTTTGCACATTCAATATGAAAAAGAATAAGAGAGATCCGAGAAATATAGATCACCATTTTTATTCTCTCTTTACAATCTCTCTTCGTCTTTCATTTTCCCTCTCACATCTTTCTTTTAACAATCCAATTGTAAAGAGAAGTTGTAAAAAGAGATTGAAAATTGTGACCCATATTTCTCGGATCTCTCTTATTCTTTTTCATATTGAATGTGCAAAGAGAAAAATAAAAGTTTATATTTTTTTAGTTCAAAATATAAATTAAATATTTTTAATGAAAAAATAATTTTTATTATATTTTTATTATTTTGACTTATATTTGATAGTTTTTCCTATTTTACTTATAGTTTAGGAGTATTTTAGTCAGTATTTTGAAATCCACCGGGTGATCCGAATTTCTTAATATAACTGGATTTTGAATAACTAGTCAAACCCTGTGTTGAACCGAAAACCATATTAAACTGGCCAACCCCTTTTTTTCCTTTTTTTTCTATCTCACTCTTGCCTCTTCAAGTCTTCACTTCATCTCGCGTCTGCCTTCCCTTGCCCTACTCATCTTCTGCTACTGTTTGCCTCCTTCTACTAAAGGGAAGGTTGAAAGAAATTACAATCACCGATTCTCTTGTTTCTTTTATCAATTTGCATTTTTCTTTCTTGACCTTTCAAAGACTTTTGTTACTTATCGTTTTATTTTGATCAATCTCATAGCTCCTCTTTTCTTTTGGAGAAGTCAGACTCTCTCTCTCTCTGTTAAATGAAATATATAAAGTAATACCAAGTCTTTACAGTAATACATTGAATCAAGCACTCCAATCATTGAATCAAGCACTCCAATTAAGCATACAGTAATACATTTAATCAAGTACTCCAATAATTAAACATGTGAATAGCTAAATTGTTTCTAAAACGAGCCCACTTGTCACTTAGTATTACACTTGTTACGTACTCTAAATCATTCTCATCATATTTGTCACATTTCTCATGTCTTTCCTTATCACTTTTCTCTGTATCATCATTTGACTTTTCAGTTGGTCTAACTTTTGAGGATCAAAAGCCATGCACTTTCATATCAAGCTATGCAATAAACATGTCATTATAATTCTAACTTGTATTTCAATTTCAAAAAATGAAGAGGAAGTAAGGATTTTTCATCTTTCTTTTAACAATCCAAAACATCTTTCTATGATATTCTTAACCCGTGAGTATTTCATGCTGAAATATTGTTCTGCTGTCTGTAGTTAGAAATTATCAAATTCACTAAGCTGATATCATTACCCTCGATAAGGGGTGTTGGATATGGGTTTGCTTCGTAGATGAACTGCTCAATAACTCGAATGGGGAATCGATGCTGATGCGTTTGTTGGGCATTCATGGATAGAAAGGCCTACAAATACTTGCCATCTAACGCTTAAGTCAGAAAAAGTAATGATAAAAAGATGTTAACCTAATAGAGTTTTGATGATGAGTGGCTAGAAGGAAAAGAGTTCAAGAATATAAGAAAACATATAAGAAAATTCAGAATCCTACAGTACAGGTCGACCTGCTTAGAAAACACATCGACTTGTGACATTTATACACACATCGACCCGTTTGATACTCTTGTCGACCTGAGCCAAATGTTTTCTATTAGAAACATAAGTCTGAATACTTTGATCCACACAAGCGCACATCGACATAAGAAGTCAGGTAGACCAATTTAAAATTACACATTTGCTCAAGCACATCGACCTGAACACATTAGACATCGACACTAAGAATGGAGAATACATTAGGACATCGATGTCTGCACAAATCATGTCGACCTGAGATTGCTTGAATAGTAACATGTCAACCAATTCATTCTTACACATCAACCAATTTAACTTATGAATAGTAACATGTCAACCCGTTGATGTAACACATCAACTTGCTAGTTTAAATACACATAAACCTTATTTGCAACACATCAACCTGAACAGTATCATGTCCACCAATTTCATACACTATGTCGACCAATTTGAGGTCCAAATAGTAACATATTAACCTGTTGGTTTGACACATCAACCTCTTGAGTCAGAAACTGTAACACCGAAATTTTATATATGTATATATTTATTTTTGAAAAAAAAAAGGGAGAGCCAAAACGCAGCGTTTTGGCCCTCCCCAAATCGAATTAGGGCTAAAGCCCTAATTCGCCCCTTTGTCTTCCTCTCTCTCCTCTGCGACGATTCCCCTTCTGTACCGCCGCGCTTCTCCTCCCGTGCCCTCGCCACCGCGGGTTCTTCCCGGCTCCTCCTTCTCCTTCTTCTTCTTCTTCTTCTTCTTCTTCTTCTTCTTCTTTTTCTGCTTCTTCTTCTTTCTCTGGCGGCTCATTTCCTCGCAATCTCTCATCGCGATCTCCGCAGCGAGCAAAGCCTACAAAGAAATCACACCACCACCGTGCTTCTATCCGCGAACATCCGCAATTGCAGTGATCTTCTTCCCGCGGCTCACTCTCCCTTCTGCAGTCACGATCGTTCGCGATCTCATCTCCTTCGCAAGCTCCGCCGCGCGCCGCCACCGCGCGTGATCTCTCTCCCATCTGCGAACAGCCGCCACCAGCAGCAACCCCCTCCTTCTGCCACCATCGAGCGAGCTTGAGCGCTCCACAACGCGATTCCTCCGCGTGAGCCCGATCGCGCCATAGCGCGCGATTGCTGCCTCCTCACACGATCGAGCCACCGAGTGCGCCCTCCAGCTCCAGCGCGCTACGTTGCAAGCCCGAGCGCTCAGCCGAGCACACGAGCGCGAGCGCTCTAACCCTGTACGCGAACGTGCCCCCAGTAAGCGAGCGCCCTGCTCACGCACGCCCTGCTCGCGCCCCTGCCGCGCACCCCTGCGCACGCCTTTGCTCACAGAGCGCCTTAACCCCTGCTCGTGTGCGAGCCAACACCTACGCGCACCCCAGTTCCTGTGCACGCACTACAACCCACAGGCCCAGCAAGCCCACGGGCCCACCAGGCCCTACAGCCCGTCTAAGCCCGCGGCCCAGTACAGCCCATGGCCCGTGAGCCCACGACGACCCATGACCCTCTGCGTAGGTAAATGAATTCTTGATTTCATGTACGTACTAGAGTTTCGAAAATTATTGGTAATTTGACTTAAATTTCTCACTTGTGTTTCAAATGGTAAACATTACAGGTTTTAGATCAGGTTGACGGGTGAACGAAAACTAGATCCGAAAATCCGAGAAACCCAAGGTGAGATAAATGCAACCTTTTCAACATTTGAATTAATTCTATCGAAATTAGGTCGAATTTAGATCGAGAGTTACATAATATAATGAAATGTGTGAAATCCGAGGAAAATTAGACAAAAAAAAAATGAGAAATATTAGAAACTTGACCATTGGTGAGTCAGATGATTCGAAATTGAGGAAACGAGTTTGTAAATTAGGTGGTATATATTTGGAAGGAAAAAATTGAAAATCCCTGATTTGGCTTTTATTTGATATTAAATGTTGATAATCTGATTTCGGTTGATCTTTTAGAGATTCGAGCGGTCAGATCCGATTTGGCTTGTCAGTAGGAAGTGACTTCCCTCCCATAGACAGTGAGTGGGATTTTGACATTCGCTATTGATTTAAAACCATATTTCAAAAACACTTTTTAAATGACATGTTTCTGCAAAATGTATGATTGTTAGAATTTTCGAATATTTTATAAAATGTTTTGTGACATTTGGAGTGTCTTAATTTCTGACTTTATCGATATGCATCCATGAGTTTTGATAATTGAATATTGTGCCACATTTTCGACATATTGATATGCTTTAATGTTTCTATTGCATTGGCACATGGTTTTAAATGGATTTACTTACATATTTGGGCTGTATGCCCGACCGACGTTATGATATGATGCATGGGGCTATATGCCCGGTTGACATGGTGATGGGATGTATGGGGCTACGTGCCCGGCCGATATGATATTGTGATCCGTAGGTACGAAAGACATCTGGTAGAGGCACCCCTTGTGTCCGAATACGTTTCGGCCGGAGGTATCCGCCAGATCGTCATGTGTATGGGTGTCCCAGGTTGACCCTCATCGGAGAGGCCGTTGAGTACGGTTCCGTCTAGCATCAGGCGGGGGCACCATACACGGCCGACTAGTTATATATACATTATTATTATTTACAGGTTAGTTGTGGTAGTCTGTACCCAACATTAGGACAGAGAGCCATTATTTAATATTTGCATTTGGAAAAACCCCCAATGCGCCGTCCTTGGTCAAGGTAGACCATTGCCGGGAATATTTCATTGGCCGGCTCTTCATGACATTGATGTAAATATTGTATGCATATCTTGCTTTCTGATGTGTGCGTATGATATATGATTTTGAAATAACATGATCGGTTTGCACACTGTGGATATTTTCTTATCTTATGCTTTGACACTCCAAGTTCACCCTCGATATTGATAGTATGATGTCAATCCCCTCACTTACTGAGTATTCTCCCATAGATACTCACCACTCGCTTTCTTTCTCACAGGATTAGTGTTGGACCGAGGAGATATCACTGGGCTTGGGTATGATTATTTTCCATCTCTTCTGCTACGATGATTGGTGATATTATTATGTATTGAAGATTTTAGTTTGACCAATATATTTATTAAGTTTTATGAGATAATTGTATAAATTATGAACATTTATTCGTGGAACCCTCATATTAAATTATTTCATTGTATTGAAGCATTTGTAAATATCTAAAAATAACTTGGGAATTTATTTTATATATGCGTAGAATTTAAGTCTGTTCGGTGTGACGGCTGCCCATGCTCTAGTTGGGCATGACAGTAGAGGTCTGTTGCTAGGATTGCTAGAAATTTTATAGCCTTGCGTTGTTCTGGATGTTGGCTGTGGTATTTGTTGAATTTTTGGAGAGACCAGGATGGCCAATTGTTTATTTTTACAGGATGAATGTGATGTACAGGTGAAATTGTACATAGGAAACCTCCAATTAATGGGGAGATTCTGTCCGATTTTCTGTAAAAATATAGTCGGCATCCAGGGATAACGGGCGGCTATTCACGATCCCGGTTCGAGGTGTGACAGAAACACACTCATCAACCTACTTTGTTCTTGTCAACCTGTTCAAAACACATCAACCAATTCACTCAAACACGTCGATCAATTCAATAAGTGAATAGTGACACATCAACCCTTGATAAGCACATGTTGACCTATCCATTATGTTTCTTAAATCTGCACATTGACATAGCAAAATATTTGTCGACTCAAGGAAACACATCGACCAATTCATTTTTTCAGATTCGTCAATTTTTATTTGCACAGTAAGATATCGATGTACACAGTGAGTTTTGTCAACTTGATGTTCAATTGCTTATTAAAATATACATCGATCTATTAGTTTCATGTCGACACAATACATACACATCAACCAATTGAATTCCACAGATCGACCAATTTGAAATCTGAATAGTAATATGTCAATCCATCAAGTTAGACTTGTCGACCTACCTCTCACAAAGTCAGAAAGATCACACATCGACACGGTTGAAATATTGTCAACACAAAGGAATACATCGACCAATTAAAAATTTCGTGTCCATCAATTTTATTTGGCACAGTTCCTTGTTGACCCGAAATAGTATCTTGTCAACCTGTTTCCATAGAAATACACTAGAAATGATTCAAATTCAGGTCGATGTCCTCAATAGATTTGTCGACCTACGTATGTCAGAAACCAAATCTGGGAAACACTTTTAAACCTGACGGACGTTTTCTTTCTTTGATCTCTGAAATATTTCCTCTTCTATTAAAACTAATGTTCAAATGCAGAGCAAATAAAGTCTGATTGGCCTATTTAAAAGAAACACCATTAAAAAGAACGAAATTTCAGCGCGAAGGAAGGAACAGTTACAGAAACAGTAATGGTGAAAATTAAATACCCAACGTTCGAATGCAACAACTTTCACCAGCCCTCAACGACTCTATTCAGTGCTTCAATAAATACTAAGAGCAAAAATTGGAGAGGGTAACACACGAGCCCGACATGAATTAAGAGCTCCAATTGTATACTGAAAAATCTCATCTCTGTGCACTTGAAAACTTTAATTGTATTAAGTGTCTTTTCGAGTATTTCATTCTGTCAAATCCGAGGAAATTAAATCTCAATTCTTGACCTTCTTTTATAAATTAATTTGAGTGTCAAAGATTAAGGAGTGTACGACACTACCTTAAGTCAGGAAAAGCCCAAAATTCAGTTTATGTGAGATTGAATTGTAGTGTTCAGACGTAACACTGTTTGAGGTTTAACTTGAGCCTGTAATCAATAAACTAAACATTTAGTAAAAAATTCAGGAGAAGTCTGGGAGTAGACGTACACCAATTTTGGTAGAATCACTATAAAAATTCTTTGTATCTTTTTTACCTGCTTTCATTCACTGTCATAAAGCTTTAAAATTCAAAAAAAGTATCAAAAAGTCTATATTCAACTATTCACCCCTCCCCTCTAGTTGAATAACAAAAGAGAACAGATTAAGAAGAGTCTTAGGTTTGCATTGTGTTGCCTCTATGTAATATGTGTGGAATATAGAAAAAACTATACTTGGTGGGTCACCTTTGCTTAGTATATATAGTTTGTATATGCATGACAAATCTCTTACTTAGAGATATTAAAACCCTAATTATCTTATGGAGAAATCGTTAGAGATCTTATAAAATTATAGGAACTATAATCAAAGTTTTTTAGGAGATTTAAAATCTTACATAATTAAGTAAAGTTCAAGTTGTCATCAAGATTTCTTTTCTTATCGGGTGAGATTATTTTCGAAGTTATGAGAGATTCAAAATTTAGGTGATCATGATTTTGATTTGTTTGGTAGAGGTGTTACTCGGTGGAAGACCACACAGTAGTAGCCAAGAGATTTAATTGAGAAAGTTCAATCGAGTAGTGCTGGAGAGGCTTAACCGAGAGTGTTTGATCGAGATTGTTTGACCGAGCACCTACTTGGTCATCTCGGGTGCTTATAGAGAGACTCTTTGGTAGTCTATTGGCTTTGTGGTTATGATAAAGTGGACTTGGTAGCCTTTGGGTTTTATGGTTATGGGTATGGGTATTGGGCCATGTATTATCATTTACCCTCCACTCTTAATGTCGTTTCAAAGAAGTGGCATTAGGAGTAGATTTTGGAAAGGCAATAATTATGGAATTGGAGGAGGCACGAGAGTAGAGTATTAAATACGAAACATGCCGTTTTGATTCTTTTGAATTGTATTAGATATGTTATCTACTGTTATAAATAGCGAAGAGTACTTGATATAGTTTTGTTAGTTTATCAGTTGAGAGAGAATTTTGGGGGTTAGAGTTTGGTTTCACAAAGTTCGTAAAATCCAGGAATTGTGAATTTTTCTAAATTACATACTTTCTACTATATCGGCGAGATTAGGTGTGCAATGATGGGGAAGAATTACAAGAAGTGGTGGGTGAGATGGCATTTGGTGATGATAATTGGTTGCGATTATCCATAGAGTATGAGGGGTGGGAATGTAAGAATAAGAATGATGAATGTGAGAATATGAATGATTTCAAAAATAAGATATTAGATTTGGCAGCTGAGTCGTAAGAGAGAGAGAAGAGAGAGAGAGGATTGCAAGTACAACTTAAACATGCTAAGAGACGCATGATCAAGGCAATACAAAGGGATTTGCATGGTGATCACCAGCTGCATCCCATTGAGCATTATCGGGATGCAACAGATAGGCTCTATGGGTTGCATTATTTGCAAGAAAATATCTTATACCTTACAGGAGGCTGATAGTTCTAAGCATTTGCAATTTTTTTGGGGCCGAGGGTAGGGGTGAGGGTTGGAACTCATCACGTATTAAGAGTACAATTCATTTTCTGTATGTTGTGTTCAGCGTAGGTCGCGGCCTTAGTCACATTTTGGATGAATCTAGCCATAAGGGGCAATGGAATGAATGTTACACCCTGATCCACAGGTCTCAGCACGTCACAACCGCCATGCTATCCTAAAACACGTCTGACCTCTACCCCGTGTTACAAGGTACCACCAGGCATTCCAAAATTCCATTCATTTTCAAACAAATACCAACCACCAATAGATCTGCACGACCTTTCCTTTCAAATCCAAATATCAAAGGATTACCAAATCTTACTCCTAATCCATTACAAACCATTTTATCAAAAACAATTTCTACATAATTTCAAATAAATAAAAGGAGTCCTCAATTTAAGTATACAAAATTGTATTCAAATCCCAAATCAAATAGTTATAGCACAAAATAGGTTTCAAAAATAGTTACAAAATTTGCCTCTATTTTTGGGTTCACTAAATAACTCAAAACAAAAGAAGACTACTAATTGAAGGAGTCTGATAGAATAAAATTCTTCTAATCTGGCACTAGGCTATTACAAGTCTCAATTAAGTTTTCTCTATAAAAAAAATAAAAGTATGAGAGATAAATATAAATAATACTCAGCAAGTGGAATGACATGTTATAATAATAAATGAAGAGCGATTATGGACATGTCAAATATAATTCAAAATACAGTAACAGTAACAATAACAATGTGGACATTAATTTCAAATTTTAGGGTTGACCATTTGAAAGACAAATATCGGAAAAATAAATATATATAGTTAAAATTTTAAAACAAAAAAAGAGAAAATAACCCTAAAAAAGAGTGGTAATTTAATTTGTTCGAATTCTCTTACGCCACTCATTTCTATTTAATACTATTTTCTCAACTAAACGCTTAATTATAATGTCTTTATGGATAATTTGGATCTAAATTTTCAATGACATATTCCTACGTTTCACTAAATCTCCTATATTTAATTTTTTAGTTCTTCTAACTCGTGTATTTTTGGGTTTTCATTGCAAATTATAGTTTCAAATCATGTCATTATATCAATAAATTTCATGGTTTCTTACCAAATATGAAGTTTCAAATGAATTTAAATAAATAATGAATAACAAAATTTATACATACAATTTAAATTCATATATTTTTCAAAATCCATAGGGTTGTCAAAAATATAACTCAGACAATAGTCTACCGTAACGAAGGGTGGAACCACCAAGGGATTTTCAAGTTTTTCCAACTCACAAATACATAATACCTCAACCTTGACGTTGGCTCGAGTCTTCCTTGGGGTGCTACAAAATTAGTTCAAGATGATGATCTCGGAGGCATCTCTCGAGCGTGGTTAGCTCTTAGTCATAAAATCCCAAACTACATCGCCTCATTTGGCCACACCACGAAAGGGAATGACTATAACTATTAAGTCCGGCACTATTTCACAAATCTTATAATATGCATCAAAATATACCAAATTAGTTCAAACATTTCTCAAATCATGAGTTCACTGCTGATATGTTCAATATAGATCAATACACATGGCATATTGTTTTGATTAAATACTTGGATGCATATTTTATTCTAAATTCTCTTTTGAAACACTTCACAATCACAAACTAATTTATAAACCAATTTTAAAAATATTTTTAAAATTTAATAAAATATTTTCTCATTCAAAAATTATAATTATACACACACTCACATTTTGGGTGGGTAATTACTCCCAATCCATAATTAAATCAAAGGTAAATTCCTCTTAAATCTTCAATTATCTCAACATAAGACAATAAACATAATTTCATCATTCAAACATAGTTCAATACTAGGGTTAACCAAATTTTTTTTCCTTTTTCCTAATTCTTCATAACCCAAATTCTCAAAGTGAGACCTAGGGAAACAATCTTTCAATGAAGATTTTCTCCAATTTCAATATAATATAAACCCTAAGTCTTGACCCTAAAATTAAATCTTACAATTTAAATCTAATAATTCAAATTTATGATAGGAAAATATAAATCTAGATTGAAATTGCAAGATTACCTCTAAGAAAGTCACAAATTTCATCCAAGACTAAAGTTTGTCAAAACCCTAACTTTTCTCTCGATACAAAAATCCCAAATTATAATCATTAAAATTAAATTCATGAACCCATGAAAATGATGAGAAAATTATCTTAATATTGTGGTTAAATCGAGTCCCTCAAGTTGAATCACCAAACTCTAGATTTCTCTCTCTAGCATTCTTAATCTCTCATTGTCACACTATCTCAAGTTTGTTTGAGAGTTTGGGAGTCTAAGTGTGTGGATTTTTGTTTAGACTTGGTTGATCTTGAAGAGAGCAAAGAGAGAGAGAGAGAGAGAGAGAGAGCCAAAAGGGAGAGAGTAAGGGGTGGGTTGCCGGGTGAAATGAGGGAAAGTGGGAGAGGAAGATAGAGAGAGTAAAAATAAAAGTAGGGGGATGTGTTTGACTTTTCTTCTCTCTCTCTCTCTCTCTCTGTATTTTTTTTGGTTTCTTTTTCTTCCTTTTCTCTTTCGGTGTTACAATGAAAGAGGGGAAAAGTGGGGTTTAGGAGGACGAACCTGATTGGCAAAGTGAGGGTTTTGATCTCTCAGGTGCTGCCAAACTCTGAGTTGCTAATCTGTTGTTATATGAGCATAATATTCCTCCATTTTCCTTTGTAATCCTCCTGTTTATGTACTTCATTTTCTATATACTTCGTATTTCCATCCTTTCAATGATGTAGTCTGTATACCACCCCAATTTGTATGAACTTTGTCTCCCTCTATTGTATCTCATATGTATATGCAAAAATTTGAATGAATGAACGTACTAAGAGCTTGCTTCCTTGCCACTGTTGTGTTTTTGTTGTCTTATTGATCATGTACTAAAATAGAATGACTTGAACCCTGAGTTATCTTTAAGGGCGTTATAGCTGAGAGAGGGTGTTAGAACCCTTTTAGGTATTAAGGTCAAGAAAGTGAGTGCACCAACCTGCTCGAGTGTTGGGACCCGTATAAGATGCAGTACTAAGAGAATGGGAGTTTGATCCTGCTAGGATGTTAGGACCCGTATGAGACGTAGAGTCAAGAGAGTGGATGCGACAATCTATTCAGGGTGCAAGCACCCGTATAGGACGCGTTGCTAAAAGAATGGTAGTTAGATCCTATTCAGATAATAGGACCCGTATGATGCATAGAGTTAAGAGAATGGGTGTGCTAATCTATTTAGGTGCTAAAACCCATATAAGACATGTTGCTGAGAGAATGGAAGTTAGATCCTACTTAGGTATTGGGACACGTATGAGGCATTATATCTCATATGTATAATATACAAAAATTTGAATGATCGTTTGCTTACTTGCCACTATTGTGTTTTTGTTGTCTTATTGATCAGTATTGAAACAGAATGAGTTGAACCCTAAGTTATCTTTAAGGGCATTATAGCTGAGAGAGAGTGTTAGAACCCTTTTAGGTATTAAAGCCGAGAGAGTGAGTATACCAACCCACTCAAGTGTTAGAACCCGTATAAAATGTGGTACTAAGAGAATAGGAATTTGATCCCACTAGGATGTTAGGATCCATATGAGACGTAAAGTTGAGAGAGTGGATGCAATAACCTATTCGGGGTACCAGGACCCGTATCGGACGCATTGTTGAAAGAAGAGTAGTTAGATCCCGTTCGGATGAAAGGACCCGTATGACGTGTAGAGTCAAGAGAATGGGTGTGCCAATCTACTCAAGTGCTAAGAACCATATAGGACATGTTGCTGAGAGAATCGAAGTTAGATCTTGCTCAGGTGTTGGGACCCGTATGAGGCATAAAGCCGAGAAAGTGGGTATGCCATACCATTTGGGTGCTATGACCCATTTAGGATGTGTTACTAAGAGAATGGGAGTTAGATCCCATTCAGGTACAGGGACCAGTATGATACATAAATTTGAGAGAGTGAGTGCACCAACCCGCTTGGGTACTAGGGCCCGTATAGGATGTATTGTTGATAGAATGAGACTTAGATCCTGTCTGGGTGCTGGGACTCATATCAGGCTAGAGTCGAGAGAGTTGGTATGCCAACCTACTCAGGTGTTAGGACCTATATAAGATACATTGCTATGAGAATGGGAATTAGATTTCGTTTAAGTATTGGGACCCATATGAAGTGCATTGTTGTGAGAGTGATCTTGCAAAAGAGAGTGATAGAGTAGGGGTATAAAGGGCCAAGCCACTCATAACTTGTTAGATAGATAACATTATGTAAAAATGAATAATATTATTGATGACAAGTAACAGGATAACAAATATTAAAATTAGGAGAGTGATAAATATTGTTGATAGTAGATACACAAGTTATTTGAATTCTATGTTTTGGGTATGGTAAAAACGTCTAGGTGATTGAGGCGATATATTTCAAAATGATTTGTCAAATGCATTCGATATGAACCTTCCCAGTCCGGAGTGAGTTTACCTCCCTATTAAGGTTACCCCATTGTCGTTACTGTTTAGAGGACCAAGTCTCCTAATTTGAACATTTTGGTTTTCACCATTCTGTTATAATGTTAGGCCATTTGCTGCTAATAGGCAGCCATTCGAGAGGATGCGGTGTCTTATAACTACAGTAAGAGATCTAGTCGTTTGCATAGCTCAAGCTTATTTAACTGTGACTGATATTGTTCTATGCATAATGAGTGAATTCTTATTAAAACCGATATGACTGCTTTGCATCCATAAGTGAGGCTGAATGGTGTTTCCCTTGTGGTCATTCGGGGTATAGTTCAGTAAGCTCAGAAGATTCTATACAGTTCATCTACCCAGAGCCCCTTTGCTGCATTGAGTACCATTTTGAGCCATTAAAGGATTGTTTGGTTGGTTATTTCGGCAGTCATTAGCTTGTAGGTAAGCAATAGAGGTGAAGTGGTACTGGATTTTGAGGTTACGGAGAATTCTTTGAAGCCTTTGTTCTCAAACTATTTACTGTTGTCAATAATGAGAACATGGGGTAGCCATATAAATGTTTGAATTTTGATAGCTATTATCTATTCTAACAATTCAACTTTCACCTGCTTGGTGAGTCTATGGTTTCAATGAGAAACTTTCGATCCCTGATTGCTTGCGGGAACGATCCTAGTATGTCTATCCCCCACTATGTGAATGCTCATGGATTCACAATTGCACATAGCTCGAAGGAGGGTTGGTAAGACATTGAGGAGAAGCACCGACACTTATCATATGTTTTGATGTAAACCTCCACATCAGCCCTCATGGTGGGCCAGAAGAGTCGTTGGCACCAAATCATGTTTGCTAGGTTCCGGGCACTTAAATGGTTACCGCATACCCACTCATGAATTTCTTTAAGAATATTGTTTCCTTCTTCAGGTGTTAGACATTTGAGATAAGGATGAGTAAATGACTTCTTGTAAAGAGTCTCATTAATGATAGCGTAATGCACTACTTTGTGTTTGACCTTTACTGCCTCATGTAGGGAGTTCGATAGTTGGCTATTCTTTAGGTAGGCCTGGATTGAATCTTTCTAGTTCGGTTATTCATTAACCATCATGATTTGCTTTAGTTCATCAATAGTTGGGTACAACAAGCTTTCGATGTAAACCGTTTAGCTAGTGGTGACAGAATCTGAACCAATAGCTTTAGAGAGCGTGTCAGCTCTGGCATTTTTGAATTTAGGAATTTGTTGGATATTAACCTTGTTAAGCTTGCTTATTACTTCCTAGAATTTGACAAGATATTTCACCATCATGGGCTTTTTAGTGTCGTAAACTCCCTCGACTTGTTTAACCACAAGCTAGCTATCAGTGAAAACCCGAATGTATTGAGCTCCCAACATTGTTGTGATCTATAGTTCTGTTAAGAGAGCTTCGTACTTAGCCTGGTTATTGGTAGTTTGAAAATCGAAGCAGAGTGTATACTTCGCTTTGAAGTCGTCGGAACCCATTAGGATGTGTTCAGCACCTCTAGCTGATGAATTAGAAGAACTGTCTATGTGCAAGGTCCATATTGGTGGTGAGTTTTCTTCTGGATGGTCATTGGTGGCTTTCTCGATCAGACTTGGGAGCATGCATTCAAGGATGAAGTCGGCTAGGGTCTGGCCTTTGACAACGGGTCATGGCTGATACTCGATGTTGAATTTGTCAAGTTCAGTACTCCATTTAATAAACCAGCCTGAGGCAATACCATAAGTCAACATGACTTAGTTGATGTAATACCATAAGTCGACCAGCCAAATCACGAGTTGACCTAACCATTCATACTCTCAAAATTTGATTTGAAACATAATTGAGTTGACTTAAGAAGAGCACAAATCAACCTAGTAACATTATAAGTTGACATGAGAATATGATAAGTTGACCTGACCAATCATGCTCTCAGAAATCTAAGTTTAAAACACAATTGAGTCAACCTAAGAGGAAGACAAGTCGACTCAGCAACATTATAAGTCAATCTAAGAATATGATAAGTCGACCTGATCAAATTGATTCTCAAAATTACCAAATGAAATAAGCAAAGTACGAGTATTTTGTGTGTAAAATGACTCATTATATAATTTGCAAAATAAAGTCGACCTAGGATTATATCTAGCCAACTCACTAACATTTCTAAGTTGAATTAAGTTGACCCATATATGAATCTCAACAATGTGATGTTGACTCAACAAAATTTCTAAGGTGATCCTAGTAAATACAAGTTGACTCAAGCAGCAAGAGAATCCAACCTACAAGACAAAATAAAGTGAAAAAGTCGACTCACCATTGATACCAAGTTGACTTGCAATAGACAAAATTCAAAAATTCAATCAACTAAAACACATAATAAATAGACCCATTGTGTGTACTAGCAAATTGCTCAGAAAAATTGTTTGAGCATTTAATGGAAGCTCAACTACCTTCAACAACTACTAAAAAAGCATTCAAGGATATTAAATGAAGTTTAACGACAATATTGCATTTAAGATTTATAAATACAATATATGAAGTGAAGGAAGAGGTTTGAAGAAATAACTGTGAATGAAGCTTATACTCAACTATAAAAACTCTTCCTCTGTGCTTTATTTCTTTTGTTGTAATTTTGGTTTTGGGTTTTAACATTAAATCTGAATTTAAAACTTTATCTCTTATAATCCAGTTTCACTTATAAATTCTTATAAGAGATCAAGAGAGATAATTCTTTGGCTTAGAGTGTTGAGTGAAATATGAAACATTTAGGTTTGCTTGCTTATGGAAAAGGCAAATGGTGAGTATTTGCAAAAAATATTTGTAAGGTCTTACTAGCACTTGGGAAGCTAATTGTTTATATTATTTAGTGAAAATAGGGGATTAAAAACTTTAGGTGAAATCTGAAAGTAGATGTACACCTGGAAGGTGGAACTCCTATAAATCCTATGTGTCTTGTTCTTCTTCCCTCCTCTGTTCCAATTTTCTTAATTTCTTCATAAATCCCAGAAAATTAAAAAAGTGTCATAACAACTCTTCACCCCTCTAGGTGTTACAAATTAGCTCTTCAAATTTTTTTTCTATAATTACTCTTTATATTTTATAGTGTCAAACACACACATAAACAAATTACTTACTCAATCTTGCACAACTGCTACTACGATGAATATTTGTTAATAAGCATTTTTCTTATTTCTCACACCCAATATGGAAAGGCAGAGAAGTTTCTCAATCAAGTGCACAAGATTTTTGGTATTTTCTTATTCTTTGTGTCTCTCTCTCATCTTTTTTTCCTTTTTCCCCATTTAGTTTCTCACTATGTCTCCTATTCCTCACTAAGTCTCATCTCTTTAAACATAATCGCAAAAACAAATTATCAACAATACCTTTAAAAAAGAGAAAAATTCTAATACCCTTATAGATCTAATGTAGATTATGAACAAAATCCATAATAAAAATAAATTGGGAAGATCAGAAAGATTGTGAGTGGTCTTACTATGTAAAACAAGCTAATGACTGCTAATCAAATCCTTCATGAAATCCAATGCTATTAATTCCCATGGCAAGAGGGGGAGATATAAAGAAAGAAGTTGTTTGGATGAACTGTCATGGAAGGGGGGAGAGAGGCAATAGAAGTACATAGAAGAAGAGTTGATTTTCTTCATGTATTTTTGTTCTACGAGATCTAATCATGGGCAGCCATGGAAGACTTGAGAAGAAAGTTAGAGGAAGAGAAATGGTGGAAAAAGAAAAAGAGCCATCGACTGAATGGAAGGGTAAAGAAGTGGTTAGGTATTTTTCTTAATATTTAATTTAAAAGTTTCTAAAATTAAAAAAATTAAAAAAATTAATATTTAAATATTTATATAATATTAAAAGTAAATTGAAAAAATAAATAATAAAATTAACACTTTATTTGAGTCAAATATTAAACCCTAAACTAAATATTGTTTATCTCCAAAAAAGCATAATAGCTCTGTAATTTGCAGAACTACCTTTGCTTTTCTAAATAAAACATATATTTAAATATAACATTATAATAAAATATATTTAATACATAACAAATTTAATATTAAATAAAAATCTAAATATTTAAATTAAATGTTTTATTCTTATATAATTTTAAATTAGATAAAAATATTTATAAACTCACTTAAATTAAAGTATTGAATGACATAATTTTATTTTATTATTAAATATTTTTATATTTTGTATTATGTGCAAAGTCGGATGGCTCTGCACTATACAGTTCTATACGATATAGAATTCACAGTACTTGGGTACTTAACGTTTGAGTAATAGTGCATTTGTATTAAGATGGTTTGTCTTTGTGTTTTCTTCCAAACATTTGCTTTGCTCCACATTTATTCTACTTGCTGCTCTTCGTATTTATTTTTTTTGAAAAATCTTACTTTTTTAGTTCCTATTGAGGAGAGTGGTGTGGCTAATGGCGATGGTGTACGGAGGCGATTTTCTCTGTTTTGAAGATTTGTGTTTCTAAGTATTCGTTTTGTTTGGCATTGTTTTGCTGCCCTTCATGTTGATTACAGAAGATTTTTTTTTTCTTTTCTTTTAGCTTTTGGAAAGTGATGTGTGAGGATTTACTATGAGAATTTGATTTGCTTGCTGGGTTGGTTTTAATATTTCTCTAATTTTGATTTTTGTTGTTTGTTTTTTATCTGTTTTGTATATATGTTTTTACATTTAGTTTCTGCTTCTGTTTCTGCATCTATTGGACTATAGTTAGCTATCTCTCGTTCTTGATTGTTGACCAAGCAGCAAACCTTCTCTCGGTTGTTGACTAAGTTCTGCACTGTGTAAAACAACAGAATCAAGTTCTACACATGCAAAACTACATAGTTCTGTAGTTCTGCACTACAGAACTATATGGTTCTATAGTTTTGCATTGCAAAACCAAGTTCTGCACTGTGCAGAACAACAAAACCACATAGTTCTCAAGTTCTGCACTGTATAGAACACAGAACCCAGTTCTGCACATACAGAATCATACAGTTCTACAGTTCAGCAGTGCAGAACATGATATTTAGATAAAATATTACGATATTATAATATAAAATATTAAGTAAAATGCATTTGAAAATATTTTTATATTAAAAAATTCATATTCGGAATAATTTTATGATTACATTAAAAATACTAAAAATATGCAAAAAAAAATTTGTATTTATAAAAGTACTTTAATTTAATATTATGGTATTAGAAAAATTATAATTTTAAAAATACTAACTAAAAATATTCATTTTTTTTTTTTGCATATATAAAAGGGTAACAAATAACTTATCATATAGGTTTCAATACTTAATTGAGGTGGACAAAAAAGAGTTTGGGGTTTTTGAAGTGATTTTAATTTTGCTTTCATTTTTTTTTTTGGTTTATATAGTTTGTATTTGAATAAAGATAAATTTTTAATAAATTGGTTTTTGAACTTTTTAAATTTTTTTAAGTGTTATTTCAAATGCAGAACGATATGATTTTGCGTAGCATAGAACCATATAGTACAGAACGACGTGGTTCTGTACAGTATAGAATCACATAGTTCTACACAATGCAGAACGATGTGGTTCTGCACTACGCAAAATTTCAACATTTTTTTCAAATCTTTTTTTTAGATTAAAAAAAATTATAATTATATTAAAAATATCAAAATTATTTGAAATAAATGATATTTAGAGAAAATATTATAATATTATAATATTATAAAAATTATAAAAACAAAAATATTAAGTAAAAAATATTTGAAAATATTTTTATATTAAAAAAAACATATTCGAAATGATTTTATGATTATATTAAAAATACAAAAAAATATGTAATTATGCAACAAATATTTTTGTTTTATATTTTTCTTTTCAATCTGTCATTGGCTTTTTTTTCCGACCTTGTCTCGAAATCCGTCTCTAATTTTCTCCTTCATATAATTGATTTTTGATCTAACAAGGAAATATTATATAGAAATGAAATGATAACATTTTTGTAAATTGATAGTTCTGCGATGACATTTTTATAATATTAGTAGTTCTGCAATGATATTCTTGTAAATTGGTAGCTCTACGATGATATTTTTGTAATATTGAAGCATAGTGAAGAACTAACAACCGCCACACCACAGTGTGTGTTGGTTCTTTTTTTTATCTCTTCTTACCTCACTCTTTATTAATTTTTCCTTTTTGATATATTTGAATGATATAATTGAATTATTTTTTATTAATATTAATAAAATTTGGAATTAAGGAATTTAAATAGAAAATAATAACATAATAATAAATTGATTAAAATAATTAAATAATTAAAATAATACAATATTAAATTAGACATAATAAAAGAAATTAAATAATTAAAAGAAAGAAAACAAATTTAGTGACTCAGTTGATTATCATTTTTTTCTTTAGTATGAAAATAACACAAAATAGAAAGGAAAATATGTTCAATGGGCCGACGAATGATCAAACCATATCTGGTCCGATGCAACTAAACCCTAGGTTAACTCTAGCATAATAAACCTAAGACGTAAGCAATGTAGAATAAAGTCGATGCAATCAACGGTGTGTCTTACTTGGTTTAGTTTCAAAATTAAGGCACACATCACAACCGTAAACCTAAATAGTAAAAAGGAATAAGCAAAATTATGAACCATTAAAAATGATGTATATGAAGAATGAATTTCTCTTTAAAATTATACCATCTCAAAGTAGATTACATCTCAGAATAATTAATTTTTGTTTCCGAAATTGTATGATTAATATCTATAATTCAAAGTCAATCATGAGCTTCTAACGATGATATAAATCACAAGTTAGAGAGAGAGAGAGATACAGGGGAAGATGACGGAAAGCGGGGAGAGTCTTGGAAGACGAGAGATTGGAGAGGTTTTTTAAGCATTTCAAACCAACACCTTACTTTTAGTGTTTTTTTTTTAATATTAAAAATTTTGTCTTCAAAATTAAATTTATTAATTAAAAAAATCAAATTTAAGTGTCATATATGCTCGTTTTTTTCATTTTTATTTGTCAATAGTTACATAATATTTAAATTATTTAAATAAACAACTTATTATTTACATTAAAATGACTTATTTGTATCCTAAAAGGCTAAGTGGGGTTAGACACAAAGCTCCCGAGGGGATGGCATGTCCCCGTGACAAGAAGGCCGCTGGCTGGTATTACCGTTTGGGATGAAAGAGCAACTACAGCCACCAAGCTCATTTACATAGAAAAACAAAAGAAAAATCGATTCCTAATCTCTGACCTTCTAATAAAAATATAATGACAAAATAAAAAATAAAGTCTTCTCTGGTGATGGAGTTACACCAGCGGTGAGCATCAAATTGAGTCAACAAAATAATATGACCTTGTATCAAAAGGGTGAGGGTAAAAAGAAAAGATTATAAACTAACATGAAGCAAAAAAAGAGAGAAATTGATTTTCTACAAGAATAATGTACAAAATACTACTATATAAACTATATGAACACAAGATATGGAACAAATTCAATATAGATCTCTGTAACTACCTAGAATCCCACAACCATATTTCATATACCACACATTTACAATAACCTAAAACTCATACAGTGGTGGGAATTGGGCTGTAGAATGGCTATATAATTTTCTTATCTCCCAAGCATGACACATGAATGCCAAACAAATCATTTGAAACAAATATTGTTGACACTCTTGATGTGAATTTTTTTTGGGGGGTGGGTTTTAGTCATAGGGACATTGTTATATAGAAGGCCCTGAAGTTACAGTTAGACTTTCCAAATGAACGTCTCAGGCTGACAATGTTGAGTCTCTCTCTTAGTTGAAAGGGAGTTTTGGGCCTTCCTCAAATTCTCTCTATTTTCAGAGAATGGAACTGATTTGTATCGTAAATTCTGCTTTCCACTTATCTAAAGAAAGAAAGTCAACTATTGCCTCTTCCGTGAACCTCCTTCTCCGTACAAATGATTCCATTGCTTTAACTCACTCATAACCGATCCCTCTGTAGCAAAGCTTACAGCAACTTGATTCATTGAAATTACAATTTTAGTTAAAAATTTTGAAGGAAGAAGCATAACACATGGATATTAAGGTTCAGTTTTGTTCTAAAAATAATTAATTCAAAAATTTTCAAATTCTAATATGGACTATAAGTTCTTAAAAATCGCTCTCAAATCAATAAATCTAGGAAAGGATAACAAATCTGGGATCCTAAAGAGCTGGCAAATTTCAAAGTTCCCAGTGTAACTTCCTATGGCTACTTGTCCTCCACAAATTTCAAAAGAATAACATCCATGCTTAAAATTTATAAGACACTAAGAGTGCAACTTCTAACTTACATTGACAAGTGTGATATTCAATGCGCAGAACCAATAGACCTCTAACAAAAGATAGCATAATCTAGAAAAGTGAAAGGAGAATCAAAATCTGACTACTTTTATATAGAAAAACTTGTCTACATCTTTTAAAAGGGTTTCAGAATAGAGGAATCGCCACCATACACCACAATCATCATCATTAGACAACCCTCAACAAGAACTAAAAAAAGTAACATTTTTTATTTAGAAATAAATACGAAGAGCAGCAAGCAGAATAAAAGTAGAATAAAGTGAAACAAAATAAATGTTAAAAAACGAGAAAGACAAACACAAACCTTTATAATAGAGAAGAGAGCAATCACTTCCGTAACGAGCAACTGATCTTCTCCATTTGCCTGACTAAGAGTGAGAAAGAGATAGAGAGACCCCCTTTTATAATGACTAATAAGATCATACCACTCCATCTATACGGTAAATAAAATGAGAAGAGAAAGTTTAATCACAGAACGCTAGTAATCAATTTGAATTTCTCCACTACTTTGCTATTATGTTCGGCAGTTTTGTCTACTAAATAGAGTCACAACTTTAAAAATTTGATAAAATTCTTTTCATTTCCATTTAATATTTCCTTGTTAGATCAAAAGCAATTATATGAAGGAGAAAATTAGAGACGGAACTCGAGATAAAGTCGGAGAAGAAGGCTAACTACATATTGAAAAGAAAAATATAAAAAAAAATATTAGTTGCATAATTACATATTTTTTTTTATTTTTAATATAATCGTAAAATCATTTTGAATATGTTTTTTTTAATATAAAAATATTTTCAAATATTTTTTACTTAATATTTTTATTATTATAATTTTTATAATATTATAATATTATAATATTTTCTCTAAATATCATTTATTTTAAATAATTTTGATATTTTTAATATCATTATAATTTTTTTAATCTAAAAAAATATATGAAAAAAATGTTGAAATTATGCGCAGTGTAGAATCACATGGTTTTGCACCATGCAGAACCATGTGGTTCTGCACTTTGCAGAACTATGTCATTCTGTACTCGTGATTTTGCACTGTACAGAACCACATCATTCTGTATTTTGTGATTCTATGCTACGCAGAATCACAGCGTTCGACACTACATGGTCGTGCACTGCGTAGAATCACGTCGTTCTGCACTTGAAATAACACTTGAAAAAATTTTAAAAGTTCATAAACCAATTATTAAAAATTTATCTATATTCAGACACAAATTATATAAACTGAAAAAAAAAATGAAAGCAAAACTAAAATTACTTTCAAAACCCCAAACTCATTTTTGTCCACCTGAACTAAGCATTGAAACCTATATAATAAGTTGTTTGTTGCCCTTTTATATATGCAAAAAAATTTTGAATATTTTGAATTAGAATTTTTAAAATTATAATTCTTCTAATACTATAATATTATATTAAAGTACTTTTATAAATACAAATTTTTTTTGCATATTTTTAATATTTTTAATGTAATCATAAAATTATTCCGAAGATGAATTTTTTTAATGTAAAAATATTTTTAAATACATTTTACTTAATATTTTTATTATTATAATATTAAAAATTATAATATCGTAATATTTTTTCTAAATATAATGTTCTACACTGCTGAATTGCAAAACTATATGGTTCTGCATGTGCAGAACTGGATTCTATGTTATGTACAGTGCAAAACTTTGTTCTGCTATTCTGCATAGTGCAGAACTTGGTTCTGCAGTACAGAATTACATAACCATATAGTTTTGCAGTGCAGAATGACAGAACTATGTAGTTCTGCATGTGTAGAACTCGATTCTACTGTCCTGCATAGTGTAGAACTTGGTCAACAACTGATAGAGAGTTTGCTGCTTGGTCAATAATCAAGAATGAGAGATAGCTAACTATAGTCCAATAGATACAGAAGCAGAAGTTAAATGTAAAAAAATATACAAAATAGATAAAAAAAACAAACAATAAAAATCAAAATTAGAGAAATACCAAAACCTAACCCAGCAAACAAATCAAATTCTCATAGTAAATTCTTACACACCACTCTCTAAAAGCTAAAAAAAAAAAAAAAAAAAAAACCTTTCTGCAATAAACATGAAGAGCAGCAAAACAATGCCAAACAAAACGAATATTTAGAAACGTAAACCTTAAGAACAGAGAAAATCACCTCCATAGACTATCACCATTAAGCACACCACTTTCCTCAATAGGAACTAAAAAAGTAAGATTTTTTAATAAAAATAAATACGAAGAACAGCAAGTAGAATAAATGTGGAACAAAATAAATGTTTAGAAGAAAAGACAAAGACAAATCATCACAACAGAGAAGAATAACTTCCATAATCAGTGCCTGAAGCTAAACGTTTCCATTCCCCCCACCCAAAAAGGCAAACCTTCAAAAGAAAATACAAAGACAAACCATTACAACAGAGAAGAGAATAATAACTTTCATAACGCATTCCAAAACTGAGAAAATAAAGACAAATCTTGAACACAGAGAGGAAATATATTCGGCATACTCGGAAACACAGCAAGAGAAAACCCAGTGACCATCGTCATCAACACCAAAAAGTGGATATAAAAAAGAAGCGGAAAAAGTTTCAAACCGAACGTCTCCGTTCCCCTACCCAGAGAGACAAACCTTTAAAAGAAGAGACAAAAACAAACCATCACAATAAAGAAGAGAAGAATAACTTCCAAAATGTATCCCAAAACAGAAAAAATAAACACAAACCTTGAACACATAGGGTAAATATATTCGGCACAGTCAGAAACACAGTAAGAGAAAACCTTAGTGGCTATCTTCATCAGCGCCAAACAGCGGATATCAAAAAGAAACCGAACCTGAAACCGAACATCTCCATCCATCCCACTCAGAGAGAGAGCGAGAAACAGACAAAGAGACTACCGTCCTGCTTTTATGCAGAGAAGAAGAAGAGAAGAGATAACAAAGGAAGATACAAAAAGCATAGAGAGATAGCCTCATACACTTTTTTCCCCTCAAAGTACAGAAGTCTAATCGCAATGAGTACCAAAAGAATGGTCTTACATACTTTTTTTCCCAACCACTCCAGGCACGTCTTCCGTGAAATCAATAACAAAATCTCGTTCATTAATATTTCTGACAAGAGAGAAAGAAAGAGAAAGAAAGAGAAAAACCACGAAAAAAAGAACAAAAAAAGATAGAAAAAAAAAACCAAAAAAGAAAAAAAGAAAAACGGGCCACATCAGCTCCACCTCACCAACGACTATTCACCCTGGGCCAATTGGAGGACGACGAAATTCAGGTGAGATCTTTCACACTTATATCTATATTGTTAAAGAGAAAAGAATAACTTCCAAAATGTATCCCAAAACAGGAAAAATAAACACAAACTTTGAACACAGAGGGTAAATATATTCGGCATAATCAGAAATACAGCAAGAGAAAACCTCAGTGGCTATCTTTATTAGCGCCAAACAGCGGATATAAAAAAGAATCCGAACCTGGAACCGAACGTCTCATCCGCCCCACTTAGAGAGAGCAAGAAATAGACAAAGAGAGTACCGTCCAGCTTTTATGCAGAGAAGAAGAAGAGAAGAGATAACAAAGGAAGACACAAAAAGTATAGAGGGATGGCCTCATACATTTTTTTTCCCTAAAAAATACAGAAGTCTAATCGCAATGAATACCAAAAGAATGACCTTATATATTTTTTTTTCCCAACCATTCCAGGCACGTTTTTCGTGAAATCAACAACAAAATCTAGTTTATTAATGTTTCTGACAAGAGAGAAAAAAAAAAAAAGAAAGAGAGAAACAACGTAAAAAAGAACAAAAAAAGATAGGAAAAAAAAACCAAAAAAGAAAAAAAGAAAAATGAGCCACGTGAGCTCCACTCACCCTATACCAATCGGAGGGGGACGAAATCTAGGCGGTAAGGATTCTGAGCTTTGTACGGAAATAACATATTTGAATTAAATATTTTTTAAAACAACACCGTTTGAAAACTAATTACAAAACTAACACACCTATGTCGTGATTTCAAGTCATGACATGCACTATTCATCAATGTCGTGACTTGAAGTCACGACATATGCATAAATTCACTATGTCGTGACTTCAAGTCACGACATACATTTGGTCACTCATCCCAGCAGTTTGCACATTCTATGTTGTCCAAATTTACAAAACAACTAAAAACACCACAAATTCCGAAAATGGCCAAATCAACCATTATGCTATCCAAATTTACAACGCAACAGAAACACCACAAACTCCGATAGTTACCAAAATCAACCATTTTGCTATCCAAATTGACATCAGAACAGAAACATAAAAATACTACACAAACACCACAAACTCCAGTAGTGACCAAATCAATCAATTTTGGACCTCATAACCAGTTTTCATATGCAATACCGTCCAAATGATCAGCAACAAATCCCAAAAACCAAATCGTACAAAAAGAAGTACAATGAACAAAGTAAAGAAATAAATGTAATTTTATAAAATTTAACAGAAGTTACAATTTACAAAAAATAGAAATCAATGTCGTCGTCTTCTTCTAGTGTACTGTCTAACACCTACAGCTACTGTACTGCCTATAGAGTCATCACGAGATACTAATCCCATATCATCTATCTGTGTGATCTGGGAGGGGCCTACATCCTGCTGGTGGGGATCAGAGAAAACAGGCGGAGAGACATGGTACAGCAGTGGTGCATCATCTGTCACACCCTGTGTCAATCCGTCATCCATAAAGCTATGGGGACGAACTTCCCTCTGAGGAGCCCCCGGAGTGAAAACCTGAGAGATGTCATCAAAGACAGGCGTGTAGAAATCTGAACACTCACCGAACGTATTTGAAGGTCCTGCAACATACTCGGCCTGCTGTGACGGTGGCGTTGACGCATGTTCGGACGAGCGTCGAGATCTGGTACGCTGTCCTCTCCCTCGGTGTCGTCCACGTGCTCGGCCTGCATCACCAACGTCTGCGCCATCTGTCTCGGGGCGATCACTGAATAGACGTGTCATATCATCTGTCAGAACCGAGATGGCCGACTCAGCAAGGCAACGAACGTCGGTACTAGGATTGTCTCGTATCTCGTGCAAAGTGTCCCACTACAAACAATAATGTGAAAATTAATTAAAACAACAAATTAAATTATTTGATTGAGAATGAAAAGAAAGTAGTAGAGGGAAACTTACCACGTAAGTCAAAGAAGCTCCCCGATGACCAACAAATCTGCGGGAGATGGAACGAAACCAGACCGAATAGTGAGGATCGAGCGCAGGTCCAAAGGAGGTATCTAGTGGAACTACATGGTCGTGTCGGTGATTCCAAAGATCTATGTACACTGCATGCGCT
Organism: Dillenia suffruticosa; assembly: GCA_033439265.1. NCBI lineage: Eukaryota > Viridiplantae > Streptophyta > Magnoliopsida > Dilleniales > Dilleniaceae > Dillenia > Dillenia suffruticosa. Next base: position 9,587,097 of record JAVTVX010000027.1, read on the forward strand.
GCCGACCAATCAACCTCTACAGTACCCCGCGTGCTCGTGTCGTGGAGTCTGTCCTCGGTGTCACAGGCACCCGGAACGTACTGTAAGCCTCCAAACTGTCGTAACACCCTCTCTGGAAAGTGCCACTCCACGATACTAAAACAAATCAAAGGGACCCGTGCGTGCCAAATATCCCTCCCCCTGCGACAGTAGGCGGGGAGGGATGACAATACATCATCCGAGTACGGGACCCAAATGACCCGATCGACCGTCTGCCTATCGAGTGCCTCCCTATAAACGGAAACTACGTGTGTAGGGAACATAGTGACATCAAACTGAGCGTGCCACCGCAAGCCAAGTGGTCCATCCCCATGTACGTGTAAACCTCGTCGAATAGGAGCCATATACGGAAATCGCTCCCACCCCCAAAGCTGTAACAAAACTAGGGCCCCCCCAATCTCACGTGCATGTGCATGCGTGGCTATACAAAGCTGTCTGTATAGATATGCCAAACAAGCAGATCCCCAACTAAATCTACCTGACAACTCTAAATCCTCTAAAAATAATAAAAACTGTAAATGTACAAAAGTTCCTGTTTTATCAGAAAACAGAACACCACCTATCAAAAGTAAAATATAGGCCCGTGTCCACCGTAAAATTGCTATATCATCAACACCATCGGGCAAATCATCAAAAACCTCAGACAACCACGGCATGCTCAAACCGTGTCCTTTAATGGCAGACCGTGGTGGCCTAACACCTAAAAGTCTCTCACATACATCATCCCATACCACTCCCGCCGTCCTACAAACGAGGGGATGGCCATCCACAGGTAACCCTAACAAAACCTTAATATCCTGAAGGGTAATAGTGATCTCACCATGGGGAAGGTGAAAAGTATGCGTCTCTGGCCTCCATCGCTCGACTAGAGCAGTGATAAAATGCCAATCGAATTGAATGAAGCGAAGTCGAGCAATGCCCAAAAATCCAGAGTGCTCCAAAAGAGGAAGGACTCTCTCGTCGATGTGACGGTGGTCCCAACGGCGTAACACGGCCTCGCGTCGACGGCAAGTCAGCGTAACCATCGTGCTGACTCCCTCCCAAAGGCGAGAAGAACGGTATCGCCGCTGTAACCGGAGTACACTCGGATCAGACGGGCCTGGATCCATCTATAAAATAAAGAAAGAAAAAATAACATATTAGATTACAAATACGTAATGCAAAAAATAAATTACATTTCAATGACAAAACAAATAGAAATACACATCTAACAGACATGAATGTCATAACACAGAATTACACATTTAACAGACATCAATGTACTGTCTAACACATTATAACTGAACATAGCATAAAGTCAAATATACAAAAAACAAATACATTATGTCCGTTGTAATAAGAAATACATAATTTTCAACGCGATATGGTTGGGCAATTTCTTCGGTTGTGACCTTGTCTCCCACAAATACCACATTTCATTTGTGTCGTGCATCTTCTCCGATTATGACCCTCGACACTACAACTGCCGCACGATACCCGCGAAGATGATTCTCGGATATCCATCTCATTATGATATCGAGATGACTTAGGTCTCCCTTTCTCACGTCTTAGTGATACGTCCGGAATGATAGTTGGGTACGATCCGATTGGCCAGCCAGATCTATCACCTACCGGTGAAAAATATAACTCGTACACTTTAAGTTGATGTTGCCACGTATACCATTTTCCGACATTCATATGAACATCCATCATGGTCCGTGATAGTGCAGCGATTGCATGCGAGAAAGGTATTCTATACGTTTGCCATTTCCCACATGTGCAATGTTCATTATTGACGTCGACGATCTGTTTATTTCCTCCCTTGTGGCCATACCGTGTTTGTCTATGACCTGTTTCTATCTCGAAAATCTCATTCTCCCTACTAAAAGAGACAACCGTATGAAGGTTAGCGGTGTTCATCCACCTTCCTAACATGGCATTTGCATACTTCGTATACCGCTCTTGTCTTGCAATCCCCGCTTTCGCCTCTGCGATTCTACTTTCAAAATAGTTAACCGTATTATAAAATGTCTTTAGTACCAAAGCAGAAACGGGGAGATTCCTTGCACCTTTTAGCACGGCATTATAATTTTCACTAATATTGGTCGTCATGTAGCCATAACGAAACCCACCATCGTGAGAGAGAGTCCATTGTTCTGGTCCAATGTTCGCGAAATAATCGGGGGCATCATTTTTTATCTCCTTCATTCTTGCCATATATAGATCAAATTTCTTGCGTTGTGATTGTAATGCAGCAATTACGGCGACTCTCTTACAAGCTTGACTTTTATGATGCGTGTTAAAGTTACTAGCGACATGCCTCATGCAAAAACGCCAAACGGCATGCGGAGGCGACCATCCAAACTCTGGACGAGCAACAGTAGCTCTTATCCCTTCATGTCGATCTGAAATCAAGCATATTGGTCCCTCCCTATCTAACACAACATAGTCTCGCACGCACATTAAAAACCATGACCACGACGCTAGTGACTCTACATCCACCAATCCGAATGCCAACGGCACTATGTGATTCGCACCGTCCATACTGCATGCAATCAGCAACTTCTGCTTGTATTTCCCATACAAGTGAGTCCCATCTATACTTATTAATGGCCGACAACTTCTAAATGCCATGATACTAGGACCAAAAGCTCAAAATACAGCTTCAAACACCATTTCACCATTTGCTCGGGCCGGACTGAACTTCCATGACACTTGTGATCCTGGATTCTTTTGCATAATTGCATCCAAAACTCTAGGCAGCTCATTGTATGATTCATCCCAATTCCCGTATACCATCTCAATCGCCCTTCTTTTTGCGTCCCAAACTCGTCTTCGGGAAACTGCATACGTTGTTTTCTCCGTCATAACGGTTCGTAGGAAAGAGACTTTGATACTTGGGTCTTTCCTTACATAGTTAACAAACTGTCGGGCCATCATATTTGAATCCAACTGCCTATGATCCTGCGTCAGCCCAGCATTGATACATGTATGCGGTCCCTCAACAATAGTTATCACAAAGGCATCAAGTAGTCTTATTTTACGTGCACACAACCTCCACCCACAACCTTCGTCCCTTTGAGTACATACCGCTGTCCAAAGTGTAGGGGTTGATCTTCCAACACGAAATTGATAGTGTTTCTCCACATGATGCATTTTTACAAAATAAATAAGTTCATCTTTCGACTCAAACCTCATACCTTTCTTCACTTCATTATTAAAACTCCCACTATCGATTGTCAATCGACAATCTTCCTCAAAAGTGACATAACCATCTCCTCTCGGTGCAGTTCGCATGAAAGGAATTGACTCATCAATTCCGTTATAGAGATATCTCCTACCACCATGAATGGGTAAAGGCTGTGAAGATGACCCAAATATCGTATGGTTTCCACAACTACGACCACTACTACGACAAGCTTCTCTACCATCTTCTTCTTCATCATCATCCTCTTCTTCCGCATCTTCTTCCGCCTCCTCTTCGGCCATTTCTTCTTCATCCACATCATTATCCATGTCTACTATTGCAACATCCACTCGAGATTCGATATGTGGATATTCTTCTTCATAATCGCAATCTTGTTGTACAGGGACAAACGTCCGACCATTGTATGCCTTTATATACAACTCATGACTTGTACCCATTCCCATAGCCACCGCAAACTCCATCAAGTTCAGAACGTCATCATCATCATTTATCGGCACCAATATGTACCTTACATTCCCCCCTTGCATGTGTGACATAGGGCAACGATGAAACATCTCTACGTGTTGTATTGTCGAATTGATTCCAACTCCCTTACAGACTATGGTTACCAACTCATTAAAAGATACATCTTTTTTTACCCGAATCAACTTCGAAGGTTCACGGTCATAGCCCACCCCATTTTCACCCTTCACAATTTCACCTTTTGTGTACAATAACAATCTCACCATGTCCGCCATTTCTACTTAAAATCAAAAAAACATTTTATCAAAATGTTTATCTACAATTATTAAATATAATATAATTTTCATTTAAAACCCTATAATTAAATTTATAACAAAATAACAAACAATAAACACAAATTTATCAAAAAACATTCTAATTTTATTTAACTACAATTATTAAATATAACTAATTTTACTTTTAATACCTTTATCAAAAAAAACCCTAAAACCTAATTTTCTCCCAAATTAAAAAAACCCTAATTCCTAATTTCTCATGAATTTCCAACAAATATCTAAACCCTAAAACATTAATATCTAATTACATCTTTCCAAAATATAGTTAAATCAACAAATAATATCTCAATTTAATAATGTATATTAAAATTTAATCAATTTAAACATATAAAATTTCATTTCTCAAGGAACACAAACAACATTTTACCTTCGTCAAATTTCGCGTGTGGCACTTTCAAAAGCAGTGGATCGCGGTTCTCTTGCAATCCCCCAAGTTGCAGATGTCTTTGGTGTTGCAGTTCGTGCGCGCAGATGCCCAAGAAAGGATTCGCCCGCGGAGGAAGCAGCGAGAAGCAGAATGGGGAAAAAAGAAAGAAAAAAGAGAAGAAAGAAAAGAAGGGATCGGGGGTGTTATGTTCGAGCATGTCGTGAGTTCAAGTCACGACATAGGCTATGTCGTGAGTTGAACTCACGACATAGGCTATGTCCAACTCACGACATAGGCTATGTCGTGACTTGAAGTCACGACATAGTGAATTTATGCATATGTCGTGACTTCAAGTCACGACATTGATGAATAGTACATGTCGTGACTTGAAATTACGATATAGGTGTGTTAGTTTTGTAATTAATTTTCAAACGGTGTTGTTTTAAAAAATATTTAATTCAAATATGTTATTTCCGTACAAAGCTCAGGGATTCTTTCGCGCTGATTATATTGTTAATGACAGCTTGCTTCTGTTTACTTGGTGGGTTCTCTTCTGACGCAAGTTTCCTGGCTCTGGCCTCACAATGGAGTTTGGGGAATGTTCATCAGGACTCAAGTCTTCGTCCTCCGCTGATGAAATTCGGGCCAAGCTTGGTATAATCTCTCTCACTCTCTCTCTCTCTCTCTCTCTTCCTATATCTATTGTTCGAATTCAATCAAACCCAGAAAAATTAAATCTTGATTGTCATCTGTAACGGAATTAAGCGCAGAAATTCTGGGGTCTTAAGAACGCACTAGCTTGTCATTGACAGTGACATTTCAACAAACGAAATGTTTTGGTCATTGGCAAGGTCCAATTCCCTACGGTGTGCCAAATCAACCTAGAATTACACTTGGTGATCAACTTGAGTAATGGTGTTAGAACCCGAAACCCTAATTATTTGGTTACAAAGTAAAATAATTGCCATTTTGGGTCCCCTATTTTAGCAAAAGGGAGCAGAAAAGATTTTGAAAATTGTAGTTAAATTGATATGATACAAAGTCTAAAACTTCATCCGGTAATTGTTTGCAAAGACTCTAAGATGGGGATTATTTTACTTTTGAACTTTATAATTAGGATTTCTCCAAAATAATCTATGACCAAATTGATTTTTTTGTTATGTGCTTTTTATCAATGACCATTAAAGCCCAACCCAGGCTCACCTGATTCTGTCAGACGGTCTTGATAGCATTATTTGGTGATGTTTGATGGACCTTCATTCTCGTGTCCAAGTATGATTTATGAGATTAAGGTGCATAGTTTGTAATATCTTATGCCTTCGGGTTGCTTTAGGAGAGTTCATGTTGCTGCTGCTGCTTAATCATTGACTATGGATCTCTCTCTCTCTCTCTCTCTCTCTCTCTCTCTCTCTCTCTCTCTCTCTCTTTGTTGTTTGGAATGGATATATAAAGTTGTAAGGGAACGTAGAAAACTTTTAGGCTCATCCTCTAGCTCAGATTGAACATGTGAGTAGTGCAAAGTTCTGACCTCTTGCCTTAACAACACAGGGTTGTCCTATATTTTCTATGCATGCTTTAGGGCGGACTTAATATGTCCATTTCTCTAGTCAATCATTACATGCAGAAAATTCAAGTCTGTAAAAACAGTTAAGATCTGATTAGGGACTTGGCTAAAGTCTCTTTTCACAATACTCTGCAGTATCTTCAGACTCCAGATACCAAGATGTTGAGATCAGGTCAGATGAGCTGCTAATTTGTTCGGAAACATCAACATCTTCATCTGACAAGCCTGAGTGGTGCAAAATAACCATAAATCCGGATTTATGTTCTGCTACTTTGCAAAATAGGAGGTATGTGACAATGCTTTGATGTACATCTTATGTTGTTTGTTGTATAATCAGTTGGGATGCTTAAGTTCCTTCTTCCTGCACTTAATACAACGTAGGAAGTGCCTATGTTATAATTCATCCCAGTGCTTTATAAGATGGTACTTTAATGTTTTTTCTGTGTAAGTAGTGACCAGTAACTCCAAGGAGGGCTATTACTATCTGAGGTTTCATGTATTTGGAAAATTTGGAGGTATTTAACTTATCACAAGTGTCTATTGCAGAGAGACAATGTAAGGGAGATGAGTAGTTTGACACGAGAGATAGGCTTAGAAGTGATGCCATATGGGAATGGATTAAAAGAGATGGTCAGTCATGGTCTTGCAAAATAAAGGGACAGACATTTCCTGGAGTTAGTTTACGGTTGCAAAAGAAAAAGGAAAAAAGGAAGAAAGAGAGGAATGTGGCTGACAAATGACAGTGTTTTGAGCTGTAATGACTGATTATCCCACTTAGTTATTAGTCCTTTTGTGACCCTAATAGCTTTGCACCTGAAATATGTCTTCTTGAAATGGTGATTCATGCTCACAATGGTTTGTAACTCTCACATTTCTGATCTATATCACAGCTTAGCAAGTGGAGCTAAAGATATCATCCCTAGGCTAGGAAAAATCAGGGTGGTTCCATTTAAGGAAAAGATATGAGGGGTAAGGTTGTATGTTATATTCATGTTTGAGTACATTAAAATGCAATCAGTTAAAAATATTAATTGCATAAAAATTTTGAAGATGCACAGGAACAAGGGGTAAAGATAATTTTCAATGAAGACTTAAGTCACTTTAGGACATGGATTTTGTTGAGTTTAGCTGTGAGAACGGGAGATACCTTTCTTGTCAGAATGATTTTCCTAGATTAGCATATTCTACTTAGGTTACCTTGTCATGAATATCGCCATGGAGGCTTGACAAGTCTGCCCCATTTCCACCATGCTTTTATGGATGGGAGATGGCCCTACTAGGGGTTCTGAGTTTGCCGCATGCTGAGGCCTATGATTCAATGTATCCAACTAATGATCCAAGCTATACATCTAACATTGACCATGAAGAAGAAACAGCCATCTTTCATTAAAAAATTGACCTTGGCTATGTATCAGTTTTCTATTTGATAAATTCTAGTATCTCACACTTGTAGATGTGTTCTTTTTATCTAATATAGCTAGTCGTTAATTAAAATAATTGATTTGGGGTTCTTGTCACCGGAGAGTGTATGGACGTGTCAAGTACCTTAAAATTTCTGGACACTATGTGAGATAAAGTCAATATTTGCATTGAGATTAAAAATTTGGTGTTCATTTCACATTTTAAATTTATCTACTATATATTACATGTCTGTCGACTTTGGTGCAGTGCAAATACCATATTTGTAGACAAGGTCGTTGTCCAGGTTGAAGATTCGGTTATCATCAATTCTGGAAGTGAAATTGTCACAGGTCCAGATAGAGAAGGTTAGTTTTTAATTCTGTTATGTGAAATGATGAGCATGAGTGAACTTGTATGCAGATATGTAATGCCAAGTTAATAAGTTATCCTACTTTTGGCTACATGCAATGAGTATGGTGAGAAATGTGCTTACCGCAAGCAAATGCGATGGACAATGTACGGGCTATATTTTCTTTTTCTTTGCCTTTGTACGTGTTTGGACTAATTTTTTTTCAGTTTAAAGTTAACTTAAAAGTTAGGCTTAACAGCGTATTTTTTTTTTTAACAGAAAAAGGGAGAAGTTACTTAGAGAAACTTTCGCTTGTCTACTTTGTGGATTTTTTTTTAATTGAAAAAATGAGTTGACAAAAATGTTTCTAACTGTTTCAAATTTTTCAATTTTGTCACCTATATAAATCTAAAGAATATTTAAATATCTATGAAGATTTTAGAATATTTATTAACTTAAAATATTTATTTTTAATTTATGAATATTTTAGAATTATTCATGAAACTATTTATTTATATTATTTATGAAATTTATTATTAATTTACTCTTTATTATAATTTCATAAAATATTAACACTTATATAAGTTGTTTTGTCAATCAATCTACTTTAAAAAAAGAGATTTTTAAAAATAAAATAGTAAACAATTTATCACTTAAATTTTAAATCTCTTATTTTTCATATAGCTTATAAGACCAAAAAAAGAGTTTTAACAGGAAAAAATAGGTTAAACATGCTTTTAAATCATTGATATTTGATAGCATTGTGATTAAACCTTATAATTTTATGCCAATTTGGAATCAATTAGTATTATTATTGCTATTGTTATTATTTTTTTTAATGCTTTGCAATGCATGGTATGGTGTATGTATGGCCTTGACACTTCTATTTGTAAAATGCTTTTACATTATGTATTTTTATAAATATTAAAAATACTCAATTCATAAATTGTATGATTATGTATTTATTGCCACATTAACGTTGGATTGTTTATGAATTATCTTTATTATGTTGTTATTGAGATGGGCTTCACGTTAGTAACATGAGTTTGGATACTTCCTCTTCTGTTAATATTTTGTTCTATATATCAAGCAGATATTTATGTTGGGTTTTAATTATTTTAATATTTATTTATTTTTTTGATGTATCTATGCTATGAAACTATTAGTAGAATACCAATACATATTGTATACTTTTGAACCAATTTTCCATTTTTATTGACATTCTTATTTTGTGTGGACTTGTATTTGAAAAATATCTTGACATATTAATTTTATTCTTGTCTCCCATTTGAGTACATTGTCTAATACTATCATGAATATAGGTATAGGTTATTGGCGTATCTAGGGGTTGGGCACCAATAAGCAAGGAGCCACGGTGGTGGAATGAGGAAATCCAAGCTGCTATATGAACCAAACGAGAGTGTTATAGGAAACTTAAAAGTAAGAGAGTTAGCGATGCATTTGAGAAGTACAAGAATGCAAAAAAAGAGATGAAAAATATTATTCGCTAATAAAAAATTAAGATATATAATGAATTATGTAAGAAACTAAAACCTAAGGATGAAGAAAAAGAGATTTACAAAATTGTTAAATTAAGGGATAGGAAAGAAAAAGATTTAAATGGCGTTAAGTGTATATTAAGAGTGAGATCAATCAAGTCCTTGTAAGGAATGAGTATATAAGAAAGCGTTTGAGAGATTATTTTGATAACCTCTTTAATGTTGAGTGTATAAGAAATATCGGGGATATCGCGATATCTATAAAAGAAATCATTAGTGATTTTAAACGCATGATTCGTTTTCATGAAATAAGAAGTTTAAAGGAAATGAAGAATAATAAAACCATAGGACCCGATGACATCCCTATTAAGGTATAGAAGTGTTTGGGTGAAGTAGGGTTAAGAATGTTGATAGATCTTTTTAATAAAATCTGGCAAACCATGAAAATGCCCCAAGTATGGAGGGAAAATACAGTTGTATCATTATATAAGAATAAATAAGACATACAAAATTGTTCTAATCATAGGGAAGTCATACTATGAAATTGTGAAAGAGATTGATGGAGCATAAATTAAGATTGGAAGTAAATGGTTTCAAAATCAATTTGGATTCGTGGCATAGAGATCCACCACCGAAGATATTCACTTGCTCACACATTTGATGGAGATGTTTAGAATATAGAAGAGAGATTTGCTTATGATATTTATTGATATAAAAAAAGCATATGATAGAGTTTTCAGAGAAATTCTATGGTGGGCATTGACCGAAAAGGGAATCTCTTTAAAAGACATTGATCTCATTAAAGATATATAAGAGAGTTACTACCAATGTAAGAATATGTGGGGGTTTAAATGATAATTTTCCATTTAACATTGAACTTCACTAAGATTTGGCATAAGTCTCATCGTTTTTACAATAGTGATGGACGAAATAACAAAGAGTATCTAAGATGAAGTATTGTGATGTATACTTTTTTTGCAGATGATATAGTATTGGTTGTAGAAATTTGAGAGGGTATTAGTATTAAATTGGAGTTATGGAGGAATATACTAGAATTCAGAGAATTTAGATTGAATTGAAAAAAAATTGAGTATATGAGATGCACGTTTAGTAGCAGTTATCAGAATGATGAAAAAATGATTATGTTAAAAACACAAGACATAAAAAAAAGTGAATGTTTTAGATATTTTGGATCCATTGTTTAAACCAATGGTAATATAGATGGGGATATAAATCATAAAATCCAAACGGATTGGATAAAATGGAAAAGTACATATGGAATTATTTGCAATCATACGATACTATTGCAGTTGAAGGAAAAACTTTAAAGAATCATACTAGGACCTGCATTATTAGAAAACATAGGGTGCTTACATGGATGTGTGGTAAAACTAGAAAAGATAGGATTAGAAATGAAAAGATATGTACTAAATTGTGAGAAAGCTCAATTGTGGATGAGATGAGAGAATATCATTTAAGATGGTTTGAACATGTGTAATAAGACCCAAAGACGTATCTTTTAGGAGAAGCGAGATCTTAAATGTAGAAGATTTAGTAAAATATTAGGGTAAACTATTGAAAATTTAGATATTTGAGTGTCAAGAGTTTAGTTGAGAAGATGATTTCAGATAGGAACGAGTGGTGTAGGAACGAGTGACTTTAGGTAGGAATGACTTTATTATTATTATTATTATTATTATTACTACTACTAATTATTATTATTATTATTTTAAGTTTCTTTACTTCTCTCCATTCATTATTTTAATTGTTTATTTTTTAATATTATTTTTTCTATATTTTGTTTTCAAACTTTAATTTTATGTTTTTTAATTTCTATTTTCTATATTCTATTTATTTTTTCTTTTTCATATATTTGCCTCTTAAATGGGTGACCCCAAAATTTGGGATTGAGATATAATTTGTTGTTGTTGTATTAATTTTACTCTTGTAGCATTGTATTCCTAACTATTAAGAATCCAAATGCAATTGACTTAATAGAGTTCTAATTTAACTCAACTGTACCAGCTATAAAATCCCAATTGTTACTTTTTCCTTTTGATATGTCAAGTCTACTTTGTTATAAATTAAATATTTCCCAATTATTCAGTAGAAACTCGCATGAAAGAACTGAGAGAAAGTTGAAAAGTTAATAATCTTCCAAAGTTATGACTTTTGTTTTATTTGATCTTATAATTCCATGGTTTTTTACACTTGTGAAAATAGAAAAAAAGGAGTTTAATGTTAGACATTTTCATAGATTCTCTTTCCTTGGTGCTTTTGGTTGACTTTGAAGTCGTTTTTGAATCTTTTGTGAATGTTTGGATTTATAGATTCTCTTTTCTTGTGGAGCAGTGGGGAAGCACCTCATTAGTGCTTTAGCCCCGGTTTTCTATTTCTTCTCTTTTTGTGAATAAAATTTTATTTTCTAATAAAAATATTCATAAAATCTCTCTCTCTCTCTCTCTCTCTCTCTCTCTTTCTATAATATATATCTCTCTCTATAATATATATATTTATATGTGAGGAGACCCTTAAAAGAGTTGCCGACTTTAATTGCCATTTGTGTATGTTCTATATTAGAATTGAGCAACTATCGATTGTACCTCCTAGCAGCCATCTTTTTTCTTAGTTGTAGAGTCTTTCACTGATATTGTTTTGGTCCTCTTCCCTGTTAGAAAAAGTAAGCCTCTAGTTCAGGTATCTATTGCTCGGTCAATGAGACATCCATCCTGTATTTGCGCTTGGGGCAAGGCCTTTACATTCTAGCTGTTGGAAGTTATTCTGTTCGTCTTTCATCCTATAGTATCTTTCAAGGTGGGATATGGTTCTTGTGTTCACTTTCAAAAGGATTCTTGTATTAGGGACTTAGTCCTTTCAACTGCTTTCCTCAACCCTATTAGTTATCCTCACTTTGCCTGATCAAAATTTCAATTATTAGAAGGCTAAATTCTTGTGGTACTTTCTTTTCTTAATAAATCTAAATGGTTGCTTCATATTACAAGGCAAGAATCTCTCTTTTAATATTTCCAGTATTATTGTTTGAAGCCTTAATGCTGCATGTGTTTCCTCTTGCGGATTCATTTTTTATAGTCTTACTTTCCTTCCATATAACTTCATCTTCCTTTTACCAAATTCATTTGGAAGAGAGAGGGTTCTGCAAAGGTTAATGGCCAACAATTTGCTGCATGAATCCAGATTTTTTGTAACTACTTCTCTGGATATCTATGTTATCTGTTTCATGAATATAGAGACCATTGTTGGCACATTAGCTGAGGAGGGCCTCTTTGCCATTTATCATAACCAGGGGGCATATTCTAAAAGCTTTCTTTGTTTTCTCTTGACGAAGTTCAGAGGTTGGGGAGAGCAAAAGGATTTATATGTGTACAAAGTTCAGAGGTTTGGGAGAGCAAAAGGATGTACATTTGGTTTAGTGGTGTGCTCTTGCAGGTCTCCCATCGTGTGTTTGGATAGTACGAAATGCGAGAATATTGAGGCTATTGGTCCTTGTGTCCTTTGAGACTAGATTTTTTATTGTAGTTTTTTGGGCTCATGCATTGAGGGTGTTTATAGATTATAGTCTTGGGGACTTGAAGAGGGACGGAAAGTAGTTTTTCATTAGTCTTTTGCCTTTTTGTGCTCCCTAATCTTAGAGTCTATCTATTCTTTCTTCACTTATTGATGAAATTCTTTTTCAATCCACAAAAAAAGTAGTTAATATAAAAGGACTTTACAGAGGAGGCAGATTCAAGCTGATCTTGTCTCTTCTTTGATAATAATAAATAATCTGTTTCATATTTATCAAATACGTGTTTAGAAGGCATTGATGGTTGTAGAGATTAGTGCCGTCTTGGGGATTTGAGTCTTGAATTACTTAGCTTTGATTTTGTTTTCACATGGCCGTATGGGACCGTTTACAATCTAATGTGGACAGCCCTGCTGTCAAATCTTACCATAATTGGTCGTTTAGTTGCCTTAGGACATGTATTTTGTATTATGACACTTCTTCTTTAATAATTTTTTAAGCTCCTAATATATTTAGTATTTCCTCGTAATTTGGACTTAATCAGGTCTATGTCTAAATTTCATAAATAACATTTTTTCCCGATAACGTTAAATTCTTGTGGCTTTGGCCCTTTTATGATCCTAAAATCCTAGTTTTTTTATTTTTATTTTTATTTTTAAATTTTGTTGGATGATCAATCTAATTGTCCTCAAGATTTAGCATCATAATTAAGTGATCCTGAACTTTGTATTAATTTAATTAACTTACTGACCTAATTTTCACTGTATCATTGTTGCTATCTCTGTCTAATTTCTTCTTTTCCTATTTTGGTGCATGGGATTGTCAATTGGTGAGTGACATTTTGAATAATGAGGCTGCCTATGCATCATGAAAGTTTCTTAAAATTTATATCTGCTATTCTTTAAATGAAAATCATGAGTCAATGTATTTGCAACTAATGTACAATTTACCATCCATATCCTTCAATTGTAATTTTTTGGTGATGAAGCTTGATTTGCTGATACAAGCACATCCTATATTCTCTAGTGCTGTTTGTTTGACAATGCTGTTTCTGGTTCCTTTGGTGTTCTCAGCTCAATGAATCAGCTGAATAGTATAAAGTCTGATAATATTCTGGTTCCTTTAAATAAGATAGATGGAATGCATCATCATGTGGTGATGGCATATTTTGAATCATGGCCATGACTGCAGTGGTGTCTGGCATAACAGTTGTAATGTAACTGAAGCAAGGTGTTGTGAATAGACATAAACATTTGAATAGTTTTGTGACCTCTCTTACCCAATTTTCAAACACATTGGAGTAGTTTTTACTTCTCACTATATAAGAGTATGTTATTTTGTATATTTCGTTGGAGATATGATACAAGGGTTATTTTCAATGAATTCTACTTTCTAAACTTAATATCATTGTTGTTGATTGATGTGATTCCTCCTTTTGTTTTCCCTGTTTTTAGGGTCTTTGAGTTACAGATTTTTGCTAATGCATCCAGAAGAAACTTGCAAGAAACAGTTAAAGGTCAATAATTATAGAGGATCTTTGTCATTCTTGATTTTATTCTAGTTTAGTTTAGGGATGCTAATTTTGAGCCTGCATTTGTTTCAGATTTCTGTTGATGTTGAACATGCCAAATGCAGCATTTGCTTAAACATTTGGCATGATGTTGTAACTGTTGCCCCTTGTCTTCACAACTTCTGGTTAGTAAGTTGAACCATTTTCTTCCGTTGTGGATGCTTGTTTGGTTTCTGATCTAGTTCAACATTACTAGCAATGGATGCTTCTCAGAGTGGTTAAGAAGGTCTCAACAAAAGAAGTCTAGTGTTATATGTCCCCAGTGTAGAGGAGTTGTACAGTTTGTTGGGAGAAATCATTTCTTGCACAATATTGCTGAGGTAATTTCATATGCTGCTTTGCGCAAATAAGGACTGAATCATTATTTAATGTTGAATTTTGTTTTAGCTTCAACCCGAAATTGCGGGGATTTTTTTTTCGCAATTAAAGTTTCAGTTGTGTCTGATTTGCAGTGACCTCATGGATCTTCATTATTTATGAGAAACTTAAACTCTTTAAGGGATTTTCTTTAATTACACTTGTTTTTGTGGTTTTTAGCTAGATTGGGACCTGTCGGTTTCACCAGTTAAATTGTTGATGGACCCAATTTCTGGTCCACAAAAATTGCTAAAACTCGAGTTTACAAAATCCAGTCTATGTTTTAAGATTGTTTGGATTGGTTATTCGATGGGGAAATTGGTTAATTGCATCTGGTATATTAAAATGACCGGAACCAAAGTAAAGCTGGAAAGTAGATGAAAAATTGGAAGGTCATAAGAAATGGTTGGCTGATCTGTAGGCTCAAATCTGGTGGAGAGTCAGATGTAAACCTGTTCTTTTCTTGTACAATTGGCCCTTTTTCGGTTAGTACTTGGATCACATATCGCCCTCCTTTGACATACTACAAGGAGAGAGATCTTACCAGATTGACTGATTGGTCAAAATTAACTGACCTTCGTGCAAAGGTTTGATGGGGCAAGACTGGTGAAATTATTCAATGGAAAAAGGTGAGCAAAGAAAAATGAAAAAGTATGTTGTGCTTATGTGGAGTGTAAAAAATTTTGAAAAATGTCAACTATTAGGGACAAGGAAGAATTGTACTGATGAGTTGTTATGGTCCTAGGTTTAGAATCGATTTATATGGCAGCTAACTTGGAAATTAAAGCAGGGATTGGCTGATTTATTTTATTGAGGGATTTTGTATCCTTGTGACCTATGTTGATTAGGGAAAGAAAATAAGTGCTCGGTAGGGAGAACTCTATGATCTCAAAGGTTTGTTTGAGAGATCTTTGAGTTTATTTGGGACTCGGGAAAGTAAGGGCATTACATTTTTATAGCAAAAGAAATTGTATTAAAAGAGTAGAAGAATGCAAATAACTCCAAGGATGAGAAATCTTAGTAGAAGAAAGATAAGATCAAAACAAATACTAATGAATAATACTATGTAATCCCTCTTCAACTCTTATAAGCTATGATGCATATAAATCTTTGAAGTATGAATCCAAAGAGAAGTATAAAAAACAATCTTCTCCCAAAGAAGAGAACAATCAATCTGTTAATTTTTGAAAATTCTGTCATTTCTCTCCCTCCACTTGCACCACAAAAAAACCATGAACGTGCACCTTTAAAGCAACCGAGTATCTTTTTTTTTTCCATCCAAAGCCTTTGAACTTCATAAGGAGCAAATTAGGGAGGGTCCTAGGATAGACCCAATCATTGGCACCCACAATAAAAGTTGGTTCCCCGTCTCCCAAGCCACTGGACAATGCACAAAAAAGTAATCCGTGGATTTATAGTTGTTGAAACACATGATACAAACATCAAGAGAGATACCTTTAAAAGGTCTCCTCTTTTGTAAGAAATTATTAGTATTGATCTTGTTAAGCACCTTGGACCAAATAAAAGTTTTAACCATAGTGGGAACTTTCCAAATAAAATTGTTTAAAAGAAAAGGAGGGTGTTGGGGAAGACTAATTGAACAAAGTATAGGAGAGTAAAAAATACTCATCTTCCTTTCATTATTCGGTCAATTTACAGAGAGATAAACAAAAAATTAGTGCTATTTTAGGTTATGACTTAGTCAAAGCATAATTATAGGAACTACGATAATTAATATAAACTAAAGGAAAGTCTGACTATATAATCACATAAATTAGGGATCATGATCATCTAAGATATAATAGGAAAGTTTGGCTATGTATCCTGATAAATTGAGAATCATAATCTTCTAAAATATCATCCAAAACTCGTCCTCAAGTTGGTGAATGAATATCAGTCATTCCCAGCATGGTAATATTAGTTTCAAACCCTGGCTTCACCAATGCCTTATTGAGAACGTTAACTTCTTGAAACTTTGTAGGAATATATTGTAGACTGGTTGTGTCATTATCAATTTTGGACTTTATGAGAAGATCCTGTCAATTCAAGCATGCTTCATCCTGTCATGTTGAATAGGATTATGAACGATGCTGATTGCTGACTTGCTGACTTGCTATCAGTGTACAACTTCATTGGCCCTTGTGTAAAGACTCTGAATTCCTTCATCAATCTCTTGATCCAAATTAGCTCACAGATTCATTGAGTTTTTGCCTTGTAGTCTGCTTTTGCACTGCTTCTAGCAACTGTTTGTTTCTTACTTCCCCAACATACTACATTTCCCCATAACTTTGTGTAGTATCCTGTGGTTGATTTTGAGTCCACTGATCTGGCCTAGTCTGAGTCAGCTAAACCTTCGATATCCCTTTTTCCATTCTTTCTGAACAACAATCCTCTTTTAGGTGTACCCTTCAAGTGCTGTAGGATCTGCATCGCAGCTTCAAGATGTCTTTAGGTGAATGCATAAATTGACTTAACACACTAACATTGTAAGCAATATTAGGTCTAGTGAGTGATAGATATATCAGCTTTCCTACCAATCGTTGGTATTTTCTCTTATCCACCGGTGGATCATTCTCGGCGATCTTATTTCAATTCTTTTCTAGTGGAGTTCCAGCGTGTTTACACCCAAGTTTCCCAGTTTCCTTTAGGAGGTCAAGTGTATACTTTCTTTGTGCTACAAAGATGCTTTGTTTGCTTCTAGCTACCTCCATTCCAAGAAGGTATTGAAACTTTCCAAGATCGTTGACTTGAAATTCTGATTTGAGTAGTCCCTTGAGATATTTAATCTCTGTTGTATCAACTCCTGTAATTATCATATCATCAACATACACAATCTAAATGGACCTTTTACTATCCGTTACTTGTTTCACAAATAGAGTATGATCTACCTATCCTTGCTTATAGCCAAATCGCCTCATAGCATCCCCGAATTGGGTAAACCAGGCCCTGGGGGGGATTGTTTTAGGTCATACAGAGATTTTTTCAGCCTGCATACTGAGTTAGGTGAGTCATCTTCATCAAATCCGGGAGATAATTTCATATACACTTTCTTTTCAAGGTGACCATTTAAAAATGCATTCTTGACATCTAACTGATACAATTTTTGGTCTAGGTTGGCTGCAAGTGACAATAGAATCTTGATAGAATTTAACTTTGCTACATGAGCAAATGTTTCTTCATAATCAATGTCATGGGTTTGAATGTAACTATGTGCCACTAACCTTGCCTTGTATCTTTCAATCTGACCATTTGCACCGAGTTTGATTGTGAAGATCCATTTGCAACCAATCACTTTGTTCCCCTTAGGAAGTTTGACCATCTCCCATGTTTTATTTTCTTCCAAAGCTCTCATCTCCTCTAACATTGTAGCTCTCCACTTCGTCATTTAGTGCCTCACGGATATGTCTAGGAATCTCCACACCATCTAACTTGGAGAGATATGTCTGGTAGTTTGGAGACAGCTTGCAATAGGAGAGAGAATTTGAAATCAGTGTTTAGTTGTACAAGACCTTACCCCTTTTCTAAGAGCAATAGGTACATCCAAATCACTAATTTTATCGGTACTTTTTTTTTGTTGAGAATTTCAGATGGATTTGGCTCCGGCTCCAATGATTGGCTTTGAGAAGGAGCTCGTGGTCTTCTTGTGTAAACACGTAGTTCCCCCTTAGCTGTTAGTTCCGAATCTCCTTGATTAGCTGCTTGAGTAGGTGTAAGTTGGGAAGAGGACATTGGTGTTTGTATGGTATTGCGAAAGTGTTAATTGGAATTGGTAGAGAAATGGCAGGATCCCAATAATTTGCTGCATTAGTAAAGTCCCCTGAAGTGAGCCATTGGGATAGTAAGTGTGCTGCTCATGAAAGGTGACATCATAAGAATCAAATATCCTTTGGGATGATGGATGATAGCACTTAAAACTTTTTTGAGTGGGAGAATAGCATATAAATATTCACTTAATGGCTTTAGGATTTAGTATTTCAATGTTGGGAGCTGTGTTGTGGACATAAATGATGCAGCCAAAGATTCTAGGAGGAAGGGAATTCATGATTCGGGCATGTGGGAAAAAATTCCTTAGACATTGTAGAGGAGTTCGAAAGTTTAGTAGTTTGAAAGGTAGGGGATTGATAAGATGGGCAGCTGTCAAGACAGCTTCCCCCCTCAAAATATTTGGAACATTGCTGTTAAACATTAGGGCACAGGCTACTTCAAGAAGTCTGTTCTTATGTTCTGCAACTCTATTCTATTGAGGGGTATATGTACATGAGCTTTGATGGAAGATACCATGCTCAACAAGGTACTCTTTAAGATCACGTGCAAAATACTCTCGCATTATTAGTATGAAGAATGTGAATAGAGGATCGGAAAAAATTAGTGACAAGTTTGTGAAACTGCTTAATGAGGGATCTTGCATTAGATTTTTCTTTTAGCAGATAAACCCAACATGCACGAGTGTGATTATCGATGAATGTAATAAACCACCTAGTTCCATTTATATTAGAGGTGTGAGCAGGACCCCAAATATCACTATGCATGAGGTGATAAGGTTTTGAGAGTTGAGGAGTATGCGGAGGATAAGATTGTCGTGGTTGTTTTGCAAAGATACACAATTCACAATGGAAAAAAGAAGAATCTTTATTAATAAATAGATTTGAAAACAAGTGTTTAAGATATTCACAACTAGGATGACAGGGCTTTTATGCCACAGCATAACATCAAAACTAGAGATACTAGACAAGAAATACTTCTCTGGAGCAAGAGACTATGGTGGAGATTTGGTGAAGTAGTAGAGTCCATTTCGCTCCTCAACATTGTCAATCATCTTCCCCGAAGACAGCTCCTGAAATTCACAATGAGTTGGAAAGAAAGTTATTTTACAATTATGATCCTTGGAAGCTTGCTAATTGAAAGGAGATTGTATTATAAACTAGGAACATGAAGAACCAATTTCAAATCCAGATCATGATATGCAACATTACGAATACTAGCCACATATGAAGTCTTGCCATCTGCCCTGGTGACACACATATTTCCATCACTCTTGGTGTACTTAGTCAAGTTTTTAAAATACCTAGTCATATGGTTTGGGGCACCAGTATCAACGGTCTATGTTTGATTTAGCTGGGATAACAAGGCTAATGGGAAATTACCTCATTGTGCAATAGTAGCTACAGAAGAGTGAGTATCCTCAGCTTTTCTTGTAGACATTGAGTTCTGTAGAAGACTCCTGTGATCTTCTATCTGCTCAGCAATAAATGTTAGAGAAGCAATTGCAGGAGACCAGCCGGATGAAGATGTGTCATCTTCAGTCCAGATGGCAGATGAATGGGCTGCTGCAAGACAGATAGCCAACCCAAGTGGGTTGATAGTCTACCAACGCAGAAAGCAAAGGTATCAAAATTGTCAGAAGATGTTTAAAATGTAACAGTCTGCTGTTAGGAGAATATTGGGTGGTGAGAAGAGAGACTTAGGCTATAAATAGAATATGAAGGCTAGTGAGAAAGACATGAAAAAAGTTAATAAGCTTCTGAGAAGTGTGGGCAGTCTACTCTTAGAGAGAGACTGAGTTTTTTATCTTCTTTATTTCTGCTGTGTAATGCTCCTTAGAGCCATTAATCGAAGGAAGGTTTAATCTTCCAATGCTTTTCTACTCCTTGCTATCTCTATTCCTAACAATTTGGTCCGACCTACCTTCTCTTCCCCCTGCTCATCTCTCTGTCTCCCTCTCTTCGTTTTTTTCCATCCTACATCTTATTCATGACTCAAACACAAATGGAAACAAGATTGGATACCTTGGAGAAGAGCATTGCCAACATCGGGAAGAGCGTCACAACATTGATAGAGGAGATGAACCACCAGCGCTCGAAATTGGACCGTCTACAGTCCTTGGAGGAACTGGTTGCCGCCCTACTCCGTCAAAAAAATGAGGGCCGCGATGAAGCCGGATCATCGACAACAGACCTCAATGAGGTTCCCGGCGGCCCTTTTCTCAACATCGGCTCCATTCCCATTCTGGGAACAAACACGCACCCCACACCTCCGTTTAAAGTCCCAGCGACCAACGACTTTCAACTTACCTTGCGACGCCTTGATCTTCCCTCTTTTGCCGGCCACGACCCAGCCGCTTGGGTTGCTCGTGCAGAACAATTTTTCACTGTCAATCGCATCAGCGATGAGATGAAAGTGGCGATGGCGACGTTTTCCATGGATGGCCAGCACTCCACTGGGTTCAGTGGCTACTCGCTCAAAACCCATCGCTTTCTTGGTCTGAACTCACCTCTGAACTCTTCGATCGCTTTGGGGGAGGCCTCTCAGCGAATCCCTTCGAAGCCCTAGCTTCCATGAAACAGACGGGTACTGTCGACGCCTATATGGATGCGTTCGTTGCTCGTGCAGCTCTCATCAAGGGATTGAATCTATCGATCCATCTAGGGCTCTCCCTCAATGGCCTCACGAACGAGATTCGCGTCCGCATTCACTCGCATGAGACCCTTTCTCTCCTCCAAAGCATGAAACTAGCTCGGGAAATCGAATGAGAAAATGAGTTTTTTAAGGGAGGGCCACTACCGGGTAACGAAGCTGGGACCCATACACCACTCGGGTCGAGAGACTGGGGCGGGTCTAACCTGGCTATTGGAGGCTCCGACACCCATTTTAATCAAAAACCGTATATCCGAACCCAGTTTTCTTTTATCCCGCCTCTTGCTACAGACCCAACCAACACTCAACGTTCTTCCTTTCCACACCCTCTGCAACCTACATCAGCCGCAGCAACTCCGAGTCTCCCGCCATTTGTCTCATCACGAGCTCTTGGATCTGCGATCAAAGGGTTTGTGTTTCAAATGCCGACAACCTTACCACCCCCTCCACAACTGTCCCAACAAAAGTCTTCGGGCGATCATCTTGGGCGAGGATGAAGCTCCTCTGATTGACGATGCCGCCTTGGAAGAACCTGTAGTTGCTGCTCTAGAGCAACACTAGCAACACCATCCAGACATTCATTAGAAAGCTCGAACGGGTGCTGGCCCGCTGGGGGAGGACTAAAAAAAAGAAAAAAAAAGGCTAGCCCTTCTGAATTTTCGGGTTACAATCTTGAGGACAAGGCTGAAGTTCCAGCAGGAGGCAATGTTAGAGAAGCTATTGCAGGAGACCAGCCGGATGAAGATGTGGCATCTTCAGTCCAGATGGCAGATGAATGGGCTGCTGCAAGACAGATAGCCAACCCAAGTGGGTTGATAGTCTACCAACGCAGAAAGCAAAGGCATCAAAACAGTTAGAAAATGTTTAAAATGTAACAGTCTGCTGTTAGGAGAATATTGAGTGGTTAGAAGAGAGACTTAGGCTATAAATAGAATATGAAGGCTAGTGAGAAAGGCATGGAAAAAGTTAATTAGCTTCTGAGAAGTGTGGGCAGTCTGCTCTTAGAGAGAGACTAAGTTTTTTTTCTTCTTTATTTCTGCTGTGTAATGCTCCTTAGAGCCATTAATCGAAGGAAGGTTTAATCTTCCAAAACTTTTCTACTCCTTGCTATCTCTATTCCTAACAGTAAACGACATGGTTGTTGGAGCCAATTTGGTGTGTTCCGTGGTACTTTTAGTAACATGAGCAAAGTTTGATGAGCAATGCAGAATCCTGGTTTCCAGTTTGTTGGTTTCCCATGAAGTTCCCAATAGGTTTTCTTAGTATGGTGTGGCTTATAGCAATGATCACACCACAACTTATTGTCTTTAGATCATTGGGTGCTATTTGGTAGGTTAGGACGGTTGGCAATGAGTGCTGAGTTCTTCTGATTTTCTTCTATAGCAGAATGCAAAGGTTCTTGAAGCATCACTTTCCTACGACTATCTTCATGTCTGATTTCGGTAAAGACTTCATGGACTGATGGAAGAGGTTTCATACCTAGTGTACGCCCCCTAACTTCATCCAACTCTTTATTCAATCCATGAAGAAAATAAAAAATCTGATTCTTCTTCGGTATCTTATTGTAAAGCACAACATCATCTAAACACTTCCATGGAATTGTATAAAAGAGATCCATCTCTAATCACGAGCACCATAGATCGGAACCAATCACGGAAATTCACACCATTGAGTTTGTGTTGGGTGATTTGAAGTGAGTGAGTAATTTCACAGGTTTGGAGTGAATTAGAGTTTGGGTTTGGAGGAATTTTGGAGATTTGTGTTGAGGGTATTTTTTTTTGGTAAACATGGTGAACGAAGAAAGAAAAATAGGCTGTTGCCAAGTATTAATACTGATAGGAATCACACGGCTCTCATACCATGAACAAAGTATAGGAGAGGAAAAAATACTTCTTTTTCTTTCATTAATTGGTCAATTTACAGAATATATATACATAGTGCTATTTTAGATTATGATCTAGTCAAAACATAATTATAGGAACTACTATAATTAATATAAGGTAAAGGAAAGTCTAACTATGTATTTTGATAAATTAGGGATCGTGATCATCTAAGATATCATAGAAACGTTTGACTATGTATTCTGATAAATTAGGGATCATAATGTTTTAAGATATTGTCCAACACTAGGAATGCATTTGTTTCAAGTCGAGTCAAAGGTATTTGAAGTTTGTTTCATTGGAAAAACATTTTATTTTGTCAACTGGTGGAGAATAAGGGGGGTAGATGTCTTTATTAGATTTCTCTTGGCCTCCCAGTGGTTGGCTGGATAAAATTTTAGGCAACTTGGAAACTCAGTTTCAACCAGAGGCTTTAAAAAACACGTTCAATTCACCTAGGTGAGTAGAGATTCCCATGATTGTGGTCCATTCCCGGAAATCACGAGTTACCATGGGGAACGAGATTAAGGCAAGGTCTTTTTGCCTTGTGTTGATGGCTATCACGGGAGGCATGTCCCATGTTAGAAACTTTGGGCGATTGTGTAGGGTGGAAGAGTTAGAAGTTCTTGTAAAGTCATCAATAGTGAGACTAGCATTGCAGAAGTTAGAGAAACAGATTCCGAAAGCAGAAGTTTAAATTCCATCAAATAAGAAGTTGGAGGACAGTACGCAACAACTGAGATCTTGGGTTGATGTGGTGAGGATATGTTCTGCTGGTAAAAGCAGATTCATGATGTTGGAAACTCGGGCAAACCAAAGCAGGGTAAGGAAAGCAATCAAATGTTTAGAATCAAGGGGACTTAGAATTCAAATTCATATTCTAATGTTCTTGGGCAATCTGGTTGATGTCAGTTAACCATGGAAGGGCAGGATTTTGGGCATGAACTGGGATTCGTTGGAACTGCATTGAACACTAGGGGGCTTAAGAGAGGTATTGGGATGGAAGTAAGAGGTGTTGGGATGGAAGTAAGGTTGACAGATGATGGGCTTTGGTATGTTTATTAGGCCCACTTCTCTTTAGCAAAAAATGGTTTGGACAAAGGGCTGCTGCAAAACATTGTGGGACAAAGGGCAGAATTGTTAGGATAAAAAAAACAAGCCCAATACTTTTTAAGTGAACATCAGTTGGGGTATAATCTGTTGGTAAACCACTATTTGAGAAAGTTAAAATGACCTGCAAAGGAATTGAAAGAAATTACTTGAGGCTTCTTCGACAAATGGAGATTCGAATGTGCTATTAACAGCAACCGAAACTTCATGAACAATTGCAGAGGTGTCATATCAGTTTTAAGTCAACTACGAGATTAAAACAACCTTTATCTAATAGGAAGGAAGATCTGCCGAATCGCATAAATCTTCTTCTGGCTTTAAATATGTGAACAAAGGGGGAAGTGCTTCAAGTATTGCAAAGTGGTCCACAAAATGCATCCGATAAGCATCCTAATTTCACAAAAGTGGCTCCCAATGCTCAAATTAGGCCTTCAATTTTGGGTGATATAGATGAGTATGAGTCGGAATACAAGCTGGCACTGTGCCTTCTAAAATTTGAGAGAACCAAGCAATTTGGTGTAAAATTAGAAGAAGAAACTTTTTGTCAACCATCTATAAAATGAAATTAGAAGCCAAAGTACTTAAGCGCTTGAAACTTCTAAATATTTCTAGAATTAACCATTCTAGCAATGAACAGAAATAGAAAGAACATCTGATAAACACACACCCAAAATAAAAATAAAAAGTAACTAAGAAATTTCTGAAAGAAAAGATCCTGCTGCACAGACAATACTCCCAAGCACTCATGAATAGTACTCTATTATTAATTCTTAAAATCTTAATCAAACACTGGAAAAGAATGCTTAAAGCTAGGATCAATTATATTTTGAGTTGTTTCTTCCTTTAAATCTTTGATCCCTATCAGTCCCATTTCAATATGGATTAAATTTGATTTTTTTTCCAAAATTAATAATTTTGAAAATTGTTTTCGGGCATTAAAATATCAATTTTGAAATAACCTTTTGTCCATAAAATAGTTTTATAACATTATTATTTGAACAATAAACAGTACCATTCCAGAAATGTTTTACATTGTTCTTATTGTATTTTTTCTTTACACAGCTTTAAGAGTTTGATATTTGATGGTTTTGTTATTTCAAAATATGCTCTTTGATCTGTTTTCCTATTATTATTATTATTATTTTTTAAAATCTATAGTTTATTAGACCAAAGAAGATCAAATTTAAGGGTTTTAAGGGTTAAAATTTTCTCTTATGTTTGCTAATTCAACCAAAAATAAGAGAGAGAGTGGGAGTAATGTCTACCTTTATATTGATATCCTTGTAATTTTTCACTGTGGAAGCTTTCTTGCTCTTCCATAGATATGCTTAGGAGGATATCTCAACCTATTCTTATGATCATTGAAATTAACATTTTCGGTTCCTTAGTTTTCATCATGTATTGAAGAAAATGTTGTAGGTGCCATGGTTCTTGTAGTTTTTACATCATAATGTTGAATAGAACTTATTTCATTGATGCATTCTCCTGGACTAATGTGGTCACTACTTGTATTTTGTAGGATATACTGCGAGCTGATTCTTCATTGGAGCGTTCCAAGGAAGAAATTGATGTATTGGATTCTTGTTCATCCATTAAATCCAATCTTGTGAGTAGCAGCATATCATGTGTTGAGCTATCTTGATTAACACCTGTGCAACATATGTTATTCCCTGAGATTTATTTTCGGATAGACCATAAAAAGTTATTAATTTTTTTTAATAGAAAAAGAATAAAATGTCATTGAAATAAGAGAGGATGCGGCATCCTCATTGAAGATGAGAAACTAATATGATGATTAAATAGCTAACCAGTCCCTTATGATGTCATTCAAAGAATATCCCTGAAAGGCATCCTCGGCAGAGGCCTAGAGGGAGATAAAAAGAACATTTTATTGCACGACACATAAACCAGATGACTTTGATTTTTGAAGATTCGGCATTCCTCACTAACCAAATACACCATAGACTAGCCCTCTTGTGCAATTAGAAAGGACTTTGTCATTGCGGTCCTTGAAAATTCATTTTTAATCTATATCATTCTTTTCTTCCTCTTGTCTCTTTTAAGGTAGGTGATAGTTCTCATGCCCTTTTTTTTTGGTAGAATATCTGGATAGGCTATTTGCCTGTTATCCACTTCTTTCCCTTGTCTATATAGATTGTTTTGACTTCTTTCCCTTCCTATCAAGAATTTTTATAATGGGGAGGGACATTCAGTTTCTTGGCTTTTTCAATTTTTAAGAAATTTTAATGATAAAGAAGCCGTAGTTTTTTCTTCCTTAATTTCTCTCTAATAGGGGAATGAACCTTCCCATCATTTTCGGAATGCTCAGATTTGGAAATGACACTTGAGGTGCTTTTTCTTATAAATCCATGTTTCACCATTGTATTGGTCTTCTAAGCACCCTTGTTTTTCTTTAATTTAATTTGGAAGGCTAAGTTCCTACCAATATTAAGGCTTTTATTTGGTCCATGGTGATTAATAAGATTAATACTAATGATTTACTCTAAAAGAGGAGACTTTATAAAGCTATCTCTCCATATGTATGTGCCATGTGCTATAATGTTCTGAAAGTAAAGCTCACTTATTTCTTCGTTGTTCTGTTGCACACGAGATGTGGAACCACTTGCTTGCTATAGGTGGCAATGAATGGGTTAGTCCTAGAGCCTCCGGGATTTGTATCTCACACATTTTAGGGGTTTTGGAGGGAAGAAGGTTGCTTAATGCCTTTGGATATGGGCGCTCTTGGCTGTGCCTTGGCGAGATCGGAATGCAAGAATTTTCAGAAACCAGACCAATCACCTCTCTCTTCTTTGGGACAAGATTGTCTTCTACTCTTCTTTGTGGGCTCATGCTTATGCAGTTTTCAATGACTATAGCTTAGAAGATTTAAAGAGGGATTGGAGCCCACCGTTGCATAAATTTTTTGATTTGATTTGATATATATATATATTTTTCCCTTACTTTTTTATATTTATTTTGTTTGCTTCTAAAGAGTTCTATCTTTGAGACCCTTGTACATTCTTTTCACCTCCAATATGTATTCTTCCTCTTTAAAAAAAAAAAGAAAAGGAAGAATTTTGGTATTGTTACCACCCCAAGGCCATCAATACCCATGAGCAAGAAAACTGCAGTCCCATCTAAGATATTGAAGTACCCATTTCACAGTGATTGTGCCTAGAAACAGTACCAAAAGAGTTTTATTTTTTTCCCATTTTCCCATTATGACAACATATAACATAGACATTAGGGGATCAAAGCAGCTGTTGGTCTGGTCATCTGGAATGAGTTTCTAGAGTCAATCCTATTAAGCATAGAAGTCCTAGGAAATGCTTTGAGCAGGGTCTTATTCTTCCAATGGAATTTGCAAGAGTCTGTTTTAATATAACTTTTATGTTGACATTATAGATGTCCGTTATTGTCAGCATCTCTGTTTCTAATACTTTTTTTTTCTTTTTGCAAATTCTTTTATAATATTTCTTTGCTCATGCTTTTAACTTTTGCTTTTGAAAATTTAATTTGTCTGAGATTTGTGATAGGTGATTGGGACCAGAAGAGCACACCAGAGGAAGAGGTCACGTACAGCTGTAAATGACGATGAACATGGTGTTGAGCTTCGATGCCCTCAATGTGGTAACAATTATCATTACTAGAAATCATGTCTAAATTGTTTTGTCTTAATTTAGTTGTCCATCCCAGTTTGGTGGTTTCCACATTTCATTTGCATCAAAGTTAACCATCACTTAGATGTATTGTTCAGTGTTTTAGCAACCTTCTCCAGTCTCTTTCTTGGTCCCTCCCTCCTACATCTTACAGGAAAAAAGGAAAAAAAAAAAAAGAATGAAAATTCTGTTTATGTGTGGTACTTACAAAATCAAATGTTCAGGGATTTCATTGTTTCTGTAGTTACCAATGTGGCATGGTTAGTTATCTTTAACCTAAGTGTTTCTTTCGATCTTATGTGGCAATGGCAATTTAGTGATTTTAATTTGGTCTAATTTCCTCTTATGTGACCAGCAGTTACCGAGTATGGTGGATTCCGCTGCAATTCGACGACAGTGCATCTGCAATGCCAAGCTTGTGGAGGCATGATGCCTTCTAGAACCGATATAAGTGTTCCACAACATTGTGAGTATATGACATCATATTCTTGTGCATAATGAAGTCAGTAACATTTGATCAATGTAATTATAAGAACCTGAAATATTTTCTTATTTAGTTATCCTTCTGTAAAATCTTTGTTAGCATCTATCTATTTATCTCCCCCTGTCCTCAACAGCAGATAGTAACAACTAAATTACTCAAGCATATATATTATTTATAGTAGTGCCTTATTGTAAGCTATAACCAATCAGAATGACCATGTGTCTGTCACGGATATGTAAACATGGATAGGTGGCTCTACTTGGCCTGTATCTGCACATGTAGACTTTGAATGTTGAGCTACATTATTTGCCAAAAAGTTGCTCTATTGTTCCAGATTGGAAGACCCCTATTTCTTGAGTGGTTATTGATTTGTTCTTATACCCTATTTTTGATAATATATCCAATTTTAATTCATTATTGCCACATAAGAGGAATGAGTGCATTCAGGTTGGAGAATATGAGGCTATTGTGTCATTGTTTTGCTGATAGTTTGCAATAGAGTATTTGAGGTGTTGAGAAAACAAGTTTTCAGACTTGTGGGTTGGAGAGCAGCTCAAATGCCGTTTAAGTGAAAGGAGACATAATTGTTGGAGAAAAAAAAATTGTTATCAAGCCTTTTAACCTAGTGGATTTATATAGATGAACTTTGTTAAGCAAATTAAGCCATTTAATTGGATGGGTAATGTCCTTAGCAACTCATGCAAAATAACTATAAAGCAGAATCCAATCATTTAAGAAACCTCTAGTCAGCAAGAACTGAAAATATGAAGAGAAGAAAAGAGGCGTTGCTTTGTTCGCCCCGAGTTTCCTTAAACCCAGCACCAGACCAGGTTCAAATCCTCATTTTAGTCCTCCAAAGGACCTCCTTTGGTCGTTTGACTCACCAAACCCTAGGCTTGTGAAAACGAAGGTAGGATCTCGGATCTTCTATTTTTCCAAGTGGCACCAGTTGGCATCATGCTGATGTGAGAATGATTCTGTCATTTTGGTCATCAAGTTGTTGCCTTCTGTTTGCGAAGGCTTTGGGACGATGGTGTTTAGCTTTGAAGGTTGACAAATAATATGGTTTCCTTTGCTTCCAAATGAAGTTAAATTTGTTGGAATGATCTCTTGTAAATTGAAAAAAGCTCGCTAATGTGCACAGAGAGAATCCTTTGTGATTCTTCGTTCTTTCACTCTAAGGTGCAAGTTGTAGAGCTCCAATCTAGAGTTTCCAACCTGCTATGAGTCCAAAGTGAGTATTTTTGCTTGTCCTCTCTCTCTTGTCTACTCTTTTGCTGCTTTGAGTGTTTGGTTGTGACAAACTGGGCACTAAAGGCACGAAGAAAGTTTTTAGGAAATCTGATTGAGAAGAAATCATTTGAGTTTGTGCTTGAATCATGGAGAGTGTGAGATGATGCAATCAGAAATACTGAGGATGATCATAATCAAAGGAGATCTATTTTCTTGGAACAGAGAAGGTGGTTTGGTTTATGGAAGTCTAGTTATAACATTTTGTAGGGTGTTTTGATCTGTTACAGGGTTGAGATGGATCTTAAGAAACTGTGTGTTCTTAATATATCTTCATTTTTTCCCCTTTTCTTTCTGGTGAGGGCCTCATTGTTGGTTTGTTAATTTTCGTGGTGTTTTTTTTCTTAATATTAATTCTCCATCATTCTCATTACTTCTTACAGGTCTTGGATGTGACAGACCATTTTGTTGTGCTTATTGGCATGTGCAAAGGGTTACTGCTAGTGATTTGCACCCGGTGTGCAGTTCTGAGACTTTTAAACCAGTATGTTCTGCTAATTTCTTTTATGGTTTCTCAAGCTTTATTACATGTTATGGAATCAAATTGACTCTTTGATAGATCATCATGGTGGGGGGGGGGGGAGGGTTATTTCTAAGTATAACTTTTAGTTTTATGAATTTTTTTATGTTTGCCCTAGTGCTTTGTTTCATCAACTGTAAATTTTATTGAATTTATATTTCTTTCTCCATCAACTCAGGCATGGTTCATGCAGGTATTCAGGATGGACTTAAATCAGAAGATCACTAAGAGATGATGTAGAATAGCAATAGGAGAATAGAAAGTAGGGGAAGAATTAAGTGAAGAAACTAGAGAAGGGAGAGACAAAACATAGGGAGAATGACTATGAGAATCCACCGGACGAAGCTCAATTCAATTCATTAATCAAAGTATAACAAATTATAAATCCTAATGTCTGAATATATTTGCAAAGCCCTAAAAAAATTGTAGTTATAATATTAAAAAAAAACAATCACACAGGAATTAGAAACTAACTAAATAATAGAAAATATTATAAAATTCTAAAATTTTCAATTGGAATCTAGAGAATCATATATAAAATCCTAAAACAAACCACATAAATTTCTTGGAGGTCACTTTTGAATTATTCAAGTGTGATCGATGCATGTTTAACTTCCTCCAAAAATGAATTCCTTTCAGCATATGATTTAAAACCTTGATTATATGGCTAAGGTTGAAATTTTCTCTTTGGTTTGGTAGGGTTATTCTACATAATTATGTTCATTTGGGTGTAGACCACTATAATGATATGAATCTACATAAGAGTCATGGTTGTGGGTCTCAAAAGTACATGTGGGAACTTGTCTTAAAAGGATGAATGATCATGTCCACATAAGATGAAAACTACAATATAACTATAACCATAATTGTATGTTTGACCATAATGCATGTCTTTACAATTTGTGCCATAGGATCATTCACTATTATAAGAATTGTAATCTTCATGGCCATTTCGATGATGATAAGAATCATAATTCAAGTATAAAAAACTGCAATTATCGTATGCCTTGACTAATAAAGTATGACCCTAAATGGATCAAAGTATCAATTTATTTGACCTACACAGAAAAAATAAAATTATAATCCAAAATTTTAAACTGAGAATGTTACCCATGCAAAAGATTGTTCTCCAAATAAGCAACAATTTGGTGAGAACCACAATGAAATCCTCTGAACTAAGTCAAATTGGTGGAAAATCAAAGCTTTAAGTGCTAAAAGTTCCAAAAATACTCTGAAGCAGGTTGACAATTAAATTGGAAAATTCAATCCAGGTCAATATGTGAGAAAAAGTGCTGAATTTGAGGAACAACAGAACTGGCCCCTAGGAACAGGTTGAAAATTGGATCAAGGTTCTTAAATTATGAAATAGAATAGCACAACATGGCTAGCACCCATTTGAAGCAATTGGCAAATTAGTGAAGTACACAAGCAATCAAGACAGATAAATCCAAATCTCAGAGTTTTTGATGCTGCCTCAGAGTTGCAGCAAGCAAGAAGTCTGCAACTCAGTTGTGGTTACTGGAGTTGAAGAAATGCTGCTTTTGGAGTTCAGAATGCCGCCGAGGTTAGACTTCTTGCCAATAATGCTTCTCGAACTGCTGTTCATAGAAACTAAGGTGAGTTTTTGTCGTAAAATAATTTTCCAATGCTGACTGCTTAGCGGACTGATTGGAAGATGATTACGAAGAGATAGCAAAGTGGAGTCCTATGATAAAACACAGCAAGAGAAATCGTGCGAGTAATAACCTTTAAAGAGTCTTAGTTACCGTGAATAGTTCTTGTCAATACTAATTCGTGAAAAGTTGCTTGTGAAAGAAGACAGTGACTGTGGGTTTTGTGCTTAATGTTGGGCACTAAATCTTGAATAGCAATAGGTTTATAGAGAGAGAAATAGTGGAAGAAGAGAAAGAAGACACCAAATAAGGGAGAGGCAGAAAGATGGGGGGAGGACTATAGGAATCCTCCTATAACTTAGATACAAACTCAATTCAATTCATTAATGGAAGTATTTACAAATAATAAACCCTAAAGAGTAAATTCATAAGCTAAGCCCCAACACAATATGATAACAATGTTAAAAGAACAATCTCACAAAAATTAAAACAAAGATAATTTGTTTGTTTCTTTGGGGCTTTTTTTTGTTTTTAAACCTTAAGTAGTTTTGATTCAACTACTATGCTTGGATAATCAAATTCTAGGCTTTTCCCATGGCATACTGAGTTGGCATTCTTCTTCTACCATGATCATTTTTTTGTTCACTTTTTCGGTATATGTGCAGATATCAGAGCATAGAGTCACTAGACTCCCATTTCTAACACATGAAAGTAATAGGCATGAACAAGAAGTAAGAACCTTTACATCAACATTTGGCCATTATAGTTGTGTTTTTATCTAAAGTTTGAACATTTCTAACAATTGATATGTTTCTTAGATCACAGATAGATGTATTAGCCAATCTGGAAGAACATTGCAGGATGTCATTTCAGACTGGATTGTCAAGTTGAACAATAGAGAGATAGGTCAGTTAAATTATAGCTTTAATCATTTTCTTCTCACATATGAAATTAAGCTTCAAGTAACTCTGATAATGATGCTGTTTTAATATTAAGCTATATCCTTTCAGCAGCGCATGCCTAAGTCATTTCATACAATCTTACACTTGCTTTGCCACTACCTTTATATAAAATTTGTTTGATCTCTTAATGACTTTATATTTGATATCCATTAGCATCAGTGTCTACCTTTCTGATCAATCATTCCCCATTTTAAGAAATTTTCCATTAAACCCATTTAGTTGAAATTCATTGATTTCCAAGTACCCTCTTTTTATAGGAAATATAGTAATAATTATAAATATAAACAAAGAATGCAGCAAGGTGTTGCATCCTATACAATCAACAAAAAGATCTATATCCTCTTCAGGGAGGAAAGGGTGAGAGGATGACATAAAACAGAGGGTTTCATCTAATTGGCCATAGAACTAAATGAGGTTCTTTCAAAACCCTCAAATCAAAAACCTTAATTTTTACGCAAAATGATTTACTTAGATACATGCTGTATGAGTCCCATATTTGATTTGTAACAAATTTTTATGCCTTCAATTACCGGAACTTAGACCTTAGTTTTGAAAATTCCCATCTTAATCTTGCCCACTAATTTAGATTTCCTCTTTATCCAATGTATTATATATTCTGACTGTACATTTTTGTGCTCTCATGTAGCTCTAACTAGTCTCAATTCCTTCCACCTTTGAAGAACTATGCCATTTTTCACTCAACCCTTGCATATTCTCATCAATCAATATGAAATTTGCCAGAAATAATAAAAAACAAGAATTATTTTAAATATATCTATGTAATAAATGGGTGGAAAAACACTATAACCTTTAACCATAGTGAAACGAGTGAATCAATTGGATAAAATCAACTAGAACACTTCTAGTATGCTACATAAATGGGGATAAAATTGTGTATATAAATAGGATAAAATTATGTATATCTTTGAGTTTTATTCCTCTCTCCCTGCCCCAAATGATATTGTCAAAGGACACAATTACAAACCAAGACCCTGGTTGTTACATGAATCCATTTCATTGCAGCATAGCTTCCACTAATCCAGTTAGGCTATCTCCTCCTGGCTTCTTTAGATATGGTGTACCATTGTTGCTTGAAAAAAGTTCAATTGCCTTCTCAGACCTTCATTTTTTCTTTTTCTTTTTCTGATTTATTTTGCATTATGATGTTCATTTGTGGGGAAGTTAAACTTTATGTTTGCTTGTATACTCTGCAGATCGGGCAAGAATGCCCCTAAATCATGCAGAGATGATAACAGCTACAACACCCATCTGCAGGTAAGATTTGCCTTTCACCTGGAATCATATATCTTTGAAAATTTTATTTGAGATCATATATATATTTGTTTTTTTGACTTATCAATATGCTAAATTGGAAATAAGATCTTTGAAAGCAAATCAGTTTTCATCTTTTTGCTTGATCCGTAAACATGGTTTTTGTGGCATTTGGAACAGAATGTTTAATATGATGACTGACGGTTAAAAAAATTAAGTTGATGCTGGAGATTGCTACAAATGGAAAAGCTAGGTTCTTTTGTAGAACTTAAGTTTCATTTGGTACAATTTTCTTACAGTTGGTGGGTGCAATAGGATTCATAATGCATCAAAGAGAGATGATTAGCAAGAAGCAAGCTTGGAACTGGTGTCCAGCTCCCTTAAAATGGTTTCTGTATGACCTATTTATTTACTAATAAGTGAGACAGATGAAGAAAAGTTGATACGGAGTCTTTGGAAGGGTTGATTGAAGGAATTGACCTATCAGTTGAAACAGAATAAAAAACTTGAATAACAGATTGTAGGATGATTCAACATACTCCTGTATTTATATTAGAGTGCAACATATACAATGGCATAAATACTGTATTCACATAATGCTATGATAATCTCTTGTGGCTGTCTTACCCAACTCAGAGGGCTTTTCGGTTTTCTGGGACATCTCTATTCTAGATAACTGTTTTCCCATAGAGTTTAGGTGTGCATTTGTGTAATTGTTTTGAATAATTATATTTTTTAAATTTGCAGAGTCACAGTCCTGTGGCTTCTCATAAGGAGTTAATTCTATAGTTTCTGTGCCTATGGTGATTTTAATCATCCTAGGAGGGTGGATGATCGTTCTCTATTGTTTGGCCATTGGCAATTTCCCAAACTGTAGTCTTTTTTTGGTGGTTATTGGATTAACCATTTTAAATGGATGGTAAATTTTATGTTTTTTAGCATATATTTTGAATCATACGAAGAATAAAATATCTATTCTAATCTTTTTAATATATTTATAATATATTTATAATATTTTTCTTGAATTTTATCTTTTTTATGACAAAACTTTTTTAGATACCATTTTCTTTTGATTAAAAATTTTTATCTAAATATTTTGTATTAATTTCAATGTTTTCGAGTTTTTCATAAACATTTAACTCATATTCTTTTTTTTTTTTTTTTTTTTTTTTTTATAACATTTAGTTCCTTTTCATCACCAACATTTTTAGTAATGACCGATGGTGTTGGTGATGTTGATTCACAAGAATTTTGGTCTCCTGTTTGGGGACCTGTGTAGACCGTCTGTGGTATCTTATTTTCAAAGTCCACGGTTTTAATTGAGGTTGAAGGTATATCCGATGTGAAATATCTAGGTGGCTTTATTTCTATTGGGTTTTTATTAGGTAAGTTTATAACAGAAGGGAGTTTTGATATTCTTCCCAAGCCTAAGTATTCAGACGATGAATTCGAAAACCAGAACTAAAGATTTTTCTATCAAAGCTAATATTTAGATTCCTGTCTGTGTATTGTGTTATTTATCTTATCTGGGTACTGGGTTCAAGAATATTACTATCGTGCTTAGGTTGAACAACTCCTTCAAGAATCCATTCTTCAGGAAGGGTGATTTCTTCCCTTCAAATGGGTCTTGGAATTACTAAGTTAGACTTAGTAATGTCCATTTGGAGTTGTATTGTTTCTCCTCTTTTATGATGGATTTTATGTTTAGAGCTGAATGTAGTCGTCATGACTTTATAGTGTATTCTATAAATCAAGGCGACCGGAATCGATCCTTCAATCATATAATAGTTGTGTGTTTTAACTTATAAAATTAAAGATTTTAAAATGTTTTTTTCATTTAAAATTAAAGTTTGGATAACAATCAAAGGAGACGGGTCCTTTGCATAAACTAGATTCTACGATTCCTAATAAAAAATCTGAAAAGTTTTTATGCCTAGCATCTCAAAGAATTACTAGGATTGAGGTGTTTAATCCTTCTCTAATTAACGGTCTTAAGCCAGTCTGGATTAGTTCTATATGGATATATTTATATCCTTTATTCATATGTTTTTCTATATGACTTTTTTTGAAAATAATTGTATAGTTTCAAAGGATTTTAAGAGTTGAGTGTTCTTTCTTCAGTTTTAATAGTATAATCTGTTTTAAATAAACTTATTTTAGGTGTTTTATATATTTTATCTATTCCGGTTTTGGGTATCGCTCTTGGAGTCACCAAGTAAAACTTTATATGAGAACCAACATTGAAAACAAGTCAAAACACCCACATCTAATAGATATGCTATACTCTAATATAACCAATTGCTCGAACATACAATAAGAATGATACAATTGGAATTTACAATTCTATACCCTATAGATTCTTCTAGTAGACAAAAGATCGTTAAGAAATATGGGTACTTGAAGAATATTTGGCAAAATTTTGAAGGAAGGCAATCAACATGAGCTTTCCCTTTTGTAAGGTATAAAGATCCTTATGCCAAATGGTTGGAATTTTGTTTTTCTTGATTAATGTTTTATGTTTTTCTTTTTATTTTATTTAATTCTTTATTGTTTTCCCTATTGACAATGATTCTTTACTTAAGCTTAAGCCTGTCAGTATTTCAGTCTACATGTGCATACATGTCACTTTCTTTTTTAAATTCTTATGTGGGACACTTTCATCTGTTACTTTGAGGTTGCACCCAACTGATACATTGGTTCTAATATTGTTTTTTTTTTTTTTTTTTTTTTTTTTTTTTATTCTTTTGTGTGGGTGTGTGTGTTTTTGTAGATAGAAAGGGAATTATGTTAGAAGAAAAGAATGTACAAAAGCTTCCGAGAATAAAAATTCCTTTGAAGTGATAAGAAAAACAAAAACAAAGGGTTAACACACAGCTGACCCTTTTCTCTCTCAACTCTTCTAAGCTACACTTCTTATAAATTCCAAATGTATGAGCTCACAAAGAAGCTAAAAAACACAATCTTATCCTATAGAAGAGATGAGTTGTCTGATTTATGAATATCCTTACACTCTGCTTTCTCCAAATACACTAAGAAATAGACTGACAAGCGAGTATCCTTTTTCCCTTGGAAACCTCTGAGGCTTGTGAGTTACAAATCCAGAAGGTTGCTGACGCAAACTCAAAGAATATCATGCACTGCAAACAAATCCAGATGGTTCCACATCTCGCACACAACAGAACAATATATAAATAAGTGATCCATACTCTCAAAACTGTTGTAGCACATCATACAAATACCTGGAGAGATCGCTGTAAAAGGTCTTCACTTTTGGAATAAATCATTAGTATTAATCTTTTTGAGCACCATAGACCAAGTAAATGCTCTAACCTTTGTAGGAACTTTTGCCTTCCTATTTAAAGGAAATGAGGATTTTGAGGAATATTAATAAGATGATGAAACAAAGATTTGCAAGTGAAAGCATCTGAGGTATCAAGATTCCAAATTCTAGTGTTTGAAGTATTGCAGGGGGAGAGCAAAATTAAGGAAGAAAATTCTAAAACTTCTGTATCATTAACATTTTGTAAAAATGAAAGTTCCAAGTGATTGAAGGACCCTCCCAAGTATAAAAATCTTTGACGGGAGCAGAACGAAATCTAGACAGCCTAAAGACAAGGGAAGGAAATGGATAAAGGCGAACCCCAGAATCCACAACTCCTCCCAAAAATGGATACGAGAACTATCACAAACAATGACACGAGGAAAAACGGTATTAATAAATGAGATAAGAATTTCTAAGAACTGCAATTAGAAAATCTCAATTTAGTATCAGCATCACATCCATCATGACGTAAATCATACTTGCTCTGCTTACCTTATGCAAAAGGGAATTGGATTTTAAGGGGAATGCCCATTTGCTGACCTGAAAAATATTCTTAGAAACCACATTACTGAGATCCAATTCACCCTCACACTTGTGTTTAGAAACTTGATCCTGGTTTACCATATGGTCTTTCTTAGCTAACTTGCTCCTGGACCAAAGAAAATCACATTAACTTCTCAATCTTATCCACTATATCAACATGAATCCTGAAAGAGAGAAAATATAGGGGAACATTAGACACACAAGCAAGGATCAGAGAAATATGCCCACTTATGGTAAGAAACGGTCGCTTGGATCATCTAGTCTCCTATGAATTCTATCCACATCCGGATCCCAAAACTGCACACTCCTAAGATTAACTCCGAAAGGAACTCCTAAATAAGAGATAAACCACTCCTTGTACAACTAATAATCCCTGCCAGATGATGAAAAACCTTATTAGACACATTAATGCCAAGAAGATTACTTTTTGCTTTATTATTCTTAAGCCTAGGATTTCTTGCAAAAATGTTAAGAGAAGTGATCATATCCTGAAAACCCTCACTATCCTCTTTTAGAGAAAGAATAGTATCGTCAGCAAGCTGAAGATGAGAGACAAATCTTGTCCTCCCCAACGAGTCCCCAGACCCCTATTCTCTGGCAGTTTATCAAGGAAGCACCAGCTAACCCTATCATAGGCAATCTCAAATTCTAACTTCAAAACTGCTGATAGAACTGTCAATTGAGGCTGTATTCATGATCGCATTACCTTTGTCATCATCTAATTCTTTGACAAACGTCCTTTTCCTCATACCAGTT
Organism: Dillenia suffruticosa; assembly: GCA_033439265.1. Taxonomy (NCBI): domain Eukaryota; kingdom Viridiplantae; phylum Streptophyta; class Magnoliopsida; order Dilleniales; family Dilleniaceae; genus Dillenia; species Dillenia suffruticosa. The sequence continues at coordinate 9,625,575 of JAVTVX010000027.1, forward strand.
GCTGCCCAATGGAAAAACCTTGTATAACAATCCACGTCTCTAACCCACTTCATCAGAGTCTTTTGCTGCCAACTAGTCTCCTACTTGAGGATAAGCTCCTCGAGATCGTTCATGGAACTCTTTCTGAATAGAAAGATCCTCTGATAAAACTCTTTCTGTTTCAAGCCTATCGATCTTATCAATCTCTCAAAGAATATCACGTTTCTTTTCTCTAATATCCCCCCAAAATCTCCCTATTCCAAACTTTAAGAGTTTGTTTCAAATTCTTTACCCATTTACATTGGCATCTTTCCAAGAATCCTTAACTACTTTTACGAGATCTCTATGAGAGAGTTACATATTCTCAAATCTGAGGAGCGTACAGCCCCAACTAATGGGATTTGACTCCAAAAGAATAGGGAAATGATCTGAGGTGGTCCGAGTAAGGATGTGCCTAAGGTTAGGAAAACAGGACTCCTAATCATTAGAACAGAGAAAACAATCAATATGAGAGGTAACATTTATCTTTTTTGGGGGGAAAGAAAAATGGGACCCTATCTTTAGTACCAATTTGAAAAGAGGAGAGAGAAATTTGAGGATTGATGGTAGAATTATTCTGATTCTATCCTACAATGCCTTCTCTCTTCCACATAAATGCTATGTCGCAGATGGTGCAAGCTTTCAGCAGACTGAATTATTGAAAGCTCTAGGACATTCGACCTGGCTAATTATTTACCATGCAAGTCATTTAACATTTCATAAATCATGCAAGAACTACAGATAAGATTTTCCAGTTATGTATTGGAGAGCCAAAGTCTCTTAATTGTACAAACTATAACAATTGAGTGATTACAGAACCTCAGAGAGTGTGCATGCTAATAGATAATCTTAACAGCTACAATTGCGTGAATTGATGGACTATTGTTTTCGGCAAATAAAATATGCCAGTAGATACTTGTGGAGATGCTTAGTGAAGATTAAGTTTGTGAACTTCAGGCAAAGTTACAAAAGTGCAAAGAAAGGGAATTCCCTTAAGTTGGAAGGAAAAATGTTAAATGGGCATCAATGATATTGTTGCAAGCTGGGTCATGGGCGATTAATGTACCATATGTTACATGCAAACACCATTTAGCCTGAACATGGGAGGATAGAAATCATTGTTCCTCATTTTACAGCATTCTACTACCCAACTATTCTTTAATCTAGTGGAATTAATTATATCACTGTATCTGTGTGAATTGTTACTATTTTATGAGCAGAATTGTGTTGGTTCTTATAATCTCATTGGTTTCTATCTTGGAACAGGGATTGTTATGACAAATTGGTGTCCTTTCTCTTGTACTGGTTTCGGATTTCACTTCCCAAATATGTAAGTCATTGATTCCCTCTTTCTCCAGTCCTCTTCATCCATGCTTGTGGCTGTTGACAAATAATAAACTTATCCTGCCATTACTAATCACATGTGAATTGCTGCAGCTTCTACCGCCAGATGCATCTAAGAGGGAAGATTGTTGGTACGGATATGCTTGCCGGACACAGCACCACAGTGAAGAGCATGCTAGAAAAAGGAATCATGTTTGCCGTCCAACTAGGGGTTCTCACACATAACCACACTCTACTACTACAAATACTGATGATTTACCCGCTGTATATGATCGAACTTTACTAGTGTTGCTTCTTATTTCTGTGATGGTTTGAACCTTCTGCAGCTAATTTATTTATGTCGTAGCTATTGTTGCTTTGGTAAAGTCTGATACTAGTTTTTGAACATTCATACAATTCAACATCTTTCTTTAGCCCTATGAAATATCTCCATGGCTATATATCTATCCTTAAACCATTTTATGTTGACATACTTGTGTATATATTAAGTTGGAAGTCTCAAAAGATGCTTAAATTAAGCCATAAGTTAGTGGACCACTATATAATTTATTTTTAGCTATAATTTTCAGAAAGTTATTTTACTTGAGGTTTTTATTCATTGATTCCATAGTATGTGCGCATGCCCCCACACTCACTCTCTCTATACATATTATATATAATATATATTTTTTGAACATAACCAGCAAGTAAATTTAATCAAAGTCAAAACCTTCTCGAGCAAGGATTATAGGGTTTTTTTTTTAACTAAAATAATGTTTTGTTTTAATTAAATTTATTTAATTAGCGTTGTTTTTCCCCCCTAAAAACTAGAGAAGTTGACATTCAAAATCTTGACTTTAGTAATTTTTTTTTGAATTTTAAGTTTTTTTTTTCAAAAATGAAAAAAAAAAGAAAAAAAAAGAAAGCGCATTCCTATATGTCGCTTTGGAAAGCGAGATCTTAGCTCTTGCTTTCATTTTTTTAAATTTTTGAACAAAACATAAAATAAATAAAAAATTAATTATTAGCTAAGATGTTACTCGTCCTCTCTCTTTCTTTTTCTCCCCATCTCTCCCACTCCACCTTTCTATCCCTTTCTCTCTCTCTCTCCCTCTCTCCTCTCTACCATTCCCTCTACCTTCCGTCCCTCGTACACTTAGTGAGATCCCTCGTACATTTAGCCTCTCCCTTTCTGAAATTGGGTATCTCGACTTCCTTCCCTGTTATGATTTGAGTGTCGGATCATCAGTGAGGTGTCACTGGTTGTGTTCCATACGGATTCAGATCGGTGCGTGGATTGCAGACTTAAAACGTTACGATCATGGGGGTTGAGGATGAAATCTGTCATAGAATAATCCATATCATATGCAAGGATATGTTACTTTAAAAATATCATGATCAACAATTATATTCAAAAACTAAATTTTATACGTAAACATTCTAAAAATAAAAATATAAGGAGTACATACATAAGGTACAAACAAATGATGTTGGCAAATGATGCAGGCAACTGATGCATCCACTTTCTAAATCATGTAAATAAGATATACGTAACATATAATTTTGTATTTAACCCATCATAAAATACATAAGGTGAATTAATTGGTACAATGTTTACATTAATATGAAGCTCGTGCATGAGATATACATAATGTGAATTAATTAGACAAAAAAACATGATGATAGTATAATGTTTACATTAACATGATGATCATATATAAAATATACAAAATATACAACATATAAAAATTAATTGATACATAATATTATACTAATTGTCACATCGCACCTCTCTTGCAAACGAGTCATGTTTGGCCAAGGATTGTGGTTATGATGTAATATTGGGAAACTTCGGTTGTGATATTGATACTAAAGTGACTATTTAAGATTTCTATATTTTGTAAAATGTGGAAAAATAATTAATTTAAATTTAATTATGGACTTTATCCTTTGGATTGTATAGAAATTTCTTTAAATTCTCAATTGATAAAGTTTTAATTTTTAAATATTTAGTTATTAGAATGCTCTGCACACTGTAGATCTTAAGTTCTAGGCAGGAATTGTCTCCTTAGTAGAATTTACTTCTCGGTGAGAAGTTGAATTACTACCCCTCGATAGTAATTTTATTTTCATCTCTTACTACACTCCACAGTCTCTCAGAAATTACTACCTTTCAGTTTTCTTGATGTCGGAACACTCGCATTTAATTCTATTTCTTTCTCAGAATACGGTGAAATTAAGGTCTCGCAGTACATTTCTTTCCATTTACTTCGGTTCTCAGTTCCTAATGTTAAAGCAGTGTGAAATTTGTAAATATCTCTTGATACATACTTATCTATCAGTATCGGTAAACAAAGAGTTGAACCGTGGTCCACCAAGTCCCCAAAAAGCATTTCACCACCAAGCTGCTTGAACACTTTAGCTATATAATATACAATTTATACTATATCCCATATTTTGAATACCTCTCATTTTTATTATTTCTAATTTATTTTCATAAATTTCAATTTTCATTCCAACTCTCCTTACTCATTGTCAAATACATTTTTTCAACAAAACATAAATTGTAATATCGAAAAATTCGGTGTTAGAAAATTTATATTGAATTTTCAATATTTTTGTAAAAATACCATGAAAAATCATTGTAATTCAATTTAATTTATCAATAAAGGTATTATAAAAATTTGGTTGGGAGAAAAAATAGGTTTCGGAAATAATTTAGGATAATTAAAACTTATTTGGAGTCAATTAAATAAAGACAAGTCGACTCGACCTATGATAACGCGACTTGGACATCAAAAATTGAATTTTGGTTAAGTATGAAAGTTACTGAGGTGAGTTGAGCAAGTGCCAAGGTGACTTATGGAGATCAGGTTTCAGAATCCTTAACTCTGCACAAAGGCAGGTCGATTTGCCCCATGACAGGTCAACTTGTGCTTTCTGACTATGTGTCTATAAGGCCACTTGTGGCCAGCATAAATCAACCCGTTAGATTTAAGTCACAGCAAAACATGTCTGCACATTATGCAATGCGACTTACTAAAAAGCAAGACAACTTAGGGGTTATACAAGAAAGAAATTGGATCGCTTTGAGACAATTTTGAGTCGACTTGAGAGTCCGATAAAAACAAAGATCAAGCCGACTTGTTAGAAAACAAGCGGACTTAGCCTCTGAAAATCTGAGTCACACAAGTTGACTTGTACTCTATTGCAAGTCAATTCATGAGTGTGAAATGTTGTGAAATGGTAAAATGGACAACCAAACTCGAATAAAACTTAAAAATAACAAGGGACAAAGTGGAGATTTCATCCCATACAATTAAAAGGTTTAAACAAATATTCATTTTTTGTTCTTCTTTCCCCAACTCACTTTGCTCTCTCTCGACTCTGATCTCCCTCCCTCACCCATCTCACTCTCATTCTCTCCCAAAATCAATTACATCTCCCTCAAATCCACTCTATCAAACTTCTAAATCCTCAATCAAATACTTGGATTGAGATAGATTTGGGGAAAGAAACCTAGGATTTGACAAAAAAGGGAAAAATCTAGAGTTTTTGAAATTCAACGTTCAAAACTCAATCCAACCCCAACCAAAATTGAGGTAATTTTTTCCTTCTAAACTTGGATTTAACTTTTTCATAAGTGGATTTAAAGTTATTATTGAGATTTGAGGGATTTGATCGAGCGCATAAATCTCAGATTTGTAAATGAGGAAAAATTAGGAAAATTTGTGAATGAAAATTGTATGTAGATGTTAATAATATGTAAATAATAAATTGAAAATATAGAATCATAGATTTGAGAAATTAGGGTTGTGATATGTTTGGGAAATCTCATGAACCCAAAAAATGAACGTGAATTAATATTTAATTCATGTGTATTGTTTTAGGATAATACCATTGGAAATCAAGAAGGGATTATCATGGAATTTATTGTGAATTGGGAGTGTTCACCCTCCCAAGAGGTGATTGGATGGTTATGTGAAGTTTGTATAATAAATGAGTTTAAAATTTTGATTTGTGAAAAGAATTTTGAGTTGAATTTTGAAATGGTTTCACAATACTTTGTGATTGTGGTGTACCCAAAATTGAATTGTTAACAATTTCATGACTCTTTTATTGATCTATGAATCTATTTGCATTGTGTTACATTGGAACATTTATTATGAATTATGAAATTTGCTCTCCTTTGTATATGGGCACAAATGTTGAATGATGAAATGAATTTCTTGTAACATGATGCTGGGAAAAAAAGACTATAGTCTGATAAGTTTTCCACAGACTGGGCCATCGGGGCGATGTGGTTAAAGTTGGTTTAAAATGACGGCTTGGAGGTAGGTGGGATAGAGAGCCCCTCAAGCTGGCCGTGATGGTGTGGTAGCACCCCACGAAAACTTCGGTTTAATGCTAAGTATGGAGAAACGTTTATATGAAAAATTGTGAAAAAATCTTTTGGTAGATTCTACGAACGGCTATTAGTAAAATAATGGTTTTGGCAAACCCCAAGAAATATTGAAAAGAAAGTTCAATTTGTTTTTTGATTTGGGGTATATGAGTCATGGTGGATTTGTTTTATGTAAATGGCTTTAGTTAATGCATTTGAATATATCTGACATATATGTTTTGCACCACCACCCTCACCCTTCATTCATGTTCAGCATGCTATTGCACTTCACTCACTTAGTATTTTTTTACTCACCCCTTATTTTCTAATTTTTCAGAGAAAGATTAGATTTGAGACATAAATGTTACCTAGTACCAGTTGAAGAAATTATTTTGGTTGACTCTCAATAGGTAATAGCCCTGAAAATATTTTTGGGAACTATGTTATATAATCCATGGAAGGGAAATTTTAGTATATTTTATTATGTTTGGATTTGACAAATATTTGCTTGATTTTCCTTGGGCAAGTATTGAAAAATCCCTACTTTATGATGTGGAATCATATTTAAATTGTTTAAAAATTTCTTTTGGCAAGACGTATTGTTTTCATTGGAACATTTGGATTATGTGGTAAATTTTCAGTACATTTTGAACATGTGAATTTATTTAAATGCTTGAGAATTGTTTGGACGGCCAGGTTGGCCTAAAGATGATTTAAATTATTTTAAAGTGTTTTGGATATTGAAATGCCTTGCGGTTTCTCGAAACACGGAGTGAGGTTTACACATGTTTCGGGTTAATGCAATTGTTGTTGCATGCTTGAGGGTCAGGTTGGCGCGTGACAATTCTATTGGTATTAGAGTTTAGGTTCATTATTTTAAGTACTTTAATCGTTTGAAAATATTTCCAAATGTTCCTAAAAGTTTTTCCAAGTTTTTAAAGTAATTTTTCTATTTGAAAATTTAGATTTTGAAAGATTTTTCAAAGAAATCTCAAAAACCTTCCATGAAACTAAGGGAGTAGGAATCATTTTATTTTTAAGGGGTTAAGTATCTAGTTCGAATTCTAATTTAGTGAGTTAAGAATAATATCTCTTTTTTTATCGGATCATGCCTCCTAGACAAAAGTTGAGGAATGTAAATGAAATTCCTCCCTTCAAGCATGATGATGGATCATCCTTACATGCTCATTCTTCTCCCTCGGCAACTTCTAACAATTACCCAGCTCCTCCAACCGGGATTCCTCCACCGCCACACAATGCACTCTGGCAATGGACCAAGTGATGGAATACTTATGACACTCATTTTCATGCCCCTCCTCAAGCACCAATACCTCATCTACCAAGCCCAATTATTCTACCTACCCCTCCGACAGTACTAATCGCTACTCCTACTTCAATGGCCCCACTTATCAATCATCCAACCATTGAGTTATCCAAGTTGATCAAAGAGGCCCGACAACTTGGATGTGTCACCTTTTTGGGGACTAGTGATGCGATGGTGGTAAAGAATTTGATAAATCAGGTTCAAGAGACTATGGCTGATATGATGTTTGACGATGAGTTAAAGCTCATGATAGTAGTAAAATTGTTAGATGAAGATGCCTGAGTATGGTAGGATAACCTAAAGGAAAGATCTACAATACCCATTTTTTTAGAACTAATTCCTTAGGGAATTTGACGAAAAATATTAAACTCGGTTTTATCGAGACTTGAAGAGGAAAGAGTTTCTTCATCTCTGCCAAGGCAATGAGTCGGTGGCAGATTATGAGATTGAGTTGAGGAGATTGTACTCATTTGTCTCGAAGTTGATGACTTCCGAGGAGTACTTGCGTTTCAAGTTTGAGGAAGGCCTAAATTTGTCTATCTGAAAGAAGATATTTGTGACCTCAGCCCACACTTATAAAGATGTCTTGGAATTAGTATTGAGGGCCGAGAAAATGGTTGAGGAAAGGGGAAGAACAAGAGAAGGCCAAAAAAGAAGAGAAGGTCGAACATGCATCGGGCCGGAGTTCAAAACAAAGTAGGAGCATGACCTCTTATGGTAGAGTCTTAGACATCGGATCCGTTGGCACTCCAAACCCAACGACCGTCCAATTTTGTGTCCCCCACATCTAGTACTCCTCTAGTAGTAAATTGGTGGGAAACAAGGAGTAGTGTAAGCACTACGGGATGTTCTATTTCACGGTTCGTTATGAACTCAAGAAATACAATCAATGCGGAAAGGAGGATCATTTCCACAATGTTTGCCCGGAGTTGGGATGAGGAAGCCAAGCAAGCCGAGATCGCCCTAGTGGATTAATGAGTGGGGAAGTTAACATTCCAAATTTCTCCCCTAATGTCACATCGCGGACGGGGACAGAGAGCAATACGGTGGCTGCTCCGACCCAATGTCCACAAGCAAGGACTCAAACGAGGATATATGCAATGACTAATGAAGATGTCCAAAACAATCCAGACATAGTCACATGTAAATCCCCTAGAACTTGGATTTGATGAATTAGAAAATTTGGAAACAATATTATATGATAGTGAGTGATTTCATGATTGTACTTAAATAAAAAAATGATTTTATTAAATTTTTTAAATGATTTTCAAAACTTGGATTTAAATATTTTAGTGTGTGTGGAATATCCCAAAGATTGGATTTTGAATTCTTATACATCCTATATACTTTGAATGAACAAATATGCCATGTAAAATTGTTGACGTTGAACCCATTTGTATAATGATTACTATTGAGAAGTTGCTAGAATTGATGACACATGAATTTGATTTATAATTTTTGTAAAACAGTGCATATGTTTGGTTTGGGGTAAGAGCTTGAACCCCTATTAGATTACTTGTTATTTTCCTTTACGGAGCGATCTAATGGGGTGACATAATGAGGTTGGTAGACTATAGGATGTAGTCGAGTACACGCGGTACATTCATGACTGGATATAGTGTCCACGGGCATGGAATAATTGGATGCACCTCCAATGAGAGCGCACAACAACGTCAAGAATGGGGGTATTTTTTAAACGTAATTTATTAAAATTCTTGATGGTTCCATCCTATGTTGTGGTAGACCTTTGTTGTAAAAGTGGTTTTGGTTTGCCCCGAGCTTGAAAATTTGAAATAGTTAGATACATATGACATTGAATTTTGATGAATTTGGAAACAATGGTTTGAGTTATTTATTTATTGAATGAAATTGAGAAAGACATGATGGGTTTGAAATTTATGCATTTGATACATCTACCACACAAAATTTATTTTTATACAATTTGTATACTACTCACTGTGAGATTGCAGTATACGCAACTGTGAGAGTTGTTTTCCTTATAAGAATTTAAAAATTTGCAAATTTTGAAAACATGAGTATAAGTAGTTATATTGATATTGTAAGAAATTGAAAATTGACAATGATTCAATCTCAGAGAATATAGTAGATGAAAATGTGGTTATGGATTTGATAATACACTAGCAGCAGTGATTGTTAGATGGAGACTCACATGAAAAAATGAGGCAACTATGCTCACTTACTTTTGAGATTTGTGATACTAAACTTAGAGATTGTGATCATGTATGTGGCCATATTATATATGATAGGTTCATATTAAGCAGAATTTGGAGTCCTAGAACTAAATGTCAGTTTACACCATTAGAAACATGGGAAACCAAAAAGTTGACGTGAAAAACAGCACCACCGCCTTTTTAGAAGTATAACCTTCTTTTAAATTTTGAGGATGAAATTTCCTTTTAGGGGGTTAAATGTTGTAACATCAAAAAATTCGGTATTAGAAAAATTTATATTGAATTTTCAATATTTTATAGTGAAAAATCGATTGTAATTGAGTTTAATTTATCAATGAACGTATTATCAAATTTTGGTTGGGAGAAAAATGGGTTTTGGAGATAATTTGGGATATTAAAACTTATTTGGAGTCAATTAAATGAAGACAAGTCGACTCGACCTATGATAAGGCGACTTGGAACTCAAAAATTGAATTTTGATTAAGTATAAAAGTTAACAAGGCGACCTGAGCAAGTGTCAAGGTGACTTGTGGAGATTAGGCCTTAGAATTCTTAACTCTGTGCACCCAGTGACACCTTATTGATGATCCGACGCTCAGATCATGGGTTTTGAGTTGCTCGACCTCTAGATATTGGGGGTAGGTTTTTATGGTATTTACAGATGTGGGCATATTGTGTACGACCATGCACTGCTTGCGTTGGTTAAGAGATGGAGGTAGGAGATCTATACCTTCCATCTACCCATTGGTGAGACTACCATCACCCTTCAGATGTGTTTGTATTGTTAGAATTGCCCGTTGATGGAGATGCAATCATTGGGAGAGACACCTCACTTCTTATCACTACCTAGTAGGATATTTGTCTCGATCTCTTGGGTTTCATCCCATGTCCAGAAGATTTCATTGGCGATTGACTTAAATTGAAGGCCATCCCGATGTTCCTTAATTTACATCCCTTGGCTCTGGAGTCGGATGCAACCTGGGTGGAGTTTCACGTAGAAGGTTGCCTTCAGGATAAGTCTGGATCAAAAGAGAAACTCATGTATTTGGAGTTGTTTCGAGATCTTGATTGTGCTGGTAACTATAGTTGGGGTAGTACTGTCTTAACTACATTGTACAGAGCTATGTGTTAGGCCTTTGTCGATAGAGTTAGATAGATTTCTAGTCTACTATTACTTATTCAAATACTGTTGCAAATAATTATACTTATTTTTTCATATACAAATATTTTATATATATAGTCTATATTTAATTCATTTTTTGTTGTTAACAGCTTTAGGCATGGGAAAGAATACCTATATTTACTCTGATTCGATGCCGTACTTTCGATCCGATATCCATTGTTCCAAATATGCCTAGCAGCCCTCGAGAATTTATGTACGTTACATTCACTAACTCTATCATTTTATTTTTATGTTTTCCCTCACTTTGTACCGGTCTCATTAACTTTGTTCTTTCTTATTAATAGTTGGGATGTTCCTCATCTCGCGATCAACTACATTATAAAAGACCGAATGGAGTGAGTTAAAATTTCATTTTGTACATTATATTACTATACGAAAAACTTACACTATTTTTGTTTTATTTTTCAGTCTGTATGGACGTCATTTTCACATGTTGACGTCGAGTTGCTGCCCCCTTATTGTCTCGGTGGGCGTGATATATGGCGTGCCTCCATCCCACTTATATGTTTCGAGGTGGTTGAGTTCCATTACCCTGAAAGGGTAATGAGATAGTTCGGTTTGCAGTAAGGTATTTTTTTTCCCGTTTAAACCCACTTGGATCTTCACTGAATTGATTGACATGGAAGAGGTGGTATAGATTGGAGGATGATGCATGTGGTGCATTTGGAGTTGTGGAGAAATCGATGATATCATATCATCGAGGGAGACAAGTGTTATGGCTATTTGATGATGACACCGAACTACATGACATGGTATCATCGTATTACATGCATATACATTTGCAACCTTGCTCTCCCAATGGCTACACAAATGGAGGTTCTTGTAAGTTTACAACACTTTACCTATCAAATTTAATGTTCATATAATATGTTTCCCACTATATTTTTCTTACAAGTGAATCATATGCAGTGTCAAAATCTTTGCACATCCACTTTTTATCCTCCGATATGCTTGCTGTGGAGGGTTGTGATTTTTGAGCTAGCCGCATTAGAGATTTGTCAACGGACTCTATTGAAATGTTTGGTAATGCGCCGCCTCAAGGTTATCATCCTTACACGTCTGGATAGACGGTTGCTTTTGAAACAGATGTGTCATCCACATCTGATCATGTGGGTGATTATGAGAATGTGATTGAAATACCGGTATTTTCATATTCAATTCCTAGTATTGCATTTACTCCTATTTCTAAGGGTAGTGACGATGTTGTACCGAGTGAGCCACCACGTCTTAGCCTTTACCAATGGCGTCGTTGTATCTATTTGCAGGATGTTCGGTTGGCAGGTGTCTTATTCGCTAGCACTTATGACGGGTACATTCTATAGTCCACCTCTACCTCGCAGGCCCCCTCATCTTCCTACTAGACGTCAGTTGCACAGAAATGCTGGATGTCCTCCCTATGGATTTAGTATAGGTTTTATGATTATTATATTTAAAGTGTATATATTTTATATAATATCTGTCAATTTTTGATTATGTTAATTAATAAAAATTTATCTTTATGCATGGTTCAAGTTCGATTCACTACTAATAAACTTCTTTGTTCTCTAACAACTTTTGGATTGATTACTATATTTTACCTAAAACAATATTACAAATTCCATTGTCAATTGCTTTCACACATAAAAATGTATAACCACTTATGTCCATAGGAGAGGGTGGGACGGAAGGAGAGAGATAAAAAAGGACATGAGGTAGATAGATATGGAGGAAAAGAGAGTGGGAGGTAGAGTTAAAGAGAGGTAGACATGGAGAAGGAGGAATCGGGAGAGAGGCTGAGAAATGGGAGGGAAAGTGTAAGGGAGGACACGAGAGAGAGAGAGGGGGGAGATACTGATGGAGAGAGGGATAAAGGGACAGAGAGGAAAGGGAAAGGAGGGAGAGGGAGTAGCAGAGAGGAAAGACGAAGAGAGGGAGAGACAAAGAAGGAGAGAGAGGATGAGAAATATTATTGGCTAATAATTAATTTTTATTAATTTTATTTTTTTTCAAAAATTTAAAAAAAGAATTGAAGGATTTCGCTAACATTATTGGTAAATAATTATTTTTTTTATTAATTTTATGTTTTGTCCAAAAATAAAAAAAAAGGGAGAATAGAGATTTCGCTTTTAAAAGCGAAATCTGGGATCTCCCTTTCAAAAGCGAGATCATGGATCTCGCCTTCAAAAGCAATATGTGGGATTGTGCTTTCCTTTTTTGTTTTTTTTTTTTTTGGGATTTTGAAAAAAACTTAAAATTAAAAAAAAAGACGATATTAGGAGAGTCACCCTCTAAATAAAGTTCTCGTAAATACTCGAATTGAATTAATTAGAGTATGATTTTCAATATCGATAGTGAAAATAAAAAAGAAAAATAAAGAAAGAAAGCGATTATGCTGTGTCTAGAGCATTTTTTTTATTGGTATGGCTAAGAATTAAAAAGCCTCTCTCTCTCGCTTATATTTATTATCTACCAAAATAAAAAGACAAGTTCACGTTTGCTCCCACGTTACCACTTCAGCAGAACGAGAGGCAACATTACCCCAAACAAAACTCTTTTGTTAAAACACCAGCTCACACCTCACACCTCACACCGACTCTTTTGATCTTTATATGTTGGATATTTCATGGTGACTCATTCACGCACAGCGGAAGTATACAATAATTTTCAAAAAAATAAAATGATCGGGGTAACTCAATATGCAGATCTTCAAAATCAACCGAACGGCATGTTCCTCGATCGGATCTCACGGTCGGGATGATGATCACGATGTTAATCGAATCACAACCGCAATATCACAACGCCTCAATCCAAGTCCGGTGATTTCTTTGGTGAGAGAGATTTTCCTACGCGAAAATCTCCGACCGTCATCGTGTTGTCTCTCTCTAGAGATTTGTGCATTCTCTTAAGAAAAACCTTGCTGCCCTTATTCTCTATGGAAGAAGTTGCACTCACCTTAGGCACTCTCCAAGGATCATTCGGGTTTCACAATTAAATGAGTGGTTAAATAGGAGTTATGGGGTGGTAAAAATGGGATAATGGGAGTTACCCCATTATCCTCTAAATTACCAAAATGCCCATCTTGGGCATATATTACCAATATCTCCCACTTGCACATGAGGGTATTTCACGTCCGTCAAAATATCGCAACTCATGCAATTCATCACATCACCCTGCTGGACTTTCATACATGATTGGACGTCGTGCGACCGACGAGTATACCTACAAGCAAAGACTACTCGATACACCTGTTAGGATGATCGAGAAGTCACCGTTAGTATAAAAATAACTCGCTGCACTCCAGATCAAAGACTAATTACATCTATCGAGCTACTTTCCTCACGAAAGTAATCCCCAATAAACGCCCGACTGTGTATCCACTATTATGCTTACATCATAACATAGATAAACATAATAGGCATGCCGGTGAATACAATACAATGATGTAATGTTAATTGGTTTTCCGTTTTCCAAACTCGAATCTATTAGTCTCAATTCAGCTGCTTTCCCAGACCTGCCCCTCAGACCTCAATTTATCTTTCGGGCCAACGGTAAACAGACTAAAGTAGCAACACTGAGCCAAGACTTCTAGAAACTACCGAAAGTGACAAGGGTACAAGAGATCTCACCCAATGGATCTCGGGTTTCACACAGTGGGAACGAGATCTAAATTATATCATGTCTCAAACAATGCTCCCACTATCCCTGGTCAACATATCACACGCGGAATGAAACGCATGCCACAGTATTATTCCCCATCTCGCAAAGGGCATATGTCAGATTTCTCTAACAGTGTACAAGTATGGGACTCAGTCTATACATAAGACTTTATCCAGAGATCTTAGAGAGAATAACTCAGAGACTATATCACTAGTCATAGGTGATATCTGAGATCTCAAACCTGGCTACTTACAGGTAACTTGGATGTGGGTACGTCTATATCGGTCATATCGCATATGAGCTCATCCTGAACACGTATCAGAGCGACTTATATTCTAGTAGGGCCACTCTCAGAGTCTCTTACAACTAGAAACCGTCTCATCTCTGCTCACTCAGAGCTGGAGGTGGTCACTCGTGTGAGAGAGTCAACCACACCTGCTTGACATATCATTTATCACAAAATATATGACAATTAAAGTAGTGCAATAAATAAAATCATGACTCAACTATGTACACATGTCATATATATAACACAATAAGCATCAGTACAAGGTGAGAAATATCAATGTACATGCAAACCTAATGATTCCTATATCTTATACAGGAATCTCTCATAATGAGTTTATTGAAAGGATCAGCCAACATACTGTATGGTAGTGTACTTAATTTGTCACTTCACCTTTCTCGGTGATATCTCTCATAACGTAGTATTAGGTATCAATGTATTTGGACTTACTGATACTTAGGGTCTCAAGCGTGGTCAACGGCGGCCTGATTTTCTCAATAAATCATCCACTGGCCTCCCACTGTCTGTCACAACCTCTAAGTGATCCGAAAATTTTAGAAGCTAAACACTCTCCTGAACTGCCGCTGAGTGTATCATAAGCTCAGTTTCTATCGTAAATTGAGATATGTAGGTTTGTTTCTTGCTACTCCAAGACAGCAAAACCTGATATCGATTTGCGTACATTCAGATCGCCAACCTAGTCGGTGCTGAATACCCAATAAAATACAAATTACCTCATCCGTAACACAAGGAGAGGTCCACAGTTGTCTCTCTCGGAATCCTTTCACTGCTCTCCAGTGATCCCTTCTAGGATTCGATCAATACCTAATTACCATACTGACTGCAAAGCAAATGTCTGATCGTATATGCGATACTGCGTACATCAGAGTACTCAATGCACTGGAACAATGGATTCTACTCATTTCCCTTGTCCTTTTCTGAGTCATAAGGCATATATCAAGAACTAAACTTTAACATTTTAGCGATAAGAGTATCTCTAGGGTTGTAATCGTTCTTCTCGAAGCGCTTGAGAATTCCATTGATGTTGGACTCCTATGAAAGAGTCAACATCTGTCTCGAGTTATCCCTGTAGATCTTAACTTCGAGGAAGAACTGAGTCTCACCCTTGTCCTTCACTTCAAGACTCGACAATATCCACATCATCATGGTCATCAGATACTCTTTGTTATTCCTAGTCAACAAAATGTTATTCACATATAGAGACATGATCATAAAAGTCATGAGAACGTATAAGGTATACACGATGATCCTCCTCGACCATCACGAAATCGTGAGGTATCACCTCCTCGTGAAATCTCAAACATTACTGCCTGGATTGATGATTAAGGTCATATGTCGTCTTTCGAAGTCAACATACCTCATCATCCTAATCTATAGGAATAAAGTCAGATGACTGTTCCTTATAGATCCCCTCATCCAAAAACTCCTACTCACGAAGGCCGTTGCAACGTCCATCTGGTCTCACTCTATATCAATGTCCGTGACTATTGCTAAAAGTAAACGGATCGAGGTAATCTCGCCCTCAGCCTGAGCAACCCCTTGTTATCAGATGAGCCTTATATCTCTACATCGATCCGTCGGCCTTTTTCTTGACGTTGAGAACCCAGTTCCCAATGACCCTACTACCATTAGGCAAATCAACTAGATCTCAGATCCCATTGATTCTCATCAACTCCTTCTTTCATCCATGACCTCAAACCAATAGTCCTCCACAAACCCTCAAGAGTCTCTAGGATAGTTAAAGGTTTCTTGTAACCCTCAAAAGTCATACTGAGAGCCTCTCCCTCAATCGGGAAGCGACAGTCAGGTACGCATCCTCGACTACTCTTAAGATGAGGGAAAACCTTTTTACCTTTAAATGGATTGCTCCCACTGGGATCAGCTAACCATTAGGCTCATCCATCTCATAGGAGATAAAGTCCCAATTGATTTCACCTCTTATAGGAAAATCACTTTCAAGAAACTCGGCATCATGAGACTCAATATCAGTGAGTGTCATCCGTATGTTCACCTAGAACACATTCCCCACAGAGTGCTCTTGGTATCTGATAGAGATATATCTCTTTTCTCACAGGCCTAACTTGCCGTGTAATTGCAAGAAATAGTGAACATACGCGACACAACCCCATAATCTCAAATGGCTAAGGTCAGGCTGCTTCCCTGTCCAAAGCTCATATGGAGTACTGATTACGGACTTCAATGGAATACGATTGATGACGTAAACTATAACCAATAACGCATCTCCCCGATGGGAAATGAGTAAATTTGCTTGCGCCATTATCGGCCTTACCGTCTATTCCATTCTCATAGCTACTCTACTCCACTGAGTAGCAAGGAATAGTCAGTTTCTCACAATACCCTTCTCGAAACAGAGCTTTTCAGACAAATACTCGCGCCCTTGATCAGTTCTGAGAGCCTCTACTCTTAAGTTTAATTGATTTTCAATCTCGCTAATAACCTCCTGAGCCACCTCAATGCCTCAGATTTGCGCGAGATTAGATAAATGTAACCGAAACGCGTGTAATTGTTTATGAACGTAATAGAGTACCTAACACCATTTAAGGTTCTTACGTTCATAAGGCCGTGGATTTTGGAGTGAACCGACTACAATGGAGTCCCAGCTCTCATTATTATGTCGAATGGTTTTCTTGTAAATTTGCCGTTTAGCAAGTCAGGTTAGTGGGCCCTACGGACCACTCACTACTAACCGGTTCATCATCTCTTACACAAAGAGGATAACAAGAAATACCATTGTTACTTTCAGTGCATTTAGTCTATCACGGACCAAAATATAACTAATTAAAGAATTGTCATAATAAATGGAAATTATAAAATTTCCAAATTGACAGAGCATATCCTAAGCTGAAATCACGTCGAACATTCGAAGCGTAAAAAGCATATAGAGTCTAGTATATTTGCAACTCCAACTTGCAAGTGCTACTCCCTTTGATGTCGACAAACGCTCCATTTCTCTACGTAAATCCTCCTGCTTGAGGACTCACCGAGCGGAACTATATAAGTGTGCTCCTATCTCGAGCTACGTAGTCGGTTGCTCTTGTGTTTACAATCCACGAGTCCCACAGGATGTTTTCTTCTTACCTGAATCTCGAGTCCCTCAGGAGTCCTTGGTTGACTCCATTGCATAAACATGACTCGAGTATGGCCTACTTGCCTCTAAATGCTCATACTCGAGCTCACTATGCCTATTTATATTAGTAAAAGTA
The DNA here is from genome assembly GCA_033439265.1 of Dillenia suffruticosa. NCBI lineage: Eukaryota > Viridiplantae > Streptophyta > Magnoliopsida > Dilleniales > Dilleniaceae > Dillenia > Dillenia suffruticosa. The sequence continues at coordinate 9,643,166 of JAVTVX010000027.1, forward strand.
CGAATACTTTTGTCGTATGTGAAATAGACTTTCATGATTCTCATGAATCAGGTAAAGAACTGGATCGCATCCAGCACAAGAAAACATATCCGAAAGAGGCTCGGTCACATTCCCCAACTCGGCGACCATACTCAACATTTTCATCGAATGTTACATCATTGTATGATCAACCATTTTCTTATAAGTTGTTACACTTATAAGTCAGTATCTCAATCTCAAGATCTGTAAGAGCACCATAATGCTCTTTATAGGGTGAGCCAAACCGATAAAGTCGTAGGATATTGCTTATAAACTGGGATCACATCATCGTGCATGCTATTTAGGAGGATTGCCCTAACTTGGCCATTATTCCCCTTCCATGTACGTAATGTCTCATAATCCCATCTCTCTTAGGTGTGGTACCCTCCCCAGAGTCCACCATCTCACGCATAAGAATTTAATTAAATCTTGTCTCTTGAGGATAAATTGAATCTATCGGTGAAAAATCTCAAAATTATCACCGTTCAATTTTATCCCCCTTGCAAAGATCTAATACGACAATTTTAGAAACAGTCAAAGAAATAAGCGTGACTTGTGATACTTATTATCATATTTTGTGCACCCTACGAATCAACAAAACCCAAATAATTCGAATACAGATCCCAAGACGAGCATATAAATCAACAGACACCATACATCACAATTCGGGATTGCATCTCACCATTAAGACTAGGATTTGGTACACAAAAACCTACAAAATTTCAATTCCTGACAACCTGACGAGCCGCCGGAGCTCCCACGTGCCTCCACGTGCCGGCAGCGCCTCCCCACTCACTGCCACGCGCCACCAGCTGCTTGGGGCAGGTGCCAGACGTGCGGCGTGTCTCTCACGCGCAGCCACACACTTGGCGCGGCTCGGCTCATGCTCGCCCAGTTGCGGCGCGCTTCATACGCGCTGCCACGCGCCTGGCGCGGCTTGGCTCAAGCGCGTCCAGTCGTGGTGCGTGTCTCACACGCCAAGCTGTGTTGAGCCGGGTACTGACCGGGGCGGACCGGGTCGGTCAACGGTCAAGACCGATCTTATCGGGTCTGTCCGGGTCAAGGACACGTGTCCGGGTCATAACCGACCCAGATGACCCAGACGGGTTCAAGCGCCTTCCCTACGCGTGAACCTCACGCACCTTCTTGTTTCCTATTGATGCACCTCAGCGCGCGTGAGATGTACGCATCACGGGTCGGATCTCTTCGTTTTCACCCAAATTTTTCTATAATCGGGTCTTTCGACTCGGATGCCGAAAAACCCATTTTCCGGCTATATTTTTTACTAGATTTTTTAGGAAATCTCTTTTTCCATTTATTTCAAGCATTCTTGACTCGATTTTTGGAATAATCAAGCCCTAATCTCGGCGTATTTTGGATCTAAAATTTCGGCCCTCTGCGGTCAATTTTGAAACCCCATTTTTCGGCTGTAATAATATGCAATTTATATATCAAATCGAAGAGCATGAAACAAGGAACACAAATCTATGATTTTCATGCATTGATTTGCCTTAAAACTCGACAAATTTGGGGTTGAATGGTTCGGTCACTATTCACGGCCGAAACTTTCAACTGGAATTTCTTTTGCCTAAACGTGCTCAGAAAATTACGAAAAAATTATTTTCGTATTCTACGGATCATGGGTAATACCGTGGTATTTTCGGATTCACGAAATTTATCCGTAATCCGAACCCCAAATTTTATATCCGAAATTTTTATACCCGAAAATTATTTTTAATAATTCAACATATGCTCTAAAACTAATGTTGGATATTTCTTGGTGACTCATTTACGCACAATTGAAGCATACAATAATTTTTAGAAAAATAAAATGATTAGGGTATCTCAATATGTAGATCTTCAAAATCAACCGAACGACATGTCTCTCGATCGGATCTCACGGTCGGGATGACAATCATGATGTTAATCGAATCACCATCGCAATATCACAACGGCTCAATCCAGGTCTGATAATTTCTTTGACGAGAGAGATTTTTCTATGTGAAAATCTCCGACGCTCATCGTGTTGTCTCTCTCTAGAGATTTGTGCATTCTCTCAAGAAAAACCTTGCCGCCCTTATTCGCTATGGAAGAAGTTGCACTCACCTTAGGCACTCTCCAAGAATCATTCGGATTTCACAATTAAATGAGTAGTTAAATGAGAGTTATGGTGTGGTAAAAATGAGATAATGAGAGTTATTCTATTATCTTTTAAATTATCAAAATGTCCCTCTTGGGCATATATTACCAACATTATACGAAAACACCATTTTGCAAAAGAATATATATGGTGCTCTCTCTCTCTCTCTCTACTACCGGACAACTGAAGCGAGAGGAGGGGATGATTGGATAGCCTTGGGGATGAATTGGGGGCGGGAAAAAGCATAAAAAACTATCTTTATATATGGAGGATTGTTGGGCCCTCAAGAAAATTGAAGATTGAATGAGAAATATGGGTGAAATCAAGAGAAAACTCACTTGGAAGCTCAAAAAACGTGGTTGAACATTTGGAGTTTTTTCGGCTTGCTTCGAGACTTGATTTTGACACTTGATTGCTCTAAAAATCGTGTAATTTGTTGATCTTTCATGAACCTTCAAGATCAATGAAGAAGAAGTAAGGGTTTTGAAGTTGGAAGAGAAGGGGGGGGGGGGAGAGAGAGAGAGAGAATTCTAAAGGGAGAGGACATAGTGTTCTTTCCGCCCTTCTTTTGGTATCCAAGTGGAATGGAGGGCCTTCCATCACTCTGCTAGTGCAGAAATTTAGGATATAGATGGAAGTTTGGAAAAGATAAAATAGGGTGCTCTCTCTCTCCCTATAAACTACCCAGAGGATAAAATGAGTTTCAGTTTTGCCATCATATTGTCACGCGGATAAATGAGGAGAAAACACCAACCTTGACGTGTACGACACGAGAGGAAATACGATATAGAAATAAATAAATAAATAAATAAATAAATAAATATATATATATATATATATATATGAATGAGAAATTATAAAATTTTAAATCATAAATCCTAAATTATGAATCTTAAATTTTAAAATCTTAAATTCTAAATTCTAAATTCTATTTAATATTGACTCATACGCACATTATATATAACGGGGGCATGAAAATTGTAAGTTCTAAATCTTAAGCCATAAAATCTGATTAGTTGTAATTGATTTTTGATTTTTGATTTTTACTCATTTCTTTGAAATATATATAGCAAACTTCTATATGATTAAGGAATTTAATGGGTTATAATATATGTCAGGCAAATTTAAATAGATGGACTGCTTTTAAATAGCAGCAAGACGTGTTTGTTAAGTATCTGTGATTATAAAAAATTAGCTCCAGGTGTACTTGTAGCCAAAACTATAATTAAGTTCACTAATTGCGTCAACGACAACATTTCATTTGATGCATATATATTTAAATATATTTAATTAATTTTTTATTCTAAATTTAAGCTTACATGATATTATTCACAGAAATTATAAATATAATTTAATTAGTGCGTTGTATAATATGGGTGTCAATTAGTAATGCATTATATAAATTTTAAATCTAACTATTCATTGGGTCCAAATAAAAATGATAAAACATTACAAAAATTTTTGAACCTCGGTCACACCTTGTACGACCAGAGCCCACATATGTAATAACCTTAGATGTGAGAAAATGGAAGTATACATTCCATTGTTATTAAATGTGGACCTAGTGATTGAATTACTGTGGAACTGCAGCACAACTAAAATAAAGTAATTAATTGAAATATTAATTAGAATAGCATGGAGAAGTGGATGAATTGGATTCTGAAAATCTTGTTCAATTGAGAAAAAAAATATTTTTGAAATGAGTAGGTTTTCAAGCACGAAAAAGCTAGAAAGGTTGATGAGGCTGAACTCCCTCCTCTACAAATTCAACTAATTTCCAGAAGAAGGAGGAGGAGGAGGATAATCTAGAGGAGAATTTTGAGAACAACTTGAAAGGCACATTTGACAATTTTAGGACATAAAATATCACTTTATTTTATCTTATGATGTGATAATCTTCTATAGGCCCACAACTCTGATTTTGGGAAGGCTTCCGCCGGTTGGTAAGGACCACATTATCTCATTGGAAAGCCCCCTTCATCTTATTAGACGCCCCTCCCCTTGGCTTTTTCTTCATGCTTTCATTTTTCTTTTGAATTTTGCTGGATTCCATTCTTGACAACCCAAGGAAAACAGTGTTTTTCTCTTTTTGCTTTTGTTGAGGTAAAGGGCTAAAGCTGGTGGTGGATGCAATCATTGCTGTTTCCTCAATTTATAAAGTTAAAGGTCGATTTTTGGGTCTTGCCCTTCTGGTTCTTTTAGTCTTAAAAGAAGAAAAACTAAAGTAACCCACAATTTTTTTTTTCTTTTTTAATAATTACATAGGAGAAGCTCAAATTTGACATTTCTAAAAAAAAGTGAATGAATGTGAATTGAAGTATAACTTATTCGCAATAACCACAAGGACGAAACAATTGATGAACAAAAAATGATTTGTTTGATAATTTGTAAACCGAATGCTCTGGCTATAAATGCAACGTCATGCTAACAAAAAGAAAATAATCAATGGGTTTTTTTACTAATTATTTTTTGTCCCATGTTAAAAAGTTCAATTTACATTTATCAAAGAAGAAAAGGAAACCAAAATTCACATCAATTGAAACCAAATCTGGCAAAATTTCATTAAAAAGTATATGTTGATGATTAGACCAATTGGGAACTACAAGCCTGTGATACATTTATTAGTACCAATCCCAACATATCTCATTTTTAGAAACTCTCTTTCATTTTAATTTTTCCTTTTATACAAATACTTCATTACCATTGGCAAACTACTACTAGACCAGTTTCTTTTCTCAAAATGTTTTGTAATAGATAAACTTTAAATGTGATTATACTATAAAATTAGGTGGGGGATGAAGCAGGCCAAAGTTTGAGACAATATTTGCCAATGCAATCAAGACAAAAGAGACAGAGGATTGATCAGTCCTTATCTTAAGAGAAAGTCTTGAAACAAAATTAGGCGGGGGATGAAGCAGGCCAAAGTTTAAGGCAATATTTGCTAATGCAATCAAGAAAAAGGAGACAGAGGATTGATCGGTCCTTAGCTTAAGAGAAAGTCTTGCACACTTGGTTCTCCATAAACAAACAAATTAGTCTGAACACCCAAAACTAAAATTTGAGCATCAAAAAGAAGAAAAGAAACTAATGTAATTGCCATTAACATAACGAAGCAAAGCCTATTTCAGTGCTGGGACTGGGTGGGGTCAGTCCAAACAAGCCTTTGTCTTATACCGATAAAGGAGTGTCTTCTTTCTAGAGGTGGGGTTATCAATGGTGACAACAATCTTGCCAGGCTCCCTGAGTTTGAAACTGTTGCTCACTATTTCTTCCGTTGGTGTAATTTTTTTGGCCTTTTGGATTATAACAGTGTACCCCTCTTTGTCATCCGGCACAAACTCTGCTCCATAGCTCACCTCCCATCCCACCACTCTCACCTCCCATGTCACAACACATGCCTGTAAATAATTCAAAATATCAACTCCAAAAGTTGTCTCACATATTATATGTATATAGGCAGGTGTGAAATCAAAAACTTCTAATATGAGGACAAAGTATAAAATGTAGGAACAATGTGCTCAAACTGCTTTCTATTTTCTCCTGCCATTTCTGATCCGACTGGCCTATTTTAGACTTTAATGTCCAAAATTCTGACACAAAACAATACTTTATGTGCCTTGAATTTGACAAAAATAAGAATCCAAGGAAACAAGGAGAGTACCTCAGGGACCGCAAATTCAACCGTACGCTTGTCTGATGGCTTCACAGCAAGTTCTGTAATAGCGTCTTCGCTATTGAATTCCCCATCTTTGCACACTCCCCCATATCTAACTGGAATTTTCTCCGCTGCTATATATCTGTTCCCATTAATAATAAAAGCCCATCTTACCCTCAAAGCAAAATCACTCCAAATCTTAAGCGAGAGAGAGAGAGAGAGAGAGAGAGAGAGAGAGAGAGAGAGAGGGGAAAATTTTAGTACTAACTTGAGAAGCGTTTCAGTTGATTTGGAAGGACTAGCAAAAACAAACTTGCTTTTGGTCCTCTGAGTCAAAAATGGACTTATCATTCTGTTCACTGCTAGATACCACCACGGCACATTTATGAACACCTATATATTCATTTTAATTAATTAATAAATAAATCATTGGTAAGATTAAAAATTAAAATACGTCAATCGTGAATGAGGTGACACTTATATATTGCTGGTTATTCAAATTGTCTAACTAAAAAATAGTTTGGAAGTAACTCAGAAGAGGATTAATTTAATTTTTAATGTCAAAATTAAAATTTTGCCCGACTTGTTTGGCAAACAGAATAAAAAAGTAGAGAGAGAGAGAGAGAGAGAGATATTGAATATAGAAACATACCTGTTTAGCAACAAATTCAGGATAATTGTCCTGGAGCAAATGAAGAGCCCGTTTAGTAGCCTGCCTAAGCTCCCACTTTCCAGGACCAGGAGAATCCTTCAAATCATTCACCTGCACAATTGTGGAAATTCCTCCGGGACAGAAATCCAATTTCCTTATGCTTCTTTCCAGCAACTGTACTCTCCACTTGAGAAACCTCTCCCTTTTTTCCTCATCCGAAAATGTCTTGTAGTAAAGTTCCTTTTCCTTGAACTGTCCATACACATTGTAGCATACTGGATGCCCTTCTCTGCTGCATCCGTGCATGAACGCTGCCTTCTCTAAACCTTCTGTGTCATCCAGGTTTTGCTCATAAAGCTCCTCAATCCCAAACTCTTTTCTCCATTGGATTGTGTTTTTGAGCATTGTAAAGGCATCCTTCACTTTGAAGTCTCGCGCTCGAAGGAATTTCAGGAGCACCACATTACTCCTTTCGTCTTGGAGTAGAGGAATACCCCAGATGAAGACTTGTTCCTTGCATGAGCCATGGCTTTCTGCTTTGGTACCTGTTTCTGCTGAAGAGGAGACAGCAACTACGGTCTCCTCAATGGCTTCAACCGTCTTGGCTCCATCATCTTCTGCCAAATCCATGGATTCAGCTTCTTTTGTTTCTGACACCCTCTCTTCTTCAGCACTATCTGGTTGTTCTGGAGGTTCTTGCTTAGCAAGGGATTGGGGTGGTGCAAACTCGCAGTTGTTGAGGGCGTGTTGAATGAGTTGTTTGAGCTTTTCCAAGGCTTGATTTTCTGATTCCATGAGATCAGAAACATTGTTGCTCTCTACCATGAATGTGTCTGTGTCTGGTATCTCAGCTTGGGATGGTTCTGTTTCTTTGATTGCCATTGGTATCTCCGCCTGTGAGGAAACATCTGTGATCACCACTTCCAGTGCTGCATCTGCCATTTTTTTCGGGAGTGAGGTTTATGTTTCTCTATAGGTTTGGGGGCTTTTGTTTGTAAATATAGAGGAGAAGAGAATAATGGAGAATAGGAGGAAGTGGCTGTTTAAGTTTCTCGTGGGGGAGGGTTGGAGTGGGGACCCACGGTTTTGGGCTTTACCCAACATAAAACTCCGCAGCTGGATACATTAGTCAGAATCATTTTGTGCTGTGTAACGGCTATCAAATTGGATATTTTTGTGGCTGGGCACCCTACAAGATTTCTAAAAATCTAATTAATTCGATTCAAATAAATTTAGAGTCCAATTCAAGGATTCATTCTCATGATGTCTATTTTTATTTCCAAAATTTAAACTTGAGAACTTATTTAAGAGAGTTTAATATCCTATCACTAAATTTACAGATCATTGATAGCTCTCTACAACTTTGTTTTGTCGTATCTTTTTAAGTTTGATTTTCCCATTTTCAATTATCTCAAAGCTGGTTGATTTTGAGTTTGTAGAATTATCATTCAATAATTATTATAATTTAGAAATGAGATAATAAAATTGTCTATGACCATTAGATTGTGATATAACAACTATAAATTCTAAATTCTATAAGTATCAATACTAATAAAAATAATTAAAAAAATCACTCGATATTTAGTTATTAAATTCAGACCGAACCTCCTACATGCATTGGAAAAACTGAGAATCAACTTCCAAACCGGTTCATGTTTAGCTAAAAGGCTAGAATTCCTGACATGTTAGTGCAAAACAGCTAGGTCATAATTTGGGGAGAGAGAGAGAGAGAGAGAGAGAGAAAATCTAAAGCAAGGGAAGTTCCCTTGTCTTTCTCCCATACACCGAACCATCATCCAAGGGCGGGGGGGTGCATAAGTGTAACTTGATAAATTCTAATTTTATGCTAAATTGTTAATTAAATTTGATAGAATTTATTATAATTTTTTGTACAATTTTACCTCAAAATGCGACTCAATTAGGATTTTTTTTGGGTGCTTTTTAGACAAATTTTGGGTGCTAAAGGAGAATTTATAGAATGACCCATGTCTATGTAAACCCAAAAAAAAAAAAAAAAGAATGACCCATGTCTATATCCTATTAAAGTTGAAGCTAACCCAATAGGTCCAAGGTCAAGTCTAATTGGAGATGAAGCCTAAGAAGAATAGAGCCCATTTGAAGGAAAAAATGAAAAGACATCACCAGCGAGAGGGAGAGCAAATCCTAACAAATGAAGAGAGAGAAATTCACTTAAGGAATTATTTTGTCTTTCAATTTTGCTTTAGTCGGTTTGATTTTTTCTTCAGCTGTCATTGATTCTGTTCTACACGTTTTTTCTTTCATTTGTCTTTTTATTTTTTTATTTTAGTTATTTGTTGTCTAATTTAGGATTACTTATTACTGTTTAATTTTTCAATCATTTGGGTATTTTTTTTTTAAATTTAGATTAGTTTGCTATTTAATTTTTCGGCTTATTTTTCGTTTAACTTTCAAAATTTTACCATTAATTTCTTCTCAATCTTTTCAAAAACTCAAGTCAACAACTTTGAGACCAAGCATGGGATCATAACCAAGGTAAACGCCAAGGAATTTCAGAAGCTGGAGCGTGTCTATAGCGTTCCCATTTTCATAAAGTGACAAGGTAAAGGCATTATCGCTGCAAGGTTGTTCAACAATATTACTATATTTTTACAAGTTTATTTTTGAAAATGCACTTAAATTTCTTTATAATTGTTGGAGGTGGGTATAACTCCATAGATAATAATTCTACCAAACGAGATAACTTGTTCTTATGGTAATCTCGAATGGTGAGACATGCAAAAAAGATCGTCGAAGGGTGCTCTGGTGGGAGAGGTTTCAACACTCTAGTTAGAGAGTGATTTTCGAAAAAGAGAAAACAGACTAAAAAAAGGTTTTCCTTTGTGCCAAAAGCAAGAGAATGCATAAGTGTAGGCATAAGAGTCTACATACCTCGTTGATTGACTTAATGAGATATATATAAAATCACCTGGTATGAGAGACGTATGCATGTGGGACGTTAAAACCCTAACTTCCTTATGGAAGATTTTTGAGATTACTAGGATCACAATAAAAAGATTCCAAGAGATCTCAAACGCTATCGATTAGGAAAGTTTTGATAACTATAGGGATTTCCTTCCACGATTTGAAGTCTTCTTTCCGTTACTGAAGATTTTATCTGTATTTTTAGGGGAAGTGGGTATTTACCTCATAAGGCCAAGTGACGACCACCGAACACCAAGAAGTGCTATGATCGAGCAACTGTCTACCAATCAGAACATGGTCAATGAATACCAAGTGGGTATGGGCCCTGTCTATTCGTCTGAATGATAAATCATGTATTGACGACACGTTTCAGTCGATATGTCCCTTGGGCTAGGGGTTCAGAAGATCTCAAGCCTCATAACAATGATAGGTTTTCAAACTAAATGGTTGATTGATCAGGTTGCTATCGACTGAGCGAGCAATAGGAATACGAGGAGTCGTTCTGGCCAATCTTGAGCCCAATGTGGTTTGGTCCATTTCAGCCATTCATCATCATTTGCCCCCACTCTTGTTGTCACTTCATAGAAGGGGCTTTAGGAGTACAACATAGTGGAAACCTTTCAGATCTTGCAAATCAAAGAATTTAATGTGCACATGTTGCTTCGGTTAGTGCGAACCGTCTCCAACATGTTTTTTATTTCGTACGTCTGTTGATTGGTTCCCCTGTACCCCTTTCACTTTTTCATCAGTTAGGCTTTCTAACAATTTAGCCTTCCGTGAAGATCTTTTGAGAGAAATGGCCAAAGGTTCATTGTTTGGTTTTTTTTCCCAATATCAAAGATATCAGAAGAATTATGTCATAGGGGGGATTGTGCGATCTCTGAAGCACCATGCTATTGGGTGATAACTTTGAATCGTGTCAGTGACGGATGCCGATAAAGCCAATATGACCTCGGGGAATCGAGTCTTGATGCACAAACAACCGGTGAAGTATGGTTTGAATGTGCCATACACCAGCCCCATTGCTAGAGTTCTGTTGCGTTGGAATATTTTTCCCACCTTGCTGATTCCTAACGCTTGGTGCTTGGTAGTTGCGGTGATCTTGTTGATGAGTTTTTGCCATTTATGCTTCGATTTCAAAGTTTTGGCGTCCGTGTTCTCATTGAAGAAGTGTGGGAAGAGGGGTTCCATCAGAGATTGGTTTTGTTTGCAGACCTGGCCAAAATCAAACCGGAAGTTCTTTTACAGTGATACCATTGATAAGTGTTGGGTGTACAAGTACTTTGTTGAGTTCTTAGAGGAAGACTTGGTATCGGAGCTTCTGGCACCTAATGTTGACCCGTTTACTGGCTTAAATCTTGTCGGGATTATCGTAATTTAGACTTTGTCCAATCTGTAGGTAAATTTCGCGAGTCCTCATTGAGAAGCGTTTGGGTCAAGCGTCTTCTGGATGACGAGATTTTGTCGCTAGCAGGTCCGTTACTCGGGAAAAATGGAGGGTCAAAAGGCCATTTTTGCTTGATAAGATGAAGAAGCTCACGAATTTTCTACATTCCTCCACAAAGAGATCACTATTGCTCAACGGATGAGGAAAAGATTGGAGGGAGCCCTAGGAGTGACCAAAAGTACGTCGAGGGCTCGCTCGCTCGATTTATCTCCACCTGCCTTGTTAAAGGCTAAGAAGAGGTAGGTTCAACTGTAGGAGTCACTTGAGGAGGGGACTAGAGGGAGCTCAAAATAAAGGTCCCCAGCTGTTGGAGAATTTGCCCAACTGACTGTCGACGAGTCTGAGGAGGCCGATGGTAGTGAACCCGGATGTAGGTGCTTTGTCGGTGGATCTGGCGAGCATTCCCCTGTGAGAAAGCGGGTCAAAGGAGTAGAAGTTGAAGTTGCCGAGACTATGATCAAGGGAGCTGGTGTTGTGCACTTGGGGGCCCAGAGGAGACAGAGGGGTATTCCCTAGGGCATTCCGAAGAAGTTTGCCCTGGGTTAACAAAGAGACTGGTATAGGGTTGTTTGTTATTGTTCTGTTGTTGCCCTCGGACAAAGGCAAATGCATGGTATTTGAAGAGGATGTGTTCCCCTACACAATTCCTCTTCGACCTTTTGATGGGAGTTGAAGTTTGAAGGAGCGAGAGACAGTGATGATCTGTGCTGGAGACAATTGTCACAGCTACATGGACGTTGTTAAAGGGAGGCAGATAGCCAATCGGATGGATTTCCATCATTCGGAATTAGAGCTGAATAAGCTCTCGCTTGAGTAGGGCGACGAGGCCTTCTTCTTTGCTGTTTTGACGACACCTCTCTTTCTCTTATTGTTCATTCTTCTTTCCCCTTTTTCGCTTACTGATCAGTTTTTGTTTATTTAGACGATAATCTTGGCTGAGTTCCTGAAGAGGAGGAGAGAGCAAATGCTGAGTCATATGAGGCATTGGGCCGACTGGATGGTGGCAATGTGTCTTAGTTGGAGAATGCCCTATTGTGGAGCAAAAGGGAAGTTGAAGAAGAGAGAGCATCTGTAGCTGCTCAGGAGCCCGCACTAAAGAGGTAGAGCGGCTAAAGTTCAAGCGGGAGGTAGCACTCCGTTAATGTGAAGAACTAGAGGAGGAGGACAACATTCACGACGTATCCTTGTAGGCTGCTAGGAGGCTAGCTAACTTGCGTGACCAATCTCTTCAAGTTGTCGAGCGAAAGATAGCCAATTTGGGAGCCGTTATAGATCATTACGCGTGCACTTGGCACAAACTATCTGAAAGGCTCCAGTGTGCTATAGAGAATATTCATCAAGCAAGCTTAGAGAGCGCCATGCCCGTGGACATCGTAGACACCTTTTTTGAACTCGAGCCTGCTCCTACCCCTGTCGAGGCCATTGCACTTCCTATTCCCTGACCAGGGTTTTTGTTCCCCTTTGTAATAATTTTTTTTCCTTTTTTGTACTTCTTCTTGAAAACATCAAGGAAATGTTCTTTTGTTCTCATCTTGTCATGTACTCCACATTGGCCTCATCATCTCTCGATGGATATAGCTTTACTAGGGGACATCTTCCTGGCCGGTAATGTATTTGTTCGATAGGGAGGTTTCTTCGATGAGCTGCTCGATAGGATAAATCATAGTTGTTTCGCAAGGAGATGGTTCCCTTGTTGATGATAAATTACATTCGATAGGTTTCATTCATTTGGTAGACCACGTGATGCTAACTTGCATGGGGAGATGAATTCCCATCGATGGACTCTATTTGGGATGATTGGGAGACACCCACCTCTTCGGGGGATATATCCCTAATGACAAACTTTGTTTCAGAGGACTGAGCGATATTGGCCTATTTGGGGAGATAGCTCCCTAATGATAGGCTCTATTTGGGAGGATCAGGCGATATTGTCCTATTCAATAGGCTCCGTTTGGGAGGATTATATGATATTGGTCCCATTCAGGTAGATAGATCTCCAACAATAGGCTCCGTTCAGAAAGACTGGGTGACATTGGCTCCGCTTGAAAGGCTCCGTTCAGGAGGACCGGGTGACATGGCCCGTTCGGGGAGATAGATCCTTAACGATAGGCTCTATTCGGGAGGACTGGATAATATTGAACCATTCAAGGAGATAGATCTCTAACGACATGTTCTATTCAAGTGGACTGAACAACATTGGCTTATTCGGGAAGATAGATGCCTAAAGATAGGCTTTATTCAGGAGGATTGGGTGATATTGGCTGGGTTTAGCGCAATCAGCTTGCTAAGAGAAATGAGACACATGGTTAAAATAAAACAATGATTAATAGATTAAGTGCCAAGGTTGCATACTATAGGCCACTTACCAAGGGGTACTACAAATGTAATTGTAAAGAGAGAGAGGTTTACAATTTATTTAAGATGAAACGGCAGGGGTTTTGGATCACAAAGTAATGTCCTGATACCATTGGTGGTCCTGAACTTGACCTTCATATGTTTTATACTCGATAGTGCATCCAGAGAATTCAAGCCAGGTCATCCCAAGATAGTATTGTAGAGTGAGGGGAGCTCATCCACGTTGAACATGGTTGAGGTTGTCGCGTGATCGGGTGGAGTCTCAAGAGTCACGAGCAGCGAGGAATTGTGATAGCCCCTTATGGGTCCAGCGTAAGGCTGTAGGTGTGCATAGGAAAAATTCATCTGCTAAAAGTACTTCAATAAAGAAGGTTGTAGCTGGCCCCTTGGTCGACAAATATTCTTCTGACTTCGTATTAACCAATCTTAGTTGTGATAACGAGGACTTGTGCTAATTTGGATCGACGTCCACTAAAACGTTATCGTTAAAGCCGGTCATGGGCTTTTTCCTTTTGGGCTGTTTCCCTACATGGGCTGTGAGAACCTCTTTATATGTGGAACCAGATGGCTCTGTTTTCCGGAAGATCGAGGTTACTTGGTGCTCGTCCTCATTTGTTCGTGTGTATATTCGATTGCATCGATATAGTGTTCGTAAGATGTGTTGGGAGGTAAAGCTGCAAGGGTTCATACCTATCTTGTACTTGGAGGATCACTCCATCTGGCCGATTGTGGGCATCTCCTGGGATTGGTTGGTCAATTCGTTTGTTCTCTTTTTTGAACTATGCGACCTTTGAGGGAGGCCTTCTCTTTCTGTACTGATGAATTTTTGGAGTTAACCAATTTGGATGAGGAACTCGAGTTCATCTCTTAGCTTTTTACATTCGTTAGTGAGGTGGTCATAGTCCCGGTGGAAGTGGCAATATCGAGTATTATCCTTCTTAGAATCATCCTCCGTGGGGTGAGGGGGCCACTAGGTATAGGGCTTATTTTGAATCTAGAGGAGTACTTGGCTAAAAGTCATGTTCAAAGGGGTGTAACTAGTGAATCTTTGCTGTTGTGGGGGCCCTTGGTGGGCTTTCTTATGTGAAGACCATCAAGGTGATCGGCTACGCTTTTTTTGAGCTGGTTGGTTGCGTTGTCTGTTGAAGGCTTCAGTGTCTTCTGTGGTGATGTATTTCTCCGCTAGAGCATAAAATTCCTGAATAGTGGATGAAAGATTCTTAGTGATAGACGTCTTCATTCTAGACGGCTGCAGTCTTGTGAGTAGTGTTGTTTGTATGATAGAATGGTCTAATCCGAAGACTTTCATCTTCTCTACCCTGAACTTCTCATGAAAATCTCTCAACGGCTTATCCTCCCACTGTCATAACGAGAAGAGGGATGTGGACTTTCTTTTGGCCCCTTTATTGATGACAAAGTGCGTCTCGAACTGTTGTTGGAGTTGAGAAAAGCTCTTGATACTAAACGGGGGAAGTGAATTGAACCATGTCAATGCATTGCCCTTCAGAGTTATTGGGAAGTGTTTGCACATTGTGGTGTTTGACATGTCTCTGAAGATCATTACAGTAATGAAGTGGGCAACTTAATCCCTAGGATCAGTGGTGCTGTCATATCTCTCCAAAGGAGGGAGAAGCACATCGCGAGGCATTGGAAAGAAATTTTAGGATCAAATGGTAAGAGACTGGTGTGATATTGAGTAGGCTTGTCTTTTTTCACATTTGCCCGCCTTAGCTTATTTGCTATGAGCTCCTCGACCTATTTCCTTAGATCGTTTGGGTCATGCCGAGATGTCACTGAGGGTTCTTAGTGCACTCTGGGCTCGAGCCTCCGTATGTGCATGTGGCCCCGATTCATGAGAAGAGGATTAGGCTCTTAGTCGAAAGGTGCAATTGAGTTCTTCTACCTGCTTACTCATACTTTGTATTTTGGATTCCAGTCTCTCTGCCTAAGGTCCTTTGTGAGAGAAGTAGGAGCAGCAAGGGGTGTCAAGTGATTTATTAACTGGGGGTTGGACCTCAAGCGGATCAGCAATGATAAGAGGTCGTGCGGGGTTGTTCGCCACGTGCTATGGGGTATTCATCGGGGAAGCGGTGTAGCCTTCCATCAAGGATGTAGCTCTGGAAGCAGCTTTGGTCATTCTTCGGAGAGGCATCCTCTCTTGATAAAGTTGTGTAGGACGGGCTTCTTTCAAGTCTGTTCTTACAGACGACACCAATCTGTTGGAGGTCGATATGACTCCATAGATAATAGTTTTGCTAACTCGAATAAGATGGCTTGGCTGTCTGACAATCTCGAATGGTAACACCTGCAAAAAGATTTCTAGAGGGTACTTTGTCGGGGGAGACTCTTACGCTCAAGTTAGAGAATAGTTTTTGAAAAGAGAATATAGACTGAAAGAAGGATTTCCTTTGTGCCGAAGGCAAGAGAATACATAAGTATAGGCATAAGAGTCTGTGTACCTCGAACGAGGTATATATATAATTACCTGGTGTGAAAGACGTATGCATGCGGGGCGTTAAAATCCTAATTTCCTTATGGAAGATTCTCAAGATTACTGGGATCATGACAAAAGGATTCCAAGAAATCTCAAATGTTATCGATTATGAAAATTTTGACAGCTGTAGGGATTTCCTTCCACGATTTGAAGTCATCTTTCCGTTTACGAAAGATTCTATCCATCTTTTTAGGAGAAGTGGATATTTACCTCATAGGGCCAAGTGACGACCAGCAAACACCAGGGAAGTATTGTGACTGAGCAACTGTTTACCAATCAGAACATGGTCGATGAATACCGAGTGGGTATGGGCCGTGTCTACCCATCTGGGAGATAAATCCCGTGTTGACGACATACTTTAGTCGATGTATCCCTTGGGCTGGGGGTTAAAGGGTCTCAAGCCTCATAATAATGACAGGTTTTCAAACTAAATGGTTGATTGATTAGGTAGCTATCGATTGAGTGGGTAATAGGAATACTGATAGTCATTCTGGGGCAATCTTGAGCCCAATGTGGTTTGTGCCGTTTCGTCCATGCATTAACAATAATACTTCATTTTTTTCTTTTTAAACTTATAATCTCTTTGCTGAAGTTAGAAATTCTTTTTAAGTGTATGAAGGATAAAAGGTTTGGGACATGAGATTGAAGGAGCAAACAATATTATTTTTAGAGAAAAAATAGTATTATAAAGGATTTAATGATATTTTTCAAACTTTTGTAATCGATCAAACCCAAAAATAGGGCACAAACAATAAACGCATGGAATAAAAATGGATAACAAAATCTCAAATATGCCTTTAAACATAACAAAACCAAATTAGGGTTTACAAAATCTATTCAATGAATCACAAAGAATGTGACAAATAATTTAAATAAAATAATGAAATAAATTCATAGGTTAAAAGATCCAATCACATGTTCTTGGCTCTTTAGAGGTATATATAAATACTACCCATAGACTGTTTACTCCTGTATTTTTTAGATTTGAGAGGAAAAAGATAGAATTAGGGTGAGTATAAGTTAAGCAAAGAATATAAAATATGATGTAGCTTAAATACTAACATAGTAAATTCAAAAATCATTTTAATAGAACACACATTATGATAGCTATAGAATCATAGTAAGTTGGATTAGTGTATCGATAACTTTATTTTGAATCTAGAGAGTCATTTTTGTTGGATTAGCGCATTAGTCTAAAAGGAAACTTTTGCAAAAATTGAGACCTAGAATGCATGTGGATAATGTCAAAATATATTTCATTCTTATATTTGCCAATAGAGAATGAAATCTTACATCATTCGGTAACCAGTATCTTCTCAAGTGCCCTTAACCAACTAAAGAAGTGGTATAGGGTGCTTTTTAATCTCTAGTCCAAATGTCTCCGCAATACCTTTTGTCGATAATATTTTTGTAACGCTTAAAATTTGATATTTGAATTTTCAATTAGTTCTTTCATGTAATTTCGAAAAGATTCAAACTTGTATTAGCTTTGATGTATTGAAAGGAGCTTTATGAATCTTCTAGGGAGTTTTTTTTTTTTTTTTTTTTTTTTTTTTTTTTTTTTTATCTTCTTTAGAATTTGAATGTGTGTGAGGAAGTGATTGAAGTGTGTGTTAGCATTGATGCAATAACCTAGAGGGGTGAATAGATTATTGGCTAATTTTGATTTTTTTGAGATTTAGATTTGTCAGGTCAACTTATTTTCTTGCTAGGTCGACTTACGTTTGCAAAATGTGCAGGACAAGTCAACTTGTGTATTGTCTAGGTCAACTTGCGGTCTTTATGCTGATGGTTCAGGTCGACTTGTGCAACTGGTAAGTTGATTTTGTTAGTTCATAGACTAGGCTTCTGAGGTCTTGTTTGACAGGTCAACTTGTGCTAAGTCTTGGTCGACTTAATACTTATGTTATTGTGAAGTTAGGTCCACTTATCTTATGGTTAGGTTGGCTTGCTTAATTTCAATGTTGGGTTTCCAAAACCTGTTTTCTTCACGTCGACTCATCTAGTACTTAAATCGACTTGAGACCTTCTACACTTAACATATTTTCAGATTTCTGAATCTTTGTTCGACTTGTTTATAATGCAAGTGGGCTTGTCTAGATGAATTGTAAATGCTTTAAGGGTGAAAAATGACAAAAGAAGACAAGCAAATCAATTAAAATCTTGATTAATGAAGGGCAAGATGGTAAAAGAACTTTCCACTATCAATAGGGGACTCAAACATTACTCTTTCATTTCTCTCCCATCTCTCACCATCACACACTCTCTCCCCCTCTTACTTTCCCTCTTTAGCTCGCCTCACTCTCTTCCTCTTTCTCCTTTGAAAGCAATCAAAACTCTTCCTAAACCCATAGACTCAAGCTTCCAAACTCTCGAATAAGCACCTAAAATGTTAAATCTAGAGAGAGAACTAGGTTTTCTAGTAAGGGAGGGTTTGGTGGTGTCTCAACTTGGGGATGAAATTAGTAACACAAATAAAGGTAATACTTCCCTCCCATCTTAGATTTGAGTTAACCTTACTTGTATTTAAGATTTATGTTGAGATTTGAAAATGAGAATTTGGGAAGTTAGATCTAGAGTTTGTAAATTTGAGATTTGAAAAAATTGTGAATGGAAATGGTATATAGATGCAAATAGTATGTAGTGATGGAATTAAAATATAGATTTATGAATTTTAGAAATTAGGGTTTGTGTTATGTTAGGAGAAATTCAAAGACCCTAATCATAGACGTGATTTAACATTGAATTTGTGTTTATTTGCCCTATGTTAAAACAATTGGAACTTGAGAAAGGGTTACCCTTGGATTTGATTGTGAATTAGGAGTATTCACCCTCCCAAGAGATGAGTTGATGGTTTTGTTGAGTATGAATGATAAAAAAATTTCAATTATGGTTTGTGAATTGAAGTGAATTTTGAATTGGACTTGTAAAATATTTGTGATCGTAGTATACTCGACTTAAATAATTTGATAAATCTATGATTCTATTATTGATCTTTGAACTGATTGCATAATGTTACAATTGAATTTTGAATTGTGATTTGTGTTATTTTACTCATTTATAAATGGTTATAACATTGAAATATGAAATGAATTTTGTAATATGGTATATAAAAAAGAATAAATGATTATAGTCTAAGTTTTCCACAGAACGAGGGCATTGAGGCGGTGTGATTAAGGCTGATTTAAAATTTGGGGTTAGTGGTAGGCGGGATGGAAGGCCTCCCCAAGTTGTTCCTGTGATAACGTGGTGGTACCGCATGAAACTTCTGACCAACACCAAGGATAGGGAATGCTTTATAAATTTGTAAAAAACCCTTTGACAGATTTTACGAGCAGCCATTGGTAGAATGTGGTTTCGGCCACCAAGAAAATTTGAAATGAAAATAAAACTTGTCATTGATGTGAACATATAAGTCATGGAAAAATTTGCTCTACGAATGACTTTTAGTATTGCATTTGAATAAATTTGACATACTCATTTAGTACAATCACCCTCACCTCTCATTCATCTTCAACATGCACTCCGTTCATTAAGTTTTTTATATTTACTCCTTTTCTATTTTTTTAGAGGAAGCCTACTTTGGAGACTTGGACATCTATGCCGGTTTGAAGAAATTTCTTTTGTTGATTTTCAATTGCTACTAGCCTTAAGAACATCTTTGGGAATTATGTAGTCTGGACCCATGGACGGAATTTTGTAAACTCTTAAAAGTTTGGATTTGTTGAATACTTACTTGTGTATTTTGGGCAACTATTGAAAAATCCTTACTCAATTTGGAACTCTCTTGACCTGGTATAAAATTTCATTTGCAAGACTTATTGGTTTTATTGTGACATTTGAATTGTTTTATGGATTTTGATTTTAGTTGATGTTGGATTGTCCCTTGTATACATACCTATGTTGAGCTTGTGAATTTATTTTAATTGCTTGGGATTTGTTTAGACAGTCTTGTTGGGCTATGGAAGATTCAAATTTATTTTAAAATGGTTGGAATATGGGAATGTCTTGTGGTATCTCAAGATACGGAGTGTGGTTCATACATATTTCGGCGTAACACGATAGTTGTCACGTGCTTAACTCAAAGGTCATGGTGTGACAATTTTATTAGTTTTAGAGTTTAGCCTCATGATCTTAAATGTTTTAAATGTTTGAAATATTTTCAAATGCCCCCAAGAGTTTTCCAAATATTTTAATTCAACATCGGATAAATTCGGATTGTGATGTAAACTCTAAATAGACTATTTGAAATGTGGAAAAATAATTAATTCTGATATAAATGTGAATTTTCCTCTTTGGGTTGTCTAGGAGTCCTTTAAGCTATTGGTTAGCAGACCTTAAAATTTTAAGTCATTGGTTTTTAAAGTGTTTGGTGAAATGACTTGCCTGGTAGAGTTTTAACTTGGTGGAATATTTCTTTAAATTTTGATTTCTTGTCAATGGATGTCCAATTTTGAAACTGTATTGGTATCAATTTTGAGACAACTCCTCGGTACTGAAATCGTAAGACTGCTCGGTATATTATTGGTGAACGTCCTCAATACGCTTTCATGTTCATTCATTTTTCTATCAGTGCATTTTTGAACCCTCCTATCGGTGCCTTACTCTACCTGTCAGTACACATACATCTACCTTACATGCTCGGTTTGAGATTTTTCCAGTTTTGTCGGTGCTATTCAAGAACTTCACAGTACACTTGTACTTTGGAAATTGTCTTCTTCCACCTACTTCTTGGCACCCTTTCTCGTTAATTGCACTTGTCCTTTCAATTTGCTTCTTAGTAGTTGCATTTGTAGAGAATAGAACCTTGGACCTTGACGGTCTCAAAAACCACCACCAAGCCATCTAAGCTCCTTAATTATATAATACTTCATTTATACTATATTCCAATTTTTTTAATATTTCTAAATTTATTTTCCATAAATTTTGCATTTTCATTTCCAACTTTCTTTGTTCATCGGCAGACACATTGTCCTCAACAAAATATAACTTCCAATACTTAACTCATAGTGTTAACCTTCTTAGAGAGTCAAAAGGCCATATTGGGCATTTGTGCAATTCTAAACAAATATTAGAAATGGTTTTGATGATAAAAAGAGAATTGAGACTCTAGAACACACGAAGATCCGAGAACTTCACTTCTTTTTCTGGATCGTTCTTCTCTTATCTCCCAAACACAACTTTATTCACCACCAAAACTCAAGATCAAAGACTCCAGATCACTCATCCAACACCCCAAAATTAGATTCTTGTTTTGATTTTGGAAGAGTTTAAAGGTCTTGAGTTGTCACAAAAAGGTGAAAAAATGCAAGGGTTTCTTATAATACAAACGGGAAGGATTCTTTGGAGACAAAAATCAAGGTATTATAACCTTTCTACCCAAGTTTTAATTTACTCATCTAGTTGTTTACCTGGATTTGGAGAATATTAAGTCATAGTAAGTGAGAGAAAAATTAACTTTTGAATGTTAGGGTTTTTGAGTTAACTTGGAAATTAAATATTGATGACTTTGGTTATTTGAAATATCCCTTAGGAGTTGGACAAGTAGATCGTGGCATAAACCCTGTTGTTGAGGAATCTAGGAGTGACTACTCTTCCTAACACTGTATGTGGACTGAGTATTATGCCTTTAAATGAGAAAAATGGTTTTCTAAATTCTCTTAAATATGATGTCTAAAATGATTTTTAAATGGATTTTATATGTGATTTGTGATTGTAAGATTTCTCAAATTAGGAGTTTGAAACATGCATGCATCCAATATATTTATGAATGAATATGTGTCATGTTTTGTTGTGAATTGTATCTATGAATATTGTGGGATTGGTTTGGTAACCATTAGTTGACATTATGGCACAAGGGATAAGATTTGAATATTTGTGAAACGATGGTGCCTATGATGGTAAATGACTATAGTCATTCCTTCCACGGAGTGACCGGATGGGGTGACTTGGTTGGGGGTTTATTGGCAAGGGATGGTAAATGCACTCTTCTGCGCCCCCGTCGTACTATCTGGATTGCACCACCGGTAAGATACAAGTCAATGTTAAGGAAGGGGGAAGTAGTGCTATGAAATGAATAGATTGAAAACCTCTTAGCAGGCTCTCAACCAGGTTTAGCCAAACTTTTGGTGGGTGTGATTTCTCTAGGGAGACCCCATGATCTTTGGAAATATGAATTTGTGGATGCATTTATCTTTTTAATTATCAGGATTATTTGAAACCCATATGCTTGATGACTTTTTTGAAATTATGATTTTGACATTTCCACACTTATCACTCATTTACTGTCACAACCACGCCATTACACTTCACTCACTAAGTATTTTATATTCATCCTATATTTTTATTCTTTTTTAGAGGAAGCATAGGCATAAAAGCAGCCCCACTGTTAGATAGATCCAGCCAAGAAGGAAGTTGCCCAGGGCCAACTATCGTTATTGGTCTTTCTTATTTGTGGATCTTTAAGGCATGTAGATGAACCTATCAAAGGGTATTTTGGAAGTTAAAACTTTTGTTTTGGAAATCGTATTTTGAAACTCTTTATATAGCATATTTACATATATTTTTATAAAATTGAAACTTATATCTTGAAGTGTTAAATATTTGATGTGTTGGATTTCTTAAATTGGAAAAAGGTATTTCATAGCCTTATGGGATCTTGGGGTATATGTTGTGATTGCACATACTTCTAGATCATGCAGAGGTTGTCGTATGCTCGGACCTACGAGTCCGAGCGTGACAATTATATTGGTATCAAAACCAAAGTTTTAGTGTTTTTAAAATGTTTCCAAATATTTTTAAATGTTTACAAACACCTTTATATGTTTTCAAATGTTTTGAATGTAGGTTTCTGTGTTTCCAAGTGTTTTGAAAAGATTCAAAATCCTCCTACGGGTCCTAGGAAATTAACATAGTCTAGTCATTGGTGCTTAGCATCATCTTAGTATAATGTGCTAAAGGTAGTGTTTCTTTTGTAGACCATCATACCTCCCCACAGAAGAATGAGGAATATAAATGAGATTCCTCCTCAAGAGCATGAGGATGAGTCATCCTCGCATGCTCCACCTCTTCCGACACCTACTCACCCAGTTCCTCTAACCAGGATTCCTCTACCACCACTCGATGCTCTTCGGCAATGGACTGAGTAGTAGAATGCATACAGTGTGTATCTTCAAACACCACCTCAAGTCCAAGTTTCTCCTCTACCTCCTAATCTAGTGGTTCTATTGGTCCCTCCTATGGCATCGATAACACCTCCTACTTTGGTAGTTATAGTGTCCACTCTACCACCCATTGAATTGTCCACGTTGTTGAAAGAAGCTAGATAACTTGGATACCACAGTAGTTCGAATAGCGTTGGATCGGGAGTAAGGCCGGGAGGAAGCAAAGGGGATCTTTGCACAAATTGCAAATGATGCCATAGGGTCCATGTAAGGGACCTAAAAGATACTATCATTGCAGGAAGGAGGGCCACTTTTGGCACTCTTGTCTTGAGTTGAATATGGAAGGGCAAGGGAACCAACCAATTTGGGGTCATTCTGCTAGCTCCAAAGGCGGCTTGGCCACTACTTCAGCACCTCCCATCAGTGCTACTCCAAGAATAAGGACGAAAAGCAACAATGTGGTTACCAATCCCCAACGTCCTCAACCTTAAGCCCAAATTAGGATCTATGCAATGACCAATGAAGAGGAACAAAACAATCTCGACGTTGTCACAGGTAAATTTGCTTAACTATAAATTATTAATTTAAAAGGGCATGTCATTGGTGTTGCATGACATTGAAAGTGTTGCTTGGTGATGAATATGCGAGTTTTGTTGTGTATGTTGCATGATATTGAGGTATTTATGATTATTTTAGGAGAATACTTTGAATGATTGATGTTTATATATAAATTCATGTAATATTATAAGAGTTGCATATGAAATGTGTGTTATAAGGTTTGATTGATGATCACTTAATGGTTTATATTAATAGGTTTAATAAAAATCTTTAGTATTGATGCTCGCATACTTATTGACATGATTCCTTTATTAGTGCAAACTTTGCTAGGCATGCCGATAGACCCATAACCCCTTGAGGAAGAGTTGTGGTGATTACACATTTGGGTGAGTAGTTGGTTAGAAGTGTAGTTTACAGGGGCTATGATGTCCTAATAGGCAAAATAATTCTTAAGGCAAACTTGATTCCCTTAGAGATGAAGGATTTTGATGCCATTATGGAGATGGATTGGTTACACCTCCATCGAATATCTGTGAATTGTTTTACTAAGGAAGTAGAGTTCTGAAAATCGGGATACCCAAAATTTATTTTTATTGATGAACGTCGGGCAGTACCAACATGTGTAATATCGACATTAGAAACTCGTAGGCACATACACAAAGGATGTGAAGCATATTTAGCCCATACCATCGATGCAACTATAGAGAGCCCCACTCTAGATAATATCTCAGTAGTAAATGAGTTTTTGAATGTTTTTCCAAAACATTACCTGGTTTACCTCTAGATCGGGAGATTGATTTCACCATTGATCTACTCCCCGATACTTTACTCATCTCCATTCCACTTTATAGAATGGCACTCC
The DNA here is from genome assembly GCA_033439265.1 of Dillenia suffruticosa. Taxonomy (NCBI): domain Eukaryota; kingdom Viridiplantae; phylum Streptophyta; class Magnoliopsida; order Dilleniales; family Dilleniaceae; genus Dillenia; species Dillenia suffruticosa. The sequence continues at coordinate 9,667,453 of JAVTVX010000027.1, forward strand.
CAGAATTGAAGAGTTGAAAGTGCAACTCCAAGAGTTGCTGGATAAGGGATTCATTTGGCGAAGCTCCTCCCCTTGGGGTGCATCGGTCTTATTTGTGAAGAAGAAAAATGGTACTCTTAGGTTATGTATTGACTATCGGCAATTAAATAAAGTCACCATTAAAAACAAGTTCCTACTTCCTAGAATTAATGATCTTTATGACTAACTTCAAGGTGCATGTGTGTTTTCAAAGATTGATTTGAGGTTGGGCTATCATCAATTGAAGATCAAGAAAAGTGATGTGCATAAGATAGCATTTAGGACCCGGTATGGACATTACGAGTTTTTTGTGATGCCATTTGGATTAACAAATACTCTTGTTGCTTTTATGGACTTAATGAATAGGGTGTTTCACTCATACCTTGATAAGTTTGTGATTGTATGTATTGATAACATATTAGTGTATTCAAAGAGTGATGAGGAAAATTTAGAGCATCTTAAAATTATTTTGCAAACTCTTTGAGAAAAGCAATTGTATGCTATGTTTTCCAAGTATGAATTTTGGTTGAGGGAAATTGGATTGTTGGGGCATATAGTGTCCGGTAAAGGGATATTTGTGGATCAAAAAAAGGTTGAAGCTATTTTGAAGTGTGACAGAGTGAGAAGTTTCCTTATGTTGGCAGGTATTATAGAAGATTTGTTGAGGGATTTTCTAGAATTGGAGCTCCATTGTCAAGTCTTACAAGAAAGAGAATTAAATTCGAGTAGAATGATAAGTGTGAAGCTAGTTTCTAGGAGCTCAAGAAAAGGTTAACATCTGCTCTAATCCTTACTCTTCCATCAAGTGGAGGAGGATATATGGTCTATAGTGATGCAAGTAAATATGGATTGAGATGTGTGTTAATACAAAATGATAAGCTGATAGCTTATGTTTTCTATCAACTAAAGAAACATGAAGAGAATTATCATATTCATGATCTAGAGTTAGCATAATTGTAGTTGCTTTGAAGATATGGAGACATTATTTGTATGGGGAGACTTGTAGGATTTTCAACGAGCATACAAACTTGAAATATTTGCTCACATGAAAGGAGTTGAACTTGAGGCAAAGAAGGTGGCTTGAATTGATTAAAGACTATGATTTTGTGATAGACCACCATCCTAGCAAGGTCAACGTAGTTGTGGATGCCTTGAGTAGGAAATCCTCATCTAATGTGGAATCTAATGGGAATTCTTATCTTTCTTGTTTGGTTGAAATCCAAACCCTTGAGGTTAGACTTGCAAGTGACAAGCAGGGTGCATTACTGACTAGTTTTGAGGTAAGACCCAGCTTGGTGGATCATATTCGAGAGCTCCAAGTTGCTGATGATGAATTAGAGATGATAATTAAGAAAGTTTAAAAGAAGAAGGGGGTGAGTTTAGAATTTGAGGAGTTGGAACACTTGTGTTTAAAAACAAAATTTGTGTTCCTAAGGATGTTCATCTTCAAGAGCTATTTTTGAGGAAGCATACTCGTCAGCTTATGCTATGCACGGGGAAGTACAAAGATGTATCGAACGATCAAAGAGACTTACTAGTAGTCTGGAATGAAAAGGGAGATTTATGAGATTGTGTCTAAGTGTTTAGTGTGTTAGCTAGTGAAGGCATAACACCAAAGGCTTGCCAGTATTCTCCAACCATTATCGATTTCTGAATGGAAATGGGAGCATGTGACCATGATTTCGTAGTTGGTTTATCTCGTACACCAAATAAGTAGGATGCCATTTGGGTGATTGTAGACTAATTTACCAAATCAGCTCACTTCTTGCTGATTCAAAACACACACCCCTTGGAAAAATTAGCTAAATTATATATTGATGAAATTATGAGACTCCATGGGGTTCTGGTATCGATCATTCCTGATCGCGACCTTCGTTTTACTTCTCGATTCTGGCCGAAATTACAAGAATCCTTAGGTACTTAATTGAAATTTAGCATTGCCTGTCACCCCCAAATTGATGGGCAATTTGAATGCACAATCCAAATGTTAGAAGACATGCTTAGAGCTTGTGTAATGGATTTTCAGGGAAGCTAGGATAGATACCTTTCTTTGTAAAGTTTGCCTATAACAATAGTTATCAAACTAGTATTGGAATGCCAACTTATAAGGCCTTGTATGGATAGAAGTACAGAACTCCATTGTATTGAGATGAAGTTGGGGAAGGAAAGATTGAGAGTATAGAATTGATCGAAATTATTATCGAGAAGGTGAAGTTGATCTGGGAAAGGATAAAGGCATTCTAAAACCGACAGAAGAGCTATGCCAATAGGAGGAGAAGGCCTTTGGAGTTTGAGATTGGTGATATGGTGTTCTTGAAAATATCTCCTTGGAAATGTGTAATTTGATTTCGTAGACAGGGAAAGTTGAACCCTCAATATATTGACCCTTTCAAGATCATAGAGAAGATTGGAAAATTTTGCTTATAGGTTAGAACTACCCCTAGAATTAGAAAGAATTCATAATGTTTTTCATGTTTTTATGTTGAAGAAATACTTGCCAGATCTCTCCCATTTCGTTGAAGCTCCTCCAGTTGAATTGAGGGAAGATTTGAATTTTAGAGTCCTATCAATTGCCATCCTAGAGAAGTAGGTTAATAGGTTGAAAATAAACAGATCCTAATTATTAGCCATGTTGAAGAAATGACTTGGGAGCCAGAGGAGACAATGAAGAAACAATATCCCCAACTGTTTGAGGAATAATTATGTAATGAAATTTTGAGTACAAAATTTTCTTTTAGGGGGTAGGAATTGTAACATCGGATAACTCCGGATTGTGATGTAAACTCTAACTGGACTATTTGAAATGTGAAAATATGGAAGAATAATTAATTCATATATAAATATGAATTTTACTCATTGGATTGTCGAGGAGTCCTTTAAGCAATTGATTGGTAGACCTTAAATTTTTTAAGTAATTGGTTTCTAAAGTGTTTAGTGAATTAACTTGCCCAGTAGAGTTCTAAGTTGATGGAATATTTCTTTAAATTTTGATTTTCTTTTCGGTGGATTTCCAATTTTGAAACTGTGTTGGTATCCATCTTGAGACAACTCATCAATATTGAAATCATGAGACTACTTGGTATATTGTTTGTGAACATCCTCTGTAAAGCTTCTTGGTACACTTTCATGTCCGTTCATCTTGCTATCGGTGCATATTTGAACCCTCCTGTCGGTACCTTACTCTACTTGTTGGTACATATACATCTACCTTACTTGCTCGGTTTGAGATTTTTCAATTTTGTTAGTGCCGTTCAAGAACTTCACAGTACACTTGTACTTTAGAAATCGACTTCTTCCACCTAGTTCTTGGCACCCCTTCTCAGTAATTGCACTTGCCCTTTCAATTTGCTTCTTGTAATTGCATTTGTAAAGAATAGAATCTTAGACCATCAAGGTCTCAAAAATCTTTCCACCTCGAAGCCATCTAAGCTCCTTAATCTTATAATACTGCATTTATATTATATTCCAAAAATTTTTTAATATTTCTAAATTTATTTTCCATAAATTTGCATTTTCATTTCTAACTTTCTTTGCTCATCGGTAGACATATTGTCCTTAACAGAACATAACTTCCAATACTTAATTCATAGTAATAACCTTCTTAGAGACTCAAAAGGCTATATTGGTCATTTGTGCAATTTAGGAGTGCAAAAGGGCCACTAAGCAAAAATTAGAAATGGTTTTGATGATAAAAAGAGAATTGAGACTCCAGAACATATGAAAATCCAAAAACTTCACTTCTCTCTCTATATTGTTCTTCTCTTCTATCCCAAATACAACTTTATTTGCCACAAACACTCAAGATCAAAGACTCGAAATCACTCATCCAACACCCCAAAGTTAGATTATAGTCTTGATTTTGGAAGAGTTTAAGGATCTAGAGTTGTCACAAAAAGGGGGAGAAATCCAAGGATTTCTTATAATTCAAACATGAGGGATTATTTGGAGAGAAAAATCAATGTATAATAATCTTTCTACCCCGAGCTTTAGTCTACTTATCTAGTTGTTTACCTAGATTTCGAGAATATTAAGTTGCAGTAAATGAGAGAAAAATTATGTTTTGAATGTTAGGGTTTTTGGGTTAACTTGGAAAATAAATATCGATGACTTTGGTTACTTGATAATGTCCCTTAGGAGTTGGACAAGCATATCATGGCAAAACCCTTATTGTTGAGGAATCTGAGAGTGACTACTCTCCCTAACATTGTGAGTGGACGGACCGTTATGCCTTAAATGAGAAAAATAGTTTTCTAAATTCTCAAAAATGATTTCTAAAATGATTTTGAAATGAATTTTATGTGTGATTTGTTTTTGTGGGATTTCCAAATTAGGAGTTTCAAACATGCATGCATCCAATATATTTATGAATGGATATGTGTCATGTCTTGTTGTGAATTGTATTTATGAATATTGTGGTATTGGTTTGGTAACCATTTGTTGATATCATGGCACATGGGATAAGATTTGAATATTTGTGAAGGGACGGTGCTGGTGATGGTAAATGACTATAGTCATTCCCTTTACAGAATGACTCGACGGGGTGACGTGGTTGGGAATATATTAGCAAGGGATGGTAGACGCGGCCTTCAACACCCCCGTCATATTATCTCGATTGCATCACCGGTGAGGTACAAGTCAATGCCAAGAAAGGGGGAAGTAGTGTTATGAAATGAAGGGATTGAGACCAGGCCCCCACCTAAGTTAAGCCAAACTTTAGGTGGAAGTGATTTCTTTATGAAGACCCCATGATATTTGGAAATATGAATTTGTGGATGTATCTAACTTTTTAAATATCGGGATTATTTGAAGTTACATATGCTTGATGACTTGTTTGAAATTATGATTTTGACATTCTCATACACACTACTCATTTATTGTCAAAACCATGCCATTGTAATCCACTTATTCTGTATTTTATAATCATCCTATATTTTTATTCTTTTTCAAAAGAAGTGTAGACATAAAAGAAGCCCCACTGTTAGCTAGATCCAGCTGAGAAGAAAGCTGCCCAAGACCAACTATCGGTATTAGTCCTTCTTAGTTATGGATCTTTGAGGCATGCAAATGGATCTATCGGAGAGTATTTTGGAAGTTAAAATTTATGCTTTGGAAATCATATTTTGAAACTCTCTATGTAGCATATTTTATATATATTTTTATAAAATTGAAACTTTTGTTTTGAAGTGTTAAATATTTGATGTGTTGGATTTCTTAAATTGGGAAAATATATTTTCATAGCTTTGCGGGATCTTGGGTTGTGTGTTGGTGATTGCGCGTACTTCTAGATCACGTGGTGATGTCCTCGAACCTACGGGTTGGGGCATGACATTTAAAGTATTTTTTTTGAAAATTTAGAGTTTAAAAGATTTTTCAAAAGATTTTTAAAACCTCCTATGGGTTTTAAGAACTAGAGATTATTTTTTTTTATGGGGTTAAGTACCTAGTCCGATTCCTTACTTAGCGAGCTAAGAATAGTATTTCTCTTTTATAGGACTATGCCTCCTAAACGAAGGATGAGGAATGTGAATTAAATTCCTCCTTTCGAGCACCAAGATGGATTGTCTACATGTGCTCTTTCTCCTCTTCCAGCTGCTACTTACTCGGCTCCTCCAATTGGAATTTCTTCGCCACCACTCGACACCCTCCGGCAATGGACCAAGTGGTAGAACGTCTATGGTGCTCATCTTCAAGCCTCACCTCAAGCACCAATGCCTCCTCTATCGAATCCAATTATCCCACTGACCCCCTCCGACGACACTGATTGCTCCTTCTACTTTAGTGGCTACACTTATAAATCGCCCTGCCATTGAATTGCTGAAATTGATCAAAGAAGTCCGACAACTTGGATGTGTCACCTTTTTGGGGACTAGCGATGCGATAGTGGTGAAGAATTAGATAAATCAAGTTCAGGAGACTGTGGCTAACATAAGGCTTGATGATAAGTTAAAACTATTGGTAGCCGTAAAGTTGTTGGACAAAGAAGCCCGAGTATGTTGGGACAACCTAAAGGAGAAGTCTGTGGCACCCATTTCTTGAAACGCATTCCTTAGGGAATTTGATGAAAAATATTACACTCGATTCTACCAAGATTTGAAGAGGAAGGAGATCCTTTACTACCTCCAAGGCAACAAGTCGATGGTGGAATATGAGATGGAGCTAAGGAGGTTGTTCTCATTCGTTTTGGAGTTGGTGACTTCCAAGGAGTACTTGCGGTTCAAATTAATAGAGGGTCTAAATTTGTCCATCCGGGAGACGAAGTCCGTAACCTCAGCCTATACCTATAAAATGTCTTGGAATTGGCCTTGAAGGCCAAGAAAATGGTAGAGGAAAGGGGAAGGACTAGAGAAGGACAAAGAAAGAAGAGAATGTTCGAAGTTGCATTGGGCAAGAGTTCAAAGCAAAGTAGGAACACGAGCTCCTACGGAGGAGTCTCAGTCACTGAGTCTATTGGTACTCCACAAAGCCAACAACCGTCTTAGGGTTTATCATGCACCCAAGAGGTGTTATTAATGTTCTACAACACTTGCTTGGAGTTGGGATAGGGAAACCAACCCAGTCAAGATCGTCCTTGTGGATCTATGGGTGGCCAAGCCAATACTCCTGCTCTCTCGTTCAATGTCACACCATGGACGAGGACCAGAAGCAACATGATAGCTACTCTAATTCAGTGTCCACAAACAAGGACTCAAACAAGGATTTATGTCATGACCAACGAGGTCATCCAGAACAACTAAACGTGGTCACATGTATTCCTTTAACTAGAACTCTAATGATTTATAAAAAAGGAATGATCTTGATATTTTGTAGTAAACTAAAGGGGGTATGAATTTACATGCAGATTAATTTATATCATGTCTAATGGTTTCTATTCATAGGTATGATGAAAATATTTGGCATTCATGCTCGTGTATTGATTTACACAGGGTCTAACAATTCTTTTGTAAACACAGGGTTTGCTAGACACTCAGATAGAACTTTGACCCGAGTTGCTGGTTATCACTTCTTTTGGGGAATAATTGATCAGGGATACTGTGAATAAGGCATGTGAAGTAGCCGTAGTGGGTGATACCCCTAAAGCAGTTTGATTCCATTGGAAATGAGAGATGGATTGGTTACACCTTCACTGAACTTCAGTGAATTACTTTACTAAGGAGGTAGAGTTCTGTAGACCAAGGTATCCCCCATTTGTATTGCTGGTAAGCAATGGATTCTGTCGGGCTGTGTGATTTCAGCAATGGAAACAAGAAGACTAGTATATAAGAGATCTGAAGCCTACCTTGCATATATCATTGACACCATGGTTGTGGGTCCCAACTCGAGGGATGATCTGGTGGTGAATGAATTCCTGGATGTTTTCCCGAATGAGTTGCCTGGTTTCTCTTCAGTATGAAAGTTTGAATTTTCCACTAACTTCGCTCTCGGAATAGTGCCCATTTCCATACCTTCATATAGGATGGCACCCATGGAGTTGAAAGAATTGAAGTTCTAACTTCAGGAGTTATTGGACGAGGGGTTTATCCAACTGAGTACCTCACTTTTGGGGTGTTTTGGTTTTATTTTTAAAAAAGGACGGGACCTTCCGGTTATGCATAGACTACTAGCAATTCAAAAAGGTAGCCATAAAAAATAAATACCCTTTGCCTAGGATTGATGACTTGCTCCATCAACTCCAAGAGGCTAGTGTCTTTTCGAAAATTGATTTGAGGCTGGGCTATCACCAATTGAGTTTAAAGGGGGATGATATCCATAAGACTGCCTTTAGGACATGGTATGGACACTTCGAGTTTCTGGTGATGCCTTTCGGATTGACAAACATCCTCGTGACCTTCATGGATTTGATGAATAGGGTGTTCCATTCCTACCTAGATAAATTTGTTATAGTTTTCATAGACAACATCTTGGTATATTCCAAGAACGATGAGGAATATTCGGAGCATCTTTGGGTCATGTTGCAAACCCTCTGAGAAAAACAACTCTATGCCAAGTTCTCCAAGTGCAAATTCTAATTGAGGAAGATTAGTTTCTTGAGGCATGTAATATCTAAAGAAGGGATATTTGTACACTGAAAGAAAGTAGAGGCAATTCTAAAATGGGAACAATAGAAGAACATCACCAAGATATGAAGTTTCCTTGGATTGGTGGGATACTACTAGAGATTTATAGAGGGATTCTCTAAGATTATGATTCCATTATCTAACTTGACATGAAAGGGAGTCAAATTTGAGTGTGGTGACAAGTATGAGGAGAGTTTCCAAGAGTTCAAAAAGAGACTCACATCCACACCAATACTTGCTCTTCCTACTAGCGATGGTAACTATGTGGTTTATAGTGATGCCAGCAAGCAAAGGTTAGGATGTGTTTTAATGCAAGGTGATAGAGGGATTGCCTATACCTCTCAACGATTGAAAAGACATGAGTTGAACTACCCTACCCAAGACCTAGAGCTAGCTACTATTATTTTTTTCCTAAAGATTTGGCGGCATTGCTTATATAGAGTCACATGCAAGATCTTTACCGATCACAAAAGCTTAAAGTATTTGCTTATACAAAAGGAACTCAATTTGAGATAACAAAGGTGGTTAGGATTGATTAAAGACTATAATCTGGTAATTGACTGTCATCCTAGGAAGGCACATGTGGTTAAGGATGCCTTGAGCAGAAAGTCCTCCTCTTCTAATTTGGCATCGCATGGGAGCTCCTGCCTCTTTTGTTTGTTGGAACACTGAACTCTTGGTGTTGAGCTAGCCCATGATGACCAAGGTGCACTTTTGGCCAAGTTCAAAGTGAGGCCTACTATATTTGAGAGCTTCAGACTACCGAAGATGAATTGAAGGGTAGAATTGAGAGGGTCCACAAGGGAGAAGGTGGTGAGTTTAGAATCCGGGATGACGAAATGGTGGTATATGAGAAATAGATATGTGTTCCCAAGAATAATGACCTTTGGAGGGCTATCCTTGAATTCTCGGCATATGTGATGCATCCCAAGAGTACAAAGATGTACCGTACCATCAAGGAGACTTATTGGTGGTCGGGGTTGAAATGGGAAATACTCGAGTTTGTGGCTAAATGCCTTGTTTGTCAACAAATCAAGGCCAAGCAGTAGAAGTTAGCTGGCACCCTCCAACCGTTACTGAATCCTGAGTAGAAGTAGGAACACATCATTATAAATTTCATGGTGAGATTACCATGTACTCTAAGCTATCATGATATTATTTAGGTGATAGTGGACCGACTCACTAAATCAGCCAATTTCCTTCTTATTCATAACACCTACTCTTTAGAGAGATTTGCCAAACTCTAAATTGATGAGATGATGATGCTTCACCGAGTTTCGGAATCTATTGTCTCGGACCTTGATCCCTGATTTACTTCTTGATTTTGGCCAAAGCTATAAGAGTCCTTAGGGACTAAATTGAAGTTTAACATTGCCTTCCATCCTTAGACCGAAGGATAGTCAGAGTGTACAATTCAGACCTTGGAGAACATACTGAGGGCATGTGTCATGAATTTCCAGGGAAGTTGGGATAGGTACCTCCTGTTGATAGAATTTACCTATAATAATAGCTATCAGGCGACCATTGGGATGCCACCCAATGAGGTTTTATACAGAAGGAAGTACTGAACACTATTGTATTGGGATAAGGTTGGAGATAGGAAAATAGAAAACATAGAGTTGATTGAGGTCACCAAGGAAAAAATAAGGATGATCTAAAAAAGAATAAAGGCAGCTTAGGATCAACAAAGGAGCTACGTCGACATGAGGAGAAGGCCCCTAGAATTCGAAATAGGGGATATAGTGTTTTCAAAGATATTTATTTGGAAAGGCATAACTCGGTTTCAGAAGCAGGGAAAGTTGAATCCTCATTACATTGGCCCTTTCAAAATCCTTGAAAGGATTGGAAAGATGGCCTATTAGCTTTAGTTGTTGCCAGAGTTGCAAATAATCCACGATGTCTTCCACATTTCAATGTTGAAGAAATATTTGTCGGATCCCTCACATATATTAGAGGCTCCTCCGACTGAGCTAAATCAAGACCTAAGTTTTAAAGTACAACCGGTGAAAATTCTTGATATATGACTCAAACAATTGAGGAGTAAAGAAATCCCTATAGTCAAGGTGTTCTGGAGAAGCAACCAAGTAGAAGAGGAAATTTGAGAGGCCAAAGAGTTGATGTGAAAACAACACTCTTACCTTTTTGATGTATAACTTTCTTTTAAATTTTGATAACAAAATTTATTTTTAGAGGGTTAGGAATTATAACATTGAAAATTCAGTGTTTGAATTTTCAATTAGTTCTTTCACATAATTTTGAAAAGATTTAGGCTTGTATTAGCTTTGATGTATTGAAAGAAGCTTTATGAAACTTCTTTAGAATTTTAGTGTGTGTAAGGAAGTGATTGAAGTGTGTGTTAGCATTGATGCAACAATCTAGAGGAGGTGAATAGATTATTGGCTAATTTTGATTTTTCTGGGATTTAGATTTGTCAAGTCGATTTATTTTCTTGCTAGGTCGACTTATGTGCAAAATGTGTGGAACAAGTCAACTTGTGTAGTATTTAGGTCGACTTATGGTCTTTATGCTAACGGTTCAGGTTGACTTGTGCAACTGGTAAGTCGACTTACTAAGTTCACAAACTAAGCTTTTGAGGCTTGGTTCTGACAGGTCGATTTGTTCTAAGTCTGGGTCCACTTAATATTTGTATTATTGTGAAATTAGGTCAACTTATCCTATGATCAGGTCGACTTGTTTAATTTCAGTGTTGGGTTTCTAAGACCTGTTTATTTTAGGTCGACTCTACTCAGGTCGACTTGAGACTTTCTACACATAACCTATTTTTAGATTTTTGAATCTTAGGTCGACTCGTTTATAATGCAAGTGGACTTGCCTAGATGAATTGTAAATGCTTTAAGGGTGCAAAATGACAAAAGAGGACAACAAAACCTAATTAAAATCTTGATTAATGAAGGACAAGATGGTAAAAAACCTTTCCACTATAAATAGGACACTCAAACGCACCTCTCTCATTTCTCCCATCTCTCATGATTGCACACTCTCTCCCCTCTCATTTTCCCACTTTAGCTTGCCTCACTCTCTCCCTCTTTATCCTTTGAAAGCAATCAAAACTCTTCCCAAACCTATAGACTCAAGTTTCGAAAATCTCAAATGAGCAACTAGTATGTTAAATTTAGAGGGAGAACTAGGTTTTCTAGTGAGAGAAAACCTAGGGTTTAGTGGTGTCTCAAGTTGGGGACAAATTTGGTGACACAAATAGAGGTAATACTTCCATCTTATCTTGGATTTGAGTTAACTTTATTTATATTTAAGATTTATGTTGAGATTTGAAAATGAAAATTTGGGAAGTAAGACCTAAAGTTTCAAAATATTGAGATTTGGGAAAATTGTGAATGGAAATGACACATAGATGCAAGTAGTATGTAGTTGATGGAATTAAAACATAGATTTATAGATTTTAGAAATTAGGGTTTTTGTTATGTTGGGGGAAACTCATAGACTCTACTCATAGACGTGATTTAATATTGAATTTGTATTTGTTGGCCTTAGGTTAAGATATTTGGAACCCAAGAAAGGGTTTGGATTTGATTATGAATTGGGAGTGTTCACCTTCTCAAACTTAGTAGATGTTTAAATTGAAAACGAATGAGAAAAAGGATTTCAATTTTGATTTGTGAAACAAATTTTGAAATTAATTTTGAAATGGATTTGTGAAATATTTGTGAATGCGGTGTTCCCGATTTAAATAATTTGATAAATCAATGACTCTATCATTGATCTTTGAACTAATTGCATCATGTTATAATTGAATTTTGAATTGTGATTTGTGATATTTCACTCCCTCATAAATTGTTATAACATTGAATTATGAAACAATGTTTAAACATAGTGTATGGAAAAGAATAAATAACTATAGTCTAAGTCATCCACGGACCGAGTTCATTGAGGTAGCGTGGTTAAGGCTGATTTAAAATTTGGGTTTGGTGGTAGGCGGGATGGAGGGCCTTCCCAAGTTATTTCCGTGATAATGTGGTGGCACCCTATGGAAATTCGAACCAACCCCAAAGATGAAGAATGTTTTCTAAATTTGTGGAAAACTTTTTCGCGGATTCTACTAATGGCCATTGGTAGAAATATGGTTTTGACAAAACCTAAGAAAATTTGAAAGGAAAATAAAACTAGTTGTTGATGGAAATATATGAGTTATGGGAAAATTTGCTCTATATTTATTTTATGCGAATGACTTTTAGTATTGTACTTGGATAAACTTGACGTACTCATTTGGCATAATTATGTTCACCCCCCATTCATGTTCAACATGCCATTGCACTCTATTTACTTCGTATTTTATACTCACTCATCTCTTTCTATTTTTTTTTTAGAGAAAGTCTAGCTTGGAAACTTGGATATCATCCGAAGAAATTACTTTTGTTGATTTTCAATTGGTACTAGCTTTGAGCACATTTTTTGGAATTATGTAGTCTGCACTTGTGGAGGGAATTTTGTAAACTCTTACAAGTTTGGATTTATTGAATACTTATTTGTTTATTTTGGATAAGTATTGAAAAATCCTTATTTACTCAATTTGGAACTCTCTTTACTTGGTATAAAATTTCTTTTACAAGACTTATTGGTTTAATTGGAACATTTGGATTGTTTGATGGATTTTGTTTCTAATTGATGTTGGATTGTGCCTTGCGTAGGGATCTGTGTTGAGTTTGTGAATTTATTTTAACTGTTTGAGATTTGTTTAGATAGCTGAGTTGGCTTGTGGATGATTCAAATTTATTTTAAAATGTTTGGGATATGAGAATGTTTTACGGTATCCCAGGATACAGAGTGAAGTTTACATGTGTTTTGAGGTAACACAGTGGTTGTTGTATGTTCGAGTCAAGGGTCGGGGCGTGACAATTTTCCTTATTGTTACTATCACTAATAATATCGAATAATCGACCCAAAATACTACATCTGGTTTCGAATAATTAATCATATTGAGTTTCACTACCTTGTTTTGGTTATCATCCTTCTCACCACAAAACTCTATCTTTCTTTATCGTATCTTTTCTAGTTTTAGCACGTCTCTATGCAAATGTCATGTTTGTTCTCTTCTCACTCCACTATATTGACTTTTTTTTTCATAGAACAACCACAAACAAAATTAGAATGAGAGGGAGAGAAACAACTGGAAAAAAAAAAATACTAAAGAAGAGAAAGAAGAGGCGATGGAGGGAAGAGCTTAGGTGACCAAGATGTAAAACCAACTGAACAACCATGTGCACTCCCTCTCTCTCTTTCACTCTCTCTCTCTCTCTCCTGAACTTAAATAATTATCAGACAACCCCCTCTCTCTCTCCCCCTCCATCCCTCTCAAGCACTTATGCTATCTTAACCACCACCACTGTTATAGAAATCAGTGCTTGCTTACTCTTTTACTGATGATCTTCATTCCTATCTTGATATCCTCGTATTCTTTTTTCTTCCTCCCTGATTCTAAAATCAAAGAACTTGATTAGATGCAGAACCTATCACAATTGTGCACAGCGAGGGAGAGAGAGAGAGAGAGAATTCTTTGGTGATTAGGAAGAACAAGGGGGTTTGCTTAGAATAAGAACATTCAACAATTATCATTTGGTTTTCTACATCATCTTCATTAAAGTGCTAATTTTCTGGTATGAGACTATTTCTCTACCTTTTCCCATGGAGACTATTTCCCTTTTATCTTCAAAATCCAACTCTCTCTCTCTCTCTCTCTGAACTTCATTACTCTAGAGACTAGATATAGGGAGTTTTATTGGTCGATTCCCTTCAAACTCCGATTGATCTTCTATAGAATCGCCGGCGACACAAGAGAGGAGAGGAGAGACAAGATTTGGGTCTTGATTTCGATGGCGGCCACGGCTGCTGCTGGTGATAGAGAAGAGGAGAGGAGAGGAGAAAGAGAAGGAAAGAGAAGAGATAGAATGGCAGAAGATTTGGGGTAATTTTGGAAAAAAATAATTTTGTGGGTCAACTTAGCATTTTCTGTATGTTTTTCTCACTCTTCATAAACTCTAACCATTTCTGTCACTATTTACACTTTTTAAAATTACACGGGAATAAGTGAATATTTTTTAACTATAGGGATAGTATATGATTTTTAATAAAACCATAGGATGGTAGAGTGTAATTTATTCGATGTTTTAATATCATAAAAGTTATGTTCACCTTTGAGATATGATTATTGTTGTCTAAGTATGAGATTTTGTAATAATCTATATTTCAAAGTATTACTATGAGTAATGTGTTTCACAATGTCTATACTTATTTTGCTTCGATCACTTGTTTCATCTGTTTCTATATTTAATGACATGAATTTCTCTGATTGGAGTGAGCAAGTCCAGTTTCACTTAAGTATTTAGAATATGGATTTGGCACTTAAAGTAAAGAAGCCAGTTGCTTTTATTGATTCTAGTATTTGGAAAGATCAAACAGATTAACCTTAATGTTTATGCAAATGAAAGTTGCAAACAACATAAAAGGTGCTTTTTTAAAACCGACAATGCTAAGGAATTCATGAATTTTGAGGAACAACTCTCAAACTACTAATAAATATCCTGCCAGTATACTGATGAGCACATTGACCGCCATGAATATGTTGATATAAACATGTCCTAGATGACAAATTTAGCAGCAAAATTAAGGATTTTGGGATAGGTGCGGATAAGTGCTTTTTAGTACAATTTATTCTTAATTCCTTCCCACTTGAGCAATATGATCCATTCCAAATAAATTACAACACTGTTAAGAATAAGTAGAATATAAATGAATTGGTCAGTAATCATACTCAAGAGAAGACAAGATTAAAGAATTAGAAACTCATTTTGTTCATCTTTTAAGTCATCAAGAAGTTGGAAAGATTTTGAAAAGGTGGTAAAAACAAGGTGAAATGTTTACACAACCTGAATGAATCTTCTAAAGCTATTCACAAGAAAGAATATGGAGGTATTAAATGTCACCTTTTATAATAAAATGGGACATTTAAAGAAAAATTGCCTTAAATATAAAGTTTGCTTTGAAAAGAAAGGTAAATATTATACTTTAGTATGTTTTGAATCTAACTTTATTGAAATTTTGTATAATATTTGGTAAATTGATTTTGGTGCTACCACTCATATTTCAAATACGATGTTGGGAATGCGAAATAGAAACCAAGTTTCAATTGAACGCATTGATACTTATCGATTAAAGTTAGATATCAGGCATTATTTGGATTTGTTTCGAACGCTTTATGTACCTACATTTTTCCGTGATTTATTTATTTTTGACAAAACTTAATGTAGCAACTTTTTCATTTAAGTTTGGTTCTGAATGTTTTAGTTTATTCAAAAATAATAATTTTTTTGGTTCAATATTATTACGTGATGGTCTCTACAAGTTTTAACTTGATGAAATTTTTGCTGAGACCTTAATGACCATGTATCATAATGTTATAATGAAATGTGGTTTGACTAACAAAAATTTTGCTTACTTGTGGCATAAACATTTAGGTCATATATCCAAGAAAATGATGCAACGATTAGTAAAGAATGAAATTTTATCAAATTTGGATTTTACTAATCTTAGCATATGTATTAACTATATTAAAGGAAAATAGACAAAATACAATAGGAAAGAAGTCACAAGAAACACATAGTTTTCTTGAAATTATACACATTGATATATGTTGTCTTTTTGATGCTCTACTTTTGATAGAGAAAAATATTTATTATATTTATTGATGATTTTTCACGTTATTGTTATATGTATCCATTTTATGTAAAGTCTCAATCGACTGATGCAGTTGAGGTGTATTTTAAAGAGGTTGAGAGGCAATTTGATAAAAAAGTGAAAATTGGTAAGTTGAAATAAATACGGTGAATATTATGAAAAATATTATGAATCAGAACAATATCTAAATCCATTTGCCAAATTTCTTAAAAGACATGGCATTTGTGCTCAATTAATAATGCCAGGTATATCACGTCAAAATGGTATTATAAAAAGGCATAACCATAACTTAATGGAAAATGGTTAGTAGTATGTTAAATCATTCATCTTTACCCTCATTATTATGAATGTATGCATTAAAGATCACAATGTATTTACTTAAATGGGTTCCCAGAAACCAGTTCCAAGGACACCTTTTGAATAGTGGACATGAACGAAGCCCAACTACATATTTGGGGTTGCCTGACAGATGTTAGAGTTTAGAAACCGCAGGAAAAGAAATTGAATTTTAATACAATAAACGAATACTTTATTAGATATCCAAAAATGTCCAAGGGGTATAGATTTTATTTGCCTAACCATAGTATAAGAATCGTTGAATCTGAAAAAGCAAGATTCATTGATAATAGTGGCATTAGTAGGAGTGATAGAATAAATGACATTCAAGAAAATATAGTGAACACGCTTCTACCCAAAATTTCCACAATTGTTGTTCCTGCAACTTTAGTTCAGGTTAATAACAATCAAGAACAACAAATCAATGATCAACCATTTTATAATAAGAATGTCAATAATGAACCTGCTATCAATGAACCACAAGGAATGACATTAAGAAGACTTCAAAGAGATAAAAAGTCTGCAATTTCTGATGACTATGTGTTAGATTTAATTGTTACAAAGCGGAAGCATGTTAATTTTTTGAAATAATTAAAAGATCCAGATTTACGGGTATATCTTAGTGAATAAATATCGACAATCAGGGAACCACGATACTTTTCTCGTCGATCTCACAGTTAGGATGATAACTACGTCAAACGAGTTATCATTGCAACGTCACAACGTCACAACGTCACAACGTCACAACGCTCAATCCGGTGATAAAAGTGACGTAAAAATTCTCTACACGGAATTTTTCCTAAACCCTCAATGAATCTCTCTCTAGAGAATTCGAATATCACTCAAAATGAAAGTTTGTTTTTGTCTCAATGTGTGTTCAACCTTCTTGTTAAAGTTCTTCCATTCACTCCATTAAGAAGATACACACTCACATAGGATAAAATTAGAGGAGAAGTTAAGAAGAAGTAGAGAAGTTGGGGATAATCAGTTAACCACCATTATCCCTAACTTTAAAATTTAAATTTAAACAAATTTTATTATTAAGGTAAATACTCCATGTGGGCATATTTACCTACATCTCCTACTTGCACACGAGGGAATTTTTTATATCCATCACAAGATCACAACTTACGCAAACTTTATATCACCCTGTTGGACTTTTATATAGGATTGGATTTCGTGCGACTAGCGAGTACACCTGCAAGTAAAGACTTCTCGATGCACCTGTTAAGATGATTGAGGAGTCATCGTTAGTACCAAAAAGAACTCGCTAAATCTCAGAATCAATGCAATTATATCTATCGAGCCACTTTTCTCAACGAAAGTGATCTCCAATCATTGCTCAACTGTATATTCACTATTATATTGAATCCCAACATAGATAAACATAATAGACCGGTCGGTGAATACTATATAATAATGCAATGCCAATTGATTTTCCTTTTCCCAAACTCTTGAATCCATTAGGTTCAATTCAGTTGTTTTTCTTGACTTGTCTCTTAGACTTCAATTTATTTTTCAGGTCATGGATAAACAGACTAAAGTAGCAAATATTAAACCAAGAGTTCTAGAAACAGCTGAAAGTAATAAAGGTATAAGAGATTCCGCCCAATAGATCTCAAGTCTTACATAATGGGGATGAAGATTTTGATCATAATATCATCTCAAATAATAACTTCCACTATCCCATTGTTGTCTTATCACATGTAGTATGAAACACGTACCACAGTATTATTCTCCCATCTCTCAAAAGGGTATATATCAGATTTTTGTAATACTGTACAAATATGGGACTCAATCTACATATAAAACTTTACCCAGAGATCTCAGAGAGAATATCTCAGAAACAATATCACTAGACGCAGGTGATATCTAAAATCTCAAATCTGACTACTTACAAGCAACATGAATGTGAGTATGTCCATATCGGTCATAATACATATGACCTCATCCGAATACATATCAGGATGACTTATATTCTAGTGGGGCTACTTTCAAAATCTCTTACAACTCAGAGCTGGAGGTGGTCACTCGTGTGAAAGAGTCGATTTTGCCTGCTTAAAATATCTTTTCACATCACATCAAAGTATATATGATCAGAAACAAGTGCATTAAAATAAAGAATATAATCTCATATGTGACTAAATAATGCACAAGAATAATATATATAAAGGTAATAAGTATCAATATTATCAATTCAGTACAAATTGAAAAATGTGAAAATAAATACAAACTCAATGACTCTCTATGTCCTACAAAAGAGTTTCTAGCAATGGGTTTGGTGAAGCGGTCAGCCACCATACTGTGTGTAGAAATGTACTTGACGGTCATTTTACCCTTCTCGATAATATCTCTTATGAATTATATCTGGTATCAATGTGTTT
Source organism: Dillenia suffruticosa (assembly GCA_033439265.1). Lineage (NCBI taxonomy): Eukaryota > Viridiplantae > Streptophyta > Magnoliopsida > Dilleniales > Dilleniaceae > Dillenia > Dillenia suffruticosa. Next base: position 9,685,952 of record JAVTVX010000027.1, read on the forward strand.
ACTCTTACTATGATACTTAGGGTCTCGAGTATATGCGATAGCGATCTGATTATCACTCGCTTTCCACTATCTACCATAATCCTTAAGTCATCTAATAGTTTTTGGAGCTAAATGCTCTCCTGAACTACGACTGAACAAACCACAAACTCAGCCTATATCGTAAATAGAGTTACATAAGTTTGTTTCTTACTACTCTAAGAATTAGCTCCACCATTGACCAAGAAGGCAAAACTTGATGTTGATTTGTATTTATCTAGATCACCGCACCAATCGGCATCTGAATATCCCACAAAGCGTAAATCACCTCCTCCCTAACATAAGAAGAAACTCGCAGTTCCCTTGAGATATCTTAAAATCCTTTTCACTACTCTCCAGTGACCTATTCCAAGATTTGATTGATATCTATTCATCAGACAGACTACATAATAAATATCTAGTCGTATGCACAATATCGCGTACATTAAACTTTCCATTGCACTGGAATACAAGATTTTGTTTATTTCCCTTGCTTCTTCCTAAGTTTTAGGGCACATTTCAAGATTCAGGTTATCACACTTGGCGATAGGAGTATCTATGAGATTACAATCACTTATTCAAAAGTGCTCGAAAATCTTTCTAATGTTGGTCTCTTATGAAAGAGCCAACATTCATCTCGAACAATTTCTCTGGATCTTAACTCCAAGGATGAACTCAACTTCACCCATATCCTTCATGTCGAAACTCGATGATAACCATATCTTAATAGTCATCAGATACTCAATGTTATTCTCAACCAATATTATATCATTCACATATATGGACAAGATCACAAAAGAGTTATTAAAATATATCAGATAGAAATAATGATTCTCCTCGATCATTGTAAAATCATAAAATATCACCTACTCATGAAATCTCAATATTACCGCCTAGATGACTACTTTAGACCGTATATCAAATTCCGAAATCAATAGACCTTATGCTCCTGATCTACTAGAATAAACTTAGAGGATGCTCCATGTAGATCTCCTCATCCAAAATTTTTCGTCGCTAATTAGTTATAAAAATTTTCCGTCGCTAAATTTGTCGCTAATTAGTCACGGAAAAAAATATTTATCAGAAAATTTAGTAACGAATTCGAAAATTCATGGCTATATTTGTCACTAATTAGCCATAAAAAAATATTCGTAGTAAAATTCATTGCTAATTAGTTAAAAAAATATTCGTAACTAAATTTGTCGTTAAATATTACTGGTATTTCAAAATTTATGACTAATTTCATAACTAAATTTCTTATATACTCTATTAGAAAATATTTTCAACCGTATCTCTCTTTTTAATCTATTTTAAATAACAAAATCGAATTGAATACATAATGAATATTACAAGTCTCATCAAATTGATAATTTTTAAGAATAAATAATTCAACAAATCTGTAACAAACAATTTTCAATTACTCACGATTGTCGAGTTCACTCTTCATATTTTAAGTCTTCTACGTCCGTTCGCCTCTCTAATATAATTCAAATATTTTTAAAAGTTCAGTTGTTTATCTTCATTTGTTATCATCACAGCAAAGAATATAGTAAATCATAAATCCATATTCGGTGATCCATCTCATCTGGTAAGTATATCTAACAATAGTTTTTGAAAAATGATGACAGTGAGACGAATGGCTACTGATAGGCGGCTGTCCATTTATAGGCTATTCTATGGTATCAAAAAAATAAATAAAAAAGAAAAAGAATAATAAGAGAATAAAATAAAAGAAAAAATAATAGAATAAAATATAAAATGCTAATTAAAAAAAAATATTAACTTAGCGACGGATTTAGTATTTTATATTTTATTTTATTTTATTATTCTAAATTAAAAAAATCATATTTATTATTTTATAATATTTTAAATAATATTTTAAAATAAAATTTTATTTTTTTAAAGAATAATATTATTTTATTTTTAAAAATTTTTATTATTTTATTTTAAATTAGTATTTTATTATTTTATAACAAATTAGTATTTTATATTATTTTATTATTATTAATAAAATGTGAGCGTAAGTTAACAAATTAAAAGAAATCATATTAATAGGGTGTTTGGGGCGTGTGCGGGCACTTGAGTGCGTGGCAGTGGGGTTGGAGCGCGTGCTTGCTAAATTTAGCGACGAAATCCCAAATCGTCGCTAATTAAATATAATATTAATATTATAATTAAATAAAATATAAAATTAGCAATGAAAATTTCAATTCCGTCACTAATTAAATATATAATTAAATAAAATAAAATATTAATATAATAATTATATAAAATATATATAAATTACAAAATATAAATTAGCGACAGATTTGATGACGAAAATCCCAAATCCGTGGCTAATTAAATATATAATTAAATAAAATAAAATATTAATATAATAATTAAATAAAATATATATAAATTATAAAATATAAATTAGTGACGGATTTGTAGGATCCGTAACTAATTAAATAAAATAAAATATTAATATAATAGTTAAATAAAATATATATAAATTATAAAATATAATATTAATATAATAATTAAATAAAATATAACTACAAATTTAACAACGAAAATTCTAAATCTATCGCTAAATTTAAGGACGAAAATTAAGTATCCGTTACTAATTTTAGCGACGAAAAATTATTTATCGCTAAATCCGTCACTATTTTAGTAATAAATTTCTAGTTTTCGTTGCTAAATTTTTTTGATGTGTTATTAGCGATAAAAAAATTTTTATCACTAAATCTATCGTTAAAACTGTATTTTTTTGTAGTTACAGACTTGTACCAGCCATACGTGGAAGAAACTATCTCAAGTAAATGATGTGAACCATCATTACTCAGATTAATTTTTTCTCTTAATATTAATTTAATGATATAGTTAATGCAGAGGAGATTTTGTGATATAAGAAATTGTGCACATTATGATTTTTCTTATTGAACTTATGACAATAATATCATATGAGCTAAGTGGGAGAATGTAAAATCAATTAATGTGGCTCACACAATATTTCCCAACCACTTGACTTGGCCTGTAACCTGTGCCATGCGCTCCTGATTATCTTTTTATTTAGTCTCCTTACTATAAATTTTTAATCTTGAATGCCCACACCAAATAATACACTAAATTTAAGACTTGGGAATTGTTTAAAAAAAGAAAGTGACAATGGAGATCCGGAGAGCGAAGAGAAAGTTAATTGCTCCACTAGACTACCAACGATCAGTTAGTATAGTGGGATGTGGCATTAGATCTCTTAACAAAGGTCACAAGTTTAACTCGCATTTTGGGTATGGAAAAAACTATTTTGTGAGGATAGTCCCCTCAAATGGACTACTATAAGTCTCGAACCACATTAATCGGATTATCTAGTTGGTTAGTATAAAAAAAAATTGCTCCATTAGATTGAGGTAAGAAAGGGTGAAAGATTCTTCCCCAACCTAGCCAATAAGTTACAACTCAAGTGACACCGTTCTCTTACTCTTGTAAAAATTTTGAATTCGAATTTCCCTATACACCAAAAATAAAAATACCCAACTCAGCCCAACCCACCCATATTATGATGCTTACCTTTTTCAAATGCTCTCTCTCTATTAGATTTATTCTCAATATATGGAAATATGGAAAATCACAAAAAAAAAAGATTGAAATTTCATGAAATATATACCACAATGTTATTCTCCATATCTCGAAATGGCATATGTCAGACTTTTCTATTACTAGGCAGGTACGTAAATCAGTCTACATATAAGACTTTACCCAGAAATCTTAAAGAGAGTATCTCAAAGACGATATTACTGGTTACAGGTGATATCTGAATCTCAAATCTGATTTTTTATAGACAAGATGGATGTAGGTATGTCCATGTCAGTCATATCACATATATGACCTCATCCTAAACACATATCAAGACGACTTATATTCCAACAGGGCCACTCTCAAAGTCTCTTACACTTTGAAACCATCTCATCTTGGCTTACTCAGAGGTAGAGTTGGTCACTTCTATAAGAGAATTGACATCGTCTGTCTGACATATCTTTTATCATATCATATTTCAATATATATGGCAACAAATAAGTGTAATAAATAACTGAATAATGTACGTATATCATATATAGCAATAAGTATCAAAACATCAATATAGTATATAACGAAAGATGTCAAAATATATATAAGCCCAATGATTCCCTATGTCCTACAAAGGAATCTTTCACAGTGGATTTGGTGAAGGGATCGGCCACTGTGCTATGTATGAAAATATATTTGATCGTCACTTCACCCTTCTCGATAATGTATCTCATAAAATAATATTTGGTATCAATGTGTTTAGTCCTGTTGTGAAACTTAGGGTCTCAGGTATGGGCAATAGCAGATTGATTATCACAGTAAATCATCACTAATCTCTTATTATTTGCCACAACCTCTAAATCATTTAAAAATTCCACAATCAAACACTTTTCTGAACTGCCACCGAGTATGCCACAAATTCAAGTTCTTTCATAGATAGAGATATACAAGTTTGATTCTTGTTGCTCCGTGATATGGCACAATTATTGAGCAAGATAGCAAAATTTAATGTCGATTCGCATCCATTCAGATTGCTACCCCAGGACAATGGGAGGTCTATAGTTTCCTTGAGATATCTTATAATCCTTTTCATTGCTCTTCAGTGACCCATTCTAGGATTTGATTGATACCTATTCATCAGACTGACTGCAAAACAAATGTTTAGTCATATACACAATATCACATATATCAAATTAACCACTGCACTGACATAAGAGATTTTACTCATCTCTCTTATTTTTTCTTAAGTTTTAGGATATATATCAAGACTCAGCCCTTCACTTTTAGCAATGAGAGTATCTATGGGATTGTAATCATTTATCCCAAAGCACTCGAGAACATTCCTGATGTAGGACTCTTGTGAAAGAGCCAATATCTGTCTTGATCGATCCCTCTGGATCCTAACTTCGAGAATGAATTGAATCTCAACCATGTCGTTTATATCAAAACTCAATGATAATCATACTTTGATGGTCATCAGATACTCTCTATTGTTTTCGTCCAACAAAATATCATTCGCATATAAGGACATGATCATAAAGGATTTATAAAAACTATGAGGTACATGCAATGATCCTTATCAATCATCATGAATCCATTAGATATCAACTCATTGTAAAATCTCATGTACCATTGCTTGGATCACTACTTAAGGCTATATATCAATTTCCGAAGTCGACAAACCTTATCCTTCGAATCTACAGGAATAAAACCAGATGACTGCTCCATGTAAATCTCTTCATCCAAACTTCTGCTTAGGAAGGTAATCCTAATGTCCATCTTGTGTAAATCCATATCAATGTCCACAACAATCGCTAAAAGTAAACAAATCAGGATAAATTTGACTATAGGAGAGAAAGTCTCCTCGTCATCTATGTCCTTAATCTGAGTATAACTCTTGGTTATCAGATAGGTCTTATATCTTCCTACCAATCCTTCATCATTTCTCTTGATCTTGAAAACCATTTGTTCTCAATGATCTTTCTGCCCTTAGGCAAATCAACTAGATTCCAGATCTCATTGATTTTCATTGACTCCATCTCACTACAAAAAAAGACAAATTTTGCAACAAAATTTGGGACGAAATTGGAAGAAAAATTTGTCGGAAAACACATTTGCGACAAATTTTGCAACAAATATTTTTTCGTCGCTAATAAGTTGTCGCAAAAATTTGGGACGAAAAATTAATTATTCGTCGCAAAAATTTGCAACAAATATTGATATGTTCGAAAATTTGTCGCAAATTTGCAACGACATTTGCGACGAAAAATATTCGTCGCAAAATTAGCGACGAAAAATATTCGTCGCAAAATTAGCGACGAAAATTTTTTCGTCGCAAAAATTTGCGACGAACAATGTCTTCGTTGCTAATTTTGCGACGAAAAAATATTCGTCGCTAATTTTGCGACGAAAAAAATATTCGTCTCTAATTTTGCGACGAAAAAAATATTCGTCTCTAATTTTGCGACGAAAAAAATATTCGTCGCTAATTTTGCGACGAAAAAAATATTCGTCGCTAATTTTGCGACGAAAAAGTTTTCGTCGCAAAATTTGCGACGATAAAGTTTTCGTCGCAAAATTAGCGACGAACAAATATTTCGTCGCAAATTTCCAACAAAAAAATTTTATTGCAAACTTTGCGACGAATAATTATTCGTTGCAAAATTTGTCGCAAAATTTAGCGACGAAGATTATTTCGTTGCAAATTTTCGGACGAATACTATTTTCGTCGCAAAATTTGCGACGAATACTATTTTGTTGCAAAATTGCGACGAATCTTATTTCGTCCCAAATTTTTGCGACGAAACAATATTTGTTGCTAAATTTGTCACGAATATTATATGTTTTACAGCGAATATAAATTCTATTATAATATTTGGACAAATTTACGTGCTCACCCAACCTTATCAACAATATTATCATCCAAATCATTTTTAATATAAAATTTAAACAATCTATACTCATAATTATAACTACCTATTCAATAAGAGTAAAAAATTAAACATGTAACAAGCAATCATATTTATAATATCTAACCAAAAAGCAACATCAAAACTAAATAAGTTGTCGGAATATCAAAAACCATGCAAAAAAAAAAAATCAATATAACAGTAACATAACAGTTCACAATCTCAAGTATGACCTCCACCATCACCATCATCATCATCATCATCAAAAAAATCATCACCCTCATCACCAACACCCTCATCACCATCGCAAGCATTATCAGGAGGAGAAATAGAAGGGGGAATCTGATTTGGAGCGGAGAATAACTGAAGATGCTGCATGATTAACATTTGTTGCGTGCGGACCTCGTGCAATTCTTGCGTGTGCTTTGCTTGAAGTTCACTGAATGCCTGATCTCTTTGCAGTAGCAAGTCCTTCAATTGGCTCACCTCTTCATTCAATTGATTTATTTGTGCTCTAACTGCTGGTGGTGTGGAAGAAGATAAACCAGCGTTTTTGTATGTTCTGCTCAAAGAACCTAGCCCAACTACTCTACTCCCTTTTCGTCCACCAGTCACCTCAAGCCATGTATTCATGTTATCAACAGATGGCTCAGATCCGCCAGCATCATCACTAGCACTCGAATTTCTACATGCTAGCTCGTCATATTTCTCCTACATTGTCATGAGAACAATTAAAATAAAATTACAATAACATTATAATTCAAACACATAATCAAGGAAAATAAATAATTTTGTAACATAAATCATGACACCATATAGGATCTAAATTATGAACATTCATATTAACATTAAATAAGTTGAAATTTGAGGAAAAAAAAGTAAAAGAGAATCTGTAGCAAGTAATTCATTAGAAATCAAAGAATCAAGTCAACAATAAAAATAAACTTGAGAGAGACTAACATAAAGAAATCATCTTCATACATCGTTATGATATGCTCAACATAAAATATTCATATCAACATTGAAAATGTAGATAAAGTAATTGGAAAAATTGAAATTACAAACCTTAATTGCTCTAGCTCTCTCCCCGCTCCAAGTCTTGTCTTTTTTCTGAAATGTGCGCGTGAAAGTATCTATGAATGAAGGCTCGGTCCCTATTTCCTTTGCCTAAAATAAAAAAACACTATTACAATTAATGATATACTTTAAAGTAGATAAAAAAAATTAATATTTGTATAAAATTACCAATCTATTTCTATGTTCACCGATAGTGATCGAGCCTCCCGCATACGTCGCAGACGATTCCCCTGAATTATAAGATTGATTTTTTTTATTTTGCTCACTCCTTCGTTGACTCTCCTCCGATTCCCAAAAATTAAGAATCCTGCCCCAATTTTGCTCGGTGATGCAGTTGGGCTTTTTTGCATGTCTCTTTGCATGATTTAAAACTTGTCGAATGTGATCGCCACATTTTTTCTTCCAAATCCTTCTTACTTCCAATTCTTCAGTCTCGTCCCAAGTGAATACTCGCTGCAATGGAAAGCAAGCAATAACTTATAAAGCTATTAACTTCATTTCATATATAAACTGATTGGGATAACTTACCTTAAACTCGTTCCACCATAGTTCTTTTGTTTCATCCGGAGTGCTTGTGTAAGACATCGAAGCCCCTCCCCAATGATTATTCACAATTCTATTCAGCTCGTGAATAACATGTACAGAATTTGTAAATCTATCGTAAAGTTTCAAACAAACAATGTTAAATAAATATGATAGTTAAAAGAAGAAATTATTTCATAAATAAAAAAAATAATACATCTACAAATATAAAATTTAGTACTTACGAATCTCCATATGGGGCTATTATCTCTCGATTGTCTTCTCTATCGGCATGCAACTGTTCCACCGAAGGGACTGCTGAAGGTACATTGCTAGCGATGTGTTGAGAGTGTGAAGGGCCTGCAACAGAAGGGGGAGGCGAAGGTACGTTGCCGGCAAGGGAATGCGATTGCGAAGCTGCCGAAGCGGACTGCGATGGTGAAGAGCGTGAATTTCCATCCGAATTGTGTCTATGGCCGCCACGTCGAAATTGTCAACCATATTACAATTTAAAAAAAAAATGTAAATTGCATATTCATCATATACATAATTAAGAATATGAATAAACTTACCATATTTAATTTGATAAATTATTTCCGACGAAACAAGGTACCAATATGTGAAGAAATTTTCTTGAATGACCTATACAAAAAAAAAGATAGTATATTAACAAATTCAATATATAAATTTAAGAATAAGAATGTAAATAAACAAGAATTTTTTTTAAGAAATTTGCAAAAAATACGTGTCGACTAACTTACCCACTTAAAAGAAATATATTATCATATATCAAATTAAATATATGAAATTTATTATATGAAGAGAACAAAATTTATCCGTCAAAATTTACCCAATGGGCCTGGCCGGGTCGAATGGGCCTGGCCCAGTCCAATGGGCCACGATGGGAAGCCAGGGGCCATCGTGGCCCATCGCGCAGCAGGGACGCAACAAGGGCTGCGCGGCACCTTCCCGCGTCGGGGCCGCGCAGCCACTGCTGCCCCTTCGCGCGGCGGAGGCGCAAAAAGGGACAGCGGCCCCTTCCCGCGGAGGACACGCAAAGGGCCCAGCGGCCCCTTCGCGCGTCTGGGCCTCGAAGGGGCTGCAGGCCCTTCGCGCAGCAGGGCCGCGCAGCACGGCCGCACAGCCCCGCAGCGCAGCCGGGCCGCGCAGCATGGCCGCGCAGCACCGCCGCGCAGCCCCGCAGCGCAGCGGGGCCGCGCCGCATGGCCGCGCCCCAGGGCTGCGCAGCCCGGCCGCGCAGCAGGGCAGCGCAGCCCCTGCTGCCCATTATCGCGGCGGAGGCGCAAAGGGGACAGCGGCCCCTTTGCGCCTCTGGGCAGCGAAGGGGCGACGGCCCCATTGGCCGTCTCGGCAGCGAAGGGGCGACGGCCCCTTCGCATACCTGGGCAGCGCAGGGGAGGCAGCGCCTTCGCGCACCTCGCCCTTCATGGATCTGCCATAAAAAACTCAGATCCGGCGGCTGGCCGCCGGATCTGCCGTCTACGGCCAAGAGAGAGAATGAGAGAGAGAGATTACCTAACACTATCGTAGATCCGGCATCCCTTCCGCCATCCCTTCGCAGTACCCCTTCGCGGCTGCTCTTCACAAACGAGATGAACCCGAGAGAGAGAGAGAGAGAGAGAGAGAGAGAGAGAGAGAGAGACAGAGAGAGAGTGTGTGTGTCAAAAATATCTTGGATTTTGCTTCAAAATCCAAGTTGTCCCAAAATTCGTCCCAGATTTAGGGACGAATTTTTTTTTGTCTTAAAATTCGTCCCTGATTTAGGGACGAATTTTTTTTCGTCCCTGATTCAGGGACGAATTTTTTTTTCGTCCCTGATTCAGGGACGAATTTATTTTTCGTCCCTGATACAGGGACGAATTATTTTTTCGTCCCTGATTCAGGGACGAATTATTTTTTCGTCCCTGATTCAGGGACGAATTATTTTTTCGTCCCTGATTCAGGGACGAATTATTTTTTCGTCCCTGATTATCAGGGACGAATTTATTTTTCGTCCCTGATTCAGGGACGAATTATTTTTTCGTCCCTGATTCCGGGACGAATTTATTTTTCGTCCCTGATTCAGGGACGAAATTTTTTTCCCTCCCTGAAGCCGGAACGAATATCTTTTTCGTCCCATCTCAACTATATTAACATGGTTTTTCAAGTCAAAATTGAAGGAAAAATATTGAAAGCAATCAAACAATATCGAGTGTACTATTTTTGATTAACTGAAAGATATGATTTATTCTTATGCTTTCTTGTTCAAAAGCATAATACCTTAACTACCAGTTCTAATAGAGCTAATCTGATAACATATCACAAAATGTACATTGTAAAGAAGGGAATGAGAGTGAATTATATGCCTTTTGCAGTGGGAAGATTAGAGAGTTTATAGAGTGTAGATTGGAATAAATTCAGATCGTAAAGGGGCTTGAAAAAGACCCGATAAATGAAAAATAGATCTTTGTTCAAATAGATTTCTACGCATATTCTGTTTTTCAACATGGCCAAGAATTTGTCATGGGAGAGATGGTTTTTATTTTTTATTTTTTTTATATGAAATATCTTCACTTTTGCTTCAAAAACAAATTTGTCCCAAAATTCGTCCCTGATTCAGGGACGAATATTTTTTTCGTCCCTGATTCAGGGACGAATATTTTTTTCGTCCTTGATTCAGGGACGAATATTTTTTTCGTCCCTCATTCAGGGACGAATATTTTTTTCGTCCCTGATTCAGGGACGAAATTTTTTTTCGTCCCTGAATCAGGGACGAAATGTTTTTTCGTCCCTGATTCAGGGACGAATATTTTTTTCGTCCCTGATTCAGGGACGAATATTTTTTTCGTCCCTGATTCAGGGACCAAATTTTTTCTTCTGAAAATTTTTTTTCGACCGTAATTCACCGACAAAATTATTTTTTGAGGATGATGGAACAACGTACAACAAAAATTATCTCGCTTGATATCACAACTCAATTTTATGTTTTCTTTTATCAATGATCATTTATCGACGGAATCATACTAAATATATTTTATTTGTTTAATTTAGTTTAAAGCTAAATTATACTAATAACAAATGCAAAACGGAACGAAAATATCGAACTTGCTTATAAATTTTTAATTTTTTCGACAAGTTATTTTCTTACTCACTAACCCTTCAATTATGTTACGAAATATAAATTTCAAATTGTAATAGTATTTTTACAAATTTTACTAAATAAACAAATTCAAAATTGAATTTAAGTTTAGTAGAGGAAATTAATGATACACTATAATGTTCCTCCCGAAGATAGACTTTAGTAGTCCACTAATTTTCCCGGAAATCATTCCCTTATATTTTGAATTTTGCTTCAAACACTCTTTTGTCCCAAAATTCGTCCCTAATTCTGGGACGAAAAACCTTTTCGTCCCTGAATCGGGGACGAAATTTATTTTTCGTCCCAGAATCAGGGACAAAATATTTTTTCGTCCCTGAATCAGGGACGAAATTTTTTTTTTCGCTACAATCTACGACGAAAGAATGATTTCATCGCTAAATTTTCGATAAATATATGTTTTCGTAGCAATTTGTAGTAAATTTAACGAAAAATAATTATTTTCTTTACGATTTTAACAACCATACTTATGGTTTCTGATAATTAAACTCTTTCAATACACTAAAATAGAAACTAAATCGATAAATTATTAATAATATTGGCGTATTATGATATAATTATAAAAAATTATTCACTGTATTGATTATTATTTAACAAGTATTTCTACTTTAACTCTTCATTTACTTAATCGAATATTTAAACAAATATATAAAATAAAGTTATCAGTGTTATAAATGGAAAATTTAACAGATAATGAATAAAAAATGAATATACTAATAATAATATTTTGTAACAAATAAAAAGATACTATATTATGACTCTTTTATATAAATAGACAATGAATGAAAGATTTTATTTAATATTTTTTGAACATTTTAAGATTTTTATACGCTCTAAGTGTATAACACCGTTTTCAAATCATTTTTTATATTACAAAATGTTTATCATACAAGAAAATGTATCTAATTACTGAAAAATAAATTTTACCGACGAATTTTATCATAAATGTTATTTTTCCCACTCATTTGCAACAAAATTAGCAACAAATAATCAAATTTGTTGCGACGAATATAAATATTCGTCGCTAATTTTGCAACGAATTTAGAAATTCGTCGCAAATTTAGGGACAAATTCATTTTCGTCCCAAATTTAGCGACGAATTCAGAAGTTCGTCCCAATAATTTTGAACAAATTTTAAATTCGTCCCGAATTTAGGGACGAATTTCGTTTTCGTCCCTAATTTAGGGACGAATTTCGTTTTCGTCCCTATTTTTGGGATGAATTTCTTTTTCGTCGCAAATTTAGGGACGATTTTTGAAATTCGTCGCAAATTTAGCGACGAAATATTTTTTCGTCCCAAATTTGCAACGAATTTTGCTTCAAATAATTTTCGTCACAAATTTGCGACGAATTTTGTAACGAAAAAGTTTTTAGTTGCTAAAATTGCGACGAAAATATTTTTGTTGCTAAAATTATGGCTAATTTGCGACGATAACATTTTTTGTTGCTAAATTTGTTGCAGATTTGCGACGAATATTTTTCGTCGCTAAATTTCCTCGCTAAATTCCGCTTTTTTTGTAGTGTCTCTTCATCCATGCCTTTCAACCATTAGTTCTTCGCAGGACCCTTACGAGTCTCTTGGACCATTTTAGACTCCTTATCATCCTCACGAGTAACAATAAGGGTCTCACCCTTAATCGGAAAATGATGTTAGGTACGTGTCCTCGACTGTTCCTACGAGGGGGAACCTTGTTACCTCTATATGGATCACTTCCACTAGAATCAAGATCCTTAACAGGTTCTTGGGTCCTATCCATTACAAGAAAACAGGGTATTAGCAACGAAAAATTAATGACGAAAAAATTTTATCGTAAATAGTGTCAAAATTACGACAGATTAATGTCAGATGTTACAAAATAAAAAACGTAATAGTTACCGAGAGATTACCGACAGAAATTAACGACGGAAATATTTCTGTCACTAATCGATCGCATCCAGAAGAAATAGTGCTACTTAAGAGAGATTAATGACGGATTTTTTTCATTGCCAATCCATCGGTGTACTGATCTAGGGTAAAAAAAAAAGGAAAAAAAAACTATGTAAAACTATCAATGATGGAAATTTTCCGTCGTTAATCAATCGTTGATTTCAGAAACTATGTAAAACTATTAACAACGGATTAGCAAAAATTTTAGTGACAAAAAATTTTCATCTCTAATCCGTCACTAAACTTAATTTCTTTTTAATTAACATTTTATATTTTATTTTATTTTATATTTCTTTTATTTTATTATTTTATATTAACAAATCATATGCATTATTTTATAATATTTTAAATTAGCATTTTATTTTATTATTTTATTATTTATTTTTTAAAAAATAATATTATTTTATTTTTTAAATCATTTGTTATTTTATTTTAAGTTAGCATTTTATTATTTAATTATTTTATAACAAATTAGCATTTTATATTATTTTATTATTCTTAAAAAAATGTGAGAGTAAGATAACAAATAAAAAAATGATCAGATATAATATTATAGCATAGTGGTTGTCACAACTCAAACTCTTATTGCATGCCTAGATTCGAGTTCGCATGATAACACTTTTTGGAAGGAAAAAAAAAAAAAGAAAATAGGGTGGGCACGGGCGTATGCGCGGGCACAGGGAGCTGGCGGGCGCGTTGGTGGGCAGGTGAACGCCAGGCCCTGGCAACTTATGTAAAGCTATTGGCGATAAAATTGTTAACGATGAAAATATTCAGTCGCTAATAGTTTTACATATTGTTTGAAATTAGTGGTGAATTAGTAAAAAAAAATTTAATGACGAAAATATTCTATCACTAATCTATCGGTAGATTTAGCGAACAATGGTCTTCCATCACTAATATTTAGCAAAGAGTTTTTTAGTGACGAAATTAGTGACGGAAATTTCCGTCGTTAATACTCTTTAGCGATGGAAGTTTTACTATCAGCGACGAATGTTTCCATCACTGATACCTTATTTTCTTATAATGGTTGTTGAGCTCAATTGAGCTACTAGGCTTATCTATCTCATAAAAGGTAAAATCCCAATCGATTTTACTTGTCTTAGGAAAATTATTCTTAAGGAATGTGACATCACAAGACTCAATCTCTGTAACAGTATCGTCTATATGTTTACCTAGGAACACATGCCCTTTGGACTGCTCTGAGTGTTTTCTAAGGATGCACTTTTTTCCTTGCGGGGGTAACTTACCGTGTGGATGCAAAAAATCATGAACATACGTGGTACATCTTCATGGTCTTAAGTGGCTAAGATCAAGCTGTCTCCTTATCTAAATCTCATATGGGATACTAATTACGAATTTTGATGGAATACAGTTGAGGATATAAGCTATAGTCAATAATGCCTCTCCCCTGTGGGAGATGGGTAAATTGGCATGCACCATCATATATCTTACCATCTCCAACAAAGTTTTATTCCCCTTCTTGGCCACTCCATTTTGCTAAGCAGTAACAGGAATAGTCAGTTATTTCATAATATCCTCCTCATAATAAAGCTCTTTAAATTGTTTAGACAAATACTCGCGTTCCCGATCGGTTTTGAAAGTTTTCACTCTTAAGTCTAACTGATTCTCAATCTCGTTAATAAACCTCCTAAAACATTCCAATGCCTCTGACTTGTGTAGGATCAGATAGATATAACCAAAACGTGTGTAATCGTTTATGAACGTAACAAAATACACAGCTTCATTCCAAGCTCTTATGTTCATAGGGTCACAAATATCGGAGTGGACCAAGTGCAATACAGTCTCAACTCTCATTGTCTTGCCAAATGATTTTCTTGTAGTTTTAACGGTCAGGCAAAACTCACATACGTATAACTCAACCTTAGTTAGCGAGCGCAACCGGTTCATCCTCACTTGCCCTATGTATCCATCCATGTCTACTAAACCATATATTCACATCATCATCAATATAATCAGATATAAAGACATTAGAAGAATAACATGAATTACCATTAAATGAAATATTGAGTGCGTATAGTTTATCATGAACAAAATCAGAATAAATCAAAGAATTGTCGTAATAAATGGAAACATATGAGTTTTCAAAAGATAAAACATATCCTAAGTAGTCTAAACAAAGTACAGAAATTAGATTCTATAAAATATCTTAAGCATAAAGTACATCATGTAGAGATAAAGTTTGGCCACTTCGCAACTCCAGTTTGAAAGTGTCAATCTCTCTAATGATGACGAATGCTCTATTCCCTACACAAATCCTCCTAGCCTGAGAACTTATCTGGCAGAACTCCACGTATGTGCTCCTATCTCGAGTTATATAGTCGATGGCTTCTGAGTCTACAATCCATAAAGGAAAGGAATCAGTGACCATCACAGTAGAGGAGACATAGCTCAAATCATGTAAAAAAGAAAGGCATATTTTTTGCTCGTCATACTCAGGGTGAAAGGACCAAACTTGCAACATATGTAGCATTTAATTTTGACCTTATCCAACTCCTTTTTCTTGCACTTTTGTACTTTGTTAATAGATTTCTTTGGTGGTTTCTTTCTACCTGAATCTCGAGTCCTCTTCTCATACTTCTTTCATTTTCGTTTGCTGTCTCGGGAGCTCTTGCTTGACTTCACCGTATATGCATGACCTGAGTGCAGCCTACTCGTCTCCAAGCGCTCCTCCTCCAATACCAGAAACTCATCCAAAATGGGTTTGCCCGCGTTCTTTACCCGGTGATTATACTCGATATTTGTATCAAATGTTATTGCATTGTATGATTGATTCTTTTCTTATAAGTCAGCATTCTCACCTTGGGAGCTGAAAGAGTAGTATAATGCTCTTTTAGAATGTACCAAATCGATATAACCATAGGATATTACACATAGACTGGACCATGTTATCATGCATACTACTAATTAGGATCACCTGAGCATGGCTATCCTTCTTTTTCCACGCACAATAGGTTTTCTGATCCCGCCTAGTATGAGGTGTGGTACCCTCATTGGGATCCACCATCTCATGCCTTAGAATCTTAGAAAAATCCTACTCTTCGAGGATAAACTGAGTCTTCTGGTGCTAAATATCGTAATTGTCACCATTCGATTTATCTCTCTTGTAAAGATCTAGAGTGATAGTTTTCGAAGCAGCCATAGTCTCTTGTATAGAAAAAAGAGACGTTGGTAATTTGTTGATCGAATCAACAAACATGAAATAGCTTAAATGTGAACCTGAAAACAAACGAGTAGATCAACGGACCCATCCACCATAACCCAGGATTATATTTTACCATCCGTACTTGAATTCGATGTATAAAAATTTACAAAAAGTCATAAATAATGATGTGGGATACTCAAAAAATAAAAAAAATCTTGTAGAGAGGATAGAGAGAAAAAGTCACAAATAATGATGTGGGACCCTCAATAGACCCTCCACGCACCTCTACGCGTTGGCAGTGTACAAGCACATGCGCTAGATGCGCAGCGTGTCGGCCACACACCTGCACGTGTGAGGATGCAGGTCAGGATGCCTATCCGGGTTGGAACCAACTTGGATCCCCACCTAGTCTTCACGCGCCTCAACGTGCATGAGGTGCAAGCACTTGTAGGTCTTGGTTGGGTCTTCACCGAGTCTGTGTGACCCGACTATCGGAACATCCATTTTCCTGCTAGATTTAATGTGGATTTCAACTATAGTATGTAAATCAACTTCCACATTCATCCTAATCATGATTCATTGAAAGATTCAAGCCCTAAGCTTAGGAACACATCTAAACCATTTTTATACATCAATTTAACCTCCAAACTAACAGGTATATAGTTCTTAAGTTACAGGTTCTATTCAAGGCTAAAAACTTTGACCGAACATTTAATTGTCTAAATATACTCCAAAAATTAAATAAAAATCATATTCATATCCTTGGATCCTGAGTAATCTCGTGGAATTTTCAAATTCATAAAACTCATTCGTGATCTGGATACTCAATTTTACCCTACAAATTTTTTATCTGAAAAAATTATGAATTTTTTTTTTAATAAATCTAAACATACTAATGTTAGATTTATTCTCAATATGTAAAGTGTAATACCGAAATATTCGGTATTAGAAAATTTTTATTGAATTTTCAATATTATTTGTAAATTAATTTATCAATAAAGGTCTTATAAAGTTTTGTTGGAGAAAAAAAGGTTTTTGTAATAAATTGAGACAATTAAAACTTATTTGGAATCAATTAAATGAAGATAAACCAACTTGCCCCATGACAAGACAACTTAGGGATCAAAAATTAAATTTTGGTTAAGTATAGAACTCACTAAGTCGACCTAAGCAAGTACCAAGATGACTTGAGGAGATTGGACTTTAGAATTCTTAACTCTGCACATAGACAAGTCAACTTGCCCATTGACCGGTCAACTTATGCTTCCAGATTTTGTGTCTATAAGCCTACTTGTGGCCAGCACGAGTCGACTCGCCAAGTTTAAGTTACAGAAAAGCATGTTTGCACATGAAGCAAGTCCACTCACTAAAAAGTGAATTGACTTGGGGGATACAAAATAAGGAATTTAGATCGACTTGAGCCAATTTTTGAGTTGACTTGAGAGTCCGATAAAACAAAGATCGAACCTATTTGTTAGACAACAAGTTGACTTGGCCTCTAAAGACCTTAGGCACATAAGTAGACTTGTGTTGTATTGCAAGTCGACTCATGAGTACGAAAGACTGGGAAATGAGAAAAATGGACAACCAAATTTGAATAAACTTTAAAAATAAAGAGTGGTAAGATAGAAATTTCACCTCATACAATTAAAAAGGCTTAAAAAAACCTTCATTTTCATTCTTCTCTCTCTCAAACTCACCCTGTTCTCTCCCAGTCGACCCCTCTCTCTGACTCTCAGCACTCTCTCGCCCATCTCACTCTCAATTTCTCAGCTAAAATCAACCTCATTTTTCCCAAATCCACTCCTCAAACCTCCCAAACCCTTAAGCAAACACGTGAATAAAAATAATTTTAGGAGAAATTTACGATTTTCTCAAAAATGGGGAAATCAAGAGTTTTTGAAATCCAAAGTTCAAGACTCAATCCAACCACAAAATTGAGATAATTTCTTATTTCTAAATTTGGATTTAGCTTCCTCATTAGTGGATTTAAATTTGTTATTGAGATTTGAGAGATTTGTTAGAAAACATGAATTTAAGGTTTGTAAATGAGGAAAAATTAGGAAAATTATGAACGGGAATTGTATGCAGATGCAAATAATATGTAAATGATGGATTGAAAATATAGAATTTTGGATTTGAAAAATTAGGTTTATGCTATGTTTGGAAAAACTCATGAACCCTAGAAATGAACGTGATTTAATATTTAATTTGTGCATATTGTCTTAGGATAATTCAATTGAAATCTGATAAGAAATTATCTTAAAATTAATTTCGAATTGGGAGTGCTCACTCTCCCAAGAGGTGAGTGGATGGCCATATTGAGTGTGCATGATAAATAAGTTTAAAATGTTAATTTGTGAAATGAATTTTGAAATAAAATTTGGAAATAGTTTCACAAAGTTTTGTGATTATGGTGTGTCAAAAATTGAATTGTTGACAAATTTATGACTCTTTTATTGATATTTAAATTGTTTATACTGTGTTACAATGGAATATTGATTGTGAATTGTGAATTGTGAATTGCGAATTTACTTTCTTTTGTATATGAGCACAAATGTTGAACGATAAAATATATATTCTTGTAACATGATGCTAAAAAAAAACTATAGTCTAAGTCTTCCATGAATCGGACCACTAGGACAGAATGGTAAAAGCTAAGTTAAAATTTGGCTTAGTGATAGGTAGAATGGAGAGTCTCCTTAAGTTGTTCTCATGATAATATGTGGCACTCCACTAAACTCCGAGCCAATGCCAAGAAGGGAGTATTTTATGAAAATTGTGGAAAATCTTTTGACGGATTTTACCAACGCCCGTTAGTAGAATAGTGGTTTTGACAAACCCCAAGAATAATTGAAAAGAAAACTCAAATTGTCTATTGATTTAAAGTATGTAAGTCATGGTGGATTTGATCTAACATTATTTTGTGCAAATAGGTTTACTTAATGCATTGAAATATATTTGACATATGAGTTTGGCACTATCACATTCACCCCTCATTCATGTTCAACATGCCGTTGCATTCTACTCACTAACTATTTTTATACTCATCCCCTCTCTTTCTAATTTTCAGAGGAAACTTAGATTAGAGATGTAGACATCACCTAGTGTTGGTTGAAGAATTAATTTTTGTTGATTCTCAATGGATAATAGTCATAAGAATATTTTTTTTGGGAACTATGTTATATAAACTATGAAAGGAAACTTTTGTACATCTCATTATATTCAGATATGATAAATACTTGTTTGATTTTTCTTAGATAAATATTGTAAAATTCTTACCTTTTGATATGGAATTTTATTTAAATTGTTTAAAATTTTCTTTTCCAAGAAGTATTGCTTTTATTAAGACATTTGAATTATATAGTGAATTTTGAATATATTTTAAAGTTGTGAATTTATTTAAATATTTGAGAATTATTTAGAGCGTCGGGTTGGCCTAAATGTGATTTAAATTTATTTTTAAAGTATTTGAAATATTGGAATATCTTGTGATATCTTAGAATACGGAGTGGGGTTCATATGTATTTTGAGATAACGTAACTATTGTTACGTGCTCAACTGGAGGATAGGGGCGTGACACGAAGTATGGAAAATCATGAAAATAAATAGATCAGAATTTTGAGATAAATATCTCGATATGTAAATTTTCAAAAGTCTATGACTACGAACTCTCAAACAAACCGTATGGCCGGGATGATGATCACATGATACGAGCAACCTCCATGGATCCAGGATACTATAACTCTAAATCTGGTGATCCAAATGAGGGAAGAAAAATTTTTATTTAAAATTTTCTCAATACGCTCAATTATTTCTCACTTTAGAGATCGTATATGTTTCGCTCAATCTTTTTCTCCATTAATTCTCAATTACTTTAATTCTTGTATCCCTCACATTAGATGAGATTAATCGGTATTTAAAAGAAAAAAAAAAAGAGACTCTAGAGAGTTGGAGATAATGAATTAACTACCCTTAATTAAAATTTAAATAAATTTAATTTTTTTACTTGTGATAAGACACAGCATCATGGACATATTTTATTAACACTCTCAACCTTCTAGAAGCAAATAACACACTAAATTCAGGACCAGAGATTTGACCAAAAAACGAAAGTAGAGAGAGGAGAAAGCCCAGTTGCTCCACCTAATCGAGGTAAGAAAGGGAGAAAGTTGAAGATTCTTCCCCAACCTAACCCAACCCGTATTACGTTGGTGACCTTTTTCAAATGATCTCTCTCTCTCTCTCTCTCTCTCTCTCTCTCTCTCTAAACCTTCTACAGTGCCCATATTATGTTGCCTCAGTTAACACCGTGAGTTATTGCGATTTTTGTTAGTATAGTCTTACCAATCAATTAAGGTTAGGATCAAGATCTTTATGCATAGGTCGCTGGTTTTTTGGTTTTCTCAGAATACATTAGAGATTCTTTGAAAAAAAAAAAAAAAAACACTAAATTCAAGACCTGAGAGTTGACTAGAAAAAGAAAGTGACAGTTGGCTGGGGGAGAGAGAGAGAGAGAGAGAGAGTGCCCGGTTGCTCCACTAGATTGAGGTAAGAAAGGGCCAAACCTGAAGATTCTTCCCCAACCCAACCCATAGCACGTTGCTTACCTTTCTCAAATGCTCTCTCTCTCTCTCTCTCTAAACCTTCCAGAAGCAAATACTGCACTCAATTCAAGACTTGAGAATTGACCAAAAAAAGACTGACAGTGGAGAGAGAGCGAGAGAAGAGAAAGTCCAGTTGCTCCGCCAGATTGAGGTAAGAAAGGGCCGAACTTAGAGATTCTTCTCCAGCCCAACCCATATCATGTTGCTTACCTTTTTCAAATGCGCTCTCTCTCTCGCAACCGCAAATAATACACTAAATTCAGGACCTGAGATACCAACCTTTTTAATGATGCCTAAAAAAAGGTTACTTAAGAAGAATTGGGAAGGACGTGGTTGGGAGTGGGTTCTATTCTAGCCAATGCTTCTGCATTAAAATGGTTTCATTGCTACAATTTTTAATTCATAAAAATTCTACTCAATCTTCATCCTAACAGAAAACCCGAGGATAAAGACGAAAACAAAAGTAACGGTGGGAAAACCATAGAAAAGGTTAACAAAGAATAAGAAGAAAAAAGTTCGGTGGGATATGCGTTAAAGTGAAGGTATATAAGAAAACAAGCATGTTAGGTGAGACACACTATTTCAAAGAATTGTAATTTAAGAGAGAGAGAGAGAGAGAGAGCAATGCATTGTCATGTTGTCTTTTTGGCATTTGGCCAACAAATATGATAAACAGATATTTTTAGTTTTTCATTGATTTTTTATGAATTACCTATATTTAATAATTATATTAATATCGACTCAATTCGTTTAAATCGAAATGAATATTTAAAAGATAAAAGTCTTCCGATACATATTTTTTTTTATAAACAAAATTCAAATTTGAAATTTTATTTTAAAAAAAATCAATACCCAAGGAGTTGATCAATTAGATGTTGATATAGTTTTTCATCTATAAACAGCGTAGTTAATTTTATTCAACTTTATTTTCCTGTTATTCATTTTTGTATCATTTAAATTCGAGCATATGTTTCCTATTTTCCATCTTTTAATTAATGAAATTTCAGATCCCCTGTATTTGATTTTTTCTTTGTTTCCGGAGCAAATTTACTTCGCTTTATTTTCCTGCCCTTACCATGTTTCTTTGCTTAATTGATATGCCACATCTCTATTTCCTGTGTATACACCTCCCATCTTGAGAGTTAACATGGCATGAGAAGTTATGATATTACTGTTAAAATCTTTATATTGCAAACCAAATGCAATAATAAAAATAATCCGAGAAATAGGATCGAATATACCTCCGGCCATTCTCGATTCCAACGATTCCCGACAATTATGATAGCACCAAGTGATTTTGGAGTGTGCACCGATTCAGACGATTTCCGACAATTGTGATAACACTAAAATAACATGCACAAGCTTTCTAAACACTCAATTTCTCTCAATAGATGGTGTGGAGACTTGAAATTGGATTTAGAGTCCCAATGTACTAGGAAGGGGTTTATATAGGCTCTCAACCATCAAAGAGTTTTTAAAACCTCATAATTGTCATCTTAGAATATTGCTGGTCATAATGAGAATTTAATCAAATATTCATAACCGAAAATAAGATAAATTGTGTGGAGATTTGAATAGAACACCTAAATATGGTCAAATGTATCTCAATTCAAATCTCTTCCATTTTTCATCACATTTAATTCTTTTTCGGTTATATTTTCCCCATTAATTCATTTATGGGATTTGAATTCAAAAAATTAAATTCCTTATATTTTCCCACTTGGCCCAGCAAACCGACTTAAAATCAAAATCAAGTCACCTCTGTATGAAAATAGAGTACATGAGTCACGGCGACAAATTCTCTAAAAGCGAGTATTGTCTTCCGTGTACTACGATACTGTCACGCCCCAAACCGGGATCGTGAACAGCCGCCTGTTGCCCCTGAATGCCGGCTGTATTTTTACAGAAAATCGGACAGAACCTCCCCATAAATCGGAGGTTTCCCGTGTACAATTAAACCTGTATGATCAAAATCATCCTGTACAATACACAAATGGCCATCCCGGCCTCTTCAAAATCAACAAACACCACTGTCAACATTCAGAACAACGCAAGGCTATAAACAAACCTAGACACAGACCTCTACTGTCATGCCCAACTAGAGCATGAGCAGCCGCTATACCGAGCGGACCTAAGTTTATTCAATGTATAACACATTTCCCAAGTAACATTCAAATACGTACAATCGCCTCAATGCAAATGAAATATGAGAGTTAAACTATACAGTCATCCCGAAATAAGTACATGGCCAACTACGGACCTCCATGTCAAGACCTCGCAGGGTCGAAACTAAATTAGAAGTAAATCTCACCGTCAGAACAACAAATCCGCTCTAGAGCCTGTAACGCCGCTCTATCACAATCAACATGTCTGAGGAGGGAAAAGAGAGGGGTGAGTATCATGGGAAGATACTCAGTGAGTGAGGGGGGTAATATCAAGCATAAATAGTATAAGTGAACAATTGGAGTGTCAAATAATATCATTTGAAACAAAAATTTACATTTCACAGCAATTCATGATATATTTATCAATTTGAAGTCATTTAATCAAACACACGATAGCAAGCATGTATGCATCCATTTAAAATCAAGTAATATCAGAGCGAGCCAAAAATAGTCCTGGCAAAGGTCAACCGTGACCAAGGACAGGCGCGTCGGGGGTTTTATTATGCATAGACTTTGAAACGCTCTCTACCCCGACGTTGGCCATGAGTTCGCTAGGGCCAACTCATCAACGTGTATAGGACCCCGCCCGGTGCTAGACGGTGGCGTCACACACGTCCTCCCCCTACGTGGATTCAACCGGCCGCGCCTATAGCCTTTAGAATAAATGACGTTTGTGGATACCTCCTGCAGAAGCGTATCCGGGCAACCCGTGCTTCTACAAACGCCCTTCGTAGCTACGGAATCATCATAGTATCACAAGGGCACAACGTCCCATAGTATCACAAGGGCACAACGTCCCAGGGCACAACGTCCCACAAGTAACATCACATCATCTCATAACTAGTGGGCATCCAACCCACATAGTTCATCAAAATATTTCAAATCTGCGTGCCAATACGTTTCATTGAATCATTTCAAACAGCATATCAATACGACAGTAGAAAAGGAATTTTAAAATTTCAAGTAATGGCACAATTATTGTTTCAGTTCAAACCATGGATGCATAGTCATCGTAATTATAATTCAAGACACTCCAATAATCACAAAACGGATTTGAAATTCAATGTCATACGTCAGATCAATGTATATCAAAAGTATGTTTTATCAAAAACACGGCAGAAAACAAGTTTTACTATTTTATGCAAGAGATTAGAGTCCCACTCACATATTTAGGGAGGGTGGTCACTCCCTACTTTTCAACGACTCTCCAAAAGACAAACCTAATTAAATTATCAAATTTTTATATCATATAAAACCCTAATAAGGGAAAATTTATTCACACTGTGAAATGAGTGCGTTTCTCTCACCTAGAGTTCCTCGGGTTTCAGACCTAGCTGTCGTTCGCCCGTCGGATTGGTCTAAAACCTGTAATATTTCCAAATTTCAATTATATTAGAAACAACTAAATTTCTAACACAAAACCCTAGAATTTCAACCAAATATAGTCGTTACCTGCAGTACAGAAGATGCAGGTAAGCTCTCGAAGGGGAAAGCCGGTCGCGGGCTCGCGGGCCGGTGGGCTGGCTGTTAGCGGGCTGGCCCGCTGGTGGCTCACGGGCTCTCATCCCGGCTTGCTGGCCGCAGCGGCTTCGTGGGTTGCAGTGGGCCACGGCTGGAGTGGGCCTTGGGCCGCTGGTGGGCTGGCCCGCTCACGGGCTAGGGCTCGCGCTGGGTCGCGAGCTGGGTCACGAGCTGGGGCGAGCGCTGGCACGCGCTGGGTCTCGAGCTGGGTCGCGCGCTGGCACGGGTTGGCTCGCACGCTGGCACGGGCTAGCTCGCGCTGGCTCGCGCTGGCTCGTGCTGGGTCGCGTGCTGGCTTGCGCGCTGGCTCGCGGGAGATCGCGTTGGCTCGAGCAGGGGTAGCACGCTGGCCCGTGCTGGGTGTCGTGCTGCTCGCGGGAGATCGCACGAGTGCGCACTGTGCAGGAGGTGAGGCGCTGCTCACTGGCTGACCGCGCGCTCGTGTGAGGAGGGAGGAGGCGCTGGAGCGGCGGGGATCGCGGGAGAAAGGTGGAGCAGTGGGCGGCGTGCGGTGGCGGGAGAGAGGCCGCGGCGGAGAAGAAAAAGAGAAAGAGGGAAAGAGGGAGAGAGAGAGAGAGAGAGAGAGAGAGAGAGAGAGAGAGAGAGAGAAGTAAGAAGAATTAGGGCTTTAAGCCCTAATTTTGACTTTTTGACTTTTTTTTTTTTTTTTTTTTTTAAGTGTTACAGATACATTCAATTTTCTAACCTTATGATGACATTTATTTTATAAATAAAGTTTACGCTTATTCGGATCAAAACTTAATGAATTTATCTCAAGATAACAATATGTGCACAACTTTATTGAGAATATGCAACTATGAGTTTCATTTAAATAAGGTAATAAATTCATATTTACAACATGATCCCTAAATCTATTTGGTGACATGCCTTTGGTTAAAGGATCGACCAACATATAATCAGTGCTAATATGTTGGATTACAACTTTATTTTTCAACACTTTTTTCCTAATGGCTAAGTACTTTATGTCGATGTGCTTACTTCGACTATCACTCTTATTATTTTTAACCAAAAATACAGTAGCTGAATTATCACAAAATATACACAATGATTTAGGTATAAAATTATCACCAAGAAACTCTTGAGCCCCACCGCGTGTGACGTAGCCTCCAAAATACACCACGAACTCAACTTCCGTAGTAGAGGTCGCAGTTAATATTTGCTTAGCACTCCACCACGATATAGCTCCACCAGTCATCTTAAAGATGTAACCCGACGTTGATTTCCGAGAATCAACACAGCCGGCAAAGTTCAAATCCGAGTATCCGACTACTTCCAGATTGTCGGTTCTTCTATATGTAATCATGTGTTTCTTGGTGTCTTGTAAATATCTCAACACTTTCTTTGCAGCCTTCCAATGTTCCAAACTCAGATTACTTTGATATCTACCTAACATCTCCACAGCATGCGCTATATCAGGTCTTGTGTAGACCTGTGCATACATAAAACTTCCAATAACGGAAGCATATGGGATGTTAACTATCTGTTCCCTTTCCAAATCTGTCTTAGAGTATTGGTCCAAATTGAACTTATCCCCTTTGACAATCGGAGCTATACTTAGTAAACAGTTCTCCATCCTATATCTCTTAAGAATTTTATTGATATAAGTCTCTTGAGATAGTTCCAAAATCTTAAGAAATTTATCTCGATGTATCTTTTTGCCGATGACATAAGAAATATCATATAAATCTTTCATCTCAAAATTCTTAGAGAGAAACTGTTTCACCTCATATAGCAACCCTTTATCATTGGTGATAAGTAATATATTATCC
Source organism: Dillenia suffruticosa (assembly GCA_033439265.1). Classification (NCBI taxonomy): domain Eukaryota; kingdom Viridiplantae; phylum Streptophyta; class Magnoliopsida; order Dilleniales; family Dilleniaceae; genus Dillenia; species Dillenia suffruticosa. Next base: position 9,712,357 of record JAVTVX010000027.1, read on the forward strand.
ACATAAAGGACAAAGAAACATAATCTACTTCCACTGATCTTGAGCTATATGCATTGATCGACAATGTTCTCTTCAAAACCGAATGAAGTGACTACATTGTGGAATTTCAAATACTACTAGCGGGAGGCTTGTTTCAACCTATATATGGATTTTTTGAACTTGCACACCAAATGCTCACTACCACTAGAGGAGAATCCTTCAGGTTGACACATACAAACCTCTTTTTCTAGTTCCCTATTAAAGAAAGTGGTTTTCATATCCATTTATTACAATTCTAGGTCGAAATATGCAACAAGTGCCAAAATGTTACGGAGAGAATCTTTCTTGGATACCGGAGAAAATGTCACCGAGTAGTCGATTTCCTCCCTTTGGGTGAACCTTTTAGTAATAAGTCTCGTTTTATATTTCTCGATATTGCCCGATAAGTTTGTCTTAGTTTTGAAGATCCATTTACATCCGATGGGTTTTAACCCATTTGGTAATTCTATAAGATTCCAGACTCCGTTGCTTCTCATGGAGTCCATCTCATCTTTCATGGCGTTTAGCCATAAGTTCGAGTCTCTAGAACTCATGGCTTATGAAAACGTTTTTGGATCGTCTACGGCTCCGACGTTATAATCAGACTCTTGAAGGTATATCACATAGTTATCAGATATAGTTGACCTTCTCTCTCGAGTAGATTTTCTTAATGTAGATTCAACATTCTCCGTAGGAGAAGGTTAACCAACTTGATTTTGGTCAGCTGTTTGTGGAATTTCTTGGCTATCACCCTACTCTGATTTGAGTCTATAGGCACTTGAGAGTCATTTTGGACGACAACCAACTTGGTACTTCAACTTGATGGGTCCCTTTCGGGAGTTAAGTCTCGAAAGCTTTCCCTCCCATTGACCAAGTCATTCTCTAGAAATCTAGCATTTTTAGATTCTCCAAATCTAGTGTGGTAAGATGGACAGTAAAACCGGTATCCTTTGGACTCTTCGGCATAACCGACAAAATATCCACTTACGGTTCTTGGATCCAGTTTCTTTTCTCGTGGATTATAAACTCTTATCTTTGCAGGACAACCCCAAATGCATACATAACTTAAATTAGGTTTCCAACCTTTAAATAACTTGAAAAGAGACTTGGCAACTACCTTGATTGGAACCTGTTTAGGATGTACACAATCGTCTTGAGAGCTTCAATCCACAAGAATTTAGGAAATTTGGAGCTAGCCATCATGCTCCTAACCATGTCAAGTAAGGTTCTGTTCCTTCTTTCAGTTACGCCATTCTGGTCAGGTGAACCAGGCATGGTTTATTGGGCAATAATCTCATTTTCTCGAAGGAACTTTGCAAATGGACCTGGTGCTTGTCTATCCTCTGTATACCTTCCATAGTATTCTCCATCTCTATGTGACCTCACGATTTTTATTTACTTATCGCATTGTTTCTCTACTTCTGTCTTACAAATTTTAAAGACATCCAGTGTTTCGTCCTTATGGCGAAAGATATAGAGATACATATATCGTGAATAGTCGTTTATAAATGAGATGAAACAACTATGACCATACGAGTCTGTACCTGGAGTACAAATGTCCGTATGTATGATCTTTAACAATTCTAAGCTCTTCCTAGCACCTTTTTGAGTCTTGTTGGTTTGCTTTCCTTTAATGCAGTCTACACAAGTTTCAAAATCAGTAAAGTCTAGAGTATCAAGTATCCCATCCTTTACTAATTTTTCTATTCTGTTTATGGAGATATATCTAATCTCCGGTGCCACAACATGGAAAAATTTTCTTCAATGATACTTATTTTAACCCCTGTATGTGTTACGTTCATGCAGACATTATCTTGTAAAGTAATAGTATATAATTCATCCAATAATAGACCATAACTAACGACATTTGAATCATAAAATAATGTCATTTTATTACTAAATTAGAAAGAGTAATTGAATTGTACAAGTTTTGAAATGGAAATTAACTTCCTAGAAAACTTAGGTACATAAAACACTCTCTCCAATTTCAAGATGTGCCTGCTTGCTAATACGAGCACGTAATCATCAATGACCTTTACTCGTGAGCCCATCTTGTTGCCTAAATAGATGAGTTGTTCACAATTTACTGGCTTCCTTAGGTTTTGCAAACCCTGCAATACATTCGTAATGTGGATGGTACAACTAGAGTTAATCCACCATGTGTCATGAGAAATCTCAGTCATGCAACATTCATAACAAACTAATGAGATTTTCATACCTTTATTCTTAAGCTACAGTTTATACTTGGTACAATCCTGTTTCATGTGTCCCTTCTTTTTATAGAAAAAACACTTGAACTCTTTTTTTATGTTCGCTTTTAATTTTGTGCCCTTGGGGTTTGGTATGGATTTGCCCTTCTTCTTTTCTTGTGCTACCACATGTGCACTAATAGAACCTTACTTCATCTCCATCAATAGCCTTCCTTCCTCCTGTACACACATGGCCATCAATTCATTGATAGACCATTTCTCCTTATGTGTGTTGTAAGAGATCTTAAAAGGACCGTAGGGCTGAGGGAGAGAGTTCAAAATAAAGTACACAAGAAAGGATTCGGACATCTCAACCTCCAGATTCTTCAATTGAGCCGCAATGTCCCGTATCCACATGACATGCTCACGCATACCGTGGATAGTAGTGAGCCTCATGGAAGAGAATTGCATAATGAGGGTACTAGCAAAAAATTTCTTCGACACCGCAAATTGCTCATCTATAGGCTTAAGAAGAGTATAGACATTGGTATGCTGATTGATTGAGTCACGAATATTAGTCGAAATTTTGCTCTTTATGAACATGATACTTAGACGATTAGATCGCTCCCATTTTTTATAAAGATCATTTTCATGTATAGAGCTTGTATCGATCACCGAAGGTAGCTCGTCCTTCCGTATAACATAGTCAATATCCAAGCAGCCCAAATGAAGAAGTATAATCTCCCTCCATTCCTTATAATTCTCTCCGTTCAAATCTGGAAAATCGGATTTCAAATATATGGTTTAGAATACTGCAAAATAAATAAAAATGTTTACTAATTATATGTGAAGCATTTAATATATGTCTACCAATGCAAACATACAACAATAAATCTATGACATAGAAATTGCCTGTGGGCTAAATTTTTAATTCTATTAGATTTATTCAGTTTTATGATAAGTTTTATAAAAAATAGATCATTCTCCAATACCTGTGGGCTAATTGAGAAACTACCAATAGCTAGTATTTTCTTAATGACTTTATCTTTTTCTACTTAGCCCTACAAGACGATTTTTCTAGTGTACCAGGTAGATTCCCAGGTAGGTGGTGAGTCAAATGGGATCGCTTAAGAACCAACTAATCTTAGGCTTATCCCTGTCCTTTTAACAGAACCAGTCTAGACATGCACTAAATCAACCGCACTTATAGTATTATATAGAAAAGAGATTTCGTATAAGTAGATTACTATTGAAAATAACTATTTTAATATCTTATCTCCCATTTCATTATTTTCATACAACAAAAATTTCTGTGGGATAAAATTCATCACATAAAAATAATTTTCATGACAAATTTATCTATTTCCGAATATGATCATGCTTTTATATATAATTTTTTATTTAATTGTGGCTGCTGTGGTTAAACCATAATTAATTTTAAAAATTATGTTGATCACAATATTAATCAATTTTGTCATGCTAAAGTGCATAACATAAAAATGTAATTAAACTACCTAATGCATTTTGTACCTTCCCTTATATATAAAATACTTTAAAAATTAATTTTATACACAATATTTAATATAAAGGTTTAATGTGAAATAATTGAAACTTTATTAGATTTTTGAAAATATATCGTAGGGATTTGATTGAAAAATAAATTATCTCTTTAAAGATCATTTAATACAAAACATAAATGATTTTCCAAAAGGAAAAAATTGATCACATGGTCATTCATTGAATAAATGAATATTTAAAATATTATAATTTTTTTAATTGTCCTTTATGGTCCATTTATTTCATTTTATGCACTTTTACTGTTGTTATCTTTTACTTGATGGATCTCAAGGGTCCCAAGCCGGAATCAATGGCTTCCGGCGAGTCCATATGCTGAAAAACCGTTGGAAAGTGCAGAAATATTTCAAAATAATTTTGAAAATATAGTTTTGATCATAATGATATAATTATTTCAATCGGGCTCAACTTTTCAAAAATCAAGATTTTTGGGCTACTAATTCAAAATCCGAAAATCATAATTTTGAAAACATTTTGAAATTCATTGGAATTTTGAAGGTAGTGGACAAAATGCTCTGATACCAAATGTTAAAATCTTTATATTGCAAACCAAATGTAATAGTAAAAATAATCCGAGAAATAGGATTGAATGTACCTCTGGCCATTCTCGATTTTGACGATTCTCGATAATTGTGATAGCACCAAGTGATTTTGGAGTGTGCACCGATTCCGACGATTTCCGACAATTGTGATAATATCAAAATAACATGCACAAGCTTTCTAAACCCTCAAATTCTCTCATTAGATGGTGTGAAGACTTGAAATTGGATTTAGGGACCCAATACACTAGGAGGGAATCTATATTGGCTCTCAACTATCAAAAAACCTTTAAAACCCCATAATTGTCACCTTAGAATATTGCTGGTCATAATAAGGATTTAACCGAAAATAAGATTAATTGTGTAGAGATTTGAATGGAACACCTAAATGTGGCTAAATGCATCAAAATTCAAATCCCTTCCATTTTTCATCACATTTAATTTTTTTTCGGTTATACTTTCCCCATTAATTCATTCATGGGATTTGAATTCAAAAAATTAAATTCTTAACAATTACATCTAGTGTTATTACAACAACTCTATATCACGATCGGATCAAAAAGAAAAATGGATCGATTTAAATAAAATACTACATAAATAATTGAATTGCGAGTTAATGCAGTTCAATCATGGTTATTTAGTAATCGATTAACTGAATTTATTATTTAATATAAATTTTAAAAATGATTATTAATTTTATATTTATTAAAATTTTATTTTAAAATTTTTATATAAAAATATAAAATTAATATATATATATTTATTTTAACAAAATAATTTTACATTTTTAGTTATTATTAAAAAATTAATGGTTCAACCATGTTGATCTATTGATAAGTTGATTGGATCATAATTTCAAAATTTAATACACGGTACGATTTTTATAAAATTGATTACATCTTTTACTGATATATTTTTTTAACTTTTAGCAACATTTTTATCTTTTAGTGGTATTTTTGGGTTAATTTTTAAAAATATTATTACAACTTTTTTTTTCCTAAAATTTTGGGGGATGTTACTACCTAAGCGCTTGAATTGGCCAGCAACCCCAGCGCCCCCGTTTATATCTTTTATTTAGTCTCTCTAAAATAAAATTATAATTTCTCTCTTACCTATACCAAAGCAGTGTTTCCCGGGAACTAAGCTGGGACCTTTCTTTTCCATGTTGGATTTAGATACTTTCATTAAACCTACCCGATAAAAGTTAAAAGAAGGGAGTCTTTGATAGGAATAACTGACTAAAAAAAGAAATTGTCACTGGGGGGGGGGGGGGGAAAGAGAGAGAGAGAGAGAGAGGGCCAAACTTGAAGATTCTTCTCCCAACCCAACCCATATTATTATTATTTTTTGTATATAAGTGGATATTTATCATTAACCCGACTAATTCGGATGAATACAGTAAGATTTATTAAAATATTGATTTTTTTTTATATTATTTTTTTTTATTTTTAAACTTTAAATTCGACATTCTGGGATTTATTGTTTAAACGTTGCAATTATAGTTCATTTTTCCGACCCATATTTTGTGGTTTACCTTTTTCAAATGCTCTCACTCTCAACCTTCTAGAAGCAAATAAAATACTAAATTCGAGACCTGAGAATGTGCTTGACCAAACTTTTGAATAATTCTTACATAGTTATTAAAGAAGAATAAGACGGGACAGGGTGGTTGGGAGTTGGTTGTATTCCAGCCAATACTCGTGCATTAAAATGTGTTCATTGCTCTAATTTTTAATTCTACTCGATTTTCATCCTAACAGAAAGCCGAGTATGAAGACGAAAATAAAAGTAAAGGTTGGAAAACAATGGAAAAGGTTAACAAAGAATAAGAAGAAAAAGGGTTCGGTGGGATATGCGTTAAACCGAAGGTATATAAGAAACAAATATGTTCGGTGAGACAGAATATTTTAAAGAATTATAATTTAAGAGAGTGAGAGAGCAATACATTGGCATGCTGTCTCTTGGCATTTGGGCAAGAAATATATATATATATATATATATATATATATTATATCAACTGATATCTGAAATTATGTTCTGACTAATTCTGTTTAGAACTTACAGTAGTCCATTATGAGGTACCCTCTCAACGTATTTTACTTCATGCTCAATTCACGAGTCAAACTCATCATCTTGATTAAGAAAACTAATATCACATTCCATTAAACCAACTAACCGTTAGTTTGGACAGGAAATATGATAAACAAGGACTTCTAATTTTTTTTCTGTTGTTTTTTTTAAATTAACTGTATCTGATAATTATATTGATACAAATTAAATTTAATCTGAGTCACATTAAATTTTGAAGAAATAAAACTCCCTCGATATTTATTTTTTCTATACGTAAAATTTGTATTTAAAATCTTATTTTTTTAAAAAAAATAGTACCCAATCACTTAATCAACTATGTATTGATCCAATTTTTCATTTATATCACGTTAATTTTATTCATCTTTATTTTGCTGTTACTTGTTTTTTTGTCATTTAAATTCAAGCATACGTTTCCTATTTTGAGTAGGTCGACAAAGTCACTCTACCGGCACAATTGCTTGAGCAAAGGGAATCACTTAACAATTTTAACAATTTGATTGATATCATACGACTTACCATAGTTGAACAAGCTCCACTAATTATGAAAATCCCCGAAATAACCTCATTAGGGTACGCTGCTTTTGTGTCGAGCACTTATGTTTTATAAATGACAAAGTGTCCTCAGTTAAATAATTAAAATATATCGATAATTTAATTATAATTAATCAAAATATACTGATATGAATTATTACATAAAATTTTATCAATTTGATTCATGATTCAATTAGATCGATTATTGTTAGAAAAATATAAAAAAAATGAAAATGAAAATAAGTGGATTTCTTTTTGTTTTGTTTTGTTTTCTGCTTCCCCCTCTACCTTTCTTTATTCTCTTCTTTCTTCTTCCTCTATCTTTCCTTTTTACCTTTTGCCGTCAAAGACAATGAATTCCACGTACGATATTTTACTTTCCCTTTTGTCTTAAAGGCATGTACGAGGGTTTGTGATTTTCAGTTCGACCTAAAGATTCATACCCTTTTTGTGTAGGTGGGTTTCGATTCTGATGTGAATGTGAAGTGGGGATATTAAGGTTGGGAAGTTTGCAGAAGGAATTGAGAGTTTAAAAATGGCTTTTTCAGCTATATTCAAACATGTTAATACTTATAAAATTAATAATCGTTGGATTACCATATAATAGTCTTCTGTTCCCGTGACATTTCGATTATCTTATTTCATATGGAAAATAGAAGCCCCTCACATTATGGGAGCTAAAACTGAACAACCAAAAGACCTACAAATATGGAAATGTAGTGCATAAAACTTTCCTCCTATCCCTACTATTTGGCCATTGAGATAAATATAAAGTTCTTTTTTTTTCCTTACTTAATGATATATATCCGAGTTACTCGCTTAATTTGATTTTAATATTATGACAATTAACTGGAAGATATATTTTCTCGATATCTATTTTTTTATTATCAAGATTTAAACTCAACAATTTATTTAAAGGGCTTTAATACCCCCACAAATTAGCAACTAATGAGTTTGGCTTTTTCAATCACGACCTGATGCTACGATCGATTATAAGTATCCAATCATTTGACCAAAAAACTTAAAAAAAAATTATTTTAACAAGCCACAATAAATAAAAGAAATTAAAATATCTATTTATTTGAACTAGTTCTACACTTTTTTTTTTTAAGTAAATCACCGGATAAAGAAAAATTTTTTGAAGCAACAATCATCCGTATATTATATGTCACAAATATTTTTATGATCTTCACGAATATATATATATATATATATATATATATGAAGATAGTGATTACTAGATGGTTGTCAAATAATTATTAATTATTTTATTTTACAAAAATAATAATTTAAAAGTGATCAAATTAATAATCGAAATGGTGTGAAAAGGGTAAAAAAGAAAAAAGAGTTGAGAAGGGGGAATCATAAAGAGACAAAGCGTTAGGTGGGGGAGTGCATAAAATTGAATGAGAAAAGCAAATAATTCCAACAACATGAAAAGTAGAGCTACCTAACAACTCCAGCACAGCACTAAGTTAATGCTTGCCTTTGGTATCAACCACTCGTCCCTCTTACCCAACTTGGTCAAACTTCATTATATGCACATTGTTATGGTCCGAGTCAATTGCCTTTCACTCTCTCTTACCTCTCCATTTATATTCCTTCTTTCTCTCTCTTCTCTCCCGGTGTCTCAGATTTTGTTCAAATTCCATTCAACCCACATCTCTTTCTCTCTCTAGAAGAAGAAATAGAAGAAGAAAGTAATAGTAATATTTGATTTTGGATGATGGGTAGGTCTCCTTGCTGCGAGAAAGCACACACCAACAGAGGTGCATGGACAAAAGAGGAAGATGAGAAACTCATCAGTTACATCAGAGTTCATGGTGAAGGCTGTTGGAGATCTCTTCCTAAAGCTGCTGGTAATAATTACATAATTCCAATGGCTTAATATTTCCCTGCTTTAATTATAATTTGGATTGGGATTTGATTAAAATTAATTTCAGGTTTGCTTAGATGTGGAAAAAGTTGCAGACTGAGATGGATTAATTACCTGAGGCCTGATCTCAAGAGAGGAAACTTTACCCAGGAAGAAGATGAACTCATCATCAACTTTCATAGCTTACTTGGCAACAAGTCAGTACTCATAATGCAGTTTCTTTTATTCTTTTTATTTCTTTTTACTAAATAGGGGGAAGCATATCCCAAAATCAAAAAAAAGGAATGTCAATATTTTTTTTAAATATTTTAGTGAAAATATCAATTTAATTTTAGGTAAATATGATTTAATTAATTTTTTATTTTTTAAAATTAGTTAAAATGTACTGATAACCAAATAAAAATTAGATGCATTCATGACAGTACTGATCCAAAATTTCATTATTTTGGGAAAAGAAAAGGAAGAAAAGAAGTTAACACATGGGGTTGGTGGGGTTTGGTGTGTTCAGGTGGTCGTTAATAGCTGGACGTTTGCCTGGAAGAACAGACAATGAAATAAAGAACTACTGGAACACACACATAAAAAGAAAGCTTCTCTCCAGAGGGATTGATCCCCAAACACACCGTCCCCTCAACCCCAACAACAACCCCTGCAGAATCACTTCAACCACCACTTCTCCAGCAACTGCAATAGATTTAAGGAACAAAACCAAGTCCATGCATGTCAAGAGCGAGTCTGAATCCAACAGCTGCAGCGGCAGTGGTACGACAGAGGAGCTTAATGTAATCCCAGACCTCAATTTGGAACTCTCCATTAGTCTTCCTCACGAGGATAAACATGTCATAAAGAAGGAAACCCAACAACAACAAGAGCAAGAAGAGCTTGTGTGTAAGACTAAATTTGTGACCCACAAAGCAGCATTAGCATATGTTGTCATTTAGGATTGCAGAGTTACCAAACACGCGCTTCCATGACTTGGACAGGCCCAATCATGGGTCCCAATTTTCGTTGCTACTCCAAACCTTTGGGGATTCTTAATTTAGGCCTATGATGTAACCTTCTACATAGAGAATCCCAACTCCCATATTGTACTAAAATTTTGAAATTTTGAGATTTTCACTTCTTCGTTTTGAATCTTGTTTTGTTTTTCGACGGAGTGGTGGTTTACATCTCATGCCATGGAGTGCGGAAGCACTTGGAAAGTGGAAAAGTTATATCTAAAGTATATGAAAAAGGGCCAACAACTTCTTCCCCTTAAAAAAACTAGACGATAAATGATAACAAAAATAAAACAAATAGCCACCCTCGGACGCCCCACTCAAAATAGAGGCAAGCAAGGATTGATTTAAAATCGATTACGTGTAATATCTAAGTGGACATGTTAGCATAACACGCTTATAAGGAAGGAAATCTATATATCATGTGTGTCATATCTGCATGTATAATGATTTAGAATATGTTAAAAATGAATAACAAGGTTCACAAAATAGAGTAGACTATAAAAGAAATTAAACTCGAATCAAGAATTCATAACATGTCTCTCAAATTAAACATAAAAGTTTTTAGAGTAAATAAGCGATGGAGAATCATGTCCACAATGATGTGAAATTTTGCAAGTCTATGAGTTGTATTAAGTAATGTACCGATGAACAAGTAACATCCCATGAGTATTGTTATATGATTGCTAATTTAACTGACCGATCGTAATCATAATATTGATAACAAATTCGACGTGGAGAAATCAGGTTAACATTAGTTATTGACTTTATTTTTTATTTTTTGGTTATATAAAGACTTGAACTTGAAATTACTAGATTGGGAGATAGATGTTTGTACCACTGGACTGTCTACTTAGAACTTATTGACTTTATTTATTGCCAACAAGGATCTCTAATGCATCTTGACCACCTTTTCAAGCATCACTATGTCGATTTCTTTACAAATCACAATAAAACAATTACTAGATAGTTGCATACATCACGCACATCGGTTCTCATTTATGTGTTCAATGTATGTTAATTAACCCTAGAACTTATTTATATACTCATCCTCTCTCAATTTTTTTTTGAGAAGTATTGATCAAAGATATAATTAAACAATGATGTAAAGATCAACAAGAGTTAATTGCATTGACTACTCAAATCAACATCGCAATTACAAGAGGGCTGAGCGAAAAGGAATAAAAGTCCACATGGCTAAATGACCATAAACATTGAAAATAAGAAGGAACATAAAAGAGAAAGCAAAGAGAGAGCTTAATCTAGGGCTCTTTATTCTCCTCTTTGATGGCCCCTTCTTGATCGTTCCTCCAAAAGAAAGTCCAAAGTTGTCTTCTCTTGCCTCCTCCTATGCAATGTTAAATGATAGATGATATATTCCTGTTGCCTAACTGAAATAACTACAAACTTTTCACCCCCTAAGTGGTTTTCTCAGAGACAAAATCATAGGGAAGGATCCCTTATGACAAACCACATGCAAAAAGAAGGTGTACCCATGCCAATGATATGATCTTTTAACACTCCATTTTATGTTCCCAAAATCACCAAACTCCTAAGATCACCTTTTAATGCGCGAGAGATGTGTAGGTCGGCCACTATATATGTTATTCGAACAAGAATCACCTTTCCTTTCAAAAAGGAAAAAAAATCTCTCTCATAAATAGAGTTGGACAAATTTAGGTTCCAAAGTAAAAGAAAAAAGTCCCAGGTTTGCATTTTTATTAACATTTTCAAGTTCACCAAACAAATATAGTTTTTTTTTGTATCTTGGCTTGGCCACCGTCCAGTATTCGGAGTTTTATCCCGATTAATACTACTGCAGGGCCCATTTTGTGGGGTAGGTCTCCAAACATTGTTTTTTCCGTATTCAGTGGAAGTCGAACTCCCGACCTAATTAAGATATGAAGGTGTCCATCCCACCTATATCAACAAGTTAGTTGTTCATACGGAGAAACCGCCTAGAGTTGTGCCTAGGGGGGTCTGGACTTATTTACCAATTGTGGCACTCTCTTTGTGGTTTAAAATAATCTCCTCAAGCTTGGTTTGAAATGTTCAGTATTGTTCTTCTAAATTTTGGCATGAAATGCAGTGACTAACTCGTTCGACTTCGCTTTCTAGTATCATATATTTCCTCATCAATGTGTTTCCTCATCAATGTGTTTATGTGTTACTCTATATTGATGGTATTATTATTACAGGTAATTACCCCCAAGAAAATCACCCAAATAAAGAATTTATTCGGACACTTTCAAACCAAGGATTTGGAGAAGCTGAAATACTTTCTTAGAATTGAGGTTCCTCCGGTCAAGGAACGGTATTGTCGTCTCACAAAAGAAAAGTGTATACCAACGTATAGTCGGTCTAGGTCTAGTGGGACGGGATATCATCACAATCAAATTTTGAATTTAAAATTTGAAAATAAAAAATTATGTTAAGAGAATCGTTCCTAAATAGGATAGCTTGAGCCAGATTAATCGGAGTATAAACTCCGGATACCTGTGGACTTACTGTTTGTGATCTGGACGCATGGAGACAGGAATTTTGGAAGGCATGATGAAGTAGCAAGCAGCAGATGTCTTCAATTTTGGATGCCTTCAACCTGCTTCACGAAATGCCCCAGTGACCTGGAAAATAAGTTCGATCCACAAGTTGCATATACTACGGATGTTTTTTATGATGCTAATTGTAACTTTGCTGGAGCAAAAGATTGGGCTAATCACAACCTCATTTGTGAACGATGATCGCGATTGTTGTGGATTGTTGTGCTCTTCAACGTCAGAAGTTTGATTGATCCCAATGGGCATCTGGGCATCTGGGCATCTGGATCTTAATAATATCTTTCCTTTTCTTTTCATCTCCGACCCGAAATTTGCCCACTTCTAAGTTCGTTTTCGTATTATCAATTTTTAGGACAAGGTTTTGAATATGAGAAACACGCTTTCCACCTTCAATTTCACTAGGTGTTGTTGGAGACGCCATAGCTGCGACCTCTGTCCCATCTTTTTTTTTTTTTTTGGTCTCCAATTTCTTCCATTTTTCTACCAAATTTCACCTTCCTTTCATTCTCTCTCTCTCTCTCTCTCTCTCGGTCTTTCTCTCTCTTCGCTGGAGAAGAGGGCAAACACTGTGCTGAAATCTGGACCTGTGGGAAGCAATAGGGGAGAGAATGTTCAATTTTTTTTTTTAGTTTGGTTTTAATTTTATTATGTAACGGTACAATTTATCAAATTATAGACAAAACGGTTAATAAAATAGTAAGTTTATAAAGTTGAGAAGAGAAGTCAGCATGAAAAAAGTTTAGGGCTGACCCGAAATTTTATGGCAAAAGGCAAGCTTAATCGGACCACCATATTATATAGAAGTCCTTCTAAAGGTGTCTCATTCTATACTCCTCTAAAACAAATCCATTCATTGCACCATTCCTTAACTTAGGTGAAATATGGAGCCCCTGACTTTTAAAAAAAATCTATAATTTTTTATTTTTAATATTATTCTGAATAAAAGATAAAATCATTTTTTATGAAATTGTAAATAGCTGTAACTTCAAACTTATTATTTTTTTTAAATAATGATCTCATCTTTTAAAAATTAAATTCTAATAAAATATACATAATTGTTTATTTTATATTATATATTATATTTCTAATAAAATATATCATTTTATATTATTAAACCTTTTATCATTTATTTACTTTATTTTCTCACAAATATCTTTATCTTCATGCCAGTATAATATGATTCAGTCAGACTATTTTACTATTGAATTAACATATTCATAAATTCACATACATTCATTGCACTGAAATCAAATTTTGGTTTTGCCACTATTTTCAAACTGAGGTAAAAGGAGGACCAGTTTATTCTTTACCACAAGACAAACACACCATTGTTATCCTCTATATAATTTTTCTTTTTTGGAATGTTGGTATCAAAATAATATTCGAGTGATGTTGAATCTATGATATGATTATATGTTGCTATTTTTAATTGATTGTCATTTTCATATTTACACAAGATTTATTGATAAAATTATCAAAAGAGTGAACATATTTTCATATATCCATATGAGAATAATATGGTTTTTAATCAACTCACATAATGTCGCATTTATAATTTTTTCTACTAATCTTTTTAAAAATTGAGTGAATCAAACATTGCATATTCCTTTATGAATTGCAAGTCAATATATAACTACGGAAGAAAAAAAATAAGGAATAGAAAAACAAATTAGGAAACTAACTCATAAAAAGGAAAGAACTAATAATAAGTGGATAATGGACGGCAAATTTGGAAATTGAGAGATATGCCAATCCAGCTATACAAGCAATATGTCAAGGGTTTCCATAATCCTTCAGATTAGTGTCCCCTAGGGGACAGTCTGGTGGTCACAATCTCTCACCCTCAACCCTGAGATCCAGAGTTCTAATTTTTGTGTAACAAAAAAAAAAATAATCCTTTGGATTAGGTTAGCGAGTTACTTGGAACATTTTCATTGGTATAGTCTCGTCCATGAGTCTCGTAATAGCCTTCCTCAAGCAATGATGGGTGAAATTACGTGATATCACAACACATGAAGACTTGCATGTCGTGAAAAGTGAATTGTTGGAATAACTTTATTTGAAGCTGTATGTTAGTAAAGCCTGAGATAGTTTGCAAACCATTGTCAAGACGCTTGTTTGAGATCGTACATGAGTTTCCTATCAGTGCTGTGAAGACTTTGTGGAAGTTTCATAAACACCTCTTCATCAAGGTCACAATTATGGAAAACATTATTTATGTCTATTTGGCGCAAATCCCATTCTTTAGAGGCAGCAACAGCTTTGAGACATTTCAGGGTAGCAAACTTAGCAACGAGTACAAACGTCTCATTGTAGTCGAGCCCGTTGTTCTGACTATATCCCTTTGTAACGAGGTATGCATTGTGATAGAATAATTGATTGATTGATTGATAGAATTGAATAATTGATAGAATATTTGACCTCATATATTCAGCCTTATATTTAGTCTAATAGCCAATAATGTATCTACCCTTTATTGTGTTTGTGTACACTCTTGTAATTCTCTATATATAGTGGAATGCAATTGTTCAAATGTAGTGCAAATTATTATTTTAATAAGTCCTTTTCTATCAAGGTATCATAGCCACAATAGAAAACCTAGCCCCTCTCCTCTGGAATTGCAATTGGTTGCACCCAACAACGGTCTTTTTCTTCTATTTCTCTTTGTCTCACGTTAGTTGCAATTGCCTTTGATTTTCCATACACCCAACAATTTCTTTGTCTCACGGCAGCAACAATTTCCTATCCCTCACTTTCTCCATTGCCAAGAAATCTTTCTAGTTCTATTATACTCTACACTTGCCTCTTGTAAGGATCATATGCATAAGAACGAGTTTAGTTAATTTCTTGGTCACAAAAAAAAGGTACCCATAAAAAAAGGTACCAACCAAAAAAAAAAAGAAGATACCCACACACACACAAAAAAAGTTTTATTTTAGTCAGATCCACTCAATAACCTTCCTTCACTTTTTATTTTATCTATCTTTCATCTTTTTCCTCCATGGCACCACACACCACTAACACAACCTCTCCCCTCATTACCCACCATGCATATGGCATCAGCAATATCAAAGCATATGTTCCCACCATTCTTGATTTCAACAATCCCAAATACTTGGGTTGTATTGCACACATCAAATGCCAAAAGTGCTGGTGTCATGGGCTATCTTGACGGCACAATCAAATCGAAAGATGCTCATGATACTCAGTGGACTAAGTTTGATACACTTGTCTCTTCCTGGATCTATCAAACTATTACTGATGATGTTCTTAGCATGATCCTAGAACCAAATAGAACTAGCACTGCCCATGAACTCTGGACTCAAATCAAATCCTTATTTAAAGCTAATCTTAGTACTAGAGCCTTATAGTTAACCGAACAATTCAGAACCATTCGTATGGGAACATCTACCATCACTGAATACTGCCAACAGGTTAAATCTCTTGCTGATTTGTTGGCGGACATTGATAGCTCAATACCAGAAAATACCTTATATTTCAACTCCTACATGGACTCGATGACAAATATAGCACTCTCGCTAATATCATCAAGTATCAAAAGCCATTGCCATCATTTCTTAAAGCTCACTCCATGCTCTTCATTGAAGAAGCCCCTCTTTCTATCACTACCGATCCATCTCCTTCTACCGTTCTTCACACTCTCACTCCACCACCTAATTCTTCCTTCCCTCATGCTCATAATGGGGGACATCAAAATTACCACCATTATCCCAATCGCAACCGTGGTCGGGGTCGAGGTCGTAATAATAACAAACGCGAATGAGACTATGGTCGTGTACAAGGATGCCAAAATATGCAACACTGTATGCTCCAACATCTGCCAGTTTTGGATACTGGTTTGGGTCACCTACTGCCCCCTTTTGGTCCACCCCAGCTCTTGTTTGGCCAACTAGGAGCCAGCCCATCAACACAGCAGGACCTGGTCTTCTCAACAGCACACTACGAGCCTTGAGTCATGGGTCAGCTCAATTTTTGTAATCTACTTCACAGGATCTGCAAGGTCCTTAGACTTTTTTGGCTAGTTCGCAAACTTCTGGATTTTCCCATTAACCTATGGACATACCCCAGTATTTAAACTCTCTCTCTCTCTAGCAATCCACCGACAACCAATGGTATCTTGATATTGGTACTACCTCTCACTTGAAATACAATCCCGATAATCTCAATCCTATTTTTAATAAGAGTAATATTTCACATGTCTTTGTCGGTAATGGAACCCCCTCCCTATCTCTTGTACTGGAAATACTTATGTAAACACGTATTCCTCTCTTCTCCATCTTAACATTATCTTAGTTGCACTTTATATCATTAAAAATCTCATTTCTGTACGCCAATTTGCCAAAGATAATTTTTGGTCTATCGAATTTGACCCATTTGGTTTCTCTGTGAAGGATCTTCAAATGAAATAGATCACACTCAGGTGTAATAGTTTGGGAGATCTATATCCAGTAACTCATTCTTGCACTTCCTCACCATCTACTACTTTGGCTGTTTCTTCCTACACCACTTGGCATCGACGTCTTGGTCATCCAGGTGCACATACCTTTCGTTACTTGTTATCAAAGAATTTCATTCCATGTAATAAAACCACTTCTCCTACTTTTTGTCATGCATGTCAATTAGGGAAGCATACTAGACTAACATTTTCTGCTTCAAAATCACTTAGTATTGCTTCCTTTGATATTATCCACTCTGATCTTTGCACTTTCCCTGTATCTAGTGAAAGTGGTTTTCCATACTATTTGATTTTTGTAGATGATTTCTCACATTTTGTTTGAGTGTATCATTTACATGCCAAATCATAAGTTTTTGAAAAATTCCTGTACTTTTGTGCCTTTGTTTGCACACAATTCAAAAATGAAATTAAGATGCTCTAGTATGACAATGGTACAAAATTTAACAACTCCTCTTTTGTCTCATTCTTTGCTAATCATGGCATCTCTTACCGATTTTCTTGCCCAGGCACATCACAACAAAATGGCAAAGCTAAACGGATGTCACGCACCATCAATGATGTTGTGCGTACACTCCTTTCTCAAGCCCATATGCCACCATCATATTAGGTAGAGGCATTACACATGGCCGTACATTTACTTAATATTCGACCCATAAAAACACTTCACAATCAGATACGATTTCAAACCCTTTTTCACAAACAACCACTTTATATTTACCTTCACACTTTTGGGCGTTTTTGTTATCCCAACCTATGTCACTCTATCCCAAACAAATTAGCCCATCGCTCCACGCCATGTATATTCCTAGGCTATCCACCACATCAGCGTGGCTATAGATGCCTCGACATCAATACTAAAAAGATCATCATTTCTCGCCATGCTACATTTGTTGAGTAAGAATTTCCTTTTGTATCACAACAAACACCCACTACCACCTCATACAATTTCTTTGATCCCATTAATGATACGCTTTTTCCTTTTTCACACTAGATTCTTCCCTTTTCATCATCTTCTATCCCTGCGGTGTCTCAACCTTCTTCTGGCATCTTAACACCTTCTCCTCCTTCCTCTCCTATACTATCTTCCTCACCTAACCCTCTTACTCCCCCTCGTCCTCCCCCACGTCATTCTATGATCACACGTAGTCAACGTGGCATATCCAAACCAAAACAACCACTTTCCCTTCATATTTATACTAACTCCTCCATTCCTCATGGTTACAAACAAGCTCTTCAAAATCCAGATTGGCAACAAGCCATGCTTAAAGAATATAATACTATTATTAAAAATGATACTTGGGATCTTGTTCCCCGATCTTTCGGGGTTAATATTATTAATTCTTAGTAGATTTTCAGAGATAAATTTGACTCAGATGGCAATCTTATAGGTCATAAGGCTCGTTTGGTCGCTGTTAGTACTTCTCAGTAGGCTGGTCTAGACTATGATGAAACTTTCAGCCCCGTGGTCAAACCAGTCACTATTCGTACAGTTTTGAGTCTCGCAGTCTCCAGATCTTGGCCATCCATCAATTGGACGTCCAAAATGCCTTCTTACATGGTCATCTTCAACAGCCAGTATACATGCAGCAGCCACCTAGTTTTGTCGGTGATAGTTACCTAGATTATGTCTATCCTCTCAAAAAGTCTCTTTACGGACTCAAACAGACTCCACAGGTTTGGTACCAAAGGTTTGCTACTTGTATCACCTCCATTGGCTTTATGTGTTGTTGATTTGACACATCCCTCTTTGTGTATCATTGAGATTAAGTTAGTCATCCTTCTTCTATATGTTGATAACATCATATTAACTGCATCATCTACTACTCTTCTACACTCCATTATAAACTCTTTAAGAAAAGAGTTTGCTATGACTGATATGGGGCCACTACATTATTTTTTGGATATCTCTATATCTTGCACCAAGAATAGCTTGTTCCTTTCCCAACGCAATTATGCTCTCGAAATTCTAGAATGTGCTAACATGAGTTCTTGCAATGCCCTTCCACTCCTACCGATACAAAACCCAAGTTATCTAGTTGCAATGGCCCTCCGACATCTGATTTTATCGCAGCCTTGCTGGAGCTCTTCAGTATCTCACTTTTACAATAGCAGATATTGCTTATGCAGTTCAACAGGTGTGCCTTTTTATGCATGATCCTAGAGAACCTTACTTTCGAGCATTCAAACGCATTTTACGATACATTTATGGCACTCTTGATCATGGTTTACAGCTCTACTATTCCTCCACCGATAGTCTGACTGCCTATTCAGATATAGATTTGGGTGGTTGTCCTGACACTAGACGTTCCATATCCGACAACTGTGTTTTTCTCGGTAGCAACTTAATTTCCTGGTCAAAATGATAGGCCATTATTTCCTGCTCTAGTACTGAAGTTGAATATTACAGTTTTGCTAATTTAATGGCTAAGACTTGCTGGCTATGAAACCTTCTTCTTGAACTTCACTATCCATTATCTAAAGCTACATTGGTCTACTACGATAATATAAGTGCTGTTTACTTATCTAATAATCCGGTTAAATATCAGCACACTAAACACATTGAATTAGACATACATTTTGTCCGAGAAAAGATAGTCTTGGGACAAGTTAAAGTGTTTCATGTACCCTCTGCTCATCAATACGCCAACATCTTCACAAAGGGTTTAGTTTCATCCCTCTTCTTTGATTTTTGATCCAGTCTGAACATTCGATCTCCTCCCATTCTGACTACGAAGGTATGATAGAATAATTGATTGATTGATAAAATATTTGACCTCCTATATTTAGCCTTATATTTAGTCTAATAGCTAATCATATATCTAGCTTTTATTATGTATGTGTATACTCTTGTGATTCTCTATATATAATGGAATGCAATTGTCCAAAAGCAGGGAAAATTATTATTTCAATAAGTCCTCTTCTATCACTTTGTATTTATTGATAGTCTCATCTAGGTTTTGATTGAGTTTTAGCCCCTATTTGGATCCAATGGCTCATTTCCTCTTGGTAATTCAATAAGACTCCAAGTTTGGTTGGCATCACGAGCTCGTAACTTAGCTTCCATGCCCTCTCGCCATTGTAGGTGTTAGCTTCTTCGAAACTGTTTGGCTCTAGTGCTAGAGTACCTGCATCCTTTACACCAGCGTTGGGAGGTGTTGAGCAATGATTACCTTACATATTGTGCGAAGCCATGATTTGGACAAACATGTAGTAAGGGGGACACTTTCTTCCTTGGCAACATTCACAACATAATCCTCAAGATATCTTGGAGGTTGGTGAGCATGTATGGGCCTTGTCACCGACTTGAGATCTTCAACATGTTCTAGTTGATATATGTCATCTTCTCCATCTTGTAACTTTCCAATTTTCATTTGCATCATTCATAACAAAGTCATCATTGTGGGGAGGTCTTGGCATTGTGTGTTTTCTGATGGATTATTTCAGTTTCCCATAATTTCATCATGAAACGGAAATGAATCCTCATAGAAAATCAAATCTCAAGAGTCAATAATTCTCTGTGCATCTCTTTCAAGGATTTTGTATCCTTATTCTCTGGCATGTATCCAAGAAAGACACAATGTCGAGAATGAGTTTCAACTTATCGAGAGGTTTCGGCTTGTTGTAGACATAACATAAGGAACCAAAGACTCTTAAGTAATCATAGTTTGGCTTGAAGACATGAACTAGGCATTATATTGATCAAATATGATATAGTCAGAATGCATTTCCCCCAAAAGCACCGGGGGTTGTTGGATTGAAAGCGCAAGGGATGAGTTACTTCGAGGAGATGCTTGTGCTTTCATTCCACGATGTCATTTTGCTGTGGGGTGTGTGGACATGTGGGCATATGTATTATTCCTTCATTAAGCAACAATCTCTTGAAATTCCCTAAGACAAAGTTTGGTGCATTGTCGGATCTAATTTTCTTAACACATTTTCCGAACTATGTTCTAATCAGTTTTACAAAATGTTCAAAAAATATAGGAACTTCAGCCTTGGTTTTCATCAAGTATACCCAAGTGCTCTTTGAGCAATTGTTCACAAGTGTGAGAAAATAAACAGGCCCATTTCGCATCTATACATGATAAGGGCCCCATGTTTCAATATGAATATGGTCAAAGACTTCCATAGATTTGTTTTCTTCAATAGGAAATTTCTTTTGATATTGTTTAGCATGGTGTCAAACATCACAAGGTCCCGACTTCTTTTTATTTTGAAAAGCAAAAACATCATAAATTTCTTTTATTCTAGCCATGGGAAAATGTCTTAGTCTATGATGAAGTAAATTAGTTTCCACACTTGATTCTATTGCATATACTCTCTTTGGTGAGTTTTTGCAAAGTTGGTAGGAGTCACCCTTTAAGCTAGCCCAATCCAATCACCGTCTTCCATGCAAGGTCCTAAATTAGACAATTGTTTTGTTAGAAGAGAACAAAACAATTAAGATCTTGCATTTGTTTGCTAATTGATATCAAATTACAATTGAAATTAGACACACAAAATACACACTTCAAACAAATGTGGTCATTCAATTTTACATCCCCAACAATTGAGCTAAAAACGATGGAATTTGGACAAGATAGGGTGGTGCCCGTGGCGAAACGACGGGTTTTGATTAGCAAGCCGAAATCTTTTGAAACAAGTGGTTTAGATTTGAAAATAATTTTTGAACCCTAAAAATTCTAAAATCGAGATCAAATCTAAGTGACTGTGAACCCTAAAAGATTATATAGCAAGAAATATGAGAAATAAAGTATCAAGAAATATAAAAGATAGTGTCCAATCTCAGAAAAAAATATTTTTGATTGATATGCAAGAATAATCTCGATAATAACCCTTAGAGATACATAAGGAGAAAGAGAGAGAGAGAGAGAAAATAAAAACCCGTTCTAATTTTTTTTTGTTGGTTGATTATGAACTAATCAAAATAAAGAAGATAGGGCATCTTCTTCTTTAATAATTTTTTTTGAATATTGTTCAAGAGGAGCTTTGAGTTTTTGGTGAGTTTGTTTGTGTGGATAGAATATAACTCTTACACCGAAATATTTGTTTAAAGGAGGGGATATACGCTTCAAGGGTAAACCCTAATCTACTCCTTGTTTATTTTATATATATATATATATATGTGTGTGTGTGTGTGTGTGTGTGTGTGTGTGTGTGTGTGTGTGTTATAGACTTGTTTAAAAAGTATACAGTATAAAAAAACACAGTATTAGCGATAGAATTTAGTGACGAAATAAATTCGTCGCTATTTTACCATGAATTTAGGCATGAAAATGGATTTCGTTGCCATTTTGTAATGAAATTAGTGACGAAAGCGTACTCGTGGCAAAATTAGCAATAAATAGAGAATTCGTGGTTAAGTAGCCATGAAAATATTTTCGTAACCAAGTTCCTAACTAATTAGCTATGAAAAACTTTTCGTGATCAAATTAGCCACAAAACTATCAATTTGTGACAAATTTAGCAATGAATTGCAATTTTATGGCTAAATTTTGTCATGAATCGAATTTTCATCACTAAATTTAGTGACGAAAGTTGAATGCGTGACGAAATTCGTCGATAATTAGTTACAAAAATATTTTTGTGATAAAATTTAGCAACGAATTTCATAATTCATTACTAAATTTGTCGCTAATTAGCCATACAAAATTATTCGTGACTAAGTTTATCGATAATTTGGGAAATTTGTGGTTAATTTTGTGGCCAAATTTTTTTTACACTCTTTTATATAACATTTTTAATCACGTCTTACCAAATTAACCATTTTCGACAATAAATAATTTAATAAATTTCTAACGAAATATTACGATATACAGTAATAATATTTACTTATATAAACATATATTTTATCTTTTGGCTAAAAATAAGATTACATTAGACATTAAACAATTCTTTTAAATATTAGGTAAATGAATTTGTACTTATTCTAAATATTATCAACCATAATTTTTAGAAAAGTTATAAATTTATTTAAATAATTTAGTCAATATGTAAGTATGAAAGTCAAATTTTTTTTATCAATAAACTACATGATAAATATTTTACGTCTTTAATTTTGTTGTAAATTTTTAAGGATTATTTCTTTGTTATTAATTTCATCACAAAAGGTTAATTTGTTGCTAAATTTGTTATAAAAAGCGGATAAAAAGTAGGTTTTGTCACAAGAAAATATTTCCGTCACCAATTTAGCGACCATGAACTGCTTTCGTCGCTACTGTTCATCACTAGGTTTAATGTTATGTCCTGTTACTTAGAAAAAGCCATTTCATTTCTAGGGTAAGCACGATATCCCCTTCCTCGCTTCCTCCTCTGTCTGAAGTCTGTTCTCCTTGTGACCTCTCTCTCTCTCTCTCTGTGATTCACAACTGAATACCGTGAATCTGTGAAGCCTAAGGTAAGACTCTTCATCTCATTCTTTCTCTCTCTCTCTCTCTCTCTCTCTCTAACACTCTCTCTCTAGTCAAAAAACAAAGTCTAGGTTTACTTCTTAATCCCTCCGCTCAGGTAGTGTCTCTCTCCAGTCTCCCCATAGGGCGTCGATGATCTCCAATCGTCCTGTAAAACAAAAATATCTTCAGATGAGGGTTTGCTTCTCAATCCTTCCACTCAGGTAAACTCAAATCTCTCTCTCTCTCTCTCTCTCTCTCTCTCTCTCTCTCGATTGTTTTTCAACGAAATCTAAACCCTAATTTATTTGCAATTTTTCCGATCCGTATCTTACTGAATTAAGAGAATCGCTGTCTTTTAAGCTTATCTACCGGTCCATCAATGGTGTTTGCTTGCTATTTGCTTGCAGTTCCTATCGAAATCAACACTTTCAAGGCTTCTCCATTGACTTCTTCATTTTCTTTTTCTTCCGCTTCGCCTTTTTCAATTTCTTTCCCTTCTTCTGTCTGTTCCAAAGCTCGTAGTAGGATCTCAATTTTTCCCAAATTTGAAAAACTCGGCCACAAAGGTAATATTAATTTCTTTCTATTTTTCATTAATTTTTTTTTTTTAGCTTTAGGGTTTCGAACTTGGTACACTGTAGTAGACTACATTTGTTGTAATTTGGGAAAATCCATTTTGTGTTTGGGAAGCTGGGAAAGTCTTGGCTGTGGCTTAGTTTGCTAGCATGTATGGGACTGCGTCTGAGAGCTGTTTTTGTGTATGCGGGTGTATGTGTACTGAATATGTGCTCTGCCTGAGAATTGTGTGTAAGCCATTGATGATATTAATTGAACTGGATCAACCCCATAAAATAAATATGGGTGCTTTGTGTCTCTTTATTGGTCATCCAGATTTGTTTTGAAAAGGGGGAAATCTGTTTTTTTGTTTTTTGTTTTTTTTTTTATTTTTTAGAATGTTGTTTCTGACGGAACTCTAAACGAAACAGAAAATGTAAACTATTTTTCCTAGTTTATATTGGTAGAGAGATTTCATGTAGCAGTCCTCTGTTTTTGGGTTTATTTATTAGACTTTGGTATCGGTGGTTATTGTGAGTGATGATGAATACTTTTATTTTCTTTTGATGACAAATGAGTAATGAACAGGCAACAGCATGTGGACATGCTGTTTGCGGGGAAAGCACAAAGAAGAAAGTTTATTGTTAGGAGGTGGCCATTGTCTCGGTCCAGTTCTAGTCATTCTAACTGGAGAAATACACCTGGCATATTTTTAAGGAGGGCTATATTTAAGGAGGTGCACTGTGTAAGAAATTGTGGAAGTTAAGGTGCATTCTTGCATTTATTTGCTGGATGAACAATGTGAATGACATGGGATCTTTACGAAATGGTTCCTTATGTGATTTTAGTTAACATTTAATTAGCCTTTATATGCAAATGAACGTTCTGGATTAAGTTTATAACCAGTGGCTATCTTTATCTAGGATGAAAAAAGTTCTTGATTCCTTTTTGTCCCTAAGATTAAGTTTATAACCCAGTGGCTAAAAAAAGGTGAGTATGCTTTTAACACAAGTTGTCATAGAACATAGTCCATGCTCTCCCACAAGAACATGAAGAACATTGATAGTATATATTTAAGTACTAATACAGTAGCGGTGGAAGAAATTGGTGAAATTCTAAGGTAATCTTTTCAGTTGCCTGTTGAGGGGAATTATTATTAGAAAAGTGCTTCAATCATGTTATTTTTATATTTTAGGAGTAACATTGGGCTAAGAAAGCTTTATAAACTCTTCAATATGGAAAAATTAATGCACACAGTTTTGTTGATGGATGCATGACAATTAATTTGCTTGTTTTCTTTTCTAGGTAGAAACATCATAGCTTGTAACAAGTATTTTGATTTTTTACTCAATTTTACTGACCTACAGAATGGTTTCACTTTGTTTACTTGGATACGGCTTCTTGAATATCAGTTCTTTTATGGGCGTCGTGATTTCATTTTTTTAATCTAAGTTTCTTTGTAATTTTAATGTCAATAAAATATTGTGCTAACAGAATATTATCCCAATAGGTGCATGTAAAGATTTAACAACACATGCATTGAGCATCTCTTGATCTCACAAGGCTGTAGAATACATTCCCTTCTTATCTCATCACTTGTAGAATGCATTTAGTTCGTATCTTTTTAGCTCAATCATGTGAGCTACCTATTGTAAAGTTCTAGGACTAGATTTCGGTACTAACTTGCTTAGTTGAACTTTTTGATTTTCACATCCAAGAATGGAGCAGGGGCGCAATTGATTTTCACAGCCAGAAACTTTGGATGTCTTGATGCAACTTTTCTCCAATTATATGACGGTTTGAGTGCAATATCTTGAATTTCTAATTTTTTGATCGGCTGACATGAGCTGCCACCACGGCTGCTTCAAGAACATAAATGCAGCAACAGAATGAAAAATTAGGACATCTCAAAGAGCAACTTGTGTAGAAAGACGAACAAACCAGAGAGTTCAAGCAACAGTATGAATCATTTTAGTTAACGCAACGACTCATCTAGCAACACCTCAAATTGAATCCAAGTCGGTTTGCCCGCTTACAGAGTCAAATTCCCCCTTTTCTACCTCCTAGTGATGACCATCATGATGATGAGTAGGATGATGATTGAAATGGATATTGTAATTATTGATACTATATGTTTATTGTTGCATAATGGACGTTTATGTTGGATGTTGGAGGATGTTTGTTAGATACTAAATACTTGATATTTGTTAGATATTATTTCTATTAACATTTTTTGGATGTTTGAATATTTATTGACAATATGAACTTTATTAATTTCGACAAGATGTTTGGAATTTGATTATTATGATTGTTGGACATGAAAATTTTAAGGTTTATTGGATGGATATTCATGGCTAAATTTGATGTTTATGTTGGCTGGATAGTCTGTTTTCTTTTTGAATAGGGAAAATTTTGAAATATAATACAAAAATGTGCATTTTTGTGGTTAAATTTTCATATTTGTCACTAAATTTGTGGATAAATTTATGAATTCATCGCTAAAATACTGTTTTCATGGCTAAATACCAAAATTCATTATTAAATTCATTGCAAAATATTCGTTGTTAAGTTCATGGCTAAATTTGTAAGTTCGTTGTTAAATTTAATCACGAATCTGAAAATCGGTCGTTAAATTTAGTTACATATTTTCAAATTTATTATTAAATTTAGTCACTAATTTGAAAATTAATTACTAAATTTAATCACAAATTTAGTGATGACATTTTTGTTTGTCGTTAATTTGACCACGAATACTTATATTTTGTCACTAAATATTTATGACGCGCAATGACGAAAATTTTCGTCACTAAATCCGAACAATTTAGCGATAAATTTTTCTAAAATTTCCGTTGTTAAACACATTGTTAAAATCGTGTTTTTTTTTTGTGATTGTTATTGTTGGATAATGTTTTCTTGCTACCTGTCCGGAAAATTCCTAATTGTAGCATTAAAAAAAAAAAAAACCTAATCTCCGTTTCGAAGTTTTTTAAAATTTATTTTTGATTTTAGGGTTTTGACCAGCCACAATGGTACTACTCTCACTTAATATTATTTTTTTTTCCACCTAAGACCTAATATCTTTTAGTTTGATGCAATGTTGTTTTTTCTAATTCTCTATCTCTAATCTTTTCTCTGCAAAAGAGACGAAGACAATGTCCTAAAAATTCACGCTTGAATTCTTACATCATCACCGCAAGAATCTCCAAACCCATATGGCAACTGCAAAATAGAATCATTCCTCAACCTTCCTAGACCCACCAATTCATCCCGTGTTTCAATCCAATTGCTTTTGTCTCGGTATTTGCAGGAAGTTCTCTCTCTGCCTCTCTTCTTAGTGTTGCATTTTCTGTCCTCTCTTTATAACTAAATAGGCTTCATAGCTTATTATCCTTATCCCTGAGCCTCTCACTCTCTTTCATCATTCGATGTTAATGTAGTGTGAGATGTGATTGATCAGATTTCCAAAATTGGAAACAAAATTTTAAGTAACCCAAAATGAGATTAATTTACCTTTTAACGTTGTAGTTAGAATTCTTTTTTTTTTTTTTTTTTTTTTTTTTTTTGGCCAAGTGAACAATACTAAAATGATACTTCTAATGGACTATAGCAAATCAACTAGAATCCAATAGGCATGGTCGAAAAATGTATCTATAAAAAGATTCAAATAAAGACAACTAGAACTTGCATTGTTCTTTGAGGAAGAAAAAGTTTGCACATGGAGAAGAGCAACGATTTAAAGGATACTTTATCACAAGTTAAAAAGCATATCATAAGTTTGAAAAGCATCTAACGCTATCTCTAAAAATTTGGGCTCCTTAAACAGCACCTGTGCCAATCCTGCTGTACAAGCAATATGTCAATAGTTTCCATAATCTTTCGGATTTTGTTAGAGAGAGATATTTTCACTGGTACATGCTCCTCCACAATTCTTTGCTTTATTTGTGATTTTTGTCCATTAGAATAAAGAATTATGAAAAAAAAAAAAATTTGTAAGTAAAAGTCAGATTCTTTCATTAAAAAAAGACTGTAGAAAAATTTTTTTATGTTAAACACTTCACATGATATCTACCCTATGCAATTTTATTTTCTCCACTAGTGCCACCATAATTCCATTCTTTAATACATATAAAAGCATGATGTGGTCGGTAATAATAATAATTACATATCCAACATATGAAACAAGTAATGGTGGTGAGATAGAATCATATTTCAAACCTTAAATAGTTTCTATAAATTAAAACCTAAATTTTTACAATGAATATATATTTTTATCCAAAAAAAAAAAAATTATAAGCTAATTTTCTATTCTTACCATTTTAGTTAACTAAAAGAAGAGAAAAAAGATAGTGTGATTTCATGACCCTCAATGAATATCTACCTATTTAGTTACCGTTTTAAGGACTTCATGACCCACAAAATGGTTCTTACCATCCTGCACACTTGTCATTTAGGCTCTTTGCTTATACTTGGAAGCTCATTTTTTCCAAAATAGTTTTTCAAGTCTTGTATCCAATGGTCCTAACTGATTTACTATGTGAAAATCTTGTTACTCTTGTCTCCTTTATTTTATTTTTTTAAACCACCGATATTCAATAATCATTTTAAATCTAACTAAATTTTGTTTGAAAGACTTGACATATCTTGTTAACTTTTCAAGAGTCGATATATTTAAATCGGTTTTGAAATTATTTTTCGCACTATGTTATTTTAAGAATTTTTTATTTTAAATTAAGTTTAAATTCATACAAAGCTCTTGAAAGGCAAGACAAAACCAGGCTTTTGGTGAAAGGTAAGGAGAGAGAGAGAGAGAGATGATGATGATGAAAGAGAGAGATCAAAGACGATGCTAAGTTAGCAAAACGGTTTGACTTCTTCAATTCCGATCTCCACCTTCTTCTTCTTCATCTTCTTCCTTGTCTCTCTTTTTTTCCCCAGATTTCGTCTCTTCATTTCTTTGAAATTGTACAACATTTTCTTTTCTTATACCTTAATCTTGGTTATGTTGTGCATATCTTGTACAGCATTTCTTCAAAAAGTTCACCATTTTGATCCACTTTTTCTGTTACACTGAGGGGATGATCAAAATGCGTCCCGCCACACGTGGTGGCAAAAATAAAATGCATAAGCCTGACATTGTCTGATATTTTATGGTACTACAACAATTTATCTGTATTTCCATGTGCCTGTGTCTGTGTTTAATGATTTCTTGTTGGTGTATTGTAGGAAAATTCATTCGAGTGGTATTGTAACCAAAGATGATATAAATCAGCTCTTGATGATATGAAAACCTATTTGTCAAGGTTGTTGTGTTAACACAAAGGACAACCCTAATTGCTTCTGTGCCTTAGTTTCACCTCCCAATGGCACTAGGAAATTTGGGTTATGGCGGAAGATATCTGATATTCTTTGTGTGCTTGGTCCCGATCCCAATAAGGATCTTAGGGCCTCCCCCGAATCCCTAGCTAGGTTGACAAATTTGGGTACTACTTGTTATGCTAATAGCATCCTTCAGTGTCGTTACATGGATAAATCTTTTAGGGAAGGCTTTTTCTCTTTTAAACTGGATCTTATGCAATAAAACCTCATGTGGGATCAATTGGTTCATCTCTTTGCTCAGTTGCAAGACAGTAAAACGGCATTCGTCGATTCTGCTCCCTTCATAGAGACTCTCGAGTTAGATAATGGAGTCCAACAGGACAGTCGTGAGATTTTGACCGTGCTTCTTTCTCTCCTCCGGCAAAATCTGAACCATTCTAAAACTTCAAGGGCAAGAACCATAGTTCAGGACCTCTTTCGTGGAAGTGTATCCCAAGTAACACGGTAAGCGTCAACATCCATGGCTACCTATTTTCTTGTTTGTAGTATAATGCATCATTTTATATAACGAGTTAAATTTTCTCCTCTTGTAGCCAAACTGAAAATCACTTATGTGCTTTTGTCCATAACAAACTCAATTAGCCTCCACCGTTATGCTTAATTAAATCAATGCCGATTCCTTTGTTATTGCCATTACCTTTTGCATGTCTTTTTATTTGAACTCTTCATGTCCAAACTTTATGGTGCTCTATTGTGAGTGAAATTGTCATGTCCCGACCTTCGAGTTGAGTATGCAACAACCGCCGCGTTACCCTGAAACACATGTGAATTCCAATCCGTGTTCCGAGATACCGCAAGACATTCTAATATCCCAAACACTATAAAAATAAATTTAAAATCTTTTTAGCTCCATCTAAACAATTCCCTAGCATTTAAAATAAATTCACAAGTTCAAAATATTCTCAAAATTCACCACATAATCTAAATGTCCCAATGAAAGCAATAAATATTGCAAAAGAAATTTCTAAACAATTTATATAAGGTTCCATATAAAAAAAATAAGGATTTTACAATACTTGTCTAAGGAAAATCGAGCAAATATTTATCAAATCCGAACATATTGAGGTGTGCAAAAATTTCCTTCCATGGTCTATATAACATAGTTCCAAAAAAAAGAAATATTCTCATGACTATTAACTATTGAGGGTCAGCAAAAATAATTTCTTCAACTGGCACAAGGTGATGTCTACATTTCCAATCTAAACTTTCTTTAAAAAATTAGAAAGTAAGGGATGATTATAAAAATACTCAGGAGTGGAATGTAATTGCATGCTGAACGTGAATAAGGAGTGAGGGTAGTGGTGCAAAACACATATGTCAGAGTATATTCCAATACAATTATAAAAATCATTTGCATAAAATAAATTTTAGAACAAATCTTCACTCATAAGTTGTTTATCAATGATCCATTTTTATTTTCCTTTCTAATTTTTTTTGGAGCTGCCAAAACTGCTATCCTATCATGATCGTTGGTAAGATCCGTCAAGAGGTTTTTCACAATTTTCATAAAATATCCCCTCCATGGCATTGGCCTCGAATTCTATAGGGTGCCATCACGTTATCACGAGAATAACTTGAGGAGACTTTCCATCCCGCCTATCACCAAATCAAATTTTAACTCAACCTTTACCATGTCGCCTTGATGGCCTAGTCCGTGGAAGACTTAGATTATAATCTTTTTTTTTTCCAGCACTATGTTACAAGAATCTTCATTTCATCGTTCAACATTTGTGCTCATATACAAAAGAGAGCAAATTCACGATTCACAATCAATGCTTCCTTGTAACACAGTACAAATAGATTCAAAAATCAATAAAAAAGTCATGAATTTATCAATAATTCATTTTGGGCACACCACAATCACAAAGTATTTCAAGTCTATTTCAAATTCGATTCATTACAAATAATAATTTAAAATATTTTACCATCCACATTCAATATAACCATCCGCTCACCTCTTGAGAGAGTGAATACTCCTAATTCGAAATCAATTCAAAATAATCCCTTTTTAGGTTCTAATTGAATTATCCTAAAATAATACACATGATTTAAATGTTAAATGACATTCATTTCTAGGGTTCATGAGTTTTCTCAAATGTAGCACAATCCTAATTTCTCAAATCCATAATTCTATGTTTTCAATTCATCATTTACATATTATTTGCATCTATGTACAGCCTTTCATTCACAGATTTTCCCAATTTTTCTTTATTTGCAAACCTAGATTTATACTCTCTAACAAATCTCTCAAATCTCAAAAACAAATTTAAATGCACTAATGAGGCAGCTAAATCCAAGTTTAGATGGAAGAAATTATCTCGATTTTGTGGTTGGATTGAGCCTTGAACGTTGGGTTTAAAAAATTCTAGATTTTTTCCCTTTTGAGCAAATCCTAGATTTCTCCCAAAACTATCTTCATTCGTGAGTTCGCTTGAGGGTTTGGGAGGTTCAAGGAGTGGGTTTGAGAAAAATAAGGGTTGATTTTGAGAGAGTGAATGAGAGTGGGATAGGCGAGAGAGAGATGAGAGTCGAGAGAGACAGAGGTCGAGTGAGAGAGAAGAAATTAAGTTTGCAAAAGAGAAGAATAAAAATGAAGTCTTGTTTATGTTTTTGTAATTATATGAGGTGAAATCTCCATTTCCCCCCTTTTTATTTTTAAGGTTTGTTCAAGTGGTTATCCTTTTTTGTTATTTCGCAATCTTTCATATCCATAAATCGATTTGCAATATAGCACAGTCTACTTGTGTGTCTAAGGTCTTCAGAGGCCAAGTCTACTTATTGTCCAACAAGTAGGCTTACTCTTTTTTATCCAGCCCTCAAGTCAACTCGAACATTGTTTCAAGACAACCCAATTTCCTTATTGTTTAACCTCCAAGTCGATTCACTATTGTTGTGAGTTGCCTTGCTTAATGTGCAGACATGTTTCTCTATGACTTAAACATGGCGACTCGGCTTGTGTTGGCCACAAGTAGACTTATAGACATAAAGTCTAGAATCACAAGTCGACCTATCACTGGCCAAGTCCACTTGCCTATGTACAGGATTATGAATTCTGGGACCTAATCTCCTCAAGTCGCTTTGCCACTTTCTCAAACCGATTTGGTGAGCAATTTTTTGAGCCTTAAGTCGTCTTGTCATGAGGCAAGTTGGCTTTATTCATTTAATTGACTTCAAATAAGTTTTAATCGTCCCAAATCATCACCAAAATCTATTTTTCTTCTAACAAAACTTTATAAGACCATCATTGATAAATTAAAATCAATTACAACTGGTTTTTCCTAGTATTTTTACAAAGAATATTGAAAATTCACTAAAAATTTTATAACACCGAATATTTTGGTATTACAACATTTAACCTCCTTAAAAGAAATTTCATTCTTGAAATTTAAAAGAAAATTTATACATTATCAAAAAGGTAAGGGTGTTGTTTTTGTATGGACTCCTCGATCTCCTAAGTTTCTTCTTCTACTTGGTTGCTTCTCCACAACACCTTAACCAAAAGGATTTCTCATCAATTGCTTGAGTTGTCAATCAAGGATTTTCACTGTTTAAATCTTAAAACTCAAGTCTGGATTCAATTCTACTGGAGGGGCTTCTAATACATGTGAGGGATTAGGAAGTATTTTTTTAGTATGGAGACAAGGAATACATCTTGGATTTTCTCCAAGTCTGGGGGCAATTCCAACCGATATGCCACTTCTCCTATCCTCCAGAGGATCTTAAAAGGGCTGATATACCTAGGATTCAATTTATCCCACTTCCTAAATTAAATTAAACCCTTCCAACGTGATATTTTCGAGAAAATCTCTGACCTCAAATTCCAAAGATCTTCTCCTTTTGTCAGCATTGCACTTTTGTTTATCTTGATCTACCTTTATCCTTGCTCTAATCACCTTGACTTTCTCTATCATTGCATCAATTAATTCAATATTGCCAATTTTCGTGTCTCCTACCTCATCCCAACACAACGGAGTTTGGCATTTTCTTCCTTAGAGAGCTTCACAAGGTGGCATCCTAATATTAGCTTGGTAGTTATTGTTGTATGCAAATTCAATTAATGGGAGGTGCCTATTCCAACTCCATCGGATGTCCATCACATATGCCCTAAGTGTATCTTCCAATGTCTGAATAGTACGTTCCAACTGTCTATCTATTTGTGGATGAAAAACAATATTGAAATTCAACTTAGTCTCTAAGGACTCTTGTAGCTTAGGCCAAAATCAAGATGTAAATTGGGGATTACGGTCGGATACAATCAACATCGAAACCCCATGGAGTTGGACAATCTCGTTTATGTAGAGTTTTGCCAAACTTTTTGTTATTCAACTAGAGGGGAGGGGTGAATAGTTGAATATGGACTTTTTTGAAGATTTTTGAAACTTTAAAACAATATGATAGTAAATGAAAAACAAATAAAGAGGACATAGAGAATTTTTTAGTGGTTCCACGAAACTCGGTGTACGTCCACTCCCAGATTCCTCCTGGATTTTCCACTAAATGCTTAGTTTACAAACTTGATTACAGGTTCAAGTTCAACCTCATACAGTGTTTTATTTGAATACGTTAATTCAATCACTCTCGGATTGAATTTTTCTTTTATAGACCTAAGGCAGTGACACTCACTCCTTATTCTATAACTCTCGAATTAATCTATAAATGAATGTCAAGAATCGAGACTTGTTTTTCTTGGATTTGATAGTGTGCGAATTAATAGAGACAATTAAGACAGTTGGAAAAATTTCAAGTGTACAGTGAAGAATTTTCAGAGCATTTAATTCTCATCTCATTTCGTGTTGTTGTGTCTCGTAACCCCCTTTATTTTCTGCTCCTCAATATTTATTGAGGTATTGAATAGATCTATTGAGGGTTGGTGATGGTTGTTGCATTCGAATGTTGGACATTTAATTTCCGCCATTAAAGTTTCTGCAACTATTCCTTTGTTCGTGCTGCATCTTTGTTCCTTTTATTGGCACCTATTTTAAACAAGCCAATCATAACTTGGTTGCACTGCATTTGAACATTAACTTTGATAGAAAATGAAACATATCAGAAATCAAAAAAATTAGGAATCCGTTAGGTTCAAAATTGCTTCCCAGCTTTGATTTCCGACACATGTAGGTTGACGGGCTTAATGACGACATCGACCTGAATTTAAGACATTTCTAGTGTGTTTCTATAAGAATAGGTCGACAAGATACTTACTTAGGTCGATAAGGAACTGTGATAAATAAAATTGGTAGACATGTGTTTTTAATTGGTCGATGTGTTCATGTGTGTCGACAAGTTTTCAGCCATGTCAATGTATGATGTTTTTAGACTTTGTGAAGGGTAGGTCGACAAGTCATTTTAATGCATCGACATGTTCCTATTTAGATAATAAATCGGTCGATATGTGTAACTCAATTGGTCGATGTGCATATGTTGTGTCGACAAGATGATAGTGGGTCGATGTGTGTTTTAATGAGTAAACACTCATTAGGTCGACATATTTGATAATATACATTGACATGCTATTGTGTAATTTTTGATTGGTGGATCTGAGTAATTTAATTGGTCGATGTGTTTCTACAGCGGCATAGTAAACTTTGCTTCATATTCCACCACAGACATACCTCCTTGATAGAGTTGGGAGAACTCTCTCTTTTTTAATTTCTGATCAAATCGGGTGTAGAACTTCTCATTGAATTCTCTAAGGATTTTGTTCCAAGTACGGGGTATGGTTGCTCTTTCCTTCATACCATCCCACTAAGTACTAGCATCATCATCCAACAATTTCACAGCCACCGTAAGCTTCATCTCATCATCTATTCTCATATCCGTTAAGCTTCTCGGACCCTCTTGATCCATTTCTTGGCCACCGAAAGATCGTTAAAACCTAAGAATGTCTCACACCCAAATAGTCTAGCTTCCTTCAACAACTTGGACAATTCAATGGGTGGTCGAGTAGGTGGTGTAGCCACCAAACTAGGAGGTGCTACTGGCAATGTAGGAAGGACCAATGGAACCATTAGATTTGCAGGTGGGGGTGGAACTTGGAGTTGAGGTGGTATTTGGAGATGTACTCCATATGCATTCCACCACTCGGTCCATTACCAGAGAATTATTGAGTGGCAGTGGAGGAATCCCAATTGGAGGAACCGGTAGACGCCAAATGTCACGCCCCAGACGGGATCGTGAACAGCCGCCCGTTATCCTGAATGCCGGCTGTATTTTTATAGAAAATCGGACAGAACCTCCTCATATTTTGAAGGTTTCCCAAGTACAATTTATCCTGTATAAATCATAACTATCCTGTAATATAATCAAATGACCATCATGGCCTCTCCAAAATCAACCAATCTCACAGCCAACATCCAGATAAAGCAAGACTATAAAAATTTCCAACAATCTAACCACAGACCTCTACTGCCATGCCCCCGTCAAAGGCATGGACAGCCGCCAGTTGCCTATCCTGTGATTTAGAGGTGACACTGAGCGATCGTAGAGTACACTTCTAAGATAGAACACATTCCCAATTACATACACAACGAATAAGAAATGCCTCAATGCAATGTTATGCAATAACATGAGAGTTCCACAATTTAAATGTCTATATTTATACAGTCATCCCAGAATTACACAATGGTCGTCTATAGATCTCAGAATGCATATACATTACCTATACAAATTTTTACAGCGAAAATAATAAAATGACTCCTCAAGTTCAGACCAGATCTCCCAATGACACTGAGCATCCTAGAAGTAACGCTCCTTGCCAAATACTATCTCTGAAACAAGAAGGGAAATGAGGGGTGAGTATTCAGGGAAAAATACTCAGTGAGTGAATGGGTCAATGCAATCGTCAAATATGAAGTGTGAAACTGGAGTGTCAAAGTATAAATATACGATCATATTTCAAATCATCATACTTTTTATTTCAACAATATATCATTAGCATGCATTTTCAAGTCAAATATGCATCCAAAGCACTGTCACTAAAAATCATAGAGCTGCCAGCCAAAAATGTCCTGACAGAGGTTTACTGCGACCTATGACAGGCATGCCGGGGGTGTTATATGCAAGTTTATTTAAAGTGCTCTCTACCCCAGCGTTGGCGACAAATCTCGTCCAGGTGCTAGATTTGGAGAGAGTATCCAAATACTCCCCCTTTCGGGTTCAACCTGGCTAGTACCGTGTCGTTAATAAAAATCACGACAACTCGTGGGATACCCCAGGCTTAGGCATATCCAGACGCCACCAAAGCGTCTCTCACGGTGTCCTTCATAGCTACAGAACAATACATACCAAAACCCTCAAGGCCAAATCCAAAATCGTATCAAAATGTACCGAAATCAGGTTCACAAGCCAAATACAACATATAGCATAAAATGGCACATTATACATTTCAACCACATGGATGCATAATTTCAATATTTCAACACAGTTTTTGGATACTCCATTAGTTCACAAAAATCAATTTCCAAACCAGTCAAAACATTTTAAACACGCTACAAATCATGCTCATTTCTCAAATATTTTAAAATAGGGTTTACACATTAAACAGAAGCATTTAAATAAATCTCACTCAGTTTTGGAGAGGATAGCGCACTCCCCAATAAAATCACAATACGTAGAACAAAGCTCCCCTCAATTGAATCACCAAGAAAGCCAACTTAATCAAATCATCATGATTTTCATCAAATTTTTGACTATTATCAGGGTTTATCATTTTCTTAAGTTCGTACAAACCCTAAATTCCTCAATTTATAAACATACTCTAATGTCATCAATTTCATTCTATTTATAAGTAAATAACAAAATCAAAATCAATCTTAATTCAAATCTAAAACCAACTAATACTACCTAATTTGACAACATTTATCCAAAGGTTGAAGAGATTTCATTTCTCTCACCTAGGGTTCCTCGGATCTCAGATCTAGCTTCTGTTTGCCGGTCGATTTGGTCTAAAACCTGAATGTTTCCAAATTTGAAACAATTGTGAGCAATTTAAGTCCAATTACTAAAGAAATTCAAAACCCTACTGCGAAAATCGAAACTTTGAGTCATTTACCTTCGCAGATGCTCACGGACTATCATGGGCCGTCACGGGCTGGTGGGCTGCGAGCTTGGCGGGCCTGGTGGGCCTGCAGGTCGGCAGTGGTTTCACGACTGCAGTGGGCCATGAGCCTGATGGGCCGCGGGCTGGACTGGGCCGCTGGCCTGCGGGCTTGCGGCTAGCGACCTGTGGGCAAGTGCGTAGTGGCATGCTAGCGTGCAGAGGTGTGCGCTCTCAGCTAGGGCGCGTACTTGCGAGCAGTGGTTTGCAGGCGCTTACGCTACGGCGTGCTCGGGTGATTGCGCGCTCGCACGAGGGAGAAAGCGCTATAGACACGCGCTCGTGAGAGCTCGCGGGAGGGAGGAGGTTGCAACGGTGGTGGAATCGACGCGCGCTGGAGGGAGGGAATCGTTGTTGCTGTGGTGGTGGTGCCCGCGGAAGCTCGCGGGTGGAGCGTGGAGGAGGGCAGAGAACAACGGAGAGAGAGCGATCGCGAGCGGGATCGCGAAGGGAGAGAGAGACAGAGAGTGATCTAGAGAGGGAAAGAGGAAGGGTGGCGGTGGTGGAGCAATCGATCTCGATGGAGGGATGCGGCGGAGAAGGAGATGGCGCCGCGAAAGGTGAAGAGTCGGGGGGTAGAGAGAGAGAGAGAAGGGGGAATTAGGGTTTTAATCCCTAATTTCCCAAATGCAGGGGGTGCTGCGTTTTGGCTCAAAATGCAGCACTCCACTGTACGGTTTTTTTTTTTAAAGCATATATATACATTCACATATATATTCTCGCACCCACATTTTCGCTAGCTTGCAATTTCATAAAAATAATAGGTTCGCTACGATTTACGAACACGACAATTTAATTCATACCAAAAATTAAATTTAAAGACCCCAAAATCAAAAATCAATATAAATAAACATTTTTTTCTCTCTATATATATATATTTCAAAATATGTACACTTGTACGGACACTGCAGTGTCAGTGTTACACCAAAGTTGGTAGAGCATACGAGGAAGACTCATTCTCATGCTCTTGAGGAGGAATCTCATTTATATTTCTCATTCTTCTACATGGAGGCATAATAATCTACACAAGAAAAGTTATCTTTAGTTTACTACTCTAAGAAGATGCTAGACACCTATGTTTAGAGGTGTGTCAATGTCCTAGGACCCATAGGAGGGTTTTAAAAATCCATTCGAAAATATTTTGAACATCCAAACTTTCGAAAATTTTTGAAAACCTTTAGAAACATTTGAAAGAATTTATTTAAACTTTCAAAATATTTAAAATCAAATCTGGCTCTGATACCAATAAAATTGTCATGCCCCAACCCTCAGATCAAGCACGCAACAATTGCCACATCACGCTGGCATACAGGTAAGCTCTGCCCGTACACCGGGATAACACAAGGCATTCAACAATATCTATCCTGTTTTCAAAATAACACAACAATATACAAAAGACCCACTCAGTCCACTACAAAATTAAAGCATTGTACTAATGAAACTTTTAGTGTCGGTGAGTTTTAGTGACGGTTTTTATGGGTTATAGAGACGTCGTAACAAAACCGTCAAAAAATATAGGGTTTTCCTAACCGACTAAAATGTTCATCAACAAAAGTTTACCTACCATCATTAAAGCTGCTAGAACCGTCTGTAAACCAATATTGAATTTGTGATGGTTAAGAATTATCGTCAGTAAATATCATAGTTTTTTGGCACGGTTTAAAAATAGCGTGAATATAAATCTTTTCTATTACCTACTTAACAATACCCGTCTCTATAGTTTTAGAAATATGGTAACATACAAATTCTACTGTCTTTTAAAATTATATTCAATTCTCACTGTGACAATAAACCATTTGTATAAATATTTATACTAACCTATATATATTAACATCCGTAAAACCTTAAGATTGTTATCATTTTTTATAAAATACCTCTATATTTAAAAAAATCTCTGGTAACCTTTATATTTAAAAATACTTTGATAAATTGTGGTAAATTTATGATAGGTAAATTTATGATAGTGGTAGTTTAGTAAGGTTAGGTGATAATGATAAGAAGTAGTAGCTAGTAGTTAGCTAAGTAAGTGGTAAGTGGGTAAGTAAAGTTTATACAGTGGTAAGTTTGTGATAGATGGTAACTTGATGGTAACAAGATGGTAAGTTAGGTGGTAAGTAGGTAATGGTAAGTAGATGGTAGCTTCATGGTAATTGTATGTAAGTCACGGTAACTGCTAAATTTAACGTTATTTTTATTTATACTTTAACTATTACATTTTATCATTTTTTATTTCCATTAATTCCATTTCATTTAATTTAATTGTGTTTGTATTTTTTTTTTTCTAATTTTTTTTTGTTTTTTATAGAATTTACATAAAAAAAGAGCTTCATAAATAAAGAAATTGAAACAAGTAAAAATTCTATATATTTAATACAAAATCATCTGCAAAATATAAAAAGATAAGGAAAAAAAATGTGGGAAAAAAGGAAAAAAAAAAGGGAAAAAAGGTTTTCTCAAAAATGGGAAACGGGGCCGGATGACTGTCCGGTCTGGTCCAGTTGGGAAGGTGGGCCTGGGGAATGCAATATGCAAGTGTCCACAGGTGCGCAAGCAAGCTCACATGCAAGTGCCCTTGCGGGCGACCGCGCATGCCAACACGGGCACCCGCGTGTGCCACAGTGCGCAGCATGCGCTCATACAAGTGCGAATGAAATATAGTGATAATGTTGGATCAAAAAATTTGGAATTTTCCAATAACATAATAATGTCGAAACCAATTTAGACAACACAATCCTTATGAGTGGATGAGTATAACCCTTATGAATGGATGAGTATATCTTGGTGTCACAATATAAAATTATGATTATCAATCTTAATTTAAATTATAATATATTAATAATTTATAAAATCTATATATTTAGCCACAAAATATTTATCATTCAAAATATATAATATTTTATTCATATCATTCAATATAATTATCATTCAAATATCAAAGTAAGAGATTTCAATGAGAATAGAAAAGGAAAAAAAATGACCCAAGTGAGGAAAAAAAATAGAGATGAGAGTGAGATAAGGAAAAAAAAAGTGAGAGTAAGATAGGGAAAAAAATGGGATTTAGAATGGGAGGAAGGAAGAAAGAAAAAAAATTACACGCACAAGAGACAATGTGGTATGGTGGTTGACACATTTCTAGTTCAAATATGAGATAAGGTTGGAGGTTCAAATCCATTCTTAACGTTTTTCGACAAAAAGAAAGAATGTCAACTCTAGTGGGCGCGGCGCGCGGGCACCCGTGCTCGCAGGCGCCTGCCTGTGTGGTGGCATGGGTGGGCACCCGTGTGGGCATTTGCGCATTGGGCGTGTGCTCGTGTGTGCTTGCATTCAGGCTTGAGCCGTGCAGGCATGCGTAGTGGCCCCGCGCTTGCCTATGCGGTGGCATGCGCGGGAGCCCGCACGGGCAATCGCATGCACACTTGCTCTGCTCGGGCATATGCAGTGCATGCAAGCAGTGGCTTGCGGGGCATGGACGCTTGCTTGCGTACTTGCATGGGTACGCATATTAATTTAAATTATTAATATTATTAATTTAAATAATATAATGAAATGAACTTAATAATTTAAATTATTAATATTATTAATTTAAATAATGTAATGATATTAAATTAGTAATTTATATAATTATCGATATTATATAATTTTATATAAATTTAGAAAATAATTAACAACCTTAATATTACTTTATTTTAATTCCCACTTAATTTACAAGATTTTCACTTTTTAATGATAACTCCACAAAAAAAAATTTATTTTGACGCCAAAGACAATTTTCTATTTTACTACCAATTTATTCAAATTTCTTTTTTCCCACTTTGTGTCTTTATTATTTAGCGCCAATTTAATAACGCGCCAAAAACATTTTCATATTTTCTTCATTTATTTAATTTTTTTCTATTGCTCAATGTATTTATTTAATACAAACTTGTGCACGATCTGATTTGATTTGTATTTAATATGATAGATAAATTATGGATGCATTCTAAAGAAGTGATGAATATATCGGCGGATAATTGTATTTCTTGAATTTACTTCTGCAAATATTCAATTTCAATGTACTGCCAAAAATGCTTTTACTTGTGCAATTATTCAATTTCAATGTACCGCAAAAAATGTTTTTTGTTTCAAGCGGAAATTTAGTTTTGGCAGCAATTATAATCATCATGCTACTTGTTACTTACTTGTTACTTGCCTGTTTCTCTTTTTTTTTTCCTGTTTTACTCTCTTTGGTTGATTCTATTTAAACGAAAATAACGTAAAATCCCTAAATTAAAATTAAACTACTTGTGTTTATGTTAGCAAAATCAAATCACCTTACCATAATATAAATATAAAATTCATTATCTCATTATAAATATAAACGAGTAGGCGCGCGCTCGCGGACTGGCTCGCTCTCGCGGACTGAGGCACGCGCTCACGAGAGGGTCACGAGTTGTGTTCGCGCGGGGAGGATAGCGCAGTGGCGTGATCATGCTCGCGCTGGGTGGATCGCGCAAGGGCGCGATCGGCTCGTGCTCGGGAGATGGCGCGGTGGCAGAAGGAGTGGTAGTCGCACTCGTGGAAGGTCGGTGCTTATGGGAGGAAGGAGCAGCAGCGGCATAGTAAGCGGCGACAATGGGTGGTGGGTTTGGGCGAAGCCAAAGAGAGAAAGAGAAAGAGAGAGAAACAAAGAGTGAGGTAGAGAGAGAAGACAGAGGGGGGTCAACTAGGTGGTGGTGACGGTACCACCGGTGAGCGGTGGAGAGGATGGCGGAGGAGAGGGAGGGCAGCTGTGCATACGGCCGAAGGAGAGAGCAGCGGGAGGGAGATGAAGAGATGGGAGAGGAAGAGATTAGGGCTAAAAGCCCTAATCACATTTGGGGGAGGTGCTACGTTTTGGGCCAAAACGCAGCGCTTCCCGCCTTTTTTTTTACAATTATATATATATGTGTATATATATATAATTTCATATCCATATTTCGCCGGAATACGAATTTCATAAAAATGGGACTTATTATGATTGCGAACACGTAAACTTAAAATATATCCAAAAATTTAAATTAAATATCCCAAAATCAAAAATCAATATAAATAAAAAAAATTTTCTCTATATATATGTATATATATATATTTCAAAACTAGTACCCTTGTACAGACACCGCAATGTCGGTGTTACATAAACAA
Organism: Dillenia suffruticosa; assembly: GCA_033439265.1. NCBI lineage: Eukaryota > Viridiplantae > Streptophyta > Magnoliopsida > Dilleniales > Dilleniaceae > Dillenia > Dillenia suffruticosa. Next base: position 9,754,787 of record JAVTVX010000027.1, read on the forward strand.
CCACCGATACCCGTCTTCTTTCTCTGTTCCTCCTCTCTAGCTCGACGTTTGAATTCACAAATTTCATCAGCTAACCATTATAAATCAAAATTAGCCCCATTGTATTGTCGAGTATTCTCAACATCAATGGTACCAATAATATGTCTCGAAGCCGGGAAGACGTTCGTCGTTGGACACAAAAAGCATCCAAGGATAAATAGCAAGAAACATCGTTCAAATTTGGGGGAGTGCATTTGGATCTTAGATTTGACTTGAAAATTGGATGATGATTGAAAATTTTTTTCTAACACACGAAGAAGATTAGAGATTTTATTATATAATTGTGATTTTATTATAGAGTTGTCATTGAAATTATATAGATCCTAAATATGATTAAAATAAATTATAGTAAACTGTTTTTTAGGAATTTGTATAAAATTATATAATATTCAAAATTAATAAATAATGTATTATTATCATCTATATTATCTAATAATTAAAAATAAATTATAATACTATATTAAATCAATTAGTAATTTAATATCATTGCATTATTAAAAATAATAATATTAAAAATTTTAATTATATTAATTAAAAATAAGAATATTATAAATTTACTAGTCCGTGCATAATATCTTATTACTACTATATTACTATATTACTAATAGTAAATATTACTATACTACAAGTATCACCATTAGTAATTACTACTATATTACTAATTACACTTATCTTATTATTACTATATCACCACTATTACTATACTACTAATAAATATTACTACTATATTACTATATTGTTCTAAATGTCTCAACCATACATAATCTTATTTTATTATTACTATATTACTATATTAGAAGTAGTAAATATTACTACAATACCACTATGTACCACTACTACTTAATATTAGTACATTGTACTTTATATGTAATCTGCGACTGAAGCATAATCTTATGTTATTAGTGTTATTAGTACTATATTACTATATTCCTACTAGTAAATATTATTGCATTTTACTATATAACTACCACTAGTAAATATTGCTACTATATTACTACATTATACTATATATTTTAGCTTATTATTACTACATTTGATATTTACATAAAAATTTATTATCTTATTTTAAAAAATAGTTTTAATTATATCATCATAATTTATATTTCAAAATTTTTATAAATAAGGAATGTGGAGGACATTATATGATAATTTATATTTTAGATTTTATAATTAAGCTATAAATTATATATTAAAATTTTATAATTAAGGAATAGTAATATTATATTATACTAATAGAGTGATAGAATGGAGAAAAAAGGGAAAAGGAAAAAAAAACAAGGAAAAAAAATAGAGTGAGGGTGAGATAAGGAAAACGAAAAAAGGTGTAGTGAGACAAGAAATTGGGTAAAAAAAGGAGAGTGATAGAAAGTAAAAGAGAAGAACATAAAAGACAGGCAGAGCATGCGTACGCAGGCCTACGTGGCTGTGCTGTGGAGGCCAATCAGCTGTGCCGCGCATGCAAGAATGCATACATGTGCACGCCTACACGGCTATGCTACAAGAGCTGACGCGGCTGTGACGTGCATGCAAGAATGCATGTGTGCACACACCTGCGTGACTGTGCCGCGAGGGTCGCGCGGCTATGCAACGCATGCAAGAATGCATGCGTTCGGAAGCCTGCACAGCTGTGCCGCGGGGGCCCGCATGGTTGTGCTGCACATGCAAGAATTCAGCATGCGTACGCCTGCACGGCTGTGTCGTAGGTACCCGTGCAGCTGTACCGTGCAAGCATGAGTGCATCCGATGGTTATAAATATTGAATTATATTATATCATTTCTCTTTTACTATGGCTTTAAATTGACAATGACATATACAATCCTATTCTTATTCAATTAAATCATAGAAAATGCTTCAAAAAAAGAAAAAAAAAATTGTATATATATCATAAATATTAAAAATCTAATAAGTTAAGTGGTAAAAAGAGTGGGTGTGATAAGTTATAATAGGATAAAAGATTATAATAGGAAAGTGATAATTTGTGATAAGAGGTGATAAAATAAAGTTGGTAATGATGTTGTAAGGAGTGCATTGGTGGTAATTAGTAATTAGTGCATGTGGTAAGTATGTGGTAAGGTGGTGGTAGGGTGGTAAGCAATGTGTGGTAAGTTGGTGGTAAGGTAAGTGGTAAGGTAAGGGTGATAAGTAATGGAGTGATGTGTGGTAAATTTGGTATAGGTGGTTAGTATGGTAACTTGATTGTGATTGCGGTAAATTTAGTGGTATTGGTGGTCAGTATAGTAACTTAATTGTGATTGTGGTAAGTAAATATGGCATTATTTAGGGACAGTTTGAAAATATTCTCTATATGACTTATCTTTCTTATCTGCTTAATCATACCGTTTGCATATATTTTATATTTATACTAATCATATATTGTACAGTCATTAAAAATTATATTCAATTTTCTTGTTTGCATATGTTTTATTTTTATACTAACCATATATTGCACAATCATTAAAAATTATATTCAATTTTCACGATTATCACTATTATCACTAGTGTCAATAAATGTGACAATCTTTTAGGATGGTATGAAAACATTCTCTATATATGTCATCTATACTGAGTATTTGGACAGTTTAAAAATTTGTTATTTAGGTAAGTTGGTGATAATTTGGGATAACCGATGGTAAGGTGGTGTGGTGCGTTGAGATAAGTTATGATAAGTTTGCGATGGTAAAATTGGTAGTATTATTATTAAAATTGATAAGTTTGTCATAAAATAAAAATAGTAAGATTACAGTGGCATGCTTAGTTTGAGTCAAATGTGCATAATTGTATGGTTATTAGTAACATGTAATAATGAATGGTACACTACTAGAAAACACGCTATTAGAGACGGAAAAAAATCCGTCGGTAATAGCGACAGATTAACGTCGGGTGCTGGTGTACATGGCAAAGCCCGTGGAGCCTTTCCTGTGAGTTAAAAATATGCTCAATTATCAACGACGAAATTTTTTCCATCACTGATTTTTTCTAAATTTTTTTCATATTTTTTTTCAGCAACGGATTTTTTTTTGTTACTAATCCGATGCTTATATTTGCGATGGAAAAAAAATCCATCACTGAAAATTAACGGGGTCACTTTTAGTAACGGATTTAGCGACGGAAAAAATCCATCGATGATACCCTTCAGCAATGAAAAAGTGACTTTCAGCTACGGATTTATCCGTCAGTGAAGCCATTTTTTCTAGTAGTGGTAACGTTGTGCACAATGGAAAGAATTTTATCCATTATCAATATATTATTATTAAAATTATTTATACAAATTATTATTGTTTCAAATACGTTAAAAAAATTATTTTGAATGTTGTTATTTAATTTGGGGTGGGTTGTTATAATAGGTAGTAAATAACAATAAATTGTGATAAGATAACAGTTATCATAGTTGGTAATATAATTTCATGATAATAGTTAAGTGTAGTAACTTCATGATAATAGTTATTACATAACTAGTGGTTACATAACTTCATGATAACAGTTATCAGATAACTAGTGGTAATATAATTTCATGATAGCAGTTATCGGATAACTAGTAGTAATATAAGTTCATGATAACAGGTATTGGATAAATGTGGTAACTTCATGATAACAGTGCTCGGAGTGCAACAACATTCAAAATAATATTGGATTTCTTTATTTTTGTTTACACAACATTGCTAATATATTAATAATTTTAAAAACTAGATAAATAAATTTAAATTATAATATATTAATAATTTAAAAAATCTAAATATTTAATCACAAATTTTTATCTATTCAAAATATATAATATTTGTCACGCCCCGAACCGGGGTCGTGAGTAGCCGCCCGTTGTCCTGAATACCAACTGTATTTCTACAGAAAATCGGACAGAACCTCCCCGTAAATCGGAGATTTCTCATGTACAATTAAATCTGTATATGCAAAATCAACATGTAATTTAAACAAATGGTCATCCCAGCCTCTCCAAAATCAACAAATTACATCTCCAAACATCCAGAACAACGCAAGACTTTACAATTTCCAGCAATTCTAGCCACAGACCTCTATTGTCATACCCAACTAGAGCATAAGTAGCTGCTACACCGAGCGGACCTAAGTTTATACAATGTATAACACATTTCCCAAGTAGGAAGTTTAAAACGCTTACAGATACCTCAATGCGAGTAAAATGAACCAAAGCGAGAGTTATGCACACAACTGCTCATAAGTTATACAATCATCTCATAATATACACGGCCAACTACGGACCTAAATGTCAAGACCTCGCAGGCTCGAAATGAAGTACGAAATTCATATTTCAAATTTAACTTAAACCTCACCGTCGTATATCACCCAGATCCACCAAAATCTCTAAGATCTGAAACGTCGCTCCATCACAATAAACCTATCTGATGAGGGAAAATGGAGGGGTGAGTATCATGAGAAGATACCCAGTGAGTGAGGGGGATAATATCAAGGATAAATAGTATGGGTGAACCATTTGAGTGTCAAATAACATCATTCGAAACAAAAATTTATATTTCGCAGTAAAACATGATATGTTTAGCAATTTGAAATCATTTAATCAATCACACGATAATAAGTATGTATGCATCCATTGAAAATCAAGTAATATCAAAGCGAACCAAAAATGGTCCTGGCAAAGGTCAACCGTGACCAAGGACAGGGCATCGGGGGTTTTACTATGCATAGACTTTAAAACGCTCTCTACCCCGATATTGGCCATGAGTTCGCTGGAGCTAACTCATCAACGTGTATAGGACCCCATCCGGTGCTAGACGATGGCATCACACACGTCCTCTCCCTACGTGGGTTCAACCGGCCGCGTCTATAGCCCTTAGAATAAATGACATTTGCGGATACCTCCTCCAGAAGCGTATCCGGGTAACCCGTGCCTCTACAAACGCCCTTCGTAGCTACGGAATCATCAATGTCATCATCATAGTATCACAAAGGCACAATGTCCCACAAGTAAAAAACCATATCATCGCATAACTAATAGGCATCCGACCCACATAGTTCATCAAAGCATTTCAATTCTGCGTACCAATACGTTTCATCAAATCATTTCAAAACAGCATATCAATGCAACGATAGAAAAGGAAATTTATCAATTTTCAAGTAATGGCACAAGTTTTGTTTTCATTTCAAACCATGGATGCATAGTTATCGTAAACATAATTCAAGACACTCCAATAATCACAAAACAGATTTGAAATTTAATATCATACGTCAAATCAATGCATATAAAAAGCATGTTTTATCGAAAACACGGCCAAAAACATATTTTACTATTTTATGTAAGAGATGAGGGTCCCACTCACTTATTTAGGGAGGGTGATCACTCTCTATTTTTCAACGAGTCTCCAAAAGACAAAACTAATCAAATCATCAAATTTTATATCAAATAAAACCCTAATAAGGGATTTTTAAAAAATTTTATTCAAACTTTGAAATGGGTGCGTTTCTCTCACTTAGCGTTTCTCGAGTCTCAGACCTAGCTGTCGTTCGCCCGTCGGATTGGTCTAAAACCTGTAATATTTCCAAATTTCAAATATATTAGTAACAACTAAATTTCTAACACCAAACCCTAAAATTTCAACCAAATCACAGTCATTACCTGCAGTGAAGATGCAGGTGAGCTCTTGAAGGGGAAAGCCGGTTGTAAGCTGGCAGGCCGTCGCGAGCTCGCGGGCCGGTGGGCTGGCGGGCTACCAGGCTGGCCCGCTGGTGGGCTCTCAGCCCGGCTTGCTGGCCGCAACGGGCTTCGCGGGCCGCAGTGGACTCGCGGGTCAGCAGTGGGTCGCGCTAGACTGCACTATGCTCGCGTTAAGGGTCGCGCTGGAGCGTGCTGGTCGCGTGCTAGCTCGCGCTGGGTCGCGCACTGGCTCGCACTGGGTCGCACGCAGGGCTCGCTGGAGATCGCGCGCTGGGCTCGTGCTAGGTGGCGCGCAGGGCTCGCGTTAGGTGGCGCACAGGGCTCCCGGGAGATCGCGTGCTGTAGCGCGCTGGGCTCGCACGGGGAGGATCGCGCTAGCGTGAAGAGGCAGCGCTCGCGTGGAGGGAGGATCTGCGCAGTGGCGATCGCGTAGTGGCGTGCTCGCGGGAGGGCGGCGCCCGCGGCAAGGAGGTCGCGCAAGGGAGCACTCGTGTTCACGCAGGAGAGATCGCGCTGTGGCAGAGGAGCTGCAATCATGCTCGCAGAAAGGAAGGAGGAGCAGCGGCGATGGGTGGTGGAAGGGAGAGGCCGCGGCGGAGGAGTAGGCAGCGGCGGAGGAGAAGAGAAAGAGAGAAAGAGAGAGAAAGGGAGAGAGAGAGAGAGAGAGAAAGGGAAAAAGAGATTAGGGCTTTTTATCCCTAATCCAATTTTTTTTTTTCTCTCTGGTGTTATAATATTAATAACTCATAATTTATTCATTTATTCAATATGAAATATCATTCAAATATATCAAAACATACTTTAAACAAATAACACTATATTATATAAATTAATAATTTCATATCATTATATTATTTAAATTAATAATATTAATAATTTTATACTATTTAAATTAATAATATTAATAACTTTATATTAAATTGTCATGTGATTAATCAAATGGATATAATTAGCAGAGCACAGTGTTCATGGTTAGGATCGTGTAGGCATGTGTTATGTAGTAAATGTAGTAATAGTGTGGTAATAATTAGTAAAAATTACAGAAAATGAAATGAAACATAGTAAGTGATTTTTTTAACTAGAAAGACAATGGCATTGATTAAAAATATTAAAAAAATTTTGAGGAATTAAGAACGCGGTTAATGAAAAAACAGACAGGAAAAAAGGCGCAAGTATAAAAAATTGTGAGAAATTAAGAACAATGCGGGTAATGGAAAAAAGGCGGGAAAATAGTGCAAAAGAAAAAATGGGCGGATTTTGAGTGAAATATAATGATAAGGCATGGTTAATTTATGATAACTAATGGTAATATAATGATATGATGATAGTTGTAAATTTGTGATAACAAATGATAATATAGTGATGATAGGTATTTATGATAAATTTTGGTAAGTTCGAACTAGTGCTAATATAGTCCGTTCATTTGAGAAAAATATAGTAATAACTTATGGTACATTAAATAATGGAAATATAATGATAGCATGTGTGTTTATGATGATTTTTGGTAAGTTTATGATAATTAGTGGTAACATAGTCTAATCATATTATTATTCATTGGAGTAAAATATAGTGGAAATATAATGAAAATAGATATTTATTATAATTTATTGTAAGTTTGTGATAAGTAATGGTAATATAGTTTGATAATATCATTATTCATTAGAGTGAAATATATTAATAAAAATTTATGATAACATGTGGTAATATAGTGATAACAAGTGTTTACGATAATTTGTGGTAAATTTGGGATAATTAGTGATAATTTTATTATTTATTGAGGTGAAATGTAGTGATAACTAGTGTAATATAGTAATAAGGTAGACCATGACTTACCATCAGTTATCATACACTTATAACACTTATAATATTATCATAATTATCATAATTATCATAATTATTATAGTTATAATACTTATAACAATTATAATACTTATAATATTATCATTATTATAATACTTATAATATGTTATTATAATTATCGCTACTCGAATCCGAATGTATAATAATATTACCATACTTTCATCGACTAACCATAATTGTAAATGGTAAAATTGTGATATTATTATTAGTATCGATGTTATGACATCTAACTGGTAGTAATGATGGTAGGTCTAGTAGTAATGGTGGCAAGTCGGATACATATAGTAATAGTAATAGTGGTAAGGGTGGTAACTTGAATTCGAATATATAGTAATGGTCTCAAATATATAACAATATTATCACTATAAAATTTCTCTACAAAATCTAATTTTTTAGCTCCAAAAACAATTTTCCAATAACATTATAATATTAATATTACATTACTATATAATACATATATATTACTATATATATTATTATATGTATTACTGTAAATTATATTATCTAATTATCGGTCCAATTTAGGTGATAGAATCTCATGTTGGATATCCTCATTTGGATGACAACCTCATTTGTATGAGTGAATGAGTGGAGATTTAGTATTATAATATAAAATTATAATTATTAATATTAATTTAAATAATGTAATTATCAATAATGTAATATTAGTAGAAATGTTATATAAGTTAATTAATTATCAATTTATATTATATTAATAAGTCACAATTCATTTATTATAATTTAAATTATGCATTCTTGCATGCGTGGCACAGTTGCGCTGGTCCCCGTGGCACAGCCACGAGGGCCTCTGCGGCACAACCATGCAAGCGTGTGCATGCCTGCATTATTGCATGTGCGGCACAGCTGCATGGGACCCCGTGGCACAGCCATGCAGGCGTGCTCACGCATGCATTCTTGCATGCACTACCGCCATGCGGGCTCCCGCGGCACAATCATGTAGACGTGCGCACGCATGCATTCTTGCATGCACGGCACAGCCGCGCGGGCCCCGGGGCACAGCTATGCAGGCGTGCAACCATGTATAATATATTATAATACTATATTATATTATATTTATATTAAATTAATAATTTATATCTTAAATATTTCTTTTAATTTTGAGTATATAATTTTATATCAATTAAACAAAAGCTCGTATATTTTATATCAATTAAAATAAACAGCCGTGTTTTCCTTCTCTCTTCCTCCTCCTCTTTGGCGCCATTTCTTGGAGCCAACAAAATTGGCATGAAATTTGGTGCGAGTATTTATTCACTTCTTTATTTAGATTACCTCCTCCTCTTTGCACCATTTCTTGGAGCCAACAAAATTGGCACGAAAAAGTTTGGCGCAAGTATTTTGTTCACTTCTTTATTTAGATTAGATTTAGGGCGCCAATTTTATCAATTTGGCACCACCAAAAAAAATCTTCCTCTATTTATTTCAATTATTTATTTGTTTATTTCATTTTTTGATTACAATTCCCTCTTTATTTTATTTATTTCCATTTTCTTATTTATCATTTATTTCTCCTCGTTGGTTTTTGCAATTATGTATTACTTTATTGTAAATAATATATGTATGAAATGTAATTTTCTTTACATATTTATCTTCTCTATTTTTATATTTTTAATCAGTCTACTTTCATTCTTGGTATCAAGTGATATGGCATGGTAACAAGTGGTAAGAAGCAAGTGGTAACAAGTACTTTTATTATAACAAATAACAAATGGTAGCATTTCTCTTTCTACGTGTAACAAGTGATAACAATAACAAGTGATAACAAATGATTTATAACAAATAACAAATGGTAACAAGATAATTGATCTATAACAAATAACAAATGGTAACAAGGTAAACGATTGCTCTAACACCTGGTGACAAGTGGTAAGGCAATAATTGTATAAAATTTGTATATTATGGTATGATAACAACTGGTAACAAGTGATAAGACAATAATTATATAAAATTTGTATAATAAGGACATAGTAACAAGTAATCTATAATAGGTAACAAGTGTCTAGTAAAAAGTGGTAAGACAATGGTAATGCAATAATTGTATAAAATTTGTATAAAACATATATGTTGCATTTGTATGTAATCATAACAAGTCTTAAAAATCACAAGCTAATGGAAAAATAACACATATGGAAACATTCGAAACATATGGGAAAAGAAGAAAGAGGACTAAAACAATTACAAAAGTCTGAAAAATGAGACTATTAAAAAATTGATCAAAAATAATAACGCATCCAATAAAAAATTTTCTAATGAAAAATGTCGCTTTTAAAAATTTATTTTCAACATTTGTTTCGCACCTATGATTTGTCACTTGAAATATAAACATATGATATGTCACTTGAAAATTATTGAACCTTAATATGTAGTAATAGTAAGGTAATAAGTAGTAAAAATAAATAAGTGATTTTTTTAAGTGGAAAGACATGCAGCATTGATTAAAAGTTTAAAAGTATAAAAAAAACGTGAAGAATTAAAAACAACAAGCGGTAATAGAAAAAAAAAAGAATGAAAAAAGAGACGGGAAAAAAAGTAAAAAAAATGAGCGAATTTTGAAAATTTATTTGTGAATATGATATATTATACAAATCATACGCAGGAAACTTCACCATCAAAGCTTCTCCTTCCCTAACCCATCTCAATCTCTCATTCACTAGCAGAAGTACACATAAAACCCAACCATCATCATCACTACCATTGACTCCACTCAGTTACTCACTACCTCACTACCATCCACATCACTATCTCACTCCACTCACTCACTGCTATGTTGGAAATACATATAAATTCCAACCACCATCATTATACTTGACTCCAAAAGGTAATATTTTTATTCACAATCATTCTTTACAATGTCATTATATTAATTTCACTATGGTTTTATATGAATAGATTGATACGAAGGAAGGATTGTGGATAAAGATGCCTTTCAATTGTGATGATAACATTTTAGAAGACATGCAGTTGTAGGACTTGCAATCTTTTTTCTTTTTTTTTTCTTTTTTTTTTTTTTTTGTTCTTATATGTATATGTCATTTTGCTTAGAAATCAATGTATTAACATTCTATGTTTATATTATTTTTATAATTTCTTTATTTTCTAGTCTTATAACAATCAAATTTATACCATCTTAAAAAAATCATATCCAGTAAATATTTCTATAACATTTCCTAACATGATAAAAGGGAGTGCATTTCCTAAGAGAGTGTAGTAATCGATGATACGTAACTTATACTAATACATGTGATAATTAATGGTAACCGACGATAAATGTCTACAATAAAATGATTGTAACGACGATAAAAGGTGGTAACATTTCCTATCACTTGTGTAACCAATGATAAAAGGGTAATTTTGTAATACATGTCTATCCAACGATAAAAGTAATAATATTTACTAATAGTCGACAATATATAACACTAACAATTCTTAACAGCTAGGTGGCTCACGATTAGTAATATATCCTAATGACAATAAAAGTAGTAATATTTACTAACACTTGTAATAACTGACTATAAAACTAGTAACATTTACTAACACTTATCATAATCGATAAACAAAAATTTTGTAACATTTCCTAACATATAACTCTGTACTTACCAATAATAAACAGTATAACAATTCTTGACGGTCATGGTGACTTGCCGACAATAAATAGCATAACAATTACTAACGGTTATGGTGACAATAGTAATATTTCCAGTAACATTTCCTATACACGTGATAAGCGACACTAGTAACATTTCCTATACACATGGTAAGCGACGATATCTGTAGTAATATTTACTAACATTTGTAATATCTGACAATAAAAGTAGTAACAATTCTTAACGACTATAGTTTTGGACAATAAAGGTAGTAACAGGTAGTAACATTTATGTAGTAGGCGATGATAAAAGTAGTAACTTTTACTAACGCTTTTAAACTGATAATAAAAGCTGATTTTTACCAACACTTATCATAACTGACAAAAAAAATTGCAACATTTCCTAAAATATCTGGTTTTATATTTACTAACAATAAATAGCGTAACAATTATTAATAGTTACAGTGAGTGACGATAAAGTATTAGCATTTTCTATGTGGTAAGATATGACGGTATTGTATAAATGTTTACTAACATTTGTATTTACCGACAATAAAAGTAATGACATTTCCTAACAAACGTGTTATGTGATTGAGGACAATAAATAGTTGTAACAATTCTTAATGGTTATATTAAGTGATGATAAAGGTAATAACTTTTACTAACCCTTTACGAGGTGACGATAAAAATAGTAATTTTTACTAACTCTTTACAAAATGACGATAAAAGTAGTAACTTTTACTAACCCTTTACAACCGATGATATAAGATTGATTTTTACTGACACTTTTCTAACCGTCCGGATGCTGAACATGCTCCAATGGTCAAACAAGTGTCGGGATAGATTTGTCCTGACCCGTGTATAACCAATTGAATCTCTATCCGTCGGAGAAGACTTTATCGACAGTTTTATCACATTTTCCTCACGGTTTTCGTCCGTCTCCATAAGTCATTTCTTTTGTAGTGACATATAGAGAAAAAGGATTAACATCATTAGATTATGAAATTTTATGCGTAATTTATGCATTGATTCATTCAAACTATTTTTAAATAAACCATTTACTGTTAGAACAGATTGTAATGCAATAGTAGTCTTTTGTAACAAATTAAATGAGAAAAAAATTTATAGTCCACTACTAGAAAACGAACTTTCAGCAACGGAGAAATCCGTCGTTAAAAGTCCTTTTTCCGTCGCTGAAAGGTATCAGCGACGGATTTTTTCCGTCGCTAAATCTGTCCCAAAAAGTGACTCCGCTAATTTTTAACGACCGATTTTTTTTTCCATCGCAAATATCAGCGTCAGATTAGCGATGGAAAAAAATCCGTCGCTAAAAAAAAAAAAAAAAAAAAAACAGTGACGGACAGGGATTCGTCGCTGATTTGAGTTATGAAACAAAAAATACACAGACGAACTCCCGCACACACGCTGGTGTTGAGACTCAAACCCGCGCGCTCACGTTTGTGTGAGAAGACTCTTGCCACTAAACCAAACAAATCATCTACTTATATATTCTTTTTTTTTTTTTTACTTATTATCTTTATTTCTTATTTCTTAATAATATTAGAATAATATAAAATTATAATTTATTGTAAAATAATAAAATAATTTTATTATTACTTAAAATAAAATAATAAAAAATTTTAAAAAATAAAATAATATTATTCTTTGCAAAATAAAATAAAAATAATAAGAATTATTAAATAAAATTTAAAATTTAAAAATTAAAAATAATTTATTATAAAATAATAAAATAATTTTATTCTTACTTAAAATAAAAAATAAAATAATATTATTCTTTGAAAAAAATAATAAGAATTATTAAATAAAATTAAAAATAATAAAATAATAAAATAATAAAAATTAAAAAATTAAAAAATTAAAAAATTAAAAAAATAAATTAAAAAAATAAAAAATTAAAAAAAATAACAAATAAAATAACAAAAAAAAAATTTAAAAATTTAAAAATTTAAAAAAATTTAAAAAATAAATAAAATAAATAAATAAATAAATAAATAAAAAATAAAAAATAAAATTCCGTCGCTAATCTGTCGGTAATCCGTCGCTAATTTTCCGTCGGTAATCCGTCGCTAATCCATCACTAATCCGTCTCTAAAAGCTATAAATATATTTTTTTAATTTTTTTTTCCTTCACCAATTCACCGACCGAAATTAGCGACGGAAATATTCCGTCGCTAAAAATTCCGTCTGTAATCCGTCGCTAATAATTTTATAATATATATTTTTTTTAAGGGTTTAGCGATGGAAATATATCCGTCGCTAATTTCCGTCGCTAATCTATCGCTAAACCCTCGGTAAAAAATCCGACGTTAATCCGTCGCAAATCTGTCACTATTACAGACGGATATTTATCCGTCAGTAATATTCCGTCACTGAACCTGTGTTTTCTAGTAGTGGTCGTAGATGGTTAAATTTTGTAAATAGTTTAGTAGGAAATGGATATAAATGTACTTTAGAGCACATTAAAGGCAGTGATAATAAATTAGCGGACTTTTATCTCGAAAAGCTAACAATTTAATTTTTGCAGGCAATGGAGTAGAAAAAGATGAAATTCGGACAGTGGGAACTCAAACATGAACATAGAAAATTAATAGCTAAATTAGATGATGGTACAACAAAATCCATGATAACAGAAAACTTAATTCCACAACATTGGTTAACAAAATTAACCTATTTAGTAAATGGACAACAAGCAGATGGTAGTCTTATTCCATATACATATGCATTAGAAGGATTAAAGATTAGGTTTAAAACTTTAGATAATAATTTTAGTGAACAATATATTTTGCCTCAAGTTTTAGTATTAGAAATGAAGCATACTAAAGTAAATTTTAAACAATTTTTGTTAGGATTAAATTTTATTACAAGTTTATATGGTAGCATTACAATTTCACAAAATTTTGTAGCAATAAATAAATGAGTCAGTCTTTTAGAAACCAATTTTTCATCTGAGTTGCATGCAAAACGTGGTGACTCTTTAGGCTGTTTAGAAAATCTAGAAAATTTAGACAACTTAGAATGTCACGAAACTTTAGACAACTTAGAGTATCAAGAAGAATGTCTAAATGATATTTTCTTTCTACAGTTTGTATAGCTTCTTCTACTGTTATCCCATGTTTTAACCATAAATCTGTTATCTCATCATCCATTTTTTCTCTCTCAATTCTAATGTCTTCTTCTATAAACTAGATCTTTCTCTATTTATTCCTATATGTTCAATTTTATCAGTATAACAATCTAAAGTATTATTTATTTCATCTATATGTAACAGTTTTTCTTTGCCTTTATAGACATGATTTTCTAAATTTATAGACAATGGCCTCCTCCTCTTGAAAAAGAAAAGGAAAATGAATTACCATGGAATCAGAAAGCAGACACTTTCCATCTCTTAGAAAAAGGAATCTATTTGAAGAGATATTTTCTCATCGTAACATTACCCGTGATCGATTAATTGATTGAAATTTTTTAGATAGTATAAGTTTTTAGTATAGAAGTTATTTAAAAGAAATCTGCCCTTCTTGAATTCTTAATCCAGATAAAAATTACGGTCAAAATTTTTTATAATAATATGAAAAAAAATCCATACTAAAGATTCTGTAGTCATTGATGGCAATATTAGTTCATGTAGTTTTCGAAGCTATTTTTATGGTGAAATAATTGAAGTGAATCCTAGGATGATATCTAGAGAGTCTAGTCTTCCAAGGGTGGAGTATGAAGAGTGTCCTCTGTATTTAGAGAGTAAAATAATAATGAATACTAAAATAGTATTTAATGATAATAATTTAGAAATTTTTATTACAAATATCACGGATTTAAATTTTTAAGAAAGAATTCTTCACTTTCTAATTATACACGCTATTAAACCACGTGCGGGAAATTATACATCTATTACTAGAGATGATTTTTTGTTAATGATGCATATAATTGAAAGGAAAAATCCATGTTTACATTTTTTACTTCCTTATTTTATGATAAAGACATGTTCCAAAAATTCTTTGAATAATTTATCATATTACAGTATTGTTAGTGGTATTTTAAAAAGTAAGGGAATAAGTTTAGACAAAAAAAATCATTTACAATTAAATATTATTAAAAATAGTATAAATTATAGAACTTTACGTAGAACTTATTGGGTGTGTGAAAATGGTATTTGGATAAATTTAAAAAAAAGAGGTGTGGAACATCCAGAGCCACAACCACAAGCAGAGCCAGAAGAAGCTGAGCCAGAAGAAGTTCAGCCAAATCATGTAAATGAAAATGAGAATAGGAGGTGGGATCAATTTTTTGAATGTATGAATAATATGAAAATACAATTAGATAGAGTTTGAAGCGAAGTGGGAGAAGCACAGAGAGAGAAATGGGTGAGGTTCGTGGGTAAAGTTTGTAGCAAAGTCAGAGAAGCACGGAAAGAAATCAGAGAAATTCGAAATGAAGTGGGTGAATTAAGGCAAAATTTTGATGAATTCAAATAGCAGAATGATCAATTTAAGCAACAGAACCGGGAAGAACATAGGAAAATACAATTTGATTTGATGAATATCAAGGTAGATATAAGGGTGAATAGTAATTTTATTAGATGTATAAGAGATCATTTGCAGCTCAGACCATCTTCCTCTTTCGGAACCGCGGAATCTAGACCAGTTGCTCCCTACCCAGCCTACCCATTTGTGATTCATCCTTCCACAACTTCATTTGCTTCTACTCCCAGACCGACACATAATTCTAATCCTTTTCATATTGGTGAAGTGATAAGAGGGATACCATCCTCTGCTCCATCTTCTACTACGACTACCTCTGCCTC
Organism: Dillenia suffruticosa; assembly: GCA_033439265.1. Taxonomy (NCBI): domain Eukaryota; kingdom Viridiplantae; phylum Streptophyta; class Magnoliopsida; order Dilleniales; family Dilleniaceae; genus Dillenia; species Dillenia suffruticosa. The sequence goes on from JAVTVX010000027.1 coordinate 9,770,754, forward strand.
TACCATTGGAACTGTCACCACATCATCTTCTCAACCGAGCAGAGCAAAAAAATATCGACCCAAAGTTCAATTTCCTTAATTCCTAATTTTTCTCTTTTTTCTTTTTTTTTTCCATTTAGTGCACCCTCTCTTTAATATTGTCTGATATATCATATTCTCATGTATCATGTATCGGGCCCTCTCTTTAATATTGTTGTCTGACGTATCATATTCTCTCATGTATCATGTATTGGACCCAAATATTAATTGTACACTATTTTTCTTTTTTTTCACTTTTTAAATTTTTCACGAATTTATTTATGTTAAATTCTTAAATTTTTATAGTATGCAAAAAATATATAGAGAATAGTGGCTAGCCACGGATCCAAATATTAATTGTACATTATTTTTCTTTTTTTTCACTTTTTAAATTTTTTACGAATTTATTTATATTAAATTCTAAAATTTTTATAGTACGCAAAAAATATATAGAGAATAGTGGCTAGCCACGGATGCAAATATTAATTGTACACTATTTTTCTTTTTTTTTTCACTTTTTAAAATTTTCATGAATTTATTTATTTTAAATTCTTAAATTTTTATAGTATGCAAAAAATATATAGAGAATAGTGGCTAGCCACTGTCCATGTAGGCAAAGAATCGGGCCACATGGGCACCTGGCCATGCAAGGGCTGGCGCCCACACAGGGCATGCATGCATGCAAGGGGCCATGCAGGCGCCCACGCATGCAACCCCACATTGCACCCGGCCATGCCACCGCCCTGCATGATGGCTCTAATCACTCAATTTTTAATATTATTAAATTAGTAATTTGTATACTATTATTTTTAATTATTAATATTATTATTTAAAAATTATAATGATATTAAATTACTAATTTTTATAATACATATGATATCAAAACACCCAAAACATTTTGTCATTTTATTTCATTATCAATTATCAATCAAGCAATCATTATCAATTATCAATCAAGCTAACTCCTTGTGGCAAATTTTTTAAAAGCTCTAAACCATTTTATCATGTTATTTCAAAACCGCCAAAAACTTTTATTTTTTTTTTCAGCGCGAACATTTTATCATTTTATTTCAAAATGTAAAAAACTTTTATTTTCTTTTTGTTTGAAGCACGGGCACCAATGTTGCTTACTTGTTACTTCTTATTGTTTCTCTGTTTTTTTTTTCCTTACTCTCTTTGCTTCTTTGCTTCAAACCTAAAATAATTACTAAAAAATCAAATTATCTTACCATAAAATTCATTGTCTAAGATGATTAGAAAATTATGTGCACAAGATCAAATCACTTACCAATGAAAAATTAAATTCAATGTGTGATTATAAGATGATGACAAAATTGCGGGCGAAAAGTTGGATTACTTTATTTGGTAAGCTATTTTAGGAGAACACCTAAACATGTAACATGAAGATTTGGTTACTTTAACCCTTTGAGTTTTCCTATATCTATCCAATATATCATCCAACCAACTTATGCAACATAAATTTTATCTTGGCCCAGCAACATTAATTTTGTCTTAGCACAGTACTGTTAATGGTTGTTTGGAATTTAGTATTAAATATTATTCAGCATAATTGAGGCAGTGATCTCTTCTATATTACATCAACTATGCACAAAGGATGTTGTTAGTGGATGAGAAGGATGTTGTTAGTGGGTGCTTTATTGTCTACCTTAACCCTCTTACATTAACCCTCTCACGTGATTGTCTACCTTAACCTTCTTACGTGAGTGGGTGAGAAGGATGTTGTTAGTGGTAGTAGTGAAACTTGATATTATTCTCTTACAACTCTCTTACAACTTTGGCAAGTGAAAACAAATCCTAAATTTTTTTTTTACTCAAGAAAATCATACGGGCCATCAGCGTTGCATGCCATGCACGCAAGGGAAGCGAAATTATTACCTTTTGCGTTTGGCAATAATTATCAATCTCATCACAGTTTCTTGGTAGTAATTAAATTAACTTTTGGCATCAAAAAGCATTAAATTCTTCACGGCCAAATTTTGGCGCTAAAAATATCTTCTCATATTAACTTCATTTATTTCTCTTTTTTCTAATCTGCTTTTGCTTTTTTGGTGTTATATTGTGTTTATGTTGTTGGGATAACCATATTTCTCTCCGTATTTCATTTATTTCTTTCTCTCTCTTACTCTTGCTTTATTTATTTGCTTTTGCAATTATCTTCATTTATTCTCTCTTTGCTTTTTGTGCTTTTGCAGATCTCTGTTTTGATGGACAAGAGATAGATGTATTCTAAATCAAGAGGAAGTGATGAATATATTGATGGAGTTAATGCATTTCTTGAATTAGCATCTTAAAATATTCAATCCATTGATGGCAAGATATCATGTTCTTATGTCAAATGTTTCAACACATTGAGATTTCCTACATACATGATATTTAATCACTTGTTATGTTATGGGTTTTAACGTAGATATGATAAGTGGATATATCATGGAGAGAGTAATACAGAGAGTAATGGAAAATGGGCAGGAAAATAAACATCTGATGTATCTATATCAAACATACATGATAATCTTATTTACCATGATATCTTTGGCATGTTACATGTTGCATTCACTGCACCTAAGGTGGATGAATCAACTTCAAATAAATTTCATGAAATACTTCAGAATGCAAAAAAACCGGTATATCCAAAATCAAAATATACTGTGCTTGCAACTATTATGCACTTATATCATTTAAAGTACTTGTTTGGGTGAAGCAACAAATCTTTTTCATTACTGTTAGTATTTTTAAGAGAATTGTTGTATGATGAAAACATCTTACCAAATAGTTGCCATGAAGTTAAGAAAACTATTTCAAAATCAAAATACATGCTTGTCCTAAAATATTGAGATGGTATGTTGTACTGGAAACATAGAGTCAAAACATCTTATCTAAAATCAAAAATAGATGCTTGTCCTAATGATTGTATGTTGTACTGGAAACATAGAGTCAAAGACGAAGCATGTTATGCATGTGGTGCTTCTAAATGGAATCAAATATAGATGAGGGAGATGAAGGAGGTCAAGATATTAATAAAAAAAAAAGGCTGCTAAAATATTGAGATGGTTTTCTTTAATTCCTAGATTACAAAGACTATTTACATGTTCCAAAACAACTTCTTTGATGAGATGGCATCACGATAAGAGAACAAAGGATGGACTTTTAAGTCACCCGATAGATTCTCTTACATGGAAGGACTTTGATTCTCTATACCCTAACTTCTCTTCTGACCCAAGAAATATTCGATTAGGGTTAGCAGCAAATGGTTTCAATCCTTTTAAAACAATGAATGTTTCACATAGTATTTGGCCAATGATCATGATACCACATAATCTGACTCCTTGGTTGTGCATAAAATGTACCAACTTCATACTCACATTACTTATTCCAAGTCCTAGAAGTTCTGGCAATAAGATAGATGTGTACATGCAACTATTGGTGGAAGAACTGAAAGAATAATGGAATGAAGGAATAGATGCTTATGATTGTTCAGTTGGTGAAACATTTAAAATGTATGTAGCACTCTTAGGGACCATTAATGATTTTTCTGCATATGCTAATTTGTCTGGATAAAGTACTAAAGGTAGATTTGTATGCCCAGTATGCGGATATGATACATGTTCTCAATGGTTATCTCATGGTCAGAACTATTATTATATGGGACATCGAAGATGATTAGAGTTAACGCATCCATTCAGGTATGATAAACATTCTTTTGATGGGATAGAGGAATTCAAAGTTGCTCCTAATGAACGATCTGGATCTGATGTGTTGCGAGAATTAGATGACATTTATTTAACAAGTGCCAATGACATGCCTGGATGGAGAAAAAAAAAAGCATATTGTTTTATTTATCTTATTGGAAAAATGTTTTAATTAGACATATTATTGACATGATGCACACAGAGAAAAATTATTTTGATATAATTGTTGGTACAATTCTCGGGCAAGAAGGAAAGTCTAAGGACAATTATAAGGCTAGACTTGATCTTGAAGAGATGGGAATAAGAAAGGATTTACATGTATGTAGATCAAACTCTGCAAACATATTTTTGCCTAAAGCATGTTACCAAATGCCCTTGCAGGAGAAAGATGCATTTCTTAAGGTTTTGAAGGACTTAAAACTTCCTGACAAGTGTTCTACTAACATTTCCTGATGTGTTAAATAGAAGCAGCGGAAGTTAATATGTCTAAAAAGTTATGACTGTCACATTTTATTACAAAAGTTTATTCCTATAGCAATTTGTGGATCACTCCCCGACAATATTACCTTTGTTATTATTAAAATTTGTAATATTTTTAAATGTTTTTGCTCAGGGTCCTTGACCCACGAGAACTTGAGCAATTGGAGGTATCAGTTCCACAAATTATGTGTGAACTTGAAAAGATTTTCCCTTCTTCATTTTTTACCAGCATGATACACTTGATCGTGTACTTGACAACTGAAACAAGAATTGGTGGACCAGTCATATATAAGTGGATGTATCCAGTTGAAAGGTTTGTTTTATTTTATAACTTATTTAGTTCATTCAATGATACCGATAGAGTAGGATGGGATGCGTACGCATAGGAAATGTAATTTTATTTACATATTATCCAATCATTCTCTATTTTTATATTTTTCTCCTCTAATTTATTCGGTCCACCGGGTATAATGCATAGTAATAATTGGTGTAACAAATAGTAATAACCGGTAGTATAATTGGTATAATTGTAATAAAGTGTATCTAATAGATTTTGATATGAAAACTATATTTAATCCTTAATTAGGTTTACAAAAACAAATTGCGAATAATACTCCATTGTAACAATCTTTCTAAAAATTACTGAGAAAACATAACAAGCATCGGAAAAAGAAAAAGAAAAAGAGATGTCACAAAGAAAAAAAGAGACAAGTCCAAAATTAAATAAATTGTTAGTACACAAAATTTACAGGTTAGTGCGCTTACCTGTGCGATCGCATGTGTGGGCATGCCCGTGGGCACTTGCATGCATGATGTCATGCGCGGGCGTGGTATGTTGTTGCAAGTTAGGTTGGTGAGGGACACGCAACACATGGCCGGCGCTTGCGGGGGCGCTTGCATGCCCGTGGTGGCTTATGCAGGGGCCCACACTAGCGTGGTGCGTGCCCGTGGTAGCTTCCCGCTTGCCTGAGTAGTGGCGTGTGTGGGCGCCCGCTGTGGCATCACTTAGCACCCATGCTGGCATGGCCGGGCGCCCATGCTGGCATGAACGTGCGCCCACGGGCGCACACATGCCATGCCACTGTTTTTTTTATTGTATAAAAAATTTCTCATATGGATTATATCAAAAATTTTATGTAAAATAATGATAAATTTAATATTATTAATTTAAATAATATAATAATATAAATTCAAGATTATTATTTATTGTAATGTAATATTTTGGGTAACGATATAGTAACAATCTAATAACAATATTGTAACAAAAACAAAAACAAAACAAATACACAGAAAATAAAATTGATGATGATGTAATAATAAAAGATGAAATTAAACTCACAGAAAGTAAAAAAGGGATAAAAAAAAAGCGGGAAAAAATGGTGGGTTTCTAAATTTATTTGAGCGCGTAAACCAAATATATAATAAAACATTCCCCACAAGCCATCTTTCCCTCCAAAATCTCTCTTTCCCTATAAGCTCTCCTCCCTCCAAGCTCAAATCTTGTAACTTAACCAAAATCTTATTTCAAAATTTTCTACCTCAATATGGGAAGAACTAAATAAAGGATGAGTATTGATGCTGATCATGAAAAATTACAATCATCCCAACAACAACTTTACTCTAAAGAAACCCAATCATCCCAAGATACTTGCCCAGGTTTGGTTTGGTTTGGTTTGGTTTAAAAACATATTATTGTGATATAAGTAACACTTATCCATTTCTAATATTTTTTTTAGCAGTTGTCAAGAAATGTAGAAACCCAACAAATTGTCAAGATGTTTGAAAAGAAAAACAGATGGTGGTTGAAATGAATGAATTAAATCAACCAATAGGAATCGATGGTATGATCTTTAACAGATTTCTCGACTCTATAGTTAGAGTCCATTCTATTGCTCCAATAAATTATAAAACTTGGCGTGATATGTTGACAGAGTATAAAGAAGACATGTGAAAAATTATAAAGGTATCTACTAAATTGTACATTCACATAAATGGAAATTAATCCATCTAATTTTATTTTTTTCATTTTGAATTGTAGTCCAAGATTACTTTCAATCCACTCGGAGATGACACTAAAAAATCGGTTATTGGAAATTTGTGTGAGAAATGGAAGAGAAGATTTGTCTCATTTACTATAACACTTACTGATTTCTTTCCTTTGTGAATTGTAAACTCAAGAGCTATTAACCACATAGCTCGAGACAGGAGTGCGTATATAAAGTTTCATCGAATGAATTCTCGAGTTAGGAGAATTTACATGAGGAACAGAGTATTTATCGTCGTCAAAACGATTGGAACTTATTATAACATTCTTAATACTCAGGGTATTCGACGGAACATAAATTTGATACCTTATCTAATATTGACTGTGATATGCAAGAAAATCATCTGTTTTCATAAATACGACAATTCTTTGAAATATTCTGGTTTTAATCTATGATGGATTGTATGCACTGGGTGCTACTCCTTCTAATGATTTTCTTGTCATTCTTCTATTTCCTTTACATCTGATTGTGTAGATGATGATGTAAATGAGTAGGATAGTAGATTTGGACACATAGGGCAAGAGATGATGAACTGGTTAGCAACAAGTGGTTTATTGGACCTGCTAACCAGATTCGAGTTGCTCGTATGTGAATTTCGCCTAGTCTGCAAAATGACAAAAAATTTATTTGACAATACAATGAGAGCTGGGACTCTATTGCAGTTGATCTACTCTAATATTTGTAGCCTTATGAGCATGAGAGACTAAAATGGAGTTATGTACATCATGACGCTCATAGACATTTACACGTGTTTCGATTATGTCTATCTAATCTCGCACAACTCTAAAACATTAGAATGATTCAAGAGATTTATTAGCGAGATTGAGAATCAGTTAAACTTGAGAGTGAAAGCTCTCAGAATCGATCAGAGACGCGAGTATTTATCGGAACTACACATAAAGCTCTGTTTCGAGAAGAGAATCATGAGACAGTTGACTATTCCTGTTACTTCTCAGCAAAACGGAGTAGCCGAGGTAAGGAATAGGATTTTGTTGGAAATTGTGAGATCTATGATAGCGCAAATCAATGTGTCTATCTCCCATTGAGGAGATATTTTATTGACTATTGTCTTCCTCCTCAACCGTGTCTTATTGAAGTCCACAATCAGTAACCCATATGAGCTTTGGACAGGGAGATAGCCTAACCTTAGCCATTTGAGGTTATGGGATTGTACCACGATTTCTGGTATCCACATGGCAAGTTAGGCTCTCGAGAAAGTATGTGTTCTTAGGTAAATATACGAATGGTACTGTCATCGAGATTGAATCTTGTGATATCACATTTCTTGAGAATGATTCCGTAAGAGAGCTTGAAATAGATAAAGCTAGTGGCTCAGGGATCCCAGCGGCAGGATACAAGAATCCATTACAAATCTTGGTTCCAGTGGAAGCAATCTATCTAGAGGTGAAGAGATTCTCTCTCCTCGTAAGATTATCAAGGATGCATACTTAAAAATCACTTCCCGATTGAAGGTGAGACCATCATTATGACTCTAGAGGATGATGAGAAATTTAAAACGGTCCAAGAGATTCTCGAGAGTTCTGCGGAGAACCGTTTGTTGAAGGCCATAGATAAAGAGAAGGAGTTGATGAGAATCAATGGAATCTGGAATCTAGTTGATTTGTCTAAGGGCAAAAGGACTATTGATAACAAGTAGGTTCTCAAGATCAAAAGAAAGGTCAGTGGATCAATGGAGAGATATAAGGCTCATCTAGTAACCACAGTTACACTTAGACTGAGGTTTGGACTACCAGAGAGTCGTAATCTAATTTATCTCGATCCGTTTATATTTTAGCAATTATCACGAACATGGATCTGGAGTTATATCAGATGAATGTAAAAATCGCTTTCTGTAATGGAAGTTTGGATGATGAGATCTACATGGAGCAACCCTCTGGGTTAGTTCTAGTAGATCAGGTGGATGAAGTCTGTTAAATTTGGGAGTCAAATATAGCCTAAACACTCATTCAAGCAGTGGTATCCAAGATTTCACGAGAAGGTAATATCTCATGATTTTATAATGATCAGGGAGGATTATTGAGTTATCTGATATGTGCCGATAACTTTTTTATGATCATGTTCTCATATGTGGATGATATTCTATTAGTCGGGAATAACAAAAAGTAGTAATGACCATTGAAACATGGTTATTGTTCATGGGTGGGATTTAGTTTATTCTCGAAATTAGGATCCAAAGGAATCCCTTGAAAATGATGTTGACTCTTTAACAAGAGTTCTACATCAGGAAAATTCTTGGGCATTTCGAGATGAACGAATACAACCCAATAGATACTCCAATCGCTAAAAGTGAAGACCTGAGTCTTGACATATGTTTTGAAATTCAGAAAAAAAAATAAGGGAGATGAGTAAAATCTCTCATACTAATGCAATGTGTATTCTAGTGTATGTGATGAGACATACACGTGCAATGTACAGTCTAATTATGTGATAAGGCGAACATGACCAGACGTTTATTTTGCAATCAATCTGGTGATTAAGTATCAATAGAATTCTGGAAATGATCACTGTAAAGCAATGAAAAGGATTCTGAGATGTTTCAAGAGAATTACGAACCTCTCCTTGTGTTACGGAGGAGGTGATTTGCGTTTCGTTAGGCGCTAACTGGGAGTAATGATCTGAATGAACGCAAACTAATATCAGGTTTTATTTTCTTAAAATAGTAAGAAGCGAACCTGCATATCTCTGTCTACGATAGAGACTAAATTTGTGGTATGCTCAGTTGCAATTCAGAAAAGTACTTGGTTCTAGAAATTTTTGGATGACTTAAAAGTTGTGGCAGATAGTGGGAGGTCAATGATAATTATTGTGATAATCAGACCGCCATTACCTACAAATGAGACCCTAAGTGTCATGGTAAAGCCAAACACATTGATACCGGAGACCATTTTTGTGAGAGATATTACCGAGAAGAGTATTGTGACAACTAAATACACTTTTACATTCAGTATGGTGGTTGGTCCCTTCACAAAACCCATCGTGAAGGATTCCTTTGTGAGATAAGGAATCATTAGGTTTAGTGTATTTTGACATTTATAACTATGTACTGATATTGATGTTTATTGAAATATATGACATATGTGTATTATTAAGTCACAAATTTATTTCATACACTTATTTATTATCATATATTTTGTGATATGTTGTGATAAAAAATGTGTTAAGCAGACGTGGTCGACTCTTTCACAGGAGTGTCCACCTCTAGTTCTGAATGCGCAGAGATGAGATAGTTTCTAATCGTAAGAGACTTTGAGAATGGCCCTACTAGAATATAAGTCGCCCGAATATGTGCTAAAATGAGATCATATGTGATATGACCAACATGAAAATACCCACATCCATATTGCCTGTAAGTAACCAGATTTTAAATCTCAGATATTGTCACGCCCCAAACCTGGAGCGTGAGCAGCCGCCCGTTACCCTGGATGCCGGCTGTATTTTTACAGAAAATCGGGCAGAACCTCCCCATATATCGGAGGTCTCCCATATTAAAATAAACCTGTTACCTGTCCAAAAGGGGCCATCCCGGCCTCAAAATGCATATATTATCCTCAACAATAAACCAGATCATCCTACTGCACAATCCAGGGCAACGCAAGGCTAACAAACAATTCTCCACAGTCCTAACCACAGACCTCTACTGCCATGCCCCCATCAAAGGCATGGACAGCCGCCAGTCGCCCCTCCTGTGATTTAGAGGAGGCACCGAGCGGTCCTAGAGGATACTTCTAAGACATGACACATTCCCAAATACAGACGCAACGAAAAAGAAATGCCTCAATGCAATGTCATGCAGTGACATGAGAGTTCCACAATTTAAATGTCCATATTTATATAGTCATCCCAGAATTAAAAAAAATGGTCATCTATAGACCTCAAAATACATATACATCACCAATATAAATTTGCAGCGGAAATACATAATAATTCCTCAAGTCCAGGCCTGATCTCCCAAAGAAACTGAGCGTCCTAAAAGCGACACTCCTTGTCAAATACTATCTCTGAAACAAAAGGAAAATGAGGGGTGAGTACTCGGGAAAGAATACTCAGTGAGTGAGTGGGTCAATGCAGTCATCAAATATGGAGTGTGAAACTGGAGTGTCAAAACATAAGTATATAAATCATATTTCAAATCATCATGCTTTTCATTTCAACAATATATCACTTCACGCATTTTCAAGTCAAATATGCATCCAAAGTACCATCATTTAAAATCATAGAGCTGCCAGCCGAAAATGTCCTGGCAGAGGTCTACCGCGACCTATGACAGGCGCACCGGGGGTGTTATATGCAAATTTCTTTAAAGTGCTCTCTACCCCGGCGTTGGCGACGAACCTCGTCCAAGTGCTAGACTTGGAGAGGATATCCAATCCAAATCCAAATCCTCCCCCTTTCGGGTTCAACTTGGCTAGTACCGTGTAGATAATCAAATCACGACAACTCGTGGGATACCCCAGGGCCTAGGCATATCCGAACGCCACCAAAGCGTCTCTCACGGTGTCCTTCGTAACTACGGAACAATACATATCAAAGCTCTCAAGGCCAAAACCAATATCATATCAAAATGTGCCGAAATCAGGTTCATAAACCAATGCAACATATAGCATAAAATGGCACATTATACATTTCAACCACATGGATGCATAATTTCATAATTCAATACAGTTTTTGGACACTCCAACGGTTCACAAAAGTCAATTTTAAAACCAGTCAAAACATTTCCAACATACGACAAATCATGCTCATTATCAAAATGTTGTAAAACAGGATTTACATATTAAACAAAAGCATTGAAATAAATCTCACTCACCGTTTTGGGGAAGGTAGCGCACTCCCCAATGACACCAAAATACGCAAAACAAGGCGCCCCTCAATCGAGTCACCAAGAAAGCCAACCTAATCAAGTCATCACGATTTTCATCAATTTTCGACTATTTCAGGGTTTATCGTTTTTCTTAATTTCGTACGAACCCTAAATTCCTCAATTTATAAACAAATCAACTAATGCTACCTAATTTGACAAAGTTTATTCAAGGGTTGAAGAGATTTCATTTCTCTCACCTAGGATTCTTCGGATCTCGAATTTAGTTTTCGTTCGCCCGTTGGTTTGGTCTAAAACCTGAATATTTCCAAATTTGAAACAATTGCGAACAATTTAAGTCCTAAGTCCAATACTAAAGAATTTCGAAACCCAAGTGCGAAAATCGAAACTTAGAGTCATTTACCTTCGCAGAGGCTCACGGACTGTCACGGGCCGTCGCGGGCCGTGGGCCGCGGGCTGGTGGGCCTGCGGGCCTGATGGGTCTGGTGGGCCGCGGGCCGGACTGGGCCGCGTGCTGGACTGGGCCGCAGTGACTAGGGTTTCGCTCGCGAGCTGGTTCGAGCACTCGCGCAGTGGGTCGCACGCTGAAGCGCTTGCGCTCGTGCTGGAGGTGCGCAAGGGCTCGGGCAGAGGCGCGCAAGGGTGCGCTGGGGTCGCGCTCTGGGTGTCGCGCGCTGCTCGTGCGCTGATCGAGCGTTGTTCACGCGCTGCTCGCGCGCTGCTCGCGCTGGGCTGGTGCTGGGCTGGCGCTAGGCTCGCGCGCTGGTCTCGCGCGCTGGGCTCGCGCTGGCTCTGGCGCTGGCTCGGCGCTGGAGGGCGCTCGCTATGGTGCAGCGCTCACTGTGGTGCAGCGATCGCGCTCGGCGGAGGACGGCAGCGGGAGAGAGAGAGGCGCGACGGCGGGGGATCGGGAGAAGAGAGAAGAAAAAAGGAGAGAGGGAGAGAGTGAGGGAAAGAGAGAGAGAAAGAATGGATGAAAACAAGTCTCGTCCTCGAGACAAAAGAAAACTATACAGAAAATAGATGGGAGTACTGTTTCCTCATGGCTTCCTCAGGCTCCCAGATTTGTTCCTCGACCCGGTCGCTCCTCCACAAAACTTTGACAAGAGGAACCTCTTTGCTCCGTAGCTTTCTGACCTGTCGATCCAAAATAGTCACGGGCTGGACAGGTAAGCTCAAGTCCTCTCGAAGCTCAACTGGCGGAGCCTCTAAAATGTGTGAGGGATCTGGCTGATATCTCCTAAGTACTGAGACATGAAATACATCGTGAATACGCGATAGGTCTGCTGGCAGCTCCAATTTATATGCTACACTTCCGACCCTCTCAAGGATACGGAAGGGCCCAATATACATGGGACTCAACTTCCCTCGCTGTCCAAATCGAATGACTCCCTTCAAGGGAGATATCTTTAAGAATACCATGTCTCCCACAGTAAACTCTAGAGGTCGCCGCCTACGATCTGCATAGGATTTCTGTCTATCCTGGGTGGCTTTCATCCGCGTACAGATAATCCTCACTTTCTCCTTCGTCTCCTCTACCAGCTCAACATTGGTGAGTCGTCGCTCACCAACCTCATCCCAGCACAACGGGGTACGACACTTCCTCCCATACAATGCCTCGTAAGGTGGCATGCCAATGCTCGCCTGATAGCTATTATTATAGGTGAATTCCACCAACGGAAGATGCCGATCCCAACTCCCCCGGAAATCCATAACACATGCCCTAAGCATGTCCTCTAAAGTCTGAATAGTTCTCTCTGACTGACCATCTGTCTGGGGGTGATACGCTGTGCTGAAATTCAGTCTAGTACCCAAAGCCTCCTGCAGACTGGGCCAAAAACGGGATGTAAATCTGGGGTCTCGATCTGATACTATCGACACTGGGACCCCATGCAGTCTCACAATCATATCAATATAGAGGCGTGCCAACCTTTCAAGCGAGTAATCACTCCTAATCGGGATGAAATGTGCGGACTTAGTAAGTCGGTCAACTATCACCCAAATAGCATCATGCTGTGCCGAAGTTCGCGGTAATCCCACTACGAAATCCATCGTGATATGCTCCCACTTCCACTCAGGAATAGGAAGGGGCTGCAAAGTGCCAGCTGGACGCTGGTGCTCAGCCTTCACCTGCTGACATACAAGGCAACGAGCAATGAATCCTGCAATTTCCCGTTTCATACCCGACCACCAATAACTGTCTCTGATGGTGCGGTACATTTTAGTACTGCCAGGATGTAAAGCATAAGCAGATGAATGGGCCTCCTCAAGAATAGCCCTGCGGAGATTACTATCTGCCGGTACACATACTCGATCTCGAAAAACCAACAGTCTATCCTTGCGAACTCTAAAGTCGTCAATATCACCTCTGCTGGCTTTCTCATAAATACCTCGGAGCTCTTCGTCACTCTGCTGAAGCTCCCTGATACGATCGAGCAAACTCGGCCGAACCTCAAATCTAGCTAGTATAGCTCCCTGATCATCACTAGCCAACCTGACTCCCAAAGCTCGGAATCCCAATAAACACGAGAGATAAGTACTCTTGGTAGTCTGAGAAGAGGAAGACGACTTCCGACTCAAGGCATCAGCCACCACATTAGCCTTGCCCGGATGATAATCAATAATGAGGTCATAATCCTTTAGCAACTCTAACCGTCTCCGCTACCTCAAATTCAGCTCCCTCTGAGTGAACAGATACTTTAGACTTTTGTGATCTGTAAACACTCTGCATGTGACCCCATATAAATAGTGGCGCCATATCTTTAGCGCAAAGACTATGGCCGCCAACTCCAAATCGTGCGTAGGATAATTCACCTCATGCTTCTTTAGCTGCCGCGAAGCATAGGCGATAACTCTACCATCCTGCATCAATACACAGCCCAATCCCTGCCTGCTGGCGTCACTGTACACCACATACTCTCAACTACTCGTTGGAAGGGCTAGAATCGGAGCGGACGTCAATCGCTGTTTGAGTTTCTGAAAGCTCACCTCACAACGATCATCCCATACAAACTTGACACCTTTTCGCGTCATTCTAGATAACGGAGCAGCAATTCTAGAAAAGCCCTCTACAAATCTGCGGTAATACCCGGCTAGACCAAGAAAACTTCTGATCTCAGTCACTGTCTGTGGCTGCTCCCATCTCAATATAGCCTCAACTTTCTGCGGATCAACAAAGATACCTTCCGCAGAAACTACATGGCCAAGAAAACCAATCTGCCGCAACCAAAATTCACACTTGATGAACTTGGCATAAAGCTGTCTCTCACGAAGAGTCTGCAAAATCACCCTAAGGTGCTGAGCATGCTCATCATCACTCCGCGAGTAAACTAAGATATCATCAATAAAAACAATGACGAACCGATCCAAATAATCGTGAAAAATTCGGTTCATTAGGTCCATAAATGCGGCAGGGGCATTAGTCAGCCCAAACGGCATAACCAAAAACTCATAATGTCCGTATCGGGTGCGGAAAGCCGTCTTAGGCACATCCTCGGCCCTAATCCGCAGTTGATGGTAACCCGACCGGAGATCTATCTTCGAGAATACTCTGGCACCCTGTAATTGATCAAAGAGATCATCAATACGTGGTAGTGGGTACCGATTTTTAACGGTAACTTTGTTCAGCTGTCTATAATCTACACATAGCCGAAATGTGCCGTCCTTCTTTTTCACAAACAACATCGGTGCACCCCACGGAGACGTGCTAGGATGGATAAACCCCTTATTCAGCAACTCCTGCAGCTGGACCTTGAGCTCTCTCAGCTCAGCCGGTGCCATCCTGTATGGCGGCATAGAGATAGGGGTAGTCCCCGGAGCTAAATCGATCTCAAAGTCAAACTCCCGAACAGGTGGTAGTCCGGGCAGCTTCTCGGGAAAAACATCAGGAAAATCCTGTACCACTGGGACATCCTCCAGTTTCGGTCCCTGAGCAGTGGTGTCAATGATATGAGCCAGGTAAGTCGCACATCCGCGACAAATCATGCGTCTGGCCTCCAAAACTGAAATGACACAGCGGGGTAAAACCCGCCTCTCGCCCTCAAAAATCAACACTGGCCGATCGGGTCTTCGAAATTCCACCTGCTTCTTAAAGCAGTCAACTGAAGCCCGATGAATATGTAGCCAGTCCATCCCCAAGATGGCATCAAAATCAGTCATGGCGAGAGGGATTAGATCTGCCTTCAGCACTGTATCCCCAACTTTGATCTCACATTCTCTATACACTGTGCCGCGCACAATCTGCTCACCCAGAGGAGTGATGACCGATATCTCCTCGTCCAAAGGTGAGAGCGGTCTGTCAGAGTGTCGGGAGAATTTATCGCTCACATACGAATAATTAGACCCCGTGTCAATAAGGATACAAGCATCTATTCCGAAAATGGGTAGAGTACCTATCATTTGCACAAATGCACATAAACTTAGAATAATTTCAAACCTGATATGTATATATATATGTCAAAATAGTTGAGCCTCTAGGGCTTGTACAACCTCGATGTACAAAGATGTCAGAGAGGTATCATGTCAACAAAAGGGAACACAACTCAAAATACCTATACGACTGATACAATGCTGACATCCTCAAAAGAAGTGAAAATATGAATAGAGATCCTATTCTACAGGATCAGAAGGAGGAGTACCCATGATGATGTCGGGGTTCGCCTGGGCGTCCTCCTGCGTCATGGCATAAACCCGGGCCTGGACCCTAGGCTGCTGTCGTGCCTGAGTCTGCGCTGTGTTACTCCCAGTGGTCACCCTGGGAGTAGAAGCTGCTGGCCGAACAGGCTGCCCCTGCTGTCCCATACGAAGAGTACTAGTGCGGCTCAGTGAACTCTGTGCTCCGAGTCCTAACTCAGGGCAAGAACTCCTAATATGCCCCGGCTTCCCACAATGGAAGCAAGTGACCGTCACTGAACAAGTTCCGCTCGGATGGGACTGACTGCACCTGCGGCAATAAGGGTGCCGCTGAGTAGTAAACTGTGCAGGGTGAGTCGGTGCGGGCTGTCTAAACCCCTGGAGTACTGTCCCCGTCCCAGCTCAGGAAATCCAGATCCAAATCCGCCTCTGTACGAACTGGATCCCCTGCCCCTCTTGGAATTCTCCGCAAAATGAGACTTTTCCTTTTTTCTCTTCTGCTCTCTGCTCTCTCTCTGCCTAGTCTCAGCGCGGACCAAAGCCTCCGCGCGGTGAGTAGAGTCTATCACCTCAGCCAGTGTAAACTGTGGAGTAACAGTCATATACCTCTTTATGCTGAGGCTAAGACCGTCCTCAAACTTGAAGCGCAAATATTGAGATGTGGCCAGATCTGGTACAAATACGGCAAGTCTCCGCATGTCTGCCTCATACTCCGAGACAGATCTGGGCCCCTGTGTAAGCCGTTCCAACTCTGACCTCATCCCGTCCTGCTGGTAGAGTGGGAAAAATCTGCGGTCAAACTCCCGAAGGAAGTCGTCCCACCGCAATGGCTCTATCGCCTCATCAGTGAGGGCCTCCCACCATGAGAGGGCCTCTCCCTCTAATAATCGCTCTGCCACTTTGAGGCAGAGCTCCTCTCCAATCCCGAGATCAGTCAGAATCCTGCGGGTGCGGTTGATCCAATGCTTGGCTGCCGCAACATCACCAAGCCCTGCAAAATCTGTGCACCCTAGCTGACGGGCCTCCTTAACCAACTGAGTCAGCTCATGTACCCGTCTAAAAATAGCCGATGTGGTCTCACTCGGCTCGGACAAAGTAGAAGGACCGGCCACCGGCGGTGGAACCGGTGCCGTAGGAACTGGCGCTGCTGCAGGTGCAGGCGCCGCTGTAGGAGGTGGTGGGGGCGGAATCTGGACCCCATGCGAAGCATACCACTCGTACACCTGTCGAAAGGCGTCGAGTGTGGGTACGGGAGTCTCAGCCTGAGCAGCTGGCTGAGTAGGTGCCGGTGGTGGCACGCGAGTCGAGGTACGATCCTCCGGCTAGTCTAAGTCCTCTGGTACTCGTGGGGTCTCGGGTGCCCGAGGTGCATCTGGCACTAACAGACCCTCAAGCGATGCAAATCTAGCACCTCTCCTTCCACGTCTAGGTGGCATAATTCTGCAAGAGAAAGATGCTTATTATCATAAAAAGAATAGGCACGGTTCAAGAATTTTGAACTAATCATAGCATGGCTACCCTCACAAAAGAATGAAATTCTTACTTCAATAGGAGAAGAATATAACAAGTTAGGTTAGATACAACCGTATCTAACCCCCTAAAATAGATGAACTCATATGCCTATGACCATGCACTGGGACTTCATGACTGTATAAAACTCTCATGCATTGAGGACTTTAAAAACCAACATATTCGGAATGTTTCCAAGACTCTCTTCCTACATGGCTCTTAACCAAGTCTCTCTGATACCAATCCAACTGTCACGCCCTAAACCTGGAGCGTGAGCAGCCGCCCGTTACCCTAGATGCCGGCTGTATTTTTACAGAAAATCAGGCAGAACCTTCCCATATATCGGAGGTCTCCCATATTAAAATAAACATGTTACCTGTCCAAAAGGGGCCATCCCGACCTCAAAATGCATATATTATCCTCAACAATAAACCAGATCATCCTACTGCACAATCCAGGGCAACGCAAGGCTAACAAACAATTCTCCACAGTCCTAACCACAGACCTCTACTGCCATGCCCCCATCAAAGGCATGGACAGCCGCCAGTCGCCCCTCCTGTGATTTAGAGGAGGCACCGAGCGGTCCTAGAGGACACTTCTAAGATATGACACATTCCCAAATACAGACGCAACGAAAAAGAAATGCCTCAATGCAATGTCATGCAGTGACATGAGAGTTTCACAATTTAAATGTCCATATTTATACAGTCATCCCAGAATTAAAAAAAATGGTCATCTATAGACCTCAAAATACATATACATCACCAATACAAATTTGTAGCGGAAATACATAATAATTCCTCAAGTCCAGGCCTGATCTCCCAAAGAAACTGAGCGTCCTAAAAGCGACACTCCTTGTCAAATACTATCTCTGAAACAAAAGGAAAATGAGGGGTGAGTACTCGGGAAAGAATACTCAGTGAGTGAGTGGGTCAATGCAGTCATCAAATATGGAGTGTGAAACTGGAGTGTCAAAACATAAGTATATAAATCATATTTCAAATCATCATGCTTTTCATTTCAACAATATATCACTTCACGCATTTTCAAGTCAAATATGCATCCAAAGTACCATCATTTAAAATCATAGAGCTGCCAGCCGAAAATGTCCTGGCAGAGGTCTACCGCGACCTATGACAGGCGCACCGGGGGTGTTATATGCAAATTTCTTTAAAGTGCTCTCTACCCCGGCGTTGGCGACGAACCTCGTCCAGGTGCTAGACTTGGAGAGGATATCCAATCCAAATCCAAATCCTCCCCCTTTCGGGTTCAACCTGGCTAGTACCGTGTAGATAATCAAATCACGACAACTTGTGGGATACCCCAGGCCTAGGCATATCCGAACGCCACCAAAGCGTCTCTCACGGTGTCCTTCGTAACTACGGAACAATACATATCAAAGCTCTCAAGGCCAAAACCAATATCATATCAAAATGTGCCGAAATCAGGTTCATAAACCAATGCAACATATAGCATAAAATGGCACATTATACATTTCAACCACATGGATGCATAATTTCATAATTCAATACAGTTTTTGGACACTCCAACGATTCACAAAAGTCAATTTTAAAACCAGTCAAAACATTTCCAACATACGACAAATCATGCTCATTATCAAAATGTTGTAAAACAGGATTTACATATTAAACAAAAGCATTGAAATAAATCCCACTCACCGTTTTGGGGAAGGTAGCGCACTCCCCAATGACACCAAAATACGTAAAACAAGGCGCCCCTCAATCGAGTCACCAAGAAAGCCAACCTAATCAAGTCATCACGATTTTCATCAATTTTCGACTATTTCAGGGTTTATCGTTTTTCTTAATTTCGTACGAACCCTAAATTCCTCAATTTATAAACAAATCAACTAATGCTACCTAATTTGACAAAGTTTATTCAAGGGTTGAAGAGATTTCATTTCTCTCACCTAGGATTCTTCGGATCTCGAATTTAGCTTTCGTTCGCCCGTTGGTTTGGTCTAAAACCTGAATGTTTCCAAATTTGAAACAATTGCGAACAATTTAAGTCCTAAGTCCAATACTAAAGAATTTCGAAACCCAAGTGCGAAAATCGAAACTTAGAGTCATTTACCTTCGCAGAGGCTCACGGACTGTCACGGGCCGTCGCGGGCTGGGGGCCGCGGGCCGGGTGGGCCTACGGGCTTGATGGGTCTGGTGGGCCGCGGGCCAGACTGGGCCGCGTGCTGGACTGGGCCGCAGTGACTAGGGTCGCGCTCGCGAGCTGGATCGAGCACTCGCGCAGTGGGTCGCACGCTGGAGCGCTTGCGCTCGTGCTGGAGGTATGCAGGGGCTCGGGCAGAGGCGCGTAAGGGTGCGCTGGGGTCGCGCTCTGGGTGTCGTGCGCTGCTCGTGCGCTGATCGAGCGCTGCTCGAGCGCTGCTCGCGCGCTGCTCTCGCGCTGGTCGCGGGCTGCTCGCGCTGGGCTGGCGCTGGGCTGGCGCTGGGCTGGCGCTGGGCTCGCGCGCTGGTCTCGCGCGCTGGAGGGCGCTCGCTGTGGTGCAGCGCTCGCTGTGGTGCAGCGATCGCGCTCGGCGGAGGACGGCAGCGGGAGAGAGAGAGGCGCGGCGGCGGGGGATCGGGAGAAGAGAGAAGAAAAAAGGAGAGAGGGAGAGAGAGAGGGAAAGAGAGAGAGAGAATGGAAAGTAATTAGGGCTTTAAGCCCTAATTTTAAATATCCCATCCTTTTTTTTTTTTTTTTTTTTTTTTTTTTTCTGCTGGGTATTACAGATATCACTTACGACTTGTGATATTGTCTCTGAAATGCTCTCTCTGAGATCTCTGGGTAAACTTTTGTATATAGACTAAGTCCCATATCTACACAATGTTAGAAAAATCTGACATATGTCATTTTAAGAGATGAGGGAATAACATTGTGGCACGTGTTTCATACCATGTGTGATAAGACGACCATGGGACAGTGGGAGCTATTATATGAGACGATAATTTGATCATAATTCCCGTTCCCACTGTGTGAGACCTGAAATACATTGGGTGAGATCTCTTGTACGCTTATTACTTTCAACTGTTTAGAAGTTTTGGTTCAGTATTGTTATTTTAGTCTATTTACCTATGTCCCGAAAGATAAATTGAGATTTAAAGGATAAGTCTAGGAAAGCAACTAAATTGAAACTGATAGATTTGAGTTTAAAAAAAGGAAAACCAATCGATATTATATGATGATGTTGTATTCACAAGTCGACCTATTATATTAATCCGTATTGAAATTCAAATATATTTGTGAATATATAGTTGAGCGAATGATTAGGGATCACTTTCGATGAGGAAAGTGGCTCGATCGATGTAATTGTATTGGATCTGGGGTACAATGAGTTTTTTTTATACTAACGATGGCTTCTCGGTCATTCTAATAAGTGTATTGAGAAGTCTTTGCTTGTTGGTATACTCACCTATCGCACGACGTCCAATCCTGTATGAAAGTTCAAGAGGGTGATGCGATAGATCGAATGAATTGCGATCTTGTGACGGATGTAAAATACCCTCGTGTGCAAAAAGAAGATATTGGTTTGTATGCCCATTGAGAGGTACTATTGAGATTGGAGATAATGTGTTAACTTTCATTATCTCCACAACTCCCACATTAACCACCCATTAATCAATATATTGGTAACTCCTTAATTAATCTCTAGTGTGTGCCCTACGTGAGAAACTTACTCTCTCCAATAGAGAATTGTCGCTAGAGTTACAGGATGAGAGAATCTCTCTAGAGAGAGAGACATATTGAGGGATTGGGAATTTTCGCATAGAAATATCTCCCTCGTCAAAGGATTCACCGGACTTAAGACTTGAGGCGTCGTGATATTGTGATGGTGGTTCGATCACATGATCACCAATCCCGACCGTGTAATCCGTTCGAGGAATTTTGCGACTCAGTCGGATTTTTGGAGACCCTACACGTTGAAGTATTTATCCCGAAAACTCTGATCTATTTACTATACTTCCGCATGCATATACTGTGTCAATTAAATCCAAGAGGAGAATTTCGCTCTGTTTCCAAGTTCCAGCTACTCCAAAAGGAGCTTGCAACTGGCGCATTTTATTAAGCAGTCTCCATAAAATCAAGATCATTTTAAAATTTTCTTGCAAATGTACCTGTTGGGATTTAAAAAAATTTGGACACAATTTATCTTAATAGACCAATTAAAAAAAAAAAAAAAAACCCCTTGAATTTACTGTATTTCGTTGTATACACCTTGAAATTAGTGTGCATTTACATCACTTATAGATATCCACGTATTTGTGTCTCTGTTGCCTTAACTGTAAGACATTAATGTCTCTGTTAACAATATAAAAAGTACAGACCACAATTATACTGCATTTCTTAACTACAAGAGGGTTTCAGTTGGATAACATATAAAGATATACAATCTTTTCACCAAAAAAAAAAGATATACAATCTTAAGCTCATTAAAGTTTCCACTAGGAAATTGTTTTTATGAAAGTAATTTGATAGCAAGTGTGTTAAGAAGCTTCTGTTTTAGTGCTAGGAACTTTATCTATAATTCATTCTTCACGGAAAATTTTGGTTTTCAGATTTAATGTATAAGCTTGTAAAAAATTTCATGTTAGTCAATATGATAAATTTGCAAACATCAGTTTTGGTTTACCTAGTCGAATTTTAGTGCAAAGAATCCATCTAGGAGAAAGCACAGTCATAAGCTCCAATAAATACTAGATGTTCCTCTCTGTGCCTCAATAAATACTACTGTCGTGTCTACAGGCTTTGAGTGCATTGTTTTGCCCTATATATTGACATCTATAACATTATCGTTAGTTGTTTGTAGGTTGGTGATCCCCTTGAGAAAGCTGCACTTAAAGGCATTGATTGGACCTGTAAATCTGATGAGAAGGCTATGCCAAAAAAGTAAGCTGTATTATTTGTCAGGATTAGTTGGTTATTACCTGGCTAACCAGAATGCTTGTATATTGTCATTTCTGATAAAATCAGTTTGTTATGCTATTGCTAGTGCCATTACCCCTTTTCTCATGCATTTTACTAAATTGTATAAGGTGCTTGTCTACTTATATGTTCTTCTGATAGGATATTTCAGGTGCTTGCAAATAATCCCTCTAATAAGGAATTATTGTTGATCACATTGAGCATGTGTTAACCTTGAATTTAGATGTTGGAAGGCTTAATCTTGTTAATCATAGCCTTAAGGGACATAGCCTATGGCCGGCTATTTATGTATTAGTTGGACTAGAAAAATAATGTATGGTCAAAGTGAAGAGCCTGCTTGAAATTATTTTGGCATGCTGATGTATGACTCGACAAGTAATGACCTTGATAATCTCATTCTTTGACATTGTTGTTGACCCTACGTGCTGCCCTGAATCAGCGGGCTGCAAGTAGGACGGTGTATAAGGCTCATATCTGCACCATCGAGGTGAATGTGCTGAGGTTGAATGCTGAATGTGGATAATATGAAATTGGAAAGTGATACAAGTTAAAGGCAATGAGATAGAAGACGATGTCTTAAGATATTTTAGTGTTCGTAACCTTGTCTCGACCTTGATGGCCAAAAGCTTCAACTGTGGGCAACCAACATTGATACTAGCTGGCTTACTAACAAGTGCAGCACCCTCAGCATTGGTAAAGTATGAAGCCGTAGATTGAAGAAGTGGAGTCTATATGATTTCACTGCGTGAGAAAATCCTTGCTGGTCAATCTTCTGAGTGTGTGTGTGTGTGTGTGTTTGGGCGCCCGTGTGCAAAGCTTTGTCTAAGAGCTTCATCACAACTCCGACTGACCTGGGAATATTTTTTTTTTTGGGGGGGTTAAATCTTAGAAATGATCTTTGCTGCAAATTCTGCATCCCCCTTCATAACTCCTATATGAATCTTTTAAAATGCAAAGGAAGAAAACCTATTTAATTCTGAAAGGGTTAAGCCTAGTTTTGCCCTTGAACTTTAGCTAAAGTCTGAATTGGCCCTTCAAAATCTTGTAAATTAGTGGATCAAACCCTTTGGCTTAAGGGTTAAACCGTGTTGACATGACTGTTAACCCTTTGCTTGGTTGGATTCTAACTGCGACATTAGATGATGTGGCAAAATATTAAGCTTTTGACAGTGGAAAAAGCAATTATTGCTGCTCTCTCTCTCTCTCTCTCCCTCCCCCCCCCCCCGCCCCTTTCGTTAATTTAAGCTCTCTCTCTCTCTCTCTCTCTCTCTCTCTCTCTCTCTCCCGCCCCCCCCCCCCCGCCTTCCTTAATTTAAAAAAGCAAAAAAGGGGGAAAAAAGTAAAATCTTTCTTTCTCACTGTTCATTATCTTCTCCTCTCTTCTCAATTGATTGATGGAAGGACTATAGTTCAAGAAATTTATTCTACTGTCCCACCAGAAAGTTATCGTAGAAAAGGAAAATGAATTATATTATATATGAGGAATGAAACTTTTCTGTTTCCCTGGTCTGGTTTTCACAAAGAAGTCCCCTGCTCTCTATCATAAAGATTTTTTCTTCCTTCACGTGTTATTATCTGTATGGTAAGGTCTAGCGCTTTGTTGTGGTAGGCCATTTCTATGCAAAAACAAAAAGAATTTAATAATGGGTATCAAAAGGGAAAAGAGAAAAAGAAGCTTGTTGCGATCAGAATAGGAATTGCAGGTACTATCATTGCTTACAATCTTCGGTCCCATTCATGTTCTCCTCGGCCTGTCTGACTCGGTCTCTACTTCTCCCGATCTCTCTCTCTAAACCTTGTTTTTTATTGATCAATTTTAATCATTCTAAACACCCCTCAGTATATTTCAATCTATAAAACCTTGCATAGATGTAATGGTAGAAAAGGTTGCAAGATTTATAAAACTACTACTGTTTGCTGGTGATTACAAACTAATGGTTCTGGTGCCAGGGATGGCACCTATCTATCATTTATGCAACAAAATCCAAATTGAAACACTAACCTACGTCCAAATATTCAAAGGTTAACGGCGGCATCAGCAATGTTAAATCCTTGAGTTATAGAACTGTCTGATTCACTTATTTAGAAGTGCTTTGTGTTACAGATACGGTTGCATCATCTCTTGCATAATTTCTTGTTAGAGAGACTGTTGACCTTCTTACTGATCATATGTATGTGGGCATTTTAATTTTGTTGGTGCAGTTGTGCTATTTTATGCAGCATCAAATATGTAAGCTATTAGTTTATTGACCTTTTCAACTTGTAGCGGAGGTGGCAATGCTGTGGAAATTGTCCAAAGACACCATTTTGCATCTCATTTAAAACGAATGGCTGTTGTTGTTCGTGTTCAGGAGAAGTTCTTTGTTTTTGTGAAGGTCTCTTTTTTTATATTATATCAATCGGTATCCGAAACTATGCATCGACTAATCCAGTTCGAGACTTATAGTGACCCATTTAGAGGGTTACCCTTCCAACGTAATCGACTTCATGCCAAAGTCACGTGTTGAATTTGGGATCTTGATTAAGGAACCTAATGTCACATCCCACTAGACCAACTGACCATCGTGAAGGTCTCTCTTTCTCTCACTCTCTCTTTCTCTCTCTCACTCTCTCTTTCTCTCTCTCTCTCTCTCCATTAGTTTGTTCCTATGCACTTTTTTCTTATTATTATTGCTTTTCTATAATGGGAGTGAGAAAAGCCTACGGTAAGGTCTGTTCTAAGTGTCATTATGGGACTGCCTCGTATACGATCTATTCTGCATAAGTTTAAGGTTTCGAATGTAAAAGTGTAGAATATGAGCATTGTTGTTTTTGGAGAAAAAAAGAGAGGTGAGGAAATCGGGGAGAGAGATTGGGAGAAAGTGAGATACCTAATCTAGTAGTCTCTAATTGTATATATACTTAAATACTGGAGTTCAAAAGGATAAGAATATCCTTTACCCTGATTCATTAACACTCACCCTCAATCTAGGGCATATATATATCATATGTGCCCACCTTGTCAAATATACCTCACTCTTGAATCAATTAAAGGTTTAGTAAACAAATCAACAAGCTGATCAAATGACCTCGCTGATTGTGTATAAAGAATCCTTTGTTCAATCTTTTATTGAATTTCATAACAATCTATCTCAACGTGTTTTGTTCTTTGATGAAACACAGGATTGGATGTAATATGTATTGCTTCCCGATTATCACAAAAAAGTGTCATAGAATTTGGTTCCCGATTGGATGTAATATATACCTCACAGCAGTTGATCCGGAAACAATTGTATATTTCTTACTTCTCCAAGACACCAAGTTGCCTCAACAAACGCACAATATCCAGGAGTGGATCTTTTATCCTCAGGAGATCCTTCCCAAACCTGCATCTTTGTATCCAACAAATTGAAGACGCAGTTGATTCTTTTAAACTATGTCCTGGAGCTCTTTTAAGATATCTCAAGATACATATGATAGCATCCTAGTGACTAGTTCTTGGAGATTCTAGGAATCAGCTAACAATACTTAGTGCATAGGTTATATCCGGTCGTATGACTGTCAAATAATTTAGTTTGTCAACTAATCTTCGATATTGGCCAGGATCAGCCAATAGTTCACCATTTTCACTTACCAATTTCGTGTTAGGATCCATAAGAGAGTCTAAAGGCTTAGTGCCAAGCATACCTGTCTCAGGTAGTAAGTCAAGCACATATTTCATTTGTGATAATGAAATTCCTTCACGTAATCTGGCAACCACATTACCCAAGAAATGTTTCAGCTCACCAAAGTATTTGGTTTGAAATCTGATATGAAGAAACAACTTCAGTTCCTGTATTCCTTCATCATCTCTTGCGATAACAATATCATCCACATACACAGTCAATAAGACTTTCCCTACACCTGCACATGTACTTCGATAGAAGATTGAATGATCATATACACATCTTTGGAGACCAAACTCAATAACAACTTCACTAAACCTCCCAAACCATGCTCGAGGAGATCGTTTAAGTCCATATAAAGATTTCTTTAATCGACACACTAACCCAGACTCCCCTGAGTAACAAGCCTAGGTGGTTGCTCCATATAGACTTCTTCATGTAGATCGCCATGCAAGAAAGCATTCTTAATATTAAGATGATACAATGGCAGCCAAGGAGATAAATAAACAGAGTGAAGTAAGCTTGGCAACTTGGGAAAATGTCTCACAGTAATCAACCCCATAAACTTTAGTATATCCTTTGGCAACTAAAAGAGCCTATTAACCAATCAACTAGGCCATCAGGATTAACCTTCTCTATAACAACTGATTTACCAGCAGGGAGTTTCACAAGATCCCAAGTACCATTATGCCATAAAGCATGCATTTCTTCTTCCATTGCACCTCTCCAACCCGAGTGAGATAGGGCTTCAAAGATAGATTTAGGAACAGAAACAGAAGATAGTGAAGAAATAAGGACTAGTATGAAGGTGATAATCCTTGACAAAAAACAAAGTTTGATATGGGATGAGCAGTGCAAGTATGCTTATCCTTTCAAAGATAGGCAAATGCAAATCAAGTGCAGGACATCAGGTAAGGAGTCCGAAGGAGAAGGGACAGATTCTACTGGTTCAGATGCCTTTTTGTGATACCGTTTTTGAAAATAAGTCTACAAGTTAGGAGGAGATAACCAGCTGGGTAGACAAGATGGAGGATTGCCTAAGTCATTGGAGGCATTAGAAGTAGGAATGAAACTAGGAATTGGAAGTGAAAAAGATTCAGTGAGATCAAAAAACTTGTGGGACTCACTATAATATGGAGTGCTTTCAAAGAAGGTGACATCTGCACAAGTAAAGAATTCATTTAAGGGTGGATAATAACAACGAGAACCCTTTTGAGTGGTGAGAGTATCCTAAAATAAATGCATTTGATTGAATGAGGATCAAACTTGCCACCCCCTAGAGAAAGTTGATGAACAAATTAGACACAACCACATATTCATGGTGTTAAAAAAAAAAAAAAAAGTTGACTCATGAGAAAAGAGCAAAGAATGAGGGGATTTGACCATGACGCATAGAGGAAGGCAACCTATTAATCAAATAACAAGTTGTAAGAACAGCATCGCTCCAAAACACCTTAGGAACATTCATTTGAAACATAAGACACCGAGTAATCTCTAAAAGATGTCTATTTTTCCATTCTATCACTCCATGGGATGCAAGAATAGGACAATTGGTGAAGAATACCTTGGTTGGTTATGAAAGTGCGAAAGGGAGCAAAAAAATATTCTTTGGCATTATCATTGCAAATTATGCAAATGAAAGGTTAAATTGAGTTCTAATTTCAATATAAAAGACACAAAAATTATGATACAGTTCAGAACATTCTTTCATTAAATAGAGTCATGTTTCACAAGAGTAGTCATCAGCACCAAAAAAAAAAAAAAACAGAGTCATCAACAAAGGTAACAAATAACAAACCTTAATTTTGTTGTAACATGACTTGGACGCAACACATCTGAATGAACTAATATAAAAGGAGCCGAAGCTCATTTATTGACTCAGGAAGCAAATGAAACATGATGATGCTTTCCCAATTGAACAGGACTCATAGTTTAAAGATGATAAATGACTCGAACTAGGAACAAATTGCTGCAACTTTTTCAAGGATGGATGACCAAGATGATAGTGGATCTCCATTGGAGAAACAGAAACTGAACATGTTGTAGGTACCAGCAATGGATCAAAATAATAAAGGCCATTGATTCATGACCTCCTTCAATCGTCTTCCTTGTCCTCAAGTCCTGAATAACAGCCAAATTAGATAGGAAGTGACAAAACAATTTATACTCTTAGTTAATTTGCTGATAGAGATTAGACTAAAAGGAATCTGTGGAATATACAAAACAAAGGATAAAGAAAACAATGGACTAGGTTGAGCAGTTCCCACACAACTAACAGGGGTGGTGGATCCATTTGCTAAGGTCAAAGTGGGTAAAAGATTTGAAAATAAAATATTAGAGAAAAAAGAAGGTGTACCTGACATATGATCACTAGCAGCAGAGTCAAGAACCCAAGGTTTTGAAGAGGAGACATTAGAAGACAAACAAACCATAGGATTACCAGTTTGAGCTAGAGAAGCTGTTTGAGAACAAAGTTGTTGTGCAGATTGATACTAAAGAAATTTAGAATACTTTTCTGCTGACAAATGAACAGTGGGAGTATGAGGACCAAATGAATTGGTTCTTGTTGTATTGGCTACATTGGCAACAAAATTTTGTTTTTCATGTAGGTCCCAACATTGATCTTTGGTATGACGTTCTAGGCCACAATGAAACACTTTCGAGTGCCACGATCTCCTCGTTCTCCTCTACCACCACGGTATCCTCTGCCACCATGAAAACCTCTACTACCATTAAATTGAGCATCCCTATTGAGATTTTGTGTAGCCAATGCCACCTTGTCACTGGTTGGACTTCTTTGTGTGACTAAGGCTCATCGTTTGAGACGGAGCAAAGAACTCGAGAATATGCCTCAGCTCAGCAAGACTAGGAAGTTCGGCACCTCTTACGATCTATGACATGACAGAATCATACTCAAAGGGTGAACCAGACAAGAATTTCAACACACATTTCTTCTCGCTGTTTTGGCATTTGCCGAATATCAGAGGTGATGGGAACAAATGCTATTTAACTCATGAATTCGCTTCAATTCAGCAAAATAGTTTGTAATAGATCTGCCCCTCTTTTTAATCTCAAAAGACTAAGTGTTATGTCATACGTACGAGTGATATTGCTAGTATATAACTGTTGGTAAATGATGCCCAAGGGGCTTTTACCGAACTGTAAAAAAGTCATTTTTAAATTTAAATTTTGAATTTGAGAGATAATGGGTAACCACTCATTATCTCAACTCGTTTAAACTTTTCTCCCCAACTTAATCACACGTGAGTTTGTGTTTGTGCCTACATATTTTTTATTCAATTGTTTGTGCCTACATATTTTTTATTCAATTGTGTGAATCAAAAAAAACACATAAGAAGAAAAAGAACATTCAAAGGGGAGAATTTTTTCTTTGAGAGAAAGACACATTTTGAGGGTTTAAGAAAATTCCAAGAATGGAATTATCGTGTTACTTTCATTATCGGATTTGAGAGTTGCGGCGTCGTGATATTGTAGTGATAGTTCGTAACATAATTATCATCCCGATTGTGAAAACGTTCGAAAAAAGTATCGTGATTTTTCAAATTGCTGCATTTTAATTCACCGAGATAACTCTAAATTTTATTCTTTTTATTATTCCAAAAAATTCCACTATACTTCCGCTTGTGCGTATGTGTATTAAAATTCCAACATTGGAATTAGAGTTCATGTTGGTTTTATTAAAAAATTTTCAGAATTTTTTGGATATATAAATATAGGGTTAAAAATTTAGGGTTCGGATCACGGATAAGTTTGGTGAATCTGATTATACCATGATCTTACCCATATTACTTAGATAACAAATATATTTTTTCAGAATTTTTGGAATATGTCTTGGCCATTAAATTTAAAGCCAAAGTTTTCGACTCTAATACTACTCAAAACTTAAAACCCTAGATCTGTCCATTTAGAGGGATGACTCTATTGGAGAAGGGTATTACGAGACAGTTGATTGTTTCTGTTACTCCTCAGCAGAACGGAGTAGCCGAAAGAATGAATATGACTCTATTGAAGATTGTGAGATCTATGATGACGCAAATTAACTTGGCTATCTCTTATTAGGGAGATGTATTGTTGACTGCTACCTACATTCTTAACCGTGTTCCAACTAAATCCGTAGTCAGTACCCCATAAGAGCTTTGGACAGGGAGGCCGCCTGACCTTAGCCATTTGAGACCATGGGGTTGTGCCCCATACGTTCACGATTCCTCGCACTCACACGAGAAGTTAGGCCCGTGAGGAAAGAGGTATATTTTCATAAGATATTTTGAACATTTCAAGGGACATGTGTTCCTAGGTGAACGTATGGACGGCACGGTCTCTGAAATCGAATCTCGTGATACTATGTTCCTGAAAAATGATTTCTCTAAGAGAGGTGAAATTGATCAGGACTTCACCTTTTATGAGATGGGTGAGCCTAACGGCTCAGTTGAGCCCAACGGTGAGACTCAAGAACCTGTTATGGATCTTGGTTCTAGTCGGAGTAGCTCATCTAGAGGTGAGGAGGATCCCCCTCTTCGTAGGAGTAGTCGGGGAAATATACCCCTACGTCATTTTTCGATCGAGGATGAGATCCTTATCGTGAGTCCCGAGGATGATGAGGAGCCCCAAACTCTTCAGGAGGCTCTCGAGAGTCTTGTGAAGGACCAATGGTTAAAGACCATGCATCAGGAGATGGAATCTATGAGAGTCAACGGGGTTTAGGATCTAGTTGACTTACCTGAGGATAGAAAGGTTATTAGGAACAAGTGGGTTTTCAAAAACAAAAAAAAAAAAACCAACAGATCGATAGAGAGATACAAAACCCGTCTAATAGCCAAGAGTTACACACAGACAAAGGGCATTGACTATGAGGAGACTTTCTCCCCTGTAGTCAAATTTATATTGATCCGTCGACTCTTGGCGATTGTCCCAAGCATGGATCTAGAACTATATCATATGGATGTAAAGACCGCTTTCCTTAATGGAAATTTGGATGAGGAAATCTATATGAAGCAGCTCTCAAGGTTTATTCTAGTAGGTCATGAGGTTAAAATCTGTCGACTTTGGAAGTCGATATATGGTCTAAAACAGTCATCCAGGCGTTGGTACCTAAGATTTCATCAGAAGATGATATCTTATGGTTTCACTATGATTGAGGAGAATCATTATGTCTATCTGATACGATCTGACAACTCTTTTATGATTCTATCCCTATATGTAGATGATGTAACGCCGACTCTGTGATGTTATATTTTTGTACAAGAAATTTTATTTATTTATATTGATTTTTGAGTTTGGGGTATTTAAATGAAATTTATGGTATATTTAAAATTATTGTCGTATCTGTGAAAATTTAGGTAAAAATGTATATATATATATATATATATATATATATATATATATTTATAAATAATAATAAAAAAAAAAGAAAAGAGAAGAAAAGAAAAAAAAAGCAAAAACAAAAAGAAAAAAAAACAAAAAGAAAAAGAATTAAGGCTTAAAGCTCTAATTCTCCCTTTTCCTCTCTTTCTCTCTCTCTCTCTCACTCTCTTCCTCTCTCTCTCACTCCGTCTCTTCCTCTCCCGCAGCCACCGCCCACCGCCTCGCCTTCCTCCTGCGATCGCCGCCGCTGCAACGCCCTCCCGCGACTACGGCTCCTCCGCTGAGCGCGATCTGCTACCAGCGCTCAACAGCGTGAGCACGCGACTGTCCGAGTGCTCCACAACCGAGTGCGCGCCTGCTCGGGAGCACACCTGCACACAACCGAGCACTCCAGCCCAAAGTACGCGAGCCCAGTGCACGATCCCAGCACGACCGCGAGCACACCAGCGCGTGACAGCGCGAGAGCGCAGAGCACTGCACGCTCTCCCAAGTGCGAGCGCGCACTGCGCAAGCACTAGCGCACCCCTGCGTGCCTCTGCACGCTCCTGCACGAGTACCGGCTCACCCCTGTGCGCCTCTGCACGCTCCTACACGAGCGTCAGCGCACCCCTACACGAGTGTCAATGCACCCCTACACGAGTGCCAGCGCACCCCTACACGAGTGTCAGCGCGCCCCAGCACGAGCTCCCCTATGCCAGCGCGCCCTCCAGCGCGACCCTCTACACGAGCATAGCACGCTCAAGCGCACGATCCACTGCTCAAGCGCGCTCCAGCACGAGCGTGAGTGCTCCAGCGCGCGACCCATTGAGCTAGCGCGCGACCCACTGCGCGAACGCGCGATCCTCTCGCGAGCGCGCGCCTCAACCCGCGAAGCCCACTACTGACCCATGAAACCCACTGCTGACCCACGAGCCCACTACGGCCCGTGAAGCCCATTGCGGCCAGCAAGCTGGGCTGCTGACCTACGAGCCCACCTGCGGGCTAGCCCGCCAGCCCATCGGCCTACGAGCCCGCGACCGGCTTTCTCCTTTGAGAGCCATCTGTCATTCTCGCAGAAATCCTTCACTGTAGGTAACTGCTGTGTTAGATGTGGTTTTGTATTAGAAATTGATTTAATCGCTAACGTGATTTCAAAATTTAAAATGTTATAGGTTTCAAATTAATCTGACGGGCGAACGAAAGCTAAGTTTGAGATTCGAGTAAATTTAGGTGAGGGAAATGAAATTATTTCCATACTTCAATTTAATTTGGTCGAATTTAGGTTGAATCTAGAATCGGAAGTTATATATATGTTGTTGTGGCTTAAAATCTATATTTAAGTCCTAAGAACATGTGGTTAAATATGCATAAATTATGGTGTATATTTATAAGTTGAAAAATTTAGGGTTTGTACGAACTTAAGAAAAATGATAAACCCTGACAATAGTCAAAATTTTGATGAAAATCGTGATGATTTGATTAGGTTGGCTTTTTTAGTGATTCGATTGGGGGAGTTTTGATTCTACATGTTGTGGTTTTATTGGGGAGTGCGCTATCCTTCCCAAATCTATAAGTGAGATCTATTTCAATACTTTTGTTTAATGTATAAACCCTATTTTAAAATATTTGATAAATGAGCATAATTTATAGCGTGTTTGAAATGTTTTGGCTGGTTTTGAAATTGATTTTTGTGAACCGATGAAGTGTCCAAAACTATGTTGAAATATTAAAATTATGCATACATGTGGTTGAAATGTATAATGTGTCATTTTATACTATATGTTCCATTTAGTTTGTGAACCTGATTTCGGCATATTTTGATATGATTTTGGATTTGGTTTTGAGCATTTTGGTATGTATTGTTCCGTAACTACGAAGGATACCGTGAGAGACGCTTTAGTGGCGTCCGGATATGCCTAGGCCTGGGGTATCCCATGAGTTGTCGTGATTTTTATTAACGACACGGTACTAATCGGGTTAAACCCGAAAGGGGGAGGATTTGGATACTCTCTCCAAGTCTAGCACCTGGACGAGGTTCGTCGCCAACGCTGGGGTAAAGAGCACTTTAAATAAACTTACATATAATACCCCCGGTGCACCTGTCATAGGTCGCGGTAGACCTCTGCCAGGACATTTTCAGCTGGCAGCTTTATGATTTTAGTGACAGTGTTTTGGATGTATATTTGACTCGAAAATGCGTGCTAATGATATATTGTTGAAATGAAAAGTATGATGATTTGAAATATGATTCGTATACTTATGTTTTGACACTCCAGTTTCACACTTTATATTTGACGATTGCATTAACCCACTCACTCAATCACTATGTGATTGGTTGATTTTGGAGAGACCGGGATGGCCATTTGATTATTTTACAGAATGGTTGTGATTTATACAGCATTAAGTGTAATTGGGAGTCTTCCGAAATATGGGGAGATTCTTCCCGATTTTCTGTAAAAATACAGCCGGTATTCAGGACAACGGACGACTGTTCACGATCCCGGTCCGGGGCGTGACAGTTGGATTGGTATCAAAGCCTAGGTTGAGAGCTATGTAGGAAGAGAGTCTTGAAAACATTCCCGAGTGTGTTGTGTTTAAAGTACTCAATGCATGAGAGTTTCATACAGTCATGAAATCCCAGTAAGTGATCATAGGTATATGAGTTCATCTATTTTAAGGGGTTAGATACAGTTGTATCTAACCTAACATGCTATATTTTTCCCCTATTTAAGTAAAAATATCATTCTTTTGTAAAGGTAGTCATGCTGTGACTAGTCTAAAATTCTTGAACCATGCTTATTCTTTGAACGATACCCAATAATGATCTTTTTCTTGCAGAAGTAT
Organism: Dillenia suffruticosa; assembly: GCA_033439265.1. Lineage (NCBI taxonomy): Eukaryota > Viridiplantae > Streptophyta > Magnoliopsida > Dilleniales > Dilleniaceae > Dillenia > Dillenia suffruticosa. The sequence goes on from JAVTVX010000027.1 coordinate 9,804,775, forward strand.
GACGACCCGACAGAGCACCCGTTTTGCCACACCAGAGGAATTAGACAAGCCCGAGGATCGTTCCTCGACTTGCATGCCACCACCGACACCTACTCAGCCAGCTGCTCAGGCTGAGACTCCCGTACCCACACTCGACGCCTTTTGGCAGGTGTACGACGCTTCGCATGGGGTCCAGATTCCGCCCCCACCACCTCCTACAGCGGCGCCTGCACCTACAGCAGCACCAGTTCCTTCGGCACTGGTTCCACCACTGGTGGCCGGTCCTTCTACTTTGTTCGAGCCGAGTAAGACCACATCGGCTGCTCTTAGATAGGTACATGAGTTAAGTCAGTTGGTTAAGGAGGTTCATCAACTGGGATGCACTGATTTCACGAGGCTTGGTGATGTTACGGCAGCCAAGCATTGGATTAATCACACCCGCAGGATTTTGACCGATCTGGGGATTGGAGAGGAGCTCTGCCTGAAAGTGACACAGCGATTATTAGAAGGAGAGGCCCTCTTATGGTGGGAGGTCCTCACTAATGAGGCGACAGAGCCACTGCGGTGGGACAACTTCCTTCGGGAGTTTGACCGCAGATTCTTCCCACTCTACCAGCAGGACCGGATGAGGTCAGAGTTGGGACGGCTTACACAGGGGTCCAGATCTGTCTCGGAGTATGAGGCAGATATGCGGAGACTTGCCGTATTTGTACCGGATCTGGCCACGCCTCAGTATTTGCGCTTCAAATTCGAGGACAGTCTTAGCCTCAGCATAAAGAGGTATATGAGTGTTACTCCACAATTTATACTGGCCGAGGTGATAGACTTTGCTCACCGCGTGGAGGCTTTGGTCCACGCAGAGGCTAGGCAGAGAGAGCAGAGAGCAGAAAAGAAAGAAAGAGAAGTCTCATTTTGTGTAGAACTCCAAGAGGGGCAAGGGATCCAGTTCGTACGGAGACGGAATAAGATCTGGATTTTTTGAGCTGGGACGGGGACAGTACTCCCAGGGTTCAAACAGCCCGCTCCGACTCACCCTACACAGTATACTACTCAACGGCATCCTTATTGCCGCAAGTGCAATAGGTCCCATCCGATAAGAGCTTGTTCAGTAGCGGTCACTTGCTTCCATTCTGGGAAGCCGAAGCATATTAGGAATTCTTGCCCTGAGTTAGGACTCGGAGGACAGAGTTCACTGAGCCGCACTAGTAATCCTCGTATGAGATAGCAGGGGCAGCCTGCTTGGCCAGCATCTTCTACTCCCAGGGTGACCACTGGGAGTAACACAGTGCAGACCCGGGCATGACAATAGCCTAGGGCTCAGGCCCGGGTTTATGCCATGACGCAGGAGGACGCCCAGGCGAACCCCGACATCATCATGGGTACTCCTCCTTCTGATCCTGTAGAATAGGATCTCTATTCGTATTTCTACTTCTTTTGGGGATGTTAGCATTGTATCAGTCGTATAGGTATTTATGTTGTGTACCATTTTTGTCGACATGATACTACTCTGACATCTTTATACACTGAAGTTGTAGAAGCCTTAGAGGTTCAATTATTTTGACATATATATATATATACATATCAAGTTTGAAATTTTTCTAAATCTATGTGCATTTTGTTCAATGATAGGTACTCTACCTATCTTCAGAATAGATGCTCGCATCTTTATTGACACGGGGTCTAACTATTCATATGTGAGCGATAAATTTTTTCGATATTCTAACAGGCCGCTATCACCTTTGGATGAGGAGCTATTGGTCATCACTCTTCTGGGTGAGCAGATTGTGCGCGGCACAGTGTATAGAGAATATGAGATCAAAGTTGGGGATATAATGCTAAAGGAAGATCTAATCCCTCTCGCCATGACTAATTTTGATGCCATCTTAGGGATGGATTGACTACATATGCATCGGCTTCAGTTGACTGCTTTAAGAAGCAGATGGAGTTTCGAAGACTCAATCAACCAGTGTTGATTTTTTAGAGCGAGAGGCAGGTTATATCCCGCTATGTCATTTCAGTTTTGGAGGCTATACGCATAATTCGCCGTGGATGTGCGGCTTACCTGGCTCACATCATAGACACCACTGCTCAGGAACCGAGATTGGAGGATGTTCCAGTGGTACAGGACTTTCCTGATATTTTTCCCGAGAAGCTACCCAGATTACCACCGGTTCGGGAATTTGACTTTGAGATCGATTTAGCTCCGGGGACTAACCCTATCTCTATGCCGCCATACAGGATGGAACCGGCTGAGCTAAAAGAGCTCAAGGTCCAGCTGCAAGAGTTGTTGGGTAAGGGGTTTATGCATCCTAGCACATCACCTCAGGGTGCTCCAGTGCTGTTTATAAAGAAGAATGACGACTCATTGAGATTATATGTGAATTACAGGCAGCTTAATCGGGTGACTGTGAAGAACAAATATCCACTGCCTCGCATAGATGATTTGTTTGATCAATTGCAAGGTGCCCGAGTTTTCTCGAAAATTGATCTTCAATCGGGATATCATCAATTGCGGATTAGGAGTCAAGATGTGCCAAAGACAGCTTTCCGCACTCGATACGGGCACTACGAATTTCTAGTCATGCCGTTTGGACTGACTAATGCCCTCGCTGCATTCATGGACTTGATGAACAGAGTCTTTCACGACTATCTGGATCAGTTTGTCATAGTCTTCATAGACGATATACTAGTGTATTCGCGGAGTGACAATGATCATGTTTAGTATCTTCGCACTGTTTTACAGATCCTCCGCGATGAGCAGCTGTATGCCAAATTCACAAAATGTGAATTTTGGCTAAAACAGGTTGGATTTTTGGGGCATGTCGTTTCTGCAGAAGAGATTTTTGTTGATCCGTAGAAGGTCGATGCATTACGAGATGGGAGCAGCTGCAGACAGTGACTGAGATCAGGAGTTTTCTTGGTCTGGCCGGGTATTACCACAGATTTGTTGAGGGGTTTTCCTGGATAGCTGCTCCATTGTGTAGATTGACGCGAAAAGGTATCAAGTTTGTATGAACCGTTATGAGGCGAGTTTTAAGGAGCTCAAACAACGGTTGACTACAGCTCTGATTTTGATACTTCCCACCGGCAGTTGGGAGTACACAGTGTACAGTGATGCTAGCCGACAGGGATTGGGTTGTGTTTTGATGCAAAATGGTCGAGTGATCACCTACGCCTCTAGACAATTGAAGAAACATGAGGTAAATTATCCGACACATGATCTGGAGCTTGCGGCCATAGTCTTTGCATTGAAGATATGGCGTCATTACTTGTACGGGGTGACTTGCCGGGTGTATACTGATCACAAAAGTCTGAAATATTTATTCACCCAGTGAGAACTTAACCCGAGATAGAGGAGAGGTTGGAACTCCTCAAAGATTATGATCTTGTCATTGCTTACCATCCGGACAAAGCCAATGTGGTTGCTGATGCCTTGAGCCAAAAATCAGCTTTATCGTATCAGGAGAACAATACGGCATACCTCACTTATTTGATGGGACTCCGGGATTTAGGAGTCAGATTGGCTAGTGATGATCAAGACACTCTGCTAGCTAGGTTTGAGGTCAGGCCGACGCTGTTGGACCATATTAGGGAGATTCAGGGCACTGATATCGAGCTCTAGGCTCTTACTGAGAGAGCCTGTAGAGGTGATATAAATGATTTCAGAGTCCGTAGTGATGGACTTCTGACTCATCGAGATAGAGTGGTTGTACCCACCGATGAGGATCTCTGCAGGTCCATATTAGAGGAGGTACACTCCTCGGCCAATGCCTTGCACCTGGGTAGTACAAAGATGTATCGAACTATTCGGGACAGCTATTGGTGGCCAGGTATGAAGAAGGATATTGCGAAGTTTGTAACTAGATGTTTAGTCTGTCAGCAGGTGAAGGCTGAGCATCAGAGGCCAGCGGGTTTACTACTGCCTCTTCCATTCCTGAGTGGAAATAGGAGCATATTACTATGGACTTCTACACAGCATGATGCGATTTGGGTGATTGTCAATTGACTCACCAAATCTGCACATTTTATCCATATCCGCGGTGACTATTCCTTAGAGGCGTTGGCACGTCTCTACATTGATATCATAGTTCGGCTTCATAGGGTGCCCGTGTTGATTATTTCAAATAGGGACCCCAGGTTCACATCTAGGTTTTGGCCCAAGTTGCAGGAGGCATTGGGTATTAGATTGAATTTCAGTATAGCGTATCATCCTCAAGCGGACGGCCAGTCTGAGAGAACGATTCAAATGCTCGAGGATATGCTTCGGGCATGTGTCATTGATTTTCATGGTAGTTGGGATCGGCACCTTCCACTGGTCGAGTTCGCATATAATAATAGTTATCAAACCAGTATAGGGATGCCTCCGTATGAGGTACTGTATGGCAGGAAGTGCCGCACCCCGATATGTTGGGATGAGGTCGGAGAGCGACGTCTCAACAGCATTGAGTTGATTGAGCATACAAAGCACAAAGTTAAGGTCATCCGTGAGCGGATGAAAGCCGCCCAGGGCAGACAGAAGACGTATGCTGATCGTAGGCGGCGACCTCTTGAGTTTGCTACGGGAGATATGGTTTTCTTGAGGATATCTCCTTGAAAATGAGTTATACGATTCAAGCAGCGGGCCAAGTTGAGCCCCAGATATATTGGGTCCTTCCGTATCCTTGAGAGGGTCATGAGTGTGGCATACAGGTTAGAGCTACCGGATGAACTTTTCCATATTCACGATATTTTTTATGTCTCAGTACTCAGAAAGTACTTGGCCGATTCTTCTCATGTACTTGAGTCTCCACCTGTTGAGTTACAAGAGAACCTTAGTCTTCCAATTCAGCCTGTGGTTATTCTAGATCGGCATGTCAGAAAGCTGCAGAGCAAGGAAGTTACATTGGTAAGAGTTTTGTGGAGGAGTGATCAAGTCGAGGAGGAGACCTCGGAGCCCGAGGAGGCTATGAGGAGACAGTACCCCTATTTATTTGTTGTGAAAATTTGGGTAAAAATGAATATATATATATATATATATATAATAAAAAAAAGAGAAGAGAAGAAAAAACAAGCAAAAACAAAAAGAAAAGAAAACAAAAGGAAAAAGAAAAAGAACAAGAAGAAAAAGAAAAAGAATTAGGGCTTAAAGCCCTAATTCTCCCTTTTCCTCTCTCTCTCTCTCTCTCTCTCTCTCTCTCTCTCTCTCTCTTCCTCTCTCTCTCACTTCGTCTCTTCCTCTCCCACAGCCGTCGGCCACCGCCTCCCCTTCCTCCAACGATCGCCGCTGCTGCAATGCCCTCCACAGCGCGAGTGCGCGCCTGCTCGGGAGCACGCCTGCACACGACTGAGCACTCCAGCCCACAGTGCGCGAGCCCAGTGCGCGATCCCTGCACGACCGTGAGAGCGCAGAGCACTGCGCGCTCTCCCGAGCGCGAGCGCGCACTGCACGCCTCTGTACGCTTCTACACGAGCATTAGCGCGCCCCTACGCGCCTCTGCACACTCCTGCACGAGCGCCAACGCACCCCTGCACAGCACGGGCTCCCCTGCGCCAGCGCATCCTCCAACACGACCCTCTGCGCGCGCATAGCGTGCTCCAGTACACGATCTACTGCTCAAGCGTGCTCCAGCACGAGCACGAGCGCTCCAGCGCGCGACCCACTGAGTGAGCGCGATACCCACTGCGCGAGCGCTCGCCTCAGCCTGCGAAGCCCACTGCTAACCTGCGAAGCCCACTGCTGACCCGCGAGTCCACTGCGGCCCGTGAAGCCCATTACGGCCAGCAAGCCGGGCTGCTAACCCCCGAGCCCACGAGCGGGCCAGCCCGCCAGCCTATCGGCCCGCGAGCCCACGATGAGCCCGCGACGACCCGCGAGCCCGCGACCGACTTTCTCCTTTGAGAGCCATCTGCCATCCTCGCAGAAATCCTTTACTGCAGGTAACGGCTATGTTAAATGTGGTTTTATGTTAGAAATTGATTTAGTCGCTAATGTGATTTCAAAATTTAAAATGTTACAGGTTTCAAATTAATCTGACGGGCGAACGAAAGCTAGGTTTGAGATTCGAGTAAATCTAGGTGAGGGAAATGAAATTATTTCCATACTTCAATTTAATTTGGTCGAATTTAGGTTGAATCTAGAATCGGAAGTTATATATATGTTATTGTGGCTTAAAATCTATATTTAAGTTCTTAGAACATGTGGTTAAATGTGCAGAAATTATGGTGTATATTTATAAGTTGAAGAATTTAGGGTTTGTACAAACTTAAGGAAAATGATAAACCCTGACAATAGTCAAAATTTTGATGAAAATCTTGATAATTTGATTAGGTTGGCTTTCTTGGTGATTCGATTGAGGGGAGTTTTGATTCTACGTATTGTGGTTTTATTGGGGAGTGCGCTATCCTTCCCAAATCTGTGAGTGGGATTTATTTCAATGTTTTTGTTTAATGTGCAAATTCTGTTTTAAAATATTTGATAAATGAGCATAATTTATAGCGTGTTTGAAATGTTTTGGCTAGTTTTGAAATTGATTTTTGTGAACCGATGGAGTGTCCAAAACTATGTTGAAATATTGAAATTATGCATCCATGTGGTTGAAATGTATATTGTGTCATTTTATGCTATATGTTACATTTGGTTTGTGAACCTGATTTCGGCACATTTTGATACAATTTTGGATTTGGTCTTGAGGGCTTTGGTATGTATTGTTCCGTAGCTACGAAGGACACCGTGAGAGACACTTTGGTGGCGTCCGGATATGCCTAGGCCTAAGGTATCCCATGAGTTGTCGTGATTTTTATTAACGACAGGTACTAACCAGGTTGAACCCGAAAGGGAGAGGATTTGGATACTCTCTCCAAGTCTAGCACCTGGACGAGGTTCGTCGCCAACGCCGGAGTAAAGAGTACTTTAAATAAACTTACATATAATACCCCCGGTGCGCCTGTCATAGGTCGCGGTAGACCTCTGCCAGGACATTTTCAGTCGGCAGCTTTATGATTTTAGTGACAGTGTTTTGGATGCATATTTGACTTGAAAATGCGTGCTAATGATATATTGTTGAAATGAAAAGTATGATGATTTGAAATATGATTCGTATACTTATGATTTGACACTCCAGTTTCACACTTCATATTTGACGATTGCATTGACCCACTCACTCACTGAGTATTCTTCCCCAAGTACTCACCCCTCATTTCCCTTCTTCTTTCAGAGATAGTATTTGACAAGGAGCGTTGCTTTAGGACGCTTGGTATCATTGGGAGATCTGGTTTGGAGTTGAGAAGTCATTATATATTTCTGCTGCAAATTTGTATTGGTAATGTATATGCATTCTGAGGTCTATAGAAAACCATTGTGTAATTCTGGGATAACTGTATAAATATGGACATTTAAATTGTGGAACTCTCATGTCATTACATAACATTGCATTGAGGCATTTCTTATTCGTTGCGTATGTACTTGGGAATATGTTATGTCTTAGAAGTGTAGTCTAGGATCGTTTGGTGCCGCCTCTAAATCACAGGAGGGGCGACTGGCGACTGGCGGCTGTCAATGCCTTTGACGGGGGCATGGCAGTAGAGGTCAGTGGCTAGGTTGTTGGAAATTTTTATAGCCTTGCGTTATTCTGAATGTTGGCTGTGTGATTGGTTGATTTTGGAGAGGCCGGGATGGCCATTTGATTATTTTACAGGATAGTTGTGATTTATACAGGATTAAGTGTAATTGGGAGACCTCCGAAATATGGGGAGATTATATCCGATTTTCTATAAAAATACAGCCAGCATTCAGGATAACGGGCGGCTGTTTACGATCCCGATCCGAGACGTGACAGATGATATAATATTGATCAGGAACAATATTAAGTATCTGATGACAATCAAGGCATGGTTTTCATTGAGTTTCGACATGAAAGATATGGGTGAAACTGAGTTCATCCTTGGAGTTAAGATCCAGAGGGATCGTTCGAGACGAATGTTGGCTCTTTCACAAGAGATCTATATTAGGAAGATTCTCGAACGCTTTGGGATGAGTGATTGTAATCCCATAGATATTCCAATCGCTAAGTGTGATGACCTGAGTCTTGAGATGTGCCCAAAAACTCAGGAAAAAGTAAAGAAGATGAGCAAAATCCCTTATTCCAACGCAGTGGGAAATTTAATGTACAAAATGTTGTGTACACGACCAGACATATATAATGCAGTCTATCTTGTGAGTAGATATTAATCAAATCCTGGACTGGAGAGCAATGAAAAGGATTTTGAGATATATTAAGGGAACTGTGAGCTTCTCCTTGTGTTACAAAGGAGGAGATTTACGCCTTGTGGGATATTCATATACCAATTGCGGTAATGATCTGGATAAACGCAAATCGACATCAAATTTTGTCTTCTTGCTCAATGGTGGTGCCATTTCTTGAAGCAGCAAGAAGCAAACCTGTGTAACTCTATTTACGATGGAGGCTGAGTTCGTAGCTTACTCAATTACAGTTTAGGAGAGTGTTTGACTCCGAAAACTATTAGATGACTTAGGGGTTATGGTTGATAGTTGGAGACCAGTGATAATGTATTATGATAATGAGCCCGCTATCGCCTACACTCGAGACCCAGTATCATAGTAGTACCAAGCATATCGTCACCAGATATAACTTTGTAAGAGATATCATCAAGAAGGGTGAAGTGACTGTCAAATACATTTCGACACACAACATGGTGATTGACCTCCTTACCAAACACATTGCTAAAGACTCATTTATAGCGTATAGAGTGTCATTGGATTTGGGTATATTTTGATATTTCTCATTTGTAGCGAATTGACTATATGATACTTGTTACTTTTATATATATGATTTGGTGCATTATTCAGTAACACTTGCGTTATTATTTTTTTTCTTAAATAATACACTTGTTTTAGATCATATATGTTTTGATATGATAAAAGATATGTTAGACAAACGAGATCGACTCTCTCACACGAATAACCACATCCACCTCTAAGTGAACAGAGATGAGACGGTTTCTAATCGTAAGAGATATTGAGAGTGGTCCTATTAGAACATAAGTCACCATGTTATGTGTTCAGGATGAGATTATATGGAATATGATCGATATGGAAATACCCACATCCATGTTGTCTGTGAGTAACTAGATTTGAGATCTCGAATATCACTTGCGACAGTGATATTGTCTCTGAGACACTCTCTCTGAGATCTCTGGATAGAGTTTTATATATAGACCGAGTCCCGCATCTGCACAATACTAGAAAAATCTGACATATGCCCTTTTGAGAAATAAGGATTAATATTATGCACGCGTTTCATACCGCGTGTGATGAGACGATTATGAGATAGTGGGAACTATTATTTGAGACGATAGTGTAATTGTGATCCCCATTCCCACTGTATGAGACCCGAGATCTATTGGGTGGGATCTCTTGTACTCTTATTTCTTTCAGCTGTTTCTAGATATTTTGATTCAGTGTTATTATTTTAGTCTATTTACCTATGGTCCGGAAAATAAATTGAGATCTAAGGGACAGGTCTAGGAAAGCAGCTGAAATGAGACTGATAGACTCGAGTTTGGGAAAAGGAAGACCAATAGACATTATATCATTGTATAGTATTCACCGACCGGTCTGTTATGTTTATCTATGTTGGGATTCAACATAATAGTAAATACACAGTCGAACATTGATTGGGGATCACTTTCGATGAGCAAAGTGGCTCGATAGATGTAATTGTATTGAGTTTGGGGTATAGCGAATTCTTTTTGAGACTAACAGTGACTTCTCGATCATCCTGACAGATGTATCGAGAAGTCTTTGCTTGCATGTGTACTCGTAAGTCGCACGACACCCAATTCTGTATGAACTTCCAGCAGGGTGATGTAGTAAATCGTATAACCTGTGATCTCATGAATGATATAAAATGCGCTCGTGTGCAAGTGGGAGACGTTGGTAAATGATGTCTACGAAGGGGCTTTTACCAAATAGTAAAAAAGTCATTTTTAAATTTAAACTTTGAATTTGAGAGATATCGGGTAACCACCCATTATCTCAACTCTCTTAAACTTCTCTCCCCAACTTAATCATATGTATGTTTGTGCCTACATGTTTTTTATTCAATTGTGTGAATAAAAAAAAACACATAAGAAGAAAAAGAACATTTAAAGGGGAGAATTTTTTCTTTGAGAGAAAAACATATTTTGAGAGTTTACGAAAATTCCGAGAAGGGGATTATCGTATCACTTTCATCATCGGATTTGATAATTGTGATATCGTGATATTATGGTGATAATTCTTAACGTAATTATCCTCTCAACTGTGAGAACGCTCGAATAAAGTATCGTAATTTTTCAAATTGTTGTGTTTTAATTCATCGAGATAATCTTAAATTTTATTATTTTTTATTATTCAAAAAAATTCCATCGTACTTCCGCTTAGTGTATTAAAATTCCAACAATAACAACTTTAGATACTCTCGCACCTCCTTACATGTTTCCGGATGAGTACACGAGTCAGCTATGCTGGATTCCACGAAATTCCATAAAGATGAGAGTATCTGAGCATACGTTTGATTCCAAGTGTCAACCTTCTGCTGATCATCAGTAGGAGGACCATTAGAAAGATGACTTTGCTATCCCTGACCAGTCAAACATACTCTAACAGCCTTAGACCAATGCAACTAATTGGTACCATTCAATTTTCTGGTAGTTATTTGAATGGGAAACTGAGAAGATGGAATAGACTTGGTTTCCATGATCGAAAGAAGACAAAGAGAGGATGCTAGAAACAGATCTGAATTGCTTTTTCTACTGTAACGGGATAAATAGCTTTTTTTACTGTACCGGGATCACTGTGGCGCTGCACTGTAGCGGGTTATTCTAGCAGCATCGTCTCTGTTTTTTTATGGGGGAGATTAGATGAAGGTTTATTGTGGCTGCGTGTGCTTAGGGTTAGGGTTGGCTCTGATACCATGTTGTTTAGGAAAAAGAAGGGGAGGAGATGAAATTGAAGAGAGAGATTGGGAGATCACCGTAGTGATTGATCTAGACAGTTGCACCAATGTAACATTTTAATGCATGATGCTTTGAAACCATAACTATTTTATCGAAGAGTGAATCTTGACATCATGCACTGAAACCATTGTTGGGGTTGGAATCACAGTTGCAATCATTGCCATTCACGGCCATAATGGTATCAGGTCTCAGTGTTGCAAATTGTTACACAACCAGATTTTCTATAGCAGACACTCAAAGACTTTTCAAGTTGAAGCCATTTCAATGGCACGTCGTGTTGCTGTTGCTTCATGCCTGTAACAGCTGTTTGCAGTACTATCGTGATTGTTTTGACTTATTTCCATCATTATGGAGATTATGACCCTGCATCAAGCCATAACAATTGCAATCATAGTCATATCCGTGAATAACAGCAAATATGTTAGCATATCAAACAATGTTCAAATCCTCTGCGTAGAGTTTGCTGAAATGTTTATATGGTCACGTCCCGACTTTCAAACTAAGCACACGACAACTATCACGTTACCATAGAATACGATTGAGTCTAATCCGCACATCAAAATACCATAAGACATTTATCGATATCTATCTATTTTTCAAAATAATCCAATATTTTCAAATAAGTCAACATATATTCATCACACAATAAAAGGACCAATCAAATCCGTTTCTATTCAAAACATGCATGCATAAAGCTAGACCGACCATTCAAATCCAAATACATACACAAAGCCAACCCGACCATTTCAATCAAATTCATGAATTATAAAATAAATCTTTACTCAATGGATCCATATCAAATGTTACAAAAACAATTCTCAAGTAAATTTCAAGAAAGAAAAGTAGAGATTTTCAAAATAAGTTATGCAAGTCCAACTAAAAAAATAAAAATTAAAACTACGAAAGTTAAATAAGTTTCCAAAAGAATTTATACAAAAATATCTTAAAGGGGTCCATCTAGAATCCTAAAAAAAACAAAAAACAAAAAAAAATTCTGGACAACTAGTACCCGCAATGAGTCTTTCGAGATGATCTTACCTTATGGTACTAATAACGTCGATACCTTAATCTAAATTTCCTCTGTGGAAAATTAAAATAAGAGGAATGAGTATGCAATAATATTCAGTGAATGAATAAGATGTTATGAAAATAAATAAGAAATGATTGTGAACATGACAAATAATTATTCCAAAATCATATTACCATATCTATAAAAATTCAAAATTTATCATCAAACATAAAATTTTTCAAATAAAATTCAATATTCATAATAAATAAATCACATGTATCCAATCATATTCGTAACTTTTTCCAAAATAATAGGGTTGCCAAAACCATAGCTCCCGACAATAGTACTGCAACCAAGGGCGGAACCGTCAAGAGTTTTCATATTATTCTAACTCACAAATATCCTCCACCATGGCGTTGGTTTGGACATCCCTTGGGATGTTACCAAGTTAGTCCGACAAATAATAATAATTGTCTTGGAAATACCTCTCAAGCTTGACTATCTCCCAAGGCAAACGCTCATAAACCACGTTACCCGTCGGCCCACACCATAGGGGAATGACTATAGCCATTAGATCATGCATTCAAGTACTATTTCACAAATCTCATAGCATGTATCAAAGTATGTCATAATCATTTAAACATTTCTCAAATCATGAGTTCAATGCCAACATATTCAATATAAATTAATAAATATAACACATTATTTTAATAAAATATTTGAATATATTTTTCATTCTAAATTTCCTTTTCCAATACTCCACAATCACAAACTAATTTATAAATCAATTTTAAAAATATTTACAAAATCGAGTTAAACATTTTCTCATTAAAAATCATAATGATGTATCCACTCATCTTTTGAGAGGGTAATCATTCCCAATTCAAGTTCAAATTAATGATTTTCTCCTCCTTAGACTTTAATTGCCTTAAATCTAAGACAATATTCATACATTTATCACTTAATAGCAAACTAATATTAGGGAAAATCAATATTTTTTCTCAAAAGCCAAACTCCAATTTTTTCAAATTCATCGATCCATCATTTAATTTTATCAAACTATATCACCAATCTAAAAAAATAATTTTCCTTTCAAGATTTTCTCAAATTTTAACATTATATCACTAAAAAAAATACTGTTTTAATGACAGATTTAGGGACGAAAATTTTAGAAAAATTTTTCACTAAAAAAATTAGTAACGGATTTTGCGACGAAAAATTTTTCGTCGCTGATGACGTGTCGCAAAAATTTAACGACGAAAACTAAAAATTCGTCGCTAAAATAGCGACGGATCAAATCCGTCACTGAATTTAAGAACCAATTCTTAATTTTCGTCGCTAAAATTACCAAAGGATTTCTATGATCCGTCGCTAATTAAAATTATATTTTTATAATTTATATTTTTTATATTTATTATTTTTTTCTATTTATTATATATATTTTTTATTTATTATATATTATTATATTTTCTATTTATTATATATGTTTATTTAATTATTATATTAATATTTTATTTTATTTAATTATATATTTAGTTAGCGATGGCTCTCTGAATCCATCGCTAATGTGCACATGAGCAAGAGACTCGACTGCATGAGCGCGAACGAGCCCAGACACGCACCCTAGCCCCTACTAGCTCCCGTATGCGCCCTAGCCATGCTGGCTTCCAGCTCGTGCACGCACATGCGCCCTCACGCGTGACAGCCCTCCGCCCTCCCACTCACGCCCGAGCACAAGCCTGGGCGCGCGCCCCCTACGACCTCCGCTCACGCCCGCACGCCACCTGCTCACCCACGCGCTGCTTTTTTCTGCGAAAAATGCCTCCATCCCGATTCAATACTGCGCACGCAAGAAAAGGTTAAGTTACCATAACCACTAGACCACAAACAGTTATCTATTTTTTTTATTGATTTATTTGTTATCTTATTCACACAATTTTTTAATAATAATAAAATAATATAAAATGAAAATTTTATTATAAAATAATAAAATAATAAAATGTTAGCTTAAAATAAAATAATAAAAGATTTAAAAAATAAAATAATATTATTCTTTTAAAAATAAAATATAACATATTAATTAAAAAAAGAAATGATAATTTTTTATAAAATAAAAAATAATAAAATGCAGCTTAAAATAAAATAATAAATGAATTAAAAAATATATTAATATTATTCTTAAAAAATAAAATAGAAAAAAATAAAATAAAATGCTATTTTAAAATATTATTTAAAATTTTATAAAATAATAAATATGATTTGTTAATATAAAATAATAGAACAATAGAAAAATAAATAAATTAGCATTTGATTTGTTAATATGATTTTTTTCAATTCGTTATCTTACGCTTACATTTTATTAATAATAATAAAATAGTATAAAATTATAATTTGTTATAAAATAATCAAATGCAAACTTTAGCCACGAGTTTCTGAAATCCATGGCTAAATTAGCCACGGATATGTGGAATATGTGCCTAAGTCAGCTTCATTTTTTTTTTTACCCAAAAATGTCGCAATGTGGAATAAACCTAAGCATGGAACAAGAAATTGTGATTTTTTTTATTTGTTATCTTATGCTTACATTTTTTTAATAATAATAAAATAATATAAAATGATAATTTGTTATAAAATAATAAAATAAGAAAATATTGTTTAAAATAAAATAATAAAAGTTTTTTAAAAATAAAATAATATTATCCTTTAAATAAAATAAAATAAAAATAAAATATAACATATTAATTAAAAAAGAAAAGATAATTCTTTATAAAATAATAAAATAATAAAAGATTTTAAAAAATAAAATAATATTATTCTTTTAAAAATAAAATAAATATAAAATATAACATATTAATTAAAAAAGAAATAATAATTCTTTATAAAATAATAAAATAATAAAATGCTAACTTAAAATATTATTTAAGATATTTTAAAATAATAAAAATGATTTATTAATATAAATTAATAAAATAAAAGAATAATAAAATAAAGTAAAATATTAAATACTAATTTTTAAAAAATTAAGTTTAGTGACGACTTAGCGACGAATTCCGAAATCCGTCACTAACTTAGCGACGCATTCCCAAATCCGTCGCTAAATTAGTGAGGGATTGCCAAATCCGTCGCAAACTTAACGACGAATTTCAAATTCGTCACAAAATCAGTCGTTAAATAATAAAAGATTTAAAAAATAAAATAAAATTATTGTTTAAAAAAATAAAATATAAAATAATAAAAAAAATATCAATTTAAAATATTATAAAATAATAAATATGATTTGTTAATATAAATTAATAAAATGAAAGAATAATAAAATAAAATAAAATATAAAATGCTAATTTCAAAAAAAAATTAAGTTTAGCAACGGATTCCAGAATCCGTCGTTAACTTAGCAACGGATTTCGAATTTGTCGTTAAATCCGTCGCTAAATAATAAAATATTTAAAAAATAAAATAATATAAATCTTTAAAAAAATAAAAATAAAACAACAAAATAAAATGCTAATTTAAAATATTATAAAATAATAAATATGATTTGTTAATATAAATTAATAAAATAAAATAAAATATAAAATGCTAATTTTTTTTTTTAAATTAAGTTTGGTGACGGATTACAAAATTCGTTGCTAACTTAATCTTTCTTTTTTAATTAACATTTTATATTTTATTTTCTTATTTTATATTTTATTTTATTATTTTATTATTCTTTTTATTTTATTATTTTATTTTTTAAAAAACATATAATAGTCTATATATTGAAAACCGTCTATCAGTAACCATTCATCTTATTGTCGTCGTCCTCCGAAAACTACTATTTGATCTACCTATCAAACGAGATAGATCGTCGAACGTGAATGTATGATCTATTGTATTCTTTGCTGATGACGATAACAAATAAAAATGAACAACTAAATTTTCAAAAACGATTGATCTATATGAGGGAAACGAATAGATGTAGAAGATAAAAAACAAAAAATGGTAAACTCGATAGTCGCGACTAATTGAAAATTGTTTGTTACATATTTATTAAATTATTTATTGTTAAAAATTATCAAATTTGTGAGAATTGTAATATTCATTCTATATTTAATTGTTATTTAGAATAGATTAAAAAGAGAGATACGATTAAAAATATTTCCTATTAGAGTATAAAAGAAATTTTGCTTGAAAATTAGCCATGAATTTTGAAATACCAGTAATAAATTAGCAACGAATTTAATCACGAATATTTTTTGTAGCCAATTAGTGACGAATTTTGTCACAAATATTTTTTTGTGACTAATTAGTGATGAATTTATCCATGAATTTTGGAATTTGTTACTAAATTTTGTGACAAATATTTTTTTCGTGACTAAATAGCGACGAATTTAGTGACAAAAAATTTTTGTAACTAAATAGCGATGAAATTTGCCACAAAAATATTTTGTAGCTAAATTTGGCGACGAAATTTGGGACGAAATTTTTTCATACCTAAATTTAGTGACGGATAACAGTCTCATTGGCAAAATTTAGTCACGAAATTTCTATTGGCAGCTAATTAGTGACGAATTTTGAAACGAAAAATTTTTCGTCACCAATTAGTAACGAAATTAGACAAAAAAAATTTTTTGTTTCCAATTAGTGACGAATTTAGTCACGAATAATGTATCTATTGCTAATTTAGCCACAACTACTTTTTCATCGCAAATTTTGTTGCAAATAGTGACGAAAAAATTTTTCATTACTAAATTTATTGTAAAATAGCTCCTAATTTTTTCAATCGCTAAAATCATGTTTTTTTATAGTGTATATAATTTAAGTCCAAATCTCTAAACTTTTTTCTTCCAATATCAACATAAAATTTATATACAAGTAAAATACATTCAAAAATAATTAAAATCTCTAATCATGTTTTTTTATAGTGTATATACTTTTATTTGAACCACTAATTTTGTCTCTTGGTTATGTCATCTTCAAATTCTAAATTTTTCTCTCTACAAAACCCCAAATCTCAATGTAAATCAAAAATTTATGCGATAATAATTAAAATCCAAGTCTATGAAAGAATATTATCTCTATTGGAATTACCAATTTTATTCATTGTTGAACCACTCCAAATTCTAGGTTTTTTTCTCTCCGAAAAAATTTGAATTTTCTCTTAAATTTAACGTTTTGGGGGTTTGTTTAAAAGGATTGGAGTTTAAATTTATGGGTGTTTGAGGATATTTGATTAAATTGGAGGAAGAGGGGAGAGGCTGAAACAGAGAGCTGGGAGGGAGGAGTGTGAGGGAGGGGTGGGTTTCGGGGAGAAAAGAGAGGGTGAGTGTCGGGAGAAGAGAGAGGGTGAGGAAGTGAGGGAGTGGGAGAGAGAACGGATTTTTTTTTTACTTTTCCCTTGTCCTCTCTTTTTTTTTTTTTTTTTCTTGCTTCTTTTCTTTTTGTCTTTTTCGTTATTACATATTTTGACTACTATTTTCTCTGATTTATCAACTTTAATAGATGTACTTATCAGATGGTGACCCGGACCGAAGAAGGAAATAATAATTGATGTGATACTAAACCAGGACATCCCAATTTGGGATTGTGCTTTATGAATCATTGAGCCATTAATTTTTAGAGGCTAGTGGTATAAGTTTCTTGTTGAAAGGATATTCAGAATGTGGGAAGAGTTTGTTGGCGTGGAGATGTGAAGTATTCTCTTTCTCTAAGTCCATATTTCCAGCAAGATTAGTATTTTATTTGAATCAATAATCCTGCACTTTGGATTAAGTTTGTATTGCAAAAGATAGCTGCACAGTTGGTCTCCAGTTATAGCTTACTTTTATCTCTTGTTATTTGTTTATTATTTATTTTTGGTACTCTCTCTTATTAATTATTTGTTGTTTGAATTTTAGTTTTCGTCGTATGGATTGGACTGCAATATTTTCCTCCCATTTCATGGTGCTCCTGAGACTATTCAAGATAGAATCATTGATTTGCCATCATCGTATGTTGATACCTACAAGAAGTACACACGTCAAGGTTCTCGCGTTTTGGCTCTTGCTTTCAAGGCATTGCCTGATATGACGGTAAGATTCTGACCGTTGAAATTGCCCTCAAAGCGCTGAAATTTCGGTATTTTCTGTCTCTTTTAATTATTTGCTGAAACCAGAATGTTTGTTTCTTTTGATGACCTTGCATTTTCTTCTTATTTCTATCAACTCTTTGAGGGTCTATTTGGTTCTTAGTTGGGGTCAATGCATCCAGGTGTCAAGTTAAGTCTTAGCTCTTTATGTCAGTGGAGATATGCCACATTTATGGGAGAAAGAACACAATAACAGTATTTTCTTTGACATTGTATTGACTTCTATAGATTTTCTCATTAACGTACACAGCTTTGAGTTTTATTCATGGCATCTCAAATTACAAATTTACATCTTACCTTGATATTCTGTTGTAATGCCATTGATGGCATGGGTTATGTTTTACTTGTGATTCGGCACAATGAAAGGATCAAATTGAAAGAGTACCTTCACAGTGGGATTGTAATAGTGCCGTGCATGTGCCTTTATCAAAACAGTCTCTTCAGAGAGGGAAAAAAAAAAAAAAGAACCCTCTAGTCAGCACATGCACAGCAAAAAGAGGAAAGCTCTCTTCCCAATCCAATCATTTTCTTCGTTTTCAAATCTTGAAAAATATAACAATTTAGAGAAAAAAATAACAGAACAATTAAGAGTTTTTGCGATTTTACTAATAGATAAGAAGTTAAACTTAAAAGATGGGACATACAAAACTTTATCTAGTGAGAAATCTGATTAAAATCTAAGTAAGTCACCGGAACAACGCTACCATTCGGAAGTTTCACAGGTTAGTTGTTATGGCAAGAGACATCATGTAAGGATTTTAGATCGTGAGTCATATGATCACTGCATTTAGAATTGATTACCCAAGTGTCATTGTAATGGGAAGAAAAACAAAAAACCATACCTGCCATATTAGCTAAAAGATGAGAAGTTGTAGTGTTGTTGGATTGGATTAAGGAGAGGAGTTACTGAACTTGTTCTTCAGTGAAGGGTAAGCTATGAGAAGAAAATAATGCACTACCCACAGCAGCTACAACTGGTCGATTATGATTTGGTGCATAATTCTGCTCATGCTGAGATTGATTTGTTCTCGATTGGTTGGATGTAACAGAACGCATATCAGCTTATTTTTTGTGGCACCACTTCTCAATATGTCCATCCTGTCACGCTCCGATTCTCGAATCGAGCATGCAACAACCGCCGTGTTGTCTCGGTACATAGCAGAGCCTCCCCATATACCGAGACCCCGCAAGGCTACATTACTGAACAATAAATCTTTCAGTACACAAATCTATCAACGTAAGATATTCATAAAAATAATACACATGCAAAGGACCTATCTGGTTCATCCCTGTACACAAGTATGCAGTGTAGCCATCCCAGCTATTCTAGAAATCTCAGTACGAATAAAACATTCAAAATAAAAGAAATCTCAAATCATAATCGCAGAATTTTTACTAATACTTGCATAAAGAAAACAAGCTAGCATCACTAAAATCCAAGCAGTATGAGATGCACACAACTTCACAAATCCAAAAGAAAATATCAAAATTCAGAATTACAATCCAAATGTCTCGGTACAAGATAAAACATTTTTCCAAACAGTTAAATCAAAATAATGATGTTTTAAATCAAAATCGTTAGATTTTACCGATACTTGCTGAAAAACTCAATTAGTATCAGTAAAATCCGTACGGTATGAGATGTACAGAACTTGCTTTCCATAGTTCTATAAACTACAATTCCCAAAAATTCTACATTTGCGAGATACCTATATAAATCAGCAAAAATCTTTCGCAAGCTCTAACGTCCAGCCTCCGAACTAAGTATTCTCTATAAAATGTAGAGAGAGGGGTGAGTATCGGAGAATACTCAGTAAGTGGAGTGCAATAGTGTGATTGTGTTCAAAAATGAGAGGTGAATGTGGAACAGTCAAAGCATATCACATAACCACACTTTATATATGAAAAAACATTTCAATAATTCAATCAATTTGCAAATCATGCATCCATATTAATCATTCCATCAGAAAAATCATGGGGTCCCATCGAAAGCACTCCCATCTTAGGCTGGCCGAGCCTAGAAGAAAGTTCGCCAAGGGTTTTTCCATCCAATGTTTCAAAACATACCCCCTTCCTTGGCGTTGACTCGTATCTCACCGGGGTGCAACCAGATATAGCACGATTTCAGTCGAGGGAGGGACGTCTAAATCCCCACACATCCAACCCCAACCACACCACCCCGTCGGGTCGCTTCGTGGTGAGAGCACCCTTCATTTTTCAAACACCTCATTTCACAAATCATGTACCATAATTTCCAACAAATAATCATAAATTTCTTGCCATAGCAATTCATAAAGCAATATCAAATAACATATGGCACACATACATTCATAAACACGGTGGATGCATTTATACTTCACAATCCAGTTCAGATATCCCACAATCACAAAACAATTTATATAAAACATGTAAAAATCTTACAAAACCATTTATAAAGCAATTTTAAAACAAGATACTCATTTAAGAATACAATGAACCATCCACTCATCTTTTGGGAGGGTAATCACTCCCAATTCCCAAATCGAATAAAATTCTACCCCTCCTTTAATTCTGAATGCCTTAACCTAAGACATTGGTCACAAATAAATCATTAAATCGTACACCAATACTAGGGCAAAGTGGTTCTTCTCAATACATCACAAATTCCTAACCTCCCAATAATTTCCGGCACAATATGTTATATAAAAAAAATAGCCATACCTTGGCCTACATTTCTTGGATCATGGAAATTCCAATTTTTACTTAAAAATTAGACATAAAACTACAACTTTGATGCTTATGTCCTAAATCCATTCAAATCATAGCAAAGCATCTGAGTCCATAAACATCATAGTCCAGAATTCAAAATTCCTATCTGCGCAGCCATGGAAAAAAGCCTATACCTTTCACTACACACATCCAAATCACAAGATTCTTATCTCAAATTAAAAATAAGACATAGACCTACAACATTTATGTTCATAGCTTAGCAGAATTCAGCCTCAAAGGCATCTTAAAATTGAAGAGAAAACAAGCAACTACAGCAGAACAGAAACAGGACATTCTGCACCACGAAACTTCTTTAAAAAATCATAACAAATTCGGCTCTTATCCAATTTCAACGAATCACATCTCATTTTCAAGATATGGGAGTCTACTTTTATATGCAAAAAGCTTCACATGATTTGCTTTTGTGCAGAGAGAGTTATGACTAAAAGATCACAGTATGCTCATTAAGCAAAAATCATGAATTTTAGAAAATGCATTCTTATTCTATTCTCACACATTTTCAGGACATATACAGGATTTTTCACCTAAATTAACCCTAAATTCATTCAATTTTTCAAAGGGATTAGAATTTTCCTCACCTAGGGTTTTTGCAGTGCATAACCCCAACTTTTGTGTCGCTCAATTCAGTCCAGACTCCTGCAATGCTTCCAAATCGAAGCAAAGTTTAGAAATTAAGCCTAATCATCAAGAAAAATCGAAACCTAGAGCTAATGGTTAGAATTCAGCCCTTACCTGCTCAATAGAGGGATCGCAGGAAATCGCGGCTTAGGGTTTTCGAGGGTCTGTTGACGATTGCCGGTCGTGACTTCTGTGAGGGTTGTAAATGAGTGTTGCAGTAGTAGAGAACACCGCGCGCAAACAGGCGAGGGAGAGAAGCAAAGGGTTGTCGCACGTTCGGGAGAGAGAAAGAGGGAGAGAGAGACGAACAACCGCTAAGGTTGGTGGCGGTGGTCGAAGGAAAACGAAGCCGTGTGAGGTAGAGGGAGACAAGAGAGTATGAGTGGAGTTGAGATGATAGTGGTGGTGTTGATTTCTGGAGAGGGGAAGGAGAGAGCAATGAAAGAGGCAAAGAGACGAAAGAGAGAGAGAGTGAGAGAGTAAAGTGAAATTGGGAAAGTGGAACGGGTCACTCACGTGTTGTCCCCTTTTGTTTTTTTTTTTTTTTTTTCTCTTTAACTTTTCTTTCTTGGTGTTACACATCCCTTCCACAATAATTACAGTATTTGTGATATTTTGATTTATCTTGCCATGGAGAAGGAGAATTTTGTCTTCCATGGTGAGCCACGAATGCAGATTGATCTGGTATGGGATTGGATGTAAGTACTGATCTTTGTCGTTCTTCTTGTTGCACAAGCGCATAAGCTTAAGCAACGATGGAAGAGGGTTCATGAATAAGATTTGACTTCTTACTGATACATATGTATCATTCAAACCCATCAAAAATTAGATAAAACGGTTACGCTGCTGGAAAGTCATGAGTTCTTGAGCAGAACCATAAGTACATGTAGTGGGTGAGTTGTAAATATTAAGTTCATCCCATAGTATCTTCAGACCAGTATAGTGAACTGCAATGGAGTTATTTTGCTAAGAATGGTTAACGATAGCTCGTTGGATTTCAAATATCTGTGGAGCATTTTGTTGGGGAAAACGATCTTGAAGATCATGCCATACATCATGGGTCGTTTCCATGAAGATGACGTTACTTGGAATTTCTTTACTGACTGCATTGAGAAGCCAAGATAATACCATGCAGTTGCAATGACTCCAAAGGGTGAAGGTGGGTGAACCTGATTCTGGCTTCACAATCGACCCGTCTAAGAATTCTAATTTATTCTTTGCCTCAAAAGCCATGGTAATGGCACGACACCAAGTGGGTAGTTATCTTCGATCAATGGTTGGGAAACTAACATGGTACTTGAATTGTCTGAATAGTATAAGAGTATGGTGAGGTTAGATCTGCTTCAAGAACCATTGGATTTGATATTATCAAGGAATAATGAAACGACTAGGGTTTATAGGTCGAAGACCTGCTCTGATACCCTGATAAGAATTGATTGTGGAAGGAAATGATTTTTCATTTATCTACTTTGTTTTGGTACATATGTATATATACAAAATTGACATATATAATTATAGAATACAAAGGAACCAATTAAGCAATGAAAATGAAAAAGAATCAACTAAAAATGAAAAGTTAATTAGGCAACTAAAAGGAAAGGAATAATGGATTTCAAATCTTATTCCTATAATCAAGGTCTTTTATTGTTGTTATTTCCTTAATTCTGCCAACAGCTCTCTTGTCAGGCCCCTGTTGGAGGTGCTCTACTGAATGCAATGCCCCAAATGAAAGTGCAAACCCATCCTCAGAAGCATCCAAAAATGAAAGTACAAAACCTGGCAAGTCTAAGAAACCAGAGCAGGCTTTAGAGACTGGGAAAGCACTTAGTCTAAATGGGGAAGGGCCTTCAAGAAGCAGAGCAACAATCAAGGCAGACTCCGGCAGCCAGTCAGCTGGTAATCACCATCTTACAGCAGCAGAGATGCAAAGACAGAAACTGAAGAAACTCATGGATGAGCTAAATGAGAAGGGTGATGGTTTGTCAGCTCTTATTGTTAAGCTTGGAGATGCATCCATGGCATCACCATTTACAGCAAAGCATGCATCAGTTTCCCCCACCACTGACATGATCCGTCAGGGCCGCAGTACTTTGGTGACAACCCTCCAGATGTTCAAAATTCTTGGTCTCAATTGTCTTGCGACAGCATATGTACCGAGTGTAATGTATTTGGCTGGAGTGAAGCTCGGTGATGTGCAGGCTACTATCAGTGGTGTATTTACAGCTGCCTTTTTCCTATTCATATCACATGCTCGATCCCTTCCCAACCTTTCAGCTGCATGGCCCCACCCAAATGTATTCTGCTCCTATGTTTTCCTCTCCCTCCTTGGTCAGTTTGCACTCCACCTCTTTTTCTTAATATCCTCTGTGAAAGCAGCTGAGAAATTCATGCCTGATGAATGCATTAAGCCAGATTGAGAATTCCACCCCAATTTAGTAAATACCGTTTCCTATATGGTGAACATGATGATCCAAGTGGTGACGTTCGCTGTGAACTACATGGGTCATCCATTCAATCAAAGCATCCCTGAAATCAAACCATTCTTATATGCCCTAGTGGCTGATGTTGGCTTCTTTACGGTGATCACATCTGATTTGTTCAGGGACTTAAATGACTGGCTGAAGTTGGTACCACTGCCAACGGGCTTGAGAAATAAGTTACTTGTTTGGGCATTCCTCATGTTTCTAGGCTGTTTCTCGTGGGAAAGGCTCTTGAGGTGGCTTTTCCCTGGCAGGATCCCTCCTTGGAAGAAGCGACAACGAGCTGCAGCAGCTAGCATAGAAAAGAAGCGTCAGTAGATAGTTTTGGGACAAAATTTATGTAGCCAAGGAAACACATGGATATTTTTTACAAGACTGGATTACAGCTGAGGAGTAGAGATTATACTGATATGCAGTATAGACACAAGTGAGAGCTGAGAGAGTGCGATTCGATTGTTTGGGCCATCACACACCTGGAACTTTGTACGGAATTAAACCTGTAAAAAAAAAAAAAATTAAATGACCTTCAACCAAAAAAATTCCGTATATAACCTCATTTGTCGTGTGTTGAACCTGCAACAAAGCCACACGTTTTCAAGACACGACACAGTGTGTCGCGTCTCCACAACCCGACACTGCGGCGCTCCTCCACCTGAGGCGCTGCGCTCCTTCCCCCCCCCCACAGCACTGCGCTCTCCCTCTCTCCCCCCGCGGCACTGCACTCCTCCCCCAGTGAGCTGCGCTCTCCCTCTCTCCCCCCTGCGGCGCTGCGCTCCTCTCTCCCTCCCTCGCGATACTGCGCTCTCCCTCCCTCCCTCGCAACGCTACACTCTCCCTCTCTCCCCCCGCAGCACTGCGCTCCTCTCTCTCTCTCTCCCCTACGACACTCCTCCCTCGCCGCAGCACTCCTCCCTCTCTCTCTCATCCCCTGTGGCACTCCTCTCTCTCTCCCTCTCTCTCTCTCTCCCCCCGCAGCACTCCTCCCCCGCCGCGGCACTCCTCTCTCTCTCTCTCTCCCCCCGCGTCACTCCACCCTCTCTCTCTCCTCCCCTGTGGCACTCCTCTTTCTCTCTCTCTCTCCCCCCACAGCACTCCTCTCTCTCTCCCCCCCACAGCACTCCTCCCTCTCCCTTCCTCCCCAGTGCCACGGGAGCCGCGGGGATATGTCGTGTCATCAAGACACGACATAACCCATGTTGGGAGTTCAACTCGCAATATAACCTATCACGGGTTTTACCCACGACAAATGGGGATTATATATGAAATTTTTTTGGGCTGAAGGTCAGTATAAAAATTTTTTTTAACAAGTTTAATTCCGTACAAAGCTCCACAAACCTGTGCATGTCTGAGCCGTAAGGTATTTAACATTTCAATTCCCAGCTCTTGTATGAGGAAATTTTTGTCAGTTGCTATAATTAGAATCACATTGAAACGAATAGCTTCCTGGAGAGGTTCACAGTATGAAATCAATTGTTATTGACCCATTGTTACTTGGAGTGCTACGGAAATAGATTTTACTCTATTCGGCCTGGGGATTTCTTAAGTTTATGATTTGCATATTACACTACTAGAATAATAATATTATTTTATTTTTTTCAAATTTTTATTATTTTATTTTAATTATAATTTTATAATTTTATAATTTTATTATAATTTTATATTATTTTATTATTATTAAAATATATGAGATAAAGATAATAAGTAAATAAAATAAATATATATGATTAAAAGATAAACTTGGTCTGTTGGTTAGTGCTCTCTCTTCCTCACTTTTGTGGGGCTCCTGAGCTTTCTCTTGTGTTTTTTTTAGAATTAAAAAATCATCGACGGACACCTGGTCCGTCGTTGATATTTTTTTTTAAGTGACGGATTTTTTTTCGTCGTTAATATCAGCGACGGATTTTTTCCGTCACTAATCCGACGTTGATATTTACGATGAAAAAAAATCAGTCATTAAAAATTAGCGGGTCACTTTTTGCTACAAATTTAGCAACGGAAAAATCCGTTGCTGATACCTTTCAGCGACGGACAAGGGACTTTCAGCGACGGATTTTTCCGTCGCTAAAAGTCCTTTTTCTAGTGGTGTTAGCCCGAGTCACATCCTGTTTGTGAGGATCTCTGAGAAAAATTGAAGCCATATTTCACAGATATATCACAGATAATTGTACCAAGACATTGCTAGTGATTGTCACCATTTCATACGGACCTCCAACCAAAAAAAAAATGTTATAGGTAAAACTTGTAGTATAAAAAATATTTAAATATTCTTACTTTTTACAGCTACTTTTATTTATAATCTTATTCTACAAAAATAATAATAATTTTAATTAAAAATATTACAAATAAAATGAAATATTGTTAAGGTTTCCAAACCCACCTTAAAAGCTATGAACTTTGTAAATTCAAAGTCGTCGATTGCAATACATGCATTGATGATTCAATACAATTTCAATCATAAAACCTAAATTTTTGGTATATGATTGCGTTTTTTTTTTTATTTTCTTTTACAGATTTCAATTGACACTTGGTAATTCAACAAATCACCCAACCCCAGCTAGCATCAGTCTCAGAGCGAGTGGCTCACGCTAGAATCAGTCCCGCAGCAGAGTGCTCGTTATCAGCAAAAAGGCAAAACGGCGAGACTATTGTTATCTGAAATGCGTTTGGAGAACATACTTTTTCGATTGGGCATGGAGGTAATTGAATCATGGGTGTGGTCCCTCTCAGTCGGGTTCAATAGACTTTCTGTTGTCGTGCCCCGGAGAAAAAGGATGTGAGGGAATGCCAAATATTGTTTAGTTAATTTGGACGGGGAGAGAGAGAGAGTCATCTGTGTTTGGCATACATGGTGTGTAGGAAAGGAAGAGAAGAGTTGGGAGTTGCACATGGGATGAGTGTTGAATAGCACGTTGGGAAAGCCTTGAAAACTGACCAGACAACCATCCCTCAGTTCACGCATTTATCCACTACAGTCTAGTTTATGTCACGCTCGCGGAAACTCGCAACCTCCCAGTCCTAGGCTCATGCTTATACTCATACCACCCCTATTTCAACCAAAAATATCTTAGTACCCTTGTGCACGACAACCAAAATGAAAAATAACTAAACAAAATATGAATGCTTCACTTCTCAACCACTAATGAATATTGACAACAATTGGCTACTGTCTTGATCAAAACGCGCTTTAGCCGGCAATAAAAATGTTGGGGGAAATAAAGAAAGAAAAAAAAAAGAAATGAAATGAAATGAAGTAAGAAAATTGATTCAAACAAAATCTAAAGTTTATGGGCACCTAAAAAAAAGGTAGAATATTTTTAACCTTTTTTCGCGAGGCAAGTAGATTGACTAGTTTATCCAATTGATTAATAAATTTTCTACATCCGTGTTCTTTCTCTAGACAATTGTTCTGTCTCTCTCTCTCAACTTTGATCTTTATCTCTACCTTTCGTTCTTTCTCTCTCTCTCTCTCCATCATTCTTGTTCACTTCTATCTCCCATCTCGATCAATTGATCGAAGAGATCAACGATCGAGAGAGATCAAAAAGGGAAGAGAGAGGAGTTACTAGTTGGGGTAATTTTGTAATTTCACCTCAAGATAGACTTATTATTTTATCCAAATCCGACACTATAAAATATATGTATTTAATTGAAATTGAAAATATAGACTTATTATTTTATTGTTTAGATATATCTAATGGTAGTTTGGAATAAAAGACCAGTATTCATCATTTTTCTTTTTCTTTTTTTTTGGTACTATGGCTAGACAACCAACTCAATATCTGGGGTTTTGCTCCAACTAATTTGGGTCGACCGCTTACAGGACTCAATTGAAGGAGCAGATCTCTAACAACTGATTTTACAAGTGGTGAACATCTTAAGTACTTAAGATATCGAAAGGAAAGAAAAAATGCATAAAAAATGATAACATAATTTGTTCTATCCATCCTATGACTATGTCCGGCGTGACAAGATAGGCATAGTTTGGCAATTCCCATTGCGAAGGTTGGGCCGAATGCCTTGTACTCGTTGAAGAAAGCAAAAAAGTGCAAAGTTATTCATTTACTAGTTTTTGTGTGGGAAAGATGAGCAATGGGACCAACAAGCAACACTTTGTGCATTATTTAAGGGGACCCTGTGGATTTGAAGTGACCTCTCAACTTCAATCGGTACACTTCTTTGAATTGTCAGCTTATGAATCAGCATTAATAAGAGTAAAGTAAACAGGGCTCTTTTCATTAACTTGAAGAGCAAACAATATAATATCATACTCATTAAATTTCATAAGTATTGATCAAAACTCTAAAATGTGATATCATATACTGCATTAGCGTTATGGCCAAGGGTTGCCTCCCACTCTAATTTACCACCGGTAGTATAATAAAAGTGTACTTATTACCTATAATTAGTACATTAAGACCAAACTGGCATAAAATGATCACAATGTGGAGAAATTTTTCTATTATAACCATTAAAAATGACAATTAAGAGAGCTAGATCTTGGACAAGAGGTCTAAGAGGCTTTGAAGGGTGGATGCATCACAAGGCAAGACAATGCCATCATGGCCGGTGAATCCATACTCGTCGGCAGCTTTCTCAAGCAAAAGTTGAAGCAGTGGAGTTTTCAAGTATGAGATTGGGAGAATGAACCTCTTTAGTTCTTTCCCTGCATTTGCATAAACCACAAAATGACCCTTTGGAGCCATTGATCTTCTTGATCCACTTGTCTGTTGTTTCTTTACCATTTAAACAAAAAACTTGAGTTGCACCAAGGGGGCTCTAGTTTGGAGCATTTATAGACAACTTAGAACAGGTTTTGTGTGTTTCAAACATGACACAAATGGGTCATTTTTTGTTCATTATTAATTGTGTGGACGAAGAGAACGTTGTTGCACATGGGATAAGTGCCAAGATATGGTAAGATCATCAACTAGCAACCAAAGTAGTACCTTTGAAAAGCCTTGTAAATTGACTAGACAATCCATCCCCATTAATGCCTCTCAAGCTAAGCTAAATTCTAGTCTGTGATCCATATACACGTGTGTCACACAACCACATACAATGCACTTAATCCTACAATTTAACTTTGCCCGCTTCTTCCGGCAGTCATAGGGTAGAGTTTCCCTACGGGTGACAGGGCACAGTCATTTCGGAGGGCAATGTCCTAAGTATAACAGAAAACGGAAAGTATTGAATTCCGAATCTTCACCATTGGTGAAAGTAAATAAACCTTAATACCACTCAGCGAAATAGTAGATAGCTAAATAATAGATAATTAAAAAGATTTCAAGTATTGTAAAATGATTTATTTGATGGAACTTGATACAATGCAAGCACAAAGATGCTAGGACACACTATTATGGTTATGTGTGTACTAACCCCATCGCTTTTCCATATCCTTAAAACATTGTCCTGTGTGTGTTTTAATAATTAATGAAACTGGGGTTAATATTAGTCCGTCCATGGACGGGCAAACCATATAGATCATAGCATAAAGCTCTCCAAAGCTCTTTGTTAATCGTCGTGTCCGTGAAGCTCCAAATCTCTCTCAACTCACATTGAAGTGGAACCTAAAACAAGATTAATCGAACAACCATATCTCATAAACCTAAATATCAGTGCCTGTCATAGGGTTTCCTTTGTATAGGGGGCCGTTTCCTTTTGAGTGCCATACCCTAAACAACCAAGGAGGAGAAAATAAACCTGGTATATTTTGTTATTGGGTCATGCAGTACGTGGTTAATTAACCTGCTATAAGAAAAATAAGTGTAGTACCAACGTGAGTTGGCTCAACTGGATTTGGGATTAAGTACCCTTAAGCATGACTGAGGTTCGACTCTCGCTGGGAGTATCGGATCCTCATGTGTATGGAGTGTTTTTCGTTGGGAGACCCACCCTCCGAAAGGAGTCAATGCAGCGGTTGGTCCACATTAGTCGGGACAAAATCCCGGATACCAGGCGATGTCCAAGACATAGTACCTACAAGTGTGGTTCCAAAATATGTTAGGCCTAAATCATGAATTGACTAAACATGAAAACTATTTCAAAA
Source organism: Dillenia suffruticosa (assembly GCA_033439265.1). Classification (NCBI taxonomy): domain Eukaryota; kingdom Viridiplantae; phylum Streptophyta; class Magnoliopsida; order Dilleniales; family Dilleniaceae; genus Dillenia; species Dillenia suffruticosa. Next base: position 9,834,774 of record JAVTVX010000027.1, read on the forward strand.
AGGCTGGCAATTGGAGCCGACCAAAGACCAATGCCAATGCCAACCACACTCCAGCATAATTTCTCTCCTCGATTTTGCAGGATATTAAGCCCCAAATCTCACCTCAGAAGACCTGGTGCTCTGCTCCACCCTCCAAAAATGAAGAAGCACATTTTTCCTTCTCTTTTCAAATCACCTTTTCGTTCAATCCTCATTCAACAGCTCATTGATCAGATTCAACAGCTCAACCCATGCACAACCCAGCTCTTGTGTGCAAAAACGATTTGTCACATTCACATGCGCTTTTCATTTCCCTCTTTTGTTAGGCAAAGATTATGATATTTTTTTATCATTTAGCATTAAATTAGCAGCCACCATAATCTTTATATTATTTTTTTTTTAACTCGAGGCGGCCCTCACAAGGCAACATGGTGCCTCCTTGCGGTGTCACGCTCTGAGCAGATGTCGACCGGATGAATCCAAATCGGAGCCAAGTTTACTGTATATGCATAAGATTGAATAATGTGTTTTACTTGATGTTTAAATTATTCATAGAACACTCGGTATAGACGTTGTTACAAAGTCTCCTCCATTCAAATCTGTGAAGAGATGCACCTCTCTAAAGTAATTATATATTTAGCAATTGTGTGAACAGAACTTCTGAAAAAAGAGAAGCAGGCCAAGGCAAACATTTATTGTAACGGTGAAATACAGAGCGTGAAGAATCAAGAATGAAGAGGATGAAAATTAGTGTTGGATTTTATCGCACATGCGGAAGCATAAGTCAATAAATTTGGAATTTCAGGTAAATACTTCAACGTGTAGGGTTTTCAAAAATTCAACCGGAGTCGCGATGTCCCTCGAACGAATCGCTCGGTCGGATGGTGATCACGAATCGAACCACCACCAGAATTCCACGACACCTCAACCCTAGTCCGGTGACGATTATGTCATGAAAATTACCTACACAGAATTTTTTCAAACCCTCATGGTATTCTCTGTCCAGAGAATATGTTCAAACCCCACCCATTTTTGTTCTCAGTAACCCCCAAACTCACAATTGGGAAAGCAATCAGCACACCGCACGTGGGCACCTCCAAGGGTCATTAGGCAAGTCATTATGTGACAATTAAATGGGGTGATAAATGGAATAATGAGAGTTATCTTATTATCCCTAAATTATCAAAATGCCTCTCTTGCGCATGCAAACCAACATTTAGAGAATAAATAACATTTAAAAAATTACCTTTAATAGCATTTCTAAGACTTTCACCAACATCTTTGAGACGTTTACCAGCTTTTGCTCCGCACCCGGCTTACTTGAGTTGCATGTGATTTATGGTTATAAGGAAGATTATAAATTGGCATTTTGCACAAAAATAAAAACAGAAATTTTGACCCCGAAATGAGATTTTATTTAGGGAGAGACGATTCCCATGTCTAGATGCATCTACAGGAGTTAGAAGCAGAAGCAATGGAAGCTTGGACTTGTCATGAAACTCATCATATTCAGCTTAAGCTACTAGGCTGACATTATTACATAGCCACACCGGTTTAGTCGAACAAAATTCGGATTTGGATTAGTGAAAACCCACACAAAAAAAAAAAAAAAAATTGCTTTGGCCATCATATTTGGGTCAAATCCTAATTTAAGGATTGTAACTATACTCAATTTTAGGGTTAATGTCAAACTCTTTTTCATCAAGAGAACATGAGCAGCGAAACCAGCACCACACCAGTACCAAAAAAAAAAGAAATCAGCACCACACTGCTAAAGGGTTTTTTTTAATTGCACAACAAAAACAATAATATAGATAAAGCATACGATAATACAATACAATGATATAAAAGGATACATATAACTAACCCCACTTGGTGAAATAAAGACTTAATGATGATTATTGTTGTTTGCACAATGAGCGATTTTCAAATCACTGATCAATACAATAGTTAAGAAACCGTCGACAACATTATGAAGTCTTTGGTCTGCATTATTGATCCATGAAACACAAGGCTTACACCCACAATCAGATCACTTGTTTCTCACCAATGCATATGCAACCTTTGTTTTCTTTAAGTCCTCCAAATCCAATTTCTTTGAAATTATTGGCCAAAACAAAAAGGAATTCAAAATATACTCCACAAGATTTCTGAAGTCCTACATGATTCTTTTATAAATGCTATTTGATTAAGTATTTTTCTTGTAAATGCTATTAGATAAACTTCAAGGCCATTTGATTGCTCAAGCAATAAAATTCAATTGAATTCCACATTTTGCTATTAGACTCCAAGTTTTAATAAAAGCATATTATATCGTTTGAGAGGAATTGAATTAAAGAATTCAACTGAATTAAATAAAACTTATATTTCATTTAATATTAATCAGTAACCACAGCATAAATGGAAACACTTGGAGACCCAAAAAAAAATAAAATAAAATAAAAAATAAACCCGAAAATATAAAAATTGAGATGTACCATCTCTACATTTGTATAACCTTGTTAAAATTTGGTGCGCTACATGTATCATGCACTAGGAAAATTTATAGCATCTTCTTGTCCTTCCGCTGTATGTATATATATCCATGACTGATCCTGCATGTAGCAAAGCCTAAAGGATTCAAGTGTAATCTATATGTAAATAAATGTCAGGTCATTGCAAAAGAATAAGTAATTCACATATAAGATTTAACATTCAAATCATAAACAAGCAATCAAATTAAGCACTAGTTGAAGCATATTCAGACCACTACACAACTCCATATGGTCTCATAAGCTATGAAGCCATTATTGGTACTATTCTGCACGATGGTGCTACTCTCTGGACCTTTTACCATGCTCTCTTATTTTATATACTTCAAAAAGTGAGAGAGAGAGAGAGAGGTGGGAACAAAACCATTAATCCCCTCATGAAGTAATTTCCAAAAGTGACTCGATCAAGTTGAAATTTGGTTATGGTTTAAATACCTAAGCCAATGTTTGAAATTTTGTGAAGAGACCCCCCTCCCAAAAAAAAGAAAAAAGAAAAGAAATTTCTCACAAGAAGCACCAAGAGAGTAGAAAGCAATCCAAAATCAAGACTAATTACAAGACACTGAATCTACAAAATCAAATAAAATTAAGAACATTTAAAACAGCAAACCGCCTATTAACAAGATAAGGGTTCCACCATCAAAGTCAAAGACTCATTTGTTTTTCTTTTTTGGTCTCAACAGCAGTCTGTCTTTCTTATGCAGCATCGTAAGACCTCCATGCATACAAAGTCCTCACCAAGAATCACCAGAAGACACCTCATAAATAATCAAAATGCTATAGGCCAAGTCCCAAAGAATTTATACAACATAAACCAACTAACAAAGAAACATCCAGACCAATAGACCATGTGAAAAGGATTTCTTCAAGCCTCTGTGGTCCCACATTGAAATAGAAAAAGAAAAAATAAGGAATGTCAAAATATTCTTTAATTGCAATATGATGGATATACGCATGTTTTTGACATTGCAAACAGTTTCTTACTTAGATCACTTCTCAGTTATCCTATGGCTAGACCAACCAAAAGTCTTCTTTTTAGCTTTTCCATGTCAATTACTTGCTAGGACATGCTGATGTAAACCAGAAAATTTAAAGTGGTATTTAAGACTTATAAACTTTGTATTCAACAGTGGAACAACAAAATCTATGTGATTATAAGTGGGACACAAACATATAATCCCTTGAAATTCAACTCACAAGAGAAACTGCACCCAGAAGGGGAAAAAGATCATGCAGCAATAGGTTAGCCTCTTGCATGCAAACAGCAGCAAAGAGGGATCCAAAGATACTGCAGGGTCGACTTGTCAAAACCCTAAGCTTCCGATGTTGGCAAACCTTAGCCCAGAGGGGAGCACAGCTCTCAATCTAGGTTTTCTGGAAACAAGACCCTAAAGAAGCTTTCCCAGCACATTACCCCCTTTTCTAATGAAGGCAAAGCTTCTCCAGCAAGACAAATATAAGACAGCCAAAACAAAGGCATCTCTAGGAAGCCAACACAAAATTAATTATGCATCACCCGTCCAAAATAGACAACATGCAATTACTATCCTACTAAAAACCTTATCACAACAAGCACTAAAACAAACGAGACACTTTATTTATTTCAATATTAATACTTGCATCACATGCATGTGTTTTCTCTTCAGCAAATAGGAGAACAAAGCCTACAGTTGTGAATATTAAACGGGCATGGCTGGCCATATCAAGATATGTGCTATGCATGTTAAGCAAAATAACCCCAAGCAACCCATAGTAAAGCTGTTCAGAAGAAGAAACATTACAGAAGCTAATGAAATTGCCAATCAAAATTGTCCAACAAGATGTTTATATTTGGCAGGTCTGACCTTAATGTTGTAAAGTGGATCGTGAGTCCAAGTTATGAAGTTGGAGTTCTATGAATCAGACACTGAATTGCTTTGGAGTTTCAGCATCACTTCATCAAGGCACGCCTGAATATCCCTAAACTCTTCTGTGTCTGAGAAGCTGCCAGCCTAAAAATTTAACAGACTCTTAGTTTTGCTTTCATTTTAGCTTAGTTCTTATAAACTGCAAGTGTGAAAAAGAAAGGGGATGATAAAGATGCACATAAGTAATAACTGAATCTGCAACAAAATACTCGGTTACAGATAAAAAGCAGATCCTTAGCTTACTTGTTTAATTGTGTTTCTCAAATGCATTTCAGCTGCAAAGAGCTCTCGACGATTACCGGTAGAAGAAGCAATTTCCATGTACACATTACAAAGTTCCAAGGATGCACGTGCAAACTTCCTAAATCGTTCAGGGTCTTTCCATAAATCAGAACCCTAAGAGCAAACAAGAAGAATCTGGTGAAGAAAATGAATCTGAAATATAGCAAAAATTGAAATTAGATATATATATGTGACAGGCTAAGCTTTTCGACATTTATGCAAGCCTCTCAACCTAAGTGAGCAAGCCTGATCCCCCCAGCCCGGGAAACTTGGGAAACATTTTATGAATTCTTGATTTGAGTTTAATCTAATCTATAACCTGTTGTATTTCGGGAACCTTGTTATGCATGATAACCATATATTAAATCTATATTTATAGTTGTCATGCATAGTGAATTTTCTTACTTTATTTTTATTCTTTCTTTGCAGACCCGAGAAAGGCTGTGGGAAAGACTCGATCAGGTGGTGGTAAGGCCTAGATAGTGCAGGCTCCTCTACTATGCCTGTTTAGTTATGGGGTCTGTATAGATTTTCTTGAATGATTATGCATAAACTAATTGGGGTTTTGAAGTTTGGAGGCTTCACTTTTGCACTAGATAGTGATGTGGAAAGCATGACATATTGAGTTTTTTTTTCCCTTTACAAGTACTTTGTACAGTTTGAATCCCTTTTGCGCATAAAAACTCTATTATTCAGGATTCTTTACCACTATAATAGTTATGTTTAACAAATTACCACACAGGTCGTGATCTGGACCTGCTATCAGAACAAATAAAATAAAGCAATAGATACAGAAATATTGAGTTCTTTAAGCATCCTACTTCTCCGGTACTTCTTTGATAGGAAAATCTTGGCAGACTCTCCTGAGAAAATTATATCCCAAGCTAGCACAGTCATATTTTCTTACACGTTCGTGATAAGGTATTGAATGTAGGAACCACATTTTTTATACCTATCTGTTGTATTTCAGTAGCATTCACATTTTAAATGTTAAAATTCCTAATTTGTTAAGTTAGTTATTCATAAATAAAAACATGAAAATTTTGAAAATTTTCATCATTGTAAATATATTAATATCATTGTTTCATTTCATAACCTTGCCGTATATTTTATCCAACTTTTTCAATATTTTTCAATCATCCATATTGATGTTTGTGTTCAAAATCTGTGTTTCATGGCCACTAATAAAGAAATATATAGAATCTTACCCATGAATCCATGTGTTCTAGCATTATTTTCAATTGTAAGCCTCATATCACAACCACCACTGCATTTTGCCAAAATTTTTAATTTCCATTTTGTTGGCAAAGCCCTCAATCAATGTGTTTAGGAGAGACGAATATTCTAGACACACCCTTCTATATAAAAGCCCTTGAACTATGTATCTCATCATTTTCCAAGAAGGCCATTTGCATACTTAATTCAGGTGCTCCTAAAAGTATTGACAAATGTTAACAAAAATAATTAAAAACAATAGTGATGCAGGACAACTAGGGTAGCCTGCCTACGATTGGAAAAATGGTGAAGTGTTGTAGCAAAAGAATGTGTGAGAAAAGCCTTGGTTTATAGCTGAAATTTGTAGAGAAGAAATAGCTGTTCAAAGACTATAGAAAGCTTTGATCAACACAAATAACAAAGCAATAAACTTCATAATCAATTCACCACTCTCTTCATGTAACATATCTATAATTGCTAGAAAAACCTAATGGCACTCCTAAACCTTTTAACGAATGCATCAATCATTACAGAAACATAATGGGACTTCAAAATAGAAAGTTGCTAATGTTCTAAAACTCAAAAAAGGGGCACTAACTTAATATTGACTAGAATTTCAATATTTTGAAAGTTCCTAATTAAAACATTACACATTAAGAAAATAGAAATTTCTAAATATTACAAATTCCAACAACTTATTTCTAGGCTACTAAACTTACTAAAAAATTAAAACCCTACCAAGGACACTTCCTACTGGACAACAAAGACTTTGTCTTCACAACAAAGGAAAAACAAAAAAAAAAAAAAAACCCACACACACCCTTTACCATAGCTTTCAAAGATCAGATTTTTTCGGGACAAGCTATGGTTGCGCCGTCAAATAGTTAAGGGAAAGACTCGACAACAGATGTGGTTCCTGTTTAGTTTCACAAATACTGATGTAACAGAAAATATGAACAAATAAATAGCAGCTGTTGCTCATTAATATAGCATGTCAAAAGAATACCTGGTAAGATCTCACTTGCTTTAGAAGAGCTTCAGAACACATCATTAGATCACCTCTAATTTTGTGCCACTTAGCATATAAACCCCACATATCTGCTCCCCCACTGCTTCGAACTATCTAAAATTGAAAAGAATAAATAAATAAATAAAAGGAGTGAGAAAGCTGAAAACTATACCTGTTGCATACATAACCCTGTAGAGCCAGATAGTCCTAGTCTCTGTCTGACTAAACTAAACAACTTTGCTAATGCATGCACAAACTTATATAGAACTGTATCCTTCCTAAATTCAGAAGAAAGATGCAGTTATATGATGAAGCAAGTGAAACCAAATTTTCCAAATATACAGGACAGGACAATGAGCACAGAAGCAAAAACACACCTGCTGCAGAATTTTCCCAAGCCGCTCCAATAAATGCTCAGTTTCCTTTGTTCTTGCCATCTCAGTATCTGAAGCTGATGTGTCATTAGAGTGACTAGTATCAGAACCTGATAGATCAGTACAATTGTGGTCATTATCAGTGGTACAGCTAGATTGCATGTTTGACACCCTTCTTTCCAAATCCAGCATTATCCTTTCCAGTAATTCCGCATCTACTCTCTTATTGTTAGTCTTATTTAAAACAGTTTGGATTGCTTCTAGTGCCTGCCAAGAAATCCAATCCACCAGTGGATCAGAATCAAACAGCCTCAAACATGTCAAGCTTATCCATAACATGCAAGGGTAGGTATAAGAAAATGATCAACAGCAAAGATCAACATGCAAGGATTTTAAGCAACATTAAAATAGACAAAGGACCTGCATTCATCCCCAAGACTAACAGTGATGCAGAATAGATCACTCTACTCTCTAATATATTTTGGACAGACCCTTGCAAACATTGTACGCTACATCAAAATATAAAGCTCAAAGATGTTTCAGATTGGAAAGGTCCTACATAATCTTCAACCTAAATTGCTCCTTAACTGAAATAATCTTTTCAAGGTATTTGAATCGATATTAAATAGGCAAGAGGAAGATGGGTATATAAAAAATAATTAATAAGATCCACAAAAACAACCCCCCCTTTTGGCATTCAGATTGTTCCCCAAATGTCTTTGCCTTTGCCAGAGATAGGGATGCAGTAGTCAGCTCCTCTTAATGGTGATGTAATTCTTTAGTCAGTGGTTTTTACAGCAAGGATTGGGAGCTAGAGAGCTTCTTTGCCCTTTTCAAGATCCTTGAGGAAGTGGTTTTGCTTGTCAGAGGTGAGGACTAAATGACTGGGAAGGGTTAGGAAAGTCTGCTGTAGAAGGCTTCTGGAAGCTGCTATTGTGCCGGTGGAAGTTGCTTTCTTTGCTTGGAATGCTGCTTGAGTCATATTCTAACTCGACATTTTGCAAAAGGAATCATAGGGGGGTGAACAGATGTCTTCTTTTGTAAGAAGTCAGTAGACACAATGGATGACCTCCTTTACTATAACTGGACTACAGTCATTTGAAGTCTAGTTCTCTCTCTTCTCTGGATCTGCTGGGTGCCCATGAAACCTGTGCATTACAACCTTAGGGCAAGGAAGGGTGTGGGAAGATGTACAGAAAGGAAAAGTTGGTTCATCTTATCCCTCTCACTATTTTTTGGTTGGTGTGAATGGAAAGGCATAGAAGAGTGTTGACAGAGTTATCACTTGCTTTTTTTCCTTTGATTTGGGGGGGGTGGGGGGATCATTAAATGGTGGTGCAAAAAGACAACTTACAAGGTCCAAAAGAATTAACAAAACTAACATCTATTTTGGTAACCAAAAAAAAAAAAATCGGTGTATAACCAAAACTAACATATCCCTTACCCTTATTGCAGTCTCTCTCTTAACCTTAGTTACATTTACCCACTGAAACTAAGATTTTTCTTTTAAAACTCTAAGACCAGCATCATTGGACAAACTTAGTGCACTTACATCAGCTCTGCAGATCAACTAGCATACAAGGTGAAAACAGCGCATAGTGTAAACAGTGCATAGTGTGGAGAAAATAATGTGCAGGAATATGCACAACCATTAATGATATTACACCAATGGAATTCTAGAGGAGCTTCTACAGAATTAACTAGCATTATGATAGTGAACATGTCTAACATTGCAAGACTCTGCACATCCATCAACCAATTTCAACCCTGTATGATCTAAATGCCCTCATTTTTATATTTCTCAGATGTAAACTATATGTCATGGAGATTTGAAAAATACTAAAAGCTAAGGCAAAGAATGACTCAAAGAGTCAACATCATCACTTAGCGACTCGAGTCAACATCATCACTTGGCAATATTCTAATTTAGAATTTGCCAAAAGAGGAGTTGCTTTTACTTTTAATTTAGGAGTTTCCAAATTTTAGTTTTGGCTGTAGTTTCTATTTAACTTTATTACTTAAGTTAAATTTGACTTATTTAGAAGTTTCTAAGCTTGGTTATTTGTACTAGTTTCTTTTTTCTTAAGATTAGCTGTCTATTTAATACTTGTAACCTTATTTTGAGGAGAAGTATAAGATTTTGAATTTTTCCAGCAAAATTGTTCGTGTTTTCTCAAACCTAGAAGATGTGATGCCTTCTTATTCTAGTGACAGAATCCTCGAAACCCCAAGTGTGATTACTTGGTTATTGTACATCTCTATTTGTTTATTCATCATTCCCAACCATAAAATACTGCATCATTTTCACAATCATATGGGATCGAGGACACTCAAATCACCATACAACAGAGCATTAATAGAACTGAACAGAAGAAGTTTCATCGTGCCATATCCAAATTATGACATAGCAAGTCACAGCTGTCGAAGTACACTGTAAAGTTTGAGGCCGAAACAACATTTTTCCATGTAAACAGCTAATCAGAACATGACCCAATATGCAAGTAAGCTTTAAGAGGAAAAGACCAAGAAATGACCTTACCTGACCAAGATGTCCAACATCCACGGCAACATGGCTGAAGTTCTCCCACAGCTGCCAGCTATCTCGTCTGTAAGAAGTGCAAGTTTCATCAAGCTAAAGGTTCAAAGAGTCAAGCAATTGCGATAATCAATTTATAACATGGTAGCAGAATTCCATAGGCATATATAACACAAAGCCATGCACAGGCCAAAATGGAGGGAAGGAGAGAGAGAGAGAGAGAGCGCGAGAGAGAGAGAACTTGAATTTCAGTGCTTCCTTGAATGCTATGAAAGACTCTTTGCTCTTGCTTTTGATCATATGCCTGTAGAATAACATGTCTACAATATAACTCATCTTATAAAACAAACAATAAGAAAGAGACAGACTATCATTTAGATTGGACAAAGAAAATGCCTGCATCAGTCATCCAACACCAACAGTGTTTAAATTTTTCAGAAACTGCCTTATTTGTGTATGTAAAGTTGATTTCGCCAACAACCACAAAAACCCAGTGCAATTGACTAGAACTGCTGTCTCAAGATCAAGTCATGCTTGTGGTTTGCAATTTCTATTTTATTGCAGAGTAAGTGTGACTCCATAACTACTAAGGGAAATACTATAATGAGAAGAGCATACAAGCAAGCAATATTATTCCAAGCTTCTCCATTGTCAGGATCTAGTTGGACAGCACGAGTGAACCCATCCAGTGCTTTATCAAGATCCCTAGCCTGCACCCAATTTCACAAATAAGCTTTGAAAACGGTAGGACTATAAAGGAGTTAAATGCCATTAAAATGGACCTTTTTATAAATTTTCAGGACACTGCATTGGAAAGTTAGAATCTAAAGGTTCACAGTGAGGTATAAGAATTTTTCCACCAAGTCTTTTGTTAAAAGCTCAGCACAGGAATCCAGAGAAAATAACCTCTATCAGATCTCACTTAAGAATTAATTCATGAAAAAATAGGAAACAAAATTAATGTAAATCATGTAACTTACCTTTAATGCAGCAGCACCAAGTGCAAACCATCCATCTGGATACAAAGAATTTAATGCCATTGCCGACTCCCTGACATTTATGATCAAAACAAATCTAAAGATCACAGAACACCTAGAATAAAGTTGAAAGAGAGTAAAGATAGGTGAACCTAACCAGAATATTGCAAAAAATATATATATAAAAATTTCAGAACGGAGTCATTACAACCCTATTCTGACTTGAATATGCTGCAGAAAGTGCATGGAAGGAACAAAACAAAATCTACGCATGAGAGCCAGTATACCATACGATTTGTCTTTTAATCTGATGCATCCACATATACCGTCAGATTATGTTAGGAGAGAATCTAAAGACAACCAGCTGCGGAGTGAAGTGGCTTCTAAGGGACAGCTGGCGAATGAGGTGGCGGATGAGGTGGATAGATCCAAAGGGCTGAAAGTGTATCAACACAGAAGGCATGGAGCTTAAGCTGTTGAAGAATAACAACTTGGGAATCTCAAGCAGTTGGGGAAGAATATTGGTGGGCAATTAGGCTATAAATAGGAGGAAAGGGAGACGGGAAAAGGGGAGGAAAAATAGTGTTAAGCTTTCGGCTGAGTGCTGGGCAGTCTTGCTCTTAGTAGCAGACTGATTTATTTTCTTTTTCTAAAATTTTTCAGCTTTCAATGAAAGGGAGTTCTTGATCTTTCAAGAACTTACAGTTCTTCATTTTTCTTTCCTAACAGATTACATCCAAGAAAGATAACAAGCAGACGAAGAAACTGTGATATAAATTACTTCCGGAACAAAAAGGCCACAAATATAATGCATGTAATGCAAGAGGACAATTCTACCAATGTTGAACAAGGATTAATTCTGCAGACAGGAATATGGAGTTCGTGAGTGTCTAACATGCCATTGTCACCAGACAAAAGTGATCTTGGAGGCAATATCACTCCAGTGAAACAAAGAGAGAAGAGAAAGAGAGAAAGAGAGGGGATCATAAGGGAAAAGAATGGACTACCATAGGTTTTTAGATGTCTCATAATCCCCCCTGTTGTATGCACTACGAGCAAGAGACCGCTGTCCATCAGAAAAGGAAGTGTTAAGACAGGAAAATAGCTGATAAACATTTTAACTGAAGTTGATTTTAAGAAAGTAAACACCTTAGCGCGAGCAGACCTATCGTCTGATACTTCCAATGCTTGCTGGTAGCAGGCATCATCAATTGTAACATCACCCAACGAGCACCTGATTGGAAGAAAATCCAAAGAAATTTTATCACAGGCATCTTTCAATCCATACTGCATTTAACAAGCTGCAATAAGCAACTCAAACGAGTAGTGAGACAGCCAATTATTGCATAAGCCTGTCTTTTAGTCATGTACTCACTGTTTGATCACAATAACAAATAAATGCAATGGAATAAAATTAACCAAGAAATAGTAGGATGATGGTGACAGAGGCTTCCATGTATAACAATTAAAGGATGTCCATGAAACTCTTAAGGAACAAATTTATATCAAAGAGATATTTCAGGGAGAAACTGAAGAGAGATACTAGGTAATAATTAAGAAAACAAAAAAGCAAAATAACAGAAAAACCTCCTACTTTGAGGAATTTTTTTCTCCACCACAAAGAAGAGTATATCGTTCATAAAAGGCAAAATACAACAGCAAAAGAAAACAAAAAAGGTGCTAATCCACAAAACTACAACAATAAAGAATCAGCAAAATCAACGATCTGAACTACCTAAAAGAAGTCCTAGAAAGAAAAGCACTCAAGGAAATTGTTCAAAACACTCCATAAGAGTGTCTCCACACCCTTAAAAATTTTCCTATTGTGTTCCCTCTAAACCAACCAAACACTACAAGGAGCATCCCAAAATCTCTCCTTGTTTAAACCCTGACACCACTCCAAGATCTGTAAACAGCTTGAAGTCACCTAGTGCATTTACAAAAGAGAGTAAATCTTCCCTAATAACGAATGAGTCCACACCAAAAGTAGCAATCCGCAGGTTCCAGCAGTCTTTTGCAAAGAACAAATCTATTTACTAAAATAATATCTCCCTTGGAGATTATCTTGTGTTAAGTTCCTCCCCAAACACCCCCAGGCCCAGAAAATAACTCTGAGAGGAAAAGAGGAGTTCTAAACAAACTTCAAAGGAAAAGAAACCACCTCCCCCTCTCCCCCACCCCTAGAATTTGATCTGAACAACTCATAATAATCCTTAATGACAAAGAATCCTGACAGCAGATAACCTGGAAACCTCATGTTCCCTAATGAATGTATGGCATGTGCAAGTCAATTAGTGTTCATTTCCTGGTTTAATGTTACAATATGATGGATATATTCTTTAAGTAAAAAAAAAAAAAAAAAAGAGTTTGAAATATAAATGTATTCTGCAAGATGCCTGGCATACCATAGCCTTGGATCATTTGGCATTTCAGACAGCCGTTTCTTGATGAGTTCAACTGCTGCAGCTTTCTTCTCCAATAGACTACAATTTTGACCATTTTCATAAAAACTCACATCCACAAGAAAAATGGAAAAGGTACAACAGTCTATGGAGAAAGCATGTCACAATAGCACAGGGCTCACATACCGGTAACAGTATATCAAATTATCCCATAGTTCTAGATCCTCAAAAACCTTAATTGCTTCGCCAATCAAACCACAACTTACCAACAGCTCAGCATGCTCTCTGAAAAAAAGGACAAATATTAACAAAAAGAAGTATGTTCAATCATTCAACTAAATCATTAAGGAAATTATGGTAAATGGTAGTACAATCATTCTTGAATTGAAATGCATTGGTCAATGTTTCAAAGAAAGCAAGGAAAAGGATTATACTTCCTCATTGCTGAAATGGTAGGGATATAGACCCCAAATGAATAATGAATCCTTTCTGTCACTCTAGGAGTTGTCTCATAAACACTTTGGACCTGTAAAAAATGAATAAAAAGCTTATTTGAGAAATCACATCATACTCAAATACTATATTCAATCTTTAAAACTCTATGTAAAACTGAATAACCAATTTTGTCCACAACACAATTGCTCTGCATATCATTCATGAAATATGCCTCTTAAGTTTCACCCTAGTAGGCTCAGGAACAGAAGATCATGACAAAGCAAACAGAATATATGACAGACAATGTTCAATCCCAACAGAGATTCTGTTCAAGAAAAGAGGCGGTTTGGATTATTCAAATATTAGGTGATAAAAATATATTTATATTGAAGCCTATTTATCTTTCTTTTGCTAAATAAAAGAAATTGTTCAAAAGGCACTAGTGGGTGCTACCTCCACAAAATTCAAATACAAGGATGAGTCTCTAAGTTGGAAAGAATAAAAAAATACAAGAGAAATCAAGGGTTAACACGGCATCCTAATGCACTATATAGATACAAAAGAGACTGCTTCAAATACGTCAAGCTATGGGATAATTTTAAAAACAAATCTCTAATTCATCAATATTGCTGTACATGACCCTGATATCAGGGTAAAGAGTCTTGAAAGGTCTTCTCCTCTGCAAAAAATCATTTGTACTAATGCTATTAAGAATTATGGACTACATGAGAACCCCAACTTTGAAATGAACTTAGGCTTCCAAAAGAATTTAGCTAAAGGAGACAAATGAGAATCAAAAAAGCATACATGTTTTTTTCTCATGACCTCCTAATTTGTACTTTGAGGATTTCCCATGCTACCTTCTTCTCCAAAATACTCGTGTTTTATTTGGTAAAAACAAACTTAGGAGGGTAAAAACAATTCAAAAGCATAAATAATCAAAAATAAAAAATGACCCAAGTATTAGCAGATCAAGTTCATACCAGTTTATCCATCATCAGCAAAGCACGCTCCTTTGTGCGACTACGGGTGGACTCCCATCGAATGCGTAAAATATCACACAAAGACCGAATCTGATGCAGAAAAAAAATTGCCATCACCAACTCCATATGTATCATAAAGTCTATATTAGACTAAAGTAACAGAAGAAACTTTGCTTTGCTACTTCAAAGAGGAAGCTAAAAGGACCCACATGGCCATGTAAATGAGCATCCCATCCTCCTGATACCACACACTCAAAATCAAAGGAAAAAAATATATATATGTCTATCTAATAGTGAACATATTTTCTGAAACAAAAAACAGAGTTTTAAAGACAAAATCGGTTTTGTTGTTCAAATTTAGAGCGGAGATAAAAAATAAAAAATAAAAAATAGTAGTAACCACATTGTAAACCAAAGCTTGACAATAGTGATGCATTAGGCGAATGCTAGTAAAGGCATTTGCCATACATCACAGCTCAAAATACAGTCACACTTTCAATTACGCCTAGGGTGAGGTCTGTTACATTTTCAAAGAAAGAACTCAATGATGATCATCCAGGTTAAGTGTCAAATGAACCTCCATTTAAAGAAATTGAAACAAGATCCTTCCTACATACAATGAAGCATGATGACCGCTGAGAATCAATTGCTTCTATGTAAGGGGCCATGTCCCATCCTGAAAAAAGAATTTTGCTAAAAAAGTTCAATACAGGTCCCAGCAGTCTAGATAAGAGAGCTTACATCAATCAATGTATTAACATAAAAAAGAAAGATTACAAAGAACAAATCAACATGGAAGATGACCTCTAAATGCAACAAAGAAACTCGGCATGAAAAGGCCTAAAAGTAAAGATACCTCTGAATTCTGTCCAAGACAAGTTTTCATGCATAACAGACAAGATACAAAAGCCAGTAATGGCCTGATGTCTAATAATGTTGAACCAAAAGCAAAGAAACATATAGTTCAACTCCGAATTCAAATTTGAATTCCAAAGAAAAAGAATTCAAATGACAATCATAACAAATCTTGTACTTCGCAATTGCTCCAGCTGAATGCCTCCAAAGCAACGAGCATGGCACATCAGTTTATATACATATTGATATGGTACTCAAGTCCATCAAATCTGGAATAAAGAAGTAGACATCGACAAGTCTCCTATATTGAAAAATTAAAAAATAGAGAGGGAGAGAGTGGTACAATAATCAAATAATTAAGTAAATGATCTTCCTTTCAGAATCTATTAAAATATCCATGAAATCAAAACCTTAAGTAATATAAGAAGAGAAAAACCAAAGTGTCAGAACACGTTGGTATTGATTGAGTTGGAAAGACTTTTGCTGACTTAATCCATCCACTTTGGATTCAGAAGTTCTACGTTAACGATAATTTGAATCATCCTAAGTTGTTGCAAATGACGCTATCTCTTCAATGTTGAAGCATGGCCCTTTTCTTAGAATAATAAGACTTTAAATGAAAAGATAGCTATGCCGTGGCACAGTATCTGTATCTGACATAGGTTGAAGGACCAGATTGACAGTACTTCAGATGTGATAATTCTTTTTTTTTCAGTCTCTCTCCCCCTTATTAATTTTACTCTTTCTTCTCTTCCTAAGAATAAGCAGCATTTCTCATTCTCCTCTCCTTCCTAGTCTTTTCTTATCAGTCTCTGCTTGCTCTCTCTCCCCTTTTCAACCAAATGGCTCCAGCTCCACCCCAGATTATCAATGCCTAAATTTTTTCCATTCTAAAAATACCACAGCACTTCAATTTGATTACAATGCCCTCAACATGGGGGGGGGGGGGAAGGAAGAGATGGACATTGACATCCTATTTCTAATTTTCCAGGCTCAAGCATGTGATTCCAGAACCATCTTGAATAATATTTATGAACAGAAATCATATAGAAAGATACTTAAGATACATATTCCGGTCTAAAAAATTTTCTAGTTTATGAACTTTGAAAAATGCAATATAAGCATACGTAATAAATGATGTTCTAATTGAAGTTTACAAGTCAAACAGTTTACTTTGCAATTCATCTTGTCGTGCACCCTTCTCTATTAACAGGCACCGTGCAAGTATCACAGCCTGCTGGTTTGCCTTCAAAGGGACAACAGTGCTTCCATCATTGACCCTTTGACTGTCCTGTGCATGAACACTGGAAGATTCATTATTTTCTAAGAGTCTTGGAGTCATCAAAATATCAGAAGCTTTACAGGTCTCAGAAGTAGCACTTGTCTGGCTATCAGCACAGTTATCGCCAGCATTTGATGTGCTTTTGTCAGCAACTAATACCAATTGTGCCTTTGGTTCCACCTATTTCAAGAAATGACCCCAAAGATCAAGATGAAGAATCATATATAACATAAATATTCTCAACAGAAAATAAGATACCGTACCTGATATATAGTACGGAAGCCAAGAATACCGGTTACAGAGAGCTGAAGCCCAGATGCCACTTCAGCTGATGTAAAATGCAACCTGATCCAACAAAGTTACAATAATGATCATTTAAAATAACCAAAGAACAAAAGCCAAATTTTCTATACAGTCAATATAAAACACTTGATTTGACTTCAGTTTTCTGACCAGGGAATTGATTGAAGCACCAGGAGGCCCCTGCATACCTCCTCCCCAATGCCAATCACAGAACCAAGATAAGGATAACATGCCAGAAAACAACAAACAGAATCTAGGAAACTAAAATTTTGTATCCTTCATTCTAAAGAATGAAACGGCTGGTGTCTAAATTATTCTGTACTAAACAGGCAATTCTCCTCCCACTGAAAGCACTATTACTTCCTTCCATGTACACCATTACAAAAAACAGCAACAGGAGTAAAATAACACCTTTAACCCCCAGGTACTACTCTAAGCCACTATAAGCCATTTCATAAACTCATACAAATATTAAAAATAAGCGTGCCAAATATCTAGCATGTCATGTATTTGTTGTTTGAAGTCCTAACTCCAGTATTCAGTTCTTTGAACTAATGGAAAATATATTTTCCAGATTGACAACTAAACTAATGCATTAAAGAACTAAATTGTATTTTGCCCCCCCCCCCCCCACCTTCCCCACCCTAAAAAATATGAAAAACAAAACAAAAACCTCAATTATTTTTCTTCCATGGTACATTTTCCTAACACATATGGTACAGATGAATGGATAAAATAAAATCAAGTAGCTGACCTCACTAATTGGTACTTTAGGGCATAGTTTCATAAAATGTATAAGTTCTTACAATTGCAAACAAGCATCACATGCCTATAAGATGGATGTAAGCAAGAATCAGTTTAAAATTTCATTAGCATATAAATTCTATCTCCAAGATTATACTTTTTGATAGCTGATTGCATAGTTTCCGTCAACCGTCGATTTTCTGTTTATCTCCATAAATTATGATTACAATGTAAATGGATGTGAGGAGCCCTAAATTAGCCATAGATAGCATCAGTCCCAATTGCAATGGGTAGGAGCTAGCCTCCCAATTCATCCAATATGTTGCATAGGAGAGAGTAGCATCGATTCCCAACTCAAAGCAAATGTAATGGATATACAAATTCTAACCTAGCAAGAATAACTCACTTTGCAGAATCCACATGACCGTAAACATAATCAACAATTCCAGCTTCTAAATGGAGCATTGATACAATAGTATGAGCTTCACCATCACCTAACATGACACCCCAGTAATTAGTTACCCCTTCAACTGTGCCAAAACGTTGCAAAGTTTGAGCCATCAAGACCTGCAGAAGGTCTAATAACGAAGAACAACGCTCATCCAAAACTCTTTGTTGAAGCAGGATTAAACGAGCAAGCCATAATGAAATGGTTCTCATTCCGTCTGCAACCTCCATTAGCAAATCCTTTGCCCTCATGAGCAACGTTTTAGCAACAACTACATACTGCATACAATATTGAATGCACTTGAGAATAAAGGAATTTTTTAATAGAAGAATTAAGAATATAACAGATGCACTAAAGAATAAACAAAAAGCCCTCGGGACAAAAAGTCCTCTAATAAAGAAAAATATGCTTCTAAAGACTATTGCACAATATTTCTAAGAACAATATGTTTCCCTCCTCAATTCTTCTAAAATATAATCTTTAGAAATCCCCAATCCTTGAGCCGCCAAAAGTATTTAAAAAAATAATAATAAATAAAATTGCCCCATAAAAGAGAACAGTCAAGGGTCTAATTGCAGAAAATTATAACATTCCACTCTCACCAAATGTATCCGGGATAGCCAAAAATATGCATTTTCACAACAACAAATCAGGAAGTCTCGTAAGCTAAACCCAACCTAAGACACTAGAGACTGAAGCAAGGTGGCAAAATGGAATCTTTTCAAAAATAAAAGCAAAGCACCTCTAAATTGGAAAACCTGCTCAGCAAATCAGAACCAGCAGACATGAGATGAAGACGAGTCCGGTCTTCCCAACCAGATTTCAGGGGCAAAAGAGGGCATGGAGGCATATCCTTATCAACTGGCCTGCAAAAATTCATTTTGTCAATTAAACAAATTATGGGTTTTACTATTAGATTAGAATTCACCCAAACTCACCCAATGAGGTTAGATTGAATGAAAGCGAGAGAGGCAGCAGCGGCAACACACGTTAAGACCAAAAGCTTCAACTTATCATCGTCATCTGATTGGGAGCAATTCAAAAATGAATCTAGGCGTAGATTAACCAACTCGAAGTTGTAATTGTCACCATCAAAGAAAGAGTGGAATTCGCGTCGAACAGCATCGATGGAGAGGGCTTCCAGGTACCGACCATTCTCGATTAGCTCAAGGATTTCACTAACGAGGGAGTGAAGAGGACCAAGAGAAGAAGCGGGAGGAGGAGGAGGAGGAGAAGCAGAGGGAGAGGGTATAGTGCAGCGAAGGAGGCGGAGCTCGTAGAGTCGTAGGACGTCGTCTGCCATGGCGAGGAGAGAGAGGTGTAAGCAAATATTTGAATGCTCTCACCGGAGAAAAAAACTCTGGTACCCGTTTTCTTTGCTCAGTCTGCAATGGCTCTTAAAAGTGGGGGTTTTGCTTTAGGGTTTAAGTTGGCGACACGACAGACACGTGTCTCACTTCGTTGTTGGCTTCCCCTTCCTTTTTTTTGGCACAATTGAACTTTTAAACTAAAAAGAAAATACTATTTAATATTCTTTATTACCCAGAATGTGAGGATTTCATAAGACAAGTTTGCTCATGATTTTCCTTTTCCATAAAATCTAGCGCAATAGAAAGAATAGAGAAATACAGCCCCAGAAGAGGGAGAGAAAAATGGGTTGAGGAGAAGACAATATGAAACAAAACAGAGAAGTGATAAAAATAACGATATTTAGTTGATTTAATAATTATACACGAATATCTTTTAAATAAAATTTTAAATTTAAATTTTATATATAATAAAAATAGATATCGTAAGAGATTTATTTTTAAAAAATTTAATTCGTTTTGAATCGGATTTAGTCGCATTCAAAGTGATTATCGAATTCTGATAATTTATTAAAAAAAAGAGTAAGAAAAATCTGAGTAAGAAGAAGAGAAATTAAGTCGTTCCTCGAGGAATTACAATCTTTTTAATAGAAAAAAAAAATATATATATATATATATATTAAATATAAAAATTAATCCCAATGCTAAAACTTAAATTCTATTTTCTTTCATCTGATTTTAATTCGGCCTTTTTTTCCGCTTTTGGCATCGTCTCCTTTACGATGCAATGGCAACCTCAAAGTAATATAATTATAATATTTAAAAATTTTATATTATGTTCAGATTTTTAAAATTATAAATATAATATATAAAATGTTGATATAAATTACTATTAAGATATTAATGGAATTATGATGTGAGAGATCTCATAATTATATAGTTAAGTTTTGAAATAATCTCTATTTTAAGATTATTTGGAATCTATTTTAGGATTTAAGTGTTCGACTCCCACAAGAATCACAGAAGAGAAGCGATTGTTTTTACACGTAATGCTTAAAATTACTACAGAGCATAACAATTTTTAAAGTCATCATTCAAATAGTTTTAAAACCAAAACTCTTTCTCTTATTTTTCTTTATACCTTCCTATCATGCATCATAGTTTCTAATAAAAAAGAAAATACAAATGGCAATGAAGAGGGAAGACAATATTGAACGAAATGGATATCTTAAGTCAAAAATCAATGGAAATCAAAATCAAAAATCGCAACTAGAATCCAAACTGCCTTTTCATTCCTTTTCTCTGTTACTTGTTGCACATCAGCTCCGTTTTCATCTCACATGACAAGTAATTGTTTCTTCCTTGTTTACTCTCCATTTTTAGCGATTATCATATGAATTGATTAATTTATATTTCAATTATTACTTAAAATAGTTCGGGAAATTTAGTTTCAAATATATTCCTATAACAGAAATATTAATGGATTGTATATTCTACCTTTAAATAAGGCAAATGGTATCCTATGTGGCATGCTCTCACACATCAATTGTACTCTAAGTAAGCTTGCCCAGTCAGCCGGGTAGAGAAATAGAAGGGGAAAGGGAGAGACAAAGCGAAGGAGAAATGTATCTTTTTTTTTGTAATATATTAATTGGTATCTGTAATAAGACTCTAACTAATCTGATTTACGACTTATAGTGGACCATTCAAGTAAACTATCATTCCAACATAGTTTGTTCATGCCCAAAATGTGAGTCGAACTCGAGATTTTGATTAAAGAATTTAACGTTACATCCCATTAGACCAACTGACCGTTGATAAGAAGAAATCTATCTTAAAAAATAAAATATCGATTTAATATAGATATAGTGGATGTAGTTGAGTAACTTGGTAATTGAAATTAGTTATGGAGCTTACAATTTTGTTGGGATTGATAACCGTATCATATTTATTTCGTTTATCAATATTTCAATAATAAAATATTGATATTACAATAAAATAAAGAAAATATAATAATTAAAGATTAAAAAGAATTTTATTATTTTTTTCTCTGATTTGATTGTTTTGGTTTTGTAATGAAATCTAAGCCGTTACAAATTTATTTAGCATGGTTTTTCCTATTGCAAACAAGTCAAAAATCTTGCAAAAGACCTTTTGCTCTGGTTTTCTTCTTTATTGTATAACTCACTCTTTATATTTCTCAAGTTTTCTAATGGATATAGAAAACTTTGATTCTTAATTATATTTATGTTTTAATTAAAAAAGGAGAATAGAATTCTAGAAAGAGATCCAGAGTCAACAAACATGATAAAATATCAAAACCTTAGGGCTGACGTGTTTTTCAAAATCACAAAAACAACAATGATAATTTTCAAAATTTTAAAGAAATCACCATAAATATTACAAAACAATTGTAACAGATTTTTAAAATCATAAAATGGTTGTAATAGTTTTAAAAATTATAATTCAGTACCAATCTCGATGTGCATTCTTCTTTTCTAATTAATCTAACATAAAATAATATCACTTGAGTAAATAATCAATTTTAATAGAGTTTTTAGATAAAGAATGGATCTAGAACTTATTTATTTTAGTTTTAAAATAATTATAATATAATATATTAAATCATTAGGTATGATAAAATTATTTCAACTTTAATAATTTTACTAAATAATTAAAATTATATTCTAAAATAAATATTATATTATTTATATAAGTTAATGAATAACAATTTATTACTTTATTCTTTATTTATATATTTTTATATATTATCCTTTTACGTAACATTCATAATTATGATTAGATAAATTAAATTGAATATCGCTTCTTAATTAGTTAACCCAATTGAATCTTTGATAAAAAAAAAATGTATTAAAAAATGTCCAACTTGTCTCTTACCGGTCAATAATGCTATATAAATTTAAAAATATTTGATATAATACAATATTACCTATCAATGAGCTCACTTTTGAAAAATAAATTAGTACAACTCAAGAGAATGATATATGACATAATCATTATAGATTTATATTGTATATTCATGTCTTAAATAACCAACATTATATGTTTAATATAGGAAACTTTTAACTAATAAAAAGTTTCACTCATAATACATTAAAACCCATAGCACTATTGTAAGTTCATCTAGATATAATTAAGATTAAGAGCACAAAAATTATATATAGTTACAGAGTATCAATTTTTATTTTATAATACATTTGAGAACATCACTCCATATATTGCATTCAAGGTTGTCATTTGTACTAACTTTAATTGAGTTTATAACTCATTCTGTAATCAATGCAAATCATGCCCGATTAACAAAAAACTCTTACATCATTAAATATCCAATTTCATCAATTAATTATGATATTGATGTACGTATGACCATAATAGTTAAAAGTTAAAACTGTGAAAAAGGATAGACCCTCCTCGAGTCTAAGTTCAAAGTGCAAAGCGACGCGTGGGCTTAAAAAGTGCATTTAGAATATAAAATCAAAATATATATTTAAATATGTAATAATTGCACATACTATCACGTCCCAACTTTGCCCCCCCAACAAGGCTTCATTGGCGATGGACACCAGGATTCACTTAGGTAACTCAAATCATGTAAAAAAAGTCTTTTATTTATATAATTATAAAATATGTGTAAATAGCATGGAAATGAAATGATCACAATTTTTAAAATTTTGCTTTTGCCAAAAATATATTTTCTACAACACAAAACACATTCCATATACTAGATAATCTACACTTCCTTATCTTTTATTCCCGAAAGATTTGTAAATATTATTGTGTGAGTTTGATAACTTAATGAGGTCTGCATGTGCATATATAAATAAGTTTTTGATGTAAGAATGCAATAAGTATTTAATAAAAACATGCGCAAAATAGTAATAATAATAACACATTTTAAAAATATAGCACTAATTCTCGGGGAGAATCCAATTCTACCTTATACCACTATCACAATCACGAGTACAGTCTTATTACTCCAATTAAGAGGTCAATTTCAAAAATATCTATCATTCCACATCTCCTTAAATGGACAATCCTCCTATCCGAGTAATGGATTACTACCAACATGTATTGCGACGTTCGACAAAGTCCTTTGCTTGCTTGCTCGATGGATTTCAACACAATACTAGCTATCATTAATACCAATATAATGAAATACACAATTAGCATAATAAGCACAGACACATACATTAATGAAATATGTAACACTAGTAAATCAAGATAATTATACACATACAAGGCTATATGAATGCAATAGACACTTATCTCAAAGAGTTGTTTTAAATTAAGAAATTTACTCAACTAATTTGTCTTCCTCGTCCTTTCTTGTTTCTCTGTCTTATCTTTTTCTTGATCTCAGTTAGAGATTTTCTTTTCTTTTTCACTCAATTTTTGTAATCTCATCTCACTCTCTCTTTCACCCACTTTTTTGTAGTCTCACCTCACTATCTCTTTCACCCCCTTTCTCGGAGCATCACCTTTCTCTCTCTCTCTCTTTTTCTCTCAAGCTGGTTGTGGTGTTGTACGATTCGAAATTGATGCATGTCCTAATCAACTATGTGTATAGTGCGAGCAAATATCATTTTCATAAGAATATTTTATATTACCAATTATAAATTATTCTATCTAAGTTAGACAAATCAAATCTCGATTATAAAAATATTAAAGATCTTAAATCAATGGATGAAAAACACTAGTACGTCAACTTCATCTATTTTAATCTTTCACATACCTGAATTTTTTCAAATCTCTAAACTTTACTGACTAAAGAATTATTGTTTATGGTGATAGATTTTTTCAAAATTAGATTCACTTAATGACCATGTAATAAAATCTATAATTCGACTAATCAAAACTAATAGATATACAATTTTGATTAAATCGAATCGCATTAAGTTCTGTGAAAAATCTATAATCTAAGATTTCTCATAAAATCACACACATAAAATTAATCTTTTGTCGATTTCATAACCTCATGTAAATTTTATTGTATTTAATTTCAAATCATATACAACGCACGGCAAAAGTTTTGAAATATTAATATCAACAATAAAATCTCATCATACAATAATCATGTCAATAAAAATTTTAAAAAAAGAAATAAATTCAAACCATACTATTAATTGAGGAGCAAAATCTATTGAATCTTAGAAATAAGAAAATTAGGTAGACATACTAAAAAAACAAGAAAAGAAAATATCAGACCCTAAGTTCTATGTGAAAAAAATTGTGTGTAGGTTTCTCAAGATGTGTAAGGTTACCTCTTATTTATATAACTAAAACCCTAAGGAGTTGTGGGTTTCTTGGAAACTTAGTTTTTCACTTTGATTTGGAAACTTGTTTTTGTTGTGATAGATATTATTTTCTTACTTTTCCAAAAATCAGAAACTTCATCTTTATCGTTGATTTTGAAGATTTATGGGGTTATCAGCAATTTTATCTAAAAGATCTCTTATTAGATAAGTTCAATTAGTTTCCGTCTTTAACAAAGACTTGACTTTCAGAATTTCAGTATTATAATAATTTCGTTCGAATTTTTGGATATCTTCTATTCTGAATTCTTTACAAGATTTGTAGGTTTTGAAGTCTATTTCTAATGCAATAAGAATCAGCTCAACCAAAATTGGAGTAGAAAGATATGCCCAAAATAGCGACTATTGTTTGTTCAATCCGAATTTCCTTAAATAAGTCCAAAATTACCTAAATCAAAGTTCACAAATTTAATTAATATATTATGTTGAAATAATGTTTATAACAATCCTAAAAGTCATAAATAAGAGTTAAAATAATATAATTTAAGTATATAAAATTATTGCTATCACTATTTCGAGATAGGGAAAGGGAGGATGATATTTATAAGCAGGTTGGAGAATGAAGTGAAGACACATGACGAAAATGTTGACACGTATTGAAACACATGTCTTGTAGAGATACGGAGGAGACATGCGTGCGAACATATGATATGAGATAGTAAGACAGTAGAAAACTTTTGTTATTTGCAACTTAAGTCATTATATTTAAAGTAATCTTATTCAGACCATAGAATTTTCAAATATCCAGCACTTGGTATTTATTATTGTGTAATATCATTCAAGTAAATGCCTTTAAATTTTTACATGTCCATTTACTTAAGATATTACACATAAATATGGAAATACCCCTATCTAAGTTTAATAAAAATTGTTTTAAAATCAAATTCCTTAAAGATAAAAAGTCAACTTTTCTTTTGAAAAACAAAATTTAAGTTTTAATAGTAATATCTAATTTAAATGGATATCGTTTGGAAAATTAATATTATACAATTAAAATGGCTGAATAGTTGAATAGATGTATTTTTAAAAATTTTGATTATACAGTATTTTAAAATTTGAATAACAATGGTATTTGGCTATTTAAATAGAAAAATAAGAAACACACAATAGTTTTTATAATTGTTCCACCAATTAGGTGTACGTCCACTTTAAAACTTCCTCTAGATTTTACACTATCAATTAACTAATACAAACTTGATTGTAGGTTCAAGTTGAACTTTTATACTATTTCTTCACAAACACTACTTTCCTAACTTTACACAGATTAATTCTCTCTCTAGACCTTAAGCAGGACACACTCTCTATTCTTTCGAATCTTAATACAAGTGAGAAGGAAAAAGTCTAAAATACGAGGCTTAAATTCTTGGATTAGACAATTTGATTTTACAAGTGATAACACTCAAGAAGAGAATTAAAATGAAAACAGAATGTATGAAATTTAAAACAGAGTAATGAATGCTGTAAATTCGCAGTTGTTCAGATTTTGAATAGAGTATCTACTTCTTCATATCTTATCTCTCTGGTATTTATTACGATATTGAAGAGATCCATTGTGCGGTTGTTGAAACCAAACGTTATTCATAATGTTCATTAACTAATATTCTATACTAGTTTCTTGTTTCACGCTGAAATTTCATTTTCTCACTGATATCACTTTCTTTTTGATCAATTGAGAAATAATCTTACTATATTTAAACGTTAGACTTTCATAGAAATGAAAATAAATAGATAATTCAAAAAATAGAGAAACGTTGTGTTCAAATTTGTTTTAAAATTTTGGTTTTCGGCAATTTCAGGTCGATAATCTTAATTAACACATCAATATGAATTCAAAAATTTTGTATTGTGAATTCTCTTGATCAGGTCAACATGGTGAGAACTTATGTCAACAAGGTTATGTTTGAAATTAAATTGGTAGACACGTAAAATTAAATTTGTCGATATGTTTTAGTGTGTCGATATGGTTTTAATTAGGTATCGACATGTCTAAGTTAGGAACCAACGGTCTATATTGACATGTTAAGGATTCTAGGTCAATATGAATTTGTTTAGAAGTAAATTTGTGGATATGATCTTTGAAATTGGTCGATATACTCTTGGTATTAATATAGTTGAAATGCAGGTCATCGTGTGATTCCTAAAGAACAAATAAATCATGTCAACATGTTCTAAGTCTACATTGACACTGTCTTGTTCTTATATTAAATTGTGAACTTGACTTTTGAAATTAGTTGATGTCCTCAAAGTGTCGACACAGTTGAAATACATGTCATCATATGATTTTTAAACAACAGATAAAACAAGTTTTTGGGTATGTCGACTTCCTAAACTTTTGCTTGATACTTTGTCGATGCGTGTAAATAGTGGGTTAACACATCATTAAAATTGATAGACCTATCATATTAAATTTGTCTATTTGAAGTCAACATTTCAATGTGTAGTCCAATTTAGGTCGATATGTAAGATAGGTTGACAAGGTTTCACTCAGATTGACAAGATATGTGATTTTCTAAGTCAGGTAAACATATTTTCGAGATTGTCGATATAATCTTAGACGCTCAGGTCAACAAGTTTCATTAATAGATCGACATGTTCAGGGTATTGATAAAATTGATCGATTTGGTTCTAAAAATTGATGAATCTAGAGGGGCAGGTCGACGTATGGCAAGAACAAGTCGACAAGGTCTACAGACTTTTTTAGTTTTTTTTCTGATAACTTTCTCATACACTTAAATTTATTTTTCTCTAATATATTATCATCAAAATCTAGCATTCTCAACAATTCACAAATTAGAAAATTTTTTAAAAAAATTAGGTTTTAATCTAATTCATATATGAGGAACAAATACTGTCGTTTTTATTTCTTATTTTATTAATATTTTAAATTTCTATATTTTTGAGTATTTAGTTTTCAGCAAGTTAGTCAAATCTAGATTTTTAACATTCCAAGTATCCAATTTTTCTATCAAATTCACTGGTTTGAGTAGTATAATTATCTCACTATTAATAATAATTTATTTTTTCTTACTATATGTAACTAAATTGGGGTACATGATATAAGAAACATGTTATAATATTAGAATATGAATATACACAATAGTCAAAACTTTTAAGGATAACGAAATGCACTAAAGATTAGAAAACTTAGCAAGTAAGTTTATATAAGAGTTAAGGCTAAAATTCAAAATAACAATAGGATGAAGATAAAATAAAATGAAAAACAAAAGGAAAAAAAAAAGATTATGAGGCTTCAAGTTACTAATTATTTTCGTCTTCCTCCGATTCAATCTCATCATCCTCATCATCATGAGTTGATTTGTAGTCCTCCAAATCCTCTTCTTCAATATCATCTAAATCTAACTCTTCATCTTGGATGTGAACCCTACTAGATGAATTTGCAATAGCTTTTCTTTTTTCTTTTTTTTTTGTTATACGTGATTTGAACTTTGTATCATGGATTGGATGAGGAATATTGTGACCACTAGATTGTTAATCATCTTCGTCTTCCTCCAATTTAATATCATTATCCTCGTTATCATGAGTTGACTCGTTTTATCTTTTTCAAACTTACCTGGTGCTTTTATTGTTCTCTACCTCACGGCTATAGGACGATTGAAAGTGTTTTTTGTTTTCATATAAATAAGCAACTCCTTACTAATCTTATCTTGTTCTTCAATAGATGGCATCAATTTTTCTATACAAGCATACAAACCATTCATAATTTCATTATTTGACTTGATATCTGGATTTGAATAGAATAATTTTGGATTTAAGAAATAACCAACTGCATGTAATGGCATATAGAGTTGAGCATCCCATCGTTTATCAATCATCTTCCACACCTCTTCATACTTATGTTCTTGACCATTAAAAGACTTAACAATAGTTTCTTTAACTTAATTCATTGCCTCATAAATATAACTCATTGGAGGCCTTTTTTCCCCGTTAACCAGCCTTGAAACTCTGACAAGTGGTCTAGAAATCTTAAATGTATAAACAACATCATTCCAAAAACTCCCGATAATATTATCCTTATCACTGCTATGCTAGCTTGGTCCTTTGAATATTTGTTGCTATTATACTCCTCAAATGTGAGTATCTTCCTCAATGTTGCCTTATGAATATAAAATTTTCTCAAAGTCAAGTAGGGAACAACAAAACATGTTTTTGCTAGTCTAACCATTTCCCTTAAATTTGAAAATTTTCTCATCATATTTAGAATCAAAGTATGAGAGTAATGAACAAATTCATTTGAATTGCTATTTTAACTATCCTCTTGAAAAATGGAAATTGAAAAATGTCTTCAAACAACAAATCAAGACAATTGGCAACACAAGGTGTCCAAAACAATTGTTGAAACTTGGCGTCCAACAACCTTCCTATCCGAGAAATAACATCAAAGGTTTGTATTCTTAGATATAGATAGTATATTGTCAATTAATCAATGATATAAAGATAGACCCTATAAATTTATAGTAAATTTTTCGCGCTTGCTAAAAAATTTTTAGATACACCGTTTATAACAATTTTTTTGGACGAATTTTTTTAATATATTTCTTAAGAAACTGGTACATTCTTTATCTAGTTTTTGAATAACTAGAAGTATTTATTGAATCATAAAATATGCTACCTCTTAGACAATTGATTAAGAAATTGATCAAAGTTCTTTGCTTTCTATCTCTCCAACCATCAGCCATC
Organism: Dillenia suffruticosa; assembly: GCA_033439265.1. Lineage (NCBI taxonomy): Eukaryota > Viridiplantae > Streptophyta > Magnoliopsida > Dilleniales > Dilleniaceae > Dillenia > Dillenia suffruticosa. The sequence goes on from JAVTVX010000027.1 coordinate 9,864,374, forward strand.
AAATTACACTCGTATTTTGCCCAATTTTCTTCATCGCCTTTTATCAATATCTTGGTGTGTTCTAATTTCTTTTTCAAATAAGTAACTCAAATATCATGATAAAAAAGTTGGTTTAAATTATGAGTATACTGACAAACACTATCAAGAAAATGTTTAAAACTGTCATTTCTAATAGTGTTGAAAGGGATGCCAGCATCATATATGCATGTAGCAAAGTTTTGAACTACTTTCCTCTCAATTGTTTTTTGCATGCATACTTGATTATCTTTGTTCTTTTCTTTTTCTCTAGCCGCCTTAAATACATATGCACTATCTCTATCCTTGTGGAACCTAATTGCATCTTTTTAAGTGTTTATAAAGTGCCTGAACATGAAAATCCTCTAATTTTAGATGATGATATTTTATCTACAAAACAACACAAATGAAAAAAGAAATTCATCTTCAATAATATTAATTTTAATGTACATCTCGTCCCATCAACACTTTAATATTTACTAATTTTAATTTTTTTTAATTAACATTGCAAAAATCATAAAATAGTTGAACCAACAGCAACCAGAAGACATTATAGAAAGAAGCAACTAGAAAGAAGTAGTAGCAACTGAAAGATTTTAACTGACTGAAGGTTGCAACAATTGGGAAAAAACTAAAAGCAGAGACAAATCGATTAGAAAAATAATAGAACTGAATTGAAGGTTGCAATAGCTAAAAAAAATATTCAGAACAGAGACATTGAAAATTACATAATTGAAAAAAGTAAACAAGAATAGAGCAATGAAAAAGAAAGATAACAACATAAAAGAATATATATTATAGAAAGAGATAAAAGCATCAGATTATGAAAAAAAAGAATTAAAAAACCCTAAATCTGAAACAAATCAACTGGCAATAACTGAAAAAATAAGAACAAAGTATAAAAAGAAGAATAAAATAATAACAAAGGGCATGTTACAAAAAAGAGCAACATCAGAATGAGAGAAAAAAAAACAAAGGACGTGTAGTAGAGAAAATTAAAAAGAAAAGAAAAGAAAAGGACATATAGGAGTATAAGAACGATGGAGCAAAAAAAGAAAAACGGAGAAGATTAGAACAGAGAAAGAGGAAGAGGAAGAGGAAGGAGATAGACATATCAGAGAGAGAAATCAGCTACTTTACTTCCAATTTAGATCGACTAAAAGTCCCAATAGAAGGAGAGAAATAAATGTAGATAAAGTCAGCTACTTTGCTTCCAACTTAGATTTAGCAAGAGTCCCAATATTTTAACCATAAAAAAGCAATCTAGTGCATCCCACACATGGAAAGTAATATAGATCACCTCATCTTTCTACTTGGCTTCCAACTTAGATCTACCAAGAGTACCAATATTTTAACCCTAAAAGAGTAATCTAGTACATCCCACACATAGAAAGTAATATAGTCACCTCATCTTTCACCATTGAATAGTCACTTGACAAGATCTAATGGTTCGCTTTATGCTTTATGCACTTTTTGTCGTGTCAGTTTGTTTCAATTGTGTTTTTTCATATGCACTGTGTTTCACTCAAAAAAAGTTTCACACTTTGCTATACTTTAGTGTGCTTTTAACTATTACGCTTATGATTTACATTTTTGATACAATTACTTATATAATTCAGGCACGTCAAATTACCAGATCTGATACAAATACATAAATAATATAAAATCAAGTTTATACACTTAATTAAAATAAATAAAAATATTCGTAAACAAAAATGTCAAAAATCATATATTTGTTATGGCATACAAGAAATGTTTTTAAAATATCAAAACAATTCAAACAAATTCTTATATATAAGATATGTACAATCAAGCCAAAAGAATTTTTTATCAAATGTTTTTTTTTCCCTCTCATGCCTTCTTTAATTTTCATCTACAATCTTTTCAATCTTCCTTGGATTTTGGTTTATTTACATCTCATATTGATGAGGTAATATGGTATCAGAGTAGATTAAGATCAAAACCTTGATGTAATTGGTATTGAATTTATTGTATTTTATGTAAATTCTCAGTTTTTCTTTGCATTTTCCCTAAATTTCAATCTTTTCTTTTTCACTTCGATATAACTTCAAATTTTGATCTTTACTCCTCAATCTTAACTAATTTGATTCAATTTCACTTAAATGTTATCAATTTCTTTAAGGGATCATGAACGTATTTATTTTAATTTCAAAATAATTTTAATGAAATTCGTTAGACCATTAGTCACATTGAATTTATTTTAAGTATGGTCAATTACATTTCAAAATAAATATTGTATCATTTACAAAAGTCAATAGATAATAATTTATTACTTTATTCTTGACTTATATGTAATTCTATATATTGTCCATTTATGTAATATACGTAATTGAAATGAGACAAATTAAATGTATTATCTTTTATTTAATTATTTAATTTTAATTCAATTAACTTTCTCGTTCACAAAGATGATATCCTAAAATATCCGATGTGTCTCAAATTGACCGATGATATTAGACAAATTTTAAGAATATCTAATATAATACAATATCATATAACTAAGTTTGTTTCTGAATAATCAACTGAAATAATCAGGAGTAATATTTGATACAATCGATATGGATACTATGTTGTATAGGAATGTCCAAAATGACCAACACTATACATTCAACATATTGTTAGAAATATTCTCAATTTTTTTTAAAAAAAATATTTCATGTATGTCCTAAAAAGTATGTTCTTATTTGACGTCTTGATTTATTGACATTTGCATTTCTTTTAATCAAGTGGATAAATATATTTGTGTATGTATAAGTACAATAGTTTAATGTGCATGACTTGATTGTGTAATCGGGTAGACAGTACATATAGAATGTGTAATTCATTGTTATATCAATTTAAAGTAAATTATTCATACCTAAGGAAAAAAACTAGATATTTTATTAAGATTTAAATTATAACTTACGAATTTTCTAATTGTCAAATATCATTTATCTTAATCATTGACAAATTCCAAACTCCATATAGTTAGCGGAGGTAGTTAGCACTGAAGAATACCTACAAAGTGATTTATTAAAATATATTATGACAGAAAATTAATATTTTATAATGGTATATAGTTTATGTATTCTTAATTTTGAGTATATATGGATGAACCTGCAAAAACAAGACTGTATACTTTGATGTATCATGAGTGAGATCTTATATGAGTTAAGAGTTTCATACATTGAATATACGACGTTGGTTAGTTGTCATATGTATGTACAACAGAAAATCTATGCCAACTGTATTAAAAATCACCTTCTTGAGTGTCTTAGTCATTTATTTTGAAAACTAATCTAAATGCTACGATTTTGTATTATATCATACATTTTTTAGATTTTGTTAGGTTCTATCGATTAATAGAAAATAAATTGAACATTTTAGATATCTTTTATTATGGACAAGAGATTTAAGATTATTGTATATACGTATTTTGATGATGAATAAAACATATCAAATTGGGTTAAGCAAAAATTAGGAAAATACAATTTGGAATCTAAAGTAGCTTAATCATGAGATGAGTCGGTAGACATTCTGAAATAGTTGATAAATTAGCATTATTAAAGCAACATATATGATGAAAATACAAGGGATAGTCGATATAATCTAAATGATAGTTGACATGAACTAAACTCCTTCAGACTAAGACTATAGGTCTCCGTTAAATTAGCCAGCTACCAACAAAGTTAGTTGACTAATAAGTTTCATTAACTCTAGGCATCTCACAGTGTAGTCGACAACCATCTTTGGATAGTCGACTAAAACTTGTCTTAGTAATTCAGGAATTAGAAGCACTTATTTAGTCAATAGACACGAATTTACTCAACTATAAGTTAGCTATGATAAATCGATAGTCAACACATACACTAAAGTAATCGACTACAGGCTGAGTTATTGATTAAGTAAATCACAGAGTTTGCATAAAAATTACTAATAGTCAACTAAATATATAGCATAGTCATCTAAATTAGATCACAAGCTCATATTAGTCAACGAATCAATTACATTAGTCGACTCATTCCTAAGGGTTAGTTGATTAAGTAAAAACACTAATCGACAGATGAGTAGTAAACCAATGTTATAACCAACAAAAAAAAATATAGTTGTCTACCACTATTGACACAAATGCTTTAGCCAACTAAACAAAATCTCAAGTAGACTACCACTCTTGACACGTATACTATAGCCAACTAAACACAAACTCTAGTCAATCAATAATCTTCAAATCACACACATTAGTCAACTAATAAAGTATAGTAGTTGACATATGAACTCACACGTGGGCAAAACTAGTCTGCACTCAAGAAATGTAACGTTGGTTGACTAAATAAATTAGTCGACACACATTTAGAATTAGTCCGCACTTAAATGCTTAAAACACACAATAGTCGACTAAAATGTAAGAAATGTCGACTAATACCTTTAGCATTAAAAGCATATTAGCCAACTAACTAAAGAAGGTTGTCGACTGATGAATCCTAGGACTATAAAGAGCTAAGTTAGAGAGTCAACATACCCCAGAGCTTAGTCGACAAGAGGATTCACACTATACATTAGTTAACAGATACAAAACATTAGTCAACTAACCATAGCGGTCGACAAACTTTAAGTGTATAATCTGCATCCACAAGCTTAGCAAACACATTAGTTGATAAAGTAATAATTAATTGACCAAGTAAACCATTGGTTCACTTAGTAGTGAATGATAGTTGACTATGAATTGTACGATGCTGACTAATGCCTCTAAATACACATTGAGTAGTCAACTAATTAGAAAGATTAGCCGAGTTAAATAACTATTAGTCGACATACATTTAAATTTAGTATGCACCACACTATAGTTAACTAATGATATAACTTGTTCAACTAAATGAAGATTCTAGTTGACACATGTTTAGATCTAGTCTGCATGCAAAGAATATAAAAATCCCATAACCAACTAATGCAATAAAGCTTTTGACTAGGATAGAACAATTGTCGACTAATGACTGAATATAGTCGATAGGAGTATAACAAAATTAAAACTAGTCTATTAACCTGACACATTAGCCAACACAACTTATAATAATTCATATGATAGTTGATTAAGTTCATAAAGATGTAGACTAACAAAATACGTCAAATGAAACACAGTCGACTAAAAGAACAAGTTAGTCGATGAAAGAACAAGTTAGTCGATGAGACTAAGCAAAAGGAATTATCGACAGCACAAGAATAAAATTTGAATTTCAAATTTAATAGTCGATAGGATACTCATTTCAGTTGATACTTGAGAAACAATTTTGAAACCTTTTTTTTTATATGTCTAACATTCACTTATGCAGAAGAAAAATATGATGGAGCATTTAAGCCTCCCAATCACTCGATTAACCATGTAGCATACATGTAGAAAAAGCAAAGCTCTATCCCAAGGCTGCAAATTATATTTACTCGAGGAACATTTATTGCTCAACAATCAAATTTTTTAAATGTCAATCACCACCGAACCTCTATGTAAACTCAAAGTATTAAATGAAGCACCTCAAATTCACCTACCTCAATATTCAAATTCTTCCAATCATAAATAGAAGGAAGATAGGACAAAGAAAGAAGCAAAAGGGACATGTATTGAAAAATCATTTGCTCTTAACTAGACATACTCTATTTTTGAATCTTCCAAAAATCCTTCTTCTGAGCTTTAAATCTGTTACATCTGAAGACTTAACTTTATTCTCTATAATATTCACTCTACTCTTATACAAAAAGATTAGAGACCAAAGTAAGTTCTCTGTGTTTGGGTTTCTAGAGAGAGAAATAACCAGTGAACTTGGGGAAGTGTTTTGTGAGAAAACACTTGTGAGGGTCTAACGTATACTTGGGAAATCAAGTTATTAAGGGTCTTGCATGTATATGAGAAAACAAGATGTTTGTATATTATTTTAAAAATAGTGGATTGAAAAATCCAAATATGCCCTAAGAATGGATGTACAATAGAGAGGTGGAATCACTATAAATCATATATGTCGATTTTGTTTCTCAATTTCTTTATCCACTACCCTATTTCAATTCTTTAACTGAACAAATATTTCTTAAACTTCAAAAGATATTCAAAGGTGTCAAAACAGTCAATTCACCCCTTTTTGACCGTTTCTTCAAAAATATTAAATAATTGAAAGTGATAGTATGTTTATGATACAATATATATAATTTGTATGACATGCATATGTTACACAAATGACAACATTTAGAAATACATATAGGTTAAGGATAAGGTAATAAATGTTTATTTATTAATTACTATAAGTTTATAGTATTTTTTTGTAATGTATCTCTAATTTTTTTAGTGAATTACTTAAAATTAAAATAATTTTATTATAATAATTTGATTAGCAATTGTATTATAATTATTTTAGAATCAAAATAAGTGTCATATGTCACTTCTTTACCCTAAAAACTTATTTAGTATTTATTATCTGTTTGTATGGATTTATATTTTTTGGGATAATTTGAAATAAATAATAATATAGATAAAAAAGTTTGGAGTTGGTTTGTAATTTCATAAAATTACCATGACCAGTTTGAAATTTTAAAAAAATTTAATCCTGAATTCAAATTTTGAAATTATATATCCTATTTTCTAAATTAAAAAATTTTTCTCCTATTTTATAATGGGAAAAAAGTTTTCAAACGTGTTTATAATTTAGAAATTACTAAAATCTAAGTTTTTACTTAATTATTGTTAATTATTTTTATTTAAAATTTTAATCTCTCTCTACGGATAATTATTCATTATTCAAATTTAAAATATCAAGTTAATTGAGAATAAAGACTTCTTAGTATAGTAGAACTCTAGATTATTCTCTAATTAAGCTTTTCACACAGAGGAGAAAGATACTAGAGTTGAATTTATGGTTTAGAGAAAAATACCTAGATGAAAACTTTTTTGTACAAGAGATTGCAGATTTGTTAACCAAGAAGAAATCGTGGAAGACTTGGTGCCCTACAAATTTCGTTGAAAAAATAAGCACAGAAAATCACAAAAACAGTAATTTTTCTTTTAGTTTTTATGCGATTTAATTATTTGAGAATCATGTTTTAATATGGTATGCTTTATTCCGTTTATTATTCCACTGCACTTTTATTTTTTAGAATAAAATAAAAATAACAAATTTTAATTTGAGATTTAACATATATGAAACTAATGAGTTATAGAAAATTTCACTCGTTATATGTCAAATTGCATAACCATGTATTCATATGATCATCTACATATACTCAAAATTCAAATCATTCAAACTAATTAAGTACAATATGTCTCAATCTTGACTCGATTAGTAATCAAAAAAGTAAAGTAAATTTAAGTACAATGTACTATTCGTCTCATTTAAACTATAATTTGAGTATTCTTTTAAATATGAATGATTTATCAAATTTTATTTTATAATATATTTATAAAATTTACTTTATATATACTGTATAATACTAACCATTTTCATTAATTTTTATTGATTCCAAATGCTATCCAATAATCAAGATAAATGTACCACTGAAAAGCACATATTTTGTCTTTACAAATTCATTCCTTATTAACAGAGATTCTCAAACTATAGCCTATAAATGATGAAATGTCTAATTTCAGTTACCAGTTATAAACTTTTATTTTATATTAATGTAATCATCGCTTATACGTATTATATGTATCGTCAATTTGATTACATATATAAATTATTTTCTTTTCTAAACCTTTAGTTATCCGTAAAGATATGAAAATTAAGAGTTTAGAAAAAAAAAAGGTTTTGGATAAAAATGGATGACGTAGGAGAATCCATACAAATTAAACTAATATATTTTAGATATTTTTCTATTAATTTATTTATCTATTTTTTTCTCTTTCGCTTTCTTTTTATTATATTTTATTTATATATATTTTTCTTTTTATATTATTTCATTCATTCTTTCTCTATTTTTTTTTCAAATTTGTCTTTCAAATGGTCGACTCCAAATATTGAGATTAAGTTTTAATTTGTTATTATTGTTGTATTGAACAAATATACTATATATACATATATAATATGAAAAACTGCTTATTTACTTTAATAATTAAATTAAACATCACCCTCATAAATAGAAGTGAATACATAATTTTTTTGAATATATAAAATAATAAAACTAATTAAAAATTAGAATCTAATCCCAACAAATAAAAGATATTAAATCTTAATTATATATAAAATATTTAATTATGTACAATATGACAATTTTAGTTAAACAAAATACGACCAAAAATCTTTTTAAAAGTTGAAATTAATTAAAACTTCTAAATACAATGTCTAAAATGTTATCTAAGATCAATAATCTTAAAGCGCCAAAGAGGAAAAAAAAAGCGCTGAACATTAGTGTGACATTTATGTGAGCCATCAAATTTATAAAGTAAAAAACAATTTATAAGGAATTTAAAGAAGAAAATTACTTTACTTTTAACTTTGATAATTAAAATTTCTTCTATTATTAGAATTATGTTAGGTCAAAAAAATATTATTAAAAAATTAAATAAGAAATTACATTTTTTTTTTAACATGTGTTAAAAAACCCAAGTAAACATGGGATAAGAATGCGAGGCAACACAAGCAAGGGGGCAGGGCAAATGGAACACACTTTCACCGTTCTTAGCTTTCCACCTATTAAAAAGTCATATTCCAGCTGTCCCAATAAGCTGCTTGCGAAAAGAGAGAGAAACAGACACCAGCGGTCTGACATAATAATAAGAGAGAGAGAGAAAGAGAAGTAGTCGTCACTTTGCCCCGTTCCAAGTCTAAATAAAGCAGCGAGTAGTAGACTCATAAAACTTTCCCCTCTTCCAGACTCCCAATGAGCAAGTGAGAACATATATAGAGATTGAGAGAGATAGAAATGGATTGATCGAGCGAGAGAGAGAGAGAGAGAGAGATGAAGAGTGCAGCAGGCAGTGGCAGTAGTACACCAAAACCCACATCATGGGTATTGCCATATCAGACGCAGAACTTGAGAGAGATCTACACCATGGGCAAAAAGCTTGGGCAAGGTCAATTTGGAACTACTTTTGAGTGCACCCACAAGGCGACAGGTCGGAAATTTGCTTGCAAATCAATCCCAAAGAGGAAACTCCTCTGCAAGGAAGACTATGACGATGTTTGGAGAGAGATTCAGATAATGCACCATTTATCTGAACACCCAAATGTTGTGAGAATAGAAGGAACTTATGAGGACTCCATGTTTGTCCATTTGGTTATGGAGTTATGTGAAGGGGGTGAACTATTTGACAGGATTGTCAAGAAAGGGCATTATAGTGAGAGAGAGGCTGCTAAACTCATTAAGACTATTGTGGGTGTTGTTGAGGCTTGTCATTCTCTTGGGGTTATGCATAGAGATCTTAAACCTGAGAACTTCTTGTTTTCTAGTTCTCTTGAAGATGCTGCTCTTAAGGCTACTGATTTTGGCTTGTCCGTCTTCTACAAGCCTGGTAACCCTCCCTTTCTCTCTCTTCTTGTTTTCTTGTGCTTTTTCTGGTTGTAGGGATTTATTTATTTACATAATGGGTATCTTGAGCTGAAACGTTTGGATTTTTCCCAATTTCTTGAGGTAGGGTTGTTTGCTCTTGTTTCTTGGCATTCCTCTGGGTCTTGATTCTTTTTATTGTTTTAGCACTGAGAATTTAAGTAGCTGCTATTATATTTGTGGAAATGGTGGTTCTCGTAGAATTTGTTGAGTTTCTTTGATCCAATTAGGCTTGTTCTGATTCTTCATCAGCCATGGTCTCTCTCTCTCTCTCTCTCTCTCTCTCTCTAGTTTTGTATGTTAGATGATGTTGATTTGGCGTTTCAGAATCAATTTTCTTATCAACGGATCGTCTTGTAGCCAAGATTCGTAGTTTGCATATATTTTATTGCTGTTTTAGCTTTTGGCTGGTTGCATTTCCTTCTGCCTTTGTTTCTACGCAGTTCTTTTTTTTTATTATGATCGTAGATTATAGTTTTCAGATGTATGGATCAGGTTTTTGCTTGCTTAATTGCTGATGCTGGTTCTTTGGTATGTATTTTAATAGACATAGTGAATTTAAGGTATTAAGGAAAAAATTATTAATAGATCCTTAACAGTGCAGCAAGTACCAACCAAACTTCCGTTCAGTTTTCGTCCATAGATAGGGCATGAATAAGTGATTAACTCTCATGATATCCTTGACATAAAAAGAAACTCGCCAGCATCATCCCTCTTGCCTGCAGGTTCTCGAGTCTAAATATCAACCAAGCCACTTACTGTGATGATAGCCATTTTTGAAGGAGTCAACAATAGGCAAAGAAATAGGTAACAAATATAGGTAAAGTTTAGTCCTTTGGCATACTAACGTAATCATTTATCATCTACTTACCACCAAAAGCCATGGTTTCTGAGATGTAAAAAAAATTCCAACTAATGTTATTTGCCTCCAATCTACAACTAGTCCTTACGCCCTTCTTTAGCTCTACATTTGCCACTATCAATGTGGCAACAAAAATGCCTTCCTCAAAAGAATCAGTTCCCCTTCCCCAACTTCCCTGGCAGTTCCTATGTATAAGTTTGTGTAATTGCAAGGTCTGTAATATTTTGTTTGGTTTCCACCTTTTTGGTTTTTGAATCCAAGAAACTGATATTTAAAAGTTGGAATAAAGCTATGTTATCATTAATATCCTCAAACCATCGCAATATAAAGGGCTCGTGAAGGGTTCTTGTCTCCATCATGATCATAAGAAAACACTTTTGATCTTGAGAAACGTCTCCCTGCGCACTCCATATCCCTTTATATTAAATTCCATATCATCTAACTCAAGTCTCCGACCTTTTTTTTTTTTCAGGAGTTTCTCATTGAAAGCAGAGTTAGCCTTCTTCATCTTGTTCCTTTCATCGAACACATCCCTTTATCTCCCCTTTAAGGAATATGTTTGACTCTAGCATCTACATGCACAAGCACAGTAAAGTGAAGGCATGCAAGTGTTGGACATCAACACAAGGAGGAACCATGTGAAATGTCCTAATATGCTACATTGAATAAAATTCCAAAAACATGAAAGAGATATTTTGAGTTGATTTCCCTCTTTAAATATATAGCTTTGTTTAGCTTAGGAGTTTACTGATACAAACTTTGAAGTGTTAAAAGTAAGAAGAGATTATAGTTATGATCTTTCATGTTTGAAACTACAACTTTGAAAATTTAATTTCTTAAAATAATTTTATTTACTATTTCTTAGACTGGTTAATTATGCCATTTGTAATTTTTGGTAGGTTTTTGTAGTTTGCATTTGAATCTATAAAATGTGCCCCATTTTTTATAGTTGTACTTGACACCTAAATATAAAATTAGTTGTTTATTTGTTGCCAAAATGATAGTTTGATTTTCTTTCATAGTTATGCTATATTAGCTTGTTGATAGGTTTTAATGATGTGTAGTTGGATTTTACCTTAAATTGACAGCCAGTCATTGAATTCATTCTAAAATTGTATTAAGAAGACAAAGATATCTCAATTCCATAAAAAGCCTTCAGTCCCTCTCTATCCAGGTTAATTAAGATAATTCGGAACATAAGGGGAAATGAATTATATTTCCTTATATATAGTAGCACCCTTTCCACAACCACAACTTTGCTGGAAGAGAGCCATAGCAACCTCAAAAATCTCAAGCATCAAAATGATAGACTTCCATGAAACTCTATTAAGTTTTGTTGTTACTTGAATAAATGTTATTAACCATATTTGAGAATTTTTCTTTTGATGCAAATTGATTAAATATATGTCTTCAAGGTGTGTGGACTCAAGTTTATTTAAGAGAAGTCAACTCGTGTATGCTTTTGGTACCAAACCAGTTGTGGCTGTAATGTAGGAACCAGGAAGAGAAGAAAATACTAGAGAAGTAGAAGAATTCTGGTGAGATGAGAAATAGAATACCATGGGGGAGGAGAGGGAAAGCGAATCCCATGGGAAGAAAGAGAAAATTTTCAATTGCTAATTCATTACTCAAAGCCTAAGCCCTTTGCCTATTTATGGGCAGCTGTTCCAATCAAATAGGAAATATTAAATAAGATGAAACAAGAAACAATCTTGTCAAATTCCTAACAAAATCATGAAAATTTGATCAGATTTATAAGATGCTCTCACAAATCTTGAAATATTCAACCAAATCTTTAAGAAGTAAGAAGTAGAAAGGTCTAAAAATTTCTGTGCTGTCTTCCTTGGCCTATCTGATCTTCCTGAAATTCTATGTTATCAGTGTCCTAATAGTATATTGAAATGTCTTTTTTGCACATGAGCATGCCATCTTGATTTGTTTTTCTCATTTTATTATCAATTGGAGGTGAATAGATACATTATATTTACGACAAATTTAGCATTTTGAATTCTTCTCTTTTGAAAAAACCAAATGCTTATCTTTGAGAGTTTAAGTTCCGGTTAGCTGTGGCTCCTTTTTACAAACGTGGTCATAGAAAATATAAATGATCCAAATGTTAGATTCTTTTCTTTGAATGTGATATGTGAGAATGCGTGATTTAGTTGTCCAAACGAATTGTGAAATGGGAAAGTTGACAAGTCATGGCTAATTTTGGAGATATGATATTGTCAACATATATACAGAATTAAGGATTAAATTTGGTAAGATAGTTACAGTATTACTCTATGGGAAAACTACACTTGTAGTCATTCCCAATTGCCCAAAACCACTCTATGGTTCTAATTTTTTACATATGAACCTCCTGTTCTTACAACTGTTAGTATCTTGTCCTCTGTGTCAAAATACCCAATAGAGATCGCATATGCTCCAAACATGCTCCAGAGATCTTCACTGTTGCTTCATTGGGAAGTCTGACTTGATTATATTCCTAATGGCTCTGCAATTCTGTAACAAGAAGAAAAAGCATCCATAATTTTCATTACATTGAGTTTTAGTAAAATAACACAACCATCAAACTTTTCTTGTAAACAAATAATGGTGCCAAATTAAATGGACCAAACTTATTGTAAAACACAGATAGGTGGTGACTAGGGCATTGGCAAAGTAAGCGGTTTGACAAAGACGGTGTCAAGACATGAAGAGAGGAGCATGAGAGTTTAAAAAGAGTTGATTGTTCTTTGCAACTCTCAATCTTCATAATTGATGATGAACTGTTTGAAATATGACCATCATTGATTTGCACTTCCATTTCGTCCCTGGTAATTGCTATTGAAATAGGCATCCAAAGCTTAAACAGAATTAGAGAAAGAGAGACGAACATGTGCAAAGCATGTGTTGTTTCCATTAATAATTCTGTCTGGGGAAAAATGCTAATGGTACTAAGCAGCACGTCATTTGCAAAAATTTGAACCACCAAGGTACTTGTGCAATAAGGCAAAAATATGAGTTTTGTACTTTATCCTTTAATTAGATCATGAAAGATCATTAGGATATGATGTTAGTAATATTTTTCAGTAGTCTTATCTGATTTATAGAGTTAATAAATATTTATTACATCATTGGGTTGACCACTAGGTTGGCCATGGTGGAACTGGTGATTTGTTACTTGTTCTTTCTCTGAGAAATCTTTATAAGTTTTATTTTCCCTTCAAAGCCACCTCTTTGTTGGAGTAGAGGTTTGGATGATTATAAGGATTCTAACTTCTAGAATTGAAATCTTCTTTAGAGGTCCATACATTGGTAGGTCATGTCTGCTTGTATAAAGGGAGATATGAAGGCTATAAGATGAATCTTGTGTTGCTTCATTACTCCTGGAGTAGGATACAATGATAGTTATTAGCTTGTTTTATTCAGTGAGTTATAATGTTTATGTTTTTGTTATAATTATTTTTTATCAGTTTGGGGAAAAACCAATAAACAGTAAGATTTCCTTTGGTCATCTCTGTTTTGTGGCTTATTACTCTTAGCATTATTACATTTTCTTAGTTTCAGTATATGATTTGGATGTCGCTAATTTTGGTATTCATCTGAGTTGTAGAAGGTTGCCTCCCTTGGGTGCTCAAGAAAGTTGCCCTATCACAAAGTTCAATCCTTAGTACCTGATTTATGTTAAGAAGTGCCACATATTAGAACCTCCCCTCCCACCATATACTTGGAGGGGTAGGCCACAAGCATGTTCTTTGTCACGCTACACATTTAAACCTTTGGATTTTCACTTTTAAAAAGTTCTGCAAGTTGGTTTGTTGCTTTAATAGAGTCCAATTACAATGACCGAATTGATTATCTTCATGGACAGGGATACTACATCACCCAGCAGAAAAGATTTAAAAGCCATCATGAACATCCCTTTTTCTTGTCTATTGCAATTTTTTGGATTATTATATTATAATTTTTAAACTTTCCATTTAGAAATATAAATAGATAGACTAGAAACATCAACTGTTATGTTAATGATGCCAAAAGCAAAGGGATATTAAATGGATGGAACTGGGATATGGGTGGAAGATAATGAAATAGAGCCACTTTGATTGTTTTTTATTTTGCTCATGTTATAATGGAAATTTTTTTGTTGACCTTTGTCTGTATTGCTGCATACCAGTAGTTAGCTTACAAGTATGGAAAATAATGAAATAGAGCCACTTTGATAATTTTTTCCTTACAATATGCTGAACCTTGGAGTTAGATGGTCAAAAGCATTGCATTATAACAAAGCATATTTCATTTAAGGTTCTATTTTAAAGCATTCGATGTCCGTCTAACACCCTACCCCAATCTCTCACTTCGCTAGTTGGCTTATTTCAGGCCTGACTCTACTCATTAGAAAGTAAACTGTATTGAGCCTGGACACAATTTTGATGGTCCCTTCGGCTTGCTCAACTAGACAAATAAACCAATCTCAAACTAGGAATTTGGACTCACTATTAAATGTCTTAGCTTGGCAGAACTTTGTCAAGGAAATAGGCTAAGCTCTCTCACCTCTAAAACCCCCTCCAATAATAACAAACTGAGGCTTAGTCTCAAAATTTGGGGTTGGCCATCTGAGAGACAAATTTGGAAAAGATAAAAGATTAAAAAATATAAAATAAAATATAAAAAAAAAATAAAATAAATAAATATGTAAAATATATTAGTTTAATTTATACATATTCTTATACGCCACTCATTCTTATCCGAAATCATTTTCTCGTCTAAATCCTTAGTTATCATGTCTTTACGGATAACTTGTATTCAAATTTTCAGTGGTCTACCCCTACGTTTTATTAGATCTCCTATATTTAAGTTTTTAATTCTCCTAACCGTGCATCTTTTGGTCTTCTATGCACATGTCCCACCTCAAATGGCATTCTCGCATCTTGTCCACAATTGAACTAACTTTCAACTTATTACGAATCTCTTCATTTCTAATTCTATCTATTTTAATTTTGCCACGCATCTATCTAAGTATCCTCATTTTAATTATAGTCATCTTTTGTTCTTGTTGTTGTTTAATAGTCCAACACTTAGAACTATACAATAGTACAGCTTTAACTGTGATTCTATAGAACTTTCTCTTCAAATGCAGTGGTATCATGCAATCACAAAGAACTGCAGATGCCCTTCTTTATTTTATCCAACCCGCTTGCATCGTATGATTCATATCTGCATCTATATTACTATCATTTTAAATGATAGAATCTAGATATCTAAATCGTTCACTTTTGGATATATTTTGTCCACTAACTTAATCGTTTTTTCGTCATTTTGATAATTGTCACTAAACTTAATACCATACATTCGGTTTTCGATCTATTTAATCTAAACTTTCTGGTTTTTAGTGTATTTTTTCATAACTCTAATTTAGCGTTAATACCCTCTCTAATTTCATCAACTAACACTATATCATTTGCAAAAAGTATATATGATTGTATTTCATTTTTGATATTTTTTGTGACTTCGTCTACCATTATTGCAAAAAGGAGGGGACTTAATGCCGAACTTTAGTGGAGCCCAATGTTAACGGAAAAACTATCGCTCAAATCCCCACAAGTTTTTACACCAGTTACAGCTCTCACATGCATATCTCTAATGAGATTAATGTATTTCAAGAAGATCCCTCTCTTAATCAGTGTCTACCACAATACATCTCTGGGGACCCTATCATTTGCTTTTTCTAAGTTAATGAATACCGTTTGTAGGTCTTTCTTCTGTGATTTATATGTCTCAATCAAATGTTTTAACAAGTGGATTGCTTCCGTGGAGGATTTTCCCGACATAAATCCAAATTGGTTTTGAAATATATTTATTTCCAATTTCAATCTATGTTCTATTACTCTTTTCCATAATTTCATGGTATGACTCATAAGCTTAATTTCTCTATAGTTGAAATAATCTTGTATGTCTCTTTTATTTTTATATAGCGGTGCAATTATACTCTTCCTCCGTATTTGAGACATTCTCTTAGTTTGTCAAATTTTATTTAAAATATCCATTAATATTATTATGCCAAATTCATCCAAATATTTCTACACTTCTATGGGAATACCATCAGGTCCTATGGTTTTATTATTTTTCATTGTCTTTTAAACCTCCTTCATTTCATGGGGACGAATCTTACATTTAAAATCTCTATTAATCTGTTCCACAGATATCTCGATATTTTCTATATCTGTTATATACTTAATATTAAAGAGATTATTAAAATAATTCTTCCAACGCTTTCTTATGCCATCATTTTTACAAGTATATTATTGTTATCACTCTTAATACATTTAATACCATTTAAATCTTTACCCTTTCTTTCCCTTAGATTGGCACCTCAGATCCCCCTTCCGAAAGAGGGGAAGAAAAAAAAAAAAAAAACCAAAGTTTGTAACGTTTTCTTGCTAGTAGTTGGTGAAGTAGTGGCAATGCTTTTAAGACATCTATTAATCTTTTTTATATGCTGAAAATTCACCTCAAATAACATTTGACCGCAAGACCACATCGCAATTGAACTTACTTCTTTATTCAATATGTCCATGGGCTATATATATGAGACTTCTCATCCTTGTGGCCTTTGTATCATGAGACTGCTTGTCCTTGCTGTGATCGACCTTTTTGTGACTATATTTCAGTGTCTTTAGTTACTAAAGGTGAACTACTGATTTCATCTTTTGTTTCATTTTTTAGGTGAAACATTTTCTGATGTTGTCGGGAGTCCCTATTATGTTGCACCAGAAGTACTGCGCAAGCATTATGGTCCTGAAGCAGATGTTTGGAGTGCAGGAGTCATATTGTACATCTTACTGAGTGGGGTTCCACCATTTTGGGCAGGTATTATGGCATAGATATTTTGTTTAAAAAACAGTCAATGTGATAATGCTTTGCCCCTTTACTGGTCTTTCTCTTCTTTGCCACCAGAAACTGAAACGGGTATTTTCCGACAAATATTACAAGGCAAGTTGGATTTTGAATCTGATCCATGGCCTTTAATATCTGATAGTGCAAAGGATCTGATATGGAAAATGCTTGATAGAAATCCAAAGAGAAGGTTTACTGCACATGAAGTCTTATGTAAGTCCTTTCACATATTCAGATCTGGATCCAGATATAACCTTGGAATTTCTTAGAAAAATAAGGTTTAGAGTTTGTATTGATCTTAAATCATTCAGTTAGTGTCAATTGATTAATTGGTGCAACTCCTTTTTTAGGTCATCCATGGATTGTTGATGACAGAATTGCCCCAGATAAGCCTCTCGATTCTGCTGTTTTGTCACGGCTGAAACAGTTTTCAGCAATGAACAAACTTAAGAAGATGGCTTTGCGTGTAAGTTTCAATTTTCCATTATTATTCCGAATTCCCTGCATACACAAGGATCCTAGTCTCATTGTTCTATTGCTTTTAATAATGGCAAAATCTGGAAGTGAAGTGGAATTTGATATTTTGAATCTTGATACTATTAGTTGTCATGGCAGCTTAAAGTGTGCTAGACGATACAGTATTCTAATCAGAAAATGCAAATCTTCTAGCCATCATTATTGCTTATAGGACCTACACTGGGGGATGGGGATGGGAGAAGGGATGCAGCTCAGAAGACATGGGTCCTTCAGTATTCTAATCTATCGAGTACAAAAAGAGCTAATTACAAAGAAAGTCTTAGTATCAATTGATTTGGCTTTCTGAATTTGAGTACACTTTATTTTAAGATATATCAAAAATTGTTTATTACTCTACAATATTGCCCAAGACCACCCATTTTTGTTTGTTGCATTAAATTAAATACCACTTGCTATTCTTCTATATTTGGATATTATCAATGTGATATGTATCAAAGGTAACACATGGCACAATAATGAAATCTATATTTTTCTGTGACTAACTGTTGTGTTTAAAGTCATTAGTATTAATTTCTGGCTCTGCCACAGGTCCCATATTGGTGATCTATGTGTCTAAACACAGTTTTATCTTTGTTATGTATCATAAATTTCAAGCATTTCTGAGATGGTATTTGCAACGTTTCTTGGATGGAAAATTAATGAAGATAAACGTGTTACGTTTTTCTGAAAGAAATAATCATGTGGTTTATGCTTCACTTTGAAGAACCTCTTATGGTCCGTCTACTCATATTTGTAGGGCATTCCTGTTGAGGAATGGTCTTAAATTCTTGAAATGGGATATTAGTCTATAAGTTAAAACTTGAATCCCTTTCCTTATAGATTTAGTTTTATTCTTTTCTTTTATTTTCTTATTTTTAATGTTTTTTTTTTATTTTAAAAAATTAAATTTGGATTTGGGATTTGCATACCTTACGTTATAGTAGCTTCATATTATTACATTTCCTCATGATAACCACAAAGCCAAAGGCCTGAAACAAACCACCGGCAATTGCACCAACTTTTCAGTTCATTGGATATTCTTTGTATTACTGTTTCTTTGCTTCCTGTCTAGTAGAATAGGCCCATCACAATACTCAGCTTACTTCTATATTTTATTGCAGGTCATAGCAGAGAGACTTTCTGAAGAAGAAATTGGTGGTTTGAAGGAGTTGTTCAAAATGATAGACACGGATAATAGTGGAACTATAACTTTTGATGAACTTAAAGAAGGATTGAGGCGTGTAGGGTCTGAGCTTATGGAATCTGAAATCAAGGATCTAATGGATGCAGTAAGACAAATGATGTTTCAAAATAATTTTTTTTCCCTTGTTGATTTAAGCTCGTTACAAAATCTGACTTCAGGAGGTTTGGCAGGCAGATATTGACAACAGCGGAACAATAGATTATGGGGAATTTCTTGCTGCTACTGTACACTTGAACAAATTGGAGAGAGAGGAGAATCTGGTGTCAGCCTTCTCATTCTTTGATAAAGATGGAAGTGGTTATATTACCATTGATGAACTTCAACAAGCTTGCAGAGAGTTTGGTCTTAGTGATGTGCACCTTGATGAGATGATAAAAGAGATTGATCAAGATAATGTGAGTTTACCATTTTAATTTTCCTTTTTTCTGCTTTTATTCTCTTGGTTTGTTAGATCATCAGTGATATTGTGTGCCATAGGCTATTTTTTTTTTTGAGCATGGGGGTGGGGGGAGGGGGGTGCTGGTAGTTATGCTTTTGGAGTAGATAATTTCTTGTGAAAGTATTTAACCATAAGTATGGAAGGATCCATGCATGCCCACTTTGTAATATTTAGTGTGCTAGTAACAATATGATACTGAATTTTTATACATTTTCCACCTAAATTTTCAAAAGTGACACTATGAGAATTAATAAAGTCAACGGCTGAATAGATGAATACAATGCAGCATGACTCGTTGGTCATCAAAAAGCTCACAATGAAATTCTCACTCATATTGTATTTTATAAATTCGGTCGTGGACTATTTTGGTTTATATAACATTATTCATTTCAAAACTTGCCTCTAAAATTTCAAAATCGTGGAGTTTATTTTAGAGATCTATTTTAAAATTTTAGACAATACTACACAACTTGCATGTAATCACCTTGTATGTACCGGCATGTACTAAAAAGTTTGGCCCCATTGTCCAGTGTTTCTGATCCTTCCAAACCATTAGTATGCTTGCTATTTGATATGGAGACTGGGCGCTGGCTGTTATGCTTGTCATTCTAACCTTTTTTGAGTGTTTACAACCTTTCCAAATATGGGTTTCCTTGGTTATTCAAGGCCAACAATTTCAATGGTTTCCGTGCTCACCTATTATAGGAATATGGCTCTCTATCTATTTGCAGATTTAACTATAATATAAATATTAAAAGTAAAAAATATAATCTCTTTACCATCATGATCAGAGAGATGGCTTCATGTGATCGACTAGTAGAAGGTTATGGTGTGTACCTCCTAATGGAAGGTTCATTTTGCAGGATGGGCAAATAGATTATGGAGAATTTGCTGCAATGATGAGGAAGGGAAATGGTGGAATTGGGAGGAGAACCATGATGAGAAGCAGTCTTAACTTGGCAGACGCATTGGGGATAACTGAGAATAAATGCTTAAATGGAGATTAAGCTGTTTTTGCTACACATTACATCTACTTGTGGAAAGAAACTAGTTGTGCATTATCTGATGTAGATGTGCAATGTCAATCATCACTGGAGAAATGATTGATGATTTGTTCTGAGACTAAATTCCAAGTCGTAGCAAAACAAATGGACAGTCACCAATGATTTGTTCTCTGTAAAGATGAAGATCTTTTGGGTAATATGCTAAAACAACATTCCCAATTTCGTTTCCAGTATGTCTACTTTGTATCTATAGGAACTTGGTTTTCAGCTCCCCTTTTATGGAAACATGCATACCAATAACACCCAACAAATTTGTTCTGCAAATCCCTCTGCTTCACAAAACTACTGTTTTGTCATTCAAATTTTACTATTTATAGCCAGGTACTTAGTATGCCGGCCCTGAGCAATAATTTTTCCTGTGGCCTTTTTCCTGAACTCAACACTGACAACACCAAGAGTCTTCCCGACACGCAAAGCCTTTGCATCAATTTCTATTTCCTCCTGAAATTGACAAGATAGCATGTCAAGTGCAAACCAAACATATACACAAACACCTCCCAAAAGTATCTGGATTACTAAGTGAACATACAAACAGCATAAACTTATGGGCTATAAATTCCAAGAGTTGTATAAATTATGCAATATGAAGGAATAATTCAAAGAGACTGGCATATCATGGTCATAGCCATGAAATGTATTTTGGATATTTAGTGGCTTGCATTACTGGCCACATTGTCTACAAATCTACAAATATTATTGCAGGAGACCATTCTTGTGATCTTAGAGAACCTAGTCATACTTCTTACTCCAAAGTGTTAAGCTACCAATATACAATGCATCTCCTTCTCCTCACTTGAATAGTAGGCACTCATGCTAGGAATATGTAGGTCAATATCTAAATATCACTTTAGAATTATAAGTAGAACAGGAAGGATATCCTCAAGTATCTGGAACAGAGGAAATCCAAATGTACTAGCTATTGGTTTATTCAATTTTCAATTGTAAAAACTCTGAATTACATTATGTTCCATTCTTCCTCAACTATTTGAACAGCTCCTAGAACAAAGAGAGAAAAAAAACCAGAAATATGACACAGGAAACAACATAAAAGGAGTACATAGATCAAACTTCAATAGGAGAAAAAATAAACAATGTAGCTAATATAGAGCTGAAAGGAGAGTTACCCACATTAGGAAAAGCAGCATCCAAGTAAGACATATTGATATCAACAGAAACTCCGGTTGTGGGAACACCATAAGTTAAAATGACTGCAGAACCCAACACATCCACCAAAGTTGCTATGGCTCCTCCATGTATAAACCCTCCACTATTCTTTATATAAAACAAATCAAATCAAACTAAATATTAATGACCATACTATGGGGCGGGGGAATTAACAGTTCCAAAAACTGTAGAAGAAGATGAAGAATTCTACAGCATACATAATGAACTATAGCCTCTTAGTCTTAAAAAGGACCAAGCTTTTTGATTTCGCTAAGGGGCAGTACATTAAATTTCACCAAGGAAGGAAAAATTTTAAATATGATGCTAGGCTATGACATGACTGCATAGAAATTAGAATAGCAGCTTTTTCCATGCTCTATGGAAACCATGATTTCAGTGGATCCCTAAAGGGATCATCCGGTGCACAAAGTGCTCCTCGGATTAGTGCCAGGGTAAGGGGAGAGTGGATGTATATGTATGCAGCCTTCTCCTTGCATTGTTTTGCAAAGAGACTATTTCCACGCCTCAAACCCGTGACCTCGAAGTTACCAAAGGAGCAACTCCACCGTTGGATCCATACCAAATGGAAATAACACTCGATCAAAACAATTACTTGATCCATACTAAGGGAATTAAACAGCAAATATAACAGCATTTTGATTTCTGGTTTTGTGAATTTATTATTTCGACAAAAGGTCCAATAGGATCCAATCCAATTTCTGTGAACTAAAAACAGGTTGTGAGAACATGAGATAACAAAGTCAATGCTCTTGTTACCCTGTTCAACACCAAAATGTTGTAAAATTGGGCAGACTTTCAAGGTTTCCACTGTGAAGATCTTCAAAGTAATGGTGGACATGATCTAAAGGCCAGATGACAAACAAACAAGATTTTTGGAACACCCAAAATCCAAACTTTGTAGGTCTAAGTTGGTTGTTCTAAATTTAGTGAATCTTGTATGTTTTTCATATGGTCTTTTGATCATATTTTTCCGTAACTTTGCGGGTCTTCAAGACAGAAACCGAAGTCCTACACATTTACAGGCAACATTTGGGTTTCATACAGGCTAACAAGGACATTGACTTGGCTCTTGTGGGATTTCAACAGCTTGTGTGCAGTTTAAAGTGATTAGACGAGATCCTACAGGAGCTATCACAAAAAAATTGAAAATTAATGGGGGTGGGGCCCATATCATAAAGCTGCAGATTTGGCTGCCAACTCTTTCTGTAATGTATCATGCAATTGGTCTAACTGGGTGTCCCTTCCACTGAGCAAGATTTTCATGAGATCGTGCCCTAGTTGAAGTTTAAAGAGCTTTATTTTCTTGACTAAATTTGATGAATACATTTAAACAAAACACAAGGCAAAATAAGAAGGAGAAGGAAAGAAGAAAAAATAAACTCAAAATTTGAGAAATCCAATAATTGCAAATAGAGCAGTTATTTAAATTGTTTTACTTAAAAAAATTTCTTTTGGACTAGGAACTTCAAAAGAAGGATATGAATTATCAAATCTTTGTTAAAAGTCTATAACTTTCTTTCTCCGGTCTAAACAATCTTAGATGATTGTTGAAATTTCCCTATCGAACACTTATTTTCATATTGAATACCGTAAAAATATGATTTTTTTTTTTAGATGTGGATGACGCGTTTCCCAATCCCACCTTAAACCTGGAGGTGACAATGGAGTCACCAAAGATGATGAGAGTACTTTGGTACTTTTCACATCAAGGCTCTGTTTGTTTAGAGGGGAAGAAATAAGGTAAAGAAAAGGAAAAGGGCGAGAGAAAGGAGGGGAAAGAAGAACATAAATTTATGTTTTCTTCTTATTGTTTGGTTGCTAAGGAAGGAAGTAAAGGAGGTAGAGATAAATGATTGTGGAAGGAAGGAATGACACCGGTCCTTCAATTTCAGGAGGAAAGAAAAAAGGTGGAATGGAAGGAAATGAAGATTTCCCTCCTTTCACTTGTTCCTTCTACCAAACAATGAAAAATGTTATTTCTTCAAAGTTTTCCTTCCTTCCCATTATCCCTCCATCAAAACAAGAAAATCCTCGGCTCCTCACTTTCCTCAATTAATTGAATAGCTATTGTGATCCTTCCTACCCACTCCATGCCATAAGAGTGGTGGAGGCACTAATCAGTCACCATGGACAATCACCAATTTAAAAGTTAAAATTCAATTTAAGCTCTATGAATGATGTATTGTCACACTTGCAAATTCATTCTTTACCATTTTGCCCAGGTTACTCCATTTGAACATTCCCTTCTATTTATATATATATATATTTGATAACTGATATTCAACTCGAGGGATCGATTGAAGAAGAAATTTTTATTGGTTCAACCTCCTATTTTCAACTCTGTGAATGAATGGGTCTCTTGCTGGAATGATTTGAAAAATCCAAAACCAAAAAAAGTGGTATTTGCTAGTAACAAAGTACTGGAGGCAGACAATCCACAAAGATTTATATGATATCTGATTCAAATGTGATATATTACCCGAGATCTACTAATTGTTTGATTCTAGTTAACGAGGGATCCTGAACTAAGAAATTGGCCCTAGAAGCTAAAAAGGGATATTCTGAGCAATTGTAGTCATCGGGATCATTGATATCCCATTGTGTTCGGATCAAACTCTTGCACAAATAGTCGTGCAAAACAATACTACAAACCTTTGCTCCAAATTCACACCACAAACAGAAATAAACAGTACTAATCCAAACAAAAGCAAATAAGAATAATATGAGATAACTGCAGAAAATTTGCTTAATCCAATCCACCCCCCAGCAGAAGTAATAATTAATAGCTTAGCCCATTTTTTCTTTGTTCTTATATTCTGGCATCTCAAAATATATCCAAGTAAGTCGCACTGATTCAACTGAAACTCCGGCGATGAAAACCCATAAGCGAAAATGATTAGAATTCATGAGACCCACCGAAACCCTAAAGTCAGAGAGCAAAATAGAGAGAGAGAGAGAGAGAGAGAGAGAGAGAGTACCAGCCAATGAGGTGGAGCTGTGAAGGAACACAGAACACGACCCAGTTCAATGAGGTGAACACGAATGCCGGCCTTCACAAAATTTTCGAAGAAGTTGTGGGGCAAGGAATCCATCTGAATAGCAGCAGAATCACCTTTCTCCAACTCCAAATACTTCTTCTTCACTCCCTCCAATTCCATTTTCCCCCAAATTTCAATTCAGATTCATCCACCCTTCAATTGGGGTTGGGGAAGAAGACGACACCGTTAACATTTAGCGTTTTAAATACTTCTGAGCCGCCGTTTTCACTCAACTATGGTTTGATTCAGCATATGCTTGCTTAGTTCCCACCCTATTGTCGGAAATTGAAATAATTCACCTTAAAAAAATAGCCTTTCAAAATGATATACTTTCTTTACTGATACTGGTAAAAATTAAATCCTCCCATGAAATTTCAATGAGAAAATTGCTTTGACCATGGGGTTCGCTCACAATTAAATACTTAATTTAAAAATGCAATAATTGAATAGTCAAATTTTTTAGAATACAATAAATTAGTTTCTCCATTAGTCATATCTAACACATTAACGGTAAAAAATTGAGTTAGTTTGAAGAGATGATAGAGGTGAAATAATAATTGCTGACTTGGGTTTACACCTGGTCCAAGTTGCTTATGTGGCAGTCACCACATTAAAAAGTTGTAATGGAAGTAGTCTGAGCAAGGTGTCAAAGTATTAGATTTATTACGGCTTAAGTCTGAAACAACTTTAGACTTCAAAAGACTACAGTAACAAGCTCCCGTTATGAAAGAAATGGACTGCTGAGAGAGTGGAGGAAGAGAGTATTCTAGGTAAAGGAGAGAAAGGGAGGTAGAAAGATAGAGAGATCGAGAAAACAGAGAGCAGAGAGGAGAGAAAAGAATTCAAGTCAATATCCTTATGCCTTAATTGTCTTCCTACATCCTTTTATACACTTGTTTTTCCTTCCAACTTATTACAACTAACTAGCCACTCTTAACCACTCTGTAACTAACTAACTACCCTATTGCTAATTGAAACTAACTTCTAACAACCCATAGCTCATTCCATAGCTCATTCCACGGCTCCTTCCTTCTGCGGTAACCATTAACCTCCTTCGGAGCATTACAACATTCCTCCCATTCAAACCATCCTTGTCCTCAATGATTAAATATTAGAAATTGAGCACGAATGAAATCCAAATCTTCCCATGTTGCTTCTTCATAGCTGAGATTGACCCATTTAATCAAGACTTACATGACAGATTGATGATTCCTCCAGATGACACGCGTCTTAAGAACAACCTCTGGTTCTACAATGGCTTGCTTATCTGTACCAAGTAATGGCAGTGTAGGCATTGGAGACTGGCCTGAACCTAGCTTTTTCTTCAGCAAAGGCACATGAAAGATTGGATAGACTTTCGAACCTGGAGGTAATAGCAACTTATAAGCTACTTCACTAATCTTTGCTATGACATGAAAAGGGCCATAAAATTTTGAAGACAACTTGAGCTGCCTTTTCAATTCTACTGATTACTGACGGTAAGGTTGCAACTTCAAATAAACCATATCTCCAATTTGGAATGCACGTTTTGATCTCTTCTGATCAGCATACATTTTCATTTTACTCTGAGCTTTGTACAAATGATCCTACAAGATTTGAAGCATATCCTACCTGCTCCTAATAAATTCCTTTGCAGCAGGTGCGACTGTCTCTTCATAAGGATCCATAGGAATGTGCCTAGACTTATACCCATATAAGGCCTCAAATGGAGTCATGCGTATGCTGCTATGGAAATTGGTGTTGTACCACCACTCCGCCAAACTCAACCAATTTAGCCATTGTGCAAGTCTGTCTGAGGTCATACACCTTAGGTAACACTCCAAGCACCGGTTTACTCTTTCACTTTGCCCATCTGTTTGCGAGTGATAGGAGCTACTCATCTTCAACTTAGTTCCCATCAGCCTGTACAGTTCTTGCCAGAAGAGACTAGTAAAGACTTTATCCTTATCTGAGATAATAGAGTCAGGTAAACCATGCAGTCTGAAGACATTGTCTAAAAATAATTGAGCCACTATAGTAGCAGAAAAGGGATGCTGCAATGCCATGAAGTGACCAAACTTAGTTAGTATGTCAACAACTACCAAAATGGTATTTTTGCCATGAGACTCAGGCAAGCCTTAATGAAATCCATATTCACTTGTGCCCAAACTTGAGTAGGAATAGGCAGGGGTTGCAACAACCGTGGGTAAGGAGTGTTCTCATGTTTACTCTTTTGGCAAACATCACACTCTTGCACTACCTTGTTCATAGTTTGTTTCATCAGAGGCCAATAGAAGATTGCTTTAACTCTCTATAGTGTTCCTAATTGACCTGAGTGTCCTCCTAAGGCAGATTCATGAAGGTTTTTTACTATTTTTTCTCTGAGATAAGCCCTATCTCCCACTATGATCTTCTTCCTGTACTTCAAAAGCCCACCATGACCTTGAAAATCAGAATTACAATTAGGTTGAAGGGCTAATTGGGCTAAGAGATTCTGACAATAAGTATCATGCTCATAGCTCTGAAGCACCTCCTGGATCCAACTAGGCTGAATGATTGAAACTGCTGCTATGTAATGATCCTTCTGCTCTTCCTCTTGAAATTCCCTTCTTGAGAGAGCATCAGCAGCTCTATTTTCAGCTCCTTTCTTATATTGAATTTTATAATCTAATCCAACTAATTTGGCCAGCCATTTGTACTGTAGAGAGGAAGTCAGTTTCTACTTCAATAAGTACTTGAGATTTTGATGATCAGTCTTGATGATAGAACGATATCCTTGCAGGTAGTGTCTCCATTTGGTGACTGCCATTACCACGGCCAATAGCTCCTTTTCATAGATTGACAGTCCTTTGTTTCTTGGTCCCAACGCCTTGCTTAAATAAGCTATGGGTTGACCTTCCTGCATCAACACAGCTCCTAGACCATTCGATTAGGCATCAGTCTCCACAACAAAAGGTTTACTAAAATCAGGTAACCTCATTACTGAGGATGTAATCATTGCTGTCTTAAGCTGAATAAAAGCCTTTTCAGCATCCTCACTCCACTGAAAATTATCCTTCCTTAAAAGATCATTCAAAGGTCTTGTGATGGTGCCAAAATCCTTGACAAACCTCCTGTAGTACTCAGCTAACCCCAGAAATCCTCTTAAGGATTTGACAGAATTTGTAGTTGGCCATGAAGAGATTGAATCTACTTTTTGCTGGTCCATTTTAACACTCTCTGCAGTAACCACATGTTTTAAGTATTCAACTTGACTTTGGGCAAAGGTGTATTTAGAAAGCTTAGCAAAAAGCTGGTGCTTCCGAAGTAGACTGAGGACAGTTCTGAGATCCTGAGCATGAGCACCAATGTTTGAACTGTAAATGAGGATATCATCAAAGAAAACCAAGACAAATTTCCTCAAGTACGGTTGGAATATGTAATTCATTAAGGCTTGGAAGGTAGTAGGGGTATTGGTGAGTCCAAAAGGCATGACTAAGAACTCAAAATGGCCATGATGTGTCTGAAAAGCTGTCTTCTCAACATCAAAAGGTTTAACTCTAATTTGGTGATAGCCAGCCCTCAAATCTATTTTGAAGAAAACTTTAGATCCATGGAGTTCATCCAACAATTCATCAATGTTGGGTATAGGATACCTGTCCTTGATGGTTAATTAATTCAATAGCCTGTAATCTACACAGAATCTCTAAGTATCATCCTTCTTTCTGACCAGCAGGACTGGGGAAGCAAACGGACTGATGCTATGCCTGACTATGCCTTTGTTGAGTATTTCCTGTACTTGGTTTTCAATTTCAGACTTCTGTGAATGTGGATATCTATTGGGCTTTAGCTTGAAGGGTTGTGAGTTTGGTTTAAGAGGAATTGAGTGATCATTGCTTCTTTCAGGTAGAAGAGTGTTAGGTGCTGCAAAGACTTATTCAAATTCAATCAATATTGCAGATATAGATTCAGGAACTAGGCAGTCTGGTTGTCCATTTGTAATAGCTAAGGTTAAGCAACTCTGTAGTTGTTGTCTTTTGAATGGCTTAGTGTCCTTGCCTCTTACCGGTTTAAGCGAAGGATGATCTACCCTGCCTTCTAAAATCACTTCATTCCTTTCATTGAAAAGCTTAACTTGCAGTTTCTTAAAATCAAATGTAATGGGACTATAATGATACACCCAATCTATACCAAGTATCACATCCCATTTACCTAATGGAATAACTCTTAAATCAAATGTAAAAGTATACTCTTGGATAACCCACTTCAGGTTACTGACCTTGGTAGAGTTGATGACCTTGCTCCCATCTGTGATTTCAGCTTGTATTGTATCTGTAGGCTCAGTCTTCAATTTCAGTTGGTAAGCTATTCTCTTATGCAAGTAACTGTTTGAACTCCCTGTGTCCACCAATATAGTGATGCTCATTTCATGTAAGATCCCTTGCAAAGCTATAGTTTTTCTTTGAAGGGAATTAGATAGAGCACAAAATGACACTTGAACTCCTTCTTCTGAGTTATTTTGCAGAAGGTAATCTTCTTCTGTTGCAGGTTCAACGACTTCATCTTCTTCTTGATCTTCTGCTATCAAAATAATATTGAGATGTTTAATTTACACCTATGGCTTGGAATAAACTTCTCACCGCATTTAAAACACAAGTTGTTTTGCCTCCTGTGTTGCACTTCTTGTGGTGACAACTTCGGCTGGAGGTTTCCTTGAATCTGTCCTTCTTGTCCATTTCTAATTGAGTTAACTTTTGGTAGGGATGGAGAGTTGAATGTTCCATGACTTTTATTACCAACTTGAGTTTCTCCTGTCATGATTGATCTGTAGGCCCCTGTCCTCTGCTTCTTTGCTAACTCCAACGATTGATCTTATAGACTAGCTATTTCAAAAGCTTGAATAAGAGTTTAAGGCTTCATCATCCTTATCATAGGATTAATATCTTCCCTTAAGCCACTGATAAAACTAGAAATGAAGTAAGTCAACTTAGAATTGTTCTGCAACATGACAGTCCATAGTTCTTCAAACCTCTCCAAGTAGTTAGTCAAATTTCCATTTTGTTGCAGCTTATTGAACTCTTCAATTTCATCTTGATATCCCTTTGTTTCAAACCTGAAATATAGTTGTTTTGAAAATTCCTCCCAAATGAGTCCTTGTTTTACTAGCTTAAAGCCTTGAAACCAGACTTCAGCCTTCCCTTCAAGATACATCTCAACAATATCCATCCATACAGGCACACGAATCTGATATACATGAAAAAACTTTTGACATTTTCTTAACCACATTCTAGGATTCTCCCCTGCAAATAATGGAAGTTCAATCCTAGGGGGATTAGGAACAAAATTGCGGTTCATTTGATCTTTTTTTAGTGTTTGAGACCCATAATCCATTCTTATTCTGCCTTCTGTTGGTGTAGGCAGTATGAGAGATTTAGAATTTTAGTCAGTTTCGGCTTCTCTTATCTTATCTTGATTTTCTTTCTTATAGAGAGAACAGATTCTAGCATCCATACTGGTCATTATAGTTTCAAATCTTTGGTTTTGTTCATCTAGTTGTTGGAACATACCTTATAATTTCTCTTCGATACTATCGAGCTTTCTTTCAGTAGTCAGTTTGTGTTCTTGAAACTCATTTGTGAGTTCCTGCGCTTTATTTTCCTTCTTCCTGATTTGTTCCTCCATAGTCTTGTATCGAGTGCTGTCTGCCATGGAAACTTTATTGGCCAAGGAACTACTGCTCTGATACCACTTGTAATGGAAGTAGTCTGAGCAAGGTGTCAAAGTATCAGATTTATTACAGCTCAAGTCTGAAGCAACTTTAGACTTCAAAAGACTACAGTAACAAGCTCCAGCTATGGAAGAAATGGACTACTGAGAGAGTGGAGGAAGAGAGTATTCTAGGTAAAAAAGAGAAAGAGGGGTAGAAAGATAGAGAGATAGGTAGATAGAGAGATCAAGAAAGTAGAGAGCAGAGAAGAGAGAAAAGAATTCAAGTCTGTATCCTTATGTCTTAATTGTCTTCCTACATCCTTTTATATACTTGCTTTTCCTTTCAATTTACTCCAACTAACTAACCACTCTTAACCACTCTGTAACTAACTAATTATCCTATTGCTAATTGAAACTAACTTCTAACAACCCATAGCTCATTCCACAGCTCCTTCCTTCTGCGGTAACTATTAACCTCCCTGAGAGTATTACACAAGTTTGACACTCACATCAGTCAATTGCTAACATAGTATTGTCACATTAATGAATTGTTGATATGGCAATGTCACGTTAGTAATTCACTTCAACTTTGAGCCACATCAACTTAAGTGGGTCCTCATATTGTCGAGAGAAAGAGAGAGAGACAGAGTCAAAGAGAGGAGCTTTGAACCAAATTAACCTTAAAAAAAAAAATTTTAAAACAACACCCTTTAAAAAATATTTCCAAATCTAACACACTCATGTCGTGACTTCAAGTCACGACATTACTGTTCATTGAACAGTGCCATGTCGCGACTTCAAGTCACGACATGACACTGTTCATCACGCTCTCATGTCGTGACTTCAAGTCACGACATGGCACTATACATGTCGTGACTTGAAGTCACGACATGGCACTGTTCATTGAACAGTATTTTACTGTTCAATGAACAGTAATATCGTGACTTGAAGTCACGACATGAGTGTGTTAGATTTGGAAATATTTTTTAAAGGGTATTGTTTTAAAATTTTTTTTTTCTTTTAGGTTAATTTGGTACAAAGCTCCAAAGAGAGAGCCAAATGGAGCGTCATCACAAAACTACAAGCCAAATAACAGAGGAGGTACTTGATGATGATGATGTCCGCAATGGCAATTTACGACGGCAACACTCCCAAAAATGACTAAAGAAGATGATGGATGATCAGACATCGACGATTGATGGATGATAATGATAGAATAAAGGGCGGAGTAGTTGAACCAATTAGCGACGGCAATGACGAATGGTGCAGACAATGAGTTGCGGTGGCGATCGGATAGAGAAGACTTTATAGCAGCTAAGATGGATGGTGGAGACAATGAAGATGATGGCGACTCAAGGCAGTGATGATGAATGAACGAATTTTGAAGGTGGAGATGACGAAGCAAATTAGGCGAACAATAGAGGAACCGAAAATCGAGGACTATAAATGAATTAAGGTCAAGATAGCAATTTTCAAGGTAGAGAATTCGAAGAATATAACTTGGAGGCAAAGAATAGGTGAAGTCAAAAGTCAAAGTTTAATGGCCATTGTAGAAGGTCGGAGACAAAAATCGAAGTACTGAAGCAGCGACTTGAACTTGGTTAAGTGGAGAAGATGTGGAACAATAGTAGATGAAGCTTTGCATCAGAATTGATGGTGGATGAAGGGAGACCATGACCAAAACCTAGAAATTTCATGGTTTGAGGCTTAATTAAGAAGGAGAAAACTTTGTACAACCTTCAATTTGCAAGTCATCGCCACTCATTTTCAATTTAGTCTTTTGCGCAATCTTTGTCTACATCATGCACAGTTGCCTCTGTTTCAAATTCCACCACCATTTCAAATTCTCTGTTTTCAATTTACCTTAACTGCCGTTCGATTCATTTTCAATTTGCCATCCCTGTTTTCGATTTAGACATCTCCACCATTATCAGATCATTCCGCCTTCAATTTCTCTTATTGTCTTTGAAATCAATTTTAGTAGATTAAGGATTGAATGAAGGCAAGCAACCGGCAAAGAAAATGATGATTTGTGCTTTCGAAATCATCAATTGTTGTTTGAGTGTAAAATCAAAGAAAATAAAAAAAAAGGAGATCGAAGAGTATGAGATGTACAAGTTCACACAGAAGGAAGCATAGTCACAGAGTGAAAAGAAAAGAGATGAGAGAGAATTAAAATTAATTAATAATTTTTTTTTTAAATTAATTTAAAAATTAAAATTTTGATGATGTGGTATCAATGTGTTCTCATTTGTTGATGGGACGCATATCATGTCTACGCTTCACTTATGTAGTATAGATGATTGTCAGCAACTTATTCTAAATGTGATATCAAATCAACAATTGCCGTTCAATGTCAAATTTCACGTCGTGTTGACTCATCATTTAACAACCAGCGTGATGACATTGCTAATGAGGGGACTAATTTGTTGTATTTTGAGAAATTTAAGTACTCATGTATTTAAAATTTAATAACCTAATTTGAGTTAATCCCAAATCAAAGAAATGGTAAGTAGTTCTCTCAAATTTCATTCGTATGTTGTCTTTTGTATTTTACTCTAAAATTCTCCCTTTTTATTGTTCATTCAAATCAAAAGACTATTTAATTCCCAAGAAAATTCACGCCTTTTGGGAATTTGTGCCATTTGGAGTGCTGGCGCAGGTGTAAATTCCTGATCTTTGTAGACCTCCAGACTTCTTTGCTTCTGTTTCAATTTCTTCAGCAACCACCAGAATTGGGAAGGAGAGTGCATGTGCAGGGATTGGGAAATGGGTTTATGGATTCAATTTGGTAGATCTCTCTATTTGTTGGTGTGCATATGTCTCCATCTCTGTGTTTACTCAATCTCTTTGGTGAGGTTATTGTGAATCGCGGGAATTGGGACAGATATAGGTCCCGTGCATAATTGGGTTGTGTTCCATATAAAATCCATGTCAGAATTGCAAGCAGATTTCTTGATATTCATAGTTTTGGAATTCTGGGGGGTGGGACTAGGAGAAGAAAGAAGAGTGATGTGCTGATTGTATGCACGGAGATTGTCATTTCATTAGAAGTTGGTGTTGGAAGAATCATATCGTGTATGAAATATGGTTGCTTTGTCCCCAATGGGGCAGCCATGATAGAAACCTCCCTCCTCCAATCTGGTGATTCTAAATTCAAATTCTTGTACGACAAAAAATATATATATATATATATATATACATGGTTGCTTCAAAATAATTCATGTGATAATTCCATGGGATTATATAAATAGCATATGAACAAATTGTGTGTTGGTTGCACTTAAATTGTGATGGTTACCCTATAGGGTATGCCTACAGAAAATGGACTCAAAACTTCGGAAATAGTCCAATCAACTCCTATGCCTTAACACAGTATTTTTATTGTCAAGTATAGGAATTTTGGCAATTGCGTATGCACGAAAAAGTTCTTTTATTATATCATATAGAGAGCTAAGCATTACTTATGAGGGATATGGCATCCTCTTCCTCTGTGCAAGTGAGCAGTCTTCATATGACAGGAAATCACAGTTTACTCGTCGAAGCAATGTACTTGGTATGCCGACCCTGAGCAATAATTTTTCCCGTCTTTTTTTTCCTCAATTCAACGCTCACAACAGCAATAGTCTTTCCAACCCGTAAAGCCTTGGCCTCGATTTCAACTTCCTCCTGAAAATAGTGAAAGAAACATGTAAGGCAACTGCAAACATAAACACACCACAATTTCCATGCATCTAATGATATGAACATCTCAAATGGATAGAAAAGGTCCCATCCTTTCCAATATCAAATGCACAAGATTTTTTTTAATAGTTTATTATAAACCAGCACAAGCTTGCTTGTTAACTGGATTAGTAACTTAGGGCCAGGTAAAGAATGATGCTAAAGTTCACAAATTCCATCAAAATACATGGGACATTAACAAAACAATACATAATAAAAAGCCAACTAACATAGCACCTATGATATGAAACAATGATTTAAAACAAGACCAAACATTTAGTTGGAAGTTGAAGTCTCATTATAGAGACGATTGGTCTCCATAACTGGGTTCTATTTCTTGTTTAATGTAGCATGCCAAATGCAGTACCTGAAGACATGAGCCCATTAGTTAAGTTATGCCAGTCATAGATACCTTCAATTTTTTCTGAGAAGTTTAAGAACAATGGCTGCTATTTAAAAGGATTATCTCTTACTTTTTTTTTTAATAATCAAAATGATTTCAATAAAAAAAAAAATCCTTGTAGACAGATAGGAATACAACAGAGCACTGGACCACACAAATCAGAAATCAAAGAGCCAAAACAGCCCACACTCGCAGCACGAGGAAAGAAAGCACCTGGAACCACCAAAGATTACCAACCAAAAAATCACAACATGACCAAAAAAACCACCTCGACAAACAGCTGCAGAGGAGCGCACCAGAACTGACCTAAAAGAGAGCTCCTAAACCAACAAAGAAGTAGCCAAGAGCCCGAACTGAACTGAGAATGATAAAATACAGGAACCTCTACCTAGATGATGAAAAAAAAAAAAAAAAGCCCAACAGAGACGAAGAAAAAGCCCTACAAGATCAAGGAACACTTGCTGAATTGCAGCGGCAGAACAATGTGGCAGCAAAAACTGGCATAAAATGACACAACTAACAATTGAACTCCTTGAAGCAATGATCTGAAGTGATCACATGAGCCAAGAGATGGCCATGCATAAAACAATAACCCAAACGATTCATAGAACTCAGTGACTCTCTTTAGCCCTAGGTCTCATATCCCTGCTTGGTCTTACTTCACTGTCAAGAAACAAAAGAAGATTTCCATCTCCAGCTCATTTGCAGCTTGCCTCTTTTTGGGTGTGCAGCAGTGTCATACCAAAATATGCAAGAAGCATTAGCACTCCCTGAAAAGGAGGTGATCCAGCTGCAACTTCCAGGATGGCTAACTGGCAACAACCAGTTCAGTCACTAGCCCTGCCTTTGGCACGGCCTGCACCCCCTCCCCCTCTTGGGTTTAAGGTGATGTCGGGACCTCATTGCCAAAGAAATCCAAAGGAGTGAACTGCATCAAAAGCAGAAAACTACCATCTCCCAAATTTCGATAAATCACCTGACTAAATTCACATCTCTATGTTTCTTCTCCAATTGCCCTAAAATCAGCTAAATGACCAATAGACTGAGAATCAGAGGCTTCCTTTCTAAACCTTCCCTTGCTAAAATAAGATTCCATTGTAAAAAATATAAGGATCAACCACCATATTTGGCCTTTATTACTTTTGTTCTTTGGTTTTCAACAATATCATCCACTGATTCTTTCTCCCAAGTTTTTCCTTTGCAAATATTTTTACAACTTTATTGAAAGGGACCTAATTCTTATCAAAGAGACAAGAGGAACATTATCTTCTACAGAGGAAGAAATCCCAGGTTCTCTCTTACTTTGCGTTGTGTACAATGGCTGCTTCTTTAATCGAAAGAATCAATCTACATCTATAATCAGTTTAGAACAGAAAAACCCTGCTGCTGTGCTATTTTGAGAGCCCACCTAACAGAAACTTCTATCATATATTTATTGTGATGGATGTATACTTACTATTTTTGTGGTGGTTGGGTGGTTCTTGCTACTCCTTTTTGCGTCTTGCGATCTATTACTAGGCTAATGTGTTTCCTAACATTTTTTACAACTTTATTGAAAGGGACTTAATTCTTATCAAAGAGACGAGGAACATTATCCTCTACAGAGGAAGAAATCCTCCCAGGTTCTCTCTTACTTTGCCTTGTGGACAATGGCTGCTTATTTAATTGAAAGAATCAATCTACATTTATAATCATTTTAGAACAGAAAAACCCTGTTGCTGTGCTATTTTGAGAGCCCACCTAACAGAAACTTCTTTCATATATTTATTGTGATCGATGTATATTTACTATTTTTGTGGCGGTTGGGTGGTTCTTGCTACTCCTTGTTGCTTCTTGAGATCTATTACTAGGCTAATGTGTTTCCTAATTACAACTTTATTGAAAGGGACCTTATTCTTATCAAAGAGACAAGAGGAACATTATCTTCTACAAAGGAAGAAATCCTCCCAGGTTCTCTCTTACTTTGCCTTGTGTACAATGGCTGCTTATTTAATTGAAGGAATCAATCTACATTTATAATCATTTTAGAACAGAAAAACCCTGCTGCTGTGCTATTTTGAGAGCCCACCTAACAGAAACTTCTGTCATATATATATTGTGATGGATGTATACTTACTATTTTTGAGGTGGTTGGGTGGTTCTTGCTACTCCTTGTTGCGTCTTGCGATCTATTACTAGGCTAATGTGTTTCCTAACATTTTTTACAACTTTATTGAAAGGGACTTAATTCTTATCAAAGAGACGAGGAACATTATCTTCTACAGAGGAAGAAATCCTCCCAGGTTCTCTCTTACTTTGCCTTGTGGACAATGGCTGCTTATTTAATTGAAAGAATCAATCTACATTTATAATCATTTTAGAACAGAAAAACCCTGTTGCTGTGCTATTTTGAGAGCCCACCTAACAGAAACTTCTTTCATATATTTATTGTGATCGATGTATATTTACTATTTTTGTGGCGGTTGGGTGGTTCTTGCTACTCCTTGTTGCGTCTTGAGATCTATTACTAGGCTAATGTGTTTCCTAATTACAACTTTATTGAAAGGGACGTTATTCTTATCAAAGAGACAAGAGGAACATTATCTTCTACAAAGGAAGAAATCCTCCCAGGTTCTCTCTTACTTTGCCTTGTGTACAATGGCTGCTTATTTAATTGAAAGAATCAATCTACATTTATAATCATTTTAGAACAGAAAAACCCTGCTGCTGTGCTATTTTGAGAGCCCACCTAACAGAAACTTCTTTCATATATTTATTTTGCTGGATGTATACTTGTATGTTTTTGTGGCGGTTGGGTAGTACTTGCTACTCATTGTTGTGTCTTGAGATCTATTACTAGGCTAATGAGTTTCCTAATAAGATGTCCACTGCCAATCCAAAATAATTTCTTAAAAAAAAAAAAAAATCCTGTTCATAACCATACACAGACAGAGATGAATGATACTTAAGAGATAAAAGAATTTAACTACTCCATTTGATGTGAGGGGAAAAAAACCACCTACCACAACCCCCAGGAAGAGTGGAAGTGCAAAGAGAAAGCATCTCCAGTAAAACATCGATAAAGCATTTATCCTGAGACCGCACCATATATTACAAAAGAGTGATGAGCTATCTTAAAATAAAATAAACATCCTCAATTGCATCCCCATCCACTGTTGCTATATGGGTGACGCCATAGGCAAAATTGTGAACAAATGTTAATTCATGACAAATTAAAATGAAGGCAGAATTGGAGTCTCAATGGGACCTCATAAAGGAGCCATAAACAAATAGAGAGAAAATCATGTTCTGGGGGCAATAAGGTGATATGCACTTGGATATCATTGAAAAGAATTATTCTAGAAAGTATATATCATTGGAAATAGATCATTTAGAAGAATGCAAAAACTAGTAAAAAGAAAATATTTAAAAAAAATGGTAGTTTCCTTATTTAACTAATAGCAATCTTTTTAAAATTAGTAGTTATCTTAGTTTTGAAAATGCTTCATATTGGGAATGATTTTAGGGATTTATTTTTAATAAAAATTTTATTTTATTGTAAATCTTAGTTTTTCCTATTTAAAAAGAGTATGATCAATAAAGAAGAAAGTCAAATTCTCATAGAAGAAGTGTGGTAGGAAACTTGTTAGGGAACAAGTTGCCGGCCATCAAATCTAGGGTCTAAGAGAGGGAAAACTCTAGCAAGGGAAGAGAGATATGCACTGCAGGGTATCCATCGACTAGATCCTATACTAAGACTCATATCAATTTGGTATCAGAGCTGACCATCATATAAAACTCTGCAGAATGGTTTAGCCAAATAGAGAGATTCATGAGAGAATTCGAGCAGTGAATGGAGCAGCCACCGGCTAGGGTGGAAGAACTTTGGCAATCCAACAAGAAGTTACTGCAAAAACAGTACGCATCACTAATCTCGTAGATAGAAAGGCTTCGGCGAGAGCTGCAAGGGCTCAGCAAGGTCCAGGAGGTAGGGATCAGCACCCACACCCAACCAAGGGGAGGAAAGTAGTCTGCTGGAAGGAGTGATTGCCATCCCGACTTCTTCTATGACTTCAATAGCTATGCATATAATAAGTTTGGGCAGAATCTTCAGCTTTCAATTGCTGATGGTTAGAGGATTTATATGGAGAAAATACCTAAAAATGTAAGAAAGAGAAGAGCCACGAATCTTGGACTAAATCTGTCCAAACCCAACATACTAATCTTTCTTTGGAGTATGTCCATGTAGACTATACTACCTGTCTACAAGTGTAATATCTTGTTATGGAATTATGTCATGATAATTTTAAATTTGCAGGAAAGGGAAATTCTGGAAAGTCCAAAGAAGAGGATGAAGGAGCAGGCTTCCAGAGTGTTCTTGAAAACTTAAGAAGACCGATCTTGAATTCGAGCTTGAGAACAAGCTCTTTGTCCAAGAGAGGAGTACTGATATGCACTTGGATATCATTGAAAAAATTACTATAAAAAATACATATCATTGGAAAGAGATATTTTAGAAAGATATTTATAAACTAGTAAAAAGAAAATATTTTAGAAAATGATAATTTCCTTATTTTAGTTGATAACAATCTAGTTATCTTAGTTTTGGAAATCCTTCGTATTATGAATGATTTCAGGGATTCATTTTTAGTAACAATTCTATTTTATTGTAAATGTTAGTTTTTCCTATTTGAAGAGAGTATAATCAATAAAGAAGAAAGTCAAATTCTTATAAAAGAAGTATGGTAGAAAATTTGTTAGGGAACAAATTTCCAACCGTCATATCTAGGGTTTAAGAGAGGGCAAACTCTAGCAAGAAAGAAAGGAATTCCTGCAGAGTATCCATTGACTAGATCTTGTATTGGGGTCCATAACATAAGGCTGTGAAGAAACCATAGCACAATCACTCCCAATAACTTTCAATTCTTATGATGGACATTAGAAAAGAGCTCATTGCTTGTACATCTAGAGCAATCAGAAGTATCACAACTACATGTGAGAATGAAGGAAGAAAGAATATGGTCGACATGACTAGTCATAGAAGGCTCATGTTGGAGAAAGAAATCAAAAGGCAGAGGCAAGGGTTAGTCATGAATATGCACATTGAGGAGAAGAAGGTGGCGAAGAGTATAACACCTGGAGCTAAGTCTTATGTACTTTGGGCTCAACATGGGTCAAAATAATATTCTTATCCTTAGGTCCAAAGAAGTAAGTATTATATCTACCAAAACATGTCATTTGAAAATCATACATCCGACCAAGAACAATGTGGTCCATATTAATATGTAGAACCAGACACAAATCTTAGCTACCCAACAAACACTGAACGAAGCTCGAGCTTGAGGTTTAGCCAACCATTCCTGTCGGCGACATGGAATCGAGACAACTGACCCTCATCAATAATAATGCCCCACAACTTTCTGCCACAATTATGTCTAGTATAAAAAAGATAAGTGTGCTTCCAAATATTCAAACTGACATGGGTGGGTTGCCAGGCATCGTATAACACCAAAATCTTCATCCTTAGACTTCCGACTTCTCTGGTACTACAATTTCAAAGTCATCCATTATGAGAAGGATCATTGGACTTATTGTCAATGGCTAAGGAAGGGTGTGGACAAGGCAGAGCTATATACACTTTGCCACGACAAGTGAAAATCCCAATGCTAGACCCACTAGAACAAGGAACATTTTGGAAACTTCTTTGGGTACACTAGCATAAAAATGGAACTAGAACTCAAACAACACAACCACTACGAATCTCAGACAGTGACACCCATGAAGGTGTATTAGTTTTCACAAGGGAATGCATCCAGAATTAGGCTGCCTCAAATACTTTTCTGTCTCCAAGGCTTTGCGATAAGGCTCCTCTTATAAATCAACAGAATGCAAGCCACCACATTTGCAATATCAGATCGCAGTTCATTTGCAAATTTAGTGGCAGTAGCTCAAGAAGCATCACAAATCCCAAAATGAAGTTTGAGCTCCTCAAACTGAATTGTACAGGTGCAAACACGAATGTAATTTAACAAGATTAAGCCACTCATAAATGAGATCCATGAGAGCAGGAATGCATTCTTCTTCAAACCTTTGCTTCATTGCCTAAAGGGATACCAGGGAATATGGATCTCATGCTCTTTTAAAAAGTTGGTTTTTGCTTCTCTTTCTATCTATCCTTTTCTTTTGGCATGACCAAGCTTGATGGATTACAGCTATCTGAAGATACAAAGATAACCAGTGGATCTAGGTTGCCTCGATGGTGGATAGATTTTGTGAAGAGAGGATGTTGATGGATGTTAAGTTGAGTGCAACAGATTCTTCATTTTTTTTCTTTGTTTTTTTCCCCCCACTTTTTTAGGGTTTTTCAAACATCAAAAATGGGGTTGAGGTTTTGTAGCAAAAGAGTCCACAGAAACATAAAAATGCAGATATTTTTTCCCAATGATGGAGGTTGAAGATGATAGTGGTGGCGATGGTCAATTGCAATGATGGCTTGATTGATAGCACAATTGTGAAGGAGGACAAAAGTTGCACTCTAATACCAGTTGATGCAGGAGTACCAGAATGATATAGAGAGAGTGGAGAAGCCAGTAAGAAAAGAGGGAAACGAAATTGACGAAGAGAGGGAAAGGGATTATTGAGGGAGAACACATGATAGAGTTGGAAACAGAGGGACAAGAATATATACAAGAGGCAGTTAGGGAAAATATGTCAAATCCAATTTAAACAAATATATGCCAACTTCCATCCTAGTTAGACATGTCAGTGCTCGATTAAGATTATATAGCAAATCTTCAATATACTTTTAACTCAAAATGCTTGGCAAGTCCATCTCTAAATTGTACGGCTCTGCAAAGATGATCCTGTGTGCATTGGGGTTAGGTTGGGTTGCAGTGTGAATGTTCATGTGTGAAATCCAACTATGGTTATTGAGAGTGGTTATCACATTCATATCACTGCCACCATTGAATATATAGGTGTGAAGAGCATCATCTTTGATCCTTTTTTCACTTTTGG
The DNA here is from genome assembly GCA_033439265.1 of Dillenia suffruticosa. Classification (NCBI taxonomy): domain Eukaryota; kingdom Viridiplantae; phylum Streptophyta; class Magnoliopsida; order Dilleniales; family Dilleniaceae; genus Dillenia; species Dillenia suffruticosa. The sequence continues at coordinate 9,905,881 of JAVTVX010000027.1, forward strand.
GTGGTTTGCACGCTGCAATTGCGCTTCTTTAGGCACACTAACCGGCCCATCAAGGGCATCCCGCTGCCCCTGCTTATAGTTGCAGGAGAAGAAACAGTGGAATGATAGCCCAAGCTATCAAGATCTTGACAACTTGGCATAATGGGCTTGGCAGCAGTATACTTTCCTCATAGTGTACTCCTTTGGATGTGACAAAAGTGTTGCATTTCCACAACACGACAATACAGTCATGGAACTGGCCAAAACTATTCTTTTTTTTTTTTAGATAGAAAAAGAATTGTATTAGATGTAATACAGGACATACAAAGATTCTAAGGATTTGAAATCCTCGTAAGTGAGGGAAGAAAACAATACATGGACTAATAAAGGACAACTCTCCCATTCATCTTCAACTCCTATGCACAATAATATCTATAAGTCCCTGAATCATGAGCACTCAAAGCATAAAACCCAACCTTGTCCCAAAGAGAGAAGAAACATTAGTCTAATTTCCAAAAATTCTAGCATTCCTCTCCATCCAAATACACCGAAGAACCGGCCAAACATCTAAATGATTTTACATGTAGCCACCTTGGCATAGGAAATAAAAAGGATACCCCACAAATTATAATTAAAAAATGAATAACAATGGAAGCCTAGCCTACATCATTGAAGCAATTTGAGCATGCAAATAATTGAATAATCTACAAGGGCTCTGAAATCGGGAACACCCATGGATTTAAACTAATCTCATCACCAATATTCAGTATTTCTGAACCAATTAAACCTGAGAGAGAGAGAGAGAGAGAGAGACGAACATTAGGAAAAGCAGCATCCAAGTAAGAGACATTGATCTCAACAGAAACACCAGTGGTGGTAGCCCCACAAGAGTATATGACTGCAGCACTTAACAGGTCCACCAGACTTGCCGTTGCTCCGCCATGCATGAATCCTCCACTATTCTAAAATTACAAAAAACACAAACAAAAATTTAAACCCGAACTACTATATATATATAGAGACACACACAGAAAGAGAGGACATACCAGCAAACGGGGTGGAACTTTGAAGGAGCAAAGAATTCGACCGGGTTGAATAGAATGGACCTTAATCCCGGCCATGATAAAGTGATCGAAGAATTTGGAGGGCAACGAATCGATTTCTGAGCCATTTTCGTTCTCTTTCCCACCTCTCTCCAACTGCTTCTTCACTCCTTCCAAATCCATCTTCCTCAATCAAGCCCTAAGCTTTTCAATTTTGTTGTGAAATTGGGTTCTTCTATTTGATATTCCCTTCCTTCCAATTCCCGTTGACTGCTCAAGATTTTTTTTTTTTTTTTTTTTTTTTTTTTTTTTTTTTTTTTTTTTATCAATTGGATGGATCACGTGTATTGTATCAAAATCACTTTTTTTTTTGAAAAAAGAACGTGTTCCAAAAATGTGTTATTCGGCTGTGACGGCGAAAACTCAAAAGTGATAATTATGTATTAAAAATATAAATAATTTTTATTTTTAGATTTTGTTTAATTTATTTCTGATTAAATAGATTATCTTATTGGTTTCATATCAATCATTTCCTAAATTATTTTTATGTTAGCGGAGTTGATGATTTAGTTAAAATTTTTTGGGGCTTTTTACTTAAATATTATTATTTTTAATAAAAATTATTTAATTATTTTTTTCAAAATATTGATTTTGCAAATCAAAATATGAAATTATCTATTTTTTTTTAAAAAAAAACACCTCAATTTTTTTTTATAAAAATTGTTGGTTTCACACTCTCAATATAATGACTATGATAACTATGACCATTCAATATGAGAGATTTCTTACACATTATTACCATAGTTTTTGAAAACTGTGTAGATAACTAATTCTGAAACTGTTGTTGAGTAGAGGCTTATTGAAACATCAGGGTCTAATGAGAGAGTTTTTCACTTAGTTTTTTGGACTTTCAAATCATGCATCGATACATTTAAACATTGCAAGTTAGTGATAAATATTCAAAACCAAAACTAAAAAAATAAATATTGACGAGACTTTTCAGTATGGGAGATATAGGGAGAAAATTTTTATTGCTGTTAGAATGGATGTGGCTAACCACATTTTTCCTTTGTATTTTGCTATTGTTGATGAGCAGACCCTTGTGAGCTGGACATGGTTTTTAGAGGATTTGAGAGTGCACATCATTGGTAATCGGTATGAAGTATGCTTGATATCAAATAGTGTCTCCGGTATAATGCGAGTCATAGAGAGGAATAGTAATTTTCAACCAGTACTTGTATATCATAGATTTTATTTGTAGCATGTTGAGGCTAATTTCAATCAGCAATTTAAGAACAAGCCACTAATGGAGTTGATGTGTAAGGTGATTGAGCAAAAACAAATCAAAAAGTTTGTTACTATGATGTACAAGATCAAAGAGTTTAGTGAGCCGGCATATAGGTGATTGATGGAGATTTCTCCCAACAATAGACGTTGTGTTATGATGGACACAGAGGGGGGAACATGACCATCAATAGGTCGGAATCATTCAATGGTGTGTTTAAATGTGTAAAAAAGCTGTCAATAACTGCATGTGTGCGGACGACATTATATTGCTTAGTTCGATTCTTCAATAAGAATTGAGAAGAAGTAGATGATAATGTCTAGGAAGGTAACATGTGGGCAACATTGGTGATAGAAAAATTGATTAGAAATAAACAGAAATCCAAATTTCATCGTGTCGTTGCGTTTTATAGATACAGAGGGGAGAATGAGGTGATGACTAGATTTCATGGTAGGAGGGGTAAGAACAACCACGCTGTGTTGTTTAATATCTCATCATGTACTTATAGAAAATATGCTGCATGTAAGCTTCTTTGCTCATATATGTTGAGAGTTTGTGTGGACATGGGTTGTGATTTTATGATATTCATAGATATATTGCATAGTTGTAAATCAATGCATCTTACATATACTAGCAAATTTCATCATCCTCTATACAAGAATTATTGGCCTACTCCTTCTTTCTGTTTGTTACACGATACTTCACGTCTTAATAACCGGTCAGGTAAATCACAAAATACACAGATTTAGAATGAAATGAATAGAAGAAGAACTCAATGTTGCAAGACGTATGGTGAATATTGGCATAATCGTCACGATTGCTCAAATATGGCTTGGTTATAAGAGAATGCAAGATAAGACTGAAACTTTTTTCCCATCATATACTTGTTTCATATTGTATCGTGGATTTCTTCAATTATTATGGACGTATATACAACATTTCATAATCTATTGCTTTATGTGTACATTTTTTATTTAGTTTGAGGATTTCGAATTTTTATTGTTATCTAATTTTCTTGTGATCACAGTTATGGACTACGCTCGTTCAAAGTTTACACCAGAACTATAGGACCCTAGTGTCTTGACTTTGTAGTCCTCACACCGATCTCAGTTTATATGGGAGATTGGGAGTGATACTCCCCTAGAAGTGCGTCATTTTGATTGTGAGTTTTGGGTTGTCCGACCCCTTGACATTTGAGTACATGAGATTTTGTTGCAAGTGGGCTTTTATGATCTCTATAGATGTGGACACATTCAATACAATCATGTGCTTATTACCGCATTTGTGAAGAGATGGCGACATTAGATGCATACTTTTCACTTACCAGTTAGTGAGACCATGATTACATTACAAGACGTTTTAGTACTTCTCCGCTTGCCTGTTGATGGGATGCAGTTATTGGGATAGATCACACTCGTTCTATTGTTGAGTGGTAGGATGTTTGTCATATACTCTTGGGTTTCTTCCCAAACCAGATGATTTTTTTGAAAACAGTCTTAAATTACGGGCTATTATGGATTTTTTTGATTCACATCATCTAGATGCAAAGTCATATGTGACACTAATGCAATTTCACGCATGTGGTCACATTATACAGTTGCTGGGTAATCTTTTTGGAGATCAGTCTGGATCAAGGGTCATGCTCATATTTTTGGAGATTCTACGAAATCTTGATTTCACCAGACAATATAGTTAGGGCAATGTTATTTTGGCGACATTTTACAAAACCATATGTCGGGCTTCCGCTAATGGCATTAGATAGATTTGTGATCTTATTTTGTTTGTACAGGTATTGTATCTCCATTTATTATTATTTTTTACTTAATAAAACTTTCTCTGTATATTACATCATTTATTCAATATTTTTTCTCTTATCAGTTTTGGATATGGCAGAGAGTGCTCATATTTGCCCCGATTAGATGCCATACAATTGATTTGGTGCCTTTTGCTCCACACCTGCTTGCCGGCCCCCTAGAGGATCTTTGTACGTTGTGTTTACTCATTTATTAGTATTTTTTCCTCTAGTTCTCTGACTTTGTGTAATTTCATCTTGACATTTTTTATTTGTAAATAGTTCAGATATTCCTTATAGTTATGTACATATAGGGCAGTTTGTTCTTAAGACATACCGAAATCAATTAGATCATATGAGAGAGAGTAGGATGAGTAAATTTTATCTTGGTTAATCACTTCTATCACTATACATCGGACTAATATCATTTTTCTTCTTTTCGTTTCAATTCGTGTGGATGCCATATTCATATGGCGACTTGACAACGTTACCCGAGTACTACCTCGTTGGCTCTGACATATGGCGTACTAATGTCCCCTTTATATGTTTTGAGGTCGACGAATATCATTACCTTCAAAGGGTTTTGAGACAGTTCAGGTTGTTGGTACGTGTTCCTTTACCTGTGAAAACCGGCTAGGAGTTGCACCAGATTGATCGACACGAGAGACATGGACGGGATTGGATTAGAGTACACGTGGTACCCTTACAATTGTGGAATAACCATCAATATCACATTGTGGAGGGTGAGGAGACTTTCGATAAGCTGGTGACGATAGTTGACTATATGCCGTGCTATCGGCAGATCACGTGCTTATATATTAGCAACCTTGCATATCGTTATTAGTAGAGATTCCAGCCCACAGCGACACAGATGGAGTATCTCATAAGTAAAAATAAGTTTATCATTTCATATTATTTTATTGTTTACATAACATTTCTTTTTATTTATATCATTTGTAGTGCTATACATTTAGTAGCATCTAACGTACTTGCAGTGGAAGGAATGGATCCTAAAGCTGGATATCTCAATGACAGGGCTTTGTGAGCACTTCAGTTCATCGACATGCGCCTTCTGAGCTTATGGATATACCTTTTACTTCTAGTACTGTGGATGATTATGATGAGCTAGCGGAGATACTTGTGTCTTCTTTTTATTTGACTCCGACTCCGACTCTGATACTTATAGAGGACATCGACAATGCTGCACCCACAGAGCCTCCACGAGTTCATGTTTACTAACAAAGACGTCGTTGACATCGACATTTCGATGATGTTGGTATGGTTCCATTTCCTAAAATTGATGAGGCTGCATAGATATATTATATATCTCCACCTCCACCTAGTAAGTCGGCTCATAGATGTCAGTCATGACACAATGCTGAACGACCTACTTACAACAATTGGTCTAGATTTAGCATATTATATGTATTACATTTAAATTTCATAAATATTAATTTCAATTTCTACAAAAAAATTTTGGTTATTCTTGTGATTTCTTTGTTTATGTTACTTCAATATTTATAAATAATTTTGTTTATATTGTTTGGATATTTGAGAATTTGGAGATCATAAATGTTTGGTTGAGATTTGGTGGTGGTCATAATTGAAAAGGTTTTGATTGTATTTTGGTTGTTGACATTTGGATTGAATGTATTTGGTTGTATTTGGTTATTGGTGTTTGGAGTATGGTTATTTGGTAGTTATGTTTTGGAGTCTGACTATTTGGTGGTAGTGTTTTAGAGTATATTTACTTGGTTGTGGTTTTTTGATATTTGATTGAGTATGCCTTATTTGGTGGTGGTCTTTTCATGTTTGATGTGGAGTAAAGTAGTGATTTATTTGGTGTTGGTGATTTATTTCGTGTTGGAGTGGTGTTTTTAAGTATGTTTGGTTATGCAAAGTGGTGTTTGGTCATGTAAGGTGTTAGAGTGGTGTTTTGAAGTATGTTTCATCTTGCAAGGTGGTGTTTGGTCATGTAAGGTGTTGAAGTGTGTTTTGTCACGCAAGGTGGTGTTTGGTAATACAAAGTGTTGGAATGGTGTTTTGAAGTGTGTTTGGTCATACAATATGGTGTTTGGTAATGCAAGGGGGCAAGTGTTGTGGGGGGGGGGGGAGAGTGAAGTGAATTTAGTTTCATACTTCCATATTGCGAAACCAACTTTTATTTTCTTTTTTTTTAAATGATAGATTTTTGAAAGAAAAGAAAAATTATAGAAATATAATTTTACACTCTGAGAGTGCAAAATCAACATTTTTGAAAAAAAACAATAGTTAAATATTTTTTTATTAAAAATAACAATATTTAAGTGAAAAGCCCAACACTTTTGCATAAAAATAAATTTAAAATAATAGTTATTTATATTTTTAATATTATAATTAGAATTCTTTTAATATCACAGTTAAAAGAAAATTCTCCCTCTCTTTTCCTCCGATTATTTCTTTTTAACTCTTGCAAATGTGTTATAAATGCATATTTTGAATATGCTCTTTAAAATATAAAAGATTTTAAATTATTTCAAATTATCAATTTATATTATTATTTTGTCATAGTACATGTATAATAAATTTGGCTGTAGAAGTAGTTAGAATTTATTTATAAGTTTGATTTAATATATTAGACAGAACAAACCAAGTCTAATTTGGTAACCTATTATAGACTATAAGATAAGTCTGAAACAGTAATTTTATTATATATCTGGTATGTTAAGATATATATATATTTAGTCAGTCTGATTAGTTTCCATCTCTGGTCATCTAATTTAAATTACTTTGATGGCAATTAACCTGTACAAAATATAGCAAAAAAAATAGCTAGGCATTCATTATTCAAAGTTTTGGTGATATAGATTCAGTTGTAATGTAAATAAAAACATGAAGGATGAAAAGTGTACTTATTTATTTTTTCTTTGGTCTTAACTAATCGATATCCAAATTATCTGATTAATTCAGACTGAGTATTGTAAGACTCAATTTAGAGATTGATTTTTTTAGTATCTATTTTTTAATTTCAAAATTTGAATTTAAAATCTTGATTAAAAAAATTTAGTGTTTTATCGTTAGATTTAAAACACTTCGATGCACTTATTTATTTTATCATCGTTACCTTAATAGCTACTTCAAATGGGTATTTATTTACTTTATTGATTCTTAGGCAATTGAGAAGGATAGTGGGATTCTCACATTCAAAATTCAAAATTTCTATACATCTTAACACTACGACTTGAGCTAAAATGCTTAATGCAAACTTGAGATTTTATTTCAATGTTTGTTATGAAGTAAAAGGTCGGAGAGGAAAGATTTAGAGGAAAAAGGACAGACATGTTAATGTTTTATTCTTTTATAGCTAAGACATGAGTAAACTTAAGGTAGTGTTCGGTGAAACATTAAAGGAGAAAATGTTATAGTGAAAAAGCATGGTTGGAACAAATAAAAGGGTGATATTTTCATTTTTCTATGTTTTGCATGCATATTAACTTCGAGAACTTTTATCATGTATAATTTAGTCATTATTTTATTATGTTTTCAAATTTAGCTTATATAAATTACCTATCATGAAAAATAAATATATAAATTTTTTCTATTTAAAAAAATAAATTTACTTCACGTTTTCCTTCTCTAAACACATTTTTTTTTCTTCTCTCTAAAAGAATGAATTTTCTTTTGGCTATTTAAAGCTAATGAAATTAATATCTGTCTCAAAAAGAATTAAATTATTAAATTTTTTTTTTTTCTAAATACCCTGGTTTGAAGTTATCCCTATTTAGAAAATTAAATTTAGAAATTCTCTCTCTAAATCTAAACAAATTAATTTTCTCAATATCAATTTAATTTATATTTTCTACGTTTGTTTTGGATTTTCTTATACTAGAAAAATCATAAATTAATTTTTCTCCTCTTAAAATTAAATATATTAATTTTCTTTTTCTCAAAAATTTAAATTATTTTAAATTTGTCTATCTAAATATATTGATTTTTGACAAAAAAGTAGGTTCAATTGCTTTATCTCTCTCCCCCTCCCTCTCGCTCGCTCAATTACTTCGGTACAGCCCAGTCACTCAAATGGTCTCTCAAATTTTTATCTTCTTTGCTATATTTAAAATTTTTAACTATCCTATATTTGTCTCTCAATGATCGATCCTAAAATTTGGGATTAAGGTTCAGACTACTGTTATTGTTGTTATTGTTGACAAAAAGTCGGTTCAAGTTTTACATATTTCTATATGAAAAAAATTAGTGTTGTTGTATAGTTTTTCATTCATTATGTATAATTCATTTCGAATTTCTTTCTTACTATCTCCTAGCTATTGGGCTCACCTAAGCCACTAAACTTATTCATCTAAATAGAAGGTAAAGTCCCGAGAGATTTCACCTCACAATGGATCACTCCAACTGGGGCGAAAATCCTTAATCGGTTCTTCGGTCCCGCCACTGGATTTAGCTAAGCTATTAAGCTCATCCATCGAATAGAAGGTAGAGTCTTAATTGATTTCACCTCTTTTAGGGAAATCATCCTTAGGGAATATGGTATTACGAGACCAAATTTCAGTAATAGTACCATCAGTATGCTTACTTAAGAACACATATCCCTGTAGTGTTCTGATTATTTTATAAAAAATACACTTCTTTTTTCGCGGGTGTAACTTGCCGTGTGAATGCAAGAAAACGTGATCATACGCAGTACAATCTCATGACCTCAAGTAGCTGAGGTCAGGTTACCTTCATGTCCAAAGCTCAAATGAGGTACTGACCACGAACTTTAATAAGACATAGTTGAGAACGTAAACTGCAGTCAATAAAACATCTCTCTAATAGGAGATGAACAAATTGACCTGTGCCATCATAGATCTCACCATCTCAAACAAAGTCTTATTCCTTATCTCGACTACTTCATTCTGTGGAGAAGTAGTAGGAATAGTTAGTTGTCTCGTAGTACCTTCTCAAAGCAGAGCTCTCTATGTAGTTCAGACAAATACTCGCGCCCTCATCGGTTCTGAGAGTCTTAACTCTCAAGTCTAACTAATTTTCAATCTCGCTAATAAATCTTCTAAAATATTCCAATACCTTATATTTATGCGAGATCAAATAAATGTGACCGATACGCGTGTAATCGTTTACGAACGTAATAAATTATATAACTCCATTTTAGGCTCTTATACTCATATGGCCATAGATATCAGAGTGGACTGACTGCAATGGAGTTTTAGCTCTCATTGTATTGCCAAATGGTTTTCTTGTCGTTTTACCAGCTAAACAAAACTCACATACGGGCAACTTGAATCTGGTTAGCGGATTCAATAAACCACTCACTGCTAACCGATTCATCATCTCTTGCCCTATGTGTCCAAGTCTACTATATCATTCATTTATATCTCAATCAACGCAATCAGATGTAAAGGTAATAGAAAAATGTGAAGAAATGCCATTAAAAGGAATATTTTCCTGTATATATAGTCCATTATGAACAAAAACCAGAATAAAAGAAACAACTATCGTAATTAATAAAAATAATGGAGTTTAAAAAAAAAGAACATATCCTAGGCATTCAAGCAAGGTACTGAAATCAAGTTCCGTCAAATATTTGGAGCGTAAAGAACGTCATGGCAAGTGTCGATCCCCCTAACGATTACAAATACTATGTTCCTCACGTAAACCCTCCTAACTTGAGAATTCATTCGGCGAAACTCTACTTATGCACTTCTGTCTCTAACTACGTGATTGGTGGCTCCTGACTTTACAATCCACAAAGGAGAGAAATCAGCGAGTTTAACAATAAATGAGTTAAAACACAAACCACGTAAAGAAGAAAAACATTCCTTCTACTTGTCACACTCAACATGTGAAATGACCAAAGCTATCTCAGGCGTAGCACTTTATATTGGTTTTATCAAATTCATTCTTTTTGCGTTTTTGTACTTTGCTGTCGGATTTCTCGAATAGTTTCATCTTGCCTGGATCTTGGGTCCTCTTCTCATGCTTATGCTATTTATGTTTGGTGCCACGGGAGCCCTTGCTCGACTCCGTTGCATAAGCATGACCCGAATGTGGCCTACTCGCCTCCAAGCGCTCCTCATTGAGCTCACAATGCCTACTCACATCATTGAAAGTACAAATACTCTAATCATACATGAGATATGTTTTCATGATCTCCCATGAATTAGATAAAAGACTGGATCACACCCAATACCTGTAACTCATTCAAAATAGACTCACCTAGATCCTTAATATCGGTGATCATACCGACATTTGCATTAAATGTTTTTTCATTGTATGATCAACCCTTTTATTATAAGTTATAAACTTATAAATAGCATTCTCACCTCAGGAGCTGAAAAGGCACCATAATACTCTTTTAGAGTGAGTCTAACCGACATAACCATAAGATATTACTCATAAATCGAGATCAAGTCATTGTGCTTTATATTGATAAGAATTGCCCTAATTTAGCTATCATTTTTCTTCAACGCACAAGACTTCATTATTCCGTCTAAACTGAGGTGTGGTACCCTCCCTAGGGCCCACCATCTTATACCTCAAAATTTTTTTTATATATAATTCTTGCTCTTTGAGAATAAACTGAATCTACTGGTGTAAAATCTTATATTTGACACTATTCAGTTTATCATCTTTGTAAAAATCTATTACAATAGTTTTCTATACAGTTAAAGAGATTTTAGTGACTTATTGACGCTTATTCTTACATTTTGTGTACCCTTCGAATCAACAATCCCAAATAATTTGAGTATAGACCCTAATTTGAGTGTATGAATCAACGGATATCATACACCACAAACCCGAATCACATTTTACTATTCGGAGTATGATTCGGTACACAAAAACCCATAAAAAGTCAGTAATATGGACTTGGGACAGTCAGAAATTAAAAAAAAATCAATCCGGCATGAAATCATGTGCCGCCGGAGGTCCCACGCGCCGCCATGCTCCGGCGGCACACAGTTAGGTGCCTGTACGAGCCCCCAGCAGCATGCTGCACGCGCCAGATGCGCAGAGCGTCTGGCATGCGCTTGTACGCGCGTTGCAGCATGTTGTTGCATGTGTAGGACACGCTTAGTAAGAAGATAACCTTATTGTGTGATCACCCCACACTGCAACTCCTTGCTGTAGCCTGCTGTTTAGCACATTGAAGAGAAGACACCAAAGCTGGGGTTTGAGTCTGGGCGGTTACTTTTATGAGCATATTTTTTTCTTTTTTCTTTTAAATTGACGGGTCGGATTGCATGTCTGGGTCGTAACTGACCCGGGACACTCAGCAACTGTTGACGCACTGCCAGAGCATGTGAACTGCACGCGCCCGTGGGTTGGGTCGGGTCTTCTTCACCTAACGGTTTTGCAACCAGGTCCTTTCGACCCGGCTACTGGAAAACACTTTTCTGGGCTGATTTTTTATTGGATTTTCAATGTAATTCAAAATTCAATCTTCCCGATTCATCCTAAACTTGATTTTTAGGAGAAATAATATCAAAACCCGACAAATTTTGAATTTTATTTCACAGCCTCTTGCGACCAATTTAGAAAACCAATTTCCAACAACTCAAAAATCATAATTAATATGTCAAAATGTAGATCAGAATGCAAGAAAGACATTTATGCCAATTACATAGATCAATTTACCATCTATAGCGATAGTTCTAAGGTTTTAAATTTCAAGCACCATTAGGGGCCGAAACTTTGGTTTCAAATTTCATAGGAAAAGCATACTCTAAAAATTACAAAAAAAAAATATATTCATGATCTACACATCATGGGCAATATCATGGGCAACATCATATTCACGAAACTTATCCGTGATCCAAGTCTCAAATTTTTGACCCTATATTTTTATGCCCAAAAAAACAAAAAAAAATTCCAAAAAAATTATTTTAATAAATCCAACTTTAGTTCTGATACCAATGATGGATTTATTACACTATATGCGCATACGGAAGTATATAAAATTAAAAATTTCAGAATTTATGGATAAATATCTCGTTATGTAGGGCTCCAATAAATCAATCGAAATCTCGTAATCCCTCGTAAGAATTGTTCCGTTGGGATGATGATCACTAAACGAACCATCACCATTATTTCACGGCGCCTCAACTTTAAGTTCGGTGATCTCCAAATGATGGGAAAAATTTTTCATGCCCTGATGCCAATTATTCTCAATTAGAGAATATATTTGTTTTCTCAACACCTCTCCATTTCAATGTGCTCTTAAGATGGAATGTCATCCCTCAATGGTATGGTATGTGCACTCCAAAAAATGCTATTGTTGCCTAAGTAAAAAGGGGGGCACACACACACACACTGTTCAACATTTGAAGAGAGAGAGAGGGAGTCTCTTATTTTGTTTGACGTAGGCACACCTTAGAGAGAAAGGGGAGGGAGTTACTTTTTTTTTGGTTGGTTACTGAAAATGGGTTTCAAAAATAACTACCCTTTGTTTAAACAAAAATACCCCTTTGTGGGCATAACTACCAAGAAGAACCTCCAGTAATCTGTTGCGATAATGGCTTCACACCGATCCAAGTATCATTCCAAAACTGGATATCCATCCCATTTCCTAACTACAAACAAAGACCACACTTGTCGCAAGCAGACCAGCCAAAGGGATAAGCAACTAGATAGCTAGCCTTAGTAGAGGAAATCCCCTCGATAGAGGTACTTTCCCTCGAGAATCTTGCATCAAAGAGCCAGATCTGACAATAATATTTGCCAACCCCGCTTGGCAAGAAAAGCACGAATTGCATTCCAAGACTTGTGGATTCCCAAACCACATGATTCCCTAGTCTAACATACTAAGTCCCATCGAATCACATAAAATTATTGAGTCCCTTCGATATCACTCCATAGAAACTGGCAGTTCAACAGATAAACTGTGCACAAGTCAATTATGGTACCGTATTTAATAGTAAACACAACTCGTTTATGATAAACAAAATCGTAAAAAAATTATGACTAATGATAAACTTTAATTCTATAATAAATATTAATTTTTTACCATTGATAGGGTTTTGTATATTATTGATAGACTTTGTCTATTGAGAAGTTTATGCTAAATCGAGATTTTTTTTTTATTTATCACGGATAGATTTTATTTACTATAAATGGATTTTGTTTATCATTACGGTACCGTGTCATAAAAAATAAATTGTGGTGCCATAGAATTCTCCTAATCACAAAATTTAATTTTTTTTGGTTGATTGAGAAATTTATGAATTTTAAATTGAACTCCATATATATATTTTTAATACCAAGACGTAAAACTTTAGATTAAAAGATGAACTTTACAAGAAATGTAGAATTCATTTAAATCCAAGCACAGTTCAAATTAAAATTTTCTCTTTCTATAATTAAACCACTAAATTTCTCTAGGAAAAAAATTATTTTAACTCATATTTTTCTGTTAATAAATGCATTGATAATGAATGCCCTTTCTATACAAAAACTAAATTTAGTTTTTTTCTCCTTTAAACTTAAGTACATTAATTCTCTTTCTCTCTAAAAATTAACTTAATTAACATTTTCTCTCTCTAAATATATAAATTTTTAACTTGTAAAACAACTAGAGGAGGTGAATAGTTAGATTTTCGACTAAATAGAATTAGTAAAGATAAGATTAAGAGAATTGAAAAAAAAAAGAATAGAGAAGTAGACACTAGAAATTTAATAGTGATTCCACCAACCCCAATATACATCCGCACTTAGGCAATCCTCCTGGATTTTTCATTATTTTCATAAATAGTACACACCACTTGCTTCCAAGATGCAAGTGAAATCTTTATAACCAGTATTTTTTCTTGAAATACTTTTTCTATTAGAACTCAAATCGTGGATCCCACACGATCTATAGACTTCTTTCAAAGATAGAGAAGTTACAGTGTGTGAGGCTAATTCTCAAATTATAACGAAGTTAGGCTCAGACTAATATAGAGTTTGAGGTTGATATTTGGATGTAAAGAAGTGAACACTTAGAGAATATTATAGAGTCAGGCTAATCTTTTGGTGTAGAGAAATTAGATCTCAATAAATGATACCCAAAGTAAAATTACAGAGAGTTTAATGCGGGTGTGTTTTTGAGTAGCAGTAGAGTTTAGAGTATTCAATATGATCGTATTTTGATCGCAACAACTGTTCTCCTTCTTTTTTACTTCATTACTCTACTCTTCGTTACTTTAGCATTTTTATATTTCTCTTGGAGAATGCCATTGAGTGATAGATAAGTTTGAACATTGAGAATTAAATGCTCTTCGCCTTCTTTATTCAATGCTTTGGACTTATCCATCAATGCTTTTGATGACTTCTCAATTAATGATTTTGCCTGTTATCATCCTTAAAACAACTTTTTACTTTTTTCCGTTAAGTAAATCCTATTTTAATAAGATTTGAAGCGTCTTTTTATTGCAACGGGAAATGTTAGCTTGACAACGAAGAGAGATTTTCAAAAATAATGCAGTATGATGACTTTGAATTCAAAAAATGAAAAATTTGATTGGTCCATGTCATCATATTTAAATCAGTTAATAAATATTTTTATTATCTACGTTATTTCTGTCTTGAACTATCACTGAATAAATAGAAGACCTAGATTGGTTGGATTTTTTAAATATGAAGTATTTCGGCGAGTCACATATTAGGTTCGGGTGACCAGAGAAGCATATTATTTCTTTTATGTGATTTAGCGGTTTTCCATTTGAATTATTAGTCAACTAAATAAGCAGAGCAGGTTGTTCATATGAGCATATCAGGTTGGCCGCTCATGTTTACTGTTGATTGCCATCCTAAGTCATTTGTGGTTCGCCATTTGTATTAAGTGATTGACCGCTTGAACGCGTAAAGCGCTCGTGGTAGACTAAGTTTAGTTTGCAGTAGGCCATTGGAGTACTGCTGATCGATTGCATATGTGTTTGCGATAGACCGCATGTATGTTCGTGATAGACCATATGTATGTTTGTAGTGGATCACACGAGTATGTGCTGTCAAACACATATTGTGCTCGCGGTAGACTATGCTATTGCATGGTTGGATACCCATGAGCATATAGTGTTCTCGTAGTAGATCGCGCATGTGTGCGGTATAGGTAGACCGCATCAAGTGTGCGGCTGATTGATTGTGATATAAACATCGGAGTTAAATTGATAGAGAGAGAACATTTAATAAGAAAGGTAAATGGCTAAATAAATAGAAAGGGAAATGTTTTGAATCAAATGGCAAATGGGTAAATAATCACGGTGTTGAAGTCGACATGTGGCAAAGAGAGAGAGAAGTGGTAGGATGTGAGAGTGGGTTTTAGTTGAATTATGGTGGAGACACACGTGGGCTGCATTTTGGAGAGATAAGTGGTGTGTGAAGATGGAGAGAGAGAGAGTGGGTTTTGGATTTGAAAAGTCAAATATACTTTTGAGAATGGAGAGAGAGAGAGAGTGCCAAATTCTAAAGTTCTGGTCAGTAGTGCCTAACATGCGGTCAACCATGTAGTGTAGCTAGGTCAGCCACATCTAACATACGATCGGCTGTTTGCTTTTATGGATCGATAGTTTGGATGATTATTTTTGAGTCAATTTTCAAATTATTTTTCATTATCTCCAAACTTATTTTCTACTTAAATTTCCCTTATTTTTATTATCATCAAGACTTAAATATTCCAATAATCTCTCACTTTTTATTATAACAAAATAAATGAAAATTTGGAACAAACTCCCCTTTAATTTATACTCTCAATATGTCTAACCAAATCTCTTAATCTCAAACTTCAAGTTATTCAGGTTTACTCAACTTCTTTAATCCAAATTGAACATTTCTCCCCTTTTTTTCCATCAACAAAATAGAGGGTTAATCATACATATTTAGTACAAATATAATATAATCACAAACAAATGTCGTTCTTTAAATTCATCACTTAGTTTATCCTAAGACTCGATTTTGACATAAGCTCCTTATAACTGTGAGTTCAATATACTCACTGAAGTTCCCTAACTGACAAATTCATCTCTATATGCTTATTGAGTTTCATGTAATTGAGATCTCTCCCCTTTACTTAAGGTATTCTTTCTTATTCTTTACCAATCTTCTCTCTGTTTTTTTAATGAGTATGGATTTTAAGTCCGAATTGTTGATTGTCTCCCCCTTTCGATTTGCCTATGTGCCACACTAAGGAGTTGAAATGATTTTGGAGGAATGAGAGAGTGTGAGACTTTAGGGTTTGAGAGAGAATTAAAACTTTGGGTTGAGAAGACGGGTCTAATTTATGATCCATTCATACATAGCATACACTTGTAAGTATGTTTGACACTTAATGTCCATAGTCCATGTGAGGCCACTTAATGTCTATGTCACTTAAATTTCCCTGATTTTACATTAACTTGTTTTAGAGAATTTTATGTGTGAAAAACATGTCCTTTCATCCAACATGTGTATTAGAATTGAGGTAAATGTAAGGCATTTCATTCAAGTCTTTTAATATTGCATTTATTTAGACGTAGGACATTTGTTTAATCTTTGGCTAATGTATTTCATTTTCTACATTTAGTTTAACTAATTTGTATTAAATATATTAAGTATGTGAATTAGACTTTAGTGTTTCTATAGTTGAGGGAACTGGGTATGGTGAGTCGTTCAAGGTAATAGTAGACCATTCATCTTCAAACGGTCTACCATCTCTACAAGCGGTCGACTTCTTTGTAGGATGGTCGACCATTTATATCTTGATGGGTTGGCCCGCTGCCCTTGTTTGTGTAGGCCAGCTTTCCTCATATTGTTGGTCCAATTGTTTTGTTCATGAGGTTTGTCTTTTTCAAATGAGATTCAATTGATTTCTTTAATGATTGACAATATATTTAATAAACTCTATGCAGTTAAAAAGTAATTTCTTCCCAAGCAGTAAAGATTTCTAATTCGTGCTATCATCCTCATCTAAATCTTTATGTTCTTCTCTGTGTTCTATACTTTAGTGTGTCTAGGTGCATCTAACAAACTAATATGTTCTCAAATGAAGGCTGGCATGACAGTATGAGTGTTTTTCATGAATCAAAGTCAATGGCAAATAATTGCAACAATTCATCAGCATACGACTAACATGGATCAACAATAGAAAATTCATTACAACCTTCATCTAGTCATGTAAATTAGATTTAAAGCAACATTAATTAGTTTACAAGACAAATCCATTTTCAACAAACATATGCATGGAGATAGTTTTTACTGACTTTTCTGTTATTACTCATTTGTTGACAATCTATCTTTAAAAATGTTGAATCTTCTTTCAATTTGTGCAATTCTCACTTTTAGATAGGATAATTCATTTTAGATTTGGAAGAATTCATTGTACGTATCTTTATTTTCTTGATGTGGGAAGTCAATAAGTTGAGGAGGAGCTTGTTTCGAAGTTTAAGAATCATTTTGTTGAGATGATTCAGGACCTTCACAGTCTTCATAGAGAGAGGAGACTCCTATTTTGAGATTTGGTTCAACACTTATTTCTCTAGACACATTTACTCCAAGAGTGAGGACAATTTCAAAAATCAATGGAGCGTATGGAAGATATCCCCTTTTTACTATCCCTAACTCTATCATCTTCAGAGGAGTTAGGTAATGGAGTCCAGGATTTCTGTTTTTCAAGAGATATGCCATGATCTAGTAATCTTTTCTTGTTATAAAATCATGTCTTACTCCCCTGGGTCTAGGACAGTGAATGACTATTTTGTGAATCAATCTCTCATAGGGAGGTAAAGATGAAACTTTGGTTCCTATAGGGGCGAGTTGATTGTTTTTTAAAACAATTCTAGCATCATCTAAAATATTTGTTTTGAAATATGGCTTACAAGCTCCACTAGGCTCCCATTTCAAACCACTAATGTTACCGATAAGTTTGGATGTTATAATTAGCTTCATTCCTCCAAAAAATTATTATTAAACAAACAATTGTGAGGATTTCTCTATATGAACATTTCACTATCTTTCTTTTTTGAGGTTGTTTCTCCATAATCCTCCAAATTATTGTAGAATAGCTTTACTAACCTATCATGAGATAGGAAGAGTGAGAAGATAAGGCTAGATGGATAGATCTATCTTATATATGCTCCATAAGGGAACCCTATGTTTTCTAAGAAATCCGAATCTTTGATCTTGCTTGGAATAATAGGTTTGAGGAGAAAGTTTGGGATAAAGGACTCATTGTAAAGTCTTGATGGAAAGTCCAATTGATTGAAATCCAAATTTCTTCTGACCATTAGTGAAGATTGTGGCACTAAGTTTTAACTTTGAACGAAAGAGAGAATAGGAGATCTTCTTGTGAGGATTTGTAACTTGTCGAAGGCAAAGGACAAAATTTGATTTTAGAGTTTTTATTGGATTTCATATCTAAAGGTTGTTGAAGAACAAGAGTTGGAAATTGAGATGAGAATAGAGAGAATCTAAAATGAGAATTCCTCTCTAGTTACTGGTTTTTAGGTCCAAAGAAAAGTTTTTGAATAGTATTCATTAGATACCTCAGTTTGTCTATGTAAGAGTTAATCTTTCAACACGTCAGTGAGTTTTGAATTGTAACACCGACACTGCGGTATCTATAATGTAATTATATAGAGAGAAATTTTTTTATTTAAATTGATTTTTGATTTTGGGGTATTTAAATTAAATTTTTGGTATATTTTACTTTGTCAAAGCTGCGAATCGAACCAAACCCCATTTTTACGAAAAAATTTAAATTTTAGTGAAGTGTGGGTGTGAAGATATATATAAATACAAACTTAAAAAAAAAAAAATAGAGGAGTGCTGCGTTTTGAGCCAAAAACGCAGCACCCCCCTAAATTGGATTAGGGCTAAAAGCCCTAATCCCTTTCTCTCTCTCTTTCTCTCTTTCTCTCTCTCTCTCTCTTTTTCTCTTTCTCTCTCTCCCCGACTCTTTATCTTCCCGCGGGCGCCGCACTTTCTCCGACTTCCTCCCACGAGCGCACCATCGCCGCCGCTCACCACCTCTCGTCTTTCCCTCTCTACTTCTCTCTTTCCCCTCTCGGCCGCAAGTCTCACCATCTCTCTCCCTCTCGCTGTCGTTCTGTCTCTTCGGCTTCACCACTCCACTGCGGTTTCTCTCCCTTCCGCCACCCATCGCCACTCGTTTTGCCGTCGCTGCTCCTCCCTCCCGCAAACACCGATTTTCAGAGAGCGCGACTGCAACTCCTTCCGCGAGCGCGACTACAACTCCTTCCGCCACCATGCGATCTCCTTGGCGCTAGCCAAGCGCGCCCCTGTACGATCCACCCAGCATGAGCACGATCACGCCCCTGCGCGATCCTCCCCATGCGAACACAACGCGCCTCAGTCTGCGAGCGCGAGCCAGGCCGCAAGCGCGCCTGTGCATGAGCGCGAACCAGCCCGTTAGAGCATAACCCGCGAATCCCACTGCGGCCCGCAAGCCCGCTAGCCTGCTGACCCATGAGCACGCAGCAACCGCGAGCCTACTGCGGCCCGCGAAGCACACTGCGACCCGTAGGCCTGTCAGCCTGCTGACTCGCGAACCCGCAAGCCCGCTGCAGCCCCCGACTGCTCGTGAGCCCGCGACAGCCCACGAACCTCCACGCAGGTAACTGATTTAGGGTTTTGGATTCTAATTTAAGTGTTTTTGACCTAACTAATCAATCTTATCTTGATAGGGAGCGTTTTAGATTTTGGAGTGATGTAAGAGACATTCAGACGAAGGTCTGCGCTTTGAGAAAACTATTGGTGAGTGATTTCGGATCCATTCGATTTAGTTATTGAATATAGAGTAAATTTAGGATAAGAAGTTTTGTATATGCTAGAATGTAAACTAGATTCGAAATGAATACATTTTCGGACATTATATGCGGTTCATTAGGTTAAGTGTAGAAATTTACAGGATGATAGAATCAAATTAAGTTGATTAGAATAGTTTCCCTTGGAGTTTAAATTTACCTATGCATGAAAATAGTCGGAAATTGGAATTTGAGTGCAAGGGTTGATGCACCATTTCTCATTATAAATTATTCTGCTTATAGGCAATTTAAATACGATCTCCGTATTATGAAAATAGACTAATATACCTTGAAAATGACATATGGCTTGAAACATTTGGATAAGAATCGAAAAGTGTATGATTTTTTAAAAATTTTCTATCTTATATTTATTTTAAGGCTTATTTCCGATCTTGAGTGGTTTTAGGATTGAATTTGACTTGGTTTAAAAGTACGTTAATTGTTTATAAATGAAATGCAACTGATAACATTAGAGTGTATTCATAAATTGAACAGTTAAGGTTTGTACAAATTTAGGGAAAATGGATAAACCTTATAATACTTGAAAATTTGATATTAAATTATGATGATCTGATTAGGTTAATCTTTTTGGAGACTCGAGAAGTCAGATTGGATTTGTTTTGAAAATAGGGAGTGACTATCCTCCCTAAAAATATGAGTGAGACTTTGACATTTACTATTGATTGATAAATCATATTTTACCGATTTTCAAACGACATGATTTCTATACGTATGAAAACTAAATTTTTGGATTTTGATAGGCATATTTTTGTGACCATTGGAGTGTCTCAACTGTTGATTTTATTGATCTGTATCCATGAGTTTGATAATCGGATATTGTGTCATTCTTTTTAACATATTGACATGTTTTAATACTTTCACTATATTAGTACGTAGTTTTAAATGGATTTATATGTACTATTTGGACTATACGCCCGGCCGATGTTATGTTATGATACATGGCACTATATGCCCGGTCGACATGATGATGTGATGCATGGGGCTACATGCCCGGCCGATTTGGTGATATGGTGATATGCTTCCTATAGCATTCCGTAACTACGAAAGACATTTGGTAGAGGCACCCCTTGTGCCCGGATACGCTTCGGCCGGAGGTATCTGCCAGATCGTCATGTGTATGGGTGTCCTAGGTTGACTCTCATCATGGAGGATGTGAGTTTACCTCTGTCTAGCACTGGGCGAGACACCATGTACGACCGACTATATATATGTATTATTATTATTATTTACAGGTTAGTTGGAGTAGTCTATGGACAACATTGGGATATAGAGCCATTATTTGATATTTGCATAGTGAAAACCCTCGATGCGCCCGTCCTTGGTCAAGGTAGACCATTGCCGAGGTTGTTTGTTCGGCCGACTCTACATATGTGACTTGATATATGGATAGATGCATATGTTATTTCATGATGTGTATCTTGAGATATGTTTTACTCTAAAATAGCACGTTATTTCCGCACACTCGATATTATGTTACATGTTTTGACACTCCAAATTCACCCTCGATATTGATAGCACGATATCAATCCCCTCACTTGCTGAGTATTCTCACATAGATACTCACCCCTCACTTTCTTTCTCACATGATTAGTTTTGGATTGAAGAAAATTTTATGATTTCATACTTGTGACGTGAACTTGATAGCACCGGGTTTGGGTATGGATGTTACCATATCTTCCGCTACGATTATTGGAGAATTTAGTTTGATCAATGTATTTATCTATTTATTTTCTGGGATGACTGTATAATTATGGACATTTATTTGAGAAACTCTCATATTGACTCGGTTCACTTGCATTGAGTCACCTATATGTATTTAAAATGTTAACTTGGGAAATTATTGTACATGTGTATAAACATTTAGGTTCGCTTGGCGTGGCGGCTGTTCATACTCTAGTTTAGCATGACAGTAGAGGTCTGTGGTTAGAACTGTTAGAAATTTCTATAGCCTTGCGTTGTCCTGGTTGTCGGTTGTGGTTTGGTTAATGGTTGTGAGGCCGGAATGACCCTTTCATTAAATTGATAGGATGGTTGTGAATATTACATGTTAAATTGTACATGGGAGACCTCCGAAATATGGGGACGTTCTATCCGATTTTTTAGAAAAATGTAGCTGGCATCCAAGATAACGGACGGCTGCTCATGACCTCGGTTCGGGGCGTGATATGAATTCTCATATCTTTGTTTATATTTTGTTATTAACTTTCTGCTTTTATTATTATATTATATTTAACCATTTTATTAAGTTCACATGCAAATGATATATGTAAGATAAACAAGAAACAAATAAGAATACAGGCAAGCCAAAAAAACAATCTATCTTTAAATCAATAGAGGAGCATCATGAAAACAGGAGCGAAACTTACATGCATTTTCATCTAATTCATCAAAGACTTTTACTTTTCTTTTATTTTTAGAGACCTTTTTCTCATATTCTCTTCAGGATATACAAACTCTTTCCTTTGGTATCCAAATTGTTTTTTGATTCGACATTCTTAGCCTTTAATAAATCTTTGGGACCCATCTTAATACTATTTGTGGTGATTTATACCAGCACACATTTGCATGATGTCCAAATTTATACCAATATTTGTATCTTTGATTTATTGCTGGTTTTTTTATTTCTTGTTCACTACTCTATTTTCTAAGCTTGTAGTGATAGGCATTATGTTTGATTTTCATATAGTAATGGCATCTGGTTTCTGTTTTGAGATGCTTGGAGCTAGGTACAAAGAAATTTGAAGTTTCTTTTGGGTGATAGCATTATTGTAGTCTAGTCCAGCCTTGTTATATACTGCTATTTGAAATCCTAGCATTAAATTGAATTTTTCTTGTCCTTTAGTAAATTTGTGTTGTAGTGAGTTTAGTCTCTTATTCTTTTCTCTTTCATGTACTAATTCATCTTTTGAATTTTCTTCATTAAGTACTTGTTTTCCTTTCGAATCTTTCAAGTTGTCATTCATATGTGATCTACCTTCTGATTTTAATATTTCATTTTCCATCTTTAGTATTTCTATATTTATGTTAAGTTTCTTCTTTTCTTCTTCTATTTGTTGTTCCATTTGATTCTTTTCTTCCTTCAATAGTTTGATTTCTTCTTTCAGCTCATCCATATCATTGTTTAAAATGATAAGCTTGTCATTCTTTATTTTCTTCTCTCCTTGTAACAAGTGTTTTTTTTTTCTTTTAACTCATTTGTCTCTGTTTTAAGGTTTTCATTTTCTGTTTTGAGTCGTTTGATTTCTTCAACGAGTTCTTTTCTTTGATGGATCATTTTTGTTTACTTCCCTCCATGGCTTCTATACATTTTTTTTTTGAACATCCACTCCTTGTTTGCTTTTAGCACTTTTGCTTCTTCGGAGATCACGTTTCTTGCTTCTTTTTGACCAATTTGTGTTTCTCCTTTTGGTTAGTATAAGAGTTATAGGCTTTTGGTTGGATGAGGAGGCTCCAAGTGAGGAATTGACTCTTCCGGTTGCCATTAGGATTTTGAGAATGGAATGAGAATCTTTAGTCTAAGGTTGTGAGACCTAAAAAGTTAGCTAGACACCCACTCTAATACCAATTGTAAAACAACTAGAGGGAATGAATGGTTGTTTTGTTTTCTTAGTTTTTGCAACTTTGGATTAAATAGAATTAGTAAAGATAAGATTAAAAGAATTAAAAATAAAGAACAGAGAAGTTAACACAAAAAATTTTATAGTGGTTCCACCAACCCTAGTATACGTCCATTGCTAAGTAACCCTCTTGGATTTTTTACTATTTTCACAAATAGTATACATCACTTGCTTCCCAGGTGCAAATGAAACCTTTACAATTAGTATTTCTTCTTGAAATACTTTCTCTCTCAGAACCCAAATCGTGGGTCCCACACGATTTACAGACTTCTTTCGAAGATCTATATTATAGTGAGTCAGGCTAATTCTCAGATTGTAATGATATTAGACTCAAACTATTATAGAGTTGGAGGCTGATCCTCGGATATAAGGAAGTGAACGCTCAAAGAATATTACAAAGTCAGGCTAATCCTTAGTTATAGAGAAATTAAAGCTCAATGAATGATACACATAGTAAGTTTACAGAGAGTTTAATGCAAGTATGTTTTTGAGTAGCAGCAAAGAGTTCAGAGTATTCAATGTGATGGTATTTTGATTGCAATAACTATTCTCCTTCTTTTTCACTTCATTACTATGTTCTTCATTACTTTGGCAGTTATATTTCTCTTGGAGAATGCAGTTGAGTGGTAGGTAAGTTTAAATGTTGAGAATTAAGCGCTCTTTACCTTCTTCATTTAATGCTTTCGACTTCTTTATCAATGCTTTCGACTACTTCTCAATTAATGATTTTTCCCATTATCCTCCTTAAAGCAACTCTTTACTTCTTTGTGTCAAGCAAATCCTATCTTCATAAGATTTGAAGTGTCTTTATGCTGTAATGAGAAATGTTAGCCTGAAACAAAGAGACTTTTTCAAAATAATGCAGTATGATGACTTTGAATTCAAAAAATGAAGAATTTGATTCGTCTATGTTATCATATTTAAATCATTTAATAATTATTTTTATTTTCCACGTTGTCTCTTTCTTGGACTGTCTCTGAATAAATAGATAATCAAGATTAGTTGGATTTTTGAAATATGAAGTATTTCGGTCAACTGTATATTAGGTTCGGTTGACTGAAGAAGCGTATTGTTTCTTTTATGTAATTTAGCAATTTACCACTTGAATTATCGGTCGATTGAACAAGCAGAGTAGATTGTTCATATGAGCATACAAGCTGACCGCTCATGTTTTGCTGTTGATTGCTCAAGCATTCTAAGTTATTTGTGGTTGGCTACTTTTGTTAAGCAATTGGCTGCTTGGGCATGTAAAGCGCTCGCGGTAGACTTGGTAGAGTTTGCGGTATATAGTTGGAGTATTGTTGGTGGACCACATGTGTGTTTGCGATAGACCACAAGTGTGTTTATGGCAGACCGCATGTGTATTTGTGGTAGACCATGCAAATGTGGGCGGTTGAGCACATGTAGTACTCATAGTAGACTGTGATGTTGCGCAGTCGGCTGCCCATAAGCACATAGTGTGCTCACGGTAGACTGTGCTGTTGCACAGTTAGCCACCCATCAGCACATAGACCGTGTTGAAGCGTGCGGTAGACCACGTCAAGTGCGTGACTGATTGTGAGAGAGATATTGGAGTTAAATTGATAAAGAGAGAACATTTAATAAGGATGGCAAATGGGTATACTTTTGAGAATAGAGAGAGAGAGAGAATGCCAAATTCTAAAGTGTTGGTCAGCCATGCCTACCTAACATGCAATCGACCGTGTAGTGTTGCCTAGTTGGCCGCACCTAACTTACGGTCGGCTGTTTGCTTCTATGGATCTACAATTTGAATGATTATTTTTGAATCAATTTTCAAATTATTTTTTATTATCTCTAAACTTATTTTCTACTTAAATTTTCCTTATTTTTATCATCATCAAAACCTAAATATTCCTACAAAATTCTATTTAAAAATCTAAATTTAGTTTTTCTCATTCTAAAACCAAATATATTAGCTGTTTGTCTCTTGAAAAATCAATTTATTTAAAATTTTCTCTCTTTACAAAAATTAAAACATATTATTTTCAATTTTCTTGCTAAAAAAAATCATGATCAGTTTTTATTATAAAACTAAACACAATAATTTAGCTTGTTATTTTAATTAGTATTGAAAGCGAGTTTTGCTCCACATATAATTGCTCTGCTAACCCGAAAAAGGAACCAAAATTGGTGAGTCTTCTAGACTTTGTTGGATGGTGATACCTGCAAATATCGTCGGAAAATGTTTCGGCGGATGAGATTCTGACATTCAATTCAGAAAGAGCAATAAGAAAAGTAAGAAACGGATTGAATAGAGGCATAGAATAGTCATGTATTGTCTCTGTGTGATAAGTATAGAGTTATTATATATATCTAGCTGGTTGTCTGTGCTAAGTATATCTAGCATGCTTGCATGGCAACTTTTGTATTCATTTAGTGGAGTAAAAACCATAATTTTCTTATAGAGAAATTAGTGAGAATCTTTCGAGAATACAGGAACTGTAGTTAAAAATTTTTGGGAGATTTATGATTCTACTGATTAGGGGAAGTTCGAGTTGTCATTGAAATTCCTTACCTTATTAGGAGTGATTATCGAGATCTATTTCTTTATTGAGAAAGTTTTCCCCTAACACTAAGGAAGTTTCGTATCAAATTAAGAAAAATTTAAACTCGTTAGAGATTTTCTTACTTATTGGATAATCATGTGTTGTCCTTATTGCGTAATTGGAATTTCTTTCGTATTAACGGAGAGAATCCAACAAGGAATGGGGATAGCCGAGATCGCCGAAGGTCAAGAGTTAGAGTGACCGAGAGGTAAAGGGTCATCCTCCTGAGAGGGGTGAATGCCATAAGCAAGAGCACTTGACTTAGAGAATAAGAGTGCATTCGGTTGTTCATGGGCATGATAACTATAGCCTAACAAGCTTGATAGTTCACAGGTTTTTTGTAATGAACCGTTAGATTATGTACCATCAATTAAGAATGGAAAAATACTTTTAATCCTCCTGTATGGGTATATCTTTATGTCTATATAAAAATATTTTAATCTCTTTATATTATATTTGAGTTGAATTTTGTATATTAAATATGAAAAAAAGGAGGCACCTTACTCTTACAACTCTTAGACCCCTTTATCCATCTCCACGTATGCCTATGTTTTCATCGTGTTGCTTGATCTAAGCATGGGATGGATCGAATATTAACCTCACCGGACTCACGTTTTTGTTTTTCATTGTTTTAATATTTTTTATTTTTTATTTTTTATTTTTTTTTTCAATTTAAAGCGGGCCTATTAGCCCGACCACTACAAAAAAATTGGCCCATGGCCCAAGTAGAACCTAACCCAATAAACCCACCCATTAAGTTACGAAGACTAAATAGGCTTTATTATTTTTTTCTTTTATAACTATTGATATCCGAAATAATATTATAATTAATTTGATTTGAGTATTGTCGAATCTAATTTAAGAAAAAATTCTCTTAACGTAGTTTTTTTCATATGCAAATTTTGATTCTATGACTTAATTAAGAGATTTAATATTTTTACCAACCAAGACGTTTATCTACTGTTAACGTGCATTACTCATTTAGTACGGTAGCTGAATTTTTTTATAAAAAATTATATATTTATAGTCTAATTTAATTCAGCCAAACGTGAGAATGTTAGGTTTAGAAGGCAAATGTTATCCTTGTTGTCCACACTATTCCTAGAAAAAAATAAAAAAAAATAAAAAAAAAACCTGGATCGAATTTAGATAAAAAAAATGGTAAATGGAGAACCGGCGTTTCCTCTGCAAGATTTGGCTACCTCTAGAGGAATGTGGATAGCTTGAACTTGCCAGAATTAGTAATATTTCTTTTATTACAACGTGGGGAACAAAAAGCCCAAGGCCAACACAAGCCGAAAAAGGGCCTAGGCTCTAAAGCTGACAACTCTAGCTTCGTCATCAAGCATCGAATTCATTTTTTTTTGTTTTCAAATGTATCCACCACCGATTGATATTTAGATTACTTGAAGCAACGATCAACACCCGCACTCTCAGCCTTCTTTGTATCAATGTCACCTTTAAAATGTTTACCATTTCCTCTGCAAGACCTGGCTGCTTGGTGAGGAATATTGGTCGCTTGAACTAGACTTCTTACAATTTTCTGTACATAGAATATAACATCACCTCTAAATGTTTACCATTTTATCAGGTTTATTCATTTAAGTAATTTTTTTAAATATCTTTTAATATGAAATATAATAAATAATTCGTTCCATGTTTCAGTCAACTATGTATGTCTAAATTATCTGTGAAAATAATCGATAAAAAATAATAATATTTTTGTATTTGTTAATAAAAACTCCGGTAAATATTAAATAGTTTTATAATATATATATTTTTTGTTATATAAAAATTTAAATCTCGAATCACAAGATTGGAAAAGCGAGACTGTGACTGCTGTCCCGTTAGGGACATTAAATAGTTTTATAATATGAGATCACTACATGGTAAATGATAACAAAATGAACAACTGGAAGAGAAAAATACTTGGACCCCAAGAAACACTAGGTCCCAAGGAGTAGTTAGACTGAAAAATCAATCGGATGAATAATTAATATTCAAAAATCAAAATCTTTTTCTTGACCCCCAAGGAAACCTATCCCTATAAATACTATCAAAAGAAAAAGCCTAACCGGACCAAGTAGACTTGAGAGAGAGAGAGAGAGAATACTTGCGAACCTTGTGCAGCAAATGGCTCCCCAACTCCTCGGCCCACCGGAAACCCACCAGAAAACCGCAGCTACCACTGCCGCCGCCACTCCAACAGGCAATGCATTCATGGATTTAATGGTGGCTGAGTACAACAATGCGAAGATCCAGCCAAAACCTCCAATGGGTCAAACAGAGAACCACTCAGCCACATACTTGTCATCAGGAAATCCATGCCTAGATTTCTTCTTCCACGTTGTTCCTAACACGCCCGCAGAGTCTATAATACAGCGGTTGGAATCAGCATGGAATCAAAATAGCTTGACTGCCCTGAAGCTGATTTGCAATTTGCGTGGTGTCAGAGGCACCGGAAAATCAGACAAGGAAGGATTCTACACGTGTGCGCTTTGGCTTCACAGCTTCCACCCCAAAACTCTTGCCTGCAATGTGGGGTCTTTCGCAAATTTTGGCTACTTCAAGGACTTGTTGGAGATTCTTTATCGTCTTCTTGGAAGCCCTGACCGCGGTGCAATCAGGAGAGAGAGGCAGGAGATGAAGAAAAGAGTAATGTACAAGAAATTCAGAAACGGGCAGTATCTCGGAGTTCACTGGTGCACAGTACGTAGTATGAGGAAGAACTTGAACAAGAAGAAGTCCAACATGAAAGGCAAAAGGCTGTTGTCAAGAGAGGCCCGCATTGAAGCTGAGAAGGGGAGAGTGAAGAAGGTGATAGAGGAAGCTAGAAAAATGAGAGAGGAGAAGAGAATTGCAATGGCAAAGAAATGTATAAACAGGTATGCTAGAGACCCTGATTTCCGTTTTTTGCACGAGAGAGTTTCAGATTATTTTGCAGACTGTTTGAAGTCAGATCTCAATCACTTGGAATCGGGTGAAATAAACAAGATCAGTCTTGCAGCCAAGTGGTGTCCATCGCTTGATTCATCCTACGATAGAGCAACTCTGCTCTCCGAGAGCATTGCAAGGAAGGTTTTCCCTCGTGAATCTGATGATGAATACAAGGACATTGAAGAGGCTCACTATGCCTACAGAGTTCGCGACAGGTTGAGAAAGCAAGTGCTTGTTCCTCTGAGAAAAGTCCTGGAGTTACCCGAGGTCTACATTGGTGCAAACCAGTGGCATTTGATTCCTTACAATAAGGTCGCCTCTGTGGCAATGAAGTTGTACAAGGAAAAATTCCTCAAGCATGATGGCCAGAGATTCCAGGAATATTTACAGAAAGTTGGAAAGGGAGAAGCCAAAATTGCTGCTGGTGCTCTTCTTCCTCACGAAATCATAGCGTCCCTTGATGATGAAGAAGAAGACGGAGGACAAGTTGCAGAGCTCCAGTGGAAGAGAATGGTGGAGGATCTGTCAAAGGAAGGCAAGCTCCGTGACTCTCTAGCAGTCTGTGATGTATCAGGCAGCATGGAGGGAACACCAATGGAAGTGTCTGTTGCATTAGGAGTTTTGGTTTCAGAGCTCAATGAAGAGCCATGGAAAGGGAAGCTCATAACATTCAGTGCAAGTCCGAAGCTTGACACAGTCGAAGGACAAAACCTGGCAGGGAAGACATCATTTGTGAGGAAGATGGAATGGGGAATGAATACGGACTTTCAGAAAGTGTTTGATCTGATCCTCAAAGTCGCGGTTGAGGGAAAGCTGAGGGCAGAACAGATGATAAAGAGAGTGTTTGTATTCAGCGACATGGAATTCGATCAAGCTTCTACGAACAATTGGGAAACAGATTACGAAGCGATTGTGAGGAAGTTTACGGAACAAGGGTACGGAAGCGCAGTACCAGAAATTGTGTATTGGAATTTGAGGGACTCGCGTTCCACACCTACCCCAGGTACCCAGAAAGGGGTGGCTCTTGTGAGTGGCTTTTCCAAGAACTTGTTGAAACTTTTCTTAGAAGAAAATGGAATTCCGGATGCAGAGAGTGTTATGGAAGCTGCAATCTGTGGTAAGGAGTACAGCCAGTTGCTTGTGCTTGACTAGGGAATACACAGTGTACATATATGATTTTTGAGTGACATTTGTTCTTTTTTGTTTGTTGTTGCTCTAATCTGTTTCCGGTGTTTGCATTTTTATTTAGCAAACCAAAATAAAAATAAATTAAAATAGAAGATTAGTTTTCATATTGAATACTAATTTTGCAGTTCTTCAAATGATAGGATTTGAAATTTGACACTTGTTGATAAAATTTTCAGTTACATACAAGAGAAATGTGGACTCTCTCCAAATGAAAGATTAGAAATGTAATTCGTTTTTGAAAAATTTTTGTCCATATCTTGGTGTGATTATTTTAAAATAAATGATTATGATATAAAGTTTTATTTTGAACACGCAAGTATATATGATCCGATGATGTTTAGTAGTTTTTTAAAACGAATGAAGTTAAATTTTAATAATAATTCTGATTTATTTAATAATTAAATAAAAAATAAATATATTTTTATCGGATTACTTTTAATATATTTGAATTAGTTAGCAATAGAAATGAAAAACAAAGGTGGTAAACATAGATAATAGAGCACTCTAAAACACTTTAAAACTAACGGCTAATTTCCTTAATTGTCATTAGAGGAACATTAATCTTACATAGATCAAATAAAACATTAATTCTCTTTCTGGCCTTTTCTCTAACTTCTCTCTAGACAAATATTTTTCAATCTAACTTCCTGTCTTTAAACAATATTCAATTTTTCAATTTTCACTTGTGTAAAATATTTAATTTCTAAAAAATTCTCTAGAAATTTCTCTAAAAAAAAAAAAAACTATTTAGTTTTTCAACCTCACTATAAATTTTTTTTGATTTTTTAATTTTTACGTGCTAACAAATATTCAACATTTTCAATTTTCTCCATCTTTAAAACATTCAATATTTCAGTTTCTCTTTCCAAAAATTATTCAATTTTTCTATTTTCTTCCTTGATACCTTTTCTCTCTTAAAAAAAAAATATTCAATCCCTAAAATCCACAAAACATGAAATTTTCAATCTCTACCTAAACAAATAGTCGATTATTTTTTAATTTTCTCCCCTCACCCCCCCACAGCTTGAAGAACATTCCATTTTCTAATTTCTCTCTAAAAAGTGCACTTCAAACCCTCTCTTCTCTCTCTAAAATAATTATGCAAGTTTTTAGTCTCCCTCTCTCCCATTTTGTAATCACTTTGAATTTTCTTTTCTTTTTAAAAATATTTAATTTTACAATTTCTCTGTTTATACCTCTTTCTCTAGAAAAGCAATCAAACTTTCCAAATTCCAAGCCCAAATTGCCAAATGCAACCTAATGAAATTGGGTCCATTCTTATTAAACTTTTTCAACATAATGGCCCTGAGACATGTACCTATTTGAACAAAAAAAAAAAAAAATTTAAAATGATCTCTGAGGCAAAATAATTCCGGAAGTGACCTCAATTTGTCATGAGTAGAACCCGTGACATAGTGTCATGTCGCTATGGCATAGGGCATTGCGAGTCACGTCTCCAAGACGCAACACAGGATTTCACATCTCCAAGATGCGACATCCCCTACCCGCGACGTTCCTCTCGCTTTTGCGGCACTTCGTCATGGAGAGGGAGGAGAATCGTGGGGGGAGAGAGAGAGAGAGAGAAACGAGTGCGCGGGGGGAGAGAGGGAGGGAGGGAGGGAGGACTGTGAGCCACAGGGAGGGAGGACTGCCGTGGGGGAGAGAGAAAGAGAGAGCTATGGGGGGAGAGAGAGGGAGGGAGGACAGCCACAGGGGGGAGGGAGGGAGGAAGGACTGCCGCAAGGGGAGAGAGAGAGCTGCGGGGGGCAGAGAGAGAGCCATATGGGGGGAGAGAGGGAGGACCGCCGCTGGGGAGGGAGGGAGGAGAGATAGAGAGAGAGTCGTAGGCGGGGGAGGGAGAGAGAGCACCGCGAGTGGCAGCGAAGGAGATAGAGAGAGAGATCCACGGGCGGGGAGGGAGAGAGAGAGCCGTGGACGGGGGAGGGAGGGAGAGAGGAGAACCGCGGGCAGTAGGGGGAGAGAGAGAGAGGCGTGGGTAGGGGAGGGAGGGAGAGAGGAGAACCGCGAGTAGTAGGGGGAGAGAGAGAGAGGCGCGGACGGGGGAGGGAGGGAGAGAGGAGCGCCGCGGGCCGCGATGGAGGAGATAGAGAGAGAGCCGCGGGTGGGGGAGGGAGAGAGATAGCCCCGCGGGTGGGGGAGGGAGAGAGTCGCAGGCGGAGGAGCACCACGAGCAGCGGGGGGAACCCATATTGCGGGTTCAAGACGAGACACAGAATGTCGCGAGTTGAACCCGTTACATATATATAGGGGTAAGAAACGGAATTAATTTCCATTGGGAGTTATTTTAATTTTTTTATTTTTTGGGTATATATCCGTACATGACTCTAGAGGCTCTCCCAAGGCATGTCCATCTTTTCCTCTTGGTCTTCCGAGGCACACACTCCTGCATAATAATCCAATGCTACACTATTCATCACCCTTTCATTTGCACACGAGAAGCTCTTTTTACCTCTGTTATCTCCCCGATGTTCTATAAAAGCCCGCGATGATGGTGGCAGTGGCGAGAGTGAGAGACCAAAGTGGTTGAAATTTGTGGGGAAGCTAAATTCATGTATAACCATAAGAGTGTAGTTTTTATTTGAAGAGTAGGGTAGGTGTCTTCCTTGGTTTATTTATGTAGAGATTCAGATTTGGGAAGCATTTATGAAATGTTAATTTTAGTTTTAATATTGCAAACTAAATGGAGACGGTCTTTTTGAAAAAGAAAAGGTGTCTTTATAAGTTTATAACTCATGAAACAACAAACCAATTGAATTTGGTGAAAAGGCTGAATTAGATGGAAAGTTCAAATTTCATATATACTTAAAAGTCACAAAATGACAATTGGGCGGGAGTGAATATTAATTATTTTTAATGAACTTTTGTTTGGTTCAATAACAAGGAAAAATCCAAATTTGTGATTTTTTTTCACTTTACCTATATAAACACAAGAAATGGAACTACTTCTAATAAAGTTTGGGAGTAAATTTTACAAGTGTTTATGAACTCAGCAGGTACCACAAGGCCATATTATGATGATAAAACTCACGGGGACGTGTTATAGATTTGATCAGAATTATGAGTATTATTTTTCAATCTTGCCATAAGAAATTAAGATTTAATATTTACTCACCATCAATTTCGACAAGATTTTGAAAAATATTTATACTACTTTTAACTTTTAAGTCGAGGATACCTATTACAAACATAATTTTGAAAATTAAATTACTACTGCATATTATAAACTAAGTGAGGGGTTGTTAGTTGTAGTTTGTAATATTACAAACTATATGGAGATGGTCTTTTGTGCCACATTAGAAAAGAAAATGTGTTTTTATGAATTTATAACTCATGAAACAACAAATTAATTGAATTTGGTGAAAAAATTGAATTGGAGAGAAAGTTTAAATTTCTTATATATTTAAAGGTCAAAAGATGACACTTGGGAGCTTGGGTAAATAAATAATAATTTTATTTTTTGGAAAATTATTTTTCTGGAATATAATTATCATTATAATTAAAAGGGCACAACTTTGAATTGTTGTAACTAAAAAAAATAAAAAGAATTATGCCCATTATTTGAATTTAACGGAGATAACATTTGAAAAGTTGTGACTCATATAAAGGGGACTGTGCCTATTTGTTTTGCCTCTTGAATGAACAGATCTTTCCCTATTATAACTTTTCTTTTTCAATAAATATGACTTCCCTTTAATGGGAAAATCACTTCAAATTTTCATATCATTAGCAATACACAAAAACCTATTTTCGTTTCTGGGAGAAGTTAGAGATTTTGCTACCTTCGAGTTCTATTTTGGCTTGTATATTTTCAAGAAATTTGCTATCAACCCAGTCAATAATATAGTAGAGGCATAATTTTCTTAAGAATAGTGAATATTTTACGTACAAGCACATTCAAATTTGCACTTTTGAAATCATTCATTTCCTAACAATCTTAAGAAAATTATTCTACAATGGAGGTTATTGTTTCGAAACCACTTTTAACAAAATACCAAATGGTGGTTTAGATTCTATTTTCAACAAGTTGTTCAACCTAGAAATATTCAAACTAGATCGTTTTGATGAAACAAACTTCACTCATTAGAAGGATAAAATAATCTTCATTCTTACCGAGTTGAATATTGTTTATCTCTTGAATCCACACTTACCAGATATTCTGGAATCATGTGATAAGGACACTGATGAAGTTAAAGCCCTTCACGGAAAGCATCACGATGATGAAGTTCATTGTAGAGGATTCATTATGAATTCTCTATCTAATTGACTGTACAACCTGTTTTGTCCCCTCAAGTCTCTACAAGAAATTTGGAAAGTATTGGAGAACAAGTACACATCCATGAAACAAGGCACATATAGATTTCTCAGTATGAAATTTTTTGAATTTCAAATGGTTCATAATAAGTCTATCATGGATTAAGTGGATGAATTACTTGTCTTAGTATTTAAACTCAATGATTTAAAAGTAGAAGTATCTGAACAACTTCAAATGGCTATTGTGATTACAAAATTACCAACCACTTGGGATGATTATCAAAAGAAACTATTGCACACTTTTGACGATTTCACCATAGACTAACTTCTAAAATATATTCAAATTGAAGAGGAAACATATAATCTTGAAAATATATATGCTTTAGAATCTAGATATAAAATAAATCAAGTTGAGTTTAGTACTAAAAAAGGCGAAAACACAAGAAAGGCGAAAACACAAGAAAGAAGAGAAAACATGAAAACATCCGCAATAATGATTCTACAAACAATAAGAAAAATAAGTAATAATTTTTCTATGGAAGGAAAAACAATTTTAAGAAAGGGTGTAGATTTCATAAAAAATTAAGAACGGAGAAAACACTGAGAAAAAAAAGACAAATATGGTTGAAAGTCAATCCAACCCTGCAAAAATTATTGCCATGATTGCTGGACTTAATATTAGTATGGTTACATAATGCAACATGGCAACGATAAGAAAATTTTCTGATTAGTGATATGACTTTGGAGCTACTATACATGTTTGCAACAACAAAGACCTTTCCAAAGACTATATAGTTGGAACCAAAGATAAAGAGGTTCTTATAGGGAATCATGATACAACCAAAATTCTTGGAAAGAGACCGTTGGGCTGTAATTTATATATTCTGATACATGTGAATTAAATGGTTATTTAATTAGAGATGGAAATAGATATTTTATAACTTTCATAGATGACTATTCTAGATTCATTTATGTTTATTTGATTAAAACAAATAATCAACATTTGAAATATTTAAGTGTTATAAAAATTTATAAAAAATCAATTGAAAAAGAAAATTAAAATTCAACGAAATGATCATGGTATTGAATATTTTTTAACTGAATTTTCTATTTTGTGTGAAGAAAATAGTTTGATTTATCAAACAAGTATGTATTGTTGTAGATAGTTTGTTGAGCAATGAAGTAGTAGAAGTAGTTAGAAATTGGATAAGATTATAGCTCTTAAGATAGTGATAGAAAAAAAAATTATTAATATACTTAGCGTATATACACCTAAGTAAGATTAAATGAAACTACTAAACAAAAGTTTTGGGAAGAGATAGATGAGATAATATAAGAAAATCCACAAAATGAGAGGATTTTA
The DNA here is from genome assembly GCA_033439265.1 of Dillenia suffruticosa. Lineage (NCBI taxonomy): Eukaryota > Viridiplantae > Streptophyta > Magnoliopsida > Dilleniales > Dilleniaceae > Dillenia > Dillenia suffruticosa. The sequence goes on from JAVTVX010000027.1 coordinate 9,941,709, forward strand.
ATAAGAGAAGACCTAAATGGGCATGTAGGAGAGAGAGAAGAGAAGTATAGAAGGGTACATGGGGTTATAATCTTGGAGAAAAAAATGAAGAGGGAAAAACCATTTTGAATTTTAGGATTGCATGTGAGTTTATCATAAGCAATATGTTTTTTTTTTTTTTAAAAAAGTAGAATATTTTGTTATTTTTAAAAGTGGGAACAATAAGTTACAAATTGATTTTCTTATGGTTAAGAAGAGGGATAAAAAAACTTGATTGCAAGGTTATCTCGGAAGAGAGTTTAACCACTCAACATATGTTTGTGGTGTTGGAAATACATATCAAGTATAGTATTTATAGAAGGAAAATGTGGATAACCTAATGGTAGCATTTAAAGAATGAAACATAAACAACCTTAAGAAAAAAGTATGAGAGTAAGGCTTAAAAGAAATACGTAATGATTCCTAATATAGCATAGGGAAAGATGATACTTCATGTGAAAAAAGTGGCCAAAAGTGTACTTATTGAGTCAAAAGGACATGTACCTCTAAATAAAAAATTTTGGTGGTGGAAAAAGGAAGTACAAGAGAAAGTAAAGGTAAAAAAGAATTATTTATAAATTATTCTACACTAGTAAAAGCAAGAAAAAGTTAGAAAAGTATGCAGTAGCCAAGAAAGAGACGAAGAGAGAGTGAGTAAAGTCAAGAATGAATCTTTCCAAAACTTTTATCGACAGCTTGATACTAAAGAAGGGGAAAGGGACATTTATAAAATAGTTAAGTGAAAGAGATGAAAACATGAAATATTATACAAATAAGATATTTTAAAAATGAATCAAATAGGGTATTAGTGAATATTAGAAAAATAAAAAAGTAATGGAAGAGCTATTTTTATCAACTATTTAATATAGATCAAGATGATTAAGTTAATTTAGATGAACTACATAGATCAGAAAGTATAGAAATATGAACTTTTATCAGAGAGTTCAACCCTAAAAAGTTGAAGAGGTTTTAAAAGTGATGTAAAATGTCTAGGGATGGAGGTTTTAAAAGAGAGTTCAACCCTAAAAACAGTTGAAACTGATGTTATCTCAATAGAGGTATAGAAGTGACTAGGGAAGTAAGATATTGGATGGCTTATAAAGTTATTTAAAATGATATTAAGGATGAAGAAAATACCTAATCAGTATTTTAGTATTCTGGTGATATACAAAATTATGCAAATTATAGAGGTATTAAGCTAATAAACCATACGATGAAACTTTGAGAAAGAATGATTGATACTAATGTGACTGAAAATCAATTTTGATTTATGTCTATAAGATTGATGATGAAAACTATACACCTTCTCAGACAATTAGTTGTGAAGTACCGGAAGAAGAACATGACTTATACATGATGAGGCATATGAAACAATCTCTAGAGAAATTATATGGAAAATTTTAGAAAAGAAGGGTGTAAGAGTAGCGTGTATTGAAATGATCAATAACATGTATTAGAATGTGGTAACAAAAGTGAAGATATTAGATGGATTAATTAAAGAGTTTTCAATAAAAATAGGGATACATCAAGAGTTAGCATTAAATCCCTATATTTTTACACTAGCTATAAATGAACTAACCCCACATATTCAGGACATGATAGTATGGTGCATGTTGTTTGCAGATGGATAAGACATATGAAAGAGTAAATACAAAGTTCAAATCTTAGAAGAAAATATTGGAAGTGAAAGAATTTACAATTAGTAGGATAAAGATAGAATATATAAAATTTATGTTTTGCAATACTAGCATTAGTAAGCCAATAGTTAAGATGAGAAATAATAATTATCTGTAAGTGAAAATTTTAACTATTTAGAATCAATTTTATAAAAAGACAAAGGATTCATAGAGATGTATCACATAGAATACAAATAGAATGGTCGAAATGAAGAAGTCATCGGGTATCCTATGTGATCAAAAGGTATGACGATTAGACCTGCTTTGTTGTATGGATATGAATGTTGGGCAATAAATCAAAAGCATATGCATAAGATGAGAGTTACGGAAATAAGGATCTTAAGCTGAATGTGCGGATATACAAATATGGATAAGATAAGAAATGAGTGTATTTGAGAGAAAATTGAGGTTGCTTATTGAGGAAAAATTGAGAAAAATACGATTAAAATGGTGTGGACACGTATATAGGTGACCAATAGAGATTCCAATTAGGCGGTGCAAAATTACGACAAGTATTTATATTAATCAAGGGAGATGGAGATCTAAGAAAATTTGGATAATGATAATAAAATATGATATAAATTATCTAAATATAGATAAAAATATGATACAAGATAAAATATAATGGTATAAAAGATCAACGTTAACAATTCCACTTAGTGAAATAAAAACACGATTATTATTATCGTATAGGAAAAACAATCATATAAATGAACATGTGATATTAAATAAAGTACAATAGTTTAAAATAATCCATATAGATAACCACATTTAGTGGGATAAAGATTTTGTTATTGTTATTTATATGAAAATATGATACAAAATAAAATATAATGACGTAAAAATATTTCTATTTTAGTGGAATAAAAATACAATTATTGTTATATAAAGAAAATAATTATATAGGTGAATATGCGATATGAAATACAGTATAATAATTTAGAAAGATCCATGTAGGCGACCCTATTTAGTAAGATAAAGATTTTGTTGTTATTATTGTATTATGTTTTGGGAGGGATATCATTTCAATTAAACAAAAAATGAAGATGCTTTTACCTTTTTTAAGAATGTTATGACTCGATTTGAAACAGACTTTATTTTGATTTTTTTGTATATTATGTATAGAGAGATTATAATAAAAATTTATTGAGATAATTTATAATATTTTTTTATCTCATACTAAATGTTACTATTTGAAGTGATAGTTGAATTGGGACCCAATGGATAGAAAGAAAGATAAAAGTGTTGAGTAAAGTATATTTTGATGATAATTAGATATAAATAAAAATAATTAGGATTAATTAAATATAATTTTAGAAGGTCAGAAAATTATCAAAATTAAATCTAAAGCTAGCAAGTCGATCTGCACAGAATAGGAGTCGACTATAACAAGGAATTACCTTAAAGCCTAGAACAAGAAGTCAACCTGCATATTACGCAAGTGGACTCAACAATGCCTCAAGTAAACCTAACCTTAAGATCATATCGATCTAGAATTTGAAATTTTGAAAATTGACTAAGTATAAAATATCACAAGTTTACTTGAAAAGATAGATAGGTCAACCTGCTAATTTTGATCTCAGAAAATGGTCTCTATAAATTTTATAAGTTGACCTGCATAGAATGACAAGTCGAACTGAAAAATCAAGCCTCATAAATCAAAGTTTGTAAAAAAATAAGTCGACTTATAGGAATAGTGAGTCAACCTAACCCTAGTTGGAAATATGTTCAAGTTGACCTAAACTAGAAATAAGTCGACCTACAAATAGAAAAGGAACTAAGTTAAGTCGACCCATAGCTATTGTGTTGAAGAAGTTGACTTGACCCTAAGACAAGTCAACATGCAAAAATTGGTCTTAGAAACACTAAGTATGAAACACACCAAGTTGGTTTGAATAAAACATAAGTCAACTAAAAAAGAAAGATAAGTCGTCTTAGAATATTAGCAAGCCGATTTACAAATTTGGCTTTCAGAAAAATAAGTTTTGAAGCTTAATAATTAAGTCAACCTAAAACTAGACTAAGTCAACCTAACAGCATTAGCAAGTCGACCTGACAAATCATACCTTAGAAAGTCTGTTTGTAATATAATTGAGTCATCCTATGAAGTGTGTAAGTTGACTTAGTAAGATTTGTAAGGTGAACTAACCTTGACTTATGGGATAACAAGTCGACCTGAGAAGAGGACTAGTTATCTTACAAAAATGACTCGAAAATTTAAGTTTGAAATAGAACTGCATCGACCTAGGGCAACAACAATTCGACTCACTAACATTCTTAAGTTGACCTAGTGAAGAATCAAGTTGACCCATGTAGGAAAAATAGCAATATGAAGTCGATTCAATAAGATTTCTAAGATGACCCAAATAAGTACAAGTCAACCCAAAAGAGAACAAGCCAACTCAATATATTACTAGAATACATACAACTCAACTTACCTTTTGCACCAAGTCGACCTGAGCAAGCCAGAATTTAAAGACAAGTTGACTCAAAATATGAAGAAGTCGACCTATTGTGTATAATGACTATTTGTTCAGAAAACGTTGTTTGAAAATTTAATAAAACTTCAACTATTTCCAATGACTATTGCAATGCATTCAATGGCAACTAATATTCCTCAATGACTATTTCACTCTCAACAACAATAAATACAATTCAAGCATTGATGGATGATGATCTTTGAGCCTCAAATGATCTAGCAAGCTTAAACCATTCATCCCTTGTTTTAATCTTTTCGTTGTATTTTTCTTTTGAGTTTGTAACAAGCATATCTGAAGTTTAAAACTTCAATTTGTATTCCAATTTCACTTTGTAATTCTTATAAAAGATTAGAAGATTAGTTTTCTATATTTGGGTTTAAGTTGTGACAAGTAAAACGCTTTGGGTTTGCTTACTCCTGGGAAAGATAGTTGTTGAGTATTTGGAAAAATATTTGTTAGGTGCTACTAGCACCTGGACTATTTGATAGAATAATAGATTAGAAATGCAGCTAAAATCTGAGAGTGGATATACATCAAGGAAATGAAACCACTATAAATATTGTATCATTTTTCTCTCTCTCCTCCCTACTGAATCCTCTTATTAATTTCTGTATAGTTTCCAAAAAAAAAAAATTCAAATAGTTTATTCACCTCCTATAGGTTATTACAGATAATGTTAAGAAAGTGTTCGGAAGGAAAGAAGGAAAAATGAGATGAAAGGAAAATGATGAATTAGATACCACATCAAAGGATGCATTCCATTTGACCAATTTCTATCAAATTCGATTGTTTAGTGATAATGGAAACGAGGCCTGGCCTGGTCTGAAGTTTTCTGTTATGATTTAGTCCAAGAATATAAGTTTGTAAAGAGCCACAACTAATTCTATGGGTCAGTTGAGCTAGAATCATGCATTAGAATCGGTGATAGTGTCAAATGTAGAGTATGCAGAGTGCGAAAGGAGCGGTCTTTTGCAGAAGTAAGAAAAAGAAGAATGAAGGAAAAGGGAGAGAAAGAGGGTAGAGAAGAAGGGGATAGAGAGAAGAGAAGAAAGGAGAGAGAGATCACAGAACAAGATTCTTCAATTATGCCTTCTTCTTGATTGGTACATGCTATTTGTTTTATTGTTCAATGGTCTTACTACCTAACTAACTCAACTGCTTAATTGCTTTAGTTATAGCTAACTAACATCTTGCAATCTATTTTAGTAATCGTTACATTCAAGTCTCTTCTTGCTATGACAATATCTCCCCTCCTTGAAATCCTTGACCTCAAGGACTAAAATCTGGAAACTAGGATTTGATAAAGCTCATGTCATCTCATGTCAATTCTTCTAGACTTAAGTTTACTCATCTGATCAGCCATTGATTAATTGGTATGCTATTCCTCATGATCAGTCATCTCTTTAAGACTGTTTCTGGCTTAACTAAAGCCTGCCCATTAGCTCCCACCATAGGCAGAATAGGCATCAAAGTTTGAGTAGGACTTGTCCTCTTTTCAGTAATGAGACACGAAACACTGAGAGTATTTTAGATTCGGGTGGTAATTGCAACCGGTAAGCTACTTGACCCACTCTTGCTAAGACTTGAAAAGGCCTATAGCAGTTAGAAGACAGCTTAAGTTGCTTCCTTAGCTCTACTGGTTGTTGCCTGTAAGGCTGTAGTTTAAGGTAGACAAAATCTCCTACTTCGAACTTCCTTTCGGTCTTATTCTTATCTGCTGAAATCTTTATTCTGTTATGGGCTTTTGTTAAGTGATCATGCAGAATTTGTAGCATTGCCTGCCTATTCTGAACAAAGTTTTCTGAAGGTTGTGTAGTAGTCTCCAGGTATGGTCCCATTGGGATAGATTTAGGATGGAATCCAAACAAAGTTTCAAAAGGAGTCATCGGTATGCTTGAGTGGTAGTTGGTATTGTACCACCATTCTGCTAGACTTAACCATTGATACTACTGCCCTAGTCTGTCAGAGATCATCCATCTCAAATAGTATTCTAAACATTGGTTGAGTCTCTTACTTTGTCCATCTGTTTTTGGATGGTAAGCACTATTTAACTTTGATTGAGTTCCTACCAACTTGAACAATTCTTGCCAAAACAAGCTAGTGAAGACCTTGTCTCGATCAGTCACTATAGCTTCTGGAAGTCCATGTGGCTTAAACACATACTTCACGAAAACTTGAGCTACTTTCATGGCAGTGTAAGGATGTTGTAATACTATGAAATGGCTAAATTTGGTAAGTTTATCTATGACCACTAAGATAGTATCATATCCTTGAAACTCGGGAAGTCCTTTTATGAAATCCATGCGGATTTGAGCCCATGCTTGTGAAGGTATGGGTAGAGGTTGAAGCGGTCTTGGATAAGCCACGTGTTCATGCTTATTTCTTTGGCATGTATCACATTGTCGAACATACTTGGTAACGTCTGATCTCATGGAACGCCAATAGAATGCATATTTGATCCTCTATTCCATCTGAATGTCCTCCTATAGCAAAATTATGCATCTGTGTGATTATTTTGGTTTTCAATTGAGATCCTTTTCCCACATACAATTTCTTTATGAATTTAAGAAGTCCTTCTTGTAATGTGAACTCTGAACTGTTTTCTGGTTCCAGTGTTAGCTGAGCTATCAAGGTTTGACAATCTTCATCTTCTTTATAACTTTGAATCACCTCTTTTATCCATTGAGGCTTAACCGGGGAAGTAACCAGCAGCAACCCTTCCTGTTGTTCCTCTGCTAATAGTTCCTTTCTTGACAAAGCATCAACTGCTCGATTCTCTAAACCTTTCTTATATTGGATCTTGTAATCTAATCCAAGAAGCTTTAAGCCATTTATGTTGTAAGGAATTTGAAAGCCTCTATTCTAGAAGGTATTTCAAACTTTGATGGTTTGTTCTAATAATAAAATGATAACCTAACAAGTAATGCTTCTATTTTGTAACAACCATAACAACAACCATTAATTCTTTCTCATATATAGACATTCCCTGACCATTAATTCCTAGAGCTTCACTTAGATAAGAAATAGGTTATTCTTCTTGCATTAACACAACCCCTTAGCTTTTAGCATATGCATTAGTTTCTAGCATAAAATGCTTAGAGAAATCTAGCAATCTCATAACAGGTGCTGAGCACATAACTGATTTAAGTTGCTGAAATGCTCAATCAACTTCTTCATTCCATTTGAACCATGTAATTCATCTAGAAAGTCATCAATATTGGGTATGGGATACCTGTCCTTAACTGTAATGTTGTTGAGCTATCTGTAATCCACACAAAACCTCCAAGAATTATTTTTCTTTTTTACCAATAAAACTGGGGAAGAAAAGGGACTGTTGCCGTGTCTGATAACTCCTTGGTTGATCATTTCTTGAACTTGCCTTTCTATTTCAGTTTTTTAAGAATGTAGATATCTATAAGGTGGTAGCTTGAAGGGTTGGGCTTCAGGTTTAAGAGGTATTGAATGGTCATGAGATCTTTCCGGAGGCAATGAGGTGGGTGTAGAGAAAACATCATTAAACTGCTACAGAAGAGTGGAGATAGACTTGTGTAGTGGAGTTTGATAGTTTTCTGTAGACATTTAATATTACCACAACTCTGAAATTGTTGTGTTCTAAATTTCTTGGTGTCTTTCCCATGAATTAGGTTCATTTTAGGATCTTTCACCATTTCCACTAACACCATTTCTCCTTCCTCATCGGCTAATTTGACCTGCAGCATTCTGAAATCAAAAGTTATGGGACTGAAGTTATACATCCAATCTACTCCAAGTATTATATCTCATCATCCCAAAGTGATAACCTTTAGGTCAAAAGAGAAGCAATACCCTTGTATGCTCCACTTTACCCCTCTAATTTTAGTGTCACTGCTCACTCTACTGCCATCTGCTAACACTGTCTGTAATGATTCATCCCTTCCATTTTCGGTCTTTCCACCAACATATGATTAATGAAGCTGTTTGAGCTTCCGGTATCTATTAGTATGGATATTGTAAATTCTATAATTTCCTTGAAGAACTATAGTTTTTCTTTTTAAGGAGTCAGAGAGGGCACAAAGGGATACATCAAAGGTCTATGCACTCTTGTCATCCTATTCTTTTATTTCATTACCTATTAATCCATCTTCCTCCCCCGTTGTTATGATTACATTCAAATGCTTGAATTTGCATTGATGGCCAGGAGCATACTTCTCCCCACATTTAAAACAAAGATTGTTAATTCTATGGTAATGTATCTCCTGTAGGGATATCCTTGGAATTCTACTACTAGTATTGAGAGGTATTGTAATCCTGCTCCTCCTTATTTCTTCACCAAGATCCTAATTCTTACTTATACCAATCCTCTTTTGCTTAGTTAATTCTAGCGACTGCTCTTAGAGGGAGACAATTTCAAAGGCTTACAATAGAGTTATTGGTTTAAGCATCCTTAAGATGGGTTTAATTTCTTCTTTAACCCCACTAATAAAACTGGACACAAAATAAGTCTTAGTCAGTTTGAGATTTACCTAAAGTATGAGTGACCACATTTCTTCAAACTCTCCTAGTATTCCGCCATGGCTCCTTGTTGATACAGCTTATTGAATTCTTCCACAACATCTCGAACTCTTTTTTTTGCAAATCTTTGACAAAGAAGTTGGGAAAATTCTTCCCAATTCACTTCTTGTTTTGCTGACTTCACTCCCTGGAACCATATTTTAGTTTTACCATCCAGTACATTTCCACTGTGTCCATCCAATTGCAGTTTGGTATTTGGTAAACTTTAAAGAATTTAATACACTTCCTTAACCACATTTGAGGGTTATCACCATTGAATATAGGAAGTTCAACTTTTGGTAGATTTGGTAAATGGTTCTTCCCGCTGGTTTCCTTCTTGAACTGTAGTGTCCCTAACTCACATCTGAATCTTCCTTCAGTAGGAGTTAGAAGAATTGGAGTTTTGATCACTTGATCTGCTTCTGAACCTTCTTCCTTAGCTTTATTCATCATGTGCATAATGGCATTAAATTTTTTTTCCATGTTAATAGCAAGAGCCTCGATTCTTGCTTCTAACCGTTGGGACTATGCCCCCTAATTCAGAATGAATTTCTTGTATCTTTGTGTCCTGTTTCTTCAGTTGTTCTTCAATGGTTTTAAATTTGGTTCTTTCAGCCGTGGTTATGGTTCTACCAAGGAAAGAATGCTCTGATACCAATTTTGTTATGATTTAGTCCAAGAATGAAGAATGAATATAAGTTTGTAAAGAACCACAACTAATTCTGTGGGTCAATTGAGCTAGAATCATGCATTAGAGTCAGTGATAGTATCGAATGCAAAATGTGCAAAGTGCAAAAGGAGCAGTCTGCAAAAGTAAGAAGAAGAAGAATGAAGGAAAAGGGAGAGAAAGGGCAGAGAAGAAGGGGGTAGAGAGAAAAGAAGAAAGGAGAGAGAGATGATAGAACAAAATTCTTCAATTATGCCTTCTTCTTGATTGGCACATGCTATTCATTTCATTGTTCAAGGGTCTCACTACCTAACTATCTCAGCTGCTTAACTGCTTTAATTATATCTACCTAACACCTTGCGGTCTATTTAAGTAGCCGTTACATTCAACTCTCTTCTTGCTATGACATTTTCTCCTGGTTCCACAATGCCGTGTTTTAGCTTCCCGCGGGTTGAGGTCAATTTTTCAGGGTTATGTCTCTCCCACTCTCCTGTTTGGTTTAAGAGGGGTGATTATGCTACTAACGAAGGAGAAAATGGGAGAATTTAAGAAGGAAGTAGAATGCTTTTTATTTCTCCTCTACGTAACAAGACTAACATAAGTGCCTATTTATAGGCTTACAAATAACTAGAATGCAGAAAAATAAGGAATTAAATATTATTTGACTTGCTCATGAAACAACTCCTAATTAATAGCTAACAACTTAACTACTATGGAGAATCCATTTCAAAATTTTTCTGCAGCAAATTTTGGATCATATCTCCAACACTCCCCCTTGATCCAAAATCACACACTCTAAGCAATGTCCTGAGATAAGCATGTCTCTGACTTGATAGAGCCTTTGTGACGATGCCTGCAACTTGAACTCCAGTATGACAAAACTTTATAATTATTTCTCTTTTGGCCACCAATTCTCGAATGAAATGAAATCTCAACTCAATGTGTTTTGTTCTCCTATGAAATGCTAGATTCTTTGCCATAGCAATTGTTGATTTATTATCACAATAAAGTTCAGTTCCCTTATCTTGCTTTTGATGCAACTCACTTTACATTCTCCTAAGCCAGATGCATTGACAAGTTGCTATAGTGACAACCACATACTCGGTCTCTGCTATTGACAAAGCTGCTGTTGCTTGTTTCTTTGAATTCCATGTGATTGCACCTGATCCTAGCCTAGACAAATTTCTGGAAGTACTTCTTCTATTATCTATTAAGCTTGCCCAATCACTATCATCAGTGTAGCCAACCAATCTGAAATTGGTTACATGAATATACCAAATTCATAACTCAAAGTCCCTGCAATATACCTTAAGATCCTCTTTGCTGCTCCATAGTGTTGTTTTGATAGATTATTCATGGATCTTGACACAACTCCAACTGAGAAAGAAATATCTAGTCTTATGTGTGTTAAATATATCAATCCACCAACCAAACTTCTAAACTGCTTCTGATTTGCTTCTTCTGCTCCATCTTCCTGCTATAATTTTTGATTCATATTCATTGGAGTGGCCACTATCTTGTAGTTGGACATGTTGAATTTCTTTAGCAGATCTGCAGCTTACTTCTTTTGAGAAATGAACACCCTAGCTTCATCTTACAATATTTCCAGTCCAAGAAAATAGTGCAACAATCCCAAGTATGTCATTTCAAAGCTACTCATCATGCTGGATTTGAATTCTTCTACAAGTCCTGAACATGATCCCATGTAGATTATTTCATCAACGTATAAGTAAACTATCATAAAATCAGTGATACCTTGTCTTTTTAAATAAAGAGTATGCTCATTTTTACTCCTCACAAAGCCAGTTTGTTGAAAATATGCATCAATTTTGGTGTACCATGCCCTTGGACCTTGGTTTAAGCCATATAAAGCTTTCCTTAGCTTGTACACCTTTTCTTCTTTCCCTTTAATCTCAAACCCTTCTGGTTGCAAGACATAAACTTCTTCTTCAATTTCACTATTTAGAAATACTGACTTAATATCAAATTGGTACACCTTCCACATGAGTTGTGTTGCCAATGCTAAGAGCATTCTTACTATCTCAAATCGTGCTACAGGAGAAAAAGTCTTCTCGTAGGCGATTCCTTGCTGTTGAGAATAGCCTTTCACGACCAACTGAGCCTTATGCTTTTGAACACTTCCATTTGCATGAAATTTTGTCTTGAATATCCATTTTAAGCCTATTGCATTCTTCTCATTAGGCAGATCTGTTAGCTCCTAGGTTGAGTTCCTTTGAATAGACATGAGTTCCTCTTTCATTGCCCTTCTCCACTCCTCTCTTTCTGCTACCTCTGCATAAGTTGTAAGATCCAGGACTAAGAGAGCAAACTCTTGTGATTCATACATTTCCCCTAATGGTCTAAATTTTGTTGGTTGCATCTTCTCTGAAGACTCACTTGAATTGTTGATTGTTGAGGTTGTATTCTGTGGAGTTGTTGGATTGCTTACAATTGGAGTAGAAGTTGGTGAGTCAACTGAAGTTGAGTTTGAGGGAATTTGAGACTAATTTTCCTCATTGCTGCTTCTATCTCCCCAGTTCCAGCCTGCTTCCCTATTAAACACTACATTTCTACTGACAATTATCTTGCCAGTAATGGGGTCATACATTTTATATGCTTTGGATTCAGCACAATAACCAATGAAAATACATTTTTCTGATTTTTCATCTAATTTTCTATAGTTTTGAGGATTTACTAAAACATAAGCAATACAACCAAAGACTTTTAAATGACTTATAGTTGGTTTAGTTTCTTTGCATGCTTCAAATGGAGTGTAATTCTAAACTACTTTTCTAGGGGAAAGATTCAGCAGATACACTGTTGTTGTTACAGCTTCTGCCCAGAATGAATTTGGTAGTGCTTTCCCTTTCAACAGACTTCTTGCCATCTCCACCACAATTCTGTTTTTACGTTCTGCTACTCCATTTTGCTCTGGAGTATATGGTACTATCATCTCCCTATGAATTCCATTCTCCTTACAGAAATGATTGAATTCCTTTGAAATAAATTCACTATCTCTATCTGTGCGAAGTACTTTTATGCTTGCACCACTTTGCTTTTCAACTAGTGCTTTGAATTTCCTGAAATTCTCAAATGTTTCTTATTTGAATTTCAGAAAATATACCCAACTCATCCTGCTGAAGTCATCAGTGAACAAAAGAAAGTAGTAACTCCCTCCAAATGACTCTGTATTCATGGGACCACATAGGTCTGCATGAATTAGTTCAAGACATGTTGTGGCTCTCCGTGCCTTTCCAGTAGGAAATGACTTCCTAGTCTATTTGCCATAAATACATGCCTCATATTTATCAAATGTTTTAATTTTTGGAAGTCCATGAACCATACATTTTCGTTCCAGTAGCTGCAATCGTTTAATATTCAGGTGTCCATATAGAAGATGCCATAGCTTGGATTCATTTTGTTCTTCAGCAACCAGGGAAAATTCTTCCACATTAAAGACTTCAAGTGGAAGCATTCTACTTTTGGTCATAAGAACTTTTACAACCATTTGGCCTGAAGCTTTGTCCTTAATGACACATGCTCCATCATCAAATATAATTGAGTATCCACTAGCCATCAGCTATCCAACACTCAACAAATTGTTTTACCTTCATTTTTTTACTTTCATCAAGCTGTTTAAAAATTGCCTTCCTTCCTGTCATATGATTCGAACACCTACTGTTTACAAACCATACTTCACCATGTGTGTCAATTGTGTTACAATGTGCCATAAACAATCTGCTCTCTCCATCTACCTCTTCTACATAATTTGCCTACTTGTCTTTAAACCAGCAATTAGCTTTCACATACCCAATTTTTTTGCAATTGTGACACTAGATGTTGCCCTTATTGCTGTGGAATCTTTGCTCAAATCCTTTACCTCTTCTTTTGTCACGGCTGAAATTCTTCCCTCAAAATCCTCCTCTGCCTCTTCCTCGGCCTACTGATCCATCACGCTCCTTTGACACCGAGCCTTCTCCTTTTGCCTGAAATGCCTTCTCTTCAACCTTTTCTTATGTTTTGTTGATTCTTGCTTCATGAGATTGTAAGGAACCCATTAACTCATCAAAGGAATAAGTTGACAGATTTTTAGACTCCTCAATGGCTACAACCACATGATCAAATTTAGGAGTTAAACTCCTCAACACTTTTGTCACAACAGTCTTCTCTGTGACCTCTTCACCATAAGATCTCATTTGATTGACAATTGTTGCCACTTTTGTCAAAAATTCCTGCACTGATTCTCCATTATTCATGTGCAGATTTTGAAATTCATGATTAAGTGTCTGCAACTTCACCCTGACTACAGTGGATAAGTCATGAAATGCTAGCTACAAGGTTGTCCACGCCTCTTTTGTTGTTGAGGCTGTTGCAATTTTTGAGAAGATTGATTCATGAACATCTTGTTGAATGAAGAACAAAGCTTTTGAATCTTTCTTTCTGTTTTCTCTCAATCTGGTCTCCTCATCTTGACTATTGTAGGCATTTTCCACCAGATCCCACAGCTCCTGTGACTTGAATAATGTCTTCATTTTAATGCTCAAAAACTCATAATTGTCTCCTTTAAAAATTGGTAAGGAGGGTTGGACCATATTGCCATGGTTTGCCATAAAAAAATGCCCAAGGTGTGAAAGTAAGGCTCTGATACCAAATATTTGGTTTAAGAGAGGTGATTATGCTATTGACGAAAGGAGAAAATAGGAGAATTTAAGAAGGAAGTAGAATGCTTTTTATTTCTCCTCTACGTTACAAGACTAACATAAGTGCCTATTTATAGGCTTACAAATAACTGGAATGCAGAAAAATAAGGAACTAAATATTATTTGATTTGTTCATGAAACAACTCCTAATTAATAGCTAACAACTTAACAACTATGGAGAATCCATTTCAGAATTTTTCTGCTACAGATTTTGGATCATATCTCCAACATCTCCCACAATCTCCCTCTTGGGAGTGACGTCAATCCTGGAGAAAAAGCAAAAGAAGAACTATAAGTATTCATTGAAGGAGTTAAAAACCCTAGGTCATCAACTCCTCTCTTCTCGAGAGCACATCAACAACCTCCCTCTCCTCCTCTCCTTCATCTCTTCTTTGTCTCCACCTCAACATGCTCTTGAATCTCTCCTCTCCCTCTGTTCTTTCTTCACTCCTATCCTTCCCAAAATCTTTTCCTCTACTAAGCGTTCTCTTTCTTCCTCCAAAGACGATGCCAAATTCATCCACCATACTTGGCTTAAATCCAAGTTCGATGACTTTGTCAATTCTCTTATTCATGTTTCCCTATCTTTGTACAGATATATCCATAAAAAAAAATTTTAAAACATCTCTCGCGAAAAAGTAATTTGGAAATTTACATACCATATTGAGTATTCAAAACTCGACATGCACTGTTTATACATATTGAGTCTTGAAGACTCGACATGCCTCTTAACTACCAGCATATCGAGTCTTCAAGATTCGAAATGTTCGTGCCTTAAACCCCCTGCCCTTCTTTCTTTCTTTCTTCTTCCTTCTACCTTCTGTTTTCTTCTCTCATCCTCCGCTGTGGACGACTGCTTCTGCTCTTATTGGCGGCCGATCTATAACATCGAAGGATATTTACAATCTCGGGATACTAAACTGAGGGCGATCCAAGCATTTGGAAGACCTGCACAGTCTATTCTTGCAAAGGTAAAAACTTCTTTTTTCTTTGCAAACCCTAAGATTTTATATGTTTAAATTGATTAAATTTTTATGTACATTGTTAAATTTGAGTGTTCTTAGTTTATTGAACAATATCTTGTAGAGATTGAATAAGAAAAATTAGGGTTTAGTGTTTTTTAAATTTAGGATAAAATTAGGGTTAGGGTTTTAAAAAATTAGCATTTAGAAGCGAATTAGGGTTTTATAACAAATTAGGATTTAGAACCGAATTAGGGTTTTATAAAAATTTATAGATTGGTTAACTTTGTCATGTTGATTTATTTAGAGATTAAGGTTTTTTAAATTTAGAACCGAATTAGGATTTAAGGTTTAAAAAAAAGGTAATTATTAGTAACTGTTTGTTGATTTGTTTGAAATTTAATTTTAGGACTGAATCATAGTTTGTCAATAGACTTCTAATTTAGGCTTATATTTAATTTTTTTTAAATTGAAAATTTATTTGAATTTATTAATCTGTTAAATGGAAATTGACATATAACAGTAATAAATTGTTTTTTGATATTGAGTGGAAATGACGGAAATTGTGAGATTGTTATATTACATAAATAGTAAAATTGTGACGGTTGAGAATGGAGTCGGTTATGACCGTGGGTCTTCGAAGTTGATTCAGATCAGGAGAAATACATTATTTAATGAGTTGGTCTCCATGATATGCAAGGGGTCTTCAGATAAACTTAAGGAGACAACATGTAGAAATTTATCATCGTTGTCCTATGTTACACATGCAATGGTGAATATACGGTACGAATTTGTACCAATTAGTGATGACAATGATGTTTTGAATTTGATGGAGTTTGCGGTGAGTATGGGAGTGAGTACGACACATGAATTATATGTAAAGACATACAATGCTAGTACATCCGTGCAACAAGATTACGATTATACGGATGAATATCTAGATATCGAATGTTGAGTGGATCTTGCTAGCGCAAGTGTGGATAATGATGTGGATGAGAAAGAAATGGCAGAAGAAGAGGCGGAAGAAGAGGATGATGATGAAGAAGAAGATGTTGGAGAAATTCGTCGTGGTAGTGGTGGTAGTTCAGCGAACCGGATAATATTGGGGTCCTCCGGAGCGATTGCACCCATTGGTGGTGTCGGAAATATGTCAATAGTGGAGTTAATGACTCAATTCCTTTCATTAGAACTGCATCGGGAGGAGATGGTTATGTGACTTTCAAGGAAGATTATAGATTGAAAAGTAATAGTGAGAGTTTTAGCAATGAATTGAAAAAAGGCACGAGATTTGAGTTGAATGAGGAGGTTATACACTTTGTGAAAATGTATCATGTGAAGTATCACTATCAATTTTGTGTTGGGAGATCATCTCCTATAAAGTGATGACTCATTAAATGATGCATTTCTCCTGATCCGAATCAATTTCGAAAGCCCACGATCATAACTGACTCAATTCTCAACCGTCACATTTCACTATTTGTGTAATATAACAATTTTACCAACTCCGCCATTTCTACTCAACATAAAAAAACAATTTATTACTGTTATATGTCAATTTCCATTTAACAGATTATTAAATTTAAATAAATTTTCAATTTTAAAAAAAAAATTAAAATTAAGCCTAAATTAGAAGTCTATTGATAAACTCTAATTCGGTCTTAAAATTAAATTTCAAACAAATCAACAAACAATTACTAATAATTATCTTTTTTTTTTAAAACCATAAATTTTAATTCGGTTCTAAATTTAAAATACCCTACTTTCTAAACAGATTAATATGACAAAGTTAACAAATCTCTAAATTTTTATAAAACCCTAATTCGGTTCTAAATTCTAATTTTTTTATGAAACCCTAATTCGGTTCTAAATCATAATTTTTTTAAAACCCTAGCTCTAATTTTATTCTAAATTAAAAAAACCCTAAATCCTAATTTTTCTTATTCAATATCTACAAAATATTGTTCAATGAACTAAGAACACTCAAATTTAATAACATATATAAAAATTTAATTAATTTAAACATATAAAATCTTAGAGTTTGTAAAGGAAGAAGAAGCCTTTACCTTTGCAAGAATGGATTGTGCAGGTCTCCCAAATGTTTGGATCGCTAGCAGTTCAGTATCCCGAAATTGCAGATATCCTTCGATGTTGTAAATCGGTCGCCAGTAAGAGCAGAAGCAGTCGTTCGCGGTGGAGGAGGAGAGAAGAAAGTAGAAGGAAGAAGGAAGAAGAAGAAAGAAAGGAAGATGAAAAAAAGAAAGAAGGCCAGAGGGTTTAAGGCATGAGCATGTGAGTTTTGAAAACTTGATATATATTGTACATGCATGTCGAGTCTTGAAAACTAGACATGCACTGTGCACGTATGACAGTTAAGAGGCATGTCGAGATTTCAAGACTCGACATGCTGACAGTTAAGGGACATGTCCAGTTTTGAAAACTCGACATGTTGTGTCACTTTTGAAATTATTTTCTCGTGAAAGATGTTTAAAATTTTTGAGATGTTTAAATTTTTTTTTTCTTAGATATATCTGTACAAAGTTCCTTCGAGTAATCTCTCTCTCTCTAGATTTTCCTGATTGCGGTGCTGATGTTGTTTTCTGTGCGTGGGATATTGTGTTGGATGCAATCATGGAGTTTGTGAAGACTGCAAATGCTGGAAACTTTCACTCTTCCATATACCACCGCTTCCTACATAGCATTGTGAGCTCTCTTTCTCTCTCTTGAAGCTCTATAAGAAAAATGAATGCATAAAAAAAATGTTAGAAAGACAATGTTATTTTCATTTGGGTTTCCTTTCAGTTACTTCTTTTGTATAATTTTGTGTTGTTTCAGGTCTACTCCGAACACCCAGAAAATATGCTGTTAGACTTGCTCGCAACAAAGTATTTTGAATATATTGATGTCCGGTATATTCACATTCTTCGGTTTTCTAGCTTTATGTTTATGATTTTATTTTGCTGTTTTGTGTTTTCATCATGCGTGATTGTTCCCTGAATAACGCCAAAGAAACCAAATGAATCGAAAACCAAACGGACCAAACCCTATGTGGAAGAACACCTTGCTTGATTTGAAAAGTGTTTTGACTTATAAAAAATTACTCAAGTTTTGTGTTGATATGATCTGTCATATAAGATTTGGTCCATTTCGTCATTTACTCATTTGGTTCATATAGCATTACCCTTGTTCTCCTTTTAAAATTAGGAAGAGGGCAATCTTTAGAGATTTTGGTATCTATGTATCATGGGCACTTTGTAATCATCTGATGTGATTGTGTCATTTTATGCTCTATTGTTTCCACTACCATGAAGTCAAGTGTTCCATTCTTACAGTTTTAGGTTTCTGGATTCCCACAGCCCATCATTTTTATGTTTTTGTATGTCTCTTGGTTGCCTTGCTCCAGCCTGTCTTTTGGCCTTTGAGGACTTAATTTTATATGCATGCCTTGGGTTTTATTCTGATTATATATATATATATTTATTTATTTATTTCGGCTATTAACTTCTTTAACTAAAAGTACATTTCACTTCTGTACTGCAGTTATTTTACCTATATTAGTGTGGAAAAGCTTGCAAGTAATTTGGAGATGAAAGAAATATCAGGTGCTTCACCCTTTTGTTTTCTTTGTTAACTTATTTGTAACTTTTAGTTATTTGCAAGTATCATAAAGGACAAAACATACTGGCTGGCTCCCTTTCGCTTGCTAGTTTTTTCTGCATGTGCTGTACTCATTAGTACAATATGCAAATTGTGGAAACTTATTTGAATATATAGATATAAATATAAAATTAACAAAATTCATTTATTGTGTCTAATTTGTATCAAAACCAATAAAAAATAATCAAATAGGACCAAATAGACTTTAAGACATAAATTTGAACTATCAACTTGTATTTTAAAGTTGTCTATTGGAAGTTGTTTCACGTGTCCCTTTATCAAGAAAGTGATAAATATCAAAATTTTCAAAAAGTAAATTAGAAATAATGGATGATAGAGATATCTACTAGGAATCTATGGTTTTCACTTTTACATGAATGGAGATTGATTTTGGGTGCAGAATAAGCCTATAATTTCAAGAAAAAAGTCTTTAAGTAGGGTGGAAGCAAGTTATGTAAAGGGAAAACAACCCAAAAATGGCCCCATATATATATATATGATGTGATATGTTTTTTATCTTTTCTCTTTTCTTCTGCATCTTGGGCTTTTTTCTTATTATTTGAGATCACTTCTTTGCAGGAAGCATGGTTTTGAAAGGAAATGTCAAGAATTTGGGTCATCCAGGACCAAGGTTAGTATGTTTAATTATTTGCAAAAATATGTTTTCCATTACTTACATATGGCATTCTCAATTGAATCATGTTTCCAGTTATAGTACATTCTAGCTGTTTACAATTGAAAATTTTGAAACAAATATAGATTTGAGCCATTCTGCTACATGGTAGTGTTTTTCCTTTTCTTTGGGTGGTGTCCATGTGATTATATTTCATATAGACCGATCCTTTATTTCTATAAATTTCTTATTGTTTTATTTGGTATAAGGTTTTGGCTGTCTTGAACAATTCTTGACCATTGTCATTTTTGTAAAAGAGCATGATTTATCCCTTGAGTCAGTTTCTTATTGACGCAAGCATGAAATGATCAGTTTATGATCTGGAATTTGAGGTGCACCTTGGAGAAACTCTATCAGATCGCAAGGCATCATTTTTGGTCATCAACTTCAACTTGTTTGCTAAGCAGGGTGGGATGCTTGGACAATTAAAAGATGAAACTACATGACAATTAAAAGATGAAACTACATCATTTTTAGTTATCAATTAGGACATATCTTAAATGAGTTAATTTTGAATTCATGTTTTATGATTTAAACTCCATACTATAATTCTGAACATCTCATAGTAAGCTACATGATGTTCTTAACAACAGAATGAGGATTACAATTGTAAACCTCAAATTTTGTGCCGCTCATTTTGTCCCAAGCTAGGTGTAGAATTTTTGTCCTCAATGCATATTCATCTGGTCTTTTTATTTAATTAACATTTTTTTATCCATTTATTCTAGATTGCTGTATTTAACTGAATTTTGCTTTGGTTTCATGCAGTTTCAAGTCTTCTATTCAGAAGCTACTTCATATTTTATCACACATTCCCCCCTAAGAAGATACGGATAAAAAAGATGATGTGGAAATGTGGAGCATGTTGGGTAACTTGCTTCTTCACTTGTGAGATCTTAAGATTGTAAGTTTTCTGTTATTTTGTGAACAAATACTCTCAGTAATATCCCTGCTTCTGTCACAATTGTGACTCTGGAATCTCTTCATCCATTTGGTAATTACTTGCCTCCATTTCAGACATCAAAATGCAAAACAGTTGAGTTTTGGTGATGATTTTTAGCTTATGAAGTCATTGCATCAGGCTATCTTTCTCACACCTCAGGTGAATTCATGGTTTGGTTAAGATAGCTGCTTTAAATTAGTGTCCTTGTTCTTTTCTTTTACCAAAACATTTTCAGAAGTCTATACTCTAAAACTGATGGCTGATTGGAGTTTCTTGATAAAGCTGTTGACCTTGTTATATGTTTCTGAAGTAATTGAAAATATGGATTATCCAGATGTATGCAGGCAGGTTTTGTATTACTGTACTATTGGCCTAAAAGGGCAGGCTGCTTTGTAATTCCAAAATTGGCAGAAATGGAAGATCTTATTTACAGCTATATTTGATAGAAGAATTTAGAGTTGGTTAGCTGCATTTCTCAGTTTTAAAATGATGCTCTCATTTTAGAACATTTTGTGGTCAATGTGTGAAGGATTTGTAGAGGCCTTCTCACCCTGTAAGGATATTATTATGGAAGCTGAAGTGGATGTAAAATGTATGTTGGATTTTGAGCATCTGTTGTGCCTTCCATGTGATAAACATCAAATATGCTAATAGCTCATGTCATCTATCTCACTCTGGCTAACCATATCAAATTGATGGCATGAGACATGGGAATTTATTTTTTGGTGGTCAAGGTGTTAACATCAGTTTAAGAGGGCATTTTCGTCATGCTTATTGCAGATACAACATGTCACCTGTGATGAATCTTTCCTCCTACAAGTGTTTTTGGCACTTCTTACACTTTTCTCTTTCGAGAGAGTCATTTTTTGTCACGCCCCAAACCTTGAGCGTGAGCAGCCGCCCGTTACCCTGGATGCCGGCTGTATTTTTACAGAAAATTGGGCAGAACCTCTCCATATATCGGAGGTCTCCCATATTAAAATAAACCTGTTACATGTCCAAAAGGGGCCATCCCGGCCTCAAAATGCATAAATTATCCTCAACAACAAACCAGATCATCCATACTACACAATCCAGGGCAACGCAAGGCTAACAAACAATTCTCCATAGTCCTAACCACAGACCTCTACTGCCATGCCCCCATCAAAGGCATGGACAGCCGCCAGTCGCCCCTCCTGTGATTTAGAGGAGGCACCGAGCGATCCTAGAGGACACTTCTAAGACATGACACATTCCCAACTACAGACGCAATGAAAAGAAATGCCTCAATGCAATGTCATGCAGTGACATGAGAGTTCCACAATTTAAATATCCATATTTATACAGTCATCCTAGAATTATAAAAATGGTCGTCTATAGACCTCAAAATACATATACATCATCAATACAAATTTTTACAGCGGAAATACACAATGAATCCTCAAGTCCAGGCCTGATCTCCCAAAAATACTGAGCGTCCTAAAAGCGACACTCCGTGTCAAATACTATCTCTGAAACAAAAGGGAAATGAGGGGTGAGTACTCGGGAAAGAATACTCAGTGAGTGAGTGGGTCAATGCAGCCATCAAATATGGAGTGTGAAACTGGAGTGTCAAAACATAAGTATATAAATCATATTTCAAATCATCATGCTTTTCATTTCAACAATATATCACTTCACGCATTTTCAAGTCAAATATGCATCCAAAGTACCATCATTTAAAATCATAGAGCTGCCAGCCGAAAATGTCCTGACAGAGGTCTACCGCGACCTATGACAGGCTCACCGGGGGTGTTATATGCAAATTTCTTTAAAGTGCTCTCTACCCTGGCGTTGGCGACGAACCTTGTCCAGGTGCTAGACTTGGAGAGGATATCCAATCCAAATCCAAATCCTCCCCCTTTCGGGTTCAACCTCGTTAGTACCGTGTCGATAATCAAATCACGACAACTCGTAGGATACCCCAGGCCTAGGCATATCCGGACGCCACCAAAACGTCTCTCACGATGTCCTTCGTAGCTACAGAACAATACATATCAAAGCCCTCAAGGCCAAAACCAATATCATATCAAAATGTGCCGAAATCAGGTTCATAAACCAATGCAACATATAGCATAAAATGGCACATTATACCTTTCAAACACATGTATGCATAATTTCATAATTCAATACAGTTTTTGGACACTCCAACGGTTCACAAAAGTCAATTTTAAAACCAGTCAAAACATTTCCAACATACGACAAATCATGCTCATTATCAAAATGTTGTAAAACAGGATTTACATATTAAACAAAAGTATTGAAATAAATCTCACTCACCGATTTTGGGGAGGATAACGCACTCCCCAATAAAACCATAATACGTAAAGCAATACTCCCTTCAATCGAATCACCAAAATAGCCAACCTACTCAATCATCACGATTTTCATCAGATTTCGACTATTGTCAGAATTTATCATTTTCCTCAAATTCGTACAAACCCTAAATTCCTCAATTTATAAACATATCCCAATGTCATCAATTTCATTCTATTTATAAATAAATAACAAAATCAAAATCAATCTTAATTCGAATTTAAAACCAACTAATACTACCTAATTTGAAAAAGTTTATCCAAAGGTTGAAGAGATTTCATTTCTCTCACCTAGGGTTTCTCGGATCTCGAATTTAGCTTTCGTTCGCCCGTTGGTTTGGTTTAAAACCTGAATGTTTCCAAATTTGAAGCAATTACGAACAATTTAAGTCCAATACTAAAGAATTTCGAAACCCAAGTGTGAAAATCGAAACTTAGAGTCATTTACCTTCGCAGAGGCTCACGAACTGTCACGGGCCGTCGCGGGCCGTGGGCCGCAGGCTGATGGGCTGGCGGGCCTGGTGGGCCTGCGGGCCTGATGGGTCTGCGGCCTGGTGGGCCTGCGGCCTAGTGGGCCTGGCAAGCCGGATCGCGGGGTGGAGCGCGCTCGCGCTCGTGCTGGCGCTGGCGCTGGCGCTAGCGCTGGCTCGCGCGTTGAAGCGCACTCGCAAGCTGGATCGTGCGCTGCTCGCGCTGTGGGTCGCACGCTAGAGCGCTCGCGCTCGTGCTGAGGCGTGCTGGAGCAGTGGATCGCGCGTTGGAGTGCACGCTGGCTCGTGCTAGGGCGTGCTGAGGCGCGCTGGGGATCGAGCGCTGCTCGCGCTCGGCTCACACGCTGCTCGCGCTTAACTCGCACGTAGGCTGGGTTCGCGTGCTGAGCTCGCACAGGGCTCGCAGCACTGTCACGCACGCTGGTGCGCTCACTGTGGTGCAGCGCTCGCGGTGGTGCAGCGATCGCGCTCGGCGGAGGACGGCAGCGGGAGAGAGAGGCGCGGCGGCCGGGGATCGGGAGAAGAGAGAAGAAAAATGAGAGAGGGAGAGGGAGAGAGAGAGAGAAGAGAGGGGAAAGAGAGAGGGAGAGAGGGGAGAAAATTAGGGCTTTAAGCCATAATTTTTTATTTTTCCCTTTTTTTTTTAATTGGGTATTACATTTTCTAACCCCCTAAAAACAAGTCTCGTCCTCGAGACTAAAAGAAAACTATACATAAAATAGATAGGAGTATTGTTTCCTCATGGCTTCCTCAGGCTCCCAGGTTTGTTCCTCGACTTGGTCGCTCCTCCACAAAACTTTGACAAGAGGAACCTCTTTGCTCCGTAGCTTTCTGACCTGTCGATCCAGAATAGTCTCGGGCTGAACAGGTAAACTCAAGTCCTCTTGAAGCTAAACTGGCGGAGCTTCTAAAATGTGTGAGGGATCTGGCTGATATCTCCTAAGTACTGAGACATGAAATACATCGTGAACACGCGATAGGTCTGCTGACAGCTCCAATTTATATGCTACACTTCCGACCCTGTTAAGGATACGGAATGGCCCAATATACCTGGGGCTCAACTTACCTCGCTGCCCAAATCGAATGACTCCCTTCAAGGGAGATATTTTTAAGAATACCATGTCTCCCACAGTAAACTCTAGAGGTCGCCGCCTACGATCTGCATAGGATTTCTGTCTATCTTGAGCGACTTTCATCCGCGTACGGATAATCTTCACTTTCTCTTTCGTCTCCTCTACCAGCTCAACATTGGTGAGTCGTCGCTCACCGACCTCATCCCAACACAACGGGGTACGACACTTCCTCCCATACAATGCCTCGTAAGGTGGCATGCCAATGCTCGCCTGATAGCTATTATTATAGGCGAACTCCACTAGCGGAAGATGCCGATCCCAACTACCCCCCGAAAATCCATAACATATGCCCTAAGCATGTCCTCTAAAGTCTGAATGGTCCTCTCTGACTGACCATCCGTCTGGGGGTGATACGCTGTGCTGAAATTCAGTCTAGTACCCAAAGCCTCCTGTAGACTGGGCCAAAAAGGGGATGTAAATCTGGGGTCTCGATCTGATACTATCGACACTGGAACCCCGTGCAGTCTCACAATCATATCAATATAGAGGCATGCCAACGCCTCAAGTGAGTAATCATTCCTAATCGGGATGAAGTGTGCAGACTTAGTAAGTCGGTCAACTATCACCCAAATAGCATCATGCTGTGCCGAAATCCGCGGTAATCCCACTACAAAATCCATCGTGATATGCTCCCACTTCCACTCAGGAATGGGAAGGGGCTGCAATGTGCCAGCTGGACGCTGGTGCTCAGCCTTCACCTGCTGACATACAAGGCAACGAGCAATGAATTCTGCAATTTCCCGTTTCATACCTGACCACCAATAACTGTCTCTGATTGTGCGGTACATTTTAGTACTACCGGGATGTAAAGCATAGGCAGATGAATGGGCCTCCTCGAGAATAGCCCTGCGAAGATCACTATCTGCTGGTACACATACCCGATCTCGAAAAACCAACAGTCTATCCTTGAGAACTCTAAAGTCGTCAATATCACCTCTGCTGGCTTTCTCATAAATACCTCGGAGCTCTTCATCACTCTGCTGAAGCTCCCTGATACGATCGAGCAAACTCGGCCGAACCTCAAATCTGGCTAGTATAGCTCCCTGATCATCACTAGCCAACCTGACTCCCAAAGCTCGGAGTCCCAATAAACACGAGAGATAAGTACTCTCGGTAGTCTGAGAAGAGGAAGATGACTTCCAACTCAAGGCATCAGCCACCACATTAGCCTTGCCCGGATGATAATCAATAATGAGGTCATAATCCTTTAGCAGCTCTAACCATCTCCGCTGTCTAAGGTTAAGTTCTCGCTGGGTAAATAAATATTTCAAACTTTTATGATCGGTATACACCCTGCATGTGACCCCATATAAATAGTGGCGCCATATCTTTAGCGTAAAGACTATGGCCGCCAACTCCAAATCGTGCGTAGGATAATTCACCTCATACTTCTTTAGTTGTCGCGAAGCATAGGCGATAACTCTACCATCCTGCATCAATACACAACCCAATCCCTGCCTGCTGGCGTCGCTGTACACCACATACTCTCGACTACTCGTGGGAAGGGTTAGAATCGGAGCGGACGTCAATCGCTGTTTGAGCTCCTGAAAGCTCACCTCACAACGATCATCCCATACAAATTTGACACCTTTTCGCGTCAATCTAGATAACAGAGCAGCAATTCGAGAAAAGCCCTCTACAAATCTGCGGTAATACCCGGCTAGACCAAAAAAACTCCTGATCTCAGTCACTGTCTGTGGCTTCTCCCATCTCGTAATGGAATCGACTTTCTGCGGATCGACAAAAATACCCTCCGCAGAAACTATGTGGCCAAGAAAACCAATCTGTCGCAGCCAAAATTCACACTTGGTGAACTTGGCATAAAGTTGTCTCTCACGAAGAGTTTGCAGAATCACCCTAAGGTGCTGAGCATGCTCATCATCACTCCGCGAGTAGACTAAGATATCATCAATAAAAACAATGACGAACTGATCCAAATAATCGTGAAAAATTCGGTTCATTAGGTCCATAAATGCGGCAGGGGCATTAGTCAGCCCAAACGGCATGACCAAAAACTCATAATGTCCGTATCGGGTGCGGAAAGCCGTTTTAGGCACATTCTCGGCCCTAATCCGCAGTTGATGGTAACCCGACCGGAGATCTATCTTCGAGAATACTCTGGCACCCTGTAATTGATCAAAGAGATCATCAATACGTGGTAGTGGGTACCGATTTTTAACGGTAACTTTGTTCAGCTGTCTATAATCTACACAGCCGAAATGTGCCGTCCTTCTTTTTCACAAACAACACCGGTGCACCCCACGGAGATGTGCTAGGACGGATAAACCCCTTATCCAGCAACTCCTGCAGTTGGACCTTGAGCTCTCTCAGCTCAGCCGGCGCCATCCTGTATGGCGGCATAGAGATAGGGGTAGTCCCCGGAGCTAAATCGATCTCAAAGTCAAACTCTCGAACAGGTGGTAGTCCGGGCAGCTCCTCGGGGAAAACATCAGGAAAGTCCTGTACCACTGGGACATCCTCCAGTCTCGGTCCCTGAGCAGTGGTGTCAATGATATGAGCCAGGTAAGTCGCACATCCACGGCGAATCATGCGTCTGGCCTCCAAAACTGAAATGACACAGCGGGGTAAAACCCGCCTCTCGCCCTCAAAAATCAACACTGGCCGATCGGGTCTTCGAAATTCCACCTGCTTCTTAAAGCAGTTAACTGAAGCCCGATGAATATGTAACCAGTCAATCCCCAAGATGGCATCAAAATCAGTCATGGCGAGAGGGATTAGATTTGCCTTCAGCACTGTATCCCCAACTTTGATCTCACATTCTCTATACACTGTGCCGCGCACAATCTGATCACCCAAAGGAGTGATGACCGATATCTCCTCGTCCAAAGGTGAGAGCGGTCTGTCAGAGTGTCGGGAGAATTTATCGCTCACATACGAATAACTAGACCCCGTGTCAATAAGGATACGAGCATCTATTCCGAAAATGGGTAGAGTACCCATGATGATGTCGGGGTTCGCCTGGGCGTCCTCATGCGTCATGGCAAAAACCCGGGCCTGAGCCCTAGGCTGCTGTCGTGCCTGAGTCTGCACTGTGTTACTCCCAGTGGTCACCCTGGGAGTAGAAGCTGCTGGCCGAACAGGCTGCCCCTGCTGTCCCATACGAAGAGTACTAGTGCGGCTCAGTGAACTCTGTGCTCCGAGTCCTAACTCAGGACAAAAACTCATAATATGTCCCGGCTTCCCACAGTGGAAGCAAGTGACCGTCACTGAACAAGGTCCTATCGGATGGGACCGACTGCACCTGCGGCAATAAAGGTGCCGCTGAGTAGTAAACTATGCAGGGTGAGTCGGAGCAGGCTGTCTAAACCCGTAGAAGTAATGTCCCCGTCCCAGCTCAGAAAATCCAGATCCAAATCCGCCTCTATGCGAACTGGATCCCCTGCCCCTCTTGGAATTCTCCGCAAAATGAGACTTCTCCTTCTTTCTCTTCTGCTCTCTGCTCTCTCTCTGCCTAGTCTCAGCGCGGACCAAAGCCTCCGCGCGGTGAGCAGAGTCTATCACCTCAGCCAGTGTAAACTGTGGAGTAACAGTCATATACCTCTTTATGCTGAGGCTAAGACCGTCCTCAAATTTGAAGCGCAAATACTGAGGTGTGGCCAGATCTGGTACAAATGCGGCAAGTCTCCGCATGTCTGCCTCATACTCCGAGACAAATCTGGACCCCTGTGTAAGCCGTCCCAACTTTGACTTCATCCGGTCCTACTGGTAGAGTGAGAAAAATCTGCGGTCAAACTCCCGAAGGAAGTCGTCCCACCGCAATGGCTCTATCGCCTCATCAGTGAGGGCCTCCCACCATGAGAGGGCCTCTTCCTCTAATAATCGCTCTGCCACTTTCAGGCAGAGCTCCTCTCCAATCCCCAGATCGGTCAGAATCCTGCGGGTGCGGTTGATCCAATGCTTGGCTACCGCAGCATCACCAAGCCCTGCAAAATCTGTGCACCCTAGCTGACGGGCCTCCTTAACCAACTGAGTTAGCTTATGTACCCGTCTAAGAATAGCCGAAGTGGCCTCACTCGGCTCGGACAAAGTAGAAGGACCGGCCACCGACGGTGGAACCGATGCCGTAGGAACTGGAGCTGTTGCAGGTGCAGGCGCCGCTGTAGGAGGTGGTGGGGGCGGAATCTGGACCCCATGAGAAGCGTACCACTCGTATACCTGCCGAAAGGTGTCGAGTGTGGGTACGGGAGTCTCAGCCTAAGCAGCTGGCTGAGTAGGTGCTGGTGGTGGCACGCGAGTCGAGGTACGATCCTCCGGCTCGTCTAAGTCCTCTGGTACTCTGGGTTCTCGGGTGCCCGAGGTGCATCTGGCACTAACAGACCCTCAAGCGATGCAAATCTAGTACCTCTCCTTCCACGTCTAGGTGGCATAATTCTGCAAGAGAAAGATGCTTATTATCATAAAAAGAATAGGCACGGTTCAAAATTTTTGAACTATTCATAGCATGGCTACCCTCACAAAAGAATGAAATTCTTAGTTCAATAGGAGAAGAATATAGCAAGTTAGGTTAGATACAACCGTATCTAACCCCCTAAAATAGATGAACTCATATGCCTATGACCATGCACTGGGACTTCATGACTATATAAAACTCTCATGCATTGAGGACTTAAAAAACCAACATATTCGGGAATGTTTCCAAGACTCTCTTCCTACATAGCTCTTAACCAAATCGCTCTGATACCAATAGAACTGTCACGCCCCAAACCTTGAGCGTGAGCAGCCGCCCGTTACCCTGGATGCCGGCTGTATTTTTACAGAAAATCGGACAAAACCACCTCATATATCGAAGGTCTCCCATATTAAAATAAACCTGTTACCTGTCCAAAAGGGGCCATCCCGACCTCAAAATGCATAAATTATTCTCAACAACAAACCATATCATCCATACTACACAATCCAGGGCAACGCAAGGCTAATAAACAATTCTCCACAGTCCTAACCATAGACCTCTACTGCCATGCCCCCAACAAAGGCATGAACAGCCGCCAGTCGCCCCTCCTGTGATTTAGAGGAGGCACCGAGCGATCCTAGAGGACACTTCTAAGACATGACACATTCCCAACTACAGTCGCAATGAAAAGAAATGCCTCAATGCAATGTCATGCAGTGACATGAGAGTTCCACAATTTAAATATCCATATTTATACAGTCATCTCAGAATTATAAAAATGGTCGTCTATAGACCTCAAAATACATATACATCATCAATATAAATTTTTGCAGCGAAAATACATAATGACTCCTCAAGTCCAGGCCTGATCTCCCAAAAATACTGAGCGTCCTAAAAGCGACACTCCTTGTCAAATACTATCTCTGAAACAGAAGGGAAATGAGGGGTGAGTACTCGGGAAAGAATACTCAGTGAGTGAGTGGATCAATACAGTCATCAAATATGGAGTATGAAACTGGAGTGTCAAAACATAAGTATATAAATCATATTTCAAATCATCATGCTTTTCATTTCAACAATATATCACTTCACGCATTTTCAAGTCAAATATGCATCCAAAATACCATCATTTAAAATCATAGAGCTGCCAGCCGAAAATGTCCTGGCAGAGGTCTACCGCGACCTATGACAGACTTACCGGGGGTGTTATATGCAAATTTCTTTAAAGTGCTCTCTACCTCGGCGTTGGCGACGAACCTCGTCCAGGTGCTAGACTTGGAGAGGATATCCAATCCAAATCCAAATCCAAATCCTCCCCCTTTCGGGTTCAACCTGCCTAGTACCGTGTCGATAATCAAATCACGACAACTCGTGGGATACCCCAGGTCTAGGCATATCCGGACGCCACCAAAGCGTCTCTCACGGTGTCCTTCGTAGCTACGGAACAATACATATCAAAGCCCTCAAGACCAAAACCAATATCATATCAAAATATGCCGAAATCAGGTTCATAAACCAATGCAACATATAGCATAAAATGGCACATTATACATTTCAACCACATGGATGCATAATTTCATAATTCAATACAGTTTTTGGACACTCCAACGGTTCACAAAAGTCAATTTTAAAACCAGTCAAAACATTTCCAACATACGACAAATCATGCTCATTATCAAAATGTTGTAAAACAGGATTTACATATTAAACAAAAGTATTGAAATAAATCCCACTCACCGATTTTGGGGAGGATAGCACACTCCCCAATAAAACCACAATACGTAAAGCAATGCTCCCTTCAATCGAATCACCAAAATAGCCAACCTACTCAATCATCACGATTTTCATCAGATTTCGACTATTGTCAGAATTTATCATTTTCCTTAAATTCGTACAAACCCTAAATTCCTCAATTTATAAACATATTTCAATGTCATCAATTTCATTCTATTTATAAATAAATAACAAAATCAAAATCAATCTTAATTTGAATTTAAAACCAACTAATACTACCTAATTTGACAAAGTTTATCCAAAGGTTGAAGAGATTTCATTTCTCTCACCTAGGGTTTCTCGGATCTCGAATTTATCTTTCGTTCGCCCGTTGGTTTGGTCTAAAACCTGAATGTTTCCAAATTTGAAACAATTGCGAACAATTTAAGTCCAATACTAAAGAATTTTGAAACCCAAGTGCGAAAATCGAAACTTAGAGTCATTTACCTTCGAAGAGGCTCACGGACTATCACGGGCCGTCGAGCGCCGTGGGCCGCGGGCTGATGGGTTGGCGGGCCTGGTGGGCCTGCGAGCCTGATGGGTCAGCGGCCTGGTGGGCCTGGCAAGTCGGATCGCGCGCTGGAGCGCGCTCGCGCTCGTGCTGGCGCTGGCGCTGGCGCTGGCTCGCGCGTTGAAGCGCACTCGCAAGCTGGATCGTGCGCTGCTCGCGCTGTGGGTCGCACGCTGGAGCGCACGCGCTCGTGCTGGGGCGTGCTGGAGCAGTGGATCGCGCGCTGGAGTGCACGCTGGCTCGTGCTAGGGCGTGCTGAGGCGCGCTGGGGTCGTGCACTGGGGATCGCGCGCTGCTCGCGCTCGGCTCGCGCTACTCGCGCTCGGCTCGCGCTGCTCGCGCTCGGCTCGCGCTGGGCTCACGCGCTGCTCACGCTTAACTCGCGCGCAGGCTGGGTTCGCGTGCTGAGCTCGCGCAGGGCTCGCACTGCCGCGCACTCTGGCACTGTCGCGCACGCTAGTGCGCTCGCTGTGGTGCAGCGCACACTGGTGCGCTCACTGTGGTGCAGCGCTCGCGGTGGTGCAGCGATCGTGCTCGGCGGGGGACGGCAGCGGGAGAGAGAGGCGTGGCGGCGGGGGATCGGGAGAAGAGAGAAGAAAAAGGAGAGAGGGAGAGGGAGAGAGAGAGAGAAGAGAGGGGAAAGAGAGAGAGGGAGAGAGGGGAGAAAATTAGGGCTTTAAGCCCTAATTTTTTATTTTTCCCCTTTTTTTTTTTTCTTTTTTTTAATTGGGTATTACATTTTTCATTTCACACGTCTTCGTCTTTATGGTCATTTTTCTCTGCTTGAATGTAAAAAAGACCTATGGATATTATTTGTGGTAACTGCAGTTTTTGGTGATTCATCACAACTGTTTAAGTTTCTATGAACAGATTGGCTTACATTTCTTTATGGGGTTTTTCTAGGGGGACAGTTTCCGTGTAACAGCTCTTCTTGCCTAATTCTCTGTTGTTGAGTTTCTGATGATTTTTCTTGATGATCACACTTTCTTGTAAATCAATTTAAGTAGCTTCAACCTGATTGAACAGAATTTTCATTCGGAAAAAAAGATGATTGCCAGAAGGAGTCCATGCCCTCTGAAGCTAAAGTTGAAAAGCACAAAAAGGAAAAATCTAAGAACGTTAGTGATTGTCTTCTTACTCCAAATGAGAATGCATACATATATACACCATGCATTAGCCTCAAGTTTTGGTGGCATTTATTCTGAATATTCTTATGTCCTAATTACAAATCATTTACAGATATTTAATGTCAAAAAGATGAAATTAAAATTCACGAAGGCATGGATATCATTTCTCAGGTTGCCTCTCCCTATTGATGTGTACAAGGAGGTAATGTACATCCTTCTCTTTGATTGTTTGAACATATTTTGATTTATGAAACTATTTTGAAACTGTTTTTCGCCTTCATATTTTTTAAGTATGATGTTGTATGTGTGGTCTTGTTTTTGCAATTATTTCTTGAGTACTTAGGCTCTTCCTATCTGTTGCACTTAGTGATTTCAGTCAGCTCTTCTCTTCCTCTCCCTCCCTCCCTCCCTCCCTCCCTTTATCTCTGTCTCTCTTTCAGCTCTTCTTTTTATTTTTATTTATTTATTTGTTCATCTTTTGGGGGATGGGTTTCGATGTTGACGTTGATGATAGTGTGCTTGACTTTGGCTTTGATTGGTTAATCCTGATATGATTCTAAAATCAAGTTGGTCATGATAAGACGAATCTTACTTAGGTGTGGGTATGCTTTTTCTTCTATTTCCTGTATGAGAATTTTATCTGGTGATGTTGTTAGTTATTGTTAAAGTTGGTTGTCTTGTTATGAGGAAAGATTACACATTTGCATATCCCAATACCTTTGCATTTTCCCCCCTATCTGTCCACTGTAGAATTTTCCTGTTCTGATTCATGAGATGATACAAACCCTTGTCCTGTTTCTTCTTTCCATTTTCCTAGGTTCTTGTAATTCTCCATCAGGCAGTGATTCCTCATCTGTCTAATCCAATCATGCTGTGGTGAGCTGAAAAAAAATGAAGATTTGGCTGTTAAAGATTATTTTGTTGTATTTTTCCACAGAACTTGTTTGGTTTATTACCTCTTACCTGCAGTGACTTTTTAACAAGATCCTATGACATCGGCGGGGTCATTAGTGTTATGGCTCTAAGCTGCTTATTCATTCTCATTACACAACATGGGCTAGAGTATCCCAACTTTTATGAAAAGCTTTATGCGTTATTGGTGCCTTCTGTCTTCATGGCCAAACACTGGGCAAAATTTTTTGAGGTATGATGGTTGCAAATTAAAATTTGAAATATAATCTTTTGAAGTCTTTTATAATCTTAAGGTTTTGTGGAAGTACTGAAGTGTCACAGTTGGTGTTTATCGAATCTGCACTTCTTTTCATGTCACATGCAGTGTATTATTCTACTTTATAAGTATACATTTTGGAAGTACTAGAGCCCAGTGCCAAATTTAAGAGAATGGATCAGCGTTC
Source organism: Dillenia suffruticosa (assembly GCA_033439265.1). Taxonomy (NCBI): domain Eukaryota; kingdom Viridiplantae; phylum Streptophyta; class Magnoliopsida; order Dilleniales; family Dilleniaceae; genus Dillenia; species Dillenia suffruticosa. The sequence continues at coordinate 9,975,146 of JAVTVX010000027.1, forward strand.
AGCCCCTCCCCCCCCCCCCTCCAGCTTTGTTTTGTATCTTTTGGATGATGGCTGAGCAGCTTCTTCTCCTTGCAAATATTTAGAATTCATCCTGTAATGCAACCACAGAATAATGATTGTAATTATTCAAGCTTGAGGGAAATATGTGGTCAAGAACTGCAAACTTCTATATTCCCTTTCGTGAAGTCAAAAAAATTGAAAAAACAGAACTATAATATGGATTTTACGCATCATTTACCAGTTAGGCACTTAAAAGGACTCTGCCTGTGATTTTTGACTGGACAACCTGTTTCTTGCAGCTTCTTGATTCTTGTCTTAAATCGCCACTTCTCCCAGCATACTTGGCCGCTGCATTTACCAAGAAGTTAAGTAGACTGGCACTATCAGTCCCTCCTTCAGGAGCTCTAATAATTGTAGCTCTAATTCGCAACCTTTTGGGGAGACATCCTTCAATAAATCATTTGGTTCATCAGGTACCTTTCGTGCATAACTATGATTGAGTTACATCATTATAATGTTAAATATGCAAGTTGGCATTTGTCAGAATTTCAAATATGACTTTCCTTTCTTCTTCCTAAATTCCCAGATCTGGGCTTTACTACTGTGCTTGTATTGGAGTTCAATTCATCTCATTAAACATTTTTCTTAGTGGCCTAGATCATTGATGAAAGCCAATTTATCCCCTGCCCCCAATCGCGTGTGTAATCCTGCTCACAAGTTGAAAGAAACTTATAATGTCTACATTTTTCTTAGTAACCTATTCTGCTCTGTCTTTTCCTTTCAACAATATTTACATTGTCATTATAAGCCACACTACTTGCCCAGGAGTATGGGCGTGCTGCCACTGAAGATGACACAAAAGGAGAAAGGATGCTTCTTGGTGATGAGGCCAATTGTTCTGGCATAAGTACATCCAGCAATAAGCCAGGTTTCGACCATTTTAACAATGAGGAAACTGATCTTGTAAAGACAGGCCATGAGTAAGTTCAATCTTGTTCGATACCGAAGAAAGTATGACTCTCACTAGTGTTTCCTTGTTCTTTGATGATGTCCCAATTTAATTGTATACGTATTTGGAGCAGAAAGATCTCTTTGGGAAATTGATACTCTCTGCCACCACTACTGTCCACCTGTTTCAAGGTATGTTCTTCCTTCAGAAGTACTCTAGTGGTGTTACATGTGTTGCACCATTTCTATATTCAAGCTTTGTTTTATGTTAGCATATGTTCCCATTATCTTCACTCTGACTAAGATTATTTCTCTATGTTGTGTCAGATTTGTTCTCTCACTTGAGAATGACCTGAAAGTTGAAGCTGAAGTTGCAGTCAAAGATTTTAGTTCTGCTTCTTATGCTACCATATTTAGTGATGAGGTAATATCCTATTATTTAATATCAGACTCGGTGAGTTTAAATTCTGCTTCCTTCATACTCTGTCCATGGGCCTACTAAAAAATTTGATTACCTTGGGCAGTTTTTTTTGTTAGTAACTGTGCAGAATGAAAAAGTTTCTCTTGAAAAATGGAAACTAAAAAAGAAGCTAATTAACATAATTCTTGAAAGAGCTCCGATGAACATGTTTATAATTCTATGTGCAAAGTGTTCCCAGCATCATTTTCAGGGTTTGAAGACATTCAATGAATGATTTCAAAGAGTGGAGAGTTGGCTCTTGAATATTTAATTCCATAGTGGCACACAATGCAATTGTTAGTTCCTTATTTTTACCTAATTTAGACAACGAGGGACAGTTTTTACCTAATTTAGCCAAGGAGGGACAGTTTTCTGCACTTAATTACCTGTAATATCCTCTTTCCTGCGGAGATTCCAATACAAAGGATCTCCTAACCTTCTTTAACATAACCTAATTCACAACAAAAACAGAAAACTGATACTAAAAATTTTGTCCGAAATTACATTGTTGATTATGGGATGATTTAGTATTATGTTGTTTCAGCATTTAACCATCTGAGTTTGAAAGCTTTTGGAGATCTCATGCTTGAAAACTTCCATTTTGCCTTGCTTTTATGTATTGTGTATTTTGTGAGATGGAACCTCCTGCATTAACCCTGAATTGATCCATCATTTAACTGCTTAGCACGTGCTAGCTTTCCCCTTTGACCTACAATTTATGGTTCCTCCCCGTGGTACCAGTTTCGACCCATTCCATATCCATCTCTGTGAACTGTCTTATATATACCCAAAATATCTTTGCCAGTATCTGGTTTCAACATTTTTTGCTGTCTCCCATGAAGTTATTAGTATGTGACTTATGATTACATGTGTATAAACTCCAAATGACAGATTGGAAGAAGGGTTTGCATTCTATAAAGCTATGCCCACATCATTATTTTCCGAATCCGATTTCCTGGATGGACCTTCAAGTGTGAAGACATATCTGAAGAACAAGATCAGGATTCAACAAAGCGGCAGCGGGTGGAATGCTCGTGAGCCAGCTTCTTCCAGCAGGTGTCTATCAATTTTGTAGTCCTGTAAGTCCTAAATCATCTATTAAGAAAATGAAAGGAGAACTTGAAAATGAGTAAATTATTTTTTGACGATTATCCCAATGTATTGCGTGTTCTTGATCAATGAAATGAATTTACTCACAATGTCTGCTTTATTGTGTATGTTATGTATCCAATCTGGCTCAGAGTTTGTTTGGTATGAATTGGGCGAGAAATCCAGTTCCGGGGCGGGCAGAGCGCCCAAAGCTATTTCTTATGGCTTTATAGTAGCATGACAAACTGAAGAAATCAGACATTCGGTATTTTACAGGGTTATTTCTCCTTGGGTGCAGGCAAGCCGAGCAGCTCTGAATCCATAGGCGGGGAAAAACTCTTCAGAAATCGCCAGTATTCTCTTACAAGGTCGTTAGCCAGTGTGGAGGACGTGTTGCAGAACATTAAGACCTTCCATAGATACTAAAAACCATTACACATGGAGAAAAACGACGCTAATGGATAACTCAATAGCCTCGTACACTTAAAACATTACATCAACAAACAAACAGGTGTCGCAAACCTTGTTTGAAGATTTTATAGCTACTTTACTTACACACTTCTGATGAGGACTAATGATTTAGTCCATAGATTGTTGCTTTCGATTTTGATTCAACGTGTATAGAATTGTTGCGCACAGGAAAGTGAAATGGGAACTGGGAACCATGAGGGAGATAAGATAATGAGCTTAAACTTAATAGAGTAGCCCTATTTACATATTTCAGTTTATTGGGGATGCTATTTAAATCCTAGTCATTTGATTCAACTTACGCCTGAATTTGTAATAAGTGCGACATGGACATCGCGAATCAATGCCATATCTACATAATGACTTGTTCAATGATAAAATATATAATCCATATCAGTGTATTGTTGACCCAGTAATAAGATAAATTTTATTAACTAAATTATTGAGTTTGAGTTTTTAAAGTAAAAAAAATAAATATCGAGAGAGAGCTCGTCATTAAATAGGTAGTCGAATTGCTCAGATTAATAAATTAATTATCGGATATTGGTTGATTAAGAATATATGCATATATACATATATACATACAGACATATATATGCTCCATTAGCGATCCTGCGATGTGACCAAAATTGTAATTAAATGTAAATATTTAGATTTAGTATTTTTTTTGTTTAGAACAAAATTGAAAACTAAGTCAAAGAGAAAGGCGTTTTGCATTTCTTTTGGAGTGAGGAAGTATTGAAACCAGATGGTTTGATGGTATTTTTGATGTTATATGATTTAATAACTCATTATTATAAAGTATAGAGACTACCAAATCTATTAAATGAATAATTATAAAGTCCATAGATCAAATTCTTTTGGGTTGAGTGGTCGGTCACTCTATTCCGTTAATCAAAGATCTCGAGTTCGAACTCTGAAAATGACAAAAAAGAATTTAAGAGAGACAACCTCTAAAATGGGTTCCACAATAGTCGAATCGGATTAATCAAACAAAATCTGAATACCGATGGTAAAAAAAAAATAAAGTCCATAGACCACCAATGGGGTCTCTCGGTAGGACACCATTACCATCAAACCTAGAGACTACCAAACTTATTGGGGCCATAATTATAAAATCTATAGACGGGGATCTCTCGATAAACACTCAAAATGACCGAACACTCCCTCGGTCAAACACTCTTATGGTCAAATCCCTCCTCGGTCGTACACTCTTACTTAGGCTTCTCGATCACCTTAGTTAAACCCTCTTGGATAAGTTTCTCACTCACCTCTCCATTGAATTCTCTCGACTATTACCAAATAGTCTCCCGACGAATAACACTTTTGTTAAGCAAATCAAGATTATGAACACCTAAAATTTGAACTTCTGCTAATCTAGAGAGTAATATCTCCTTATAAGATATGAAATATCTATAATCTCTCCTGCAAAGGTAACAAATTTTCGTGATAATTTGAATTTCTCTCAATTTATAGGATTCTAAATTTCCTAAAGATTTTTTACTATAGTTCATATAATCTCGAAGGATCCCTAGCAATCTCTTCATAAGAAAACTAAGGTTTTTACGCTTTCAAACAAAAGATTTACCATGCATGCACATGCTATAATACGAAATACAGACTACTCACTAGGCACGTTCAATAACTCTATGCACAAACATAGCATAGAGATTATACAGGGTTAATCTAAGGCCCTACTCAGTCTATTCTCTTTCTTTCTCACTTTTCTCACTTAAGCATAAGAGTTTTCTCTGCCAAACCACCTCTGGCAGTTATTTACAAGTCTCATCATCCACAAAGGCTAGAAAACCTATCAGCATTGGCTCCCCGCTTGAGTTAGTTGAGCAGTTTACCTATAGAGCAAAACCCACTTCCAACAGAATGTGCCATCTGTGGAAACAAACTAATTGTTTAGCCGAATGAACTTCATACCTTGCTCTACTCCATTTTTCCTGTCACCATTCTGTCAAAAAGAAAAATGCCGATGAATGGTTTCGATGATGACGAACTAGAGGGAGTCAACCCAAATAGCCACGATCTACCTGTCATTACTACCAAAATAGGCCTCTACATTGTGAAAATAGTCCTCATCAATCAAGAGACAAGTTGGGATCTCCTCTATTGGGAATGTCTTCTAGCAGATAGGTTTTAGTTGAACGCATCTTCAACCCCACACCAAACCTTTACTCTGACAAATGGTTATACCCTGAGTGTATTATCTTGCTCCTAGTAATCTTGGGAACACCTTCTAACCATGTTATAACCATAACCACTTTTAGCATGGTCAAATTTCCATCCCTCAATAACACCATTTTGGGCTGCCCTAGTTTAGACAGTTTGGAAGCCTTGCTAAGCAACAAGCATATGAAGATCAATTTCAGAACACCACTCAAAATCACCACACTTGGCTGTGATCCTGACCCTTAAAATACCTCAGATCATGAATGTGGCTGGTCAAATTGTTCAAATCGGAATCCATCTATCGATAACTCTCTGGGACGCCATAATAGAGTGTTTACGGTAACATGCCGAAGTCTTCACACGATTGCCTGAAGACATTTTGAGAATCCATCCCTTAGTATCCATTCCTAAACCGACGGTGGACACAAGTCACAAGCCCATGAAACAAGCAAAAAGGTGTTCGCATTAGAATACCAGTGGACGATACAAGAAGAAGTGCAAAAAGCTCTTAGCGATGAACTTCATCATAGAAGTGAAATATCCTGAGTGGCTGGCAAATGCAGTCATGGTGAAGAAAGCGAGTGGCAAGTGGAGAATGCATGTCGACTTCAACGATTTTTGCAAGGTATGCCAAAAGGATAGCTGTTTGCTTCCCAACATCGACAAGCTTGTGAATAACTCATCAGGCTACCAACTCCTAAACTTCATGGATGCATACTTTGGCCACAACCAGGTACGCTTGGCCCCAGAGGACGAAGGTCATGTTGTTAAGCCTAAGAACGCAAGAATAACTTTCCAATAACCGGACAACAAGGTCTTTAATGAATAACTCAGTAGAAACGTAAAGGCCAATGTTGACGATATGTTCGTCAAGAGTACCAGCTTAGAGGGCTATATAGCAAATCTAGAGGAAACATTCCAAATGCTAGAATACTACAACATGAAGCTGAACCTAGTCAAATGTACTTTCAGGATCACTTCAAGCAAGTTCTTAAGCTTTTTAATCACCAATCGAGGAATCGAGACTAATCTAGAGAAAATTCAAACCATATCAAACATGGTGCCATCTAGAACATTGAAGGAGAAGCAACACCTCATTGGACATATTACGGCCTTAAGACGATTTATGTTTAAAGTGGGAGAAAAATTCAAACGCTTTTTCGATACCCTAAAGAAGTCTCAGAAATTTGTGTGGACATTGGAGTGCCATACAACCTTTGATAAGCTTAAGGAGTATCTCTCGTCTCCTCCTCTTCTCTCTCAGCCTATCCTTGATGAAAAACTCTATCTCTAATCGAGCCCTCAGCTATGCACTTGTAAGATAGGATGCTATCGTACAAAAGTTGGTATATTATGTTAGTTGGGTACTTCAGGAGTCAGAAATAAATTACAGGCCTATTGAGAAGGTGACTTTTGCCCTTGTGACAACTACTCGACTCTTCTACCCTGCTTCTAGGTATGTACAATCATAGTATAAACTAACTAGCCTTTGAGGTAGATCCTGCAAAAAAGGGATATCTCAAGCCGGCTCATCAAATGAGGTATCAAATTTGGTGAATTTGATATCGAATATCAACTGAGACTCGCCATCAAAGGTTAGACCCTCGCTGACTTTATTCTCGAATGCACACTCCCAAGCCTTATGGACCAAGTCACCAACGACCATTCGAAAGGGTGCAAAAAAAAAGAAGAAAGAAAAGTTAAACACTCTTATTCTCCCTCCCACCTTTCCTAATTACCCCTTCCCGAAAACCCATTCCACCCCCATCTCCTTTGCTCTCTCTCTCTCTATCTGCATTCACTTCTATCGAGCCCTCGTCTCTACCTCCCTCTTCGATTACTATTCTTGCCTCTCACTCTTGGTAATCCATGGTGTAAGTCTCTCTCTCTCTCTCTTCATTGATTTTATGCTTACTCTGTCTCCATCCCTGAATCAAATCTTTGAGTACGACCAAAATTTGTGACTTTGCAGATGTAATCCTTTCATGTGAAAGAGCAAATCCATGGTTTGATTTTGGTTTCCAGGTCGAAACCCTCATTTCCTCCGTTTAACATACGAAGAAACCCTAGGTGAGTTGGTACTTTGCTTCCTTCAATTTTTGCTCGATTTTTAGTATGAGAAACCATGTGGATGATGACCCACTTTGCTGCGATCGAACCTGTTAACTTTTCCATTGAAATTCTGATGTTGTGTGCTTTAGTTGCATAGGTTAAGCAAGGATAAGTGAGGTTGTCGAGCATGCTAGAAGCCTAATTGCTTCATGACATAGGATGAATTCCTGTGAATGTTGGTTATGCATGATGTTTTTGAATTGTTACTTAATTCTAGATTTAGATTGAATATGAGGAGGAGTTACTAGATTAGAATGTAAAGTTTCATATTGGACTGAAATCCATAATTTTATATAATGGGTAATTGAGTATGCTGTGATCTTTATATCATAACTTTCTCTACACAAAAGCAAATCAAGTGAAGCCTTTTGCATATGAAACTAGACTCTCATATTTTGAAAATGAGGTATGATTCATTGAAATCAGATAAGAACTAAATTTGTTATGGGTTTTCAAAAACTTTCATGGTACAGAGTTCTATCTTAGGCTAAACTCTAAACATGAAACTTCGAGATCTATGTCTTATCTTTATTTTGAGATAAGAATTATATGATTTGAATGTGTGTAGTGAAAGTTATAGCCATTTTTTCATGACTGCACACATTGAAAAATTTATTGAAAAACTAGAATTATGAAAATATTAAGGAGAAATAATTGCTCTACTATTGCTATGTGATTTAATAATTAAATTATAATCAATAAATTAAGTTAAGATATTGGGGAAGCTGAAGGAGGGATAATTCTCACTTGGTTGGAAAATTTGAGAGTGATTACCCTCCCAAAAGTTGAGTGGATTACCCTTCCAAAAGTTGAGTGAACGGTTATATTTCATATAAATGAGTAAACCAATTTCAATTATGTTTCATAAATTGAATTTTAGAATGAGTTCGAATTAGATTTATAATATTTTGTGAATATTGTGTATCTCAAAAGAAATTTGAATAAATTCATGATTCTTGTATTAAATTATTGAATTATTTGTATCGTATTACAATTAAATACTCATGCGAAACCTATATTGTTGCTCTACGTAGAAATTTGAGTCTGAATTGATTTATAAACTCAATTTTGGTAACATGGTGCTGGAAAATGGCTATAGCCTAAGTCTTACCACAGACCGGGCCATTAGGGTAGCGTGGTCAAAACTGTTTAATTTGGCTTGGTGGTAGATGGGTTGGAGAGCTTTCTCAAACTGTCATGATAACGTGGATGCATCTCATGGAGCTCCGTGCCAACACCAAGGTGAAAGGGATTTTTAGAAAATAGTAAAAAAAAAACTCTTGGCAGATCCTATCAACAGCCATTGGTAGGATAATGATTTCAGCATATCCTAAAATTGTGGAAAATGAATGTAAATTGTTTGTTTTGCTCGCAAGAGTTATGGTGTTTTGAAATAAACTCTTTTATATCAATGTTTTCATTTATGACAATGCACTTTGTATATGATTGTTGGCATAACCATTTTTACTCCTCATTTATGCATTGCATGCCATTGCACTCCACTCACTAGGTATTTTAAATACTCACTTCTCTCTTCTAATTTTTTTTTCTAGAGAACCTTAGGCGGAAGACATTACTTTAGAGTCAAACTAAGAAGATAGTTGCTGAACATAACTAGGTATTTTTAATGAAGACTTTGTTTTGAATTGGTATAGAATGATCCATGGAAAGAAATCTTTATACATTTTATTTTGATTGGATTTGTTAAATATTTGCTTAGCCTCCTTTAGGAAAGTATTTGAGAAATCCATACTCTTATGAAAATGAACTTGTATTTTTTTAATTTAAAAACCCCTCTTACAATTTTTATTGTTTAAATTGGGACATTTGGAAATTTCAATTTTGAACTATTTTGAGATTGTAAATATATGAGAATTCTGGAATGGTTGGGTTCGCCCATTTGCATGCGTGCATGAAAAGGGATGAATTGATCCTTAAATTATGTGAAAAATGCATGTCTTTGATACTGGATGACCTAGAATGGTCATTAAGGTGATATTTGAGTTGTTTTTAAATATATTGAATGTCATGCGTTATTCCTATATATGGAGAGATGCTGTCCGTATTCCGAAATAACGTTGTGATTGTGGCATACTTAACGGCAGAGTCGGGTCGTGACAATTCTATTGGTATCAGAGACGGGTTTACAATTTTAAATATTTAAATGTTTGAAATGTTTTCAAATATCTCCAAGGGTTTTCTAAAAGTTTTAAAAGCATTTTTCTTTTTTTCTTCATTTTTTTTGAAATTACAAATTTTAAAAGATTTTTCAATGGATGTATAAAAACTTCCATGGATTCTTAAGGATTATGACCAATTTTATTTTTAAGGGGTTAAATACCTAACCTAATACCGAATTTAGTGAGCTAACGATAATATCTCGTCTTATAGGAATCATGCCTCCCAGACCAAGGATGAGGAATGTAGCGAGATTGCTCCTTCTGAGCATGAGGATGAATCATCCTCACATGCTCCAACTTCTCCTTCGGCTGCAACTAATACTTACCCGGTACCTTCAATAGGGATTCCTCTAACGCCACTCGATGCTCTCTGGCAATAGACCGAGTGGTGTAATACATATGTTGCTCGTCTTCAAGTTCCTCCTCAAGCACCAATTCCTTCTCCACCAAGGCCAACTATTCCACCTATTCTACTGTCAAAACGAATTGCTCCTCCCACTTTAGTGGCTACTCCAATCCCCCATCCAACCTTTGAACTATCCAAGTTGATCAAGGAAACCCAACAACTTGGATGTGCCGCCTTTACGGGGACAAGTGATGCGACGATAGCCAAGAATTGGATTAATGGGGTTAGGTAGGTAGTGGATGACATGAGGCTGGATGATGAATTGAAATTAAAGGTGGCTATGAAATTATTGGATGAAGATGCACGAGCTTGGTGGGATAGTCTTAAGGAGAGATCCTCGACACCTATCTTTTGGAGTGAATTCAATAGGGAATTCGACAAAAGTACTATACTCGGTTTTATCGAGATTTGAAAAGCAAGGAATTCCTTCACCTTTGCCAAGGCAACAAGTCACTGGCAAAATATGAGATGGAGTTGTGAATATTGTCCACATTTGTCCCAGAATTAGTGACTTCCAATGAGTACTTGCATTTCAAGTTTGAAGGGGTCTAAACTTGTCTATCCGGGAGAAGATGTCTGTCACGTCAACCCATACTTACAAGAATGTATTGGAATTGACCTTAAGAGCTGAGAAAATGGTGGAAGAAAAGGGAAAGACAAGAGAGGGACAGAAAAAGAAAAGGAGGTCCGAACATGCACGAGGCTTGGGTTCAAAGCAGAGTAGGAGCGTAGGCTCCTTTGGTGGAGCTCCTATTATTGGATTCGTTGGCATTCCTCAAGGCCAACGCACGTCTTATTTTGGAGACCCTACTCCTACTACATCCTCAAGAAGCAAATCGACGGGGAATAGAAAGGACAAGTGTAGGAATTGTGGAAAGTTTCATTTTGGGGTATGTCAAGCACCCAAGAGGTGTTATCAATGTGGAAAGGAGGGCTATTTTCATAATGTTTGTCCGGAGTTGGGGCGGGGAGGTTAGACAAGTCGAGAGCGCCCTAGCGGATCTATGGGCAGCCAAGCCAATGTTCCCACCACACCTCCTAATGTTACACCATGGATGGGGAGCAACACAGTAGCTACTCCAAACCAGTGTTCACAGCCAAGAGATTAAACAAGGATATTAACGAGGAGGCACAGAACAACCCAAACATAGTCATAAGTAAATTTCCTAGAACTTAAACTTGATGACTTAGAATTTGAATATAAATATTATGAGATCATGATTGTATGATTTTGAATTTGAAGCATATTAGAAATACTGCATGATATTAAGTGATTGGGAGTAACTTCAATGATTAATGATAGTTTTGTTGACATTGAGAACTTAAATTTTGAATTGAGTTTGACTTAAATCGAGAATTAATTTTATCCCTTGTATATATAGGTATGATGAGAATTTTTGGGGTTGATACCCGTGTTTTAATTGATATGGGATCAAATAATTCCTTTGTAAGCACGGAATTTGCTAAACACTCGAATAGGGCTTTGACCCCATTTGAAGGAGAGTTATTGGTTATCACTACATTGAGGGAATAGTTAAAAAGAGATTCCATGTACAAGGCATGCGAAGTGGTAGTAAAAGGTGATATTTTCAAGGCAGACTTAATTCCATTAGAAATGAGGGATTTTGACACCATACTAGGCATGGACTGGTTACACCTCCACCGAAATTCAGTAATTGCTTTACCAAGGAGGTAGAATTCCGTAGACGCGGATGTCTTCCACTTAAGTTCACCGGTGAATAGCAGGTCTTACCAAGTTGTGTAATCTCGGCATTAAAGGCACAAAAACTGGTGCATAAGGGTTGTGAGGCTTACTTAGCCCACATCATCAACACAACTATACCGAGTTCGGAATTGATGAATGTTCTAATGGTGAATGAATTTTCGGATGTCTTCCTAGACGAATTGCCCGATTTACCTCTGGTTCAGGAATTTGACTTCGCAATCGACTTAGCTCCTTGAATTGCACCTATTTCAATCCCTCCATATCGGATGGTACCTGTGGAATTGAAAGAATTGAAGGTCCAACTTCAGGAATTGTTGGACAAGGGGTTCATCAAGCTGAGTACCTTACCCTGGGGTTCTCCGGTTCTATTCGTGAAGAAGAAATATGGTACCCTCAGATTGTGTATAAACTATCGACAGTTGAATAAGGTGACTATCAAGAATAAGTACCCGTTGCTGAGGATTGACTACTTGTTCGATCAACTTCAAGGTGCTAGTGTCTTTTCGAAGATCGATTTAAGATCGGACTATCACCAATTGAGGATAAAAGATGATGATATCCATAAAATTGCGTTTAGGACGTAGAATGGTTATTATGAGTTTTTTGTAATACCTTTCGGCTTGACAAATGCTCCTGCAGCTTTCATGAACCTTATGAATCGAATGTTCTACCCCTATCTCGACAAGTTTATCATTGTTTTCATTGACAACATCTTAATGTATTCCAAGAACGATGAGAAACACTCAGAACATCTCCATATTGTGCTGCAAACCTCTGAGAGAAGCAACTGTATGCTAAGTTCTCCAGGTGTGAATTTTGATTAAGGGAGATTGGCTTCTTAGGGTATATTGTATTTGGAGAGGGAATATTTATTGACCCGAAGAAGGTAGAGATAATTCTAAGATGGGAACAGCTCAAGAATGTTACCGAGATGAGAAGTTTTCTCGGATTGGCAAAAGATACAATTTAGCTAACCTCTCCAAAATGATATTATTTGACACTTCAATGGTTCACTCACACTATTTATACTTGATATTACCCCCCCACTCACTGGATATCTTCCTATGATACTCACCCCTCTCCTTTTCCCTCCTCAGACAGATTATTGTTGTATTGGAGCGACGTTTCAGATTTTAGAGATTTTAGTGGATTTTGGTGATATACGACGATAAGGTTTAAGTTAAATTTGAAATATGAATTTCGTACTTTGTTTCGACCATGCGTGGTCTTGATATTGAAATCCGTAGTTGGCCGTGTATATTATGGGATGACTGTATAACTTATGGGCAGTTGTGTGCATAACTCTCGCTTTGGTTTATTTTACTTGCATTGAGGTATCTGTAAACGTTTTAAACTTTCCATTTGGGAAATGTGTTATACATTGTATAAATTTAGATCCGCTCGGTGTAGCGGCTCCTCATACTCTAATTGGGCAAGACAGTAGAGGTTTGTGATTAGAATTGTTGGAAATTTTATAGTTTTGCTTGTCCTGGATGTTTGGGGTAGAATTTGTTGATTTTGGAGAGGTCGGCTATTTGTTTAAATTACAAGTTGATTTTGAATATACAGGTTTATTTGTATATGAGAAACCTCCGATTTATGGGGAGGTCTGTCTGTAACACCAAGCTTAAAAAAAAATATATATATATATATATATATATATATTTTGGAGACGCAGCGTTTTGGGACAAAACGTTGCGTCCCCAATTGGGGATTAGGGTTAAAACCCTAACCCCCTTCTCTCTCTCTCTCTCTCTCTCTCTCTCTCTCTCTCTCTCTCTCTCCCGACCTTTCATCTTCCCCGACCCTTCGTCTCTCTTCTTCCACCGCGGCGCCGCCTTCCTCGCTGCGTGTCTCCGCCATTCGCCACCTTCTTCCTCCTTCTTCTTCTTCTGCTTCTTTCTTCCCGCGGCTCACTCTCCTTTCTGCAGTCGCGATTGATTGCGACCTCACCTCCTTCGCAAGCTCCGCCGAGCGCCGCCACCGTGCGATCTCGCTTCCGTCCGCGAACAACCGCCACTAGCAGCAACCCCCTCCTCCTGCCACCATCGCGCGAGCTTGAGCGCTCCACAGTGCGATTCCTCCACGCGAGCCCGATCGTGCCACAGCGCGCGATTGCTGCCTCCTCGCTCTATCGAGCCACCGAGTGTGCCCTCCAGCCCACAGCGCGAGCCAGGCCCCGAGCAGGACCCAGCCCGCAGCTCGAGCCCAGGCCACGAGCAGGACCGAGGCCGCAAGTGCGAGCGAGGCCGCGAGCGCACAAGGCCCAGCACACTATCGCGCGAGGCCCACGAGCCCGCTACCCCGTAGCACGCAGACCAGCGAGCCCGCTAGCTGTAGCCCACGAGCCCAGTCCGGCCCGTGGCCCACGAGCCCGTGACAGCCCACGAATCTCCACGCAGGTAAATGACTTAGGGTTTTGCTTCGGATCTATGTGTTTAGATCTAACAAATAAACCTTGTTTTGATAGGACACCCTACAGACTTTGGAGTGACCGAAGCGACTTTCGGACGAGACTCGACGCTTCGAGAAAACCCTAGGTGAGGAGATTTCGACTCTAATTGATAAATTGGACGAATCTATGATTGAATTTAAGATGAAAGGTTTTGTATATGTTTAGAATGTAAGTGGAATGCAAATAGAATACAAATTATGAAATGATTATATATGAATTGAAGGTTAAGTATAGAATGTTACAGAAATTTGATGATCTGATTTAGGTTGATCTTTTTGGAGACTCGAGGAAGCAGATCAGATTTGATTAGTTTTGAAAATAGGGAGTGACCACCCTCCCTAAAACAGTGAGTGGGACTTTGACATTCGCTATTGATTGAAAACCATGTTTCAAAAATATCTTTTAAATGACATGTTTCTGCAAAATGTATGATTGTTATGACTTTCCAATATTTGATGAAATGTTTTGTGACCTTTGGAGTGTCTTAACTGCTGACTTTATTGATATGCATCCATGAGTTTTGATAAACATATATTGTGCCATATTTTCGACATATTGATATGTTTTAATGCTTCCACTGCATTGGCACATGGTTTTAAATGGATTTATTTACACATTTGTGCTGTATGCCCGGCCGACTTTATGATATTATGCATTGGGCTGTATGTCCGGCTGACGTTATGATATTATGCATGGGGCTATATGCCCGGCTGATCTGGTGATGGGATGCATGGGGCTACGTGCCCGGCTGATATGATATTGTGATCTGTAGCTACGAAAGACATCTGGTAGAGGCACCCCTTGTATCCGGGCTTCGGCCGGAGGTATCCGCCAGATTGTCGTGTGTATGGGTGTCCCAGGTTGACCCTCATCAGAGAGGACGTTGAGTACGGCTCCGTCTAGCACCAGGCGGGGGCACCATACACGGCTGACTAGTTATATGTACATTATTATTATTTACAGACTAGTTGGGGTAGTCTGTGGCCAACATTGGGGTAGAGAGCCATTCTTTAATACTTGCATTTGGAAAAACCCCCAATGCGCCGTCCTTGGTTGAGGTAGACCATTGCCGGGAATATTTCATTGGCCGGCTCTTCATGACATTGATGTAAAATTTTGGGATGCATATCTTGCTTTCTGATGTGTGCGTATTATATATGATTTTGAAATAACATGATCGGTTTGCACAGTGGATATTTTCTTATCTTATGCTTTGATACTCCAAGTTCACCCTAGATATTGATAGTATGATGTCAATCCCCTCACTTACTGAGTATCCTCCCATAGATACTCACACCTCACTTTCTTTCCCACAGGATTAGTGTTGGACCGAGGAGATATCACTGGGTTTGGGTATGGATATTTTCCATCTCTTCCGCTACGATGATTGGTGATATTGTTATGTATTGGAGATTTTAGTTTGACCATTCCATTTATCTAAATTTTTGAGATGACTGTATAAATTATGGACTTTTATTCGTAAAACTTTCGTGTTGATTTATTTCATTGCATTGAGGCATTTGTAAATATTTAAAAATAACTTGGGAATTTATTTTATATATGCGTAGAATTTAAGTCCGCTCGGTGTGGCGGCTGCTCATGCTCTAGTTGGGCATGACAGTAGAGGTATGTTGCTAGGACTGTTAGAAACTTTATAGCATTGCGTTGTTCTGAATGTTGGTTGTGGTATTTGTTGAATTTGGAGAGACCGGGATGGCCAATTGTTTATTTTTACAGGATGAATGTCATATACAATTGAAATTGTAAATGGGAAACCTCCGATTTATGGGGAGGTTCTGCCCGATTTTCTGTAAAAATACAGCCGGCATCCAGGGACAACGGGCGACTGTTCACGATCCCGGTTCGGGGCGTGACACTGTCCGATTTTCTGTAGAAATACAATCGGCATTTAGGGCAACTGGCGGCTGCTCACGACTCCGGTTCGAGGCGTGACATTGATGATAATTTCTGAGGGTATTTTTGGAAGGAAATCCTTACCTCGGGATCACGATGATTGTTTCACTGCTGCAACTTGTATTTGATTTCTTGGCGTTCAAGAATGGTAAATCACAATTTGGTCTCTCCTCTTTTAGGCCATTTTTTTTTTTGAATTAATTTTTAAATGTAGCTAACTTACCTGTTAATTTTGTGCAGATATTCAATTTTGGAACAAGAACAAGTCAATGGAAGGGCTATCTGCAAAATCAGTTGTTGTTAGCTTTGTCAGTCAGCTGATTGTATTCCTCTATCTCCTGGACAATGATACCTCATGGATGATACTTGCAAGTTCTGGAATTGGTTGCTGCATTGAATTTTGGAAGATAGGGAAAGTCATGCACATAGAGGTACGAAAATTAAATAAGTGGGGGTTGGTCTTTGCTTCTTGAGAACTCGGTTGGACATTCGAGATTCTTAGATTAGATGAGGCACCCTAACCAGCCTTTATTATATAGTTAAGATTTTTGAAACTTGCCAAGCAATGCAAGCTTCAAATAAGCAACAAGAAAAGCTCCTCTCTAGATCCAAGCATGCTACAAATAAACCATTTTTATGTTGACATAGATTAAATTTATATTTATTACAATGCGTTGAGAAGAGGACTGGCGATTGATATTGAAACCGTAATGGTACACAAGCGGAGGGTTCAAATTGAACCTTTATTGACCTCCTTGTAGGTTGATCTCCCTCTTTCGTAATTCACTTTGAAACCGTTGTCTCAAAAACAAAGTTGTACATGCTAAGAAAAATATGTTAAAGCAATACAATATTTAAAGTGTCAGAAAACAATAAACAGGTGATTTCTTTAATCTTCATTCTTCATCTCTTAATTTCATTAAGAATGTTGTGTGTTCTCTAATTTTTTTTTTTTTTCAAGCCAATGACTTCAGTATCTCAGAGCTTATCAGCCCACTGCTAGTGGGATGTCAAATGTGTTGAAGGCTTTACTTGGGCTTTAGATTGCATAAAACTATCGTAAAACACCTCCATATGAAGAGTTGTTAGAGATTAAGACTGACATCAAATTTTCCTTTTGTTTATTGATGCTTGAGCAAGAGGGCTGAGTGATGGGGTGAAGTGTCACATTGTTTGAACCTTCTTTCAATGTAATGATGGAGATTCAAATTATGCATCTTTTTTTCCAATTCTTAATTATACATTCACCTCTGAATGCGCTTGTATTAAATAAGTTGTTGTTTGTTTAGATCTCGTGATTGCTTGTCTGGACATGACCAACTTGAAGTACCTTCTCCCAACTAGTGATCACTTGTTTCCTCTTTCAGATTGATAGATCTGGAAAGATACCTTTGTTGAGGTTTAGGGACCATGAATCATATGCAGGGAACAAGAGTAAAGAATATGATGATCTAGCCATGAAGTACTTGTCTTATGTGCTCTTTTTCCTAGTTGCATGCTCTTCAGTTTACTCTCTGATGTATGAGCGTCATAAGAGCTGGTATTCGTGGATTCTCTCCTCACTCACTAGCTGCGTTTACATGTTGGGTAAGTGCTGGGATTCTATTCTACTCTTCTGTTGTATTTCACATTTCTTCTTTAAATTGTCTCAGTAATAATTGTTCTGCAGCTTCTGGCTGTTACTTATTGGAGGAAATAACAAATAGAAATTTCAAATTAGACGACTTTATGCACCTGGAACCATAGATATTGAACCTAAATCAAATGATGCATGAAACACTAGAAATTCAATCTCCTTTTCTCCAATAATTATTTTGTTCTCTGATAGCATTATTCCATGATCATCTATGATCAGGTAAAATTTTTGAAGGAGTGCAAGGTGATTTTCAATGATGTCTGATAAATGAAGAATGTCATCAATGTAAATAAGGATATTCGGAACCACTAATTCATAAATTTTCAATATTACTTTTTGAAACTTTGAAGGTGTTGTTTTAAGACCAAAAGATATTACTGTCCATTGAAAATAGTAGTCTAGAACGTAGAACACCGTCTTTGGTCTGTTTTATGGTAAAATACCAAGTTGCTAAAATGTTGTTTTCAAATCAAACTTACTGAAAATTGTTGCATGACAGAGGTATTGGACACTACAAAAAAACACGGTTTTAGCCATGAATTTTCGCGACGGAAAAAATTCGTCACTATTTTGCGACGAATTTAGCGACAAAAACTTTTTCGTCGCTAATTTGCCACAAAATTTGCAACGAAAAAGAAGTCGTGGCTAAATTAGCGACGGACACATCATTTGTAGCTAAATTCGTCGCTAATTAGTGACGAAAAACTTTTCATGGCTAAATTCGTCGCTAATTAGTGACGAAAAAATTTTTGTGACTAAATTCGTCGCTAATTGGCGACAAAAAATTTTTTCGTTACAAATTTTGTCGCTAAATAAGTTTTTTATATATAATTAAATAAAATATAATATTAATATAATATTTAAATTAAAAAATTAATTTAACAACCACGGTTTAGCGACGGATTTCTAAATCATTCAGCAACGGATTCGAAATCCGTCGCTAAATAGGTTTTTTATATATAATTAAATAAAATATAATATTAATATAATATTTAAATTAAAAAATTAATTTAACAACCGAATTTAATTTAACGACGGATTTCCAAATCCGTAGCTGATTTAGCGACGGATTCCAAATCCGTCGCTGAATAATTAGAATTTTGTTTTATTTTTTTTTATTTTAATAATTTCAGCGACGGATTTGAAAATCCGTCACTGAATCAACGACGGATTCCAAATCCGTCGCTGAATTTTATCTTCTTTTAATTATAATTTTATTTTATTTTTATTTTATTTTATTATTTTATATTAACAAATCATATTATTATTTTATAATATTTTAATTTACATTTTATTATATTATATTATATTTCTTAATTCTTAAAAAAAACCATATATTTTATTTTATTTAAATTATATATATTTTTTAATTAATTTATTTTTTTTTCTTTTTTTAGGTTATTTTATTTTATTTATATTATTTTATTTAATAATATAAATTTTTTTATTAAATATTTAATCTCGCGGGCGCCGGCCCGTGCACGGGCGCCTGCCTGCCTGGGCGCCTGCCTGGGCGCCCAGGCAGGCGCCCAGGCAGGCAGGCGCCCAGGCAGGCAGGCGCGGGAGCCCGCGCGCCTGCTGGGGCGCGCCTGCCTGGGTGCCCGCCTGAGCAGGCAGGCGCTGCCTGGGGCGTGCCACAAAAAATATAAATATATTTGAAGTTGGAGGGATTCAAACCTTCGACTTGGACCTCGAAGACATGCTACCACTACCACTGCACCACGGGTGTTGTTGTGTGACTTACTTCCTCCGCTTTGTTTTCTATTCTCACTTTTGTTTTCCTTATCTCTATTTTTGGGTTTTTTTTTTCTTTCTACTCTCATTTCTTATATATAATAATTTTATTATAATATATAATAATTTTATTATAACGAATAAAAATATTTTATAATTAAATATATAGATTTTTTAAAATATTAATATATTATAATTTATTGATAATTATAATTTTATAGTTTTGAGATATTGTAATCCATTTTTAAATTATAAATTATGGATTAAAAAATAAAATAAAAATGAAAAAAATAATAAGATAATAAGATAAAAGAAAAAAGAAGAAATCAAAATATAATATAAACATATTTTTTAATTAATTTATTATTTTATTTTAAATTAGTATTTTATTATTTTTTATTTTATTAAAAATTATCATATTTATTATTTTTAATTAATATTATTTTAGGTGGGTGGTATAAATAAAAAAAATTATTATATTTATTATTTTAAATTATTATTATATATTATTTTATTATTATTAGAAAAATGTGAAATAAAGATAATAAATAATAAAAAAGAAATTTATATCATAATAATATTTTTGGCTCGGTGGTTTACAGGTATGCAGGAGTTCGGAAGAGTGCGGAGTTTGGAGTTCGAAACACGGTGGAGGCAAAAGGCATTTTCCAACAATTAAGAGTGGCTGCGCGGGGTGCGGGGTGCTGGCTCAGGTGACACGTGCTCGGGCGGGCGGGCGGGCTCGGGGTACTGGCTTAGGTGGCACGTGCTCGGGCGGGTGGGCTCGGGAGGGAATTTCAGCGACGGATCCTTCGCTGAATTTAGCGACGGATTTTTGCGACGGATTCCAAATCCGTCGCTGAATTTAGCGACGGATTTTTTTGTATTACAGATTTTTTTCCCCTAAATTAGTGACGGATTTTAGCGATAAAAATTATTTGTCGCTAAATTTAGCGACGAATTTTAAATTTTCGTTACTAAATTTAGCAACGGATTTTTTTTATGTCGCTAATTTAGCGACGGATAATTTTTCGTCGCTAAAGTTAGTGATGAATTTTAGCGACGAAAAATTATTTGTCGCTAAATTTAGCGACGAATTTCAATTTTCGTCGCTAAATTTAGCGACGGATTTCTAATTTTCATCGCTAAATTTTTGCGACGCGTTATTAGCGACGAAAAATTTTTCGTCGCTAAATCCGTCACTAATGTTTTTAGCGACGAATTTTTTTAAAATTTTCGTCGCTAAATTTGTGGCTAAAAGGCTGTTTTTTTGTAGTGGGAACAAAGATTCCTTTTGAGGTAAAGGGAACTTATCATTTTCAAGAAATTGGTTCAATGACTAGTAACTTATGACTTGTTTGAACTTTTCTTGAACCTTCTCTGGTCGTTTGTTGACATAGAATGCTTGACAAGCCCACGGAGAATTTGTAACTTCTATGAGATCTTGGTTTTGTAAGCTTTCCAATTCTATGCAGGCTAATTTAAAATGATCTGATTTCATTCTAGGATGAGTAGATCTTGTTGGAACGTTATCCGTGAGGGGCTTAAATGGCGAATTGACAAAAAATTCTAGTCTTGTCCAAAGAGGTATGGCACATTTTGTCTTAAATTCTTCATGAAATTCTATGCATAATCAGGAGACTATGGACCTATTGTTCTTGTTGAATAAATTTGCATATGTATCAATGTGAAAAAGTACCGATGATGACATGACATCCATTGAGTGATATGATCTTTTGAATCTTGGAGTTCTTTTCAAAATCCAATTTATTGAATAATTTCTTAGGATATGAAATCCTACGAGTAATGGTTTCTGGGAAAAATAGAAGCCAGGACTTGTAGGTGATTGTGAGTCCTATCAAAAGTTTGGCTGTAATTGGCTTGCCAACTGTAAATGGTTCATGATTTGTTGCCATAAACGTCTACGAACATGGCTCCCAATATTGTATCGAAAGGATATCTTGATGGATAATTAATACAATAGATGTTGTATCATGGAATGCATAGGAATTTCTTATTCTTTTAATAGGATTGTTGCTTGAATCAAAAGAAGTTGAAGGTGATGCGATAATGCAAAAAATGCTATAATTATAGCTGTTTCGTTTGGAGTTTCATTCAAAGAATTTGAATCAAAAGAACTAGAAGAATCTTCTTCAAAGTCAATTTGTATAGCAAGAACAACATCTGAACTTATTCATCATCTACTGAAAATACAGATTCAAGATCATAATTTTCTTCTATTGTAATTCCAAGAGAGTTAATCTAAGCCATGAACTTATTTTTTTTAGATTTTGAAGGATAGTTTTTGGCAAAATGACTAGATTTGTTACAAATGAAACATCTGGATGACTTGTTTCCTCTCTTCTTCTTGAGTCTGAGAAATCTGAATCTCTTCTTTTGAAAATTTTGTTTTAATAAGTACTTGGGTTTTCAGGCCTTTGAACCCCTATTGGGTTTCTTCTTGCAGCACGAACATCTTGAACTGCACATAGGATTTTATTTTGAGCATGCGAGACATAAAGCTTTGCCATTATGAGATATCTCTTCATTGAATTTTTTGATATTGTAATGCTGCTAAATCACTCAAAGAGATAATTGGTATAAATGACCAAGGGAAAAGTCTACTATAAACTTCTTGTTACTTGCAAACCAATTGGAGCATTCACTCCCAAAGGGAGGTAGAAGAGAATTGAGATAGATCTATTTGAGATTAGGATCCTGCGCTCCTCTAATAACATAGAATTTTTGGCTTATTTTCTTGTAGTGATCTTTGTGGTTTTTTGGCTTGAATAGCATGCATTTCATTTGGAAATATTCTAATTTAAACAAAATATCTTTTGCTCTTGGATCTCCTAAAAATTCTTTATAAAGTATTTTCATGAATTGGTTGAGATTTGGAAGAATCAAGATTGTTTGTTGCTTATAAACTCCCAAGTTGATCTACCAAAATTTAACTGCCCACCAAGTTTTTCAAGAATCGAAAGAATTACTATTCTAATTGTTTGAACTTTCAGCAATTCAGCTTCTCCAAAATTAAGAATTTCAAGAAACATATCATACTATTTGTCTACATGAATATCATCAATTGAGAATGTCGAAGATGTGGAGGTATAGGGTAGAAGAGGAAAAAATAGTAGCATTGGGTTGGGTTATTGTGTTTTAGTTTGGTGTAAAGTTTCTCCTTCTTCTAAATTTGATAAACCACGAAAAGGTTGTCAAAAGGAATAGGAGAATCAAGTAGTGAGATAATAGATGAAGACAAGTTGGGTTCTTAAATTTGTTATTGGGCTAACATCAGAAGGGTTTTTGTAAGAAAATTAGAATGGCTTGAGGAATTGAATTCTTTGTGATGTGGGTTTATCATCATTTGTGGATTCCATGAAGTGGATGGCATATAAGTGTCTTTTTTTTTGTGAAACTATTGTTGAAGATTGAGGGGTTTTTGGTGCAATTGAGGAGGTATTCAGTGATGATAATTAGTTTTGTTGGAGAATCTAAGAGTCTGTTTTTGGTAGTGAGGATTGATGCTATTGGGGAACTAGGGAGTACATTTTAGGTAATGATAGCTAGTGTAGTTAGGGAGTATGGGAGTAAGCTGTCATTTGAGATTGAAAAAAGGGAATTAGAGTGTAATTGGTTAACCAAGAGAATTTTGGTTATGCAGGGTTGATAAAGGTTGATGCCCAATATGACTGAGACTCGTCTCCTGTGATATTTCATGGTGTATTTGTAAATCTCTAAGTTGTTCTTGAAGATTTTTTATGTCATTTTATTTTTTTGCACATTTTGAATTGAATCCACTTGTTCTGATCTCGTAGAGTAGTTCATTATGTCTTGATTATATGTCTTCTTTTAATTGAGCGATAAGGTCCACCACTTTTGTTTAATAGTCTTTTAATTGGTTGGCTAATGTTTGTTGATGAAGATCAATATTCTATATGGAAATTTTTTTGGAAAGATGGATCTATCTTAGCATATGTTTCTATGCCAGAGCATCTTGGGTCTGCCGGTTAACGTCTTTTTTGTAGAAAAGATAAACGGTCTAGACCCATTTGCTTATATGATTGTTGGTGAAAGAATCTTCCAATGATGAGAATGAGAGTTCTCAAATTGAACAGGAGGGAAATCTGATGGTAGTGATTGGGAAGAAGATTGAATTATGAAACAATTGAATAGAATGCTCAAAGCTATTTTGGGCATCTAGATTTCCTTAGTTTTGATGGAGCTAGGTTGGGTCACAGCCCTTCAGTTTTGAGGTAGTATAGTTGTCCCATCTTTGTCTGGTTTGTTAGAAACTTCCTCATTAATTTCTTCATCTGTATCCGAATCAACCAAAGGGTCGCCTAAATAGATAACATAGTATTGGAAGCGTTCGGGATTGGGTTCTCCCAAGTGACCAACACAAGGGTTACCTATTTTGTAGAGCATTTTTAGCTTCTATTGAATATAAGTTGAATGATGTCTCTTGGGTCTCCAATTTTTTGTCCTTTCATCTTCATCGTCGTTGTCAGTAGCGCATGACTCATACGAGCATATATCAAATACTTGTTTCCCTTATCATCCTAAACAACAACAAACTGAAACTTAATTCCAATATTTGAGATCAATCATTTCAGAGACAAATTTGAAGATGAATAAAAAAATATATAAAAAAAAAAGAAAGAAAAAAAATATATAAATATATATATATATATAATATGTTGGTTTAATTTGTACGGATTTTTCTACGTCACTCATTACTATCCAAGGCTATTTTTTCATCTAAACTTTTAATTATCATGTTTTTATAGATAATTTGTATCCAAGTTTTCAGCGGTCTACCTCTACATTTTAATAGATCTCTTATATTTAAGTTCTCGATTCTCCTAACTGGTGTGTTTTTGAATCTTCTTTGCACATAATCAAATTATCTTAGATAACACTCTCGCATTTTATTCACAATTGAACTAACTCCCAATTTGTTACGAATTTATTCATTTCTAATTCTAGCACTTCTAGTTTTTCCATAGATTCATCTAAACATTTTCATTTATACTATAGTCATTTTTTATTCTTATTATTGTTTAATAACCCATCACTCGGTATCATATCCCTTGTCATCCTATAATGGATATATCGGAGTCTCTTTATTTGTAAAATACAAAATTGGGATTGAATTTTGAAAGCAACATGCTTTATCTTCAGAAGGACTAGTCTGTTGTATCATGTTCATCATCAGGAAAGGATTATTTTGGACTGACTTTTTTGTCTCAAAAGAGAAATGAACAGATCCATCTAGTTGGCTTGTGAATTGCGCCATCGATTATTGGATGGGTTGAGATTGTTGATTTTGTTCATAATGTGTGATCCACGATGTGGGAAGAAATTTGAGTAGTTCCTCCTATTTAATTTGTCTAAGGATCTAAGAATGAACAAGGGTATATTCAGAGTCAACTGTTACAAGAACAGTTTCATTATGTAAAGTTGGAATCGTCAGATCAAAAGCATGGTTTTGAACTCCGTAGACAAATTGGTAATAGAGGGTAGTTGCTGAGATAGTTTGGACAAGATAATCTTCTGTGATCTAGATCTGAAGTTTTAAACCAGTAGTCAGGTGAGTATCAATAAGAGGGAGATTGAAGTTTGGGTAGAAGGTGCATATTAAGTGTAGTTTGGAGAGTTGCGATGTAGGCATGCTGGTATAGTTTGAATCGGGTGTCTAAGAGAGCTGTTCTGGAGATTACAAGAAGATCTCTTCTTCCATGAAAACTTAGGGCAAGTCTCATAGCACCAAAGTGAAGGTGGGTGTATCTGTTTCTTTTCGAAACTTAAAGATGCAGTAAAAGAAGATCAAGGTAAAGGAGTTGCTCTCTCTCAGTGACACGGATGTACAATTGAGTTAAAAACAAGTAGCAAATACTAATTCTCTAACTATTTTGGTGGTTTAAAAAAGATTTTTGTGATCTTTTGTAAATCTGTTTTTTGTGGATTTTGATACATATTATATGGGTTTAATAAATAAGACTTTTGTGGGATAGTATCATCTCTATAGTACTCATATTAATGCATAAAATCAACATTAGAACTTCTACTAGTAGAAGTGGATGAAAAAAAAAAGATAATCTAGGTAACGATACAATGTCAAGAGAATACGAAAGGTGTCTATGGACAACTTACAGCCTTCTCGTCAAGGTCTTACCACATTCTCTAGACTACAATATTTCTCATAATATATTGTTATCTGGTAGATGACGTTTCCAAGTCGATATGCTAATGTGAAATTCTGATACCAATCAATGGCAAGCTAAGGCTCTCGACATATGCATATCTACTTGGGTAAAATCCTATTTTTGATGAGTAATCTAAAGATGGAGCTAGGTAAAATCCTATTTTTTGGTTACAATAAAAGATTACAAACTACCTCAGTCCCCAAGAAATGATCCTTTTCTTCATTCCTAGAGTACAGAGTTCCAGTCACCCACTCTTTATGCGCCTTGGAAACAAATTTTTCCGATATGATGAATGAAGGAATAATCCAAATCCAATTCTTTTCTTCCCCCACTTACATAAAAATTTAGGGATGCTTGGTTTGTGCTTTTGCCCCCCCCCCCTTGAAAAATGGGTTTGTTACAATGGTTAAGAAAACTTGTGGGGGCTTGAGCTTTTATATTTTTTGGGCAGAAAATCCCATCTATAAATTCATACCAATCAGATACTAGTAATGTTGCAAGGAAGTCAACAAGATCAAATAATGAATAATCAATTCATTTAGGAAATGAACAACAAGTATCATCCCAGTTTTATTTTTCCCTTTTATATGTGGTCATAGAATACAGCTCCAACTAGTAGAGTGAAGCCCTTCTGGGAAATAGGGAATAAACATGTGCAGTTATAAGTATGTCAACACGAGTTATAGTGTAGATAAGCACAATGCATGTTATTGAAAAAATTATTTTAAAAAGTACGTACGATTAAAAAGAAATTTTTTAAGAAAATATTTAGAAACTTGGAGCCCTTATGGAAAGTAAGGAATAAACATATGCAATTATAAGTATGTCAACACGAGTCATAATTATGATATGCACAATACATATCATTGAAAAGAATTATATTAAAAAATACATATTATTGGAAAAAAAATTTTTTGGAGGATGTTTAAAAACCATTAAAAATTAAATATTTTTTTAAAAATTACATTTTTCTTATTTTAATTGATAGTTATCATTTTAAAAATAATAGTTACCTTAGTTTTAAAAATTTTTATATTAGAAATGATTTTAAAATTTTGTTTTTAACAAAAATTATATTTTACTGTAAATCCTAATTTTCACGATTTAAAAAAGGTGTAATCAATAAAGAAACAAGTCAAATTTTTACGAAAAAAGTGTGAAAGGAATTTGTTAGAAAACAAGTTTCCAGCCATTAAATCTAGGGTCTAAAAGAGAGAAAACTTTAGTAAGGAAGATAGTAATCCTCAAAGAGTATCCATTGACTAAATATTGTACTAGGCTTCATATCAATTTTGGTATCAAAGCTAACCGTCATGAAAAAATTTGCAGAATAGTTTAGCTATACGGAGAGATTCATGAGAACATTTCAGTGAAGCAATGATTGTAGCAACCATTAGCCAGGGTGAAGGAACTCCCACTACAAAACAAGCGAGTTATTCTGACGGATTAAAACCGTCTCTTAAATATGATAAAACTGTTGGCAAAAGCTTCTCCTCCGGTGGGGTTTTAGTCGGTAATATACCAGTCGGGATAGGTGTATTCCGACATTTTTCATGACCGTTGGAGCATGTCATAT
This sequence comes from Dillenia suffruticosa, assembly GCA_033439265.1. Lineage (NCBI taxonomy): Eukaryota > Viridiplantae > Streptophyta > Magnoliopsida > Dilleniales > Dilleniaceae > Dillenia > Dillenia suffruticosa. The sequence continues at coordinate 10,002,240 of JAVTVX010000027.1, forward strand.
ATTTATAGTAACGGTCAGAAAGTGTTGGTAAAATTACGCTAAGCATGGGTAAAAATTATTATATTTTATCATCAGTTACCATTCGGTTACTACTTGCTTACTACTCAGTTATCATTCGGTTACTACTTGGTTACTACTTAGTTACTACTTGATTTTGATTATCACTCGGTTACGACTCGGTTATTATCACTCGGTTAGTACAAGTATTATCTTTTGTCGTCGGTTACTAGATAACCGTTAAGAAATGTAACTGTTATTTAGAAACGGTTATTTATATGTTAGGAAATGTTATAACTTTTATCATCGGTTACCACTCGATTACTACTCGGTTACTACAATTGTTACCTTTTATCATCGGTTAGTCATTTATGGTCAGTTAGTACATATGTTCATATGTTATAACGGTTACTGCAGTCATTTATCCGTTAGCAAATGTTACTATTTCGTCAGTTATCACATACTGTACGATTACCACACAACCTGACATTTTAGGAAATATTATAAACTATAAAATAAAGAAATTACTAAAATAATAAAACATCTTGTATTATTGAGAATGATTGATACATTAATAGAATAAGAAAAAAAATATTACATATCAAATAACTATATATCTTCTCTTCTCTTCTCTTCAGCATATCTTCTGCTCCAAATATGCTTGAGTCGCAGCATCAACTTTCATATCAATTTATTCATAAAAAGAGTTATAAAAAAATATTATCTTTTCTTAATGGAGTATGCTAATTCATTCATAAAAATAAAAATTATTAAAAATAAAAATATTACCTTTTGGATGCAGTCACGTAGAGATAATGATTGTTGGTTGGGAGCTAAGAATACAAATAATTTAGATTATTATTAAAAGTAAAAATGAAATTGAAATTAGTAATATTGTGTGAAAACCAAGAAATAACATTCGTACTTAACTAAACCAGATGATTGGGTTTTTTCGAAGTCAAGTTGCTCTAGGATAATTGTGATTCTTCAAAAATACTCATCCTTTGTTTAATTCATCCAAAATGAGCATAATCTGTGAAAATTTAAAATATTTCAAAATATAATATAATCTAAATTTTACTTTAAAAAAATATGTGATTACCTGATTCACGAAGATTTTGGTTGATTCACAAGCAAGAGCTTTGAGCGGAGATCAGAGGTTTTGAGGGGAGGAAGGGAAAGAGGGTTCAGAGGGAATTTATAGAATATGTGGTTTATTTCCCCGCCTAAACAAATTTTCAAAATTTTCAAAAGCCCGTCAATTTTTCCCGCTTTTTTTAACCTTTTTACCGCCTTTAGATCATCAAGTTTTACCGCCTTAGAGTTTAATTTCATCTTAATCTACCGCTCTTTTTTTTATTATATCATCAAAAATTTTGTATTTTCATTTATATTTTTATTTCTGTTACCAACTATTACTATAACATTATAACATTGTTACTATGTTATGTTATAATATTATTACTAAATTACATTAAAAACTTTTAATTTTATATTATTACATTATTTAAATTAATAATATTAATTATACCATTATTCTACACAATTCATATTTAAAATTTTTTATATATTAATTATAGCATTATTGATTAAAAGGCCGGTGCTCGTCATGGACGCATACCTACACGGGTGCCTGCGCAGCATGCATGTAGCCCATGCAAATGTGTGCGTGGGCGCCCGCATGGCATGAGTGCCATATGCCCCCGCGTAAGGCAACAGCGCATGAAAGCAAGGCGCCCGCGCGGGCGCCTGGCTATACCAACACGGGCGCCCGGCTATGCCAGGCGAGCGCTCTAGCATGGGCATGCACACATGGAAGCGCCCGTAAATTAGTATATTATTAAATTAGTAATTTATATATTATTATTTTAAATTATTAATATTATTATTTAAAAATTATAATAATAATTATCACAAAAATTAGGCAGTAAATTTTGTTAAAATCCCAAAAACATTTTACATTTTGGTATCAGCCGCCAAAATTTTTTATTTGTTTTTTGCTTCAACGGCGAAAAATTTAGTTTTTGCGCCAAATTATCATGTTACTTACTTGCTATATGTCTATTTCTTTTTTTTTTCTTTTTTACTTTCTTTTGTTTGCTTTTATTTAAACAAAAACAATCTAAAACAATTATTAAATTAAATTGACTTTGTATTAGGAAAATCAAACCACCTGACCATCAAATTCAAATAAATTTCATTAAAATTCATTGTCTCATTATGGTTGGAAGATGATATAATAGATTTAACAAAATTAATCAAACCATTTGAAAAATAAAATTCATTGTGTATGATGTTTTGCCTTTGACAAAATTGGGGCGAAAATTTTAGATTGTTAAATTTTGTTAAACTACTTGTAAGATTAACATGATGAACTAAGAGGTGTTAGCTAAATATCAATTGCGTGTTTCTAAGATTGGTTACTTTAATGAATGAACTAAATTAAATCTGGTCTTAAGTATCTATCCAAGAATAATGTTACTAGTGCAACATAAATTTTATCTTCGTCCCTAGTAACATTAACTTGGTCTTGCTGCCTAAATGTCAATAATGGTAATTGAGCAATTAAGCAAATATTTGTTCTATCTTATCATATCACTTGTTAGTGGGTGAGATGGATATTGTTAGTGGGTAGTACAACTAATAAACACGATGTTGTTAGTTGTTGGTGAGTGGTACAACCTTAAATTTATTATTACATAATTTGATATTATTTTTTTAAATATTATTCTTAAAAGAGATGACAAATACTATAGATATATATTATTCAATACATACTACTCAATAGTGACTCAATTGCGAGTGTAAGTATATACTGTCATATATATATATTAATATTAAACTCTATTAAACTTTAATATCCTATGTACTGTTTCATATGAAGTGAATGTAATATGTTCGAAAAATAAATCAATCATGGTTGAAACTTTATAGTAAATCATAGTAAAGACTTTATTATGTGAAATTTAAGTAAAAACTAGATTTAATTATTTGTTTAATTAGATTAATCTGGCAAGACAAACCGCGAAAACTCTACTACTTATAAGGAGTTGTAAGAGTATATATATGAAAAAATTAACAAATTCTAAAAATTAATTCTAAAAATTACATTGCATAAGAACTATAGAGAAATGAAGGCAATGAGTATAATAATATAGTGACTAAGAAAAAAAGAGAGAGGGTCAAAAAATTGTGAAATGTAGTAATTAGTTAGTAAGTAGTTAGTAAGTACTTCGTAAGTAAGTAATAAAAATCACAAGGCGGTATTAATTAAAAGTATAAAAAAAATTGTGAGAAAATTAAAAAACGCGGTAATGAAAAAAGAGGCGGGAGAAAAAGCGCGAAAGCGAAGTTTTAAAAATTTATTTGTGAAAATTATATATTATAAATTCAATCCAGGCGAAACCCCTAACTCAAAATTTCTTCATCCTTCCCTTCAAAGTTTTTCTCCCCAAACTCTAACTCAAAATTTTTTCATCCTTCCCTTCAAAGTTCTTCTCCCCAAACTCATTTAAACTTTTCACTCATACTTTACAAAATTTTATCTGCCATCAAAATTTCTCCATCCTTCCCTTGAAAGCTCTTCTTCCCTAACTCATTTAAACCCCTCACTCACACTTTGTAATGTTTTATCTTGGATATTTAAAAGAACAACGGATGAACATTATATGAAGAATCACAACTACTCCAAGTTCAGTCGAACAAGCTCAATCATCCAACATATTACCCAGGTTTTAAAAAATAAACATATTATTTTTATTTTTATTTGAGATTTAATATTAAAATAGAAAATTTTCAAAAAATTGATGCAGAAAAGGAAAAATTTTGTGAAAACTTATTTTCAAAATTTGTTTATGAAAATAGAGAGAGATTGTTACAGCGGAAGTGTAAAAATTTGTAAAAAAATTGAAAATATTTTGGGAGACAAATAATATAATAAATATATTATTATAAATTATATTATAAATTTACCAATTTAGATCAAATTATCGAGCTAATGTACTTTTTCATAATATAATATTTGTATAATAATCATTTAATTATTATTAATATTATATTATATAACTTAATTAATTATTTTAGATGTGAAATAATATTTCAAGCGGTGTCAATATTAATAATTTTAAATCATTAGGTTCGCTAAACTGTAAATAATTTTCTTAAATTTTATTATTATTAATTTAAATAAAATTACTAGTAATTTAAACAATTAAAAAATTGCTTGCCTGCACTGTGTTAGGCTGCTACAGGCGCTGTGCGCATGCGAGCGCCCGCACTGGCGCCTGCCCATGCTCGCGCGGGCGCCTGCCCTTGCTCTCGCTGGCGCCCGCGAAGGCGGGCACTGGGCGCTGGCAAGCGCGCATGCGAGCGCCTGCCCTTGCTCGCGTTGGCGCCCGCGTAGGCAGTCGCTGCGCGCATGCGAGTGCCCGCACTGGCGCCTGCCCATGCTCGAGCAGGCACCCGCGTGGGCAGGCGCCCCGCGCAAGCAGCGCCCGTACGGGTGCCTGCCCTTCCTCGCACTGGCGCCTGCCCATGCTCGAGTGGGCGCCCGTGTGGGCAGGCGCCCCGTGCAAGCAGTTCCCGTGCGGGCGCTGGCGGGGGCAGGCGCCTAGCAAGCAGCGCCCGTGTGGGCGCCCGAAGGGGGCAGGCGCCCAGCACAAGCAGCGCCCGTGCGGGCGCCCGCGGGGGCAGGCGCCCAGCACAAGCAGCGCCCGTGCGGGCGCCAGCTTGCTCAGCTTCCTTTTATTTATGCTTTATGCAAAAAAGGGTAAAGTGTTGCAAGCACCCGGATTCGAACCTATGACCAATTGAATTTTTGGGGTGTTAACCATTAATCCACAACTTTTTTCTTGGGTAAGATTCTCTTTTTGTTTTTTTTCTTTCTTTCTTCCTACCAATCTCATACTGATTAGTTAGTTGAGCGATTAGTTTCTGAATTGAAATGATTCACTTCATCACACAGAGCAAGGCTTACAGGCACTTAAATGTAGTAAGTATGTAGTAAATATGTAGTAATTAAGTAGTAAGTGATTTTTTCAACAACGTAGCGGTATTGATTTAAAATATAAAAAAAAATTGTGACGAATTAAAAACGCGGTAATGAAAAAAAGGGCGGGAGAAAAAACGCCAAAGAAAAAATGGGCGGGATTTTAAAAATTTGTTTGTGAAAATGTTATATCATAAATCCTACATGGTCATCAAAATTTCTCCAATTTTTTCAACAACGTGGTGGTATTGATTTAAAATATAAAAAAATTTGTTACGAATTAAAAACGCGGTAATGAAAAAAAAGGTGGGAGAAAAAACTCCAAAGAAAAAATGGGCGGGATTTTAAAAATTTGTTTGTGAAAAAGTTATATTATAAATTCTGCGCGGTCATCAAAATTTCTTCATCCTTTCACCATCAAAGTTTCTTCATTTTCTCTTAAAAGCTCTCCTCCCATAACCTATTTAAACCTATGGATGAGTATTGTATGAAAAATCACAACAATTCTAAGAAGAAGAACAAATATCAGTCTGAACAATCTCAATCTCCAAATGTTACCAGGTTTTAAAAATAAGCACATTATTTTAGTTTGATATTTAATATTAAAATGCTGTTTTTAATTTTTTATTTTGAACAGTTGTGAAGAAATATAGAAATCAATACTATCAAGATATTTTGGATCAAAATGTTTTGGATTCAGATAAAGAAAAGGGTTCTCGGTTAATATTTTCATTTACAATCATAATTTATTATTTAATATGTACAATTTACTATTTACAATGATTTTTGACAGATAAAGATGCCTTCAAACTTGGTGAATATTTTTTTTTTCGAACATCTCAGAATACATGTAGTTATGTGACATATGCCTTTGTTTTTTTTTTTTTTTGGAATTAAGTAACCGATATAGATCACTGTAATATGATAAAATAGTAATTTTGGAGTAAGACAATATAAACAACACATGTAGTAACCATGTGGTAATCGATATTAAAACCATGTGGTAACCATGGGTATCCACGCTTGTCTGTGTGGGGCAGGAGCGTCCAAGCTCTATGCATGCTCACGCATGCGTAGGCTCCGCACTCTTGCAAGCAACCGCACAGGTGCCCACGTGCTCTGCATGCCGGCACGCATGCAAGCGCTTGCCCATGCTGTGCGCATGGTCTATCGCCCAAACGGGCGCCCGCCTTTGCCCACACAGGCCCCCGCGTGCGAGCATGCGATATGTCAACCATTATACCACAAAACACAATTGAGTCAACCATTATACCACAATGTGATATGTGCTATTCTATTTTCTTTTCTTTTCTTTTCTTTTCTTTCTTCCTAGTTATCTCAACTTCAATTTTTTTTTTTATCTGCTTCTCACTTTTTTTCCCCTTATCTTACTCTAACCTCTATTATTTTTCCTTCATGAGATCTTTTTTTTTTTGTTTTTCTATTCTCATTGAGATTTTTTACTACTATTTTGATATATTCAAACCAATTTCTTTGAATGATATTTAAATTGAATGAATTATAATTTATTAATTTTATATATTTTGAATGGTAAATATTTGTGATTAAATATATAGATTTTTTAAATTATTAATATATTAAAATTTAAATTCCATACTCATTCAAAAAACAAAAAATAAGAAAAAAATAAAACACAATTAAATTAATTGAAATAGAATTAATTAAAATAAAAAATGAAAAAAATATAATAGTTGAAATATAAATAAAAAAATTAGATTTAGTGAAATTACAAATTACCATTAAGTGCATATGTCGTTTGGCATGTGCGGGGGCCTGTGCTAGCATGACGGGCGCCTGATGGTTACTATCCACTTACAACTTACCAGTTAACTATATATCACAAACTTATCACTAACTTATCACTATATAAATTTACTTACTTACTTATTATCTACTTACCACCTACTTACCACCTATTTACCGCCTACTTACTACCCACTTATCTAGTTAAAACTACTACTATCATAAATTTACTACAACTTACTACTTACTTACCATCTACTTACTACCATCATAAATTTACTACAACTTACTACTTACTTACCATCTACTTACTACCTACTTATCTAGTTAAAATTACTACTATTATAAATTTACTACAACTTACTACTTATTTACCATCTACTTACTACCTATTTATTTAGTTAAAACTACAACTATCATAAATTTACTATAACATACCACTCAGACTATTTTCAAATATAAAAGTATATGATACAAATATGATAACAATTTTATGTTTTAGTGACGTTACAATATATATGTTAGTATAAATAGAATTTATACAAACGGTTTGTTCTAACGGTGAGAATTAAATATAGTTTTAAAAGACGGTGGAATTTGTATGTTGCCATACATTTAAAACTTATAGAGAAGTAGACAATAAAAAAGATTTATATTGAAACTGTTTTTAAACCGTGCCAAAAAGACTATTACATTTACTGACTATAATTTTTAACCATCACAATTGAATATTGTTTTACAGACAATTGTGTGGTACCTTTACAGACGGTTGCTGAACTTTTCTTCACTGACATTTTAGTCTATTGGGAAAGACTTATATTTTTTGACGATTTCATTAGAAGCCGTCTCTATAAAGTATAAAAACCGTAACTAAAAGTCTCCGACCCTAAAAGTTACCATCGGTATAATACTTTAATTTTGTAGTGTCCGTTAGTCCAACGAGAAGTTGTTACAACAATAGCAAATAGCACTAAACTCGTCGATGGAAAATCTTCAGCAAAAGCTATAAGGACACCAAAAGGTCCAAAAGGTGAGAAGCAGTAGCCACACCCTTGTAGACTAAGGAAAAGAAAGAAGTAATTTGCTGAAAGGAAGGACGGCCACCCTCACAAAATATCATGACTTCAATAGCTATGAATACAATAAATTTGGGCAGGATCTTCAGTTTTCAATTGCTGATAGCCAGAGATCTTCTATGGAGAGGGAAATATCTAAGAATGTGAGAAAAAAAGGGAAGTCACGAGTCTTGGAGTGAATCTGTCCAGACCCCAAGATGTTGATCTTTCTTTAAAGGAGGTCCATGTAGCCTATACTGCAGATAGAAAAAAATCTGTCTTGAATTTGATTTTTCTAGCTATTCGACTAGAAATCAAAAACTAGCAATCATGAAACACTACCAGAAAAAGCGCCAACACCGACAGATTTTTAGCGTAGGAAGTAATCCATCGATAATACCGACGGATTACGGACCGAATAACGTCAGAACATGGAAAACGTGATAATTTAGAATTTACGACGGATTAGCGATGGTCGTAGGATGATATTACCGATGGAAAGATATCCGTCGGTAAATCTGATGGAAATAAACGTTCATATGTCTTTTATTTCCCTACGAAAAATGTTTACCGAATGATTAGCGTGGATTTACCGATGGAAATCACCAATGGAATAATATCCGTCGTAAAGCCGTCGGAATAGGAATTTAGGTCAAATTAAAGCGACAAGTCTTCCCCATTCATTCGCGTCTCTGTCTCCCACCCTCAACTGGTGTTGGTGGAGGACTAGTGTCGTTGTCTCTGGTAAAGAGATTCATCATCGTTAGCTTCACAGTCGAACCTTATCATTGTTGATAAGGACATTTCTCTCTCTCTCCCTCAATTGGTTATTAACTTGAAGTCAATGCCAAGAAGTTCTAGGTTCTCAAAAAACCCGACTCCATTCGACTGATCTCCAAATCTCTTTCTCTCTTGCTCTGTCTTTCTACATTTTCACTCTCGTCCTGATTCAATTCAAGGACAGTAGATTCTGTTAATTAGGGTTTCAGAAATTTCTCTCATCACCTCTGCAGCTTATTCTCTATACAATCGTCTTCTTTCTCTGGTAGTCATTGATGCGGACGAGTGCTTGATTCTCTATTTCTCTCTCTCTCTCAGTTGGTACGGATTTTCTTGGATTAATTTTTTGCATCTTTTGAATTTATGCTTGTGATCTTGAAATTTTTTTTTCTTTTCGTGTAATAGAATTTTAGTATCAGAGGTTTTTAGGGTTGTTGATGAGGATAAACATAATGTTTGTAAGTCTTCCATGCTTGATAATTATTGATCGATCTGTGTTGTGTACCGCTTGAATGTTTCTCTCAGTATAAATGTTTCTACAATTACATTAATTATTTCTTGTGAATCTGCACTTGGATTTTACCCCCTTGATGTTTGTTTCTTTCAATGTGATAAAATTGGTGCGGATTGCTTTCAAGATTCCCTTTTACAAAACTATATATCTCGCGGAAAGAATAACAAAAAGGTGCGCTTTATTTTCCTTTAGGTTATTTGATCTAGTTTTTGTCAATGTTCACGAGACGCATGTTATTTCTTTTCTTTTGTCAATCTAGGGTTGTTTCTCATGATTCTCTAGTATAGCTAGACAGCTGAAATATGTTAAAATTCTTATGTTATTCCTTGTGAACCAGTTGAACAGAGATTTTGATTCCTAGAATCAGTGAGCACTTCTCCAAACTCAGATTCCTAGAAAATGACCTAGACAATGTAAGTTCCTATCAAGAGCCATATGTAGATTTTCGACCGGAAATTGTGTTCCCAGAGAATATGAACCTATCTTATTTCATCTAATTTCTCATTCACATGTTGTTATGTTATTCTTTGTTTTAAACATTCCTTTTCTTTGCTTTTCTTTTCTTTTCTTTTCTTTTTTTTCCTTTTTTTTTTCATTTTCATGTAAAGATGGTTAATATGCCAATCTCAATAGTTGATACTAGTTCCTTATTATTATTTTCCATAGTCGAATCTTATAAGAATCTTTATAAGAATACAAATTCATGAAATTAATTAAAAATTTGCTTATTTTTTTTCTTTTTTATCTTTTTTTTTATATTGAAGTCTTGAACCATGCTAAAAGCCAGGGCATCTATAATTTGTGAATTGACCAATAATATAAAATACAGTGATGTCGCAATACCTTCTTTTGGCAAATAGGAAAGAAAAATGTCGTATATATATACATGGGCAAATAGGAAAGAAAAAGGTCGCAATACCTTCCTTTGGTTTATTCCTATAATAATCTTTTTCGAGAGTTTAAATGAACCTTTTGGATCAATCATATTTACCATGACAAAGAGATAAAAAAAATGAAAACAACTCCAAAACTTGATGATGACATTTCAAGTCCCCCAGGGCTTTGAATAAATATGGAGAAAACCTATCGACATTTTGACCTTGTGGATGCCTTAGTGCAATAATCACCATGTCAAATGTTAATTTGGTCAAAGTGAACTTTGGAATTTCATTAAAATCGACAAAACCGAGTATGAAGGTTGACCATACATAAAATGAGTATATTGTTATTCATTCATAATTATACCCCTCATGTTATACCCTCATATGACTATTATTTAGTTCTCTAATACTAAAATTACATCCCTTGTAAAATATTACAAAATTATCTTATTTTTTAAAATTGTATTGTTTGTTATACATTTTGTACTTGCAAATGGGGTTTATTGATCGTAGTTGGATGTTTAGTCGATTAGCAAATGGATACTTAAACAGTTGAATTTGCGGAGGGTGTTAACAAATTTTTGAATTTTGCATGTTGTCAACATAACTTAATGGATGGATTGAATATTAGATGTCCTTGTCAAAAGTGTTAGAATCGAAAGTTTTTAAGTCGAGATGATGTCATAGTGCACTTATTTTCTAGAGGATTTGTAAATGGTTACACCATATGGGACTGTCACGGAGAGGTCAGAAATTTAGAAGCAAATGAAGGACAATCATCTAGACATAAAGAGGATGTTGAGACTCTGTATAGATCGATGGTTGTGGATGGTTTATGTCCTCTATTTGATTGGAATTGTAATTATGATAATATGAATTTGGACAATAACGAGGAACCGAATCCAGAGGCAACATTGTTTTATGATTTATTGAAAAAAGTTGCAGAACCATTATGGAATGGGTGCAAACAGCAAACAACAATGTCTGCTATATCACAATTGTTAAATTGCAAGGCAGAGTTCAACATGAGTGAGGCATGTTATGATCGCATGAATGCTATTATACAAAGTATGTTACCCGAAGATTCAAAATTGACATCCAATTTCTATAGAGCAAAGAAGATGTTGAAAAAACTTGGGTTTTGGTATGAGAAGATTGATGTTTGTGAGAATGATTGCATGTTATATTATCAAGAAAATCGGGATAGGAGCGAGTGTATTATACATGGTCATTCTCGATATAAAAGAACAACGGTAGGTCGTCGAAGACGAAATAATGTTCCAAACAAGATATTACGATATTTGCCTCTAATACCAAGACTTCAAAAGCTTTACATGACAAGAGCTACATCAGAGCACATGACCTGGCATTATAGAAATCAACGTACTGATCATGATGTTGTTACTCACCCGGTCCGTAGTGAAGCTTGGAAGCATTTTGATTTTAGTCATCCATCATTCGCCTCAGAATATCGAAATGTATGTTTGGGGTTATGTACAGATGGATTTAACCCTTTTAGTTCGGCAAACATTCCTTACTCTTGTTGGCTAGTTTTTATTACTATATATAATTTGTCACCCTCAATGTGTATGAAACAGCCATTTATTTATCTTAACCTTATTATCCCGGGGCCAAGAAATCCGAATAAGTATATTGATGTATTCTTAAGACCTTTAATTGAAGAATTGAAAATGTTATGGGCTGAAGGGGTTAACACGTATGATATTTCAAGAAAGCAAAACTTTCAGATGAGGGTAGCACTTCTATGGACAATAAGTGGTTTTCCTGCTTATGGTATGTTATCTGGATGGAGCACTCATGGAAAGTTGGCATGCCCTTATTGCATGGAGCTCACAAAGTCTTTTTATCTTGCTAATAGTCGAAAGATTTCATTTTTTGATTGTCATCGTCAATTATTCCTACTCATCGTCCATATCGAAAGCAAAGGGATAAATTTCAGAAAGGAAAAGTCGAGATGGATGCGCCTCCTCCTCGATTATCGGTGAAGAGATGTTTTATCGAGTATTTTGTCTTCCTGATATTACCTTTGGTACAAAATGCGGCAAACAGATGATTGAAGGTTTTGGGGTCGAACACAATTGGGTTAAAAGAAGCATATTTTGGGAGTTGCCATATTAGAGAATACTTCTTAATCGACATAATTTAGATGTGATGCATATAGAGAAAAATGTGTTTGATAATATTTTTAACACTATTATGGATGTCAAAGGAAAAATGAAGGACAGTGTTAAGGGGAGACTTGATTTGGGGTTGTATTACAAACGCCCTGAATTAGAATTGAAAGAAATTAATGGGAGGACTTGGAAGCCTCAAGGTTCATACACATTAAATAGGGATCAAGTATTTGAGGTATGTCAGTGGGTAAAAATTTTGAAATTCCCTGATGCGTATGTTTCGAATTTGTCACGATGTGTTAGCTTAGAGAAAGGTACCTTTTTGGGATGAAAAGTCATGATTGCCACATCTTCATGCAAAGATTGTTCCCTATTGCCTTTCGCGACCTTCTGCCAAACGCTATTTGGGATGCTCTTACAGAATACAGTCATTTCTTTAAGGACTTATGTACGGCTGAGTTACGTATGACGCATATGGAATTATTGGATCAGAATATAATAGAGACGTTATGCAAACTGAAGAAAATCTTCCCACCGTCTTTGTTTGATAGTATGGAGCATTTTCCCATTCACTTTGCTTTTGAAGCGAAGGTCGGAGGACCCGTGCAATATAGATGGATGTACCCATTTGAGAGGTACTGTGTGGCC